>OV702296.1:191945217-201945217 GCA_916181665.1 Avena sativa
GCACTGCCCACAGGTGCCATACGGCTAACTGCCGTAAGCGTGGTGCACATGACTCCAACACCCCCCCCCCCCCCCGTGGATCGCCTTTTTAGACTTTGCAAAAAATAAAAGAAAATGATAAATACTTCAAAAAGTTAAATCCTTTCATATTTAGGTAGGTAATGTGGTATAGCTTCTAGTAAAATTAACAAACATGAGTTTCGACTTTATTTGCAAAAAAAAGTCATGCCACGGTAAAAAGGTCGTAACTTTTGCATACGATGGCAAAAAAAAACGTATAATATGCCAAAATGACCAGAACGAGATTCCAGATCTTTTATAGAACATATTGAGGCTCCTAAAAAGGACTAGTTCCACTACACTGCACCACCGGAGCCAACTGTGGAAGACAATCCAATAATAACATCTCCTATTGAACCATTGAGGGAGGTACCCCCATATGTTGAACCCCTTCCTTTTCTAAGGACGGGGAAGAAACATATGATGGTTTAGTAGTTGGAGGATCAACGAGAAGAAGAGCTATTGCTAAATAAGCTTGAAGAAGCACATGTAAGGAAAACTGAAGAAGTAAGTGTACAAGAGATAGGGGATCTAGCGAAGGAAGAGATCCTGACCATGTTTGCTCACTGCAATGTGATTGAGCTACATACTGAAGATTCGCAGTTCGTCGAAACTAAAGTAAAACCTAAAGAAGTTGGTAAGCCTATTATCCCTTGTATCTTCGGAGGAACTTCCTACTACGGCCTCTATGACATAGGGAAAGTTGTTAACGTGATACCTTTTTACTTCTATTTTAAAACCCAAAAAGAACTTGCACATGCTGAACTAGAGGATACGAACATGACTATAATTCTTGCTGCACTACTAGGAAAACGGCTATAGGTAATCCACACATCCGTGGCGCACGTGCTAGTGGTGCCCCACGGGTAAAATAGGCGTGGCGCACTGCCCACAGGTGCCATACGGCTAACTGCCGTAAGCGTGGTGCACATGACTCCAACCCCCCCCCCCCCCCCATGTGGATCGCCTTTTTAGACTTTGCAAAAAAAAAAATGATAAACACTTCAAAAAATTAAATCCTTTCATATTTAGGTAGGTAATGTGGTATAACTTCTAGTAAAATTAACAAACATGAGTTTCGACTTTATTTGCAAAAAAAAGTCATGCCACGGTAAAAAGGCCGTAACTTTTGCATACGATGTCGAAAAAAACGTATAATATACCAAAATGACCAGAACGAGATTCCAGATCTTTTATAGAACATATTGAGGCTCCTAAAAAGGACTAGTTCCACTACACTGCACCACCGGAGCCAACTGTGGAAGACAATCCAATAATAACATCTCCTATTGAACCATTGAGGGAGGTACCCCCATATGTTGAACCCGTTCCTTTTCTAAGGACGGGGAAGAAACATATGATGGTTTAGTAGTTGGAGGATCAACGAGAAGAAGAGCTATTGCTAAAAAAGCTTGAAGAAGCACATGTAAGGAAAACTGAAGAAGTAAGTGTACAAGAGATAGGGGATCTAGCGAAGGAAGACATCCTGACCATGTTTGCTCACTGCAATGTGATTGAGCTACATACTGAAGATTCGCAGTTCGTCGAAACTAAAGTAGAACCTAAAGAAGTTGGTAAGCCTATTCTCCCCTGTACCTTCGGAGGAACTTCCTACTCTGGCCTCTATGATATAGGGAAAGCTGTTAACGTGATACCTTTTAACTTCTATTTTAAAACCCAAAAAGAACTTGCACATGCTGAACTAGAGGATACGAACATGACTATAATGCTTGCTGCACTACTAGGAAAACGGCTATAGGTAATCCACACATCCGTGGCGCACGTGCTAGTGGTGCCCCACGGGTAAAATAGGCGTGGCACACTGCCCACAGGTGCCCTACGGCTAACTGCCGTAAGCGTGGTGCACATGACTCCAACACCCCCCCCCCCCCCCGTGGATCGCCTTTTTAGACTTTGCAAAAAATAAAAGAAAATGATAAATACTTCAAAAAGTTAAATCCTTTCATATTTAGGTAGGTAATGTGGTATAGCTTCTAGTAAAATTAACAAACATGAGTTTCGACTTTATTTGCAAAAAAAAGTCATGCCACGGTAAAAAGGTCGTAACTTTTGCATACGATGTCAAAAAAAACGTATAATATGCCGAAATGAGAAGAACGAGATTCCAGATCTTTTATAGAACATATTGAGGCTCCTAAAAAGGACTAGTTCCACTACACTGCACCACCGGAGCCAACTGTGGAAGACAATCCAATAATAACATCTCCTATTGAACCATTGAGGGAGGTACCCCCATATGTTGAACCCCTTCCTTTTCTAAGGACGGGGAAGAAACATATGATGGTTTAGTAGTTGGAGGATCAACGAGAAGAAGAGCTATTGCTAAAAAAGCTTGAAGAAGCACATGTAAGGAAAACTGAAGAAGTAAGTGTACAAGAGATAGGGGATCTAGCGAAGGAAGACATCCTGACCATGTTTGCTCACTGCAATGTGATTGAGCTACATACTGAAGATTCGCAGTTCGTCGAAACTAAAGTAAAACCTAAAGAAGTTGGTAAGCCTATTCTCCCCTGTACCTTCGGAGGAACTTCCTACTACGACATCTATGACATAGGGAAAGCTGTTAACGTGATACCTTTTAACTTCTATTTTAAAACCCAAAAAGAACTTGCACATGCTGAATAAACACTTCAAAAAAATAAATCCTTTCATATTTAGGTAGGTAATGTGGTATAGCTTCTAGTAAAATTAACAAACATGAGCTTCGACTTTATTTGCAAAAAAAAGTCATGCCACGGTAAAAAGGCCGTAACTTTTGCATACGATGTCGAAAAAAACGTATAATATACCAAAATGACCAGAACGAGATTCCAGATCTTTTATAGAACATATTGAGGCTCCTAAAAAGGACTAGTTCCACTACACTGCACCACCGGAGCCAACTGTGGAAGACAATCCAATAATAACATCTCCTATTGAACCATTGAGGAAGGTACCCCCATATGTTGAACCCCTTCCTTTTCTAAGGACGGGGAAGAAACATATGATGGTTTAGTAGTTGGAGGATCAACGAGAAGAAGAGCTATTGCTAAAAAAGCTTGAAGAAGCACATGTAAGGAAAACTGAAGAAGTAAGTGTACAAGAGATAGGGGATCTAGTGAAGGAAGACATCCTGACCATGTTTGCTCACTACAATGTGATTGAGCTACATACTGAAGATTCGCAGTTCGTCGAAACTAAAGTAAAACCTAAAGAAGTTGGTAAGCCTATTCTCCCCTGTACCTTCGGAGGAACTTCCTACTACGGCCTCTATGACATAGGGAAAGCTGTTAACGTGATACCTTTTAACTTCTATTTTAAAACCCAAAAAGAACTTGCACATGCTGAACTAGAGGATACGAACATGACTATAATGCTTGCTGCACTACTAGGAAAACGGCTATAGGTAATCCACACATCCGTGGCGCACATGCTAGTGGTGCCCCACGGGTAAAATAGGCGTGGCGCACTGCCCACAGGTGCCCTACGGCTAACTGCCATAAGCGTGGTGCACATGACTCTAACCCCCCCCCCCCCCCCCCGTGGATCGCCTTTTTAGACTTTACAAAAAATAAAAGAAAATGATAAACACTTCAAAAAATTAAATCCATTCATATTTAGGTAGGTAATTTGGTATAGCTTCTAGTAAAATTAACAAACATGAGTTTCGACTTTATTTGCAAAAAAAAGTCATGCCATGGTAAAAGGCCGTAACTTTTGCATAAGATGTCGAAAAAAAAACGTTTAATATATCAAAATGACCAGAACGAGATTCCAGATCTTTTATATAACATATTAAGGCTCCTAAAAAGGACTAGTTCCACTACACTGCACCACCGGAGCCAACTGTGGAAGACAATCCAATAATAACATCTCCTATTGAATCATTGAGGGAGGTACCCCCATATGCTGAACCCCTTCCTTTTCTAAGGACGGGGAAGAAACATATGATGGTTTAGTAGTTGGAGGATCAACGAGAATAAGAGCTATTGCTAAAAAAGCTTGAAGAAGCACATGTAAGGAAAACTGAAGAAGTAAGTGTACAAGAGATAGGGGATCTAGCGAAGGAAGACATCCTGACCATGTTTGCTCACTGCAATGTGATTGAGCTACATACTGAAGATTCGCAGTTCGTCGAAACTAAAGTAAAACCTAAAGAAGTTGGTAAGCCTATTCTCCCCTGTACCTTCGGAGGAACTTCCTACTACGGCCTCTATGACATAGGGAAAGCTGTTAACGTGATACCTTTTAACTTCTATTTTAAAACCCAAAAAGAACTTGCACATGCTGAACTAGAGGATACGAACATGACTATAATGCTTGCTGCACTACTAGGAAAACGGCTATAGGTAATCCACACATCCGTGGCGCACATGCTAGTGGTGCCCCACGGGTAAAATAGGCGTGGCGCACTGCCCACAGGTGCCCTACGGCTAACTGCCATAAGCGTGGTGCACATGACTCTACCCCCCCCCCCCCCCCCGTGGATCGCCTTTTTAGACTTTAAAAAAAATAAAAGAAAATGATAAACACTTCAAAAAATTAAATCCATTCATATTTAGGTAGGTAATTTGGTATAGCTTCTAGTAAAATTAACAAACATGAGTTTCGACTTTATTTGCAAAAAAAAGTCATGCCATGGTAAAAGGCCGTAACTTTTGCATAAGATGTCGAAAAAAAAACGTTTAATATATCAAAATGACCAGAACGAGATTCCAGATCTTTTATAGAACATATTGAGGCTCCTAAAAAGGACTAGTTCCACTACACTGCACCACCAGAGCCAACTGTGGAAGACAATCCAATAATAACATCTCCTAATTAACCATTGAGGGAGGTACCTCCATATGTTGAACCCCTTCCTTTTCTAAGGACGGGGAAGAAACATATGATGGTTTAGTAGTTGGAGGATCAACGAGAAGAAGAGCTATTGCTAAAAAAGCTTGAAGAAGCACATGTAAGGAAAACTGAAGAAGTAAGTGTACAAGAGATAGGGGATCTAGCGAAGGAAGACATCCTGACCATGTTTGCTCACTACAATGTGATTGAGCTACATACTGAAGATTCGCAGTTCGTCGAAACTAAAGTAAAACCTAAAGAAGTTGGTAAGCCTATTCTCCCTTGTACCTTCGGAGGAACTTCCTACTAAGGCCTCTATGACATAGGGAAAGATGTTAACGTGATACCTTTTAACTTCTATTTTAAAACCCAAAAAGAACTTGCACATGCTGAACTAGAGGATACGAACATGACTATAATGCTTGCTGCACTACTAGAAAAACTGCTATAGGTAATCCACACATCGGTGGCGCACGTGCTAGTGGTGCCCCACGGGTAAAATAGGCGTGGGGCACTGCCCACAGGTGCCCTACGGCTAACTGCCGTAAGCGTGGTGCACATGACTCTAACCCCTCCCCCCCCCCCCCCCCCCCCGTGGATCGCCTTTTTAGACTTTGCAAAAAATAAAAGAAAATGATAAACACTTCAAAAAATTAAATCCTTTCATATTTAGGTAGGTAATTTGGTATAGCTTCTAGTAAAATTAACAAACATGAGTTTCGACTTTATTTGCAAAAAAAATTCATGCCACGGTAAAAAGGCCGTAACTTTTGCATACAATGTCGAAAAAAAACGTATAATATACCAAAATAACCAGAACGAGATTCCAGATCTTTTATAGAACATATTGAGGCTCCTAAAAAGGACTAGTTCCACTACACTGCACCACCGGAGCCAACTGTAGAAGACAATCCAATAATAACATCTCCTATTGAACCATTGAGGGAGGTACCTCCATATGTTGAACCCCTTCCTTTTCTAAGGACGGGGAAGAAACATATGATGGTTTAGTAGTTGGAGGATCAACGAGAAGAAGAGCTATTGCTAAAAAAGCTTGAAGAAGCACATGTAAGGAAAACTGGAGAAGTAAGTGTACAAGAGATAGGGGATCTAGCGAAGGAAGACATCCTGACCATGTTTGCTCACTGCAATGTGATTGAGCTACATACTGAAGATTCGCAGTTCGTCGAAACTAAAGTAAAACCTAAAGAAGTTCGTAAGCCTATTCTCCCCTGTACCTTTGGAGGAACTTCCTACTACGGCCTCTATGACATAGGGAAAGCTGTTAACGTGATACCTTTTAACTTCTATTTTAAAACCCAAAAAGAACTTGCACATGCTGAACTAGAGGATACGAACATGACTATAATGCTTGCTCCACTACTAGGAAAACGGCTATAGGTAATCCACACATCCGTGGCGCACGTGTTAGTGGTGCCCCACGGGTAAAATAGGCGTGGCGCACTGCCCACAGGTGCCCTACGGCTAACTGCCGTAAGCGTGGTGTACATGACTCCACCCCCCCCTCCCGTGGATCGCCTTTTTGACTTTGCAAAAAATAAAATAAAATGATAAACACTTCAAAAAATTAAATCCTTTCATATTTAGGTAGGTAATGTGGTATAACTTCTAGTAAAATTAACAAACATGAGTTTCGACTTTATTTGCAAAAAAAAGTCATGCCACGGTAAAAAGGCCGTAACTTTTGCATACGATGTCGAAAAAAACCCGCATAATATACCAAAATGACCAGACCGAGATTCCAGATCTTTTATAGAACATATTGAGGCTCCTAAAAAGGACTAGTTCCACTACACTGCACCACCGGAGCCAACTGTGACAATCCAATAATAACATCTCCTATTGAACCATTGAGGGACGTACCCCCATATGTTGAACCCCTTCCTTTTCTAAGGACGGGGAAGAAACATATGATGGTTTAGTAGTTGGAGGATCAACGAGAAGAAGAGCTATTGCTAAAAAAGCTTGAAGAAGCACATGTAAGGAAAACTGAAGAAGTAAGTGTACAAGAGATAGGGGATCTAGCGAAGGAAGACATCCTGACCATGTTTGCTCACTGCAATGTGATTGAGATACATACTGAAGATTCGCAGTTCGTCGAAACTAAAGTAAAACCTAAAGAAGTTGGTAAGCCTATTCTCCCTTGTACCTTCGGAGGAACTTCCTACTACGGCCTTTATGACATAGGGAAAGCTGTTAACGTGATACCTTTTAACTTCTATTTTAAAACCCAAAAAGAACTTGCACATGCTGAACTAGAGGATACGAACATGACTATAATGCTTGCTGCACTACTAGGAAAACGGCTATAGGTAATCCACACATCCCTGACGCACGTGCTAGTGGTGCCCCACGGGTAAAATAGGCGTGGCGCACTGCCCACAGGTGCCCTACGGCTAACTGCCGTAAGCGTGGTGCACATGACTCCAACCCCCCCCCCCCCCGTGGATCGCCTTTTTAGACTTTGCAAAAAATAAAAGAAAATGATAAACACTTCAAAAAATTAAATCATTTCATATTTAGGTAGGTAATGTGGTATAGCTTCTAGTAAAATTAACAAACATGAGTTTCGACTTTATTTGCAAAAAAAGTCATGCCACGGTAAAAAGGCCGTAACTTTTGCATACGATGTCGAAAAAAAACGTATAATATACCAAAATGACCAGAACGAGATTCCAGATCTTTTATAGAACATATTGAGGCTCCTAAAAAGGACTAGTTCCACTACACTGCACCACCGGAGCCAACTGTGGAAGACAATCCAATAATAACATCTCCTATTGAACCATTGAGGGAGGTACCCCCATATGTTGAACCCCTTCCTTTTCTAAGGACGGGGAAGAAACATATGATGGTTTAGTAGTTGGAGGATCAACGAGAAGAAGAGCTATTGCTAAAAAAGCTTGAAGAAGCACATGTAAGGAAAACTGAAGAAGTAAGTGTACAAGAGATAGGGGATCTAGCGAAGGAAGACATCCTGACCATGTTTGCTCACTGCAATGTGATTGAGCTACATACTGAAGATTCGCAGTTCGTCGAAACTAAAGTAAAATCTAAAGAAGTTGGTAAGCCTATTCTCCCCTGTACCTTCGGAGGAACTGCCTACTACGGCCTCTATGACATAGGGAAAGCTGTTAACGTGATACCTTTTAACTTCTATTTTAAAACCCAAAAAGAACTTGCACATGCTGAACTAGAGGATACGAACATGACTATAATGCTTGCTGCACTACTAGGAAATGGCTATAGGTAATCCACACATCCGTGGCGCACGTGCTAGTGGTGCCCCACGGGTAAAATAGGAGTGGCACACTGCCCACAGGTGCCCTACGGCTAACTGCCGTAAGCGTGGTGCACATGACTCCACCCCCCCCCCCCCGTGGATCGCCTTTTTAGACTTTGAAAAAAATAAAAGAAAATGATAAACACTTCAAAAAATTAAATCCTTTCATATTTAGGTAGGTAATGTGGTATAGCTTCTAGTAAAATTAACAAACATGAGTTTCGACTTTATTTGCAAAAAAAAGTCATGCCACGGTAAAAAGGCCGTAACTTTTGCATACGATGTCGAAAAAAAACGTATAATATACCAAAATGACCAGAACGAGATTCCAGATCCGCTTGCAACAGAAAAAAAACAAGATTTTTTGCTGCAGAAAAAAAATTGAGGCAACTTACCCGTAGCGCACCACCACCTAGTGCGCCACGAGTAAGTTGGGCGAGATTCGAAATTCGAATCACCACCCCGCCCACCTACCTCCCTCTCTCCCTCTCTTCCTTCCTCTTCGATCTCTTCCTTCCTCCCTCTGTTCTTCTCTTCCTCTTCTTTTCCTCCCTCTCTTCTTATCTTCCTTCCTCTTCTCTTCCTTCCTCCCTCTCTTCTTTCTTCCTCTTCTCTTCCTTCCTCCATCTCTTCTTCTCTTCCTCTTCTCTTCCTCCCTCTTCTCCTTCTCCTCACTTCGGCCTCCTCCGAGCAAGGACGACCACAGGTAACCAGCTCCTTCAGAAGTCGCCATCGCCTCCTCCGACCACAAGTCCTCCAGCCGCCGTCGCTGCCACCACCTCCTCCGACTGTACCTCCGTCCACCTGCGACGCACCTCCGGCTGTCTCCTCCGACCACACCTCCTCCTACTGCCTCGACGCCGACGAGGACTAGCACGGCCACGGCCTCCCGCACATCCCTGCGGTGGTAGGTCGTGGCCACGGCCACTGCTCCGGCGAGGCGACGCGACGGCAGCGATTTCTGGACCCGATTGCTGTTGCAATTCAAAACGAGGATGTTTTTTTGCATTTTTTTTGATTTTTGAAAAAAACATCCGTGGCGCACCAGTACCCCTACCCGTGGCGCACCTGGTAGTGCGCCACACCTATCTCGATGTTAGTTGATATGCATATCGATGTTTATCGTCCCATCATTTTTGGAAGAACCTTTCTAAATACTACAGGAGCAAACATAAATTGCAAGAGACAAACCATGTCTCTCAAATTTAGGAAAGAGAAAATGGATTTTCATTTATCCAAATTTGACCATAAGCCAGCTATTGAAGAACTAGATGATGATGATTATGAACGTGAGGAAGAAGGTAATTTTGTCAATTTGTCCTCAGTGGTTATTGAGACCCCATATGATGATTTAGCAAGGAGTCTAGTTAATAATGATAATATCCTCTGTGACATAGAGAAAACTGAAATTGATGATTATCTTGAATCCACACCTGAGGTGGATTCCGAGATTAATCAAGAATATGAAGAACCTATAAGAAAGGGAGACAAAGCTCTTCCCCCTCCAATCCTTAAAACTTTACCAAAGGAGTTAAAATATAGGTTTCTTGATGATACCAACAGATTCCCTGTTATTATAAGTTCTAACCTTGCAGAAAAAGAGGAGAATAATTTAATGGAAGTCCTTCAGATGCATAGGAATGCTCTTGGGTCAATTAGTGACTTGAAGGGAATCAGTCCTTCGATAGCCACCCTTAGGATATTCATGGAGGAAGGATCTCAGCGAGTCGCAGATTTCCAACAACGACTTAAACCTCACATGAAAGAAGAGGTAAGAAAAGAAATAATACGGTTATTAGATGTAGGTATCATCTTTCATGTAGAAGAGAGTGAATGGGTAAGTCCTGTTCATTGTGTTCCTAAGAAACGTGGATTTACTGTTGTTGAAAATGAACATAATGAGATGGTGCCTACAAGGACCATTGTTGGGCATAGGATGTGCATTGACTATATAAAACTTAATAAAGAAACTAGGAAAGACCATTATCCACTTTTTTATAGATCAAACTTTAGAGAGGCTAGCTATGCATTCTCATTTTTTTTACTTAGACGACTATTATGGGTTTTCTCAAATTGCTTTTCATCCTGATGATCAACTTAAAACCACCTTCATATGTCTTTATTGTCTTTATGCTTATCGCTGCATGCCTTTCGGTATTTGCAATGCCCCTGCTACTTTTCAAAGGTGCATGACTGCTATATTTGCTGACTATGTTGAAAGTATTATGGAAGTCTTCAAGGATGATTTTTATGTTTATGGAACTTCCTTTAATCATTGTCTCTAGAATATTCATAAAGTTTTGAAGAGATGTGAAGACGCTAACCTAGTATTGAACTAGGAGAAATGCCATTTTATGGTTCATGAAGGTATAGTACTTGGTCACAAAATCTCATGTAAGGGTATAGAGGTTGACAAAGCAAAGATAGAAGCCATAGAAAGGCTTCCTCCCCCTCGTGATGTAAAAGGTATAAGGAGTTTCCTAGGTCATGCTTGATTCTATGGAAGGTTCATTAAAAACTTCTCAAAAACTGCTAGACCTTTAACCAATCTTATTTAGAAAGGGATTGTTTTTAACTTTGATGGAAGGTGTCTAAATGCCTTCAACAAATTAAATCAAGCTCTCATTGATGCCCCCATTATTAAACTGCATAATTGGAAGAAACCCTTTGAATTATTCCGTGAAGCTAGTCATGAAGATGTGGGAGAAATTCGTTGCCAGTATGATGGTGATGATCTAAATATCATTCATCATGCTACCCAAACCCTAAACGGGGCCCAAAAGAATTACCCCTGATAGAAAAAGAATTTTTTATTGTAGTTTTTTCCTGTGATAAATTTAGATCTTATACCAATGACTTGAAAGTAAGAGTACATACTGATCATTCTGGACTAAAGGAAATCGTAGAAAGGACCGATGTTAAGCCAAGGATGATCTTTTGGACTCTACTTTTGCAAGAATTCGATTTGCAGATTTTACAAAGAAATGAGGAAATAGAGGAGGCACCCATCGATATTCAAGAAACTAGTCCACCTAAAGAAGTGTCATCCATCTACATACCTTTGGGAACAACATTGCCAAAAAAGAAATTCTCAAATTCTCTTTGCAATGGGTGAGGCGATCTTCTTTAACTCACTTGTTCAAAGAGAAAAAGAATAAGGTAATCCAAATAGGAGAAGGTACTCTTTTGAACCCATTCTCTCTAAATAATTTGGGTTTGTAAAATCTGAAATCATCTTTGTTCTGGAAAGTTTTCTGTTATTTCTTTTTCCACTTTTGATTTCCTCCTGTTTTGATGAAGTTATTGCCGGTCTTGCGAAGTTGTTTCGGTTGGGAGGTATGACCGCACCCGCCTGTACCATCGATCGTTAAGCGGGCAGTATCCAGTCCGATTTTTGTCGTCTCGGTACGACCGTGTGGTACGAGCGCACCCGCCTGTACCACTGGTACTTATTGATACGGTATCGCTTCGCATAACTTTTGTTCGGTGTGTCAAAAATAATGAAGTCGGTAAAAGATAGTACGGACGGGCAGTACAGGCGGGACCTTCCCATACTGCTTAGTCGGTTGCCTAGTTACCGCCTTCGAAGGTGTGTGCGCCTGGGAACGAACCGGTATAGGCGCGGCGTACGTGCGTACACCCGTACAACTGGTCGTTACGTTCGCAATTTCTTCCTATTTCTTTCCATATTTGTTGGGATTTTTTTCTTGGCCGACCCTTTTCCTTCCAGTACAAATTTTTTTCTTACTCTAACCCCTTATAAGCCTTCTTAGAGGGCCTCTTTGTTTCTACTTCCAAGAAAGATCTCCTCCACACCAAGAACCATAGAACCATGTCCTTCCCATGGAGTTTTTCTCAAGGGAGAGAAGATCCCCATGGATCATCCTCAAGGATCATGGAGGAAGTCATGGCTGCCGAATCAAAGAAGATGGAGTTGGAAGTAGAGGACGGATTCAAGCTTACACAAACAATACAAGATGGACATGAAGTGTTCAGTCTTGGTATTGGTAAAGAAGGAGAATCTGAATAAATCCAACTTGATTTGGGAGGAGATGGAGAGTTCTATTTGAAGAGGGAAAAGAGAACAAGGAGATAAGATCCAAGCTTCCTTAGATTCCCTCAACCGCCGTATCAAGAAGATTGAGATAAAATCTCCAGAATCTTCTAAACACGAATAAGCTGTTGCATCGTTATCTGGACCAGATGGACTTGAAGATAATGAAAGTACTCAAATAAAACCTCGACATTAATCTTTATCCATCAACACTTAGAAGCAAACAATAGAGATGTATAAATATCTTGTGGAGAAATTGGAAGAAGTTAGCGAGCAGCGCCGGATCCGAATCTTGATCCTGGAAGCATCAAACAAGGTGCTTGGAGCAAGCCTTCAGAATTCAAGGGGACACTTCTCTATGGACTAAAAGGATACCACGGTACCAAATAAACGCAAGGAATTATTTGATCCACTCGGTTTGATTCCAAGCTTGGGGGGATCTGTGAGAACCTGTAATCTATCTTAGAGTTTTTATCATATTAAATTATCTACACGCTTGATAGACCTTAGTTCTAGAGTTTGCATTAGTTGCATCAACTTCAAGTTCCCTTTGTTTGAGAGATGATTTATATCTGTTGGGTTGCGAAACTTTATGATATTCGAAGTATTTTATGATTCATGATTATTATATTAGATGATTGAACTAGGTTGAGTGTTATGATACTTATACAACTGCCATGATTTTTAGGGACTTCCACACCAATAAAAGTATTGATTCGGCTATGAGAAGAAAAATTCTAGTAGCATATTATAATTAAGAGTTTTCCTTGTAGCCATCAAAGTAGTGAGAATGATCAAATAGATATATGATATATAAAAAATAAGGGTAAAAGAAAAGAATGATATATGCATGTTTAGACAAAATGCAAAAGAAACAAAAAGAGAGAGCCGCTAAAAAAATCAAGAGGAAAAAGAGTGACCATGAACCTTCATTACTAAACCAAGCGCTCAATATATAAACTCAATAATATTATGATATGTTAAATCACTAGAAGCTTCTTATAATTTCATTAATACTAGAGAAGGTGTGGAAGCCTCTAAGTCATGTAATGTGTAAGGGTATGATAATACCCCCGACGCTCCTCTACATCTGATATAGTATTCCTATTTCAAATTTTTGCCTCATTTATTGTAACGTCTCGTGTATCATGAACATGATGATCTTGTCCATAAGCCACCATCTTGCTCGTGGACAAGCAAGAGCCTATCTTGGGGGAGTTGATGAGTCCAAAATTTAAGCATATTTACCTTTTGTTTTTGCACAAATAGAGTAGGTATCTTTGTATTTCCTTGCGTTCGTGCGCATCTTTTGTCTTTATTTCAACAAGATCCCAAATTACTAAGTCTATTATGAGCATATCAATTAAAGCTGTTATATTATACTATAGTATAATATACTATTTTTAAGTGATAAAAATAATTTTATGGATTTACCTTCGTACCTGGGAAAATACCAAGAGAGGAGAAGCATACAAAGCCCGTAACGACCAGCGTTACGGGCTGGACCCACCCATACCGTCTGCCTGTAGCCTGTGCCGACGACTTCATCTTGTCAAATAGTTTCTCCTAGCGACGATGGCAGGGGGATCCGACATTCATAGCTACTAGAAACCACGAAAACCATATCTAAAAGGGACCTGATGGAGGAACTTAGCTAGGGATAAATCCTTGTTGATCCACGGATCATTGCAGGACAAGCATCATCCCCTTCATCATCAACCGCTGCATCTACATCACCACCATTACTCTCATCCTTCGTCCATTACATCTTGTTCTAATTCAAAATTCAATTGTGATTTGCACTTGATCTATTCCATTACTTTTATCTATCCATTTGATTATGACGATGTTGTTGATTGCTTCCATGAGTGAGTAGTTCCTTTGTTCTTGGGGAGATGGAGAAACCCTAGCACTATTATGAATTTGCAATAAAGATGATATGATCTTGTGTCCATATGACTTGCCAGTCTATGATTGTGTTTGATCTCTCTCTTTAGATGGTATGTGAAAGTCGATCACATACCATTTTCCCTTGGGACTAAAGGGAGGGAGAAATCCTTTGGACGTGCTTTGGGATCATACCTAGAATAGCCCCGTGATAGATTGGCGCTGGCTCGTGAACTATGCGGTCAAAGGAGGAATAAAGAGGGACGCCCTAAGCTAATTACAATATCCATGGGGAAACCCTTAATTGCGGTGGTCTATATGGGTGACTGCTCTTAGACATCGCAGTGGTTATTTAGAGGTGACCTCACTCTTGGCTCAACAAAGTGGCTTCCCACGATCCTTGTAGTGAACATCTTATTATGGACCTCTCTCTACACATTTCATGACACAAGAAGTATATTATCTTAAATTATTAATAATGAAAACACCATGCTAGATGAGTATCCTACATCCCCAAGGACGTTTTATCCCTATTGCATTCACCTATGCTTTCATACGAACTTGCTACTTGTTTTCTTTAATTGTTTTAATTACTTTTCTACACACAACCAAAAACCTTTCAAACACTCTTTACTTGAGATCAAAGGTAGCTTATAAGTATCCTTTGGTAGATAGTGACGAGGGGCATAAATACCTTTACCAATAGCTCTCTGTGGGTTCGATATCTTTACTTTGAAACTAGCTACAATTGATTTGTGCACTTGCAGTCATCAGGTCACTAGAGACCTTGTTTTTAGTTTTATTAATAGTTTATAGTTTTTTCTTGTTATTAGTTTACTTTCTTGTTATCTATTTGAAAACCCCAAAAAAATTAGTTACTTGTTATTTATTTTCATTACTTAATAAATTACCAAAAATATAAGAGCCATGGTTCAAAAGAGACTTGGGGAGTTTGCTACTCCCACTGATGATTTTATTCGTGCACCTATCACTCAGCCCGCTGTTGATGCGGAAACTTATGAAAATTAAGCCTAACCTTTTAAGCTTGGTTCAACAGAACCAATTTGGGGGCTCATCTTCTGAGGATTGAGGTTTGCACTTAAACACTTTCACTGAAATTTGTGATATGATGCGTATTAAGGATGTAGATCCAAATGTTGTTAAATTAAGATTGTTTCGTTTCTCTCTTAGACGAAATGCTAAGGATTGATTGCTAGCTCTACCAAAGGGCACTATTAAATCTTGGGAGGAATGTTTTAATTTGTTTATGACTAAATTTTTTCCCTAGCTAAAACTATGTAACTAAGATCCAACATTACAAGTTTTAGACAAGAAGACCGCGAGCCACTAGCGCTTGTGTGGGAAAGGATGAAAGAAGGCATAATGAACTGTCCTAGTCATGAGATGGTAGAATGGATTATATTACATTTGTTTTATAATGGTGTTAACCCAATGTATAAGTCTATGCTAGATAGTGCAGGAGGAGGAATAATCATGGGAAAGCGAGTGTTGCAAAGAAACTACTTGATGATATGCAAAATAATCATGCCCAATGACATGTGGAAAGAACCTCAAAGAGAGTAAGTTCAATCATCGAGGTAAATAATGAAGAGCTTACATCTAAGGTAGACAAGCTGCTTAGTATAGTAAAATGTAAATGACATGGGCATGACCTATCGGGTCCCTATGTCTAGTTACCCTAGGCGAATAAAAGCTTATGGCCCACGAAGGCCCAACGAAGTCCAAGAAGCACCCGACGGAATAAAGACTTTCCTTATCTGTTAAGGAATATTCAGGAACCGACATAGAGTTTTCATTGTAACATTAACTTGTAACCTCTTCGGCTACGGATCTAGAACCCAAACTCTCATATAAAGGCTGGGAGGACTCGACGGAGAGGGCACCTTAGTTTTCCAGCAATCCGCCATGACATATACTGCAAATAGTGAACCGGCGACTTTGTAACCTAGTTTTCTCAATAATCAGACTACATCGACTTCCTTGTTTGTCCGATGAGCTGACGAAATCCCCAATGCTATCTTTCCACCAAACCCTAAGTCCATAACAATGGGCATTGCCGAGGTTACCCCTCGTCAATTGGTGCCGTCTGTGGGAAATCTGAGCGTTGGAGCCATGTATTCGGCGACTTCCCCTTCATCAAGCAACAACCCGATTATTGAAGTTGGTGAGGTTCATTAAGATCTCGCTGATCCTCGCTCTCCCACCCCTTTGTCGGCCCTCGTCGAGTTTGACTAGGAGACCAATCTCATGATCGGAAGTTTCCACTTTCATGTGGGAGCACCCGAGAACCTATGCCTTTCGCCTCCGCTTAGCCCAGATTCGTCGTTTACTCTAGCATCGCCTACGACGACTCCAGCATCATCTATCGGCTCAACAGGAAAAGCCGCCTCTGATCCGATGAACGTCGAAGAAATTCGCGAAGACTCCCCAAATCTGGAAGATCTAGCTGATGCATATGGTATCCTCTCTTTCGGCTCAATCTTCAAGTCAGCACTAGAACATATCCTGAGCATGTCCAGCTCTATTCCCGACGAAGCTGAAGAAAGTGTTAACTCTGGAATCAAAAAGGGAGAGTCGTATCCAGAACAAGAACCTTGGGACTTCGATGGATCACAAATCAACGTCTATTATGTCTACAACAGCAATGATAATCAATCAAACATGAGGCATCACCAAGTTTGCGTGATCCTGGAAGGAGAAACCTCGACACCCTTGGACTCCAACGGTAACCCCATCATTAACCCTGATGATGTTTTGTCAGATAATGCAGCAGGACATCGCGAGGACAGAAACATGCCACCAGAAGACCGCTGTGTCGCAAGGCGGGAGGGAGAAAGAAACTATGAGTGCATAACACTTCGGCTGCCTCCGGCAACTTGGCAGAAAGCCCGCGACGCTATATCCAGAGCAGTACCAATGATAGCAGACGCCACAAGAGAAGAATTAATGGCTTATCAATACCTATTGCACCACAAGAGGAGGGATATGCTTCAATTACAGCAGTCTCTAGATGAGAGGAAAATGTTTAGACGGTGAATCTAGTCTGCGACGGGCATAGCACAACTCTACCCAAGGTTCTCGCAGTGTCACTGGAGGACCGCAACCCAGGAGGAGCGCCTCACGGATGCAGCGCATTCCAGAAGCTGAAAGACGCGAGATGGCAAGAGACTTAGACCCGTTGTTGATGTCAGCTGATTCTGTGGGTAACATCAAAGAAAAAACACCCTAGTTGCCGCCCAAACTTACCTCTTGACAACCCACCCAACAACCAACGATCCACTGACAGCTATCCATCGCTCCACCCTCATGGGATTAGGGATGGTAGGCGACACCCTCGCACAAGGACATCAAGGAACCATGCAGCGAGCCGACAAATCACCACGCCATCGCAGCAGCACTCGACATACAGGGATCGCCCGACAATCTAGGTCCCCCACCATGTATGCTTTTAGGCGTGGAAGATGCCATGACTAACATTACACAAAGTAGGGTGGATAGATCTAGAAAAGAGCACGACAGCCGAAGATATTTTGATGGAGAAAGCGACGATGAGCACGAACCTTGTGGGGCTAGTTGCTTTACCTATCGGGTTCAAAAAACTCTAGTTCCCAAGGACTTCAAGCTCCCTCATGACCAACAAAAGTACAATGGACTCCAGGAACCCGCAGCACGGCTGGCTGATTACCTGCAAACCGTCAAGCTCCAAGGAGGTTCCAAGGCCACGGCAATGCAGAGCCTCCAATTGCACTTAAGCAGAGCAACATTATCATGGCTCAGGCAGCTACCCGCAGAATCCTTTAGCAGCTGGAGCAATTTGGAGGAAAAGTTCATCCAAAATTTTAATTCCACATTCAAGCGACCCACATCTATTGAGGAGTTAAGGGCTTGTAAGCAGAAACCCGGAGAATCTATCAGGGCTTACATACAGCGGTGGAACATCATCAAAAATTATGCGGAACACATTTCCGACGAGAGGGCAATAGACACCTTTAACAATGACTTGCAAAGGAAGGACTTCATCGAGGAGCTGGGCATGTGAAGTCGATAATAATTTATCATTTGATGGATATGGCTGATACGTCATAAACGTATCTATAATTTTGGATGCTCCATGCTTGTTTTGTGCCAACTATCTTATGTTTTGTCTACACTTTGAGGTATTTTTATACACTTTCTGGAACTAACCTATTGACAAGATGCCACAGTGCCAGTTGCCTATTTTTGGTTTCAGAAAAGCTAAAAAAATGAATATTCTCGGAATTGGACGGGACAAAAGTCAATATGCCTATTTTCTCGGAGAAATACGGAAACACGAAGCAGAGACGGAGTAGGGCACCAGGGTGGGCACACCCTAGGGTGGCGGGCCCACCCTGTCCGTGCCACTAGGGGGTGTGCCCCCTAGCTGCCTCCTCGCCTCGCCTCTTCGCCTATAAGAAGCCTCCGATGTAGAAACCCTAAATCAATTAGCCTCCATCCATGAAAAGTTCCGCAGCGCCGCCGCCACCAAAGAGGAGATTCGAGGGACAGAAGTCTCTGTTCCGGCACCCTGCCGGGAAGAGGAATTTCCACCAGAGCAATCTCCATCGATCTCCACCACCATCTCCATCGCCGTTGATGATTCCAATGATGAGGAGGGAGTAGTTCTTCCTCGAGGCTAAGGGTTCTACCGGTAGCTATGTGTTCATCTCTCTCTCTCTATATATATATATATATACGTGATCTTGTTGTGATCATGAGCTTGTAATCAAGTAGATCTACTCTGCTACTCAAGTGCTTTAATAGATCTATGCTTTTCCCCACGTGTGTGAAAGTGACAGCATGCACACCGTGTGGCACTTACGCTATAGATTATAGAAATACTTGTCATGAATTATATTTGGAGTTGGATGTCTCTATGAAATTGTGGTGTTTGTTGGAACCATCTAGAGCTCAAGGTGATAGTGTGGGGTTATCTATATGGGGAAAGCAACCTTTAAAGAGTGCTTTTGTAGCCCTACCATGGATTAGAGTGTCCAACCGGAGAGTAGTTCAGAGTAGTATCATGAAGAGAAGATATTTATATGAGAGTGTTCACTAGTGAAAGTATGATCCCTAGGCCTTGTTTCTAAGCATTAAAACACCGTTTACAACTAGTCCTGCTACATGTTTGCTTGCTTCCATCTTTATTTCAGATTGCCATCAGTCTGTTCCTCCCGTCAATCTCTTTTCTGGCACCTTTGTCTTATAATCATCCATATTACTTGTATTTTACTATCTCTTCACCGAACTAGTGCACCTATACACCTGACAAGTGTATTGGGTGTGTTGGGGACATAAGAGACTTCTTGTATCTTGATTGCAGGGTTGCTTGAGAGGGATACCTTTTACCACTTCCTCCCTAAGTTTGATAAACCTTGGGTAATCCACTTAAGGGAAACTTGCTGCTGTTCTACAAACCTCTACACTTGGAGGCCCAACAACTATCTACAACAATAGAAGTGCGTAGACATCAAGCTATTTTTTGGCGCCGTTGCCGGGGAGGGAAGGTAAAAGGTACTCACATCCTCTGTCTACTAAGCTATCTTCTAGTACTGTTGGTGGTGTGTGAGTGCTCCAAGTTATTTACTTTAGATTCTGCAATTTTGTCTTTTTGTTTCTTGTTTTCGCTAGTTAGGCTTAATGGAAATAACAAAAAAATTAGTCAGCTTTATATTATTTATCTTGAGTTAGGACATGAAGTGTTTGAAGAGAAAATTAAAAATCCTATGGAACTTTATTTGCATGCTAATAGGAATGTTATTAGTATGAATCCTTTGAACACCATTATTGCTAATGCTGTGGAAACGTCTAAGCTTGGGGATGCTAGTTTTTATGAAAATGATCTTTTTAGTTCCCCAACTTTAGAGGATAAATTTTGTTATGATGATACTATACCTACAATATATGATGATTACAATGATGAATATGATATTTTCAGTCCACCTACTATTGAGGAGAAAATTTGCTATGATGATACTATACGTCCAATATATGATGATTACAATGATGAATATGATATTTTCAGTACACCTACTATTGAGAAGAAAATTAATTATATTTATAATATGCCTCCTATATTTGATGATGATGGTGATGAGAATAATAATGATAGCTACTTTGTTGAATTTGCTCCCACTACAATTAATAATAATGACTATGCTTATGTGGAGAGTAAAAATTATGTTATGCATGTGGCTCATGATAAGAATGTTTTATGTGATAGTTATATTGTTAATTTTATTCATGTTTCTACTGAAAGTTATTATGAGAGAGGGAAACACGGTTTTATAAATCTCAACCATAATAAGTTTCCCCTCTTTATGTTGAAAATTTTGAGTTGCACTTGTATTGCTTTCCTATGCTTGTTACTTTGTCCTTTCATGACTTGTTTCTTTACAAGATTATTTTTCATAGGAAGTGGGTTAGGCTTAAATATGTTTTGAATTTGCTTCTTGATGCTCTCTTTTACTTCAATTCATATTTCTTATGTGAGCATCATCTCAAACTATCAAGCCTAACTTAAAGGCATTAAAGAAAAGTACTTCTTGGGAGATAACCCAATAGTTTTATTCAGTCTTGGAAGTTATTACTTCTGTAATAACCGCTCCTTATCCTTTTTATTTGATATTCGTGTCAAGAATAACCTCTAATGAGAGAGAAGTAAGATTTGGGGAAGTTGCTGTCTCGAAACAGATTTTTGTGCTTCACTGTAAAAATTCGTGAAAAATCTTTGTATGTCGGATTGAGCTTTAATGTCCGGAGTAAATCCCTCAGGTTGTTAGATAACTTTCGTAAGTTCAACACTTTTTGATTTGAGCAACAGAAGGTCTTCGAAAAAATTGGTTTTTACCTGCTGGTCTGTTTTGACAGATTTCTGCCATTATTTGCATTTGCTTCTTATCGATTTCTTTTTGAGTTCTTTTGGGAGAATTGAGCTTTTAAGGGAATTGCTTCAGTAGCTTGTGTTCTTAATGGAAGTTTTGCTGTGTTGAACTAAACACAAAAGTTTTATTACTTTTGAATGCACTAATGTTTCTAATGAAGATTGTGTGAACTTTTGTATGAAGGAAATTTTCAAGTGTAGGGGAAGAATTATGTAACGGGGTGAAGAATGGACAAAAGCTCAAGCTTGGGGATGCCACCCCATGTCACCCCAATAAATATTCAAGAGGTACAATAGTCAAATCTTGGGGATGCCCAAGGCATCCCCTTCTTCATCAATAAAAATCTCAGGTCTCTTTCTAGACACTTCGTTTTTATTGTTTCGTGCACTGTTGTTTTGTTCTTGGAGCGTCTTAGTTTTCATTTTTGGTTTTTGTTTTCTTAATTTTCTTGAATAAGTTGGTTGTATCACAACACAATTATTTTAGAGAGAGACACACTCTGTTTTCATTGCCTAGAACACTCTAGTTTTCATTCTTATTGTATTGTGAGTGTTCTCTTTTGCTAGCACTGTGTTTAGCCTTAGTTTTCTTGTGCTTTCATCTTAGAAATTTTAAGTTCTTATTTGTGGATTTGTGAGACAAGCTCACTGATCTTTGTTTATTACTATATTTGTGAGTTGTTTAAAATAAGTTGATTGGTGTTGGAAAAGAGTAGAAAGTTCCATGCTTATATTGGTACAAAAGTGAGATTATTTTGAATGTGGCTTAGACTTTATCATGTCATGATAGATTATGTTTTGACCTTATGCTTAGTGATTACTGATGTAGCATGACTTGTTCCAAACAATTGAGATTTCTTAAAGTGCCTTGAAAGAATCATGTGTTGTTTTAGCATACAAAAGCATAATATTGTGGTATTCTCCTTTAATGCTTTGTGTGGGTTGACTTGGCACATGCTCACACCATGTTATGACTATGAACCAGTGACCTTAGCCTCTATGATCATTTAGTTTTTGACTTGTGATACCACTTTATGCTTTAGTTGATAATGTTTTGTCGCTCTGCATGATTATGGCCATTATTGCTCTCTTAGTTGGTCGCTCCCAGCCTTTTGCTAGCCTCCACTTGTATTGAGTAAGCTTTACTCATGCATCCAACTCCCAAGAAACCAAGTTATTCCAAAGTGTCCACTATAAATTCCTATTCATGGTGTGTTACACCATTTCAAGTAAATTCTTGTTTATCTACCTTCCAATTGAAAAGTCACTTTGCTAAGTGAAAAATTAGTGATTAAAGCACTTACAAACTAGATGGCACACTTTATTTTTCTTTCCCCTAATAAACTTGAACCATTGTGTCATCTATGTTGTATATGCTTGCACTTATAAGTTGGGAATTAGCAGAACTGTGCTGTCATCGGGAACGCTTTCAACACCTATAAATATCTACCCAGTTGATGTCATGCTCTTTTGTTTATGGATGTTGCCGGTGTGAAATAAAAGGGGAGCTTGTAAGTCCATGGAGTTATGTATATGTGTTATAGAAACGCCTGGGCCGCTAGCCTAAGCCATGCCTAATCATGGTGGAAACTTGCAGCATAACCATAGTGGGCAATCTATGAAGCATTCTTCTTATAAAAAAGAGAGAGATAGAAAAAAGAAAAAAAGAAAAAAATAGGAAAGAAGAGAAAAAAGCACCATTTTCCCATGGTAAATAAGAAGATCGCTCAGATGCTCATTGTCTGTTTCCTTGTCATTTTGATATGGGATAGCTCTTGTGTCATTGGACAAGGTGTACCCCGTTGGCGGTTCTCTACGATACACATATACTTACTATGACAAGAACTTACCGGTAACTAAAGTTGAGTAGCATAAGGAACGACCCTCATACTCAAGGGACATGAGATTGCCAACTTTTACTTTTTCAAGCATATACTCCATACTTTGTTCACTTTAATCTTAATCACTTAAAGATGCTTATGATAGGGGCAATGAGAGATGTAAGCTAACAAGTACCATAATTTTTGGAAGCTCTTTATGAAACTTGAAATCCCTGCTTCCCTTTGAACGGACTTTATTCCACTTTTATATTGAGTCTCCACCTTCTATCCTTAGGCACCAATTAAGAGAGCATAGTTGTCATTCTTATTTCTATGTGCATTGTCCCAAAACTTATTGATTGATTCATAATGTTGATATTGCTTGTTCTTGAACTATTTGTATCTAGTCACCCTTATAAACATTGAAGGTGTCGTATGCATTTATGTTTTGCTACTCCATGAGGGACAAGATGAATGCCACTATGCTATGTTTTATATATGTGAAACAATACAACGTCTTTCAATGCATTGTTATTCATGATCTTTGTTTGTATCCATTCATGTTGCAACATAGTTGCTTTGTCTTATTGTTAGAACTTCATCTTTCATGCTCATGTTTAGAGTACTTTGATCCTAGCTTTTAATGCTTGCAAATGGTTTGATCAAGATTGTGATGGTGCATGTCACCTCAAAAATTATTCTTTTTATCACTTACCTACTCGAGGACGAGCAGGGGTTAGGCTTGGGGATTCTTGATACGTCGTAAACGTATCTATAACTTTTGATGCTCCATGATTGTTTCATGCCAACTATCTTATGTTTTTCTACACTTTGAGGTATTTTTATACACTTTTTGGAACTAACCTATTGACAAGATGCCACTGTGCCAGTTGCCTGTTTTTTGCTGTTTTTGGTTTCAGAAAAGCTAAAAAAAAGAATATTCTCGTAATTGGACGGGACAAAATCCAATCTGCCTATTTTTTTCCAGAGCAATATGGAAACACGAAGCAGAGACGGAGAAGGGAACCAGGGTGGGCACACCCTAGGGTGGCGCGGGCCCGTCCTGGTTGCGCCACCATGGGGTGTGGCCCCCTGGCTGCCTCCTCGCCTCGCCTCTTCGCCTATAAGAAGCCTCCGATGCTAAAACCGTAAATCAATCAGCCTCCATCCACAAAAAGTTCCACAGCGTTGCCGCCACCGAAGAGGAGATTCAGGGGACAGAAGTCTTTGTTCTGGCACCCTGCCGGGATGGGGAATTGCCCTCGAAGCCATCTCCATCGATCTCCACCACCATCTCCATCACCGTTGCCGATTCCCATGATGAGGAGGGAGTAGTTCTTCCATGAGGCTAAGGGTTCTACCGGTAGCTATGTGTTCATCTCTCTCACTATGCGTGATCTTATTGTGATCATGAGCTTGTAATCAAGTAGATCTACTCTGCTACTAAAGTGCTTTAATAGATCTATGTTTTTCCCACGTGTGTGAAAGTGACAGCGTGCACACCGTGTAGCACTTAGGCTATAGATTATAGAAATACTTGTCATGAGTTATATTTAGAGTTGGATGCCTCTATGAAATTGTGGTGTTTGTTGGAACCATCTAGCGCTCAAGGTGATAGTGTGGGGTTATCTAGATGGGGAAATCAACCTTTAAGGAGTGCTTTTGTAGCCCTACCGTGGATTAGAGTGTCCAACCGAAGAGTAGTTCAGAGTAGTATCATGAAGAGAAGATATTTATATGAGAGTGTTCACTAGTGAAAGTATGATCCCTAGGCCGTGTTTCTAAGCATTGAAACACCGTTTACAACTAGTCCTACTACATGTTTGCTTGCTTCCATCTTTATTTCAGATTGCCATTAGTCTCTTCCTCCCGTCAATCTCTTTTCTGGAACCATTGTCTTATAATCATCCATATTACTTGTATTTTACTATATCTTCGCCTAGTGCAATTATACACCTGACAAGTGTATTGGGTGTGTTGGGGACACAAGATACTTCCTATATCTATATTGCAGGGTTGCTTGAGAGGGATACCTTTGACCACTTCCTCTCTGAGTTCGATAAACCTTGGGTAATCCACTTAAGGGAAACTTGCTGCTGTTCTACAAACCTCTGCACTTGGAGGACCAACAACTGTCTACAAGAATATAAGTGCGTTGACATCAATGGTGAACCATTGGGCTGATGGCAAAGACGCCATCCACAATAAATGTGGGCGCTCACCCAAAGACGACCGCCATAGGCAAAACTATGATAACAGAAGTAGGCACAATTTCGATATCTACAACAAACCCAATTACTTAGCAGCTGGTTTCGTCGGGGAGGACATAAGAAGGAACGACAACCGAAACCGCGGATACCGCGATAGCCGAGAAGAGGCGGGGAAAAGCAGGCCAAGCCAACCATACCGACCAAGGGGACCCCCGATGTCCCCGATGCTACTACTAGAAGGGCCGTGCAACATGCACTTCTACGTTGATGCTGAGGGAAGACAACGATAAACCCACCTCATGAAAGATTGTCGTACCTTCCTCGGCATGCATGCAACAATAAACAATGCTACAAATCATAGGCACACTGTAGCTCCGGGGACCTTAGCTCTTGCAGCACCACCACCACCTCCAGCACCAGCACCAGCTGGGCATCCGCAGCCAATTGAAAGCACAAATCGGGACGATGAGTACCCGAGATCTAGAGGAGCAATGTCGATGATTCAAAAAGGGCGTCCATCCAATAGGATCTAGAAGTTGATCACCCTAAAAGTAAATATGGCGGTAACCGCACCATCCCAACCCCTGAATTCCTTCATTGGTCGAAGCAGGAAATTACTTTTAGCAGGGCTGATCATCCCCTTCGAGTATCTTGACCGGGTCATTCAGCCATCATCGTCGATGCACAAATTGGCGTCTTCGACATGAGCACAGTATTCATGGATGTTGTAACACCTCGGCCTCTCCGGACCAGCGGCTGTCACTCCTGGGAGCTCACTAGGATCTCTAGACTAACCCCATAGACCAACAGTAGTCTTTTCTGCGCACTTTGTCCTCACTCATGCGCACCCAGTACCCACTTCCTAGTCGGTCACCCATCCTCATATTGCTCTAGGCCCAGCACGCTTAACCTTGGAGTTCTTTTTGGATGAGATTCTATAAAATAAGTTGCAACTTGTTGGTATGGCTTTCCTATCAATCCTATTAAGCCATGCGCTAGGGTATCACATACACACACCCTTAGAATATCGATGCCCTTGTCGATCAACCACAATTCAGGAACATCCCCTATTGGTACACATTTGTGTGTCCAGTGTCGGAACATGTGCCATGCAGTGTCCACTCCAGGGCACACACGCCATGTTCCACATGTACATCACTAACCCGCACACGCCCATGTAACTGCGAGGGTCGGCTCTGATACCACTTTGTAAAACCCCGGCCTCTTCAGATCAGCTGCTGTCACTCCTGGCAGCTCAATATGATCACTAGTCTAACCCCATAGACCAACACTAGTCTTTTTTGCGCACTTTGTCCTCACTCATTCGCACCCGGTACCACTTCCTGGTCAGTCACCCATCCTCAAATTGTGGGTAGCAGCATCAACCTCATATATGCTAAAACTCTACAAGCTATGAACATCTCCCTGAAACATATTTCCACGGGATAGTCCCAGGTAAACTAGAAATTCCTTTAGGCAAAATCTATCTTGATGTTGTCTTCGAATCCAGAAATAATTTCAGGCGAGAAAAACTCAAATTCGAAGTTACGGACTGGCCATCACAGTACCATGCGATCCTGAGACGCCTAGATTTCGTAAGACTCATGCCAGTGCCACACTACACCTATCTGGTAATGAAGATGTCATCGCCCAACGAGATCATTACATTTAGAGGAAGCTTTACTTGGTTCGACAATTGCGATTGGGAATTCAACAAAATCTTTGATTCCTTCAAGATGGAGACAGAATTTGAGCAGCTCAAGATATCAGCAGACAAAGAGCTTTTGTCTGAATTTTGGTCTATGCCCGACCTGGCGTTTGATCAAGCAAAGGATACAAGGGAAGTACGAGTCCACCAGATGGACCCGAAGAAAATGGCCCTAGTGTCCACCAGCCTCAGTCCTGCAAAGGAAGACGCGCTCATCTAGTTCCTCCATGAGTGCTAGGAAAGCGCATGGGTACCATCAGACATGCCGGGAATCCCCAGGGAACTCGCTGAGCATGCACTCAATTTGTATCCTAACGCCAGACCCGTGAAGCAGTCACTCTGCCGATTTGCAGAACCCAAGAGAAAGGCCATTTGGCAAGAAAACCATCACCTCATGGATGCCAACTTCATCAAGGAGATCAAGAAAGCATTGTGGGTTGCCAATACCGTGTGTGTCCCACAGAAAAACACCAAGGACCTACGCATGTGCATCGACTTCACCGCGCTCAACAAACACTGTCCAAAGGATCACTTCCCTAACCAGCGAATCGACCAAATTATCGATGCAACAACTGGGTGCGAACGTCTTTCCTTTCTGGAAGCTTATTACAGGTATCACCAGATTTAGTTGAAGGTAGAAGACAAAGACAAAACAGAATTTATAACACTTTATGGTGTATTCTGCTACACGACAATGCCGTTCGGCCTCAAAAACGCGGGTGCCACCTACCAGCGTATGATGCAAAATTGCCTTGGATCCCAAATTGGCAATAATGTTCAAGTCTACATCGATGATTGATGACCCACAAGTATAGGGGGTGTATCGTAGTACTTTCGATAAATAGGAGTGTCATTCCCAACGAGGAGCAGAAGGTCTTTACTAGTGGTTTGGATTCAGAATTTTCTGTAAATACTTAGCAAACGTATTTTTAGGGTTTTTTGATAATGTAGATAAATAAAGTGCGAGTAAATAAAAGACAATAATGATAATTGCAGCAAGTGGCCCAATCCTTTATTCAGCAAAGGACAAGCCGGTTGTATTACTTAGGAGGACCAAACGATCTCGAGGACACATGGGAATACTATCAAGTGCTTTCGTTTCATATAGTTGATTAATCTTCTTTGGTTGGATAAGTGTTGTGTGGGTGAACCTATGCTAATGTACCGACTTTACTTGGACTAATACATACTTGTGATTATACCCCTTGCAAGCATCCACAACTAGAAGAAAGAAATTAAGATAAAAACCTAACCACAACATTAAACTCTGAGATCCTACACTCCCTTGTGCAAAGGTTTCCTAACGGGGGTTCAGGTTTCTGTCACTCCGGCAACCCCACAATTAGTAGCCAAGAACACAATGCATTCCCCTAGGCCCATAAATGGTGAAGAATATCATGTAGTCGACGTTCATGACACCACTAGAAGAATAGAACCACAACTTAAATATCAAACCAGTGAATATTACTTCAACACAATTCCACTACTAACAACATGACTTCTCCCATGTCCTCAAGAACTAAACGAACTACTCACAAGACATCATATGGATCAAGATCACAGATGATATAATGATAAATAACAATCTGAACATGAACGATAATTCAATGGTTCCACTTAATACCATCAACTACAACAAGTAATCAACACCCGTGAAAGTTTCCCCTAAGAACTATGCAAGATACAACCCAATTGTTATAGATCTATGGAGTGGTGGTGATGGTGCTGGTGGAGATGATGGTGATGATGATAACCCCGATGAAGTCTAGCTTGATGTTGGTGTTGATGGCGACGGTCTCCCCTCTCCAGGAAGGAATTTCCCCGACATATTTCAGCCTGACAGAGAGCTCTTTCTCTGTCTAGTTTCTACCCCGCAGAAGCGGCGGAATCTTTCTGTGGTTGCTCCCCTCGTCTTAGTGTTTAGAGGAGAAGTATAGGCGAAAGGCCGAAGCCAGAGGTAGGCCAGGGTGGCCACACCACCTGGTGGTCCGACCTAGGGGGGACCCGCGCCAGGGGGTGGTGTGGGCCCCCTATGGCCCATCTCTGCCTCCCCTTCTGGCATCCTTCGTCTTCTGAAAAAAAAAAAGATCTTCTGTATATTTTCTAGAATTTTCCTATCTTCACGAATATTGCATCTAGAAACCGCTTTTTCCATCATAATCCTGACTCCGTCAGTTAATCCTCCAAAAGTCATCCAACATGCAAAATAGATGAAATAACATAAGTATCATCTATTAATATGAAATATATCAATGAATAACAAAAAATTATGATATAAATTAGTGATGCAAAATGGGCGTATCAACTCCCCCGAGTTTAGACCTCGCTTGTCCCCAAGAGAAAACTGAACTCAGTAAACATGACCTCATGTTTATGGAGTGAATTGTCGATAAAAATAATACGGACAAGAAGCATCACATTCATTGATACACAAATCATAATAGAAAACAACTCACCATTATATAACTTAACTTGCAACGAGTATGAGAGTCACAATAAAGATGCATAAAGAAAAACATAATTGGTAATGGCAAACTTTGTTCTTGGTCAAAGAACAGTTGACAAATCATACTTAGTTTTGAGCAAAGCTTTTATAATGTATTTTATATTGCAATAATCTTTTGCTCAAATAAAATGGGATTTTTACAATGATAGCTTTGAAAGTAACATTCATTCAGAAAAGAGCAATGTGCAAAACAAGGAACATAAGAAACAAGATTGAATAAATCATCATGTGAATGATTGAATCTCAACAACTCAATTGCTTGCTGGAGATAGGAATGGGTTTACTAACTCAACTAAAAATTAAAAGATAGACCCTTCGCAGAGGGAAGCAGGGATTTTAAGTTTCAGAAAGAGCTTCCAAAATATTATGGTACTTACTAGCTTTGAGCTCTCATTGCCCCTATCATATGCATATTGAAGTGATTAAGGTTAAAGTGAAACAAATATGAAGTATATGCTTGACAAATCATAGGTCGAAAGTCTCATGTCCCTTGAATATGAGGGTTGTTCCTCATGCTACCCAACTTTAGTCCCAAGTAAGTTCTTATCATTGTAAGTATATGTGTATCATAGAGAACCTCCAACAGGGTACCCCTTGCCCCATGATACATGAGCTATCCCATATCAAATTGACAAGGCAATAGACAATGAGCATCTCAATAATATTCTTATTTACCATGGGTATGGTGCCTTTTTTCTCTTTTTCTGTATATATTTTTTTCTGTGAAGATGCTTCAGGGATTTCTCACTATGGTTATGCTGCAAGTTTCCACCATGATTAGGCATGGCTTAGGCTAGACATCCAGGCGTTTCTGTAACACATATACATAACTCCATGGACTTACAAGCTTCCCTTTTATTTCACACCGCCGACATCCGTAAACCAAAGATCATGATATCAACTGGATAGATATTTACAGGTGTTGAAAGCATTCCCCATGACAGCATGGTTCTGCTAACTTCCAATCTATAACTTGTAAGCATATAAGCAACATAGTAGGCACAATGGTTCAAATTTATTAAGTGCAAGAAAATAAAGTGTGCCATCTAGTTCGTGTGAGCTTTACTAACTAGTTTTCATATAACAAAAGAATTTTTAATTTAGAAGATAGATGAAACTCGAGAATTTACTTGGAATAGCAATAATGCTAATAGGTAGATATGGTGGACACAAATGGCAGAGGTTTTAGTTTGAGGATTGGATGCACGAGAAGTATTCCCTCTCAGTACAGGTTTTGGCTAGCAAGGCTGGGTAGCAAGCATAAGAGTTGAAGGAAAAAAACAAACAAACATACAAGTAATAGAAACAATCATGCAATCTTCCTTGAAAACACACAAGATCTTAACTTGGGAATACTAAGCTTATGAGCCAATCAAGAAAGAAGGAAGATTAAATGATGTATCTATAAGTATTTTTCCTCTTTTCCTTTCAATCTCTAATAGTGTTGCTACTGACCAAAGCTAGGTTTGCCAAAACCAACTAGATTTACTTAATGCTCCCAAACTGATACCAATACTAACAACACGATCAATCATATAACATAAATTGCAAACTAAAATAAGATGTGTAAAAAGTAAATGATAAAACTTCTCATTAATATTCCATAAAGGGACTCACACCAAAGGATACATAGATAACCAACTAAAGGAGAGATACTTCCACAAGGCAAACCATCCTATATGATAACTTCTCTATTCATGATATGACTCTACTAAAAAGGTAAAAATATGAAGGATAATGATGTGATACCGTGGAACTCCCCCAAGCTTGGAACAAGCCAAGGGGATGCCAAAAACTGATGATGATTTAATCCTTTGGTCGTGGTGGTGTTCTCTCGATAACCTTTTCAATCAATTTCTTCAAATCCTCAATCTCAAAGGTGAGAGTACGGATCAACTCCAAATTGTGCTCAATGTGGTTCATGATCATGTCAGAATGCGAATCCCAATCATTGTGATTCTTTCCCCACTCTTCCTCCTTAAAGTGTTATGTCCCTGCATGGTTAGAATGAGGAAAATCCCAACTAGAGGGCAACTTTTCTTTAGGCATCTTTTGGAATCTCTGCCCATGTATAAGAGTATGGAAGGGATTCTTGATGCGTGGAGGAGGTGACCGTGGAGGTAGGCAATGACGCGGAGTTTTCCCTCCAGTGGACATCCATGCCGTCCTCTTGAGCTTGACAAGATTTTCCATCCAGTGAACATCCATGCCATCCTTTTCAAATCCTCAATCTCAAAGGTGAGAGTACGAATCAAATCCAAATTGTGCTCAATGCGATTCATGATCATGTCAGACTGTGAATCCCAATCATTGTGATTCTTTCCCCAATCTTCCTCCTTAAAGTGTTCTGTCCCTACATGGTTAGAACAAGGCAAATACCAACTGGAGGGCAACTTTTCTTTAGGCATATTTTGGAATTGCTTATCATGTATAAGAGTATGGAAGGGATTCTTGCTGCGTGGAGGAGGTGACCGTGGAGGTTGGAAATGACGCGGAGTTTTCCCTCCAGTGGACATCCGTGCCGTCCTCTTGAGCTTGCAACGGTGGCACGGGTGCGCGGGAGCTCGCCTTCCTCCACTTCTTCAACTTCACCCTCGATCTCCTCCTCCCACTTGGGGTCTTGGGGATCATCTTCCACAAGCTTCTTGCCCTTGTTGTTGGCGGAGACCATTGTGCTTCTAAACTTGAGACTAGTTCCTGACAGAAACAGATCAAAATGAAAACACGACAAGAACACGATATACGAACCTCGGGGGATCCGGGGGATTATATATTATGAAGTTTAACGACATAAGGAAGGTACTGGGCGAAAACGGGACGGAGACGGGCTCCGGGGTGGTCACACCACCTGGTGGCGTGGCCAGGTGGGGCCCACGCCACTTGGTGGTGTGGGCCACCCGGGATCCATTTCCTTCCCTCTTTCGACCCAATAGCTTCCATATTAAATGAAAACTTATAAAATATTAATTGGAGAGTTTTTCACGAACCTTTTATTTCCAGCACTTTTACCTATTTGAAAAAGGACTCTGCAGATTCCTGACTTTGGTCTTTAATAAATTCTTTCGGAGTCACCACTTGAATAACATCAATATCTTCATTATACGAATCTCTGGAAATATATAATGTTTGACCTTTTACCATTCTTCATCTCATTACGTCAATCTTTCCCAACACTTGAAAATTTATTTCATACAAAACTTCACACAATCTTCATTAGCAACAGTAGTGTAAGCATGATATTAAACCTTTGGGTTTAGTTTCAACCAAAGCAAATCATCCATCAAAATAAAATGGGTTGTCTCTGAAAAGCTCTTTCTTTATAGCCATTAAGATAGGCATGATAATTTTTGATGATGCTCACATAAGAAATACGAATTGATGTAAAAGAAGGCATCAACAAGCAAATATACAACACATTTAATTCTAACCCACTTCCTATTCAAAGGAGCTTTGTAAGAAAACAAATTATTGAAACATAAAGCCACTAGCATATAAAGGAAAAATAGGTGCAATATCAAAACTTACAACATAAAGAGGGGAAACTTAATATTATTGAGAAGCATAAAACCATGTTTCCCTCTCTCATAATAACTTTCAATAGAATTATGAATAAAATTAACAATGTAACTATCACATAAAAATTTCTTACCATCAAAATAATTATCTTTAAAATCATTAAAGAGTGGTTTAAGATTGAAAACTGGATCGATAGCAGCAAGTTGTTCAACTCTATAATCCTTATTAGGCAACTCATTTTCATAATGAGCTTTAGAAAATTTGGAAAAATTAAACTCATAAGACTCGCCATCAAATTTAGTTATTTTTTCTCCTTCCTAGAGTCTATAATAGCTCCACAAGTGTTTAAGAAAGGTCTACCAAAAATGATAGGACAAGTTTTACTAGCAGCTGAACCAAGCACTAGAAAATCAGTAGGATATTTAATATTACCACAAAGAACTTCCACATCTCTTACAATACCAATAGGAGAGATGGTCTCTCTATTAGCAAGGTGAATAACCACATCAATGTATTCAAGTTCACAAGGACCAATTTCATGCATAATTTATTTATAAAGTTTATAAGGGGAATAACACTTGAACTTGCACCAATATCACATAAACCATAATAGAAATGATCACCAATTCTAACAGAAAGTACAGGGACACTATATTTCCTAGTTCCACTAGGATGAGAAACAATATTATAAGCATCTTCACAAAAGATACTGTGTCCATCTTCTTCATTTTTAGTGACAAGGTCTTTAACAATTGCAACTGCAGGTTCAACATTTTTTGGTTCATCAAGTTCTACAGCTTTCTTTGTACTTTGTTGACTGCACTAATTATCATAGAATGCTCCTTTACCTTAGCTGGGAAAGGTGTTTTCTCAATATAAGGTCAGGAAAAATACGATCAAAAGTACTACTTCAGTATTTCTAGCAGGAACATAATCAATAATATCTTTATAAGGCTCATGATACTTGTTCCACTTATTTTTGGGAATTTCAATATAAGAGGCAAAGGCCTTAAAACAATTTGCAATACTTTGAGAATCAATACCATAAGCAGTACTAATACTATGAAAGTCATATGTTCCCATAAAAGATTTAATGCATCCATAATCATAATTTATACCTGACTTTCTCCTTTGTCATTCTCTCATGCTTCAGTATTTTCTTAAATACGGTCTAGAAAATCCCATTTAGCTTCTTCTTTCATACATGTGAATGATCTAGTACAAGAAGCATCTAATAAATCCTTATCATGAAGAGAAAGGTTTGCATAAAAGTTAATAATAATATTATTATTAGGGAGCTCATGAATAGATCATTTAAGCATTAGTAACTTCAATCTCCCCCAAGCTTGGGCTATACTCTCTCCATCACGAGGCCAAAAGTTATATATTTGATTCCTATCCTTATGAATCTCACTAGGCGGATAGAATTTAGAATAAAAGAGAGGTACAATTTCCTCCCATTCCATAGATTGGACATTCTTTAGTAGCTTATACCATTCTTCAGCTCTACCTTTCAATGATATGGAGAGTAACTTTTTCTTAACTTGTTCTGTTGTGATACCAACACACCTGAACAACCCGCATAATTCATGGATAAAAAGCAAGTGATCACCAGGATGGACAGTTCCATCTCCAAAATAATAGTTATCCATAACACAAACAACACTTTCGTAGGTATCTTAAAAGGATCTATCTCAGCAGGTGGTGGTTCATCTACAACCCTAGCAGTGGTAGTAGCTTTCCCAAATAGGAAACCAAGTGAGTTATCCATATTGGAAACACAGTAGTAAACAGAAATAAAAACAATACTCACAGTAGAATTTTCCTTTACCAGTTCCACTCTTCAATATCGCTTCACTCCCCGACAACGGTGCCATAAATAGTCTTGATGACCCACAAGTATAGGGGGTGAATCATAGTACTTTAGATAAATAGGAGTGTCGATCCGAACGAGGAGCAGAAGGTGTTGACTAGTGGTTTGGATTCGGAATTCTCTGTAAATACTTAGCAAATGGATTTTTAGGGGGTATTGATAATGCAGATAAATAAAGTGCGAGTAAATAAAAGAGAATAATGATAATTGTAGCAAGTGGAACAATCCTTTATTCAGCAAAGGACAAGCCGGTTGTATTACTTAGGAGGACCAAACGTTCTCGAGGACACATGGGAATACTATCAAGTGCTTTTGCTTCATATAGTTGATTAATCTTCATTGGTTGGGTAAGTGTTGTGTGGGTGAACCTATGCTAATGTACCGACTTTACTTGGACTAATGCATACTTTTGATTATACCCCTTGCAAGCATCCACAACTACAAGAAATTAATTAAGATAAAAACCTAACCACAACATTAAACTCTGAGATCCTACACTCCCTTGTGCAAACGTTTCCTAACAGGGGTTCAAGTTTCTGTCACTCCGGCAACCCCACAATTAGTAGTGAAGTACAGAATGCATTCCCCTAGGCCCATAAATGGTGAAGTATCATGTAGTCGACCTTCACATGACACCACTAGAAGAATAGCACAACTTAAATATCAAACCATTGAATATTACTTCAACACAATTCCACTACTAACAACATGAATTCTCCCATGTCCTCGAGAACTAAACTAACTACTTAGAAGACATCATATGGATCAAGATCACAGATGATATAATGATAAATAACAATCTGAACATGAACGATAATTCAATGGTTCCACTCAATAGCATTAACTACAACAAGTAATCAACAACGAGAAAGTTTCCCCTAAGAACTATGCAAGATTCAACCCAATTGTTACAGCAGAATGGAGTGGTGGTGATGGTGCTGGTGGAGATGATGGTGAGGATGATGATGATGATCCCAATGAAGTCTAGCTTGATGACGGTGTTGATGGCGATGATCTCCCCTCTCCGGGAAGGAATTTCCCCGACAGATTTCTGCCTGCCGGAGAGCTCTTTCTTTCTCTGTAGTTTCCGCCCCGCAGAGGTGGCGGAATCTTTCTGTGGTCGCTCCTCCTTGTCTTAGGGTTTCGAGGAGAATATATAGGCGAAAGGGCGAAGCCAGAGGTGGGACAGGGTGGCCACACCACCTGGTGGCGCGGCCTAGCGGGGACCCGCGCCAGGGGGTGGTGTGGGCCCCCTGTGGCCCATCTCAGCCTCCCCTTTAGGCATCCTTCGTCTTCTAGAAAAATAAGATCTCTTGTATAATTTCTGGAATTTTCTGATCTTCGCGAATATTTTGTCTAGACACCGTTTTCCCATCAGAATCCTGAATCCGATAGTTCATCCTCCAAAAGTCATCCAACATGCAAAATAGATGAACATAAGTATCATTTCTTAATATGAAATATATCAATGAATAACAAAAAATTATGATATAAAATAGTGATGCAAAATGGGCGTATCAATGACATCATCATTACTACCAAGCAAGAGTCGAATTTTATCAGTGACCTTCTGGAAACATTTGATAATCTCGACAAATACCTCATCAAGCTGAACCTGCTGAAGTGTTCCTTTGGAGTTCAGGCAGGATAACTACTCAGATACCTTGAGCAAGAGGGATATAGGAAAAACCGAAAAAATCTCAGGCGATACTAATAATGAAGAAGGAGACGAACCTTCGCAGTGTTCAGCAATTAGCAAGGAGTGTGGCAACATGGAGCAGATTCATCCCTCAGCTAGGAGAAAAGTCTCTCACCTTCTACAAACTCATGAAAAAATCAAAATAATTTGAGTGGACTGACGAGCCCAGCAAGCATTTGAAGCACTCAAGAAAACACTTTCGACATCACCTGTCGTCATGTCGCCAAAGGAAAAAGAACCTCTACTGCTCTACATCGCTGCCACGAATCAGGTGGTCAACATAGTTTTAGTTGTCGAGAGATCTGAAGATGGGAAGGATCAAGGCATCCAAATGCTGATATATTACCCCAGTGAATTTTTATCGCCTTCAAAGCAAATATATCCTCACTATCAAAAACTCGCATACAGAGTCTTTATGACAGCATGCAAACTACGCCACTACTTTTCTGAGCACCCGATAGTGGTTGTCAATGAGGCCCACTCTCCAAAATACTGAATAATCCAGGAGCTACAGGGCGTGTCTCTCTTTGGGACACTGAACTATCCCCTTGATATATCACGTATGAGAAGAGGAAGGCGATAAAACCCCAAGTATTGCCTGCCTTTACACGGAGTGGACAAAGCTACAATGTGCGGGTCCCCCATACCTATCTAGTGCATGGGCAATCTAATTCTATGGATCCAAGCAAACAGAAGGTGCAGGAGTGGGCGTACCCTGATTTCTCCACAGAGCGACAAAATGCGATACATTTTGCAAATGAGTTTCCCCAACGCTCCAAACAAAAAAGCTGAATATGAGGCCTTGTTGCACGGTATGCGTATGGCTGGAGCGTACGGTGCAACTCGCCTAAAAATATTTGGCGACTCAAACCTCGTAGCCCAGCAAGTGATGAACAAGTGCGACGTAGTTAGAAAAAACATGATCGCATATCGAGACTTGTACAACATCATGGAGGCCCAATTTGACGGATGCGAGGTGTCTCATATCAGCCGAGCAAGCAACAAGGAGGTCGACAATCTAGCGAACATTGGATCCTTGTGCCTTCCCATACCACCTGGGTTTCTGGGAGGATATCATGGAGTGTTCCATTAAACCCAGGAAGGTCAAACAAGCTCCCGCAGAAACCACGGGCAAGAAATCCAAGCCATCAAAAGGCTCAGAGTCTATGCCAACCGAAGAACACAACATGGAAGATCCCGAAGAAGCAGAAGAATCCGCGGAAGTGATGGTAATAGAAACCACATGGATGCAGCCATACGTGGCATTCATGTTGCGTGGAGAACTCCCTGAAGATATAGTTGAAGCAAAACACATCACCCGAATTCAAGGGCCTTTAGGATTGTCAAGGGTGAACTCTATAAAAGGAACATCTCATGAGTACTCCAGCATTGCGTCACACCCAATCATTGCGTCACACCCAAATCTGTGGACACCACACAAGTATCCGCGCAATTGCGGCAAAGGCCTTCCGAGCAGGATTTTATTAGATTGCGGCGGTCCAAGATGCCAAGGACATCATGCGAACATGTGAGGCATGCTAGCCCTTCACGAACAAGCCCAACGCACCAGCAACAAAACTATCCCACATACCATTGGCTTGGCCGTTCGCTCAATAGGGCCTAGATATGGTCAGAAAACTCCATAAACCTTCGCCTAGTGGTCGTATGTTTCTGCTAGTCGCAGTCAAAAAATTTACAAAGTGAATAGAGGCAGCACTCGTCACCAGCCAAGATGCAACCTAAGTTGTCTATTTCATCAAGTCAATAGTTTTTCACTTTGGGGGTACCCCATAACATCATCACAAACAATGGCACAAACTTCACATCCAATGAGTTCAAAGACTACTTCAAAGAGATGGACATCAACATCAGCTACGCCTCAGTGGCTCACCCATAAACAAACGATCAAGTAGAAAAAGTCAATGGTATCATCACCAGCGGCCTCAAGAAAAGGCTATTAGCCCCACTTGACACAGCAAAAGGCGCCTTGGTAGACGAACTACCCTCCGTCCTATGGAGCCTGCGAACAAGTCCAAATACTGCTACACAAGAGACCCCCTTCTTTCTGGTCCACGGTGCTGATGTCATGCTTCCAATCGAAATAACTCACAACTCTCTATAGGTCGACACTTATGATGAAGAAGCCTCACAATAAGCACTCGAAGATGATGTCGATGCACCCGACGAAGAAAGATACGTTCCTCTACAATGAGAAACGCAATACTAGCAGAACCTGCGCAACTATCATAGCCGTCGACTACGTCCCAGGTCCTTCGTCGTTGGGGACCTGGTCCTTCGCCTCAAACAAGATGGTCACCACAAGATGGAATCCCCGTGGTAAGGGCCTTTCATTGTCGCCGAAGTTATCCCCGGCAGGGCATATCGGCTTCAATACAAGAAGGCCGGAGTCAAATACACCAAGCCGTGGAACGTTGTGCAGGTTCGACATTTCTATGCCTAGGATCTTTTTACTTTCCGCAAATTACATTCAATAAGGCCTAGGGCAAGGATTCTTAGCCAAAAACTTGTGTTTTATCTATGCAATAAGTCCCATGACTAGGCGATTACGCCACATGTACCTCTGTACATGAAGATCAATAAAGCTAAGTTCCTGAAACTCAGTCTACATTGTTCATATTTTGTATTTATCTTTCATCACCCACCCGACACTCGGGGGCTCCTCATATCACGAAGTATTTACAAACACAACACATCACCCGATACTCGGGGGCTTCGCGGAACAACGCGATAAAATATTCGACTATGTTGTCCAGCCTAAAAAGCCTTGACCTGAATAGCTGACTCGGCCCAAGGGTGTCAGGAAAATGAAAGGGTCTTGCATACAGGTGAGAAAATTAAACTTTGACTAACAACAAACATATAAACACACAAACACATTACATTTTACAGAATAGAATTTACATACCGATCTTTTGGGTCTTATGTGCAGGAATTCTTTACAACTCAAAGTTAAGGAAAAAAATCTTTGTCTTCATCCAACATTCTTCGGATGATCCGAATAGCAGGACGACGAGCAGCTTGATAGTGGGGAGTCATGGTAAAATCATCATCTGGAAGGTGATGAGATATGAAGTCCAAGTCCAAAGTGGGGTAATGGACATGAACCCACCAAAAGGCCAATTTTGCACCAGCAACCATTTGAAGTTTGATATAGTGGCAAATCCTCTTGCCCCGCTGAAGTTTTGCCATCAGTTCAGCTAGGCCCTGAGGTTGTACGTCTCGAGGAAACATAGCATTATAAATCGTGTCCAACGCTTGGCGACAGCATACGACGAATTCCTCCTCCTTGGACACTCGATCCTGGAGAAGTGCGAGCATGAAAGCACGTTTGTGGTTAGTCCAAAAATCATTGTCAATTCCTTGGGAGGCTTCTATCAACACATTCATTCAAGTGCGCAGTCGATGACCTTATTCCACCTCGCTCAATCAGATGCCTAAGAAAGTAAAAATCTTCGTGTTATAACCTTTGGGTCAAGAAAAAAATACTCAGGGGCTCAGCAGGGAATACTTACAAAGCATCTTCTCGCTCACGCGAGATATTTCCTATAGCATAAAAGCTTTGCGTTCCAATGTTTTTCGGGTATTTGACTGGGAAACATCAACCACGGCTTGCACAACCCGCAGTTCAGTTTTCAGCCGTTTTATGCGTTGAATATTCTTCGCATATAAAGGAGGATCAATTACGCGAGTGACCATGTTGGACATTTTACATACAGCTGGCTCAGAGGGATCAGTTGAAGGACCAGAGATATCAGGCATCATATGGAACAAAAATATAGCAAGAACAAAAAACTTAGATATTCGGCTACAGTTATAGGAACTCAAACAGGAGGAGCAATATATACAAGGATGAAACAACGTCTTCAACGGGAGCATGCAAAAAAAATAAGTACATAACAAAGTCTTTTACAACTGAGAAATGAATAGAAACTACAACTAACCATATTTTTAGGCTGAAGCAGTGACGCTAGTCGAAGGAGCATCTGTGGTAGGATTGGAGGTGGCAGAAGGACTTGCATAAGGAGTATCAATTGAAGCCTTGGCATCAGGGAACTCTTGAAACGTTGCAATAGATAACAACTTGCGAGAAAATATCTTCGCCTTCTTTATATAAGGCTTAAGATCAATTTCTTTGCTAGCATCATGGACTGTAAGAGAGGATCTAACCTTCTTCCAGTCGATCTTCTCGCCATGGGCAAGCGTCAGTGCCATATAAATTTCTGCTCCATTCTTCGAATATGTTATACTTTACCTTGTCAGTGGGTTTGGATCAGCAAGAAATATTGCCATAAAATCATTTAGTTCAATGGGTACATCCTTCTTAGGGAATATATTTGCATGAAGGGTCTTGAAAGCACGGCGGGAGAGAATCAGCAGATTTCGTCCGTGCACACAATTCTCCTCCAGTGTGCCAAAAGCATCCGAAAAAGGTTCGGATTTAAGCTCCTCTTGCAGAGTCAAAGATTGGCCGGTAATTTCTACAAAAAAGGGGGAGGGGACATAATTCAGAAGCTCAAAGAAGCAAAAAGGAACACAAGTATACCAATAAAAAGAGCAGCAAAACTTACTGGTTAGGGAGGAACTCAAGGCCTCCACACGAAGGCGAAGAACCTTGTCCCGCATATCTGTAGCTTCAGCTTTTTCTGAAGACCTTCGGCTTCGGAAGAAGCATCTTGCTTGCCTTTTTCAAGTAGCAAAATTTTCTTCTTTAGCTCTGTTTCTAGCTCATCCACTCGCTTCAGTGCTTGGTCACGAATAACTGTAGATTCATTGGCAGCAGCTATGTCACAAGAAAAATTGTCAGCACGCGCAAATAATTAGGTACTTCCTCCGTTCGGGATTATAAGTCCCGTGCGGATAACTAGGTTGCTAATTTAAACAACAAAATATAAATAATATAGCATAAAAATTATACCATTAGAAACTTTAGTGATTATATTTTCTAATGATATAACTTTTGTGATATATAAGTTATATTTTATTGGTTAAATTAACAATCTAGGTATGCGCGTAGGACCTATAATCCCAAACAGAGGGAGTACTAAAAAGCCAGTGAGAAGTAAACAGACATACCTTTTAAATTTTTGGCTTCATGGGAGATCTTGATGAAACGAGGGGACATTTCAACCATTCCGCACATCAGAATCTGCGCCAACAGGGACAAAGTTAATTGGAGGATGAAACAAGAGAGGAAACCCAAGGAAATAAATATAGTAGGCACTTACATCTTGCCTATCGGGTTCTTAAGGATTTTCAGCTATAGCTACACCCTTGTAGGGAGTTTTATTTTTCTTCAACGGCGGCTCAGAGGGTGAAAAAGATGTGTTCTTCAGATCTACTTTAGCAGCGGGCTTTTTCACAAGGTCAGCCGTGGTTTCTTGTTGGCCCGTGAACTTTGGAGGAGCAGTTGGAGCAGTAGTACTAGTTGGCGATTTTGGCGAGGCATCATAATCCTCGTCGCTCCTGGTAGAATAAAGATTTATTAACTGAGTATTTTCTCGGGTAATAGACACAAACAAAAAGAAAAAGGATAAGAAACGTACGAGCTGATATCTTGCGCCAGCCAAAATATCCCCTTACGGGGAGCAACATGAGCGGGTCTAATATTTTGTGGCTTGGATCCTTTTGAATCGTCGGAATCCTTGACCGTTTAAATAGGATCGACGCTCTTGTTTTTCCCCGCAGAAGGAACTACCGGAAAATCCTCAGAACGAGCCGAAGGTATCCAAGCAGTATCATGGGAAGAACAAGCGGATGCAGCATCATCCTCCTCAACAGTTCCAGGAACTTCACCGTATCCCTCTGATACAGTGGCACTGTCAGGTAGATCCACAGCCTCAGAAGTGGAGGCATACAAAACAGATGAGCATGGCCCTGTTGATAAACCGAAAATTACAAAGACAAAAAAGAGAATCCAAGAAATTACAAAGTAAGGATAGTTGCATTAAACGGATATGCAGACAAAAAAATATTTACCTCAGGGGCATGATTCTTCTTAGTGAAGGGTTTCACCCGACAATCAACGGGAACAGGGCTCTTCTTCGTCAATGTCGTGAACGAGCGCACCCTCTTCTCCAGAATTATAACTCTCAGTTTGTCAGGTGTAATCCTCATTGGATATAATCGACCGACATAGGTCCACATACAAGCCAGCCGAGTGATGACTGCAAGTGCACAGATCGTTTGTAGCTAGTTTCGAAGTTCAGATATCGGTCCCACAGGGAGCCCAAAGGTAAGTGCTTATTGGTGAAGTCTCTGTCACAACCGAAGTTATCACATGTCTTCAAGTGAATTGACTGCAAGTGTTGAAATAGGAATAGGTTTTCGATTAAACGAAAGTACTTAAATAAAACTAAAATGTGAACTTCAGAAATAAAGAGCATAAAAAGTAAAAAAAACGATTTGTTTATTGTTTTCTACATATAACAAAGTAGGCGGGGGGAGTTTCAGTTTATGGTGATAGTGAATGTGCCAGGTGGATGAGTGATAAGTGTAACAATTATAATCTTATAAGTATGTGTGTAGGCAAGCAACCCATAATTAGCCGGAACTCCTCTTGGTAGATTTCATCCCAACTTCAATAATCCTACTAGCATGTTTACCACAACCATGGTCAATCACTAGACGATTAAGATCCCTCAGGTTGCTCAATTAAGCTCCTTGGATCGGACTAATGCAATAAGCTCAGTGGTTCCTATTTATCCTCAAGTCAAACTAGTTTCCCATTGATATCCCCGTGTCACTCAGGGGTCGCCGGTCTGCTAGCAAACAATATTCTATCTATGTAGAACAAAGTATCATGTTCTCTGGGCCCTTAATTGGACAACATGCATTAAGCATCCCACAGATACTCAAGCACACGTAATATAGTAATTAGAATTAACCACAAGCTTCATGTAAAATATATAGGCACATCACATCTCACAAATCCCCTACATCTCCCACGCCCAAGGAAACTTACTCACACATGAGAGAAGAAAGCATCATAGATATAATTAAATAAAGGGAGTTCTTCTCGATATTACTGTAGAGATCCACAATAATAAATAGAAACAAATTCAACACAATTAAAGATAGGAAGAATAATCTCAAACCCTAATCTTTCAAGTTGGAGATCTCTCTCTTTCTCAAGTACAAGTAGTGGATATGGAGGTGTGGTGGCTGGGAGATCAAAGATCATGGAGCGAGATGAAGAACGTCTCCCCTTCTTATTCTCCGGATCTCTTCTTTCTCCCTTTTGGATGGTATGGCGGCTTGTGTGTTCTATTTTCGACCTCAGCCTCTTCACAAAAGTTGTCCTTTTAATAAGACGAAGGAGATGACAACTATACGGCAGGAACTATTTGGTGGCGACCCGTATAGTTGCTCGTTAACACTTCTGTGTCCTCTCCTCGATTGCTTCCACAAATGGACTCCCTTGTTTTCGTCCAAATATTGTATTTTTGCTGTTAAATCCCTCTGTTGATGTTCAGGACCTAAAACACACATTAAAAACCAACTTTTCTTTGCTACGATAGATAAAGCCAGAAAACCATCAAATCCAAACGAAAACCATTGGTAGAGACCATAAAAATGTGTAGAATCTCACAACTATCAACTCCCCCAAGCTTAGACGTTGCTCTCCATCGAGTGACAAGGAAATAAGAAAAGGTAGAGGACATTCGAAACTGAAATAAAAGAACTTACAAGCTTGAATTGGTGTCAAATTCTTTTCTTTACATTTCCTGCAATCTTAAACATGATCAGACAAATATTCACAAGATTGCACTGAGTTCACTTCCTAACCACGTATATCTTGCTAGCAAATAAATCATATGCACGAGCGAGTGTTAAAATTTAGCTAGGAAAGTGAAACAAATCTTTTTGGCTTCTCTCTTATTGAGAGATGAACACTTTTTGATCTATTCCTTTTATCAATTAAGAGTACACAAATTTTCACCAACAACATTTAATTTAAGAACCTCATCTACTCCCACGTCAAAATTTCAAGACACTCAAAGCATATTTTTCCTTTCCTTGTTTTTCAAAAACTTCAACTCTTTCATAGAGAAATCATGCCATTGTTTTTAACATATTAATTGGGGCTGTGTTGCGCACTCGTGACCATGCCAATAGATAGCTGTTGAGCTATAGTGGGTCATAGGAGTACTACCACTTCACTTGGAACGTGAAATCACGAGGAGACAAAAAATATTGCATGTCATAGCATTGCAGCTATAGACATTTACATAACTCAATAGCCGAAATCATGTGGTTTTCCACATTTAGATCATTCGTTGGCCAGCAGAGTTAATAGTTCCCCATGGAATACGACAGTATTTGTAGTGACACGCGTAAAGAAATATCCTACTATAATTATTAGAAAAAGAAGTGGCACAATCTCTACTACTTCGAAGTATCCATTTTATCAGACAATTTCATTCAAGGGTGCTATCGAGTCTATTTACATTAAGCTCAATGGGGTTGAGTGGTTTCTAAAATCAAATATTTTGGGCTAAACATGGACTCAAGTCATCTCTAGGATGCTTTTTCTTGTTGTAAAGTTATCGGAAATATTTTAACCAAGTTCATTGCTCAATGTTTCAAAGCTAAAAGTGGACACTAGCAAGGGAATATAATTCTTAGGATAACAAGCTAGGTGGGGAGTGACTCAAGTGCAAGCAAGTAAATAATTTTAGGATCAATTTAAAATTGCAAGAGAGGTGATAAAAGGAATGTGATACCTCCTCTTGCTTTCTTCATTCTCGTACTTGAGTCGAATCCTCTTTATATTTCCCTATTTCCAAGTCATCTGAAATTGAGCAATCTCTGATAGAAACAAAGAAACAAATTGCAAATAAAAATTATAGCTAATTTTTTTGTGCTTTTGGTTTTTATTAATGCAAACTGAAAGTAAACATGCTATTGTTGGAAAATAAAACAAATCAAAATAAGAAATAAAAACATGAATGCAATTTTGGAGGTTTCCAAAACCTCCCCCCAAGCTTAGGTTGTTGTCGTCGTTTGGCGACGGCTGGTGATGCTGCTGGTAGTAGTCGAGGAAGTAGGTCATGAAGTTATCGAAGGTGTGAGTTACAGCACTCACATCATCACTAACTCCATGCAGAGTCTGGTCGATCTCCCCAACATGCTGGTTGAGCTGCAAAAATTCCTGATAGGGGACATTGTTGAACCCATGTTGCTGCTGTGGCTGATTGGGCCATTGGTTCCAAGGCTGCTGCTGCTGTCCTTCCCAAGCAGGGTTGTACTCATGCTCCTACTGCTGCTCCTACTCATCCTGCTGCCTTCCTTCTTCCTCTTCATCGGAGTTAGGATAGAGCTCCGCCATGACTTTAGCCACTTGGTCCTTGGTGAGGATCCAATTGTCCCTTCCCTGGACCTCGAAGGCTTGCGGGCAAGGCAGTGGCATCTGACCCTCCTACACATCATTAAGATAACCAAATTGATAGGCTCGGAGCCTCATATTAGCTCGGTAAACACCGAGGAAGCCACAAGAAGTTATATATCTGACATCCATATGTATGGAGCCATCAACAGGTTAAGCAATAGGAATTGCAATATCAAGGTATTGGATTAGGTGGGTTACCATTCCATCGATACGAATATCACCTTTCGTTTTGTTGCTCTGGTGGCGGAGGTGTTGGAGAAATAGAGCTGCAGGAGTGGGGCTTTGTGGCACATTACGGAAGCGCGCCTTGGTGATCATGGCCATGTCTGCATTGGCCATCGAGCTAGTATCTCCTCTTCCTAACAAGGTGTTAGCAAGAAACATAACAAAGTAACAGATGGTTGGGTTCTGAATGGTGGACATCTTCTTCTGGTAGAAGTCCCTACCTCCACTAACAGAAACAAACTCCCAAGCATTTGCACTCAAGACACTATACATGTTTGTAACAGTTGATTACCCTTCTTGAGGGAATCCATAAGCATTGCAGAATTGTTGATAGGTAATTTTATATGTTGGTTAACGGTGAAATTTATCATGCATGCATTACCTTTCTCCCTGTAGTCATCATAAAAGGAGGCAAGGAACTCATGGGTGAGCCCTTCGTAGGTGTAGTGGCTAGCGTTGGCGAGGCCGGTGAGCCCTGCGTTTGCACAAAGGTAGTCGAAGTCCCCCTTCAACTCTGCTGAGTTGAGAAAGCCATTATCGGCCCATCGTGTGGGCAGCACCTTCCTTGCCTACACGATGGCATACTTGTTGTCGAGCTCAGCCCATTGCCCCGAGCCCTCATCACGTTGGCGCTTGCTCTTGCGAAAAATAGTACCGACCTAGTCCATCTTGATGCACTGAGAAATTTCAACATAAAACCTTAGGCATATAGTTTCTACATGATATTTGAGTGATTCTACGTGGAGGAATTCAATCCTAACGTGAGAAATTAAAAGGAAAAATCAATCAATCTTGAGTTCATCCACTAATTCAATGAGAAGATTTCAACCATGGAATTCTAAAAATAAAATATGGATAGGGAGAGAAACATACCGATCTATTGATTCCCCCACTCAAACGAATGAAATCTGTGAAAAGTTGAGAGTTCTTGATTTCTTGAGAGGTTTTGAGACTTTTGGAGAGAGAGAGAGGTTGAGAGAAATAATGAGGGGAGGAGGATCCTTGCCCTACCCCAACCCGTTTAAGTGGTCGGGCCAAACTATACGGCGGGAACTATACGACCGGGCCACGTAGCTCCCGCTGTATAGTTGTTTCGGCGGCGAGGGTTAGGGTTTTCCTTCGCCAAATCACAACTATACGACCGCAACTATACGGCCGAACCAAATTTCCTCGCGCCTTTTAGTAGGTACACGGTCAAGATAATCTGGTAGATAAGCTCTACTAGAGTGTGTAGACCTTTGTCTCCTAGAGAGACCATCTTGTAATAGTAACACCTGAAATGTCAAGAGACAAAACACTTAGCGCTTAGCTCCCCGACAACGGCGCCAGAAAATAGCTTGATAACTGCAAGTGCACAGATTGTTTCTAGCTAGTTTCGAAGTTCAGATATCGATCCCACACGGAGCTCAAAGGTAAGTGCTTATTGGTGAAGTCTCTGTCACACCCGAAGTTGTCACAGGTATTCGAGTGAATTGACTACAAGTGTTGAAATGGGAATAGGTTTTGGATTAAACGAAAGTACTTAAATAAAACTAAAATGTAAACTTCATAAATAAAGAGCATAAAAAGTAAAGAACGATTTGTTTATTGTTTTCTGCAGATGACAAAGTAGGTGCGGGGAGTTTCATTTCATGGTGATAGTGAATGTGCCGGGTGGATGAGTGATAAGTGTAAAAATTATAATATTATAAGTATGTGTGTAGGCGAGAAACCCATAATTAGTTGGAACTCCTCTTAGTAGATTTCATCCCAACTCCAATAATCCTACTAGCCTGTTTACCACAACCATGGTCAGTCACTAGATGATTAAGATCCCTCAGGTTGCTTAGCAATTAAGCTCCTTGGATCGGACTAATGCAATAAGCTCAGTGGTTCCTCGTATCCTAATGTCAAACTAGTTTCCCATTGATATCCCCGTGTCACTCGGGGGAGGCCGGTCTACTAGAAAACAAGATTCTATCTATGTAAAACAAAGCATCATGTTGTCTGGGCCCTTAATTGGACAACATGCATTAAGAATCCCACAAATACTCAAGCACACATAATATAGGAATTAGAATTAACCACAAACTTGATGGAAAATATATAGACACATCACATCTCACTAATCCCCTACATCTCCCACGCCCAAGGGAACTTACTCACACATGTGAGAAGAAAGCATCATCTATATAGTTAAATAAAGGGAGTTCTTCTCGATATTACCATAGATATCCACAATAAGAAATAGAAAAGAATCCAACACAATTCAAGATAGGAAGAACAATCTCAAACCCTAATCTTGCAAGGTGGAGATCTCTCTCTCTCAATCAAGTGCAAGTAGTGGCTATGGAGGTGTGGTGGCTGGGAGATCGAAGATCATTGAGCGAGATGAAGAACGTCGCCTCCTTCTTCTTCGGATCTTTTCTTTCTCCCTTCTGGATGGTATGGAGGCTCGTGTGTTCTGTTTTTGACCTCTGCCTCTTCACGAAAGTTGTCCCTTTTAATAATACGAAGGAGATGGCACCTATACGGCGGGAACTATACGGCGGCGGCCCGTATAGTTTCTCGTTAATTTACAGTGTCCTCTCCACGATTGCTTCCAAAAAGGGACTCACTTGTTTTCGTCTAAATATTGTGTTTTTGCTGTTAAATCCCTCTGTTGATGTCCAGGACCTGAAACATACATTAAAAACCAAGTTTTCTTTGCTACCGAAGTATTAGTGTTAGATAAATCCAGAAAACCATCAAATCCAAATGAAAATCATCGATAGAGACCATAAAAAATGTGTAGAATCTCACAGCTATCAACGAGCTTGGAGAGGTTGAACACGATTCTGAAGAAAATATCTCAGGATTTGGAGACCCAACAATCCATCAATATGAAGCATCTCGATCTGGTCTAGAAGTGGATTGATATCCTTCATTTCTTTGGTTGATGGGCGCTCCTCCCAGGATGCGAGCCTCCGACAAGTTTTTGTCGGGTCAAAGGGGGCTAACTCAAACTTTTGACCCTTGACTTGTTGGTCCTTGATATAGAACCATTTTGTTTTCCAACCTTAGATAGAGTCCTCCGTTTTCACATCAAAGTAATCTAGATCCAAGTGTACAGAGATTATTGTGCCTCCGACGTCGTGGACAACAGTGTTAGTGACATTACAGTGAACAAAATAGAAGTGTTTCCAAAGGCCCTAGTGGGGGTGGATCCCGAGGAAATACTTGCGCAAGGCGATGAAAACAGCAATATGGAGAATGGAGTTCGGTGTAAGCTGGTAGAGCTGTACGTTGTAGACAAAGAGAAGCCCACGAAGAAATTCATGGGCAGGGAGAGAGAGACCATGAAATATGAAAGACAAGAACATTACCCGCTATCCCTCCTCCGACGCAGGCATGCCCTCATTGCCGGGAAGCTTCCAAGAGCCCTCCTCTAGCAGGTGGAAGGCGCAGGCCTCACGCAGTTCGCGTGCGGTACACTTTGATGGCATCCACCCAACGGCTTGCGTCTTATTCGCGGTTGTGTCCGTAATAGAGGATGCTCCCTTGGACCGGCCCATGGCAGCTCATGGGTAAATGAGTGCAAAATGGAAAAGTGAGATTAGAAGAGCGCAAGAACAAGGAGGAGATCTGAGTGGCAGAGCAGAGGAAGAAGATGGTAGAAAACGAAGGGGAAAATCAGTAAATCCCTAGTTCGCTTTAATATAAATAAACATGGTGGAAAAATAAACCATTGATTAAAAGACATGATGCGTCAGATGGAGCAAGATGCAGCCATGTGGCAGTGAGGAAAAAGGGAAAAATATATCCCGTGCAGTTAAAACAATCGCGGTAAATCCTCTAGCGGTCACACGATACCTCGACTTTTGACCTAGAGGTGGGGCCACAGAGTAGCAACAACAACACTACATCGTCCAGGCGTCACACTGAACATTGGGGCCTACACAAGGCTACGTCCAATCAATAGAAACTGTGGCATGCCATCTTCGTCATCAATGACGTCATGAGTGGTAAAAAAGAAGTCAAGATCATCTGAATAAAAACATGAAGTCTATGCTCCGAGGCATGCACCCGAACATAGACTCAGGGGCTACTCCCGTAAAAACAAGTATTCACCATGAACCCGATAAAATTCATCATATGTATATTCCTTGGACAAAGAATCTACTTTTGAGCCTATGCTCCAATGCAAGCACAACAACATAGCCTTGGGGGCTACTCCCATCGGGAGCGCTGTCGTGCACCCGATAGATTCAATCCTCCCACGAAGTTGACATTTTCATCATGAGAAAATCATACAATTTGAGCCTACACTCGAATCCAAGTATTCGTCTACAGCCTCTGGGGCTACTACCATCAGGAGCGCTGTCGCACACTCGATAGATGTTTGATGACCCACAAGTATTTGGGATCGCAATAGTTTTCGAGGATAGTATAACCCAATTGATTGATTCGACACAAAGGGAGCCAAAGAATACTTATAAGCCTTAACAACTGAGTTGTCAATTCAGCTGCACCTGGAAATAGTCTTGCTCACAGTGGTTTATCAATAGCAATAGTTTTGTAGTAACAATAGCATAGTAACAGCAACAGTAAAACAAAGGCAATAGTAACAATAGTAGCAAACAGCAGGATTTGAGTGCGGTAGGCATAGGGATGGATGGATGAGCGTTGCATGGATAATACTATTCATGTAATACCAAGATCTAGGGCATTTGCAGATAAATAAGATAAAGCATCCAAGTACTAAAAAATCATAGGCATGTGTTCCATATATAGTCATATGTGCTTGCAATGAGAACTTTCACAACATCTTTTGTCCTGCCAGCCCGTTGCAGCGAGGCCTCAAGGGAATCTACTGGAAATTAAGGTACTCCTTTTAATAGAGTACCGGAGCAAAGCATTAACACTCCGTGAACACACGTGATCCTCATATCAAAGCCATCCCATCAGGTTGTCCCAATTTCTGTCACTTCGAGGCCTTTGGTTCCGGATAATAATATGTGTAAACAACTAGCAGATAAGATCATAAACAATACTATCATCGTGAATCAATAACATGTTCAGATCTGAGATCATGGCACTCGGGCCCTAGTGACAAGAATTAAGCATCACAAGTTGCAACAATGTCAAAAAGCACTGAAGATACTAGGCACCATGCCCTAACAATCTTATTAAATTACATGATAGATCTCATCCAATCCCTACCATCCCCATAGCCTACTGCGGGGGATTACTCACTCATGGATGGGGAAATATGGATGGTTGATGGAGAAGCGTTGGTGATGATAATAGCGATGGTCTCCTCCAAAACCCCGTCCCGGCAGGGTGCCAGAGCGGAGTTTCTGATTCCGAATCGTGGTTTCTGGTGATGGCGGCGTAGATGGACCCGCCTCTGGAAATTATTGAACCCCCTATGTTTTTAGGTCAGAGAGCTTAAGTAGGCGAAGGGGGAGACTGAGGGGGTTCTCGAGGTGGCCACACCCCTCCCAGGCGCGTCTAGGCTTGGCCTGCGCGGCCAGCGGGTGTGGGCCCCTTGAGGCCCCTCTCCGTCCCGTCTTCTGGCTCCCTGAGTCTTCTAGTAAAAAGTTGATTTTCTGCACAAAAACTAGACACCAAAGCAATTCTGCTGAAAACAGCGTTAGTCCGTGTTAGTTGCATCCAAATCACACAAGTGAGAGGAGAAACAATAGCAAAAGTGTTCGGGAAAGTAGATATGTTTTGGACGTATCAACTCCCCCAAGCTTAGCTTATTGCTTGTCCTCAAGCAATTCAGTTGCAAACTGAGTGCGATAAAATAAAGTTTCATGAACACATTTGCTTCATGTGATGTATATATTCACAGGAAATGATCAATACTTAGACAATTCATAATAAGGAGTATGCAACTAAGTCTACTCAATAGTCATGCAAGCTATTAAGAGATTCCAACACAATAATAATAAGTAGCATGAAACATAAGCATAAGCAACATCGTAATGCTCATAAGAAGGTATGATAAAGTGGTATCTCGCTTGCCTTTGATCGTGGAGCAAAACATCGTAATGCTCATAAAAATATGTCATAATTAACCAAGTTTTGAGACAAGAACATTACACTAAGAATGACAACTATGCTCTCAAGAAGGTGCTCAAAGAATAAGTGGTGACTCAACAAAGAAGTGAAAAGGTTTTGAGAAGTTTGAAAGGCTTCCAAATGCTTAAACTAAGGTACTCATTAGCTTTGAGCTCTCATTGCCCCTATCATAGGCATCTTTAAGTGATTAAGGTTAAAGTGAGGTCAACTATTAGTTATATGCTTGACAGATCATAAGCTGGCAATCTCATGTCCCTTGAGTACGAGGGACGTTCCTCATGCTACTCAACTTTAGTTACTGGTAAGTTCTTGTCATAGTAAATACATGTGTATCATAGAGAGCCGCCAATAGGGTACCCCTTGCCCCATGACACAAGAGTTATCCCATATCACAATGACAAGGCAACAGACAATGAGCATCTCAGCAATCTTCTTATATACCATGGGAAAATGGTGCTTTTTTCCCTTATTTCCTCTTTATCTTTTCTTATGTATCTCGTATATCTTTTTTTATAATAAGAATGCTTCATAGATTGCCCACTATGGTTATCCTGCAAGTTTCCACCATGATTAGGCATGGCTTAGGCTAGCGGCCCAGGTGTTTCTCTAACACATATACATAACTCCATGGACTTACAAGCTCCCCTTTTATTTCACACTCCCGACATCCATAAACAAAAGAGCATGATATCAACTAGATAATATTTACAGGTGTTGAAAGCGTTCCCCGTAACAGCACGGTTCTGCTAACTCCCGGCCTATAAATTGCAAGCATATAACTTTCAAGGGCAGTCACAATGGTTCAAGTTTATTAAGTGCAAGAAAATAAAGTGTGCCATCAAGTTCGTGAGATCTTTACTAACTAACTTTCTCAAAACAAGAAAACATTTTATTTGGAAGAAAACGAGGCATGATGAATATGCACAGAATAACAATAATCCTAATAGGTAGGTATGGTGGATACTTTTTGACAATTTTGGTTTTGGGGAGTTGGAAACACGAGTAGAGATCATACTCAGTGCAGGTGAAGGCTATCAAAAAGGAAGGGAGCGACAAACGAGAGAGCAATAACTATCATAATCATGCTTGCAACAAAACAGAATTAATTATGGCATAAAAGTGATACAAGAACTCTGAGGCAAAATAGATCATCGAGGCTTAACTGACTTTTTTTTCAGTCATATGCATGCGTGAGCATGTGCCATGTCGATTCAAATGAAACATTTAGATGAGGATACCATGATGTCATACCAAGTTATGAATAGAACAATGCAAGCAGACATTCATATGACATGCTTCAAACTATTAGCAACCTGGAGCTAATCATAAGAGAGCAAGAACTACTAAGAATCCATTAAATAACATACGCCATACACGAACAGACTAAGCATGCTCACAATGATGAGTATATGTACAAAAGTGAAAACAAATAGAGTTCATTACCAGCCTCTTACCACACCTCGAGTTGTCATAAATCAACATTATTGACTTTCACTTGTGTGGCTTGAATAATAACATCAAACCAAACTCCAAAGGAGTCACTGAGGACTGCTGAACCTTGCAACAAACTTCACAAAACCAGAGAAGAACAACAAATATTTTTGGGTTTTCGATTTTTTAAAGCAAGCACTCAAAGCAAAAGCAAACAAAGTAAAATCTTTTTGGATTTTTCTTATAGCAAACCAAAGCCAAAAGAAGGAAAAACAAACCAAAGATAAAAGAAAAAGAAACAAACAAAGAGAAACAACAAAAATATTTTTGGTCTTTTTGTGTTTTGGAAAACAGAAACAAAAAACTTAAAAGAAAGCAAAACATGGATATACAAAGTACCGATAGTATATGATATTTAGATGAGTGTGATGTCGGTATACCTCCCCCCAAGCTTAGGATTTTGGCCTAAGTGGGGTTCAATCCCAGCCTGTCCATGAAGGAGCGTATCCGTAATGTGACAAAGAGGTGCCTTCATCCTAGTACATACTCGAGGAAGCCCCTGTGTACTACGGGGAGTATTCATAAGAGGGCGCGTCCCCCTGGTAGTGCACGCGGAGCTGATCATCCACCTCCTCCTTTGAGCGTGACCAAGGCCCCCTGCAAATACTGAACAAAGTAGATTGTGGCAAGGAAATTTCCCTCTCATCCCCGTCAGTAAAGATCATCCTGTAAACTAAACTCTCAAGGGTAGAGCTAGGAGTAACAAAGTGATGTGCTTTCATGGTAGCTAAATCAAGCCTCTATGGTGCCAGTACTGTTTCATTCGGATCAACAAAAAGGTCCAAAGAAGCAACTACATGTGTAGCAATTATACCCCCATAGATGGGTCCTCTAGCAACTAGGCGGCGAGCAATGATAGAACCAAGATTATACCTGGTTTCACTGTTAAGTGCAGAAGCTAGAAAATCCAAATGATAGTTGCAAATATTGCTAGTGTTCTCCCTACAGAGAATGCTAGTGGCAAGATAATAAGCAAAATATCTGAGAGCTGGGAGTTGAATTTTTCTTATCTTCCCGCGCTGGGCTGTGCGTTCATCATCGTTTGCTACTCCACAATAAAGCTCCAAAAAATCAGCGGGTTAACCTTGAATCTTTTTCACCATCCCAGCCATGCCAACACCTATAATTCTGCAAAATCTTTCCAATGTCGTGGTAAAAGGCCTACCATAGATTTTGAATGAAATCTTTGAGCTGTAAGAGGTGTTAGTGAAAGTGAAACTCTCCACAAAAGTTTTGGTGAGCAAAGCATATTGCACACTCTCATCCTGCATATAATTGGTTAGACCAAACCTCTGAATAAGACTTAAGAAATCATCGAGGATCCCTGCAGCTTGCAAAAAGGTAAAACAAGGGAAGGTAGAAGGATGCGCATCCCCCTCATCTCCCTCATTGCCAAAACACGGTGCAATAAGATCCTCATTGTATGATGGCCTAGCTTGATAGGCTTATCTTGAAGGCCTTGCCCTCCTAGGTTCATCTCTTTTAAAGATTTCTCCAAAAGTATGGTTGTCCATAGCCCCTTTTCTGAATTTTTTTGATAAACACCAAACTAAGTGATTTCTAAGTTAATAAATGATGGGGAAATACTATAGGAACTTGCTAGAGGGTTAAACATGCATCAAAATTAAATATCTAAGCATATAACAAGCATGTAAGCTCACATAACCTGTCTCCTACAGTAGCCAAATACCGAAGATACAATCCACCAATCAAAAATCTAATTGAACAAGCGGAGGAGGCACATATCGGAGAGCAATCCCTCCAAAAATCAGCAGCTAAGAAGGGTTGATCAAGGAGATCAAAAATCGGGAGCGAGAACAGCAGGAACTCGGGATTTGTGAAGTTTTCTGGTGTTTTTTGGGAGAGCGAAAGAAGTGGCTGGAAGGAGACCAAGCGGAGTGCCACAAGTGGGCCACACCTAGGCCAGGCGCGCCCTAAGGCTGGCCGCGCTACCACGGGTGTGCTGGCCTAGTGGGTCCCCTGGGTCACTCCAGGTGCCCCTCTGCCCCTTTTTTTGTGAAAAAATTTAATATGAATTTTCTGGAATTTTTCTAGAAACTTTATTTTTGGGCAATTTTCATGTAAAGAAAATTGATTTTCTCACAAAAAAATATTTTTGAGAAGAAGCAAAATCAAACCAAACTAAAACTTCAGAAGTTCTAAGACACTCTAACAAGCAAGCAACTAGCAAAATTAAAACTAACAAGGCGAAAATAAAAGATTGGAATGGAGAAAAATAAAAGTGAGCAAGGATAATCATTGTGAAAGCATTGTTTTGATATTTAAAATCCCTTTGTTAACAATGTTGATCAAGTCTTGTTACCAAAACAATTTTATATGAAACAAAACTTTGCATTTCACTAAATGATTATGTTACCTCAATCTTGATAGCAATAGTCCTAATCATAATAGTTTCAAAACTTTCGTGGAATTGGACAATATATTTCTCCAACTTTGATGCCCTCAATATATTCAATTGAAGTTAGGCCATAACTCTTATCAATCTTCTTGGGCAAATAGACAGTATGCTCTTTGTCATTCATATTAAAAGTTACTTTTCCTGGATTAAAATTGATGACAGCACCTGCAGTATTAAGAAAAGGTCTACCAAGAATAATAGACATATTATCATCTTCAGGCATCTCAAGCACCACAAAATCAGTTAACACCAAGCAATTATAAGCCACTTGAACAGGAACATCCTCACATATACCAATAAGAATAGTAGTAGAATTATCATCTATTTTCAAAGATATATCAGTTGGTATCAACTTTTCCAGTTGAAGTCTCTTGTAGAGAGAAAAAGGCATAACACTGATTCCTGCTCCCAAATCACACAAAGAAGTTCTAACATAATTATTTTTAATAGAGCAAGGAATAGTTGGGATCCCTGGATCCCCAAGTTTCTTTGGAACCTTACCATTGAAGGAATAATTAGCAAGCAAAGTAGAAATTTCCTCATTAGGAATCTTCGTTTTATTAGAGACAATATCCTTCATATACTTTTGAATAAGGAGGCAACTTAATAGCATCAGTCAAAGGAATTTGCAAGAATAAAGGCTTCATCCACTCACAAAACTTGTTATTGTGTTCTTCTTCCTTTAACTTGTGTTTCTTATTAGGAAAAGGCATTGGTTTATGCACCCAAGGTTCTCTTCCACTAACATGTTTCTTAGCAATAAAATCTTCCTTAGTGTACTTAGTGTTCTTAGTGTGCCTCTCAGGTTCCTCTTCAATTTATTCCTTACCAGGAGCATCATTTTTTATTACCACTTTCAGTTTCAGCATCAGAGACAAATATACTATTAGGATCTATAGCAGGTTCAGGAGATTCTACAATTGTTTTATGTTTCTTTTTCTTTCTCTTGGAAGAAATTCCACTATTTCCAGCTTGTTGAGAATCTTGTTCAATTATTTTAGGATGCCCTCAGGATATAAAGGATCCTGAGTGGTAGCACCACTCCTAGTTCTAATTTCATAAGCATGTTTATCTCCAGAATCATTAACTAGCATATCCTTTTGTACTTTAGTAGGTTGATCAATTTGAGTTTGAACCATTTGAAAATGTTTAACAAGCATTTTAACATCATTAGAAGTTCTTTCCACAATTCTTTCAACTCATTAATAGCTCTAGAGTTTTCCAATAAATGATTCTGAACTTGTTTATTAAAATTACCTTGTTTAACAATAAAAGTATCAAGTTCCTCTTAGCATTGATCAGGAGGTTTACCGTAAGGAATATCACCTTCATAAAAATGTTGGAGAGAGTGTACCTCAATAGTGGGGAATTGGCTTACATAATTCTTCTATAGGAGGTAAATTCTCCACATCTTCAGATTTAATACCCTTCTCCTTAATATATTTCTTAGCTTCTTTCATCACTTCATCATTTAGTTCAATCACTCCCCTCTTCTTTGGTGTTGGTGTTGGGGTTGGTTCAGGCACAATTGGTTCAGGTGTAGTTGGCTCAGGTGTAATTGGCTCAGTTGTAGTCCTATCACCATAATTCTTGCTTATTTTAGCCATTAATTCCTTAGCTTCCTCAGGAGTTCATTTCCTGAAAACACAATCAGCAAAACTATCTTGGTATGTCCTAGATTCATTAGTTAGTCCATTATAATATGTATCAAGAAGCTCATTTTTAGGTAATGGACATCCATGATGTGCATGAATCAAGGCAACAAACCTTCTCCATGACTCAGGCAATTTCTCCTCTTCTCCCTGGTTAACATCAAAAAGTTTCGGCAAAACAGCATGTCTAGCACTAGGATGGAAATATTTCTGAAAGAAAGTAGCAATCAAGCAATCAGGGCTATCAATGGATCCAGGAGGTAAACTGTTAAACCAAGCTTTAGCTTCTCCTTTTAGTGAAAAAGGGAAACTCTTAGAAACAAAGTAGGTGCGCATCTTAACATCATCAGAAAATAAAGCACTCATAGTAGAAAGCTCAGTCATATGTGCCACAACCCTTTCATTCTCATTTCCACAAAAAGGTTCTTTCTCAACAATGTTTATATAGGATAAATCAAGAGAGAAATCATAATCTTTATCTTTAATGTTTATGTGAGAAGTGGCAAACTTAGCATCAGGAAATAGTTTAGGTATAATAGTACGTTTCTCAAGGAGACTCTTAATAGCACTAGCACCACGTATGTTTCGATATTATTCAATAAATTCATGAGTCATTTCAATATAACCATAATTAATATCATAACTCTCTCTAGACTTAGGTGAGCTAACATGTGTAATAGTGTCTTCACTAGGAGTTTCCGTATTTCCTAGTCTAGCAATTGTAGCATCTAGGAAATGACCTAATGAACCACTCTCATCAAACATAGTAGAAGTAACATCATGAGCATTAGAAGCAATTTCAGATTCAGCAGTAGTAGCAGTGTGTGTAGCATGTGTATTTGGTGGTGGTGTAACAAGCTTACTTTTAACAGATGGCGAATCAAGAGCAACAGAGGTGTTCAGAACTGTACCTCTTCTTGTAGTGGATGGTAATATAGGAAACTTTCCATCACAAGATTTACCCATAATGAATGAATAGCAGTGAACAGTAATAGATCCAAGTGAACTTACAAATAATGCTATGCTCCCCGGCAACGGTGCTAGAAAAGTCTTGAGGACCCACAAGTATAGGGGAGCGCAACAGTCTTCGAGGGTAGTATAACCCAATTTATTGGGGGGAGCCAAAGAATACTTATAAGCCTTAACAACTGAGTTGTCAATTCAGCTACACCTGGAAATAGTCTTGCTCACGGTGGTTTATCAGTAGCAACAGTTTTGTAGTAACAATAGCAAAGTATCAATAGCATTTGAGTGCGGTAGACATAGGAATGGATGGATGGGCGTTAGAGCGTCTCCACTCGCGTACCCAGAAGGCCGATCCAGACGCCGAAATTATGTCCGGACGCCGAAAATCGGCCCAGTCACGTACCGAGGGACCTAGTTTCGGCCAGATTTGGGCCAACTTTGGTCCGGACTACCTAGGCCGAACCCAGGATCCCGGGTACGCCCTGGGGACGCCGGACGGCGAGAATTCGGCGAGTGGACCAGCCTGTTAGCGACAGAAGCCAAGTCACCGCCATCCTTCCCACCGTTTTCCTTTTTCCGCTCTCACCGCTACACCCCTCCTGCCATTCTTCCGGCCTATAAAAGCCGTACATCTCGCCGTCTCTCTTCACAACCCCTCACACCACCACAACTCCGGTGAACTTCGGACGCTCGCATCTTTCTTTCTCCCCACCTCTGCCGAGAAGCCATGGCCGGCCGACGCACGTTGTTGCCGTGGGAAGCCCGGCTGCTCCGCGAGGCGCGCTATATGGCCCCACCGAACACTCGTCTCCCCCTAGGCTAGAAACTCAGCACCGGCGGGATCCCCGTTCCACCGGTGCCAGATGGGCAGGACCTCGCTGGAGAGATCCAGGTGTCTATCGCCGCCATGGAAGACCCAGAACTCGCCGGAGAAATCCAGGACGCTATCGCCGCCATGCAAGTCCTGACACTCGCCGAGGATCAGGAAAACCTGGTCTTCTGGAGGTAGTTTTTCGCTGGCAGGTTCCTCGAGGAACTCGCCCGACACGACGGACTGCCGGGCTCGCTGCCGCCGCCGCGTAACAATATGGCTTACCGCCGCCGCTAGTGGAGCGTTCAAGGGCGGACTCTCGCCGGAGGCATGGCGCACATCGAGGCCGGCAACAACCTCCGCCTCGGCCTGTAGTTGCGGCGTCCGGCGTCGACCACGGCGGCGTCCTTTTCTAGTTAAAACCGATGTACTATGTGCCTCTCGTCTACTTTAATGAAATTCCGCCTATATTCGCCCATATTTCGCCGAGTTTAAGTGAATTTAGCCGAACTTGGGAACGCGGCCTGGGTACGCAAGTGGGACACTAGGCTTACCCAGGCCAAAAACGCGATTCGTCCGGCCAACGAGTGGAGATGCTCTTACATGGATAAGACTATTCATGCAATACCAAGATCTAGGGCATTTACAGATAAAAAAGATAAGGCGTCCAAGTACTAAACAATCATATGCATGTGTTCCATATATAGTTATACGTGCTCACAATGAGAACTTGGACAACATCTTTTGTCCTGCCAGCCCGTTGCATCGGGGCCTCAAAGGAATCGACTGCCAATTAAAGTACTCCTTTTAATAGAGTACCGGAGCAAAGCATTAACACTCCATGAAAACATGTGATCCTCATATCAAAGCCATCCTCTCAGGTTGTCCTAATTTCTGTCACTTCGGGCCCTTTTGTTCCGGACAATAATATGTGTAAACAACTTGCAGATAAGATCACAAACAATACTATCATCATGAATCAGTAACATGTTCATATCTGAGATCATGGCACTCGGGCCCTAGTGAAAATAATTAAGCATAACAAGTTGCAACAATGTAAAAAAGCACTAACAAGATACTAGGCACCATGCAGTACTAGGAAACAAATGGTTAGTAGCGCACATGTAAAGCACATCCATGGCGCACTAGGGTGCACCACGAACCGTACGATGTGGCTAAAAAGTGCCCGTAGCGCACTATCCTTGTGCGCTACAGTTATATGGGGGTATGCGTAGCGCACTACCAGGTGCGCCACACGTAGGGCTACAGGTGCGCCACAGATGTGTTTTTCAAAAAACAAAAAAATTCAAAAACACCCTCGTTTTGAATTGCAAAAGCAATCCGGTCCGTATCGCCGTCGCCGTGTCGCCTCGCTGGAGCATGGTGGCTGTGGCCATGACCTACCAATGTAGGGAGGTGCGGAAGGCCATGGCCGCGCTAGTCCTCGCCGACATCGAGGAAGAGAGGGAGAAGTAGGTTTGGCTGGAGAAAGGGAGGAGGTCGTCATCGCTCATCATGACTGCAAGGAGGAGGAGAAGGTCGACATCGCCATCGTCACTGCAAGGTGAGGAGGATGCTAGAGCAAGGAGGAGGAGAAGGCGGACATCATTGTCGTTAGTGCAAGGAAAGGAGGAGGCCGGAGAGGAGATAAGGGGAAGGAGGAGGAGAAGAGAGAAGGAAAAGGAGGAGGAGGGAGAATGAAAAGGATAAGGGGGAGGAAAGAGAAGAGGGGTAGGTGGACGGGGCGGGGATTTAAATTTTGAATCCCGCCCAACTTACTCGTAGAGCACTAGGTGGTCGAGCGCTACGGGTAAGTTGCCCTCTTTTTTTTCTGAAAGAAAAAACGGTCTTTTGACCATAACTTTTTACTCTTTTCGAATTTTGAAAATCTAAATAATCTCTAAACGACCAAAGGTCGTTGCGAGGAAAAGCGAAATCTCGTTCTCATTATTTTTGTATATTAAACGTATTTTTTCAACATCGTATGCAAAAGTTATGCCTGTTTTACCATGGCATGTCCTTTTTTTGTATAAAAACTCGAAATTATTGTTTGTTAATTTTCCTACAAACTAGACCATAGTACCTACCTACATGTGAAAGGATTTTATTTTATGAAGTGTTTTTCATTTTCTTTTATTTTTTGCAAGGCTAAACAGGCGATCCACATGCGGGGGTTGGGGGGGGGGGGGAGTTGGTGCAGGCCACTGAGCCGTAGGGCACTAGAGCAGGGTGCCCTACGGGTAACTTGACTCAGCTGTTGCAGCAGGCGGCAACACACATGCCCGTAGCACACTAGGTGAGGGTGCGATACTACTAAGTTTCACATCAGTAACGCACCCTGACCTAGTGCGCTACAGGTATGTGGTCTGCGGCTACCTGTGCCCTGGCCCTGGCCCACATATAGCCGTGGCGCACCACCCCCATGTGCGCCACGCTTACGGCAGTTAACCGTAGGGCACCTATGGGCAGTGCGTCATGCCTATTTTACCCGTGGGGAACCACTAGCACGTGCTCCACAGATATGTGGATTACCTATAGCCGTTTTCCTAGTAGTGATGCCCTAACAATCTTATTCGATTACATGATAGATCTCATCCAATCCTTACCATCCCCATAGCCTGCTGCGGGGGATTACTCACTCATGGATGGGGGAAACAGGGATGGTTGATGGAGAAGCGTTGGTGATGATGATGGCGATGATCTCCTCAAAAACCCCGTCCTTGCAGGGTGCCAGAACGGAGTTTCTAATTCCGAATTGCGGTTTCTGGTGGTGGATGCGCAAAGGAACTCGCCTCTGGAAATTATCGAACCCCCTGTGTTTTTAGGTCAGAGGGCTTAAGTAGGTGAAGGGGGAGACCGAGAGGATGGCCGAGGTGGCCACACCCCTCCCAGGCGCGGCCAGGCCTAGCCCGCGCGGCCATGGGGCGTGGGCCCCCCGTGGCCCCTCTCCGTCCCGTCTTCTGGCTCCGTGAGTCTTCTTGTAAAATAGGATTTTTGTGATATTTTCCGGGATTTTCCTGAAAGTTGATTTTCTGCACAAAAACATGACACCAAAGCAATTCTTCTGAAAACAGCGTCAGTCTGTGTTTGTTGCATACAAATCACACCAGTTAGAGGAGAAACAATAGCAAAAGTGTTCGGTAAAATAGATACGCTTTGGACGTATCAATGTTACGAAGCAAAACCTATGAGTATTGCTCCCGATAAAATACTAAAGAAGTCGATAACTTCAGCTATTCTAACAGACAAATAAGGCACTCGATAAAAACCTCTCAGACCGCGTCTACCGCGATAACATGTCTGAATGTTATGTCCACAACATGAAGATAAGACCCCAGGAAATATCTTGACGTGTCTTGGTAACCGCACATGAATGTGATGTGCCAATATTTATTCGTATATATGATACGATGAAAATTACCGATGGATGCGTCGTGTACCCCTTTCTCAATGTCGCTCTGCCGCGAATCAATTCGCGTAAATACGTGTTGATGCTGACTTAATCCTTACCGTGACCACGCCCCCATAAACGCCACTTTCCTCCTCTCTCTTTTCCCCCAAGCGCCATCCCCTCTCTGCCTCCAGGCTAGGAGAATTGCGAGCTCGAACCCACTAACCCGACGAGCTTCTCCGCCGAAATCCCGGCGACCCCGACCACCTCTCCACTCCTAGAGCATGCGAGCTTGCTCTCCAGTCCCGTGCGCACCTTCCCGTGTGCTCCACTCGCTCGCACGCGCTCCAAATCATTAGCAACGATGACAACCAGTAGCGCCGTCGTCTGCCATTGCTCCGACAAACTCCCCTGGTAAGCACCGACCGCCCCGAGCCTTCCCGTTGATGCTCCTATCGTCTACGCACTGGCCCGCGTCTAACCATGCCTTTATTTTGCCTCGGCACGAACTGCCGCCTCGCCCCCGATGACATCCAGACAAACCCGAGCCAGAGGACAACTCCGGCGAGCAATTGCGATCGTCCCCGTGCGCCCCTGCCTCCTCTTGAACACGTCGAGCATCAGTGAAGCACGACGATTCTGGTAAACCCCTCCCCTCCTTCCCTTGCTTCTTGTAGTCGCCGCGACGCTGCTACCAGAGCGCACCGCCGCCAGCACCGCCAACTAATGGTCAAACACCCGAGAGCCGTTAGATCGTCATCCAGTGGCTACGATATAACAACTTAACAAAGGGGTAAGATTGAACCAGAGCCGCACGATTTCATTTAGATCCAACGACTCGCAGAGGCTGATCCGCACGAAATGGTACCAGCCTATCAGAGCAAGCCACGTGGCCTTGTCTGTTTTAATAAAAACAGAATTGATCTATTAGTTGTTCAATTTTGTAAAAATCATAACTTTAGTTCTACACGTCCAAATTTTGCAAATTTTATATCAATAGATTCAGCAGAACAAGTACTTTGCAACCATGCACCTTGTTTAATGTTTTGCTTCTGGAAAATTGGCTGAATTTGTAGAAACATGTGTAGGCTTATTTTGAATATAAAAATTCTAGATATAATTTTAAGGTGAAATCTGGGGAAAATGGATTGTTTTGAACCTACTAACCATAGGAACCAACTTATCTATTTAAAAATGTATTTTGTGAAGTTAAGGGATAAATATTTGAATTAGCTCATTTCTAGTCAAATAAAAATATTGATTATGGTTTAGAAATGATTTTTGAGTGAAACCTTTGGAAAATGATTTGATTCAAACCTTTTGACCCTAAAACACCAAGTTTTGTGATTAGGAACATATTTGATGAACCATATAAATTTGTTACTTTGCTAAAAGATATTTTCAACAAAATAAAATATCACCTTATCATAATATTTGGTTTATGGGATGAAACCTTTTGCAAATGGTTTTACCACTTTAGTAAATGACCACTTTGAGCTTTAAAATGTTTAGAGCCTAGTAGAAACCAATTTTTCAAATAAAACTATCTTTTGCATGCTTGCATGCATGACCTTGTTCTTGTTATTTTATGTGTGGTGAATTGTTTGAATGCTAGTTGAATTTGTGTTTGCTTGATTGAATTGTAGTGAAGTTAGAAGAGTGTGATATTTGCAAGATCAAGAAGTGAACCATCATTCTCTACTAAAAAGGCAAGTAACACTATCATCCATGTCCTACTATTTTCATTACACTTAGTGGATTTTTGTAGCATGCATGATAGGACTACTATATTTCTATGCTATGCTATATCCTATTAGGATATCCTTATATCTTCCTTAGTGAAAACATTGTAGTTGTAGTAAGCTTAGCCCTGCTATATATTTGGGATGGGATACATGATATGATTATATGAAGTGTTGGAAAGATATATCTTTTATATAATAAAACAAGTACTCAATGAACCACCTGGGTGGACAAGGATACTCAAGTTTTGGACAAGGTGGCAACAAAGGGAACCATGTTTATATGGCTATCTTTTTGTGTGTGCACTAGAAGAAAACCACCCAGGGACTTAGAGATTGAACATGTTTCTCGTACAGTGGCTTCCGTGTACACCCACATGCTAAATGGGCTCTGGCTTAGTCAACTACATAGTGGAAGACCCATGCATTGGCATCTTTAGGTTAACCAGAATTGTGTAAGGGAAATTTATCCCTACATTGGTGCCTGGTTGACAAGCTAGCATTGTGTATTGGAAGGACTTCTATGGAAAGACTTTGTCACATTCTCGATCTGCCAGTACTCCATTTTGGTGAGTACTTATCCAGCGGCCACTGGTGGCATCAAGACGAGATTGTGTCATGTGGGTAAAGTGTACAACTTCTGCAGAAGATCAAATATTCTAAGTACTTAGCCGTGTCCCCGGTTATGGACAATTCTGAGCAACTAAGGCCTGAAGCTATAGAAGATCTCGACATTCCAATTTCTCAAAGTAAAACTTGATGGTGACAACAAGGGATTTGAAACACTTGGAGTTTTCCAAGGAGTTCAGAAAGATTTGACAAAAGATCAAAACTATTTTGAAAAGATAGGATAAAACTATATTGCTTTCTGCAAAAGAGCCTAAACCCTACTTAGCCAAATATGCATGTAATGATAGGATCCACTTAATTCTACATAGTAGTGAAACTTGCCAATACAATTCAAATGTATTGATCCTTGTGGTTGCAACTTATTATGTTGCAGGTTTGTTTGATATTAGTGAAGTGTGTTGAATAGGATTACAAGTCTACAACCAACATGATTGCCTGTGGCACTTTGAAGATGAAGGACTCCATGCTATATAGATATTCTTCTGCATTGTAATGTGATAGCCAAATGAGCTATGTAAGATGTAATGAATTATTTTATTCCTGGTTATAAGTTGTATTATGACCTTTGTTTCTTGATATTACATCTTAATTGTGGATGTTAGCTATTGATCCAGGGACTAGCATTGTAAACACAGGGATCTCTACCTTATTAAAGGCTGGGAACCTTACATATGGTATCAGAGCACTGTGTTGCCTGTAGGATTGTAACCCTAGGATTGGACAAAACCCCTTAGAAAATAGGAGTTGAATTTGTTCCAAAAACTAATTGACAAACAATCTTGTAAACTCTTTCCTCAACCTTTTTGGTTTTCATTCTACATATCTTCCTTTTCAACTTGATGGACAAAGCCTTCACCATGACCAAGACTTCAAGGATTTCACTAAGGACTACAAGTGAAAACCAAGAGACATTAGTTGCCTGCCAAAAACATTGATATCATGTTAGTATATGGATCATATTGACCTATGAGGTATGACTATACTAAGTTATTTATTTCAAGAAAAACTTGTTGTTTCCTTCAACTCATGAGTTAAGCTCATAAGTTGATAAGTGAATAGTCACTTGTTGATTGCTTGATTGTTTGATTGAACTTGATTGTTTTGGGTGATGTGTTAGAACTTCTTTAGTCTATCTATCATTACTTATCCCTATCAAACTAACAGATGCCTTCCCGTCGTGCCAACCCCAACCAAAACAACAACATCACTCCTGAGATGCAGCAGATGATGACAGCTCAGACACAACTGATGCAGGCGATGACCACGTTCATACAGAATCATAACAACAACAACAATCAGAATAATCCTCCAGCACATGATATGCTCACCAGGTTTCTGAAACTTAGGCCTGCAAGGTTCTCTGGAACAACTGATCCAATGGAACCAATGACTGGTTACGTTCGGTGAATAAGGACTTAGTGACTGTTGGCTGCACCGACGAGGAAAAAGTTAGGTTTGCAGCGTTTCTACTTGAAGGACCAGCAGCAACATGGTGGGACAACTTTCAGATCACCACTCCCCTTGAGGATGTGACTTGGGCTATTTTTGAGGATGGTTTCCGTACAGCTCACATCTCACCTGGAGTGATGCACTTGAAGAAAAAGGAATTCCACAATCTGAAACAACGTCACCTCAGTGTGGCTGAGTACATTGAAGAATTCAACAATCTGGCACGCTATGCACTGGATGAAGTTGATACAGATGCTAAGAGAAAGGAGAAATTTCTTGAAGGACTTAATGATGAATTGAACCTACAGCTAGCTGTTGCCTATGTCCCAACTTATCAATCACTCTGTGACAAAGCCACCATTTTGGAAAACAAGATGAATCAAGTTGAGAATAGAAAGAGGAAACATAAACTCAAGAATCACTCAGGATCATCACAAAAGAAGCGTTCATTCAAAAAGAGCAATGAAGATTCTAAACCACATCAGTATCACTACAACAACAATGGAAGTGATAATAATGGAAATGATACTGACAATGGAGATGACCTTGGTCATAACCAACATGACACTTTCAGGAAGAAAGACATTAGCTAGTTGTAGTGCTATAATTGTAAGGAAATTGGACATTATGCATCAGACTGTCCTGAGAAGAAAAAGAAAAAGGATGCTAGAAGAGCCAATGGAAATTACTCCAATGTGACCCAGAAAGGACATGTGAACCACATTGACATGGATGGAAACCTTGAAGAGATAGAAGAAGTGGATGTCAAGAACTAGTTAACTCAGTTGAGTCAAATAAGGATTCCTTGTCTAGATATTAAGTATTGAACCGATAGTCAAGTGAACCATCAATGTAACCCTATGCGACTTTCTTTTAAGGGTGGTAGTACCCTAGTTTCTTTGAAGCCAACTTGTAACCCTAGCCTTCCCAAATCTAGGGACGAGATTTCTTTTAAGGGTGGTAGCCTGTCACATCCCAAGATTTTCCAAATCTTGTAATGTGAAAAATAAATAAACAAAATAAATAATTGTTGATTTTTTTAGGGTGAGAAGAAACTTTTTGATTCCAATTGGAAACATCAAAACCTATTTTGGTCAAATAAAATCCTAAAGGGATTTAAAAAGATAAACAATTAATAAAGAAAGTTTTATTAGTTGGAATCACTATTTTTGGATATTTTAATAAAAAGATTTGGTTTTCAAAAGCAAAGTAGAATTAATAAATAAGGATAATTTTATAGAGCCAAATTAATCTTGGCCAAGTTTTTAAAATAAAATATTCTTGATTGATAAAAGAGTAAAGGTTTATTTAAATAAAATAATAAGGATTAATTAATATCCAATTTTTATTAAGTAAAGGCTTTTTCCTTTTTAAATAAACACAAAAACTTGTTAAAGTATTTTAAATAAGATTTCCAAGTGTTTTATATTTTCAAATAAAACCTACTGAAAAGGTTTTGTTATTATTTGGATTTCAAATAGAGTTTTAAAAATAAATTAAATCCTATTTGAATTAAAAACTAAGGTCTATTTATTTAATTATTAATAGATCTTAAAAGAATAAAAGAATTATTTTATTTTGGACTTTGGATTGTGTTGTTAAACAGAATTAAAATCAACACAAAGTTTGGTAGTGGTTTGAATTAAATTGGAGTTTGAATTTGTTGAAATAAAATCAAAACAGAAATTCCAAATAGAAAAAGAAAAAGGTTTAGTATAAAAAAATATAGAAATAGACCCAACCCCATCTGGCCAGCCCACTAAGCCCAACACCAGCCCACTCCTTCTCTCCCGCGGAAAACGCTTCACACCAGAGTCTTCACCCGCGCAGTCACAGACAAGTGGACCCCATGCGCCCCCCTCTCTCACTGTCAGCCGGACCCCACTGCCGCGTCATCGTCATCAACCCCGCGCCAGCCGTTTTCCCCTTTCTCAACGTCGCTCTGCCGCGAATGAATTCACGTAAATATGTGTTGGTGGCTGACTTAATCCTCGCCGTGACCACTCCCCCATAAACGCCTCTCCCTCCTCTCTCTTTTCTCCCAAGCATTGTCCCCTCTCTGCCTCCAGGCTGGGAGAATTGCGAGCTCGAACCCACTAACCCGACGAGCTTCTCTGGAGAAATCCCGGCGACCCCAACCACCTCTCCACTCCCAGAGCATACGACCTTGCTCTCCAGTCCCGTGCGCACCTGCCCGTGTGCTCCACTCGCTCGCGCGTGTTCCAAATCGTCGGCAACGACGACAACCAGCAGCGCCGCCGTCTGCCATTGCTCCGGCGAACTCCCCTGGTAAGCACCGACCGCCCCGAGCCTTCCCGTTGATGCTCCTATCATCTACGCACTCGCCCGCATCTAACCATGCCTTTGTTTTGCCTTGGCACGAACTGCTGCCTCGCCCCCGACGACATCCAGACGAACCCGAGCCAGAGGACAACTCCGGCGAGCAATTGCGATTGTCCCCCTGCCTCCTCGTGAACACGTCGAGCATCAGTAAAGCACGGCGATTCTGGTAAACCCCTCCCCTCCTTCCCTTGCTTCCTGTAGTCGCCGCAACGCCGCTACCAGAGCGCACCGCCGCCAGCACCGCCAACTAATGGTCAAACGCCTGAGAGCCGTTAGATCGTCATCCAGTGGCTACGATATAACAACTTAACGAAGGGGTAAGATTGAACCAGAGCCGCACGATTTCATTTAGATCCAACGACTCGCAGAGGCTGATCCGCACGAAACGGTACCAGCCTATCAGAGCAAGCCCCGTGGCCTTGTCTGTTTTAATAAAAACAGAATTGATCTATTAGTTGTTCAATTTTGTAAAAATCATAACTTTAGTTCTACACGTCCAAATTTTGCAAATTTTATATTAATGGATTCAGCAGAACAAGTAATTTGGAACCATGTACCTTGTTTAATGTTTTGCATCTGGAAAATTGGTTGAATTTGCAGAAACATGTGTAGGCTTATTTTGAATATAAAAATTGCTCTAGATATAATTTTAAGGTGAAATCTGGGCAAAATGGTTTCTTTTGAACCTACTAACCATAGGAACCAACTTATGGATTTAAAAATGTATTTTGTGAAGTTAAGGGATAAATATTTGAATTAGCTCATTTCTAGTCAAATAAAAATATTGATTATGGTTTAGAAATGATTTTTGAGTGAAACCTTTGGGAAATGATTTGATTCAAACCTTCTGACCCTAAAACACCAAGTTTTGAGATTAGGAACATATTTGATGAACCATATAAATTTGTTACTTTGCTAAAAGATATTTTCAACTACATAAAATATCACCTTATCATAATATTTGGTTTATGGGATGAAACGTTTTGCAAATGGTTTTACCACTTTAGTAAATGACCACTTTGAGCTTTAAAATGTTTAGAGCCTAGTAGAAACCAATTTTTCAAATAAAACTATCTTTTGCATGCTTGCATGCATGACCTTGTTCTTATTATTTTATGTGTGGTGAATTGTTTGAATGCTAGTTGAATTTGTGTTTGCTTGATTGAATTGTAGTGAAGTTAGAAGAGTGTGATATTTGCAAGATCAAGAAGTGAACCATCATTCTCTACTAAAAAGGCAAGTAACACTATCATCCATGTCCTACTATTTTCATTACACTTAGTGGATTTTTGTAGCATGCATGATAGGACTACTATATTTCTATGCTATGCTATATCCTATTAGGATATCCTTATATATTCCTTAGTGAAAACATTGTAGTTGTAGTAAGCTTAGCCCTGCTATTTTTTTGGGATGGGATACATGATATGATTATATGAAGTGTTGGAAAGATATATGTTTTATATAATAAAACAAGTACTCAATGAACCACCTGGGTGGACAAGGATACTCATGTTTTGGACAAGGTGGCAACAAAGGGAACCATGTTTATATGGCTATCTTTTTGTGTGTGCACTAGAAGAAAACCACCCAGGGACTTAGATATTGAACATGTTTCTCGCACAGTGGCTTCCGTGTACAGCCACATGCTAAATGGGCTCTGGCTTAGTCAAGTACATAGTGGAAGACCCATGCATTGGCATCTTCAGGTTAACTAGAATTGTGCAAGGGAAATTTATCCCTACATTGGTGCCTGGTTGACAAGCTAGCATTGTGTATTGGAAGGATTTCTATGGAAAGACTTTGTCACATTCTCGATCTGCCAGTACTCTATTTTGGTGAGTACTTATCCAGCGGCCACTGGTGGCATCAAGACGAGATTGTGTCATGTGGGTAAAGTGTACAACTTCTGCAGAAGATCAAATATTCTAAGTACTTAGCCGTGTCCCCGGTTATGGACAATTCTGAGCAACTAAGGCCTGAAGCTATAGAAGATCTCGACATTCCAATTTCTCAAAGTAAAACTTGATGGTGACAACAAGGGATTTGAAACACTTGGAGTTTTCCAAGGAGTTCAGAAAGATTTGACAAAAGATCAAAACTATTTTGAAAAGATAGGATAAAACTATATTGCTTTCTGCAAAAGAGCCTAAACCCTACTTAGCCAAATATGCATGTAATGATAGGATCCACTTAATTCTACATAGTAGTGAAACTTGCCAATACAATTCAAATGTATTGATCCTTGTGGTTGCAACTTATTATGTTGCAGGTTTGTTTGATGTTAGTGAAGTGTGTTGAATAGGATTACAAGTCTACAACCAACATGATTGCCTGTGGCACTTTGAAGACGAAGGACTCCATGCTATATAGATATTCTGCTGCATTGTAATGTGATAGCCAAATGAGCTATGTAAGATGTAATGAATTATTTTATTCCTGGTTATAGGTTGTATTATGACCTTTGTTTCTTGATATTATATCTTAACTGTGGATGCTAGCTATTGATCCAGGGACTAGCATTGTAAACACAGGGATCTCTACCTTATTAAAGGTTGGGAACCTTACAATTCTACCTCGGTTTTTTGTACCATGGTGGATCACACGCTTCGGCCATGAAAAGTTGTTCCGTTGTAGATCTGTTCGCCAGACGCGTTGACTGCTGACGTCATGCAAACTGCCATGTGGCGAACACTGTTAATGGCCAGTTCACGTTGTTAACTGTCAATGAAACCGTGGTAGAAACCAGGCCTACCCAACTCGTGATAATTATTAGGTGGGCCATCCCATTAAGAGAGCCCAATAATAACATGACCCGTTACTGTTTCGTCCGACATTGTTTGAATATGGCCCATGTGTGATGCCGTCCTCGGCCTGTAATGTTTCTGGCGTATTACTGTTTTTGGCCCGTTACTGTTTTGACCTGCACTTTTTGAGATGGGCCCATTTGTGCGGCCCGAAAGAGATCGGTCCGGTTACGGTTTCGACCAGTACTGCTTGAAAACGCCCCTTTAGACAGCCCGCTTTGGCCCGTTACTATATAGTCCTATACAGTTTCAAATGGGCCCATTTATGTAGCCCGTGGTGGCCCATAAAATTTCGGGCCCGTTACTGTTCCGGCCTAAATAAGGCCAGTCTATGCCCATTAGCGGTCCTCTATAGTCGGTCCGTTAATGTTCTGGCCTTTTACTGTTGTGGCCATTTACCGTTCTTTCCTTTTACTATTCTGATGTTTTACTGTCCTGGCCTTTTACTGCTCTGGCCTTTTATAGTTCTGGCATTTTATATTTCTTGCCTTTTACTGTTCTGGCCATTTACTGTTACGCCACATTACTGTTCTATCCTTTTAGTGTTTAAAGTCTACATGTTAAACAACCGCTACCACATGGCGGCACAAAAGGTCTGTCACTGTTGATTGGTGGCCAATCAAGGACTGGTACAAACCTGCGCAAATTTGGGGCATATTCTAGTACTAGATTATCTACAGTTGACGAGGTTTAATCTCATCAATGCCCATTGTTATGGACTTGGGGTTTGGAGAAGATGGGGATGCTGGAGATCGCGGAACGGTTAACAGACAAGCAACCAGGGGACACGAGATTTACCCAGGTTCAGGCCCCCGGAGGGAAAACCCTACTCCTGCTTGTCTGCTCTTGATTATGGCGGAACCGAAGGTTACAGGGTGCGCAGATTCGATCTGGCGTGGAGGTGCGTGTGCGAAAGTATGAGTCGAGAGATCTAGGACGTGCCCTCCTGGCCTTTATATAGACTTAGGCAGGTCTCGGGCATAGTCCTAGTCGGTTACAGGTTCTAGGGTTTTACCCCTTTAAATTTCCTATCTATGCTAGTCTTGATCTCCAAGGATCCGAAGGCGTCATGGGCCTTGGCCACCCGAAAATCTTCATGGGCCAGCGTATGTCTGCTGTGGGCCTTCCTTGGGCTGGACCAGGTATGCTGAAGTCACGTACCCATAGGGTATAACCATGTCAATTTCCCCCGAGTGATCAGTCGGATCGTAGATTCGGCTGAGGACTCTTCAATCCTTCGGGTGCAACTAGGTGTTAACAATATATGTGTGTAGGGATTGTTGATACATGTGCCTGGCTCACCCGACGGATCAGGGTCAGTTAACTGTCTTAGGACGAAACAACATGATCTTCATCAGGTTCGAGTCTCTTAACTTGAACCCGGAACATATGCTGGCGTAATTCGACTCAGGCCGCGGAGGACTTACAAGAGTGGAATTCCAGTGTTTTTAATTGATGTACCCAACGCGTTAGTCGGGATTTTTTATCACGCCTGTTGGCATGGATTTATACTAGCAGAGCGCAGTCGTGTATGTTGCCAGGCCATCAGATGATATCTGCAGGTCTTATCTTTGCGTCGCAGACGCAGCATCCAAACATTTGTCACCATGGAGGTGCTTCGGGTGGCCAAGGAGATTGTCGCTCACTCAGCGTTTTGTTGGGGCAGAGTTGCCAAAAAGTTTTTGCGTGCTGATCCGAAAGATCGCAGTCGAAGATTTCATAGGGTGCGCGACCAGCGCTCCCTATGGGAGTAGCCCCCGAGTGTCTGTTCGAGTCGTAGACTCGAGCAGAGACTTTAGTTCAAGCATTGTTTAGTTGTTAAGTCCGTAGGACACGAAAATTTTCGGATGCTTAAATTCATCCTCCTTATGGGAGTAGCCCCCGAGTCCATAGTGGAGTCGTAGACTCGACGTAGGACTCGAAGAAATACTTTGTCTTTATTCATCTTCCGGGTGCGCGGCCAGCGCTCCTGATAGGAGTAGCCCCCCGAGTATTTAGTCGAATCGAAGATTCAAGTGAGTACTCTTAGCTGTGGAGCCAGGGAATTGTAGTTGGTGCTAGTATAGCTTTTGATGACATCAGTGCTGACGATCAATGACCTCAAGCGTCTGCTACGCCAGAGATGACTTGACTGGACGAACGTGGGTCCCACTTGCTGACTTTGAATTGACCGGTCACGCGCGGCGTGGAGATAATTACGGCGTCTCCTCGATTTCCGCGCGTAGTGGACGGCGTGGTAACGACGGTTCGTTGTGATGTTGACACGTGTACGGTCAGATCTACCGTTGGCGTTAGGTCTTCTGGATGGAAGGCTGCCGTGCGTCGTCTTCGCTGTTATAATCATTGGGAAAAGCCGCGGTTTGTTTTCACCGCATCAGTTCTTGTTTTCACTGCCTCCTTGTGCTCTAGCGATTCTTGCTGCGTGCTGGGATTTCCTTCCACATTTCCGTCGCTGTTTCTGCGTTTTCACCGCCGGCGCCGCCGTAGCGCAATGGGGAAACCAAAGAAATCGTCATCTGCAGTTGGGACCAGCGCTGCCGGAGGAAAGAAAACCACCACCGCTACCCGTGTCACCGATGGTGGCTGGCGGCGATCAGAGACGCGGGAGAGCGATCTCCACAAGCTTCACGAGCGGGGCCTGATCCCGCAGGATAGGGAGGCCGTCAAACTCCCCGGCAATGAGGTAATCCCCCGTCCCCCATCTGGGTATCGGGTTATGTTTCTCGCCTTCGTTATGCGTGGGTTTTCTTTTCCAGTCCACAACTTCCTCCATGGACTGCTCTTCTTCTATGGGATTCAGCTTCATCATCTGTCTCCCAATTCTCTTCTCCATATTGCTTGTTTTATCACTTTTTGCGAGTGCTGGCTTGGCATTGAGCCGCACTTTGGCCTCTTCCGGAAGCTCTATTCCGTGAAGAGGCAATCTGGTTCAATTGGTGTGTATCCCATTGGGGATTGCATCATCTCCCTTAGTCCCAGTCTTCTCTTCTTTTCTTTTTCCATGTCCGAATCTGTCCAGTACTAGCGGAGGCGATGGTTTTATATCCGCGACTCCGTAGTGCCCGGGCAAGATTTTGGTCTTGTTCCCTTTGACCCCTCCCAAATGATTGAGCCGAAAAGGTCTTGGAAAACCCAAATATTGGACGGTGAGGTGGCGGAGATAGAGTCCCTTTACCGTCGGGTGGAGGATCTCTAGCTGATTCCGGAGAAGGAGGTGAATGGTGTGGACATCATCCAGACGTTTCTTGAGCGTCGGGTGCAGCCTCTCCAAGCGAGGGCGCACCCGATGTTTCTTTATTCTAGGCGCCGTGATCCGACAAGGGTTTCGACTGAGAAAATCTCTGAGGGGGATCTTGACAGGGCCCTTCGCGTGCTGCTGAAGTTCAAGGCCGGAGAAGAAATCTCGGGGAAGTCGCTAACTCCTCCATTTTCTTTTACGTTGGTCGTACCGCAGGTGCAGATTTATGCACGTAGTGCTTTTTTGTCGGCTGTGTATTTATTTCCTTTGTTTGCTAACAAAGTTCCTTCTGATTTTGCAGAGCTTCAAAGTGCCGGGCATGGTACCACCATTGCCCGAAAAGTATCCGAATGCCCCGGATAATGAAGTGGTTGAGTCCGTGTCCGAGCTGCCGTCGGCGCGATCTCCGGCGGAGGATGTTGACGAGTCGAGTGAGGACCATACGCGCAAATGATCACGGAGCTCCAGCGAGTCTTCGGATGCCTCGACTCCTCTAACTCCCAGAAACCCTCTGGGCCTTGAGCGTCATAGTGACGGTCATGGAGGTTCTTCCTCTCCTATTCCTGCCATTCCTGTGCGGGCTGTAGCGCCGCACCCGCCAGCGAAGCGGAAGAAGGAAAAAAAGAAGGAGGAGAAGAAGGAAGAGAAGAAAGAGGAGAAGAGGGACCGAAGGACTCCTCCTGTCTTCGACCTGAGCTCACTGGGCTCGTAAGTTTCTTGTTGTACTATTGTCCTTGTTCCTTCATGATTTTTGCACTTGTGCTGATTGGTTCGTATGCAGGCATTCCTCCCACGATTCCTCCAGTGATGGTGCACGGGAGATGATGGGGGAGTCGAAAATTGCGTCTCCTCCTCCTCAGATAGTGGCGACTTCGGGTGGCGCGGCTCCGGATCCTCTGTTGCAGGAGGTGTAGGTGGTTGCGCCTCAGAATTTCGCAGGCGGGCCTTCGGAGTCGCCATCAGAGCATGTAAGTTTCTCTGCTTCATGTCACGGGGGGAACCCCCGAGTGTCTTCGTGTGCGAATTTTGTTTTTACTCCTTTGTGTTGGGCGTAGCCCCCAAGTCCTTTTCTTACTGCTATTTATTTTTCTGCAGCCTTTTGTGCAGGAGGCCAAGCGGCTGGTGCAGGAGCGTCTGGTGCTGGAGGCTAACCTTCGGCAGCTTCAAGGTACCTATTCGCCTTTTGGTGCTTTTTTCGTTTATTCTGGTCCTGCTTTCTGACGTTTCTTGTTTTGAATGCAGAGGAGCATAATACTTCTCTCCGTGAGGTCGATGCTCTCAAGAAGAGTCTTGGTCAATCGGAGCAGAAGGCCGAAGCCGCCGTTGGCGCGAAAGAACACCTCGAGCTAGAGCTGACTAAGGCAGCCGAAGCGAAGGAGCGTCTGCAGCAGGAGGCCGCGGATCATGAGGAGCAGCTGGCCACCGTTGCGGCTTCTCGTGAAAGAGAGGTGGCAGCGAAGCTCATGGCTGCTGCCAAGGCTATTTCGGGTGAGTGCTAGATTTGTGCTTGTTTCTTCATGCCTCGTGTCTTCTTCTGTGCTGTTTTTCTTTATGTCTTCCTTCTTATTTTTTGTCTCAGATGCCGCAGGCATCGAGTTTGACCGGGGTGCTCTAGAGCACGGGAGTGCTCTAGATGATGCTACTGTGGCGGTCGAAGACCGCTGCAGCACCGTCGTCAGCTCCCTTGCCAAGGCGAAGGAGGTCCTTGGCCGCTTCTACAAGAAGCTTGTTCCTAAGGGCGTGGCCCTCGATGATGTGGATGCTCTGGCGGAGGCTCTGTCAGCCGAAGCGCCTGCGGCGTACAAGCGCAAGCAGAAGGGCATCGGCGCGTCCGTCGGGCTGGCAATGGCCTTGGCTGCTGGAGCGGAGTTGGATCTGCCCCAGATCACCTCCCGGATGCCGATGACTGCAGATGGATCCGAGGTAGCCTTTGCTGCCTACTCTGCTCGCTGCAAGCGATATGGGCCCAAGCTCATTGATTTGCTGTCTGAGTATGCACTGCGGCAGCAGGGCGGGGCCAAAGCTAGGCAGTCCGGCTCCGAGGCGACTCAGGGTGCCGCATCTTAGGCGTTGTAGACGTAGGGTAGTTTGTAGTCTGCTTTTGTTGTAAATATCTTGAAGAACACCATCCTTGTGCCACGTAGTGGCCTTATATGTTTAATGAATTCTTCTGAGTTGTGCTCTATCATTGTCTGAATGTCTGTGTCCCTTTCTTTTTCTGCTGCTCTAGGTTCCTTCGGTTGCTGACCCTGTTGACACTTCCTCCGCAATGCCGTTGCGACCATCTTTGGATGCTTCCTCTCAACTCGCTTTTCTTCGGGATCGCGTGCGTAGTCTGTAGAGGGAGCTGCTCGGGTTGCGAGGTCATGCCGATGTTTGGAAGTCCAAGGCGGATCGTGGTGCAGCCAGAGAGGAGTACTTGATGGCGGAACTTATTCGGCTGTCTGAGCAGCTTCAATGTAAGTTGTTCCTTGTTTCGAGTTGTAGCTCAGTTCTTCGGGTGAGCCTGCTGGCCTTTCCATTGTCGTAGGTGCGAACCTTGCTTCGAGGGAAGAGAAGGAGCGTGTCGCTGTTCGGGTCAATTGCTTGACTCAACAGGACATGGAGGCTGGTGGCTTCTTCTGGATGGATCGTGACCGTGCTATAGCTCTAGAGACGGTGCAGGATCGTGTGCACCAGGTTTCTCGAGTGCTACGCCAAGTGCAGACGTCGCTTGCCTCGGTGCTTCACGTTATGTTCCCTTTGGATGCCGTACCGACAAGCCTTGTGGGTCTTCTGTCGAAGTTTTGGAACGTGAGCAATGTCAAGGAGTTGGTGCGGCAACAGCTCATCGCAGGAGTGAAGGCTGCTTTGTCTCTTGTGAGGCTGCACCGGCCTGGCGTAGATTTAGCTGTTGTGGCCGCTGGGCCACCTCTTCGGCCTGATGGTGGTGAGTGGGACATGCGTCCACATTACGCAGCTGTAAGGCAGTATGCCGAACAGGTCGTAGATTTGTTTGGGCAGCGTGCTCAGGTTATTTTTCGGAATAGGTAGAACCTGAAAAAAGAGATAGATGTAAAATTTGTATATTTCGGCTGGGCGTGTTGTGCCCTTTGTTGTAAACGTTTGTTTGTTGTGAGCACGCAGTGCTTTGATTGAGTACGTGTCCTTTTCGTTTGCCTGGCGTTGTCAGCTACTCAGGTGTACACGTTTGATCCTCAGTCGATGAAATCGTGAGGTGAGGGGAGCCCCCAAGTGCGTTTGTAGCATGTAGTAAAGTTGCAAAATAGCGAACTGAAGTTTTGGGGCGAGACACTTAGCTTTATTTATATCGTAATGGAGGAGGTACATTGTTCGGCTGAATAGCCTTGGCTGAAAGCCTTATTAAAAGTAAAGGGGGTAGGTTGCTACGGATAGAATCGTCGCAGGTGCGAGATATTCCATGGGTTGGAGTATGCGACTCCAGACTCCACGTGCTTGAGGCGATAGGCGCCACCTGGGATGACTTCGGTGATGATGTATGGTCCTTCCCATGGTGACTCGAATTTTGTCGGTCGCTCTTGCTTGAGTCACAAGACGAGGTATCCTTCGACGAAGGACCTGGGGCGAAGCCGGCGGCTGTGGTAGTTGCGGAGACTCTGCTGGTACACCGCTGATCGAGCTGCTGCTATGTCTCTTGCTTCGTCGAGTGTATCGACGGCATCTTCGAGTGCAGCCGTGGATTCGGCTTCACTGTATGCGACGACCCGAGGGGCCTGGTGGCGTACTTCGGCTGGCAGCACGGCTTCGGCTCCGTGTACCATGAAGAACGGTGTGTAGCCTGTGGAGCTGTTTGGCGTGGTCCGTAAGCTCCATAGGATGGATGGTAGCTCTTTAGTCCAGGCTCCTGCTTTCCGTTCGAGTGGACTCATGAGGCGCTTCTTGATGCCCGCGCCGATTAGGCCGTTGGCCTTTTCCACTTGCCCGTTCGTTTGCGGGTGTGCCACTGAGGCGTACGTGATGTTGATCCCAAGGCCTTCACAGAAATCCTGGAATTCCTTGGAGATAATGTTCGATCCATTGTCGTTGATGATGCTATGCGGTACGCCGAACCTGTAGACAATGGACTCGAAAAACTTGACGGCCGTTTTGCCTTTCTGGTTGGTAACCGGCATGGCCTCGATCCACTTGGTGAACTTGTCGACTGCGACCAGGAGGTAAACGTGTCCCCCTTTCGAGGACTTTGGCAGTTTGCCGATCATGTCGAGGCCCCATTGAGCAAAAGGCCAAGCTATGGGTATGGGTCTGAGCTCGGACCCAGGTGCGTGCGGTTTGTCGGCGAACCGTTGGCATCCGTTGCATCTTCGGACGATGTCCTTTGCGTCTCTCATGGCCGTTGCCCAGTAGAATCCTGCTCGTAGAGCTTTGGCGACAAGGGAGCGGCTGCCTGCGTGATGGCCACAGATGCCCTCGTGGATGTCTTGGAGGATTGCTTTCCCGTCACCGATGGTGACGCACCTTTGTAGTACACCGGTAATACTGTGCTTGTACAGCTCGCCGTTGATGATGGTGAAGGCTTTTGACCGACGAGATATGCGTCGGGCATCTGTCGGGCTGTCAGGCAGTTCTCCATTTAACAAGAACTGGAGGTATGGGCGCGTCTAGGTTTCTTCGACTGCCATGACCTGCATTAGGTTGACTATGGCTGCCTCTGTGTCCAGTTTTTCGGGTCCTTCGTGTCCTTCGGGTAGCATAGCTCCCGAGTGTTCTGCTTCTTCGGGTGATCCCTTGGGGAATTTGCGCTTGATGGATAGCACGCAGATCTGTTCGAGGAACACTCCTGGTGGCACCTTTGCGCAAGTGTAGCCGATGTTGGCGAGTCTGTCGGCTTCCTCGTTGCTTTCTCTTCCAACGTGTCAAAGCTCGCAGCCGTCGAATTCTCCTTCGAGTGCGTTGTAGAGTGCGCGGTACGCGATCAAGTTTTCGGCGTGTGCGTCGCACTCATTCATCGTCTGCTGGACGACGAGATTGGAGTCACCGTAGATGACCAGGCGCGTTGCGCCGCATATCTTTGCCATCCTCATGCCATGGATGAGGGCTTCGTATTCGGCCTCGTTGTTGGAAGCTCGGAATTTCATCCGGAGGACGTACTTCATCTTGTCGCCTTGCGGGGAGGTCAGTATGACCCCTGCCCCTGCTCCGGCTTCATGCTTGGAGCCGTCAAAGTGCATCGTCCATGACTGCGACATGTCTGGGGTGTCTGGCAGCTGCAGCTCCATCCAATGTACCAGGAAATCCGGAAGGACTTGAGATTTGATTGCGAGTTGCTTCTCGTAGACGATGTCCAAGGGTGACAGTTCGATGCCCCACAGGGCCACGCGTCCTGTAGCTTCTGGATTATTCAGGATGCTACTCAGTGGTGCCTCATTGACGACCATCACCTGGTGCTCTTGGAAGTAATGGCTCAGCCGCCGAGCCGTCATGAACACGCCGTAGGCGAGTTTCTGGTAGTGAGGGTACCTCTGTTTTGTTGGCATGAGTACCTCGCTGAGGTAGTAGATTGGGCGCTGGACCCCGTGGGTCTTGCCTTCTTCGGGTCGTTCGACCACTAGTACGGTGCTGACCACCTGGTGTGTGGCTGCTATGTACAGCAGCAGAGGCTCGCGCTCCTTTGGCGTGACCAGGACATGCGAGGTGGAGAGAAGTCTCTTGAGGCTTTCGAATGCGTCGTTGGCTTCCGGCGTCCACTCGAATTTGTCTGCTTTGCGTAGCAGCTGGTAGAATGGTAGGGCCTTCTCGCCCATGCGGCTGATGAACCTGCTTAGCGCCGCTACTCGTCCTGCGAGCTGCTGGACGCCTTTGAGGTTTTTCGGCTTCTCCATCGTCATGATGGCTCTGATTTTCTTCGGGTTCGCCTCGATCCCTCGTTGAGAGATGAAGTACCCGAGCAGCTGACCCGATGGGACGCCGAAGGCGCACTTTTCGGGATTGAGCTTGATCCTGTAGCGATCAAGGTTGTCGAACGTCTCGCGGAGATCGTCGATAAGTGTCCTTGCCTCCTTGGTTTTTATGTCTATGTCGTCGACATAGACTTGGACGTTGCGACCGATGTGGTCCTTGAGGCAGGCCTGCATGCATCGCTGGTACGTGGCACCCGCGTTCTTTAGCCCGAAGGGCATTGTGTTGTAACAGAATACTCCGAACGGTGTGATAAACGCCGTTTTCTCCTGGTCTTCGACCTTGAGTCGAATCTGGTTATAGCTTGAGTAGGCGTCGAGGAAGGAGAGTTTCTCGCAACCTGCAGTCGAATCGATGATCTGGTCGATCCGAGGAAGAGGGAAGTGGTCCTTTGGGCAGTGCTTGTTTAGTGACGTGAAATCCACGCACATCCGCAGGATGTCCGTGTCCTTTTTTGGGACCATCACTGTGTTTGCCAGCCACTCACTTTCCTTGATTTCCCTGATAAAGTCTGCAGCGAGCAGTCTATTGATTTCCTTGCCGATAGCTTTGGCTCGTGGCTCCGACAGTCTCCGGATGGACTGCTTGACTGGCTTGGTGTCTGGAAAGACATTGAGTGCATGCTCGGCGAATTCCCTGGGAACTCCTGGCATGTCCGCAGGACACCAGGCGAAGATTTCCCAGCGCTCACGGAGGAATTCGACGAGCGCGCCTTCCTATGCGGAGCTGAGGTCGTTGGCGATCAAGGCCGTCTTGGAGGCATCCGTCGGATGGACCTGTACTTTCTTGGTGTTGACGGTGGAGTCGAAGGACATGTCAGGTGCGTTCTGCCTTGTGACTGGGGGTGCCCCATTGTCCGTCACCTCACGGAGCCTTACAAGCTCGTCTTGCATGCCGAAAGACTGGGAGATTTTGTTGAAATCCCTATCGCATTAGTCCGATCGGGTGAAGCTCCCGTGGACTATGATGACGCCCCTTGGTCCTGGCATCTTGAGTAGTAGGTATGCGTAGTGTGGGACGGCCAGGAACCTTGCGAATGCTACACGCCCCAGGATGGCGTGGTATTGCGACGGCCAGTCCACCACTTCGAATTCGAGTCGCTCCTGCCGAAAGTTGTCCGGCTTCCCGAAGATGACATCGAGCCCTATTTTGCCTAGGGGGAATATGCCCTTCCCTAGGACGATGCCGTGGAACGTTGTGTCTGACTGTTCCAGGCTGCATTGTGGGATCCGCATTGCTGCTAGAGTGCTTGCGAACATTAAATTGATGCCGCTGCCGCCGTCCATGAAGACGCGACTCATCTCGAAGCCTCCGATCTACGCCTCCAGCACCAGGGCAGCATGACCTGGGCGAGGGATCTGGCAAGGGTGATCCGCGCGAGTGAATGTGATGCAGGACTCTGATCCGCTGAGGTACTCAGGTATTGCAGGCGGAGTTGCCACGACCAAGTTGATTTGTCGGGTAATTTTCTTCTGCACCCTATTCGTGGGGCGTCCCTTCTGGATCATATTTAGTGCTCCTTTCGGTGGGGGGTACCCAATCCCGGCGTTGTCCTGCGCTGGTGCGACTGGTTGGTTTGGGCCTCCGATAGGTGGCGGTGGAGGAGCTCCATGTGCTATTTCGCCTTGCGCAGGTGCGCTTCCGAACGCAGGGATTGGGGCTTGTTGCCTCATCTGCATCATGCTTTCGCTGAGTTTCTGGAACTCGCGGCAGTCCTTGAGCATGTGGCTAGCTTCTTTTTGCCATCTTGTTTGTCGATGTAGAAGTGGATGGTGCATGGACCCGAAAGTTTATCGAATGCTGGGGGTCCGTTGTCGCGGTCGCGGCGTTGCCACGATTGTGCTGGGTGTCCGTTGTCGCAGAAGTTTCCGCCGCGGTATCCTCCGCTGTTGCGGCTGTTGTCGTTGCGGCGGTCGGCGTAGCCGGCCGCGACCATGTCGGGTCCGTCGCGGTCCTCGTAGACGCGCGATCTCCTCTTGCTGCGGCATTCTCGCCTTCGGCCGTAGTCGTCCTCTTCATCTGATTGTGCTCGGTGAATGCAATCTTCACCGTCCGCCCACCTGTTGGCGATGTCCATGAGGTGGTCGAGTGTCTTGGGCTTGACGCGCCCAAGTTCCTCCTTGAAATCTTGGCGTTTGACGCCGTCTCTGAAGGCGTCGATGGCCCTCTCTTCAGAGATATGTGCTGCGGAGTTCTTGGTGGTAGACCAGCGTAATATGTACGAGCGAATAGATTCGCCTGTTCTCTGAGTGCAGGCTCGCAACTCTTCGATTGAGGCGGGCCTCTTGCTGGTGCCCTTGAAATTTCGGATGAAGCTGTAAGCTAGCTCCTCCCAACTTTGGATGGATCCTGATGATAGGCTGCTGAGCCATACCCGCGTCGCGCCTGTCAGCTGCAGCTGGAGGCATTGCATGGCGGTTTCTTTGTTACCGCCGTGAAGCTTGACGGATGACAGATGGTCACTGAGCCAGGATTTTGGATCTTGCGTGCCGTTGAACTTCGGAGTATCCGAAGGAATCTTGAAATTGCGTGGCATCTGCGTTCGCCAAAAAGATCTGCTGAAGCATCGAGCTCCGCAGAGTTCTCCTTCGTCTTCGTCCATCTCGGATTCAGACGAGCATGCACGTTTGGCTCGTGCTTTGTCGATTTTGCGCTGTGTAAGCGCGTCTCTGGCGTCGTAGTCGCGTTTATGGCGATGCGAGCTCTTCTTCCTTCGAGGAAGGTCGTGTTCCTCTTCTTCTTCGGATGAAGGGGTGGGGCTCCGGTCGCGCCTGGCCGGAGCTTTCTTCTTCGGCTCCGCAGGAGCGTCTTTGTGGAGCGCAGCTCCGATGAGTCCGAGTCCATTGAGTGCGGACTTATGCATGCCTCTATTTGGGTCCCCCTACGGAGGTGGGTGGGCCGCGAGATACGCAGTGGCTGCCATGATTGCAGCTTGCGGTGTCTTCGGGATGATGTTGCCGTCGGCATCCATATCCATGAACGATGTGTGGAGAGTTCGGGTCACATCACGACGTTCCCTGGGATCCATGTTCTCCACCCGAGAGCGGTGTTTGTTTCCCTGGTTTCCGTTTGTGCTAGAGCCGGGTGCCATGACAGAGAGCGCAGCTCGTCGCGCGCTGGACTCAGAGGCTGCTTGCTTGCGTTTGTCGAGCGTCTCCTGCATCTTGACCTGCTTCTTATGCTCCTCGATGAGGAGGTAGTGGTATGCCATCAGTAGCTCACGTGGGGAGTCCACAGGCAGGACTATGTCACCTGCGACGGCACGGCGTGCCTGGACCCATCCTTCTTTGCTAAGTTGGATGAGGTGGCCGTTGTTTTCCCCGCTGGGTGGGGGGGACTGACTTCTTCTGTTCCTGCCGTTTTCGCCGTTTCTGTCCTGTGGGTTGGGGTTCGTGTTGGGCGGCGGGTTAGGCGTTTGCTGCTCCTGGATGACTGCGGTGCATTGGTAGCGCTCGTAGATCGGTCCGCTGCTGCCGCAGCTTTCGGATCCGGAACCGTAGGTCCCTTCATCCGAAGGTGGATCGCACAGATCGGAGTTGTAGCTGTTGCTGTCGTAGCACGGGGTGTGGAGCCCACGAGGCGGGCCTGATTGATGGCACGGGCACCCGCTCAGGAAGGCGCAGGGTGCCAGTTTGTCCCACCTGGAAGAAGAAGCTCCCGAACAAAATTTCGAGTCCGTCGCCTACGGGCTCGAAATCCTTCATGGTGGTCGGCGAGTGGGCGGTGAAGTCGAAAGCGCCGTAGAGGAGGTGATTCTCTGTCACCGAGGAGTTGTAGATCGATCGGGTCGGGACCGTCACGATCGCACAATCAGCAGCCCCGATTCCCACAGACGGCGCCAATTGACGAGGTTTAATCTCATCAATGCCCATTGTTATGGACTTGGGTTTTGGAGAAGATGGGGATGATGGAGATCGCGGAACGGTTAACAGACAAGCAACCAAGGGACACGAGATTTACCCAGGTTCAGGCCCCCGGAGGGAAAACCCTACTCCTGCTTGTCTGCTCTTGATTACGGCGGAACCGAAGGTTACAGGGTGCGCAGATTCGATCTGGCGTGGAGGTGCGTGTGCGAAAGTATGAGTCGAGAGATCTAGGATGTGCCCTCCTGGCCTTTATATAGACTTAGGCAGGTCCCAGGCATAGTCCTAGTCGGTTAAAGGTTCTAGGGTTTTACCCCTTTAAATTTCCTATCTATGCTAGTCTTGCTCTCCAAGGATCCGAAGGCGTCATGGGCCTTGGCCACACGAAAATCTTCATGGGCCAGCGTATGTCTGCTGTGGGCCTTCCTTGGGCTGGACCAGATAGGCTGAAGTCACGTACCCGTAGGGTATAACCATGTCAATAGTACTAAAAAAATTCTGGAACAGTGGTAGAAAAACTTATAACTGTTAAAATAGTAAATTATTACAGTCTAGAAAAAATCCGTAGATCTAACAACATCATCATAGTACAACGCAACTGATAAACACATAGAATCTCAGTTTAAAAAATGTTTCTTTTAGGAAGCTCGCATCGCCTCACATATAACGAATGGCTTACCATAGGACTTGCTGAGGAGATTATTGAGTATTTTCTCCATCAAAGCTTGCATGTTCTTCAACTCAGATAACCCATTCCATGCTATGGAGACTACGGCATCTGTTCTGTTGGCTTCTTGTCCAACTACATCAAGTGCATCTCGGAGTGCAGCTTAAAAAAACTTTCTACAGGAATGTATGGAATAGTCTACATCATGTATCTACGTGAGAAATACACACTATCACTGCTGCTCTATGCAAAGAGAACTACACTTGAAGTAGTTGTTTTTTGTTCTTCCTTCATATTTATATTTGCAACCTGAAACAAAAATAAATGTCCTATATCATCGTTACCAAGGAAATAAAAAACAAAGAATTTCAAATCAATCAACTAGTAGCAACTAGGCCTCATACATCTCCATCTTATGGAATAACTGGAACAGTTGACTTCATAGAGGGATGAAATCGTATGCAACTGTCACTTCTGATATATGAAATGACTGCTCTACTTGATGAAGGATGAAACTAAGATTAAAAAGTTACAACATCATACGAAGGAACAAAAATACCTGTTCATTCTCAAAATATTATTTCGGTATGATATAGCAATGTAAGCACTCAACCCAAGGACCTCAAGCAAACTGATCAAAGTAGAATGCGTGATTTATGAATGTAATGAATCCATCGACTGTTATCTCCTTAAATTGATAGAGAAGAATTTACCAAAGAACAAAATAAGCATTTAACCATTGTGGCTGATATTAACTAGCCTACTCAATGTGCAGTTCGATCTGAATCTTAGGTACGTCGAATTGTTGTAATCATGGAAAAACCACTATAGTAAGTTAGTCAAATTACAAATAGAACAATAATGTTCCTCTAATAGACAAGTCAGATCATTTTAGAGACATGGTGAAACAATCTATCAAATGGGTTGGAGACGAGCTCCTGGGTGGCCACACCCCGTGGTGGCGCGGCCAGGTGGGCCCGCGCCACCGGGTGGTGTGAGCCACCCGGACTCCGTCTCCGTCCCTCTTTTGACTCAATAGCTTCCATATTAAATAAAAACTCCAAAAAATATAAAAGGTATAGTTTTTTGCGAACCTTTTCTTACCAGAATTGTTACCTATTCAAAAATAGACTCTATAGATTCCTGAATTTGGTCTTTAATAAATTCTTCTAGAGTTACCACTTGAATAATATCAATATCTTCATTATAAGAATCTCTAGAAATGTAATGTTTGAGTCATTTACCATACCATTCACCACTTGCTTAGTGTTATCTCTTAATGAGGAAATTTTAATTGCACCTGAACGATACTCCTCTTCAATGATAAAGGGCCCTTCCCATTTTGAGAGTAATTTACCTGCAAAAAACTGAGACGATACCTAGACAAAAGAACTTTCTCACCAACATGGAACTCTCTCTTCATAATTGTCCTATCCTGCCACATTTTTACTTTTTCTTTAAAGAGTCTAGCATTTTCATAAGCTTCACTCATCCACTCATCCAAAAAACTCAAGTCAAGCTATCTTTTATTACCTGCAAGTTTAAAATCTCTATCCAATTCTTTCACTGACCAATAAGCTTTGTGTTCTAATTTTAATGGCAAGTGACAAGCTTTTCCATAAACCATTTTGTAAGGAGACATTCCCATAGGATTTTTATAAGCAGGTCTATAAGCCCATAAAGCATCGTTCAACTTCTTAGCCCATTTTTCTAGATCTATTAATAATATTTTGCATGATAGCTTTAATTTATCTATTTGATAATTCCACTTGCCCACTTGTTTGGGGATGATAAGCTGAAGCAATTCTATGATTAACATCATATTTATCAAGGGTGTTTCTAAAACCACCATGAATAAAATGAGAACCTCCATCAGTCATAAGATATCTAGGCACACCAAACCTAGGAAAAATAACATCCTTCAGAATTTTTAAAGAGGTCTCACCATAAGCACTTTTTGTAGGTATGGATTCTACCCATTTAGTAACATAATCAACATCAACAAGAATATGAGTATAACCTTTTGAAGGTGGAAAAAGACCCATAAAGTCAAATCCCCACCAGTCAAGTGGTTCAATAACAAGAGAATAATTCATAGGCATTTCATTGCGTCTAGAAATATTACCAACTCTTTGACATTCATCACATGATAGAATAAACTTTCTTGCATCTTTAAAAAGAGTGGGCCAATAGAAGCCTGATTGTAGAACCTTTTGTGCGGTTCTATCTCCGGCATGATGTCCTCCATAAGCACTACCATGGAATTTTATCAATATCTATTTTTGTTCATATTCTAGAACACAACTTCTCATAATTCCATTTGCTCCTTCTTTATATAAGTGTGGATCATCCTAAAAATAATGCCTTAAATCATAAAAGAATTTTATTTTTTGCTGAGCTATAAAGGTTGGAGGCAAATACTTGGAAACAACAAAGTTAGCATAATCATCATACCAAGGAATCTCTCGCGAGCTTACCTTTATTGCAGCCAACTGTTCATTTGGAAAACTATCATTAATAGGCATTGGATCAAAAGAAATATTTTCCAAACGAGAAAAATTATCAGGAGCAAGATTTTCAGCACCTTTACTATCTACAATATGCAGATCGAACTCTTGTAAAAGCAACACCCATCTAATAAGTATAGGCTTGGCATCTTTCTTTGTCATAAGGTATTTAATATCGGTATGAATAGTAACTTTTGAATCAACAATATAAGGTCTAAACATATCACAAGCAAAGACTACAACTAAGAACTTTTTTTCAGTAGTATCATAATTCTTTTGAGCAGCATCAAGATTATTACTAGCATAATGGATAACATTCACCTTTTTTATCTGTTCGTTGTCCAAGAACAGCACCTACAAGAAAATCACTAGCATCACACATGATTTCAAAGGGAAGATTCCAGTCAGGTGGTTGGACAATAGGGGCAGTGATTAAGGCTTTCTTTGGAGTTTCAAAAGCTTATTTACAATCATCATCAAAAACAAAAGGTACATCTTTTTGGAGAACATTAGTAAGAGGTTTTGATATCCTGGAGAAACCTTTAATAAACCTCCTATAGAAACCAGCATGACCAAGGATACTACGAATACCTTTAACATCCCTAGGACAGGGCATTTTCTCAATTGCTTCAACTTTGGATCTGTCAACTTCAATAGCTCTTTCACAAATTTTATGTCCAAGGACAATTCCTTCATTAACCATGAAGTGGCATTTCTCCCAATTAAGAACAAGATTAGTTTCCTCGCATCTCTGCAAAACTTTATGAAGGTTGTGCAGACAATTATCAAAAGAAGTTCCATAAACGGAAAAATCGTCCATGAATACTTCCACAATTTCCTCACAAAAACCATGAAAGATAGCAGACATACATCTTTGAAAAGTAGCAGGAGCATTACACAAACCTAAAGGCATACGTCTATAAGCATAAGATCCATAATACCCATCAAGGAAACAGAAATGAGTTTTCTTAGACAACCTTTCTAACATTTGATCAATAAAAGGTAACGGATAATGATCTTTATAAGTAAATTTGTTTACCTTTCTGAAATCAATGCACATCCTATAACCAACTACTACTCTTTGAGGAATAAGCTCATTATTTTCATTATGCACTACAGTAATTCCTCCGTTCTTAGGGACACGATGAACATGACTAACCCATTGACTATCAGCAATAGGATAAATAATACCAGCATCAAGGAGTTTTAATACCTCATTCCTTACCACTTCCTTCATCTTAGGATTTAAACGGCGTTGATGCTCAACAACTGGTTTTGCATCACACTCTATATTAATAGCATGCTAACATATAGTAGGAGAGATCCCTTTTAAATCATCAAGTGTATATCCCATAGCTCCTCGGTGTTTCTTCAATACCTCTAATATCCTTTCCTCTTCCTTTCTTGAAAGTTCAGAACTAATAATAACATGATATATTTTCTTATCATCAATGTAAGCATACTTAAGATCATTAGGTAAAGGTTTCATATCAAAAACCAGATCCTTTTTAGGTGGTGATGTGGTGCCCAAGTCTTCCACAGGTAGATCATGCTTAAGCATCTGGGGTTAGTGAAGGAGAATTTCATCAATCTCATTTCTCTCTTCCATGAAGATCTCACTTTCATGGTCTTCCATGTATTGCTGGAAGGCATTGTCAAGAGCAAGAGAAATAGAAGCTAGTTGTTCAACTCTAAAATCCTCATTACGCAATTCATTTTCATAAGGAGTTTTCGAAAACTTGGAAAAATTTAACTCATAAGACTCTCCATCAAATTTAGTTAAAATTTTCTCCTTTCTACAATCTATAATAGATCCAAAAAGTGTTTAAGAAAGGTCTACCAAAAATGATAGGACAAGTTTTACTAGCAGCTGAACCAAGCACTAGAAAATCAGCAAGATATTTAATCATACCACAAAGAACTTCCACATCTCTTACAATACCAATTGGAGAGATGGTCTCTCTATTAGCAAGATGATTAACCACATCAATGTCTTCAAGTTCACAAGGACCAATTTCATGCATAATTTCTTTGTAAAGCTCATAAGGAATTGCACTAGAACTTGCACCAATATCACATAAACAATAATAGCAATGATCACCAATTCTAACAGAAAGCATAGGGACACTAGTTTTCCTAGCTCTACTAGGACGTGAAACAATATTAGAAGCATCCTCACAAAAGATAATGTGTCCATCTTCTACATTTTTAGTGACAAGGTCTTTCACAATTGCTACTGCAGGTTCAACATTTATTTGCTCATCAGGCTCTACAATTTTCTTTGTACTTTTGTTAACCACACTATCCTTTAACTTAGAAGGAAAATGTATTTTCTCAATATAAGGCTCAGGAAAAATATGATCAACGGTACAAACTTCAGTATTTCTAGCAGGAACATAATCAATAATATCTTCATAAGGTCCATGATACTTGTTCCAATCCTTTTTGGGAATTTCAATATAGGAGGCAAAAGACTTAAAACAATTTGCAAGAACTTGAGAATCAAGACCATAAGCAGTACTAATATTATGAAAGTCATCAGTAACCATAAAAGATGTAATGCATTCATAATCATAATTTATACCTGACTTTCTTCCTTTTTCATTTTCCCATGCTTCAGTATTTTCTTGAATATGGTCTAGAAGATCCCATTTAGCTTCTTCTTTCATACATGTGAATGATCCAGCACAAGAAGCATCCAATAAATCCTTATCATGAAGAGAAAGCCTTGCATAAAAAATGTTAATGATAATATTGTTGGGGAGCTCATGAATGGGGCATTTGAGCATTAGTAACTTCAATCTCCCCCAAGCATGGGCAATACTCTATCCATCCCGTGGCAAAAAGTTATATATTTGATTCCTATCTTTATGAATCTCACTAGGAGGATAGAATTTATAATAAAAGAGAGGTACAATGTTTTAGATATCTTTATGAATCTCACTTTGCCATATTATACTCTATCATGTTGTAACCAAAACATTGTTTTAGGTATCGCAATATCTTCCACACATGATGGTTTCTGAAACAATACTTTCAGCTCCCAGATAACCTTGATATTAAAACAATCTTTTGAATATCTAGAATCATGGAGATAAACATGATACTTATATACTAACACTACAATTGTTACTCTTGATTTAATACCAATTATTAAGCTTCACGGAGTAACCAGAACTTACTGAAAGTTTGCAATATGACTTTTAAACTTTAGATTAACACTTCAAAACAATACGATACCAGTTCGTAAAGTAACTAACCAGAATTCTATAGTTCTATTATCTCAATTATAACTAAGCGCAAGGTGGTAAAAGGATTCCAATGACTACAACAACTATGCAAATTCACTTTGATTTAATTTATGAAAAATAGTGTTCAGCTTTTAATCATATTACTATTAGACTCCCACTTAAAACAATATCCCTCACATTGTTTTAGTGATTACACGAACCAATCCACTACACCAAGTCCGGTCATCATGAGACATGATGTAGTTTCAAAGGCGGACAATCATCATGTTCATCATATCATCTCGGTATTCTGTGTTCCAAGACCATGTATGTACATGCTAGGCTCGTCAAGATTTAACCTTAGTTTCCGCATGAGCAAATCTGGTTTGCTCCTATTGTATACACTCGTAGAATCTTACACACCTGATCATCATGTGGTGCTTCGAAACTACGAGTCTTGGCAACGGTGCCTACTAAGGAGGAACACTTTATAACTTGATATTTTTTGAGGGATCATGTTATAATGCTACCATCGCGATCTAAGAAATATAAGATGCATAAAAGGATTAACATCACATGAAATTCATAATATGTGATATGATATGGCCATTCTTCTTGTGATTCTGATCTCCATCTTCAAGCACGAACATGATCTCCATCATCACTAGCGTGGCGTCAAGGTCAATGGAACCTCTCCATGGTTGTCGTCCACCAGCATCAACTATTACAACTACTTTGAATAATAGACACGCAGGTCTTAACAAAATTAAAAGACAACCATAAGGATCCTGCCGGTTGCCGACTTACAATAAGGATCATTGCATACATCATATATAATCACAATTATGGCCATATCACATCACAACACACCCCTGCAAAACAAAGTTAGACGCCTCTAATATTCTTTGCATACTTTACGTGGTTTGGGGATTTCAATAAGTACCATTCTAACTTACGAACAAGAACCACTACGTTGATGCATAAACTATCAAGTGCCTATTGTAAATTGAAATCTTCACTGTGATGGGAGAGACAGACACCCGCAAAGCCACTTATGCAATACAAGCTGCATGTCAAGCGTGGAGCAAGTCTCATGAACGATTTCATATAAGGTTAGCCCAGGCCGCTTCATCCCACCATCCCGCGAGATGCAAACTACACAAGAAGCAATTGATAATAAAAGCACCACCGCCCACAATGACCATTGTGTTCTACTCGTGCAACATATATACATATATACACGGCTCTGATAACACTGTAGGGTTTCGTAGCATGGGAAACATAAAATTTCTATCGCATGAACACACACAAGCCAAGATCTATCTACTAGATTGTAGCAATGAGTCGATGGGGAACTCACCCTCGAAGATTCCAAAGCGGTTAAAGAGATCAGATTTTCATGGGTGATTTAGTCGTTCACTTGTCGATCTCAAGATCACGTAGACGATCCCTCCGGCGCTGCGTTCTGGCAGCGCTTCCGCAGTCGGTCACATGTTCGGTACTCGATGAAGACCTTCCTATCCCTTGTTCCAGCAGGCAGCGGAGGTTGTAGTTCTCTCCTCATGAATCGAGCAGCACGACGATGTGGTGTCGGAGTTAGAGGGGAAATCTCACAGGGCTTCGCCTTAAGACGGAGCGGGTTATGGTGGAGTAGTAGGGTTCCCCGGCATCTAGGGTTTAGAAGCCGGAGAGGAGGAGGTGGGTCCGGCGGCGTCTAGGGCGGCGGCGGCGCGGCGGCGACACTAGTGGAGGCGGCGGCTTGGGGCTTGGGTTTGTTGTGGTTATGGTGTTGGGGGAACCCCCTCCCCTCTATTTATGAGAGGGGAGTAAGAATCCTTCCCCAACTCCCTCTCCTACTAGGCTTGTGGTGGAGGAAGACGAAGTTTCCTCTCCTCCCTCCACCAGGAAACATTGTACCAGTTTGACTTTTCAAACTTGCCTTTTCACTTTCAATTTTGGAGTTTAATTTATTTCTTTCAAATGCCCAACCAAGTGACCTAGGACATGATGCAAACATTCCACTTTGTCATAGCACATTCATGTACCCTTCCCCTTCCGGTCTAGTGAACCTTCTAGACCCTTCTAGATCATTCCGGTGAAAACACCGGAATCATTCCCGAACTCCGGAATTGGACTTTCCTTATATGAATCTTATTCTTCGGACCATTCCGGATCTCCTCGTAATATCCCGGATCCCATACGATGCTCCGAACAACATTCGGTATTTCTACTCACATTCCATATCTACTAAACAAAATCGAATCCTTAAGTGTGTCTCCCCATGGTTCGTGAATTATGCATACATGACCGAGACTCTTCTTTGATCAATAACTAATAGAAGAATCTGGAAATTCATACGGCTCCCACATATTTCTATGATTACATTGTGATCAAATGAACAATTTACATACGATACCAATTTCCCTTTGTCTCGCTATATTTTACTTATCCAAGGTCTGATTGTCGGTATCTCTGTATACCTAGTTTAACCTCGTTACCGATAAGTACTCTTTACTCGTTCCTATGATATGTGATCCCTTGTGAGCCAGTCACATGCTTGCAAGATAATTGGAGGACTTTCCACCTAGAGGGTTTAGAGTATATCTATCCGTCGTATGGATGGACAAATCCCACTCTTGATCCATGTGCCTCACCACATACTTTCTGAACACTCAATGCCACCTTTATAACCACCCAGTTACAAAGTGGTGTCTGATGTCATCAAAGCATCCATCCGGTGATGGTGATTAGCATGATCTCATGGTCGAAGGAATTAGGTTACTATGTATCATAAAGCTTATAGCAAGCGAACTATAGGAGTATGCCCATCACATCATTCTCCTAATGATATGACCTTGTTTTTAATAACATCTCAATGTTCATGATTAGGAAACCATGATAATATATTAACCAACAAGCTAGTTTAACAAGAGGCTTTACTAGGGACTCTTACATGTTTACAAATCACACAAGTATTAATGTTTCTGGTTAATACAATTATAACATGGTATGTAAATATTTATCATAACCATGAAGCTATGGTAATAACCACTTTATTATTGCCTCTTGGGGATATCTCCAACACGGATGCGCCCGTAGAGCGCGCCCGTATCGTACCCTCAAAAAAATCATTAGATTTCAAGCAAGCAATACCGTATAGATAACGACCAGTAGTACGGGCGCGCGTGACCATACCACGCGCGTACCGAGTGCATTGCCAGAGGGAATCGGCTGCCCCAAGGTATGTCACCCGGTACGGGCGGACTTCGGCTATACCGCCCGCGGGTACCACGTACGCGGCCATCATAATTTGCCCGAGGAGGTAACCTGAAAATCCCCAAAAATCAACCTCTCTTTCTTTTTCCTCCAAACTCCAAACCACCTCCATTTGATCTTCAAATTTACTCTATCTTTTTTCGATTCCTCGCACTTAGTCGATCTAAGGTATGATTCTCCTCCGATCCTCAACTTATTTTTGCAAAAGCTTCACTCAATCTTGCACCATTGTCAATCTAGACTTAGGTCTTGTTCTTGATTCAATCTTGAAGTTGAGCATGCTTAGTATTGTTTTAGAGGAGTTTCTTTTATAACTAGTGTAGAGGATCTCATATGCTATGTTTCTATTGGATTAAAAATTTATTATTTGAATTTTTTATTATTAATTATATATTCTATCTTATTATTTTTATATGAACATGAGGAGCCGTACACGTGCGGTGGCTACGGACTCCTCGACACCACCTGTTGATACGTTGCCGCTGAGTCACTTGGTATCGACTTCACCGAGGAGTTTCATATGAACCGTTTCAATCGTCTCAAGCTCCGAGAAATCAATTCCACCAAGTGGGCATGTCCTTATATCCTAAACCAACTTGGAATTCATGCTGATTTTGATTTGCTTTGCAACAATGTTGGTTTGTATGACTTTCTTTTTCAGGATGTCGCCACGTATGGCCGCTTGACACTTCAGTTCCTCAGCATCTTGACGCATACGGTGGACCATCACTATTGTATCGAGGAACAAAGTCTCGGAGTTGATCGAATCAAATTTCACCTTATGAACCGTGAGTACATTCTAACACTCGACTAATGGGCTCAGTATTTTGGAGTTTCCAACAACAACACCATTTATGCACAACTACTTTTGTTTTAAATCCTACACCTTGGGAGTACTTTAATTTAATGAGAATTTGTGGAAACACACTTCAAGGGAAACCAAATTAATCATCATGTTATTCACTCTCTATTTTATGTAATTGCTAACACCTTGCATGCACGTGGTGAGTTTACTAGAGTTAATGAGGAGGACATGTTGATCTTTGCAAAAGCTGCTATTATTAATTGTAACTTAATGTCAAATTTGGGCGCTCTTCTTGTGTTTTACCTTAATCATAAAGCTCTTAAATCGCGTGGACTCATATGCAGAGGGGGAATTGTGACCGTTCTTGCAGACACACTTCACATCAACCTAGGTAATATCTAACCATTGGCATGAAGTCATCGTCTCGGTCTCCCTAGTCTAAGAGCATGTCGTATTGTTTCTAAAACTCATGGTAGATATTTCCTTGATATACCTCGAGAGGATCACTTGATCCCGACTCCTTTGCCTAATGGTCTATTCTCTATCAAGGATGGACGTTTGTGTTTTAACATGCGGGTTGAGACTAATCTACCCAACAAGAAATACCCCTATGAGGAGGATAATATGAAGAAGTAGAACAAGGAGGATCCGAACAAGATGAGCAGCCACCAAACTACTACACCACCTATGAAGACATCTATGCACTCGAAGGAAATATTCAAAACATGAAAAACCTCTACATCAACCTTCAAGATTCTACTGCAAGCCTCGCCATGCAGTTCCACGATTGGAACATCCAATGGAACATGGGAAACTATCCACCGCCACCACAATGAGCAACAAAAGGGCTTGCAAAAGTCCGAGCTTGGGTATGTGTTACCCTAGCAAATTTATTTGTGTAATAACGAGGTTGTACTCCGCTCCTTGGGATCTTTGAAACACTCGTGTTGGCTCGTTCCAACACTTCATTGTCTCCTTTGCTTTCTAGTTTTCTTTTGTTTTTAGTTTTGTTTTTCTTTTCTTAAAACCCTTGCTTTGTCGCAAGATCTTTTCTATTCTATAATCCCTATCCTCAAAAATACAAAAAATATTTTTTCCGTTTTTCCTTTTTTCGTAAATGTGGATTCGCACTTTGCCTCTTTCCTTTGATATTATTATGAGATTAATAGTGTTTGAGTTTTGAAGGAACACATCCCTATAAGGAAGAGAATCATGAAGTCACTTATGAGAGGTATGTCCTATGTCTCCCACTTTTGAAGTTTGAGTTGTTTATCTTAGTTGGTTGATTTACTAAGATGTTATGCTTGTGGGAGTAATTTAATACAACTAGAGTAAAGCTTTTTATTAGTATGATGATTAGTTGTTGAAACTCTTGCTCTAGTTCTTTTAGCTAACCGAGTCTTACCTTGGAAATAATATTGCCAAACAAGTACAATAAGAAAAATTCTGAAATTTATGACTTGTTTGTTGAATGATTGTCCTGAGAGTATACCCTTGAAGATACTTAACCCCATAGACATTTTGATAGTATTAACGACACTCATGAAAGGAGTTGTTTGATTGAAATAAAGTCTAGTGGTAATTGTGATTCATGACAAAGCTAACCTTGTGGATCAAACCGTGGTACTAGCTCAGAAAAGAGAAAACAAATCCTCTTTTATGTTCCTAGTGCACACCTTTGGGATGCCAACAACTCCGCTAGCTTTTGAACGATCTATGGTATAACCCTGGATTTCGGCTATGAGTTGCTGACATGATTGGCATAAGTGTCAGTGTATGGGCAAAAGTATTGGTATTCTCAAAGTTTGTGCAAGCACTTGAAAAATAAACAGCAAGCAATCCTTGAAAGAAAAAAAGATATCTTTGAAGATCCACATAACAAGTCCTTGGGCTATCATTACTACTCTATGAATTTTTCTTGAAATATAATGATTGGATTAGAAGTGTTTTTTATAGACTTGATTTATTGATGTGGGTGTAAATAAGATACTTCATTGTTATACTACTTGGGACATGAAACTCTTTTACTTAATCATGCTATTTAAACATCCTAGTGTTCCTTGGAAAGTTGAGAGTTAACTAGAAGGATTGGATCGATTGCTACACTTATAGTTATTTATACTAATATTAAACTACACTTTGATTTTCTTGACTTACCGAAGCTTGTATAGTAACCTTGTCATCTCTCTATCTTTGATAATCTTCACAAATGAATGAAGTGTTATGCACATATGACTACCAACCATAAGTGAATTCTTATTCTCGTTGTTTCAAGTTTAAACGCTGAATTCCTTATAGTTATTTTGTTTCTTCTTGCTCGAGGGCGATTAAGTTTTGAGGTTTGGGGAAGTTGATGGCACCAATATTTTCCATCTTCCACCACATTTAAACATTGTGTTTAGTCATGAAATTGACAAGAAACTCTCAATCCTTGCCATTAATGACTAATAATTGCAAAGATATGTAAAACCTTGCTTTGAATTATGTTGTGCAGGAAATCACGACTTTTAATATGAAATCAGGAGTCATAATGAAGGAATTTGAGGAAGTCCACACATCCAAGTAATTGGGAAGCCCATTGCAGGCACCAGTAAGCTTAACGACCAATGATATGGTCTGTGCCCACCTGTAGGTGGTGGCGGCATCGTCTCGTCAAACCCTATGACTTTTGTGAAGACGCCTATAAATTTTGAGGATCCAGCCGCCAGCCGAAGGGCCGCCATTCTCAGATTTCATCATAACACCACCAAACGAGATCCATGCCATTGTTCATCCATTCCCTCCATTAGCCATAGCCATTGCTTTTTTACTTTAGATCTCCTTGTGATTTGGCGACCATTGTAAGAATATTCGATTTCAATATAAGTATTTTGCACAACGTTTTATATCCTAGATATATTTGTTATGAGTAAGTAGATCTCGCGGGCTGCGGGTTGGGGAGAAAGCTAGCAGAAATTATGTGCATATAATCATTGAAGTATTGTGTTTTGTTTGCAATTGAGATTTTTATCTTTTTTCTTTGTCTCTTGTGTCGATCTGTGGACTTGTAGGTACCAAAGATCCCATAGATTGATAAAGACTTGAGGTGAGATACTTGTCTAGCGGCAATCTCATAGGAACCTCAGTGACAGAAAGGGTAGTACGGTCTTTGCTTAGCGACCCATCAGGATCACAACAACATCACCACTTAATGCTTTAATCTGTGTTCTACACTTAATAATCGTTTGTAGCATGTTCCTTCGGTGTGCACTCGGTTGGATTAAAATACTATTGTTATGCCTGCGGCATCACGGGGGCTCTAGTATATTAAGATGTGTTGCCCACAAGATATTATCTCCATTCAAACATTACACATGAATATGCCTATTATTATCTTTTATCTCATATGATGTGCAGCCGCAGGTGGATCTTCAACCCTGTCCTATCTCCATCCATTGATTCAACCCACTATAAAAGTAAACTAGATTGGTCCAGTAAATTAAGGTAAAACAAAGAAACAAAGTCTTGTAGACGTTTCCTTTGTATTCCCTTTTAGCATTGATTTCCAATGTTCGATTAAATCTAGGTCTTCTAGGAAAAAAACTATTATACTATATTCGTGAATCCGGATCAAAGGTATCAGCCTTCTTATTCCACGAGCTTGCGTCATTTTTCCCTAATCTTTCTAGTCACAAAACCCCAATCTGCAACTTCCGTGCACGCCTAAGCTTCGACACTTGCACCACTGCCTTCCGTAGCTACACCATGAAGTGTACGTGTGGAGACCAGCTGGAGGTGAAGCCAGTTGGAGGCATAACAGCAGATAGATCGGTCGTTGCCGAGTAGGCGGAGGCGGCTCCGGGCATGCACTCTGCTCGTTGCCAAGCAGGTGAGACTTAAGGATCCGTGCAGCGAGCAGTCAATATCACCGTCGAGCAGCAGGTGGCTGACAACATCGTGTTGCTAGTGGAAGATCTGGAGGAAGGGAAGGCGTCGGCAGGCGGAGGCAACCGGCGGGTGTTCTACATTAACGATCCCATCCTCCACAAACAAATCGTTGATGCAATCACGGAGAATTACGAGTTCGAGGAGGATGTCTCTAATGAGGCGTCCAAGGTACTAATTTGCTAGCTTCTCTAGTTATAGCTGCATATTTCACAGTTTATACGTATGATTTTCTCAATCTTCTATAGATTCTTTTGCTCTTGACGTACGGAATATATATGGTTTGAACGGTCGATTGTTTTGGAGATTTGATTAGATATGCTAATCTGCCATCTAGTAAATTTACATTTTCTTGGCTTGTTGTCGTTCATATGGCTTGTGGTGTAAATTTAATCGATCTGTAACATTTGATTTTAGGGTTTTAGGGATTGCTAGCTGAGTGTTGATTTCGATACACAACTTTTCTCCAAAAGAGTGCAAGGGGAGATACATTTATGATGGTGTCAGATTTTTTAGGGATGGTGTTAGTGAACCTGAGGCAACTTACAAAAATCTAAGTTGTTCATTTGGTACTTTGGTTCGCTAACAACATCTCTAAAAAACTTATGAGGCCCCGGGTTTATTCTATACATATGAACTATCATCTTTAAACTGTTTTTGCATTCATTATTAGGGCGATGATTGAAATTTGCCCCAATAGATTGAAGGGATCGGTTGACACACGTTTTGTTGGTGTTGGTTTTTTTAGGGACAGGTGAGTGAACTTGAGGCAATGTGCACAAATACAATATAGGTTGTTGTTCGTACTTTGGTTAGCTCACGGCGTCTCTGAAGAAACTTATGAGGCCCCCAGATTTCACTACAAGAAAAATGTCCTTCTACAACGGACGATTTTCGTGGTTCAAGGCCCTTTTTATTGGCTAAAGAGTCTTCTGCGACGAATGCCCTTCGTGGTAAAAGGCTCGTCACAAATGAATATTCCATGATTTTTTCTGACCGTGGAGGATCGTGTAGGGGTTCGTAGCATGGAAAACAAAAAATTTCTACCGCATGAACACAAACAAGCCAAGATCTATTTACTAGATTGTAGCAATGAGTCGATTAGAGTACTCACCCTCGTGGGTAAATGTATTCATACACTTGCCGATCTCAAGATCGCGTAGACTATCCTTCCGGCGATGCGTTCCGGCAGTGCTTCCGCAGTCGGTCACACGTTCGGTACTCGATGAAGACCTTCCTCTCCCTTGTTCCAGCAGGTAGCAGAGGTTGTAGTTCTCCCCTCGCGATTCCGGCAGCACGACGGCGTGGTGTCGGAAGCAGAGGGAAGATCCTGTAGGGCTTCGCCTAAGCCGGAGCAGGTTATGGTGGAGAATTAGGGTTTCCGGTGATCTAGGGTTTAGAGGGACGGAGAGGAGGAGGTGGAGTCGGCGGCGGTGTCTATGGCGGCGGCGACGAACCGGCGGCGGCACGAGGCGATGGCTGCTGGCGGCGACGCTGGGCGGCGGCGGTGTGGGGAGGGGCTAGTGTTGTGTCTCTTGGGGCACCCCCTCCCCTCTATTTATGAGAGGGGTGGCAGCTTGGGAGAGGGGAGTTTGAATCCTTCCCCAATTCCCACTCCTAGTTGGCTTGTGGTGGAGGGAAAGAAGGATTCTTTCCTTCTCCACTAGGATACATTGTCCCAGTTTGACTTTACAAACTTGCCTTTTGACTTTCCATTTGGATCTCAATTTATTTCTTACAAATGCCCAACCCAGTGACCTAGGACATGATGCAATCATTCCGCTTATTCATGACACATTCATGTACCCTTCCCCTTCTGGTCCAATGAACATTCTAGACCCTTCTAGAACCTTCCGATGAAAACACCGGAATTATTGCTGAACTCCGGAATTGCACTTTCCTTATATGAATCTTATTCTCCGGACCATTCAGGATCTCCCCGTGATATCCCGGATCCCATCTGAGCCTCTGAACAACATTCGGTCTCCCTACTTACATTCCATATCTACTAAACAACATCGAATCCTTAAGTGTGTCTCCCTATGGTTCGTGAATTATGCGGACATGATCTAGACACCTCTCCGATCAATAACCAATAGAGGAATCTAGAAATTCATATGGCTGCCACATATTTTTATGATTACTTTACGATCGAATGAACCACATACATACGATTCAAATTTTCCTTTGTCTCGCGATATTTTACTTATCCGAGGTCTGATCGTCGGTATCTCTGCCTACCTAGTTCAACCTCGTTACTGATAAGTATTCTTTTCTCATTCCCGTGATATGTGATCCCTTGTGAGCTAGTCACATGCTTGCAGGCCAATTGGATGACATTCCACTGATAGGGCCTAGAATATATCTATTCGTCATATGGATGGACAAATCCCACTCTTGATCCATGTGCCTTAACACATACTTTCCGAACACTCAATGCCACCTTTATAACCACCCAGTTACGATTTGGTGTTTGATGTCATCAAAGCATCCTTCTGGTGATGGTGATTAGCATGATATCATGGTCGAAGGAATTAGGTTACTATGTATCAGAAAGGTTATAGCAAACAAACTATTGAAATGACTTAAGTCTTTATGCTACGCTTATATATAGGAGTATGTCCATCATACCATTCTCCTAATGATATGATCTTGTTGTTAACAACATCTCAATGTTCATGACCCAGAAACCATGATCATCTATTAACCAAAAAGCTAGTATTATAAAGAGGCTTTACTAGGGACACTTATTTAGTTTACAAATCACACAAGTATTAATGTTTCCGGTTAATACTATTATAGAATGAATGTAAACATTTATCATAAACAAAAACATATAATAATAACTACTTTTATTATTGCCTCTAGCACATATCTCCAATAGTATCCCACTTGCACTAGAGTCAACTAATCTAGAGTATATGGTAATATACCGAACACCCATGGAAGTTTGGTGCTGGTCATGTTTTGCCCTCGGGAGAGGTTTAGTCAACGGATCCGCCACATTCAGATATGTGTGTACTTTGCAAATCTTTATGTCACCATCTTGGATATGTTCTCAAATAGCGTGAAAACGTAGCTTGATATGCTTCAGCTTCTTGTGTGACCTTGGTTCTTGCATTGGCTATGGCACCCATGTTATCAAAGTAGATAGACATTGGGTCCAGTGCACTGGGAACCACAGTGAGCTCTATAATGAACTCCTTCATCCATATCGTCTCTTGTGAAGCCTCTGAAGCAGCTATGTATTTCAATTCAGTTGAAGATCTCGCCACAACGCTTTGCTTTGCACTCATCCAGCTAACTTCTGCACCATTCAAAGTAAATACGTATCCAGATTGAGATTTAGAATCATCTGGATCGGTCTTCCAACTAGCATCGATGTAACCATTAACAACGAGTTGTTCATCACCTCCATAAGAAAGAACCATATCCTTAGTTCTTCTCAAGTACTTAAGGATGTTTTTGACCGCTGTCCAATGATCCACTCCTAGATCACTTTGATATCTTCTAGTCAAACTAACATCATATGCAATGTCGGGTCTAGTACATAGCATGGCATACATGATAGATCATATGGATGAGACATAGGGAGTCATACTCATTGTTTCTCTATCTTCTGTTGTAGTAGGACTTTGAGTTTTACTCAAGGTCATATTGGGCAACATGGGCAAGAACCATTTCTTGTTATCTTCCATTCCAAACCACTTTAGAACTTTGTCCAAATATGTACTCTGTGACAATGATATTAGGCGTCTCGATCTATCTCTATAAATCTTTATGCCTAATATGTAAGCTGCTTCGCCAAGATCATTCATTGAAAAACTATTATTCAAATATTCCTTGACACTATTAAGAAGGTCTACATCATTCCCAATCAACAATATGTCGTCTACATATAGTATTAGGAATGCTACAGAGCTCCCACTCACTTTCTTGTAAATACAAGGTTCTTCATATGTTTGTATAAAACCAAAACTTTTGATTACCTTATCAAAATGTTGATTCCAACTTCCGGATGCTTGCTTCAATCCATAAATGGGCCGTTGAAGTTTGCATAACTTGTTAGCATATTTAGAATCGACAAAACCTTTGGGTTGTACCATATACAACTCTTCATCAATGTCTCCATTGAGGAACGTCGTTTTGACATCCATCTTCCATATTTCATAATCGTAATATGCATCGATTGCTAACAAAATCCTCATAGACTTTAGCTTCGTTACCGGTGAGAACGTCTCGTAGTCAACTCCTTGAATTTGTTGAAACCCTTTTGCAGCAAGTCAAGCTTTATAGACAGTAACATTACCATCAACATCTGTTTTCTTATTGAAAATCCATTTGATCTCGACAGCCTTCCGGCCATCCGGTAAGTCCACCAAAGTCCATACTTGGTTTTCGTACATAGATCCAATCTCAGATTTCATGGATTCTTGCCATTTATTGGAATCTGGGCTCATCATCGCTTCCTCATATGTCGCGGGGTCGTCGGTGTTGTCCACCAACATGACACTCTTAACGGGATCATACTAATCGGGAGTGGTATGAGTTCTTGTTCACCTGCGAGGTTCTGAGTAACTTCGACTGAAGTTTCATGATCAACATCATTAGCTTCCTCTCTACTCTCAAATCCGAGAGAAGGTTCGACAACCTCGTCGAGTTCTACTTTCCTTCCAGTGACTTCTTTCAAGAGAAACTCCTTCTAGAAAGGATCCATTCTTGGCAACAAAGATTTTGCTCGCGGATCTATGATAGAAGGTATACCCAATACTTTCCTTCGGGTATCCTATGAAGACGCAATTTTCCTCTTTGGGTTCAAGCTTGTCGGGCTGTAACTTCTTTACATAAGCTTCGCAACCCCAAACTTTAAGGAACGGCAATTTAGGTTTCTTCCCAAACCATAATTCATATGGTGTCGTTTCAACGGATTTAGATGGTGCCCTATTTAAAGTGAATGCGGCTTTTTCTAATGCATAACCCCAAAACGATAGCGGTAAATCTGTAAGTGACATCATAGAACGAACCATATCTAAGAGAGTTTGATTACGATGTTCGGACACACCATTATGTTGTGGTGTTCCCAGCGGTGTCAATTGTGAAAGTATTCCGCATTTCTTCAAATGCTCGCCAAACTCGTAACTTAGATATGTAGGGTTTGCAGCATAGAAAACAAAAAATTTCCTATGATGGGAACTATGTACCAAGATCTATCTACTAGATACAAACAACGGGCGAATGTATATCCGTAGAGAACATATCCTTGAAGACCGACAAAGCTTATTGAGTCCAAACTCGTGGTGGATGTAGACGATCTCTTGTCGATCTCAAGATCAAGAGGAAGTCCTAGCGCCGCAAAACAGCAGCGCATCCGTGCTCAGACACACGTACAAGACACCGAGCAACCTCCCCCTCCTCGCTCCAGCGATGTAGCGGAAGCACAACCCTTTCTTGATGAATATCCACCGAGAACATGTATCTCGCTAGTCCGAGACCATGGAGATAAATTCTAGAGGGGGAGAGAGATCCTTCACGAGGAGGTGTGCTTTGAGAGGATGAGAGGGGGCCTTTTATAGGGGAGAGGGGGCACCCAAGGGGCATGGCGCCCATCCATCGGGGCTGCCCCCACCTCTTCCACATTCATGTGGGTGGAGCTCCCACTCAAAATGAAAAGCCTCCACTTCCATAAAAGAGCCTCCACTAAAAAATCCACTCACATGCATTAAATTTCCACCAAATTCAATGCAAGATCTCATTTAAATAAAACTCTTTTATTTATTTATTCATAATTTTGTTAATTAATTTAATTAACAAACATTCACATAAAACCCCTTGCTAGTATTCAATTTCACATGCAGAACCAGTTTCAGCAATTTCAACCGAAACAGTTTCGGTGTCTAATGAAATAAATTCCTGCGCTTGTTATTCTTTCCGGCATGAAACTTTTGCTCCAATTGGATGCCAGTGTCCCTTAAGTGTGCCACCCTACGGTTTGCGAATAATGCGGACATGATCAAGACCCTTCTCCGAACAATAATCAGAAGCAGGACCTGGAGATCCATACTGACTCCCACACATTCAACGATGACTTTCCTGTGATAGTCGGAACCTTTTACGCTAGTATCTTAATCCCTTTCTTTCACGGTATATTACATGCCCGAGATTCAATCATCGGTATCTCCATACCTAGTTTGATCTCGTTACTGACATGCACTCTTTTCTCGTTCCCGTGATATAACATTCTAGTAATCAAATCACTTGCTTGCAAGCTAATCAATGTGATATCACCGAGAGGGCCCAGAGCATATCTATCCGTCATCGTGATGAACAAATTCCACTCTCGATCCATGAGCCTCAACATATCACTTTAGTAGTTCTGAAGCCATCTTTATAATCACCCGTTACGGTGTGACGTTTGATGTCAATTAGAAACTCTTCCGGTGTTAGTGATTGACATGATCTCATGGTCTAAGGATTAGGATCACTTCGTAAGTTGTTATAGCAATATAAACTCAATGACTTTTATCGTAATTCTATACTTCGGATGAATGTTCATCACATCATTACACTAATGTTGTGACCTCGTTATTAACAACATCAAATGTCCATGATCAGGAAACTTTGATCATCTGGTTAATCAATGAGCTAGTTTATAAGAGAGGCATAACTAGGAACTTCCTGTTTGTTTATTAAACACACATGTATTAACGTTTCCCTATCAGTACAATTATAGCATGCAAAATAAACATTTATCATAAATAAGGAATACGATAATAACCACTTTATTATTGCCTCTCGGGCATATTCCCTTCAAGATATTCACCTCCATGATCAGATCGCAGAAACTTAATCTTCTTTTTACGTTGATTCTCAACTTCACTTTGAAATTCCTTAAACTTCTCGAAAGTTTTGGACTTATGTTTTATGAAATAGATATACCCATATCTACTCAAGTCATCCGTGAAAGTAAGAACATAACGATAACCACCGCGCGATGCTACACTCATTGGGCCACACACATCGGTATGTATGATTTCCAATAAGTCCGTAGCTCACTCCATCATACCAGAAAATGGAGTCTTAGTCATTTTACCCATCAGACATGCTTCACATCTTTTAAGTGATTCGAAATCAAGTGATTCAAGAAGTCCATCGAAATGGAGTTTCTTCATATGCTTCACTCCAACGTGACCAAGACGACAGTGCCACATATAGGTCGAGTTATTGCTCAATTTCAAACGTTTAGCTTCAATGTTATTAATATGTGTATTACTACAACTGAGATTCAACAAGAATAGACCATCTATTAAAGGTGCATGTGCATAAAACATATTACTCATATAAATCGAACAACCATTATTCTTGGACTTAAACAAGTAACCGTCTCGCAATAAACATGATCCAAATATAATGTTCATGCTCAACACAGGCACCAAATAAAAATTATTTAAGTATAAAACTAATCCCGATGGTAGATGAAGAGGTAGCGTGCCAATCGCGATCACATCAACCTTTGGTCCATTTCCAACGCGCATCTTCACCTCGTTCTTCGCTAGTTTTTGTCTATTCTGCATCACCTGTTTCAAGTTACAAATATGAGCAACCGAACCAGTATCAGATACCCAGGCACTACTACGACTACTAGTTAGATACACATCAATAACATGTATATCGGATATACCTTTCTTCTTGATGTTGCCGTTCTTCAAATCCGCCAAGTACTTAGGGCAATTCCGCTTCCAGTGACCTTCTCCCTTGTAGTAAAAACACTCAGTATCAGGCTTAGGCCCAGCCTTGGTCTTCTTCGCCGGCGCGGTAACTTTCTTACCGCCCTTCTTGAAGTTTCCCTTTTTCTTAGACTTGCCTTGCTTCTTGAATTTGGTGGTCTTATTGACCATCAACACTTGGTGCTCTTTCTTGACCTCCACTTCCGCAGACTTTAACATGGAGAAGAGTTCAGGCAATGACTTGTCCATGTTTTGCATATTGTAGTTCATCACAAAGTTCTTCTAACTTGGTGGTAGTGATTGGAGGACACGGTGAATCCCCAAAGAATTAGGAATTACTATGCCAAAGCTTTGGAGCTTGCTTGCGTGCCCAGACAACTTAATAACATGCTCACTAATAGAGCTTCCCTCTTCCATCTTGCAGTTAAAGAACTTTTCAGAAGCCTCATAACTCTCAACTGCCACGTGAGCCTCAAATATCATTTTGAGTCCGCAGACAATATCATGTGGGTCAAAGTTCTCAAACCTTTACTGAAGCTCCGATTCCAAACCATACAAGATAGCACACTGAACTATGGAGTCCTGATTATTCCGAGTGAGGAAAACATTCTTCACCTCATCGGTAGCATCAGCTATAGGTGGGTCACCTAGGGTGCATCGAGCACATAGGTTAAATTACCAGTATTGAGGACAATCCTCAAGTTGCGGAACCAATCCGTGAAGTTGTTTCCATTGTTTTTCAACTTTTCTTTCTCTAGGAACACATTAAAATTGGTGGTAGGGGACTCCATTGTTCTACAACATATTTCCAATAGTTTAGACTAAGTTTATGACAAATTGAGTTCTAATTAATAGTTAAATTAATCTAGGTGAACTCCCACTCAAAACAACATCCCTCACATTGTTTTAGTGATCACACGAACCAAATCCACCACATGAAAACCGATCATCACGAGAGATGATGTAGCTTTAATGGCAAACAATCAACATGTTCATCATATCTACTATATGATTCATGCTTTACCTTTCGGTGATCCGTGTTCCGAGACCATGTTTGTACATGCTAGGCTCACGAAGATCAAACCTTAGCTTCTGCATGAGCAAATCTGGCTTGCTCCCGTTGTATACACTCGCAAAATCTAACACACCCGATCATCACGTGGTGCTTTGAAACAACGAGCTAAAGCAACGGTGCCTACTAAGGACGAACACTTTATAACTTGATATTTTGTAAGATGGATCATCTTATAATTCTACCGTCGTGAACTAAGCAATACAAGATTGATGTCTACACACTTCTATTCTTGTAGACAAATGTTGGGCCTCCAAGTGCAGAGGTTTGTAGAACAACAGCAAGTTTCCCTTATGTGGATTACCCAAGGTTTATCGAACTCAGGGAGGAAGTGGTCAAAGATATTCCCTCTCAAGCAACCCTGCAATCAAGATACAAGAAGTCTCTTGTGTCCCCAACACACCCAATATAGGTGCAATAGTTCGGCAAAGAGATAGTGAAATACAAGTGGTAACGATGCCAGAAAAGAGCTTGACGATGAGGCAGAGACTAAAGGTAACAAGAAGGAAGCAAGAAAACATGCAACAGATCTAGTAGCAAACGGTGTTTCAGTGCTTAGAAACAAGGCCTAGGGATCATACTTTCACCAGTGAACACTCTCTCATATAAATATCCTCTCTTCATGATACTACTCTTAACTAATCTCCGGTTGGACACTCTAATCCAAGGTAGGGCTATAACAACACACCTCAAAGTCCGCCTTCCCCAATCTAGATAACCCCACACTGTAACCTTGAGCACTAGATGGTTCCAACAAACACCACAATTTCATAGAGACATCCAACTCCAAATATAACTCATAACAAATATTCAATCTAGCCAAAGTGCCACACACGGTATGCCCGCTATCACTTTCACACACGTGGGGAAAAGCATAGATCTATTAAAGCACAAAGAGTATTTATGTAGACTCTAGCCTAAGTGCCACCATGGAGTGCACGCTGTCACTTTCACACACATGGGGAGAGCAGAGATCTATTGAAGCACTTGAGTAGCAAGGTAGATCTACTTGATCACAAAGCTCATGACCACAACAAGATCATGCATAGAGAGAGAGATGAACAAATAGCTACCAGTAGAGCCCTTAGCCTCGAGGAAGAACTACTCCCTCCTCATCATGGGAATCAACAACAGTGATGAAGATGGCGATGGAGATCGATGGAGATGGCTCCGGGGGCACTTCCCCGTCTCGGCAAGGTGCCAGAATAGAGACTTTCTGTCCCTCGAATCTCCCTTTTGGTGGCAACGGTGTTGTGGAGGTTTTCATGGATGTTTCTGGGATGATTTAGGGTTTTCTCATCGGGGGGATCTTATAGACGAAGGGGGAGGCCGAGGAGGTTGCTAGGGCCCCCACACCTTGCCTAGGCGCGGGCCCACCCCTGGCCACGCCTAGGGGGTGTGGCCGCCTTGGCACACCTCTCCGTCTCCCCTCTGGACTTCTTGTTCCCCATGGAAAGTTATTGACTTTGGCGTTTGTCCCATCCAATTCCGAGAATATTGATTTTCTGCCTTTCTGGAACCAAAAACAGAAGAAAACAGGCAACTAGCACTGTGGCAACTTGTCAATAGGTTAGTTCCAAAAAGTGTATAAAAATACATCAAAGTGTAGATAAAGCAAAGCAAAGTAGATACTAAACAAGCATGGAACATCAAAAATTATAGATACGTTTCCGACGTATCAAAGATGCATAAAAGGATTAACATCACATGCAATTCAAAATATGTGATATGATATGGCCTTTATTCTTGTGCTTTCGTCTCCATCTTCAAGCACGAACATGATCTCCATCATCACCGGCGTGGCGTCAAGGTCAATGGCACTGCTCCATGATTGTCGTCCACCAGCATCAACTATTACAACTACTTTGAATAATAGACACGCAGGTATTAACGAAATTAAAAGACAACCATAAGGATCCCGCCGGTTGCCGACTTACAATAAGGAGCATTGCATACATCATATATAATCACAATCATGGCCATATCACATCACATCACTCCCCTGCAAAACAAAGTTAGACGCCTCTAATTTTCTTTGCATGTTTTACGTGGTTTGGGGCTTTCAATAAGTGTCGTTCTAACTTACGAACAAGAATGATGGTGCTGGTTTAGCACTTTGTTGGGAACCCCAAGAGGAAGGTGTGAAGCATCATAGTAGCAATTTTGCCTCAGTAAGAAACCAAGGTTATCAAACCAGTAGGAGGAAGGAAACTTCACACAGGTGTTGCAAGCAACACGGAGACATACACAACACAAACTCAAGACTTTGCCCCAACTAGACAATGAGGTTGTCAAGCTCACCGATTTGCTGTAACAAAGGATTAAACGTATGGTGTGGAAGGTAATGGTTTGCATCAAGTAAACAAGTATCAGTGGAAGATGTATCAATTTTAAAGATTGGACCGGGGTCCATAGTTCACTAGAGGTGTTCTCCTTAGATAAACAACATGGCATGAAGGGTAAACAAATTACAGCAGGGCAATTGACAGGAACTGAGCAAGGCATAACAATGCAATACTAGTCAGAAAGTGTTGGAGATATGCCCTAGAGGCAATAATAAATGTAGTTATTATTATATCTTTGTTATTATGATAAATTTTTACATTCATGCTATAATGGTATTAACAAGGAAACATTAATACTTGTGTGATTTGTAAACTTAAATTTGATGTCCCTAGTAAAGCCTCTATATAATACTAGCTTGTTGGTTAATAAATGATTGTGGTTTCCCTATCATGAACATTGAGATGTTATTAACAACAAGATCATATCATTAGGAGAATGATATGGTGGACATACTCCTAAAGATAAGCGTAGCATAAAGATCAAGTCATTTTAATAGTTCAATTGCTATATGCTTTCTGATACATAGTAACCTAATTCCTTCGACCATGATATCATGCATATCACCTTTACCGGATGGATGCTTTGATGACATCAAACACCACACCGTAACTGGGTGGCTATAAAGGTGGCATTGAGTGTTCGGAAAGTATTGGTTGAGACACATGGATCAAGAGTGGGATTTGTCCATCCATATGACAGATAGATATACTCTGGGCCCTCTGGGTGAAATGTCATCCAATTAGCTTGCAAGCATGTGACTGGCTCACAAGGGATCACATATCACGGGAACGAGAAAATAGTACTTATCCGTAACGAGGTTGAACTAGGTATGCAGAGATACCGACGATCATAACCTCGGATAAGTAAACTATCATGAGACAAAGGGAAATTGGTATCGTATGTAAGTGGTTCATTCGATCGCAAAGTAATCGTAGAAATATTGGGAGCCATATGAATTTCCAGATTCCTCTATTGTTTATTGTTCGGAGAAGTGTCTCGATCATGTCCGCATTATTCACGAACCGTAGGGAGACACACTTAAGGATTCAACGTTGTTTGAGTAGTTATGGAATGATGAGTAAGAGACCGAATGTTGTTCGGAGTCTCGGATGGGATCCGGGATATCACGAGGAGATCCGGAATGGTCCAGAGAATAAGATTCATATAAGGAAAGTCCTATTTCGGAGTTGGAGAATGGTTCCGGTGTTTTCATCAGGAATGTTCTAGAAGGTTCCGGAATGTCCGGCACTCCGAAGGGGAAGGGTACATGAATGTGTCATACCAAGTTGGAATGATTGCATCATGTACTATGTGTCATCGCTGAACAAAATAAAGGGTTTAATCAAATCCTAGTTTGAAAAGTCAAACACCAATTTGAAAAGTCAAACGGCTATTTTGGGAAGTGGAGGGGAAGGTGGAAACCGAGTTGGGGAGGAGTTCCTCCCCTCCACCGCCGGCCCCCTTGGGAAACCGAGTTGGGGAGGGACTCCCCTTCCCTAGCGTGGCCCCTCCACCTATATAAGGAGGGGCAGGGCTGCCCCTCCTAGCACACAACTCCACCACCCCGCAAACCCTAGCCCTAGCCGCCGGCTCCTCCTGCAGCCTCCGCCGCCCTAGGGCAAACCGCCGCCGCCTAGCTAACCCTAGACACCGGCCAAGCCTCCTCCTTGGTGTGTCTAAAACCTAGATCACCGAGGAGCTCTCTCATAGTCCACCATACTCGCTCCGGCTTAAGGCGAAGCCTTGCGAGATCTCCCCTCTACTTCCGGTACCACGCCGTTGTACTGCCGGAATCGCGAGGAGAGTGCTACAACCTCCGCTGCCTGCTGGAACAAGGGAGAGGAAGGTCTTCGTCGAGTACCGAATGTGTGACCGACTGCGGGAGCGCTGCCGGAACGCAGCGCCGGAAGGATCGTCTACGCGATCTTGAGATCGGTAAGAGTACGACTACATCACCCATGAGAATCCGCTCTCGTTAAACACTTTGGAATCTTCGAGGGTGAGTTATTCCATCGACTCGTTTCTACAATCTAGTAGATAGATCTTGGCTTGTTTGTTTGTATGCGGTAGAATTTTTTTGTTTTCCATGCTACGAAACCCTACAGAAAGATCCTATGAGATTCGATTGGGCAATACAACAATATACATAGACCGCCATCCAACTTCATCTATGACTAGAATTCCACCTTCAGGTTATCATCCGAACCCCCCCAGTATTAAGTTGCAAGCAATAGACAACTGCTTTAAGCAAAGTGTGCAAGGTAAACAGTCCACATGTTCCATGAACAAGAGACCGTTGTTTTCTACCTAGTGGCAACAGCACATTCTACAACCGAAGATATTATTGTCACTTCCCTTGGAAACTAGAGGCATGAACCCACTATCGAGCATCAATACTCCCTCTTGGAGTCACTAGCAACTACTTGGCCAAGATAGCCACTAACAACGGAGATCATGCAAGATCACAAACAACACAGACATGATATAATCATAAATACAAAACCATTAATCAAACCGACATAATAATCTCAATATCCATCGGATCCCCACAAATACAACATGCATGATTACAAATAGATTAGATCTTGATCATGAACAGAGCTCACAAGATCTATACATGAAAGCACAAAGGAGGAGATATAAACATCTAGCTACTACATGGACACATAGTCCAAGGTGGAACTACTCACGCATCATACTGGAGAAGAAGGCCTCCGGGATGATCTCCCCTCCGGCAGGGTGCTGGGAAGAACTTCAGACCCCCCCGATCTAGGGACGATGGTGGCGGCGGCTATAGACGGTTTCGTGGAGATTTGATCGGGTGCTTAGGGTTTAGGCATCAGGGGATTCTTATAGGCAAAGGGGGAGGCCGAGGAGGCGACCACGGGGCCCACACCCCACCCAGGCGCGGGCCCACCCCTAGCCGCGCCTGGGGGGGGTGGTCTGGCTGCCCTGGCACACCTCTCCGTCTCCCCTCTGGACTTCTTGTTCCCCACGGAAAGTTATTGACTTTGGCGTTTGTCCCGTCCAATTACGAGAATATTTCTTTACTAGATTTTATGAAACCAAAAACAGCAGAAAATAGGCAAATGGCACTATGAAAACTTGTTAATAGGTTAGTACCAGAAAAAATGTAAAAAGCACCTCAAATGTGGGCAAAGCAAAGCAAAGTAGATACTAAAAAGCATGGAACATCAAAAATTATAGATAGGTTTCCGACGTATCAAAGAACCACGACGTTTATACTAGTATTGTCAATCACCCGTTGTAAATTGAATCTTCACTATGTTGGGAGAAACAGGAACCCGCAAAGCCACTTATGTAATACAAGTTGCATGTCAAGAGTGGAGAAAGTCTCATGAACAATGTCATATAAGGTTAGGCCGGGCGGCTTCATCCCACCATTCCGCAAGATGCAAAGTACACAATAAGCAATCAACAAAAAAACATCAACGCCCACAATGACCATTGTGTTCTACTTGTGCAACAAATCTACATATATACATGGCTCTGATACCACTGTAGGGGTTCGTAGCATGGAAAACAAAAAATTTCTACCGCATGAACACAAACAAGCCAAGATCTATCTACTAGATTGTAGCAACGAGTCGATTAGAGTACTCACCCTTGAAGATTCCAAAGCGGTTAACGAGAGTAGATTCTCGTGGGTGATGTAGTCGTACACTTGCTGATCTCAACATCACGTAGACGATCCTTTCGGCGCTACATTCCGGCAGCGCTTCCGCAATCGGTCACACGTTCGGTACTTGATGAAGACCTTCCTCTCCCTTGTTCCAGCAGGCAGCGGAGGTTGTAGATCTCTCCTCGCGATTCCGGCAGCACGACGACATGGTGTCAGTAGTGGGAAGATTCTGTAGGGCTTTGCCTAAGCCGGAGCAGGATATGGTGGATAATTAGGGTTTTCGGTGATCTAGGGTTTAGAGGCCAGAGAGGAGGAGGTGGAGTCGGTGTCGTCTAGGGCGGCGGTGCTGCGGCGGCGTTGTGGGGAGGGGCTGGTGTTGTTTCTCTTGGGGCACCACCTCCACTCTATTTATGAGAGGGAGCGAGGCTTGGGATAGGGGAGTTTGAATCCTTCCCCAACTCCCTCTCCGAGTTGGCTTGTGGTGGAGGGAAAGAAGTATTCTTTCCTTCCTCCACCAGGATCCATTGTCCCAATTTGACTTTTCAAACTTGCCTTTTGACTTTCAATTTGGAGCTCAATTTCTTTCTTACGAGTGCCCAACAAAGTGACTTAGGACATGATGCAATCATTCCACTTAATCATGACACATTCAGGTACCCTTCCCCTTTCGGTCCGGTGAACCTTCTAGACCCTTCTAGATCATTCCGGTGAAATCACCGGAATCATTCCCGAACTCCGGAATTGGACTTTTCTTATATGAATCTTATTATCCGGACCATTCAGGATATCCCTGTGATATCCCGGATCCCATCTGATACTCCGAACAACATTCGGTCTCCCTACGTACATTCCATATCTACTAAACAACATCGAATTCTTAAGTGTGTCTCCGTACGGTTCGTGAATTATGCGGACATGACCGAGACTCTTCTCCGATCAATAACCAATAGAGGAATTTGGAAATTCATATGGTTCCCAGATATTTCTACGATTATTTTGCGATCGAATGAACCACTTACATACGATATCAATTTCCCTTTGTCTCGCGATATTTTACTTATTCGAGGTCTTATCGCCGATATCTCTACATACCTAGTTCAACCCCATTACCGACAAGTATTCTTTTCTTGTTCCCGTGATATGTGATCCCTTGTTAGCCAGTCACATTCTTGCAAGCTAATTGGATCACATTCCACCGAGAGGGCCCAGAATATATATCTATCCATCATATGGATGGACAAATCCCACTCTTAATCCTTGTGCCTCAACACATACTTTCCGAACACTCAATTCCACCTTTATAACCACCCAGTTATGGTGTGGTGTTTGATGTCATCAAAGCATCCTTTCGATGATGGTGATTAGCATGATCTCATGGTCGAAGGAATTAGGTCACTATGTATCAGAAAGCTTATAGCAAACAAACTATTGAAATGACTTGATATTTATGCTACGCTTATCTATAGGAGTATGTCCATCATGCAATTCTGCTAATGATATGATCTTCTTGTTAACAACATCTCAATGTTCAAGATCTAGAAACCATGATCATCTATTAACCAACAAGCTAGTATTATAAAGAGGCTTTACTAGAGACTCTAATTTGTTTACTAATCACACAAGTATTAGTTTTTCCGGTTAATACTATTATAGCATGAATGTAAACATTTATCACAAACACAAAGATATAATAATAACTACTTTTATTATTGCCTCTAGGGCATATCTCCAACATCTACAAGTTAGTGTTGCAGGAATACACCGATAGTGTGAGAATATAAGAAAGGAAATAATAGTGACAATCTTATGATGTGTATAAGAACTACCATATGTGGGCGCAAACGAAATGGCAATAGCATCTAGGATATTGAGAAACATTCTAACGGTTTCCTAGCTTACGAGTACCAAAAAAATAGCAAATGGGTAAGAGAAATTACCGTCGTGCGGCGAGGGCAGGTGGGACACACATGAGGGCGGCGGGGGCGTCGGCTAGCAATTTTGAGATGGATCGGTGCACTAGGCGGTGAAGATGTTCCCGAGTGGAAGAGAGCGCCGGCTGGGAAGGAGCTCCGGTGCGGAAGAGAGTGCTGGTGGTGAAGATGCTCCCGTGTAGAAGAGAGCGTCGGCGGTGAAGGAGCTCTGGTGTGGGAGAGAGGGTTGGCGGTGAAACGGTTAGAGGAAGGTGGAGGTCGGAAGAGGGTGGGTGGAGAAGAGACTATGGGGGATTGTAACATCCCAAAAATATTAAACTTGAATCATCAAACTCTAATCATCAAAATTAGAGTTAACACAAACTTTTCTAAATAAAAATATGAAAGCATGCATGTGTGTATACATTCCATTTTGAATTCTTTTGAATTACCTTGTTTGTGTGTTTCTTTGCTGGTAAAAGGATTCTTAGGTGAAATAAACATCATCTAAACAATCCCCACACTTTTCCCAAAGACAAATAAATCAAAACAAACAAAATAAAGGAATGGTCACTTTGGCCAAATTAACTCCCATGCCTACTTTGGCTATCTCTAACTTTTAGAACTTAACAGAAACTTGTTTGGATCTTTGCACCCCTTGATAGTACTGATAACAAAGTATCAAGGCCCACCTTGTGATCATCCAAAAACATTTAAATGCATAGTTTAAATGACAGTTTAAAATTGAATCTATATCATATGGGAAGATCCCACTTTTTCAAAAACCACTCAAACAAGCTCAACTTTCAAAACCCAAGCATCTACAGACTCACCAGCACATGCCTAGCACACCCACCAAAAATCTTTTCAAAATTCAAAACTTGAATTCATGCGGCCATTTTATCAAACACCTTGCAGATTCAAATCAACAAAATCACAAACACTATAGTGTGCACTGATTCTGGCCTAACTTGTTCCCGCTCTGGACACCACTAGCCTTAGTAGATCATCTAACAAACTTAACTAATCACTAACACCACTTTGAGCTCGCCAATGTCATCAATGGTGAACAGCCCGAGAGCACCCATGTCACCCTAGTGTGGATAGCAGGCTAGAGGAAGAACTAGCCGTGCCAACCTTGTCTGGGAGGTAGCCCATGCCTCACCGCCCCCTCTCGACCAGCCCTACCTCATAGACAACAGCCAGAACCGCCAGGAACGCCGCGCCCGTGCCGCTGTCGACCATGCCGACGTGCACCGCAGAGCACGCACCGTTTCCACGCAACCGACCACCTCGAGCCCTCGCCGCCTGCCAACATGCTCCCCACTGTCCCAGGAACATGCCAGACATGCCCATTTCACCGCCCGTGCCCCGTAGCCACTGCTCGCCATCGAAGACGCCGCCCCTACCGCGCATAATGTCGAGTGTTCCAGACCGTTTGCCACCGCCCCTACACGCGCATTAAAGCTATAGAGCATCGCCAGGAGACCACCGATCGATCGCCACCCTCGGCCATGCCTCTAGCAGCCCGTAGCCATGTCGCCACCGTCGCCTGCCCATTTCGTTCGGTCTCACCACCGAGACTATAAATAGAGGCCTTCCCGCTCAAACTCTTCACACCATCTCACTCCCCTATCCTCACTGATCGTTCCACCCCGTTCCCGGAGCAAGGCGAGCAGCGCATCGCCGGAATTTGGCCGGAGCCTGCCGCTATTGGAGAAGAAGGGAGCCAGCGATTGGAGCCGCCCCAGGAGAAGCTGCCGGTACCAAGAGGTTCTCCGTCATCGACTTCGTCATTCGCTCGCATCACCGACCCTCGCCCGAGCCCCGGTGAGACTCTCACGACCCCCACCTGCCGCGTTAGGGTTCTATCTTGTCGCTGCTGCCCGACATGCACGATGAACCAGAGCCGTTGGATTAGAACTCGATCCAACGCACCACGTTGCCCCATACCGCTTCGCACCCCCGTCTCACTGACGCGTGGGGACAGTCACTTAACCAGCCTACATAAGCGCTGTGCATAGCAGGCCGGCCCATTAGCAGTTCCCGCGCAGCCCAGTCGTTTGAATTTAACTTTTTCCATTTTAATTCAAACATAGTTCTGTACCTAGTTTCAAAAATCAACCCAGCTCGATTCAGTGAACAAAATTGAATGAAACCAATTTTGTTAGAAAGATACTGGAATGCTTAATCCAAGCCCGTTGGATTCAAATCATTTGAATCTATAGATCAACCTTGGTAAAAATAACAAGGCAGAAGCTTTTCTACATTCAAAGATTTTTCAAATTTAAACCATAATAGATTTTGAGTTGATTCCAACTCTCAAAAATCACAATTGATCATACCTTTCAGAATATATAAAAATATATGGGTTTACTTACAGAAATAATGTTCAAGTAATAAAAGAATGCCACTTAGGCATTTCTAGTCACTTATTTTATTTAAAATAAAAAGGTTAAACCTTATTAAATTGTGACACCACTTTAAATCACATTCCCATGTACTAAAATATGTGGTGATGACATGTGTCAACATGATCCCATGTTTGGTTTGGAGAATATTAAATCTTAAGTAGTTTTTCAATGAGTAGAAATTACTTTTCTAAAAATAAAAGAAATTAAACCAAGCTTTAATCTTGTAATGTTAGTGATGATGCTAGATCATCTATAGGACCCTTTTGTGTGATGATTGAAAATAGTTAATTATTGTTTGGTGATTGTGTACCTCGTATTTATTTATAGACGCTAGTACTGACCAAGGATACGAGGAAGAAGGAGGATACTACGAAGAAGAAGCCGAGGAGAACTTCAACCATTGCTATGCACAAGGCAAGCCAATACTTGCAAGCTAACACTTGCAATTTAGCAAGCTTATACTGATAATGATGCAAGCTTTACTAATCAAGTTGACCTATGCAAGCTAATACTTGCTTGTTACCATGCCAATTATATGCCTTAAGCATATATGATCCTACCCACTTGATCAACCCCTCCTAGTTTTACTTACAAGCTTTACACTTTATTTCTTTATCAAAAATCTTACTTAGATTTTACTGAAATAAATTGTAGATATTAGAAAGATAATTGAAGGTTGCATAAAGTGCATAAAACTTGGCCTAAGCTAGATAATCTTGATGTCATCCAAAGGCATGAGATTGAACTTAGTAAAACTCCACTAGTTTACCACCCCTAATTAGTACTTACCCACACTTGTAGATGCTAGTGCTAAGCATAAAACTTGATCAACTTTAGATGGGAATACTTGGTGAAAATGGTTATGAAAACCTTGGAATGATGGATTATTCTATTGAAATGTTTTGGACATGTGTTTCCGAACACCAGATGATTTTCGTGATGAAAATGTTGAGGCATGAGCCTTAGCTCTTTATAAAACTGATGGTTGTCTGGATGCGATACCATTCCAATTTTACCGTACAACCACAATAACCGAGAATTGGGTAGGGCTTGACTAGAAACTTATATACCTTAGTATTGGTTCCCTCATGGCCAAGGTCTGAGCTGAGGCTACCTTGTGAAGATTGTCCACCTGTGCAGTACCCAAGATGACAGTTGGTCATGGTTGGAAGGCCAAACTCACAGGAGAGGTGCTTATACTAGGGCTTGTAATTGAAAGGTTAGGATTGATTATCCGCATACTGAGTATGGTGAATTCAGGATTTGTTCCTGACGGATGTATCGAATGTTGTGGTGAAAGTGTACAATCTCTGCAGAGTGTCAAACTATTCGAATAGCCGCGTCCGGGTTATGGACAGTTGGAGTGGCCATACTGTTCCCCCGTCAGATGTTTTCAAAAAGACTTGTGAAATGGATTGAGATTTTGACTTGACCACAACAGAGTTGTGATATGAAATACAAGTTCCCATTTAGGTGTTATAAAACTTCAACTAGCTTTCTTCGTTTCTAAACTTAGTAGAGGTAAATCTGGCTTTTTGCAAAACAACCCTAGAGCTTAGTGTCCTACTACGAAAAAACCCCTTCACTTGTTAGTATTAGTTTGCGAGTACTTAAAGAGTACTCATGGCTTTGTCCCTGGCTATTCCCGTGGCCAGACTATGAAGAGGAGTACCAGGAGGATGGACCCCAAGAAGGTTACGACAACTAGGATCATCTCCCATCGTCAGCATTGCCTGTGACCCCGAAGATGGAGCTTCGCCTACGCTACCGTTATTATTACGTATTTCCGCTGCTTGAGTTGTATTAAGAACTGGATCATGAGATCCTTATTTGTGTAAGACCTTATGTATGGTTTGTAATGGATGATGTACTGTGGTATCCAAATCTGTTATGTCTCAAAAAATGGTAATACTGGGATTGCGATGTATGGCATAACAGGCATCTGGGATTAAAAAACCGGGTGTTGACAGGGATATAGGTGGGATGACGCAAATTTACCAACTATAGCCCTCTATTATTGAAGTGCTCCTCTGGTCCTTGTTTCTGAGCCAGGGATAGAATAGGAATTTTGCATCAGAATAAATGTGGCGGGATTTTGCAATAGATGTGCAGGATGTTTCGGCGCTGTGCGGAAATTTTGAGTTTGAAGCTTCTGACGTACGCTACTCTGACGCACCCGCTCCTCACGTGTTGGCCTTGTTTGAACCCACACGGCAGCGATAGCATGCTTACCAGCATTTAAATGAGTTTCCATACATTTTCCGAAATTTATAAGCATTATATTTTGAAAGCTTGAAAACAAGATGGCCAAGGACATGGCCATATATCTGCCATATTTTTATGATAACGTGTCTATAACTACATGATACCTGTTTGGTCAGTGTTTAGGGGTTGAGGCTTTAGGGTTTAGGGGTTTAGGGTTTAGGTTTTGGGGAATTTTCTATAATGTTCAAGCATTAGGCTTAAATTTGTGGAATAGAATGGTGTTATCATAATTTAATGAAAGTATATTTCAAATGTTGATCTACAATTGGATGTTACCCCTGCCTGGTCAGGATAGTTTAGGGGTTTAGGGTTTAAGGGTTTAGGGAATTTTCAATACTGTTCAAGCTTTATCCTTATGATGATACCCTGCCTGGTCATGATTGTTTAGGGTTTCGGGTTTTAGGGTTTAGGGGTTTAGTGTTTCGGGTTTTAGGGTTTAGGTTTTAGGTATTTAGGGGTCTAGGGTTTAGGGCTTGGGAATTTTCAATACAGTTCAAGCTTTATGCATATATTCATGGAATATAATGACTTAGCAACAATTTAATAATGAACGTATCTAAAATTTTGTTTTATAAGTGCATGATACGAGGCTGGTTAGGGTTTATGGGTTGAGGGTTTAGGTTTTTAGTATTGCGGGTTTAGGGTTCTAATTATCTTAGAGGTAGTTTAGCGTTCAGGGTTATGTATGAGCTTAGCATTAGGGGTTACGGTTTAGGGTTTTTCGGGGTATAGGGCTTAGGGTTTAGGCTTTATGGGGTTAGGGTTTAGGAATTTTCAATAATGTTCGACATATCATGAAATACAATGGTGTTAGCGCAATTTGATGAAGTATCGCAAATTTTGATCTTAAAGCACATGATACCTACTTGGTTAGGATTTATTTAGGGTTAATAGGTTTTAAGGTTTCGGTTTTAGGGCATTTTCAATAATAATGTTCAAGATTTATGCTTGGATTTGTGGAATTGAATGGCGTTAGCGTAATTTATTGAAAGATATCTCAAATGTTGATATATAAGTGGATGATATACCTGCTTAATTAGTTAGGGCCATTTAATTAGGAAAATGATATGGATCGCCCGGACGATGGGGGGTTCCCATCGTCCTCCTCCCCCAAAATCGCCCCAAATTTCATTTTGCTGCAAAACGGCCCGCTTTTGCTACATATGTCCCCGCTTTTGCTTCCGAAGCAAAAAACGGTTCGTTTTAGAAGTAGAACGTCTCGCCGAAGACTTCGTCGGAGATCATGCGGCAAAAAAAATTTGCTAATGCAGCAAAACCGACTTCGCCAGAAACTTTTTTTGCTGCATGGTCTCCAGCGAGGGTCATCAACGAGTTGTTTCTGACGATATCTCCGGCGAAGACAGTTTTGCTGCATTAGCACAATTTTTTTGCTGCATGGTCTCCGGCGAGGTCTCCGGTGAGGTCTCCGGCGAGACGTTCTATTTCTAAAACGAACCATTTTTTGCTTCGGAAGCAAAAGCGGGGACATATGCAGCAAACACGGGATGTTTTGCAGCAAATGGACATGTGTCAGCACGAGAAGCAGGACGATGGGAGAGCTCCCATCGTCCGGGGGACGCCTAGCAGTTTCCATTTAATTATGAGTTTAAGGGTGTAGGGTTTAGGGAATTTGGGATAATGTTCAAGCTTTATGCTTATATTTGTGGAACATAATGTTTTTACCGCAATTTAATGAAAGTATCTCGAATTTGAATCTATAAGTACACGATACATACTTGGTTAGGGTTTATTTATGGGTTGAGGGGTTTAGGGTTCTAGTATTTAGGGGTTGAGGGTTTAGGTTGGGGGTTGTTTGGGGTTTAGGGAATTTAGGAGTTGAGGGTTTAGGTTTTTGGGGTTGTTTTAGAGTTTCGGGAATTTTCAATGAAGTTCGAGCTTTATGCTTATATTCATGGAATATAATGACTTAGCGACAATTTTATAATGAAAGTATCTCAAATTTTATCTATAAGTGCATGATACCTTCTTAGTCAGGATTAGGGGTTGAGGGTTTAGGTTTTTTAGTGTTTAGGGGTGTAGGGCTTAGTTTTAGGTTTTAGGGGGTTAGGGTTTAGTGAATTTTCAATAATGCTCAAGCTATATGATGATATTCGTGAAATAGAAAGGCGTTAGCGCAATTTAATGAACATGTCTCAAATTTTGATCTATGAATGCATGATACCTACTTGGTTAGGGTTTGATTATGGGTTGAGGAGTTTAGGGTTTAGGGTTTTAGTATTTTGGGGTTGAGGCTTTAGGTTTCAGGGTTTGTTTAGGGTTTCGGGAATTTTCTACAATTTTCAAGCTTTATGCATATATTCGTCAAATATAATGGTGTTGCCCTCTATTACTAAAAGATCAAACATGCCACCTGGAGGGGGTGAATAGGCAGTTTAATTTTTTACAAGATGGGCTTAACAAAGGAGGAATAAAACTAGCTTTTTATTTTGTCAAGCACAAAGCCTATATATACTAAGGTTCACCTATGTGCACCAACAAATTATGCTAAGAAACACAAGCAACAATGTGATAGCAAGATATAGATTACTTCAAGCATGAAGGCTATCACAATGTAAAGTGCATAAGTAAAGAGCTCGAGTATAGAGATAACCAAGGCACGTGAGGACAACGATATTTTATCGAGTTCCTTCCAACATGGAAGTACGTCTCGTTGGAGCGGTGGGTGGTACTAAGACCACCAACGCCACAAGAAGCCTCACCCTATTCTCCCGAGTACCCGCCGCATGGCAAGCACTCGTTCCACTATGGGACACTTGAGGGCGGTCACCAAACCCGTACAAGATTGGGACAATCTCCACAACTTAATTGGAGGCTCGCAGTAAACGCCACCAAGGCCAAAAACTTGAGGATAGCTCCACAAATTAATTGGAGGCCCCAAGAACACACCACCAATGCCACACAACCGTCTAGGGTTCCAAGAACCCAAGAGGGACAAGCTCCAATGAATATCACAAACCAAATCCTCCGAGAAGAAATCAAACAGATGCACCAAATTAAAATGGAAAGAACACCACAAAGATGCTCCAATATCTCACTCTCAAGTTCCAACAAATATAAATCTATTGGCGGACAATAGAGGAGGAATCAAAGAGGAACACAAAATCCCCCAAGATCTACATCCCAAAAAATCACTCACAAAGAGATGATATTGTTTAGGTCAAATAGTGGATCTAGATCTCCTCTATCTTCCACTCAAATATGGGCAGGAATCATTGGAGGGGGAGAAATAAATCAAGCTAGAGATGATGTCAAAGAATATGCAAAGCTTGAAGAAATGAGGAGGAAAAAGCACCACAAGAAAAAAGAGAGAGATAAATCTTTTACAGGGGCCCAGGAAATCAGCCCGTTGCGGGGCTAGATCCCGACCTGGGCAGGTAGTACCGGCCCACAGCTGTACTACCACTTAGGATATGGTGACCCAGGAACCAGGCGGGCGACAGGCTCTAGTACCCAGCGAACCAGCGAGCAACCAAAAGGGATCGGGGGAAACGGTCGAGCGGGAGCGAGGCACTGCGCACGAGCGGGGACACGCTAGGCCAGCTGTCGAACGGCACACATGAGAGACGAGCGAGATGCGGGCGCGAGCGAAGCAGGGGACATGCGAGATAGCGGCGCACGCTCTAGGAGTCCTGCAGGTCGAGCAGATGGGTCGGGCGGCCGGCCTGGTAGTACCTGCCTGCCCGGGCAGTACTAACGCGTCGGGTCGGTACTGCTGGCGAGGCCTACCGGGTGGCACAGAAGCTAGAGGATGTGCTGCATACTAGGCCGGTAGTACCCAGCGGTATACTGGGCCGGTAGTACCGAGCGGTACTACCGCTCGGCCCCAAACACTGTTTCCTTTTTTCTTTTTCAAATCAAATAAGGCAATATTCAAACAGAGATAACTTTAGTTTGGTAACTCTGATTGACCCGAATCCAATTGCATTGGAAAGAGGATGATAAGAGCTACCCAAAAAATATTGGATACCACAAAGTGGGAATACTTCATGTATTTTATAGTTAGATAACTCCCTTGGTAAGAATCCGGAAAACCGCCAAGATCAAAAACACGATAAGATATAAAAGGGAAATCTGTTTTTGATGAACTAGAGCTTATCATGAATATTAACACAAGATCTATATCCTCACATGGATAAGATCCAAATAACAACCAAATATGATGATGCAAGTATGCAAAGGTTTGAGCTTTCTCTGAACGATATGATCGAGTTACTCACTTGAGAGCCCCTCTTGATAGTACGGCTATATATCCTAAACACGGTCTCCCAACTAACAACATGAGACCGGAAAAAGGGAAAACCTATCAAGATTATACCTTTACCTTGAGCATTCGACTTGAGCTCGATGTAGACGATCTTTCTCTTCTCAATATGAAATGCCTTTCTTGATTCCTCTTCATCGATCCAAGACCACCGAGGAAGGCAAGCATCAAAACATGAGATCTTCTAGAGATGGCGCATTTTGAGCTTGCAAAACACTTCTTCTTCATCATATCATCTACCTTGAAGCCAACACATGCTTCAAGCAATGCCAATGGACAAATCCTACAAGTGCAAATTAATACACACATTTGTCCATAAATATTGTCATTAATTACCAAAACCACACATGGGGGCCCACATGCTCTTTCAACTACTATGTACTACATTGAACTATTGAGCTATATTGTTATTTACTCAGATTGAAGTTGCTGCTGCGGAGGCTGAGGCTGCTGTAGAGGCTAGTAGATTGCTCTTGCCCCCACCAAAAGCGGACATTGTCTACACGACTAGGAAGCGCAAAATAGTACCTAGGTTGGCACTGACCTCTCTAAGAAGTGGGTATAATTTGGAAATCCACCACTTCACATGTTATGATTTTCCGTGTTATTGTTATCAGCTATACTTATCTTTAAGCTCATCAGAAGTTCACAAACATCAAAGTTGTTTGCCTTTCAGGCAATGATTTTGTCTGATATTATTTGATTTACAAGATATTTACCTAATTTAACCTTTCCACTTAATTTCATTCAGTACCACACACCATCTACTTATCCATTTCTTCTATCGTCCTCTTGTCAAGCTTGTGGATTGAAAGGGGGCCCTGTATGCCCTTCCAAAGGCAGATAGAAGAAAAATGGTGCATGGCCACCCTTTGCGAAGGGTACCCATCGTATCAGGTATGGATTCCAAGCGGTATAGAACGACTTGATGTAATCTCAATTTTCTTGTTGTCCTCTTACGTGTTTATCAATTTTCTCATGAAGGTTATCCCTTGTGTCATTCGCCCCATTATAAACAAGCTGTTCAGAAATGACTAGTTTCTAACTCTGTATATCGAGGACCCAAAAGGCTTGCAAACACTATATGATGTGGATGTCTCCCTGATAATGGCCACCACCTATTTGGGTGGCCAGGGTTGGTCCAAGTATGTCTGTGAGAATGGTATGAAGTAGGGGGATAAGGTAGCACTCAATTTTAGCAAGCCAGGGAAGATACTTGCAGGCCATCATACACCTGTTGACCAAAGGGCCAAGAACAGAGGTACTACTATTTAATTTTCTGATGTACTCATCACAACCTCTAATGACTTTGTTGTGACTAACTGTTTTGCACCATTGTATTCACTAATGGTATGACTCTTTGATGCGTCGTAAACGTATCTATAATTTTTGATGTTCCATGCTTGTTTTGTATCAACTTTGCTTTGCTTTGTCTACAATTTGAGGTATTTTTATATGCTTTCTAAGACTAACCTATTAACAAGATACCATAGTGCTAGTTGCCTGTTTTCTTATGTTTTTGGTTCCAGAAAAGCCAGAAAATGAATATTCTCGGAATTGGACGAGACAAAAGCCAAAGTCAATATTTCACCGAGGGAAACACGGAGCCAGAAGAAGAGACAAAGGAGGGCCTCGAGGGGGCCACACCCCTGGCCGCACGGCCAGGCCTGGCCCGTGCCTAGCGGGTGCAGCCACCTCGGACACCCCTTTGGTCTCCCCCTTCGCCTATAAGAAGCTCCGATACCTAAACCCTAAGGACCCGATCAATCTTCCACGAAAAAGTCAGTACCGCCGATGTAGGGTTCGCAGCATAGAAAACAAAAAAATTCCTATGATGGGAACAACTATGTACCAAGATCTATCTACTAGATACAAACAACGGGCGGATGTATATCCGTAGAGAACATACCCTTGAAGACCGACAAAGCTTAACGAGTTAAACTCGTGGTTGATGTAGACGATCTCTTGCCGATCTCAAGATCGAGAGGAAGTCCTAGCACCACAAATCAGCAGCGCATCCGTGCTCGCACACACGTCTGAGGCACCGAGCAACCTCCGCCTCCTCGCTCCAGCGATGCAACGGAAGCACAACTCTTTCTTGCCGAATACCCACCGAGAACATGTATCTCGCTAGTCCGTGACCATGGGGGATAAATTCTAGAGGGGGAGAGAGCTCCTTCACGAGGAGGTGTGAGTGAGAAGTGAGGAGGGGGTGCCTTTTATAGGAGAGGGGGAACCCCAAGGGGGTGGCCGGCGCATGGGGCTGCCCCCTTGCCCTCCCCTCATTCATGTGGGTGGACACTCCACTCACAAAATTCCTTTAAGTTCCCTCCACTCAAAATCCCACTCAAAATTGCTATTAAATTTCCACCAAATTTAATGCAAAATCTCATTAAATATAACTCCTTTTATTTATTCATAATTTTGTCAATTACTTTAATGACAAACATTCACATATAACCCCTTGATAGAATTCTATTTCACATGCAAAAACACTTTCTACTATCACCCGAAAACCTGTTTCGGTATCTAGTGAAATAAATTCCTGCGCTTGTTATTCTTTCCGGCATGAAACTTTTGCCCCAAATGGATGTCGGTGTCTCTTAAGTGTGTCACCCTATGGTTCGCGAATAATGCGGACATGACCGAGACCCCTCTCGGATCAATAATCTGAAGCGGGATCTGGGGACCCATACTGACTCCCACATATTCAACAATGACTTTCTTGTGATCATCAGAACCTTTTACGCTAGTATCTTAATCCCTTTGTTTCGCGATATATTGCATGTCCGAGATTCGATCATTAGTATCTCCATACCTAGTTTGATCTCGTTACTGACATGCACTCTTTTCTCGTTCTCGTGATATAACATTCTAGTGATCAAATCACTTGCTTGCAAGCTAACCAATGTGATATCACTGAGAGGGCCCAGAGTATATCTATCCGTCATCGGGATGAACAAATTACACTCTCGATCCATGGGCCTCAACATAACACTTTATTAGTTCTGAACCCATCTTTATAATCACCCTATTACGGTGTGACGTTTGATGTTATCAAGAAACTCTTCCGTTGTTAGTGATTGACATGATCTCATGGTCTAAGGATTAGGATCACTTCGTAAGTTGTTATAGCAATATAAACTCAATGACTTTGATCGTAATGCTATACTTCGGATGAATGTTCATCACACCATTACACTAATGTTGTGATCCCGTTATTAACAACATCCAATGTCCATGATCAGGAAACCTTGATCATCTTGTTAATCAACGAGCTAGTTTATGAGAGAGGCATAACTAGGAACTTTCTGTTTGTTTATTAAACACAAATGTATTAATGTTTCCGTATTAATACAATTATAGCATGCAAAATAAAGATCTATCATATACTTGGAATACACATAATAAACACTTTATTATTGCCTCTCAGGGCATATTCCCTTCAGTCTCCCACTTGCACTAGAGACAATAATCTAGTTACATAGTGATGAATCTAACACCCATGGAGTTCTGGTGTTGATCATGTTTTGCTCTAGGGAGAGTTTTAGTCAACAGATCTGCTACATTGAGGTCTGTGTGTACTTTACAAATGTTTATATCTCCATCCTTGAAATGCTCGCGAATGGAGTGAAACAGGCGCTTAATATGCCTGGAATTCTTGTGAGACCTTGGTTATTTAGCATTGGCAATGGCACCATTGTTGTCACAATAGATCACCATTGGGTCCAATACGCTCGCAACCACACCTAGTTCGGATATGAAGCAGCAACATATTCGGCCTCCGTTGTTGATCCCGCCACCACAAGTTGTTTGGAACTCCTCCAACTAACCGCTCCACCATTCATGAGAAATACGTATCCGGATTGAGACTTAGAGTCATCCGGATCGGTGTCAAAGCTTGCGTCGACATAACACTTAGCGACGAGCTCTTCTTCACCTCCGTACACAAGAAACATATCCTTAGTTCTTCGCAAGTAATTAAGGATATTCTTGGCCGCTATCCAGTGTTCCGATTGGTACCTACTAGTCAAACTAATAGCATGTGCCACATCCGGTCTTGTACATAGCATGGCATACATTATAGATCCTACGGCTGAAGCATATGGGACTTTCTCCATTATCTCTCTTTCTTCCGCCATAGCCGGACTTTGAGTCTTACTCAATGTCTTGCCTTGCAACATAGGTAATAACCCCTTCTTACTTCCGTCCATTTTAAACTTCTTTAACATCTTATCAAGGTATGTACTTTGCGATAGCCCTATTAGGCGCCTAGATCTATCTCTATAGATCTTTATGCCTAATATGTATGATGCTTCACCTAGGTCCTTCATTGAAAATTTGCTGTTTAGATAACTTTTAACACTGTTTAAAAGATCTATATCATTTCTGATCAATAATATGTCATCCACATATAGTATCAGAAATGCCACATTGCTCCCACTCACTTTCTTGTAAATACAAGCTTCTCCATAAGTTTGAATAAATCCAAACTCTTTGATCACCTCATCAAACCGGATATTCCAACTTCGTGATGCTTGCTTCAATCCATAGATGGATCGCTGAAGTTTGCACACCTTGTTAGCATCCTTAGGATCGAAAAAACCCTTTGGTTGTATCATATACAACTCTTATTCAATATTACCATTGATAAACATGGTTTTGACATCCATCTGCCATATCTCATAATCGAAATATGCAGCAATTGCTAACATAATCCTAACTGACTTTAGCATCGCTACAGGAGAGAATGTCTCGTCGTAGTAAACTCCTTGAATTTGTTGAAACCCCTTTGCGACAAGTCGAGCTTTATAGACGGTCACATTACCATCAGCATCAGTTTTCCATTTGAAAATCCATTTGTTCTCCATAGCCTTTCGGTCGTGAGGTAATTCCACCAAGTTCCAAACTTGATTTTCATACATGGATTCCATCTCGGATTTCATGGCTTCTAACCATTTGTTGGAATCCGGGCTCATCATCGCTTCTTCATACGTCGCAGGGTCATCAATTTCATCAACCATGAAATTCATAACAGGGTTTCTGTACATCTCGGGAGCTGCAGGCGTCCCGCTAGACCTGCGAGGTTCGGTAGTACTTTTTTTTCTGAGTTTCATGATCATTATCATTAGTTCCCTCTTCAACTGGTGAAGCCAACTCCGGAACGACTTCCGGCGCTGCGCTACTCTCCATACTTTGAAGAGAAGGTTCAATAACCTCTTCGAGTTCTACCTTCCGACTACTCACACCTTTTGCGAGAAACTCTTTCTCTAGAAAGGATCCATTCTTGGCAACAAAAACTTTGCCCTCGGATCTGTGATAGCAGGAATACCCAATAGTTTCCTTAGGGTATCCTATGAAGACACATTTTTCCACTTTGGGTTCGAGTTTATCCGGTTGAAGTTTCTTCACATAAACATCGCATCCCCCCACTTTAAGAAATGAAAGCTTAGGTTTGTTTCCAAACCACAATTCATACGGTGTCTTTTCAATGGATTTAGATGGTGCTCGATTTAAAGTGAATGCAGCAGTTTCTAGTGCATAACCCCAAAATGACAATGGCAAGTCCGTCAGAGACATCATAGATCGAACCATATCCAATAAAGTACGATTACGATGTTCTGACACACCATTTTGCTATGGTGTTTCGGCAGGCGTGAGTTGTGAAACAATTCCACACTCTTTCATGTGAGTGCTAAACTCGTAACTTAGATACTCACCTCCATGGTCGGACTGTAGAAATTTGATCTTTCTATTACGATGATTTTACACTTCATTCTGAAATTCTTTGAACTTTTCAAAGGTTTCAGACTTGCGTTTCATCAAGTAGATATAATCGTATCTACTCAAATCATCCGTGAAAGTAACAAAATAACGATATCCACCTCGCACCGACACTCATTGGACCACATACATCAGAATGTATGATTTCCAATAAATCTGTCGCCCGTTCCATTGAACCGGAAAACAACGTTCTAGTCATCTTGCCCATAAGGCATGGCTCGCATGCCTCAAATGATTCAAAATCAAGTGATTCCAAAAGTCCATCCGAATGGAGCTTCTTCATGCTTTTAATGCCAATATGACCTAGACGGCAGTGCCACATATATGCGGATATATCATCATTAAGTTTAATCCTTTTAGCATCAACATTATGAATATGTGTAACATTATTATCGAGATCCAATAGAAATAAACCATTCATCATCGGTGCATGACCATAAAAGATTTCATTCATATAAATAGAACAACCATTGTTCTCGGATTTAAATGAATAATCACTTCACATCAAACACGATCTAGATACAATGTTCATGCTCAATGCTGGCATCAGATAACAATTATTCAAGTTTATTACTAATCCCGACGACAAGTGGAGAGGTAGCATTCCGATGGCGGTCACATCAACGCTTGATCCATTGCCGACACGCATCTTGACCTCACCCCTTGCTAGCGGTCGCTTGTTCCGCAGCCCCTGATTCGAGTTACAAATATTAGCAACTGAACCGGTATCAAATACCCAGGTGCTAATGCGAGCACTATTCAAGTACACATCAATAACATGTATATCGAATATACCTTTGTTTGCCTTGCCGACCTTCTTGTCTGCCAAATACTTGGGGCAGTTGCGCTTCCAGTGGACAGTCCCCTTACAATAGTAGCACTCAGTATCAGACTTAGGGCCAACTCGGGGTTTCTTTTCAGGCACGGCAACCGGCTTGCCGCCCTTACTTCCCTTCCGTTTCCCTTTCTTGTCTTTCTTGAAACCAGTGTTCTTATTGATCATCAACACTTGATGTTCCTTCTTGATCTCCACTTCTGTAGTTTTAAGCATTGACAGAAGCTCGGGAAGAGACTTCTTCATGACTTGCATATTATTGTTCATCACGAAGCTCTTATAGTTAGGTGGTAGAGACTGCAGAACACGATGGATACCTAAGTCAATGGGAATCGATATTCCCAAGGACAAAATCTTATCAGCGTAACCCGACATCTTGAGTACATGCTCAATAATGAAGTTGTGCTCTTCCATCATGCAGCTAAAGAACTTTTCTGAAGCATTGTAGCTCTCTACAACAGCATGTGTGTCGAAAATCATTTTCAACTCACCCATTGTATCAAATGCATTGTCGCTTTCGAAACGCTTTCGAAGTTCCGGCTCTAGCCCATACAATATGCCACAATGAACTAAGTTATGGTCCTCCTAACGAGTCTGATAGACATTCTTCTCCTCGTCAGGGGCATCCTCAAAAGGTGGGGGGCCTAGCGGCGCTTCTAGTACATATTGCTTTTGTGCAGCAAAGAGGAGAATCCTCAAATTCATGGCCCATTCGGTAAAGTTGCTACCGTTAGTTGCAAGTTTCTGTTTCTCCATGAACACATTGAAATTAAAAGCAGGTGGTGCCATCTACAACAGAATTTGTAAAGCTTAGACTAAGTTTATGATAGACTGAGTTGAACTAATCCACATTACGAAGGAACTCCCACTCAAAAAACGACATCCCTCGTGTATTTTTGGTGATTACATGAACCAAATCCACTACACCAAGTCTGATCATCACGTGAGTCGGTGTATCTTCAAAGGCGAGCATTAAATGGGCATCATATCTACTATATGACTCATACTTAACCTTTCGTCCGTGTTCCGAGGCCATGTCTATACATTCTAGGCTCGCCAAGTAAGAACCTTAGTATTCGCGTGTGTAACTGTCTTACACCCGAAATATGGTCGTGGATCCAAGAACACCTAATCATCACGTGATGTCTTGGAGCGACGAAAACATAATCAGTGCATACTAAAGGAAGAACACATTCTTATCTTGATATTTAAATGAGGGATCATCTTATTGTGATAATAAAACGCCAAACAAGCAATATAAGATGTTATGAAACATCACATGTTTATAAGTGAAATGATATGGTTCCCGCATATGATCTCTATCATGTGCATCGTGGTATGATCACTATCATACCTTTATGTGTAAGGACAAGGTCTATGGAACTTACACATTATGTGTGTTGTAAGAGTATCATCTCATACTTCTACTTACAACATCACCATATCATAACACTAGCCCAGCAACAATCTAAACTAGACGCCTCTAATTTATCCATTGCAAGTTTTACGTGGCTTAGGGCTTTCGAAGATAGAACCATTCATACATATGAACATGAACCACAACGAGGATAACTAAATTGTTGACAACTCGTTGCAAAATAGATATTGACTATAGTAGGAGAGACAGACACCCGCTAGCCACTTATGCAAACTAGTTTCATGTCAAGCGTGGAACAGGTCTCATGTGTGAGGACATGTAAAGTTTGTCCGGGCCGCTTCATCCCACTATGCCACCAATATCCAAAATTACAACTAAGAAGCAACAACATGATCATCATCGCCCACATACTCATATGTGTACTACCCCTGTAAAGCATCTACGCATAGATCCGGCTCTGATACCACTGTAGGGTTCGCAGCATAGAAAACAAAAAATTTCCTACGATGGGAACAACTATGTACCAAGATCTATCTACTAGATACAAATAACGGGCGGATGTATATCTGTAGAGAACATACCTTGAAGTCCGACAAAGCTTAGCGAGTTAAACTCGTGGTTGATGTAGACGGTCTCTTGCCGATCTCAAGATCGAGAGGAAGTCCTAGCGCCGCAAATCATCAGCGCATCCGTGCTCGCACACATGTCCGAGGCACCGAGCAACCTCCGCCTCCTCGCTCCAGTGATGCAGCGGAAGCACAACTCTTTCTTGCCGAATAGCCACCGGGAACATGTATCTCGCTAGTCCAAGACCATGGGGGATAAATTCTAGAGGGGGAGAGAGATCCTTCACGAGGAGGTGTGAGTGAGAAGTGAGGAGGGGGTGCCTTTTATAAGAGAGAGGGAGGGAACACCAAGGGGTGGACGGTGCATGGGGCTGCCCCCTTGCCCTCCCCTCATTCATGTGGGTGGACACTCCACTCACAAAAATCCTTTAAATTCCCTCCACTCAAAATCCCACTCAAAATTGCTATTAAATTTCCACCAACTTTAATGCAAACTCTCATTAAATAAAACTCCATTTATTTATTAAGAATTTTGTCAATTACTTTAATGACAAACATTCACATATAACCCTTTCTAGAATTCTATTTCACATGCAAAAACACTTTCTGCAATTTCACCCAAAACCTGTTTCGGTATCTAGTGAAATAAATTCCTGCGCTTGTTATTCCTTCCGGCATGAAACTTTTGCTCCAAATGGATGTCGGTGTCTCTTAAGTGTGTCACCCTACGGTTCGCGAATAATGCGGACATGATCGAGACCCCTCTCGGATCAATAATCAGAAGCGGGATCTAGGGACCCATACTGACTCCCACATATTCAACGATAACTTTCTTGTGGTCGTCGGAACCTTTTACGCTAGTATCTTAATCCCTTTGTTTCGCGATATATTGCATGTCCGAGATTCGATCATTAGTATCTCTATACCTAGTTTGATCTCGTTACTGACATGCACTCTTTTCTCGTTCCCGTGATATAACATTCTAGTGATCAAATCACTTGCTTGCAAGCTAACCAATGTGATATCACCGAGAGGGCCCAGAGTATATCTATCCGTCATAGGGATGACCAAATTCCACTCTCGATCCATGGGCCTCAACATAACACTTTATTAGTTCTGAACCCATCTTCATAATTACCCTGTTACGGTGTGACGTTTGATGTTATCAAGAAACTCTTCCGGTGCTAGTGATTGACATGATCTCATGGTCTAAGGATTAGGATCACTTCGTAAGTTATTATAGCAATATAAACTCAATGACTTTGATCGTAATGCTATACTTCGGATGAATGTTCATCACACCATTACACTAATGTTGTGATCCCGTTATTAACAACATCCAATGTCCATGATCAGGAAACATTGATCATCTTGTTAATCAACGAGCTAGCTTATGAGAGAGGCATAACTAGGAACTTTCTGTTTTTTTATTAAACACACATGTATTAATGTTTTCGTATTAATACAATTATAGCATGCAAAATAAACATCTATCATATACTTGGAATACACATAATAAACACTTTATTATTGCCTCTCAGGGCATATTCCCTTTCAGCCGCCACCATCATCCCTAGATTGGGGGAATCTGAAGCTCTTCCCGACACCCTTCTGGAGGGGAGAGATCATCCCGCAGGCCTTCTTCATCACCATGCCATCCTCTGGTATGATGCGTGAGTAGTTCCACCTTGGACTATGGGTCCATGCAGTTTTATCTCCTCCTTTGTGCTATCATGTTTAGATCTTGTGAGCTCCGTTCATGTCAAGATCATCTTTGTAATCATTCATGTTGTGTTTGCGGGGATCTGATGGATATTGAGATTACTATGTCAGATTGATTAATGGTTCTACCTTATTGATTCTATCATGTATGTGTTGTTTGAGATCTTGCAAGCTCTTCTTTTCTAGTAGCTATCTTGGCCAAGTAGATGCTAGTGACTCCAACAGGGAGTATTTATGCTCGATAGTGGGTTCATGCCTCTATTGAATCTAGGGAAGTGACAGAAATATCTAAGGTTCTAGATGTGCTATTTCTACTAGGAAGAAAACAACGATATTTTTTTCATGGAACAATTGTATTGTTTACCTTACACACTTTTCTTAAAGCAGTAATCTGTTGCTTGCAACTTAATAGTGGAGGGGGTTCGGATGATAACCTGAAGTTGGATTACTAGTCATAGATGCAGTTGGATGGCGGTCTATGTATATTATTGTATTGCCCAATCAAGTCTCATAGGATCATGTATGACTAGTATTGCATTGTTGTGCCTTGCTATATCCATCCAATTGCCCCGCTCTAATTTGTTTACCCAGCATGTTATGTTATTTATCTTAAGGAGAACACCTCTAGTGAACTATGGACCCCGGTCCAATATTTTTCATTGTTACATCTTCCACTGTTACTGTTTACTTTCTGCAAGCTACCATTACATTCCACATCGTACGTTTAATCCTTTGCTTTCAGCAAACCAGTGAGATTGATAACCTTATTGTAAGTTGGGGCAACATCTTGAGTTTGTGTTATGCAGGATTCCAAGTTGCTAGCAACACCTTTGAGTTGTTTCCTTCCTCCTATTGGTTCGATAACCTTGGTTTCATCACTGAGGGAAAACTTTTTGTTGTGCTCATCATACCTTCCTCCTGGGTTACCCAACGAAGCTCTACAGTGATCTAAACTCATCACTCTTACCACTTGTGCAGTCCGCTTCTAGAAGGGTTCCAGCATCAAGCTACTGGCACCGGCCCCAGTTCCTGCAACGACACATGTTGACCTAAGTAGAAGAAAAAATAGAGGTAGTAACTTAATTTGCTTGTATACTCTGATCACTATCTAAGAGTGTAAGAACCCATTTTTCTTGTACACATCTCATATACCTCTCTGATCACTCTTGTAGTCCCCTTACCTCCCCCAGAAGGTAGCCATCATCAAGCTACTAGCACAGGCACCCACAGCCGCACCGGCACATGACCTAGTTCCTGCTCTGACACCTATTGACCAAAGGAGAAAGATTGGAGGTAGTAGTAAGTTAATTTTCTTGTATACTCATCACATCCTCTGATCACTATCTTGTGATTAATTGTTGGAGTATAAGAGCCATTTTGCTTTCACACATCTCATATGCCTATACCATCCCTGCAGTCACCTTACCTACCCGTCGGAAGAAATCTAGCATCAAGCTGCTGGCACCGGCACCGGTTCTGGCTCTTGCGCCAACCCCTCTTCAATTAACTGCATCAACACCAACTCATACACTAGCACCAGCCCCAGCACAGCCAGCATCACCATCTCCAGCACCAGTCCCTGTTCCTGCACTAGCACCAGCTACTATACCAACCCAACACAAGCACCAGCACAAGCTCCTTGTCAGATCGTATCCTACACATGTGTCATCTCAAGGTCACACCAGATTATGTTCGTGAGTGGCGGTAGATAAACTTCTCTCCATGTCTTCTCAAGTTTCACATGATTCAGTTTATTGCTCTTATTAATTATGCGTCTATCTCTTGCTTTTTCTCAGAAATTTCCTAAGAGTGCCACAAAGAAACTTGAGGCCAGATGAAAGGGCACAATATTCTTCATGATGCAGAGCGAATAAGTGCAAGTTGAGGGACGCTACGCCATTAACTATACTGATGGGAGCTTGGCACCTACTTCTAGGTGGACCAAGTTTCGGAAAGCAGTCACACTTACTATTGGAAGAATGGTTAAGGTTGATGTATCTCGCTGCCCTGAATGCAGCAGTCTGGTCATGCAGTTCCTAGCTATCTAGCTCTTTGGTCGCATGCTATCATAATCATTTATATGGTTGTCTTATCTCCACTAATCATATATGGGTGATAAAATCGTAATAACCTTTTGCTGGATTGGAGCTATGACTAGTACGTACTATATGGTATATTTATATCTATATGACGGTTCCCTATATGACCAAGACCAACTACTATGACAATGATTGTGTTCCATCTTAATATGTGAGGAGGAGTGTAACATCCCTAAAATCATGTTTTCAAAGATTTCATATCATGCATGCATGCATGCATATCATTTAGGGATCAAATTCAAACTCATTTTGAAAGAAAACAGAACTTGGGAGCTATGATTTTATGTGATCAAACATTAATCAAATGCTACTCTCCAATGGGAGATTATTTGTTTCAAAACCAAACCTTGTTGCTCTCAGATTGTTTTGCTTGATTGCTAGTGCTTAAACCAAAATTTACAAAACAAATATGGATTTAAAACCATTTTCAAAACTTGTTCAAATCAAGTGCTATGTCACTATTTATTTTGTTTGATCAAAAGGACCAAGCTAATATAGGGAGACCACATGATTTTATGCCCAGAAATATGAGTGTTACACTCTACAAAAATCCAAAAAAGTTTTGAATTCAAATGGCTTTTGAAATCATATGAAAATGTTTCCTAGAAATTCAAACAGAAAAAGAAAAGGAATAAAGAAATAAGAAAAGGCCGGCGCCAGACTTTTGGCCCAATAGCGAAACCAGCCCAGAAACCAGCCCACCCGGGTTTCCTCCTCTCCCTCTGTTTCTCACCGCGTCCGCGCATACCCCCTCGCTGACAAGTGGACCCTACAGCCACGTCACTCCGTCGTCCCCAAAATCCCGCCCGCAGACCACGTTGCCGCTGCCGTTGATGACGCTAATGTCACAGCGTAATTAGCCTTGATTCTGCGAGTGTTTCCTGTTGCGCTGCTGCCTACTTAAACCCCTCCCCTCGCGACCATTTCCCCCCAACAAAGCTAGCCAAGAGCGCCACCAGGCTGCCAGTATTTGCTCCTACACCGCCGCAGACAGAGCCAACTCCGGCGAGGTATTCCGGTAAGCCTAGTGCTCGGGCCTACTCCTTGTTCACCCTGGAATGATCCTCTGATCCTTGCGCACCTCCTGATCCTCTTTGTTCGTTCGCTTGTGATCTAGAGCTTCGACTTCGACGAGTACCGTGGGCATATCACACTGTCTCCAACTCCGGCGAGATATTGAGGTAAAAGCCGACCGCCCCGCGCCTTCTACTTGACCTTGTCAGGTTCGCCTGAGCGTTGTGCACTCGCTGATACCCTTGGTTTGTGCTAGGGTGGCCAGTAACGTCGCCTTCGTCGCCGTCCGAGCAAACCCGACGCTGTCTCCAACTCCGACGAGTCCCAGCAGCCTCTGCAGCACACCCCCACCCACACCAGCAACACCTTGAGCTTCGTCGTGATTCCACGAGTTTGGTAACCCACTGCTTGACCCTTAGTCCCTCTAGAATCATCGGTGCATCGCCGGCAGAAGCGCCGCCGCCGCCAGCGACCATTCGCCCCGCCACTCCTTGGTCAAAGCATCGGCCGCCGTTAGATCTGCATCGTAGGGTGTAGATTAGATCGAGAGCGAACCGTTTTCTTTAGATCTGATGCGTTGGATCTAACTTGATCCGACGGTGTGGAAGCGTGATCCTGAGTGAAGCGGTATTGTCCAATCAGGAGACGCTGCGTGGCTAGGATTTAAATTTAAAAATCTGGATTAAATCTATTAGATGTTTAAACTTGTTTAATTCATAACTTTTGATTCCCACGTCCAAATTTGACAAATTTTATATCAATGGAATCAGGAGAGAAAGCCCTTTCCATTTATGCAATGTGTTTAAGGTTTTGCTTCTGTTAAAATGGTTGTTTTTGCAGAAACATTTGTAGGCATAATTTGGGTATAATAATTATTTGAAAAATGTTTTAATGTTCAAATAAATTTTATTTAGCTTGTTTTGTACTTGCATGATTCAGTACCATGCACTTGTCTTGTTTCGTGTAGAAAATCATCACATGGCATTATGCATGCATCCAAATATTTTTGCTTGTATTTATTTTGTATGTAATTTTGGTGCTATTATTTTATGTGTAGATTTTGGTGCAAATAGTGATTGTTATTGTGAGGATTCTAGATACTCTCCAAACTACCAAGGCAAGTGGTGCTTCATGATTTTATTCCTATGTTTTTCAAATATGCATTAGAAATTTTTTGCTAGTCTTGCATAGATATTTTTGATCTATATGCTATGCTTGGGAAATCCTAGTAGTTGTAGAATTGCTAGAAATATTTCTAAGTATTATCAATGCCATGCTTATCCTAGCTAGTAGAAACAAAGGGTGGTCATATTCATGCTATGAATAAATATTTCTAAGTCTTTGGACTATGTTTTGGATAATAAAACAACTAAGTGAATGAAAGACCTGGGTGGAATGGAAAGAATGGGTTATGTTGAGTGGTTACACAAGGACCATTTCTATGGTTTACCTTGTGTATCTCACTTGTGGAAAGCCACCCAGGAACAAATGTTAAGAAGCTTCTAGTGTATCTCACTCGAGGCCAAATGTTAAGAAGCTTCTAGTGCAACCACTTGGCAATATGGGCTCTTCCTGGATCATATAGGTTGCAATAACTTAGCAATTTGGATAGTTGGTGGTAGTGGGATGATAGGTTGGAGCGCGTCCATTTGGTCTAAGGGAAGGCTTCTGAAAGGTCCTGTCTTGGTGAAAATCAAGTCTTGTGGGGAAAGTGCACAACCTCTGCAGATGGAAGAATCTAAGTACTTAGCCATGTCCCTGGTATTGGACAACTTGAGCATCAAGAAATGGAAGCTATCAAGAATCTCCTCATCCCAATTTCTAAGTAAAAACTTGTGGTTGAACAAGGGTGAAGGACCCCAATGTCTATTGGTGGTTCCTTGGGAAGGATTTTATCAAAGGAAAACTTAGTGTTTTCAACTAATAGGCAAAAACCTATTTTGAGCAAAGCAAACCTAAGCTACACTTAACCAAAATACATATAGTATTTAGTCCACCAATATTCTACTAAAGTATCACTTGCCAATACTATTCCAATGTATTGACCCACTGTGGCTGTAACTTGTGATGTTGCAGGATATTCTGATGATGATTAGGAGTCATGAGTCTACACTCAACATGCTTGCCTGTGGCACATGAAGATGAAGACTTATTTATCTTATTACATATTTAAACTCTTGTATTAGGCCTGCGGCCATGGAGTTGTAAAAGGCTATGTTTGTCTCTGAAATGACTTGTAATAATGACCTTTGTTTCTGTGTACTTCATCTTATACTGTGGATGCTAGCATTGATCCAGGGACTAGCATTGCAATCACAGGGATCCTTTCCTTTACAAAGGAGGGATCTTATAAGGAGGTTACACACAAAAGCAGAATTGATCGTCAATTTTGCTTGCTCCAGTGATTTGAGTGTGTTTTGAGAAAAGGGCAAACTGATTGTTGGCATGGTTTTTCAAGCTAAAGCAAGAACTGGTTCCTTCTATAATGCTATTGAATTTCAGTGTCTGTATTGCTGAATCGGTCATTTTGAAATGCTGCTAAATTGGTCAAGTGCTGCTGAATATGAACTAGGAATCTGTTGATATTTTCTCTATCTAGTTATGTACTATTGAATCATTGAAATGCTACTGAATTTATGAAAAGTTCTGTCGCTGCTGCTGGGCTTCTTGCACTAGAGCTTTTGCCTGTGTTTGATCGGAACCGTTGGTTGTGTTTTGTACAGTGATGAGAGGCAGAGAGGGTAAAGATACAACGTGATTTCACCAAGTGAAGTCATTCGATACCAGTGCAGTTTTGGCACACACGGTGTGTGTCTTTGGTTCTTTATATATTTTAACATTAATATATCTGTCAAAATAAAAGAATTATCACATTTTCCCACTTTGTCGGTGGGGTCTGGTTCCCTCTGTACTTCTATTGAATTTCAGTGTCTCTATTGCTCAATCAGTCATTTTGAAATGCTGCTAAATTGGTCAAGTGCTGCTGAATATGAACTAGGAATCTATCTATTTTCTTGGTCTTATTCTGTACTGCTGAATCATTCAAATTCTACTGAATTTGTGAAAAGTTTTGTTGTTGTGTTGGGTTATTTGCACGAGAGTTTTTGCCTGTGTTTCATCAAAACCGTTGGTTGTGTTTTGGACAGTGATGAGTGTGATTTCACCAAGTGAATTCATTGGATACCAGTTCTAGCGCACATGGTGTGTGTCTCTGGTTCTTTTTTTATGTGAATATATCTGTCAAAAGAATTATCTCGTTTTTCCCCTCCATCGGTGAGGTCTTTGTTCTGAATTTGGCGGATCCACAGCAGAATACAGAGTTTACTAACGACGAGATGAAAGCTAGTATCTTTTGATTTCTTTGTTGTAGTGGAAACGCACACGGTTATATGTGTGATATCTTGAATTCCAATCATCTTTGCTTGAAAAATATGTTTTTGGATTTACATTATTTTCTTCTAGCAATAGTGCTTTATAGAAAGGCTGACACGACGGACCCACTGTTGGGAATATGCCCTAGAGGCATCCATGTATGATGATATTTCCCATTGTATTCATAAAGATATTAAGTAGTCCTTGTATAAACATCTGGTGTGTATCATTGAATATGTGATTCAGTTGTGGAACTATGCATTCATGTTGTTTGTACTAAATATCCTTGGTCATTGAGGTTGTGCTGGACACACAACTTAGACCAATGTGAAAGTTGGCTTGATGACTCAGTTCCACTTGTCATGGGCATGGAGATGCTGTTCCAACTTACACAAATTCGGCTAAAGAGTTTAGCGAGTCGGATTGACCCATATTGAGGTACAACGAACAAGTTGTCATTTGTATATCTCAATCAATGTAATCCTTAGACCTGAGGTTATTGCATAGTCCGAGTTGAGGATCACCGACTTAGGTTCTGTCAAACGCTGATCCGTAACTGGGCAGTTATAAAGGTAGAGTTCGGGTCGACTCAGAATCAAGTTGTGTGATGTGAATAACCAAGATGGGATTTTGCCCCTCCACTTGGAGAGATATTCTCTGGGCCCTCTGAGATGATATGATTCGGAAAGCATGGCCATGCACGACTCGGTTAAGTGTTAACCGAGGCGATCGACTAAGAGTTAGTCGGGTGAATCACTTATCTCGGATCGAGAAGAGAGTCGGACTATTTAAGGGATGACAATTATTCGCCTATAGTTTGACAAGGTATATCGTGAGGCAAAAGGGACTCGGACATAAGTCGCATTGGAAAGGCAAGTCGTCATGACTCTTTGGTACTTGGGAGTCGGCACGTTCTGCTAGGAGCCTCTACCGACTGATCGATTGAGAGTCAGACTCCAATCGTGTCCAAGTAGCCATGAGCCTGCGGGGTCACACACTTAAGAGCGGGAGCATGTTCGGATTGGATCTGAACCTGTAATCTGGTTGGGTGGGACCTAAACCGGATTAGGACTGAGTTAGTGAGTTGGACTCACGGTGACTAGTGTTATATGGGCTTTAGTGAATGGGTCGCGCGAGCAGAGCCCACTTTCACTCCCTATATATAGTGGAGCACCGTAACCCAGAAATGTTAATCGTTGTTCGGTTAGGTCATTCCATGTGTTGGAAACCCTAGATCCACAGCAGTCCTGCCGTCATTACGAACCTAGCAGTTCGCCGCCGGCGCTCCTCCTTGTACGTGTGGATACCAGCAGAGGTGATGTGCGATCAGCACTAGGACGATCGGATCGTGAGGACTACACTGCATCAACTGACGCGCTTCATCAGTAATCCGCAACTGCGCGTCTAGTGGTAAACCTCGTGGCCTTCTACTTGGGATCACCACGTTAGAGGAAAAGTTTTGTTGTTATCTCTGCCTGGCCCAACACCCACCATCTTACAACGTCGCTCTCAATTTTCTCCTAGCAATATTGCTTTATGGAGAGGCTGACATGATGGACCCACCAGCCTACATCGTCCCCCTTAGTTTTCTTCTAGCAATATTTCTTTGCGGAGAGGTTGACATGGCGGACCCACCAGCCTGCAGTGTCCCTCTTAATTTTCTTCAAGCAACATTGCTTTACGGAGAGGCTGAACTTGCGGACCCACCAACCTGCAGCGTCCCTCTTCATTTTCTTCTAGCAATATTTCTTTGCGGAGAGGCAGACATGGCGGACCCACCGGCCTGCAGCGTCCCTCTTAATTTTCTTTTAGCAATATTGCTTCACGGATATGCTGGCATGGCGTACCCACCGGCCTCCAGCGCCCTTGTTAATTTTCTTCTAGCAAGTATTTCTTTATGGAGAGGCTGCATGGTTGACCCACCAGCCTGCAGCGTTCCTCTTAATGCGCGGGTTTGAAAAAAAGAAGTTAAGCACATGTACAGAGAGGCAGGCATTGGGGACCCACTAACCAGGACATACTAGAGAGGCTGACATGTGTCCTCCAGCAGCAAGACCATACAAGGCTGCCACATCTAGCTATGTTGCCAAGGTTAAAACAACAGACGCAGCCAAAAAAATCCATCATACACACATTTCATTACAGAGATATTGACATGTCATTTAAATAAAAAAGATATTGACATGTGGGACCCACCAGCGAAACCTTAAACACATGGTGCCACATCGAGCAACATTGCCAAGTTCCAAAGAGGGAGGCGCGAGCGAGAAAAAATTCCAGCATGCACACGTTTTCTCCCATGAGAGGGTGACATGGGGGACCCACTAGCCTATATAAACGACTGATACATCGAGCAACGTTTCATTGTTTGCAACAAGGAGGAGCGAGCGTGAAAAAATTATAGCATGCACACATTTCTTCTAATGAGAGGCTGACACGGGGACCCACCAGCCTGTATAAACGGCTGATGCATCGAGCAACGTTGACAAGTTCGAAACACGGAGGCACGAGCGCGATAAAAAGTCCAACATGAACATGTTATTCTAATGAAATGCTGACATGTGGGACCCCGGAGCGTGACCAAACGATAGATTCGTCGAGCAACGCTATCTAGTTAGAACATGGTAGTGCTAGGAAAGGAAAAAATTCAATCATATACACATGATTCTTCTAATGTGAAGCTAGCATATGTGACCCACCAGCCTGAATGTAACATCCCAGCATTTAGGAGCCAACGAAGGGTAGAATTAGGAATTTGTGCATATGCATGCATTCATCTGTAAAATACGGGTAAATTTTTCACCAAACTAAAAATCTAAAGTGATCAGAGTTTCTTTTGCTCTCTATGTTTAGAGTTAGATATTTGAGAGTGATCGTGATAAACTTTGACATGATATTTTTGAATAATTATGCTTTGAGGGGGAGAATTTGAATTCAAATTTGAAATTTGAACTTATATTTAAAAGTTAAGATTTATTAATTTTAAATGATTTTTAAATGATTTAGTAATATTATTTGTTACTAAAAGAGATATTAAATAATAATAGAATTCAAAATAAAGTAAATCAAATAAGAAATGATTCTTTATTTATTATCTTTATTTCTTACACAATTACTTTACAATAATGAATTCATTAAACCAATAAAGGTTCAGTACAGTGAGAGAATTAGAACAAATTGAATTCAAATAATAAACTATTACAAAATATTATAAAATTCTTACAAATGTATCAAAGAAAGATTACAAAGACAATCTACTTAACTATCTAAACCTATACTAAAATCTTGCACATCCAGATCTTGTACCTGCAACAAAATGCAAAACAAAACAAAAAGGGAAAATAAATATTAGTGGTTAGGATACTCTTAGTAGAGAGAAGTGAGGTGCACTACTCACTATACATAATTGAGTATTGTTTAAAAGGGGCAAGTTTCACCAATATGAAAGAATCAGATTTTCCATAAACCAATAAGCCACAACACAGCTCTCAATAGCAAGTAAGAAGGGCTGGTTTCACTAGGAGAGTAAAATGTTAAAAGATCAAAAGGTAATGACACCTCATTGATCTGATACAAATGGTGTACCAAGCACACAGGCAACACACTCACCTAAATGCATGGTGAGAGCTGTCAACACAGTAGTAGCAGCCACACAAGCAAAAGGAATGGCTCAGTCGTGGCAAGAGCTTCCACTAGCTCATTCTCTCCTTCTCAAAAAGCACACCAGGAGCACACCAAGCCTGCCAAAGCCAAATAAATCACCATCCAAAACACACACAAGATCATCCTAGTACCACCAAATGGTGACATAAGGAGGGGGTGGATCAGGTGGACAGCAAGGCCAAGTTCCACGAGCTAGGAGGTGAAGGTCAAGATCAAGGCCAAGCTTCAAGAAGCCAGAAGTAACAGGAGCAGCACCAGTAGGAGAAGAACAAGATCAGGCCAGCAATAAAGATAGCAACATCAAGTCACTAGATCAACCAGCAACCACAACAGTAACTCAACTATTGTGGTGAGTATTATAAAACCCTCACATGATTTGTCTATATTATCTAAATAGAGATTCATGTGTTGTTTTATATCTAGAGCTCTCAGAAAACACCCAAGTGGGGTGAATCCATCATAGAGGATCTTTTAAATAAAGTATACATCTAAATTCTACCAAATCAACCAGAATCTCAGACCAGCATCATAGATCCTGGAGTTAACAAAAAATTCATATCTTTCCAGATGTACATAATATATCTTATAAATTCTAGGCACATCTCCTAGTGGAGTAGCACCTCAGAATCTACAAATCTTATGAACCAATATAAATCTATGAGCACCCGAACATTTTAGTCAAGAGGATACCAGATCCAGTGACCAATTATAATTCTAGATCATTTCTATAAGGGACAACAAGGTAGGAAAATTAGTTCATATGCCTCAGACCAACATCACAGGAAGATTAGTTAAGAAGAAAATTTCCATTTAACCTTGATCTAATCCAATCATCAGCTCTACTGAATCAAGCCAATTGTAGAAACCAACAACTTGTCTGCCATAGTTAAATGGTGCCACAAGAACAGGTTCTATAAGCCAAGTAAAACGATTATTTAGATACCACAAATAAGGTGGCAAGACTTTGGATATCATTTTCCTGAGACTACACCTAAGAAATCATCATCAAGCTTATCTATGCATTTATAGAGTATCATTAAAGTAAAATGATTAATCTCAATCTATGTATAACCATACAAGACAACATGTATTAATACAGTGATAAATCACTAACTGTGCTACTGTCAACACTAATGTATTTACAGTAGATGAAACCACAAATCACCACCAGATAGATTCCACGGTAACAAATCATCTCAGCCAAGCTCAACTATCAACTGGAATCAACACTTTAGAGCCACTAGCATCAGATAATCAAGTCAGGACAGTGAACACTAGATTGCAATTTGTCACAATTCCCATTAGGCACCACTACTAGTTCAGTTTATCAGTTACCATTAAACAGAGGGAGGAACCCTAGAACCAGGCATGATCCCTAATCAGGGATACAAGACAGAATCACATAGTCTAGCTCAGGCGGGGCTGAGGCCAAACAACCACAAGGGGAAATAAAATCAACTCACAGTAGGTCCTCGCTGAAGATTAGAAGAGGAGGCAGAGGGGCCGACAAGCACGCGGTGGCAGCCATAGCCAAGGGGCGCTGCAACCCGCACCGAGCCGAGGTGGCAGCCATAGCAACGTCTGAAGACGAGCAGCACCACCACCGCAACCACATCACCATCAAAGCACCACTTGGGGCGGCGGCGGAGGCGTCACCAGTACCACCCCAAACCCTAGGGTTCGGGACGGGGCTAGCTTGGCCGCAGGATAGCCCCAAGTACAAATAGAATTGGACCAGATGATAGAGCATCGTCGACATCTACACCATGCACCACGGCGACGACTAGAGAGGACCACGACGGCGGTGTCAGCGACTATGGGGTCGAGGAGGAGAAGGGGTGAGGTCGAGAGAAAGTGAGGCAGAGGACTAGGCTGATAGTGCCAGTACCCCTTCGGGGAGATCCTTTGACCTAGCCAAATGGGCCAAGGTGGGCCCAACAGACCCAATGGGTTGGACCAAAACCCTAACAGGAATTTTAAAAATTAAGTAAAAGACCAAAATACCCCTAGACTTAAATAAATCCTATAAAATAAAATAAAAGTCTAAAAAATACAAACAATATATTTTTAGGTTTATAACAACATAATCTATTAAAGTAAATTTAGAAACCATTTTAAATAAATGGATTGTATGATTAAGGACTTTATAATATATATATACCTTATGGAATTTTATAAAATTCAAGAAAATACATAAAAATCAATAAAAATAACTTTTATTATAATTGGTTATTATAGTATTTTAGAAAAATACTAAATAAATAATTAAAGTTACCAAAATAAAATCTTTTTTATTTAAATGCTAATTCTTAAAAAGAATTATTAAGAAAATAAATATAAGAGTTAATATTAAATAAAAATTAGCTTTTAACTCTATTCATAATATATTACATTTTAAAGAGTGAAAATAATATTTATAAAATATTAAGGTTATTCCTTAATGAAGAATTTCTGAAGTTCCTAAAGATATTCCCGAAAGATCAAAATATTGGGTAAAACACAAAGAAAATAAATAATAAATAATAAATAAATGCATCACATTACTTTGCATTTTCATCTTTTGCTTCTTTAAATATTGTCCTTACCGGGAAGTAATGATGTTTTGTAGACATAGAAGCTCAAGGGCTAGTGCAAGCATCCGACTTCACTACCTTGCAATCACAAGGTAAGTTCATCACTTGCTCATATCCTTTGAAGAGTCTTTATCAAAGTATTTGTAAATTGTGTGTTATCATCTATGCTTTGGAGAAAGAAAAATATTATTTTCTCAAAACTAATAATGATGATATCATTCTCAGTGGTGATATGGATAAGGTGAGCAATGGAACTTAGGTTTACATTTGCAATAAGATTAATCACCTAGGACTTAACAACCCATGACATCAGTGATTCTAGCGCTGTATATTACGCGTTAACCATGAGATTTGGAATGGGACGGAGAAGTCAGTTGTATCTTCTTCCTCTCGCATGTAGCCGGATGTGCAGATCATGGCTTTTATCCTCGTAGCATGCATTAATTGGTAATTCGTAGAGGATATGCAGCATATGGGTGGGAACCCACAACGTCCCACGATAGTTCTGGCATCTAACGGTTTGTACAAACCATTGTCGTAATTCAATGGGTGGGCATGGTGTACACCAAGGAGACATGTGTGGTCGTGAAGAGGGCAATGATTGGCATGGATCACCTACTAGGCCCCACATCATGGAATTGTAGATGGGAAAGTACGCCCGGTTGTGCAATAATGAGTTGATCTCTCATGGGTAAAGTAATCCACCTCTGCAGAGTGTAAGAACTATAACTTGGTACTCCCTATTCCGGGAAGGAGCTACAAACGCGGCAGGAAAGGAACTCCATGAAAGTTCTAGTCAACCTGTGAAGGCTGATGGGCATAGGTTTTGATAATAAAATCAATCTTTGAAGAAAGATTTATGAAAACTGCATAGTACCAAGCACTAATAGTCTGAGGTGGTAGATAGAGCATCAAACTTCCTACCTTGCAAATAATGAACTTGCTGGGTAACGCTGTTACTCACCCTTTCCTTTGATCCCCTGCTTAGACTCTGACGATCCAGAAGAAACACCTATGTATGTAGCAGAATGTCAAGATGATGTCTTCTATGAGGAGCCTGACCTGTCGGGCGGTGTTGAAGGGGTGGACTACAAGATCACATATGGAGTGGACGGCAACAAGTCAGATTAGTTGCCTTAGTTATTAGTAACCAATTGAGCCGAGCAGCATGAACCTTATATAATAAGTTGTTGAGATCAATTCGGAGATGAAGTTGTTACTTTAAAACTTCCGCTAGAACACTTTATATTTGGTTTGTAATTTGGATCTTTTGAAGTCTTGAACTTCTGGTATTGTAATAATAAGAATGCGTGTATGTTTGTAATATGGACCCGCAATGTTTTCGTTGTACCACTCTAAGGGATGTGATATTTACGGAACGGTGTTCTATGGATGTCATGTCAATGACTATAGTGTACTACACATGTAGTGGTATGCTGGGTCACCGCAGTTGGTATCAGAGCAAATTGCTTTTACTTAGGTTACCTAGTAAAGGGTATTACCTGTAGGAGTTTATAGCAACAATAAAGAATTCTCTAAAATGGTATAATGAGTATTCATGTAACATCTCTAAAATCATGTTTCAAACTTATGCATATCATCCATGCATCCATGATCATATGATTTTCATTTCAAACAAATCATTTCAAAACAGAAGCATTTATGCTTATTATTTCATGTAAGTTTGCCCTAGCCTTAGTGCTATCTTCCAATGAGAAGAATACTTGTTTTGATTCAGTAAAGTTTGAAATTCAAACTTAGGCACCACCAAAAGTTTGAACAAAATTTCAAAAAAAATGAGTGAATAAACCAATATTATGCCTATTTGAATATATATCATAAAGACTTGGTTTTATTTTATTTTCATTTGATCAAAGAGTTTTGATTAAACAGTAGTGTTTGACACACATTTGAGTGCAAGGTTTGCAGTATAAAAACCTAGAGAAGGTTTGAATTCAAACTCAATTGATTTGGATTTGAAAACCATTTCAGAAAATCAAAACAGAAAAAGAAAAGGAGAAAAGAAATAGAAAAAGGCCCGCGCTACCTATCTGGCCCAGCTGCTAATCCAGCCCACTAAGCCCACCCGGGGTCTCCCTCTCTCTCGCTCACTCGCAGACACACCCCCAGGTCACTGACTACACGACCCCACCCCCTCTCTGTTTCACTCGCTGACCGGTGGACCTCGCCAGCTCGCCCCTTCTTCCCCAAATCGCGCCACGACCACGTCGCCGGCCGTTTCCTCCGCCCTTCACTGCCGCGTTGATTCCTCGCTTAAATTCCCTTGATACCGCGCGCGATCTTCGCCCCCGCCTAGCCTACTTAAACCCCCTCTGCCCCCTCTCCATTTCCCCTCAAACTCCGAGCACAAAGCGCCCCCAGGCTGCCTGCATTCATCCTCGCACCGCCACAGACCGAGAGCACTCCGGCGATCGATTCCGGTGAGCCCCGTGCACCCCTCTCCCTCTGGTTCTTGCAGACAGCCTCGCCACATCCTTGCGCATCTACTGACACCGTTGATTCCTTCTGTACCGCCCCAGGACGTCGTCTTCAACAAGCACAGCAAGCCCCCGACGACATTCTCAACTCCGGCGGTCAAATTCGGTGAGCCCCTTGTTCCCCTCTGCCTCTGATGCGCACGATCTTGCTTGCCGTAGTCTTGCGCATCTCTTGATGTTGTTTGTGCATCCTAGGGTGACCAGGATCCTCGCCAACGTCGTCGTCCACCCAAGCCCGACGCCGCCAGCAACTCCGACGAGTTCCCTCGGCCACTCCAGAGCGTCCCTTGCCAAGCCGTCGACAGGTTGAGCATCAGTGCATCGCCGCGGTTCTGGTAAGCACCCCCGACGACCCTATAACTACCTGTAGCGCCGCGCCGCCGTAGGCAGAGCTCGCCGCCGCCAGTAGCCACCGCCAGCGCCGCCCAGCTTTGGTCGTTTGATCCAGAGCCATTGGATCTGCATCCAGCGTGCGAGATTAGATCACTTAACGAACCGTTACGAGTAGATCTGGGCCGTGCAGATTATGTTGATCTAACGGCTCACAAGCGCGATCCTGAGCGAAGCGGTACGGGCCAATTAGATTAAGACGTGTGGCAGCTGTTTGGATTTAAAAACAGGATTTGAATCTATTAGAAGTTTGATTTTGTTTTGGCTATAACTTTTGATCCCCATGTTAGAATTTGACAAATTTTATATCAATGGAATCAGGAGAACAAGCCCTTTATAAATATGCAATGTGTTTAATGTTTTGCTTCTGTTAAAATGGTTTTATTTGCAGAAACTTGGGTAGGGCTAATTTTAGTATATGAATTGTTTAAGAAATGTTTTAGGCTTTAAATAATTGTTGTTTGGCAAGTTTTTAACTTGTTTATGAACCAGTACTGTACACTTGCTTTGTGGAGTTTTAAAAATCATCACATATCATATTGCATGGATTCATATATTTTTGTTTGTATATGTTTTCTATGTGATTTGTGGATATGATTCTTTGTGTAGATTTTGGTGCTAGTGATTGTGATTGTGAGGAGTGTAGCTACTCTCCAAACTACCAAGGCAAGTGGTACTTCATGAATATTTTTATCCCTATGTTTTCTACTAAGCATTAGAAATATTTTGTTAGTCTTGCATGCTATATTTTGCTTATATGCCATGTTGGGAAATCCTAGTAGTTGTAGAATTGCTAGGAAATTTCTAAGTTAAGATGCTTATCTATGCCATGCTTAGCCTAGCTAGTAGCAACCAAGGGTTGGTGAAATATACATGCTATGATGAAAATATTTCTAAGTCTTTGGACTTGTGTTTTGCCTAATAAAACAACTAAGTAAATGAAACACCTGGGTGGAATGGAAGGAATGGTTTGTGTTGAGTGGTTACACAAGGCCAGGGGACTGGTGAACCTTGTGTATCTCACTTGTGGAAAGCCACCCAGGAACAAAGAGATTTTAGAGGCCAAGTGTTGAGAAGCTTCTAGTGTAGCCACTTGGCAATATGGGCTTTGCCTGGATCATAGGTTGCTAGAACTTAGCCATTTGGACTGTTGGTGGTAGTGGGATGATAGGTTGGAACGCGTCCATTTGGTCTAAGGGAAGGCTTCTGAAAGGTCCTGTCTTGGTGAAAATCAAGTCTGGTGGGGAAAGTGCACAACCTCTGCAGATGGAAAAATCTAAGTACTTAGCCATGTCCCTAGAAAAGGACAACTTGAGCATCAAGACATGGAAGCTATCAAGAATCTCCTCATCCCAATTTCTAAGTAAAAACTTGTGGGTGAACAAGGGTGAAGGACCTCAATGTCTATTGGTGGTCCTTAGGAAAAGTTTTGACAAAGAAAAACTTAGTGATTTCAACTAATAGGCAAAACCTATTTTGAGCAAAGCAAGCCAAGCTACACTTAGCCAAATTGCATATAGTATCTAGTCCACCTAAATTATACTAAGGTATCACTTGCCAATACTATTCCAATGTATTGACCCACTGTGGATGTAACTTGTGATGTTGCAGGTTACTCTGATGAGGATTAGGAGTCATGAGTCTACACTCAACATGTTTGCCTGTGGCACATGAAGATGAAGACTTTTTATTTATTTACTTATTCAAACTCTTGTACTAGGCCTGTGGCCTTGGAGTTGTAAAGACTATGTTTTTCTCTGGAATGCCTGTAATAATGACCATTGTTTCTGTGTACTTCATCTTAAACTGTGGATGCTAGCAATGATCCAGGGACTAGCATTGCAATCACAGGGATCCTTTTCCTTTATAAAGGAGGGATCTTACAGATGGTATCAGAGCACTGTGTTGCCTGTAGGATTATGACCCTAGGATTGGAAACCACTAAGGAAAAAATTTCAACAACTTCTACACTTGTCTATTCCTCTCGTAAACTTTTCTAATCTTCTTTCTCATCTCTAATTGTAGATGAATTCCATCAACGAAGTCGTGAGGAAAGGACCACTCATGACAATGTCTTTGGAGTGTGAGACAGAATTCCCCAAGGCTCTCAAGGACCTCATGGTTGCAATGGAAATACATGGTGCAGCTGTGTACAAAGGTTTTCCTGTGATGGATGAAGGAGTTGAGTACTGGTGGGTGCAACTTCACTTGTATAAAAACAAGGAAGACAACCACAAGGACTCAGGATTCTGCATGTTCACCAATTCAGTGATGCACCCTACATTCTTTGACTCAGCAAGAGATGCAGCTTGGAAGACCATCAAAGAACTTGGTGAAAGAGTCAAGTGCAGAATGTTCAACATCCAAAATAGCCTAGAAGAAGAGAAGAAACATACCCAAGAGTTGGAGGCTACCAACCAAACCTTAAGAGGAGACATTATAGACTTAGTGATGGAGTCATGTGAGCAAGATAGACTACTTGCTTCTGGAAACATTATGTTAGCCAACAGATCCAGTGAGATAGGATTGTAAACGTACTTCGTTAGTTGGACCACCACTTATCACCTTATTTTCCAAATGTTACCTTAAATAAGTTGAACCTTGGTTGATGTAATGGATTCTTGTATGCCATGACTTGTGTGTTTTGATTTCCAAGGATATGTATGTGATGTTTTGCCTTGTGTTTCATCTTAAATTGTGTTGATTCTAACTTTTTCTATCTTATAAATAGATGCCTAATGTTACCATCAGCACTGTTGAGGAGTTCCAGGGAACTCGCTTTGGTCCTCGTATTGTTGAGCTTACTACTTTGCTCAATCTCCCTCTTCCTACCATCATGGTGCTTCCCCTCACCAAGTTTGAGAGGAAAGACCTTTGGGGTTTCAAGGTCAACCAGTCCGGACGCCAGACTGAGCGTACTACGGAGGCCATCGTCTTCAAGCTCATGCACGATGACAAGGAGAGAGGCCTTGAGGTAGTCATGCAGGATCTGATAGGACATCTGCTGGGGAGACACTCTCGACAGGTTAGAGGTACTCACTTTCACGTCTTCGGTAGACGTGATGAGGATGGATAGTCCATCGACTTTGAGGACACTTCGAGGAAGACAGCAGAGCCCATTCGTCTATACCACCAGGACTTAGAGGCTCTCATTAGGCACGTGGATTCTGATAGGACCAACGTCATGCTCAACAATGACGAACTCCAGGTGCAGCTTCGCGAGAAGGACAAGCTCTTCGCGGAGCAAGATGAGATAGTTAAGGAGATGGAGGCAAAGTTCGAGAGCCAGGACAGAAAGTTCAAGAGTCAGGAGAAGCGAGTCCAGGATAGGAACAAGAAGATCCGGGACATGACTGAAGAACTGCAGGCCAAGGACTTCGAGCTCGAGCATCAGCAGACGGTGATTGAGAGGCTTCGCTCTCAGAAGAGGGCTCTCAAAGCCAAGATAGAGACCTTGACCACCAGTGTCGAGGAATACAAGACCGCAATGGAGAACGCAGGTCTTACCTTTGTCGAGGAGGAGGTTGATGCCGAGGAGTAGATTTGACTACTTATTTATCATTTATTATCATACTTGTTGTTGGGAACTTGTTATTTGACCATCCAACATGTGGATGGCTTGTTATTTGTGTGTGTTTTACTTTGCGAACTTGTTATCTTGTTATTGAACCTTTATCATTATGTTGCATGCCTTGTGATTGTTTATGTGATGTATTGTGCATGAAAGCATCTATGGGTATCTCATTCTTATCTCTATTGAACAAACCATAGATGCCTCCCCGTCGTGCAAATCCCAACCCCAACAACAACAACATCACTCCAGAAATGCAGCAAATGATGACAGCACAGACTCAGCTGATGCAAATGATGACGACGTTCATCCAGAACCAAAACAAAAACAACAACAACAACAACAACAACAATAACAACAACAACAACCCACTGGCTTTTGACATGCTTACCAGGTTCTTGAGATTGAGGCCAACAAAGTTCTCAGGAACGACTAATCCCATGGTGGCCAATGATTGGCTATGCTCTGTGAACAAGGACTTGGTAAATGTGGGTTGTACTGATGCAGAAAAGGTCAGATTTGTAGCACATTTGCTGGAAGGACCAGCCGCCACTTGGTGGGATAACTTCCAGATCACCACTCCCATAGAATATGTGACATGGGCTATCTTTGAGGATGGCTTTCGTACTGCTCATATCTCATCTAGAGTGATGAGTCTGAAAAAGAAAGAGTTCCATAATCTGAAGCAGCGCCACCGCAGCGTGGCTGAATATATCGAGGAGTTCAACAATTTGGCGCGTTATGCACCGGATGAAGTTGACACTGATTCTAAGAGGAAAGAAAAGTTCCTCGAAGGGTTGAACGATGAGCTGAACCTGCAGTTGGCGGTGGCATATGTTCCCACATACCAGTCTCTTTGTGATAAGGCTGCTATTTTGGAGAACAAAATGAAGCAAGTTGAGAGCAGGAAGAGAAAGCACTCGGACAAGCACAGCTCGGGATCGTCTCACAAACGTTCCCATTACGATGACAGTGGAAGCTCAGGATCCCACAAGCATGGGAAATTCAACAAGCACCACAACCACAACCGTCATGACAACAAGCATCACCGTAGTCATGACAATGACAAGTGCAAGAACCACAAGGGTGGATATAAGAGCCACCACAGTGGTAATGGAAGTGGCAGTGGAAGCCATCCTGTCAAGAAGGACATTAGTCAGGTTGAATGCTTCAAGTGCAAGAAGGTGGGGCATTATGCAAATGAATGCCCAGAAAAGAAAGTTGAAGGACCCAACAAGCCCAACCCTTTTCAGAAAGGGCAAGTTAACCACATCAATGTGAAGGAAATTTATGAGGAGCCTGATGCTGTTGCTGGTAAGTTCAAACTCAATTCTGTTCCAGCATTTGTTCTCTTTGATACTGGTGCATCTCATTCATTCATATCAAGAGAATTTGTTGAAAGAAATGAACTGCCAGTAGAAACTATTGGGTGTCCTATAAAAGTAAGTTCTCCTGGCGGAGAAATGATAGTGAATTCAGGATGTCATGATCTAGTTATAGAGTTTGGGAAGTATAAGTTTCCCGTTAACTTGATAATCCTAAATTCCCAAGGATTGGATGTCATTTTGGGAATGGACTGGGTGACTAAGCACAAGGGAGTGATAGATTGTGCCAACCATACTGTCTCACTCACAACTCTGGAAAATAAAAGGATCAGATTCAAGACCAACTTTGAAGCAAGAAGGAGTATGCTGAATTCTCTTAAGGGGGTTAGCATAGACAGTGTACCAATTGTGAGTGAATATCCGGATGTATTTCCGGAAGAATGCCGGGAATGCCACCTGATAGAGAAGTGGAGTTTCTTATTGATTTGCTACCAGGATCTCGACCAATAGCAAAGAGACCGTACAAGATGTGAGTGGATGAACTGAAAGAACTCAAGAAACAACTCGGAGAGCAGTTGCAGAAAGGATTTATTCAACCAAGTTCTTCATCTTGGGGAGCCCCAGTGTTGTTTGTGGAAAAGAAAGATAGAAGTCAAAGGTTATTCATAGATTACCGTTCACTCAATGAGGTGACTATCAAGAACAAATACCCTTTGCCTAGAATCAATGACTTGTTTGATCAGCTAGAAGGAGCTTGTGTGTTCTCGAAGATTGATCTCCGGTCAGGTTATTTCCAACTCAAGATAAGGGAGCAAGACATACCTAAGACAGCTTTCACCACAAGGTATGGATTGTATGAGTATACCGTGATGCCATTTGGTTTAACCAATGCTCCAGCATACTTCATGAATATGATGAACAAGGTGTTCATGGAATTCCTTGATAAATTTGTTGTCGTCTTCATCGATGACATTTTAATCTACTCCAAGAGCAAAGAAGAGCATGAAGGACATTTGCGTTTGATACTTGAGAAGCTTAGAGAGCATAAATTGTATGCCAAATTCAGCAAGTGTGAATTCTGGTTGAATGAAGTTGGATTTCTTGGACATGTTATGTCAAAATATGGTGTAGCAGTTGATCCTGCTAAAGTTTCAGATGTAACTGAATGGGAATCTCCCAAGTCAGTGAAAGAAGTTTGTAGTTTCCTTGGCTTAGCAGGTTACTACAGAAGGTTCATTGAAAATTTCTCTAAGGTTTCCAAGCCTATGACAGAATTGCTAAAGAAAGACAAGAAATTTGCTTGGTCTGAAGGTTGTGAACTCAGCTTTCAGGAATTGAAGAAGAGACTTGTGACAGCACCAGTCTTGTGTTTGCCAGACTTGGAAAAAGATTTCCAAGTATACTGTGATGCATCTCATCATGGTTTGGGAGCAGTACTTATGCAAGAAGGAAAAGTTGTGGCATATGCCTCGAGACAACTCAAAACTCATGAAGTGAACTACCCTACTCATGATTTAGAGTTAGCCTCTGTTGTCCATGCACTCAAACATGGAGACACTATCTTTTGAGAAAGCGATGTGAAGTGTTCACAGATCACAAAAGTTTGAAGTATATCTTCACCCAGAAGGAAATTAATATGAGACAAAGAAGATGGCTAGAGCTCATCAAGGACTATGACTTAAGTTTGCAATACCACCCCGGTAAAGCGAATGTTGTAGCAGATGCTCTAAGTCGTAAGGTTTTTGTGAATGGACTTACCAAAGGAGAATTGCTAGATGATTTGTGTGCCCAATTTAGAGATCTCGGATTGGAGATTGTGCCCGAAGGACATCTCATGTCTTTAGATGTTCAACCCACTTTGTTGGACAAGATCAAGGAAGCCCAGAAAATTGATAATGAAATTGAAGAGATTAAATAAAAGATTGGCAAAGGAAAAGCCAAAGGGTTCCATGAAGACGAACAAGGTACTTTATGGCATGGGAAACATATCCGTGTTCCACAAGATCCAGAGCTTCAGAAACTGATTTTGCAAGAAGCACACAACTCACCATATTCCATTCATCCGGGTAACACCAAAATGTACATGGACATGAAGGAAAGATTTTGGTGGAATAATCTCAAGAAGGACATCGCCGAACATATTGCTTTGTGTGATATGTGTAGTAGAGTGAAAGCGGAACATCAGAAACCAGCAGGTTTTCTTCAACCACTACCTATTCCTGATTGGAAGTGGGACAAGATTGGTATGGATTTCATTACCGGATTACCAAGGACCCGGTCAGGATACGATTCTATTTGGGTAGTAGTGGATCGCCTAACTAAAGTGGCTCATTTCATACCCGTGAAGACAACCTATACAAGTGCTAAGTTGGCCAAAATCTACATGAGTAGAATTGTATGTCTACATGGAGTGCCCAAGAGTATTGTGTCTGATAGGGGAACTCAATTCAGTTCCCATTTTTGGAGACAACTACATGAGTCATTGGGAACGAGGTTGGAATTCAGCACTGCTTTTCATCCTCAAACTGATGGACAAACGGAAAGGACTAATCAGGTTCTTGAAGACATGTTGAGGGCATGTGCCCTAGACTATGGAGCCAGTTGGGATGAAAGTCTTCCTTACGCAGAATTTTCTTATAACAACAGCTATCAAGCCAGCATTGAGATGGCACCATTTGAGTTTCTCTATAGGAGAAAGTGTACCACCCCATTATTATGGAATGGTGTGGGAGAAAGAAGTTTGTTCGGACCAGAACTTATCAAAGAAGCCGAAGAGAAGGTCAATGTAGCATCCCAAATGTCTAACAATTGCAACGCTACTAGCCTAGTCTATATAATGCTACCTTCCTACATGTTTAGATTGCATCATCATGCTATCATGCTCATGTCATCATGCCACCTTGCATTTGAGCATCATATAAAACCCTTTTTGTGTTGGTTCTTCTCTCATATGCATTGTAAATTGTATTTGCCTCTTGATATTGTATTTGGTTCTTGATATATTGTTTAAATGCCCAAGTTGAGTTGGGGGCATATCTTTTAATCTACTCCACCACCCTTTCTTTTCACCACCTTATAATTCCACCATCCCTTTATCCATGAGCTTGTATTTTATTTTCTTTTGGTATTTAATCTAGCTCATGGGAGATAGGATGGATCTACTTCTACAAATTCTTTTGCTTGGCTTTCATTCCACTTTTGGGAATGCATGAGAATAATGCCATGTTAATATTATTGTTTTCACAAGAATAAACATGGCATTAATTATTTTGCATGGGCCATGCAAGCACCACCATATTCTAGTCCTTTGGGAATTTATATGAATTTTTTGAGTGGTGTATATCTCTTGGAGCTCTCCCTTCCCTCTCAAATCTTTCACCTTGTTTGGTTTATTTCTTTTTGCCTAGTGCTCATCAAGCTTTTCTCTCTTGTGTATGCCATGCAATCATCTTCATCTTTTGTCCTCCTTGGTTTATTTGATTTTTTGAGTGAATCATCCATCCCCCTCTTTACCACTCCGTTGGCTTGATCTAGTTTGTTCTTGCTAAAAAACAACCACCACATCTCTCTCCCTCTCTCTCTATCCTCTATCCAAACCCTAACCCTAATCACCTACCCCTCTATCACCATCTACCATACCCCCTCTCTCCAAAACCCTAAACCGAGCCTCCCTAGCCCCCTCCCTCTCTCTCGGCCTCTCTCCTCTCTCTGCCATGCTAGCCCCACCTGGCCACCCTTCCTCCCTGGTCCCACCTCAGCTCACCACCAACCCCAACCCTAAACCAAACCCTAACCCGAGCCTCCCTCCTACCCTAGCTCTCTCCCTACCCCCTCTCTTCTCTCTCCCTGCCGTGAGGGCCCCTCCAGCCCGAGCCTCCCCACCGTCCCTGCCGTACCCACCTGGCAGCCTCCATCACCTACCCCTGCTCCTGCCGTCCAGCCCGAACACGTGAGGAGGAGGGAGAAGGTGGCACCGAAGCCACCCTCATCTACCCCACCTGCCACGGCTGCTCTTCCTCCCTCCTTTTTCCCCTTCCACACGCCTCCTCTGGCCTCTCCCAGATCTGTCCCGAGCCAGCCCTCCCCTCCTCCTTCCTCCTCTCCGACCACCAACAGCCGACGCCGGTCACCGCCAGCAGCGCCGCCGCCCCCTCGTTCCAGCGGGTGTGGACGACGTGGGGGTGATCGAGGTGATCGAGAGGGCTCCCCTGCGTCGCCTCGTACACGGAGTCGAGACGGAGGAGCCCCAGAAACGCTGCACCCTGCCGAGCCCGACGCGGAACCCTAGCCGCCGGCCGTCTGCCTCGCCGTCGATCGGCTGCTCCCCAGCCCGAACCACCTCCACCGACACCCCCACGGTGAGCGTCCGAACCTCCCAGACAACCTCTCTCCGTTCACCGTTTCCTGTACGCGCCATGCCACCGGACGAGCGCCTTCGGTGCATCGCGCTCGCCGTCATCGAGGACCATCCTCTCGCCGTATACGCCTTATCTGGCCACGCCTGCGGTTCCTAACACCAATCCCCATCCACCGCAGTGGTTCCGCCCCTCTGCGCGAGCGATCGGTCGCGCGTTCGAACCCCGCCTCGCTGCGCCGTTCTCTGTCGTTTCCGTCAGATGCGCGAGAGAAGAGAAACAGTACGTGGCGCCCTTTTTGCAGATACCCCCTCGGTTTTTCTCTGCTCAACCCACGCTCCTAGAGGTCCCACCTACCAGCCTCCTTCTCCTTTTTGCAAAAACCTCCCCGCTGTTTCGAACACCCAACCCGTGCTCCCTCACTGTGCCGCGTGGCAAGCCCCCTCTCGTTCGCTGCCGCGTGGGTCCGCTTCACCGCCGGACCCACCTGTCCGTCACCATGGCTCACTTCAACCGTGGTGAGAAAAGCCTCTCTGCGCGCTGTTTTGCCAAGTCAGCCTGGCCCCACCTGTCACTGTCTGTGGCTAGATCTGCGCGAGTAACAAAAGATTTTTTGTTTTCTGTTTTAATTTAAACTTTTCAAACCTAATTTAAATTCAAATTCAATCTGTTTTTAAATAACTTTTGAATTATAATTCCAAATTAAACATGTAATATATGTTTGAAATCAGAAAAATGTGAGGAATTCAAATATGCTATTCAAAGTAATGTTTGGACACTTTAATTTTCAAGTTGTTTAAAATTACAAATAAATACCCCTTTCCTTAATTAATTAATAACTTTTGTTTTATAACTCCAAATTTGACAAATAATATGTCTAAATCGATCAGCGCGACGAGCCCGTTCTATCTATGCATTCCATGTTCTGAATTGCAGCATGCATCATATAAATATAAAGTATACAGCAACTTATTTGAGGTTAAAAGGTGACTAAAACTCAATAAAAGGCTTATTTCTTGTATTCCACACCTCACCCATGCCATGCTACATTATTGCCATGCAAATTGTGCATCATTCATCATGGCATGATTGTTTGCTTGTCGCATTTTATTCATATGCTTGTGCACTTTATTTATGTTGGCCCTTGTTTGTTTGGTTCTTCTTCGAATAGACGCTGAGCAGGGGATATATCAAGAAACCCAGGAGCACTACCCAGATCCTTCTCTCGCTTCAACTGAGCTGCCAGGCAAGCACTACCACATGCTTGCATACATATAGTACCTATTGCCTCTATCTTATTCTTGCATCATTGAGTCGCGATTGCATTAAACTGAATCCCAAGTACTGCATAGCCTTTACTTTTAAACCCCACCGAAGCTTGTTCCTCCATCCCATGAGCCATTACTACAGGAGTTGTTTGAGCCATGCGGGTCGTAGAACAGCATGTGTAGGGTATGTGAGTGTCTGATGGATAACGAGGTACTTAAACAACTTAACCTGAGTAGTAATGGGATAACTAATGAAAGTGGCACCGTGAGCAATATCTGCTATTTGTTTCTTCATGCTCACTTGTGTCCCGTAGGACCCTGAGTACTTGATTCCTGTTCCTTGAATATTCGCGCTATCCACATCCGGGAGGCTTATGAACCCCCCTGAGCCAGAGCTTGATTCATTCTTATTTCTTGGGGCCACAAACTAGTTTGGGGCTTTATTACTATCCTGTACTTATGCCATGCTTTACTACTTTATTTAAGATTGTGCGTGGAGCACCTGTACTGTTTAGGACCGTGACACGTTTTTGCTGTATCGACAAGCCCAGTCACACTTTCGGGTTCCCAGTCGTTTACAGCCGTCCACACAAACCTTGAGTCCGTCTCGGAGCCGGCCAACTTCGTTGCGGGTAGCTTAATGGGGTGGCCCCCTGAAATATTTCTGAATCCTGTGATCTCTTTGTCGTGAATGCCTCGTTGGGTTTTGATTTGGTTTTTCCGAGGTTGATCGAGTGTGTGTTGCTATTTGTGCACCCCTGCAGGGTAAAACTTTCTGAAAGCCGTGTCCACGGTTATGGACGGCTTGGAGCACAGTTTCTCGATCATAGACAAGTATAACTAAAGTACCGCTTTTAATTTGACTAAGTACCTGACTAGTAAATAGTGCAATACTCATGGAATGGATAATAAAATTGCCAACGGATGGGGGTTGTTCGTCCGCTTCCTCGTTGGTAAGCGAGGAGGAGGATGGATCTGTTGATATTACTGTTATAACTGTTATTATTAATTCACGGACATCCGTATATCTTTGGTTAGGCGGATGGTTAGCAAATATCTATAGAACTATTAGGTGTTATCTTTTGCTGCAATTGCGTCACCCCAGGTTGTGTCCCCTTTAGAGGCATAAAGACTTGCTGAGTACCCCTAGGGTCTCACACGATAAATTGTTTGATTCAGATGAACAGGTAAACTCGCAAGATGGATACTGGGTGGAGGAGACGGACGATGTTGGCAATGATCACTCGATGTAGAGATTCCGGGAACGGGGATCCGTGAGATCTATGGGCGGGATGTGTTTATTTATGGGGCATCTTATGCCGATTTGCTTCTTATCCGTACTCGGATCTTGATTTCCGCTTCCGCCTGATACTCTGATGTTTGATGTACGAGGAGATATCCTAAACTATTATATCTATCTAGGATATTTGGATCTTGCCGTATGGCGTTGCAATATTTCTATTTCTTTTAGATGGAATGGCTCTGAGGACTGTTGTATGGTGGCTTGCATACATACTCATTTGTGTATGTAGTTGATCCCTTCGCCTGCCGATTACGCCGATCGTTCTTGTCCCGATGTTTGGAAATGGTTAGGACGGCCGAAAGGTCTACCTGTGAGTGGCATTTGGCCCCAGCGTACTATTTTAACCATTTCCGCTCATCCAGACTTGCAACTAAGAGCGTAATTCACCGAGGTAGTTACAGTCAAGTTGGTTAAGGACAGATTGAAGATAGCACAGTCCCAACGGAAAAGCTACGCAGATCCTAAGCGTAGAGAAGTCACCTATGAGGTTGGTGATAGAGCTTATCTAAGAGTGTCACCACTTCGTGGAGTGAAGAGGTTCGGAGTCAAAGGAAAGTTGGACCCAAGATATGTTGGGCCATTCAAGATTCTAAGTCGCAAAGGAGAAGTTGCTTATGAAATTAAATTGCCAGAGTCTTTGTCAGCTGTCCATAATGTGTTTCATGTGAGTCAGCTTAAGAAATGTCATCCAGAAATGGAAGAAACTTCTTTGAAGGATACTATACCTTTGGAGGAGGTACAATTGGAAAGTGACCTCACTTATGAGGAGAAGCCTATCAAGATTCTTGAGACCGCAGAAAGAGTCACAAGGACTAAGACTATCAAGTTTTGCAAAGTTCAGTGGAACCATCATTCCGAAGAGGAAGCTACATGGGAAAGAGAAGATGATCTTCGAAAAGACCACCCTCACCTATTTGCTAGCCAATCTGAATCTCGAGGGCGAGATTCACCTTAAAGGGGTTAGATTTGTAACATCTCTAAATTCATGTTTCAAACTTATGCATATCATCCATGCATCCATGATCATATGATTTTCATTTCAAACAAATCATTTCAAAACAGAAGCATTTATGCTTATTATTTCATGTAAGTTTGCCCTAGCCTTAGTGCTATCTTCCAATGAGAAGAATACTTGTTTTGATTCAGTAAAGTTTGAAATTAAAACTTAGGCACCACCAAAAGTTTGAACAAAATTTCAAAATAAAATGAGTGAATAAACCAATATTATGCCTATTTGAATATATATCATAAAGACTTGGTTTTATTTTATTTTCATTTGATCAAAGAGTTTTGATTAAACAGTAGTGTTTGACACACATTTGAGTGCAAGGTTTGCAGTATAAAAACCTAGAGAAGATTTGAATTCAAACTCAATTGATTTGGATTTGAAAACCATTTCAGAAAATCAAATCAGACAAAGAAAAGGAGAAAAGAAATAGAAAAAGGCCCGCGCTACCTATATGGCCCAGCTGCTAATCCAGCCCACTAAGCCCACCCGGGGTCTCCCTCTCTCTCGCTCACTCGCAGACACACCCCCAGGTCACTGACTACATGACCCCACCCCCTCTCTGTTTCACTCGCTGACCGGTGGACCTCGCCAGCTCACCCCTTCTTCCCCAAATCGCGCCACGACCACGTCGCCGGCCGTTTCCTCCGCCCTTCACTGTCGCGTTGATTCCTTGCTTAAATTCCCTTGATACCGCGCGCGATCTTTGCCCCCGCCTGGCCTACTTAAACCCCCTCTGCCCCCTCTCCATTTCCCCCAAACTCCAAGCATAAAGCGCCCCCAGGCTGCCCGCATTCATCCTCGCACCGCCGCAGACCGAGAGCACTCCGGCGATTGATTCCGGTGAGCCCCGTGCGCCCCTCTCCCACTGGTTCTTGCAGATAGCCTCGCCACATCCTTGCGCATCTACTGACATCGTTGATTCCTTCTGTACCGCCCCAGGACGTCGTCTTCGACGAGCACAACAAGCCCCCGGTGACATCCTCAACTCCGTCGGTCAAATTCGGTGAGCCCCTTGTTCCCCTTTGCCTCTGATGCGCACGATCTTGCTCGCCGTAGTCTTGCGCATCTCCTGATGCTGTTTGTGCATGCTAGGGTGACCAGGATCCTCGCCAACGTCGTCGTCCACCCAAGCCCGATGCCGCCAGCAACTCCGATGAGTTCCCTCGGCCACTCCAGAGCACCCCTTGCCAAGCCGTCGCCAGGTTGAGCATCAGTGCATCGCCGCGGTTCTGGTAAGCGCTCCCGACGACCCTAGAACCACCTGTAGTGCCGCACCACCGTAGGCAGAGCTCGTCGCCGCCAGTAGCCACCGCCAGCGCCGCCCAGCTTTGGTCGTTTGATCTAGAGCCATTGGATCTGGATCCAGCGTGCGAGATTAGATCACTTAACGAACCGTTACGAGTAGATCTGGGCCGTGCAGATTATGTTGATCTAACGGCTCACAAGCGCGATCCTGAGCGAAGCGGTACGGGCCAATTAGATTAAGACGCGTGGCAGATGTTTGGATTTAAAAACAGGATTTGAATCTATTAGAATTTTGATTTTGTTTTGGCTATAATTTTTGATCCCCACGTTAGAATTTGACAAATTGTATATCAATGGAATCAGGAGAACAAGCCCTTTCTAAATATGCAATGTGTTTAATGTTTTGATTCTGTTAAAATGGTTTTATTTGCAGAAACTTGTGTAGGGCTAATTTGAGTATATGAATTGTTTAAGAAATGTTTTAGGCTTTAAATAATTGTTGTTTGGCAAGTTTTTAACTTGTTTATGAACCAGTATTGTACACTTGCTTTGTGGAGTATTAAAAATCATCACATATCATATTGCATGCATTCATATATTTTTGTTTGTATATGTTTTGTATGTGATTTGTGGATATGATTCTTTGTGTATATTTTGGTGCTAGTGATTGTGATTGTGAGGAGTATAGGTACTCTCCAAACTACCAAGGCAAGTGGTACTTCATGAATATTTTTATCCCTATGTTTTCTACTAAGCATTAGAAATATTTTGTTAGTCTTGCATGCTATATTTTGCTTATATGCCATGTTGGGAAATCCTAGTAGTTGTAGAATGGCTAGAAAATTTCTAAGTTAAGATGCTTATCTATGCCATGCTTAGCCTAGCTAGTAGCAACCAAGGGTTGGTGAAATATACATGCTATGATGAAAATATTTCTAAGTCTTTGGACTTGTGTTTTGCCTAATAAAACAACTAAGTAAATGAAACACCTGGGTGGAATGGAAGGAATGGTTTGTGTTGAGTGGTTACACAAGGCCAGGGGACTGGTGAACCTTGTGTATCTCACTTGTGGAAAGCCACCCAGGAACAAAGAGATTTTAGAGGCCAAGTGTTGAGAAGCTTCTAGTGCAGCCACTTGGCAATATGGGCTCTGCCTGGATCATAGGTTGCTAGAACTTAGCCATTTGGACAGTTGGTGGTAGTGGGATGATAGGTTGGAACGCGTCCATTTGGTCTAAGGGAAGGCTTCTGAAAGGTCCTGTCTTGGTGAAAATCAAGTCTGGTGGGGAAAGTGCACAACCTCTGCAGATGGAAAAATCTAAGTACTTAGCCGTGTCCATAGAAAAGGACAACTTGAGCATCAAGACATGGAAGCTATCAAGAATCTCCTCATCCCAATTTCTAAGTAAAAACTTGTGGGTGAACAAGGGTGAAGGACCTCAATGTCTATTGGTGGTTCCTTGGGAAAAGTTTTGACAAAGAAAAACTCAGTGATTTCAACTAATAGGCAAAACCTATTTTGAGCAAAGCAAGCCAGGCTACACTTAGCCAAATTGCATATAGTATCTAGTCCACCTAAATTATACTAAGGTATCACTTTCCAATACTATTCCAATGTATTGACCCATTGTGGCTGTAACTTGTGATGTTGCAGGTTACTCTGATGAGGATTAGGAGTCATGAGTCTACACTCAACATGTTTGCCTGTGGCACATGAAGATGAAGACTTTTTATTTATTTACTTCTTCAAACTCTTGTACTAGGCCTATGGCCTTGGAGTTGTAAAGACTATGTTTGTCTCTGGAATGCCTGTAATAATGACCATTGTTTCTGTGTACTTCATCTTAAACTGTGGATGCTAGCAATGATCCAGGGACTAGCATTGCAATCACAGGGATCCTTTTCCTTTATAAATGAGGGATCTTACAATTCGAATGAGAATATTCCGTTATATATTTAATAGTGCGATAATTCTTTGATATGATACAACATATTATTGATTACTAATAAAAATATTTTTGTTATACAGAGTTATGGCATCAAAGTTTCCAAAACAAACTTTGGTAAGGAAATAGGAGATTCTTGATGATTATCAAGGATCATTCACTGATCAACTTCGGCAACTCTTAAGGATTTTTAGTTGTGCAACTAAGATTCCAGTGAATACCATAACCTATTATGATGGTCGAATGTTGTCCAAGTATCGTGTAAGTATCCAACTTCCAGAGGATCTTGGACTATATCACGATCTATCTATGGGTGAGGGTAGGAGTCATCTAGCAGCATACCATGTTGTTGTTGTGGAGGCGATAACCAATATCCAGGAGCACAAAGCCCAGGAGTTAGAAGGGAGCACATTTCTATGATTCCTCATGACTCTATAGACTCGGAGCCAGTACTGAATCATCTTACTTTAGTGAAGAAGCATCCAAAGTTAGCTTCCAAGTTTCTGGATCGATATCGAACTATTGTTGCGTCTTTGTATAAGACACATAAAGTCATTGTAGAGGATAAGAATGACATGTTAGAGGATTTAACTGATCCAGAACAAAGAAACCAGTTAGCATTCCAGTTAGAGAATAAAGCAAGGAGTAGCGCAAAACCAATCTTTAAGGATATACCTATAGATCCTGAATCATTTACACCATATCCTTATTCGCTAGACTAGAATCTACCCATGATCCTAATTTAGATATGAGGTATTTTGTATCACATCCTTCTGAGGAAGAAGATCCTGAGGAGAGAGTGTTTGAATCACCAACATATTCTCAAAACCCAGGGAGTGTACATTATCCAGTGTTTAACTATCTTGCCCAATAGAGCACCTGGGGGGGCGGAATCTAAGTATTCTGTTGACAACTCAAGAAATGAAGCTGAGGAGATGCAAATGGGTGATAGTGTTGAACTGGTTTCTGAAGACTTTTCATTTGAGCTGGATGGAGTCAACGCACTCAGGCTGAGTAATGATTCAAGTCCTGATACTTCAGATACCGAGTATGTTCCATCTGGAAAGCCATTTGTTCCACAAACTGTGCGATGGACATCACGGCGTCACGGTTGGACTTCAGGCATGTATGATGAGCGTCGCGGATACTAAAGGCGTAGAGTACCTACTATGTAGTACCTAGTACTGCGTATTGTAGTCCAAGATAAAAATGTAGCTAAATAAGCGAGGGTAGTGTTTTTATATGTTATGGTACCTATATGGTACAGGTTTGTAATGACTTTGTATTACTAAGTTGTTTGTAATGTATAATATGTGAAATGCATATTTGGATATTATTTGGTTTTGTTTTCCATTGTGTGACTAGTTCTGTGCATGAAGTTGAGCTCATAACACATATGCATGATGTAATTATATATTCGATTTATTTGCATGACTAGGGGGACATGGAATCGGGGGTAGAAACCGAATCTGAACAGCAGCGCATGGAGCGCGAGGCTAAGGAGAAGGTAGATGTAGATGCTGGAAATCAAGGAGCATTACCACCACCACCAATGAAGCCTCTAATGGAGCAACACTTTATGCAATACATGCAAATGATGCAAGAGTCCCAGAACAAATTCATGGAGGAGTTGTTGGGACGAGCTAGAAATCAGAGGGAACCTGAAGGAGGAGGAGTGAGTCTTTCTGACTTCCAGAATGCAAGGCCGTTACCTTTTGCATCAGCTCCAGAACCAATGGATGTAGAGGATTGGCTAGCAGATATTGAGAGGAAGTTAAATACTATAGGTTGCAATGATGAGGAAAAGCTACGGTATGCAACTCATCTCTTGACTGGACCTGCAACATCATGGTGGGAGAATCAGTTAGCAATGCAATCACCAGGGAGAGAGTATACCTGCGAAGAGTGCAAGCTGAGGTTCCATGAGTATCATGTTCCTGAGAGTGTGATGGAGTTGAAACGTTGGGAGTTTGAGGAGCTTCAGCAAGGTTATACCAGTGTAATGAAGTACATCTGGTAGTTTATCCAACTGTCTTGTTATGTTGAGGATGAAGTAAGCACTAAGGAGAAGAGAAAGAAGCGGTTTTTGCGGGGGTTAAACCCATTTGTGAAGATGCAGTTGAGGTTGGCAAATAAACAAACTTTTCAGCAGTTACTGGATGCAGCCATCACTTTTGAAGATGACTACAAGAATGTCCAAGAGGACCGAAGAAAGAGGGCCAAGAAAGAAACAAAGAGGATTCAGGCGAGTAAACCTAAACCCAATCTTTAGTTCAAACCCAGGAACAAAACTTACAACAATAACAATAGCAACAAGAACAACAGTGGAAATCAGCCCAATCCTCGAAGGAATGTCATTTGCAACAATTGTGGAATTCCAGGGCATTTCCATATAGAATTCAAGAAGCTAGTAGTAATTTGTTATGGCTGTGGGCAAAAAGGTCATATCAAGCCTGATTGTCCGAATAAACCACTGGGTGGTTGGCCTACTAAGGGTGGAGGACAAGCTAGTGGAGGTAATGGACATCCCAATAAAGGAGGAAATTTTGCCAAGAATAACAATGGAAAAAGGATCAGGCCTATGGGGAAGCTGAATTGTGAAACCTTGGAGGAGGTGGATAACTCCGAGCATGTAGTGATAGGTACGCTCAACATCCCCAAAATATTGAACAAGGTTATCAAATTCCAATCACCAAAATTAGGGTTAACAAAAACTTTTGCTAATTAAAAACATTATGAATGCATGTGTGTATGTGATGATTGCATGAATGCTTGAATGAACTTGTGTGATTGTTGTGAGTAGCAAGGAATGGTTTAAAGATGAAAACAACATAGTCTAAATCAATCCCAAGCAGAAACAAATCAAGAGGAATTCAAAAACAAACCAAATAAGCAAATGGTCATTTTTGCCAATCTTTTTTTGAAGATTATCTACTGCAGGGGAGACCCCCAAAGCCCTTTATTCAAGATTAACTAAAGGCTCAAAATATGTACAAACTGAGAAAAGAAAAATAAAACTAAAAAACTAATTAGAAAAAAGCAAAATTACAACAAATTGTCAATCCAATTTGATAGTACTGCAACTTTAGAACTTTTAATTCTATGTTTGAGAAAGGAGACATCTTGGACAAATCCAACCTTCCATGCTTTGAAAGTTGGCCTCATGCCTTTAAAAATCTTATTGTTTCTTTGTCTCCAAATATTCCAGCACGCTAAGATGACTATCTCAACAAAACATGGGCCTGAGACTTTTTCTTTGCATCTATTAACATTTTTGGACCTGAACCCGTACCCCAATTGATCTGCAAATAAGTCCAAATTCTGACACTGTAGTTACATTCAAAGAATAAGTGTGACCAATCCTCCAGAGTCTGACATGGACATAGCACACAATCTGAATCAGTAGTCACATTCCAATGTCTTCTTATTAGCATTTCCTTTGTGTTAATTCTATCATGTAAGATTAACCAAGAAAAGACCTTGTGCTTTGACATACATTTACTCTTCCATAGCCACTTAGAAGTGAAATGATCTGGGATCAGATCGAAGTGAGCTTTGTACACCATATTACAGAGTAATCCCCAGACTTTGACAACTTATTATCCCATTTATCCCGTACATGTGGGTCAATGCTGACATGTTGTAGTTGGATTTGTAACCTTAGAAGTTTTGCATTGGCTTCATCCGATAAAGGCAGTTGAAATGCCTCCTCCAGCTGTACTAATGCAATGGCTTGTTGAACTGAGCAGTTCTTATCAAGAGCAAAAGAGAAAAGCCTTGGGTAGGACTGGGCTAAAGGTAGATTATTCCAAGAATCTAGCCAGAATAAATCTAAATCCCCTTTACCAATTTTACAAACTGACAGATATCGAAATTCTTCTTCAAATTTCATAATACTTTTCCACAAAAAGGAGCCACAAACAGTAACATTGTGAGGCACCTCATTGTAATAATAAGCATTTTTAACCAACTTTACCCGTGGAAGATCCTCATTATTGTACAATTTGTGCAGATGTTTCATGAGTAGACATTTGTTTTGAATTTCCAAATTTATTATGCCTAAACCACCTTTCACTTTTGGCTTGCAAATCATGTCCCATGAGGCAAGGGAGTTTACCTCCCATCTTATTTCTTTTTCCTCCATAAATAGTGCCTTCTTTCTCTATTTATTACTTCAATGACTCCCTTTGGAATTTCAAGAGAACAGAGGTAGTGTAGAGGCATTGAGGAAATCACAGAATTTACAAGGACCAACCTATCTCCATAAGAAAGGAAGGAGGCAGTGGCAGTAAGCCTTCTTTCCACTCTATCAATTAAAGGTGACATATCCTTGATAGTTGGCTTTGTAATCCCCATAGGCAAACCTAAGTATGGAAATGGTAGTGTAGCAGTAATACGGCCAATTTACAAAGCAAGCAAACCGGCATCATCTTGATTCATATTGATTGGAATCAGAGAAGATTTATGAAAGTTGACTTTCAGTTCCATGAAGGAGTAATATTCATCCAATATTTCTTTTAGTATAAGTAACTGATAAGGATCTGCTTGCATGACAATGATGGTGTCATCAGCATATTGAACAATAGGGAAGTCATGGGTTCCTCTATTTGGGATAGGAGTTCTCAGTATTCCATCTCTATAAGCCTTATTTATGAAACTTTGTAATAGGTCCCCTCCTAGTACATACAGTAAAGGAGATAGGGGATCACCCTGTCTAACCCCACGCTTACAATAAAAGTTCCTTCGTGGGACTCCATTCAGCAATATAGATGATGAAGCAGAAGAGAGAATTTATTTTACCAGTCAATAAAGACTCCATCAAATCCTTTACACCTCATTATCCTGATAATTGCTTCATGTTCAATAGTGTCAAAAGCCTTTTCAAAATCCATCTTGATAATTACTGTTCTTCTCTTAGAAACATGGCATTGATGCAAATATTCAAAAGTCCAACCAAGACAATCTTGTATTGTTATGCACTTAATAAATCCATATTGGTTGTTATGAATACATCTCTTTATTTCATTTTGAATTCTGTTGGCAGCTAGTTTAGTGACAAATTTCAAACAGGTATTTGTGAGAGAAATGGGTCTGAAATCATTAACTATCTCAGGGCTATTATTTTTTGGATATAGAGTGATATAGGAACCATTTATGCTCTCAAGTGGTGTGAGGCCCTTATGGAAATCATGACACAGCTTGATAAAATCATCTTTAATAATATGCCAACATTTTTTAACAAAAGATCCATTGAATCCATCAGGGCCTGGTGCCTTGTCAGTTTTCATAAATTTTACCACATCCTCAATTTTTGAATTACTGAATTCTGCTTACAAGCAATGCAGATTATCCACATCTTGAACCAATTCTGATAGATCTGCTTTATTCTCAATTCTAGTAGAACCCCCCATTCGGTTCTTATAACATCTCCATAATGCATCAGCTTTGTCAATGTGATTGATTAATGTATTGCCATGTTCATCTTTTATCTCATTGATCACATTGTGCCTGTACCTTTCTGTGGCCTTAGCATGAATTTTTTTTGAATTTTCTCCTCCAAACTTTACCCATCTTATGGTGCATCTATTCTTCCAGTAGATTGACTGAATATTCAATAATCTTTTTAGATGTAGCTTTACAATATTTTTGAAATTAAATTCAGGTCAGCTGAGAATTCTCTTATCTTCGATATCATCAAGCATTAGAATGACCTTATTACATTTTTCTATCAGATCTTTGATATGAGACAGCCTTTTCCCCCACTTTTTAAGAGCATATCTTGTATTTTTGAGCTTTGAAGTTATCATGTTGGTAATAGGACCTTCCTTAACTGGTTGTCCCCAAGCTTGCTTAACCACATCAATAAAACCAGGTTGCTGAAGCCACATATTCTCAAATCTGATTTTTTTTTGCTTTTGGAATGTTTGTGGAAATGTTACCACACAAGGAATATGATCAGAAGTTGTTTTTGATAGTGGATTGACCATAGTGTTGGGATATTGGAGTGTCCAATTGCAACAAGTGAAGAACCAGTCAACTGTTCTAATAGTGGGTTGTCCTACATATTGGACCAAGTGAAGTTTCTTCCTTTTAAAGGCAACTCAATAAGGCCAAGGTGACTAATAATACTGTTAAATAGGAAGATATCATTCATATCAGCCCCATCTTTATTCCTATTCTCAACTGATCTAATAAAGTTGAAATCCCATACCAACAACCAGTGGTCATGGACAGGTATTTGCAAATCATAAAGACATTGTACAAAGTTGTCTCTCTCCTGACCTTTGCAAGGCCCATATACATTCACCAAAGTCCAATTTTCAAAGTTGTGTGAAGAGGTGAATTTCACTTTGATTGCAGCTCTGTTTATTTCTATTAGTTCTCCTCTAAATATAGAACTATTCCATAAGACAATAATACCTCCAGATGCCCCAAGCGATGGTGAGAAGATGAATTGGTCAAAACATTTAGGACAAAAGGATCTTATGAAAGAGTGGTCAAAACTTTCACACTTAGTTTCTTATAGACAAATAACTGCACAATTGCTTTCATCAATTTTGTTATACACCGCCAATTGTTTGTCCTTGTCATTGAGTCCCCTAACATTCCAGCACAGAACTTTCGAGTCCAAATTTACAGTTGAGTAACTATTCATTGATAACCAAAGTAACTATGGTAAAAGAATGACAAGCATAGCAAGCCATAATATCATAAAACAAAAATCCCCAGGATATCATCAACTTATATGACATATTTAGAGCCATATTGCAATTCATTGCCATAGTTCCATCATACTGAACAAAATAACATGACCAGCAACTAACTGTGCAATACAAAGTGGATAAAATGTTTGATAGGGCCAAATTTATAAGAGTCTGACTGCAAAATACAAGACCAAAGTTCTGATCCCAACATTTCCAGTACCACCCAAAAACAAAAGCTTTACTTATCATTGGAGTCTTTCTTTGTGGTTGGAGAAGGTGGAGCAGCCATAAGCTTCTCCACAGTTATGTCTTCAGGTGGGATCTCCAGGTCTTGACCTGTTTTTTGCAGAGTAGTAATGGGGATGACAGGCAAGATATCTTCCTCTGCATTTTCCAAAGGCCTAGCTGACTTAGCCTTCTTCCTGGTTTTGGGTTTGTTAGACATCAATGGAGTCTTATAACCTGCAGCCTTGTTTGCCATTCTTGTGCTTCTTCTAACAGGGGTCTTTTCATTTGACTCTTGTCCTTTGCCAATGAAAATTGAGCTACTGACACCATTAAAAATTTTCTGTCTTTTCTTATCTGCAATCAGTGGCTTGGATTGACTATGTGTGACTCTGATAGGCAGGTCTGTGTTGCACAAGGATTTCTTATTTTTAATCGTTGAACAAGAGATTGGTGAAGCTGTAAAAACTGGTAATTGACCACTCTGCAAAATAACTGGCTCCTCATCATTGAGCTTCCTGGCAACTGTCCTGCGCCTCCCAACCAAAGAGCCTGTGGCTTCAGATTGCTTCCATGATACAGTAAAATTCAGACATCCTTCAAAAGCAGAAAACCAATCCCTTTTTGCCAAAAGTGTGCTAAAATTTGGATTAGGAAGACTAACAGGGATATAGTCCATGCAGTGCTTAGGCAACATTGAGTTTAAGAGCTGGTCAATTAGCAGACTTGGAGGGGGAAAAGGTCCATATTTCACAGGCAACAACGTGCTTTCTATTGGGCAATTCTGACCTGATTAATAATAATAGTTTGATGATGCACCATGTTGTCATTGTGATGAGAACCCCCTGAGTCATCAGTATCTTCTGTGACAATAGAATTATCAGCTTGATCCATGTCCAGATCATCTTGTTGTTGAAAACCACCTGCATTGTTATCTTGCTGTTGGAAAAAGTTATTAACATTGTTCTGATCAAAGTGCTGCTGAAGATCCTCTTGATGATTCCAACCAATTTCAGGAAAAGGTGTGTTAGCAAAATTATTATTGTCTCCAAATTGCTGGTTACCAGCCAATGAGGATTCCCATTTAGGGGCATCTGATCTTCATCATGTGGCAAGTGATCAGCAAATTCAGAAGTAAGAATATAACATACTGCAGTCCATGACTCTCTTACTCCACCCATAGTTGCATAATTTCCGAAAACAATATCTCTAGGGACTCTTGCTATAGAGGGAAATGAAGCATAAACTAGTGTCCTTTCAATCACATCCTGATCTTGGTGCCAATGCAGACACTTACCAAAATTAGCAATAGCATTGTTTATATCATAGTCATTCCTATAGTCTAATGGCAATCCCAGGAACATCAACCATCCAGTAGAAAAACCCAATTCTGCTCTATGATTTTCTCTATCATCATGAGGCACAAAACGTACAAAGATACCGTTCTGTAACTGGTAAGGAATGTGATTCACAAGAGCAGCTATAGCTGCAGCACTACGCAGGAAGAAAAATCCAATACCAAAGAGACAGGGCTAAATAGCGTAAACATCACGATGCAGCTGATGCACAATAAAGTTCCTGACATGTTGCCTCCAGTAAGGTTCAAGATGAGGTGGAGGGGGTGGCATGAGCTCAGAAGTAACAACGTGGTCATGGAGGCGCCGCGGCAACACAGGCGGCGTGTAGAAGGTCCTAGGCAGCCTTGTGGGTCCACCATCGATGATTTGATGGACTTCAGGGATCCACCTCGTTGGATCAAGCGGGAAGTTAGCCATTGTCGACGAGATAGGCGTATGCGGCAATTTTGCAGTAGGGTTCGGAGTTGTGTAGGAAGGGGAGAAGGTAGACGAATCAACAAAGAACTGTTTGCTCTTGTCCAAAACCTGGTCGGTGCCGTCTTTATGACACGTATTGTCCAACTTGGCTTCTCCGGTTACAATGCCAACTCTGTTTCCCTTAGGAACCCACAGCTTCCTAGCTTGGCTCTTCAGCTTCAGACTCTCTTTCCTGATATGACCATAATGAAAGCAGGCCCGACATCTTATTTGATTTGAGCATTGATTAGTAACATGTCCCATACTTAAACATTTACCACACTTAAAGACCCTGTAGGCCATATCATCAATCATTTTTCCAAAATCAGGGTCTTCCTCATCCTGGACCTTGCAATTTGAATCCTTCCCATGAGAAGGTTGAGTTTCATCAGTAAACGTGCCAAACTGAATATTTTGTGTAACAGCAGAGACAGATGAAGGCATAATTACAGCAGCCTTTCTCCTGAGTTGGGGACAATCATATCCGGCTTCTACGTAAACATCTGCCTGATCTTTTGAGATGGGGCATTCATAACCTTCACAAGCATCATATTTTTCAAAAGCAGCAAAAGGTAACTTCTTAGAAACAGAGTAATCCTTTCTAAAGCATGAACTTGCAGGCCTCTTTTTTAGATCATTCAAAGCACAATCAGTTCTTTTTTGTTTGGGCTAATAAGTGTCCACTCTTCATTACACTCCTTCTGCCAAGCAATAAATTCTTTATTCCAAAGGGGACCTCCATTACTCCAAAGTTGAAAGAAGCATTTAAAATCCATGCATAAATATTGTTGAAGTCCATAGACCAAAAATCTAACATATTTTGAAGAGAATGAAAACCTGAAAACCCTGTCAGCAAGTTTGATAACCGAGAGATCATGTGCATCACCTCCAATGCAAGATTCCAATGCCAAAGCAGCAGATTTATCATCAAGTTTAAATTTGGATCGGCCAAAGGAAACTACCATCAGAAAGTGATGTGCTTTGCCCAACGGATGAACAATTGATCTGAATTTCCTCTTGACATCATTTTTGAAAGCAAGCCCCGAAGAAAGATCTAGATTTAAAGGAGCCGAAATTATAGGATCTATGATCGGGTCGATTAGATCAACAACAGGATAGCCACATGCCTCAGGCGAAAGAATACATGAAAGAATAGTGACCATAAACCCAGCAAAAGAAAGAATGGATCCGATCCTAGGTAGATCATTTAAGGAGATCTTCTTACTAATGAGGCCACCTCCTTTTGCATTGATCAAGGCCAACCAATTATGCCTAGGCCAAAGATGAATCTCACCATCATAGTGCTTCTGACGACCCTGATCCAAATCCTTGGAAGTGGTATAAGTAACCCTCCATGGCCAAGCCGGATCCAGACATGACATGATCAAAGAAGGTTGGGAAAAAAGGATATCACATTGAAGAGGGGGGAACGCTAGAGAGAAAGGGTGGAAGGGGAGGGTTGATTACCGGTAATCAGAGGAAGATCACCGGTGGCAAAGGTGGCTAGGATTTAATTTGGGTGGGTGGGAGAGTCGCCATTGTGTTCCCCCGGTCCAATCTTGTTGGGGAGATTCTCTTTCCCATTTAGCATGTAGTTTAGCTAACCATTTTTGCCAATCTTGCTCACTAGGCCACTTTGAGTGTTTCTAGTCCAAGATTTCAAACATAAACAATTCCATTTATTTTCACCCCTTGCTAGACCAAGTAAAAGTGAACCCAAGCCCACCTTTCAAACCCACAGAAACAATTGGCAACTTGATTCAAATGACAATTCAAAATTGAATCTAGTTCATATGTGAAGATCACCAATTCTCAAAACACAACCAAACCAGTGCACCTTGAAAAAACCAACTGACATGAGACTAACTAGTATGTGACTAGTACACCCACCAAGTTTGAACCAAAAATTCAAATTCAAATCTCTTTCGGCCATTTCATCAAACACCTTGCAAACAGAAATCAAACAAGACACAAAACACTATAGTGAGCAGTGATTTGGCCAACCTTGTTCCCTCTCTAGCTCACATCACCCTCTTAGTAGATCATCTAGCTCATTTAACAAGCTCTAGCTCACTGTAACCTTGGCAATTCCATCAATGCTGAGCATGCCAAGCCTCAAATGGCCACCCCATTGTCGACAGCAAGCTAGGAGCCTCACCAAGCCTAGCCACCTTGTTTGGGACATTAACCACCGTCCACTGCCACCCCATGTCCAATGCCAACGCACTGCCAGCCCCTGGACCACTCAGCCCAAGCGTGCCCAGCCTCTCTGCGAGCTTGCCAAGAGCGCGCTAGAGTGTCGCACTCGACACGCGAGCACAAACTGTGCGCCGCCCCTGCCGCTTGCGTGCGTGATCACCACCATCCCAGCAACCCCGCAGACATGCCCGTTCATCGACGCGTGACCAGGAGAGCCCTATGTGCCATTACAATGCCCGTCGGACCCACCTAGATCTCCACAGCGTTCGACCACCTCGCACCGCCCCACGCCTCGTAACCATGCCGTTGAGATTCGCCAGAGAGCACAACACCGTCCCCTACTATTTCCCATGCCTTTAGCTCGCTGTGTAGTCGACCCCGACGAGCTCAGCCTGCGCCCTTCGGTCCCCTCTTGGCACTATAAATAGAGGCCACCCCCGTTCTAATTGAGCACTCCATCACACTCCCCTCTCTCTCAGAACCACCCCACCTCATCCCCGGAGCAAGGCGAGCAGTAGGTTGCCGGAATTTCTCCGGAGTCTGCCGCGGAGGAGGAGAAGAGGAGCTGTCGATTGGAGCCTCCCCACGAGGAGCCACCGGTACTAGGAGGATCGTCGTCGTCGACTTCATCGTTCGCCCCCGTCGCCGACCCTCACCTGATCCCTGGTGAGCCTCACACGACCCACACTGGCCGTGTTAGGGTTCTGTCTCGCTGGTGTTGCCCGACGGAGACGATAAGTCACAACCGTTTGATTAGATGTTGATCGTGTGGTTTAGATTGCCCCATACCGCTTCGCACCCCCCTGTCTCGCTGACTGGTAGGGACAGCCACTTAAACTCACCCCACGCGTGCGCTGTGCAGCGTGGGCCGGCCCAGTTACACTCCTGCGCGACCCAGTAGTATGAATTTAGGTTTTTCCATTTAGTTTCAAACTTAGTTCTGTACCTATATTCAAAAATCAACCCAGGTCGATTCACTGAATCAAATTGCATGAACCAATTTTGTTAGAAAGTACTGGAATTCTTAATCCAAGCCTGTTGGATTCAAATAAATTATATTTGTAGATCACCTATAGTAAAAATGACAAGACATAAGTTTTTCTGCATTCAAACATTTTTCAAAATTAAACCACAAAAGATTTTGAGTTGATTCCAACTCTCAAAAATCAAATTTGACAAGACCTTTCTGAATATATAAAAATATCTAGGTTTACTTGCAGAAATAATGGTCAAGCAATAAAAGAATGCCCCATAGGCCATTCTAGTCACTTTAATTAAATAAAATAAAAAGGTTAAACCTTATTAAATTGTGACACCACTTCAAATCACATTCTCAAGTACTGAAAATATGTGGTGACATGTCTCAACATGATCCCATGTTTTAGTTGGAAAATATTAAATCTTAAGTAGTTTTTAAATGAGTAGAAATTACTTTTCTAAAATAAAAAGAATAAAACTAGTGCCTTAATCTTTGTGATAATAATGATGATGCTAGATCATCTAGTGTGAGCCTTTGTGTGATAAATAGAATTAGTTAAGTATTGTTTGGTGATTGTGTAACTCGTATTTATTTATAGACGCTAGTATCGAGCAAGGATATGAGGAGGAAGGAGGATACTACGAGGAAGAAGTCGAGGAGAACTTCAACCACTGCTCTACACAAGGCAAGCCTAACACTACAAGTTGACTTAGCAAGCTAACACTCTCAACTATGAAAACTAGTTAACCTATGAAATGCATTAGGCATGCTTTGGTTATACCACCTTATGATACCCAATCCTAGTTTTAATTGCAAGCTTATTTATTTTATTTCTTTATCAAAGCTCTTCAGTTTGAGTTTACTTAGTGACTGGTAGATTTTAGAAATATGTTTAAAGGTAGCCTAAAGAGCATAAAACTTGACCTAAGTTAGATAAATCTTGATGTCATCCTGAGGCATGAGATTGAACTTAGATCATTCACACTTGATTACCACCCCTTATTAGTGTTTACCCCCACCTATAGATGCTAGTGCTAAGCATAAAACTTGATCACTTTAGTTGGGAATACTTGGTGAAAGTGATTATAAAAACCTTAGAATGATGAGTCATTCTAATGAAATGTTTTGACATGTGTTCTTGAACATGAGATGATTTTCATGATGAAAATGTTAAGGAATGAGCCTTAGCCACTTTATAAAACTAATGGTTGTCTGGATGCAATACCATTCCAATGTTACCGTACAACCACAATACCCAAAATTTGGGTAGGGCTTGACTGGAAGTTTATATTCCTTATTATGGGTTCCCTTGTGGCCAAGGTTTGAGCTGAGGCTACCTTGTGAAGATTGTCCACCTGTGCAGTTCCCAAGATGACAGCTGGTCGTGGTTGGGAGGCCAAACTCGCAGGAGAGGTGCCTATACTAGGGCGTGTAATTGAAAGGTTAGGATTGATTATCTGCATACTGAGTATGGTGAATTCAGGATTGTTCATGTTAGATGTATCAAATATTGTGGTGAAAGTGTACCAGCTCTGCAGAGTGTCAAACTATTCGAATAGCCGCGTCCTTGGTTATGGAGAGTTGGAGTGGCCATACTGTTCCGTCGTCAGATGTTTTCAAAATGACTTGTGAAATGAATCATGACTTTGACTTGACGACAATAGGGTTGTGATATGAAATTCAAGTTCCCACTTAGGAGTTATAAAACTTTCAACTATCTTTCTTGGATTCTGAACTCAGTAGAGATAAATCTGGCTTTTTGCAAAACAACCTAGAGCCTAGTACTTTCTACTCAAAACCATTGCACTTGTTAGTATTAGTTTGTGAGTACTTAAAGAGTACTCATGGCTTTGTCCCTGGCTATTCCCGTGGCCATACTATGAGGAGGACTAATAGGAAGATGGACCACAGGAAGGTTACAACAACTAGGATTATCTCCCATCGTCAGCATTTCCTGTGACCCTAAAGATGGAGTCTCGCCTATGCTACCGTTATCATTACCTTATTCCGCTGCTATGATTGTACTAAGACTGGATCATGAGATCCTTTATTGTTGTAAGACCTTATGTATGGTTTGTAATGGATGATGTACTGTGATATCTAATCTGTTATGTCTTGCAAAAATGGTAATCCTGGGATTTCGATGTATGGCATAACAGGCATCTGGGATTAAAAATCCGGGTGTTGACAAGTTGGTATCAGAGCCATCCTGACCATAGGAGACCCTAGTTTAGAATGGACGTTTGAATCAAAAACTTAGTTTCAAAACAAAAGAAGTGAGTATTTATGAAAATCTATTATCATTCTTATCACTTAGATTCTTTCATAAAAATTCATGTTCCTCAAAAATTCGTGCAAACTTACATAAAATTTGACACACTTGATCACTCTACTAACTAACTCATCCTATATTCTTATAGATGGACGTGAAGTATAGAAAGTTCTATCAGTTGGGGAATGGAGGAGATCTCATATTTGAGCGTGACTTGTACCAGCTTTTGGAACTTTTGGAGTGCCTGCACCCCGAGTTCTTCGGAGATCAGCTCAACGACCAAGAAGGAGAGGAATTGCAATGGCTGATTGTTGCAAGTCTCCGAGGGAAGATTGAAGCCCCTAGCTCAGAGGGAATTCAGTTCACCATTAGAGAGAACAAATGGCTAGATGGACTTGCCAGGGCCATGCAGGAAGCTCTTGCCCGTCTCTATGGGTAGAGTATCAATCAGATCAAGAGTACCCACTTTGAGTTCTATCCGAGGCATGATGTTATGGGACAGCCACTGGAGGCACCATATCACCATGAGCTGAAGACTCAAGTGGACCACCTCAGCCTCATGATGTATGACCATCAGAAGGAGTTGGACAATGCACGTGCCTACACCAACCACAAGCATGCCATCGCTGCCCAGAAGGATTAGACCATTGCCATGCTGGTGAACGATCGCTAGTCTCGTCGCCGTCAGCTTGACAAGGAGTGCATCATTTCCCGTCTTCGCCACATGATCACAGATTTGGAGGAGACCATCCACGAGAGATACATGCAGCATGAGGAGAGGGAGAATGCAGGGGAAGACCTTTGTGGAGACCCATACTCTTATCCCAGTGACGATGATGACTTTCTGGAGGATCAAGCCATGGACTTTTTCACTAATGAGGATGACTTCACCTTCATTGATGATGATGAGGATGGTGAGGATGAAGCCACCGATTCCGAGGAGTAGTAGCACTTTAGCACTAGCGTTAGGAAAGTTGTATCAGGTCCCATTGTATCGTAGTTTCACAGAATGGTTCTTAAAAACCATCTATTTTTCCTTTTTGTGGTGTATGTTTGTATTGTGTTCTATGAATGAATGAATGAATGAATGAATGAAAAGAAAGTTGCTAGAAAACTCTGGGTCAAACTTTGAAAACATTTCAAAAACAGCAAAACCCCTGAACCTTAGAAATTTCCCCCTCGTCTCATGAACTATCTCAATCTTCAGATGCCTCGCGGAGGAAGCAGCTCATCTCAGGAACCGATGTTGCAAATCTTGCAAATGTTGGTTTCGGACCGCAAAGCTAAAAGAGCCGAGCGTCAAGCCAACTTAGCCACCCTTCAGCACATAGCTCAGATGCCAACAACAATCAAGGCCATGGAAACCAGGACCAACATGGATCCAAGCTCAAGAACTTCCAGAACACCAACCCACCCATCTTTACTAAGTCTAAAGAGCCCCTAGATGCAGACGATTGGCTGCAAACCATGGAGAACAACTTACAAGTTGTAGGAGTGGAGGCGAATGAGAAAGTACTATTTGCCACCCACTATTTGGCTGGAGATGCATGAGCATGGTGGAACAGCGTTCGTGCCATGAATGGAGGACAAATGATGACTTGGGAGGATTTCAAAATCAAGTTTAGCAGAACCCATTTGCCACCGGGTTTGATCAAGAGGATGAGATATGAATTCAGAGAACTAAAGCAAGGGAGAATGATGGTAGTTGAGTACCATGACAAATTTTTGTCATTGTCTAGGTATGCATCGGACGAGATTGACACTGAAGCTAAGAAGAAGGAGAGATTCCTGAACAATCTGCATGATGAGATGCAGACAATGTTAGTCAATATTCCGTTTGCTGATATTGAAGCCTTAGTGGATTCCGCCATTCAGATCGAAGGCAAGATCAACCAAGCCAATGAGAACCGCAAGCGTCACATGATGCATCAACCAGGAACCCATCATACCCCAAAGTATCGCCCCAACCCATCTCCAGGATTTGCCCCAAGAACCAATAGATCCCCGATGAACCGTCCAACCTATCCAACCGTGGAAACCCAAGGCCCGAAGGAAATGACAACAACAACCCCGGCAACCCCAGCAATTTCAATCGTGCACCGCCAAAGTTTCAACAACAACAATGTCGCCACCAACACCAACACTGCCCCGAGAACTGGAAGCAATGTTGTACCTGTTGCAGCAAAGGACAAGTCTCAAGTGACTTGTTATGAATGTGGAACCAAGGGTCACTATTCCAATGAGTGCCCCAAGAAGATCGTCGCATCCCCCAATGCAAATTCTCTAGCTCAGCAGCAGTGTCGTGTTCATCCTAGAAGAAGGTTTGCCCGAGGGAATTTGCTCAACCGCAACGGCCGTCTGTTTCTCATGAATGCCGAAGAAGCCCAAGAAGCGCCCAATGTCGTGCTGGGTATGTTTTCTGTTAACTCAGTACTTGCAAGAGTGTTGTTTCATTCTGGAGCATCGCACTCGTTTGTTATCGAAGAATTTGCATGCACTAGTAAGATTTAACCCACAAAATTGAAGCATGTTATGATAGTTCAAATCACTGGTTCCACTACCAAAGCTATACAAATTTGCAAGGCCATACCTATCCGACTCCATGGCGTAGATTTTCATGCTAATATAATAGTACTTGGAACAAAAGGTTCAGAAGTAGTACTAGGAATGGATTGGATGTCTAAAAATAAAGGATTAATCAACTGTGCCAAGAAATCCATAACCATGACCAGTATAGCCGGAATATCAGTAGATCATGTATCTGAAACCTTGCCTCGCCAATTCAAGTGCAACAAGAGTATAGCCCAACCAACCATTGACCAAGTCAGAGTATTCTGTGAATACCCCGATGTATTTCCAGATTTTTTCCCGGTATGCCCCCAGATCGGGATATCGAGTTTATCATTGAACTAATCCCTGGAACCGGACCCATAGCCTAGAGACCATATAGTATGAACCCATACAAATTAGTGGAGCTGAAGAAGCAACTGGATGCTATGCTGGAGATAGGATTGATTCAACCCAGTGCGTCGCCATGGAGATCACCTGTCTTGTTTGTGGATAAGAAGGATGGAGGTAACTGTTTGTGTACGGATTATCGGAAATTGAATGATGTCACCATCAAGAACAAGTACCCACTGCCAAAGATAGAAGACCTGTTTGACTAGTTGACTGGTGCCAAAGTGTTTTCTAAGATTGATCTTAGAACTTGTTATCATCAACTCAAGATTCGTGCAGAGGATATTTCCAAGACTGCCCTTACCACCAGATATGGACTGTATGAGTACACTGTCATGTCTTTTGGATTAATCAATGCCCCCGCTTATTTCATGAACCTCATGAATAAGATTTTTATGGACTTCCTGGATAAGTTTGTCATTGTTTTCATTGATGACACTCTGATCTATTCCAAATCAGAAGAAGAACATGAGCTACACCTGAGGACCATTCTTGGAACCCTTAGGGAGCATCAATTGTATACGAAGTTTAGAAAATGTGAATTCTGGTTACAGGAAGTAGGATTCCTTGGACATATAGTATCAGTCAGAGGAATTGCCGTTGACCCCGCAAAGGTGAAGGATGTTGAAGAATGGCAAGCCCCAACCACTCAAACCCAAGTTCGTGCATTTCTCGGATTAGTGGGATATTACCGCAAGTTCGTAGAAGGATTAACCCATGGACCAATTGTTGAAGAAGGATAAGAAGTTTGAATGGATGGACAAATGTGAAGCGGGTTTTCAACAACTCGAGAAGAGATTGATATTAGCCCCAATCTTGATCATGCCGGATATCACGAAGCCTTTTGATGTGTATTGTGACGCATCCATGATCGGTCTTGGATGTGTGCTAATGCAAGAAGGAAAAGATATATCCTATCTATCCTGACAACTAAAGCAGCATGAGCAAAATTATCCTACCCATGACCTTGAACTAGCAGCTATAGTTCTAGCCTTGAAGACATGGTGGCATTACCTTATGGGAAACCATTGTGAAATTTATTCGGATCACAAGAGCCTGAGATATATTTTCACTCAGAAGGAGCTAAATATGAAGCAGAGAAGATGGATAGAGCTAATCAAGGACTATGATCACATTCACTATCACCCCGGTAAAGACAATGTGGTAGCAGATGCCCTTAGTCGATTGCCTTGTCGCTTAAATTCCATGATTATGAAGGAGCAACCAAGTTTGCACAAGGAGATGGAGGATTTCAGAATGGAATGAGTAAGTGAAGGATTTTTGGCTAGCATAGAACTTCAACCTACTTTGATCAGTCAGATCAAGGAGGTGCAGAAAGGAAATGCTAGTATCGACAGAATCAAATGTAATATAGGTACAGGAAAAGTATCCAGATTCACTGAAGATGAAGAAGGAGTTTTGTGGTACAAAGGACGTATTTGTGTGCCAGCAGACTCAGAATTGAAGGAGGCCATTTTGAAAGAAGCTCATGATACTCTTATCCACCCCGGAGGAACAAAGATGTATCAAGATTTGAAGGAGCAATTTTGGTGGCATAAGATGAAGAGAGAAATCGTAAGCTACATAGCCAAGTGTGACATTTGTCAGAGAGTCAAGGCGGGACACCAGACACCCGCATGACTATTGCAACCATTGCAGATTCTAGAATGGAAATGGGATTCAGTTGGAATGGACTTTATCACCGGATTACCTACATCTAGTAGGCGAAATGACTCTATCTGGGTTATCGTAGATACATTGTCCAAAGTAGCCCATTTCTTACCGGTCAAGACCACATACCAGAGTTCTAAGCTAGTAGAGTTGTATATCGCTAGAATCGTCAGTTTGCACGGAGTCCCCAAGAACATTGTGTCGGATCGAGGAACTCAGTTTACCTCGAGATTTTGGAAGAAAGTCCAAGAAGGATTAGGAACCCGACTAGATTTCAGCACAGCGTATCGCCCTCAGACCGATGGACAAACGGAGCGAGTAAATCAAATACTCGAAGATATGTTGAGAGACTGTGTGCTAGAGTATGGATCAAAATAGGAAGATTGTCTGCCTTTCATAGAATTTTCTTAAAACAATAGTTACCAAGCTAGTTTGCAAATGGCCCCATTTGAATTCATGTATGGAAGGAAGTGTCGTACCCCATTGAATTGTTCGGATTTTCAGACCCGACATCCTACGAGAAGCAGAAGAGAAAGTTCACAAGATCCGTGAGCACCTCAAGACCGCCCAATCCAGACAAAAGTGTTATGCCGACAAGAGACGTCGACACCTCGCCTTCAATATCGGAGATTTTGTGTATCTCAAAGTGTCATCTTTGAAAGTAATGCAACGTTTCCAGCTCAAAGTAAAGTTAGCCCCTAGATTTATCGGACCTTTCAAGATTTTTAATCATCAAGGAGAAGTATCGTATCAACTGGAACTGCCAGAGGAAATGTCAGCATGCATAATGTGTTCCATATTTTGTTGCTTCGCAAATGCCTAGAAGTCCCGGAGAAGACTGAAGTTTTTAAGAATATTGATCACCGAACCATAGAGATCAACGATGACCTGACGTATTCATGACCCACAAGTGTAGGGGATCGCAACAGTCCTCGCGGGTAGTATTACCCAATTTATTGATTCGACACAAGGGGAGCCAAAGAAAACTTGCAAGCCTTAACAACTGAGTTGTCAATTCAGCTTCACCTGGAAATAGTTCTTGCTCACAGAAGTTTATTAATAGCAACAGTTTGTAGTAGCAACAGCAAAGCAATAGCAACAGTGAAATAGGAGCAATAGTAACAGTTATAGTAAACAGTGGGATTCGAGTGCGGTAGGCATAGGGATGGATGGACGGGTGTGCATCCACGAGTCTAAACATGTAACTTCAAGATCTAGGGCATTGCAGATAAATAATAACAAGCATCCAAGTACTAAAAAATCTAGGCATGTGCCCCATATATAGTCATACGTTCTCGCAATGAGAACTTGCACAACATCTTCTGTCCAGCCAGCCCATGGCAGCGGGTCCTCTAGGGAACTACTGGCAATTAAGGTGCTCCTTTTAATAGAGCACCGGAGCAAAGCATTAACACTCCGTGAACACATGGGATCCTCACACCACATCCATCCCCTCCGGTTGTCCCAATTATTGTCACTTTGGGGCCTTTGGATTCGGACAATGATATGTGTACACAACTTGCAGATAAGATCACAAACAATGCTATCATAATGATTCAATAATAAGTTCAGATCTGAGATCATGGCACTCGGGCCCTAGTGACAAGCATTAAGCAAAACAAGTTGCAACAAAGTAAAATAGCACTAATAGAGATACTAGGCACTATGCCCTAACAATCTTATTCGATTACATGACAGAACTCATCCAATCCCTACCATCCCCAAGCCTACAACGGGGGGTTACTGTAACATCCCTAAAATCAAGTTTCAAACTTATGCATATCATCCATGCATTCATGATCATATGAATTTCATTTCAAACAAATCATTTCAAAACAGAAGCATTTGTGCTTATTATTTCATGTAAGTTTACTCTAACCTTAGTGCTATCTTCCAAAGAGAAGAATACTTGTTTAGGATCATTAAGGTTTGAAATTCAAACTTAGGCACTTTCAAAAGTTTGAACAAGTTTCAAAACAAAATGAGTAATAAAACCAATATTATGCCTATTGAATATATATCATAAAGGCTTGGTTTTATTTTATTTTTCACTTGATCAAAGTGTTTGGAATGGACAGTAGTGTTTGACACACATTTGAGTGAAAGGTTTGCCGTATAAAAACCTAGAGAAAATTTGGATTCAAACTCATTTGATTTGGATTTGAAAATCATTCCTGAAAATCAAACAGAAAAAGAAAAGGAGAAAAGAAATACAAAAGGGCCAGCGCTACCTATCTGGCCCAACGGCTAATCCAGCCCACTAAGCCCACCCGGGGTCTCCCTCTCTCTCGCTCACCCCCAGACACACCCCCAAGGTCACTGACTACACGACCCCACCCCCTCGCTGTTTAACTCGCTGACGAGTGGACCCTACGACCACGTCGCCTTTGTCGTCAATCGCGCGCGCCTGCGATGCTCGCTCCGCCGTTACCTCGCCGCTGTTACTGCGCGCTTAATTGCCATTGATACGCCGCGCGATCCTTGCCCCCGCTCTGGCTATAAGACCCCCTCTGCACCGCGGCCATTTTCCCTCACCTAGCGCCACCTCTACGCCCCCAGGCTGCCCGCAATTGCCTTTGCGCGGCCGCAGACAGAACAGCTCCGGCGACGAATCTCGGTAAGCCCCGACCGCCCCTTTGCCTCTGGTTCAAACGAGCGTGACCGCCACGTCCTTGTGCATCTGCTAACACTCCTGGTTTGCCTGCCCGTGACCCAGGACACCGTCTTCGTTCACACCCACAACCACCAGAGTCGCCGCTCGACTCCGACGAGCAATAGCGGTAAGAATCGAGCGCCCCTTGCCTCCCCTTTAGTACTGTCTTGTTCGCCAGGCCCTTACGCATCTCCTAAACCCTTTGGCTTGTGCTAGGACGACGCAGAGCCTCAGCAACATCGTCGACAGCAAGCAACAGACGCCGCCCGCAACTCCGACGAGCTCCAGCGACCGTGTCCGTGCGCCCCTTGCCAAGCCGTCGCCAGGTTGAGCATCAGCATGTCGTCGCGTTTTTGGTAAGCGTCTCCGATGACCCCCTAGCCATCTGTAGCGCCGCACCGCCGTAGGCAGAGCTCGCCGCCGCCAGTAGCCACCGCCAGCGCCGCCCAGCTTTGGTCGTTTGATCCAGAGCCGTTGGATATCGATCCAGCGTGCGAGATTAGATCACTTAACGAACTGTTACGAGTAGATCTGGGTCGTGCAGATTATGTTGATCTAACGGCTCAGAAGCGTGACCCTACGCGAAGTGGTACGGGCCAATCGGAATAAGACGCGTGGCATCTGTTAGAGTTTAAAAAAGAGGATTTGAATCTATTAGATGTTTAAATTTGTTTTGGCTATAACTTTTGATCCCCACGTTAGAATTTGACAAATTTTATACTGTTGGAATCAGGAGAGCAAGCTCTTTCTAAATATGCAATGTGTTTAATGTTTTGCTTCTGTTAAAATGGCTTTATTTGCAGAAACTTGTGTAGGGCTAATTTGAATATATGAAGTATTCAAGAATTGATTTAGGGTTTAATTAAATGTTGTTTGGCAAGTTTTTAACTTGTTTATGAACCAGTACAGTACACTTGCTTTGTTGAGTTTTAAAAACCATCCCATATCATATTGCATGCATGCATATATTTTTGTTTGTATATGTTTTGTATGTGATTTGTGGCTATGATTCTTTGTGTAGATTTTGGTGCTAGTGATTGTGATTGTGAGGAGTGTAGCTACTCTCCAAACTACCAAGGCAAGTGGTACTTCATGAGTATTTTTATTCCTATGTTTTCTACTAAGCATTAGAAATATTTTGCTGGTCTTGCATGCTATATTTTGCTTATATGCCATGTTGGGAAATCCTAGTAGTTGTAGAATTGCTAGGAAATTTCTAAGTTAAGATGCTTATCTATGCCATGCTTAGCCTAGCTAGTAGCAACCAAGGGTTGGTGAAATATACATGCTGTGATGAAAATATTTCTAAGTCTTTGGACTTGTGTTTTGCCTAATAAAACAACTAAGTAAATGAAACACCTGGGTGGAATGGAAGGAATGGTTTGTGTTGAGTGGTTACACAAGGCCAGGGGACTGGTGAACCTTGTGTATCTCACTTGTGGAAAGCCACCCAAGAACAAAGAGATTTTAGAGGCCAAGTGTTGAGAAGCTTCTAGTGCAGCCACTTGGCAATATGGGCTCTGCCTGGATCACATAAGTTGCTAGAACTTAGTCATTTGGATAGTTGGTGGTAGTGGGATGATAGGTTGGAATGCGTCCATTTGGTCTAAGGGAAGGCTTCTGAAAGGTCCTATCTTGGTGAAAATCAAGTTTGGTGGGGAAAGTGCACAACCTCTGCAGATGGAAAAACCTAAGTACTTAGCCATGTCCCTGGTAAAGGACAACTTGAGCATCAAGACACGGAAGCTATCAAGAATCTCCTCATCCCAATTTCTAAGTAAAAACTTGTGGGTGAACAAGGGTGAAGGACCTCAATGTCTATTGGTGGTTCCTTGGGAAAAGTTTTGACAAAGAAAAACTTAGTGATTTTCAACTAATAGGCAAAACCTATTTTGAGCAAAGCAAGCCAAGCTACACTTAGCCAAATTGCATATAGTAATCTAGTCCACCTAATTTATACCAAGGTATCACTTGCCAATACTATTCCAATGTATTGACCCACTATGGCTGTAACTTGTGATGTTGCAGGTTACTCTGATGAGGATTAGGAGTCATGAGTCTACACACAACATGTTTGCCTGTGGCACATTAATATGAAGACTTTTATTTATTTACTTATTCAAACTCTTGTACTAGGCCTGTGGCCTTGGAGTTGTAAAGACTATGTTTGTCTCTGGAATGCCTGTAATAATGACCTTTGTTTCTGTGTACTTCATCTTAAACTGTGGATGCTAGCATTGATCTAGGGACTAGCATTGCAATCACAAGGATCCTTTTCCTTTATAAAGGAGGGATCTTACAGATGGTATCAGAGCACTGTGTTGCCTGTAGGATTATGACCCTAGGATTGGAAACCACTAAGGAAAAAAAATTCAACAACTTCTACACTTGTCTATTCTTCTCGTAAACTTTTCTAATCTTCTTTTTCATCTCTAATTGTAGATGAACTCCATCAACGAAGCCGTGAGGAAAGGACCGCTCATGACAATGACTTTGGAGTGTGATACAGAATTCCCCAAGGCTCTCAAGGACCTCATGGTTGCAATGGAAATACATGGTGCAGCTGTGTACAAAGGTTTTCCTGTGATGGATGAAGGAGTTGAGTACTGGTGGGTGCAACTTCACTTGTACAAAAACAAGGAAGACAACCACAAGGACTCAGGATTCTGCATGTTCACCAATTCAGTGATGCACCCTACATTCTTTGACTCAGCAAGGGATGCAGCTTGGAAGACCATCAAAGAACTTGGTGAAAGAGTCAAGTGCAGAATGTTCAACATCCAAAATAGCCTAGAAGAAGAGAAGAAACATACCCAAGAGTTGGAGGCTACCAACCAAACCTTAAGAGGAGACATTATAGACTTAGTGATGGAGTCATGTGAGCAAGATAGACTGATTGCTTTTAGAAACATTATGTTAGCCAACAGATCCAGTGAGATAGGATTATAAACGTACTTCGTTAGTTGGACCACCACTTATCACCTTATTTTCCAATGTTACCTTAAATAAGTTGAACCTTGGTTGATGTAATGGATTCTTGTATGCCATAACTTGTGTGTTTTGATTTCCAAGGATATATATCTGATGTTTTGCCTTGTGTTTCGTCTTGAATTGTGTTGTTCTAACTTTTTCTATCTTATAAATATATGCCTACTGTTAGCATCAGCACTGTTGAGGAGTTCCAGGGAACTCGCTTTGGTCCTCGTATTGTTGAGCTTACTACCTTGCTCAATCTCCCTCTTCCTACCATCATGGTGCTTCCCCTCACCAAGTTTGAGAGGAAAGACCTCTGGGGTTTCAAGGTCAACTAGCCCGGACGCCAGACTGAGCCTACCACGGAGGCCATCATCTTCAAGCTCATGCACGATGACAAGGAGAGAGGCCTTGAGGTAGTCATGCAGGATCTGATAGGACGTCTGCTGGAGAGACACTCCCGACAGGTTAGAGGTACTCACTTCCACGTCTTCGGTAGACGTGATGAGGATGGAGAGTCCATCGACTTCGAGGACACTTCGAGGGAGACAGCAGAGCCCATTCGTCTATACCTCCAGGACTTAGAGGCTCTCATTAGGCACGTGGACTCTGATAGGACCAACGTCATGCTCAGCAATGATGAACTCCAGGTGCAGCTTCACGAGAAGGACAAGCTCTTCGCGGAGCAAGACGAGATAGTCAAGGAGATGGAGGCGAAGTTCGAGAGCCAGGACAGAAGTCCCAGAGTCAGGAGAAGCGAGTCTAGGATAGGAACAAGAAGATCCGGGACATGACCGAAGAACTGTAGGCCAAGGACTTCGAGCTCGAGCGTCAGCAGACAGTGATTGAGAGGCTTCGTTCTTAGAAGAGGGCTCTCAAAGCCAAGATAGAGACCTTGACCACCAGTGTCGAGGAATACAAGACCGCGATGGAGAACGCAGGTCTTACCTTTGTCGAGGAGGAGGTTTATGCCGAGGAGTAGATTTGACTACTCATTTATCATTTATTATCATACTTGTTGTTGGGAACTTGTTATTTGACCATCCGACATGTAGATGGCTTGTTATTTGTGTGTGTTTTACTTTGCGAACTTGTTATCTGGTTGTTGAATCTTTATCATTATGTTGCTTGCTTTGTGATTGTTTATGTGATGTACTATGCATGAAAGCATCTATGGGTATCTCATTCTTATCTCTATTGAACAAACCACAGATGCCTCCCCGTCGTGCAAACCTAACCCCAACAACAACAACATCACTCCAAAAATGCAGAAAATGATGACCGCTCAAACTCAGCTGATGCAAATGATGACGATGCTCATCCAGAACCAAAACAACAACAATAACAATAATAACAACAACAACAACCCACCGGGTTTTGACATGCTTACCAGGTTCTTGAGATTGAGGCCAGAAAAGTTCTCAGGAACGACTGATCCCATGGTGGCCAATGATTGGCTACGCTCTGTGAACAAGGACTTGGTAACTGTGGGCTGTACTGATGCAGAAAAGGTCATATTTGCAGCACATTTGCTGGAAGGACCAGCCGCCACTTGGTGGGATAACTTCCAGATCACCACTCCCATAGAAGATGTGACATGGGCTATCTTTGAGGATGGCTTTCGTACTGCTCATATCTCATCTGGAGTGATGAGTCTGAAAAAGAAAGAGTTTCATAACCTGAAGCAGAGCCACCGCAGCGTGGCTGAATATATTGAGGAGTTCAATAATCTGGCGCGTTATGCACCGGATGAAGTTGACACCGATGCTAAGAGAAAGGAAATATTTCTCGAAGGGTTGAATGATGAGCTGAACCTGCAGTAGGCTATGGCATATGTTCCCACATACCAGTCTCTTTGTGATAAGGCTGCTATTTTGGAGAACAAAATGAAGCAAGTTGAGAGCAGGAAGAGAAAGCACTCGGACAAGCACAGCTCGAGATCGTCTCACAAACGTTCCCATTACGATGACAGTGGAAGCTCAGGATCCCACAAGCATGGGAAATTCAACAAGCACCACAACCACAACCGTCATGACAACAAGCATCACCGTAGTCATGACAATGACAAGTACAAGAACCACAAGGGTGGATATAAGAGTCACCACAGTGGTAATGGAAGTGGCAGTGGAAGCCAGCCTGTCAAGAAGGACATCAGTCAGGTTGAATGCTTCAAGTGCAAGAAGATGGGGCATTATGCAAATGAATGCCCAGAAAAGAAGGTCGAAGGACCCAACAAGCCCAACCCTTTTCAGAAGGGGCAAGTTAACCACATCAATGTGGAAGAAAACTATGAGGAGCCTGATGCTGTTGCTGGTAAGTTCAAACTCAATTCTGTTCCATTTGTTCTCTTTGATACTGGTGCATCTCATTCATTCATATCAAGAGCATTTGTTGAAAGAAATTAACTGCCAGTAGAAACTATTGGGTGTCCTATAAAAGTAAGTTCTCCTGGCGGAGAAATGATAGTGAATTCAGGATGTCATGATCTAGTTATAGAGTTTGGAAAGTATAAGTTTCCCATTAACTTGATAATCCTAAATTCCCAAGGATTGGATGTCATTTTGGGAATGGACTGGATGACTAAGCACAAGGGAGTGATAGATTGTGCCAACCATACTGTCTCACTCACAACTCCTGAAAATAAAAGGATCAGATTCAAGACCAACTTTGAAGCAAGAAGGAGTATGCTAAATTCTCTTAAGGGGGTTAGCATAGATAGTGTGCCAATTGTGAGTGAATATCCAGATGTGTTTCCGGAAGAATTGCCGGGAATGCCACCAGATAGAGATGTGGAGTTCCTTATTGATTTGCTACCAGGATCTGGACCAATAGCAAAGAGACCATACAAGATGTCAGTAGATGAACTGAAAGAACTCAAGAAACAACTCGGAGAGCAGTTGCAGAAAGGATTTATTCAACCAAGTTCTTCATCTTGGGGAGCCCCAGTTTTGTTTGTGGAAAAGAAAGATAGAATTCAAAGGTTATGCATAGATTACCGTTCACTCAATGAGGTGACTATCAAGAACAAATACCCTTTGCCTAGAATCAATGACTTGTTTGATCAGCTAGAAGGAGCTTGTGTGTTCTCGAAGATTGATCTCCGGTCAGGTTATTTCCAACTCAAGATAAGAGAACAAGACATACCTAAGACAACTTTCACTACAAGGTATGGATTGTATGAGTATACCGTGATGCCATTTGGTTTGACCAATGCTCCAGCATACTTCATGAATATGATGAACAAGGTGTTCATGGAATTCCTTGATAAATTTGTTGTCGTTTTCATCGATGACATTTTAATCTACTCCAAGAGCAAAGAAGAGCATGAAGGACATTTACGTTTGATACTTGAGAAGCTTAGAGAGCATAAATTGTATGCCAAATTCAGCAAGTGTGAATTCGGGTTAAATGAAGTGGGATTTCTTGGACATGTTATGACAAAAGATGGTGTAGCAGTTGATCCTGCTAAAGTTTCGGCTGTAACTGAATGGGAATCTCCCAAGTCAGTAAAGAAGTTCGTAGTTTCCTTGGCTTAGCAGGTTACTACAGAAGGTTCATTGAGAATTTCTCCAAGGTAGCTAAGCCTATGACAGAATTGCTAAAGAAAGACAAGAAATTTGCTTGGTCCGAAGGTTGTGAACTCAGCTTTCAGGAATTGAAGAAGAGACTTGTGACAGCACCAGTCTTGTGTTTGCCAGACTTGGAAAAAGATTTCCAAGTATATTGTGATGCATCTCATCATGGTTTGGGAGCAGTACTTATGCAAGAAGGAAAAGTTGTGGCATATGCCTCGAGACAACTCAAAACTCATGAAGTGAACTACCCTACTCATGATTTAGAGTTAGCCTCTGTTGTCCATGCACTCAAAACATGGAGACACTATCTTTTGGGTAAGCGTTGTGAAGTGTTCACAGATCACAAGAGTTTGAAGTATATATTCACCCAGAAGGAAATTAATATGAGGCAAAGAAGATGGCTAGAACTCATCAAGGACTATGACTTAAGTTTGCAATACCATCCCGGTAAAGCAAATGTTGTAGCGGATGCTTTAAGTCGTAAGGTTTTTGTGAATGTCCTTACAAAAGGAGAATTTCCAGATGATTTGTGTGCCCAATTTTGAGATCTCAGATTGGAGATTGTGCCCGAAGGACATCTCATGTCTTTGGATGTTCAACCCACTTTGTTGGACAAGATCAAAGAAGCCCAGAAGATTGATAAGGAAATCGAAGAGATTAAAGAAAAGATTGGCAAAGGAAAAGCCAAAGGGTTCCATGAAGACGAATAGGGTACTTTATGGCATGGGAAACATATCTGTGTTCCACAAGATCCGGAGCTTCGGAAACTGATTTTGCAAGAAGCACACAACTCACCATATTCCATTCATCCGGGTAACACCAAAATGTACATGGACATGAAGGAAAGATTTTGGTGGAATAATCTCAAGAAGGACATCGCCGAACATATTGCTTTGTGTGATATGTGTAGTAGAGTGAAAGCGGAACATCAGAAACCAGCAGGTTTGCTTCAACCACTACCTATTCCTGATTGGAAGTGGGACAAGATTGGTATGGATTTCATTACCGGATTACCAAGGACCAGGTCAGGATACGATTCTATTTGGGTAGTAGTGGATCGCCTAACTAAAGTGGCTCATTTCATACCCGTGAAGACAACCTATACAAGTGCTAAGTTGGCCAAAATCTACATGAGTAGAATTGTATGTCTACATGGAGTGCCCAAGAGTATTGTGTCTGATAGGGGAACTCAATTCACTTCCCATTTTTGGAGACAACTACATGAGTCATTGGGAACGAGGTTGGAATTCAGCACTGCTTTTCATCCTCAAACTGATGGACAAACGAAAAGGACTAATCAGGTTCTTGAAGACATGTTGAGGGCATGTGCCCTAGACTATGGAGCCAGTTGGGATGAAAGTCTGCCTTACGCAGAATTTTCTTATAACAACAGCTATCAAGCCAGCATTGAGATGGCACCATTTGAGTTTCTCTACAGGAGAAAGTGTACCACCCCATTATTATGGAATGGTGTGGGAGAAAGAAGTTTGTTCGGACCAGAACTTATCAAAGAAGCCGAAGAGAAGTTCAAGTTGGTTAAGGACAGATTGAAGATAGCACAGTCCCGACGGAAAAGCTACGCAGATCCTAAGCGTAGAGAAGTCACCTATGAGGTTGGTGATAGAGCTTATCTAAGAGTGTCACCACTTCGTGGAGTGAAGAGGTTTGGAGTCAAAGGAAAGTTGGCCCCAAGATATGTTGGGACATTCAAGATTCTAAGTCGCAAAGGAGAAGTTGCTTATGAAATTGAATTGCCAGAGTCTTTGTCAGTTGTCCATAATATGTTTCATGTGAGTCAGCTTAAGAAATGTCATCCTGAAATGGAAGAAACTTCTTTGAAGGATACTATACCTTTGGAGGAGGTACAATTGGAAAGTGACCTCACTTATGAGGAGAAGCCTATCAAGATTCTTGAGACTGCAGAAAGAGTCATAAGGACTAAGACTATCAAGTTTTGCAAAGTTCAATGGAACCATCACTCCGAAGAGGAAGCAACATGGGAAAGAGAAGATGATCTTCGGAAAGACCACCCTCACCTATTTGCTAGCCAATCCGAATCTCGAGGGCAAGATTCACCTTAAGGGGGTTAGATTTGTAACATCCCTAAAATCAAGTTTCAAACTTATGCATATCATCCATGCATTCATGATCATATGAATTTCATTTCAAACAAATCATTTCAAAACAGAAACATTTGTGCTTATTATTTCATGTAAGTTTACTCTAACCTTAGTACTATCTTCCAAAGAGAAGAATACTTGTTTAGGATCAGTAAGGTTTGAAATTCAAATTTAGGCACTTTCAAAAGTTTGAACAAGTTTCAAAACAAAATGAGTAATAAAACCAATATTATGCCTAATGAATATATATCATAAAGGCTTGGTTTTATTTTATTTTTCACTTGATCAAATTGTTTGGAATGGACAGTAGTGTTTGACACACATTTGAGTGAAAGGTTTGCAGTATAAAAACCTAGAGAAAATTTGTATTCAAACTCATTTGATTTGGATTTGAAAATCATTCCTGAAAATCAAAATAGAAAAAGAAAAGGAGAAAGAAATAGAAAAGGGCCAACGCTACCTATCTGGCCCAACTGCTAATCCAGCCCACTAAGCCCACCCGGGGTCTCCCTCTCTCTCGCTCACCTGCAGACACACCCCCTAGGTCACTGACTGCACGACCCCACCCCCTCGCTGTTTAACTCACTGACGAGTGGACCCTGCGACCACGTCGCCTTCGTCGTCAATCACGTGCTCCTGCGACGCTCGCTCCGCTGTTACCTCGCCGCTGTTACTGCGCGCTTAATTGCCATTGATACGCCGCGCGATCCTCGCCCCCGCTCTGGCTATAAGACCACCTCTGCACCGCGGCCATTTCCCCTCACCTAGCGCCATCTCTACGCCCCCAGGATGCCCGCAATTGCCTTTGCGCCGCCGCAGACAGAACAGCTCCGGCGATGAATCTCGGTAAGCCCCGACCGCCCCTCTGCCTCTGGTTCAAATGAGCGTGACCGCCACGTCCTTGTGCATCTGCTAACACTCCTGGTTATTTGCAGAAACTTGTGTAGGGCTAATTCAAATATATGAAGTATTCAAGAATTGATTTAGGGTTTAATTAAATGTTGTTTGGCAAGTTTTTAACTTGTTTATGAACCAGTACAGTACACTTGCTTTGTTGAGTTTTAAAAACCATCCCATATCATATTGCATGCATGCATATATTTTTGTTTGTATATGTTTTGTATGTGATTTGTGGCTATGATTCTTTGTGTAGATTTTGGTGCTAGTGATTGTGATTGTGAGGAGTGTAGCTACTCTCCAAACTACCAAGGCAAGTGGTACTTCATGAGTATTTTTATTCCTATGTTTTCTACTAAGCATTAGAAATATTTTGCTAGTCTTGCATGCTATATTTTGCTTATATGCCATGTTGGGAAATCCTAGTAGTTGTAGAATTGCTAGGAAATTTCTAAGTTAAGATGCTTATCTATGCCATGCTTAGCCTAGCTAGTAGCAACCAAGGGTTGGTGAAATATACATGCTATGATGAAAATATTTCTAAGTCTTTGGACTTGTGTTTTGCCTAATAAAACAACTAAGTAAATGAAACACCTGGGTGGAATGGAAGGAATGGTTTGTGTTGAGTGGTTACACAAGGCCAGGGGACTGGTGAACCTTGTGTATCTCACTTGTGGAAAGCCACCCAGGAACAAAGAGATTTTAGAGGCCAAGTGTTGAGAAGCTTCTAGTGCAGCCACTTGGCAATATGGGCTCTGCCTGGATCACATAAGTTGCTAGAACTTAGTCATTTGGACAGTTGGTGGTAGTGGGATGATAGGTTGGAACACGTCCATTTGGTCTAAGGGAAGGCTTCTGAAAGGCCCTGTCTTGGTGAAAATCAAGTCTGGTGGGGAAAGTGCACAACCTCTGCAGATGGAAAAACCTAAATATTTAGCCATGTCCCTGGTAAAGGACAACTTGAGCATCAAGACATGGAAGCTATCAAGAATCTCCTCATCCCAATTTCTAAGTAAAAACTTGTGGGTGAACAAGGGTGAAGGACCTCAATGTCTATTGGTGGTTCTTTGGGAAAAGTTTTGACAAAGAAAAACTTAGTGATTTTCAACTAATAGGCAAAACCTATTTTGAGCAAAGCAAGCCAAGCTACACTTAGCCAAATTGCATATAGTAATCTAGTCCACCTAATTTATACCAAGGTATCACTTGCCAATACTATTCCAATGTATTGACCCACTGTGGCTGTAACTTGTGATGTTGCAGGTTACTCTGATGAGGATTAGGAGTCATGAGTCTACACTCAACATGTTTGCCTGTGGCACATGAAGATGAAGACTTTTTTTTATTTACTTATTCAAACTCTTGTACTAGGCATGTGGCCTTGGAGTTGTAGAGACTATGTTTGTCTCTGGAATGCCTGTAATAATGACCTTTGTTTCTATGTACTTCATCTTAAACTGTGGATGCTAGCATTGATCCAGGGACTAGCATTGCAATCACAGGGATCCCTTTCCTTTATAAAGGAGGGATCTTACAGTTACTCACTCATGGATGAGGGAAACATGGATGGTTGATGGAGATGCGTTGGTGATGACGATGGCGATGATCCTCTCCAAATTCCCCGCCCCGACAGGGTGCCAGTACGGAGTTTATGGATCCGAATCTTGGTTTCTGGTGGCGGCGGCATAGTGGAACTCTTTCTGGAAAACTATCAAACCCCCCTCGGTTTTTAGTTCAAAAGGCAACTTATAGGCGCATAGGGAGACCGAGGGGGTGCCTGGGGCGGCTGCACCCCCCTAGGCGCAGCTAATGGTGGGCCCGCGCCTGGCAGGGGTATGGGCCCCTAGGCCCCTTCTCCGTCTCGTCTTCTGGCTCCGTGGATCTTCTAGTGAAATATAATTTTTGGCATATTTTATGGATTTTTCCTGATAGTTGATTTTCTGCACAAAAACTAGACATCAAGGTAATTCTGCTGAAAAAGAGTCAGTCTGTGTTAGTTGTATCCAAATCACATAAGTTTAGAGGAGAAACAATAGCAAAGTGTTCGAGAAATTAGATACGTTTTGGACGTATCACGTATCCCGAAGTACCCATCCGTATTTTGGAGGAATCTTTCAGAACCACTAGGACCCGAAGTATCAAGTTTCTCAAGATCCAGCGGAGTAATCACATCGAAGAAGAAGCTACCTGGGAGCAAGAAGATTACATCAAGACGGAGTTTCCCGATCTCTTTAAATCCTAGTTTTCTTTTTCTCAAATCTCGAGACGAGATTTTGTTTAAGGAGGTAAGGTTTGTAAAATCCCAAAAATATTGAGCAAGGTTATCAAATTCCACCAAAATTAGGGTTAACAAAAACTTTTGCTAGTTAAAATCATTATGAATGCATGTGTGTATGTGATGATTGCATGAATGCTTGAATGAACTTGTGTGATTGTTGTGAATAGAAAGGAATGGTTTAAAGATGAAAACAACATCATCTAAATCAATCCCAAGCAGAGACAAATCAAGAGGAATTCAAAAACAAACCAAATAAGCAAATGGTCATTTTTGCCAATATTGCTCACTAGGCCACTTTGAGTGTTTCTAGTCCAAGATTTCAAACAGAAACAATTCCATTTCTTTTCACCCCTTGCTAGACCAAGTAAAAGTGAACCCAAGCCCACCTTTCAAACTCACAGAAACAATTGGCAACTTGATTCAAATGATAATTCAAAATTGAATCTAGTTCATATGTGAAGATCACCAATTCTCAAAACCCAACCAAACCAGTGCACCTTGATAAAACCAACTGACCAGAGACTACCTAGTATGTGACTAGTACACCAACCAAGTTTGAACCAAAAATTCAAATTAAAATATCTTTCGGCCATTTCATCAAACACCTTGCAAACATAAATCAAACAAGAGAGAAAATACTATAGTGAGTCGTGATTTGGCCAATCTTGTTCCCTCTCTAGCTCACATCACCCTCTTAGTAGATCATCTAGCTCATTTAACAAGCTCTAGCTCACTGTAAGCTTGCCAATGCCATCAATGGTGAGCATGCCGAGCCTCAAATGGCCACCCATTGTCGACAGCAAGCTAGGAGCCTCACCAAGCCTAGCCACCTTGTCTGGGACATTGACCACCGTCCACCGCCACCCCCTGTCCAATGCACTGCCAGCCCCTGTACCACTCAGCCCAAGCCTGCCCAGCCTCTCTGAGAGCATGCCGAGAGTGCGCCAGAGCGCCGCCCTCGACACGCGAGCATAGACCGTGTGCCGCCCCTGCCGCTTGCGTGCGTGATCACCACCATCCCAGAAACCCCACAGACATGCCCATTCGTCGCCGCGTGACCAGAAGAGCCCGTGCGGCATTAAAATGCCCGTCGGACCCGCCTAGACCACCACAGCGTTCCGACCACCTCGCACCACCCCAGGCCTCGCAACCATGCTATTGAGCTTCGCCAGGAAGCACAGCACCGTCCCCTACCATCGCCCATGCCTTTAGCTTGTTGTGCAGCCGACCCCGACGAGCTCAGCACGCGCCCTTCGGTCCCCTCTTGGCACTATAAATAGAGGCCACCCCCGTTCTAATTGAGCATCCATCACACTCCCCTCTCTCTCAGAACCACCCCACCTCATCCCCGGAGCAAGGCAAGCAGAAGGTTGCCAGAATTTTGCCGAAGTCTGTCGCGGAGGAGGAGAAGAGGAGCTGTCAATTGGATCCTCCCCAGGACGAGCCACCGGTACCAGGAGGATCGCCGTTGTTGACTTCGTCGTTCTCCCCCATCGCTGACCCTCACCTGAGCCCCGGTGAGCCTCACACGACCCCCACTGGCCGCGCTAGGGTTCTATCTCGCCGGCGTTGCCCTACCGAGACGATACGTCACAGCCGTTCGATTAGATGTTGATCGTGTGGTTTAGATTGCCCCATACCGCTTCGCACCCCTGTCTCGCTGACTAGTGGGGACAGCCACTTAAACTCACCCGCACGTGCGCTGTGCGCCGTGGGCCGGCCCAGTTACACTCCCACGCGACCCATTAGTTTGAATTTAGGTTTTCCATTTCGTTTCAAACTTAGTTATGTACCTATATTCAAGAATAAACCCAGGTCGATTCACTGAATCAAATTGCATGAAACCAATTTTTTTAGAAAGTTACTGGAATTTTTAATCCAAGCCCGTTGGACTCAAATCAATTAGATTTGTAGATCTCCTATAGTAAAAATGACAAGATAGAAGCTTTTTTGCATTCAAATATTTTTCAAAATTCAACCACAAAAGCTTTTGAGTTGATTCCAACTCTCAAAATTCACATTTAATAATACCTTTATGAATATATAAAAATATCTAGGTTTACTTGAAGAAATAATGGTCAAGCAATAAAAGAATGCCGCATAGGCCATTCTAGTCACTTTAATTAATTAAAATAAAAAGGTTAAACCTTATTAAATCGTGATACCACTTTAAATCACATTCTCAGGTACTGAAAATATGTGGTGACATGTGTCAACATGATCCCATGTTTTAGTTGGAGAATATTAAATCTTAAGTAGTTTTTCAATGAGTAGAAATTACTTTTCTAAAATAAAAAGAATAAAACTAGTGCCTTAATCTTTGTGATAATAATGATGATGCTAGATCATCTAGCGTGAGCCTTTGTGTGATAAATAGAATTAGTTAAGTATTGTTTGGTGATTGTGTAACTCGTATTTATTTATAGACGCTAGTATCGAGCAAGGATATGAGGAGGAAGGAGGATACTACGAGGAAGAAGTCGAGGAGAACTTCAACCACTGCTCTACACAAGGCAAGCCTAACACTACAAGTTGACTTAGCAAGCTAACACTTGCAACTATGAAAACTAGTTAACCTATGCAATGCATTAGGCATGATTTGGTTATACCATCTTATAATACCCAATCCTAGTTTTAATTGCAAGCTTAGTTATTTTATTTATTTATCAAAGCTATTTAGTTTGAGTTTACTTAGTGACTGGTACATTTTAAAATATGTTTAAAGGTAGGATAAAGATCATAAAACTTGACCTAAGTTAGATAAATATTGATGTCATCCTGAGGCATGAGATTGAACTTAGATCATTCACACTTGATTACCAACCCTTATTAGTGTTGACCCCCACCTGTAGATGCTAGTGCTAAGCATAAAAATTGATCACTTTAGATGGGAATACTTGGTGAAAGTGATTACAAAAACCTCAGAATGATGAGTCATTCTAATGAAATGTTTTGACATGTGTTCTTGAACACCAGATGATTTTGATGATGAAAATGTTAAGGCATGAGCCTTAGCCACTTTATAAAACTGATGGTTGTCTGGATGCGATACCATTCCAATGTTACCGTACAACCACAATACCCGAAATTTGGGTAGGGCTTGACTGGAAGTTTATATTCCTTAGTATGGGTTTCCTTGCGGCCAAGGTTTGAGCTAAGGCTACCTTGTGAAGATTGTCCACATGTGCAGTTCCCAAGATGACAGTTGGTCATGTTTGGGAGGCCAAACTCACAGGAGAGGTGCCTATACTAGGGTGTGTAATTGAAAGGTTAGGATTGATTATCCGCATAGTGAGTACGGTGAATTCAGGATTGTTCCTGACGGATGTATCGAATATTGTGGTGAAAGTGTACCACCTCTACAGAGTGTCAAACTATTCGAATAGCCGCATCCGTAGTTATGGACAGTTGGAGTGGCCATATTGTTCCGTCGTCAGATGTTTTCAAAATGATTTGTAAAATGAATCATGACTTTGACTTGACCACAACAGGGTTGTGATATGAAATTCAAGTTCCCACTTAGGTGTTATAAAACTTTCAACTAGCTTTCTTTGCTTCTGAAATCAGTAGAGATAAATATGGCTTTTTGCAAAACAACCTAGAGCCTAGTACTTCCTACTCAAAATCACTTCACTAGTTAGTATTAGTTTGCGAGTACTTAAAGAGTACTCATGGCTTTGTCCCTGGGTATTCCCGTGGCCAGACTATGAGGAGGACTATCAGGAAGATGGACCGCAGGAAGGTTATGACAACTAGGATCATCTCCCATCGTCAGCATTTCCTGTGACCCTAAAGATGGAGTCTCGCCTATGCTACCGTTATCATTACCTTATTCCGCTGCTATGATTGTACTAAGACTGGATCATGAGATCCTTTATTGTTGTAAGACCTTATGTATGGTTTGTAACGGATGATGTACTGTGATGTATAATCTGTTATGTCTCACAAAAATGGTAATCCTGGGATTGCGATGTATGGCATAACAGGCATCTGGGATTAAAAATCCGGTTGTTGACACCAGATATATACGACCATTCAAAATACTGAGTCAGAACAGGACTATCGCTTATGTTTTGGAACTACCACCAAGATTGGATCAAGTTCACAATGTTTTCCATGTGTCAGAACTCCAGAAATGTCTTCAGGTTCCTGATGATGCAATCACACATCAAGAAGTGGAATTACAAACAGATTTAACATATATTGACAAAACCCTGTAAAATTCTGGAAGAAAACTGGAAAATATTGAGAAACAGGGCAATCAAGTACTACAAAGTTCAGTGGGAGCATCATCCTGAGAGAGAAGCCACCTAGGAGAAGGAGGATGACTTAAAATAAGCCTATCCATAGCTATTCAGGTACACTTTAGCAAACTTCGGGATGAAGTTTAATTTAAGGGGGGAAGTCTGTAACATCCCAACATTTAGGATCCAACGAAGGGTAGAATTAGGAATTTGTGCATATGCATTCATTCATCTGTAAAATACGGGTAAATTTTTTGCCAAACTAAAAACCTAAAGTGATCAGAGTTTCTTTTACTCTCTGTGACGAGGTTTGATCTCGTCAATGCCCATTGTTATGGACTTGGGTTTTGGAGAAGATGGGGATGCTGGAGATCGTGGCACGGTTAACAGACAAGCAACCAGGGGACACGAGATTTACCCAGGTTCAGGCCCCCGGAGGGAAAACCCTACTCCTGCTTGTCTGCTCTTTGATTACGGCGGAACCGAAAGTTACAGGGTGCGCATATTCGATCTGGCGTGGAGGCGTGTACGAAAGTATGGATCTGTCCTGCTCGTTGGCCCCTCCTAGCCTTTATATATGAGGAGGCTAGGTCTCAGGTACCAATACGAGTAGGTTACAAGTTGTATTCGAACTCTAGTCTTGCTCTCCAAGGATCCGAAGGCGTCATGGGCCTTGGCCACCCGAAAATCTTCATGGGCCAGCGTATGTCTGCTGTGGGCCTTCCTTGGGCTGGACCAGGTATGCTGAAGTTATGTACCCGTCGGGTATAACCATGTCACTCTGTGTTTAGAGTTAGATATTGAGAGTGATTGTGATAAACTTTGACATGATCTTTTTGAATAATTATGCTTTGAGGGGGAGAATTTGAATTCAAATGTGAAATTTGAACTTATATTTAAAAGTTAAGATTTAATAATTTTAGAATGATTTTTAAGTGATTTAGTAATATTATTTGTTATTAAATGATAATAGAATTCAAAATAAATTAAATCAAATAAGAAATGATTCTTTATTTCTTACATAATTACTTTACAATAATGAATTCATTAAACCAATAAAGGTTCAGTACAGTGAGAGAATTACAACAAATTGAATTCAAATAATAAACTATTACAAAATATTATAAAATTCTTACAAATGGATCAAAGAAAGATTACAAAGACAATCTACTATTACAAAATATTATAAAATTCTTACAAATGGATCAAAGAAAGATTACAAAGACAATCTACTTAACTATCTAAACCTATACTAAAATCTTGCACATCCAGATCTTGTACCTGCAACAAAATGCAAAACAAAACAAAAAGGAAAAATAAATATTAGTGGTTAGGATACTCTCAGTAGAGAGCAGTGAGGTGCACTGCTCATTATACATCATTGAGTATTGTTTAAAAGGGGCAAGTTTCACCAATATGAAAGAATCAGATCTTCCATAAACCAATAATCCACAACACAGCTCTCAACATCAAGTAAGAAGGTCTGGTTTCACCAGGAGAGTAAAATGTTAAAATATCAAAAGGTAAATACACCTCATTGATCTGATCCAAATGGTGTAACAAGCACACAGGAATCACACTCACCTAAATGCATGGTGAGAGCTACCAACACAGCAGTAGGAGCCACACAAGCAAAAGGAATGGCTCAGTCGTGGCAAGAGCTTCCACTAGCTCATTCTCTCCTTCTCAAACAGCACACCAGGAGCACACCAAGCCTGCCAAAGCCAAATAAATCACTAGCCAAAACACACACAAAATCATCCTAGTACCACTAGATGGTGACATAAGGAGGGGGTGGATCAGGTGGACAACAAGGCCAAGTTCCAGGAGCTAGGAGGTGAAGGGCAAGATCAAGGCCAAGCTTTCCAGAAGCCAGAAGTAACAGGAGCAACACCAGTAGGACAAGAAGAAGATCAGGCCAGCAACAAAGATAGCAACATCAAGTCACTAGATCAGCCAACAACCACAACAATAACTCAACTATTGTGGTGAGTATTATAAAACCCTCACATGATCTGTCTACCTTATCTAAATAGATATTCATGTGTTGTTTTATATCTAGAGCTCTCAAAAAACACCCAAGTGGGGTGAATTCATCATAGAGGATATTTTAAATAAAGTATACCTCTAAATTCTACCAAATCAACCAGGATCGGAGACCAGCATCATAGATCGTGGAGTTAACAAACAATTCATATCTTTCCACATGTACATAATATAGCTTATAAATTCTAGGCACATCTCCTAGTGGAGTAGCACCTCACAATCTACAAATCTTATGGACCAATATAAATTTGTGAGCACCCAAACATTTTAGTCATGAGGATACCAGATCTAGTGACCAATTATAATTCTAGAACATTTCTATAAGGGACAACAAGGTAGGAAAATTAGTTCCTACGCCTCAGACCAACATCACAGGAAGATTAGTTAAGAAGAAGATACATTTAACCTTGATCTAATCCAATGATAAGCTCAACTGAATCAAGCCAATTGTAGAACCAACAACTTGTGTGCCATAGTTAAATGGTGTCACAAGAACAGGTTCTATAAGCCAAGTAAAACTATTATTTAGATCCCACAAATAAGGTGGCAAGCCTTTGGATATCATTTTCCTGAGACTACACCTCAGAAATCATCATCAAGGTTATCTATGCATTTATAGAGTAGCATTAAAGTAAACTGATTAATCTCAATCTATTTATAACCATACAAGCCAACATGTATTAATACAGTGAGAAACCACTGACTGTGCTACTATCAACACTAATGTATTGACAGTAGATGAAACCACAAATCACCACCAGATAGATTCCACAGTAACAAATCATCTCAGCCAAGCTCAACTATCAACTGGAATCAACACTATAGAGCCACTAGCATCAGATAATCAAGTCTGGACAGTGAACACTAGAGTGCAATTGGTCACTATTCCCATTAGGCACCACTACTAGTTTAGTTCATCATTTACCATTAAACAGAGGGGAACCCGAGAAACAGGCATGAACCCTAATCATGGATACAAGACAGAGTCACACAGTCTAGCTCATGGGGGGCTGAGGCTAAACAACCACAAGGGGGAAATCAAATCAACTCACCATAGGTCCTCGCTGAAGATTAGAAGAGGAAGCAGACGGGCCGACGAGCACACGGCGGAACGGGGAGCACCCAAGGGGCACTGCAACCCACACCGAGCCAAGGCGGCGGCCACAACAACGTCTAAATACGAGCAGCACCACCACCGCAACAACATCACCATCAAAGCACCACTGGGTGCGGCGGCGGATGCGTCACCAGCACCAACCCAAACCCTAGGGTTCGGGATGGGGATGCTTGGCCGCAGGAGAGCCCCAAGTACAAATCAAATTGGACCAGATGATAGAGCGTGGTCGACATCTACAACATGCACTACGGCGACGGCTAGAGAGGACCAAGGCGGCGGGAATCGCACGGTGGCGGTGTCAGCGACCACGGGGTCGAGGAGGAGAAGGGGTGAAGTCGAGAGAAAGTGAGGCAAAGGATTGAGCTGATAGGGCCAATTCCCCTTCGGGGAGATCCTTTGACCTGGCCAAATGGGCCAAGGTGGGCCCAAGAGACCCAATGGGTTGGCCCAAAACCCTAACAGGAATTTTAATAATTAAGTAAAAGACCAAAATACCCCTAGACTTAAATAAATCCTATAAAATAAAATAAAAGTCTAAAAAAATACAAACAATATATTTTTAGGTTTATAACAACATAATCTATTAAAGTCATTTAGAAACCATTTTTAATAAATGGATTGTATGATTAAGGATTTTATAATATATATTCCTTATGGAATTTTTTAAAATTTAAGAAAATACATAAAAATCAATAAAACTAACTTTTATTATAATTGGTTATCATAGTATTTTATAAAAATACTAAATAAATAATTAAATTTACCAAATAAAATCTATTTTATTTAAATGCTAATTCTTAAAAAGAATTTTTAAGAAAATAAATATAAGAGTTAATATTAAATAAGAAATAGCTTTTAACTCTATTAATAATATATTACATTTTAAAGAGTGAAATAATATTTATAAAATATTAAAGTTATTCCTTAATGAAGAATTTCTTAAGTTCCTAAAGATATTCTCGAAAGATCAAAATATTGGGTAAAACACATAAAGAAAATAAATAATAAATAAATGCATCACATTACTATGCATGTTCATCTTTTGCTTCTTTAAATATTGTCCTTACCAGGCAATAATGATGTTTTGTAGACATAGAAGGTCAAGGTCCAGTGCAAGCATCTGACTTCACTACCTTGCAATCAAGGCAAGTTCATCACTTGCTCATATCCTTTGAAGAGTCTTTATCAAAGTATTTGTAAATTGTGTGTTATCATCTATGCTTCGGAGAAAGAAAAATATTATTTTCTCAAAACTAATAATGATGATATCATCCTAAGTGGTGATATGGATAAGGTGAGCAATGGAACCTAGGTTTCCATTTTCAATAAGATTAATCACCAAGGACTTAACAACCCATGATATCAGTGATTCTAGCGCCGTATATTACGCGTTAACAATGAGATTTGGAATGGCATGGATAAGTCAGCTATATCTTATTCCTCTCGCATGTAGATGGATGTGCAGGTAGTGGCTGTTATCCTCGTAGAGTGCATTAATTGGTAATTCGTAGAGGATATACAACATATGGGTGGGAACCCTCAACGTCCCACGATAATTCTGGCATCTAATGGTTTGTACAAACCATTACCATAATTCAATGGGTGGGCATGGTGTACACTAAGGAGACATGCGGGGTCACAAAGAGGGTAGTGATTGGCTTGGATCACCTACTAGGCCCCACATCATGGAATTGTGGACGGGAAAGTACGCCCGGTTGTGAAACAAGGAGTTGATCTCTCATGGATAAAGTAACGCACCTCTACAGAGTGTAAGAACTGTAACTTGTTACTCCTTATTCTGGGAAGGAGCTACGAACGTGGCAGGAAAGCAACTCCATAAAAGTTCTGGTCAACCTGTGAAAGCTAATGGGCATAGTTTTTGATAATAAAATCAATCTTTGAAGAAATATTTACGAAAACTGCATAGTACCAAGGACTAATAGTCTGAGGTTGTAGATACAACATCAAACTTCCTACCTTGCATATAATGAACTTGCTGGGTAACCCTGTTACTCACCCTTTCCTTTGATCCCCTGCTTAGACTCTGAGGATCTAGAAGAAACACCTATGTATGCAGCAGAATGTCAAGATGATTTCTTTATGAGGAGCCTAACCTGTCGGGCGATGTTGAAGGGGTGGACTACGAGATTCGATATGGAGTGGACGGCAACGAGTCAGATTAGTTGCCTTAGTTATTAGTACCCAATAGAGCCGAGCAGCATGAACCTTATATAATAAGTTGTTGAGCTCAATTCAGAGATGAAGTTGTTACTTTAATACTTCTGCTGAAACACTTTATATTTGGTTTGTAAGTTGAATCTTTTGAAGTCTTGAACTTGTAATATTGTAATAATAAGAATGTGTGTATATTTGTAATATGGACCCGCAATGCTTCTGTTGTACCACTCTGAGGGATGTGATATTTACGGAACTGTGTTCTATGGATGTCATGTCAACGACTATAGTGTACTACACATGCAGTGGTATGTTGGGTCACCGCACTGAATAAATGGCTGATGCACTGAGCAACGCTATCAAGTTAGTACAGAGGCGTGACCGAGGGTAAAAATTCTATCATACACACGTTTCTTCTGATGAGAGTATGACACGTGGGGCCCAGCTGCAGGATTATGCATCTAGCAACGCTATCAAGTTCGGAACAGGGTAGCGTGACCGAGGGCGAAAAATCCATCATACACACATTTCTTCTAATGATAGGATGACATATAGGCCCAGATGCATGATTAAACGGCAGCGCAATCATGTTCGAAAGAGGGTAGCGGGAGCAAAGAAAAAATCCATCCTACACATGATTCTTGTAATGAGAGGCTGACATATGGGACCCAACATCGCGATTAATGACAGATAGATCAAGCAATGTTATAAAGTTCATATCAGGGAGGCATGGGCCAAGTAAAAAAGTTCCATCATGCACACGTTTCTTCTAGTGTGAGGATGACACGTGGGACCCGGTAGCCTGATTAAACGACAGACGCATCGAGCAATACTATCAAGTTTCGAACCGGGAAAGGAAGAAATTCCACCATACACACGATTCCTCTAATCTGAGGCCGACATGCGGGACCCAGCAACCTGAATAAATGGAAGAGGCATCGAACTAAGTTATCGAGTTCAAATCAGGGAGGCGCGACCAAAAAGTTCGGTCTGCTAGAGTCACTGACGTCAGGGACCTACCCAAAAAAAATACTTTGGCGAGTCAACATCTCGCGAGGAAGCGGAAATCTTACTTTTGTCACGTGTCCTTCAAGTTTCGTCCATGTTTTTAGCGGTTTCATCGTATTAGAGGGACGTGAAACCGGAAAAAAAAAGTTTTGCATCGGCCAGGCTCGAGCCGAGATTTTCGTCACGGAAGACGCATCTTGTATGATGACGAACGGCCCCAGTCGTTGCGGAAGGTAATATTTCTTGTAGTGTTTATTCTACATTCATATGAACTATGATCTTTGAATTGTTATTGCATGCATTCATAGTGTATAAGAATTATATTTCAGTTTCTCACTAAGGCCAATGATTGAAATTTGCCCCAAAAGATTGCAGGGGTGACACACATTTGTTGGTGTCTGATTTTTTAGGGACGGCTAAGTGAACCTGAGGCAATGCACACAAACAATATAGGTTGTGTTGTTGGTACTTTGATTTGCTTACGCTGTTTCTGAAAAAACTTATTAGACCCCCAGATTTATTCTACATTCGGATGAACTATGATCTTTGAATTGTTATTGCAATCATTCATAGTGTATAAGAATGACATTTCAGTTTCTCACTGAAACCGATGATTGAAATTTGCCCCAAAAGATTGCCGGGTTGACACACATTTGTTTGTGCCGGTGTTTTTCGGGATGGGTAAGTGAATCTAAGACAATGTACATAAACAATATAGGTTGTGTTGTTGATATTTTGGTTTGCTTACGCCGTCTCTGAAAAAACTTATGAGGCCCCCAGATTTATTATACATTCATATGAACTATGATCTTTGTATTTATATTGCATGCATTTATAGTGTATAAGAATTACATTTCAGTTTCTCTCTAAGGCCGATGACTGAAATTTGACCCAAAAGTTTGTAGGGATGACACACATGTGTTCGTGTCATTTTTTTAGAGATGGGTTAGTGAACCTGAGGAAGCTACACAAAATATATACGCTGTGTTGTTGGTACTTTGGTTCCCCAACTCCATCTCTAAAAAAATTATGAGGCCGCCGATTTATTCTCATATGAACTATATGATCTTTGAATTGTTACTGCTATATGATCTTTGAATGATTCGTATGATGCATATGTATATGCATGGTTTTGATCATACCTGATTAATTTTTGGTTTTTTGTTATTTATAATTGCAATATAGGATTACATTTCAATTTCTTATTGTACACAATGATTCAAATTTCCCCAAAAAGAGAGACAAACACATTGGTGTCAGATTTTTCAGGGATGAGTTAGCGAACCCGGGGCAATGTACAAGAACAATAGGTTGTGCAACGGGTACTTTCTTCGCTTACACCATCTTTGAAGAAACTTATGAGGCCACAGACTTTGTTCTACATATAACTCTGATCCAATCAATTTAATATTGTCTTATATATGTTGTCAATCATATATATGAGTTCTAAGTTATGTTCTTAAAAATCTACAGGAGGATTCTGATGACATGGACTCTAGCAAGTACTCTAGTGACAACAAGATTCGCTACGACCTGAGGAAGTTATGGTGTGGGAAGATACGTTTCTACCGTAAGGGTAGACTATTTTGACCATTCTATGGCAGAGTCATCGACCCAGACATCGACAGCATGATAGAGCACGCGATGGATGTTGGCAAAGGCCTAGCCCGAAGGCACCGGCCAAAGACCTTGCCGTGGCACGCAACCTACAGAAAATTCCTCTGGGAATATATCAGGACTGACCTGTTTTCCCTAGAGTAGGTTGTTGCATGCTCCTGCTGCTACCCCAGTTAAGGCATCTCCATGTCGATCCTGCTGCTGTCCCTGCTTATTTTTTATAAGTTAATTATTACCTGGTTGCATGTAACACAATTTCACTCTGGTGGTGGTTGTTGAAATATTAGATCTTATATATATATATATATTAATCTACTCCTTTATATACGGAGTTCCTTAAAAAAATTGTGTTCAATTATATTACTGATCATGCTCATGCACACTACCAAATATTTCTAGTGCTCGATTATATTACAATTGTCAATGAATACATCAAATAGATTATAAATGGTGGAAAATTCGTATTGAAGTAACAAAATAATATCACATCGGCATTAAAATTTGAATTAGTCAAATTCAAAACAAGTGCACCTTATTGTTCTACAGCAAGCGGGTGAACCTCAATTGCTCTTAGGACTCAATCTCTTCGATGTATATATGTACTACGCCATATATTTTATTCAATGTATGAACCTCATTTTCTCTTAGGACTCAATTTCACTCTTCAATGTATATATGTACTACGCCATATATTTTCTTCCATATGTTAACCTCATTTGCTCTTAGGACTCTAGCAAGCATGTGTAAACGCCTTCATTTTTCTTTAATCTATGAATTATTCTATAAAAATTAAGATTAACAAAATCCGGAGTTCTAAGTATATTTGAATATCCGAATATTCATTCAAGGAGATTTCCTTCAACGAATACTTGAAAAAAGGTTATATTGGTGAAAAATTTATAATTAAATAACCAAACAGTCTCACTTCGTGATTAAACATTTGAACTAGTCAAATTCAAAACACTTTCACCTTATTGTTCTGCAGCAATTCGCATGAACACTAGTTGTCATGTCTTTCAGTGTAAAGATCCAAGGTTTATACTACGCAAATTATTATTTTTAATATCCGGAGTTCCGAATATTAGCTCTTTTCAAATTACTAGTCGTCTTAGCCAAGGAAGTTCTTGGCGGAAAAATATAAAATATTCGAAGAAAGGATGTTCTTAAAGACGTTTTCCACTTGCAGTCGTCTAAGGCTAGTACTTGGCGACAAATATCTGAAAATATTTGGACAAACATTTGAGATCTGTGCCACTTGTGTTCTTCCCTTCCCGCCCAGACCACTGTCCACCGCTACCGGTACCTTGCATCTCCACCATCGTCACCTCCGGTCCCCTACCTCTCCACCATCGCTGCCTCCCCTGCCTCTCCACCATCGCCGCCTCTGATCCCCTATGGTGCGGACACTCTCCCATGCCTTTGAGGACCCCTTCGTCATCCATGTAGTTATGCGTGAAAACCAAACCCCCAAAATCCTAAATCAGCATCTTCAATTGAGGACTTTTTGCCATGGAATATGCCATTTTGCTTCTCAAATTTATGGTTCAGGGTTACCGAGCTGCAAAGACCTGACGGCACAGTCGGGAGAGCCTCCACCGGCCGGCATGCATCTGTCGCAACTCGTTTCCCCTTGTATAAATCTCAAATATGCAATTGTCACTTCTAGCAATAGAGATTTAATTGTCACTTTCATTGGTCTCTCTATATCTATTTTAATTGTCACTTCATTAGTCTGCTTGTATCTTGATTGTATTAAGATGCTCTCTATATGTATCTATTTAATAGATGGGAACCTACAGTGAGATGAAATAATGCTATCTACCAACGAGATTTTTTCCTTTACCTTTGGTGGTTTTGAATTCTAGTCATCAGATGAAGATCCCACTAAGAGGATTGAGTTTAGAGGTATCAAAAGAACTTCAAAATTATAGTCATCTGTTTTTTATGTGTTAAGACGGTAGACATTAATATTCCACTGCATTGAATTTTTTATGTGTTGTTGCATCAAGGCCTCAACACAAGGGGGGCACTGATTTTGATAAGAGCCTTTTTGGAAATGACATGTATCTGAAAGAAGTTCATGTAGACTTCCTCTTAGACTGGCGTGAACACAAATTTCCACTAAAAATCAAGTACTACATCTACAGGCTGCCCTATTCATCTATCATGAAAAAGAAGTGCAAGCTGGTTGATATATTCTTGATAATGTTATCAACAAGCTATCATATGATATTTAAATACTTCTAGTAATCACAATCATGATAATTCTTCAATTCTCTATACTTTCCCAGACATTTGGAGTTGAGTTCACAAGAAAATACCTAAAGAATCTCCTTGATGAATCTATTGATGTCCATGTTTGGCTATTGAAGAGCAAAAAGACAAAGATGGTTAGGATGAAGATGGGAGCTAGGTCAAATGCAATCTTGACGACTAGATGAGAGAAAGTTGTGAGAAGCTTCAACCTAAACAAGATAGAATTGTCCTTTTTTTGATGAAAACGATAATGGAGAGGCACATATTCTGGTTCAGAAACTTCCACAGGTGGCCCATTATAAATGCAATGTTGGTTTCTTAGAGAACACTAATTATGCTAGCTGATTGATTTATGGAATACACTTTGTATGTATTGCCATAATGTGTAGTAGCTAAATTTGCATGGATTTACCAACTATATATATCTGGCTAATGTTTACCGCGATATATATATATATATATATATATGAGTTAATCCGTCTATCTAGCTGCTGAATCATTATTATGTATCATGTCAGCTATGATCGAGTTCGAATTAGCATGTACTATTTAAAATGGTTTACACATTAGAGACGGTCACTTCAAAAATCCGCTTCGAGACACACTAGTTCTGGAGACGGTTTTGTTAAAATCTGACTCAGGTCGTCTCACTATTGGAGACAGTACCTAGTATAGACCATTTGAGTTTGAGGAGTTTTTGCAAGCGGTCAGAAATATTGAACGTTTCTAGCTTGTACATGTTAGAAGCGTTTTACTTTTGCACCATTTGAGGTCGCGCATCTTAGAGCCGCAAAGAGAAACCAGCCCAGGTGGTGTAATGTTAGAAGTTATGCGCTTGAGCCAGAACGAGAAACCGTCTAAGACATATGGGAAATTAACGTCTCTAAGTGACTCGTTTATACTAGTGATACAAGTTATCACTTGTAAATGATATGTATTTTTACCTACATAAAAATAAAAAAATGGGATCTGAGCATCACATTTTCAAACATACCAAAATTATGATATTTTGTGTAGCCCATAGTAAAAATAAATTGCATTTGGATTCCGCATGCTTGTAGGATATATCGTTGGCAAAGATAAGAATTGTTTTATTTAACTTATAAATATGTTTTTTGATTTTTTTTAATATAAAGGGGTCACCGAATCTCATGTGCCCGAAGAACTTTTCCATGAATGATAATATATGGGGTACTTGTGTATTGTGATGTTCAAGTTAATAAATTATATTGAAATTCAAATCTTATTGGAAAGTTGACAAAACGCAACCTGCGAAGAAAAATTATACTAAATCAATGACACTTATTATGGATCGGAGGAAGTAGTAATGTAGATTTAGATGTACTCATGCCTCCACAAGTTTATTCTACATCATTAATATGTTCAGAGTAATTTGTCACATCATTAATTGAAGAATTTACACATGCCTCCACAAGTTTATTCTACACTAGTACTTTAGATGATAAATTCAAGATGGGACAATGGTACATTCTCGATGAGTGAAAACAGAACGTTTCAAGGGGCTCCAAGTAAGGACAATCAATGACAATCCACACTCAATCAAGATGTATCGACGCATATCATGCTTGCAGATACTATGAACCTGCCCCTAGGCAACAGATACAATGCATCGAGTAGATGAAGGACTATCTTAAAACCAAGAAAGAAAAACACATACACGTCATAAACCTTTTTCCGAAGGACCAAAATATCACAACATATATATTGAAGCATAGGGATGCAAATAGGGATTCGATGAAATGCAAATTTTCTGCGGAAAAACGGAGACATATTGGAAATACGAAAGCAGAAAAAATATTTTTCTGGCATAAGTCGAAATGAAGGAACAATGTTTTCCCAGGAAACTAGTGCGGAAATGGAATTTCCTTTTCTAACTAATACGATAATTCTGTATTAGGGATATTCTACATGGTCAATCTAGCCTATCTAAAATGTGACATTGTCAAATCTTACGGCCTACAAAATCCATTCCCCACACCCCATTGCACCGAGCAATCATCTTAGGGTTATAGAAAAAGTTTATCTGATTTTACTTGAGTTTGTATGCATGATTGAAGGGGTCTCTCGGATCTGGCAATCATCAGCTCTTCGCCCGTGTCTATACCTTATTCTGTCCATACCTATTTTCAACAAAATCTGATTTCGTATCTGCTTCCGAGGTTTTTGTATTAATTTCTGCCTTCGCAAAAAAAATATGAAAACAAATGTGGCACCAATCAGTTCAGACTGTTTCTATTGAAATATATTACATAATCATTTCTGTCAGTTCGGACTATTGATTGCATTGGCTAGTGCATGCACTTCAATATGGTATCGGTGCAGGAGGTCCTAGGATCAAGATCAAATCCTGACCAACGCAAGAATTAAAAACAAATATTACGGCTCCCCAAACATACATCACAATAGGCCAAAGGGCAAAAAGGTAGGATGAGTATTGAAATATATTGCATAACACTTTCTATCAGTTTGGACTTTTGGTATAGATGGCTAGTCACATACATAATAAAGTTGATTTTCTTTCCCTTCCGTGGGTTAACTATGTTTGCCGATATGATTGTGTAATGTAACTTCTTTTGCTTTCTATGTGTAAATATATATGAATGAAGAACTCGCGGTGATTTCTCACAAAAATAATTGTCATGCGTATAAACTAAAGGAAGGCATACGAATTTATAAATTATGCGAGAGAGAAGGAGACAAATAAAGACATAGAGTACAGCTGGAACACAAGAAAAACTTGGCCACAATCTCTGACTCCACTTTTTTATTTTTCTGCAGGCACGTACATATGAATAGATACAGCTATTCTAGCTAGTTGTTTTTTCAATGCATGAAAACAAGAAGCAAGTACTTCTTTCTCCAAAAGGTACTATGCATGTAGTTTTTCGTAAAAGTCGAAAATTTCTGAAGTCTGACTAACTATATATACTTTTAGAACCAATTTGAAATTGTGAAAATTTTACTTTGACCATATATATTATATTTTAGGAAGAAGAGATAAAATGTTGGTTTACCCTGCATGCGGCTTGATAGGTGTCGATCGTTCTGTCACTGACACTGAAACAGCCATGGCATCAATGTTGCGTATCCAATAGATCATTATCAGGCTCACGATTTCGATTGCCCATTGCCCATTGCCCATGCAAGCGCGTGTGGGGGCATGCAGCCACGTAATGCTCAAGCGTACGTGCTACCTTGTTCATACATGTTGTTCCAAGAGTTATTTGATCATGTCGTCGTCGTCGTAGCCACAGTTATTTACGGACCCTTCTACTCCTTCTGTTTCAAAATATAAGATGTTTTAGCTTTGTGAAGCAAATGTATCTAAACTAATTTTAGTATGTAGGTTCACTCATATTTGAAATAAATATATACACTAAAACAAGTTTAGATACATTTTTTTTATAAACCTAAAACATCTTATATTTTAAAACGGAGGGAGTAGGTGTACTATAGATTCCTATTTATGCTCCCTACCTTGTAGACTTGTAGTCCGTGCTAGCACTGGCTACCTAGGTCAAACATATGAAATTTGCAGGCATGATTAAACTAGCTGACGTGACAAAAACAACTGTATGAGCTAATTAACTAGGTGCTTCTTTGATGCCAAAGAATCTATATATACGCGCGCGATGCTAAAATGCAAAGTAACGGATTTATGAACTAGGCAATTCAAAGAAAACAAAGGATCTTATAGAAAGATACTAGACAATATATTTATATTTAACTGTCCCTCTCACGTTTAGACTATTTTAATCTTAGCGTGACATGAGCAAGATCTTAAACTTGAGACCTCTTGACTATGTTGATGCTATAAAGGATTTATAAACTAGCCAATTTAACCAAAAGACATATCTTATGAAAAGATAGTAGACAATATATTTATATTTAATACTAAGTTTGTTTCACAACAATAAATTATCAGTATGTCTAACCTGGACAGGTTGGGTCAAAAGTTACAGGCGACGGCACCCAAGAGACTTCGACATATCCATGTATGTGTGCGCGCATCCTTATGGTCTATGGATGCTAGCTAGCTGGATGCGTGGGTTGCTAGAGTACTCGCTGCTCACCACACGTATATAATATTTACTAGTCTAAGTTACTACCTTTGTAGTGACGAGGGGAATATCCCCAGCTGTGTTCACATGTCCATGCTTGTGGCAACGCTGACGATCACCCCCTCGGTTTTTCTATGCAAACATATTTAATTCACGCAAATACATATACAAAAAATCGAAGGTAAAAAATAATGGGAAAGGAGCAATGCCGAGGGGGCGTATGTGGAGCAATGCCGAGGGGAGTACCCTCGGCGTAGGTGGAGCAATGCCAAGGGGATTCCCCTCGGCGTAGGTACTGCTATGTTCACAGGTGCATGCTGGTGGCAACGCCGACGGTCACCCCGTCGACTTTGCTATGCGTGGTTAAATATGTGTATGCAGAGCTACGCCGACAGTAAACCCCTCGGCATTGCCCTCTGCCATGAATTGTTCGTCTAGCAGTCGTCCCAATGCTCGAATGTGGCGCATGCTTAGCATGTGCCAACGGTGGCCCTAGGTCTTTCTCTATCCATGACGAGGGTTTTCCTACGCCAACGGTCCCCCTCGGCATTGCTCCTCTCTACCGATGGTTGGCTATGCCAAAGGTTTTTTTCGGTCGTGGGCATTGCGCGAGTTATGCCGAGGTCCCCGACATTTCCCCCTCGGCGTTGACATCCCCCTCGGCATCTATGTTTGTTCCCGTAGTAGTTAGGGGGTTTAGAATTCATGGAGAGACGCACAAGTTGATCTCTATAGATTTTGTAGCATATAAGGAGATCTTAGTCAGTGACTATATATGTGTGATCGAAACATATGCAGGATATGTGTATTCCAAAATGCCAACCTAAAAACACACTAAGACACTAAAAAACTACATTGCAAAGTACTATCATAGTACTACATTATTCAATTATCTTTCATGTTTTTGTAGTCATTTTTACTTATAATTAGTGCAATCAAATATATTTTAGTGATCCTTTTGCACCCTATTTTCGACGAATATGTTCGCCCATTCGAATCCCTTACTACCACCCTTTGTTTCTCATATTGTGTGTCAACCACTTTTACATGTTAATATTGATTTTATACGATTGAAGAGTACTTGAGCATGAAATTGTTCCCATCAAAGCTGAATTAATGTGGACAAAAGATTTTTGGTTGCGTCATAAGAAAAGAAAGGAAACTTTTCAAAATATTAGGGTATTGAAAAATACCTTATGGAACATAGAACAAGGAAGGTGGAAAATACTCCTATGGGAATGGATCATAGAGAACAAAGAAAGGACGTAAAGAATTCCAAAGAATTTCAGTTTGTGTTGTCCCAAGATAATACTTTCAGTTGAAGAGGCCCTTAATTAGACAATAAAATGCCAAATTAAAATGGAACACACCCACCTCCCTATGACATAAACATGTAAAAGCTTCAGGGCAGGGATATGAGTATTCTTTTTTATGCTGGTAAATAATGTTGACATTTTTTTGTGTCCATGATGTTGGTCAAATTCATGTTTGTCATAATCCTCCTCGAAAATGAGCTATATATGATTAAATGGTCTCATACATACAGAGACATCACCACGTCACTAGTAGGAAAACTCTTATAGCAATCATTTTTCTAATGACGTTCCAAACATAATGCATGCCACTACATGCAGGCGAAATAGTAATGGCATTTAAGAAATTCGGAATGCTACCACTAAAACATAGTAGTGGTGTCCGAGGGTAAATAAGTTCCACAAATGGGCGGGTACCCCTACACAACCGGACAAAAACTTTGTATGGACATTCCATCTATATGAACGCCACAAATATTAATTGTAGTGGTGGCGTTGAAGTTAGGGAAACGCCACGGTTACCCACCACCCCGCACGCCGGTAGACACCCTTTAATTACCGATCTTATCTCTTCTCTTCTCACACAGCGAAAATCATTCACACACCCTCCACCCTGTCTCTCTCCCCGCCGTCGTCCTGCATCTGCTCCATGATCTACCCCGCGCGTCCGCCGTCCCGCATATGCTCCCCGATCGACCCCGCGCATCCGCCGCCTCGCACCACCGGGATCCTCTCTACAACCGCGCACGACCGCGTGAGTCTGCTGCCACCCCGGACGCATCCGACGATGCCGGTCGATCTGCCGCCGCCGGTCGCCGCAACCTCCCCCTCCTCGAGCCGTGGATCATCGTAACCTTGTCGTCTGAGCCCTATCCCCGACCTCGCGGTGAGCGACCCGCCGCGCCTCCCCTTTTTTATAGCAATTCGGAAGTTATAGATGTACATGTATGGTAGAAAATGATCTTACAAATTTTAGACATAGGAATGTTAGATAGTGTTTTAGAGATAGTGCTTAGATACTACACCTGGGCTCAAATTCTAGATATAGGAATGTCAGATAGTGATAGTAAAGGTCGGCATTTCTCTCTACTTGATGTTTATTTTGGTTGTCTTTCCTTCCAATCGTCGATGATTACACTATGACATAATTTAATATGAAAAGGTGCTCACAAGACATTGTCGTATGTCCATAAATATCTTGCACATTTGATTTGGTCTTATAGGCACTATTTTTGTCTTGTGTGTCTTTATCTGAGACCTTGCTTGCCTTTACATCTGAGTTTCCTACAAAAATGGTTTACAACTTTGGATACTTGAACATATTTAATATATTAGATGAACATGCAGAAAATACATCCGTACATTAAATGTGGCAATGAAAGTTTTCAGGATAAGAAGTTTATCATAGTGCTTCTCAAATACTTTGAGACTATGGCGGTATGTTCAACTTACTTATGATTTTCAGCCGTGCATGCATTTTGATCGAAACTAATTAACTATTGTTTGCATATATCTTTTTCTCAGACCATCCCTTGCCACGCAAGAAAGGACTTTCTTACCATGTGAACAGACGTATCAATCATCAGGGACGATAATTTGAGGTCATCTTGGTGGAAGAGACAATACTTGATAAAATCTAGAAGATTCTAGTTGCCAATGAGGCGAACTGAACTTACTTTACAAGACCACTTTGGGCAGAATTGGTAGAAAGCTATGGGATGGATGCCAGGATGAGGTTGAGAATATACCTCGACAAAACTTGTGGAGTCATCATTTTCTCGTATGAGATCCCTAACTCAGAGTCTTCTGACTTTGAAGATCATTCTCTTAGATAGAACTAGTCTTCTAACTCTCAAGGTCATCGACAAAAACTCCCGCGGCAACATCAACGACAAATACCTCAGGGCAAGAATACTACTACCCTTGTACGCTGCTCTGCGAAAGCAAGTCATCTTGGAGGATGAGATCACTAAAGAAGAGGTGAAAGTCCAAATTTGCTATGGAAGATTGCCTAATTTTTGTCTCTTCTGTGGATACATTGGACATTGGAAGCTAGGTGTGATCTCCCTGTGGCCAATCAAAAGGTCCGGTTCAGCATGGAGATGCGCGTCCAGCTGGTGCACTTCGACGACCCTCGTGCTTGGTACCTCCCTGAGGCAATGGGGTGGACCCAGGCTCAACCAACACTTGTTGCACCATGGCATGCAACCAAGCCATTGTCTGCGATTTCCCAACAAGCTGTCATCACAAAGGTCGCTGAGGATGTGGCAAAGCTAAAGGTCAACGACATCACCACCTCACATATCACCATCACCAACAACAAGCATGAGGAACCCCTAACCCCTATGCTAAAGGTGAACGGTGAGGTGGAGGCAGACAAGACGGTGGATTCTGTGGAGGCTGCCTTGGTAGGGGACGCGACAGGCAACGAACACATAGTGAATACAACAAAGGAGTGCAGCCCGTGCTAGGCTCTAAGCAGATCACCCCTGCTCCTTGAACCTCGCATTCTTGTTCAAACTGTAGGGGTTCATAGCATGGAAAACAAAAAAATTCTACCGCATGCAAACAAACAAGCCAAGATCTTTCTACTAGATTGTAGCAACGAGTTGATAGAGGTACTCACCCTCGAAGATTCCAAAGCGGTTAACGAGAGCAGATTCTCGTGGGTGATGTAGTCGTACTCTTGCTGATCTCAAGATCGTGTAGACGATCCTTCCGGCGCTGCGTTCCGGCAGCGCTTCCGCAGTCAGTCACATATTCGGTACTCGATGAAGACCTTCATCTCCCTTGTTCCAGCAGGCAGCGGAGGTTGTAGCACTCTCCTCGCGATTCTGGCAGCACGACGGCGTGGTACCGAAAGTAGAGGGGAGATCTTGCAGGGCTTCGCCTTAAGCCGGAGCGAGTATGGTGGACTATGAGAGAGGCCTTGGTGATCTAGGGTTTAGATGACACCAAGGGGAGGGTGTGGCCGGCGGCTAGGCCTTGGGAAAGCCCCAAGTCGCCGAGTTGGAGGGGAAACCCTAGGCGGTGGCGGCTGCACTTGGAGGTGGATGCGCGCAGGAGCTAGGGTTTGAGGTGTGTAGAAGAGGGGCACCCCTGCCCCTTCTTTTATAGGTGGGAGGGCACCGGTTGGGAGGAGGGAGTCCTCCCCCAACTCGGCCTCCTTGGCCGGCGGGTGGAGGGAGGAGGACTTCCTCCCCAAGTAGGTTTCCTACTCTCCCTCCACCAAGCAAACTTGTCGTTTGACTTTTCAAATTGGCGTTTGACTTTTCAAACTAGGATTTGATTTCTCCCTTTATTTTGCCCAGCCATGATACCTAGTACATGATGCAACCATTCCACATTGTCATGACACATTCATGTACCCTTCCCCTCCGGAGTGCCGGACCTTCCGGAACCTTCTAAAACATTCCCGATGAAAACACCGGAATCATTCCCCAACTCCTAAACATGACTTTCCTTATATGAATCTTATTCTCCGGACCATTCCGGATCTCCTTGTGATATCCCGGATCTCCTTGTGATATCCCGGATCCCATCCGAGACTCCGAACAACATTCGGTCTCTTACTCATCATTCCATAACTACTCAACAACATAGAATCCTTAAGTGTGTCTCCCTACGGTTCGTGAATTATGCGGACATGATCGAGACACTTCTCCGATCAATAACCAATAGAGGAATCTGGAAATTCATATGGCTCCCACATATTTCTACGATTACTTTGCGATCGAATGAACCACTTACATACGATACTAATTTCCCTTTGTCTCACGATAGTTTACTTATCCGAGGTTTTGATCGTCGGTATCTCTGCATACCTAGTTCAACCTTGTTACCGATAAGTACTCTTTTCTCATTCCCGTGATATGTGATCCCTTGTGAGCCAGTCACATGCTTGCAATCTAATTGGATGACATTCCACCGAGAGGGCCCAGAGTATATCTATCTGTCATATGGATGGAGAAATACCACTCTTGATCCATGTGTCTCAACCCATACTTTCCGAACACTCAATGCCACCTTTATAGCCACCCAGTTACGGTGTGGCGTTTGATGTCATCAAAGCATCCTTCCGGTGATGGTGATAAGCATGATCTCATGGTCGAAGGAATTAGGTTACTATGTATCAGAAAGCTTATAGCAATTGAACTAAAAATGTCTTGATCTTTATGCTACGCTTATCTATAGGAGTATGTCCATCATACCATTCTCCTAATGATATGATCTTGTTGTTAATAACATCTCAATGTTCATGATAGGGAAACCACAATTATCTATTAACCAACAAGCTAGTATTATGAAGAGGCTTTACTAGGGACTCTAATTTAGTTTACAAATCACACAAGTATTAATGTTTCCTGGTTAATACTGTTATAGCATGAATGTAAACATTTATCATAAACACAAAGATATAATAATAACTACATTTATTATTGCCTCTAGGGCATATATCCAACAGTCTCCCACTTGCACTAGAGTCAACTAATCTAGATTACATGGTAATATACCGAACACCCATGGCAGTTTGATGTTATGTTTTGCCCTCGGGAGAGGTTTAGTCAACGGATCCGCCACATTCAGATCTGTGTGTACTTTGCAAATCTTTATGTCACCATCTTGGACATGTTCTCAAATAGCGTGAAAACGCAGCTTGATGTGCTTCAACTTCTTGTGTGACCTTGGTTCTTGCGCATTGGCTATGGCGCCCATGTTATCACAGTAGATATACATTGGGTCCAGCGCACTTGGAACCACACCGAGCTCTGTAATGAACTCCTTCATCCATATCGCTTCTTGTGAAGCCTCCGAAGCAGCTATGTATTCCGATTCAGTTGAAGATCTCGCCACAACGCTTTGCCTTGCACTCCTCCAGCTAACTGCTACACCATTCAAAGTAAATACGTATCCAGATTGAGATTTAGAATCATCCAGACCGGTGTTCCAACTAGCATCGGTGTAACCATTAACAACGAGTTGTTCATCACCTCCATAAGAAAGAACCATATCCTTAGTTCTTCTCAAGTACTTAAGGATGTTTTTGACCGCTGTCCAATGATCCACTCCTGGATCACTTTGATATCTGCTAGTTAAACTAACAGCATATGCAATGTCGGGTCTAGTACATAGCATGGCATACATTAGAGATCCTATGGCTGAGGCATAGGGAGTCTTACTCATCCTTTCTCTATCTTCTGCCGTTGCTAGACTTTGAGTTTTACTCAATGTCGTATTGGGCAACATGGGCAAGAACCCTTTCTTGCTATCTTCCATTCCAAACCTCTTTAGAACTTTGTCCAAATATGTACTTTGTGACAATAATATTAGGCGTCTCGATCTATATCTATAAATCTTTATGACTAATATGTAAGCTGCTTCGCCAAGATCTTTCATTGAAAAACTATTATTCAAATATTCTTTGACACTATTAAGAAGGTCTACATCATTCCCAATCAACAATATGTCATCTACATATAGTATTAAGAATGCTACAGAGCTCCCACTCACTTTCTTGTAAATACAAGCTTCTCCATAAGTTTGTATAAAACCAAAACTTTTGATTACCTTATCAAAACGTTGATTCCAACTTCGGGATGCTTGCTTCAACCCATATATTGACCGCTGAAGTTTGCATACCTTGTTAGCATCTTTAGGATCGACAAAACCTTTGGGTTGCATCATATACAACTCTTCATCAATGTCTCCATTGAGGAATGACGTTTTGACATCCAGCTGCCATATCTCATAATCGTAATATGCAGCGATTGCTAACATAATCCTCACAGAATTTAGCTTCGCTACTGGTGAGAAAGTCTCATCGTAGTCAACTCCTTGAATTTGTCGAAACCCTTTTGCGACAAGTCGAGCTTTATAGACAGTAACATTACCATCAGCATCTGTTTTCTTCTTGAAAATCCATTTGTTCTCGACAGCCTTCCGGCCATCCGGTAAGTCTACCAAAGTCCATACTTGGTTTTCGTACATGGATCCAATTTCGGATTTCATGGCATCTTGCCATTTATTGGAATCTGGGCTCATCATCGCTTCCTCATATGTCGCAGGGTCATCGGTGTTGTCCACCAACATGACATTCATAACGGGATCATACCAATCAGGAGTGGTACGATTTCTCGTTGACCTGCGAGGTTCTGTAGCAACTTCAACCCAAATTTCATGATCATCATCACTAGCTTCCTCTCTTATTGGTGTAGGCACCACAGGAACTTCTTCCGGTGCTGCGCTACTCGCAAGTTCGAGAGAAGGTTCAACAACCTCGTCGAGTTCTACTTTCCTTCTAGTCACTTATTTTGAGAGAAATTCCTTCTCTAGAAAGGATCCATTCTTGGCAACGAAGATTTTGCCCTCGGATTTATGATAGAAGGTATACCCAATAGTTTCCTTCGGGTATCCTATGAAGACGCATTTTTCCGCTTTGGTTTCAAGCTTGTCCGGTTGTAACTTCTTTACATAGGCTTCGCAACCCCAAACTTTAAGGAACGACAATCTAGGTTTCTTCCCAAACCATAATTCATACGATGTCGTTTCAACGGATTTAGATGGTGCCCTATTTAAAGTGAATGCGGCTGTTTCTAATGCATAACCCCAAAATGATAGCGGTAAATCTGTAAGTGACATCATAGAACGAACCATATCTAAGAGAGTTCGATTACGACGTTCGGACACACCATTACGCTGTGGTGTTCCCGGTGGTGTCAATTGTGAAAGTATTCCGCATTTCTTTAAATGCTCGCCAAACTCGTAACTTAGATATTCACCTCCACGATCAGAAAGTAGAAATTTAATCTTCTTGTTACGTTGATTCTCTACCTCACTTTGAAATTCCTTAAACTTCTCGAAAGTTTCGGACTTATGTTTCATGAAATAGATATACCCATATCTACTCAAGTCATTCGTGAAGGTAAGAACATAACGATAACCACCGCGCGATGCTACACTCATTGGACCACACACATCGGTATGTATGATTTCCAATAAGTCCGTAGCTCGCTCCATCATACCAGAAAATGGAGTCTTAGTCATTTTACCCATCAGACATGCTTCGTATCTTTCAAGTGATTTGAAATCAAGTGATTCAAGAAGTCCATCGGAATGGAGTTTCTTCATACGCTTCACTCCAATGTGACCGAGACGACAATGCCACATATAGGTCGAGTTATCGCTCAATTTCAAATGTTTAGCTTCAATGTTATTAATATGTGTATTTCCACTATCGAGATTCAATAAGAATAGACCATCTATCATAGGTGCATGTGCATAAAACATATTACTCATATAAATCGAACAACCATTATTCTCGGACTTAAACAAGTAAGCGTCTCGCAATAAATAAGATCCCGATATAATGTTCATGCTCAACGCAGGCACTAAATAACAATTATTTAAGTATAAAACTAATCCCGATGGTAGATGAAGGTAGCATGCCGACCGCAATTACATCAACCTTTGATCCATTTCCAATGCGCATCGTCACCTCGTTCTTCGCTAGCTTCCGTTTATTCTGCAGTACCTGTTTCGAGTTACAAATATGAGCAACCGAACCAGTATCAAATACCAAGGCACTACTATGAGTACTAGTGAGATACACATCAATAACATGTATATCGGATATACCTTTCTTCTTGATGTTGTCGTTCTTCAAATCCGCCAAGTACTTTGGGCAATTCCGCTTCCAGTGACCCTCTCCCTTGTAGTAAAAGCACTCAGTATCAGGCTTAGGTCCAGCCTTGGTCTTCTTAGCCGGTGCGGCAACTTTCTTACCACCCTTCTTGAAGTTTACCTTTTGCTTAGACTTGCCCATCTTGAATTTGGTGGTCTTATTGACCAACAACACTTGATGCTCTTTCTTGATCTCCACTTCTGCAGATTTCAACCTGGAGAAGAGTTCTCGCAACGTCTTGTTCATGTTTTGCATATTGTAGTTCATCACAAAGTTCTTGTAACTTGGTGGCAGTGATTGGAGGACACAGTAAATACCCAAACTTTGGAGTTTGTTTGCGTGCCCAGACATCTTAAGCACATGCTCACTGACGGAGCTGCCCTCTTCCATCTTGCAGTTAAAGAACTTTTCAGAAGCCTCATAACTCTCAACTGCCGCGTGAGCCTCAAATATCATTTTGAGTTCACGGACAATATCATGTGGGTCATGGTTCTCAAACCTTTTGTGAAGCTCCGATTCCAAACCATATAAGATAGCACACTGAACTATGGAGTACTGATTCTTCCGAGTGATGTAAACGTTCTTTACTTCATCGGTAGCATCAGCTGCAGATGGGTCACCCAGCGGTGCATCCAGCACATAGGTCAAATTACCATCATTGAGGACAATCCTCAAATTGCGGAACCAATCCGCGAAGTTGCTTCCATTGTTTTTCAACTTTTCTTTCTCTAGGAACGCATTAAAATTGATGGTAGGGGCCGCCATTGATCTACAACATATTTGCAATAGTTTAGACTAAGTTTATGACCAATTGATTTCTAATTAATAGTTAAATTAATCTAGGTGAACTCCCACTCAAAACAATATCCCTCACATTGTTTTACTGATCACACGAACCAAATCCACCACATCAAAACCGATCATCACGAGAGTTGATGTAGCTTCAATGGCGAACAATCGACATGTTCATCATATCTACTATATGACTCATGCTTTACCTTTCGGTAATCCGTGTTCCGAGACCATGTCTGTACATGCTAGGCTCGTCAAGATCAAACCTTAGCTTCCGCATGAGCAAATCTGGCTTGCTCATGTTGTATACACTTGCAGAATCTAACACACCCGATCATGACGTGGTGCTTCGAAACAACAAGCTTTAGCGACGGTGCTTACTAAGGATGAACACTTTAAAACTTGAAATTTATGTGCATGAGGGATCATCTTATAATGCTATCGTCGTTAACTGAGCAATACAAGATGCATAAAGGATTAACATCACATGCAATTCATAATATGTGATATGATATGGCCTTTTTTCTTGTGCTTCCGATCTCCATCTTCAAGCACGAACATGATCTCCATCATCACCGGCATAGTGCCAAGGTCAATGGCGCTGTTTCATGGTTGTCGTCCACCAGCTCCAACTATTACAACTACTTTGAATAGACACGCGGGTCTTAACAGAAATTAAAGAAAACCATATGGCTCCTGCCGGTTGCCAACTTACAATAAGGAACATTGCATACATCAAATATAATCACAATCATGGCCATATCACATCACAGGACACCCCTGCAAAACAAAGTTAGACGCCTTTAATTTCTTTGCATGTTTTACATGGTTTGGGGCTTTCAATAAGTGTCGCTCTAACTTACGAACAAGAACCACAACATTGATGTTTGAACTATCAAATGCCCGTTGTAAATTGGATCTATACTATAATGGGAGAGACAGACACCCACAAAGCCACTTATGCAATACAAGTTGCATGTTGAGCGTGGAGCAAGTCTCATGAACGATGTCTTGTAAGGTTAGCCCGGGCCGCTTCATCCCATCATACTGCAAGATGCAAAGTACACAAGAAGCAATTGATAATAAAAGCACCACCACCCACAATGACCATTGTGTTCTACTCGTGCAACAGATCTACATATAGACATGGCTCTGATACCACTGTAGGGGTTCGTAGCATGGAAAACAAAAAAATTCTACCGCATGCAAACAAACAAGCCAAGATCTATCTACTAGATTGTAGCAACGAGTTGATAGAGGTACTCACCCTCGAAGATTCCAAAGCGGTTAACGAGAGCAGATTCTCGTGGGTGATGTAGTCGTACTCTTGCCGATCTCAAGATCGTGTAGACGATCCTTCCGGCGCTGCGTTCCGGCAGCGCTTCCGCAGTCAGTCACATATTCGGTACTCGATGAAGACCTTCATCTCCCTTGTTCCAGCAGGCAGCGGAGGTTGTAGCACTCTCCTCGCGATTCTGGCAGCACGACGGCGTGGTACCGAAAGTAGAGGGGAGATCTTGCAGGGCTTCGCCTTAAGCCGGAGCGAGTATGGTGGACTATGAGAGAGGCCTTGGTGATCTAGGGTTTAGATGACACCAAGGGGAGGGTGTGGCCGGCGGCTAGGCCTTGGGAAAGCCCCAAGTCACCGAGTTGGAGGGGAAAGCCTAGGCGGTGGCGGCTGCACTTGGAGGTGGATGCGCGCAGGAGCTAGGGTTTGAGGTGTGTAGAATAGGGGCACCCCTGCCCCTTCTTTTATAGGTGGGAGGGCACCGGTTGGGAGGAGGGAGTCCTCCCCCAACTCGGCCTCCTTGGCCGGCGGGTGGAGGGAGGAGGACTTCCTCCCCAAGTAGGTTTCCTACTCTCCCTCCACCAAGAAAACTTGTCGTTTGACTTTTCAAATTGGCGTTTGACTTTTCAAACTAGGATTTGATTTCTCCCTTTATTTTGCCCAGCCATGATACCTAGTACATGATGCAACCATTCCACATTGTCATGACACATTCATGTACCCTTCCCCTCCAGAGTGCCGGACCTTCCGGAACCTTCTAAAACATTCCCGATGAAAACACCGGAATCATTCCCCAACTCCTAAACATGACTTTCCTTATATGAATCTTATTCTCCGGACCATTCCGGATCTCCTTGTGATATCCCGGATCTCCTTGTGATATCCCGGATCCCATCCGAGACTCCGAACAACATTCGGTCTCTTACTCATCATTCCATAACTACTCAACAACATAGAATCCTTAAGTGTGTCTCCCTACGGTTCGTGAATTATGCGGACATGATCGAGACACTTCTCCGATCAATAACCAATAGAGGAATATGGAAATTCATATGGCTCCCACATATTTCTACGATTACTTTGCAATCTAATGAACCACTTACATACGATACCAATTTCCCTTTGTCTCACGATAGTTTACTTATCCGAGGTTTTGATCGTCGGTATCTCTGCATACCTAGTTCAACCTCGTTACCGATAAGTACTCTTTTCTCGTTCCCGTGATATGTGATACCTTGTGAGCCAGTCACATGCTTGCAAGCTAATTGGATGAAATTCCACCGAGAGGGCCCAGAGTATATCTATCTGTCATATGGATGGACAAATCCCACTCTTGATCCATGTGTCTCAACCCATACTTTCCGAACACTCAATGCCACCTTTATATCCACCCAGTTACGGTGTGGCATTTGATGTCATCAAAGCATCCTTCCGGTGATGGTGATAAGCATGATCTCATGGTCGAAGGAATTAGGTTACTATGTATCAGAAAGCTTATATCAATTGAACTAAAAATGACTTGATCTTTATGCTACGCTTATATATAGGAGTATTGTCCATCATACCATTCTCCTAATGATATGATATTGTTGTTAATAACATCTCAATGTTCATGATAGGGAAACCACAATCATCTATTAACCAACAAGCTAGTATTATGAAGAGGCTTTACTAGGGACTCTAATTTAGTTTACAAATCACACAAGTATTAATGTTTCCTGGTTAATACTGTTATAGCTTGAATGTAAACATTTATCATAAACACAAAGATATAATAATAACTACATTTATTATTGCCTCTAGGGCATATCTCCAACACAAACATGCAGGGGTCCAAGCACTAGAAAAGGATGAAACACAGTGCGCCAAAGGTACATAGTATCATCAACAACATAGCTATACCTCTAAAACACCAAGGAGACAAGAAAGCAAAATAAGCTGGCATGGTACATTCACGTGCAGAGGAAGAGGAGGAAAACTGGGAGCCGACAACAAAAAAGTGAAACTACCAAGTCCCTCTTTTGTCTATTTGTTTGGGCAAGTAGGGGCTGCGCAAGCTGATGGATGCAGAGCTGAATACATAATATAGAGAAGAGGCAAACTAGAGCAGCATGACATGTGTGGGAAACAAGAAGGAAGTGATAGGAAAGGAACAAGAGGAAGTGACCAATCCAGGGGCTACCAGCATATTGTCGGGCGCTAATGAGAGCGTCCGGCAGGGACACTAATACTCCTCGCTTGGAACTGTCATGGCCTGAGACAGCCAGGTAAAGTTCAGAAATTAGTCCTCCTTGTGTGGTTGCACTATCCGAAAATCCTTTTCCTTTATCAAATAAGGAAAAATAAAAGAGTCGTTGAAGCGGTCTTCAGAAGACTAGGCTTTGAGCATTGTTTCCCAGTGTGTGTTAGTGGTAAATGTGGGGGTTTAGCTTTGTTTTGGAGGTCATATATCTCTATTGATCTGATAAACTTTAGCCTGCACCATATTGATGTAAAAGTAAGTGAGTCAAAAGGAATAAAATGGAGAGAAACTTTTGTGTATGGGGAGCCCATAGTTCAATATAGACACCTTATGTGGGAATTTCTAAGGAGAATTAAACCAAAAGCTTCTGAACCTTGGTTTATGGTGGGTGACTTCAACGAGTTCTTGTGGCAGAAAGAGAAGATGTCAGCAAAAAGAAGAAGTGATCAATAGATGCATCAATTGAGAGATGTTCTTAGCCACTGTGATATGGTGGACCTCGGCTACAAAGGTATCCATTGGACATACAACAACAAGCAAACATGTAGAAATAATGTTAAAGTAAGACTGGACAGAGCGGTTGCTCAACCTTGCCGGTCCAAATTATTCCTAGAAGCTAGTGTGGAACATTTGGTTTCATCAAGGTCTGACCATTGCCCTCTTCTAATTCGATTGGGAAAAAAGGAAGGCCGAAAAATAAAAGACTAAATAGAAGATATGAGATCATGTGGGAAAGAGAAGAATCTCTGAATGAAGAGGTTCAATATTCTTGTTCAAAGATACGCATCATTGATAACTTGTACGGAATTAAAAACAAATTGAACGCAACTATATCCACTCTTCAGAACTGGAGCAAGGAGAAATTTGGGTCTATTGAAAAGGAACTCAAAGGCCTAAGGAATAGATTAGAAAGTATGCTTCTTTCCCAAAATTCGAGTGGCCATGATGAAATCACCTCTATCCAAACTCGCATGGATGAGATACTAATCAGAGAGGAACTCATGTGGCTCCAAAGATCTAGAATCTCTTGGATCCAGTGATAAGAATACTAGGTTTTTTCACCGGAAAGCTTCTAACAGGTCCAGGAAAAATAAAATAAATAGATTAAAGTTAAATGATGGTTCTTTTGCTGAAGATAATGAGCAGATCAAGGAGCATTATTAATTTTTATTTAGGAATCTATACAAAAAATACAAAGATGAAAACCCTCATGTTATTCTTGATATGGTCCAGCCATCAGTCAATGAAGAGATGAATGCTAACCTGTTGAGAGACTATACTGATGAGGAAATTGGTGGTGCCTTGTTCCAGATTGGACCTCTTAAAGCACCAGGCCCAGATGGATTTCTAGCCAGATTCTTCCAGCGAAATTGGGGCTTTATGAAGGAAGATGTTATAAGAGCAGTGAAACATTTCTTTGAACCCGGCGATATGCTCAAGGGTGTAAATGATACATCAATTACCCTTATCCCAAAAACAAATGTCACGGAAGATCTAAAGGATTTCAGGGCCATATCCTTATGCAACATGATCTATAAAGTGGTTGCCAAGTGCATTGTGAACCGTCCGAGACGTCTACTTCAGAACCTTATTTTGGAGACCCAAAGTTCCTTCTTGCCCGGTCGTCTGATCTCTAAAAATTCCCTTATTGCATTTGAATGTTTCCACCACATTCAAAAAAATAAAAAGGTGGAAGCCAATTATTGATCTTACAAGCTAGATTTGACGAAGGCTTACGATAGAGTGGACTGGGACTATCTTAGAGATATCTTGATGAAGTTTGGTTTTCATTCGAGATGGGTAAACTAGATCATGGCTGGTGTGACGTCCGTAAGCCTTTCAGTCCATGTGAATGGAGATTTGACAGATAAGTTCAAGCCAACAAGGGGCCTCAGACAAGGAGACCTGTTTCCCCCTATTTGTTTCTATTTGTAGCTGAAGGCCTAACAAGAATTTTTCAAAGGGCCGTATATAACCAGGAACTCCAAGATCTCACATGTTGTACAGGAGCAACTAGCATCTCTCATCTCATTTTCGCAGACGATAGTCTTATATTCTTCAAAGAAACAGGTGAACAAGCAAAGATTGTTAGACAAGCTATATGATGACCCACAAGTATAGGGGATGTATCGTAGTACTTTTGATAAATAGGAGTGTCGATATCAACGAGGAGCAGAAGGTGCTGACTAGTGATACCGGCTCAAGAATTCTCTATAAATACTAGCAAATGGATTTTTACGGGTTTTTGATAAGCAAACAAATAAAGTGCAAGTAAATAAAGACAACAAGAATAATTCCAGCAAGTGGCCCAATCCTTTCTTAGCAGAGGACAAGCCGGTGATATTACTTATGAGGACCAAACGTTCTCGAGGGAACATGTGAATACTGTCAAGTGCTTCCGCTTCATATAGCTGAGTAGTCTTCTTTGGTTGGGTAAGTGTTGTGTGGGTGAACCTGTGCTAATGTACTGACCTTACTAGGACAAATACATACTTGTGATTAAACCCCTTTCAAGCATCCGTAACTACAAGAAAGCAATTAAGATAGAAACCTAACCACAGCCTTTAACTATGAGATCCTACACTCCCTTGTGCAAAGGTTTCCTAACGGGTGTTCAGGTTTCTGTCACTCCGGCAACCCCACAATTAGTAGCCAAATACACAATGCATTCCCCTAGGCCCATAAATGGTGAAGTATCATGTAGTCGACGTTCACATGACACCACTAGAAGAATAGCACCACAACTTAAATATCAAACCATTCAATATTATCTCAACACAATTCCACTACTAACAACATGACTTCTCTCATGTCCTCAAGAACTAAACGAACTACTCACGAGACATCATATGGATCAAGACTAGAGATGATATGATGATGAATAACAATCTGAACATAAACAATAGTTCAATGGTTCCACTCACAAGCATCAACTACAAGAGTAATCAACACCGGGAAAGTTTCCCCTAAGAACTATGCAAGATTCAACACAATTGTTATAGCGGTATGGAGAGGTGATGAGGGTTCTGGTGGAGATGATGGTGTGAATGATGATGATGATCCCAATGAAGTCTATCTTGATGACGGTGTTGATGGAGACGATCTCCCCTCTCTGGGAAGGAATTTTCCCGGTAGAAATCTGTCTGCCGGAGAGCTCTTTCTGTCTCTGTAGTTTCCGCCCCGCAGAGGCGGCAGAATCTTTCTGTCATCACCCCCCTGGTTTTAGGGTTTCGGGAGGAAGATATAGGCGAAGGGGCGGAGCAGGCAATGGACCAGGGTGGCCACACCCCCTGGTGGCGCGGGCTTGGGTGGCCCGCGCATGGGGGCTGTGGGCCCCCGGTGGCCCAAATCCGCCTCCCTTTCTGGCTTCCTTCGTCTTCTGGAAAAATAGAATTTTCCATGTATTTTCTTGTATTTTCTGATCTTCGCAAAAATTGCATCCAAACACCACTTTTTTCCATCAGAATCCTGACTCCAGCAGTTCATCCTCCAAGAATCATCCAACATGCAAAAATAGATGAAAGTGACATAAGTAACACCTCCTAATATGAAATATATCAATGAATGGAAGTAAATTATGACATAGAATAGTGATGCAAAATGGACGTATCAAATCCTCCAAGCTTAGACCTCGCTTGTCCCCAAGCGAAAAATGAGCTCAGTACACATGTCCACAAGTTTATGGAGTGCAGTGTCGATAAAAAGAATACGGACAAGAAGCATCACACTTACCAACACACAACTTATAATAGAAAGCAACTCACCATTATATAACTTAACTTGCAACGAGTATGGTCGTCACAATAAAGATGCATAAAGACAAATAATAATTGGTAATGGCAAACTTTTTTATTGGTCATATAACAGTTCACAAATCAAATAGTTTTCAAGGAAAGATTTTGCAATGAAGTTTATAACAAGAGTCTTTTTGCTCAAGATAAAAGGCTTTTCACAATGATAGCTTTCAAAGTAATACTCATTCAGATAAGAGTTTTGTGCAAAACAAAGAAGAAAAGGAACATGATTGAATGAATCATCATATGAATGACTGAAACACAACACCACAAATGCTTGCTGGAGATAGAAATGAATAGGTTAACTGACTCAACTAAGAAGTAAAATAAAGTTCCCTTCACAGAGGGAAGCAGGGATTCCAAGTTTCATAAGAGCTTCCAAAAGATTATGGTACTTTCTATCTTTGAGCTCTCACTGCCCCTATCATAAGCATCTTGAGGTGATTAAGGTTAAAGTGAACAAATATGGAGTATATGCTTGACGAAGTATAAGTTGGCAATCTCATGTCCCTTGAGTACGAGGGCCACTCCTCATGCTACTCAACTTTAGTTACTGGTAAGTTCTTGTCATAGTAAATACATGTGTATCATAGAGAACCGCCAACGGGGTACCCCTTGCACATGACACATGAGCTATACCATATCAAAATGACAAGGCAACAGATAATGAGCATCTCAGCAATCTTATTATTTACCATGGGAATGTGGTGCTTTTTATCTCTTTCCTCTTTTGCTCTTACTTTTTCTTTTCTTTTTTCTGTATCTTGAATCTTTTTTTATAAGAAGAATGCTTAATAGATTGCTCACTATGGTTATGCTGCAAGTTTCCACCATGATTAGGCATGGCTTAGGCTAGCGGCCTAGGCGTTTATATAACACATATACATAACTCCATGGACGTACAAGCTCCCATTTTATTTCACAGCAACGACATCCATAAACAAAAGATCATGATATCAACGGGGAAGATATTTACAGGTGTTGAAAGCGTTCCCCGTGACAGCACGTTTCTGCTAATCCCAAAGTATAAGTGCAAGCATATACAACATATATGACACAATGGTTCAAGTTTATTAGGAGCAAGAAAAATAAGGTGTGCCATCAAGTTCGTGAGAGCTTTACTGACTAGTTTTCACATAACAAAAGAATTTTTAATTTGAAAGGTAGATGAAACTCTAGAATTTACTTGGAACAGCAATAATGCTAATAGGTAGATATGGTGGACACAAATGGCAAAGGTTTTGGTTTTGAGGATTGGATGCATGAGAAGTATTTCCTCTCAATACAGGTTTTTGGCTAGCAAGGCTGGGTAGCAAGCAAAATATTTGAAGGAAACAAGCAAACACACAAGTGATAAAACCAAACATGGATTCTTCCTTGAAAAACACAAAATAACTTAACTAAAGAATACTAAGCTTATGAGCCAATCAAGAAAGAAAGAAACTTAATTAAAAATACATGTATGTGCTTTTCTTGTTTTCTTTCAAAACCTCAAAAAGTGTTGCCGCTAACCAGAGCATGGTTTGCCAAAACCAATTTAGATTTACTTGATGCTCCCAAAGTGATACCAGTACTAATCAACAAGATCAATCAAATAATAGAGATTGCAAACTAAAATAAGAAGTGCAAAAAGTAAATGATGAAACTTCTCATTAATATTCCATAAGGGCACTCACACCAAGGGATGCATAGATAACCAACTAAAGGATAGATACTTCCACAATGCAAACCATCATATATGATAACTTCTCTAAAATTGATATGACTCTACTAAAAAGGTACGAAGATGAAAGATAATGATGTGATACCGCGACACTCCCCAAGCTTGGAACAAGCCAAGGGGATGCCAAAACCTGATGATGAATCACTCCTTCGGTGGTGGTGGTGTTTTGTTCTCATCAGACTTCCAAGGTAGGGGCTCCCCATCCACAAAGGATGTCTCGGTTTCCACAATCCTGAAATTAGTAGCAGAGCTTATGCGTTTAAACCTGGCCTCATACTCACACTTTTAATTTTGTATGTCAAATAGTTGCGCTTGCAGTTTGCTGGTTGTCTAATTCAGCGAGAGGATCTCGTCCTGAAGCTTGACATTCTCCTCCTTGTTCTCGGTGATGAGTTCTGAACATATCTTATGGATGACGTCCACTTCGCATTCTACCATATTCTTATACCTGAAAACCTCTTGCCCCAGTGCTTCCATCCTTTCTTCCATGCTGTCTTCTCCTTTAGGGACCTGTACTTCTTTCATCTGCACCTTCCCGTCCTTGACCAGCAACTCCTTGCGGTGAATCTTCAACTCATACATGTATGGGTTGATGATGTCCGCGGAAGAATCCTCCTTGGGTGATGCAGAGGAAGACACTGAGGCTCCAACACTGAGAATTTGCCTGACAGAAATAGATCGAAATAAAAACACGACGAGAACACGATATACGAACCTCGGGGGGTTCGGGTGATTATATATTATGAAGTTTTACAATATTAGGAAGGTACAGAGCGAAAACGGAACCGAGACAGGCTCTGGGGCGGACACACCCCACGGTGGCGCGACCAAGCAGGGCCCACGCCACTGGTGGGTGTGGCCCACCCGGGCTTCGTTTCCTCCTCTTTTTCGTCTCGTAACCTTCCATATGGAATAAAAACATCTAAAATATAAAAATAAAAGCTTTTCGCGAACCTTTAATTTTCAGCACATTTTCCTATTCGAAGACGGACTCTGCAGATTCCTACTCTCCAACACTTGAAAGTTCCTTTCATACAATGCTCCCCACAATCTTCATTAGCAACATAAGTGTATACAAAAACAATAAACCCTTGGGTTCAAATTTCAACTGAAAACCATCAAAACAAAATGCACAGAAACAACTCCTTCAAAATCCCAAAAATAATTTAAAAGGAAATCAATTTAAGAGGCAAATGCAAATTATGGCATAAATTTGTCAAAATAGACCAGCAGGTAAAGATTGATTTTTTCGAAAATCTTATGTTGCTCAAATAAAGAAGTGTTGAACTAACGAAAGTCAGATAACCACTTGGAGCACAAGCACATAAAATTACAGCTCATTCTGATGTACTAGGATTTTTCATGAATACTTATAGTGAAGCCCAAAATCTGTTCCGGGACAACAACTTCCCACAACTCTCCTACTCCTGAAAAGAGGTTGATCTTGACACAAAAACAAAAAAAAAGATAAGAAGAGGTTATTACAGAGGTAATAACTTCCCAGACTCAAAGAAACAAAAAAACTGAAAGCAAAATAAAATGGGTTGTCTCCCGAAAGCTCTTTCTTTATAGCCATTAAGATGGGCATGATAATTTCAATGACGCTCACATAGGAGATATGGATTTGAAGTGAAAGAGAGCATCAAGAAGCAAATATCCAACACATTTGAGCCTAACCCACTTCCCATGCAAGGGATTTTCATAAGAAAACAAATTACTGAAACAAAAGGCCACTAGCATATGAAGACAAAACAAGTGTAACTTCAAAGTTTTCAACATAAAGCAGGGAAACTTAATATTATTGAGATGCATAAAACCATGTTTCCCTCTCAAAAAAAAATTTCGGTAGCACTCTGAAAATTTTTAACAATATGACACTAACAAGAAACATTCTTAACATCAGAGTGAGTGATATGTCGTAAACGTATCTATAATTTTTGATGTTCCATGCTTCTTTTTGTATCTACTTTGCTTTTCTTTGTCTTTACTTTGAGGTGTTTTATATGCTTTCTGGGACTAACCTATTAACAAGATGCCACAGTGCCAGTTGCCTGTTTTCTTCTGTTTTTGGTTCCAGAAAAGCCAGAAAATGAATATTCTCGGAATTGGACGGGACAAAAGCCAAAGTCCATATTTTCCGTTTTCCGTGGGGAACACGGAGCTAGAATACGAGACAGAGGGAATCCACGAGGAGGCCACACCCCTGGCCACGGGGACAGGCCTGGCCCGTGCATGGGGGGTGTAGCCGCCTCGGGCACCCCCTTTCTCGCCACTTTGCCTATAAAGACCCCCCGATACCTAAACCCTAAGTACCCAATCAATCTTCCATGAAATAGTCCGTAGCCGCCGCCACCATCGTCCCTAGATTGGGGGATCTGAAGCTCTTCCCGGCACCCTACCGAAGGGGAGGGATCATCCAGGAGGCCTTCTTCATCACCATGCCAGCCTCCGATATGATGCGTGAGTAGTTCCACCTTGGACTATGGGTCCATATAGTAGCTAGATGGTTATATATCCTCATTGTTCTTCAATGTTTAGATCTTGTGAGCTCCGTTCATGATCAAGATCATCTTTGTAATCATTCGTTGTGTTTGCGGGGATCCGATGGATATTGAGATTACTATGTCAGATTGATTAATGGTTTTATCTTATTGATTCTATCATGTCTGTGTTGTTTGAGATCTTGCATGCTCGCCATTTGTAGTAGCTATCTTGGCCAAGTAGATGCTAGTGACTCCAAGATGGAGTATTTATGCTCGATAGTGGGTTCATGCCTCTATTGAATCTGGGGAAGTGACAAAAATCTATAAGGTTGTAGATGTGTTGTTGCTACTAGGGAGAAAACAACGATCATTTGTTCATCGAACAATTGTATTGTTTACCTTACACACTTTGCTTAAATAAGTAATCTGTTGCTTGCAACTTAATACTAGAGGGGGTTCGGATGATAACCTGAAGGTGGATTACTAGTCATAGATGCAGTTGGATGGCGGTCTATGTATATTGTTGTATTGTCCAATCAAGTCTCATAGGATCATGAATGACTAGTATTGCATTATTATGCCTTGTTCAGTCCTGTCAATTGCCCTACTGTAATTTGTTTACCCAAAATGCTTTGTTATCTATCTTAAGGAGTGCACCTCTAGTGAACTATGGACCCCGGTCCAATCTTTACCATTGATAAATCTTCCAGTGGTACTGTTTACTTTCTGCAAACCACCATTACTTTCTACACCATACATTTAATCCTTTGTTTTCAGCAAACAAGTGAGATTGACAACCTCATTGTAAGTTGGGGCAAAGTCTTGAGTTTGTGTTGTGCATGATTCCAAGTTGTTAAACAACACCTTTGGGGTTGTTTCCATCCTCCTACTAGTTCGATAACCTTGGTTTCATCACTGAGGGAAACTTGCTGATGTGCTCATCATACCTTCCTCTTGGGGTTTCCTAACGAAGCTCTACAGTGATCTGAGCTCATCAAGCTATTTTCTGGCGCCGTTGCCGGGGAGTACGGACAAATTCATAAGGGGAGTTTCACAACCACTCTCTTTACTTTGTTTTTGTTTTGCTTAGTTTCTTTTGATTTTTTATTTTGCCTTGTTTTGTTTGCTTATTTTTATCAAAAATTACAAGAAAAAATAGTTTCCTTTGGTTTGCCTTTTCTTTTCAAAAACACAAAAAAATTAGTTCCTGCTCTAGTTGCTGCTATTGTTTGCCTGCTCCACCTTTGCAAAAATGAATTCTGCTAAGAACACCAAGTTGTGTGACTTCACTAGCATCAGCAACAATGATTTCCTGAGCACTCATATTGCTCCACCTGCTCCTGATGATACCTTTTATGAAATTAAGCCTTCTTTGTTGAATCATGTGATGAGAGAGCAATTTTCTGGTGTTAGTTCTGATGCTGCTTCCCACCTTAATAGCTTTGTTGAAATCTGTGAGATGCAAAAGTATAAGTATATATATGGAGATATTGTTAATCTTAAGTTGTTTCCTTTCTCTTTGAGAGGAAAAGCTAAAGGGGTTGCTATCCTTGCCTAGAAATAGTATTGATTCTTGGATTAAGTGTAAAGATGCTTTTATTGGAAAATACTATCCTCCTGCTAAAATTATATCTATGAGAAGTGAGATAATGAAATTTAAACAACTTGATAATGAACATGTTGCTCAAGCTTGGGAAAGAATGAAATCTTTGGTAAAGAATTGTCCCACTCATGGACTGACTGCTTAGATGATTATACAGAATTTTTATGCGGGTTTAAACTTCTCTTCAAGAAATCTGTTGGATTCTGCTTCTAGAGGTACCTTTATGACCATTACTTTGGGTGCTGCAACAAAGCTCCTTGATAATATGATTTTTAATTATTCTGAATGGCGCACTGAGAGAGCTCCACATGGTAAGAATGTAAGTTATGTTGAAGCAACCTCCTCTTTGAGTGACAAAATTGATGTTATTATGGCCATGATTATTAATGGAAAAACTCATATAGATCCAAATAATGTCCCTTTAGCCTCTTTGGTTGCTCAAGAGGAGCAAGTTGATGTGAACTTCATTAGAAATAACAATTTCAAAACCAATGCCTATAGGAATAATTTTGGTAGTAATAATTATAGGTCGGATCCTCCCAATAATGGTAATACTTATGGAAGTTCTTACACCAACAATAGAAGTTCTCCCTCTGAACTTGAAGTCATGCTTAAAGACTTTATTAGTAACAACCCATTTTCAACAAAACTTTGGAACAAAAGCTTATAAATGTTGAGAAAAATATATCATCTTTGTCCGAATCTCAATCCTCTTTGATTAATAAGATGGCTACTAAACCTGAAACTTTGGAAAGTACCTTTACTGCTACTCATGCCATACAAGTTACTATTGATGAAAATGTTACACAGTTAGCTAAACTACATGTTAAGTGGGAAAGAGAAGCTGAAATTGCTAGAGACAATAGTATTTGTACTGTTGCCACCACCTATAATTATGCTAGTGAACCACAAGGAGTCCCCATTCCTCCTATAACAATTCCTGAGACTACTACCTGTGATGCTAAGATTGATTTTGATCTTGACGGTTGCAATATTTCTGAAGTGATTATGTTCCTACAAAAGCTTGCTAGAAGTCCTAATGCTAGTGATATGAATATGGCCTTCACCAAACATATTACAGATGCTCTCATTAAAATTAAGGAAGAAAAGTTGAAACAAAAAGCTTCTATTCCTAGGAAAGTAGAAGATAGTTGGGAACCCATCATTAATATACAATTAAATGACTTTGATGTCAAAGCTTCATGTGACCTTGGTTCTAGTGTCTCTATTATGCCTAGAAAGATTTATGAAATGCTTGATTTGCCACCTTTGGAAGATTGTTATTTAGATGTAACACTTGATGATAATACTAAGAAGAAACTTATGGGAAGTGTTAATGATGTTCTTATTATGGTTAATAATGCCTATGTCTCTGTTGACTTCTATGTTTTGGATGTTGAATACAATGCTTCTTGTCCTATTACTTTGGGAAGACCTTTTCTTAGAACTGTTGGTGCCATTATTGATATGAAAGTAGGCACCATTAAATATAAATTTCCATTAAAGAAAGGTATTGAACACTTCCATATGAGGAGAGAGAAGTTGCTTTTTGCTCCTCGTTTGAAAGCAAGGTTTGATGTTAATGCTTCTTCATTTGAAAATACTTGATTCTCGCTTCTTGTGCCTAACTTAAAGGCGTTAAAGAAAAGTACTTATTGGGAGATAACCCAAAAGTTTTCTTGAGTCTTAGAAGTTATTACTTCTGTAATAACCTCTCCTTATCCTTTTTATTTGATTTTTGTGCCAAGAATAACGTCTAATGAGAGGGAAGTAAGATTTGGGGAAGTTGCTGTCCCGAAATATATTTTTATGCTTCACTATAAAAATTTGTGAAACATCTCTGTATGTCGGATTGAGCTGTAATATTTTGAGTAAACCCCCCTGGTTGTTATCTAACGTTTGTTAGTTCAGAACTTTTTAATTTGAGCAACAGAAGGTCTTCGAAAAAATCGATATTCACCTGCTGGTCTGTTTTGACAGATTTCTGCCATTATTTGCATTTGATTCTTATTGATTTCTTTTTGAGTTCTTTTTGGGAAATTGAGATTTTTAAAGGAAGTTTCTACTATAGCTTGTGTTCTTATTGGAAGTTTTGCTGTTTTGAACAGAACCCCAAAGGTTTTATTATCTTTTCAGTGCACTAATGTTGCTAATGAAGATTGTGTGAAGTTTTGTATGAAGGAAAATTTTCAGGTGTAAGGAAAGTATGATGTAATGAGATGAAGAATGGAAAAAAGCTCAAGCTTGGGGATTCCACCCCATGTCACCCCAATAAATATTCAAGAGGTACAAGGATCAAAGCTTGGGGATGCCTAACGCATCCCCTTCTTCATTAATAAAATGCTCAGGTCTCTTTCTAGACACTTCATTTTTATTGTTTCATGCACAGTTGTGTTGTTCTTGGAGCGTCTTAGTTTTCGTTTTTGGTTTTTGTTTTCTTATTTTTGGTTGAATAAAGTAGTTGGACCCCCTCTTTCACTGTGATGTTTTCAAATAAGTTGATTTGTGTTGAAGAAGAGTAGAAAGTTTCATGCTTATAGTGGTACAAGAGTGAGCTTGCTTTGACTGTGGCTTAGACTTTGGCATGTCATGCTATATGTTGTTTTGACCTTATTCTTAGTGATTATTTATGTAGCATGACTTGCTCCAAATCATTGAGATTGCTTAGTGTGCCTTGAAATAATCATGTGTTGTTTTAGCATACAATAGCATAGTATTGTGGTATTCTCCTTTGATGTTTTGTTTGAGTTGACTTGGCATATGCTCACACCATGTTATGAATTTAACTAGTCACCATTAGCCTCTATGATCATTTAGTTTTTGACTTGTGGTACCACTTTATGCTTTAGTTGATAATGTTTTGTCACTCCGCATGATTATGGCCATTATTGCTCTCTTAGTTGGTCGCTCCAAGTCTTTTGCTAGCCTTCACTTTTGATGAGTAAGCTCTACTCATGCATCCAACTCCCAAGAAACCAAGTTATTCAAAAGTGTCCACTATAAATTACTATGCATGGTGTGTTACACCATTTCAAGTAAATTCTTGTATTCATCTACCTTCCAATTAAAAAGTATTTTGTTATGAGAAAACTAGTAATTAAAGCTATCACGAACTTGATGGCACACTCTATTTTTCTTTCCCCTACTAAACTTGAACCATTATGTCATCTAAGTTGTATATGCTTGCACTTATACGTTGGATTAGCAGAACCGTGCTGTCATGGGGAATGCTTTCAACACTTGTAAATATCTACCCCGTTGATATCATGCTCTTTTGTTTATGGATGTCGTCGGTGTGAAATAAAAGGGGAGATTGTAAGTCCATGGAGTTATGTATATGTGTTAGAGAAATGCCTGAGCCGCTAGCCTAAGCCATGCCTAATCATGGTGGAAACTTGCAGCATCACCATAGTGAGAAATCTATGAAGCATTCTTCTTATAAAAAAGAGATACGAGATACAAAAAAATAAAAAAAAGAGAAAAATAGGAAAGAGAGAAAAAGCACCATATTCCCATGGTAAATAAGAAGATTGCTGAGATGCTCATTGTCTTCTTGCCTTGTCATTGTGATATGGGAAAGCTCCTCTATCATGTGCAAGGGGTACCCCGTTGGCGGTTCTCTATGATACACATGTATTTACTATGACAAGAACTTGCAAGTAACTAAAGTTGAGTAGAATGAGGAGCGGCCCTCGTACTCAAGGGACATGCAATTGCCAACTTATACTTTGTCAAGCATATACTCCATAGTTTGTTCACTTTAACCTTAATCACTTCAATATGCTTATGATAGGGGCAATGAGAGCTGAAAGCTAACAAGTATCATAATTTTTGGAGGCTCTTTATGAAACTTGAAATACCTGCTTACCTTTGAAGGGCATTTCTTCCACCTTTATATTGAGTCTCCATTTTCTATCCTTAAGCACCAATTATGAGAGCATAGTTGCCATTCTTAGTTCAATGTGCATTGTCCTTAAACTTATTTATTGATTTATATTATTGATATTGCTTGCTCTTGAACTATTTGTATCTAGTCTCCCTTATGAACTTTGAAGGTGTCCTATGCATTTATGTTTGCTATTCCATGAGGGACAAGCTGAATGCCACTATGCTATGTTTTCTATATGTGAAACAAACAAACGTTTTTCAATGCATGTTATTCATGATCTTTGTTTGTATCCTTTCATGTTGCAACAATAGTTGCTATGTCTTATTGTTAGATCTTCTTCTTTCATGCTTATGTTTAGAGTACTTTGATCCCAGCTTTCAATGCTTGCAAATGGTTTGATCTTGATTATGATGGTGCGTGTCACATCAAGTATTATTCTTTTTATCACTTACCTACTCGAGGACGAGCATGAGTTAAGCTTGGGGATGCCTGATACGTCGTAAAGGTATCTATAATTTTTTATGTTCCATGCTAGTTTTGTATCTACTTTGCTTTGCTTTGACTTTACTTTGAGGTATTTTTATATGCTTTCTGGAACTAACCTATTAACAAGATGCCATAGTGCCAGTTTCCTGTTTTTTTTCTGTTTTTGGTTCCAGAAAAGCCAGAAAATGAATATTGTCGGAATTGGACGGGACAAAAGCCAAAGTCAATATTTTACCGTGGGGAAAAACGGAGCTAGAATACGAGACAGAGGGTAGCCATGAGGGGGCCACACTCCCTGTCCCATTCCTGGGGGTGCATCCGCCTCGGGCGCCCCCTGCCTCACCACTTCACCTATAAAGACCCCCTGATACCTAAACCCTAAGTACCCGATCCATCTTCCACGAAACAGTCCATAGCCGCCACCACCATCGTCCCTAGATCGGGGGGGTCTGAAGCTCTTCCCGGCACCTTGCCGGAGGGGAGAGATCATCCTGGAGGCCTTCTTCATCACCATGCCAGCCTCCGGTATGATGCGTGAGTAGTTCCACCTTAGACTATGGGTCCATACAGTAGCTAGATGGTTGTAGCTCCTCCTTGTGCTTCCATGTTTAGATCTTGTGAGCTCCATTCATGATCAATATCATCTTTGTAATCATTCATGTTGTGTTTGCGGGGATCCGATAGATATTGAGATTACTATGTGAGATTAATTAATGGTTTTATCTTATTGATTCTATCATGTCTGTGTTGTTTGAGATCTTGCATGCTCTCCGTTTATAGTAGCTATCTTGGCCAAGTAGAAGCTAGTGACTCCAAGAGGGAGTGTTTATGCTCGATAGTGGGTTAATGCTTCTATTGAATCTGGGGAAGTGACAGAAATCTCTAAGGTTGTAGATGTGTTGTTGCTACTAGGGAGAAAACAATGATCCTTTGTTCATGGAACAATTGTATTGTTTACCTTAAACACTTTGCTTAAAGAAGTAATATGGTGCTTGCAACTTAATACTGGAGGGGGTCCGGATGATAACCTGAAGATGGATTACTGGTCATAGATGCAGTTGGATGGTGGTCTATGTATATTGTTGTATTGCCCAATCAAGTATCGTAGGATCATGAATGACTAGTATTGCATTATTATGCCTTGTTCAGTCCGTCAATTGCCCTGCTATAATTTGTTTACCCAACATGCTTTGTTATCTATCTTAAGGAGTGCACCTCTAGTGAACTGTGGACCCCGGTCCAATCTTTACCATTGATACATCTTCCACTATTACTGTTTACTTTCTGCAAACTACTATTACTTTCCACACCATACATTTAATCATTTGTTTTCAGCAAACTAGTGAGATTGACAACCTCGTTGTAAGTTGGGACAAAGTCTTGAGTTTGTGTTGTGCAGGATTCCAAGTTGTTAAACAACACCTTTGGGGTTGTTTCCTTCCTCCTACTGGTTCGATAAACTTGGTTTCATCACTAAGGGTAACTTGCTGTTGTGCTCATCATACCTTTCTTGGGGTTTCCCAATGAAGCTCTACAGTGATCTGAGCTCATCAGTGAGCATACTTAAACTCATCAAAAAGAGGTTTAAGGTCATAAACAGGATCAATAGAAGCAAGTTGCTCTACTCTAGAATCCTCATTAGGCAAATCATTTTCAAAAGGAGTTTTAACAAACTTGGAAAAGTTAAACTCATAAGTCTCTCCATCAAACTTGGTTAAAATTTTCTCCTTCCTTCAATCTATAATAGCTCCACAAGTGTTTAGAAAAGGTCTACCAAATATGATAGGGTAAGTTTTACTAGCTACTGAACCAAGTACTAGAAAATCAGCAGGATACTTGATCTTACCACAAAGAACTTCCACATCTCTTACAATACCAATGGGACAAATGGTTTCCTTATTAGCAAGGTGAATAACCACATCAATGTCCTCAAGATCACAAGGACCGATATCATGCATAAGGACCGATATCATGCATAATTTCTCTGTAAAGCTCATAAGGAATATCACTAGAACTTGCAGCAATATCACATAACCCATAATAGCAATGATCACAAATTCTAACAGAAAGCACAGGTACACTAGCTTTCCAAGATTTACTAGGATGAGATACAATATTAGAAGCATATTCACAAAAGATAATGTGCCCATCTTCTAATTTTTCAGTGACAAGGTCTTTCACAATGGCTACTACTGATTCAATATTTATTTGTTCATCAGGTTCTACAACTCTCTTTGTACTTTTGTTAACCGCACTAATTATCATAGAATGCTCCATTACCATAGCTGGGAAAGGTGTTTTCTCAACATAAGGTTCAGGCAAAATACGATCAATAGTACAAACTTCAGTATTTCTAGTAGGAACATGATTAACAACATCTTTATAAGGTGTATGGTACTTGTTCCACTTCTTTCTAGGAATTTCAATATAAGAGGCAAAAGCCTTAAAACAATTGGAAATACTTTGAGAATCAAGACCATACTCAACACTAATACAATGAAAGTCATAAGTTCCCATAAAAGATTTAATGCATTCATAATCATAATTTATACCTGGCTTTCTTCCTTTGTCATTCTCCCATGCTTCAGTATTTTATTGAATACGGTCTGAAAGATCCCATTTATCTTCTTCCTTCATACGTGTGAATGATACAGCACAAGAAGCATCTAATAAATCTTTATCATGAAGAGACAGCCTTGCATAAAAGTTATTAATAATAATATTGTTAGGGAGTTCATGAATAGGACATTTAAGCATTAGTAACTTCAATATCCCCCAAGCTTGGGTTGTACTCTCTCCATCAAGAGGCCAAAAGTTATATATTTGATTCCTATCCTTATGAATCTCACTGGGAGGATAGAATTTTGAATAAAAGAGAGGTACAATTTCCTCCCATTCCATAGATTGTCCATTCTTCAGAAGCTTATACCATTCTTCAGCTCTTCCTTTCAATGATATAGAGAGTAACTTTTTCTTAACTTGTTTAGTTGTAAAACCTGCACACTTAAACAACCCACATAATTCATGGATAAAAAGCAAGTGATCACCGGGATGAACAGTTACATCCCCCAAATAATAGTTATCCATAACACGATCAACAATTCTTGTGTGTATCTTAAAAGTATTTATCTCAAGAGGTGGTGATTCATCTACTACCCTAGAAGTGGTAGTAGCTTTCCCAAATAGGAAACCAAGTGGGTTATCCATATTGGAAACAAAGTAACAAACCGAAAATTAAAGCAATACTCATAGTAGATATTTCCTTTACCAGTTTAACTCTTCAATAATGCTTCACTCCCCGGCAACGGCGCCAGAAAATAGTCTTGATGACCCACAAGTATAGGGGGTGTATCATAATACTTTGGATAAATAGGAGTGTCGATCCCAACAAGGAGCAGAAGGTGTTGACTAGTGATACTGGCTCAAAAATTCTCTGTAATTACTAGCAAACGGAATTTTAGGGGTTTTTGATAAGCAGACAAATAAAGTGCAAGTAATTAAAGACAACAAGAATAATTGCAGCAAGTGTCCCAATCCTTTCTTAGCAAAGGACAAGCCGGTGATATTACTTATGAGGACCAAACGTTCTCGAGGACACATGAGAATAGTGTCAAGTGCTTTCGCTTCATATAGCTGAGTAGTCTTCTTTGGTTGGGTAAGTGTTGTGTGGGTGAACCGGTGCTAATGTACTGACCTTACTAGGACTAATATATACTTGTGATTAAACCCCTTGCAAGCATCTGCAACTACAAGAAAGCAATTAAGATAGAAACCTAACCACAACATTAAACTCTAAGATCCTACACTCCCTTGTGCAAAGGTTTCCTAACGGGGTTCAGGTTTTTGTCACTCCAGCAACCCCACAATTAGTAGCCAAATACAAAATGCATTCCACTAGGCCCATAAATGGTGAAGTATCATGCAGTCGATGTTCACATGACACCACTAGAAGAATAGCACCACAACTTAAATATCAAACCATTGAATATTATCTCAACACAATTCCACTACAAACAACATGACTTCTCCCATGTCCTCCAGAACTAAATGAACTACTCACGAGAAATCATATGGATCAAGATCAGAGATGATATGATGATGAATAACAATCTGAACATAAACAATAATTCAATGGTTCCACTCACAAGCATTAATTACAAGAGTAATCAACACCGAGAAAGTTTCCCCTAAGAACTATGCAAGATTCAACACAATTGTTAGAGCGGTAGGGAGAGGTGATGAGGGTTCTGGTGGAGATGATGGTGTGGATGATGATGATCCCGATGAAGTCTAGCTTGATGTCGGTGTTAATGGTGACGATCTCCCTCTCAGGAAAGGAATTTCCCCAGCAGAAATCTATCTGCCGGAGAGCTCTATCTCTCTCTGTAGTTTCCGCCCCATAGAGGCGTCAGAATCTTTGTGACATTGCCCCCTGGTTTTAGGGATTCAGGAGGAAGATATAGGCGAAGGGGAGGAGCATGAGGTAGACCAGGGTGGTCACACCCCCTGGTGGAACGGCCTAGGGTGACCCACGGCTAGGGGTGTGGGCCCCCTGTGGCCCAACTCCGCCTCCCTTCTAGCTTCCTTCGTCTTCTCGAAAAATAGAATTTTCCATGTATTTTCTGGTATTTTCTGTTCTTCGCGAAAATTGTATCCAAACACCGCTTTTTCCATCAGAATCCTGACTCCAGTAGTTCATCCTCCAAGAATTCTCCAACATGCAAAAATAGATGAAAGTTACATAAGTAACACCTCTTAATATGAAATATATAAATGAATAGCAGTAAATTATGACATATAATAGTGATGCAAAATGGACGTATCACTATATTGACCTTTGAAAGAGGCACATGTCAACTTATTAGCCTGTCTAAATGCTCTATCCTATTTAGCCTCGTCTGTCCTGTGGAAACACAAACAAAAATCAAAAGAACTCTAACTCTCTCCCAATGGTATTTTGAGGACAAATACCTTGGCTTACCCACTCCCGAAGGAAGAATGAAGGCCCAACAATTCTAGCCCATCAAAGACAGATTTCATAAAAGGTTGAACTATGTGAATGAAAAGCTCATGTCCATGGGAGGTAAGGAGGTGTTCATTAAATCTGTTGCCCAGGCTTTACCAGCCCATGTGATGGGTATATTAAAGATACACACATCCTTTCATGGTGATTACATGCAGATTATCAGAAGCTTCTGGTGGAGAGAAGATTAGGATAAGCGAAAAGTTCATTGGGCTTCTTGGGAAACCTTGACCAAGCCAAAAACAACAGGGTGGAATGGGTTTTAGAGACTCCACTCTATTCAATCAAGCTCTCTTAGCCCGCCAAGCTTGGCGGCTAATCCAAAATCCATAAAGCCTGGTTGCTAAGTTAATGAAGGACATCTATTATCCTAGAGGGAAGATCATTGACATTGTCTTCAGGTCTGAAGCTTCTCCGGTTTGGCACGGTATTGAGCATGGACTAGAGCTGTTAAAAAAGGCATTGAATGGAGGATTGGCGATGGAAATAACATTAGAATCTGGAGAGACAATTGGCTACCCAGGAATTTAGCTCTAAAGACACAATCGGGGAAATCTAAGGACATACATAGGAGGGTGAGTAAACTTGTTGATGCGAGTACAGGAACTTGGAATAATCAGCTAATCCATAAGATCTTTTACCCCCACGACGCTGATGATCCTAAGCTTGAACGCCCCGGATACCTCGAGAAATGATTTCTTGGCATGGCACTATGAAAGTAATGGGATTTTTCTGTGAAAAGTCCATACAAATTGGCGTATGCCCTGAAGAACAATATCCAAAGTAACCCTGGATCTAGCGCAACTGATGAAAACAACATAACCTTGTGGAAACTAATTTGAAATGCCCCTGTGCCAAATAAAGTCAAAATATTTGGGTAGAGAACACCCTGTGATAATCTGGCAGCTAAACCAGAAATCTGGAAACTGATTGCATATGTTCTATCTGTGGTAGTGAAACTCAAAATAACTTTCATGCTACTGTCGGTTGCACAAAAGCTAGGGCCTTAAGGCTTGAAATGAGGAAGATATGGGACATGCCGGGTGAATCTCTTTTCAAGTTCTCAAGGCCTGACTGGCTCCTTATAATGCTTGCAAGTATCAACAATGAGAGAAGAGGCCTAGTCCTCATGACTCTATGGCATTGTTAGCACCTAAGAAACGATGCGGTACATGAAAAAGGCGAATGCAGTATAAGTGCTTCAGCTAACTTTCTTAATCGTTACTTGCAGGAGCTAAGTATAAATTGCAGGGGTGTACAAATAGAAAAGGTAAGGAATCAATCATTTGTAACAAAAGCCATGCTGATGCAAAACTGGACTCGGCGGCCAACAGTATGAAGCCAATTAAACCTAGGAATTGGTCACCTCCAGATAGGGGTTGGATTAAAATAAATGTTGATTCCTGTGTTCAGATGAACGAAGGTACATGCGCCATTTCCTGTATTGATGTAACCAAGATGGAAAGGTTCTACATGCTCACAATGCTACCAAAATCAAATGCCAGAACGTGCCTGAAGCTGAAACGAAAGCGTGTCTTCTTGGTCTTCAGTGTGTAAATGATGCACACAATGCATCGATAATACTGGAGTCGGACAATTCTGTTATAGTCCAAGCAATCAAGCGGAAGGACCTGGAACTATCGCACATGTGTAAGCTCTATGATGATATAAAAAACTCCAAGATAGTTTTCAGCGTTTTGTAGTACTAAAAGTTGGAAGAGAGACTAAAAATGCTGCCCATATGCTGGCTGATATAGCTAAACATTCAGGTCATGGTAAATTCTGGAAAGGGCATGTCCCTCCTTTCGAGGCACATATTGTTGAGGCAGATGCTGTAAACATTGCTTCTCATAATATATAAATCCCTCTCTTCCGACAAAAAAAGAACTTTAAAGATCATGCCCTAGGTAGAACAAGCTAGATAGTCTTCTAAGTTAGTTATTGTGTCGTCTAAATGATATCCAGTATTAATTGTTGTATCATTTTGTTGTATTCTGAGTGATATTTAGTATTGTTGTATACTGTTATTTGATATTGTTGATATAATTAAAATTTGCAGTAATTTTTTAATTGTCAAATTATGGTTAATGGTGTTCAAGAAGTCTCGAATGCCGCTACATCTTATCTTACTGGCCGCGTTCATGCAAATGCCACTAGTAGCTAACTTAGTACTAGTGTTTATCCTGAACGCCACCACTATATCCTACCAGTGGCGTGAGATTAGTGGCGCGCGTATTCAACGTCACGAAACCCCTTTATGGTACGCCATCACTTGGCCTTTTTCTACTAGTGTGGAGAAATTTGAAGTATAAAGGCCCAATATGCACCTCACTAGGATAAGCTTAATTACATTACTAACTACTATAGTAACCATCGGATGACATGCTTTTCAAACACAATACCAAAGTTGCTTAACATGTCATCTTATCCAAAACCTACCAGATGTGATGTTAGTGGATGGCCACGACGCATGTATGAAAAATTAAAGGGTTGACACAAAAGAATTCACAGTCAGCCCACCGGTTGACTGCTGCATCCACTAGGAAAAGCAATGTGCGACAGAATCTTAAGGACAAATAAGCTGGAGCCACTTAATTACCGCACAAGCTTTATCGGTCACAACTGACTCAGTTGGCCCGAGCATAATTAATAAACAGCTAGATAGAAAAGTGATGAGTTAGATATATAAATATAAGCAGATAAGGTATGTACGTAGTTTAAAATCTACCCACACACACAAAAAAGGCATGTGGTTTATCCATATGCAGTGATGTTATTATGCACCATATATCTACCCACATACAAAATCTATCCACACACAAAATCTACCCATATATGCATATGCATCCATATCAGCATACTCCAGATCAAGCATCACATATATGGAATGTACAAAATGAAGTATGCTCCTAACTCCATATCAACATATTGCAAGTTCCAACAATTATATATCCTGTTTTCTATTTGTTGTGTGTGCTTTCTCTTGTCTTACCCGGTGTTCCCTTCACGCGTTCGTCGGATCACGAGCGGATGGCGTGGATGAAGTGGCGCTAGCATCCAAAAAAACAGACAACACTTCTCCGTCTCTATACTTTCCTCGACTATTCAAACTATAGAGTTGAGCTCGTCCCTTTCCCCTTACTCCTCTGGCAATCCGACGCACATCCCTCTCAATCTCCGGCAGGACGCGGCAGCAAGCTGTCCGACGGGAAGCCGCGAGGGCGGAGTTTCTTCCTTGGCGGAGCAATGGTGGTGCTCCGTCAACGGCAGGGACGAGCGGATTGGGGGTTGGTGCATTCAAGGGGGTGTGAAGTCTTGGTGAGGATAGTGGAGAATCAAAGGGGCGGCTTGGCGAATCGACGCGTCCAAGTCTAGCACCTGCGTTGAGTTGGTAGAGGTGATTTTCGAGGGGGCGGGTTAGCCATGCTCGGAGGTATCGGCAAGTCAGCATCGGCGACGGCGTTCTGCTTCCAAACGGCGGCAGACTTGCTCAGATCTTAGAGCTGGTTAGTGATTCCGTCTCACTGCTATTTCATTGGTTCAGGGGCTGGTGTGTTTAGATCTGAAGCGAATTCATCAATTGCTATGTGGGTTGGCTTTTTAGATCGAAACGAGTCATGTAGATTAACCCAATTTTTTGGACACGGCTCCCTATGGTGCTTCTCTAATAGTCTGTGCGTTTTACTGGTAATACTATGCCGTGGTATTCGTCTATTAGTCTCAAATTTGCTTATAGGGATCTTCCATGAGATAATTTGTATTTATAGCTCACAACAGGTTCAATATGCAAAACATCCCATGTAGTTTTTGGCTCAAAATAGGTAGACATGCGATCCTCGGCCACTCTTTCATGAAAATACCAGCCACATTATGTTAGGTTGGCTGAATTTTTTTCTCAAAACGTAGGATGTAAATTTTCTATAATTATTACATGCTATGTTCGTATTGTCGCTCACATAGGATGATTCTGATGTATAAAAATGCATGGATCCCCTTTAAATCATAGGATGTATAAAAATGCATGAGGATGTATAATCCTATGCAAAATTATTTTCATAGGATGTCTAATTTTCATAGGATGACTCTGATGTAAACTTTTTCATGCGTAATGTGTGGATCCCTTCAAATCAAACTTTTCCCATGAGTTGAACCTTTTACTATGGGGTGTTGTTTACATGTAGTTTTTAGCTTTAACTGCAATGGTAGCACAACCATAATGTAATCAGTTCATATACGGAGAAGTGGTGGAGGAGAGTCTGATGGCGTGGACAAGAAGATCGACTCATCTGAGGCTGCTTCTCCTGGTGAAAGGCTTCCTTCCGTGATGCTTCCGAGGCCCGGAGGTTGTTGATAAGAGTCTGCGAAGGAAGAAACAGTGGCCCGACGCCGCGAATTGAGGCATTCGAGCTTTTTGCGACGCGTGCTGGTGAGTGCTTCGACCTTGCTCGTCCCTCTGCCATTTTTTGCTCGTGTCTCTGGTTTGTGTTGTCACATTGGTGCTCGTAGTCAACGTGGTGCTCGTACAGTAGTCATGGTGTTGCTCGTCCACTGGAAACGGGCGGTGCTAGTAGTGACGGTGGTGATCGTACGGTAGTTACTGCGTTGCTCGTCCACTAGTAATGCTGATGCTCGTATAGTACTATTGTTAGTGATTAGCACTAATTCACATGAAGATGTAAATATCACGTTCAAACTAGCTCTGATTTTTTGGGAACAATTAGTTAGGTAGTAATCCATCAGCAAATCAGTTGGACACAATATAACTATCATGTTCAGATCACTACTAGTTCATGTGTTTTTCGATGTAAATATGATGTTACATTTTTAGCTGTGATTTTATGCTACAATTATGTCGTAAACCATTACAAAATAGGGTGGACATAATGTAATAGCTGCCTAGCTTCGCCATTTTTTAGTTCTAGTGTAGTGTCCTCATGCATCCATAGTTGCTCAGCTGCACGGCAGGAGGCCATGCATCTCTTTCGAAATCAAAATATTAGAACTACTAGGTTGATCATGGTCAACAGAGAGGCATGGGCATGTAGTATTCTATGGATATTTTTTTGTTATCAATAGGTTTTATGTCACGAGAATGTAAATATCATGCTCAAATTAGGCAGCATTCCATCTTTAGCATGTAATATTCTGGTTATTACACATAGGTTGTTACTTTTAAAGCACACGGGATGTAACTTTTCCATATAGCATGTAACTAAAACTTTGTGGAAGTTCTACCTAGCATGTAACTTCTACAATTTTATTACACCTAGCCTGTAATTTTTACAGTATTATTACATCTAGGATGTTACTTTTAAAGCACGCGGGTCGTAACTTTTTTGATGTAGCTTGTAGCTTTTATAGTTTTATTACACCTAGCATGTAACTTTTACAGTTCTTTTACACTTAGGCTATTACGAAATTAACTAGCTTTTTACATTCAGGCTTCATGGTCATTTCCCATTGATACAACTTTTGTAATCACGGGAACAAAATTGTACATCTACTTTTCTCAATCATTACATAACAGATACCATTTCCTCTTTTTTGTTCTGGTTTTTGTAGATTCCATTACATGAAGAACCTTATGGAGCTTCTTTGTTCTGGAGGATAAATTGTACATGCTCATCCATCTTTTCTTCAAGGTTCATGAATGGTTCTACTGCAAAGTTCGAGATAATTTAGTTCTAATACAGATTGACTCTTTGCTACATGTAATTTCAAGATGTGGTGCCAAGTTTCCAGCCCCAAGCCTGAAGCTTTTTCGTGAGTCTAGATCTAGTGCAATAAATCACTAGATCATGTCTGTCGTGCCTCTCCTTTTGGGAACTTTTTTTACATCTAAATCATTGTGGGAACAAGATAGAATCGTGCCTGAAGTTGAACAACAGAATCATGGTGGGTTGTAATCACTCGAAACATATCTGTTTGCTCAAGAATTCTTCTATGTCTTTCTATTTTCCTGCTTGTTTTTTGCAATCTGGGGGTGTGGGTTGGGCAGGAAGGGGAGATCTGCTCTATGTTTTCCTTCTTTTGCTGGTTTATTCTCCTGTAGCTTTTTTGGAGAAGAGCTATATCAGCCATGGAGAAATCCTAATCTCCGGCGGCTGGAGAAGGGAGAAATGAGAGGTAGGGTTGGGGAAAAGGTAGAGGTGTGGGATGGTGATGGATTTAGCTGGCCCGAACGTCCGTGGCAGCACAAGAAGCCAAGCAGGAAAAGGCCCTCGGACCACGCTTTCTGTTTCGGGGAAGTTTAGAATTCAGACAAGGGGGACACTGCGTAAGACCGAATTGAGCGCGCACACCGTGTAGCAGCATCCATTATATACTCCCTCCGACCTCCGTCCATAAATAACTGATTTTGATTTGTCTAAATTTATATATTTCTATACACAAAAAAGAGACTAAATACATGTAAATCAAGATAAAGCGAAGTCATTTATATTTTGACATAGGGAGTAGATACTCCCTGACCTTTTGAGGGAGGATACGTATGTGGCATGTAGCTACCGCTTAGCTATGACACTTTTGTGTTGCATGCATAGGAGTTTGAAAGGGCGGCAAAAGCTAGCTGGAAACGACTATATAAACTTTATTCCTTATCACCATATATTCCTAACTTAACTCTGTTTTTGTCTCCTGCTGACCTTCTGGCCGTGTGCGGCTTTTGTCCAAATTGATATGCATAACTATGGCTGTATGCGTCCACATGTCACTGTTGGCGCGTGTGGCTGAAGAAGCATGCAGCCACTAGAAATAGTAGACCTCAATACTTGGATTTTTCTTAGGCCTGCATGGCTGTTGTCTTACTTATCCGGTGTTTTCTTATTAGGATACGTTGACATATGACTTTACATCATCTTGTACTTAAAAGTCTCTACCAATCTTGTACGTCTATATATACCTTCAAGGGTCAACCAAATCATAACAACAAAATATTAGATTGTACATGGTATCAGAGCGGTTAGCCTCACGGCGCTGATCTTAGACCTTCCACTATTTTTGCATCACGCGCCGTCTTCGGGGAGATCAATCTCTTCTCAGAAGCGTGGCACCCGGATACGATCAAAGATCGGATCGATTCCATATACTAGATTAGATCAAATTTTTGAAATTCTTAATTCTTAGTTCCTAGATTAGATCCAATTAGCCAATAATAAAATCCCTAAATATTTTAGCTACCCACGTTTGGCAAAATCCAGTGAAAGATCGATCAATGCCTCCAATGGCGCATGATACCGTGCGGTCGTAAGAGACTGCAGCCGCCCGGAAGCTTCGCAGGCGTGGACATGGCCGTGTAGGAACTAGACGCGGACATGGCCGCGTAGGAACTAGAGGCGGTCAGGGCGGGTGTTGAGCGCTGCGCAGGAGCACAACCAAGACCACGTGCGGTATCATTGAGGCTGCAGCCATATCCATCTATGCATCCTCATTGGAGTTCAAGTATCAACATGATACATGGTAACACCCTCGCCTGATAAGGTTGTGTTCATATATATACTGTCAATTCTTAGATCGGTTCACTGGCACAAACAGTAAAAAATGATACCAAATATAACTGTGCACCATAAATACAATGAATATGATCAAGAATTTACATTATATTACTCAAGTACATAGCGGAAACAATAACATGGTAGATCTCCATTCTTCAAATATGCCACAGGCGAACAATTGTTGAGTGGAGTCTCGCGACCTATAACGATCACTTAGAATGATATAACCTGCAACATGAAAGGTTGCACCCATGAATGGTCAATACTTTAAATGTATTGGCAAGTAGAACTAATGAGTACAAAGGATCCATCAACTACATGCATATTTGGCTAAGTGGAGTTCAGGCTCATTTTCTAAAAGCAATTTAACGTTTCCCTACTTTAAAAAATACTTTTCTTTCTTCAAAACAATCTGCTAAGGACATACCAACATAAATCCATGTAGAAACAAGACAGTTTAGCATTCGTATGCTTCTAAACCCATGTCCATCCATCAAGTTTTAGTAATTAAGAAATTGGGATGAGTAAGATCTTCCAAACAGTTCCAGGCCCAGTTGCTCATAGTTGTCCATAACCAGGAACATGGCTAAGTACTTAGGTTAGACACCCTGAAGGGGTTGTACACTTTACCCGCATGACCCAGTCAACCCGCTCTTACCATTACACTCATTTTGTGCCATGGTAGGGAGAAAATCAAGACGAAACATTTCAGAAGTAGAACCCTGAGCCCTCAGGACGTACCCATACCAACCTACATCTCCTACATCTGCTAGTCACGTCAGGCCAGGTTCCCACAACCTACTTAGTCAAGACAAATAATGACATGCGGCTGTAGTGGAAGCTACAACACAAGAAACTTGTCCAATATCTGAAGCCTAGGTGTGCTTTCCGCAATAAACCATTCAAAAAAATCAATCCATCACACCCAGGAGATTCATTAAATTTCAGTTGTTTTCATTATAACAAAACATAACTTTTCCATAACATAATCAATCATGTATTCCATTTTGCGCATCTAATAATCATGTCTAAGCAACTATAATACGATGGATCAAAGGAAATCAAGTCATGGAGATATGGAAATCATGCCTGGGTGTCATAGCATAGCATAGTAGTAAAACACCTACACATGCATCACTATTGAAAATCATACTACATGCATAGAAAAAATAGTAGGACATTTATGATAGCTCTACTTGCCTTTGTTGTAGATGTAGTCGTTCAAACAGTCCTCATAATTGAAATTGTTGCACTCGTCACAATCAAAATAGTTGCACTCCTTGCAATCTATCGATCAAACAATTGCACCACAAACACACCATTCAAAACAATACAATTATTGCACAATACAACAAAACAATGATGCACAAATGGATGCATTACGATTTAATATGTCACAATGGTTGTAATTAGTTCTCTGAACAGTATTAGAATACATGATGCATGCAAGATATCATTTAATGCAATATGGTATTTATTATTAAATCCTAGTTGCCAATATAGGGGTTTTAATAATTCTGTTAAAACTTCTGCTCTAGTTGTCGTATTAAATTTGGTTCTAGGGTATACTGGATAGGGGATGTTATTACGAACTATTAGCAATTGGATTCACCTTAATCGGAGTTGTATGCTTTTTTGATGATTTAAATAGTTTTTAATATAATTTAATTCACTTAAATGGTTTGCATGGTCTAAAATTATAACTAAAACCATATCTGGAAGCTACACGAGATTGTGATTCCAGGGACATAACATTCATAATTTTACAATCTATAAATTATTTACTATGAATTTAATGCTCTAAAATGCCACTAAAACAATTTAAATTACTACAGCAATTCTACAATGCAAAATTTGGATCTAACACCTTCTTAATGTTTTATACGAAATTACTAATCCATAGACACCTTATTTGTATTTTTATGATCTATAGATATTTTACTATGATTTATTATGTCTAAAAGTTCCATTAAATCATTTAAATTATTACAGTAAATATATACCATAAACATTAGATAGAATCTCATATTAATATTCTACACGGTTTTCTGAATCCAACGACATATTATTTATAATTTTTGGACTTGTAAATATTTTACAATGAATTTTCCAATATCTGCTAGTTTTCTGTCTATTAACAATTGAAAGAATTAGGAGACAAGGTTGGCCACGTGGCGTATTATTACTGGCTGGTACCTCTTCACTCAAGTGGATCAGCTTGGATCGCTAGATCTGGATCCAACGGCAGAGAACGCGCGGCTCAGGTGGCGACTTGGCTTGAGCATCGGCTTCGGCTTAGTCTCGGCTAGGCTTGGCTTTCTTTGATCTGGTCTATCCAGATTGGATCTGATGGTTGCGGAGATGAGCATATAGATGCTCACCGGCTTGGTCATCGTCGATGGAAGCTGACGGTGTCTTCGGCGGCGACGGCGGCGCTTAGAGGGTGGTGGTCGGCGGCGCTCTGGTGATCTCCCGAGAAGGGGAGGTGCACGACAAGGAGCGCACGAGGATGGCGAGGTCTATGGTGTCCACGGAGATGTCCCTTGCTTCCTGGAACATCCACGGCGTGCAGATGGAGTCGCGGCGGGTCGGTGGAGCTCCGGCGATGGATTTGCACGGATGGAGGGGTCATGCAGAGGTGTAAGGGGTCAGGGCAATGAGGTGCTCCAAGGGAAAGTGGTACAGAGGGAGAAAGAGGGTCGCGGGGTGCTCGGGAATCGTCGGATTGGAGCTCGATCTCGAGCTCGAGGCTTCGGTATGGAGGCAGATCGATCTGGAGATCGATTCGACGAGCAGTGGATATTTTGTTTCGGGTTTCCAAAGGGGTACAGAAGAGGGATATCAGGGCTATTTATCTTGAAGGATTCTTGAGGAGGGGGCAACGAAATCGGAATGGAATCGAACAAAAATTGGGGGCAGTTCAAGCCGTGTTCTTTAGGGAATCCTTTTGCGAGGAGGAAGATGACCGCGCGAGCGTGGGCTGGCAGGTCGAGAGCGGGATGGGTGGCTCGCTTGCGCGCTGCTCGCGAGAGGGGGAGCGCGGTAGATAGTGCAGGACAAGGCGGGCTGGGCTAGCTCGCGGGTTAGGCCAGGTTTAGTTCTCTTTTTGTTTATTCTCAAAAAAAGTTCTGTTTTTTTATTCTTTTTTGTTTTTAATATGTTTCATATCTGTTTATTTAGAAGTCGAAATTCACTCAAACAAGTTTCTAAATTTTTCTAAAAATCAGTAGACCATTATTGGGTGGTAGTTTAGCATTTTTTTGCCTATTCAAAATACTGGATTTATAAAATTCCTATTTATTCCTTGTAGGAACATTTGCAAAACTTATTAGGATTAGGGGTTTTTTAATTCAATTTTTTTATAGATGCAATGCAATGGACATGAATGACATGTAATTTTTTTCTAGTCCCGATTTCTAAAATCTTGAGATGTGACATACATCAACAATTTGCACGATCCCAATTTGCATCAAGGTGAATCATCAATCAGTACAAATATCTTTGTATCTACTATTGGACAAGTGCACAGATGCCATCGCCTCCAACCCGACTCCGTCGACCCGTGTGCCGTCTCTCCGTCTATGTCAAATCATACCAGTCTGCACTGCATCAAGCTGATCTACCACAATACAAACAATGACATCAGTTGTACAAGTACACAAACCACCAGCCAACATCTTCGTCGAGAATCTACGAGAAGCGACATCAACATCATCCATACGCCAGGCTGATGTGGGATACGACTTTGTCGACTTCTCCAACAACAAGGCATCGACACTATCGTTGCCGCGAGGGATGCCTTCAAGCGACATTCTACATTATGCTTGATGTTTCATCGCCGACACTATCATCACCAAGATCTACACCAACGTGGTCTTCATCAACATCTTCGTCGACACATCGCCGCAACCTCTATACACATCCACATGATTGAAATAAGCAAACACTCGTTTGAAATACAAAGGAACATCTAAAGATTCGTGGAAACAATACCATAAGAGTTATGGCACGTTCGAGTTTCTAGAGATTTCAATAATTTGAAATCGTGACGAATAAATAAGTCTTTGTAGTGTATTCCTAGAAAACTATGAATACATACTCCAGAAAGGGCAAACCTTCTGTTGTCCTAAGTTAATGTGTTTTGATGAAGATACAAGTGGAAAAAGTTAAAATATCAAAACAAGGTATTTGACCTTACCTCCTGATTGTTGAGTGGTGCAGCAAAACTTGTTTCGTGAAACCGAACTCTACAAATCTCTACTATCTAAAAAGAAAGTAAAGGTTCCGTTTCCTGCCTCTCCATGCACTACATCATTGTTTCGTCCGACTCCTCGCGACTTCCCCCATCACTTTGTCCTCCCGCAAACGTCGCTCGACGAAAAATACGACTACCCTCAGCCAACCCCCATGCCTCTCTGCGTCGTCTACCTCACCTGCCTCTGCCGAACCACCACGCCGCCTCCACCATCTGTATCCGCGTTGTCTACCTCCCGCTCCCCTGATCCACCGTGTCGCCTCTACCATCTGTATCCACGTGTTCTCGCCGACAGCCGACATCCATATGCTCCTCCTCCTCCGGTGACCCACACCCAAGAGAGCCATCGCCAAGACCCCTCCCATCTGATGAGTGCGTTGCTCCTCCACGCACAACACCCACGATCGAGGACCACGACTGGATCCACCATCCACGGCCAGATCCAGCATCCACAAGGCATGCTTGTTGCCACCTGCGCGGCCATGCGTCTCACGGCCGGGCCATCCCCTTCAGCCTCGTCCACACTCTAGGTGATCCCCTCCATGTCCCCATGACTACACCCTCCACGCCCATCGGGGTGTGTGCCCTCCCTTGAGACATTGCAATGTATTTCTAGTTGATGCCCCTGCTCTCCGTCATGCAATTGTCATTGCTACTCTCCCATGCTGACTTCCTGGTAACAAAATGCGTAATTGTTAGCTTTCCATCTGATGTTTTTCGTTTTTCAATTGAATTATTAGCACACAATTACATTGTCGATTGCCTTACCAAATTAAAGCGAGTTCTACTTATATAATGTTTAGAATTTTGCCAGTTTTTTATTGTCCGATTGATGCCCATGATTCTTGTTATATTTTCACAATTAAAGCGAGTGATGTCATCAAGCTTGCCTGATGTACTATTAGTTGAGAACATAGACGATGTGAAAGGGTGTGAACTCCGGAGCTGATATTGTTTGACACAAATGTTTTCACCAAATAGAACAGGAGTTATATTATGCTTAATAGACAATTCCATGGCTTGATAGATGCCTAAGATATTTAAGAATGCAAGTGAAAGTTGTGTGAGTCATGTCTGAAATATTTCTTTTCTTCATGGTGGCATTGTATGCAGATGCATATTTCTTGTACATATCGAGCAAAGTATGACTTTAACTTGTGCATCACACCAAGAAAATAATTAAACCATATGTACACACTTATTTTTTACCTAGAAGCAGTACAACTCTTGATTATTATGATGGTCAGACTTCCCTTTCAGGTTCAGATGGTCAGACATCCTTCCATTGAATCATCGTAGCAGTGTTAATGAGAATGATTTTGGACCCGAGGAACGGCTTTGAGCTTGGTGAGCTCGTAGTTGTCAAGCACGGTGGAGGAGGCATAAAGAGGAGAGGTGGGAGAAGGTGATAAGAGGATATACTGCAGCTAACTGGTGTGGTGTGTCGAGAGAGGTGCGTCAGCGGCACGCGGTGGTTTGTCTGGTACACAATAGAATTCCATTTCAAAAAAAAAATTGTGCAAGGATGATAATGTGTGATGATGCACAAGTATAGGGGGTGTATCATAGTACTTTCGATAAATAGTAGTGTCGATCCCAACGAGGAGCAGAAGGTGTTGACTAGTGGTATGGAGCAGGAAATCTCTGTAAATACTTAGCAAACAGATTTTTAGGGATTTTCTGATAAAGCAAAGAAATGAAGTGCAAGTAATAAAGACAGCAAACGATTGCAGCAAGTGGCCCAATCCTTTATTAGCAAAGGACAAGCCGGTGGAAATAATTATGAGGACCAAACGTTCACGAGGACACATGGGAATATTGTCAAGTGCTTTCGCTTCATATAGCTGAGTGGTATTCTTTGGTTTTGTAAGTGTTGTGTGGTTGAACCTGTGCTAATGTACCGAACTTACTTGGACTAATACATACTTGTGATTAAACCCCTTGCAAGCATCCGCAACTACAAGAAAGCAATTAAGATATAAACCTAACCATGGCCTTAAACTCTGAGATCCTACCCTCCCTTGTGCAATGGTTTTCTAATGGGGGTTCAGGTTTCTGTCACTCCAGCAGCCCCATAATTAGTAGCCAATTACACAATGCATTCCCCTAGGCCCATAAATGGTGAAGTATCATGTAGTCGACGTTCACATGACACCACTAGAAGAATAGCACCACAACTTAAATACTAAACCATTGAATAATATCTCAACACAAATCCACTACTAACAACATGACTTCTCCGATGTCCTGAAGAACTAAACGAACTACTCACAAGACATCATATGGATCAAGATCAAAGATAATATGGTGATGAATAACAATCTAAACATAAACAATAATTCAATGGTTCCACTCACAAGCATCAACTACAATAGTAATCAATACCGGGAAAGTTTCCCCTAAGAACTATGCAAGATTCAATACAATTGTTACAGCGGGATGGAGTGGTGATGATGGTGCTGGTGGAGATGATGGTGTGGATGATGATGATCCAGATAAAGTCTGGCTTGATGATGGTGTTGATTGCGATGATCTCCCCTCTCCGGGAATGAATTTTCCCGGTAGAAATCTGTCTGCCGGAGAGCTCTTTCTCTCTCAGTGTTTTCCGCCCCGCAGAGGCGGCGGAATCTTTCTGTGGTTGCTCTCTCGTGTATTAGGGTTTTGAGGAGAAGATATAGGAGAGAGGGTGGAGCCAGAGGTGGGACAGGTGGGCCACACCACCTATAGGCGCGACCTAGGGGTGTCCCGTGCCTGGGGTGTGTGGGCCCCCTGTGGCCCATCTCCGCCTCCCCTTCTGGCATTCTTCTTCTTCTAGGAAAATAGGATTTTCCGTAGTTTTTTCTGGTATTTTTCTGATCTTTGCGAAATTGTATCAAAACACCTCTTTTTACATCAGAATCCTAACTCCGGTAGTTCATCCTCCAAGAATCATCCAACATGCAAAAACAGATGAAAAGACATAAGTATCACCTCTTAATATAAAATATATCAATGATAGAGGCAAATTATGATATAGAATGGTGATGCAAATTGGACGTATCAATGTGCACACGCTTTCATTGCAACATTGACTCGAAGCGGTGAGTGTCTCATCGGTTAGAAACATGTCGTAATAGTTTGTCAAGTCATTTTACATATTTATAATACAATAGATGGATCTACTTAAATACTGTGAATGCATTATGGTTTGCCTGACCTTTGAATTTGAATGTGCGCATTCTAATCCTGGTTCCTAAGTTATATGGAAGGCTTGAACCAGGGTTCGTGGATGATGCCTTCTTCACCTGGTTGTTTCCCTATAGTTTAGCTTATTCCTTGCAAATGCTTAGAGGCCCATTGTAGTTCTAATTTATGTACCAAACAAGTGGTGATATAAATCTAATGCTACGACACTAATTTGGTCCAAATAACCGTTTCATAGTTAATTATAATCTCTCCGACCTTTCAAGAAAAGTGGTACTATGACACTAATCTTTATATGGTATGATGAAATTTAATGCCAAGAGCTTGTGGGAGGTGACTGGTTAACAACGAGCTTGTAAATTTGGGCCAAGACATGCATGATTCAGCAGAGAGACGGTAAATATGGGGCCTACTATTAGAATTAGTAGTAGTAGGAGCCTGTCTTACTAAAAGTAGAACAAGTGAAAGTGATTTCACCAAGTTCAATTTTATGTTGTTTCAGTTTAAGTGCATATTTATTTTGTCTTTTTGTTTACTATATCAGAAATAAATAATCTATTCAGAAGATAATTTTGAAAGCCTTGTAAGCTTGACTAATCTTATACCCAAAATTTATATTTAAAATCTATCAAAAATTTCCCGTTGTTCATGTATTACAATCTCACACCATCTGATCCCGTGAACCACATGAACATAGAAGCATTTTTGCTTATTTTTTTAATCTTGTGTTCCAATTTAAGTAGATCCATCTATCGTATTATAAGAATGTAAAATTACTCGACAGACTATTATGGCATGTTTCTAACTGATGAACACTCACCGCTTCGAGTCAATGCGTGCCTCAGCGGAAACACGAAAAATATGGGACCTACTATTAGAATTAGTAGTAGTAGGAGCATGTCTTATTAGAAGGAGAACAACTGAAAGTGATTTCACCAGATTCATTTTTTTATGTTGTTTCAGTTTAATTGCACCACCTTATATATAAAGAACGACATCTAGGTGAACTCCTTACGACATGTTTGCTTGGAGGGAGTTTGATGTGGGGAATGGGAGTTTAAGCTAATGAGGCTTTTAATCCCTTGATTGGTTCGGTGGAATGGGAATTAAGGAGGGAAGAGGTAAGGGAATTCACGTGTTAAAATTCCACAAATATATTACATGGGAACACCCTGGTAATTGAGACGGGGATGGGGAATAGGCGTTCAACTCCCAATCCCCTTCCTTATGATTGCCAAACAAGCTGTTAGTTGTAGTTGTAGTGGCTTGTTGTACATGGTGGAAGAACAGGGAGGCATTCGGCAGAACCGGGTTTTACGGGACCACGGGTTAAAAAGATCCATTGAGCACGACATCTATGTACTTTTTTATTACGGAGGGTAAGAATGATATTTCACAATTACTGATCCTTTTATCTTGGATGAAATTCCTTTCCCATAACCTTTCTACATGTTTTTTAATGTAGCAAATGATTTTCTTGATTTCTTTTCAATAGGGACAAGATACAAGCCGCCATATTGTAAGTTTCTCAAAACATGGATCCGACTATTGTTTATTTCGTCTCACATGCGTTTTCTCCTTGCACAATTTGGATTGCTGTTAAGGTGTTGGGGCTAGATACAACCTGGTATGGACAAAGCTGAATTCTGTATGAAAGGTAACACATAAAGGAGTAGATCAATACTAGGCCTAGGTCCATACTTTTGTTTGCAGTGCTCGGTGAATTAGATTTTTCAATGAGATCAAAATTATTTATTTACCAAGAAGTTGAGCGGCCTTGGATTATTTACCCAAAATTGGTCGTCCATTGGTAAAATACCCAGTTAGGGATGGATGCAAATAAATATTAGTACTTCGGCCCTTCAATTCGTTCAGGACACGAGGAGATAAAAGTGTCCCTCATGTAAACAAACAGAGCTTCAGTCAGTGATCAATCGAAGTACAAACCTACCTCACGCAGATTTTAGCCCTATGCGCTTCCGCTGGTACGTCTCTGATATTTTCTGTATGATCTAGAACCGGCCGCATGCACTGGAACCACATGGCGACCCATGTATCACGGGGACAGAGGCCACAACACCCACATTCCGATCTCATTGCTGCTTCTAGCAAACTGCCGGCGAGTGACCGGTGGGCACACTTTAAGTAAGTTGCAGAAACCAGCAAATTAACTAGCTAGAATAATCCAACTATGAGTCAGCATGATAGCACGTGCTAAACCCCAATATTGTATTACGCTCTTGTCATATAGCCATATCGGCTCTAGCAGCATACCTGCATATGCATATGACACACACATGTTGTGGTTCGATCTATTTTTTATGCGCTTTGTATTTTTGTTTCATCTATCCATTTATACGAGGTAATTTGAAAATAACAGATGAGAGGAGGGACGGGGCTACTATAAGTATAGCCTCCAAATTAGGTATTTGTAATCTTTGTTTCTGATTTCAGTCGTTCTGATGCTCCTTTCACAGACGAAAGGCCTCTTTGTTGAGGGTGACGATGGTTCAGAGGAATCGTCTCCTCAACCCCCTATCTGATGCATGTGCTGAATGTGTGGTTGTTCCCACCTTATTTACTAAACTTTAGCTGTTGTTAGTTCTAAATAATCCTAATTAACTATGGCATTAGCATTATCCTTGGAGACTAGCATGGCGTGAGAAGACATTGAAGTGATAAAATTAGCATTATCCTTGGAGAATAGCATGGCGTAAGAAGACATTGAAGTGACAAAATAACTTGCATTCACATTGATTTATCCCTCTTAATTTGAGAGGGCAGTGGCATGGAAAATGGCCATCATCTATAGACATTGTCCATCAGTCTTCCTCCTGCATAAGAGCTCCCGTGAACTTAAGATGCTCACTTCAACTATATTATTTGGATGCTATGAAGCTGAATAGATCAATGTATACACTGCACTCTGTGTTGCAAGTTAATTTTTTATTTTCTTATAAGTAGAAAATCAGACAAGTCCTGTCATAGCGTGGCTTTAGTTGGATTCATGTGGATAGTTTGTGCATAGTTTATAGAAGCATAATCACTAATTCTTTTCTTCTATTTCCAGATTTTGAATTACTGATTTTGTCGACCGCCTCATCTGGTTTGCTTGAATTTTTGTCGACCGCTTAATTTATGCAAGCAGAAGAAAAACAAGATCTTTGTTTTGTCGACCTCTTCGTCTGGTTGCGTGTATCTCGCTTACAGGATACTTCAACAAAATATGGTATTGAGCGATTAAACTTTCTTCTCTCAATGCTCTTTGCCTTAGTGATTACCATGATCAAGAATGTATCAGGTTGCTTCAACATGATAGAATGTGTGTAGGGGAACATCTAGGTGGTCGAAGAACTTTAAAAGAAAAGGTGGAGCGAGCTAGCAGGTTGCAGGTTTTGTGGAGAACCTCAATCGGTGGGACACCTGCTGTTATGGGATTTGTGCGATAAGCTTGTGGATGGTTAGGGGTGCCAAATTGTTTTCAAGTATTGCTAGGGCATAAGTTTCTTTTTTCTGATGTGTGTGATGCAATATATCATGAAGAACAGATGGCAACACATGGGTATTTATCACTATATAATATAGGAAGGGCCAAATCTGAACCCAAAAATCAGATTACTTAGACAATTAGGATTAATTCGGTCATTGTGTATCCTGACTCCTCCAGCGACATATCCTTTCACTAACACAAATATTTTTTCTCCCATTTCAACGCACGGGAATGTCTCCTAGTAGAGTACAAACAATGATGATGATCATAAAGTTTCAGCGAATACTTTAACTAAATAAAATAGGATTCAATGATATATTCTGCAATTTTGCGGAATTACATTTTGATTCACTTGTCATGTGATGCATGTAAAATGCATACATGAACTTTGTAGTTTGTTAACATGTTTTCAGACATATTTGCATTATATAATGTTATATCCATGTTTTATGTTGATTTTTGAGGATTTACTAATGATCTCCTTTATTTTGGCTATAACCCTACATGACAGAAAAACCTTGTTTCAATGTTTTTTGATGTTTCAGGACCTAAACGAAGTCAAATGGAGCTGGACTTTTGGGAATACCAATACTTATCCATGAGAATCATATAGAGAAGAAGGATCCCACTTGGAAGGACAGGAGGCCCAAGTTAGCCTAGGTGGCGCGCCCAGGCCTGGTGGGCGCGCCACCCATGCTAACTTCCTCCTCGGTTGTCCGATCCCCTCGATTCTTTCGCCCACGGTGTCCTCTTGACCTAAAAATCCCTATGTAAGACCCCCCGGGGCGTCCTCGAGAGAGAGAGCACACCAGATATGAAAACACCACCAAACAGAGTCAGATCTAACGAAGATTGGAAGGGGGAACTCTACGTGAGCCACCTCCGGGAAGGTCTCCACCCTCTCCAACATCCCCAGGATCATCACCATGATGAAGAGGGAGTAGTCCACCTCCGGGATATGGGTTTGTGGCAGTATATTGATCTATTTATCTCTTGTTCTTCATAGATCTAGTACCATATGAGCTGCTCAGCCTACATGATTATGGTCATACTTGTAATTCCTATGAGGTGGATCTTTGTTTTGTGATTTGATATTTTAGATTGGGATCTATTTTTTGTAAAATATTTTAATAGATGCATATCTTGTACCCCTATCTTCATTTCTTTTTTTTATTCAACTTGTATGAAAGAACTTGTATGGGGAGAATTGTGTGTTGGATGGAGTAGCATGGGGTCAGAGATTGAATTGTGACAAATAATATTCAAGATCTACTTTGGTTTTTACCTTTATTTTGCTGCCTCACTAGTGATAAAGTGAAATCATGTGATATAGTTATCATGTGATAGTGTGATAACCTTGTTAGATCAAGGTAGCATAATTTTATTTCAAACATCATGTACTATTGCTTAAAGATATACTCTGATTTGTTCTTAATTCAATATTTTATGGATATTTCCCTTTCTTGAGGAGTATAAGATGAGATATATTCCATCTCTATGTTAGAATGTGATGCCCGTATTAATTCCTTTATCAACCACATATAGAAGTTCCATGGATCTTTATCATTGATGAATTGTTTTGTGATCAGTACAACTTAAAAAAGAGAGTAGATAAGTGAACCCGTGAACCCCGGTCCGATTTTTATCATAAGAAACACCTTTCCATTACATCTACTTTCATTTTTAATTTATGGAATTTATTATTTCGAAAATACAAAAATACTTTCCTTACTTGTAATCGCTCATAAAAACCCCAAAACAACTCTACTATCTTACATATCATCTAGTTCACATTACTTTATATTGTTTTACTTTAATTTACTTTGTTTTATATTTTATTTCATATTACTAATACGAAACCTCGTGCTTGAAAACCACTTAGTGGAGTTCGGGATACAAGACAAATTATTTTACTTTATAGGTTGCTTGACGAGGACAAGGGAAATATCCATCCAATTTTCCAAGAGTTCGATATAAACCCTCGAGTAGCCCTTATGGGGAAAAGAAGCTTGCTACAACACTCTGCACTTGGAGTCCCAACGAAAAGTGGTTGCGTTTGTTGCCATCAAGACCATTTTCTGGCGCTGTTGCCGTGGAATTGGTGGAGACATATCATAGTGGTTGTAGTCCGGTGAAACTCCCACGACATCTACCGGACTATTTTCTGGCACTACCATCTTCATCAACTTGTGTAATAACCCAAGCTTTGGGAGGTTGCACCACTGTTAGCATTTTCTTCTCCTTTTAGATTTTTTAAAGTATTTTCTTTTATTTTGTCTTTATTCTTTTTAAGTTTTCCTTAAAACACAAAAACACATAAAAATTAGTATAATTTTTTTATTTTCAAACATGGGAGAAAGAGGAACAAAACTTTGTGACTACACAAACACCCCTAATGATCAATTCCTAGACTTATTACCACTCCTGAAATTACTTCTGAAAGATTTGAAGTAAGTCCTGGTCTTTTAAATCTTATAACTAAACAATTTGGGGGGAGTGCTATTGAGGATGCCTCTATGCATTTACATGATTTCTGTCAAATTTGTGATATGCAAAAGTTTAAAAATGTGGAAAATGACATTGTCAAACTCAAACTATTCCTATTTTCACAAAGAGGTAGAGCTAAAGAATGGTTATATCACTTCCTAATTCTAGTATAAACTCTTTGGATAAATTAAAAGAAGCTTTCATTAAGAAATACTACCCACCTGTTAAGATCCCACAAAATAAAAATAGTATCCTATCATTTAGACAAAATGATAATGAACATATGGCAACAGCTTGGGAGAGAGTTAAAAACATGCTTAGATCTTTCCCATCACATGGAGTAAATGAATGGACCATATTGCATTCTATTTATAATGGCCTAAATATAATGTCAAGAAGCATTCTAGGTTCTACTACAGGGGGTGCATTTATGAGTAAAACTGTGTCTGAAGCTAAAACTATCCTAAAACACATGCTCCACAACCATAGTCAATGGCATACTGAAAGAGAACCAAACCCATCTAAGAAAGTTAACTCTATTGAAGAAATAGACTCAACGGGAAGTAAACTTGATGCCATATTTTCCTACATATCTAAGAAAAATACCGATAATATTCCTCTACAAGAATTAGTAACAGACACCAATGAAAGTGTAGATGTCAACTACATAAGAAACTTTGGTAGTAATAGATATGGAAGGAACTACAATAACTCATATGGTATCCCACCTTTTGTTCCTAATAAATATGATAGTGGTAATAATGTTTCTAATCATCTAGAAAGCACCATGAGATCCTTTATAGCCACTAAAAAGGAACTTAATAAGGAATTTATTTCTAGGTTTCAAAGACAAGATGCTTTGTTTGAAAGGGTAGATATCCTAACACAAGAGGTCACATCATTTTAAATATTATTCAAGCTAAAAAGAACCATGAGGAAAATATTAAGTACATGCAAGAAGTGATAGATGAATCATGGGAAACTCTTAATATGATGGAGGAAAATGAAACACTAATGATAAAAAATTAGAAGAAGTTAAAATTCTAATTTAAACAAAAAACATCTACTTGATCTTGATAAATGTAGCTTGCATGAACTCATTAATTTGTTGCAAAATATTTCTAATGAGACATCTTTTAATGGTCATCAAGCAGGATTTGGTTCTTACCTAGCAAACTATGTTATAAAAGAAAAGATTTAAAGACATAATAGAGAAGCTATGGTACCACCTAAGATTGGGGATGTATAGATCCCCAAGGTATTAATCACTATTGGAAAATAGGCACACCATGCTATTCTAGATTTAGGATCTAGTGTCTCAGTTTTATCTAAAGATCTATATGATTTACTTGATTTGAAACCTATGGAAAAATGCTCAATAGGTCTTTTACTTGATGATGATTCAACTAAATATGATTTAGGAAAAGTTCAAGATATTATGCTTGAATTACATATGACATTTGTTCCTGTTGATTTTATTGTCATGGACATGGAGAGTAATACCTCAAGTCCTAGAATACATGCTAGACCCTTTTTGAGAACCACAGGTGCAGTCATTGATACAAAAATAAGAAAATGTAAAGTTCCAATCTCCTCAAAAGAAGTGTATGGAACACTTTCCAAATAATAAGGCAATATCAAAGAAGCACAAGATACCACATGAATTCCATATCACCTAAACCAAGTAAGTAAAAACCTAACTATACGACTATAAAGAAAGCGCTTTGTAGGAGGCAACCCGGTTATTTGATTTTGGATTTTTGTTGTAAACTCTTTCTGTATCAATAGAGTTTTGTTTCGTTCTTATTTCTGTATTTTTTAATAAAGTAGCAAGTGGAACCTATTTTGGATGTTTTAAAAGTTGTTAAACACATGAAGAAGTAATTTTTTGCAGAAAAGTATTCAGTGCAAGAATTTTCTAATTTCTTTGGTAACTCTGATTGCGCTCAAATTTATACATAATTTACAGCTTTTCATCCTTCGTATTCACTAAAATTGGATAAAATTCCTTACATTTCTAAGTGGGTGAAAAAAAGTTCGTTTTGGTGCTGCTAAAAATCTGGACAGATTCTGCCATGTTTTGTTTTAACCATTCCCAAGCGTCTTAAAATGATTTCTATGAGTAATATTATTTGATAGGGATATGTAGGAACATTATATGCTTGCTAGAAAATTTATAAAGAATTTTGTATTCGATATATATGAAGCAACTATTATACTCTTGTGCCACTAATGTCACCTCTCAGAAAAGAGATGGGAGAAAAAGTTTTGTGTTGAAGTTTTTTTGACAGGGAATAGAGGAACATCACACTAAGAGCAATCCAAGGATGGTGAAAGAAATAAGCTTAGGGATACCCAAGTCACCCCACTGTACCTACTCAACTCTCGGTTTTCAAACCTCTATACTTTGTTTTTTGAGTAACATAGAACTATCGTAGAAACTTGGAGCATATGTTTGTCATTTTACTTTTGTTTTGCATTAAAAAGACCACCAACATTATTATAAAATACTTATGATTAGCTACTTAAAATAAACTTTACCTTAATGAGATTAAAACTTAAAAATAATGCCATGGAATAAAATAAAAGGGGAGATAAAAACAAAAGTCAAATTTCATGTTATGTTTAGTTCTTAAGCTCAAGTAATTTATATGAAGCATGATCTATTTTATGCCTATTAATTTGTATCTCTTTCTTGTGTATATTTATGTTAAACATTAAGAATCAAGGTGAAAAATAAATGTTGACATTATAAACTAGATGTCACACTCTTTACATCTCTTTTTGCTAAGCCTTTTTCTACACAAGCTAAGACTTGTTCCAAGCCCCTTAAAACTAGACTAGGCATATCCACCTACTTGTGTAAAAAGCTACTTTGAAGTATAGTATGTATGTTAATCCTCCAAACACTCTTAAAAACATCATTTTCATGTATTTTAAAGCTCATAAGAAAGTAAGGTTTGGGGTGACACCACTATGGAATTTTTCGTGCTTCACATGTTATTAGTTTTTGTTAGCTAAACCATGCTAGAATCAAAAAAAGTTTTCAATATTAAATGTTGAATATTAATCATGTTTAAGTTCTACCGATGGATTGCACCAATGTGAAATAAAGTGTGCACACTAGAGTAGGCATCTTGGTAGAAAACGCGCCTGAACCGCTAGTCAAAACCATGCATGACATGGTGGAAACTTACATCATGATGATACTTGTTGATATGATTCATATGTCTGTTTTTCTTGTACTTCTGGAGTAGAGATACTCTCCCCCACCCAACTTGAACACAACCAAGGAATTACATTATATTTTATGCTAAATGAATACATGAATGAATAAGCAAATAAAAAAGGGGGTCATGTAGCTACATAGGGGCAAGAGGTACTTCAGTGATGCGGTTTCACAGAACAACATGAGTATACAATTACAAGCCTAAGTTTAGTAGCATGAGGAGTGCAAGGTCATGGACTAGGTGCATGAATCAATCAACTTGTAAGATGTTTAGCACAGAAAACATATGAAGCTTTGAAAATAAAAGATACTTGGAACCCCATCCTTATTAGTATTGTTGACATGAACTACATAGCTCAAAATCTTATTTTATATTCTTTATGGAGGATTAACATATATATTCAATGCTTGCTATCGGTATGGGATGCAAAACATCTCAAGGGAAGGCATAAAACTAAGAAGTGAGTCTTCCAGTCAAGGGCATGAAACTAAGAAGTAGCCAAAAATAAAGGCATAAGAAAACAATGCAAATCATGGAAAGAGTCTCTAATTCTATAGGTTCATAAAAGTGTGCTTGAAAGTTTATTTTGTTCATAATTTGTTTTATCACACCATCTCTTATTGTTCAACATATTTATATATGTGTAAAATATACAACTTGATAGTACACTTGCATATTATGTTTCATTGAAAGGAATTGGGCCTATGAACTCTACATGATGATGAAGGAATCAAAGGTAACAAACTCCAAAGTCCATGTTTAGTTTTGTCACCTTCATGCTTGAGGACGAGCATAGGTTAAGCTTAGGGATGTTGATGCATGTAAAATTCATACATGAACTTTGTAGTTTGTTGACATGATTTCCCACATATTTGCATCGTATATAATGTTATATCCATGTTTTATATTGATTTTTGGGTATTTAACAATGATCCACTTTATTTTGGCTATAACCATGCATGGCATAAAAACCCTGTCTTCAATGTTTCTGATGTTTCAGGATCTAAACAAAGTCAAATGGATCTGAACTTTTGCGAATGCCAATATTTATCCATGAGAAGCATCTGGAGCAGAAGAATCCCACCTAGAGGGCTAGGAGGACCAAGTTAGCCTAGGTGGCACGCCTAGGCCTGGTAGGTGTGCCACCCATGCTAACTTCCTCGTTGGTGTCTGATCGCCTCGATTCTTTCACCCACAGAGTTCTCTTGACCTAAAAATCCCTATATAAGGACCTCCGGGGCATCCTTGAGAGAGAGCACACCAGATACGAAAAAACCACCAAACAGAGTTAGACACAACAAAGGTTGGAGGGGAAAACTCCGTGATACGTCCAAAACGTATCTACTTTCCCGAACACTTTTGCTATTGTTTCTCCTCTAAACTTGTATGATTTGGATACAACTACACGGACTGGCGTTGTTTTCAGCAAAATTACCTTGGTGTCTAGTTTTTGTGCAGAAAATCAACTATCAGGAAAAATCCCGGAAAATATGCCAAAATCCTATTTCACCAGAAGACTCAAGGAGCCAGAATACGAGACGGAGTGGAGGCCTAAGGGGCCCACACCCCCCAGTCGCGTGGGACAGGCTTGACCATGCCTGGAGGGGGTGTGGCCTCCTCAGGCACCCCCTCAGCCTCCCTCTTCTCCTACTTAAGGCCTCCTGACCTAAAAACTCAAGGGGTTCGACGTTTTTCCAGAAAGAATTCCGTTGGACCGCCACCACCAGAAACCTCGATTCGAAACCAGAAACTCCGATCTGGCACCCTACCGGGACATAGAATTTGGAGAGGATCATCGCCATCATCATCACCAATGCCTCTCCATTAACCATCCATGTTTCCCTCATCCATAAGTGAGTAATCCTCCGTTGTAGGTGTAGGGTTCGCAGCATAGAAAACAAAAAATTTCCTACGATGGGAACAACTATGTACCAAGATCTATCTACTAGATACAAACAATGGGCGGATGTATATCCGTAAAGAACATATCCTTGAAGACCGACAAAGCTTAACGAGTCGAAACTCATGGTTGATGTAGACGATCTCGTGCCAATCTCAAGATCGAGAGGAAGTCCTAGCGCCGCAAAATAGCAGCGCATCCGTGCTCGCACACACGTTCGAGGCACCGAGCAACCTCCGCCTCCTCGCTCCAGCGATGCAGCGGAAGCACAACTCTTTCTTGCCGAATAGCCACCAGGAACATGTATCTCGCTAGTCCGAGACCATGGGGGATAAATTCTAGAAGGGGAAAGAGATCCTTCACGAGGAGGTGTGAGTGAGAGAGAGGGAGGGGGGCTCCTTTTATAGGGAGAGGGGGCACCCAAGGGGCCATGCGCTCAGCCATGGGGCTTCCCCTTCCCCTCCTTTCATTCATGTGGGTGGACACTCCACTCCCACAAAGGCCTTTCAATTTCCTCCACTCAAAAACCCACTCAAATTCCCATTAAATTTCCACCAAATTTAATGCAAACTCTCATTAAATAAAACTCCTTTTATTTATTCAGAATTTTGTCAATTACTTTAATGACAAACATTCTCATATAACCCCTTGCTAGTATTTCATTTTACATGCAGAAACACTTTCTGCAATTTCACCCGAAAACCCGTTTCGGTATCTAGTGAAATAAATTCCTGCGGTTGTTATTCTTTTCGGCATGAAACTTTTGCTCCAAATGGATGTCGGTGTCTCTTAAGTGTGTCACCCTACGGTTCGCGAATAATGCGGACATGATCGAGACCCCTCTCGAATCAATAATCAGAAGCGGGATCTGGAGACCCATACTGACTCCCACACATTCAACGATGACTTTCTTGTGATCGTCGGAACCTTTTATGCTAGTATCTTAATCCTTTTGTTTCGCGATATATTACATGTCCGAGATTCGATCATCGGTATCTCCATACCTAGTTTGATCTCGTTACTGACATGTACTCTTTTCTTGTTCCCGTGATATAACATTCTAGTGATCAAATCACTTGCTTGCGAGCTAATCAATGTGATATCACCGAGAGGGCCCAGAGCATATCTATCCGTCATCGGGATGAACAAATTCCACTCTCGATCCATGGGCCTCAACATAACACTTTAGTAGTTCTGAACCCATCTTTATAATCACCCTGTTATGGTGTGACGTTTGATGTTATCAAGAAACTCTTCCGGTGTTAGTGATTGACATGATCTCATGGTCTAAGGATTAGGATCACTTCGTAAGTTTTTATAGCAATATAAACTCAATGACTTTGATCGTAATGCTATACTTTGGATGAATGTTCATCAACCATTACACTAATGTTGTGACCTCGTTATTAACAACATCCAATGTCCATGATCAGGAAACCTTTGATCATCTTGTTAATCAACGAGCTAGTTTATAAGAGAGGCATAACTAGGAACTTCCTTTTTGTTTATTAAACACACATGTATTAACATTTCCGTATTAATACAATTATAGCATGTAAAATAAACATTTATCATAAATAAGGAATACGATAATAACCACTTTATTATTGCCTCTCGGGCATATTCCCTTCAGTCTCCCACTTGCACTAGAGACAATAATCTAGTTTGAAAACTTTGTGTATTGAACACTTATGGCTTTCCGGTGTTCCATATCGCGATTGCAAGTGGTTAACATAATCTACAGATCTGACGCTTTCAGGTCCGTGTGTATTCGCGTGTCTTTGCGTCTTCACGCATCACTCATTCTCTAATAAGATGGCTTTGTATAAATTTGGTCTTTTGGTGAGACCTATAGTTCCTTGGGGTTAAAACATGTCGATACTATTGTCGTACAATATATCTTTAGTGTTATCCTGTTGCAAATCACACCTTGGTTTGATAACAAACTACTTAACACAAATTCCCTCCTTTGCTGCTACTATAGCAGTAATATACTTAGCCTTTTTGTTGTAGTATTCGTACAATGTAATAACTTTGAAATTCATGCAAATCCATCATGGAATCTCCTTTCCATTACATTGTGCCACCCATAGTTTAAATTGAGATAAACTTAATTTGTATCTTGTAACAAAACTAGTATCAATGTAACACTTTACAATGAACTATTTGTAATTGTTTGTCACCTCTACACAACTATATTCTTAGTTCTTCCAAAAGATCATAAGAATATACTCACTATTGTCCAATGATCATTTTATGATTCATTCTAGTATATGCTCATAACACTTAGAGCATAGGACATATCTGGATGTGTACATATCATGTTATGATTGATCAAAACATCCTTGTGATTTCACTCATCAAGTGGCAAAGCACTTGAATCTTGTTTCACTTACCAAGTGTCGATACACTTGAATCTTGATTCAATTCCTTTCCATGCGACAAGAACTGTTTCTTATCGTTTCTATATTGAACTCCTTCAATATCTCATATATGTACGTTTGGCACAACCATATTAGCGTCACCGTCTATCCACTATAGACATTCATGCTAAATATTCGGGTTTTGCCTAAGTTTTTCATCGAAATAAAATTCTTAACCTTTGTCAATAAAATATACTCCCTCCGATCCTAAATAAGTGTCATGGTTTTGAACTAACTCTAGTTCAAAACCGCGACACTTATTTAGGATCGGAGGGAGTACATCATTTCCAATCAACAAGATGTCCTCCACATAATGTATTAGAAATATGTATCAGTGCTCCCACTTAATTTCTTGTAAATGCAAGCATCTTCATCGTCTCCAGATGAAAATTCCTTTTCATCACGGTGAAGATTCCAACTCCGCGATTCTTACTTCAACCATTGAAGTTTGCATGCCCTTTTAGCATCCTTTGAATTATCAAAACCCTTTAGACCGTGTCATGTACACGTCCTAGGTAACCATTCTATTAGAAGAACTTTGTTTTGTTTATTCATCTACCATATACCAAATTATATGTAGTGGTTGCTACTTTAATCTGTCCAAACTAAATATCGCTATGAAAGATCAAATCTTGTCATAGTCAACTCCTTGAACATGTCGTAAAATACTTTACCGACATGTTGACTATTTCATAGATGTGAAACATCCATGTCTGTTTCTTTATAGATCCAAATACGACCGATAGGTTTTTACACCTTTCCGGAGGGTCTTCCAAGTTCAAAACTTGATTTCTCGTGTATGGAACTATCACGGATTTTATGGCTTCAAGCCATTTGACGGAGTCAGGGCCCATCATTGCTTCTTTGTAGTCGGTTCATCATTGTCAAACAATAATGATTTACTCTCAAATCTCAATCATTTGATTATTTATCCGACCTTCTTGGTTCAATAGGAACTTTAGACCTCCGTGACCACAACCTTTGAGGCACGTGATCCATGAGCATTCTAGCTGCCTCCGGAACATTTTCCGGCGCTGCGCAACTCAGCACATATAGCTAAGGTTCGTTAACCTTATCAAAGTTCTATTGTCCTCCCACTTAATCATTTATGAAAAATTCCTTCTTCAAGAAACTTCACGTTTCAAGGGACAAACCCTTTTGTCCTTGGTGTTATGGAGGAATAACCAATTGTTATTCGAAATAACCTACAAAGACATGCTCATCCGACTTTGGTTGTAAACATCTTACTTATGTTTAGAATACCAAAATTTAAGAAATGACAACTTGGGTTTTACCCCAAACCATAACTTCCATGGTGTCATTTCAACGGATCAAGATGGAGCTCTTTTTAGTGTAAAAGCGGAGGTCTCTAAAGCTTTAATCTTTTAAAACATAATGGCAGTTTTATAAATAACACCTTTGATCCAACCATGTCAAACAAGGTTTCATTACAAATCTTAAACACTCCATATTCATATGTTGTTTCGGGAGATGTAAATCTAGGTGTTTTGCTAAACTTGGAACTCAAATAAATCCCTTTATGATAAAATCATAATTCATTTATTTTATTGTTACACTTGTAACTCAAATAAATCCCTTATGATAAAATCATAAACCATTTATTTTCTTGTCACAATGATTTTCACTTCATCTTGAAAGTCTTTGAACCTTTTCAAATATTTTACACTTCTTTCTCATTAAGTGAACATTCACTCAATTTTCCGGAGAAAGCATATGAAGTTGAAATCCATCGCCTACGACTATACATAATGGACTACATAAATCGATATGTATACATTCCAATATTTTAGTCGTTCGTTATTCTTTGGCCTTTGAACAAAGTTTTAATTATCCCGAGTAAAGTCTCACAAGTGTCACTTGATCAACTCAAAGACTCCAAAAATCCATGAAAATGGAGTTTCTTCATGTTTTCTTTCCAATATAATTTAAACGGCGATGTCACTTCGTCAGTGATCTTCCAATCATTTGTCTTGCGATATTTTAGCATTAGGCTTTATGGATGTGATTTCTCCAGCTAGATTTGTAAATCATCCATCTTATATGAAATACGGTAATTATTTGAACAACCTTTATTCTCATAATACCTGATTCAAATAACAATTATTAAAACAAAACTTGAAGTCAAGCTTTGATGTCAACGAGAAATATAAACAACGGTTTGTTTGTTTTCAATGAACATCATCACATATTCTCTTGCTAGTTACCTAGGACATTGTGGTTCATGAACTGCGTCGTTCCGTATGAAATTTCATACCAACCAATTCGGTATCCAATACCCAAGAACCACATTGTTTAACAAGCAAAGAATACAACCATAACATGTATATCATATATATACCTAAATTGGATATTTCCAATCTTTTCTTTTCTGCCAAATATATTTTATAGATTCTCTTTCATCATTTCCTTTTCCTTTTTAAAAGAATCTATCAACATCAAAAGTGGCTCCATATACATGACACATAGTTCAAAGCGTGTATATTCAAATAATAATACCTTTGGACTTGCACTTTGAAGTAGATCACCATCATCAAAATGATCGGTATTATTTTAAAATCCATTCTTTAGTAATCTTTTAGTGTAGTAAACACTTTACACACATCTTCAATTCATCCTTATCATGATGACTTTCATGATTAAGCTACTGTAGCTTATAAAGGCGAATCGTGATTATAACATTACTTTCCAAAACCCTTTTTGATGATTAGGATGTCTAGCATCTCCAACCTTCGTAAATTCTCATCCAATATGAGAACATATATTATACTCTATCATATTGCAACCAAAACAATGTTTCAGATATCGTTATATCTGCCACACATGATGGTTTCTGAAACAATTCCTTTAGCTCCTAGATAAACTTGATATTAAAACAATCAAGAATCATGGAGGCAAACATGATACTTAAGATACTAACACTGGAATTGTTACTCTCGATTTAATACCAATTATTAAATATCACAGAGTAAACAGAGTTTGCTGAAAGTTTGAAATATGACTTTAAACTTTAGATTGACACTTAACACAATATGATACCAGTTCGTAAAGTATATATCCAGAATTCTATAGTTCTATTATCTCAATTACAGCTATGCATAAGGTGGTGAACGAATGCCAATTACTACAAAAAATTATGCAAATTCACTTTGATTTAATTTATGATAAATTGAGTTCTACTAATCCAAATTATAAATGAACTCCCACTCAAAAACGACATCCCTCGTGTCTTTTTGGTGATTACATGAACCAAATCCACTACACCAAGTCCGATCATCACGTGAGTCGGTGTAGCTTCAAAGGCGAGCATACATATGGTCATCATATCAAAACATATGACTCATGCTTAACCTTTCGGTCCATGTTCCGAGGCCATGTCTGTACATGCTAGGCTCGCCAAGTAAGAACCTTAGTATTCGCGTGTGTAACTGTCTTACACCCGAGATATGCTCGTGGATTCAAGTACACCCGATCATCACGTGATGTCTTGAAGCGACGAAACATTGTTGGTGCATACTTAAGGAAGAACACATTCTTACCTTGATATCTAAATGAGGGATCATCTTATTATGCTAATAAAACGCCAAACAAGCAATATAAGATGCAATCAAAACAGCACATGTTTATAAGTGAAATGATATGGTTCCCGCATATGATCCCCATCATGTGCACCGTGGTATGATCTCTATCATGCCTTTATGTGTAAGGCCAAGGTCTATGGAACTTACACGCTATGTGTGTTGTAAGAGTATCATCTCATACTTCTACTTACAACATCACCATATCATAACACTAGCCCAGCAACAATCTAAACTAGACGCCTCTAATTTATCCATTGCAAGTTTTACGTGGCTTAGGGCTTTCGAAGATAGAACCGTTCTTACCTACGAACATGAACCACAACAAGGATAAAAAAATTGTTGACAACTTGATGCAAATTAGATATTGACTATAGTAGGAGAGACAGACACCCGCTAGGCACTTATGCAAAACTAGTTGCATGTCAAACGTGGAACAGGTCTCATGTGCGAGGACATGTAAAGTTTGTCTAGGCCGCTTCATCCCACTATGCCACCAATATCCAAAGTACAACTAAGAAGCAACGAAATGATCATCATCGCCCACATACTCATATGTCTACTACCCGTGCAAAGCATCTACGCATAGATCCGGCTCTGATACCACTGTAGGGTTCGCAGCATAGAAAACAAAAAAATTCCTACGATGGGAACAACTATGTACAAAGATCTATCTACTAGATACAAACAACGGGCGGATGTATATCCATAGAGAACATACCCTTGAAGACCGACAAAGCTTAACAAGTCCAAACTCGTGGTTGATGTAGACGATCTCTTGCCGATCTCAAGATCGAGAGGACCTCCTAGCTCCGCAAAACAGCAGCGCATCCGTGCTCGCACACAAGTTCGAGGCACCGAGCAACCTCTGTTGGAATTATGCCCTAGAGGCAATAATAAAGATGTTATTATTATAATTCTTGTTCATGATAAAGTTTATATTCCATGCTAGAATTGTATTAAGCGGAAACATTAATACTTGTGTGGTTTGTGAAAAACACCGTGTCCCTAGTACGCCTCTATGGACTAGCTCATTGATCAATGATGGTTAAGGTTTCCTAACCATAGACATGAGTTGTCAATTGATAATGAGATCATATCATTGGGAGAATGATATGGTGGACAGACCCAAACTAAGCGAAGCAATTAGATCGTGTCATTGTGTTCATCTTTGCGAAGCTTTTCCTATGTCAAATATTGTATTCCTTAGACCATGAGATAATACAACTCCCTGGTATCGGAAGAAAGCTTTGAGGTCATCAAACGTCATCCTATGAGAGGGTGATCATAAAGGTGTCTCTCAGGTGATCGGAAAGTATTTGTTGGGTTGTATGTATCAAGATGGGATTTGTGCCTCCCAAGTCGGAGAGATATACTTCGGGCCCACTCGGTAATCGATATCAACACCGCTTGCAAGCATGTGGTTAAGGAGTTAATCACAAAGTGATATCGGATTACGGAACGAGTAAAGTACTTGCTTTGAACGAGATTGAACTAGGTATGACGATACCGACGATCGAATCTCGGGCAAGTAAAATATCGCGAGACGAAGGGAATATATATATGGGATTGATTGAATCTTGGCATCGTGGTTCATCCGATATGATCATCGATGAATGTGTGGGAGTCAATATGGGTGCCCAGACCCCGCTGTTGATTATTGATAGAAGATCATGTCTGCATATTCTCGAACCCGCAGGGTCACACACTTAACGTGTCTCGACGCTAGGATAGATTGGATACTTGGTTTATGAATTTTTTGTTCGGAGTCTCGGATGGGATTCGGGACATCACGAGAGGTTCCGGAGAATAAGATTCATATAAGGCAGTGCAGTTTTTGGAGTTCGGAATTGTTCCGGATTAATCGGTATTGTACCAGAAGCTTCTAGAACCTTCCGGAAGGGGGTCAACGTGGTCCCACCTTCCGGGAGGGGGCATGGGCCTATGAGGGGGTGTCCTGGCCGCATTGGGCCAGGGGCACAAGGCCCCATAGGGCCCAGCCGATCCTAGATAAGTTTAAACTCGTTTAAACTAGAGATAGGGTTTCTAGATAAGGGATAAGTTTAAATCGTTTAAACTAGAGATAGGCTTGGAGGATGGGCAAGGGCTGGCCGCACCCCCCCCCTCTATATATAGAGGGTTGGTGCGCCCCCTTCCCCACATCCACACCTTCCTCCAAAACCCTAGTTGCCCTGCTGCCCACCTCTCTCCCTCCCGACTGTTTGTAGGCGAAGCCCTGCGGCAGAAATTCTCCACCATATACACCACGCCGTCGTGCTGTAGATCCAATCCATCTCTCCACCATACTTGCTGGTCCGAGGAAGGAGGAGACGTCGAGGTGCTGCACGTGTGCATCTCACGGAGGCACCGCCACTTGTGGTGCTAGATCGGATCGGATCGCGAGGAGGAGAAGCGAGTACGACTACATCACCCACGTTCCGACGAACGTTCCGCTGTGCGAATCTTCAAGGGTATGAAGATCTAATCCAATCTCTCTCGTTGTTTGCATCTCCTAGATTAGATCTTGGCTTTCCTTCTGTTCGCTTCCGTAGAAAATTTTGATTTACTATGCTGCGAAACCCTTCAGTGGTATTAGAGCTAGATCTATGCGTAGATGTGATTCACGAGTAGAACGCAACATGGTTGTTGCGGGCGTTGATGTTTTCTGTTGCAAGCCTCTTTTTTGCGTTCTTCTTATGGCGCGGCATAGTGAGATTGAAGCGGTCCAGGCCAACCTTACGCGACGTCGTTCGCGAGACCGGCTCCGCACTTGACGTGTGGCATGTTCCACACATGCGGCTGGTGGATGTCAGTTTCTCTCACTATAGTGATCATGGGATTAACACCGGAGTTTGGCAACCATAATATCACCGTTGTGGCTTTCCGTAGGTAAGAATCGTTCTTAGCATCTACTCCCATAAGCCACGTAAAACATGCAACAACAAAGTAGAGGCGTCTAACTTGTTTTTGCAGGGAGTGTTTTCTGTGATATGGTATGGCCCAAGATGTGATGTGTATATTGTATGCGATGATCATGTTTTGTAATGTTTCACGACTTGCACGTCGATGAGTACACAACCGGCAGGAGCCATATGGTTGTCTTTATAATTGTGTATGACCTGCGAGTCAACTTCTTATACGCCATGTAATAGCTTTACTTTATCGCTAAGTAGTTAGCAATAGTTGTAGTTGCTATTCGTGGTGGAGGCAATCATGGTGGAGTGATGGAGATCATGCCGAAACGCACAAGATGGAGATCATTGCGTGAAGATTGGCTATACCATGTCACATAAAGTTATATGCATGTGATGTTTATCCTTTTATGTATCTTATTATGCTTAGATCGCGACGGTAGCATTATAAGATGATTCCTCACTTAAAGATCAAGATAAAAACTGTGTTCTCCCCAAGTATGCACCGTTGCGAAAGTTCGTCGTGTCCAAGCATCACGTGATGATCGGGTGCTATAGACTCTACGCTCACACACAACGGGTGCAAGCCAGTTTTGCACACGCGGAAATACTTGGGTCTAACTTGACGAGCCTAGCATGTACAGACATGGCCTCGGAACACAAGAACCGAAAGGTTAAGCATGAGTCATATGAATGATATGATCGACACTTTGTTGTCCACCATTGAAACCACATCTCTTCTCGTGATGATCGGATTAGGTGTGGTGAATTTGGATCGTGTTCACTAAACAACTTGAGGGATGTTGAATTTAGTGGGAGTTCATCTAGTAATTTGATTAAGTTGAACTATTTATCATGAACATAGTCTACATTGTACTTGCAAATACTGTAGATCACATGGCCAAGTCCAACTTCAACTTCAACGTTTTTGCTGAGAAAGAGAAGCTTAGAAATAATGGGTCTAACTTCACCAACTGGTTCCGCAATCTAAGAATCATTCTGTCTGGCGGACAAAAGGACTATGTCCTTGAGAAAGCGTTAGGTAACCCCCCTGCCGTAGATGCGCCGGTTGATGAAAAAGTTGTTTATCAGTCGCGCAAGGATGATTATGATTTGATTAAGATCGTCATGTTGTATGCTATGGAATCGGATCTTCAAAATTGTTTTGAGGAGTTCGCCGGGCCCTTTGAGATTCTCGAGGAGCTGAAAAACATGTTTCAGACTCAAGCCCGTTCTGAGAGATATGAGATCTCTAAGAAATTCTTTAACTACAAGATGGAGGAAGGGAGGTCCGTTAGTGAGCACGCCATTAAGATGTCGGGATACACTCAACGCCTTGAGCAACTGGAATGCAAGATTCCAGAGGAGCTCAAGATTGACACTCCTAGCTACAAAAGTTTTGTAGTTGATCACAATCAGATTGGTTCCACTGATATGATCACTGAGCTCTTTGCTAAGATGAAAGTAGCGGAGTTGAACATCAAAAAGAATAATCATGTGTTGATGGTCAACAATCCCCCACCTTTAAGAAAGGTAAGGGTGCAAGGAAGCCCTTCAAGAAAGGCGGCGGCAAGCGTGTTGCCCCTGCTGAGAAGAAGCTCAGGTCTGGTCCCAAGCCGGACACTGAGTGCTTCTATTGCAAGGACAAGGGTCACTGGAAGCGCAACTGTCCGATGTACTTAGCGGACAAGAAGGCTGGCACCATCAAAGGTATATTTGATATACATGTTATTGATGTTTTCCTTACTAGCCCTCGTTGTAGTGCCTGGGTATTTGATACCGGTTCAGTTGCTAATATTTGTAACTCGAAACAGGAGCTACGGAATAGACGGCGGCTTGCGAGGGATGAGGTGACGATGCGCGTTGGCAACGGATCAAGAGTTGATGTGATGGCCGTCGGCACGCTCTCCTTAGTTTTACCTTCGGGATTAGTTTTAAACCTTAATAAATGTTATTATGTGCCTGCGTTGAGCATGAACATTATTTCTGGATCGTGTTTATTGCAAGACGGTTATTCATTTAAATCGGAGAATAATGGTTGTTCTATTTATATGAGTAACATCTTTTATGGTCATGCACCTCTTGTGAGTGGTTTATTTCTTCTAAATCTCGAAAGGGATGAAACACACATCCATAACATTGAGGCTAAGAGATGCAAAGTAGATAGTGATAATACTACTTATTTGTGGCACTGTCGTCTAGGTCATATTGGTGTAAAGCGCATGAAGAAACTCCATTCTGATGGACTTTTGGAGTCTCTTGATTTTGAATCATTTGACACATGCGAACCATGCCTCATGGGCAAGATGATCAAAACCCCGTTCTCCGGTATGATGGAGCGAGCAACGGACTTGTTGGAAATCATACATAGCGATGTATGCGGACCGATGAGTGTTTCGACGCGCGGTGGATATCGCTATTTTCTCACTTTTACCGATGACTTAAGTAGATATGGGTATATCTATTTAATGAAACATAAATCTGAAACGTTTGAAAAGTTCAAAGAATTTCAGAATGAAGTGGAGAACCATCGTAACAGAAAGATTAAGTTTCTACGATCCGATCGTGGGGGCGAATATTTGAGTTATGATTTTCTCACGCATCTCAAAGCAAGTGGAATCGTTTCACAACTCACGCCACCCGAAACACCACAGCGCAATGGTGTGTCTGAACGCCGGAATCGAACCCTATTAGATATGGTCCGATCGATGATGTCTCTTACTGATTTGCCGTTATCATTTTGGGGTTATGCATTAGAAACCGTTGTATTCACTTTAAATAGGGCTCCATCTAAATCCGTTGATACGACACCGTATGAGCTGTGGTTTGGTGCTAAACCTAAGTTGTCGTTTCTTAAAGTTTGGGGATGCGAAGCTTACGTCAAGAAGTTGATGCCGGACAAGCTCGAACCCAAAGCGGAGAAATGCGTCTTCATAGGATACTCTAAGGAAACTATTGGGTATACCTTCTATCACAGAACCGAAGGCAAAGTGTTTGTCGCAAAGAACGGTTCCTTTCTTGAGAAGGAGTTTCTCTCGAAAGAAGTGAGTGGGAGGAAAGTAGAGCTTGACGAGGTTACTGAACCTTCTCTTGAATTGGAGAGTAGCGCAGCACCTGAAATTGTTCCAGTGCCGCCTGCACCAACAATAGAGGAAGCTAATGACAAGGATCATGAGGCTTCGGACGATGCTGCTACTGAACGTCGCAGGTCGACAAGGTCGCGTGCCCCTCCTGAGTGGTACGGCAACCCTGTCTTGACTGTCTTGTTAGTAGAAGACAGTGAACCTACGAACTATGAGGAAGCGATGATGAGCCCAGACTCTGAGAAATGGCTAGAAGCCATGAAATCCGAATTGGGATCCATGAGCGAAAACCAAGTATGGACTTTGGTGGACCCTCCTAGCGACCGAAAGGCCGTTGAGTGCAAATGGATCTTCAAGAATAAAACGGACGTGGATGGTAATGTTACCGTCTATAAAGCACGGCTTGTTGCGAAAGGTTTTCGACAAGTTCAAGGTGTTGACTACGATGAGACTTTCTCTCCCGTAGCGATGTTTAAGTCCATTCGGATTTTATTAGCAATTGCTGCATTTCATGATTATGAAATATGGCAAATGGATGTCAAGACTGCTTTCCTCAATGGCAACATTGATGAAGAGTTGTATATGATGCAACCCGAAGGTTTTGTCGATCCTAAGGATGCTGATAAAGTATGCAAACTTCAGCGTTCCATTTATGGACTGAAGCAAGCATCTCGGAGTTGGAACCTTCGTTTTGATCAAGTGATCAAGAGCTTTGGATTTGTTCCAAATTGCTACGAAGCTTGCATCTACAAGAAAGTGAGTGGGAGCTCGGTGACGTTTCTGGTACTATATGTGGATGACATATTGATTATTGGAAATGACATCAACATGCTTAACGATGTGAAAAGTTATTTGAACAAGTGTTTTTCAATGAAAGACCTAGGTGAAGCTGCTTATATATTGGGCATCAAAATCTATAGAGATAGACAAAGACGCCTGGTAGCTTTAAGCCAGAGTACATACCTAGACAAAGTTCTGAAAAGGTTCAGAATGGATAAGGCATTGAAAGGTTCAGTACCTATGTTGTCAGGTAAGATATTGAGCAAGGCTCAGTGTCCAGCTACGGTAAATGATAGGGAAGCTATGAGCAAAGTGCCTTATGCCTCGGCCATAGGTTCCATCATGTATGCCATGCTGTGTACTAGACCGGATGTGTCCAATGCTCTTAGTTTGACGAGCAGATATCAAAGTGATCCAGGAGTGGAACACTGGACAGCCGTGAAGAACATCCTAAGGTACCTAAATAGGACTAAAGAAATGTTCTTAGTCTATGGGGGTGATGAACAGCTCGTCCTAAAAGGTTACGTCGATGCTAGTTTCGACACCGACAAGGATGATTCTAAATCTCAGACAGGATACGTGTATATTTTTAATGGAGGAGCTGTGAGCTGGAGAAGCTGCAAGCAAAGCGTGATCGCGGGATCTGCAGTAGAAGCGGAATACATGGCTGCTGCAGAAGCGTCAAGTGAAGGAGTTTGGATCAGAAACTTCATCACTGAGCTTGGCGTGGTTCCAAGTGCATTGGACCCACTGGAGATATTGTGTGACAACACTGGCGCCATAGCACTCGCTAAGGAACCAAGATATCATCCAAAGACCAAGCATATCAACCGCAAGTTTCATATAATCCGAGATTATATAGCAGATGGAGATCTGAAGATCAGCAAAGTACATACAGATCTGAATGTCGCAGATCCATTGACTAAACCTCTTCCACGTGTAAAACATGATCAGCACCTCAGTGCCATGGGTGTGAGATTGTTGCCAAATGTAAACTAGATTATTGACTCTAGTGCAAGTGGGAGACTGTTGGAATTATGCCCTAGAGGCAATAATAAAGATGTTATTATTATAATTCTTGTTCATGATAAAGTTTATATTCCATGCTAGAATTGTATTAAGTGGAAACATTAATACTTGTGTGGTTTGTGAACAACACCGTGTCCCTAGTACGCCTCTATGGACTAGCTCATTGATCAATGATGGTTAAGGTTTCCTAACCATAGACATGAGTTGTCAATTGATAATGAGATCATATCATTGGGAGAATGATATGGTGGACAGACCCAAACTAAGCGAAGCAATTAGATCGTGTCATTGTGTTCATCTTTGCGAAGCTTTTCCTATGTCAAATATTGTATTCCTTAGACCATGAGATAATACAACTCCCTGGTATCGGAAGAAAGCTTTGAGGTCATCAAACGTCATCCTATGAGAGGGTGATCATAAAGGTATCTCTCAGGTGATCGGAAAGTATCTGTTGGGTTGTATGTATCAAGATGGGATTTGTCCCTCCCAAGTCGGAGAGATATACTTCGGGCCCACTCGGTAATCGATATCAACACCGCTTGCAAGCATGTGGTTAAGGAGTTAATTACAAAGTGATATCGGATTACGGAACGAGTAAAGTACTTGCTGTGAACGAGATTGAACTAGGTATGACGATACCGACGATCGAATCTCGGGCAAGTAAAATATCGCGAGACGAAGGGAATATATATATGGGATTGATTGAATCCTGGCATCGTGGTTCATCCGATATGATCATCGATGAATGTGTGGGAGTCAATATGGGTGCCCAGACCCCGCTGTTGATTATTGATAGAAGATCATGTCTGCATATTCTCGAACCCGCAGGGTCACACACTTAACGTGTCTCGACGCTAGGATAGATTGGATACTTGGTTTATGAATTTTTTGTTCGGAGTCTCGGATGGGATTCGGGACATCACGAGAGGTTCCGGAGAATAAGATTCATATAAGGCAGTGCAGTTTTTGGAGTTCGGAATTGTTCCGGATTAATCGGTATTGTACCAGAAGCTTCTAGAACCTTCCGGAAGGGGGCCAACGTGGTCCCACCTTCCGGGAGGGGGCATGGGCCTATGAGGGGGTGTCCTGGCCGCATTGGGCCAGGGGCACAAGGCCCCATAGGGCCCAGCCGATCCTAGATAAGTTTAAACTCGTTTAAACTAGAGATAGGGTTTCTAGATAAGGGATAAGTTTAAATCGTTTAAACTAGAGATAGGCTTGGAGGATGGGCAAGGGCTGGCCGCACCCCTCCCCCCCTCTATATATAGAGGGCTGGTGCGCCCCCTTCCCCACATCCACACCTTCCTCCAAAACCCTAGTTGCCCTGCTGCCCACCTCTCTCCCTCCCGACTGTTTGTAGGCGAAGCCCCGTGGCAGAAATTCTCCACCATATACACCACGCCGTCGTGCTGTAGATCCAATCCATCTCTCCACCATACTTGCTGGTCCGAGGAAGGAGGAGACGTCGAGGTGCTGCACGTGTGCATCTCACGGAGGCACCGCCACTTGTGGTGCTAGATCGGATCGGATCGCGAGGAGGAGAAGCGAGTACGACTACATCACCCACGTTCCGATGAACGTTCCGCTGTGCGAATCTTCAAGGGTATGAAGATCTAATCCAATCTCTCTCGTTGTTTGCATCTCCTAGATTAGATCTTGGCTTTCCTTCTGTTCGCTTCCGTAGAAAATTTTGATTTACTATGCTGCAAAACCCTTCAACCTCCGCCTCCTCGCTCCAGCGATGCAGCGGAAGCACAACTATTTCTTGCCGAATAGCCACGAGGAACATGTATCTCGCTAGTCCGAGACCATGGGGGATAAATTCTAGAACGGGAGAGAGATCCTTCACGAGGAGGTGTGAGTGAGAGAGAGGGAGGGGGGCTCCTTTTATAGGGAGAGGGGGCACCCAAGGGGCCATGCGCCCAGCCATGGGGCTGCCCCTTCCCCTCCTTTCATTCATGTGGGTGGACACTCCACTCACACAAAAGCCTTTCAATTTCCTCCACTCAAAAACCCACTCAAATTCCCATTAAATTTCCACCAAATTTAATGCAAACTCTTATTTATTCAGAATTTTGTCAATTACTTTAATGACAAACATTCTCATATAACCCCTTGCTAGTATTTCATTTCACATGCAGAAACACTTTCTGCAATTTCACCCGAAAACCCGTTTCGGTATCTAGTGAAATAAATTCCTGCGGTTGTTATTCTTTTCGGCATGAAACTTTTGCTCCAAATGGATGTCGGTGTCTCTTAAGTGTGTCACCCTACGGTTCGCGAATAATGCGGACATGATCGAGACCCCTCTTGAATCAATAATCAGAAGCGGGATCTGGAGACCCATACTGACTCCCACACATTCAACGATGACTTTCTTGTGATCGTCGGAACCTTTTACGCTAGTATCTTAATCCTTTTGTTTCGCGATATATTACATGTTCGAGATTCGATCATCGGTATCTCCATACCTAGTTTGATCTCGTTACTGACATGTACTCTTTTCTCGTTCCCGTGATATAACATTCTAGTGATCAAATCACTTGCTTGCAAGCTAATCAATGTGATATCACCGAGAGGGCCCAGAGCATATCTATCTGTCATCGGGATGAACAAATTCCACTCTCGATCCATGGGCCTCAACATAACACTTTAGTAGTTCTGAACCCATCTTTATAATCACCCTGTTACGGTGTGACGTTTGATGTTATCAAGAAACTCTTCCGGTGTTAGTGATTGACATGATCTCATGGTCTAAGGATTAGGATCACTTCGTAAGTTGTTATAGCAATATAAACTCAATGACTTTGATCGTAATGCTATACTTCGGATGAATGTTCATCACACCATTACACTAATATTGTGACCTCGTTATTAACAACATCCAATGTCCATGATCAGGAAACCTTTGATCATCTTGTTAATCAACGAGCTAGTTTATAAGAGAGGTGTAACTAGGAACTTCCTTTTTGTTTATTAAACACACATGTATTAAAGTTTCCGTATTAATACAATTATAGCATGTAAAATAAACATTTATCATAAATAAGGAATACGATAATAACCACTTTATTATTGCCTCTCAGGCATATTCCCTTTAGTAGGCTATGTGGATGGTAGGGATTGGATGAGTTTTATCTTGTAATCGAATAAGATTGTTAGGGCATTGTGCCTTGTATCTCTATTAGTGCTATTTGACTTTGTTGCAACTTGTTGTGCTTAATGCTTGTCACTAGGGCCCAAGTGCCATGATGTCAGATGTGAACATGTTATTGATTCATGATGATAGTATTATTTGTGATCTTATCTGCAAGTTATGTACACATATTATTGTCCAGAACCAAAGGAACAGAAGTGACAGAAATTGGGACAACCTGAGGGCATGGCTGTAATGTGAGGATTACGTGTGTTCACGGAGTGTTAATGCTTTGCTCCGGTGCTCTATTAAAAGGAGTGCCTTAATTGCCAGTAGATTCCCTTGAGGCCCCGCTGCAACGGCAGGCAGGACAAAAGATGTTGTGCAAGTTCTCATTGGGAGCACGTACGACTATATATGGGATACATGCCTAAGATTGTTTAGTACTTGGATGCTTTATCTTATTTATCTGCAAATGCCCTAGATCTTAAAGTTACATGTTTAGACTTGTCCATGCAACACCCATCCATCCATCTCTATGCCTACTGCACTCCAATCCTACTGTTTGCTACTATTGTTACTATTGCTTTGTTTTACTGCTGCTGTTAATTTGCTATTGCTATTACAAAACTATTTCTACTGATATACTACTATGAGCAAGAACTATTTCTAGGTGCAGCTGAATTGACAACTCAGTTGTTAAGGATTATAAATATTCTTTGACTCCAGCTTGTGTCGAATCAAGAAATTGGGTAATACTACCGTCGAAGACTGTTGCGATCCCCTATACTTGTGGGTCATCAAGACTATTTTCTCGCGTCGTTGCCGGAGAGCATAGCTTTATTTGTAAGTTCACTTGGATCTATTATTGTTCACTCCTATTCCTTTCATCATGGGGAAGTCTCGTGATGGAAAGTTTCCTATTTTACCATCCACTACAAGAAGAGGTACAGTTCTAAACACCTCTGCTGCTCTTGATTCACCGTATGTTATAAGTAAGCTTGTTACACCACCACATACTCATGCCACACACACTGCTACTACTGCTGAATCTGAAACTTCTTTTGATACTCATGATGTTACTTCGACTGTGCTTGATTCAAGTGGTTCATTAGGTCCTTTCCTTGATGCTACTATGGCTATACTAGGAAATACCGAAACTCCTAGTGAAGACACTACTACACTTGTTAGATCACCTGCGTCTAGAGAGAGACATGATATTAATGATGGTTACATTGAAATGACTGATGAATTTACTAAAGAGTACCAAAACACATGTGGTTCTAGTGCTATTAGAATTCTCCTTGAGAGACGTACCATTATTCCTAAACTGTCTACTGATGCTAAGTTTGCTACCTCTCCCATAGATATTAAAGATAAAGATTATGATTTCTCTCTTGATTTATCCTATATAGACATTGTTGAGAAAGAACCTTTTTGTGGGACTGAAAATGAAAGTGATGTAGCCCATATGAATGAGCTTTCCACTATGAGTGCCTTATTCTCTTATAATTTTAAGATGCACAAGTACTTTGTTACAAAGATCTTCCCTTTTTCACTAAAAGGAGAAGCTAGAGCTTGGTTTAATAGATTACCTCCTAGATCCATTGATAGACCTAATTGTTTGATTGCTTCTTTCTTCCAGAAATATTTTCCTCCTAGTGCACAAGACATGCTGCTTTGCAGAAACTTTTTTATTTTAGGCAGGGAGAAGAAGAGAAATTGCCTGAGTCATGGACAAGGTTTTGTGCCTTGATTCATGCACATCCTGGATGTCCATTACCTAAAAATAAGCTTCTTGATATTTATTATAATGAACTAACTGATGATTCTAGGACATACCTAGATAGTTTTTTTGATTGTGTTTTCAGGAAAAGAACTCCTACAGATGCTGAAGAGTTAATGGCTAAAATAAGAAAGAATTATGATGATTGGACTTCAACTGAGTTAATTACACCCGAGCCTACTACTCCTGATCCAATTGTGCTTGAACCAATTCCAACACCAACACCAAAGAAGAGCGGAATGATTTCATTAAATAATGAAGTGATGAAAGAAGCTAAGAAATGTATTAAGGAGAACGTATTAGATCTGAAGATGTGAACCTACCTCCTATAGAAGAATTATGTAAGCCAATTCCCCACTCATCCACTATTGAGGTACACTCTCTCCAACACTTTGATGAAGGTGGTGTTCCTTAAGGTAAGCCTCCTGATCAATGTTTAGAGGAACTTGATACTTTTATTCGTAAGCAAGGTAATTTTAATAAACAATTTCAGAATCATTTATTGGGAAACTCTAGAGCTATTAATGAGTTGAAAGATATTGTAGAAAGAACTTCTAATGATGTTAAAATGCTTTGTGAACACTTTCAAATGGTTCAAACTCAAATTGATCAAATTGCTAAGGTACAAAAAGAAATGCTAGTTAATGCTTCAGGAGATAAACATGCTTATGGAATTAGAACTAGGAGTGGTACAGCCACCCAAGATCCTTTATATCCTGAAGGACATCCTAAAAGAATTGAGCAGGATTCTCAACAAGCTGAAAATAGTGGTAGTCCTCATAAGAGAAAGAAAAGGAAAGACAAAATAGTTGAGGAACCACCTGAACCTGCTGTAGATCCTAATAGTATATATGTCTCTGATGCTGACATTGAAAGTGGTAATGATAAAAATGATGCTCCTGATAGGGAACAAGTTGAGGAAGAACCTGAGAGGCACAATAAGAACACTAGGTACACTAAGGAAGATTTTATTGCTAATAAACATGGTAGAGATAGAGAACCTTAGGTGCAGAAACCTATGCCTTTTCCTAATAAGAAACACAAGTCAAAGTAGGAAGAACACTATAACAAGTTTTGTGAGTGGATGAAACCTTTATTTTTGCAAATTCCTTTGACTGATGCTATTAAGTTGCCTCCTAATTCAAAGTATATGAAGGACATTGTCTCTAATAAAAGGAAGATTCCTAATGAGGAAATTTCTACTTTGCTTTCTAATTACTCCTTCAATGGTAAGGTTCCAAAGAAACTTGGTGATCGAGGTATACCAACTATTCCTTGCTCTATTAAGAATAATAATGTTAGAATCGCTTTATGTGATTTTGGAGCTGGAGTTAGTGTTATGTCTTTTTGTCTCTACAAGAGACTCGAGCTAGAAAAGTTGATACCAACTGATACATCTTTGCAAATGGCTGATAAGTCTACTACTATTCATGTTGGTATATGTGAGGATGTTCCTGTTCAAGTGGCTCATAATTTCTTGGTTTTAACTGATTTTGTTGTGCTTGAGATGCCTGAAGATGATAATATGTCTATTATTCTTGGGAGACCTTTTCTTAATACTGCAGGTGCTGTCATCAATTGTAATCAAGGAAAGGTAACTTTTAATATTAATGACAAAGAACATACTGTCTATTTCCCAAAGAAGATTGATAAGAGCTATGGCCTGAATTCCATTGAAAATATTGAAGCCATCAAAGTTGGGGAAATATATTGTCCCATTCCTCAAGAAAGTTTTGAAACTATTATGATTGGGACTATTGCTATCAAGTTTGAGGTAACATTATCATTTTGTGAAATGCAAAGTTTTGTTTCATTTAAGATTTTTTTGGTAACAAGACTTGATCAACCTTGTTAACAAAAGGATTTTAATGAACAAAAAGATGTTTTCACAGTGGTTATACTTGCTCACCTTTATTTTTCTCCTACCTAGTCTTTGCTCTTTCTCTTGTTAGCTTTAGTTTTGCTAGTTGTTTGTTTGTTAGAGTGTCTTAGAACTTCTGTAGTTTTGGTTTTGGTTTGCTTTTGCTTCTTCTAAAAAAACTTTTTCTACGAGAAAATCAATTTTCATACCCTGAAAATTGGCCAAAAATAATGTTTACCAAAAATTCCAGAAAATTCATATAAAATTTTTTCTCGAAATAAGGGGCAGAGGGACACCTGGAGTGTCCTAGGGGGACCCACCAGGCTAGCACACCCCCTGGTGGCACTGCCAGCCCCAGGGCGCGCCTGGCATGGGTGGGACCCACCTATGGCCCTCCAAAGTGCCTCCTTCCAGCCACTTCTTTCTCTCTTCCAAAAAACACCGGAAAAATTTCTCAAGCTCGAGTTCCTGCTGTTCTTGCTCCCGATTTTTGATCTTGTTCAGCCCATATTTGCTGCTGATTTTTGGAGGGATTGCTCTTTGGTATGTGCCTCCTCCACTTGTCCAATTAGGTTTGTGATTGGTGGTTTGTATATTGAGTATTTTTCTACTATAGGTGACAGGTTGTGTGAGCTTGCATGCTTGTTCTATGCTTAGAGATTTCATTTTGATGCATGTTTATCCCTCTAGCAAGTTCCTATAGTAGTTCCCCTTCATTTATTAAGTTGGAAATCACTTGGTTTGATGCTTTTATAAAAATTTCAGAAAAAGGATAATGGACAACCACACCTTTGGAGAAATATTTGAGAGTGATGCACCTAGGCGGACAAGGCCTTCTAGATCATCCTCCCGAGCTAGGCCATCATACAATGAGGATCTTATTACTCCGCGCTTTGGCGACGAGGGAGATGAGGGGGATGCGCACCCTTCTACCTTCCCTTGTTTTACCTTTTTATAGGCTACAGGGATTCTCAATGATTTCCTAACTCTTTTTAGGAGGGTTGGTCTAAATGATTATATGCAGGATGAGAGTGTGCAATATGTTGTGCTCACTAAAAATTTTGTGGAGAGTTTCACCTTAACTAACTCCTCCTACAACTCAAATATTTCATTTAAAATCTATGGTAGGCCTTTTACCATTACATTGGACAATTTTTGTAACATTATAGGTATTGGCATGGCTGGGACGGTGAAGAAGATTCAAGGTCAACCTGATGATTTGTTGGAGCTCTACCGCGGTGTAACTAATGATGATGACCGCAGGGCCCAACGCGTAAAGATAAGAAATAGTCAACTCCCAGCTATCAGATATTTTGCTTATTATCTTGCCACTAGTATTATTGGTAGGGAGAACACTAGCAATATTTCCAACTATCATTTGGCCTTTCTAGCTGCTGCAATCAACAATAAAACCAGGTATAATCTTGGTTCTCTCATTGCTCGTCGCTTAGCTGCTAGAGGACCCATTTATGGGGGTATTATTGCTGCACGTGTAGTTGTTGCCTTGATTCTCTCTGTTGATCCAAATGATACAATTTTGGCTCCTCAGAGGCTTGATCTTGCTGCCATGAAAGCGCATCACTTTGTTACAGCTAGATCTACCCTAGAGAGTTTGGTTTATAGGATGATGTTTACTAATGGGGAAGAGAGGGAAATTCCTTTCCACAAACTACTTTGTTCAGTATTTTCCAGGGACCTTGGTCACACACCAAAGATTAGATGGACGAGCAGCTACGCATTTGTGGTTTCCACGGACACTACCAGGGGGATGCACCCTCTTATGACTACTCTGTGCATTACACAGGGGCTTCCTCGAGCACGTACCAGGCCGAAGGGGCCTCCTCGTCACATTACGGAGGTGCACCTTCTTGGTCACCATGGGATTGAGCCCCACTTAGGCCAAAAGCCTAAGCTTGGGGGGAGGTATACCGACATCACGCTGATCTATATATCATGCTTCGTCGATTCTTTGTATATCCATTTATCACTTTCTTTTTGGTTTTTGTTTCTGTTTTCCCAAAACATAAGAAGACCAAAAATATTTTCGTTGTTTCTCTTGGTTTGTTTCTTTGTTTTTTTAGCTTTGGTTTGCTTTAAGATAAATCCAAAAAGATTTTCCTTTGCTTTGTTTGTTTTTGCTTTGTGTTCTTGTTTTAAAAAATCAAAAACACCAAAAATATTTGTTCTTCTTCTTTGGTTTTGTGAAGTTCTTTGCAGGGTTCAGCGGTCCTCAGTGGAGTTTGGTTTCATGTTATTATTCAAGCCACACAAGTAAAGGGAAATAATGAAGATTAAGATAACTTGAGGTGTGGTAAGAGGATGGTAATGAACTCTATTTATTTTCATTTTTGTACATATACTCATCATTGTGAGCATGCTTAGTATGTTCGTGTAAGGTGTATCTTATTTATGAATGCTTAGTAGTTCTTGCTTTCTTATGATTAGCTCCAGCTTGCTAATAGTTTGTAGCATGTCATATGAATGTTTGCTTGCATTGTTCTATTCGATCATAACTTGGTATGACACTGTGCATGCATATGACTGAACAATAGTCAGTAACCCACGATGATTTATTTTGCCTCAAAGTTCTTGTATCACTTTCATGCCATAATTAGTCGTGTTTTGTTGCAAGCATGATTATGACAGTTATTGCTCACTCGTTTGTCGCTCCCTCTTTATTGCTAGCCTTCACTTGCATGGAGTATGAGCTCTACTTGTGCATCCAACTCCCCAAAACCAATATTGCCGAAGTGTCCGCCATATCTACCTATTAGCATCATTTTCTATTCAGTGCATATTTATTATGCTCTCACGAACTTGATGGCACACTTTATTTCTTGCACTTGATAAACCTGAATCATTGTGACTGTCCTTGAGAGTTATATGCTTGCAAATTATAGGATAGGAATTAGCAAAACTGTGCTATCACAGGGAACGCTTTCAACACCTATAAATATATACCCAGTTGATATCATGCTCTTTTTTTGCGGATGTCGTCGGTGTGAAATAAAAGGGGAGCCTGTAAGTCCACGGAGTTATGTATAATGTGTTAGAGAAACGCCTGGGCCGCTAGCCTAAGCCATGCCTAATCATGGTGGGAACTTGCAGCATCACCATAATGACATCTATGACGCATTCTTCTTATAAAAAAGAGATACGAGATTCAAAAAAATAAGAAAGAGAGAAAAAGCACCATATTCCCATGGTATATAAGAATATTTCTGAGATGCTCATTGTCTTCTTGCCTTTTCATTGTGATATGGGAAAGTTCCTGTGTCATGTGCAAGGGGTACCCAGTTGGCAGTTCTCTATGATATGCATGTTTACTATGACAAGAACTTGCAAGTAACTAAAGTTGAGTAGCATGAGGAGCGGCCCTCGTACTCAAGGGACATGAGATCCCCAGCTTATGGTTTGACAAGCATATAACTAATAGTTGACCTCACTTCACCTTAACCATCTAAAGATGCCTATGATAGGGGCAATGAGAGCTCAAAGCTAATGAGTACCATGCATTCAGCATTTGGAAGCCCTTCAAACTTTTCAAAACCTTTTCACTTCCTTGTTGAGTCACCACTTATTCTTTGAGCACCTTCTTGAGAGCATAGTTGTCATTCTTAGTGTAATGTGCTTGTCTCAAAACTTGGTTAATTATGTCATTACTTTGATGCTTGTATCTTTGATATTTTTACTTCTAGTCTTCACTTGAACTTCAGAGGTGCCTTGGCATTTATGTTGGCTTCACCATCAAAGGCAAGCGAGATACCACTCTATCATACCTTCTTATGAGCATTACATTGTTGCTTATTTTTATTTTTTCATGCTACTTATTATTATTGTGTTGGAATGTCTTCGTAGCTTGAAATGACTATTCAGTAGACTTAGTTGCATACTCCTTATTATGAACTGTCTAAGCATCTACTCTTGTGCTGAGAATATTTACATCATATGAAGCAAATGTGTTCGTGAAAGTTCTTTTATCACACTCAGTTTTCAACTGAATTGCTTGAGGACAAGCAATAAGCTAAGCTTGGGGGGAGTTGATAAGTCCGAAACGTATCTACTTTCCCGAACACTTTTGCTATTGTATCTCCTCTAAACTTGTGTGATTTGGATACAACTAACACGGACTGACGCTCTTTTTGTGCAGAAAATCAACTATCAGGAAAAATCCCGGAAAATATGCCAAAAAATCCTATTTCACCAGAAGACTCACGGAGCCAGAATACGAGATAGAGTGGAGGCCTGAGGGGCCGACCCCCCCCCCCCAAGCCGCGCGGGCCAGGCCTGGTCGCGCCTAGAGGGTGTGTGGCCGCCTCAGGCACCACCTCGGCCTCCCTCTTCGCATACTTAAGGCCTCCTGACCTAAAAACTCAGGGGGGTCGACATTTTTCCAGAAAGAGTTCCGCTGGGCCACCACCACCAGAAACCGCGATTCGGAACCAGAGACTCCATTCTGGCACCCTACCGGGACGGGGAATTTGGAGAGGATCATCGCCATCATCATCACCAATGCATCTCCATCAACCATCCATGTTTCCCTCATCCATGAGTGAGTAATCACTACATGGAATCTGCTGATACATGACCATCCATTTTTGTCACTAAATCGTCATTGTCTATAATATATGACGATCTTATGACGAAAAACAAATCGTCGAAAACTGAGCATCAATAATTGCACACAACGACGTTTTCCATGAAATCATCATAACTGTCTATGACGATATTGGATAGTCATGACCGTTATGACGATCCAATACCGTCACAGACAAACTGGCAAGGCCACGTCATATACTACATGGCCAATCCGATGGGCTGAAATGAGATCGTCTTAGTCTTAATTCGGCCTGATCCATTTTAGTGGTCCATATGGGCCAAGCCCAGTAGTTTGGCATGTTTATGTTTTTCCCTTAATAGGCTAAATGGGCCAATCCAACATTTTAGCCTGTTCATTTACTTGGACTCAGCCTTTTTTAAGGTCCAGTTATTTTTTATTTACAGCCTTATTACATCACATTATTTTATAATTACAAACAGAGGGTCCCAATTGTCATATTCTTCTAGATGGTGGGTACCAATCATTCTAGATAGTGGGTCCCAAACGTTTGGTTCATTCTTTTCACAGAATATTAATTAAAACAATATATAGAAATCAGAAAGCAGAGAAAACACATGAACATATTCAAACAACGGCTAGAATAAATTTATACAATATTCTAGTGGGAACACATAGGACACATGAAGTTCCACACTCAAATTCACATCACAACATGCTTAACCATCGTTACAATGGAATCTATAAATAGAACTCTCAGCAAATTTAAAAACTGGCTACACTTTGATATTCTGGAACTTCTTCACTTCCACTTCTTCAACATGTAGCTCTTGTAAAGAGTATATCTGCAATAGTTCAACAAAGGAATTCAAACAGATAAATAGCAGCTCATAAAAACTTCTCAGATTAAGTGAAACTAGTGTCTTACCATACAAATAGCAGCTCATACAAATACTCAGTTAACTTGAAGGAGTTCCATAGCAAAAACAGAACAAGGTAATACTACTGTCTTATCACAGCTAGAGCTATGTAGTTTTGCATCAAAATTATACTGCCCAATTGGCAAGGAGATAAGAAAGAACCAGTACATAATCAGTAGGTATCATTTACAGCAAGCAGCATAAAGAGCACTAGTGAAAGAGGAAGATGGAGAGAAAATGAATGTACCTAGACGCCCTCCAGTCCAAGCCGGAACATAAGCACCAGCGGACGCTCCGGCGTTGCCGCTGCTCCTCCATGTGGATGTAGAGGTCGGAGACTCCGGATCCATGCAATACTCCATCATGTAGGAACAGTTTTACTTGGCAGTTTTTACATGAAAGTGTAAAGTGCAGAAAATCATTTCAAATATCAAGCTATATATATACAAGTCAGGCTAGATCAAAAGTAAGGCTAGTTCCAGTTCTATAGCAGTAGCAACACCACCTATTCATGTGATTGCACTATCAGTCTAATGATCCAAACCTCATCCAGCAATAATAGACAGTTACCAAATACAAGCTAAAATAGGATGCTTTGCCCCCAGATTGCAATGGTTATTACATTTATTACCAATACATGTGTATGAAAGAGGGATGGGGCAGGGATAGTACCAATCACAACACACCAAGGGAATGCATGGGCTTCCTGAGCCATGCCACCAATATTTGCCAAGCCAACTATGGTAGCATTCAGACTACATGTCTCAGCACGAGCTACCTGAACAGAAAGGATAATATGTATGATATAATTCAGATGAGAAGCTATGTATTGTGATGTTGTTTTATGAAATCAAGACCATGATCAGAATGTTTATTAGCTAACATGAGTAAGATGGCAACATCATTTTGTATTGGATAGCACTATTTAACAAATTGATATAAATGAAGGAAATGATATTTCACACTAAGAAAATGCTGAGAAGTGTAGTCAATCAAGCAAAATAAGAATTGGGACTGATATTTTCAAATGATAGTTAGTTAACAGATAATAGTATCTTGCATATTAGTGACAATGACTGGGCATAGACGGTACCCAATGGCAATAACATATAAAAGATGCAATATCGTCCACACTATAAAATCTACACACTTATATATATTGTCCACACTATACAATCTACACACATGTGCAGATACACTATCCCAACTCTTAATGCACCCAAGGTTCTAACATTTCAGTGAGCAAGGCAAGCACAAGTAGTACTAGGAGGGAACATGTTTAAAGTTTACAAATGGTTCGGACTATATAATCTATCTACTACAAGAGAGCAATCAAACGGAACTTCTCTAAATTGGGCATACATGGCAATCATAAAAGTGTCCAATGGTTTCAACCAAACAAAGTTACAAAATCAGGAACCCGAGAACAATAAATGATAGAGTTCTATCCTTGCATTATCACACAAGATCATTAACAAGATTAGGAGGAAGATAAATAGATAGGCATATTATACCTTGGAGGTGCGAGTGAGGCGATATTCGCTGACACCGATGGAGATGTTGAGGACGAGCTTCTACACCTCTATCTCCCACATGGGGTTCAACTGCTTCTTGTCTGTCAACTACGAGCACCAAACGGAAGCAAAACCATATTATCAGGAACAATATGATCATAAACAGGAACAACAGATTTACATGTTACATCAGTATGGAGATACAGTGGCAGGTGCCAAGTGTGAAATGGATATGGCACAAATTTTATGCAGATTCACAGGTTACATCAGAACCATACATAAGGAGATAGATAGCTGCTTATCACAACTTCATGCACATCAACAATAGACACACTAACAAGCACACGAACAAACAGGATGACAAATTAATCTAGTAGAAGAAATCATATAACAAAGTACTCAAGAATCACAGTGACTCAAAACAGGTCAAATAGCTTCACACTGTTGAAATATTTAATGTGGAGCATTGAGTTAATTTGATTATGGTCTATGACAGAAAAAAAACAAGTTCAGATTTCAAGACTCATGTGTTGTAGAATAAAAGAACAAATGTAAAAAGCATCTTAATATATTATTCAGGTAAAAACCTCGTGAAAAATAACAAGTGCAAAGCTATGTGCTAAACTAGATAATCTTTTCAGTTGTAACTTAAACATCATGCAGATTTATCTACATATCTTGTATACTTAACTAGAACCAGATAAAGCATACACGCATGGAGCATTTTCAACAGAGTAGCTCCGAGTTCCATGGAAACATCAGATTGCACACTTAATCAAAGATAAGACTTGATCTGGGATTGAACAAGGCCACTCTTTAGAATCATCCACATCAACATATTCCAAGTACTTGAACATCTATGATAAGAGAGATGGGTAATTGAACAGCTAATCTTGGACAATATAACTCTATGTACTAGTACACCAATTACTGCATCCAGTTCATCGGCGCAGATATACATTGAACATAAAGACAGGCGTGGGAAGGAAGTGGGGTCTTATAGTTTGTATGACCTCGTCGCGTCGTGGAACGGCGCTGCCAGATGTGTGGGACGGGAAGCCCGCAACTGGAGACCGCGGGAAGGGTAGGGGATCTCGCCAGCAACGGTGAGTTGTGAAGCCAGGAGGCATAGACACAGGTGCTCAGCGCCTCTTTGCCCTGCCTCATTTCTTTGCCCTCCATGGCCACGGATGCCTACGTGATCGCCTCGTCATCATCCTCCCTCGAGTGCGGCGGCGTCAGCATTGAGAGAGAGAGGGATACTGAGGGGCCAAGAGGGAGAAGAAAGAGGGGAGGGAGAAAGGGGGAGGAGGGAGAGGGATACGTGACCGGATCTAAAGCGGGTAAGGAAGGTGCTGTTGTCGCTGCCGGAAGGAATTGCGGATGCCGGCAGCGGCGTCCTCGTTGTCGTCGTCCACGGTAGCGACACGGTGAGGCGAGCTCGACAGAGTGGCGGTCAGTGAAGCACGCGCGCGTCGATGAGCAAGACCACCGTGAAGCTGCCGCCTCTCGTCCCGCGTGGTGGCTCGCCATGGCCTTGCTGTTCCTGGCGCGGCGGTCGCATCTGTCGAGCGATGGGATAGGTTTTTCGGGGAGGTGGAATTTGGCGAGAGGAGAAGTGGTGGCGGTGTATGAGAGGAGGATTAGGGTTTGGGGGTCCGTTCTATCTAGAACCTTACATGTACAATGTCCCCAGCTCCTCCATGGCATCAGCATTGACGGGGGGGAGACCAGCAGCCGCCACGAAGGATATGGGGACGACGGAGGGGATGGGGCTCGATCGGTTTGGGTTTGCGTCGGGGAAGGAAGAGGGGATCGATTTGGGACGTGGGTGCGATGGGGACTGGGCGTAGGGTGTTCTTCTTCGGGTGAGAGGCCATACGTTGGATCGAAACTGAACGGTCCAGATCAGGATGATAGGGATGATCTGTGGGAGGCAATTTTCTGTGATTTGATTGGTCGGTTCACAAAACACCTGTTTTATATTTTGAAAAGACCAATGTTATGGCTAGAATTGTGATATAGTTTGTGATAATGTTTCCATATTGTGCATACATGTGTTTATTGAAATGGCGAACAATATTGCGGGAGGAAGTTTTCCTTTTTGTCGCACCGAAAATTCATTTTCCATTTTCCGAGCGCAAAAAATGGGCCGTTTTGTGAAGAAACCACCAAATGATAGTTTTAGAATGCTACCGCCCTATTTTAAAAAAATATTAGACCACCTTACATGGACAATATCCCACCCAGGCTATCTAAAACCTTTCCGTCCACCCCTGGTGAAAAAGACAATTCCTGCCAAATCGGTAGGAAGTGAGTCCGATTTGAACTACAGGTACATTATCTGATGCCCATGATTTTTTGAAAAAATCATTTTTAGAATCGCAATATGTTGTTTCTTCATAGATCCAATGCAAGTTTAGCGAGGCTCGGCCCCTATCTAAGAAACTTCATGCCCATCGTTTTGACCATTGTTTGAAACGGGCATAAAAAATTCAAAAACGGTCCAAACTATGTGAAACATTCGTGTGGCATCATGTTATTTGACATAGTTCCAAGGAAAAATATCAAACTTAGTAAATTGATTGCGTCTCGAAAAAACCTTCTCAGAAACGACCTATCATGTCTGATTTCATGGCTTTCGGGTCAAATGCCAATGTTATGGCTAGAATCAGGGCATAGTTTGTGATACTATGCCTGAATTGTGCACAGGTGTGCATCTTGGGATGGCGAACAATGTTGCAGGAGGAAGTTTTCCTTTTCGATGCACGGAAAATCCATTTTCCATTTTCCGAGCGCAAAAAACGGGGCGTTGTGTGAAGCAACCACCAAATGGCAGTTTTAGAATGGTACCACCACATTTTTTAAAAATATTATACCACCTTACATGGACAATGTCCCAACCGGGGTATCTCAAACTTTTTCATCCACCACTAGCAAAAAAGACGAGTTCTTGCCGAATCGGTAGGAAGTGGGTCCGGTTTGAACTACCGGTACATGATATGATGCTCATGATTTTTGGAAAAAATCATTTTTAGACTCACAATATGATGTTTTATCAGAGATCCAATGCAAGTTTAGGGAGGATCTTCCCCTAGATAAGAACCTTCACGCTCACCGTTTTGACCATCATTTGAAACGGGCATAAAAATTTCAAAAACGGTCCGAACTATGTGAAACCTTCGCGTGGTGTTATTTTATGTGACATACTTCAAAGGAAAAATATCAAACTTGGTAAATTGATTGCGTCTCATAAAAACCTTCTCAGAAACGACCTATCATGTCTGAGGTTTCATGGCTTTCGGGTCAAATGGCCAATGTTATGGCTAGAATCAGGGCATAGTTTGTGATATTGTGCATGTACTGTGCACGCGTGTGCATCTTGGGATGGCAAACAATGTTGAAGGAGGAAGTTTTCCTTTTTGACGCACGTAAAATCCATTTTCCATTTTCCGAGTGCAAAAAACGGGGCATTTTATGAAGCAACCACCAAATGGCAGTTTTAGAATGGTACTGATGTCTACGCACTTCTATTCTTGTAGACAGTTGTTGGGCCTCCAAGTGAAGAGGTTTGTAGAACAGCAGCAAGTTTCCCTTTATTCGATTACCCAAGGTTTATCGAACTCAGGGAGGAAGTGGTCAAAGGTATTCCCTCTCAAGCAACCCTGCAATCAAGATACAAGAAGTCTCTTGTCTCCCAAACACACCCAATACACTTGTCAGGTGTATAGGTCCACTAGTTTGGTGAAGATATAGTGAAAGACAAGTGGTAATAGTGCCAGAAAATAGCTTGACGGTGAGGTAAAGACTGAAGGCAAAAGGATGGAAGCAAGCAAACATGCAATAGATCTAGAAGTGAATGGTGTTTCAATGTTTAGAAACAAGGCCTAGGGATCATACTTTCACTAGTGAACACTCTCTCATATAAATATCCTCTCTTCATGATACTACTCTTAACTACTCTCCGGTTGGACACTCTAATCCTTGGTAGGGCTATAACAACACACCTCAAAGTCTGCCTTCCCCAATCTAGATAACCCCACACTATCACCCTGAGCGCTAGATGGTTCCAACAAACACCACAATTTCATAGAGACATCCAACTCCAAATATAACTCATAATAAATATTCAATCTAGCCAAAGTGCCACACACGGTATGCACGCTGTCACTTTCACACACGTGGGTAAAAGCATAGATCTATTAAAGCACAAAGAGTATTTATGTAGACTCAAGCCTAAGTGCCACCCTGGCGTGCACGCTGTCACTTTCACACACATGGGGAGAGTAGAGATCTAATGAAGCACTTGAGTAGCAAGGTAGATCTACTTGATTACAAAGCTCATGACCACAACATGATCATGCATAGAGAGAGAGAGAGATGAACACATAGCTACCGGTAGAGCCCTTAGCCCTGAGGAAGAACTACTCCCTCCTCATCATGGGAATCAGCAATGGTGATGAAGATGGCGATGGAGATAGCTCAGGGGGAACTTCCCCGTCCCGGCAGGGTGTCGGAACAGAGACTTTTTGTCCCCCAAATCTCCCCTTCAGTGGTGGCGGCGCTACAGAGGTTTTCGTGGATGTTTCTGGGATGCCCTAGGGTTTTTAGGGTCGGAGGCTTCTTATAGGCAAAGAGGCGAGGCTAGGAGGTGCCCGGAGGGTCCACACCTTGCCCAGGCGCGGGTCCACCCTAGCCTGCGTCTGGGGGTGTGGTGGCCCTCTGGCACCTCTCCGTCTCCCCTCTGGACATCTTCTTCCCCACGAAAAGTTATTGACTTTGGCGTTTGTCCCGTCCAATTCCGAGAATATTGATTTTCTGCCTTTCTGGAACCAAAAACAAAAGAAAACAGGCAACTGGCACTATGGCAACTTGTTAATAGGTTAGTTCTAGAAAAGATATAAAACACCTAAAAGTGTAGACAAAGCAAAGCAAAGTAGATACAAAACAAGCATGGAGCATCAAAAATTATAGATACGTTTTCGACGTATCAGGTACCACCACATTTTGTAAAATTAGTAGACCACCTTAAATGGACAATGTCCCAACCGGGGTATCTCAAACCTTTCCATCCACCACTGGCAAAAAAGACAAATTCCTGCCGAATTAGTTGGAAGTGGGTCCGGTTTGAACTACAGGTACATGATATGATGCTCATGATTTTTGGAAAAAATCATTTTATACTTACAATATGATGTTTCATCAGAGATCCAATGCATGTTTAGCGAGGATCATCCCCTAGATAAGAACCTTCACGCCCGCCGTTTTGATTATTGTTTGAAACGGGCATAAAAATTCAAAAACTGTCTGAACTATGTGAAACCTTCGCGTGGCGTCATGTTATGTAACATAGTCCAAGGAAAAATATCAAACTTGGTAAATTGATTGCGTCTTGAAAAAACCTTCTCAGAAACGACCTATCATGTCTGAGGTTTCATGGCTTTCGGGTCAAATGACCAATGTTATGGCTAGAATAAGGGCATAGTTTGTCATACTATGCCCATATTGTGCACGCGTGTGCATCTTGGGATGGCGAACAATGTTTCTGGAGGAATTTTTTCTTTTCGACGTACGGAAAATCCATTTTCCATTTTCCGAATGCAAAAAACGGGGCATTTTGTGAAGCAACCACCAAATGGCAGTTTTAGAATGGTACCACCACATTTTGTAAAAATAGTAGACCACCTTCAATGGACAATATCCCAACCGGGATATCTCAAACCTTTCCATCCACCACTGGGAAAAAAGACAAATTCCTGCCGAATCGGTTGGAAGTGGGTCCAGTTTGAACTAGAGGTACATGATATAATGCTCATGATTTTTGGAAAAAAATCATTTTTAGACTCACAATATGATGTTTCATCAGAGATCCAATGCAAGTTTAGCGAGGATCATCCCCTAGATAAGAACCTTCACGCCTGCCGTTTTGACCATTGTTTGAAACAGGCATAAAAAATTCAAAAACGGTCTGAACTATGTGAAACCTTCGCGTGGAGTCATGTTATGTGACATAGTTCCAAGGAAAAATATCAAAATTGGTAAATTGATTGAGTCTCGAAAAAACCTTCTCAGAACGACCTATCATGTCTGAGGTTTCATGGCTTTCGGGTCAAATGGCCAATGTTATGGCTAGAATTAGGGAATAGTTTTTCATATTGTGCCTGTATTATGCTCGCGTGTGCATCTTGGGATGGAAAACAATGTTCCAGGAGGAAGTGTTCCTTTTCGACGCACGGAAAATCCATTTTCCATTTTCCGAGCGCAAAAAAGGGGCATTTTGTGAAGTAACCACCAAATGGCAGTTTTAGAATGGTACCACCACATTTTGTAAAAATAGTATACCGCCTTAACTGGACAATGTCCCAACCGGGGTATCTCAAACCTTTCCATCCACCCCTGGTGAAAAAGACAAATTCCTGCCGAATCGGTAGGAAGTGGGTCCGGTTTGAACTACAGGTACATGATATGATGCTCATGATTTTTGGAAAAACTCATTTTAGACTTACAATATGATTTTTCATCAGAGATCTAATGCAAGTTTAGCGAGGATCGTCCCCTAGATAAGAACCTTCACGCTAGTCGTTTTGACCATTGTTTGAAACGGGCATAAAAAATTCAAAAACTGTCCAAACTATGTGAAACCTTCGCGTGGCGTCATGTTATGTGACATAGTTCCAAGTAAAAATATCAAACTTGGTAAATTTTTTGCGTCTTGAAAAAACCTTCTCAGAAACGACCTATCATGTCTGAGGTTTCATGGCTTTCGGGTCAAATGGCCAATGTTATGGCTAGAATCTGCACATAGTTTGTGATACTTTGTCCGTATTGTGCGTGCGTGTGCATCTTGGGATGGCAAACAATATTGCAGGAGGAAGTTTTCCTTTTCGACGCACGGAAAATCCATTTTCCATTTTCTGAGCGCAAAAAATGGGGCCTTTTGTGAAACAACCACCAAATGGCAGTTTTAGAATGGTACCACAATATTTTGTAAAAATAGTAGATCACCTTAAATGGACAATGTCCCAACCGGGATATCTCAAACCTTTTCATCCACCACTGGCGAAAAAGACAAATTCCTGCCAAATCGGTAGGAAGTGGGTACGGTTTGAACTACAGGTACATGATATGATGCTCATGATTTTTGAAAAAATCATTTTTAGACTCACAATATGATGTTTTATCAGAGATCCAATGCAAGTTTAGCAAAGATCATCCCCTAGATAAGAACCTTCGCGCCTGCCGTTTTGACCATTGTTTGAAACGGACATAAAAAATTCAAAATGGTCCGAACAACGTAAAGCCTTCGCGTGATCCAAACAATTAAACGAGCATAAAAATACAGGTATCTTCATGCTCATCATTTCTATAAGTTTTCCAAATTTTGTTTGACTTAATTTGGAGTTATAAATAAAAAGATTTAGTAGAATTGAGAAAAGAATAAAAGAAAAAAATAGAGCCACCCAGCCGAGTAAACGTGCCAGCCCAACGGCCCAACCCAGCTAGACGTGCGCTCTTGCACTCCGTCGTCATCCAAGGTCGGCCCACGGAGTAGTCCAAGCATCCACGACGCCCATTGCCTCTACTCTAATACAAGCAAAATGGGAGTTATACACAAAGGGTCAGTTGGTGCGGTGGTTAGGAGCGCTCTGTGGAGCTGTCTTTCAGTTCGATGGTCGCGCATTCGACCCCCCTGCGTCCTATTTTTGCTGGTATTTCTGGGTAAAATCTTGACATGTTGATGGGTCCTATCTACAGGTCTTGTGGATCCTGTCTTAATTAAATATCCGAAAAATTAAATTCTTATGAGTGGGGCCTACATGGTCCCATCCATTAGCCCAGCCGTTCTTTCCTTTCCAACATGGAAAAGTGGGTCCCATATGTCAGTGGTAAATGGCTAAGCAATTATTGACATGTGGACTAACACATGGACATGACAAATATGCATAATTGCTGATGTGGCCGATGAGTCATATCATTATATTCTAAATTAGATGTCATGATGATCTAAATTGGTCATAATCGGCTATAATTGTCACCTGAGTTGTATCTCGCAGGTTATGACGATTTCATCTAATAAAATTACGACGTTTTTGAGCGACATCGTCATATTTCAATAAGGTTTTCACCCTTGAAAATGGCTTACGACCATCTCGTGTAGAATCGTCGTAACTCTATGACGATTTTTCCCACGGTCACTATTATAAGGTCATAGAATAACACATTTCTTGTAGTGAATCCCCCGTTGTAGGCTATGGGGATGGTAGGGATTGGATGAGTTCTATCATGTAATCGAATAAGATTGTTAGGGCATGGTGCCTAGTATCTCTATTAGTGATATTTGACTTTGTTGCAACTTATTGTGCTCAATGCTTGTCACTAGGGCCCGAGTGCCATGATCTCTGATATGAACATGTTATTGATTCATGATGATAGTATTGTTTGTAAGCTTATCTGCAAGTTGTGTACACATATTATTGTCCAGAACCAAAGGCCCCGAAGTGACAGAAATTGGGACATCCTGAGGGTTGGCTGTGAGATGAGGATTACGTGTGTTCACGGAGTGTTAATGCTTTTCTCCGGTGCTCTACTAAAAGGAGTGCCTTAATTTCCAGTAGATTCCCTTGAGGCCACGCTGCAACAGGCTCGCAGGACAAAAGATGTTGTGCAAGTTCTCATTGCGAGCACGTATGACTATATATGGGACACATGCCTAGGATTGTTTAGTACTTGGATGCTTTATCTTATTTATCTCCAAATGCCCTAGATCTTGAAGTTACATGTTTAGACTTGTCCATGCAACGTCCGTCCATCCATCCCTATGCCTACCGCACGTCAATCCTACTGTTTGCTACTATTGTTACTATTGCTTTGTTTTACTACTGCCGTTACTTTGCTATTGCTATTATAAAACTATTGCTACTGATAAACTATTGTGAGCAAGAACTATTTCCAGGTGCAGCTGAATTGATAACTTAGTTGTTAAGGCTTATACGTATTCTTTGGCTCCCCTTGTGTCGAATCAATAAATTGGGTAATACTAGCCTCGAAGACTGTTGCCATCCCCTATACTTATGGGTCATCAATCCGTCGGAGCCACCTCTGGGGAGATCTCCACCCGCTCCAACATCTCTAGCATCATCACCATTATGAAGAGGGAGTAGTCCACCTTCGGGCTATGGGTTTGTGGCAGTATCTTGATCTATTTCTCTCTTGTTCTTCATAGATCTAGTACAATATGAGCTTCCCTATAGGATTATGGTCAATTTTTTTATTCATATGTGGTGGATCTTTGTTATATGATTTGATATTTGAGATTGGGATCTATTTTGTATAAGATGTTTTAATAGATTCATATCATGTACCCTTCTCTTTATTGCTTGGTTTGATCCAACTTGTATGCAATAACTTGTATGGGGAGAAATGTGTGTTGGATGGAGTAGCATGGGGTTAGAGATTGAATTGTGATAAATAATATTCAAGATGCACTAGGGATAAAGTGCAATCATGTGCTATAGTTATCATGTGACAGTGTGATAACCTTGTTAGATCAAGCTAGCATATTTGTATTTCAAACATTATGTACTATTGCTTAAAGCTACACTCTGGTTTGTTCTTAATTCAAGATTGTATGGATATTTCCCTTTATTGAGGAGTATAAGATGAGATGTATTCCATCTCTATGTTAGAATGTGAAACCCATATTAATTCGTTTATCAAGCATATATAGAAGTTCCATGAATCTTTATCATTGATAAATTGTTTTGTGATCACTACAACATAAAAATATATTAGACAAGTGAACCCATGAACCCCGTCTGATTTTTATCATAAGAAACCCCTTTCCATTGCATCTACTATAATTTTCAATTTCTACAATTTATTATTTAGAAAATAAAAAATACTTTCCTTACTTGAAATCACTCATAAAAACCCAAAAACAACTCTACTATCGTACATATCATCTAGTTTGCATTACTTTATATTGCTTTACTTTACTTTGTTTTATATTTTATTTCATATTACTAATATGAAACCTTGTGCTTGACAACTACTTGGTGGAGTTGGGGACACAAACAAATTATTTTACTTTACAGGTTGCTTGAAGAGGAGAAGGGAAACATCTATCCAATTACCTGAGAGTTTGATATAAATCATAGAGTCACCCTTGTGGGGAAAACAAACTTTCTACAATACTCTGCACTTGGAGTCCCAATGAAAAGTGGTTGTCGTTGTTACGTTCTAAACGTATCTATAATTTTTGATGCTCCATGATTGTTTAGTATCTATAATTTGAGGAATTTTTATACATTTTCTAGGACTAACCTATTAACAAGAGTGCTAGTTGCCTATTTTCTGTTTTTTTGGTTTCAGAAAAGCTAGTCAGGAAATATTCTCGGAATTGGACGGGATGAAAGACAAAGTCAATATTTCACCGAGAAGAACACGGAGTCCATAGGATATACGGAGGGGCGCACCAGGGCGGCCACACCCCCCAGGCGCGGGCCCACCTTATGTCGCGCCAGGGCAGGGTGTCGCCCCCCTGGCCTCCCTCCTGCCTCGCCTCTTCACCTCAATACCAAAACCCTAAACACTCGATCACATCTCGATGAAACAGTCTGTAGCCGCCGCCGCCACCATCGTCCCTAGATCGGGGGGATCTGAAGCTCTTCCCGGCACACTGCCGGAGGGGAGAGATCATCCCGGAGGCCTTCTTCATCACCATGCCAGCCTCCAGTATGATGTGTGAGTAGTTCCCTCTTGGACTATGGGTCCATACAGTAGATAGATGGTCATGTCTCCTCCTTTGTTCTATCATGTTTAGATCTTGTGAGCTCCGTTCATGATCAAGATCATCTATTTGTAATCATACATGTTGTGTTTGCAAGGATCCGATGGATATTAAGATTACTATTGTCAGATTGATTATTGATTCTATCATGTATTATTGATTATTGATTCTATCATGTCTGTGTTGTTTGAGATCTTGCATGCTCTCTATTTCTAGTAGCTATCTTGGCCAACTAGATGCTAGTGACTCCAAGAGGGGGTATTTATGCTCGATAGTGGGTTCATGCCTCTATTAAATCTGGGGAAGTGATAGGAATCTCTAAGGTTATAGATGTGTTGTTGCTAATAGGGAGAAAACAACGATCTTTGTTTGTGGACCAATAGTATTGTTTACTTTACAAACTTTGCTTAAGGCAATAATATGTTGCTTGCAACTTAATACTGGAGGGGGTTCGGATGATAAACTGAAGACGGATTATTAGTCATAGATGCAGTTGGATGGCGGTCTATGTATATTGTTGTAATGCCCAATCAAGTCTCAAAGGATCATGCATGTCTTGTATTGCATTGGCATGCATTGCTCAGTCATGTCAATTGCCCCGCTATAATTTGTTTACCCAGCATGTTATATTATCTATCTTAAGGAGAACAACTCTAGTGAACTATGAACCCCGGTCCAATCTTTACCATTGATACATCATCTACTATTACTGTTTACTTTCTGCAAGCTACCATTACCTTCCACACTTTGCATTTAATCCTTTGTTTTCAGCAAACCAGTGATATTGACACCCTCACTGCAAGTTGGGGAAAAGTCTTGAGTTTGTGTTGTGAAGGATTCCAAGTTGCTAGCAACACCTTAGGGTTGTTTCCTTGCTCCTACTGGTTCAATAACCTTGGTTTCATAACTGAGGAAAAATTTGCCGTTGTGCTCATCATACCTTCCTCTTGGGGTATCCCAACTGAAGCTCTATATAGTTGAGCCGCGTCAAGATATTTTCTGGCACCGTTGCCGGGGAGTTAAGGACAGCTTCACAAGGGGAGTCTTTCACAACCACTCTCTTTACTTTGTTTTTGTTTTGCTTAGTTTCTTTTGCTTTGTTTTGCTTGCTTATTTTTACCAAAAAATATAAAAAAAATTAGTTTCATTTGGTTTGCTTTTTCTTATAAAAAACACAAAAAAAAATAGTTCCTACTCTAGTTGCTGTTGCTGTTGGCTTGCTTCACCCTTGCAAAAATGAATTATGCTGAGAACATCAAGTTGTGTGAATTCACTAGCACCAACAACAACGATTTTCTGAGTACACATATTGCTCCACCTGCTCCTGATGCTACCTTTTATGAAATTAAACCTGCTTTGTTGAATCTTGTTATGGAAGAGCAATTTTCTGGTGTTAGTTCTGATGATGTTGCTGCCCACCTTAATAGTTTTGTTGAACTTCGTGAGATGCAAAAATATAAGGATGTAGATGGAGATATTATTAAGCTCAAATTGTTTCCTTTTTCCTTGAAAGGAAAAGTTAAAGAATGGTTGCTATCCTTTCCTAGAAATAGTATTGATTCTTGGATTAAATGCAAAGATGCTTTTATTGGAAAATACTATCCTCCTTCTAAGATTATATCTATGAGAAGTGAAATAATGAAATTTAAACAACTTGATAATTAACATGTTGCTCAATCTTGGGAAAGAATGAAATCTTTGGTAAACAATTGTCCCACTCATGGACTGACTGCTTGGATGATTATCCAGACTTTTTATGGAGGGTTAAACTTCTCTTCAAGAAATCTATTGGACTCTGCTGCTGGAGGTACCTTTATGGCCATTACTTTGGGTGCTGCAACAAAGCTCCTTGATAATATGATGGTTAATTATTCTGAATGTCACACTGAGAGAGCTCCACATGGTAAGAAGGTAAATTCTGTTGAAGAAACCTCCTCCTTGAGTGATAAAATTGATATTATCATGTCTATGCTTGTTAATGGAAAGCTCATATTGATCCAAATAATGTTCCTTTATCCTCTTTGGTTGCTCAAGAAGAGAAAGTTGATGTGAACTTCATTAGAAATAATAATTTCAACAACAATGCCTATAGGAATAATTTTGGTAGTAATAATTATAGGCCTTATCCACCCAATAATGGTAATACCTATGGAAGTTCTTACAACAACAATAGAAGTGCTCCCTCTGAACTTGAAGTCATGCTTAAAGACTTTATTAGTAAACAACCCACTTTCAATAGGAATGTGGAGGAAAAGCTTTTGAATGCTGAGAAAAATATTTTATCTTTGTCTGAAGCACAATCCTCTTTGATTAATAAGATGGCTGCTAAACCTGAAACTTTGGAAAGTACCTTCGCTGCTACTCATGCCATACAAGTTACTATTGATGAAAATGTTAGACTGTTAGCTAAATTGCATGCTAAGTGGGAAAGAGAAGAAATTGCTAGAAATAATAGTATTTGTACTGTTGCCACCACCAATATTTATGCTAGTGAACCACAAGAAGTCCCCATTCCTCCTACAACAATGACTAAAACCAATGAGTCTACTACCTGTGATGCTAAGTTTGATTTTGATGTTGATGGCTACAATATTTCTAAGTGATTATGTTCCTACAAAAGCTTGCTAGAAGTCCTAATGCTAGTGCTAAGAATATGGCTTTCACCAAACATATTACGGATGCTCTCATTAAAGTTAAGGAAGAAAATTTAAACACAAAGCTTCTATTCCTATTAAAGTAGAAGATAGTTGGGAACCCATCATTAATATACAAGTGAATGACTTTGATCTCAAAGCTTCATGTGACCTTGGTTCTAGTATCTCTATTATGCCTAGAAAGATTTATGAAATGCTTGATTTGCCACCTTTGGAAGATTCCTATTTAGATGTCCCACTTTATGATACTGCTAAGAAGAAACTTATGGGAAGTGTTACTGATGTTCTTATGATGGTTAATAATTCTTATGTCCCTGTTGATTTCTATGTTTTGGATGTTGAATATAATGCTTCGTGTCCTATTACTTTGGGAAGACCTTTTCTTAGAACTGTTGGTGCCATTATTGATATGAAAGAAGACACCATTAAATATCAATTTCCATTCAAGAAAGGTATTGAACACTCCCTATGAGGAGAGAAAAGTTACCTTTTTATCCTCCTTTGAAAGCAAAATTTGATGTTAATGCTTCTTCATTTGAAAATATTTGATTCTTACTTCTTGTGCCTAACTTAAAGGCGTTAAAGAAAAGTATTTCTTGGGAGATACCCCAATAGTTTTTTTGAGTCTTGGAAGTTATTAATTCTGTAATAACATCTCATTATCCTTTTTATTTGATTTTTGTGCCAAGAATAACCTCTAATGAGAGGGAAGTATGATTTGGGGAAGTTGCTGTCCCGAAACAGATTTTTGTGCTTCACTGTAAAAATGCGTGAAAAATATCTGTATGTCGGACTGAATTGTAATTTCCTGAGTAAATCCCCCATGTTGTTAGCTAAATTTCGTTAGTTCAGCACTTTTTGATTTGATCAACAGAAGGTCTTCGAAAAAATCAGTATTTACCTGCTGGTCTATTTTGACAGATTTCTGCTAATTATTTGCATTTGCTTCTTATCGATTTTTTTTGAGTTCTTTTTGGTCAATTGAGATTTTTAAGGAAATTGCTTCAGTATCTTGCACTGTTCAAAAAATCGTCCGATATGCCAATTTATCATCCGATTTATCGCTTGTCACTGTCTAACAGATAAGCCGATTAATCAATTTATCGCCCGATAAATCATCCGATACACCCAAAAATCACTAATTTTGGGCTGACCGAGAAGTTAACGATAAACGATATCCTCAACATTGGTAGCTTGTGTTCTTATTGGAAGTTTTGCTGTGTTGAACTAAACCCAAAAGGTTTATTACTTTTGAATGCAGCAATGTTGCTAATGAAGATTGTGTGAAGTTTTGTATGAAGGAAATTTTCAAGTGTAGGGGAAGAATGATGTAATGAGATGAAGAATGGACAAAAGCTCAATCTTGGGGATGCCACCCCGTGTCACCCCAAGAAATATTCAATAGGTACAAGCGTCAAAGCTTGGGGATGCCCAAGGCATCCCCTTCTTCATCAATAAAAATCTCAGGTCTCTTTCTAGACACTTAGTTTTTATTGTTTCATGCACTGTTGTGTTGTTCTTGGAGAGTGTTAGTTTTCGTTTTTGGTTTTTGTTTGCTTAGTTTGCTTGAATAAAGTAGTTGCACCCCCTCTTTCGCTGTGATGTTTTCAAATAAGTTGATTGGTGTTGGAAAAGAGTAGAAAGTTTCATGCTTATAGTGGTACAAAAGTGAGCTTGTTTTGACTGTGGCTTAGACTTTATCATGTCATGCTAGATATTGTTTTGACCTTATGCTTAGTGATTATTGTTGTAGCCTGACTTGTTCCAAACAATTGAGATTGCTTAGTGTGCCTTGAAAGAGTTATGTGTTGTTTTAGCATACAAAAGCATAGTATTGTGGTATTCTCCTTTGATGCTTTGTTTGGGTTGACTTGGCACATGCTCACACCATGTTATGACTATGAACCAGTCACCTTAGCCTCTATGATCATTTAGTTTTTGACTTGTGATATCACTTCATGCTTTAGTTGATAATGTTTTGTCGCTCTGCATGATTATGGCCATTATTGCTCTCTTAGTTGGTCGCTCCCAGTCTTTTGCTAGCCTCCACTTGTATTGAGTAAGCTCTACTCATGCATCTAACTCCAAAGAAACCAAGTTATTCCAAAGTCTCCACTAGAAATTCCTATGCATGGTGTGTTACACCATTTCAAGTAAATTCTTGTTTTATCTACCTTCCAATTAAAAAGTCATTTTGTTATGTGAAAAATTAGTGATTAAAGCTCTCACAAACTTGATGGCACACTTTATTTTTCTTGCCCCTAATAAACTTGAACAATTGTGTCATGTATGTTGTATATGCTTGCACTTATACGTTGGGATTAGTAGAACCGTGCTGTCACGGGGAACACTTTCAACACCTGTAAATATCTACCCCGTTGATATCATGCTCTTTTGTTTATGAATGTTGGCAGTGTGAAATAAAAGGGGAGCTTGTAAGTCCATGGAGTTATGTATATTTGTTAGAGAAACGCCTGGACCGCTATCCTAAGCCATGCCTAATCATGGTGGAAACTTGCAGCATAACCATAGTGATCAATCTATGAAGCATTCTTCTTATAAAAAAAGGAGATCTGAGATACAAAAAAAGGAGAAAAAGAGGAAAGAAGAGAAAAAAGCACCATTTTCCCATGGTAAATAAGAAGATTGCTGAGATGACCATTGTATGTTGCCTTGACATTTTGATATTGGATAGCTCTTGTATCATGGGGCAAGGGGTACCCCGTTGGCGGTTCTCTATGATACACATGTATTTACTATGACAAGAACTTACCGGTAACTAAAGTTGAGTAGCATGAGGAACGGCTCTCGTACTCAAGGGATATGATATTGCCAACTTATACTTTGTCAAGCATATACTCCATAGTTTGTTCACTTTAACCTTAATCACTTCAAGATGCTTATGATAGGGGGAATGAGAGCTGAGAGCTAACAAGTACCATAATTTTTGGAAGCTCTTTTTGAAACTTGAAATCCATGCTTCCCTTTGAAGGGCCTTTCTTCCACTTTTATATTGAGTCTCCACCTTCTATCCTTAGGCACCAATTAAGAGAGCATAATTGTCATTCTTATTTCTATGTGCATTATCCCAAAACTTATTGATTGATTCATAATGTTGATATTGATTGTTCTTGAACTATTTGTATCTAGTCACCCTTATGAACTTTGAAGGTGTCCTATGCATTTATGTTTTGCTACTCCATGAGGGACAAGCTGAATACCACTATGCTATGTTTTATATATGTGAACCAAATAAATGTATTTCAATGCATTGTTATTCATGATCTTTGTTTGTATCCTTTCATGTTGCAACATAGTTTCTTTGTCTTATTATTAGAACTTCCACTTTCATGTTCATGTTTAGAGTACTTTGATCCTAGCTTTCAATGCTTGCAAATGGTTTGATCAAGATTGTGATGGTGCATGTCACCTCAAAAATTATTATTTTTATCACTTACCTACTCGAGGACGATCAGGAGTTAAGCTTGGGGATGCCTGATACGTCGTAAACGTATCTATAATTTTTGATGCCCCCATGCTTGTTTAGTATCAACTTTGTTTTGCTTTGTCTACACTTTGAGGTATTTTTATACATTTTCTGGGACTAACCTATTAACAAGATGCCACAGTGCTAGTTGCCTATTTTCTACTGTTTTTGGTCTTAGAAAAGCTAGTAAGGAAATATTCTCGGAATTGGATGGGACGAAATACAAAGTCAATATTTTACTGAGGAGAACACGGAGTCTAGAGGAGAGACGGAGGGGCACACCAGGGCGGCCACACCCTCCAGGCGCGATCCCACCCTAGGCCACGCTAGGGCAGGGTGTGGGCCCCCTGGCCGCCCTCCTGCCTCGCCTCTTCGCCTAAAAGAAGCCCCCGATACCAAAACTCTAAACACCCGATCACATCTCCATGAAATAGGCTGTAGCCGCCGCCACCATCATCTCTAGATTGTGGGGATCTGAAGCTCTTCCCGGCACCCTGCCGAAGGGAAGAGATCATCCCGGAGGCCTTCTTCATCACCATGCCAGTCTCCCGTATCATGTGTGAGTAGTTCACTCTTGGACTATGGGTCCATACAATAGCTAGATGGTTGTTTCTCCTCCTTTGTGCTATCATGTTTAGATCTTGTGAGCTCCGTTCATGATCAAGATCATCTATTTGTAATCATACATGTTGTGTTTGCGGGGATCCAATGGATATTGAGATTACTATTGTCAGATTGATTATTGATTCTATCATGTCTTATTGATTATTGATTCTATCATGCCTATGTTATTTGAGATCTTGCATGCTCTCCGTTTCTAGTAGCTATCTTGTCCAAGTAGATGCTAGTGACTCCAAGAGGGGGTATTTATGCTCGATAGTGGGTTCATGCCTCTATTAAATCTGGGGAAGTGACATGAATCTCTAAGGTTATAGATGTGTTGTTGCTACTAGGTAGAAAACAACGATCTTTTGTTCATGGAACAATTTTATTGTTTACTTTACAAACTTTGCTTAAGGCAATAATCTGTTGCTTGCAACTTAATACTGGAGGGGGTTCGGATGATAACCTGAAGGTGGATTATTATGAAGGGAATATGCCCTGAGAGGCAATAATAAAGTGTTTATTATGTGTATTCCAAGTATATGATAGATCTTTATTTTGCATGCTATAATTGTATTAATACGGAAACATTAATACATGTGTGTTTAATAAACAAACAGAAAGTTCCTAGTTATGCCTCTCTCATAAACTAGCTCGTTGATTAACAAGATGATCAAGGTTTCCTCATCATGGACATTGGATATTGTTAATAACGGGATCACAATATTAGTGTAATGGTGTGATGAACATTCATCCGAAGTATAGCATTACGATCAAAGTCATTGAGTTTATATTGCTATAACAACTTACGAAGTGATCCTAATCCTTAGACCATGAGATCATGTCAATCACTAACACCGGAAGAGTTTCTTGATAACATCAAACGTCACACCGTAACAGGGTGATTATAAAGATGGATTCCTAACTAACAAAGTGTTATGTTGAGGCTCATGGATCGAGAGTGGAATTTGTTCATCCTGATGACGGATAGATATACTCTGGGCCCTCTCGGTGATATCACATTGATTAGCTTGCAAGCAAGTGATTTGATCACTAGAATGTTATATCACGGGAACGAGAAAAGAGTGCATGTCAGTAACGAGATCAAACTAGGTATGGAGATACCGATGATCGAATCTGTGACATGTAATATATCGTGAAACAAAGGGATTAAGATACTAGCGTAAAAGGTTCCGACGATCACAAGAAAGTCATCGTTGAATGTGTGGGAGTCAGTATGGGTCTCCAGATCCCGCTTCTGATTATTGATCCGAGAGGGGTCTCGATCATGTCCGCATTATTCACGAACCGTAGGGTGACACACTTAAGAGACACCGACATCCAATTGGAGCAAAAGTTTCATGCCGAAAGAATGAACAAGCGCAGGAATTTATTTCACTAGATACCGAAACAGGTTTTTGGGTGAAATTGCATAAAGTGGTTATGCATGTGAAATAGAATTCTAGCAAGGGGTTATTTGTGAATGTTTGTCATTAAAGTAATTGACAAAATTCTGATTAAAATAAAAGAGTTTTATTTAATGAGAGTTTGCATTAAATTTGGTGGAAATTTAATGGCATGTTTGAGTGATTTTGAGTGGAGGGAATTTAAAGGAATTTTGTGAGTGGAGTGTCCACCCACATGAAGAGGGGAGGGCAAGGGGCAGCCCCCATGCGCCGTCCACCCCCTTGGGGTCCCCCCCTCCTATAAAAGGCACCCCTCTCCTCACTTCTCACTCACACCTCCTCGTGAAGGATCTCTCTCCCCCTCTAGAATTTATCCCCCATGGTCTCGGACTAGCGAGATACATGTTCCCAGTGGCTATTCGGCAAGAAAGAGTTGTGCTTCCGCTGCATCGCTGGAGCGAGGAGGCGGAGGTTGCTCGGTGCCTCGAACGTGTGTGTGAGCACGGATGCGCTGCTGATTTGCGGCGCTAGGACTTCCTCTCGATCTTGAGATCGGCAAGAGATCGTCTACATCAACCACGAGTTGAACTCGTTAAGCTTTGTCGGTTTTAAAGGGTATGTTCTCTACGTATATACATCCGCCCGTTGTTTGTATCTAATAGATAGATCTTGGTACATAGTTCACATCGTAGGAAAAATTTTGTTTTCTATGCTGCGAACCCTACAGTGGTATCAGAGCCGGATCTATGCGTAGATGCTTTATACGGGTAGTACACATATGAGTATGTGGGCGATGATGATCATGTTGTTGCTCCTTTGTTGTAATTTTGGATATTGGTGGCATAGTGGGATGAAGCGGCCCGGACAAACTTTACATGTCCTCGCACATGAGACCTGTTCCACGCTTGACATGCAACTAGTTTGCATAAGTGGCTAGCGGGTGTCTGTCTCTCCTACTATAGTCAATATCTATTTTGCAACGAGTTGTCAACAATTTGGTTATCCTCGTTGTGGTTCATGTTCGTAGGTAAGAACGGTTCTATCTCAAAATCCCTAAGCCACGTAAAACTTGCAATGAATAAATTAGAGGCGTCTAGTCTAGATTATTGCTGGGCTAGTGTTATGATATGGTGATGTTGTAAGTAGAAGTATGAGATGATACTCTTACAACACACATAGCGTGTAAACTCCATAGACCTTGGATTTACACATATAGGTATGATAGTGATCATACCACGATGCACATGATAGAGATCATCTGCGGGAACCATAACATTTCACTAATAAACATGTGATGTTTGATAGCATCTTATATTGCTTGTTTAGCGCTTTGTTAGCATAATAAGATGATCCCTCATTTAAATATCAAGATAAGAATGTGTTCTTCCTTTAGTATGCACCGATTATGTTTCGTCGCTCCAAGACATCACGTGATGATCGGGTGTTCTTGGATCCACGACCATATTTCGGGTGCAAAACAGTTACACACGCGAATACTAAGGTTCTAACTTGGCGAGCCTAGCATGTACAGACATGGCCTCGGAACACGGACCGAAATGTTAAGCATGAGTCATATAGTTGATATGATGCCCATTTGATGCTCGCCTTTGAAGCTATACCGACTCACGTGATGATCGGACTTGGTATAGTGGATTTGGTTCATGTAATCACCAAAAAGGCACGAGGGATGTCGTTTTTGAGTGGGAGTTCATTCATAATATAGATTAGTTGAACTCAATCTATCATACACTTAGTCTAAACTTTACAAATTCTGTTGTAGATGGCACCACCTGCTTTTAATTTCAATGTGTTCATGGAGAAAGAGAAACTAGCAACGAACGGTAGCAACTTTACCGAATGGGCCATGAATTTGAGGATTCTCCTCTCTGCTACACAAAAGCAATACGTGCTAGAAGTGCCACTAGGCCCCCCACCTTTAGAGGATGCCCCTGACGAGGAGAAGAATGTCTATCAGACTCGTCAGTGGGACCACAACTTAGTTCATTGTGGCATATTGTATGGGCTAGAGCCGGAACTTCGAAAGCGTTTCGAAAATGGCAATGCATTTGATACAATGGGTGAGTTGAAAATGATTTTCGACACACATGCTGCTGTAGAGAGCAACGCTTCAGAAAAGTTCTTTAGCTGCATGATGGAAGAGCACAGCTCCGTTAGTGAGCATGTACTTAAGATGTCGGGTTACGCCGATAACCTTATGTCCTTGGGAATAATGATTCCCATTGACTTAGGCATCCATCGCGTTCTACAGTCTCTGCCACCTAGCTATAAGAGCTTTGTGATGAACTATAATATGCAAGGCATGAAGAAGTCTCTCCCCAAGCTTCTGTCAATGCTTAAAACTGCAGAAGTGGAGATCAAAAAGGAACATCAAGTGTTGATGATCAATAGGAACACTGGTTTCAAGAAAGACAAGAAGGGAAAACGGAAGGGTAGTAAGGGTGGCAAGCCTGTTGCCGTGCCTGAAAAGAAACCCCGAGTTGGACCTAAGTCTGATACCGAGTGCTACTATTGTAAGGGGACTGGCCACTGGAAGCGCAACTGCCCCAAGTATTTGGCAGACAAGAAGGCCGGCAAGGAAAACAAAGGTATATATGATAGACATGTTATTGATGTGTACTTGACTAGTGCTTGCAGTAGCACCTGGGTATTTGATACCGGTTCAGTTGCTAATATTTGTAACTCGAATCAGGGGCTGCAGAACAAGCGACCGCTAGCAAGGGGTGAGGTCAAGATGTGTGTCGGCAATGGATCAAGCGTTGATGTGATCGCCGTCGGAACGCTGCCTCTCCACTTGCCGTCGGGATTAGTTATAAAATTGAATAATTGTTATCTGGTGCCTGCACTTAGCATGAACATTGTATCTGGATCGTGTTTGATGCGAAGTGGTTATTCATTTAAATCCGAGAACAATGGTTGTTCCATTTATATGAATGAAATCTTTTATGGTCATGCACCGATGATGAATGGTTTATTTCTATTAGATCTCGATGATAATGTTACACATATTCATAATGTTGATGCTAAAAGGATTAAACTAAATGATGATATATCCGCATATATGTGGCACTTCCGTCTAGGTCATATTTGCATTAAACGCATGAAGAAGCTCCATTCGGATGGACTTTTGGAATCACTTGAATTTGAATCATTTGATACATGTGAGCCATGCCTTATGGGCAAGATGACTAGAACGCCGTTTTCCAGTTTAATGGAACGGGCGACAGATTTATTGGAAATCATACATTCTGATGTATGTGGTCCAATGAGTGTGTCGGCGCGAGGTGGATACGGTTATTTTGTTACTTTCACGGATGATTTGAGTAGATACGGTTATATCTACTTGATGAAACACAAGTCTGAAACCTTTGAAAAGTTCAAGGAATTTCAGAATGAAGTGGAAAATCATCATAATAGAAAGATCAAATTTCTACGGTCCGACCGTGGAGGTGAGTATCTAAGTTACGAGTTTAGCACTCACATGAAAGAGTGTGGAATTGTTTCACAACTCACGCCTGCCGGAACACCACAGCGAAATGTTGTGTCGGAACGTCGTAATCGTACTTTATTAGATATGGTTCGATCTATGATGTCTCTGACGGACTTGCCACTGTCATTTTGGGGCTATGCACTAGAAACTGCTGCATTCACTTTAAATCGGGCACCATCTAAATCCGTTGAAAAGACACCGTATGAATTGTGGTTTGGAAACAAACCTAAGTTGTCATTTCTTAAAGTTTGGGGATGCGATGTTTATGTGAAGAAACTTCAACCGGATAAACTCGAACCCAAAGCGGAAAAATGCGTCTTCATAGGTTACCCTAAGGAAACTATTGGGTATTCCATCTATCACAGATCCGAGGGCAAGGTTTTTGTTGCCAAGAATGGATCCTTTCTAGAGAAAGAGTTTCTCGCGAAAGGTGTGAGTAGTCGGAAGGTAGAACTCGAAGAGGTTATTGAACCTTCTCTTCAAAGTATGGCGAGTAGCGCAGCGCCGAAAGTTGTTCCGGAGTTGGCTCCACCTGTTAAAGAGGGAACTAATGATAATGATCATGAAACTCCGAAAGAGAGTACTACCGAACCTCGCAGGTCAAGCAGGACGCGTGCAGCTCCCGAGCTGTACGGAAATCCTGTCATGAATTTCATGGTTGATGAAAATGATGACCCTGCGACGTATGAAGAAGCGATGATGAGCCCGGATTCCAACAAATGGTTAGAAGCCATGAAATCCAAGATGGAATCCATGTATGAAAATCAAGTTTGGAACTTGGTGGAATTACCTCACGACCGAAAGGCCGTGGAGAACAAATGGATTTTTAAAAGGAAAACTGATGCTGATGGTAATGTGACCGTCTATAAAGCTTGACTTGTCGCAAAGGGGTTTCGACAAATTCAAGGAGTTGACTACGATGAGACATTCTCTCCTGTAGCGATGTTAAAGTTAGTTAGGATTATGTTAGCAATTGCTGCATATTTCAATTATGAGATATGGCAGATGGATGTCAAAACCGCGTTTCTCAATGGTAATATTAAAGAAGAGTTGTATATGATACAACCAAAGGGTTTTGTCGATCCTAAGGATGTTAACAAGGTGTGCAAGCTTCAGCGATCCATCTATGGATTGAAGCAAGCATCACGAAGTTGGAATCTCCGCTTTGATGAGGTGATCAAAGAGTTTGGATTTGTCCAAACTTATGGATAAGCTTGTATTTATAAGAAAGTGAGTGGGAGCAATGTGGCATTTCTGATATTATATGTGGATGACATATTATTGATCGGAAATGATATAGATCTTTTAAACAGTGTTAAAAGTTATCTAAACAGCAAATTTTCAATGAAGGACCTAGGTGAAGCGTCATACATATTAGGCATAAAGATCTATAAATATAGATCTAGGCACCTAATAGGGCTATCGCAAAGTACATACCTTGATAAGATTTTAAAGAAGTTTAAAATGGACGGAAGTAAGAAGGGGTTCTTACCTATGTTTCAAGGCAAGACATTGAGTAAGACTCAAAGTCCGGCTTCGGCGGAAGAAAGAGAGATAATGGACAAAGTCCCCTATGCTTCAGCCATAGGCTCTATAATATACGCCATGCTATGTACAAGACCGGATGTGGCACGTGCTATTAGTTTAACTAGTAGGTACCAATCGGATCCAGGATCGGAACACTGGATAGCGGTCAAGAATATCCTTAAGTACTTACGAAGAACTAAGGATATGTTTCTTGTATACGGAGGTGAAGAAGAGCTCGTCTCTAAGTGTTATGTTAACGCTAGCTTTGACACTGATCCGGATGACTCTAAGTCTCAATCCGGATACGTATTTCTCATGAATGGCGAAGCGGTTAGTTGGAGGAACTCCAAACAACCTGTAGTAGCGGGATCAACAACGGAGGCCGAATATGTTGCTTCTTCAGAAGCGGCTCAGGAAGCAGTTTGGATGAAGGAGTTCATATCCGAACTAGGAGTGGTTGCAAACACGTTGGACCCAATGGTGATCTATTGTGACAACAATGGTGCCATTGCCAATGCCAAAGAGCCAAGGTCTCACAAGCATTCCAAGCATATTAAGCGTCGGTTTCACTCCATCCGCGAGCATGTCAAGGATGGAGATATAAAGATTTGTAAAGTACATACGGATCTCAATGTAGCAGATCCGTTGACTAAAACTCTCCCTAGAGCAAAACATGACCAACACCAGAACTCAATGGGTGTTAGATTTATTACTATGTAACTAGATTATTGTCTCTAGTGCAAGTGGGAGACTGAAGGGAATATGCCCTGAGAGGCAATAATAAAGTGTTTATTATGTGTATTCCAAGTATATGATATATGTTTATTTTGCATGCTATAATTGTATTAATACGGAAACATTAATACATGTGTGTTTAATAAACAAACAGAAAGTTCCTAGTTATGCCTCTCTCATAAACTAGCTTCTTGATTAACAAGATGATCAAGGTTTTCTGATCATGGACATTGGATATTGTTAATAACGGGATCACAACATTAGTGTAATGGTGTGATGAACATTCATCCAAAGTATAGCATTACGATCAAAGTCATTGAGTTTATATTGCTATAACAACTTACGAAGTGATCCTAATCCTTAGACCATGAGATCATGTCAATCACTAACACCGGAAGAGTTTCTTGATAACATCAAACGTCACACCGTAACAGGGTGATTATAAAGATGGATTCAGAACTAACATAGTGTTATGTTGAGGCTCATGGATCGAGAGTGGAATTTGTTCATCCCGATGACGGATAGATATACTCTGGGCCCTCTCGGTGATATCACATTGATTAGCTTGCAAGCAAGTGATTTGATCACTAGAATGTTATATCACGGGAACAAGAAAAGAGTGCATGTCAGTAACGAGATCAAACTAGGTATGGAGATACCGATGATCGAATCTCGGACATGTAATATATCGTGAAACAAAGGGATTAAGATACTAGCGTAAAAGGTTCCGACGATCACAAGAAAGTCATCGTTGAATGTGTGGGAGTCAGTATGGGTCTCCAGATCCCGCTTCTGATTATTGATCCGAGAGGGGTCTCGATCATGTCCGCATTATTCATGAACCGTAGGGTGACACACTTAAGAGACACCGACATCCAATTGGAGCAAAAGTTTCATGCCGAAAGAATGAACAAGCGCAGGAATTTATTTTACTAGATACTGAAACAGGTTTTCGGGTGAAATTGCATAAAGTGGTTATGCATGTGAAATAGAATTCTAGCAAGGGGTTATTTGTGAATGTTTGTCATTAAAGTAATTGACAAAATTCTGAATAAAATAAAAGAGTTTTATTTAATGAGAGTTTGTATTAAATTTGGTGGAAATTTAATGGCATGTTTGAGTGGGATTTTGAGTGGAGGGAATTTAAAGAAATTTTGTGAGTGGAGTGTCCACCCACATGAAGAGGGGAGGGCAAGGGGGCAGCCCCCATGCGCCGGCCACCCCCTTGGGGTTGCCCCCCTCCTCCTATAAAAGGCACCCCTCTCCTCACTTCTCACTCACACCTCCTCGTGAAGGATCTCTCTCCCCCTCTAGAATTTATCCCCCATGGTCTCGGACTAGCGAGATACATGTTCCCGGTGGCTATTCGGCAAGAAAGAGTTGTGCTTCCGCTGCATCGCTGTAGAGAGGAGGCGGAGGTTGCTCGGTGCCTCGAACGTGTGTGTGAGCACGGATGCGCTGCTGATTTGCGGCGCTAGGACTTCCTCTCGATCTTGAGATCGGCAAGAGATCGTCTACATCAACCACGAGTTGAACTTGTTAACCTTTGTCGGTCTTAAAGGGTATGTTCTCTATGGATATACATCCGCCCGTTGTTTGTATCTAATAGATAGATCTTGGTACATAGTTCACATCGTAGGAAAAATTTTGTTTTCTATGCTGCGAACCCTACATATTAGTCATAGATGCAGTTGGATGGCGGTGTATGTATATTGTTGTAATGCCCAATCAAGTCTCATAGGATCATGAATGTCTAGTATTGCATTGTTATGCCTTTCTCATTCCTGTCAATTGCCCCGTTGTAATTTGTTTACCCAGCATGTTATGTTAGCTATCTTAAGGAGAACACCTCTAGTGAACTGTGGACCCCGGTCCAATCTTTACAATTGATACATCATCTACTGTTACTGTTTACTTTCTTCAAGCTACCATTACCTTCCACACTTTGCGTTTAATCATTTATTTTCAGCAAACTAGTGAGATTGACACCCTCACTGCAAGTTGGGGAAAAGTCTTGAGTTTGTGTTGTGCAGGATTCGAAGTTGCTAGCAACACCTTGGGGTTGTTTCCTTGCTCCTACTGGTTCGATAACCTTGGTTTCATAACTGAGGGAAAATTTTCCGCTGTGCTCATCATACCTTCCTCTTGGGGTATCCCAACTGAAGCTCTATATAGTTGAGTTGTGTCAGTCGTTTGTTTCCATCATCATGTTATTTTAACAAGACATACCTACAAATTACAAAGAAGCGTGATGGACGTAAGTGCGAGAAATGACCAGGAGTCATAAAATCATGTAATATGTTACTTGATCTTATTTATAAAAGATGTTTACTTGATATTTCTAAATGACTGCAAATTCATAAGAAGGAAATGAAACTTAATGGAAAGACATAAAGCTCTATTTTTCACAAAGTATGTTTGGAAAAATTCAAGGAGCTGACTAAAAATATAGCGATGCTTGAGTCTATTGGATTTACACCAGCAATGTATGGATATTGGGAACTCGCAGCTGGAATTCTTGATTTGACGATAATCAAAGAATTTTGGAATGTCCAAAATTATTGACAGGACTATGGTTAAAAGAAAGAAAGAGATGTGTTACACCTCCTATGCCCCAGTCATAGGTTCTTCCATATAACCATATTGTATTCTTCACGTAGTATGACCCAAGGATCTGGTTGGAAGGACATGTCTTGAAGTGACTCTAGAGTTAATCACTGTACCAGAGTTAAAGTTTGTCCTTGAATGGCAAGAAGCAAAGTTAGGCACAGGGTTGCCTTTTATGCATTAGGATCTACATAGATATATGAGTATAGTTTTGGCTAAAGAAGTTCGACTTCGGCTAAGTGTGTTTCAAAGGTTTACATGACAACTGTGGAAGTTAAATTGACTGTTTGACCGTTATTGTAAACAATATAAACAAATCCTCACTCTTTCGTCAAATGAATACTTTAATCCATTATGAGATAATGGAATGAACTTAAAAATTCGGAAGACATTAATGATTTGCAAAAGACACACTAATCTGGTAAAATAGAATAGGAATATGACCTTTCTCATGAGCCTGCATGATCAATAAACGCATATGTGATATGGTTCATGAATAGTAAATTCAAGCTACATTATTTGTACTCTGGTGCAAGTGGGAGACTGAAGGGAATATGCCCTAGAGGCAAATAATAAATGGTTATTATTGTGATATTCCAATAAGTTTGTGATAGTTTCATATTGTTCTATAACTGTATCAAGTGGAAGCATTGCTACAGGTGTGATATGAAATAGAGGCCCCTAGTAGCCTCTATTCATACTAGTTCGTTGGGAAATCGATGATCAAGGTTTCCTAATCATGGGTGATAGTGCCAATTGACAATGAAGTCATATCATTGGTGAATAATGTGATGAACATTATTCAAAAGATTGCAACACGATCAAGTCACGAGGTTCATCGTTGAAATAGTTAGAAACGAAGTCTCCTTCTCCTTAGACTGTGAGATCATAATAATCATTGTCTCTGGAGACTGCTTGTACTGCATCAAATGTCACCCAGTGAAATTGTATTATAAAGGTGTACGTTGGGTATTCCAGAGGAATAGTTTAAGGCCAATGTATCAAAACCAGGATTTGTTCACCCAGTGACGAGTAAGATACTTGAGGCCGACTTGGTGAGATTACATCTATAATGTTGTAACATGCGAATAGCTCACGGGGATGTGATATCGTGATAACAAGTGAAATAGTACTTGTCGGTAACGAGATTGAACAAGGTATGAGATACCAAACGATCGGATCTCGGATAAGTCGTATCGAAGAAACAAAGGTAATTGGACTCAATGTTTACGGTTTAAATGACATCGTCATCGTGAAATGTATAGGAGTCAATATGGGCATCCCGGTCCTGCTGTTGATCATTGATGGAGATCATGTCTGTGTCATTCCCAGGCTGTGGGGAGATACACTTAAGGGTACGATGAGCTAGGGATCATCTGTAAGTTGGAATTACGGTAGAGAAAGAAAAAGGCGTAATTGTTCCACGGAGAGAGATCCGAAAGGTGTTCAGAGAAAGAAAAAGGAAACCGGAAAAGTTCTGTGAGAGAACCGGAATCGTTCGGGGAAAATCGAAGGGGGACCGAAAGGTGTTTCGGGTCAAATCAGATTTTGTAATATGTATTTACATAATAATTAATGTAATTAATATTAAATCTAATTTGAAAGGGTATTCCACTAATGGGCCAAACTTCCTAAGGAAAAAAGGCCCATGAGGGAAAACCACAAGAGGGAGGGCCCATGCGCCAGGGTATTCCACTAATCGGCCGACGGCTAGGGTCAGGGTTTGGGGCGCCCTAGGGCTGCCCCCTTCCTTGGCCGTCGCTTGGTTCCTTGGGGGAGTTGCAAGCCTGCCCCCCTATATAAAGAGGTCCCCCTGGAGGAGGAAAGACACACCAAGGTCACAAGTTGGGAGCTCTCCTTCCTACTTTATGTGCGCCTTCCTCTCTCTCTCTCTCTCTCTCTCTTTCTCTCTCTCTCTAGTTGTCTCCTTGCGTTAGCATGGTCCCATGGAAGGACTGTTCGCGCAAGGGACGACGCACTAGCAGCACGCCATTGCGCTGCAGAGATTCCAGGCCGGAGATCTACTTCCGCACTCCCAACAGGGATCCGGGAGCTAGAGTTCATCATCGTACACCATATGTGTAAGAAATCACGAGGGTCCACACTTGGAGCACCTTGGATGCCATGAAACGGATTGTTACACGGTGATGGAGCAAGGGGTGACATGCGAGGAGCTTGGTGACCTTGAGGTTGGCTACGAGCACGACTACTTCAACCACGTTCCTCTCAAAACGTTAACCGCTTTCGGACTACAAGCGTAAGTATCTGAAACCTCGGTCATTACTAAGAGATATATCTTGGGCATTAGTGCGTTTCAACGTAGGATTTTTTTGTTTTCTATCACAGAACCCCAATACCGCGCCTTTTTGCAGCAGAACTGGTGCATAAATAGAATTTATGTTTCCGATTAATACAAAAAATATGTTTTAGGGCTATTCTAGATGGACAATCTACCCGATAAAAAATGTGACCTTCTAAAACTGAACTGAGTATGAAATCCATCTGCCACACCCCATCGCACCGAGCAATCATGTTAGGGTTACGGAAAAATTTTATCAGTTTTCTTGAATATTTATGCATGATTTAAGAGGTCACTTGGTTCCCGCAATCATCCGTGTTGTCTGTACGTATTCGGTTCATATATGTTTCTAACAAAATATGCTTTTATATTTGGTTCTGAGGTTTTTTGCTCCCTCTGACCCATATTAGTTGAAATTTGTCTAGATTTGGATAAATCTAGACACTATTTAGTATATAGGTTTATCCAAATTTTAACAAGTCTAAGTCAACTAATACAGGTCGGAGTAAGTACTAATTTCCGCCTCCCCATAAAATATTAAACCAAACGTGGTTCCATCTCGGTTTCCGATCTATTTTCATCCCTAGATGCAAATGCAAATCTTGAACACAGGATTTGCCTTTGGCTCGATACATACATAATGAAGTTGAATTTCCTTCATTTCCATAACTTAACTTTTTTTTAGACGATTTATAACTTGGTTTGCTTTTTAATAGTAGAAAACAGACTTTTAGTCCTGGTTCGTAAGGGGCTTTAGTCCCGGAATTTAATCCGGGACTAACGAATCAGGACTAAAGGTTTAGTCTTTAGTCTCGATTTTGTTACGAATCGGGACTAGATTGTCTTCATGTGGCCCCGCTAGGCGAGCTGGGCTGAAAGATCTTTAGTCCCGATTTGTAAAACGAACCGGGACTATAGTTATTCTGCCACGGCAGCAGTTTGGGGCAACAGGCTGCTGCGGCAGGAGATGGGGTTTTAGGGTTTTTTTGTGCTTGATTATTTTTAATATTAATAATGTCTTGAGTGTTAGCTAGTTCCGGTTTGTGGCTGGACCAGGACTAAATATGAAGATGTTGTTGTATTCTTGTGAGTTTGCTCAGGTGATCAAATGCTGTTTTTTCTACCTGCCTTCAGCAATGTCAGAAATTATAAAAAAATAGGATTAATTCACAAAAGTCTTAATACATTATTACATCACCAACATCGACATCTAGTGTTTTGGTTCTCTTATAGTCCGTAACCATGGAGCATCTTCCTTATTTAGCGATATGCTTGGGTCAGTTTTCACTTTGAATTGCTGAATTTCATGAAATTTGTTATAATCTTTTGACATGTATGTCTTGTCTTCAACTCCCACCATGTTTATTTTCCCTGAAAAAACTATGTGGAGCTTTGGCTCATCATATAATATTGTATTCTTTTGCTTATATTTCCTTTTTCTCGGTCTAGTAGACATGTCCTTCACATAGAGAACTTGAGCCACATCATTGGCAAGGACGAATGATTCGTCTTCGTACGCAAGATTATTGAGATCCACCATTGTCATTCTGTACTGGTGGTCTACCGTTACCCCCCCCCCCCCTCCTGTCATCTTGACCCATTTGCATCGAAACAATGGGACCTTGAAATTAGGACCATAGTCAAGTTCCCATATGTCCTCTATGTAACCATAATATATGTCCTTTTTCTCATTGTCATCTGTTGTATCAAATCGGACACCACTGTTTTGGTTGGTGCTCTTTTTATCTTGGACGTGCGTGTAAAATATATTCCCATTTATCTCGTATCCTTGGAAAGTCAATATAGTTGAAGATGGAGACCTGGCCAACAAGTACAACTGAGTCTCCAATAGTGGTGTCATTCATGAGATGTGTCTGCAACCAACCGTCAAAAGTCTTCATGTTTTCATCTCTAATCCACCTGTCAGACTGTCCCGGGTAGTTCGAGTGTATAATATTCTTGTGTATCTAGATATATGGAGCCACCAAGGTAGAACTTTGCATAATTGTATAGTGTGCTTTAGTGAAAGAATGTCCATCCATGCATATCTTTTCTTTCTTTTCTAGCGTGCCTTTTCCACTAAGTCTCCCCCATGCCGTGATTCAGGTACACCGATCGGCTTAAGGTTAGGAATAAAGTCAACACAAAACTCAATGACCTCCTCTATTCCATAGACCTTGGAGATGCTTCCTTCTGGCCTAGCACAGTTATGGACATATTTCTTCAAGACTCCCATGAATCTCTCAAAGGGGAACATATTGTATAGAAATACGGGACCAAGAATGCTATTCTCTTCGACTAGGTGAACTAGGAGGTGCATCATTATGTTGAATAAGAATGGTGGGAACACCAACTCAAAGCTGACAAGACAATGGACCACATCTTTCTGTAACCCTGGTAGACTCTCTAGATCGATTACCTTATGAGAAATTGCATTAAGGAACGAACATAGCTTCACAATGGGTACTCTAACATTTTCAGGCAGAAGCCCCCTCAATGCAACCGGAAGCAACTGCGTCATAAGCACGTGGCAGTCATGAGAATTCAGGTTCTGGAATTTTTTCTCTGCCATATTTATTATTCCCTTTATATTTGACGAGAAGCCAGAGGGGACCTTGATACTACTCAGGCATTCAAAAAATATTTCCTTCTCTTCTTTGGTAAGAGCGTAGCTGGCAGTACCTTCAAACAACTCTGGATGCATGTCATCTCGGTCTTTCATAAGTTGTTGGTTCTGCCGTGCTTCTAGTGTATCTTTATTCTTTTCATACACGCCCAAGAATCCTAGCAGTATCACGCAAATATTCTTCATCAGGTGCATCACGTCGATTGCAGAGCGGACCTCTAAGACTTTCCAATAGGGTAGCTCCCAAAATATAGATTTCTTCTTCCACATGGGTGCGTGTCCGCCAGCGTCCTTCGGAACAGACTGTCTGCCATGACCATTTCCAAAGATTACTTTTAAATCCTTCACCATATCAAATACAGCATCACCAGTATGACGGACAGGCTTACTCCGGTGATCCGCTTCACCATTGAAATGCTTGCCTTTCCTTCTTATGGAATGTGTGGGCGGAAGAAAATGACGATTCCCTAGGTACAAATTCTTCTTACACTTATCCAAATAAATACTTTCTGTGTCATCTAAACAATGTGTGCATGCATTTTATCCCTTGTTTGTCTGTCCTAAAATGTTACTAAGAGCAGGGTAATCATTGATGGTTAAGAACAACAATGCTCGTAGGTTAAATTCCTCACGTTTGTGCTCATCCCACACACGTAGACCTTGTCCATGCCACAATTGTAGAAGTTCTTTAACTAATGGCCTTAGGTACACATCAATGTCGTTACCGGGTAGCTTCGGGCCTTGGATGAGCACTGGCATCATAATAAACTTCTGCTTCATGCACAACCAAGGAGGAAGGTTATAGATACAAGAAGTCATAGGCCATGTGCTATGACTGCGGCTCTGCTCCCTTAAAGGATTCAGGCCATCTGTACTTAGACCAAACCATAAGTTCCTCGCATGACCTGCAAAGTCCAGTTAGTTTCTCTCAATTTTTCTCCACTGCGACCCATCAGCGGGGTGTCTCAACATCTCGTCTTTCTTACGGTCTTCTTTGTGCCATCGCAACAACTTGGCATGCTCTTCATTTCTGAACAAATGTTTCAGCCGTGGTATTATATGAGCATACCACATCACCTTGGCGGGAACCCTCTTCCTAGAGTGCTCCCACTCAACATCACCAGGGTCATCTCGTCGGATCTTATACCGCAATGTAGTGCATACCGAACATGCATCCAAATTCTCGTACTGCTCATCGTGGTAGAGGATGCAGTCATTAATGCATGCATGTATCTTCTGTACCTCTAATCCTATAGGGAAGACAACCTTCTTTGCTTCGTAAGTACTGGCGGGCAGTTCGTTATCCTTTGGAAGCAGCTTCTTCATTATCTTCAACAAGTTTTCAAATCCCTTGTCATGCACACCGATCTTTGCCTTCCATTGCAGCAATTCCAGTGTGCTACCTAGCTTTTTGTGGCCATCTTTGCAATTCGGGTACAAAAATTTGTTGTGATCCTCTAACATCTTCTCAAATTTCAACCTCTCCATTTCGCTATCACATTCTACCTTTGCATCATCAATGGCCCGACCAAGATCATCATCTAGCTCATATGATGCACGTTCTTCTGCTTCTTCTTCATCATTGTCTTCCATTATAGTACCTGTTGGAATTATGCCCTAGAGGCGATAATAAAGATGTTATTATTATAATTCTTGTTCATGATAAAGTTTATATTCCATGCTAGAATTGTATTAAGCGGAAACTTTAATACTTGTGTGGTTTGTGAACAACACCGTGTCCCTAGTATGCCTCTATGGACTAGCTCATTGATTAATGATGGTTAAGGTTTCCTAACCATAGACATGAGTTGTCGATTAATAATGAGATCATATCATTGGGAGAATGATATGATGGACAGACCCAAACTAAGCGGAGCAATTAGACCGTGTCATCGTGTTCATCTTTGCGAAGCTTTTCTTATGTCAAATATTGTATTCCTTAGACCATGAGATAATACAACTCCCTGGTATCAGAAGAAAGCTTTGAGGTCATCAAACGTCATCCTATGAGAGGGTGATCATAAAGGTGTCTCTCAGGTGATCGGAAAGTACCTGTTGGGTTGTATGTATCGAGATGGGATTTGTCCCTCCCAAATCGGAGAGATATACTTCGGGCCCACTCGGTAATCGATATCAACACCGCTTGCAAGCATGTGGTTAAGGAGTTAATCACAAAGTTATATCGGATTACGGAATGAGTAAAGTACTTGTTGTGAACGAGATTGAACTAGGTATGACGGTACCGACGATCAAATCTCGAGCAAGTAAAATATCGCGCGACGAAGGGAATATATATATGGGATTGATTGAATCCTGGCATCGTGGTTCATACGATATGATCATCGATGAATGTGTGGGAGTCAATATGGGTTTCCAGACCCCACTATTGATTATTGATAGAAGATCATGTCTGCATATTCTCGAACCCGAAGGGTCACACACTTAACGTGTCTCGACACTAGGATAGATTGGATAATTGGTTTATGAGTTTTTGTTCGGGGTCTCGGATGGGATCCGGGACATCACGAGAGGTTCCGGAATGGTCTAGAGAATAAGATTCATATAAGGCAATGCAGTTTTTGGAGTTTGGAATTGTTTCGGGTTAATCGGTATTGTACCAGAAGATTCTAGAACCTTCCAGAAGGGGACCAACGTGGCCCCACCTGCCGGGAGGGGGCATGGGCCTATGAGGGAGTGCCCTGGCCTCATTGGGCCAGGGGCACAAGGCCCCATAGGGCCCAGCCGGCCAAACACCTAGGAAACCCTAGGGGAGCTTCTAGAAGGGAGGGGGAAACTTGCCCCCCACTCCTCCCTCCTTGGTCGCCGGCCTAGGGCTTGGGGGAGGGGCTAGGGCTGGCCGCCCACCCCTCTATATAAAGAGGGCTGGGGGCGCACCCCTCCTCGACACCTCCTCCACAACCCTAGCCGCCCTACTGCCCCTCCTCTCTCTCTCCCTCCCGACCGCGCGTAGGCGAAGCCCTGCCGCAGAAACTCTCCAGCGCTTGCACCGCGCCGTCGCGTTATAGATCCAATCCATCTCTCCACCCTACTTGCTGGACCGAGGAAGGAGGAGACGTCGAGGTGCCGCACGTGTGCATCTCTCGGAGGCATCGCCACATGCGGTGTTAGATCGAATCGGATCGCGAGGAGGAGAAGCGAGTACGACTACATCACCCACGTTCCGTCGAACGTTCCGCTGTGCGAATCTTCAAGGGTATGAAGATCACATCTATTCCCCATCGTTGTTTGCATCTCCTAGATTAGATCTTGGCTTCCCGTTCGCATCCGTAGAATTTTTTTGATTTACTATGCTGCGAAACCCTTCAGTACCATCGTATTCAGGGGACATAAGATAGCTGTCATCATTCTCTTCATCTTCATTGTCTTCCATCATAGACCATCTTTCTCCGTGCTTGGTCCAACAATTATAGCCAAACATGAAACCGGACTGAAACAAATGGCCATGAAGGACTCTTAAGGAAGAGTATTCCTTCTGATTCCGACACTCACCACATAAACAACACATAACACCATTCCGCTTGTTTGCCTCTGCCACAACGAGAAAAGAATGCACGCCTTTAATGAACTCGTCAGAGATTCAGTCAACGTACATCCATTGCCGTCTCATCTACATTATATAAGTTCATCAAACAAAATCACGATGCTAAGATTAGTACTAGTCTAAAAATAAAAGCACACATCGTATACATCAAACAACTATGCATTGATTTAAAAACTTTCTACTACATCTTTAGTCCCAGTTGGACACACCAACTAGGACTAAAGGGGTTGCGGCAGGCTGGGGCCGACGTGAGCCCGTTTAGTCCTGGATGGTGTCTCCAACAAGGACTAAAGGAGACTCCAATCAGGATTAAAAGTGGGTGACGACACTATATGTCGTGAGTGGCGACACTATCTCAGTGGGTGGAGACACTATGACAGGAATGCGTGTCGACATTATGTCGTGAGTGTCGACACTATGTTGTGCTGCTTAATCTATAAATAGGCTTCCTTGTGAACTATCAACTGCAAGGAAGGTCATGTGCGAGACCAGGGACACCACTACGGTGGAGCTTCTCGAAGATGTATTAGGACCTCGTCCTCAGACATCTTCGAAGAGCTCGTCGTAGAGGCACTCCCTAATATATGAAATTAGTTAGCTCCACCAACATACTGATTTAGCTAGAGAAGATATAAAATGAAAGATGGTGTGCGAGAGTAGGGACACCACTACGGTAGAGCTTCTCGAAGATGTCTTAGGATGCCGCATCCTTAGACATCTTCGAGGAGCTCGCCATAGAGGCAGTCCCTAATTTAATTTGGTAGCTCCTTGGCGTGTTCATGTTTTTGTTCTTACTTGCTTAAACGGCCGATAATTAAAATTCTAGGGAGCCACTATATATATGTGTGCCTTCATAGTTTTGGTTCTTATTTTTGTTGCAATGGATTTTGTGATGGCAGGTAGAAAAAAGAAGGATATTTTGTTGCTCGACGGTGGCATGATACAGTGTGAACCGTCTGAATTTCGAGACTACGTGCCAAACAAAGATATATAGATAGGATAAACTCATGTATCTATGTGCTTCGATGAATCAAATAAATTTCGAGAACTATATGTGCCAAATCAACCAAATATATAGAGATAGAATCCACACAAATATATCCATTTCTAGAGCATGAAATGAGCTAAAACAAGCAATGAAAGATGAAAGGATGAAGTTTCTAACCTCTTAGGACCCTTAGATAGATGTGGTTCTAAAATATCTTCACAAATCTTGAGAAAAATCGGCAAGAACTCGAGCTTGAGGAGAGAAATTTGAGGGAGATGCTTATGTGAGCTTGAAATGGCTCGAGCTAGGAGGGGAAGAAGATATAGTCGGGCCCAACGAACCAGGACTAAAGGTCCACGCATCCGCTCCCTTCCAGTGCTAGACCCTTTAGTCCCGATTTAAACGAACCGATACTAAAAGTCCCCTACGAACTGGGACTAATGTCTTCTGGGACCTGCGGCCGTTTTTAGCCGTCCGGACCAGAGCATTAGTCTCAGTTTGTATCAGAATTGGGACTAATGCTCTGGACCAAAGGTCTGTTTTCTACTAGTGTTTTGTGTGTAAATATATACAAATGAAGAACGGCTACCGATTTCTCACAAAAACAATTGGCATACATATCAACTAAGGGAAGACAGACAAAATTTATAAATTGTGCAGGAGAGAATGATACAAAGGAGTGATCTACTACAAAAAAAACTTCTCGTGGAGCGCGACACCCCTATCTCCCCGCCCAACCCTACCCCTCCTCCACCTTCCCCTGTCGTCGACGCTGGTAGGGGACGCTGGGCGCAGCCCGGGCAGCACCGGTGGAGGTGTCCCTCCTGTCCCCGCGCCTTGTAGATGGTCGGGGCTGTCCTCCCTCGATGGCGGTGGTGTCCTGGGGTAGCGACGGTCCGGAGCCCTTCCGGTGGTGCTGGGCGGCGGTGCCAGTGGCGAGGCTGCGATGCAGCATGTCGAGGTGGCGCATCTGCTAGGGAGAGTGGCGGCGGCATCTTCCTCGGACCCGATCTGGGCCTAGGTGGGCCGCGTTCCGCAGCTGCTTCTCCCGGGTGGTGTGGCATCGTGCAAAGTCGGTGTGGCAAGGCCCCTCGGCGAGGCAGGCCCGACGTTTGGCGTCGGCTCCTCTAGGCCAAGATATGGGCCCTTCGGGACTGATCTGGACTTCGGTGAGCAGGCGCGTCTGCTGCAGAGGCGCCCTCTAGACATGGCGGCGATGACATAGATCGGGTTGGGGACAGCGTCACAGCGGCTTGCCTGTTGTAGCTAGGCGTCAGGGGCTTTACGGGCCCTTTGGGGGCCTGGCCGGCCTAGCCAAGCCTGGTGTGACCCTGCTGCTCGGCTCAGTCGACGACTGCCTTTTGGTGGTGGAGGTGGGCTCCTCCCGCATGGCTACTGGGCTTCCGTCCCTAGCTGGTTCTATGTTGTTTCCCTGTTTTCGGGTTGCTTTCTAAGTCCACCATGAGGCGATGACGATGGTGGCGCAAGATCGTGGTGGCGCAAGTTGTTGGGAGCAAAGCTGGTGGTGTCGGGCCGTATCGCCCGGGGTTTTGTAGGTGGGTTAGGAAGAAATCCCTGTCGGCTGGTCCGAATCCGTCGCGGTGCCGCCCTCGGGTGGCGCCATTCCTTCTTGAAGGGCATCGTGGATATCCCCGCCTACTGTACTCCGGCTGTCGGGGGAACCCTTGGTCTAGTGTTCTGGCCCGGGCAGCAGCGCCGTGTCAACGACGTTTCCCTTCTTAAAGGTGTTGTCTTGGTATTGGGCGCGTTAGTGGGTCCGAAGCATGGTTGGACAATTCCGGTTGGCGCAGCGGTGGCGAGTCACCCTAGTCTCGTCGAATCGTTGTTTCTTCCATTTCTTTTCTTTTTAGGCGTGTTTTGGCTGATGCACCAGCATTCTCAGTTGTTCGAACTCTTGTATCGGTGTGGTTGCTTTATTTATAAAGTAAGACGAAAGCCTATTTCAAAAAATGAGACAAATAAAGACATACTCCAATAAAGTTAGAAGGCAAGAAAACTTGGCCACAATTCTCTGATTCCTCAGACACATAGCTACAAATAGATAAAGCGATTCTAGCTAGTTGTTTTTTCAATGCATGAAAACAAGACGCAAGTACTTCTTTCTTCAGAAAAATATTATGCATACAATTTTTGGTAAAAGTGGAGCTTTCTAAAGTTTGACGAACTATATAAAAAAAATTATGAATATTTATAATCTTCAAATCAATACTGTTAGAACCGTGATGAAATTGTATTTTTTTTTTACTTTGAGCACCGTTTTAGATAGAAGAGAGAAAATGTTGGTTTACCCTGCATGCAACTTGACAGGTGTTGATCGTTCTATCAATGTTGCGTATCCAATACATCAGTATCAGGCTCATGATTTCCATTGCACATTGCCCATGCAAGCGTGTGTCACTGCATCCATGGCCGCATGGGGGCATGCAGCCACGTAACCGCGTACTACATGCTCAAGCGTGTGTGCTACTCCTTCGTTTTAAAATATAAGATATTTTAGTTTTATAAAGCAAATATATCTAAACTAGTTTTAGTATATAGGTTCACTCATGTTTAGAGTGAATCTATACACTAAAATAAGTCTAGATATATTTTTTCACAAACCTAAAACATCTTATATTTTAAAATGGAGGGAGTAGCTTGTTCATACATGTCGTTATTTGGTCATTTAGGGTGTGTTTAGTTTGGAAACGAAGTGGAATGGAAGTTCCATTTCACTGAAATAGGTTGGTTTCGTTCTTGTGTTTGGTTAGGACAAAAAATGTGTAATGGAATGGTTCTACTTTATGTTTGGTTGGACCAAAAAAGTGGAATGGAATGATTCCATTCTATGTTTAGGTGCATTTAGCAAAAAAGATGACAGGAGAATATAGAGAGTGAAAATGTTTGGATGGCTTTAACATAGAGGAACGGAGAGATTTCACCAATTTGGTGGAATGGGTGCATTGATCTAGAGAAAATATTCTCTTTTAAGAAACCACCTCGTTCCATTTTATTTCTCAACTAAATACTAGAATGGCTCTCAAACATGAAACCATTTCATACCATTCCACTTCATGACACCAACCTAACACACCCTTAGAGATGGATCTCCATGTCGATCGTGTCGTCATCCTAGCCACAGTTCTTTACTCAATTAGGGAACGTACGTAATACCGTAATATTTGCTCCGTACCTTGTAGACTTGTAGTCTACTAGTGCCAGTCGAGTGACTTTTGTCTTCGGCCTATTCCTTTAGTTTCCAGTTCTAGAGGGTTACCTGTGCGGCTGAGTTTGTTTTTTAAGTTTCTGTCCTCAAAGACTTGTAGACCTTCTAGTGGTTTTCATTTCTTGAAATCGAACCGGGAAGAAATCCCTGTTGATCTCAAAAAAAATTAAAAAATGCACCAAACCTGCTTGGCAGAGTTGCACTTGATGAAAGTCTATACATACGTGGAAATGTAAAAAAGTGGGTCCTACAGAGAATCAGGACCAGCTGTCGATAGCAGGAGGGACTGGTTTCTGCGTGCAGTAAAGAAGGGGCAGCATCTTTTGCCTCGTTCCTACGCGAAGGGCGAAGAAAAAATAAGCTCAGACCTCATTTTTGTTTTCCCGTGAAATCTGCGGGAAACCTGAAGGTAAGGAAAACTTTGCTTCATTTTACTGTTCACCGTTCCTGCGTTCCGAACACGCTAAGGCCTTGTTCGGTTAGCCCCTCCCGGCCGGGATCGCGGCCTAATACCCGCCAACCCACGTGGGTCGGCTCGACCGGGGATTCTTACCCACCCAGCCAAAATTTTGTATTCGGTTACACCCCGCGAGGATCCCAGCCCGGCCCAAATCCTCCCGATCCCGGCCAATCCGCCGGGGAAAAAACAATCGTCCCACGACTCGTGGAACTGTTCCCGAACGGTTCGACACACGGATAAGCTCGCTTCTCCTCTCTCACGACACGGAGGCGACCTGCGGCTGCGGCTGCGGCTGCGGCTGCGGCGCAACGACGCGTAGAGAAACGACGGCGACGACACGATGTGGAGGAGATTGATGGATCCGCACTCCTCCTCTTCCTCCGTGGCGCTGGCGAGAGGCTATCGCGCGACCTAGAGGCGCACGGCGGCAGGGCGACGACCCAAAGGCGCAGGCGGCGGCGCGACCAGGAGGTGTACCCGGCGGCTCGGCGATAGCGGCGACAGTATCCAGCACTTCTACTGCGGTCTTGTCGCAGTTAAGGTCCTGCTCCTACTCTTCCTTCCCATCTGATTAGGGTTTCTGCAAGTTCTTGAGTTAGGATCGAGCAATGGTGTGCTCAGTGTTGCAACTCAAGAAATTGATTTATGTTGTGCCTGTGGATTCTGTTTTTTTGTGGTAATTCAAACTTGGTTTGGCCATAAGAAAATTAGCCTAAATAAAGGAAAGAGTGACTTGATGTACATGCTCATCGAAAGTTCAATATTTTTTTGGCAGCGCTAGATGTCTGCACTAAATCTAGGTCGTTTCATTGCTTCATGGTAGATTAGAGTTTCTTACAACATTGTGAACTTTCCAGTTCTTGGTAGAGTAGAGTTTCTTACATCTTTGTGAATTTTGATCAAACAAGAAAAAACCTAGTTTTATAAAGTTAAGTTATACTATTTAAATTACCTTTTTGTAATGGATTCTGTGAGCACGTGTAGATGTCAATGTTTATCTAATGTGCGTGCTTCTCCAGATATCAGTCACATAAATTGCAGATAGTTACTTGTTAATGTTTATCTAATTTGTGTGCGCTTCTCCAGGCATTGTAAATCTAATTTGTGTGCTTCTCCAGATAGTTACTTGTCATTTGACATGAACAATGTTCACATTACACCAACTTTTGCAAGTACCAGTAGTACAAGCGACCATCTTCCCCTCATGTTACCAAGCTCTCAAACCCTCCATAGATTCTAGCATATATCCTGCAAGGTCCATCTCCTTTTCCATGTTATCATTGTGCCTTTTATCTGATATGCTTAAAATTGCTATGGATCACTTACTTTTATATCATTCCTCTAATGCTTACCAATTATATGTGAGGTACGTTTCTTGTGATCAGGTATCCCAGCATAGTATTTTACCTTGCTTGCATATAGTGTTTCATTAGAAGATAAATGACGCATGCTTGCAAAACATAATGTTCTTTCTGGCATTTTATTCTACATGCTTTCTCACTGATATTTTGTGCTCCTCCCATTGCCAAGAGCAGCTATACAACAGGAGGAAGTGGATCTCGTAAAGTCTCACCTGTTGTCAATTTTTATTACCATTTGGTTTGACTCATGCCTTTGTTGTGAATGATCGTTAGATTATGGAAACACTACAGAACACTTGTAAGCTTTTTAGTAAAATTTGTCTCTTCGAGTATGGAGTCACGAATAGTTGTCCTCAAGTTAATTCTTATTTGATCTTTATTACATGCAGGTTATTGTTGATATGGCACGTCGCAGGTGTCGGGTGGCGTGGTTGGATGGCAAGGTGGCAGTTGACCGAGGCACTACGCTGCAACGGCAGTTTGGACAAGGCATGTCGAGACTCGAGAACCCACCATCCAGTGGCCCTAACGTGGTGGCAAAGACGACGACACTGGCGCGTGTTCAATTTAAATTGAATTGGATCTTTTGAATAAATTTCTGGCAGTTCTGGCAACAAAATTTGAATGTTCAGGGCCTTTTTCTAGTTTGGACTAGTGGACTGTGTGAAAGTATTAACAAGTTCGACTTGATGCTAGAAATACTGTACCGACTTTTTTCATGAAATAGTTGATATATTTGATATGTTATCCAAATTATCTGAGTCAAGCTCTATTTAGAATCGATGTGAAAAGGACTATAGATCACAATATGTTTGGTGGATACTACGTAGGATGAACCCTTGGTGGCTGATAATCTAGTTTAACCGTAACATAATACAGGGATTCTGGGGAGGAAGGGAATGGTGAGGAATGGGGTGACGGATGGGGTTCACCCAAACCCCTGGGCGGTTTGTTTCCTAGGAGGATTGGTTCACTAGCAACCGAACAAGGCCTAAGGCTTTGTTCGGTTTCCAGGGATGTAACCCCTGCACGGAACTAATCCGCCCAGGTTTTTGGTGATCCCGGACCATCACCCTAATCCCTTCCACCCCCTTACCCACTCCATGTCTCTGATCCTATCTCGTTCGGTTACACCACGTAGTTGGCAGAGGAGAATTCCATCAGCTCCAAGTTGGATTAGCTAAAATATTTACAAAATGAACACCGTATTGGTAGTCTGTACGTTTTGTACACTAAAATTTAAGTGATGTCACCCTTGCCGATCAAGCAATTTGACAAATATAATGTCAGGAAATGATATACTTAGTACATTATTCAACACTAAAAATATACTTCCTATGGCATGAATTACTGTTCGCCGGCCGGCCGCTTCCCATTCCCCTGCCCAGGCCGGCCTCGTGGGCGACCTTATCGAGCTCGACCCTGAGGGCGCCTCCATCATCGAGCATGGCCACGGTCGGCCGTCGAGCTTCGGCCTCCTCTTCTTCGACACCTACTCCGCCGCCGTCGGCCGCGCTCGTCGCCGCCTAGTCTGCGCCCCTCCACGTCGTGGTCTGGGACGTCGCCGACGCCCTCCCTGGACACGCCTTTTCCTCGGCAAGAACTTCCGTACCTGCAATCCAGATAGCCATTTCCAGTTATTACTGTCTAAATTGGCACTTGAATTGGCAGCTGAAACTGAACCACATAGCCATGTTTCCTTTGCTAATAATGGTAGCATGATGTTCATGTCTAAACTGAACCATATAGCCATAATACATATGTATCTTTGTCTGATCATACTTTTACTACCTGCAACTTTGTCCGATCATCCTTCGACTGCCTAAATGCGGTGACCTGTAGTACATTCTTACCTGACCAAGCTCATCACGGTGCAAAGTTGCATCCGAAAGCATGACATACCTGATATAACTTTAGGCTGTGCAATTTGTGAATTGGCTCTTTCCTTTCCTGATATAGGATAAATGGTTTTCATGCATACATAGAAGTCCATTCATGAGCTTCTTTAGCTTTTATTAGCCAACACGGAGAGCATTGGAAAACTTACACGGAGAGCATTGAAAAAATACAAAATGCAGCAAACAGACATGCTGGCATTTTCTTAACGATCAGTTACATCAAACATGTATGTCAACTCAATTGCTAGAAGATAATTTGAAGTATAAATTTTAGTGTAACCCATCCTCTGTAGGTTTGTTTCCCTGACCGTGTATCCAGTAGATGAAGGCAAGCATAGTTACAGGTGAGAAGAAATGTAGTCAAGCAAGTAGGCCAGACATTATAACTAGTCACTAAGAAGCAGTACTGTACCCAATTGATGCTAGCACTAATATTAGTAATTCATAAGTAGCTAGCCAATTACTGGAAGAAATACTACCTTAGATGTAACTAAGATGCATTTCATGTTTGGGTGATAATAAACTTTCAAAAGTAAAGGCAGAATATAGATGACCGTAGTCCAGGTATCTCTGAATAAAAGGAAGGGTTGTATCTCTAATCCATAAAAAAGTATAAGTATTACTCCCATATTATGAAAATCCAGTATAGTGAATTAGAAGAACAAGTGGTATTGTCATTGTTGACCTACTAGTACAAGTACACGTTTAGTGAATTAACAAAGGAGAGAAGAGGAATTGTTGACCTGCTGGTACAAGTACAAGTGGTACTGTCATTTTTTGAACTCAAGCATGGTATGTTGATCTATCTTTTCAGAAACATAGCAGTAAACTATTTGGAATGTCAAGAATATGTCCAGAAATATAGACAAGACATGCTTGAGTAATATGTCTAGTAAGGTAGTTAAACTGCTTTACATCAGTAAGAAATATAGACAAGACCTGCTTGAGTAATAAACACAGTTCCTGGACACTTCGTTTCCTCTTTGAGCTCCATGGTGTATTCAATAAGGATGGGATCTTACCACTACCACGAATCCATGGCAGCGTCAACTAGATCCAACAAGATAAGATCCTACCACCAGCTAAAAACCAAGAACAAGTTCACCAGACCAGCTGAACTAAGAACAAGGTGGCCGTATATGATATCTACATGTTATTGACACAGGATATCCCTGCTCAGTTTTTACCATCCAACAAATCTAAGATCTCAGGAGTGATGTACTACCTATACCTAGTTATATTTGATTGGCTCATTTGCATTAGAAAAATTGTTTGTATTAAGAGATGCACTTCTACAGAACTTTTCCGAGCTTTCATGTACAGCAAGTTTTGCAGCAGAGTGACTACAATTGGGCAGGCTTTGCAAGACTATAGTAATTTAGCACTGCAAATCTTAAATTAATAATTATTGGCACTGATTTCCGTCATTATTATTCTATTTTGCCTCATCAACATTCCTGAAATTGACCAATCAAAATTGTATTAATTAGAATACCAAAAAAAACAACAGGGAGAAGAGAAATTATCAATCTTTAATCTGCAAGCGAAGCAAAAGCATTTTACACATTATGTTCAACCCTCACATCGAAGAACAAGAGAAAGACCAACCAAGAACCCTAAAAATTCATAGTTTAGGGGAGAGGAGAGGTGAAGGAAGAGGAGTTGATTTACCTCCCAGCAGGATGCCTTTGGATAGGATGGGGACGCCCGTGATGGGTTGTTTCAGTGGCCGCCGAGCTCGCACCGCAGCACCTATAGGTCGCCGTCGAGCTCGCGCCGCTGCCTCTCCACTTCACCTGGAGATGCCTCCGACTAACGCCGACACGGATGGAGAAAGGAGGGGGCTCGCAGAGGCCTTCATCTCCTCCGGTTACTTCTGCCGCTGTTGATCCCTCCATCCTCGCTGCCCGCCGCCGCTGTCACCTCCCAATCGCGTGACGAAAGGTGGGGGACGCTGCGATTGACTTTCGCCGCACCGATTCGGGATAGATTCCACGGGGAGGAAGACGATTGTTTTTTCCCTGGTGGAAAGGCCGGGTTTGGAAGGGATTAGACGGGGATACAACCCACGGCGGGTGTAACCGAACGCGTCAGAGAGTGTGGGCGGGTTGAAATCCCCGGCTGCATCGATCCCGTCCGATCCAGGGGGTTTCGACCTTGATCCCGGCGGGGGTGGGATCAACCGAACAAGGCCTAAAGAAAATAAATCCTACAGGAATCGGTTTCCTTCGGTTTTCCTACAAACAAGTTTGACGTTTCAAGTGCCAGATCAAGCTTTGATTTATTATGGGATAAACTTGAGGCATGCAATTTTGAATTTTAACATTAATCTTATTTTCGAGTCTTTTTCACTTTGAATGGATAAAACCAGCAAGAATTGCAAAGGCTCAGCACGTCTTTATACTTTGACATCTCCATATACTGTTAAGAATTTGGCCAAAATATTGATGAACTTGAACCGTATGTCCTTTTATATTTTGTATCATGGAAGTGGAAGTGCATGTTTGTGTCTTTGCCAGTACAGTATAAAAGTTACTATACATTGACATTGTGATGTAACATACAAAAAAAATAGATGCCTTCTCGGATAAACTATAACAAAAGACAAAAGGAGGAAAACACGGATTCATGGTTAAACTATGCGCATCTCAATTGCATATGAATTATAAATGCTAAGATTAACAAATTCTAATTCTTCACCTTGTACTCAATGCACATATATCTAAATTTAACAAAGGTAGAGATTAACCTGAAACTCATATGAATGCATGCTGCATTTTTTGTCGGAGCCAGCTGTAGGTAGGAGGGCCTTCATAACAATGGAATCAAAAAAACCATTGAGGTGATTAGGTGAGCCTCCATAGCCTACCCGCCATAGGTTGTCACCACAACCATGACCACAACCGCTATCTCGTGCCGCCCACGAAACCGCAAGACACATGATGTCCCCATCACAGGACATGAGATCAGGATGGCACACTTGACCACATCGTGACCATTAACGTGAGTCATGACCCAGAGGCGGAAATGGGCGGGGCGAGGTGGGGGTAGCATTAGGGCGCAACATACCCAATTCCTATATGCTTTGATATCAAAGCGCAACCCTGCGTAGTTACAAGCTATATAGTCAATTATCTTGTTGGGTTATAAATTACAGTCGAACGATAGAAATAGCTGCCAATAAAGTACCAAATATCATAATTAGTGAAATACTATTTTTCAAGATGTGATGCCGTCATATTTAAAAAAAGATACTGATCAATCAGCACACCACGTTGCTAGGGCACTACCACACCATCATTCCAAGTTAGCTAGGTTTCTCGGCACACTCACACACATACGAAAAAATGGCAGCATCCAATTAGAGAGAGAGAGAGAGAGAAAAAACAAGCCTGAGGTAAAGGGAGACTACCCCATAGGACGGGGTCGGCCAACAGCAGCACCAGCCCTTCACGTCGTCACAGTAGAGGTGACACGTCTAGAGGAACAACCCGTCATCATCCTTCTCCCGGATGGACGACCATCGGAACAGGGACGGCAGGACCTCCCCGGACTGGACCGCCGAAGTGTGGGAGTAGCAGGAGAAGGTCCACGCCACGTAGGAGGACGGTGGCAGTGGCGAATGAGCATGAGATGGTGAGGAAAGCCTAGGGGCTCGTTGTCGGCACTGGACGGTAGGGAGGCCCTTAGGGTTTCCGCGTGCCGGCAATTGCAGGTGCAGGACGACTATTTTGGAGGGGGGTCGAACGGGGAGAGGGCGTAGGAGCTGCGTCGGCGAGCGGTAGGGCTAGGGAGGCCCGTGAGGTGCGGGGATGGTCAGGATGGAGCTTCCGGCGATGTGGTCGCGGAAGTAAGGGAGAGGGGGAGGCTGTCTCAAGAGAGAAAATTTGCACGTCCTTTTCTTCACCGGATGAACTGCTCGCCCAGTAGTGACGCCACAGTCCAGCTCGAGGCAGGGCCAATATATCAGCGAGGGCAGAGATAAAGCAGGTGTAGAAGTAACTACTTCTATCTACCCAAATCAGACGAACCATATTAGCTCATGGCACGATCCTACGGCCTAAAACACGCGCGTTGTAGTGCTCTCAGCTGGCTGGGTGATCACTAAGCTTAAGCTTATAAATAATTGAAGAAGGCAGGCAATAGGTCGTGCAAAGGAAACCAGATTAGAGGGTACTTTTTTATTATGCTTGCAAAGTTATACTACCTCTGTCCGAAAATAAGTGACTTAGGTTTTTCTAAATCATATGTATCTAGACGTGTTTTAGTGTAGATATGCAAATCTACACAAATCCAGGACATATATTTCCGGACAATTGAAGTAAGAAGTCTACCCTTACTTCAATGAAAGAGAAAGTAGTGGTTACTAAATCTTCATACACCATTTATATTCATATTAATTCTCACCGTAGATGTCTCATGGCTTGACGTACTGGTGAGAAAAAGTGTGCTTCATCAGTCCATAACTCTATATTCTAAATCTTTCAAGAGGTAAGAAGAAACATATTGCACATACATTGATAGTTAGATTACCTACCGTCAACCATTACTTCAAAACCTGGTTAAATGACTTCTCCGGTTGGAGTCTGTTGTTTTTATTTTTGATTGTTTTATTTCTGCTTACAACCTGTGAATACGCCATGATATTATTCTTCATTTTTAAAAGTTGGCATAAAATAAGAAGAAAAAGGGCAATACACCTTACGCCTTTTGATGTTCGTTCACAAATATTATCAAGAAGGTAGCAGCATTTTTTCTTACAGACTTCTAAGATGCTTGTGAAAATGCACAAGGGATAACCAACCTTCTCTCACTGGAACACGCCTATTAGATGGAAGACCGTATAGAGTGAAGGATTTTGGGGTTCCTTGTCTGCCTATACATAAAGATAGAAATCAATAATCTCAAGGCTAGAAGGTTTTCAGCAAATAAGAAATGTTCGCCATAGGGAATCGACAGTTCTCAGATTCCTTGAACCAACCTAGTAGATGAACCAGATGCCAATCCCTCCACTGACACCACCTGAATCAAATTAGGAAAGAAACAGAACACCATTAAGAACCCCCAAAAATTGGGTGAAGATGGAAGGTAGGGAAAGGGGCAATTTGTGGTAAGGGAGAAGATATGGGGCATGGAGTGTACTCCAGAACAAATCTAGCAGAACCAATATTGAATCCTTGGACCTAGAGCACCTGCATCAATTCAATTAGTAGAGAAAGTAGCCTCCAAAATGAACCATGTATTGGACGGAGAAATAATTGAAGGAAGAGGGAGGTAGGAAGGAGGGAATATTTGAAGAACTAAGAAGATGGAGTGGCGACCTACGCTTCAGCCATGACCGATGGAGATCCAATGGCAAAAGTGAGGAGGGACAGCGCGAGGGAAGGGACTGTATATGTTACACACGGTGAGTAAAGGAAGAGTGCTCAACAGGTCGGTAACTGACCTACACTATCGGCCACTGATGAGTAGCTCCCTTCGGCTCCATTAATGGCTCGTAGAAACGGTGAATTTACTCGAATCGATCCCTCAATCACCATCGCTCCAGCTACCGAGCACGCATCGCTATTGGAGCAGCGCCGCAGCGACCGGGCCGCTTCGAATCCTAGGCACGAGCTGCATCGATCCACCCACCTCACTTGTCTGAACACCTTGCTCGCCGCATCGATCCGAGTCTGCTGCATCGAATCGTAGGCACGAGCTGCATCGATCCGAGTCCGTTGCATCGCCTGGCCTGTCATCTTCTAAATTTTTTCCGCTCATTCCGTATCAGCGGGCCTGTAGTCTCCTCTCCTATTTTTGCTCGTTAGTTCTACTCCCATTCTGCCCAAACAATCAAAAGAGCATGAATCTGTATGAGCATAGCTCCCGTTCCCCACGCACTATTCCCCCGAAACGACCAAGCCAAAACAGAAACTAAAGAAAGAACCGAAGAAAACAGAGCAGCCAAACCTTAGATAAGCGACGCAACACCCCATGGCGAGGCAGACCCGCCTAGCCGGCGGCAGCAGAACCGGGAACAAGACAGAGCAGTACCAAACAAGAACACCACCACCGTCGCCAGGAAACCGTCTGCCGCAGAGAACCACAGCCAGAAAAACAACCACAGTCGACCGAGTCAAAGCACCGGAGATAACCAAATGAAGTAATCCCGAGATAAAAAAAACTAACCCACTGAAACTGAACCATCAATGACAAACTGGACCCCTAAACAGCGGTCCACCCGTCAGACATAGAGAAACAAATGCCCACACACAGACGTGTCCCTGAGGCAAAACTTGTGGCAGCAATCGTGGAGGGCAGCGAGCAGCAAGGCACCGATCCAACAACGCGTCCACAGCGACAACAAAAGTAAAGGCCCACGAGCAGAGAAACAAGACCATCTCGCGCACGGCAGGAGCGCTGAGAAGGCTTGCTGCAGCTCACGCTTAAGCTTTAGATTAATATGCTCCCTACCTAGGTCAAACATATGCAATTTGCAGGCATGATTAACTAGTTGAGGTGACATAAACAACTGTATCTCTGTGTAGAAGATTGATGAAGGTTTTATGCCGTACTGTAGATGCAATCTGCCAAAGGAAAATTATTGACAATCCCTGCACAAGCTCGCCATCCACAAATTTAGACGGCCTAAGTTTGTTTCAGAAAAATAAATTATCAGTATGTCTAGCCCGGGTAGGTTGGGTCAAAATTTACAGGCGACAGCAGCCAAGAGATTTCGATCTATCCATGTATGTGGGCACATGCCTACTCACCACAAGATTATCTAGCTTCTAGGTAACGACCTAAAATATACTAACATAATGTATGATGACAAAACAATGGAGCCACTATAAATTATAATTTGTATACATGGTCTTGTCGCATACTTATTTTAGTTAACATTTATGTCTGTAAATTATATATTCTTAGTTTTTGACCTTATAATACAAGTTACGGGGTTTAGTATTCATGGAGAACCACACAAGTTGATCTTTGTAGCATGTAACGAGAGACCTTAGTCGGTGACTATATTAAATGTTGTCAAAACATATGTATGATATAGAGTGTTCCAAAATGCCAACTTAAGAACATAATAAAACACTAAAAAGGCCACAATGCAACAAATTCGTTACTAGCACAATATTAAATTATTTAACCATTGTTCATGTTTTATAGTCTTTTTTACTTATTATTATTGCAATCAAATAAATTTTAGTAATCCTTTAGCATCCTATTTTCGAGGAATATGTTTTTGCCATTCAAAACTCTTGCTACAATCCTCTATTTCTCATGTTACGTGTCAACCACTTTTTCATGTTAAGTTTGATCTTATCGATTGAAGAGGACATGCAGATGAAATTATTCTAATCAAAGCTGAATGAATGTGGACCCAAGTTTTTTTGTTGCGACATAAGAAAAGGAAGGGAACTTTTCAAAATATTAGGGTCTTCAAAAAAATACCCTATGGAACATAGCACAATGAAGGTTGAAAAAACTCCTATAGGAATGGATCATACTAAACAAAGGAATGACATAAATAACTTTAAAGGATTTCAGTTTCAGTTTTTCTTAGATATTACTTTGATTTGGAGAGGACCTTAATTAATAAATAAAAATGTCAAATTAAATTCAAACACATACAAGAGACGGCCTCTGCATCCAAGAGATGCACATAGCCTGTTTTATTAGATTATTCTCAAAAAACATACAAGAGAGGTTACAAAGATCAAACCGAAGACCACCAAAACAAGCGACAACTCGAAGCTGCCTATCTAAGACATAAAGACGTTAAAGCTTTAGGGCAGACCGCAGATAAGTGTAGTAGTGTTTTCTTTATGCTAGTCATTAGTAGTAGTACTCTGTAACCTTAACAAAAGGATCTATAAATGATTAAATGGTCTCATACGTACACATGCATCACCAAAGACAAATTTTGATATAGAACGGCTAGGTTGTGGCCCAATATGTACCCCACTAGAATAAGCTGCTTTTCACATAATACCATCAAATGGCATGCTTTTCACATAATAACTCATTACTTTACTAACTACTATATACTAACCATCAAATGGTATGCTTTTCACATAATTACCAAAGCTGCTTAACATCTTATCTTATCCAAAACCTATTAGATGTGATGTTAGTGGGTGGCATTGACCACGGCCGGCGCATGTATGGAGAATTAAAGGGTTGACACAAAAAGCATTCATAGTCAGCCCACCGGTTGACTGCTGCATCCACTAGCCAAAAGCTACGTGCGACCGAATCTTAAGAGCAAATAAAATGGAGCCACTTAATTACCACACGAGCGGCTTTATCGATCACAACTGAGTCGGTTGGCCCGAGCATAATTAATCAACGGCTACATAGAAAAGTGATGAGTTAGATAAATATAAGAAGCTAAGTATGTACATAGTTCATAGTCTACCATATAAGCAAATAATGGCACACGCACGCACGCACATACGCGCGCGCGCAGACACACATACACAAAAAGGCATGTGCACCATATCAGCATATACTCCAGATCAAGCAGCACATATAAGGAATTAATGTACAAAAGGAAGTGTGCTCCTAAATCCATATCAGCATATTGCAAGTTGTATGTACAATTTGATTATATATATACTCCTATATCTACTCTCCATATCAGCGTACTTGATATGTAGCTACGACACTTTTGCGTTGCATGCATAAACTCTCTGTTCCTTGTCACCATATATTAATTCCTAGGTTAACTCTTCTTTTATCTCCTGCTGACCTTTTGGCCGTTTGCGGCTAGCTAGCTCTTGTCCAAGCAGATATACTACTCTCTCCGATCATAAATAAGTGTCGCGGTTTTGAATTAGAGCTAGTTCAAAACCGCGATACTTATTTAGGATCGGAGGGAGTACATAAGTATGGCCGTGTACGTTGGCAAGTGTGGCTTGAGAAGCGTGCAAACACAAGACACAGACAGCTGGCTTCCTTCTCCGGCCGGTGTTCCCATGCATCCCAGCCACCAACTGAAAAACCTAGTGTGCATTCCACGTTGCATCTAGAACGAGCGCGTCGGATCGGAACACTTTTCACTGCAGGCTCGCTAGAAACTGTCTAGCTAGGCAACAAATAAGGCGCGGGAAACACGGCCTTAACTCCCGTTGTCACCGCTCCACTGTCACAGTACCCCTATTTTCCTCTCACATCCCATCGACCGACTATCCACGCATCGCCTCCTTTGCCACATATCCCACAACACAGTTTCGGTGACGCCTCGGCGGGCCACGGCGAGCGCATGCGCCTTACAAGAGTAGTATGAGGCCCGCACCGTGCGAACTCATCGGCGGCGCGATAGACCCTTTGGCCAAGTATTTATTTACATTAGCTGAATGCCCGTGCGTTGCCACGACCCATCCTTTTTTCTCTCGATGAATCCATGAGTTGTGAGACTTAAAAAGAGAGTCATGCTGCTTGCTGGTGAAAGTAGAATCCAGTACGTGAATAAATTTGTGGCTAGCTACACACAAATGGAAGAACATGAAATATTGTGGAGTCAACCCTTTTTCATGTGGTTGGCTTTGTATTAAGCCTTTGTTTCTTAATTTAGTTTGGTTGATTGATTCCTAGTGAGGAAACAAAATGCATTATCCTGAAACTTAACTTAAGAGTAGATCTAATGAATCTCTCCATAAAATACTAGTCGTCTTGGTTGCTGAGAAATGTGTACATAAAAGAATAGTGAAGCTGAACATATTGAAGTCGGTTGCCTATATAACGGTACAATAGCCAATGTCATCGGTATAACTTTGTTTTGATAATATTGCCAGTATTATTAGGATCCTATGTAGGAACATCACCATCAACGAATCGGGTGTTCAGCAACCAAAATATGTACCTATTGACCTTAGGATCCTTGTTTACTCGTTGATTAGGATGATTCTTTTATGCCTCACTATTGTTGATGAAACCATGATGTCCTATCCTTGGTGTCCTTTCGTTTTCTTTTCTTAGTTCCAACTTCAAGAAAAACCATGCGGCAAAGGACCCAATGAGGTATTGGGCAACCAAAGTAATACAAATCTTGTCTTTCTTCCATTCTATGTACAACATTATAGTTAATTTCAAACTGTCTGAGCTATAGGTTAGCTGCGGTGTCCCCACTGGACCTGAAATTGCACGGAAAACTAATATACTGGTGTTGTTTCCTTTCATTATTTATTTTATTGTGTAATTTAGACGAGAGTTTGCATAAATTTGAGTTAGAAAATTCCAAGGGCAAAAGAAAATCACTCAAGGCAGGGGAAAATGGTGCAAGAGCTCATGAAAGGTTCTGCTACTTACACCTTCGTTGTTGTTCTCCTGGTGGTTCTTGTCCATACTATTGTAGGGTCCAACCAGTCTTTCTCCCGATTAAATTTCCTGATGTTGCTTACTTTGCCTGCGGTGATGCAAAAAGGTTATCCCATGAACTTTCGGATCAGTAACAGTTAAAGGATGTGAGAATACATGGTTTTTGAAAGAAGCTGCATTCTAGCCTTTTAAATTAAGATATTTGGTAGATCTTCTGCACCAGGAAATACTCAAGAATGGCAGCAGATCAACAAAACATTCATGCATTCCCTCGCTGAATTGTTGAATCGAGAAACCACATTGATGTAGCAGGAAGGGTTACAAGTCGAACCAAAAGGACTTTGGTTTGTTTATATTTGCATGTATCTAAACACTAAAACGCATCTAGAAATATGCGAATTTAAACAAATACAAGTCACTTATATTTCTGGATGGAGCAAGCAGTAGATATGAGTTTCAGACTTTCAATCAGATAATCAAATATGATCCACTCGTTGTCGTCCTCATTGTCCGAAGAGAGATTCTTGTTTCTGAACACCACCTTCCACAGATGTGTCGCCTCTGCCCTCTCGCTGCCTTGGGGTGTACTCGCTATTTTCCTGTTGTCCCAAGCCTGGAACACGGCGAACCTATCCTCATTCTCGTAGGCGCGTGGGCACACTCGTAGAGCAGCCCCAGGGACGCATCCTTCACCACCACTCGCAAAGGCTGAAGCGACAAATTGGCGTGCTTGAGATTCTAGAACTTGATGTAGACGGGCTCGTTCGTCTAGGCTGGTATCCAGTCGATCTCCTCCATCGGCAGCCTCCACATCTTCTTAGCTGGATCCTCATTCTCCTCTCCTTTGTCGTGTACCCCTCGGCACAGGTCATCGACACACGGGCATATTGGGCAGATTTTTGCAAAGCAAACATTTCTCTTAAACTTAATTAAGCGATTGCATTCACTCAATATTTGCCACATGAAGTCAAATTAATGCTTGCAGTTGAAGAAAGAACAAAATTAATATTTACCACAGAAGTTCTACAACAGAAGTCCTGTAGGCATCAAACAGATCAAATCAAGCTGAACTGTAGCTGCCATTGCATACAAGATATTACCTCATGTGCTAAGAATTGCAGCGGACTGATGCCGCAGACTCATGCCGTCGAGTATCCGGCTGCTGGACACCTTGTTGGTTGCTGCGTATTTAACCAACATAAATCAGTCAAATTAGTAGTGGACTAAAAAAGCATAGGCTTTGGGAGGAAGGAGGATGGGATTCCATCAACTGTCAGCCTCGCCTGCGTGAAATTGAAGGAGTATGCCGCGGAGGAGTCCACCCCGTCAATCATACCGGTCTTAAGTCTAGATGAGGACGGGGGTGTGCGGTGAAGGCAGGCAGAGAGTAGGTGCTCAGGGGCAGCATCTCTCAGACGACGTAGAGGGGCAGAGTAGGGCAAGAGTTTCTGGTGGCATCGACAATCAGCTCTCGTGTTCGATTTTATGGCAGTATATTGGGGCGGTGAACACACGGCGGTAAATGCGGAGGGTGGCGGTGGCAAAATCGCGAGGTGTGAGAGATGGTGGCTCGGCCGCAGGAAGCACGGAGATCGGAGGCGGAGAACCGCGACGGGTGGTTCCGTTCCTCCCACCGGATGAGGTGGATGGCGCAGGCGGTCGGTCTCCGGAGATCGATATGGGTAGTGTGGGGGATTTGGGAAGAACTTGTCGAGGAAAAAAAAAAAAGAGTAAACCGCATCAGCGGTACTAATTCTTTTACCGTGACTTCACTTAGGTCCTAGTTGTTTAAAATTGCACGTTTAGATCCTAAATCTTTCAAAATTGAGTCACGTGAGGTCCTAAACCGGTTTGACCCGAGTTGACCGGTGCCACGTCGACAGCTGGACTCGACTAGACGTTCATATTTGTGAAAAGGCCCTCCCATGTGTATTCCTTCCAAATAACATGTCCCTCTTTTTTCCTACCTGACCTCCCCCTCTCCTTGTTCCTCGTCGGAAACCCTTAGTACTATGCCCCCGTCGCTGGTATCCCTTCAGTAGCGCGTGCCTCTGTTGTGGTCGCCTCCGCACCATGCTCCTGCAGCACACCCCGCTAGGCTCCCCTTCGCCGTGTGCGCCCCTCGCCGGCATCCCGGTCACAGCGCGCACCCTTAACCACAAACCCGCTGCAACACGCACTCGTTGCTACATCCCTACCGCAGCGCACCCCTAGAGACAAGATCCTCTCCGTTAGGCTTCCTTCTATAGTGTGCTCCCGTAAAAGGCACTCTTCTAGTTGCCTTGGCATGTGCGCCAGAAGTCCACATGCACCATCAGGCAGAGTCAAATCCACCACGGCACATCCCTCTCTTGCTCGCGTTGACAAGGTCCCTAGAGGACTAGACTGTTGGTTCTACCTCACTGTGCGAGGTCGATGGATGAAGGGCATCAAGCCGATTGTGGGAGCCGGGGAAGAAAAATATAGGTGGGTGCTGGATGGGGCAGAATGGGCCAAGTCAAACTCCACAAGGACCGAATTTTGGAAGAAATACAATATTGGGGGGCTATTAGCAAATATGGAGGGTTGCTGATATGCGTCATGGGCCCTATTGTCGATGTGGCACTGGTCAACTAGGGTCAAACCGGTTTAGGACCTCGCGTGACTCAATTCCGAAAGATTTAGGACCTAGACGTGCAATTTCAAAGAACTAGGACCAAAGTGAAGGAACGGAAAAATAATTAGGACCGCTGGTGTGGTTTACTCAAAAGAAAAAGAAAACCAATCGATACAATGGCAATTTTCAGTAATATGCAATTTCGTGGGAGGGTATCTCGGTAAAAAGTGCGACGGACGAAAATTTGTAGGGACGAAAACCACCTCTAAATTAATAATGGCCTTGGATTTTTCTAGATTCACATATATCTAGCACTAAAATATGACTAAATACATCTAAATCTAATACCATCAATTTGGATCATACAAAGAGGATGTACTATATATATATTCCATGATAGGCTGCTAAGAGCATCTCCACTTGTTTTTGGTCTGGGTACGCCGAGTTTCCCACTCGCGTACCCAGCCCGAGTTTCCGGGACGCCCGTTTCCGCTCAAATTCGGCTCAAGTTCGTCCAGATTTCGGCATAGTTCGGCATACCATGAATATAGAATATTTTACGGCCATAGTTCGGTGAAATTTTAAACATAGTTCGACGTAAATGTAAACATAGTTTGGCCTGCGGTGAAAATGCAACATATTTTGGCCAAGTTCGGCCAGTTCATGCTAGGCATCTACGTGTTGCCCCCCGCATATCCATAGGTGCCCAACAAGATCATTCTGCATCTGTTGATGCATCGCCGGATCTCGGATCTCCTGACGCATGGCGATGAATGTAGCCTAGGTTGGAGGCACCTAATGATCAGGCTCGGCAAGAGGACCCTGTCTGTAGTATGGCTCGTTCTACTCGAGCAAACTCACTGGATCCTTCCTCTCATCCTCAGTGATCATTTTGTGCAAGACCACACAATAGTTCATCACTTTCCACATCTGATCTTTCGGCCAGGTCATAGCAGGGAACCGGACAACTGCAAACCTCTGCTGGAGCACACCGAATGCCCGCTCCATGTCCTTCCTGCAAGCTTCCTGTTCCTTGGCAAAGTGAGAATGCTTGGGGAGCATTGGGTTTGAGATAGTCTTCACAAATGTTGGCCATCTTGGATAGATGTCATCTGCTAGATAGTATCCCTCGTTGTAGGGGTGCCCGCTGATATCAAATTCCACAGAGGGAGCATGACCCTCAACAAGCTTGGAAAAGCCAGTTGATGTGACCTTTCAGCAGTGGGTGATCTCAAGTACTGTTTTCCGAACACTGCAATCACTGCCCTGCAGAACCTGTACAATGATACGTCGGAAACGTATATATAATTTTTGATGCTTCATGCTAGTTTAGTATCTACTTTGTTTTACTTGTCTACACTTTGAGGTGCTTTTTACATGTTTTATGGTACTAACCTACTAACAAGTTGCAACAGTGCCAGATGCCTGTTTTCTGTTGTTTTTGGTTTCAGAAAAGTTAGTAAAGAAATATTCTCGGAATTGGACGGGACAAACGTCAAAGTCAATTACTTTCCATGGGGAACAAGAAGTCCAGAGGGGAGCCAGAGGGGCTAGCCAGGGGGGCAGACCCACCCTAGGCGCGGGTGGGACCTAGCCCGCGCCTGGCTAGGGTTTGCTCCCTCTGGCCGATGCCTCGGCCTCCCCCTTCGCCTATAAGAAGCCCCCGATGCGAAAACCCTGAGTACCCGATCAAAAATCCACGAAACCATCTGTAGCCGCTGCCACCATCGTCCCTAGATCGGGGGGATCTGAAGTTATTCCCTGCACCCTGCCGGAGGGGAGATCATCCCAGAGGCCTTCTCTCCGGTATGATGCGTGAGTAGTTCCACCTTGGACTATGGGTCCATGTAGTATCTAGATGGTTGTATCTCCTCCTTTGTGCTTTCATGTATAGATCTTGTGAGCTCCGTTCATGATCAAGATCTAATCTATTTGTAATCATGCATGTTGTGTTTGCGGGGATCCGATAGATATTGAGATTATTACATTGGTTTGATTAATGGTTTTGTCTTTATGATTCTATCATGTCTGTGTTGTTTGTGATCTTTCATGGTCTCCGTTGTTAGTAGCTATCTTGGCCAAGGAGTTGCTAGTGACTCCAAGAGGGAGTATTTATGCTCGATAGTGGGTTCATGCCTCTAGTTTTCAAGGGAAGTGACAATAATCTCTTCGGTTGTAGATGTGTTGTTGATATTAGGGAGAAAACAACGGTCTCTTGTTCATGGAACATGTGGACTATTTACCTTACACACTTTTTCTAAAGCAGTTGTCTGTTGCTTGCAACTTAATACTAGAGGGGGTTCGGATGATAACCTGAAGGTGGACTTCTAGCCATAGATGCAGTTGGATGGCGGTATATGTATCTTGTTGTATTTCCCAATTGAATCTCATAGGATCTTTCTGACTAGTAATTGCATTGTTATGCCTTGCTCAGTTCCTGTCAATTGCCCTCCTGTAAATTTTTTACCCTTCATGCCATGTTGTTTATCTAAGGAGAGCACCTCTAGTGAACTATGGACCCCGGTCCAATCTTTACCATCAATACATCCTCCACCTTTACTTGTTTACTTTCTGCAAACCATTACCTTCCACACCATACGTTTAATCCTTTGTTACAGCAAACCGGTGAGCTTGACAACCTCACTGTTCGTTGGGACAAATTCTTGAGTTTGTGTTGTGCAGGTTTCCATGTTGCTTGCAACACCTTTGAGACGTTTCCTTCCTTCTTCTGGTTTAATAACCTCGGTATCTACTGAGGGAAGACTTGCGGCTGTGCTCATCACACCTTTCTCTTGGGGTTCACCAACGAAGTGCACCTATATCAACTAGGCGCATCAACAAGTTTTTTGGCGCCGTTGTCGGGGAGGCTAAGGACGTATTTACAAGGGGAGTCCTTCATTTCCTTTCTCTTTACTCTGTTTTTAGTTTGCTTTGTTTCTTTTTCTTGGTTTTGTTTGCCTCTTTCCAAAAAACCCAAAAAAAATAGTCTACCTTGGTTTGCTTTCTTTATTCAAAAACATAAAAAATTAGTTCCTGCTCTAGATGCTGCTGCTATTTTTGGCTTGCCCACCTTTGCCAAAATGAACTCTGCTGAGAACACCAAGTTGTGTGAATTCACTAGCACCAACAACAATGATTTCCTAAGAACACCTATTGCTCCACCTGCTCCTGATGCTACCTTTTATGAAATTAAGCCTGCTTTATTGAATCTTGTGATGAGAGAGCAATTTTCCGGTGCTAGTTCTGATGATCCATCTCAATAGCTTTGTTGAACTTTGTGAAATGCAAAAGTATAAGGATATAGATGGATACATTATTAAGCTCAAGCTTTTTACTTTCTCCTTGAGAGGAAAAGCTAAAGAATGGTTGCTTTCTTTTCCTAAAAATAGTATTGATTGTTGGACTAAGTGCAAAGATTCTTTTATTGGAAAGTACTATCCTCCTGCTAAGATTATTGCTATGAGAAGTGACATTATGAAATTTAAACAACTTGATAGTGAACATGTTGGTCAAGCTTGGGAAAGAATGAAAACTTTGGTTAAGAATTGTCCCACTCATGGACTCACTGCTTGGATGATTATCCAGACTTTTTATGCAGGATTGAACTACTCTTCAAGGAACCTGCTGGACTCAGCTACTGGAGGTACTTTCATGAGCCTCACCTTGGGTTCTGCAACAAGACTCCTTGACAATATGATGCTTAACTATTCTGAATGGCATGTTGAGAGAGCTCCACATGGTAAGACGGTAAATTCTGTTGAGGAAACTTCCTTTTTGAATGAAAAGATTGATGTTATTATGGCTATGCTTGTTAATGGGAAAGCTCCTCTAGATCCTAATAGTGTTCCCTTATCCTCTTTGGTTGCTCAAGAAGAGCAAGTTGATGTGAACTTTATTAGAAACAACAATTTCAATAACAATGCTTATGGTAATTACAGGCCTTATCCTCCTAGTGGAAATGCTTATCATGGTAGATCTGGAATGCCTAGTGAAGAAAGGATTCTAGAAGTAGAGAGATCCACAAAGAATTTTATGCAAATGCAATATGAGCAAAAAAAGATTTTCACTAAAACTATGGAGGAACAGTCTATCATCTTGAAAAACATTAGCCATCATCTTGATAATCTGAATAGAGAAATTCCGGGTTTATAGTCAAAAAAATTGAGTGCTGAGAAAAAAATATCCTATTTGTCTGAAGCTCAGTCTTCCTTGATTAATAAAATGGCTGCTAAACCTGAAACTATGGAAAATACCTTTGCTACTTCTCATGCCATACAATTTACTATTGATGAAAATGTTAGGCTGTTAGCTCAACTTCATGCTAAGTGGGAAAGGAAAGCTTAAATTGATATAAACAATAGGGTGTGCACCATCACCACTAAACCACCAGTAGTCCCTATTCCTCCTCCTACTATGCCTAAGCCTATTGAGCCTACTACTAGTGATGCTAAGTTTGACTTTGATATTGATGGTTGCAATATTTCTGAAGTGATTATGTTCCTACAAAAGCTTGCTAGAAGTCCTGATGCTAGTGATATGCATGTTGCCTTTACTAAACACATTATAGATGCTCTTGTTAAGATTAAGGAAGAGAAGCTAAAACACAAAGCTTCTATTCCTGGGAAAGTAGAAGATGGTTGTGAACCCATTATTAATATGCAAGTGAATGACTTCGATCTCAAAGCTTCATGTGATCTTGGTTCTAGTGTCTCTTATGCCTAGGAAGATTTATGAAATGCTTGATTACCACCATTGGAAGATTGTTATTTAGATGTCCCACTCAATGATAATGCTAAAAAGAAACGCATGGGGAGTATTAATGATGTTCTCATTATGGTTAATAATGCTTATGTCCCTGTGGATTTCTATGTTTTGGATGTTGAATACAATGCTTCTTGTCCTATTACTTTGGGAAGACCTTTTCTTAGAACAGTTGGTGTCATCATTGATATGAAAGAAGGCACCATCAAATATCAATTTCCATTCAATAAAGGTATTGAACACTTCCCTATGAGGAAGATAAGTTTCTTTTTGCTCCTCCTTTTAAAGCAAGATTTGATGTTAATGCTTCCTCATTTAAAAATACTTGATTCTTCTTGCTTCTTGTGCCTAACTTAAAGGCATTAAAGAAAAGTACTTGTTGGGAGATAACCCAAGAGTTTTCTTGAGTCTTAGAAGTTATTACTTTAGTAATAACCTCTCCTTATCCTTTTTATTTGCTTTTTGTGCCAAGAATGACCTCTAATGAGAGGGAAGTAAGATTTGGGGAGTTGCTGTCCCGAAACAGATTTCTGTCCTCCACCAAAAAAATCATGAGGAGTCTCTGTAACTCGTATTGAGCTCAAAATGTACGAATAAATCCCCCAGTATGTTATATAACTTTCGTTAGTTCAACACTTTTTGATTTGAGCAACAGAAGATGTTCGAAAAAATCAGTTTCTACCTGCTAGTCTATTTTGACAGATTTCTGCCATTATTTGCATTTACTTCTTATTGATTCCTTTTTGAGTTATTTTTGGTAAATTGAGCTTTTTGAAGGAGTTATTATAGTAGCTTGTGTTTTTAGTGAAAAGTATTGCTGTTCCAAAGCTTTGCCAGTGGTCTAATATCTTTTGAATAAGCTAATGTTGCTAATGAAGATTGTGTGAAGTTTTGTATGAAGGAAAGATTTTAGGTGTAGAGAGAGAATGATGCAATGAGATGAAGAATGGAAAAAATATCAAGCTTGGGGATGCCACCATGGTGTCACCCCAAGAAATATCCAAGATGTACAAGCGTCAAAGCTTGGGGATGCCCAAGGCATCCCCTTCTTCATCAATAAAAAACTCAGGTCTGTCTAGACACTTCGTTTTTATTGTTTCATGCATAGTTGTGTTGTTCTTGGAGCGTCTTAGTTTTTGTTTGCTTTGCTTAGTTGTTTAGTTTTCTTGAATAAAGTAGTTTGGACCCCCATTCTCGCTGTGTTGTTTTGCAAATAAGTTTGCTTGGTGTTGGAAAGGAGTAGTAAGTTCTTGCTTGAAGTGCAAGAGGAGCTTGCATTGACTATGACTTAGACTTTAGCATGACATGCTAGGTGTTGTTTTAGCATTATTCTTAGTGATTATTGTTGTAGCATGTATTGTTCCAAACAATTGGGATTGCTTAGTGTGCCTTGAAGAAATTATGCGTTGTTTTATCATGCAAAAGCCAGTATTGTGGTATTCTCCTTTGATGCTTTGCTTGGGTTGACTTGGCACATCCTTACACCATGTTATGACTATGACAAGTCACCATTAGCCTCTATGATCATTTATTCCTTGACTTGTAGTACCACTCTTTGCTTTGATTAGTATGCTTTGTTGCATTGCATGAGTATGGCCATTATGCTCTCTTAGTTGGTTGCTCCCAGTCTTTTGCTAGCCTCCACTTGTATGAGTAAGTTCTACTCATGCTTCCAACTCCCAAGAAACCAAGTTATTCCAAAGTGTCCACTATAAACTCCTATGCATGGTGTGTTACACCATTCCAAGTATATTCTTGTTTTCAACTATCTTCCAATTAAAAACTATTTTGTTATGTGAAAACTTAGTGATTAAAGCCCTCACGAACTTGATGGCACACTTTATTCTTTGCCCCTAATAAACTTGAACCATTGTGACAACTTTGTTGTATATGCTTGCACTTATAAGCTGGAATTAGCAGAACAGTGCTGTCACGGGGAACGTTTTCAACATTGCACTTGTACTTTTGTACTCAGTTGATATTATGATCTTTTGTCTATGGCTGTCATCGGTGTGAAATAAAGAGGGAACTTGTAAGTCCATGGAGTTTGTATTCTGTGTTAGAGAAACGCCTAGGCCGCTAGCCTAAACCATGCCTAATCATGGTGGAAACTTGCAGAATCACCATAGTGAGCTATATATGAAGCATCCTCAATAAAAAGCTATGCATATGGTAAATAAAAATATTGCTGAGATGCTCATTGTCTGCTTGCCTTGTCATTTTGGTTATGGGAAAGCTCCTGTACCATGTGCAAGGGGTACCCCGTTGGCGGTTCTCAATGATATGCAGAAACTTACAATGACAAGAACTTGCATGGGCCCAAAGTTTAGTATGCATGAGGTGTGGCCCTCGTATTCAAGGGACTTGAGATTGCCAACTTATACTTCGTCAAGCATATACTCCAGCTTTGCCACTTTAACCTTAACCACTTCAAGAAGCTTATGATAGGGGCAATGAGGGCTGAAAGCTAACAAGTACCATAATTTTTGGAAGATCTTTTTGAAACTTGTAATCCCTGCTTCCTTTACAAAAAGGCCTTTCTTCCACCATTATTGAGTCTCCACCTTATACCTTTAGGCACCATTAAGAGAGCATAGTTGTCATTCTATGTGCAGTGTTCCAAAGCTTATTAATTGATGCATATTGTGATATTACTTGTTCTTGTGCTATTTGTTTCTAGTCACCCTTGTGAACTTTGCAGGTGTCCTATGCATCTATATTGCTATTCTATGAGGGACAAGCTGATTGCCACTATGCTATGTTTTCTATATGTGAAACAAACAAATGTTTTTCAATGCATGTTATTCATAATCTTTGTTTGTATCTTGCCATGTTGCATGCATAGTTACTTTGTCCTATTGTTAGAACTCCATTCTTGCTTGCACATGTTTAGAGTTCTTTGATCCCAGCTTTCAATGCTTGCAAATGGTTGGATATTTATTGTGAGGGTGCATGTTACCTCAAAAATTATTCTGTTTATCACTTACCTACTCGAGGAAGAGCAGGAGTTAAACTTGGGGATGTTGATATGTCGAAAACGTATCTATAATTTTTGATGCTCCATGCTTGTTTAGTATCTACTTTGCTTTACTTGTCTACACTTTGAGGTGCTTTTTACATGTTTTCTGGTACTAACCTACTAACAAGTTGCAACAGTGCCAGATGCATGTTTTCTGCTGTTTTTGGTTTCAGAAAAGTTAGTAAAGAAATATTCACAGAATTGGAAGGGACAAACGTCAAAGTCAATTACTTTCCGTGGGGAACAAGAAGTCCAGACGGGAGCCAGAGGGGCCAGCCAGGGGGGCCAGACCCACCCCAGGCACGGGTGGGCCCTAGCCCATGCCTGGCTAGGGTTTGCTCCCTCTGGCCGCCGCCTCGGCCTCCCCCTTCGCCTATAAGAAGCCCCCGATGCAGAAACCCTGAGTACCCGATCAAAAATCCACGAAACCGTCTGTAGGCGCCGCCACCATCGTCCCTCGATCGGGGGGATCTGAAGTTCTTCCCGGCACCCTGCTAGAGGGGAGATCATCCCGGAGGCCTTCTCTCCGGTATGATGCGTGAGTAGTTCCACCTTGGACTATGGGTCCATGTAGTAGCTAGATGGTTGTATATCCTCCTTTGTGCTTTCATATATAGATCTTGTGAGTTCCATTCATGATCAAGATCTAATCTATTTGTAATCATGCATGTTGTGTTTGCGGGGATCCGATGGATATTGAGATTATTATGTTGGTTTGATTAATGGTTTTGTCTTTATGATTCTCTCATGTTTGTGTTGTTTGTGATCTTGCATGTTGTCCGTTGTTAGTAGATATCTTGGCCAAGTAGTTGCTAGTGACTCCAAGAGGGAGTATTTATGCTCGATAGTGGGTTCATGCCTCTAGTTTTCAAGGGAAGTGACAATAATCTCTTCGGTTGTAGATGTGTTGTTGCTACTAGGGAGAAAACAACGGTCCCTTTTCATGGAACATGTGGACTGTTTACCTTACACACTTTGCTTAAAGCAGTTGTCTATTGCTTGCAACTTAATACCAGAGGGGGTTCGGATGATAACCTGAAGGTGGACTTCTAGTCATAGATGCAGTTGGATGGAGGTCTATGTATCTTGTTGTATTTCCCAATCTAATCTCATAGGATCTTTCTGACTAGTAGTTGCATTGTTATGCCTTGCTCAGTTCCTGTCAATTGCCCTGCTGTAATTTGTTTACCCTTCATGCCATGTTGTTTATCTAAGGAGAGCACCTCTAGTGAACTATGGACCCTGGTCCAATCTTTAACATCAATACATCCTCCACTATTAATTGTTTACTGGTTGCAAACTATTACCTTCCACACCATATGTTTAATCCTTTGTTACAGCAAATCGGTGAGCTTGACAACCTCACTGTTCATTGGGACAAAGTCTTGAGTTTGTGTTGTGCAGGTTTCCACGTTGCTTGCAACACCTTTGAGACGTTTCCTTCCTCCTTCTAGTTTGATACTGAGGGAAGACTTGCTGTTGTGCTCATCACACCTTGCTCTTGGGGTTCACCAACGAAGTGCACCTACATCAACTAGGTGCAACATACAAGCAATCAATGGCGATGGACTCGGCCATGCGGAGATAGTCATTGGCACTGTCACCCGACGCTCCATATGCAAGCAACCTCATAGCCAGTATGCACTTCTGCAGTGAGGAAAATCCAACCATGCCGGTGCAGTCCTTCTTGTAAACGAAATAGGGGTCGAACTCCCGGATGGCATGCACAATATTGAGGAAGAGCTTTTGGCTCATCCTGAAACGGTGCCGAAACACGGCCTCTCCATGGAGCGGCTCGTCGGCGAAGTAGTCGGCGTACAACAAGCAGTCGCCCTCTATCCTTTGCATTGCCTTGCACTTCCGGCGACCCAGCACCAAACCCCCGTGCTTCGGCTTCGCCATTGCATGTACAGCTGGGCGAGGGAGGCGAGGATCTCCGTGCGCTCTGCATCTTCGGCGACCTCGGCGTTCTCCTCCTCCAGCAGTACGACGAGTATCTCCTTGTCGTCAGAGTCCATGGAGAGTATCTCGTCGTCGTAGTAGTCCATGTCCGATCCGGCCAAATGCCGAACACTTGGTGGGCGTGGTGGTGGGAGCACGCAGCGAAGCAGAGCTACAACGAAGTTCGGGCGACAAAAGTGGCAGCGGAATGGGCAGCAGCCTGGGCGACAACTACGGCGAGCATATCTAGAGGCGTGGGCATGGCTTGGCGTGGAGGAGCTCCGCCGGTGAAGTCATGGCGACAGAGGCGCTGGGAGCTCTTCGCCGCAGTCTGGGCGAGTGGAGTGGGGGGAATGGGACTGTCTCGCCGACAAAGCTGGCCTACACCCTTTTTCGCTGCGTCCGGCATCCCCAGGGCGTACCCGGGAACCTGGGTACGACCTGGGAAGCCTGGACCAAAGTTCGCCCAAATCCGAATGAAAACAGGTTCCTAGGTACGCGACTGGTCCGATTTTCAGCATCCGGACCTAAATTCGACGTCCGGATTGGCATCTTGGGTACGCAAGTGGAGATGCTCTAAGAGACAAGGCATTAGTGATAGTGTCTTTAACTGGCTAATAGCTCCCATGTGACGTCTTTACGCGGAATTGGAAGGAACACGACATCGTCGCAAAGAATAGCTCGCATGCGACGCTTCTGAGGCAGCTAATAGCCCGGGGCCACACGGGCCATAAAACAGTCGTTAAGGACACATTTAACTTTGTTCCAAGATTAGGGTTAAGCCAAACCGGTCGGTTGGGATAGCCAGTCAAACCAATCGCTTCCGACCGAGAGCGCGCGTCACACTGACTGTAGCTTCCCCAACGGCGGCGGACCTCACCCATCATTCTCGGCACCGGCGGCGGCAGGGCAATTCTTTTAGGCAGCAGCGCTTTCGTTCGATGGCGAAGGTGGTGAGTGCTATTTGAAAGCTAATTCCTCTCCCATTCTTCTCAATTCGAGATCTGAGCGTGCCCATTGATGCTAGATTGTGGAGGCCGGGCGGGTGTGCTGAATGGGGCGAGGGGGAACGAGATGGAGCCGGGAGAGGGGACTTATAATCGGTATATCCCGCATCTCTGCACTTAATTTCTGTAAGGTTCGGCTCCTTGTTCGCTTCTGCTAGCTCACAGTGCCCGCCAAAAATAGGGGAGACAATGTTGCGCGGCACACATTCGAATTTTGCATCAAATTCTTTCTCTCTAGGGCTATTTTAGTTGATGGCAGCACGCAGCTCATTGAGAGAGACACTGTTGTTAAATGTGAGGTAGAATTAGAACATGCTGATCCCCAAGAGATAATAAACATGGGAGAGGAGGCGGTGAGGAAAATGGTGGAAAAAATTGGGGATAGTGTGGTTTGGGGGCCAGAGCAAGAAGTTTCTTTGTTATGATTTGATGATTGGAAATGTGACTATGTTAGGATTGAGATAGGGGAACATATAGTTGATGAAATCGATGAGCGAAACGGTTGGACAAGCAAAACTGTTCTGTTTTTAGCACAACTCATTGATCTGGAACCTTATTCGTGGGTTGGATATATGGCCTCGAAGTTGGTTGCTCAGATGGTCGAGGATGATTGGGCTGCACAAAGGCAAGTAATGCCTATACTTATTGAGTTGGCAGTGTTAACAGTGGATGCAGATGCTAATGCACAAGGGGCTGCACAAAATATTGTAACTGTTGATTGGAATTCAGTTGAGATACGTGCCCGGACTGATTTGTTCATTGCACCAATAGATGACATTGAAATGGCAAAGCTTTTTGGCATTCCTATAGATGAAAGAGACAGGGATAAGGAGAGGGATGAAGCTGCAAATGATGGTGACAACCATTTAAGAGATGGAGAGGCGGATATAGATCTAGAGTTGTTGGAAAATGCTACAGTTCATGTAGATGATGCACATGATGATGAGCTAGTAAAATTTTATGACAAAGAGGACCCAGTTATTGAAGTTGGGAGATTGTTTCCAAGCATGGATGAATTCATGATGTGTTTCAGGACATATGCAGTCAAACGCGAGTTTGCTACCAAGACTATGTGGACTGATAAAAAGAAGTTATATGCAAAATGTATAGGTTATGATGGTGGTGCCAGGCCTTGCAAGTGGTATATATCTGCTAGACGCCAACCTGATGGAAGGACAATAAGAGTGAATCAAATTCCAAAATCTCATACTTGCATTACAAGTTCTCAAACAGTTACAAAGATGATATCACAATTATGGGTTGCAGAAAAAATCAAACCTATTTTAGCCAAAACACCAAACAACACTACAAATAGACTGAAATTAGACTTGGAAAAGCAGTACCCCATTAAGCTGAATTATACTACAGTGTGGAAGGCAAAGCAAAGGGCAATGAAGGAGTTATATGGTGATTGGGAAAATACTTTTCGAATGCTTTATAACTTCAAAGAAGAAGTAGAGAAGAGGTCACCTGGCAGTGTTGTGGAGATAGATACTAAGGTAACAACTGATGGGAAAGTCTTCTTCTCTAAATTCTTCATGGCTTTAAAGCCTTGCATCGATGGCTTCAAAGCAGGGTGCCATCCATATTTGAGTATAGACTCATCTTTCTTGACTGGAAAGTGGAATGGTCAGCTAGCAACATGTAATGCTTTAGATGGACACAATTGGATGTTTCATGTAGCTATTGGCATGTTTTAGTCTAAGACAGAGGAATCATGGACATGGTTCATGGTTCATGACGCAGTTGAAAAGATGCATAGGGCCAGTCCCTCCATTGGCAGTGCACACAGATGCATGTAAAGGTTTAGAAAATGCAGTGAAGATTGTTTTCCCTCATGCTGAGCAGAGGGAGTGCTTCGGCCATATGTGGATGAATTTGATCAAAAAATTCAGAGGAGATGATTTTGGACGCATGTGGCCAGCAACAAGATCTTACACGAGACAGACACATTCATATCACCTTGACAAGATTAAGGCGGCATGCTCTGAGGAGGATAGGGTCAAGTTTTGTACATGGTTGGAAACCTACCATTCTCTTTTATGGTACAGGTCAGGTTTTAACACTGCCATCAAATGTGATCATATCAACAATATTTTGGCAGAAAGTTTCAACAACAAAGTGAAGGAGTTAAAAGACTTGCCTGTCCATGACATGGTTGACCAGACCAGGATCATGATCATGAGGTTGTGGGAATTGAGAAGAAGGCTTGGTAATGTTCTTCAAGGAGATAAGCTTCCTGATGTTGTGCAGCAGGTGGTCAACAGGAGCAGAAATCTTGCACATTTGCGTATTTAGAAATCCTCATTATGGGGTGCTGAAGTCAAATATACAAAGACTGGCAGGAGGCATGTTGTTGACACTCAATTGCATCAATGCACATGCCTTGAGTGGCAACACACTGGAAATCCTTGTGAGAATGCCATACTTTTCTTGGCCTCCAAACACAAGCTACATATGTACCCATATTTGCATGAGTATTATTTTGTAGCAAAATTCAAAGGCTGCATATGGAACACCAATTCCAGCACTTACAAACCAGCCTCAGTGGCCTGAAGTGGACATTCAGTTCTCCTTGTGTCCTCCTTTGATGAAAAGAAAGGCTGGCAGGCCCAACCAGAGTAGATTCAAGGCTTGATTTGAGAAAGGTGGGAGCAGCAAGAAGGGAAAGAAAGATGAAAAGAAAGATGCCAAGCCAAAAAGGGTCCAAAAAGGTAACAAGAATAGATGCAAACTCTATGAAGAACTTGGACACCGAGCTAGCTCTACCAAGGGCAGATACCCTGCTGAAAAGCCAAAGTATGTTCATCCAAAATCTATGTATTTCTTGTTGATGATTTTCTCCCCCAACTAACTTGCTTGTTTTTAGGAGGAAGCGTGGAGAAAAAGGCCCACCTCTTGTTGTTGAGGAATGTTGGCCAGTGAAAAGGGCAAGAATCAACGGCCAAAGAAAGAAGAGAACTAACCAGATCATGTTTGGTGCTGCTGAGGTGCAATCTGAACTTGTTTTGGAATATGATGTGCAAACTGTTGAGGTGCAAAGTGAACCAGTTAATGCCGTTGAGGCTTTAGGGTACACCGTTTCTGATTTGGAAGCTCTGGTGCAAAATGAGGGACAAAATGAGCATGTTGTTGAGGCTCTGGTGCAAAATGAGCATGTTATTGAGGCTCTAGTGCAAAATGAGCATGTTGATGAGGCTGTGGTGCAAACTGACCATGTTGATGAGGCTCTGGTGCCAGATTGTGTTGTTGAGGAGGTGAAGGAGACTCTTGGACGTGCTGTGGGGAGGCCAGATGGTTATGGTAAGAAAAAGAAGAGCGTAAACCACCCCATTTCTAACCAAGTTTTTTTTCAACCATTTCTAAAACCAAGTTTGATATTTTTCCTCACAACTATGTCACATAACATGACACCATGCGAATGTTTTGTATTTTTTTGATTTTTTTTGAATTAGTTATGCACATTTGAATGTCTAGTCAAACTTTTTTAAGGATTTTCATAAATATTCTGAGCTAGGGGCTGAGTATCACAAAACTAGCATTAGATCTCTGATGAAATAGCATGTTGTGAACCTAAAAATGATTTTTACAAAAAATAATCAGCATGAAATCATGTACCTGTAGTTCATATCTTACCCACTTCCAACCAATTCGGCAGGATTTGTCTTTTTCACCATGGATGGAATAAAAAGTTTGAGATACTCAAGTTGGGACATTGTACATGCTAGGTGGTCTAGTATTTTTTAAAAATAGTATGTTACCATTTTGCAACTTCAATTTGGTGGTTGCTTCACAAATCCCATCCTCTTTCGGCTCTCAGAAAATGGAAAATGGATTTTCTGTGCGTCGAAAAAGAAAACTTTGTACTACAACATTGTTAGTCATCCCATTATACACATGCATGCCCAATATTGGCATATTATTACAAACTATGCCTTGATTCTAGCCATATCATTGGTCATTTGACCCGAAAGCCAAAAAAGCTCGGAGGAGATAGATCATTTTGTGAAGGGTTTTTTGAAATATGATCAATATACCAAGTTTGATATTTGCCTCACAACTCTGTCACATAACATGACACCATGCGAAGGTTTTGTATTTTTTTGATTTTTTTTGAATTAGTTATGCACATTTGTATGTCTTGTCAAACTTTTTGAAGGATTTTCATAAATATTATTAGCTAGGGGTTGAGGCTTACTAAACTAGCATTGGATCTCTGATGAAATAGCATGTTGTGAACCTAAAAATTATTTTTACAAAAAATCATCAGCATGAAATCATGTACCTGTAGTTCATATCTTACCCACTTCCAACCGATTCGGCAGGATTTGTCTTTTTCACTAGGGATGGAATAAAAGGCTTGAGATACTCAAGTTGGGACATTGTACATGCTAGGTGCTCTAGTATTTTTGAAAAATAGGATGTTACCATTTTGAAACTTCAATTTGGTGGTTGCTTCACAAATCCCCCCTCGTTCGGCACTCAGAAAATGGAAAATGGATTTTATCTACGTCGAAAAGGAAAACATTGTACTACAACATTGTTAGTCATCCCATTATACACATGCATGCCCAATATGGGCATATTATCACAAACCATGCCTTGATTCTAGCCATATCATTGGTCATTTGACCCAAAAACCTCGGAGGAGATAGGTCATTTTGTGAAGGGTTTTTTGAAATATGATCAATATACCAAGTTTGATATTTTTCCTCACAACTATGTCACATAACATGACACCACGCGAAGGTTTTGTATTTTTTGATTTATTTTTGAATTAGTTATGCACATTTGAATGGCTGGTCAAACTTGTGAAAACCCCGTTGACTGCATCCTAAACCAAGCTAACCCTAAGGCCGAACGAGGAACGTTGAGCTAACCCTAGCACGACACGGTGGCCGTCCGATCGCGTCTTCTAAAAGGATTCCGTGGGTGGCTCTGGGCATCCGTGGGAGGGCTTGTTCTGCAACCTGATTGGTTAGCGTCTCTTAGAAGGATTTCGCGGCTAGCTCTTGGCGATCCGTGTGATGGATGATTTTGGAATCTGATTGGCTCGCATCGTTTTTTCATGAACAGATAAGGTATAGCGTGGCACACTCCATTGACCGTTGAACTGAGCGTGGCATGCGAGGGCGCTGGGCGGGGCGGGCTGCACCATGCATGCATGCCATGCAGCTGCCTCTCGCGTCGCAGTCTAGCTATTTTGCGTGCAGCCAACCGACGCAACAGCGTTGCAGCGTATTTACTCCCTCCATCGTATTAAAGAAGTGTACGTCTAAATTTTTTATTCAGTCAAACTTACTCCCCCCGGTTCATGCGCCATAGAAAAATATGCAATTTTAAAAAATTACTCCATGATTTATACATTAATTGCCTTCATTCTACTCTGTCCGTCCCAAATTACTTTGCGTTTTGGGTTTAGTCAAAGTCAAAATTTATAAACTTTCACTACGTATATAAGAAAAAAATATCAAAATCTAAAATATGTAATAAATATAATTAGATTCACCATAACACATACTTTTATATTATATAAAATTGATATTATAAATGCTAGTATTTTGTTGAATATGTTTGGTGGAGTAATAATTTTTCAAGTAGGCTAACTTTTTTTATTGCCCTGATTTACTACCTGCAATTACTTAAATGGTTCATTTTTCTCCCCGGTTGTTTTTTCATGCATGCATGCGGTGTAAAAATAGTGGGACTTTCTTTTACATACGATGTGAACTTGTAATTACATGTGACTATAAAGACTAAGTGTTTCTTCTTCCCTTGTGCTACTCTGCATGCAGTGTGAACAAGGTTGCATGCGGTGACAACTCTTAATTTATTTTTAAACTTAGTTTCATAATATAACAAATTTATGTAATATATGTTCATATATTTATCTACAAGGTTGGTCAAATTTGACATAGTTTGACTTAGACAAAATCTAGAAGTACACTTATTTGCGTGGTACGTGTGACTTTGGACTGTCAGGCTGTGAATGTTGCGGGCTCCGACGCGGTGCGCAGTGCGTGGGAATTTGGACTCAGCATGGGGGAGCTCTGACTTTGGACGTTTTTTCTCTCTTTCCCATTAATACATGCATACATGCATGCAGGGGGGCGACGGTGCAGGGCAGGGGCACGTAGCATTCTAGCAATTTTTTTGCACTGACCGTATTGATCACGCACGCGGCTACGCCCGATGCCTACATGCAGTGCATGCGGCTGCGCAACACAGGATTCCCACGCCGCCCTTCACGCTGAGCCCCGCTGATTCATGGTTCCGACCCTCAATAAATTGTGGCAACGCCTTTGCCTCCTCATCTTCAATCTCGAGTCCCTTTGCCTCCTCCCAGCCCCAAAAAAAACCTCTCCGGCGAGCGACCATGGCGACCTCCCCCATCCGCTGGCCTTCGGACTCCGGGGTCAGCGACGAGGACAACTACCCGGACCACAAGAAGTTCTGGAAGAAGGGGCGCCCACGCGCCCGAGGCATCGCAACAAGGGGCGATGCGCGCGACGCAAAGCCCCGGCCGACCCCTGGGCCCAAGGCCCCTTCGTCCACAACCCCCGCCCCCGCCACGGTGGCAACGTCCCCGACTCCTGCACCTCCGACGAGGCCCTCGAGGCGGAGGAGGAGCTAGCTGCTGCCGAGAGGGCGGCACAGAAGGGGGCCCAGCGCGCCCGGAAGGAAAGACGAAAATGGGAGGAGAAGGAGCAACGAGAGGCAGCTCTCTGGGCCCTCGACGAGTAGGAGAGACGGCAGAAGGCGGCGGACTGGAGGGCGGCGGTGGCGCCCTCATTTGCCCGAGCGGCACCGCCCCCACCGCCGATGGAGTAGGGCAGCCTCCCGGTAGCGAGGTTGGCCGACAGCCCTAGACGTAGTAGCTAGGGTTAGGGTTTAGGCGCCCTTAGGGTTTATGTAATGTGGGGCCCCTCTCTTTATTGTATCCCCTCTATATTGTACCCTTATATTATATAATATATTATCTATGTGATCGACTTGTTTTTTATTGTATTGTCATTTGTCAAAACACCCAAAACAACCGGTGCATAAAACAAAAGACACAAAAAAGTTCTCATATAAGACTCGTGCAATATTTATAAAATGAGTGAAATTAGAAAAGCTCAAAAGGAAGAATAAGTTAACATTATGACGGTTGATTATTTTCAAACAACACATTTACATATTTATATAAGTTAAAGGGGCGTCCAAGTTAAAGTGCTCGGCTTGTTAGTTAAATGGATGCCCTTGGCATTCATTTATATATTTACTTTCGCAACAAATAAAGGATTCGACCTGAGCACGAGTATCTGCAGATTCACACGTCCTTAGTTAGATCGTAACGTGAGTACTATTTTTTTTGCCCAATCTAGAAATAGTTACTATTGGGCCTAGATACGACCATTTCGGCTTAGCTAAGTTCTATTTGGGCCTGGCCTTTTTCAATCACTCCTCGTCGATTGTTTTTTTTAACTTTTCAACCCCTCCCCTGCACACTGACGAAACTGAAGGAACAAAACAGAGCAGCTCAAAATTTGTCCGAATTTGTGTTGCATTTTATTCAAGCCAAAGACATAGACCATTACATCCATCTCCGCAGGTTATACGATAACAAATATCACTCAAACACTGATTGCATTTTCTAATGACTAATGATCAGAAGATAAACAAATTCGAGATAAATTACACAAAAATAAAAAAACTGGCCATCATATTGTCCTGCTTCTTCAACTCGATGATTTGCCTTAGCTGCTTGTTCACCTTCTTTAGCTCGGCCTTCACTTCCGCATCCACCGTAGTACCAACAGAAATGGGGTTGCCAGATCCCAATTGCTCCACCACGGACGGGTTTTCGAGATCCCGGGATGCTACCTCCACCCCAATTTCGCTCGATGTACTCATCAAGCCACTCAAAATGCCCACATTTTGGCAATTCCTAAAATCGCAGAGATGAAGCCTAAATCCCAAATTTGATGAAATGCATGAAAATTCGAAAGAAACGCGAGAAATTGGCGCTCAGAACACTCAGATCTCACCTTCCCGGTTTGGGCTTGCTCTCACACTTCACAAATTCCCTACCAATGTTGCCGTTCTTATCGGTGGATGTGACAAGTCGCTTCAGGGGTGCGGTACGGGGGCAATCGGGGCACCTCGTCATCGGAACCACACCATACCGAGGCCATGAGCGGAGGGAGGCTGAAGCGGAGCTCGACATCCCTCGCCGGCGTTGCCGCGCTCTCTCGCCGGAGAAGAAAATGAAAGGGGATGAGATGCTGGCACGCCGGCGGGAGGGCTCGGGAGCGGGGACGGATTGGGCCAACGGCTCTCTTCTACCACAGCGCGGGTCCCACGATATGAGGTGGACATCAGGTGGGTCTCGCCGTGACATGGACAGGCTGTGGGTCTTGCTCTGCTCAGCTGATTCGAATTCGTTGACGGTCTCGTAAGGTTAAGTGGAAGTGTCGCACGAGAGTTATTTGTCGTTTCAGAAGCGTCGTATGCGAGCTATTATTTGCAACGATGTAATGTTCTTTATAATTCCGCGTAAAGACGTCGCATGAGAGCTATAAGCCATGTCTTTAACGTAGTATGGTATCACCCGCAAAAAAACGTAGTATGGTATCAACCAATCTATTATTAACATGTGCATGCTGTACAGGGGCACTGTAAAGATGGTGCACGGTAACATGTCGCGCTAATTAGTCATGATTCCCATGTTAAGTTTGTTGCACCAAGCTAGTTAGCAACACCTACGTGGTTCCAATTATCCACGGCACATTTTGGACCAAGATTTTTTCTTTTCAAAAAAGGGAGTAACTTTTTGGATCAAGTGTTGATGCATGCATACGCGAAAAAGCAATAGCTAGCAACATCCCCACTCAGAACACAAAGAAGAAATTAACAAAATGTTGGGATTGTTGGGATATTTATATAGAGCATGTATGAGCATTTAGACAGTATATATAGTGGACTGCCACTTGGTCGGTTGGCCCTGGTTCCTCCTAAATAACCTTCCTTTAGCTGATCATCTCGGTGGATAATGACAACAACGTGCGGAAGATGTCAACCAACACCAGCATTAAGATCCGCCCACACGTTGCACTACGGGTGGTAGACACCTAGTGAACCCCACCACTTTTTGCCAAAATGCCAAACTGTATATGAAAAGCAGAAACAGTTATGCAAAGGTAGATAGATGAAGATAACAACATACATTATAGGTGTAGCACCCGGGTAAAACCACTAATATAAATTCGTGTGTCTTATCTCTTTGCATCATCATGCATCTATTTGCTTAAACACTATTTTCCAAAACCCTATTTTTGCTTTCTACATTACCCCCTATTATTTCAAAATATAAGGTTTGGCCCGTCCGGATCTTTTATTTGCCTAAAAATTATTTATAAAAGCGTTTACAAAATATAAATTAAATAAAACTGTTTTGATCGGGGGAGGCAGCCCGGTCCGAAAGCAGGCCACCTACCACCCCGATTGGCTCAACCTAATCCCTACCCCAAACCCTAACCAGATCTATCTCTAACCCTAACCCTAGCCCGCTGCTACCCATACCACTCGCCGTCGCCAACCCCAATTCAACACACACCGCACTCACACGCGCGCAGCCAGACCAACATCCCAAACCCAAACCGACCCTGGCCACCTAAACCCAACTCCCCAACCTGGCCCAACCCCATGCCCTCGATCCTATCGCCCCGCACCCCGCTCCTTACCTCCCTCTCGTCTGGATCCCCGCCGCTAGAGCCGCATCGCCCGCCTCCGGCCTTCCTTCCCTCTCCTCTGCTCGACAACCACCGCCCACGATTCTCGACCGCGAGGCCTCACCCTCCCCTGCTCCCTTCCTCTTTGTCGGCCCCGCCACCAAGCCCCCCCAAGCGCCTCCTTCATATCACAGAACCAGCCGCCTCCTTCCAGTCCCCGCCTTCCATCGCCGCCTGGCCGAGCCGTGGCCATGCTCGCCTACCTCGCCGGTTTCCCATACTCCGCCACCGTTTCCGGCCTTCCCCACCTCCGGCCGTGTGCGCCTCTCCCTCCCCTGCAGCAAGCCCTCTCCCTACGGGCCTTCCCCTCCGTGTCGCTAAACTCTGCCTCCTCCCGAGCATCGCCCTCCTCCTGAGTGTGCCGCTGCCGCCGGTTTACCCGGCCACCTCCCTCTCTGCCCTGCTATCGGCCTCCCCCTGGCTCTTCCCTGACTCCGGCCTTGTCGTCTCGCCCACGGCGGATCCTCCACGAGTTCTCCTACCGATCTCGTTGCTGCATGCGTGTCTCCCTGTAGTGGTAGACTTGTTTTTTTTCCAAGCCATCTGGAGCCCTGTTCATGCCACGCTTGATCTGGTGCTATCATTGCTGTGTCGATGTGGTACTGATGTGGTACTTCTACTACAAGAAGAGGGACAACATCTTCGATACAACGACGACAAACAAGATCAACTTCCATAGTGACCGTAACAAATTCAAGTTCGCCATCGAGCCGGAACCCCGAGTATGCTGATATGTGATCGAGGGGTGATGCATGCCAAGCCGAGGATCCGGTGACATCGGTACGACAAGGTCTTCATGGAGCACCGATGACGCCGCCACGGAACCGAAGACCACCAAGCCCTTCAACATGGATCCGATGTCCGAGACCCTGAAGACCGATCCTGGCAAGACCGAACCCGAACCATAGAACGCCAAGATCATCGAGCCCTTCAAATGTGTAACCTTAAGCCCCTATTTTTATAAATGATATATCTTGTTTATGGATGGCAATGGGTACCCGAAACCCGCTAACCCGATGGGTACCCACCTTAAATGGGGAGGGTTTGGTAAAGAAAAAAACCCGCGGGGCTGTTTAGCGGTATAATACTAGACCCGGCGGGTCTAGCGGGGGCGGGTATGGGGGTTCCAAACCCGTACCCGCATACCCACATACCCGGCTATGGCATGTAGACCCCACATGTCATTAGCACATTGTCTAATTTATCCACTGTGTACATGACCACACCACCTAACCACCCAATCCTAACAACATACAACCACATCCAGCACAGCGACCCTCCCAGGAGACACGACTCCTCCCAAGTCCCACCTACCCTGGCCCCGCCGACAGATTCCAAGTCGTGACGCACGCGTATCTCTGCTTCTCCCTCTCTCCTCGCTTCTTTCTGGTCGCCGCCTGCCTACCGCCACCAACCCTTCGTCGTCCCGTCGAGAAGCCGCCGCCACTCATCCTACTGCCTCCCGCTACCGACTCAGCTCCTAGAGCCGCCGCTGCCGCTCGTGGTAGAGAACGCCCCAGCACCGCCATGGCTCATGGTCGTGGAGGTCCTAGCGACGTTGCTCACGGTCGAGCAGGCCCCGGCGCCACCGCAGCCGCAACGCAGACCCCAAATCTTGCCTCTGTACATCAAGGACCTCGTCCTGTCTCTGATTCGCGGGTCCCCGTCGGGTCCCGGGTACCCGACGGGTGGCGGGTATGGTGGCGATCTGGACCCGACGACGGGTTCGAGGACGGGTCGTGGGGGCGGGGAGAAGGGTCGGGTGTGGGTATGGGGGGCCCAAACCCGGACCCGAACCCGGCGGGTGCCATCCGGAATCTTGTTGCATATAAATTGTCATGCTTGCATCATATCATGTGGTTTGGGGACATTATGTCGATTCATCTAAAGTAAATATGGAGGCCATATGCGGGCGAATCTAGTCTAATATTGGCCTCATTTAAATTAGTGTAGCGAACCGGTGATATATTTTTGCCTTGATAAGACAACATTTAAATTGCGGGGTATCTAAACAACTAGAACCATATATTTAATTGTCGGGACCGCAGTTCCGCTTAATTTTGCCTAATTGTATCGCATCTTTTCCATGTCATGCATTATTCATGCATCATGCTCGATCTTTTGCCGTAGTATTAAATAGAGCACCCGGTGTTTCTTCTAGTGCTTTGCTTCTTCACGAATTAGGCCGATGAGTTTATGCGAGTGTCGACCCGATCTCCGGATGAAACTTCGGCAATGTTTTCAGGCGAGCATTCTCCTCCTTTCTACCTATTTTACTTTATAGTCTTTATTTCCTCCCGTTGATCTATTGCTATCTGTGTTGCGATGCTATAGTTTTCGTACCCGTGATATCCCTTGCAGCCTTATATTGCCTTGGACACATCCTATTACCTGTTGTTTGGTAGATAGTTGGACTTGCGTGTCGTAGTCGCTTGCTCAAGTGCGGTTGCGTGTCGTCAAGTACCACAGTTGTTGGAGTAATGCCGTATGTTTAATGTTGGAGATGATCATGTCTTTAATTATCGTCTAAAGACTAAAGTTGAGAGTAGGTAAATAATGCAGAGGCACAGGTGAGCAATAGATATTATTTGGTTTTTAATCGTCCACTTGTATCCCGTAGGACCCCGAGTACTTGATACCTGTTTTTTGAATATTCGCACTATCCGCATGTGGGACCATGAATCCCCCTAGCCAGAGCTTGAGTCATATCTTATTTCTTGGGGCCACAAAGTAGTTTTGGGCTTTATTAGTATCATGTACTTATGCCCTGCTTTACTGCTTTATTTACGATTGCGTGTGGAGCGCCTGTACTGTTTTGGAACCCCGTGCCATGTTTTCGCGGTATCGACAAGCCCAGTCACACTTTCGGGTTCCCAGTCATTTACAACCGTCGTCACAAACCTCTGGATCCATCTCGGAGCCGGCCAACTTCGTTGCGGGTATCTTGGTGGGGTGGCCCCCTGAAATATTATATGAATCTTGCAGTTGCTCTATCATGATGCCTCGTTGGGTTTTCATTTGGTTTTTCCCGAGGTTGATCGTGCGTGTGTTGCTATTTGTGCCCCATGCAGGGTAGAACTTTCTGAAAGCCGTGTCCGCGGTTATGGACGACTTCGAGCACAGTATTTCGATCATAGACAACTATAACTAAAGTAGTGCTATAAATTTGACTTTATAATGACTAGTAATCAGGTTCACTACAGCGAAATGACTAAATAAAAGTACCAACAACTGCTGCGTTTTGGGATGCCTCATGCTATATGTATCTGACTAGTAAGTATCCCAACTACAACAGATTGGTTAACTAAAAGTGCCCACTAATTATAATATCAGAATGACTAATGCTATCTATATCTGACTAGTAATCGCCGCAACTATAACGGAATGAATAAAATTGCCAACTGTGTGAGTTCCTCGGTTGACTTCGTCGTTTGGTCTCGAGGGGGAAATGCCAGGATGGGTATGCTTGGTGATAGTTTCAGGTTGGATCCGAGTAGGTCTTTCTTAGCCCTATCTGATAGCCGCCTGTTGTATTGAGTTTCTATAGGTTGTTTAGTGCATGCTGCACTGCCACTTCAGTCCACCATACCTAGGTAGGCAAGGACCGCCGAATTCTAGTCTCAGCGTGTACTGGCCTCAGTACTGACCACTCTCTTTTTCCCTTTGCCCTTTGTCGGCACCCCTTTTGTTTAAGCAGGTTTTGAGATCGACGTCGTTAGCAAGGTTACCCTTACGGCTTGGCCTGGGAAGGGTTATGGACGCCATTGGTTATTCTTCAGGACTCTTAGCTCAATTTGCATCTTGTCCGTACTCGGACGCTGTATCGTTTTCAAGGTGATTTGGATCTTTGTATTGTATATCTATATTCTCGACTCTTTGAGTCGCTGTTGTATATATCTGTTTTGTGGGTTCCATCTGAACTATTGTGTAATGATATTACTTCGTTTTTCACCCGCACACAAGTGCCTGGTGGGCACCTCTGAATCGTTTCTATGCGGGTTTCGCGGAAATCGTTAAAATTTGCATAGTGCTGATTCGAGGGTGTTACAATAGGGCTCTTGATGTGGATAAGAACACACATGGATTAGTGTGGAGGTCCACGCGTAGCTAGAGCGTTGCACTCAATCTACACGCACGCACGCATCCCCACATGCACACGCACGCACACACATACAACTGTCTACGTGACATGTGCATTTATCGGGCATGAATAAAACATGCAGCTTATTATTAGCAGCGACAAAAAAGATAGAGACATGGTACGTAGGTGAGTACTGACATGCAGGATCATATGTGATAAATATAGAGATGTCATAAAAATGCCGAGTTGCCATCTTGGGCCATGCATCAAGCCACCATAGGAAAACATAGCCCGTGGGAGCAAGACACCAAATGGAGCTAATCTAATGTAGGGCTGGACTATCGAGTAGCTCGACTCATTAAGGCTCTGCTCGGCTCGTTAAGGCTCATACTCATTAAGACTTAGATCATTAAACTCGTTAAGGATAATGAGCAAAAAGTAAAGCTCGGCTCAGTTCGTTAGATATTAACGAGCGCTCACGAGCTACTCGTTAAGAAAATACGAACGAGTAGGGCTCCAGGCTCTAGAGTCCAGTCGGCAAGGCTCGGTAGGCGCCGTCGCCGCGGTCAAAATATCTAGATCGAGAAGATGGGAATGCGGTGGGGACTGGGGACTAGGTCTGGGGAGACGACGAGTCTAGGAGAAATAAGGGGTCTGTCGACGATGGTGAACAGTCGCTCTCGCCTCTCGGGCTCTCGGCCTCTCGCTCCTGATCGATTGGTCTTCCTGGGCCAAATGTTTGTCTTAAATGGGCTGTCAAATTAGACATAAGTGGGCTATACCTTGGTTGTTACCGAGTTTAACGAGTAGCTCACAAACATCGTTAGCTCAATCGTTTAGCTTGTTAAGGATAACGAGCAAAAACTTCAGCTCAGCTCGAATCGCTAAGAAAACGAGTCGATTTCGAACGAGCCGAGAAAACGAGTGCTCGTTAAACTCGTCGAGTTTCGAGTTTTATGTCCAGCCCTAATCTAATGTGATCAAGTGCTGCCTATAAAGACAAACACCATATCAATCTTGCAAAAAAAAGATAATCTTTGAGTTATAGACTTATATACGTATTGAGATGGCATGTTTAATCAGGAGAGCATGGCATGCATGCATGCATGTATGACCACTTAATTCCCTTTATTGGTTTTATATGTATACAGTAACCTATTATGCATATATCTGGAGAAAGACGCATTCAGTGATGCAATCATGCATGAATGATGCAAACCCATTTGGGACAAAGGCTGGAGAACACTATTAACACAGGTAGAAAACAAGCCTCTAGTCTCGGGCTGTAATGGACTCTAATCCCGATTTTGGGCCCAGGACTACCAAAACGGGACTAGAGCCCCCCCTCTCTAGTCCCGGCTCGCTACGGACCGCGACTGATAACAACCACGTGACTGTTTCAGCGAGGCGGGGGGCGGAAACCCTGTAGTCCCGGACCGTAACACCACCCGGGACTATAAGGTTTTCTGCCGCGGCAGAGAATTCGTGTGTTTCTCTGCCGCAACAGAGATTGTGTGTTTCCTTTTTTTGCCACTTTTCGTTTTGTGTTTCACTATAATTTCAAACATATATTTCAGTACATATATTCTACGCTACTACATACACGGTACACGTTGATGCATCTATATAATTAATCGATCCCTTGCAAGCATACATATAATCAATCATATCAAAAGGAACAAATGTTTTTGAAATTACATGGTCATTGAGAATATATATCATATCAACTACATGGAGATCACTAAGGCATATAGAGTTCCACGTTATCCGCATAATGCTCTCCATGTACATCAATGACCCTCTTCATCATAAATCCCGCCAGCTCCTCTTGAATTGCTCGTATGCGCTGGTCTGGCTCTAGTTTCTCCCGCAAACCATAAATATATTGTGAGTCAACTTTCCGCTCACTGGTCAACTCACGGATATACTCGCAGACGTAGTATCCATATAAATGAGTTTCCGGTGGCTGCTGTAAACTCTTCACCATTTTATAAGTTAGCTCCTTTTTGAGTGGACCTGGTATTTTTTGTCTGAACTGTGTCCAACACCTGCTCGGCAAAGAAAATAAACAAATGAGTTATTAGTTACTTGATATCAGGAAATGAATGAAAGAAGCCGATATAATGCGATAATGATTGAAATTACTTATGGAGCATTGCTTTCATGTCGCTCCACTGCTCTTTGTCCCAACTTAATGAGTCATGGACTTCAACTAGAGACTTGTCAACTTGAATGTTTAGCAAGATCCAGTGGAATCTGCGGACATTTACATAAGCATACATGCATACCTCATCGAGTAAGCAAAAAATAAAATGTGTACAAGATAGAAACAGTCACTTGAAGTTGTAAGGAAATAGTATTTACTTAACAAAATTATTCTCGGTTAAGAACCTACACAGGTCTTCCTCCACGGCCTTGGGGTGATCCTTTAACGTATATTCATTAACGATGTATGGGTCAATGAACCCAATGTCATATCTTCTAGCTCTTTTGCATTCAAGCATCTTCTTTCTGCAGAATATAATATCATACAGAGGAATATATAGTTAGGATAATATATAAAATGCAATGAACGAGTTGAGCTACAAAATTAATTATAGAAATAAATCACTTACAGACAGTAGCAACCAATGATAGATTTGTTCAGGGCGCGCTGGTTGTATAACTGAAACAGTTCGATCATTTGAACCTGTATCGAGTATGCTTTGAAGTGATGCTCCTTTCTCAGGTCCACCGGAAACCAATCTTTCTGATGCTTTTTTTTCTTCTGTTTGCGACATGTACCATTCATGCAGATTTCGCATATGTGTGGATAGACGCGCGAGATCCTCATTACTGACTAGAGGCTCCCCTTGGAGATACTTCCGTACTATCTGACCCACTGGCGTAACTTCATAGCCTAAATATTGACCAAGAGCCATATTTGCTTCGGTAGCAAGTGCTTTGGCCTCCGATACAGTGATGCCCATTAGTGCAACATTAGTACGGGCTCTGGGGTCCATTATTTGCATGTCCATATCCATTTCAGCTCTGAAGGCCTTGTAGAGGTCTGAAATGACTTTGAGCAGGGCGACCGATTGATTCTTCTATGCTCCGAGCTGGGCAACATGCTTCCTGCTCTTTGCACTTGTGCTTTTTTTCTTCTTTGCGTGCTTAATAATCTCCCGGTCATAGTCTAATTCCAGATTTATCGATATCTGGGATTGTTGATCAAGAAAGGACTTAGCCCACTTTTTGTTTTTTTCATCATATACCGGCTTTGGCTCAGGCTTTTTGCGGTGCAAAATGCGCCTTAACTTGGGCAGCCACATCCGCGTTAGTTTCCTCTAATTACCATACAATTTTTTGTTCGACCCTCGTTTCGTTCGACCTGTCGATTGCTTCGATCCAGTGGGCTAAAAGAAGAAGAAGAAGAGAGAGAGAGAGTGATTAATATATATATTGATATATCTAGATCAATTAATGAATAGAGGTAACACGAGGCTTTATATATATACCTCGCCGGATCCTTTCGAGGGGCCATCATTATTGTTTTTTTTTGCCCTTCGTCCATTCGGTCTTCCCCTTGATACATCAGGTTTTCCTCTAGTCCATCACCAGCTATATTCAGATATGAGGAAATCTCTTCCTCGAGCAAAATATCTTCACCGGTAGTAATAAGAGGAATTTCACCTCTTATCATGCCCTGAAGAAGACCTTCACCAATGCGACCAGGATCATCGGATGGATCCATGACTTAACTATAACAGAAAGAGAGTTAAACAGGTTAGAAAAAAATTAATAATATATACTAATAATATTAATAATATACTACCCTAATAACCCTAATAACCCAAATAACTAAAACAATAACCCTAATAACTAAAACAAAAAAATAACCCTAATAACTAAAAAAATAATCCTAATAACTAAAACAAAACAAAAACAATAACCCTAATTAATAATCCTAATATTATTTGTGGTAAAACAATAACCCTAATAACTAAAACAAAAAAACAATAACCCTAATAATTAAAACAATAATCCTAATAACTAAAACAGAAAAACAATAACCCTAATAACCCTAATTAATAATCCTAATATTATTTTAATTTGTGGTAAAACAATAACCCTAATAACTAAAACAAAAAATAGCCCTAATAACTAAAACAATAACCCTAATAACTAAAACAGAAAAAACAAGAACTCTAATTAATAATCCTGATATTATTTAATTTGTCCTAAAACAATAACCCTAATAACTAAAACAAAAAAACAATAACCACCCTCATCGACGCCGACGGCAGCACGGACGACGGCGGCACGACGAGCGGCGGCGTTGCGGGGTTTAGCACGGCGGCGCGGCGAGGCGCACGCAGTGGCGGCACAACATGGCGGAGCAGCGGCATGTCGAAGCGGCAGAGCACGCACGGCCGGAGACGAGGGCTGCGTCGCGGTGGAACCGGCGGCCGGTCAGCACCTTCCCTGCATTTTCGTCTCTGCGTCTGCTTCGTCTTTGTCGAGAAATGCAAGTGTTGTGGGCATGGGCGGTGGCGCGCGGAATATAAAGGTACGAACGTTTAGAGGGTCTCCAGTCCCGTGTCGTGGCTTAACCCACGACTAAAGACCCCCCCTCTAGTCGCGGGTTAAGCCACAGCCTGGGACTAGTGTGTTTTTTCGGCCGCTTCGTTTTCGCGCGCGCATGCACCCTTTAGTCCCGGGCCCAACCACGACTCGCGACTAGTGTCTTTTTTGTAAATTTTCTTTTTTTAATTCAAATCAAATATAAAACTTTGGAAAATCATATCTCTTATTGTAAAAATCCAAATAAAACAAATAATATGTCTATTATTATCAGAAAAATATAAAGAATCTTAATATAATATCCATACATCTGTTTGCATCATTTATAAATTATGTCATTTGTAAATTTTATTTTTTTAATTCAAATCAAATATAAAACTTTGGAAAATCATATCTCCTATTGTAAAAATCCAAATAAAACAAATAATATGTCTATTATTATCAGAAAAATATAAAGAATCTTAAATAATATCCATACATCTGTTTGCATCATTTATAAATTATGTCATTTGTAAATTTTCTTTTTTAATTCAAATCAAATATAAAACTTTGGAAAATCATATCTCCTATTGTAAAAGTCCAAATAAAACAAATAATATGTCTATTATTATCAAGAAAAATATAAAGAATCTTAATATAATATCCATACATCTGTTTGCATCATTTATAAATTATGTCATTCGTAAACTTTCTTTTTTAATTCAAATCAAATATAAATTTTGGAAAATCATATCTCCGATTGTAAAAATCCAAATAAAACAAATAATATGTATACTATTATCAGAAAAATATAAAGAATCTTAATATAATATCCATACATATGTTTGCATCATTTATATGTCTATTATTATCAGAAAGATATTTGCCGCCATTTCCCACCGCTTCCCGCCAAGTTTTCTCGCCCTTTCCCTTTTACCAGAGCTTTTAGTCCCGGTTGTAGTCACTAACCGAGACTAAAGATATTTTCCGCCATTTCCCTCCGCTTCTCGCCAAGTTTTCCCACTCTTTCCCTCTATATCTAGGGCGATTGCGCCATGGCTATCCACACATCCATACCTTCCTCTCTCACAACAATGGACAGCGCCTACTGGCCCATTCTGACCCTCGAGGAGACCTAGGCCCTATGCGCCTCTAGCTACCCTTGTCCGCCGGGCTACTGGCCGCCTGTCGGCTGGATGCTGAGCGCTGGAGGGGTTCATGTCCCTCATGTCCCTCAAGGTTCAACACGCTAGGCGACCATCACGAACCAGTTCTATCACCAGCTCACGCTGGAGCAGCGGATGGATCCCTAGTGGGAACCCGACAACTATAACACCTGAAATGCCTTCTTCACTAACCATGGGAAAGGGAGCTTGCTAGGTACGAGGGTGATGGCCCGCCCCCGGTGAACCACAACGAAGCCGGCCGCCGTCTGTGGTGGGCGAACTGTACTATCATCAGCGTGATACGCTACATCGCCGGGGGAGACCATCCTCGCATGCGGTGCCCACAAGTCCATCCGTACTCAGGGAAACCATGATAGTTGTCATCCTCCTCCTCTTCTTCATTTTTCTTCCATTATAACCCCTCTCTCTTCGTGCTTGGTCCAACAATTATAACTGGGCATGAAGCCGGACTTCAATAGGTGGTTATGAAGGGTTTTTGAGTCAGAGTAATCCTTCTGATTCCTACATCCACTACATGGACAAAATACAAAACCATTGCGCTTGTTTGCATCAGCAACACAGATGAATTCATGCACGCCATTAATGAACTCGCCAGAGCGTCGGTCAGTACCGTACATCCATTCCCGGACCATCTGCATTATAGTAAAAGTATATCAAAAACCATTACACAACATGATAAAATTATTACAAGTTATAATAAGAGCTTCTAGAACATTAATTTTGAATTTTGAAAAATTTACATGCACCAATTTATGAATTGGAGAAAACAATTAACATGATAAATGTGGAGCTTTTGATTATTGTTCTATCAGTGAAAACCTCATTCCATTCTAAGCTCTGAAACTCTAAAATTACACATTTCAATTTTCACTAACTATGTGCCTAATCAAAATTTGTTACACATATCAAAATCCTTCTACTTCTAGAGTATGCATGCATTGATCCATATCTATACTTCTAGAGCATTATAGAGCTAAAGTAGCAATAAGAGATAAAAGAATGAAGTTCTAATCTTTTAAAACTTTGGATTTAGGGGTTGCAAACTAAATCTTGAGAAAAAAATGGCATGAACTCGGCTTGCTTATTTGAGTAAAATGGCCACCATATGGTTAGGGCAGGTGCACACGAAGTTGTATATATACTGGTGGACAACTAGTCCTGGGCCGTGATACGACCCGGGACTAATAGTCCACGAAAAGAGCAGCTGGCCCGCTCCAGGTTATTAGTGCCGGGCCGTATTACGGATCGGGACTAGAGCTCTGGTCCGGCCTGAGACTAGTGTCTACGGCCAATTCTAGCCGTTGGAGGCCTCACATCCCGGGACTAGTGCTAGCACTAGTCGCGGTTCATGACAGGCCGGTGCTGATGACTTTGTGCAGATCGAACCGAAGACATGTTTTCCACTAGTGTAACTCAAATAACGCAATTCACATTAGCCACGGTGGCTCCATGGCATTGCAAGATAGTGGAATGCACACTAGATAGCATATTGATAGAATGCATATGCATCTTGGTGATGTATGTTAGACATAGGATTAGATTGAGTTGTATTCAAACCAATTTCCTATCTCGTATGTACTATGGAGTCCAATTGTTAGAGATAGTGCAACGTGCGTCAATATATTAACACGAACTCCAGGGGCTTAGTTGTATCTGAGTAGACCCTTTACCCTCGTCGATTTTGACATGGTATCGAGAGCTAGCCTCTCCATCACATCTACCTGATCGCATCTACCCCCACCCCTCCCCAAGCATCGACGATGCCGTTTCCCACCTCATCGTCGCCGCTGCTTCTCAAGCCCTAGCATCATGGCTACCACGAGCAGCCCTCCCCCAAGCCTTGGCAACCCGCCGTCAGAAAAATTGACGCGTGAGAACTACCCGATATGGCGATCGCTAGTGCTGCCGACGATCCGTGGAGCTCAGTACATCGGCCTCCTAGATGGCACTGATGAAGCTCCCGCCAAGACGCTGGTTATTACACCGGAAGACAAGGACACCGCTGCTCCCGCAAAGACGACGCCTAATCCGGCGTATGCAGCCTGGCTAGCCCGTGACCAGCAGGTCCTCTCCTACCTGCTATAGTCGCTATCTATCTAGATTCTCCCCCATGTGCACCGCCTTGTGCACGCCCATGAGGTCTGGACGGCCATTGAAGAGATGTTTGCATCTTAGTGCGAGGCCAAGGTCACCAACCTGCTGATCGCCCTCGCCAACACCAAATGCATCCAGTTCAAAACCACGGCGGACTACCCGACGAAGATGCAAAGATGTGCCGATGAACTCACTGCTGGACGGGTCCTCTCCACCAAAGAGACAGTGTCCTATATTCTCGCTGGTCTTGGATCTGGCTATGATTCCCTTGTGTCCACACTTGGTGTGGTCACCACTCCAATATCCATCAACATGATGTATGCCCAGCGCGATGCATATGATCAGAGACAAGATATGCATCACAGCGCCCCCACGGGTGACTTCAAGACGTCAGCAAATGCCGCCTACCGTCAGAACCGGCCTCGCTTCCTGTAACACCCCAGATAAAACCACTACTAAAAAAACTTGTTGTTTGTGTTTGGTGCATTATCATGACATCATCATGCATCATCATCATGTTCATCATGCCACCTTGCATGAAACATATAATTAAATTGTTGCATTTAAATTGTTTCACTTGTATTTAATTCTTGATATTGTGTTTATCCATCTCTTATTTTGGGCCTCTATTTTAAGCTTTAGTTGGTGCCATGTGTGGAACCATAATGTCTATTTATATTCTTGAGTCTTGCTATTTTCTATTTGCTAAGATGCCCAAACTGAGTTGGGGGCATCATCTCTTCAATCCATTTTTTCTATCTTTAACTTGTGTTCTTAATCTTGTCATTCTACCTCTCTTCCTAAATTCATGTGATCATCTATCCTTCCTTTATGCCATATCCCTTCTATTCTATCTATTCTCTCTTTATGTTTGATCTTCCTCTTATTTAATCTTGATGATATGTATTTCTTACAGCCATCTGGTCTTCTCTACTTCTATTATCTAAATCAACTAAATGGTGTCTTTTGACCTTCCTATCTATCCTTTTGTTCCCACTTGTTTATCTAATTCTTGCCATATGGCGAAGTTTTTTTTTGATGAAACCAAATTCACACATACCTATGCTACCATGCTAACATATCATCCTATCTTGCCACATAAAATCTTTGCTAGCCGTGCCACCAAACTCCTATTTAAACATTGTATCTTATTTGTTTAAATATCTCCAAAGTTTATTATATATATAATCCATCTCGTTTTCTTAATTTAAAATAAAGCAAATAATGTTTTACAGTATGTTACGTAAAAAAACAAAGGTTTTCTTACTTTACTAAAAATAATAAAAAGACAAAAAAACATGTCTAAAGTTTTGATCTAAACTAGCCCCATCTAATCTATTTTGGACTATATAAATAGTCTATTCCCCTTCTTTCTCCTTCCCAAACCCTACCTTCCAAATCTGCCCAAAATTCCCCTCCTCTTTCCCCAGAAAAATATTCAAGATCCAATCCACTTATATTTGTTTGTTCGTCCTCCCAAAATTCGTTCGTTCGTGTGCTTGTTTTCCCCCACTGGATCTGCAGTATTGAGCCAGTTTCTTGTTTTGTTTCGACTGTGTGCGCATGTCCAGTACTGCCCTCAAGTTCCGCTGCCGCCGTCGCTTGGTTCCTGATCAGCGCGTGCATGCTCCTAATCGAATTGCCTCCATCAGTTTTCCTTTAGTAAACCATGAAGACTCACTCGTGCCGCATGTAGATCGGCCATGTCCTGCCCCAGATGCATCTCTAAAGGTCAAACTCCTATTACTTCCATTCATTAATTTCCTCCTTAAATCCATAAGCATACGTGATACATTCTTCCATCGATTGAATCAAGCCTGCCATTTTTTTTGTTGGCCGCATGCAATTAGCTATAGCAGTTATAGCAGCTCCCTCAGGAACCTGGCGAGTACCCCTCCAGTTGGGCTCTTTTTCCCCGCAGCAGCTCAGTAACAGAGCATCACTGCCCGCGTTCACGCCATCGCACACATGCGGTAGCTCCAGATCCCCATGCGCCACCGGCCTGCCGCCTTGTCCCTCCCGCAGGATTTCGCCCCGCGTCACGTCTCTGGTTCTGCAGTTGGGTCTTGTTCGTGCTTCACTCGTGCAAGAGGCCGCAGCGGCAGTGCGTGTGCTCTCCACCGTCCCCGTTCGCCCCTCCGGCAAAATATCTTCGTGTATCTTCCGTCGCCCACATTAATATGGTGTCGTCTTGGATTTCAACCTCCATGTCTATCAAGTGTTTGATAAAATTTTCACAAGAATTTTGGACTCGGAATTCCTCCTCCCGGCATCCGTCACTTTTGCTACTTCAACAATAACTTAAAGATCATCTATTCCATTCACTGATCTAAACGTGAGATCCCAAACTTACTCTTATTTTGTATGAGTATAATATACCTTGTCTCATGTAATCATTTGTGCTCGCATACATATCTTTTGTTCTCGGGTAAATAGTAATTCACCTATAAATTAAATATGAAGGCCATATGCAGACGAATCTAGTTTAATTTTGACTCCATTTAAATTTATGTAGCGAATCAATGTCATTGTTTTACCTTGTTAAGACAATATCTAAATTGCGGGGTATCTAAATAACTAGAACCATATATCTAATTATCGGGACCCCGATTCCGCTTAATATTGCCTAATCGCATCACATCCTTGCCATGACATACATCATACATGCATCATGTTCGATCTTTTGCCGTAGTATTAAATAGTGCATCCGGTGTTTCTTCTAGTGCTTTGCGTCTTCATGGATTAGGCCGATGAGTTGATGCGAGTGTCAACCCGATCTTCAGATGAATCTTCGCCAATGTTTTCAGGCGAGCATTCTCCCTCTTTCTACCTATTTTACTTTATAGTTTTTATTTCCTCCTGTTGATCTATTGCTACCTATGTTGTGATGCTCTAGTTTTCGTAACCGTGATATCCCTTGCAACCTTATATTGCTTTGGACACATCCTATTACCTGTTGTTTGGTAGATAGTTGGACTTGCGTGTCGTAGTCGCTTTCTCAAGTGCTGTTGCGTGTCGTCGGGTACCACAGTTGTTGGAGTAATGCTGCATGTTTAATGTTGAAGATGATCATGACTTTAATTACAGTTTAATAACTAAAATTGAAGTAGGTAAATAATGCAGAGGCACAGGTGGGCAATAGATGTAATTTGGTTTTTAACCGTCCACTTGTGTGACGTAGGATCCCGAGTACTTGATACCTGTTCTTTGAATATTCGCACTATTCGCATGTGGGACCATGAATCCCCTTAGCCAGAGCTTGAGTCATATATTATTTCTTAGGGCCGCAAACTAGTTTGGGGCTTTATTACTATCCTGTACTTATGCCATGCTTTACTGCTTTATTTACTATTACGCGTGGAGCGCATGTACTGTTTTGGATCGCGGCACGATTACGCGGTATCGACAAGCCTAGTCACACTTTCGGGTTCCCAGTCATTTACAGCCGTTCTCGCAAACCTCTGGATCCGTCTCGGAGCCGGCCAACTTCGTCGCGGGTAGCTTGGTGGGGTGCCCCCCCTGAAATATTATATGAATCTTGCAATTGTTCTGTCGTGATGCCTCATTGGGTTTTTATTTGGTTTTTCTCGAGGTTGATCGTGTGTGTGTTGCTATTTGTGCCCTTGTAGGGTAAAACTTTCTAAAAGCCGTGTCCGCGGTTATGGACGACTTGGAGCACAGTATCTCGATCATAGACAACTATAACTAAAGTAGTGCTATAAATTTGACTTTATAATGACTAGTAATCAGCTTCACTACAATGGAATGGCTAAATAAAAGTACCAACAACTGCTGGTTTTGGGATGCCTTATGCTATATGTATCTGACTAGTAAGTATTGCAACTACAACAGAATGCTTAACTAAAATTGCCCACTAATTATAATATCAGGATGACTCATGCTATCTATATCTTACTAGTAATTGCTGCAACTATAACAGAATGAATAAAACTGCCAACTGTGTGAGTTCCTCGATTGACTTCCTCGTTCGGTCTCGAGGGGGAAATACCAGGATGGATATGCTTGGTGATAGTTTCAGGTTGGATCCAAATAGGTCTTTCTTACCCCTATCTGATAGCCACCAGTTGTATTGAGTCTCTATAGGTTGTTTAGTGCATGCTGCGCTGCCGCTTCAGTCCACCATATCTATGTAGGCGAGGACCGCCGAATTCTAGTCTCGTCGTGTACTGGCCTCAGTACTGACCGCTCTCTTTTCCTTTTGCCCTTTGTCGGCACCCCTTTTGTTTAAGCAGGTTTTGAGAGCGATGTCGTTAGCAGGGTTACCCTTCCGGCTTGGCCTAGGCAGGGTTATGGATACCATTGGTTATTCTTTAGGGCTCTTAGCCCCATTTGCATCTTGTCCGTAGTCGGACGCTGTATCATTTTCAAGTTGATTTGGATCTTTGTATTGTGTATCTGTATTCTTGACTCATGGAGTCGTTGTTGTATATGTTTGTTCCGCGGGTTCCATCGTGGACTAATGTGTAATGGTATTACTTCGTTTTCCACCCGCACGCAAGTGCCTGGTGGGCACCTTTGAATCGTTTCTATGCGGGTTTGGCGGGAATCGCTGAAACTTGCATAGGGTCGATTCCGAGGGTGTTACACTTCCCCAACAACAACAACCCATGTGGTGATCGTCGTGATGATCGCCGCCCTAACCGCTGTGACACTCGCTGTGACGATCGCCCTCCTTAACACGGCCGTGACGGCGGCCGAGCACCTCCAGGCGGGGGGCGTGGCCGTGGTCGTGAACGTCGCCGCACCACTCCCTGGGTGGACGTCACATGCTAGATCTGCTCCAAGGAAGGCCACGCCGCCAAAGACTGCTGGCACAGGTTCAATGAGGATGATGACAAGTTTGGTGAAAAACAAGTCAATTCTGCCTCCTATGGGGTCGACACAAATGGGTAGGGTGACACTGATGCCACACATCATGTCACGGGTGAACTCCACAACCTGACGGTCAGAGACAACTACATGGGCTATGACAGGGTCAACACGGCAAACGGGCAAGGTATGAGTATCTCCCATATTGGTCATTCAATAGTTCGTAGCCCTACTCGTAATTTCCACCTCTGTAATATCTTACATGTCCCTACAGCATCCAAAAATTTACTATCTGTTCATAGATTCACCTCTGACAATCACGTCTTTATTGAGTTTCACCTCTCTTTCTTTCTCATTAAGGATCAAGCAACTCGGAGAGTCATCCATAGAGGAAAATGCGTTGGCGGGCTATATCCTCTTATTTCATTCATGGAGTCATCCCAGTCATAGAAGCACGCCTTAATTGCTGCCAAGCCCTCCCACACCTTATGGCACAGTCGTCTTGGCCATCCCTCTCTAGCTATTGTTAGGCAAATTATTAGAAACAATAAACTCCCACATGTTAGTGAGTCAAGTATTCAGTCTATTTGTGATTCCTGTCAACGTGCTAAGAGTCATCAACTTCCTTACCCCATCTCCACCAGTGTGTCCACAGTTCCCCTTCAATTAGTCTTTTCTGATGTATGGGGTCTTGCCCCCACCTCTGTTGGTCGGTATTATTATTATGTAAGCTTTTATTGATGATAATAGTAAGTTTACTTGGATCTACTTTCTTAAAAGAAATCTAATGCACTTGCTGCTTTTATCAACTTTCAAAAACCTGTTGAACGAAATTTTGATCAAAAATCCTCATTGTTCAAGCAGATGGAGGAGGAGAATATATTAAGTTGAACTCCCTGTTTCAAACTCAGGGAATTTCCCATCATATGTTGTGCCCCCATGCCCACCAACAAAACGGCTCCGCTGAGCGGAAACACCTCCATATTGTTGAGATGGGTCTTGCTCTTCTTGCCAATGCATCCATGCCTCTTAAATTTTGGGATGAGGCGTTCCTTACTGCCACATATCTAATTAACATGCTCCCTAGCAAGGTCATCAATAATGATACACCGGTGCATCGTCTCCTTGGTACACACCCAGATTATTCATCGCTTCGTGTGCTTGGTTGTGCTTGTTGGCCCAACCTTCGTACATATAACAAAAGAAAACTTGCTTTCCGTTCGACCCAATGTTTGTTCCTAGGTTATAGCCCACGTCATAAAGGGGTCAAATGTCTAGAAGTATCCACCGGTCGTGTCTATATTTCTCGTGATGTTGTTTTTGATGAGGCTGTTTTTCCCTTCAAATCATTGCATCCCAATGCTGGTGCTCTTCTTCGGAAAGAAATCCTTCTCCTTGATCCATCCCTCCATAACTATTCTCAAGGGGACGACAGTATTGATGATTCTAATGTGGCTAATAATCATACTACTCACATTGTTCCCAGCCCTGTTTGTGCTCCTCTACAGGAAACAGACCGTCACAATTCTGCACCGGGTGAAAGTTTCAGTCAAAATGGTGCTCCTATGAGCCAAAACAGGTCACATGAAATTATAGCAGAAGAAGACACTGGCGCTGAACACGAGACAGATTTCCTGACAGCATCATCATCGGGATCGCTGCCGATTCCCTCGGGTTAGGCGCCTAATCGCCAGGTAGATTCTCCCGTGCCGAGTCACGCGACAGAGCAGTCCCCGCCCGCGCGGTCCCCCTCCAGCGTCAGCATGCAGCGATCCTCTGCGCCCACCACTGCCCGCACGCCCCTGCGTGCCTCTCGTTCTGCCACATAGTCTGCCACAGGATCCCGTGTGGTCACCTCAGCCTCCACACTAGCGACGCCCCCTTCAGATTCTCCTGGCCACAACAGATCCGTCACTGGCGGATCCTCTACCTCGGCTCACTCTAAGGATCAGCCCATGGACGAGTCAAGACCTGTCACTAGATCTTCCAAAGGCATTGTCAAATCCAAACAATACACAGATGGGACTGTTCGTTGGTGTCTTTCAATTGTCCATGATGAACCGGCCAATTTGCAATCTGCTCTAGAGGATCAGAATTGGCGGGGAGCAATGGATGAGGAGTTTAATGCTCTCACCGAGAGTAAAACTTGGAGATTAGTTCCACCACATCAAGGTAAAAATATTATTGATTGTTGATGGATATATAAAGTTAAGAGAAAAGCAGATGGCTCTATTGATATATATAAGGCTCGCCTTGTAGCCAAAGGTTTTAAGCAACGATATGGTATTGACTATGAGGACACATTTAGTCATGTTATCAAAATTGCAACTGTTCGTCTTGTCTTGGCTATTTCAGTTTCCAGAGGGTGGAGTTTGCGACAGCTAGATGTGAAGACCACGTTTTTTCATGGTGTTCTGGAAGAGGAGGTCTATATGAGACAACCACCAGGATATGAAGATAGTAGCAAACCACACTTCATTTGCAAACTTGACAAGGCATTATATGGGTTGAAACAAGCACCCCGAGCATGGTATTCACGATTGAGTACTCAATTACTTGCTTTTGGCTTTGTTGCTTCCATACATCTCTGTTCATATATCATAAGTCCAACATTACCATCTTCATGCTCATCTATGTGGATGACATTATAGTTGCAAGTTCTTCTCAAGAGGCAACTAATGCTCTGCTCAAGGATTTAAGTCAATAATTTGCATTGAAGGATTTAGGTGATCTTCATTATTTTCTTGGCATTAAAGTTAAAAAGGTAAATGATGGTTTAGTTCTAAATCAGTCCAAGTATGCAAGAGATGTACTGGCACGTGTTTGCATGACAGATTGTACAAGCACTCCTACACCTTTGTCTTCATCAGAGAAAATCACTGCAAGAGAAGGCGTCTTGTTGGGTCCTGAAGATAGTACCAAATACCGAAGTATGGTAGGTGTACTTCAGTATCTTACACTCACAAGACCTGATATTTCCTATGCAGTGAACAAAGTGTGTTAATATTTGCATGCTCCTACAATAGTACATTGGACAGCTGCTAAACGCATTTTGAGGTATGTTAATAGTACCATTACAGTTGGGTTGACCTTTTCAAAATCCTCCTCTACATTGGTCAGTGGATTTTCTGATGCTGACTGGGCTGGTTGTGCTAATGATCGTCGGTTAACTGGAGGATTTGCTGTATTTTTTGGACCTAACTTAATATCTTGGAGTGCTAAGAAACAAGCCACTGTTTCAAGGTCTAGTACAAAGGCATAATATAAATCAGTTGCAAATGCCACAGCGAAACGATATGGGTGCAATCTCTTCTTTAAGAGCTTGGAGTCAAGCAGACACAAACATCTTGTGTATGTTGTGATAATCTGGGAGCCACATATTTATCTGCTAATCCTGTGTTTCATGCAAGAGCAAAACATATTGAGATAGATTTTTGTCAGAGAACGGGTTCTTGCCAAACAGCTCGAGATACGTTTTATTTCATCACATGATCAAGTTGCTGATAGGTTTACAAAACCATTACCATATCGAGCATTTGAAGCATTTAATTATAATCTCAACTTGACTAAGTTGTGGTTAAAGGGAGGTGTTAGAGATAGGATTAGATTGAGTTGTATTCAAACCAACTTCCTATCTCGTATGTACTCTGGAGTCCAATTGTAACAGCTTGCATCGCAACATGAGTCAATCTATTAACACGAACTTAAGGGGCTCGGTTGTATCCGAGTAGACCCTTTACCCTCGTCGATTTTGACAATGTATTGATATATTATACGTGCATATACTCGATAGACATGATTTATATATATGTACTATACATTTTTTTTTTCACGATCAGGGCAAAAAATATTATTAGGTACATGTACACGTGTCACAATCTCTGATCCCCGCGAAAAAAAGAGTCACATTGACGGTGGTTTGGTTTTATATAATATATTAGTTTCCACATGACAGCAAGATGTACTACCAACAATCCATGGTGCAAGGACAAGGACGACGTTCGGCCATCTACGTACGAGATCATTAAACTAGCGATGCCTCATTTTCCTTGAGAAGCATAAAATATCCCAGAATCTCAGTCTTTGATACAAGGACGACGATAAGCCATATTAGCTAGCTATCAAATTAAATATTAATTAGTGCTTTGATTAATTAATCAATTAACCGACTAACTTTCAAGTAAGCTAAGTATGTAGACTGGCAAGTGACGTGTCTAATATCTGTTCTTAATATTTTTTCCCGCAGAAACTGGACACTTGTACCTTCTATTCATAAATGTGCATGTGATCGAAGGTGTCAGTGTCGATACTCTCTCCGATCCATATTACTTGTCGTTGGAATGGATGTATCTAGCATTAAAACATGTCTAGATACATCCATTTTAGTGACAAGTAATATGGATCGGAGGGAGTAGTAGATTCGTCTGCAGGTAGCAGGGCCGGTCCCGACATTTATAGGGCCCGGGGCGAAAGTAAAATTTGGGCCCCTCGTATTATAAATATTAAAATAGTAGTCTGTTAATATATAAAATATTATCAACAAGTACTCAGAGTGCATTCACACTATAGAACTATATAGCAGACATATTACCTCCATTTTCTTTAAGAACGTGCTTGATGTAGAGTCACTGTCTCACTGATGTTGTTATCAAAGATTATATCAGCTGTCACTGTGATTCTATCGTACGTATCAACTCATTTCTTCCTCTTCCACTTATTACTACCGAATGCAAACTTTTTAGTCAATATGACAGACATTACAATTTAAAGAAAAAATTGTAATCGAAAACAAACACAAATATAATGATACTACACAATCTCAATAGATCTCACCAATTATCACGTTTGAGGTCACAGTTCCCAAATAACCATTTTGTCTTTCAATTGCCCTGTTACAACAACAAATAAATCTTCATATAGCACTTAGGGCATACACTTCTTATAGATATGAAATTACAAACATACCTGATACCTTTTCTCGGTTCTTTGGAATAGCTCCATCGCCACGACTGGTATCTGTAGATGGCGGGGGAAGGGTGAGGGACCTTCGCTTGGAGGAAGAATCGGCGATTCAGCGAGAAACGACGAGCTGGTTTATTGATCTCCTAAACAATGATGAGGCGAATTGATCTCTAAAAAACGACAAGGTGGCGCCTTATCTTGCTTCAGATCGAGATCGGGATGGCCAGGAACAAACAAGAGACTCTAAGGGTGATTCAAAAAAAGACCCTAAGGGGGTCGTTGACCTGTGCAGAGATCAATCCGTCGAGCGTGCAAGGTGCGTTTCCTCACAGCGACTCTGCGTCCAAGAAAAAATGTTTCAGGCCCGATCTCGCTTTGCTGCATGCGCTGGTCCGTGGTAAGCTGGGTTCAAGTCCTCTTTTTCTTGCGTTGGAGAGCACTAGCGCTACGTTTCCTGTACTTTTTGGGCCAGCTACTACACACCAATAGAGAAGGCATGCCTGGAATGGGCCCCTAGTTTTTCCGGGCCCGGGGCAGCCGCCCCTCTAGCCCTGCCCCAGGGCCGGCCCTGGCAGGTAGGTTAGTACTCTAGTGTTTTTGTCGCGGTTCGTCTGCAAGAGGTGCCACGTCGATGCATCCGGCCTACACCAGAATCCAACCAAGCACGCGCCCCAAGCCCATGCAGCCTGCCTCACCTAGGTGCCTCCACTAGATTTTGGAGGAATTCACACATCCACTCTGGGCTCGTTTTCACGCGGATGCCCGAGCCGAGAGAATGTTAACCAATGATAAAGTAATACTACTTTTTATGCAATGGGTCATGAGAGGAGATAGTACTAGGTGAGCTTCTGGCCGAATAATGGGTCATGAGAGTAATGCTAAACGTCCAATCATTGTGTAGCTGCATTAAAAAGCCTGGAAGTTAGTATTCACATCTATTGTTTCCTGTGTTTTATTCATCGCTTGTCCGAACGCATGCACTCTTAGAGTTTCCTATGATTTTAGATTCCAAAGTTTTGCACTAGTATATCCTTCTTATTCCTACACCTTTTCCAATTCCTATGTTTCATATTCCTGTAATCGGAACAGCGCCTTAAAGCAAGTTCAATAGTAAAGCTCGCTGCTGGCTATAAGCACCGGCACATCATCTATAATCAGTCTAATACGTAGTCAACACATATAATAATTTTTTATAAGTAATTAAGTACTACTTTATTTGCCTAAGGCCCACCTTACACTCACACAAAATGCCTAGGAGTACGTGATATAGCTAGCTCTTGCATGAGAGCCCACTAGTATTCTCTCTCCTCCACCTCATCTTAAATATATTATTTAAAGTCTTATAGCATGTTTATATAAGCTTATTGTACTTGCTCTTAGAAAATTTTCGTAGGTACCACGATTCTTACATTACATCAGCTTGACATTTGCTTTATGCAAAGATTGGACATGAAAAGTAGAAGGATGCGCTCGGAAATTAACCAGGAAAGGATATGTTGTGGAATTTGTGGAATATTTTTGATGAAATAAAATAAAGAAGATAAGAGAGCCATGGATCAGTAGTGTGTTCATGTCCCATGCGCTTTGCAAAAACTATACTATATGAAATGATAAGGCATTATTATTTGTCTGCTTATATAATATGAGCAACCAGTTGCAAAGAGCCTCTATCTCACTACACTTTTAACAACAGCTTACAGCGAAATTTGCGATTTACAATACAACACAAAGCGACAACATAAACCCTATTAACAACAGACAACCCAAATAAGCATGTTTGTACCCATTGGACCCACATGTCATGGGTCACGTGACAAAATGCACCGCAGGTATCCTCGAATTCAAGGTCAACCCAACCTCTATGCCAACCGCCCTAAGCCGAGAGCCTAAGCTAGACCCCGACGTCCAAGCCGAGAAACTAATACCACGATGCTTTCTTCAATTCCCCTCGAAAACATCCACACAACCTGCACCCCAATGTCTACATATATGAAAGCGATGCATTTGAACGATCGATCCTTGTGTCCGCGTCATCTGTGGTACTGTAGAAACAATGGTTTTGCACTTCTACAGTGCTGTGCCTTGGGCCGGCGATCTGTTTTCCATCGCTTTTTTTCCTTGGCTTCAAATATCCTTTGTTAAACTGTTTGCTGTCATGTTGGTCTTTTCCCCTCTGTACGTGTCCTCTTCTCTTTCTTTCCTTTCATGGGCCGTCTTGGGTGTCGCCACGTCGTCTGTTCCATTCACATTGCGTCACCTTCGTGTTCCCGTCTCGACCTCTAGAAGGGTCGCGTCCTCCACCGGTGGCCAATTCGGTGGACAACAAAACGAATCTTGGTCAAACCGCCTCCACCGGTGTCCTCCCCGTGCTCTACCGCCCCGCTCCATAGGAGATTCGGTTGCCGCCGGCGTGCTGCACCCACACAACCAAGTCCTCACCGCATCCCCCCATCTCTGGCCGCCGTACCTCCTCCCACGTCTTCCCCTAGGCTGGCACCCTCCTCTCCCTCTCCTACCGCCTCCACCCAATTTTACAATCACCGATCTGGTTGACTGGTTCCCTACATGCTGCTCTGGCTGACGCCCCATGACGTCGCTTTCTCGTGTTTTCTTGCGGATTGAAGTGGAAGAGAGGACGTGCGCCTGCTCGCCGGCGAAGCGGACTGATTGGAATGTTGGACGTACCTTGCCGCCGTGGTTCCTGTCTCCTCGCGCTCGCGGAGTGCGCTGTCCGGAGATGACCCGTGGACTCGGCCACACCAGGTCGACAATACATCCTACGGCACCATCCTGTTGATGGTGGCATAGGGGTCCAGCAGCATCTTCTCCGGTGTTATCATCCCCGTCGTTAATGGTGGCATCGTAGAATCGGTGCACGTCGACCACCGTAAGTCTTTGATTGGCCGGTCTGATTTCTCTTCTCGCTCTATTTTACAAGGTTGTTCTCTTCGGTGCCCATGGTAGGTCCAGGTTTGGTCCCTATTCATGTGTTTTATTCTCTGTTCTTGGATGATTGCTGTCTCTTTTTGGTCCTTCTGATTTGTTGCCTTTCCAGGACGATGAGATATATCCTCTAACCTTACGATGATGGCGTATCTACACAGCTTAGCCCGTTTAGCCTGCAATTTATCCTATCTGGATGGCCGGGTGTCTTGAAATTGATCTAGGCAAGTGGCCTACCACATGTATGTTTCCTTTTTCCTCATCTATATGAAGCAAATTTTGTATATATTGAGTGTAATCAAAGTCATCCATAAAGGTTAATTCATTGAAAAATGTCCAGGAACTATTGATTAACGAAAACAATACGGCAGGCCTGACCATGTATTTGATCAGCTAAATATACAAGCAAAAAATCGTTTTGCTCTTCAGCATAGTTTGGTTTGTCTGGTATTGCTTCATGTCGGACAACCTAGACCATGTATTTGACCAGTCAAAGATGCACGACTAAAAAAATAATTTTGTTCTGTTCATGTTCTTCATTACAGTTGGGTCTGTCCAGCAAGTAGTAATGTATTTTTTTCTATAACTTTCCTAATTTGGGATGATAAATGGTTCTTTGTTTTCCTGTATAGGTCCGGACGTACGGTTTCCATTTGTTATTGAGAAGCCTTCCGATTGGTTTTTATTTGTTGTATATGCTTCTGATCTGATGCACGTTTCAGACAGTCGTTCCCTGTGACTCACCGTCCGATCCTCCTTGAGTGACCTCAGCAGGCTGTTATCAATAGTTGTATACTAAGTTTATACAAAGGTATCGTCCTTCAATCAAGAAGTGTATGTTTAATTTTAGCTTCAAAGACTATATCTGCTCCTTCCTCTATGTAAGGCATTCATTAAATATATCAGCATTCCATGGATCTGTGTTCATTCTTTGGTGGATGTTTAAGCTATCTACATTCAATGGTTCAAATGACAGAATACAGTCGTTGAAAAATATTGGGAACACATTACGGGTGAATGATGGTCTCATCCTATGAATATCAGTACAATCTTTTTTTAGCACTTCGTAGGTTAAGTTTTGTGATATGGGATCATTATTTTCCTATTTTTTTAATTGGTATAATTTAGCACTCCATGAGAAAAATTAATGTATAAATTTCATATTGCTTGCTTAATCATCCTTGCAGGTTTTAGAAAATCTTGAGGCTAAGAGTCTGAACTTCTGGCAGTAAAGAAAATAAGACATGCCATACATAGTCATTGTTTAGCTAATTATTTATACATAAGAATGATAACTTTCTTCTCTAACGCTTTGAATGGTCATATTCGTGGAAGCAGATGGTGCAATTTTCCTTCTGTTATTCCAAGAAGATCAGTTTGAAACTGAATTGTTCTCCAAAACTTCGTTTTCTCGAGAAATCTCTTTAGTAGAAGTACTAATTTTTCCAACGTATATGTTACATGAACCTTTGTTTTCGCTGACCTACATAAAAGCATTGATTGTCCATGAATCCATGATAAAGGTGCATGAATATGCTTTTTCTGATATTTGGCTATAAGATAAGACCTGCTCAAATGTATGATATTTTTAGGGAATAGATTTCGAACTTCTTTGCACACAATCAAGTGGGGAGGCATCATGGTGCTGGTTGAACAAGATAGAGCAGGTCTTCATTTGCACTGGGCTCCTGGTCTGACATGGACCGCCATCCCTTATCTCCGTTGGTTGACGTTGTTGTTCACTGGCTGCGCAGGCGAGTAGCTGAAAAGCTGAGTTGTTTCGCATACTTGCTCCCGGCTGCTAATTTGCCTCCTTATCAATGTTCCATTTATATCAGCAGAATTGAGCCCTTAAACTGATGCACTCTCTTATAAATTTAGGTTATATTAGTAGAAGATGGAGACATTTTCAGGGACCTAACACTACTTCCAGGCCATATAGGTTTGGTTTGGGCAAACTAACACATTGGGCTCTTCATCTTCAAGGAAACCAGGTAATGTTTTTTGTGTGCCCCTGTTAACTGCACCTATGATGTTTCTTTCAACATGCTACATCTGCATCAATGCCTTATACACATTTGCTTGATTATTTGTTCAAATAGAGTTACGTGAGATTTGTATTGTTAAGGATGAAGAAAATCCAAAAGCAATATGGAGTAAGTTGCATCTGTTCTATATCATATGTGCTTAAAATCCCTGATTTGTTTAGTTTATACATCAGGCATCTGAACTTTCCCTGTAGGTTACTGCAGATGTAACCATAAAGATGAAAATCTTATTGGTTTACACAGTAGTTGTTTTTCACTGATAGGATGGCAACTAATTCATAGCTTACATAGGATGACAACTAATTCAGACTTCACATTCTCATGTCTACACCACCTCGCTCTACCTGCTGATTCTACCAAGGAACATCAAGAAATGTCATTTTTGCTGCTGATCCAAACATGTACAGCATGAAGAACCCCCTTGCAAGATCGATGGGCAAAGCTCAACAAGCAGAAAAGGCTGAATCAATTGACACTGCGCTCTATTGGCCAGTAGGGTCTTGATGTTTTCATAGTGTGCTACCCTATGACATAACACTTTCTATTCTTTTTATTCTTTAGTTTTACATTTATTGGATGCGATAGGAAAACATACTAAAGTAAAAAGCACCTAGAATACCTTTTTTGCAGAACAATTATTTCATAATGTATGTCTACTGTCTATTTTTGAAGAAGATTTAAACAATAATTTGTGGATGCATATGGAGAAACTTAGCTACTTGTGGTTTCCATAACACAGGGCCCATCGATTTTGTTGTCCAACTTAGTTGAATGCTTGCTGATCTTCAAATTCTTTTGATCCAGAGGCAGGGATGCTTGCAGTGTCTTGGGCTGCTCTGGCCATTCTCTTACCTGAAACGTTCATGTGCATTCTAATATCGTTGTTCTATGGAGGAATTGTAGCTTCAGTCAAAGGCTAAGGATCAATTTTTAAGGAATTTTCAGTCTACCTTGAGCAGTTTAAATGCTAAAGAAATTATGAACAATAAAAAATATAGTTTCAATGGTCGTGTTTCTGGTGATTTCCTTTCCTTGAATTACATGGGACCCATGTAGCTGTTACGGTTTAAACTTTTGCAGTACCTTTGTCATTTCTACCTTTTCCTTGGTTTGTTGTTACTCCAGATCTAAAAAACTACGGCTTCGTGGTATTTATACCTATGTCTTTGATAATTTTGTCTACCTTTACTTTGATATTTTAATTAAATGGTCAAAATTCAAAAGACATTCGGTACACGGGCACGGCGTGTCGCCGCGCCATATTCCCTAGTCTCACCTCTATGGAGAGCAGGAGGGCCTTGCCAACATGTGGTCAAAACTATTGCTAGACAGGCCAAATAAAATGTCCTCCGGTTCTTATTCCCACTTTGGTACTCAAATGCTGCTCAAATGCTGGTCCAATTGACCTAGGCATGCTATTAACACTAGTAGAAAAGCTTATAGTAGTCATTTTTCTAGTGGCGTCTAAAGTAAAATGAGGGTAAGGCAAAATAGTCCGTGGTGTTCGGGAAATGGCAAACACTGCCACTGTAACTTAGTCATGACGTTTAAGAGACAGATAACGACGACACTAAGTGCATGCGAGCCGGGACCAATGTAGCCTAGGCGTTAGGCACTTTTGAATGCCGGAAGTATGATGTAGTGGTGACGTCCAATAAATTAGAGACGCCACCAACGCCACCACTGTGACATATAAAATTTTGTTAAATTAATATGTTACCCCTATTTTGCTTCATTCCGTAACCATTCCCGCGCGCTCATTCCCTCTCATCCCCCAAATCGCCGCGCTCGTGCACCCTCCCTACCCGGACCAGCCCCGTCCTGCCGCGGTCCAGGCCCTCTCGCCCTGCCCCGACCTCGCGCACCGCGCCTGTCAGACCCGCGCCTCCCCCGGCGACCCTTTCTGTCACGCTTCTCCACCCCCGCCTACACCTCCTCGACCCGGTCCCGTCCTCTCCGACCTCGCGCCAGTTGCGCCTCTCCGACCCGTGCCTCCACCGATCCGCATCTCCCCTGACCTCGCGCCGCCACAGGTAGACTCTTCCGCGTGTTGGGATATGCTATATGGGTATCCTTATAGCATGTCTCTTATCCGGCTAACCCGGGTGGCCCATAGTCGGTAGCATGGCCTAGGGCCTGCTGGGCGGTCCAGTTAGGTGGATCCAGAAGGGAGGCCCATGCCGGATAAAGGAAGGCTACGGTGGAGTTACCAGCGTACCCGGAGCCTTGGAGTGCAAGATACACAAGACTAGTGATAGACGGTGTAGGACTCTGTAACCTGTCTGGCTAGGACTTTTCCCTGTAACCCTAGGACCTGACGACTATATAAGTCGGGCCTATGGGAGCCTTTAGGGCACAATCTCATACGATCATATATCGACACACACAACCTCGCACAGCGAACCTATCTCTGTAACTCGGCATATTGCCCTTATAGTGATTTATAGCAGGAGTAGGATTCCGCCACCGTTGTGGGATCTGAACCTGGGTAGGCTGTGTTACCTCGTACCCGTCAACCGTCCGCCTTACCCCACGTCTCTAAACACGCACTGTGAGGACCCCTCCATGACGTACTCGTCGGCAATACCACGACAGTTGGCGCCCACTGTGGGGCAAGAGGCGCTTCAGGCTCTTCAGCGGGCGAGGACCAAGATCTTCGCGGGAATCGGCGAAACCGTAGCCATCAGACGCATTCTCTTCTCCGGCAACGTTCCGATCGTCCCTCCTGACGAGTTCTGGATCCCGGCGAAGACGAACCCGCGGTGTTCGATCGTTCCTATCGGAGACATCCATCTCTTCATCGGAGAAACCGACTCGGGCACTAGTTCCCTGGGAGTCGGAGGAGCATCAAGACCCGCACGGACCACCTACGGGCTGGATACGTTCGCGGAAGGATCGATGTCGGATCTCTCTTCGGAGTTTGCCGACAAAGATCGGAAAGCATCAAGACCCGCACGGACCGCCTACAGGCTGGATGCGTTCGCAGAAGGATCGATGTCGGATCTCTCCTCGGAGCTTGCCAGCAAAGATCGAAAAAATTCAAGACCCACTCAAACCGCCCTTGTGCAGGATATAAAGGTGGAAGATCACTGCAAATCCGCCGGCTTCGTCCGTGTGTCTGGACAACAGAGATCCAAGTTCGTCGGCGTGGTTACCATCTTCGATCTAGCGCGCTACGTTCAGAGAGAGGGCGAAAACCCCCGCGACTACCTGGCCAGGTGGCTCCGTATACGAGCCGATCTGGCCCACTACCCCAATGATGATGCTATCTATCACTTTGTGGAGGGACTGGACCATGGCACGCTTCTCCGACATTCTCTAAGACGGCAGTAGGCGTCAGGACGCCTTACCTTCGAAGGCATGGTGAGCACCGCCAACAACTACGCGGAGGCCGAAGCGGCAGCTCAGACAGCGCTTGCGCTCATTGACAGAGCCCCTCTGATTCAGCCACCGCCACCACCGCCTCTGGCCGCCATCGTCGTAGCAGCACCACCACCTCCAGTCATCGTCGAGGCCGTTGCACCTCCACCGCCCGTCTTCGAGGAAGTCCTGGCACCCTCCGACTCTGTCATTGACGCGCTTTATGCTGATTTCAGTGCAGATTCAGAGGAGATAGACTTCAGTCCAGAAGAGCTAGACTCCGCTATGCAGGAGATGGAGGAGGAGTACTCGCGCGACGAGCAAGCCAACAACACCGTCACGTCTCGAGGGGTGTTCATCACCATTGGGACGACGATGGATGAAGATCAGCCCGGACAAGTTCCGCCTACAGCGCTGGACAAGGGGAAGGGGCCACTTATTGCTGCTAACAATGATCGCGCAAAGGTTATGCCTCCCCCGCCTAACCCAGTGCAGTAGCCGCAGGAACTCGGCACTGGCCCGAGCAAGAATAACACCACAAACTTGCCACCTCCAGCATCTACGTCGGCAGCAGCCCATGTTACTTCAGCTGATAGAGTGATGTACGTCAATCTCCTTGTCGAGGCACTAACCGTTGCTCATATCCGGAACGTGACCCAGCTTGACGAGAAGCGCCAGCAGCTGCTGGAGGAGGCGCAAGCCATCGCGGAGCAAGGCGCTAAACTAGATCGAGATCTGGTCAACGTGCAGAAGTCCATAGAGAAAGCTAGAGCAATGGAGGCCAAGTACAAGACTTTGCTACAGCAGCAGAAGGCTAAGAAAGCTCCGGCTCGCGTCATCAATGATCCTGGTGTACGGCGCAACCTGGGATGGGCCCCCTCGAAGCCGGCACAGGCCAAGCCATACATTGACAGTGAAGGCAAGTAGGTGATGCCCACCCCACTCCTTAACCTCGCTTTCGCCAAGACCCTTCTGGAGCAGGATAGATCGCCTGAGGCAGTAGAACAGGTCTATGACCTAGTGGCCAAGGCGGTAAAGCAGCAGGAAAAGGCCACCTCTCAGAGGCTTGAGTCTGACCCAGCGCTCTGCCGATCTAGCCAGTAAAACCGCCAAGGGACAGATCTCCTCAGGATGTCGGGTCCCGGACGGGTTCATCAGAACGAATACGGAGGGATGCGCGCAATAGGAAGGATGCTATCCCCATATCCTCCGACCATGTAGAAAAAGTCCGACCTCGTCGCCCATCACCACCGCCCCGATCCCCCCGACATCAGGAAGACTACAAAGCTCACCATCATACGGATATGCCCCCACCAAAGTAGTGCGGCATTGTCATCCGCGACAACACGGCGCAGACCCATCATGATGAAGAGCGCCACCAAGGACACAAGAGCAGGTCACACCATGACCCTCCACGTCCGACAAGCAACCGCGACAGGCGTGAGGCCTCACAGGAGGGTAACAGCACGAAGGCTAACCCACCGCTACCTCCGCCTCCGTCGCTGCCAAGCAGTCAACATGGCGGAAGAGGCCCACGTCGTTCACGCAGCCCATCCCTTGTTGACAAAAAGAAGAAGAACCCAGAGCCATACGATTCACGTTCGCGGATCGATAAGATCCACGAGGCCCGGGAAGGACCAAACCTGGGACCACGTTGCTTTGGACCTGCAATACGGTCCGCAACTTACCCTAAAGGTTTCCGGATTGACAAGACCATTAAGCCCTATGATGGCACCGCCAAGCCAGCCACATGGTTGCAGGACTACGGCAACGCGGAGGAGATTGCCGGAGGCAACCCCAACGTCGCCGTCAAGTACCTCCTGTTAATGTTGGCAGGCACGACCCGTTAATGGATCGATGACTTGCTAGAGAAATCTATCTACAACTGGCTGGACATGCAAGAAGCGTTCACCAAGAACTTTGAGGGTACATACAAGCGTCCCTGCAGGGTGGGCGATCTACAGCGATGCGTGCAAGAAAAAGACGAGACATCTCGCGCCTACCTCTCCCGATGGCTGGATATGAAGAATTCCTGCGTAGGAGTGCACGCTCAGACCGCCATGGCCGCTTTCATCGATGGGTTGGAAAGGGGCACGTTGCTCCGACATAAGCTGAAGCGCTTGCAGGACAATCACCAGCTTGACTTGAATCAGATGATTCAGTTAGCTAGTGAGTTCGCAGCTGCCGACGATGATGCTCGTGGCTCTTTGCTGGCAACGGCCGTTCCAACCCAAGATCGGAGGAACAACAGTACAAAGCGTAAAACCACTCCAGAAGAAAAGCAATGTACCGACATGGTCACTATGAATTTTGTAGGACGAGGAGAAGGCGGACAACATGGCCGAGGAAGGGGAGCTGGCCGCGGGCAGCAACGAGGAAGTGAAACCACCTCGGCGCCGCTCCGCGTTCCCCAAACCTACAAGGAGTACCGCGATATGTCGTGCCTCGTACACCTCGACGCCAATGGCAAGGACACCCATACCAATCGACACTGCAAGTTCGTCAACGACCTCAAGGAAGACCCGGAGTCCGGCTACAAGCGAAGACGGAAGAACAAACCGCGAGGCAAGGGCAAAGGGAAGAAGAAGGAGGAGTCCAAGGATTCAAGTGACATGGACGAAGACGTTGACCCCAAGCACGCCGCCAAGAGCGACGACAAGGGCAAGAACCCCTTCGCAAAGAAGGCTCCAGTCTACCACACTTTCCTTGGCACCCCCACCGTCCGACAATAGAAGACCTCTCTGAGGATGCTGATGGCCACTCTCACTCCAGTCCCCCAGTACCTGTGCTGGTCGGAAGTTCCAATAACTTGGGACATGACGGACCACCCAGACCTTGTGCCCACGGAGAACCAGTACGCCATGGTCATCAACCCCTTGATTGACGGCGTGGAGTTCACCAAGTGCATGGTGGATTGTGGAAGCAGCATCAACATCATGTACCTGGATACACTGTATAAGATGAACTTGACGGAGGCAAACCTAAGGCAGACCAACACCATCTTCCACGGCGTAGTTCCTGGTCGGGAGGCTCGGTCCCTTGGGTGCATTACACTTCAGGTTGCCTTTGGTGATGTTAATAATTACCGCCAAGAGCGCATGACCTTCGAGGTAGTACCCTTGAAGAGCGTGTACCACGTCATATTCGGCTGTGACATATTCCACACGTTCATTGCCAAGCCATGCTTCGTCTACAACAAACTCAAGATACCCGGACCAAACTGTGTCATCATCGTATCCGGAAGCTTTACCAATGCAAGGGACTGCGAGATCAATGAAGCAGCCATTGCAGAAGCTGTCCTCTACAACAAAGAATTCAAAGAGATCCAGAGCAAGGTTAATGACTCAGAGATGCGCGCGTCGAAGAAGCAGATCTCCGACTCCGCTCCTGCGTTCAAGGCCGCCATCGAAACCAAGCCGGTGGAACTTGTGGTAGGCGATGCCTCCAAGACCGTCGCCATTGGGATGAACCTGGATCCCAAATAGGAAAGCACGCTCGTCGAGTTCCTCCATGAGAATAAGGACATCTTTGCTTGGCAACCTGCCGACATGAAAGGTGTACCTAGGGAACTTGTCGAGCACAGCTTAAACATTGATCCAAAATGCAAACCAGTGAAACAATCTCTATGACGCTTTGGAGATGAGAAGAGATGCGCCATTGGCAAAGAGATAGCTAGGTTAGTTAAGGCTAGATTTATCCAAGAAGTCCTTCACACCCAATGGGTGGCCAATCCTGTACTTGTCCTAAAAAAGGGAACCAATGAATTAAGAATGTGCGTTGATTACACCGTCTTGAACAAAGCATGCCCCAAAGATCAGTTTGCTTTGCCTCACATTGACCAAGTCATTGACCCGACGGCTGGCTCGGAACTTTTGTGTTTTCTCGATGCATACTCAGGATACCACCAGATCAAGATGAGGAAGTTGGACCAATTGGCCACTTCGTTCACTACCCCATACAACATGTTGTGCTATGTCACGATGCCCTTTGGGCTGAAAAATGCAGGTGCTACCTACCAGCGGACAATGCAATGTTGCCTTCACGACCAACTGGTCGGAATGTTCACGCCTATGTGGACGATAGGTGATTTCTAAAAAGTCAAATGACTTAATCTCCGACTTAAAAGAAACCTTTGATAATCTCCGGAAATACAACATGATGCTCAAACCTAAGAAGTGCGTCTTTGGGGTTCTAGCCGGCAAATTGTTGGGCTTCATCGTTTCCCAACGTGGAATCGAGGTCAACCCGGAGAAAATCAAGGCCATCTTAAACATAAACCGTCCGACATGCCTAAAGGACATTCAACGACTAACAGGTTGTGTTGCAGCAGTTAGTCGGTTCGTCAGCCGACTTGGAGAGAAGACCCTGCCACTGTACAATTTGCTGAAGAAGGCGGACAAATTCACGTGGACGGAAGAAGCAGACGCAACATTGAAGCAGCTCAAGGAGATTCTTTCCTCAGCGCCCATCCTTGCAGCACCCAAGCCTGGAGAGCCCCTGTTAATTTACATGGTGGCAACCAACCGAGTTATCAGCATCGTCGTCGTGGTAGAGAGAAAGGAACCAGGCTATGAGCACGGAGTTCAACGACCAGTTTACTACGTAAGCGAGGTCCTGACAGAGTCCAAGCAGCGTTACCCGCACTACCAAAAGATAACTTATGGAGTATTCCTTGCTTCTCGGAAGCTGAGGCATTACTTTCAGGAGCACCCAATCACAGTGGTGAGCAAGACTCCACTGTCCGACATTATCAATAACAGCGATGCTACAGGAAGGTTCGCGAAGTGGGGCATTGAACTTGCCGCCTTCGAGATAACCTACAAGAGACGCAACGCTATCAAGTCACAAGCCTTGGCGGATTTTGTTGCAGATTGGACGGAGATGCCAGACCCTACTCTGTTGCCAGAACCACAGTACTGGGTGATGCACTTTGACGGATCAAAGCTGCTCAATGGCTCGGGGGATGGTGTATTGCTACAGTCACCAACAGGAGACAAGCTACACTACGTTCTGCAGATCCACTTCGAGGCTACAAACAACATGGTGGAGTATGAAGCACTCATCCACGGACTACGTGTAGCCAAATATATTGGCATCAAGCGCATAGTTTGCTGTGGATATTCCGACTTGGTTTCCCAGCAGGTGGATGGCACCTGGAATGCGCGGAACCCTATGATGGCGGCATATCGAGACGAAGTGGACGAGATAGCCAAGAGCTTCTTGGGCTATGAAGTCAAGTATGTGCCTAGGGAGCAAAACGAGGCGGATGATCTGCTGTCCAAGCTTGGGTCAGGACGCAAGCGAATTTCGCTAGGAGTTTTCCTATAGCATCTGCGCACACCATCCGTGAAGGGAGCCGACATCGACAAACCGGATAGAGCTGACTCTTTCGTCAACATGGTGACTAAGGTCCCGCCGGCTTGAACAAAACCGTTCATGGAATATCTCGAACACGGAACTTTGCCCGACGACAAAGTCGAAAGACGGCAAATAGTACGACGAGCAAAGGGTTATACCATCATCAATGGGCAACTCTATAAAAGGAGCACTACTGGTGTATACCTAAAGTGTGTTTCCCAGCTAGAAGGTATGGAAATCCTGCGCGAAATCCATCTTGGAGATTGCGGGCATCACGCCGCTCCCCGATCGTTGGTCGCGAAAGCCTTCCGGCAAGGATTCTACTGGCTGACCGCGAAGGCGGACGCCGACAAGCTGGTCGAGACATGCATGGGATGCCAGTATTATGCCCGACAACCACATGTTCCTGCTGAAGAACTGCGAACAATACCAATAACTTGGCCGTTTGCGGTCTGGGGGCTGGACATGGTGGGACCGTTACAGAAGGCACTTTGTGGGTTTACGCATCTGCTTGTAGCAGTTGACAAATTCACTAAATGGATAGAAGCTAAACCCATTAGAAAGCTTGATGGGGCAACTTCCCTCAGGTTCGTCCGAGATCTAGTGGTGAGATTTGGTCTCCCACATAGCATTATCACCGACAATAGCAGCAATTTATCACTCGAAGAAGTGGAGGCATATTGCTGGGAGAAAGGCATCCGACTTGACCTTGCATCTGTGGCACACCCACAATCCAATGGTCAGGTTGAGCGAGCCAATGGATTAATTCTGCAGGGAATCAAGCCACGTCTTGAGGTGCGGCTACATAGAGCAGCTGGAGCCTGGGCGAAAGAATTGCCATCTGTGTTGTGAAGTTTACGAACTACACCCAACAGATCCACCGGCTACACCCCTTACTTCATGGTATATGGAGCAGAAGCCATCTTGCCTTCCGACATCCTCCATGATCCACCAAGAGTTGCCGCCTACGACGAGGATGAAGCTGAAGAATCCAAATGCCTAGATGTGGACCTTCTCGAGGAGGAGCACGTTTTGGCATGCCAAAGATCCGCCATCTACCAGCAGAAGCTATGCAGCTACCATAGTCGTCGCGTTCGGCATCGCTCGTTTAAAGAGGGGGATTTGGTGCTCCGACTTAAGTAGAAGAAGTCACACAAATTATCCCCGCCATGGGAAGGACCGTTCATCATAAGCAAGGCGCTGCTCAATGGGTCTTACTACCTTGTTGACAATCGTGAATTAAAGGATAGAACTAACGAGGTTCATAAGCGTAAGCGACGTGACCCGGATGATGACTACCCGGAGCTTGATCGGCCATGGAACATAGCACAACTATGTCCTTCTTACACTTAGCATTTTTTATCTAATTGTATACCTCTTATATGATCAATGAAATAAAGCTCTTTGGTTCACTCATATTTCTGAGTCTTTTACCTCCTTTAGTGTTCATCTTTGGATCATGTAAAACCTTCATGCACAAGCTTTGCGTTTGCACTTGTGAAAATTCCGCCTACGGGCGTTAGCTTAAGTTTTCTGGTCTACACGTTCTTTGTTGTTTTTGTGTGGATTCTGGAGTAATGACTTTCGGCACTTATTGTCGGCGATTTTGTGCTCAGGTTATTGACGGTGCCATTGGGCATCATCACCTAAGCGCATGGTTCCGACAACGAGTCTTCCGACTCACGAAAAGTCAAGCATAAGAACCAAAGTAATGGAAAAGCCAGCACTTGCTCAAAAAATATATACATGCTAGAAACTAGTTCTTAAGTAGCAGGAAATAACAACCATTGTTTTCCGCCTTAAGTTACATCATCAAGTTTTTCCGCACATACACCAAAGATGAAACAAATATTACAAATTTGTTTTTCATTCCTTTGGCGCAGGAGACTTGGAAGCAGCATCGTCACCAGCCGGAGAATCGCCCTCAGCATCGACACTATGGTGAGACTCGGAGGAGTCTTGGTTGACGCTGTCGTTAGTGTTCATGGGCACGAAGACGTCGATGTCCACCAACTCGGCAACTCTGGTGTCATAACCCGCGAGTGATGACAGGATGGCTTCATGATCAATTTCTTTGCCGTCATCGTCAGCGTCGGGGATACCAGAGGTCACCGTATCGATGTCGGCATCTTCATAGTGTGCCTTCACCATTGACAGCGCCATCCTTGCGCCAGCCCGTGCACATGAAGCTTTCCAGCTTGTGATATGCTTGGGGGCTCGGCGCAGAATCTCCGAGTACTTCGCCATGGAGTCCGAGGCCTTGATGTGTATCTGGAGGGGCTTGGCAATCTCTTTGGCTTGGGTGATGGCGGTGTTGATGAAGTTGCCGGCAAGAACCATGCATTCCTTGGCTGGAGGAGGCGATCTGGTTAAACCCATAGGAGCTGCAAATTCCGACAAGGATCGCATGAGTTCAACAATTCAAAGTATCCAGACTACAGGAATACAAGGCGGAGTAAACTTACTGAAGATGCTGGCTCAGCTTGCCAGAGGGTGTCCGCCAAGGATTGTTTCTCTTGTTGGAGGAGCTTGTACGCCTCGCCATGTCGGTGATTCTGCTCATCGGCAGCATGCTTTTGATCTTTGAAGATCGTGATCTCATCCTTCAAGCGGTTGATTTCCTCGGCGGTCGAGTCCTGCAAGGCCTTCATTGATTCTTCATGCATTTTCAGCATGTCTTCCCTCTCCTTTTTAAGGATCTTGTTCTCGCTGTCCAGCTGCTGGATATGCTTGGACTGCTCGACAGTGTCCTTGGCCTTGGCAACATGTTCTTCAAAGTCGGAGAAAACAAAGTACATAGTGAGTACTTGGAGAATGAAGGCACAAAACCAAGACGGAATGCGCAAAAAAGAAAACAGACTCTTGTTTTTGATGACCTGTTCCTTCAAGATGGCGGTTTTACCCTTTTCGGCTTCAAGATCTGCGCGCATCTTCTGGTACTTATCGTTGGCCATGCCCCTCCGAGCATTCTCGTTCTATGGAAAAAAGGAAAAAGTTAAACCGTTGTTTATTCTACTTGGAGCATCTAGTCGGAATCTTTCCACCTAGACGCTCGGGGGCTACAGCGAGAGTTTTTTACTTAGTAATATGCTTAGCTTTTCTTTAAGCATGTAGTCGGAGCTAATTCAGTTCTCTATTAGAAGCTTGGGGGCTACAGTATAAAGTTTTTAACTCGGAAAATGCTTATCTTTTCTTTAAGAATCTAGTCTTAACTAATTGAGTTACAACTAGAGGCTTGGGGGCTACATTATTGAAAAATATAAACACTGTGTATGCTACTCTTAAAGCATCTAGTCGGAATAATTCATTCCATCAAAAAGCTTGGGGGCTACAGTGAGAGTTTTTTCTAACTTAGTCACTCTTAGAGCATATAGATGCAAAGCCTATGGTTTTCCGTCTACATCCTCGGGGGCTACAGTGGGATACTCATATGAAATGCAAAAGGCAAAGTAAACTTACAAGTGCGATGATCTTGAGGTTTGTAGCGCTCTCGGCTAGCAGCTTGCCAAAGGAAACGCTATTTCCTCGCAATATTTCTGCTTGTCGGAGGAGCTCCTAAAGACCGCATGTCGGAGATGACGGTAATCCTCCAGGAACCATAGTTGTGTTACTCGGCGTAAGCGCCGGGTAAACTATCTTCGGAAACTCAAAGGGTTTCTGGGGAGTAAGGGCACCGCCTTCGGCAGAGGTAACAGCTTCCACCACCACCTTGCCGCCACCGATGGGATCCTTAGCCGGAGCTTCAGCCATTTGTTGAGCGGTGCTCTCCTGCGTTGCCTGCTCACCGACAACAGCGAGTTCGGTAGAGGGGCCAGAGTCCACTTCCATGGCGGAAGGGCATGGTGCCTCCTTAGCTTGTGAGCTTGTCGGGGCAGACCAGGGCTTGACGGCAGTGGTAGCAGGGGCGATGGCGGGAGAGGCGTCGCGATGCAGCATGTCTTTGATATTTCTAGAAGCCCCCAAAGTTTTGGAGGTCTTCTTGAGGCTGGTCGTGGCTTTCTTCCTGAGACGTGCAAAATGCATAAGTACAGGAACAAGACAAATAAATAGACAATGTCGGAGAATGGGAAGCTTACACTAGAGGGGGCGCTTTGGCAAAAATCCCGGTGGCTTTTCTCTTTTATGCCTCCAGGGCGGCGGTAGTCTTTTTGGAGGCTCCACCCTCCATCTTCTTCTTCTTACCTCCGTCAGCAGCGTCAGAGGTGGAGCTCTTCCGCTTTCGTGCCAACGGGACATCAACGTTCGGACACGACCATGACTTCCTTCATCTTTGGATCGTAGATTTGGGCAGCCAGGTTGTCCTCATCTAGATCGCTAAGCTGTTAAGCGAGAAATCACCGTGTTAGATAAGATGGTATTGGCAAGACGGAAAAACTGGAGCATATGTCGTACACGGAAAATAAATACCTACCTTTGGGCACTTGCCTTCTATGAACATGTCGTAGGTGATGGTGAAGCCACGCTTCTTATCCTTCACCTTGACGATGTCCTTTAGGCGGAGCTTGACAGAGTCGCTTGAGAAGTTATCCACGGAGATCCGGAGGGTATCCCTTCGATCACTGGTATACTCGTGCATGAACTTCGCGCGGTGCTGCAGAGGTTGGATTCGCCTGATGAACCAACACATGGCTAGGTCCAAGCTGGTTAAACCCGTCTCTACGAACCATTCGATCCGCCTTATTGCGCGAGAAGCGTCAAGGTCGGAGGGAAGAGAGGCATGGGATCTCCAGGTGGAAACTTCAGCGGCGGCTCCATCCGCGAAGTCCGGGTACGTCACTTCTCGGCATGCATGAGGAATGTCGGGGCCGTAGAAGTACGTCCGCTGCCAATTCTTGCAGGACTCGTGGCCGACAATGTCGGGGAACCGCCGGCCAGGTCAAATCTTGAAGCTTATGGTGCTGCAGTTCCTAAGCTCCTCCTTACTATGTACGGCTTCACGTTTGACGGTGAAGCAGTACACGAACAAGTATAACCTAGGCCTTATCCCTAGGTAACCCTCGCAAAGTGCCGTGAAGTTGCTAAGCACTAAGATGCTATTGGGGGAGAGGTTATAGGGTTGGACCTTGTAGTGGTTCAAGACGGAGAGGAAGAAGTGGGAGATGGGCAGGGAAACGCCGCGTACCAACTGAGCCTTGAGGTACACCTTTTCTCCGGCTTGGGGAGAAGGTGTCACCTCGCCGGCCGGCGCCTCCCGTCAGGCGAGCCCCTCCGTCGCAGGGAGGTAACCTTTGGCGACCATATCCTGGATGTCGCGGTCGGTGATGTCTGAGCCGCGCCAGTCACCCTTATGCGAGTCTGGCTCTTCTTCCAGTGGATCTAGCGCCGCCAAATTCTGGTCGCCGCCGGTGGACTCGATCACCACCGATGCAGGGATGACCAAGCCCTCTGGGGGCACGACGACGGAGCTCGCCGGCTTCGCCGCGGCTTCGCTCGATGTCTCAATCGATGGGGAGGAGCTGCTGCTAGCCATGGAGTGATGGACGGATGTGACTGACGCAGATGTAAGCTAGGGTTTTCGAGGTTTCTCGCGGAGAGCTCGAGGAGACGTGCGACTGGAGGAAGAAGACGATGCGAGAAGAATGGGGTAAAAAGTGGAAAATTCCCCACGGTTACTATTTATCATCCTAGGCATCAAGATTGGTGCAGCTAATCGGACGGTTGCCGCGTAGACGACGTGTTCGTGAACGTGCGCGGAAATTTTGCCACGTCTCCAACCGTTGCCGCCAACGATTCGTATCGCCCGTGCGGGAAAATTGTATATGATTGCGTTCTCTGCATGTGTGAGTTACGAGGCGTCGCTGACCTAAGCCTACGTCGTCCTAGCTGACACGGTTAGATGAGCCGTCACGTCGAAGATTCCGGCATGGACGGATTTAATCCGACTACGGAAGAGTATGATGGAAGATTCAACATTTCTCCTGCTTACAAATCGAAGACGGAGAAAACCTTGCAGGGTTCTTTGGGAGGACTACAATATGTTGCTTGACGATCTGCCGACATCCATCTAGACGGAGCATTCCACGTGAAGAGGCAAGACGGTGCAAGATCTCGGAGTTCTCCGGGGGCTACTGTTGGGGATATGCTATATGGGTATCCTTATAGCATGTCTCTTATCCGGCTAACCCGGGTGGCCCATAGTCGGTAGTATGTCCTATGGCCCGCTGGGCGGCCCAGTTAGGTGGATCTAGAAGGGAGGCCCATGCCGGATAAAGGAAGGCTACGATGGAGTTACCAGCGTACATGGAGCCTTGGAGTGCAAGATACACAAGACTAGTGATAGACCGTGTAGGACTCTATAACCTGTCTGGCTAGGACTTTTCCCTGTAACCCTAGGACCTGGCGACTATATAAGTCGGGCATATGGGAGCCTTTAGGGCACAATCTCATACGATCATAGATCGACACACACAACCTCGCACAGCGAACCTATCTCTGTAACTCGGCGTATTGCCCTTATAGTGATTTATAGCAGGAGTAGGATTCTGCCACCGTTGTGAGATCTGAACCTGGGTAAGCTGTGTTACCTCTTACCCGTTAACCGTCCGCCTTACCCCACATCTCTAAACACGTACTGTGAGGAACCCTCCATGGCGTACTCGTCGGCAATACCACGACACCGCGCCCTCTCTTAATTACTATATTTAGTTTAATATTTTTGTCTAGTGTAGAAAATAGGTGATTTTAGGGATTTTTGTTTAGTGTAGAAAATTGTAAATATAAGTAGAAAATAGAAAACAATCTAGATACTTTTAGGGATAGATGTAGCAAATTTACATAATTTAGGGGTAGAAAATCTAGATAATTTTAGGAGTAGAAAATCTAGATAATTGTAGGAGTAGATGTAGATAAATTATATGATTTTAGGGGTAGAAAATCTAGATAATTTTAGGGATAGATGCAGCAAATTTACATGATTTTAGGGATAGAAAATCTAGATAGTTTTAGATGTTGATGTAGAAAATTTACATGATTTTAGGGATAGAAAATCTAGATAATTTTAGATGTTAGGATGCAATCTGGGGATGGTGTCAGTGAGCCTTGTGATATGTATAAAAAAATTCTTATGCATCGTACTTGGCTCGTTGACACCATCCCTGTATATACGCATCCTATATAAGCATGATGCTACTTGGCTCAACATTTTTATATAATGTTTACATACATATTCATTTATTATATGTTGACTAACAGTTGTATCAAATATTGTTATTTAACTACTTAATTAGTATCATGTCGGAGGCAGAGCTAAAGTTTCGTGGTGTTCACCGAAAACTGACGAAGACCTTGATTTCGACAGCTCAGATCACAGTGGATAACAGGAAGATCCAGCTAGATACTTTCAGGTGCCAGTGGCAGGCGGCCCACGCCTACGACTACGCCATGTTATAGTAGTTTGGGGCAAGAGCGGTCCTCAACTTCGAGGATGAGCGTCGCGTACCGCATCTGTTAGCGCCAGATGGCATGAGGATCCCCACGAAGGCCGAGAAGAGGGAGCACCGGCAGGTAGAGAGGCAGCTGGCGCGCCATGGTCACGAGGAGGATGACCCCTTGGTCAGGGATATACTACTTGATCCCCAAGTAATGGCGGTCCAGTACGAGGTCCTTAGCGAGAGTCGGCAGCAGCGCGGGCAGGGCGAGGACGGCCCCTCCGGCACGCAGCAGGACGACTCTTGCAGCCTGTCGTCCTCTTTCTAGGATGATGACCACTTGGTTGACGACGTCACTAACACCGGGTCTGCTCGAGTTTAGGATGTTCTCATGTGATTGTCGTATGCTACCTATCGTACTACTTATATCGACTTATCATGCTACTATTGTACTACTTTATGATGCTAGCTTAGGAGGGTTCGACTCGTCAATGCCCATTGTTATGGGCTTGGATTTGGAGAAGGAGGGGGCGCAGGAGATCATGGAATGACTAGAAAACAAGCAACACGGAACAAAGGGTTTACCCCGGTTCAGGCCCCTAGAGGAAAAAACCCTACTCCTGCTTGTCTGCTCTCAATTAATGGCGAAACCGAAGGTTACAGGGGGTGCACATATGAGATCTGGCAGTGTGTATGCTAGGGTTGCAAAGTACCCTCCTCGCCATGACCTCCTTGCCTTTATATAGATAGTCCAGGTATCAGGGTAGATCAAGTCGGTTACACGTATAGGGTTTGTACCTTTGAATTTCTATCTAGAGTTAGTTGTGTTCTTCAAGGAGTCGCATCCTTCTTGGTCTTGGGCCACCCAAGATCCTCATGGGCTTCACCATTAGGGGTACATCGTCTAATGGGCTTCTACTGGGCCGAACCGGATAGGCTAACATTAGGCACCCATAGGACATACCCATGTCAGTAGCCCTAGAGTGTTCAGTCGAATCATAGATTCGACTAGATACTCTTAAGTCTTCAAGTGCTTTCATCCAAATATGTTTTCGGGTCAGAATATTCATTCATAGGGATATTTGATACTCGTGCCTGACTCTCCCGACAGTTCAGGGCCAGTTAACTTCCTTTGGGCAAAACAACGCTATATACTCATACTCGAGTCCCCAGACTCGAATACAGAAAATTGCCAGTGTAATTCGACTCAGGCCGCGGAGGTCTTACAGGAGTCGAATTCTAATATTTTAAGTTATGTACCCAACGCATCCGTCAGGATTTTTCATCATGCCTGTTGACACAGAATGTTACTACCAGAGCGCATTCCGGTGCGTTACTGGCAGAGCGCATTCAGATGCAATGGGCCCAAGGGCGGAGCCAAACCCCCGATTCATTGCCTCACGTTGCAGCTTGGCACATCCCTCGTGGAGCTTCTAGAACTCCCGACAGTCTTTAAGAAGGTGGCTAGATTTCCTTTTTTCCATGTTGTTTGTCGATGTAGAAATGAATGCTGCAAGGACCTGACAGTTTGTCGAATGCAGATGGATCGTCGTCACGGGGCACCGCTTTGCCATGACTGTTTAGCCTTTCCGATGTCACGGTAGCTACCACTGCGGTAGCCGCTATTGCGGTTCCCATCATCACGGAGGTCGGCTTAGCTAGCCGCGACCATGTTGACGGTCGTCGTAGACACGCTCTCTCCTCTTTCCTCGACGGTCACGTATGCGGACGAGGTCGTCCTCATCATATGAACACGTTCGGTTATTATGGATGTCGTCTTTGCCATCCGCCCAGCAATTGGCGATGTCCATCAGGTGGTCGATGGTTTTGGGATTGATGTGGCCCATCTCTTCTCTAAGTTCACGTCACCTTACGCCGCCATTGAACGCGTCGATGTCTCTTTCCTCCAAGATATCTTCTATGGAGTTCTTGATTAAGGACCATCGTTGAACGTTGGAGCTGATGGACTTCTTGGAACTTTGGCAGCAGGCGCGTAGCTCTTCGATTGAGGTCGGGCGCTTACAGGTGCCCTTGAAGTTGTGGATGAAGCTTTATACCAGCTCTTCCCAACTGCGGATGGATCCGGAGGGGAGATTGTTGAGCCAGGCCTTGGCCGCACCCTTCTATTGCAGCTAGAGGCACCGCATGGCTGTTTCCTTGCTTCCACCATGCAATTTGAATGATGTGGTCGTCCAGCCAAATCTTTGGCTCCTACAAGCTGTCAAACTTCGTATTGTCCGAAGGGAGCTTCAAGCCTATGGCCATCCGATATTGCCGTATATCTCGGTTGAAGCAGCTGGCGCCACAGATCTCCATGTCTTCATCTTTTGACTCTGTGGAGCATGCACGTTTTGCACGTGATTTGTCGATCTTGCGTTGCGTGAGTTCATCACGGGCGTCGTAGTTGCGGCTCCTTCGTCCTGGGCTGCAACGTCGCCGCAACATGTCATGGTCCTCTACGTCGGATGAGGGTGTGCGGTTCCTTGCAAACCTTAGCGGTTTTCTTTGGTTCCGGAGTCGCCTCTTCGGTTAACGCGGCTCCAAAGAGCCCAAGGCTGTGATTGCGGACTTGTGGACGGCGGATTGCGGATCCCCGATAGGTGGTTGGTTGGCTAGCAGGAACATAGTAGCTGCTATGACCGCGGACTGTGGTGTCTTGGGCATCATGTTGCCCTACGAGTCGACCGACAAGAACGATAGATCGAGTGCCTTGGTGGCCTCGCGCCTAGAATCCATGCCCATGCATTCCAGTCGAGAGCGGTTTTATGGGCCACGTGGCCATCGTTGTCCTTTGAGAAGGACCCGCCAACAGAGGAGAGTCCTGCCTGTCGGGCGCTTGACTCATCAGCTGCTTGCCTATGCTGCTCGAGCTCTTTGTGGTGCTCTACTTGTCGATTGTGCTCCTTTATAAGGAGGCAGTGATAGCCCATCAGCATGTCGCGAGAAGTGTCTACTGGCAGAGGGTTGTTACCCCATATGGCCTCCCGAACTCTTTCCCACTAGGCCTCATTGAGGTGGATCTGTTGACGAGTTGGATCATTGTCGTTGATAGACTCAGGAGGGCCGTTTCCATCTGGATTTAGTGGCTGAGCGCCGCTGGCGTTGATGTTTGGAGAGTGGCCTGCATCTGCAGCGTTAGGGGCCCGCGGGTTAGTCCTGTTGCTGACGTTTTCTGGGGCATCGCGGGCATTGATGATGACCGCACACATAAAGCGATGAGGGAGATCATTGCTCCCACATCTTTAGGATCCGAATCCGTAGGTTCCTTCATATGTAGGCGGATCACACGGATCAAAGTTGCAGCTATTGCTGTCATCTGAATCATATGTCAGCGAGGGTGTGCTAAGCACACTGATTGGCGGCACCCACGACGCAGGCACGATAACCGGAGGCGCCACCCGCTCAGGGAGGCGAAGCGTGCCAACCTAGCCAACCTGGAAGCATAGGCTCCCAAGAATCATGTTAAATCAGTCTCCTACGGAATCAAAGTCTTGGAGGGTCATCGGTGAGTGGACGGTGAAGTCTATGGTTCCAAAGAGGAGGTGGTTCTCCGTTGCGGATGAATCGAAGATTGTAATTTATGGGGCCATCACGATCACAACATCAGCATCCCCAATTCCCATAGACGGGGCCAATTGAAGAGGGTTTGACTCGTCAATGCCCATTGTTATGGTCTTGGGTTTTGGATAAGGAGGGGACACTGGAGATCACAGAACGACTAGAAAGCAAGCAACACAGGACAAAGGGTTTACCCCGGTTCAGGCCCCCGGAGGCAAAAACCCTACTCCTGCTTGTCTGCTCTCGATTAATGGTGAAGCCGAAGGTTACCGGGGGTGCGCATATGTGATCTGGCAGTGTGTATGCTAGTATTGCAAAGTGCCCTCCTCACAGTGCCCTCCTGGCCTTTATATAGATAGGCCAGGTCTCGAGGTATGTGGAGTCAGTTACAAGTTTAGGGTTTCTCCCTTTGAATTTCTATCTAGAGTTAGCTGTGTTCTTCAAGGAGTCGCATCCTTCTTGGGCTTGGGCCACCGAAATCCTCCTGGGCTTCGCTATTAGGGGTAAATCGCCTCATGGGCTTTATGCTGGGCCGAACCGGATAGGCTAACATTAGGCACCCGTAGGACATACCCATGTCACTAGCTAATTTTACTTATGTGTTATGCTGATATATTGTGATACTTATGATGCTAGTTAAGTTAAAATGGTCTATATAATTATGTTTGCATGATCATATATAGGTAATGACTGATTATCGGTGTGAGCATTGTGGTTACCAAGCATGCAAGAACAAGAAGGTTGTCATAGTGCTCCCTTATGACTGTGAAGTTAGTATGGTATGTCCATTCACAAGCAATCAAACTATATATATACTGCAATTAAATTACATGATAATTGTGGATTTCTTATGATTATGTATGAAGAACATACCATACAAGTTTAGACTTGATTTACTGGACCATTTAGATTGGCAGTTGTGACAGTAGGGACAGTTTTAGGTCGATCTAATTTTTCTGAAGCAACCTGGACCGACCTATACGGTCCAAGTCATGAACGATACGAACCGCGCATTTTTCGGTGGTCCGAGGAGGACTGAGATGGTCGATGCCTATGAGATGGACGCCCAGGAGAAGTTGGTCTTCTATCACTATGAATATCGCATGACCTACTTTGACTACCAAGGCCCTGGAGCATCGACAAACTCTGACGATTCTTGTGATGACGAGTTTCCTGCTCCTTCCATTAGGTATGGCACCGTTGTTTCTGATAATCTAGTTAAGGACTAGTAGTTCATGCTATGTACACTATACGTATCTTGCTAGCTCTACTATATGTAATTGACTGTATTGATGTGCTACCATTTTTATGAATATATCTTGTTATGCTATGAATATTTAATTGGATGCATAAGATTATTTTTAATTTTTGAAAACTCACTTGTGGCATTCAAAATAAAACAAACACCACAATTAGGATATATAATGGTGGTGCTTAGAGCAAACGCCACCACTAGAAATTCTATTGGTAGCGTTCGAAGGAGATGCCACCACTACGACCTACCAGTGGCATGAGGTTAGTGGCGTGCCGTTTAAACGCCACGAACCCCCTTTTTCGAACTCTGCCACTAGGACATTTCCTACTAGTGTAAATATTAGCTGAATGATTGTGGTTGCTCTGAAATGTGCAAAATAACAAAGTTGATTAATATGAATTCCACTAAATTTACCTTTTTACTTGATTTCTTCGAGAGGGAAAGCTGTGGCCTCTACACTAAGAAATTCATATGGCCTATTTATTGCATTATTGATGTCTAGTTCATACGCATATTACAAAGCATGGATCCATAGAGCCGGCCATTACAAAAATGCTCCGTAAAAAAAAAGCAACATGAATCGCCCATGGATCATCATATTAGGCGCCTATCAAGCTACTAACGACACAAGTTTCTAAACGGTTACATCCAATGACCATGCAATGCCGTTGTTCATGCGGCTAGGGATAATACCGTACCACATACAGATCCAATGGGTAGACACTTTTTAGTCTCGGACCGTAACAGGCTCTAGTCCCGGTTTCGTACCCGGACGATCAAATCGGAACTAGAGGCTTCAATATCTAGTCCCTGTTTGCTACAACCCAGGACTAAAGACCACCACGTGGCAGTTTTCGCGTGGCGAGGGCCAGAACCCTTCTAGTCCTGAGTCGTAACACCAACGGGACTATACTGATTCCTGCCACAGCAGAGATTCGTGTGTTTCTCTGCCGCGGCACGATTTTGTATTTTCATTTTGTTTTTTTAATTTTGTTCCTTTTTTGATTTGTGTTTCACTATAATTTTAAATATATTTCTTTACACTTATTCTACACTACTACATACACAATACATGTTGTTGCATATATAAATTTAATATTCGATACCTTGTAAGCATATATATATATACAATATTCGATCATATCAAAAGTAAGGAAACTTTTTAAAATTACATGATTATTGACTCATATCAATTACATGGAGATCACTAATCCATATAGAGTTCATCATCCTCCACGTAATGTTCTCCCTTTTCATCAAGGACCTCCTTCATCATAAATCACGCCAGTTCCTTTTGAATTGCTCGTACGCTCTATTCTGGCTCTAGATTCTTCCGAAAACCGTGCATATAATATGAATAAACTTTTTGCTCACTGGTCAACTCGCGAATGTACTCGCAGACGTAGAATCCACATAAATGAGTCCCCAGTGGCTTCTGCAAGCCCTTCACCATTTTATAAGTTAGTTTATCTTCGAATGGACTTTCTATTTTCTGTTTGAACCGTGTCCAACACCTGCTCGGCAAAGAAAATGAACAAAGGAGTTATTAGTTAATTGATATCCGAAAATGAACGAAAGAGGCTGATATAATGCGATAATGATTGAAATTACTTATGGAGCATTGCTTTCATGTCGCTCCACTACTTTTGGTCCCAACTTAATGAGTCGTGGACTTCAACTAGGGACTTGTCAACTTGAATGTTTAACATGATCTAGTGGAACCTGCAGACGTTTACATAAAAAGACATGCATAACTCATCAATTACACTTAAAAAATATGCACAAAACAGAAATAGTCACTTGAAGTTGTAAGAAAATAGTATTTCCTTAGCAAAATAACGCTCGATTAAAAACATGTACATGTCTTCCTCCACGTCATGGGGTGATTGTGTAACGTATATTCATTCACGATATATGGGTTAATGAACCCAACGTCATATCTTCTAGTTGTTTTGCATTCAAGCATCTTCATTCTGCAGAATGTAATACCGTACAAAAGGATATATAGTCAGGATAATATATTACATGAACGAGCTGATCTAGAGACTTAATTACAGAAATAAATCACTTATAGACAATAACAACCAATGATAGATTTATCGAGGGCGCGCTGATTGTATAATTGAAACAGTTCGGTCATTTGAATCTCTGTCGAGTATTCTTTGAAGTGATGCTCCTTTCTAACGGCCACCAAAACCATTATTTATGGTGCCTTTTTTGTTTGCGCAGTGTACCAATCATGCAAATTTCACATATGTGTTGATAGATGCGTGAGCTCCTCAAGACTGACTAGAGGCTCCCCTTTGACATACTTTCGTACTATCTGACCCACTGGCGTATCTTCATAGTCTAAAAATTTACCAAGAGACATACATGCGTTGGTAGCAAGTCCTTTGGCCTTCTCTACAGTGATGCCAAGTAGTCCAGCAGCCTCCCTAGATCTAGGGTCCATTATTTGCATGTCCTTATCCATTTTGGCTTTGAAGGCTTTGTCGCTATCTGAAATTCTCTTTGAGCGGGGGGGGGGGGGGGGGATTGAATCTTCTATTGTTAGAGTTGGGAAACTTGTTTTCCGCTTTTTGCACTTGTTATTTTTTCTTCTTTACTTGCTTAATAATTTCGCGGTCATAGTCTGATTCCAGATTTATCGATATTTGGGATGGTTGCTCAAGAAAGGACTTAGCCCACTTTTTGGATTTTTCATCAAATACCGGCTTTGGCTCAGGCTTTTTGGGTGCAAAATAAGCCTTAATGTGGGCAGCCACATCCGCGACGTTTTACTCATCAGTCTTGTCATAAGGTCTCTTGGGAAGAGCCGACAGGATGTCAACTATCTTCGCCGTTTTACCTTTCTTCGATGTGGGGCACTTATGAGAAGAGCAATACTATCTAAATAGGCCGAATTCCGAGTTACTGTCTAAATCGGCCGAATCCTGTGAAGGTCGGCCGAGGTAAGCACGAGCAGGACACTTATGAGAAGAGAAATACGTTACCCGGCCGACGTACTGTTTAAGTCGGCCGGGTCAGCCCGAATAATCTAAATGCAGGTGAAGGCCAAGCCAAGTTAAGCGAGGCAGGGCCAAATGACATGAAGCTTGCAGGAGAAGGAAGTGACTATAGTCAAACCCTAGCCACAAGCTAGGAAGAATCTGAGCAGAGCCAAACACAAAGGACAAGGCACAGAGCGACAGAAGAGCGGAAGGAGGTCACGGAGGTGACAGTCCTGGAGCCCGAGGCGTGCAGGTGGGTTTCTATGAAACCTTGCCGTCATTAAAAGGGCGACACAGAAAGGAGGCCGCCGAGTTACTATATTGGGACAAGCATATTCTTCGAATATGCTTGCCACGTCAGCCCTAGAGGAGCCAAGACGCCCCTTTATAAGGAGAGGCTTGGACTCTAAGAAGGGCATCGGCTCATTTGGTACCATTAGGCTGGTAAAAGTTCATCTTCCCCTCTGGTAAACAGCTCAAGGAGCACTTGTAGCCCGAGAGAGGAGGAATAAAGATCTTTACGTTAGTCGTTTGTGTGTAGAATCAACTACATCTTCCCTCCCCAGATCCCTCTAGCATCCATTGGCCCTATACTTTAGCCTACCCATGGCATCTGACGTGCCACCACCACGACAGTTGGCGCCCACCGTGGGGCCAGCAGCGGTGCTAGCTGGAGTCATGATCCGGACGGGAAACTTCATCCACATTTGCGAGCGCGTTGTCTCTGGCTTAGGCCGGAGATTTGATCTCTGTGACTATGTTAGCGATAACGTAGGCGGCTTCAGGGGAAAAACTCCTCCGCGCAACAGCGTCTTCATCAACTTGGGCATGCACCAGATCTACGTGGGCGTCGACACCTCCGGCGTTTATCCTCACCAAGTTATTGTTGCAGGAGAGCCTCCCCTTAGCGCCGCGAACGGTCCGTGCGGAGTGCTCCCCGTTAGCAACATCGAGGTGATGGTCGCAGCCGGGGTGCAGGCGGGAGCAGCGGGCGCCGGGTCAAGCAAGGATCCGACGACGGGTGTGCAGGTGACCACAAAGCAGGCAGCTCCACCGCCCACCGAGGTAAATCCTTCAGCAGCCAACCCAGCCGAGGTGCAGGAGAAGACCCCAAAGGCACCAAGGGTAAGATGGCCACCTCTGGAAAGACCAGAAAATATTCTCCAGGCAACTATAGATACTCTGACTACGCCTGTAGCACCGATACTTGATCCGGCTAATGCTCAGGCAGAATTAGAAGAGACTAGGCAAAAAGTACTGGTAGAGGCAAAAAAGGTGTCGGCATTGCGGGAGTCCTTAAACAGGACCCTGCGAGAATATGCTAAGGCAAACAAGCTTGACGTCACCCCCGAACGGGTTGATGAATTAAGATTAAGAGGTAAGAACCTCATAGATGATATCAATAAAGAGCATGAGGCTCATAAGGCAGAATCAGTTGATCTAGGCTTGCCGAGGTATAGTACCCCGACAAAGAACCTAAGGGCGGCAAATGCCGCTGCGCTAGAGTTAGAAGGATTGACCGGCGAAGCCCGGCAAAAATAGCAAGAAAGAGTGAATGAGCTGGTGCGCATTGCGAACCAGTAGAATGAAGAAATGCTCAGGGAAGACCCGACAAGGCCTGGTGCCTCGCGAATGGTTCATTCGGCTGGTGCAGCACCTGCCCTATCTGTAGCAGCAGCATCCTCACCTAGAAACAACGCGCGAAAAGACAGAGCAGTAACTTCGGGAAAAAGAAATAAGCAAATTGTTCCATATGATCTGGTAGTAGCCGGAAAAGCAAATGAAAACAGAGGTAATGGAAGCCGAGGTAACAGTGGCGAAAGAAACCCGGCCGTGCCGATAGAGGCAATGGAAGCCGAGGTAATGGGGATCTCGGAAGAGAAAATCATGAGAATAATATCCCGGCAGAAGGAAGGAGAGATCCGCCGCCTAATCCACAACCGAGGTATGAACCTCGGCAGGAAAGAGAAGTGAGACCAGCTCGCCACAATCAGGTGAATGAGAGGTACAATGATGGTTATTCAAAAATGGAATATGCGGTTCATGGTGGAAATAACCGCTATGGAACGCAGGAAAGAATTATGTACAGAGATTTGCCATCAACTGATGCAAGAGTAAAACTAGACCGACTATACCGGTCCGAGTTGTTAGAAGAGCAGGGCCCGCCGGGTCCTGCATGTTTCGGACCACGGATCATGGGCGAGCCACCAGTGCCAAACTTTCAGCTGGCAAGAGGCACGAAAACATACAATGGGAGCACCAAACCACATGATTGGTTGATTGATTATGCCACAACTATAAAAATAGCAAGTGGAAACTTGCGATGGGCAGTAAGATATGTCCCGCAAATGCTGGAAGGGCCAGCCACAGTATGGCTGAATAATCTGCCTCCAGGCAGCATCAACTGCTGGTTGGATTTCGAAGAGATGTTTGTCAGCAACTTCACCAGTACTTATAAAAGGCCAAACAGGCCGCAACAGCTAGCCATGTGCAAGCAAAGGCCGAATAAGATAGACATAGAATTCTTAACTCGGTGGTGTAACCTCAGGAATTCATGCGAGGGAGTTATAGAATCACAAGCGATAGCATGGTTCGCTCAAGGATGCCGTCATGCCAGTGTTTTGTGGCAGCGACTGCAAAGAGATATGCCAACCACTTTGGCAGAAACCATCAGGATAGCGGATTCGTATGCGTTGGGAGATACGACGCAACCAGAGCTGATGTCAGCAGATCATCGGGAGCATCAAGATCAATATGCAAGAGATGCGGCCGGATCATCAAGGAGTAATGAGTTCAGAGGAAGAAAAAGAGAGGAAAGACCGGATTACAGATATGCCTCCAATCAGGTGGCAGCGGTAGTGCAAGATCAACTGAGTCACGGAAACAGTCAGCGGCAGAAGAATGGTCCTCAGCAATGGACACCAAGGAATGAAGGAAAGAGACAGTGGACACCAGAACAGAAGAAGCAATGGCAGGAAAGGCCGAAGTACACGTTTGAGTCCATGTTGGATCAACCGTGTAAGTTTCATACTCCAAACCCGGCCAAGCCGGCCAATCATACAACTCGGCAATGCGACTGGATGAAAAATGCAACAGGTAACCTGGCAGGCATGCAAGCAACTTCCCACCAGGCGCATCAGCAGCATCAGCCGCAGTTGACTGGAGCAAATGCACAGCAACTAATGTTACCACCTCCTCCCCCGAGGTATGATAACTCGGACCGGAGAGATGCAGTGCATCAAGTGATAAATCAGGGTCCGGATGGAAGGACGAACCCAGGAAATAATGGACGCAATGATTACACGAAAGATCATCAATCATATTGCATGTTCACAACAGAACAGCAAGACATGCAAAGTGTACAGCGCCGGCATATGGAAGTAAATGCAGTTATGCCGGCAGTACCAAGATATGTGCCTTGGTCAGATCAAGAAGTAACTTGGAGCATAAAGGATCACCCCAAAATAATACCGAATCCGGGGTCGTACGCACTCGTACTAGATCCGACATTTGTCGGACCGAGCATTAATGTGAAATTTTCAGAAGTACTCATTGACAATGGGAGCAGTATCAATATCATGTACAAGGATACAATGCATAAACTCGGAATATCACAGAATATGCTGCAATCCACGAGAACCATGTTCCATGGAATAGTGCCAGGACTTTCATACGAACCCATTGGAAAGGTTCGAGTAGATGTGTTATTCGGCACAAGGGATAACTGCAGAGCAGAAAATTTGGAGTTTGAGGTGGTGGATCTAGAGAGTTGTTATCATGCTCTACTCGGGTGGCCGGCATTGGCCAAATTCATGAGCAGCTGCAACATAAATTACTTGAAAATGAAACTACCCGGACCACAAGGGGTGATAACAGTAGCAGGAGATTACAGGAAGTCAATGGAATGTGCTTCAGCCGGATCAAACCTGGCCGAGTCATAGGTAATAGCAAGAGAAAAAAGAAGGATTCAGGAGGTAGCGGCTCTCGCTCAGTAGGCACAACTGAATATGCCGGCATTGGCCAATCCGCATGGAAGTGTCTCCTTCCAGCCAACTAAAGAAACAAAAAAAGTTCCAGATAGACGAGCAGTTCCCAGAGTGCACCGTCACCATTGGTGCCGGCCTAGATGCTAAATAGGAAAGCGAGTTCACCAACTTCCTCCGTGAGAATTGGGATATCTTTGCATGGTCAACTCAGGATTTGCAAGGTGTGCCGAGGGAGTTGGCTGAGCACTTCTGAATGTAAGGCCAGGAGCAAGGCCGGTGAAGCAACCTCTCCGCCGCTTCGTCGAAGACAGGAGAAAAAATAATAGGGGATGAGATAGCTCGGCTCCTTGCGGCCGGGTTCATCATGGAGGTGCTTTATCCAGATTGGCTATCAAACCCGGTGCTAGTAGAAAAGAAGAAGGATGATCCAAATATAGCCATTGTATGGCGAATGTGTATTGATTACACAAACCTAAACAAGGCGTGTCCAAAAGATCCTTTCCTTTACCTAGAATAGACCAGGTCATTGATTCGACCGCTGGTTGTGAGCTGTTAACATTTGTAGACGCGTATTCTGGTTTTCACCAGATACCGTTAAACCCGGCCGATCAAATAAATACTGCGTTTATTACCCCGTACGGGGCTTATTGCTATCGCACCATGCCATTCGGCCTGCATAACGCAGGGGCAACGTACCAGAGATGTATGCAAAAATGTCTGCATGACCAGATAGGAAAAAATGTACAAGTATATGTAGATGATGTGGTTATCAAAACCAAAGAAAGCAAAATGCTACTGGATGATATTCGGCAGACTTTCGCGAACTTGAGAAGGTTCCGAATAAAGCTTAACCCGGAAAAATGCACCTTCGGTGTACCGGCTGGAAAACTACTCGGTTTTCTCGTATCTAGCCGAGGTATAGAGGCCAACCCAACTAAGATAAGAGCAGTAGAAAGGATGGAATTGCCGAGATGTCTAAATGACGTACAGAAGTTCACAGGTTGCCTGGTCTCGCTTAGCCGATTTGTATGTCGGTTGGGAGAGAAAGCATTACCACTTTATCAACTGATGAAAAAATCTGATAAGTTCATCTGGACACCACAAGCAGATAATGCGTTCCATGAACTAAAGAAGATGTTGGTCACAACGCCAATCCTGGCCTCTCCATTGTCAAAAGAGCCTATGCTACTTTACATAGCCGCCACGAACAGAGTAGTAAGTGCTGTGATCGTGGTGGAACGAATTGAAGATGATAAATCAGTACAAAGGCCGGTATATTACCTAAGCGAGGTACTATCAGCCTCAAAACAAAATTACCCACATTATCAGAAGATGGCATATGGGGTATACATGTCAGCGAAGAAATTTAAACATTACTTCGAAGAGCACTCGATCAAAGTGATCTGCGAAGCACCCATAGCCGACATATTAAGCAACAAAGATGCGAGCGACCGAATAGCAAAATGGGCAATTGAATTGTGACCTTATGCTCCGCAATTCGATAGACGAGATGTGATAAAATCTCAGGCTGTGGCCGACTTCTTCGTGGATTGGGCCGAGGTACAATATGAGCCACCATTACCGGATCCGAGTTATTGGACGATGCACTTCGACGGTTCCAAACTGAGAAACGGTTTGGGGGCAGGGATAGTGTTAACCTCGCTAAAAAGAGATCAGCTGAAATATGTGCTGCAAATACATTTTGCTGCATCAAACAATGTAGCCGAGTATGAAGCACTCGTCCATGGATTGAAGGTGGCAAAAGAGATTGGGATACGCCGAATCTTATGCTACGGAGATTCAGATCTAGTAGTACAACAAGTATCAGGCAATTGGGATGCGCTAGATGCCAATATGGATTATATAGATTCGATGTGCAAAAACTCAGTGGATACTTCGATGGATGTGAATTTCATCATATACCCTGGGCAGAAAACGACGCCGCAGACACACTGTCAAAACTCGGATCAACCAGGCAATCAATTCCCCCAGGTATCGCCCTAGAGCACCTGAGAAAACCATCAATGACACCATCACCAGAGTCCGAATCTATCTTTATTCCGGCAAAATCAAGAGAATATAGTATGCCGATGGAAATTGACAAGGAATGCAACCCGGAATTTCAGAAAGTGTACCCGGCCGATACACGGATGGATACGGAAAAATCCGAGGTAGTTATGTCGGCGGAAAATATGGAAATAGATAGTGAGATTATCCCAGAGAGAATCATACCAACATGGGCGCAACCCATATTTTCTTTCCTTAAAGATGCGACTTTGCCGAATAACGAGGTATTGGCTAGAAAGACAGTGGGAAGAGCTAAAGCTTATACAATCATAAACAATGAGCTGTATAAAAGGAGCGTCACAAGTGTGTTGCAAAGATGTGTGGGTTTGGCGGAAGGCCAGGAGATCCTCCTAGATATACATCAAGGAGAATGCGGGGATCACGCCTCGTACAGAGCTTTAGTGGCCAAAGCATTCAGGCATGGATTTTATTGGCCAACATCGTTGAAAGAGGCCAAAGAACTGGTGGAAAAATGTAATGGTTGCCAGAGATATGCCAGCAAGATACATATGCCATCGTCCAAGTTAAAAACGATACCAATTACTTGGCCATTTTCTGTATGGTGCTTAGATATGGTGGGACCGTTCAAGCCGGCCCGGGGCGGGATGACCCACATCTTAGTCATGGTCGACAAATTCACAAAATGGATTGAAGTGAAACCAATAAAAAAATGTGATGGACCCACAACAGTAAAATTCCTCAAAGATATTATCTTGAGATATGGTTACCCACACAGTGTTATTACAGGTAATGGCACAAACTTTGCTGAAGGGGCCTTCGCTAGATTCTGTCAAGAAAAACACATAAGACTAGATGTCGCCTCGGTGGCTCACCCAGCATCTAATGGGAAAGTAGAAAGATCTAATGGACTAGTATTGTCCGGAATAAAACCACGACTCGTTGAACCACTGCAAATGTCGGCAGGGTGTTGGATCGAGGAACTACCAGCAGTATTATGGAGCCTCAGAACTACCCCAAACATGTCAACAGGGTATACGCCATTTTTTCTGGTATATGGGGCAGAAGCCGTGCTTCCAGCCGACATAATACATGACTCGCCAAGAGTTACCCAGTATACAACCGCTGAGTTAAATGAGATAGCTCGGCAAGATAATGTCGATCTGCTAGAAGAAGCCAGGGAGTTGGAACTATCAAGATCAGCTATTTATCAACAGGACTTGCGATGATATCACAGCAAGAAAGTAAATCCAAGAGTGTTTAAATAAGGAGATTTGGTTCTTCGGTTAGTGCAACGCACGGCCGGCATGCACAAACTATCACCCCCATGGGAAGGACCATTCATCGTGAGCAAAGCATTGCACAATGATGCATATTACCTAATTGATGCTCAGTCACCAGAAAAGAACAAGGCAGACAAAGCCGGCGAAGAATCAAAAAGACCATGGAACATAGCCTTACTTCGTCCATTTTACTCATAGGAGTCATCTATGACATGTTGTAAAGTGACGCTTCAGGACGAAGTATCAACTATGTATTAAACCTCGGCACCTCGAGCAATGACTCGGGGTCTGTCCTATATTATTTTGCATTTTAGATTATGTGTTAGACCTCGGCGCCTTGAGCAGTGACTCGGGGACTGCCCTATATTGTTTCTGAGTTTGGGTTATGTATTAAACCTCGGCACCTTGAGCAGTGACTCGGGGACTGCCCTATATTGTTTCTGAGTTTGGGTTATGTATTAAACCTCGGCACCTTGAGCAATGACTCGGGGACTGCCATATTTTGTTTCTGAGTTTGGGTTATGTATTAAACCTTGGCACCTTGAGCAATGAATCGGGGACTGCCATGTTTTGTTTTTGAGTTTGGGTTATGTATTAAACCTCGGCACCTCGAGCAATGACTCGGGGACTACCCAATGTTATTTTGCATTTTTAGTGATGTGTTAAATCTCGATTTCTAGAGCACTGATTAGGGAATTGCCCCACAATTGTCCCTTGTTACAAAAATGGGTATCAAACTTCGGCACCCAGAATGATATTATTTTGCTCTCCCCAAATATGGGCTTCGAGATTTACAACTTGGATAGAATTCAAGAACACAATGGTTGAGCTGTCAAATTTATAAAGGTCAGGCAATATTAGACGCCGAACTACGGTGGGACAAATGCAAACACACAATCCGAACTTAAGAAATTGAAGGCCACCAAAGAAAAGATTTAAACAAACAAGATCAGTTTAAATAGATTAATAATGATCACAACCATGTGTGCCTCAGCGGCAAAATGCAAAAGAGGTTCATACCACACAGAAAGTCGGACACTTGTTTCACACACATCATACGCCCGGCATACCAGGGATAAGAAACAACTTAGAGTTTTTTAAACCTAAGGGGCAGCGACTTGGTCAGGCACTGGGCGCTCCGAGGTAGACGGCACCTCGGCCGAAGTTGCTTCGCCCTCCACAGAACCAGGAGCGACTTCGGGGGAAGCCCGAGGCTGTTGAGAAATATCAGCTTGAGCTTGAGAATGCCCAGTCCCTTTGGAGGAGGATCGCGCGTCGCCATTGCCATCCGAGATTGCGCTGGAATCACCAGAAGTATCCGAGTCGCCCTCATCCTCGTCCCAGTCGGCTGAATTATCATCAGAGGCATCTTCAACTTCGACCTCATCCGCCGGGTTAGAAAGGAAACTCGGCCCTTCAATCCAGTTATGCACGTCCGCATACTCAACAAGCTGGAAGGCACGAGCTTGTCAGCGAGCGAAGAATTCTGGATCCTCAACCCAACGGGAGCCAGTGCGCAAATTTATCAAGGTATCGAGGGAAATATCCTCATACCATGACATAACGACTATGAGCGCCATATCAGCACCATCTCGTCCAGCGGATTCCCTCCAGAGATTTAACTGGTTCTGGGATGCCATCAATCTTTCCACCAGTATCTTGATCTCATCAATATCAGGAGTCCCAGAAGTGTTCGGCCAGAGAACATGGTAGGCCCGGATGGCTTCCTGCACCAAGTCCCTGCCCATAATCTTTATCGGACCAACGGCAGCGCCAATGGCAACCAAGTAATCTTCCATCGAGTATTCTGGGCTCGCATCTGCGGGGACACCTCGGAGCGCACGAGCATTAACCACCTCTCTAGAGCTCACGGGCTTAGCCTCTAGAAAATGATCTATGCAAAATAAAAGTACATCGGTCAACAGTAATAAAGAGAAAAAGATAACTCGGCCACGGTCAGAGGCTTACGATGAATATAGCTCAGCATTCTCTGAAGATCTTGAGCCCAATCACCCTTGGTTTTATCAAAGCGAGTGATCTCCTCGCTCATCGCCCGTGTCTTGAGTTCGGCAGCCTCGAGGAGTTCTTTATTTTTATGCAATTGTAGAGCTAGCCGATTCTTCTCCTCGGAGAACTCCTGGTCAACTTTCTCTAACTCAGACTTCTGAGAGAGCTTGAGGGACTCCACCTCGGCGCGCAAGCGAATTATCTCGTCATCTTTATCTTTCAGCTGCGCCGAGTGAGTAGCGGCTTGTTCTAAAAAATGCAGCATCATATCAGGCATGGGTATGCATTCTTGATGTGACGCTGCAAAAGTTTGTAACTCGGCTATACCAAAGCCAAAAAGGGTTAAAAGAAACCCAGTATAAGTTTTGAATGGAAATCTGTAAAGAAAAAAGGTAACTAACCTTCCAGGGCCTTGACTTTCTTCTCAAGACGGATATTAAGATTGTTGATATTACCTATTCACCAGCAAAATGAGCTAACACCTCACGTCCAAAACAATAAGAACTTTAGGGACAATGCAAAAGTTTGTTAACTTACCAGCTTTCTTCACCATGGGAATGACTTTCTCATACTTGTCTTGCAGTTTCTTATGTGCGAAAAGCAGCCTCTGGAATTTGGCGGTCCGCCGATCATTCACAACCTAAGCAACAAAATAAATAGCAATGAGATACTCGAAGCTCAGACAGATCCAAATCAAACAAAGCTTTACTCGGACCTAGGTGGCTGGATATTTGAACACTAGGACGGATCCGAATTAAGTAAAGCATAACTCAGATCTAGGTGGCTGGATATTCGAAGCTAAGGCAGATCCGAATTAAGTAAAGCATAACTCAGATCTAGGTGGCTGGATATTCGAAGCTAAGACAGATCTGAATCAAGCAAAGCTTAACTCGGATCTAGGTGGCTGGATATTCGAAGCTAAGACAGATCCGAATCAAGCAAAGCTTAACTCGGATCTAGGTGGCTGGATATTTGAACACTAGGGCAAGTACGAATTAAGCAAAGCTTAATTCGAACCTAGGTGGCTGGATATTCGAGCACTAAGACAAAACTGAACCAGGCAAAGCCTAATAAAACTTCCAAACGAATAACAAATTATTCGGTTGCAAGCTTCGGGGACTAGAGTATATATAATATCATTCGAATGACTAATCAAACGTCAATAAAAACAATTACCTCATTCGTCTTATCGCTGTCAAGAACGATCTTGGCAGCCAGATGTAAGCGACTGCTGATGTCGTAGAGTTGAAATGGCTGACTGCTTGGATTGCCCTCGAGCTGATCAGCAGCGTTCCAATTGTTGGCATACTCAACCAACGAGCCGAGGTTGTTCCCACTCTCAGTACGAGTCAGGAATTTACCTCGGACGTGTTGTGTAGCCACCGCTGCCGCGGGACTCTTGTGAAGAGCGAGCTGGGTATCAGCGGCCGAGGTAAAAATAGTCTTGGCAGAAGAAACCCCCTTGCGCAACACATCAGCAATTATAGGCTGAGAAGAGCTGGAAAGCCCTTTCTGAGATGAGGGAGGTTTGGTGACGATGACCTTTTTTGCCTTAGAAGAGGCGTCGGCAGGAGCCATTAGCTCGGCACTTGGAGTGGCATCTTTGGGGGCCGGAGGGATTACGGTTTCTGAGGGCGCCGAGATAGTGATATCCTCGGTTGGAGTCGGAGTGGCAGTAAAGACTGTGGGGGTCGAAGGAATCTCGGGGGAAATTCCGGGGTTCACGGAGGAGGCAGCAGGCTCAGCGGAAATACCTACTGGCCGAGTTGTGTCGATGTCAACAGGAGAGACGTCAGGCGCATCCTGGCGAGATGACGTCTGATTTGGAGCAGGAGGAGAGTCTGCGCGAGCAGGACTAGGAACCCTAGTATCTTCAGGAGGCGGAGGAGAAGGCGGCCGAGTCGTATGACTCGTCATGCTAGGACCACTGGGCTTAACAGAGAGAGGAGCTCTGCAAAGGCACAAAGAGTCAGGTCAGAAGACAGAAAGAGAGAAACAAGAAATACAAATGAAAAGTAACTCACCCAGTAACCCCGGTCATAGTTTTACGCTTCGGAAGGTGCTGTGATGACTTTTTAGTTCGCTTCTTGGGGCGGCCTCGGAGGCACCCGTTGGAGCGTCACGCTTCCGCGAGGTAGCAGGAGGTTGGGAGGCGAGAGGTTCGGCTTCGTGCACCTGACCGACCTGATTAGCCGGGGAAGTAGAAGCCAGAAATGCATAAGAGATAGGCATTACGGCAACTACCTCAAGAATTTGGATGTCGTTCGAATCACCTTCCTCCTCGTGAGCCGAGGTCTTGCCACGGGCACTAGCCGGAGCGAGGTCCAACTTGGGAACGAACTCCTCCGAGTCAGGTTCCCCGCTATCCGGGGTATTCCGATCCGCGGTCCACGGGAGGGCCAAAACCTCGGCATCTTCAATCTTCTGCTCCGCAAATCTCTGCAAGAAAAGAGACAAAGGAATTAGCAAAAGGAATCACCAACGCAATTGGGGGGAGAAACATAAATTCATGAACTTACCTTGGGAGGGGGGTTCCCACGAGTGAACGGCTTTAGTCCCCAGGTCCAATCCTCAGGAATCTCTGTCTTAAAGATAGCTCGGACACGCTTAAAAATAAGATAATTATCGAGCTCAACTGTTGAGACTCGATTCGGATCAAGGGGTCCTCTCATATAGCAGAGCTTATGCGTGCGTTGCTGAAAGGGGCAGATCCGGCTGCTGACGAAGGTGGTCATCAGATCCTCGCCGCGTAACCCGGCGCGGATTAGCTCCTTCAGCCGAATCTCAAAGGCCTCGGCCAGAGCATGGCTCTTCCTGGGATTATAAGTCCAGTTCTTCTTGGAAGGGGGGCCAATGGAGAAAGCAGGAAGCCGAATCTTATCTTCTTTCCCAGAGTTCTTGACATAGAAAAACGATTTATGCCACTTCTTGCATGACTCAAGACCAGCAACGCGAGGAAACTCGGACTTCCTCCGAGGTGTGATGGACGCTGCTCCACACTGGGTAAGCAGTTTCTCGGAAGGCTGAAGGGATTTGTCCGGAACGACATTGGATCGGATCTGGAAGAACTTGGAGCATACATGCACTGACGGCCAGAGGCCGAAGTATCCTTCTGAAGCCGAGATAAAGGCAGATAGAGAAGCAATGGCGTTAGCCGGAATATGATGCGGCTGCAGGCCGAAGTAATCGAGGAATTCCCAAGCAAAATCACTAAGGGGAAGACCGAACCCACGAGCAAAATGGGACATGAACACGACATACTCACCCTCTTTAAGAACATGAGAGGAGTCGCTGCCAGGTAAGCGACAGGCTACCTCGGCAGGAATCCGTCGAGTCCTAATCAACCACTCAATCTCTCGGCGGGTAACGGTGGAACCTTGCTAGGAGCCCCGCTCTAGGCCAGACGCTGCATCGTCATCTTCAATGAGCGCGCCGCTAACAGAGCTTGACATGGGGTCGCCAGAGGAGTCCACAGGAAGAGAAACTAGTGGCGGAGCAAAGTCTAGAAGTGCAAGGCCCCGTCGTGGTCCTAAGCGAGAACGGCGGCGGAGCAGAAAAGAAACCGCCGCGGAGAACCTAGAAAGTAGCAGACGCGTCTAGGGAAGAATCTAGGCAGTAAGACCAAAGAGAAACTCACCGACGACGGCGCCAGATCAAGTGCGCGCGGATGAGGTCAACGGAGCAGAGGGATTAGGACCTCGCCATCGAAGATTCCGATATGCGCGCGGCCGTAGAAGCACGAACGGGCGCAAGGGCGAAAGGAGGAAGAAGGGCAACAGTGAGCGAAGGAGGAAAGTGAATCCCCTAGCCCCGTGCCCCTCTTTATAACCGCGTGGCCTTGGTGATAGTGGGATCGTGCGTGCGGGTGATAACCGTGTACATCGTGTATGCGGCATAACCGCTCGCGGCTGAGTGGAGCCACACTAACGGCCACACGGCACAGGAGAGGATCAGGCCTCCTGACAATTGCGGTGCGCGAGGCATCGCAGTGCCGACGCGATAGGCGCAGTAATCACTGTAGCATTGTCAGCGGGAACTGTAGAGGAACAAAAAACTAGAGAAATAATGATGAGTGTTACATGTAGGATGAGGCGTACGCAAGAAGATACACGGATACCTCGGATGGTGGAAAATAACTCGGAAACAAGGATACACGAGTATTGGGAAACTGATATGGACCGACCGAAGTTATAGGCAGGACCGTACCAGCTTCGGGGACTAATGTTGGGGAGGTGACCCCGGATAGGGTCAGGACGGGGAAAGACAAAAGGAAGTTCCCCGTCCAAATTCCGAGTTACTGTCTAAATTGGCCGAATCCTGTGAAGGTCGGCCGAGGTAAGCAAGAGCAGGACACTTATGAGAAGAGCAATACGTTACCCGGCCGACGTACTGTTTAAGTCGGCCGGGTCAGCCCGAATAATCTAAATGCAGGTGAAGGCCAAACCGAGTTAAGCGAGGTAGTGCCGAATGACATGAAGCTTGCAAGAGAAGGAAGTACCTATAGTCAAACCCTAGCCACAAGCTAGGAAGAATCTAAGCAGATCCAAACACAAAGGACAAGGCGCAGAGCGACAGAAGAGCAGAAGGAGGTCACGGAGGTGACAGTCCTGGAGCCCGAGGCGTGCATGTGGGGTTCTCTGAAACCTTGCCGTCATTAGAAGGGTGACACGGAAAGGAGGCCGCCGAGTTACTATATTGGGACAAGCATATTTGACGCATATTCTTCGAATATGCTTGCCACGTCAGCCCTAGAGGAGCCAAGACGCCCCTTTATAAGGAGAGGCTTGGACTCTGAGAAGGGCATCGGCTCATTTGGTACCGTTAGGCTGGTAAAAGTTCATCTTCCCCTCTGGTAAACAGCTCAAGGAGCACTTGTAGCCCGAGAGAGGAGGAATAAAGATCTTTACGTTAGTCGTTTGTGTGTAGAATCAACTACTCTTCCCTCCCCAGATCCCTCTAGCATCCATTGGCCCCATACTTTAGCCTACCCATGGCATCTGCCGCGCCACCACCACGACAGCGGGGGAGCGGCTACCTTATGTTTTTTCAGCGAGGTAGTATTGCATGGAGGCAGAGGCAGAGATCGAGTATTGCGTGGAGGAGGAGATCGAGTTGATGTACTCGTGCTGTGGCGATTGACATCAGGGTGGGGTGGACTTGGAGGTTGACGATCATCAGGGCGGGTTGGACTTGGAGGTTGACAGTTGAAATGATCGTATGTGCACCTAGAGGGGGGGGGGTGAATAGGTTCTACTTCAAATTTTACACTTTTCAAGTTAGGGTTTGACACAGAAGGTAAATTCTTTAGATTATGCAACTAAGGTGAATTTACCTGTGTCAACGTAGCACAAACACTAAGCAAGAACAAGATAAGTAATGTGCAGTAAAGGATAGAAGTAACCAAAGTGGAGCATGCGGCGACACAAGGATTTATTTCTCACAGTTCCTTCCTTTGAGGGGAAGTACATCTGTGTTTTGAGTGGGGGTGGTTTCAAACCACCAATGCCATGAGAGGTCTCCCTTGTTCTCCGGTGAACCTCACCCCAAGGGGATCGATTAACTTCTTCCACTATATCGGAAACCTTCGAGGTGGTAGCTGGCACCTTTACAACAAGTTCGAGGCACACATCCACAACTTAATTGGTGGCTCCCGAATGCAAGCAAGCTGTCACAACAATCAAAGACAAGGTTGTAAGAACCAAATCAAGAGCTAGGGTTTCCAAATAAACACTAGAGCAAGGGGCCCTGCAGTGAATGAGGGGGAAATGAAGATCTCTCTTGGTGAAGCAATAGATCAAGGCCTCCTCCTTCGATTCTCCAAAGATCAACGACTTTGGATGGTTGGATGAAGAAATCTTGGTGATTTGGTGGCTCAAATGGTGGGGGTCTTCTTTTCTAGAACGAGCAGCTGGAGGAAGGGGATGAGGTCCCCTATATATAGCTGCACTGAGAATGAACCATTTTCTGACTGTTGGACCCATTGCCACACCGAATACTCCGGTCTGCAGACTGGAGACTCTGGCCCATCTCCGGTTAACCTCTAGAACACCATACAGAATGTCCCAGCCATCTTGGAGAGACAACCTCCGGAGGTTCTTTAGAAACTCTGGCCCGAAGTACACCGGAGACTCCGATCTAGGAGGTAGAACCATGGAATCCGTCCCAACTCCAGCCCAACTCCAGACCAGGCATCTGAATGTCCTTTGAGCACTATTGGAAGCCCCTCCAGAGACTTCGGCCATAACTCCGATCCTCACCGGAGACTCCGGTGCTGGAACACCGGAGACTCCAGCCTGGAAAGCCCTTAAAACTACAGATACTTGCTGGGATTTTTCCACAATTCTAAGGCCCTTTCACTTTTCAATATATCACCCTGTAAACATTAGTACACTGTAAAATGATCTACGAGTTGTTAACGAACACCAAAATAGATTAATACAATAAATGTCCTTTCAATCTCCCCCTTTTTGGTGTTTGATGACAACAAGAGATTTTGCATGGAAATTTTTAAAAGAGGGATATAACAAAGATCCCCCTGACCATGTGCAGAAGATAAACAAGTAAGGTATGCATGAAAAGTAATAAAGACTAAGCATAGATAGTTCTAATGATTACAATAATAGGAGCATAACAAGTCCACACACCTATAGTTTCTCACAAACAAAGAAGCAAAGAAAATGTTCGAATTTAAAGATAATGATAAAGGCCAAATTCCCAGTCCATTCAAATCTCCATGATTACAATGTCTTTTCGCCCTTTGGCATCAAAACACCGAAAAGGGAAAATACCTAAGCTAGCACCCCCAAGGGATCACTCGTAGTCATCGTCATCCTCATCCAAGTCCTCGTCCTCATCCTCATCATCCTCATAATCATCATCACCACCTGAAGCTGCGGGCCCTTTGCCATGAGGGCGAGAAGATGATGTGCCCTGAGAAGAAAAACCAGAAGTGACCTCAGAAAATGTCTTCCAGTCCACTAGGTTGTTCTACTGGGCATTCCATGCCCCAAACGAGAGTGTGTAATCAGACTCAATGGATGGTTAAGTGCAATGCTCATCTGTGTACTCATCACCTCCTTCCTCTTCATCCTCTTCTCCTTGATCCTTAATCTCTTTGAGGAGCTTCTCAATCTAGTTGTTGCTCTTGTAGGAGGCATGCTTATCCTTGTGAATGTCCACATTCATGCAATAGAGGGTCTTCTCCAAAAAAGTGGATTTCTTTGCCTTGTCCTGAACATACTCACGGGTCATGGGTGGCATGGGTGCATTGGAGGAATTATTCCTCCGAGCCCTAGGAGGAGTGGGAGCCCGCTCGGTCTCTCAAATCTCATCCTGATCATCAGCATGTGAGCGTCTAGGAGCTGGCCACATGTGTCCTTTCTTTTGGACAGACACAAGTGCATGCTCCACTAGGTTAGGAGGCATAGCAAGTGGTGAACCGTGAGCCTTGGTGTTGATGATCCTCATCACAAGTGGTGCATATGGAGGAGACTTCTTGTAGAGAATGTCATGATACATCTCCTCCAAGATGAAATCCATGATGTCTATACCAAAGCCTTCATCTTCTGGGCCAGCAGTGTAAACCTTGTGAGTGTGATAAAGCTAGTTGACCAATCTGCATCTAATGGCATCATCATTTCCAGCACTGGGGGAAATGGTCTGGCGGAAGATCCTCAACATCATATTTTAGATGGGCTTGAGGCCCTTGGACTCACCCATCACTCCCTTGCTGGCATACAGTGGTTCCAGCTTGTTCTTGTTCTCACCAAGAGACGCAGAATGCATGCGGTGCCCAACATTAGTGGATACACCCTAAAAGGTCTCATGAATGACATATGCAAAGTCATAGAAGGTTGCAGTGCAACATTGGTTTCCTGTCATCCAAGTCATGGTTCTTGCTTAATCAGTCCCAAACACCACCGTGGCATAGAATTACTACACAAGAGATATGTTGTAGTCCTCACGGAGCTCCATCAGTCCATGCATCCCAAGCTTCTCAGAAATCCAAATGGCATTAGTTAAGTAAGAGTTGGCACGCATCTGCTCAATATTCATGTACTTCCGAGGACAAACTGGGGACTTGGTGAGCTTGCGGTAAATGTCTTGCATGAATACTAGTTGCTCCTTCCTCCAATAACATGGGTCATCGTTGGTCCGAGGAAAGTCATAAATTTGCGTCTTGCGTAACACACGGTACTACTTCTTCGACATACGGGCCAAGGACTGCAGATTATCATACTTAGCTCTCTTTGCTTGACTATCTTCCTCAATACGCTCATGTTCCTGCCTCATAATAGCGGCATCTCTGGTTTGCTGCCTCCAGTTGGATGGGGGGAACAACATACCGACCTTCAGTCTCATCATATTGCGGATCAGCTCTCCTTGACTTGGCCTTGGTGTGAGGGGGGGGGGGAACGAGAACCAGAGCCACCTGTGAAAATAGAAGGAGCGAGATAGCATGTAGGTAAGCATATATGTACCAGACATGAAAACAAGACCCTCAAACATTTGCTAGATGTGATAGAGACAATCCACACCAGAGTCTCTGCTGTGCATACCGGAATCTCCGGTCAGGATATTCAGGTATGCACAAGGAGGCTAAGGGTGGCATTGTATATCGGGCAAGGATTTGAGACTAATGTGATAGAGTGCACGCAAACAAGTGATTCCAGTGGGCAAAATCTGTACAAAACTCCGAAATACATGAAGGGGATGAACCCTAAGTTAGGAGAGAAGAGGTACCAGATCTGTCCATTGGAGCGATTCCACCGGTGGGTAGGGCCCAAGGGTGGAGAGGATGGAGTTGGTGGGCGGCACAACGGATCTCGGGGCTTCGTGACCTCCTGGGCAGCGATTTGGAGGAGGAGGCGACGGGTGAGAGATGAGAGGTCAGGGGTGGAAGAAGGAAACTGTTCGTTTCACTTCACCCCGCCTCCCTTAAGTCAGGCCCAAAAAACTGTCCAGACCAGATACTCCGGTCCTCTTTGACCAAAAAGCCAGCTAGGTGTATGGGAACATATATGAGAGATAGAGGGTTTATAGCAATGGAAAGGCTTGGGTAAAGATGCCAAACTGTGAAGGATCAACAAAACCGTAAAACTCCAAAAAGATGTTCAGTAGAGCTCCAAATAAAACGAACCAAGAACCAACTCTTCAACAAGAAGAGGGCGGTGGCTGAGATCACCATGTAAGAGTTAGTGGCATGACACCACGAAGAATTATCCTTGGGTTCATAGCCACTACTCATCAATGAAGCTCACACATCACAAAATGATATTAAGAGAATTGATTTTCTTAATGTTGACATTATGGGGGAGGGATAGTCCAATGTATTAGGACCTCACTCCCTCTATCTCCATGCCTGCACCTAAACCAAATAAGAGTCAAGACATAGGTGAATATGCAAGGTGATCAAGTCAAGCTCCTTGAATATATGATATTTGGTTCATTCCTCAAATAACAAAACCTTGCTTCATCAAGTGGCTTCGTGAATATGTCGGCAATTTGGTTTTTGGTTGATACATAGGATAGCTAAATATCACGTTGAGCAACATGATCTCTAATGAAGCGATGATGAATATCAATATTCTTTGTCCTTGTATGATCCACCGGATTATAGGCAATCTTGATAGCACTTTCATTGTCACATAGAAGAGGCACTTTGTCACAATGGACATCATATCCTTTAAAGTTTGCCTCATCCGTAGCAATTGAGTGCAAGAACTACCAGCTGCCATATTTCGGCTTCGGCGGTGGAGAGATATATAAAATTTTGCTTCTTAGAAGACCAACACACCAAGGACCTACCAAGTCCTTGACAAATGCTTCTTAGAAGACTGATGGAAACAATCTTTGGTCTTCATTGGGACTCCAAGTACAGAGTGTTTTAGCAAGCTTCTTTTCCCCACAAGGGTGACTCGAGGGTTTATATCGAACTCTCGGTGAACTAGATATGGGAAGTTAATTCGTTTTGTCCTTGTTAAGCAATCTGAAAAGCAAATAAGATGTCTTGTGTCCCCAACTCCACCAAGTGGTTGTCAAGCACAAGGTCTCGTATTAGTAATATGAAATAATAATGTAAATAAAAATAACTAAATAAATTAAACACAATAACACAATGCAAAACTGAAATAAATAAAATATCTAAATGCAAATGGAATGATATGGAAAGTAATAAAGTTGTTTTGGTTTTTTATGAGTGATTGAAAGTATGGAAAGTATTTTTGTATTTTCGAAATAATAAATTGCAAAAAATATAAAAGATAGTAATGGTAATGGAAAGTTGTTTATTATGATTAAAATTGGACTGGGGTTCATGGGTTCACTTGTTGTCAACACCCGGATTTTTAATCCCAGATGCCTGTTATGCCATACATCGCAATCCCAGGATTACCATTTTTGCGAGACATAACAGAATTGGATACCACAGTACATCATCCATTACAAACCATACATAAGGTCTTACACGAATAAGGATCTCATGATCCAGTTCTTAATACAACTCAAGCAGCGGAATAACGTAATAATAAAAGTAGCGTAGGCGAAGCTCCATCTTCGGGGTCACAGGCAATGCTAACGATGGGAGATGATCCTAGTTGTCGTAACCTTCCTGGGGTCCTTCGTCCTAGTACTCCTCTTCATAATCTGGCCATGCGAATAGCCAGGGCCAAAGCCATGAGTACTCTCTAAGTACTCGCAAACTAGTACTAACAAGTGAAGGGGTTTTTTGTAGTAGGACACTAAGATCTAGGGTTGTTTTGCAAAAATCCAGATTTACTTCTACTAAGTTCAGAAGCAAGAAAAGCTAGTTGAAATTTTATAACACCTAAGTGGGAACTTGAATTTCATATCATAACTCTGTTGTGGTCAAGTCAAAATCTCAACTCATTTCACAAGTCATTTTGAAAACATCTGACAGGGGAACAGTATGGCCACTCCAACTGTCCATAACCACGGACGCGTCTATTCGAATAGTTTGACACTGTGCATAGATTGTACACTTTCACCACAACATTCGATACATCTGTCAGGAACAAATCCTGAATTCACCATACTCAGTATGCGGATAATCAATCCTAACCTTTCAATTACACGCCCTAGTATAGGCACCTCTCCTGTAAGTTTGGCCTCCCAACCATGACCAACTGTCATCTTGGGTACTACACAGGTGGACAATCTTCACAAGGTAGCCTCAGCTCAGACCTTGGCCGTGAGGGGACCCATACTAACGTATATAAGTTTCCAGTCAAGCCCTACACAATTTTCGGGTATTGTGGTTGTACGGTAAAATTGGGATGGTATCGCATCCAGACAACCATTAGTTTTATAAAGGGCTAAGGCTCATGCCTTAACATTTTCATCATCAAAATCATCTGGTGTTCGGAAACACATGTCAAAACATCTCAGTAGAATGACTCATCATTCTAAGGTTTGCATAACCATTTTCCACCAAGTATTCCCATCTAAAGTTGATCAAGTTTTATGCTTAGCACTAGCATCTACAAGTGGGGGGGGGGGGGGTGAGTACTAATGAGGGGTGGTAAACAAGTGTAGTTTAACTAGGTTTAATCTCATGCCTTAGGATGACATCAAGATTATCTAGCTTAGGCCAAATTTAATGCTCTTTATGCAATGTTCAATTATCTTTCTAGTATCTACAATTTACGCAAGTAAACTCTAAGTAATAGCTTTGATAAAGAAATATAGTAGAAAGCTTGCAAGTAAAACTAGGAATGGGGTTATCAAGTGGGTATGATCACATATGCTTAAGTCATATAGTTGGTATGGTAACAAGCAAGTATTAGCTGGCATAGGTCAACTTGATTAGTCAGGCTTGCTAAAGTAGAGTATCTTGCAAGTGTAGCTTGCTCAATCAACTAGTAGTATTAGGCTTGCCTTGTGCAGAGCAGTGGTTGAAGTTCTCCTCGGCTTCTTCTTCGTAGTATCCTCCTTCCTCCTCGTATCCTTGGTCGATACTAGCGTCTATGAATAAATACGAGGTACACAATCACCAAACAATACTTAACTACTTTCAATCATCACACAAAAGGGTTCTATAGATGATCTAGCATCATCACTAACATTCAAGATTAAAGCACTTGCATTATTTATTTATTTTTAGAAAAGTAATTTCTACTCATTGAAAAACTACTTAAGATTTAATATTCTCCAAACCAAACATGGGATCATGTTGACACTTGTCATCACCACATATTTCAGTACATGGGAATGTGATTTAAAGTGGTGTCACAATTTAATAAGGTTTAACCTTTTTATTTTAAATAATTAAAGTGGCTAGAAATGCCTATGTGGCATTCTTTTATTACTTGAACATTATTTCTGTAAGTGAGCCCATAGGTTTTTATAGATTCTGAAAGGTATGATCAAAGGTGATTTTTGAGAGTTGAAATAAACTCAAAAGCTATTATGGTTGAATTTTGAAAAATGTTTGAATGCTGAAAATCTTCTGATTTGTTATTTTTACCAAGGTTGATCTATAGATCCAAATGATTTAAATCCAACGGGCATGGATTAAGCATTTCAATACCTTTCTAACAAAATTGGTTTCATTCAATTTGGTTCACTGAATCGAGTTGGGTTGATTTTTGAAACTAGGTACAGAACTGAGTTTGAATATAAATAGAAAAAGCTAAATTCAAACGAGTGGGCTGCGCGGGAGAGGTTATTGGGCCGGCCCGGTGTCACTCCGCAGCGCGGGGCGCAACTGACAGGGGGGTTCCACCAGTCAATGGCTCATAACACGCGAAGCAGTACGGGGCAATCTCGGCCGCACGATCTAAGTCTAATCGAACGGCTACGGCTTATCATCCACGTCGGGCAGCGCCGGTGAGACAAAACCCTAACGCGGCAGGTGGGGGTCGTGGGAGGTTCACCGGGACTCAGGCGAGGGTCGCCGATGGGGGAAAACGATGAAGTCGACAACGGCGACTCTCCTGGCACCGGCAGCTCCTCCTGGGGCGGCTCCAATCGATGGCTTCCTTCTTCTCCAGCAGCGGCGGGCTCCGGTGAAATTCCGGCGATGCGCTTCTCGCCTTGCTCCGGGAGTGAGGTGGGGTGGTTCGGGGTGAGAGGGGAGTGGAATGGTGTGAAGAAATCGAGCGGGGGATGCCTCTATTTATAGTGGCGAGAGGGGACCGACGGGCACGGCTGAGCTCATCGTGGTCGACGGTACAGAGGGCTATCAGCGTGGGCGACGGTAGGGGGCGGTGCTGTGCTCCCTGGCGAAGCTCAACGGCGTGGTGGCGAGGCGTGGGGCGCTGCTGATCGGTCGGAATGCTTCGGTGCTCTAAGCGTGTCCGACTGAGGTTTTGATGGAGCACAGCGCGCGTGGTCCGCGCGGTGGCGAACATGCGTGTCTGCGGGGTTGCTTGGGTGGTGGTGATCATGCGTGCACGCGGCGAAGGCGGTGCATGGTCTGTGGGCGTGTGTCGAGGGTGGCGCACGGGCGCGCTCTCGGCATGCTCGCAGAGAGGCTTGGCATGGCTTGGGCGTGTGGTCCAGTAGCTGGCATTGGTCAAGGCTGGGACAAGGAGTGGCGGTGGGGTGCTGGCTAGCTCCCAGACAAGGTTGGTGAGGCTAGTGTTGCTTGTAGCTTGCTGTCGACCATGGGGTAGCAATGGTGCTCTCGGCCTGCTCACCATTGATGACAATGGCCAGCTTATAGTGGTGCTAGAGGTTAGTTAAGGTTTCTAGATGATCTACTATGGCTAGTTGTAACCAGAGAGGGAATAAGGTTGGCCAAAACACTTCTCAACATAGTGTTTTTGATTTTGTTGATTTGAGTCTGCAACCTGTTTGATGAAATGGCCGCATGAACTTAAGTTTTGAATTTTGAAAATATTTTTTGTGGTTGTGCTAGGCATGTGTTGAGGGTTCTGTGGATGCTTGGGTTTTGAAAATTGAGCTTGTTTGAGTGGTTATTGAAATAGTGTGATCTTCCCATATGAAATAGATTCAATTTTAAACTGTCATTTAAAATAAGCATTTGAATGTTTTTGAATGATCACAAAGTGGGACTTGGTACCTTATTATGAGTACTATCAAGGGGTGCAAAGATCCAAACATGTTTCTGTTAAGTTCTAAAAGTTAGTGATAGCCAAAGTAGGCATGGGAGTTAAATTGGCCAAAGTGACCATTCACTTAATTTGTTTGTTTTGACTTGTTTGTCTTTGGGAAAAGCTTGGGGATTGTTTAGATGATGTTTATTTCACCTAAGAATCATTTTACAAGCAAAGAAACACAAAACCATGGCAATTCAAAAGAATCCAAATTTTAATACATACACATATGAATGCTTTCATATTTTTAATTGGAAAAGTTTTTGTTAACCCTAAATTTGATGATTAGAGTTTGATGATCCAAGTTTAATATTTTTGGGATGTTACACTTGTCTACTCTCTTTTTAAGTTGTAGTGATCACAAAACAATTTCTCAATTATGAACAATCATGGAACTTCTACATGTGTTTGATAAGCATTCATATGGGCATCACGTCCTAACATAAAGATAATATCGATCTTACTTATACTCCACAAGAATGGGAATCCTCCATGCAATCTTGAATTAAGAAATAGGTCGGAGTATAGCATTAAGTAATATGAAATGATGTTTGAAATACAAACATTCTACCTTGATCTAACAAGATTATCACACTGTCACATGATAATTATAGCACACGATTTCACTTTATCCCTAGTGAGGAAGCAAAAGAAAGGTAAAAACCAAAGTAGATCTTGAATATAGTTGTCACAAATCAATCTCTACCACCATGCTACTCTATCTAATACACACTTCTCCCCATACAAGATCTTGCATAGAAGTTAGATCAAAACAAGTAATTTAGATCAGGGTAGATCATATGCATCTATCAATACATATTACACAAAATAGGTTCCAATCTCATAGATCAAATCATAGAATAAAGATCCACCACATAGGAATTACATATATGTAGAACAAGAGAGAAATAGATCAATCTACTGCCACAAACCCATAGTGCAGAGGTGGACTACTGCCTCTTCACCATGGTGATGATGTTGGAGACGTTGGTGGAGATGGAGATCCCTCCGGAGGCGGCTCCGACGGAGTTTGCCCCTCCAATCTTGGATGAATCAGACTCTGTTTGGTGGTCTTTTCTTCTCTAGTGTGCTCTTTGTCAAGGACGTCCTAGGGGGCCCTTATATATTGGTTTCAGGTCAAAAGAACTCCACAGGCAAAAGATTGAAGCGAATCGGACGGCCGAGGGTGAATAGAGGTAGGAGGGCGCGCCCCCCTTGCTGGGGGCGCCCTATGGGCTCTTTTGCCCTTCGGGTCCTAGTTTTGGTGTTTCTTCGTGCCTCAGGTGGTTCTCGTGGATAAAAAATGATGTTCTAAGAAGATGAGATCTTTTTTACTTCGTATAGGTCCTGAAACATCAAAAACATGAAAACAGGGTTTTTCTGCCCTGCAGGGTTATAACCAAAATAAGGGGGGTCATTGGTAAATCCCCATAAATCAATGTAAAACATGGATATAACATTATATATGATGCACATATTTGGGTAAACATGTTAACAAAGTGCAAAGTTCATGTATGCATTTTACATGCATCAAAGACCAACACACCAAGGACCTACCAAGGAATTGACAAGCCTTGGAGGTTGATTTCCTATCATCCTTATCATCAGACCAATCCGAATACGTGAATCCACAAAGAGAGAATGTTGAGCCCCTAGGATACTAAATACCATAGTTTGGGGTATGAACAAAATATCGAAATATTCTCTCAACCGCCATCAAATGGCTTTCCTTAGGAGTCGTTGATATCTTGCACATACTCCTACACTCAACACAATATCAGGTCTAGATGCACAAAGGTAAAGCAAAGAACCAATCATAGACCGGTATACCTTTTGATCCACATCTTTCCCATTTGGATTTAGTTCAAGATGAGTCTTTGTTGCCATGGGAGTGAGAGCTCCATTTAGATCTTTCATGTTGAATCTCTTGAGCATGTATTGAGTATACTTGGCTTGATTGAAGAAGGTTAATCCTCTTACTTGCTTGATCTCAAAACCAAGAAATACCATCAACTCCCCCATCATAGATATCCTAAACCTATTAGTCACAAGCTTTGAGAATTCATCGTTAAAAGCTTTGTTAGATGAGCCAAAGATAATATCATCAACATATCACTACTAGGGAAAAGCCTACTCGAGGCGCATATGAAAAGCCATTAGAGTCACATTAGGGATGTGCCTCGAGCGCCGCGACTCAAGTATTTGTTATGCGAGTCACATCCCTAACGCGACTCGTATAAGCTACTTTTGCGAGGCGCATATATGCGCCTCCTATATGTTCATAGGAGGCACATATTCATATGCGCCTTTCATATGTATCTTATGGTAGTCGCATCCCTAATGCGGCTCTAGTATGTATTCGAGATGCGCCTTGCTTATTTCTGTCATATGCGCCTCCAAAAAGTTTACAGATGCGCATCCAATATATAGTCTAGAATATACAATACACGGGTACTATACAGTCCAGAATACTGTATAAACATCACATAATTTTCAGAAAGTTGTAATTGGCTAAAACATAGTATAACCAACACTAATACAAGTACATCACACATCAACTTGAATTAATCCGTGACATATGAGAGTTCACACATGTACATCACATAGAACACCAAGTTCACATCTCTCTGGGACCGAGTACAAGTTCATCACAATCACATTACAACTACACGACGAAGCTATAGGTGAAGTAGAGCACACAACCTACCATGAAGAGAAAGTGTGTGATTACGACGAAGTTCCTCCTGTTCTTCCTCCCGTGCTTCCTCCACTTATCTTCCACCACCTCTCTACACTTGTAGCCTTTGTAGATGTTTCCCGAGAAGTTGTTCACTTGCTTCTAGAAGTCTTCCCACTCCTCGTACACACCTGGAACCTTACTAGCGTACACGACATAGCACTTCTTCGCCATCTCTTGTACACAAGATAATTGATATTAGCTATATATATGTCAGTGGCAAGCAAATAACAATTGAAAATATAAGATCATGGATATATATATATGTGGGTGCCATGCTATACGAATGTCGTCATGCTAGACTTTGGGGATACACAGTTTATCATTTCATGGTATCGCCAAAGACGAAAGGAAATAAATCATTCCACGATTCATATAACAATGTCACCCCTTTCTATACAAATAGTAAAGTAATGTCTTTTCTTTCGACTTTGGGGCTACAATGGGATATTTGAAACTACATAACTTACCATTTCATTTAATTCACGCTATCTAATATATTCATATCGCCAAAGATCAAAGAAGAGAAATACTTCCACGATTCATATAGCATAGGCATGATATGTCCAGTGGCAAGCAAAAGAAAGGATTCGGTCTCCACGGCAACGACTCATTTTGAGTTTGGTGTGTCGAAAGGAGTCATTGCCGTGGACCCAGAATCCGTTCCTAGTCTTTCCACTGGACATATTATGTCTATGCATATGAATCTCGAAAATATTTGTCCTCTTTTGACTTTGGGGCTACGAGATGAAATATTATTAACTAACACAATGTCGCCATGCTATACGAATCACAAACTTATTTTCCCCCTCTCGACTTTGGGGCTACATAGTTTATCATGTCATTGTATCACCAAGACGAAAGGAAAGAAATCATTCCACGATTCATATAACAACGTCGCCCATTGCTATACAAATAATGAAGTAATATCTTCCCTTTTAACTTTGGGGCTAAAATGAGATATTTGAAATTACATAATTCACCATTTCATTTAATTCATACTATATCTTTTTGTATCGCCAAAGACGAAAGGTAAGAAATTATTCCATGATTCATATAACAATGTCTCCCATTGCTATACGAGTAGTGAAGTAATGTCTTTCCATTCGACTTTTGGGCTATGATGAGTGCATATTTTCATCATGTTTTAGATTATTATTTTGCATTATAGTAGTAGGATCTTGGTATTTTACGGTGTTCGCATGCACTTTTTATGTTTATTTTCACCAGGATAAGATCAGATGATGGATCAGATGGACACAATTCTTGGACCAGTTATATTAGAGTGAAAATAAGCCAAAAACTACGTAAATTGCTTATTAGAGAAATATTAATAACACCATAAGAAAACCCGAAGCAATTGGAGGATACAGAGGGGTTAACGACCAACTATACGGCGGGAGAAAATATTCCGATCGTATAGTTCCCGCCGTATAGTTGGCGCCAACACCGCCTCCTCAAATAGTTTCACCCTATGCAACTGGATCAGAGAGACGACATACATAACACCCAAAAATCGCTGAAACCTCACCTTCGGAAGGCATCTGGAGGGGGAACTTGCCCTAGGGATCCATCTTCACCCTAAGCATATCTAGGAGGCCAAGGCATCGATATCCATCTTCATCAACCGCTTCATCTTCATCACCGCGATCACCTCCATCCATTTCATAGATCTTGTTGTAATTCTTGCACTAGTTGTGGATTTATAGAAGTACTATTCATTGATAATCATTTCCATTAACATTGCCATGATGCTGTTTGCCTCCATGTCTGGGTAGATCACTAGTTCTTGGGGAGATGGAGAAACCCTAGCATGAGATTGAAATAAGATAAAGTTTATTATGATATTCATCACTGTGACATGTGTTAGATTCTCTTCATCTTGATGTTGGGAGAAGTTGACCTCTCAATATTTGCCTCTTGTGGGGACTTGATGGAGGGAACTACTTGTTGGTAGACGGAGGGATGTTAGCACTTACAGTGACTATAAAGTTGTTGGCACTCCTTACGTATCAACTTGGAAATCGAGGAAACTCACGAAACACTATACATGCCATGGGATACGTCCTATCGTATTATGTCCCGTAATAGCACAATAATTCAATTGATGTTGATTGCTGTCTGCTGTGGTTATGAGGATGATTTGATCAGTGGTTGCTGCCTCTTTATCCAAATACGGAGTTCCTCCCACACATACATAGTTGAGAATGTTCATGATAATTATCTTTACCTTAGACCTTTATAATGCTAGTGGTGTATCCGCTAATCCTCGAGAATGCCTTTTCCCACTAAAGTTTAAAATCTCTTTTACACACGCGATACTTATTTTCTTTATTCAGTTTTGTTTACTTTACTCATTATTCTCTTATACCAAAAGCCAAAAAACACCTTTTGACGCAATACTCGCATTTTATCTTGTTGCTTAGAACTTTATTTAGCATTTCTATTTTCAGTATTTGCTTCAAGAATTCTTATACTTCAGACTCCTGCTCCATGTGGGATCTATATCTCTATTTCGAAACTAGCTACAAACGATTTGTGCACTTGCAGTCATCAGGCTATTTTCTGGCGCCATTGCCGGGGAGCTAAGCTCTATAGGGCTTTTAGTTTTTGCTTATTTACTTTAGCTTTGTTAAGTTTTGTTTTGAGTTACAGGTTTTCACCAACATGATGTAGTTTGGGCATATGACTAGTGCTAACCCACTCAACCACTTTGGGAAGCCCTATGATATTTATAAAAGAGAAAACTCCAACGAGAAGACAAGGGGGTTTGAAATAAATCCTCTACTACTTGGTATTTTACACAAGAAGCAATTTACTAGGTATGAAGAAGATCCTTATCCATATGAGCATATTGCATGTTTCAAAGATATATGTGGCATGTTCCAATTAACGGGGTATACCGCCGATGAGGTAAGGGTTAAACTTTTTAGTCAAACTTTTACAAGTATATCTCTCTCATGGCATAGATCTCTACCCTCAGAAGCCACTACTATTGTGGATAATTTAGCTTGAGAATTTCTATCCAAATATTATCCATTATTAAAATCGTTTGGAATCAGGCGTCTTATAATGACTTGGAGGAACCGTCCCAATGAAGGACTAGTAAGAGCTAATATAATATTTAAAGATTTACTTAGTCAATGTCCTCACCATGATTTGCATGAATTATACTTATTGCATATCTTTTATGGCGGTTTGATTGAACCTAATAAAATTGAACTAGACTCTTGCATGAGAGGAGCTTTTATGGATTTACCTATAACTAAAGCTTGTGCTTTACTTAATAGAATTCGAGATCATAGAGTTTCATGGAATTTTGGTCTAGGAAGTGAAGGAGGCACATCAGTAGATTATGAATGTATTCATGACTATAATAAAAGGTCCATGTTAATGAATTATCTAAAGAGCTTTATTTAAATTCAGATCTTGTGTTGCAAGTTGTTAAAGCTTTTACAGAACACATCAAAGCTCCAAAATAGGGTTCGGCCAAGTATGATCCACCACCTGAACCGAGAAATTAAAACAACATTGGCCTCCCTAGAACCAATGTATGAGATACCTTTCCCTAACAATGCACAGAAGCATATTTTGGAATATGAACAGGTCAAGGCAGTACATGAGGAGAAAGAAGAGTAAAGTGTTCCAATAATTGAAGAACATCTGGATGAAACCAAAGATGAAAAGGTAACCAAGGAAGCAATCATGTCTATGTATACGCATTGTAACATAGTTGAACTTGATGAAGAGACTTCTATATTGGTTGAAGGTAAAATTAAGGTAAAAGATGTGGGTAAGCCTATTCTTCCCTGCATATTTAAAGAAACCTCGTATTACGGTTTATGTGATATAGGCACCGGAGTTAATGTAATATCTTATGATTTTTATTTAGAAATAAAAGATGAAATAGCACCGATTACAATAGAAAATATTGATATGACAATCATGTTAGCCAATAAAAATCTTAGAATTCCAATGGGATTAGTTGAAGAAGCAACTATCACAATTGACAATATAAATTTCCCTATCGATTTTGTATTTGTTGATATGCCAGCTGACACTCTTTTTCCAATCATATTTGGAAGAAACTTTTTAAGTGATATAGTTTCCACAGTTGACTTCTAAAAGGAGGTTGTATCCCTTAAGTTTGGGAAAGCGGAAAAAGAATTCCACTTTTCCAAATTTAAAGACAGACCTCTACTCATACAATAAGAAGAGAAAGAATAAACTATTGAGGTGATGACAACTCTTTTCTTAAGTAACCAATAAGAAGAAATAAATGAAGACTCAAACTGTGAAGAAATAATTATGGAGGATAGAACTTTAGAAGAACTAGAAAGTGAATATGATTCATTTCCCATTTTAGAACCTCCAACTGATGAAGATTTTGAAGAGCCAGAGAAGAGAGGGGATGAAGAATTACCACCCCTAGAATTAAGAACTCTACTAGATAGTATTAAATATAGATTCTTAGATGATACTAATAAATTTCCTGTTATTATTAGTGCTAAACTTTCAGGAAAAGAAGAAGAAGAACTCATGAAGGTACTAAAGGAACACAACAAGGCCTTTGGGTACTCAATGGACGACTTGAAGGGTATTAATCCCATGATAGCTGTCCATCGGATATTCATGGAGGAAGGTGCTAAACCAGTTGCAGAATTTAATGGAAGACTAAAGCCTGAAATGAAGAAAGTTGTAAGAAAAGAAATAGTATGCCTACTTGATGCAGGTATAATTTATCTGGAAACAGAAAGTGAATGGGTAAGTCATGTTCATTGTGTTCCTAAGAAAGGCGGATTTCCTGTTGTTCCTAATGAAAACAATGAATTGATACGTAATACAACTATTGTTGGAGATAGGATTGGTGACCCACAAGTATAGGGGATCGCAATAGTCTTCGAGGGTAGTATAACCTAATTTATTGATTCGACACAAGGGGAGCCAAAGAATATTGATAAGCCTTAACAACTGATTTGTCAATTTAGCTGCACCTGGAAATAGTCTTGCTCGCAGTAGTTTATCAGTAGCAACAGTTTTGTAATAGCAATAGCAAAGTAACAACGCAATAAAGTAAATGCAATAGTAACAATTGTAGTACATAGCAGGATTTGAGTGCGGTAGGCATAGGGATGGATGGACGGGCGTTGCATGGATAATACAGATCATGTAATAATCAAGGAAAATGCACTTGCAGATAAATAAGATAAATCATACAAGTACTAAGTAATCATAGGCATGTGTTCCATATATAGTCATACATACTCGCAATGAGAACTTGCACAACATCTTTTGTCCTGCCAGCCCGTTGCAGCGGGGCCTCAAGGGAATCTACTGGCAATTAAGGTGCTCCTTTTTGTCACATCCCAAAATTTCCCAAATTTTGATATGTGAAAAATAGATAAATAAAAGAAATAATTGTTGAAATTTAGGGTGAAAAGAAACTTTTTTGCTTCTAAATGGAAAAATCAAAACCCTTCTTGAACAAATTTGAATAAAATGGAATCCAACAAATTTCAATCAAGTGAAATGCATTCATCAATGAATGTATCTTGAAAATTAAACACTTGGAAAAATAAACCAAAACCGTAAAACCCTAATGGAAGAAAATCATTCCAAGATCTCTCTAAGACTATGGATTTGATCCATATAAAAATTTAGCAACAAACAATTATAAATGATCAAAAATGATAAATAAAAATATCATAAAACCATAGAGATTGGTTTAATTTAATTTGGAGCCATGGATAAAAACTTATGAATTTAATAAGATAAGAAGAATTAATTTCCAAGGATAACAAAGCTCCTATCTAAAATCCATACCAAATTGAGAGCAAAGTAATCATAAAAGGATTTAAAAAAGTTAAACAAATATTAAATAAAATTATACAAATTGGAATCACCAATTTTGGATCTATAAATAAAAATATAAGGATTTTATAAGGCAAATAAAGAAAGAAATAAATAAGGAATATTTAAAAAGCCAAATTAAATCTTGGCCAAATCCATAAACAAATAAAATAAATGATTATTTAAATAAATAAAGACAAATTGCCTAAACTAAATAATAAATCCCAAGAAAATTATTTAGAAGACAATTTAAACCTTGAGTTAAGTCCATAAGCAAATGGAATAAAGATAATACAATTAAAATAAAGGGATACAGAATATTTAAATAAAATTATATGGGATTAAACCATATTCTAATTATATTTAAATGGAGACAAAATCCCTAATGTAAATGATTAATTAAATCTTGTGAAAATAATAAATTGGAATTTTCCCAGTGGAATAAAAGTTAATTAATTAACTTAAATGGAATAAAGAATTTTTTGAATAAATTTATATGGGATTAAAACCATATTTGATTTTTATTTGAATAAAGACAAATGCCCAATTTAAATGAATATTAAATCATATTAAAATATTTTAAATAATAATTCAAAGTGAATTATTTGCACTAATGAATAAATAAACCTACTGAAAAAGGTTTGGTAAAAATTAGAATTCAAATAGAAGTTTGAAAATATAATTAAAATCTTATTGGAATAAAGACAAGTGCCTATTTTAAATAAATAATAAACCATAAATGAATAAAATAATTATTCTAAAATAGACTTTAAAATACATTAATAAACATTATTGAAACTTAATGAAAGTTTAGAAAACTTCTGAATTCAAAAGGGTGTTTGAATTATTTGAATAAAATGAAAACAGAAAATAAAATCAGAAAAATAAAAAGATTGAGAAGAGGAAAAAAATTGAAACAGACCCCAGCCCAGCTTGGCCCAACTAAAGCCCACCCGACAGCCCACTCTCTCCCCTCCCCGAATCGTTTTCTCACCAGAACCCGCACCCGCGCAACCACTGACGAGACGACCCGACCAAACCCCCTTCCCATTCGCTGAGAAAGGACCCCACTGCCGCGCTGGCACCTTCTTCCTCGCGCTGACCCCGCCCCCTCTTTCCTCTGTCCATTGATGTCGTTGATTGCGAATCGTAGTTCACATTGAATCCGTGAGTTAACCATGCCATGCCTCTTCCTACTTGAGCGCCTCCCTCCCCTCTCTCTTTCCCCTCAGATCCCATTCCACCGGAGCCACCAGGCTGCTGCAATTTCTACTCGCAACCTTCTCTGCTCCGGCGAGCCTCAGTGCAATTCTGGCCAAACCAGACTCTCCCGGCCCCCTAAATTGCACGAGCGTGCTCACAAGAACCAGACGCATCTTCCAGAAACCCCAGTTCGCTCGCGCATGCCCCAGGAGCTTGCCTCGATCTACCTGTGAATGTTGTCGTCCACTGCCTCGACTCCGGCGAGATTCTCCTGTAATTCCCGACCTCCCCTTCCTCTCTGGACGATACCCCCGCAACCTTCTCTCTCTCGCGTGTCTAAATGACTCTTTATCTCGCTCTCCCATGCCTTGTAGCCTCGTCATCGACGACACCAGAGCGAGCCCGTCGACAGAGACGACTCCGGCGAGCGATTCAGGTCAACGCCGTGCGCCCCTCCGATGATGATGACCACCTCGAGCATCCTCTCGTCACTGCGAACTCGGTGAGCCACTCCACTTCCTTCCTCACTTCCTGTAGTCGCTGGAACGCTTCTGGCCGAGCGTCGCCGCCGCGCGCCATCGTCGAGCACCGCCAGTACTTTGTCATCGCACGCTGAGCCATTAGATTTTGATCCGATGGATGCGATAGAACGTTTAGTGAAGGGGTACGCAAAGATCTGAACCGCACATATCTAATTAGATCGAACGCACCGCATCGCTCGATCCGCGCGAACCGGTACCAGCGAATAGGAAACATACACGTGGCCTGTGTTTTGATTTAAAAACAGAAACATTTCTATTAAATGTTTAGATTTGAAAAATTCATAACTTTTGATCCACACGTGCAAATTTTACAAATTTTATATCATTGGAATCAAGAAAAAGAAACCTTTGCAACCATGCCCTTTGTTCAGTGTTTTGCTTCTGTAAAAGTAGATGTTCTTGCAGAAACATTATTAGGCCTATTTTGGTTATAAAATTTATTCTAAATATATTTTTAGGGTAATATCTTTTGCAAATGGTTTGTTTTGAACCTACTGACCATAAAAACCAACTTTTGGATTTAAAAGTATATTTTGTGACACTATGGAATTATTCCTTGAATAAAAAGCATTTCTAGTAAAACAAATTGTTCCTATTAATTTAAAAAGGATTTTCAAGTGAAACCTTTTATAAATGGATTTGTTTTAAACAGTTTTACCTTAAAACACTAACATTTGTGTTTAAAATTATATTTGGCTAACACTAGAAATCATTCTTTGAATAAAATCATTTCTAGCAAAACAAAAATGATTAAATGGCCTATTTTCACTAACTTGATTTTAAATGGGTTTTTACACTTTTATAAATGACCAATAGGTATTTTAAAATGTTTATAGCCTATCAGAAACCACTATTGCAAATAAAAAAATCTTTTGCATGCTTGCATGCATTGTTTTGTTTTCTTTAATTATATGTGATGAATTGCTTGAATGCTAGATTGAATTTGTGCCTTGATTGAATTGTAGTGAACTTTGAAGAGTGTGACAATTGCAAGATCAAGGAGTGAACCTATATTCTCTACTAAAAAGGAAAATGGTGCTTCATACATTTTGTCCTAATATTTTGACTATGCATTAGTGATTTTTCTAAGTAGGACTTGCCTGGAATTTTTACTAAGTATGCTATGCCATGGGAAATCCTAGTAGATGATGCCTTAGTAGAATTTCCCTAAGTTAAGATTTCTACTACTATCATGCTTAGCTTAGATAGTAGAAACCAAGGGTGGATTATATTCATGCTATGAAATATTTCTAAGTCTATGACTTGTGTTTTGTTTAATAAAACAACTATGTGAATGAATCACCTGGGTGGAATGGAATGAAAGGTTTGTGTTGAGTGTTTACACAAGTCCACTATACTGGAGAAAAACTTATGCATTCACAAGTCCAGTATACTGGGGAAAAACTTGGTATCACACTTTTGGAAAGCCAATTTTCTAAGTTAAAAACTTGTGGGTGAATAAGGGTAAAGGTTAACCAATTTTATTGGTTGTGCCTTGGGTGATTTTGACAAATAAAAACTTAGTGTTTTCAAATGATAAGGAAAATATATTTGGAGCAAAGCAATCCTAATCTCCACTTACCACTTAGCCAAATGCATATAGATGATAGATACCACTACTCTACCATAGTATCACTTGCCAATACAATTCAAATGTATTAACCCTTGTGGCTGTAACTTATTATGTTACAGGTTTGTTTGATGTGAGTGAAGTGTGTTGAATAGGATTACAAGTCTACAACCAACATGATTGCCTGTGGCACTTTGAAGATGAAGGACCCCATGCTATATAGTTATTTCTGCTGCATTGTAATGAGATAGCCAAATGAGCTATGTAAGATGTAATGACTTATTTTATTCCTGGTTATAAAGTTGTATTATGACCTTTGTTTCTTGATATTACATCTTAAACTGTGGATGCTAGCTATTGATCCAGGGATTAGCATTGTAAACACAGGGATCTCTACCTTATCAGGTTGGGACCTCTACAGATGGTATCAGAGCACTGTGTTGCCTGTAGGATTGTAACCCTAGTATTGGACAAAACCCCTTATTGTATTTGTTCAAACTTATTTACAAACAATCTTGTACACTCTTTCTCAATCTTTTTGGTTTTGATTCTACATCTCTCCCTTTTCAAACTTGATGGACAAAGACTTCATCATGAGCAAGGACTTCAACATTACCAATGACTTCATCTTTAGTTTCACCAAGGACTTCAACTTAGACATCACCAAGGACTACAAGTGAGACAAGAAATATTACTCAAGATTGGAGACTAAGGAAACACAACCTAGAAGAAACCATCATCACCTTTGAATTTTTGTGACCAAGATGCAAGAATTTTTCCAAGGAAACCATGATCTCATTCATGAAGAAACAACTAAGAAGAATGGAATGATCCCAAGTGATAACCATAGTTGGACCACCATACTAATGTTTAGTTTAGATCATCACACCAACTTATGTGGTGTAGCAAAAATATTTTGTTGCCTAAAAATGTGCTTGAACTTGTTGTTTGAGTGGAATGTTTGTTTATGATTGCTTGCTCATTGCTTGTGTGAATTGTTGTGTGTGATTAGACTTCTTCCCTAGAAATCTTTTGCCTTATCTAATCCCAATCCAACCCAAACAGATGACTTCTCCAAGAAACTCCAACATCAAGAATGGTGACAACAACAACCAAGAGATGCACATGAGAGAACAACTTCTAGCAACCCAAGCCCAGTTGAATCAAGTGACAACTCAATTTTTATCCAACAACAATGAGTTAGACCCAACCATGCAAAAGTTTTTGGAAACCCAATCCCAATTGTTGCAAGGGATGACCAATCAAATGATCAACATGAGAGATAACCTTTCCCAAGGAGATTGTATCAACAATGGTATCAAGGATGATATTATAGAAGGAACTCAAGCTTGCAATATTTGTGGAGACATAGGACACGCTTATAAAGAGCATGTGGATCAATGCCCTAATTGTGAAGAGAAACATCCAACTAGACAATGCTCTACATCTCAAGTTACCTGTTTCCTATGTGAAGGGAATGATCATGTCCCTGTTCAATGCCCCATCTATCCTATAGTTCAACAAATGAAACAATATGGAATGCATCAAATGTTTGGAAACCTCCATAAGGGAACAACTTTTACCAAGAAGGATGAAGGCAAAATCAGAACCATGCCTCACAAGGCCACATCCAAAGTGACCACAAAGTGTTGCTACTCTTGTGGAGAAGAAGGTCACATCTCTAGTGGCTGCCCCAAGAAGAGAGAAAGATTTCCCACCTTTGTGGTGACATATGAAGAACATGAACTACAAGAACTCCTAGCTTTGGAGAGACCCAAAAAGAAGAAGAAGGACAAAAGCCAAGTGCAATCTTACAATTGCAAAGAAATGGGACACTATGCCAGTGAATGTCCAGAAAAGAAGAAGAACCAAGGAAAAAAACAAGAGGCAATGATACCAAAGGAAAAGAAGGATATTAGCCAGTTGATGTGTTTCAAATGCAAAGAGCAAAGCCATTATGCCAACAATTGTCCAGAGAAGCTACATCAAGATCCCAAGTAAGCCAAGTTGTAATCTAGTTAAAAATCTTTTAAGGGTGGTAGTACCCTACTTGTCTTGAATGCCATCTTGTAACCTCTAGCCTTCCCAAATCTTGGGACGAGATTTCTTTTAATGGTGGTAGCCTGTCTCATCCCAAAATTTCCCAAATTTTGAAATGTGAAAAATAAATAAATAAAAGAAATAATTGTTGAAATTTAGGGGTGAAAAGAAACTTTTTGCTTCTAAATGGAAACAACAAAACCCTTCTTGAACAAATTTGAATAAAATGGAATCCAACAAATTTCAATCAATTGAAATGCATTCATCAATGAATGTATCTTGAAAATTAAACACTTGGAAAAATAAACCAAAACCCTAAAACCCTAATGGAAGAAAATCATTTCCAAGATCTCTCCAAGACTATGGATTTGATCCATATAAAAATTTAGCAACAAAAAATTATAAATGATAAAAAATGATAAATAAAAATATTATAAAACCATATAAATTGGGTTCATTTAATTTGGAGCCATGGATAAAAACTTATGAATTTAATAAGATAAGAAGAATTAATTTTCAAGGCTAACAAAGCTCCTATCTGAAATCCATACCAAATTGAGAGAAAAGTAATCCTAAAAGTATTTAAAAACATAAACAAATATTAAATAAAATTATACAAATTGGAATCACCAATTTTGGATCTATAAATAAAAAGATATGGATTTTATAAGGCAAAGAAAGAAAGAAATAAATAAGGAATATTTAAAAAGCCAAATTAAACCTTGGCCAAATCCATAAACAAATAAAATAAAAGATTATGTAAATAAAATCATAAGGATTGAACAATATTCAATTTTATTTAAATAAAGAAAAATTGCCTAAACTAAATAATAAATCCCAAGAAAATTATTTAGAATACAATTTAAACCTTGAGTTAAGTCCATAAGCAAATGGAATAAAGATAATTCAATTAAAATAAAGGGATAAAGAATATTTAAATAAAAGTATATGGGATTAAACCATATTCTAATTATATTTAAATGGAGAAAAAATCCCTAAAGTATTAATTAAATCTTAAAAATAATAATAAATTGGAATTTGACTAGTGGAATAAAAGTTAATTAATTAACTTAAATGGAATAAAGAATTATTTGAATAAAAGTTATATGGGATTAAAACCATATTTGATTTTTATTTGAATAAAGACAAATGCCCAATTTAAATGAATATTAAATCATATTAAAATATTTTAAATAATAATTCAAAGTGAATTATTTGCACTAATAAATAAATAAAACCTACTGAAAAAGGTTTGGTAAAAATTAGAATTCAAATAGAAGTTTGAAAATATAATTAAAATCTTATTGGAATAAAGACAAGTGCCTACTTTAAATAAATAATAAACCATAAATGAACAAAAGAATTATTCTAAAATGGACTTTAAAATACATTAATAAACCGTATTGAAACTTAATGGAAGTTTAGAAAAGTTCTGAATTCAAAAGGGTGTTTGAATTATTTGAAGAAAATGAAAACAGAAAATAAAATCAGAAAAAGAAAAAGATTCAGAAGAGGAAAAAAATTAAAACAGACACCAGCCTAGCTTGGCCCAACTAAAGCTCACCCGACAGCCCACTCTCTCCCCTCCCCGAATCGTTTTCTCACCATAACCCGCACCCACGCAACCACGGACGAGATGACCCCACTGAACCCCTTACCATTCGCTAGCAAAGGACCCACTGCCACACTGGCATCTTCTTCCTCGCGTTGAGCCTGCCCCCTCTTTCCTCCGGCCGTTGCTACCGTTGATTGCGAATCGTAATTGGCATTGAATCCATGAGTTAACTACGCCGTGCCTCTGCCTACTTGAGCGCCTCCCTCCCCTCTCTCTTTCCCCTCAGATCCGATTCCACCGGAGCCACCAGGCTGCTGCGATTTCTACTCGCAACCTTCTCTGCTCCGGCGAGCCTCAGTGCAATTCCGGCCAAACCAGACTCTCCCCGCCCCCCTAAACTGCACGAGCATGCTCACACGAACCAGGCACATCTTCTAGAAACCCCAGTTCGCCCGCGCGTGCCCCAGGAGCTCGCCTCGGTCTACCTCTGAACATCGCCGTCCACTGCCTCGACTCCGGCGAGATTCTCCGGTAATTCCTGACCTCTCCTTCCTCTCTGGACGATACCCCTTAAACCTCCTCTCTCTCGCGCATCTAACATACCCTTTCTCTCGCTCTCCTATGCCTTGTAGCCTCTTCATCGATGACACGAGAGCGAGCCCGTCGACAGAGACGACTCCGGCGAGTGATTCAGGTCAACACCGTGCGCTCCTCCGATGATGACGACCACCTCGAGCATCCTCTCGTCACTGCGAACTCGGTGAGCCAGTCCACTTCCTTCATCACTTCCTGTAGTGGCCGGAACGCTTCTGGTTGAGCGTCATCGCCGCGCGCCGTTGTCGAGCGCCGCCAGTACTTGTTCATCGCACGCTGAGCCGTTATATTTTGATCTGATGGATGCGATAGAACGTTTAGTTAAGGGGTACGCAATGATATGAAACGCACAGATCTAATTAGATCGAACGTACCGCATCGCTCGATCCATGCGAACCGGTACCAGCGAATAGGAAACAAACACGTGGCCTGTGTTTTGATTTAAAAACGGAAACATTTCTATTAGATGTTTAGATTTGGAAAATTCATAACTTTTCATCCACATGTCCAAATTTTACAAATTTTATATCATTGGAATCAGTAATAAGAAACCTTTGCAACCATGACCTTTGTTCGGTGTTTTGCTTCTGTAAAACTAGATGTTCTTGCAGAAACATTATTAGGCCTATTTTGGTTATAAAATTTATTCTAAAAATATTTTTATGGTAAAATCTTTTGCAAATGGTTTGTTTTGAACCTACTGACCATAAAAACCAACTTTTGGATTTAAAAGTATATTTTGTGACACTAAGGAATTATTCCTTGAATAAAAAGCATTTCTAGTAAAACAAATTGTTGTTATTAATTTGAAAAGTATTTTTAAGTGAAACCTTTTATAAATGGATTTTTTTTGAACACATTGACCTTAAAAAACTAACATTTGTGTTTAAAAATATATTTGTCTAACACTAGAAATCATTCTTTGAATAAAATCATTTCTAGCAAAACAAAAATGATTAAATGGCCTATTTTCACTAACTTGATTTTAAATGGTTTTGACACATTTATAAATGACCAATAGGTGTTTTAAAATGTTTATAGCCTATCAGAAACCACTATTGCAAATAAAACAATCTTTTGCATGCTTGCATGCATTTTTTTGTTTTCTTTAATTCTATGTGATGAATTGCTTGAATGCTAGATTGAATTTGTGCCTTGATTGAATTGTAGTGAACTTTGAAGAGTGTGACAATTGCAATATCCAGGAGTGAACCTATATTCTCTACTAAAAAGGCGAGTGGTGCTTCATACACTTTGTGCTAATATTTTGACTATGAATTAGTGATTTTTCTAAGTAGCAATTGCAATATACAGGTGTGTGACAATTGCAATATCCAGGAATTTTTACTAAGTATGCTATGCCATGGGAAATCCTAGTAGATGATGCCTTAGTAGAATTTTCCCTAAGTTAAGATTCCTACTACTATCATGCTTAGCTTAGCTAGTAGAAACCAAGGGTGGATTATATTCATGCTGTGAAATATTTCTAAGTCTATGACTTGTGTTTTGTTTAATAAAACAACTATGTGAATGAATCACCTGGGTGGAATGGAATGAAAGGTTTGTGTTGAGTGGTTACACAATTCCACTATACTGGAGAAAAACTTGTGCATTCACAAGTCTAGTATACTGGGGAAAAACTTGATATCACACTTGTGGAAAGCCACCCAGGAACAAAGAGATTTGAGATGTCAAATGTTGAGAAGCTTCAAGTGCAGCCACATGGCATTATGGGCTCTGCCTGGATCATATAGGTTGCAATAACTTAGCCAGATGGAAAGTTGGTGGTAGGGGTGATAGGTTTGGAGCGCGTCCATTTTGTTCTAAGGGAAGTCTTCTGAAAGATCTTGTCTCGATGCATGTCGAGTCTTGTGGGGAAAGTGCACCACTTCTCGAGAGATTAAAATCTAAGTACTTAGCCGTGTCCCCGACAATGGACAATTTGAGCATCAAGACATGGAAGCTATCAAGGATCTCCTCATCCCAATTTTCTAAGTTAAAAACTTGTGGGTGAACAAGGTTAAAGGTTAACCAATTTTATTGGCTGTTCCTTGGGCGATTTTGACAAATAAAAACTTAGTGTTTTCAAATGATAAGGAAAATCTATTTTGAGCAAAGGAAGCCTAAGATCCACTTAGCCAAATGCATATAGATGATAGATACCACTACTCTACCATAGTATCACTTGCCAATACAATTCAAATGTATTGACCCTTGTGGCTGTAACTTATTATGTTGCAGGTTTGTTTGATGTTAGTGAAGTGTGTTGAATAGGATTACAAGTCTACAACCAACATGATTGCCTGTGGCACTTTGAAGATGAAGGACTCCATGCTATATAGTTATTTCTGCTGCATTGTAATGAGATAGCCAAATGAGCTATGTAAGATGTAATGACTTATTTTATTCCTGGTTATAAATTTGTATTATGACCTTTGTTTCTTGAAATTACATCTTAAACTGTGGATGCTAGCTATTGATCCAGGGACTAGCATTGTAAACACATGGATCCCTACCTTATCAGGTTGGGACCTCTACAGTTTTAATAGAGCACTGAAGCAAAGCATTAACACTCCGTGAACACACGTGATACTCATATCACAACCATCCCCTCCGGTTATCACAATTTCTATCACCTCGGGGCCTTGGCTTCCGGACAATAATATGTGTAAACAACTTGCAGATAAGATCACAAACAATACTATCATCATGAATCAATAACATGTTCAGATATGAGATCATGGCACTCGGGCCCTAGTGACAAGCATTAAGCATAACAAGTTGCAACAATGTCAAAAAGCACTAAAAATAGATACTAGGCACCATGCCCTAACAATCTGATGAAATTACATGATAGATGTCATCCAATCCCTACCATCCCCATAGCCTACAACAAGGGATTACTCATTCATGGATGGGGGAAACATGGATGGTTGATGGAGAAGCGTTGGTGATGATGATGGCGATGATCTCCTCCAAAACCCCGTCCCGGTAGGGTGCCAAAACGGAGATTCTGGTTCCGAATCGCGGTTTATGGTGGTGGCGGCGCAGCGGAACTCTATCTGGAAAAACGTTGAACCCCCCTCTGTTTTTAGGTCAGAGGGCTTATGTAGGCGGAAGGAGAGGTCGAGGGGGTGCCCGAGGTGGCCGCACCACCCCCTGGTGTGGCCAGGCCTGGCCCGCGCCACCAGGTGGTGTGGGCCCCTCGTGGCTCTTCTCCGTCTCGTCTTCTGGCTCTGTGAGTCTTCTGGTAAAATAGGAGTTTTGCGATATTTTCCGAGATTTTTCCTGAAAGTTGATTTTCTGTACAAAAATGAGACACCAAAGCAATCCTGCTGAAAACAGCGTTAGTCCGCATTAGTTGTATCCAAATCACACAAACTAGAGGGTAAACAATAGCAAAAGTGTTCGGTAAAGTAGTAACGTTTTGGACGTATCAACTCCCCCCAAGATTAGCTTATTGCTTGTCCTCAAGCAATTCAGTTGAAAACTGAGTGCGATAAAAGAAACTTCCACGAACACATTTTCTTCATATGATGTATATATTCTCAGCATATGATCAAATACTTAGACAATTCATAATAAGAGTATGCAAATAAGTTCACCTAATAGTCATGCAAGCTTATGAAGAGATTTCAACACAATAATAATAGGCAACATGAAACATAAGCATAAGAAGGATTGTAATGTTCATAAGAAGATATGATAAAGTGGTATCTCGCTTGCCTTTATTTGTGGAGAAAACATAAATGCCAAGGAACCTCTGAAGTTTAAGTGAAGACTAGAAGTAAAAATATCAAAGACACAAGTATCAAAGCTATGTCACAATTAACCGTGTTCTAGGACAAGAACATTACACTAAGAATGATAGCTATGCTCTCAGGAAGGTGCTCATAGAATAAATGGTGACTCAACAAAGAAGTGAAAGGTTTTGAAAAGTTTGAAAGGCTTCCAAATGCTGAAAGTACGGTACTCGTTAGCTTTGAGCTCTCATTGCCCCTATCATAAGCATCTTTAAGTGGTTAAGGATAAAGTGAGGTCAACTATGAGTTATATGCTTGATAGACCATAAACTGGAAATCTCATGTCCCTTGAGTACAAGGGTCGTTCCTCGTGCTACTCAACTTTAGTCACCAGCAAGTTCTTGTCATTGTAAATATATGCGTATAATAGAGAACCGCCAACGGGGTACCCCTTGCCCCTTGATACAGGAGCTATCCCATATCAAAATGACAAGGCAACGGACAATGAGCATCTCAGCAATCTTCTTATTTACCATGGGAATGGTGCTTTTTTCTCTTCTCCTCTTTTTTCTTTTTCTTTTTTGCGTATCTCATTTTGCTTTTTTATATTTTTTATAAGAAGAATTCTTCATAGATTGCTCACTATGGTTACGCTGCAAGTTTCCATCATGATTAGGCATGCTTAGGCTAGCCGCCCAGGCGTTTCTCTAATACATATACATAACTCCATGGACTTAAAAACTCCCCTTTTATTTCACACCGCCGACATCCATAAACAAAAGAGCATGATATCAACTGGATAATATTTACAGCTGTTGAAAGCGTTCCCCATGAAAACATGGTTCTGCTAACTCCCAGCCTCTAATTTGCAAGCATATAACATTGAAGGAAAGTCACAATGGTTCAAGTATATTAAGTGCAAGAAAATAAAGTGTGCCGTCAAGTTTGTGAGAACTTTACTAACTAACTTTCTCATAACAAGCAAACATTTTTATTCGAAAGAAAATGAAGCTTAGTAAGTATGCAAGGAATAGCAATGATGCTAATAGGTAGGTATGGTGGACACTTTTTGACATTTTTTTGGGATTTGGATGCACGAGTAGAGCTCATACTCGATGCGAGTGAAGGCTAGCAATAGAGAGGGAGTAACAATAGAGACAGAAGTGACTGTCATAGTCATTCTTCTGACAAAACAAAATTAATAGTCAAAATAATTCATCGAGGCTTTACTTACTTTTTGTTTAGTCATAAGCATGCGTAAGCATGTGCCAAGTTGATACAAATAAAACATTCAGAGGAGGATACCATAGTGTCATACCAAGTTATGAATAGAACAATGCAAGCAAACATTTATATGGCATGCTACAAACTATTAGTGGACTGGAACTGATCGTAAGAGAACAAGAACTACTAAGCATCCATTAAATAACATACACCATACACGAACAGACTAATCATGCCCACAATGATGAGTATATGTACAAAAATGAAAACAAATAGAGTTCATACCAGCCTCTTACCATACCTCAAGTTGTCGTGAATCGTCCTTATTGCCTTTCACTTGTGTGACTTGAATACTACCGATAAACCAAACTCCAAGGAGTCACTGAGGACTTGCTGAACCCTGCAACAAACTTTACAAAACCATAGAGGAACAACAAATATTTTTGGGTTTTCGATTTTAAAAGACAAGAACTAAAGGAAACAAGCAAAATCTTTTTGGTTTTTTAAGGATAATCAAACAAAACTAAAAAGAGTGAAGCAAACCAAAGCTAAAAATTAAAGAAGCAAACAAAGAGAAATAACAAAAATATTTTTGGTCTTTTTGTGTTTTGTAAAGAAGAAACAAAAGCAAAAACAAAAACTAAAAAGAAAGAAAGCGAACATGGATATGCAAAGTACCGACTGAATATGATATGTAGATGAGTGTGATGTTGGTATACCTCCCCCCAAGCTTAGGATTTTGGACTAAGTGGGGCTCAATCCCATCCTGGCCAAGAAGGGGCGGCTCCATAATATGACGAAGAAGTGCCTTCGTCCGAATACGTACTCGAGGATGCCCCGATGTACTGCGCAGAGTAGTCATAAGAGGGCCTCTCCTCCTGGTGCTGCCCATGGAAACCAAGTACGCGGAGCTGATCGTCCATCTCCTCCTCGGAGCGCGACCATGGCCTCCTGCAAATACTGAACAAGGTAGACTGTGGCAAGGAAATTTCCCTTTCATCCCCGTCAGTAAACATCATCCTATAAATTAAGCTCTCTAAGCAAGAGTTAGCCCTAACAAAATGATGCGCCTCCATAGCAGCAAGATCAAGCCTCTGTGGGGTCAACAATGTATCACTAGGATCAATAGAAAGGCCAAAGCAGCGACTATGCGTGTAGAAATAATACCCCCTGATGCGTGCGCCCAGTGTTGACATGTGTTGGAAACCCCAAGAGCAAGGTGTGATGAGCACAGCATCAAGTTTCCCTCAGTAGAGACCGAGGTTATGAAGCCAGAAGGAGGAAGGAAACGTCTCAAAGGTGTTGCAAGCAACGTGGAAACCTGCACAACACAAACTCAAGACTTTGTCCCAACGAACAGTGAGGTTGTCAAGCTCACCGGTTTGCTGTAACAAAGGATTAACTGTATGGTGTGGAAGGTAATCATGGTTTGCAGCAAGTAAACAATAATAGTGGAAGATGTATCAATGGTAAAGATTGGACCGAGGTCCATAGTTCACTAGAGGTGCTCTCCTTAGATAAACAAACATGGAATGAAGGGTAAACAAATTACAGCAGGGCAATTGATAGGACTAAGCAAGGCATAACAATGCAATACTAGACACAAATATCCTATGAGATTCGATTGGGAAATACAACAATATACATAGACCGCCATCCAACTGCATCTATGACTATAAGTCCACCTTCAGGTTATCATCCGAACCCGCTCCAATATTAAGTTGCAACCAATAGACAACTGCTTTAAGCAAAGTGTGTAAGGTAAACAACCCGCTTGTTCCATGAACAAGAGAACATTGTTTTCTCCCTAGTGGCTACAACACATCTACAACCGTAGAGATTTCTGTCACTTCCCTTGATTAAGTAGAGGCATGAACCCACTATCGAGCATAAATACCCCCACTTGGAGTCACTAGCAACTACTTGGCCAAGATAGCTACTAACAACGGAGAGCATGCAAGATCACAAACAAAAAAGACATGATAGAATCAAATAGACAAAACCATTAATCAATCTGACATAGTAATCTCAATATCCATCGGATCCCCACAAACACAACATGCATGATTACAAATAGATGAGATCTTTATCATGAACGGATCTCACAAGATCTGTACATGAAAGCACAAAGGAGGAGATATAACCATCTAGCTACTACATGGACTTGTAGTCCAAGGTGAAACTACTCACGCTTCATACCGGAGAAGAAGCCTTCCGGGATGATCTCCCCTCTGGCAGGGTGCTGGGAAGAACTTTAGATCCCCCCGATCTAGGGATGATGGTGGCGGCGTCTACAAACGGTTTCGTGGAATATTGATCAGGTGTTTAGGGTTTTGGCATCAGGGATACTTTATTGGCGAAGAGGCGAGGCAGGGGGGCACCAGGGTGGCTGCACCCCCCAGGCGCGGCTAGCCCTAGCCCGCGCCGCCAGGTGGTGTGGCCCCCTGGTGAGTCCCGTCCGTCTCATACTCTGGCTTCGTGTTCCCCACGGTAAAATATTGACTTTATCTTTTGTCCCATCCAATTCCGAGAATATTGATTTTCTGCCTTTCTGGAACCAAAAACAGAAGAAAATAGGCAACTGTCACTATGGCAACTTGTTAATAGGTAAGTACCAGAAAACATATAAAAACACCTCAAAGTTAGACAAAGCAAAGCAAAGTAGATACTAAACAAGCATGGAACAACAAAAAATATAGATACATTTCCGACGTATCAATCATCCCCAAGCTTAACTCCTGCTCGTCCTCGAGTAGGTAAGTGATAAAAATAATTTTTTTTGAGGTGACATGCACCTTCACAATAAAGATCAAACCATTTGCAAGCATTGAATGCTGGGATCAAAGAACTCTAAACATGTGCATGTAAGATGGAGTTCTAACAGTAAGACAAAGTAACTAAGCATGCAACATGAAAGGCTACAAACAAAGATCATGAATAACATGCATTGAAAAATGTTTGTTTGTTTCACATATAGAAAACATGCCATAGTGGCATTCATCTTGTCCCTCATGGAGTAGAAAATAGATGCATATGACACCTTCAAAGTTCATAAGAGTGACTAGATACAAATAGCACAAGAACAAGTAATATCAACAATATGCATCAATCAATAAGTTTTGGGAAAATGCACATAGAACTAGGAATGGCAACTATGCTCTCTTAACTAGTGCCTAAAGGTAGAAGGTGGAGACTCAATATAATAGTGGAAGAAAGGCCCTTCATAAAGGGGAAGCAGGGATTTCAAGTCTCAAAAAGAGCTTCCAAAAATTATGGTACTTGTTAGCTTTCAGCCCCATCATTTCCCCTATCATAAGCATATTGAAGTGATTAAGGTTAAAGTGAACAAACTATGGAGTATATGCTTGACAAAGTATAAGTTGGCAATCACATGTCCCTTGAATATGAGGGCCACACCTCATGCTACTCAACTTCAGTCACATGTAAGTTCTTGTCATAGTAAGTACATGCGTATCATAGAGAACCACCAACGGGATACCCCTTGCACATGGTACAAGAGCTATCCCATAACCAAAATGACAAGGCAACCAGACAATGAGCATCTCAGCGATCTTTTTATTTGCTATTTTCATAGTTTTTTTATTGAGGATGCTTTGCAGATAGCTCATTATGGTGATGCTGCAAGTTTCCCCCATGATTAGGCATGGCTTAGGCTAGCGGCCCAAGCGTTTATCTAACACAAAATACATAACTCCACGGACTTACAAGCTACCTTTTTTATTTCACACCGGTGACATCCATAGACAAAAGAGCATGATATCAACTGTGTACAAAGTACAAGTGCAATGTTAAAAATGTTCCCCATGACAGCATGGTTCTGCTAATTCCAACGTATAAGTGCAAGCATATAAAACATAGATGACACAATGGTTCAAGTTTATTAGGGGCAAGGAATATAAAATGTGCCATCAAGTTCGTGAGAGCTTTAATCACTAAGTTTTCACATAACAAAATACTTTTTAATTGGAAGATAGCTGAAAACAAGAATATACTTGGAATGGTGTAACACACCATGCATAGGAATTTATAGTGGACACTTTGGAATAACTTGGTTTCTTGGGAATTGTAAGCATGAGTAGAACTTACTCATACAAGTGGAGGCTAGCAAAATACTGGGAACAACCAACTAAGAGAGCAATAATGGCCATAATCATGCATAGCGACAAAAAATTACTAATCAAAGCATAGAATGGTACTACAAGTCGAGGACTAAATGATCATAGAGGCTATGGTGACTTGTTCATAGTCATAACATGGTGTGAGCATGTGCCAAGTCAAACCAAACAAAGCATCAAAGGAGAATACCACAATACTATGCTTTTGTATGCTAAAACAACACATGGTTCTTTCAAGGAACACTAAGCAATACCAATGACTTGGAGAATGTCATGCTACAGCAATAATCACTAAGCATAAAGTCAAAACAACACCTATCATGACATGATAAAGTCCAAGTCATAGTCAATGCAAGCTCCTCTTGCACTTTCAAGCAAGAACTCTCTACTCCTTTCCAACACCAATCGACTTATTTGAAAAAACTCAGCGAGAACGAGGGTCCAAACTACTTTATTCAAGCAAACTAAACAAACAAAGCAAATCAAACGAAAACTAAGACGCTCCTAGAACAACACAACAATGCATGAAACAATAAAAACGAAGTGTCTAGAAAGACCTGGGCTTTTTATTAATGAAGAAGGGGGTTCCTTGGGAATCCCCAAGCTTTGACGCTTGTACCTCTTGGATATTTCTTGGGGTGACACCATGGTGGCATCTCCAAGATTGAGATTTTGTCCATTATTCATCTCATTACATCATTCTCCCTCTACACCTGAAATTTTTCCTTCATACAAAACTTCACACAATCTTCATTAGCAACATTAGTGTATTTAAAAGATAAAAGACCCTTGGGTTTAGCTTTAGAACAACAAAACTTTCACTAAAAACACAAGCTACTGAAGCAACTTCCTTTAAAATGCTCAATTACCCAAAAGAGAAATCAAAAAGAATATCGATAAGAAGCAAATGCAAATAATGGCAGAAATCTGTCAAAACAGACCAGCATGTAGAAACCGATTTTTTCGAAGACCTTCTGTTGATCAAATCAAAAATTATTGAACTAACTAAAGTTATCTAACATATTGGGAGATTTATTCGTAAAATATAATCTCAATACGACTTACAGAGACTCCTCACGAATTTTTATGGAGGACAGAGTTTCGGGACAACAACTCCCCAAATCTTACTTCCCTCTCATTAGAGGTAATTCTTGGCACAAAAAAGCAAACAAAAAGGATAAGGGGAGGTCATTACTGAAGTAATAACTTCCAAGACTCAAGAAAACTCTTGGGTTATCTCCCAACAAGTACTTTTCTTTAACGCCTTTAAGTTAGGCACAAGAAACAAGAAGAATCAAGTATTTTCAAATGAGGAAGCATTAACATCAAATCTTGCTTTCAAAGGAGGAGCAAAAAGCAACTTATCTATCCTCATAGGTAAGTGTTCAATACCTTTCTTGAATGGAAATTGATATTTGATGGTGCCTTCTTTCATATCAATGATGGAACCAACTGTTCTAAGAAAAGGTCTTCCTAAAGTTATAGGACAAGAAGCATTGTATTCAACATCCAAAACATAGAAATCAACAGGGACATAAGCATTATTAACCATAATGAGAACATCATTAACACTTCCCATGAGTTTCTTCTTAGCATTATCATTAAGTGGGACATCCAAATAAAAATCTTCCAAAGGTGGCATATCAAGCATTTCATAAATCTTCCTAGGCATAATAGAGACACTAGAACCAAGATCACATGCAGCTTTGAGATCAAAGTCATTCACTTGCATATTAATAATGGGTTCCCAACTATCTTCTACGTTCCTAGGAATATAATCTTTGTGTTTTAGCTTCTCTTCCTTAATTTTAACAAGAGCATTCGTAATGTCTTTGGTGAAAGTAACATGCATATCACTAGAATCAGGACTTCTTGTGGTTTAGTGGCATGCATATTGGTGGTGATGGTGCACACACTATTGTTTCTATCAATTTCAGCTTCCCTTTCCCACTTAGCATGAAGTTGGGCTAACAGTCTAACATTTTCATCAATAGTAACTTATATGTCATGAGTAGCAGCAAAGGTACTTTCTATGGTTTCAGGTTTAGTAGCCATTTTATTAATCAAAGAGGACCATGCTTCAGAACAAGAGGAAATATTTTTTTCTACATTTAAAAGCTTTTCCTCTATAGTCTTGTTGAAAGTGGTTTGTTTACTAATAAAGTCTTTGAGCATGACTTCAAGTTAAGACGGGGCACTTCGAGCATTGTTGTAGCAGCTTCCATAGGTGTTGCCATTATTAGGAGGATAAGGCCTATAATTGTTTTTACTACCAAAATTATTCCTATAGGCATTGTTGTTGAAATTGTTGTTTCTAATTAAGTTCACATAAACTTGCTCTTCTTGAGCAACCAAAGAGGCTAAGGGAACACTATTAGGATCTAAAGGAGCTTTCCCATTAACAAGCATAGCCATAATAATATCTATCTTATCACTCAAAGAGGAGGTTTCTTCAACAGAATTTACATTCTTACCATGTGGAGCTCTCTCAATGTGCCATTCAGAGTAATTAACCATCATATTATCAAGGAGTTTTGTTGCAGCACCCAAGGTGATGGTCATAAAGGTACCTCCCGCAGCTGAATCCAACAGGTTTCTTGAACAGAAGTTCAAACCTGCATAAAAAGTCTGGATAATCATCCAAGAAGTTAGTCCATGAGTGGGACAATTCTTAACCAAAGATTTCATTCTTTCCCAAGCTTAAGCAACATGCTCATTATAAAGTTGCTTAAATTTCATAATATCACTTCTCATAGATATAATCTTAGCAGGAGGGTAGTACTTTCCAATAAAATCATCTTTGCACTTAATCCAAGAATCAATACTATTTCTAGGCAAGGATAGAAACCATTCTTTAGCTTTTCCTCTCAAGGATAAAGGAAACAACTTGAGCTTAATAATATCTCTATCTACATCCTTATACTTCTGCATCTCACAAAGTTCAACAAAGTAATTGAGATGGGCAGCAGCATCATCAGAACTAGCACCAGAAAATTGCTCTCTCATCACAAGATTCAACAAAGCAGGCTTAATTCCATAAAAGGTAGCATCAGGAGCAGGTGGAGCAATAAGAGTGCTTAGGAAATCATTGTTGTTTGTGCTAGTGAAGTCACACAACTTGGTGTTCTCAGCAGAGTTCACTTCGGCAAAGGTGGAGCAAGCCAAAAACAGCAGTAGCAGCTAGAGTAGGAACTAATTTTTTTGTGTTTTTGATAAGGAAAAGAAAACCAAACTAAACTATTTTTTTTGAGTTTTTGATAAAAATAGGCAAACAAAACCAAGCAAAAGAAACTAAGCAAACTAAAAACAAAGTAAAGAGAAAGGTTAAGAAGAACTCCCCTTGTGAAGACGTCCTCACACTTCCCGGCAACGGCGCCAGAAATATTTGATGCGTGCGCCCAGTGTTGACGTGGAGCACTTTGTTGGAAACCCCAAGAGCAAGGTGTGATGAGCACATCAGCAAGTTTCCCTCAGTAGAGAACGAGGTTATCGAACCGGAAGGAGGAAGGAACGTCTCAAAGGTGTTGCAAGCAACGTGGAAACCTGCACAACAGAAAATCAAGACTTTGTCCCAACGAACAGTGAGGTTTTCAAGCTCACCGATTTGCTGTAACAAAGGATTAACTATATGGTGTGGAAGGTAATGATGGTTTGCATAAAGTAAATAGTAACATTGTAAGATGTATCACTTGTAAATATTGGACTGGGGTCCATAGTTCACTAGAGGTGCTCTCCTTAGATAAACCAACATGGCCTGAAGGGTAAACAGATTACAGCAGGGAAATTGACAGGACTGAGCAAGGCATAACAATGCAATACTAGACACAAAGATCCTATGAGATTCGATTGGGCAATACACCAATATATATATAGACCTCCATCCAACTGCATCTATGACTAGAAGTCCACCTTCAGGTTATCATCCAAACCCCCTCCAGTATTAAGTTGCAACCAATAGACAACTGCTTTAAGCAAAGTGTGTAAGGTAAATAATCCGCTTGTTCCATGAACAAGAGACCGTTGTTTTCTCCCTAGTGGCAACAACACATCTACAACCGTAGAGATTTCTGTCACTTCCCTTGATTAAGTAGAGGCATGAACCCACTATCAAGCATAAATACCCCCACTTGGAGTAACTAGCAACTACTTGGCCAAGATAGCTACTAACAACGGAGAGCATGCAAGATCACAAACAAAAAAAGACATGATAGAATCAAATAGACAAAACCATTAATCAATCTGACATAGTAATCTCAATATCCATCGGATCCCCACAAACACAACATGCATGATTACAAATAGATGAGATCTTGATCATGAACGGATATCACAAGATCTGTACATGAAAGCACAAAGGAGGAGATGCAGCCATCTAGCTACTACATGGACTTGTAGTCCAAGGTGGAACTACTCACGCTTCATACCGGAGAAGAAGGCCTCCGGGATGATCTCCCCTCCGGCAGGATGCTGGGAAGAACTTCAGATCCCCCTGATCTAGGGACGATGGTGGCGGCGGCTACAGATGGTTTCGTGGAATATTGATCAGGTGTTTAGGATTTTGCCATCAGGGAGACTTTATAGGCGAAGAGGCGAGGCAGGGGGCCACCAGAGTGGCTGCAACCCCTTGACGCGGCTAGCCCTAGCCCGCGCCGCCAGGGGGTGTGGCCCCCTGGTGAGTCCCGTCCGTCTCATACTCTGGCTTCGTGTTCCCCACGGTAAAATATTGACTTTAGCTTTTGTCCCATCCAATTCCGAGAATATTGATTTTCTGCCTTTCTAGGACCAAAAACAGAAGTAAACAGGCAACTGGCACTGTGGAAACTTGTTAATAGGTTAGTACCAGAAAACATATAAAAACACCTCAAAGTGTAGACAAAGCAAAGCAAAGTAGATACTAAACAAGCATGGAACAACAAAATTATAGATACGTTTCCTACGTATCACCCCCATAAATGGGTCCTCTAGCAGCTAGGCGGCGAGCAATGAGAGAACCAAGATTATACTTGGTTTCATTAGTAAGTGCAGCTGCGAGAAAAGCTAAATGATAATTGGAAATATTACTGGTGTTCTCCCTATCAAGAATGCCAGTGGCAAGATAGTAAGAAAAATATCTAATAGTTGGGAGTTGGATGTTTCTTATCTTTCGGCGCTAGGTTGTGCAATCATCATCATTTGTTACACCTCGATCGAGCTCCAGCAAATCATCGGGTCGACCTTGGGTTTTCTTTATTGTCCCAGTCATGCCAATATCTATGACGCTGCAAAATCTTTCCAATGTCATGGTGAAAGGCCTATCATAGATTTTAAATGAAATTTTTGAACTGAAAGGGGTATTAGTAAAAGTGAATCTTTCCACAAAAGTTTTTGTGAGCAAAGCATATTGATCACTTTCATCCTGCATATAGATGGTTAAACAACCCTCCGAACAAGAAGTAAGAAATCCTCGAGGATCCCTACAGCTTTCAAAAAGGTAAAACAAGGGAAGGTAGATGGGTGTGCATCTCCCTCATCTCCCTCATTACCAAAGTGCGGCGCAATAAGACATTCATTATATGATGGCCTAAATTGAGGGGTTGATCTTGATGGCCTTGCCTTCCTAGGTGTATCTCTCTCAAACACTTATCCAAAAGTATGGTTGTCCACATCTATTTTTCTGAAATTTTTAGTCAAACATCAAACCAAGTGATTTCCAATCTAATAAATCATGGGGAACTACTATAGGGACTTTTAAGAGGGCTAAACATGCATAAAAATGACTTTTCTAAGCATAGAACAAGGATGAAAACTCACATAACCTATCACCTATAGTAGCAAAATACTCAAGATATAATCAACCAATCAAAAATCTAATTGGACAAGCGGAGGAGGCACATACCAAGGAGCAAACCCTCCAAAAATCAGCAGCTCAGATGGGCCGAGCAAGGAGATCGAAAATCGGGAGAAAGAACAGCAAGAACTCGAGCTTTGAGAAGTTTTCCGGTGTTTTTTAGGAGAGATAAAGAAGTGGCACGAAGGAGGATAAGTAGAGGGCCAGCGGTGGCCCACACCACGGCCAGGCGCGCCTTGGTCTGGCCGCGCCACCAGGGGGTGTGCCTGACTGGTGGCCCCCCTGGATCACTTCAGGTGCATCTCTAACCCTTTTTTGACGTAAAAATTTAATACGAATTATCTGGAATTTTTCGGGAAACTTTATTTTTGAGCAATTTTTAGATATTGATAAATGATTTTCCCGCAGAAAAAGAATTTTTGAAAGATGCAAAAGCAAACAAAAACTAAAACTACATAATTTCTAAGACACATCTAATATGCAAGCTACTAACAAAACAAAGACGAACAAGAAAAAGAGTAAAGATTGTAGTGGTGAAAGTAAAAGTGAGCAAGAATAACCCTGGTGAAGACATTGTTTTGTTCAAAAAATATCCTTTTGTTAATAAGGTTGATCTGGTCTTGTTACCAAAACAATATTATATGGATCAAAACTTTGCATTTCACTAAATGATTATGTTACCGCAACCTTGATAGCAATAGTCTCAATCATAATAGTTTCAAAATTTTCTTGTGGTATGAGACAATATATTTCTCCAGCTTTGATGCCCTCAATATTTTAAATTGAATTTAGGACATAACTGTTATCAACCTTCTTGGGGAAATAAACAGTATGCTCCTTGTCATTAATATTATAAGTTACTTTTCCTTGATTACAATTAATGACAGCACCTGCAATATTAAGAAAAGGTCTCCCAAGAATAATAGACATATTATCATCTTCATGCATTTCAAGAACAACAAAATCAGTTAATACGAAACAATTATGAGCCACTTGAACAGGGACATCTTCACATATACCAACAGGAATAGTAGTAGACTTATCAGCCATTTGCAAAGATATATCAGTTGGTATCAATTTTTCTAGTTGGAGTCCCTTGTAGAGAGAAAAAGGCATAACACTAACTCCTGCTCCTAAATCACACAAAGCTGTTCTAACATAATTATTTTTAATAGATCAAGGAATAAATGGAATCCCTGGATCCCCAAGTTTCTTTGGAACTTTACCATTGAAAGAATAATTAGAAAGCAAAGTGGAAATTTCCTCATTAGGAATCTTCCTTTTGTTAGAGACAATATCCTTCATATACTTTGAATAAGGAGGTAATTTAATAGCATCAGTCAAAGCAATTTGCAAAAACAAAGGTTTCATCCACTCACAAAACCTGTTATAATGTTCTTCTTCCTTTGACTTGTGTCTCTTATTAGGAAAAGGCATTGGTTTTTGCACCCAAGGTTCTCTTTCACTACCATGTTTATTAGAAATAAAATCTTCCTTAGTGTACTTAGTATTCTTAATGTGCCTTTCAGGTTCCTCTTCAATTTCTTCCTTATCAGGAGCATCATTTTTATCATTACCACTTTCAGTTTCAGCATCAAAGATAGATATACTATTAGGATCTATAGCAGGTTCAGAAGATTCTACAACTGTTTTATGTTTCTTTTTCTTTTTCTTAGAAGAAGTACCACTATTTCAACTTGTTGAGAATCTTGCTCAATTATTTAAGGATGTCCCTCAGGATATAAAGGATCTTGAGTGGCAGGACCACTCCTAGTTCTAATTTTTTTGAGGGTAAAACAGTAGGGTAAAGCACCCCACTGCAATTTTTATATATCATAAAGAGTTACAAAAATATTTACAAGTTCAGGCCACCTCAAAAGAGGGATAACATTCTAAGCAGCTATCTCCTGTCTAAATTATTCTCAATCCAATCTTTGAGGCCCTGATAATTCTTTTTCTTAATTCTATACATGACCCATCTTAGTTCCTGGGCGACAATAGCCCTCCATTCCTCAATCGAAGCATGCTTGTTGTTGAAGATTTCATTGTTTCTGCACATCCATATGCCCCAAGCTCCTAACATAATAATTTCCATTGCAAAACGGACTTTAAGATCTTTTTTAATACTGGCTAAAGCTTCAAAACGATTTTGATCAGCCACTTGGACATGGGAAGTTTGAGCCCAGCAAGCTCTTGCAAAAGGACAGTCCCAAAATAAGTGTAGAATGGTTTCCTCACTGATGCAGCCATGAAACACAAATTCATCAGAAGCCAGACTAAAAACATTTACTTTTCAGAAGGTTTCGTGTGTTTAGCCTATCAAGAAGCAAGAGCCAGAAGAAGAATTTATGCTTTTGTTGACAGGAAGATTTCCACAACCAGAAGAAATGTGGCTGAACAGGCTGGTAACCAGATAAAGAATAATAAGCCTTTTGGACTGAAAAATTACTACCCCAAATGTAACTCCAGTTGTCAGCTTCCCCCTGCATGCCAACACTGAGTATTTGCTCAAGGTTTTGATATTCCTGGTAAGCTTGCTGTGACAGAGGGAGAAAAAAATGATCTTGAATATTATCTGTCTGCAGAAACTCGTTGACAGAGATGTGTGGGTTTTTTGCATAAGAAAGGAGATGAGGAAGCTTATGCTGCAGACATCCTGTAGGGTTCGCAGCATAGAAAACAAAAATTTTCCTACGATGGGAACAACTATGTACCAAGATCTATCTACTAGATACAAACAACGGGCGGATGTATATCCGTAGAGAACATACCCTTGAAGACCGAAAAAGCTTAATGAGTCCAAACTCGTGGTTGATGTAGATGATCTCTTGCCGATCTCAAGATCGAGAGGAAGTCCTAGCGCCGCAAAACAGCAACGCATCCGTGCTCGCACACACGTTCGAGGCACCGAGCAACCTCCGCCTCCTCGCTCCAGCGATGCAGTGGAAGCACAACGCTTTCTTTCCGAAAAGCCACCGGGAACATGTATCTCGCTAGTCCGAGACCATGGGGGATAAATTCTAGAGGGGGAGAGAGATCCTTCACGAGGAGGTGTGAGTGATAGAGAGGGAGGGGGCTCCTTTTATAGGGAGAGGGGGGCACCCAAGGGCCATGCGCACAGCCATGGGGCTGCCCGCACCTCACATTCATGTGGGTGGACACTCCACTCACTCAAATGCCTTTCAATTCCCTCCACTCAAAAACCCACTCAAATTCCCATTAAATTTCCACCAAATTTAATGCAAACTCTCATTAAATAAAACTCCTTTTATTTATTCAGAATTTTGTCAATTACTTTAATGACAAGCATTCACATATAACCCCTTTCTAGTAGTTCATTTCACATGCAGAAACACTTTCTGCAATTTCACCCGAAAACCCGTTTCGGTATCTAGTGAAATAAATTCCTGCGCTTGTTATTCTTTTCGGCATGAAACTTTTGCTCCAAATGGATGTCGGTGTCTCTTAAGTGTGTCACCCTATGGTTCGCGAATAATGCAGACATGATCGAGACCCCTCCCGGATCAATAATCAGAAGCGGGATCTGGAGACCCATACTGACTCCCACACATTCAACGATGACTTTCTTGTGATCGTCGGAACCTTTTACGCTAGTATCTTAATCCCTTTGTTTCGCGATATATTACATGTCCGAGATTCGATCATCGGTATCTCCATACCTAGTTTGATCTTGTTACTGACATGCACTCTTTTCTCGTTCCCGTGATATAACATTCTAGTGATCAAATCACTTGCTTGCAAGCTAATCAATGTGATATCACCGAGAGGGCCCAGAGCATATCTATCCGTCATCGGAATGAACAAATTCCACTCTCGATCCATGGGCCTCAACATAACACTTTAGTAGTTCTGAACCCATCTTTATAATCACCCTGTTACGGTGTGACGTTTGATGTTATCAAGAAACTCTTTCGGTGTTAGTGATTGACATGATCTCATGGTCTAAGGATTAGGATCACTTCATCAGTTGTTATAGCAATATAAACTCAATGACTTTGATCGTAATGCTATACTTTGGATGAATGTTCATCACACCATTACACTAATGTTGTGATCTCGTTATTTAACAACATCCAATGTCCATGATCAGGAAACCTTTGATCATCTTGTTAATCAACGAGCTAGTTTATAAGAGAGGCATAACTAGGAACTTCCTTTTTGTTTATTAAACACACATGTATTAACGTTTCCGTATTAATACAATTATAGCATGTAAAATAAACATTTATCATAAATAAGGAATACGATAATAACCACTTTATTATTGCCTCTCGGGCATTTTCCCTTCAGTCTCCCACTTGCACTAGAGACAATAATCTAGTTTGAAAACTTTGTGTATTGAACACTTATGGCTTTCCGGTGTTCCATATACGCAATTAAAAGTGGTTAACATAATCTACGGATATGACACTTCAGGTCCGTGTGTATTTGCATGTCTTTGCGTCTTCACGCATCACTCATTCTCCAATGAGATGGCATTGTATAAATTTGGTCTTTCGGTGAGACCTTTAGTTCCTTGGGGTTAAACCATGTCGATACTATTGTCGTAAAATATATCTTTAGTGTTAGCCCGTTGCGAACAACACCTTAGTTTGATAACAAAATACTTGACACAAATTCCCTCCTTTGCTGCTACTATAGCAGTCATATACTTAGTCTTTTGTTGCAGTATTCGTCACAATGTCTTAACTTTGGAATACATCCAAATCCATCATGAAAACTCCTTTCCATTTCATTGTGCCACTCATAGTTTAAATTGAGATAAACTTAATTTGTATCTTGCGACAAAACTAGTATCAATGTAACGCTTTACAATGAACTATTTGTAATTGTTTGTCACCTCTACACAAATATATTCTTAGTTCTTCCAAAAGATCATAAGAATATCCATACTATAGTCGAATGATCATTTTATGATTCATTATGGTATATGCTCATAACACTTAGATCATAGGACATATCTGGAAGTGTACATATCATGGTATGATTGATCAAAACATTCTCATGATTTCACTCATCAAGTGTCAAAGCACTTGAATCTTGTTTCACTTATCAAGTGTTGATACACTTGAATCTTGATTCAATTCCTTTCCATGCAACAAGAACTGTTTCTTGTTGTTTCTATATTGAACTCCTTCAATATCTCATATATGTACGTTTGGCACAACCATATTGGCATCACAGTCTATCCACTATAGACATTCACGCTAAATATTCGGGTTTTGCCTAAGTATTTCATCAAAATGAAATTCTTAACCTTTGTCAATAAAATATACATCATTTCTAATCAACAAGATGTCCTCCACATAATGTATTAGAAATATGTCTCAGCGCTCCCACTTAATTTCTTGCAAATGCAAGCATCTTCATCGTCTCCTGATGAAAAACTCCTTTTTCATCATGGTGAAGATTCCAACTCCGCGATTCTTACTTCAACCATTGAAGTTTGCATGCCCTTTTAGCATCCTTTGAATTTAACAAAACCCTTTGGACCGTGTCATGTACACGTCCTAGGTAACCATTCTATTAGAAGAACTTTGTTTTGTTTATTCATCTACCATATACCAAATTATATGTAGTGGTTGCTACTTTAATCCGTTCAGACTAAATATCGCTATGAAAGATCCAATCTTGGCATAGTCAACTCCTTGAAAATTGTCGTAAAATACTTTACGACATGTCGACTATTTCATAGATGTGAAACATCCATGTCTGTTTCTTTATAGATCCAAATACGACCGATAGGTTTTTACACCTTTCCGGAGGGTCTTCCAAGTTCAAAACTTGATTTCTCGTGTATGGAACTATCACGGATTTTATGGCTTGAAGCCATTTGACGGAGTCAGGGCCCATCATCGCTTCTTTGCATATAGTCGGTTCATAATTATCAAACAATAATGATTTACTCTCAAATCTTAGTATTTGATTGTTTATTTGACTAACTTGGTTCAATAAGAACTTAGATCTCCGTGACCACAACCTTTGAGGCACATAAGCTATGAGCATTATGGCAGCCTTCAGAATGATTTCCGGCGCTGCGCAACTCAGCACATTTAGCTAAGGTTCGTTAACCTTATCAAAGTTCTATTGTCCTCCCACTTAACTTTTGCGAAAAATTACTTTTTCAAGAAACTTCACATTTCAAGCGACAAACCCTTTTGTCCTCGGTGTTATGGAGGAATAACCAATTGTTATTCGAAATAACCTACAAAGACATGCTCATCCGACTTTGGTTGTAAACATCTTACTTATGCTTAGCATACCAAAATTTAAGAAAGGACAACTTGGGTTTTACCCCAAACCATAACTTCCATGGTGTCATTTCAATGGATCAAGATGGACCTCTTTTCAGTGTAAAAGCGGAAGTCTCTAAAGCTTTAATCTTTTAAAACATAATGGCAGTTTTATAAATAACACCTTTGATCCAACCATGTCAAACAAGGTTTCATTAGAAATCTCAAACACTCCATATTCCTATGGTGTTTCGGGATATGTAAATCTAGGTGTTTTGCTAAACTTGCAACTCAAATAAACCCCTTTATGATAAAATCATAATTCATTTATTTTCTTGTTACACTTGTAACTCAAACAAATCCCTTATGATAAAATCATAAACCATTTATTTTCTTGTCACAATGATTTTCACTTCATCTTGAAAGTCTTTGAACGTTTTCAAATATTTCACACGTCTTTCTCATTAAGTGAACATTCACTCAAATTTCCAGAGAAAGCATATGAAGTTGAAACCCATCGCTTATGACTACACATAATGGACTACATACATCGATATGTATAAATTCCAATATTTTAGTCGTTCGTTCTTCTTCGGCCTTTGAACGAAGTTTTAATTATCCCTAGGAAAGTCTCACAAGCGTCACTTGATCAAATCAAAGACTCCAAAAATCCATGAAAATGGAGTTTCTTCATGTTTTATTTCCAATATAATTTAAATAGCGATGTCACTTCATAAGTGATCTTTCAATCATTTGTCTTGCGACATTTTAGCATTAGGTTTTATGGATGTGATTTCTCCAACTAGATTTGTAAATCATCCATCTTATATGGAATACGGTAATTATTTGAAAAACCTTTGTTCTCATAATACCTGATTTAAATAACAATTATTAAAACAAATCTTGAAGTCAAGCTTTGATGTCAACGAGAAATACAAACAACGGTTTGTTTGTTTTCGATGAACATCATCACATATTCTCTTGCTAGTTACTTAGGCCATTGTGGTTCATGAATTGTGTTGTTCTGTATGAAATTTCATACCAACCAATTCAATATCCAATACCCAAGAACCACATTGTTTAACAAGCAAAGAATACAACCATAACATGTATATCATCCATATACCTAAATTGGATATTTCCAATCTTTTATTTTCTGCCAAATATATTTTATAGATTCTCTTTTAGCATTTCCTTTTTCCTTTTTAAAATAATCTATCAACATCAAAAGTGGCGCCATACACATGACACATAGTCCAAAGCGTGTATATTCAAATAATAATACCTTTGGACTTGCACTTTGAATTAGATCACCATCATCAAATGATCGGTATTCTTTCTTTAGTAATCTTTTAGTGTAGTAAACACTTTACATACATCTTCTATTCACCCTTATCATGAAGACTTTCATGATCAAGCTACTGTAGCTTATAAAAGTGAATCGTGAGTATAACATTACTTTCCAAAACCCTTTTGGATGATTAGGATGTCTAGCATCTCCAACCTTTGTAAATTCTCATCCAATATGAGAACATATATTATACTCTATCATATTGCAACCAAAACATTGTTTCAGATATCGTTATATCTGCCACACATGATGGTTTCTGAAACAATTCTTTCATCTCCTAGATAAACTTGATATTAAAACAATCAAGAATCATGGAGGCAAACATGATACTTAAGATACTAACAATGGAATTGTTACTCTCGATTTAATACCAAGTATTAAATTTCACGGAGTAAATAGAGTTTGCTGAAAGTTTGCAATAGTATTTTAAACTTTAGATTGACACTCAACACAATACGATACCAGTTCGTAAAGTATATATCCAGAATTCTATAGTTCTATTATCTCAATTACAACTATGCATAAGGTGGTGAACGAATGCCAATGACTACAACAAATTATACAAATTCACTTTGATTTAATTTATGATAAATTGAGTTCTACCAATCCAAATTAGAAATGAACTCCCACTCAAAAACGACATCCCTCTTGTCTTTTTGGTGATTACATGAACCAAATCCACTACACCAAGTCCGATCATCACGTGAGTCGGTGTAGCTTCAAAGGCGAGCATCAAATGGGCATCATATCTACTATATGACTCATGCTTAACCTTTCGGTCCGTGTTCCGAGGCCATGTCTGTACATGCTAGGCTCGCCAAGTAAGAACCTTAGTATTCACGTGTGTAACTGTCTTACACCCGAAATATGGTCGTGGATCCAAAAACACCCGATCATCACGTGATGTCTTGGAGCGAAGAGAACATAATCGATGCATACTAAAGGAAGAACACATTCTTATCTTGATATTTAAATGAGGGATCATCTTATTATGCTAATAAAACGCCAAACAAGCAATATAAGATGCTATCAAACATCACATGTTTATTAGTGGAATGATATGGTTCCCGCATATGATCTCTATCATGTGCACCGTGGTATGATCACTATCATACCTATATGTGTAAGTCCAAGGTCTATTGTCACATCCCAAACTTTAGATTTGGTTCTGCATACCATTCATATCATTGCATCATGCTTTTCCATGCAAAACCGTCGATTGAAAAGAATCGGCAAAACGCTACTTTCAAAACCCTACTTTGTTTTTCTACGAGGCTCCTGCGGGAGGCTTTAGTAGGACTTGCGTTGTCCACCCTTGTAGCCTAGTGGTTTCACTCAACCCTTGACCCTAGATTGTTCCCCACGATTTTACAAAACCGTAGGAGCAAGAATCGCTCGATTCGGAGCTCGTACGGAAAAGTTGTGGCCGTTTTATTAAAGGATAGAAAGACGGGCCGATTTTCGGGCCGATTTTCCGAGTCCGTATCCAATTGCGCGCCAAATCGGACTAGGACCCGCAAGGGGGCCCCACTTAAAGGACCCAGCCGCCGCCGCCCTGCCTCAAACCCCGCGCCGCCTCGGGACCCGTGCCCCGCCTCGATCGCCACCCCGCCGCCCTCGAACCCCGTGCCGTGCCGCCGCCTTGGCCTCCGCGCCCCGCCGCCCAGGTACCCCGCCGCCGCGCCCCCCTCTCTCCTATCTTCCCCGCTGCCGGCAGCCTGCACCGCCTCCGCCGCCGCGCCGCCTCCCCGCCGCCGCGCAGCACCCCGCCGCCGCGTCGCTGCCGCCCCGATGACTGTCTTGATCCGCGCGCTGACTGTCTCTTTCCCGCGCAGGAGAAACGCCGTCGCCGGAACCGATCACCGCCACCGTCCGGAACTCGCCGCCGTTCGTTTCGTCGTTCGTTCCCGGTGAGTCAGCAGCCATCATTAGATCTCAGATCAACGGTCCAGATCAGCGTTGACCGGTCAGTATCCAGGCGTTGACTAGTCAGACGCCCAGTCAGCGCCCAGTCAGCAGTCGCGTTGACCAGTCAACAGACACAGTTGACTGGTTATTTTTGTTAATCGTTTTAGTTGGCAGATTTCGGTAGAAACTTGTAAATTGCGTAGAAATTAAACGGCTGGGCCAAAAATTGCAAATAAAATATGTGTAGGTTCATAAGTCGTGTAGAATCTTGCTGTACTTTTGGTTCAGACTTTTGCAGCAAGATTTAGTACAGTTTAATCAAATGAGTTAATGGCCTTTTTGGAGTAATTAATTCGTAGGAAAAGATCCGTAGTTCCAAAAATCGCGTATGATATGTCCCTAGATTCAGTGGAACGAGGAGAATCTCATCGTGAATTAAAAAGATAGGCTTACAATGAAAACTTCTGCAGAAACTGTCTAGTGGCTTTCTGCAGTGTTTTAATTACTCGGGGAGTTTTATAATTCCTTTTTGAGTAATTCCAGTTGGTACTGTTTCTAATTAGCAATACCTATGCGGTAGAATTTTCCCAAGATTTTACAAACAGTATACTACCAGTAGTGAATTATTTGAGTTCTAGCTCTAGTTTTGAGCATTATATTTTGCGTAATAGTTTTCCTTGCGCTAAAACTATTTTCCATGCATGCAATCAGTAGTATTATTGAATAGGATTATGTGGTGCAGCTGTAGCACCAATTCACTTGCCTTGCATACCTTCATGCATCATCTTTGTTGCATATGCTTGTGGATTGTTTGTTTATGATTGCAATTGTATCGTGTAGATTGTGACGAGTGCAACGCTTGCTCGTGTGTGGATTGTTCTTCCGAACGCTACAACCAAGGCAAGTAGATGCTACTTTGTTCATGATATCGTCCTACTAATTTCATTGCATTGTCGTGTATTTTGTAGATGCATGTGTAGGATGATACTATCGCTATGCTATGTCCTATTATGTGGTAGGGCCTTCCTTGTAGTTGAACCACCGTTGGTAGATGTGCTTAGCCATGCTATGTTGAACGAGGGCTGGGTTACATCATTGAGACTTGTTTCTAAAAGTATTGGTTTGTGAAAACTAAAACAACCTAATCAATGAATCCCCTGGGTGTGATGGGATTGATAATTTTTGGTGGTTTATTGCGGAAAGGCACCCAGGTATCAAGAGAAATTGATTGGCTTCTTTATTGTGTAGCTTACGTGTACAACCATGTGCCAATAATGAAATGGGCGGTTGGTTGGACTTAGTAGGTTGTGGTGACCCGAACCCGCGTATCCAGAGATGTAGAATTTTGGTAGGTTGGACCGGTGCGCGTCGAGATTGAGGAGCTACTTCCCGAACAGTCTCTTCTTGGACTTCTCCCTATCATCACCCAATATGAGAGTGGTGGTACGAGCTGGGCTAGCCAAGTCACATGGGTAAAGTGTACTAACCCCTGCAGGGTGTATGATCTAATCGATTAGCCGTGTCCCCAGTTATGGACAACTGAATTGCTTAATATTGATTCCATGACATGTTTCTCGCTCATTCCAACTTCTTAATTGTTTTAATATTGTTGGGTTAACTTAATTGGGATCTTTTCAAAGAAAATCAAAAAAACTGTTTATGAAAGTAGGACAAATGTATTTGCAAATGCAAGCCAGACACAACTCCAATTGCCAAATATGCATGTAGAAGTTAGCACTATTGTCTCCTTTACTAGCTCTACTTGCCATACATTCCATGTATTGACCCTTCGGGGCTGCTACGTTTCATGTTGCAGGTTATTCCGATTCCGAGTAATCGATATAGGCCACGGTACTCCACTCGGCACTTGTTCACTTGTGGGCAATTTGAAGAATGGAGGATTTACTTTATTTATGTTGCTACCTGAATAATTTGAGCTAGCTTTGTGCTAAGATTTTATTGTAATAATGGTACTCTGGATCTTTGTTATTCATGATACACGGATATTTTGCTATGTTATCTATCTTATTCTATTGTGGGCCAATGAACCGATCCAGGGATTGGCATGTCACATAGAAGCCACGGTCTTTTCAGAACCGCGGTGTTACATCTATGGAGATTACACGTTATGTGTGTTGTAAGAGTATCATCTCATACTTCTACTTACAACATCACCATATCATAACACTAGCCCAGCAACAATCTAAACTAGACGCCTCTAATTTATCCATTGCAAATTTTACGTGGCTTAGGGCTTTCGAAGATAGAACCGTTCTTACCTACGAACATGAACCACAACGAGGATAACCAAATTGTTGACAACTCGTTGCAAATTAGATATTGACTATAGTAGGAGAGACAGACACCCGCTAGCCACTTATGCAAAACTAGTTGCATGTCAAGTGTGGAACAGGTCTCATGTGCAAGGACATGTAAAGTTTGTCCGGGCCGCTTCATCCCACTATGCCACCAATATCCAAAGTACAACTAAGAAGCAATAAAATGATCATCATCGCCCACATATTCATATGTGTACTACCCATGCAAAGTATCTACGCATAGATCCGGCTCTAATACCAATGTTGGGTTCGCAGCATAGAAAACAAAAATTTTCCTACGATGGGAACAACTATGTACCAAGATCTATCTACTAGATACAAACAACGGGCGGATGTATATCCGTAGAGAACATACCCTTGAAGACCGACAAAGCTTAATGAGTCCAAACTCGTGGTTGATGTAGACGATCTCTTGCCGATCTCAAGATCGAGAGGAAGTCCTAGCGCCGCAAAACAACAGCGCATCCGTGCTCGCACACACGTTCGACGCACCGAGCAACCTCCCCCTCCTTGCTCCAGCGATGCAGCGGAAGCACAACGCTTTCTTTCCGAAAAGCCACCGGGAACATGTATCTCGCTAGTCCGAGACCATGGGGGATAAATTCTAGAGGGGGAGAGAGATCCTTCACGAGGAGGTGTGAGTGAGAGAGAGGGAGGGGGGCTCCTTTTATAGGGAGAGGGGGGCACCCAAGGGGCCATGCGCACAGCCATGGTGCTGCCCCCACCTCTTCCACATTCATGTGGGTGGACACTACACTCACTGAAATGCCTTTCAATTCCCTCCACTCAAAAACCCACTCAAATTCCCATTAAATTTCCACCAAATTTAATGCAAACTCTCATTAAATAAAACTCCTTTTATTTATTCAGAATTTTGTCAATTACTTTAATGACAAACATTCACATATAACCCCTTGCTAGTAGTTCATTTCACATGCAGAAACACTTTCTGCAATTTCACCCGAAAACCCGTTTCGGTATCTAGTGAAATAAATTCCTGTGCTTGTTATTCTTTTCGGCATGAAACTTTTGCTCCAAATGGATGTCGGTGTCTCTTAAGTGTGTCACCCTACGGTTCGCGAATAATGCGGACATGATCGAGACCCCTCTCGGATCAATAATCAGAAGCGGGATCTGGAGACCCATACTGACTCCCACACATTCAACGATGACTTTCTTGTGATCGTCGGAACCTTTTACGCTAGTATCTTAATCCCTTTGTTTCGCGATATATTACATGTCCGAGATTCGATCATCGGTATCTCCATACCTAGTTTGATCTTGTTACTGACATGCACTCTTTTCTCGTTCCCGTGATATAACATTCTAGTGATCAAATCACTTGCTTGCAAGCTAATCAATGTCATATCACCGAGAGGGCCCAGAGCATATCTATCCGTCATCGGGATGAACAAATTCCACTCTCGATCCATGGGCCTCAACATAACACTTTAGTAGTTCTGAACCCATCTTTATAATCACCCTGTTACGGTGTGACGTTTGATGTTATCAAGAAACTCTTCCGGTGTTAGTGATTGACATGATCTCATGGTCTAAGGATTAGGATCACTTCGTTAGTTGTTATAGCAATATAAACTCAATGACTTTGATCGTAATGCTATACTTCGGATGAATGTTCATCACACTATTACACTAATGTTGTGATCTCGTTATTTAACAACATCCAATGTCCATGATCAGGAAACCTTTGATCATCTTGTTAATCAACGAGCTAGTTTATAAGAGAGGCATAACTAGGAACTTCCTTTTTGTTTATTAAACACACATGTATTAACGTTTCCATATTAATACAATTATAGCATGTAAAATAAACATTTATCATAAATAAGGAATACGATAATAACCACTTTATTATTGCCTCTCGGGCATATTCCCTTCACATCCATGATTCCACATATCAGACCAGAGAAGGGTGATTTTCCATCACCCACCGAGCACTTTGCAATTCCTTTAAATATGTCAACCAATTTCAGATGAGCTTTCCACCAAAAGGATCCCTCCAGACTTCTTCCAGGTAGTTTACCATTACAGTAATAAGTGTTCCAGATAAGGTGGACCCATGGGATATCTTTGTGATTGTAAAATTTATCCAAATTCTTCAAAAGAAGTGCAGAGTTTTGAACATTAAGGTCAAGCACCCCCAATCCCCCATGGTTCTTAGGTCGACAAACTTTCTTCCATGCAACAAGAGCTTGACCCCTAGCTTGAACATCAGATGTTTTCTTTCTCCACAGGCATTGTCTCATATACTTAATCAACTGATCTTTAATAGAGACAGGAAGATCAAAACAACTCATGTAATATATGGGAAGGGAAGATAACACAAATTTAACTAACTATAGTTTCCCCCCATAATTAAGAAAATCAGCAATCCCACAGAACCTTCTCTCTACTCTCTGAACAATAGGCAGGAAATGTTCCACTACAGGCTTATTAATGCTTAAAGGCAGTCCAAGGTATGTGAATGGCAATGAGGAAGGGATGCAAGATAGTGTATTGGAAAAGTGCTCAAGCCTCACAGTGTCCATGTTAATTGGCATCATACTAGATTTAGAATAATTAACTTTGAGTCTAGTGGAGAGTGCAAAAGTATGAAGAAGATCCTTGACGCACAATAGTTGTTCAGAGTCAGCCTTAAGGGTTAATAAAGTGTCATCGGCATACTGCACCACAGGGAAATCAGGACAGAACACACCTTCAATGGGAAGGGAAAGAAGACCAAAATTCATTGCTTTATTGAGGATGCTTTGGAGAAGATCAGCAACCAAGACAAACAGGAGAGGAGATAAAGGATCACCTTGTCTTACACCTCTTCTGCAATAAAATTTCTTTCCAGGCACTCCATTTAACAGAACAGAGGAGGAAGCTGAACCAAAGATTAACTGAATCCAAGAAATCCATTTATCACCAAAACCTTTGGCTTTGAGGATATTGATAATTGTAGAATGCTCAATTCTATCAAAAGCCTTTTCAAAGTCAAGCTTAAGAATTAAAATCTCTTCTTTGGACTTGTGGCATTGGTCAAGGAATTCAAATGCCCAACCTAAACAATCTTGAATAAACCTTTGTTTGAGGAAACCATATTGATTCTTGTGGACAAGTTTAAGGATGAACTTCTGCAATCTATTAGCCAGAATTTTGGTTATAATCTGGAAGACACTGTTTAGCAGAGAAATAGGCCTAAAATCAGCACGTGTCAGAGGAGTTTCAATTTTTGGAATGAGGGTGATAAAAGAGGCATTAATGCTTTCCAAGGAAGTTTGCCCCTCATAAAAATCCATAAGGAGTTGTTTCACATCATCCTTAATAATAGGCCAACATTGTTTCATGAATTCATTGTTAAAACCATCAGGGCCAGGGGATTTATCATTTGGAAGTTCTTTAATTACATCTTCAATCTCCTCATCAGAGAAAGGTTTTTCCAAAGCATCCTTTTCCTCTTGCCTTAAGCCTTCCCCTGCCAAGACATTAAGATTGAAGTGCATTTCAGGCTTATGAGAAGTACCCAATCTATCTTTAAAAGCTTTCCATAGGAGATCTGCTTTGCCATCATGATCATGAATCTCATCATTAGAATCATCTTTGAGCATGGAAATGTAGTTATGCCTGAAACTTATGGTAGCTTTGGAATGAAAGAATTTTGTGTTTTCATCACCCAGCTTAACCCATTTAATTTTCCCCCTCTGCTTCCAATAAGTATTTTGATCCCGTAACAGACAAATTATAAGATTCTTCAGGAGATCTCTGAGATTCCATTCTAGGACAGTAAGAGTTCTCATTTCCTCCATGGCATCCAGAAGATCAATGGTGGCATTAACATTGCAGATTTGAGATTTCAGGCAGGGCAGATTTTTTGCCCAGAGCTTCAGCCCCCTTCTCACATTTTTGAATTTAGCATTGATTTTTTTGGCAGAATCCTGAAAGCCAACAGGAATATTCCAGGCATTTTGAACAATAGCTTTAAATTCCTTATGATGCATCCAATGATTTTCAAATCTGAACACCTGGGCTTTGGGTATCATTGTGCCAATGGAGATGACACAAGGAAAATGATCAGAGGTAGGCTTTGTAAGAGGAGCAACAAAAGTTGAAGGAAAGCTTTGAGTCCAGGAAGCAGAAGTAAAGAACCAGTCCAACCTTTCCAAAAGGGGTTCTTTTTGCATGTTACTCCAAGTAAACTTTCTACCTTTAAGGGGTAATTCTATGAGACCCAAATTATTAATGGCTTCATTGAAGAGAAGCATACCATTCACATCCCCACCCAATCTATTTCTATCAGAAGGCTTTCTACAGAAGTTGAAGTCACCCACAATGAGTCAATCCATATCATCATGCATATCAATATTTCCAAACCAATCTAAAAAGTTTGCCTTTTTTCAGGTAAGCATGGCCCATAAATATTGGTGAGGATCCAGGTTTCATTGGACAAGAGAGATGTCAAGGTGATGGAGATGGAGAACTCATTGTGAAAGGAAAGATGCCCAGAGAACAGAGAACTATTCCAAATGGTGATCAAACCCCCAGAGGCTCCCCTGGAGGGAAGAAATTCAAAATTGGTAAATTTGGGGGGGCAGAATTTTTTTATGTAAGAGATGTCAAAATCTTCTCTCTTAGTTTCTTGAAGGCAAATAATGTCATAGCCAGACTCATCAATTTTATTTCTGAGAGCAACCCATTTTTTTAGAGTTAATACCCCTGATATTCCAGTTCAAGATCTTCCAAATTCTTTTGTTATCCATTAAGAAACCAGGTGTATGCAGAATGATGAGGTGATATAAGTAATGTAACCACCCAATTGAGGAAACAACAGCCACATGGACAAAAGGCAAACCATATCATAACTCCACTAACAGATTCAACAACAAGTACCAAACACATGAAAAGACCACAGGAGCAGGTCACAGAACAGGGAGTCAACAAGACTCCAGCAAAAGACTTAGTTTGATACATTAAAACACTTAAGTGGGGGGTTTCTTCTTGGCTTGCTGACCACAGGTACCAGCAGCCCCAGCTTTCTTCTTGCCTCCAATGCTCAAGCTTGATGAGCCAGTTCCTTTGATGCTGCCTTTTTGAGGAGCCTTTACTGCCACATTAGTGGCTTTCCCTTTCTTGAGCAACCTCTTCTCCAGGTCACCATCCTTAACCTTGCAGAAAGAGGCAGCAAGATTTTTAACCACTTTAGGATTCAAGCATGGTGGAACAGCATTGCAAACCAGACAATCAGCAATTAAGCAATTTAGGTGGCTTTTAAAACCCCCATTCAGTTCAACAATTCTAGGGATTCTTCTCACCTTAGTGTCAACAAGAGGATCCTTGCCCTTTCTCTTTCTGGAAGGGGTGGAGGGAGGGCAGGAAGATTTTTTAGCTTCAATGCCCAGACAAGGAGGAGCCATCTGAGAAAAGCTCTCATTAGGGATGATGAAAGAAATGGAGTTCTCTTCAGCAATAGGCTCTTTAATAATTTCCCATAAAGGAGAAGTAAGGAAGCTCTTGACCCAATTAAACTTCTCAGGGGTAGCAAGCATGAGAGTAATAAAGTTAAACCAACTTACATGGATATCACACTTGAGAGAGCCTTTTGAGGAAGTGTCCTTCTGAATATGAGGAGCAAAATAACTTTCCCAGAGCTCCAGGTCTTGTTGGGAAAAGCCCTGTTTTGCAACATGCACATCAGGAATGGACACAAAAGTTCTCACCATTCCCACCTGGAGATGTGCCTCATTAGGAGAAAGGAGATGCTGATCCTCCAACATCCAATCCTCATTTTCAGCAGCCATAGCACTTGAATCCATGGGGCTCCCCACCCTCCCCTCATCATCTGAATTTACCTCATCATCATCAACCAAATAGTTCTGTAAAATGTTCTAAAGGCCTTCACCAATACCAACACCTTGGGGTCCAGCAGCCACACCCTGATCCTCAGCAACCACAGGCTCAGCATTTACAGACTCATCATCATTAGACTCCCAGTCTTGGACAAGGATGGCACCTGTAACCCCACTGTTAACATCCCGTGGGGGAAGATTATGGCTGTCCACAGGCATGTCTTCACCAGGAGCAATGACAGGGCCTTGAACAGGAGCAGCAGCAGCTTCCCAGGGGCCCCAACCTTCATTATTGTCACCTTCAGGAGCAGGATCCTGCACAGGGGCCAACCACTGACCCCAACCACCCCCAGGAGCAGGGGGAGGGGGAGGAGGGGGATCTAGGGCCCAAAGATAGGTGCAGGATGTGGGTCCACATTGTCATATGGAAGTGGGTCCTCATTAGGTGCCCCCCCAAGCAGGTCACTTTGCAGCACTTCAACAGAAAAAGTCCAGGATTCAGACTCCACCAAGTCGCCAATAGTAAACCTTACACTCTTGGGGATATCAACCAGATCAGTAACACGAATCTTCGCAAGAATCCTTCCTTTTTGGTCCGGGTCCCTCTCCCACAAAAGGACCTTCCCAATATCAGCAAAGACCGCATTTAGATCCTCAGTATGCCAGTGGTCCAAAGGAGGACCAACTAGCATCACCCAACATTCATTGTTGAATTGAGCCCTCCTCCAATTTTCCCCCTCATTGTGCTTAACAAAAGAAACATGCACATCTTCAAACGGAATGGGGCTAGCCGCAATGAGCCTGTCCCGATCACTGACATGGTGAAATTGCACATAAGCAGACCCAAAGGGACACGCCTGGACATCCCGAAAGTGAACATGAACCTCATTGTTGAGGAAATTAACCAGGACATCACGAATATTAAAGAACGGAACTGGACCAGGGGGAGGGGATTAATGGTAGCAATAGCATACTGTTCATGCGACCTCGACCTCCGCGGCACCACGACCCTTTTGACACGATTCCGTCCAGCCACCTGCATAACTTGGAAGCCGTTCAGCAAGAAAGGAGCAGGATCAATCGGGATGTTCGCCATTTCAGCACTCTTCACCAGCGACGAGCAAGAGGGGAGTGGGGTTTCTGCAGACGGGGGAGTTGAGGAGACAGGGGAAATGGTAGTTGTTTTTTGCAAAGAAATGGTGAACTCGTGAAAACTATTGTGAACGATGGGCCGAGAATGGGTATTTTCATGGGCCTTGAACCACCCCTTGTAAGAATTGTCGGGCCAAATGCATTTTGGGAAAGAAGGGAATTTCAGAAAGGGAAGGAGACCAAGTAGTTTAAATGCCGTGCGATTGGCGCCTCCTGATGACCCGATCGGCGTTACTACTGGTTTAACACCGCCATCAGCGAGCACCTGTGCATAGGATCTGTCATGAATGCTTGATTTGAAATCACACTTATTATGTTCAGCATACACAGGCGAAGAAATCGCAACAGGATTCGGAAATTTGAGCCGATGGAAGACAGAAACACCTTTAGTGCCAGGCTTCAACGAAGGAGATTTTTTGGAATTATCATTTCTGTACGTGACAACTTTCCATTCTCCTGCAGATTCTTTATAAAACTCCTTTTCTTCATAAATCCAATAAGGGCCCCCATTACCCCAAAGGTTGACGTGAATCACAAACGACTTGCATGAAAATTTTGAAATATTGTAGATTTCAAAACCCACTGCCCATGAAGCAACCGAGAAATGAAAAGTTCTATCTTGCAGAAACTTCACCTGGAATTTAGAAGCCTGACCACCAAAACAAGCTTGGAGAGCAAGACTAACCGTATGGAAATCCAACTTAATATTTGCTCTTCCAAAAGAACAAACCAGATAGAAAGGTCTCTTTCTGAAACCACCAAGGAAATTAACTTGATGCCTGAATTTATCAAAAATCTTCTTCTCAAAATCCTGCCCTAATGAAAAATCCAGGGCAGGTCGACTCAAAGATTCATCCTTGATAGCACACTCCAAAGGAAGGTTCTCGGTGAAATCCAGCGATTTTGGCACGATCTTCTCAATATTGAAGGAAAATTTCTTAACCAAAAGGTTGGGCAAAATCTGTGCGCCGACTACAACCCTCTTCACCTGAAGATCAATAGAAATACCCGAGGCCACAACCTCACCTTGAATCAAGTATCTAGCATCAATCACTACCTCATTGTGGTTAAGGAGAACCAAACTTTTTGAACTAGGAAAAAGCATCAAAAATCCTTTAGAAGGCTCAAGATCATCGGCCGGCAAAGAGTAGCAAAGGGCATGCCATTTAAAACCAGTGTCCTCATCTGTTCCAGAAATGGTAGGAGATCTACCAAGAAAACCAGATGAAGGATCCAAAGAATCATTAACACGAGAGAGATGAGAGGGGAACCTCAAAACATATCCAATAGAGATCTTCTCCCCATTTTCCAAACATCTACCCTCAAGGGGAGAGCCTTTGGCATTGAGAAGAACCAGCCAAGAATCAGCCGAGAGAGCGAGAGAGCCCTCGAGAAACTTACCACCCGTGGTCACACCAGAGTAGGTGATCTTCCAACAACCCCCTGAGGAATCCATGCCGAGATTTTGCCGGTGATACGCCGGCGAAAGCCGGAGGCCGACCAACGGTCACCTCAGAGGAGCCTCATGCCTCGGAAATCGTGCGGTGTTGGTCCTTAATAGAGTAATATCCCTTCCCTAGTTCTAATTTCATAAGCATGTCTATCTCCAGAAGCATTAACTAGCAAATCTTTTTTGTACTTTAGCAAGTTGATCAATTTGAGTTTGAACCATTTGGAAATGTTTAATAAGCATTTTAACATCATTGGAGGTCCTTCTACAATATCTTTCAACTCATTAATAGCTCTAGAGTTTTCTATTAAATGATTCTGTATTTGCTTATTAAAATTATCTTGCTTAACAATAAAGATATCAAATTTTTCTAGGCATTGATTAGGAGGTTTACCATAAGGAAAAAATTCCTTATTTGACACTACTCCCCAATATGATTCTTTATTTGACACTTAAAACTTTTCACTCCCTTATTTGACCACTTGTGTAATTGTTTTGCCTTATATGAAACTTCAGTGTATTTTGAGAGCTAACGGGGTTAACTAGGGATCTACAAAGATGTTTTTGCCCCTAATAAATAATATGACGGTTTGGCGAGAATTTGTACATAGCTAATATAATCGTGTGGCATTAATAAAACATAGAAGTTATGATGTTTCAATAACACGCCACTGTGATGTTGGTTCAGTTTATTTTGCATGAATACGTATGGGTCGGCCGGCCGCGCGTATGCGTATCTTGTTAGATAGCAGACATGCGGGTGATGGGATAAGCAACATACACTTCCCAAGAAAAATAAAATGTGTTGCCAGCAACTACACGTCGGTCGTGACCAAACCAGCAGGACAAAACATGATTAGTACATTACATACTGATAAGTAAATGCGCTGCTTCGTTTTCTAAAAAGAAAACAATGCGCCGCTCCACACGCACTGGCACGACCGTGCTGCGCGGTCAAACATGGAAAAAAATTCACCGTGTGTGTTAGACATGTATGAGTCAAAGTATTAAACCATGGGTATTTAGGTCCGGCTGAAAAAAAATAACGGAACTGACGGTAGTGTCATATAAGGCAAAGAAATTACAAAAATGGTCATATAAGGAAGTAAAAAAATTTCATTGTCAAATAAGGAATCATATTGGAGAGTAGTGTCAAATAAGGAATTTTCTCTAAGGAATATCACATTCATCAAAAATTTGGAGATAGTGTACCTCAATAATGGATGAGTGAGAGATTGGCTTACATAGTTCTTCTATAGGAGGTAAATTATTCACATCTTTAGATTTAATACCCTTCTCCTTGAGACATTTCTTAGATTCCTTCATCACTTCATCATTTAATTCAATCACTCCCCTCTTCTTAGGTGTTGGTGTTGGGATTGTCTTAGGCACAATTGGTTTAGTTGTAGTTGACTCAGGTGTAATTGGCTCAGATGTAGTCCAATCATCATAATTCTTTCTTATTTTATCCATTAACTCCTCAGCTTCTACGGGAGTTCTTTTCCTGAAAACATAATCAACACAACTATCCAGGTATGTCCTAGATTCATTAGTTAGTCCATTATATTGTCTATCAAGAAGCTCATTTTTACGTAATAGACATCCAGGATGTGCATGAATCAAAGCACAGAACCTTGCCCGTGATTTAGGCAATTTCAACATTTCTCCCTGTTTAAAATCAACAAGTTTCTGCAAAGTAGCATGTCGAGCACTATGAGGGAAATATTTCTGAAAGGAAGTAGCAATCAAGCAATCAGGACTATCAATGGATCCAGGAGGTAAATTATTAAACCAAGATTTAGCCTCTCCTTTCAATGAAAATAACCCACTCATAGTAGAAATCTCAGTCATATGTGCTACAACACTTCCATTTTCAGTCCCACAAAAAGGTTCTTTCTCAACAATGGTTATTCAGGATAAATCAAGAGAGAATTCATAATATTTATCTTTAAGGTCTATGGGAGATGTGCCAAACTTAGCATCAGGTAATAGTTTAGGTATGATAGTACGTCTCTCAAGAAGACTTTTAATAGCACCAGCACCATGAGTGTTCCGACATTCTTCAATAAATTCATCAGTCAATTCAATATAACCATCATTAATATCATAGCTAAGCCTATCTATGGATTCAGGTGAGCTAATAGGTGTGTAGTGTCTTCATTAGGAGTTTCAGTATTTCCATGTCTAGCAATTGTAGCATCTAGGAAAGGACCTAATGAACCACTCTCATCAAGCATAGTAGAAGTAACATCACGAGTACCAGAAGCAATTTTTGATTCAGCAGTAGTAGCAGTATGTGTAAGATGTGGTGGTGGTATAAGGAGCTTACTCATAACAGATGGCGAATCAAGAGCAAAAGAGGTGTTCGGAACTGTACCTCTTATTGTAGTGGATGGTAATATAGGAAACTTTTCATCACGAGATTTACCCATGATGAATGGATAGCAGCAAAAAATAATAATTCGAGTGAACTTTATAAATAAAGCTATGCTCCCCGGCATCGGTGCGAGAAAATAGTCATGATGACCCACAAGTATAGGGGATTGCAACAGTCTTCGAGGGTAGTATAACCCAATTTATTGATTCGACACAAGGGGAGCCAAAGAATATTTATAAGCCTTAACAAATGAGTTATCAATTCAGCTGCACCTGGAAATAGTCTTACTCGTAGTAGTTTATCAGTAGCAACAGTTTTGTAATAGCAATAGAAAAGTAACAACAACAGTAAAGTAAAGGCAATAGTAACAATTATAGTAAACAGCAGGATTTGAGTGCGGTAGGCATAGGGATGGATGGGCGTTGCATGGATAAGACAGATCATGTAATAATCAAGGCAAAGGCACTTCTAGCTAAATAAGATAAAGCATCCAAGTACTAAGTAATCATAGGCATGTGTTCCATATATAGTCATACGTGCTCGCAATGAGAACTTGCACAACATCTTTTGTCATGCCAGCCCATTGCAGTGGGCCTCAAGGGAATCTTCTGGAAATTAAGGTGATCCTATTAATAGAGCACCGGAGGAAAGCATTAACACTCCATGAACAGACGTGATCCTCATATCACAGCCATCCCCTCCGGTTATCCCAATTTCTGTCACTTCGTGGCCTCGGGTTCCAGACAATAATATGTGTAAACAACTTGCAGATAAAATCACAAATAATACTATCATCATGAATCAATAACATGTTCAGATCTGTGATCATGGCACTCGGGCCCTAGTGACAAGCATTAAGCATAATAAGTTGCAACAATGTCAAAAAACACTAAAAATAGATACTAGGCACCATGCCCTAATAATCTGGTGCAATTACATGACAGATCTCATCCAATCCCTACCATCCCTATAGCCTACAGTGGGGGATTACTCACTCATGGATGGGGAAACATGGATGGTTGATGGAGAAGCGTTGGTGATGATGATGGCGATGATCTGCTCCAAACCCCGTCCCGGCAGGGTGCCAAAATGGAGTTTCTGGTTTCGAATCGCGGTTTCTGGTGGTGGCGGTGCAGCAGAACTCTATCTGGAAAAACGTTGAACCCCCCTCTGTTTTTAGGTCAGAGGGCTTATGTAGGCAAAAGGATAGGTTGAGGGGTGCCCGAGGTGGCCACACCACCCCTGGTGCGGCCAGGCCTATGCCACCAGGTGGTGTGGGCCCCTCGTGGCTCTTCTCCGTCTTGTCTTCTGGCTACATGAGTCTTCTGGTAAAATAGGATTTTTGCGATATTTTCCTCAAAGTTGATTTTCTGCACAAAAACGAGACACTAAAGCAATCCTGATGAAAACATCGTTAGTCCGCATTAGTTGTATCCAAATCACACGAACTAGAGGAGAAACAATAGCAAAAGTGTTCGGGAAAGTAGATACGTTTTGGACGTATCAAGGATGTGCATACATAAAACTTTAGAGAGGTTAGCAAGCCACATTCATTTTTTCTACTTGGACGGATACGCTGGTTTTTCGCAAATAGATGTTCATCCTGACGACCAACTTAAAACAACTTTCATTAGTTCTTATGGTTTACATGCTTACCGACATATGCCTTTTGGTCTATGTAATGCTCGAGTTACTTTTCGAAGATGCATGACTGCTATATTTGCAGATTTTATAGAACTGATAATGGAGGTATTTATGGATGATTTTTTCTGTCTATGGAACTTCTTTTACTAGTTGCTTGGATAATCTCAATAGAATTTTGGAGCGGTGCGAAGATACCAATATTGTTCTAAACTGGCAGGAATGTCATTTTATGGTCAAAGAAGGCACAGTCCTTGGACATAAAGTATCAAGTAAGGGTATTGAAGTAGATAGGGCTAAAGTAGAAGCAATAGAGAGAATTCCAAAACCAAGGGACATAAAAGGTATAAGAAGTTTTCTTGGTCATGTAGGCTTTTATAGAAGGTTCATTAGGATTTTTTCTGGAATTTCTAAACCTTTGAGTAATCTGTTGCAAAAGGGAGTAAGATTCGATTTTTATGATAAGTGCCTTATTGCCTTTGATAAACTTAAATATTATTTATCTTGTGCTCCCATCATTAAACCACCTATATGGGATATGACTTTTGATTTAATATGTGAAGCTAGTGATAATGTTGTAGGAGTAACTCTGGGACAACACATAGGTCGCAAATTTAATATTATACATCATGCTAGTAGAACTCTCAATAGTGCTCAAAATAATTATCCTAAGGAAGAAAGAAAACTCTTTGCTGTATTTTTCTCTTGTGATAAGTTTCATTCTTGTATTTTTTATGCAAAAGTAAGAGTTCATACGGATCATGATGGTTTAAAAGAACTCCTCTTGAGGAAGATTCATAAGCCTAGACTGATCCGTTGGATCCTTTTACTCCAAGAATTTGAGTTGTAGATTATGCAGAGACAAGAAGCAAAGATAGTGGATGCAACATCTCTATGTGCCCAGCAAGATACCGATCTTATTGAGAGGAACATTAGTCTTGATGATTTTTGTTTTCAAGAATTATTATATGAGCTAACATCAAATCCTCCCAAGAAGAAGTCCTTATTGTTGTAGGAGCTTGTCACTCCCGACTAAATAAATGGTAAGTGAAAGGTAAGTTTTCTAACTCTAATAAGTGCTTTGTTTTCATAGTTTCTACTTCTAATATTTTTGCCTTTATATTCCTTTTGTTTTTCTACAGTTTTTTTAGGGGTTCCTGCAACTATACGGGCGCAACTATACGGCCGGAGTAAAATCTCCCGCCATATAGTTGGTCGTTAAACGTTATATATCCCCCTTGCGAAAAAAATTTAGGGGTGTTGTAACTATACGAGCACAACTATACGGTTGGAGAAAATTCTTTCGTCGTATAGTTGCTCGTTAAACATTCTGTACCCCCTGCGAAATAGTTTTTTCGGGGTGCTGTATCTATACGGGCTCAACTATACGGCCGTAGAATATTCTCCCGCCGTATAGTTGGTCATCAAAGCTTCAGCACCTTCGACCCATTTTTGTTCTTACATATAAAAAACGTGCCTTTTCGGTTCCTAATCAGTAATTTAACCGACCTGGGCTCAACATATTTGGTAATATCTGCCCTGAACCAACTATATGGCCGGAGCTATACGGGTCATGACTGTATAGTTGGTCGTTATGGAGCATGACTCCTCCAAATCCGTGATTTATCTTACTAGTCGGTTTGGATTCTTTTCTTGAGCGTGAATTTGGTGTTTCTCGCGAGTTTTCCTGACGTCTGACCCGTCTTATATACTGCCCTATTGTCTCTCTCTAATCACAAATCACATGAACAAATCCAGCTATGTGCTATCCCGTTCCAGGTCGTGAAAAACCTATGGGGCTCATTGCTCCTAGGGAGCTTTCTAGCAGGCCATTGACGGAGGACGACGATGAGGAGGTGGATAGGTTTAGCCCAGGGTACAAAGAGTACGTCGAGCCAAGCTTCTACAATAGCGACCCCGATTAAGGCTCGAGCGACGCTTACATCTGCCACGACGTCTATGATCCCCCGGGGATCGACTGGTCGGCAATGAAAAGAACTCAAGAAGAGAGAGAAAGAAGGCCACAAGCCGCACGGGAAAGGGCGTGTGGAGATGGTCAAGTTCATCACTATAGATCAGAGGCCGCATGTAACATCCCAGCATGAGAGCTTAGAAAAAGCTGAACTCAGATGTGTGCATTGCATTCATGCATAGAAAATCCGAATAATTTTCGCGCTTTTGAACAAAACTTGCCAAAGTGATTGGAGCTTCTCTTAACTTGATGTAATTGAAGTAGATCATCATGTTGACTGCGATAAGTTTCAATATGACCTTTGCTAAAATCTTATTTTGGGTAAAGGAGATTTGATCTAGGGTAGATCAAATGTAGTAAAAGTTAAACCCTAATACATTACTTAATGATTTGTATTTGATCCTTAAGTGATCCTATCATAGTATTTATTACAATAACCCATAAATACCGAGGTATGAATATAACTCAAGTAACAAGAATTTAATAATTATATCTTGACTTATCTTATTCTTATATGCTTCTACCATGAGTATCATGGTAATACCTAACCTTAACTCTTTAGTGAGATTGAGTAGGAAAGAAACCAAGTCAAGATCATTCACCATATATCTTTCTTTCCATATAAATCCTTATCATCTCTATTGGATCATCTGTTGTTCATCAATGTTGAGTAATCAACTATTGATTCATCAATTCTTAACCTATCAACTCTTGATCTATCGACTCTTGTCTTTATCATAGCATTCACTTATGTCCTATAGATAAAGGAGTAAGAAGAGGTATGTGGTAATGCTAGTTTTAGATATCATCTATAGGCTGAGAGTGTTGGAAGAGAATAAGATCAATATTATAATTGATGGAGTTAACTCACTCCTGAATGAACAGAAGAGTTATCTTAAATAAAGATATGTGTGGTAACAAAGAAGATTATAAGGATGAATATTTAAGATAGTTACCAAGGAGTAATCCTATTGGATCAAGTAGGCATAGTCATTGAATAATCACTCTTAGTTAGATAGAGATACTAAGAAGATAATTATAATACAACTGTAGTGTTGTATTGGTGAAAGCCTTGATTAGCCAACTGGAAACCTAAACCATAAATGATTAAAGGATTATAATGCTCATGCTTAAGGAACTAAGAGTGAATGATTATATCATGTAAAAGTGACATTGGTGGTGGATAGAACATGATTAAACCCTGGTATAGGTACGTTATCCTAGGTTAGTCATGACAAGTCACCATGGTATCATGAGAAGTTGGTGTCTGAGTTACTAGAGTCAAGTAGAGATAAGATAGTATGATTAATCTGAAGCTAGAGTAACATGTAGTTATTGAAGTAGTGTCATTCCTTTTAAATGATAGTAAACTTTTGAGGAGAGAAGAATTGGATATTTTAATCTATTAGAGTAATGTTGGTGATGGATGATATATGAAGAGTATGAATGGAGGTAACTGTAACCATCTGTTGGATTGGAGATTATTAGTAGTAGAATAATTTGATAACCAAGTATAGATATGAGAAGATTATGAAAAGCTTTGGTGTAAAGCTCATTGGATTTATAAATGGATTTGGAAGAATAGAAGGTGGATAAGAATATTCTTGTGAAGTAAATCTCATCATGTTAACACATGATGATGGATAGGAAGAAGTAATATATCTAGGAAAGGAATTCCTTAATTAGAAGTCAAGAATTTAAATCTTTAACCAAACATAATATCCATTTAAAATGATTGATCTATCATCTTATTTCCACAAAGCCTTATAGGAATATTTTCCTATAGCAAATCACTTAAGCACATCTTTGCCATTTTCAACCATCATAATCATAGGTGCTTAGGAACCATCTTTATCAATTATTTCTCATAAGTTAGCCTAAATAACAACCTCACTATTTTATCCTGGATGGTGATACCATTCATGAACACAAGCATGAGGACAATATGAATAACCATTAATCTCTACCCATGCTTATAAAAGAATATGAGAATATTAAATCTCCTAAAAACTTATAGTAAACATTTATTATTCAAAAACCTAATTTATATTTAAATCATGATTATCAATGTATAATTAATGTCTTAACCAAAATTATTAGAATATTATTCACTTATTAGTGGAATTTGGGTAATAGAATTTATCATTTTAAGAATCTTAAGAATTAAATCCTCTTATATATAATGAATGCTAAATAATAATAAATTTGGATATATTATTTGCATATCCTTAACTATCTTAAACCATTATCATTCCATTCATTAAGAAGAAATAAAAAATCATTTTATAAAAGTTTAATATAATAAACAAATCCCTAAACCCTAATTCTTACTTATTCTACTCAATAAATAACTTTTAAAATAATTGTGAGTATTGAAAAATACTAAAATGATTAGAGCAATCAATTAGTATAATTACCTTTGGAATATTTTAAATATTGTACATAATTTATGATATTTAAACATGTGGAAATTCAAATTAAAAACAAATTCTTAAAACAGAAAACAGAAAGAATAAAGAAAAGGAAACGAACTCAGTCCAGAAATTGGCCCGAGGCCCATTACCTCACCCTCTAACTAACGCTCGCGTGTAGCAGCAGAAACATTTTGCTTGGTTTGCAGCAGCCCATTAGTAGCCCACCTCGGCCCGAGCCCGGATACCATTTCGTTCTCTCGCTGACCGGTGGGACTGCACGAGATAGAACCGTCGTTCTCGTCTTCCTCCACATGGCCGACATGCCGCTGGCGAGCCATGTCGCTTTCGCAATCCTAGACCATCCTGGACGTGAGGAACATCTCAAAGCCTCGCCCAATTCGTTTGGTATCCGCCAACTGGTCCAGAACGCAGCGATTCGTGCCCATCTCAAGCTCCAACTTCGCCGCTGCATCTTAACCGTCATCCCCGTCGTGCCGACGTGTCTGAGCCTGCCTAGCTGTATAAGATAGCCGCTTAAGATCGTCTAGAGCTCATGGTCAATCCTCATCCTCGATAATCCTCCCTCTCGATCTCTATCTTTCTTTCCAACCCGACGCCATCACTGGGGAGCTTAGACTAGCCATCAATGCAATGCACCTCGAAGCCTGTGGTGTGGATGGGGAGAAGCCCGTGCTCCGTAGATCTTCTGGGTGGAGTAAAACATCTAGGGGAGCTCCGTGAAGGGTGAATTTCATCGTTCCCTTTCCTCGGTCTTCGCTGGAATTCTTGATAAAGAACTCATCTCTGACCGCGCCGGTCCTCATCAACCACTATGCAAGTCCTCGGGTGAGCTTGCACATCTCTAGACCCGATGTCTGCTTGTTATACCTTGCTGTAACCTTAGTTTCAAGAAGCTCCGCCGTGCACTGTCATCGGTCGCCGTCATGGTCATTGTTCCATTGACCATATGCTAGCGGCGCCACCGCTATTAGCCTCCCCAAGTGCACTGGTTCGAACCATAGTCATCACATTCGCTAGAAGTTACTAGATCATCGTCGTCGTTCTCCGTCTATGCATCACTGGCGAGGTGATGTCATCATGACGCCGGGCTCAGGTCGAGTCAAATAGTCAACCGTTTGTCATTGACTGTGAGTAGGAACAAACCAGTAACAAAAAAACTAAGTTGTGCATGCCATGTGGCATGTGGCCCACTAGTCAGTGACTAGGGTAGGTTTAGTCTGGGTATGAAATGTAATTCCTGTTTGCAATATTATTTAGAAAATGAATTAGGAAATGATTAAATCTTTTTTAATTAATAACTTTTGTTTTATAATTCTGAAAAATATATGTAATATGTGAAAATGTTTGGAAAAATAAAATTTACAACTTATAACTATTATCAAACATTATTATGTTAATTATTTAAATAATTATTATTTAATAAATATTCTAAAAGTAATAAATTTTTTGTACATCATATTTTAATAATGGCAAATGATAAAAATATAAATAATATATCAAAATTCTTATAAAAATAAGAACTATAACTTAATACTATAATTATGTAATATTATTTCACCCAATTGAATAATTATCATTTTTAAGTGTTTATAAAGTAGTAAATATTATAAAAATCATATATTATTATTTATAAATCACAAAATAAATGTAATATACCAAAATGATCACAAAAATAATACCTACATGTTAAAAAAATTAATATTCCACTTTTGAAGTAAATAAAAATTTAAAAACACTTTAACAACTTGCATTTAAACCTATTTCCTTAGTTAATAATTCATAAGGGGTAAATAAAAATTGCTAATATTTCTAAAATTAGTCAATTGAATCTAATAAATAGTATTATTCTTAAATATTGATAATATGAAGTCAAAATGGTTCAACACATTTTAAATACAATCTTATTGAGTTATCATTCAACCATAAGTTTATAAACATACCAAAACACTATAGTGAATTCATAAGTAGTTAAGTAATATTATTTCCTTGTTTACAAACTATAACCACTCATTTATAAAAATATAAATGATTATTTTCCATTATAATATTGAAAAAACCACTCATTTATAATATTGATAAAGTTAACTTTAAGTCCACAAGACTTTACATATAATGCTAAAGACTTTATTATGTGTTTTATAGTTAACTTTGGTCTATTTTAGTAAAGACCTAAAGCATCTCAAGTCCAGACAAATCCAACAAGCATAAACAACATCAATCACATTCTATCAATCATATTCTAAAAGCTATCAGGATTGTTTAAATCTTAGTAAGGAAATCTTTTCTTCAAATGTTATACTTTTTGCCACTTCAATCAACACATGACAACTAATCACAATCACATTAATTTATAGTTTAGTTGTATATAGGATTGTTAATACTTAAGTTCCTTATAAATGCCAATACTTGTAAAGTAGGATTTGAAGATAAGGCAATTCTTATATAAGTAATCTTTGAATAGCATTCCATAACTTTGTATCTTATTGTTGTATGATATTATAATTACATATTGTTTCACACACACTCACCAGCCCTAATAAGAAGCACAAGTGTGAAACTTATCTAAAAGGACAACACATTCTAAAGAAACCTTTTCTAGTATCCAAATCCTAGATCAACGCTTATTCCGAGGATTCGAGTTTACTAAATTGAATTACATTACTTATGCATAATAGCATCTTGCTTCTTTACACATTAGTCCTTACCGGACCAATGATGCTAATTTCAGATATTGGATCTTATATTGTCTCGAAGACCGTGAGTGCATAATCTTGCAATCACAAAAGTCAAGTTCACACTTGCTCATGTCCTTTGATTATTTTCTGTAAATTATTTTACAAATCCAGTGTTGTCATCACCTGCATTTCAAAAAGGTCAGAAAACACTATTTTCAAAATAATATGATTATAGATTATTCACCATGAGGTAATAACTTACTATGAAAGTTCCGGTGGTAAAGGAACATATTATCTAAGACTTAACAACCAATGTTTCCAGTGGTTCTTGCGCATATATTACGCGTTAACCATGAGATCTATATGGATTTGGGGAAGTTAGCTAGATCAGCTCCCTCTCGCATGCATCGAACACTGTTCTGGGCATTTATAAGTTGCATATCGTGGGTATAGCCGTTTTATACGGGGGAAATTCTACCATGGATCTGGGCTTACAAAAGATAGATTTCTAGTGTTAATGGTTGTTGTGTGTATCCAACTAAGGTATAGCCGTTTTATATGGAGAAAAGTCTACCTTGAGTGTGGACATACAACAATTGCGTTGTATGCGGGGTCGCGGAGAAGGACAATGATTGGCTTGGATCATCTACTGGGCCCACACCATAGGAATTGTGGACGGGAAAGATTCGCTCGATTGTGTATCAAGGATTTGATCTCTCATGGAGAAAGTGACGTACCTCTGCAGAGTGTAAGAACTGTAACTTGTTACTCCCTGTTCCGGGAAGGAGCTTCGAACGCGGCGGGAAAGGAACTCCATGAAAGTTCCGGCAAACCCGTGAAGGCTGACGGACATAGCTTTTTAGAATAAAAGAAACCTTTGAAGAAATGTTTACGGAAACTTGCATTGCCTACGACCTCTGGTCTATGGCTGTAGATATAGCGCATCAAACACTCCTTTTCTAGTGAACTTGCTGAGTACGCTCGTACTCAACGTATCTTCTTAACCCTTGCTAGATTCTAAAGCCATTAAGACGACGTCTACATCAACTTATGCTCCAGGAATAATCATCAAAATCTAAAGCTCTTCAATGAAGTTAAGAAAGTAAACATATACATCAACTCAAGCAAAGACAAAGTTGTGGATTAGATAGAAATATAATCTCTAGCCATAGAACTTACTCCTGTAGGGTATTGCAATAGCAGCAATGCAAGCCTCAATAGTTTAGTTACTAGTCCATTAGTATATTAGATTTGAGTTGATTCTTCTTTGTAATAAGTTTCTTTCTCTCTCTTTAACCTAGAGTGTTCGCTGGATCTTATGTAAAGAGTCGATTTGTAACCTATAGTCATGTCATGGACCTGCTATTTTTCTATTGTACCATTCCGAGGGATGTAATACTAGTGAACGGTGTTTCATTGGTGTTATGTCAACGACTATAGTGTACTACATCATGCAGTGGTATACTAGGTCACCGCAGCTAGTATCAGAGCATATGATTTGACCTTAGGATTAAAACCCTTTTAGGAAGATTTGTAGGTTGGATAGTGACTATAGGAGCCATCTTATCTAAACCAGATATTCTTATGAATAGTGATGAGTATCCACTTGAGGATAACCTTGTCGCACTTAAGTTGGATGCTTTGGTCATCTTTCTTAGAACTAGTTATCCATCTTTTCTCGGTAAGGTGTTATTTAGTGTCTTCCTAAGGAGATATAAACCACCAAGATACTGTAGGAAAGCCAATTGGTTGCTGTAGGGTTGAATCAAGTTTAGTGTATCAATTGAAGTAGTTTAAATGGTGTAGACTAACCCTAGAATTCAAGTAGCACAGTGGAATCTTATTGTTAGTTGATAACCAAAGACAACATGATGAATATCATTAGGATAAATGTTGATGTAATGATTAGTAATCATGTGGGATTCACTTGAGAATTCTACTTGATGAAGTGAAATTATGTTAAGACTTAATAATAGTGTAGTGAGAAACAAAGTCATCATGGTTAGATTAACTCTTAAATCATGATGAATGGGTAAAACATAATGAGATCATGGTGAGATTAGCTCTAAAACCATGATGTAGGTGTAAATATGACAAGTAATTAGTAAAATATCTTCAAAGTGAAGTAAAAAAATAGCATGGTAGAACCATGATAGAAGTCATAGGTGTCATAATTCCTGATAAAATTTAGTTATAGGTGTTCCATGGAAACTTATTAGTCATGCCGAGAGTTTATGTAAGATTAGTTTACTAAATAAGAAAGGTTGGTTATAGTTAATCATTACAAGAGTAAGACAAAAAGGTTAGTCGAAACCAAATTGAGACCACTTTGCTTAAAAATTATCCTGTTGCAATTGAGCAATTTGGGTAAATATTGAGACAAAGAATAGTTTGACCCTAAGTGCTAAGTATCACAATGTAAACCTATATGAGGAGGTGTCATATACTACACAACTAAGCCTGAATTCTAGAGATACTATACTCAATTACTATATTCTAGGCTTAGAATATTGTGTGTTATATGTACCACATTTCGATTTCTTGGTTTTTCTTGGATCTTCTTGAATGACTAGATCTATACATGAAGTTTGACTTGGTGCGCAAATGCATGATGCAAAATCTAGTTATTACTTGATGTTATAGACCTAGATAGAAAAGGGAATTCGTGGAAGGGAGTGACGAGTTCCAAAGATCAAGAGGAAGACCTACAAGAAGAATGAAGCAAAGTATAAGGAGTATTAACGCAATTTGAAGGATGGATCAAGTTCAGATCATTGTTAGTCAGCTATTAGAGGGAATATTAATGTAGGGAATATATGGAGCAACAAGAAGTAATGAACTTAAGTTCACCCAAAATAGGTGATGTTGCTAAGAAGTTAATGAACTAATTGTACCAAGTTCATGGAAGTATCATGAACTGGTGCAAAGAAGAAGCTTTGGAACCAAAATGGTACTCAAGCTATGACAATTCAGAGAGAATGCCAGTGGTACGTCGAAAAATCATAGGGTAATACACACACCCTAGGATGGTTCGCAACTGGTATCTTGTCCGCAGATGATATTCGGTTGACTTAGTTAACCAGATTATCTTTTTATTGCATAAAGAGAATAAAACTTGACCTAAGTTAGAGAAAACATAAAGGAGTAGAAACATTAAAGCGACCGTCTTTCAGGACGCCTTGCGAAGTCAGGCCTATCAGAGCGAAAGTGTCAAAGACAAATAATTTTGGAAGATCTATTTCGGAGATCCACAATTTTGGGTATACCGTAATTTCTTTCGTGAGACCTTAAATAGGTGGAGTATAAGCCAGACAAAGACCTACATTCTAGTTATAAAGCCAATGGTTACTATATATGCAGTTTAGAGACCATTAGTAAACCCTAAGGGGGAGAGTAAACAGTAAACAAAAGTATTGTTATCTGAATTTCAGAGTAAAGATTGGAGAAGAAATACTACCCTATGAAAAAATAAAGCCTTATTTTCATAAGGTCAAAATAAGTTATCATTATAAAAGTAATCTTAGAAGTAAGTCTGGATGAAAGATAGAAGCTTATTTCAAGATAGTAGGACTCAAACCCTAAGTCAATTAATAAAAGGAGTTGGATTAGGATACTTAATTAGGATAAGGAACTAACGAAGAGAACCCAAATTAAGGAGTTTATAATAAGGACATATCCCTAGAGGGGGAATAGTAAAAGTAACTTTGGAGTATTGGAAACAACAAGTTGGAGATTTCCAAGTATGATGAAAATTCATGGAAAAGATCTGGATATGGAATACTAAAATTATTTTCATTTGAGGTTACCATGGAGTTGAGAAATGTCGTAACCAACACAAGTCAATTCCTTACTCCGAAACATGAGAGTTTACGAACTTCAAGGACGGAGTTTATTTTAAGGGGGAGAGTCTGTAACATCCCAGCATTAAAGCTTAGAAATAAGCTGAAAACGGATGTGTGCATTGCATTCATGCATAGAAAATCCGAATAATTTTCGCGCTTTTGAACAAAACTTGCCAAAGTGATTGGAGCTTCTCTTAACTTGATGTAATTGAAGTAGATCATCAAGTTGACTGTGATAAGTTTCGAAAGGACCTTTGCTAAAATCTTATTTTGGGTAAAGGATATTTGATCTAGGGTAGATCAAATGTAGTAAAAGTTAAACCCTAATACGTTACTTAATGATTTGTATTTGATCCTTAAGTGATCCTATCATAGTATTTATTACAATAACCCATAAATACCGATGTATGAATATAACTCAAGTAACAAGAATTTAATAATTATATATTGACTTATCTTATCCTTATATGCTTCTACCATGATTATCATGGTAATACCTAACCTTAACTCTTTAGTGAGATTGAGTAGGAAAGAAACCAAGTCAAGATCATTCACCATATATCTTTCTTTCCATATCAATCCTTATCATCTCTATTGGATCTTATTCTAATATCTGTTGTTCATCAATGTTGATTAGTCAACTATTGATTCATCAATTCTTAACGTATCATCTCTTGATCTATCAACTCTTGTCTTTATAATAGCATTCACTTATGTCCTATAAAGAAAGGAGTAATAAGAGGTATGTGGTAATGCTAGTTTTAGATATCATCTATAGGATGGGAGTGTTGGAAGAGAATAAGATCAATATGATAATTGATGGAGTTAACTCACTCCTGAATGAATAGAAGAGTTATGTTAAATAAAGATATGTGTGGTAACAAAGAAGATTATAAGGTTGAATATTGAAGATAGTTACCAAGGAGTAATCCTATTGGATCAAGTAGGCATAGTAACTGAATAATCACTCTTAGTTAGATAGAGATACTAAGAAGATAATTATAATACAACTGTAGTGTTGTATTGGTGAAATCCTTGATTAGCCAGCTGGAAACCTAAACCATAAATGATCAAAGGATTATAATGCTCATGCTTAAGGCACTAGGAGTGAATGATTATATCATGTATAAGTGAAATTGGTGGATAGAACATGATTAAACCCTGTATAGGTACGTTATCCTAGGTTAGTCATGACAAGTCACCATGGTATAATGAGAAGTTGGTGTCTGAGTTACTGGAGTCAAGTAGAGATAAGATAGTATGATTAATATGAAGTTAGAGTAACATGTAGTTATTGAAGTAGTGTCATTCCTTTTAAATGATAGTAAACTTTTAAGGAGAGAAGAATTGGATATTTGAATCTATTAGAGTAATGTTGGTGATGGATGATAAAGGAAGAGTATGAATGGAGGTAACTGTAACCATCTGTTGGATTGGAGATTACTAGTAGTAGAATAATTTGATAACCAATTATAGATATGAGAAGATTATGAAAAGCTTTGGTGTCAAGCTCATTAAATTTATAAATGGATTTATAAGAATAAAAGGTGGATAAGAATATTCTTGTGAAGTAAAGCTCATCATGTTAACACATGATGATGGATAGGAAGAAGTAATATATCTAGGAAAGGAATTCCTTAATTAGAAGTCAAGAATTATGAAATATGGAAGATAGGAATTCTTGGTAAACACTCAACTTTAAATCTTTAACTAAACATATTATCCATTTCAAATGATTGATCTATCATCTTATTTCCACAATGCTTTATAGGAATATTTTCCTATAGCAAATCACTTAAGCACATCTTTGCCATTTTCAACCATCATAATCATAGGTGCTTAGGAACCATCTTTATCAATTCTTTCTCATAAGTTAGCCTAAAGAACAACCTCACTATTTTATCCTGGATGGTGATACCATTCATGCACACAAGCATGAGGACAATATGACTTAACCATTAATCTCTACCCATGCTTATAAAAGAATATGAGAATATTAAATCTCCTAAAAACTTATAGTAAACATTTATAATTCAAAAACCTAATTTCTATTTAAATCATGATTGTCAATGTATAATTAATGTCTTAACCAAAATTATTAGAATATTATTCACTTATTAGTGGAATTTGGGTAATAGAATTTATCATTTTAAGAATCTTAAGAATTAAATCCTCTTATATATAATGAATGCTAAATAATAATAAATTTGGATATATTATTTGCATATCCTTAACTATCTTAAACCATTATCATTCCATTCATTAAGAAGAAATAAAAAATCATTTTATAAAAGTTTAATATAATAAACAAATCCCTAAACCCTAATTCTTACTTATTCTACTCAATAAATAACTTTTAAAATAATTGTGAGTATTGAAAAATACCAAAATGATTAGAGCAATCAATTAGTATATTACCTTTGGAATATTTTAAATACTATACATAATTTATGGTATTTAAACATGTGGAAATTCAAATTAAAAACAAATTCTTAAAACATAAAACAGAAAGAATAAAGAAAAGGAAACTAACTCAGTCCAGAAATTGGCCCGAGGCCCATTACCTCACCCTCTAAATGACGCTCGCGTGTAGCAGTAGAAACGTTTCACTTGGTTTGTAGCAGCCCACCTCGGCCCGATCCCAGATACCATTTCGTTCTCTCGCTGACCGGTGGGACTACGCGAGAGAGAACCGTCGTTCTCGTCTTCCTCCACATGTCCAACACGCCACCGGCAAGCCACGTCGCTTCCGCAATCCTAGACCATCCTGGATGTGAGGAACATCTCAATGCCTCGCCCAATTCGTTTGGTATCCGCCAGCTGGTCCAGAACGCAGCGATTCGTGCCCATCTCAACCTCTAACTCCGCCGCTGCATCTTGACCGTCATCCCCGTCGTGACGACGTGTCTGAGCCTGCCTAGCTGTATAATATAGCCGCTTAAGATCGTCTAGAGGTCCTGGTCAATCCTCATCCTCGATAATCCTCCCTCTCGCTCTCTATCTTTCTTTCCAACCCGACGCCATCGCCGGGGAGCTTCGGCTACCCGTCGATGCAATGCACCTCGAAGCCTGTGGTTTGGATGGGGAGAAGAGCCATGCTCCGTAGATCTTCTGGGTGGAGTAAAACATCAAGGGGAGCTCCATGAAGGGTGAATTTCATCGTTCCATTTCCTCGGTCTTCGACAGAATTTCTTGATAAAGAACTCATCTCCGACCGCGCCGGTCCTCATCAACCACTATGTAAGTCTTCGGGTGAGCTTGTGGATCTCTAGACCCGATTTCCGCTTGTTATACCTTGTTGTAGCCTTAGTTTCAAGAAGCTCTGCCGTGCGCCGTCGTTGGTCGCCGTCGTGGTCACTGTTCTAGTGACCATATGCTAGCGGCGCCACCGCTATTAGCCTCCCCGGAGTGCACTGGTTCGAACCATAGTCATCACATTCGCTAGACGTTACTAGATCATCGCCCTCATTCGCCGTCTACTCGTCACCAGCAAGGTGACGTCATCATGACGCCGGGATCACGTCGAGTCAAACAGTCAACCGTTTTGACATAGTCTTAGCCCATGTGGCATGTGACATGGCCCTGGTCCCATTTGTCATTGACTGTGAGTAGGAACAAACGCAGTAACAAAAAAACTAAGTTATGCATGCCATGTGGCATGTGGCCCACTAGTTAGTGACTAGGGTAGGTTTAGTCTGGGTATGAAATGTAATTCCTGTTTGCAATATTATTTAGAAAATGATTTAGGAAATGAATAAATCTTGTTTAATTAATAACTTTTATTTTATGAAAAATATATGTAATATATGAAAATGTTTGGAAAAATAAAATTTATAACTTAAAACTATTATCAAACATTATTATGTTAGTTATTTAAATAATTAATATTTAATAAAGATTTTAGAAGTAATAAAATTTTCGTAATTCATATTTTAATAATGGTAAATGATAAAAATGTAAATAATATATAAAAATTCTTAGAAAAATAAGAACTATAACTTAATACTATAATTATGTAATATTATTTCACCTAATTAAATAATTATCATTTATTAAGTGTTTATAAAGTAGTAAATCTTATAAAAATCATATCTTATTATTTATAAATCACAAAAATAAATGTAATTTACGAAAATGATCACAAAAATAATACCTACATGTTAAAAATATAATATTCCACTTTTGAGGTAAATAAAAATTTAAAAACACTTTAACTACTTGAATTTAAACCTATTTCCTTAGTTAATAATTCTCAAGGGGTAAATAAAAATTGTAATATTTCTAAAATTAGTCAATTGAATCTAATAAATAGTATTATTCTTAAATATTGATAATATGAAGTCAAAATGGTTCAACACATTTTAAATACAATCTTATTGAGTTATCATTCAACCATAAGTTTATAAACCTACCAAAACACTATAGTGAATTCATAAGTAGTTAAGTAATATTATTTCCTTGTTTACAAACTATAACCACTCATTTATAAAAAGATAAATGATTCTATTCCATTATAATATTGAAAAAACTACTACACCAAATAAAAGTAATACCATTCCTAGTTAACTTTAAAGAGACATGATGAAGTGAACAAAATACAAATATCATAAGCAATACACCTTAGGTCCACTTATGTTCTTAAAGTTAACTTTAAGTCTACAAGACTTTACATATAATGCTAAAGACTTTGTTATGTGTTTTATAGTTAACTTTGATCTATTTTAGTGAAGACCTAAAGCATCTCAAGTCCAGACTAATCAAGCAAGCATAAACAACATCAATCACATTCGATCAATTATATTCTAAAAGCTATCAGGATTATTTAAACCTTAGTAAGGAAATATTTTCTTCAAATGTTATTCTTTTTGCCACTTCAATCAACAGATGACAACTAATCACAATCACATTAATTTATACTTTACTTGTATATAGGATTGTTAATACTTAAGTTCCTTATAAATGCCAATACTTGTAAAGTAGGATTTGAAGATAAGGCAATACTTATATAAGTAATCTTTGAATAGCATTCCACAACTTTGTATCTTATTGTTGTATGATATTATAATTACATATTGTTTCACACACACTCACAAGCCCTAATAAGAAGCACAAGTGTGAAACGTATCTAAAAGGACAACACATTCTAAAGAAACCATTTCTAGTATCCAAACCCTAGATCAACGCTTATTTCGGTGATTCGAGTTTACTAAATTGCATTACATTACTTATGCATAAGAGCATCTTGCTTATTTAAACATTAGTCCTTACCGGACCAATGATGCTGATTTCATATACTGGATCTTATATTGTCTCGAAGACCGTGAGTGCATAATCTATAAAGTTCACACTTGCTCATGTCCTTTGATTATTTAAATCCAGTGTTGTCATCACTTGCATTTCAAAAAGGTCACAAAACACTATTTTCATAATAATATGATTATAGGTTATTCACCATGAGGTAATAACCTACTATGAAAGTTCCGGTGGTAAAGGAAGATATTATCTAGGACTTAACAACTAATGTCACCAGTGATTCTTGCGCCGTATATTATGTGTTAACCATGAGATCTATATGGCTCTGGGGAAGTCAGCTCGATCGGCTCCCTCTCGCATGCATCGGACACTGTTCTGGGCATTTGTAAGTTGCAGATCATAGGTATAGTCGTTTTATACGGGGGAAAGTCTATCGTGGATCTAGGCTTACAAAAGACAGATTTCTAGTGTTAATGGTTGTTGTGTGTATCCAACTAAGGTATAGCTGTTTTATACAGGGAAAAGTCTACCTTGAGTGTGTACATACAACAATTGTGCTGTATGCGGGATCGCGGAGAAGGACAATGATTGGCTTGGATCATCTACTGGGCCCCACACCATAGGAAGTGTGGACGGGAAAGATTCGCCCGGTTGTGCATTCGGGATTTGATCTCTCATGGGTAAAGTGACGCACCTCTGCAGAGTTTAAGAACTATAACTTGTCACTCCCTGTTCCGGGAAGGATCTACGAACATGGCGGAAAAGGAACTCCATGAAAGTTCTGATAAACCCGTGAAGGCTGACGGACATAGCTTTTCCGAATAAAAGCAACCTTTGAAGAAATGTTTACGAAAACTTGCATTGCCTATGACCTCTGGTCTGTGGCTGTAGATATAGTGCATCAAACACTCCTTTTATAGTGAACTTGCTGAGTACGCTCGTACTCAACATATGTTCTTAACCCTTGCTAGATTCTGAAGCCATTAAGACGATGTCTACATCAACTTAGGCTAGATGAATCATCATGAAAAGCTAAAGCTATTCAATGAAGTCAATAAATTCAACATATACATCAACTCAAGCGAAGACGAAGTTGCTGATTAGATAGAAATATAATCTCTAGCCATAGAAACTACTCCTGTAGAGTATTGCAATAGCAGCAATGCAAGCTTCAATAGTTGAGATACTAGTCTATTAGTATATTAGATTTGAGTTGATTCTTCTTTGTAAGAAGTTTCTTTCTCTCTCTTTAACCTAGAGTGTTCACTGGATCTTGTGTAAAGACTCAAGTTGTAACCTATAGTCATGTCTTGGACCTTCTGTGTTTCTGTTGTACCACTCTGAGGGATGTAATACTAGTGAACGGTGTTTCATTGGTGTTACGTCAACGACTATAGTGTACTACATCATGCAGTGGTATGTTGGGTCACTGGACCGCATAAGCGTAAGGAAATACCTAAGATTGGTGCATGTGCTAGAAAGGGACCGGCATTGCCCCGCTCGAGGCCTACCACTAGCGCTTGTATGAGGGTGAAGCCTCAAGAGGAGTGGAGGAGCACCTTCTACTTTCCCGGTCCATAAATAATGGATGAGGAAGAAGAAGTTGTCCCCAGGACAAAAGATCGCGTGCAAGCACTGGAAGTATATCAAAAGCAGGAGCTACTCCATCGCAGTGAAGTCCGCCACCACCTCATGGAGATAGAGAAGAAGGATAATCTTCTCCCGATGATGGCTAAGCTCGCAGATAGGATGGATACTCTACAATATGATTTGCGCAGGTCTACAGCCGCGTCACCGCTTTGGAGGATACCAACAAGAAGCTACGCACCGCAGTTCTACATGCCATGGCACCACAATGACCTTTAATAAAACACGGTATCATATAATCGTGAGGGATTATTTAATTCCGCCTGGCTTGATTCCAAGCTTGGGGAGATCTTTAAGACCTTGTAATCTATCTTACAAGTTTTTATTTATGTTCTAGTTTTGCATTAGTTCGAGCTCATGAATAAAGTTTGCATCATTAGAATTCCCTTCAGGAATAGTTGATCCTCCTTATGAAATTCTGAGTTTTCTTATAATATATGGAGCATTATTAATTTGAGTTTGTCTTATTGGATATATGAAAGGCTTGAGTATAATTTTGCTTGCACTTGATGATAGCAATAGGATTCTTCCACATCATTGGTACTAAGGGAACATGTAAATATAATTTGATCAATATATTGTAGGTCAATGGTTTGATTTACAAACAAGAGAAATTATCTAATGAATTAAGATTAAAAAGAAAAACCTTGAACAAATGAGAAATTATAAGTGCTATCAAATAGAGTGAGAACAAGTAGAGGTCGAATACTCAAGTTATAAAGATGCTTCAAATATATTTGAAATTTGGTAATTGAGATCGTTAAACTTTTAAATTCCTACATGAAGTGGAACATATGGCTAGCTTCTTTGCACAACACATAAACATAAGTATGAGCATCAATATATAGAGAGAAATAAGAAAAAGAAAGATGAAGAAAAAGAACGAATGTGCAAAGCGCAAATAGGCATATCCCACTATATTGTAGTAGTAAGAAAAAAAGACGTTTGAGATTTTGAATCCCTAGTAAATATTTTAATCCTAAAAACACTTGGGACTACCTCACTAACTCATTCGGTTGAACCGAATACTTTTACATCATGTTGAGAATAATATTTTGTGAACTGTTAATTGCTAAGGTGTGAAATCCTGCTAATATTATTCGGATGGTTCGAGTAAGGTACTATTCATGAACTTATTTATATCTATCCTTTATGATAAACACATGTTGCAACTGCCTCATTTATTTTATCGACTCAACTTCATGAATATGAGGATCACATCCATTAAGCCAAACTTGCTCGGGACGAGCAAGAGTCTAAGCTTGGGGAAGTTGATGAGTGCATATTTGCATCATGTTTTAGATTATTATTTTGCATTATAGTAGTAGGATCTTGGTATTTTATAGCGTTCACACGCACTTTTTATGTTTATTTTCACCAGGATCAGATCAGATGGACACAATTCTTGGACCAGTTATATTGGAGTGAAAAGGAGCCAAAAACTATGTAAATTTCTTATTTGGGAAATATTAATATCACCAGATGAAAACCCGAAGCAATTGGAGGATACAGAAGGGTTAACGACCAACTATACGGTGGGAGGAAATATTCCGGTCGTATAGTTCCCGCCGTATAGTTGGCGCCGACACCGCCTCCTCAAATAGTTTCACCCCGTGCAACTGGATTGGAGAGACGACATATAGAACACCCAGAAATCACCGAAACCTCACCTTCGTAAGGCATCTGGAGGGGGAACTTGCCCTAGGGATCAATCTTTGCCCTAAGAAGATCTGGGAGGCGAAGGCATCAATCTCCATCTTCATCAACAACTGCATATTCATCACCGTCATCACCTCCATTGTAACATCCCTAAAATCATGATTTCAAAGATTGCATATCACTCATGCATGCATATAGTTTTGAGATCAATTTCAAACTCATTTCAAGAAAACAGAAGCACAAAGTGCTATCATTTTATGTGAGCAAACTTAAATCAAATGGCCATCCTCATTTGAGAGCTTAGTGTTTTAAAAACCAAGTTTGATTGTTTCCTTGCTGATTGGTTTGAGTGTAGAGTTTGAACAAATTTATACAAAATAAAAATGGTTTCAAAACCATTTTCAATCTTTTGCAAACCAAGTGCTAAGTCACTGTTATTTTGTCTTTCCAAAAATGACCAAGCCAACTCAAAGTGACCACATGGTTTTATGACAAGTTTTGTGACTGTTGCACACTGCAAAAATCCAGAAAAGATTTGAATTCAAATAGAGTTTGAATTCATTTGAAAATCATTCCAAAAAATCAAATTAGAAAAAGAAAAGGAATAAAGAAAAGGAAAAGGGCCGGCGCTACTAATCTGGCCCAACAGCGAAACCAGCCCAGCTAGCCCACCAGGGTCCCCTCTCTCTCTCTCTCTCTCTCTCTCGCACGCGCGGACGCACCCAGCGAGTCGCTGACGCTCGGACCCCACTTCCTCTCTGCTTATTTTGCTGACAAGCGGGCCCTCTCCACGTCACTCCTTCTTCCCCAAATCGCGCCCGCAGACCACGTCGCCGCTGCCGTTGATGCCGGTAATGGCGCGGGCGTAATTAGCCTTGATACCGCGAGCGTTTCCTGTCGCGCTTCAGCCTATTTAAACCACACCCCGCCGCGGTCATTTCCCCCCACGCTACACTCTCTTCTCGCCACCAGGCTGCCCCTATTTCGAGTTACACCGCCGCAGATCCGATGATCTCTGGTGAGATATTCCGGTAAGATCCCGTCGCCCCTTGCTGCCTAAACCTGCCAGTACAATCTCCGCGACCATGCGCACCTCCTGACCCCTCTGGTGCATGCTAGGAACATCCAGAGCCTCGGCAACGTCGGCGACCACTCGAGACAGACGACCCCATCAACTCCGGCGATCAATTGCGGTAAGCTCCGAGCTCCCCTTGCCCCCTCTTGCATACGAGGTTGTTCGCCACTGTCTTGTGCGTCTCCTAATCCATCTGGTTCTTGCTAGGGCGACGCGAAACCTCGGCAACAACTTCGACAGCAACCACCCGACGCCGTGCACAACTCTGACGAGCTCCAGCAGCCCCTGCCGTGCGCCCCTTGCCAAGACACCTCCACGTTGAGCTTCGCCTCGTCCCTGCGGTTCTGGTAAGCACCCTCTCCCCTCCCCGGACGACCTAGAATGCCAGCGCTGCCACTGACAGACGTGCTGCCGCCAGTCGCCGCCGCTAGCGCCGCTAGTCTATGGTCGAGGCAACAGCAGCCGTTAGATGTAGATCTGGCGGTTTAGATTAGATTCGAGCGAATCGTTTTCTTTGAATCTGGCGCGTTGGATCTGACTTGATCCGACGGTGCGGAAGCTTGATCCTGAGCGAATCGGTATCAGCCAATAGAATAGCTCCGCGTGGCTAGGGTTTAGTTTAAAATCAGAATTTGAATCAGATTTATATCCAAATTTGATTTAGCTATAACTTTTGATCCACATGTTAGAATTTGACAAATTTTATACCGTTGGAATCAGGAGAACAAGCCCTTTCTGTTTATGCAACGTGTTTAATGTTTAGCCTATGTTAAAAGGATTTTAATTGCAGAAACTTGTTTAGGACTATTTTGAGTATATGAATTGTTTAGGAAATTGTTCTAGTGTCAAATAAACTTGGTTTAGCAAGTTTTTGGCTTGTTTATGATTCAGTACTATGCACTTGCTTGGTTGAGTTTTAAAAAATCATCACTTAGCATTTTGCATGCATGCATATGTATTTTTGTTTGTTGTATATATTGTGTGTAATTTGTTGCTACCATTCTTTGTGTAGACTTTGGTGCTAGTGATTGTGATTGTGAAGAGTGCTACTCTCCTAACTACCAAGGCAAGTGGTACTTCATGAATATTCCTATCCCTATATTTTTACACAAGCATTAGAAATATTTTGCTAAGTCTTGCATGTTACTATTTTTGCCAAATGCCATGTTGGGAAATCCTAGGTAGTTGTAGAATTGCTAGGAATTTTCTAAGTCAAGTACTATCTATGCCATGCTTAGCCTAGCTAGTAGAAAACAAGGGTTGGTGAAATATACATGCTGCGATGAAAATATTTCTAAGTCTTTGGACTTATGTTTTTCTTAATAAAACAACTAAGTCAATGAATCACCTGGGTGGAAAGGGACTTGATTGGTGGTTTTTGGTTGAGTGGTTGCACAAGGCCCATGGCTATGGTTTACCTTCTGTATCTCACTTGTGGAAAGCCACCCAGGAACAAAGGGATTTTAGAGGCCAAGTGTTGAGAAGCTTCTAGTGCAGCCACTTGGCAATATAGGCTCTGCCTGGATCACATAGGTTGCTAGAACTTAGCCATTTGGACAGTTGGTGGTAGTGGGAATGATAGGTTGGAGCGCGTCCATTTGTTCTAAGGAAAGGCTTCTGAAAGGTCCTGTCTTGGGAAACCAAGTCTGGTGGGGAAAGTGCACAACCTCTGCAGATGGAAAAAATCTAAGTACTTAGCCAAGTCCATGGCAATGGACAACTTGGGCATCAAGACATGGAAGCCATCAAGAATCTCATCACTCCAACTTCTAAGTAAAAACTTGTGGGTGAACAAGGGTGAAGGACCTCAATGTCTATTGGTGGTTCCTTGGGAAAAGTTTTGACAAAGAAAACTTAGTGATTTCAACTAATAGGAAAAACCTATTTTGAGCAAAGCAAGCCAAGCTACACTTAGCCAAAATGCATATAGTAATATAGTCCACCTAAATTTTACTAAGGTATCACTTGCCAATACTATTCCAAAGTATTGACCCACTGTGGCTGTAACTTGTGATGTTGCAGGTTACTCTGATGAGGATTAGGTGTCATGGGTCTACACTCAACATGTTTGCCTGTGGCACAAGAAGATGAAGACTTATATTTATTTACTTAATCAAACTCTTGTATTAGGCCTGTGGCCTTGAGTTGTAAAGACTGTGTTTATCTCTGGAATGGATGTAATAAATGACCATTGTATCTGTGTACTTCATCTTAAACTGTGGATTCTAGCAATGATCTAGGGACTAGCATTGCAATCACAGGGATCATTTTCCTTTACAAAGGAGGGATCTTACATCCATCCATCTCATCTAGATCTTGTTGTAATTCTTGCACTAGTTGTGGATTTATACAAGTACTATTCATTGATAATTGTTTCCATTACCATTGCCATGATGTTGTTTGCCTCCATGTCTGAGTAGATCATTAGTTCTTGGGGAGATGGAGAAACCCTAGCATGAGATTCAAATAAGATAAAGGTTCTTATGATATTCATCGCTGTGACGATGTGTTAGATTGTCTTTGTCTCGATGTTGGGAGAAGTCGACCTCTCAATATTTTCCTCTTGTGGGGACTTGATGGAGGGAACTAGTTATTGGTAGACGAAGGGATGTTAGCACTTACAGTGACTATAAAGCTTTTGGCACTCCTTACGTATCAACTTGGTAATCAAGGAAAATCACAAAACACTATCCATTCCATGAGATATGTCATACGGGATTATGTCCCTTAATAGTGTAGGAATTCAATTGATGTTGATTGTTGTCTGTTGTAGTTATGGGGATGATTTGAGCAGTGGTTGCTGCCTCTTTGTCCAAATACGGAGGTCATCCCAAACATACATAGTTCAGAATGTTCATGATAATAATCTTTACCTTAGACCTTTATAGTGCTAGTGGTGTATCCGCTAATCCCTGAGAACGCCTTTTCCCACTGAAGTTTCAAATCTCTTTTACACACGCGATACTTATTTTCTGTATTCAGTTTGTTTACTTTACTCATTGTTATATTATACAAAAAACCCAAAAACACCTTTTTACGCAATACTCGCATTTTATCTTGTTACTTAGAACTTTATTTAGCATTTCTATTTTCAGTATTTACTTCAAGAATTCTTAGAATTCAGACTCCTCCTCCCTGTGGGATCAATATCTTTATTTCGAAACTATCTACAAACGATTTGTGCACTTGCAGTCATCAGGCTATAATGAGATATTTGAAAATAGCTATATGAGGCAACATTTCATTTAAATCACGCTATATAATCTATTCGTATCGCCAAAGACGAAAGAAGAGAAATACTTCCATGATTCATATAGCATGGGCATGATATGTCTAGTGGCAAGCCAAGGAAAGGATTCAGTCTCCATGACAAAGACTCATTTCGAGTTTAGTGTGTCGAAAGGAGTCGTTGCCTTGGACCCAGAATCCTTTCCCGGGCTTACCACTGGACATATTATGGCTATGTTTAGGAATCTCAAAAATAACTGTCCTCTTTCGACTTTGGGGCTACGAGATGAAAAAGCAAACCACGAAAAATGTCCTGGATTAGTGCCTCATACTTAGGTTGGGCATGAAAATAACAATGCCGCTGATGGATCTAGTGCGGCAAGTAGAGGAAGCTCAAATTACAAGTCTACTTGGAACACCAGATACAATAGCGGTATAGCCACACACATATATAGTTCCATAACACGTTTTAATCATCGGCATTTCTATAAAATATGGAAAGCAAACCAATAAGTTGGGTGGCAATAACGAATGAGAGGCAACATATGACAAAGCACTAAAATAGTTCATAACACAAATAACTAGTGTCGCTCACAATCAAGTTCAATGGTTTACGAAACATATTCTACGAGAGGTGTTTCTAGACAAGTTAACATAGGGATAGAGTTTATAACACAAGTTCAGAACTAAGAGCTAGCTAGGCAAACATCAAGACTTCTTCGGCTAATGAGTCGGCTGGGAGATATTGATGATGCCCGGTTTAGCTCCTTTCGCTAACATCATGAACGTCCTGCCATCACCCTTCTTAGCTAAGTGTTCATCTATCTCCTTGTTACACGGTGGAGTGTCGCCATAGAAGAGCCTCCAGATTTTATGACTTGTTGGTGCACTATTGTCGAGATCTCCTCCAGGATATCGAAGAAATCCTCCCTAAGGTTGCGATACTGTATATGTTCAAGATCTTCAGCCCACATTCAAAGGTCAGATATCAGCAACGCCATGTTATGTTGTTCCTGTACGAACGCCTTCATGTGTTGTAGGGCGTAGAATGCATCCTTCCTGCAGGGGAACTGCGTTGTGTGGCCGAACACGTGCATGTCGTGCCTCTTGACTATCCTCCGAGGGACGGCGCCTCCCGCTATGATGTAGATGTTGAGAGCATCGTCAAGAACTCTCTTGATAGTGGAGTAGTCTTTCATCGTCGCACTACCCGAGTCGAGATACAAGGCATTTGAGCGTTGCACATCGAAGGATATGATCACGCATCCTTGGCAACCACGCTCCGACTCTGGATGGTAGGGAATGAGAATCACATCCTTATCCTAGTTTGTTTGCAGGAATGATGAGAGGTAGTCAGCGCCATTAGCACACCCTCATGTGTTCTCAGACGACGTCACACATGAAGTAGGGATCCGCTATTGCGATGCCTGGGGTCTCGTCTCTAATGATCTGCATGGCCATATTGAGCGAGAACAGCTGGACCAGGGTATCGTACAACTGATTGCCCTCTCGAATGCGGCGCCTCGCTATATACAGACAGCCATGATGAATATCCTGGATATGTGAGCCTGTGACTGAGAGCATCGATTCATTGAGCATCGGTGTACCTGCCTCGTGCAACGGCATAATGGGATTTGCTGCAGGGCCGTCATGAGCCCAGAAAGCAGGCTTTCGATTCTATCTCTCAGCCTTAGGCTTCTTTTGCGACCCTTCTTGACCCCTATGGCATCATCGGCCCCTGTTATCACCTCACCGGCCACCCTATGGAGGGTGTTGGGGCTGATCATAGGGCAAGCTGGCTTGGTGAAGGCGACGGGAGACGGCGTCTCCTGACTAGATGGGAAGATACTCAATTGGAAAGTGGGTTTCACCGAGGGTCCAAGTGCTGCTTGGGGCTCGACAACTATGTGTGTGAACAGCTGGCCTCCCTGTTTCTCATGGTCTTCATCACAAAACCTTGTGTTCAAGAACTGGTCGCCAAAGTTTACATCAATTTCATTATCATCGTCGACAAGATCCTATGCCATCTCGATGTCTTCATGATGTGCTGGCTGTGCTGCCTATGGGGTGGTGCCCCGGCCCTCCGTCCCCACATGGATCTGGCTCTTCGTCCATAGGAACATGTAGACGAAGCTGGTACTGAGGACTGCCGGCTCATCACTATCCCATCCATGAGGTTGAGAGGGAGTTTCCAAACCCTTGCAGCCAGAAGCACCATACTGTATTTGACCCTAAGCATGTCGAGTTCCATTGGTTTGCTGTGGAAGATGCGGTTCGCCGATTGAACGATAGAACCCTTGGCAACATCCTTCAACTCGATGTTCACCCAGTGCATTAGAGTGCAAGGAGTGTCTTCCTGCGAAAGAAATGTATAGGCTGGTCGTCAGTAAAATAGGGATATGAAGTCATTGGTTGAGACTCCCAACTCTCACTTTAATTACTTACCTTGAGGGCATCGAGTTCGGCCAATGCCGAGGCACCACAGCCAACGTCGAGCGTGCAAGGGGCGGAGTGGATGCTTGCTGGCATGGTACGGGACAGCTCCACCAGACCAGACAAGGTAAGCTCCGGAACTTTGGGCCCCACCATAGGAGTCACCAACACCTTCAGCAACACGTTGTCCGATTGGGTGCTAGCGATGTTGGGAACCGGGTTCGGCCCCTGTTTACCACTCTTCTTCCACTTTTTTTACTGTTCTAAGTAGGCTGGAAGGATGGTGTTGAGATTTTCGGTCACCTGTGTCTGGACTTGTGATTGGAATTCTGTTCGGGCTTCCGTCACAGCCTCCTTCGCTGTATCTTGGAGCAGCTACAAAAACTTCTCCACCTGTTCCCGTAGGTCTTTTACCTCGGCGCTCTCGGCCTTCTTCCCCTTCCACGGCGAGGCTCCATAGTATTCCGACCATGGAATACCGCCAAATCCGGGCACACGGCCATCTGATTTAGGTGGGGCCTGGGGCTCGGCATTCTTGACCCAGTTTAGCGCCCTGTTAAAAGTGGTGTCTGGAACATCCCAAATTTCATCAAACCAAATCATCATCATTGCATTCATATCATCATAGCATGTGTGCAATGCACAAAAAATTTCAAACTTCAAAACCTAGCAAAACGCTATTTTATACCCCTCTTATTTTGCATGTATGGGGCATGTGTTTTATTTTTATTTTATTACCCCAAAATGTTTTGGAGTTTTTTGTGTGTTTAAAACACTTTTTCATACTAGGATCACCACACAAAAATGTGGTCAAAGTTTTAAGTGATTTGGAGTTGATTTGGTCATTCAAATCATATTTGGAAAATCAAAACAGAAAAAGAAAATGCTTTGAGGAAAAATAAATAGAGAACCAACCATCCATCTGGCCCAGCACCCCAGCGGTGGCCCATCTAGCTCACCCGGGTTCTCCCCTCTCCCCTCTGTTTCTCACCGTGCATGGCAGCACCCCCTCACTGACATGTGGCCCCGCACTCCAGGTCACCCCTTCGTCCCCAAACTCCGCGTGACGACCTGCTCGCCGCTGTCGTTTCTTTGAATCAACGCGCGTTGATTCCTATTGATTGTAGGAGTAATTCCCTCCCCCTCGACCTGCTACTTAACCCCCATGGCCTCTGCTCAATTTCCCTCCACACCACAGCCTCTGAGCGCCGCCAGGCTCCGCGCATTTCTCCTCGCATCACCGTTGTCCCGACGAGCTTTGGCGACCCATTGCGGTGAGTTTCGTGCGCCCCTTGGCCTCTGATTCATGCGGTCGTGCTCGCCATCTTCTTGCCCACCTCCTGACACTCGCCGTTTGTTTTATTTTGCACCAGAGCCTCGCCTCCGTCAACGACTGCGAGCACCGGACGCCCAGCTCAACTCCGACGAGGAATTGTCGCTGTGTCCGTGTGCCCTGCCCTCGTCCACGACCACCACGGCAACCACCCCTTCTCCGTGACCTCGGTAATCCCTTGATCCCCCTCCCTTACCCCCTGGCCTCTCCAGAACGCCATCGACAGACGCGCCACCGACATGCTTGCCATTAGCGCCGCTAGGTTTGGTCAGTGCGATAGGATCCGCTGGATCTAGATCCAGCGGTCTAGATTAGACTCCAATGCGAAGAGGTATGGTCAGATCTGAACCGTAGGATCCCACTTAGATCTCATGGTGCACGTGCGTGATCCACACGAACCGGTACCAGCCAATCAGGAAGCGCCACGCGTCTGTTTTTTAGATTTAAAATCCAGATTTGATCTATTAGATGATTTAATTTGAAAAATTTATAACTTTTGATCTGTAATTCAAAAAATTACAAATTAGGTGTCTATGGATTCATAAAAAAGTCAAGTTTGCATATATGGCCTTACTTTGGTCATTTGTTTCTGAAAAATTAGAGTTTTATGCAGAGACATTTGTAGGTCTATTTGGCTATAAAAAATATTTAGTATATTATTTTAAAGTGGTTTTTATGATATTTATAATTTAAAATGTATACTTTGTCTTCAGTACTATATTATTTGGTTTTAAAAGTGTGGAAAATCATCTCATTGCATTTTGCATGCATTCATATTTTTTTAGTGTATATTGATTTGTATATTTTTGTTGTATGATTTTGTTGTGTAGATTGTGTGGATTGTGAAGTGTGTGATTGTGAGGATTGTACCTATTCTCCTAGCTAACAAGGCAAGTGATATTTAATCTTATGTCCTATTATTTTACCTATTGCATTAGTATTATTTTGAGTAGGATTTTCATGGTAGTTTTCAAGTATATGCTATGCTATGGAATCCTATAGATGATATCTTGATATCTTGGTAGATGACACCGTATGCTAGAATGCTTAGTATTTCCATTAGAATTCGTGGGAGGAAATTCATATTATGATGTTATGGAAAAATTGTATACTTGTATATTTTTGATTAAGAAAACAACTTTTTTCAATGAATCACCTGGGTGGATTTGGGACTTGTATGGTTTGTGTTGAGTGGTTACACAGGGCCCATGTTTATGGTTTACCCTGTGTATCACACTTGTGGATGGCCACCCAGGAACAAAGAGATTTGAGATGTTTTGTGTCATGAAGCTTCTAGTGAAACCACATGGCATATGAGCTCTGCCTTGACCAACTAGGTTGCAAGAACTCAGCCAGATGGACAGATGGTGGTAGAGTTGATAGGATGGAACGCGTCCATGGTGGTCCGAGGGATTGCTTCTGAAAAGTCTCGTCTCGATGCATGTCTAGTCTTGTGGGGAAAGTGCACAACCTTTCGAGAGGGTAAATCTAAGTACTTAGCCGTGTCCCCAGATATGGAAAATTTTGAGCGTCAAGACATTGAAATGGTTCAAGAATCTCCACATCCCAATTTCTCTAAGTTAAAAATTATGGTTGAACAAGGGTATAGGTTCACCAATGTCTATTGGTAGTTCCTTGGTGTTTTGTACAAACAAAACTTAGTGTTTTCAAACTAGTAGGATAAATCTATTTTGAGCAAAGCTAGCCTGATCTACACTTAGCCAAATTCATATAGTTATTAGACTCTACTATACAAATAAGGTATCACTTTCTAATACAATTCCAACTGTATTGAGCCTCTGCGGCTGTAAGTTACTATGTTGCAGGTTACTCTGATGGTGAGTACGGTTACGAGTCTACACTCGACATGTTTGCCTGTGGCGCATGAAGATGAAGACTTTATTTATATGTTATATATTAAGAACTCTATATGTTAGTCTTGGGATAAATGAGTTCTAAGAACTATTGTACTCCTAGAATTACGATGTAATAATGACCTTTGTATCTGTGTACTTCATCTTAAACCGTGGGTGCTAGCATTTTGATCCAGGGACTAGAACTGCAATCACAAGGATCTCTACCTTATTTGGTGAGATCTTACAGATGGTATCTGAGAAGTATGTTGCCTGTAGGTTTGTGACCCTAAGATGGATTATACTAAGGAAGCCATTAGGAAAATGCAACACCTTATGAATTTCACACTTGTATCTTTTCATCTCGTAAAACCTCTCCTAATCTTCTTTCTCATCTCTATTTGTAGATGGCCGCCATCAATGAATCCGTCAGGAAGGGACCACTGATGACCATGACCCTAGAATGTGAGACAGAGTTTCCCAAGGCACTCAAGAACCTTACGATTAGCTTGGGTATAAATGGTGAATCCGTGTACAAGGGATTTCCGGTGATGGATGATGGAGAAGAGTATTGGTGGGTACAATTCCACTTGTATAAAAACAAGGATGATAACCACAATGAGTCGGGATTCTGCATGGTCACCAACTCTGAAATGCATATGTCATTCTTTGACTCTACAAGGAATGCAGCTTGGAATGCCATAGAAGAACTTGGAGAAAGACTCAAGTGTAGAATGCTCAACACTCAGAATGATCTTATAGAGGAGAGGAAACATACCCAAGACTTAGCGACCACCATAAAACGTCTAAGGGAAGATATTATAGACTTGGCATGTGAATCTTGTGATCAAGACAAGCAGATTGCAACCAAGGATGTCCAGATAGCTACCTTGACTAGTGAGTGAGAGTTGTGACGTACTCCAATAGTTGGACCACCACACTTGGCATTTTCTCGCATTAATAATTTGATCATACCAACCTATGTGGTATGGAAAAAATTAGTCTAAGTTGTGTTTGATTATTGTATGCCATGACTTGTGTGGATTAATGTTTTGGATGAATGTTATTGGATTTTGTTTTACTACTTTATGTTTTTCTTTTTACTTGTGTTGTTTCTATTTTCTCCATCCTATGCAATAGATGCCTAGCTTTGTTTTCAGCACCGCCGAGGAGTTCAAGGGAACTCGCTTTGGATTCCGTATTGTGGAGCTCGTCAGTGTGCTCGATCTTCCCATCCCTACAATTAAGGGACTTCAGCTCAGGAAGTTTGAGAGGAAGGACTTGTGGGGATTTAGAGTCTCTCATCCAGGATGCTAGTCAGAGCCTCCCACCGAGGAAATTGCCTTCAAGATACTCCATGATGACAAGGAGAGGGGCCTCGACGTCGATATGCAGGAGCTGATAGGACGCTTATGTGGACGTTATTCCGCTGAGCTCAAGGAGCACTACTTCCATTTATTTGGAAGACATGACGAGGAAGGAAAGGCTATAGTGTTGTATGATGCTACTAAGGAGACTATCAAGCCTGTGTGACACTACCTCCAGGACTTAGAGAGCCTCCTTATGCACCTTGATACAGATAGGACCAACGTCATGCTTAGCAATGATGAGCTACGCGTCCAGCTGAGGAAGAAGGACAAGGCCTTCGAGGAGCAGGAGGAGTGCATCAAGGAGATGGATATGAGGTTTGAGAAGCAAGACAAGAAGTTAAAGAACAAAGAGGAGAGAGTCCAGTATAGGAACAAGAAGATCAATGACATGAATACTGAGATGGACCTCAAGAATCTTGAGCTAGAGGCAGATCACGAGGTGATAGAGAGGCTGCACTCACAGAAGAGAGAGCTTCAGGCAAAGGTCGATGATTTGACCACCAGCTTGGAGGAGTACAAGGCAGGTTTCGACACAGCAAGACTTGCTCTAGTGGAGGAGGAAGTCGATATGGAGGAGTAGTGTTATCTACTTGGCTATCTATCTGTTTATCATCATTTCTTTATCGAGTCGCATTGATCATCCAACATGTGGATGACTATGCTAGTGTGTTTTTACTTTGCAAACTTGTTGTTCATTTTGAATACTAAAGTTTATGTTGTGCTTGCTTGTTTGTGATTATTGTTATATATTGTATTGTGCATGATAGGATCTATGGGTTATATCTCATTACTTATCCTTATTGAAACCACAGATGCCTCCTCGTCGTACCAATCCCAACAATAACAACAATGGCAATGAGATGCAACAAATGATGACAGCCCAGACTCAGTTGATGCAGCTGATGACCCAGTTTATGGCGAATCAGAACCAGAATTAGAACAACAACAACAACAATAATAATAATAATAACAACAACAACAATCAGAACAACCCACCAGCTCTAAGGTTGAGGCCTGCAAAGTTTTCTGGAACCACTGATCCTATGGTAGCAAATGACTGGCTACGTTCTGTGAACAAGGACTTGGTCACAGTTGGTTGCACTAATGCTGAGAAGGTCAGATTCGCAGCACACCTGTTGGAAGGACCAACAGCTACATGGTGGGATAACTTTCAAGTCACTAACCCTATTGAAGAAGTGACTTGGGCATTGTGTGAGGATGGTTTCTGCACAACTCACATCTCTTACAGAGTGATGGGGTTGAAGAAGGAATTTCACAACCTTAAAAAACGCCACCGCAGTGTTGCTGAGTATGTTGAGGAGTTCAACACTCTGTCACGCTATGCACCGGATGATATTGACACTGATGATAAGAGGAAGGATAAATTCCTTGAAGGGATCAATGATGAGATGTCCATGCAGCTATTTGTTTTATATGTTCCAACCTATCAATCTCTGTGTGATAAAGCTACTATTTTGGAAAGTAAGATGAAGCAGGTTGATAATAGGAAGAGGAAGCACCATTTTGACAAGCATGGATCAGGATCATCTCACAAGCGTTCATATGGTGAAGGTGGTGGAAGTTCTGTATCCCACAAGCATGGGAATCATAACAACCATCAGAACAATAGCCACCACCATGATAACAAAAATCATCGTGGTCACGACAATGGTGGATATAGAAACCACAAGAGTGGGTACAAGAGCCACCATAATGGACATAGCAATGGGAATCAACCAGCAAATAGGGACATAAGTCAAGTTGAATGCTTCAAGTGCAAGAAAATTGGGCACTATGCAAATGAATGCCTAGAAAAGAAGACTGATGGAGCCAACAAGCCAAAATCCTTTTCAGAAGGGCCATGTGAACCACATCAATGCGGAGGAAATCCAAGAGGAGGCTGATGCTGTCATTGGTAAGTTCAAGATTAATTCCTTTCCAGCACTTATCCTTTTTATACCGACGCATCACATTCATTCATTTCAAGAGCATTTGTAGACCAAAATGGACTTCCAACTGAAACTATTGGATGTTCTATTAAAGTAAGCTCCCTAGGCGGAGAGATGATAGTAAATTTTGGAATTCATGATCTACTCTTAGAATTTGGAAAGAACAAATTTCCGGTTAGTCTAATAATACTAGTATCCCAAGGATTGGATGTAATTTTGGGCATGGATTGGGTGACTCGTTATGAGGGAGTAATAGATTGTGCCAATCATACTGTTACACTCACAACCCCAGAAAAGAAACGGATTAGGTTCAAGTGTAACTTTGAACCCAAAGGGAGTAAGCTAAATTCTCTTAAGGGGGTTAGCCTAGACAGTGTACCAGTAGTGAAGGAGTACCACTAGCCTAGACAATCGAACAGACGTCCTAGCTTTCTCCAAGGGTGATTCTTAGGAAGCCACCTTCGAGCCCCGTGGAACATGGTTTTCATGGACCCGAGATTTTTCTGTAGCTGGCGATACGTTGTATTATCCTTGCACCTAACACACGGAAAGAATCCTTGGATCACCTACCCTGCGAAGTATCTGTAACCAGGATAGTATTCCACCGTCTTTATCATCGCCGCTCTCATATCTAAATGTTCTTGTGCGGCAGCATCCCACGTACTGGCTCTGTCTTCCCAAAGTGTGGCCAACTGCTCTTTCAAAAGCGTGAGATACAGATTGTTGTCTGTACCGAGTTGTCTTGGCCCTTGAATTAACATACTCATGGTTACATACTTCTTCTTCATGCACAACCAAGGGGAGGTTATAGATCCAGACAAACACGAGCTAGGTGCTATGTGTGTTTGTCTGGCTTCCGAACGGATTGAGTCCGTAGGTGCTCACGCCCAGCCTGAGGTTCCTTAACTCTTTCCCGAACCATTGGTAATATTCCAGGTCCAACGCCTTCCACTGGCAAGCATCCTAAGGTGCCTCAGCATTTCTTCCTTTTCCGGATCTTCGTCCTCTGGCCTCTTTCTTTCCGTGTGCCAACGCATGTGTTGTGCTTCCTTAGGGTCCGCGAAATACCGCTGCAACAAGGAGTCAGAGGAAAGTACCACACCAGTTTTCTAGGAGATTTCTTGGTCCCTCTTTTGTACTGAGAGGTCTTGCACACTGGACACTTGGTCTTCTCCACGTCATCGCCCCGATAGATGATGCAATCATTTATGCAGACGTGGTATTTCACGTGCGGTAGATCGAGAGGGCACATGACTTTCTTGGCCTCAGCGATACTAGTCGGACATCTGCTCCCACTCTTGGGAAGACGATCGTACCAGAATTCCATGTTGTCTTCGAATCATTCGTCCGTAATTTTGTGTTTCGCTTTCATCTCGAAAGCCCTGAGCGTTACATTCAGACTGGTATCCCCGTCATTGCATCTGTCAAACAATGGAGTAACGGCGTCTTTCTCCATTTGCTCTAGCTTATCTTTCTCTCTAGCGGTGGCTCTGGCATTACTCGTCTCCCTGAGAAGAAGCTCTTGGTAATGAGTTTCTCGCAACCAGCTCAAATCATGCCCGGCACCTTCATCTTCATGTTCATGCCCGGTGCCACCTTGATTATCTTCATGTTCATGCCCATCACCATCATCTTCTTGATATTCAGCATGTTCATGCACGTTGCCACCTTGATCTTCATGATAACATGCCCCGTCGGCATCTTGATCATCATCATATTCATCATCACGTATCCACCGAGTGTGGCCATCCATGAAACCACGCCGGAGCAGGTGCGACTCCGCATTTCACAATCATGCTTTATCAAATACATCAGTTTGTACTCGCGAAACGGACATATTATCTACGTCATGTTTTTCTAAGCCATGTCGGCCCTCACGCATAACATCCCCCTATCCGCGAGGGCGGGTGTGCTCAGTGGTTGGACCATGGTCGCCTGCACTGTAACACAAAGAGAAAAATAATAATTAGAGCATATGTACGTCAAGATCGCCGAAAAAATTCGGCATGACCTCCCCTAAAAAGAGGACATCCGCCGAGTTCCAGAAATTCGTCGGAATGGAAATGAATCGACATTCCGGTGAATCATTGGAAACCCAAAATAAAATCCCTGCACAAAACAAAGGAAGCACACAAAACAATCTAGTCGGTGTATGCAACAACACCTTCACACTTCCTCCAACGATGACTAGGATATATGAGAGTCGGAGGAGAAGTAAAGTGAGATCTTGTAGATCTAGAAGTGCAATATCTTTCACTTACTTATGCATGTCAACCAATAGACGTTTAGCAAGATTCTATGGTGAAACAATGGTGAAAATGAGGTGGGGAGGAGGAGGGGGCGATCAGATCTTGTCTGGAGGAGAGAGGAGAAGTGAGTGGGGTGTGGGTGATAAAAGGTGGAGAAATTACTCGAGGCGCATCCAATGTAATATCAGCGTTGTATACATAAAATAACCGAGGCGCATCTGGTAGAGGCGCCTCGAGTGTCTGGCGCGTACCACCATACGGGCCCACATCACTTACTCAAGGCGCATGTCACAGTGATGCGCCTCCAATAACTAAAAATACTCGAGGCGCATATACAATGGCGCGCCTCCTGTAGTGTGGCACCCATCACAACTGGGCCCACACAACTTACTCGAGGTGCATCTAGTCCATATGCGCCTCAAGTATTTACACTACTTGAGGCGCATGTGTATCCGATGCGCCTCGAGTAAGTGGGGGCAACCAGATCTGGTTCGTACATGCGATATAGGAGACACATCCCTCAAGGATGCGCCTCAAGTAATAATATATAGGAGGCGCACCATTTAGACATGCGCCTCGTGTATTTAGTTGAGGCGCACCATTTAGACATGAGAGCCTCATATAAGCATGCCTCCGAAAAGCTCCCCATTAACCTTCTTAGTAAAAAGAGTGGGATCAATTTTCCCAACCTCAAATCCATGGTCTAGCAACAACTCTCTAAGGTGCTCATACCACGTGCGTGGGGATTGTTTAAGCCCCTGGAGAGCCTTATCAAGCTTGTAGACATGGTTTGGGTAGTTGGGATCCTCAAACCCCGAGGGTTTCTTTACATGTACCAACTCATGCAATGGACCATTTAGAAATGCACTTTCTACATCCATTTGTTGCAATTTAAAGTTATGATGTGCCGTGTAAGCAAGAAGGATACGAATGGACTCAAGGCGAGCCACGGGAGCATATTTGTCTCCATAATCAATGCCTTCAATTTTACAGAAACCTTGAGCTACCAATCTTTCTTGTTCCTTACAACAATACCATGTTCATCTTGCTTGTTCTTGAATATCCATTTAGTGCCAATAATATTGCGGCAATCTTTGGGCTTCTCAACTAACTTCCACACTTTGTTTATCTCAAAGTTTTTGAGCTCTGTATGCATTGCTTCCAACCAATCCGAATCTTCGAGAGCTTCCCAAACTTTCTTTCGCTCCACCATGGATATATGTGCTTGATGTGCACCAAAATGCTTTAATTGAGCTTGAGTGGACATCCCTCTACTTAGATCACCAAGCATATTCTCAAGAGTGTTTTATTTCCAACATTCTATCCACTCTAGCTTTGCAACGAGTTTCGATCTCCTTGTTGTTTCTTGTGGGGATCTCATCATCATTTTGGTCCTCGTCTTGACCATCAACTTGACCTTGGTTCTCAACGGGATTATTCTCATCATCATGAGACATAGATTAACCTTGGTCTTGATCAGGCATCGACCTAGAAAGGCTTTGAGATTATCTTGTTGCGGATTGTATAATTCTACCTTGAACAATTGACTGAGCGGGACTGGACAATCTAGTCGATGGAGAGGCAAGATCATCCTCCCTAAATAAATCTACCTGATAAACACGGTGAGGGTTCTCAGCTTGTCTTTTGCTTTGATCATTATTTGGCTCACTAGTAGGAGCTTGTTGAATTTGTGAACACGAGGTCTCCACTTGAGTAGAGCATAGTTCTTCTCGTCGCCACAAGGGGTTCCTCAACGGGCGGATGAATCCCGCACCCATTATTGTTATGGAATATTGAGGCATTTCAACATCTACACAACAAATATCAACACACCCCGCTTGGGGACCATCATATTCTTTGAAAACCACACTACAAGATCCTATAACAGCTCCGGAGAGTTTATCATAGATTCTATAAGTGTGGGATTCGAGACCATAGGCAACAAAAATACCCTCAAACGCTTTGGAATCAAATTTGGACAAAAAAACACCCTTTTTGAGATAGAAACACTTACAACCAAACACCCGAAAGTATGAAATGTTGGGCTTGTTACTGGTAAGTATTTCATATTGAGTCTTGATCAATTCTTTGCGAAGGTAGATCTGATGCATGACATGCATTTGATATTGCTTCATCCCAAAATTGTAAGGAGATTTAAACTCCGCCAACATGGACCTATCCATATCAATAAGAGTCTGATTCTTCCTCTCAGCTACACCATTTTGTTGAGGGGTATATGCAGCGGAATATTGGTGTTTTATACCCTCGTCACTAAGAGATCCATTCAAGATGTAGTCCTTAAACTCGGTGTCGTTGTCACTCCTTATTACCAACATAGGGACATTGTATTGATGTTGAACCATGTTGATGAAGTAGATGAAGTTTTCTTGGGTCTCACTTTTCAACTTGAAGAAGTATACCCATGTATATCTTGAGTAGTCATCAACAATCACCAAACAATATTTCTTCCCACCAAGACTTAGATGAGATGGGGGACCAAAGAGATCCACATGAAGGAGCTCCAAGATCCTCTTGGACTTGATGTAGTTCTTTTGCTTGTGGGGTGAATAATGCATATTTCCTTCAACACATGACCTGCACACACGATCTTTGGTGAAATAAATATTTTCTTTTAGTCCAACAATATGGCCACCCTTGTGGAGACTTTGCAAAGTTCTCATGTTGACATGAGCTAGTCGGGGATGCCATAACCAGCCCACATCGACATTTCCGAATAAGAACATCGCACTTGTAGTGCTTTTCCCTGAAAAGTCTACCACATACAAGTCATTTCTGATGTACCCAATGAAAGCAACCTTTAGAGTCTTGCTCCACAAGAGGACCACAATATCATCATCAATAAATACGGCAAAACCCATCTTTACAAGATCATGTACTAAAAGTAAATTATATCCAAGGGTCTCAACAAGCATGATGTCCATGAGTGTAAAATCATGAGCAACCACAACCTTGCCAAGACCCATTACTTAGACTTTGAATTGTCGGCATAAGTGACGATTATTTGATCATGATTTGGTCTCATCTCCATCATAATGGTTTTTCTTCCGGTCATATGACTTGTGCATCCACTATCAAGCACCCACTTTGACCCTCCGGAAGCATAGTTCTACAAGAGATCAAACTAGTTTTTAGGTACCCATTTTTCAATGGGTCCTCTTTTTTAGCAACAAGGGTCCTAGGAACCCAAATAGACCAAGAAATATAACCATCAAATGGGACAACATATTATGCATAAAAATCACCATAATAATCACGAATTAAAACATAGTGAGGGTTAGCACTTCCCGCAAAGTCATCTTTTGACATAGTTTTGCCACTTGTGGTCTTACTATCCACAATGGCCTTGTCTTTTGCTTGTGCGGGCTTAGCCTTCTTCTTCTTGTTGTTCTTCTTATTGGCTTTGGAGACAAAGCCAATGCCCCCTTTCTCATTATTAGACCTTTGCTTACTCAAGAGGTCATCAATGGACTTGTTTCCTTTGGGAAATGTGGCATTGGCAAGCTCCCCCTTCAACCTAGAATTTTCTTCATAGGTGTTTGTACTACTAGAAGGAATGAAAATACTTGGTGAAGAAATATTAGTCAATTGAGTTTGAATCCTTTCACGAGACTTTGTGAGCAACAAGAGTTCACTCTCCAAGGCCTTGTGAGCCTTGTCAAGCTTCCTAAAGTCCTCGCCAAGTTTGTGATGAATAACACCAAACTCAATCTTATCCTTTTTAGCCTTCTTGTACTTAGCAATGACATGATCATGTTCATTAATGAGTTTATTAGTAATTTGATCATTTGACTCATCTAGGTCTTCAAGATTTTCTTCAAGAGATAGCCTAGTCTCTTGCTCTTCTTCTAGGGAACTATTTAGAGCATCCATCTCACTAATATGCTCTCTTCCTAGTTTACATATTTTATCAAGAAGCTTTTGTGTGTGAGAAAGTTGATATAATAAGTTCACAAAATGCTTCTTGTTCTCCCCTTGCAAATTAGTCATAAACACATCAAAATCAACTAATTCCTGTTTGACCTCAAGACATATATCATCATCAAGTTCATCATCAATCATAGAGGAAGGGGTGAGAAGATGATAATACCTCTGTTCCTCTTGCCATAAGGCAAGTGATGTTCTTGTTGTAGATATTATCATTTGGAGAGTCGAAGAGTGAGAAAGTGGAAGTAGAAGTAGTGGCAATCGCAACCGCACAATTTGATGTTTCCTCTTCATCATCTTCATTATCGGAGGAGAATTCTTCATGTGTTATCAAGAAAATTTCACCCGACTTCTTGTTGGTGAGATTCTTCTTGATGAAGGACTTCTTGAAGGGTGCCCTGGAGTTTTTATTTATCACAAGTTTACCCCCATGATCTTCTCTTTTCGCATAGGGACAACCGGCAACAAATTTATAGCGGTCACCATAGTTGAAGCACGTTATCAATTTTGAGCTATTGTCTCTTCTCCCATTTGGGTTGATTCTTCGTTGCATTTCTATCTTTCCTTGGTAGGGTCTTTCCAAAAGTTTTCTACATAGAAGGCCATATATTCACCATGAGCAACCTTGACATCTTTGGAGTAGCTCATAGACATGCCTGCATCACTTTCTTCTTCATGCAAAAACTCCACAGCTTTGGCTTTTAAAGCAAGGTTGACACCGTTGCTCATTCCATGGGCTCGAGCACGGGCATATATTTCATTCTTGGAAGCAACCTTGAAAGCGTCCATCTCTTGCATAACTTCATTGGAGGTCATGAGATGGTAGTTTTGTCTTCCTTTTAGACTCTTCAAGTCAGTGGGCTCAAAGGGCATGAGTGCACTCACATACTTCCTTTTTATCCAAGCATCATCCACATGTGAGGCACCAACAATCCTAAATGCAGTGGCAGTAGATTTGAGCCTCTGATACATGTCTTCATGGTACCCACCATCCTTCATATAGAAGCCTTTGGCTTCATTGCTCAATGCATCATATCGGTTTCTTCTCATGCTCTCATTTCCAATAAACAACTCAACAAGAGCATCCCAATCTTCCTTGGTCATGTTGAGGTGTTCAATGTGAGGGAAATAATTTGTCCCCATACCTTGTTGTATCATGTGCAAAGAGGTGGCATTGAGTTGACTATTGACAACTTCTCTTGTCAAATTTTTTGGGTATGAGTCCATCTTCAATAATGTTCCACAAGTCAATGAAAGAGCTGCGCACATGAGATTTCATTAAAACTTTCCATTGAGCAAAAGTATGTTCAACTAGCTTAGGTGGGTCTCCTCTATTGTTTATATGTGGGTGAGCAATAGGAGGGTCGGGAGAGTACCATCCGGGAAACTTATGGTGCTCTTCCTTCCCATCATCCTTTATGGTGGATGGATTAGTGTGGTCATGATTATTCCCCACCAACACAACCGCGGGTGATGCTGAGGCATTCACCTTTCGAAGTGGTGGAGGTTCCTCTCGAGGAGGAGGAGGAGGAGGTGAGGCAATCTTCTCTTTAATAAGTTTCTCAAATTGGTCGCGCAATTGTTTGATCTAGTTGTCCCAGGGAGGAGCTCAAGCTTGATTCCAAATTCTTGAGATCCTCCATGGACTCTGTGTTACTTGCATCACTCCCTACTTATCCCTATTTTCTACCCATATTCTCTTAGGCGGTAAAGCCCGAATAAAGATCCAAGGCTCTGATACAAATTGAAAGGATTGTATGGGCACCTAGAGGGGGGGGGGGGTGAATAGGTGCTACTTCAAATTTTACACCTTTTAAAGTAAGGGTTTGACACAAATGGTAAATTCTCTAGATTATGCAACTAAGGTGAATTTACCTATGTGTAAACCAAGCACAAACACTATGAATGAACAAGATAAGTAAAGTGTGGTAAAGGATAGAAGTAACCAATGTGGAGCACACGGAGACACGGATATTTATTTCCTGCAGTTCCTTCCTTTTGAGGGGAAGTACATCTGTGTTTGGAGAGGGGGTGGTTTCAAACCACCAACGCCACGAGAGGCCTCCCTTGTTCTCCGGTGAACCTCACTCCAAGGGGATCGATTCACTTCTTCCACTATATCGCCAACCTTCGAGGTGGAAGCCGACACCTTTACAAGAAGTTCGAGGCGCACATCCACAACTAAATTGGAGGCTCTAGAATGCAAGCAAGTTGTCACAACAACCAAAGAAAACTTGTAAGAACCAAATCTAGAGCTAGGGTTTCCAAAGAAACACTAGAGAAAGGGGCCCTCAAGTGAATGAGGGGTAAATGAACATCTATCTTGGTAAAGCTATAGATCAAGGCCTCCTCCTTCGATTCTCCAAAGATCAACGACTTTGGATGGTTGGATGAAGAGATCTTGGTGATTTGATGGCTCAAATGGTGGGGGTATTCTTTTCTGGAACGAGAAGATGTAGGAAGGAGATGAGGTACCCTATATATATCCCCACTTATAATGAACCGTTTTCTGACTCTTGGACCCATTGCCACACCAGAGACTCTAGTCTACAGACCGTAGACTCTGGTCTATACCTGAAACTCCGGCCCATCTCCAGACAACCTCCGGACCACCATACAGAATGTCCCAGCCATCTTGGAGAGACCACCTCTAGAGATTCTTTAGGGAATCCGGCCCGAAGTGCACCGGAGACTCCGGTATTTCCACAACAGAGACTCCGGTCTGGGAGGTAGCACCGGAGAATCCAGTCCAACTCCAAACTAGGCATCTGAATGTCCTTTGAGCACTAATGGAAGCCCCTCGGGAGACTTTGGGGATAACTCCGGTCCACACCGGAGACTCCGGTGCTAGCACACCGGAGACTCCGGTCTAGAAAGCCCTAAAAACTACATATACTTGCAGGGTATTTTCCACAGCGCTAAGGCCTTTTCACTTTTCAGTATATCACCCTGTAGAAATTAGAACACTATAAATTGATCTACAAGTTGTTAACAAACACCAAAACAAATTAAGACAATAAATGTCCTTTTAACAATCATCGGGGCGTGGTGGACTTGGAGGTTGACGATCATTGGGGCGGGGTGTAATTGGATTCCTCGGAGTCGGTGGCCTTGGCGCCGAGCGTGTAAACTTGATGTACTTATTCTTCCATAGAATGATGTTGCGCTTGACATCTCCGAGTTTCCTAAGACCTTCAGTCGTAGCGATGTAAATCTCTAGGTCCGGAAAATCCTCCACTAGGTAATCCACCATGACACGATCATAGCCAGGTGGAATCAGAAGTGAATGGTGGAGTGCTCTAGGAAGACAAGGTAAAGCAGTGCCGATCGCCACCTTGAAGGACAAGTTGTTCATTGGCTGATGTAGCTCACATTGTGTCATCTCTCTGACATCATCCACGGGGTAGCGAGGAGTCGATGCATCATCCATCAGTGCTTTATCATCATCCCGGACCTCCGTGGAATCCACACTGCTTCTCCGCTGGCTAATATCCAATGCATGATCATCATCCTATGGCTGAGTTGACGACCTTTGGCTAATTGCTTCCATCAGATTCTTCATCCCAGCTAGGTCCTCTTCTATCTTCCTGATCCGGTCTGCCTCCTGGTCCTTCTTTCTCTGATGGCTTATGTAACTATCATCATACTAGGGAAACCCTTTCTTCCACGTAACATCAGCGCCTTCGTATCATGTTCGTCCATGTTTTTCAAAATTCCCGAGGGCACGTGTCAGCTTGTGGTTCTCTCTCTCGGTCTAGAACAATCCCAATTGAGCATCGTTCATTGCTTTAACAAGTGCCCTAGAGGGTTTTAGAATTTTTTCTTGAAATATTGTGTTCCTTGTTTCTGGGTCCAACGATCCACCATGCCCGTACCACCAATTCTTTGACCTCTCGGGCCATCCATCTGTACCGGGAGTGATCCCTTTATTCCTCATGTCCTGCTCTATAGTTTCCCACTTAGGCATGACACTCTTGTAGCCACATGTCCCCATTTTATGGTGGTATTTCTTTTTGGAAGCATTTATCGCATTCTTTTCGGACTTTGCCTTGGCTACAGAAGATAGCTTTTACATTACAAAATTGGGCCACTGTTCTCTCAACTTCTCGTTTAGTCCTTTGAAGTCTGGAGTTTTCTTTTTCGTGACATACTTCACGTATAAACTTTTCTTGTGGTTTCGGTATAGTTCAACCATCTTCATTAGAGCCCACTCCTTGACTTTTGCTCTATTTTCAAGCCCACCCGGCCTTGGGTTAGTACCATCTGCCTCGAATTCTTCATACTCTGGAAGTAGTATGAAATGTGCTATGAGCTTCTGCCAAAGGTCATCTTTGGCATCATCATTGACATAACTATTGGATTATTCACCTGGTTTCTTTGATTTATTCCATTCTTTAATGGTGATAGGGAGGTTGTCCCTAATAATCACCCGCATTGATTTGTAAACATCCTCTGGTGCTTTTCTGGAGCAATCGGTTCTCTATTATTATCTATTTCATCGATGGTGAACCTTTGATTACCATCCAACTTTCTATTCGGGCCTCGTTTCGTTCTAGCTATCGATTGCTTTGATCCGGTGGGCTAAAATAAGAAGAGAGAGTGATTAATATATATAGCCAGATCAATTAATGCATAGAGGTCACACGAGGCTTAATATATATATATACCTGACCGGATGTTGTCGAGGGGTCATCATTGTTATTTTTGGATTGCCCTTCGTCCATCAGGTCTTGCCCTTCGTACATCAGTTTTGCTCTATTCCATCAACGGATGGATTCACATATGAGGATATCTCTTCCTTGATCTCGATATCTTCACCAGTAGTAAAAAGAGGAATTTCGCCTCTTATCATGCCCTGAAGAAGATCTTCACCGCTACAATCATCCATGACTTAACTATTCCAGAAGAAAGGTAAACCAAGTTAGAAAAAATAGTAAGAAATGATCAATGTATTAAAAAGGGTCACCTTTTTATGTAGATATGAGCAAATGATACCTTTTTATATAGATATGAGCAAATTTGTCATATATATAAAAAGGTATTATTTGCTCATATCTACATAAAAAGGTGACCCATTTTTAATACATTGCAATATAAGTGCATTGCTATATTTAAATGTATATGCATTCTAGCAAATAAATATTACTCTAACAAATATTACTACGAAATAAAATTTCTAACAAATAAAATTTCTACATTAAACAAATATCAATACTAAACCCTAAACATTAAAACTAAAAAAATATTAATACTACAAAATACTACAAACATTAATACTGAATACAAATTAGTACAAATAATATTAGTATAAAACATTACTACCACGATCGGAGGCGAGGTGCGTGGTGAGGCGGGCGCGGTGGCAGCACGACGGCGAGCGCGTGCGGCGAGGCGGGGGAGCGCGGTGAGGTGGGCGCGGCGAGGCGGTGCCGGTGCCGGAATTTTTGGGCAGAACCTCCACTCTCTGTGCACGTCGATTAGCCTTCGTCTGTGCTAAGTGCGGGGCAGGGTGGGTGTGCGCGCATATATAGCCCCCCCTCTAGTCCAGAGTCATGTCACGAACCGGTACTAGAGACACTTTAGTCCCGGGTCGTGGCATGACCCGGGACTAAAGTCCCCCCTCTAGTCTCGGCTTAGGGATGAACCCGGGACTGGTGTTATTTTTTGGCCGCTTCAGTTTCATGCGCCAGCCCCCCTCCCCTAGTCTCGGGTGCAGTCACAACCCGGGACTAGAGGGTTTTTTGTAAACTTTCTTATTTTTTAGTTTTTATATAATTCGAATCAATTAGAAAACTTTGGAAATTCATATCTCCTATTGTATAAATCCAAATAATACAAATACTATGTCTATTATTATCAGAAAAATATAAGGAATCTGAATATATCAACCATACATCTGTTTGCATCATGTATCAATTGTGATATTTTCAAATCAAAATGCAATCAGTATTTTTTCATATTTTTAATTTGACAAAACTTTCAACATGCAAATTGTTTGAATTTGAATAACTAATCCAAAAATATTTTCAATTTTCTGAAATTCATAGCTCCTATAATATAAATCCAAATAATACAAATAACATGTCTATTATTATCATAAAAATAATGAGCATGAGAATATATCATCCATAGATTTGTTTGCATCATGTATCCATATTTTCTGTTTGATTAACCATTTCGGGGTCCTTTAGTCCTGGTTGGAGGCAATAACCGGTACTAAAGATATTTCCGCCATTCTCAGAGCCGTCAAGCCACGCGCCATGCTTTCCCGCCATTTCTCTCCACTTCCTGCTAATGTTTCCCGCCCTTTCCCACTTTATCTAGGTCGACCGCCATGTCCATCGACACACATGCACACCTTCCCCTCTCACAACAATGGACACCACATACTAGGCAATTCTGACCCTTGAGGAGACCGAGGCGTTGTGCACCTCCATATACCCATGCTGGTCGGCCTACTGGCTGCCCGACGACTAGATGCTGAACGCTGGAGGGGTTCATGTCCCTCATGTGCCACAAGGTTCCGCACGTCAGGAGGCCATCATGAACCACTTCTACCTCGAGCTCACGACAGAGCAGCGGTTCGATCCCCATTGGGATTCCGACAACTACGACACCGGGAATGCCTTCTTCGCTAATAAACAGGAAAAGGAGCTCACCAGATACGAAGGTGACGGCCCTCCCCCCGGTGAACCACAACGAAGCCGACCGCCGCCTGTGTTGGGTGAATCAGACTATCGTCAGCGTGATGTGCTACATCGTGTAGGGAGATCATCCTCGCTTGCGCTGCCCGCCGTCGCAGAGCCATAAGTGTAGGGTTCGCAGCATAGAAAACAAAAAATTTCCTACGATGGGAACTAAGTACCAAGATCTATCTACTAGATAGAAGCAATGGGTGGATATACATCCATAGAATACATACCCTCGAAGATTGAATAGCGTTAACGAGGTTGTACTCATGGATGATGTAGTCGAACGCTTGTCGATCTCAAGATCGTGATGAAGTCCATATGGTCCAACCGGTCCAGCACCATCAAGTCCGGCACCGCAAAGCAGTGGTGCATCCGTGATCGCACACATGTCCAGGTACCCCGACAACCTCCGCACCCTCTCTCCAGCAAAGCAGCAGAAGCAACAAATCCTTCCAGAAAAAGCCACCGGGAACATCTATCTCGCTGATCCAAGACCATGGATAATTCTAAAGGGGGGGAAGAGATCCTTCGCGAGGAGATGTGCTTTGAGAGGAGGAGATGGAGGACTTTTATAGGGAGAGGGGGGCAACCAAGGGGCATGGCGCCCAACCATGGTGGCTGCCCCCACCTCTTCCACATTCATGTCGGTGGAGCTCCCACTCAAAATGAAAAGCCTTCACTCACATAAACACGCCTCCACTCAAAATCCACTCACATGCATTAAATTTCCACCAAATTTAATGCAATCTCTCATTAAATAAAACTCTTTTATTTATTTATTCAGAATTTTGTTAATTACTTGAATTAACAAACATTCACATAAAACCCCTTATAACATTTCAATTTCACATGCAGAACCAGTTTCAGCAATTTCAACCGAAACGATTCCGGTGTCTAGTGAAATAAATTCTTGTGCTTTGTTTTTGTTTCTATGGGATATCATTTGCTCTGAATGGTGTCGGTATCCCTTAAGTGTGTTACCCTACAGTTCTCGAATAATGTAGACATGATCGAGACCCCTCCACTACTAGGAAAAGGCCTATCAGTGGCGCATCATTTTGGGACTTCTATGGCGCATATGGGATATGCCAGTGTTATCTCGCCACTAAAGTGCAGTTCTGTGGCGCATATTGAAATGAGCCACAGAAGTATGAAAAACTTCTGTGGCGCATATTGCCAAAATGTGCCATAGAAGTCCTGAACCAGATCTCAAACCGGAGGTGGTGCTCGCCAGAGGTAGGGGTCACCGGAGGAGGTCTCCGATGGAGGAGGTGGAGGTCAATGATGGAGGATAGGAGGAGGCCACCGGAGGAGGAGGAGAATATCGCCAGAGGAGGAGCTCGCCGGGGTGGAGGAGCTCGCCGGGGTGGAGGAGCTCACCGGGGTAGAGGAGGAGGGAGGTGGGAGGTGGGAGGTGGGAGGAGGACGATAAGGTCGCCGGAGGAGGAGCTCGCCGGGGTGGAGGAGGAGGGAGGTAGGAGGAGGAGGAGCTCACCGGGGTGGAGGAGGGAGGAGGGAGGAGGATCTCACTGGGGTGGAGGAGGGAGGAGCTCACTAGGGTGGTGGTGGTGGAGGAGGAGGATGATATCACCGGTGTAGAGGAGTAGGAGGAGGATCTCACCGGGGTGGAGGAGGAGGGAGGAGGAGAAGGTGAGGAGAATGAGAGAAGAAGGTGAGAAGGAGAAGGGTGGAGGAGTGGAAGAGTATAATAGAGGGAGAAGGGGGATTCAAATTTCAAATTTTTTCCAAGACTTCTGTGGCGCATATGGAAGAAATGCGCCACAGAAGTTTCTCCTTCTTTTTTATTTTTTGCAGGAAAAAACGATCTTTTGGTCATATAATTTTACTCTTTACAAATTTTGAAAATCTAAATAATCGCTAAACGGCCAAAGGTGGTTGCGAGCGGATGCGAAATCTTGTTCTCGTCATTTTGGTATATTATACATAATTTTCTGACATCGTATGCAAAAGTTACGGTCGTTTTACCGTGGCATAACCTTTTTTGCATAAAAAGTCGAAATGCATGTTTGTTAATTTTCCTACAAACTAGACCACATGACCTATCACTATGTGAAAGGATTTTATTTTTTGAAGTGTTTTTCATTTTCTATTATTTTTTTCAAGACTAAAAAGGCAATCCACAGGAGGGTGGAATCTGTTTCTCCTACTCCAATTCTATGGCGCATACCTCTATATGCGCCACAGAAGATAAACCCTTCGGTGGAGCATATGGTCATATACGCCACAGAATGTTGGTCAGAGTACAGTCAACGAGATTCCATGGTAGGGTCCACCCGAGCTTTCTGTGGCGCATATGCCCATATGCGCCACAGAAGTTGGAACTTCTGTGGCGCATTTTTCCTATATGCGCCACAAAAGTGTGAAGATTTCTGTGGCGCGTTGTCTGAAATGCGCCACTGGACAACTTTTGTAGCGCATGGTCAGAACCATGCGCCACAGAAGGTATGTCTATCTATATCTAGTTTCCTATTAGTGCTCTCCGATCAATAATCAGCAGCGGGACCTGGATATCCGTACTAACTCCACACATTCAATGATGACTTCTGTGATCGTGTGAACCTTATACGTATGTAACTCAATCCCTTTGTCTCACGATATATTACATGTCCGAGATTCGATCATCAGTATCTCCATAGCTAGTTTGATCTCTTTACCGACATGTACTCTTTTCTTGTTCCCGTGATATAACATTCTAGTGATCAAATCACTTTCTTGCAAGCTAACTAATGTGATATCACCGAGAGGGCCCAAAGTATATCTATCCGTCATCGTGATGGAAAAATTCCACTCTTGATCCATGAGCCTCAACATAACACATTCGTAGCACTGAACCCACCTTTATAGTCGCCCTGTTACGGTGTGACGTTTGATGCTATGAAGATACTCTTCAGGTGTTAGGGATTGACGTGATCTCATGGTCTAAGGACTAATATTACTTCATATGATGTTATAGCAATATAAACACAATGACCTTGATCATAATGCTATACTTTGGATGACTGTTCATCACATCATTCCAACAATGTTGTGACCTCGTTATTAACAACATCCAATGTCCATGATCAGGAAACCTTTGATCATCTTGTTAATCAATGAGCTAGTTTATAAGAGAGGCATAACTAGGAGCTTCCTTTTTGTTTATTAAACACATATGTATTATCGTTTCCATATTAATATAATTATAGCATGCAAAATAAACATTTATCATAAATAAGGAATACGATAATAACCACTTTATTATTGCCTCTCGGGCATATTCCCTTCAGTCTCCCACTTGCACTAGAGACAATAATATACTTTAGAAACTTTGCGTATTGAACACCTATGGCTTTATGGTGTTCCATATACACGATTGCAAGTGGTTAACATAATCTACGGATCTGATGCTTTCAGGTCCTTGTGTATTATCACGTCTGTGTTTTCACGCATCACTCATTCCCTAATGAGATGTCATTGTATAAATTTGGTCTTTTGGTGAGACCTTTAGTTCCTTGGGGTTAAATCATGTCGTTACTATTGTCGTACAATATATCTTTAGTGTTAGCCCGTTGCTAACCACACCTTAGTTTGATAACAAACTACTTGACACAAATTCCCTCCTTTGCTGCTATTATAGCCGTCATATACTTAGCCTTTTGTTGTAGTATCCTCCACAATGTCTTAACTTTAGAATTCATCCAAATCCATCATGGAATCTCCTTTCCATTATATTATGCCACCCATAGTTTAAAATTGAGATGAACTTAATTTGTATCTTCTGACAAAACTAGTATCATTTTTCAATAAACTATTTGTCTCTTATACAAATATAATATATTCTTAATTCTTCCAAAATATTATAAGAATATCCTTACTATCATCTAATGATCATTTTATGATTCATTCTGGTATATGATCATGACACTCAGAGCATAAGACATATCTGGATGTGTACATATCAAGGTATGATTGATCAAAACATTCTTGTGATTTCACCATCAACTGTTAAAGCACTTGAATCTTGTTTCACTTATCAAGTGTCGATACACTCGAATCTTGATTCAATTATTTTCCATGCGAAAAGAACCTCTTATCGTTGTTTCCATATTGAATTCCTTCAATATCTCATATATGTATGTTTGGCATAACCATATTAGCGTCACAGTCTATCCATATAGACATTCATGCTAAATATTCGGGTTTTTCCTAAGTCTTTCATCGAAATGAAATTCTTAACCTTTGTCAATAAAATATACATCATTTGCAATCAACAAGATTTCCTCCACATAATGTATTAGAAATATGTCTCAGCGCTCCCACTTAATTTCTTGCAAATACAAGCATCTTCGTCGTTTCCAGATGAAAACTCCTTTAACAGTTTCATCACGGTGAAGATTCCAACTCTGCGATGATTACTTCAACCATTGAAGTTTGCATGCCCTTTTAGCATCCTTTGAATTTAACAGAACTCTTTGAACTGTATATTGTACACGTCCTAGGTAACCATTCTATTAGAATAACTTTTTTTGTTTATTCAGCTACCATATACCAAAATTATATGTAGTGGTTGCTACATTAATCCGTTCAGACTAAATATCACTATGAAAGATCAAATCTTGTCATAGTCAACTCCTTGAACATTGTCGTAAAATACATTACGACATGTCGACTATATCATAGATGTGAAACATACATGTCTGTTTCTTTATAGATCCAAATACGACCGATAGGTTTTTACACCTTTCCGGAGGGTCTTCCAAATTAGAAAAACTTGATTTCTCGTGTATGGAACTGTCACGGATTTGTTGGAGATATGCCCTAGAGGCAATAATAAATATAGTTATTATTATATCTTTGTGTTTATGATAAATTTTTACATTCATGCTATAATAGTATTAACAAGGAAACATTAATACTTGTGTGATTTGTAAACTTAATTTGAAGTCCCTAGTAAAGCCTCTATATAATACTAGCTTGTTGGTTAATAGATGATTGTGGTTTCTCTATCATGAACATTGAGATGTTATTAACAACAAGATCATATCGTTAGGAGAATGATATGGTGGACATACTCCTATAGATAAGCGTAGCATAAAGATCAAGTCATTTTGATAGTTCAATTGCTATATGCTTTCTGATACATAGTAATCTAATTCCTTCGACCATGAGATCATGCATATCACCTTTACCGGATGGATGCTTTGATGACATCAAACACCGCACCGTAACTGGGTGGCTATAAAGGTGGCATTGAGTGTTCAGAAAGTATTGGTTGAAACACATGGATCAAGAGTGGGATTTGTCCATCCATATGACGGATAGATATACTCTGGGCCCTCTCGGTGAAATGTCATCCAATTAGCTTGCAAGCATGTGGCTGGCTCACAAGGGATCACATATCACGGGAACGAGAAAAGAGTACTTATCGGTAACGAGGTTGAACTAGGTATGTAGAGATACCGACGATCATAACCTCGGATAAGTAAACTATCGTGAGACAAAGGGAAATTGATATCGTATGTAAGTGGTTCATTCGATCGCAAAGTAATCGTAGAAATATGTGGGAGCCATATGAATTTCCAGATTCCTCTATTGGTTATTGTTCGGAGAAGTGTCTCGGTCATGTCTGCATAATTCACGAACCGTAGGGAGACACACTTAAGGATTCGACGTTGTTTGAGTAGTTATGGAATGATGAGAAAGAGACTGAATGTTGTTCGGAGTCTCGAATGGGATTCGGGATATCACGAGGAGATCCGGAATGGTCCGGATAATAAGATTCATATAAGGAAAGTCCCGTTTCGGAGTTGGAGAATGGTTCTGGTGTTTTCATCGGGAATGTTCTAGAAGGTTCCGGAATGTCCGGCACTCCGGGGGGGAAGGGTACATGAATGTGTCATTACAAGTTGGAATGATTGCATCATGTACTAAGTGTCATCGCTGTCCAAAATAAAGGGTTTATTCAAATCCTAGTTTGAAAAGTCAAACGGCTAGTTTGAAAAGTCAAACGGCAGTTTTTGGAAAGTGGAGGAGAGGTGGAAACCGAGTTGGGGAGGAGTTCCCTCCTCCAACCGGTGGCGCCCACCCAAGCCGAGTTGGGGAGGGACTCCTCTCCCTCCCCTTGGCCGGCCGGCCCCCTCCACCTATATAAGGAGGGGCAAGGCTCCCCTCCTTGACACACAACTCCTACTCCTCCAAACCCTAGCCCCAAGCCGCCGCCGCCTCCAAGCCGCAGCCGGCCCCTAGGGAACCAACTCGCCGCCGCCTAGCTAAACCCTAGCCGCCGGCTTGTCCCCTCCTTGGTGTGTCTAAACCCTAGAACACCGAGGACTCTCTCATACTCCACCATACTCGCTCCGGCTTAAGGCGAAGCCCTGCGAGATCTCCCCTCTACTTCCGGCACCACGCCGTTGTGCTGCCGGAATCGCGCGGAGAGTGCTACAACCTCCGCTGCCTGCTGGAACAAGGGAGAGGAAGGTCTTCGTTGAGTACCGAACGTGTGACCGACTATGGGAGCGCTGCCGGTACGCAGCACTGGAAGGATCGTCTACGCGATCTTGAGATCGGGAAGAGTACGACTACATCACCCATGAGAATCCGCTCTCGTTAAACACTTTGGAATCTTCGAGGGTGAGTTATTCTATCGACTCGTTGCTACAATCTAGAAGATAGATCTTGGCTTGTTTGTTTGTATGCGGTAGAAATTTTTTGTTTTCCATGCTACGAAACCCTACAGTGGTATCAGAGCCGTGTATATATGTAGATCTGTTGCACGAGTAGAACACAATGGTCATTGTGGGCGTTGATGCTTTTATTGTCGATTGCTTCTTGTGTACTTTGCATCTTGCGGTATGTTGGGATGAAGCGGCCCGGGCTAACCTTACATGGCATCGTTCATGAGACTTGCTCCATGCTTGACATGCAACTTGTATTGCATAAGTGGCTTTGCGGGTGCCTGTTTCTCCTAGCATAGTTAAGATCCAATTTACAACGGGTGATTAACAATACTAGTATCAATGTTGTGGTTCTTGTTCGTAAGTTAGAACGACACTTATTGAAAGCCCCAAACCACGTAAAATATGCAAAGAAAGTAGAGGCGTCTAACTTTGTTTTGCAGGGTTGTGCAGTGATGTGATATGGCCATGATTGTGATTATATTTGATGTATGCAATGTTCCTTATTGTAAGTTGGCAACCGGCAGGAGCCATATGGTTGTCTTTAATTTATGTTAAGACCCGCGTGTCTATTCAAAGTAGTTGTAATAGTTGAAGCCGGTGGACGACAACCATGGAGAAGCGTCATTGACCTTGATGCAATACCGGTGATGATGGAGATCATGTTCGTGCTAGAAGATGGAGATTGGAAGCACAAAGAAGAAAGGCCATATCATATCACATATTATGAATTGCATGTGATGTTAATCCTTTATGCATCTTGTATTGCTTAGTAGACGACGATAGCATTATAAGATGATCCCTCATGCACATGAATTTCAAGTCATAAAGTGTTCACCCTTAGTTAGCACCGTTGCTAAAGCTTGTTGTTTCGAAGCACCACGTGATGATCGGGTGTGTTAGATTCCGCAAGTGTATACAACGTGAGCAAGCCAGATTTGCTCATGCGGAAACTAAGGTTTGATCTTGACGAGCCTAGCATGTACAAACATGGTCTCGGAACATGGATCACCGAAAGGTAAAGCATGAATCATATAGTAGATATGATGAACATGTCGATTGTTCGCCATTGAAACTACATCAACTCTCGTGATGATCGGTGCTGATGTGGTGGATTTGGTTCGTGTGATCACTAAAACAATGTGAGGGATATTGTTTTGAGTGGGAGTTCACCTAGATTAATTTTATTATTAATTTGAACTCAATTTGTCATAAACTTAGTCTAAACTATTGCAAATATGTTGTAGATCAATGGGAGCCCCTACCATCAATTTTAATGCGTTCCTAGAGAAAGAAAAGTTGAAAAACAATGGAAGCAACTTCGCGGATTGGTTCCGCAATTTGAGGATTGTCCTCACAGCTGGTAATTTGACCTATGTGCTGGATGCACCGCTGGGTGACCCACCTGCAGCTGATGCTACCGATGAAGTAAAGAATGTTTACCTCGCTCGGAAGAATCAGTACTCCATAGTTCAGTGTGCTATCTTGTATGGTTTAGAATCGGAGCTTCAGAAAAGGTTTGAGAATTCAGACCCATATGATATTGTCGAGGATCTCAAATTGATTTTTGAGACTCATGCGGCAATTGAAAGCTATGAGGCTTCTGAAAAGTTCTTTAACTGCAAGATGGAAGAGGGCAGCTCCGTCAGTGAGCATGTGCTTAAGATGTCTGGGCACGCAAACAAACTTCAAAGCTTGGGTATAGTGATTCCTAATGCTTTGGGGATTTACCGTGTCCTCCAATCACTACCACCAAGTTACAAGAACTTTGTGATGAACTACAACATGCAGAACATGAACAAGCAGTTGCCAGAACTGTTTGCTATGTTGAAGTCTGCGGAAGTGGAGATCAAGAAAGAGCACCAAGTGTTGTTGGTCAATAAGACCACCAAATTCAAGAAAGGCAAGTCTAAGCAGAAGGGACACTTCAAGAAGGGTGGCAAGAAAGTTTCCACACCGACGAAGAAGACCAAGGCTGGACCTAAGCCTGATACTGAGTGCTTTTACTGCAAGGGAGAAGGTCACTGGAAGCGGAATTGCCCAAAGTACTTGGCGGATTTGAAGAACGGCAACATCAAGAAGAAAGGTATATCTGATATACATGTTATTGATGTGTATCTCACTAGTACTCGTAGTAGTGCCTGGGTATTTGATACTGGTTCGGTTGCTCATATTTGTAACTCGAAACAGGTGCTGCAGAATAAACGGAAGCTAGCGAAGAACGAGGTGACGATGCGCGTGGGAAACGGATCAAAGGTTGATGTGATCGCGGTCGGCACGCTACCCCTTCATCTACCATCGGGATTAGTTTTATACTTAAATAATTCTTATTTGGTGCCTGCGTTGAGCATGAACATTATATCGGGATCTTGTTTATTGCGAGACGGTTACTTGTTTAAGTCCGAGAATAATGGTTGTTCGATTTATATGAGTAATATGTTTTATGCACATGCACCTTTGATAGATGGTCTATTCTTGTTGAATCTCGATAGTTGAAATACACATATTAATAACATTGAGGCTAAACGTTTGAAATCGAGCGATAACTCGACCTATATGTGGCACTGTCGTCTTGGTCACATTGGAGTGAAGCGTATGAAGAAACTCCATTCCGATAGACTTCTTGAATCACTTGATTTCGAATCACTTGATAGATGCGAAGCATGTCTAGGCACGCAAACAAACTCCAAAGTTTGGGTATTTACCGTGTCCTCCAATCACTGCCACCAAGTTACAAGAACTTTGTGATGAACTACAATATGCAAAACATGAACAAGACGTTGCGAGAACTCTTCTCCATGTTGAAATCTGCAGAAGTGGAGATCAAGAAAGAGCATCAAGTGTTGTTGGTCAATAAGACCACCAAATTCAAGAAGGGCAAGTCTAAGCAAAAGGGAAACTTCAAGAAGGGTGGTAAGAAAGTTGCCGCACCGGCCAAGAAGACCAAGGCTGGACCTAAGCCTGATACTGAGTGCTTTTACTACAAGGGAGAGGGTCACTGGAAGCGGAATTGCCCAAAGTACTTGGCGGATTTGAAGAACGGCAACATCAAGAAGAAAGGTATATCCGATATACATGTTATTGATGTGTATCTCACTAGTATTCATAGTAGTGCCTTGGTATTTGATACTGGTTCGGTTTTGTAACTCGAAACAGGTACTGCAGAATAAACGGAAGCTAGCGAAGAACGAGGTGACGATGCGCGTTGGAAATGGATCAAAGGTTGATGTAATTGCGGTCGGCACGCTACCTCTTCATCTACCATCGGGATTAGTTTTATACTTAAATAATTGTTATTTAGTGCCTGCGTTGAGCATGAACATTATATCGGGATCTTGTTTATTGCGAGACGCTTACTTGTTTAAGTCCGAGAATAATGGTTGTTCGATTTATATGAGTAATATGTTTTATGCACATGCACCTTTGATAGATGGTCTATTCTTATTGAATCTCGATAGTGGAAATACACATATTAATAACATTGAAGCTAAACATTTGAAATTGAGCGATAACTCGACCTATATGTGGCATTGTCGTCTCGGTCACATTGGAGTGAAGCGTATGAAGAAACTCCATTCCGATGGACTTCTTGAATCACTTGATTTCAAATCACCTGAAAGATGCGAAGCATGTCTGATGGGTAAAATGACTAAGACTCCATTTTCTGGTATGATGGAGCGAGCTACGGACTTATTGGAAATCATACATACCGATGTGTGTGGTCCAATGAGTGTAGCATCGCGCGGTGGTTATCGTTATGTTCTTACCTTCACGGATGACTTGAGTAGATATGGGTATATCTATTTCATGAAACATAAGTCCGAAACTTTCGAGAAGTTTAAGGAATTTCAAAGTGAGGTAGAGAATCAACGTAACAAGAAGATTAAATTTCTACGTTCTGATCGTGGAGGTGAATATCTAAGTTACGAGTTTGGCGAGCATTTGAAGAAATGCGGAATACTTTCGTAGTTGACACCGCCGGGAACACCACAGCGTAATGGTGTGTCTGAACGTCGTAATCGAACTCTCTTAGATATGGTTCGTTCTATGATGTCACTTACAGATTTACCGCTATCATTTTGGGGTTATGCATTAGAAACAGCCGCATTCACTTTAAATAGGGCACCGTCTAAATCCGTTGAAACGACACCGTATGAATTATGGTTTGGGAAGAAACCTAGATTGTCGTTCCTTAAAGTTTGGGGTTGCGAAGCCTATGTAAAGAAGTTACAGCCGGACAAGCTTGAACCCAAAGCAGAAAAATGCGTCTTCATAGGATACCCAAGGGAAACTATTGGGTATACCTTCTATCATAGATCCGAAGGCAAAATCTTCGTTGCCAAGAATGGATCCTTTCTAGAGAAGGAATTTCTCTCGAAAGAAGTGACTGGAAGGAAAGTAGAACTTGACGAGGTTGTCGAACCTTCTCTCGAAATTGCAAGTAGCGCAGCACCGGAAGAAGTTCCTGTGGTGCCTGCACCAATAAGAGAGGAAGCTAATGATGATGATCATGAAACTTCGGTTGAAGTTGCTATAGAGCCTCGCAGGTCAACGAGAACTCGTACCACTCCAGATTGGTATGATCCCGTTATGAGTGTCATGTTGGTGGACAACACCGATGACCCCGAGACATATGAGGAAGCAATGATGAGCCCAGATTCCAATAAATGGCAAGATGCCATGAAATCCGAGATTGGATCCATGTACGAAAACCAAGTGTGGACTTTGGTGGACTTACCGGATGGCCGGAAGGCTGTCGAGAACAAATGGATTTTCAAGAAGAAAACAAATGCTGATGGTAATGTTACTGTCTATAAAGCTCGACTTGTCGCAAAAGGGTTTCGACAAATTCAAGGAGTTGACTATGATGAGACTTTCTCACCAGTAGTGAAGCTAAAGTCTGTGAGGATTATGTTAGCAATCGCTGCATATTATGATTATGAGATATGGCAGATGGATGTCAAAACAGCATTCCTCAATGGAGACATTGATGAAGAGTTGTATATGATGCAACCCAAAGGTTTTGTCGATCCTAAAGATGCTAACAAGGTATGCAAACTTCAACGGTCCATCTATGGATTGAAGCAAGCATCCCGAAGTTGGAATCAACGTTTTGATAAGGTAATCAAAAGTTTTGGTTTTATACAAACTTATGGAGAAGCTTGTATTTACAAGAAAGTGAGTGGGAGCTCTGTAGCATTCTTAATACTATATGTGGATGACATATTATTGATTGGGAATGATGTAGACCTTCTTAATAGTGTCAAGGAATATTTGAATAATTTTTTTTCAATGAAGGATCTTGGCGAAGCAGCTTACATATTAGGCATAAAGATTTATAGAGATAGATCAAAACGCCAAATATCATTGTCACAAAGTACATATTTGGACAAAGTTCTAAAGAGGTTTGGAATGGAAGATAGCAAGAAAGGGTTCTTGCCCATGTTGCCCAATACGACCTTGAGTAAAACTCAAAGTCCGACATCGGCAGAAGATAAAGAAAGGATGAGTAAGACTCCCTATGCCTCAGCCATAGGATCTCTAATGTATGCCATGCTATGTACTAGACCCGATATTGCATATGCTGTTAGTTTAACTAGCAGATACCAAAGTGATCCAGGAGTGGATCATTGGACAATGGTCAAAAACATCCTTAAGTACTTGAGAAGAACTAAGGATATGGTTCTTTCTTATGGAGGTGATGAACAGCTCGTTGTTAATGGTTACACCGATGCTAGTTGGAACACCGATCCGGATGATTCTAAATCACAATCTGGATACGTATTTATTTTGAATGGTGCAGTAGTTAGCTGGAGGAGTGCAAAGCAAAGCGGTGTGGCGAGATCTTCAACTGAATCGGAATACATGGCTGCTTCGGAGGCTTCACAAGAAGCGATATGGATGAAAGAGTTCATTACAGAGCTGGGTGTGGTTCCTAGTGCGCTGGACCCAATGTCTATCTACTGTGATAACATGGGCGCCATAGCCAATGCGCAAGAACCAAGGTCACACAAGAAGCTGAAGCACATCAAGCTACGTTTTCACGCTATTCGAGAACATATCCAAGATGGGGATATAAAGATTTGCAAAGTACACACAGATCTGAATGTGGCGGATCCATTGACTAAACCTCTCCCGAGGGCAAAACATGACCAGCACCAAACTGCCATGGGTGTTCGGTATATTACCATGTAATCTAGATTAGATGACTCTAGTGCAAGTGGGAGACTGTTGGAGATATGCCCTAGAGGCAATAATAAATATAGTTATTATTATATCTTTGTGTTTATGATAAATGTTTACATTCATGCTATAATAGTATTAACAAGGAAACATTAATACTTGTGTGATTTGTAAACTTAATTTGAAGTCCCTAGTAGAGCCTCTATATAATACTAGCTTGTTGGTTAATAGATGATTGTGGTTTCTCTATCATGAACATTGAGATGTTATTAACAACAAGATCATATCGTTAGGAGAATGATATGGTGGACATACTCCTATAGATAAGCGTAGCATAAAGATCAAGTCATTTTAATAGTTCAATTGCTATATGCTTTCTGATACATAGTAATCTAATTCCTTCGACCATGAGATCATGCATATCACCTTTACCGGATGGATGCTTTGATGACATCAAACACCACACCGTAACTGGGTGGCTATAAAGGTGGCATTGAGTGTTCAGAAAGTATTGGTTGAAACACATGGATCAAGAGTGGGATTTGTCCATCCATATGACGGATAGATATACTCTGGGCCCTCTCGGTGAAATGTCATCCAATTAGCTTGCAAGCATGTGACTGGCTCACAAGGGATCACATATCACAGGAACGAGAAAAGAGTACTTATCGGTAACGAGGTTGAACTAGGTATGCAGAGATACCGACGATCATAACCTCGGATAATTAAACTATCGTGAGACAAAGGGAAATTGATATCATATGTAAGTGGTTCATTTGATCGCAAAGTAATCATAGAAATATGTGGGAGCCATATGAATTTCCAGATTCCTCTATTGGTTATTGTTCGGAGAAGTGTCTCGGTCATGTCCGCATAATTCACGAACCGTAGGAAGACACACTTAAGGATTCGACGTTGTTTGAGTAGTTATGGAATGATGAGAAAGAGACCGAATGTTGTTCGGAGTCTCGAATGGGATTCAGGATATCACGAGGAGATCCGGAATGGTCCGGAGAATAAGATTCATATAAGGAAAGTCCCGTTTCGGAGTTGGAGAATGGTTCCGGTGTTTTCATCGGGAATGTTCTAGAAGGTTCCGGAATGTCCGGCACTCCGGGGGGGAAGGGTACATGAATGTGTCATTACAAGTTGGAATGATTTCATCATGTACTAAGTGTCATCGCTGTCCAAAATAAAGGGTTTATTCAAATCCTAGTTTGAAAAGTCAAACGGCTAGTTTGAAAAGTCAAACGGCAATTTTTGGAAAGAGGAGAAGAGGTGGAAACCGAGTTGGGGAGGAGTTCCCTCATCTAACCGGCGGCGCCCACCCAAGCCGAGTTGGGGAGGGACTCCTCTCCCTCCACTTGGCCGGCCGGCCCCCTCCACCTATATAAGGAGGGGCAGGGCTCCCCTCCTTGACACACAACTCCTACTCCTCCAAACCCTAGCCCCAAGCCGCCGCCGCCTGCAAGCTGCCGCCGGCCCCTAGGGCACCAACTCGCCGCCGCCTAGCTAAACCCTAGCCGCCGGCTTGTCCCCTCCTTGGTGTGTCTAAACCCTAGAACACCGAGGACTCTCTCATACTCCACCATACTCGCTCCGGCTTAAGGCGAAGCCCTGCGAGATCTCCCCTCTACTTCCGGCACCACGCCGCTGTGCTGCCAGAATCGCGAGGAGAGTGCTACAACCTTCGCTGCCTGCTGGAACAAGGGAGAGGAAGGTCTTCGTCGAGTACCGAACGTGTGACCGACTACGGGAGCGCTGCCGGTACGCAGCACCGGAAGGATCGTCTACGCGATCTTGAGATCGGGAAGAGTACGACTACATCACCCATGAGAATCCGCTCTCGTTAAACACTTTGGAATCTTCGAGGGTGAGTTATTCTATCGACTCGTTGCTACAATCTAGAAGATAGATCTTGTCTTGTTTGTTTGTATGCGGTAGAATTTTTTTATTTTCCATGCTACGAAACCCTACAGGATTTTATGGCTTCAAGCCATTTGACGGAGTCAGGGCCCATCATCTCTTCTTTGCATGTAGTTGGTTAATCATTGTCAAACAACAATGATTTACTCTCAAATCTCAGTATTTGATTGTTTATCCGACCTACTTGGTTCAATAGGAACTTAGACCTCCATGACCACAACCTTTGAGGCACATAAGCCATGATCATTGTGGCTGCCTCCGGAACATTTTTCGGCGCTGCGCAACTCAGCACATATAGCTAAGGTTTGTTAACCTTATCATAGTTCTATTGTCCTCCCACTTAACTTTTGCGAAAAATTTCTTTTTCAAGAAACTTCACGTTTCAAGCGACAAACCCTTTTATCCTCGGTGTTATGGAGGAATACTGAATGGTTATTCGAAATAACCTACAAAGACATTCTCATTTCACTTTGGTTGTAAACATCTTACTTATGCTTAGCATACCAAAATTTAAGAAAGGACAACTTGGGTTTTACCCCAAACCATAACTTACATGGTGTTATTTTAACGGATCAAGATGGACCTCTTTTCAGTGTCTAAAGCTTGGGTTTTACCCTAAACCATAACTTACATGTAGTCTCTAAAGCTTTAATCTTTTAAAACATAATGGCAGTTTTATAAATAGCACCTTTGATCCAACCATGTCACACAAGGTTTTATTACAAATCTCAAACACTCCATATTCCTATGGTGTTTAGGGAGATGTAAATCTAGGAGTTTTGCTAAACTTGCAACTCAAATAAATCCCTTTATGATAAAATCATAAATTATTTATTTTCTTGTTACAGTGATTTTCCACTTCATCTTGAAAGTCTTTGAACATTTTCAAATATTTCATACTTCTTTATCATTAAGTGAATAATCACTCAAATTTCCAGAGAAAGCATATGAAGTTGAAATCCATCGCTTACGACTACACATAATGGACTACATACATCGATATGTATAAATTCCAATAATTTAGTCGATCATTCTTCTTTGGCCTTTGAACAAAGTTTTAATTATCCCGAGGAAAGTCTCACAAGCGTCACTTGATCAAATCAATGACTCCAAAAATCCATCAATATGGAGTTTCTTCATGTTTTCTTTCTAATATAATTTAAATGGTGATGTCACTTCGGTAGTGATCTTTCAATCATTTGTCTTGCGACATTTTAGCATTAGTTTTTATGGATATGATTTCTCCAACTAGATTTGTAAATCATCCATCTTATATGGAATACGGTAATTATTTCAATAATCTTTTTTCTCATAATACATAATTTGAAACAAATCTTGAAGGCATGATTTGATGTTAACAAGAAATACAAACAACGGCTTGTTTGTTTTCGATGAACATCATCACATATTCTATTGCTAGTTACTTAGGCCATTGTGGTTCATGTATTGCGTCGTTCTGTATGAAATTTCATACTAACAAATTCGGTATTCAATACCCAAGAACCACATTGTTTAACAAGCAAATAATACAACCATAACATGTATATCATCTATACACCCAAACTGGATATTTCCCGTCTTTTCTGTTCTGCCAAATATATTTTATAGATTCTCTTTCAGCATTTCCTTTTCTTTTTTAAAAGAATCTATCAATAGCAAAAGTGGTGCCATATACATGACACATAGTCCAAAGCGTGTAATTCAAATACTAATACCTTTGGACTTGCACTTTGAAGTAGATCACCATCATCAATTGATTGACGTTCTTTCGAAATATATTCTTTAGTAATCTTTTAGTTTAGTAAACACTTTACATACATCTTCTATTCATCCTTATCATGACGACTTTCATGATCAAGCTAATGTAGCTTATAAAGGCGAATTGTGAGTATAACGTTACTTTCTAAAACCCTTTTGGATGATTAGGATGTCTAGCATCTCCAACCTTCGCAAATTCTCATCCAATATGAGAACATACATTATACTCTATCATATTGCAACCAAAATATTGTTTCAGATATCGTTATATCTGCCACACATTATGGTTTCTGAAACAATTCTTTCAGCTCCTAGATTCACTTGATATTAAAAACAATCAAGAATCATGGAGGCAAACATGATACTTAAGATACTAATACTGGAATTGTTACTCTCCATTTAATACCAATTATTAAATTTCATGGAGTAAACAGAGTTTGTTGAAAGTTTGAAATAGGACTTTAAACTTTAGATTGACACTCAACACAATACGATACCAGTTCGTAAAGTAAATATCCAGAATTCTATAGTTCTATTATCTCAATTACAACTAATCATAAGGTGGTGAACGAATGCCAATGACTACAACAAATTATGCAAATTCACTTTGATTTAATTTATGATAAACTGAGTTCTACTAATCCAAATTAGAAATGAACCCCCGCTCAAAAAAGACACCCGTCGTGTCTTTTTGGTGATTACATGAACCAAATCCACTACACGAAGTCCGATCATCACGTGATTTGGTGTAGCTTCAAAGGCGAGCATCCGTATGGTTATCATATCAAACATATGACACATGCTTAATCTTTCGGTCCGTGTTCCGAGGCCATGTCTGCACATGCTAGGCTCGCCAAGTAAGAACCTTAGTATTCGTGTGTGTAAAAATGTCTTACACCCAAGATATGCTCGTGGATTCAAGTACACCCGATCATCACGTGATGTCTTGAAGCAGCGAAACATAGTCAATGCATACTTAAGGAAGAACACATTTTTATCTTGATATCTAAATGAGGGATCATCTTATTGTGATAATAAAACGCCAAACTAGCAATATAAGATGCAACAAAACATCTTATGTGAAAAGTGAAATGATATGGTCCTTGCCATTGATCGTTATCATGTGCATCGTGGTATAATCTCCATCATTCCTTTATGTGTAAGGCCAAGGTCTATGGAACTTACACGTTATGTGTGTTGTAAGAGTATCGAGTTATACTTTTACTTACAACATCACCATATCATGACACTAGACCAACAACAATCTAAACTGGTCACTTCTAATTTATCCATTGCAAGTTTTACGTGGCTGGGGGCTTTCAGAGATAGAACCATTCTTACCTACGAATATGGAACCACAATGATGATAATCAAATTACTGACAACTCGTTGTAAATCATATATTGACTATAGTAGGAGAGACAGACACCCGCAAGCCACTTATGCAAAACTAGTTGCATGTCAAGCGTGGAACAGGTCAAATGTGCTAGGACATGTAAAGTTTGTCCGGGCCGCTTCATCCCACTATGCCACCAATATCCAAAGTACAAGGAAGAAGTAATAACATAACCATCATCGCCCATATTAATATGTGTACTACCCGTGCAAAGCATCTACGCATAGATGGAGATCTAATACCACTGTAGGGTTCACAGCATAGAAAACAAAAAAATTCCTATGATGGAAACTAAGTATCAAGATCTATCTACTAGATACAAGCAACGAGTGGATATACATACATAGAATACATACCCTCGAAGACCGAATAGCGTTAATGAGGTTGTACTCGTGGATGATGTAGTCGAACGCTTGCCGATCTCAGGATCGTGATGAAGTCCATATGGTCCAGTCGGTCTAGCACCATCAAGTCCAGCACCGCAAAGCAGTGGTGCATCCGTGATCGCACACTTCCGAGTACACCGACAACCTCTGCGACCTTGCTCCAGCGAAGCAGCGGAAGCAACAAATTCTTCCAAAAAAATCCGCCGGGAACATGTATCTCGCTGATCCGAGACCATGGGGAATTCTAAAGGGGGGAGAGAGATCCTTCGTGAGGAGGTGTGCTTTGAGAGGAGGAGAGGGAGGCCTTTTATAGGGAGAGGGGGCACCCAAGGGGCATGGTACCTAGCCATGGTGGCTGCCCCCACATCTTCCACATTCATGTGGGTGGAGCTCCCACTCAAAATAAAAAGCCTCCACTCACATAAACATGCCTCCACTCAAAAATCCACTCACATGCATTAAATTTCCACCAAATTTAATGCAATCTCTCATTAAATAAAAATCTTTTATTTATTTATTCAGAATTTTTTTAATTACTTTAATAAACAAACATTCACATAAAACCCCTTATAACATTTCAATTTCACATGTAGAACGAGTTTCAGCAATTTCAACCGAAACGATTACGGTGTCTAGTGAAATAAATTCCTGCGCTTTGTTTTTATTTCTATGGCATATCATTTGCTCCGAATGGTGTCGGTATCCCTTAAGTGTGTCACCCTACGGTGCACAAATAATGTAGAAATGATCGAGACCCCTCTCTGATCAATAATTAGTAGTGGGACCTAGAGATCCGTACTGACTCCCACACAATCAACAATGACTTATGTGACCATGTGAACCTTATACGCATGTAACTCAATCTCTTTGTCTCGCGATATATTACATGTACGAGATTCGATCATCCGTATCTCCATACCGAGTTTGATCTCATTACCTACATGTACTCCTTTCTCGTTCTCGTGATATAACATTCTAGTAATCAAATCACTTTCTTGCAAGCTAACTAATGTGATATCACCAAGAGGGCCCAGAGTATATCTATCCGTCATCGGGATGGACAAATTCCACTCTTAATCCATGAGCCTCAATATAACACCTTCGTAGCACTGAACCCATCTTTATAGTCACCCTATTATGGTGTGACGTTTGATGTTATCAAGATACTTTTTCGGTGTTAGTGATTGACATGATCTCATGGTCTAAGGACTAAGATTAGTTCGTATGATGTTATCGAAATATAAACACAATTACCTTGATCATAATGCTATACTTCGGGTGAATGTTCATCACATGATTCTAACAATGTTGTGAACTCGTTATTAACAACATCCAATGTCCATGATCAGGAAACCTTTGATCATCTTGTTAATCAATGAGCTAGTTTATAAGAGAGGCATAACTAGGAACTTCCTTTTTGTTTATTAAACACACATGTATTAATGTTTCCATATTAATACAATTATAGCATGCAAAATAAACATTTATCATAAATAAGGAATACGATAATAACCACTTTATTATTGCCTCTCGGGCATACTCCCTTCAATAAGAAGGGTGGTGGTGGTGGTGAAGGCCGCGGGTGTAGCGGCGTCATCATACGGGATCCACCTCCCCCACGCGTCGTGAATCCGAGGCTAGAGTAGCGAGTGCCCCGGGAATATGCCATGGCTAGGCTGAGGATCCAGTCGTGTGGCCTAGCAACAACGACAAAGACGAAGACGAAGACGACCCTGAAGCTGTGTGCTATAGGGATAGATATGAGCATGACTAAAGGGGCCCTTTAGGCCCGATTCCGTAGTCCCTCTTTTTTAATATTAATAAATGTCTTGGGTGCTAGTCCCAGTTTGTGGCTGGACCAGGACTAAAGGGGGCCTTTAGTCCCAATTATGTAGTCCTAGTTAGGAAACTGGAACTAATGGACCGTTTCCTACTACAACTTTACAAACTATGAAGATGGTGTCTTCCCATACACGCCCAAGAAGCCTAGCAAGTTCACGCAAATATTCTTCATCACATGCATCACGTCGATTGTAGAGTGGACCTCTAGCAATTTGCAGTAGGGTAGCTCCCAAAATATATATTTCTTCTTCCACATGGGTGCGTGTCCGTCAGCGTCCTTCGGAATAGATTTTCCATCAGGACCCTTTCCAAAAGTTACTATTTGATCCAAATCTTTGACCATATCAAATACATCAACACCAGTACGTTCTTTAGGCTTCGTCTGGTGACATACTTGTTCGTTGAAATGTTTGCCTTTCTTTCTTAAGGCATGCTTGCCCAAAAGAAATCGATGATGCCCCATGTACACATTCTTCCTACAATGTTCGAAATATATACTTTCAGTCTTATCTAAATAGTGTGTGCATGCATTGTATCCCTTATTTGTCTGTCTTGAAAGGTTACTAAGAGCAGGCCAATCATTGACTATTACGAAAAGAAACGCTCGGTGGTCAAATTCCTCCCGTGTTTGCTCATCCCACACATGTACGTCGGGTTCGTGCCACAACTATAAAAGTTTTTCAAATAATGTCTTTAGGTACACATCAATGTCGTTGCCGGGTTGCTTCGGACCTTGGATCAGCACTGGCATCATAATGAACTTACGCTTCATGCACAACCAAGGAGGAAGGTTATAGATACATGGAGTCACGGGCTAGGTGCTATGACTGGAGCTCAAAATGATTCATGCCATTTGTACTTAGACCAAACCTTAAACTCCTTGCGTCATCTGCAAAGTCTGGGTACTTTCTATCGATTTTTCTCCATTGTGACCCATCAGTGGGGTGTCTCAACATCTAGTCTGACTTACATTCCTCTTTGTGCCATCACAACAACTTGACGTGCTCTTTGTTTCTGAACAAACGTTTCAACCATGGTATTATAAGAGCATACCACATCACCTTGGTAGGAACCCTCTTCCGATGGGACTCTCCCTCAACATCACCAGGGTCATCTCGTGTGATCTTATACCGCAATAAAGTGCATATCAGCCATGCATCCAAATTATCATAATCCTCACCGCGATAGAGGATGTAGTCATTGGGACATGCATGTATCTTTTGCACCTCCAAACCTAGAGGGAAGACAATCTTCCTTGCTTCGTACGTACCGGCAGGCGATACGTGTTATCCTTTGGAAGCATATTCTTCATCATTTTCAGCAACTTTTCAATTGGGGAGTCAGGTATAACACACTCTGCCTTTCATCACAGCAATTCCAGCGTGCTGCCTAGATTTTTCAGACCATTTTCACAATTTGGGTACAACAACTTTTTGTGATCCTATAACATATGATTGAACTTCTCCCTCTCCTTTTCATTTTCACAGTCTTTCCATGCATCACCAATGGTCCGACCAAGATCATCGGCAGGCTCATCATGTGTCTCTTCTTCAGCCTCCCCTTCAGCTTCCCCCATGGAAGTATCACCCTACTTAGTGAAACCATGATAGTTGTTATCATCCTCTTCTTCTTCATTGTCTTTCATTATAACCCCTCTCTCTATTCTTGGTCCAACAATTATAACTAGGCATGAAACCGAACTTCAACAGGTGGTTGTGAAGGGTTTTTGAGTCAGAGTAATCCTTTTCATTCCTACATCCACTACATGGACCGAATACAAAACCATTCCGCTTGTTTACATCAGCCACACATATGAATTCATGCATGCCATTAATGAACTCGCCAGAGCATCGGTCAGTACCGTACATCCATTCCCGGACCATCTAAATTATTGTAAAAGTATATCAAAAACCATTACACAACATCAGAAATAGAGATTAGTGCCCAATTTAATACAAGTTATAATGTGATCTTCTAGAGCATTAAACTTGAATTTTGAAAAAATTACATGCACCAATTTTTGAATTGGAGAAAACAATTAACATGAAAAATGTGGAGTTTTTAATTATTGTTCTAACAGTGAAAACCTCATTCCATTCTTAGCTCTAAAACTCTAAAATTACACATTACAATTTTCAGTAACTTTGTGCCTAATCAGAATTTGTTACACATCTAAAAATCATCTACTTCTAGAGCATGCAAATCCATCTCTACTTCTATCACATTGAGCTAAAGTAACAATAAGAGATGAAAGGATGAAGTTTCTAACCTTTTAAAACCTTGGATTTACAGGTTGAAACCAAATCTTGACCAATCTTGAGAAAAAAGGGCATGAACACGACTTGCTTGCGAGGAAAATGGTCATGGCTCGACCATGGACGAAGCTGTATTATATAGAGGAACAACTTGTCCCGGTCCATGATACGACCCGAGACTAGAAATAGCAACTAGTCCTGGGTCGTGATATGGACCGAGACTAGTTGTCCAGGCACAGTGTAGCTGGCTCAGTGCAACTGGCTCGAGGTCTTTTGTCTCGGGCCGTATTACGGACTAGGACTAGAGGTCAGAAATGGCTCGGGACTAGTGTTTCCCCGCGTTCCTAGCCGTTGGAGACGGTATGAACCGGGACTAGTGCTGGCACTAGTCCTGGTCCGTAACAAACCGGGACTAGTGACTTGTTCGGCACTGAACGGAAGGCCTCTTTTCTGCTAGGGCTAGGATATGTGCCTTATCTTTCTTAGCAATACCCCGTGGCCAATTTTTGAACAAATTTGTAATATTACTTGGAGGTGGTATGTTAAACGTCATATGTTCAATGGGCCAAATAACTCTTGCAGAAGGGCTAGAAATAAATAAATAAATAAAAGTTGTTTTGTTTTATCTTGATCACAAAGACAACACTTTTTTTACAGCCATACCAATTTGTTGGAGGTGGTTTTGCTTAATATAGAGCTCTAGTTTAAAAGATGCAACACTTTGGGAATAGACGTACGGCCAAACTTATTTTTTTTCAAAAATACGTCCTGAGAGACGTATCGTTTTTATAGAAGAAAGTCCAAGAAGCCAAGTTTACAACACGTTGTGGCACAGACGTCCCACGCGCAACCCCACGCTGTCCTAGGGACAGCACACACACTAACCAACTACTCGCGGCATCTCCACTTGTGCACCTGACTTAAACAATTACGGAATAACCGAGCGGCTCTCCACCGACCTGCCTCAGCCGAAATCTTCTCGATGAATCTTGCGGGAGATGGGGTGACTCCTTCAAAGACAACATCATTCCGGTGTCGCCAGAGCGTCCAACAAACCAGGACGATCCCCGTCTAGAGGTCTCGCTTGCGGCCTTTGCCACCGCGCCTGTCCTGAAGCCAGACGATGAGTTTTGTCTCGTGATCCGGCATCCACTGGATCTTGCCCCACCATCCAAGGCAGATCATCCAAACTTCCCTAGATAATACACATCCCATGAGGAGGTGGTCAATAGTTTCTCCACATTGATCACAGAAAGGGAATGTTGCTGGGTGCTGTAGACCACGCCGGCTTAACCTATCGGCAGTCCAGCATCTGTTTCTCACGGCCAACCAAAGCGAGACCTTGCAACTGGCAGGAGCTTGGGAGCGCCAGATCTGCAGTGCCCCGGCCATCGAGGTCCGTCCAGCAAATAGGGCCTGATAGCATGACTTCGCGGTGTAACAGTTGGTCGGGTCCCAGTTCCACTTGAAGACGTCCTGCGTCCCTACTACAAGGGTGATCTCCTCCAGCCAATCTGCAACTTCGAGGAGCTCTCTGATAGCAACTGCGCTTAGGTCAGGGGGGACATCGTGTAGCCAGGCTCCTGCTAGGCCTTCTCGCACCCGGCGGGTTGCGACCACGCTCGCCGGTACCGCTGCGAAGAGGTTTGGCGCTGCGTCTCTGATGTGTCCACATGGCAACCATTTGTCTGTCCAGAAAAAGGTAGATGCCCCGTCTCCCAACACCGAGGTTGTTGCTGCCTCAAAAAGTTGTTTCGCAAGCTCGGGTACCCGGATGTCGAGATCATGCCATGGCTTATCCATCTCCACTCGCTTCAACCATAGCCACCTAGCTCTCAGCGCAATGTTCAAAAGGCGCAGATTAGGGATGCCAAGACCACCAAGCTCTTTGGGCATGCACACCCTATCCCATGCCACCAAGCAGTGCCCGCCATGGACATCCTTTCTCCCCTTCCAGAGGAAACCGCAAATGATATTCTCGATGGCAACGATGATCTCTATAGGAATATCTAGGGACATCATGGCAAAGACTGGGATGGCCGAGAGCGTTGTCTTCACCAGCTCAAGCCTCCCTCCCCTGTTTAGCATTGAAGCTTTCCACGATGGCAGTTCAGCCGCCACCAGGTCCACCATAGATTGGATCTGCACTGCAGATGGCTTCCCAAGGAGAGCGGCAGCCCAAGATAGCGGAGTGGGAATTGCGTGATTGGGCATCGCAGCTCCTGGGAAACTAGGTCCCTGTCCTCTTCACCACATCTGATCAAGTTAGCCAAGAACTTGTCAAAGTTTGTTCATAGGCCTGAGGCAGAGCCGAAGTCCTCAATGATCCCAGAGATCACCCGAAAATCCACCACCGACGGCCTCAGAAAAGTCACCACGTCGTCCGCATAGATTGAGGTACGATGCGGGAGGCCTGTTGTTGCAAGCCTGGTGAGGAGGCCAAGACCTTCCGCCTTGGCAATCAACAAATGAAAGACCTCTAAGATCAGGATGAACAACTGTGGGGAAAGAGGGTCCCCTTGCCGCAGACCTCGTCTGTTGGCTATTCTTGCACCTGGGCAGCCATTCATCAAGATGCGCGTGGTGGCCGAGGAGAGCAGGGCGCATATGCACGCAAGGAGCCGCTCCCCAAAGCCCAGCTTTGTCAGGACTTCTAAGAGGAAGGCCCAATCCACTATGTCGAAGTCCTTGGTGATGTCCAGCTTAAGGAGCACTGCTGGGGTTTTGCTGGTGTGAAGTTTGCGAGCCGTTCCTTGTACCATCATGAAGTTATCATGCAGACACCTTCCACGTACGAATGCACTTTGATGCACCCCTACCAACTGAGGGAGGATAGGCGCCACCCTGTTCGAGATCACCTTGGCAACCCACTTGGCGATCTCGTGGATCAAGCTGATGGGTCGGTAGTCCCGTACCTCCTTCGCGCCCGGTTTCTTGGGCAAGAGCGTGATCAAAGCACTATTCACCGCTCTAAATCCACGGCAGTCCTGCCTAGAGAGAGAGTTGAAAGCATCCATGACGTCATCCTTGATGATGCTCCAACAGGTCACGTAGAAGCGGGCGGAGAAGCTGTCCGGTCCGGGGCATTTGTCCAACGGCATGCCTCTGATGGCTGCCAGGACTCCTTCTTCTGTGAACACTCCATCGATGTGTTGGAGGTCCCTCGACTGTAGCCCCAGGAAATCCAGGTCAATCAAGAAAGGTCGATCTCCTGCCATACCCAGCAAGTCTCCGAAGAACCTGTCCACGGCCTCGGCCTTGTCCCCATGCTCAGAAATCCGAACATTGTCCACTAGAAGATGACTGATGAAGTTTTCCGTCTTCGGTGGCTAGCATGCGTGTGGAAGAAACGTGTGCATGCATCTCCCTCCCTAAGACAAAGGATCCTCCATCGCTGTCGCGCTAGCGTCCTCTCAAGGGAGGCAAGTCCCAGAAGTTTCTTCTTAAGCAGGCATCGCAGACCACGCTCCGCAGGCGAGAGCTGCCTACTCTCCATGGCCACATCAAAGCGGAGGATCAGCTCAGTCGCTAGAAGGATCTGCATTTTGACATTGCCGATAAATTTGGAACTCCACCCTGACAGCCTCTTGGCCACAGCTCGTAGCTTGGAATCAAGCCTCTTGAAGGGGTTGTGGTTCCATGGTTGTGCGCTCCACGCTTCCTGAACAACGTCCATGAAGTCTTCCACTTTGGGCCAGAAGGATTGGAATTGGAATCTACGCCCACGCTGCAAGTCCGGCGCTATACAGAGCAACAAAGGGCAGTGGTCGGAAGGGCCTGATGACATCGCTGATAGGAAGGCATCTGGGTAGCGAACTTCCCAATCCACAGTAGCAAAGACCCTGTCCAATCTCTCTAGGGTAGGTTGCGCCCTCTCGTTGGACCAGGTGAATCGACGCCCGTTGAGGTAGAGTTCCTTAAGCTCCAGCAACGCGAGTCTGCGCCTAAATCTAGCCATCATGCGGTGGTGGAGGGGACCCTGGTTTTTGTCCTCCGGGTTGATAATGAGGTTGAAGTCACCGGCAACTATCCACGGACCGGCGTGGAGGTCCCTGATATCCTGGAGCTCCTAAAGGAAAGCCCTCTTATCATCGTCACCTTGGGGACTGTATACTCCCGTGAACCACCAACTGTGGTCCACGACCGTCGAGATGCGGGTGGGGATTGCGTTGTCAGAAAAGTGGGGATGTGTGACGGAGACCAAGCTAGATTGCCAGGAGAGAAGGATTCCTCCCCGCGTCCCTTCCGCTGGCAAGAAGAAAAACTTGTCGAAAGAGGGCCCGAGACACTCCCTTACCACACAGTCAGTGACGACCGCCATCTTCGTTTCCTGCAGACAGACCACCGCTGCTCTAGCTGGCGACAAAACTCGTGAGATCGCTAGACGGCGAGCCAGGAAATTAAGTCCACGAGCATTCCATATACCAATGCAAAAGTCCGGATCATCCATTATTACAACAAGTGTCTGAACTTAGGGGGATCGGGTATATGGGTACACCACTCAAACTAGACACTCCACTGGTGCGTCATCGCACAAAGGTAGGGCCTCGGGCAACCAACCAAACAGACGAAGGACCACGTCGATGTGCTGCTGATGCAACGGTATCGCGAACAGATCCAGGTACGCATCCAACGCCTCGTCAGCAATCACCTCGCCCTCCCTGGCGATCCCCAGCCTAATGATGAGGGTAAGCTGTTGCTGGCGGATCGAGGTGCCGGGTGCAAAGCGTTCACGGATCCGACCACTCCTCCTCACTGGCCCTGTGTACTTTGCCTTGTTGCGGCACCGTTTTGCCACCGGCTTGTTGAGGACCGAACTGATGGGTTTCTTGCATGCTCCAGGAAACGGCCAAACTTAATGAGGGGCGTACATATTGAGCTGACCCACGGGAAGTTCCACCCAACATTCTGTTTGTTCATTTAGGCTAGTAGCTATATCTTGCTCCAAATGAAAACGGGGACCACTAGTAGGAAAATGCCCTTTTGTACCGGTTCCAGAGGGGCTTTGGTACCGGTTTGGCAACCGGTACCAATAAGTCGGGACTAAATCATCCCCCCTTTAGTACCGGTTCCTTACGAACCGGTATTAAAAGTGCCTCCACGTGGACACGCATGAGCCAGCGGGGCTGGAGTCTTTGGTACCGGTTTGTAACACGAATCGGTACCAAACGTGGGGACATGGCAGAGATTTGGCAGAGAATTTAGTGTTTAGGGTTTAGGAGGTGTTTAGGGTATCGGATCATTTCATCGTACGAGGATCACGTCGATGTGCCAGAAACGCGTTTGGGTTTAGGTAGTACATGAAGATCAAGGTGATGCATATCAACTTGGTGCTATATATAAAATATGTAATTGCATAAGATCGCAAATTAAGTAGTACATGCATAGTGGTACTCTTCGGAGCATACTATATATTACATGTAGCATAGTGGTACTCTCTGAGCTAAACTATATATTACATGTAGTACATGCATGAAGATCGATCTTCATGCATAGTGGTACTCTCCGAAATTAGCTATGACGTCCCGAAGGAAAAATCCCGCCAATTCCTCGCCAATTGCTTTGAAGCGGTGCTCGATTGAGAGCGTGTCCCGCTTTCTTGCCAACTGTAAAAGAATGAGATACAAATAAATACATGAGCTATGTGTATATATATATATCAAATCATAATTGTAACTACCTCGGTGAATTACGCTCTTAGTTACAAGCCTGGATGAGCGGAAATGGTTAAAATAGTACGGTGGGGCCAAATGCCACTCACAGGTAGACCTTTCGGCCGTCCTAACCATTTCCAAAACATCGGGACAAGAACGAGCGGCGTAATCGGCAGGCGAAGGGATCAACTACATACACAAATGAGTATGTATGCAAGCCACCATACAACAGTCCTCAGAGCCATTCCATCTAAAAGAAATAGAAATATTGCAACGCCATACGGCAAGATCCTAATATCCTAGATAGATATAATAGTTTAGGATATCTCCTCATACATCAAACATCAGAGTATCAGGCGGAAGCGGAAAACAAGATCCGAGTACGGATAAGAAGCAAATCGGCATAAGATGCCCCATAAATAAACACATCCCGCCCACAGATCTCACGGATCCCCGTTCCCGGAATCTCTACACCGAGTGATCGTTGCCCACATCGTCCGTCTCCTCCACCTAGTATCCATCTTGCGAGTTTACCTGTTCATCTGAATCAAACAATTTATCGTGTGAGACCCTAGGGGTACTCAGCAAGTCTTTATGCCTCTAAAGGGCACACAACTTGGGGTGACACAATTGCAGCAAAAGTTAACACCTAACAATTCTATAGATACTCGCTAACCATCCGCCTAACCAAAGATAGACGGATGTCCGTGAATTAATAATAACAGTTATAACAATAATATTAACAGATCCATCCTCCTCCTCGCTTACCGACGAGGAAGCGGACGAACAGTCCCCCATCCGTTGGCAGTTTTATTATCCATTCCATGGGAATTGCACTATTTACTAGTCAGGTACTTAGTCAATTTAAAAGCGGTACTTTAGTTATACTTGTCTATGATCGAGAAACTGTGCTCCAAGTCGTCCATAACCGCGGACACGGCTTTCAGAAAGATTTACCCTGCAAGGGTGCACAAATAGCAACACACACTCGATCAACCTCGGAAAAACCAAATCAAAACCCAACGAGGCATTCACGACAAAGCGATCACAGGATTCAGAAATATTTCAGGGGGCCACCCCACTAAGCACGGTGAGGTGTGGAATACAAGAATAAAGCATTTTATGGAGTTTTAGTCACATTTTATCCTCAAATAAGTTGCTGTATACTTTATATATATATGATGCATGCTGCAATTCAGAACATGGAATGCATAGATAGAACGGGCTCGTCGCGCTGATCGATTTAGACATATTATTTGTCAAATTTGGAGTTATAAAACAAAAGTTATTAATTAATTAAGGAAAAAGGCATTTTATTGTAATTTTAATCAACTCGAAAATTTAAAGTGTTCAGATAATATTTTGAATGGAAGATTTGAATTCCTCACATTTTTCTGATTCAAAAACATATATCATTTGTATTATATGGATTTATATTTGAAAAGTTATTTAAAAACAGATTTGAATTTGAATATAAACAATTTTGAATTTGTTTTGTTTAAACAGATAACCAGGGAACGTTTTATACACAACCTCAGCTAGCCTCAGTCACTGACGGTGGGGCCGCGCTGAGCTGGCTGAAACCAACACGCGGCAGACTTTACTCACCGCGACCACAGCGAGCCACAGTGGTTGACAAGTGGGCCTTGCCTTGATCGGCCCCACAAGCCAGCGGGTGAAGGAGCAGGTGCCACCTGGCGTGGCCGGGGACTGCGGGTTTAGACGCGGAAAGAAGGGGTGCCTAAATGTAAAACTGCCACAGTCGATGACAGGCGGGCCCGGACTGGACTGCGGGTTGCGAAAACAAAAGGTTGGGGGGTTAACTGGAAAACAACCCCACGCTACTGTTTTTCTTCCTGCGTGTTACTGGCGGATCTGACGCCGGTACGCAGAGCGCGGCGGAGACTCGAACGCGCGACCTGGCGCGGGCGTGGGGTGGCGGCTACCGATGCGGCGGCCGGGGGTTGTTGCTGGGTAACCGCTACGCGGCTAGAAGAGGCTACCGATGGCGGAACGGCGGCAGCGACATCACGCACAGAGAGTGCCCGACAGAATGATCTGCTCCTCTAGGAAGATATGAGGAGCGAGAGGATGTCGAAGGGGGTCAGAGGCTCACCGCGGGCTCGACGGCGGGCTCGGATCGGAGCGGGGAGCGTTGGCTCGGTGACGGCGCTGGCGAACCGGAGGCGTTAGGGTTTCGGTGGCGGGGTCTCTCTCCGGCGAGCTGGGTCTTCTCCTCCTTACTGGCACGTACGAGGTGACACAGAGGATGGTCCTCGATCTCCTTGACCACCACCACGTCGAGCTAGCCAGCAGGAGTGAGAGGTAGACGACGGTGCTTGCGATTCCAGCGAGGAGAAGGGGTCGTCGGTGGAGAGGGAGGAGAGGAGCGGCAGGGCTCTGGGCCGATCTAGTGAGGTAAAGGTGCCGTGTGGGGGAGGAAAAAGTGAGAGGGAGAGAGAGGAAAGCAGGCGTGGGCACGGGGTAGATAAAGGTGGCCTCGGTGCCACCTTTTCTTCTTCTCCTCGATCACGTGGTCGAGCTGGCTGGGCTGGCTGGGGCTGGTCCAGGGCAGGGCAGGTAGGGCTCGGGTGTGGGGTCGGCCTGGCAGGGATAGAGAGAGAGGGGGTGTGGCATGGAGCTAGGGTTGGAGGGAGGGGTAGATAGCTAGGTTAGGGTAGCCTCGGGTTAGGGTTTTTGAGGGTTAGGGCAGGGTAGGGTTAGCTGATGGGTGGGTCAGAGAGAGAGGGACATGTAGGACCAGCATGTTAGAGAGAGGTGAGATTGAGGTTAGTGTTTAGCTTAGATCTAGGTCTTGGAGAGAGGATTAGAGTAGAGGGTAGGGGTAGGTTTAGGGGGAGGGTGTGGTATGATCTAACAAGATCATGCAAGGACATAACCAAAGGAGATGATGATTGAGACACAAGGCAAGGAAGGACAACAAGGTGGTGATGGTTGCATGGCCCATGCAAAATAATTAATGCCATGATGTATTTTGTAAAAACAGAATAAAATCTCATGGCATTTATTTATGTGCATCCTCAAAAGATGGAGTAAGGGCCAAGCTAAGGATTGAAGGAATGTTCCATGTGGAGTGAATGGAGATGACCATATTTGAATATATTTTGGACATGCTAGTGTGTATATTCCACTATGTGCATATTATCCTCAAAATATTCCAACATGAACAACCTTCCCATATCATTCCATATGGAAGCAGGTAGAATGGAAAAGGGTCCATTCCAAACAACATGAGCTAGAGATAAACCCAAATAAAATGCAATGCTCACATATGGTGGAATGGTGGAATGATGGGGTGGTGACAAGAAAGGTGGTGGAGTCAAAAAGAGATGCCCCAACTCAACTTGGGAATTAAACATTTAGCAAGAACCAAACACAATATATCAAGAGGCAAATACAATTAATAATGCATATGAGAGAAGATCCAAATGGAAAAGGGTTTTATATGATGCTCAAATGCAAGGTGGCATGATGACATGAGTATTATATAATTATGATGCAACAATTATATATAGGAAGTAGACATATTATTACTAGACCAAGTAGCATTACAATTGTTAGACAATTGGGATGCTACAACTCTCCCCCACTAAACAAGAATCTCGCCCCGAGATTCTAGGAAGAAGAAGAAGACTCAAAGAGGGTAGGATACTTGGCACGGAGCTCATCTTCACGTTCCCAAGTGGCTTCATCAACAGAATGGTGCGACCACTGCACCTTGCAGAACTTGATGGACTTGTTGCGAGTCCTTCTTTCTGCGAGTTCAAGGATTTTTGTGGGGTGTTCTTGATAAGACAGGTCTTCTTGGAGATTGATAAGCTCATGGTCCATGGTCCTGCCGGGATCCTTGAAGCACTTCTTGAGTTGAGATATGTGGAAAACATCATGGACCTTGAGTTTTTCCGGGAGCTCAAGAGCATAAGCAACTTCTCCTCTTCTTCCACGAATTTTGAATGGACCGATGTATCTAGGAGCCAGCTTTCCTTTGATACCAAAGCGGTGCGTGCCTCTCATGGGAGTGACACGAAGGTAAACGAGATCACCAGGGACATACTCCATGTCCGTGTGCTTTCTGTCATAATTGCTCTTCTGGCGACTTTGAGCAATCTTCAGATTTTCAAGAATGATGTGAACCTTCTCCTCCGCTTGAGTTACAATGTCGGGGCCAAACAATATTCTTTCACCTGCGCCCGACCAACCAATCGGAGTTCTGCATTTGCGGCCATAGAGAGCCTCAAATGGTGCCATCTTTAGACTTTTCTAGAAGCTATTGTTGTAAGAGAATTCAGCATAAGGAAGACATTCTTCCCACTTCATGCCGAAAGAGATGACGCAAGCACGGAGCATATCTTCCAGAATCTGATTGATCCTTTCAACTTGTCCTTGCGACTGAGGGTGGTAAGCTGTGCTGAAGTTCAATTTTGTTCCCAAAGCATTTTGGAAACTTCCCCAGAACTTGGAAGTGAAGATGCTTCCACGGTCTAAACTGATCTCAAGCGGAACCCCATACAGAGAGACAATTCTGTTGATATAGAGCTCAGCCAACTGACTTGCAGAAATTGTTTCCTTGACGGGAAAGAAGTGAGCCACTTTAGAAAGCCTGTCAATGACAACAAAGATTGCATTGTTGCCCTTCTGCGACCTTGGAAAACCAGTGATGAAGTCCATCTCTACTTTCTCCCATTTCCATTCCGGGGGTTTCAATGGCTGTAGAAGACCGGAAGGTTTCTGATGGACAGCTTTAACTCCGCGGCAGACATCACACTCCGAGACATACTTGGCACAATATCGTTTCAATCCCGGCCACCAATATTGTGTTTTCAAGTCCATGTACATCTTTGTGCTGCCAGGGTGGATAGAAATAACAGAATCATGCGCCTCCTTGAGAACTTGCTCTCTCAAACCCGGGTAGTTCGGAACAAACATCCGGTGTTCAAAGAAAAGCGTGCCTTGGTCATCGACGTGGAAGGACTCATACTTCGAAAGCTGAAGGTTGGAGATGATCTTTTTGGTGTACGGATCACCAAGTTGAATGGAGCGAACCTTTTCTTCCGAGAGAGGGGTTGCTAGAAGGTTCAGAAGATACCCTTGATCCACAATTTCAAGGTTGAGCTAACGGAATTCCTCGCACAAGAGCGGCTGTTGTTCTTCCATCATGAGGTTGCTGACATAAGCTTTGCGGCTGAGAGCATCGGCCATGACATTAGATTTGCCCGGAGTGTAGTTGATGGTCAAATCGAAATCATTGATTGCTTCAATCCACCTCCTCTAACGAAGGTTGAGATCAGGCTGTGTGAAGATATACTTCAGACTCTTGTGATCAGAAAAGATTTCACAATGGTTGCCAAGCAAGTAATGCCTCCATACTTTCAAAGCAAAGACAACTGCTGCGAGTTCGAGGTCATGTGTAGGATAGTTGATCTCATGCGTCTTCAACTGTCGAGAGGCATAAGCAACAACTTGTTTTTCTTGCATAAGGACCGCACCCAATCCTTGCAAAGATGCGTCACAGAATATCTGGAAAGGCTTGGATGTATCTGGAGGAACCAAGACTGGTGTGGAAGTGAGCTTCTCTTTGAGTGTTTCAAAGCTTGCTTGACATGCAGGAGTCCAAAGGTATTTCTTGCCTTTCTTGAGGAGATCGGTAAGAGGCTTCGCTATCTTCGAAAAGTTCTGAACGAAGCGACGACAATAACTAGCCAAACCAAGGAAACTCCGGACTTCTTTGACATTTACAGGAGGAAGCCAGTCAACAATTGTCTTTACAGTTTCCGGGTTGACGGCAATGCCCTTGGCAGAGATGACGTGACCAAGATAGGTTACTTGAGGCAGCCAAAACTCACATTTGGAGAACTTTGCATACAGGCGGTTCTCACGAAGCTTGTTTAGGACACACCGAAGGTGTTCTTCATGTTCTTCCTTTGACTTAGAATAGACTAGGATGTCATCCAGATAGACCACAACGAACTTATCAAGATACTCCATGAAAACCGAGTTCATAAGCCTCGAGAAGGTGGCAGGTGCGTTGGTGAGACCGAAAGACATGACCGTGTACTCATACAGGCCATAGCGGGTGGTGAAAGCTGTTTTAGGAACATCTTCCTTGCGAATCTTGATTTGATGATAACCACTTCTCAAGTCAAGCTTAGAGAATACCACAGCTCCAGCTAGCTGATCGAAGAGATCATTAATCCGCGGAAGGGGATATTTATTCTTGATGGTTTTAGCATTGAGAGCCCGATAGTCAACACAAAGTCTATCAGTCTTGTCTCACTTCTTCACAAAGATGGTTGGGCTACCCCAAGAAGAAGTACTGTGTTGAATGAAACCCAACTTCTCTTGTTCATCAAGCTGACGTTTGAGTTCAGCCAACTCAGCAGGACCCATTTTATAAGGCCGCTTGGAGATAGGAGCCGTTCCAGGTTCAAGCTCAATTACAAACTCAACCTCATGATCCGGAGGCATACCTGGCAACTCTTCAGGAAAGACATCTGGGAACTCACAGACCACCGGAACACTCTGAATAGCTTACATAGCATCAGCATTCAGAGCCGCCAAAGAGAAAAGCTGAATAGCAGGAGTCAGACTTGGAGAATAGACTATATGGCCTTCAGGAATTTTCAGAGAAACCGAGCGTTCAGCACAATCAATCATAGCTGCATTTGCTGTCAACCAATCTATGCCCAAGATAACATCAATGTCAGAATTGCCCAGAATAATTAAGGACGCCGAGAACGAAGAGCCACCAATCTCAATTTGATTGCCATGGCTGATATGAGCAGCCCTCATGTTTGAGCCAGGAGATTGTACCACCAGACGATGCAATAAGGGAACCATATCCAGATCATGCTCATGAGCAAACTTATGAGAAACAAAAGAATGCGAAGCACCAGAATCAAACAAAACTCGTGCAGGGACTGAGTTAACGGGAAGCATACCCATCACAACTCCAGGTGCATGCTCAGCTTGAGCAGCGTTGACACAGTTGGCACGAGCAACAGTAGACCCGGGCTTGGTGTTGATGTTGAGAGCCCGAGGTGGTGGTGCACGAACCATAGGAGAGCTTGCCGCAGGTCTTGGAGGTGGTGGAGGAAGAGCTTTGTTTTTCATTGGACAGTTCCAGTGTTGATGCCCAGTATTTCCACAAGTGTAACAAGCACCAGGTGGACGTGGAGCAACGTAGCCAGGGACTCCGCCAGGCGCTCCAGGGTAGTTGTGGGTGTAGCCCCTGGGAGCAGCAGTGAGGAAGTTTGGTGGCCTTGCCGCGTAGCTTGAAGGTCTTGGTGGAGCCGGGAGCGACGGTGGGGTGTTAGGAACCCAGACACGACGCTTAGAAGGAGTTGACATAGCTGAAGAGCTTGCTGCATCGCGGTTGTGTTTCTTTGACTCCTCAAACACTTGCCTACTTGCTTCTTCCTGCAGAGCTGTATGCTGAAGTTCCAGAAAAGACGCTGGCCTTGCATGTGTGATTGCATATTTAATCGATGCATTGAGCCCTTGTCTGAACCTCTTTTGCTTCTTCTTGTCATCAGAGATCTCATCGCCACCATAACGAGAAAGGTTCATGAAGTTTCTGATGTAGGTATTGACATTGTCATTGCCCTGCTTGAGGATGAGAAACACTTCCTTCATCCTCTCCATGACAATTTCTGACAGATACTGCTCTTTGAAAGCTCCAGTGAACTGTCCCCAAGTAGGCTGAAAACCAGTGCAGTTTGCCTTGAGGTAATTCTCCCACCACAGAGCTGCATCTCCCTTCAGAAGGTGAGTGGCACATTTACCCATTCTTGCTCAGGAACATCAGCGGCCACTAGTAACCTTGACATCTCATGCAACCAATCATCAGCATCAAGTGGTTGATCGGACACATCAAATTGACGTGGGTTGAACTTCAGGAAGCTTTTGATGTCTCCTCGCTTGGGAGGTGGAGGTAGCGGAACAAACTCATTCCTCCTGACACTTTCTTCAAAACGCTACTGGTTCTGCTGCATTGCTGCCAAGGCATTGGCGATGCTTGACAACGCAGCCCCTAGTTCAGGTTGTATGTCCTCCTCAGAACGGCGTGGTGGTGCCATCCTGTGATTGATATAAAACACAAGTCAGTACCATAATGGAGAATAATAATAATCCAAAATAGTACCAAGATGGAATTAACCAAGATTAAAGGATACAATTTACTAAGATGATATTAAAATATCAACAAAGTTCAAAGCACCTAGAAGATATTAAGCATATCGCACACGACTGAAAAGAAGTGTGGTACACAACTAACAAAGAAAAAATTTCCGCAAATTTCGGCATTAAAATACCAATAGATGCGCAAAATCACTTAACGAATCAAGATTAGTGACTCTACCAATTCAATATACAAGAGCGAATGATAAAAGTAGTGGTATGGTCACGACTCCATCCCGCACTCAAATCATTACTCCACACATGAATAAGTAGAACACGTATCCCAACACCTTCTTTTCAAGATGAACCTAAAGATTAGTAACTACGGAAACGGACACCCCAAACAAGATAACGTCGGATAATAAAGAGTAAGACAGATCGCGGCGGTATACAACGAATCAGATAGATCGCGTCGGTTTGCAAAAGCCTATCGGTATGGAATGTACCAACAGTTGATAACCAAACGGCAGATAAAGATAACATGTTGGATGCAACAGATAGACAAGGAATTACACACACACACACACACACACTTTCTATGGTACTACGGAAACCCAGAACACGTGAATCCTAGTTTGAATTTTAAGAAGAGGATTGAAAACGTTACACTTTCTTACCAGAAAAGGGTGGGTGGGTGGGTAAGAAGAAAAATGGAAGCAGTCCTACTCTCATGTTTTGTTTTTCCCTAGTATACATAGGTACCAAAAATATTTTCTAGACTGACAACGACCATTTGGCTGAGACCCTGAAGGGCGGGATGGCTCTGATACCAATTGTAACTACCTCGGTGAATTACGCTCTTAGTTACAAGCCTGGATGAGCGGAAATGGTTAAAATAGTACGGTAGGGCCAAATGCCACTCACAGGTAGACCTTTTGGCCGTCCTAACCATTTCCAAAACATCGGGACAAGAACGAGCGGCGTAATCGGCAGGCGAAGAGATCAACTACATACACAAATGAGTATGTATGCAAGCCACCATACAACAGCCCTCAGAGCCATTCCATCTAAAAGAAATAGAAATATTGCAACGCCATACGGCAAGATCCAAATATCCTAGATAGATATAATAGTTTAGGATATCTCCTCATACATCAAACATCAGAGTATCAGGCGGAAGCGGAAAACAAGATCCGAGTACGGATAAGAAGCAAATCAGCATAAGATGCCCCATAAATAAACACATCCCGCCCACAGATCTCACGGATCCCCGTTCCCGGAATCTCTACACCGAGTGATCGTTGCCCACATCGTCCGTCTCCTCCACCCAGTATCCATCTTGCGAGTTTACCTGTTCATCTGAATCAAACAATTTATCGTGTGAGACCCTAGGGGTACTCAGCAAGTCTTTATGCCTCTAAAGGGGACACAACTTGGGGTGACGCAATTGCAGCAAAAGTTAACACCTAACAATTCTATAGATACTCGCTAACCATCCACCTAACAAAAGATAGACGGATGTCCGTGAATTAATAACAACAGTTATAACAGTAATATTAACAGATCCATCCTCCTCCTCGCTTACCGACGAGGAAGCAGACGAACAGTCCCCCATCCGTTGGCAGTTTTATTATCCATTCCATGGGAATTGCACTATTTACTAGTCAGGTACTTAGTCAATTTAAAAGCGGTACTTTAGTTATACTTGTCTATGATCGAGAAACTGTGCTCCAAGTCGTCCATAACCGCGGACACGGCTTTCAGAAAGATTTACCCTGCAGGGGTGCACAAATAGCAACACACACTCGATCAACCTCGGAAAAACCAAATCAAAACCCAACGAGGCATTCACGACAAAGCGATCACAGGATTCAGAAATATTTCAGGGGGCCACCCCACTAAGCTACCCGCAACGAAGTTGGCCGGCTCCGAAACGGACCCAGGGTTTGTGTGGACGGCGGTAAACGACTGAGAACCCGAAAATGTGACTGGGCTTGTCGATACAGCGAAAACGTGTCACGGTCCTAAACAGTACAGGTGCTCCACGCACAATCTTAAATAAAGCAGTAAAGCATGGCATAAGTACAGGATAGTAATAAAGCCCCAAACTACTTTGTGGCCCCAAGAAATAAGAATGAATCAAGCTCTGGCTCAGGGGGGTTCATAAGCCTCCCGGATGTGGATAGCGTGAATATTCAAGGATCAGGAATCAAGTACTCGGGGTCCTACGGGACACAAGTGAGCATGAAGAACCAAATAGCAGATATTGCCCACTGGTGCCACTATCATTAGTTATCCCATTACTACTCAGGTTAAGTTGTTTAGGTACCTCGTTATCCATCAGACACTCACATACCCTACACATGCTGTTCTACGACCCGCATGGCTCAAACAACTCCTGTAGTAATGGCTCATGGGATGGAGGAACAAGCTTTGGTGGGGTTTAAAAATAAAGGCTATGCAGTACTTGGGATTCAGTTTAATGCAATCGCGACTCAATGATGCAAGAATAAGATAGAGGCAATAGGTACTATATGTATGCAAGCATGTGGTAGTGCTTGCTTGGTAGCTCAGTTGAAGCGAGGGACGGATCTGGGTAGTGCTCCTGGGTTTCTTGATATATCCCCTGCTCAGCGTCTATTCGAAGAAGAACCAAACAAACAAGGGCCAACATAAATAAAATGCACAAGCATAGGAATTAAAATGCGACAAGCAAACAATCATGCCATGATGAATGATGCACAATTTGCCTGGCAATAAAGTAGCATGGCATGGTGCGGTGTGGAATACAAGAATAAAGCATTTTATGGAGTTTTAGTCACATTTTATCCTCACATAAGTTGATGTATACTTTATATTTATATGATGCATGCTGCAATTCAGAACATGGAATGCATAGATAGAACGGGCTCGTCGCGCTGATCGATTTAGACATATTATTTGTCAAACTTGGAGTTATAAAACAAAAGTTATTAATTAATTAAGGAAAAGGGCATTTTATTGTAATTTTAATCAACTCGAAAATTTAAAGTGTTCAGATAATATTTTGAATGGAAGATTTGAATTCCTCACATTTTTCTGATTCAAAAACATATATCATTTGTATTATATGGATTTATATTTGAAAAGTTATTTAAAAACAGATTTGAATTTGAATATAAACAATTTTGAATTTGTTTTGTTTAAACAGATAACCAGGGAACGTTTTATACACAGCCTCAGCTAGCCCCAGTCACTGACGGTGGGGCCGCGCTGAGCTGGCTGAAACCAACACGCGGCAGACTTTACTCACCGCGAGCCACAGTGGTTGACAAGTGGGCCTTGCCTTGATCGGCCCCACAAGCCAGCGGGTGAAGGAGCAGGTGCCACCTGGCGCGGCCGGGGACTACGGGTTTAGACGCGGAAAGAAGGGGTGCCTAAATGTAAAACTGCCACAGTCGATGACAGGCGGGCCCGGACTGGACTGCGGGTTGCGAAAACAAAAGGTTGGGGGGTTAACTGGAAAACAACCCCACGCTACTGTTTTTCTTCCTGCGTGTTACTGGCGGATCTGACGCCGGTACGCAGAGCGCGGCGGAGACTCGAACGCGCGACCTGGCGCGGGCGTGCGGTGGCGGCTACCGATGCGGCGGCCGGGGGTTGTTGCTGGGTAACCGCTGCGCGGCTAGAAGAGGCTACCGATGGCGGAACGGCGGCAGCGACATCACGCACAGAGAGTGCCCGACAGAAAGATCTGCTCCTCTAGGAAGAGATGAGGAGCGAGAGGATGTCGAAGGGGGTCAGAGGCTCACCGCGGGCTCGGATCGGAGCGGGGAGCGTCGGATCGGTGACGGCGCTGGCGAACCGGAGGCGTTAGGGTTTCGGTGGCGGGGTCTCTCTCCGGCGAGCTGGGTCTTCTCCTTCTTACTGGCACGTACGAGGCGACGCAGAGGATGGTCCTTGATCTCCTTGACCACCACCACGTCGAGCTTGCCGGCAGGAGCGAGAGGTAGACGACGGTGCTGGCGATTCCGGCGAGGAGAAGGGGTCGTCGGTGGAGAGGGAGGAGAGGAGCGGCAGGGCTCTGGGCCGATCTAGCGAGGTAGAGGTGTCGTGTGGGGGAGGAAAAAGTGAGAGGGAGAGAGAGGAAAGCAGGCGTGGGAACGGGGTAGATAAAGGTGGCCTCGGTGCCACCTTTTCTTCTTCTCCTCGATCACGTGGTCGAGCTGGCTGGGCTGGCTGGGGCTAGTCCAGGGCAGGGCAGGTAGGGCTCGGGTGTGGGGTCGGCCTGGCAGGGATAGAGAGAGAGGGGGTGTGGCATGGAGCTAGGGTTGGAGGGAGGGGTAGATAGCTAGGTTAGGGTAGCCTCGGGTTAGGGTTTTTGAGGGTTAGGGCAGGGTAGGGTTAGCTGATGGGTGGGTCAGCGAGAGAGGGACAGGTGGGACCAGCATGTTAGAGAGAGGTGAGATTGAGGTTAGTGTTTAGCTTAGATCTAGGTCTTGGAGAGAGGATTAGAGAGAGAGGGTAGGGGTAGGTTTAGGGGGAGGGTGTGGTATGATCTAACAAGATCATGCAAGGACATAACCCAAGGAGATGATGATTGAGACACAAGGCAAGGAAGGACAACAAGGTGGTGATGGTTGCATGGCCCATGCAAAATAATTAATGCCATGATGTATTTTGTAAAAACAGAATAAAATCTCATGGCATTTATTTATGTGCATCCTCAAAAGATGGAGTAAGGGCCAAGCTAAGGATTGAAGGAATGTTCCATGTGGAGTGAATGGAGATGACCATATTTGAATATATTTTGGACATGCTAGTGTGTATATTCCACTATGTGCATATTATCCTCAAAATATTCCAACATGAACAACCTTCCCATATCATTCCATATGGAAGCAGGTAGAATGGAAAAGGGTCCATTCCAAACAACATGAGCTAGAGATAAACCCAAATAAAATGCAATGCTCACATATGGTGGAATGGTGGAATGATGGGGTGATGACAAGAAAGGTGGTGGAGTCAAAAAGAGATGCCCCAACTCAACTTGGGCATTAAACATTTAGCAAGAACCAAACACAATATATCAAGAGGCAAATACAATTAATAATGCATATGAGAGAAGATCCAAATGGAAAAGGGTTTTATATGATGCTCAAATGCAAGGTGGCATGATGACATGAGCATGATATAATTATGATGCAACAATTATATATAGGAAGTAGACATATTATTACTAGACCAAGTAGCATTACAATTGTTAGACAATTGGGATGCTACAATAATCAAACAATTATGACTAAAACTCAACACAACTGATGGTAACAAAATAAATTTGTGAATATTGTTTACGTACCTCTTTATTTCTTTTATTATTCATTCTCTCGCTGACAATCTTGTGAATGTACTCGCAAACGTAGTATCCATATAGATTAGTCCCCAATGGTTGTTTCGCGCAGTTCTATACAAGAATATAATTCAATCAAACAATAATCAAGTATGATAAAGGTGTGTGGACCTCGGTAGTACTACTTACTTTGTTCAAACGCCATATCAACTTCGGTTTTCATCCACCGACCGGATCTTCCTCGATGAACGTTTTCCATACGCTGCCCGACAAAGAAAATGCATAAAAGAGTTATCAATTTGTTGATATCAGAAAATTAACGAAAAAACCAATAAGAAATTAAAATTACTTTTCGAGCATATCAAAAGCCGTCTTGTATAGTATAGGATCTTTGGTTAGTGAGTCAAAGACTTCAACTTCTCCATCATACATTTTAATGACGATAAGAATAAAGTGGAACCTGCACACGTTTAAATATGCAGTGTCATAGATATAACTCATCAATTAAAATTTTAACATCTGGTGAGCAAAAAGAATGTGTTAGAAGACAGTAACACTTACTTAAAGTTGTAAGGCCAAAGTATTATTTTTTTGTCACGTTGTCGCTTCAAAAACCTTAGCAAATTCTCCGGTGTATCCTTGTTATATATGGGATCTTCTATGGTTTTTACATGCATTGTATCCGGGTCAATGAACCCAATGTCCTTGATTTCATCCCTTTTGCATTCGAGCTTCTTCGATCTGCATAATATAGCGCACAAAAGATTATATTGAGTATAATTGCAGACAATGAACGAGCTGAGATAAAGACTTCTCAAATTAAATAAATAAATCACTTACAGAAAATAGCAACTGATGATAGATTTGTCGAGGGCCCGAAAATTGCTGCTCATGTGGACTTTGTTGCTCATGTGGACTGCTACGAGGAGGAGTTGTTGGCCTTGGCGAAAAGACATCGCCCATTGTCTTCTCATCGTCACCTCCAGGAAAATCAAGATCCATTGTTTCATAACCCGTCACAACGTCGTCCACCCCGACACGAGCATAGCCAGCCGGAATGGGCATATGATGGTGCGTTGCTCCATCTTCATTTGGGTAAACATAGCCGCCCGCCACCTTAATGGACATGTTCCTCATTGGCACATGTAGCTCGCAATATGTCTTCTCCGTGACATAATCCACGGGGTAGCTTGCTCCACATCCTACAAGATGCGAGGAACCCATGCTGCTTCTTGGCTGAGATGGGGCAACATCGGCTTGAGTATCTTGTAGAAACAGTTGCTGATCAGGTGCCCTCTGTCGACTAGTTGAGTCTATTTGATTTTTCTCAAGCAGCTGCACCTTACGTTCCAATTCCGATAACCGGTCTAAGTCCTTCTTCTTCTTTCTTGCATGACTTCTATAACTGTCAGCGCACTCCGGCCACGCTTCCTTCATGGTGACACCTGGGAGGGCTCGTATTCGTCCAAAGTGTTCAGGATTCCCCAGAGCGAGTGTCAACTCGTCATTCTCTCTATCGGGAATGTAATCTCCCTTTTTAACCTTTTCTATTGCATCTACAAGCAGCGTCGTGACTTGCAATTTTTTCCTTCCATTTTCCCATTGCAACGATCCGCCCTGTCTTTGGGTCCAACCCTGCCCCATGTGCGAACAACCAGAACTTGGACCGGTTGGGCCAGTCCTTTGTCTGTGGAACGATCTTTGCTTTCATCAGTTTATCTTCAAATGCTATCCACTTTGGAATGGCAGTCTTGTAGCCACCTGACCCCAATTTATAGAAATATTTCTTCTTTGCAGCATTTTTCGTACCCGTGACTGATCAGGACACGGCAGTAGACGATTGCTTATACGCCTTAAATGCGGGCCAGTGCGCTTCTATCTTCACTAGACTTTCAGTGAATATTGGATCTGCATCTTCATATTTGGCCCATAATTTTTTCTTCCAGGTCTGAAATTGTGTGGCCATCTTCTTAAGAGTCCATTTCTTTACTTTCGTCTTTTGGCCTTCCGTCAAGTTCTCCGGTAGGTTGAAGTGTGTCAGTAGACTGTCCCAAAGAAAAAAAATTAGAGTATCGTTGACATAACTAGCTTCATCCCCCGTGTTCTTCGGCTTATGCCACTCTACAATGCTGATCGATACATGGTCCATAACAATAACTCTAGCTTGATTTATAAATTTACGGCAGTACTCTTTGGGTTCCACCGGTTCACCACTATCCTTAAATGCGGTGAGGGCTAACCTACCCTCGGCCGATAGACGATGCGTCGGGCCTCGTCTCCCTTTATCACATTTGCTCGATGATCCAGAAGGCTAAAATAAAAATTATTCGTTAATAAGTGCAATACAAATAAATCAATGCATCTACTGATGAACATAGCCTTAATATAAATACACCTCGCCGGAGGTTATTAAGGACACTTTGTTGTCTCTTCTTTCTTCAGACTCAAGTCCCTCACCGACATCGTTCAGAAATTGTGAGCCAAAATCATTGTCATCTCCATCGGGTTCCGGTCCACGGGCACTCTCATATATCATTTTTTGCACAATGTCTTCTTGCTCCTCATCTCGGATGAAGGGGTCGTGCTCCATAGCTCAATGTCACTACAAAATCTGGATAGACAGAGGATAGAGCATAGTTTAACATCTGCTTGCTGGTAACATCCCGTGAGTAGCGATATGAAAAAAAAGCACTGCTGATAATTAAGTGAGGTAAGCTCAACGATAGCATGACGGCAACAAATGCATGCCATTTGTCGGTAGATGTTCTAGCCTTCATAAACATGCATGCATGCCACGAAGGAACGAGGAACCTTCAGTGCTCAAGAATGGCACACATATGAACCTAGTAAAACAATCGCCATCTCTTTCTAGAGAAGAACCTCCTTAATTATTCTTGAGGTTTATATTATATAGAATTGATTGGTAGTTGACCCTCGAAATATTTATGTCTAAAAAACATCTTCACAAATGAAACAATAAGAATGAATTGTTATGCATGATGTCGGTTAAGCTAGCCCCAATAGGGAGCATGATGGCAATAGGGAGCATGAGCCATGCATAGACATGCCAGAGTTCTATCAGGCCGAACTCTGAATTGATCAGACTTAGTGCAAAACAGCAGCAAAATGAAAATTCATTCAAAAGTTAACACAACTATCGGAAAGGAAGACAAGAGCTATGTCCTCACTTTAGTCCCACCAGTATCCTAGTTATTAGTTTCAGCGTATATCTACTATAGCTGTTAATATATAAGAAACTAGAATTTGAAGCTTATAGTGTAAAGAAGTATTGCTTAACTATAGATAGTTGATCGGATGATGATCCAAACTCCACAAATTTCAAAATTATCTTGCGCTGCCGTATTTCATTAATCACTTTCACTTGTAATTCGCATCCCATTTTAAATTCGAGTGATTCTACCTATGGGTTAGCATTGGCTTTTGCATTACGCATGCACAAGTTGCAGGGTATAAAACCATCATCCCCTGTTCCCAGACAAGTTCCCTTTCCAACCTGAAGACAGGAAAAAGTTCAGATAATTTGGCGCCGATTGAAATTGAAGCTCGATTCTAGGCGATGGCCACGGAGTCTCCCCAGCTGTTCCTGTGCCCTATCTCCATGGAGCTAATGGAGGATCCCGTCACGGTGGCCACCGGCGTCACCTACGAGCGGCGCAGCATCGAGCGGTGGTTCTTCAAGTACGGCAAGGCGACGTGTCCCGCCACCATGCAGCACCTCGCCTCCTTCGACCTCACGCCCAACCACACCCTCAAGCGCGTCATCTCCTCCTGGGCCAAACGTGGCTCCTCGCCCTCGAGCCCCACCGACGCGCTGGCGCCCATGGCGCGGGAGCGGCTGCCGTCGGTGCTCGCCGGCATTGAGGCGACGCCCTTCAAGGTGACCGCGCTGAAGAGCCTGATGTCCTGCATGGCTTTAGACGGGGCGGCGCAGGGCGAATTCGTCGCCTACGACGGCATCCAGGTGCTCAGCCGCGTCATGGCACAGGCCCTGGCGGAGAGCGGGGCCGGCGGGGACTTCTCGGCCTTCCGGACATGCGAGGAGGCCGCCGCCGTCCTGGACACGCTCCCGCTATCCGACGACGCGTCGGTGGACCTGGTGCTAAAGCCGGAGTGCATGAGGCCACCTGCCGCCTCCCCATTGCGCTGGCGAGGGGCCGCGCCACCTGCCGCCTCCCCATTAATGCGCCACGCTGGCGGTCAACCTCATCCGCGGAAACAACGAGCCGGAAGGAGGGGGACAAGGGGAGGACTCACCTGCTACTTGCCGGCGAGCGGGCGGAGCGGCGGTGGCTTGGCGCCGGCCGGGGGAGTCGCTGCGCTGGGGAAGCGGCGACGGTGAGGGAGCACGGCCGGCGAGCGGGCGGAGCGGCCGGCCGAGGACGGCGGCAGCTTGGCCGGGGAGCTGCGCCGGGGAGGGAGCACGGCCGGGGAGCTGCGCCGGGGGAGCGGCGGCGGCTTGGCGACGCCGGACTGCGGGATGGAGGTTTGGATAAGGCGTCGTCGCGTCGTCGTTGTATATTCGATTGGAGCACACGTATGGGAAGTAAAGGGTGGACTTTTGGTACCGGTTCCAAATAACAACCCGTGTTAATTCTTTTTTTACCGGTTCCAAATAACAACCGGTACCAAAAGTTTTAGTTTTTTTTCTGTTTTCCTAGAGTTTTGCCATTTCTGTATTTGTTTATGAGGTATTTTATAGTACCCTCAAATTAATAAGGGTCGTTAATTGCAGTCGATCCAAAGGCTCGTATCAAATCATACTGGAGTTAAAATCTTGACCAGTACGATTGTTACTCGCAACAAGTGGAGGGCAAAATAGGCACACGAATACCGTTCACCATAGTGGACTCCAGACAAGCCGCCTGCTCCATTTTAGCATCTCCTAGACAACCTGCAAGTCTCGCGTTCCAGGTCGCGTCTCCGGCTACGGGGCGTCCGGCGTCGGACGGAGCAGGACAACACCTCCCAGTTCGGGGAGCCGCACGGCACGGCTGCATCCACCTCCGTCATGGTCGCGGCAAGAGGGGCGCGCCTGTCGAAGGTGTCGTCAGGTCGTCAGAGCTGGAAGCCGCCATGGCCGGCGGGTGTGAGATCTTGTTTCCATAAAATCAGTAATGTCGGGAATAATAACTGTCACAGGGAATGTCTAAAATACCCATTATATTAACCGTTGGATGTAATCATACTTATCCTAACCCTGGCAGCAGTAAAAGGTACCTTAAAAGAGACCTTGTTTATATTTTTGTTTTATAAATGTTCACATATAACGGCGGTCCCTCCCCGCGCCTCCCCCAACCGATTCTCCCCAACAACCGGCGGTCCCTCCTCGCGCCTCCCCTGCATCGCCGCCAGCGAAGCCGCGTGCGCCCCCAGGAAGGTGGCGACGGGGCTTTCTTTCCTCGTCTCGAGGTTTCCATGGCGGGTAGGCGGCAGTGTTTTCGGCTGTGCGCCGTGGCGGTGCTGGGTGGCCATCGCTGAGCGCAGTGGCGTGTCTCTCGAAGGCAGGAGGAGCTGCACGGCGGGCCTGCGTGGCGGTGGTGTGTGGCCAGGCCGGATCTTTATTTCCTCGACAATCTTACCTCGGGCCAAATGACGGAGGAAACGGGCGAGAGGAAAAGGGCGGGAAATAATAGGCGGGAATAAACTTTTATTACGATTAAACTGGAATTAAAGTACATAGCTCAACTGAAAATTAAGATACATAGCCAGATTAAGTCACAATCAACCAAACTTGTTTTTGAATGTTGGAGTGATTCAGTCATACTCGTGCCTAGCCCTATAAACGTCGCCATTGTAGTCGTCGTAGTCGCCGATGTCGCCGTCGCTGGTATCGGGGTCTTGGAAGCACAGACAATGTTCACGGAGAAAGGTTTAATACATTATTACACATCATCAACAACATCCCTATCTAGTCTTCTGAGTTTTCTTTGTGTGTTTCCCTTTCTTCTGGTTGTGACGCAACCATGGACAATCTTCATTATTTAACACGATGCTTGGATCAGTTTTCACCTTGAAGGGTGGAATATCATCAAACTTATTATAATCTTCTGACATGTCTGTCTTATCCTCTACTCCCACGATGTTTCTTTTTCCTGAAAGAACTATGTGGCGCTTTGGCTCATCGTATGACGTGTCCTCTTGCCTTTCTTTTCTTTTTTTCGATTTGGTAGACATGTCCTTCACATAAAAAACCTGATCCACTTCACTGGCTAGGACGAATGGTTCGGTGTCGTACCCTAGATTCTTGAGATCCACTGTAGTCATTCCGTACCGCGGGTCTACATGTACCCCGTCTTTCAGGTTGAACCATTTGCACCGGAACAAAGGGACCTTGAAAGTAGGTCCATAGTCAAGTTCTCATATCTCCTCTATGTATCCATAATATGTGACCTTCTTCCCATTGTCCTCTGCTGCGTCAAAGCGAACACCACTGTTTTGGTTGGTGCTCTTTTTATCTTGGGCGATCGTGTAAAATGTATTCCCATTTATCTCGTATCTTTGAAAATTCGATATAGTCGAAGATGGTTGCTTGGCCAACAAGTATAGTTGTTCTTCATCAGTGCCATTAATGAGATGTGTTTGCAACCAACCGCCGAAAGTCTTCATGTGTTCTCCATCAATCCAATCTTCACGTTGCTCCGGGTATTCCGAGCGTAAAATATTCTTGTGTTCCACTATATACGGAGCCACCAAGCTAGAATTATGTAAAACTGTGTAGTGTGCTTGAGTGAAAGAATGTCCGTCCATACACATTGTTGATTTCTTTCCTAGTGTGTCTTTTCCATGCAGTCTCCCCTCATAGCGCGATTCAGGAACACCGACCGGCTTAAGGTCAGGAATAAAGTCAACACAAAACTCAATGACCTCCTCTGTTCCATAGCCCTTGGAGATGCTTCCTTCTGGCCTAGAACGGTTATGAACGTATTTCTTTAAGACTCCCATGAATCTCTCAAAGGCCAATCTCTTCGACCAGGTGAACGAGGAGATGCGTCATAATATTGAAGAAGGATGGTGGGAACACCAACTCGAAGCTAACTAGACATTGCACCACATCCTTCTGTAAATTTTGTAGAGTTAGTGGATTGATCACCTTCTGAGAAATTGCATTGAGGAACGCACATAGCTTCACAATGGATACTCGAACATTTTCTGGCAGAAGGCCCCTCAATGCAACCGGAAGTAATTGTGTCATAATCACGTGGCAGTCAAGAGACTTTAGGTTTTGAAACTTTTTCTCTGACATGTTTATTATTCCCTTTATATTCGACGAGAAGCCAGGCGGGACCTTGATGCTACTCAGGACTTCAAAAAAGATCTCCTTCTCTTCTTTGGTAAGAGCATAGCTGGCAGTACCTTGATACTTCTCTGGATTCAGGTTGTTTCCTTCGTGGATACATTGCTGGTCCTGCCGTGCATCCGGTGTATCTTTTGTTTTCCCATACATGCCCAAGAAGTTTATCAGGTTCACGCAAAGATTTTTCGTCACGTGCATCACGTCGATTGCAGAGTGAACCTCTAGTATTTTCCAATAGGGTAGCTCCCAAAATATAGACATCTTCTTTCACATGGGTACGTGTCCGTCAACATCATTCGGAACAGATTTTCCGCCAGGACCCTTTCCAAAGATCACTTTTAAATCCTTGACCATATCATATATAACATCCCCAGTAGGGCGGATAGGCTTTGTTCGGTTATCTGCCTCACCTCTGAAATGCTTTCCTCTCTTTCTTACGTGATGTTGTTTTGGAAGAAATCGGCGATGCCCCAGGTACACATTCTTGTTTCCCAAATATATACTGTCAGTCTCACCTAAACAGTGTGTGCATGCATTGTATCCCTTATTTGATTGTCCTGAAATGTTACTAAGAGCAGGCTAATCACTGATGGTTACAAACAACAACGCTCGTAGGTTAAATTCCTTTTGTGCGTGCTCATCCCACAGAGGTACACCTTCTTCACGCCACAATTGTAAAATTTCTTCAACCAATGGCCTCAGATACACATCAATGTCATTGCCGGGTTGCCTCGGGCTTTGGATGAGCACTGACATCATAATGAACTTCCGCTTCATGCACAACCAAGGAGGAAGGTTATAGATACATAGAGTCACTGGCCAGGTGCTATGACTGGAGCTCTGCTCCACGAAAGGATTAAAGCCATCTGTACTTAGACCAAATCTTAAGTTCCTTGCGTCCTCTGAAAATGACTTAAACTTTCTGTCGATTTTTCTCCACTGCGACCCGTCAGCAGGGTGTCTCAGCATCACATCTTTTTTACGGTCCTCTTTGTGCCATCACAACAACTTGACATGCTCTTTGTTTTGGAACAAACGTTTCAACCGTGGTATTATAGGAGCATACCACATCACCTTGGCAGGAACCCTCTTCCTGGGGCACGACTCGTCCTCAACATCACCAGGGTCATCTCGCCTGATCTTATACCGCAATGCACCACATACCGGGCATGCATTCAAATTCTCGTACTCCTCACCGCGGTAGAGGATGCAGTCATTGATGCATGCATGTATCTTCTGCACCTCTAATCCTAGAGGGCAGACAACCTTCGTTGCTTCGTATGTACTAGAGGGAAATACGTTCTTCCCTGGAAGCATCTTCTTTATTATTTTCAGCAACTTTTCAAATCCCTTGTCAGAAGTACCATTCTCTGCCTTCCATTGCAGTAATTCCAGTGTAGTACCTAGCTTTTTCTGGCCATCTTCGCAATTTGGGTACAATAGTTTGTTGTGATCCTCTAACATTTTCTCCAACTTCAACCTCTCCTTTTCACTTCCGCAGTTTATCTTCGCATCAAGAATGGCCCGACCCAAATCGTCATCGGGCTCATCAAAAATGGGCTCATAAAAAATGGGCTCTTCTTCAGATTCGTCTCCCCCCATTCTACTATCACCGTCTTCAGTGAACATAGGATAGTTGTCATTATCCTCTTCTTCTTTGTTGTCTTCCATTATAACCCCTCTTTCTCCGTGCTTGGTCCAACAATTATAGCCGGGCATGAAACCGTTCTCAAGCAGGTGGACGTGAAGGGTTTTTGAAGTAGAGTAATCCTTCGTATTCTTACAGGAACTACATGGACAACAAATGAAACCATTTGACCGCCTGTTTGCCTCCACGTTGAGAAAATAATGCATGCCAGTAATGAATTCGGGATGGCATCGGTCACCGTACATCCATTGTCGATTCATCTGCATTATATAAGTATATAAAAATCATTAATTACACAACATCATGAATATATGAGTGACCAAATTAATTAATATTCAAGTTTATCATCACATAAAACTAAGTGTTTTTATAAAAAAAAGACTCACCGAGGTTGTGCCGGCTAGGAGACGACTCTGGCGATCGACGGCGATGAGGACGGGGACGATACTAAAACCAAAAAATCATACTTCAATTTGAGCTCAAATTGCATATAAAAAGAATGAAATTCCTAACTTAGGCATTTCATCGAACACCTTGCTAGCACTAGAAAAATGATACGAGTTAGACTAGCAATGAAATAAGCTAAATTAGGATGATATTGCTAACCCTTGGATAGACGGCCGATGCCGTCAATCTTGACAAAATGGTGGAGAAAAATGAAGATTTATTGGAGTGTGAGAGGAGGGAAATATTTGAAAATATGAGAGGAGAAGCAAAAATGGAGCTGGCTCGGGTGGCTCGCGTGAAGGAATAGATGTGGAGACCCTTTAGTACCGGTTCTTTATATGAACCTATACTAAAGGTGCAACGCTGGACCCACCTCTGCCTTAAATTTGGCTCGAAACCCTTTCGTACCGGTTCGTAACACGAACCGGTACTATACATTCTAAACGAACCGGTACTAAGATACGCCGGTGACCTGCGCAGTTAAACCGGTACTAATGCATCCTTTAGTACCGGTTCTTACGAAACCGGTACTAAAGATCAAATCCTTTGGCTAGTTTTCTACTAGTGGACGTACGAGAGGCTCTACATTTGAAATTAAAATACGCTGTCATAGTCGGTTGAGCCACATATTAATTCCTGTTTCTATGTCGATCTCATCTGCTCAGCATGGCAACTGCCCGCAGCGCATCGACGCCGGCCGGCTTTTGGTGGAAAGACATTTCAACATTCTCCCGCTATTTCGGAACCAAAACTTGTTGTCCAGCAATCTGGCACATATACCGTACGCGTGGTGCACTCACATTTGCAGATATGGACGACGAGTAGTATTTTAATTGTCCCCCAGACAGCAAATGGCATCACGGAGTGCGTCATTTAACTCATGATTTGCGACGACGACGACGCGCGACCGTCATATGATATACACAAACCATTGTTAAATGTCCCACTTGTACGAAACCCTCTAGCTAGTTGTACAACGAGAAGTTGATAACATAGTTAACCAACGCCACTGAGATGGAGTTTTCAAGTAGAACTTCCACATCGACGACCCATATACATTAATTATTTTGCTCGACCAGACTGTCACAAATATGACACGATCGAGCAAACAAGTTTTCAACGCCTTCCGAATGTGACATTAACGCGAGACTTGTGGGAGACATTCAAACTGCCGCTAGTGTAACATAATTGTGTTGGAACTTGCATCCAAACGGGAAATTCTCTATAATTGTATACTCTGTTAGTATGTAATAGGTACGTGTACGGTGTACGGATTAGTACTCCGACCGTACACATACCAACCATGTACACACCACATAGGGGGCCTTTTTAATCTATATAACACGCAACCGATGGCCCGCGAGGACACGCATCGTTCCACAAACATTGACATGGTACCAGAGCGGGTCTCTTCCGAACTCTAGCCGCCGACCCCAAACCCTAAACCTCGCCGCCGCCACAGCCAACCGCCGCCGCTCTCAGCCGCCGCCGCTCCTGTAGTCGCCGCTCAAGACTACGACCACGATCACGACCCAAGCCAAAACCTATGACCACAACACAAATATCTCTGCCGCCGCCTCAAGATCTTCTTGTAGCCCCTGCTTAGATCTCAAAACCAAAACAAAAAAAGCCAAAACCACGACCCAAGTTCCCTCTGCCGCCGCACACCCTTGTGCCGCCTCCGAGATCAAGACCCACGTCACCGCTGCTCCTTAGCCGCCGACACGTCCAAGATCGCCATGTCATCCTCAACATCTTCATCGGCCACTGCCATTGCCGTTGCGCTCGGATCGGCCCCATCCCAGCTCCTCACGCAAGATAATGCACTGATCTGGAAGGCTTTGGTCATCCTGGCTCTTCGTGGTGCCCATGTTCTGGCCCTCGTGGAGGGATTGGACATGGCGCCAGAGAAGCTTTTGGAGACCAAAGACATCAACAAAAATAAGGTTACAATCGAGAACTTGGAGTACGCTGCTTGGATCTCTTGTGATCAACATGTGCTGCGGTGGATCCTGAATGCTCTATCTCCCGATGTGCTCGTTCACGTCGTCGGCATGGAGACATCTGCTGCAGCATGGGCCACCATCAACGACCACGTCTCCTCGTCGTCCAAGACCCGTGTTCAACAACTTCGTTCAGCCCTCAACGATACTCGTAAGAACGATATTTCTGCTGATAAGTATTTCACCAAGATGAAGGGTCTTGCATCTGAACTTGTCGTTGTTGGTAAACCGATTGATGATGGTGAACTAGTTTGGTATGTTCTTCGTGTTCGTGGTCTTGTTAGCCACTACAACAATTTACTCACTGCTATTAATGCAAATCCTAGTACCAATTTTCCTGAGTTACTAAGTCAAGTTCAAGCCTATGATCGCATGCATAAAACTGAAGATGTCAGCTTCTCCTCTTCGGCTAACGTTGCCCGACGTGGCAATGGTGCTCCGCCACGAGCTCCTGACCGCCCGCGCCAGGAAGATCATCCCCGCCAGCACACTACGACGACCGTGGCCGTGGTGATGACCATGGCCGTGGTGACTACCATGACCACCGCGATGATCATGGTCGCCGCGACGATCGCGGACTGGGGCTGCCGTGTTGGTGGCGGCTACCAGGTGAAAGGACTATATCTTCCCATGTTGTTTTTGGTGTTAATGATAATCCCATTTGTGTTTTAATTGTGCGCTTGAGTTTCAGGGGAAACGTTGTTGATGTCTCCTTCAAATATGGTGGATGCTCTCTTGGGATCCCATGAAGACGGTGGCCTTTTAGTTTTTTCCTAGTTTCTCTCCGGTTGTTGTTTTTCGGTCACCATACTATTAAGAGGGGGTCCAACTTGGAAGGCTGTGGGAAATCACTTGTTCTTGCACAAACCTATATGCACCACCATAGCCATCCTACTATACCGTGAGAGAGTGTGTTTCTGTTCCGTTGGAGCCTTCTGTGTCTCACCGGAACATCCGGCCTGGCGCCGGAAGTTCCGCTCAGGCCCTTTTCTGCGGGTTGATCTGAGCCTTGTTCCGATCGTAGTTCTGCCCCAAGTTCCGGTGGTGAATCAGTAACCTACTGTACGTAGTGTTCTATTTGCCGGAACTTGGGCTGGAACTTGCATCGGAACTTGCCCTGACAGAAAGTCCTGAGCGGACTTCCGCCCAGACGTCGAAACTTCCGGCCAGATTCGGCTCGTGACCCAGAACTTCCGCCCCTAGTTCCGCTCCAAGTTCCGCTAAGGGTCAGTAACCTTCTGTTTGAAGTGTTCTATTTGCCGGAACTTGGGTCGAAACTTGCATCGGAAGTTCACCGGAACATCTGGTCTGTTTTGACCAGAACTTCCAGTTGAGCTTTTGGAGCGGGCGTCAACGGTCTTATGACCGTTGGAGCCAGTCTGGGCGGAACTTCCGGCTTCTCACCGGAACTTCCGGTGAGGTCGCGGGGGCCGAAATGGTTCAGTGCAGGGGGGACCTATTTAAGGCACCCCTCTTCTTCCTCCCATCTCTCTCGAATTTCTCTCTCTCCTCCATTAATGCTTGAGCTTCACCTCACTAGATCTCTCTCTCTAGCCACTCAAATGACTTGATCTTTTGAGAGGTGAGGGAGGTGACCTGGATCTACACTTCCACCAAAGAAGATTTGATTTCCCCCACCCATCCTTTGTGGATCTTGTTGCTCTTCGGTTTCTTGAAACCCTAGACGGTGTAGGGCATCCTCGGAGCTAAGGCTTGTGTTGTAAAGCTTCGAGGTGTCGTTGAGGGCCTCCAATTGAGTTGTGGAGCCTCCCCCTCAACCTTGGTGTAAAGGTTTCGGTTGGTGCCTTCAAGGTCACCGGTTAGTGGATTGTGAGGCCTCCTTTGTGGGGGAGCTCACCGGAGAAGAAGGTGAGGCCTTTATGGCACTCGGGTGACCTTGTGTGTCCCCGACACCTCTCCAACATAGACGTAGCTTCTTGGGAGTGAACTACGGGAATTACATATCCGTGTCCCCGCTCCGGTTACTTTGTTCCCTTCCTTTACTTCTTTCTATTTACCGTTTTTGTGGTTGGTGTTTGTTTTCTTGCATTTAGGTTGTTCACTTAGTTGCATCTCTAGATAACTTTCCTTCTCGTTGAGACTAAAAGTGAGAAACAAATTAAAATTGGGTAGACGCCTATTCACCCCCCCTCTAGTCGTATCAAGTCGGTACTTTCAATTGGTATCAGAGCCAAGGCTCTTATTTCGGGCTTTACCGCCTAAGAGACTATGGCCGACGAAGGGGGTAGTGAAACCGAAAAATCCAAGAACTTGGCCACTATGGATGACCTCAAGCAATTGGAGTCGTCCATGATGTCCAAGTTCGAGGAAATGATGACTATCTTGTAGTCTCTCAAGCCAAACCCCATGGTTGCTCTTGACACACCCCAACCCACTGAGCTTCCTCCCACCATTACGGTGTCCGCCCCCGGGGTAACTCCCGCGGCCGCCACCACTCGCTTGGGACTTGGTTTTTTTGCTCAAACCTCTACCAAGGTTCCAAGTGAGAACACCGAGGATCCCGAGAACCCAACTTCCAAAGAGGAAAATGGAGGAAATGACTACTCGGCGGTACCCCCACCGCCGAAGTACACTCCGGATCCACCCATTACCATGCCACACATTATTCCTCAAGGAGCACCACCCATGCTAGATACTTCTAATTTCGCCAATTGGCAATATCTAATGCGCTCACATATTTCCAGCTCTTCTATTGAGTTAATGAGGATCGTGGAGGATGGATTCTCTCCATATGACCCAAAGAAGTTGACATGAGGTGAAGTGGTGGACAAGCAACTCAATGCCACAGCTTTGTGGATGATTCAAAAGGCCTTAACTCCAAAGGACTTTGCTCACATTCGCCAATTCGACATCGCCAAGGGAGCTTGGGATCAACTCACCGAGCTCTTTGTTGGAAATGCAAGCATCCAAAGCTCCAAGTTTGATGAAATCAACAACGAGTGTGATGGTTTCGCAATGCAAGATGATGAGACCCCCGAAGACATGTATAGGCGCCTTAAGGTCCTTTGTTCCACTATGAGGGACCTTGGGGCCCACTATGTTGATGACAAGTTTATGAAGAGGAAGTTCATCCAAGCTCTCCTTCCGTTTGAAGAACAAAAGCTCAACTCTATCAAGGGAATAACCAACTTTCACCTAATGACCTCCCAAGAAGTCTTGAGTGAAGTAATTGTCATGACTATTGCCAAGAAGAATGCGGAGTCTGCTCGAGCTAGGGCCATTGGGTCAACCAAAGTGAATCTTTCTTTGAAGGCCAAGGCTATTGAAGTTGATGATGATGATACATCAAGTGAGTGTTCTCAAGAGGATCTCAAATGTGCCTTCAACGAACATCTTGCTCTCGCTTCAAGGAACTTTTGGAACAAGTCCGAATTCAAGTCAAGATCAAGGGACAATTCAAGATGCAACTCACCCAACAAGTCTCCCAAGGCAAGGTCGTGCTACAATTGCAATCACAAGAGTCACTTCGTGGCCAAGTGTCCCTTTGAGAACCGTGAACAAAATGGTGGTCGTCTCATTCGCAAGATCAAGCCAAGACCTCCTCATCCATTGAACAAGAACTACGCCGTCAAGAACGTCACTAACAAGGAACGAGCAATTGTGGTCCATGAAGAATACCTTTCAGGAACGGATGAAGATGATGATGATGAAGTTCATGGTGGAGAGATTGTGGGAGTTGCTGCTATTGCTACTACCTCAACTCCACATCTATCCCTCTTCGACTCGCCAAATGAAAATGTCATCTCCTCCAACCAAAAGTGCTTCATGGTCAAGGCCACCGAGGTAACACCGAAACCCACTCCTCAACCTATCTCTAGTGAGACTTCCTCTCTTGATCTTGTTGGTCTAGAGGTGAAGAAAGAGATGATTGACATGTGTGAATTTGTTGCTACCTTAGATGAAGAAACTAAAACTTGTTTTGAGTCCTTGCTTGCACAACTTGACAATGCTAGGGATGCCTTAGATGAAAAGGAAGAACTTCTTGACTTGCTAAGTAAAAATGAAAGAGATGTCGCCAATGAAATTGCTTCTCTCACTCAAAGTCTTGAGGATGAACAAAATATGAGAATTAATCTTGAAGAAAATGTGTCTAAGCTTGTAGATGATCATAACAACACCTTGTGCTCTATAATTAAAGAACGTGATCATGCTCTTGCTTTGATTAAGGTTCTCAAGAAAGAAAATGTTGAGTTTGTGGGTGGTCATGAAAGGACTCAAAAGGATCTTGAGAAACTCAAAGAGGAACACAAAGCCTTGGAGAGTAAATTCTCAAATTTTTTTGAAGCCCATGAACAGCTTCAAACTCAATTAACTTGTGATCTCGCTAAGTCTTCCGCTGTGCAAATTATAGACTTGTCTAGCACTCCTAACCCTTGTTGCAAGCATGAGCATCTCATAGAGGAAGTCAAGGTGTTGAAGGATCAACTTGCCAAGACTAAGAAGAAGAAGAAGAAGAAGAACAAGAAGAAGAAAAAGAACAAGGGCATGGCTCAAGGGGTACCAAATGGCCTAACCTCTTGCAAAGTGTCAACTTTGCCGGAAAGAACAATCCCTCTTATATTCTTTGCAAATCATATGATGTTCATGTATATGCTAGATATGTGGGAACTTCTTACACGCATGATTATCATGAAGGGTTTCGCGGCATAGTAAATCAAAATTTTCTACGGATGCGAACAGAGGGAAAGCCAAGATCTAATCTAGGAGATGCAAACAACGAGAGAGATTGGATTAGATCTTCATACCCTTGAAGATTCGCACAGCGGAACGTTCGTCGGAACGTGGGTGATGTAGTCGTACTCGTTTCTCCTCCGCGCGATCCGATCCGATCTAGCACCACAAGTGGCGGTGCCTCCGTGAGATGCACACGTGCAGCACCTCGACGTCTCCTCCTTCCTCGGACCAGAAAGTATGGTGGAGAGACGAATTGGATCTACAACACGACGGCATGGTGTATATGGTGGAGAATTTCTACAGTAGGGCTTCGCCTACAAACAGTCGGGAGGGAGAGAGGAGGGCAGCAGGACGGCTAGCTCTTGGAGGGGAAGGTGTGGGGGAGGGGGGTGCGCCCCCAGCCCTCTTTATATAGAGGGGTGGGAGGCTGCAACCATAGCCCCCTCCCCCAAGCCAAACCGGCGGCCCCAAGGAGAAGGAGTGGGGGCAAATCCCCCTTCTAGAAGGTCTATCTCGAGTTTAAAACCCTCTTGGCCGGCTGGGCCCTATGGGGCCTTGTTCCCCTGGCCCAATGCGGCCAGGGCACTCCCTCATAGGCCCATGCCCCCTCCCGGAAGGTGGGGCCACGTTGGTCCCCTTCCGGAAGGTTCTAGAAGCTTCCGATACAATACCGATTAACCCGGAACAATTCCGAACTCCAAAAACTGCACTGCCTTATATGAATCTTATTCTCCGGACGACTCCGGAACCTCTCGTGATGTCCCGGATCCCATCCGAGACTCCGAACAAAAACCCATAAACCAATTATCCAATCTATCCTAGCGTCGAGACACGTTAAGTGTGTGACCCTGCGGGTTCGAGAATATGCAGACATGATCTTCTATCAATAATCAACAGCGGGGTCTGGAAACCCATATTGACTCCCACACATTCATCGATGATCATATCGGATGAACCACGATGCCCGGATTCAATCAATCCCATACATATATTCCCTTCGTCTCGCGATATTTTACTTGCCCGAGATTCGATCGTCGGTACTGTCATACCTAGTTCAATCTCGTTCACAGCAAGTACTTTACTTGTTCCGTAATCTGATATCACTTTGTGATTAACTCCTTAACCACATGCTTGCAAGCGGTGTTGATATCGATTACCGAGTGGGCCCGAAGTATATCTCTCCGACTTGGGAGGGACAAATCCCATCTCGATACATACAACCCAACAGATACTTTCCGATCACTTGAGAGACACCTTTATGATCACCCTCTCATAGGATGACGTTTGATGACCTCAAAGCTTTCTTCCGATACCAGGGAGTTGTATTATCTCATGGTCTAAGGAATACAATATTTGACATAAGAAAAGCTTCGCAAAGACGAACACGATGACACGATCTAATTGCTTCGCTTAGTTTGGGTCTGTCCACCATATCATTCCCCAATGATATGATCTCATTATTAATTGACAACTCATGTCCATGGTTAGGAAACCTTAACCATCATTAATCAATGAGCTAGTCCATAGAGGCATACTAGGGACACGGTGTTGTTCACAAACCACACAAGTATTAAAGTTTCCTCTTAATACAATTCTAGCATGGAATATAAACATTATCATGAACAAGAATTATAATAATAACATCTTTATTATTGCCTCTAGGGCATAATTCCAACATATCATTGGGAAATTTGGGTGCCAGAGGCTCTTGTCACTAACAAAAGGGGACCCATTGCAAAATGGGTACCTAAAACCAAAGCTTGATTTTCTTGTAGGACTATGCTTCCGGTGGATCAAAATGGGTGCTTGATAGTGGTGCCACGAGTCATATGACCGGAAGCAAGTCTATCATGACCGACATGAGGCCCAATATTGCCAATACCATGGTCTCCTACGGTGACAAAACAAGCTCTCAGGTTTTGGGTTTAGGCAAAGTGGTGGTAACCCCGGATGTATCCTTGGTTGACGTCATGCTTGTTAAAACTCTTGGTTACAACTTACTCTCAGTTCTTGCTCTTTCTCTTATGGGTCTTTATTCTTTCTTTAATACTCATACCGTGGTCCTCATGTGGAGCAAGTCTCTCAAGGTGGCTTTTGTAGGATATGTAGAACATGACTTGTATGTGGTGGACTTTTCAGGGACCACTACTCCTCATGCTCTATGTCTCTATGCTAAAGCCGACAAGGGATGGTTGTGGCATCGCCGCCTAGCCCATGTTAACATGAGAACTTTGCAAAGACTTCACTCCGAGGGCCACATCCTTGGAATTAACGATGTTTCTTTTGCCAAAGATCGTGTTTGCAGGGCTTATATTGAAGGGAAGATGCATGAAACTCCTCACAAAGCACTCAATCAAATCACCACCGAGAGGTGTTTGGAGCTCTTGAATATGGATCTCTTTGGTCCACCCTCTCATGATAGCCTTGGAGGCAAGAAGTATTGCTTGGTTATTGTGGATGATTTCTCAAGATACACTTGGGTGTTCTTTTTCAAGTACAAGAGTGAGACTCAACAAACCGTCATCGATTTTGCTAATGAGGTTCAACGGAAGCACAATGCAACTATTCTCTCAATTCGAAGTGACAATGGCACCGAGTTAAAAAAACTATACCTTGGATGAGTTTCTTAGTGATTAAGGAATCAAGCATCAATACTCCACTCCCTATACCCCTCAACAAAACGGATTTACCGAAAGGAAGAATCGCACTTTGATGGATGCGGCCTGATCTATGCTAGCTGAGTTCAAGTCTCCATACAACTTTTGGGCCGAGGCCATCTCCACCGCTTGCCATGCAACCAACCGGCTTTATCTCCACAAGAAAAAGAACAAGACCCCCTATGAACTTCTCACCGGGAAAAAGCCTAATGTTAGCTACTTTCGGGTGTTTGGTTGCAAGTGCTACATTCTCAATAAAGGAGTTCGTTTGTCCAAGTTTGAATCCAAGGCTCAAGAAGGAATTTTCGTTGGCTACTCAAATCAGTCCCATGCTTATAGAGTCTACAACAAAGCCAATGGAAGAGTTGAAGAGACGAGCAACGTGAAGTTTGATGAAAATCATGAGTCTCTTGTTAGGCAAGATGGTGTTTGTGATCCAAGTGATGAAATTCCTCCTAAGGCCATAAGAAGAATGGGTGTGGGTTTCCACCTCCCCATTGAGGACCCCCTTATGGACGAAGGAGAAGGACCAAGCTCTACTCAAGTGGAGCCCTCACTTTCACAAGATCATCTTGCCCCTCAAGGACCTACATTTTTGGCACAATCTCCCTCAAGATCTTCCGAAGCTTCCCATGCTCATGACTCTCCAAGCTCCAAAGATCAAGCTCTTCATCCACAACATCAACCTCCCCACGATGGGGCTCCTCCTCAAGGCACCTCCCACGGACAAGCTCTTCATCAACCTCCCCAAGATGGGGCACCTCCTCAAGGTCACGGCTCTCCCCAAGGTCAAGCTTGTCAATATCAAGAGCAAGTCATTGATCATCAAGGCTCCACTCCAAATGATGACTCCCCCGAAGTGGAAATTGATGACGATGACCCTCGTGTTCGTGCTTATAGTCAAGGCGGCGGCTCAATTGGTGGCAATGACCAAGTGGTAGCTCAAGAATCTCATGTTGAAGCACAATCCTGCCGTCAAACCTATCGTCTCGCCAAGCTTGTTCGAGATGGCCATATCCTTGATAATGTCTATGGAGATTTCAATAAGGTTCCACTACTAGGAGGCAACTAGCTTCCTTTAGCTCTCACCATGCGTTTATCTCTCTTGTGGAACCACATAAAGTCTTCGAAGCTCTTGAAGATGATGATTGGCTTGATGCTATGAACGAAGAACTTCAAAACTTCAAAAGGAACAATGTTTGGACATTGGTTAAGCGGCCCAAAGATTGTCAAAACGTCATTGGAACCAAGTGGGTCTTCAAGAACAAGTGTGATGCGAATGGAATTGTCGTGCGCAACAAGGCAAGGTTAGTTGCCCAAGGATACTCACAAGTTGAGGGCATCGACTACGGTGAGACTTATGCCCCCGTTGCTCGCCTTGAATCCATTCGTATGCTTCTTGCCTTTGCTACCCATCATAACTTTAAGTTGCATCAAATGGATGTTAAGAGTGCTTTTCTTAATGGTCCTTTGAAAGAGTTGGTATACGTCAAGCAACCTCCGGGTTTTGAGGATCCACTTTTTCTGAACCATGTCTACAAGCTCAATAAGGCACTCTATGGCCTCAAGCAAGCCCCACGTGCGTGGTATGATTGCCTTAGGAAGCTCTTGTTAGACCGTGGCTTCGAAGTGGGCCTCATTGATTCCACTCTTTTTACTAAGAAAGTTGGATGCCACTTGTTCGTATGCCAAATCTATGTTGATGATATTATCTTTGGGTCTATTAGCAAAACTTTTAATGAGGATTTTGCCAAGCTCATGACCGATCGCTTCGAGATGTCCATGATGGGGGAGTTGAAGTTTTTCCTTGGGTTTGAAGTCAAGAAATTGACGAAAGGTACTTTCATCAACCAAGCCAAGTACATCCAAGACATGCTCAAGAAGTTCAAGTTTGATCAAGTCAAAGGTGCCAAGACTCCCTTGCCAACTAAGGCTAATCTTGATCTCGATCCCAAGGGTAAGGAGGTGGATCAAAAACTCTATCGGTCTATGATTGGGTCTTTGCTCTATCTTTGTGCATCCCGACAGGATATTATGTTGAGTGTGGGTATGTGTGCAAGATTTCAAGCCGCACCAAAGGAAAGTCACATGGTGGCGGTCAAGAGAATCTTTCGATATTTAGTTCATACCCCAAACTTTGGGTTGTGGTACCCCAAGGGAGCCAGCTTTGATGTTATTGGTTACACGGACTCGGACTAGGCTGGTGACAAAGTGGGAAGAAAGTCAAACTCCGGAGCTTGTCAGTTTCTCAGAAGATCTTTGGTTTGTTGGTCCTCGAAGAAGCAAAACTATGTGTCTATGTCCACTGCCGAAGCTGAGCACATCTCTGCCGCAAGCTGTTGTGCTCAATTGCTATGGATGAAGCAAACTTTGAAGGATCTTGGACTATCTTTTGACAAGGTGCCTCTTCTTTGTGACAATGAGAGTGCCATTGCTATTGCTCACAATCCCGTGCAACACAACCGTACCAAGCACATTGAGATTCGTCATCATTTCATTCGGGACCATGTTGCTAGAGGAGACATTTTTTGGAGTATGTTCCCACCAAGGCAAATCTTGCGGATCTTTTCACGAAGCCTCTTGATGAAGCAAGGTTTCGGGAGTTAAGGCATGAGCTAAATATCATCGATTCGAGCAATGTTGCTTGAGTACCTTATAAACCTACCCGCGTCTCAATGTGTATCTTGTTTGGATGTAGGCATGGATTTAGGGGGAGTATAGTTCCTCTTATGAACAAACGCTATCCCTATTATGCGCACATTAAAGTTTTCATACTCTATAGTCTCTAAAGGAGACCATTTGAGCTTCATGATGAGTTGGTAATGAACCCAAGATATATCTTCGCGGTGTCAAGCCATTTACTCTTATATAAGGTGGCCTCGGCCACCGACCCGTTTTTATTTGTGTCTTTGTTCTTTTTGTGTTTTTCTTGGCTTTTGTTGGCTTTGGTTCTTCACAGTTTGATCTCTCTATCCTAAGCCTTTCCTTTACTCAAGGCCTCTCTATTCCCTGCACAAGTTCTTCCTTGTTATCTTCCAAACCTGAGAAGGTCTTCCTGGCGTCACCGGAACTTCCGGTTAGATGCCGGAACTTCTGGTCAGCTGGTTGTTCGTCTGAACCACCTGCTGACCTGGAACGTGTTCAGCCTGACCCGGAACTTGCGGTCCCTGACCGGAACTTCGGGTGGTGCTCCCTGTCCTATATAAGGTGGTCCCTGGGGGAAAACTGGATCTTCTTCCTTTTTCCCCCAAGACCCATCCTCTATTTGGAGCAGCCACCGGCCAAGACCTCTCCACGAAGGTGCTCCGGCCCCTTCGTCTCCGACCACTCCTCTGCAGATCTGCTCCGTGGGAACCTTCCCCACCTCGATATCCCACCATGGACTCCGGTATTTGCCCTCAACTCCCTCCATTAATGGAGATCTTGCTCTCTCACCATGGCTTGAGTTAGGGCACACCATGTCTAGGCTAGTTCTTTGGCTAGAACTTGTTGGGAGATCTTGGTAGGCCTAGGGTATCATGCTAGAGTAGATTGGTCCAATACACTCTTGAAAATCTTTGCACTTGTGGCTTTTAGATCTAGATCTAGTGAACTGCTGTTTGGAACCGTCAGTTCGTGGTCTCACCGGAACTTCCGGTGAGCCACGATCGGAACTTCCAGTGGACCATTTTCACCGGAAGTGCCGGCGATTCAGCGGAAGTTCCGGCAACAATGCAACTTTTCCTGATTGTATTTTTCCAATCTATTTCTTTTGTTTCCTCTTCTGAACTGGTGCACTTACCCCACCTTCCCTCCCTATTATTGTGCTTTCTTCTCAGGGCAAGGAGGTACCCGCCAAGGCAAGCGTACCCGTCGACCATCCTCTGACATTCCTCCTGAGATTGATGAAGAAGATGTTGAAGTTGTGCGTCCAACCACTCAGACTTGTCGTCAGAAGGCTGTTGTTGCTCGCCGTGCTGCTGCTGCTGAAGGGAAGAGGCCTGCTCTTTCTCAGAAGGCCACTGCTGCTGGGCCAGACATGACCAAATCCAAGATTTCCAAATGGTCTCAGAAAGCTTACTCTGCTTTCAACGTACGGATCCCTACCTCGTGGCTCGTGACCATCTTTTCTTGGACCCTCACTTCCACAACTGCCGTCAGGAACAAATATTTGCTGAAATCTATGCAACAAAGTAGAAGTTCGTGGTTGCTCCTCAAAAGTACATCAATGTGACTCAAATGGAAGAGAAGCATGCATACTTTGGTGAGGCTCTTGATATTTGCCAGAAGTTTGGGTTGATTCCCCTCATGGAGCACCGTCAGAACTTTGATGTGAATGTTATTGCTCAGTTTTACTCAACTCTGTTTATTCACATGCAGTCCTGTACTGAAGGTGTGTTGAAGTGTATGACTAGGGGAGTGTTTCTTACCGCCACTTTGTCTGAGTTTGCTGAGCTTCTTGGCTATCCCCTTCAGCCTGGCCGCGGGGCAAATGGTTGGCGTGTTCACGGTCCCGAAGCTGCTGATCCTAAGGTCCTGGAGCCTCTCTACATTGAAGGGTGGGGAACTGTTGGGTTTGTGAATCATCTGCTGCTAGTTTTTGACATCATGCGCAGGGTGTCCTTGAACACCATCTCTCCCAAGGCTGGTAACTTTGATCAGTTCCATGGCTATCAGGTTGACCTCATGCATCAAACTTATCTCCGCCGTGACACTGATAGTCCTATGGATGTTATGCACTTCATCTACTCAGAGATGTGCCAAGCTATTATTGAAAAGCGCTCCTGCATCTATGCTCCCTTCATTCAGACTCTCATCAATCACAAGTGGCTTGAGACGACTCGCACTCGCTTTCCTGAAGACAACATCACCATTCATGAGGAGAAGAAGCTGTGTGTGAGTAAGCACCAAAAGCCTCGTTCTCAAGAAGAAAAGGAAGCTGAACTCCAGAAGGACCGAGATGAAGCTGGTGGTCCCTCCTCTGCTCCTGGGGGCTCTAGTGCTGGTGGTCCTTCTCTCCAGAGGCAGCCATCTTGGGCAAAGAAGCTGCTTGGGAAGGTGAAGAAGACTTTGTGCTTTCTGCAGGACCGCGAGTATCATGCCTATGTAGATCAGTGTCACAATGTTCAGCTCCCGAAGGCCATCATGACAACTCTCAACATTCCTAGCTCACCGGTCACTAGCTCTGTCACTGTTCCCAAGGATGATTGGATTCGCGACAACTGCCACTGGTCCGAGGATGAGTCTGAGGAGGAGGTCACTGGTCCGTCGCCTGAGTGGGGTCCTTGGGTCCCTGAGTCTGCTCCTCCCCCTTTCATGGCTGGGACAATTAGATTGATCTTTTCTTCCTTTTTGGTGTCTCGATGCCAAAGGGGGAGAAAGATGTCTATTAGGTTGTCTACGGGATTTGCATGGGTTGAGTCGCGAGCATGTTCTTGCCTTTGATCTTTTCCTGATCGCGAACTCTCTAGTTTATTTGTGTTCTTGTGGAACTTTTATGTCTATGAACTTATGTGTGCTTGTGGACCATGTTATGTTTGAGACTATGTGGTATCTTTGTGGTATCTTATGCAATGCCGTGCGTGTGGTATCTTGTTGTCATCTTATGGGCATATGCATATGGTGGTGGAGCCTCATAGCTCTTATTGTTATTATTACTCCTTTTTGTCTCCACCACATTTGGTTGGTGTCTGGAATGATCTCTATCTTTTCTTGTACCTTGCACTTGTGCTATCTTTGCAATTGGTACGGGGAGCCTCGTTGTATGTGTGCCAGTCTTGTCCTTAGAGTTTTTCTCTACCTTGCACACATACAGGGGGAGCTTGTCCCGTCCATTGCAAAGATTTCTTTGATTCTATGCAAATCTTTGGGATTGTCATCTAACACCAAAAAGGGGGAGATTGAAAGGACTATATCTTCCCATGCTGTTTTTGGTGTTAATGATAATCCCATTTGTGTTTTAATTGTGCACTTGAGTTTCCGGGGAAACGTTGTTGATGTCTCCTTCAATATGGTGGATTCTCTCTTGGGATCTCATGAAGAGGGTGGCCTTTTAGTTTTCTCCTAGTTTCTCTCCGGTTGTGGTTTTTAGGTCACCGTACTATTAAGAGGGTGTCCATCTTGGAAGGCTGTGGGAAATCACTTGTTCTTGCACAAACCTATATGCACCGCCACAGCCATCCTAATATACCGTGAGAGAGTGTGTTTCTGTTCCGTTGGAGCCTTCTGTGTCTCACCGGAACTTCCGGCCTGGCGCCGAAAGTTCCGCTCAGGCCCTTTTCTGCTGGTTGATCTGAGCCTTGTTCCGATCGTAGTTCCGCCCCAAGTTCCAGTGGTGAATCTGTAACCTACTGTATGTAGTGTTATATTTGCCGGAACTTGGGCCGGAACTTGCATCGGAACTTGCCCTGACAGAAAGTCCTGAGCGGAACTTCCGCCCAGACGCCGGAACTTCCGGCCAGATTCGGCTCGCGACCCAGAACTTCCGCCCCTAGTTCCGCTCCATGTTCCGCTGAAGGGTCAGTAACCTTCTGTTTGAAGTGTTCTATTTGCCGGAACTTGGGTCGGAACTTGCATCGGAAGTTCACTGGAACTTCCGGTCTGTTTTGACTGGAACTTCCAGTTGAGCTTTTGGAGCGGGCGTCAACGGTCTTGTGACCGTTGGAGCCAGGCTGGCCGGAACTTCCGGCTTCTCACCGGAACTTCCGGTGAGGTCGCCGGGGCCGAAACGGTTCAGTGTGGGGGCACCTATTTAAGGCACCCTTCTTCTTCCTCCCATCTCTCTCGAATTTTTCTCTCTCCTCCATTAATGCTTGAGCTTCACCTCACTAGATCTCTCTCTCTAGCCACTCAAATGACTTGATCTTTTGAGAGGTGAGGGAGGTGACCTAGATCTACACTTCCACCAAAGAAGATTTGATTTCCCTCACCCATCCTTTGTGGATCTTGTTGCTCTTGGGTTTCTTGAAACCCTAGACGGTGTAGGGAATCCTCAGAGCTAAGGCTTGTGTTGTAAATATTCGAGGTGTCGTTGAGGGCCTCCAATTGAGTTGTGGAGCCTCCCCCTCAACCTTGCTGTAAAGATTTTGGTTGGCGCCTTCAACGTCACCGGTTAGTGGATTGTGAGGCCTCCTTTGTGGGGGAGCTCACCGGAGAAGAAGGTGAGGCCTTTGTGGCGCTCGGGTGACCTTGTGTGGCCCCGACACCTCTCCACTGTAGACGTAGCTTCTTGGGAGTGAACTACAGGAATTACATCTCCGTGTCCCCGCTCCGGTTACTTCGTTCCCTTCCTTTACTTCTTGCTATTTACCGTTTTTGTGGTTGGTGTTTGTTTTCTTGCATTTAGGTTGTTCACTTATTTGCATCTCTAGATAACTTTCCTTCTCGTTGAGCCTAAAAGTTAGAAACAAATTAAAATTGGGTAGACGCCTATTCACCCCCCCTCTAGTCGTATCAAGTCGGTACTTTCACCAGGGACGACGCTATGACGATGACCTCCCTCGCCATCGTAATGATGGGGATTGACGTGATGATGGTGGGCGCCATCGTGATCGTTAGCCCACACCGTTTCTTGACACCACCTGTCAGATATGCTTTAATCATAGGTATCCTGCCCGTGATTATTGGTGGCTCTACGAAGATGATCGTGGAAAGAACGATGCAAATTTTGCCTCTCATAGATTGGACTCCAACTGGTACTATGACACTGGCGCCACGGATCACATTACTGGTGAACTGAACAAGCTCACCACAGACGACAAGTATTAAGGTAACAATCGTGTGCACACTACTGAAGGCACAAGTATGCATATTAGTCATATTGGTCATTTAATTTTGCGCACCCCTCATAATTCTTTTAATGTCAATTCCATATTACATGTTCCTAGTGCATCCAAAAATCTCATATCAGTTCATCGTTTTACTATTGATAATCAAGTTTTTATTGAGTTTCATCCTTTCTTGTTTTTGATCAAGGACCGAGCAACACAACGCATTCTGTTTAAAGGCCCTTGCTACGGAGGTCTCTATCCCTTTATGTGCCTCACCATCGAGTCCTCCAAGCATGCCTTCATCGTAATAAATCCATCATCCTCTACATGGCATCATCGTCTAGGACATCCGTCTTCGTTCATTGTTCAAGAAGTTATTAGGAGAAATAAAATAGCTTACACTCCCTATAGTACTGCTTATGTTTGTGATTATTGTCAGTTAGCCAAAAGTCATCAGTTGTAGATCCACTGTTCCCTTGGAAAAAGTCTTTTCTGATGTATGGGGTCCTGCTCCTCTCTCTGTTGGGAAACATGCATACTATGTAAGCTTTATTTATGATTATAGCAAGTTCACATGGATTTATTTACTTAAGAAACATTCTGATGTTTATCAAGCCTTTCTTAATTATCAATAGTATGTTGAACACAAGTTTGATAGGAAAATTGTAACTATGCAAACTGAATGGGGGTGAGTATGAGAAACCAAATTCTTTCTTTCAAAAAGTTGGTATCACACATCATGTGTCGTGTCCCCATGCCCATCAACAAAATGGTTCAGCTGAAACAAAACATCGTCACATAGTTGAAGTTGGCCTTGCATTGCTTGCTAATGCCTCCATGTCTCTTAAGTATTGGGATGAGGCATTCCTTACTGCCACTTTTCTCATTAACTTACTCCCCAATAAAGTCCTTGATATTGAGTCTCCCACTAAACGTCTCCTTCATATCAAACACAATTATGATGCACTTAGAACTGCTGGTTGTGCTTGTTGGCCCAACCTTCGCCCTTATAACACTAGAAAACTTGCTTCAAAAGCGTGTGTTTCTTGGTTATTTCCCACTCCATAAAGTTGTTAAATGTTTAGATGTTTCCATAGGGCATGTTGACATATCTAGAGATGGTTTTTTGATGAAAATATCTTTCCATTTGAAGCTCTCCATCCTAATGCTAATGCCCTTCTTAAATAACCGATCCTTCTTTTACCATCCTCTACTCCTCCTGAGGGTGCACATACAATTGATGATCATATGCCTAATAGTGTGCCTATTGTTGTTACTCGTAATTATGCTCCACAGAACAACGTAGCTGCAGGTGAAAGTTTCATTCAAAACGGTGCTCCTGAGCCTCCACAATCTTCTACTGAACTCAGCGTGCAAAGTGACGAAACTGGGCCAGAAATCGAGGTTGATTCGGGGAAACATTCCCCTATCAACGCTGACAGCACCGATCTCGGAGGGGATTCTCCCGTCTCTAGGAGTCCACGCCAGTCAGCTTCGATGTTGCCCGCCTAGAACGCCTCCTCACGCATCGAGTCGCCACGACGCGCCCCTGCGTCCCCTGCGACGCCCCGCACCAACCGGCCATTTCCACGCGTCACGACACCCCTGGCTTCTTCCTCCAACCATAGCCTGGGCCATGATGAGGTCTCTAGATCTTCTACGCCCGAGCAGCTTGCGCTCGCTGCTACGCCAAGCTCAGATGGCTCCTCCGGATCCTCTAGTGTGGCTGATTGTGCTGTTACGCCATCGCCCAGTCCTCTAGGACCTTGTACACACCTGTAAAAAGGTCTCAGTCATCCCAAACGCTACACTGATGGTACTATAAGCTATGGGATGTTCTCTTCTATAGGATAACCACGTAATTTGCCCGCTCCTTTTAGTGATACACATTGGCATTCAGCTATGCAAGAAGAATATGATTCTCTTATGATGAACAAGACTTGGAATCTTTTTCCCTCCAGTTCCAACAGAAATATTATTGATTGCAAATGGGTCTATTGCATTAAAAGACGTGCTGATGGTACTATTGATCATTACAAAGCTCGATTAGTTGCAAAAGGATTCAAACAAAGGTATGGCGTTGATTATGAAGATACATTTAGTCATGTTGTCAAGATAGACACTATCATAATTGTTCTATCTATTTCTGTTTCTCGTGGTTGGAGTGTTCGGTAACTATATGTCAAGAACGCATTCCTTCATGGTGTTCTGGAAGAGGAATCCTATATGAAGAAACCACCTGGTTTTGAACATCCTGTTACTCCACCTTATGTTTGCAGACTTGATAAAGCTCTATATGGTTTGAAACAAGCTCCTCGAGTCTGGTACTCTCGTCTGAGTGCTAAGCTGCATCAGCTTGGTTTTCTTCCATCCAAGGCTGACACCTCCTTGTTTCTCTATGATAAGTGTGGCATTACCATCTTTGTTCTCATATATGTTGATGGCATTATTGTTACGAGCTCCTCTGATGATGCTATCTCAGTCCTTCTCAAGGATCTCAATGTGCACTTTGCATTAAAGATTTGGGCGATCTTCATTATTTTCTTGGTATGGAGGTCAAAAGAAAAGAAGATGGTTTGCTCCTTACACAACATAAATATGCTCATGATATTCTCACTCGAGTTGGCATGCTTGAGTGCAAATCGGCTCCCACACCGCTGTCCCCATCCGATCTCCTATCCTTGCATGAAGGTACTCCTCTTGGTCCTGATGATAGCTCTCAGTATCGCATTATCGATGGTGGTCTTCAGTACCTCACCCTCACATGTCCAGATTTGTCATTTTCTGTTAATAAGGTCTATCAATACCTTCATGCTCCTAATACTGCTCATTGGACAGCTGCTAAACGTCTTCGATATATTAAGGATACATCTCATCTTGGTATCATGTTCAAAAATTCTTCATCTACACTTCTTAGTGCTTTTTTCTGATGCTGATTGGGCAGGTTGTCTTGAGGATTGCCGTTCCACTAGCGGATTTGCCATATTCCTAGGTCCGAATCTGGTATCTTGGAGTGCCAAAAAAGAAGCCACTGTGTCTTATTCTAGCACTAAGGCTGAATATAAAGTCTTGGACAATTCAACTGCAGAGTTAATATGGGTTGAAGATATTGGAGATATGCCCAAGAGGCAATAATAAAAGTAGTTATTATTATATCTTTGTTTTTATGATGAATGTTTACATCCCAAGCTATAATTGTATTAACCGGAAACATTAATACTTGTGTGATTTGTAAACATATAAGAGTCCCTAGTAAAGCCTCTTGTTAAACTAGCTTGTTGATTAATTGATGTTCATGGTTTCCTGATCATGAACATTAGATGTTATTAATAACAAGGTCATATCATTAGGAGAATGATGTGATGGACATACTCCTATAATTAAGCGTAGCATAAGATCAAGTCATTTAAATAGTTCACTTTCTATAAGCTTTCAAATACATAGTAACCTAAATCCTTCGACCATGAGATCATGTTAATAACCATGAACAGAGGGATGCTTCGATAACATCAAACACCACTTCATAACTGGGTGGTTATAAAGGTGGCATTGAGTGTTCTAAAAATATGTGTTGAGGCACATGGATCAAGAGTGGGATTTTTCCATCCATATGACAAATAGATATACTCTAGGCCCTCTCGGTGGAATGTCATCCAATTGGCTTGCAAGCATGTGATAGGTTCACAAGGGGTCACATATCATAGGAACGAGTAAACAGTGCTTATCAGTAACGAGGTTGAACTAGGTATATAGAGATACCGATGATCAAACCTCAGATAAGTAAAGTATTGCGTGACAAAGGGAAATTGGTATTGTATGTAAATGGTTCATTCGATCATGAAGTCATCGTATAAATATGTGGGAGCCATATGAATTTCCATATTATTCTATTGGTCATTGATCGGAGAGGAGTCTCAATCATATCTGCATAATTCACGAACCATGGGGAGACACACTTAAGGATTCGAAGATGTTTAGTAGATACAGAATATGAGTAAAGAGAACGAATGTTGTTAGGAGTCTCGGATTGGATCCAGGATATCACGAGGAGATCTAAAATGGTCCAAAGAATAAGATTCATGTAAGGAAAGTCCAATTCCGGTTTTCGGAAATGTTTTCGGTGTTTTCACCAAAATCTTCTAGAAGGTTCTAGAAGGTCCACCACTCCAGAGTGGGAAGGGTACATGAATGTGTCATACCAATGTGGAATGGTTGCATCATGTCCTAGATCACTTGGCTGGGCAATAGGAAGAGAGAAATCAAACTCTAGTTTGAAAGTCAAACGCCAATTTGAAAAAGTCAAATCCCAACATGGTTGCCTAGTGGAGGAAGGAGAGGAAACCTAGTGGAGGAAGGTTTCCCCTCACTCCCTTGCCATCTTCCTTGAAGAGGAGTTGGGGGAGGACTCCCCTCCCCCAAACGCCTCTCCCCACCTATATAAGGAGGGGTAGGATGCTCCCATACCCCTCACCCTAAAACCCTAGCTCGGTCGCGCCCCCCTCCAAGTCGCCGCCTCCCTAGCACCTCCTGAAGTCGCCGCCTCCTAGGCCTCCTCTAGCCGCCGGCCACCACCTCCCCTTGATGTTTAAACCCTATTTGCCAAGGGCCCTCTCTACCCACCATAGCCACTCTGGGTTAGGCGAAGCCCTGCGGGATTTCCCCTCTACTTCCACCATGCGGTGACCCAGCATACCACTGCATGATGTAGTATACTATAGTCGTTGACATAACACCAATGAAACACCGCTCACTAGTATTACATCCCTCAGAATGTCACAACAGAAACACAGTGGGTCCAATACATGGCTAAAGGTTATAACTCACTCTTTACATAAGATCTAGAGAACACTCTAGGCTTAAGAGAGAGAAAGAACTTCTTATGAAAAATAATGAAAGATAAACAATGCAAAAAAACCATTATACTACTAGAACTAGTATTTTAGCTACGGGTTTGGTGTTGCTGCTATTGCAACGCACTATAGAGATAGGTTCTTTGGCTAGAGATTAAATTTATATCTAATCAATAACTTCATCTTCACTTGAGTTGAGGTATATGTTGTCTTCCTTGTCTTCATTGAAAAGCTTTAGCTGAGCATGACAAGTCCTGGAGCATAACTTGATGTAGACATCGTTTTAATGGCTTCAAAATCTAGCAAGGGTTAAGAAGATACTTTGAGTACGAGCGTACTCAGCAAATTCACTAGAAAAGGAGTGTTTGATGCACTATAACTACAGCCACAGACCGTCGGTCATAGGCAATGCAAGTTTTAAAAATCGTTTCTTCAAAGGTTGTTTTTATTCTGAAAAGCTATGTCCGTCAGCCTTCACGGGCTTACTAGAACCTTCATGGGGTTCCTTTCCCGCCGCGTTCGCAGCTCCTTCCCGGAACAGGGAGTAACAAGTTACAGTTCTTACACTCTTTAGAGGTGCGTCACTTTACCCATGAGAGATCTTAGCTTTGTTGCACATCCGGGCCGCGAACCCGTTCACACTTCCTTGGCGTGAGGCCTAGACTAAGACCCAAGCCAATCACTGCCTTCTTCACGACCTCGCATGTCTCCTTGGTGTACGCCAGCCCACCTATTGAATTACGGCAATGGCAGTACATACCGTTTAGATGCCGGAACTATCGTGGGACGTCGAGGGATCCCACCCATATGCGGCATATCCTCTATGAATTACCATAAATAATATGCACGCTACGAGTGATAACAGCCACGACCTGCACATCCAGCTCCATGAGAGAGGGAAAAGATACAGCTAACTTCTCCGTCCCATTCCAAATCAAATGGTCAACGCGTAATATACGGCGCAAGAATCACTGGCGACATTGGTTGTTAAGTCCTATATAATATGTTCCTTTACCACCGAAACTCTTATAGTAGGTTATTACCTCATGGTAATAAACCTATAATCACATTATTATGAAAATAGTATTTTCTGAACTTTTTCAAATACAGGTGATGACAACACTTGATTTGTAAAATCCTTTACTGAAAATAATCAAAGTACATGAGCAAGTGTGAACTTGCCTTTGTGGTTGCAAGATTATGCACTCACTGTCTTTGAGTTTGTACAAGATCCAAAATCTGAAATCAACATCATTGGTCCAGTAAGGACTAATGTTTAAAGAAGCAGTATGCTTTTATGCATAAGTAATGTGATGCACGTTCTAAGTGCAGATCCTAAGAATAGCGTTGTTCTAGGGTTTAGATTCCGAAAGTGGTTAGTTTGGAATGTGTGGTCCTTTTAAATAAGTTTCATAGTTGTACTTTTATTAGAGTTTAGGAGTGGTTATAGAAATTACATTTGTAAGAGTAAAATATACATGCTTATGACATACTAGTCAGGATTACTTATACAAGATTTCTTATTTAAAGTGGCAAAAAGGATAACCTTTGAAGAAAAGGTTTCTCTTCTGAAGTTTAATCCTTTGTGGTTAATTAGTGGTGGTTGATGTCATTTGTTTTGATCAAATGGTTTGGCTTGAGTTGCTTTATAGGTTAACTATTTCAAATCAAAGTTAACTATAAAACATGTAGTAATGTGTTTGCTATTATATTTAGATTCTTGGAGACTAAAGTTAACTTTTAAAAATATAGATAGTTTTGAAAATATGATACTTACACTTTGGTATCTTGTATATCTGAAATGTTTTTCTTTAAGAATGTTTGTTCCGTTACTTGAGTTAATGGTTTCTTAATTCTATGATAGAGTGGTACCATTTATCTTTTAGAGATAAGTGAGTAAAGTTTATAATTCTAGATATATTTTCATTTAACTACCTTTGAACTTTCTAAAGTGTTGTGGTAATTGTTGAAATTTTATAATTTAAAGTTAATGGAAAGGATCTGATTTATTCATAAGATGTTCTTGAAGGTTTTTATCATGAATTGGAATCCTTCGAGAATATAATCTTCACTTAGAGTTGTAGATAGTTTAATATGAAGATGTTTATAATGTTTTTAAAACCCTTAGAGTTTGATTTCATTAATATTTAAGAGTTGTACTATATATTAAACTTATTTTAAGGATATTAATAAATGATATTTATCCTTTTATGAATTATTAATGAAGTGACTGGGTTTAAATTTGAGTTATTAAAATATTTGAATTTGTATTTAAGTCAAAGTAGACTATGAGATTTTATCATGTATATATTATTATTATTTTTTTATGATCATTTTGGTATATTTATTTTTTTGTGTTTAATAAACAATAAGTTATGATTTTTTTTATTATTATTACTTTATAATTACTTAATAAATACTAAATATTTAATTAAGTGAAATAATAATACATGATTATATTTTTAATTAGAATTCTTATTTTTCCAAGATTTTTGGTATTTAACTTATATTATTTATCATTATAGGAATTTGAATTATTAAAGTTTTATTACTAAATATTTATTTAGTATTTTTCATAAATGTTGTAATATTAATAGATAATAAAAATGATTTTTATTTATTTTTGTCATCTTTCAATAATTTTTGTAAAATTCCATACATAATATATGAATTAGAGAATTCTTATAAAAGTTTAAGTATTCAAAATTTGATATTTCATTTTATTTGAACAGAGTGGATTATTGTGAATCCAAAAATATTTTATTTATAATTTTTGGACTTTTATTTTAGTTTCTATCATTTTATTGAGGTCGGGGGTATTTTGGTCTTTTTCAATTGATCAAAAAATTTATTAAGCAATTTGGGCTGGCCCCTTGGGCTTATTGGGCCAGGGTGGCCCAATAGGTCAGGGTCAAAAGATAACCCTGAAGGGTTTTTTGGACCACCAAGCCCATTCTGCCTCCCTTCTCTCCCTCGGCCAAATCCCCTCCTCCTTTGTCTCGTCCCCGTAACCGGCGATGCCGCCACCATCGATTCCCGCCACCACCGGCTGTTCTGGCCGCCGCCGTGGTGCGAGTTGAGGTTGTCGACGACGCTCATTCATTCTATCCACTTGGATTTGTCTCTAGAGCTTTCTCGGGGTCAATTCCTCCCCCTTTCCGAACCCTAGGGTTCAGGAAAGATGTTGTCGCCGCCGCCGTGATCCCGCCTGCGGTGGTGTGTTGGTCTCGTGTGTTGCTGCGGCCGCCGCCGTGGCAGGTGCAGGTTGCAGCGCCCCTCTGGGTGCTACTTGTGCCGCCACTGTTCGTCGGCTCCTCTGCTTCCTCTTCGATTCATCGGCGAGGACCTCGGGTGAGTGGTGTCTGTGGTGTTCAGTCATGCTACTGTCTTGATTCTTTTTGGTGTGTAGCTCGTGGCTTCTGATGTTGAGTGATGATGTGCTGATTGGGTTCATCTCAGGATTAGGGTTCATAACCCCTCTGTTGATCACATCTAGGATGCTTTCGATCTAGTGTTGATCATATTTGATCATGTGAAATGATTGCTTGCTATGGTTAAGGATTGATAGTAACTTTGTTGTTACTAGTTGCCTGTCAGATTTGTCCTAGTGGTAATCTACCATGATCCAGGTTAGTTGTTTCAATCGAATCCTTAATTGGATTATGTTGTGGGTCTGAGGCTTTACTCTACTGTCAGTTTTCTTATACTGGCAATATTTGCTTACTGCAATTATACTGTTGGCTTGCCTGAGATTTTACTTATTAAATCAAATCATTGCTTGCAATGATTTCTGTGAATGTATACATGAATTTAAGATTGATTCCTGGCATTTGGCTCAGGAAAATGATATGTAATGATTTTTCCCTTTTCCTGTGGAAGCTAAGTAAAGATTGGTTTTTGGCTCATTAAGAACTTGTCCTTGTGATAGCACTGTATTCTGGCACACAAGTGATTGGGTATTTTATTCTTTACTCTTGTGTGAATTGTGAGGTTTGGAATAACTTCTGTAAGTTATTCTTTGTAACTTGATTAAGTATGTAAAATGAATTTCACATACCATATTGTTTTTAGATAAGATTTAAGTTATAATACTTTTATCTTAATTAATTTAAGATTCACATCTTATATTCAAATCATTTGAATTATAAAACACTTAAGTTTTAGAATCCAAACTCATTTCAAAACACACATAACTACTTTAAGTTCATATCAAAGTTTATAGCAAGCCTTCTTTAAGACTAAACCTATTCTCAGAGTAAGAAAGAAACATTGATCAATTAAGTTTTTATTTGGCAAAAAAAATTCCCACATTTTCACAAATAAATGCATGCAACAATTCATATTCCTAAATCTACCCTTCGTTAGGTCCTAAATACTGGGATGTTACACACCACCACACCGTCGTGCTATTGGAATCGCGAGGAGAGATCTAAAAACCTCCGCTACATGCTGTAACAAGGGAGAGGAAGGTCTTTGTCGATTACCAAACATGTGAACGACTGCAGGAGCGCTGCCAGAACACGGCGTCGGAAGGATCGTCTACGCGATCTTGACATCTGCAAGTGAAAGACTACATCACCCACGAGAGATCTATATCTCGTTAAATGATTTGGATCTTCGAGGGTTAGTACTCTATCAACTTGTTGTGCCGAGCTAGTAGATTAGATCTGGGATTGTGTGTTTCATGCGATAGAAATTTTCTGGTTTTCCATGCTACGAACCCCTACAGTGGTATCAGAGCCGTGTCTATGTGTAGATCTGTTGCACGAGTAGAACACAATGGTTATTGTCAGCATTGATGCTTTTGTTGTTGATTGCTTTCTGTGTACTTTGCATCTTGCGGGATGGTAGGATGAAGCGGCCCGGGCTAACCTTACATGACATCGTTCTTGACACTTGCTCCACGCTCAACATGCAACTTGTATTGCATAAGTGGCTTTGCGGGTGTCTGTATCTCCCACCATAGTGAAGATTCAATTTACAACGGGCGATTGACAATACTAGTATCAATGTTGTGGTTCTTATTTGTAAGTTAGAACGGTTCTTATTCGACATCCCCAAACCACATAAAACATGCAAAGAAAAATTAGAGGCGTCTAACTTACGCAAGGGTGTGATGTGATGTGATATGGCCATGATTGTGATTATATATGATGTATGCAATCATCCTTATTGTAAGTTGGCAACCTACAGGGCCATATGGTTGTATTTAAATTTCATTTAGACATGTGTATCTATTATTCAAAGTAGTTGTAATAGTTGATGCTGGTGGACGACAACCATGGACTGGCGCCATTGACCTTGACGCCACGCCGGTGATGATGGAGATCATGTTCATGCTTGAAGATGGAGATTAAAGGCACAAGAAGAAAAGGCCATATCATATCACATATTATGAATTGCATGTGATGTTAATCCTTTTATGCATCTTGTATTGCTTAGATCGCGACAGTAGCATTATAATATGATCCCTCTTACTAAATATCAAGTAATAAAGTGTTCGTCCTTAGTAGGCACTGTTGCTAAGACTCGTTGTTTCGAAGCACCACGTGATGATCGGGTGTTATAGATTCTACGTGTGCGTACAACGGGAGCAAGCCAGATTTGCTCATGTGGATACTAAGGTTAACCTTGACGAGCCTAGCATGTATAGACATGGTATCGGAACACGGAATACCGAAAGGTAAAGCATGAGTCATATAGATGATATGATGAACATGTTGATTGTTCGCCTTTGAAACTACATCATCTCTCGTGATGATCGGACTTGGTGTAGTGGATTTGGTTCGTGTGATCACTCAAACAATGTGAGGGATATTGTTTTGAGTGGGAGTTCACCTAGTTAATTTAAGTATGTATATGAACTCAATTTTTCATAAACTTAGTCCAAACTTTTGTAAATATGTTGTAGATCATGGCGGCCCCTACCATAAATTTTAATGTGTTCATAGAGAAAGAAAAGTTTTAAAACAATGGAAGCAACTTCGCGGATTGGTTCCGCAACTTCAGGATTATCCTCAATGCTGGTCAGTTAACCTATGTGCTGGATGCACCGCTATGTGACCCGCTTGTAGCTGATGCTACCGATGAGGTGAAAAATGTTTACCTTGCTTGGAAGAATCAGTACTCCACAATTCTGTGTGCTATCTTGTATGGTTTGGAATCGGAGCTTCCGAAAAGGTTTGAGAACTTTGACCCACATGATATTGTCCGTGAACTCAAAATTGTATTTGAGGATCACGCACATAGTTGAAAGTTATTAAGCTTATGAAAAGTTCTTGAACTGCAAGATGGAAGAGGGTATCTCCATTAGTGAGCACGTTCTCAAAATGTCTGGGCACGCCGATAAACTCCAAAGCTTGGGAATTTTTATCCCTAATGCATTGGGGATTCACCGTGTCCTCCAATCACTACCACCTAGTTACAAGAACTTTGTGATGAACTACAACATGCAACGCATAGACAATTCGTTACCTGAACTCTTCTCCATGTTAAAGTCTGTGGAAGTGGAGATCAAGAAAGAGCACCAAGTGTTCGTGGTCAATAAGACCACCAATTTCAAGAAGATAGGCTAGCCTAAGAAGAAGGGTAACTTCAAGAAGGGCGGCAAGAAAGCTATTGCGCCTACAAAGAAGACCAAGGATGGTCCTAAGGCTGATACTGAGTGCATTTACTTCAAGGGTGAAGGTCACTAGAAGCGAAATTGCCCCAAGTACATGGCAGATGTGAAGAACGGCAACATCAAGAAAAAATGATATTTGATATACATGTTATTTATGTGTATCTTAATAGTAATCATAGTAGTTCCTAGGTATTTGATACTGGTTCAGCATGAACATTATATCTGGATATTTTTTATTGCGAGACGGTTACTTTTCTAAGTATAAGAATAATGGATGCTCGATTTATATGAGTAATATCTTTTATGGTCATGCGCCTATGATAGATGGTCTATTCTTATTGATTCTCGATAGTAGTGATACATATGTTCATAATATAGATGCTAAACTTTTGAAATTGAATGATAATTCAACATACATGTGGCACTGTCGTCTTGTTCACATTGGAGTGAAACCCATGAAGAAACTCCATTCCAATGGACTTCTTTAATCACTTGATTTCGAATCGCTTGAAAGATGTGAAGCATGTCTGATGGGAAAAATGACTAAGACTCCATTCTCTGGTATGATGGAGCGAGCTACGAACTTATTGGAAATCATACATACTGATGTGTGTGGCCCGATGAGTGTGGCATCGCGCGTTCACTACTAGGAAAAATATCATCAGTGGCGCACCATTTTTTAACTTCTGTAACGCATATGGGATGCGCCACTAATGTGTAGTTATGTGGTGCATATTGAAATGCGCCACAGAAGTCCCAAAAACTTTGGTGGCACATATTACCAATATGCGCCACAGAAGTCCCCAACTAGATCTCAAACTTCTGTGGCGCTTATCGCCACGATTTTTTTTCAAATTTCAAAAAAAACCCGGCTGGAGGTGGAGGTCGCTGGAGGTGGGGGTCACCAGAGGAGGAAAGGGAGGACGATGGTGGCCAGAGGAAGAGGAGAAGGAGGAGGCTGATGGTGGCCATATGAGGAAGATGAGGAGGTCGTCGGTGGAGGAGAGGAGGAGGCCGCCGGTGAAGGAGGGGCTCGCCGAAGGAGGAGGTGGAGGTCACCGGTGGAGGAGAGGAGGAGGCCGCCGTAGGATGTCGTTGGAGGAGGAGAGGAGGAGGCTGCCGGAAGAGGTTGCCGGAGGAGGGAGGAGGGAGGTGGAGGAGGAGGAGCTCATCGGGGTGGAGGATGAGGAGGAGCTCAACGGGGTGGAGGAGGAGGGAGGAGCTCAACGGGGTGGAGGAGGAGGGAGGAGGAGGAGAAGGTGAGGAAGCAGAAGAGGAGAAGGATAGAAGAAGTGGTCGAGGAGAATGGTGGAGGAGGAGAAGGGTGGAGGAGTGGAAGAGGATAAGAGAGGGAGAAGGGGCGGTGGGATTCAAATTTCAAATCACGCCCAACACTTCTGTGGTGCATATCAGAGCAATGCGCCACAGAAGATGCTCCCCCTTTTTTTGGGACTTCTATTTTCGTGCCCCTAGTTCGTTAGCTATACTCACTTTTCCCCAGCCGCTTAGCTTTTCCTCACTTTTGCCCAGCTCTTTGTCCAAAATTCTCACATCGGTCTGAAACTCGCTCTCCGTCGGATCCCGTTAGTGGACCCTCGCCGTTACGTGCTGACAAGTGGGCCTGCATTCAGATGGGTTCCATAGTGGACCCTCTCCATTACATGCTGACAAGTAGGACCCCCCTGTTACGTGTTGATAGGTGTGGCCACGTTCAGACGGGTCCCGTAGCAGGACCCCCCATGTTGGACTACGTGGGGCCGGTTTTTAGGGAACGCGTTTTGGGGGATGTCATGTCGGACCATGTGGGGCACGTTTGGTAGTTACGTGCGCCCTGTCGCCTAAATTGGAAGATTTCTTTTTTGTTATTTTTATGATTGGCCTTTTTAAGAGCACCTTTTCCCCTTTATGTCGCTAACAGTTGTTATTTCCCAAAAAGGCAGCTTCTCTCTTCATTCATGGTTCCTTTTGTCCCTCGTATTTTCCCAATCTGGCAGCAAATCTAACCAGCACCATAAATATGTAGATAAACATAGCAGATGTAGATAAAGGAGCTAATAAACGATTATATAGTATGGTACTTAAACCAGGTTCGACAATTTGGCTGCTCAGCAGCAGCAGCTTACAAGTTCAACACAGACAACAAAACAAAAGAAGCTGCTTTACAGCAGCAGCATCAACACAAGATCATTGGCCCCTCATGGCCTTCGCCTCCTCCCTCTGGCGCTTCCTCCACTTCCTACTGCCCAGTCCCTTGACCTTGGGCGCCTTGGGCTTGATCAGGGGCATGCGGCCCTCCTCGATGGCCACCTTCTGGAGGTTGCGGAGGTGAAAACCGAGCGCCTTGTGCTGGGCTCTGAAGGTGTTGGCGTTCTTTGACATGCCGCAGGTATTCATGTCCTCGACATGCCTCACGAGGGAGTTGAAGTCGGTGGAGAGGCTCCTGGTTGAGAAGGGGCACCTGTAGACGTCGCCGGCAAAGAAGCCGTTAAACTGGCTCGACATCAGCTTCCTCAGCACCTGACGAGTCTTGGTGTCCATGGACTCGTCGTCGCTGCAAACGTCGCTGCTATCCACCTATTACAAAAACAGTAGCGTGCAAGAAGGACATGATTTAGATACCGTGATTATCGGGATGTATTACTTGCATAAATTAACCGATTGAGATCCCCTGATTATTCCCCAATCCCCAAAGCTCAAACCAAATCGAATACTGATCCCAACTACAGATCGTTCCTATTACTGATCCCAACTATAGATCGGTGCTAGTACTGATCCCAACTACAGATCAGTGCTAGTACTGATCCAAACTAGGGGCATTCATCGAAATACGATATCTAACACAAGAGGATTAGCGACTGTAAAAATACCTAGCTCCAACGATTGAAAGTACGAACAGCCGAGCCCTAATAACACACGATCTAGCATCCAACAATGGGAATGGGGGAAGAAAAAAGGAAGGGGAGAAAACCCTAGTTACCTCCAACCATGGGTTGGCTAATCTAGTGTCGAAGGGGTTCTCTAGCCTGATGTAATCATTGTCCCCATAGGGGTCCCAGCCGTGCGAGATCTGCAGGAGAACAACGAGGGCTTGTATGGGGACGGGGGCCTCCTCGCCGGCGGCTACGGCGGAAGCAGGGACGGGGGTCTGGACGGGGATGATGGTTGAATCAATGCCTCGACGGGGGCATGTACGGGGACAGGGGCCTCCTCGTCGGCCGCCTTAGAGGTGACGATGGCCACCGCGTCGTTCTTCTCCATTACTGGCGTGGTTGGGGTTTTCTTGGGGGTTTGCAGAAGGTGATGGGACAGTGGAGATGGTTTTGTGAGTGAGTGAGCGAGTGAGTGATGAGTGAGAGTGAGGAGGCCTCTATAAAGGTAAAGGGAGGAGACGTTTCGTTGCACCACTGTGCACCGCGTAACCGCGTGTGCTACTGCACCGTGCACGGCCACACGCGTCCGCTACTGCCCCGTGCACCGCGACACGCGTACCGTGCGTTACATTTTCCTCCTCGTGTTTAACCTTGGCCACTTAGTTTTCCTCAGTTATACCCTCGAGTGTAGCACTGGTAGTTTGGTTGTACTCAGTTTTGCCCTCCAGTACTAACACTGTCGTGTGCAATATACTCACTTTTACCCTCCGGTGACTGGTCAACAGAGAGTCAACGAATGGGTTTTAGCTAGCTAATTGAGTCATTTTATTCACAACAAATTCAAAAGGATCAAAACATAGTGGCATCTACCCAGGGAGTCTAATTATGTGACCTGCCACCATGAGAAATGTATATAAATCAAGTTTTAACCTAAATCACCACTTCTCAAATCACCTACTATCTATGAAGGTTCATGGCTTTCTACTCAAGCCTCTCCCCAAAACATAAATTGTCTGAATGAGGCAATAATTGTCAAATTGATATATATATATATATATATTTGAATTGCAAATAGTTCGATGTATGCCAATATGTATTTTATTGTATAAAAGAAGCATTTTCCATTTTTAAATCTCCTTTTGTTTTCTATTTGAACCCCCTTGTCAATTTTTCCCTTGGTTTTAAAGTTCTACTCAGTTTTGCCCTTGGTTTTTAAGTTCTACTCAGTTTTCCTCTCCCTCTTAGTGACAAACTCTCACACCTGTGCTCATCTTGGCTGCTACGCTCTGATTGGTCGAGACAGTTGTCACGCGGATCGTACCCCCAACTGTTGATCCTCTGTGATCTAGCAGACATGATAACCCTTGTATCTGCCGGGGGGCACCCTCTATCCATACAAAATAACGAGTTTTCCACCGATGCTTTAACTCCATAAACAAATGATTTTGAATATAATTTGAAGAGAAAGTGTTCAAAGGTATATAATTTTTGCATTTTATTTCAGTCCAAGCCCTAAGTGCGATTTCAAAGAGTTCAAAGGTGTATAATTTTTGCATTCTATTTCAGTCCAAGCCCTAAGTGCGATTTCAAAGAGTTCAAAGGTGTATAATTTTTGCCATATGCAAGTTTATGCATTACATCCTATGAAATGATAATCTCTCGAGATTTTCTTAGCACATCATTATCATGTATTAAGTGCAATTTCACAGTGTTCAATTTGAAAGTGTTCAAGAGTAGTGTCAATTATAAACACTCTTTTACATTAAGAGTTGTATAATTTTTCAATTTGAAAGTGTTCAAGTGTAGTGTCAATTTTAAACACTCTTTTACATTAAGAGTTCTATAATTTTTCAATTTGAAAGTGTCCAAGAGTAGTGTCAATTATAACATTAAGAGTTGTATATTTTTTCAATTTGAAAGTGTTCAAGAGTAGTATATATTATGAACACCTTCTTATATTAAGAGTTGTATGATTTTTTAATTTGAAAGTGTTCAAGAGTTGTGTCAATTATAAACACTCTTTTACATTAAGAGTTGTCTGATTTTTTCAATTTGAAAGTGTTTAAGAGTTGTGTCATTTATAAATATTCTTTTACATTAAGATTTTTATGATTTTTTAATTTGAAAGTGTTCAAGAGTTGTGTCAATTATAAACACTCTTTTACATTAAGAGTTGTATGATTTTTTCAATTTGAATGTGTTCAAGAGTTGTGTCAATGATAAACACTCTTTTACATTAAGAGTTGTATGATTATTTTTTAATTTGAAAGTGTTCAAGAGTTGTGTCAATTATAAACACTCTTGTACATTAAGAGTTGTATAATTTTTTAAATTTGAAAGTGAATCGCTAGCCATGTGAGAGTTGTATCAATTATAATTTCACACCGCGCGAGAGTTTCATAATTATAAACACTCTTGCAAACCAACTGAATCACCACTTCTCAAGGGAATTTACAATAGATTTTATCTATCTCTGAGAGTTATGGAGGTTGCAACCACCAGCGGGAAGTAAAATCCATAGAGATATTGTTCACAACCACGAATTACGCCATCACTGGATCAACCCTATTCAAAAAGCAAGGCAGTTAGTTGAGCACCAGCGATTCGCATTCAAATACTGCCAATAATCAACCCACAAAAGGGAAACGATGCTTACCCAGATGGAATCCATGCATTAGATCCCTGCGATTCCACCCAATCTTCTCCGTGCTCGACGCGGATGGACGGTGCACCAGCCGGCGTTGTATACTGTTCCGCGAAAGGGATAGATCTAGCAGGGGTGGGAGTAGAGCCAGAGATGGAGTGGGCTCCACGGCTAGGGGGAGGGGGGCGAATTTGGGGCCGAGGACGACATAAGTTAGGAGGTCACGGCGGCAGGGCAGTGGAGGGGCGGTGTGGGAGCTATTCCAGGCTCGGGGGAAAGCGAATGCTTTGGATGAGCGAGAATGGCCGGTCCGACGTGTCACCATGCGCCCACTCTTCACCACGTATGCAAGACCCGTCCCAACGCGGCCCCACACTTCACCATGTATGCAGGACCCGTACCAACGCGACCCCACCGGTCAAGCATGTAACGGTCTAGGCCTCATAACATAATGCTCAACGCCCGACCCGCCCCAACGCGGTCCCACCAGTTAGCGTGTAACGGTCAATCCTTTGACCTGACGGCATCTCTCCATTCGAGCGCCCGCGAGGATTTCTTAACATGGCGAGGGGACAAGTGAGCAAAAACTAAGCGGCTGGGGAAAAGTGAGTATAACTAACGAACCAAGGGCATGAAAATAGAAATCTCTTTTTTTGCAGGAAAAATGTTCTTTCTGCCATAACTTTTTTCTCTCTTCGAATTTGGGGATTATGTAAAACTTCAACGGCTTCTAGTGGTTGAAATCGAGTAGTAAATTTTGAGACGATCATTTTGGTATATTACACTTTTTTCCGACATCGTATGCAAAAGTTATGGCAGTTTTACTGTCCCATGACCTTTTTTGCAAAATACATCGAAATTCATTTTTTTCAATTTCCCCTACAACTATACCACAAAATATAACTACATCTCAGAGGAATTTATTTTTGATTTTTTATCATTTACATTTATTTTTTACAATAGTTAAAAGGCGATCCACTAGGGGTGAGATCTGTTTTCAACTTCTATGGCACATATGTAGGTATACGCCACAGAAGGTCGGTCAACTGAATTTTGTGGTGGGGCCAACCCTCACTTTCTGTGACGCATATGGTTGTATGCGCCATAGAAGTAGGAACTTCTATGGCGCATATGAACATATGCTCCACAGAAAGTGAGGGACCCCAACCCCGGTGGCCGATCCACACCAAACTTCTGTGGCGCATTGTTTCCCTATATGCGCCACAGAAGTGTGAAGATTTCTGTGGCGCATTGCCTGAAATACGCCACTGGAGTTTACTTGTGGTGCATGGTCACACATATGCGCCATAGAATATTTGTCTATCTACAGCTGGTTTCCAAGTAGTGGGTGGTTATCATTATGTTCTTACTTTCACAGATGACTTGAGTAGATATGGGTATATCTATTTTATGAAACATAAGTCTGAAACTTTCGAAAAGTTGAAGGAGTTTCAAAGTGAAGTAGATAATCAACGTAATAAGAAGATTAAATTTCTATGATTTGATCGTGGAGGTGAATATCTGAGTTACGAGTTTGGCGAGCATTTAAAGAAATTTGGAATACTTTCACAATTGACACCGCCAGGAACACCACAACGTAATGGTGTGTCCGAACGTTGTAACTGAACTCTCTTAGATGTGGTTCGTTCTATGATGTCTCTTACAGATTTACCATTATGATTTTAGGGTTATGCATTAGAAACTACCGCATTCACTTTAAATAGGGCACCATCTAAATCCGTTGAAACGACACCGTATGAATTATGGTTTGGCAATAAACGTAAGTTGTCGTTCCTTAAAGTTTGGGGTTGCGAAGCTTATGTAAAGAAGTTACAACCCGACAAGCTAGAACCCAAAGCGGAAAATGCGTCTTCATAGGATACCTGAAGGAAACTATTGGGTATACCTTCTATCATAGATCTGAAGGCAAAATCATCGTTGCCAAGAAAGGATCCTTTCTTGAGAAGGAGTTTGTCTCGAAAGAAGTGACTGGAAGTAAAGTAGAACTCGACGAGGTTATCGAACCTTCTCTCGGATTTGGGAGTAGCGCAAAACCGGAAGAAGTTCCTGTGGTGCCTACACCAATAGGGGAGGAAGCTAATGATAAAGATCATGAAACTTCGATCAAATTTATTACTGATCCTCGCAGGTCGACGAGGACTCGTACCACCACCGATTGGTATGATCCTGTTATGAGTGTCATGTTGGTGGATAACACCGATGACCCTGCGACATATGAGGAAGCAATGATGATCCCAGATTCCATCAAATGGCAAGAAGCAATGAAATCCAAGATTGGATGTAACATCCCAAAATTCATGAATTGTAAAAGCATGCGTTGCATTCATATCATCATAGCATCTAGAGCATGCACAAAAATTTTCAAAGTTTGAAACTAAATAAAACCATATTTATGCCCATTTTATTAATCATATGAGGCATGGTTTTATTTTTATTTTCAAGGGACCAAAGTGTTTGAGTGGACAAATGTGTTGGTCACACTTATGAGTGCAAGGATCACTTAACAAAAATCTAGAAAAGATTTGAATTAAAACTTGTTTGAAAAACGGTTTGAAAATCATTCCTGAAAAATAAAATAGAAAAACAAAAGGAGAAGAAGAAATAAATAGAATTTGCGCCAGCCTTTCGGCCCATTCCCACTCCCGCGGCCCAGCAAGCCCACCCAGCTCCCCCGTACCCCCTGCCTCTCCTTTCTCACCCCGTGCGTGCACCCCCCTCACTAACAGCTGGGACCCGGTGCCATCTCACCTCATCGTCCTCAATCAACGCCCACGGACCTCGCCGTCGCCGCCAGTTACCTCGCCGATTGATTTCGAATCAATTTGATTGAATGCCCCAGTAATCCCCGCACCCGACCCTGCCTACTTAAACCCCTTCCTTCCCTGCATCTTTCCCCTCACTCGCCACCGTCTAAGTGCCACCAGGCTGCCCACACTAGAGCTCACACGGCCACGATACCGAACATCTCCGGCGAAGGATTCCAGTGAGGCCTGCCTACCCCTCACCCTCTAGTTCTTGATATTTTGTTCGCCGCCCTCGCGCACACCTAATACTTCTTGCGGTTTTCCTTCTTGTGGTCTGTAGTGTCATCTTCGTCGACACCCGCGTGTGCCCGACGGCGAGCTCGACTCCGGCGAGCGAATACGGTAAATCCTATCTGTCCCCCTCTCTCTGGTTGACGCTCTCACACTCACCATCCTCACACGTGTCTAACGCCACCGTTTTCTTGTCTTCTCGTGCCCCATAGTGTTGCCAGCAACGACGCCCATACACACCCGACGCCGACCTCATCTCCGGCGAGGAATCCCTGACGACCCCGTACGCCCGCGCCTCCACTTCGTTGTCTGTCGTCAACACCTCGTCTTCGTGCTTCGGTAACAGCCCGTACCTCCCCCTCTCACCCCTGGCGTCGCCGGTGCACTGCCGGCAGGAGCGTCGCTGCTGCTCTGGCCATTTGTGCCGCCCATCTACGGTCAGAGTGATTAGCACCGTTAGATCTAGATCTAGAGGCTAGGAATATATCACTTAATTGAATCGGTGTCGGTCAATCTGGCCTGTACAATTTCATTTAGATCCTACGGCTGACGCGTGTGATCCACCTGAATCGGTATGGACAAATCAAATCACGCCGCGAGTCTGTGTTCTGTTTAATAAAATTCCAGAAAAGGTTTTTGAATGTTTAAACTTGTAAAATTCATATCTTTAGTTATGTTTATCCAAAAAATGCAAATAAGATATCATTGGATTCAGAAAATTAAGCCCTACACTACTGTGGCCTTGAATTTGTGTTTTGTTTCTGAAAAAATAGGATTATTTGCAGAACACATTATAGGATTATTTTGGCTTTATAAAATTGTTTTTAGGCAAATTTGAGTTTGTTTAGACTTTAGATAGATCACTTTGTAATCAGTACTGTTTGGTTTGACTTGTTTAGTTTAGAGAAATCATTCCGTTGCATTTTCATGCATTCATGTATATTTTTGCTTGATTATTTGAATGTAAATTTGGTGCGATGATTTTATGTGTAAATTTTGGTGCTAATGGTGATTGTGAGTCTGAGGATTGTTGCTACTCCCCCAAATATCAAGGCTAGTGATGCTTCATGTATTTTGTCCTATTATTTTGACTATGCACTAGTGATATTTTGAGTAGGGTTTGCATGGAATTTTTTTCTAAGTATATATACTATGCTATGCCTTGGGAAATCCTAGTAGTTGTAGTCTTGCTAGAATTTTCACTAAGTTAGGAAACTTGCCATGTTATCATGCTTAGTCTACCTAGTAGAGAACAAGGGTGGATTATTCATGCTATGAAATTATTTCTAAGTCTTTGACTTGTGTTTTTGCTTAATAAAACAACTATGTGAATGAATCACCTGGGTGGAATGGTATATTGGTTTATGTTGAGTGGTTACACAAGGCCGATGTTTATGGTTTACCTTGTGTATCACACTTGTGGAAAGCCACCCAGGAACAAAGGGATTTGAGATGTTTAGTGTTGAGAAGCTTCTAGTGCAGCCACATGGCATATGGGTTGCAATAACTTAGCCAGATGGACAGTTGGTGGTAGGGTGATAGGATGGAACGCGTCCATGGTGGTCTAAGGGAAGGCCTCTGAAAGGTCTCGTCTCGATGCATGTCGAGTCTTGTGGGGAAAGTGCACCACCTCTAGAGAGGGTAAAACCTAAGTGCTTAGCCGTGCCCCCGGCAACAGATAATTTGAGCATCGAAGACATTGAAGCAATCAGAGATCTCCTCATCCCAATTTCTAAGTTAAAAACTTGTCCTTGAACAAGGGTTAATGGTTCACTAATGTCTATTGGTGGTTCCTTGGGTGATTTTCATCAAACAAAAACTTAGTGTTTTCAACTGATAAGAAAACTCTATTTTGAGCAAAGCAAGCCTAACTACACTTAGGAAAATTCATATAGATGTTAGATACTACTATTCTACTATGGTATTACTTGCCAATACAATTCCAAATGTATTGACCCACTATGGCTATAACTTATGATGTTGCAGGTTACTCTGATGGAGATTAGGGTTGTGAGTCTACACTCAACATGCTTGCTTGTGCCACATGAAGATGAAGATTTATAGTTATTTCCTTTATGCTATGAACTCTATGTACTAGCCTTGGGCTATTGAGTTGTAAAAGACTATGTTTATCTCTAGAATGACGATGTAATAAAGACCTTTGTATCTGTGTACTTCATCTTAAACTTTGGATGCTAGCATTTGATCCAGGGACTAGCATTGCAATCACAGGGATATCTACCTTATTTGGTGAGATCTTACAGATTGTATCAGAGCATTGTGTTTCCTGTAGGATTATGACCCTAATTTGGATTAGACTAAGGAAACCACTACGAAGAATATGCAACTCGTTGCAAAAAAATCCATACTTGTCTTTTTCTTCTCGTAAATCTCTTCTAATCTTATTTCTCATCTCTATTTGTAGATGGCCGCCATCAATGAAGCCGTCAAGAAGAGACCACTCATGACCATGACCCTAGAATGTGAGACGGAGTTTCCCAAGGCACTCAAAAACCTCATGGCTAGCTTGGGAATACATGGTGAAGCCGTGTACAAGGGATTCCCCGTGATGGATGAAGTTGAAGAATATTGGTGGGTTCAACTTCACTTGTACAAAAACAAGGGAGACAACCACAAAGAGTCTGGCTTCTGGATGGTCACCAACTCAGAAATGTAAACGTCATTCTTTGACTCTGCAAGAAATGCAGCTTGGAATGCTATCAAGGAGCTTGGTGAAATACTCAAGTGTAGAATGCTCAACACTCAAAATGACCTTAGCGAGGAGAAGAAGTATACCCAAGACTTAGAGACTGCCATAAAACGACTAAGGGAAGATATCATAGACTTAGCATATGAGTGAAAATTGTGATGTACTCCGATATTTGGACCACCACACTTGTCGTTTTCTCGCAAAAAATTGTCTAAGTTATGTTTGTGATTGATTATTGTATTCCATGACTCGTGTGTTTTATTGTTGAATGTATGCTTTTGGCTTATATTTCTACTATCTTGTTTTTCTCTTATGTGTATTGTTCTAATTCTTTGTTTGTCCTATACAATAGATGTAGCTTTGTGATCAGCACTGCCGAGGAGTTCAATGAAACTCTTTTTGGAGCACATATCATGCAGTTCACTAGTGTGCTCAATCTCCCACTCCCTAGTATTAAGGCACTTCAGCTCACCAAGTTCAAGAGGAAGGATCTTTGGGGATTTAGAATCTCGTAGCCAGGACGCTAGACGGAGCCACTCACGGAGGAGATTACCTTCAAGCTGATGCATGATGACAAGGAGAAGGGACTAGATGTAGTCTGTAGGAGCTACTTGGACGCCTCTGCGGACCACTCCACCGAGCTCAGGGGACTCTACTTCCACCAATTCGTGAGACGTGACGAGGAGGGAGAAGCATTAGTCTATGAGGGCGCTGCTAGAGAGTCGATTGAGCCGGTTCGTCTGTACCTCCAGGACCTAGAGGGCCTTATTAGACACCTCGACACCGATAGTACCAACATCATGCTTAGCAATGACGAGCTTTAGGTTCAGTTGAGGGAGAAGGACAAGTCTTCATGGAACAGGATGAGATCGTCAAGGAGATGGAGGCCAGATTCGTGAGCCAAGAGAAGATGTTCAAGAATCAAGAGAAGAGAGTCCAGGACAGAAACAAGAAGGTCAAGGACATGAAGGCCGAGATAGAGGCCAAGGACTTCGAGCTAGAGACTCAGCAGGGAGTGATTGAGAGGCTGCGCTCACAGAAGAGAGCCCTCCAGGCGAAGGTCGAGGCTTTGACCACTAGCGTAGAGGAGTACAAGGCAGCCATGGAGACAATAGGTCTTGCCCTTGTTGACGTGGAAGTCGACATGGAGGACTAGTGTAGACTACTCGACTATCTTTTATCTATCATACTTTGATTTATTGAGTCGCAATAATCATCCAACATGTGGATGGCTTGCTAGTGTGTTTACTTTTCCAAAACTTGTTGTTTACGTTGTTCAAACTCTATGTTATCTTGTGCTTGGTTATTTATGATTGTTGCTATGTGATGTATTGTGCATGTTAAGCATCTATGGGTTTTATCTCATTACTTATCCTTATTGAAACCACAGATGCCTCCCCATCGTACTGGTCCCAACCAAAAAAACAATAACAACAATCTCGAGATGCAACAGCTGATGACAGGCCAAACTCAGTTGATGCAGACGATGACATGGTTCATGGCAAATCAGAACCACAACAACAACAACAATCAGAATAACCCACCTGCATTTGACATGCTCACCAGGTTTCTGAGATTGAGGACTGCAAAGTTCTCGGGAACCACTAATCCCATGGTATCCAATGACTGGCTACGTTCCGTGAACAAGGACTTAGTAACTGTGGGCTGCACTAATGAAGAAAAGGTTAGATTCGCAGCACATCTGCTTGAAGGACCAGCAAAAACATGGTGGGATAACTTCCAGATCACCACTCCTCTTGAGGATGTTACTTGGGCAATATTCGAGGATGGTTTCCGCACTGCCCATATCTCGTCAGGAGTGATGAATTTTAAGAATAAAGAGTTCCACAATCTTAAGCAACGTCACCGCAATGTGACAGAATATATTGAGGAGTTCAATAATCTGGCGCGGTATGCACCGGATGAAGTTGACACGGATGCTAAGAGGAAGGATAAGTTCCTTGAGGGACTTAATGATGAGATCGGTAAGTGATGGGGATATGCCTACCGGGGTATACCCAACATGACGTTTCCGACTGGCCCACAACCTGGCGAGTGGGCCTGCAAGACGGCGACTGGATCAAGACCTGGCGTGGATCCAAGCGACTGGAAGATGAAGGCCCAGGAGAGTATATAGGCCCAGTCGGATTAGGTTAAACGAGTACCAAAACCTTATCAGATTCGGTTGAGATTTGTAAACCCTAGGGAGGGTGAGTCTATATAAACCTCCCTACAGGGCGTGTAAACGTACGTTCCATCATACACCCAAGCGACTCGCCGCCTAGCCGTCGAGCTCGCCCCATTGTACCTCCACCATAATACAATCTAGCAGGAGTAGGTCTTTACCCTCCAGGGGGCCGAACCTGGGTAAAACCCTGTGTCTCCGCCCTCATCTCGCACTGCTGATGGCTGGCCGCCCTTGCCCTTCGTTCTACTACTCGCTGCCGATTGCAGCATCTGCCGTGACCATTCCCACAACAGTGGCGCCCACCGTGGGGCCTGGCCGGTGTTCTGCGGCGAGATCCAATCTGCCCATCAACGAGTCGGTCGCCACCGGCTGCATGATAGCGATCGGTGAGATGCTCCAGATCTTGCCGAGCAGCTACGTCCCGGCGGCGTGACCCATCACGCACAGCATGATCTTGCCGGTCGGCACGATCAGCCTCTTCGTCGGCCTCACCGATGTCATCGTCTCGGAGGACTCGGCTCACATCCGCGAGTCGCCGCCACACGACCGGCTCTCCGAGAGCCAGGTCCGCACGATCCATCGCCTCGCCTCCGAGTACAACTCGGCCCACAGCAACGTCGCCGAAAACTCTGCGGCTGCGGAAGACACGGCCCTCAACGACGCCGACTCGGCGACCCCGGCGTCACTCGCCGGATCCATCATCGCGGCTTCACCCGCGGGCTCCATCACCCAGGTCTCCAACATGGGAGACTTCGAGGATCCTTCCATCCTTGGGATCTTCGACTTTGACTCCGGGTCGGAAAATTCCGCCGATCTCCATGACGGGACCGGTCGCCACGCCGCGGCCTACATGGCGACTGGCACCGATCCGCCGGAAGATCCATTCTCCATCCCAATCCCTCCTAACGCCACGGCAACGACGGTCGAGGAACTCCGCCTGAAGCTGGCGGAGGCAGTCCGCAAGGAGCAAGCTGAGCGCAAAAAATTTCGCCTCGAGAAGGTGACGGCGCAGGAGCTGTCACGCTACCACCAGCAGCGAATCAGGTCGCGCTTGAACCCCACCGTCCAGGGGCGCGCCCTGAACTTCGACGACGAAAACGACCCGGCCCGCATGGCCGAATGCGCGATCTGCGAAAAAGCGCCACCAGGAGGAAGCGCCCGGCCCCCACCAGGGTCGACGGCGATGGGCGCCCCACCTCCACCCAACCGCACACCCCCCAGGGATCAGTCGCGGATAGTGGTCTCCTCACGAGAGCGAGACGCGAACGGCCTACCACTATTCTCCACCCCGATGGATAACCTCGTGGCAGGTCGAGCCGCAGCCGACAACATCACGGCCACCGGCGACGACGCCCTACAGATCCAGTACGTCAGGGCAGCAAAACGCAATCGCCGACTCGCAAGGTCGGGTGTACTCGCATTCGTCGTGCAGCAGAGCGGCCTCAAGCGGCCGCCCATTGGCGGCAAACACCCTCAATTTCCCGCCACCCGAACCACTGCAGCTACAACACCGACCCGCGAACGCAGCACTCTCCACCAACGACCCCAGGCCAGCGACCAACTTCGTCGCCGCCAACGGTCAGCCCGTCGACGCCCGCACCCACATCATCAACAACCAAAGCTGGCGCGCACGCCAGCCTGACGACCTACGACACACCCTAACCAATCGCCGTGACGGTGAGCCAATGGAGTCGCTAAGCCGACTCGGGCCCTGGTGCTTCAGACCGATGATCCGAGGCGAGAAATACTCGGCGAACTTCAAAGCGCCGAAGGAAATAGAGAAGTACGACCCCTCGTACGACCCCTCCGTGTGGCTAGACACCTACCTCATGGCGATGGGGATCGCTGGCCACACCGACCTGCTAGCCGCCCGTTACCTCCCCCTAATGATGGAGGGAACGTGCAGGCAGTGGATCAACACTCTTCCCCCGGATAGCATCGACTCCTGGGAAGATATGCGCGATGCCTTCGTCAGGCACTTCGAGTGCTCCTACACCCGTGCCACCACCATCGAGGACCTGGAGCGATGCGTCCAGGGACCCCGCGAGTCGACCCGCAACTGGGTCCAGCGGTGGCAAGAGCTATGGTACAACGCGGTCGGCATCCACCCGGACACCGCGATCCACTGCTTCAAGACCTCGTGCCGCTACGAGCCCTTGGTCGCCAAGCTCAAGCGACATTCTCGCACACTCGACAACATACCGGACCTCCTCGAGATCGCCAAAAGATACGCGGAGGAAGATCCAAACCAGGAAATCGACGATGAGTCGGGAGGCCAACGCCACACGAGCGGCAACGACAACGGACGACGGTCCGACCTACGCTACAGCAACACTCGCCTCACTGGCAAGCGCCGCAGTGACGGGCGAGTCGACTTCGTCGCCAATGCTGGGCACGCGCAGCGCGAGCCCAAGAGCTTCCGCCGCGACGGAGGGCAACGCCGCGACGGCGGCAACTACAAGGCGAAACCAAGGTTCGACCCCGCGGCCCTCCTTAACCAACCTTGTGCGTTTCACAGCAGGGAAGGGAAGCCCGCCACGCACACGACTGCCGACTGCCACACTCTCAGGGAAATTGAGAAGGCACGGCGAGCGCGGGAGGACCCCGACAACAACCCGCCAAACGGCAGAAAATTCGGCAATGTGGCCGGCTCGCTCCACACATTCACAGGCTTCAACACGAAGCGCGAGAAGAAGGTCATTGCCCGCGCCGTCGCCATCAACGCGGTGGCGCGGGTGGACATTCCCCAGTTCCTCAACTGGTCGGAGCAGCCCATCACCTAGAGCCGCCAGGACCACTCGCCACGCATCGAGTACCCGGGCCGAGTCGCCCTGGTGGTCAAGCCCAAGGTGGGAGACTACTGGCTCCCCAAGACATTGATGGATGGCGGCAGCTCCATCAACATCCTGTACCTGGACAACTTCAGGCGACTGCGGCTCCCGCAGTCGATGGTCGAGATGACCTACACCATGTTCCACGGCATCGTCCCCGGTCGAAAGGCGTACCCGATCGGCAAGGTCACGCTGCCAGTCACCTTCGGCACACCAGCAAACTTCCGCACCGAGCAGACCGTCTTCGAGCTGGTACCGTTTGATAGCCCCTACCACTGCGTCCTGGGGCGCCAGGCGTTCGCCAAGTTCATGGCAGCGCCCCACTATGCGTACAACGCTATGAAGCTCCCCGGGCCGTGCGGCGTCATCACCATCAACGGCGACCCCGACATGGCCGCCGAGTGCGAGGCCAAAGGAGCCGAACTCGCCGACGCCGTCATCACGGAAGAGGCCAACCACGCCGACGAGCTCGCCAAGTACGCGAGCGGGGTCAACAACGACGACCCCACCATACTCAAGAAGCCCAATTCGGAGGGCGCAAACACCTCAGCCTTCGAGGCAACGACACACACCCGCACCGTCGAGTTGGTCCCAGGCGACTCCAGCCAGACGGTGACGATCGGGACGGGCATGATCCTAGCCTAGGAAGGCGCGCTCATCGAGTTCCTCCATGAGAATAGGGACATCTTCGCATGGAAGCCCTCTGACATGCCTGGTGTCCCTAGGGAACTTGCTGAGCACAAACTAAACGCCGACCCCAAAGTGCGACCCGTCAAGCAGTCGCTGCGGCCCTTCAATGAAGAGCGCTGCCGAGCTATCGCCGAGGAGGTGCAGCGTCTACTTGCTGCAGGCTTCATCCGGCCAATCAAAGACTCCAAGTGGCTGGAAAACCCAGTCCTGGTCGAGAAGAAGAACGGGACCTGGAGGATGTGTATTGACTACACAAACTTAAACAACGCCTGCCCGAAGGAACATTTCGTCCTCCCGCGGATCGACCAAATAATCGACTCCACCGCGGGCTCGGAGTCGCTGTGTTTCCTCGACGCCTACTCTGGGTACAACCAGATCAAAATGGCTGTTGAGGACGAGGAGAAGACGGCGTTCATCACGCCATTCGGAGCCTTCTGCTACACCGCCATGACCTTCGGCCTCAAGAACGCCGGGGCAACCTACCAGTGGTGCATGCAGGAATGCCTTGCGAGCCAAATTGGCCGCAATATCCACGTCTACATCGACGACGTGGTAGTGAAGTCCGCTCGCCAAGGCGATTTACTCGCCGACCTGGCGGAAACATTCGCCAACCTGCGGAAATACAAGATAAAGCTCAACCCAGGCAAATGCACCTTCGGTGTACCAGCAGGGCAACTACTGGGGTACGTCGTCTCCAAGCGCGGGATCGAGGCGAACCCCACCAAAATCGACACGATCGCCCGACTCGGCAAACCCGAGTGCCTGCACGACGTCTAGAAGCTGGCCGGGCGAGTCGCGGCTCTTAGCCGCTTTATCCCCCGACTGGGCGAAAAGGCGATGCCCCTATACCGCCTTATGCGAAAGAACCCCACCTTCCAGTGGGACAAGGAGGCGGACGACGCACTCCGCGACCTCAAGAAGGTGCTACTCGCAGCACCACTACTCGCCGCCCCCGTGGACAAAGAAACCATGCTGGTCTATGTCGCGGCTTCCAAGCGCGTCGTCAGCGCCATCATGGTCGTCGAGCGGCCGGAGGAAGGAAAGGAGCGCCCGATACAGCGACCGGTGTACTACATCAGCGAGGTCCTCACCGAGTCGCGCCAGCGATACCCGCAGTACCAAAAACTGGTATACGCGGTCTTCAGAGCACAGCGGCGACTGCCGCACTACTTCCAGGAGCACCTGATAACGGTCGTCTCCTTGGCACCGCTGCAGGACATCATCCGCAACCGCGAGGCGACCGAGCGAGTCGCAAAGTGGACCGTCGAAATCGGCATCCACAACATCAAGTACGAGCCACGAAAAGCGATCAAGTCGCAGGCTCTCGCGGACTTCATCGCCGACTGGGAAGAGGCCCAGCAGCCAGAAAAACTGCCATACCTCCACTACTAGAGCCTACACTTCGACGGCTCCAAGAACGCGGACGGCGCAGGAGCAGGGATCGTGTTGACTTCACCGAAGGGCGACAAGCTCCGCTACATCCTCTGCCTCGACTTCACCCCCTGCACCAACAACATGGCCGAGTACGAGGCGCTACTCCACGGCATGCGAGCTGCCAAGGAGATGAATGTCAACCGCCTACGTTGCTACGGAGACTCCGACCTCGTCGCTGGGCAAGTCGCTGGAACTTGCGACGCCGTCTCTCCCACCATGGCGGCATACCGCCAAGCAGTAGACAAGCTGGGAGGACACTTCGCAGGCTACTCCATCGAGTGGATCGATAGGCGGAAGAACGAGGAGGCCGACGCACTCTCTCGCATCGGGTCGGCTCGACTTGCACCACCCGCCGGCGTCTTCCTCGACACGATCATCAAGCCATCAGTCTCTCCCCCAAGGGAGATCGACATTGGAGTCCCGCTGCAGCCAGAGGCAGCCCTGGTCGCACTCATCGCCGAGCCAGACGACTGGACCAAGCCGTACATCGCCTACCTGGAGGCCGGCACCTTGCCGGCAAACAAGACAGACGCCCGGATGATTGTACGTCGATGCAAATCCTTCACCATCATCGACGGCGAGCTCCACAAGCGCAGCGTCACAGGCGTGTTCCAACGCTGCGTTCAACCCGCCGAAGGACGTAAGATCGTCCACGACATCCACTCCGGCGACTGCAGCCACCACGCCGGCGCCCGCTCCCTGGTCGCCAAGGCTATGTGGCACGGCTTCTACTGGCCCACCGCACACGCCGACGCCGTCGACATTGTCCAGCGGTGCGCCGGGTGCCAGAAGTATGCCAACCAGACACACGTGCCGAGCTCAGCGCTCAAGACAATCCACATCACCTGGCCATTCGCCGTGTGGGGTATGGGCATGGTAGGCCCTTTCAAAGAGGCCCCTTCCGGCTTCACCCACCTCCTGGTCACGGTCGACAAATTCACAAAGTGGGTGGAGGCCAAGCCAGTTCGGAAATGCGACGGGAAGACCGCCACCAAATTCCTACGCGAGCTCATATATCGCTACGGATTCCCTAACAGCATCATCACGGACAACGACACCAACTTCGCCAAAGGAGCCATGGCCGAGTTCTGCGAGGAATACCACATCCGGCTCGACCTCGCGTCAGTCGCCCACCCGGAGTCCAACGGCCAGGCAGAACGGGCCAACCAGAGCATCCTCCACGGCCTGAAGCCGCGGCTCCAAGTACCGCTCGAGCGCACCGCCGGGTGCTAGGTCGAGGAGCTACCCTCCGTCATCTAGGGCATCCGCACCTCAGTCAACAGGTCGACAGGGTTCACCCCCTTCTTCATGGTGTATGGCGCCGAGGCAGTCATGCCCACCGACCTCGAGCACGACTCGCCAAGGGTCGTCCACTACACGGAGGCGGCGAACGAACTCGCACGGCAGGACGGAGTCGATCAACTCGACGAGGCACGCGACCTAGCTCGCTCTCGCACTGCCATCTACCAGCAAGGACTCCACCGCTACCATAGCCAGCGGGTGAAAAATCGCACCTTCTAGGAAGGCGACCTGGTGCTACGACTCATCCAGGACAAGAAGGGCATGCACAAGCTCTCCCCCCGTGGGAGGGACCATTCGCCATAGGGCGAGTACTCAGCAACGACGCCTACTACCTCATCGACGTCCGCGGGGACGGCAAACTCGACGTCAAGCGACCATGGAATGTAAAACTCCTACGGAACTTATACTCCTAGAACTCCACATATGTATCCTCCAGTCGCTATGAAATAAAAAATATTGGTTACCGCAAATTGCGTCTACTCTCCATGTCTTGTGCCACTCGCACTCGTAATAACAACATCAAGCTAACTGCAGAAGTCAACCTATGGTACAGCGATCGGCACGGCCAAGTAGTGCGCTACAAGGGCACTGGGTTACCCCAGGTCTTGAAACGTCCATGAAAAACGCCTACCCGGAGCCCCATTGGAGTCGCCTAGCTCGATTGGCTCAACGAGCCAAGACAACTGCCTTCGCTTCTCACAGCGACCATGATCCTCCACATCCTCGACATAGCGACTCGAACGGCCAAGTACCATGCTCGGGGACTGACGACCAGTTCAGCGCGAGCGGCTAGGGAAAACGCCAAGTATGAGAGCATGCCCAGGACTCGCCATGCGGCTGACCCGACGGGCCAGGCAGGAGTGATGCGCTTACTCTAATGCGCCCAACCCTCACCCACCCTAGAGTCGTGACTAGAACAACCAAGTACCACGCTCGGGGACTCGGCTACTCGACCTCGTTCGCGCAAGGGAAAACGGTGAATTACAGAGCACTCATGGGAGTCGCCTTGCGACTGGCTTTCCAAGCTCGGGCGAGTCGACCTCAATAACAAAACATTCAAAAAACCACAAACACACAAACAAACGAGGTAAACCCCATAAAAAGGGCGGACGCGCTCGGGGACTCGTTCAACCCTCAATCACGACAACACGACAACTCACAAAATACCACGACATTTCATTATAGCAGATCACAATCGTTACAAATACAATGTGTGCCCAATGGCCGAATTGCTACTAACGCCCCAGGGCACAATGTTTTACTCCGCAGGCTTCAACGATGACTCGCCGCCACCCTTGCGGTTGCGGATGAAGGGTGTGTACGGGTTTGACGGGTACGTCGTCAACTCACCCGCCATCGCCGCACGGAAGGGCTGCTCGATCTTGAAGTCCCAGTGTTGTGGCTCGGGGTCGTTGGGTGCGACGACCGTCTCCTGATAAGGAAGGAGGTCGCCCATCGCCCAGACACGCTCGGAGTACACCGCGGCGCGGTCCGTCAGCTTCAACACCTCGGCGATCTCCACTGAGCCAGTCGACGACGGGTAGCCACTCGTCACGTCATCAAGATCGAAATCTTCCGGGAAGTGGGCGAGCCCAAGGCTCAGCGCCGTCGCTGCCCCGCGCCGGAACGCTGACCGCGTCATAAACTCGACGACCGACGGCGCCTTCTCCAAGTATCGCCACACCTCGACGAGGTCGCTGGGAATCACTTCTGTGGGCGACATCTCCTGAAGATACGCCCGTATACATGTCGCCGACAACGTGGACGAGTCAACCAGCGTGGCTACACATTGACGTGCGTCGAACGAATTCGCCTCCTCCGCGCTGTCAATGATCCGACCTGCGGACAGAAGGTGACAGTTAATACATCAAAGATTACACAATGCATATGTTACAGGCAGAGGCAGGCACACTCACCAATCAAGGGACGGGAGAGATCCGTGATGAAGCTCTGAAGAGAGGTGTAGTCGTCTTGAAGCCTAGCAACGAGGGCGTCAGAGACCTTACGCTCCTCAGCGGCGGCTGTAACAGCAGCCTTGGCTCGCCCATCCGCCGAACTTACCTCTTCCTTCGCTTCCTTCATCTCGCGCTCAAGGTTGGCGATCCGCTTCTCAGCCGAGCTCAACGCAGACTGAGCTGCCGTCAATTCACTCACTGGGAAAAGGCCTTGGCGGACCTCCTTTGCCTTCACAGCAATCGCCTGGAGTCCCTTGTTCGCCTCTCGGATGATGGCAAGTTCTTTCTCCACGCGACGCTTCGGAGCAAGCCGGTCGGCTGACTCACGCTGCAAACCCTGCGCAAAAGACAAATAGTTAACAAAAACGAAATCCTAAGTGCCCACCCGCTGAAATTCAGCGCGTAGGCACTCGGGGACTGGAGATCAAAAATCCTAAGTGCCCACCTGCTGAAATTCAGCGAGTAGGCACTCGGGGACTGGAGATCAAAAAACTGAGTGCCCACCCGCTGAAATTCAGCGACTAGGCACTCGGGGACTGGACGCGAGAAATAAAAACAAAGACACTAAAAGAATCCGACTGCTGCAAGTCAGCGGCCCGATCCTCGGGGACTGGACATACCTGGATGGCTGCGCCAAGCATGCCATGAAGCTGTATCACGTCCACGGATGCGAGAAGAGCCGAAGTGTGCCCGCGACGTTGCTCAACCTCCGTCTCGGCAACCTCAGGTGCGTGGCTCGAGGGCGTGGTACCACTCGCCATAGCCGCTCTGGCCATGAAGCGCGGGAAGGTCGCGATGGATGCGCCAACGCCAAAAGAGGCTGGCTCGGCCCCCCAGGCGAGGGAGCACCCTCCTTGGTCGTCAAGGCCGCCTGCGCCACGGGTTCACTCGGAGCGATCATCGTGTCGTCAGACACCGTGACGACTTCGTCGCCCTTGGTCTTCTTGGCACTATCCGCGGGGGCGACGACCTCGTCTGCCTTCCTCTTCCAAGAGGGGTCCTCCTCGGCGACGACTGGCGGCACCTTGGCCACGGACGGGTGGCCTATCTTCTTAGCTCCAGCCCTACAAATTTATCGCTTGAGCAAAGTGGTCCGAGTACAATGAAAAACAAAGGAAGGTGAATAAAACTCACTTGGCGACTGGTAGGAACCGCAGCCCCGTGCGGATGCCGGCCGGCTTCTCCAGTTCGGGGCCCAGTTTACGACTGAGACCCATTTCCAGGACATCGTGCGCCCAAGACACGGATGGCTTCTTCATTGTCGAGGCCGCGACAGGTGCCTCCGAAACATTTTCGGCGGGAGCCTCCCTAGGTGGTGAAGCCGCCGCGACCGGAGCGACCCCCGACCCAGAGACTGGGGCGAATGGGGGAGGCATCAAGGCCAGAGGCGCCTCACTCAGGACGGCGGTGACGTCCGCCGCTGCCATCGTCTATGGCGCTTCATCCTTGGCCAGGCTGGTGGCGTCGGAGCTGCTCACCGAGTGAGGCGGAGATGCCTGTCTCGCCGGCTTCGTCTTCCTCTTCGGAGGGGCCTTCACCTCCTTCTTCTTATTCTTCTTCGACGGAGTGGCCTGGCGACGCGAGGTGGTTTCGGGAAGTTCGTCGTCATTATCGTGACGTTCGAGGCTTTTACTCGCCTCGAGTTCGCGCTGACGCTACCCGCGAGTTTTGCGAACCAGCGGGGCAACCTCTTCCTCGGACTCGTCGTCGTCATCGCTCCTGTCGCTCTTGATGCCGCCTTTGGCAGGAGGCGACTCGCCCCCGTCCCGGACGGACGAGCTCGAGTTCTTGTCGTCTGCAGGCGGAAGCCACCCTTCCACCACTTGAAATAACTACAATGAGCATAAGACAGCATCAGTACGACCGCGACTGCATTAACTGCGACTGCGAATGATAGAAAGTGACTTACTGTTGGGGCTGGATGCTTCGCGGTGTAGGGAGCGACCCTGGCCTTCGTGTCCAGGTACACCGCCTGGGTGATCTTCTTCAACGCGGGGATATAGTCCTCGAGTTTCCACTCGGCGAGGCAGGATTTCGTCGAGTCCTCCCGGCCCGTGTACTCGTACATATAGTGGTCACGGCGGGCCAGGGGGACGAGTCGCCGCCCGAGCCAGCAGTTGTACAAATTGATGGGCTGGAGACCTTTCTTCTTCAGGCCGCGGATGGTTTGAAGAATCTCGTCCACAACCATCCGCTGGTCTGTTGGAAGCTTGGCGACTTGGAGTCGGCGCGGTTCGGGCCGGTCGGCGGAGTATCTTGGGATCGCCACCTCGCCCTCTAGAGTCGCCTCGGTGACATAAAACCAAGACTTCTTCCACTCGCTCGCTGCCTTGGCAGGTAGCATCATATCAAAAAAGGAGGCCTTCGAGTTCAGTTGAAACGTCAAGCCACCCGCTGCAAGCATTGGGCCGCCTGCTTCTTCGCGACTGATCCGCCCGTGGAACAGATCTTGCCACAGGGGGAAGTAGGGCCTGCAACCCAGGTAGCACTCGCAGAACGCCATGAAAATGGCGAGCTGCTCGATGCTGTGCGGGCCCAGATCCGATGGCTGGATCCCGTAGTAGGCGCAGAAGCGCCGGAAGAAAAGAGATGTGGGGAATCCCAGCCCCCGTTCCAGGTGGCTGGTGAAGCAGACGAATTCTCCCTCACACGGGTCCGGAGTCACCTCTCCGGCCGCGGGGATGCACCACCTGCCAGCGCGAAGGATCCCGGCCTCCTCGAAGGAAGCCAGTAACGCTCTCGTGCACTTGGACCTGCCCCATGGTTCGGTGGAGGGGGCCATTGGCGGAAGGATTCGTGGAGGTCGGAGGGTTTTGGTTCGGCTGGATCGCGATGCGGAGGGAAATGAAGGTGCGCGCAATCGGAGGAAATGACGAGGAGATGGTTTTCCGATCGCCTACCATTCCCTTTATATAGCGGTTGTTACCCGCCAAATCGGGGAGCCGTTACTACGCGATGATTACGCCAAAAGTTACCGTTGGATTACCCCAACGGCTAGTTTTGACTGCGTTTTGACGGTCCAACTTCGGCCACTCGGCTCGCCGACCCGATCACTACAACAGTGACTGAATATTTCGACGACCCGCTCGCCAAAGCTGCGACCAGAATGACTAGTTTCCTCCTTTATTCAAGAGCCCGCCGCCGATTCGATTGGATGTCCGCGTTGAAGCCGTATGCTCCGACTGCCAGCAACCACCTGCGCCCAATCGACGACGGCCTCGGGGACTACTGATGGGGATATGCCTACCGGGGTATATCCAGCAGGACGTTTCCGACTGGCCCACAACCTGGCAAGTGGGCCTGCAAGACGGCGACTGGATCAAGACCTAGCATGGATCCAAGCGACTGGAAGCTGAAGGCCCAGGAGAGCAGATAGGCCCAGTCGGATTAGGTTAAACGAGTACCGAAACCTTATCAGATTCGGTTGAGATTTGTAAACCCTAGGGAGGGTGAGTCTATATAAACCTCCCTACAGGGCGTGTAAACGTACGTTCCATCATACAACCAAGAGACTCGCCGCCTAGCCGTCGAGCTCGCCCCATTGTACCTCCACCATAATACAATCTAGCAGGAGTAGGTCTTTACCCTCCGGGGGGCCGAACCTGGGTAAAACCCTGTGTCTCCGCCCTCATCTCGCACCGCAGATGGCTGGCCGCCCTTGCCCTTCGTTCTACTACTCGCTGCCGATTGCAGCATCTGCCGTGAGCATTCCCACGACAGTAAGGATCCTAAGTCCTTGTGATTCACATGCTAGTCCCTAGATCAATAGCTAGCACTCACAGTCGATGAATATCATGTAAAACACAAAGTCATTATTACACGGAGAATCCAGAGTATGAATTTATTACAAAGTTTCATAGCATTATGCTAGCTCAAATAACAGCGGAAACATAAAAGAAGCTTGGGTCCATCAACGCCCCAGGCTTGTCGAGTGTAGACTCGCGATCCCTACGCACCTTTCAATCTTCGGTTTCTACACATAAGACGTGCCGCCAACAAGTTGGGTCAATACTTTGAATATATTGGCAAATTACACCAAGGAAAGAAAGGACTATCTCTACATGCAAATCTGGTTTAGGCTGTAGAGTTCATTTTCTCAAAGCTAGTTTTCTTAAGTAGAGAGAAGAAGAGAAGATTTTTACCTACTTTGTAAACATTTGTTTAGATACAAATAGGGTCGAATGGCACACGAGGATATTACGCACCAAGTGTCCAAACAACCGAACACTTGGATATTACGCACCAAGTGTCACTTGGATATTACACACCAAGTTCCCAAAATCCCACCCATTGGCGATATTACTCACGCCATGGGTTTTTTTTCAAACTTTGTTTAGAAAAGAGAGGAAGATCCTTCAGAGGCTCCATCCTTTAGATGCTCAATGTAGTTCTGTCTCCGTGAACACGGCTGATCGATCAGATTGCAATACTCTCGAGAGTTTGTGCACTTTACCCACAATCCACGATCAAGTCCTTTTACAGACAAGACCATGGCGAGGCTTTCCCTTAGTAGCCCCTCTACCTTCTGGATCCAACCGTGCCAAGAACCTCCGAATGTTGGCACCCAGTGAGGTTTTCCACTAAGTACTAGGCCAAGACAGAGCCCATAATGTATTGTGGTTGCACTAGAAGCTTCTGAATTCTGAAACATGGCAGACTTCTTTGATTCCTGGGCGGCCGTCCTCCACCAAAATATCACTCGTTGACCCGACAAACATTCTACCCAGAAGAAAACTTTGTTTTATTTCGAAGTGGACTTGAGAAGAAAAGTTTGCTCTAGTGAGCCTTTATATTTAGAAAAATTCTTTGTCTTTCGAACCCCCCAACGGTACTTTGTATATATAGCAAAGCAAGCGATACTTAGCAAAACAGGGGTAACCTATTAGGAGGGGAAAATCCTAAGTATAGAGCTACTCATGGCATACTACAAAATCATCGCACTTGCAAAATAATACTAAGAAAAGTTCTACTAGATCATCCTACACATGCATACTACAGAATTTTGAAGATCATATGCATAGAATCAAAACTGGGACAACATTATGATCAAGTGTTGTAACTTGCCTTGATCCGAGCAGCACTCTACACAATAGCACTCCTTAGCGCACTCCGAACAATCTAACGAATCACAAACATAGATCTGATCACAACTTGCACAAAATATGCCACAGAGATAACATGCATGCATGCAACATGGTATTTATGCAAGATTGGTCTTCTAAAATGACCAAGGTAGCATAATTGTTTTGCAATTGTGTTAGGGAGTTATTAGTTTTGATTTCCCATAGGTTTAAAATAAGTTGTGTCATTAATTTAGTTCATAGGTTTAATAGGAGATCCAACCATCAAATTAGCCCCAAATTAGATCTAATGATCTTAAGCAAGGTTTTATAATTTTGTTCAGTAGTTATTGTAGAAACAAAGTCAACGCAACAAGAATCAACTAAAACAGAATTTTAATTATTTTTCTATTGAATAAACACTCTAATATAGAGATTAAAATCTACACCAAAAACCCTATTGTAAACTTGGAATTTTATTGCAGATCTGGGTTCCACATAAAATTATGAATCCAACAGTATATCATAAGCTAAAATTGGACAAGTAATTATTTTTATATGATTTTCGCAATATTTAACCCAATCTGCAAAACAGATCTAGCACTAACTCAAAAACGCGCCAGGTGGCAGCTTCCGATTGGCCTAGCTAGGCAAGGTGGGGGGTGACACGGAGCGAGCGCGGTGCCGACGCGGTTTGCCACGCGGCATAGCGCGATTAGCGCGTACCGCTTCGCTCGCCCCTTCTAATCTGGGCCGTAGCTAGCAGATCCAACGGACGGGAGCGATGGCGATGACTTACCAGCGGCGTTGATGGCGAGGCGAGGCAGACGACGGCGGCGGTGTCGGACAGCGGTGCTTGGCGGCGGTCCGGTGGCTTCCCGAGGCAGTGGAGTAGACGACGGCGTGCGGCTCCTCCTCGTGGTCTCGTTCGCGAGACTGGCTTCCACGTTCCCTTCCCCGTCCAGCCGCGGTGCTCCGCCGATCTCCGCGAACTCCGGCGAGGCGTCGGCGAGAAATCGAGCGTGATCTAGTGCTCTGTAGAAGGAAAAAAAGAGGTCAGGGGAAACGGTGAAGCACGGGGAGGACAACCAACAGCGAAGGAGGGTTCGGGGTGGCGCAAATCGTCGGGACCTCAACCTTCCCGAGGGCAGCACGGCGAGAAAGAACGGAAGCGGTTCGGCACGGCTTGAGCTAGGGTTTTTTGAGGGGAAACAATGAGAGGGGTTGGGCTTTTATATACTCCAAAGACTTGGGGAAGGGGCGGTCGAATCCGTTGGGATTTGGGGTTTATCTGATCCCCGTTCGCGGCAGAGGGGAACGTGTTCGTCGCGGTCTCTGCGAGGACGACGACGGGGTGGGACCCCCGCGTCAGCGGCTGCGGCCTACGGGCTGGCGCCCTCGAGCTCTGCTGGGCTGCGCTGGCAAGCTAGGTGCCGCGCATGCGCGGGTGGGCTGGCGCAGCCGGCCCAGTTAGGTTAGGCCGTTGCCCTTTTTTTTCTTAGTAATTTTTTTTCAATTTCTGTTTTAGTAAAACACCAATAACTTTTGCATAGTAAGTCCAAAAGTGATGAAACTTGTTTCCAAATTTTTGTAAAAATAAGGTGGTCAACATAGGACCATAATTTAAATGTTTTTACATAGTTTTTAGAAGACTACAACAAAATTGCTCACACAGGGAAACCTTATTAGGGTTTTTGGTGGGTTTAGATGTTAGGGTTTTTGATGCAACTTCATTTGTAGGATGAAATGATGCAAGGATGATGCATGCTTCTAGTAACATCATAATAAAACCTGGGATGTTACAAACCTACCCCCTTAAGAAGAATCTCGTCCCCGAGATTCGGGTTGGCTAGCAAATAGGTGTGGGTGTTCCGCCTTCAAGTCCTCTTCACGCTCCCACGTAGTTTCTTCCTCGGAGTGGTGGTTCCATTGTACTTTGCAGAATCTTATAGTCTTGGTGCGGGTAATCCTTTCGGCTATTTCCAGTATTTTGATGGGTTTTTCCTCATAGGTGAGGTCATTTTCCAATTGAACCTCATCTAGGGGAACAGTGTCTCTTAGCGGTGTTTCGGCCATCTCTGGGTGACACTTCTTTAGTTGTGACACATGAAATACATCATGAACAGTCAGTCCTTCTAGTAACTCCAACTGATAAGCAACTTCTCCTCTATGGGCCAGAACCTTATATGGTCCTATGAATCGTGGGGTTAACTTACCCTTGATTCCAAACCTCTTAACTCCTCGTAGGGGTGAAACTCGGAGATGCGCACGGTCCCCTATTTTATAGGCCACATCTCTGCGCTTGGAATCAGCATAACTCTTCTATCGGGATTGGGCTACCTTTATCCTATCCTGAATCTGTCGTACCTTTTCTTCGGCATCCTTGATCAATTCAGGTCCAAAAAGACTACGTTCGCCAACTCCACTCCATAACAGCGGGGTCCTACACTTCCTGCCATACAGAACTTCAAACGGGGCCATCTTGATACTTGTCTGGTAGCTGTTGTTGGATGAGAACTCAGCGTATGGTAGGTTATCGTCCCAACTAGACCCATAGTCTAGTGCGCAAGCTCTCAACATATCTTCCAGAATCTGGTTCACCCTTTTCGTTTGGCCATCTGTCTGAGGGTGGAAGGCAGTACTGAATTCTAGTCGGGTTCCAAGAGACTCATGTAGCTGTCACCAAAATTTTGAAGTGAACTGGGTGCCTCTATCTGATACAATCCTCTTAGGAACACCATCCAGACTAACAATCCTTGACATGTATATCTTAGCAAGCTTAGCACTTGTATACGTGGTCTTTACGGGGATGAAGTGAGCCACCTTGGTGAAGTGGTCCACCACTACCCAGATAGAATCAAATCCAGAACGAGTCCGGGGCAATCCCATGATGAAATCCATGCCTACCTTTTCCCACTTCCAGTCGGGTATAGGTAGTGGTTGAAGTAATCCGGCCGGTTTCTGATGCTCGGCTTTAACTCTATTGCATAGATCACACAGAGAAATATATTCGGCAATTTCTCTTTTTAGGTTATTCCACCAAAATCTATCCTTCACATCCATGTACATCTTCGTGTTACCTGGATGAATTGAGTAAGGTGAGTCGTGAGCTTCTTGTAAAATCAACTTCCTGATGTCGGGGTCATTGGGAACGCACAAATGCTTCCCATACCAAAGGGTTCCTTGTTCATACAGACGGAATTCTTTTGTCTTTCCTTCACTTATCCTGACTCTTATTTCTTCCAACTCTTTATCTCCCTTTTGTGCTTCCTTGATTCTATCTTGGAAGGTGGACACTATTTCCATAGTCTCTACGTGTCCTTTCGGAACTATCTCTAGCTTGAGATCCTTGAATTGCTTGCATAAATCCTCTGGAAGTTCCCCTGCGGTAAGTCCATTCACATAAACCTTACGACTTAAGGCATCAACCACCACATTTGCCTTTCTGGGGTGGTACTGTAAATCCATGTCACAATCCTTAATCAGTTCAAGCCATCTTATTTGCCTCATATTTAACTCCTTTTGGGTGAAGATATACTTCAAACTCTTATGATCTATGAACACATCACAATGTTTGCCCATGAGGTAGTGTCTCCATACCTTGAGTGCATGAACCACAGACGCAAGTTCCAAATCATGTGTGGTGTAGTTGTGTTCGTGGTTCTTAAGTTGCCGGGAGGCATAGGATACCACTTACCCATCCTGCATCAATACACTTCCAAGTCCTTGTCGAGAAGCGTCACAATAGACTTGAAAATCCTTCTGGATATCAGGCAGACACAGAACTGGTGTCGTTACAAGGCGTTTCTTCAACTCTTGAAAACTTGCTTCACATGCCTCGGTCCATAGGAATTTCTTTTCCTTCTTCAATAGTTCCGTCATGGGTTTTGCTATTTTGGAAAAGTTTTCAATAAACCTCCGGTAATATCCTGCGAGGCCCAAGAAACTCCTAATATCTCCCACATTCTTGCGTGACTCCCATTCCGTTATGGAAGCTACTTTACTATGATCTACGGCAACTCCTGTTGCCGACACAACATGACCAAGGAATCCCACTTCCTTTAACCAGAATTCACATTTGCTGAATTTGGCATACAACTTGTGTTCTCTTAGTTTTTCCATAATTAGGCGCAGATGTTTCTCGTGCTCCTCTTCATCCTTGGAGTATATGAGTATATCATCTATGAATACCATGGTAAACTTGTCCAAATATTCCATGAACACCTTGTTCATCATGGTCATGAAGTATGTCGTGGCATTGGTTAGACCAAAGGACATCACGGTGTACTCATACAATCCGTATCTTGTGGTGAAGGCTGTTTTGGGCACATCCCGTTCTCGAATCTTTAGCTGAAAGTAGCCTGATCGCAGATCGATCTTTGAGAACACACTTGCTCCCTTTAACTGGTCAAACAAGTCATTGATGTTGGGCAGAGGATACTTATCCTTGATCGTCACTTCGTTCAACGAGCGGTAGTCCACAACCAGCCTCTTGGTTTTATCCTTCTTTTCCACAAATAGGACAGGTGCTCCTCAAGATGACGCGCTGGGTTGGATGAATCCCTTGTCTAATTGTTCCCTAAGATGTTTCTTGAGTTCCTTTAACTCGTCCACATCCATCTTGTATGGTCTCTTAGCTATCGGCCCCGTGCCTGGCATCAAGTCAATGAGGAACTCGATATCACGGTCGAGAGGCATTCCGGGTAGCTCCTCTGGAAAGACATCTGGGTATTCCTTTACAATAGGTACCTCCTCCAAGCTAACCCCCTTAAGAGAGTTCACCATGGCTTCCTTAAGTGCAAAATTTGACTTGATACGAATTCTCTTCCCTTCCGGTGTTGTGAGCATGACAGTTCTTTTGGCACAATCTATGACTCCTTCATATTCGGTCATCCAATTCATGCCCAAGATTATGTCTAATCCTTGTGATTCTAGAACTACTAGACTTGTGGGAAAGATGTGTGTCCCAATCCTTAGTTCTAATATGTGTCAACTGGAGTTTGCCACTATTTCTCCCCAGGAGAACTTACCCTTAGAGGAAATTTTATAGTCTCTGTAGGTATCTTGCCTCTATCCACAAATACCCTTGATATGAATGAATGCGATGCACCAGTATCAAAAAGAACAACTGCGGGAATAGAATTGAGCTTGAACTTACCAATCACAGAGTCTGGTGCATCACAAGCATCCTCCATAGAGACATGATTCACCGTGGCATTGACAGACGGATTTGGCTTCTTCCCGTTTCCATTGCCATGGTTCTGTCCATTTCCATTCCCATTCCCATTGCCATTGCCATTCTTCTTCTCGGGGCAAGAGGTTGCATAGTGCCCTGTTCTGTTGCACTTAAAGCATGTCACCTCACTGAGATCCTTTCCATTGCTGTCACTCCCATTGCGGTTTTTATGCCCATTGTGTTTGTGGCCGCCATGGTGATGACCGTTATGGTTGTGGCCATTATTGTTATAAGGTGGTGGTGAGGAATTGCGCTGCTTCTGGTACGGAACAGAGTGCTTGTGAGGGTTAGACTTCCTCTTGCGGTTTTCTATGCTCTTCCTTTTGGATTCAACCACAATGGCTCTGTCCAGGAGTTCCTGAAAGTTGTCAAATTTCTGAGCCACAAGCTAAATGGATATCTCATCATTGAGTCCTCTTAAGAACTCCTCATGTCTCTTGGCATCAGTGGAAACATCATCGGGTGCATAACGGGCTAGCTTGTTGAAAAGCTCACCATACTCGGTGACAGAACGGTGCAGCTGGTGTAGGTCGCGAAATTCGCGCCTTTTCAGAGTCATGATACCAGCAGCCACATGATGAGTGCGAAAAGCTAACTCAAACTGATCCCAAGTGATAGCATCAATATCCGGGTGGGTGACTTGGTAGTTATCCCACCATTCTGCAGCAGGTCCTTCAAGCTGGTGTGCGGCATAACGTACCCTGTCGGCTCCGACAGCTTGCACGGTGTCTAGCTTCTTATTGATTGTACGTAGCCAGTCATCTGCGATGATTGGTTCAGCGCTGCTAGTGAAGGTAGGTGGGTTCAGCCTCAAATACCGAGTCAAGCGATCCTGTTGAGGTGGTGGTGGAGGTGGCGGTGGTGGTGGGTTGTTGTTGTTGTTTTGCATGTTTTGAGTAAGCAGTTGGATCAGCTAGTTCTGAGTGGCCAAAAGTTGTGCTATTTCTGGAGGAATTTCGGTGTTCGCACGTCTTGGCGGCATCTGTGGGATTTGAGAGAAAAGTTAAGAAATAGACAGAAAGACTAAGTAGTAACCTCCTACCCTTATGAAAACACACCAAGAACACAAGACACACAAGACACATTAACACAACTTAACACAGAAAACAACCAAGTTTAACTAAACCAGAATTGTCTTGGTATTTATTACAATCGCGAATAACGTTCTACTATAGAATTAAAGGTGGTCCAACTATTACACATCTTCCACGCCTTCCTCTTCCTCGTCCTCGAACGAGTAGCCTTCCTGCTCTAGGGTTGTCTTGTACAACTCCATATCCTTTGTGGTGGCTTCAAGCTTCTCTTGGAGGTTCTTTATCTTGTCCTGCAGCTTCTTGGTAGTGGCTTCTAGCTGCTCCTGAAGTCCCTCCTTCTCGCTTTGTAGCTCCTCCACTAGACTTTACTTCTTCGCGGCTTCAAGTTGCTTTTCCAAGTCCCTCTTGGAAGCACGCACATCATTGATTATCTTGCAAAGGCCTTCGGTTTGCACTTCAGTTCCATCGATCTCCTGCTTGAGTTCACTAATCCTCTTCTTTTTATTTATCACCCTCTTCTCTTGGTTAGCGAACTTCTTCTCTTGGTCCTGGAACTTTATCTCTTGGAGCTTCATTGCCTCCTCCTGCTGTTTGATCATTTCCTCTTTCTCCTTGATGAGGGCGCATAACTCGTCGTTCTTTAGCATCTCGAGGAAGGTACCCTTTTCAAGGTCATGGATGTGGCACTCCAAATCTTGATATTGGGTTCTTCGGCGCTTGGTAGAAGTCCTTTCCTCAAAGGTTAACTCCATGGGAATTCCTTCCTCATCTCGTCTTCCGAAGAGGCCGCCGCAGTGTCCTTGGAAGGCCTCATGATGACGTCCACATAGGCGACCAATGAGCTGCTGCAAGCTGATGCTAAGGGCCTTCTCCTTGGAATCGCTAACAATGTGGATAGCTATGTCTTCCTCCGGGTTCTTACCTCGCTCTTTCCCTGGATGGATGACTTTGACTCCCCAACAGTCGTCCTTGTGGAGTTTCTTCATTGTGCTCCCCTGGATTGTTGGGAGGGGAAGGTCCAAACGTGTGAGAAGGTCCATGAGGCATCCACCAAAGCGAAGGGGCTTGATGTCCGCGACGGTGTCGTAGAGGAAGCTTGTCATCTTTAAGTTAGAAGAATGAAAATTAGATACTTAATCAAGTAGAGGAAAGCAGATACTAGAAGTGCGGAAAAATAACTTAGTAGAAAAGCAAGTAAGGCACATAAGTTAAAGGTGGTTCCAATCCTAGGGTCACGTCCTACAGGAAACGATGTGCTCTGATACCATCTGTAGTGACCTCAGATCGGTAAGGATCCTAAGTCCCTGTGATTCACATGCTAGTCCCTGGATCAATAGCTAGCACTCACAGTCGATGAATATCATGTAAAACACAAAGTCATTATTACACGGAGAATCCAGAGTATGAATTTATTACAAAGTTGCATAGCATTATGCTAGCTCAAATAACAGCGGAAACATAAAAGCAGCTTGAGTCCATCAACGTCCCAGGCTTGTCGAGTGTAGACTCGCGATCCCTACGCACCTTTCAATCTTCGGTTTCTGCACATAAGTCGTGCAGCCAACAAGTTGGGTCAATACTTTGAATGTATTGGAAAATTACACCAAGGAAAGAAAGGACTATCTCTACATGCAAAGCTGGTTTAGGCTGTAGAGTTCATTTTCTCAAAGCTAGTTTTCTTAAGTAGAGATAAGAAGAGAAGATTTTTCCCTACTTTGTAAACATTTGTTTAGATAAAAATAGGGTCGAATGGCACACGAGGATATTACGCACCAAGTGTCCAAACAACCGAACACTTGGATATTACGCACCAAGTGTCACTTGGATATTACACACCAAGTTCCCAAAATCCCACCCATTGGCGATATTGCTCATGCCATGGGGTTTTTTTAAAAAAACTTTGTTTAGAAAAGAAAGGAAGATCCTTCAGAGGCTCCATCCTTCAGATGCTCAATGTTGTTCTGTACCCGTGAACACGGCTGATCGATCAGATTGCAATACTCTCGAGAGTTTGTGCACTTTACCCACAATCCACGATCAAGTCCTTTTACAGACAAGACCATGGCGAGGCTTTCCCTTAGTAGCCCCTCTACCTTCTGGATCCAACCGTGCCAAGAACCTCCGAATGTTGGTACCCAGGTGAGGTTTCCCACTAAGTACTACGCCAAGACAGAGCCCATAATGTATTGTGGTTGCACTAGAAGCGTCTGAATTCTGAAACATGGCAGACTTCTTTGATTCCTGGGCGGCCGTCCTCCACCAAAATCTCACTCGTTGACCCGACAACCATTCCGCCCAGAAGAAAACTTAGTTTTATTTCGAAGTGGACTTGAGAAGAAAAGTTTGCTCTAGTGAGCCTTTATACTTAGAAAAATTCTTTGTCTTTCGAATCCCCCAACGGTACTTTGTATATATAGCAAAGCAAGCGATTCTTAGCAAAACAGGGGTAACCTATTAGGAGGGAAAAATCCTAAGTATAGAGCTACTCATGGCATACTACAAAATCATCGCACTTGCAAAATAATACTAAGAAAAGTTCTACTAGATCATCCTACACATGCATACTGCAGAATTTTGAAGATCATATGCATAGAATCAAAACTGGAAAAAATTTATGATCAAGTGGTGTAACTTGCCTTGATCCGAGCAGCACTCTACACAATAGCACTCCTTAGCGCACTCCGAACAATCTAACGAATCACAAACATAGATCTGATCACAACTTGCACAAAATATGCCACAGAGATAACATGCATGCATGCAACATGGTATTTATGCAAGATTGGTCTTCTAAAATGCCCAAGGTAGCATAATTGGTTTGCAATTGTGTTAGGGAGTTATTAGTTTTGATTTCCCATAGGTTTAAAATAAGTTGGGTCATTAATTTAGTTCATAGGTTTAATAGGAGATCCAACCATCAAATTAGCCCCAAATTATATCTAATGATCTTAAGCAAGGTTTTATAATTTTGTTCAATAGGTATTGCGGAAACAAAGTCAACGCAACAAGAATCAACTAAAACAGAATTTTAATTATTTTTCTATAGAATAAACACTCTAATCTAGAGATTAAAATCTACACCGAAAACCCTACTGTAAACTTGGAATTTTATTGCAGATCTGGGTTCTACATAAAATTATGAATCCAACGGTATATCATAAGCTAAAATTGGCCAAGTAATTATTTTTATATGATTTTCACAATATTTAACCCAATCTGCAAAACAGATCTAGGCCTAACTCAAAAATGCGCCATGTGGCAGCTTCTGATTGGCCCAGCTAGGTAAGGTGGGGGTGACGCGGCGTGGGAGCGGTGCCGACACGGTTTGCCATGCGGCGCAGCGCGATTGGCACGTACCGCTTCGCTCGCCCCTTCTAATCTGGGCCGTAGCTAGCAGATCCAACGGACGGGAGCGATGGCGACGACTTACCAGCGGCGTTGATGGCGAGGCGAGGCAGACGACGGCGGCGGTGTCGGGCAGCGATGCTTGGCGGCGGTCCGGTGGCTTCCTGAGGCAGTGGAGTAGACGACAGCGTGCGGCTCCTCCTCGCGGTCTCGTTCGCGAGACTGGCTTCCACATTCCCTTCCCCGTCCAGCCGCAGTGCTCCGCCGATCTCCGCGAACTCCGGCGAGGCGTCGGCGAGAAATCGAGCGCGATCTAGTGGTCTATAGAAGGGGAAAAAGAGGTCAGGGGAAACGGTGAAGCACGGGGAGGACAACCAACAGCGAAGGAGGGTTCGGGGTGGCGCAAATCGTCGGGACCTCAACCTTCCCGAGGGCGGCACGGCGAGAAAGAACGGAAGCGGTTCGGCACGGCTTGAGCTTGGGTTTTTTGAGGGGAAACAATGAGAGGGGTTGGGCTTTTATATACTCCAAAGACTTGGGGAAGGGGCGGTCGAATCCGTTGGGATTTGGGGTTTATCTGATCCCCGTTCGCGGCAGAGGGGAACGTGTTCGTCGCGGTCTCTGCGAGGACGACGACGGGGTGGGACCCCCGCGTCAGCGGCTGCGGCCTACGGGCTGGCGCCCTCGAGCTCTGCTGGGCTGCGCTGGCAAGCTAGGTGCCGCGCATGCGCGGGTGGGCTGGCGCAGCCGGCCCAGTTAGGTTAGGCCGTTGCCCTTTTTTTTCTTAGTAATTTTTTTTTCAATTTCTGTTTTAGTAAAACACCAATAACTTTTGCATAGTAAGTCCAAAAGTGATGAAACTTGTTTCCAAATTTTTGTAAAAATAAGGTGGTCAACATAGGACCATAATTTAAATGTTTTTACATAGTTTTTAGAAGACTACAACAAAATTGCTCACATAGGGAAACCTTATTAGGGTTTTTGGTGGGTTTAGATGTTAGGGTTTTTGATGCAACTTCATTTGTAGGATGCAATGATTTAAGGATGATGCATTCTTCTAGTAACATCATAATAAAACCTGGGATGTTACACCCAACATATCAATACCTGTGTGACAAAGCCACCATCTTGGAAAGCAAGATGAAACAGGTGGAGAGCAGAAAGAGAAAGCATCACTTTGATAAGCATAGCTCGGGATCGTCTCACAAGCACTCCCATGGTGATGATAGTGGCGGTTCTGGATCCCACAAGTATGGGAATTATAACAACCACCACAACAGCAACCGTCACCATGACACCAAGCACCACCGCAGTCATGACAATGATAGATATAAGAACCACAAGAGTGGACACAAGAGCCACCACAGTGGGAATGGCAATGGAAGTCAGCCTGCTAAAAGAGATATCAGTTAGGTTGAGTGCTTCAAAAGCAAGAAAACTAGGCACTATGCAAATGAATGCCTAGAAAATAAAGTTGAAGGAGCCAACAAGCCCAACCCATTTCAGAAGGGTCAAGTGAACCACATGAATGCAGAGGAAATCTATGAGGAATCTGATGCTGTGGTTGGTAAGTTCAAGCTTAATTCTTTTCCAGCACTTGTTCTTTTTGATACTGGCGCATCGCATTCATTCATATCAAGAGCATTTGTTGATAAAAATGGACTTCCAACTGAAACTATTGGGTGTCCAAAGTAAGCTCTCCCGGTGGAGAGATGATAGTGAACTTTGGATGCCATGATCTAGTGATAGAGTTTGAAAAGTATAAGTTTCTGGTTAGTTTGATAATCCTAGATTCCCAAGGATTGGATGTTATTATGGGCATGGATTGGATGGCTAAGTATGAAGGAGTACTAGATTGTGCTAATCGTACTGTCACACTCATAACCCCGGATAAGAAACAGATTAGGTTCAAGTCTAACTTTGAATCTAAAGGTAGTAAGTTAAATTCTCTTAAGGGGGTTAGCATAGACAGTGTGCCAATTGTGAAGGAGTATCCGGATGTGTTTCCAGAGGAATTGCCTGGAATGCCACCAGATAGAGATGTAGAGTTTCTAATTGACTTGCTGCCAAGATCTGGACCAATAGCAAAGAGACCCTAGAAGATGTCAGTTGATGAGTTGAAAAAACTCAAGAAATAACTTGGAGAACAGTTGCCGAAAGGATTTATTCAGCCAAGTTCTTCGTCTTGGGGTGCACCAGTTCTGTTTGTTGAGAAGAAGGATAGAAGACAAAGGTTATGCATAGACTATCGTTCACTCAATGAGGCGACTATCAAGAACAAATATCCTTTGCCTAGAATCGATGATCTATTTGATCGATTAGAAGGATCCCGTGTGTTCTCAAAGATTGATCTCCGATCAGGCTATTTTCAGTTGAAAATTAGAGAGCAAGATATACCTAAGACTTCCTTTACCACCAGGTATGGATTGTATGAGTATACCGTGATGCCATTTGGTTTGAAAAACGCACCGACTTATTTCATGAACATGATGACCAAGGTATTCATGGAGTTTCTCGACAAGTTTGTTGTCGTATTCATTGATGACATTTTGATCTATTCCAAGAGCAAAGAAGAGCATGAAGAACATTTGTGTTTGATACTTGATAAGCTCAAAGAGAACAAGCTATATGGCAAGTTCAGTAAGTGTGAATTCTGGTTGAATGAAGTTGGATTTCTTGGACACAGTGTGTCAGGAGATGGAATAGCTTTCGATCCCGCAAAGGTGTCAGCTTTAACTGAGTGGGAATCTCCCAAGTCAGTTAAAGAAGTTTGTAGTTTCCTCGGCTTGGCGGGATACTATAGGAGATTCATTGAGAATTTCTCAAAGGTATATAAGCCAATGATGGAGTTACTTAAGAAAGAAAAGAAGTTTGATTGGACTGAAGGATGTGAAGTCAGTTTCCAAGAATTGAAGAAGAGACTAGTGTCAGCACCAGTCTTATGTCTGCCAGATTTGTAGAAGGATTTTCAAGTCTATTGTGATGCATCTCACCAAGGATTAGGTGGAGTTTTGATGCAAGAAGGGAAAGTTGTGGCTTATGCCTCGAGAAAACTCAAAAATCATGAAGTAAATTATCCTACTCATGACTTAGAGTTAGCCTTTGTTGTTCATGCACTCAAAACATGGAGACGCTATCTTTTGGGAAAGCGTTGTGAAGTGTTCACAGATCACAAGAGCCTGAAATATATCTTCACTCAGAAGGAACTCAATATGAGACAAAGAAGGTGGCTTGAACACATCAAGGACAATGACTTGAGTTTGCAATACTATCCTGGTAAAGCAGATGTTGTAGCGTATGCTTTGAGTTGTAAGGTATATGTGAATGGACTTACTAAGGGAGAGTTGCCTGATGATCTGTGTGCCCAATTCAAAGATCTTAGGTTGGAGATTATACCTGAGGGATATCTTTTGTCAATGGAAGTGCAACTAACATTGTTGGATAGCATCAAAGAAGCCCAAAAGTTGGACAAGGAAATAGAGGATATTAAAGGAAAAATTAGCAAAGGTAAGGCGAAAGGATTCCATGAATATGAACAGGGTACTTTATGGTATGGAAAACGTATCTGCATTCCGCAATATCCGGAGCTTCGGAAACTGATTCTGCAAGAAGCACACAATTCACCATATTCCATTCATCCAGGTAACACCAAAATGTACATTGATGTGAAGGAAAGATTTTGGTGGAACAATCTTAAGAAGGACGTCGCGGAGCATATTGCTTTGTGTGATGTGTGTAGTCGTGTGAAGGTGGAACATCAGAAACCGGTAGGGCTATTGAAACCACTACCTATTCCTGATTGGAAGTGGGATAAAATTGGTATGGATTTTATCACCGGACTGCCAAGGACTAGATCTGGATATGATTCCATATGGGTTATCGTGGATCGCTTAACTAAAGTGGCTCATTTCATACCCGTGAAGAAAACCTATACAAGTGCTATGTTAGCCAAAATCTATATGAATAGAATTGTATGTCTACATGGTGTACCTAAGAGTATTGTATCTGATAGATGAACTCAATTTACTTTGCATTTTTGGCGACAACTGCATGAATCATTGGGAACAAGACTAGAGTTCAGCACAACTTTTCACCCCCAGACTGATGGACAGACAGAAAGGACCAATCATATTTTGGAGGATATGTTGAGGGCATGTGCACTAGACTATGGTGCTAGTTGGGATGAAAGTCTGCCTTACACAGAATTCTCTTACAATAACAACTATCAAGCAAGCATTGAGATGGCTCCATTTGAATTCCTTTACAGAAGGAAATGCACTACGCCATTATTGTGGAGTGGATTAGGTGAAAGGAATTTATTCGGACCAGAACTTATCAAGGAAACTGAAGAGAAAGTCAGAATGGTAAAGGACAGATTGAAGATAGCACAGTATTGACAGAGGAGCTACGCAGATCCAAATCGTAGAGAAGTCACCTATGAGGTAGGTGATAGAGTCTACCTGAGAGTCTCACCACTCCGTGGTGTGAAGAGGTTTGGGATCAAAGGAAAGTTGACACCAAGATATGTTGGACCATTCAAAATCTTAAGTCGCAAATGTAGAGGTCCCAACCTTTAATAAGATAGAGATCCCTGTGTTTACAATGCTAGTCCCTGGATCAATAGCTAGCATCCATAGTTAAGATGTAATATCAAGAAACAAAGGTCGTATTACAACTTTATAACCAGGAATAAAATAGTTCTTTACATCTTACATAGCTCATTTGGCTATCACATTACAATGCAACAGAAATAACTATATCATGGGGTCCTTCATCTTCAAAGTGCCACAGGCAAACATGTTGGTTGTAGACTTGTAATCCTAATCAACATACTTCACTAACATCGAACAAACCTGCAACATAATAAGTTACAGCCACAAGGGTCAATACATTTGAATTGTATTGGCAAGTGATACTATGGTAGTATAGTGGAGTCTATCATCTATATGCTTTTGGCCAAGTGGAGCTTAGGCTTGATTTGATCAAAATAGTTTTTCCTTATCTTTTGAAAACACTAAGTTTTTGTTTGTCAAAATCACCCAAGGCATCTCCCAATAGAAATTGGTGATCCTTTAACCCTTGTTCAACCACAAGTTTTTAACTTAGAAATTGGGATGAGGAGATTCTTGATAGATTCCATGTCTTGATGCTCAAATTGTCCTTTGCCAGGGACATGGCTAAGTACTTAGATTTTACACTCTACAGAGGTGGTGCACTTTCCCTACAAGACTTGGTTTCACCAAGACAAGATCTTTCAGAAGCCTTCCCTTAGACCAGAATGGACGCGCTCCAACCTATCAATCCCCTACCACCAACTGTCCATTTGGCTAAGTTATTGCAACCTATATGATCCAGGTAGAGCCCATAATGCCAAGTGGCTGCACTTGAAGCTTCTCAACATTTGACATCTCAAATATCTTTGTTCCTAGGTGGCATTCCACAAGTGAGATACACAAGGTAAACCATAGAAATGGGCCTTGTATAACCACTCAACACACACCATTCCTTCCATTCCACCCAGGTGTTTCATTCACTTAGTTGTTTTATTAAACAAAACACAAGTCCTTGACTTAGAAATATTCCATAGCATGAATATAATCCACCCTTGTTTTCTACTAGCTAATCTAAGCATGATAGTAGTAGGAATCTTAACTTAGGAAATTTCTTCTAAGGTTTCCTCTACTAGGATTTCCCATGGCATAGTTTATACTTAGCAAAAAATTCCATGCAAGTCCTACATAGAAATATCACTAATGCATAGTGAAAATAATGGGACAAAAGTATCAAGCATCACTTGCCTTTTTGGTAGAGAATTATAAGTTCACTCCTTGATCTTGCAATATTCACACTCTTCAATTTCCACTACAATTCAACCAAGCAAGCAATATTCAATCTATCATTCAAGCAAACATCACATAAAATAATAGAAACAAAGCAATGCATGCAAACATGCCAAAGGTTGTTTTATTTGAAAAAGTGGTTTCTAATAGGTTATAAACATTTGAAAACACCTATTGGTCATTTACAAAAGTGGCAAGGTCATTTGTAAATGTGGTAAAATCATTTGATATTAAGTTAGTGAAAATGGCCATTTTAAGTCATTTTTATTTTGCTAGAAATGGTTCAAACCAAAGTAATATTTTCTAGTGTTTGACAAATACATTTTTAAACACATATGTTGGTGTTTTATGGTCAAGTGTTTAATATTAAAACCATTTGCAAAAGGTTTCACCTATAAACCATTTTTACACTAAATCAATATTTTATGTTGTTGAAAATGCCTTTAGCAATGTAATAATTTTTATAGGGTTCACAAAATATATTTTGAATCATAAAACTTTGTGATTAGAGTCAGAGAGTTTAATCCAAATCATTTCCCAAATATTTTTCTCCAAAAAGTATTTTTAACATATAAACCACATTTTTATTTGACTAGAAATGTTCTAAATCAAAGATTTATTCTTTTGCCTCACAAAATATGTTTTTGAATCCAAAAGATAGTTTATATGGTCAGTAGGTTCAAAATAATCCATTTTCCAAAGATTTTATCACAAAAATAATTTTAGAATGAATTTTATATTCAAATTATGCCTACCCAAGTTTCTGCAAAAACAACCATTTTACCAGAAGCAATTTATTAAACAGAGTGCATGGTTGGATAGTATTTGTTCTGCTGATTCCATTGATATAAAATTTGCAAAATTTGGACGTGTGGATCACAAGTTATGAATTTTACAAACTTGAACAACTAATAGATCATTTCTGGTTTTTATTAAAACAGACTGGGCCACGTGGTGAGTTCTGATTCGCTGGTACCGGTTCGGGCGGATCAAGCGATGCGAGGCGTTGGATTAAAATAGATCGAGCGGTACAGAATCACTCGTACCCCTTCATTTAAGTTTCTATCCTATCCACGCGATCTAGATCCAACGGCTGCTGCAAGCTTGACCTAGAATGAGCGGTGCTGGCGGCGGCTGTGCGGCCGCGGTGCTCTGGCAGTGAGGTTGCCGGCGATACAGGGGGCTAGAGGGAGAGAGGGGTAGCTCACCAGGTTTAGGGGATCGTTGCGATTCTCAACATGTTCAAGAGGAGGCAGGGGGTGCACGAGGACGATGGGAATTGCTCGCCGAACTTCACGACGGCGTCGGGCACTTCTATACGTTGACGTTGGCGAGGCTACACAGCTCGGAAAGGCAAAATAACAACTGCGTTAGATGCGTACGGGGTCGGTGAACGTACGCGTATCAGCTAGAGGGAAAGGGGAGGTCATACAATACCAGGGGGAGTCACCGGAGTGCTGTAGACCACGGTGGCGCTCTAGTGATGACGAAGCCGAGCTTCTAGCGCACGCGGGGGCGAGCTGGGGCTATGGACGGGTGCGTCTGACGTTGGGGAAAATGCTAGTGTGGTCGAGGGGGTGAGAGGCGACGGTGGTTGGCCAGAATTGCTCGGAGAGCTTATCGGGGGCCGCAGCGGTGCAAGGGAAAATGGGGACGGCCTGGGGGCAGACAGAGCCAGGCGAGAGAGGGGAAATGGAGAGGAGGAGCAGGCGAGTTATCGGGCGTGATTGATGACAGACATTACTCGCAGTATTGACGTGAATTACTCCCGCGAGATCAATGCAGAAACGGGTGAGGAAGTGGTCGCAGGGTAGAGACGATGAACATGTAGGTGGGTCCTGGTTGTCTGCGAGAGAGAGAGTGGGTGTGGGGCCTGCTAGTCAGCGACTGCGCGGGTGATTTTCTGAGTGAAAAACGATTCATTACGGGGGTGGGGAGATGGGCTAACTACTGGGCTGGGATGGGCCTGCTGGCTGGGCTGGTTCTAATCCTTTTTTGTTCTGATTCTTTTTCTTTTTCTGTTTTGATTTTGTTTAATCATTTCAAACAACCATTTTAATTCAAACCTCAACTAAACTTTGTGTAGATTTTAATACTGATTAATAATACATTCTAGAGTCAAATTTAGAATAATTCTTTTATTCTTTTTAGGGTATAATAATTATTTAAAAATAGGCCCTGTTGTTAAATCAAATAAGATTAAATATATTTAAAACCTTATTTAAATTCCAATTTTTTTACAAAACCTTTTCAGTAGGTTTATTTATTTAATGGGGTGCTAAATAATTCACTTTGAATTATTTATAGTATTTTAATATGATTATTAATCATTTTAATTTGGCAATTGTTTTTATTCCAATGAAATTCAAATATGGTTTTAATTCCATATAACTTTATTTAAATGATTCTTTTATTTCATTTTAGTTAATTAAATAACTTTTATTCCACTTGGGTAAATTCCAATTATTTTGCCCTGATTTAATTAATCATTTCTATTAGGGATTTGTCTTAATCAAATGGAACATAATTTGGTTGGGGCCATATTATTTTATTTGAATTTTATTTATCCATTTATTTCATTTGAACTTGGATTATGTTTATTCCATTTTCTTATGGTCTTGGCCAAGATTTAATTTGGCTTTTAAAATAGTCCTTAATAATTATTTCTTCTTTGTCTTTTAAAAACAATATCTTTTTATTTATAGATCCAAACTTGGTGATTCCAATTTTTAAATCTTATTTGGTATTTATTTATCCTTTTAATTCTATTTATGATTAATTGCTCACCATTTGGTATGGAGTTTTAGATAGGTGCTTTATTAGCATTGGAAATTCAATTTCCTGATCTTATTAAATTCAAAAGATTTTATCTATGGCTCCAAATTAAGTGAAACCAATTTCTATGGTTTTATAATATTTCTAGTCATTCTTGATCAGTTATAAATGTTTGTTGACAAATTTTTATATGGATCAAAACCATGGTATTAGAGATATCTTGGAAATATTTTTCTTCCATTAGAGTTTTCGGGTTTTGGTTTATTTTCCAAGTGTTTAAATTTCAAGATGCATTTATGAAGAATGCATTCCACTTGATTTGAATTTAGTTGTATTCAAACATTAACCAAAGTTTGTTCAAGATGAGATTTTAAGTTTCCATTTAGAAACAAAAAGGTTCTTTTCACCCTAAATTTTCAACAATTATTTATTTGGTTTATTTATTTTTCACATTACAAAATTTGGAAAATTTTGGGATGTGACAGGCTACCACCCTTAAAAGAAATCTTGTCCCGAGATTTGGGAAAGATAGGGGTTACAAGTTGGCTCAAAGTAACTAGGGTACTACCACCCTTAAAAGTTTTCCAACTAGATTACATCTTGGTTTACTTGGGATCTTGATGTATCTTCTCTGGGCACTTGTTTGCATAATGGCCTAGTTCTTTGCATTTGAAACACATCTCTTGGCTGATATCTTTCTTTTCCTTTGGTATCATTGCCTCTTGTTTGTTTCCTTGGTTCTTCTTCTTTTATGGGCATTCATTGGCATAGTGTCCGATCTCTTTGCAAGTGTAACATTGCTCTTGGGTAATATCCTTCTTGCTAGGGTTGGGGCATTTCTTCTTCTTCTTAGGTCTCTACAAAGATAGGAGTTCTTCTAGTTCATGCTAATCATATTTCACCACAAAGGTGGGAAATCTTTCTCTCTTCTTGGGGCAGTTACTAGAGATATGACCTTCTTCTTCACAAGAGTAGCAACACTTTGTGGTCACTTTGGATTTGGCCTTATGATGCATGGTTTTGACTTTGACTTCATCCTTCTTGGCAGAAGTTGTTCCTTCATGAGGGTTTACAAACTGTTGATGCACTCCACCTTGTTTCCTTTGTTGAACTATGGAATAGATGGGGCATTGGATAGGGACATGATTGTTTCCTTCACATAGGAAACAAGTAGCTTGAGATGTGGGGTATTGATTAGTTGGATGTTTCTCTTCACAATTGGGGCATTGATCTTCATGCTCTTTGGAAGTGTGATCCTTGTCTCCACAAATATTGCAAGATTGAGTTCCTTCTAGAATATCATCCTTGACATCCTTGTTGTCACAAACTCCTTGGGAAAGGTTGTCTCCCATGTTGATCATTTGATTTTTCATCCTTTGCAACAATTGGGTTTGGGTTTCCAATTTTTTTTGCATGTTTGGGTCTAACTCATTGTAGTTGGCTAAAATCTGAGTTGTCACTTGGTTCAACTGGGTTTGGGTTACTATGAGTTCTCTCATGTGCATCTCTTGGTTGTTGTTGTTGTTACCATTCCTGATGTTGGAGTTTCTTGGAGTAGTCATCTGTTTGGGTTGGATTGGGATTAGAATAGGCAAAATATTTCTAAGGAAATAATTCTAATCACACACAACAATTTCACACAAGAAATGTACAAGCAATCAAAAACAAACATTCCAATCAAACAACAAAGTTTCAAACACATTGTTAGGCAACAAAATATTTTGCTACACCACATAAGTTGGTGGGTTTGATTTAAACTAAATGTGGTGGTTCAACTATATGGTTCACTTGAGATCATTCCATCCTTCTTGGTTGTTTCTTCATGAACAAGATCCTTGTATCCTTGGAGAATTCCATGCATCTTGGTCACAAAATTTCAAAGGTGATGATGGTTCCTTCTAAGTTGTGTTTCCTTAGTCTTCAATTCTTGAGTAACATTTTTTATCTCACTTGTAGTCCTTAGTGATATCCAAGTTGAAGTCCTTGTTGAGAATAAGGTTGAAATCACTTGAGTTGGTGAAGTCCTTTGCTCATGTTGAAGTCTTTGCTCATGGTGGAGGCTTTATCCATCAAGTTGAAATAGACAAGATGTAGAATCAAAACCAAAATGGTTGAGGAAAGAGTTTACAAGATTGTTTGCAAATAAGTTTTGGAACAAATACAACACCTAATTTTCTAAGGGGTTTTGTCCAATCCTAGGTTTACAAATCCTACAGGCAACACAGTGCTCTGATACCATCTGTAGAGGTCCCAACCTTTAATAAGGTAGAGATCCCTGTGTTTACAATGCTAGTCCCTGGATCAATAGCTAGCATCCACAGTTAAGATGTAATATCAAGAAACAAAGGTCATATTACAACTTTATAACCAGGAATAAAATAATTCTTTACATCTTACATAGCTCATATGGCTATCACATTACAATGCAACAGAAATAACTATAGCATGGGGTCCTTCATCTTCAAAGTGCCACAGGCAAACATGTTGGTTGTAGACTTGTAATCCTAATCAACATACTTCACTAACATCAAACAAACCTGCAACATAATAAGTTATAGCCACAAGGGTCAATACATTTGAATTGTATTGGCAAGTGATACTATGGTAGTATAGTGGAGTCTATCATCTATATGCTTTTGGCCAAGTGGAGCTTAGGCTTGCTTTGCTCAAAATAGTTTTTCCTTATCTTTTGAAAACCCTAAGTTTTTGTTTGTCAAAATCACCCAAGGCATCTCCCAATAGAAATTGGTGATCCTTTAACCCTTGTTCAACCACAAGTTTTTAACTTATAAATTGGGATGAGGAGATTCTTGATAGCTTCAATGTCTTGATGCTCAAATTGTCCTTTGCCAGGGACATGGCTAAGTACTTAGATTTTACACTCTACAGAGGTGGTGCACTTTCCCCACAAGACTTGGTTTCACCAAGACATGTTCAGAAGCCTTCCCTTAGACCAGAATGGATGCGCTCCAACCTATCAATCCCCTACCACCAACTGTCCATTTGGCTAAGTTATTGCAACCTATATGATCCAGGCAGAGCCCATAATGCCAAGTGGCTACACTTGAAGCTTCTCAACATTTGACATCTAAAATCTCTTTTTTCCTGGGTGGCATTCCACAAGTGAGATACACAAGGTAAACCATAGAAATGGGCCTTGTATAACCACTCAACACAAACCATTCCTTCCATTCCACCTAGGTGTTTCATTCACTTAGTTGTTTTATTAAACAAAACACAAGTCCTTGACTTAGAAATATTCCATGGCATGAATAGAATCCACCCTTGTTTTCTACTATCTAAGCTAAGCATGATAGTAGTAGGAATCTTAACTTAGGAAATTTCTTCTAAGGTTTCCGCTACTAGGATTTCCCATGGCATAGTTTATACTTAGCAAAAAAATTCATGCAAGTCCTACTTAGAAATATCACTAATGTATAGTGAAATAATGGGACAAAAGTATCAAGCATCACTTGCCTTTTTGGTAGAGAATTATAAGTTCACTACTTGATCTTGCAATATTCACACTCTTCAATTTCCACTACAATTCAACCAAGCAAGCAATATTCAATCTATCATTCAAGCAAACATCACATAAAATAATAGAAGCAAAGCAATGCATGCAAACATGCCAAAGGTTGTTTTATTTGAAAAAGTGGTTTATAATAGGTTATAAACATTTAAAAACACCTATTGGTCATTCACAAAAGTGGCAAGGTCATTTGTAAATTTGGTAAAATCATTTGATATTAAGTTAGTGTAAATGGCCATTTTAAGTCATTTTTATTTTGCTAGAAATGGTTCAAACCAAAGTAATATTTTCTAGTATTTGACAAATACATTTTTAAACACATATGTTGGTGTTTTATGGTCAAGTGTTTAATATTAAAACCATTTGCAAAAGGTTTCACCTATAAACCATTTTTACACTAAATCAATATTTTATGTTGTTGAAAATGCCTTTAGCAAAGTAATAATTTTTATAGGGTTCACAAAATATATTTTAAATCATAAAACTTTGTGATTAGAGTCATAGAGTTTAATCCAAATCATTTCCCAAAGATTTTTCTCCAAAAAGTATTTTTAACATATAAACCACATTTTTATTTGACTAGAAATGTTCTAAATCAAAGATTTATTCTTTGGCCTCACAAAATATGTTTTTAAATCCACAAGTTGGTTTATATGGTCAGTAGGTTCAAAACAATCCATTTGCCAAAGATTTTATCACAAAAATAATTTTAGAATGAATTTTATATTCAAATTATGCCTACACAAGTTTCTGCAAAAATAACCATTTTACCAGAAGCAATTTATTAAACAAAGTGCATGGTTGTATAGTACTTGTTCTGCTGATTCTATTGATATAAAATTTGCAAAATTTGGACGTGTGGATCACAAGTTAGGAATTTTATAAACTTGAACAACTAATAGATCATTTCTGGTTTTTATTAAAACAGACTGGGCCACGTGGTGAGTTCTGATTCGCTGGTACCAGTTCGGGCGGATCAAGCGATGTGAGGAGTTGGATTAAAATAGATCGAGCGGCACAAAATCACTCGTACCCCTTCATTTAAGTTTCTATCCTGTCCACGCGATCTAGATCCAACGGCTGCTGCGAGCTTGACCTAGAATGAGCGGCGCTGGCGGCGGCTGTGCGGCGGCGACACTCTGGCGGCGAGGTTGCCAGCGATACAGGGGGCTAGAGGGAGAGAGGGGTAGCTCACCAGGTTCAGGGGATCGTTGCGATGCTCAACGTGTTCAAGAGGAGGCAGGGGGTGCACGAGGACGAAGGGAATTGCTCGCCGAACTTCACGACGGCGTCAGGCACTTCTGTATGTCGACGTTGGCGAGGCTACACAGCTCGGAAAGGCAAAATAACAACTGCGTTAGATGCCAGGGGAGGTCATAAAATACCAGGGGGCGTCGCCGGAGTGCTGCAGACCACGGTGGCGCTCTAGTGATGATGAAGCCGAGCTTCTAGCACGCGCGGGGACGAGGTGGGGCTATGTGCGGGTGCGTCTGACGTTGGGGAACATGCTAGTGTGGTCGAGGGGGTGAGGGGCGATGGTGGCTGGCCGGAATTGCTCGGAGAGCTCGTCGGGGGCCGCAGCGGTGCAAGGGAAAATGGGAACAGCCTGGGGGCAGAGAGAGCCGGGCGAGAGAGGGGAAATGGAGAGGAGGAGCAGGCGAGTTATCGAGCATGATTGATGACAGACATTACTCGCGGTATTGACGTGAATTACTCCCGGGAGATCAATGCAGAAACGGGTGAGGAAGTGGTCGCAGGGTGGAGACGATGAACAGGTAGGTGGGTCCTCGTTGTCTGCGAGAGGGAGAGAGTGGGTGTGGGGCATGCTAGTCAGCGACTGTGCGGATGATTTTCTGAGTGAAAAACGATTCACTTCAGGGGTGGGGAGATGGGCTAACTGCTGGGCTGGGATGGGCCTGCTGGCTGGGCTGGTTCTAATCTTTTTTTTTGTTCTGATTCTTTTTCTTTTTCTTGATTTCTTTTTCTGTTTTGATTTTGTTTAATCATTTCAAACAACCATTTGAATTCAAACCTCAACTAAACTTTGTGTAGATTTTAATACTAATTAATAATACATTCTAGAGCCAAATTTAGAATAATTGTTTTATTCTTTTTAGGGTATAATAATTATTTAAAAATGGGTCCTTGTGTTAAATCAAATAAGATTACATATATTTCAAACCTTATTTAAATTCCAATTTTTTTACAAAACCTTTTCAGTAGGTTTATTTATTTAATGGGGTGTTAAATAATTCACTTTGAATTATTAATAGTATTTTAATATGATTATTAATCATTTTAATTTGGCAATTGTTTTTATTCCAATGAAATTCAAATATGGTTTTAATTCCATATAACTTTATTTAAATGATTATTTTATTTCATTTGAGTTAATTAAATAACTTTTATTCCACTTGGGTAAATTCCAATTATTTTCCCCTGATTTAATTAATCATTTCTATTAGGGATTTGTCTTAATCAAATGGAATAGAATTTGGTTGGGGCCATTTATTTGAATTTTATTTATCCATTTATTTCATTTGAACTTGGATTTTGTTTATTCCATTTACTTATGGTCTTGGCCAAGATTTAATTTGGCTTTTAAAATAGTCCTTAATAATTATTTCTTCTTTGTCTTTTAAGAACCATATCTTTTTATTTATAGATCCAAACTTGGTGATTCCAATTTGTAAATCTTATTTGATATTTATTTATCCTTTTAAGTCTCTTTAGTATTAATTGCTCTCCATTTGGTATGGAGTTTTAGATAGTTGCTTTATTAGCATTGGAAATTCAATTTCCTAATCTTATTAAATTCAAAAGATTTTATCTATGGCTCCAAATTAAGTGAAACCAATTTCCTTGGTTTTATAATATATCTAATTGTCATTCTTGATCATTTATAAATGTTTGTTGACAAATTTTTATATGGATCAAAACCATGGTCCTAGAGATATCTTGGAAATATTTTTGTTCCATTAGAGTTTTTGGGTTTTGGTTTATTTTCCAAGTGTTTAAATTTCAAGATGCATTTATGAAGAATGCATTCCACTTGATTTGAATTTAGTTGGATTCAAACATTAACCAAAGTTTGTTCAAGATGGGATTTTAAGTTTCCATTTAGAAACAAAAAGTTTCTTTTCACCCTAAATTTTCAACAATTATTTATTTGGTTTATTTATTTTTCACATTACAAAATTTGGAAAATTTTGGGATGTGATAGCAAAGCAGAAGTGTCTTATGAGATTGAATTGCCTAAATCACTGTCTGCAGTTCACAATGTGTTTCATGTGAGTCAGTTGAATAAGTGCCATCCGGAGATGGAAGAAACTTCTTTGAAGGATACTATACCTTTGAAAGAGGTTTAGTTGGAGAGTGATATCACCTACGAGGAGAAACCTATCAAAATCCTCGAGACTATAGAAACAGTTACTCGTACCAAGACTATCAAATTCTGCAAAGTTCAGTGGAACCATCATTTCAAAGAGGAAGCAACTTGGGAAAGATAAGATGACCTTCGGAAAGATCACCCTCGCCTATTTGCTAGCCGATCCGAATCTCTAGGGCGAGATTCATCTTAAGGGGTTTAGATTTGTAACATCCCAAAATTCATGAATTGTAAAAGCATGCATTGCATTCATATCATCATAGCATCTAGAGCATGCACAAAAAATTTCAAAGTTCGAAACTAAATAAAACCATATGCCCATTTTGTTAATCATATGAGGCATGGTTTTATTTTTATTTTCAAGGGACCAGAGTATTTATGAGTGGACAGGTGTGTTGGTCACACTTTTGAGTGCAAGGATCACTGTACAAAAATCTAGAACAGATTTGAATTCAAACTTGTTTGAAAAAGGGTTTGAAAATCATTCCTGAAAAATCAAATAGAAAAAGAAAAGGAGAAAGAGAAAAAAATAGAAGCTGCGCCAGCCTTTCGGCCCAGTCCCAGTCCTGCGGCCTAGCAAGCGCACCCGGCTGCCCCGTACCCCTACCTCTCCTTTCACACCCCGCGCGCACCCTCCCTCTCACTAACAACTAGGACCCGCTGCCAGCTCACCTCATCGTCCTCAATCAACGCCCGTGAACCTCGCCGTTGTCGCCTGTTACCTCGCCGATTGATTTCGAATCAATTCGATTGAATGCCTCAGTAATCCCCACACCCGACCTTTCCTACTTAAACCCCTTCCTTCCCCGCATCTTTCCCCTCACTCGCCACCGTCTAAGCGCCACCAGGCTTCCCAGACTAGAGCTCACACCGCCGCGGTACCGAACATATCTGGTGAACGATTCCAGTGAGGCCTGCCTACCCCTCGCCCTCTAGTTCCTGCTATTTTGTTCTCCGCCCTCGCGTGCACCTAATATTTCTTGTGGTTTTCCTTCTTGTGGTCTATAGCTTCTTCTTCGTCGACACCCGCGTGTGCCCGATGGCGAGCTTGACTCCAGCGAGAAAATACGGTAAACCCTAGCCGTCCCCCTCTCTCTGGTTGACGCTCTCACACTCAACATCCTCACGCGCGTCTAACGCCACCATTTGCTTGTCTTCTCATGCCCCGTAGCACCGTCAGCGACGACGCCCGTATGCACCCGACGTCGACCTCATCTCCGGCGAGGAATCCCTGACGACCCCGTATGTCCGCGCCTCCACTTCATCGACCGTCGTTACAACCTCGTTTTCACGCTTCGGTAACAACCCGTATGTCCCCCTCTCACCCCTAGCGCCGCTAGTGCACCGCTGACAGGAGCGTTGCTGCCGCTCTAGCCATTTGAGATGTGAAGTGTTGAGAAGTTTCTAGTGCAGCCACATGGCATATGGGCTCTGCCTTGATCATATAGGTTGCAATAACTTAGCCAGATGGACAGTTGGTGGTAGGGTGATAGGATGGAACATGTCCATAATGGTCTAAGGGAAGGCTTATGAAAGGTCTCATCCCGATGCATGTCGAGCCTTGTGGGGAAAGTGCACCACCTCTCGAGAGGGTAAAACCTAAGTACTTAGCCGTGTCCACGGCAATGGCCAATTTGAGCATCGAAGACATTGAAGCTATCAAGGATCTCCTCATCCCAATTTCTAAGTTAAAAACTTGTGGTTGAACAAGGGTTAAAGGTTCACCAATGTCTATTGGTGGTTCCTTGGGTGATTTTCATCAAACAAAAACTTAGTGTTTTCAACTGATAAGAAAACTCTATTTTGAGCAAAGCAAGCCTGAACTACACTTAGCCAAATTCATATAGATGTTAGATACTACTATTCTACTATGGTATAACTTGCCAATACAATTCCAAATGTATTAAGCCACTATGGCTGTAACTTATGCTGTTGTAGGTTACTCTGATGGAGATTAGAGTTGTGAGTCTACACTCAACATGCTTGCCTGTGGCACATGAAGATGAAGACTTATAGTTATTTCCTTTATGCTGTGAACTCTATGTACTAGCCTTGGGCTATTGAGTTGTAAAATACTATGTTTATCTCTGGAATCACGATGTAATAAAGATCTTTGTATCTATGTACTTCATCTTAAACTGTGGATGCTAGCATTTGATCCAGGGACTAGCATTGCAATCATAGGGATCTCTATCTCATTTGGTGAGATCTTACATTGGATCCATGTACGAAAACCAAGTATGTACTTTGGTGGACTTACCGGATGGCCGGAAGGCTGTCGAGAACAAATGGATTTTCAAGAAGAAAACAGATGCTGATGGTAATGTAACCATCTATAAATTTTGACTTGTCGTGAAAGGGTTCCGACAAATTGAAGGAGTTGACTATGATGAGACTTTCTCACCGGTAGCGAAGCTAAAGTCTATGAGGATTTTGTTAGTAGTCGCTGCATATTATGATTATGAGATATGGAAGATGGATGTCAAAACAGCTTTCCTCAATTGAGACATTGATCAAGAGTTTTATATGGTACAACCCAAAGGTTTTGTCGATCCTAAAGATGCTAACAAGGTATGCAAACTTCAACGATCTATTTATGGATTGAAGCAAGCATCCCAGAGTTGGAATCAACATTTTGATAAGGTGATCAAAAGCTTTGGATTTATACAAACTTATGGAGAATCTTGTATTTACAAGAAAGTGAGTGGGAGCTCTGTAGAATTCCTAGTACTATATGTGGATGACATATTGTTGATTGGGAATGATATAGAACTTCTTAAAACTATTAAAGATTATTTGAATAATAGTTTTTGATGAAAGATCTTGGCGAAGCTGCATACATATCAGGCATCAAGATTTATAGAGATAGATCAAGACGCTTAATATCGCTTTCACAAAGTACATATTTGGACAAGGTTCTAAAGAGGTTGGGAATGGAAGAAAGCAAGAAAGGGTTCTTGCCCATGTTGCCCAATACGACCTTGAGTAAGACTCAAAGTCCCGCTATGGCAGAAGATAGAGAGAAGATGAGTAAGACTCCCTATTCCTCAGCCATAGGATCTATCATGTATGTCATTCTATGTACAAGACCGGATATTGCTTATGCGGTTAGTTTTACTAGCAGATATAAAAGTGATCCATGAGTGGATCATTGGATAGTGGTCAAAAATATCCTAAAGTACTTGAGAAGGACTAAGGATATGGTTCATTCTTATGGAGGTGATGAACAGCTCGTTGTAAACGATCACACCGATGCTAGTTGGAACACCGATACAGATGATTCTAAATCACAATCTGGATACGTATTTACTTTGAATGGTGCAGGAGTGAGCTGGAGCAGTGCTAAGCAAAGCATTGTGGCGAGATCTTCAACTGAATCGGAATACATAGCTGCTTCGGAGGTGAAAGGGCATTTATTCCCTTCATATTGTTTTGATGTTTGTTGACAACACTTGGGTAGGTTTAATATGTTGTTAAATGTTTTAGGATTTATCAACTACTTTTCTGTATTTTGCCCCCAAGGAAAAAGAGGCTCAGAACATCAGAATATGCACTGTCATTGTCCTGCCGGACTGTCCGGCTGGTACGCACCGGAGTGTCTGGCCCTGGCGAGTCGCCAGTTTTTCCTCGTGAGGTGTGGACAGTCTGACTACCACTTCGGACACTACCCGGACACCTACCGGACACTGGCCAGAAACTCTGCCAGGCTAGAGTGTCCGGCTGGTTCACCCCGGAGTGTCCGGCTGGGCCGGACTGTCCGGCCTGCATCTGCCGGACTGTCTGGTGTAAGTGTGTCTCAACGGCTCTAATTTTAGGGGACCTATAAAAGGGGCCCTTCTTCTACCTTGGGAGCTTCTCGACCATGTCAAGAACAACATCACTATTTGAGCCACCAAATCCACAAGATCTCTTCACTTAACCACCCAAAGTCATTGATCTTTGGAGAATCGAAGGAGGAGGCCTTGATCTATAGCTTCACCAAGAGAGAACTTCATTTCCCCCTAATTCACTTGAGGTCCCCTTGCTCTAGTGTTTCTTTGGAAACTCTATCTTTTGATTTGGTTCTTACAAGCTTGTCTTTGATTGCTGACAGCTTGCTTGTATTTGGGAGCGTCCAATTAAGTTGTGTATGTGTGCCCCGAACTTGTTGTAAAGGTGTCGGCTTCCACCTCTAAGATTGCCGATATAGTGGAAGAGGTGAATCGAACCCTTTGGGGTGAGGTTCATCGGAGAACAAGGGAGGCCTCTCGTGGCATTGGTGGTTTGAAACCACCCCCTATCCAAACATAGATGTACTTCCCCTCAAAAGGAAGGAACTACGGGAAACAAACCCTTGTGTCTCCGCGCTCCACTTTGGTTACTTCTATCCTTTACTGCACTTTACTTTACTTGTTCATGCTTAGTGTTTGTGCTAGTTGGTGCTAGTTTAACATATAGGTAAATTCAGCTTAGTTGCACAATCTAGAGAATTTACCTTTCGTGTCAAACCCTAATTTGAAAAACAGTAAAATTTGAAGTAGCACCTATTCACCCCCCTCTAGGTTCCCATATGATCCTTTCAATTGGTATCAGAGCCTCGGCTCTTTATTCGGGCTTTACCGCCTAAGAGTATATGGGTAGCCAAGAAGGAGTAGGTGATGGTGAGCCTACCCACACGGTGACCATGGATGATCTCAATAACTTGGAAACAAGATTGAGCTCCACCTTGGGTAGCGAGATCAAATAATTGCATAATTTACTTAAGCACCTTGTGAAAGACAAACGTGACTCATCATTCCCTCCTCCTCAAGAGGTAGATCCATCACTACCAAAGGTGAATGCCCCAGTATCACCCGTGGTTGTGGTGGTGGGGGATAATCAAGACAACACTAATTCCTCCAATAAAAGTGATGGTGGGATGGGAGAGCACCATGACTCTCAAGGACGGTACTCTCATGACCCTCCAATTCCTCACCCTCATATAAACAATAAAGGTGACCCACCAAAGCTAGATGCATATACTTTTGCTCAATGGCAATCTCTAATGAAATCTCATGTGCGTAGCTCTTGTATTGAGTTATGGAACATCATTGAAGAAGGACTCTATATTTGGGATCCAACCAACTTGACTAGAAGAGAAGTTGTCAATAGTCAACTCAATGCTACCGCCTTGCACATGATTCAACAAGGATTGGGTACAAAAGATTACCCTCACATTGAACACCTCAACACCGCCAAGGAAGCTTGGGATGCTCTCATGGAGTTGTATGTTGGAAATGAGAGCATGAGAAGGAACCGGTATGATGCACTAAGCAATGAAGCCGAAGGCTTCTATTTGAAGGATGGTGAGGACCATGAAGACATGCATCAGAGGCTCAAATCCACTACCACTGCTTTTAGGAATGATGGTTCCTCACATGTGGATGATGCTTGGATAAAAATAAAGTATGTAAGTGCACTCATGCCCTTTGAGACCACCGACTTTAAGAGTCTACAAGGAAGACACAACTACCATCTCATGACCTCCAACAAAGTTATGCAAGAGATGGCCGCTTTTAAGGTTGCTGCCAAGAATGCCAAATATGCCCGTGCTCGAGCCCTTGGAATGAGCAATGGAGTCAACCTTGCATTAAAGGCCAAAGTTGTGGAGCATGTGGATGAAAATGATAGTGATGAAGGCCTATCCATGAGCCATCCCAATGATGTCAAGATTGCTCATGGTGAATATATGGCTGTCTATGCAAAGAACTTTTGGAAATACCCCGCCAAGGCCAAGATGGAAAAGCAATGAAGAAGCATCCCAAATGGACGAAGAGACAATGTCACTAAATTGAGAACTTGCTTCAGTTGTGGTGACCGCTATCACTTTCTGGCTGGTTGTCCCTATGAGAAAATAGAAGATCATGAGGGTAAACTTGTGTTGAAGAAAACCTCCAAAGCTCCTTTCAAGAAACCTTTCATCAAGAAGAATCCGATCAACAAGAAGTCAGGTGAAATTGTATTGATCACCCATGAAGAATACTCCTCCGACAATGAAGATGATGAAGAGGAAACGTTAAGTGGTGTGCTGCTCTTGTCACTACTTCTACACCCACATTCTCCCTCTTCGAATCTCCAAATGAGAATATCTCCAACAAGAACACCACTTGCCTTATGGCAAAAGGATCGGAGGTATTGTCATCATCACACCCCTCCTCCTTAGTTAATGATGAATTTGATGCTGAGATATCTCTTGAGGTCAAAAAGGAAATAATTGCTTTTGATGAGTTCATGAATAACTTGCAATGGGAACACAAGAGACATTTTGTGGACCTCTTAGATAAACTTTCTCACACTCAAGAGCTTCTTGATGAGAGATGTAAATTAGGGAGAGAACACATGATTAATGTAGAAGCTCTAAATAATGCTCTAGAAGAAGAACAATATACTAGGATGTCTCTTGAACTAAGACTTGAAGGGCTTGACGAAGCTAATGACTTAATTGTTTATAGACTCGTCAAGGAACGAGACCATGCTATTGCTAAATATAAAAAGGGTAAAAAGGACAACATTGAGTTTGGTGTTGTTCATGAAAAACTTGCCGAGGACTTTGGTATGCTTGACAAGGCTCACATGGCGTTGGAAAGTGAACTCTTGTTACTCACAAAGTCACATGAAAAGCTTCAAACTCCATTGACCAATATTTCTTCACCTAGTACTTTCATTCCTTCTAGTAGTACAAATATACTTGAATAAAATGCTAGGTTGGAGGGGGCTAGCTAAAGCCACCTTTCCAAAAGGAAACAAGTCCATTGATGACATCTTGAGTAAGCAAAGGCCAAATGGTGAGAAAGGAGGCCTTGGATTTGTCTCCAAAGTTAAAGAAGAACAACAAGAAGAAGAAGAAGGCCAAGCCCACACAAGAAAAAGACAAGGCCATTATGGGTAGTAAGACCACAAGTGGCAAAACTATGTCTCATGATGATTTTGCGGGAACTGCTAACCCTCACTATGTATTAATGCGTGATTATTATGGTGAATTGTTTGCACAATATGTTGGCCCATTTGATGATTATATTGCTTGGTCTATTTGGGTTCCCAAGACCCTTCTTGCTAACAAAAGAGGACCCATTTAAAATGGGTACCTAAAAACTAGCTTGATCTTTTGTAGACCTATCCTTTCGGATGGTCAAAGTGGGTGCTTGATAGTGGCTGCACAAGCCATATGACCGGAAGCTCATCTATTGTCAACGAGTTAAGACCAAATGATAATCAAATATCCGTGACATATGCCGACAAGTAAAAGTCTAAGGTAATGGGTCTTGGCAAGGTAATGGTTGCCCACGATATCACACTCGTGGACGTCATGCTTGTTGAGACCCTTGGTTATAATTTACTTTCCGTCCATGCTCTTGGAAAGACGGGCTTTCCCATCATTATTGATGATGATATTGTGGTCCTTGTGTGGAGCAAGTCTCTCAAGGTCGCTTTTGTTGGGTACGTCGAAAATGACTTTTATGTGGTGTACTATTTGGGGCAAACCACTACATGTGTGATGTGCTTATTTGGAAAGGCCGATGTGGGTTTGTTATGTCATCGCCTTCTAGCCCATATCAATATGAGAACTTTGAAAAGTCTCTATAAGGAGGGCCATATTGTTGGACTAAAAAAATTTCCTTTGCCAAAGATCGTGTTTGCAGGGCTTGTGTTGAAGGAAAGATGCATGATTCTCCCCACAAGCCAAATAACTACATCAAGACCGAGATGATCTTGGAGATCCTTCATGTGGATCTTTTTGGTCCTCCATCTCATGCAAGTATTGGTGGAAAGAAATATTGTTTGGTGATTGTTGATGACTATTCAAGATACACATGGGTATACTTATTCAAGGTGAAGAGTGAGACCCAAGAGAACTTCATCGACTTCATCAATATGGTTCAACGTCACAATGTCCCTGTGTTGATAATAAGAAGAGAAAACGGCACCTAGTTGAAGAACTACACCTTGAATGGATTTCTTAGTGATGAGGGGATAAAACACCAATATTCCGCTGCATATACCCCTCAACAAAATGGTGTAGCCGAGAGGAAGAATCGAACTCTTATTGATATGGAAAGGACCATGTTGGCAGAGTTTAAAGATCCATATAATTTTTGGGCCGAAGCAATCTCCACCGCTTTCCATGCATAAAACCGGCTCTATCTCCGCAAGAAATTGATCAAGACTATATATGAAATACTTACCGATAACAAGCCCAACGTATCTTACTTCCGGGTGTTCGGTTGTAAATGTTTCTATCTCAAAAATGGTGCTTGTTTGTCCAAGTTCGATTCCAAAGCATTAGAGGGTATTTTTGTTGGATACGGTATCGAATCCCACACTTATAGAATCTATGATAAGCTCTTCGGAGCTGTCATAGAATCATGTAGTGTGGTTTTCGAGGAATATGATGGTCCCCAAGAGGGGCATGTTGATGCTTGTGATGCAGATGATGAAATGCCTCAGGATGCCATAGGAAGAATAGGTGTGGGATTTTTCCGCCCCGTTGAGGAACCCCTTATGGCGGATCGAGAAGAAAGATGCTCCACTCAAGTGGATCCCTCATCTTCACAGCAACAACAAGCTCCATCTACCGAGGAGGAAAATGACCCAAGACAAAGACAAGCTGTGGACCCTCAACACGTTGATCAGGGGAATACTTCTTGTGAGGAGGAGCCTGAGTCTTCATTCTACAGAATGTACAGTGTTCCTCGGTCTATTACACAAGGAAGATCTCTACAATCTGCCGTGCGAGAAGCGCAACTCCAATCTAGCAGTGTGCCTAATCAAGACCAAGGTCAATCTTTGCCTCTCAATGAAGAGAATATCCTGATGATGATCAATAACAAGCTAATGGTCAAGACGAGGACCAAAATGATGAAGAGGTCTTGATACGTCGTAAACGTATCTATAATTTTTTATGCTTCGTGCTTGTTTTGTATCTACTTTGCTTTGCTTTGCTTTGTCTTTACTTTGAGGTGTTTTTTTATGTTTTTCTGGACTAACCTATTAACAAGTTTCCACAGTGTCAGTTGCCTGTTTTCTTCTGTTTTTGGTTCCAGAAAAGGCAGAAAATCAATATTCTCGGAATTGGACGGGACAAAAGGCAAAGTCAAATATTTTACCGTGGGGAACACGGAGCCAGAATATGAGACGGAGGGGAGGCACCAGGGGCCACACCCCCTGACGGCACGGGCTAGGGTTAGCCGCGCCTAGGGGGTGTGACCACCTTGGCCTCCCTTGCCTTGCCTCTTCGCCTATAAAGTCCCCCCGATACCAAAACCCTAAGTACCCAATAAATATTCTACGAAACAGTCTGTAGCCGCCACCACCAACGTCCCTAGATCGAGGGGATCTGAAGCTCTTCCCGGCACCCTACCGGAGGGGAGATCATCCCGGAGGCCTTCTTCATCATCATGCCAGCCTCCGGTATGAAGCGTGAGTAGTTCCACCTTGGACTACGGGTCCATGTAGTAGCTAGATGGTTGTATCTCCTCCTTTGTGCTTCCACGTTTAGATCTTGTGAGCTCCGTTCATGATCAAGTTCATCTATATTTGTAATCATGCATGTTGTGTTTGTGGGGATCCGATGGATATTGAGATTACTATGTCAGATTCATTAATGGTTTTGTCTTATTCATTCTATCATGTATGTGTTGTTTGAGATCTTGCATGCTCTATGTTTCTAGTAGCTATCTTGGACGAGTAGATGCTAGTGACTCCAAGAGGGAGTATTTATGCTCGATAGTGGGTTCATGCCTCTATTTAATCTGGGGAAGTGACAGAAATCTATAAGGTTTTAGTTGTGTTGTTGCTACTAGGGAGAAAACAATGGTCGCTTGATCATGGAACAAGTGGATTGTTTACCTTACACACTTTGCTTAAAGCAGTTATCCATTGCTTGCAACTTAATACAGGAGGGGGTTTAGATGATAAACTGAAGGTGGATTACTAGTCATAAATGCAGTTGGATGGCAGTCTATTTACCTTGTTGTATTGCCCAATCAAATCTCATAGGATCATGGATGTATAGTATTGCATTGTTATGCCTTGCTCAGTCCTGTCAATTGCCCTGCTGTAATTTGTTTACCCAACATGCCATGTGTGTTTATCTAAGGAGAACACCTCTAGTGAACTATGGACCCTGGTCCAATCTTCACCATTGATACATCTTCCACTGTTACCGTTTAGTTTTTGCAAATCTACTATTACCTTACACACCATACAGTTAATCCTTTGTTTTCAGCAAATCAGTGAGATTGACAACCTCACTGTTCATTGGGGCAAAGTCTTGAATTTGTGTTGTGCACATCTCCAAGTTTCTAGCAACACCTTTGAGTCGTTTCCTTCCTCCTACTGGTTCGATAACCCTGGTTTCTTACTGAGGGAAATCTTGCTGCTGTGCTCATCATACCTTCCTCTTGGGTTCTCCCAACGAAGGTCTATAGTGAACTGAGCTACATACGATCAACAAGTTTTTCTGGAGCCATTGCCGGGGAGGCTAAGGACGTCTTCACAAGGGGAGTCCTTCATAACCTTTCTCTTTACTTTGTTTTTGTAAAGGGACTCCCCTTGTGAAGACGTCCTTAGCCTCCCTGGCAATGGCTCCAGAAAAACTTGTTGATCGTATGTAGCTCAGTTCACTATAGACCTTCGTTGGGATAACCCAAGAGGAAGGTATGATGAGCACAGCAGCAAGATTTCCTTGGTTTCAAAAATTACAAAAAAAATAGTTTCCTTGGTTTTGCTTTCTTTTATCAAAATCACCAAAAAATTAGTTCCTACTCTAGCTGATGTGTGCCTGTTCCACCTTTGCAAAAATGAATGCTGCTAAGAACACCAAGTTGTGTGACTTCACTAGCACCAACAACAATGATTTTCTAAGTACACCTATTGCTCCACCTATTCCTGATGCTACCTTTTATGAAATTAAACCTTCTTTGTTGAAAATTGTCATGAGAGAGCAATTTTCTAGTGTTAGTTCAGATGATGATGCTGCCCACCTTAATAGCTTGGTTGAGATTTGTGAGATTCAAAAGTATAAGGATATAGATGGAGATATTGTTAAGCTTAAGTTGTTTCCTTTCTCCTTGAGAGGAAAAGCTAAATAATGGTTGCTATCCTTGCCTAGAAATAGTAGTGATTCTTGGATTAAGTGCAAAGATGCATTATTGGAAAAATACTACCCTCCTGCTAAGATTATATCTATGAGAAGTGATATTATGAAATTTAAACAACTTGATAATGAACATGTTGCTCAAGCTTGGGAAAGAATGAAATCTTTCGTTAAGAATTGTCCCACTCATGGACTCACTTCTTGGAAGATTATCCAAACTTGTTATGCAGGTTTAAACTCTCTTACAGAAACCTGTTGGATTCTAATGCTGGAGGTACCTTTATGACCATTACCTTGGGTGCTGCAACAAAGCTCCTTGATAATATGATGGTTAGTTATTCCGAATGGCACACTGAGAGAGCTCCACATGGTAAGAAGGTAAATTCCGTTGAAGAAACCTCCTCTTTGAGTGATAATATTGATGTTATCATGGATATGCTTGTTAATAGAAAAGCTCATAATGATCCAAATAATGTTCCCTTAGCCTCTTTGGTTGCTCAAGAAGAGCAAGTTGATGTGAACTTCATTAGAAATAATAATTTCAACAACAATGCCTATAGGAATAATTTTGGTAGCAACAATAATTATAGGCCTTATCCTCTTAATAATGGCAATACTTATGGTAACTCCTACAACAACAATACTATAAGTGCTCCTTGTGAACTTGAAGTCATGCTTAAATACTTTATTATAAACAAACTATTTTCAACAAGACTGTCGAGGAAAAGCTTTTGAATGTTGAGAAAAATATATCATCTTTGTCTGAAGCTCAATCCTCCTTGATTAATAAGATGGCTGCTAAACCTGAAACTTTGGAAAGCACCTTTGTTGCTACTCATGCCATACAAGTTACTATTGATGAAAATGTTAGACTGTTAGCTCAACTACATGCTAAGTGGGAAATAGAAGCTGAAATTGCCAGAAACAATAGTGTTTGTACTATTACCACCACCAATATGGATGTTACCAAACCACAAGAACTCCCTATTCCTTCTACCACAATGCCTAAGCCTACTACCTGTGATGCTAAGTTTGATTTTGATCTTGGTTGTTGCAATATTTCTGAAGTAATTATGTTCCTACAAAAGCTTTCTAGAAGTCCTATTGCTAGTGATATGAGGATGTGGCTTTCACCAAACACATTACAGATGCTCTCCTTAAAATTAAGGAAGAAAAGTTGAAACACAAAGCCTCTATTCCTAGGAAGGTAGAAGATAGTTGGGAACCCATCATTAATATGCAAGTGAATGACTTTGATCTCAAAGCTTCATGTGACCTTGGTTCCGGTGTCTCTATTATGCCTAGAAAGATTTATGAAATGCTTGATTTGCCACCTTTGGAAGATTGTTATTTAGATATCCCACTTGATGATAATGTTAAGAAGAAACTTATGGGAAGTGTTAATGATGTTCTCATTATGGTTAACAATGCTTATGTCCCTATTGATTTCTATGTTTTGGATGCTGAATACAATGCTTCTTATCCTATTACTTTGGGAAGACCTTTTCTTAGAACAGTTGGTGTCATCATTGATATGAAAGAAGACACTATTAAATATCAATTTCCATTCAAGAAAGGTATTGACCACTTCCCCATGAGATGACAAAAGTAGCCTTTTGCTCCTCCCTTGAAAGCAAGGTTTGATGTTAATGCTTCTTCATTTGAAAATACTTGATTCTTGCTTTTTGTGCCTAACTTAAAGGCATTAAAGAAAAGTACTTATTGGGAGATAACCCAAAAGTTTTATTGAGTCTTGGAAGTTATTACCTCTGTAATGACCTGTCCTTATCCTTTTTATTTGCTTTTTGTGCCAAGAATAACCTCTAATGAGAGGGAAGTAAGATTTGGGGGAGTTGCTGTCCCGAAACAGATTTTTGTGATCCACTTTAAAATATTGTGTAAAATATCTGTAAGTTGGTTTGAGCTGTAATTTTCTAAATAAATCTCCCTGGATTTTAGCTAACTTTTGTTAGTTTAGCACTTTTTTATTTGAGTAACAGAAGGTCTTCGAAAAAATCTGTTTCACCTGCTGGTCTGTTTTGATAGATTTTTGCCATTATTTGCATTTGCTTCTTATTGATTTATTTTTGAGTTATTTTTTGGGGAATTGAGCTTTTTAAAGGAAGTTTCTACATTAGCTTGTGTCTTTAGTGAAAGTTTTGTTGTTTTGAAACAAAACCCAAAGGTCTATTATCTTTTGAATACACTAATGTTGCTAATGAAGATTGTGTGAAGTTTTGTATGAAGGAAAATTTTCAGGTGTGAAGGAAGAATGATGTAATGAGATGAAGACTGGACAAAAGCTCAAGCTTGGGGATGCCACCCCGTGTCACTCCAAGAAATATTCAATAGGTACAAGTGTCAAATCTTGGGGATGCCCAAGGCATCCCCTTCTTCATCAATAAAAAGCTCAGGTCCTTCTAGACACTTCGTTTTTATTGTTTCATGCACAGTTGTGTTATTCTTGGAGCGTCTTAGTTTTCGTTTTTAGTTTTTGTTTGCTTAGTTTGCTTGAATAAAGTAGTTGGACACCCTCTTTCACTATGATGTTTTCAAATAAGTTGGAGTCAGCCAAGAGTAGAAAGTTTCATGCTTATAGTGGTACAAAAGTGAGCTTGCTTTGACTGTAGTTTAGATTTTAGCATGTCATGCTAGATGTCATTTTGACTTATGCTTAGTGATTATTGCTATAGCATGACTTGCTCTAAATCATTGAGAGTGCTTAGTATGCCTTGAAAGAATCATGCATTGTTTTAGCATACAAAAGCATAGTATTGTGGTATTCTCCTTTGATGCTTTGTTTGGGTTGACTTGGAACATGCTCACACCATGTTATGACTCTAACAAGTCACCATTAGCCTCTATGATCATTTAGTTTTTGACTTGTGGTACCACTTTATGCTTTGATTAGTAATGTTTTGTCGCTCTGCATGATTATGGCCATTATTGCTCTCTTAGTTGGTCGCTCCCAGTTTTTGCTAGCCTTCACTTTTGCTGAGTAAGCTCTACTCATGCATCCAACTCCCAAGAAACCAAGTTATTCCAAAGTGTCCACTATAAATTCCTATGCATGGTGTGTTATACCATTCCAAGTATATTCATTGTTTTCATCTACCTTCCAATTAAAAAGTGTAACACCACGGTTCTGAAAAGACCGTAGCTTCTATGTGACATGCTAATCCCTGGATCGGTTCATTGGCCCACAATAGAATAAGATGAATAACATAGAAAAATATCCGTGTATCATAAATAACGAAGATCCAGAGTACCATTATTACAATAAAAGCTTAGCTCAAGGCTAGCTCAAATTTTTCAGGTAGCAACATAAATAAAGGAAATCCTCCATTCTTCAAATTGCCCACAAGTGAACAAGTGCCGAGTGGAGTACCGTGGCCTAAATCGATTACTCAGAATCGAAATATCCTGCAACATGAAACGTAGCAGCCCCGAAGGGTCAATACATGGAATGTATGGCAAGTAGAGCTATTAAAGGAGACAATAGTGCTAACATCTACATGCATATCTGGCAAGTGGAGTTGTGGCTAGCTTGCATTTGCAAATACCTTTGTCCTACTTTCATAAAAAGTTTTTGATTTTCTTTGAAAAGATCCCAATTAAGTTAACCCAACAACATTAAAGCAATTATGAAATTGGAATGAGCGAGAAACATGTCATGGAATCAATATCAAGCAACTCAGACGTCCATAACCGGGGATACGGCTAATCGATTAGATTACACACCCTGCAGGGGTTAGTACACTTTACCCATGTGACTTGGCCAGCCCAACTCGTACCATCACTCTCATTTTGGGTGATGATAGCGAGAAGTCCAAGAAGAGACCATTCGGGAAGTAGCTCCCCAATCCCGACGCGCACCGGTCCAACCTACCAAAATTCTACATCTCTGGATACGCGGGTTCGAGTTACCACAACCTACTAAGTCCAACCAACCGCCCACTTCATTATTGGCACATGGTTGTACACATAAGCTATAAAATAAAGAAGCCAATCATTTCCTCTTGATACATGGGTGCCTTTCCGCAATGATACCACCAAAAATTATCAATCCCATAACACCCAGAAGATTCATTGATTAAGTTGTTTTAGTTTTCATAAACCAACACATTTAGAAACAACTTTCAGTGATGTAACCCAACCCTCGTTCATCATAGCATGGCTAAGCATATCTACCAACGGTGGTTCATCTACAAGGAAAGCCCTACCACATAATAGGACATAGCATAGCGATAGTATTATCCTACACATGCATCTACAAAATACACGACAATGCATAGAAAATAATAGGATAACATCATGAACAAAGTAGCATCTACTTTCCTTGGTTGTAGCGGTCGGAAGAACAATTCACACACGAGCAAGCGTTGCACTCGTCACAATCTACACGATACAATTGCAATCATAAACAAACCATCCACAATGATATGCAAACAAGGATGATGCAAGATGCATGCATGACAAGTGGATTGATGCTACAGAAGCACCGCATAATCTTATTCAGTATAGCTACTGTATGCATGCATGGAAATTATTTTTAGTGCAAGGAAATCAAGTATGCAATTTATATTGCTCAATAATAGAGCTAGAAACTAAATAATTCACTACTGTTAAGATACTGTTGGTAAAATCTTGGAAAAATTCTACTGTGTATGCAATACTAAATAGGAACAGTACCAATTGGAATTTCTCAAAAAGGATTTATATAACTCCCTGAGTAACTAAAATACTGCAGTAAGCCATTAAATAGATTCTGCAAAACTTATTACTGTAAGCCTAACTTTTTAATTCACTTTGAGATTCCCCTGGTTCTACTGAATCAAGGGACATATTATTTGCAATTTTTGGAGTTACAGATCTTTTTCTACGAATTAATTATTCTAAAAAGGATATTAACTCATTTAATTATTCTGGACAAAATCTTGCTGTAAAAGAGTAAAACAATGGTACATCAAGATTCTACACGAGTTACTGAATCTACACATATTTTATTTGTAATTTTTGGCCAAGTAGATTTAAAGATATAAATTTTGCAAGTTTATACAATTTTCTGCCAATTGAATCTATTTAGAAAATACCCAGTCAAACTGACTGTTGACTGGGCTGACATGGCGGCTGACGTGGCGGTTTGACCAGTCAGCGCCCGGGCTGACTAGTCCACGGCCCGATCTGGGCCGTCCATCGCATATCGGAGGGCAGGGGTGGCGCGCGGCGGCGTGGTCCTGCGCAGAGGAGAAGGGAAGGAGGGGGTCAGTAGGGCGGGGCGAGGTCGCGGGAGCTCGCGGGCGAGGCGAGGGAGAAAGCGCGGCGGCGGCAGCGTGCTCACAGGAGGAGGCGGCGGCGGGTGCGGATTCAGCGGCGCCGGCTCCGTGCGAGGGCGAGGCGACGTGGGACAGGGAGAGGGGGTGGCGGCGCGAGGTTAAGAGGGGAGGGGGCCCACGCGGGGTCGACCCGGATTCGGCGACGGCGGTTGAGGAGTCCGGGGCGGACACGGAGGCGCCGACAGGTGGGCCCCACCTGTCGGTGGCAGGGGCGCGGGTGAGCGGCACATAGCTGTCTGCCGTGCGGGCGGCGGCGGCTGCTGCGCGCGTGTGCGCTGGCTGGGCCGTGGCGGGCCGGCTGGCTAGCTGGCTGCGCGCCGTTTTTTTGTTCTTTTCTATTTCCGTTTTAGTATTTCTAACATATCTTCTCCATACGAACTCCAAATTGAGTGAAAATTCTTTCTAAATTTTTCTAAAATCTAGGTGACCAACCTAGGATACTTTTGTACACCTTCCCACTAGTTTTCAAATAGTGGATTACAATCCTTAGTACATCCCCTTGTAGGTGCATTTTAGCAATTAAGAATAGGCCTAGAAAATATTGTTTCGCCAAAACCCTTTTCAAGCTAAAATTTTGCATGGATGATCATGATGCAATGACATGAATGATATGCAGTACCAAATCTAAAATTTGGGATGTGATAAGACTAACCCCCTTAAGATCAATCTCGTCCCCGAGATTCGGCGTGGCTAGCAAATAGGTGCGGGTAGTCCTCTCGGATGTCATCCTCACGCTCCCAAGTGGCTTCCTCTTCGGTGTGGTGGCTCCATTGCACCTTGCAAAACCTGATCGTCTTGGTACGAGTAATCCTCTCCGCTATTTCCAGTATCTTGACCGGCTTCTCCTCATAGGTCAAGTCATTCTCAAGCTGAACCTCCTCTAGTGGCACCGTGTCTCTCAATGGTGTATCCACCATCTCCGGATGGCACTTCTTCAGCTGGGACACGTGGAACACATTGTGAACAACGGACAGGGCCTCTGGTAACTCCAACTGGTAAGCAACTTCTCCTTTGCGTGCTAAGACCCGATATGGTCCAATAAACCGAGGTGCCAGCTTACCCTTGATTCCGAATCTCTTGATTCCTCGAAGTGGTGACACTCTGAGGTATGCTCTATCGCCTATCTCATACACCACTTCCTTGCACTTGGCGTCAGCGTAGCTCTTCTGCCTTGATTGTGCCACCTTCAGCCTGTCCCTAATCAAGGCGACCTTCTCCTCAGCATCCTTGATCAAATCAGGCCCAAACAACTGACGTTCTCCTACTCCATCCCATAGCAATGGTGTCCGGCACCGTTTCCCATATAGCACATCGAAAGGTGACGTCTTGATGCTGGTTTGATAGCTGTTGTTGTAGGAAAACTCAGCATACGGCAAATTCTCATTCCAACTAGAACCATGAGCCAAAGCGCAAGCTCTCAGCATGTCTTCCAAAAATCTGATTCACCCTCTCGGTCTGTCCATCAGTCTGGGGGTGAAACGTTGTGCTAAACTCCAACCTAGTCCCCAATGACTCGTGCAGCTGGCGCCAAAAAGGTGAGGTAAATTGGGTGCCTCTATCAGATACAATACTCTTAGGAACTCCATGTAGGCACACAATCCTGTCCATATAAATCTTGGCCAACTTTGCACTCGTATAGGTCGTCTTCACCGGTATAAAGTGGGCTACCTTGGTAAAATGGTCGACCACTACCCAAATGGAGTCATATCTTGACCTGGTCCTGGGCAATCCTGTGATAAAATCCATCCCCACTCTATCCCACTTCCAATCCGGCACTGGCAATGGCTGTAGTAGTCCTGCTGGCTTCTGGTGTTCCGCCTTCACTCGGCTACATACATCACATAAGGCAATATGCTCAGCGATGTCTCCCTTCATGTTGTTCCACCAGAATTTGTCCTTTAGGTCCATATACATCTTCGTATTGCCCGGATGTATGGAATACGGCAAGTCATGAGCTTCCTGCAGAATCAACTTCCTTATCTCCGGATCGTTGGTAACACACAAACGATCCCCATACCACAAGGTTCCTTGCTCATCCTCGCGGAATTCTTTTGCTCGATCCTCCTTCATCTTTTCCTTTACTTCATCAATCTCTTTGTCTCCCACTTGAGCCTTCATGATTCTATCCTGTAGCGTTGGTTGGACTTCCATTGCTGCCAAATATCCTTCAAACACTACCTCCAGTCTAAGGTCCTTGAACTGCCTGCACAAATCCTCGAGTAATTCCCCAACAGTCAATCCATTGGCATAGACCTTCCGGCTCAGAGCATCTGCCACTACATTGGCCTTTCCTGGGTGGTATTGCAGATTCATATCATAGTCCTTGATAAGTTCCAACCATCTCCTTTGCCTCATATTCAGTTCCTTCTGTGTAAATATGTACTTCAGGCTCTTGTGGTCGGTGTACACATCACAGTGTTTTCCCATTAAGTAGTGCCTCCATACTTTGAGCGCATGAACAACAGATGCTAATTCCAAATCATGTGTGGGATAATTTCTCTCATGGTGTTTAAGTTGTCGCGAGGAATATGACACCACTCTCCCATCCTGCATCAGCACACTCCCAAGTCCCTGTCGAGAAGCATCACAGTACACTTGGAAATCCTTCTGAAGATCAGGTAAACACAGAACAGGTGCAGTCACTAGTCGACGCTTCAGTTCCTGAAAGCTAGCTTCACACGCATCCGTCCATTCAAACTTCCTCTCCTTCTTCAGAAGTTCTGTCATCGGCTTAGAAATCTTGGAGAAGTTTTCAATGAACCTCCTGTAATATCTAGCAAGTCCCAAAAAGCTACGAATATCACCCACATTCTTGGGCGCTTCCCACTCAGTCACTGCAGCCACTTTGCTTGGATCAACAGCGACTCCTTCTCCTGACACCACGTGTCCAAGATATCCAATAGTGTTAAGCCAGAATTCACACTTGCTGAATTTGGCATACAGCTTGTGTTCCCTCAGCTTCTCCATAATCAGTCGCAGATGTTTCTCATGCTCAGCATCATCCTTGGAATATATCAGTATGTCATCAATAAACACCACCACGAACTTGTCTAGGTACTCCATGAATACCTTGTTCATCATGGTCATGAAATATGCCGGGGCATTCGTTAGTCCAAAAGACATAACTATATACTCATATAAACCATACCTAGTAGTGAAAGCGGTTTTTGGTATGTCCTCCTCTCGGATCTTCAATTGGATGTAGCCCGATCACAGATCAATTTTGCTAAACACCTTTGCTCCATCCAGTTGATCAAACAAATCATTTATGTTCGGCAGGGGTATTTGTTCTTGATGGTCACTTCATTCAGCGAGCGATAGTCCACCACCAATCTCTTGCTGTTGTCTTTCTTCTCCACAAACAGAACAGGTGCACCCCATGACGATGAACTAGGCTGAATGAACCCTTTGTCCAACTGCTCTTTTAGCTGTTTCTTCAATTCTTTCAGCTCATCCACATCCATCTTATATGGTCTCTTTGCTATAGGTCCTGTTCCCGGCATCAGATCGATGAGGAACTCCACCTCCCTATCAGGTGGCATCCCCGGCAGCTCTTCCAGAAACACGTCGGGGTAATCCTTAATCACAGGCACAGTATCCATGCTAACCCCCTTAAGAGAATTCAGCTTACACCTTCTCGGTCGCACAGCCGACTTGAACCTAATTCTCTTACCATCTGGGGTTTTGAGTGAAATAGCTTGCTATGCACAATCTATGTGTCCCCCATGCATAGACATCCAATCCATACCTAGGATAACATCTAACCCTTGTGATTCCAACACTACCAGATGTGCAATGAAATTGTGTGCTCCAATCCTCACAGTTAAGTCGCGCATCCCGCGCTAGCTATCATATCCCCTCCAGGTGAACTCACTCTAATAGACTCTTTCATAGACTCCGTAGGTAACTTATACTTATCCACAAATGCCCTTGTTATGAATGAATGCGATGCACCAGTATCGAAAAGTATAAGTGCAGGGTGGGTGTTGATTGGAAACTTACCAATCACAAGGTCAGGCTCATCTGGGATCTCCTCCAGATTCATGTGGTTCACTGTGGCCTTCTGGTTGTTGGTTGGCTTCAACACCTTCTTCTCCGGACAGTTGTCCGCATAATGTCCCTTCTGACCACACTTGAAGCATGTCACCTCACTCAGATCCTTCTTCACAAAGCTGCGATCATGGTTGCGGTCATGTCCATCGTGTCCTCCAGAATGGTGAGAGTGTCCTCCCTTGTGGCTGTGGTGGTTGCTCTTGTGGTTATCATGGCGATGTCCATCGCCTCCATGGTGGTGGCGGTCATGGCTCCCATGGTCACTCCCTCCATTCTTGGAGTATCCATCATAACAAGTGCGAGACTTGTGTTGAGAACCAGAGTGGTGATTGTTACTGTTCCTCTTGCGGCTTTCCACCTGCTTGTGCTTCCGTTCCAAGATCCTGGCCTTGTCCATAAGCTCCTGGAAAGTGGGACAATAAACCACCAGCAGCTGCACTGAAAGCTCATCACTAAGGCCATCCAGGAATCTCTCCCTCCTTTTTGCATCAGTGTCAACATCCTCAGGTGCATAACGAGACAGGTTGTTGAACTCCTCAATGTACTCAGCCACGGTGCGATTGGTTTGGCGCAAGTTGCGAAACTCCTTCCTCTTCAGGCTCACAACTCCTGAAGATACGTGGTTGGTCTTGAAACCTTCCTCAAACATTGCCCAAGTCACAGTGTCCAGCGGATGGGTGATCTGAAATGTGTCCCACCAAGAAGCGGCTGGTCCCTCCAGTAGGTGAGCGGCAAACCTCACCTTGTCAGCATCTGTGCATCCAACAGTTACCAGATCCTTGTTGACTGAACGCAACCAGTAGAGAGCAACCATCGGCTCCATTGCAGTAGATAACTTAGCTGGCCTTAGCCTCAGAAACCTGGTGAGAGCATCTCCATGAGGCTGGTTGTTCCCATTGTTGTTGTTGTTGTTCTGAGCTTCCATGAACTAGGTCATAACTTGGGTCAGCTGCGCCTGAGCTGCCATGAGCTGCTCCAAATCAGTGGGTTGACGGCGGGGAGGCATCTGCGGTTCAGCACAGGTAAGCTTAGAAAGAATCAACTACGAAAACAGGATTCTACCCATGCATTATGATCAAACAACAACAAAACAATTGCAGACAATCTCAAGCAAGCAACACATCAACAAACAAGTGATCCAGCAACATTCCAGGGTTTATCCTAGCAATACATATCTACTGAAATAGTTTTTAGAAGAGTTGGCAATGGTTATCTACACGATAGATCAACAAGGCATTAAAAACAGCAATCTGCCAGAACAGTACAGCAGTGTTCAAATTTTTCTAACTGACTTAAACTCGTCAGGAATTTTAGCTGATTTTTGTGCATACAGTACAGAGAGATTCGCACCAGCCCTATTTTTTCAGATGTTTCCAAGATACCAATAAAATATGAAAATTCGTACAGTACTGCTATATCAGCAGAAAACTGCAACAGGAATAACTCAGATATTAACCAAACTTGCCACAACACTTCCATAAAATTCGCATAAATAATCCTGGGATATTGGAGTACACAAATAAGCAACTAAACACTCTTAAACTAACAGTAATTAAGTTTTACATCGATCGAGACTAAATCCTAACGATTTTACCTAACGAGGACTATTTGGTGGACTTCTATCTACTTCTTGAAGAGGTTGCGGTAGGTCCTTGCACTCATGCGTTGGCGCTTCTGTCCACGAACCAACCATAGAGGCGGAGTATACACCTCTCCTGAGTCATCACTTGAAATCTCAAACTCCACATCTTCAGGATCCTCCTCTTCTTCTTCACTCTCTACTGCAACTGCAACAACTTCATCTCCTCCACCATCATCGTCTCCATCATCATCATCCTTGTCCTCATCATCATCGTTCCCACTGTCATTGTCATCATCGTTGTTGCCACCATCTCCATTGTCATCATCAGAGGGTGGATTTAGCTGTGCTTGGAGAGCGGCAATCTAGGCTGCCATTTCTTCAATAGTTTGATCCCTTTCCTAGACGGTCCCTTGCAACTGTTGTATGATCTGGGTGTTATCCTGCATAGTCCTATTAAGCTGAGCTATGGTTGCATCCCTGCCTATCAGGGCATTCTCCAGAACTCCCACAGCTTCATGCAAGGTGTCTATCTCCTGTCCTTGGACCACCATACCATTGCTGGCAAAGTCTGCAATCTCCTTCACCATCATCACTTTCTCAGCTAGAGCTCCATTCTCCCTTTCCATGTCCTCTATGTGCCTCCGACGGGACGGCATGTGTTTCCTGTCGCCCAGGGTAACCACAACGTTCCCATCTTCATCACGTCTCCCATAGTCACGGTAGGGTGAGTCTGCTGGCAGTAGGTGTCGGACAAGATGGCACTGGCGAGACAGGGCTTCATGCATGGCCAGGTTTATTCCAAGTCCCCAGTTGCAGTATGTCTTGGTGTAGATCAGATGCACAGGGTTTGGCAAGGCGGCATCCCTGAAGATGAAAGTGGTGATCTCCCATGCATCCTCACCATATCCATAGGTGTACAGCCTTCTTCCCTTGAACATGGGCAGTGGCAATCCCAATGACTGCGAGAGCTGTGCTAACTGTCTTGCAAAGGGCCTTGGTGACTCCATGGTTGCATACTCAGTCTTGACTTCTCCCATCTATCAATTAAAAGAGGAAAGTGTGAGAATAGCATATGGTAAGAATTTACGAGAGTGAAAGGCATAAGATGAAAGACAGAGTTAATATAGGCTTTAATATATCTATGGCTTTCTATTCCAAGCCTAGGTCACGATCCTACATTCGACACACGGGCTCTGATACCATCTTGTAACACCACGATTCTTAAAAGACCGTAGCTTCTATGTGACATGCCAATCCCTGGATCGGTTCATTGGCCCACAATAGAATAAGATGAATAACATAGCAAAATATCCGTGTATCATAAATAACGAAGATCCAGAGTACCATTATTACAATAAAAGCTTAGCTCAAGGCTAGCTCAAATTATTCAGGTAGCAACATAAATAAAGCAAATCCTCCATTCTTCAAATTTCCCACAAGTGAACAAGTGCCGAGTGGAGTACCGTGGCCTAAATCGATTACTCAGAATCGGAATATCCTGCAACATGAAACGTAGCAGCCCCGAAGGGTCAATACATGGAATGTATGGCAAGTAGAGCTATTAAAGGAGACAATAGTGCTAACATCTACATGCATATCTGGCAAGTGGAGCTGTGGCTAGCTTACATTTGCAAATACCTTTGTCCTACTTTCATAAACAGTTTTTGATTTTCTTTGAAAAGATCCCAATTAAGTTAACCCAACAACATTAAAGCAATTATGAAATTGGAATGAGAGAGAAACATGTCATGGAATCAATATCAAGCAACTCAGACGTCCATAACCGGGGACACGGCTAATCGATTAGATTACACACCCTGCAGGGGTTAGTACACTTTACCCATGTGACTTGGCCATCCCAGCTCGTACCATCACTCTCATTTTGGGTGATGATAGGGAGAAGTCCAAGAAGAGACCGTTCGGGAAGTAGCTCCCCAATCCCGACGCGCACCGGTCCAACCTACCAAAATTCTACATCTCTGGATACGCAGGTTCGAGTTACCACAACCTACTAAGTCCAACCAACCGCCCATTTCATTATTGTCACATGGTTGTACACGTAAGCTATAAAATAAAGAAGCCAATCATTTCCTCTTGATACATGGGTGCCTTTCCGCAATGATACCACCAAAAATTATCAATCCCATCACACCTAGGAGATTTATTGATTAAGTTATTTTAGTTTTCACAAACCAACACATTTAGAAACAACTTTCAGTGATGTAACCCAGCCCTCATTCATCATAGCATGGCTAAGCACATCTACCAACGGTGGTTCATCTACAAGGAAAGCCCTACCACATAATAGGACATAGCATAGCGATAGTATTATCCTACACATGCATCTACAAAATACACGACAATGCATAGAAAATAATAGGATAACATGATGAACAAAGTAGCATCTACTTGCCTTGATTGTAGCGGTCGGAAGAACAATCCATACACGAGCAAGCGTTGCACTCGTCACAATCTACACGATACAATTGCAATCATAAACAAACCATCCACAATCATATGCAAACAAGGATGATGCAAGATGCATGCATGACAAGTGGATTTATGCTACAGCAGCACCTCATAATCTTATTCAGTATAGCTACTGTATGCATGCATGGAAATTATTTTTAGTGCAAGGAAAACAAGTATGCAATTTATATTGCTCAATAATAGAGCTAGAAACTAAATAATTCACTACTGTTAACATACTATTGGTAAAATCTTGGAAAAATTATACTGTGTAGGCAATACTAAATAGGAACAGTAGCAATTGGAATTTCTCAAAAAGGATTTATATAACTCCCTAAGTAATTAAAATACTGCAGTAAGCCATTAAATAGATTCTGCAAAAGTTATTACTGTAAGCCTAACTTTTTAATTCACTTTGAGATTCCCCTGGTTCTACTGAATCCAGGGACATATTATTTGCAATTTTTGGAGTTACAGATCTTTTTCTTCGAATTAATTATTCTAAAAAGGCCATTAACTCATTTAATTATTCTGGACAAAATCATGCTGTAAAAGTGTAAAACAATGGTACAGAAAGATTCTACACGAGTTACTGAATCTACACATATTTTATTTGTAATTTTTGGCCCCGTAGATTTAAAGATATGAATTTTGCAAGTTTATACAATTTTGTGCCAATTGAATCTATTTAGAAAATACCCAGTCAAACTGACTGTTGACTGGGCTGACGTGGCGGTTTGACCAGTCAGCACCCGGGCTGACTAGTCCACGGCCCGATCTGGCCCGTCCATCGTAGATTGGAGGGCAGGGGTGGCGCGCGGCGGCGAGCTCACCTGAGCGGGCGTGGGCGGCGGAGGCGGGGTCGGTGCGGCCTCGGCGAGGTCTTCCGGCGGCGGCGAAGCGGCACACGGCATCGGGGGCGACCGGGCGGAGGTCTTCGGCGTCAGGGCGGCGGCTGGCGGGGTAGGGGGCGAGCGCGGCAGCCGGCTGGAGGCGGCGGCGGCATCGCGGGCACGGGCGGCGTTGGCGGCGTGGTCCTGCGTAGAGGAGAAGGGAAGGAGGGGGTCAGCGAGGCGGGGCGAGGTAGCAGGAACTCCCGTGAGAGGCGAGGGAGAAAGCACGGCGGCGGCAGCGTGCTCACCGGAGGCGGCGGGTGCGGATTCGGCGGCGGCGGCTCCGTGCGAGGGCGAGGCGACGTGGGACAGGGAGAGAGGATGGCGGCACGAGGTTAAGAGGGGAGGGGGCCCACACGGGGTCGACCCGGATTCGGCGGCGGCGGTTGCGGAGTCTGGAGCGGACACGGCGGGCGGCGGCGCCGACAGGTGGGCCCCACCTGTTGGTGGTAGGGGCGCGGGTGAGCGGCGCATAGTTGTCTGCCGCGCGGGGGGCGGCGGCTGCTGCGCGCGCGTGCGCTGGCTGGGCCGCGGCGGGTCGACTGGCTGGCTGGCTGCGCGCCGTTTTTTTGTTCTTTTCTTTTCTATTTCCGTTTTAGTATTTCTAACATATCTTCTCCATACAAACTCCAAATTGAGTGAAAATTCTTTCTAAATTTTTCTAAAATCTAGGAGACCAACCTAGGATCCTTTTGTACACCTTCCCACTAGTTTTCAGATAGTGGATTACAATCCTTAGTACAACCCCTTGTAGGTGCATTTTAGCAATTAAGAATAGGCCTAGAAAATATTGTTTCGCCAAAACCCTTTTCAAGATGAAATTTTGCATGGATGATCATGATGCAATGACATGAATGATATGCAGTACCAAATCTAAAATTTGGGATGTGACAAAAAGTATTTTGTTATGTCAAAAACTAGTAATTAAAGCTCTCACGAACTTGATGGCACACTTTATTTTTCTTGCCCCTAATAAACTTGAACCATTGTGTCATCTAAGTTGTATATGCTTGCACTTATACGTTGGGATTAGCAGAAACGTATTGTCACGGGGAACGCTTTCAACACTTTTGGATATCTCACTAGCAGAAAACAGGCTATCCGTTCGCGCCCCCAACAGCATTAGTCCCGGTTTCACCACGAACCGGGACTAATGCTGGCATGCGTCCCGGTTCGAGCGGGGCGGCCTGCCGCACGGGGGCCAGGGGCATGGGTCCCTGTTGGTGAGGGAGAATACGTCCCGGTTTGTAACACAAACCGGGACTAGAGTGTGGGCGCCAGACACGTGGCCTCCCACACACTTTTAGTCCCGGTTTGTGTTACAAACCGGGACGTATGAGACAGCCCTCTATAAATACGGTGCCCCAGCCCTCTGTCTCCCCTCTGGTTTTTCTTGGTGGAAGGTGTGAGAGGTATGCTATTTTATTTTTTCCTATGCATGCATGCGAGGTGTTTGATGAAATGTTTGAGTGAATGATCTCGTTCAATTTCTCATAGAACAAAAATATAGGAGGTGCCCGAGACGCACTTGAGCTTTCTCCTCTTTCTTTCCCTCGATTGAGGTTAGCAATCTTATCTTTTCTCTGTCATTGATACAATGCATGTGTCGATGTGAATTGGTCATTTCACTATTTATGATGTTCCGTTTTTGATAAACTTAATTATATGATGCAAATGAACGGTCGGGAATGGACGTACGGTGATCGGCGTGAACCTGGGTACATTAAAGTCATGGATAAACTTATCGATGTGGCTACGGCAAACAAAGAGAATGGTTTTATACGTTGTCCATGTGTTCAATGTCGGAACAACAAGGAGTACTCTTCCTCTAAAATCATTCGCGACCACCTGGTTATGAAAGGTTTCATGCCCAACTATAATTGCTGGACCAAGCACGGGGAAAGAGGGGTTATGATAGAAGAAAATGAAGAACAAGATGATGATAACAACTATCATCATACGTTTCCTGAATACAGTGATAATGCAATGGAAGACAATGAAGAGGAAGGAGGTGAAGAACGGGCATCGATGAGCCCGCTGATGAACTTGGTAGGGTCATTTCTGATCCAAAGCGAGATTGTGAAACAAAAAAGGAGAAGATGAAGTTGGACGGCATGTTAGAAGATCACAAGAAATTGTTGTACCCAAATTGCGAAGATGGCAGCACAAAGCTCGGTACCACACTGGAATTTCTACGATGGAAGGCAGAGTGTGGTCTAACTGACTCCGCATTTGAAAATATGCTGAAATAATGAAGCCGGAGTTTCCAAGCATAACAAACTTTCCGAGAGTATGTACGAAGCAAAGAAGACTCTCTGCCCTCTAGGATTAGATGTTCAGAACATACATGCATGCATTAATGACCACATCCTCTATCGCGGTAAGGAGTATCAGAATTTAGATAAATGCTCGGTATGCAATGCATTGCGGTATAAGATCAGACGAGATGATCCTGGTGATGTTGAGGGAGAGCCCCTCCGGAAGAGGGTTCCTGCTAAGGTTATGTGGTATGCTCCTATAATACCAAGGTTGAAACGCATGTTCAGAAACAAAGAGCATGTCAGGTTTGTTGCGATGGCACAAATAAGACCGTAAGAAAGACGGGAAGTTGAGACACCCCGTTGATGGGTCGCAGTGGAGAAAAATCGAGAGAGACTTCCCAGACTTTGCAGGTGACACAATGAACTTATGGTTTGGTCTAAGTACGGATGGCATGAATCCTTTAGGGGAGAAGAGCTGCAATCACAGCACCTGGCCTGTGACTCTATGTATCTACAACCTTCCTCCTTGGTTATGCATGAAGCGTAAGTTCATTATGATGCCAGTGCTCATCCAAGGCCCCAAGCAACCGGGCAACGACATTGATGTGTACCTAAGGCCATTAGTTGAAGAACTCTTACAGCTGTGGGGCAAACCAGGTGTACAAGTGTGGGATGAGAACAAACAGGAGCCATTTAAACTACGAGGGTTGCTTTACGTAACCATCAATGATTGGCCTGCTCTTAGTAACCTTTCAGGACAGACAAACAAGGGATATAAGGCATGCACGCACTTAGATAAGACTGAAGGTACATATTTGCATAAATGCAAGAAGGTTGTGTACCAGTCGAATCGACGATTTCTTCCGACCAATCATCCCGTAATAAAGAAAGGCAAGCATTTCAAAGGTGAGGCAGATAACCGGAAGAAGCCTGAACTCCCTGCTGGTGATGATGTATTTGGTATGGTCAAGGACATAGAAGTAATCTTTGGAAAGGGTCCCGGCGGTCAATCAGTTCCGAACGACGTCGCTACCGGACACGCACCCATGTGGAAGAAGAAATCTATATTTTGGGAGCTGCCATATTGGAAATTCCTACGTGTCCGCTCTTCAATCGACATGATGCACGTGACGAAGAATCTTTGCATGAACCTGCTAGGATTCCTAGGCGTGTATGGGAAGACAAAAATACACCAGAAGCACGGGAGGACCAGCAAATTATGAAAGACCTAAAGAACATGCATACACAGAACAAGACGGATAAAGGGCGTCACTTAAGTCGTGCTAGCTATGCTCTTACCAAAGAAGAGAAGGAAATCTTTTTTGAAGTCCTTTATAGTATCAAGGTGTCGTCTAGCTTCTTATCTAATATAAAGGGGATTATAAATATGGCAGAGAAAAATTTCCAAAACCTGAAGTCTCATGACTATCACGTGATTATGACGCAGTTGCTTCCGATTGCATTGAGGGGGCTTCTACCGGAAAATGTTCGAGACCCCATTGTGAAGCTGTGTGCATTCCTCAATGCAATATCTCAGAAGCTAATCAACCCAGTTATCTGCCAAGGTTACAGAAGGATGTGGTACAATGTCTTATTAGTTTTGAGTTGGTGTTCCCACCATCCTTCTTTAATATTATAACGCATCTCCTGGTTCACCTAGTGGAAGATATTGCCATTCTCGGTCCTATATTTCTACACAATATGTTCCCCTTTGAGAGGTTCATGCGAGTATTAAAGAAATATGTTCATAACCGTGCTAGACTAGAAGGAAGCATCTCCAAGGGATATGGAACAGAGGAGGTCATTGAGTTTTGTGTTGACTTTATTCCTGACCTTAAGCCGATTGGTGTTCCTGACTCGTGGCATGAGGGAAGACTAAGTGGAAAAGGCACGCTGGTAAATAAAGCAATGATATGTAGGGACGGGGATTCTTTCACTAAAGCACACTACACAGTTCTACATAATTCCACCTTGGCAGCTCCGTATATCAAGGAACACAAGAATATTGTATGCTCCAAAAACCCAGGGAAGCCTGACTCATGGATTATAGATGAACACATGAAGTCTTTCGGCGGTTGGATGCGGACACATCTCTTGAATGAAACCACTGTTGGAGATCAGCTATACTTGTTGGCTACGTCACCATATTCTACTATATTGAATTTCCAAGGGTACAAAATAAATGGGAATACATTATACACGATCGAGATAAAAAGAGCACCAACCAAAACAGTGGTGTCCGATTTTATGCAACGGACGAGAATGGGCAAAAGGACACATACTATGGTTACATAGAGGAGATATGGGAACTTGACTATGGAGTCTCTTTTAAGGTCCCTTTGTTTCGCTGCAAATGGGTCAACCTGAATGGGTAAGGGGTAAAGATAGACCAGTTGTACGAAATGACAACGGTGGATCTCAAAAATCTTGGTTAGAGAGATGAACCATTCATCCTAGCCAATGATGTTCTCAGGTTTTCTATGTGAAGGACATGTCCTCCAGACCAAAAAAAAGAAAAAATAAGCAAACGAATGCATCATATGATGAGCCAAAGTGTCACATAGTTCTTTCAGGGAAAAGAAACATCATGGGAATCAAGGACAAGATAGCCATGTTAGAAGATTATAATAAGTTTGATGAAACCTCCCTTCACAGTGAAAACTGACCCAAGCATTCCATAAAGTAAAGAAGATGCTCCATGGTTACGTCTGAAGCGATCATAAGGAAGGACATACGCCAAGAAGTTCATGCTCATATTGTGTACCTCTAGTTCATGTCTGGCCGGTCGGCCGCATATTGTGAACCTAAATGCCATGAGACATGATATCTCATTTTGTGAAGGATATTTTATGATTTTTCAAATTTTCCAAGTTAAATAAATGTATTGAGTGTTACTCCCGGTTTGTGGCTAGACCGGTTCTATAGGGGGGCCTTTAGTCCTGATTTTGTAGTCTCAGTTTTTAATATTAATAAGTGTCTTGAGTGTTAGTCCCGTTTTGTGGCTGGACCGGGACTAAAGGGTGGCATTTAGTCCCGTTCGTAGAACGACTTTCCCGAACTATGAAGAAGTTGTCCCGATTCGTACTTACCATTAAGATCTGATCTCCAAACGCGCGTGGTCACACATTAGGGAGTTCCACTATGACCAGTTTCTTGGAGATGCTGGAGGACTGGAGATTCGTACTTACCATTAAGAATTCTGCTCCGCAGCCGCCACCAGACACCAAGATTCGTATCCAGAAACTCCGTTCTGGCACCCTGCCAGGATGGGGAATTTGGAGAGGATCATCGCCATCGTCATCACCAACGCATCTCCATCAACCACCGATGTTTCCCTCATCCATGAGTGGGTAATCCCCCACTGTAGGATTGGGGATGGTAGGGATTGGCTAAGTTCTATCATGTAGTCGAATAAGATTGTTAAGGCATAGTGCCTAGTATCTCTTGTGCTATTTGACTTTGTTGCAACTTGTTGTGCTTAATGCTTGTCACTAGGGACTGAGTGCCATGATCTCAGATCTGAACTTATTATTGAATCATTATGATAGTATTGTGTGTGATCTTATCTGCAAGTTGTGTACACATATCATTGTACAAATCCAAAGGCCCCAAAGTGACAATAATTGGGACAACCTGAGGGGATGGCTATGGTGTGAGGATCACATGTGTTCATGGAGTGTTAATGCTTTGCTTCGGTGCTCTACTAAAAGGAGCACCTTAATTGCCAGTAGTTCCCTAGAGGTCCCGCTGCCACGGGATGGCTGGACAGAAGATATTATTTGGAGCACATGCCTAAGATTGTTTAGTACTTGGATGCTTGTTATTATTTATCTGCAATGCTCTAGATCTTGAAGTTACGTGTTTAGACTCGTCCATGCAATGCCCGTCCATCCATCCCTATGCCTACCGCACTCGCATCCTACTGTTACTATTGCTATTGTTCACTGTTGTTGTTACTACTGCTGTTGCTTTGCTGTTGCTACTACCAAACTGTTGCTACTGATAAACTTCTGTGAGCAAGAACTATTTCCAGGTGCAGCTGAACTGAAAACTCAGTCGTTAAGGCTTGCAAGTATTCTTTTGATCCCCTTGTGTCGAATCAATAAATTGGGTAATACTACCCGCGAAGACTGTTGCGATCCCCTATACTTGTGGGTCATCATCCCTGCTGTCGCACAGCATCTTGCGCCTTGTAACTTCTCTAGCTAGATCAATAAGCCTGAGAGCTAACTAATTTCACATATTAGGGAGTGCCTCTATGGCCAACTTGTTGGAGATGCCGGAGGACTGGGCTCCGGCGGAATCTCCCTCAAGCTGGCCGTAGTGGTGTCCCTGCTCTCGCAAACCATCGATCTTGGAGATGCCTCAAACTGGCTAGAGGACTGGACTAACAAGGATGCCTATTTATAGTACAAGCAGCTCGGCATAGTGTCGACACTCACCCCTATCATTAGTGATCACTCGTGTTTTGTCCCGGTTGGTGTCTCCAACCGGGACTAAAGGTTTAGCTTTAGTCCCGATTGGCGACAGCATCCGGGACAAGGTAAAAGCCGCACGACATAATGTCGACACTCACCCCTATAATTGTTGCTGCCTGGCCCGGTCTGCCGCAATCCCTTCAGTCGCGGTTGGTTTCTCCAACCGGGACTAAAGATGAACCCTCTATTTATAGGCATTTCCCTCTATTTATAAGCATTTCCCTCTATTTATAGGCATTTCCCTCTATTTATAGGCATTTCCCTCTATTTATAGGCCTTTTCCTCTATTGATAGTCTCCTCAATCCAGCTTTCCCGCCCTTTCCCTCTATTTATAGGGAGACCGTCATGGCCACCCACACATACACACATTCCTCACCGCCTACTTCAGGATGCCCATCCCGCAACCTCGTCGACTCGGCGGCAACGATGGAGTACTGGGCTCCGCAGGGCATGTACGAGACTGGGCTCCGCCGGGCTGGCACTGGATGGTGCTACCTTCTGGGACGCATAGCTTGGTGAGGAATTTGGGTGTCTTCTTCGACCCGGATCTTCTTTGGTGGAGGTCACCTGGTCCAGGAATGGAGGAGGACGAGCATGTCCATCGCTATATGGCTGCGTTCGACACCAGGGTTGACGATACCTGGCAGATTCTTCAGGGATCTCACTCGAGCTATGCTCATGTGATGGTTCCGTCTCTTTGGGTTTTCACCTCCCGCGGCTTAGGCACTGGGAGTCGTCGCCCAGTTTGATTGAGCAAGATGTATTAGTTTCAATACATTTATTAGTTTCAATACTATGACATTTTGATTGCTGTAGGCAGGTAGAAAAAACAGCATTTGATCACATGAGCGAACTCACAAGGATACGACAACATCTTCATATTTAGTCCTGGGACTAGGTAACACTCAAGACATTTATTAATAGTTAAAACCGGGACAAACCGGGACTAGCTAACACTCAGGACTAAAGCCGCCCCCTTTAGTCATAATCATGCCTAGTCCTATAGTACGTAGCTTCAGGGTCTTATTCGTCATCGGCATCATCATCATCATCATCATTGTCGTGGCTAGGCGCACGTGGATCGATCCTCAGCCCAGCCATGGCATATACCGGGGGCACCTACCACTCCAGCCTCGGATTCACGGCGGGCGGGGGAGGGGTCTCCTGGAAGACGATGCCGCTACCGCCGGGCGAGGGAGGGGCCTTCTTGTGGCTCTATGGCGGGTGGACTTGTGGGCACCGCAGGCAAGGATGGTCTCCCCCGGTGATGTAGCGCATCACGCCGATGATAGTACGGCTCTCCCACCATAGACGGCGGCCGGCTTTGTTGTGGTTCACCGGGGGCGGGCCATCACCCTTGTACCTGATGAGCTCCCTTTCCCGCCGGTTAGCGAAAAAGGCATTCCAGGTGTCGTAGTTGTCGGGATCCCACTGGGGATCCATCCGCTGCTCCGGCGTGAGCTCGTGGTACAAGTGGTTCGTGATGGCCGCCTGGCGTGCGGAACCTTGAGGGACAAGAGGGACAGAAACCCCTCCAGCGCTCAGCATCCAGCCAGCGGGCGGCCGGTAGCCCGACGTGCAAGGGTGGCTAGAGGTGCACAGCGCCTCAGTCTCCTTGAGGATCAGAATGGCCCAGTAGGCGCTGTCCATTGTTGTGAGAGAGGAAGGTGTGGATGTGTGGATAACCATGGCGAGATCGACCTAGATATAGAGGGAAAGGGCGGGAAAAATTAGTGTGAAGCGGTGGGAAATGGCAGGAAATATCTTTAGTCCCGGTTAGTGAATACAACCGGGACTAAAAGCTCTGGTAAAAGGGAAAGGGCGGGAAAACTTGGCGGGAAGCGGTGGGAAATGGCGGGAAATATCTTTAGTCCCGGTTAGTGACTTCAACCGGGACTAAATGGATACTATATTAAGATTATTTATATTTTTATGATAATAATAGACATATTATTTGTGGTACATGATCTAAAGCCCGTGATTTTTTGAAAAAAATCATTTTTAGACTCGCAATATGTGGTTTTTTCAGAGATCCAATGCAAGTTCTAACGATGCTCGTCCCCTATCTTCATGCACGCCGGTTCGACCTTAGTTCGAAAAGGGAAAAATTCAAAACGGGCATAAGAAATTAAAAAAATGTCTGAACAATGTAAATCCTTCGCGTGGTGTCATATTATGTGACATAGTTGCAAGAAAAATACCAGACTTCATATATTGATCATGTCTCGAAAAAACCTTCACAAAATAACCTATCATGTTCGAGGTTTCATGGCTTTCGGTCCAAATGACCGATGTTATGTGCTAAATCGCGGTATAGTTTGTGATACTGTGACCATATTATGCATGGATGTGGACATTGGGATGGAGAAAAATGTTGTAGGAGGAATTTTTCCTTTTCGTCGCACGGAAAAGCCATTTTCCATTTTCCTAAAATACTAGACCACCTTACATGGACTATCTCTCAACCGGGGGATCTCAAACCTGTTCGTCCATTACGGGTAAAAAGGACAAATGTCTGCCGAGTCGGGAGGAAGTGGGTCTGGTTTGTACTACAGGTACATGATCTAACGCCCGTGATTTTTTGAAAAAAAATCATTTTTAGACTCAAAATATGTGGTTTCTTCAGAGATCCAATGCAAGTTCTTCAATTGGTTTTGAATTAGTCCTTCAAATGCAAACATTTTTTATGTTTATAGTTTTTGAATATTCCAAATTAATATGCAAAAAATATAAGTTAATTCATTTTTAATTTAAAATGGTTAATAGTTTAAATGGTTACATTAATTATTTTTTAAAACAGAAAATGGTGTTGAATTAGTTATTCAAATTCAAACACATTTTATGTTTAAGGTTTTTCAATATTCCAAATTAATGTGCAAAAAATATAAGTTAATTCATTTTTAATTTTAAATGGTTAATAGTTTAAATGGTTACATTAATTATTTTGAAAAACAGAAAAAGGTTTTGAATTAGTTATTCAAATTCAAACACTTTTTATGTTTAAAGTTTTTCTAAATTCCAAATTAATATATAAAAAATATAAGTTAATTCATTTTTTATTTTAAATGGTTAATAGTTTAAATAGTTACATTAATTATTTTTAAAAACATAAAATGGTTTTGAATTAGTTATTCAAATTCAAACACTTTTTATGTTTAAAGTTTTCTAAATTCCAAATTAATGTGCAAAAAAATATAAGTTAATTCATTTTTTATTTTAAATGGTTACATTAATTATTTTAAAAACAGAAAATAATTTTGAATTAGTTATTCAAATTCAAACACTTTTTATGTTTAAAGTTTTTCTAAATTTAGTATTAATTATCATTTAAAAAACATTACAAATTTAAACTCTAAAATAAAAAATAAGGCGGTAACAAAGAGATAATGTGTGAAAATTTTGAAAACAGGACCTTTAGTCCTGATTTCTCGATCCAACCGGGACTAAAGGCCCGCTTGGGCTCAACCCAAAATATAAAAAAAAAAGTGGAGCATACGTCCCGGTTGGTGGCATCAACGGGGACGTATTCTCTCTCCCCTTTATTATACACAACGCGCCCGTTCCTCTTCTTCCCATCTCCATTCTCTGCAACTCTGACGCACGCGCACATAGCAGGGGAGACGCTGCCGCCCTGATACCCATGACGCCGACAGGCTGCCCGTCATTGTCGTTAGCGCCGCCGCCTCCGCCTTCGTCTCCGTCAGCTCGTTGGCCGCTGCGCGCTCCTCCCCGGCCACCACCACCATCGTGCATCATCGTCGCCCCCTATCCAGCCGCTCCAGCTCCTCCAACCGCCGTCGCGCGTCATCGCCGCCAGCAGGTATGCCCCCTCTCCGATACGCGGGCTACGGGGTACGGGGCGGCTACGGGGCCATGTCGTCATTACCGTTGGCGCGTGGGCTACGGGGGGCCACTACGCGCCGGCGAGCCACGTTGGCGCGCGGTGGTGCTGGACACTACGGGCGCGAGCAGGCTGCGGCGGGGCCGGCGTGCCACTACGGATGGGCGGGAGACGCGGCGGCGTCGGCGCACGTGCGTACAGGGGCGAGTAGAGCATGGGAGGATAGGGCCAATTTTAATTTTTTTTCTAGTTAATTTTTTATATATTATCATATTGTGTATATGTATAGTAATATATAGATGTATATATATATGTATATTATCATATTTTTTATATATTATCATATAGTATATCCCTCCAGCTCTAGGGTGAGCATGCGATCCTCTTGGACCCCTCATATGTCCCCCTCCCTCTCTGTGCTCGTCGCGCATCACCGACCCGTGAGCACCACCGCCGCTCACCGTCGCAGCCTCGTCTCCGGTCGCCTCTATCTAGCGTCGCCGCCTCTATTAGGTAGCCTGCGACGCCCTCGTTTAAACGCGCTAGTTCTCGTAGCCCAGCACACCCTCTATCGCCGCCGCTGCCTTTGCCTGGGAGCTCACTGCCGGCGTGGTGTCATGCTGACGTCTCTCGTGCGTCAGCCGCGTGCGGATCAGACCGGTCAAACAAACCCCGACCCCACCTTGCTCGCATGGAAGCTGATGTGGCCTAGGGCCTATCAGTCAGCCTCAATGGGTAGGCTAAGCTGTGGTGTAAAAAGTATCTGATGCGTGTGATGATATCAGCATGACGCAGTAAATGTTTTAAATTGAGTAAATAATTGCAGAAATTGAATAATTTTTGTAGAATCAATAACTAATTCATATTTAATCAGAAAAAGATGTTTAATATATCAAAATGTTCAGAAAATTGAGAGCTATCTGTCTAAACAATCATAATACATTGTCAAGCAACTTTAAACCCTAGTTTAGTTGGAAGAATATCGATACCCCTCATATGCATGTGGGTTTGACGATGCACCTTCGCTAGGGCATTCCGAACCCTCTTAAATCGATGTTGCACTTAGGGTTACTGCGTAGTCTCTAATCTAACATGTCATACATATTGTTTGCGCATTGCATTATGTCATTTCTTGAATTGTCACCTTTCTTTCCGGTATTGGTTATTCGCGATAGCATCCGAGCCCGAGGGCAAGCGTAGCCTCTCATTCTCAACCTATGTTTTATAGAGTATCTACTTTCTTGCTATGATGCATATCTACTTTCTCGCGGTAGGGTTTATATATCTCAACACCCTACCTAACCTTCTCCCTTAGCCGCTTTGACTTATCCGTTTTTCCACCTATGCAGAAAATATGGAACTACATGGCAGAGACGAAGAAAGGAAGAGTTGGTCTATGGTGTGATCCGCGGGGAGGAAAATGTCGATGTATTGACATTTTTGAGAAACTCCGGTGAGGGTGATCCTATTTTTGACGGAAGAGATGACTTCTTTGAGGGAGAAGGTGATGCCTTCCGCGAGGGAGAAGGCGATGCCTTCTGTGATCGAGAATACGACCGCTCCGGCCAGGTGCATGTAATATAATTAATTTATTAATTAATCATCTGTTGCCTATATACAAATATTAACGACGATCTTTCTTATTTTAGCCCTACGGATCGAGCAAATGTACTGAAAAGAGTAGACGAGGCCCAACCAAAAAGTTGGAAGACTATGAGAGGTTCAGGATCGAAGAAGTAGGTGATGACGGCAAACCGACGGCTCCCCTTGTTGTCGCAAACAAATTTGTGGCACAATGCGGAGTAATCGTTAGGGACTTTGTCCCGGTCACCATTCAAAATTGGAATAGGCCTGCTAATGCGGAAGAAGAGGGAACGTCTTTATTTCTCCCTATCGTGGCCAAAGATTTACTGTAGATAGGGTCATGCTTAGTTTCACCCTACCGAAGGTAGAGCTGGATCCAAATACGGAGGATCTAGTTGAGGACGCGAAGCGACATGCCAAAGCTATGCAGATGAAGGTCAGGGAGTGGGCTTTGAAGAAGATGGCCCAGTGTTTCACCAACTGGAAGAAAATATTGCACCTTGACTATGTCGTGAAAGAGTAGACTCCGGATTTCGAGAAGATTCAGTATCAGAAGTTAAAACCATTCTGGGCTGAGTTTGAGAATTACAAGACATCATAAAAAGCTAGAAAATGTCTGCAACGAGTAAGCTAAATGCTGCTAACAAGAAGTATCGCCATACTATGGGGCAAGGTGGCTACAGGGCTGTCATTCCTAAGTGGAAGAAACTTGAGGATGAACTGCGTGCTAAAAAGATCATCCCACAGACAGACGATTGGATCGAACGTGCAAAGAATTGGTTTTACGGGCATGGGGCACATTGGACTCGAAACGGAAGTGTATATATAACGTAAGACATAAAGAAGACCCCTTGCCAATCGAGAAGATGAGAAACGCAGTAAAGCCCGTTATAGATGGGGACTTCATTCCCGATAGAGAGGATGACGAGCTCACACTCGCCTTGGGAATAAGTAACACGATGGACGAACACGAGGCATAATAGGCTCCAAACCATGGAGCACCGGGTTTCCCGAAGAGAGGAAGAAATATCCTGATAGAAGCCGTAATAGGAGAAAGGACAAGGCAGAAGTTGAAGCAAATATTCAAGAAGATCGGATGCGTAAAATTGAAGAACGAATAAAGCAACAACAAGATCAAATTAACGCACTTAGCCAGCAAGGTACTACCGGCCCATCTCAGCAGCACATGGTGGTAGAACCTGTATTCGATGCTACCGGCCTATCTAATAATCGAAAAAGCAGTATGGCTTCCACCGAGGTCCCGGGTGATGACAATGACGATGACGACGGTGCACCGACGATGGCTCGTGTTGGCTACCCAGTGGATGATATCACACAGATGACCCACTGCGAGCTACATGTCAAACTTGTGAACATATCAATGAATGTGGCGGTTGGCTATGCCTTACCAATTGGACCTGCACCAACTTACCATTGTCGTCCGGTTCCACAGGGCTACGTTATTGTCGAGGTGGATGAAATCATGCCCACCTTTCAAGTTTTGAAGCTTGACTACCTGCAGGTGAAGGGGACGTGACTGAACTGGGAGAAGCAACAAACGTCACCATTCTATGGCCAAAGGAATGTATCGTGCTTCCAAATCAGACACCAAGGCCATCTTCGCCGCCGCCTCACCCGTCTCCAGCGCAGTTGTCATCGCCGCGGCAGCCGTCTTTGTCGCCTCACCCGTCTCCATCGCCTCACCCGGCTCCGTCGCCTCACCAGTCTCCAGTGCAGCCGTCGCCGCCGCGGCAGCCATCGTCGGCGCCTCAAGAAAAAAGCGTAAGCGTTCCACCGCTACTCTGCAGAGTGGTAAGCGATCGCCGACACGTAAACAGGAGCCTCTTCCAAAAGTACCAAAGGTTCCTCCCAAGAGAGCTTATGACTGTACTGAAGAGGATACTACGGCGATAGTCGAGGCGGAAACGACAGTGTTTTTCGCTAAGCTGAGGCGGTCGAAAGAGCCAGAGTTCCCCAGGATCAAAGAAGATAAAGCCCGAGTGTTCAAAATGCTAAAGGGACTTCACCAACCCGAGCCACAGACTATGAGCGCTCTATTCTCAAGTCACATGCGGCACAACAATTGTCGAAAAGTTGTACTAGTGTAAGCGGGAAATCTGTTGCCCAGCTCGGAGAATAAACAAAACAATCTTGCGCCCCTCTCAAGGTGATTTCCCATACCAATGTGGGGTCGATCAAATATGCGGCCGAAGAGAAGTATGATCTAGAGGTAGTTGCACTATACGGAGAAGCGGCAGCTTCTTAAGGTATGAGTATTGCCCACTATTTATCCCAGTTACAGTACTTCCCCGCGGGTGAAGTATCATACAAATACCAGTACGGCAAACCTCTCGTCAAACCTGAGGAGGTAAAGAATCTTCCAACAAAAATGCGATGATTGCATAACTGGTACATGCATGCCACAAAGGCCGGGGCTAACTGGATACTGCTGAGGGTTACAAACAAGCATTACGGGAAAGAAGCAGAGGACATGGTAGCCATTGAATTTTTTGAACTATTTCAATGATTCAATCAAGACGCCTTGGACAAATTGATCATCAGTGCCTATTGTCTGTAAGTACTAATTCTGTAATTAATTAAGTCTCTAGATATCTCATCTTGTTTATTGCATGTATATAATCATACTATAATATGCAGAATGAAGATTCTCGAATGCAGAAGACGACAAATCTATGACATTGGGTTTGTTGACCCATATTTGGTTCATCAAGCGAATCTCAAAACAAAACCCCAGGATATGGAGGATAATATTGTATACGTGTTAAGGTTTCAGTAAACCAGACGGGAAATACTATTTCCTTACAACTTCGAGTGAGTGTTATTGTCTTGTATACACTTTCTATTTCACTTACTCGACGTTAAGTGTATAATTGGTGAGTTATGCATGCGCAACTTCCACTATATTCTGTTAATCATTCAACCTAACAAAGGGCGGGTACTAGTCAAGGACTTGAAACATAAACCCCTTGAGACGTGGAAGGACATGCAGATGATTCTCCAGCGGTATTTCTAATCATTACGGCACTATATCGGCAACGTTCGTGAATTTCATGATATCAAGTAATTAATAACTTCTTTTATTCATTTTCTTTGCCGGGCAGCGCTTGGAAATGGTTCACCAAGAAGGCTAGGGGTGGTTGTAAAGAGGATATTACATTTAAACCACTAGATATAAGTACCACTAGCTATATCCACGCATCTCTTTGCTTCTAGTTTTGATACCGTTATCATCCTTGATTATTATTTTGATTGAACTATGTTCTCGTAAAGTGCCTGACGCAGGGACTAGGGAACAATTTATGTGGATACTATGTGTGCGAGTTCATCCGTCAGACGTGTTGTGAGAAGGGCATAAATTTAGAACAACTTAACATACGTAAACAATTTTTATAGTTTTTTATTACCATCAAATTGTGTTTAGTTTCATTCATATAGGTTGACTCCTTTTTTAAATCAGCTTGAACGTCTACGGGGCGGTCTTCTGCCAAAGGATCGCCTATGAGCAATTTAGGAGGAATTGGCGGGATTCTTGGAGACAGAAGTCCTAAACCCAAAAGGAGAACACTATGCGGGTGTATAGGCAATAGGGATTGTACAAAGATATTATTTTGTATGTATATATGTCCATGAACCCGTGTATCGAATGTAATATGTTCGACACTTGGATCTCTATTGTCATGATGATGTTTTGTAATATAATGGTTCCTTCATTGATGAGTGCAAAACACAAAATAAAAAATAAAACAACATAAATGAATTCTCTGTCGCGGCACAAAAGGTAGCCAAAATGCTGCCACGGCAAAAAAAGGTTGCCAAAATGAATTCTCTGCCGCGGCAGAGAAATGTGCCAAATCTCTACCGCGGCAGAAGGTGATTTGTCCCGGTTCATGTCAATCGCCCTGTTGTAAATTTTTTACCCTTCATGACATGTTGTTTATCTAAGGAGATCACCTCTACTGAACTATGGACCCCGGTCCAATCTTTACCATTGATACTTATTCCACGGTTACTGTTTACTTGCTGCAAACCATCATCACCTTCCACACCATACAGTTAATCCTTTGTTACAGCAAACCGGTGAGCTTGACAACCTCACTTTTCGTTGGGGCAAAGTCTTGAGTTTGTGTTGTGCAGGTTTTCACGTTGCTTGCAACACCTTTGAGAAGTTTCCTTCCTCCTACTGGTTCGATAACCTCGGTTTCTTACTGAGGGAAACTTGCTGATGTGCTCATCATACCTTGCTCTTGGGGTTTCCAACGAAGCGCTCCCATCAACACAGCGCTGCATCATGGAACAAGGGAGAGGAAGGTCTTCATCGAGTACCGAACGTGTGAACGGCTCTAATTTCAGGGGCCCTATAAAATGGTCCCTTCTTCTACCTTGGGAGCTGCTCGACCAGGTCAAGGACATCATCACTATTTGAGCCACCATATCCACAAGATCTCTTCACTCAACCACCCAAAGTTATTGATCTTTGGAGAATCGAAGGAGGAGGCCTTGATCTATAGCTTCACCAAGAGAGATCTTCATTCTCCCTCATTCACTTGAGGGCCCCTTGCTCTAGTGTTTCTTTGGAAACCCTAGCTTTTTATTTGGCTCTTACAAGCTTGTCTTTGATTATTTGATAGCTTGATTGTATTTGGGAGCCTCCAATTAAGTTGTGGATGTGTGCCCTAAACTTGTTGTAAAGGTGTTGGCTTCCACCTCGAAGGTTGTAGATATAGTGGAAGAGGTGAATCGAACCCTTTGGGGTGAGGTTCATTGGAGTACAATGGAGGCCTCTCGTGGCGTTGGTGGTTTGAAACCACCCTCTCTCCAAACGTAGACGTACTTCCCCTCAAAAGGAAGGAACTATGGGAAACAAACCCACGTGTCTCCGCGCTCCACTTTGGTTACTTCTATCCTTTACCGCACTTTACTTTACTTGTTCTTGCTTAGTGTTTGTGCTAGTTCGTGCTAGTTTGACATATAGGTAAATTCACCTTAGTTGCACAATCTAGAGAATTTACCTTTCTTGTCAAACCCTATTTTGAAAAAGAGTAAAATTTGAAGTAGCACCTATTCGCCCCCCCTCTAGGTTCCCATACGATCCTTCCAGGAGGCTTTACAAGAGGCGATATGGATGAAGGAGTTAATTATGGAGCTTCGTGTGGTTCCTAATGTGTCGGACCTGATGGCCATCTACTGTGACAACATGGGTGCCATAGCCAATGCGCAGGAGACAAGGTCACACAAGAAGTTGAAGCATATCAAGCTACGTTTTCACGCTATTCATGTGCATGTCCAAGATGGTAACATAACGATTTGCAAAGCACACACAAATCTGAATGTGCTAGATCTGTTGACTAAATCTCTCCCTAGGGCAAAACATGACCAACACCAGACCGCCATGGATGTTAGGTATATTACCATGTAATCTAGATTATTGACTCTAGTGCAAGTGGCAGACTGTTGGAGATATGCCCAAGAGGCAATAATAAAAGTAGTTATTATTATATCTTTGTGATTATGATGAATGTTTACATCCCATGTTATAATTGTATTAACCGAAAACATTAATACTTGTGTGATTTGTAAACATATAAGAGTCCCTAGTAAAGCCTCTTGTTAAACTAGCTTGTTGATAAATTGATGATCATGGTTTCCTGGTCATGAACATTAGATGTTATTAATAACAAGGTCATATCATTAGGAGAATGATGTGATGGACATACTCCTATAGTTAAGCGTAGCATAAGATCAAGTCATTTAAATAGTTCACTTGCTATAAGCTTTCAGATACATAGTAACCTAAATACTTCGACCATGAGATCATGTTAATCACCAAGACTAGAGGGATGCTTTGATGACATCAAACACCACTTCTTAACTGGGTGGTTATAAAGGTGGCATTGGGTGTTCTGAAAGTATTTGTTGAGGAACATGGATCATGAGTGGGATTTGTCCATCCATATGGCGGATATATATATATACTCTGGGCCCTCTCGGTGGAATGTCATCCAATTGGCTTGCAAGCATGTGACAGGTTCATAAGGGTCGGATCGCATATCACAGGAATGAGTATAGAGTACTTATCGATAACGAGGTTGAACTAGGTATGCAGAGATAACGACGATCATATATCTGATAAGTAAAGTATCGCGAGACAAAGGAAAATTGGTAGCATATGTAAATGGTTCATTTGATCATAAAGTCATCGTAGAAATATGTGGGAGCCATATAAATTTCAAGATTCCTCTATTGGCTATTGATCGGAGAGGAGTCTCGATCATGTATGCATAATTCATGAACCGTAGGGAGACACACTATAACATCCCTAAAATCATGTTTTCAAAGTTTGCATATCATCCATGCATGCATAATCATTTAGGGATCAATTTCAAAGTCATTACAAAAACAGAAGCATTTGGATGCTTATTATTTTATGTAAGCAAGCATTGATCCAATGCTACTCTCTAGAGAGAGAATATTTGTTTCAAACCAAGGATTGTTTGATAATGAGTTGGTGTGGTTGAATTCCAAGCTTGGACAAAATTTTCCAAAACAAATTATGGTTTTTAAACCATCTATACATCTTCATTAAATCTTGTGCTAAGAAAATGTTTATTTTGATTTTTTCAAAAGGACCAAGCAAGTCTAATGAAACAACTTGGTTTTATACTCAAAAGCATACAGGTTTCACTTTATAAAAGTCCAGAAATATTTGGAATTCAAATGCTTTTGAAATTATTTGAAAAGGATTCCTGAAAATCAATTTAGAAAAAGAAAAGGAATTAGAAAACAGAACTGGGCCTGGCGCCACCTTTTCGGCCCAACAGACAAAGCAGCCCACCCGGGGTTTTCTTTTTCTCTCTGTTTCTCACCGCGTCCGCGCACACCCCCCTCGCTAACCACTGGGCCCCGCAGCCACGTCATCTCATCGTCCCCAAATCACGCCTGCGACCAACGCCGCCGCGGCCGTTTCCTCCCTGACGCAAATGCACTTAAATTCAATTGATGCAGTGCGTGATTCTCGCCCCTGCTCTGGCTACTTAACCCCCACCCCTCTGCGACCATTTCCCCTCACTCAGCACCCCCACTCCGCCACCAGGCTGCCCTTATTTGCCCTCACTCCACCGCTGCACAGTCGAACTCCGGCGGTGAATTTCGGCCAGCCACCGTCGCCCCTTGCCTTCCAGACACCATGAGCAAGTTCCCCATCTTCTTCTGCACCTGCCAGTATCACCCACTCGTCCGCACGCGCTCCCATTCATCGGCAACTTTAACGTCAAGCGAGCGCCGCCGTCTATCTCAACTCCTGTGACGTCTCCTGGTAATTCCCAACGGCCCTCGTCCTTCTTTTTGATGCTCACATTTTTGCCAGACTCGTGCGCATCTAACCCAATGCTTGTTTCACTCTGGCATGGTCTACAAATCCGGCAACAACGACGAACAGCCGCACCCGACGTCAGACTCCACTCTGGCGAGGAATTCCCACCGTGTCCGTGCGCCCCTTGGCCAACCACTGCTACGTTGAGCATCAGCATGACCTTGCGAGTTCGGTAAGCACCTCCGTTAACCCCAGCCCCCTCTGTCCACCAGAGCGTCACTGACAGAGCGCCGCCGCCGCGCCATCGTCGCCAGCGTCGCCAATCCTTGGTCGTTTGATCGGTAGCCGTTAGATCCAGATCTAACGCGTGAGATAGAATCACTTAACAAAGCGGTATGTTTAGATCTGGACCGTGCGCAGTCACTTTAATGCAACGGCTCTTATCGATCGATCCGTGCGAACCGGTACGGGCCAATCAGAAGCTGCCATGTGTCCTGCGTTAGATTTAAAAACAGAATTTAGATCTATTAAACATTCAAACTTGTAAAATTCATAACTTTTGATCCCCACGTTCAAATTTTGCAAATTTTATATCATTGGAATTAGGAGAGAAAATCCTATCTGTTTATACAATGTGTTTAATGTTTTGCCTCTGTAAAAATGGTTGTTTTTGCAGAAGCACTTGTAGGCTTAATTTGAGTATGGTTAATATTTGAAAAATGTTTTAAAGATCAAATAAAGTTTGTTTTGAGTATTTTGGTCTTGTTTATGTTTCAGTACTGTACACTTGTCTTGTTTGGTGTAGAAAAATCATCACATGTCATTTGCATGCATTCATATATTTTTGTTTGTATATTTTGATATGTGATTTTGGTGCCATTATTTTATGTGTAGATTTTGGTGCTAATAGTGATTGTGGTTGTGAAGATTGTTGCAACTCCCCAAACTACCAAGGCAAGTGGTGCTACATGTTTTTGTCCCAATATTTTGTACCTATGCATTAGAAATATTTTGTGTAGGACTTGCATGATTATTTTACCAAGTATCTATATGTTATGTTGGGAAATCCTAGTAGTTGTAGCAATGTTAGAATTTCCTTTAAGTTAAGATACTTGCTATTGCCATGCTTAGCCTAGCTAGTAGCAACCAAGGGTGGTTTATATAATCATGCTATGAGAAATATTTCTAAGTCTTTGGACTTATGTTTTGCTTAATAAAACAACTAAGTGAATGAAACACCTGGGTGGAATGGAAAGATTGGTTTGTGTTGAGTGGTTACACAAGGCCCATATCTATGGTTACCTTGTGTATCTCACTTGTGGAAAGCCACCCAGGAACAAAGGGATTTGAGATGCCAAATTTTAAGAAGCTTCTAGTGCAGCCACATGGCAATATGGGCTCTGTCGGGATCATATAGGTTGCAATAACTTAGCCATTGGGACAGTTGGTGGTAGTGGGATGATAGGTTTGGAACGCGTCCATTTGGTCTAAGGGAAGGCTTCTGAAAGGTCCTGTCTTTGTGAAAATCAAGTCTTGTGGGGAAAGTGCACAACCTCTTCAGATGGAAGAATCTAAGTACTTAGCCATGTCCCTGGTATTGGACAACTTAAGCATCAAGACATGGAAGCTATCAAGAATCTCCTCATCCCAATTTCTAAGTTAAAAACTTGAGGTTGAACAAGGGTGAAGGATCACCAATGTCTATTGGTGATTCCTTGGGAAAAAATTGTCAAAGAAAAACTTAGTGTTTTCAACTAATAGGAAAAACCTATTTTGAGCAAAGCAAGCCTAAGTTACACTTAGCCAAATTCATGTAGTAACCAGATGCTAATATTTTACTAAGGTATCACTTGCCAATACTATTCCAATGTATTGACCCACTATGGCTGTAACTTGTGATGTTGCATGTTATTCTGATTATGATTAGGGGTTATGAGTCTACACTCAACATGCTTGCCTGTGGCACATGAAGATGAAGACTTATTTATCTTATTCTATATTTGAACTCTTGTATTAGGCCTATGGCCATGGAGTTTGTAAAAGACTATGTTTGTCTCTGGAATGATATGTAATAATGACCTTTGTTTCTGTGTACTTCATCTTAAATTGTGGATGCTAGCATTGATCCAGGGACTAGCATTGCAATCACAGGGATCCTTACCTTTATAAAGGGAGGGATCTTACAGATGGTATCAGAGCACTGTGTTGCCTGTAGGATTATGACCCTAGGATTGGATTAGAAACCACCAAGGAAAAAATTTCAACAATTTCCACACTTATCTTTTTCTTCTCGTAAACTTTTCTAATTCTTCTTTCTCATATCTATTTGTAGATGAACTCCATCAACGAAGCTGTAAGGAAGGGACCACTCATGACCATGACCCTAGAGTGTGAGACTGAATTTCCAAAGGCCCTCAAGAACCTTATGGTTACTATGGGAATACATGGTGCAGCTGTGTACAAAGGTTTCCCTGTGATGGATGAAGGAGAAGAATATTGGTGGGTGCAACTTCACTTGTACAAAAACAAGGAAGAAAACCACAAAGAATCGGGATTCTGCATGGTCACCAACTCAGTGATGCACACCACATTCTTTGACTCTGCAAGGGATGCAGCTTGGAAGGCCATCAAAGAGCTTGGTGATAGGCTCAAGTGCAGAATGCTTAACACCCAAAATGACCTTAGGGAAGAAAAGAAGCATACCCAAGAGTTGGAGGCTACCAACCAACAACTAAGGGAAGACATCATAGACTTGATTTGAGATTCTTGTGAACAAGATAGACAGATGGCTACTAAGGATGCTTTGATAGCCATTTTGTTTAGTGAGTGAGAGTTGTAACGTACTTCGTTAGTTGGACCACCACACTTATCATTTCATTTCCCAAAAATATTGTCTAAGTTAAGTTGAACCTTGGATGCTTGTAATGGATTTATGCATGCCATGACTTGTGTGTTTTGATTGCCAAAAATATGCATGTGATGCCTTGTCTTGTGATTTATCTCTATGTATGTTGATTCTAACTTTTTGTATCTTATAAAATAGATGCCTAATGTTACTATCAGCACGGCTGAAGAGTTCAAGGGAACTCGTTTTGGCACTCGTCTTATTGAGCTCACTAGCATGCTCAATCTTCCTCTTCCTAGCATCATGGTGCTTCCCCTTACCAAGTTTGAGAGGAAGGACCTTTGGGGCTTCAAGGTTAATCAGCCAGGACGCCAGACTGAGCCTACTACGGAGGCAATCATCTTCAAGTTTATGCATGACGACAGGGAGAGAGGCCTAGAGGTAGTCATGCAGGATTTACTTGTGCGTCTGTTAGGGAGACACTCTCGGGAGATTAGAGGTACTCACTTACACGCCTTCGGAAGACGCGACGAGGATGGTGAGGCTATTGAGTTCGAGGATGCTGCTAGAGAGACGGCAGAGCCGATTCGTCTGTACCTTCAGGACTTAGAGGTTCTTCTTAGGCACCTAGATACTGATAGGACCAACGTCATGCTTAGCAATGACGAGCTCCAGGTGAAGCTTCGTGAGAAGGACAAGCTCTTCGCGGAGCAAGATGAGATAGTCAAGGAAATGGAGGCCAAGTTTGAGAGTCAAGATAGAAAGTTCAAGAGTCAAGAGAAAAGAGTCCAAGATAGGAACAAGAGGATTCGAGAGATGACTGCAGAACTAGATGCCAAGGACTTCGAGCTCGAGCATCAGTAGGGTGTGATTGAGAGGCTTCGTTCACAGAAGAGGGCTCTCAAAGCCAAAGTAGAGGCCTTGACTACCAATGTCGAGGAATACAAGACCGCTATGGAGAATGCAGGTCTTACACTTGTTGATGAGGAGGTTGATGTAGAGGAGTAGTGATGACTACTCATTTATCTTTTATTTACCATGCTTTTGATTATTGAGTCGCAATGACCATCCAACATGTGGATGGCTTGCTATTGGTGTGTTTGCTTTTTCAAACTTGCTGTTTATGTCGTTGAACCATATGCTATTTTGTTGCTTGTTTGATGATTATCTATGTGTTGTATTGTGCATGTTAAGCATGTATGGGTATCTCATTCTTATCCTTATGAAAACCACAGATGCCTCCTCGACGTGCCAACCCCAACCCGAACAACAACAATGTCACCCCAGAGATGCAGCAGCTGATGACAGCTCAGACACAACTGATGCAGATGATGACCACCTTTATGCAGAATCAGAACAACAACAACAAAAACAACAACAACAACAACAACAACAACAACAACAACAACAACAACAACAACAACAATCAGAACAACAACAACAACAACAACAATCAGAACAATCCACCAGGTTTTGACATGCTCACCAGATTCCTAAGACTGAGGCCAGCAAAGTTCTCAGGAACTACTGATCCCATGGTGGCCAATGATTGGCTACGCTCAGTGAACAAGGATTTGGTAACTCTTGGCTGTACTGATGAGGAGAAAGTCAGATTTGCAGCACACTTGTTGGAAGGACCAGCAGCTACTTGGTGGGATAACTTCCAGATCACCACTCCCATTGAGGATGTGACATGGGCTATCTTTGAAGATGGTTTCCGTACAGCTCACATCTCATCAGGTTGAATGCTTCAAGTGCAAGAAGATGGGGCATTATGCAAATGAATGCCTAGAAAAAATTTGAAGGACCCAACAAGCCTAACCCTTTCCAGAAGGGACAGGTGAACCACATCAATGTGGAAGAAATCTATGAGGAACATGATGCTGTTGCTGGTAAGTTCAAACTCAATTCTGTTCCAGCATTTGTTTTCTTTGATACTGGTGCATCGCATTCATTCATATCAAGAGCATTTGTTGAAAGAAATGAACTACCGGTAGAAACTATTGGGTGTCCTATAAAAGTAAGTTCTCTTGGCAGAGAAATGATAGTGAACTCAGGATGTCATGATCTAGTCATAGAGTTTGGGAAGTATAAGTTTCCCGTTAATCTGATAATCCTAAATTCTCAAGGATTGGATGTCATTTTGGGGATGGACTGGATGACTAAGCACAAGGGAGTGCTAGATTGTGCCAACCATATAGTCACACTCACAACTCCAAAAAACAAAAGGATTAGATTCAAGACTAACTTTGAACCGAAAGGGAGTAAGCTAAATTCTCTTAAGGGGGTTAGCATAGACAGTGTGCCAATTGTGAGTGAATATCCGGATGTGTTTCCGGAAGAATTGCCAGGAATGCCACCAGATAGAGATGTGGAATTTCTGATTGATTTGCTACCAGGATCGGGACCGATAGCAAAGAGACCATACAAGATGTCAATTGATGAGTTGAAAGAACTCAAGAAACAACTTGGAGAACAGTTGCAGAAAGGATTTATTCAACCAAGTTCTTCATCATGGGGAGCACCAGTTTTGTTTGTGGAAAAGAAGGATAGAAGTCAAAGGTTATGCATAGATTACCGTTCACTCAATGAGGTGACTATCAAAAACAAATACCCTTTGCCTAGAATAAATGACTTGTTTGATCAGTTAGAAGGAGCATGTGTGTTCTCAAAGATTGATCTCCGATCAGGTTATTTCCAGCTCAAGATAAGGGAACAAGACATACCTAAGACAGCTTTCACCACTAGGTATGGATTGTATGAGTACACCGTGATGCCATTTGGTTTGACCAATGCACCAGCTTATTTCATGAATATGATGAACAAAATATTCATGGAGTTCCTTGAAAAGTTTGTTGTCGTATTCATCGATGACATTTTGATCTACTCCAAGAGCAAAGAAGAGCATGAAGGACATTTGCGTTTGATACTTGAGAAACTTAGAGAGCATAAGTTGTATGCCAAATTCAGCAAGTGTGAATTTTGGTTAAATGAAGTTGGATTTCTTGGACACGTTGTGTCAGGAGATGGTGTAGCAGTTGATCCCGCTAAAGTGTCAGTTGTAACTGAATGGGAATCTCCAAAGTCAGTAAAATAGGTTCATAGTTTCCTTGGCTTGGCAGGATACTATAGAAGATTTATTGAGAATTTCTCCAAAATAGCTAAGCCTATGACGGAGTTGCTAAAGAAAGACAAGAAATTTGCTTGGTCTGAAGGATGTGAACTGAGCTTCCAAGAATTGAAGAAGAGACTAGTGACAGCACCAGTCTTATGTTTGCCAGATTTGGAAAATGATTTCCAAGTATATTGTGATGCATCTCATCATGGATTAGGTGCAGTTCTAATGCAAGAAGGGAAAGTTGTGGCTTATGCCTCGAGACAACTCAAAACTCATGAGGTAAATTACCCTACTCTTGATTTAGAGTTAGCCTCTGTTGTCCATGCACTCAAAACATGGAGACACTATCTTTTGGGAAAACGATGTGAAGTGTTCATAGATCACAAGAGTTTGAAGTATATCTTCACTCAGAAGGAAATCAACATGAGACAAAGAAGATGGCTAGAACTCATCAAGGACTATGACTTGAGTTTGCAATACCACCCTGGTAAAGCAAATGTTGTAGTAGATGCTCTAAGCCATAAGGTTTTTGTGAATGGCCTTACTAAGGGAGAGTTGCCAGATGATCTGTGTGCTCAATTTAGAGATCTCAGATTGGAGATTGTGCCTGAGGGACATCTCATTTCATTGGATGTTCAACCCACTTTGTTGGACAAAATCAAAGAAGCCCAAAAGACAGATAAGGAAATTGAAGATATTAAGGAAAAGATTGGTAAAGGAAAAGCCAAAGGATTCCAAGAAGACGAACAAGGTACTTTATGGTATGGAAAACGTATCTGCGTTTCGCAAGATCTAGAGCTTTGGAAATTGATTTTACAAGAAGCGCACAACTCACCATATTCCATTCATTCGGGTAACACCAAAATGTACATGGATATGAAGGAAAGGTTTTGGTGGAATAATCTCAAGAAGGACATCGCCGAACATATTGCTCTGTGTGATGTATGTAGTAGAGTGAAAGCGGAACATCAGAAACCAGCAGGATTACTACAACCACTACCTATTCCTGATTGGAAGTGGGACAAGATTGGCATGGATTTCATCACCGGATTGCCAAGGAACAGGCCAGGATATGATTCTATTTGGGTAGTAGTGGATCACCTGACTAAAGTGGCTCATTTCATACCCGTGAAGACAACCTATACAAGTGCTAAGTTAGCCAAGATCTATATGAGTAGGATTGTGTGTCTGCATGGAGTACCCAAGAGTATTGTGTCTAATAGGGGAACTTAATTCACTTCTCATTTTTGGAGGGAATTACATGAGTCATTGGGAACGAGGTTGGAATTCAGCACTGCTTTTCATCCTCAGACTGATGGACAAACAGAAAGGACCAACCAGATTCTTGAAGATATGTTGAGAGCATGTGCCCTAGACTATGGAGCTAGTTGGTATGAAAGTCTGCCTTACGCAGAATTCTCTTACAATAACAGCTATCAAGCCAGTATTGAGATGGCACCATTTGAGTTTCTCTATGGGAGAAAGTGTACCACCCCATTACTATGGAATGGTGTGGGAGAAAGAAGTTTGTTCGGACCAGAACTAATCAAAGAGGCTGAAGAGAAAGTCAAACTAGTTAAGGACAGATTGAAGATAGCACAGTCTCGACAGAAAAGCTACGCAGATCCTAAGCGTAGAGAAGTCACCTATGAAGTGGGTGATAGAGCTTATATTAGAGTGTCACCACTTCGTGGAGTGAAGAGATTTGGAGTCAAAGGAAAATTGGCCCCAAGATATGTTGGACCATTCAAGATTCTGAGTCGTAAAGGAGAAGTAGCTTATGATATTGAATTGCTAGAATCATTGTCTGCCGTTCACAATGTGTTTCATGTGAGTCATCTTAAGAAATGTCATCCAGAGATGGAAGAGACAAGGATACCATACCTTTGGAGGAGGTTCAATTAGAAAGTGATCTCACTTATGAGGAAAAACCTATCAAGATTCTTGAGACTGCAGAAAGAGTTACTCGGACTAAGACTATCAAGTTCTGCAAAGTCCAATGGAACCATCATTCCGAAGAAGAAGCAACATGGGAAAGAGAAGATGATCTTCGGAAAGACCACCCTCACCTATTTGCTAGCCAATCTGAATCTCGAGGGCGAGATTCACCTTAAGGGGGTTAGATTTGTAACATCCTAAAATCATGTTTTCAAAGTTTGCATATCATCCTTGCATGCATAATCATTTAGGGATCAATTTCAAAGTCATTACAAAAACAGAAGCATTTGGGTGCTTATTATTTTATGTAAGCAAGCATTGATCCAATGCTACTCTCTAGAGAGAGAATATTTGTTTCAAACCAAGGATTGTTTGATCATGAGTTGGTGTGGTTGAGTTCCAAGATTGGACAAAATTTTCCAAAACAAATTATGGTTTTTAAACCATCTATACATCTTCATTAAATCTTGTGCTAAGACAATGTTTATTTTGATTTTTTCAAAAGGACCAAGCAAGTCTAATGAAACAACTTTGTTTTATACTCAAAAGCATACAGGTTTCACTTTATAAAAGTCCAGAAAGATTTGGAATTCAAATGCTTTTGAAATTATTTGAAAAGGATTCCTGAAAAACAATTTAGAAAAATAAAAGGAATTAGAAAACAGAACTGGGCCTGGCGTCACCTTTTTGGCCCAACAGACAAAGCAGCCCACCCAGGGTTTTCTTTTTCTCTCTGTTTCTCACCGCGCCCGCGCACACCCCCCTCGCTGACCACTGGGCCCCGCAGCCACGTCATCTCATCGTCCCCAAATCACGCCTGCGACCAGCTCCGCCGCGGTCGTTTCCTCCCCGACGCAAATGCACTTAAATTCCATTGATGCATTGCGTGATTCTCGCCCCTGCTTCGGCTACTTAACCCCCACCCCTATGCGACCATTTCCCCTCACTCAGCACCCCTACTCCGCCACCAGGCTGCCCTTATTTGCCCTCACTCCGCCGCTGCACAGTCGAACTCCGGCGGTGAATTCCGGCTAGCCACCGTTGCCCCTTGCCTTCCAGACACCACGAGCAAGTTCCCCATCTTCCTCTGCGCCTGCCAGTATCACCCACTTGTCCGCGCACGCTCCCATTCGTTGGCAACTTCAACGTCAAGAGAGTGCCGCCGTCTGTCTCAACTCCGGTGACGTCTCCTGGTAATTCCCGACCTCTGGCATGGTCAACAACTCCGGCAACAACGACGAACAGCCGCACCCGACGTCAGACTCCACTCCGACGAGGAATTCCCATCGTGTCCGTGCGCCCCTTGGCCAACCACTGCTACGTTGAGCATCAGCATGACCTTGCGAGTTCGGTAAGCACCTCCGTTGACCCCAGCCCCCTCTGTAGCCGCCGGAGCATCGCCGACAGAGCGCCGCCGCCGCGCCACCATTGCCAGCGCCGCCAATCCTTGGTCGTTTGATCGGTAGTTGTTAGATCTAGATCTAACGCGTGAGATAGAATCACTTAACGAAGCGGTATGTTTAGATCTGGACCGTGCGCAGTCACTTTAATCCAACAACTCTTATCGATCGACCTGTGCGAACCGGTACGGGCCAATCAGAAGCTGCCGCGTGTCCTGTGTTAGATTTAAAAACAGAATTTAGATCTATTAAACATTCAAACTTGTAAAATTCATAACTTTTGATCCCCACGTTTAAATTTTGCAAATTTTATATCATTGGAATCAGGAGAGAAAATCCTATCTGTTTATGCAATGTGTTTAATGTTTTGCCTCTGTAAAAATGGTTGTTTTTGCAGAAACACTTGTAGGCTTAATTTGAGTATGGTTAATATTTGAAAAATGTTTTAAAGATCAAATAAAGTTTGTTTTGAGTATTTTGGTCTTGTTTATGTTTCAGTACTGTACACTTGTCTTGTTTGGTGTAGAAAAATCATCACATGTTATTTGCATGCATTCATATATTTTTGTTTGTATATTTTGATATGTGATTTTCGTGCCATTATTTTATGTGTAGATTTTGGTGCTAATAGTGATTGTGGTTGTGAAGATTGTTGCAACTCCCCAAACTACCAAGGCAAGTGGTGCTACATGTTTTTGTCCCAATATTTTGTACCTATGCATTAGAAATATTTTGTGTAGGACTTGCATGATTATTTTACCAAGTATCTATATGTTATGTTGGGAAATCCTAGTAGTTGTAGCAATGTTAGAATTTCCTTTAAGTTAAGATACTTTCTATTGCCATGCTTAGCCTAGCTAGTAGCAACCAAGGGTGGTTTATATAATCATGCTATGAGAAATATTTCTAAGTCTTTGGACTTATGTTTTGCTTAATAAAACAATTAAGTGAATGAAACACCTAAGTGGAATGGAAAGATTGGTTTGTGTTGAGTGGTTACACAAGGCCCATCTCTATGGTTACCTTGTGAATCTCACTTGTGGAAAGCCACCCAGGAACAAAGGGATTTGAGATGCCAAATGTTAAGAAGCTTCTAGGGCAGCCACATGGCAATATGGGCTCTGCCGGGATCATATAGGTTGTAATAACTTATCCATTTGGACAGTTGGTGGTCGTGGGATGATAGGTTTGGAACGCGTCCATTTGGCCTAAGGGAAGGCTTCTGAAAGGTCCTGTCTTTGTGAAAATCAAGTCTTGTGGGGAAAGTGCACAACCTCTTCAAATGGAAGAATCTAAGTACTTAGCCATGTCCCTGGTATTGTACAACTTGAGCATCAAGACATGGAAGCTATCAAGAATCTCCTCATCCCAATTTCTAAGTTAAAAACTTGAGGTTGAACAAGGGTGAAGGATCACCAATGTCTATTGGTGATTCCTTGGGAAAAAATTGTCAAAGAAAAACTTAGTGTTTTCAACTAATAGGAAAAACCTATTTTGAGCAAAGCAAGCCTAAGCTACACTTAGCCAAATTCATGTAGTAACTAGATGCTAATATTTTACTAAGGTATCACTTGCCAATACTATTCAAATGTATTGACCCACTGTGGCTGTAACTTGTGATGTTGCAGGTTATTCTGATGATGATTAGGGGTTATGAGTCTACACTCAACATGCTTTCCTGTGGCACATGAAGATGAAGACTTATTTATCTTATTCTATATTTGAACTCTTGTATTAGGCCTATGGCCATGGAGTTTGTAAAAGACTATGTTTGTCTCTGGAATGATATGTAATAATAACCTTTGTTTCTGTGTACTTCATCTTAAACTGTGGATGTTAGCATTGATCCAGGTATTAGCATTGCAATCACAGGGATCCTTACCTTTATAAAGGGAGGGATCTTACACACACTTAAGGATTCGATGTTTTTTAGTAGATATGGAATGTGAGTAAAGAGACCAAATGTTGTTCGGAGTCTCGGATTGGATCCGGGATATCACGAGGAGATACGGAATGGTCCGGAGAATAAGATTTATATAAGGGAAGTCCAATTTCAGGGTTCGGAAATGTTTTCAGCGTTTTCACCAGAATGTTCTAGAAGGGTCTAGAAGGTCCACCACTCCGGAGTGGGAAGGGAACATGACTGTTTCATACCAATGTGGAATGATTGCATCATGTCCTAGGTCACTTGGCCGGGCAACGGGAAGAGATAAATCAAACTCTAGTTTGAAAGTCAAACGCCAATTTAAAAAAGTCAAATCCCAACATGGTTGCCTAGTGGAGGGAGGAGACGAAACCTAGTGGAGGAAGGTTTCCCCTCCCTCCCTTGCCGCCGGCCATGAAGAGGAGTTGGGGGAGGACTACCCTCCCCCCAACCGCCTCTCCCCACCTATATAAGGAGGGGTAGGGGCCCTACCCCTCACCCCAAAACCCTAGCTCGGTCGCGCCCCCCCAAGTCGGCGCCTCCCTAGCACCTCCTCAAGTCGCCGTCGCCTAGCCCTCCTTTAGCCGTCGGCCACCACCTCCCCTTGGACCCTAGTTTCCAAGGGCCATCTCTACTCCACCATACCCACTCCGGCTTAGGCGAAGCCCTGCGGGATTTCCCCTTTACTTCCACCACCACACCGTCGTGCTGTTCGAATCGCGAGGAGAGATCTACAACCTCCGCTGCCTGCTAGAACAAGGGAGAGGAAGGTCTTCATCGAGTACCAAACGTGTGACCGACTGCGGGAGCGTTGCCGGAATGCGGAGCCGGAAGGATCGTCTACGCGATCTTGAGATCGGCAAGTGAATGACTACATCACCCATGAGAGATCTGCATCTCGTTAACCGCTTTGGATCTTCGAGGGTTAGTACTCTATCAACTCTTTGCACCGATCTAGTAGATTAGATCTTGGCTTGTGTGTGTTCATGCGATATGTATGGCTTAATTATATATATGTATCTCTATGTAATTTTGAATATACATCAAAAATTTATATTTATTAACTTATGAACATACTAACAACTATTAGTTATCATATGTTCGGTTCAATTATGCTGATATATGGGAGAGGATATATTTTTTTTGAAAAAAGGTGATATGATCATTTAAATACAATATGAGAGTTTTATTTTTCGTAATCAATTTTGATAAAAATTATGTTATGCTCTACCAGTAAAAAGAGGGTATGACAGATTGTTGCTGGATGGTTCACCTTTGTATGAGATTGTTCAGCGTACCACTCTTTTTCATAAGGACTAGATGGTCAATATATAAGAATAGTCGAGCGATTATATCCCGATTACATTGTAGTGATTCTAAATATATTATTGCATTAGTGTGCAGGTTTCAAGCTTTCTCCCTTAAAATAAGGCACACAAATATGATGCAAAAAACTTTGGCTCCATGGAGTAAATCCCATGGTTGCGTCTGTACCATGAGAGAGATGGCCTTATTGGTGTGACTCAGAGAATGAATTTTTCTAATAAGGACAAAATCTATTCTAGATATAAGAGGTTATTCCATGGTTACACTACCTCCGCACACCTTTGTGGATTAACAAGGTGATGGAAGTCGCGAACATTGAAAAGGTGGGATGTTGAACCGCTGTATGCCTTAATTTTATTAGATAAAGGATTGAAATGTTCCACACTTAAGTAAGCAAGTAAAATACTTACAATTTCAATCTTAGTAAAGCGAACAGTGTATGATATATTTAAATAGACCAAGAGTCCTATCAGAAAAGAACTATGCTTAACACATTTGCATATATATTGTAAGAGAAAATATCAACAAATTACAAGTCAAACCATAAAATGGCGTTCTCATATCTATCTATCTATTTATGTGGACTACGTAATTGTATTCTTCCATGGATTAATTCGAGGGTTATTTAGAGAATCATCTATGATGCATTGGTAAAAAAAATAAGTGTGCACATCCTGTTTGGAGTGGAGACACACTATGTTGCTTATTATGGATACGTAGAAATAATTTTTTATTTACAAAAAGTAAAATCGCATACATGCATGGATGACAATTCTATGAGTATATTACCGATGACGTGTATCACGCATGCATACACCTCAAATATTCCAAAGGTCAACAACAACAATCCTCTCACTCAGTCAAGATGTATTGACGTGTACGTACAGCTAGATTTCAGAATAGGCGCACAACTCACACACTTTCCATTAATCAGAATCAGGGATATATATACATCAGGGGCGATCGTGCGGGAGCACAGATCGGATCAGATCATGGCGAGAGAATAACGCCCACCTAACGACTAGCTCTACCGGTTACAATGATGCCGTTACAAAGTCTGTACACGTTACAATACGGTCCTATCACGTATCCTTCCAACAGCTCCCCGCAGACCGAACGTCGGTGTTGACGATGTTCAGGCTGGACCTGAACTCTGTGAAGATCGGTGACGGCAAGCCCTTTGTGAATATATCTGCAAATTGCGGCGTGGTTGGCACATGGAGAACCTTGGCCTCGCCAAGTGCGACGCGATCCCGAACGAAGTGCAAGTCAATCTCCACATGTTTTGTTCGTTGGTGCTGGACAGGATTGGACGACAGGTACATAGCACTCACGTTGTCGCAGTAGACGATCGTCGCACGGTCCGGGGGCTGCTGCAGTTCGAGAAGAAGTTGCCGTAGCCAGCAGGATTCGGCGATGCAGTTCTCCACCGCCCTGTACTCTGCCTCGGCGCTCGACCGGGACACGGTGGGCTGTCGCTTCGAGGACCAACTGACCAAGTTGTTGCCGAGGAAGACGCAGAACCCGGAAGTGGATTTCCGAGTATCGGGACACCCGGCCCAATCGGCGTCACTGTACGTCGTGAGGTCGTGCGATGAGGATCGGAAGAACTGGAGCCCGAGATGGGTAGTGCCGCGGAGGTATCGCAAGACTCTTTTGATCAGCTGGTAATGGGAGGTTTTAGGGCAATGCATGAAGAGGCAGATCTGTTGGACAGCATAGGCAATATCGGGGCGGGTGAGTGTCAAGTATTGCAAGGCGCCGGCAAGACTACGGTACAAAGATGCTTCATGAAAGGGTTCACCATCATTGGCTGAAAGTTTAGCTCGGGTGTCGACGGGTGTGCTAATGGGATTGTAATGGAGCATGTTGGCACGGTCGAGTAGCTCTAGGGAGTATTGCTGTTGTGAGAGGAAGAGGCCAGAGGCATTGCGGTGCACATTGATGCCAAGAAAGTGGTGAAGGTCACCAAGATCTGTCATGGAAAATTCTGATTGAAGAGAGGAAATAATGGAGCGAAGTAAAGTGGGAGAATTGGCCGTTAAGATGATGTCATCGACATATAAGAGCAAATAGGCAATGTGAGAACCGTGGTGGAGGATAAAAAGGGAGGAATCACATTTAGAGGCGACAAAACCAAGGGTCAAGAGAAAAGTGGTGAACCTTTGGAACCATGTGCGTGGGGCTTGTTTGAGCCCATATAAAGATTTGTTGAGACGGCAAACATGGTTGGGAAATGTGTCATCAGAAAAACCAGAAGGTTGAGTGCAATAGACAGTTTCTTGGAGATGACCATGTAAAAATGCATTTTTCACATCAAGTTGGTTGATGGCCCACCCATGAGATGTATCAAGAGATAGTACCAGTCGAATTGTAGCTGGCTTGACAACCGGGCTAAATGTTTCATCATAGTCCACTCCTGCTTGTTGAGTGAAACCCCGCAACAACCACCGAGCTTTGTACCTTGAAAGAGAGCCGTCAAGATTTGTTTTGTGCAGAAAGATCCATTTTCCGGTAACCACGTTGACACCTGCAGGACAAGGAACCAACGACCAAGTGTCATTCTGCAACAAGGCATTAAATTCATCGAGCATTGCGTGGTGCCAGTTTGGGTCTTTGAGCGCTTGTTTGTAGGAGGAGGGTATGGGGGAGATAGTGGTGTCGGAGGCGGGGAGGGTGAACAGGCGACGGGGCATCAAATATCCACTCTTGGCTCTGGTTTGCATGCGGTGTGCATTGTCGGGTGGCTCTATCGGAATAGCATGGGGTAGCAGGGTGGGACGTGTCGGAGCGGGGGTTGTTGGTGGGGAATCATGGCGGGTCTCCGTGGCGGCAGAGCTGGGTGTCGTGCGGACGGAGGACGCGTGTTCTGATGCGCGCATGGAGGACGACGCGGTTTCAGAGGGAGTAGGGGAGCCAGGCGTGCGGATGGAGACAGGAGATCCTGTCGGCGACGATCCCAAGGTGGATGCTGGTGCAGGCGGAGCAGGGAATGTTGGGGACGGACGGATCCCGAAGGAGATCGCGGGCGGATCAGGTGTGGCGGGCGGATCCAGGCCGCATGGTGTGGCCTGGTGCACAGAAAAATAAGGAAAACTGGATTCGTCAAATATAACGTGGCGAGAAACGATGACGCGTCGTGTAGCGAGGTCAAACATCTGTAGCCTTTCTGTTCACGTGGGTACCCGATGAAAACGCAGCGAGTGGAGCGGGGTGCGAGTTTGTGTGGGGATGTTGCAGAGAGGTTAGGGTAGCATAAGCATCCGAACGTACGAAGATGGGAATATGTAGGGTGTTCGCCGAGGAGGAGGTAGTGAAGGGTGGCATGATTGATGGCGCTGGAGGGGCGTAGGTTGAGGAGGTGTGTCGCGGTGTGGAGGGATTCGACCCAAAAGGGAGGTGGCAACTTGGCTTGAACTAAGAGAGTGCGAATAACGTCATTAGTGGTGCGAATTAGTCTTTCAGCCTTGCCATTTTGTGGTGATGTGTGAGGACACGTGAGGCGAAAAGAAATGCCATTGGCACATAGAAACGACCGCAATTCATAGTTGACAAATTCTCCACCATTGTCACATTGAACACAGCGAATGACAACATTAAATTGAGTTTTGATGAAAGCAAAGAATCGTTGTAAGGTGGCCGAAGTGTCGGATTTATTTTTAAGGGGGAATGTCCAGGAGTAATGTGAATAATCATCCAAAACAACAAGGTAATAATTATAGCTAGAAAAACTAGAGACAGGAGAGGTCCATAGATCACAATGAATGAGTTGTAGAGGGGCAGTAGTAAAACTAGAGGAAGAAGAAAAAGGTAATCTAGGTTGGCGCCCTAATTGGCAAGCCTCACAAAGAGGGGACAATTTGGTGCCGTTATTACATGATTGTAGGAAATCAGGAGAAATCTTGGAAAGGGAACTATCACTAGGGTGCCCTAGCCGCTTATGCCAAAGATCGCGTGTGCTGGAAACCGAGAAAGCAGCAGCTGGAGGAGGGTCGCCATGAAAGGGGTAGAGATCGCCTCGACTATTGGACCTCAGAAGAAGACGCGTCGTTGCCAAATCCTTCACAGAAAAGCCATAGGGGTCAAACTCAATTGCACAAGAATTATCGGTGGTGAACTTTCGGACAGAGATCAAGTTTTTGATAACAGAGGGAGAGATAAGAACATTACGGAGAGTAAAGGGAGAAGGGGGTAGGGAGGTGGAGCCAACAGAATAAATCGGAAGCTTTGACCCGTTGCCAACAACAATGCTTCGAGAATCAACACTTGTAGGGGAATGAAACGAGGTGAGGTTACCTGAACTGTTGGTGACGTGCGTGGTGGCGCCGGAGTCGACGATCCATTCGGGGGCAGGGTGCGCGTTGGTGAAGCTGGGCGCGCCCTGGAACATGGCGGAGTAGTCGAACGAGGCCTGCTGCGGTGGTACATACACCGGCTGCGGCGGCGTGTAGACGGGCTGTGCAGGTCCAGAGGAGAGCATCAGCGGGTACGCTTGGGTGTGGGTGCCAGGACGAGGGCCTAGAACACTGGCGGAGTTGGGCGCTACCCAATGCGGGCGAGGCTGTTGCTGCTGCACGCCGTAGGGAGCACCACCGTGCCCTTGCTGATAACCCTGGTTGCCGTACCCAGGGTTAAAGTTGTCGCGCCCGCCGTAGTCGCCGCGGCCACGGCCGTTACCGCCACCGCGGTTACCGTGGTAGCCGCCGCCCTGGTTGCCGTTGTAGCCACCGCCTTGCCCGCCATTGTAGCCGCCGCCGCACCCTTGCGGCTGGCCGTAGGCGCCTTGCCCGCCGTTGTAGCCGCCGCGGCCTTGCGGCTGGCCGTAGCCGCCACGCCCGCCGGTAGGGCAGTTCCGAGCCGGATGCCCGAATTCGCCGCAGGTGTAGCAGTTCCCGTTGAAGCGGGGGCCGGCGTTGGCGTTGTTGACGTTGAGGACCTGCGGCGTGGCCTTCCCCACTAGTGGAAACGGGGCTATAGGTCCCGGTTGGTACGGGGCTTTAGTCCCGGTTTCCCAACCGGGACGGGGCAATCGGGACTAAAGCCCTAACCTTTAGTCCTGGTTGCCCCACCAACCGGGACTAAAGGTGCACACGTGGCAGCGGCAGAGGGCGAGGGGGGTGGAGCATTAGTCCCGGTTCGTGACAGGAACCGGGACTAATAACCTTCTGCCGCGGCAGAGATTTGGCCTATTTCTCTGCCGCGGCAGAGAATTCATTTTGGCACATTTTGTTGCCGCGGCAGCATTTTCGCCACTTTTTGTGCCGTGGCACAGAATTCATTTAGGTTGTTTTATTGTTTATTTAGTGATTTGCACTTATCAATGAAGAAACCTTATATTACATCACGATGACAATATTATATTCAATACACGGATCGAGTTCATGCACTACATACAATGTTGCTATTCGATGCTACCGGCCAATTTCTTCAAAGTTGCTATTTTTATAATTCCTATTGTCTATACACAGCCGAGTAGTATTCCCCTTTTGGGTCTAGGACTTCTGCATCCAAGAATCCCGCCAATTCCTCCTGAATTGCTCGTACACGATCCTTTGGCAGAAGACCGTCCCGTAGACGTTCGATCTGATTTAAAAAAGGAGTCAGCCTATATGAATGAAACTAAACACAATTTGATTGTAATTAAAAACTATAGAAATTATTTACGTACGTGGAGTTGCTCTAAATTTCTGCCCTTCTCATCGCACGTCTGCCGGATGAACTCGCATACATAGTATCCACATAGATTGTTACCTGGTCCCTGCGTCAGGCACTTTACGAGAACAGAGTTCAATCAAAATAATAATCAAGCATGATAATAACTGTATCAAAACTAGAATCAAAGAGATGCGCGGATATAGCTAGTGGTGCTTACATCTAGTGGTTGAAATGTAAGCTCCTCTTTCCAAACACCCCTAGCCTTGTTGGTGAACCGTTTCCAAGCGCTGCCCGGCGTAGAAAACGAATAAAATAAGTTATTAAGTACTTGATATCATAAAATTCACGAACGTTGCCGATATAGTGTCGTAATGATTAGAATTACCGCTGGAGAAGTATATGCATGTCCTTCCACGTCTCAAGGGGTTTATGTTTCGAGTCCATGACTAGTACACGCCCTTTGTCAAGTTGAATGATTAACAGAATATAGTGGAAGCTGCAAATACATAACTAATCAATTATATACTTAACATCGAGTAAGCGAAATAGAAAGTGTATACAAGACAATAGCACTCACTCTAAGTTATAAGGAAATAGTATTTCCCTTTTGGTTTCTTGAAACCTTAACGCGTGTACTATATTATCCTCCGTATCCTAGGGGCTTATTTTGAGATTAGCTTCATGAACCCAATATGGGTCAATGAAGCCAATGTCATAGATTTGTCCTCTGCTGCATTCGAGAATCTTTATTCTGCATATTACAGTATGATTATATACATGCAATAAACAAAATAATATAGCTGGAGACTAAATTAATTACAGAATTAGTTTTTACAGACAATAGGCACTGATGATCGATTTGTCCAAGGCGTCTTGATTGAATAATTGAAATAGTTCATCAAATTCAATGGATATCATGTCATCCTTATCTTTCCCATGATGCTTTTTTGTAACCCTCAGCACTATCCAGTTAGCCCCGGCCCTTGTGGCATGCATGTACCAGTTATGCAATCTTCGCATTTTTGTTGGAAGATTGTTTACCTTCTCAGGTTTGATGAGAGGTTTGCCATACTGGTATTTGTATGCTACTTCACTCACGGGGAAGAACTCTAACTGGGATAAGTACTGGGCAATACTCATACCTTGAGCAGCGGCAGCTTCTCCGTATTGTGCAACTACCTCTGGATCATACTGCTCTTCGGCCCCATATTTGCTCGACCCCACATTGGTTTGGGAAATCACCTTGAGAGGGGCGCAAGTCAGTTTTGCTTGTTCTCCGAGCTGGGCAACAGATTTCTCGCTTGCATCAGTACTGCTCTTCGAGGCTTTTTGTGCCGCATGTGACTTGAGAATAGAACGCTCATACTCTGATGACAGCTTTGGCTCGGGTTGATGAAGAGTCTTTAGCATTTTCAACACTTTGGCTTTTTCTTCTTTGGTGCTGGGGAACACTGGCTCTTTCGGCCGCCTCAGCTTAGCGAAAAACGCTGTCGTTTCCGCATCAACGATCGCCGAAATCTCCTCTTCAGTACAGTCATAAGCTCTCTTGGGAGGAACCTTTGGTATTTTTGGAAGAGGCTCTTGTTTACGTTTCGGCGATCGCTTACCACGAGGCACAGTAGCGGTACGCTTACGCTTTTGACCCTTAGGCGCCGGCGATGGCTCCCACGGCGATGGCTGCGCCGGAGATTGGTGAGGTGACAGAGCCAGGTGAGGCGACGAAGACGGCTGGCGCGGCGGCGATGACATCGCTAGAGACGGGTGAGGCGGCGGCGAAGATGGCCTTGGCGTGTGATTTCGAAGCACGATACATTCCTTCGGCCATAGAATGGTGACGTTTTTTGCGTCTCCCAGCACAGTCACATCCCCTTCACCTGTAGGGTAGTGAAGATCCAAAACTTCAAAGGTGGGCATGATTTCATCCATGCCGACAACAGCGTAGCCCTCTGGAACCGGACGACAATGGTAAGTTGGTGTGGGTCCAATTGGTAAGGCATAGCCGACCGCCACCTTCCTTGATATGTTCACAACTTTGACATGTAGCTCGCAGTGTGTCATCTCTGTGATATCATCCACTGGGTAGCCAACAGGATCCATAGTCGGTGCATCATCTTCATCGCCATTGTCATCACCCGGGACCTCGGTGGAAGCCACACTGCTTTTTCGATTATTCGATAGGCCGGTAGCATCGAATGCAGTGTGCTGCTGAGATGGGCCGGTAGTACTTTGCTCTTTAAGTGCGTTAATTTCATCTTGTTGTTGCTTTAATCGTTCTTCAATTAAACGCATTTGCTCTTTCTGACTATCTGCTTCAACTTCCGCCCTGTCCTTTCTCCTCTGACGGCTTCTATCAGGATATTTCTTCCTCTCTTCGGGAAACCCAGTCCTCCATGGTTGGGAGCCTCTTGTGCCTCGTGTTCGTCCATCATGTTCCTTATTTCCAAGGGCGATTGTGAGCTCATCATTCTCTCTATCGGGAATGAAGTCCCCATCTTTAACAGCCTTTACTGCTTTTCTGATCGTCTCGATTGGCAAGGGGTCTTCTTTATGTCGTATGTTATATATACACCTCCCTTCCGAGTTCAACGTGCCCCCATGCCCGTAAAACCAATTCCTTGCACGTTCTACCCAATCGTCTGTCTCTGGGGTGATCTTTTTATCACGCAGTTCATTCTCAAGTTTCTCCCACTTAGGAATGCCAGCCCTGTAGCCACCTTGCCCCATAGTATGGTGATACTTCTTGTTAGCAGCATTCAGCTTATTCGTTGTAGACATTTTGTTAGCTTTTTCTGATGTCTTGTATTCCACAAACTTAGCCCAGAATGGTTTTATCTTCTCAAACTGAATATTCTTGAAATCGTGAGTCTTCTCTTTCACGACATAGTCAAGGTGCAATCTTTTCTTCCAGTTGGTAAAACACTGGGCCATCTTCTTCAAAGCCCACTCCCTGACCTTAGCCTCCATGGCTCTCCCATGTTGTAAGGCGTCCTCAACTGGATCCTCCGCATTTGGATCCAGCTCTATCTTCGGTAGTTTGAAATTAACCATGAGCCTCTTCCACAGTAAATCTTTGGCGTGGTTAGGGACAAATAAACATGTTCCCTCTTCATCCGCATTAGCAGGCCTATTCCAATTTCTAATGGTGATCGGGATTAAGTCCCTAACGATTACTCTGCATTGTGCCACAAATTTGTTTGCGACAACTTCGGGAGCCGTCGGCTTGCCGTCTTCAGCGACATCTTCGATCCTGAACCTCTCATGGTCTTGCAACTTTTTGGTTGGGCCTCGTCTGCTCTTTTCAGTAGATTCCTTCGATCCGGAGGGCTAAAAGAAGAAAGATCGTCGTTACTATTTCTATATAGATAGCAGATGATTAATTAATGAATTAATTATATTACATGCACCTCGCCGGAGCGGTCGTCTTCTCGATTACACAAGGCATCGCCTTCTCCCTCGCGGAAGGCAACACCTTCAACCTCAAACAAGTTGTTTATTCCAGTAAAAAGAGAATCACCCTCACCGGAGTTGTTCAGAAACGTTGATACGTCTAAATTATCTTCCCCACGGATCACACCTTGGATCAACTCTTCCTTTTCTTCGTCTCTGACGTGTGGGTCCATATTTTCTGCATAGGTGGAAAAACGAATAAGTCAAAGCGGATAAAGGAGAAAGTTAAGTACGGTGTTGAGAGATATAAACCCTAATTCAGAGAAACCCTAATATATACATACATAATAATAAAAATGAAGAGAAACCCTAAACCCTAAACCTAGCTACAAAAAGGAAACCGTGTAGTAGATAGGTAACTCTAGCTAAAATCAACAAAAATCAATATTCCGGAGTTCCGAGGGGGTGTAAAACCTAGTTCGGAGATACCTCGGATGCATATGAGAGGGGAACATGAGTATAAGGCTACAAAAGGGAAACTATCCAGCAGATAGGTAAGACTAGATACTAACAAAATACCATATTGGAATCGATTTAAGAGGGTTCGGAATGCCCTGGCGAAGGCACATCGTCGAACCCACATGCACCTAAGGGGTATTAATGATTCCTTATCTAAGATAGGGCTTTTAAGTTGCTTGACAATGTGAATCGGGTCTGGGGCTACCCACATCTGATCTCATCTCATCACGTTCTCCTGTCATACTAGATTCTCTGCATTTGATACATCATCTGGATGGACCAGAACTGACGGCTATGCATGGCTAAGCAGACACAGATACAAGCTCTAGCAGTGTACACAAGCCAAACCTAGTTATGCTAGGAGCAATGGATCAGGTAATATAAGCTCAAGGAAGTATGCAATAGATAGGATACTCTATCTATCGATAAATACCACAGTAGAATCGTATGCATCATGGCAAGAATTGAAATGCTTTCGAAATCATAGGATTATATCATGGTGGGGCTATGCTTGCCTTTGCCTGTTGATAGAAGATAAATAGATCTTCGGAAGCCTTGTACTTGACTTGATTATAGTTGGTCAAGTATTGTTCGTTGATCTTCTATGGTCTTGATCTCGGTCTTCGATCTCGATCTCGATATCGTATTCTACCGAGAAGAACCAAATCACCGGAAAGAAAGGGAAACAATCAACACATGGCATCGATGCAATGCTCAAGCAATGATGATGATATGACAAGTTAATGTGCATTGGAATGTAACCCTAAAGCATGCTCGACAAGTTAATCGGGGTTCCGAGGGGCACAAACCCTAACTCAAGGAACTCCGGAATCACCTGTTAGGGTTACTAGGGTGTTATAATTAAACTTGTCATTTAAGTTGTTGAACAATGCATGATTATAGCATAGATAGATAGTTCTCATTTTTCTGAACATTTTGGTATATTATTTGTATTTTTCTGAATTACCGATTAAAAGTTATTGAATTTACAAGTTTTATTCAAATTCTGAAATTATTAAATCAAATGTTTAAACCTTTTGCACCATAGTAACAACTAGCCATAGTGGCTGAGAGGGGGCCCGGAGCCACCTCAGCAGCCACGCAAGCAAAGGGGAAACAGGGTCATCTGTCACTAGAGAAGGAGCTAGCCCTAGAGGCTGACTGGTGGGACCAGGGCCACGCGGATGCCACCTAGACGCCACGTTGGGCTCGCCGGAGACACGTCAGACAGCGATGGTGGGCAGCGGAGGAGAGCAAGCGGGGCTGCGGGACTTGGCGTGCTGGAATCAGCGCATCCAGGCGGACTCAAAATTGGCGGCGCCGCCCTCTGTTGGTTGCCGGAGCAGGTGGTACAACGACGGCCGACGGCGGCGAACGGGATCTAACGGCACAGGCATGAACTATAGCGAGAGGGGAAGGAAGGAGGCATCCAGAAGGTTCGCTTGCTCACCCTGAGCGCGTGAGGTTGGTCGGAGAGAGCGTGGGAGGTCGAGGTTGAGCGGATCGACGCCGGCGAGCACGGTCGGGGTCGAGGAAGACGGAGTCGTGGGCGACGACTGGTGCGCGCATGGACGGAGGCGGCGGTGCTGGCGGATGGAACGCGCGGGCTCGGGCAGCCTGACAGCGTCGGGGGCGGCGAGCTCGGGCAGTCTGTCAGCATCGGGGGCGGTTGTGCGCGTCGGTGAAGCAGAGAATGGAGAAGGGAAAGGGAAGAAGAAGAGGCGCGCTATAAAGGAAGGACCTTTAGTCCTGGTTGGTGGCTCCAACCGGGACTAAAGGGGCATACGTCCCGGTTGGAGCCACCAACCAGGACGTATACTCCAATATTTTCAGCAGACCAAGGGTTGGCGCGCAGGGGGTCTTTAGTCCCCGTTGGTGGCTCCAACCGGGACATATTCCCCTGTTTTCAAAAAATTTCAGGTATTTTCTCTCTGTTCCCGCCTTATTTTTTATTTTGGGGTTTAAATTTGTATTGTTTTTTAAATGATAATTAATTTGGAATTTAGAAAAACTTTAAACATAAAAAGTGTTTGGATTTGAATAAATAATTCAGAACTATTTTCTGTTTTAAAAAATAATTAATGTAACCATTTAAAATATGAACCATTTACAATTAAAAATGAATTAACTTATATTATTTTAATATCAATTTGGAATTTAGAAAAATTTTAACATAAGAAGTGTATGGATTTTAACAAATAATCCAAAACCATTTTCTATTTTTAAAAAATAATTAATGTAACCTTTTAAAATGAATTAACTTATATTTTTGAATATTAATTTGGAATTTAGAAAAACTTTAAACATAAAAAGTGTTTGGATTTGAATAAATAATTCAAAACCATTTTCTGTTTTAAAAAATAATTAATGTAACCATTTAAAATATGAACCATTTACAATTAAAAATGAATTAACTTATATTTTTTTAATATCAATTTGGAATTTAGAAAAACTTTAAACATAAGAAGTGTATGGATTTGAATAAATAATCCAAAACCATTTTCTATTTTTAAAAAATAATTAATGTAACCTTTTAAAATGAATTAACTTATATTTTTGAATATTAATTTGGAATTTAGAAAAACTTTAAACATAAAAAGTGTTTGGATTTGAATAAATAATTCAAAACCATTTTCTGTTTTAAAAAATAATTAATGTAACCATTTAAAATATGAACCATTTACAATTAAAAATGAATTAACTTATATTTTTTTAATATCAATTTGGAATTTAGAAAAACTTTAAACATAAAAAGTGTATGGATTTGAATAAATAATCCAAAACCATTTTCTATTTTTATGTCGATATTATGTCGTGCGGCGTGTACCTTGTCCCGGATGGTGTCACCAACCGGGACTAAAGATGAACCTTTAGTCCCGGTTGGAGACACCAACCGGGACAAAACACGAGTCAACACTAATAATAGGGGTGAGTGTTGGAAAATGGAAAAGGGATTTTCCGTGCGACAAAAATGAAAACTTCCTCCTGCAACATTGTTCTCCATACCAATGTACACACACATGCATAATATGGGAACAACATCACAAATTATGCCGTGATTCAGCACATAACATCGGTCATTTGGACCGAAAGCCATGAAACCTCGAACATGATAGGTCATTTTGTGAAGGTTTTTTTGAAACATGATCAATATACCAAGTCTGGTATTTTTCCTTTCAACTATGTAACAAAATATGACACCACGCGAAGGATTTTCATTGTTCGGATTTTTTTTGAATTTATTATGCCCGTTTTGAATTATCTGAATTTCTAACTATGGTCGAACCGGTGTGCATGAAGATAGGGGACGAGCATCGTTAGAACCTGCATTAGATCTCTGAAGAAACCACATATTGCGAGTCTAAAAATGATTTTTTCAAAAAATCACGGGCGATAGATCATGTACCTGTAGTACAAACCGGACCCACTTCCCGCCGATTCGGCAGACATTTGTCCTTTTTACCCGGGATGGACGAAAAGGTTTGAGATGTACCGGCTGGGAGATAGTCATGTAAGGTGGTCTAGTATTTTAGGAAAATGGGATGGAAGCATTCGGAAACGGCATTTTGGTGGTTACTTCACAAAACGACCCGTTTTTTGCGCTCGGAAAATGAAAAAGGGCTTTTCCGTGCGACAAAAAGGAAAACTTCCTCCTGCAACATTGTTCTCCATACCAATGTCCACACACATGCATAATATGGGCACAACATCACAAACTATGCCGTGATTCAGCACATAACATCGGTCATTTGGACCGAAAGCCATGAAACCTCGAACATGATAGGTCATTTTGTGAAGGTTTTTTCGAAACATGATCAATATACCAAGTCTGGTATTTTTCCTTTCAACTATGTAACAAAATATGACACCACGCGAAGGATTTTCATTGTTTGGATTTTTTTTGAATTTATTATGCCCGTTTTGAATTATCTGAATTTCTAACTATGGTCGAACCGGTGTGCATGAAGATAGGGGACGAGAATCGTTAGAACTTGCATTGGATATCTGAAGAAACCACATATTGCGAGTCTAAAAATGATTTTTTCAAAAAATCACGGGCGATAGATCATGTACCTGTAGTACAAACCGGACCCACTTCCCGCCGATTCGGCAGACATTTGTCCTTTTTACCCGGGATGGACGAAAAGGTTTGAGATGTACCGGTTGGGAGATAGTCCATGTAAGGTGGTCTAGTATTTTAGGAAAATGGGACGGTAGCATTCTGAAACGGCATTTTGGTGGTTACTTCACAAAACGACCCGTTTTTTGCGCTCGAAAAATTGAAAAGGGCTTTTCCGTGCGACAAAAAGGAAAACTTCCTCCTGCAACATTGTTCTCCATACCAATGTCCACACACATGCATAATATGGGCACAACATCACAAACTATGCCGTGATTCAGCACATAACATCGGTCATTTGGACCGAAAGCCATGAAACCTCGAACATGATAGGTCATTTTGTGAAGGTTTTTTCGAAACATGATCAATATACCAAGTCTGGTATTTTTCCTTCAACTATGTAACAAAATATGACACCACGCGAAGGATTTTCATTGTTCGGATTTTTTTTGAATTTATTATGCCCGTTTTGAATTATCTGAATTTCTAACTATGGTCGAACCGGTGTGCATGAAGTTAGGGGACGAGAATCGTTAGAACTTGCATTGGATATCTAAAGAAACCACATATTGCGAGTCTAAAAATGATTTTTTCAAAAAATCACGGGCGATAGATCATGTACCTGTAGTACAAACCGGACCCACTTCCTGCCGATTCGGCAGACATTTGTCCTTTTTACCCGGGATGGACGAAAAGGTTTGAGATGTACCGGTTGGGAGATAGTCCATGTAAGGTGGTCTAGTATTTTAGGAAAATGGGACGGTAGCATTCTGAAACGGCATTTTGGTGGTTACTTCACAAAACGACCCGTTTTTTGCGCTCGAAAAATTGAAAAGGGCTTTTCCGTGCGACAAAAAGGAAAACTTCCTCCTGCAACATTGTTCTCCATACCAATATCCACACACATGCATAATATGGGCACAACATCACAAACTATGCCGTGATTCAGCACATAACATCGGTCATTTGGACCGAAAGCCATGAAACCTCGAACATGATAGGTCATTTTGTGAAGGTTTTTTCGAAACATGATCAATATACCAAGTGTGGTATTTTTCCTTTCAACTATGTAATAAAATATGACACCACGCGAAGGATTTTCATTGTTCGGATTTTTTTTGAATTTATTATGCCCGTTTTGAATTATCTGAATTTCTAACTATGGTCGAACCGGTGTGCATGAAGATAGGGGACGAGCATCGTTAGAACTTGCATTGGATCTCTGAAGAAACCACATATTGCGAGTCTAAAAATAATTTTTTCAAAAAATCACGGGCGATAGATCATGTACCTGTAGTACAAACCGGACCCACTTCCTACCGATTCGGCAGACATTTGTCCTTTTTACCCGGGATGGACGAAAAGGTTTGAGATGTACCGGTTGGGAGATAGTCCATGTAAGGTGGTCTAGTATTTTAGGAAAATGGGACGGTAGAATTCTGAAACGGCATTTTGGTGGTTACTTCACAAAACGACCCGTTTTTTGCGCTCGGAAAATGGAAAAGGGCTTTTCCGTGCGACAAAAATGAAAACTTCCTCCTGCAACATTGTTCTCCATACCAATGTCCACACACATGCATAATATGGGCACAACATCACAAACTATGCCGTGATTCAGCACATAACATCGGTCATTTGGACCGAAAGCCATGAAACCTCGAACATGATAGGTCATTTTGTGAAGGTTTTTTCGAAACATGATCAATATACTAAGTCTGGTATTTTTCCTTTCAACTATATAACAAAATATGACACCACGCGAAGGATTTTCATTGTTCGGATTTTTTTTGAATTTATTATGCCTGTTTTGAATTATCTGAATTTCTAACTATGGTCGAACCGGTGTGCATGAAGATAGGGGACGAGCATCGTTAGAACTTGCATTGGATCTCTGAAGAAACCACATATTGCGAGTCTAAAAATGATTCAGCACAACATCACAAACTATGTCGTGATTCAGCACATAACTTCCTGCCGATTCGGCAGACATTTAGTCCCGGATGTAGTCACAAACCGGGACTAAAAATATTTTCCGCCATTTCCCACCTCTTCCCGCCAAGTTTTCCCTCCCTTTCCTTTCTACTAGAGCTTTTAGTCCCGGATGTAGTCACTAACCGGGACTAAAGATATTTCCCGCCATTTCCCAAAGCTTCACGCCAAGTTTTCCCGCCCTTTCCCTCTATATTTAGGGTGATCGTGCCAAGGCTATCCACACATCCACACCTTACTCTCTTAGAACAATGGACAACGCCTACTGGGCCATTCTGACCCTCGAGGAGACCGAGGCGCTGTGCGCCTCCAACTACCCTTGTCCGCCGGGCTACCGGCCGCCCGCCGGCTGGATGCTGAGCGCTGGAGGGGTTCCTGTCCCTCCTGTCCCTCAAGGTTCCGCACGCAAGACAGCCATCACAAACCACTTCTACCACGAGCTCACGCCGGAGCAGCGGATGGATCCCCAGTGGGATCCCGACAACTACGACACCTGGAATGCCTTCTTCGCTAATAGGCGGGAAAGGGAGCTCGCCAGGTACGAGGGTGATGGCCCGCCACCGGTGAACCACAACGAAGCCGACCGTCGTCTGTGGTGAGCGAACCGTACTATCATCGGAGTGATGCGCTACATCGCCGGGGAGACCATCCTCGCCTACGGTGCCCACGAGTCCACCCGCCATAGGCCCCACACTGTCCCGGCGGTAGCGGCATCGTCTTCCAGGAGACCCCTCTCCCACCCGCCGTGAATCCGGGGCTGGAATGGCCCCTGGTATATGCCATGGATGGGCTGAGGATCCCCGGAGTGGCAGGTGACGATGACGATGATGATGACGACGACGATGAAGACCCTGAAGCTGCGTACTATAGGACTAGGCATGATTATGACTAAAGGGGGCGGCTTTAGTCCTGAGTGTTAGCTAGTCCCGGTTTGTCCCGGTTTTTAATATTAATAAATGTCTTGAGTGTTACCTAATAAATAGAGGGAAATGCCTATATAAAGAGAGGGTTCATCTTTAGTCCTGGTTGGAGAAACCAACCGCGACTAAAGGGATTGCGGCAGAGTGGGCCAGGCAACACTAATAATAGGGGTGAGTGTCGACATTATGTCGTGCGGCTTGTACCTTGTCCCGGATGGTGTCACCAACCAGGACTAAAGATGAACCTTTAGTCCCGGTTGGAGACACCAACCGGGACTAAAGATGAGTCAGCACTAATAATAGGGGTGAGTGTCGACATTATGTCGTGAGTGTCGACATTATGTCGTGAGTGTCGACATTATGCTGAGCTTCTTGTACTATAAATAGGCATCCTTGTGAGTCCAGTCCTCCATCTAGTTTGAGGCATCTCCAAGATGGTTTTAGAGAGCAGGGACACCACTACGGCCAGTTTCAGGGAGATGCCGACGAAGCCCAGTCCTCCGGCATCTCCGAGAAACTGGTCATAGAGGCACTCCCTAATATGTGAAATTAGTTAGCTCCGAGGCGTATTGATCTAGTTAGTGAAGTTACAAGCTGCAAGATGGTTTTCGAGAGCAGGGACACCACTGCGGCCAGTTTCAGGGAGATGCCGACGGAGCCCAGTCCTCCGGCATCTCCGAGAAACTGGTCATAGAGGCACTCCCTAATATGTGAAATTAGTTAGCTCCGAGGCGTATTGATCTAGTTAGAGAAGTTACAAGCTGCAAGATGGTTTTCAAGAGCAGGGACACCACTATGACCAGTTTCAGGGAGATGCCGCCGGATCCCAGTCCTCCGGCATCTCCAAGAAACTGGTCATAGAGGCACTCCCGGTCCAGCCACAAAACGGGACTAACACTCAAGACATTTATTAATATTAAAAACTGAGACTACAAAACCGGGACTAAAGGCCACAAACCGCGAAAGATATCCTTCGGTCAAGCCACAAACCGCGAAAGACATGAACTAGAGTTACATAATATGAGCATGAACTTCTTGGCATATGTCATTCCTTATGACCGCTTCAGACGTAACCATGGAGCATCTTCTTTACTTAACGGAATGCTTGGGTCAGTTTTCACTGTGAAGGGCGGAATTTCATCAAACTTATTATAATCTTCTGACATGTCTGTCTTGTCCTTGATTCCCACGATGTTTCTTTTCCCTGAAAGAACTATGTGACGCTTTGGCTCATCATATGATGTATTCGTTTGCATATTTTTTCTTTTTTTCGGTCTGGAGGACATGTCCTTCACATAGAAAACCTGAGACACATCATTGGCTAGGACGGATGGTTCATCTCTATAACCAAGATTGTTGAGATCCATTGTTGTTATTCCGTACAACTGGTCTATCTTTACCCCTTCCCCATTCAGGTTGACCCATTTGCAGCGAAACAAAGGGACCTTAAAAGAGACTCCATAGTCTAGTTCCCATATCTCCTCTATGTAACCATAATATGTGTCCTTTTGTCCATTCTCGTCTATTGCATCAGAGCGGACACCACTACTTTGGTTGGTGCTCTTTTTATCTTGGGCGATCGTGTAGAATGTATTCCCATTTATTTCGTACCCTTGGAAATTCAATACAGTAGAAGATGGTGACGCGGCCAACAAGTATAGCTGATCTCCATCAGTGGTGTCATTCAAGAGATGTGTCCGCATCCAACCACCGAAAGACTTCATGTGTTCATCTGTAATCCATGATTCAGGCTTCCCCGGGTTTTTGGAGCGTACAATATTCTTGTGTTCCTCGATATACGGAGCTGCCAAGGTGGAATTATGTAGAACTGTGTAATGTGCTTTAGTGAAAGAATCCCCGTCCCTACATATCATTGCTTTCTTTCCCAGCGTGCCTTTTCCACTTAGTCTTCCCTCATGCTGCGAGTCAGAAACACCAATCGGCTTAAGGTCAGGAATAAAGTCAACACAAAACTCAATGACCTCCTCTGTTCTATATCCCTTGGAGATGCTTCCTTCTGGTCTAGCACGGTTATGAACATATTTCTTTAAGACTCCCATGAACCTCTCAAAGGGGAACATATTGTGCAGAAATACCGGACCGAGAATGGCAATCTCTTCCACTAGATGAACCAGGAGATGCGTCATAATATTGAAGAAGGATGGTGGGAACACCAATTCAAAACTAACAAGACATTGTACCACATCCTTCTGTAACCTTGGCAGAATATCTAGATTGATTACCTTCTGAGATATTGCATTGAGGAATGAACACAGCTTCACAATGGGTACTCGAACATTTTCCGGTAGAAGCCCCCTCAATGCAATCGGAAGCAACTGCGTCATAATCATGTGACAGTCATGAGACTTCGGGTTTTGGAACTTTTTCTCTGCCATATTTATTATCCTCTTTATATTATATGAGAAGCCCGACGGCACCTTGATACTGTAAAGGACTTCAAAAAAGATTTCCTTCTCTGCTTTGGTAAGAGCATAGCTGGCACGACTTAAGTGACGCCCTTTATCCGTCTTGTTATGTGTATGCATGTTCTTTGGGTCTTTCATAATTTGTTGGTCCTCCCGTGCTTCAGGTGTATCTTTTGTCTTCCCATACACGCCTAGGAATCCTAGCAGGTTCACACAGAGATTCTTCGTCACGTGCATCACGTCGATTGAAGAGCGGACACGCAGGACTTTCCAATATGGCAGCTCCCAAAATATAGATTTCTTCTTCCACATGGGTGCGTGTCCTGTAGCGACGTCGTTCGGAACTGATTGACCGCCGAGACCCTTTCCAAAGATTACTTCTATGTCCTTGACCATACCAAATACATCATCACCAGCAGGGAGTTCAGGCTTCTTCCGGTGATCTGCCTCACCTTTGAAATGCTTGCCTTTCTTTCTTACGGGATGATTGGTCGGAAGAAATCGTCGATTTGCCAGGTACACAACCTTTTGCATTTATGCAAATATGTACCTTCGGTCTTATCTAAACAGTGGGTGCATGCCTTATATCCCTTGTTTGTCTGTCCTGAAAGGTTACTAAGAGCAGGCCAATCATTGATGGTTACGAATAACAACCCTCGTAGATCAAATGGCTCCTGTTTGTTCTCATCCCATGCACGTACACCTGGTTTGCTCCACAACTGTAAGAGTTCTTCAATTAATGGCCTAAGGTACACATCAATGTCGTTGCCCGGTTGCTTCGGGCCTTGGATGAGCACTGGCATCATAATGAACTTACGCTTCATGCACAACCAAGGAGGCAGGTTGTAGATACATAGAGTCACGGGCCAAGTGCTGTGACTGCAACTCTGCTCCCCAAAAGGATTCATGCCATCCGTACTTAGACCAAACCATAAGTTCATTGTGCCACCTGCAAATTCTGGGAAGTCTCTCTCGATTTTTCTCCACTGTGACCCATCAGCAGGGTGTCTCAACTTCCCGTCTTTCTTACGGTCTTCTTTGTGCCATCGCAACAACCTGGCATGCTCTTTGTTTCTGAACATGCGTTTCAACCTTGGTATTATAGGAGCATACCACATAACCTTAGCAGGAACCCTCTTCCGGAGGGGCTCTCCCTCAACATCACCAGGGTCATCTCGTCTGATCTTATACCGCAACGCATTGCATACCGGGCATTTATCTAAATTCTCATACTCCTTACCACGGTAGAGGATGCAGTCATTAATGCATGCATGTATCTTTTGCACATCTAATCCCAGAGGACAGAGAGTCTTCTTTGCTTCGTAGGTACTCTCGGGAAGTTCGTTATGTTTTGGAAACTTCGGTTTCATTATTTTCAGCATCTTTTCAAATGAGGAGTCAGTTAGACCACACTCTTCCTTCCATCGCAACAATTCCAGTGTGGTACCGAGCTTTGTGCTGCCATCTTCACAATTTGGGTACAACAATTTCTTGTGATCTTCTAACATGCCCTCTAACTTCAACTTCTCATTTTATGTTTCACAGTCTCGCTTTGCATCAGAAATGACCCTACCAAGTTCATCAGCCGGCTCATCTGATGCCCGTTCTTCACCTCTTTCTTCTCCATTGTCTTCCATTGCAGTATCACTGTATTCAGGAAACATATGATGATAGTTGTTATCATCATCTTCTTCTTCACCATCTTCCATCATAACCCCTCTTTCCCCGTGCTTGGTCCAGCAATTATAGTTGGGCATGAAACCTTTCATAATCAGGTGGCCGCGAATGATTTTCGAGGAAGAGTACTCCTTGTTGTTCCGACATTGAACACATGGACAACGTATAAATCCATTCTCTTTGTTTGCCGTAGCCACATCGATAAATTTATCCACGCCTTTGATATACCCGGCTACGCGTCGGTCACCGTACATCCATTCCCGACCGTTCATCTGCATCATATAAGTAAGTTTATCAAAAAACAGGACATCATAAATAGTGAAATAACCAATTCACACCGACACATGAATTGTATCAATGACCTAGAAAAGATAAGATTGCTAACCTCGATCGAGGGAAATAAAGAGGAGAAAGCTCAAGTGCGTCTCGGACACCTTCTATATTTTTGATCTATGAGAAATTCAACGGGATTATTCACTCAAACATTTCATCAAACACCTTCAATGCATGCATGAGAAAAAACTAGCACACCCCCTCACACCTTCCACCATTCGAAAAAACAGAGTGGAGGCAGAGGGGGCTGGGGCGTTGCATTTATAGAGGGCAGGGGGTCTTTAGTCCCGGTTGGAGCCAGCAACCGGTACTAAAGGTGCGTGCCACGCCATGTGACTGTGACCAAACCTTTAGTCCCGGTTGGTGGCTCCAACCGGGACGTATTCCCCCTTACCAACCGGGACGCATGCCCCCTGGCCCCGTGCCCGCTCCAACCGGGACGCGTGCCAGCATTAGTCCCGGTTGGTGGCGCAACCGGGACAAATGCTCTGAGGAGTCGCGAACGGATAGCCCTTTTTCCACTAGTGCCCCTTTGCCTTGAGCTTTTCCTCGACAAGTTGGAGACGAGACTGGGCCTGCATGAAGGATCTCGCGGCCCTCGGCGTTCTCTGTGAAGAAGTGCTGGAGCGCCTGCCACGCCGTATATGCGGTGCTGTCGTCCGTCATGATGACGTCCTGAAGCTCGTCCGAGATCGTGCCGTAGATCCACAGCACTATGTCGACGTCCGCCGAGCGCCACTCCTCGGTGGCGAGGTGCGGCGAGGTCTCCTCCTCGACGTGGTCGCGCGCGTTGATCTTGGAAAGGACACACAGGAAGAGGTTCCTCCACTTGTGCCAGTTGCCTGCGGCGGCGTCCAGCTTGAACTTGATGTACTTGTGGATATCGACGCCATTGGCGGTGAGAGGAGAGGGAGTGAGCTGGATGTTGGCGAGTTGGGAGGACAGAGGGAGAGCATCCGCGACACCGTCGTCGACGGCTCCGGTGGTTTGAGACTGGGAAGCAGGGGAGGTCGCCATCGGAGAAGAAAAGGGGGTAGGCTCTGATACCAAGCTAGATTTCAGAATAGGCGCACAACTCACACACTATCCATTAATCAGAATCAGGGGTACATATACATCAGGGGCGATCGTGCGGGAGCACAGATCGGATCAGATCATGGCGAGAGAATAGCGCCCACCTAACGACTAGCTCTACCGGTTACAATGATGCCGTTACAAAGTCGTTACAATACGGTCCTGTCACGTATCTTTCCAACACGTACTATCATGCATGCAAATGCGATGAATCATGTACTCCCTCTGTTTTAAAATATAAAATATTTTAGCTTTGTAAAGCAAATGTATCTAGACTTCTTTTATTAATACTTAGGTTCACTTATTTATGAAGTGAATCTACACACTAAAACAAATCTAAATAATTTTTTTTCACAAACCTAAAACATCTTATATTTTAAAACAAAGGAAGTACAATGTAATCGAGTAGGCCTAGCAAAAAGAAGAAAGTACTCTATCTGATCCGATTTGCGACAAGAACGTAGAGGGTACCTTAATTTATGCCACGTGCCCTGTAGTCTGTGCCAGCACTTCCTACATAGGTCAAACATCTGCAACTTGCACGTATGATTTTTTTTGCACACATGATTAACTAGCTGAGTTGACATAAACAAATGTATGTTTGTAGAAGCTCATAGAGAGCACATGACATTCTTTGTTTATGCGAGATAGATCGATCGGCGTAGATTTGACTAGATGGTCCACGCGCGGCTTCGCTGCTTCGACTTTCAGTAATTTGCGTTTAAGTTCTGCGTTTTTTGGTCATGCGTGTGGATTTCGTGTCGGTTTTGGAGGAGCCGTCGGTTAGTTGGGTGACACGCGTCGACCGAGATGTTCCTGAGTTGATAAGTGGCACGTGTTGTTGTTGGTTTGGTGAGTACTATAAAGAGTCTGCTACGTGAGCCTAGGAGCTGTGTGGTTCAAGCTTCTCTTGGTTGACCGGTGTGTGCATAGTTAGTGTCAGACATTGTTACTGCGGCCTGGTGGTATGGACGTGTCTTGTGTGCATGACGATGGCTACAGTCCTGATAATTATTTTTTAGCTCATTGTTATCGTACCTGCTGCTAACTTTATTTTTTTGCCGCGGTATGTGATGTGCAGTCGGTGTTGTTCTTCCTTTCCTTTCTCGTCGTTCGATGTTGGCCGAATCATTGACCCTGGTTGGTGGTTCGGCGCCCACGTATTCTATGCAGTGGCTTTCGGCTGCGTATCAAACGGCTGTAGAGACGTTGTTTCCTCAGCGCTGTCATGCCGGTTGTACTGTAAGGGTACGTGTGGTTGGAGGTACTCTGCCGGATGTGGAGGCCGCGGAAGAGGACGCTGCTGATCGTTTGCTTCGGTCTCTGAGGTTTAGACACGGGCTTCGAGTAGACGGCGCGAACTGGGCTGGAATGAACCGGCCGCGTCGTCGCAATGTCGTGCACCGTGACTTTAGGAACGCCGCAATCGTCAAGCAGAGGGCGTTTGCTCGAGGGCTCGCTTATTGGAGAAGGGGTGGGGTTCTGCGATTGATGCTTTGCAGGAAGCTTCCCGTTTTTGCACGGAGTTGTCCGTGACTGCGTCTCGAGAGCCTGCTGCTGCTACGGCGAGCACGCTCCAGCATTTTCTCGAGGGTGTCCAGCTGCTGGGTGAGATTGTTGAGGAGAGGATTGACGCTGGGACGGCGAAGTTTGAGTTAGCGCTTAGCAGTGGGGAGTGATGGAATATTTGTACTGTACTTTTTTTTAGTTGGGCTGGTGTAGCGTGATGTGTCTTCTGTCCGTAGTCTTTTTTATTGTGTTGGTGCGTGTTTGTTTGTTGTGTATTTTTACAGTGATTTGGGTTTTTTTGTTGTTATCGCCGCAGAGTGTTTTTTTTGGATATTGTCTATTTCTTATTTATTTAGGTTTAGTAAGAAAGAAAAAATTAGTTTAAAGTGTATGCCAAAAGTATACTATCCGAATCGAGATATTCATAGTCCTTTTTGAGAAAATCAAAATTCCCATGCATTGTCGGCTAGGTAGATATAGAGTTATAATTGTATTTCTAGTCCAGCTTTGCACATTAAACCCGGACCTTTTTTATGGGAATTTATTATTGTAGAACCGCTATTTTTCCGGCGTTGTTTTCGCTGGTGTCAGGGAGAAAGATTTTCCCTAACCCTCGACCAGTCTCCGCGTGTCTTTCCCTTCTTGTAAGCTTTTCCCTAACCCTCGACCAGTCTTCGCGTGTCTTTTCCTTCTTGTAAGTCGCTCCTTTGGTAATTTATTACTTTAGATCCGCTCTTCTTTCCGCATTGTTTTCGTGGATGTCAGGGAGAAACCTTTACCCTAACCCTTGACCAGCCTCCACGTGTCTTTCCTTTCTTGTAAGTCGCTCCTTTTTCCTGCGTTGTTTTCGTGGGCATTAGGGAGAAACCTTTACCCTAACCTTTACCATAGGCTAATCAGAAACAGAAGAGGAACAAGCAGCATCAGCAGCAGCAGTGCAAGCCTGCATCTTAGCTCTAGCGCGATCACCTATCTTCCTAATATACTTAAACAAATACTTCACAAGATGGGTCTTGTTACACCACTCAACATTTATATGACCCTGATACTTTTTAAGAAGGCGCACATTATGGGAACAACCCAAAGATTATCCAAGACATGCACCCCCTTGGTGACAGACCTACCATCGCAACGCCTCCTATATATTGGAAAACCATCCTTGTCAATACTACTCAAATCTGCATATACTTTCGGAAACCTTTTTGAACAAACGCCTTTCTTCATACAGGGACAACCCATATTCATCCGACCACACGGACCATGCATCATGAACTCAGTAACCAAAGAATAAGCGAGAGGATCAACCCTGATATCCGGCATCTCCACAGAAATAAATTCGTCAATAAAATCAGCAGCTAACTCCGAAGACCCCTCAGATTCAGCACGCTCAATCCGGTCAAGCCACACAAGAAAATGCGCATGAGGTAATCCCCTTTTCTGGAATTCCACCGTATACACAACTAAAACACATTAAAGACAAACAATCCAAACCAAAAAAAATTAGCACAAAAACACAAAGAATAAAACTAAAACAAACTAAACCAAACAACCAACAACACAAGAACAAACTAACTAGCTCTGACAGGCCCAAAAGCTGAACCTCCTTTGATGTCACCATATAACTCATCTAACTTCATCTTAAACACTCTTGCAACCAAATCAGACCTATCAGCCGCCCTCTGAGGCTCCTGCTGCAACGCCTCTAAGATCTCGTTCCACTTTGGGTTACAGGTAAACGTGACAAACAAATCAGGAGCACCATAAGCCCTACAAATAGCCATTGCATCCTGATAATTCTGCGCCATATAACGGCGAGAACCAACAAAACTGGACTGAAGCAAAACCCGCACTCCCACATTTTTCCCTTTCGAAGCACCCTCGCCTATCGCATCCGACAATCCATGATACTACTCACTCCTCAACTTATCCTGATTCTTACGCACATAATCAAGCCTATCACACTCCACACATGAATAAGCATCCACTTTAGACTGCTCTAACAAACGCCCAACACAGGTATAAGGATTTGGCTGACCCCTTGTATAATGACAACGATGACAATAATACTCAACCATGGTCACACTTTTCCTACCAATAATAGGAGCACCATCAACTGAAACATAATTAATTCCCAAATAAAAACCCTTGTCACCAAAAGGAAACAACAGAGGATACTGCAAAGCCATAAGAGCCGGATGCAAAGGAGAAACGCGTTTCAGAGGTCCATCTCTACACTCAATAATAATATCAAACCTACACCTCTCAGTACTCAAATCACCTACTATAAGAGCAGCCAATTCAGGAGTGGTAGGCAGACTATACACACGCGGATCCGCCAAATCAGACCCCACAATCCGAACAGCTATCTTCGGACATTCAGGCGACAACTGACGCTGGCTTGTAGTCCTAAAATCCTTGACCAACTTATTATGCTCATTCAACATAGCAAGCAAATCAGCCACAATCTGTGGATTAGGACCAGCAGGACGATCTCCATTCCGCTCCCCATCCGAACTAAAAATCTTAAGACGGTTATCCAACTCTCTCTCCGTGTCATGAATATAAAGTTGAGCAAACTGTGGTTCCTTCCCATTAGACGGCAGAAGCGAACCCATCTTGTGAGCAACTACGCCATTTATCTTAAACACATAAGGCCCACCACCCGTGTTTATACTTTTATCTACTTTAGCACCAAGAGAGGTAAAAGAAAACATCGAATTGTATGACCTCATCAACCGCATAAACTCCGCAAACACAGCTCCACCACCAAAAACAGCAAGCTCACGCAAAGGAGATGGCCAATCCTTAAACCTGGGCAATTTCACTTTACCGGCATGGCAACAGAGATTATACACCACCGGACCCTCCCTGGCAGCGCTATCAGAAACACACCTCTCAGCAAACCAAAACAAAGCACCACAATAAGGACACCGAAAATCTAAGCCACCATGATAAGACCGTCCAACTTAGCTAACTGAAAATAAATAGACACATCTCAAAACAAACATCATATCCAAAACCAAAAACACACAAACTCGCATGACCGCAACAAACCTCTCAGGAACTCCAAATTCTCAACAGACAAACTATCCAACCCAATGGCTTGTTCCTTCATCAACAAACCTAAAGAACAATACAAACAAACAAACTATCGATGCTAAAAACAAATCAAAAGCAAACCAAATGAAAAAAACACAAAAAACACAACACCAAAGAGATGCGGCCTTCGCAACCTACGCCTCTTCCGACGATTCTCCAAAGCCAAACAACCCGAAACATAAGGAATGTATATATCTGCGCCTGACAAAACAACACAAAAACAGTAAACAACAAACAACAACCCGGAATAGCACTAATCCCTATACTCAAAATCACATAGAACACACCATATTCAGTAGCAGCTAACTGAGCAGCATCAGCGGCACATTTAAGATCCCGTGGAGCAGCCGCCGATAGCTCGGCACGCCTACGTGAACTTGCACGCATAGAAGGCTCACTCGAAGACACAGCAGGATCAACCGAAACCAGCCTACTGGAACCACGACCATCAGAAACACGACCACGACCATAACGACCCGCAACACGCGCCCCAGACGGCACACTTGAAGACACAACAGTATCGACCACAACCTCCAACCCAGCTGAACCACAAAAAACAGAATCACGACGCCGACCACGCTGACCCGCAACAGGGGCCACAGACGGAACACTCGTAGATCCACCATTACCAGCCACAGACAAACCAACAGAAACATGTCGCCGCACACGCCGACCCGCATCCAATGCCCCAGACGGCGCCACCGAATCACCGGAAGAGAACACAGCTAATGCATTCCAAAATACAAAACTCTCAACACACCAGCAAGAAGAAACATAAAAACAGATAAGAGAGAAAAAAATACCAGCACGTCTCCGGCTGCGACGCCCTGACGCCGCCACACCAACGTCCATCGCACAAATAGCCGAACAAACAATACCACAGAACAGCTACACACCTTCCGCACCATAGCCAGAGGCGAGATCAGCGCAACTTCTCAATCGACCTCACGTTGGCGCCGATCGCTCCCCATCTTCCTCTCCCCACCCCTCTCCCGCTCGCTCGCAACCAACAGCAACAAAACAAAACGTCTCATCCCCCACCAACTTGTCCCGTCGCCCAACTCGCCCTCTCACTGAAAGAACATTTCATAATCCCTAGTGTTTTGTGTATTAGATAACAATATCAAGGATTATTTAATGTGTGTTGAAGTGCTGCAGATCTTTACATTGAAAAAGGAAAGGAAACTGCTTTTGGGGGGCGGATAATCCGCCCACCCCTTTCCCAGTTGGGCGCAAGCCCCAGAGATGGGGCGGAGTTTCGGACGGATTTTCCGGCCCCGCCGGATAATCTGCCCCAGGATGGGGCCGGATAATCCCCCCTCCCCAAGATCTTCACCAAGTTCGTCAAGGCGCCATCCCTAGAGAGGGGGCGGTTTTTCACCCCGGAGTATCCACCGTGAGGGCGGAGTTTTCCCACGGGCGGATAGTCCGCCCCTAGTGGGGGGCGGATAATCTGCCCCCAAACTTGTTCAACGGCCAGATCTTGGCAGGGGGTATTTAAGCCAGCCTTTCCCCTCCTGCCAGATCTCTTGGTTCATTCGAAAAAGTCAAGATCTGATCTACAACCTTCATCCAAGAGAGCTCCACCTAGATCCACCCAAAGGCCCCGTCCCTTGGGGAATCGAAGGAGGAGGACTCGATCTTCAACAACTGCAATCAAGCACTTCATCTCCTCTCCATTCGTTTGGAGAATCTCCGATCTAGTATTTCTTACGAATATCTAGATCCTTGCTTTTGAATATATTGATAATCCTTGTTCTTGTGACAGCTTGTTGTCATTACGGGAGCCCCAATTCAGTTGTGGGTGTGTGCCCCGGTAGAGTTGTAAAGGCACCGGTTCCCGCCTCGAAGGGTACCAATAGTGGATAAGGTGGATTAGGCCTTTCGTGGCGAGATCCATCAAATAATAGGGTGAGGCCTATTGTGGCATGGTGGTCTTAGAACCGCCCACCCCTCCAACGCAGATGTACTTCCCTTAACAAGGAAGGAACTGCGGTAAAACAAATCCTTGTGTCTCCGCGTGCTCCACTACGGTTCCCTCGATCCTCTCTATACGTGCTTAGTAGTTAGGGTTGTATATAGGGAAATTCTTGTAGTTGCATATCTAGAGAATTTACTTTATGCCAAGCCTAAAACTTGAAAAAGAACTAAAAAAAATGGGTAGCACCTATTCACCCCCCCCCCCCTCTAGGTGTCCATACGATCCATTTCAATTGGTATCAGAGCCCTGGCTCTTAATTCGGGCTTAACCACCTAAGAGAAGTATGGGTTCTAAGGTAGATGGGAGTGATGCTCCGGAGGTAGTCACCATGAACGATCTCAAGATGTTGGAAACAACCTTGGTGAGTTCAATGGAGACTAAGATAGAAGAGATGCGTCAATTGATAATGCGTCTCTCCACATCCGCAGCACCTCCATCTAACTATAAGGCTACCACTCCGCAATCCAAGGAAATGGGTAAAACCAATTCCAAAGATAACGAAGTGGTTGGTGATGGCACTAGCAAGAGCTCCTCCTTGAAAAAGGATAGTGGTAAGGAAGGATACAATGAGGTTTCCCATGTGTATTCTCCTGATCCACCTATCCCTCACCCACATATACATAAGGGGTGATCCACCCAAACTTTCAGCATCTACTTTTATTCAATGGCAATTTTTGATGAAATCTCATGTGTGCAGTTCCTCCATTGAGTTGTGGAAAATCATCGAGAATGGTCTTCATGTTGGAGATCCCAACAATCTAACAAGAAGAGAGGTTGTTGATAGTCAACTCAACGCTACAACTATACACATGGTACAGCTTGGTGTGGGTGACAAAGACATGCCACACATTCAGCATCTTAGTACAGCTAAGGAAGCTTGGGATGCTCTCACCGAGATCTTCATCAAAAATGAAAGTATGATAAGAAATAGATATGATGCTTTGAGCAATGAAGCTGAAGGATTTTATATGCTGGATGGTGAAAACCACGAGGACATGTATAGGAGGCTCAAGGCAATAGCCACCACTTTCAGGAATCATGGTGCCTCTCATGTTGATGATGCATGGATCAAGCGCAAGTATGTCAGTGCTCTTATGCCATTTGAGCCCACGGATTTGAAAAGTCTCCAAGGTAGCCATAACTACCATCTTATGACATCCAATGAGGTAATGCAAGAAATGGCCGCTTGCAAAGTGGCTGCCAAGAATGCCGAAGATGCTCGTGCATGGGCTATGGGGATGCAAAAGGGGGTCAACATGACCTTGAAGACTAGTGTGATTGATCATGATGAAGATGTCATAGAAGGTATGGTCCGTCCCAAGGATATAAAGAGGATCCACAGACAATACCTGGATCTTTATGCTAGAAACTTTTGGAAAGACCCGGCCAAGGCTAAAGCTGAACTAGAATGCAAGAGTGGAGCTTATGGAAGAAAGGAAAATGGTCCCAAGCTAAGAACATGTTTCAACTGTGGAGACCGGCTGCACTTTGTAGCGGAGTGTCCATATCAAAGTAGGGAAGATAATGGAGGAAGACTTATTTTCAAGGACAAGTCAAAGGCTCCACGCAAGAAACAGTTTGTAAAGAAGAATGCTCCTTTTAAGAAGCAACCAAAGATTGTTCTAGTGGCTCAAGAAGAATACTCTTCGGGAAGTGAAGATGAGGACGAGGATGATAGCTCTCAAGAGGTGTCTGCTATAGTCACCACATCTACGTCAACATCACTCTTCGACTTCCCTAACGAAAACGTCACCAACAAGAATGCTACTTGTCTCATGGCAAGAAGTTCTGAGGTAACTACTTCTAACTCTTCTTTTCCTAAGGCTATGATTGACATGGATGATCCTACTAGTCTTAAGGTTAAAGAAGAGATTATTGCTTTGGACTATTTATTCACTAACTTGCAAGGTGAGCACAAAATACGCTTTGAGGCTCTTATGGACCAGCTGGCCCAAAATGAAGTTCTCCTCGAAGAAAAGGGCAGAATTGAAAGGGAGAATGCAATGGAAATTGCATCATTAAAAATGCACTAGAAGAAGAAGAGGCTCGGGTTTCTCTTGAAGAGAGGCTTGAGTCCATTGAGGAGTCACATGAAGAAATAGTGTCTAATCTTGTTAAGGAACATGACAATGCGGTCGCCAAAGCAAAGAAGTTAAAGAAGGAAAAGATTGACTTTGGGGCTGCTCATGATAGACTCTCCGAGGAATTGGAGAAACTTGACATCGCTCACAAGGCGTTGAAAAGTGATTTCTCTCTCAGTGAGTCACATGATCAGCTCCAAATTCGATTGGCCAAGTATGATGTTCCTAGCACATCTAAGTCAACATATATTTACAAAGAAAATGCTAGTGTGGAAGAAGGATTTGTCAAGGACATCACTCCCAAAGATAAGGGTGTTCTTGATAAGGTTCTTGGCAAGCAAAAGTCAAATCTTGGTAAAGAGGTACTTGGGTATGTCACCAAGTCCAAGAAAAAGAAAAACAAGAAGAACAAGACCAAGAATGTACAATCAAAGACAAGCACCGCTAACAAAACTAACAATATTGGTTTTGCAGGGTCTCACAATCCAAATTATGAACTCTTTTGTGATTATTATGGCAATGTTTATGCTTATTATGTTGGTCCTTTTGATGAATATGTTGCTTGATCTATTTGGGTCCCAAAGACCCTTGTTACTAACATGAGAGGACCCATTGAAAAATGGGTACCTAAAACCAAGAAGTAATTCTCTTGCAGGGCTATGCTTCCGGTGGGTCCAAATGGGTGCTGGATAGTGGATGCACTAGTCATATGACCGGAAGCAAGGAGATCAACACGGAGATGCGTCCCAATCTTGATAATATTACAGTCTCCTATGGTGATAAGTCTAAATCTCAGGTATTGGGTCTTGGCAAGGTTGTGGTTGCCCACGATATCTCTCTCATGGACGTCATGCTTTTTGAGACCCTCGGTTACAACCTTCTTTCCGTTCGTTCCCTTGGCAAGATGGGTTTTGCTGTTTTCATTGATGATGATTTGGTGGTACTCTTGTGGAGCAAGTCTCTAAAGGTCGCTTTTGTTGGGTATGTCGAAAATGACCTGTATGTGGTGGACTTTTCAGGGAAAACCACTTCGGGTCCTATGTGCCTATTCGGAAAGGCCGACGTGTGATGGTTATGGCATCGCCATTTAGCCCATGGCAACATGAGAACTTTGCAAAGTCTCCATAAGGGTGGCCACATCCTTGGACTAAAAGACAATGTCTCCTTTGCAAAAGATCGTGTTTGTAGGGCTTGTGTTGAAGGCAAAATGCATGATTCTGCCCACAAGAGGAAGACAATTGTTTCTTCAAAGAGAATCTTGGAATTACTTCATGTGGACTTATTTGGTCCTCCATCTCATGCCAGTCTCGGTGGGAAGAAATATTGCTTGGTCATTTTCGATGATTACTCAAGATATACATGGGTCTACTTCTTCAAGCTAAAAAGTGAGACTCAACAAACGGTCATTGGCTTTGCCAATGAAGTTCAACGTCAACACAACGTCCCTATCTTGGCAAGAAGAAGTGACAATGGCTCCGAGTTCAAGAACTACACTTTGAATGAGTTTCTAAGTGAAGAGGGAATAAGACATCAATATTCCGCTGCGTACACCCCTCAACAAAATGGTGTAGCCGAGAGGAAGAACCGGACTTTGATGGATATGGCAAGATCAATGTTGGTTGAATTCAAGTCTCCTTACTATAGGGGTTCGTAGCATGGAAAACAAAAAATTTCTATCGCATGCACACAAACAAGCCAAGATCTATCTACTATATTGTAGCAATGAGTCGATAGAAGAACTCACCCTCGAAGATTCCAAAGCGGTTAACGAGAGCAGATTCTCGTGGGTGATGTAGTCGTACTCTTGCCGATCTCAAGATCGCGTAGACGATCCTTCCGGCACTGCGTTCCGGCAGCACTTTCGTAGTCGGTCACACGTTCGGTACTCGATGAAGACCTTCCTCTCCCTTGTTCCAGCAGGCAGCGGAGGTTGTAGCACTCTCCTCGTGATTCCGGCAGCACGACGGCGTGGTGTCGGAAGTAGAGGGGAGATCTCGCAGGGCTTCGCCTTAAGCCGGAGCGAGTATGGTGGAGTATGAGAGAGCCTTGGTGATCTATGGAATAGAGGGCACCAAGGGGGTGGTGTAGCCGGTGGCTAGGGCTTGGGGAAGCCCTAACTCGGCGAGTTGGAGGAGCCCTAGGCGGCGGCAACACTTGGAGGTGGTGGCGACGGCGACTTGGGGCTAGGGTTTTGGGTGTGTGGGTAGGGGGCAGCCCTACCCTTCCTTATATAGGTGGGAGGGAGGCATTTGGGAGGAAGGAGTCCTCCTCCAACTCCTCCTCCTTGGCCGGCGGGTGGAGGGAGTGGGACTTCCTCCCCAAGTAGGTTTCCTACTCTCCCTCCACCAAGCAAACTTCGGATTTGACTTTTTCAAATTGGCGTTTGACTTTCAAACTAGGATTTGATTTCTCTCATCATATTGCCCAGCCAAGTGACCTAGTACATGATGCAACCATTCCACATTGTCATGACACATCCATGTACCCTTCCCCCTCCGGAGTGCTGGACCTTCCATACCCTTCTAGAACATTCCTGGTGAAAACACCGGAATCATTTCCGAACTCCGAAATAGGACTTTCCTTATATGAATCTTACTGTCCGGACCATTTCGGATCTCCTCGTGATATCTCGGATCCCATCCGAGACTCTGAACAACATTCAGTCTCTTACTCATCATTCCATAACTACTCAATAACATCGAATCCTTAAGTGTGTCTCCCTACGGTTCGTGAATTATGTGGACATGACCGAGACACTTCTCCGATCAATAACCAATAGAGGAATCTGGAAATTCATATGGCTCCCACATATTTCTACGATTACTTTGCGATCGAATGAACCACTTAAATACGATACCAATTTCCCTTTGTCTCACGATAGTTTACTTATCCGAGGTTTTGATCGTCAGTATCTCTGCATACCTAGTTCAACCTCGTTACTAATAAGTACTCTTTTATCGTTCCTGTGATATGTGATCCCTTGTGAGCCAGTCACATGCTTTCAAGCTAATTGGATGACATTCCACCAAGAGGGCCCAGAGTATATCTATCCGTCATATGGATGGACAAATCCCACTCTTGATCCATGTGCCTCAACCCATACTTTTCAAACACTCAATGCCACCTTTATAACCACCCACTTACGGTGTGGTGTTTGATGTCATCAAAGCATCCTTCCGGTGATGGTGATTAGCATGATCTCATGGTCGAAGGAATTAGGTTACTATGTATCAGAAATCTTATAGCAAATGAACTATTGAAATGACTTGATCTTTATGCTATGCTTATCTATAGGAGTATGTCCATCATACCATTCTCCTAATGATATGATCTTGTTGTTAACAACATCTCAATGTTCATGATCGGGAAACCACGATCATCTATTAACCAACAAGCTAGTATTATAAAGAGGATTTACTAGGGACTCTAATTTAGTTTACACACCACACAAGTATTAATGTTTCCGGTTAATACTATTATAGCATGAATGTAAACATTTATCATAAACACAAAGATATAATAATAACCAGTTTTATTATTGCCTCTAGGGCATATCTCCAACACTTACAACTTTTGGGCTGAAGTCATATCCACCGCTTGTCACTCATCTAACCGGCTCTACCTACAAAAGATTTTGGACAAGACTCCGTATGAAATACTTACCGGTAACAAGCCCAACATCTCATACTTCAGGGTATTCGGCTGTAAGTGTTTCTTTCTTATTAAAGGTGTCCGCTTGTCTAAATTTGAGTCCAAGGCTTTAGAAGGTATCTTTGTTGGTTACGGTGCCGAATCCCATACTTATAGAGTCTACAACAAGCTCACGTGACTATTGTAGAATCTTGTAGTGTGGAGTTTGATGAAAATGACAGTTCCTTTGTGGGGCAAGTTGATGTTTGTGATGCAGATGTTGAAATATCCCAAGATGCCATAAGAAGAATGGGCGTGGGATTTTTCTGCCCCATTGAGGAACCCCTTGTGGCGGATCGGGAAGGACAATTCTCCACTCAAGTGGAGCCCTCATCTACACAAGATCAACAAGCCTTACTGCTGGAGAAAATCCTGTACCAACACCACAACCTACTGAAGATCATCAGTCTTCTGGGCAAAGTGATAGTCCCAGGCCGGACTATCCGCCCCCTCCAAGGGGCGGACAGTCTGCCCCTGGCACTCCATCACGTCCCAGGGGATCAGAAGATGAAGGAAACGACCAAGAAAACTCCAGGCCGGATTCTCCGCCCCCAGGGGCGGATTATCCGGCCCTAGAACTCCCAGCTCTTTCAGGCACTCTCAGGAAGAGGAAGTTGTAGCCAAATCTCCCAGGCCAGATAGTCCGGCCCAACCAAGGGGCGGATTATCCGGCCCTGAAGAAAATGTTCAGCAGCAAGCTCCTGTTGTCAACTCATATCAAGATCAAGGGCAAGGTAGCGGACGAGACAAGGATACAAATGTTTAATCAACTCCTTCTAGAAACAATAAGGATATTGAGGCTCGTGGCAAGGCTCGTGCTGATCAGAACCTTGAGCTAAGAGGTCACACTCTTGACAAGGTTGTCGGCGATCTTCGAAGAAGGGTGTCTACTAGAAGAGAACTTGCAAGCTTTTGTGATCATCAAGCTCACATTTCTATGGTTGAACCGAAGAAGGTCTTTGATGCTCTTGAAGATCCCGATTGGGTTGTTGCAATGCATGAAGAATTAAATAACTTCGAGCGCAACAAAGTTTGGAAGCTCGTAGAGAAACCCAAGGAATGCCGCAATGTTATCGGCACCAAGTGGATTTTCAAGAACAAACAAGATGAAAATGGCATTGTTGTGAGTAATAAAGCAAGACTCGTGGCTCAAGGATTCTCTCAAGTGGAAGGAATTGACTTATGGTCTTGTGGCTCGTCTTGATTCCATCTGTATCCTTCTTGCCTATGCCGCTCATCATAATTTTAAATTACAGCAAATGGATGTTAAGAGTGTGTTTCTTAATGGTCCACTACATGAGTTGGTATACATCAAGGATCCCAAATTTCCGAACCATGTCTACAAACTCGATAAGGCGCTCTATGGCCTTAAACAAGCCCCACGTGCGTGGTATGAGCACCTTAAAGAGCTTTTGTTAGACCGTGGATTCGAAGTTGGGCAAATCGATCCCACTCTTTTTACTAAGAAGGTTAATGGGGAGCTTTTTGTATGCCAACTATATGTAGACGACATTATTTTTGGTCTACTAACCAAGCTTTTAACGATGAATTTTCAAAGCTTATGACTGACAGGTTTGAGATGTCTATGATGGGAGAATTGAGATTCTTTCTTGTCTTTGAGATCAAACAACTTAGAGAAGGAACTTTTATTAATCAAGCTAAGTACATCCAAGACATGCTCAAGAGGTTCAAGATGACGGATCTCAATGGCGTTGCTACTCCAATGCAAACAAAGTGTCATCTTGAGCTTAATCCCAAGGGTAAAGACGTGGACCAAAAGGTATACCGATCCATGAACGGCTCTCTCCTTTACCTTTGCGCATCTAGGCCCGATATCGTGTTAAGTATAGGAGTGTGTGCAAGGTACTAAGCTGCTCCTAAAGAAAGCCACTTAGTGGCGGTCAAACAAATCTTCAGATATTTGGTTCATTCCCCAAATTTTGGTTTGTGGTATCCCAAAGGTTCCAGTTTCTCTCTATGTGGTTACACGGATTCAGATTGGGATGGTGAAAAAGATGATCGAAAATCAACTTCTGGTGCATGTCAATTCTTGGGCAGGTCTCTAGTGTGTTGGTGTCCAAAGAAACAAAATTGCATATCACTCTCAACTGCCGAAGTTGAATATGTTGCCGCTGCAAGTGCTTGTACACAATTATTATGGATGAGGCAAACTTTAAAGGAATATGGTGTCAATTGTGACAAAGTGCCTCTTTTTCTGATAATGAAAGTGTTATCAAAATTGCTTACAATATGGTACAACATACAAGAACAAAGCATATTGATATTCGTAATCACTTTATTCGGGATCATGTTGCTCGTGGCGATATTGTACTATCCTTTGTGAGCACGAAGAACCAACTTGCTGATATCTTCACTAAGCCTCTTGATGAAGCAATATTTTGTTATTTGCGGAATGAGCTAAATATCATAGATTCAAGGAGCTTGGCTTGACTACCCTTGCATACCCACTTACCCTTATTCATGTATTTGGTTTAGATGCAGGCATAGACATACGGGGAGTGTGGTCCTAATTGATTGGGCTAACCCTCCCCCCATAATGCCGAAAGCAAGAAAAATCATTTCCCTTAATATCATTTTGTGATATGTGAGTTATTGATGAGCATTGGTTTTGAACTCAAGATACATCTTCGCGGTGTCATGCCATGCGCTCCAACATGGTGTGTCGTGGTATTGCACGACAGATGCTACTGGGGGTAGATTACGTAGAGGGAGCAAGGCGACGCTGGAGAATCCGGGAGCGAGATTGGCACACGATGTACCCAGGTTCACATCCCCTCGGTGGAGGATCGCTATGTCCTGCTGTCAATCCAGTATATGATCATAGATTGGTTTACAAGGGAGCCGCCGTAGGCGGAGGGAGAGACTAGATCTAATCTAATATGGGAGAGCCTCCTCCGTGGGGGTGCCCCTGGTGGCTTTATATATGCAGCCAGCTAGGGTTTACAAGTATTTGGTGGGCTTTGTATTGAACTCTCTATCTTGGGCCTCCAGTCGGCTGGGTCCAGTATACCCCAGTCGCCATATTGGGCGAGTCGACCCGCTCAGGGCTAGGTTCCAGTCGGCTCAATCCATCTGGCAAATCCGCTTCGTGGGTATACCCCGATTGGTATTCCCCGATCATGGTGGCTTCGGCCACCGCCCTCTTCCTTGAGAAGAGTTGGTTTCTAATGGCTCTTTTTGGATTTTCTTGCATATCTCCTGTTCTTATGGAAAACACACCCAACTTTGGCTTTTGTTTGATTTGTTCTTGCAACTTTGGGTGTGTAGTACCATCACAGTTTGTTCTTGCACACAAGTCCTCTATACACCATCGAGGGTTTTTGCAAGGATGCTCTGTCCTGAATCTGTCTTTACAGAAAATTCAGAGGGGGCGGACTATCCTCCCCAAGTGGGGGGCGAATTATCCGCCTCGGGCGAATTCTGCCTCTTAAGGGATGGGTCGGGGAAGCGAGGCTCAAACAGAGCAGCCAGCCCTCCCCCAACCCTAGCTCTGCCCCCAGCCGCCGTCGAAGCTTCCGCCCCTTCCCGGAGTCGATTTGACCACCAGATTCTCTGGGTCCTCCCCGGATCTTCTTCACCTCGCCTCCGGGTACCTTCTCCTCCATGTTTTTCCTCCAATGAGTGAGGGTAACTCCCTCATCTCTCTCCTTTTGTATGGGATTCATTATTTTTGGTGGAAATCTCGTTGTAGAAGATACTATGTGATTCCCTTGCTTGTTAGAATCAGTAGTATTGCAATCCTAGTGCCTGATCTGTTTTGCCTTGGTGAATCTGGGCCATTCCAGAATTTTTCTGCGGGGGCGGATTATCCGCCCCTGCCAGGGCCAGGTAATCCGTCCTGGATATTAAAACCTGGTCTGGTTTGGCTCTAATTTACGAAATGCACACCTTTGGCTCATGGATTGCTTTTCTACTATTTCTAACATTTTCTCCTGGACTTGTGTGTGTGCTTATCTCCATGTTATCCCTCTCATGATTTTCACAGGTGGTTCCAAGGCTACTAAGACCTTCACTCGTCGTCCCCGTGCCCGTTATCTCAAGCTCACTGCAGAAGGGAAGTTCATTGACGAAATAGAGGTTAGCAGGGCAGCAAAGAGAGGCTGAACGGATGGTAGAGGCTGCAAAGAAAACCAAGAGGACGGCATCTCGCAAGGGCAAACAGTCGCGGCCGAACTACAAGGCTATGGACAGTATTCAGTATGCCTCCATTAGCCAAACTGATTACTATGATGAGGCTGACAGTGATGGTCCTCCAGAGGACTCGATGTTTTGGAATGCATACTTTCGGGCTATTCATGATGATGTGTATGCCACTCTCAAGCTTCGCCCCATGCACCCCATCAATATGACTGAGGCCCAATCCAAGGCAAGGCTCCTTGAAGCTTTGGCTGTGACTAACAAGATGGGGCTTCACCACCTTATGACTCTCCAATGCAACTATGGTTCCTCCGTGGTGAGGCAGTTCTTCTCGACACTTGTGATCTGCGGTGATGAGCGTCGTACCATGAAGTGGATGACCGGGACAACAATGATTCAGTCGGACTTCCGCATTTTTGGACAGGTTCTTGGGTATGCTTTCCATGGCCGTGACACTCCTTCTGACCACCGCATCATTTCTCCACTCAAGCCATCCAAGGACATTGTGCTCGCTCCTTGTTTGACATCTGATGGTATTGCTGGCACCTTCTCTGGACTCTCTCCGTTGTATGCCTCCCTTGTTGGTCTTTTTAGGGAAAGCATATCTCCAGTGGGGGCAACAATGACAAGATCCGCGGTCACCTGGTTCCTCTCCTTGCATTTTCTCATGAGTGTGCCACTAATTCTGGTTCAGCTACATATTACAAACTAGATGTCATGGACTACATATATCATGAGATGACGGATGCTATGATCAACAGGCTCTCTATCCCATATGATCCTTTCATTATGATGCTTGTCAAGCATATGTTGCCCCTTGAGGACTTTGGCACTAATTTGGATGGTGTTCACAGGCCCAAGAAAATCTACAACAAGGATCAGAAGACCCATCACCCTTCCACTTCTCCTGAGTCCTTCATGCGTGATGCAAGGTCTAGTGGTCGTCGTTCCGCGGTGTCCCCACTGTCACGCGAGGTCAAGAAACTCAATTGATTCCAGCGGAACATCCTTTGCATGGGCATAGATACTCACAAGGGCCAATATGAGGAATACCAGAGGATCCATGAGTTGGCACACACTCAGCAGCTCATCCTTCACCATGTGTCTGGTGGCACTGGCAATCCACCTCCTCCTACTGCTCCGGAACCATATGCTCAGTGGAACACTACAGGGATCAACTATGGAGAGCTCGAGAGTTGCCTGTTTCCTCCACCTCCGAGGGCTCCTACTCCTCTAGCTGATGACGATGATGAAGAGTATGATGAAGAGGAAGGGGACGGGGATGACTATGATGCCAAAGGGGTAGAAGTAGTTCTATTAGGTCAACGGATTTTCATGGGTCGGGTGCAAGCACTTGCTTTTTCATTTGTTTTATTTGCATACTTGTTCCCCTTTAGCGTGAACTTATTTGCTATTTGTGCTTGGTTTATGTAAGACTCTGTCGTGCTTTATTGTGTATGATCCTCTGGAATTCTGGATTTATATTGTGGATCTACTCTCATGGAATTCTGGATTTATCTATGGAGTCTGGCATTATATTTGATGGCATATGGAATCATGGGATTATCTAGTGTATGCATCAATTTTGTGGGATGTGCTTGGAGCCTAACAATCTCATTAGTTTATTTGGCTATACTCACATCCCGGTGGTATGACCTTGTTTCCTAACTCACCTTGTTTTAATTATCTTTGCTATGAAAGTTGCGTTTTCTCTAGTGTGTGCATTTGTATTCAAATGCAAATTTTAAATATGCACACATCTAGGAGGAGCCTCTTTCATTTAATTTAAGGTGTCGTTAGTAGTCTTTTCCAAATCCTATTATTGTCATCTAACACCAAAAGGGAGAGATTGAAAGAACATTTTATAATCCCTAGTGTTTTGTGTGTTAGATAACAATATCAAGGATTATTTAATGTGTGTTGAAGTGCTGTAGATCTTTACATTGAAAAAGGAAAGGAAACTGCTTTTGGGGGGCGGATAATCCACCCCTACTAGGGGCGGATAATCCGCCCACCCCTTTCCCAGTTGGGCGCAAGCCCCAGAGATGGGGCGGAGTTTTGGCCGGATTTTCCGGCCCCGTCGGATAATCCGCCCCTTGGGGAGGTCGGATAATCCGCCCCTCTTGGAGTTCGTCAAGGCGCAAGCCCCAGAAGGGGGGCGGAGTTTTGGCCAGATTTTCCGGCACCACCGGATAATCCCCCTCCCCCCAAGATCTTCACCAAGTTCATCAAGGCGCCATCCCTAGAGAAGGGGCGGTTTTTTCACCCCGAAGTATCCGCCGTGAGGGCGGAGTTTTCCTAGGGGCGGATAGTCCGCCCCTAGTGGGGGCGGATAATTCGCCCACAAAATTGTTCAACAGCCAGATCTGGGCAGGGGTATTTAAGCCAGCCTTTCCCCTCCTGCCAGATCTCTTGGTTCATTCGAAAAAGTCAAGATCTGATCTACAACCTTCATCCAAGAGAGCTCCACCTAGATCCATCCAAATTCCCCGTCCCTTGGGGAATCGAAGGAGGAGGACTCGATCTTCAACAACTGCAATCAAGCGCTTCATCTCCTCTCCATTCGTTTGGAGAATCTCCGATCTAGTATTTCTTATGAATATCTAGATCCTTGCTTTTGATTATATTGATAATCCTTGTTCTTGTGACAGCTTGTTGTCATTACGGGAGCCCCCAATTCAGTTGTGGGTGTGTGCCCCGGTAGAGTTGTAAAGGCACCGGTTCCCGCCTCGAAGGGTACCAATCGTGGAGAAGGTGGATCAGGCCTTTCGTGGCGAGATCCATCGGAGAATAGGGTGAGGCCTATTGTGGCGTGGTGGTCTTAGAAGCTCTCACCCCTCCAATGCAGATGTACTTCCCTTAACAAGGAAGGAACTGCGGTAAAACAAATCCTTGTGTCTCCGCGTGCTCCACTACGGTTCCCTTGATCCTCTCTTTACGTGCTTAGTAGTTAGGATTGCATATAGGAAAATTCTCGTACTTGCATATCTAGAGAATTTACTTTATGCCAAGCCTAAAATTGAAAAAGAACTAAAAATTGGTAGCACCTATTCACCCCCCCTCTAGGTGACCATACGATCTATTTCACTCCCCAATCCCCTCCTACCTCGCCACACCGTCGCTCGAGTGCGAACAAAATCGCCAGAGGCGTGATTAGCACAACTAATCAATCGACCTCACAACAGCGCCGCTCACTCCCAGTCTCCCTCTCCCCGCCCCTCTCCCGCTCGCCCTCTCCCAAATCCCACCTACCTCGTGACACCACCGCTCAATCCATGTCTTCCTCTACCCGCCGCTCTCTCCCACTCGCTCGCCACCAACAGCGGCAGGAAGTAACGAACAGAGAAAATGCACAATACGTAGAAGAGAGAAACAGAAACAAACCCAAATGGCGTCGCCCCGCCGGAGACACAGACGACCGCCACCAACGCACCCAGAAGCCTGCACCCCGCTCAGCACCACCGTCCAACCAAAATCAACCCCGCCGCCCACATGATAAAACACGTATACCCAACCGACGCCTGAAGAAAAGGACACGCGTTATACAACCGCCCCACGTAATGACGGTGCCCAATTTTCAGCCGCAGACAACCGTCAAAGGCCCAACTGACAAAAAAAAGCCCAACTAACCAGCGCTGTAAGCAGTCGATCAACCAGAAGCTCAACTAACTAGCGTTGTAAGCGGTCAATCAACCAGGAAGCTGCAATTCGAGGGAGCTTAGTGCTCCTTAGTGATACCACGCATACTAGACCATGACAGCGCGCGTTGCCGCGTCCGTCCATTTCATGATGAATTATTAAGAATAGTGAAAATACTCAATGACATGGAACATGTAAATTTAAGTTTGTATCAACCTTCTCATATAATGATTTGCAATCAAATAGAAAATATTTGGAATAATTCGATAGTAAAAAAATTTCAGGAACATTGGGAATTTTAATACAATATCTCGATGTAGATAGTTCACATGTTCAAAGCTTCAGGTGTAAGATCACAAAAGGTGAAATGAAACCATCCAAATCATAAATGGATATAGCATTGCACAAAAAGCAATGGAGTAAGTGGTATTATTTCTACATTGAAATTTTTCCTAGTCTCATCCAGATGGTTTCATGTGATCATAAGGTACAATTTGTTGGGGGAGTTCACTGAAATATTTCATATGTAGAAAAATAATAGGATATCTCTTGATTATCTTTGAAGTTGCTAAAAAACACAACATAAGATAGATTAAGCAGTAGAATTTAAATAGCCAGTAGCCTAGTACTATCCAAATAATATAACAAGGAATAGTAATAGTATATAATAGGTTTGATCACAGGCATACACAAAATGTGAAGTGAGCACATATCTATACTACAACAAATGTCAGGACCATAGATGGCCTGCTAATTTTGTTAACAACCATGCTAAGTGCAGCATAGCTTCGCTTCCTAGTTTTCCAACAAAATAGGAAAGCATCCTTGTGAATGTAGGATGGAGTAAAACTACATTTTAGATCAAAAAGGTATTCTTGCAATTGGTAAATTTTCCTACTTATAAAATATATATCCATATAACCTTCAAACTATCTTTTCTAAAATAGTAGCATACCTATTCTATGACTATTGTAATGCTAAAACTACTTATCCAGCAGTAAAATATGCATGTTTAGAAATATATCAATATATCACAGAACTAACTCTAACTAAATACCAAAAACATTGTTTACAGACCATGCCACATAATTCATTATCCTACTTATTATATATCAATGCAAATGCTATCTTGTCGAAATGGAAAGGAGAATGTAATAGCAGAAGTTCTGGAAAGTCGAAAAAATTCAGCTCTCATTTTCAATTAATTCTAATGCAAACAAAGCCTAAATTCTCATTTTTCGTGTTGGTGATTAATTGGAGAAAACAAATGCTTTGGGGAAGTTTTTATGGAACTTAGCTAGAGAGAGCACAATTTATATAGGAAATGTATGTGCTCACATTTAGGACGAGCTACTGGTTGATATGTGCACTTTCGGGACTTCTGATTTATTTTGAACTTGCACCTTTTTGGTTTGTGTTTGATACAATGGCTCATAGATTTTGATGGCTCGCAAATTAGATGCTCATACTTATTAGAGATTATCCAATGTTTATGTAGCATGAAGAGGCTAGGCTGCAAATAATTCTGCGGGATATATGTAATAGACATAAGCCAGTGAACTTTTCCTTCATTTCCCTGCATAAGCCATATGAAAAAATTGAGTGAATGAACAATACTTTTCCTTTATTTCACTGCATAAGCCATATGAAAAAATTGAGTGAATGAACAATACTTTTCCTTTATTTCACTTCATAAGCCATATGAAAAAATTGAGTGAATGAACAATTACATCTTATTCCCAGCCAGTGATTAAGATAATTTTTGCTAGGACTGTAAAATTGTCTACAGAAGAATAGTTGATTTGTATTATTCCAATTTGCCGGGTTTATATCTTGAACATGAGGCTACAGTAGAAAACACAAGAGTATAACGTTGATATATAACCATCCTATTAATTTTTGATCTGCTACTCCATACAAAAAATCTAGATTACTAAAAAGAACCACAAACTAACACATACCCTAGAAGCATCAGACATTTAATAATCCTTTCTTCCTAATTAGCGAGATCGACAAACAGTCAAACAATAAATCCATCATTTGATCAGATAGAAAATGAAAGACGACTCTGTGGAAACAACTACATCAAGGTTACCTAAAGGCCATTTCTTTCTGCATAACTCATTTTTAACTCATTTTCCTGAGGGGCAAACTTGATCAGTAAACTGAATTTAAATAAATAAATAAATTAGTTATTCTAATTGGCTAAGAAAGTCAATACCTATTGCTGAGTAGTATAGCTTTTCATCAGAGTGCCAACAAAAAGGACAATTAGTGGTTCAGATTGGCCAATTTTGTATAATTATTTTCATCAAAGCTAGCTGCGTGGGTACCCCACAATGCAACATCCACGGTCCTTTCACTGTTTTGTGTGTCGGGTGCAAGTTAATATTGTAAAAATAAGAGACCAGTTGCAGGTTCGAATCAGTAGTCTATTTAGTTGCAGGGTTCCTCTTTTGAGAGTCAGTTGAGAAGCCAGGTATGCGTGCCGTTAAGACATCAAAAATCGCAGAGATAATTACAGGAGTACATCTGTATATGGTGACATAACAGACAAATGTTGGCATTAGAGTGAGTCAAATCCTGATATATTGGAAGCGGGTAATAACATGATAGATAGAAATTGCATTGAACTAACCTATAAATAATTATGTCTTCCCAACAAGGCCAAGTAGTTGCCCAAATCCACTATGATTAGGGTGCCGACGGTTTCAATTTGGCCAAGCTAATTACGATGCCACCCGGACGAACGGAATAACATGCGTTTCCTGGAGTCATGAGCTGGAACAACCGATGTATCAAAGAATCGAAGGGAGCCCAGTCCGCTGCCTGTCTGCCATCCGAACCTCGCCGGCACCGTGACCTGAGAAGAAAGCAAAGAACTTTGAGATATGTTATAAAAGGACGCGAAATAAAGGAAACCCACAGAACTTGGTAGCCTCGCCTCTCCATGCTTCTTCCACGGTGCGAATCGCATCCCAATGCCGCTTCATCGTTCGTCCCTTGCCGTTTCCGTCGGCGACGCTGTCATCAAAGGAACAGTGCAGTGATAAGACATCAACGGAAAGTTTTTTCTTTTACTAATATGTCCTACCGGTAAACACGTGTGAGAAGAAATATCAGAAGGCCGATCCGATGGCCCATATGAGAGAATTGCAGCGCGACAAACCAGATGTGGGCTAACTGGTTCTGTGGAGTAGCAGCCCAGCTACGAAAGCTGGACTCGTTCAGACCATCGACCAAACAATACAGGCAACGACCAGTCGGGAGCAGTAAGATAACACAGACCATTAGATTAGCATATCCGATGGCCGAGAGATTAAAATTGCTGTGGAGACTCCTAGCTGGATGAGTTTTACTGTTTTTTAATAGACACACGTACTCTACCAAAGGTATATACACATACGAGCGCCATGCTAGGCTAATTATTGATGTGCGACGCACAAGCTAGCCATCAACAAAATGCTGGGTATAGCTGTTTCCATGTCTAAACAGCGTGATTTAAAAGCAGAAGTGAATATCGTCTTGAAAAATAAAATTATGGAAAGCAAAGAATGTTTTATTTTTTTGAAAATGTAAGCATAGCATGTTTACTTGTAGTGTGGTCACATATTCTCTCCATGCACATGCATAAGTATTCATTCATGGGCAAGTATTTCCGGGTGAGCCGAATGGCATTCCCTAAAAAAAAGAAAGTATTTCGGGATGCCCGGACAAGTCGGGTCAAAAGTTACACGTGGCAGCCAAGAGCCTTCCAACAATCCATGTAGTCTCCGCGCACATGCCGACTTTCGAGAGTACTCACCACAATCTTTAGCTACTTTCTACTCCCTCAGTTTTAAACTATAAGATATTTTAGGTCTAGCAAAAAATATATCTAAATTTTTTTTTAGTGTGTAGATTTATTTCAAACCCGAGTAAACCTACGTACTAAAAAAAATTAGATACATTGCTTCACAAAGCGAAAACATCTTATATTTTGAAACGGAGGGAGTAGTTTATAGTATGACCTAAAGAAATAATCACATGCATAATGAAAAAACGACCGAACCATTCTAATGTTTACACGGTATTGTCATCTGATACTTATTTCACTTGCGATTTCGTGGTTAGAGAAATCATGGAGAACCAGGGAAGTTTATCTCTGCATATTTCGTAGCATGCTAAGATAATCTTAGTCAATGACTATGTGTGTTCGAAACAGTTGCATGCCATATGTGTTCAATCAAATGCAACCTAAAAAGAACACCGACTTCAAAAGCGTAACATTGCAACGGAAATCGGCATCTACATAATGTATGACCGTAAATGTCTAATATTTGATGTTTTTGTACTCCTTAACCGATGGAACAACTCTTAATGACACTTCTCGCTTTATTTTGGCCCAACAATTCTATTGTCCACTCGAACAGCTCGCTAAGGTTCCTCTAGTTTGATCTTATACGATTCAAGATTAGTTAAACATACCAACGTGAAATTCTGCCAATCAAAGTTGCATTGTTTAGTGTGGACCAAAGTTTTCTGGTCGCGCCCATAGGCAAACAAAGGAGTCTACGGATACAGAATGCATGCAAGGTGCATGGTAGCATCAGTCACTACGGGAGAAAAGTCAGGCGCCGACGACTATTTGTCGGACCGTTGGTATAGACTCTGATAGTGATGCAACGTCGTTAAATCTACGCGATGGCTCAGCGTAGGTTTCGCACCTACGCCATCAGAAGCTAGCTGTAGGCGCCAGACTCATTTCGTGTAGTGAATGCATAATCCATATGAACGGCTTTTAATTGCTTGCAGTATTTCTTTTAACTTTATAAGGTCAAACTTAACATGAAAGAGATACACCGCACGAGTACTCCAAGTTCACTACAGGACGCGCGCGCTACGCCGAGGGCAAAAAGCCGTCGGCGTAGGCTAAAATGCCCTCGGCGTATGGTACGCCGACGGCTGCCCTCGGCGTAGCCTCCTCGACAAAGGACTCCCTCGGCGGAGTACATAGAGGCCGTCGGCGTATCAAAATGCCGTCGGCGTATGCTACGCCGAGCGGCCGTCGGCATAGCTTGTCGACAGGTTGCAAAACATTTTAAAAAACAAGAAAAAAAATATATTTTTCTCAGTTTTTGAATCTTTGAATTGTTTGACTCGTTGATCTCTCACTTTGAACATTTTTAACACTAACTACACTTAATATTTAATTAAATTGCAGTCTTGGTCGAAACTTCCAAGCCGGTCACCCATCCTAATACTACTCAAACTCCAGCACACTTAACTTTCTCGTTCCTTCAAAATCTGTTTCCACAAAGTAATTCATATATTGTTGTCAATACTATGATATCAATCCTATTAACCCTTATATCAACATGTCACATGTTTGTATTTTTTGAAATTACAAACAATTATTTAGGTAAACATTAATGAATAAGTAAAAATATTATTGAATTCAAATAAAAATATAATAATTTTACTTTTTTGTATTTTTCTATTTAATATGGAATAATTAATATCTTTAAATCTGTAAATCGGAATTTAACAAATAATATGTCTAAATTGATCAGAAAAATGAGAGGAATCCAAATATGATATCCATATCAACTAATCACAAACCATCTGTGTAACATCCCAAAAATACTAAACTTGGATCATCCATTTTCTAATCATCAAAATTAGGGTGAACAAAAACTTTGTTAAATAAAATTATGAATGCATGCATATGAGTATGCATTAAACTTGAAATTCTTTTGAACCACCTTGTTTGTATGTTTCCTTGCTTGTAAAATGTTTCTTAGATAAAATAAACATCATCTAAAACATTTCCCAAACTTTTCCTAAGGACAAATAAATCAAAACCAATAAAATAAAGGAATGGTCATTTTGACCAATTTAACTCCCATGTCTACTTTGGCTGTCTCAAACTTTCAGAACCTAACAGAAACTTTTCTGGATCTTTGCACCCCTTGAATGTACTCATAACAAAGTATCAAGGCCCACTTTGAGATCATCCAGAAACTTTCAAATACATAGTTTAAATGACATTTCAAAATTGAATCTGTATCATATGGGAAGATCCCACTTTTTCAAAAACCACTCAAACAAGCTCAACTTTCAAAACCCAAGCATCTGCAGACTCACCAGCACCAATCTAGCAAACCCACCAAAAATCTTTTCAAAATTCAAAACTTGATTTCATGCGGCCATTTCATCAAACAGGTTGCAGACACAAATCATAAAAACTCTAAACACTATTTGGAGCAGTGAATTGAGCCTAACTTGTCCCCTCTTTGGCTCACAACCATCTCAGTAGATCATCTAGCTAACTAAACCAAGCACTAGCACCATTGTGAGCTTGCCATTGTCATCAATGGTGAACAGCCGAGCACACCATTGCCACCCCATAGTCGACAACACGCTAGGAGGAGAAGCGAGCCTAGCCAGCATGTCTGGGAGGCAGCCCACCGTCCACCGCCACTCACTGTCCCAGCCGCGAGCGTTGCCAAGCCCTGGACCACACGCACGGACCGCGCCCAGACCGCCAGCGACCATGCCGAGCGTGCGCCAGAGCGCCACCCTCGACCGAAGCCCACAGACTGCGCGCCTCCCTCGCCGCGTGCATACACAATCCCCACCGACCCAGGAGACCGCCAGACATCCCCGTGCCGCCCAACCACCGCTCGTCATCGAAGACGCCGCCTCTGCCGCGCAGAGCGTCGCATGTTCCAGACCAAGCCGCACCGTCCCACGCCTCAAAACCATGTCGTTGAGCATCGCCAGCGAACACCGCACCGTCCCCTACCTTCGCCCATGCCAATAGCCGCTTGTAACATCGCCCCCGACGAGCTCACCGTGCGCCCCGTCAGTCCCCTCGCTAGACTATAAATAGAGGCCACCTCCGCTCGAATTCTTCACACCATTCTACTCCCCTCTCATCACTGATCGTGCCACACCGTTTCCGGAGCAAGGCGAGCACCACCTCGTCGGAATTTCACCGGAGCCCGCCGCCTCTGGAGAAGAAGGGCGCCATCGATTTCGTCCACCCCAGGAGCTGCCGCGACCACCCCTGAGTTCGCCGTTGTCGACTTCGTCGTCCGCCCGCCTCGCCGACCCTCGCCTGCACCCCGGTGAGCCCCCAGCACCCCTCACTGGCCGCGCTAGGTTTCTTTCTCGCCGGCGTTGCCTCGCGTCGACGATGACTCCTTGCTGTTGGATTAGAATCAGATCGAACGACCCACGTTGCCCCGTACCGCTTCGCCCCTCCCTGTCTCACTGACGAGTGGGGACACCCACTTAAGCAGCCCGCGGGAGCACTGCGCTTAGCAGGCCGGCCCGTTAACTCTTCCCGCGCAGCCTAGTGATTTGAATTAAACTTTTTTCATTTTATTTCAAACACACTTCTGTACCCAACTTCAAAAATCAACCCAGATCGATTCAGTGCACCAAATTAAATGAAACCAATTTTGTTAGAAAGGTCTGGGAATGCTGAATCCAGGCCCGTTGGATTCAAGTCATTTGGATCTATAGATCACCCATGGTAAAAATAACAAGGCAGAAGCTTTTCTGCATTCAAACATTTTTCAAATTTAAACCATAATAGCTTTTGAGTTAATTCCAACTCTCAAAAATCACATTTAACCATACCTTTCAGAATATATAAAAATATATAGGTTTACTTGCAGAAATAATATTCAAGTAATAAAAGAATTCCCCATAGGCATTTCTAGTCACTTTAATTAATTAAAATAAAAGGGTAAAACCTTATTAAATTGTGACACCACTTTAAATCACATTCCCATGAACAAAAATATGTGGTGATGACATGTGTCAACATAATCCCATGTTTGGTTCGGAGAATATTAAATCTTAAGTAGTTTTTTAATGAGTAGAAATTACTTTTCTAAAAATAAAAGGATTTAAACCAAGCTTTAACCTTGTAATATTAGTGATGATGCTAGATCATCTATAGGACCCTTGTGTGTGATTATTGCAAGTATTTAAGTATTGTTTGGTGATTGTGTACCCCGTATTTATTTATAGACGCTAGTACCGACCAAGGATACGAGGAGGAAGGAGGATTCTACGAAGAAGAAGCCGAGGAGAACTTCAACCACTGCTCTGCACAAGGCAAGCTTATACTGATATTGTGCAAGCCTAATACTACCAGTGAATGTGCAAGCTAACCCTTGCAAGATACTCTACTGATGCAACAAACCACTATTTGTTACCATGCCAACTATATGCCTTAAGCATATGTGATCATACCCACTTGATAAACCAATCCTAGTTTTACTTGCAAGCTTCTTACTTTATTTCTTTATCAAAGCTCTTACTTAGAGTTTACTTAAGAGTTTGGTAGATACTAGAAAGATATGTGAAGGTTGCATAAAGAGCATAAAATTTGGCCTAAGTGAGAAACCTTGATATCAGCCTAAGATATAAGGTGTACTTAGTTGAAACTCCCCTAGTTACCACCCCTCATCAGTACTCACCCCCACTTGTAGATGCTAGTGCTAAGCATAAAACTTGATCAACTTTAGATGGGAATACTTGGTGGAAAAATGGTTATGAAAACCTTGGAATGATGGATCATTCTATTGAAATGTTTTGGACATGTGTTTCCGAACACCTGATGATTTTGGTGATGAAAATGTTGAGGCATGAGCCTTAGCCCTTTATAAAACTGATGGTTGTCTAGATGCGATACCATTCCAATTTTATCGTACAACCACAATACCCGAAGATTGGGTAGGGCTTGACTGGAACTTATATACCTTAGTATTAGTTCCCTCACGGCCAAGGTCTGAGCTGAGGCTACCTTGTGAAGATTGTCCACCTGTGCAGTACCCAAGATGACAGTTGGTCATGGTTGGGAGGCCAAACTCACAGGAGAGGTGCTTATACTAGGGCGTGTAATTGAAAGGTTATGATTGATTATCCGCATACTGAGTATGGTGAATTCAGGATTTGTTCCTGACGGATGTATCGAATGTTGTGGTGAAAGTGTACAATCTCTGCAGAGTGTCAAACTATTCGAATAGCCGCGTCCGCGGTTATGGAAAGTTGGAGTGGCCATACTGTTCCCCCGTCAGACTTTTCAAAATGACTTGTGAAATGATTTGAAACTTTGACTTGACCACAACAGAGTTGTGATATGAAATACAAGTTCCCACTTAGGAGTTATAAAATTGTGACTAGCTTTGGAACCTAGTAGAGATAAATCTGGCTTTTGCAAAACAACCCTAGAGCCTAGTGTCCTATTATCCAAAAACCCCTTTTACCTGTTAGTATTAGTTTGCGAGTACTTAAAGAGTACTCATGGCTTTGCCCCTGGCTATTCCCATGGCCAGACTATGAAGAGGAGTATCTGGAGGATGGACCCCAGGAAGGTTACGACAACTAGGATCATCTCCCATCGTCAGCATTGACTGTGACCCCGAAGATGGAGCTTCGCCTACTCTACCGTTATTATTACGTATTCTGCTGCTTGATGTTGTATTAAGAACTGGATCATGAGATCCCTATTTGTGTAAGAACTTATGTACGGTTTGTAATGGATGATGTACTATGGTATCCAATTCTGTTATGTCTCGCAAAAATGGTAATCCTGGGATTGCGATGTATGGCATAACAGGCATCTGGGATTAAAAATCCGGGTGTTGACAAGTTGGTATCAGAGCCATCCTGACCATAGGAGACCCTAGTTAGATTGGACGTTTGAATCAAAAACTTAGTTTCCAAAACCAAAGAAAATAAATATTTACAAAAACTTATTCTCATTCTTATCCCTTTGATTCTTTCATGAAAATTCATGTTCCTCAAAAACTCTTGCAAAAATACATAAAATTTTGACACACTTGATCACTTTGATAACCTACTCATCCTCTATTCTTATAGATGGACGTGAAGTACAACAAGTTTTATCAGTTGGGGAATGGAGGAGACCTTATCTTTGAGAGGGATTTGGACCAGCTTTCGGAACTTCTGGAGCGTCCACACCCCGAGTTCTTCGGAGCTCAGCTCAATGATCAAGGAGGAGAAGATTTGCAGTGGCTAATTGTTGCAAGTATCCAAGGAAAGATTGAACCTCCCACTGCGGAAGGAATTCAGTTTACCTTACGGGAAAACAACTGGCTCGATTGACTTGCCAGGGCCATGTAGGAAGCTCTTTCCCGTCTGTGTGGGCAGAGCATCAATCAGATCAAGGGTACTCGCTTTGAGTTTTACCCAAGGCGTGATGCTAATGGACAACCACTGGAAGCCCCATACCACCCTGAGTTGAACACTCAATTGGACCACCTTAGCTTCATGATGTACGATCGTCAGCAGGAGTTGGACAACTGTCGTGACTACTGCAACCACAAGTCTGCCATCATCAAGACGAAGGATCAGACCATCGCCATGCTAGCAAAGGATCGCAAGTCTCGCTGCCGTCAGCTCGACAAGAAGGAGCGCATTATTGCCCGTCTTCGCCACCGCATCTCATCTTTGGAAGAGACCATCCACGAGAGAGACATGCAGTTGGAGGAAAGGGAGAATGCCGGAGAGGATCTTCGTGGAGACCCCTACTCCTATCTCAGCGATGACGATGATTATTTGGAGGATCAGGCTATGGATTTATTCACCGATGAAGATGATTTTGCCTTCATCGATGATGATGATGAATATGATGAAGCCACAGATTCCAAGGAGTAGTAGCACTTGAGCACTAGCGTAGTGAGTAGTATTCGGTCCCATTGTATCGTAGTTCTCAGAATGGTTCTTAAAACCATCTGTTTTTTTATTTGTTGTGGTGTGTGTTGTACTGGGTGCTATGAATGAATGAAAAAGCAAGTTGCTATAAAAATCTGAGTCAAACTTTAAAAACTCATCAAAGACCCAAAACCTTAGAAATTTCCCTCTTTTCTCATGATCTATCTCAATCTTCAGATGCCACGCAGAGGAAGTGGTTCATCCCCGGACCCGATGTTGCAGATTCTGCAAATGTTGACTTCTGACCGTGAAGCTGAAAGAGCAGAACGTCAAGCCAACCTAGCCACACTTCAGCAGATAGCCCAACTTGCCCACAACAACCAAGGCCATGGAAATCAAGACAACCATGGATCTAAGCTCAAGAACTTCCAGAATACCAACCCACCTGTTTTCACTAAGTCAGAAGAACCCCTAGACGTCGATGATTGGCTGCAAACCATGGAAAATAACCTAGAAGTAGCCGGAGTGGAAGCCAACGAGAAAGTCCTGTTCGCCGCCCACTATCTAGCCGGAGATGCCAGAGCATGGTGGAACAGTGTTCGCGCAATGACCGGAGGCCAGATGATGACCTGGGAGGAATTCAAGGTCAAGTTTAGCAGAACCCATGTGCCACCGGGTTTGATCAAGAGAATGAGAGACGAGTTCAGAGAGCTGAAGCAAGGAAGGATGACTGTAGTGGAATACCGTGACAAATTTTTGTCATTAGCTAGGTAAGCCCCGGATGAGATCGACACCGAAGCCAAGAAGAAAGAAAGATTCCTAAATGGTCTGCATGATGAGATGCAGACTGTGTTAGTCAATATCCCCTTTGCTGATATTGAAGCCCTGGTCGACTCTGCTATCCAGATGGAAGGAAATATCAACCAAGCCAATGAGAACCGCAAGTGTCGTATGATGCATCAGCCCGGAACCCATCAGACCCCAAAGTATCGCCCCAACCCATCTCCGGGATTTGCCCCAAGGACCAACAGACCCCCGATGAACCGTCCGACCTATCCCAACCGTGGAAACCCTAGACCCGGAGGAAATCACCACAACTCCGGTAACCCTAGCAATTTCAATCGTGCCCCACCCAAGTTCAACAACAACAATGTTACCGCCAACACCAAAACTGCCCCGAGGACTGGAAGCAATGTCGTGCCTGTAGCAGCAAAGGACAAGTCGCAAGTGACATGTTATGACTGTGGAAATAAAGGCCACTATTCCAACGAGTGCCCCAACAAGAAGAATGCTATAGTCCCCAATGCCAATGTCCCAGCTCAGCAACAGCGTCGTGTTCAGCCAGGAAGAAGATTTGCCCCAGGGAATTCGCTCAACCGCAACGGCCGTCTTTTTCTCATGCATGCTGAAGAAGCTCAGGAAGCGCCAGACGTCGTGCTGGGTATGTTTTCTGTTAATTCAGTACTTGCAAGAGTGTTGTTTGATTCTGGTGCATCGCATTCATTTGTCACCGAAGAATTTGCAAGCACTAGTAAAATTCAACCAACCAAATTGAAGCATGTTATGATTGTTCAAATTCCCGAATCAACCACCAAGGCTAGGCAAATTTGCAAAGCCGTCCCTATCCGAATCCATGGCCTAGATTTTTATGCAAATCTGATAGTACTCGGAACTAAAGGTTTGGAAGTAGTACTAGGAATGGATTGGATGTCCAAACATAAAGGATTAATTGATTGTGCCAAGAAAGCGATAACCATGACCAGTACCGCCGGAATATCAGTCGAGCATATATCTGAAACCTTACCTCGCCAATTCAAGTGCAACAAGAGTATAGCCCAACCTACCATTGACCAAGTCCGGATAGTCTGTGAATACCCCGATGTATTTCCAGATGTTTTGCCCGGTATGCCCCCAGATCGGGATATCGAGTTTATCATCGAACTAATCCCCGCAAGCGGACCCATAGCCCAGAGACCCTATAGTATGAACCCGTCAGAGCTCGCAGAACTGAAGAAGCAACTGGATTCCATGCTAGAAATTGGATTGATTCAACCAAGTGCGTCACCATGGAGATCACCTGTCTTGTTTATGGACAAGAAGGATGGAGGTAACCATTTGTGTACGGATTATCGGAAATTGGATGATGTCACTATCAAGAACAAGTACCCCTTGCCCAAGATAGAAGATTTGTTTGATCAGTTGACCGGTGCCAAAGTATTTTCTAAGATTGATCTTAGAACTGGCTATCATCAACTCAAAATTCATGCAGAGGATATTCCAAAGACTACCTTTACCACCAGATATGGATTGTATGAGTATACGGTCATGTCTTTCGGATTAACCAATGCCCCCGCTTATTTCATGAATCTCATGAATAAGATTTTTATGGACTTCCTGGATAAGTTTGTCGTTGTTTTCATCGATGACATTCTGATTTATTCCAAATCAGAAGAATAACATGAGCTACACCTAAGGACCATTCTTGGAACCCTTAGAGAGCATCAGTTGTATGCAAAGTTTAGCAAATGTGAATTCTGGTTACAGGAGGTAGGATTCCTCGGTCACATTGTATCAGCCAGAGGAATTGCCGTTGACCCTGCCAAAGTGAAACATGTAGAAGATTGGCAAGCCCCAACCACTCAAACCCAAGTTTGTGCCTTTCTCGGATTGGCGGGATATTACCGCAAATTCGTAGAAGGATTCTCGAGTATCGCCAAACCCATGACCCAATTGCTGAAGAAGGACAAGAAGTTTGAATGGACGGACAAATGTGAAGCGAGTTTTCAAGAACTCAAGAGAAGATTGATTTCCGCCCCAATATTGATCATGCCAGATATCACGAAGCCCTTCGATGTGTATTGTGACGCATCCAAGATTGGTCTCGGATGTGTGCTAATGCAAGAAGGCAAAGTTATATCTTATCTATCTCGACAACTGAAGCAACACGAGCAAAATTACCCAACCCATGACCTCGAACTCGCAGACGTAGTTCTAGCCCTGAAAACATGGAGACATTACCTGATGGGAAACCGTTGTGAAATTTATTCGGATCACAAGAGCCTAAAGTATATATTCACTCAGAAGGAGCTAAATATGAGATAGAGAAGATGGATAGAGCTAATCAAGGATTACGATCTGGACATTCACTATCACCCTGGTAAAGCCAATGTGGTAGCCGATGCCCTTAGCAGATTGTCGTGCCGCTTGAACTCCATGATTTTGAAGGAGCAACCAAGTTTGCACAAAGAGATGGAAGATTTTCGAATGGAATTAGTAAGCGAAGGATTTCTGGCTAGCATAGAACTCCAGCCCACTTTGATCAGTCAGATTAAAGAGGCGCAGAAGGGAAATGCCAGTATTAACGGAATCAAGCATCGTATCGATACAGGCAAAGTACCTAGATTCACCGAGGACGAAGGAGTTTTGTGGTACAAAGGACGCCTTTGTGTACCATCAGATTCTGAGTTGAAAGAAGTTATCTTGAAGGAGGCTCATGATACTCTTTATTCTATCCATCCCGGAGGAACTAAGATGTATCAAGACTTGAAAGAGAAATTTTGGTGGCATAAGATGAAGAGTGAAATCGGAAGCTATATCGCCAAGTGTGATATTTGTCAGCAAGTCAAGGCCAGACATCAAAGACCCGCTGGATTGTTGCAACCATTGCAGATTCCGGAATGGAAATAGGATTCTGTAGGAATGGACTTTATCACTGGACTACCTACTTCTAGTTGGGGAAATGACTCTATCTGGGTCATAGTGGACAGATTGTCCAAAGTCGCCCATTTCTTACCCGTCAAGACCACATATCAGAGTTCGAAGCTAGCGGAGTTGTACATCGCTAGAATCGTTAGTTTGCACGGAGTCCCCAAGAACATCGTATCGGATCGAGGAACTCAGTTTACCTCGAGATTCTGGAAGAAAGTCCAAGAAGGTTTAGGAACCCGCCTAGATTTTAGCACCACGTACCACCCTCAGACCGATGGACAAACGGAGCGAGTAAACCAAATACTCGAAGATATGCTGAGAGCATGTGTGTTAGAATATGGATCCAAGTGGGAAGACAGTCTGCCGTTTGCAGAATTTTCATACAACAACAGTTAACAAGCCAGTTTGCAAATGGCCCCATTTGAATTTATGTACGGAAGGAAGTGTCGCACCCCTTTGAACTGGTCGGAAGTAGGAGAGAGTCAGAATTTTGGACCCGACATCCTACGAGAAGAAGAAGAGAAGGTTCACAAGATTCGTGAGCACCTCAAGACCGCCCAATCCAGACAAAAGAGTTACGCCGACAAGAGACGTAGAGACCTCGCCTTCAATATAGGAGATTTTGTTTATCTGAAAGTATCGCCATTGAAGGGAATGCAGCGTTTCCAACTCAAAGGAAAGTTAGCCCCCAGATATATCGGACCTTTCATGATTCTGAACCGTCGAGGAGAAGTATCGTATCAACTGGAACTACCTGAAGATATGTCACCAGGCACAATGTGTTCCATATCTCATTACTTCGCAAGTGTCTCGAAGTCCCCGAGAAGACCGAAGTGTTCAAAAATATCGATCACCGGACCATAGAGATCAACGATGACCTGACCTATCCCGAAGTACCCATCCGTATTTTGGAAGAAGCTTTTCGAACTACCCGAACCCGAAGCATCAAGTTTCTCAAGATTCAGTGGAGCAACCACACCGAAGAGGAAGCTACCTGGGAGCGCGAAGATCACATCAGGACGGAGTTTCCCGATCTCTTCAAATCCTAGGTAATCTTTTCGTCCTTTTTAAAATCTCGGGACGAGATTTTTTTTAAGGGGGGAAGGTTTGTAACATCCCAAAAATACTAAACTTGGATCATCCATTTTCTAATCATCAAAATTAGGGTGAACAAAAACTTTGTTAAATAAAATTATGAATGCATGCATATGAGTATGCATTAAACTTGAAATTCTTTTGAACCACCTTGTTTGTGTGTTTCCTTGCTTGTAAAATGTTTCTTAGGTGAAATAAACATCATCTAAAACATTTCCCAAACTTTTCCTAAGGACAAATAAATCAAAACCAATAAAATAAAGGAATTGTCATTTTGACCAATTTAACTCCCATGCCTACTTTGGCTGTCTCAAACTTTCAGAACCTAACAGAAACTTTTCTGGATCTTTGCACCCCTTGAATGTACTCATAACAAAGTATCAAGGCCCACTTTGTGATCATCCAGAAACTTTCAAATACATAGTTTAAATGACATTTCAAAATTGAATCTGTATCATATGGGAAGATCACACTTTTTCAAAAACCACTCAAACAAGCTCAACTTTCAAAACCCAAGCATCTGCAGACTCACCAGCACCAATCTAGCAAACCCACCAAAAATCTTTTCAAAATTCAAAACTTGATTTCATGCGGCCATTTCATCAAACAGGTTGTAGACACAAATCATACAAAATCTAAACACTATTTGGAGCAGTGAATTGAGCCTAACTTGTCCCCTCTTTGGCTCACAACCATCTCAGTAGATCATCTAGCTAACTAAACCAAGCACTAGCACCACTGTGAGCTTGCCATTGTCATCAATGGTGAACAGCCGAGCACACCCTTGCCACCCCATAGTCGACAGCACGCTAGGAGGAGAATCAAGCCTAGCCAGCATGTCTGGGAGGCAGCCCACCATCCACCGCCACTCACTGTCCCAGCCACGAGCGTTGCCAAGCCCTGGACCACACGCACGGACCGCGCCCAGACCGCAAGCGACCATGCCGAGCGAGCGCCAGAGCGTCACCCTCGACCGAAGTCCACAGACCGCGCCCCGCCCTCGCCGCGTGCATACACAATCCCCACCGACCCAGGAGATCGCCAGACATCCTCGTTCGCCGCCCCGTGCCGCACAGCCACCGCTCGCCGTCGAAGACGCCGCCTCTGCCACGCAGAGCATCGCATGTTCCAGACCAAGCCGCACCGCCCCACGCCTTGAAACCATGTTGTTGAGCATCGCCAGGGAACACCGCACCGTCCCCTACCTTCGCCCATGCCAATAGCCGCCTGTAACATCGCCCCCGATGAGCTCACCATGCGCCCCGTCGGTCCCCTCGCTCGACTATAAATAGAGGCCACCCCCGCTCGAATTCTTCACACCATTCTACTCTCCTCTCATCACTGATCGTGCCACACCGTTCCCGGAGCAAGGCGAGCACCACCTCGCCGGAATTTCACCAGAGCACGCCGCCTCTGGAGAAGAAGGGCGCCATCGATTTCGTCCAACCTAGGAGCTACCGCGACCACCCCTGAGTTTGCCGTCGTCGACTTCGTCGTTCGCCCGCCTCACCGACCCTCTCCTGCACCCCGGTGAGCCCCCAGCACCCCTCACTGGCCGCGCTAGGTTTCTTTCTCGTTGGCGTTGCCTCGCGTCGACGATGACTCCCAGCCGTTGGATTAGAATCAGATCGAACGACCCACGTTGCCCCGTACCACTTCGCCCCTCCCTGTCTCACTGACGAGTGGGGACACCCACTTAAGCAGCCCGCGGGAGCACTGCGCTTAGCAGGTCGGCCCGTTAACTCTTCCCGCGCAGCCCAGTGATTTGAATTAAACTTTTTTCATTTTATTTCAAACACACTTCTGTACCCAACTTCAAAAATCAATCCAGATCGATTCAGTGTACCAAATTGAATGAAACCAATTTTGTTAGAAAGGTCTGGGAATGCTGAATCCAAGCCCGTTGGATTCAAGTCATTTGGATCTATAGATCACCCATGGTAAAAATAACAAGGCAGAAGCTTTTCTGCATTCAAACATCTTTCAAATTTAAACCATAATAGCTTTTGAGTTAATTCCAACTCTAAAAAATCACATTTAACCATACCTTTCAGAATATATAAAAATTCCAACTCTCAAAAATCACATTTAATCACATTTAATAAAAGAATGCCCCATAGGAATTTCTAGTCACTTTAATTAATTAAAATAAAAGGGTAAAACCTTATTAAATTGTGACACCACTTTAAATCACATTCCCATGGACTAAAATATGTGGTGATGACATGTGTCAACATAATCCCATGTTTGGTTTGGAGAATATTAAATCTTAAGTAGTTTTTCAATGAGTAGAAATTACTTTTCTAAAAATAAAAGGAATTAAACCAAGCTTTAACCTTGTAATATTAGTGATGATGCTAGATCATCTATAGGACCCTTGTGTGTGATGATTGCAAGTAGTTAAGTATTGTTTGGTGATTGTGTACCTCGTATTTATTTATAGACGCTAGTACCGACCAAGGATACGAGGAGGAAGGAGGATTCTACGAAGAAGAAGCCGAGAAGAACTTCAACCACTGCTCTGCACAAGGCAAGCTTATACTGATATTGTGCAAGCCTAATACTACCAGTGAATGTGAAAGCTAACCCTTGCAAGATACTCTACTGATGCAACAAACCACTATTTGTTACCATGCCAACTATATGCCTTAAGCATATGTTATCATACCCACTTGATAAACCAATCCTAGTTTTACTTGCAAGATTCTTACTTTATTTCTTTATCATGTACCTGTAGTTCATATCTGACCCACTTCCTGCCGATTCGGCAGGAATTTGTCTTTTTCACCAAAGATGGACGGAAAGGTTTCGGATCCCCCTGTTGGGACATTGTCCATATAAGGTGGTATAGTATTTTTGTAAAATGTGATGGTAGCATTTTGAATTAGCCATTTGGTGGTTTCTTCACAAAACCGTCTGTTTTTTGGGCTCGGAAAATAGAAAATGGCTTTTTGGTGCGATGAAAAGGAAAACTTCCTCCTGCAACATTGTTCGCCATCCCATGATGCATGTGTATGCACAATATGGGCACATTATCACAAACTATGCCTTGATTCTAGCTATAACATTGGTCATTTGACCCGAAAGCCAAGAAACCTCGAATGAGATAGGTCATTTTGTGAAGCTTTTTTTTGAGACATAATCAATATATCAAGTTTGATATTTTTAATTATAACTATGTCACATAATATGACACCACGCGAAGGTTTCGCATTGTTTCGATCGTTTTTGAATTTTTTATGCCCGTTTTAAACTATCATCAAACTTTGTCGAACGACGGGCATGAAGATTCTTAGCTCGGGGCCGAGCCTCGCTAAACTTGCATTGGATCTTTGATAAAATAGCATATTGTGAACCTAAAAATGATTTTTGTAAAAAAACATGAGCATCGGATCATGTACCTGTAGTTCATATCTGACACACTTCCTACCGATTTGGCATAAATTTTTCTTTTTCACCAAAGGTGGACGGAAAGGTTTCGGATCCCTCTGTTGGGACATTGTCCATATAAGGTGGTATAGTATTTTTGTAAAATGTGTTGGTAGCATTTTAAATTAGCCATTTGGTGGTTGCTTCACAAAACCATCCGTTTTTTGTGCTCGGAAAATGGGAAATGGCTTTTTGGCACGACGAAAAAGAAAACTTCCTCCTGCAACATTGTTCGCCATCCCATGATACATGTGTATGCACAATATGGGCACATTATCACAAACTATGCCTTAATTCTAGCCATAACATTGGTCATTCGACCCGAAAGCCAAGAAACCTCGAATGAGATAGGTCATTTTGTGAAGGTTTTTTTGATACATAATCAATATATCAAGTTTGATATTTTTACTTATAACTATGTCACGTAACATGACACCACGCGAAGGTTTCGCATTGTTTCGATCGTTTTTGAAAATTTTATGCCCGTTTTAAACTATCGTCAAACTTTGTGGAACAGCGGGCATAAAGATTCTTATCTCGGGGCCGAGCCTCACTAAACTTGCATTGAATCTTTGATAAAATAGCATATTGTGAACCTAAAAATGATTTTTGTAAAAAAACATGAGCATCGGATCATGTACCTGTAGTTCATATCTGACCCACTTCCTACCGATTCGGCAGGAATTATTCTTTTTCACCAAAGGTGGACGGAAAGGTTTTGGATCCCCCTGTTGGGACATTGTCCATATAAGGTGGTCTATTATTTTTGTAAAATGTGGTGGTACTATTTTGAATTAGCCATTTGGTGGTTGCTTTACAAAACCGTCCGTTTTTTATGCTCGGAAAATGGAAAATGCCTTTTTGGTGCGAGAAAAAGGAAAGCTTCCTCCTGCAACATTGGTCGCCATCCTATGATGCACATGTATGCACAATATGCGAACATTATCACAAACTATGCCTTGATTCTAGCTATAACATTGGTCATTTGACCCGAAAGCCAAGAAACCTCGAATGAGATAGGTCATTTTGTGAACCTTTTTTTTGAGACATGATCAATATATCAAGTTTGATATTTTTCATTATAACTATGTCACATAATATGACACCACGCGAAGGTTTCGCATTGTTTCGATCGTTTTTGAATTTTTTATGCCCGTTTTAAACTATCATCAAACTTTGTCGAACGACGGGCATGAAGATTCTTAGCTCGGAGCCGAGCCTCGCTAAACTTGCATTGGATCTTTGATAAAATAGCATATTGTGAACCTAAAAATGATTTTTGTAAAAAAACATGAGCATCGGATCATGTACCTGTAGTTCATATCTGACACACTTCCTACCGATTCGGCATAAATTTTTCTTTTTCAACAAAGGTGGACGGAAAGGTTTCGGATCCCTCTGTTGGGACATTGTCCATATAAGGTGGTATAGTATTTTTGTAAAATGTGGTGGTAGCATTTTGAATTAGCCATTTGGTGGTTGCTTCACAAAACCGTCCGTTTTTTTGCTCGGAAAATGGGAAATGGCTTTTTCGCACGACGAAAAAGAAAACTTCCTCCTGCAACATTGTTCGCCATCCCGTGATACATGTGTATGCACAATATGGGCACATTATCACAAACTATGCCTTAATTCTAGCCATAACATTGGTCATTCGACCCGAAAGCCAAGAAACCTCGAATGAGATAGGTCATTTTGTGAAGGGTTTTTTGATACATAATCAATATATCAAGTTTGATATTTTTACTTATAACTATGTCACGTAACATGACACCACGCGAAGGTTTCGCATTGTTTCGATCGTTTTTGAAATTTTTATGCCCGTTTTAAACTATCGTCAAACTTTGTCGAACAGCGGGCATAAAGATTCTTATCTCGGGGCCGAGCCTCACTAAACTTGCATTGAATCTTTGATAAAATAGCATATTGTGAACCTAAAAATGATTTTTCTAAAAAAACATGAGCATCGGATCATGTACCTGTAGTTCATATCTGACCCACTTCTTGCCGATTCGGCAGGAATTATTCTTTTTCACCAAAGGTGGACGGAAAGGTTTTGGATCCCCCTATTGGGACATTGTCCATATAAGGTGGTCTATTATTTTTGTAAAATGTGGTGGTACTATTTTGAATTAGCCATTTGGTGGTTGCTTTACAAAACCGTCCGTTTTTTATGCTCGGAAAATGGAAAATGCCTTTTTGGTGCGAGAAAAAGGAAAGCTTCCTCCTGCAACATTGGTCGCCATCCTATGATGCACATGTATGCACAATATGGGAACATTATCACAAACTATGCCTTGATTCTAGCTATAACATTGGTCATTTGACCCGAAAGCCAAGAAACCTCGAATGAGATAGGTCATTTTGTGAACCTTTTTTTGAGACATGATCAATATATCAAGTTTGATATTTTTCATTATAACTATGTCACATAATATGACACCAGTGAAGGTTTCGCATTGTTTCGATCGTTTTTTAATTTTTTATGCCCGTTTTAAACTATCATCAAACTTTGTCGAACGACGGGCATGAAGATTCTTAGCTCGGGGCCGAGCCTCGCTAAACTTGCATTGGATTTTTGATAAAATAGCATATTGTGAACCTAAAAATGATTTTTGTAAAAAAACATGAGCATCGGATCATGTACCTGTAGTTCATATCTGACACACTTCCTACCGATTCGGCATAAATTTTTCTTTTTCACCAAAGGTGGACGGAAAGGTTTCGGATCCCCCTGTTGGGACATTGTCCATATAAGGTGGTATAGTATTTTTGTAAAATGTGGTGGTAGCATTTTGAATTAGCCATTTGGTGGTTGCTTCACAAAACCGTCCGTTTTTTGTGCTCGGAAAATGGGAAATGGCTTTTTGGCACGACGAAAAAGAAAACTTCCTCCTGCAACATTGTTCGCCATCCCATGATACATGTGTATGCACAATATGGGCATATTATCACAAACTATGCCTTAATTCTAGCCATAACATTGGTCATTTGACCCGAAAGCCAAGAAACCTCGAATGAGATAGGTCATTTTGTGAAGGTCTTTTTGATATATAATCAATATATCAAGTTTGATATTTTTACTTATAACTATGTCACGTAACATGACACCACTCGAAGGTTTCGCATTGTTTCGATCGTTTTTGAAATTTTTATGCCCGTTTTAAACTATCGTCAAACTTTGTCGAACAGCGGGCATAAAGATTCTTATCTCGGGGCCGAGCCTCACTAAACTTGCATTGAATCTTTGATAAAATAGCATATTTTGAACCTAAAAATGATTTTTGTAAAAAAACATGAGCATCAGATCATGTACCTGTAGTTCATATCTGACCCACTTCCTGCCGATTCGGGTGGAATTATTCTTTTTCACCAAAGGTGGACGGAAAGGTTTTGGATCCCCCTGTTGGGACATTCTCCATATAAGGTGGTCTATTATTTTTGTAAAATGTGGTGGTACTATTTTGAATTAGCCATTTGGTGGTTGCTTTACAAAACCGTCCGTTTTTTATGCTCGGAAAATGGAAAATGCCTTTTTGGTGCGAGAAAAAGGAAAGCTTCCTCCTGCAACATTGGTCGCCATCCTATGATGCACATGTATGCACAATATGGGCACATTATCACAAACTATGCCTTGATTCTAGCCATAACATTGGTCATTTGACCCGAAAGCCAAGAAACCTCGAATGAGATAGGTCATTTTGTGAAGGTTTATTTGAGACATAATCAATATACCAAGTTTGATATTTTTCCTTCTAACTATGTCACATAATATAACACCACGCGAAGGTTTCACATTGTTTCGATCATTTTTGAATTTTTTATGCCCGTTTTAAACTATATATAATGTTTTATGTTTTACTTAATTTTTATTTACAAATGTGTAATATTTGAGTGTAGATAGATAGGTCTTATTTTTTTGCAAATTTTGATATATTATTTGTATTTTTTCGAATTAGAATGATTTAGTTATGATTTTTCAAAGTTTAATGAGATAAAATAAAAAATAGCTACGCTGAGGGCAGCCGTCAGCGTAGCATAGGATATGACAAGGGTAATTCTACGCCGACTGCTGCTTGGCGGGGCTGGCCTAGACGATGGCTACGCCGACGGCCCGACGTTTGGCCGTCGGCGTAGCTTCCCATTCCTGTAGTGGTTCCAAATAGTTAATCTACACTCTCCGACCTTTTCAGGGCGGATATAGGCTACAGCTAGCCAAGGGCACTTTTGCGTTGAATGCATAGGAAGTTTTCCAAAGGGCGGCAAAAACTATAGTACTATATATAGAGAGAGTGTGGATTTTTTGTCCCCGGTGGGCTATACCATCCTTTTGGTTGTCGTCGGATGGGATAACAACGGCAAGATATAACACTTTATTAAAACCTGTTTTTAAACTAATTATTGTGTTAACCATCTGATAAAAACCAACAACCATGGCGATCCTATCTATTATACTGAAACGTCAGTGATCCAACACGTGAAACTAGCTACTTACGTCCTATCATGTTATTTAAAGAAAATAGTGTGATTAGCAAACAGCCAGCATCGATCTCAACGATTAATCGAATGGTAAATGCGTGGGGTGGTATAGCCCCCAGGGGTACAAACATATTTTTGATAACCATTGGTGGATTTTATGCTCATGGTGGTACATGCGCATAGGTTGAGAACCATTGGATTGCATGCATTTTAGCTCTCTTAATCAAATATGCCATCTCCTTCTCTCACGGTGTGTGTCTCGAGGTGTGCCTCCCGTTAGTCACTCGGCCACTGTATGAAAACAACACTCCTCTTTATTTCCCTACTCCCCTCCATTTCTATTTTTTAACAGTTGGCTTACAGATCCAATCTATAAACTTGCACGGCACCGGTATAGAGAGGGAGACGAATAATTTGTTTTACATAAAACAAACAACCCATGGACATGTTTGGCCCATGCTATTGATTCCCGCCATTTCTTCCTGCGGCTAGCAATTCAAGAAATCTGCAAGTCCTTTTATAAGCTAGCGGATAAGGGTAGGTTGTTCGTGCCACACACACTCGCGATCTGGATCGTAAACAAGGTTCTGCCCAGGATTTGCCATGAATTCGGAAGAGAACCCTGATGGCTATGTCTAGGCCCGTTCTCCCATCTTGATTATTGCATGCGAACAAGTTTAGCAAGTACTAAATATCTTCATAGTTCTGGTTTTTTGGCACCATGCCACAAGTTAGTTTGTTGCTAAACTATGGTACTTGTTGACACACCATGTAACCGTAGTATGTTTTTAAAGTATTCTGTTGTCGGAAGGAGATAAAACGGTGTTCGCATTGCCTTGTTTTGTTCTCACTGTACTCGTTTCTCGCATGTTTCTTTACATTCAGTGGGCACATTGCTGCCCATCCTTAACTATAACGGCTAGCTCCACACACATAACGGCTTGTGACGATGGAGGGGTACCCATTTGGCATAAAAATAAGGATGGAACCCTCGGATGGCACCCTCGGCTGCCCATCTTTCTTTTTCTAGTAATCGTTTTGCGTCTACACTTCAAACAATGCACGGTGTTGTTATAGATAGAGAAAGTGTTGGGAATATTCCTTAGAGGCAATCATGTATGATGATATTTCCCATTGTATTCATAAAGATATTAAGTTATACTTGTATAAACATCTGATGTGTATCATTGAATATGTGATTCGGTTGTGGAACTATATATTCATGTTGTTTGTACTAAATATCCTTGGTCATTGAGGTTGTGCTGGACACAACTTAGACCAATGTGAAAGTTGGCTTGATGACTTGGTTCCACTTGTCATGGGCATGGAGATGCTATTCCAACTTACACAGATTCGGCTAAAGAGTTTAGCGATTCGGATTGACCCAAATTGAGGTACAACGAACAAGTTGTCATTTGTATATCTGAATCAATGTAATCTTTAGACCTGAGGTTGTTGCATAGTCTGAGTTGAGGATAACCGACTTAGGTTCTGTAAAACGCTGATCCGTAACTGGGCAGTTATAAAGACAGAGTTCGGATCGACTGAGAATTAAGTTGCGTGATGTGAATAACCTAGATGGGATTTTGCCCCTCCACTCGGAGAGATATTCTCTGGGCCCTCTCATGAGATATGATTCGGAAAGCATGGCCATGCACGACTCGGTTAAGTATTAACCGAGGCGATCGACTAAGAGTTGGTCGGGTGAATCACTTATCTCGGATCGAGAAGAGAGTCGGATTATTTAAGGGATAACCATTATTCGCCTATAGTCTGACAAGGTATATCGTGGGACAAAAGGGACTCGGACGCAAGTCACATTGGAAAGGCAAGTCGTCATGACTCTTTGGTACTTGGGAGTCGGCACGTTCTGCTAGGAGCCGCTACCGACTGATCGATTGAGAGTCGGACTCTAATCGTGTCCAAGTAGCCATGAGCCTGCGAGGTCACACACTTAAGAGCGAGAGCAAGTTCGGATTGGATCTGAACTGGAAATCTGGTTGGTTTCGACCCGAGCCTGATTTAGACAGAGTCAGTGAGTCGGACTCACATGGACTAATATTATATGGCTTTAGTGAATGGGCCGCGGGAGCAGAACCCACGTTCACACCCTATATATAGTGGAGCACCATAACCCAGAAAGGTTAATCGTTGTTCGGTTAGGTCATTCCATGTGTTGAAAACCCTGGCTTCACAGCAGTCTTGTCGTCGATACGAACCTAGCAGTTCGCCGCCGGTGCTCCTCCTTATACGTGTGGATACCAGCAGAGGTGTTGTACGACCAACACTAGGACGATCGGATCGCAAAGGACTGCACTGCATCAACTGACGCGCTTAATCAGTAATCCGCAACTGCGCGTCTAGTGGTAAACCTCGTGGCCTTCTACCTCGGCTAGATCTTGAGATCACCACGTTAGAGGAAAAAGTTTTGTTTTATCTCTACGTGGCCCAACAGAAAGTTAGATGATGTTCACAACAGAAAAGAAACCCCAGCACGCCCTATGTTTTTTTAGAGATGCTATATCGTTCCCGCCACTTTCTTTCCCGGCTGCCACACTTTTTTGGTTCACATCCTTCTGTAAGCTTTATGAGCTAGGAGATAGGACGGTGGATTCACGCCACGCGCGGTTCTCCGTCTTTTCATTTCGTAGTAGTAGTTTCATCGTCCATAATGCCAACTTCTCCATCCTTCTTTTTTACTAGTTGGTTTACGTCCACAAGACAGGAAAAATGCGTGGTGTAGTAGTGGGTTTCTTATTTAGACAAAACTAAAACCCCCATTTTATTTTTTTGGCCATGCTATATATGTTTCTGCCTTTTTCTTCCCGCGTATACCAAGTGAACCTTTTCCCAAGTCCTATATAAGGCAGAAGACGTCCATTAAATATACTACGAACACGTCCATTAAAATTATTTTTAGGTACCATAAAAAATGCTCATTTATGCGTGTTTCAGGAGAAGATCTGGAAAACAAATGCCAAAACTTTTTATGGAGTAGTTTGTACAATAAAAAATTTAGACAACATACTCATTCAAAAGAAAAACACTAAATCACGGTGGTTTAAAGCTTGACCAACATACAAGAGACAGGTTTGATCTGTCCCTAGATAAAAATCAAACATCCATTATGGGCGAGAGTGACATAAAAATCAACAAAGAACTATGGTCACGGCTCTTTTCCTCATTGTCCACAAACGGTTTCATCATAAATAATAATAGACCGTGCTTTGCAAATGAAACATGGGTAGACCAAGCTTGGGTCATGCTCTCGGTGTGACGGCGTTTATAAACTAGAGTTGACGACGCATGCACCAATATAAACACCGTGTGTTCTCTTTACAAGATCGGACGGTAAGCATCCTATGCGCATGTACCACCGTAGTCACCCCACTATTTTGCATATATATATATATATATATATATATATATATAGAAGCTCTATTAGAGGTGCAGAATTACTTATTCTGTACCCGGGTCGAATGGGCCAGCCGGACTACGAGTTTCTTCGATCAAACCCGCTGGGTGTGGCTCACAGGCTCGCAGCGCCTAAGCACCCTTCGTAATTTTTTTTTCTTTTACCACGACAGTTTTTATCTCAATTACGTCGTGGGGTCTGGAGCTGACCCTTCACCTCATTCCCCTGCGAGAAAATTGCACACAACACCAATGTTTGGTGACAAAGTTGCACAGAACACAGAATTAAAACTATTTTTGCAGTTAACCCCAACTTTTGGTGTAATGTGTTGCAGCTAGCCCAAATACATGTTTTAGGGCCATTAATAGTGTATTTGACATGTGGATCTCATTTTTTAATACCGTGTACCATAATTATACACGCCTTTAAAAAAAGGGCAACATGACAGTAGAAAAGATAGACAATATGCATGTACAAAATATTGTGGTATACAATTTTCTATTGTTATGCTATCCATTTTAATATACTCCCTCCGGTCCATATTAATGGCCCAACTTTATTTAGATTTATATGTATCTAGTTTAGTATTTGGACTAGATCCATTCGTATCTGCACAAAGTTGAAAGCATTAATATAGTCCGGAGAGAGTACTAAAAAGAATAGGAAGATGTTTTTTCGAGACACAACGTTACACATTAGGGTGGCAATATACAATTTCTATTTAATTAGGGAATTTCATAATTACATGACACCAAACTTCAAAAAAATTGTTTTACAATTATTTTATGTCTTAACATAAATACATACAAAACAAAAGATTATTTCTTGTCGCTTCTCGACATATCAAAACAATGTCTTCGGATTTGTGAGGACCACCTTGCTACTATTGCAGTATATAGTTTTTTTAAATCATATAATTACCGAATACCGTATAAAAATATGGGTCCACGCATCAGATACATTGTTAATAGGTCTAAAACATGTATTTGGGCTAGCCGCAACACATTACACCAAAAGTTGGGATCAGCCGCAAAACTAGTTTTGTTTTTGTGTTCTGTGCAACTTTGTCACCAAATATTGGTGTTATATGCAATTTTCTCTTCCCCTGCTTTTCAATCGTGTGTACATGGTGGCGAGGCGGTTTAGATCTCAATGCTCCAGCGGCAAGCCGGTGAGCGGCTGATGGCGAGTGTCCGGTGAGCGGCCGACGACGAGTGGCCGGTGTGCTCTGCTTGCTGGGTCTCCTGCGTTCCGTCGTCGTTGGCTGATGGAATCGGCGGCATGGTGATCGGCCGGCTGAATCGGCCGCAATGGCGGCGTGGTGGTTGAGGGAGGCGCTGCAGGCGACATGGGCATCGGAATCCTCATCGGTAGCCTAGAGGGCGGTGGCTGCGGGTCGAATCCCATGGCCAGCCTGTCGTCGTCGCGTCTCCTCTCCGCCATCCTCGGCGCCCTCTCCGCCAGGCTGCTCTTCTACACGCCTGCCCCTACTAGGCAGGTACTCCTCCACTTCTGCGTCAGCTCCGGGCGAATTTTTTCTTAGGTGGCTCAGGTATCTTCTTGCAGAGAACATGTGTGGCATGTACCAGGCAGCAATACCACTCTCCAACTTGGTGGATCCTTTCTTCAATAGGAGATGAATTCCCGATCCCAGCACCACGTTTCCTTGTATTGTTTGTTTGATGCAGGTACTAAGCATCATGTAATAAACCTATTGCCAATGATTAAACCATTTTGCTGAATTTGTTCAACGGGCAAATCATAGAAGCTGCAAGCATATGTCTATTTTCCTACCTTTTCAGTGCAAATATATTGTTTCTTTAATTAATGATGCAAACTAGTGGTCGCTTCAGGTTTCTTGTCTGCGTTTTCTTTTGCAATATACAAATCCTAGTGTGTAAGTTGTTTACAGAATGGAAGAACTTGCAGTTTGGATAGAAACTTATCAATTCATTTGTTGAGGAATAGAACCTTATCAATTTATTGAATGCTGAATTTTGTAGTTCAGAAATAGCTTGTTTCTGGCCTCCCTCCAACAACGATTGAGGAGGAGTGGTATCGCAATGTTTTAAATTTACTCTAGGCAATTACACCCTTGTTTGCTTTTTTGCTTAATTTGTTCGGATCTCAAAGCATTGAGCCTGCAAGTATATGTTCAATTCTAGTTCTTGTTGCTTTAATTATCGATGCAAATTAAGGTCCTCATCAATTAGCTTGTCTACATTAATTGTAGTCCTTGGTGTGGCTAGCACCCACTTTGCACATGTTGTCAACTTTTTACACCCAATTTCTTTTGTTAATTGAAGTCGTGGGTTAGGAGCTAGCCCACTTACCAGCCGCACCTCATTTTTTGATCTCTTTTGTTTCTAATCTAGTGTGCGCCGACCATGTGAGCAAGGGGGATTCGGTGGACAGGCAAGCAGCTGGTGGATTCTGTCCCGATCGTGTCCTCGGCAGCGTCGTGGTCGGCGGGTGGAATCGGCGAACATGCGGCGGCATGGTCGGCGGCGGCAATGCGACGTGGTGAGTGGTGTGCTGCAGGTGATCGGTGGCTGCGGGCGGCATCCGCATCCAAGTGGCATCTCCAAGCCATGCATATTGCGCGATCTTCATCAAAGGAGGACGGCGCCAAGTTTCCTCAACCATCAGCGCAACAGCTTTCATAGGCACCTTCTACTCTAAGCATCATGTTTGTTTTGCCTGTCAGATACTCATATCCAGCATTATTTTTGCATACCCGTGTGTAGCTTTGATGTTAAAAGGTTGAGGTAGTGCAAGCACACGACAATTAGGAAATCTCAGATGACCTCTAGAGTTTAATTTGTTATTGCTCTGCACAGGAAATCTCAGATGTTGGTTTTATCTCATCACAGTGGCATATAGTTAGGTAGCTAGATGATGCCCATTATTTTAGTTAAGTTGTGTAGTGCATGTGTTCTAAAGTCAATTTGCCATGTCCATTTCTTTTCCTATCTTGGAATTCTTCATATGTTCTCGGATTGCTTTTTTGGCGATAATGAAAGGGATAACTTGATGTGTTAATGCATGTGGTTGCAGTCCTATTATTTGTTGTCCTGTTGTGGCTGATCTCAAGTCTGAATCCAATAGTTCATGATGTGTTGCTGCTTTTCATTTGGGCGCAGGAGATTCAATCTTTATTTTATGACGCCTGCTAACTCGGAGTTGCGGTCTATCAGGCTTCCATGGAAGAGTCCTCCCCTCAGGTGAGCATACCCGTGGCTGGCGACTGATGACATGCGGTGACCCAGCATACCACTGCATGATGTAGTATACTATAGTCGTTGACATAACACCAATAAAACACCGTTCACTAGTATTACATCCCTCAGAATGACACTACAGAAACACAGCGGGTCCAATACATGGCTAAAGGTTACAACTCACTCTTTACATAAGATCCAGAAAACACTCTAGGCTTAAGAGAGAGAAAGAACTTCTTATGAAAAAGAATCAAAGATAAACAATGTAAAAAAACAATTATACTACTAGAACTAGTATTTTAACTATGGGTTTGGTGTTGCTGCTATTGCAACGCACTACAGAGATAGGTTCTTTGGCTAGAGATTAAGTTTCTATCTAATCAATAAATTCGTCTTCACTTGAGTTGAGGTATATGTTGTCTTCCTTGTCTTCATTGAAAAGATTTAGCTGAGCATGACAAGTCCTGGAGCATAACTTGATGTAGACATCGTTTTAATAGCTTCAAAATCTAGCAAGGGTTAAGATGATACTTTGAGTACGAGCGTACTCAGCAAATTCACTAGAAAAGAAGTGTTTGATGCACTATAACTACAGCCACAGACCGTCGGTCGTAGGCAATGCAAGTTTTAAAAATCGTTTCTTCAAAGGTTGTTTTTATTCTGAAAAGCTATGTCCGTCAGCCTTCACGGGCTTACTAGAACCTTCATGGGATTCCTTTCCCGCCGCGTTCGTAGCTCCTTCCCGGAACAGGGAGTAACAAGTTATAGTTCTTACACTCTACAGAGGTGCATTACTTTACCCATGAGCGATCAACTCTTTGTTGCACAACCGGGCAGCTTATTCCCGTCCACAATTCCATGATGTGGGGCCCAGAAGATGATCCAAGACAATCACTGCCCCCTTCGCGACCCCGCATGGCTCCTTGGTGTACACCATGCCCACATAAAGAATTACGACAATGGTTTGTACAAAACGTTAGATGTCAGGACTATCGTGGGACAATGAGGGTTCCCACCCATATGTTGCATGTCCTCTACGAATTACCAATTAATATGCACGCTACGAGGATAACAGCCACAACCTGCACATCCGGCTTCATGCGAGAGGAAGAAGATACAGCTGACTTCTCCGTCCCATTCCAAATCTCATGGTCAACGCGTAATATACAGCGCAAGAATCACTGGCGATATTGGTTGTTAAGTCCTAGGTGATATAATCCTGAATAGTGGTATCCCAACTGTCAGGTTTAATAGATTAGCTGATCACCCTAGATCAGTAATCAATAGTTCTCACTGACCTTTTTCAAATACAGGTGAAGACAACACTGGATTTGTAAAATACTTTACAAAAAATAAATAAAGGATATGAGCAAGTGTGAACTTGCCTTTGTGGTTGCAAGATTATGCACTCACAGTCTTTGAGTTAGTACAAGATCCAAAATCTGAAATCAGCATCATTGATCCAGTAAGGACTAATGTTTAAAGAAGCAGTATGCTTTTATGCATAAGTAATGTGATGCACGTTCTAAGTGCAGATCCTAAGAATAGAGTTGTTCTAGGGTTTAGATTCCGAAAGTGGTTAGTTTGGAATGTGTGGTCCTTTTAAATAAGTTTCATAGTTGTACTTTTATTAGAGTTTAGGAGTGGTTGTAGAAATTACATTTGTAGGAGTAAAATATACATGCTTATGACATACTAGTTAGGATTACTTATACAAGATTTCTTATTTAAAGTGGCAAAAAGGATAACCTTTGAAGAAAAGGTTTCTCTTCCGAAGTTTAATCCTTTGTGGTTAATTAGTGGTGGTTGATGTCATTTGTTTTGATCAAATGGTTTGGCTTGAGTTGCTTCATAGATTAACTATTTCAGATCAAAGTTAACTATAAAACATTTAGTAATGTGTTTGCTATTATATTTAGATTCTTGGAGACTAAAGTTAACTTTTAAAAATATAGATAGTTTTGAAAATATGATACTTACACTTTGGTATCTTGTATATCTGAAATGTTTTTCTTTAAGAATGTTTGTTCCGTTACTTGAGATAATGGTTTCTTAATTCTATGATAGAGTGGTACCATTTATCTTTTAGAGATAAGTGAGTAAAGTTTATAATTCTAGATATATTTTCATTTAACTACCTTTGAACTTTCTAAAGTGTTGTGGTAATTATTGAAATTTGATAATTTAAAGTTAATGGAAAGGATCTGATTTATTCATAAGATGTTCTTCAAGGTTTTTATCATGAATTGGAATCCTTTGAGAATATAATCTTCACTTAGAGTTGTAGATAGTTTAATATGAAGATGTTTATAATGTTTTTAAAACCCTTAGAGTTTGATTTCATTAATATTTAAGATTTGTACTATATATTAAACTTATTTTAAGGATATTAATAAATGTTATTTATCCTTTTATGAGTTATTAATGAAGTGACTAGGTTTAAATTTGAGTTATTAAAATATTTGAATTTGTATTTAAGTCAAAGTAGACTATGAGATTTTATCATGTATATATTATTATTATTTTTTATGATCATTTTGGTATATTTAAATAATAAGTTATGATTATTATTATTATTATTACTTTATAATTACTTAATAAATACTAAATATTTAATTAAGTGAAATTAATACATGATTATATTTTTAATTAGAATTCTTATTTTTTCAAGATTTTTGGTATTTAACTTATCTTATTTATCATTATAGGAATTTGAATTATTAAAGTTTTATTACTAAATATTTATTTAGTAATTTTCATAAATGCTGTAATATTAATAGATAATAAAAATGATTTTTATTTATTTTTATCATCTTTCAATAATTTTTGTAAAATTCCATAAGGAATATATAAATTACAGAATTCTTATAAAAGTTTAAGTATTCAAAATTTGATATTACATTTTATTTGAACAGAGTGGATTATTGTGAATCCAAAAATATTTTATTTATAATTTTTGGACTTTTATTTTAGTTTCTATCATTTTATTGAGGTCAGGGGTATTTTGGTCTTTTTCAATTGATTAAAAAATTTATTAAGCAATTTGGGCTGGCACCTTGGGCTTATTGGGCCAGGGTGGCCCAATAGGGCAGGGTCAAAAGATAACCCCGAAGGGTTTTTTGGCCCACCCAGCCCATTCTGCCTCCCTTCTCTCCCTCGACCCAATCCCCTCCTCCTCTGTCTCGTCCCCGTGGCCGGCGATGCCGCCACCGGCCGTTCTGGCCGCCGTCGTGGTGCAAGTTGAGGTTATCAACAACGCTTGTTTGTTCTATCCACTTGGATTTGTCTCTGGGCTTTCCCGGGGTCAATTCCTCCCCCTTTCCGAACCCTAGGGTTCGGGAAAGATGTTGTCGCCACCGCCGTGATCCCGCCTGCGGTGGTGTGTTAGTCTCGTGTGTTGCTGCGGCCGCCGTCGTGGCAGGTGCAGGTTGCAGCGCCCCTCTGGGTGCTCCCTGTGCCGCCACGGTTCGTCGGCTCCTCTGCTTCCTCTTCGATTCATCAGCGAGGACCTCGGGTGAGTGGTCTCTCTGGTGTTCAGTCATGCTACTGTCTTGATTCTTTTTGGTGTGTAGCTAGTGGCTTCTGATGTTGAGTGATGATGTGCTGATTGGGTTCATCTCGGGATTAGGGTTCATAACCCCTTTGTTGATCACATCTAGGATGCTTTCGATCTAGTGTTGATCATATTTGATCATGTGAAATGATTGCTTGCTATGGTTAAGGATTGATAGTAACTTTGTTGTTACTAGTTGCGTGTCAGATTTGTCCTAGTGGTAATCTACCATGACCCAGGTTAGTTGTTTCAATCGAATCCTTAATTGGATTATGTTGTGGGTCTGAGGCTTTACTCTACTGTCAGTTTGCTTATACTGACAGTGTTTGCTTACTGCAATTATACTGTTGGCTTATCTGAGATTTTACTTACTTAATCAAATCATTGCTTGCAATGATTTCTGTGAATGTATACATGAATTTAAGATTGATTCCTGGCATTTGGCTCAGGAAAATGATATGTAATGATTTGTCCCTTTTCCTGTGGAAGCTAAGTAAAGATTGGTTTTTGGCTCATTAAGAACTTGTCCTTGTGATACCACTGTATTCTGGCACACAAGTGATTGGGTTTTTAATTCCGGGCTTAGCTTGATTATGCTTGTGATTAGAACTGATAAGATAATATGGAAGCTTTCTTATCTTGCCTATGATGTTGGTCTGAGGTTCTAGGATGTAATTCCTAGTTAGTTGGGCAATAATTTGTTTGAATCTTGTAGGATTAGAGGTGCTACTCTCTCTTTGAGAGATGTACCCTGATCTGTTAAGATCAAATGGAAATGATTTAAGTTGTAAAAATAACACTAAACCCAGTGATGCTGGTCTGAGGGTTTAGTGTTTGTGGTTGAGCTAGATTTCTTATCCTTGTACTTGAAATCTCTAGGATAGATTCACCCCTCTTGGGTGATTATTGAGAGATGATTGCATAAAGCAACATATGCTTTTGTTTAGATATTCTGATGAAGGCATGTGATGGTTTTATAAGACTCACCACAAGATTTGATGTTGGTGTAGTATATTTGATGATGATCCTGATCTTGCTCTTGGTCTTGATCTTGGTCTGCTTTTGCTGGTTCCTGAGCTTGCTCTTGAGCTTGCCTGCTCCTCCTAGCTCCTGGGCTTGACCTTGCTGTCCACCAGATCTATTCTCCTCCTTATGTCACCATTCTGGTGATGTTTGGATTGATCTGGGTGGTTGGTTTGGTTGTTGTTCTTGTTTAACTGTTGTTCATCCTGGCTGTGCTAGTGTATTGTGTGGTGGAGAGATGCACTGAGGTGCTCCTTCACGGCTGGTTGTGGTTTTGTGATAATGGCTATGCTTGTGAGGTCGACAGCACACCCCCCTGCATGCTTGTGTGTGTGCAGCTTGTGTGCCTGCTATGCACATGAGGATAAGCTCAGAAAGTTTAAACTTACTAGTACCAATCTACTTTTACCTTGGCTGGTGAATTGGTCCCTTTTGGCTATCATTTGCATTCTGGCTTTGAGTTTATGAAAGATGAAATCTTTCATATTGGTGAAACTTGCCCCTATATAACATTTCTCAATGATGAGATTGTCAAGTGCACCTCACTAAGACATCTGAGAGAAATATTCTAACACCGATCCTATCTTGTTTTCCATTTAATCTTTGTTTTGCAGGTACAAAAGATAAAGATGAAGATTTAATGTAGTTTTGGGTATAGGATAGTTAGTGGATATACCAATGTAGTTTTCTTATTCTTTTGTAATTTTTCTTTTATAATTTATGTAATCTTTATTTGGTTCATTTGTATAAAGATTATATATGTTTATTAATAAAGAATATTTTATTCTTTACTCTTGTGTGAATTGTGAGGTTTGGAATAACTTCTGTAAGTTATTCTTTGTGACTTGATTAAGTATGTAAAATGAATTTCACATACCATATTGTTTTTAGATAAGATTTAAGTTATAATACTTTTCTCTTAATTAATTTAAGATTCACATCTTATATTCAAATCATTTGAATTATAAAACACTTAAGTTTTTAGAATCCAAACTCATTTCAAAACACACATAAGTCCTTTAAGTTCATATCAAAGTTTATAGCAATCCTTCTTTAAGACTAAACCTATTCTCAAAGTAAGAAAGAAACATTGATCACTTAAGTTTTTATTTGGCAAAAAAAATTCCCACATTTTCACAAATAAATGCATGCAACAATTCATATTCCTAAATATACCCTTCGTTAGGTCCTAAATACTGGGATGTTACAGACTTCCCCCCTTAAATTAAACTTCATCCCGAAGTTTGGGGAGATGTACCAGAATAATTCTGGATAAACCTTTCTTAAATTCTCTTTCTTCTCCCATGTGGCTTCTCTCTCAGGGTGATGTTCCCACTGTAACTTGCAATATTCAATTGCTCTGTTCCTCAATCTTTTCTAATTTTCTTCCCGAATCTTACATGCTTTCAAAAATAAATTAGGTCTGCTTATAGTTTTAAATTTTGATGTGCTATTGCCTCCTCGGAAATTTTCAAACATTTGTGAAGTTGTGACCTATGAAAAATATTATGCACCTAAGCCAATCTTAATGGTAACTCTAAATCATAAGAGATAGTTCTGTTCTGCCTTAGTATCTTAAATGGTCCGATATATCTTGGACTCCATTTCCCTTTAACTCCCAATCTTTTTCCTCCTCTCATTGGATTTTACTTTAAAATAGATCACATCTCCTACTCCTGAATGCCATGATCTTTGGCTTTGATCCGCATACTTTTCTACCTGCTTTGGGCTATTTTCAGTATTTCCCTGATTTTATCAATGATTTCTTGTCTATACTTCAACTAACTTCTCGGCATTATCCTATTGGATTTACTGGAATAAAATGTGCACTCTGAGTGAGTCTGTCCACAATTACCCATATCATATCTTTTCTTTTTAGTGTCATGGGTGATCCGGTGATGGAGTCCATACCTATTTCCTCTCATTTCTATTCAGGAATTTCTAAGGTTTATAATGGTTGCTATACTCCCCACTCCATGACGATCTTCAATGGATTTAATTGGAATATTCCAAGACCTGATTAGATATCCTCATTCAATTCTTTTTCTTGAATTAACAGCTCCGTTACTATATTACTTACCATTTGGAAGTTTTCATTACCATGAGTCTATATTTCTATATATGCATTTTAATGGTCAACATACTATCTTACTGTTCCTGTCATTATATAGTTGATACTGGTATTCTTTCCAAGATTGAATTTGAACTCAATTTGTCCATACCCATTGGAATTCTTTTATTCATGACACTTGTTGAATTAAGGTTCTATATTACTTTTTAAGGATTTATTTAAAGGTTGTGTCCTTTTAAGTTTGATTGTTTTTAAATGTATCCTTCATCACCGTCAAATTTGTATCTTCTTAAGATTTTTAATTAACTTTTCTTTATTCCCCAAGGTATTTTCTTCAACTATCCTTCCTAATGTTTACTCTTCCCCATTAAGCTTTACTAATAGTTTTGAAACTCCATTCATAGAGGCTTATTGATTCTAAAACTAGAATGTTGGTTCCTGTTCAGTTATATTTTACTAATTTAAGGTCCAAAATAAGATTATACGGTGCATCCACATAGTTGTGGATCTTTGGAGCAATTCTTTCAGCACTATATGTCCTACTTACTATTGGGGCATTCTTGTTGAATAGACTAGACCTTGCAAAGCATCTTGCCAAGCGATCATCTTTGAATCTGTTAAACTTTCTTAGGCCTTATTTTATCTTAGGCTAAATTTAATGCTCTTTATGTAACTTTTAAAAAGATTTGGTTAACTATTTCAACCAAATACCAGTTACGGACAAAATACCAACTGTGGATTAGTTACCCGCTATGGATCAATTACCAGTTGCGGATTATTACCGGCTGTGAACGGTCCTAGGATGTGTGTATTACCCTATGTTTTCCCACATACTTCTCGCATTCTCTCGGTATTGTCAAATCTGGACTACCAGTTTGGTTCCAAAGATAACTATTCATACTTATTTATGAGACTTCCATGATCTTGGTACAACTATTCCATTACTTCTTAGTAATATTACCTACTTTGATTGAACCCTAAGTTTATTATATCTTGTGGTTCCATACATCTTCTATACCAAACTTCTTTCTTAGATCTGGTGAGGAATAATTTATGCTTTATCTATCCTCTAAGTGGTGTTAACACTACTTATATCTTGCTTCTTCATTTCCGTAAGTCTTCTTTTTTTGGCTCTTTAAAATTCGTCGCTCCCTTACACGGATTCCCATTCCTATCTAGGTCTATAACATCAAGTAATAACTGGGTGTTACATCATGCATTTGCACACCTAATTAAACTTCATGTACAGATCTAGTCAATCAAGAAAAATCAATAAGATCCAAAAGTCGATAAACAACCAAACAGATACCATCTATTATACATAGGTTTTAGCTAATTTACAAATGTACTAAATGTTCCAACTGTTTGCTCCATACTTATTTACACACTATCTTACAAGAACTTCTTGTTCTTGTGGATATATCCTCACTTATCTCCATAAACTCTCCAAACTACAATACGCATTACCCTCTATGTACATTATTCAAGCCCTCATCCCTTGGGATGTCGTTCCTTTCTTACTTTTATCTTCCTCTAGTGCTTCCTGGAGTTCCGTCCATGATGACGTGAAGTCCTACGACTGCCTTCTGGAGCATAGGAGCATCCAGGAGGTGCGTAATCTTGATTAGAAGTACCAAGACTAAGATTAGTCATTGAAAAATGACTAGAGTTGGCGTAATCTTCCATCGAATAGTTCGGGTTTTCTGGCAACGCTTCCTCATAGTAAGTTGGTCCCTTAACTTGTTCTTGGATCCAGTCATACAAATTGGTGTAGTAGCTATTGGAATACTCTTCTAAGTTGATTGGATTAGTATCACCCCCATATGGTCCATAAGGCTCTCTATGGTTATAGTTGGTCTATTCTTCAATACATGTATCACAAGGTATAGGATTCCCTATGGTTTTACCTTGGGATTCTATTTCCCATCCATATTTGTTAGGCTCAGGCTTATTTGGAATAACTTTATTCCATTCTAGTTGTTCGGCATTGTACTTGGTCCATAAGTCTTCAGGTGGTTTGAAGTCATTCTGGTAATAGGCATAATTTTATGAGTTTGGGTCATCAAACTCAGTTTCCTCAAACACCTCTCCTGAAGGTATGTATTTGGGATGCCTAGCTTCTTTATCCAACTTCTTCCTACGAGCCATTGCTTTATCAGGATCAGTAAAATCCTCAATGACCGTATCCAGCTCCTGAACTAAGACTTGGTGAGTGTTATAATAAGTTTTTAACAAAGACCGGTAACGATCCATATACTCTACAGCTAGAGTAGGTTCAGTTTGAACTAAGGTAGAGTGATCTAACTCATGCTCTGAGTTTGAGGTTTCATGTGGTATAATGGTGTGAGTACTACCTTCTAGAGCCTGGGATTTATGCTCTCTGATCATGGTTATGGCTGCTGCTACAGCAATCTGATGTGCAGATGACATGCACCTTGCCTCTCCTGCTGTCATTTCTCCCTTAAGTCCTAACTTCTTGGGTAACATGATCATGACACGGTATTTAGCTAATACCTGCCCATCATAGTAACTGTAAATCTTGACCAAAAGTCTTGATTCACATTCCAAACTCCATAGAAGTTGTCGGAGATTGTTTGTCCAATCCCCTCTGTAGTCATCCAAAGTCCTGTTCATCACTTGAACATTCCGGGGTGGATATCGAGGTGCCATGTGAAACTGTGGATAAGAAATTATCATCAGTCACATAGAGTTAAAACTCTTGGGTAATGATTGGAAATTGCAATCATAAAATAGTTATCGAACTAATAACATAACAGGATTATTCTCAAGTGAATATCCCTCATATCACTAGAGAACTCTTCCTTATTGCTAGGATATGTCCTACAGGTTCTACCCATTTACTAGGTTTCCAACCTAAGGTCAAAGCATATGCTCTGATACCAACTGCGGTGACCCAGCATACCACTGCATGACGTAGTATACTATAGCCATTGACATAACACCAATGAAACACCGTTCACTAGTATTACATCCCTCAGAATGGCACAACAGAAACACAACGGGTCCAATACATGGCTAAAGGTTACAACTCACTCTTTACATAAGATCCATAAAACACTCTAGGCTTAAGAGAGAGAAATAACTTCTTATGAAAAAGAATCAAAGATAAACAATGCAAAAAAACAATTATACTACTAGAACTAGTATTTTAACTACGGGTTTGGTGTTGCTACTATTGCAACGCACTATAGAGATAGGTTCTTTGGCTAGAGATTAAATTTCTATCTAATCAATAACTTCATCTTCACTTGAGTTGAGGTATATGTTGTCTTCCTTGTCTTCATTGAAAAGCTTTAGCTGAGCATGACAAGTCCTGGAGCATAACTTGATGTAGACATCGTTTTAATGGCTTCAAAATCTAGCAAGGGTTAAAAAGATACTTTGAGTACGAGCGTACTCAGCAAATTCACTAGAAAAGGAGTGTTTGATGCACTATAACTACATCCACAGACTGTCGGTCGTAGGCAATGCAAGTTTTAAAAATCGTTTCTTCAAAGGTTGTTTTTATTCTGAAAAGCTATGTCCGTCAGCCTTCACGGGCTTACTAGAACCTTCATGGGGTTCCTTTCCCGCCGTGTTCGCAGCTCCTTCCCGAAACAGGGAGTAACAAGTTATAGTTCTTAAACTCTGCAGAGGTGCGTTAGTTTACCCATGAGAGATCAACTCTTTGTTGCACAACCGGGCATCTTATTCCTGTCCACAATTCCATGATGTGGGGCCCAGAAGATGATCCAAGTCAATCACTGCCCCCTTCGCGACCCCGCATGCCTCCTTGGTGTACACCATGCCCACATAAAGAATTACGGCAATGGTTTGTACAAACTGTTAGATGTCAGAATTATCATGAGATGATGAGGGTTCCCACCCATATGTTGCATATCCTCTACGAATTACCAATTAATATGCACGCTACGAGGATAACAGCCACGACCTGCACATCTGGCTTCATGCGAGAGGAAGAAGATACAGCTGACTTCTCCGTCCCATAACAAATCTCATGGTTAATGCGTAATATACGGCGCAAGAATCACTGGCGACATTGGTTGTTAAGTCTTAGGTGATATACAGTTGTATCCCAACTGTCAGGTTTAATAGATTAGCTGATCACCCTAGATCAGTAATCAATAGTTCTCATTATTATTGAAAATAGTGTTTTCTGACCTTTTTCAAATGCAGGTGAAGACAACACTGGATTTGTAAAATACTTTACAGAAAATAAACAAGGACACGATCAAGTGTGAACTTGCCTTTGTGGTTGCAAGATTATGCACTCACGGTCTTTGAGTCAGTACAAGATCCAAAATCTGAAATCAGCATCATTGGTCCAGTAAGGACTAATGTTTAAAGAAGCAGTATGCTTTTATGCATAAGTAATGTGATGCACGTTCTAAGTGCAGATCCTAAGAATAGCGTTGTTCTAGGGTTTAGATTCGAAAGTGGTTAGTTTGGAATGTGTGGTCCTTTTAAATAAGTTTCATAGTTGTACTTTTATTAGAGTTTAGGAGTGGTTGTAGAAATTACATTTGTAGGAGTAAAATATACATGCTTATGACATACTAGTTAGGATTACTTATACAAGATTTCTTATTTAAAGTGGCAAAAAGGATAACCTTCGAAGAAAAGGTTTCTCTTCCGAAGTTTAATCCTTTGTGGTTAATTAGTGGTGGTTGATGTCATTTGTTTTGATCAAATGGTTTGGCTTGAGTTGCTTCATAGATTAACTATTTCAGATCAAAGTTAACTATAAAACATGTAGTAATGTGTTTGCTATTATATTTAGATTCTTGGAGACTAAAGTTAACTTTTAAAAATATAGATAGTTTTGAAAATATGATACTTACACTTTGGTATCTTGTATATCTGAAATGTTTTTCTTTAAGAATGTTTGTTCCGTTACTTGAGATAATGGTTTCTTAATTCTATGATAGAGTGGTACCATTTATCTTTTAGAGATAAGTGAGTAAAGTTTATAATTCTAGATATATTTTCATTTAACTACCTTTGAACTTTCTAAAGTGTTGTGGTAATTGTTGAAATTTGATAATTTAAAGTTAATGGAAAGGATCTGATTTATTCATAAGATGTTCTTCAAGGTTTTTATCATGAATTAGAATCCTTTGAGAATATAATCTTCACTTAGAGTTGTAGATAGTTTAATATGAAGATGTTTATAATGTTTTTAAAACCCTTAGAGTTTAATTTCATTAATATTTAAGATTTGTACTATATATTAAACTTATTTTAAGGATATTAATAAATGTTATTTATCCTTTTATGAGTTATTAATGAAGTGACTAGGTTTAAATTTGAGTTATTAAAATATTTGAATTTGTATTTAAGTCAAAGTAGACTATGAGATTTTATTATGTATATATTATTATTATTTTTTATGATCATTTTGGTATATTTATTTTTTTGTGTTTAATAAATAATAAGTTATGATTTTTTTTATTATTACTTTATAATTACTTAATAAATACTAAATATTTAATTAAGTGAAATAATAATACATGATTATATTTGTAAATAGAAATCTTATTTTTCCAAGATTTTTGGTATTTAACTTATCTTATTTATCATTATAGGAATTTGAATTATTAAAGTTTATTACTAAATATTTATTTAGTATTTTTCATAAATGCTGTAATATTAATAGATAATAATATTTATTTTTATCATCTTTCAATAATTTTTGTAAAATTCCATAAGGAATATATAAATTACAGAATTCTAATAAAAGTTTAAGTATTCAAATTTTGATATTTCATTTTATTTGAACAGAGTGGATTATTGTGAATCCAAAAATATTTTATTTATAATTTTTGGACTTCTATTTTAGTTTCTATCATTTTATTGAGGTCAAGGGTATTTTGGTCTTTTTCAATTGATCAAAAAATTTATTAAGCAATTTGGACTGGCCCCTTGGGCTTATTGGGCCAGGGTGGCCCAATAGGGCAGGGTCAAAAGATAACCCCGAAGGGTTTTTTGGCCCACCCAGCCCATTCTGCCTCCCTTCTCTCCCTCGACCCAATTCCCTCCTCCTCTGTCTCGTCCCCGTGGCCGGCGATGCCGCCACCGGCCGTTCTGGCCGCCGCCGTGGTGCGAGTTGAGGTTGTCGACGACGCTCGTTTGTTCTATCCACTTGGATTTGTCTCTGGGGCTTTCCCGGGGTCAATTCCTCCCCCTTTCCAAACCCTAGGGTTCGGGAAAGATGTTGTCACCACCGCCGTGATCCCGCCTGCGGTGGTGTGTTGGTCTCATGTGTTGCTGCGACCGCCGCCGTGGCAGGTGCAGGTTGCAGCGCCCCTCTGGGTGCTCCCTGTGCCACCACGGTTCGTCGGCTCCTCTGCTTCCTCTTCGATTCATCAGCGAGGACCTCGGGTGAGTGGTCTCTCTGGTGTTCAGTCATGCTACTGTCTTGATTCTTTTTGATGTGTATCTAGTGGCTTCTGATGTTGAGTGATGATGTGCTGATTGGGTTCATCTCGGGATTAGGGTTCATAACCCCTTTGTTGATCACATCTAGGATGCTTTCGATCTAGTGTTGATCATATTTGATCATGTGAAATGATTGCTTGCTATGGTTAAGGATTGATAGTAACTTTGTTGTTACTAGTTGCCTATCAGATTTGTCCTAGTGGTAATCTACCATGATCCAGGTTAGTTGTTTCAATCGAATCCTTAATTGGATTATGTTGTGGGTCTGAGGCTTTACTCTACTGTCAGTTTGCTTATACTAACAGTGTTTGCTTACTGCAATTATACTGTTGGCTTGTCTGAGATTTTACTTACTTAATCAAATCATTGCTTGCAATGATTTCTGTGAATGTATACATGAATTTAAGATTGATTCCTGGCATTTGGCTCAGGAAAATGATATGTAATGATTTGTCCCTTTTCCTGTGGAAGCTAAGTAAAGATTGATTTTTGGCTCATTAATAACTTGTCCTTGTGATACCACTGTATTCTGGCACACAAGTGATTGTGTTTTTAATTTCGGGCTTAGCTTGATTATGCTTGTGATTAGAACTGGTAAGATAATATGGAAGCTTTCTTATCTTGCCTATGATGTTGGTCTGAGGCTCTAGGATTTAATTCCTAGTTAGTTGGGCAATAATTTGTTTGAATCTTGTAGGATTAGAGGTGCTACTCTCTCTTTGATAGATGTACCCTGATCTGTTAAGATCAAATGGAAATGATTTAAGTTGTAAAAATAACACTAAACCCAGTGATGCTGGTCTGAGGGTTTAGTGTTTGTGGTTGAGCTAGATTTCTTATCCTTGTACTTGAAATCTCTAGGATAGATTCACCCCTCTTGGGTGCTTATTGAGAGATGATTGCATAAAGCAACACATGCTTTTGTTTAGATATTCTGATGAAGGCATGTGATGGTTTTATAAGACTCACCACAAGATTTGATGTTGGTGTAGTATATTTGATGATGATCCTGATCTTGTGTAACTACCTCGGTGAATTACGCTCCTAGTTACAAGCCTGGATGAGCAGAAATGGTTGAAATAGTACGGTGGGGCCCAAATGCCACTCACAGGTAGACCTTTCGGCCGTCCCAACCATTTCTAAACATCAGGACAAGAACGGGCGGCGTAATCGGCAGGCGAAGGGATCAACTACATACACAAATGAGTATGTATGCAAGCCACCATACAACAGTACATCAGAGCCATTCCATCTAAAAAGAAAGGAAATATAGCAACGCCATACGGCAAGATCCAAATATCCTAGATAGATATAATAGTTTAGGATATCTCCTCATACATCAATCAACAGAGTATCAAGCGGAAGCGGAAGACAAAATCCGAGTACGGATAAGAAGCAAATCGCCATAAGATGCCCCATAAATAAGCTGATCCCGCCCACAGATCTCACGGATCCCCGTTCCCGGAATCTCTACACCGAATGATCGTTGCCCACTTCGTCCGTGTCTTCCACCCAGTATCCATCTTGTGAGTGTACCTGTTCATCTGAACCAATAATTTATCATGTGAGACCCTAGGGGTACTCAGCAAGTCTTTATGCCACTAAAGGGGACACAACCTGGGGTGACGCAATTGCAGCAAAAGATAAACCCTAGCAATTCTATAGATACTCGCTAACCATCCGCCTAACCAGAGATAGACGGATGTCCGTGAATTAATAACAACAGTTGTAACAGTTAAAACGGTAATATCCACAGATCCATCCTCCTCCCCGCTTACCGACGAGGAAGCGGACGAACAACCCCCCATCCGTTGGCAGTTTTATTAACCATTCCATGAGTGTTGCTCTATTTACTAGTCAGTTGTTTAGTCAGATTAAAAGCGGTACTTTAGTTATGCTTGTCTATGATCGAGAAACTGTGCTCCAAGTCGTCCATAACCGCGGACACGGCTTTCAGAAAGTTTTACCCTGCAGGGGTGCACAAATAGCAACACACACTCGATCAACCTCGGAAAAACCAAATCAAAACCCAACAAGGCAGTCACGACAAAGCGATCACAGGATTCAGAAATATTTCAGGGGGCCACCCCATTAAGCTACCCGCAACGAAGCTGGCCGGCTACGAGACGGACTCAAGGTTTGTGTGGCCGGCTGTAAACGACTGGGAACCTGAAAGTGTGACTGGGCTTGTCGATACAGCGAAAACGGGTCACGGACCTAAACAGTACAGTGTGCAGTACCTCGCACAATTGAAATAAAGCAGTAAAGCATGGCATAAGTACAGGATAGTAAATAAAACCTCAAACTAGTTTGTGGCCCCAAGAAATAAGAATGAATCAAGCTCTGGCTCAGGGGGGTTCATAAGCCTCCCGGATGTGGATAGCGCGAATATTCAAGGAACAGGAATCAAGTACTCGGGGTCCTACGGGACACAAGTGAGCCTGAAAAACCAAATAGCGAATATGGCTCACCGATGCCACTTTCATTAGTTATCCCATTACTACTCAGGTTAAGTTGTTTAGGTACCTCGTGATCCATCAGACTCTCACATACCCTACACATGCTGTTCTACGACTCGCATGGCTCAAACAACTCCTGTAGTAATGGCTCATGGGATGGAGGAACAAGCTTCGGTGGGGTTTAAGAGTAAAGGCTATGCAATACTTGGGATTCATATTAATGCAATCGCGACTCAATGATGCAAGAATAAGATAGAGGCAATAGGTACTATATGTATGCAAGCATGTGGTAGTGCTTGCCTGGCAACTCAGTTGAAGCAAGGGATGGATCTGGGTAGTGCTCCTGGTTCTCTTGGTATATCCCCTGCTCAGCGTCTATTCGAAGAAAAACCAAACAAACAAGGGCCACCATAAATAAAGTGCACAAGCATATGAATAAATGCATCAAGCAACAATCATGCCATGATGAATGATTCACAATTTGCATGGCAATAAGGTAGCATGGCATGGGTGAGGTGTGGAATACAAGAATAAATCATTTAATTGAGTTTTGGCCCCATTTTAATCTCATTTAAGTTGCTGTACACATTATATTTATATGATGCATGCTTCAAAACAAAACAAGGAATGCATAAACAGAAAGGTCTCGTCGAGCTAATCATTTTAGACATATCATTTGTTAAATTTGGATTTATAAAACAAAAGTTATTAATTTATTAAGGAAAAAGGGCATTTATTTGTAATTTTAGTTAACTTGGAAGATAAAATGTCCAAAATATATTTTGAAGGCTATATTTGAATTCCTCATATTTTTCTGATTTGAAAACATATATTATTTGTATTATTTGGATTTGTATTTTTTAAAAGTTATTTAAAAACAGAAATAAATTTGAATTTGAATTAATTTGAAATAAGATTTGAATAATACAGAATAGCAGAAAAACTTTTGTTACTCAGTTCAGCTCTAGCCACAGTCCGTGACAGGCGGGCCCTCTGCTGACTGGGCATCACACGCGCAGGAAAGATTTTTCCCACCGCGAGCTAACCTAGCCTCTGAGAGTGACATGTGGGGCCAGAGCACACGCGGGTCCACGTGATAGTGGTCGAACCGTGCCCAGCCACGTGGCCCAGCTGGGGATCGCGGGTTAAGGTTTACGAAAGCCTGGGTGTTTTCTGCAAAACGAACACAGCCGCTGACAGGTGGGGCGGAGGGGAGCGCGGGTTGACGAGATCAAAAAGGTGGGGGGGATATTCGCTAAACTGCCACGGCCACTGTGGATCTTCCCCCGTGGACGGATCGGTGCTCGCACGCGCAGCGCGCGGCGCGCGGGGAACTCGAACCTGCGACCTAGGGCTCGCGCTCGGGGCGGTTGCCGCTGCGGTAGGCTAGGCTTGGTGTCAGGAGAGCGGGCGGGGCCTAGATATGGGCTATGCGGTGCGGGAGCGAGCAAACCGAAAACGAGCGGCGGCGCGCAAAGTGCGCTCGACGAAAGGGCCGGCGGATCCAGGGCTGCACGGCGAAGGGGACCATGTCAGGGAGGTACAGGGGCTCACCGAGAGGGTGCTGGCGTAGTTGGTTCGGGCAGAGGCGCTGGCGATCGTCGACGACGCAGAGGCCGAGCGTAGCTAGGGTTCTGGCGAGACGCGTCGGCGTGTAGCGAGTTGGGCTTCCTTCTCCTCGCTGCTGTGTACAAAGGCGGCGTCGGGGTCCTCCTGTCCTTCCTCGACGACCACAACACCACGTCCGCCTCCTCGAACTGCTGGTGGACGCCGAAGCCGATGGTGGCCGGTGATGGGGTAGACGACGGCGAGGGAAGGCAGGGAGAGAGGGGGCGGCCTGGGGTAGATCTGGGGGTAGCAGGGCGAGGCAGAGAGGTGGGAGGGGTAAAGCAGAGAGGGAGAGGGGTGCCGTGGGGAGTGGGGTAGATGGAAAAGGTGGCTCGGGTTCCCCTTTTCCTCCTACCACCTCACGTGCTCGAGCTGGGACAGAGGCAGGGCAGGTAGGGGGAGGCTTCCAGGTGGGACCAGAGGGCGTCCAAGGAGGGCCATGCTCGGGGTGGGGCACAACAGGCAGAGAGAGAGGAGAAAGGAGGAGAGGGGAGGCTCGGCTAGGGTTGCACTAGGGTCGGGTTAGGGTTTGGTGGCCTCGGTTTGGGGCTTGGGTGGGTTGGTAGCTAGGGCAGGGAAGGGTAGCCTCGGCAAGAGTGGTTAGGGTAGAGGGTTGGAGAGAGAGGAGCTAGAGGGAGAGGGGTTTTAGGGTTTAGGTGAGAGGGGGATGTGAGGGTTAGGGTTAGGTATGGAAAAAGAGGGGGTATGGTGATGATCACACTTGATCATGCAAAGCATAACCAAGTAGATGAAGAAAAAGACCCAAGACAAGGAAAGACAAAAAGGTGGAAAGGTTTAGAGAGGAAGGTGAGGGAAGAGAGAGAGAGAGAGAGAGAGGGATGTGTGTGGTTTAGATTCACTCAAAATTCAAATAAAATCCAAAGTACAAGCAAAAGGGGGTACTTGCATGGCCCATGCAAAGTATTTAATACCATGTTTATTTTGTGAAAACAATTATATCACATGGCCTTAATCTTATGCATCCCCACAAGTGGAATAAAGCCAAACCAAGAATTTAAAAGAAAACCCCAAGTGGAATAGATGGAGATGATCACATTGGATTATAATTGGGACTTGCTAGTGTGTATATTCCACTAGATGATTACTAGTCCCAAAATATTCCCACATGAGCATAAATCCACAATAATCCATATGGAAGCTAGGAAAAAGGGTTCCACTCACAAGGCATGCAAAGGTGGCCATGTGGCTCTCATATATCAATAATGTGAAAACAACATGATGCCAAGATGAGAGCATGTGGATAAAGAATTGGATCCATCCCAACCCACATGAGCTAGAGGTAAACTCCATAAGTGCCAAGCTCATATTTAGTTGGATGGTGGAATTATAAGGTGGTGACAAGGTTAAGGTGGTGGAGTTGAAAGAGATATGCCCCCAACTCAACTTGGGCATTTAAACAATATATCAATAACCAAATACAATATCAAGAGGCAAATACAATTAATGATGCATATGAGAGAAGATCCAAATTGAAAAGGGTTTTATATGATGCTCAAATGCAAGGTGGCATGATGACATGAGCATGATATAATTATGATGCAACAACTATATATAGGAAGTAGCATTTATATAGACTAGGCTAGTAGCATTGCAATTGTTAGACAATTGGGATGCTACAACTCTCCCCCACTAAACAGGAATCTCGCCCCGAGATTCTAGGAAGAAGAAGAAGACACAAAGAGGGTAGGATACTTGGCACGGAGCTCATCTTCACGTTCCCAAGTTGATGAACAACGGAATGGTGCGATCACTACACCTTGCAAAACTTGCTAGACTTGTTGCGAGTCTTGCGTTTTGCTTGAAAAACAACGGCTAGAAGAGTTGAAGGATTGTCGTGAGACAAGAAGGATAGGATGGACATAGCTTCGGTTTTCTCAAGAAACATGATAAAGAAAAGAACCACTTGTGAAAGAAAGGACAAGATGATGTATCCTGGATAAAGAAAAACACACCATTAAGATTAAAGATTTGCCGATACTAGAGAGGATGAAACTTTGTCTCGCCGGAAGGAAAGAGCTAGATTGGAGAGGTTTTGAACCACTATGACAATAGTATCGTATCTTCTCTCTGATTTGAGAAATGAAGTACGGAAACAATATTGCCTTCAAACAATAGAGTCCCTTGATATCATCGGAAAGATTTAGTTAGACATCGTCGGATTAGATTCTTCTTGCGCCGGTAAGAACCAAGGATCACGCAATTGAGGTGCGCGGATATAACTTCCAGAGACGGGTGTGAAGCTAGATCATGGTGGAATTCCGAGAAGCAAAGAATATGGAGGATCTGGAGTTTATTGTAGAGATACTTATTGCTTTCTTTAGCCTTGAGGCTAACGCAATAGATTTGCGGCTGATGGCATCAACCATAATTGGCCTTACCACAGAAAAAGAATTGATGAAACAAAGAGAGATGGTTTCCTTCCATCTTGTTTGGGGATGTAGAGCACCGGTAGAAAGACGAGGATAGAAAAGAGTTTGCGTTTGTTCCACCAGATAATTGAAGATTTTGCTCCGTGTAGAAAGGGCGAGATCACCAACAAGAGATTATTGATTACTTTCTTCGAGAGAGCACTCCGGAAAAACAAACACGGAAGTAAAAGTATCGAGGGATAAAGGCCACTTCTAACTCCCGCGGAATGAGTGAAATCAAATTAATTCACCAATTCAATGTACAAGAGCGAATGATAAGAGTAGTGGTATGGTAGCTACTCCATCCCGCACTCAAAGCATTACTCCGCACATGAATAAGAAAACCGTGCAACCCAACTACCGAAACAGACTGAAGGTATTGATAAGAAGAGCTCATGGAACTCCATAAGAAAACAAGGATAGATGCAAACGGTTTGCTGGATTCATAGATAGATATAGATGATGATGTTGTCGTCATGTCGGAAGTACCAAGCCACCGGAAAGATATGAAGGAAGATTACGGAGAAGAACTGCAAGATTCAACAGCTACAGAAAAGATAGCACCAACTTGAACAGAAGGAATACAAGATCTGGAAGGTCTTCATGGCCTCCGATGGATTGAGCATAGACGATAGAACAAGAGGGTTTCAAAGATTACTTGACGAGACTGAGGTGAAAAGAACTCCATGTTCTTCTTGAAATGATTGAGAAAGATTTAGCAGTCTTGAGGAAATCTTCGGCGGAACGACGATGATAACTTGCCAACAAGGATCAACTCCGGATTGGTTGAAGATGGAGGATGGACTTAACAATGGACTTGCTAATTCCAGAGTTGAAGCGAAGTATTTAGCAGAAGGACGTGGTCGAGATAGGTGACGTCAAGAAGCCAGAATTCACGCTTTGAGAACTCTGCACACAGGCAGTGCTCACGAAGCTTGAGAGAAAGAGACACAGATGATCTTCCATGTCCTTCCATTGATATAGAATAGGCAAGCATATTATCAACATATACCACCATGGATTAACAAGATATTCCCAGAATACCAAGTTCAAAAGGCGAGAGAAACGAACAAATGCTCGAACACTTCCTGAGCTCAACGCTCTTAGAAAGATCAATATTAAGAGCACGGGTTCGTGTTGAAGAAGATGCACTGGCAGAATAGATTATCTGGTCCTTCGGAAGAAAAAGAGATGCCGCCTGGTTCACATTGTCGATTGGATCACCGGTTACAAAGATAAAGAGATCTTGGATCAAGAAAAGATGATAGATCATACCTTAAGCAAAGCTATCAGAGACGAAAAGATGCAATCCCCTCGTCCCAAAGAGAATTTTGCAGATATGGAGTTCAAAAAGATGTGCAGCATGATGAACAGATGATAGACCGTCGTAGTGCTTTGAGAAACTCCGGTTTGCCAAAGATGCTTGAATATGCATCGATATGATCACGGTGTACTCAAAATCACAGGAGATAACCTTATCCTCCAGATGGTGACGGTTGATAGCATTTTTCCATATTCCAATCGACACTTATCATGAGTGGAATATAGCTATGCCGAGAGCCAAATTACAATCATCAGCATCGGATCGACACACGTTATGTAATTAGCCCAAGAGAAAAGGAGATGAAACAAAACTCCAGGATTAAGCGCCGGTGACAAAAGAATGAGTTAGCCTGGACATGCTGATAAAAGGGAGATAGATAATGTTTCACACACGACTGAAAAGGAGTGTGGAAGCACAGATGTATCAAAGAAAAATTTTCCGCATTTTTTGGCATTAAAATACCAATAGATGCGCAAAATCACTTATCAGGTAGAGATTAGCAACAGATGCTTGCACAGAATGTGGAGTTGCTAGAAGGAAGGACACCCTTAAGAAGATGGCACCGGTTAACAAGGAGTCAGATAGATCGCGCCGGTTTTCAAAAGCCTGTCGGTATGGAATGTACCAACAGTAGATAACCAAAGGCAGATTGTGATAACAAAAGGATGCAACAGATAGACAAGGAATTACACACACACACACACACACAACCTATGGTACTACGGAAACCCAGAACACGTGAATCCTAGTTTGAATTTTAAGAAGAGGATTGAAAATGTTACACTTCCTTACAAGAAAAGGGTGGGTGGTTGGGTAAGAAGAAAAATGGAAGCAGTCCTACTCTCACGTTTTGTTTTTCCCTAGTATACATAGCTACCAAAATATTTGCTAGACAGACAACGACCATTTGGCTGAGACCCTGAAGGGCGGGATGGCTCTGATACCAATTGTAACTACCTCGGTGAATTACGCTCCTAGTTACAAGCCTGGATGAGCAGAAATGGTTGAAATAGTACGGTGGGGCCCAAATGCCACTCACAGGTAGGCCTTTCGGCCGTCCCAACCATTTCTAAACATCGGGACAAGAACGGGCGACGTAATCGGCAGGCGAAGGGATCAACTACATACACAAATGAGTATGTATGCAAGCCACCATACAATAGTACATCAGAGCCATTCCATCTAAAAAGAAAGGAAATATAGCAACGCCATACGGCAAGATCCAAATATCCTAGATAGATATAATAGTTTAGGATATCTCCTCATACATCAATCAATAGAGTATCAAGCGGAAGCGGAAGACAAAATCCGAGTACGGATAAGAAGCAAATCGGCATAAGATGCCCCATAAATAAGCAGATCCCGCCCACAGATCTCACGGATCCCCGTTCCCGGAATCTCTACACCGAATGATCGTTGCCCACTTCGTCCGTCTCTTCCACCCAGTATCCATCTTGTGAGTGTACCTGTTCATCTGAACCAATAATTTATCGTGTGAGACCCTAGGGGTACTCAGCAAGTCTTTATGCCACTAAAGGGGACACAACCTGGGGTGACGCAATTGCAGCAAAAGATAAACCCTAGCAATTCTATAGATACTCGCTAACCATCTGCCTAACCAGAGATAGACGGATGTCCGTGAATTAATAACAACAGTTATAACAGTTAAAACGGTAATATCCACAGATCCATCCTCCTCCCCGCTTACCGACGAGGAAGCGGACGAACAACCCCCCATCCGTTGGCAGTTTTATTAACCATTCCATGAGTGTTGCTCTATTTACTAGTCAGTTGTTTAGTCAGATTAAAAGCGGTACTTTAGTTATGCTTGTCTATGATCGAGAAACTGTGCTCCAAGTCGTCCATAACCGCGGACACGGCTTTCAGAAAGTTTTACCCTGCAGGGGTGCACAAATAGCAACACACACTCGATCAACCTCGGAAAAACCAAATCAAAATCCAACGAGGCAGTCACGACAAAGCGATCATAGGATTCAGAAATATTTCAGGGGGCCACCCCATTAAGCTACCCGCAACGAAGCTGGCCGGCTACGAGACGGACTCAAGGTTTGTGTGGCCGGCTGTAAACGACTAGGAACCCGAAAGTGTGACTGGGCTTGTCGATACAGCGAAAACGGGTCACGGACCTAAACAGTACAGTGTGCAGTACCTCGCACAATTTAAATAAAGCAGTAAAGCATGGCATAAGTACAGGATAGTAAATAAAACCTCAAACTAGTTTGTGGCCCCAAGAAATAAGAATGAATCAAGCTCTGGCTCAGGAGGGTTCATAAGCCTCCCGGATGTGGATAGCGCGAATATTCAAGGAACAGGAATCAAGTACTCGGGGTCCTACGGGACACAAGTGAGCCTGAAAAACCAAATAGCGAATATGGCTCACCGATGCCACTTTCATTAGTTATCCCATTACTACTCAGGTTAAGTTGTTTAGGTACCTCGTGATCCATCAGACTCTCACATACCCTACACATGTTGTTCTACGACTCGCATGGCTCAAACAACTCCTGTAGTAATGGCTCATGGGATGGAGGAACAAGCTTCGGTGGGGTTTAAGAGTAAAGGCTATGCAATACTTGGGATTCATATTAATGCAATCGCGACTCAATGATGCAAGAATAAGATAGAGGCAATAGGTACTATATGTATGCAAGCATGTGGTAGTGCTTGCCTGGCAACTCAGTTGAAGCAAGGGATGGATCTGGGTAGTGCTCCTGGTTCTCTTGGTATATCCCCTGCTCAGCGTCTATTCGAAGAAGAACCAAACAAACAAGGGCCACCATAAATAAAGTGCACAAGCATATGAATAAATGCATCAAGCAACAATCATGCCATGATGAATGATGCACAATTTGCATGGCAATAAGGTAGCATGGCATGGGTGAGGTGTGGAATACAAGAATAAATCATTTAATTGAGTTTTGGACCCATTTTAATCTCATTTAAGTTGCTGTACACATTATATTTATATGATGCATGCTTCAAAACAAAACAAGGAATGCATAAACAGAAAGGTCTCGTCGAGCTAATCATTTTAGACATATCATTTGTTAAATTTGGATTTATAAAACAAAAGTTATTAATTTATTAAGGAAAAGGGGCATTTATTTGTAATTTTAGTTAACTTGGAAGATAAAGTGTCCAAAATATATTTTGAAGGCTATATTTGAATTCCTCATATTTTTCTGATTTGAAAACATATATTATTTGGATTTGTATTTTTTAAAAGTTATTTAAAAACAGAAATAAATTTGAATTTGAATTAATTTGAAATAAGATTTGAATAAAACAGAATAGCAGAAAAACTTTTGTTACTCAGTTCAGCTCTAGCCACAGTCCGTGACAGGCGGGCCCTCTGCTGACATGGCATCACACGCGCAGGAAAGATTTTCCCCACCGCGAGCTAACCTAGCCTCTGAGAGTGACATGTGGGGCCAGAGCACACGCGGGTCCACGTGACAGTGGTCGAACCGTGCCCAGCCACGTGGCCCAGCTGGGGATCGCGGGTTAAGGTTTACGAAAGCCTGGGTGTTTTCTGCAAAACGAACACAGCCGCTGACAGGTGGGGCGGAGGGGAGCGCGGGTTGACGAGATCAAAAAGGTGGGGGGATATTCGCTAAACTGCCACGGCCACTGTGGATCTTCCCCCGCGGACGGATCGGTGCTCGCACGCGCAGCGCGCGGCGCGCGGGGAACTCGAACCTGCGACCTGGGGCTCGCGCTCGGCGGCGGTTGCCGCTGCGGTAGGCTAGGCTTGGTGTCAGGAGAGCGGGCGGGGCCTAGATATGGGTTATGCGGTGCGGGAGCGAGCAAACCGAAAACGAGCGGCGGCGCGCGGAGTGCGCTCGACGAAAGGGCCGGCGGATCCAGGGCTGCACGGCAAACGGGACCATGTCAGGGAGGTACAGGGGATCACCGAGAGGGTGCTGGCATAGTTGGTTCGGGCAGAGGCGCTGGCGATCGTCGACGACGCAGAGGCCGAGCGTAGCTAGGGTTCTGGCGAGACGCGTCGGCGTGTAGCGGGTTGGGCTTCCTTCTCCTCGCTGCTGTGTACAGAGGCGACGCCGGGGTCCTCCTGTCCTTCCTCGACGACCACAACACCACGTCCTCCTCCTCGAACTGCTGGTGGACGCCGAAGCCGACGGTGGCCGGTGATGGGGTAGACGACGGCGAGGGAAGGCAGGGAGAGAGGGGGCGGCCTGGGGTAGATCTGGGGGTAGCAGGGCGAGGCAGAGAGGTGGGAGGGGTAAAGCAGAGAGGGAGAGGGGTGCCGTGGGGAGTGGGGTAGATGGAAAAGGTGGCTCGGGTGCCCCTTTTCCTCCTACCACCTCACGTGCTCGAGCTGGGACAGAGGCAGGGCGGGTAGGGGGAGGCTTCCAGGTGGGACCAGAGGGCGTCCAAGGAGGGCCATGCTCGGGGTGGGGCACAACAGGCAGAGAGAGAGGAGAAAGGAGGAGAGGGGAGGCTCGGCTAGGGTTGCACTAGGGTCGGGTTAGGGTTTGGTGGCCTCGGTTTGGGGCTTGGGTGGGTTGGTAGCTAGGGCAGGGAAGGGTAGCCTCGGCAAGAGTGGTTAGGGTAGAGGGTTGGAGAGAGAGGAGCTAGAGGGAGAGGGGTTTTAGGGTTTTGGTGAGAGGGGGATGTGAGGGTTAGGGTTAGGTATGGAAAAAGAGGGGGTATGGTGATGATCACACTTGATCATGCAAAGCATAACCAAGTAGATGAAGAAAAAGACCCAAGACAAGGAAAGACAAAAAGGTGGAAAGGTTTAGAGAGGAAGGTGAGGGAAAAGAGAGAGAGAGAGGGATGTGTGTGGTTTAGATTCACTCAAAATTCAAATAAAATCCAAAGGACAAGCAAAAGGGGGTACTTGCATGGCCCATGCAAAGTATTTAATACCATGTTTATTTTGTGAAAACAATTATATCACATGGCCTTAATCTTATGCATCCCCACAAGTGGAATAAAGCCAAACCAAGAATTTAAAAGAAAACCCCAAGTGGAATAGATGGAGATGATCACATTGGATTATAATTGGGACTTGCTAGTGTGTATATTCCACTAGATGATTACTAGTCTCAAAATATTCCCACATGAGCATAAATCCACAATAATCCATATGGAAGCTAGGAAAAAGGGTTCCACTCACAAGGCATGCAAAGGTGGCCATGTGGATCTCATATATCAATAATGTGAAAACAACATGATGCCAAGATGAGAGCATGTGGATAAAGAATTGGATCCATCCCAACCCACATGAGCTAGAGGTAAACTCCATAAGTGCCAAGCTCATATTTAGTTGGATGGTGGAATTATAAGGTGGTGACAAGGTTAAGGTGGTGGAGTTGAAAGAGATATGCCCCCAACTCAACTTGGGCATTTAAACAATATATCAATAACCAAATACAATATCAAGAGGCAAATACAATTAATGATGCATATGAGAGAAGATCCAAATTGAAAAGGGTTTTATATGATGCTCAAATGCAAGGTGGCATGATGACATGAGCATGATATAATTATGATGCAACAACTATATATAGGAAGTAGCATTTATATAGACTAGGCTAGTAGCATTGCAATTGTTAGACAATTGGGATGCTACATCTTGCTCTTGGTCTTGATCTTGATCTGCTTTTGCTGGTTCCTGAGCTTGCTCTTGAGCTTGCCTGCTCCTCCTAGCTCCTGGGCTTGACCTTGATGTCCACCAGATCTATTCTCCTCCTTATGTCACCATTCTGGTGATGTTTGGGTTGATCTGGGTGGTTGGTTTGGTTGCTGTTCTTGTTTAACTGTTGTTCATCCTGGCTGTGCTAGTGTATTGTGTGGTGGAGAGATGCACTGAGGTGCTCCTCCACGGCTGGTTGTGGTTTTGTGATAATGGCTATGCTTGTGAGGTCGACAACACCCCCCCCCTGCATTCTTGTGTGTATGCAGCTTGTGTGCCTGCTATGCACATGAGGATAAGCTCAGAAAGTTTGAACTTACTAGTACCAATCTACTTTTACCTTGGCTGGTGAATTGGTCCCTTTTGGCTATCATTTGCATTCTGGCTTTGAGTTTATGAAAGATGAAATCTTTCATATTGGTGAAACTTGCCCCTATATAACATTTCTCAATGATGAGATTGTCAAGTGCACCTCACTAACACATCTGAGAGAAATATTCTAACACTGATCCTATCTTGTTTTCCATTTAATCTTTGTTTTGCAGGTACAAAAGATAAAGATGAAGATTTAATGTAGTTTTAGGTATAGGATAGTTAGTGGATATACCAATGTAGTTTTCTTATTCTTTTGTAAATTTTCTTTTATAATTTATGTAATCTTTATTTGGTTCATTTGTAATAAAGATTATATATGTTTATTAATAAAGAATATTTTATTCTTTACTCTTGTGTGAATTGTGAGGTTTGGAATAACTTCTGTAAGTTATTTTTTGTGACTTGATTAAGTATGTAAAATGAATTTCACATACCATATTGTTTTTAGATAAGATTTAAGTTATAATACTTTTCTCTTAATTAATTTAAGATTCACATCTTATATTCAAATCATTTGAATTATAAAACACTTAAGTTTTTAGAATCCAAACTCATTTCAAAACACACATAACTCCTTTAAGTTCATATCAAAGTTTATAGCAATCCTTCTTTAAGACTAAACCTATTCTCAAAGTAAGAAAGAAACATTGATCACTTAAGTTTTTATTTGGCAAAAAAAATTCCCACATTTTCACAAATAAATGCATGCAACAATTCATACTCCTAAATCTACCATTCGTTAGGTCCTAAATACTGGGATGTTACACGACAGTAGCATTCAGCAATGACTCTAAGATCCGATACTAACTTGTTGTGTTCGTTTGTATTTTCAGCTAAAAGATTGTCTTGAGCACCGAATCCCAAAATTGGCTATGAGATAAAATATTGATTTGCCCGACCAGACATATAAGTTATAACTAATATATGCTCTACGGCAAGATGGTTTAGGTATTTTAAGCAGGTAAAATGTACTACTTGTAGTGTTGACTCTTGTGATTTGAATCACTTCTCTTTATTTCGTAAGTATCTTTGTTGATTAGCATGCAACCAAGCAGCTGGAATCTGTTCTACCATTGCAAGCATTCATTCATACTTATTATACCACTCCATGGATCTCTCAGCCTCAATAATTTTTTAGGATAACTGAACTTATGGTTGTTAGTGCACCTTATTTAGTTATTTTTCGGCATCGACACAGCCTCGTTTTTGTTTTTGCTAGTGTAAATCATTCCAACAGTGGTGAGGCTTCTTAGAGATGTAATTTCCTTTTTTATCATGCAGCTGCTTCCTGTGTGCTTCTTTATTGATTTAGGCGGTCCACAACCAGGGAACGCCATTGGTTGCTTTTCTCATTAGCCCTGGTACTATTCAGTACTGCCACATCTGGCCATATCTACTAATTTGGATGAGTAAGTGACGATTTACTATCAAATTCTGCATCATCTTGATTGGTAATTGTTATTTTACTCGATGCAATTATTGTTGCCATAAAAAATAAATGTTTATGTAAGTAGTTCTACAATTTTTGAATTTGTTGGCGTCAATGGTATCGCCAATCTAGTGTTTGAGTAGCCATGCTCAGCTAGGTTCTTTGTAAAAGTACCATTCAAAAGAAATGTATTCTGGTGGTATTAACCGAAGCTCAGACATGGGTTTTTATCTTGTTGCGATGACTTATCCTCCCTGCTCCATTCAGTTCATTCTCTTCAAAATCATCATATAATGAAAAAAAATACTGTATTACCAAACTTCAGTAGCTTATAGTAAATTTGACCTTAAATTTTGTCGCATAATGTGCTTAGGATTTGTTCTTTCATAGATTCCAACTAAGTACTGACAAGCTAATAATCTTAATTTCCAATCTCTACCACCTGATGGAGCTTACAGATTTAATATCCATTTGGTCGTATTTTTGTAATGAACAGCAAGAAGAAATCTCACCATGGTGATTATGCATTATGAGTTCAAGACCGATGAGAAGCAAGTGATTGAAGGGCTTGATAGTATAGCGTGCGTGCCCCCAACAAGATGCTCATGAGGTCCGCCTTCAAAATGCCGTGCAATAGAATTATTGTTGCAAAATAAATTACGGCAAGTCATGTAATTTACTATACGTTTGAACATTAATTCTTGTATTTTTTTTGGTACAGGTTAGACCATGATTGTTTTTGTTTTCTGGGCACACGAGGCTATGCTGGTATTATCGCAGACACATGTACCTACTTTACCAACTCTTAAATCTTACGGTACGAAGTAAAGTCTTATATATTACGTACTTATGCAATTTAAGCAAGAATGTTCTTATGCTTGTGTAACCAGGGATGCAATAACGCGTAATCTCATGTCATGGAATCAATTATTACCGAAATAGTCGCATCGATAGTTTGGAGGAAAAAAAAACTCCATGGTGCTAGAGGCGTAGTTGGCTGGCAGGTTTACATCAGCTTTTCCTTACGGTGGCTGTAATTTTCTTACCATCCTACTCGTTGACTACTTTATAGCGGTGGTTTGATAAAAAAAGGCCAATGAGATGCGCACATTCTGGCTCGGTTGTTTGGCAGTATTCTTATGTTAGTCTGCCGTTTTTTTATGTCAGTAGGTTTTAGGAGCATCGTGGGGAACCGAGGTCCGGAAGGGTGTGTGATGTCCGGCCGGGTCCGCGTGGTGTGGGACTGGGTGGGGTTTCTGGGAGTCAAATAGCGCGACTATATATATGTGAAGCTTATATAAAACACCATCCTAGTTATATGTATCCTAGTTATATATATCCAAGGTATCATATACCTAAAGCGTACATAAGCAAGTTACATATATATGCACGTATGCAGGGTACGTATACCTTAGGTATATGTGACTTAAGTGTGCATATCTTAGGTCTTATGTATGTGATACCTAGGTATATATAGTTTAAAGTATATTTACGTGTATCACGCTTGGTGTCTCGGCACCAAGGTGCACCAGTCATTTTACCTATATATATAGAGAGAGAGAGAGATAAAATGACTGGGCCACCAGGCACCATATATAGGAAGCCCATATGGGATATCATGGTGCCCGGGCACCATATCTGTATTTCACTCAAATTCTTATATACCTGATGGTATATGTACGCAAATTTCACATATCTAACATATATATACCTAAGTTATATGTATTCTGGTTACATATACCTAAGGTATCACATATCTAAAGCGTACGTAAGCAAGTAATATGTATTCACGTATGTAGGGTACGTACACTTTAGATATTTAATACCTAAGTATATGTAACTTATGTCTGTATATCTTAGGTATGTGATACCTAGGTATGTGTAACTTAGGTTCGTATACCTTCAGGTATGTCTAGTTTAAAGTAATTTATACGTATCACGCTTGGTGCATGGGCACCAATGTGCACTAGGCATGGGCACCAGTGGCGCTATTTGACAGCCAGAGTGTAGAATAGTTTTGTATTACTTCGTAAGTCGAGAAGAATATAATAAAATTTAGAAATGACATAATTTTTTTGTTTACATACCATAAAAAAATTCGATGTAAAATACATATTTTTGGTGTTTTTTACACTATAATGACTCATAAACGTTATTTTTGTGTCAAATTTTTTTGGTTGTGGTGAATATATGAACATAATTATTCGTATACAAACATAATTTTTTCAATCTAATAATATAAAAATATGTTGGGTGCAAAATAACTATTCTGCATCCTGAGTGTATATATATAGAAACCCTATTCTGCACCCAGGATGCAGAATAGTTATTTTGCACCCAACATATTTTTACGTTATTAGATTGAAAAAATTATGTTCTGTATATGAATTATTATGTTTATATATTCACCACAACTAAAAATTTCGACATAAAAATAAAGTTTATGAGTCATTACAGTGTAAAAAATACCAAAAATACGTATTTTACATTGTAATTTTATACGGCATGTAAATAAAAAAAATTATGTCATTTCTAAATTTTCTTATGTTCTTCTCGACTTACGAAGTAAGACAAAATTTACGTGACGTAAAAATAATATACAATTCTTAAGATAGAGGGTGTGTGTAGAATAACTATTCTACACCCTGGGGGTCAAATAGCGTCACTATATATATATATATATATATATATATATATATATATATATATATACGCGGATTTGGTACGTCCATCCTCGCTAGAGGAAGCATCTAGCACCACACACGCGCTCCGCGATGCGTACCCAATGTCTATCCTTTTTCATTTACAATTTACACCAAGTATTTGTGAATCTACTTTCTCTCACCTAGCACATCACATGCATAAGCAAAAGAGAAAACTTGTCATAGTTTGGCAGTTCTATTTTGATGATGTTTACAGCTTTTGTTTGAATGCTAGTTTGAAAAAATGTCAAAAGGAGGTAGTTGACAGCAGCTAGGAGCAGTGTTAGGTGCAGGCCCGATTCGAATTTCAAACACACTGTACCCGCCCATGGGCTGGCTGACCCGGCGGTACTTAACTTGGACCATAACCCTGGCCTCGCGGAGGGTACCGACGGGCCAAGACAGTGATGGTACCGATTGGGGCGCGACGTCAGCGGATCTACCGATCTCATGAATCTGCTAACCACCGCTAGCGTCTAATCCGTTTGGATGTTGCTAGAAGCTTGCTCGGTGCCGAACTGCAGGACAAACAAATCTCCCCGATTCGTAGTGTTGAACCATCAGCAGATCGTCTAGTACCAACTTTGTTCTGATTCCGAACCCCTAGATTCTTCTCTGGATCGAAACATGCCTCGTGCTACAGCCGTGCCCCAAATCCTTATTCTGCCAAGGAGAAGGAGCGCAGCTATCCGCCACTGCCACGCCGCCCTTTCCGGTGAATTGCTGAACCGCAGATGGTAGAGCCGCCCACCGGAGTGTGTCCCGTCCCGTCGCAAGGAGCCACGACCGTGCTTTCCCCCGGTGAGTACATGGACGAATCGGCCTGAGGGGATGACGAAGCGCGGCGGGGCATCCCATCGACGTCCGGGCTCGTCTACTCCATCAGGGCACGCTCTACTGGTAAATTAATCCTCCATTTAACTTGTCTATTGCGTGGGGCGATTTCATCTGTACTCATTTGGATATGGTTTTCCAACAGATGCTGAAGACTATGAAGCAGGAAGCGGGAAGCATGAGGCTGCAAGAACAGGAGGTGGCGCAGGATGCGGAAAATGTCCCATTGGCACGAGCAGCTGCGAGCGCCGTCCCGCCACGGTGAGCAGACGTGCCGGCGATACGCGCCAGACGGCTTGGGAGGCCGCCTGCGATTGGCTGTCTGCGCGGCAAACGCCTCGTCACTAGATTCCTCCACACTGTGGTAGGGGGATCCGGGTCATCCATCGAGTTTTCATCTACTGTCAGCAAAATCTTCCGCGGCAGGTTCCCTAGGAAGGTGAAGATCGGCCGAATGTTCGGTTGAGTCTGCAGGGTGGAAATAATGAAGGAGGAGAATGTCGTCAGCGCAAGAAATGGGTGGGAGAAGTTTTCTTCAGATTACGCTCTCTGCACGGGGGACACCCTGCTCTTCACCATCTTAGCAGAGAATGTGTGGGACGTCTCTGTCTTTGATTCCCAGGGTAGCGAGAAGGAGAAGCGTATTTCGTAACGTCGTGACAGGGACATTATTTCCTAATGTAGTGCAAGGGCCTGTATTTCCTAATGCAGTGTAAGGGCGGCTTCGAAACCTGTCTCTGTCGGGATATTTTATCTTCTGTGCTGTAATGCTGCGTTCTGAAATGAAATCTATCTTTTTGTCGAAGCTATAATTTTTTCTGTTGTGATAAATTCATGTAATGTCTGTGTGGGGGAGAGTCGTTTCTTATTAGGGTTAGCAGATAGGCGACCCGACATGCGACATGCGCCTCATGTAGAAGTCAGGAACCAGTGAGATATGGTCCGGCGCCTCGCTCCCCAAAGCTCGGTACATGGAGTCGTACCAGAAGACCGGGTTATCTGTTATCTGTTGGGCGACCTCGTCCGGCGCTTCTCGTTGCTCTTGGCTATGCTGCAGCCGGTTCCTTAGGATTACTGATTCAGTGCTAGCAAAAGACTTTCGGCGCCTCGGTCCCAAACACTCGGTACCGGGAGTGTTGTTCCGGAAGCCGGTGTTATCCGTTGGGTGACCTCGTCCGACGCTTCCCGTTTTCGTTGGCTATGCTACAACAGGTTCCTTAGGACGGCCGATTCGGTGCTAGCAAAAAAGACGGGTTCGGTGCCTCGGTCCAAAACGCTCGGTACCGGGATGGATGTCTAGGAAGCAGGTGTTATGCGTTGGGCGACCTCGTCCGACACTTCTCGTTGTTGTTGGCTATGCAACTTTCGGTTCCTTAGGACAACTAATTCGGTGCTAGCAAATGATGGCTCGGTACCAAGGTCTTGAACGCTCAGTTCGGTGCCTCGGTCCCAAACGCTTGGTACCAGGATGTTTCGGTGCTAACAGAAGACAGTTCGGTGCCACGGTTCAAAACGCTCGGTACCTGGACTTTTCGGTACCAGGGGTCGTCTCGGAAGCCAGTGTTATCCGTTGGGCGACCTCGCCCGGCGCTTCCCATTGTCGTTGGCTATGCTGTAACCGGTTCCTTAGGACAGCTAATTTGGTGCTAGCAAATGACTGCTCGGTACCTCGGTCCCGAACGCTCGGTTCGGTGCCTCGGTCCCGAACGCTCGGTACTAGGATGTTTTGGTGCTAGCAAAAGACGGTTCGATGCCACGGTTCAAAACGCTCGGTACCGGGGGGTCGTATCAGAAGCCGGTGTTATCCGTTGGGTGACCTCGTCCGGCGCTTCCCATTGTCGTTGGCTATGCTGCAACCGGTTCCTTAGGACGGCTGATTCGGTGCTAGCAAAAGAACGGTTCGGTGCCTCGGTCCCAAACGCTCAGTACCGGGAGGATCGTCTCGGAAGCCGGTGTTATCCATTGGACGACCTCGTCCGGCGCTTCCTGTTGTGGTTGGCTATGCTGCAACCGGTTCCTTAGGACGGCTCATTCGGTGCTAGCAAAAGACAGTTCGGTGCCTCGGTCCCAAACGCTCGGTACCAGGAGGGTTGTCCCGGCAGCCGGTGTTATCCGTTGGGCGACCTCGTTCGGCGCTTCCTGTTGTCGTTGGCTATGCTTCAACCGGTTCCTTAGGACGGCTGATTCGGTGCTAGCAAAAGACGGTTCGGCGCCTTGGTCCCAAACGCTCGGTACCGGGAGGGTCGTCCCGGCAGCCGGTGTTATCCGTTGGGCGACCTCATCCGGCACTTCCCGTTGCCGTTGGCCGTGCTGCAGCCGGTTCCTTAGGACGACTGATTCGGTGCTAGAAAAACACGATTCGGCGCCTCGGTCCCAGACGCTCTGTACCGGGAGGGTCGTCCCGGAAGCCGGTGTTATCCATTGGGCGACCTCGTCTGGCGCTTCCCGTTGTCGTTGGCTATGCTACAACCGGTTCCTTAGGACGGCTGATTCGGTGCTAGCAAAAAAGACGGGTTCGGCGCCTCAATCCAAAACGCTCGGTACCGGGATGGATGTCCAGTAAGCCGGTGTTATGCGTTAGGCGACCTCGTCCGGCACTTCTCACTGCCGTTGGCTATGCAACTTCCGGTTCCTTAGGACAACTAATTTCGGTGCTAGCAAATGACGGCTCGGTACCTCGGTCCCAAACGCTCGGTTCGGTGCTCGGTCTCGAACGCTTGGTACCAGGATGTTTCGGTGCTAGCAGAAGACGGTTCGGTGCCACGGTTCAAAACACGCGGTACCGGGATGTTTCGGTGCGGGGGGAGGGGGTCGTCTCGGAAGCCGGTGTTATCCGTTGGGCAACCTCGTCCCGCACTTCCTGTTGTCGTTGGCTATGCTGCAACCGGATGCCGTCACGCTTACCTGAGGAGATGATATATAAACATTTTTTAAAAAACACAATGAACGGGCCTTCGCACCGGACAAAAATGAAACTCTTGAATGGTAAAAGTAAAACATACCGTCCAAGCCCATGAAACTGTCCAGCAATGTGCACATGACTTTATGTTAGATCACTGACATAGGTACTCTGGCCAGCATTTAATCTGAAATGCCATGGAAAAAGGACCAAATCCAATACCAGATGCTGACTGAGTTCGCTTTTCAGCCATAATAATAGATGTTAAGCTTGGCTGGTTAGGAGAGATCACAAAATAATTAACTGTTGCAGTCAAGATCACCATGCAAAGGATAATACAAATTACATTGTACAAAGCCCTCGGTGATAGCTAACAATTCACCAGCCGGGATGAAAAACTACAAAACACACAGCTCAGATGGCGCTGGAACACACAACCCTATTACCTAGATGGTGCTGGAACACTGCATTCTACTAATTACATTGGTGTCTGATATTATTCATGACCATGCCACGGACCCGTCTGTCAAACTATCCCCCCGATCCACAAGATCGTGAGATAAAATACCAGGCCATCACTAGCACTACGATGACAGTACGCATCCACATGATACTTCTGTCTCTCTTCTTGACGAGTGCGGAAGAGAGAGACATAGACGCCTCCAAATCGACTATCATTTCACGGGCTTCATTCAGGTCACGGTTGGCAATCTCGATCTTGTGCTCCAGCTGATGGATCCTCCACTCGTAGTCAACCTTAGCATCACGGATGGCTACTTCAAGATCTCTGGTGCGCCTCAGAACAATAGCATTGACAAACTCCATAAGGATATCCTCCCAGATCCAAGTGAAACACTGCAAAAAACAGACCGAGATGGTCATCATTCAGTGGCGAAATTGAGGATTGTAACAGGGGGGAGTGCGCATTATGATACTCGACGAAAAGGCGTTCTTATTATCATAAAACCAAAATGCACGAAGGTGGATTGCGCGTTATGATACTCGTGAAAAAGGCATCCTTATTTATAAAAATACCATATGAAACTTCCCGGTTTACCTTCTCCTACTCGGGTACACGTTTTTTTGCACGCGAAAATGGATGACATAATTGCTAGCGAAAAAAGATTATGTTACACCAAAGTATACTACCAAAGCTGACAAATGCACTAAACAAGCCATAAAAGATAAAAAGGGCTTGTTGTTATTAAAGATGTGCACGCATGTCACAATACAAAAGAAATCTGATCTGTGGCACCTGAAAAAACATCCCTGACATTAATATCTCTAACATGTACAATGGTTACCATATCTAAGCTTATGACGCTACGTGCTGTGTATAATCTGAACTGACATTTATCGTCAGATTGACAGGCACAATTAGCAATCTAGGAGAACACTACACGCATTTACAGCAGAGCATAACACTAACTCGCTCTAACTTTTGCTACTGTGAATTATTCACAGCAAGCTAAACTGTACATTCGTACGGCATAAGCTTAATTCAAATCATGTTTACACAAAAAAGGGTCACTTAAATATGAGATTATCCAATAGCACTTTCTCAACGACGCTGTAGATAATAAGCTTAAAACATTCATATCCTGTCCTACTTAGTTCGCTACCACGAAACAAGACGGCAAAGAGGTTCGCATCAGTACATCAGATTACTCACCAGCGATTACTCACCATGTCATCACGACGATGCCGATGGAATCAGGATGCTGGTTGGGCGTAGCGTCTGGATGCAGTGGTGGCAATGGCCGGATGGGTGACGCGGTTGTGGCCGGGGGAGGCGGCCAGATGCGGTGGTGGCCGGGGGCGACGACTCGATGCAGTGGCGACCAGGCACATTGGCCAGAAGCGGTCGTCGCCGGGGTTGGCCATGGCCGAATGGATGCAGCTGTGGCCAGGGCGGCGGCTGGAGGCGGTGGCAGTTGAGGGCGACGACCAGATGTAGTGGTGACCAGGCAGGTTTGCCATATGCGGTCATGGCGAGGGCTGGCTGCTGGAGGCACCGTATGCAGGTAATCTTTGACGGGAGCCACGTCGGGGGGTGGGATCCCAGGCCATGACCGCATCTGGCCACGCCCCATCAGTCGCCCCGATGCCCACGGCCCGCCACGGCGGAGCAAGAAATCAGGGGCCTCTCGCGTGCTAAAACGATGTGGCCGTCAGCTTGATGTTGGCTCTAGACTACCAGGGCCTGGATCTACTCGCCTTGATTGGAGATCGGTGCCAGAAAAGGCGGCGGTGAAAAAAGGGAATGAAGATGAGGGTTGAGACGGGATCTGGTGTGGTGCGGTGGTGGAAAAAGTAGATGAGGGCGGCGCCGGGGAGGTCACCGCGGTGCTGGGCTGGCGAGGCGATGAGAGGGGGGGGGGGGAGGCGGTGGTGTGCGACGGGAGGAAACTTGCCGGAGATGGGATCTCGAGCGAACGGTGAGCCGTGTGCTATATAATGGAAGTGCCAACCGGTCCCTGCTCCGATACGGCTCCCTACGACGAGTGGAGGCTCGTGAGCTCTTCTGACCATGGCCGAGTGGCAGCTCAGACTGAGCGGTGGCAGATGTAAGCTGGTGCAGAGCCATAGTGGTCAGACGAAAAGTTTGAAGGAGGAAATACCTCTTTAGGATATTGGATGTCTTGTTGATAAAACGCAAATGAAGGGATATTCTCTCCGGACGCACGGATATCCAATCAACCAGTGGCGTGAGATGCTTCCTTTAGCGAGTAGGATGGACACACAAGGAGTTTTGTCTTTCTCTCTATCTATCTATATATATATATATAAAAGCCGGTGACAATACTTCTCTACTCATTGCCGTGTGATCGGTCATCAAAATTCGCACCATCGTCCACTAATTAGGCCATTATTTGCATATTAACATGTTAACATGTTCGTTAATCAGAAAATAGGTACGTGAGACACCCTACGTTGACCATTAAATATAGACACATGGAATGGTTAATAGGTTAGCATGTTTATTAGTTAGAAAAAACAGCATTAATGTGAGTATCAAATCTGACGGTAGAATCATCATCCGTAAGATAACCAATAAGGTGGAGGTAAAAAATCCATTCTAATATATATATAAATTCTGTTCCTTGGATCATGGCGGGTGACGAGGAAAGATGTCGCGTTCCGACACGTTCCCTCTCGCGGTGCGCGAAGGTCCTGTTCATGGCGGGGGCCTCCCTCCCCCTCATGGCGGGCCCCGAGAGCCCTTACCTAGGGAGCGCGTGCCGGATGCTCGACCACCCTACCCCACTCCACCTACCTCGCCTGTTTGCGTCTCCGGTGAGCTCTCGAGTACCCCGCCGATAACCCGTCACCTCGAAATCCGATCTGGGGTCGCTCGGCGTTTGACACTGGCGATCTCCGTGGATGGATGCTCCAGTGAGAAGGGCGGCGGAACGAATCAGAGTGCGGAGCCGACGAGAAGCGAGCTTGAACGAGGAGCAGAGGGGTTGTTCGGGGAGCAGGGTTCTTGGCCCTGTTTGGGGAACTCGACAACGTCGCTCGGTAAGGAATCCCCCTGGCCATCAAATTCCAGTCGCTTCGACCTCTGTATTGGCTCCTTCGCTCCCATCACCATTGAAGGGGGAAGGGGAGCTAGTTGTGAAGAGGAGGGTCAGGGTGAAGCGGAAGTCCAAAACTCTGAGCGAGCTCGGTCTGAACTTCGATTCAGCACCAGAACAGTTTGTGCGGTTGAAGAGGGTGGCGAGGGTGGGGATGAGGCGAGGAAGGCCGAGAAGGGCGTCTTCCCCATTCTCGAGACTGGAGCAAAAACTTCGCAGTCCTCTTCTGAAGCTTTGCAACCCAGTCTCTATGGTGCAGGAATTCTCGAGGAAGGAATTAGGGGCAGCAGTGGGTTTGCTGGATCTAAATCTACAGCTAACCCTCTTCAGTCAGGTTCTGGAGTCGTTGTAGCAAGCTCAGTGCAGTTAATGGAGTCTGAAGGTTGGCGGGAGCTGAAAATTCCCAGGGTCAGAAAAGGACATGGTAGAAAATTCAGCTTATGGAAAAGTCAGGCGGTTGAGGTGGATGGGCTAGAGGATTGCTGTACAGAGGGAGGCATGGGGGGCTTCTTTTCTCAGCTATGGATTCCCCCTTTGCAGCCCATGTGCCACCAGAAGCAACAGCAGCCACTCACCCAAAAAAGCCACCTGTCCCTGCTTATAAGAACCTGGGGAGTGCAAACCCTAGAGCTCATTCCCCTCCACTCTTTGTGGCGGCGGTGGTTGAGCTTACTTCTGGACTGCAGTGCTTAGGCCTCGTAGATCCTCCTGCTGTTGAAGCTTCAGGGTTTTTGGAGATAGGAGATCGAGGTAGAGGAGGCAAAGGAAAAGGGAGGGGAGGAAACAGTGGCCAGGAAAACTGGCAGATGCAGCAAGCTGGGCAGCCTCAGATGCAGCAGCAGCGTCCTGTGCAGAATCCTTATGAGTTTGGGAATTTCAATCCACAGTTCTTCCCCCACCAGGCTCCTTTTGGTTTTCCACCAGGTAACATGCCACCTCCTTGGGGATTCAGCAATCCTTTTCCTCCTTTCCCACCTCAGCAGCAATTTGGGGTGCAGTCAAACCAGTGGATTGCTCCCCCTCAACAACAAAACCCTCAGAGTAATGAGCAGGGTGAGAAAACCAAGAATCAGGGTCAACAAAAAAGTAAGAAGAAACTGCCTGTTGGCCAGAAGGAAAGTGTTTCAGCCCAAGATGCTAATGCTCAGTGGAATTATGTCAATGCTATTTGCTTGTGTTGTGGAGAACCTGGTCATGTGCAAGCTAGCTGTGAGAAAACTCTGGTTTGTTTCATCTGCAAAAGTTCTGCCCATCTTGTGGATAAGTGTCCAGTGAGGAAGAGGCCACATCAGGTGGCTAAGTATGTAGGTAGTGGTGCTCCTGGCCTAGGATTTTATCACATTGAAATGCCTGAAAATGTGGTGAATCCCATTGCCTCTACAAAGAACTGTGGGATTGTTCTGGTAGAAGAAGGCTCTTTGTCTGAACAAGAATTAGCTGCTGAGTTTTCCAAGATTTACAAGACCAACTGGCCCTGGCAGATTAGAGAACTAGGCTTTGAGAACACTTTCCTGGTCAAATTCCCCCCACACATTGTGGTGGAACAAGTGATTGGGTACCCAAAGTTTGGAGTTTCTAAACCACTGGTTTGGGTCAAAGTGGAAGCTTGGAGTGATGACCCTGAGCCAGTAGAAGTATTGAAGAAGACTTGGGTGATTATCACTGGTTTGCAGACTAAGTGGTGTGAGTGGAATACTTTAGATCAGGCTGTTTCCACATGTGGCATTTTAGAGGAAGTTGACTGGCTCAGTATCTTCAGGAACAATGCTAAGGAAGTTAGGGTCTGTATCAAATGCAAAGATCCAACTAAGCTCCCTGCTAGTAGGCTCTTCAATTTCCAGGATCAACTTTTTCAGTTAGGATTCACTTTAGATGCTGCTGCCCCATTGGTGGAAGAGACTGGGAACTTAGGGGTTGATGATCAAGGTGGGCAAGACAAAAACAACGAGGATGAGTCCTCTGGACAGACTAGCAATGGTGGTCATGTGGGTCTGCCTGGTACTGGTGCTAATTCTTCTACAAGTGGTAACCTTCCTGTTAGAGAGGGTGGTCAGTCTTCTAACAGGGTCAGAATGGCTACTGACTCTCCTAACAACTCCAGTGCTGTTTTCCAACTGCTTGTGCAAACAGGTTTAGTGGATGCTGAAGGTAATTTCATCTGGGATAGGTCACCTCTGGCTCCTGGAGCTGAAGAAGAAGCCTAGAGATTCTGGCTAGATGGTCAGTCTGAAGAGATAGAGTTCTCTCAAGAGGAAGCTAGGGAATCATCACAAATGGTGGTTGATCAAGTGGGTGCTCTCCCTGATGACATCATGCCCAATTTTAAGGATATGGTAGTGAGGGAAAAAGAGGACTTGACTGTTTTCCAGAAAGCTGCCAAGAAACAGAAACATTGGGGGCCTGTGCAACCAACAAGGCAGAGCTGCAGGGTGGATAGATCCAGGACTATTCTTGAGAAGGCCATGAATCTGAAGAAAGTTACTAATTTGGAAGTGCCCAAGAGCATGAAAGGTATAATGTCTACAAATCCTTTCTCTGTGCTCTCTGTCACTACTATAGAAAATTTATCTGATAGTATAGGGATTGATATTTCTTCTGATGATTTTGGTAGCTCTAGTGATGTTTTACATAGTTCTCCTCTATGCCCAAGCTCTTCTACTGAAGAGGATGTGGCAGAGGGATGGATAGAAGTCTTAAATAAATCTCGGGGCAAGCACCCCAGGAAAAAGAAGTCATGATTAGTCTCTTTTGGAATAGTAGGAGTCTTAGTGCTCCTGGTAGACAAAAATTTATTTCTGAGAATATCTCACCTCTTAAGGTAGACTATATTGGTTTCCAGGAGACCAAAAAAGATAGTTTTAGTAATTCCTTTTTGAAGAATCTTTTAGGAAATATAAATTTTACCTGGAATTTTCTCCCTTCTCAGGGAACTGCTGGTGGCATTTTAGTTGGTGTCAATTTAGATCTTTTTGAAGTTTTGTCTTGGGATATTAGATCCTTCTCTGTTAGTGTTGTACTTAAGAATAAGGTTACTGCTTTCATTTGTAGAATTACTACTGTCTATGGGTCTGCTTATGAGGAAAAAAATAGGATTTTATTTCTGAGCTTCATGATCTCTTTATAGGTTGGGATGGCCCTGCTATGATTGGGGGTGATTTTAACCTTATTAGATCCCTTGAGGATAAGTCCTCTAGGAATGTAGATTACAAATGGGTGGACAAGTTTAATATTTGGGTTGACCTTTATATGGAGTTTAAAAGTAGAAAGTGGTGATCCAATAGAGGTTTGGCAAAACAAAGTTAGATTTTTTAGGAAATTGGCCAAATGTTGGAACATCAATATAGAGGCGTCTGTTAGGAAAAATAGGAGAGACTTGATGGAGGAATATGATACTTTAGACATTAAGGCTGAGACTCAACCTTTGTCTGAAGAGGAACGAGGTAGACTAGACTTTATCTACACTGAGCTCCATAAATATTGGATTTTAGAGGAGACTAAGGCAAGGCAAAGATCTAGAGATAGGAATGTGCTGGAAGGAGATAGGAACACTGCTTATTTTCATGCAGTGGCCAACCAGCGTAGGAGAAAGAAAATAATCAATGTTCTTGATGGGCCTGTTACAGACATTAAAGATATGATTAAGGTGGCAACTGATTATTATAGAGGGCTTTTTGCTTGGGAACCGTAACATCCCAAAAATACCAAACTTAGATCATCAAACACTAATCATCAAGATTAGGGTTAACAAAAACTTTTCTAAATAAACTCATGAATGCATGTATATGTGTATGCATGGATTTTGAATTTCTTTAAAAAAACACCTTGTTTGTGTGATCCATTGCTTGTAAAATGTTTCTTAGGTGAAATAAACATCATCTAAAACATTTCTCACACTTTTCCTAAAGGCAAGTAAATTAAAACAAATATATTAAGTGAATGGTCATTTTGACCAATTTAACTCCTATGCCTACTTTGGCTATCTCAAACTTTCAAAACCTAACAGAAACTTTTCTGGATCTTTGCACCCCTTGAATGTACTCATAACAAGGTATCAAGGACCACTTTGTGATCATCCAGAAACTTTCAAATGCATAGTTTAAATGACAATTCAAAATTGAATCTTCTTCATATGGGAAGATCCCACTTTTCCAAAACCCACTCAAACAAGCTCAACTTTCAAAACCCAAGCATCTGCAGACTCACCAGCACCAATCTAGCAAACCCACCAAAATTCATTTCAAAATTCAAAAATTGATTTCATGCGGCCATTTCATCAAACAGGTTGCAGACACAAATCAAACAAAACATCAAACACTACAGTGTGCAGTGATTCTTGCCTAACTTGTTCCCTAGTTAGCTCACACACAACTCAGTAGATCATCTAGAAAGATTAGCCCAACACTAGCACCCCTGTGAGCTTGCCATTGCCATTAATGGTGAACAGCCGAGCACCTCAATGCCACCCCATAGTCGACAGCAGGCTAGAGGAAGAACTAGCCGTGACAATCTTGTCTGGGAGGCAGCCCATCGTCCACCGCCACTCCCTATCCCAGCCGCGAGCGTTGCCAAGCCCTGTACCACGCGCACAAGCCACGCCCAGACCATGCCGAGTGTACGCCAGAGCGCCACCCTCGACCAGCGTCCCCAGACCACGCGCCGCCCTCACCGCATGCACACACGATCACCACCAACCCAGGAGACCGCCAGACATCCCCGTTTGCCGCCCCATGCCATACAGCCACCGCCCGCCGTCGAAGACGCCGCCTCTACCGCGCAGAGCACCGCCCGTTCCAGACCAAACCACACCGCCCCATGCCTCGCGACCATGTCGTTGAGCATCGCCAGGAGACACAGCACCGTCCCCTACCCTTGCCCATGCCGATAGCCGCCTGTAACGTCGCCCCCGACGAGCTCACCGTGCGCCTCGACGGTCCCCTCGCTCGACTATAAATAGAGGCCACCCCGCACGATTTCTTCACACCATCTCACTCCCCTCTCCTCACTGATCGTGCCACACCATTCTCAGAGCAAGGCGAGCACCACCTCGCCGGAATTTCACTAGAGCCTGCCGCTGCCGGAGAAGAAAGGAGCCAGCGATTGGAGCCGCCCCAGGAGAAGCCACCGGTACCAGGAGGTTCGCCGTCGTCGACTTCGTCGTTCGCCCGCCTCACCGACCCTCGCCCGTACCCTGGTGAGCCCCCAACACCCCTCACTGGCAGCATTAGGTTTCGTTCTCGCCGGAGTTGTCTCGCATCGACGATGACCCCCAGCCGTTGGATTAGAACTAGATCGAACGATCCACGTTGCCCCATACCGCTTCGCCCAACCCCGTGTCACTGACGAGTGGGGACACCCACTTAAGCAGCCCGCGGGAGCACTGCGCTTAGCAGGCCGGCCCAGTAACTTTTCCCGCGCAACCCAGCAATTCAAATTAAATCTTTTCCTATTTCAATTCAAACACACTTCAGCACCCAACTTCAAAAATCAACCCAGATCGATTCAGCGCACCAATTTGAATGAAACCAATTTTGTTGGAAAGGTCTGTGAATGCTTAATCCAAGCCCGTTGGATTCAAGTCATTTGGATCTCTAGATCACCCCTAGTAAAAATAACAAGGCAGAAGCTTTTCTGCATTCAAACATTTTTCAAATTTAAACCATAAAATCTTTTGAGTTGATTCCAACTCTCAAAAATCACATTTAACTATACCTTTCAGAATATATAAAAATATATAGGTTTACTTGCAGAAATAATGTTCAAGTAATAAAAGAATGCTACATAAGCATTTCTAGCCACTTTAATTAATTAAAATAAAAGGGTAAAACCTTATTAAATTGTGACACCACTTTAAATCACATTCCCATGGACTACAATATGTGGTGATGACATGTGTCAACATGATCCCATATTTGGTTTGGAGAATATTAAACCTTAAGTAGTTTTTCAATGAGTAGAAATTACTTTTCTAAAAATAAAAAGATTTAAACCAAGCCTTAACCTTGTAATGTTAGAGATGATGCTAGAATCATCTATAGGATCCTTGTGTGTGATGATTGCAAGTAGTTAAGTATTGTTTGGTGATTGTGTACCTCGTATTTATTCATAGACGCTAGTACCGACCAAGGATACGAGGAGGAAGGAGGATACTACGAAGAGGAAGCCGAGGAGAACTTCAACCACTGCTCTGCACAAGGCAAGCTAAAACTTGCAAGACACTCTACTTTAGCAAGCCTAATACTACTAGTGAATGTGCAAGCTAACACTTGCAAGATACTATACCTATGCAAGCTTATATTGATATTGATGCAAGCTAACCCTTGCCAGATACCCTACTGATGCCACAAACCCATACTTGTGATATGACTACTATATGCCTTAAGCATATGTGATCATACCCACTTGATAAACCAAATCCTAGTTTTATGTGCAAGCTTCTTACTTTATTTCTTTATCAAAGCTTACTTAGAGTCTACCTAAGAGTTTGGTAGATACTAGGCAGTTGTGCTGAAGGTTGCATCAAGAGCATTAAATTGGCCTAAGCTAGAAACCTTGATATCAGCCTAAGATATAAGGTTGGACTTAGTAAAACTCCACTAGTTACCACCCCTCATTAGTGCTACCCCCCACCTGTAGATGCTAGTGCTAAGCATAAAACCTGATCAACTTTTAGATGGGAATACTTGGTGGAAAAATGGTTATGAAAACCTTGGAATGATGGATCATTCTATTGAAATGTTTTGGACATGTGTTTCCAAACACTTGATGATTCTGGTGATAAAAATGTTGAGGCATGAGCCTTAGCCCTTTATAAAACTGATGGTTGTCTGGATGCGATACCATTCCAATTTTAGCGTACAACCACAATACCCGAATATTGGGTAGGGCTTGACTGAAAACTTATATACCTTAGTATTAGTTCCCTCACGGCCAAGGTCTGAGCTGAGGCTACCTTGTGAAGATTGTCCACCTGTGCAGTACCCAAGATGACAGTGGTCATGGTTGGGAGGCCAAACTCACAGGAGAGGTGCTTATACTAGGGCGTGTAATTGAAAGGTTAGGATTGATTATCCGCATACTGGGTATGGTGAATTCAGGATTTGTTCCTGACGGATGTATCGAATGTTGTGGTGAAAGTGTACAATCTCTGCAGAGTGTCAAACTATTCGAATAGCCGCGTCCGCGGTTATGGACAGTTAGAGTGGCCATACTGTTCCCCTGTCAGACTTTTCGAAATGATTTGTGAAATGAATTGAGACTTTGACTTGACCACAACAGAGTTGTGACTTGAAATACAAGTTCCCACTTAGGATTTATAAAATTGTGACTAGCTTTGGAACTTAGTAGAGATACACCTGGATTTTTGCAAAATAACCCTAGAGCCTAGTGTCCTATTATCCAAAACCCCTTACCTGTTAGTATTAGTTTGCGAGTACTTAAAGAGTACTCATGGCTTTGTCCCTGGCTATTCCCATGGCCAGACTATGAAGAGGAGTACCTGGAAGATGGACCCCAGGAAGGTTACGACAACTAGGATCATCTCCCATCGTCAGCATTGCCTGTGACCCCGAAGATGGAGCTTCGCCTACGCTACCGTTATTATTACGTATTCCGCTGCTTGATGTTGTATTAAGAACTGGATCATGAGATCCCTATTTGTGTAAGAACTTATGTATCGTTTATAATGGATGAAGTACTATGGTATCCAATTCTGTTATGTCTCGCAAAAATGGTAATCCTGGAATTGCGATGTATGGCATAACAGGCATCTAGGATTGAAAAATTCGGGTGTTGACAAGTTGGTATCAGGGCCATCCTGACCATAGGAGACCCTAGTTAGATTGGACGTTGAACCAAAAACTTAGTTTCAAAACCAAAGAACAAAAATATTTACGAAAACTTATTCTCATTCTTACCTCTTTAATTCTTTAATAAAACTTCATGTTCCTCAAAAACTCTTGCAAAATAGATAAAATTTTGACACACTTGATCACTCTGCTAATCTACTCATCCTCTATTTTTATAGATGGACGTGAAGTACAACAAGTTTTACCAACTTGGGAATGGAGGAGACCTTATCTTTGAGAGGGATCTGGATCAGCTTTCGGAACTTCTGGAGCGTCCACACCCCAAGTTCTTCAGAGCTCAGCTCAATGACCAAGGAGGAGAAGATCTGAAGTGGCTAATTGTTTCAAGTCTCCGAGGAAAGATTGAACCTCCCACTGCGGAGGGAATTCAGTTTACCTTGAGGGAAAACAACTGGCTCGATGGACTTGCCAGAGCAATGCAGGAAGCTCTTTCCCGTCTGTGTGGGCAGAGCATCAATCAGATCAAGGGTACTCGCTTTGAGTTTTGCCCAAGGCGTGATGCAAATGGACAACCACTGGAAGCCCCATACCACCCCGAGCTGAAGACTCAATTGGACCACCTTAGTTTCATGATGTATGATCGTCGGCAGGAATTGGACAACTGCCGTGACTATTGCAACCACAAGTCTGCCATCATCAAGACGAAGGATCAGACCATCGCCATGCTAGCAAAGGATCGCAAGTCTCGCCGTCGTCAGCTCGACAAGAAGGAGCGCATTATTGCCCGTCTTCGCCATCGCATCTCATCTCTGGGAGAGACCATCCACGAGAGAGACATGCAGTTAGAGGAAAGGGAGAATGCCGGAGAGGATCTTCGTGGAGACCCTTACTCCTATCTCAGCGATGACGATGATTTTCTGGAGGATCAGGCCATGGACTTCTTCACCGATGAGGATGATTTCGCCTTCTTTGATGATAATGAAGATGATGAAGCCACAGAATCCGAGGAATAGTAGCACTGAGCACTAGCGTAGTGAGTAGTAGTCGGTCCCACTGTATCGTAGATTCCAGAATGGTTCTTAAAACCATCTGTTTTCTTTGTTGTGGTGTGTGTTGTACTGTGTGCTATGAATGAATGAATAAAAAAAGCAAGTTGCTAGAAAAACCTGAGTCAAACTCTAAAAACTTTTCAAAAACCCAAAACCTTAGAAATTTCCCTCTTTTCTCATGATCTATATCAATCTTCAGATGCCACGTGGAGGAAGTGGTTCAGCCCCAGACCCGATGTTGCAGATCCTGCAAATGTTGACTTCTGACCGCGAAGCTGAAAGAGCGGAACGTCAAGCCAACCTAGCCACTCTACAGCAGATATCCCAGCTAGCCCACAACAACCAAGGCCATGGAAATCAGGACAACCACGGATCTAAGCTCAAGAATTTTCAGAATACCAACCCACCCGTTTTTACCAAGTCAGAAGAGCCCCTAGACGCCGATGATTGGCTGCAAACCATGGAAAATAACCTAGAAGTCGCCGGAGTAGAAGCCAACGAGAAAGTCCTGTTCTCCACCCATTATCTAGCCGGAGATGCCAGGGCATGGTGGAACAGTGTTCGTGTAATGACCGGAGGCCAGATGATGACCTGGGAGGAATTCAAGGTCAAGTTTAGCAGAACCCATGTGCCACCAGGTTTGATCAAGAGAATGAGAGACGAGTTCAGAGAACTGAAGCAAGGAAGGATGACTGTAGTGGAATACCGTGACAAATTTTTGTCATTAGCTAGGTATGCCCCGGACGAGATAGACACCGAAGCCAAGAAGAAAGAAAGATTCCTGAATGGTCTGCATGACGAGATGCAGATAGTGTTAGTCAATATCCCCTTTGTTGATATTGAAGCCCTTGTCGACTCTGCTATCCAGATGGAAGGAAAGATCAACCAGGCCAATGAGAACCGCAAGCGCCGCATGATGCATCAACCAGGAACCCATCAGACCCCAAAGTATCGCCCCAACCCATCTCCAGGATTTGCCCCAAGAACCAACAGACCCCCTATGACCCGTCCAACCTATCCCAACCGTGGAAACCCTAGATCCGGAGGAAATCACAACAACCCCGGCAACTCTAGCAATTTCACCCGTGCCCCACCCAAGTTCAACACCAACAATGCTACCGCCAACCCCAACACTGCCCCAAGGACTGGAAGCAATGTTGTGCCTGTCGCAGCCAAGGACAAGTCACAAGTGACCTGTTATGACTGTGGAAATAAAGGCCACTATTCCAACGAGTGCCCCAACAAGAAGAATGCTACAGCCCCCAACGCCAATGTCCCAGCTCAGCAGCAGCGTCGTGTCCAGCCAGGGAGAAGATTTGCCCCAGGTAATTCACTCAACCGCAATGGCCGTCTTTTTCTCATGCATGCTGAAGAAGCTCAGGAAGCGCCAGACGTCGTGCTGGGTATGTTTTCTGTTAATTTAGTACTTGCAAGAGTGCTGTTTGATTCTGGTGCATCGCATTCATTTGTCACCGAAGAATTTGCCTGCACTAGTAAAATTCAACCAACCAAATTGAAGCATGTGATGATTGTACAAATTCCCGGATCAACCACCAAGTCTAGGAAAATTTGCAAAGCCGTCCCTATCCGAATCCATGGCATAGATTTTTATGCTAATCTGATAGTACTCGGAACTAAAGGTTTGGAAGTAGTACTAGGAATGGATTGGATGTCCAAACATAAAGGATTGATTGACTGTGCCAAGAAAGCCATCACCATGACTAGTACCGCCAGAATATCAGTCGAGCATATATCTGAAACCTTACCTCGCCAATTCAAGTGTAACAAGAGTCTATCCCAACCTACCATTGACCAAGTTCGGATAGTCTGTGAATACCCCGATGTATTTCCAGATGTTTTGCCCGGTATGCCCCCAGATCGGGATATCGAGTTTATCATCGAACTAATCCCCAGAACAGGACCCATAGCCCAGAGACCCTATAGTATGAACCCGTCAGAACTAGAAGAACTGAAGAAGCAACTGGATTCCATGCTAGAAATTGGACTAATTCAACCAAGTGCGTCCCCATGGAGATCACCTGTCTTGTTTGTGGACAAGAACGATGGAGGTAACCGTTTGTGTACGGATTATCGGAACTTGAATGATGTCACCATCAAGAACAAGTACCCCTTTCCTAAGATAGACGATTTGTTTGATCAGTTGACCGGTGCCCAGGTGTTTCCTAAGATTGATCTTAGAACTGGCTATCATCAACTCAAAATTCATGCAGAGGATATTCCAAAGACTGCCTTTACCACCAGATATGGATTGTACGAGTATACAGTCATGTCTTTTGGATTAACCAATGCCCCCGCTTATTTCATGAACCTCATGAATAAGATTTTTATGGACTTCCTGGATAAGTTTGTCATTGTTTTCATCGATGACATTCTGATTTATTCCAAATCAGAAGAAGAACATGAGCTACACCTAAGGACCATTCTTGGAACCCTTAGAGAGCATCAATTGTATGCCAAGTTCAGCAAATGTGAATTCTGGTTACAGGAGGTAGGATTCCTCGGTCACATTGTATCATCCGGAGGAATTGCCGTTGACCCTGCCAAAGTGAAAGATGTAGAAGATTGGCAAGCCCCAACCACTCAAACCCAAGTTTGTGCTTTTCTCGGATAGGCGGGATATTACCGCAAATTCGTAGAAGGATTCTCGAGTATCGCCCGACCCATGACCCAATTGCTGAAGAAGGACAAGAAGTTTGAATGGACCGAGAAATGTGAAGCAAGTTTTCAAGAACTCAAGAGGAGATTGATCTCAGCCCCAATCTTGATCATGCCAGATATCACGAAGCCCTTCGATGTGTATTGTGACGCATCCAAGATTGGTCTCGGATGTGTGCTAATGCAAGAAGGCAAAGTTATATCTTATCTATCGCGACAATTGAAGCAACATGAACAAAATTACCCAACCCATGACCTCGAACTCGCAGCCGTAGTTCTAGCCCTGAAGACATGGAGACATTACCTGATGGGAAATCGTTGTGAGATTTACTCGGATCACAAGAGCCTAAAGTATATATTCACTCAGAAGGAGTTGAATATGAGGCAGAGAAGATGGATTGAGCTAATCAAGGATTACGACCTGGACATTCACTATCACCCTGGTAAAGCCAACGTGGTAGCCGATGCCCTTAGCAGATTGCCATGCCGCTTGAACTCCATGATTTTGAAGGAGCAACCAAGTTTGCACAAGGAGATGGAAGATTTTCGAATGGAATTAGTAAGTGAAGGATTTTTGGCTAGCATAGAACTTCAGCCCACTTTGATCAGTCAGATTAAAGAGGCACAGAAAGGAAATGCCAGTATCGACGGAATCAAGCGTCGTATCGGTACAGGCAAAGTACCCGGATTCACCGAGGACGAAGAAGGAGTTTTGTGGTACAAAGGACGCCTTTGTGTACCATCAGATTCTGAGTTAAAAGAAGTTATCTTGAAGGAGGCTCATGATACTCTTTATTCTATCCATCCCGGGGGAACTAAGATGTATCAAGATTTGAAAGAGCAATTTTGGTGGCATAAGATGAAGAGAGAAATCGGAAGCTATATCGCCAAGTGTGATATATGTCAGCGAGTCAAGGCCGGACATCAAAGACCCGCTGGATTGCTGCAACCTTTGCAAATTCCGGAATGGAAATGGGATTTTGTAGGAATGGACTTTATCACTGGACTACCTACTTCTAGTAGGGGAAATGACTCTATTTGGGTCATAGTGGACAGATTGTCCAAAGTCGCCCATTTCTTGCCCGTCAAAACCACCTATCAGAGTTCGAAGCTAGCGGAGTTGTACATCGCTAGAATCGTTAGTTTGCATGGAGTCCCCAAGAACATCGTATCGGATCGAGGAACTCAGTTTACCTCGAGATTCTGGAAGAAAGTCCAAGAAGGTTTAGGAACCCGCCTAGATTTCAGTACCGCGTATCACCCTCAGACCGATGGACAAACGGAGCGAGTAAATCAAATACTCGAAGATATGCTTAGAGCATGTGTGCTAGAATATGGATCCAAGTGGGAAGACTGTCTGCGGTTTGCAGAATTTTCATACAACAATAGTTACCAAGCCAGTTTGCAAATGGCCCCATTTGAATTCATGTACGGAAGAAAGTGCCGCACCCCTTTGAACTGGTCGGAAGTAGGAGAGAGTCAGATCTTCGGACCCGACATCCTACGAGAAGCAGAAGAGAAGGTTCACAAGATTCGTGAGCACCTCAAGACAGCCCAATCCCGACAGAAGAGTTACGCCGACAAGAGACGTCGAGACCTCGCCTTCAACATAGGAGATTTTGTTTATCTGAAAGTGTCGCCATTGAAGGGAATGCAGCGTTTCCAACTCAAGGGAAAGTTAGCCCCCAGATATATCGGACCTTTCAAAATTTTGAACCGTCGAGGAGAAGTATCATATCAATTGGGACTACCTGAAGAGATGTCAGCTGTGCACAATGTGTTCCATATCTCGTTACTTCGCAAGTGTCTCGAAGTCCCCGAGAAGACCGAAGTGTTCAAGAATATCGATCACCGGACCATAGAGATCAACGATGACCTGACCTATCCCGAAGTACCCATCCACATTTTGGAAGAAGCTTTTAGAACCACCCGAACCCGAAGCATCAAGTTTCTCAAGATTCAGTGGAGCAACCACACAGAAGAGGAAGCTACTTGGGAACGCGAAGATCACATCAGGACGGAGTTTCCCGATCTCTTCAAACCCTAGGTAATCTTTTCGTCCTTTTTCAAATCTCGGGACGAGAATTTGTTTAAGGGGGGAAGGTTTGTAACATCCCAAAAATACCAAACTTAGATCATCAAACACTAATCATCAAGATTAGGGTTAACAAAAACTTTTCTAAATAAACTCATGAATGCATGTATATGTGTATGCATGGATTTTGAATTTCTTTAAAAACCACCTTGTTTGTGTGATCCATTGCTTGTAAAATGTTTCTTAGGTGAAATAAACATCATCTAAAACATTTCCCACACTTTTCCTAAAGGCAAGTAAATCAAAACAAATATATTAAGTGAATGGTCATTTTGACCAATTTAACTCCCATGCCTACTTTGGCTATCTCAAACTTTCAAAACCTAACAGAAACTTTTCTGGATCTTTGCACCCCTTGAATGTACTCATAACAAGGTATCAAGGCCCACTTTGTGATCATCCAGAAACTTTCAAATGCATAGTTTAAATGACAATTCAAAATTGAATCTTCTTCATATGGGAAGATCCCACTTTTCCAAAACCCACTCAAACAAGCTCAACTTTCAAAACCCAAGCATCTGCAGACTCACCAGCACCAATCTAGCAAACCCACCAAAATTCATTTCAAAATTGAAAACTTGATTTCATGCGGCCATTTCATCAAACAGGTTGCAGACACAAATCAAACAAAACATCAAACACTATAGTGTGCAGTGATTCTTGCCTAACTTGTTCCCTAGTTAGCTCACACACAACTCAGTAGATCATCTAGAAAGATTAGCCCAACACTAGCACCCCTGTGAGCTTGCCATTGCCATTAATGGTGAAAAGCCGAGCACCTCAATGCCACCCCATAGTCGACAGCAGGCTAGAGGAAGAACTAGCCGTGACAACCTTGTCTGGGAGGCAGCCCACCGTCCACCGCCACTCCCTGTCCCAGCCGCGAGCGTTGCCAAGCCCTGGACCACGCGCACAAGCCGCGCCCAGACCATGCCGAGTGTACGCCAGAGCGCCACCCTCGACCAGCGTCCCTAGACCACGCGCCGCCCTCACCGCGTGCACACACGATCACCACCGACCCAGGAGACCGCCAGACATCCCCGTTTGCCGCCCCGTGCCATACAGCCACCGCCCGCCGTCGAAGACGCCGCCTCTACCGCGCAGAGCACCGCCCGTTCCAGACCAAACCACACCGCCCCATGCCTCGCGACCATGTCGTTGAGCATCGCCAGGAGACACAACACCGTCCCCTACCCTTGCCCATGCCGATAGCCGCCTGTAACGTCGCCCCCGACGAGCTCACCGTGCGCCCCGACGGTCCCCTCGCTCGACTATAAATAGAGGCCACCCCGCACGATTTCTTCACACCATCTCACTCCCCTCTCCTCACTGATCGTGCCACACCATTCTCAGAGCAAGGTGAGCACCACCTCGCCGGAATTTCACTGGAGCCTGCCGCTGCCGGAGAAGAAAGGAGCCAGCGATTGGAGCCGCCCTAGGAGAAGCCACCGATACCAGGAGGTTCGCCGTCGTCGACTTCGTCGTTCGCCCGCCTCACCGACCCTCGCCCATACCCCGGTGAGCCCCCAACACCCCTCACTGGCCGTGTTAGGTTTTGTTCTCGCCGGAGTTGTCTCGCGTCGACGATGACCCCCAGCCGTTGGATTAGAACTAGATCGAACGATCCACGTTGCCCCATACCGCTTCGCCCAGCCCCGTGTCACTGACGAGTGGGGACACCCACTTAAGCAGCCCGCGGGAGCACTACGCTTAGCAGGCCGGCCCAGTAACTTTTCCCGCGCAGCCCAGCAATTCAAATTAAATCTTTTCCTATTTCAATTCAAACACACTTCAGCACCCAACTTCAAAAATCAACCTAGATCGATTCAGTGCACCAATTTGAATGAAACCAATTTTGTTGGAAAGGTCTATGAATGCTTAATCCAAGCCCGTTGGATTCAAGTCATTTGGATCTCTAGATCACCCCTAGTAAAAATAACAAGGCAGAAGCTTTTCTGCATTCAAACATTTTTCAAATTTAAACCATAAAAGCTTTTGAGTTGATTCCAACTCTCAAAAATCACATTTAACTATACCTTTCAGAATATATAAAAATATATAGGTTTACTTGCAGAAATAATGTTCAAGTAATAAAAGAATGCTACATAAGCATTTCTAGCCACTTTAATTAATTAAAATAAAAGGGTAAAACCTTATTAAATTGTGACACCACTTTAAATCACATTACCATGGACTACAATATGTGGTGATGACATGTGTCAACATGATCCCATATTTGGTTTGGAGAATATTAAACCTTAAGTAGTGTTTCAATGAGTAGAAATTACTTTTCTAAAAATAAAAAGATTTAAACCAAGCCTTAACCTTGTAATGTTAGAGATGATGCTAGAATCATCTATAGGATCCTTGTGTGTGATGATTGCAAGTAGTTAAGTATTGTTTGGTGATTGTGTACCTCGTATTTATTCATAGACGCTAGTACCGACCAAGGATACGAGGAGGAAGGAGGATACTACGAAGAGGAAGCCGAGGAGAACTTCAACCACTGCTCTGCACAAGGCAAGCTAAAACTTGCAAGACACTCTACTTTAGCAAGCCTAATACTACTAGTGAATGTGCAAGCTAACACTTGCAAGATACTATACCTATGCAAGCTTATACTGATATTGATGCAAGCTAACCCTTGCCAGATACCCTACTGATGCCACAAACCCATACTTGTGATATGACTACTATATGCCTTAAGCATATGTGATCATACCCACTTGATAAACCAAATCCTAGTTTTATGTGCAAGCTTCTTACTTTATTTCTTTATCAAAGCTTACTTAGAGTCTACCTAAGAGTTTGGTAGATACTAGGCAGTTGTGCTGAAGGTTGCATCAAGAGCATTAAATTGGCCTAAGCTAGAAACCTTGATATCAGCCTAAGATATAAGGTTGGACTTAGTGAAACTCCACTAGTTACCACCCCTCATTAGTGCTACCCCCACCTGTAGATGCTAGTGCTAAGCATAAAACCTGATCAACTTTTAGATGGGAATACTTGGTGGAAAAATGGTTATGAAAACCTTGGAATGATGGATCATTCTATTGAAATGTTTTGGACATGTGTTTCCAAACACTTGATGATTCTGGTGATAAAAATGTTGAGGCATGAGCCTTAGCCCATTATAAAACTGATGGTTGTCTGGATGCGATACCATTTCAATTTTAGCGTACAACCACAATACCCGAATATTGGGTAGGGCTTGACTGGAAACTTATATACCTTAGTATTAGTTCCCTCACGGCCAAGGTCTGAGCTGAGGCTACCTTGTGAAGATTGTCCACCTGTGCAGTACCCAAGATGACAGTGGTCATGGTTGGGAGGCCAAACTCACAGGAGAGGTGCTTATACTAGGGCGTGTAATTGAAAGGTTAGGATTGATTATCCGCATACTGAGTATGGTGAATTCAGGATTTGTTCCTGACGGATGTATCGAATGTTGTGGTGAAAGTGTACAATCTCTGCAGAGTGTCAAACTATTCGAATAGCCGCGTCCGCGGTTATGGACAGTTGGAGTGGCCATACTGTTCCCTCGTCAGACTTTTCGAAATGATTTGTGAAATGAATTAAGACTTTGACTTGACCACAACAGAGTTGTGACTTGAAATACAAGTTCCCACTTAGGATTTATAAAATTGTGACTAGCTTTAGAACTTAGTAGAGATACACCTGGCTTTTTGCAAAATAACCCTAGAGCCTAGTGTCCTATTATCCAAAAACCCCTTACCTGTTAGTATTAGTTTGCGAGTACTTAAAGAGTACTCATGGCTTTGTCCCTGGCTATTCCCATGGCCAGACTATGAAGAGGAGTACCTGGAAGATGGACCCCAGGAAGGTTACGACAACTAGGATCATCTCCCATCGTCAGCATTGCCTGTGACCCCGAAGATGGAGCTTCGCCTACGCTACCGTTATTATTACGTATTCCGCTGCTTGATGTTGTATTAAGAACTGGATCATGAGATCCCTATTTGTGTAAGAACTTATGTATCGTTTATAATGGATGAAGTACTATGGTATCCAATTCTGTTATGTCTCGCAAAAATGGTAATCCTGGGATTGCGATGTATGGCATAACAGGCATCTAGGATTGAAAAATCCGGGTGTTGACAGGAACCTAGGCCCAATATTCAGCTGAAACATGATTTTTTCTCTGAGGAAGATAAGGTCAATGAGGCTGAAAACTTAAACCTAGGTGCAAGTTTTTCTGAAGAAGAAATTAGAGTAGCTGTTTTTACTTCCTATGTTGATGGGGCCCCTGGGCCTGATGGTCTTTCTTTTATGTTTTATCAATCTTTCTGGGATATCTTGAAGCATGATCTTGTTGCTATGTTCCAAGCCTGGCATGAAGATCAGTTTAATATTTTTAGGCTCAATTTTGCTATGATTACTCTGATTCCTAAGGAAAATGAAGCTACGACAATGAAAAAATTTAGGCCAATTAGTCTTTTGAATTGTTCCTTTAAAATCTTTACCAAGGTCCTGACTAACAGGCTTGCTACTGTGATTGGTAGATTAATCTCTCCTAGTCAGTCTGCATTTATTAGGGGTAGGTTTATTTTGGAGAGTGTGGTCACTGCACATGAGGTTGTGCATGAGGTGCATAGGAATAAGAAGCAGGGTCTAGTTCTCAAAATAGATTATGAAAAAGCTTATGATAGAGTTAATTTAGACTTTTGTTTGAGATTTTAGAGTTAAGAGGTTTTTGTCCTATCTTTATTAGATTTATTAAGCAGATTACTTTGGGGGGGGTCTGTGGGGGTTAAAGTCATTTTTTCTTGACTGGTAAAGGTCTTAGACAAGGAGATCTCATTGCTCCTCTGCTGTTGAATCTTATGATTGATGTTTTTTCTAGGATGTTAATTAAGGGGACTAGTTGTGGAGCCATTAAAGGTCTCTGTCCTAATTTCATTTCAGGAGGGATTGTTTGTTTGCAATATGCTGATGACACACTCCTCTTCTTGGAGCCTAGTGAATCAATAGCTGTTAATCTAAAATGGATTCTCACCTGCTTTGAGCAGATTTCTGGAATGCGTATTAATTACCATAAGAGTGAGCTTATTCCCATTAACATGTCTGAGTCAGATACTAGACCTTTTCTAGACATTTTTGAATGCATTATGGGTAATTTCCCTGTTAAATATTTGGGGATTCCTCTTCACTTTGAGAAGCTGAAGAGAGAAGACTTGCAGCCTCTGATAGAAAACCTGTTGAATAGAATCACAGGTTGGAGGGGCAAACTTCTATCTTATGCTGCTAAGAAAGTGCTTATCCAAGCCTGTCTCTCTAGCATTCCTATTTATTTGCTTTCTTTCTTCAAGTTTCCCAAATGGGCTTTGAAACTCCTAGATTCACATTTAGCCAACTTCTTTTGGAATGATGAAGAAGGTAATCATAAGTTGCATCTAGCTAATTGGCCTTCAGTTTGCATGAAGAAAGAGTTTGGAGGTTTGGATATCCCAAATCTACATGACTTGAATTTATGCCTTCTTGGCTCCTGGGTTAAAAGGTATATTCAGGGAGAGGGGGCCTTATGGAAAAAGGTGATAGATGCTAAATATAAGACTAAGTCGCCTAATATCCTCTGTTGTCATGATGTTCATCCATCTACATTTTGGAAAGGGGTCATGTGGGCATCTAGGGCGGTTGAGATTGGATATAAATGGCATGTAGGGAATGGTAAAACTATTAGATTTTGGGAAGATATCTGGTTTGGAAATTCTAATTTAGCTACCCAATTCTGGGAAATTTATTTGATTTCTAATCAGCAGACTAAAACGTTAGCTGAGTTATGGGATGGTACACATCTTAGATGTGATTTTAGAAGAACCTTTACTGAGGATGTAATGCTGCAATGGCATGAGCTTTTAGGCATTGTTCAGTCAATTAGATTCTCTGAAGAAGATGATCAGTTAATTTGGCAGTATGAGTCTAAGGGTAAATATTCCTCAAGTTCCATGTACTCTCTGGTTAATTTTAGAGGTATCACTCAGGTTTATCTTCCTGCTGTTTGGAAATTACTTATTCCACCCAGGATCCAGATTTTCCTTTGGTTATTTTCTCAAAATAATATTCTGACTAGAGATAACCTTAGAGCCAGGGGGATTCCAAAACCTTTGGAATGTAATCTTTGCAAAGAAATAGAATCTGTTCATCATTTATTTTTTGAATGCTTAGTCTCTAGTTTACTTTGGAAGGATGTTCAAGATATTTTTGGTGTTAGTATTGTAGATTTTGAATCTCTTGCTTCCAAATGGATTGCTAATAAGAAACATCTTCATTTGAATGTGGTTTCTTCTGCTGTTCTTTGGAGCATTTGGAACAATAGAAATAGCCTTGTCTTTAATAAGACATCTTGGATTAATATGAAACAGGTCTAGCGTCTGGTCCTTTCCTTCCTAAAGACATGGCAAAAACCATTCAAGGACCTGGAGGGGGGGGGGGGAAGATCGCCCTTTTCATGGAGAAGATGATCGACAGACTAAGAAAACCTCTGACGCTCACGGCGAGATGATCTGCGCTGGCTTCGAGTGGATTTCCACATGGAAGACTTCTGCATCATCGAGCTATGGGGGGAGGGAATCGCTGAAATATCTCCAAGATCACCCTGATGAGGAGGAGAATGTTCATGTGGTGTTCTAGTCTGTCTTTGATCTGTTCCATGTATCTTTTGGCTGCATTTAGGGGTAGTGTGTAGAGCAGCTGGCTTTGTTCTGAGCCGAAACCTTTTTCAGTTTGTTAGTCTTTGAGCGTTAAAATGCTCATACTGTCATTTTCTTTTCCTGCTACTTCTGGAACTGGTTGTTTCATTATTCATAATGGAACAGGGGACAAAGTCCCTTTCGATCTTAAAAAAAATTCTGTTCCTTGTCGCCATGAATTAGCCAGTTTAGATGCTAGCTGTACGAGTTAATTAACTCCGTTTTTGTCACCTTCTTGTCGTGTGCAGCTCTTGTCCTCGCAGATATCCTCACACTTCGTAGTATATACATAAGCATAAGCATATGGGTGCTTCGTGGCTCTAGAAGCATGCAAAACACTTGGAATAATTTAGGCCTGCATGCCTGGTTGCTTCGCTTCGTTCACAGCCACCAGTTTCCAGGTGAAACACCTACTACAACTATAATATCGATGGTCACTCGTTCTTGGGTGATAATCGCTACACCTAGAACGCATGGTGGCCGAGAGTAGAGAAGCATATGCAGGCAAAACAGAGGCCACATATTACGCTGGGTGGTCTGTTCGATTTAGTTTAAAACGCAGCGGGTGTATCAATGCGTGAGCCCGCGGCACATGCGATCACATCCTTCATTAAACATATATCAGCACATGCCACACGAACCGCCAGACCTATTTTGGCCCATTGACAACATGCATGCGAGCCTTTACTCTACTCATTCAAGTAAAATGCTGTAAATCTTCCCTGCATTTTTTACACGCCATTCTTGCTTGCTGCAAGAAAAAATCCTCTGTTTTTTTCGACGTCGTCCTCGTCTAAAATATATGTATATATATGGGAAGAAAGCATCCTCTGGCTCCTTAGAGGATCCCAGCCGTGCACCACAAATGGCGTCAGACAACAACGTCGAATCCCTTGCATGGGGTGTGCCGACGCGAGCACCCGTCTATTTAGAAAAATCATATTTTAATTAATTTTTTTTTAAAACGGGAGCAAAAGTTTTGCTCCAATCTATTAATTAAGAAGAGAACTATCCAGTTAATTAACGAAAAACCGGACGAAAACCACTACAACGACACCACCAAGGGATAATATCTAAAACATACAACCTCTAATCAACAAGCACTCCCAACCTACTACAGCGAACAACGAACCGACGACACAAGGAGCACAATGCCATAAAGAAGACCCGCCAACCGGACAACCTAAAAAAGATCATCAAGCTTTCCTTGGTACGCCTCTATTTCTTCTTTTGCTCCTGAGAAATACCTTCCCGAGAGACTTCTCCACCTTCCTGATTATGTCCTCCGAAGCCGTCCCATCCAAGACGCAAGCAATATCTTTGCCATATCTAGGACTCGCTGCCTCCTCTAAACTGACGAGAAGGTCGCCAAGCTCTTTAGCAAAAAGAGCCTCAAAACTATCCGGCAACACTCCTCCAATATCCATGGAGGCAGGCAAATGCGGTGGCGAGGGTGTCGTGGCCACCACCAAGGCCTCAAATGAGTCCCCACACAACTGAAGCTCGGGAGTGATATGCATCACCGATGCCATGATCCCATCCATGCCCTCACCCTCAGAAGCAGTCGACACATCAGGCTGCGGTGACGGGCAGGGGCTACTATGAGGAGAGAAACAACCATAGAGATGTTCTCCCTCAACCACAGACGACTTCTGCTCAGACGAGTCAAGCGGAAACGAAGCCTGGCCAGGAGCAAGGTTCAGGCCACCAGAAGTACACACCTCCGCCGGCTCCAAAGAATCACCAACACGCGCTAGCAACATCTTGAGTGTTGCCACCTCTTCACGAAGGGGGCGAGACACCTCCTCAACACGGACTTCGACCAACTGAAGGATCTCCAAGCGCATCAAGGCAACCTGGGACTGAAACAGAGAGTCCAAACTGGCGTTGACATTGAACTCCTCACAACACCTATGAGAGGGTCTTGGCGGCACCATTGCGTGCAACGACGAGTGGCCCACGACCGCAGCCCAACTTTGGGACGACGAGGTACGACGAGGCGGAGAGTGGCTCCGATGGCAAGGAACACGAGTGTTTGGAGAGAGGCTCCCCCTGCAAGGAACACGAGAGTCCGGAGAGCGAGAACGAGCGACAGGAAAGCGCGGACGACAGAATCTCTCCCGATGACCAGGACGACGACAGCGGATGCATCTGAAGGGCTCACGGCATGTGTTGACCTGGTGGTCACGCCCGAGGCACCGAAAGCATCTTCCTCGAGCCCAACGCTTGAAGGCAAGACTGCGCTCAAGACCTTCCGACGATGGCTCATGGTCGGGATGGCTGCCTCGACCCACCTGCACCAAGCCTTCCTCGTCTCCAAGAGTGGCAGTTGCATCAGAGATGCCTCCGCAGGGTTTCGCTGGCGCCTTCTCATGGTGCACATCGGTGGTGCCACGAACCGATCCAAAAATAATGCTCTTAGTGGAGGCCAACGGCGTTTGCAGATCCAACTCTTTGTCGTCATCTTTCTCGTCAGAGCTCAAAGAAGCAACAAAGAGCAAACTCGAAGTCGGCAGCACAACACCGTCAGGAAGTGGCACCTCAGCAGAGACGAAGCCTCCCGAGGTAGGTGGCGGCAACAACAAAGACCCAAGCCCCTCAACCATCACGGCCGGGTCGCGCAGCAGTCCATCATCGGCAACTGAAGTCCACGAAGCATGCAACAGTGCGGAACAGGAGGCTTCCGGAGCTGTACCAGGCTGCAGCGTGGCCAACACCACCTCATGGTCTTCCTCCTCACCGACATCAGCAGAGACCCACGAGGACGACATCATAACCTCAGCATAGCAAGCAGAGGGCGCAGCCAAGCAGCAACTCATCAGTCCGACGTCGTCTTCAAGGGAAGCAGAAGCAGGGGCTGAAATCACTGTCGACCTTGACTCCTAGGTTGCCAGCCTGGCCAGGGGCGACTCTGGGACGAGCTCCTCCGACGAGAGAGGCGACGGCGGGGGAAGAGGCGTAGGGCCTGCAGCTGAACCGGAGCTAGGAGTTGAGGTCAACGTGGCCTCCGCCGACGCATCGCAAGAGCTCGGGCATGGCGTCACTGTCGCCGGCCTAGGGAGTGGGCGGACGCGAGCCCAAGCCATCCGGACTTTGTTGGATGGGTCAGACCTGCGAAGGGCGAGGACAGCTACGGCAAGCTTGTCGGAGCGGACGCGGCCAGGAGGAGGAGCCGGAGAGGCCGCCGCCACGGAGTTAGGCCGCAACAGGCCGGCGCCCATGCGACGCTGTCGCGACCCTGCCGTCCCGGGCTTCAGAAGAGGCGGAGAGAGGAGACCAAGGGGACTCCGGATCTGGTCGGAGCAGAAGCAGAGGAGGCCGGCGTCGGGAGATCAAGGCGGCGATGCGCCGTCCATGGACGCGGCCATAGTCGCGCGAGCTCCGCTTCAGAACCACCTCGAGGACATGGCCAATTTATTATTACAAGCCAATTTAATCAAAATTTGGTTATATTATATAATTTTGAATGAATTGTACCAAATTTAAAATCAAAACTTAAACTAAATTAAATATAGTCGTCATCATCGCAACGGGCTGGTAGTATAATCATTCGTAGTCGATGGGCTCGTCGTCCGTGAAGCTACAGCCGGCGCTCATGCCTTCTACATCGCTGGTGCAGCTAGAACGTGCGGCGTCGTCGCCGTTAAGTTGGACAAAGTGGCTGATGTCACCCATCAAGCTCCCAATACCGCCCAATAACGGCGCCACTCACATGTTTTTTTTAATGGAATCCTCTAGGGCCTCTGGGAATCCTGTGTTGTCATTGGGGTTGCCGCTGCGTCTTCTGCAGCCCCTCACGTGTCACCTATCCGGCCTGGAAAGCATGGCAGCGCCACGGAGATCAACTACAGAAACCTACTGTGCGTTTTTTTCAAAAGGGGAAAAATCCCCGACCTATGCATACAACCTTTTATTTCAAGAATCCAAATATCCAATATTATTATAATTTAAAAATCACTCAAAGTCGAAACATGGATTAACCAATACAAAATATGAGTTAATAGACTAAACATCATGCTCTAGTCTATTAAAATGCAGCCAACCAGACTTGCTGAAGATGTGCCCAACGACCATCAGGAGACGGCTGCACCCAGTAGCCATGATATCCTGTTGGTCTTGCGGCGATAGGGGTGCCCAAAGCTGCACCTAATGTGCCATCACGTGGATAACACTACCGGAAAACCATCTTCGGTTCGACGTGAACAAGGACAGCAGTCCCGGCCTGGCACAGCCCGCGACGAGGTCTCTAACGGCTAGAAACGGCCATAGTCACTAGTCCCGGGCCGGACCAGGTACGGACCGGGACTAATGACCTGGAGCAGACCAACTAGTCTTTTTGTGGACTATTAGTCACGGGTCGTATCACGGTCCGTAATACGGACCGGGACTAATGACCTGGAGCAGACCAGCTGGTTTTTTCGTGGACTATTAGTCCCGGGTCGTATCACGGCCCGGGACTAGTTGTCCACCACTATATATTCTGCTTCCTGTCCTGCTTCCCTAAAGCATATGGTGGCCATTTTTCTTAAAAAAGCAAGAGAGTTCATGCCATTTTTTCTCAAGGTTTGTCAAGATTTAGTTTGCAACACCTAAATCCAAAGATTTAAAAGGTTAGAACTTCATTCTTTCATCTCTTATTGCTACTTTAGCTATATAATGCTCTAGAAGTATAGAGATATGGATCAATGCATGCATGTTCTAGAAGTAGCTAGGAGGATTTTGATATAATGTGTAACAAAATTTTGATTAGGCACATAGTTACTGAAAATTGAAATGTGTAATTTTAGAGTTTCAGAGCTTAGAATGGAATGAGGTTTTCACTGATAGAACAATAATAAAAAATTGGTCCATGTAAATTTTTCAAAATTCAAAATTAATGCTCTAGAAGCTCTCAATATAACTTGTAATAATTTTATCATGTTGTGTAATGGTTTTTGATATACTTTTACTATAATGTAGATGGTCCAGGAATGGATGTACGGTACTGACCGACGCTCTGGCGAGTTCATTAATGGCGTGCATAAATTCATCCGTGTTGCTGATGCAAACAAGCGCAATGGTTTTGTATTCTGTCCATGTAATGGATGTAGGAATCAGAAGGATTACTATGACTCAAAAACCCTTAACAGCCATCTGTTGAAGTCCCCCTTCATGCCCAGTTATAATTGTTGGACAAGCACGGAGAGAGATGGGTTATAATGGAAGACAATGAAGAAGAGGAGGAGGATGACAACTATCATGGTTTCCCTAAGTACGGAGATACTTCCATGGGGGATGCTGAAGGGGAGGATGAAGAAGAGACACATGATGAACCCGTTGATGATCTTGGTCGGACCATTGCCGATGCACGAAGAGATTGTGAAACTGAAAAGGATAGGAAGAAGTTCAATCACATGTTAGAGGATCACAAAAAGTTGTTGTACCCAAATTGCGAAAATGGTCTGAAAAAGCTGGACAGCACATTGAAATTGCTGCGATGGAAGGCTGAGTGTGCTATACCTGACTCCTCATTTGAAAAGTTGCTGAAAATGATGAATAATATGCTTCCAAAAGATAACATATTGCCCGCCAGTACATAGGAAGCAAAGAAGGTTGTCTACCCTCTAGGTTTAGAGGTTCAGAAGATACATGCATGCCCTAATGACTGCATCCTCTACCGCGGTGAGGAGTATGAGAATTTGGATGCATGTCCGGTATGCACTTCACTTCGATATAAGATTAGACGAGATGACCCTGGTGACGTTGAGGGCGAGCCCCCGGAAGAGGGTTCCTGCCAAGGTGATGTGGTATGCTCCTATAATACCACGGTTGAAACGCTTATTCAGAAACAAAGAGCACGCCAAGTTGTTGCGATGGCATAAAGAGGAAGGTAAGTCAGACGGGATGTTGAGACACCCGCCGATGGGTCGCAATAGAGAAAAATAGATAGAAAGTACCTGGACTTTGCAGATGACGCAAGGAGTTTAAGGTTTGGTCTAAGTACAGATGGCATGAATACCTTTGGGGAGCAGAGCTCCAGTCACAGCACCTGGCCCGTGACTCTGTGCATCTATAACCTTCCTTCTTGGTTGTGCATGAAGCGGAAGTTCATTATGATGACAGTGTTGATCCAAGGTCCGAAGCAACCTGACAACGACATTGATGTGTACCTAAGGCCATTAGTGGAAGAACTTTTACAGTTGTGGCATGAACCCGGGATACGCGTGTGGGATGAGCACAAGCAGGAAGAATTTAACCTCCGAGCATTGCTTTTCGTAACAATCAATGATTGGTCTGCTCTTAGTAACCTTTTAGGACAGTCAAACAAGGGATACAATGCATGCACACACTGTTTAGATGAGACTGAAAGTATATATTTGGAACATTGTAAGAAGAATGTATACAATGAGCATCGTCGATTTCTTTTGGCCAAGCATCCCTTAAGAAAGAAAGGTAAGCATTTCAACGGTCTGTCATGTCACCAGATGAAGCCTAAGGAGCGTACTGGTGCTGATATACTTGATATGGTCAAAGATTTGGATCAAATGGTAACCTTTGGAAAGGGTCCTGGCGGAAAATCTGTTCCGAAGGACGTTGAAGGACACGCACCCATGTGGAAGAAGAAATCTATATTTTGGGAGCTACCATATTGGAAATTCTTAGAGGTCCGCTCTGCAATCGATGTGATGCATGTGACGAAGAATCTTTGCGTGAACCTGCTAGGCTTCTTGGGCATGTATGGGAAGACAAAAGATACACCGGAAGCACGAAAAGACCATCAACGTATGAAAGACCCAGATGGCCTGCATCCAGAATGGTTTCAAGGTCATGCCAGCTACGCTCTTACCAAACAAGAGAAGGAAATATTTTTTGAATGCCTAAGCAGTATTAAGGTCCCGTCTGGCTTCTCGTCGAATATAAAGGGAATAATAAATATGGCAGAAAAAGTTCCAAAACCTAAAGTCTCATGACTGCCACGTGATTATGATGCAAATGCTTCCGATTGCATTGAAGGGGCTTCTACCAGATAATGTTCGAGTACCCATTGTGAAGCTATGTGCATTTCTCAATGCAATCTCTTAGAAGATAATCAATCCTGAAGATCTACCACGGTTACAGAATGATGTGGTCCAATGTCTTGTCAGTTTTGAGTTGGTGTTCCCACCATCCTTCTTTAATATTATGACGCACCTGTTGGTTCACCTAGTCGAAGAGATTTCCATTCTCGGTCCTGTATTTCTACACAATATGTTTCCCTTTGAGAGGTTCATGGGAATCTTAAAGAAATATGTTCATAACCGTGCTAGGCCAGAAGGAAGCATCTCCAAGGGCTATGGAATAGAGGAGGTCATTGAATTTTGTGTTGACTTTGTTCCTGACCTTAGGACGATTGGTCTTCCTCAATCGCGGTATGAGGGGAGACTGAGTGGAAAGGGTACTCTAGGAAGGAAATCAATAATATGTAGGGACGGACATTCTTACACCGAAGCACATTACACCGTTCTACAGAATTCTATCTTGGCAGCCCATATATCGAGGAACACAAGAAAATCTTACGCTCCAACAACCCTGGAAAGCATGACTCTTGGATTAGAGATGAACACATGAAGAGTTTTGGCGGTTGGTTGCAACATCTCATGAAAAACAACACTCTTGGAGATCAGCTATACTTGTTGTCTAGGTCACCATCTTCCACTATATCGACTTTCCAAGGGTACAAGATAAATGGGTATACATTTTACACGATAGCCCAAGATAAAAAGAGCACCAACCAAAACAGTTGTGTCCGCTTTGATGCAACAGACAACAATGGGGCAAAGACCACATATTATGGTAACATAGAGGATATATGGGAACTTGACTATGGACCTACTTTTAAGGTCCCCTTGTTTCGGTGCAAATGGGTCAAGCTGACAGTAGGAGGGGTTGAGGTAGACAAGAAATACGGAATGCCATCGTTGGATATCAACAATCTTGGGTACTTAGACGAACCATTCGTCCTAGCCAATGATGTGGCTCAGGTTTTCTATGTGAAGGACATGTCTACCAAACCTAGAAAAAGAAAAAATAAGAAAAAGAATACATCAGACGATGAGCCAAAGCACCACATAGTTCTTTCAGGAAAAAGAAACATCGTGGGAGTGGAGGACAAGACAGACATGTCAGAAGATTGTGATAAGTTTCATGAAATTATGCCCTTCGCGGTGAAGGATGACCCAAGCATCATGTTAATGAATGAAGATGCTCCATGGATACGGCGGGATCAGAAAGGAACACACGCGAAGAAATGATATGTAATAATTGTAACAGTTTATGAGTGAAGATGCTCCATGTGTCCATTTTATAGTGTTGTCTGCAAACAATCTTGAGTGTGTTAGTCCCGTTTTGTGGCTGGACCAGGACTAAAGGAGGGAATTTAGTCCCGATTCATACTTACCATTAAGATCTGATCTCCAAACGCGTGAGGTCACATATTAGGGAGTGCCTCTATGACCAGTTTCTTGGAGATGCCGGAGGACTGGGCTCCGGCGGCATATCCCTGAAACTGGCCGTAGTGGTGTCCCTGCTCTCGAAAACCATCTTGCAGCTTGTAACTTCTCTAACTAGATCAATACGCCTAGGAGCTAACTAATTTCACATATTAGGGAGTGCCTCTATGACCAGTTTCTTGGAGATGTCGGAGGACTAGGCTCCGGCGGCATCTCCCTGAAATTGGCCGTAGTGGTGTCCCTGCTCTCAAAAACCATCTTGGAGATGCCTCAAACTGGATGGAGGACTGGACTCACAAGGATTCCTATTTATAGTACAAGCAGCTCGGCATAATGTCGACACTCACCCCTATTATTAGTGCTGACTCATGTTTTGTCCCGGTTGGTTTCTCCAACCGGGACTAAAGGTTCATCTTTAGTCCCGGTTGGTGACACCATCCGGGACAAGGTACAAGCCGCACGACATAATGTCGACACTCACTCCTATTATTAGTGTTGCCTGGCCCAATCTGCCGCAATCCCTTCAGTCGCGGTTGGTTTCTCCAACCGGGACAAACCGGGACTAGCTAAAACTCAGGACTAAAGCCGCCCCTTTAGTCATAATCATGCCTAGTCCTATAGTACGCAGCTTTAGGGTCTTCTTCGTCATCGTCATCATCATCGTCATCGTCACCTGCCACTACGGGGATCCTTAGCCCATCCATGGCATATACCAGGGGCCATTCCAGCCTCGGATTCACGGCGGGCAGGGGAGGGGTCTCCTGGAAGACGATGCCGCTACCGCCGGGCGAGTGTGGGGCCTTTTTATGGCTCTGTGGCGGGTGGACTTGTGGGCACCGCAGGCGAGGATGGTCTCCCCCGGCGATGTAGCGCATCACTCCGATGATAGTACGGTTCGCCAACCATAAATGACGGCCGGCTTCATTGTGGTTCACCGGGGGCGGGCCATCACCCTCGTACCTGGAGAGCTCCCTTTCCCGCCTATTAGCAAAGTAGGCATTCCAGGTGTCGTAGTTGTTGGGATCCCGCTGGGGATCCATCCGCTGCTCCGGCGTGAGCTCGTGGTAGAAGTGGTTCGTGATAGCCGCCTGGCGTGCGGAACCTTGAGGGACAGGAGGGACAGAACCCCTCCAGTGCTCAGCATCCAGCCGGCGGGCGGCCGGTAGCCCGTCGGACAAGGGTAGTTGGAGGCGCACAGCGCCTCGATCTCCTCGAGGGTCAGAATGGCCCAGTTGGCGTTGTCCATTGTTCTAAAGAGAGGAAGGTGTGGATGTGTGGATAGCCATGGCACGATCGCCCTAGATATAGAGGGAAAGGGCGGGAAAACTTGGCGTGGAGCTTTGGGAAATGGTGGGAAATATCTTTAGTCCTGGTTAGTGACTACAACCGGGACTAAAAGCTCTCGTAGAAAGGAAAGGGCGGGAAAACTTGGCGGGAAGCGGTGGGAAATGGCGGGAAATATCTTTAGTCCCGGTTTGTGGCTACAACCGGGACTAAATGGACATTATATTAAGATTCTTTATATTTTCTGATAATAATAGACATATTATTTGTTTTATTTGGATTTTTACAATAAAAGATATGATTTTCCAAAGTTTTATATTTGATTTGAATTAAAAAAAGAAATTTATAAATGATGCAAACAGATAAATGGATATTATCTTAAGATTCTTTATATTTTTCTGATAATAATAGACATATTATTTGTTTTATTTGGATTTTTACAATAAAAGATATGATTTTCCAAAGTTTTATATTTGATTTGAATTAAAAAAAGAAATTTACAAATGGAATAATTTATAAATGATGCAAATAGATAAATGGATATTATATTAAGATTCTTTATATTTTTCTAATTATAATAGATATATTATTTGTTTTATGGATTATTACAATAAAAGATATGATTTTCCAAAGTTTTATATTTGTTTTGAATTAAAAAAAGAAAATTTACAAAAATAATAATTAGTCGCGGGTCGTGGCTGGACCCGGGACTAAAGGGTGCCTGCGCGCGCGAAAACGAAGCGGCCGAAAAAACCCTTTAGTCCCGGGCCGTGGCTTAACCTGCGACTAAAGGGGGGGGGTCTTTAGTCGCGGGTTAAGCCACGACCCTTAGCCCGGGATTAAAGGTTCGTCCCTTTATATTCCGCGCGTCACCGCCCCTGCCCAGCACTTGCATTTCTCGACAAAGACGGCAGGGACGAAACGCGGGGGAGGTGCCGTCCGGTCGCCGATTCCACCGCGCCGCCGCCGTCGTCTCCGGCCGTGCGTGCTCCGCCGCTCCGCCGTGCCGCGCTCCACCATTCGTATACAAGATACCGCGCACGCGCCTCGCCGTGTCGCACGCCGCCGCTCCGCGCCGCGCCGCCGTTTCGTCGCCTCGCCGTGCCGCCGTCACATGCTGTCGCGCGCCGGCGTCTGTGAGCGCTCGATCGAGGCCGGGGGTAGTTTTATTTTATTTTAGTTAGGATTCAGATTATTGTTTTAGTTATTAGGATTAGTATTAGGATTATTGTTTTATTTATTATTGTTTTAATTAAAATATTAGAATTAGGATTATTGTTTTAGTTATTTTTTGTTTTATTTATTAGGATTATATTGTTTTAGTTATTTTTTTGTTATTAGGATTATTAGGATTATAATTATTTTTGTAGTTATTAGGATTAGTATTAGGATTATATTATTTTAGTTATTAGGATTAGAATTATTGTTTTAATTATAATATTAGAATTAGGATTATGATTATTGTTTTAGTTATTTTTTTGTTTTATTTATTAGGATTATATTGTTTTAGTTATTTTTTTGATTTACCACAAATAATATTAGGATTATTGTTTTATTAGGGTTATTTTTTTGTTTTAGTTATTATGATTATTGTTTTAGCACAAATAATATTAGGATTATATTGTTTTAGTTATTAGGATTATTGTTTTACCACAAATAATATTAGGGTTTTTTGTTTTAGTTATTAGGATTATTGTTTTACCAAAAATAATATTAGGGTTATTGTTTTACCGCATATAATATTAGGGTTATTAATTTGTGTTATTAGGGTTATTGTTTTTTTGTTTTAGTTATTAGGGTTATTGTTTTTTCTAACCTGTTTAACTCTCTTTTTATTATAGATAATTAAGTCATGGATCCATCCGAAGATCCTGGTCGCATCGGTGAAGGTTTTCTTCAGGACATGATAAGAGGTGAAATTCCTCTTAATATTACTACCAGCGAAGATATTTTGCTCGAGGAAGAGATATCCTCATATCTGAATCCATCCGGTGATGGACTAGAGGAAAACCTAATGTACCAAGGGGAAGACCAGATGGACGAAGGGCAAACAAATAACAACAATAATGATGGCCCCTCGACAGGATCCGGCGAGGTACATATATATAAAGTCTCGTGTTACCTCTATTCATTAACTGATCTAGATATATATTAATCACTCTCTCTTCTTCTTTTAGCCTACCGGATCGAAGCAATCGACAGCTCGAACGAAACGAGGGCCAAACAAAAAGTTGGATGGTAATCAGAGGTTCACCATCGAAGAAATAGATGATGATGGTGAACCGATTGCTCCAGAGAAGCACCGGAGGATGTTTATAAATCAATGCGGGGTGCTTATTAGGGACAACCTGCCGATCACCATCCTAGAATGGAACCAGTCAAAGAAATCCGGTGAAGAATCTAGCTATGTCACCGATGATGCCAAAGATGACCTTTGGCAGAAGCTCATAGCGCATTTCATACTACCTCCAGAGTATGAAGAATTTGAGGTAGATGGTATTACCCCAAGGCCGGGTGGGCTTGAAAATAGAGCGAAAGTGAAGGAGTGGGCTCTGAGCAAGATGGCTGAACTGTACCGGAACCACTAGAAAAGTTTATATGCGAAATATGTCGAAAAAAAGAAAACTCCAGACTTCAAAGGAGTAAACGAGAAGTTGGGAGAACAGTGGGCCGATTTTGTAAAGTACAAGCAATCTGATAAAGCAATGGCAAAGTCCGCAAAGAACGCATTAAATGCTGCGAACAAGAAATACCATCATAAAATGGGGACATGTGGCTACAAGAGTGTCGTCCCTAAGTGGGAAACTATGGAGAAGAACATGAGGGCTAGAGGTGTCACTCCTGGTATAGATGGATGGCCCGAGAGGTCAAAGCACTGGTGGTACGGGCACGGGGGATCCTTGGACCCAGAAACAGGGAAGACATTATTTCATGATAAAATTCTAAAACCCTCCCAAGACCTTATTCAAGCAATGAACGATGCTCAATTGAGATTGTTCCGTCCCGAGAGAGAGAACGATGAGCTGAAATGCGCCCTAGGGAATCCTGAAAAGGAAGGACGAACACGAGGCAAAGGCGCCGGTGTCTTGTGGAAGAAAGGGTTTCCTCAGTACGATGCCAGTTACAGAAGCCGTCAGATAAAGAAGGACCGGGAGGCAGACCGGATCTCCAGGGTACAGCAGAACCTAGCTGATCTGAAGAACCTCATGCATGAAATTAGCCAAAGGCCGCCGTCGTCAACTCACATGTGGGCTGATGATCCTGCATTGGATCTTAGCCAGTAGAGAAGTAGCGTGGCTTCCACGGAGGTCCGGGATGATGATCAAGCAATGATGGATGATGCACCGGCTCCTCACTACCCCGTGGATGATGTCAGAGATATGGCACAATGTGAGCTACATCAGCCAATGAACAACCTGTCCTTCAAGGTGGCGATCGACACTACTTTACCTTGTCTACCCGGAGCACTCCACCATTCACTTCCGATTCCACCAGGCTATGCTCGTGTCATGGTGGATGAAATAGTGGAGGATTTTGCAGACCTAGAGATTGAAATCGCTACGCCTAAAGGCCTTACGAAACTAGGAGATGTCAAGCGCAACATCATTCTATGGAATAAGAAGTACATCAAGTTTCCAGGCTCAGAGCCAAGGCCACCGACTCCAAGGAATCCAAGTCCACCCTGCATCGAATATCATCAACCTCCAAGTCCACCCCAACCTGATTATCGCCAACCTCCAAGTCCACCCGCCCCGCTGACGATTGCCGCAACAGGAGTACATCAACTCGATCTCCGCCTCCGCGCAATACTCGATCTCTGCCTCCGCCTCCGTGCAATACTACTACCTCATCGAAGAAACGGAAGTTCGACGGTCCCCTGCGCCCCACATCGAAGAAAGATCGAACGGCGAAGATAGTCGACATCCCGCCGGCTCTTCCAAAGAGACCTTATGACAAGACCGATGAGGAAACTAATGCGGATGTGGCTGCCCAAGTTAAGGCGCGGGACAAGACCTTATGACAAGACCGATGTGATGGTCCCCTGAGCCAAATCCGATATATTATGAAAAAACCAAAAAGTGGGCTAAGTCCTTTCTTGAGCAACCATCCCAGATATCGATGAATCTAGAATCAGACTATGACCGGGAGATTATTAAGCAAGCACAGAAGAAAAAAATCACAAGTGCAAAAAGCGGGAAGCAAGTTGCCCAGCTCGGAGCACAGAAGAATCAATCGGTCACCCCGCTCAAAGTCATTTCAGACCTCGACAAGGCCTTCAGAGCTGAAATGGATATGGACATGCAAACAATGGACCCTAGAGCCCGTAATAATGCTGCACTTATGGGAATCACTGTATCGCAGGCCAAAGCACTTGCTAACGAAGCAAATATGTCTCTTGGTCAATATTTAGGCTATGAAGATACGCCAGTCGGTCAGATAGTACGGCAGTATGTCCAAGGGGAGCCTCTAGTCAGTAATGAGGAGCTCGCGCGTCTATCCACACATATGCGAAATCTGCACGAATGATACATGTCGCAAGCAGAAAAAAAGCATCAGAAAGATTGGTTTCCGGTGGACGTTAGAAAGGAGCATCACTTCAAACCAGACTCGATACAGGTTCAAATGACCGAATTATTTCAGTTATACAACCAGCGCGCCCTCGACAAATCTATCATTGGTTGCTACTGTCTGTAAGTGATTTATTTCTATAATTAAGTTTGTAGCTGAGCTCGTTCATTGCATTTAATATATTATCCTAACTATATATCATTTTGTATGATGATATTATATTCTGCAGAATGAAGATGCTTGAATGCAAAAGAACTAGAAGATACGACATTGGGTTCATTGACCCATATATCGTTAATGAATATACGTTAAAGAATCACCCCAAGGACGTGGAGGAAGACCTGTGTAGGTTCTTAACCGAGAATAATTTTGTTAAGGAAATACTATTTCCTTACAACTTCAAGTGAGTGTTTATATCTTGTACACATTTTATTTTTGCTTACTGGATGAGCTATGCATGTATGCTTATGTAAACGTCCGCAGATTCCACGGGATCTTGCTAAACATTCAAGTTGACAACTCCCTAGTTGAAGTCCACGACTCATTAAGTTGGGACCAAGAGCAGTGGAGCGACATGAAAGCAATGCTCCATAAGTAATTTCAATCATTATCGCATTATATCGTCCTCTTTCATTCATTTCCTGATATCAAGTAACTAATAACTCCTTTGTTCATTTTCTTTGCCGAGCAGGTGTTGGACACGGTTCAGACATAAAAGACCAGGTCCATTCAAAGAGGAGTTAACTTATAAAATGGTGAAGAGTTTACAGCAGCCACCGGGAACTCATTTATGTGGATACTACGTCTGCGAGTACATCCGCGAGTTGACCAATGATCGGAAAGTTGACTCACATTATATTTATTATTTGCGGGAGAAAGTAGAGCCAGACCAGCGCATAAGAGCAATTCAAGAGGAGCTGGCGGGATTTATGATGAAGGAAGTCCTTGATGTACATGCAGAGTATTATGCAGATGACGTGGAACTCGATCTGCCTTAGTCATCTCCATGTAGCTGATATGATATATATATTCATCAATGACCATGTAATTTCAAAACGTTTCTTCCTTTTGATATGATTGATTATATGTATGCTTGCAAGGGATCGATTAATTATATAAATGCATCGACGTGCAGTGTGTATGTAGTAGCGTATAATATGTATACTGAAATATATGTTTGAATTATAGCGAAACACAAAACAAAAAAGGAACGAAATGGCAAAAAAAGGAAATACACAATCTCTGCCGCGACAGAGAAACACACAATTCTCTGCCGCGACAGGAAACCTTATAGTCCCGGGTGGTGTTACGGCCTGAGACTAGAGGGTTTCCGCCCCCCGCAGCGCTGAAACAGCCACGTGGCTGTTATCAGTCGCGGGCCGTAGCGAGCCGAGACTAGAGGGGGGGGGGGCTCTAGTCCCGTTTTCGCAGTCCCGGGCCCAAAACCAGGACTAAAGCCAGTTGCGGCCCGGGACTGTAGGCCATTTTTCCACCAGTGTAACCTGCAAAAGATTGAAAGTTTTTGTTCTGTTACGCTTTGTTCGGATGTTTGATTTTAGCCTTGATATTGGACATTCGTGTGCATTCAGGGCCGAATACCACCATTCCATATGTTCGGCGGGTCAATGTATTGAAGCCAGGTATTCTAACTCAATATCTAGGCGGAGTCCCGAGCGGCAAAAATAAGAAGAGATCCCATGCGACGTCTTTACGCAGAATTGGAAGGAACACGACATCGTTGAAAAGAATAGCTCGCATGCGGTAGCCATGATATCCTGTTGGTCTTGCGACGATAGGGGTGCCCAAAGCTGCACCCAATGTGCCATCATATGGATAACCTGCAAACGATTGGAAGTATTTGTTCTGTTAAAGATAATATCATTTCTACATTTCCTCGAATCAGGCTTTCGCCCCGCTATATTAATATAGCAAATGACCGATACACTTGGGATAATCCTGATGGGCAGACAACACAAAACCAGCCCAAAAGAAACAAGAAATAAAGGAAATAGAAAACAATGCCAACACCGGCGGTACAACGCAAAAGGAGATGACTCGCCACCGCTGCGCCTTCCGTAGAATTACCACCTTGCTCCTAGCACTCTAGAGCGCCGCGTACCAAGCAACACCTCCAAGAAGGATGTCAACACCCGGATTTTTAATCCTAGATGCCCGTTATGCAATACATCACAATCCCAGGATTACCATTTTTGCGAGACATAACAGATTGGATATCACAGGACATCGTCCATTACAAACCATACATAAGGTCTTGCAACAAATAAAGGATCTCATGATCCAGTTTTAATACAAATCAAGCAGCGGAATAACGTAACGATAACGGTAGCATGGGCGAAGCTCCATCTTCATGGTCACAGGAAATGCTGACGATGGGAGATGATCCTAGTTGTCATAACCTTCCTGCGGTCCATCCTCTCGATAGTCCTCTTCATAGTCTAGCCACGGGAATAGCCAGGGACAAAGCCATGAGTACTCTTTAAGTACTCGCAAACTAATACTAACAAGTGAAGTGGTTTTGGAGTAAGAAGTACTAGGCTCTAGGTTGTTTTGCAAAAAGACGGATTTATCTCTACTGAGTTCAGAAGCAAAGAAAGCTAGTTGAAAGTTTTATAACACCTAAGTGGGAACTTGAATTTCATATCACAACCCTGTTGTGGTCAGGTCAAAGTCATGATTCATTTCACAAGTCATTTTGAAAACATCTGACGATGGAACAGTATGGCCACTCCAACTGTCCATAACCGCGGACGCGGTTATTCGAATAGTTTGACACTCTACAGATGTGGTACACTTTCACCACAATATTCGATACATCCATCAGAAATAATCCTGAATTCACCATACTGAGTATGCGGATAATCAATCCTAACCTTTCAATTACATGCCCTAGTATAGGCACTTCTCCTGTAAGTTTGGCCTCCCAACCATGACCAACTGTCAACTTGGGAACTACACAGATGGACAATCTTCACAAGGTAGCCTCAGCTCAAACCTTGGCTGCAAGGGAAAACATACTAAGGTATATAAACTTCCAGTCAAGCCCTACCAAATTTCGGGTATTGTGGTTGTACGGTAAAATTGGAATTGTATCGCATCCAGACCACCATCGGTTTTATAAATGGCTAAGGCTCATGCCTCAACATTTTTCCTCATCAAAATCATCTGGTGTTCGAGAAGACATGTCAAAAACATTTCATTAGAATGACTCATCATGATGCCAGGACAAAGGGGCGTCATTACCATCCAAGGCAACTTTACCCGATCCGACCAATGCGACAGAGACTTCAATAGAATCTCCTAGTCGTTCGGTATGCAGGAGGAGCTCACGAGGCTTCAAGAGATGACAGACAACGGGACACCCCCAGTCTCCATGAAAAACGCACCCGACATGTCGTTTGACTCCATAGTCAACACGAAAAAGGTACAAGTCCACCCAGCAGATGCCTCCAAGACGGCGCTGATCGCCAACGACCTCAGCCCTGCATAGGAAAGTGCGCTCGTCGAATTCCTTCGTGAGCGCTAGGAAATATTCGCTTGGTGTCCTGTGGACATGCCAGGAGTTCCCAGGGAATTCGCCGATGACGCACTCAATGTATTTCCGGATAGGACGCCAACTTCCATCAAACACTCCATCCGACGATTGTCCGAGCCAAGAGCCGAAGCCGTTGGAATCAAAGTCAACAGACTGCTCGACGCCAACTTCATACGGGAAATCAAAGAGAGCGAGTGGCTGGCCAACACTGTGTTGGTCCCCAAAAAGGACACGGACATCCTGCGGATGTGCGTGGACTTCACGTCGCTCAACAAATACTATCCCAAGGACCACTTCCCTCTACGGCGGATCGATCAGATCATCGATTCAACTGCAGGTTGTGAGAAACTCTCCTTCCTCAACGCCTACTCAGGCTACAACCAGATTCGACTGAAGGTCGAAGACCAGGAGAAAACAATATTCATCACGCCGTTTGGAGTATTCTGCTACAACACCATGCCCTTCGGGCTGAAGAACGCAAGTGCCACATACAAAAGGTGCATGCAGGCGTGCCTGAAAAACCAGATCGGTCCCAACATCCAAGTCTATGTGGACGGCATAGTGATCAAGACCAGGGAAGCCAAGACGCTGATCGACGATCTCCGCGAGATGTTCGATAATCTTGATCATTATAAGAGCAAGATGAACCCAGAAAAGTGCTCCTTCGGCGTCCCATCTGGCCAATTACTTGTCTACTTCATCTCCCAACGAGGAATCGAGGAGAACCCGAAGAAAATCCGGGCCATACTGACCATGGAGAAGCCGAAGAACCTCAAGGGTGTCCAGCAACTAGCTGGGCGCATCGCGGCGCTGAGAAGATTCATCAGTCGCATGGGTGAAAAAGCCCTATGTTTCTACCAGCTGCTACGCAAAGCTGACAAGTTCGAGTGGACACCCGAAGCACACGACGCATTCGAAGACCTCAAGCGGCTACTCTCCACCTTGCCTGTCCTGGTCACACCAAAGGAGCGCGAGCCTCTGCTGCTATACATTGCAGGCACACATCAGGTGGTAAGCACCGTACTCGTGGTCGAACGACCCAAAGATGGCAAGACCCATGGGGTCCAACGCCCCATCTACTACCTCAGCGAAGTACTGACCCCAACAAAACAGAGGTACCCTCACTACCAGAAGCTCGCCTACGGCGTATTCATGACGGCTCATCGGCTGAGCCACTACTTCCAGGAGCACCAGATAATGGTCGTCAACGAGGCGCCATTGTCCAACATCCTGAACAACCCCGAAGCCACAGACGCGTAGCCCTGTGGGGCATCGAGCTATCCCCTATGGACATAGTCTACGAGCGGCGCAAGGCCATTAAATCTCAGGTCCTCCCTAACTTCCTCGTCCACTGGATGGAACTCCAGCTGCCGGACACTCCGGACATGACACAATCTTGGACAATGCATTTCGATGGCTCCAAGCGCGAGGTCGAAGCAGGGGCTGGCTTTATACTGACGTCCCCTCAAGGCAACAAGATGAAATACGTCCTTCATATGAAATTTCGCGCCTCCAACAATGAGGCCGAATACGAGGCCCTCATCCACGGGATGAGGATGGAGAAGATCTGCGGTGCAACGTGCCTAGTCATCTACGGTGAATCAAACCTCGTCGTCTAGCAGACGATGAACGAGTGCGATGCTTAGAGCGCCAACATGATCGCGTACCGCGCGCTCTACAACTCACTCGAAGGAGACTTTGACGGCTGCGAACTTCGGCACGTTGGAAGGGAAAGCAACGAAGAAGCTGATAGACTCGCCAACATCGGCTCCACCTGATCACGGATGCCACCGGGTGTGTTCCTCGAACAAATCTGTGTACCCTCCATTAAAAGGAAATTCCCCAAGGGATCACCCGAAGAAACGGAGCACTTGGGGGCTGCGCCACCGGAAGGATAGGAAGGACCCAAAAAGCTCGACACCGAGGTCGAGCTGGTCAGCCTGATGCAGGTCATGGCGGTTGAAGAGACATGGACGCAGCCGTACCTTCAATACCTGATAAACAGAGAACTGCCTAATGACTTGACAGATGCCCGACGCCTATCTCGCCGGTCCAAGGCCTTCACCATATTCAATGGAGAGCTGTACAAGTGCAGCATTTTGGGTATGCTCCAAAGGTGCATCACCATCGGTGACGGAAAAACCATCCTCCAAGACATCCACGAGGGAATCTATGGCCATCATGCAGGCATCCGCGCTCTAGTCGCTAAAGATCTGCGAGATGGATTATTATTGGCCAACGGCCATGAACGATGACAAGGACATCGTCCAAAGGTGCAACGCCTGCCAGAGGTACGCGGACAAGACACACGCACCCGGATCCGAGTTAAGGCTCATACCATTGGCCCGGCCTTTCACCCAATGGGGCCTTGACATGATCGGCAAACTGCCCAAGTCCTCGAAAGGACGCCACGTCTACCTCACGGCAGTCGACAAGTTCGCCAAGTGGATAGAAGCAATGCCCGTCACCAACCAAAGTGGCAAAACTACCGTCAAGTTCTTCGAGTCCATTGTTTTTAGGTTCGGCGTACCACACGTCATCATCACGGACAACGGCTCGGACTTCTTCTCAAAGGAATTCCAGGACTTCTGCGAGGGCCTCGGCATCAATATATCATACGCCTCCGTGGCGCACCCGCAAACCAATGGACATGTCGAAAAGGCCAACGGGCTCATAGGCAACGGTATTAAGAAAAGCCTTCTATGCCTACTCGAAAGGCTTGCGGGAGCCTGGGCAGAGGAACTACCCTCCGTCCTATGGAGCTTGCGTACAACGCCGAACAGCTCAACAGGTTTCACGCCTTTCTTCATGGTGCACGGACCAAAGCCGTATTACCTGCAGAAGTACGCCACAAGGCCCCACGGGTCGTTACCTACAGCGAAGCCGAATCATCGGCCACACTCGAAGACGTAGTCGACACACTCGACGAAGCACGCGACATCGCCGCAGCTCGGTTAGAGGTCTACCAGCAGAGCCTGCGCAACTACCACAGCGGTCGGCTGCGCCCAAGGTCCTTCATCGAAGGATACCTCGTCCTACGACTCAAGCAAGAGAGGGCGAAGAAGCTCGAGTCACCCTGGAAAGGACCCTATATCGTCACCGAAGTCATCCCAGGTGGCGCCTACCGCCTCATGGACGTTAAGTCAGGAGTCGAATACTCCAACCCATGGAACATCGCACAACTGTGACGCTTCTACCCCTAGCTACCTCTTTACTTTCAATAAGGCTACTCAGCCGAACAAATGTATCTCCTCGTTACGATATGAATAAAAGCTAAGTTCCTCGTCCGAAATTTCTTTTACCTCGCATTACTTTTGGCTATAACACGCTCGGGGGCCACGCCTCACCTCAGGACTTCGTCGACTGAGAATAACGCATACAACCTGAGTAGCTGACCACGTCAGGCTAACGAAAAGGACATGCACACAACGAAGCACAACGTGATAATACAAATATACTTCAGAAAGGGCACAATAAGCCCACTCAAATACATAAATTTTTTACATCTATCTATTTCTTTATAGGGTCTACCTATTCTGAAGAATTACACTCGCCCGATGCTCGAATAGATCAACTATCTCTATGGCATACTGCCTCACAGCCGCATAATGCGGGCGGATATCCCAAAGGCTACCATCTGGTCGAAGAGGTGGCCCAGTCGCCACCGCCACAAGGTCGACATCATGGCGATGCAGTCGAACAAGTGAAAGGGCAGCTTTCACCCCTACAACCAGCTGGTGCCACACCAACTCCCTTACATGGCCCACATCCCGAAACTTTGACAAAAGACCCCAAAGGGTGGAAGGTGCCTCGTCCAGGGGGAATATGACGAACAGGATGGACACCAAGGAAGTCCTCGCCTTCTTCAACACTCGAGAAACCTGGTGCACACTATCCTGCACCGTCGCAAGTACGACGACTCGATCATGGTCCATCCAAAAGAAGCCACTAGCCTCTAAGTCTTGCTCGGTCAGGCAATTCATCCGAACTGCAACACTCTCCTTCTCTTCCCTCGAAATGAGATTAACACCTGCGATAAGGACAAAATAAGAGGGCTCACAAACAGGGTGCATCCGAAAATGAGCAGCAGCTCAAGAAGACTCACATTGCAGCTGCTCGCTCAAGTGCCGCAGCTACCCCATCAAAAACTACTCCCTGGCGGTAGCTCGCTCAGTCTTCGACTTCCACATGTCTGCGTGGCCTCGAACGCCAAGGATCTCCTTCTCCAAGCTCCAGACGCAGTCACGAAGAAAAACAAGCTGTGACACATCATCCAAAGATGGTCGCGACTCAAGGATAGTCGAAGTATCCACGGGAATCTCACCCGAAGGTCCCTAAAGACAAGCAAGCAAGGATATGAACATCACATACATCTCTGGCGATAGCTCGAAATATAATTTATATACATCAAGAGCCACTGCGTGGCACAAGGAGGAATTGTTCATCAACAAAAGCTTACATTACAAAAGGAAGAGGATGAACCATCCTAGCTACAACACTAGAGCCTAGGCACCGGCATCCGGAGTGGCATCAAAGCCAGACTGCCTGCTCTTGCCCTCCACCTGCTGCTTCGCCGCATACTCCGCGAGCATATCAATAAGCTTCGGATCGTAGTGCTTACAGCGAGAGGCAAATATGGAGAAGGCTACCTCTGAGCCGTCTGGAGCCGTGGGCATCTAGGAGGTAATGTGCAGCAGATCTATCTCCGCTCCGGATGCCATGTCCATGGCTAACCCCATGGAGGCGCCGATACCCTTCTGCTTGCACTTGTAGGCCGCCAGAGCGTCCTCCGACAGGGCATCCGCCAGAGCATCGACATCCTCCAGAGCAGCGCCCTTGGGAACGACCTCCCTATAGAAGCGCGGAGAACCTCTTTGGCCTTCGCCAAAGATCCAGCAGCGGTACCGCAGCGATCTTCGACTGCTACGGTGGCATCATCCAGAGCACTTCCATGCTCCAGCGCACCGTGATCAAACGCGATGCCTGAATGTTCTGAGACAAAGAATGAAATGACCCAAATAAGAATGAGACAAGGAGCGGCCGAAAAATACAAGACCAAATCAAGTGAAAGATACTCACCGGAGAAAGCCTTGGCCGCAGCCATCATCCTATCGGCCATCTCCTTCTCGCGAGAATCCACAACAGTTGTGAGCTGCTCCTCGCGATCGGAAGCCTCCCGCTGTAGGTGGTCCTTGGCTTCGGCAGCATCATCCACCTCCTTCTGCAGGTGCTCCTTCGCTTCTGCAGCATCCGCTGCTTTTTCCTCCGCTCGACCGAGGCATAGCGTCCAGCTGACGAAGGGCCGCATTGTTTTCATCTACAAACACCACGAAACACATGAGCAACACAAGCATTGTTCATGCGACAAACGAAATAAAAAAGAAAGAGCAAGGCAAGTACCTCAAAGTTGCTGCATGCTGGCCTTTAGTGACAGATGCTGCTGGATAAGAAGGTTCGTGCTATGAACAAAGGGATGCAAGAAGAAACAGAGACACACAACCAAGAAAACATCAGCAAGGGCTCGGGGGCTACGCCCCGAAAGAGCAAAAATCGACCAACAGGTCATCCGGAAAAGGGCTCAGGGGCTCCCCCCACAAGACAAAGATGCAAATTACTTACATGCTCAGACGGAGACTCTGAAGGTCCGCATGCGGTCTTATGAGTAACAACCACCCGAAATTCTCGTGGGGAGGGGTTCGGGGCGTCGTCCTCAGAGTCGGCCACCATCTGAGAGGGAGGGGCTCCCGGCTTTGACTCCCCTACATCCTCTTGAGTGCCCTCGCTAGGAGAACCCTCTGAGGAGCGGCTGCAAGGAAACAGTTGGATTAGATAACAACCTATGTTATTCAAGGAACTAGCATAAACAAAACGTAGATAAAGACACTTACGAGTCAATATCAGATAAATTGAAGACGGGCGGTGCTTCTCCTTCTTCTTCTTGGCGGGTGGCCGCGGAGCCATCGCCTGAATGGGCACAGCCGGAAATGGCACGGAAGAGGCACCATCGTCCTCGCCGTGGCACTTGAGGAATGACGGACCCCTTGGAATTGGCGGAGTCGACGAATCCGAAGGAATGCTTCGGGCGTGCTTTCGGGTCCGCCCCTCGCTTGGCTCGGGGACTTCCTGAGTTGGTGATTGCGCCGGAGGAAGTTCAGACTCCGAGTCCACAACCTCGTTGTCCGGCACAACCAGAAATTTCTCAGGTAGCAGGGGCACCATGCTAGCTACCTTGAGCTCCTGCACACCAAAGACATCAAGGATCGTGATTAGTAACAACAGTCATAAAAAATAGCACTCGAACAAAGGCGCAACACGCATGACGCAATTCTACACCTGAGGGACTGGTTTTGAAGCACTGAAGGGGGCAGTCAAGGACTTCCCTGGGAGATCTTAATCGCCCTGAACTTCAGCAGCGGCCGAAGAACTCTATCGAGGTCACCCCTGGATAGCTCCTCGGCTAAAACCCTCATCGGGTCGTTGCGGCGAGTGTAATGAAACATCGGATGCACCCTCGCTTGGAGCGGCTGCACCCGGCGTTTGAGGAAGGTGCGGATGATGTCCACACCATTGACCTCCTTCCCCGCAACCATCTGGATAACCTCCACCTGACGGTAGAGCTTCTCCACCTCAGCTACCTCGCCCTCCAAAATGTGGTTCTTCCAGGACCTCTTCGAAACGATTTCCTGGGAGGAGTCGAAGGGGGCGAGGCCAAAATCTTGCCCGTCCACTGTGGAGTCGCGGATATAAAACCACTTCTTCCGCCAGTATTGGACGGACTCGCACATGGAAAAGGAAAAGAAAAGAACGGAAGATCGAAGGGAGATGATGCAGCCACCGAGCGGATAGACCCCGCCGGTGCCAAACTGCCTCTTCATAGAATATAACTTCCGGAAGAGGCCATAGTGTGGCTCAATACCAAGCCAACACTCGCAGAAAGTGATAAAGCAGGCGATATGGAGGAGAGAATGGGGCGAAAGATGATGAAGTTGGATGCAGTAGAAGAAAAGGAGTCCACGAAGAAAATCGTGGACATGGAGCGACAGGCCACGAAGAACAAAAGAAACGAACATCACCCGAAACCCTACGGGTGGACGTGGGATTACCTCATCACCTGGAAGCTTCACAGCCTCCTTGTCCTGCGGGATCAGCCCTGCATCGCATAGTTTGCGCAGGTTAGCTTCACGCGCCTCCGTGCGCCTCCAATTATCGTCCGTGATGCGCGCGACACCGTCAACTTTCTTTTCATCAGCGACGGCACTCGTGCCCACTCCGGCAGAGGTCTTCTTCAATTTTCCCATTGCGGGGCGTCGACGATGGCGGTGTGCGTGAAGGAATGAAGAGGGAAAGGACCGACGAACATCCAGTGCGCGCAAGGAAGGCAGAGCTCGTGAAAATGGAGGCAATGGTGAAAGCAAATGGCAAGGGGTGAAACAGAATCACTATTTTCCCCACGGTTATAAAAGACGAGGACGATGAACACGAACCGTTCGTCTAGAAGCCCTAACATGCAAGTTAAATCCAACCCTACACGTGTCAACACAGCAGCGAACCGTCGCCCGCATGCCGTCCACTATGAACGGAACTCGAGGAGACGTCGTAATTCTCGCCACGACACGCATGACCAGTCCACTCCAAGTCAAGAAGTGGGACCCATCTTCATCCTGTCACTTCACCTATGGCACCGCAGACGGTTGAGGTCACCAATCGTCAGCACTGACGTCATCAAAAGAAGTCTAGCAACACCTGGAAATCTTTGACTGAAAAATCAAGTACTTACTCAAATCTACGATTCGAACAACTACTCGGGGCTACTCCTATCAAGAGCGCTAGCCGCGCACCTGAGAAATGATTAAAGAACTGCGCCTATCGACTATCTTCGAGTCCTACGTCGAGTCTAAGGACTCGGGGGCTACTCCCATAGGGAGGATTGATCAAGCATCCGAAAAAATTGTGTCTTACTGACCTTAAGCTAAAAGCGACTAAACTAAAGTCTCTGCTCGAGTCTACGACTCGAACAAACACTCGGGGGCTACTCCCATAGGGAGCGCTAGTCGCGCACCCTATGAATTATTCGATTGTGGTCCTTCGGATAAAAATACAAAATCTTTTTGGCAACTTTGCCCAAACCTATGCTAAGTGAGAATCATTCTCCTTGGCTACCCAAAACACGTCCACGGTGATAACATTTCAGATGCTGTGTCTGCGACACAAAGATAAGACCTACAAATATCGTCTGATGGCCTGGTAACGCACCTGACTGCGCTCTGCTAGTAAAAAACCATGTCAACAGGCATGACAAAAAATTCTGATGGACACGTTAGGTACATTAATTAAAAACAACTAGGTTTCAACTCCTATAAGACCTTAATGGCCTGAGTCGAATTACGCCAGCATTCATTCCAGATTCGAGTCCCGGTACTCGAGTCTGAAGAAGATCATGTTGTTTTGTCCTATGACAGTTAACTAGCCATGATCCGTCAGGAGAGCCAGGTACAAGCATCAACAATCCCTACGAACTAAATCATTTTTTCTCTTACAAACAGGTCCAACTACACCCGAAAGATTGAAGAGTTCTCAGCTGAATCTACGATTCGACTGAACACTCAGGGGCTACTGACATGGTTATACCCCATGGGTACACACCATTGGCATATACGGTCCAGCCCAAGGAAGGCCCACGACAAGATACGCGGCCCGTGGAGATTTTGGGTGGACCAAGCCTATGACGTCTTCAGATCCTTGGAGAACACGACTAGAATAGATAGAATTTCAAAGGATACAAACCCTAATCTGTAACTGACTCGACCTATGCCCGGGACCTGCCTATCTATATAAAGGCTAGGAGGGCACGGCGAGGAGGGCCTTCAACTCACCTCATACACACCTCACGCTAGATTGCATCTTCGCACCCCTATAACTTTTGGTTCCGCCGTAATAAAGAGCAGACAAGCAGGAGTAGGGTTTTCCCTTCGGGGCCTGAACCTGGGTAAACCTCGTGTCTCCGTGTTGCTTGTCTGTTAACCGTTCCGCGATCTCTAGAATCCCCATCTTCTCCAAAACCCAAGTCCATAACAATGGGCATTGATGAGATCGAACCTCGTCAGATGGTGGCGGCGACTACGGACTGTTTCGTGGAATATTGATCGGATACTTAGGGTTTCTGCATCGAATACTTAGGCGAAGAGGTGAGGCATGGGGGGCAGCCAGGGTGGTCACACCCTCCTGGCGCGGCTAGGGCTTGGCCGCGCTGCCAGGGGGTGTGGCCCCCTGGTGCCTCCCCTTTGTCTCGTATTCTGGTTCCGTGTTCCCCACAGTAAAATATTGACTTTGGCTTTCGTCCCGTCCAATTCCGAGAATATTGATTTTCTGCCTTTTCTGGAACCAAAAACAGAAGAAAAACAGGCAACTGGCACTGTGGCATCTTGTTAATAGGTTAGTCCAGAAAAACATATAAAAACACCTCAAAGTAAAAACAAAGCAAAGAAAAGTAGATAATAAACAAGCATGGAGCATCAAAAATTATAGATACGTTTCCGACGTATCATCCCACACCCTACTGTTGTATATCATGTGATTATACTTTGATTGATGTATGGTTTCAGGCTTGTATGCATTGTATTGATGGTGGTATTGTTTGTTTGCATGTATGATCGATAACGGTGATACTGGCGTTTGTGAGACGCTGAGAATAAGGAAGCATTGGGTTATTCTTTTTATTATTGGTATTGGCACTATTGGTATTCTGGTATTATAAGGAAGTCAAGGGACATCTCGCTGGTCACAGGCAAGCCACCGTTCCTGAACTCCTATATTAACTTACCCCTTTTTAGCAATTGTTTTATATCTCGTTTATGAATTCCATGATTAAATGCATGGTTTGTTTTAAATAAAAGGAGTGAGTAACTTGGATCCTCTGAGTTATGATGGAGTGTCCATTAGGACACTTACCCTCGTTGACATCCACTTATACCCCTTTATACTGAGGCTGAGATGCTTAGCATCTTCCCTCTTGGAAACTACAGATTTTCAATTATAAAACTATTTTGGGTTTTACCCTACTACGGTTTCAAAAATAAAACCCTTGGAAAGAGGCATCATTTACGAGTGGAAGTTTTACTAAAGAAGATATGAGGAGGATAATGAGAAAGTTGAGCAAGATAAAGTTAAGGGATGTTATATGCCTTTACCAGAACAATTTATCCATGCAGCCACACTACCCCAGTCGTTGGGGCTTAACTCGTAGTTTGTGGTCTTTAGCCGGGGCCGCTCGTACTCACTAAAGGGGAGAAATCCCCTGAAATACGGACTGTCGTGGACAAGGTACCGGTGCAACAATTGGGTCTCTCGCAGACGGTATGATTTTTGTTTGTACGGAAGGAAGTGGACTCAAACTACCATATGCCAAACTTGGTTTGGGGAAGAGTCTTGTACAGAAGGGAGGACTATGGTTGTCGTGCCACATACTCGTGCCGGATAGAACAACCCAAAAGGAAAAGCCGCCGTTGCTAGGGATGGACAAATGAAAGTTTAGGGATTGATTATCCGAACCCCTGTTTACCTTGTGTAGCGGGCCATGGTTGTATCCCGGTGAATGTATTGATTCTTGTGGGTAAAGTGCACAAACTCTGCAGAGTCTAATCTATTTGAATAGCCGTGTCCACGGTCAAGGACGGTTGGAAAGATGATTGCTAGGAGTACCCTTGGGATATGTTGAGACGAATAAAGAGGATGTGACTTGGTCACAGGGAAGTATGAGAAAGATCTTTGTTTTGACCTGAGATGGTTGAAGACGTTTTAAAATGGTTTTACTATAAAACTGTTTTCAACAAGTCTTTAACAAGGATATGGAGATATCTGGACTTTCAAAAAGGAGGCATATTTTCTAAAAGTTCTTTTTCAACAAAGATATAGAGATGCCAAGGTTAGGCTTTTCAAAAACAACTATAGTGTTGAGCTATCTCGCCACAACCCAATATGCATTATCTTGTTACCTTGACTTGGTGGTTTGCGAGTACATTCAAAGTACTCACCGGCATTGTCCCTGGCTTTTTCTCATTCTCGTGATATAACATTCTAGTGATCAAATCACTTGCTTGCAAGCTAACTAATGTGATATCACCGAGAGGGCCCAGAGTATATATATCTGTCATCGGGATGGACAAATTCCACTCTTGATCCATGAGCCTCACCATAACACCTTCGTAGCACTGAATCCATATTTATAGTCTCCCTGTTATGGTGTGACGTTTTATTTTATCAAGATAATCTTCTGATGTTAGTGATTGACATGATCTCATGGTCTAAGGACTAAGATTACTTCGTATGATGTTATAGCAATGTAAACACAATGACCTTGATCATAATGCTATACTTTGGATGACTGTTCATCACATCATTCATGCTAAATATTAGCATCACAGTCTATCCATATAGACATTCATGCTAAATATTCGGGTTTTGCCTAAGTCTTTTATCGAAATGAAATTCTCAACCTTTGTCAATAAAAAATACATCATTTCCATTCAACAAGATGTCCTCCACATAATGTATTAGAAATATGTCTTAGCACTCCCACTTAATTTCTTGCAAATGCAAGCATCCTCATCGTCTCCTGATGAAAACTCCTTTAATAGTTTCATGACGGTGAATATTCCAACTCCGTGATGCTTACTTCAACCATTAAAGTTTGCATGCCCTTTTTAGCATCCTTTGAATTAACAAAACCCTTTGGACCATGTCGTGTACACATCCTAGGTAACCATTCTATTAGAAGAACTTTCTTTTGTTTGTTCAACTACCATATACCAAATTATATGTAGTGGTTGTTACACTAGTCTGTCCAGACTAAACATCGCTATGAAAGATTAAATCTTGTCATAACTCCTTGAACATTGTCATAAAAACTTTACCGACATGTCGACTATTTCATAGATGTGAAACATCTATGTCAGTTTCTTTATAGATCCAAATACGACCAAAAGGTTTTTACACCTTTCCGAAGGGTCTTCCAAGTTCAAAAAACTTGATTTCTCGTGTATGGAACTATCATAGATTTTATGGCTTCAAGCCATTTGACGCAGTCAGGGCCCATCATCACTTCTTTGCATGTAGTCGCTTCATCATTGTTAAACAACTATGATTTACTCTAAAATCTTAGCATTTGATTGTTTATCTGACCTACTTGGTTTAATAGGAACTTAAACCTCCGTGACCGCAACCTTTGAGGCACGTGAGCCATGAGCATTGTGGCTTCCTCTGGAACATTTTACGGCGCAGCGCAACTCAGCTCATATAGCTAAGGTTCGTTAACATTATCAAAGTTCTATTGTCCTCCCACTTAACTTTTGCGAAAAATTTCTTTTTCAAGAAACTTCACGTTTCAAGCAACAAACCCTTTTGTCCTCGATGTTATGGAGGAATACCCAATGGTTATTCGAAACAACCTACAAAGACATGCTCATCCAACTTTGTTTGTAAACATCTTACTTATGCTTAGCATACCAAAATTTAAGAAAGGACAACTTGGGTTTTACCCCAAACCATAACTTACATGGTGTCATTTCAACGGATCAAGATGGAGCTCATTTCAGTATAAAAGCGGGAATCTCTAAAGCTTTAATCTTTTAAAACATAATGTCAGTTTTATAAATAACACCTTTGATCCAACCATGTCAAACAAGGTTTCATTACAAATCTCAAACACTCCATATTCCTATGGTATTTCTGGAGATGCAAACCTAAGTGTTTCGCTAAACTTGGAACTCAAATAAATCCCTTTATGATAAAATCATAAATTATTTATTTTCTTGTTACAATGATTTTCCACTTCATCTTGAAAGTCTTTGAACGTTTTCAAATATTTCATACTTCTTTCTCATTAAGTGAATATTCACTCAAATTTCCGGAGAAAGCATATGAAGTTGAAATCCATCGCTTACGACTACACATAATGGACTACATACATCGATATGTATAAATTCTAATAATTTAGTCGATCGTTCTTCTTTGTCCTTTGAATGAAGTTTTAATTATCCCGAGGAAATTCTCACAAGAGTCATTTGATCAAATCAAAGACTCCAAAAATCCATGAATATGGAGTTTCTTTCTGTTTTCTTTCCAATATAATTTAAACAGCGATGTCACTTCGTAAGTGATCTTTCAATCATTTGTCCTGCGACATTTTAGCATTAGTTTTTATGGGTGATTTCTCCAACTAGATTTGTAAATCATCCATCTTATATGGAATACGGTAATTATTTGAACAATCTTTCTTATCATAATACCTGATTAAAACAAATCTTAAAGGTAGGCTTTAATTTCAATCAGAAATACAAACAACAGATTGTTTGTTTTCGATGAACATCATCACATATTCTCTTGCTAGTTACTTACGCCATTGTATTTCATGAATTGCGTCGTTCTTTATGAAATTTCATACCAACCAATTCGGTATTCAATACCTAAGAACCATATTGTTTAACAAGCAAAGAATATAACCATAACATGTATATCATCTATATACCTAAACTAGATATTTCTAGTCTTTTTTTTCTGCCAATTATATTTTATAGATTCTCTTTTAGTATTTCTCTTTTCCTTTTAAAATAATCTATCAACATCAAAAAGTGGCACCATATACATGACACATATTCCAAACCGTGTATAGTCAAATACTAATACCTTTGGACTTGCACTTTGAAGTAGATCACCATCATCAATTGATTGGCGTTCATTCAAAATCCATTATTTAGTACTACCTCCGATCCTACATAAGTGTTGCCATTTTGAACTAGAGTTAGTTCAAAACCTTGACACTTATTTAGGATCGGAGGGAGTAATATTTTAGTGTAGTAAACACTTTACGTACATTTTCTATTCATCCTTATCATGATGACTTTCATGATCAAGCTAATGTAGCTTATAAAGGAGAATTGTGAGTATAACGTTACTTTCAGAAACCCTTTTGGATGATTAGGATGTCTAGCATCTCCAACCTTTGCAAAATTGACATCCAATATGAGAACATACATTATACTCTATCATATTGCAACCAAAACATTGTTTCAGATATCGTTATATCTGCCACACATTATGGTTTCTGAAACAATTCTTTCAGCTCCTAAATAAACTTGATATTAAAAACAATCAAGAATCATGGAGGCAAACATGATACTTTAGATACTAACACTGGAATTGTTACTCTCGATTTAATATTAATTATTAAATTTCACGAAGTAAACAGAGTTTTCTGAAATTTTGCAATATGGCTTTAAACTTTAGATTGACACTCAACACAATACGATACCAGTTCGTAAAGTAAATATCCAGAATTCTATAGTTCTATTATCTCAGTACAACTAATCATAAGGTGGTGAGCGAATGCCAATGACTACAACAAATTATGCAAATTCACTTTGATTTAATTTAAGATAAATTGAGTTCTACTAATCCAAATTAGAAATGAAAGCTCACTCAAAAACGACATCCCTCGTGTCTTTTTGGTGATTACATGAACCAAATCCACTACACCAAGTCCGATCATCACGTGAATCGGTGTAGATTCAAAGGCGAGCATCTATATGGTCATCATATCAAAACATATGACTCATGATTAACCTTTCGGTCCATGTTCCGAGGCCATGCTTATACATCCTAGGCTCTCCAAGTAATAATCTTAGTATTCGCGTGTGTAAAACTGTCTTACACCCGAGATATGCTCGTGGATTCAAGTACACCCGGTCATCATGTGATGTCTTGAAGCGTCAAAACATAGTCGGTGCATACTTAAGGGATCATCTTCGTATGCTAATAAAACGCCAAACTAGCAATATAAGATGCAAAAAACATCTTATGTGAAAAGTGAAATGATATGGTCCTTGCACTTGATCGTTATCATGTGCATCGTGGTATGATCTTCATGATTCCTTTATGTGTAAGGCCAAGGTCTATGGATCTTACATGTTATGTGTGTTGTAAGAGTATTGACTTATACTTTTACTTACAACATCACCATATCATGACACTAGCCCAGCAACCATCTGAACTAGACGCTTCTAATTTATCCATTACAAGTTTTTACGTGGTTGAGGGCTTTCGGAGATAGAACTGTTCTTACCTACAAACATGGAACCACAATGATGACAATCAAATTATTGACAACTCATTGTAAATCAGATATTGACTATAGTAGGAGAGACAGACACCCGCAAGCCACTTATGCAAAACTAGTTGCATGTCAAACGTGGAACACGTCTTATGTGCGAGGACATGTAAAGTTTGTCTGGGCCACTTCATTCCACTATGCCACCAATATCCGAAGTACAAGGAAGAAATAATAACATGACCATCAGCGCCCACATACTCATATTTGTACTACCCGTGCAAAGCATATATGCATAGATCCGACTCTGATACCACTGTATTTACAAGAAAGTGAGTGGGAGCTCTGTAGAATTCTTAATACTATATGTAGATGACATATTGTTGATTGGGAATGATGTAGACCTTCTTAATAGTGTCAAGGAATATTTGAATAATAGTTTTTCAATGAAAGATCTTGGCGAAGCAGATTACATATTAGGCATAAAGATATATAGAGATAGATCGAGACGCCTAATATCATTGTCACAAAGTACATATTTGGACAAAGTTCTAAAGAGGTTTGAAATGGAAGATAGCAAGAAAGGGTTCTTGCCCATGTTGCCCAATAATACCTTGAGTAAAACTCAAAGTCAAGCAACAGCAGAAGATAGAGAAAGGATGATTAAGACTCCCTATGCCTCAGCCATAGGATCTCTAATGTATGCCATGCTATGTACTAGACCCGACATTGCATATGCTGTTAGTTTGACTAGCAGATATCAAAGTGATCCAGGAGTGGATCATTGGACAGCGGTCAAAAACATCCTTAAGTACTTGAGAAGAACTAAGGATATGGTTCTTTCTTATGGAGGTGATGAACATATTTAATGGATAGCGGTCAAAGACCCGAATGATTCTTAATCTCAATCTGGATACGTATTTACTTTGAATGGTGCAGCAGTTAGCTGGAGGAGTGCAAAGCAAAGCGTTGTGGCGAGATCTTCAACTGAATCGGAATACATAGCTGCTTCAGAGGCTTCACAAGAAGCGATATGGATGAAGGAGTTCATTACAGAGCTCGGTGTGGTTCCAAGTGCGCTGGACCCAATGTCTATCTACTATGATAACATGGGCGCCATAGCCAATGCGCAAGAACCAAGGTCACACAAGAAGCTGAAGCACATCAAGCTATGTTTTCATGCTATTCGAGAACATGTCCAAGATGGTGACATAAAGATTTGCAAAGTACACACAAATCTGAATGTGGCAGATCCGTTGACTAAACCTCTCCCGAGGTCAAAACATGACCAACACCAAACTGCCATGGGTGTTCGGTATATTACCATGTAATCTAGATTAGTTGACTCTAGTGCAAGTGGGAGACTGTTGGAGATATGCCCTAGAGGCAATAATAAATGTAGTTATTATTATATCTTTGTGTTTATGATAAATGTTTACATTCATGCTATAACAGTATTAACAAGGAAACATTAATACTTGTGTGATTTGTAAACTAAATTAGAGTCCCTAGTAAAGCCTCTTTATAATACTAGCTTGTTGGTTAATAAATGATTGTGGTTTCCCTATCATGAATATTGAGATGTTATTAACAAGAAGATCATATCGTTAGGAGAATGGTATGATGGACATACTCCTATAGATAAGCGTAGCATAAAGATCAAGTCATTTTAATAGTTCAATTGTTATATGCTTTCTGATACATAGTAACCTAATTCCTTCGACCATGAGATCATGCTTATCACCATCACCGGAAGGATGCTTTGATGACATCAAACACCATACCGTAACTGGGTGGCTACAAAGGTGGCATTGAGTGTTCGAAAAGTATGGGTCCAGACACATGAATCAAGAGTGGGATTTGTCCATCCATATGACGGATAGATATACTCTGGGCCCTCTCGGTGGAATGTCATCCAATTGGCTTGCAAGCATGTGACTGGCTCACAAGGGATCACATATCACGAGAACGAGAAAAGAGTACTTATCAGTAACGAGGTTGAACTAGGTATGCAGAGATACCGACGATCAAAACCTCGGATAAGTAAACTATCGTGAGACAAAGGGAAATTGGTATCGTATGTAAGTGGTTCATTTGATCGCAAAGTAATCGTAGAAATATGTGGGAACCATATGAATTTCCAGATTCCTCTATTGGTTATTGTTCGGAGAAGTGTCTCGATCATGTCCGCATAATTCATGAACCGTAGGGAGACACACTTAAGGATTCGATGTTGTTGAGTAGTTATGGAATGATGAGTAAGAGACCGAATGTTGTTCGGAGTCTCGGATGGGATCCGGGATATCACGAGGAGATCCGGAATGGTCCGGAGAATAAGATTCATATAAGGAAAGTCCTGTTTCGGGGTTGGAGAATGGTTCCGGTGTTTTCATCGGGAATGTTCTAGAAGGTTCCGGAAGGTCCGGCACTCTGGAGGGGAAGGGTACATGAATGTGTCATAACAATTTGGAATGGTTGCATCATGTACTAGGTGTGATCTCTGAGCAAAATAAAGGGATAAATCAAATCCTAGTTTGAAAAGTCAAACGCCAATTTGAAAAGTCAAACAACAAGTTTGCTTGGTGGAGGGAGAGTAGGAAACCTACTTGGGGAGGAGTTCCTCTCCCTCCACCGCCGGCCTTGGAGGCCGAGTTGGGGGAGGACTCCCTTCCCCTTGGCCGCGCCCTCCCACCTATAAAAGGAGGGCAGGGCTGCCCCTCTAGACCTACACCTCCACCACCCAAAACCCTAGCCCTAGCCGCCGGCCCTCCTGCAGCCGCCGTCGCCCTAGGGCAAACCCTAGCCGCCGACTTGGGGCTTTACCCAAGCCCTAGCCGCCGTCCTAGCCCTCTCTCCTTGGTGTTTATAAACCCTAGATCACCGAGGCCTCTCTCATAGTCCACCATACTCGCTCCGGCTTAAGGCGAAGTCCTGTGAGATCTCCCCTCTACTTCCGGTACCACGCCGTCGTGCTGCCGGAATCGCGAGGAGAGTGCTACAATCTCCGCTGCCTGCTGGAACAAGGGAGAGGAAGGTCTTCATCGAGTACCGAACGTGTGACCGACTGCTGAAGTGCTGCCGGAACGTAGCGCCGGAAGAATCATCTACACGATCTTGAGATCGGCAAGAGTACGACTACATCACCCACGAGAATCCGCTCTTGTTAAACACTTTGGAATCTTCGAGGGTGAGTTATTTCATAGACTCGTTGCTACAATCTAGTAGATAGATCTTGGCTTGTTTGTTTGTATGCGGTAGAAATTTTTTGTTTTCCATGCTACGAACCCTTACACGCAGGCCATAGAGGGTGTCCCCTCCTCTCCCTCATTCATATGGTGAAATCTCCACTCACATAAACACACCTCCACTCACAAGTCCACTCACATGCATTAATTTTCCACCAAAATTAATGCAAGCTCTCATGTAATAAAACTATTTTATTTATTTTATTCAGAATTTTGTTAATTACTTTAATTAACAAACATTCACATAAAACCCCTTGCTAGTATTCAATTTCACATGCAGAACCAGTTATAGCAATTTCAACCCAAACGATTTCGGTGTCTAGTGAAATAAATTCCTGGGCTTTCTTTTTATTTCTCTGGCTTTCTCCAAATGGTGTTGGTATCCCTTAAGTGTGTCACCCTAAGGTTCACGAATAATGGATACATGATCGAGACCCCTCTCCGATCAATAATCAGCAGCGGTACCTAGAGATCCGTACTAACTCCCACACATTCAACGATGACTTCTGTGATCGTGTGAACCTTATACGCATGTAACTCAATCCCTTTATCTCGCTATATATTACATGCCCGAGATTCGATCATCAGTATCTTCATACCTAGTTTGATCTCGTTACCGACATGTACTCTTTTCTCGTTCCCGTGATATAAAATTCTAGTGATCAAATCACTTTCTTGCAAGCTAACTAATGTGATATCACCGAGAGGGCCGAGAGTATATCTCTCTGTCAGAGGGATGGACAAATTCCACTCTTAATCCATGAGCCTCAACATAATACCTTCGTAGCACTGAACCCATCTTTATAGTCACCCTGTTATGGTGTGACGTTTGATGTTATCAAGATACTCTTCTGGTGTTAGTGATTGATGACCTACAAGTATAGGGGATCACAATAGTTTTCGCGGGTAGTATTACCCAATTTATTGATTCGACACAAGGGGAGCCAAAGAATATTTGCAAGCCTTAACATCTGAGTTATCAGTTCAGCTGCACCTGGAAATAGTTTTTGCTCACAGAAGGTTTTCAGTAGCAACAACAAAGCAATAGCAACAACAACAGCAACAGTGAAACAAGAGCAACAGTAACAGTAACAGTAAACAGTAGGATTCGAGTGCGGTAGGCATAGGGATGGATGGACGGGCGTTGCATGGACGACTCTAAACATGTAACTTCAAGGTCTAGGGCATTGTAGATAAATAATAACAAGCATCCAAGTACTAAACACTCCTAGGAATGTGCTCCAAATATAGTCATACGTGCTCGCAATGAGAACTTGCACAACATCTTCTGTCCAGCCAGCCCGTGGCAGCGGGGCCTCTAGGTAACTACTGAGAATTAAGGTGCTCCTTTTAATAGAGCACCGGAGCAAAGCATTAACACTCCATGAACACATGTGATCCTCACACCACAGCCATCCCCTCCGGTTGTCCCAACTATTTTCACTTTGGGACCTTTGGATTTGTACAATGATATGTGTACACAACTTGCAGATAAGATCACACACAATACTATCATAATGATTCAATAATAAGTTCAGATCTGAGATCATGACACTCGGGCCCTAGTGACAAGCATTAAGCACAACAAGTTGCAACAAAGTCAAATAGCACTAATAGAGATACTAGGCACTATGCCCTAATAATCTTATTCGATTATATGATAGAACTCATCCAATCCCTATCATCCCCAAGCCTACAGCGGGGGATTACTCACTCATGGATGAGGGAAACATCGGTGGTTGATGGAGATGCGTTGGTGATGACGATGGCAATGATCCTCTCCAAATTCCCCGTCCCGGCAGGGTGCCAGAACGGAGTTTCTGGATCGGAATCTTGGTTTCTGGTGGCGGCGGCGGAACGAAACTATTTCTAGAAAACTATCAACCCCCCCTGAGTTTTTCTGTCAGAAGGCAACTTATAGGCGCGAAGGGAGTCCAAGGAGCTGCCTGGGGTGGACAGACCTCCCCCAGGCGCGGGGTTAGTGGGCCCGCGCCTGGGGTGGGTCTGGGACCCCCAGGCCTCCTCTCTGTCACCCCTTCTGGCTCCGTGGATCTTTTGGTGAGAAATAGTTTTTGGCATATTTTCCGGGATTTTTCCTGATAGTTCATTTTCTGCACAAAAACAAGACACCAAGGTAATTCTGCTGAAAACAGCGTCAATCCGTGTTAGTTGTATCCAAATCACACATGTTTAGAGAAGAAACAATAGCAAAGTGTTCGAGAAAGTAGATACGTTTTGGACGTATCAACTCCCCCCAAGCTTAGCTTATTGCTTGTCCTCAAGCAATTCAGTTGAAAACTAAGTGCGATAAAAGAACTTTCACGAACACTTTTCTTCATATGATGTAAATATTCTCAGCACAGTATTAGATGCTTAGACAATTCATAATAAGGAGTATGCAACTAAGTCTACTTAATAGTCATTGCAAGCTATAAAGAGAAACCAACTCAATAATAATAAGTAGCATGAAACATAAACATAAGAAACATTGCAATGCTCATAATAAGGTATGATAGAGTGGTATCTCGCTTGCCTTTGTTTGAAGAGCACAATATAAATGCCAAGGCACCTCTGAAGTTCACATGAAGACTAGAATTAAAGATATCAGAGATACAAGCATCAAAGTCATGACATAATTAACCAAGTTTTGGAACAAACACAAGAATGACAACTATGCTCTCAAGAAGGTGCTCATAGAATAGGTGATGACTCAACAAAGTTGTGAAAATGGTTTTGTGAATGTTTGAAAGGCTTCCAAATGCTGAAAGGAAGGTACTCATTAGCTTTGAGATCTCATTGCCCCTATCATAAGCATCTTTACGTGGTTAAGGTGAAAGTGAGGTCCACTCTGAATTATATGCTTGACAGACCATAGACTGGAAGTTCCGAGTCCCTTGAGTGTGAGGGCCACTCCGCATACTACTCAACTTTGGGTCCAGGCAAGTTCTTGTCATTGTAAGTATTTGCATATCATCGAGAACCGCCAACGGGGTACCCCTTGCATATGGTACAGGAGCTTTCCCATAACCAAAATGACAAGGCAAGCAGACAATGAGCATCTCAGCAATCTTTTTATTTACTATATGCATAGTTTTTTTTTATCGAGGATGCTTCATAGATTACTCACTATGGTGATGCTGCAAGTTTCCACCATGATTAGGCATGGCTTAGGCTAGCGATCCAGGCGTTTCTCTAACACAGAATACAAACTCCATGGACTCACAAGTCCCCCTTTCATTTCACATCGTTGACATCCGCAAATAAAAGAGCAAGGTATCAACTAGATATAAATATATCTAAAAGGTGTTGAAAACGTTCCCTGGGATAGCATGGTTCTGCTGACTCCCAGCATATAATTTGCAAGCATATAACTTTCATGGACTAGTCACAATGGTTCAGGATTATTAAGCGCAAGGAATAAAGTGTGCCATCAAGTTTGTGAGAGCTTTACTAACTAACTTTCTCAAAACAGTCAAACATTTTATTTTGGAAGAAAACACGGCATATGGAATATGCACTAAAATAGCAAATGATGCTAATAGGTAGGTATGGTGGACACAACTGGCAATAATGGTTTTTGGGAGTTGGAAGCACAGGTAGAGCACATACTTAGTGCAAGTGAAGGTTAGCAATAGAGAGGGAGCGACAAACGAGAGAGCAATAGCTATCATAATCATGCTTGCAACAAAACATGACTACTTATGGCATGAAAGTGATACAAGAACTCTGAGGCAAAATAAATCATCGAGGCTTATTGACTATTGATTAGTCATATGCATGTATGAGCATGTGCCAAGTCGATTCACATGAACAGTCAGATGAGGATACCACAATATCATACCAAAGTATGAATAAAACAATGCAAGCAAACATTCATATGACATGCTACAAACTATTAGCAAGATGGAGCTAACCATAGACAAGCAAGAACTACTAAGCATCCATAATGACATACACCTTACACAAACAGGCTAAGCATGCTCACTATGAAGAGTATATGTACAAGAATGAAACAAATAGAGTTCGTTACCAGCCTCTTACCACACCTCGAGTTGTTTTAATCTTCATTATTGCCCTTCACTTGTGTGACTTGAATAATTAACATGAAACCAAAATCCACTGAGGATGGCTGATCCTGCAAAGATCTCACAAAACCAAAGAAGAACAACAAATATTTTTGGTGTTTTCGATTTTTTAGAAGGCAACCAATGCAAAACCAAACGAAGCAAAAGAAAACCAAAAACAAAAACTAAGACGCTCCAAGAACAACACAACTGTGCATGAAACAACAAAAAAGAAGTGTCTAGAAAGACCTGAGATTTTTATTGATGAAGAAGGGGATGCCTTGGGCACCCCCAAGCTTTGACGCTTGTACCTCTTGAGTAATTCTTGGGGTGACACGAAATGGCTCCCCTCAAGCTTGAGCTTTTGTCCATTCTTCATCTCATTACATCTGTAACATCCCTAAAATCATGTTTTAAACTCATGCGTATCATCCATGCATCCATGATCTTTTGAATCTCATTTCAAATAAATCTTTTCAAAACAGGAGCATTGTTGCTCAATATTTTATGTAAGTTTACTCAAGCCCTTGTTCTACTTGTTTTGAGAAAAGTACTGTTAACCTTTCAGTGTTGCTTAGAATCCAAACTCAAGTGATTTCAAAAACTTGAGCAAAGTCTCAAAGCAAAATATGAAATAAAAAACCAATTCTATGCCTATTATCACACCTCATAAAGGCATGGTTTTATTTTATTTTCAAAAGACCCAAGTGTGTTTGAGTGAACAGATGTGTTTGACACTTATTTGAGTACAAGATTTATTGTACAAAAATCCTGAAAAGTTTTGGAATCAAACAGATTTGAATTGAAGTTTGAAAACCATTCTAGAAAACCAAACAGAAAAAGAAAAAAGCTTAAAAGAGAAAAAAATAAGCCTGAGCCGAATCTGGACCAACTAGCCCAGCTAAGCCCAACACCCCACCCTGCGAACCGTTTTCCTTCACCCACCCTCGCACCCGCTGAGTGACTGACAAGCAGGACCCACTCCCCTTCTGTTTCTCTCGCTGTCAACCAAGGCCCACATGACGTCGTCGTCTCCACCCCACCGCGACGTGTTCTTCCCCAAAATCACGCCGTGCGTTACCTGGTTGATTTGCTCATCAATTCACGTTGATTGCAGGAGTAATTCATGCCCTCACCTGGCCTACTTAAACCCCCTCTGCCCCCTCTCCATTTCCCCCCAAACTCCGAGCACAAAGCGCTCCCAGGCTGTCCGCATTCATCCTCGCACCGCCACAGACAGAGAGCTCTCCGGCGACCAATTCCGGTGAGCCCCGTGCGTCCCTCTCCCTCTGGTTCTTGCAGACAGCCTCGCCACTTTCTTGCGCATCTACTGACACCGCTGGTTCCTTTTATACTGCCCCGGGTCGTCGATTCCGTTCAACACCGCAAGCTCCCGACGACACCCTCAACTCCGGCGACCAAATTCCGTAAGCCCTTTGTTCCCCTTCGCCTCTGACTCACACGATGTTGTTCGCCATTGTCTTGTGCATCACCTGATGCCGCTTGTTCGTGCTAGGGAGACCAGGAGCGTCGCCAACGTCGCCGTCCACCCAAGCCCGACGCCGCCCCCAACTTCGACGAGCTCCAGCAACCCACTCCGTGCGCCCCTTGCCAAGCCGCCGCCAGGTTGAGCATCAGTGCGTCGCCACGGTTATGGTAAGACCCTCCGACGACCCTAGGACCACCTGTAGCGCCGTGCCGCCGTAGGCCGAGCTCTCCGCCGCCAGTAGCCACCGCCAGCGCCGCCCAGCCTTGGTCGTTTGATACAGGGCCGTCAGATCTGGATCCAGCGTGCAGGATTAGATCACTTAACGAATCGGTATGAGTAGATCTGAGCCGTGCGGTTTAAGTAGATCTAACGGCTCAGAAGCGTGATCCTACGCGAAGCGGTACGGGCTAATTAGAATAAGACGCGTGGCATCTGTTAGAGTTTAAAAATAGAATTTGAATCTATTAGATGTTTAAATTTGTTTTGGCTATAACTTTTGATCCACACGTTAGAATTTGACAAATTTTATACCGTTGGAATCAGGAGAGCAAGCTCTTTCTAAATATGCGATGTGTTTAATGTTTTGCTTCTGTTAAAATGACTTTATTTGCAGAAACTTGTGTAGGGCTAATTTGAGTATATGAATTATTTTAGAATTGATTTAGGGTTTAATTAAATGTTGTTTGGCAAGTTTTTAACTTGTTGATGAATCAGTACAGTACACTTGCTTTGTTGAGTTTTAAAAATCATCACGTATCATTTTGAATGCATGCATATATTTTTGATTGTATATGATTGTTGCTATAATTCTTTGTGTAGATTTTGGTGCTAGTGATTGTGATTGTGAGGAGTGTAGCTACTCTCCAAACTACCAAGGCAAGTGGTGCTTCATGAATATTTTTATCCCTATGTTTTCTACTAAGCATTAGAAATATTTTGTTAGTCTTGCATGCTATATTTTGCTTATATGCCATGTTGGGAAATCCTAGTAATTGTTGTATTGCTAGGAAATTTCTAAGTTAAGATGCTTATCTATGCCATGCTTAGCCTAGCTAGCAGAAACCAAGGGTTGGTGAAATAAATACATGCTATGATGAAAATATTTCTAAGTATTTGGACTTGTGTTTTGCCTAATAAAACAACTAAGTAAATGAAACACCTGGGTGGAACGGAAGGAATGGTTTGTGTTGAGTGGTTACACAAGGCCAGGGGACTGGTGAACCTTGTGCATCTCACTTGTGGAAAGCCACCCAGGAACAAAGAGATTTTAGAGGCCAAGTGTTGAGAAGCTTCTAGTGCAACCACTTGGCAATATGGGCTCTGCCTGGATCATATAGGTTGCTAGAACTTAGCCATTTGGACAGTTGGTGGTAGTGGGAATGTTAGGTTGGAGCGCGTCCATTTGGTCTAAGGGAAGGCTTCTGAAAGGTCCTGTCTTGGTGAAAATCAAGGCTTGTGGGGAAAGTGTACAACCTCTGCAGATGGAAAATCTAAGTACTTAGCCAAGTCCATGGTAATGGACAACTTGAGCATCAAGACATGGAAGCTATCAAGAATCTCCTCATCCCAATTTCTAAGTAAAACTTGTGGGTGAACAAGGGTGAAGGACCTCAATGTCTATTGGTGGTTCTTTGGGAAAAGTTTTGACAAAGAGAAACTTAGTGATTTCAACTAATAGGCAAAACCTATTTTGAGCAAAGCAAGCCAAGCTACACTTAGCCAAATTGCATATAGTATCTAGTCCACCTAAATTATACTAAGGTATCACTTGCCAATACTATTCCAATGTATTGACCCACTGTGGCTGTAACTTGTGATGTTGCAGGTTACTCTGATGAGGATTAGGAGTCATGAGTCTACACTCAACATGTTTGCCTGTGGCACATGAAGATGAAGACTTTTATTTATTTACTTATTCAAACTCTTGTAATAGGCCTGTGGCCTTGGAGTTGTAAAGACTATGTTTATCTCTGAAGTGGTTGTAATAATGACCTTTGTATCTGTGTACTTCATCTTAAACTGTGGATGCTAGCATTGATCCAGGGACTAGCATTGCAATCACAGGGATCCTTTTCCTTTTTAAAGGAGGGATCTTACAGATGGTATCAGAGCACTGTGTTGCCTGTAGGATTATGACCCTAGGATTGGAAACCACTAAGGAAAATTTTTCAGCAACTTCTACACTTGTCTATTCTTCTCGTAAAATTTTCTAATCTTCTTTCTCATCTCTATTTGTAGATGAACTCCATCAACGAAGCCGTAAGGAAAGGACCACTCATGACAATGACCTTGGAGTGTGCGACAGAATTTCCCAAGGCTCGCAAGGACCTGATGGTTGCATTAGAGATACAAGGTGCAGCTGTGTACAAAGGTTTTCCTGTGATGGATGAGGGAGTTGAATACTGGTGGGTGCAACTTCACTTGTATAAAAACAAGGAAGACAACCACAAGGAAAAAGGATTCTGCATGTTCACCAATTCAGTGGTGCACACTACATTCTTTGAATCGGCAAGGGATGCAGCTTGGAAGACCATCAAAGAACTTGGTGATAGAGTCAAGTGCAGAATGCTCAACCTCCAAAGTGACCTAAAGGAAGAGAAGAAACATACCCAAGAGTTGGAAGCTACCAACCAAACCTTAAGAGGATACATTATAGACCTAGTGATGGAATCATGTGAGCAAGATAGACTGATTGCTTCTAGAAACATTGTGTTAGCCAACAGATCCAGTGAGATAGGATTGTAAACGTACTTCGCTAGTTGGACCACCACTTATCACCTTATTTTCCAAATGTTGCTTTAAAATAAGTTGAACCTTGGTTGTTGTAATGGATCCATGTGTGCCATGACTTGTGTGTTTTGATTCCAAGGATATTTATGTCATGTTTTGCCTTGTGTTTTATCTTAATTTGTGTTGTTCTAACTTTTTCTATCTTATAAATAGATGCCTAATGTTACCATCAGCACTGTTGAGGAGTTCCAGGGTACTCGCTTTGGTCCTCGTATTGTTGAGCTTACTACTTTGCTCAATCTCCCTCTTCCTACCATCATGGTGCTTCCCCTCACCAAGTTTGAGAGGAAAGACCTTTGGGGTTTCAAGGTCAACCAGCCCGGACACCAGACAGAGCCTACTACGGAGGCCATCATCTTCAAGCTCATGCATGATGACAAGGAGAGAGGCCTTGAGGTAGTCATGCAGGATCTGATAGGACGTCTGCTAGGGAGACACTCCCGACCGGTTAGAGGTACTCACTTCCACGTCTTCGGTAGACGTGATGAGGATGGAGAGTCCATCGACTTCGAGGACACTGCGAGGGATACAGCCGAGCCGATTCGTCTATACCTCCAGGACTTAGAGGCTCTCATTAGGCACGTGGACTCTGATAGGACCAACGTCATGCTCAGCAATGACGAACTCCAGGTGCAGATTCGCGAGAAGGACAAGCTCTTCGCGGAGCAAGACGAGATAATCAAGGAGATGGAGGCGAAGTTCGAGAGCCAGGACAGAAAGTTCAAGAGTCAGGAGAAGCAAGTCCAGGATAGGAATAAGAAGATCCGGGACATGACTGAAGAACTGCAGGCCAAGGACTTCGAGCTCGAGCATCAGCAGACGGTGATTGAGAGGCTTCATTCTTAGAAGAGGGCTCTCAAAGCCAAGATAGAGACCTTGACCACTAGTGTCAAGGAATACAAGACCACGATGGAGAATGCAGGTCTTACCTTTGTCGAGGAGGAGGTTGATGTCGAGGAGTAGATTTAACTACTCATTTATTATTTATTATCATACTTGTCGTTGAGAACTTGTTATTGACCATCCAACATGTGGATGGCTTGTTATTTGTGTGTGTTTTACTTTGCGAACTTGTTATCTGGTTGTTGAATCTTTATATTTTTGTTGCATGCTTCGTGATTGTTTATGTGATGTATTGTGCATGAAAGCATCTATGAGTATCTCATTCTTGTCTCTATTGAACAAACCACAGATGCCTCCTCGTCGTGCAAACCCCAACCCCAACAACAACAACAACATCACTCCAGAAATGCAGCAAATGATGACCGCTGAAACTCAACTGATGCAAATGATGACGACGCTCATCCAGAACCAAAACAACAACAACAATAACAACAACAACAACAACAACAACCCACCAGGTTTTGACATGCTTACCAGGTTCTTGAGATTGAGGCCAGCAAAGTTCTCAGGAACGACTGATCCCATGGTGGCCAATGATTGGCTATGCTTTGTGAACAAGGACTTGGTAACTGTGGGCTGTACTGATGCAGAAAAGGTCAGATTTGCAGCACATTTGCTGGAAGGACCAACCGCCACTTGGTGGGATAACTTCCAGATCACCACTCCCATAGAAGATGTGACATGGGCTATCTTTGAGGATGGCTTTCGCACTGCTCATATTTCATCTAGAGTGATGAGTCTGAAAAAGAAAGAGTTCCATAATCTGAAACAGCACCACCGCAGCGTGGCTGAATATATTGAGGAGTTCAACAATCTGGCGCGTTATGCACCAGATGAAGTTGACACCGATGCTAAGAGAAAGGAAAAATTTCTTGAAGGCTTGAATGATGAGCTGAACCTGCAGTTGGCTGTGGCGTATGTTCCCACATACCAGTCTCTTTGTGATAAGGCTGATATTTTGGAGAACAAAATGAAGCAAGTTGAGAGCAGGAAGAGAAAGCACTCGGACAAGCACAACTCAGGATCGTCTCACAAACGTTCCCATTATGATGACAGTGGAAGCTCAGGATCCCACAAACATGGGAAATTCAACAAGCACCACAACCACAACCGTCATGACAACAAGCATCACCGTAGTCATGACAATGACAAGTACAAGAACCACAAGGGTGGATATAAGAGCCACCACAGTGGAAATGGAAGTGGCAGTGGAAGCCAGCCTGTCAAGAAGGACATCAGTCAGGTTGAATGCTTCAAGTGCAAGAAGATGGGGCATTATGCAAATGAATGCCCAGAAAAGAAAGTTGAAGGACCCAACAAGCCCAACCCTTTTCAGAAGGGACAGGTGAACCACATCAATGTGGAGGAAATATATGAGGAGTCTGATGCTGTTGCTGGTAAGTTCAGACTCAATTCTATTCCAGCATTTGTTCTTTTTGATACTGGAGCATCGCATTCATTCATATCAAAAGCATTTGTTGATAGAAATGGGTTTCCAACTGAAAACATTGGGTGTCCAATAAAAGTTAGTTCTCCAAGTGGAGATATGATAGTAAGTCTTGGATGCCGGGATCTAGTAATAGAGTTTGGAAGGCATAAGTTCCAGTGAGTCTGATAATCCTAGATTCCCAAGGTCTGGACGTAATATTGGGAATGGATTGGATGGCTAAGTATGAAGGAGTACTAGATTGTGCTAATCGTACTGTTGCACTCACAACCCTAGAAAGAAAACGGATTAAATTCAAGTCCAACTTTGAACCAAAAGGGAGTAAGCTAAATTCTCTTAAGGGGGTTAGCATAGACAGTGTGCCAATTGTGAGTGAGTATCCGGATGTGTTTCCGGAAGAATTGTCGGGAATGCCACCAGATAGAGATGTGGAGTTTCTTATAGATATGCTACCAGGGTCTGGACCAATAACAAAGAGACCATAGAAGATGTCAGTGGATGAACTGAAAGAACTCAAGAAACAACTTGGAGAACAGTTGCAGAAAGGATTTATTGAACCAAGTTCTTCATCTTGGGGAGCCCCAGTTTTGTTCATGGAGAAGAAAGATAGAAGTCAAAGGTTATGCATAGATTACCGTTCACTTAATGAGGTGACTATCAAGAACAAATACCCTTTGCCTAGAATCAATGACTTGTTTGATCAGCTAGAAGGAGCTTGTGTATTCTCGAAGATTGATCTCCGGTCAGGCTATTTCCAACTCAAGATAAGAGAACAAGACATACCTAAAACAGCTTTCACTACAAGGTATGGATTGTATGAGTATACCGTGATGCCATTTGGATTGACCAATGCTCCAGCATACTTTATGAATATGATGAACAAGGTGTTCATGGAATTTCTTGATAAGTTTGTTGTCGTTTTCATCGACGACATTTTGATCTACTCCAAGAGCAAAGAAGAACATGAAGAACATTTGCATTTGATACTTGAGAAACTTAGAGAGCATAAACTATATGCCAAATTCAGCAAGTGTGAATTCTGGTTGAATGAAGTTGGATTTCTTGGTCATGTTATGACAAAGGATGGTGTAGCAGTTGATCCTGCTAAAGTTTCAGCTGTAACTGAATGGGAATCTCCCAAGTCAGTGAAAGAAGTTCGTAGTTTCCTTGGCTTAGCAGGTTACTACAGAAGGTTCATTGAGAATTTCTCCAAGGTAGCTAAGCCTATGACAGAATTTCTAAAGAAAGACAAGAAATTTGCTTGGTCTGAAGGTTGTGAACTCAGCTTTCAGGAATTGAAGAAGAGACTTGTGACAGCACCAGTCTTGTGTTTGCCAGACTTGGTAAAAGATTTCCAAGTATATTGTGATGCGTCTCATCATGGTTTGGGTGCAGTACTTATGCAAGACGGGAAAGTTGTGGCTTATGCCTCGAGACAACTCAAAACTCATGAAGTAAACTATCCTACTCATGATTTAGAGTTAGCCTCTGTTGTCCATGCACTCAAAACATGGAGACACTACCTTTTGGGAAAGTGTTGTGAAGTGTTCACAGATCACAAAAGTTTGAAGTATATCTTCACCTAGAAGGAAATTAATATGAGACAAAGAAGATGGCTAGAACTCATCAAGGACTATGACTTAAGTTTGGAATACCATCCCGGTAGAGCAAATGTTGTAGCGGATGCTCTAAGCCGTAAGGTTTTTGTGAATGGCCTTACCAAGGGAGAATTGCCCGATGATTTGTGTGACCAATTCAGAGATCTCAGATTGGAGATTGTGCCTGAAGGACATCTCATGTCATTGGATGTTCAACCCACTTTGTTGGACAAGATCAAAGAAGCCCAGAAGTTTGATAAGGAAATTGAAGAGATTAAGGAAAAGATTGGCAAGGGAAAAGCCAAAGGATTCCATGAAGACGAACAGGGTACTTTATGGCATGGGAAACGTATCTATGTTCCACAAGATCCGGAGCTTCGGAAACTGATTTTGCAAGAAGCACACAACTCTCCGTATTCCATTCATCCGGGTAACACCAAAATGTACATGGACATGAAGGAAAGATTTTGGTGGAATAATCTCAAGAAGGACATCGCCGAACATATTGCATTATGTGATGTGTGTAGTAGAGTGATGGCGGAACATCAGAAACCAGCAGGTTTACTTCAACCACTACCTATTCCTGATTGGAAGTGGGACAATATTGGTATGGATTTCATTACCGGGTTACCAAGGACCAGGTCAGGATATGATTCTATTTGGGTAGTAGTGGATCGCCTAACCAAAGTGGCTCATTTCATACCCGTGAAGACAACTTATACGAGTGCTAAGTTGGCCAAAATCTACATGAGTAGAATTGTATGTCTACATGGAGTGCCCAAGAGTATTGTGTCTGATAGGGGAACTCAATTCACTTCCCATTTTTGGAGACAGCTACATGAGTCGTTGGGAACGAGGTTGGAATTCAGCACTGCTTTTCATCCTCAAACTGATGGACAGACAGAAAGAACTAATCAGATTCTTGAAGACATGTTGAGGGCATGTGCCCTAGACTATGGAGCCAGTTGGGATGAAAGTATGCCTTACGCAGAATTTTCTTATAACAACAGCTATCAAGCCAGCATTGAGATGGTACCATTTGAGTTTCTCTATGGGAGAAAGTGTACCACCCCGTTATTATGGAATGGTGTGGGAGAAAGAAGTTTGTTCGGACCAGAACTTATCAAAGAAGCCGAAGAGAAGGTCAAGTTGGTTAAGGACAGATTGAAGATAGCACAATCCCGACAGAAAAGCTATGCAGATCCTAAGCGTAGAGAAGTCACCTATGAAGTGGGTGATAGAGCCTATCTTAGAGTGTCACCACTTCGTGGAGTGAAGAGGTTCGGAGTCAAAGGAAAGTTGGCCCCAAGATAGGTTGGACCATTCAAGATTCTGAGTCGCAAAGGAGAAGTTGTTTACGAAATTGAATTGCCGGAGTCTTTGTCAGCTGTTCATAATGTGTTTCATGTGAGTCAGCTTAAGAAATGTCACCTAGAAATGGAATAAACTTCTTTGAAGGATACTATACCTTTGGAAGAGGTTCAGTTGGAGAGTGATCTCACCTATGAAGAGAAGCCTATCAAGATTCTTGAGACTGCAGAAAGAGTCACACGGACTAAGACTATCAAGTTTTGCAAAGTGCAGTGGAACCATCATTCCGAAGAGGAAGCAACATGGGAAAGAGAAGATGATCTTCGGAAAGACCACCCTCACCTATTTGCTAGCCAACCCGAATCTCGAGGGCGAGATTCACCTTAAGGGGGTTAGATTTGTAACATCCCTAAAATCATGTTTTAAACTCATGCATATCATCCATGCATCCATGATCTTTTGAATCTCATTTCAAACAAATCTTTCCAAAACAGGAGCATTGTTGCTCAATATTTTATGTAAGTTTACTCAAGCCCTTGTGCTACTTGTTTTGAGAAAAGTACTGTTAACCATTCAGTGTTGCTTAGAATCCAAACTCAAGTGATTTCAAAAACTTGAGCAAAGTCTCAAACCAAAATATGAAATAAAAAAACAAATTCTATGCCTATTATCACACCTCATAAAGGCATGGTTTTATTTTATTTTCAAAAGACCCAAGTGTGTTTGAGTGAACAGATGTGTTTGACACTTATTTGAGTACAAGATTTATTGTACAAAAATCCTGAAAAGTTTTGGAATCAAACAGATTTGAATTGAAGTTTGAAAACCATTCTAGAAAAGCAAACAGAAAAAGAAAAAGCTTAAAAGAGAAAAAAATAAGCCTCAGCCGAATCTGGCCCAACTAGCCCAGCTAAGCCCAACACCCCAGCCCGCGAACCATTTTCCTTCACCCACCCTCGCACCCGCTGAGTGACTGACAAGCAGGACCCACTCCCCTTCTGTTTCTCTCGCTGTCAACCAAGGCCCACACGACGTCGTCGTCTCCACCCCACCGCGACGTGTTCTTCCCCAAAATCACGCCGTGCGTTACCTAGTTGATTCGCTCGTCAATTCACGTTGATTACAGGAGTAATTCACGCCCTCGCCTGGCCTACTTAAACCCCCTCTGCCCCCTCTCCATTTCCCCCCAAACTCCTAGCACAAAGCGCCCCTAGGCTGCCCGCATTCATCCTCGCACCGCCGCAGACACAGAGCTCTCCGGCGACCAATTCCGGTGAGCCCCGTGCGCCCCTCTCCCTCTGGTTCTTGCAGACAGCCTCGCCACTTTCTTGCGCATCTACTGACACCGCTGGTTCCTTTTATACTGCCCCAGGTCGTCGATTCCGTTCAACACCACAAGCTCCCGACGACACCCTCAACTCCGGCGACCAAATTCCGTAAGCCCTTTGTTCCGCTTCGCCTCTGACTCACACGATGTTGTTCGCCACTGTCTTGTGCATCACCTGATGCCGCTTGTTCATGCTAGGGAGACCAGGAGCGTCGCCAACGTCGCCGTCCACCCAAGCCCGACGCCGCCCGCAACTTCGACGAGCTCCAGCAACCCACTCCGTGTGCCCCTTGCCAAGCCGCCGCCAGGTTGAGCATCAGTGCGTCGCCACGGTTCTGGTAAGCCCCTCCGATGACCCTAGGACCACCTGTAGCGCCACGCCGCCGTAGGCCGAGCTCGCCGCCGCCAGTAGCCACCGCTAGCGCCGCCCAGCCTTGGTCGTTTGATCCAGGGCCGTCAGATCTGGATCCAGCGTGCAGGATTGGATCACTTAACGAATCGGTACGATTAGATCTGAGCCGTGCGGTTTAAGTAGATCTAACGTCTCAGAAGCGTGATCCTACGCGAAGCGGTACAGGCCAATTAGAATAAGACGCGCGGCATCTGTTAGAGTTTAAAAACAGAATTTGAATCTATTAGATGTTTAAATTTGTTTTGGCTATAACTTTTGATCCCCATGTTAGAATTTGACAAATTTTATACCGTTGGAATCAGGAGAGCAAGCTATTTCTAAATATGCAATGTGTTTAATGTTTTGATTCTGTTAAAATGACTTTATTTGCATAAACTTGTGTAGGGCTAATTTGAGTATATGAATTATTTTAGAATTGATTTAGGGTTTAATTAAATGTTGTTTGGCAAGTTTTTAACTTGTTGATGAATCAGTACTGTACACTTGCTTTGTTGAGTTTTAAAAATCATCACATATCATTTTGCATGCATGCATATATTTTTGATTGTATATGTTTTGTATATGATTGTTGCTATAATTCTTTGTGTAGATTTTGGTGCTAGTGATTGTGATTGTGAGGAGTGTAGCTACTCTCCAAACTACCAAGGCAAGTGGTGCTTCATGAATATTTTTATCCCTATGTTTTCTACTAAGCATTAGAAATATTTTGTTAGTCTTGCATGCTATATTTTGCTTATATGCCATGTTGGGAAATCCTAGTAGTTGTAGTATTGCTAGGAAATTTCTAAGTTAAGATGCTTATCTATGCCATGCTTAGCCTAGCTAGTAGCAACAAAGGGTTGGTGAAATAAATACATGCTATGATGAAAATATTTCTAAGTCGTTGGACTTGTGTTTTGCCTAATAAAACAACTAAGTAAATGAAACACCTGGGTGGAATGGAAGGAATGGTTTGTGTTGAGTGGTTACACAAGGCCAGGGGACTGGTGAACCTTGTGTATCTCACTTGTGGAAAGCCACCCAGGAACAAAGAGATTTTATAGGCCAAGTGTTGAGAAGCTTCTAGTGCAACCACTTGGCAATATGGGCTCTGCCTGGATCACATAGGTTGCTAGAACTTAGCCATTTGGATAGTTGGTGGTAGTGGGAATGTTAGGTTGGAGCGCGTCCATTTGGTCTAAGGGAAGGCTTCTGAAAGGTCCTGTCTTGGTGAAAATCAAGGCTTGTGGGGAAAGTGCACAACCTCTGCAGATGGAAAATCTAAGTACTTAGCCAAGTCCATGGTAATGGACAACTTGAGCATCAAGACATGGAAGCTATCAAGAATCTCCTCATCCCAATTTCTAAGTAAAACTTGTGGGTGAACAAGGGTGAAGGACCTCAATGTCTATTGGTGGTTCCTTGGGAAAAGTTTTGACAAAGAGAAACTTAGTGATTTCAACTAATAGGCAAAACCTATTTTGAGCAAAGCAAGCCAAGCTACACTTAGCCAAATTGCATATAGTATCTAGTCCACCTAAATTATACTAAGGTATCACTTGCCAATACTATTCCAATATATTGACCCACTGTGGCTGTAACTTGTGATGTTGCAGGTTACTCTGATGAGGATTAGGATTCATGAGTCTACACTCAACATGTTTTCCTGTGGCACATGAAGATGAAGACTTTTATTTATTTACTTATTCAAACTCTTGTAATAGGCCTGTGGCCTTGGAGTTGTAAAGACTATGTTTATCTCTGGAGTGGTTGTAATAATGACCTTTGTATCTGTGTACTTCATCTTAAACTGTGGATGCTAGCATTGATCCAAGGACTAGCATTGCAATCACAGGGATCTTTTTCCTTTATAAAGGAGGGATCTTACAACATCATCCTCTCTCAACACCTGAAATTTTTCTTTCATACAAAACTTCACACAATCTTCATTATCAACATTAGTTTATTCAAAAGATATTAGACCTCTGGCAAAGCTTTGAAACAGCAAGACTTTTCATTAAAAACACAAGCTACTGTATCAACTCCTTCAAAAATCTCAATTTCCCAAAAAGAACCCGAAAAGGAATCAATAAGAAGCAAATGCAAATAATGGCAGAAATTTGTTCAAACAGACCAGCAGGTAGAAACCTATTTTTCCGAAGACATTCTGTTGCTCAAATCAAAAAGTGTAGAACTAACGAAAGTTATCTAACATACTGGGGGATTTATTCGTAAATTTTCAGCTCAATCTGACTTACAAAGACTCCTCGCGAATTTTTATGGTGGAGGAAAGAAATCTGTTTTAGGACAGCAACTCCCCAAATCTTACTTCCCTCTCATTAGAGGTCATTCTTGGCACAAAAAGCAAACAGAAAGGATAAGGAGAGGTCATTACTGAAGTAATAACTTCCAAAACTCAAGGAAACTCTTGGGTTATCTCCCAACAAGTACTTTTCTTTAACGCCTTTAAGTTAGGCACGACGAAGAGCAAAGATTGGAAAGGAGAAAAATAAAAGTGAGCAAGTATAACCATAGTGAAAGCATAATTTTGTTCATTAAAATCCTTTTGTTAACAAGGTTGATCAAGTCTTGTTACCAAAACAATCTTATATGAAGCAAAACTTTATATTCCACCAAGTGATTATGTTACCTCATACTTGATAACAATGGTCCGAATCATAATAGTTTCAAATTTTTCTTGTGGAATGGGACAATATATTTCTACAACCTTGATTCTCTCAATATTTTCAATAGAATTCAGGCAATAGCTCTTAGCAACCTTCTTAGGGAAATAGACAATGTGTTCTTTGTCATTAATATTGAATGTTACTTTTCCTTGATTGAAATTGATGACAGCACCTACAGTATTAAGAAAAGGTCTCCCAAGAATAATAGACATATTATCATCTTTAGTCATTTCAAGCACAACAAAATCAATTAGAACCATGCAATTATGAGCAACTTGAACAGGAACATCCTCACATATACCAACAGGAATAGTAGTTGACTTATGAGCCACTTGCAAAGAAATATCAGTTGGTATCAACTTTTCTAGCTAAAGTCTCTTATAGAGAGAAAAGGGCATAACACTAACTCCAGCTCCCAAGTCACATAAAGCAGTTCTAACATAATTATTCTTAATAGAGCAAAGAATAATTGGTATACCTGGATCACAAGTTTCTTTGGAACCTTACCATTGAAGGAGTAATTAGCAAGTACAGTAGAAATCTGCTCATTAGGAATATTCCTTTTATTAGAGACAATATCTTTCATATACTTTGAATATGGAGGCAACTTAATAGCATCAGTCAAAGGAATTTGCAAGAATAAAGGCTTCATCCACTCACAAAACTTGTTGTAGTGTTCTTCCTCCTTTGACTTGTGTTTCTTACCTACAAAAGGCATAGGTTTCTGCACCCAAGGTTCTCTCTCTTTACCATGTTTATTAGCACTAAAATGTTCCTTAGCGTACCTAGTGTGCTTCTCAGGTTCTTTCTCAACTTCTCCCTCAGGAGCATCATTTTTATCATTACCACTCTTAGTTTCAACATCAGAGACATATATACTATTAGGATCTATAGCAGGTTCAAGTGGTTCCTCAACTATCTTATGTTTCTTTTTCTTTCTCTTACAAGGACTACCACTATCAACTTGTTGGGAATCCTGCTCAATTCTTTTAGGGTGTCCTTCAGGATATAAAGGATCTCGAGTAGCTATACTACTCCTAGTTCTAATTCCATAAGCATGTTTATCTCCTAAAGCATTAACTAGCATATCCTTTTGTACCTTAGCAAGTTGATCAAGTTGGGTTTGAACCATTTGAAAGTGTTTACAAAGCATTTTAATATCATTAGAAGTTCTTTCCACAATATCTTTCAACTCATTGATAGCTCTAGAGTTTTCCAATAAATGATTCTGAACTTGTTTATTAAAGTGACCTTGTTTAACAATAAAAATGTCAAGTTCCTCTAAATATTGATCAGGAGGCTTACCATAAGGAATATCACCTTCATCAAAGTGTTGGAGAGAGTGTTCCTCAATAGTAGACGAGTGGGGAATTGGCTTACATAATTATTCTATAGGAGGTAGATTCTTCACATTTTCAGCTCTAATACCTTTCTCCTTTAGACACTTCTTAGATTCCTTCATCACTTAATCATTTAATGCAATAACTCCCCTCTTCTTTGTTGTTGGTGTTGGAACTGGTTCAGGAACAACTGGTTCAGGAGTAATAGGCTCAGGTGTATTCAGCTCAGTTGAAGTCCAATCATCATAATTCTTTCTTAGCTTGGTCATTAATTCTTCAGCATCTGTAGGAGTCCTTTTCCTGAAAACACAATCAACAAAGCTATCTAGGTAGGTCCTAGAATCATCAGTTAGTCCATTATAATAAAGATCAAGGTGCTCATTCTTAGGTAATGGACATCTAGGATGTGCATGAATCAAGGCACAGAATCTTTTCCACGACTCAGGCAATTTCTCTTCTTCTCCCTGTTTAAAATCAAAAAGTCTCTGCAAAGCAGCATGTCTAGCACTGGGAGGAAAATATTTATGGAAGAAAGAAGCAATCAAGCAATCAGGGCTATCAATGGAACCAGGAGGTAATATATTAAACCAAGCCCTAGCTTCTCCTTTTAGTGAAAAAGGGAAGATCTTAGCAACAAAGTACTTACGCATCTTAATATCATCAGAGAATAAAGCACTCATAGTAGAAAGCTCATTCATATGAGCCACACCACTTTCATTTTCAGTACCACAAAAAGGTTCTTTCTCAACAATATCTAAATAAGATAAATCAAGAGAGAAATCATAATCTTCATCTTTAATATCTATGGGAGAAGTGGCAAACTTAGGATCAGCGGACATCTTAGGCATAATAGTACGTCTAGCAAGGAGACTCTTAATAACACTAGTACCATGTGTGTTTCAGCACTCTTCAACAAAATCATCGGTGAACTCAATGTAACCATCATTAATATCATAACTCTCACTAGCCTCAGGTGAGCTAACAGGTGTAACAGTGGCTTCACTAGGAGTTTGGTATTTCCTAGACTAGCCATAGTAGCATCTAGAAAAGGATCTAATGAACCACTGGCATCAATCACAGTAGAAGTAACATCATGAGTATCAAAAGCAGTTTCAGACTCAGTAGTAGTAGGAGTGTGTGTAGCATGAGCATGTGGTGGTGGTGTGACAAGCTTACTTATAACAGACGGTGAATCAAGAGCAACAAAGGTGTTTAGGACTGTACCTCTTCTTGTAGTGGATGGTAAAATAGGGAACTTTCTATCACGAGACTTCCCCATGATGAAAGGAGTAGCAGTGAACAATAATAGATCCAAGTGAACTTACAAATAAAGCTATGCTCCCCAGCAACGGCGCCAGAAAATAGTCTTGATGACCCACAAGTATAGGGGATCACAACAGTCTTCGCGGGTAGTATTACGTTATTGATTCGACACAAGGGGAGCCAAAGAATACTTGCAATCCTTAACAACTGAGTTGTCAGTTCAGCTGCACCTGGAAATAGTTCTTGCTCACAGAAGTTTATCAGTAGCAACAGCAAAGCAACATCAACAGCAACAGTGAAACAAGAGCAATAGTAACACTAACGGTAACAGTAGAATTCGAGTGCGGTAGGCATAGGGATGGATGGACGGGCGTTGCATGGACGAGTCTAAATATGTAACTTGAATATCTAGGGCATTGCAGATAAATAATAACAAGCATCCAAGTACTAAACAATCCTAGGCATGTGCTCCAAATATAGTCATACATGCTCGCAATGAGAACTTGCACAACATCTTCTGTCCAGCCAGCCCGTGGCAGCGGGGCCTCTAGGGAACTACTGGCAATTAAGGTGCTCCTTATAATACAACACCGGAGCAAAACATTAACACTCCATGAAGACATGTGATCCTAACACCACATCCATCCCCTCCGGTTGTCCCAATTAGTGTCACTTTGGGGCCTTTGGATCCGGACAATGATATATGTACACAACTTGCAGATAAGATTACAAACAATACTATCACAACGATTCAATAATAAGTTCAGATCTGAGATCATGGCACTCGGTCCCTAGTGACAAGAATTAAGCACAACAAGTTGCAACAAAGTCAAATAGCACTAATAGAGATACTAGGCACTATGCCCTAACAATCTTATTCGATTACATGATAGAACTCATCCAATCCCTACCATCCCTAAGCCTACAGCGGGGGATTACTCACTCATGGATGAGGGAAACATCGGTGGTTGATGGAGATGCGTTGGTGATGACGATGACGATGATCCTATCCAAATTCCCCGTCCCGGCAGGGTGCCAGAACGGAGTTTCTGGATCCGAATCTTGGTTTCTGGTGCCGGCGGTGGAGCGGAACTCTTTCTGGAAAACTATCGAACCCCCCTGAGTTTTTTCAGAAGGCAACTTATAGGCACGGAGGGAGGCCGAGGAGCTTCCTGGGTGGCCAGGCCTCCCCCAGGCGCGGGGTCAATGGGCCAGCGCCTGGGGTGGGTCTGGGCCCCCAGGCCTCCTCTCTGTCTCCCCTTCTGGCTCCGTGGATCTTCTGGTGAGAAATAGTTTTTGGCATATTTTATGGGATTTTTCCTGATAGTTCATTTTCTGCACAAAAACAAGACACCAAGGTAATTCTGCTGAAAACAACGTCAGTCCGTGTTAGTTGTATCCAAATCACACATGTTTAGAGAAGAAACAATAGCAAAGTGTTTGAGAAAGTAGATACGTTTTGGACGTATCAGTGATTGGCATGGTCTCATTGTTTAAGTACTATGATTACTTCGTATGATGTTATAGAAATATAAACACAATGACCTTGATCATAATTCTATACTTATGATGAATATTCATCACATCATTCCAACAATGTTGTGACCTCGTTATTAACTACATCCAATGTCCATGATTATGAAACATTTGATCATCTTGTTAATCAACGAGCTAGTTTATAAGAGAGGCATAACTAGGAACTTTCTGTTTGTTTATTAAACACATATGTATTAATGTTCCCGTATTAATACAATTATTTCATGCAAAATAAACATTTATCATAAATAAGGAATACGATAATAACCACTTTATTATCCCCTCTCGGGCATATTCCCTTCATAAAGATCTATAGGGATAGATCAAGGCGCCTAATAGGGCTATCGCAAACTACATACCTTGATAAGATTTTAAAGAAGTTTAAAATGGATGAAAGTAAGAAAGGGTTCTTACCTATGTTGCCAGGCAAGACATTGAGTAAGACTTAAAGTCTGGCTACGGCGGAAGGAAGAGAGATAATGGACAAAGTCCCCTATGCTTTAGCCATAGGCTCTATAATGTATGCCATGCTATGTACAAGACCAGATGTGGCACATGCTATTATTTTGACTAGTAGATACCAGTCTGATCCAGGATCGGAACAGTGGATAGCAGTCAAGAATATCTTTTAGTACTTAAGAAGAACTAAGGAAATGTTTCTCGTGTATGGAGGTGAAGAAGAGCTCGTCGCTAAGTGTTATGTTGACGCTAGCTTCGACACCAATCTGGATGACTCTAAGTCTAAATCCGGATACGTATTTCTCATGAATGGTGGAGCGGTTAGATGGAGGAGTTCCAAACAACCCATGGTGGCGGGATCAACAATGGAGGTCGAATATGTTGTTGCTTCGGAAGTGGCTCAGGAAGCAGTTTGGATGAAGGAATTCATAACCGAACTGGGTGTGGTTGCTAGCGTGTTGGACCCAATGGTGATCTATTGTGACAATAATGGAGCCATAGGTCGAATATGTTGCTACTATCCCAAGGACCACTTCCCTCTACGGCGGATCGTTCAGATCATCGATTCAACTGCAGGTTGCGAGAAACTCTCCTTCCTCGACGCCTACTCAGGCTACAACCAGATTCGACTGAAGGTCGAAGACCAGGAGAAAACAATGTTCATCACGCCGTTTGGAGTATTCTGCTACAACACCATGCCCTTCGGGCTGAAGAATGCAGGTGCCACATACAAAAGGTGCATGCAGGCGTGCCTGAAAAAACAGATCGGTCCCAACATCCAAGTCTATGTGGAAGGCATAGTGATCAAGACCAGGGAAGCCAAGACGCTGATCGACGATCTCCGCGAGATGTTCGATAATCTTGATCATTATAAGAGCAAGATGAACCCAGAAAAGTGCTCCTTCGGCGTCCCATCTGGCCAATTACTTGGCTACTTCATCTCCAAACGAGGAATCGAGGAGAACCCGAAGAAAATCCGGGCCATAATGACCATGGAGAAGACGAAGAACGCCAAGGGTGTCCAGCAACTAGCTGGGCACATCGCGGCACTGAGAAGATTCATCAGTCGCATGGGGTGAAAAAGCCCTGCGTTTCTACCAGCTTCTACGCAAAGCTGACAAGTTCGAGTGGACACCCGAAGCAGACGACGCATTCGAAGACCTCAAGCGGCTACTCTCCACCTTGCCTGTCCTGGTCACACCAAAGGAGCGCGAGCCTCTGCTGCTATACATTGCAGCCACACATCAGGTGGTAAGCACCGTACTCGTGGTCGAATGACCCAAAGATGGCAAGACCCATGGGGTCCAACGCCCCATCTACTACCTCAGCGAAGTACTGACCCCAACAAAACAGAGGTACCCTCACTACCAGAAGCTCGCCTACGGCGTATTCATGACGGCTCATCGGCTGAGACACTACTTCCAGGAGCACCAGATAATGGTCGTCAACGAGGCGCCATTGTCCAACATCCTGAACAACCCCGAAGCCACAGATGCGTAGCCCTTTGGGGCATCGAGCTATCCCCTATGGACATAGTCTACGAGCGGCACAAGGCCATTAAATCTCAGGTCCTCCCTAACTTCCTCGTCCACTGGATGGAACTCCAGCTGCCGGACACTCCGGACATGATGCAATCTTGGACAATGCATTTCGATGGCTCCAAGCGCGAGGCCGAAGCAGGGGCTGGATTTATACTGACGTCCCCTCAAGGCAACAAGATGAAATACGTCCTTCATATGAAATTTCGCGCCTCCAACAATGAGGCCGAATACGAGGCCCTCATCCACGGGATGAGGATGGAGAAGATCTGCGGTGCAACGTGCCTAGTCATCTACTGTGAATCAAACCTCGTCGTCCAGCAGACGATGAACGAGTGCGATGCTTAGAGCGTCAACATGATCGCGTACCGCGCGCTCTACAACTCACTCGAAGGATACTTTGTCGGCTGTGAACTTCGGCACGTTGGAAGGGAAAGCAACGAAGAAGCTGATAGACTCGCCAACATCGGCTCCACCTGATCACGGGTGCCACCGAGTGTGTTCCTCGAACAAATCTGTTTACCCTCCATTAAAAGGAAATTCCCCAAGGGATCACCCGAAGAAACGGAGCACTCGGGGGCTGCGCCACCGGAAGGATAGGAAGGACCCAAAAAGCTCGACACCGAGGTCGAGCTGGTCAGCCTGATGTAGGTCATGGCGGTTGAAGAGACATGGATGCAGCCGTACCTTCAATACCTGATAAACAGAGAACTGCCTAATGACCTGACAGATGCCCGACGCCTATCTCGCCGGTCCAAGGCCTTCACCATATTCAATGGAGAGCTGTACAAGTGCAGCATTTTGGGTATGCTCCAAAGGTGCATCACCATCGGTGATGGAAAAACCATCCTCCAAGACATCCACGAGGGAATCTATGGCCATCACGCAGGCAGCCACGCTCTAGTCGCTAAAGCTCTGCGAGATGGATTCTATTGGCCAACGGCCATGAACGATGCCAAGGACATCGTACAAAGGTGCAACGCCTGCCAGAGGTACGCGGACAAGACACACGCACCCGGATCCGAGCTAAGGCCCATACCATTGGCCTGGCCTTTCACCCAATGGGGCCTTGACATGATCGGCAAACTGCCCAAGTCCTCGAAAGGAGGCCACGTCTACCTCACGGCAGTCGACAAGTTCGCCAAGTGGATAGAAGCAATGCCCGTCACCAACCAAAGTGGCAAAACTACCGTCAAGTTCTTCGAGTCCATTGTTTTCAGGTTCGGCGTATAACACGGCATCATCACGGACAACGGCTCGGACTTCTTCTCGAAGGAATTCCAGGACTTCTGCGAGGGCCTCGGCATCAATATATCATACACCTTCGTGGCGCACCCACAGACCAATGGACATGTCGAAAAGGCCAACGGGCTCATAGGCAACGGTATTAAGAAAAGCCTTCCATGCCTACTCGAAAGGCTTGCGGGAACCTGGGCAGAGGAACTACCCTCCGTCCTATGGAGCTTGCGTACAACGCCGAACAGCTCAATAGGTTTCACGCCTTTCTTCATGGTGCACGGAGCCAAAGCCGTATTACCTGCAGAAGTACGCCAAGCCGAATCATCGGCCGCACTCGAAGACGTCGTCGACACACTCGACGAAGCACGCGACATCGCCGCAGCTCGGTTAGCGGTCTACCAGCAGAGCCTGTGCAACTACCACAGCGGTCGGCTGCGCCCAAGGTCCTTCATCGAAGGAGACCTCGTCCTACGACTCAAGCAAGAGCGGGTGAAGAAGCTCGAGTCACCCTGGGAAGGACCCTATATCGTCACCGAAGTCATCCCAGGTGGAGCCTACCGCCTCATGGACGTCAAGTCAGGAGTCGAATACTCCAACCCATGGAACGTCGCACAACTGTGACGCTTCTACCCCTAGCTACCTCTTTACTTTCAATAAGGCTACTCAGCCGAACAAATGTATCTCCTCGTTACGATATGAATAAAAGCTAAGTTCCTCGTCCGAAATTTCTTTTACCTCGCATTACTTTTGGCTATAACACGCTCGGGGGCCACGCCTCACCTCACGACTTCGTCGACTGAGAATAACGCATACAACCTGAGTAGCTGACCACGTCAGGCTAACGAAAAGGACATGCACACAACGAAGCACAACGTGATAATACAAATATACTTCAGAAAGGGCACAATAAGCCCACTCAAATACTTACAAATTTTACATCTATCTATTTCTTTACAGGGTCTACCTATTCTGAAGAATTACACTCACCCGATGCTCGAATAGATCAACGATCTCTATGGCATACTGCCTCACAGCCGCAATGCGGGCGCATATCCCAAAGGCTACCATCTGGTCGAAGAGGTGGCCCAGTCGCCACCGCCGCAAGGTCGACATCATGGCGATGCAGTCGAACAAGTGAAAGGGCAGCTTTCACCCCTACAACCAGCTGGTGCCGCACCAACTCCATTACATGGCCCACATCCCGAAACTTTGACAAAAGACCCCAAAGGGTGGAAGGTGCCTCGTCCAGGGGGAACATGACGAACAGGATGGACACCAAGGAAGTCCTCGCCTTCTTCAACACTCGAGAAACCTGGTGCACACTATCCTGCACCGTCGCAAGTACGACGACTCGATCATGGTCCATCCAAAAGAAGCCACTAGCCTCTAAGTCTTGCTCGGTCAGGCAATTCATCCGAACTGCAACGCTCTCCTTCTCTTCCCTCGAAATGAGATTAACACCTACGATAAGGATAGAATAAGAGGGCTCACAAACAAGGTGCATCCGAAAATGAGCAGCAGCTCAAGAAGACTCACATTGCAGCTGCTCGCTCAAGTGCCGCAGCTACCCCATCAAAAACTACTCCCTGGCGGTAGCTCGCTTAGTCTTCGACTTCCACACGTCTGCGTGGCCTCGAACGCCAAGGATCTCCTTCTCCAAGCTACAGACGCAGTCACGAAGAAAAACAAGCTGTGACACATCATCCAAAGATGGTCGCGACTCAAGGACAGTCGAAGTATCTACGGGAATCTCACCCGAAGGTCCCTAAAGACAAGCAAGTAAGGATATGAACATCACATACATCTCTGGCGATAGCTCGAAATATAATTTATATACATCAAGAGCCACCGCATGGCACAAGGAGGAATTGTTCATCAACAAAAGCTTACATTACAAAAGGAAGAGGATGAACCATCCTAGCTACAACACTAGAGCCTAGGCACCGGCATCCGGAGTGGCCTCAAAGCCAGACTGCCTGCTCTTGCCCTCCACCTGCTGCTTCGCCGCATACTCCGCAAGCATATCAATAAGCTTCGGATCGTAGTGCTTACAGCGAGAGGCAAATATGGAGAAGGCTACCTCTGAGCCGTCTGGAGCCGTGGGCATCTAGGAGGTAATGTGCAGCAGATCTAGCTCCGCTCCGGATGCCATGGCCATGGCTAACCCCATGGAGGCGCCGATACCCTTCTGCTTGCGCTTGTAGGCCGCCAGAGCATCCTCCGACAGGGCATCCGCCAGAGCATCGACATCCTTCAGAGCAGCGCCCTTGGGAACGACCTCCCTGTAGAAGCGCGAAGAACCTCTTTGGCCTTCGCTAAAGATCCAGCAGCGGTACCACAGCGATCGTCGACTGCTGCGGTGGCATCATCTAGAGCACTTCCATGCTCCAGCGCACCGCGATCAAACGTGATGCCTAAATCTTCTGAGACAAAGAAGGAAATGACCCAAATAAGAATGAGACAAGGAGCGGCCGAAAAATACAAGACCAAATCAAGTGAAAGATACTCACCGGAGAAAGTCTTGGCCGCAGCCATCATCCTATCGTCCATCTCCTTCTCGCGAGAATCCACAACAGTTGTGAGCTGCTCCTCGCGATTGGAAGCCTCCCGCTGTAGGCGGTCCTTGGCTTCGGCAGCATCATCCACCTCCTTCTGCAGGTGCTCCTTCGCTTCTGCAGCATCCGCTGCTTTTTCCTCCGCTCGACCGAGGCATAGCGTCCAGCTGACGAAGGGCCGCATTGTTTTCATCTACAAACACCACGAAACACATGAGCAACACAAGCATTGTTCATGTGACAAACGAAATAAAAAAGAAAGAGCAAGGCAAGTACCTCAAAGTTGCTGCATGCTGGCCTTCAGTGCCAGATGCTGCTGGATAAGAAGGTTCGCGCTATGAACAATGGGATGCAAGAAGAAACGGAGACACACAACCAAGAAAACATCAGCAAGGGCTCGGGGGCTACGCCCCGAAAGAGCAAAAATCGACCAACAGGTCATCCGGAAAAGGGCTCAGGGGCTCCCCCCACAAGACAAAGATGCAAATTACTTACATGCTCAGACGGAGACTCCGAAGGTCCGCATGCGGTCTTCTGAGTAACAACCACCCGAGATTCTCGTGGGGAGGGGTTCGGGGCGTCGTCCTCAGAGTCGGCCACCATCTGAGAGGGAGGGGCTCCCGGCTTCGACTCCCCTACATCCTCTTAAGTGCCCTCGCTAGGAGAACCCTATGAGGAGCGGCTGCAAGAAAACAGTTGGATTAGATAACAACCTATGTTATTCAAGCAAGTAGCATAAACAAAATGCAGATAAAGACACTTACGAGTCAATATCAGATAAATTGAAGACGGGCGGTGCTTCTCCTTCTTCTTCTTGGCGGGCGGCTGCGGAGCCATCGCCTGAATGGGCACAGCCGGAAATGGCACAGAAGAGGCACCATCGTCCTCGCTGTGGCACTTGAGGAATGACGGACCCCTTGGCATTGGCGGTGTCGACGAATCCGAAGGCATGCTCCGGGCGTGCTTTCGGGTCCGCCCCTCGCTTGGCTCGGGGACTTCCTGAGTTGTTGATTGCGCCGGAGGAAGTTCAGACTCCGAGTCCACAACCTCGTTGTCCGGCACAACCAGAAATTTCTCAGGTAGCAGGGGCACCATGCCAGCTACCTTGAGCTTCTGCACACCAAAGACATCAAGGATCGTGATTAGTAACAACAGTCATAAAAAATAGCACTCGAACAAAGGCGCAACACGCATGACGCAATTCTACACCTGAGGGACTGGTTTTGAAGCACTGAAGGGGGCAGTCAAGGACTTCCCCGGGAGATCTTAATCGCCCTTGAACTTCAGCAGCGGCCGAAGAACTCTATCGAGGTTGCCCCTGGATAGCTCCTCGGCTAAAACCCTCGTCGGGTCGTTGCGGCGAGTGTAAAGAAACATCGGATGCACCCTCGCTTGGAGCGGCTGCACCCGATGTTTGAGGAAGGTGCGGATGATGTCCACACCATTGACCTCCTTCCCCGCAACCATCTGGATAACCTCCACCCAACGGTAGAGCTTCTCCACCTCAGCTACCTCGCCCTCCAAAATGTGGTTCTTCTAGGACCTCTACAAAACGATTTCCTGGGAGGAGTCGAAGGGGGCGAGGCCAAAATCTTGCCCGTCCACTCTGGAGTCGCGGATATAAAACCACTTCTTCCCCCAGTATTGGATGGACTCGCACATGGAAAAGGAAAAGAAAAGAACGGAAGATCGAAGGGAGATGATGCAGCCACCGAGCGGATAGACCCCGCCGGTGCCAAACTGCCTCTTCACAGAATATAACTTCCGGAAGAGGCCATAGTGTGGCTCGATACCGAGCCAACACTCGCAGAAAGTTATAAAGCAGGCGATATGGAGGAGAGAATTGGGCGAAAGATGATGAAGTTGGATGCAGTAGAAGAAAAGGAGTCCACGAAGAAAATCGTGGACATGGAGCGACAGGCCACGAAGAACAAAAGAAACGAACATCACCCGAAACCCTACGGGTGTACGGGGGATTACCTCATCGCCTGGAAGCTTCAGAGCCTCCTTGTCCTGCGGGATTAGCCCTGCATCACATAGTTTGCGCAGGTTAGCTTCGCGCGCCTCCGTGCGCCTCCAATTATCGTCCGTGATGCGCGCGACACCGTCAACTTTCTATTCATCAGCGGCGGCACTCGTGCCCACTCCGGCAGAGGTCTTCTTCAATTTTCCCATTGCGGGGCGTCGACGATGGCGGTGTGCGCGAAGGAATGAAGAGGGAAAGGACCGACGAACATCCAGTGCGCGCAAGGAAGGCAGAGCTCGTGAAAATGGAGGCAATGGTGAAAGCAAATGGCAATGGGTGAAACAGAATCACTATTTTCCCCACGGTTATAAAAGACGAGGACGATGAACACGAACCGTTCGTCCAGAAGCCCTAACGTGCAAGTTAAATCCAACCCTACACGTGTCAACACAGCAGCGAACCGTCGCCCGCATGCCGTCCACTATGAACGGAACTCGAGGAGACGTTGTAATTCTCGCCACGACACGCATGACCAGTCCACTCCAAGTCAAGAAGTGGGACCCATCTTCATCCTGTCACTTCACCTATGGCACCGCAGACGGTTGAGGTCACCAATCGTCAGCACTGACGTCATCAAAAGAAGTCTAGCAACGGCTGGAAATCTTTGACTGAAAAATCAAGTACTTACTCAAATCTACGATTCGAACAACTACTCGGGGCTACTCCTATCAAGAGCGCTGGCCGCGCACCTGGGAAATGATTAAAGAACTGCGCCTATCGACTATCTTCGAGTCCTACGTCGAGTCTAAGGACTCGGGGGCTACTCCCATAGGGAGGATTGATCAAGCATCCAAAAAAATTGTGTCTTACTGACCTTAAGCTTAAAGCGACTAAACTAAAGTCTCTGCTCGAGTCTACGACTCGAACAAACACTCGGGGGCTACTCCCATAGGGAGCGCTAGTCGCGCACCCTATGAATTATTCGACTGTGGTCCTTCGGATCAAAATACGAAATCTTTTTGGCAACTTTGCCCAAACCTATGCTAAGTGAGAAGCATTCTCCTTGGCTACCCAAAACACCTCCACGGTGATAACATTTCAGATGCTGTGTCTGCGACAAAAAGATAAGACCTACAAATATCGTCTGATGGCCTGGTAACGCACCTGACTGCGCTCTGCCAGTAAAAAACCATGTCAACAGGCATGACGAAAAATTCTGATGGACACGTTAGGTACATTAATTAAAAACAACTAGGTTTCAACTCCTATAAGACCTTAATGGCCTGAGTCGAATTACGCCAGCATTCATTCCATATTCGAGTCCCGGTACTCGAGTCTGAAGAAGATCGTGTTGTTTTGTCCTATGACAGTTAACTAGCCCTGATCCGTCAGGAGAGCCAGGTACAAGCATCAACAATCCCTACGAACTAAATCATTTTTTCTCTTACAAACAGTTCCAACTACACCCAAAATATTGAAGAGTTCTCAGCCGAATCTACGATTCGACTGAACACTCAGGGGCTACTGACATGGTTATACCCCATGGGTACACACCATTGGCATATACGGTCCAGCACAAGGAAGGCCCACGACAAGACACACGGCCCGTGGATATTTCGGGTGGCCCAAGCCCATGACGTCTTCAGATCCTTGGAGAACACGACTATAATAGATAGAATTTCAAAGGATACAAACCCTAATCTGTAACTGACTCGACCTATGCCCTGGACCTGCCTATCTATATAAAGGCTAGGAGGGCACGGCGAGGAGGGCCTTCAACTCACCTCATACACACCTCACGCTAGATTGCATCTTCGCACCCCTATAACTTTTGGTTCCGCCGTAATAAAGAGAGCAGACAAGCAGGAGTAGGGTTTTCCCTCCAGGGCCTGAACTTGGGTAAACCTCGTGTCTCCGTGTTGCTTGTCTGTTAACCGTTCCACGATCTCTAGAATCCCCATCTTCTCCGAAACCCAAGTCCATAACAATGGGCATTGATGAGATCGAACCTCGTTAGATGGTGGCGGCGACTACGGACTGTTTCGTGGAATATTGATCGGATACTTAGGGTTTCTGCATCGGGGGGGACTTTAGAGGCGAAGAGGTGAGGCATGGGGGGCAGCCAGGGTGGTCACACCCTCCTGGCGCGGCTAGGGCTTGGCCGCGCTGCCAGGGGGTGTGGCCCCCTGGTACCTCCCCTTTGTCTCGTATTCTGGCTCCGTGTTCCCCGCAGTAAAATATTGACTTTGGCTTTCGACCCATCCAATTCCGAGAATATTGAGTTTCTGCCTTTTCTGGAACCAAAAACAGAAGAAAAACAGGCAACTGGCACTGTGGCATCTTGTTAATAGGTTAGTCCAGAAAAACATATAAAAACACCTCAAAGTAAAAACAAAGCAAAGAAAAGTAGATAATAAACAAGCATGGAGCATCAAAAATTATAGATACGTTTCTGACGTATCATCCCACACCCTACTGTTGTATATCATGTGATTATACTTTGATTGATGTATGGTTTTAGGCTTGTATGCATTGTATTGATGGTGGTATAGTTTGTTTGCATGTATGATCGATAACGGCGATACTGGCGTTTGTGAGACGCTGAGAATAAGGAAGCATTGGGTTATTCTTTTTATTATTGGTATTGGCACTATTGGTATTATGGTATTATAAGGAAGTCAAGGGACATCTCGCTGGTCACAGGCAAGACACCGTTCCTGAACTCCTATATTAACTTACCCCTTTTTAGCAATTGTTTTATATCTCGTTTATGAATTTCATGATTAAATGCATGGTTTGTTTTAAATAAAAGGCGTGAGTAACTTAGCTCCTTCGAGTTATGATGGAGTGTCCATTAGGACACTTACCCTCGTTGACATCCACTTATACCCCTTTATACTGAGGCTGAGATGCTTAGCATCTTCCCTCTTGGAAACTACAGATTTTCAATTATAAAAATATTTTGGGTTTTACCCTACTACGGTTTCAAAAATAAAACCCTTGGAAAGAGGCATCGTTTACGAGTGGAAGTTTTACTAAAGAAGATATGAGGAGGATAATGAGAAAGTTGAGCAAGATAAAGTTAAGGGATGTTATATGCCTTTACCAGAACAATTTATCCATGCAGCCACACTACCCCAGTCGTTGGGGCTTAACTCGTAGTTTGTGGTCTTTAGCTGGGGCTGCTCATACTCACTAAAGGGGAGAAATCCCCTGAAATCCGAACTGTCGTGGACAAGGTACCGGTGCAACAATTGGGTCTCTCGTAGACGGTATGATTTTTGTTTGTACGGAAGGAAGTGGACTCAAACTACTATATGCCAAACTTGGTTTGGGGAAGAGTCTTGTACGGAAGGGAGGACTATGGTTGTCGTGCCACATACTCCTGCTGGATAGAACAACCCAAAAGGAAAAGCCGCCGTTGCTAGGGATGGACAAATGAAAAGTGAGGGATTGATTATCCGAACCCCTGTTTACCTTGTGTAGCGGGCCATGGTTGTATCGCGGCGAATGTATTGATTCTTGTGGGTAAAGTGCACAAACTCTGCAGAGTCTAATCTATTTGAATAGCCGTGTCCACGGTCAAGGACGGTTGGAAATATGATTGCTAGGAGTACCCTTGGGATATGTTGAGACGAATAAAGAGGATGTGACTTGGTCACGGGGAAGTATGAGAAAGAGCTTTGTTTTGACCTGAGATGGTTGAAGACATTTTAAAATGGTTTTACTATAAAACTGTTTTCAACAAGTCTTTAACAAGGATATGGAGATATCTGGACTTTCAAAAAGGAGGCATATTTTCTAAAAATTCTTTTTCAACAAAGATATAGAGATGCCAAGGTTAGGCTTTTCAAAAACAACTATAGTGTAGAGCTATCTCGCCACAACCCAATATGCATTATCTTGTTACCTTGACTTGGTGGTTTGCGAGTACATTCAAAGTACTCACCGGCATTGTCCCTGGCTTTTTCTCATTCTCGTGATATAACATTCTAGTGATCAAATCACTTGCTTGCAAGCTAACTAATGTGATATCACCGAGAGGGCCCAGAGTATATATATCTGTCATCAGGATGGACAAATTCCACTCTTGATCCATGAGCCTCACCATAACACCTTCGTAGCACTGAATCCATCTTTATAGTCACCCTGTTATGGTGTGACGTTTGATGTTATCAAGATAATCTTCCGATGTTAGTGATTGACATGATCTCATGGTCTAAGGACTAAGATTACTTCGTATGATGTTATAGAAATGTAAACACAATGACCTTGATCGTAATGCTATACTTCGGATGAATGTTCATCACATCATTCCAACAATGTTGTGACCTCGTTATTAACAACATCCAATGTCCATGATCAGGAAACCTTTGATCGTCTTGTTAATCAATGAGCTAGTTTATAAGAGAGGCATAACTAGGAACTTTCTATTTGTTTATTTAACACACATGTATTATCTTTTCCGTATTAATACAATTATAGCATGCAAAATAAACATTTATCATAAATAAGGAAGACGATAATAACCACTTTATTATTGCCTCTTGGGCATATTCCCTTCAGTCTCCCACTTGCACTAGAGACAATAATCTAGTTTAGAAACTTTGCGTATTGAACACCTATGGCTTTCTGGTGTTCCATATACATGATTGCAAGTGGTTAAAATAATCTACGGATCTGACGCTTTCAGGTCCATGTGTATTTGCATGTCTTTGCGTCTTCACGCATCACTCATTCTCTAATGAGATGGCATTGTATAAATTTGGTCTTTTGGTGAGACCTTTAGTTCCTTGGGGTTAAATCATGTCGATACTATTGTCGTACAATATATATTTAGTGTTAGACCATTGTGAACCACACCTTAGTTTGATAACAAACTACTTGACACAAATTCCCTCCTTTGCTGCTACTATAGCAGTCATATACTTAGCCTTTTGTTGTAGTATCCGTCACAATATCTTAACTTTGGAATTCATCCAAATCCGTCATGGAAACTTCTTTCCATTTCACTGTGCCACCCATAGTTTAAATTGAGAGAAACTTAATTTGTATCTTGTGACAGAACTAGTGTCATTTTACAATGAACTATTTGTCTCCTATACAAATATAATATATTCTTAATTCTTCCAAAAGATTATAATAATATCATTACTATCCTCCAATGATCATTTTATGATTCATTCTTGTATATGCTCATAACATTTAGAGCATAGGACATATCTGGATGTGTACATATCATGGTATGATTGATCAAGACATTCTTGTGATTTCACTCATCAAGTGACAAAGCACTTGAATCTTGTTTCACTTATCAAGTGTCGATACACTTGAATCTTGATTCAATTCTTTTTCATGCGACAAGAACCTTTTCTCATTGTTTCCATATTGAATTCCTTAAATATCTCATATATGTACGTTTGACATAACCATATTAGCGTCACAGTCTATCCATATAGACATTCATGCTAAATATTTGGGTTTTGCCTAAGTCTTTTATCGAAATGAAATTCTCAACCTTTGTCAATAAAAAATACATCATTTCCATTCAACAAGATGTCCTCCACATAATGTATTAGAAATATGTCTTAGCACTCCCACTTAATTTCTTGCAAATGCAAGCATCCTCATCGTCTCCTGATGAAAACTCCTTTAATAGTTTCATCACGGTGAAGATTCCAACTCCGTGATGCTTACTTCAACCATTAAAGTTTGCATGCCCTTTTTAGCATCCTTTGAATTAACAAAACCCTTTGGACCATGTCGTGTACACATCCTAGGTAACCATTCTATTAGAAGAACTTTCTTTTGTTTGTTCAACTACCATATACCAAATTATATGTAGTGGTATTTACACTAGTCCGTCCAGACTAAACATCGCTATGAAATATTAAATCTTGTCATAACTCCTTGAACATTGTTGTAAAAACTTTACCGACATGTCGACTATTTCATAGATGTGAAACATCTATGTCAGTTTCTTTATAGATCCAAATACGACCGAAAGGTTTTTACACCTTTCCGAAGGGTCTTCCAAGTTCAAAAAACTTGATTTCTCGTGTATGGACCTATCACAGATTTTATGGCTTCAAGCCATTTGACGCAGTCAGGCCCATCATCACTTCTTTGCATGTAGTCGCTTCATCATTGTTAAACAACTATGTTTTACTCTAAAATCTTAGCATTTGATTGTTTATCTGACCTACTTGGTTTAATAGGAACTTAAACCTCCGTGACCGCAACCTTTGAGGCACGTGAGCCATGAGCATTGTGGCTTCCTCTGGAACATTTTACGGCGCAGCGCAACTCAGCTCATATAGCTAAGGTTCGTTAACATTATCAAAGTTCTATTGTCCTCCAACTTAACTTTTGCGAAAAATTTCTTTTTCAAGAAACTTCACATTTCAAGCGACAAACCCTTTTGTCCTCGATGTTATGGAGGAATACCCAATGGTTATTTGAAACAACCTACAAAGACATGCTCATCCGACTTTGTTTGTAAACATCTTACTTATGCTTAGCATACCAAAATTTAAGAAAGGACAACTTGGGTTTTACCCCAAACCATAACTTACATGGTGTCATTTCAACGGACCAAGATGGAGCTCATTTCAGTATAAAAGCGGCAATCTCTAAAGCTTTAATCTTTTAAAACATAATGGCAGTTTTATAAATAACACCTTTGATCCAACCATGTCAAACAAGGTTTCATTACAAATCTTAAACACTCCATATTCCTATGGTGTTTCTGGAGATGCAAACCTAAGTGTTTGGCTTAACTTGGAACTCAAATAAATCCCTTTATGATAAAATCATAAATTATTTATTTTCTTGTTACAATGATTTTCCACTTCATCTTGGAAGTCTTTGAATGTTTTCAAATATTTCATACTTCTTTCTCATTAAGTGAATATTCACTCAAATTTCCGGAGAAAGCATATGAAGTTGAAATCCATCGCTTACGACTACACATAATGGACTACATACATCGATATGTATAAATTCTAATAATTTAGTCGATCGTTCTTCTTTGTCCTTTGAACAAAGTTTTAATTATCCCGAAGAAATTCTCACAAGAGTCATTTGATCAAATCAAAGACTCCAAAAATCCATGAATATGGAGTTTCTTTATGTTTTCTTTCCAATATAATTTAAACAGCGATGTCACTTCGTAAGTGATCTTTCAATTATTTGTCCTGCGACATTTTAGCATTAGTTTTTATGGGTGATTTCTCCAACTAGATTTGTAAATCATCCATCTTATATGGAATACGGTAATTATTTGAACAATCTTTCTTCTCATAATACCTGATTAAAACAAATCTTAAAGGTAGGCTTTAATTTCAATGAGAAGTACAAACAACAGCTTGTTTGTTATGAACATCATCAAATATTCTCTTGCTAGTTACTTAGGCCATTGTAGTTCATGAATTGCGTCGTTCTTTATGAAATTTCATACCAACCAATTCGGTATTCAATACCTAAGAACAATATTGTTTAACAAGCAAAGAATATAACCATAAAATGTATATCATCTATATACCTAAACTGGATATTTCTAGTCTTTTTTTTCTGCCAAATATATTTTATAGATTCTCTTTTAGTATTTCTCTTTTACTTTTAAAATAATCTATCAACATCAAAAGTGGCACCATATACATGACACATATTCCAAAGCGTGTATAGTCAAATACTAATACCTTTGGACTTGCACTTTGAAGTAGATCACCATCATCAATTGATTGGCGTTCATTCAAAATCCATTATTTAGTACTACCTACGATCCTAAATAAGTGTTGCCATTTTGAACTAGAGTTAGTTCAAAACCGTGACACTTATTTAGGATCGGAGGGAGTAATATTTTAGTGTAGTAAACACTTTACATACATTTTCTATTCATCCTTATCATGATGACTTTCATGATCAAGCTAATGTAGCTTATAAAGGCGAATTGTGAGTATAACGTTACTTTCAGAAACCCTTTTGGATGATTAGGATGTCTAGCATCTCCAACCTTTGCAAAATTGACATCCAATATGAGAACATACATTATACTCTATCATATTGCAACCAAAACATTGTTTCAGATATCGTTATATCTGCCACACATTATGGTTTCTGAAACAATTCTTTCAGCTCCTAAATAAACTTGATATTAAAAGCAATCAAGAATCATGGAGGCAAACATGATACTTTAGATACTAACACTGGAATTGTTACTCTCGATTTGATATTAATTATTAATTTTCACGAAGTAAACAGAGTTTTCTGAAAGTTTGCAATAGGGCTTTAAACTTTAGATTGACACTCAACACAATACGATACCAGTTCGTAAAGTAAATATCCAGAATTCTATAGTTCTATTATCTCAATACAACTAATCATAAGGTGGTGAGCGAATGCCAATGAATACAACAAATTATGCAAATTCACTTTGATTTAATTTAAGATAAATTGAGTTCTACTAATCCAAATTAGAAATGAAATCTCACTCAAAAACGACATCCCTCGTGTCTTTTTGGTGATTACATGAACCAAATCCACTACACCAAGTCCGATCATCACGTGAATCGGTGTAGATTCAAAGGCGAGCATCTATATGGTCATCATATAAAAACATATGACTCATGATTAACCTTTCAGTCCATGTTCCGAGGCCATGTCTATACATCCTAGGCTCTCCAAGTAATAATCTTAGTATTCGCGTGTGTAAAACTGTCTTACACCCGAGATATGCTCGTGGATTCAAGTACACCCGATCATCATGTGATGTCTTGAAGCGGCAAAACATAGTCGGTGCATACTTAAGGGATCATCTTAGTATGCTAATAAAACGCCAAACTAGCAATATAAGATGCAAAAAATATCTTATGTGAAAAGTGAAATGATATGGTCCTTGCACTTGATCGTTATCATGTGCATCGTGGTATGATCTTCATGATTCCTTTATGTGTAAGGCCAAGGTCTATGGATCTTACATGTTATGTGTGTTGTAAGAGTATCGACTTATACTTTTACTTACAACATCACCATATCATGACACTAGCCCAGCAACCATCTAAACTAGACGCTTCTAATTTATCCATTACAAGTTTTTACGTGGTTGAGGGCTTTCGGAGATAGAACTATTCTTACCTACAAACATGGAACCACAATGATGATAATCAAATTATTGACAACTCATTATAACTCAGATATTGACTATAGTAGGAGAGACAGACACCCGCAAGCCACTTATGCAAAACTAGTTGCATGTCAAACGTGGAACGCGTCTTATGTGCGAGGACATGTAAAGTTTGTCCGGGCCGCTTCATTCCACTATGCCACCAATATCCAAAGTACAAGGAAGAAATAATAACATGACCATCAGCGCCCACATACTCATATTTGTACTACCCGTGCAAAGCATATATGCATAGATCTGACTCTGATACCACTGTATTTACAAGAAAGTGAGTGGGAGCTCTGTAGAATTCTTAATACTATATGTAGATGACATATTGTTGATTGGGAATGATGTAGACCTTCTTAATAGTGTCAAGGAATATTTGAATAATAGTTTTTCAATGAAAGATCTTGGCGAAGCAGCTTACATATTAGGCATAAAGATTTATAGAGATAGATCGAGACGCCTAATATCATTGTCACAAAGTACATATTTGGACAAAGTTCTAAAGAGGTTTGGAATGGAAGATAGCAAGAAAGGGTTCTTGCCCATGTTGCCCAATACGACCTTGAGTAAAACTCAAAGTCTAGCAACGACAGAAGATAGAGAAAGGATGAGTAAGACTCCCTATGCCTCAGCCATAGGATCTCTAATGTATGCCATGCTATGTACTAGACCCGACATTGCATATGCTGTTAGTTTGACTAGCAGATATCAAAGTGATCCAGGAGTGGATCATTGGACAGCTGTTAAAAACATCCTTAAGTACTTGAGAAGAACTAAGGATATGGTTCTTTCTTATAGAGGTGATGAACAGCTCGTTGTTAATGGTTACACCGATGCTAGTTGGAACACCGATCCGGATGATTCTTAATCTCAATCTGGATACGTATTTACTTTGAATGGTGCAACAGTTAGCTGGAGGAGTGCAAAGCAAAGTGTTGTGGCAAGATCTTCAACTGAATCGGAATACATAGCTGCTTCAGAGGCTTCACAAGAAGCAATATGGATGAAGGAGTTCATTACAGAGCTCGGTATGGTTCCAAGTGCGCTGGACCCAATGTCTATCTACTATGATAACATGGGCGCCATAGCCAATGCGCAAGAACCAAGGTCACACAAGAAGCTGAAGCACATCAAGCTACATTTTCATGCTATTCGAGAACATGTCCAAGATGGTGACATAAAGATTTGCAAAGTACACACAAATCTGAATGTGGCAGATCCGTTGACTAAACCTCTCCCGAGGTCAAAACATGACCAACACCAAACTGCCATGGGTGTTCGGTATATTACCATGTAATCTAGATTAGTTGACTCTAGTGCAAGTGGGAGACTGTTGGAGATATGCCCTAGAGGCAATAATAAATGTAGTTATTATTATATCTTTGTGTTTATGATAAATGTTTACATTCATGCTATAACAGTATTAACAAGGAAACATCAATACTTGTGTGATTTGTAAACTAAATTAGAGTCCCTAGTAAAGCCTCTTTATAATACTAGCTTGTTGGTTAATAAATGATTGTGGTTTCCCTATCATGAACATTGAGATGTTATTAACAAGAATATCATATCGTTAGGAGAATGGTATGATGGACATACTCCTATAGATAAGCGTAGCATAAAGATCAAGTCATTTTAATAGTTCAATTGCTATATGCTTTCTGATACATAGTAACCTAATTCCTTAGACCATGAGATCATGCTTATCACCATCACCGGAAGGATGCTTTGATGACATCAAACACCACACCGTAACTGGGTGGCTACAAAGGTGGAATTGAGTGTTCGAAAAGTATGGGTTGAGACACATGAATCAAGAGTGGGATTTGTCCATCCATATGACGGATAGCTATACTCTGGGCCCTCTCGGTGGAATGTCATCCAATTGGCTTGCAAGCATGTGACTGGCTCACAAGGGATCACATATCACGGGAACGAGAAAAGAGTACTTATCAGTAACGAGGTTGAACTAGGTATGCAGAGATACCGACGATCAAAACCTCGGATAAGTAAACTATCGTGAGACAAAGGGAAATTGGTATCGTATGTAAGTGGTTCATTCGATCGCAAAGTAATCGTAGAAATATGTGGGAACCATATGAATTTCCAGATTCCTCTATTGGTTATTGTTCGGAGAAGTGTCTCGATCATGTCCGCATAATTCACGAACCGTAGGGAGACACACTTAAGGATTCGATGTTGTTGAGTAGTTATGGAATGATGAGTAAGAGACCGAATGTTGTTCGGAGTCTCGGATGGGATCCGGGATATCACGAGGAGATCCGGATAGGTCCGGAGAATAAGATTCATATAAGAAAAGTCCTGTTTTGGGGTTGGAGAATGGTTCCGGTGTTTTCATCGGGAATGTTCTAGAAGGTTCCGGAAGGTCCGGCACTCCGGAGGGGAAGGGTACATGAATGTGTCATAACAAGTTGGAATGGTTGCATCATGTACTAGGTGTCATCTCTGAGCAAAATAAAGGGATAAATCAAATCCTAGTTTGAAAAGTCAAACACCAATTTGAAAAGTCAAACGACAAGTTTGCTTGGTGGAGGGAGAGTAGGAATCCTACTTGGGGAGGAGTTCCTCTCCCTCCACCGCCGGCCTTGGAGGCCGAGTTGGGGGAGGACTCCCTCCCCCTTGGCTGCGCCCTCCCACCTATAAAAGGAGGGGCAGGGCTGCCCCTCTAGACCTACACCTCCACCACCCAAAACCCTAGCCCTAGCCGCCGGCGCTACTACAGCCGCCGCCCTAGGGCAAACCCTAGCCGCCGACTTGGGGCTTTACCCAAGCCCTAGCCGCCGGCCTAGCCCTCTCTCCTTGGTGTGTCTAAACCCTAGATCACCGAGGCCTCTCTCATAGTCCACCATACTCGCTCCGGCTTAAGGCGAAGCCCTGCGAGATCTCCCCTCTACTTCCGATACCACGCCGTCGTGCTGCCGGAATCGCGAGGAGAGTGCTACAACCTCCGCTGCCTGCTGGAACAAGGGAGAGGAAGGTCTTCGTCGAGTACCGAACGTGTGACCGACTGCGGAAGCGCTGCCGGAACGCAGCGCCGGAAGGATCATCTACACGATCTTGAGATCGGCAAGAGTACGACTACATCACCCACGAGAATCCGCTCTCGTTAAACACTTTGGAATCTTCGAGGGTGAGTTATTTCATCGACTCGTTGCTACAATCTAGTAGATAGATCTTGGCTTGTTTGTTTGTATGCGGTAGAATTTTTTTTTCCATGCTACGAACCCTTACACGCAGGCCATAGAGGGTGTCCCCTCCTCTCCCTCATTCATATGGTGAAAGCTCCACTCACATAAACACACCTCCACTCACAAGTCCACTCACATGCATTAATTTTCCACCAAAATTAATGCAAGCTCTCATGTAATAAAACTGTTTTATTTATTTTATTCAGAATTTTTTTAATTACTTTAATTAACAAACATTCACATAAAACCCCTTGCTAGTATTCAATTTCACATGCAGAACCAGTTACAGCAATTTCAACCCAAACGATTTCGGTGTCTAGTGAAATAAATTCCTGGGCTTTCTTTTTCTTTCTCTGGCTTTCTCCAAATAGTGTCGGTATCCCTTAAGTGTGTCACCCTAAGGTTCACGAATAATGGATACATGATCGAGACCCCTCTCTGATCAATAATCAGCAGCGGTACCTAGAGATCCGTACTAAGTCCCACACATTCAACGATGACTTCTGTGATCGTGTGAACCTTATACGCATGTAACGCAATCCCTTTATCTCGCTATATATTACATGCCCGAGATTCGATCATCGGTATCTTCATACCTAGTTTGATCTCGTTACCGACATGTACTCTTTTCTTGTTCCCGTGATATAAAATTCTAGTGATCAAATCACTTTCTTGCAAGCTAACTAATGTGATATCACCGAGAGTATATCTCTCTGTCAGAGGGATGGACAAATTCCACTCTTGATCCATGAGCCTCAACATAATACCTTCGTAGCACTGAACCCATCTTTATAGTCACCCTATTACGGTGTGACGTTTGATGTTATCAAGATACTCTTCTGGTGTTAGTGATTGATGACCTACAAGTATAGGGGATCACAATAGTCTTCGTGGGTAGTATTACCCAATTTATTGTTTCGACACAAGGGGAGCCAAAGAATATTTGCAAGCCTTAACAACTGAGTTGTCAGTTCAGCTGCACCTGGAAATAGTTTTTGCTCACAGAAGGTTTTCAGTAGCAACAACAAAGCAACAGCAACAGCAACAGTGAAACAAGAGCAACAGTAACAGTAACGGTAAACAGTAGGATTCGAGTGCGGTAGGCATAGGGATGGATGGACGGGCATTGCATGGACGACTCTAAACATGTAACTTCAAGGTCTAGGGCATTGTAGATAAATAATAACAAGCATCCAAGTAGTATACACTCCTAGGAATGCGCTCCAAATATAGTCATACGTGCTCGCAATGAGAACTTGCACAACATCTTCTGTCCAGCCAGCCCGTGGCAGCGGGGCCTCTAGGGAACTACTGACAATTAAGGTGCTCCTTTTAATAGAGCACCGGAGCAAAGCATTAACACTCCATGAACACGTGTGATCCTCACACCACAGCCATCCCCTCCGGTTGTCCCAATTATTTTCACTTTGGGGCCTTTGGATTTGTACAATGATATGTGTACACAACTTGCAGATAAGATCACACACAATACTATCATAATGATTCAATAATAAGTTCAGATCTGAGATCATGGCACTCGGGCCCTAGTGACAAGCATTAAGCACAACAAGTTGCAACAAAGTCAAATAACACTAATAGAGATACTAGGCACTATGCCCTAATAATCTTATTCGAGTATATGATAGAACTCATCCAATCCCTATCATCCCCAAGCCTACAGCGGGGGATTACTCACTCATGGATGAGGGAAACATCGGTGGTTGATGGAGATGCGTTGGTGATGACGATGGCAATGATCCTCTCCAAATTCCCCGTCCCGGCAGGGTGCCAGAACGGAGTTTCTGGATCTGAATCTTGGTTTCTGGTGGCGGCGGCGGAACGAAACTATTTCTAGAAAACTATCAACCCCCCCTGAGTTTTTCTGTCAGAAGGCAACTTATAGGCGCGAAGGGAGTCCAAGGAGCTGCCTGGGGTGGACAGACCTCCCCCAGGCGCAGGGTTAGTGGGCCTGCGCATAGGGTGGGTCTGGGACCCCCAGGCCTCCTCTCTGTCACCCCTTTTGGCTCCGTGGATCTTTTGGTGAGAAATAGTTTTTGGCATATTTTCCGGAATTTTTCCTGATAGTTCATTTTCTGCACAAAAACAAGACACCAAGGTAATTCTGCTGAAAACAGCGTCAGTCCGTGTTAGTTGTATCCAAATCACACATGTTTAGAGAAGAAACAATAGCAAAGTGTTCAAGAAAGTAGATACGTTTTGGATGTATCAACTCCCCCCAAGCTTAGCTTATTGCTGTCCTCAAGCAATTTAGTTGAAAACTAAGTGCGATAAAAGAACTTTCACGAACACTTTTCTTCATATGATGTAAATATTCTCAGCACAGGATTAGATGCTTAGACAATTCATAATAAGGAGTATGCAACTAAGTCTACTTAATAGTCATTGCAAGCTATAAAGAGAAACCAACTCAATAATAATAAGTAGCATGAAACATAAACATAAGCAACATTGCAATGCTCATAATAAGGTATGATAGAGTGGTATCTCGCTTGCCTTTGTTTGAAGAGCACAATATAAATGCCAAGGCACCTCTGAAGTTCACATGAAGACTAGAATTAAAGATATCATAGATACAAGCATCAAAGTCATGACATAATTAACCAAGTTTTGGAACAAACACAAGAATGACAACTATGCTCTCAAGAAGGTGCTCATAGAATAGGTGATGACTCAACAAAGTTGTGAAAATGGTTTTGTGAATGTTTGAAAGGCTTCCAAATGTTGAAAGGAAGGTACTCATTAGCTTTGAGATCTCATTGCCCCTATCATAAGCATCTTTACGTGGTTAAGGTGAAAGTGAGGTCCACATATGCCCTAATAATCTTATTCGATTATATGATAGAACTCATCGAATCCCTATCATCCCCAAGCCTACAGTGGGAGATTACTGTCACATCCCAAAATTCTCCTAATTTTGGAATGTGAAATAAATAAATAAATAAGTTTGATTGATTGTTTGACTATGTTGAAAATTCTCAAAGAGAAGAAACTTTTTGAATAGAAGATCCTCTCAACCTTGAATTCAAAATCTTATATTCTTTTGTTATGCCCTAAGTAGCCATATAGGCAAAAGGGCATGGATTGATTATGGATTGTAGAATTGGTGTGCAAGATTTCAAAATGAAAATCATGAAGCATTCATAAGCATTTCATTACATCCATGCAAAGTTCTCACAAACTGAATCCAAATCCTATAGTTGATTCACCCAAATGTTCCTAAAGGTAATTGAATTGAATTTATAAAACCCACTGTTGCTAAGGCATAAATTATTGATAATTATAGCCTAAAGAGATCCAATTAATATTGCAAAATTTTAGAAACAAAATTGAGCTCATTTGGAGCTATTATGAAAAAGTTATGGAATAAATACAAACAAATAAAGATATAAATAAAGTAGAATATATAAGGATTTATAAACCCACTACTTGAAAACTAGTAAAAAGATTACAAATATGATCCTACAATGATCTATTCAATTTTAGAAAAATTTAGAAATAAGAATCATGTCATTTGGAGTTCGTATGCAAAAGATATGAGAGAAACAAGTAAATAGAAAAAGAAAAAAAAAGAAAAAAAAACCCAATGGGCCGGCCGAGCCAGCCGGCGGTGCTTTAAAAACCGTGCAAAACCTGTTTTCTCAAACCTATCTCTATTTAAACTACTAGAACTTTTTATCTACAACTCTGAATCGACTTTCGTTTGTTTCTACTTGTTCTCTACTCCAAGGCCTATCTCTACACCATCCTAAATCTTAATATAAACTCGTGGAGCCACGGCTGTATGAGTTTCTATTCTCGAAATCCCGAATCTACACATGCCCGAATCTTATTTCGCTTTTTGACCCATCTAGACTTCGTTTTTTGCCGTCGGCCAAAAAACGGAAGTTGTAAAACTCATCGAAATATTTCAATCCCGACAAACCTCACCTCTTTTCATCCACCACAGCCAGAGAATTTTGCATCGCACTATTTCAGATCTTACGGTGTAAATCCAAGATGTACTCGCGCTCGTTTCTTCAAATCCAAATTCCTTTGGTGAGAAGGTAGGAATAATGATTCCCCACAACTTTCATGTTTTAAGTTTTTCAATTTGACCTACGGATTTGTCTCACTAACACAGATCTGTTTCTTGTCTATTCTGAGCCAAAATCGGGTCAATCTCTTCTTCTAGCCACCGGATCCTATCCAGACGGTCGAGATCCAATCAAACCGGTGCGTGCCATGTCGTTATCCCAGCCATCTTCCTCATCAACACCACGTCAACGTCAGGTCAACATCTAGTCCCAGTCAGCATGCAAAGTCAACCTGTCTAGTCAGTGGAATATTCCCTGGAATATTCCGTTCGAATTTAAAATTGCATATTATAGATCTAACTTGTAAAATTCATTAGAAATTCATACCACGTCCAAAAATTGCGTATAATATATCAAATTGAAGATAATTTTACGTAGAATCATCTTATCAGAATAGATCCAACTTTTACTGTACGTGGTTACTGCAGTAATTTAATTAGTTTTATTGGTCTTTTAGGTTAATAAATTCATAGGAAATTATATGTAACTCCGAAAAATATTAACAACATATCAAATTGAAGCTACTGTAATGTAGATTAATAATATCTGGTTGGATCTAGCCTTTGCCGACTATTTAACCCGTAGCAATTTAATTAGTTTTAATGGCTTTATAAATCATTAAATTCATAGTAAATTAATTGCTTGTCACAAAAATATAAATGATATACCGATGGAAAGCTGGTCCCATGTAGATCATCAATATGCAATTATTTCAGCCTTTGACTGTAAGGTTTTAACGTGAATATTTAAATGGTTTAATGGATTATTTAGAATAATAAATTCATAAGAAAATAAATACTATTCAGAAAATTACAAATAATATGTCCCTGAAATCACAATTCCGTGGAGATTACAGATATACTTTTAGTTTGATTTTTAGGCAACAGAAACTGTATGAATCATTTAAAACCCATTAAACACTATTTAAATCATACAAAAAGATCTATAACTCCGATTAGGGTGAATCCAACGCCTACTGGTTCGTATTAACGTCCTCTATTCAGTAAACCCAAGAAACAAATTTAATTCGATAGTTATAACAGGCGTTACAATAGAACTATCAAAACCCTTATATTGGCAAGTAATTATTAATAACAAGTACCATATTGCTTTATTAATCTCATACATGCATCATATGATCTATTAATGCTTAGAGAACTAAATATAAGCATTGTAACATATTAAACCGTCATGCATGTTTTTGATCATCCTTGTTGTGGTTGCTATGTTTGCAATTGTTTTGATTGGAACTACCTTGTCCTCGTATTAGATTGTTCGGAGAGTGCGATTGCTGTGGAGAAATACAATCAACACCCCATATTATCAACATAAGGCAAGTTACACCACTTGTTCATAATTTTGTCCCAGTTTTGATTCTATGCATGTGATCTTCAAAATTCTGTAGTATGCATGTGTAGGATATTCTAGTAGAATTTTTCCTTAGTATTATTTTGCAAGTGCGATGATTTTGTAGTATGCCATGAGTAGCTCTATACTTAGGATTTTCCCTCCTAATAGGTTACCCCTGTTTTTTGCTAAGTATTGCTTGCTATGGTATATATACAAAGTACCGTTGGCGGGTTCGAAAGACAAAGAATTTTCTAAGTATAAAGGCTCTCTAGAGCAAACTTTTGTTCTCAAATCCACTTCAAAATAAAACTAAGTTTTCTTCTGGGCGGAATGGTTGTCGGGTCAACGAGTGAGATTTTGGTGGAGGACGGCCGCCCAGGAATCAAAGAAGTCTGCCATGTTTCAGAATTCAGAAGCTTCCAGTGCAACCACAATACATTATGGGCTTTGTGTTGGCCTAGTACTTAGTGGAAACCTCACCTGGGTACCAACATTTGGAGGTTCTTGGCACGGTTGGATCCATAAGGTAGAGGGGCTACTAAGGGAAAGCCTCGCCATGGTCTTGTCTGTAAAAGGACTTGATCGTGGATTGTGGGTAAAGTGCACAAACTCTCGAGAGTATTGCAATCTGATCGATCAGCCGTGTTCACGGTAACAAAACAACAATGAGTGTCTGAAGGATGGAGCCTCTGAAGGATCTTCCTCTCCCTTTTCTAAACAAAGTTTTTAAAACCCCATGGTGTGAGTAATATCGCCAATGGGTGGGATTTTGGGAGCTTGGTGTGTAATATCCAAGTGTCACTTGGTGCGTAATATCCAAGTGTTTGGTTGTTTGGACACTTGGTGCGTAATATCCTCGTGTGCCACTCGACCTTATTTTAACTAAGCAAATGTTTACAAAGTAGGACAATCTTCTCTTCTTCTCTCTACTTAAGAAAACTAGCTTTGAGCAAATGAACTCTACAGCCTAAACTAGCCTTGCATGTAGAGATAACCTTTTATTTCCTTGGTGTAATTTGCCAATACATTCAAAGTATTGACCCAACTTGTTGGCTGCACGTTTCATGTGCAGAATTTCGAAGATCGTTGAAAGGTGCGCTAGGGTCGCGGGTCTTCACTCAACCTGCCTGTGGCATTGATGGGACTCATGTTGTATATTTTTCGCTTTTGTTGTAATAATGTAAACTCTGGATTATTCGATTCATGTAATAAAGACTTGTGTTTTACATGATATTTCATCGACTGTGAGTGCTAGCTATTGATCCAGGGACTAGCATGTTAATCACAGGGACTTAGGGTCCTTACCGATCCGAGGTCGCTACAGATGGTATCAGAGCATAAGTTGACTGTAGATCGTGATCCTAGACATGGAAAAACCTTAGGACAAATATTTTCTAAGTTATTTCAGAAAACTCTCATACTTCTCATCATCTACCTTGGGGTTTTAAAATTTCTTAAGTCTCTTCTTTTCAACATTAGAAAATGACCACTACACACTTCAAGAAGAAACTTTTCTCGAGATTACCTTTTCAAAGAAGATCATCTCAATGTTTCAATTAAGTTGGTACTTGAAGATCTGCATGAAAGATGTTCCAAGACTGAAGCTACGAGATTAAAGACTTCAAAGGCCTTAAATCAATGTTATTAACTAAAGAACTCGAAAGATTGAAGATTATGAAGAACATGAAGACTATCAAGAGCACCTCCAAGCCTCGAAGATTCCAAGTGACCTATTAGGAACCAAACCCGAATAAGATTTTGCTAAATATAGATACGACAAATTGTTTGCTATCTTGTATGGTTTATTACCATAGCTAATGAAAACCTATTTTCTAAACAAGATTTCTTGTATGGGTTATTCTTATTATTTCCATACTTCATTCGTTCCTACTCTAAACCTTGGTCAACTCGACGGATGGACCATATCAATAAGGAGGACAAGGAACTCAACTCCACCAAGCGTAAGAGCCACGCCGATGCAAAGAAGTGGATGCTCCAGGTTGAAGAAAGAATGAAGGATGCCAACATTGAAGTCAACAGAATGCTTCATTATGCCACCCAATTCCTAAAGGACGACGCTCCAACTTGGTGGGAGATGCAACACGCCATTGATGATCATCAAGGGGTGATATCTTAGGAAGAATTTAAAGTGGTTCTACTTTAATCTTGTCTCGTATACCAAAAAATCCAAGAAGTTGAAGTCCCGAAACATTTAGCTTGCACGATCTATGGAGAAATAGGACATATCACCAAGCACTACTAGGAAAATGGCTATAGGTAATCAGCACATCCGTGGCTCACATGGTTGAAGTGCCCCACGGCTAAAACAGGCGTGGCTCACCTATGGGCAGTGCCCTACTAGTAACTAGAACAACCGTGGCGCACATGACCATACTGCGCCACAGATGTGTGTGGGCCAGGGTCCTGTTGGCCGCACACCAAACATCCATAGCGCACATTGGGTAGGTGCGCTACGGTTGTTAGTGTCAACCGTGGCGCACATGGAGGGGGTGCGCTACGCCTAAGCGCATGCCCCTCTCTGCTGTGAAACGGCCAGACACTTCTGTGGCGCACTATGGCATGTGCGCCACAGATGTATAAACTTAGTAGTAGGGCACCTTGCCCTAGTGCCCTACGCCTAACTATCCTGCACCAACTCCAACCCCCCCCCCCTGGATCGCCTTTTTAGGTTTTTCAAAAAATAAAAGAAAATGATAAACACTTCAAAAAAATTAAATCTTTTCATATTTAGGTAGGTAATGTGGTATAGCTTCTAGTAAAATTAACAAACATGAGTTTTGACTTTATTTGCAAAAAAAAGTCATGCCACGATAAAAAGGCCGTAACTTTTGCATACGATATCGAAAAAAATCGTATAATATACCAAAATGACGAGAACGAGATTTCGCATCCGCTCGCAATGACCTATGGTCGTTTAGCGATTTTTTAGATTTTCAAAATTTGAAAAGAGTAAAAACTTACGGTCAAAAGACCGTTTTTTCCTGCAGAAAAAAAAATAGAGGGCGGCTTACCCGTAGCGCACCACCACCTAGTGCGCCACGGATAAGCTTGGGCGGGATTCTAATTTCGAATCCCCACCCCGCCCACCTTCCCTCCCCTTCTCTCCTTTTCCTTTTCCTCCCTTCTCATTTCCTTTTTCTTCTCCTCCTTCTCCTTCTCTTTCTCCTTCTCCTCCTCTTCCTCTTCCTCCTCCTTGTAGTGAACATGGTGATGGCGGCGGCCTCCTCCTTGCAGTTCCGACGACGAGATGGCGGGCTCCTTCTTCTCCTCCTCTTCCTCCTCCTCCTTGTAGTTCCGACGACGACAAGGCCTCCTCTTCTTCTCCTCCTCCTCCTCCTCTTCTTCTCCTTCTCCTCCTCCTCTTCCTCCTCGTCTTCTTCTCCTCCTCCTCTTCTTCTCCTTCTCCTCCTCCTCTTCCTCCTCTTCTTCTTCTCCTCCTCCTCTTCTTCTCCTCCTCTTCCTCCTATTCTCCTCCTCCTCCTTGCAGTTCCGACGACGAGGTGACGACGACGAGGCGACGACGGCGACCTGCACCGACGCGCGACGACACTGACGACGAGATCCAGATCTGCTGCTTTTTTTTGAATTTTGAAATTTATATCCGTGGCGCACAGCACCTAGTGCGCCACGGTTATCGTTTCATACGCGTGGCGCACCTAGACTACTTTCCGTGGCGCACTGGCATGTGCGCCACGCCTATCTCGACACAACCGTGGCGCACCAGGTAGTGCGCCACGGCTAGGAGATAGCCGTAGCGTGAGGCCCGTGGCGCACTGCTAGTGCGCCACAGATGGCCTTTTCAGGTGCGCCACTAAAGGCCGTTTTCCTAGTAGTGAAGGAGCATCATGATCAGCGCCCCTACTGTGAAGGAAGGCACCCATCAGAAGAATGTCCCAGCTCTCAAGTTACATTCTTACTGTGCGAAGGGACCAATCACAACCCCGCTTAATGCACCTCTATCCGGTGGTACATCAACTGAATCAACAAGTCAGAGACGGAATGCGCCAAGACCTCATGAAGCTCCGCGAGGACACGACAAAGACAAGGGACAAATTCAAGACTCTAGACACCGCACCCAAAGTCATCACTTCACAATACTCGACATATGAAAGGAATGCCCATTTTCCCCAAACTGGCTCAAGGAAACGATCAAGGCTTCCAAATGTTGAGGTAGAGCATGAAGAACCACAAGACGGGATGTCCTTGCCAAAAAGGAGGAAGGATCTAAGCAAAAGTCCTATGCTTCCAGTGTCACAATCCTAGGCATTATGCTGATAATTGTCCAAAACATGTGAATGTAGCTGGAAAGGATAAAAAAACGATGATGGTAATAGCAATAGAAGACCTCTATTAGGATAACTATCATATTTTATACTTATTAGATGTTCTTATATTTCTTGTCTATCTTTTCTATAACCTCTTCTTGTTCAAATTTGTGGTTGTCCATTCTTATGATACCTATATGAGAGTTAGCTAAGTAAAAGAACAAATAGTATGACATAAATAAACATCTCATTAAGTTTGGTTAGGTCTGGACCACCATATTTTATCTCTTTAGGAGATCATCGCTATCGTGTTAGCATATTATTTTTACCAACTTATGTGGTATGACAAAATAGGTTGCTTGCTTGTTTGTAATGAACCATATCGTGTGATGCCTTATTTAGGATCTGTTGTTTTGAAACTCTAAAGTTGCTGGAGTTTTCGTATGGTTTTTAAAATTATTTTAATGATGTGAATTGATTAAAATTCGTGGGATTACTGCTGCAATTTTCTGCCTGCCTGTTGTGCCGCGCGATTTTTCATATTTTATTGATAACTCAGATAAATCTCAAAAAATAGGATCTGGAGCGTAATTACCTTTAGTATATGCAAAAAAATTGGCTAAAATTCCTGATGAGTTTAGTTCTGTCAGAAAAATTCGTGAAACCTGCTGTACCGTTTTGACAGATTTTGTTTGTTGCTTATATGTTGCTATGTTGTACTCTAGTATTGTTTCCAATGCTTTCAAACTATTTTGTGGTTATATACTGCTATATTTATACCCCTGTAATGTTATTATACAAGTGTTTGATTGTGTGTTGATCGCTTATGATTGTTTGCTTGTTTGTGACATTGAATGCTTCATATATTTATGGGTAGGATTATTTTCTTAGTCGTTTCTTTCCTATAGAATCTATTCTTCCCTATCTTGAACCCTGGGAGATATAATGATGTGTTAAGTGGAAGGTTTGATCACACAATGCATTTAGGAAAGAGAATGCTTCACCTAATGGAAAAAGGATGTGGAAGTATGAAGTGTTGCACATGATGTTATGTAGTATATTACCCAACCTGAAAGTTGAAGTAGCGATAGCTTAGTTTTAGTAGTAGCTTTGTTGATTGGATACATGGGAGTATACATAGAGCATTAGCTCGTGCCCATGGAAATATTCTTCAAGGCAAGTGAGAATGCCCGAGTGATAGAAAAAAGTGATTCACCTATCCTCATACAGGGTAATGATTTGGGTGCAGGATGGATTGATCACCATTCCTACTACTCTTATTATTCGCTCTTGTACTGTTGGCTTTGCGAATCTTGAGTGCCTTTCAGCCTTAGCAGAGAGCCGGCGTTGAGCCTAAACCTTAGAATGGTAGATTGTTCCACCTCTACAAAAGCATTCATTGCTAAGCGTAGGAATATACGGTAAGGATGAATCCCAACCGTGAATTATGGGCACCGTGAAGTAAACGCTCCCTATTTGCCCACCATGAGAATTTTGCTAGTTTAAGAAGTGCTTTCTCGGAAACTATCAATCATGATGTTTAGAATGTGCTAGAGACATTGTGCCAATAAAAGTCTAAAGGAGAACCAATCTGAGCTAAGTGAATCCTCGAGAAGTGACCTAGTCAATTTTCTTTTAAGGATGGTAGCATCCTAATGGATCCCGAACCTTTCTTTCTTTCTAGCCTTCCCAAATCTCGGGACGAGATTTCTTTTAAGGGTGGTAGTCTGTCACATCCCAAAATTCTCCTAATTTTGGAATGTGAAATAAATAAATAAATAAGTTTGATTGATTGTTTGACTATGTTGAAAATTCTCAAAGAGAAGAAACTTTTTGAATAGAAGATCCTCTCAACCTTGAATTCAAAATCTTATATTCTTTTGTTATGCCCTAAGTAGCCATATAGGCAAAAGGGCATGGATTGATTATGGATTGTAGAATTGGTGTGCAAGATTTCAAAATGAAAATCATGAAGCATTCATAAGCATTTCATTACATCCATGCAAAGTTCTCACAAACTGAATCCAAATCCTGGTATCCAAATCCTATAGTTGATTCACCCAAATGTTCCTAAAGGTAATTGAATTGAATTTATAAAACCCACTGTTTCTAAGGCATAAATTATTGATAATTATAGCCTAAAGAGATCCAATTAATATTTCAAAATTTTAGAAACAAAATTGAGCTCATTTGGAGCTATTATGAAAAAGTTATGGAATAAATACAAACAAATAAAGATATAAATAAAGTGGAATATATAAGGATTTATAAATCCACTACTTGCAAACTAGTAAAAAGATTACAAATATGATCCTACAATGATCTATTCGATTTTAGAAAAATTTAGAAACAAGAATCATGCCATTTGGAGTTCGTATGCAAAAGATATGAGAGAAACAAGTAAATAGAAAAAGAAAAAATAACCCAATGGGCCGGCCGAGCCAGCCGGCGGCCCAGCAAGGCCGAACCGGACCAGCCAGCAGCCAGACCCGTCTTGATCGATGGCTTACATGCTTTAAAAATCGTGCAAAACCTGTTTTCTCAAACCTATCTCTATTCAAACTACTATAACTTTTTATCTACAACTCCGAATCGACTTCCGTCTGTTTCTACTTGTTCCCTACTCCAAGGCCTATCTCTACACCATCCTAAATCTCAATATAAACTCGTGGAGCCACGGCTGTATGAGTTTCTATTCTCGAAATCCCGAATCTACACATGCCCAAATCTTATTTCGCTTTTTGCCCATCTAGACTTCGTTTTTTGCCTTCGGCCAAAACACGAAAGTTGTAAAACTCATCAAAATCTTTCAATCCCGACAAACCTCACCTCTTTTCATCCACCATAGCCAAAGAATGTTGCATCGCACTATTTCAGATCTTACGGTGTAAATCCAAGATGTACTCGCGCTCGTTTCTTCAAATCCAAATTCCTTTGGTGAGAAGGTAGGAATAATGATTCCCCACAACTTTCATGTTTTAAGTTTTTCAATTTGACCTACGGATTTGTCTCTCTAACACAGATCTGTTTCTTGTCTATTCTGAGCCAAAATCGGGTCAATCTCTTCTTCTAGCCACCGGATCCTATCCAGACGGTCGAGATCCAATCAAACCGGTGCGTGCCATGTCGTCATCCCAGCCATCTTCCTCATCAACGCCACGTCAACGTCAGGTCAACTTCTAGTCCCAGTCAGCATGCAAAGTCAACCTGTCCAGTCAGCGGAATATTCCCTGGAATATTCCGTTCGAATTTAAAATTGCATATTATGGATCTAACTTGTAAAATTCATTAGAAATTCATACCACGTCCAAAAATTGCGTATAATATATCAAATTGAAGATAATTTTACGTAGAATCATCTTATCAGAATAGATCCAACTTTTACTGTACGTGGTTACTGCAGTAATTTAATTAGTTTTATTGGTCTTTTAGGTTAATAAATTCATAGGAAATTATCTGTAACTCCGAAAAATATTAACAATGTATCAAATTGAAGCTACTGTAATGTAGATTAATAATATCTGGTTGGATCTAGCCTTTGCCGACTATTTAACCCGTAGCAATTTAATTAGGTTTAATGGCTTTATAAATCATTAAATTCGTAGTAAATTAATTGCTTGTCACAAAAATATAAATGATATACCGATGGAAAGCTGGTTCCATGTAGATCATCAATATGCAATTATTTCAGCCTTTGACTGTAAGGTTTTAACGTGAAGATTTAAATGGTTTAATGGATTATTTAGAATAATAAATTCATAAGAAAATAAATACTATTAAGAAAATTACAAATAATATGTCCCTGAAATCACAATTCCGTGGAGATTACAGATATACTTTTAGTTTGATTTTTAGGCAACAGAAACTGTATGAATCATTTAAAACCCATTAAACACTATTTAAATCATACAAAAAGATCTATAACTCCGATTAGGGTGAATCCAACGCCTACTGGTTCGTATTAACGTCCTCTATTCAGTAAACCCAAGAAACAAATTTAATTCGATAGTTATAGTAGGCGTTACAATAGAACTATCAAAACCCTTATATTGGCAAGTAATTATTAATAACAAGTACTGTATTGCTTTAATTAATCTCATACATGCATCATATGATCTATTAATTCTTAGAGAACTAAATATAAGCATTGTAACATATTAAACCGTCAGGCATGTTTTTGATCATCCTTGTTGTGTTTGCTATGTTTGCAATTGTTTTGATTGGAACTATCTTGTCCTCGTATTAGATTGTTCGGAGAGTGCGATTGCTGCGGAGAAATACAATCAACACCCCATATTATCAACATAAGGCAAGTTACACCACTTGTTCATAATTTTGTCCCAGTTTTGATTCTATGCATGTGATCTTCAAAATTCTGTAGTATGCATGTGTAGGATATTCTAGTAGAATTTTTCCTTATTATTATTTTGCAAGTGCGATGATTTTGTAGTATGCCATCAGTAGCTCTATACTTAGGATTTTCCCTCCTAATAGGTTACCCCTGTTTTTTGTTAAGTATTGCTTGCTATGCTATATATACAAAGTACCGTTGGCGGGTTCGAAAGACAAAGAATTTTCTAAGTATAAAGGCTCTCTAGAGCAAACTTTTCTTCTCAAATCCACTTCAAAATAAAACTAAGTTTTCTTCTGGGCGGAATGGTTGTCGGGTCAACGAGTGAGATTTTGGTGGAGGATGGCTGCCCAGGAATCAAAGAAGTCTGCCATGTTTCAGAATTCAGAAGCTTCCAGTGCAACCATAATACATTATGGGCTCTGTGTTGGCCTAGTACTTAGTGGGAAACCTCACCTGGGTACCAACATTTGGAGGTTCTTGGCACGGTTGGATCCATAAGGTAGAGGGGCTACTAAGGGAAAGCCTCGCCATGGTCTTGTCTGTAAAAGGACTTGATCATGGATTGTGGGTAAAGTGCACAAACTCTCGAGAGTATTGCAATCTGATCGATCAGCCGTGTTCACGGTAACAGAACAACAATGAGCGTCTAAAGGATGGAGCCTCTGAAGGATCTTCCTCTCCCTTTTCTAAACAAAGTTTTTAAAATCCCATGGCGTGAGTAATATCGCCAATGGGTGGGATTTTGGGAGCTTGGTGTGTAATATCCAAGTGTCACTTGGTGCATAATATCCAAGTGTTTGGTTGTTTGGACACTTGGTGCGTAATATCCTCGTGTGCCACTCGACCTTATTTTAACTAAGCAAATGTTTACAAAGTAGGACAATCTTCTCTTCTTCTCTCTACTTAAGAAAACTAGCTTTGAGCAAATGAACTATACAGCCTAAACTAGCCTTGCATGTAGAGATAGCCTTTTCTTTCCTTGGTGTAATTTGCCAATACATTCAAAGTATTGACCCAACTTGTTGGCTGCACGTTTCATGTGCAGAATTTCGAAGATCGTTGAAAGGTGCGCTAGGGTCGTGGGTCTTCACTCAACCTGCCTGTGGCATTGATGGGACTCATGTTGTATATTTTTCGCTTTTGTTGTAATAATGTAAACTCTGGATTATTCGATTCATGTAATAAAGACTTGTGTTTTACATGATATTTCATCGACTGTGAGTGCTAGCTATTGATCCAGTGACTAGCATGTTAATCACAGGGACTTAGGGTCCTTACCGATCCGAGGTCGCTACAGTTACTCACTCATGGATGAGGGAAACATCGGTGGTTGATGGAGATGCGTTGGTGATGACGATGGCTATGATCCTCTCCAAATTCCCCGTCCCGGCAGGGTGCCAGAACAGAGTTTCTGGATCTGAATCTTGGTTTCTGGTGGCGGCGGCGGAACGCTTCTAGAAAACTATCAAACCCCCCTGAGTTTTCTGTCAGAAGGCAACTTATAGGCGCGAAGGGAGGCCAAGGAGATGCCTGGGGTGGACAGACCTCCCCCAGGCGCGGGGTTAGTGGGCCTGCGCCTGGGGTGGGTCTGGGCCCCCCAGGCCTCCTCTCTGTCACCCCTTCTGGCTCCGTGGATCTTTTGGTGAGAAATAGTTTTTGGCATATTTTCCGGCATTTTTCCTGATAGTTCATTTTCTGCACAAAAACAAGACACCAAGGTAATTCTGCTGAAAACAGCGTCAGTCCGTGTTAGTTGTATCCAAATCACACATGTTTAGAGAAGAAACTATAGCAAAGTGTTCGAGAAAGTAGATACGTTTTGTACGTATCAACTCCCCCCAAGCTTAGCTTATTGCTTGTCCTCAAGCAATTCAGTTGAAAACTAAGTGCGATAAAAGAACTGTCACGAACACTTTTCTTCATATGATGTAAATATTCTCAGCACAGGATTAGATGCTTAGACAATTCATAATAAGGAGTATGCAACTAAGTCTACTCAATAGTCATTGCAAGCTATAAAGAGAAACCAACTCAATAATAATAAGTAGCATGAAACATAAACATAAGCAACATTGCAATGCTCATAATAAGGTATGATAGAGTGGTATCTCGCTTGCCTTTGTTTGAAGAGCACAATATAAATGCCAAGGCACCTCTGAAGTTCACATGAAGACTAGAATTAAAGATATCATAGATACAAGCATCAAAGTCATGACATAATTAACCAAGTTTTGGAACAAACACAAGAATGACAACTATGCTCTCAAGAAGGTGCTCATAGAATAGGTGATGACTCAACAAAGTTGTGAAAATGGTTTTGTGAAGGTTTGAAAGGCATACAAATGCTGAAAGGAAGGTACTCATTAGCTTTGAGATCTCATTGCCCCTATCATAAGCATCTTTACGTGGTTAAGGTGAAAGTGAGGTCCACTCTGAATTATATGCTTGACAGACCATAGACTGGAAGTCCCGAGTCCCTTGAGTGTGAGGGCCACTCCGCATACTACTCAACTTTGGGTCCAGGCAAGTTCTTGTCATTGTAAGTATTTGCATATCATCGAGAACCGCCAACGGGGTACCCCTTGCATATGGTACAGGAGCTTTCCCATAACCAAAATGACAAGGCAAGCAGACAATGAGCAACTCAGCAATCTTTTTATTTACTATATGCATAGTTTTTTATTGAGGATGCTTCATAGATTACTCACTATGGTGATGCTGCAAGTTTCCACCATGATTAGGCATGGCTTAGGCTAGCGATCCAGGCGTTTCTCTAACACAGAATACAAACTCCATGGACTCACAAGTCCCCCTTTCATTTCACATCGTTGACATCCGCAAATAAAAGAGCAAGGTATCAACTAGATATAAATATATCTAAAAGGTGTTGAAAACGTTCCCTGGGATAGCATGGTTCTGCTGACTCCCAGCATATAATTTGCAAGCATATAACTTTCATGGACTAGTCACAATGGTTCAGGATTATTAAGCGCAAGGAATAAAGTGTGCCATCAAGTTCGTGAGAGCTTTACTAACTAACTTTATCAAAACAGTCAAACATTTTATTTTGGAAGAAAACACGGCATATCGAATATGCACTAAAATAGCAAATGATGCTAATAGGTAGGTATGGTGGACACAACTGGCAATAATGGTTTTTGGGAGTTGGAAGCACAGGTAGAGCACATACTTAGTGCAAGTGAAGGCTAGCAATAGAGAGGGATCGACAAACGAGAGAGCAATAGCTATCATAATCATGCTTGCAACAAAACATGACTAATTATGGCATGAAAGTGATACAAGAACTCTGAGGCAAAATAAATCATCGAGGCTTATTGACTATTGATTAGTCATATGCATGCGTGAGCATGTGCCAAGTCGATTCACATGAACAGTTAGATGAAGATACCACAATATCCTACCAAAGTATGAATAAAACAATGCAAGCAAACATTCATATGACATGCTACAAACTATTAGCAAGCTCGAGCTAACCATAGACAAGCAAGAACTACTAAGCATCCATAATGACATACACCTTACACAAACAGGCTAAGCATGCTCATTATGAAGAGTATATGTACAAGAATGAAACAAATAGAGTTCGTTACCAGCCTCTTACCACACCTCGAGTTGTTTTAATCTTCATTATTGCCCTTCACTTGTGTGACTTGAATAATTAACATGAAACCAAAATCCACTGAGGATGGCTGATCCTGCAAAGATCTCACAAAACCAAAGAAGAACAACAAATATTTTTGGTGTTTTTGATTTTTTAGAAGGCAACCAACGCAAAACCAAACGAAGCAAAAGAAAACCAAAAACAAAAACTAAGATGCTCCAAGAACAACACAACTGTGCATGAAACAATAAAAACGAAGTGTCTAGAAAGACCTGAGATTTTTATTGATGAAGAAAGGGATGCCTTGGGCACCCCCAAGCTTTGACGCTTGTACCTCTTGAGTAATTCTTGGGGTGACACGAAATGGCTCCCCTCAAGCTTGAGCTTTTGTCCATTCTTCATCTCATTACATCATCCTCTCTCTACACCTGAAATTTTTCTGGCAAAGCTTTGAAACAACAAGACTTTTCATTAAAAACACAAGATACTATAGAAACTCCTTCAAAAAGCTCAATTTCCCAAAAAGAACCCGAAAAGGAATCAATAAGAAGCAAATGCAAATAATGGAAGAAATTTGTTGAAACAGACCAGCAGGTAGAAACCTATTTTTCCGAAGACATTCTGTTGCTCAAATCAAAATGTGTGGAACTAACTAAAGTTATCTAACATACTGGGGGATTTATTCGTAAATTTTCAGCTCAATCCGACTTACAAAGACTCCTCACTAATTTTTATGGTGGAGGACAGAAATCTGTTTTAGGACAGCAACTCCCCAAATCTTACTTCCCTCTCATTAGAGGTCATTCTTGGCACAAAAAGCAAACAGAAAGGATAAGGAGAGGTCATTACTGAAGTAATAACTTCCAAAACTCAAGGGAACTCTTGGGTTATCTCCCAACAAGTACTTTTCTTTAACGCCTTTAAGTTAGGCACGACGAAGAGCAAAGATTGGAAAGGAGAAAAATAAAAGTGAGCAAGTATAACCATAGTGAAAGCATAATTTTGTTCATTAAAATCCTTTTCTTAACAAGTTTGATCAAGTCTTGTTACCAAAACAATCTTATATGAAGCAAAACTTTGTATTCCACCAAGTGATTATGTTACCTCATACTTGATAGCAATGGTCCCAATCATAATAGTCTCATAATTTTCTTGTGGAATGGGACAATATATTTCTCCAACCTTGATTCTCTCAATATTTTCAATAGAATTCAGGCAATAGCTCTTAGCAACCTTCTTAGGTAAATAGACAGTGTGTTCTTTGTCATTAATATTGAATGTTACTTTTCCTTGATTGCAATTGATGACAGCACCTGCAGTATTAAGAAAAGGTCTCCCAAGAATAATAGACATATTATCATCTTTAGGCATTTCAAGCACAACAAAATCAGTTAGAACCATGCAATTATGAGCAACTTGAACATGAACATCCTCACATATACCAACAGGAATAGTAGTTGACTTATGAGCCATTTGCAAAGAAATATCAGTTGGTATAAACTTTTCTAGCTAAAGTCTCTTATAGAGAGAAAAGGGCATAACACTAACTCCAGATCCCAAGTCACATAAAGAAGTTCTAACATAATTATTCTTAATAGAGCAAAGAATAATTGGTATACCTGGATCACAAGTTTCTTTGGAACCTTACCATTGAAGGAGTAATTAGCAAGTACAGTAGAAATCTGCTCATTAGGAATCTTCCTTTTATTAGAGACAATATCTTTCATATACTTTGAATATGGAGGCAACTTAATAGCGTCAGTCAAAGGAATTTGCAAGAATAAAGGCTTCATCCACTCACAAAACTTGTTGTAGTGTTCTTCCTCCTTTTACTTGTGTTTCTTACCTACAAAAGGCATAGGTTTCTGCACCCAAGGTTCTCTCTCTTTACCATGTTTATTAGCACTAAAATGTTCCTTAGTGTACCTAGTGTGCTTCTCAGGTTCTTCCTCAACTCCCTCAGGAGCATAATTTTTATCATTACCACTCTTAGTTTCAGCATCAGAGACATATATACTATTAGGATCTATAGCAGGTTCAAGTGGTTCCTCAACTATCTTATGTTTCTTTTTCTTCCTCTTACAAGGACTACCACTATCAACTTGTTGGGAATCCTGCTCAATTCTTTTAGGGTGTCCTTCAGGATATAAAGGATCTCGAGTAGCTATACTACTCCTAGTTCTAATTCCATAAGCATGTTATCTCCTAAAGCATTAACTAGCATATCCTTTTGTACCTTAGCAAGTTGATCAAGTTGGGTTTGAACCATTTGAAAGTGTTTACAAAGCATTTTAATATCATTAGAAGTTCTTTCCACAATATCTTTCAACTCATTGATAGCTCTAGAGTTTTCCAATAAATGATTCTGAACTTGTTTATTAAAGTGACCTTGTTTAACAATAAAAATGTCAAGTTCCTCTAAATATTGATCAGGAGGCTTACCATAAGGAATATCACCTTCATCAAAGTGTTGGAGAGAGTGTTCCTCAATAGTAGACGAGTGGGGAATTGGCTTACATAATTATTCTATAGGAGGTAGATTCTTCACATTTTCAGCTCTAATACCTTTCTCCTTTAGACACTTCTTAGATTCCTTCATCTTAATATCATCAGAGAATAAAGCACTCATAGTAGAAAGCTCATTCATATGAGCCACACCACTTTCATTTTCAGTACCACAAAAAGGTTCTTTCTCAACAATATCTAAATAAGATAAATCAAGAGAGAAATCATAATCTTCATCTTTAATATCTATGGCAGAAGTGGCAAACTTAGGATCAGCGGACATCTTAGGTATAATAGTACGTCTAGCAAGGAGACTCTTAATAGCACTAGTACCATGTGTGTTTCGGCACTCTTCGACAAAATCATCAGTGAACTCATTGTAACCATCATTAATATCATAACTCTCACTAGCCTCAGGTGAGCTAACAGGTGTAACAGTGGCTTCACTAGGAGTTTGATATTTCCTAGACTAGCCATAGTAGCATCTAGAAAAGGATCTAATGAACCACTGGCATCAATCACAGTAGAAGTAACATCATGAGTATCAAAAGCAATTTCAGAATCAGCAGTAGTAGGAGTGTGTGTAGCATGAGAATGTGGTGGTGGTGTGACAAGCTTACTTATAACAGACGGTGAATCAAGAGCAACAAAGGTGTTTAGGACTGTACCTCTTCTTGTAGTGGATGGTAAAATAGGGAACTTTCCATCATGAGACTTCCCCATGATGAAAGGAGTAGCAGTGAACAATAATAGATCCAAGTGAACTTACAAATAAAGCTATGCTCCCCAGCAACGGCGCCAGAAAATAGTCTTGATGACCCACAAGTATGGGGGATCACAACAGTCTTCGCGGGTAGTATTACCCAATTTATTGATTCGACACAAGGGGAGCCAAAGAATACTTGCAATCCTTAACAACTGAGTTGTCAGTTCAGCTGTACCTGGAAATAGTTCTTGCTCACAGAAGTTTATCAGTAGCAACAGCAAAGCAACATCAACAGCAACAGTGAAACAAGAGCAATAGTAACACTAACGGTAACAGTAGGATTCGAGTGCGGTAGGCATAGGGATGGATGGACGGGCGTTGCATGGACGAGTCTAAATATGTAACTTCAATATCTAGGGCATTGCAGATAAATAATAACAAGCATCAAAGTACTAAACAATCCTAGGCATGTGCTCCAAATATAGTCATACATGCTCGCAATGAGAACTTGCACAACATCTTCTGTCCAACCAGCCCGTGGCAGCGGGGCCTCTAGGGAACTACTGGCAATTAAGGTGCTCCTTATAATACAACACCGGAGCAAAGCATTAACACTCCATGAAGACATGTGATCCTCACACCACATCCATCCCCTCCGGTTGTCCCAATTATTGTCACTTTGGGGCCTTTGGATCCTCACACCACATTAATGTTCCCGTATTAATACAATTATTTCATGCAAAATAAACATTTATCATAAATAAGGAATACGATAATAACCACTTTATTATTCCCTCTCGGGCATATTCCCTTCATAAAGATCTATAGGGATAGATCAAGGCGCCTAATAGGGCTATCGCAAACTACATACCTTGATAAGATTTTAAAGAAGTTTAAAATGGATGAAAGTAAGAAAGGGTTCTTACCTATGTTGCCAGGCAAGACATTGAGTAAGACTTAAAGTCTGGCTACGGCGGAAGGAAGAGAGATAATGGACAAAGTCCCCTATGCTTTAGCCATAGGCTCTATAATGTATGCCATGCTATGTACAAGACCAGATGTGGCACATGCTATTATTTTGACTAGTAGATACCAATCTGATCCAGGATCGGAACAGTGGATAGCAGTCAAGAATATCTTTTAGTACTTAAGAAGAACTAAGGAAATGTTTCTCGTGTATGGAGGTGAAGAAGAGCTCGTCGCTAAGTGTTATGTCGACGCTAGCTTCGACACCAATCTGGATGACTCTAAGTCTAAATCCGGATACGTATTTCTCATGAATGGTGGAGCGGTTAGATGGAGGAGTTCCAAACAACCCATGGTGGCGGGATCAACAACGGAGGTCGAATATGTTGCTGCTTCGGAAGTGGCTCAGGAAGCAGTTTGGATGAAGGAATTCATAACCGAACTGGGTGTGGTTGCTAGCGTGTTGGACCCAATGGTGATCTATTGTGACAATAATGGAGCCATAGCCAATGCCAAAGAACCAAGGTCTCACAAGAATTCCAAGAATATTAAGCGTCGGTTTCACTCCATCCGTGAGCATGTCAAGGATGGAGATATAAATATTTGTAAAGTACACACAGATCTCAATGTAGTAGATCCGTTGACTAAAACTCTCCCTAGAGCAAAACATGATCAACACCAGAACTCCATGGGTGTTAGATTTATCACTATGTAACTAGATTATTGTCTCTGGTGCAAGTGGGAGACTGAAGGGAATATCCCTGAGAGGCAATAATAAAGATGTTATTATGTATATTCCAAGTATATGATAGATGTTTATTTTTCATGCTATAATTGTATTAATACAGAAATGTTAATACATGTTTGTTTAATAAACAAACAAAAAGTTCCTAGTTATGCCTCTCTTATAAACTAGCTCGTTGATTAACAAGATGATCAAGGTTTCCTGATCATGGACATTCGATGTTGTTAATAACGAGGTCACAACATTATTGGAATGATGTGATGAACATTCATTCGAAGTATAGCATTACGATCAAAGTAATTGAGTTTAAATTTCTATAACATCATACAAAGTAATCCTAATCCTTAGACCATGAGATCATGTCAATCACTAACACTAGAAGTGTATATTGATAACATCAAACGTCACACCGTAACAGGGTGACTATAAAGATGGGTTCAGTGCTACGAAGGTCTCATGTTGAGGCTCATGGATCAAGAATGGAATTTGTCCATCCCGCTGACGGAGAGATATACCCTGGGCCCTCTCGTTGATATCACATTGATTAGCTTGCAAGCAAGTGATTTGATCACTAGAATGTTATATCATGAGAACAAGAAAAGAGTACATGTTAGTAACGAGATCAAACTATATATGAAGATACCGATGATCGAATATCAGAAATGTAATATATTGCGAGACAAAGGGATTAAGATTCTAGCATAAAAGGTTCTCACGATCACAAGAAGTCATTGTTGAATGTGTGGGAGTCAGTATGGATCTCCAGGTCCCGCTTGTGATTATTGATCTGAGAGGGGTCTCGATCATGTCCGCATTATTCGCGAATAGTAGGGTGACACACTTAAGAGACAGCGACACCGTTTGGAACAAATAGTTTCATGTCAAAAAGATTTACAAAGCGCAGGAATTTATTTCACTAGACACCGGAATTGTTTCGGGTGAAATTGATGAAAGTGTTTCTGCATGTGAAATGAAATACTAGCAAGGGGTTTTATGTGAATGTTTGTCCATTAAAGTAATTGACAAAATTCTGAATAAATATAAGGAGTTTTATTTAAATAGAGATTGCATTAAATTTGGTGGAAATTTAATGGGATTTTTAGTGGGATTTTGAGTGGAAAAGTGAAGAGACAAATTGTGAGTGGAAGGTCCACCCACATGAATGGAAGAAGGGTGGGGGCAGCCCTCCATGCGCCGGACAGCCCTTGGGGTGCGCCCTCCCTCCTATATAAAGCCCCTCCCTCACTCCATCTCACTCACACCTCCTCGTGAAGGATATCTCTCCCCCTCTAGTTTATCCCCCATGGTCTCGGACTAGTGAGATACATATTCCTGGTGGCTTTTCGGCAAGAAAGAGTTGTTGCTTCCGTTGCATCGCTGGAGTGAGGAGGCGGAGGTTTCTTGGTGTCTTGTACGTGTGTGCGAGCACGGATGTGCCGCTGATTTGCGGCACTAGGACTTCCGCTCGATCTTGAGATCGGCAAACGTTCATCTACATCATCCGCGAGTAGGAAGTGGGTCAGATATGAACTACATGTATATGATCGGATGCTCATGATTTTTTACAAAAATCATTTTTAGGTTCATAATATGCTGTTTCATGAGATATCCACTTCATGTTTAGCGAGTCTCAGCCCCGAGCTAAGAATTTTCATGCCCGCCATTCGAGAAAGTTTGACGATAGTTTAAAACGGGCATAAGAAATTTAAAAACGCTCCAAACAATGCGAATCCTTCGCGTGGTGTCATATTATGTGACATAGTTAGAAGCAAAAATATCAAACTTGGTATATTGATTATGTCTCAAATAAACCTTCACAAAATGACCTATCTTATTCGAGGTTTCCTGTCTTTCGGGTCAAATGATCAATGTTATGGCTATAATGAAGAAATAGTTTGTGATAATGTGTCCATATTGTGCATACATGTGCATCATGAGATGGCAACAATGTTTCAGTAGGAAGTTTTCCTTTTCGTCACACCAAAAAGAAATTTTCCATTTTCCGAGTGCAAAAAATGGGCGGTTTTGGGAAGCAATCACCAAATAGCTAATTCAAAATGCTACCACCAAATTTTTCAAAAATACTAGACCACCTTACATGGATAATGTTCTAACAGGGGGATCTCAAACCTTTCCTTCTATCCCTAATAAAAAACAAAAAATCTTGCTGAATCGGTAGGAAGTGGGTTAGATATAAACTACAGTTACATGATCTGATGCTCATGATTTTTACAAAAATCATTTTTATGTTCACAATATGCTGATTCATCAGAGATCCACTTCAAGTTTAGCAATTCTGATCCCCGAGCTAAGAATCTGCATGCCCGCGGTTCGACAAGGTTTGACGATAGTTTAATATAGGCATAAGAAATTCAAAAACGATCCAAACAATGTGAAACCTTCACGTGCTATCATAATATGTGACATAGTTAGATGGAAAAATATCAAACTTGGTATATTGATTATGTCTCAAAAAAACCTTGACAAAATGACCTATCTCATTCGAGGTTTTCTGAATTTCAGGTCAAATGACCAATGTTATTGCTAGTATCGCGGAATAGTTTGTGATAATGTGCCCATATTGTGCATGCATATGTATCATGGGATGGCGAACAATGTTTCAGGAGGAAGTTTTCCTTTTCGTCGCACCAAAAATCTATTTTCCATTTTCCGAGTGCAAAAAACGAGCGGTTTTGTGAAGCAACCACCAAATGGCCAATTCAAAATGTTAGCACCACATTTAAAGAAAAACTAGACCAGCATACATGGATAATGTCCTAACATGGGGATCTCAAATCTTTCCGTCTATCCCTAATAAAAAGACAAATTCATGCTGAATCGGTAGGAAGTGGGTCAGATATGAACTATAGGTACATGATCGGATGCTCATGATTTTTTACAAAAATCATTTTTAGGTTCACAATATGCTGTTTCATCAGAGATCCACTTTAATTTTAGCGAGTCTTCGCCCCGAGCTAAGAATCTTCATGCCCACCGTTCGACAAAGTTTGACGATAGTTTAAAATGGGCATAAGAAATTCAAAAACAATCCAAACAATGCGAAACCTACATGTGGTGTTATATTATGTGACATAGTTAGAAGAAAAAATATAAAATTTGGTATATTGATTATGTCTCAAAAAAACCTTAACAAAATGACATATCTCATTCGAGGTTTCCTGTCTTTCGGGTCAAATGACCAATGTTATGGCTAGAATGAAGGCATAGTTTGTAATAATGTGTCCATATTGTGCATACATGTGCATCATGGGATGGCGAACAATGTTTTAGGAGGAAGTTTTCCTTTTCGTCGCACCAAAAATCCATTTTCATTTTCCGAGTGCAAAAACCGGACGATTTTTTGAAGCAATCACCAAATGGATAATTCAAAATGCTACCACCACATTTTCCAAAAATACTACACCACCTTACATGGACAATGTCCTAACAGGGGTATCTCAAACCTTTCTGTCTATCTCTGATGAAAAAAGAAACATTCCTACTGAATCTATAGGAAGTAGGTCAGATATAAACTACATGTACATGATTGGATGCTCATGATTTTTTACAAAAATCATTTTTAGGTTCACAATATGCTGTTTCATGAGATATCCACTTCAAGTTTAGCGAGTCTCAGCCCCGAGCTAAGAATCTTCATGCCCACCGATCGACAAAGTTTGAGGATAGTTTAAAACGGGCATAGGAAATTCAAAAACGATCCTAATAATGTGAAACCTTCATGTGGTGTCATATTATGTGACATATTTAGAAGGAAAAATATCAAACTTGGTATATTGACTATGTCTCAGAAACCCTTCAAAAAATGAACTATCTCATTCGAGGTTCCTGACTTTCGGGTCAAATGACCAATGTTATGGCTAGAATGAAGGAATAGTTTGTGATAATGTGTCCATGTTGGGCATACATGTGCATCATGGGATGGCGAACAATGTTTTAGGAGAAAGTTTTCTTATTTGTCGCACCAAAAAACCATTTTCCATTTTCCGAGTGCAAAAACACTACAAGGAATTTGGCTATATATGACCCTCCATTTTCGTCACAGAATCATCACAATAGTCCATTTATGACGATTCTATGACGATTTTGAAATCGTCAAAAGCTAGGCGTCGCTAATGAACTATAACAATGTTTTTTATGAAACCGTCATAACCGTTTATGACGATATTGGATCGTCATAAATATTATGACGATCCGGTATCATCACGGGGAAACTGGTTTCGCCAAGTTAGATCCTACGTGGCCGAGCCTACGTGGCAAAAAATCAGCCCGGTCCATTCAATAGTTTACATGGACCAAGCCCAAAATTCAGTCCATTAATTTTTCCTTGACAACTCTCGTTTACTGTTTGGGCCAAGCCCAATATTTTGGCCTTTTCATTTTCATGGGCAAGGCTTTTTATCTCCTAGTTCTTTTTTGTTACAAGAATTTCTATGAAATATTGCTCGCTGGTCCAGTTCAATATATTTTGGATCATGGCCTTTTTAAGCCCAACTAACATTTGGTTCATTTCTAAAGTACATGCATTAAATAATCAATATTTCAATAAGCACAGCCAAAATCACATTCAGTATATTACAATTAGACATAATTCAAGAAAGAAAACAACTACAAAAGTACATAGCAACAAATTTCTAAACCTCCAGTATTTTAACTCACAGTCATCAAATAATTCTAAACCTCCAGCATTTTAACTCACATCATCAGATAACTCCATTACACTACATCACATCTAGAAATTCAAATAATAACACACTGTCACAACTCATGATAGCCTGTTTATTAAGTCATTTTACTACACATGTACTACTTCATGTGTACTGAGATTCCTTCATCAGATCGTTGCAGGTACTCATACATGTAGAAGTCCACCATGCGCTCCCACCAGCATCACCGAGGAAGAACTATGATCCAAGAACCTGCAACACAACACCCACACTACAGGTTATCGTCAAGACTGAATTATAGAGCTGAACATTTATGCATAAGAGAGACAACAGTTTCTGCCAATAAACACCCTAAACCACAAAAATCTACACAACACTTGGAAGTGCTCTACTATCATACTAGTTAAGGGTAAATGCATTGCATGTTCGAGAAAACTGCAGGGTATTATTTTCCTAAGCAGGAGCATACAGTACTGCATTGACCTTTATGTTGGTGCTTTCTCTTAACAATTGACAAGATGATGCTCTTACGGAGTTTCTCATGAAACAAAACGTGTTTAAAATAATAAAAAATGTAAGTATAATGGTTTTAACAATGATGAGTGAAGCCGTTGCACTCACTGATAAAGGATAATTGTAGTAAACATTATTCCATTCAAAAAAATTGGGAGAAACATCACTACTTACTCCTCGTAGCCAAAAAACCAGTACTAATTTGTAGGTTGTTCATTGGTATAAAATCAAAGCTAATTAACTCGAGTAGGTATGTTTGATCAAAGCAAAGGTAAAATCACAGTCCGATATTAACAAGGCAGATTTATAAGAGAAACACAAACTGCTCCATTAAATACAAGCAATAGAACTAATTCCAGCATACACCTGCAACAAATAAATAGTTGCAGTAGTGTAAATAAACATATGGGAACTAGCACTATGATTGTATAAACTAAAACTTATGTAAACCGAATGGATGCTCAGATTATAATTACATTTATAATTACATTTATTACTACTGTGATTATGATTCAGCAGAAGAACAGTCTTTGTTTATACCATATAAGAACACATCTGTGTTCAGTAGAAGAATGAGAACACAACTGGCAAACATGCCGAATTAGAAGATAAAAAATGGATAAAATAAGCATGTACTAGAATTTCTGGAGCTAGCATAGAATGGAACAGTTTGAGAAGGAACTATGATTAAGAAGCATCAATTTAATTGGGAATACAACATTTCATTGATATTTTATAGAACTAAGTGTTCTGTAGAAACAATAGTGGCAATACATAAAAAAAACTTAACTAGATAGCTAGAAATGTAGAGAAACTTGCATCTCTAGGATAAGTTAGCTAGTAATCATCCCTAGACATGTATCGGATACAGCTTGCTGGACAAAATGCTTGCAAACACTAGGATCGAACACGAGATAAAAGGAGGTTGCACCATCGTAGAGCTCACCAGCATGGAGTTAGGGGTTTGGTCAGCGGCAGCAGCAGCCCGTGCATCGCCGCTGTCATCGGAGCAGAGCAGCATCAGCAGCTCATACTCCTCGTCCTTATATCGGATCAGCTAGAACCACCGACTAGCATGAGCAGCTAGAGTCCTGTAGCCTGGTCATGAAGGAGCAGGAGGTGCAGGTCAGAGTTGTGGCTGGGGAAGAAAGAGGCGTTTTGTCCGGCTGGATGTCGAGAGCAGCTATGGTAGCATTCAGACTACGCCATATCTCAGTACAAGGTACCTAAAAGGATAATACTTAGGATATAATTATGTTCCTGTTCAGTGGTTTCAAAAATATAAAGTGCATACACAATAACTCTATATTACCAACACACAAAAAATGCATGTACTCCTACTTCAGTTGGATCTATAGGCCTTTCTAGTCAAGAACCAGTTTCTTACACTTTTGATAATATACTCCTAACATCCTTGATTCAATCTACTCCTAACATCCTTCAGCTGAACTATCACAAATGTTGGAGTTCAACCAAGGTCAAAAAATTCACTGCTTGATTCAAAATATGAGATGTACCATTATATACATAACACCTTTGATTGATAACTATCTAAATCAAGTTATATTAAGAAGGTAAGTTGATATTACAATGTTCTGAGATGACACAGTGCACTACTTAAGCTCTCCTATCACATGGGATATTATGTCTCACAAATCAATTTAATGCGGAAAAAAATAACTAACTAGTTCACTAGCATGTTCATGTTCTTGTATAATACGGGTAGTTTTATTATCTCAGCAAAATACAAGGTTCTAAAAGCATACTCCTCAAGCATGGGAAAGTTCATTGCAGGACAGGACTATCCGTTGGAATAGAGGTTAGTAGGCAGGACATGATTACTCACCGAAGATTCCTTGTTCTAGGGGTCGGGGAAGATGGTAGGCTCTCGATAACAGGCTTGAAGCAGGTAAGCATGACCTTTCTAGCGCGTCGCTCTGGCGATGGTGGTGGACTGAAGTGGAGAGGATATCCTGCCGCTCATCGCTGCCAGCAGGACCAACACCAACACCTCGCAGAGTCCAGACGCCTCGCAGGTCCTCGTCCAGATGGACTGCACCAAGAACAATGGCAATGGCCTTCCCACAACAAATGAATGCATCATTAGCTCAAGTAACTTTAATTTTGATTGGATGTGAAGGTATAGGTCTAACATGAAGGTTCAACCGTGCAGGTTAGACCATATGCATCATATTGATAACAAGATTCTCCAAGAGAACAAGTAAGAGAAAGGATGAGTAACCGTTCCGATTCATGGCTTGTCCTTAACACTATCGGTAAGACGCAGACCACCAACAGTTCTACCTTCAACTACAGCTATCTGTCATATGAGAAGAAAGGCATAAAGGGAGAAATTTGTTATTATAACATAATTGAAGGGTTATCTAAACAGTAACCTGAAATATAATTTTTCATTCCCACCTAATTTACATGTTAATATAAAGAGATGTTCAAAACATATATTAACATTAGTATGAACTTGTTGGTATTCACTTAACATCAAAACAGAACATACAAAATAATTGAACCTGATTATTTCAGATCCACAAGAAAATTATTTCAGATCCAGATGAATACTCACCAATTAGCAAATACTAATTAGAACTAGAGGCTCAACTAAAATGCCAAGAGTGGGCCAAAGAGTATTACAAAACTGCTTTTTAGGCTCCCTCGTTTACATATTGGCAGAATTACATTTCATACTATTTTATTTCATCATAACATTTTAATTATTCACCATATCTTTCTAGAACTAACTGGAGCGGATCCCCTGCTAGCTAACAACACACAAGAACCAAATAACCAGCACACCATGGTTGCACGACAACATGCACCTTGGGGGCAACGATGGTTGTGGCCCTAACGTTGAGCCCATGGGACGCCTTTCGTGACGAGCGTATCCAGATGGCTGCTAACGTGGGGACACGGAGGGCCTGGCCGGAGTCCAGATCGCGCGGTTGCTGCGGGCGCGAGTAGGGAGGCGGACGAGGTTCTCTAGGGCAGCCGGAGTACAGATCATGCGGGGTAGTCCGGGCTAGAGGGAGCTGCAAAACGTGGCCATCGAGGCGCTGCCGTCCATAGCGAGGGAGGTCAGGGCTTCGTCGTCATAGCCAGAGGAGAAGCTAAGGTTCTCTCGATATGGATGGGGTTGGGCACAGGGGGAAATCCAGTGAGGGGAGATGGGGCCGAGGGTGAGGGGGCGGAGGTGGTGGGGAGGGGGAGGAGGGGCGCCAGGGATCTAGGTGGCCGACGAGGTGGTAAGGAGATCGTCTGGGGCGATGGCGGCGGGAGGGGGTGGGTGAGAGACTGAGAGACAAGGGTGGGATGTGGTGAGTTTGAGTGTGGCCAAGGGACGAGAAGTGGGCGAGCGGAGATGGTCACTGGCGCGGTGTGGCGGCGGCCGACGGTGAGAGGGATAAGGGTTAGGGTTAGACTTTAGAGGATGGAGGGGGTCAGGGCGGCGGGGGATTTGGTATGTGCCGCGTGTGCGAACGAAATTTTTGCACTGTACGCGCGCGATGGATGCCAGGTCATCGGTCCACCCCAAATTTTCACAGACCACCATCCCACCGTTCATCAAGTTCACATCAACGGCTGATATTTGTTCTTCTTATATCTCGGTATGCCTAGCGATTATGACGATTCCGTCTATAGAAATTATAACATTTTTAGCGAAATCGTCATAGTTTACTTAGGATTTGGTTCAGTCAAACAGTGTATGACCATCAGATGTGGAATCGTCATAAATCTATGACGATTTCGTTCACGATCGCTACCAAAACATCATAGGCTGACACATTTCTTGTAGTGAAAATATGCGGTTTTGTGAAGCAACCACCAAATGGATAATTCAAAATGCTACCACCATATTTTTCAAAAATACTATACCACCTTATATGGAAAATATTTTAATAGGGTGATCTCAAACCTTTCCGTCTATCCCTGATGAAAAGACAAATTCCTGCCGAATCGGTAGGAAGTGGGTCAGATATGAACTACACGTACATGATTTGATACTCATGATTTTTTTACTAAAATCATTTTTAGGTTTAAAATATGCTATTTTATCAAAGATCCACTTAAATTTTAGCGAGTCTTAGCCCCGAGCTAAAAATCTACATGCCCGTCGTTCGACAACTTTGACGATAGTTTAAAACGGACATAAGAAATTAAAAAACGATCCAAAAAATATGAAACCTTCACGTGATGTCATATTATGTGGCATAGTTAGAAGGAAAAATAGCAAACTTGGTGTATTAATAATGTCTAAAAAAGCCTTCATAAAATGACCTCTCCCATTCGAGGTTTTCCTGGCTTTCGGGTCAAATGACCAATGTTATGGCTAGAATGAAGGCATAGTTTGTGATAATATGTCCATATTGTGCATACATGTGCATCAAGGGATGGAGAACAATGTTCCAGGAGGAAGTTTTCCTTTTCTTTGCACCAAAAAGCCATTTTCCATTTTTCGAGTGCAAAAACAAGCGTTTTTGTGAAGCAACCATCAAATGGCTAATTCAAAATGCTACCACCACAATTTTAAAAAAATACTAGACCACCTTACATGGACAATGTTCTAACAGGGGATCTGAAACCTTTCTGTCTATCCCTGATAAAAAAGATAAATTCTTACTGAATCGGTAGAAAGTGGGTCAGATATGAACTACAAGTACATGATATGATGCTCATGATTTTTACAAAAATCATTTTTAGGTCACAATATGTTGTTTCATGAGATGGCCACTTCAAGTTTAGCGAGTCTCGTCCCTTAGTTAGGAATCTTCATGCCCGACATTCGACAAAGTTTGACGATAGTTTAAAACGGGCAAAAGAAATTTAATGACAATCCAAACAATGCGAAACCTTCACGTGGAGTCATATTATGTGAAATAGTTAGAAGGAGAAATATCAAACTTGGTATATTGATTATGTCTCAAAAAGCCTTCACAAAATGACCTATCTCATTCGAGGTTTCCTGACTTTCGGGTCAAATAACTAATATTATGACTATAATGAAAGCATAGTTTATAATAATGCGTCCATATTGTGTCTACATGTGCATCATAGGATGGCGAACAATGTTCCAGGAGGAAGTTTTCCTTTTCTTCGCACCAAAAAGCCATTTTTCATTTTCTAAGTGCAAAAAACGGGCGATTTTGTGAAGTAACCACCAAATGGCTAATTCAAAATGCTACCACCACATTTTTCAAAAATACTAGACCACATTGTATGGACAATGTCCTAACAGGGGATCTCAAATCTTTTTGTCTATCCATTAAAAAAGACATATTCCTACTGAATCGGCAGGAAGTGGGTCAGATATGAACTACAGGTACATGATCTGAAAATATCATATTTAGGTTCACAATATGCTGTTTCATGAGATATCCACTTCAAGTTTAGCGAGTCTCAGCCCCGAGCTAAGAATATGCGTGTTATTTTAAACGGGCAAATGAAATTATGGTAAGAATCACGGCATAGTTTGTGATAAGTTGATATTGATATCATTTTTGGATTCCTCTCATTTTTCTGATAAATTTAGACATATTATTTGTCGAATTCCGATTTACATATTTGAATATATTAATTATTCCATATTAAATAGAAAAAATGATTTTTTTTGAATTCAATAATATTTTCACTTATTTATTGTTGTTTACTTAAATAATTGTTTGTAATTTTGAAAAATAAAAACATGTGATATGATGATATAAGAGTTAATAAGATTGATATCATAGTATTAATAACAATGTATAAATGGCTTTGCGGAAACAAATTCTAAAGGAACGAGGAAGTTAAGCGTTCTAGGATGGAGTAGTGAGGATGGCTGACCGACCGGAAAGTTTGATTAAGACTGCAATTTAATCAATGATTATGTGTAATTAGTGTTAAAAATATTCAAAGCGAGAGATTAACGAGTCAAAAAATTGAAAGATTAAAAGAAATTGAAATTCTTTAAAAAATAGTTTAGGCTATGCAGATGGCCTTGCTCTTGGCGTAGCAGGGCGACATGGCGGGATCGTGCTGCACCTGGTCGGGCCTGTGCCGACGGCCTGGCCGTCGGCGTAGCTCCAGGGCTGGGACGTTATCAGACGGCCGTCGCCTGACATCGTGGGGCCGCTGTAAGCGCTATGCCGAGGGGATCCACTACGCCGATGGCCGCGGGGCTGTGCCGACCGCTAGCTACGCCGAGTGGACTAGGACGACGGCCACCGTCGGCACAACCTGTGCCGACTGCAAAATGGCGCTGTGCCGACGGCAGCCGGCCGTCGGCGCCTCGATTGTGTCCTGTAGTGCAAGTAATGATGGAGGTGAGATTGGATGTGGTGAAGACTGTGAGCAGGACGATCTATGCTTTGCAGCAGTGTCCAGAAGCAAGGGAAACACCAAAGGGGAGCTTTGTTCTTGGTGCACTAGTGCAGAGCCCCCCCTTTAACTCCGGTTGGGAGGGCCCTCTAACAGCGGTTCCTCAACCGTTGTTGAGGGTTCGGTGTTAGAGGGGGGGGGCCTTTAACATCGGTTCTTATACGAACCGGTGTTAAAGGGTGGCGCACGTGGGGCTGCCGCAGGCCTCAGCCCTCCCCCTTTAACACCGGTTCGGGGCTGGAACCGGTGTTAAAGGTTCTTCTGCCGCGGCAGAGATTTAGGCCGTTTTCCTGCCGCGGCAGGAAAACGGCCTAAATCTCTGCCACGGTAGACTTCTGCCTCTGCCCCGTTCTGGGCGTATTTCTGCGGGAGGGGGGAGCGAGGGGGAATCGATCGGGAGCGGTATACACATAAATCGTCATCGGTACATACGAGTACATGAATAATTAAGCAACTATTATTATACACAAACATCGTCATCGGCACATACATCGTCATCGGCACATACATCGTCATCATTCATTTTGGTGGATATCTAAAGAGTTCTCCGCCAGGCGTGACGACCTCATCAAGTATGAACCCCGCCAATTCCTCTTGAATGACTCGTATGCGTTCAAATGGTAGGAGTTGGTCCCACATCCGTTCGATCTGAATATATATGAAGAATGGGCCATCAATATATATATAAGAATAAAACTCAACACAATTGATGGTAATAAAATAATGTTGTGGACTTTGTTTACTTACTCTAAGTTGTTCTAGTGCGGCTTGGCCCGTCGCACATATCGTGTTGCGAATGAACTCGCAAACATAGTACCCATATAAGTTATTGCCGTGTCCCTGATGGGAGCACTTTACGAGAATAGAGAGTTCAATCAAAATAATAATCAATAAAGCATGATATAATGGAATTGGAAGCTAGCTAGTATTACTTATATTTTGGTCTACAAATTTTAGTTCTTCTGACCATTCACCCACGGCCCTGCCCGTGAACCTTTTCCAAACCCTGTCCGGCAAAGAAAATGGATAAAGGAGTAATTAATTACTTGTTGTCACGAAAGTTGCCGATCTAGTGCGATAATATGATTGAAATTACCTCTGGAGCATCTCTCTAAAGTCTGCCCATATCTCTTTTCTTTTCGTAACGAGTCCATGACAAGGACTTTTCTTGAGTCGGGTTGAATGACTAGCAGAATAAAGTGGAACCTACGCACGCATAACTCATCATCAGTTACACTTAACATCGAGTAAGCTGAAATAGAATGTGTACAAGAGAGAGGGTAACAGTACTCACGAGAAGTTGTAAGGAAATAGTATTTCCCTTTTGGTTTGTTGTCTCAGTAAAGACGTTAGCAAGTAATCTTCTGTTTGCCCGGGTTTGTTTTTTACCACTTCTTCATGAACTCTATTTGGGTCAACGAACCCAATGTCAAAAGGGCCTCCTTTCCTGCATTCCATAACCTTTTTCCTGCATAATAGTATATACATATATGGTGAGCATATATATATACATGCAATTAATGAAGTGAACGAGATGAGATATAAATTACAGAAATAGTACTTACACACAATAAAGGCTGATGGCAGCTTTGTCGAGTTCCTTCTGATTGAATAGAAAATGCAAGTCTTGAATGTTGAAGTCGATCGCGTCGTCTCCGCAGAAGAAAATCTCATCTCTTATATGCGCCGTGATCCATTCTACCTTTCTCGTCTTGCAGAAATCAAGGTACCACTTGTGCAATTTTCACATCTTTGTTGGTAGATTCTTGGGCTCCTCTTTCTTGACGAGATTCTTCCCATACTTCCATGGCTGTATGGGGTTGGCATCGCATTTGGGCAAGTTGTCTCCCATGACGTTCAAGTATGCAATGTAAGTCATCCCCATCTCATTGGCCTTTCTTTGTAGCTCTGCCTCGTAATCATTTACGGGAGGAGCGTCCCGTGTGTCGAACATTTGGAGCGGGGCGCATGATTGGTTTTCCTGCTCTCCGAGCATGGGAACTGTTTTCTGGGGTGCCTCACGACTGCTACTTTCAGTCTCCCTACGGCGCCTTGCATCCGCCTTCAAAATCTGGCGCTCGTAGTCCAGCACAAGTGGGGTTTCAGGTTTCAAAAGATTTTTGTAAAACTTCTCCACCACCGCCGGATCTATTTTCTCCTTTGGCTCGGCCCGTCTAGGTGCAAAGAATTTCTTGACCTGTTCTTCCGAGATCCTATTGGTCTCCTCGTCGCTGCGATTCCACGGTAAAACCGGCAATGGCTTGGCGGAAGGCTGCGGGACGTAGTTTTTTGAACTCTTTGGCGTACGGTTTCCTGCGGATTTCTTTATGGTAGTGCTACTGATGCTCTTCGTGGTAGTGCTCTTCCGCTTACGCTGAGGAGATGGCTGAAGCACCGGAGATGGCTGACGGGCCGGAGATGGCTGCCGCGCAGGAGATGGCTGAAGCGCCGGAGATGGCTGCCGCGCAGGAGATAGCTGAAGCGGCTCAGACTGCTGACGCTGCGGGGACGGCGGGGGTGCCAGTGACCTCCAATTTGGAAGCACAATGTGTTCCTTCTTCCAAAGAATGGTTGTTTTCACTGCAAATTTGAGTTGAGTTTCCCCTTCACCTGTAGCATGGTCAAGCTGTGCTTCCTCATATTCCTTCACAACCTCATCCACCCCGACAATAGCATAGCCATCTGGAATTGGTCGGCAGTGGTAAGTTCCACCAGCTACAGGAGGTAAGGCATAGCCGATAGCCACCTTAATGGATAAGCCCATTAATCTCACATGTAGCTCAGCGTGTTCGCTCTCCGTGATCTCATCCATGGGGTATCGAGGACCCGCCATCTCAAGCGTGGGCTGCACGTTCTCCGTGGAAGCCACACTGCTTTTCCACGCAGAGTCTGGGCCGCCGGCAGCTTCCAATGCAGGCTCTTCGTGCCACTGAGATGGGCCGGTAGCTTGATGGCTCTATTGTGCATTCACTTGCGCCTGCAGCGCCGCAAGCGCATGTTCTATCTGTGTCATCCGCTCTGTACGCTCTTTTTCTTTTCTGCTGCGCCATCTGTAAGAGTCGCTCCAGTCGGCAAACCCATCCTTCCACGTCATACCCCCTGTGCCTCGTGCATGTCCAGGGTGTTCTTTTTTACCGATGGCGCGTGTGAGCTGGTCATTCTCTCTGTCGGGATGGAAGGTCCTGGCAGATGTTTCCTCGTATGCCGTGATGAGTTCAGTGACGGGTTTGGCAAGGAGGGTTGGGAAGATACACAATCCTGTTTCTGGGTCCAACCTTGCCCCGATTCCGTAGAACCAAGTCTTTGCACGTAGGTCCCACCCATCTGTCTGGGGTGTGATCCCTCTAGCGCGCAGGGCCTTCTCAGCTTCCTCCCACTTAGGCCTCTGAGATATGTAGCCACCTGACCCCGTCCTCTGGTGATATTCCTTCTTCAGCGCATTAAGCGTATTGGTTTCTGACCTCTTTTTAGCTATAGCACTTTTTTTATATGTCTCAAATTCGGGCCAGTGAGGTCTTATCTTCGCATAATATGCGTCTTCGAAATTTGGAGTCTCGCCAGATTTGACAAATTTGTTCAATTTTGTCTTCCAGTTGCGGAAAGCGTCAGCCATCTTTTTTAGAGTCCACTCTTTGACCTTTTCCTTTATAACCGGGTTGTTTTCATCTTGCTCTGGCGAAAGGGTGAAATTTAACAACAACGAATTCCAAAGCGTTTCTTTGGATCTGTCATCGACAAAGGTACCGTCGCCCTTCTTTGGCTTATTCCAATTTTCAATTATGATTGGGATTTGGTCCCTAACAAGAACTCCAGCCTGACGTACAAATTTGTCTGCGGCCTTCTTGGGCTCCATCGGCCTGCCATCAACACGGACTGCTTTGATCGTGAACTTTGCACGATCTTTCAACCGCTGGCTCGCGCCTCGCTTGCTCTTTTTCGTAGAAGAAGATGGTTGCTGGCTAGTCGATCCAGAGGGCTAAAAGAAGAAAGAAGCGTTAATTAATACATGTAGAAGAAGATTGTTGGTGGAAGTCAGCAGAGGCTTAATCAATGCATATACCTCGCCGGACTTTGTAACCACTAAATTACGTTCACCGGAGTCTTCATCTTCTCCATGACTAGTACTTGAGCTGTTGTCATCATGTCCCTCCAAGTTCAGATATTGTGAGGTGTCCTCATCAATAATGTTCTCCATTATTTCTTCTTCTTCAAGGTTTCTACTAAGTGGATCTATAGTTTCTAAAACAATAATATTATCTAGAGTAAGAGTGTAAACATTCAAGTGGACTTGGATTCATACACAAATATACATATTATTCATACAAAAATACACAAATGAAATTAAAACCCTAAGGATGCTTGATCATTTTAAACGAGTTCCGAGGGGTCGAAACACTAATCAGGATGAGTCAGAGGTCCAATTTGTATACAAGTTCTAATCTATGCATGTAGTACAATTTATCGAGCAAACAAGTTTTAATCAGGATGAGTCAGCAATCACACACGTTGCACTCCTCGCAATCTATCGAGCAAACAATTTCATACAACATAAACAATAGCACATAGAGATCAAACAAATGCAACAAATGCATGCATGGCAATTTAATAAGTCACAATGGTTGTTACTTTAGTTCTCTAAACAATACTGAAGTATATGATGCATGCAAGAGGCCAATTAATGCAATGGAGTATTTGTTATGGATAGAGGACATTAATACGAACCAGTAGGCGTTGGATTCACCCTAATCAGAGTTACAAATCTTTTCTTATGATTTAAATAGTGTTTAATGGGTTTTAAATCATTTAAATAGTTTCTGTTGTCTAAAAATCAAACTAAAATCAGATATATAATCCCCACGGGGTTGTGATTCCAGAGACATATTATTTGTAATTTTCTGAACATTATTTATTTTCTTATGAATTTATTACTCTAAATAAGCCATTATACCATTTATTTAATTCCTGAAAAACCTTATATTATTTGGCTTAACCATTTGCATATTTATGATCTACACACAATTGTGAATCCATAGGTATATTATTTGTGATTTTTGGACCAGTAGATATTTTACTATGAATTTATTAACCTAAAAGACCATTAAAACTAATTAAATTATTACAGTAAACACGTACTATAAAAGTTAAATCCAACTTGATATTAATAATCTACTCAATTTTCTGAATTCATTGATATATAATTTGCTATTTTTGGATCTACGAATCTTTTTATATGATTTTTGCAAGATTATACAATTTTCTGCAATTTTTATCTTTTCTTCTATTTTTCAGGAGAGTCAACGTTGACTGGCGTTGTGTCATCGCTGACGTGGCAGACAGGTGGCGCATTCTGGTTTGCTGGTACCCTTTCGACCTAGGGACATATGGTGGCCGTCGGATCTTAGATTGATCGGACGGTGCAGGGCTTCCGAGGCGAGACTCACCGGTGGGGTGACGTGGAGGCGGCGGGCTCGTCGGGCGGCGGTGCTAGTGGCAGATGCGGCGGTCTTCGGCAATGTCGAGGTGGCCTATGAGAGGCGGGGTACTATGGCGAGAAGGTTGGTGGCCTCGGCGCAGTGGATTGCTTCCTCGGGCGACAGAGGCAGACGGCTGGAGACGGGCGACGTCGGCGGTGCTCCGGCGAGGAATTGGGCGCGGTCGGCTGCTCCTGCACGGGGAAGAGGTGGTCAGGGCGATGCGGTCAAGTGAGAGGGAGAGGTCATACGGAAAATAGAGGGTCGGGGGCGACTGCCTCATCGAGGACCTCGAGCTCCGAAGCTCGACAATGGAGGCGGCGTCGGCGAGATTCGTGGCGGCGAGAGAGGTGGGTGACAGGGCCGACGATTCAGGGCACCCACGGACGATTCCTCCCTCACTCCGAGGGCGGTGGCGGCCGGCGGTGGCTTCTCTCTGCTCCAATGGGAGGTGGCGGTGGCGGCGCTTCTCTCTGCTCCCATGGCGCGCGCGCGGTGCCGGTACGGTGGCGGTACGGTGGCGGTTCGATCTGGCTCTGGGGGGAAGAAAGAAAGGGGAAGGCGAATTTAATACCCCCCCCTTTAACACCGGTTCGTGGCTGGAACCGGTGTTAAAGGGGGGGATTCCGTTTCCCGCGTGCATTTATTACCCCCCCCCCTTTAACACCGGTTCCAGACACGAACCGGTGTTAAAGGGGGGGGCATTTATTTCATGCATTAAAGTGGCATTTTTAATTCAAAAAATATGATATGAATTTAGAAAATTCATATCTTTTTCATTTCAACTCAGAAAAATATGAATAATATATCATAATTTTCAGAAAAATAATATCTATCCATTCATGTAAATCATTTTATATTTACTTTACATGAAAAATTTCAAAATAATTAAAACATTTACATATAAATTTTGATTATTCAATTCAAACAAAAATAAATTGTTAAATCCTAAAAATTTGAACATAAGAAATATTAAGCATCTAAAAATAAATCTAACCCTATTTTATTAGATCAAATCATATTTTAATGCCGCATCTTTTGTATTAACATTTTTGAATTGATTGGATATTTAAATGTCGCATCTTTTGTATACACTTGAATCTCACCAAGCCTCGCTCAACTTGCATTGTTTTTTTGATAAAATAGCATATTGTGAACCTAAAAATGATTTTTGTAAAAAATCCTGAGCAACGTATCATGTACCTGTAGTTCATATCTGACCCACTTCCTGCCGATTCGGTAGGAATTTGTCTTTTTCACCAGAGGTGGACGGAAAGGTTTTAGATCCTCCTGTTGGTACATTGTGCATATAAGGTGGTCTAGTATTTTTGTAAAATGTGTTGGTGGTTTTTTGAATTAGCCATTTGGTGGTTGCTTCACAAAACCGTCCGTTTTTTATGCTCGGAAAATGGAAAATGCCTTTTTGGTGCGATAAAAAGGAAAACTTCCTCTTGCAACATTGTTTTCCATGCCATGATGCACATGTATGCACAATATGGCCATATTATCACAAACTATGCCTTGATTCTAGCCATAACATTGGTCATTTGACCCGAAAGCCAAGAAACCTCGAATGAGATAGGTCATTTTGTGAAGGTTTTTTCGAGACATAATCAATATACCAAGTTTGAGATTTTCCTTCTAACTATGTCACATAATATAACACCACGCGAAGGTTTCACACTGTTTCGATCTTTTTTTATTTTTTATCCCCGTTTTAATCTATTGACAAACTTTGTCGAACAACGGGCATGATGATTCTTAGCTCGGGGCCAAGCCTCGCTCAACTTGCATTGTTTTTTTTGATAAAATAGCATATTGTCAACCTCGAATGAGAATGCAACTAATAGTAAGTTACATAAAGCCGAACTGGAACTGAAAATTAAGATACATAAAAGAACTGAAATTAAGATACATGGCCAGATTAAGTAACAATCGGCCGAACTTGTTTCGGAATGTTGGAGTGATTCAGTCATGCTCCTGCCTACACCTGTAATACTCGCCACTGTAGTCGTCGTACTCGCCGCCGCCGTCATCGTTGTCGTCGTCGGGGTCGCCGTAATTGAACCTCTGGAGAGTACGCGTGGGCTGGACTTGAGGGTGGCGCGTGGGCTGGACTTGAGGGTAGCGCAGACGGGGGTTAGAGTCGGCGGCAGTGTCATAGGCCATGACGCTCTGGAGAGTCCGACCGCGCCACCATAGCCGACGGCCGGCCTCGTTGAAGTTAGGAGGAGGTGGGCCGTCCTCCTCGTGCCTGGCGAGCGCCCTCTCACGCCGATCCATGAAGAAGGCTTCCCAAGTAGGGAAATAGTCGGGATGCCATCTGGGATTCCTCCGCTGCTCTGGCGTGAGCTCGAAGTAGTAGTGGTTCGTGATGGCCATCCGGCGCGCCACACCTAGAGGGACAGGAGGAACCGGCACGCCTCCGACACTCAGCATCCAGCCGGTGGGGACACAGTAGCCCGGCGGGCAGGGGTAGTTCGAGGCGCAAAGCGCCTCCGCCTCCCTAGGGGTTAGTGCTACGGTGGAAGCCATGGGAAAGAGTGATGTGGTTGCAGATATGAGTCTAGAGATGTGCAATGACAATGGAGGCCAACCCTACATATATATATATATAGTGAACTAGCGGGAAGAACTGGAGGGAAGAACTGGCGGGAAGAAAAATGGTGGGAAGAAAAATGGCGGAAAGAAGAACTGGCGGGAAGAAAAATGGCGGGAAAAATGGCGGGATGAACCTTTAGTCCCGGTTGGAGACACCAACCGGGACTAAAGATGAACCTTTAGTCCCGGTTGGAGACACCAACCGGGACAAAACACGAGTCAGCACTAATAATAGGGGTGAGTGTCGACATTATGTCGTGCGGCGTGTACCTTGTCCCGGATGGTGTCAACAAACCGGGACTAAAGATGAACCTTTAGTCCCGGTTGGAGACACCAACCGGGACAAAACATGAGTCAGCACTAATAATAGGGGTGAGTGTCGACATTATTTCGTACGTGTCGACACTATGTCGAGCTGCTTGTACTATAAATAGGCATCCTTGTGAGTCCAGTCCTCCAGCCAGTTTGAGGCTATGCCTTACCTCCTTTCGAGAGCAGGGACACCAATACGGCCAGTTTCAGGGAGATGCCGACGGAGCCCAGTCCTCCGGCATCTCCGAGAAACTGGTCATAGAGGCACTCCCTAATATGTGAAATTAGTTAGCTCCCAGGTGTATTGATCTAGTTAGAGAAGTTACAAAGCTGCAAGATGGTTTTCGAGAGCAGGGACACCACTACGGCCAGTTTCAGGGAGATGCCGACGGAGCCTAGTCCTCCGGCATCTCCAAGAAACTGGTCATAGAGGCACTCCCTAATATGTGACCGCGCGTGTTTGGAGATCAGATCTTAATGGTAAGTACGAATCGGGACAACTTCTTCTCATAGTCCCGGTCCATCCACAAAACATGACTAACACTCAAGACATGTATTAATATTCAAAACATGAACTAGAGTTACATAATATGAGCATGAACTTCTTGGCATATGTCCTTCCTTATGATCGCTTCAGACGTAACCATGGAGCATCTTCTTTACTTAACGGAATGCTTGGGTCAGTTTTCACTGTGAAGGGCGGAATTTCATCAAACTTATTATAATCTTCTGACATGTCTGTCTTGTCCTCGATTCCCATGATGTTTCTTTTCCCTGAAAGAACTATGTGACGCTTTGGCTCATCATATGATGTATTCGTTTGCATACTTTTTCTTTTTTTTGGTCTGGAGGACATGTCCTTCACATAGAAAACCTGAGCCACATCATTGGCTAGGACGAATGGTTCGTCTAAGTTCTTGTCTACCTTCATAAGATTGTTGAGATCCACCGTTGTCATTCCGTACTTCTTGTCTACCTCAACCCCTCCTCCTGTTAGCTTGACCCATTTGCATCGAAACAAGGGGACCTTAAAATTAGGTCCATAGTCAAGTTCCCATATCTGCTCTATGAACCCATAATACGTGGTCTTTTGCCCATTGTCTTCTGCTGCATCGAAGCGGACACCACTGTTTTGGTTGGTGCTCTTTTTATCTTGGCCTATCGTGTAAAATGTATTCCCATTTATCTCGTACCCTTGGAAAGTACATACAGTCGAAGATGGTGTCCTGGCCAACAAGTACAGCTGATCCCCAACAGTGGTGTTATTCGTGAGAAGTCTTTGCAGCCAGCCGCCAAAACTCGCCATGTGTTCACTTATAATCCATTCATCAGACTGTCCCGGGTGTTTGAGGCGTATTAAATTCTTGTGTTCATTGATATACGGGGCAACCAAGATAGATCTTTGTAAAACCGTGTAGTGTGCTTGATTGAGAGAATGCCCGTCCCTACATATCATTGCTTTACATCCTAGGGTGCCTTTTCCACGCAGTCTTCCCTCATGTCGTGATTCTGGAACACCAATCGCCTTAAGGTCAGGAATAAAATCAACACAGAACTCAATGACCTCCTCTGTTACATAGCCCTTGGAGATGCTTCCTTCTGGCCTAGCATGGTTATGAACATATTTCTTTAAGACTCCCATGTACCTCTCAAAGGGGAACATATTGTGTAGAAATACAGGACCGAGAATGACAATCTCTTCTACTAGGTGAACTAGGAGATGCGTCATAATATTGAAGAAGGATGGTGGGAACACCAACTCAAAGCTGACAAGACATTGGGCCACATCTGTTTGTAACCCTGGTAGGCTTTCTGGATCGATTACCTTCTGAGATATTGCATTGAGGAATGCACATAGCTTCACAATGGGTACTCGAACATTTTCAGGTAGAAGCCCCCTCAATGCAATCGGAAGCAATTGTGTCATAATCACGTGGCAGTCATGAGACTTCAGGTTTTGGAATTTTTTTCTCTGCCATATTTATTATTCCCTTTATATTCGACGAGAAGCCAGACGGGACCTTGATACTGCTCAGACATTCAAAAAAGATTTCCTTCTCTGCTTTGGTAAGAGCGTAGCTGGCAGGAGTTAAGTGGCATTGTTTACCCTTCTCGTTCTCAGGATGCATAGGCTCTTCAGGGGCTTTCAGACGTTGCTGGTCCTGCCGTGCTTCCGGTGTATCTTTTGTCTTCCCATACACTCCTAGAAAGCCTAGCAGGTTCACGCAAACATTCTTCGTCACATGCATCACGTCGATTGAAGAGCGGACCTCTAAGACTTTCCAATAGGGTAGGTCCCAAAATATAGATTGCTTCTTACACATGGGCGCGTGTCCGACATCGTCATTCGGAACAGATAGACTGCCAGGACCTTTTCCAAAGATTACTTCTAGGTCCTTGACCATACTAAATACCTCCTCACCGGTACGGAGGACAGGCTTCCTCCGGGGTTCTGCCAGACGTTTGAAATGCTTGCCTTTCTTTCTTACTGGATGCAGGTTCGGAAGAAATCGGCGATACCCTAGGTACACAACCTTCTTACATTTATCCAAATATACACTTTCAGTATCATCTAAACAGTGTGTGCATGCATTGTATCCCTTGTTTGTCTGTCCTGAAATGTTACTAAGAGCAGACCAATCATTGATGGTTACGAAAAGCAATGCTCGTAGGTCAAATGGCTCCCCTTTGTGCTCATCCCATATACGTATACCTGGTTTGGCCCACAGCTGTAAAAGTTCTTCAACTAATAGCCTTAGGTACACATCAATGTCGTTGCCGGGTTGCCTCGGGCCTTGGATGAGCACTGGCATCATAATGAACTTCCTCTTCATACACAACCAAGGAGGAAGGTTATAGATACATAGGGTCACAGGCCAGGTGCTGTGACTGCAGCTCTGCTCACCAAAAGGATTCATGCCGTCTGTACTTAGACCAAACCTTAAGTTTCTTGCGTCACGTGCGAAGTCCGGGTACTCTCGCTCGACTTTTCTCCACTGTGACCCATTAGCGGGGTGTCTCAACATCACGTCTTTCTTACGGTCTTCCATGTGCCATCGCAACAACTTGGCATGCTCTTTATTTCTGAAGAGACGTTTTAACCGTGGTATTATAGGAGCATACCACATTACCTTGGCGGGAACCTTCTTCCTAGGGGCCTCGCCCTCAACATCGCCAGGATCGTCTCGTCTGATCTTATACCGCAGTGCAGTGCATACCGGGCATGCATCCAAATTCTCGTACTTCTCACCGCGGTAGAGGATGCAGTCATTAATGCAGGCATGTATCTTCTGCACGTCTAATCCTAGAGGGCAGACAACCTTCTTTGCTTGGTATGTACTGTCGGGCAACTCATTATTTCTTGGAAGAAGATTCTTCATTTTTACCAACAACTTTGAAAATGCGCTGTCAGTCACACCATTCTCTGCCTTCCATTGCAGCAAATCCAGTGTGGCACCTAGTTTTTTGTGGCCATCTTCGCAAGTTGGATACAACAATGTTTTGTGATCCTTTAACATCTGCTCCAGCTTCTCCTTCTCCTTTTCAGTTTCACATTCTTCCTTTGCATCAGTAATGGCCCGACCAAGATCGTCATCAGCGGGCTCATCTGCTCCCTCTTGATCTTCATTATCTACCCCCGTTGCATTATCATCATATTCAGGATACATATTATGATAGTTGTCATCATCCTCTTCTTCTTCGTTGTCTTCCATCACAACCCCTTTTTCTCCGTGCTTGGTCCAACAATTATAGCTGGGCATGAAAGCGGATCGAAGCAGGTGGGCGTGAATGGTTCTGGTATTTGAGTAGTCTTTCTTGTTCTGACAGTGAACACACGGACAGCACATAAAACCATTGTGACCACGGTTTGCATTAGCCACAACGATGAAATTTTGGAGGCCCGTAATGTACTCGGAAGTGCGGCGGTCACCGTACATCCATTGCCGGTTCATCTGCATTAATATGTAGTATATATCAAAAAATAATAGGGAGATGACCATTTATATATATAGTACATCAATGACACATGAAAGGATAGTTGCCGACCTCGACCGAGACGGAAAGAGCAACAAGAAAACTTATTTTGAGCTCTCGGGCATTTCACCGAACACCTCTTGTGCATATGAAAAAAAAAACTAGCACTCTTCGCACCCTCTTGCTAGGCTCCAAAATGTGAAAGAATGGAAGAGTGGGGTGTGTGTGGGCTGGGATGGTGTCTTATATAGCCCCCCTTTAACACCGGTTCATGCCACGAACCGGTGTTAAAGGGGGGGGGCTGCGCGGGCCACTGTTGCAGGATCCTTTAACACCGGTTCGTGGCATGAACTGGTGTTAAAGGGGGGCTCTTTTTTTGCCGCAGGGGCCACGCTGGTACGCCCCCCCCTTTAACACAACCGGTGTTAAAGCCCTTTTTCGGGATCAACAAAAGACCTCGTTTTCACTAGTGGTGGTGCTCTCTAGACACGAAGTCTCGATTTTTGGAGTGAAAACCTAGTTCTGATCTTCACTAGATGTACCTGACAACCAGATCTCTATTCACCTCATTGTTGAAGGCATTGTTTGGATTTCAATCGTAATTTTTCCGGGTGAAAACACATGACCTATGATAAGGCGGTGATGGCGTTCGTGCATAGTTCCGTCGTTTTTGGAGAACCTTCTTTGTATTACCTGTGTGAACTTTGGTGTTGGTAGTTCCTGCTGCTTCATTGATTTCGGTGGAGTTTTTTCCTCTTTCTTTTCGCTATGTGCATCTTTAAAGTCTAGACTAGCTCTTGATTTGTTGTGCGTAAGCGATTGGCCATTGATCGATCGGCAGAAATCGGATACTGATCGGTTCGGTACTGTTTCACACAGGCCGGTAACGAACGAAGCGTGTTGGACGATCAACCATGCGTGCATGGCGTGAACCATGTGGCCTAAGATTGATCATATGGCTGATAGATGCCTATATATTGACATGTAAAAGGGCAAGCATCGTGTGTTTGTGTGTGCGCCTTATCCTCGAAAAAGAATGTGGAGTATCTGTTCCAAAAAAGGGCATTGTGTGAGCTATTTTGGTCCATTGAGAACCGACCAAATAATTGGCACGCCTGCGCATTTCTCATGTGCAAAATGGGCACAGAGGAGACGCACATCATGCAAACTATCCTGATATTTTTCACCCAAGAAGTGGTGATGTGCACATGGATCTGTTAATGGATAATAAAGCTCTCCTCATACTCAAGCATTTATCCTAGAGGATTAGGCTTGGTTTGTAACCGTGAACAATATCCTGGTAGTCATGATTAAAAGGTTATATATGCATTTTTGGTTGGTTCAGATACTGGGAAGTGAAATTCTACCTAAAATATCAACTAAAAGTTAATTACTTCTTGATCGATTAACCGGGAAGTCTGTCCCTCCCTTAAGTAAATTACAGAATCCCACTATTATACCAATACTTACAAATGGGTGACAAAGTTTAACCTTTACAATTTTCAGCCATATTTTACCTCAAAGTTGTTACATTGTGCAAACTATGACTACATTTAACAATTTTCCCCCCGATTCTAAAGGCTGAGAACACTGCAACGCCCGCATGGATGGTGACTTGGGCGCCATCTAGGAAGCATCAACAATTAGAGTTTTGCCAAGAGAGAACACACATAGTTAGTTTTCATGCTTTCACTACTAGAAAAATGGTTACCCATGAGTTTGATACCAGTGCCGCACGGGCTGGTGCATGCGCCATAGGTAAGTAACTATGGTGCATAATGGTGACATGCGCCACGGATAACACAGCTATCCATGACACAGGGCTCTAACATGCGTCATAGATAAGCCTAGGACATCCATATCTTTCACTCGTAGATAGCCTCTGGCATATCCATAACGCATGTAACTGTCGTACGTCACAGATAGTTGTGTTATCCTTGGGCATATCAAATACATGCTCCACTCGACCAACAAAGTGGGCCCTGCCTATCAAAATTGGGAAATTGCTAAAGCATGTCCAATGCAAACGCTTACACAAGCGCTCAAACAATAAAATATATTTAGGAAAATTAAAAACCCAGTTAAGTGGCAAACAAGTGGCACTTATTTTCACCAATTGAAGCCATCGCTTTTCACGCCACAGCCTCTTGCGTCGACGCCACAAGTGTTTCCTGCTTGCAACGCCCCAACGGCGGAAACAAAATCCTTGTGTCCGTAAATAAGTGCGATGGTTTACATGCTCTTAAAGCAAGTAATTTTAGACACAATTGTTAGAGTATTTTACGTATACGGTTGTTATGATAGTTTAGGATAGTTAGGACTCTAGTCTAACTTGACTTGTACTCTAAGATGATCGCTGTACGTCTATATATACTCGTCAATGAGACTCAATAATACATTCAACATATTCCGTCAATACTCTTACATGGTATCAGTCTAAACCGATCTAAAACCCTAGCCGCCGCCGGCACGCTTCCGCTGAGCCGCCCCCGGGGAGGTCTATCTCCATGATCTTCGCCGGGGACCGCGCAACCCGTACGTAGGGTTCGTCCGTCGATCCGTGATCGTCTGCCCTGCAAGTCTTTTTTCCGATCTCTTGATCGGTTTTCTTTTTTGGTTTACCGATCTTAGATCGGATTGCGTCGCCCTCCACCGTCGTCGTCATCACCGCGCCTCTACTCCGACCATCGGCACCGACGATCTACACCGTGCTTGTTCGCCTGCCCTCTCCGCTGCCGCGCCTGCCTTGGCAGGCCGTTGCGGCCTCACGGCAGGCTGCCGCGCACCGCGGTCGGCTGCTACGCCTTCCTTGGAAGGCTGCCGCGGCTGCCTCCCTCGGATCGTCTTCGTCCTCATCGTCCGGGACTTCACCGACAACGCCGCCATCGACTCCGATCTACGCGTCGTCCACGCCATGGCGCATAGGATGCACCTTCGGTATGATCAACCGATATCGCGCCTGTCTACGCCAAGCACGTCCTCGAGCATGCGCCTACCACTGATCGAGCTACAGGTTGCCGCTGTGCCGCCCGAGGTTTGGTTCATGCTACCGGCTTCCAACGCGTCTTCCTTGGCGTGTACGTCGCTGGTGGTCTCACAGCTGCTGCACCGACTTGCGCCCTGCAGCTATGCCGCCCTCTTGGGCCATAGCGTCGCTGCACGCAGTCTACTTCGCCGTCCCAGTGCATCGATGTCCTCGGCTTTTACTGCGCCTACTCCAACAGGCGTGAATCACCGCCGTCTGCACGTGGTCTTCATCACGTCGTCGATTTCTTCTTCGCCTACTTCGAGTACCGCCGCTGCGCCTCTCTAGGCGTCCAGCATGACCACTTCAGGTCGTCGTTGGTTTCGCCGCCTTCTATGTCTTCTCCACATCGAACTCGTCAGCATTGTCATTGAAAGGACTATATCTTCCCATGATGTTTTTGGTGTTAATGATAATCCCATTTGTGTTTTAATTGTGCGCTTGAGTTTCAGGGGAAACGTTGTTGATGTCTCCTTCAAATATGGTGGATGCTCTCTTGGGATCTCATGAAGACGGTGGCCTTTTAGTTTTCTCCTAGTTTCTCTCCGGTTGTTGTTTTTAGGTCACCGTACTATTAAGAGGGGGTCCATCTTGGAAGGCTGTGGGAAATCACTTTTTCTCGCACAAACTTATATGCACCACCACAACCATCCTACTATTCCGTGAGAGAGTGAGTTCCTGTCCTGTTGGAGCCTTCTGTGTCTCACCGGAACTTCCGGCCTGGCGCAGGAAGTTCCGCTCAGGCTTTTTCTGCGGGTTGTTCTAAGCTTTGTTCCGACTCTAGTTCCGCCCCAAGTTCCGCTGGTGGATTAGTAACCTTCTGTATGAAGTGTTCTATTTGCCGGAACTTGGGCCGGAACTTGCATCGGAACTTGTCCTGCCAAAAGGTTCTGAGCGGAACTTCCGCCAGCCGCCGGAACTTTCGGCCAGATTCAGTTCGCGACCCAGAAATTACCCCCTAGTTCCGCTCCAAGTTCCGTTGAAGGCTCAGTAACCTTCTGTTTTGAAGTTTTCTATTTGCCGGAACTTGGTCGGAACTTGCGTCGGAAGTTCACCGGAACTTCCGGTCTGTTTTGACCAGAACTTCCGGTTGCGCTTCTGGAGCGGGCGTCAACGGTCTGATAACCGTCGGAGCCAGGCTGGGCGGAACTTCTGGCCTCTCACCAGAACTTCCGGTGAGGTCGCGGGGGCTGTAACGGTTCAGCGCGAGGGGGCCTATTTAAGGCACCCCTCTTCTTCCTCCCATTCTCTCTCGAATTTTTCTCTCTCCTCCATTAATGCTTGAGCTTCACCTCACTAGATATCTCTCTCTAGCCACTCCAATGACTTGATCTTTTGAGATGTGAGGGAGGTGACCTAGATCTACACTTCCACCAAAGAAGATTTGATTTCCCCCACCCATCCTTTGTGGATCTTGTTGCTCTTGGGTTTCTTGAAACCCTAGACGGTGTAGGGCATCCTCGGAGCTAAGGCTTGTGTTGTAAAGCTTTGAGGTGTCGTTGAGGGCCTCAAATTGAGTTGTGAAGCCTCCCCCTCAACCTTGGTGTAAAGGTTTCGGTTGGCGCCTTCAAGGTCACCGGTTAGTGGATTGTGAGGCCTCCTTTGTGGGGGAGCTCACCGGATAAGAAGATGAGGCCTTTGTGGCGCTCGGGTGACCTTGTGTGGCCCCAACACCTCTCCAACGTAGACGTAGCTCCTTGGGAGTGAACTACGGGAATTACATCTCCGTGTCCCTGCTCCGGTTACTTTGTTCCCTTCCTTTACTTCTTGCTAGTTACCGTTTTTGTGGTTGGTGTTTGTTTTCTTGCATTTAGGTTGTTCACTTAGTTGCATCTCTAGATAACTTTCCTTCTCGTTGAGCCTAAAAGTGAGAAACAAATTAAAATTGGGTAGACGCCTATTCACCCCCCATCTAGTCTTGAGGATGAACAAAATATGAGAATTAATCTTGAAGAAAATGTGTCTAAGCTTGTAGATGATCATAACAACACCTTGTGCTCTATAATTAAAGAACGTGATCATGCTCTTGCTTTGATTAAGGTTCTCAAGAAAGAAAATGTTGAGTTTGTGGGTGGTCATGATAGGACTCAAAAGGATCTTGAGAAACTCAAAGAGGAACACACTTGGAGAGTAAATTCTAAAATCTTTTTGAAGCCCATGAACATCTTCAAACTCAATTAACTTGTGATCTCGCTAAGTCTTCCGCTGTGCAAAATTATAGACTTGTCTAGGACTCCTAACCCTTGTTGCAAGCATGAGCATCTCATAGAGGAAGTCAAGGTGTTGAAGGATCAACTTGCCAAGACTAAGAAGAAGAAGAAGAAGAAGAAGAATAAGAAGAAGAAGAACAAGGGCATGGCTCAAGGGGTACCAAATGGCCTAACCCTCTTGCAAAGTGACAACTTTGCCGGAAAGAACATCCCTCTTATATTCTTTGCAAATCATATGATGGTCATGTGTATGCTAGATATGTGGGAACTTCTTACACGCATGATTATCATTGGGCCATTTGGGTGCCAAAGGCTCTTGTCACTAACAAAAGGGGACCCATTGCAAAATGGGTACCTAAAACCAAAGCTTGATTTTCTTGTAGGACTATGCTTCCGGTGGATCAAAATGGGTGCTTGATAGTGGTGCCATGAGTCATATGACCGGAAGCAAGTCTATCATGACCGAGATGAGGCCCAATATTGCCAACACCATGGTCTCCTACGGTGACAAAACAAGCTCTCAGGTTTGGGGTTTTGGCAAAGTGGTGGTAACCCCGGATGTATCCTTGGTTGACGTCATGCTTGTCAAAACTCTTGGTTACAACTTACTCTTAGTTCGTGCTCTTGCGCTTATGGGTCTTTCTTCTTTCTTTAATACTCATACCGTGGTCCTCATGTGGAGCAAGTCTCTCAAGGTGGATTTTGTAGGATATGTAGAACATGACTTGTATGTGGTGGACTTTTCAGGGACCACTACTCCTCATGCTCTATGTCTCTATGCTAAAGCCGACAAGGGCTGGTTGTGGCATCGCCGCCTAGCCCATGTTAACATGAGAACTTTGCAAAGACTTCACTCCGAGGGCCACATCCTTGGAATTAACGATGTTTCTTTTGCCAAAGATCGTGTTTGCAGGGCTTGTATTGAAGGGAAGATGCATGAAACTCCTCACAAAGCACTCAATCAAATCACCACCGAGAGGTGTTTGGAGCTCTTGCATATGGATCTCTTTGGTCCACCCTCTCATGATAGCCTTGGAGGAAAGAATTATTGCTTGGTTATTGTGGATGATTTCTCAAGATACACTTGGGTGTTCTTTTTCAAGTACAAGAGTGAGACTCAACAAACCGTCATCGATTTTGCTAATGAGGTTCAACGGAAGCACACTGCAACTATTCTCTCAATTTGAAGTGACAATGGCACCGAGTACAAAAACTATACCTTGGATGAGTTTCTTAGTGATGAAGGAATCAAGCATCAATACTCCACTCCCTATACCCCTCAACAAAACGGAGTTGCCGAAAGGAAGAATCACACTTTGATGGATGCGGCTCGATCTATGCTAGCTGAGTTCAAGTCTCCATACAACTTTTGGGCCGAGGCCATCTCCACCGCTTGCCATGCAACCAACCGGCTTTATCTCCGTAAGAAAAAGAACAAGACCCCCTATGAACTTCTCATCGGGAAAAAGCCTAATGTTAGCTACTTTAGGGTGTTTGGTTGCAAGTGCTACATTCTCAAGAAAGGAGTTCGTTTGTCCAAGTTTGAATCCAAGGCTCAAGAAGGAATTTTCGTTGGCTACTCAAATCAGTCCCATGCTTATAGAGTCTACAACAAAGCCAATGGAAGAGTTGAAGAGACGAGCAACGTGAAGTTTGATAAAAATCATGAGTCTCTTGTTAGGCAAGATGGTGTTTATGATCCAAGTGATGAAATTCCTCCTAAGGCCATAAGTAGAATGGGTGTGGGTTTCCACCTCCCCATTGAGGATCCCCTTATGGACGAAGGAGAAGGACCAAGCTCTACTCAAGTGGAGCCCTCACTTTCACAAGATCATCTTGCCCCTCAAGGACCTACATTTTTGGCAAAAGATCCCTCAAGCTCTTCCGAAGCTTCCCATGCTCATGACTCTCCAAGCTCCAAAGATCAAGCTCTTCATCAACAACATCAACCTCCCCACGATGGGGCTCCTCCTCAAGGCACCTCCCACGGACAAGCTCTTCATCAACCTCATCAACCTCCCCAAGATGGGGCTCCTCCTCAAGGTCACGACTCTCCCCAAGGTCAAGCCCGTCAAGATCAAGAGCAAGTCAATGATCCTCAAGGCTCCACTCCAAATGATGACTCCCCCGAAGTGGAAATTGATGAAGATGACCCTCGTGTTCGTGCTTATAGTCAAGGCGGCGGCTCAATTGGTGGCAATGACCAAGTGGTAGCTAAATAATCTCGTGTTGAAGCACAAGCCCGCCGTCAAGCCTATCGTCTCGCTAAGCTTGTTCGAGATGGCCATATCCTTGATAATATCTATGGAGATTTCAATAAAGGTTCCACTACTAGGAGGCAACTAGCTTCCTTTAGCTCTCACCATGCGTTTATCTCTCTTGTGGAACCACAGAAAGTCTTCGAAGCTCTTGAAGATGATGATTGGCTTGATGCTATGAACGAATAACTTCACAACTTCAAGAGGAACAATGTTTGGACATTGGTTGAGCGGCCCAAAGATTGTCAAAACGTCATTGGAACCAAGTGGGTCTTCAAGAACAAGTGTGATGCGAATGGAATTGTCGTGCGCAACAAGGCAAGGTTAGTTGCCCAAGGATACTCACAAGTTGAGAGCATCGACTACGGCGAGACTTATGCCCCCGTTGCTCGCCTTGAATCCATTCGTATGCTTCTTGCCTTTGCTACCCATCATAACTTTAAGTTGCATCAAATGGATGTTAAGAGTGCTTTTCTTAATGGTCCTTTGAAAGAGTTGGTATACGTCAAGCAACCTCCGGGTTTTGAGGATCCACTTTTTCCGAACCATGTCTACAAGCTCAATAAGGCACTCTATGGCCTTAAGCAAGCCCCATGTGCGTGGTATGATTGCCTTAGGGAGCTCTTGTTAGACCGTGGCTTAGAAGTGGGCCTCATTGATCCCACTCTTTTTACTAAGAAAGTTGGAGGCCACTTGTTCGTATGCCAAATCTATGTTGATGACATTATCTTTGGGTCTATTAACAAAACTTTTAATGAGGATTTTGCCAAGCTCATGCCCAATCGCTTCGAGATGTCCATGATGGGGGTGTTGAAGTTTTTCCTTGGGTTTGAAGTCAAGCAATTGAGGAAAGGGACTTTCATCAACCAAGCCAAGTACATCCAAGACATGCTCAAGAAGTTCAAGTTTGATCAACTCAAAGGTGCCAAGACTCCCATGCCAACTAAGGTTAATCTTGATCTCGATCCCAAGGGTAAGGAGGTGGATGAAAAACTCTATCGGTCTATGATTGGGTCTTTGCTCTATCTTTGTGCATCTCGACCGGATATTATGTTGAGTGTGGGTATGTGTGCAAGATTTCAAGCCTCACCAAAGGAAAGTCACATGGTGGAGGTCAAGAGAATCTTTCGATATTTAGTTCATACCCCAAACTTTGGGTTGTGGTACCCCAAGGGAGCTAGCTTTGATCTTATTGGTTACACGGACTCGGACTGGGCTGGTGACAAAGTGGGAAGAAATTCAACCTCCGGAGCTTGTCAGTTTCTCAGAAGATCTTTGGTTTGTTGGTCCTCGAAGAAGCAGAACTGTGTGTCTATGTCCACTGCCGAAGCTGAGTATATCTCTGCCGCAAGCTGTTGTGCTCAATTGCTATGGATGAAGCAAACTTTGAAGGATCTTGGACTATCTTTTGACAAGGTGCCTCTTCTTTGTGACAATGAGAGTGCCATTGCTATTGCTCACAATCCCGTGCAACACAACCGGACCAAGCACATTGAGATTCATCATCATTTCATTTAGGACCATGTTGCTAGAGGAGACATTTCTTTGGAGTATGTTCCCACCAAGGCAAATCTTGCGGATCTTTTCACGAAGCCTCTTGGTGAAGCAAGGTTCCGGGAGTTAAGGCATGAGCTAAATATCATCGATTCGAGCAATGTTGCTTGAGTACCTTGCACCACCTACCCACGTCTCAATGTGTATCTTGTTTGGATGTAGGCATGGATTTAGGGGGAGTGTAGTTCCTCTTATGAACAAACGCTATCCCTATTATGCGCACATTAAAGTTTTCATATTCTATAGTCTCTAAAGGAGACCATTTGAGCTTCATGATGAGTGTTGGTAATGAACCCAAGATATATCTTCGCGGTGTCAAGACATTTACTCTTATATAAGGTGGCCTCAGCCACAGACCCATTTTATTTGTGTCTTTGACCTTTTGTGTTTTTCTTGGCTTTTGTTGGCTTTGGTTCATCACAGTTTGAGCTCTCTATCCTAAGCTTTTCCTTTCCTCAAGCCCTTTCTATTCCCTGCACAAGTTCTTCCTTGTTATCTTCCAAACCTGAGAAGGTCTTCCTGGCGTCACCAGAACTTCCGGTCAGATGCCGGAAGTTCCAGTCAGCTGGTTGTTCGTCTGAACCACCTGCTGACCTGCAACGTGTCCAGCCTGACCCGTAACTTCCGGTCCACCGGAACTTCCGGTGGTGCTCCCTATCCTATATAAGGTGGGCCCTGGGGGGAAACGGGATCTTCTTCCTTTTTCCCCCAAGACCCATCCTCTATTTGGAGCAGCCGCCGGCCAAGACCTCTCCGCGAAGGTGCTCCGGCCCCTTCGTCTCCGGCCACTCCTCCGCAGATCTTCTCCGTGGGAACCTTCCCCACCTCGATCTCCCGCCATGGACTCCGGTATTTGCCCTCAACTCCCTCCATTAATCGAGATCTTGCTCTCTCACCATGGCTTGAGTTAGGGCACACCATGTCTAGGCTAGTTCTTTGGCTAGAACTTGTTGGGAGATCTTGGTAGACCTAGGGTATCATGCTAGAGTAGATTGGTCCAATACACTCTTGAAAATCTTTGCACTTGTGGCTTTTAGATCTAGATCTAGTGAACTGCTGTTTGGAACCGTCAGTTCGTGGTCTCACCGGAACTTCCGGTGAGCCACGACCAGAACTTCTGGTGGACCATTTTCACCGGAAGTTCCGGCGATTCAGCGGAAGTTCCGGCAACAATGCAACTTTTTCCTGATTGTATTTTTCCAATCTATTTCTTTTGTTTCCTCTTCCGAACTTGTGCACTTACCCCACCTTCCCTCCCTATTCTTGTGCTTTCTTCTCAGGGCAAGGAGGTACCCGCCAAGGCAAGCGTACCCGTCGACCATCCTCTGACATTCCTCCTGAGATTGATGAATAAGATGTTGATGTTGTGCGTCCAACCACTCAGACTAGTCGTCAGAAGGCTGCTGCTGCTGAAGGGAAGAGGCCTGCTCTTTCTCAGAAGGCCACTGCTGCTGGGCCAGACATGACCAAAGCCAAGATTTCCAAATGGTCTCAAAAAGCTTACTCTACATTCAGGCGTACGGATCCCTACCTCGTTGCTCGTGACCGTCTTTGCTTGGACCCTCACTTCCACAACTATCGTCGGGAACAGATATTTGCAAATCTATGCAACGAAGAATAAGTTCATGGTTGCTCCTCAAAAGTACATCAATGTGACTCACATGGAAGAGAAGCATGCATACTTTGGCAAGGCTCTTGATATTTGCCAGAAGTTTGGGCTGATTCCCCTCATGGAGCACCGTCAGAACTTTGATGTGAATGCTATTGCTCAGTTTTACTCAACTCTGTTTATTCACATGCAGTCCTCTACTGAAGGTGTGTTGAAGTGGATGACTAGGGGAGTGTTTCTTACCGCCACTTGGTCTGAGTTTGCTGAGCTTCTTGGCTATCCCCTTCAGCCTGGCCGCGGGGCAAATGGTTGGCGTGTTCACGGTCCCGAAGCTGCTGATCCTAAGGTCCTGGAGCCTCTCTACATTGAAGGGTGGGGAACTATTGGGTTTGTGAATCATCTGCTGCCAGTTTTTGACATCATGCACAGGTTGTACTTGAACACCATCTCTCCCAAGGCTGGTAACTTTGATCAGTTCCATGTCTATCAGGTTGACCTCATGCATCAGACTTATCTCCGTCGTGACACTGATAGTCCCATGGATGTTATGCACTTCATCTACTCAGAGATGTGGCAAGCTATTATTGAAAAGCGCTCCTGCATCTATGCTCCCTTCATTCAGACTCTCATCAATCACAAGTGGCTTGAGACGACTGGCACTCGCTTTCCTGAAGACAACATCACCATTCATGAGGAGAAGAAGCTGCGTGTGAGTAAGCACCAAAAGCCTCGTTCTCAAGAAGAAAAGGAAGCTAAACTCCAGAAGGCCCGAGATGAAGCTGGTGGTCCCTCCTCTACTCCTGAGGGCTCTAGTGCTGGTGGTCCGTCTCTCCAGAGGAAGCCGTCTTGGGCAAAGAAGCTGCTTGGGAAGGTGAAGAAGACTTTCTGCTTTCTGCAGGACCGCGAGTATCAGGCCTATGTAGATCAGCGTCACAATGTTTAGCACCATAAGGCCATCATGACAGCTCTCAACATTCCTAGCTCACCGGTCACTAGCTCTGTCACTGTTCCCAAGGATGATTGGATTCGCGACAACTACCACTGGTCCGAGGATGAGTCTGAGGAGGAGGTCACTAGTCCATCGCCTGAGTGGGGTCCTTGGGTCCCTGAGTGTGCTCCTCCTCCCTTTCATGGCTGGGACGATTAGATTGATCTTTTCTTCCTTTTTGGTGTCTCGATGCCAAAGGGGGAGAAAGATGTCTATTAGGTTATCTACGGGATTTGCATGGGTTGAGTCGCGAGCCTGTTCTTGCCTTTGATCTTTTCTTGCTCGCGAACTCTCTAGTTTATTTGTGTGCTTGTGGACCTTTTATGTATGTGAACTTATGTGTTCTTGTGGACCATGTTATGTTTGAGACTATGTGGTATCTTTGTGGTAGCTTATGGAATGCCGTGTGTGTGGTATCTTGTTGTCATCTTATGGGCATATGCATATGGTGGTGGAGCCTCATAGCTCTTATTGTTATTATTACTCCTTTTTGTCTCCACCACATTTGGTTGGTGTCTGGTATGATCTCTATCCTTTCTTGTACCTTGCACTTGTGTTATCTTTGCAATTGGTAGGGGGAGCCTCCTTGTATGTGTGCCAGTCTTGTCCTTAGAGTTTTTCTCTACCTTGCACACATACAGGGGAGCTTGTCCAGTCCATTGCAAAGATTGCTTTGATTCTATGCAAATCTTTGGGATTGTCATCTAACACCAAAAAGGGGGAGATTGAAAGGACTATATCTTCCCATGATGTTTTTGGTGTTAATGATAATCCCATTTGTGTTTTAATTGTGCGCTTGAGTTTCAGGGGAAACATTGTTGATGTCTCCTTCAAATATGGTGGATGCTCTCTTGGGATCTCATGAAGACGGTGGCCTTTTAGTTTTCTCCTAGTTTCTCTCCGGTTGTTGTTTTTAGATCACCGTACTATTAAGAGGGGGTCCATCTTGGAAGGCTATGGGAAATCACTTGTTCTTACACAAACTTATATGCACCACCACAGCCATCCTACTATTCCGTGAGAGAGTGAGTTCCTGTCATGTTGGAGCCTTCTGTGTCTCACTGGAACTTCCGGCCTGGCGCCGGAAGTTCCGCTCAGGCTTTTTTGCGGGCTGTTCTAAGCTTTGTTCCAACTCTAGTTCCGCCCCAAGTTCCGCTGGTGGATCAGTAACCTTCTGTATGAAGTGTTCTATTTGCCGGAACTTGGGCCGGAACTTGTCCTGCCAAAAGGTCTTGAGTGGAACTTCCGCCCAGCCGCCGGAACTTCCGGCCAGATTCGGTTCGCGACCCAGAAATTCCACCCCTAGTTCCGCTCCAAGTTCCGCTGAAGGCTCAGTAACCTTCTGTTTTGAAGTGTTCTATTTGCCGGAACTTGGTCGGAACTTGCGTCAGAAGTTCACCGAAACTTCCGGTCTATTTTGACCGGAACTTCTGGTTGCGCTTCTGGAGCGGGCGTCAACGGTCTGATGACCGTTGGAGCCAGGCTGGGCGGAACTTCCGGCCTCTCACCGGAACTTCCGGTGAGGTCGCGGGGGCTGTAACGGTTCAGCGCGAGGGGGCCTATTTAAGGCACCCCTCTTCTTCCTCCCATTCTCTCTCGAATTTTTCTCTCTCCTCCATTAATGCTTGAGCTTCACCTCACTAGATCTCTCTCTCTAGCCACTCAAATGACTTGATATTTTGAGAGGTGACCTAGATCGACACTTCCACCAAAGAAGATTTGATTTCCCCCACCCATCCTTTGTGGATCTTGTTGCTCTTGGGTTTCTTGAAACCCTAGACGGTGTAGGGAATCCTCGGAGCTAAGGCTTGTGTTGTAAAGCTTTGAGGTGTCGTTGAGGGCCTCCAATTGAGTTGTGGAGCCTCCCCCTCAACCTTGGTGTAAATGTTTCGGTTGGCGCCTTCAAGGTCACCGGTTAGTGGATTGTGAGGACTCCTTTGTGGGGGAGCTCACCGGAGAAGAAGGTGAGGCCTTTGTGGCGCTCGGGTGACCTTGTGTGTCCCCGACACCTCTCCAATGTAGACGTAGCTCCATGGGAGTGAACTACGGGAATTACATCTCTGTGTACCCGCTCTGGTTACTTCGTTCCGTTCCTTTACTTCTTGCTAGTTACCGTTTTTGTGGTTGGTGTTTGTTTTCTTGCATTTAGATTGTTCACTTAGTTGCGTCTCTAGATAAATTCCCTTCTTGTTGAGCCTAAAAGTGAGAAACAAATTAAAATTGGGTAGACGCCTATTCACCCCCCTCTAGTCGTATCAAGTCGGTACTTTCAGTCATACGATACTGGCGCATAGGTTCATGATGGCAACTACCCCTTCACGCCTGGTACTAGCAACACCGGTGCGTGCCTTCGTCCCCGACGCGTTCCCGAGTCTGGCAAACTCGTGCCGGATGCTTCGTCTTTGTCGACATGATAATGTCTTCTTCGGCATCGACACCTTCCTCTACGACTGCCTCGACCGCATCAGCGACGCATTCTTCTTGGCATACTAGGTTCTGGCAGAACCAAGATGTGCCTTCGTCCCCGACGTGCGCCTAGTTCTGGCAAAACTTTGGCGCCGATCGTACCCGACGGCTCGGCTGCATCGACTCTGGCATTGATCGACACCTTCGACCTGCCTCGACGCGTCTCCGTCATCCTCTTCGCGCACTATGCGTTTGCGGCTTCATGTGGGGCTACATCGACATCGGCAACCCTGACCACGACATCGACCATGGCGACCCTTCGCATGCTACATCGACCATGGCACCGCTCCACGCTCTCCGCTCCCTCGAGATCGGCACAAGGGCTTCCACCTCGCTTGAGCATCATCAGCCTCTTCTACAGTCCAAGCATCCGGGCCACGACATCGTCTACGACACTCCCGCTGTGACTGCGGGGGGATGTCAGCCTACTGGTCTACTTCGGCACTCCAGTCTGACCATTTGCGACGTTCTTGTTGTTCACGACGCTACCGCTACGACTGCGGAGGAGTGTTAGAGTATTGTACGTATACGGTTGTTATGGTAGTTTAGGATAGTTAGGACTCTAGTCGAACTTGACTTGTACTCCAAGATAATCAATGTACGTCTATATATACTCGCCCATGAGGCTCAATAATACATCCAACATATTCCGACAATACTCTTACAACATGAAGGGTTTCGCGGCATAGTAAATCAAAATTTTCTATGGATACGAACAGAGGGAAAGCCAAGATCTAATCTAGGAGATGCAAACAACAAGAGAGATTGGATTAGATCTTCATATCCTTGAAGATTCGCACAGCGGAACATTCGTCGGAACGTGGGTGATGTAGTCGTACTCACTTCTCCTCCTCGCGATCCGATCCGATCTAGCACCACAAGTGGCGGTGCCTCCGTGAGCTGCACACGTGCAGCACCTCGACGTCTCCTCCTTCCTCGGACCAGCAAGTATGGTGGAGAGACGGATTGGATCTACAACACGACGGCGTGGTGTATATGGTGGAGAATTTCTGGAGCAGGGCTTCGCTTTACAAGCAGTCGGGAGCGAGAGAGGAGGGCAGCAGGGCGGCTAGGGTTGGAGGGGAAGGTGTGGGGGGTTGGTGCGCCCCCACCCCTCTTTATATAGAGGGGGTGCGCAGCCCTAGCCCCTCCCCCAAGTCCAAACCGGCGGCCCCAAAGGAGGAGGAGTGGGGGGCAAGGAAACCCCCCCTTCTAGAAACTCTATCTCGAGTTTAAACCCTCTTGGCCGGATGGGCCCTATGGGGCCTTGTGCCCCTGGCCCAATGCGGCCAGGGCACTCCATCATAGGCCCATGCCCCCTCCCGGAAGGTGTGGCCACGTTGGTCCCCTTCCGGAAGGTTCTAGAAGCTTCCGGTACAATACCGATTAATCCGGAACAATTCCGAACTCCAAAAACTGCACTGCCTTATATGAATCTTATTCTCCGGACCACTCCGGAACCTCTCGTGATGTCCCGGATCCCATACGAGACTCCGAACAAAAACTCATAAACCAATTATCCAATATATCCTAGCATCGAGACACGTTAAGTGTGTGACCCTGCAGGTTCGAGAATATGCAGACATGATCTTCTATCAATAATCAACAGCGGGGTCTGGTAACCCATATTGACTCCCACACATTCATCGATGATCATATCGGATGAACCACGATGCTAGGATTCAATCAATCCCATATATATATTCCCTTCGTCTCGCGATATTTTACTTGCCCGAGATTCGATCGTTGGTACCGTCATACCTAGTTCAATCTCGTTCACAGCAAGTACTTTACTCGTTCCGTAATCCGATATCACTTTGTGATTAACTCCTTAACCACATGCTTGCAAGCGGTGTTGATATTGATTACCGAGTGGGCCCGAAGTATATCTCTCCGACTTGGGAGGGACAAATCCCATCTCGATACATACAACCCAACAGATACTTTCCGATCACCTGAGAGACACCTTTATGATCACCCTCTCATAGGATGACGTTTGATGACCTCAAAGCTTTCTTCCGATACCAGGGAGTTGTATTATCTCATGGTATAAGGAATACAATATTTGACATAAGAAAAGCTTCGCAAAGACGAACACGATGACACGATCTAATTGCTTCGCTTAGTTTGGGTCTGTCCACCATATCATTCTCCCAATGATATGATCTCATTATTAATCGACAACTCATGTCCATGGTTAGAAAACCTTAACCATCATTAATCAATGAGCTAGTCCATAGAGGCATACTAGGGACACGGTGTTGTTCACAAACCACACAAGTATTAAAGTTTCCGCTTAATACAATTCTAGCATGGAATATAAACATTATCCTGAACAAGAATTATAATAATAACATCTTTATTATTGCCTCTAGGGCATAATTCCAACAGTCTCCCACTTGCACTAGAGTCAATAATCTAGTTTACATTTGGCAACAATCTCACACCCATGGCACTGAGGTGCTGATCATGTTTTACACGTGGAAGAGGTTTAGTCAATGGATCTACGACATTCAGATCTGTATGTACTTTGCTAATCTTCAGATCTCCATCTGCTATATAATCTCAGATTATATGAAACTTGCGGTTGATATGCTTGGTCTTTGGATGATATCTTGGTTCCTTAGAAAGTGCTATGGCACCAGTGTTGTCACACAATATCTCTAGTGGGTCCAATGCACTTGGAACCATGCCAAGCTTAGTGATGAAGTTCCTGATCCAAACTCCTTCACTTGACGCTTCTGCAGCAGCCATGTATTCCGCTTCTACTGTAGATCCCGCGATCACGCTTTGCTTGCAGCTTCTCCAGCTCACAGCTCCTCCATTCAAAATATACACGTATCCTGTCTGAGATTTAGAATCATCCTTGTCGGTGTCAAAACTAGCGTCGACGTAACCTTTTACGACGAGCTGTTCATCACCCCCATAGACTAAGAACATTTCTTTAGTCCTATTTAGGTACTTTAGAATGTTCTTCACGGCTGTCCAGTGTTCCACTCCTGGATCACTTTGATACCTGCTCGTCAAACTAAGAGCATTGGACACATCCGGTCTAGTACACAACATGGCATACATGATGGAACCTATGGCCGAGGCATAAGGCACTTTGCTCATAGTTTCCCTATCATTTACCTAGCTGGACACTGAGCCTTGCTCAATATCTTACCTGACAACATAGGCACTGAACCTTTCTTTGCCTTATCCATTCTGAACCTTTTCAGAACTTTGTCTAGGTATGTACTCTGGCTTAAAGCTATCAGGCGTCTTTGTCTATCTCTATAGATTTTGATGCCCAATATATAAGCAGCTTCACCTAGGTCTTTCATTGAAAAACACTTGTTCAAATAACTCTTCACATTGTTAAGCATGTTAATGTCATTTCCAATAATCAATATGTCATCCACATATAGTACCAGAAATTTCACCGAGCTCCCACTCACTTTCTTGTAGATACAAGCTTCATAGCAATTTGGAACAAATCCAAAACTCTTGATCACTTGATCAAAACGAAGGTTCCAACTCCAAGATGCTTGCTTCAGTCCATAAATGGAACGCTCAAGCTTGCATACTTTATCAGCATTCTTAGGATCGACAAAACCTTTGGGTTGCATCATATACAACTCTTCATCAATGTTTCCATTGAGGAACGCAGTCTTGACATCCATCTGCCATATTTCATAATCATGAAACGCAGCAATTGCTAATAAAATCCGAATGGACTTAAACATCGCTACAGGAGAGAAAGTCTCATCGTAGTCAACACCTTGAACTTGTCGAAAACCTTTCGTGACAAGTCGTGCTTTATAGACGGTAACATTACCATCCGCGTCCGTTTTCTTCTTGAAAATCCATTTGCACTCAACGGCCTTTCGGTCGCTAGGAGGGTCCACCAAAGTCCATACTTGGTTTTCGCTCATGGATCCCAATTCGGATTTCATGGCTTCTAGCCATTTATCAGAGTCTGGGCTCATCATCGCTTCCTCATAGCTCGTAGGTTCACTCTCTTCTACTAACAAGACAGTCAAGACAGGGTTGCCGTACCACTCCGGAGGGGCACGCGACCTTGTCGACCTGCGACGTTCAGTAGCAGCATCGTCCGAAGCTTCATGATCCTTGTCATTAGCTTCCTCTATTGTTGGCGCAGGCGGCACTGGAACAATTTCAGGTGCTGCGCTACTCTCCAATTCAAGAGAAGGTTCAATAACCTCGTCTAGCTCTACTTTCCTCCCACTCACTTCTTTCGAGAGAAACTCCTTCTCAAGAAAGGAACCATTCTTTGCGACAAACACTTTGCCTTCGGTTCTGTGATAGAAGGTATACCCAATAGTTTCCTTAGGGTATCCTATGAAGACGCATTTCTCCGCTTTGGGTTCGAGCTTGTCCGGCATCAACTTCTTGACGTAAGCTTCGCATCCCCAAACTTTAAGAAACGACAACTTAGGTTTAGCACCAAACCACAGTTCATACGGTGCCGTCTCAACGGATTTAGATGGGGCCCTATTTAAAGTGAATGCAGCGGTTTCTAATGCATAACCCCAAAATGATAACGGCAAATCAGTAAGAGACATCATTGATCGGACCATATCTAATAAGGTTCGATTCCGGCGTTCAGACACACCATTGCGCTGTGGTGTTCCGGGTGGCGTGAGTTGCGAAACAATTCCGCTTGCTTTAAGATGCGTGAGAAAATCATAACTCAAATATTCGCCCCCACGATCGGATCGTAGAAACTTAATCTTTCTGTTACGATGGTTCTCCACTTCATTCTGAAATTCCTTGAACTTTTCAAATGTTTCAGATTTATGTTTCATTAAATAGATATACCCATATCTACTTAAGTCATCGGTAAAAGTGAGAAAATAGCGATATCCACCGCGCATCGAAACACTCATCGGTCCGCATACATCGGTATGTATGATTTCCAACAAGTCCGTTGCTCGCTCCATCATACCGGAGAACGGGGTTTTGATGATCTTGCCCATGAGGCATGGTTCACATGTGTCAAATGATTCAAAATCAAGAGAATCCAAAAGTCCATCAGAATGGAGTTTCTTCATGCGCTTTACACCAATATGACCTAGACGACAATGCCACAAATAAGTAGTATTATCACTATCTACTTTGCATCTCTTAGCCTCAATGTTATGGATGTGTGTTTCATCCCTTTCGAGATTTAGAAGAAATAAACCATTCACAAGAGGTGCATGACCATAAAAGATGTTACTCATATAAATAGAACAACCATTATTCTCCGATTTAAATGAATAACCGTCTTGCAATAAACACGATCCAGAAATAATGTTCATGCTCAACGCAGGCACATAATAACATTTATTAAGGTTTAAAACTAATCCCGAAGGTAAAACTAAGGAGAGCGTGCCGACGGCCATCACATCAACTCTTGATCCGTTGCCAACGCACATCGTCACCTCATCCCTCGCAAGCCGCCGTCTATTCCGTAGCTCCTGTTTCGAGTTACAAATATTAGCAACTGAACCGGTATCAAATACCCAGGCACTACAATGAGGGCTAGTAAGGAAAACATCAATAACATGTATATCAAATATACCTTTGATGGTGCCAGCCTTCTTGTCCGTTAAGTACTTCGGACAGTTGCGCTTCTAGTGACCCTTGTCCTTGCAATAGAAGCACTCAGTGTCCGGCTTAGGACCAGACTTGAGCTTCTTCTCAGCAGGGGCAACGCGCTTGCCGCCGCCTTTCTTGAAGGGCTTCTTTGCTCCCTTACCTTTCTTAAAGGAGGGCTTGTTGACCATCAACACATGATTATCCTTCTTGATGTCCACCTCCGTAGCCTTCAGCTTTGCGAAGAGCTCGGTGATCGTATCAGTGGAACCAATCTGATTATGAGTCACTACAAAACTTTTGTAGCTGGGAGGGAGTGATTGCAGAACCCTGTCAATCTTGAGCTCCTCTGGAATCGTGCATTCCAGTTGCTCAAGGCGTTGAGTGTAGCCCGTCATCTTAATGGCGTGCTCACTAACGGAACTCCCTTCCTCCATCTTGCAGTTAAAGAACTTCTCAGAGATCTCATATCTCTCAGAACAGGCCTGAGTCTGAAACATGGTTTTCAGTTCTTCGAGAATCTCAAAGGGCCCGGGATAGTCTTCAAAACGATTTTGAAGTTCCGGTTCCATAGCAAACAACATGGTGCTCTTAATCACACCATAATCATCTTTGCGCGACTGATAGACAGCTTTCTCATCAGCCGGCGCAGTTGCAGCAGGGGGGTCACCTAACGCTTTCCCAAGGACATAGTCCTTTTGACCGCCAGAGAGAATGATTCTTAGATTGCGGAACCAATTGGTGAAGTTAGACCCATTGTTTCTAAGCTTTTCCTTCTCAGCAAAAACGTTGAAATTGAAGTTGGACTTGGCCATGTGATCTACAGTATTTGCAAGTACAACTTAGACTATGTTCATGATAAATACTTCAACTTAATCAAATTACTAGATGAACTCCCACTAAATTCAACATCCCTCAAGTTGTTTAGTGAACATGACCCAAATTCACCACACTTAATCCGATCATCACGAGAAGAGATGTGGCTTCAATGGTGGACAACGAAGTGTCGATCATATCATTCATATGACTCATGCTTAACCTTTCGGTTCATGTGTTCCGAGGCCATGTCTGTACATGCTAGGCTCGTCAAGTTAGACCCAAGTATTTCCGCGTGTGCAAAACTGGCTTGCACCCGTTGTATGTGAGCGTAGAGTCTATAGCACCCGATCATCACATGATGCTTGGACATGACGAACTTTCGCAACGGTGCATACATGGGGAGAACACAGTTTTTATCTTGATCTTTAAGTGAGGAATCATCTTATAATGCTACCGTCGCGATCTAAGCATAATAAGATACATAAAAGGATAAACATCATATGCATATAACTTTATGTGACATGGTATAGCCAATCTTCGCGCAATGATCTCCATCTTGTGCGTTTCGGCATGATCTCCATCACTCCACCATGATTGCCTCCGCCATGAATAGCAACTACAACTATTGCTAACTACTTAGCGATAAAGTGAAACTATTACATGGCGTATAAGAAGTTGACACACAGGTCATACACAATTATAAAGACAACCATATGGCTCCTGCCGGTTGTGTACTCATCGACATGCAAGTCGTGAAACATTACAAAACATGATCATTGCATACATTATACACATCACATCTTGGGCCATACCATATCACAGAAAACACTCCCTGCAAAAACAAGTTAGACGCCTCTACTTTGTTGTTGCATGTTTTACGTGGCTTATGGGAGTAGATGCTAAGAACGATTCTTACCTACGGAAAGCCACAACGGTGATATTATGGTTGCCAAACTCCGGTGTTAATCCCATGACAACTATAGTGAGAGAAACTGACATCCACCAGCCGCATGTGTGGAACAAGCCACACGTCAAGTGCGGAGCCGGTCTCGCGAACGACGTCGCGTAAGGTTGGCCTGGACCGCTTCAATCTCACTATCCCGCGTCATAAGAAGAACACAAACAAGAGGCTTGCAACAGAAAACATCAACGCCCGCAACAACCATGTTGCGAAGTTCTACTCGTGAAACACATCTACGCATAGATCTAGCTCTGATACCACTGAAGGGTTTCACGGCATAGTAAATCAAAATTTTCTACGGATGCGAACAGAGGGATAGCCAAGATCTAATCTAGGAGATGCAAACAACGAGAGAGATTGGATTAGATCTTCATACCCTTGAAGATTCGCACAGCGGAACGTTCGTCGGAACATGGGTGATGTAGTCGTACTCACTTCTCCTCCTCGCGATCCGATCCGATCTAGCACCACAAGTGGCGGTGCCTCCGTGAGATGCACACGTGCAGAACCTCGACGTATCCTCCTTCCTCGGACCAGCAAGTATGGTGGAGAGACGGATTGGATCTACAACACGACGGCGTGGTGTATATGGTGGAGAATTTCTGCAGCAGGGCTTCGCCTTACAAGCAGTCGGGAAGGAGAGAGGAGGGCAGCAGGGCGGCTAGGGTTGGAGGGGAAGGTGTGAGGGGTTGGTGAGCCCCCACCCCTCTTTATATAGAGGGGGGGGGCGCAGCCCTAGCCCCTCCCCCAAGTCCAAACCGGCGGCCCCAAAGGAGGAGGAGTGGGGGGCAAGGAAACCCCCCCTTCTAGAAACTCTATCTCGAGTTTAAACCCTCTTGGCCGGCTGGGCCCTATGGGGCCTTGTGCCCCTGGCCCAATGCGGCCAGGGCACTCCCTCATAGGCCCATGCCCCCTCCCGGAAGGTGTGGCCACGTTGGTCCCCTTCCGGAAGGTTCTAGAAGCTTCCGGTACAATACCGATTAATCCGGAATAATTCCGAACTCCAAAAACTGCACTGCCTTATATGAATCTTATTCTCCGGACCACTCCGGAACCTCTCGTGATGTCCCGGATCCCATACGAGACTCCGAAAAAAAACTCATAAACCAATTATCCAATCTATCCTAGCGTCGAGACACGTTAAGTGTGTGACCCTGCGGGTTCGAGAATATGCAGACATAATCTTCTATCAATAATCAACAGCGGGGTCTGGTAACCCATATTGACTCCCACACATTCATCGATGATCATATCGGATGAACCACGATGCCAGGATTCAATCAATCCCATATATATATTCCCTTCGTCTCGCGATATTTTACTTGCCCGAGATTCGATCATCGGTACCGTCATACCTAGTTCAATCTCGTTCACAGCAAGTACTTTACTCGTTCCGTAATCCGATATCACTTTGTGATTAACTCCTTAACCACATGCTTGCAAGCGGTGTTGATATCGATTACCGACTGGGCCAGAAGTATATCTCTCCGACTTGGGAGGGACAAATCCCATCTCGATACATACAACCCAACAGATACTTTCCGATCACCTGAGAGACACCTTTATGATCACCCTCTCATAGGATGACGTTTGATGACCTCAAAGCTTTCTTCCGATACCAGGGAGTTGTATTATCTCATGGTCTAAGGAATACAATATTTGACATAAGAAAAGCTTCGCAAAGACGAACACGATGACACGATCTAATTGCTTCGCTTAGTTTGGGTCTGTCCACCATATCATTCTCCCAATGATATGATCTCATTATTAATCGACAACTTATGTCCATGGTTAGGAAACCTTAACCATCATTAATCAATGAGCTAGTCCATAGAGGCATACTAGGGACACGGTGTTGTTCACAAACCACACAAGTATTAAAGTTTCCGCTTAATACAATTCTAGCATGGAATATAAACATTATCATGAACAAGAATTATAATAATAACATCTTTATTATTGCCTCTAGGGCATAATTCCAACATAACAATGTATCTAATTCTGGTAAATATTGTCACAAACTCACACATGAGTATACCGACAAAAAAATATGGTTTTTGTCTTTTTGATACTTGCTTCTCATATAATAGACCAGTAGATGAGTTTACAAGAACAAGAACGATAATTATTTGGCTTAAGGAAAATAATGCACATATACTCCCTTCGTTCTTCTAGATTTGTACTAAGTCAAACATTTGTAAACCTGCCCAAGTTTATTGGGGAAAATAGCTACATATCTAACATCAATTGGTATGTTATGAAACTCTATTTCAAAACGAATCAAGTAATACTATTTAATGTCATAAATAGTAAATATTGCTACATTTTCCAGTATATAATTGGTCAGCTCCATTTTGTTTGGAGCACCTCTTAAGATCGAGAAGGGCCGTATATTGTGTAGAATGCATGGTACTTACGAGAAAGACATGAGACAAAAGTTTATATACCTCAAAGAACATTGACAAAGACAGGCATGTCCTAATGCAGAAATATCTAACTATTTCGCAATAAAAAAATCCCACTACACTACGTAAAAATCAGTTTACATACTCGCCAGAAAACGAATTCATCAACGACGGCGAAACGGTTAAACGAGACAAGGCTCAAAACACTTCACAATTGCACGATACGCATCAGCCGACAAGTAGATCTATCGAAGCGGCTAGATCAGGACGCCGTGGTCTCTTGGTCTAGCAAAGATGTTGACGCCTGCCATGCTGGCTAGGGAACTCCCCATGAGTGTTGCTTGATTGAACATGCACACATGTACTAGTGACAAAACGGCGTGCACGCGCGCTGCATGGGTTCTACGTGGACGTATACGTGAGGAAAATCATCTTAGTGTATACAAAATAGATACATTTATAATTTTTAAATATTTCTATTATGAATTAGAATTATGGGCTCCTGAAAACCCCGCAAGATGTATGCTCTCTTGTGTCAAATATATCCCTTATTTTGTACTGTCTAACTAATAGGTTCAATCCATAAGATGAACGGCCTACCTATATCAACCTATACCTGTTACGATTCTACTTGCAATAAATAATAAACATTGTTAAATCACACATTGTTACAATCTGGTATTACTGGCTACGAACCTTGTTTAACTATTAACTATCCTTGGTACCAACCACACATATATGAACGCGGTAAATTTAGATACTATAATTTTTTAACCACTTTTCAACCATTTAAGGAAGAAATGTGCTATGAACTATGAGATTTGATTTACTTGAAGGATACATATTTGGAACGGACTCCTCATGATTTAAGAGACACTTATTGTGTAAGCGAGGGAACAACATGCAATCTGTATTTTCAACTTGTATTAACCTAACAACTTTGGGGAAATTATAAAACTCTCTCACCTTCTACATATCAACTGGCTAAATCTAGAGTCATATCACAAGTCATGATCCAATGTAATTCGACCTTTTGATTAAAAAAATAGGACTTATAAGCACCGGGTCTTCAGCATACAACCAAGTGCCATGATATCTGAACTCTAAATTATTGACATGGTTGATACTATATGCGGAAACAACTTTCAATGTGACTATACAATGACCGATTGACCAGCCCATGGTTATATGATTATCACTACTCTATTATTATTATTTTTTTACAAAGTAAAATAAATAAAAGGAATGCACTGTAATCTAGATATATAATTTTTTCACTCAAACGGCAATTCAAGTATTACAAAGTTGTATTTGTGTTTATATTAATAATATTTTATTTTTATTATGATAATTACAATTATCTTAAAGCTTCACTTGAATGCAAAAATCTGGTACTTTCATTAATGGAGGTTCTATGCACCAATGCTAATTTATATGACATTGTACAATTGATTTTTATTTTTATCTTTAATGTTTATTGTCTCAGTATTCACCAATAATCGGCTATTTCTCTCCCATATTCTACTAACATCTCACAACAACTCGCGGGCCCTGGAATTAATCCAAAGCTGCTCATGATGGACTATTTTGATTATAAATGACACAATTGGTAGAAATAATCGATTGCCTAACTCACGATTCATACTTTAATTTCATGAATCGATATGATGTCACACTCAGACTCAAAATGATCTATGGTCTGTATATACTATCAGCTCGCTATGCATTCCACTATTTTAGCAAGAATGGGCTCAACTCATATAAAATGAATGTCACATGCAACTGAAAAACACCAGTGCCGAGCCGACGGGAGTGCGGCCGCACCGGCCGCACAGGGCCCCAGATTTTTCAGTGGGCACTTGGACGCATGGAGCTCTTCGGTAGAGCTAAACTAGTGATGAGGAGCGGCGGCCGCCCAGGTGCCTCGCTCGTAGCCAAGTACGGTAGCCAAGTACTTACCTTGATTCCAGCGGCCGAGGGGAGTATCGCCATGGATGCGTGGGTTGAAGCTTTCTGTTAGGCCCCGTTCGTTTGGTGGGGAACTAAACCAAACGTGGAACCAATCCATGCTTGGATTGGGTTAATCATGTACCGTCACCAAATCCATGTATAGCTAATCCCTACCAACCCTTGAAAAAATATACACGTTCGTTTGAGCCACCTGGGACGTCGCGTGATCGAAGTGCGTGTGACTGTGCTCCTTTTCAGCTAGCTCTCATGCGTCCTGGAATCATTCCATGGCTAAGGTGGCGATAATTTTTTTTCAAACCGTGACAGTGCAAATGGTTTGGATAGGCCGGAAATAAAATACTGCACTGGATTAAACGAAGACGTCAAGTTGGTTGGGCTGGAAATTAAACCATGCGGGGCTGGATCCCCGGGATTGGGCCACAATCCAGGTCAATCCAAGTCTTTGATGGATTAAACGAACGAGGCCTTAGGTGGAAGGGGCGGAGAAAGAAGATTCATTAACTAGGTCTTGTGCATAACCGTTCAAGTAAAAAGCCCATCGTTCGGGCCCAAACTGGGTGGAGCGTAGGCACTGCTGCAACTCGACTCAATCACACTTAATTCTCAAAAAAAAAGAAAAAAAACCTCGACTCAATCACACGTTCCTCTAAAAAAAGAGCATAACCTACACATCTTGCTTCTCCTAAAAAAATCAGGTTTTGCTCAACCAACGAATGTTTCAAACGAAGAGTCCATCTTCAAAAATATTACTCCCTCCGACCCATATTAATTGACTTTGATTTGTCAAATTTTAGACACTATTTAGTATATAGGTTCATCCAAAATTTAGCAAATCCAAGTCAACTAATATGGGTCGGAGGGAGTATTATTTTCATCCTCCTGGTAGTTCTATTTTTTTTGAACTGAAGTTTAGATATTTTGTGCATCATTTTTAAGAGTAGACCTATGCTTTACATGTTAAAAAATTATCTATTTTTTGCCCTAAATGTTTATTCCTCGGTTTGCCACTGGCCATCGGCATAAAAAATTCAAGATATGACTGTATGTAGATCAGAACATCAATTACACATTATATTTGTTGTTAGTTTAAAACTTTTATAAGTTAGAGGCCCATTTTAGATTTTGCCGGCTCGGCCCTGAAAAGCACAATTGTTCTACTCCTCCTGTTCCAAATTAACTGATACAGATTTGTCTAGATTCACTTGTTCTATATCTATGCAACGTGTCTAGATACATATGTATCTGAAAAAATCCGTGCCACTCAACTTGGGATAGAGTGGGTACATAATTTCATGAATGCTCATGTGTAAGAGGACGTACCGAGGAGTCATGACAATATCCTCTATCTTTTTTGCAATCGGAGAATTCTTTCTATTCTGGGTTTAGCACGCGATTGTTTCTTCATTTCCGACTTTCTTTATGAAAGACATGTAGATGTAGTACGATGTGCCGGTCTATTTCCATCTGGTCTAGAACTTCTACGGTAAGAAAACATACGACCGGGTCCATTAGGAAAAGACATCTACTTCTCTCTATTTTATAATATAAGATATTTTAGCTTTATAAAATAAATGTATCTAGACGCTTCTTAGTGCGTGATTCACTCTGAATCTAACGCTAAATTAAAAATGTATAGATACATTTGTTCCATAAAGATAAAATATCTTATATTTTAAAATGGAGGAAGTATTGGATATGAGGTATACGCCTAAAGAATACACGGCGTTTACTTTCGTATAGAACTTGCACACTTTCACATTCTCATGTACTTTCTTATTTAACGTGCACTCTTTGTATCATAATATTAATTTCTAATTAGTATATGGCCAGATTGCTTAATTATTGGAGCGAGTCCACCTAACATGTGCATTTGTCAATATATATTGTATCAAATATGTTACTCCCTCAGTTTTTAATATAAGATGTTTTAGCTTTGTGAAAAAAAATCTAGACTACTTATATTATGAAAGAGAGGGAGTACGTCACTAATAATCTTCTGATAATCATAGCCAGGTTGTGTTTTTTCCCGATCACACCAACTACGTTCCGGCCAGTTTTTTCCTTTTTGGACATGTAACTTGTTACAGCCTAGACAGCGTGGTTTGGTAAAAAGAAAACATGGGAAGCGTGCACGCGTTTTTTTTTATTTCACAACTAACACGCATGTTTCAACTGGGTACGTGTTTTTTTAGCCGATGCGGCTCTTGGAAGGTAAGCACGGTTATTTTTGAACGTTGATTGCTTATATTACGGGAGTCCAGTCTTTTTTTTCTTGCAAGATTATTACGGTCCACAACATGTACTATATATAGACGTGACACATAGTGCCTTGAAAAACACCTATATATTGCTTTTAGTATATACTCCCTTTGTTTTAAAATATAAGATGTTTTATGTTTATGAAGAGAATATATCTAGAATTGTTTTAGTGTGTAGATTCATTTCAAACACGAGTGAGTACCTATATACTAAAAGTAGTCTAGACACATTTGTTTTACAAAACTAAAACATCTTATATTTTGAAACGGAGGGAGTAATAGATAGATGAGCTACAGTAATTAATTAAGGAAAATGATTCTCTTCGCCCGGACGATCATCGTCCGGGTCGAGAGGAGGAACCGCGCGTTGCGCGTTGGGTGCTGGTTACGTGTCCCCACCTTATCTCTTCCCAGCGCCTCCGCCTCTGCTCCGCCCTTCCCGTGCGTCGCGCCGGCAGCTGTCGCCACGCCCCTCCGCAACCACGCACAGCAGCGTCGGTCACCTCCGCTTGACCGCTCGCTCATGGTCCGTACATCGTCTGCCGCCGTCGAAGTTGCTTCCGTGGACACGGTGGTGGGCATCGTCATCCTCCTCCTGGGAGTATAACTCGACGATCTCCGACAGGTCGTCGGCGGCCGAGCCCCCGCCAGTGGTGGCCAGCCAGAGAAGGTGCTCGAACAGCAGGGCATCCACGACCACGACCACCGCGCCTCCGGTGATCCGTCGCCCGTCGCGGCCAGCAGCCGGCACACCGGCTCGGCCTCCAGCACCGCGGGGTCAACGTGGAACACGCTCCGACCCTTCGCCGTCGTCCCGACCTCCACCCTCACCGCCGACGCCGCTGAGTGCAGGCGGCAGTACCCAGGCCCTTCTCCCCTCCTAGGCCCCTTCTCCCTCCCCGGGCGGCTTTGCTCCCGACGACGAACGGTGTTGCTACCGAAGGCAGACGGAGTTGCTACAGGCGGTCCCTATACTGCGGATCGCGTTTGTGGATTTGCTGCATAACTATATTTTTTTGCTATCTTTGTTTTTTTGTTTTGCTACAATACCATAAAATTTTTGCTACAAGTTCTCCGACGAGGTCTTTCGGCTAAATTCTTCGTCGATGTCTCCGACGAAGTAGGTTTTTTACTACATTAGAAGAACTTTGTTGCTATAATCGTCTTGTGATTTTGCTATAACAGTGTCAACTATTTGCTACAAGGTCTCCGGCAAGAATCACCAGCGAGTTTTTCCGACGATGTCTCCGGCGAAGTCGGTTTTGCTACATTAGCACAATTTTTTTTGCTGCATGGTCTCCGACGAGACGTTCTATTTTTAAAACGAACCATTTTTTTTGCTTCGAAAGCAAAAACGAGTTTTGCAGTAAATGGACACGTGGCAGCACGGAAAGCAGGACCATGAAAACTCCCCCATCGTCCGCGGGACCCTAGCACTTGCCATTAATTAATCAATTAGACTACTAGTGTATCATAAACGATGTTAATGTTGTTAGCGGTACATATGCAATGTAACGTGTTGTCGTGTTTTACCTAGAGTGTAGGATTCAAACTCTAGATAGAGATAGACAAGATAGAGATAAGGATTGTTGTAAACGATCGATCTTCCCCGTGACTTGCGCGTGTGTTGTAACCCCTCTCTTGTATCGATCCCCTGCCGAGGTTCGGCCTATATCAACACACATACGAGCCCGAGACAAAGGGTATCGTTCCACAAAACATCACATGGTATCAGAGCCACTCTTCCTAAACACATCTACATGAACCCATCCTCATCCTCAGCCGCCATGGCAAATCCTCTCCCGAGCCAAGGAACGACGGAAAAGCTCACTAGGGAGAACTTCCTTCTATGGGAGACGCAAGTACTCCCCGCAATCCGTGGTCGCAGCCTGATGGGGTTCCTCGATGGAACCAACAAGGCGCCGCCCGAGAAGATCACCGTCGAGAACATCGACGGCAAGGGAAGCCACCAGGAAAGCAACCCCGCTTATGCAACGTGGGTAGAAACGGATCAGCAGGCCCTCTCTTACCTGCTGAATTCGCTGTCAAAGGAGATCTTGGTCTCCTGCGTCGGGATGCGAACGGCAGCTGCCGTCTGGCTGGCCATCTCCTTGATGTTCGCCCCCCAATCTCGCACCCGCATCGCCACCCTCCGCGTCAAGCTCGCCAACACCAAGAAGGAGGGGAAGACCACGCCGCAATACTTCGCCGAGGTGAAGGCCACAGCGGACGAACTAGCAGCCGCAGGCCGGAAGATTGAGGAGGACGAACTGGTGGAGTACCTCCTCGCCGGGCTCGACGACCCCTACAACCCCCTCTTCGCCGCCATCGGGGCCAACCCCACCAACAAGCTCACCGTGGGGGATATCTATGCCCAGGTAACTGCATACGATAATCACATGCAGATGATCGGCGTCGACATCAACGGCACAGCCTCTGCCAACACTGCTACCCGCATGCATGGTGGACGCAGTGGGCGAGGCGACGGTGGCGGACGTGGAGCTCACCGTGGACGTGGAGTAGGCCGCGGCTACGGTCGTGGTCAAGGACGACCCCAACAAGGTGGTCGCAATGGACGTCGTGGCGGCGGCGGCAACAAGGGCGGCAACGACCGCGACCGCATCATCTGCCAAATATGCAAGAAGCCAGGGCATGGCGCCTGGATGTGTTGGCACCGCTACTCCGATGATGAAGAGGAAGAAGAAAAGGGGGCTAACGCTGCCTCCTACGGTGTCGACACCAATTGGTATGGTGACACCGACGCCACCAACCATCTCACGGGTGAGCTGAACAAGCTCACTATGAAGGAGAAGTATGATGGCCACGACAAGATTCATGCGGCAAACGGGACAGGTATGAACATTAGTAATGTTGGTCATGCATTTATTGACTCCCCTTCCAAACAATTACATCTTCACAAAGTCCTTCATGTTCCTTCAACCACCAAAAGTCTTGTCTCTATCCATCGCTTCACCCTTGACAATAATGTCTATGTTGAATTTCACCCTTGGTTTTTCTATGTGAAGGATCAGGCAACGAAGAAAGTACTTCTTAAGGGTAGGTGCATACAAGGTCTCTATCCGCTGGTGTCAATGTCATCAAGCACAAATAAGCAAGTTCTTAGCGCCACCAAGCCTTCAGCTTCACGGTGGCATGATCGTTTAGGTCATCCTTCCTTTAAAATCGTTCAACAAGTTGTTAGCAAATTTGAGCTCCCTTTTTCCAGTAAGTCTAGAATTGAGTCTGTGTGTGATTCATGCCAAAGAGCAAAAAGTCATCAACTTCCTTACAATAGATCCACTAGCGTGTCAACAGCCCCCCTAGAACTTGTCTTCTCCGATGTGTGGGGAAAGGCACCTACCTCTGTTGGTCGTTTTCAATACTATGTAAGCTTCATTGATGACTATAGCAAATTTGTATGGATATATCTTCTCAAAAAGAAATCTGAAGTGTTTCAAGTCTTCCAAAACTTTCAAAACCTTGTTGAGCGAAAATTTAATAGAAAAATCATTGCAATGCAAACTGATTGGGGAGGAGAATATGAAAAACTCAATCCTTTCTTCCAAAAGTGGGCATCTCACATCATGTGTCCTGTCCACATGCTCATCAACAAAATGGCTCGGCAGAGCGTAAGCATCGTCATATCGTTGAAGTAGGACTCTTACTTCTTGCACATGCATCCATGCCACTCAAATTTTGGGATGAAGCCTTCATGACCGCCACACATCTTATTAACATGCTTCCTTCTAAGGTCATTGATAATGACACCCCTATGGAGCGTCTTCTAAAAGAAACACCAGACTACAACTCTCTTCGCACTTTTGGTTGTGCCTGTTGGCCAAATCTTCGTCCTTACAACACTCGGAAACTTTCTTTTCGGTCAAAGCAATGTGTGTTCATTGGCTATAGTAACATGCACAAGGGTGTCAAGTGTCTCGATGTTGCATCCGGGCGAGTTTATATATCTAGAGATGTTGTATTTGATGAATCTGTGTTTCCTTTTTCTAAACTTCATCCAAATGCTGGTGCCCTTCTCCGGCGTGAAATTCTGCTTTTACCAGAGTCTCTTCAAAACTTGCCTATCAATCAAGGGGGGTCAGGATGCATTGATCTAACATCTAATGATTCTACTAGTTTTGTGCCTCTTCTTATTCCTCAGGTGCCAGAAGCAGCACCTGGAGAAAACTTTGTACAAAACAATAATTCTGAAGCAAACGAAAATACACGTGACACGGAAAGCGATGCAGATTCACCTGATGTCCCAGTCAGATCGGTCTCGGGATCAGAGTTTGTCAGCGAATCAACCTTGGGAGGAGTGGAGCCCGGCGGCACGTCGCTCTCCTCAAGCGACCCAGAGTCCAGCGCCAGCGCGCCGCAATCATCACGCTCCACGACTCCCACGCTGCCACATCAAGACGACATCGACACTGCCGCTTCAGGCGAATCTTCAGAAGTGCAGCGGGGACATGCAGGCCCACGTGGGCCACCTGCTGTCGTCACAGCGCCCACACGCGGACTCCCGACCAGATGGCGACGGCGGGTCGCTGTCGAGCCCCGCGGACCAATCGACGCGGCTCCCATGCGCGCGTATGGACGCTCGTAAAAACGAGGCACAACGTCGGAGCAGCGGATCTTCTGCGTCACCTGCTTCATCCGGTGCACAACAAGAGGCAGGATCCTCTGTGGCATCTGATTCTGCAGCCCCTGCACATCGCACTCGGTCAACCACTGGCAAAAGAAAAGAAAAGGTATATATGGACGGTACAGTATGCTACGGCCTCTCATGTTCGTTTGATGAACCAGAAAATTTGCAAGTAGCATTAGAAAATAAACATTGGAAAAATGCTATGAATGATGAGTATAAAGCTCTAGTTGAAAATAAAACATGGCATTTAGTACCCTATAAGCAAGGCATTAACCTCATAGATTGTAAATGGGTGTATAGGATTAAACGAAAAGCAGATGGCACCATTGATAGGTACAAGGCTAGACTAGTGGCTAAAGGTTTCAAACAATGCTATGGCATAGATTATGAGGATACTTTTAGTCCTGTTGTAAAATCTGCTACTATTAGACTTGTTTTAGCTGTCTCAGTTTCCAGAGGATGGAGCTTAAGGCAACTAGATGTGAAGAACACGTTTCTCCATGGTGTTCTGGAAGAGGAAGTGTACATGAAGCAGCCACCAGGCTATGAAAATCCTAAAGCACCATATCATGTGTGCAAATTGGATAAATCATTGTATGGACTCAAACAAGCACCGAGAGCATGGTTTGCCAAGTTGAGTTCAAAACTTCAAGAGCTTGATTTCACACCTTCCAAGGCTGACACATCACTGTTTATTTATAACAAGTCAGGTATCACAATTTTTGTGTTGGTATATGTTGATGATATCATTGTTACTAGCTCTTGCAACAAGGCTATTACTGCACTTCTTCAAGATTTGAGTGTATCTTTTGCCTTGAAAGATCTAGGAGATTTGCATTATTTCTTGGGAATATAAGTCAAGAAAATTAATGATGAAGTTACACTAACCCAAGAAAAGTATGCCTCTGACTTGCTAAACAGAGTTGGCATGAGAGACTCCAAAACAGCGCCTACACCTTTGTCATCTTCAGAAAAATTGTCAGCCACTGAAGGGGAATCTCTTGGACCAGACGACTGTACAAGATACAGAAGCATTGTTGGAGCACTTCAATACTTGACTCTTACAAGGCCAGACATTGCTTTCTCTGTCAATAAGGTATGTCAGTATTTGCATGCACCTATCACTGTTCATTGGACAGCTGTAAAGAGGATACTAAGGTATATCAAAGGAACTACAAGTCTTGGATTAACCTTTAGAAAATCCTCATCTACTCTAGTGAGTGCATTTTCAGATGCTGACTAGGCAGGTTGTATTGATGAAAGAAGATCCACAGGAGGTTTTGTTGTTTACTTTGGTTCTAACCTAATCTCCTGGAGTGCTAGAAAACAAGAAACAGTCTCTAGGTCAAGTACAGAGGCTGAATACAAAGCTGTAGCAAATGCTACTGCTGAGATAATATGGGTAGAGTCTCTTTTAAGAGAACTTGGTATTAAAACAGAACAAGTTGCATGTCTATGGTGTGATAACATGGGAGCTACTTATCTTTCTGCTAACCCTGTTTTTCACGCAAGAACAAAATACATTGAGATAGATTTTCACTTTGTAAGAGAAAGAGTTGCTAATAAGAAATTAGAGATCCGTTTCATTTCTTCAAAGGATCAGGTGGCAGATGGTTTTACCAAGGCTTTACCTACACGGAAATTTGATATGTTCAAGCACAATCTCAACCTCAAGATGTTGTGATTGAGGAGGGGTGTTAGCGGTACATATGCAATGTAACGTGTTGTCATGTTTTACCTAGAGTGTAGGATTCAAACTCTAGATAGAGATAGACAAGATAGAGATAAGGGTTGTTGTAAACGATCGATCTGATAAGATCGATCTTCCCCGTGACTTGCGCGTGTGTTGTAACCCCTCTCTTGTATCGATCCCCTGCCGAGGTTCGGCCTATATCAACACGCATACGAGCCCGACACAAGGGTATCGTTCCACAAAACATCACAAATGTGAGTGATATAGCTGCGTAGGCAGATAATTTCCATACATAGATATGGTCGGAGAGATGCTAGTTTGATCAGGAAAGCGTGGCATGCATGCATGAACACTTTGTAATTGTTTTATATGTATACTAAAATACATATATGGAGAATAACGCATGCGGTGATGCAATCAAGCATGAATTACATAGACTGATCTGGGACCCCGGGCTGCATAAAGAATAACATATACTCCCCCTTACTACACTTAGTTACAAACTACTTAAGGCGTTGTTTACCTCTCCGGTTTTTTCACCCCCTAATCCCTCTGTTTCACCTATTCCACACATTCCCCCCTAATACCCTTTGGTTACTTACAATTTTTTGGATGGGGGACTGGAAGAGGATTGAGATCTAGTGATAAAAATAGAAACTTTACACCCACAACATGATAATGGACAATTGCTCAAGTAAAAATTATTTCTTTGCATGAAGTTTTAACATCGTATATATACTCTGAACACAAATACATGCTCAAAGGACCGTTGTTCAAACATATGCATCTTTATTTCTATGAGAAGAATGTTTTGACCGGGTATAAATTTTTTCTGGTTGATCGGGTCATTTCCTTGTCCATCTCCACCAAATACTTCAATTGACATCAACCTTGCGCTCGAAGTTCATCTTGCAAAGCTGGAGAGGGGATCATATAAGCAACATCAATACAAGTAGAAACAAAGAGACCAACTACGCACAGTTTTTAGATTTGATATTAATATGTACTTCAAAAGCATCTCCAAGATACAAGAAACTAAATTTAACTACAAGAAGATGAAGAAAGCATACAAATTTAATTAGATTACAAGCAGATAAATAAGGCATAATAAAAACACACACTCTACTGAGTTTTACCAAGGCATAATAAAGACACACACTCTGCTAAGTTTTACCAAGTAAACCATACATTTGCAATCCAAGATACGAACAGAATGTGGATATACCAGTAATTTCTATGTATGCATGATCTCACTTTTGTTATCTCATACACAAAAGCTAGTTTCACACATGCATCTATGGAACAAAACAGAAGTTGTGTGTATCAACCGAGGAACATGAGATGTTATACTAACAAAATAAGTTGCTGGTATCAAATAAACAATGACAAACTAGTGCAGGTATCTGTATGTTGGTAATATGTGCTATATAGAGAATCTAGAATGTTGTTTTTACAAGTCATACAACTAAATGAATAGATTATTGATATGTTGTTGTATCAGGTGCTGATAAAAATCATAGGATGTTGTTCTTAATCCTAAAGCCTACATGAAATATCTACCATATCATCGCTCTTATTAGGCTTCTTCAACTCGTTTGGTTGCTCTTGTTAGGCTTCTTCAACTCGTAGTAAATAGAAATCATACCGAACTTTGGGGAGCTCACGGGATCCCAGGACGGTGGCGGTTCGTCCAGTCCCACAAGAGTCCAAGGAGCATGTATCTATCAAAAAACAAAGATGAACATATCTAGCAGGAACAATATCACATAAACCATAATAGAAATGATCACCAATTCTAATAGAAAAAACATGGACACTAGTTTTCCTAGCTCTATTAGGATGTGAGACAATATTGGAAGCATCTTCACAAAAGATAATGTGTCCATATTCTACATTTTTAGTGACAAGGTCTTTCATAATTGCTACTGCAGGTTCAATGTTTATTTGTTCATTAGGTTCTATAGTTTTCTTTGTACTTTTGTTAAACACACTAGTTATCATAGAGTGCTCCTTTACCTTAGCAGGAATTTTCTCAATGTAAGGTATAGGCAAAATACGATCAACAGTACTAAATTCAGTATTTCTAGCAGGAACACAATGAACAATATCTTTATATGGTGCATGATATGTGTTCCATTCCTTTTTGGGAATTTCAATATAAGAGGCAAAGGCCTTAAAACAATTTGCAATACTTTGGGAATCAAGACCATAAGGAGTACTAATATTATGAAAGTCATCATTTCCCATAAAAGATTTAATGCATTCATAATCATAATTTATGCCTGACTTTCTTCCTTTGTCATTCTCCCATGCTTCAGTATTTTCTTGAGTACGGTCTAGAAGATCCCATTTAGCTTCTTCTTTCATACGTGTAAATGATCCAGCACAAGAAGCATCCAATAAATCCTTATCATGAAGAGAAAGCCTTGCATAAAAGTTATTAATAATAATATTAATGGGGAGCTCATGAATGGGACATTTGAGCATTAGTAACTTCAATCTCCCCCAAGATTGGGTAGTACTCTCTCCATCACGAGGCCAAAATTTATATATTTGATTCAAATCTTTATGAATCTCACTAGGAGGATAGAATTTAGAATAAAATAGGGGTACAATTTCCTCCCATTCAATAGATTGGCCTTTCTTCAGCAGCTTATACCATTCCTCAGCTCTGCCTTTCAATGATAAAGAGAATAGCTTTTTCTTAACTTGATCCATTGTAATACCTTCACACTTGAACAATCTGCATAATTCATGTATAAAAACTAAATCATCACCAGGATGGACAGTTCCATCCCCAAAATAGTAGTTATCCATAACACGATCAAAAAATTTCATAGGTATTTTAAAAGGATCTAATTCAGCAGGTGGTGGTTCTGTTAGAGATATACCCAAGAGGAAATAATAAAGTGGTTATTATCATATCTTCATGCTTATGATAAATGTTTACATGCCATGCTATAATTGTATTAACAGGAAACATTAATACTTGTGTGATTTGTAAACATAAAAGAGTCCCTAGTAAAGCCTCTTGTTAAACTAGCTTCTTGGTTAATATATGATCATGGTTTTCTGATCATGAACATTGAGATGTTATTAACAACAAGGTCATATCATTAGAAGAATGATGTGATGGACATACTCCTATAGTTAAGCGTAGCATAAGATCAAGTCATTTAAATAGTTCACTTGCTATAAGATTTCAATACATAGTAACTTGAATCCTTTGACCAGGAAATCTTGTTAATCACCATCACCAGATGGATGCTTTGATGACATCAAACACCACTTCATAACTGGGTGGTTATAAAGGTGGCATTGAGTGTTCAGAAAGTATCTGTTGAGGCACATGGATCAAGAGTGGGATTTGTCCATCCATATGATGGATAGATATACTCTGGGCCCTCTCAGTGGAATGTCATCCAATTAGCTTGCAGTCATGTGACTAGATCACAAGGGATCACATATCACAGGAACGAGTAAATAGTACTTATCAGTAACGAGGTTGAACTAGGTATGTAGAGAAACCGACGATCAAACCTCGGATAAGTAAAGTATCGCGAGACAAAGGGAAATTGGTATCGTATGTAAATGGTTCATTCGATCACAAAGTAATCATAGAAATATGTGGGAGCCATATGAATTTCTAGATTCCTCTATTGGTTATTGATCAGAGAAGAGTCTCGATCATGTCTGCATAATTCACGAACCGTAAGGAGACACACTTAAGGATTCAATGTTGTTTAGTAGATATGGAATGTGAGTAAAGAGACCGAATGTTGTTCGGAGTCTCGGATGGGATCCGGGATATCACAAGGAGATCCGGAATGGTCCGGAGAAGTAGATTCATATAAGGAAAGTCAATTTCCAGGGATCAGAAATGTTTTTGGTGTTTTGATGAGAAGCTTCTAGAATGTTTTGGAAGGTCCACCATGATATGTCAGAAATGTATCTATAAATTTTGATGTTCCATGCTTGTTTAGTATCTACTTTGCTTTGCGTTGTATTTCTTTGAGGTGTTTTTATATATTTTCTGGAACTAACCTATTAACGAGTTGCCATAGTGCCAGTTGCCTGTTTTCTTCTCTTTTTGGTTCCAGAAAGGCAGAAATTCAATATTCTCGGAATTAGACGGGACAAACGTTAAAGTCAATAACTTTCCGTGGGAAACAAGAAGTCTAGAGGGGAGACGGAGAGGTGTGCCAGGGCAGACACACCCCCTAGGCACGGCCAGGGGTGGGCCCGCGCCTAGGCAGGGTGTGGGCCCCCTATCCACCTCCTCGGCCCCCCCTTCACCTATAAGAAGCCCCCGATGCCTAAACCCTAAGCACCCGATCAAATTTCCACGAAACCGTCTGTAGCCACCGCCACCATCGTCCCTAGATCGGGGGGATCCGAAGTTCTTCCTGGCACCCGGCCGGAGGAGAGATCATCCCGGAGGCCTTCTTCTCCGCTATGATGCATGAGTAGTTCCACCTTGGACTATGGGTCCATGTAGTAGCTAGTTGTATCTCCTCCTTTGTGCTTTCATGTATAGATCTTGTGAGCTCCGTTCATGATCAAGATCTAATCTATTTGTAATCATGCATGTTGTGTTTGTGGGGATCCGATGGATATTGAGATTATTATGTTGGATTGATTAATGGTTTTGTATTTATGATTCTATCATGTCTGTGTTGTTTGTGATCTTGCATGCTCTCCGTTTCTAGTGCTATCTTGGCCAAGTAGTTGCTAGTGACTCCAAGAGGGAGTATTTATGCTCGATAGTGGGTTCATGCCTCTAGTTTCGAAGGTAAGTGACAAAAATCTCTTCGGTTGTAGATGTGTTGTTGCCACTAGGGAGAAAACAACGGTCTCTTTTTCATGGAACATGTGGACTGTTTACCTAACACACTTTGCTTAAACCAGTTGTCTGTTGCTTGCAACTTAATACTGGAGGGGGTTCGGATGATAACCTGAAGGTGGACTTCTAGTCATAGATGCAGTTGGATGGCGGTCTATGTATCTTGTTGTATTTCCCAATCGAATCTCATAGGATCTTTCTGACTAGTATTGCATTGTTATGCCTTTCTCAGTTCCTGTCAATTGCCCTGCTGTAATTTGTTTACCCTTCATGCCATGTTGTTTATCTAAGGAGAGAACCTCTAGTGAACTATGGACCCCTATCCAATATTTACCATTGATACATCTTCCACAGTTACTTGTTTACCTGCTGCAAACCATTACCTTCCACACCATACGTTTAATCCTTTGTTACAGCAAACCAGTGAGCTTGATAAGCTCACTGATTCATTGGGGCAAAGTCTTGAGTTTGTGTTGTGCAGGGATCCATGTTGTTTGCAACACCTGTGTGACATTTCCTTCCTCCTACTGGTTCGATAACCTTGGTCTCAACTGAGGGAAAACTTGCTGCTGTGCTCTTCACACCCTGCGCTTGGGGTTACCAACAAAGTGCCACGTCGAGCACCATCAAAGAGGAAGAAACTCCCACGTCAACGAGGAGCCATCAACAAGTCTTTCTGGCGCCATTGCCAGGGAACGAAGAAGAAGAATTAACTCCCACGTCAACGAGGCGCCATCAACAAGTCTTTCTGGCGCCGTTACCGGGGAGGCTAAGGACGTCTTCACAAGGGGAGTCCTCCACTTCCTTTCTCTTTTCTTTGTTTTTAGTTTGCTTAGTTTCTTTTGCTTGGTTTTGTTTGCCTCTTTTCAAAAACTCCAAAAAAGTAGTCTAGTTTGGTTTTCTTTCTTTATTCAAAAACAAAAAAAAAGTTAGTTCCTGCTCTAGCTGTTGCTGCTGTTTTTGGCTTGCCTACTTTTGCCAAAATGAACTCTGCTGAGAACACCAAGTTGTGTGACTTCACTAGCACCAACAACAATGATTTCCTAAGCACTCCTATTGCTCCGCCTGCTCCTGATGCTACCTTTTATGAAATTAAGCCTGCTTTGTTGAATCTTGTGATGAGAGAGCAATTTTCTGGTGCTAGTTCTGATGATCCTGCTGCCCATCTCAATAGCTTTGTTGAACTTTTTGAGATGCAGAAGTATAAGGATGTAGATGGATACATTATTAAGATCAAGCTTTTTCCTTTATCCTTGAGAGGAAAAGCTAAATAATGGTTGCTTTCTTTGCCTAAAAATAGTATTGATTCTTGGACTAAGTGCAAAGATGCTTTTATTGGAAAGTACTATCCTCCTTCTAAGATTATTTCAATGAGAAGTGACATTATGAAATTTAAACAACTTGATAATGAACATGTTGCTCAAGCTTGGGAAAGAATGAAAACTTTGGTTAAGAATTGTCCCACCCATGGACTCACTGCTTGGATGATTGTCCATACTTTTTATGCAGGTTTGAATTTCTCCTCAAGAAACCTGTTGGATTTAGCTGCTGGAGGTACCTTTATGGGCCTCACTTTGGGTGCTGCAACAAAGCTCCTTGATAATATGATGAGAGAGCTCAAGAAAGAACATTGCCTCACTTATGGGCCTCACTCTAAATGGCACATTGAGAGAGCTCCACATGGTAAGAAGGTAAATTCTATTGAAGAAACCTCCTCTTTGAGTGATAAGATTGATGTTATTGTGGCTATGCTTGTTAATGTGAAAGCTCCTCTAGATCCTAATCATGTTCCCTTTGCCTCTTTGGTTGCTCAAGAAGAGCAACTTGATGTGAACTTCATTAGAAACAACAATTTCAACAACAATGCCTATAGGAGTAATTTTGGTGGTCACAACTTTAGGCTCTATCCTCCTAATAATGGAAATACCTATGGAGACTCTTACAACAATGCTAGAAGTGCCCCCTCTGAACTTTAAGTCATGCTCAAAGACTTTATTAATAAACGAACCACTTTAAACAAGAATATAGAGGAAAAGCTTTTAAATGTTGATAAAAATATATCCTCTTTGAAGCACAGTCCTCCTTGATTAATAAAATGGCTGCTAAACCTGAAACCATGGAAAGTACCTTTGCTGCCACTCATGCCATACAAGTTACTATTGATGAAAATGTTAGACTGTTATCCCAACTTCAAGCTAAGTGGGAAAGGGAAGCTGAAATTGATAGAAACAATAGTGTGTGCACCATCACCACTAAAGCACAAGTAGTCCCTATTCCTCCTCCTACTATGCCTAAGCCCATTAAGCCTACTACTAGTGATGCTAAGTTTGACTTTGATATTGATGGTTGCAATATTTCCGAAGTGATTATGTTCCTACAAAAGCTTGCTAGAAGTCCTGATGCTAGTGATATGCATGTTGACTTTACAAAACACATTACAGATGCTCTTGTTAAGATTAAGGAAGAGAAGTTAAAACACAAAACTTCTATTCCTAGGAAAGTAGAAGATAGTTGGGAACCCATTATTAATATGCAAGTGAATGACTTTGATCTCAAAGCTTCATGTGATCTTGGTTCTAGTGTCTCTATTATGCCTAGGAAGATTTATGAAATGCTTGATTTGCCACCTTTGGAAGATTGTTATTTCGATGTACCACTTCATGATAATGCTAAGAAGAAACTCATGGGTAGTGTTAATGATGTTCTCATTATGGTTAACAATGCTTATGTCCCTATTGATTTCTATGTTTTGGATGTTGAATATAATGCTTCTTGTCCTATTACCTTGGGAAGACCTTTTCTTAGAATAGTTGGTGCCATCATTGATATGAAAGAAGGCACCATTAAATATCATTTTACATTAAAGAAAGGTATTGAACACTTCCCTATGAGGAGAGAGAAGTTACTTTTTGCTCCTCCTTTGAAAGCAAGGTTTGATGTTAATGCTTCTTCATTTGAAAATACTTGATTCTTCTTGCTTCTTGTGCCTGACTTAAAGGCATTAAAGAAAAGTACTTGTTGGGAGATAACCCAAGAGTTTACTTGAGTATTGGAAGTAATTAATTCAGTAATGACCTCTTCTTATCCTTTTTGTTTGCTTTTTGTGCCAAGAATGACCTCTAATGAGAGAGAAGTAAGATTTGGGGAGTTGCTGTCCCGAAACAGATTTCTGTCCTCCACCATAAAAATTCGTGAGGAGTCTCTGAAACTCGGATTGATCTGATAATTTGGAAATAAATCCCCCAGTATGTTAGCTAACGTTCGTTAGTTCAACACTTTTTTATTTGAGCAACATAAGATTTTCGAAAAAATCGGTTTCTGCCTGCTGGTCTGTTTTGACAGATTTCTTCCATTATTTTCATCTGCTTCTTATTGATTCCTTTTTGAGTTCTCTTTTTGGGAATTGAGATTTTTGAAGAATTTAATACAGTACCTTGTGTTTTTAGTGAAAATTCTTGATGTTCCAAAGCTTTTCCAGAGGTCTAATATCTTTTGAATACAGTAATGTTGCTAATGAAGATTGTGTGAAGTTTTGTATGAAGGAAAAATTTCAGGTGTGGAGAGAGAATGATGCAATGAGATGAAGAATGGACAAAAGCTCAAGCTTGGATATTCCACCAGGGTGTCACCCCAAGAAATATACAAAAGGTACAAGCTTCAAAGCTTGGGGATGCCCAAGTCATCCCCTTTTTCATCAATAAAAAGCTCAGGTCTTTTTAGACACTTCATTTTTATCGTTTCATGCACTGTTGTGTTGTTCTTGGAGCGTCTTAGTTTTCGTTTGCTTTTCTTAGTTTGTTTAGTTTGCTTGAATAAAGTAGTTTGGACCCCCGTTCTCGCTGTGTTGTTTCAAATAAGTTGATTGGTGTTGGAAAGGAGTTGAAAGTTCTTTCTTGAATAGTGAAAGAGGAGCTTGCTTTGACTGTGACTTAGACTTTATCATGTAATGCTAGTGTTGTTTTGACCTTATGCTTAGTGATTATTGATGTAGCATGACTTGTTCCAAACAATTGGGATTGCTTAGTGTGCCTTGAAGGAATCATGCGTTGTTTTAGCATACAAAAGCATAGTATTGTGGTATTCTCCTTTGATGCTTTGCTTGGGTTGACTTGGACCATGCTCACACCATGTTATGACTATGAACAATTCACCATAGCCTCTATGATCATTTAGTCCTTGACTTCTAGTACCACTCTATGCTTTGATTAGTAATGTTTTGTCGCTCTGCATGATTATGGCCATTATTGCTCTCTTAGTTGGTCGCTCCCAGTATTTTTTTAGCCTCCACTTGTATGAGTAAGCTCTACTCATGCTTCCAACTCCCAAGAAAACAAGTTATTCCAAAGTTTCCACTATAAATTCCTATGCATGGTGTGTTACACCATTCCAAGTATATTCTTGTTTTCAGCTATCTTCCAATTAAAAAGTATTTTGTTATGTGAAAACTTAGTGATTAAAGACCTCATGAACTTGATGGAAAACTTTATATTCTTTTCCCCTAATAAACTTGAACCATTGTGTCGTCTATGTTGTATATGCTTGCACTTATACATTGGAATTAGCAGAACCATGCTGTCACGGGGAACACTTTCAACATTGCACTTGTACATTGTATCCAGTTGATATCATGCTCTTTTGTTTGCGGATGTCGTCGGTGTGAAATGAAAATTGAGCTTGTAAGTCCATGGATTTATGTATGTGTGTTAGAGAAACGCCTGGGCCGCTAGCCTAATCCATGTCTAATCATGGTGGAAACTTGCAGCATCACCATAGTGAGCTATCTATGAAGCATCCTCAATAAAAAGCTATGTATATAGTAAATAAAAAGATCACTGAGATGCTCATTATCTGCTTGGCTTGTCATTTGGTTATGGGAAAGCTCCTGTACCATGTGCAAGGGGTATCCCGTTGGCGGTTCTCTATGATATGCAAATACTTACAATGACAAGAACTTATAGGTGACTGAAGTTGAGTAGCATGAGGTGTGGCCCTCATATTCAAGGGACTTGAGATTGCCAACTTATACTTTGTCAAGCATATACTCCATAGTTTGTTCACTTTAACTTTAATCATTTCAAGATGCTTATGATAGGGGAAATGAGGGCTGAAAGCTAACAAGTACCATAATTTTTGGAAGCTGTTTTTGAAACTTGAAATCCCTGCTTCCTTTACAAAAAGTCCTTTCTTCCACCACTATCGAGTCTCCACCTTCTAACTTTAGGCACCATTAAGAGAGCATAGTTTCCATCCTGTGTGCAGTGTCCGAAAGATTATTGATTGATGCATATTGTGATATTACTGGTTCTTGTGCTACTTATTTCTAGTCACCCTTGTGAACTTTGAAGGTGTCCTATGCATCTATTTTCTACTCTATGAGGGACAAGATGATTGCCAATGTGCTATGTTTCCTATATGTGAAACAAAGAAACGTTTTTCAATTCATGTTATCCATGATCTTTGTTTGTATCTTGTCATGCTACAACAATAGTTGTTTTGTCCTACTGTTAGAACTCCATCTTTCATGTTGATGTTTAGAGTTCTTTTATCCCAGCTTCCAATGCTTGCAAATGGTTAGATCTTTATTGTGAGGTGCATGTCACCTCAAAAATTATTCTTTTTTATCACTTACCTACTCGAGGACGAGCAGGAGTTAAGCTTGGGGATGCTTGATACGTCGGAAACGTATCTATAATTTTTAATGTTCCATGCTTGTTTAGTATCTACTTTGCTTTGCTTTGTCTTTCTTTGAGGTGTTTTTATATCTTTTTTGGAACTAACCTATTAACGAGTTGCCACAGTGCCAGTTGCCTATTTTCTTCTGTTTTTGGTTCCAGAAAGGAAAAATATCAATATTCTCGGAATTGGACGAGACAAACGTCAAAGTCAATAACTTTTTGTGGGGAACAAGAAGTCTACGGGGGAGACGGAGAGGCGTGCCAGGGCAGCCACACCCCCTAGGCGCGGCCAGGGGTGGGCCCGCGCCTAGGAAGTGTGTGGGCCCCCTGGCCACCTCCTCGGCCTCCCCCTTCACCTGTAAGAAGCCCCCAATGCCTAAACCCTAAGCACCCGATCAAATTTCCATGAAACCGTCTGTAGCCGCCGCCACCATCATCCCTAGATCGGGGGATCTGAAGTTCTTCCCAGCACCCTACCGAAGGGGAGATCATCCCGGAGGCCTTCTTCTCCGGTATGATGCGTTAGTAGTTCCACCTTGGACTATGGGTCCATGTAGTAGCTAGATGGTTGTATCTCCTCCTTTGTGCTTTCATGTATAGATCTTGTGAGATCCATTCATGATCAAGATATAATATGTTTGTAATCATGCATGTTGTGTTTGTGGGGATCCGATGGATATTGAGATTATTATGTTGGATTGATTAATGGTTTTGTCTTGATGATTCTATCATGTATGTGTTGTTTGTGATCTTGCATGCTCTTCGTTGCTAGTGGCTATCTTGGCCAAGTAGTTGCTAGTGACTCCAAGAGGGAGTATTTATGCTCGATAGTGGGTTCATGCCTCTAGTTTCCAAGGGAAGTGACAGAAATCTCTTCGGTTGTAGATGTGTTGTTGCCACTAGGGAGAAAACAACGGTCTCTTGTTCATGGAACATGTGGATTGTTTACGTTACACACTTTCCTTAAACCAGTTGTATGTTGCTTGCAACTTAATACTAGAGGGGGTTCGGATGATAACCTGAAGTTGGACTTCTAGTCATAGATGCAGTTGGATGGCGGTCTATGTATCTTGTTGTATTGCCCAGTCAAATCACATAGGATATTTCTGACTAGTATTGCATTGTTATGCCTTGCTTAGTTCCTGTCAATTGCCATGCTGTAATTTTTTTACCCTTCATGCCATGTTGTTTATCTAAGGAGAGCACCTCTAGTTAACTATGGACCCCGGTCCAATCTTTACCATTGATACATCTTCCACTGTTACTTGTTTACTTGCTGCAAACCATTACCTTCCACACCATACGTTTAATCCTTTGTTACAGTAAACCGGTGAGCTTGACAAGCTCACTGATTCGTTGGGACAAAGTCTTGAGTTTGTGGTGTGTAGAGCTCCATGTTGTTTGCAACACCTGTGTGACGTTTCCTTCCTCGTACTGGTTCGATAAACTCGGTCTCAACTGAGGGAAAACTTGCTATTGTGCTCTTCACACCCTATGCTTGGGGTTACCAACAAAGTGCCACGTCGAGCACCATCACACCACCCCGGGAGGGGGTCACTTGGAGAGCGGCATGCCCTAAGGGCTAGCCGCAAATCCCCTAAAGGGTCAATTCGGCCAAGACTAGTAAAAGGGTCAAACCCTAGTTTGAATAGTCAAATCCTAGTTTGAAATGTCAAACTCTAGTTTTTGGTAAGAGGGAAGTCTTAGTGGAAAAGGTTTCAGCCTCTTCTCTTTGGAGGCCGAGTTAGGGAGCGTTTCCACATAGGCTGGGAACACCATTGGATGCCCCCACCTATATAAGGAGGGGTGGGGGCGCACCCCAAGGTATCCCCTTGCCCTAGGCGCCCAATACCCTATCCCTAGGCCGCAGCTGCCTCCCAAGCCGCCGGCGCCCTAGATCCCCTCGAAACCGTCGCTACCGTCTAGCCTAAACCCTAGCCGCCGGTTGCCCTCTTCCCTCGGCGTATATACCCTATCTCTGAAGCTCTCTCTACTCCACCATACCCGCTCTGACTTAGGCGAAGCCCTGTGGGATTTCCCCTCTACTTCCGTCACCACGCCGTCGTGCTGCCGGAATCATGAGGAGAGAGCTACAACCTCCGCTGCCCGCTAGAACAAGGGAGAGGAAGGTCTTCATCGAGTACCGTATGTGTGACCGACTGCGGGAGGGCTGCCGGAACGCGGCGCCGGAAGGATCGTCTACGCGATCTTGAGATCGGCAAGTGAACGACTACATCACCCACGAGAGATTCGTATCTCGTTAACCGCTTTGGATCTTCGAGGGTTAGTACTCTATCAACTCGTTGCAACGATCTAGCTTTGCTTGATCATAGATTAGATCTTGATTGTGTGTTCATGCAGTACGATTTTTTTGTTTTCCATGCTACGAACCCCTACAGTGGTATCAGAGCCGTGTCTATATGTAGATCTGTTGCATGAGTAGAACACAATGGTCATTGTGGGCATTTATGATTTTGTTGTCGATTTCTTCTTGTGTACTTTGCATCTTGCGGGATGGTGGGATGAAGTGGCCCGGGCTAACCTTACATGACATCGTTCATGAGACTTGCTCCACGCTCGACATGCAACTTGTATTGCATAAGTGGCTTTGCGGGTGCCTGTTTATCCCAACATAGTGAAGATTCAATTTACATGGGTGATTAACAATACTAGTATCAATGTTGTGGTTCTTGTTCGTGAGTTAGAACGGTACTTATTGAAAGCCCCAAACCACGTAAAATATGCAAAGAAAATTAGAGGCATCTAACTTTCTTTTTCAGGGGTGTTCTGTGATGTGATATGGCCATGCTTGTGGTTATATATGATGTATGCAATGATCCTTATTGTAAGTCGACAACCGGCAAGAGCCTTATGGTTGTTTTTTAGTTTTGTTAAGACCTGCATGTCTATTATTCAAAGTAGTTGTAATAGTCGAAGCTGGTGGACGACAACCATGGAGCGATGCCATTGACCTTGACGCCACTCCGGTGATGATAGAGATCATGTTCGTGCTTGAAGATGGAAAACGGAAGCACAAGAAGAAATTCCATATCATATCACATATTATGAATTTCATGTGATGTTAATCCTTTTATGGATCTTGTATTGCTTAGATTGCGACGGTAACATTATAAGATGGTCCCTCTCACAAAATATCAAGTTATAGAGTGTTCGTACTTAGTAGGCACCGTTGCCAAAGCTTGTTGTTTCGAAGCACCACGTGATGATCGGGTGTGTTAGATTCTACGAGTGTATACAACGGGAGCAAGCCAGATTTGCTCATGAGGAAACTAAGGTTGAATCTTGATGAGCCTAGCATGTACAGACATGGTCTCAGAACACGGAATACCGAAAGGTAAAGCGTGAGTCATATAAATGATTTGATGAACATGATAATTGTTCGCCTTTGAAACTACATCATGTCACATGATGATCGGACTTGGTGTAGTGGATTTGGTTCATGTAATCACTAAAACAATGCGAGGGATATTGTTTTGAGTGGGATTTCAACAGTAATATGATTAAAAGTTGAAAACTATTTATCATAAATTAAATCAAAGTGAATTTGCATAGTTATTGTAGTCATTGGCATCCATTTACCACCTTGCTCTTAGTTATAATTGAGATAATAGAACTATAGAATTCTGGTTAGTTACTTTACTAACTGGTATCGTATTGTTTTGAAATGTTAATCTAAAGTTTAAAAGTCCTATTGCAAACTTTCAGTAAGTTCTGGTTACTCTGCGAAGTTTAATAATTGGTATTAAATCAAGAGTAACAATTCTAATGTTAGTATATAAGTATCATGTTTGTCTCCGTGATTCTTGATATTCAAAATATTGTTTTAATATCATGGTTATCGGGGAGCTGAAAGAATTGTTTCAGAATGTGTGGAAGATATTGCGATATCTAAAACAAAGTTTTGGTTGCAACATGATGGAGTATAATATGAAAAAAGTTTATGTTCTCATATTTGATGAGAATTTACAAAAGGTTGGAGACACTAGTTGTTCTAATCCTCCAAAAGGTATTGGAGAGCAAGATTATACTCGTGATTCACCGTTATAAGCTAAAGTAGCTTGATCATGAATAGTTTCATGACAAGGATGAATATTTGATGTTGGTAAAATGTTTACTAAACTAAAATATTACTAAAGAATGGAATTTGAAAGAACACCAAGCATTTGATGATGGTGATCTACTTCAAAGTGCAAGTCCAAAGACACTAGTATTTAACTATACACACTTTGGACTATGTGTCATGAGTATGGCGCCACTGTTGATGTTGATATATTCTTTTGAAAGGATAAAGAATACTGAAAGAGAAATCAAAGAAATATTTGGCAGAAAAGAAAAGACTTGATTTGTTCAGCTTAGGTATATAGATGATATACATGTTATTCTTATATTCTTTGCTTATTAAACAATGTAGTTCTTGATTATTTGATACTAAATTTGTTGGTGTGAACTGCTATTCAAAACAACACAATTCATGAACTACAATGGCCTAAAGTAACTAGCAAAAGAATATGTGATGATATTTATCGAAAACAAATAAAGAGTTATTATGTTTCTCATTGATATCAAAACTTTCCTTCAAGATTTGTTTTATCAGGTATTATGAGAACAAAAGGTTGTTCAAAGAATTAACATATTCCATGAAAGATGGATAACATACAAATCTAGTTGGAGAAATAACATCCATAAAAATAATGCTAAAAATATCGAAACACAATTGATTGAAAGATCACTTAAGAAGTGACATCGCCGTATAAATTATAGTGGATAGAAAACATGAAGAAACCCCATACTTGATGGAATTTTGGAGTCTTTTAATTTTTGATCAAATGACGCTTGTGAAACTTTGCTATAGATAATTAAAACTCCGTTCATAGGACAAAAGTGAACGAATGAATAGCTCATTGGAATTTATACATATTTGATGTATGAAGTCAATTATGTTTAGTCGACAACGATATATTTCAACTTCGCTTTCTCCGAAAATTTGAGTGAATATATGAATACTTACTTAATGAGGATGAAGTGTGAAACATTTGAAAAGTTCAAACACTGTCAAGATGAAGTGAAAAATCAATGTAACAAGAAAATAAAGAATTTATGATAGGATCATAAAGAAAGATATTTGAGTTACAAGTTTAGCATAACACCTAAGATTTGAGGAATCATTCCATGGATTTGCGTTTCCTGAAACACCATATGAGTATGGAATAATCGAGATATGCAATGAAACCTTGTCTGACTTGGTAAGATCAAAGGTGTAATTCATAAAACTGCCATTATATTTTAAAGATTAGAAGCTTTAGAGACTACAGCTTTTTCACTGAAAATAGCTGCATCATGATCCATTTAAATGGCGCCATATAATGTTATGGTTTGGGATAAAACCCAAGTTGTCCTTTCTTAAACATTGGTATGCTATGCATAAGTAAGATGTTTGCAACCAAAGTCGGGATGAACATGTCTTTGTATGTTAGTTCAAATAACCGTTGAGTATTCCTCCATAACACCGAAGACAAAAATGTATGTCGCTTATAACGTCAATTTTCTTTGAGAAGGAATTTTTGGTGAAAAGTTAAGTGGGAGGAAAATAGAACTTTGATAAGGTTAAAAGAACCTTAGCTATATGTGCAAAGTTGCGCAACACCGAAAAGTGTTCCGGAGGAAGCAACAATGCTCATGGCTCACATGCCTCAAAGGGTGTGGTTACGGAGGTCTAAGTTCCTATTGAACCAAGTAGGTCGGGTAAACAATCAAATAGTAGGATTTGAAAGTAGATCATTGTTGTTTGACAATGATGAACCGACTGTATGCAAAGAAACGATGATGGGTCCTAACCCCGTCAGATGGCTTTAATCCATAGAATCCGTGATAGTTCCATACACGAGAAATCAAGCTTTGAACTTGAAATACCCTTTGGAAAGGTGCAAGACCTTATAGTTGTGTTTGGATCTATAAAGAAATAGACATGTATGTTTCACATCTATAAAATAATCGACATGTTGGGAAAGAGTTCACAATAATGTTCAAAGGTTGACTATGACAAGATTTGATCTTTCATAGCTATATTTTGTCTAGACGTATTAATGTAGCAACCACTACATATATTGGTATATGATAGTTAAATAAACAAAAAAAAGTTCTTCTAATAGAGTTGTTACCTAAGACGTATGCATAACACAATCCCAAGGGTTTTGTTAAATTCAAAGGATGTTAAAAGTGTATGCAAACTTCAATGGTTGAAATAAGCATCGAGGAGTTGGAATCTTCACCATGATGAAATTGGTAAAGGAGTTAATTTCATCGGAGACGATGAAGATGCTTGCATTTGCAAGAAATTAAGTGGGAGCGCTAATACATATTTCTAATACATTAGGTGGAAGACATATTGTTGATTAGAAAAGATGTATCTTATATTAACACAAGTTAAGAATTTCATCTTGATGAAAGACTTAGGCAAAACCCGAATATTTGGTATCAATATCTATATGGATAGATTGAGACGCCAATATGGTTGTGCCAAATTTACATAGATTGTATATTGAAAGAGTTCAATATAGAAATGACAAGAAAGGTTCTTGCCACACAGAAAGGATTAAATCAAAATTCAATTGTATCGACACTTGATAAGTGAAACAAAGATTCAAGTATTTTTGATACTTGATGACTGAAATCACAAAGAGAGTTTATCAAGCAAACTGTTATATGTACACATCTAGGTATGTCCTATACTCTAAATTTTATGAGGATATGCTAGAATGATTCATAAGATGATCATTGGACGATAGTAAGGATATTCTTATGATCATTTGGAAGAACTAAGAATATATTATTTTTGTAAGAGGTGACAAATAGATGGTTAGTTCGTTTTAAAAGTACTACATTGATACTAGTTTTGTTACAAAGTACGAATTAAGTTTATCTCAATCTAAACTAAGGATGGCACAATATAATGGAACTCAAGTTCCATAATGGATTTGGATGAGTTCCAAAGTTAACACATTGTGACAGATACTACAACAAAAGGCTAAGTATATAACTGCTATTATAGCAGCAAAAGAGGGCATTTCTGTCAAGTAGTTTGTTATCAAACTAGGTGTAGTTACAGCTGGATAATACTATGAAGATATATTGTACGACAATATTGTCAACATGTTTTAACCCCAAGGAACTAAAGGTATCACCAAAGGACCAAATTTATATAAAGCCATCTCATTAGAGAATTAGTGATGCATAGAGACATAAAGACCTGCAATTACACACGGAGCAGAAAGTTTCGGATCCGAAGATCGGTTGACCACTAGCAATCGTGCACATACAACACCGGAAAGCCATAAGTGTTGAATAGACAAAGATTTGAAACTAGATGATTATCTCTAGTTCAAGTGAGAGATTGTTGGAGATATGCCCAAGAGGCAATAATAAAGTGGTTATTATCATATATTCATGCTTATCATAAGTGTTTACATGCCATGCTGAAGGGTTTCGCAGCATAGTAAATCAAAAAAATTCTATGAATGCGAACAAGAAAGCCAAGATCTAATCTAGGAGATGCAATCAATGAGAGATATTGATGAGATCTTCATACCCTTGAAGAAATCGCACAGCGGAAACGTTCAACAGAACGTGGTTGACGTAGTCGTACTCGCCGTCTCCTCCTCGCGATCCGATCCGATCCGATCCTACGTCGCAAGTGGCGGCGCCTCCGAGAGATGCACATGTATGGTGCAACGATGTCTCCCCCTTCCTTGGTCCAGCAAGTATGGTGGAGATATAGATTGTATCTGCAGCATGACGGCGTGGTGCTTATGGTGGAGAGTTTCTGCGGCAGGGCTTCGCCTACGCGCAGTCGGGAGAGAGAGGAGTAGGGGCAGCAGTTGTCGGCTAGGGTTGGAGGAGTGGGGGGAGGCTGTGCCCCTACCCTCCTTATATAGGGGGCTGGCCGGCCCCCCTTGACCCCTCCTCCAAGCCCTAGGGCGGCGGCCCAAGGGGTGGAGTGGGGGGCAAGTCATCCCCCCTTCTAGAAGGTTTCCCTAGGGTTTCCCCTAGGGCTGGCCGGCTAGGCCTTAGGGGCCTTGTGCCCCTAGCCCAAAGTGGCCACGGCACTTCCCATTAGGCCCACGCAGGCCTCCGACAAGTGGGCCCATGTTGGTCCCACTCCGGAACCTTCTAGAACCTTCCGGTACAATACTGATAAACTCCGAAATGATTCCGAAATCCAAAAACTGCTTTCCTTTATATGAATCTTATTCTCCGGACCATTCCGTAACCTCTCGTGATATCCTGGGTCTCATTAGAGACTCCGAACAAAAACTCATATACCAATTATCCATTCTATCCTAGCGTTGATGCACGTTAAGTGTGTGACCTTACGGGTTCGAGAATATGTAGACATGATCTTCTATCAATAATCAACAGCGGGATCTGGAAACCCATATTGACTCCCACATATTCATCGATGATCATATCGAATGAACCACGATGCCAGGATTCAATCAATCCCATATATGTATTCCTTCGTCACGCGATATTTTACTTGCCCGAGATTCGATCGTTGGTATCGGCATACCTAGTTCAATATCGTTCACAGCAAGTACTTTACTCGTTCCGTAATCCGATATCACTTTGTGATTAACTCCTTAACCACGTGCTTGCAAGCGGTGTTGATATCGATTACCGAGTGGGCCTGAAGTATATCTCTCCGACTCGGGAGGGACAAATTCCATCTCGATACATACAACCCAACAAGTACTTTCCGATCACCTGAGAGACACCTTTATGATCACCCTCACATAGGATGACGTTTGATGACCTCAAAGCTTTCTTCTGATACCAGGGAGTTGTATTATCTCATGGTCTAAGGAATACAATACTTGACATAGGAAAAGCTTCGCAAAGATGAACACGATGACACGATCTAATTGCTCTGCTTAATTTGGGTCTGTCCATCATATCATTCTCCTAATGACATGATCTCATTATTAATCTACAATTCATGTCTATGGTTAGGAAAACTTAACCATCATTAATCAATGAGCTAGTCCATAGAGGCGTACTAGGGACACGGTGTTGTTCATAAACCACACAAGTATAAAAGTTTCCGCTTAATACAATTCTAGCATGGAATATAAACTTTATCATGAACAAGAATTATAATAATAACATATTTATTATTGCCTCTAGGGCATAATTCCAACAGTCTCGCACTTGCACTAGAGTCAATAATCTAGTTTACATCTGGCAAAAATCTAACACCCATGGCATTAAGGTGCTGATCATGTTTTGCTCGTGGAAGAGGTTTAGTCAATGGATCTGCGACATTCAGATCCGTATGTACTTTGCTAATCTTCAGATCTCCATCTGCTATATAATCTCGAATTATATGAAAACGGCGGTTGATGTGCTTGGTCTTTGGATGATATCTTGGTTCCTTAGCCAGTGCTATGGCGCCAGTGTTGTCGCACAATATCTCCAGTGGGTCCAAGGCACTTGGAACCACACCAAGCTTAGTGATGAAGTTCCTGATCCAAACTCCTTCACTTGACGCTTCTGAAGCAGCCATGTATTCCGCTTTAGTTGTAGATCCCGCGATCACGCTTTGCTTGCAGCTTCTCCAGCTCATAGCTCCACCATTCAAAATATAAACGTATCCTGTCTGAGATTTAGAATCATCCGGGTCGGTGTCGAAACTAGCGTCGACGTAACCTTTTACAACGAGCTGCTCATCACCTCCATAGACCAAGAACATTTCCTTAGTCCTATTTAAATACTTTAGGATGTTCTTTACGGCTGTCCAGTGTTCCACTCCTGGATCACTTTGGTATCTGCTCGTCAAACTAAGAGCATTGGACACATCCGGTCTAGTACATAGCATGTCATACATGATAGAACCTATGGTCGAGGAATATGTCACTTTGCTCATAGTATCTCTATCTTTTACCGTAGCTGGACACTGAGCCTTGCTCAATATCTTACCTGACAACATGGGCAATGAACCTTTCTTTACTTTATCCATTCTAAACCTTTTCAGAACTTTGTCTAGGTATGTACTTTGGCTTAAAACTATTAGGCGTCTTTGTCTATCTCTATAGATTTTGATGCCTAATATATAAGCAGCTTCTCCTAGGTCTTTCATTGAAAAACATTTATTCAAATAACTCTTCACATCGTTAAGCATACCAATGTCATTTCCAATAATCAATATGTCATCCACATATAGTACTAAAAATGTCACCGAGATCCCACTCACTTTCTTGTAGATACAAGCTTCGTAGCAATTTGGAACAAATCCAAAACTCTTGATCACTTGATCAAAACGAAGGTTCCAACTCCGAGATGCTTGCTTCAGTCCATAAATGGAACGCTGAAGTTTGCATACCTTATTAGCATCCTTAGGATCGACAAAACCTTCGGGATGCATCAAATAGAACTCTTCATCAATGTTGCCATTGAGGAACGCAGTCTTGACATCCATCTGCCATATTTCATAATCATGAAATGCAGCAATTGCTAATAAAATACGAATGGACTTAAACATCGCTTCGGGAGAGAAAGTCTCATCGTAGTCAACACCTTGAACTTGCCGAAACCCTTTTGCGACAAGCTGAGCTTTATAGACAGTAACATTACCATCCGCGTCCGTTTTCTTCTTGAAAATCCATTTGCACACAACGGCCTTACGGTCGCTAGGAGGGTCCACCAAAGTCCACCAATTCGGATTTCATGGCCTCTAGCCATTTCTCAGAGTCTGGGCTCATCATTGCTTCCTCATAATTCGTAGGTTCACTGTTGTGTAACAACAAGACGGTTAAGATGTCACATCCTAAGATTTTAAAAATTGGGACTACAATTTTTTTTTGCATTGGCATAGCATTTTGCATTCATGGAAAAATTTGAATTGAAAAACCTCATATATAAACCCTATTTTGAGTTACTAAAATGCACCTACAAAAGATTATGCAAGGAATTAAAAATCCACTATTTGCGAACAAGTGGAAATGATGCAAAAATGATCCTAAGATGATCCACTGAATTTTAGAAAAATTTGAAAACAAAAATCAATTCAATTGGATTATCTATTAAAAAGTTATAAAAGAAATAAGAAAATCAAAATGAATAAAAGCAAAATAACAAAAAAAACTAACTAACCTAAACTACCCGGCGAGCCCCCGGCCCAGCCCACCTACCCTATCTACCGCGCGCGCCAGCGCTGAGCGCCGCATAGCGCAGCGGCATGCAAGCAGTGACCCGCTAGCGGCCCAGCAAACACAGCCGCAACAGCCCACTCCGCTCCCCTCTCCCCTGTGTCGCTGCCCGACGGACCCCACCCGGCCTTCTCCTACCTCGCGACCGAGACCGAGACAAACACGCCGCAACGACCCCGACACGAATCCCGTAAAAATCGGGTCAAATCCGTTCGGATTCCCCCCCTCTCCACATAATCGAGCCCCTCTTAAACCCCCACACCCGAGACCCTCGTTTTTTTCCAAATCACAAGCCCTAACGCCGCCCCGGAGTTCGCCGATCCCACCGCCGTCGGAGCTCCAGTTCGAGCTCGGTTCCTGTGGTCTCCGTCACCCCTACCCTCCTGCTTTCACCCGATCTTTTTCCCCTAGATCCACCGCATCTCCTAATCCCGGTTTCCCTCTCCGCAGATCGCCGCCGCCTCCGTGATTGCTCGTCGGAGCTCCGTGTGAGCCGCCGCCTCCATCCGTTCATCGACGCCGCCTCGGGAAACAAAACGCGACGCCGATACCGCCGCCGAGCTTGTCGTCCACTACCCCGCCGCCGCCGGTGATCTCCTGAGCCGCCGCCACCGATGCCACCCGAGCGCCACCACCGCCACTCGCCGTCGATTGCCACTGGAGAGGAAGGAATCGGTCCCCGCCATCCGATCTGCAATGAACGGTCACGATTAGATCTTGTCCACGAAGGGGTACCGACGAACCAGGTTGCGCCACGTGTCGTCCTCGTCAGTCTGCCGCGCCAGCGCCAGGTCAGCTCCTGTGCCCAGTCAGCGAAGAATATTCCCTGTGAATTTAAAATTGAATTAAAATTTCAGAAATTTGTATAAATTTGTAAAATTCATAATAATGGATTGGTAGGTCCAAAAATAGCGTATAATATATCAATAGATTCATAAAATTGAGTAGATTATTAATATCAAGTTGGATCTAACTCTTACAGTACGTGTTTACTGTAATAATTTAATTAGTTTTAATGGTATTTTAGGTTAATAAATTTATAGTAAAATATCTACTGGTCCAAAAATCACAAATATTATACCTATGGATTCACAATTGTGTCTAGATCGTCATTATGCAAATGGTTTAGGAAAATAATGTAAGGTTTTGCAGTAATTAAATAAATAGTTTAATGTCTTATTTAGAGTAATAAATTTATAAGAAAATAAATAATGCTCAGAAAATTACAAATAATATGTCCCTGGAATCACAATCCCGTGGGGATTATATATCTGATTTTAGTTTGATTTTTAGACAATAGAAACTCTTTAAATGATTTAAAACCCATTAAACACTATTTAAATCATACAAAAAGATCTACTGGTTCATATTAACGTCCTCTATCCAGTAAACCCAAGAAACAAATTTAATTCGACAATTAGAACAGGCGTTACAACAGAACTATTAAAAACACTATATTGGCAAATAATTATTAATAACAAGTACTCTATTGCATTAATTGGTCTCTTGCATGCATCATATACTTCAGTATTGTTTAGAGAACTAAAGTGACAACCATTGTGACTTATTAAATTATCATGCATGCATTTGTTGCATTTGTTTGATCTCTATGTGCTATTGTTTATGTTGTATGCAATTGTTTGCTCGATAGATTGCGAGGAGTGCAACGTGTGTGATTGCTACGAGTGTTTGAACGACTTCACCAACTATCAAGGCAAGTAGATGCTACTTTGTTCATGATGTTATCCTATTATTTTTAATGCATTGTCGTGTATTTTGTAGATGCATGTTTAGGATAATACTATCGCTATGCTATGACCTATTATGTGGTAGGATTTTCCCTGTAGATGAACCACCGTTGGTAGATGTGCTTAGCCATGCTATGATGAACGAGGGTTGGGTTACATCACTATAAGTTGTTTATAAATGTGTTGGTTTGTGAAAACTAAAACAACTTAATCAATGAATCTCCTGGGTGCGATGGGATTGATAATTTTTGGTGGTATCATTGCAGAAAGGTACCCAGGTATCAAGAGAAAATGATTGGCTTCTTTATTTTGTAGCTTACGTGTACAACCATGTGCCAATAATGAAATGGGCGGTTGGTTGGACTTAGTAGGTTGTGGTAACTCGAACCCGCGTATCCAGAGATGTAGAATTTTGGTAGGTTGGACCGGTGCGCGTCGGGATTGGGGAGCTACTTCCCGAACGGTCTCTTCTTGGACTTCTCCCTATCATCACCCAAAATGAGAGTGATGGTACGAGATGGGCTGACCAAGTCACATGGGTAAAGTGTACTAACCCCTGCAGGGTGTATAATCTAATCGATTAGCCGTGTCCCCGGTTATGGACATTTGACTTGCTTGATATTGATTCCATGACATGTTTATCGCTCATTCTAATTTCATAATTGCTTTAATGTTGATGGGTTAACTTAATTGGGATCTTTTCAAAGAAACTCAAAAACTGTTTATGAAAGTAGGACAAAGGTAATTGCAAATGCAAGCTAGCCACAGCTCCACTTGCCAAATATGCATGTAGATATTAGCACTATTGTCTCCTTTAACAGCTCTACTTGCCATACATTCCATGTATTGACCCTTCGGGGCTGCTACGTTTCATGTTGCAGGATATTCCGATTCTGAGTAATCGATTTAGGCCACGGTACTCCACTCGGCACTTGTTCACTTGTGGGCAATTTGAAGAATGGAGGATTTGCTTTATTTATGTTGCTACCTGAATAATTTGAGCTAGCCTTGAGCTAAGCTTTTATTGTAATAATGGTATTCTGGATCTTTGTTATTTATGATACACAGATATTTTGCTATGTTATTCATCTTATTCTATTGTGGGCCAATGAACCGATCCAGGGATTAGCATGTCACATAGAAGCTACGGTCTTTTCAGAACCGTGGTGTTACAATATGGTATCAGAGCCCGTGTGTCGACTGTAGGATCATGACCTAGGTTTGGAATAGGAAATCCATATGAAATTATAAACCCTATTTGATTCTATCTATTCTCTTCTTACACGTCTTTCTATTATCTCTTATCATTTCAATTCTCATACTCCTCTCTTTTATGATATAGAAGGAAGGCTATCCATAGCGATGAACTCATAATTTTATACTTATTAGATTCTTGTAATCCTACATCTATCTTTTCTAATCTCATCTTTTCAAACTTGTAGATGAATACTTGTGCAAGATTAAAGAATAGCTAGATGATGACCACCATATAGTTTGATATGATCTCGTTTGGACATAGCAATCGATTGCTGTAAGAACTTGTTTGATAGTTGATTTATTATGATTAGGTTGTGATATTTGATACCTTAAAGTTCCAGAATATTTTTGAGAGATTTTATAATATGTTAATAAAGGTTTTGATTAGAAATTCGTGATAGTTTTGCTGCAGTTTTCTGCTGAACCAGCTGTACTGTACGATTTTTAATATTTATTTGATAAATGGGAAAAATATGAAAAAATAGGATTTGGTGAGAAACTTTCTGTACTATATGTAAAAAAATTGGCTAAAATTTATGATGAGTTTAAGGTGCCCAGAAAAATTCATGAACACTGCTGTAGATTCGGGACAGTTTCTGTCTATTGCCTTTATGATTGTAGGTTCACCCCCCAACTGAATATTAGTCAATGGAAACTATTTTGTGGATGATATGACACTAAAACAAAACTTCTGGAACATAAATGAAACTATTCTAGTTTGAGTGTTAATTGCAATGATTGTTTGCTTGTGTGCCAAATGTTTGCTTCATATAGTTATGGGTAATATTACTTCTCTAGTCTTTCTATCTATAACTTATCTATGCTATCCCAACAGATGCCGCTCCGCCGCCAACCCACTGAGATGAAGCAGCTGATGGCAGCCCAGGCGCAGCTAGCGCAGGTGATGACTCAATTCATGGCTGCGCAGAACAACAACAACAATGGGAACAACCAGCCCCAAGAGGATGCCCTCACCAGGTTTCTGAAACTGAGGCCAGCTAAGTTCTCCACTGCACTTGAACCTATGATTGATCTTGACTAGTTGCACTCGGTGAACAAAGATTTAGTGAATGTTGGATGCACTGATGCTGAGAAGGTGAGATTTGCTGCTCACCTACTGGAGGGACCAGCTGCTTCTTGGTGGGATACTTTCCAGATCACCCACCCACTAGACACGGTTACTTGGGCCATGTTTGAAGAAGGATTCAAGACCAACCACGTTTCTTCAGGAGTTCTGAGCCTGAAGAGGAAGGAGTTCCGCAAATTGCGCCAGACCAATCGCACCGTGGCTGAATATATAGAGGAGTTCAACAATCTGTCGCGTTATGCCCCTGAGGATGTTGACACCGATGCCAAGAGGAGAGAGAGAGGTTCCTGGATGGCCTTAGTGATGAGCTCTCGGTACAGCTGTTAGTGGTCTATTGCCCCACTTTCCAAGAACTGATGGACAAGGCCAGAATTCTGGAGGGAAAACACAAGCAAGTGGAAAGACGCAAGAGGAAGAACAACGATCACAACTCGGGATCACACCATAAGCGTACCTACCATGAGGGTAATGGGAATTCTGGACATCACAAGCATGGAGGCAATGGACACAATTCTGGAGGCAACAATGGACATAACCACCACCATCAGAAGAAGGATATTAGCCAAGTGATATGCTTCAAGTGCAACCAGAAGGGACACTATGCTGATAACTGCCTAGAGAAGAAGAGTGAAGCTGGAGCCAAGCCGGATTCACCTCCAAAGGCAACTGTGAACCATGTGAGCATGGGGAAAGCACTCAATAAGCCATGCCGTGTGACTAGTAAGTTCTCGCTAATTTATGCATCATGCTCGTAATGTTTTCAATACTCGTGCATCATGTTCATTCATATTGCAGCATTCATGGATAAGAATAGTTACATCTGAAGTTACTTAGAGGAGTTGATGAAGAGAACCCACTGGAAAAGATTGATAGCTAGCACAAGATTCCACAATTAAGTATTGGATGTTGGAGATGCCTTCAGTTTTCTTAAGGGGGTTACCCTCGACAACAACACCCATAACCTTGCTAGCCATTCCGAATCTCGGGACGATATTCATCTTAAGGGGGTTAGTCTGTCACATCCCAAGATTTTGAAAATTGGGACTACAATTTTTTTTGCATTTGCATTGCATTGGCATAGCATTTTGCATTCATGGAAAATTTTGAATTGAAAAACCTCATATATAAACCCTATTTTGAGTTACTAAAATGCACCTACAAAGGATTATGCAAGGAATTAAAAATCCACTATTTGCAAACTAGTGGAAATGATGCAAAAATGATCCTAAGATGATCCACTGAATTTTATAAAAATTTGAAAACAAAAATAAATTCAATTGGATTATCTATTAAAAAGTTATAAAAGAAATAAGAAAAGGAAAATGAATAAAAGCAAAAGAACAAAAAAAAACTAACTAACCTAAACTACCCGGCGAGCCCCCGGCCCAGCCCACCTGCCCCGCCTACCCTATCTACCGCACGCGCCAGCGCTGAGCGCCGCATAGCACAGAGGCATGCAAGCAGCAGCCCGCTAGAGGCCTAGCAAACACAGCCGCAGCAGCCCACTCCGCTCCCCTCTCCCCTGTGTCGCTGCCCGACGGACCCCACCCGGCCTTCTCCTACCTCGCGACCGAGACCGAGACAAACACGCCCCAACGACCCCGACGCGAATCCCGTAAAAATTGGGTCAAATTCGTTCAGATTCCCCCCTCTCCACATAATGGAGCCCCTCTTAAACTCCCACACCCGAGACCCTCGTTTTTTTTCCAAATCACAAGCCCTAGCGCTGCCCCGGAGTTCGCCGATCCCGCCGCCGTCGGAGCTCCAGTTCGAGCTCGGTTCCTGTGGTCTCCGTCACCCCTACCCTCCTGCTTTCACCCGATCTTTTTCCCCTACATACACCGCATCTCCTAATCCCGGTTTCCCTCTCCGCAGATCGCCGCCGCCTCCGCGATTGCTTGCCGGAGCTCCTTGTGAGCCGCCGCCTCCATCCGTTCATCGACGCCGCCTCGGGAAACAAAACGCGACGCCGATACCGCCGCCGAGCTCGTCGTGCACAGCCGGTCGTCGTCCACTACCCCGCCGCCGCCGGTGATCTCCTGAGCCGCCGCCACCCGAGCGCCACCACCGCCACTCGTCGTCGATTGCCGCTGGAGAGGAAAGAATCGATCCCCGCCATCCAATCTGCAATGAACGGTCACGATTAGATCTTGTCCGTGAAGGGGTACCGACGAACCAGCTTGCGCCACGTGTCGTCCTCGTCAGTCTGCCGCGCCAGCGCCAGGTCATCTCCTGTGCCCAGTCAGCGAAGAATATTACCAGGGAATATTCCCTGTGAATTTAAAATTGAATTAAAATTTCAGAAAATTGTATAAACTTGTAAAATTCATAATAAAAGATTGGTAGGTCCAAAAATAGCGTATAATATATCAATAGATTCATAAAATTGAGTAGATTATTAATATCAAGTTGGATCTAACTCTTACAGTACGTGTTTACTATAATAATTTAATTAGTTTTAATGGTCTTTTAGGTTAATAAATTTATAGTAAAATATCTACTGGTCCAAAAATAAAAAATATTATACCAATGGATTCAAAATTGTGTGTAGATCGTCATTATGCATATGGTTCAGGCAAATACTGTAAGGTTTTGCAGTAATTAAATAAATGGTTTAATGGATTATTTAGAGTAATAAATTCATAAGAAAATAAATAATGCTCAGAAAATTACAAATAATATGTCCCTGGAATCACAATCCCGTGGGGATTATATATCTGATTTTAGTTTGATTTTTAGACAACAGAAACTCTTTAAATGATTTAAAACCCATTAAACACTATTTAAATCATACAAAAAGATCTATAACTCTGATTAGGGTGAAACCAACGCCTACTGGTTCATATTAACGTCCTCTATCCAGTAAACCCAAGAAACAAATTTAATTCGACAATTAGAATAGGCGTTACAACAGAACTATTAAAAACACTATATTGGCAAATAATTATTAATAACAAGTACTCTATTGCATTAATTGGTCTCTTGCATGCATCATATACTTCAGTATTGTTTATAGAACTAAAGTGACAACCATTGTGACTTATTAAATTGTCATGCATGCATTTGTTGCATTTGTTTGATCTCTATGTGCTATTGTTTATGTTGTATGCAATTGTTTGCTCGATAGATTGCGAGGAGTGCAACGTGTGTGATTGCTATGAGTGTTTGAACGACTTCACCAACTATCAAGGCAAGTAGATGCTACTTTGTTCATTATGTTATCCTATTATTTTCAATGCATTGTCGTGTATTTTGTAGATGCATGTGTAGGATAATACTATCGCTATGCTATGACCTATTATGTGGTAGGATTTCCCCTGTAGATGAACCACCGTTGGTAGATGTGCTTAGCCATGCTATGATCAACGAGGTCTGGGTTACATCACTATAAGTTGTTTCTAAATGTGTTGGTTTGTGAAAACTAAAACAACTTAATCAATGAATCTCCTGGGTGTGATGGGATTGATAATTTTTGGTGGTATCATTGCGGAAAGGCACCCAGGTATCAAGAGAAAATGATTGGCTTCTTTATTTTGTAGCTTACGTGTACAACCATGTGCCAATAATGAAATGGGAGGTTGGTTGGACTTAGTAGGTTGTGGTAAATCGAACCCGCGTATCCAGAGATGTAGAATTTTGGTAGTTTGGACCGGTGCGCGTCGGGATTGGGGAGCTACTTCCCGAACGGTCTCTTCTTGGACTTCTCCCTATCATCACCCAAAATGAGAGTTATGGTATGAGCTGGGCTGGCCAAGTCACATGGGTAAAGTGTACTAACCCCTGCAGGGTGTATAATCTAATCGATTAGCCGTGTCCCCGGTTATGGACATTTGAGTTGCTTGATATTGATTCCATGACATGTTTCTCGCTCATTCTAATTTCATAATTGCTTTAATGTTGATGGGTTAACTTAATTGGGATCTTTTCAAAGAAAATCAAAAACTATTTATGAAAGTAGGACAAAGGTAATTGCAAATGCAAGCTAGCCACAGCTCCACTTGCCAAATATGCATGTAGATGTTAGCACTATTGTCTCCTTTAACAACTCTACTTGCCATACATTCCATGTATTGACACTTTGGGGCTGCTACATTTCATGTTGCAGGATATTCCGATTCTGAGTAATCGATTTAGGCCGCGGTACTCCACTCGGCACTTGTTCACTTGTGGGCAATTTGAAGAATGGAGGATTTTATTTATTTATGGTGCTACCTGAATAATTTGAGCTAGCCTTGGGCTAAGCTTTTATTGTAATAATGGTATTCGGATCTTCGTTATTTATGATACACGGATATTTTGCTATGTTATTCATCTTATTCTATTGTGGGCCAATGAACTGATCCAGGGATTGGCATGTCACATAGAAGCTACAGTCTTTTCAGAACCGTGGTGTTACATAAGACAGGGTTGCCGTACCATTCAGGAGTGGCACGTGACCTTGTCGACCTTCGAAGTTCAGTAGTAGCATCGTTCAAAGTTTCATGATCCTCGTCATTAGCTTCCTCTCTTATTGGTGCAGACAGCACTGGAACAATTTTAGGTGCTGCGCTACTCTCCAACTCGAGAGAAGGTTCAATAACCTCGTCTAGCTCTACCTTCATCCCACTCACTTCTTTCGAGAGAAACTCCTTCTCAAGAAAGGATCCGTTCTTTGCAACAAACACTTTGCCTTCGGATCTGTGGTAGAAGGTATACCCAATCGTTTCCTTAGGATATCCTATGAAGACACATTTCTCCGCTTTGGGTTCGAGCTTGTCCGGCATCAACTTCTTGACGTAAGCTTCGCATCCCCAAACTTTAAGAAATGACAACTTAGGTTTAACACCAAACCATATATAGTTCATACGGTGTCGTCTCAACGGATTTAGATGGTGCCCTATTTAAAGTGATTGCAGCGGTTTCTAATGCATAACCCCAAAATGATAACGACAAATCTGTAAGAGACATCATTGATCGCACCATATCTAATAGAGTTTGATTCCGGCGTTCAGACACACCATTGCGCTGTGGTGTTCCGGGTGGCGTGAGTTGCGAAACGATTCCGCTTGCTTTAAGATGCGTGAGAAAATCATAACTCAAATATTCACCTCCACGATCGGATCATAGAAATTTAATTTTCCTGTTACGATGGTTTTCCACTTCGTTCTGAAATTCTTTGAACTTTTCAAATGTTTCATATTTATGTTTCATTAAATAGATATACCCATATCTACTTAAGTCATCAGTAAAAGTGAGAAAATAGTGATATCCACCGCGCGCCGAAACACTCATCGGTCCGCATACATCGGTATGTATGATTTCCAATAAGTCTGTTGCTCGCTCCATTATTCCGGAGAACGGGGTTTTGATCATCTTGCCCATGAGGCATGGCTCGCACGTGTCAAATGATTCAAAACCAAGAGACTCCAAAAGTCCATCAGAATGGAGTTTCTTCATGTGTTTTACACCAATATGACCTAGACGGCAGTGCCACAAACAAGTTGGATTATCACTATCTACTTTGCATCTCTTAGCCTCAGTGTTATGGATGTGCGTTTCATTGCTTTCGAGATTCAGAAGAAATAAACCATTCACAACAGGTGCATGACCATAAAAGATGTTATTCATATAAATAGAACAACCATTATTCTCCGATTTAAATGAATAACCGTCTTGCAGTAAACACGATCCAGATATAATGTTCATGCTCAACGCAGGCACATAATAACACTTATTAAGGTTTAAAACTAATCCCGAAGGTAAAACTAAGGAGAGCGTGCCGACGGCCATCACATCAACTTTTGATCCATTGCCAACGCGCATCGTCACCTCATCCCTTGCTAGCCGCCGTCTATTCCGTAGCTCCTGTTTTGAGTTACAAATATTAGCAACTGAACCAGTATCATATACCTAGGCACTACAACGAGCGCTAGTAAGGTAAACATCAATAACATGTATATCAAATATACCTTTAATGGTGCCAGCCTTCTTGTCTGCTAAGTACTTCGGACAGTTGCGCTTCCAGTGACCCTTGTCCTTGCAATAGAAGCACTCAGTGTCCGGCTTAGGTCCAGACTTGAGCTTCTTCTCAGCAGGGGCAACGCGCTTGCCGCTGTCTTTCTTGAAGGATTTCTTTGCACCCTTAGCTTTCTTAAATCTAGGGGTCTTGTTGACCATCAACACATGATTATCTTTCTTGATATCCACCTCCGCAGCTTTCAGCTTAGCGAAGAGCTCAGTGATCGTATCAGTGGAACCAATTTGATTGTGAGTAACTACAAAACCTTTGTAGCTAGGAGGGAGTGATTGCAGAACTCTATCAATCTTGAGCTCTTCTGGAATCTTGCAGTCCAGTTGCACAAGACGTTGAGTGTAGCCCGACCTTAATGGCGTGCTCACTAACGGAACTTCCTTCCTCCATCTTGCAGTTAAAGAACTTCTCAGAGATCCCATATCTCTCAGAACGGGCCTGAGTCTGAAACATGGTTTTCAGTTCCTCAAGTATCTCAAAGGGCCCGGCGAACTCCTGAAAACGATTTTGAAGTTCCGGTTCCATAGCAAACAACATGGTACTCTTAATCACTCCATAATCATCTTTGCATGACTGATAAACATCTTTTTCATTAGCCGGCGCATCAGTAGCAGGGGCGTCACCTAGCGCTTTCTCAAGTACATAGTCCTTTTGTCTGCCAGCGAGAAAGATTCTCAGATTGCGGAACCAGTTGGTGAAGTTAGACCCATTGTTCTTAAGCTTTTCTTTCTCAGCAAAAACGTTGAAGTTGAAGTTGGACTTAGCCATTTGATCTACAAAAATTTCAAATACAATTTAGACTATGTTCATGATAACTAGTTCAACTTAATCAAATTACTAGATGAACTCCCACTAAATTCAACATCCCTCAAGTTGTTTAGTGAATACGATCCAAATTCACCACACCTAATCCGATCTTCATGAGAAGAGATGTGGTTTCAATGGTGGACAACAAAGTGTCGATCATATCATTCATATGACTCATGTTTAACCTTTTGGTTCGTGTGTTCCGAGGCCATGTCTATACATGCTAGGCTCGTCAAGTCAAACCCAAGTATTTCCGCGTGTGCAAAACTGGCTTGCACCCGTTGTATGTGAACATAGAGTTTATAGCACCCGATCATCACGAGGTGCTTGAACACGACGAACTTTCGCAACAGTGCATACATGGGGAGACCACAATTTTATCTTGATCTTTAAGTGAGGAATCATCGTATAATGCTACCGTCGCGATCTAAGCATAAAAAGATATATAAAAGGATAAACATCACATGCATATAATTTTATGTGACATGTTATAGCCAATCTCCGCGCCATGATCTCCATCTTGTGCGCGCTAGCATGATCTCCATCACTCCACCATGATTGACTCCACCACGAATAGCAACTACAACTATTGCTAACTACTTAGCGATGAAGTAAAGCTATTACATGGCGTATAAGAAGTTGACACGCACGTCATACACAATTATAAGGACAACCATACGGCTCCTGCCGGTTATGAACTCATCGACATGCAAGTCGTGAAATATTACAAAACATGATCATTGCATACATCTCAATTCATACACATCATGTCTTGGGTCATACCATATCACAAAACACTCCCTGCAAAAACAAGTTAGACGCCTCTACTTTGTTGTTGCATGTTTTACGTGGCTTATGGGAGTAACACGCTAAGAACGATTCTTACCTACGGAAATCCAAAACGGTGATATTATGGTTGCTAACATCCGTTGTAAATCCCATGACTACTATAGTGAGAGAAACTGGCATCCACCAGCCGCATGTGTGGAACAAGCCACACGTCAAGTGCGGAGCCGGTCTCGCGAACGAGGTCGCGTAAAGTTGGCCTGGACCGCTTCGATCTCACTATGTCGTGCCATAAGAAATACACAACAAGAGGTTTGCAACAGAAAACATCAATGCCCGCAACAAGCATGTTGCGTTCTACTCATGCAACACATCTACACATAGATCTAGCTCTGATACCACTGAAGGGTTTCGCAGCATAGTAAATCAAAAAAATTCTATGGATGCGAACAAGAAAGCCAAGATCTAATCTAGGATATGCAATCAATGAGAGAGATTGATGAGATCTTCATACCCTTGAAGAAATCGCACAACGGAAACGTTCAACAGAACGTGGTTAACATAGTCGTACTCGTCGTCTCCTCCTCGCGATCCGATCCGATACTACGCCGCAAGTGGCGGCGCCTCCGAGAGATGCACACGTACGGTGCAGCGACGTCTCCTCCTTCATTGGTCCAGCAAGTGTGGTGGAGAGATAGATTGGATCTGCAGCACGACGGCGTGGTGCTTATGGTTGAGAGTTTTTGCGGCAGGGCTTCGCCTACGCGCAGTCGAGAGAGAGAGGAGTAGGGGCAGCAGTTGGCGGCTAGGGTTGGAGGAGTGGGGGGAGGCTGTGCCCCTGCCCTCCTTATATAGGGGGCTGGCTGGCCCCCCTTGACCCCTCGGGCGGCGGCCCAAGGGGTGGAGTGGGGGGCAAGTCATCCCCCCTTCTATAAGGTTTCCCTAGGGTTTCCCATAGGGCTGGCCGGCTAGGCCTTAGGGGCCTTGTGCCCTGGCCCAAAGTGGCCACGGCACTTCCCATTAGGCCCACGCAGGCCTCCGACAAGTGGGCCCACGTTGGTCCCACTCTGGAAGCTTCTAGAACCTTCTGGTACAATACCGATAAACTCCGAAACGATTCCGAAATCCAAAAACTGCTTTCCTTTATATGAATCTTATTCTCCGGACCATTCCAGAACCTCTCGTGATGTCCTGGATCTCATCCTATACTCCGAACAAAAACTCATAAAACAATTATCCATTCTATCCTAGCGTCGATGCACGTTAAGTGTGTGACCCTACGGGTTCGAGAATATGCAAACATGATCTTCTATCAATAATCAACAGCGGGATCTGGAAACCCATATTGACTCCCACATATTCATCGATGATCATATCGGATGAACCACGATGCCAGGATTCAATTAATCCCATATATGTATTCCCTTCGTCACGCGATATTTTACTTGCCCGAGATTCGATCGTTGGTATCCGCATACCTAGTTCAATCTCGTTCACAGCAAGTACTTTACTCGTTCCGTAATCTAATATCACTTTATGATTAACTCCATAACCACGTGCTTGCAAGCGGTGTTGATATCGATTACCGAGTGGGCCCGAAGTATATCTCTCCGACTCGGGAGGGACAAATTCCATCTCGATACATACAACCCAACAAGTACTTTCCGATCACCTGAGAGACACCTTTATGATCACCCTCACATAGGATGACGTTTGATGACCTCAAAGCTTTCTTCTGATACCAGGGAGTTGTATTATCTCATGGTCTAAGGAATACAATACTTGACATAGGAAAAGCTTCGCAAAGATGAACACGATGACACGATCTAATTGCTCTGCTTAATTTGGGTCTGTCCATCATATCATTCCCGTAATGACATGATCTCATTATTAATCGACAACTCATGTCTATGTTTAGGAAACCTAGTCCATAGAGGCGTACTAGGGACACGGTGTTGTTCATAAACCACACAAGTATCAAAGTTTCCGCTTAATACAATTCTAGCATGGAATATAAACTTTATCATGAACAAGAGTTATAATAATAACATCTTTATTATTGCCTCTAGGGCATAATTCCAACACATGCTATAATTGTAGTATCCAGAAACATTAATACCTGTGTGATTTTTAAACATGTAAGAGTCCCTAGTAAAGCCTCTTGTTAAACTAGCTTGTTGGTTAATATATGATCATGGTTTCCTGATCATGAACATTGATATGTTATTAACAACAAGTTCATATCATTGGAGAATGATGTGATGGACATACTCCTATAGTTAAGCGTAGCATAAGATCAAGTCATTTAAATAGTTCACTTGCTATAATCTTTCAAATAAATAGTAACCTAAATCCTTCAACCATGAGATCATGTTAATCACCATCACCGGATGGGTGCTTTGATGACATCAAACACCACTTCATAAATGGGTGGTTATAAAGGTGGCATTGAGTGTTCGGGAAGTATGTATTGAGGCACATGGATCAAGAGTGGGATTAGTCCATCCATATGAGGATAAATATACTCTGGGCCCTCTCGGCGGAATGTCATCCAATTAGCTTGCAAGCATGTGACTGGCTCACAAGGGATCACATATCACAGGAACGAGTAAAGAGTACTTATCGGTAATGAGGTTGAACTAAGTATGTAGAGATACTGATGATCAAACCTCGGATGAGTAAAGTATAGCGAGACAAAGGGAAATTGGTATCGTATGTAAATGGTGCATTCGATCATGAAGTAATCATAGAAATATGTGGGAGCCATATGAATTTCCAGATTCCTCTATTGGTTATTGATTGGAGAAGAGTCTCTATCATGTCTGCATAATTCACGAACCGTAGGGAGACACACTTAAGGATTCGATGTTGTTTAGTAGATATGGAATGTCAATAAAGAGACCGAATATTGTTCAGAGTCTCAGATGGGATCCGGGATATCACGAGGACATCCGAAATGGTTCGGAGAATAAGATTCATATAAGGAAAGTCAATTTCCGGTATCGGAATGTTTTCAGTGTTTTGACTGGAAGCTTCTAGAATGTTCTGGAAGGTCCACCACCCCGGGAGGGGGTCACTTGGAGAGTGGCATGCCCTAGGGTCTAGCCGCACCAAACCCTAAAAGGTAAATTCGGCCAAGACTAGTAAAAGGGTCAAACCCAAGTTTGAATAGTCAAATCCTAGTTAGAAAAGTCAAACTCTAGTTTTTGGTAAGAGGGAAATCTTGGTGGAAAAGGTTTCAGCCTCTTCCTTTGGAGGCTGAGTTAGGGAGGGTTTCCACCTAGGCCGGGAACACCCTTGGACGCCCCCACCTATATAAGGAGGGGTGGGGGTTCACCCCAAGGTATCCCCCTTTCCATAGGCGCCCAAGACCCAATCCCTAGGCCGCCGCTGCCCCCCCAAGCCGTCGGCACCCTAGATCCCCTTTAAACCGCCGCTACCATCTAGCCTAAACCCTAGCCGCCGGCTTCCCTCTTCCCTTGGTGTCTAAACCCTATCTCTGAGGCTCTCTATACTCCACCATACCCGCTCTGGCTTAGGAGAAGCTCTACGTAATTTCCCCTCTACTTCTGTCACCACGCCGTCGTGCTGTCGGAATCACGAGGAGAGAGCTACAACCTCCGCCGCCTGCTGGAACAAGGGAGAGGAAGGTCTTCATCGAGTACCGTACGTCTGACCAACTGCGGAAGAGCTGCCGGAACGCTGAGTCGGAAGGATGGTCTACGCGATCTTGAGATCGACAAGTGAACGACTACATCACCCACGAGAATATGCTCTCGTTAGCCGCTTTGGATCTTCGAGGGTTAGGACTCTATCAACTCGTTGCACCGATCAAGTAGATAGATCTTGGCTTGATCATAGATTATATCTTGATTGTGTGTTCATGTTGGAGAATTTTTTTGTTTTCCATGCTACAAACCCCTACAGGTTCATCTACTACCTTAGCAGTGGTAGTAGTTTTCCCAAATAGGAAACCAAATGTGTTATCCATAATGAAATAAAATACCAAACATAAAAAAAATACTCACAGTAGAGTTTCATTTACCAGTTCCACTCTTCAATAACGCTTCACTTCCCGGCAACGGTGCCAGAAAATAGACTTAATGACCCACAAGTATAGGGGGTGTATCATAGTATTTTCGATAAATAAGAGTGTCGAATCCAACGAGGAGCAGAAGGTGTTAACAAGTGGTTTGGATCAAGGATTCACTGTAAATACAAGCAAACGGATTTTTAGGTTTTTTTTTGATAATGTAGATAAATAAAGTACGAATAAATAAAAGACAAAAATAATAATTGAAGCAAGTGGCCCAATCCTTTGTTCAGCAAAGTACAAGCTGGTTGTATTACTTAGGAGGACCAAACGTTTTCGAGGACACATGGGAATATTGTCAAGTGCTTTTGCTTCATCTAGTTGATTAATCTTCTTTGGTTAGACAAGTGTTGTGTGGGTGAACCTATGCTAATGTACCGACCTTACTTGGACTAATACATACTTGTGATTATACCCCTTGCAAGCATCTGCAACTACAACAAAGTAATTAAGATAAAAAACCTAACCACAACATTAAACTCTGAGATCCTACACTCCGTTGTGCAATGGTTTCCTAACGGTGGTTTAGGTATCTGTCACTCCGGCAACCCCAGAATTAGTAGCCAAATACATGTAGGGGTTCGTAGCATAAAAAAACTTTCTATAGCATGAATGCACAAAAGCCAAGATCTATCTACTAGATTGTAGCAATGAGTCGATAGAGTACTAACCCTCGAATATCCAAAGCAGTTAACGAGATCAGATTCTCGTGGGTGATGTAGTTGTTCACTTTCCGATTTCAAGATCGCATAGATGATCCTTACGGCATAGCGTTCCGGCAGCGCTCCCGCACTTGGTCACACGTACGATACTCGATGAAGACCTTCCTCTCCCTTGTTCCAGCAGGCAACATAGGTTGTAGCTCTCTCCTCACGATTCCGGCAGCACGACGGCGTGGTGACAGAAGTAGAGGGGAAATCCCGCAGGGCTTCGCCTAAGCCGGAGAGGGTATGGTACAGTAGAGACAGCCTCGGGGTTAGGGTTTAGATGCCGAAGGAAGAGGGCAGCCAGCGGCTAGGGTTTAGGCTAGATGGCAGAGGCAGTTTAGAGGGGATCTAGGGTGCCGGCGGCTTGGGGGGCAGCGACGGCCTGGGGATTGGGTCTTGGGTGCCTTGGGCAAGGGGGATACCTTGGGGTGCACCCCACCCCTCCTTATATAGGTGGGGGCGTCCAAGGGTGTTCCTAGCATGGGTGGAAACCCTTCCTAACTCGGCCTCCAAAGGAAGAGGCTGAAACCTTTTCCACCAAGACTTCCCTCTTACCAAAAACTAGAGTTTGACTTTTCAAACTAGGATAGGGTTTGACCCTTTTACTAGTCTTGGCCGAATTGACCTTTTAGGGTTTGGTACGGCTAGCCCCTAGGGCATGCCACTCTCCAAGTGACCCCCTCCCGGGGTGGTGGACCTTCCAAAACATTCTAGAAGCTTCCGGTCAAAACAGTGAACAAATTTCTGATCCCCGAAAATTAACTTTACTTATATGAATCTTATTATCCGGACCATTCCGGATGTCCTCGTGATATCCTGGATCCCATCTGAGACTCTGAACAACATTCGGTCTCTTTACTCACATTCCATATCTAATAAACAACATCGAATCTTTAAGTGTGTCTCCCTACGGTTCGTGAATTATGCAGACATGATCGAGACTCTTCTCCGATCAATAACCAATGGAGGAATCTGGAAATTCATATGGCTCCCACATATTTCTGCGATTACTTCCTGATCGAAGGAACCATTTACATATGATACCAATTTCCCTTTATGTCGTGATACATTACTTATCCGAGGTTTGATCGTCGGTATCTCTGCATACCTAGGTCAACCTCGTTACCGATAAGTACTCTTTACTCGTTCCTGTGATATCTGATCCCTTGTGAGCCAGTCACATGCTTGCAAGATAATTGGATGATATTCCACTGAGAGGGCCTAGAGTATATCTATCCGTCATATGGATGGAAAAATCCCACTCTTGATCCATGTGCCTCAACACATACTTTCCGAACACTCAATGCCACCTTTATAACCACCCAATTATGAAGTGGTGTTTGATGTCATCAAAGCATCCATCTGGTGATGGTGATTAACATGATCTCATGGTCGAAGGATTCAGGTTACTATGTATTGAAATCTTATAGCAAGTGAACTATTTAAATGACTTGATCTTATGCTACGCTTAACTATAGGAGTATGTCCATCACATCTATAATTTTTGATGCTCCATGCTTGTTTAGTATCTACTTTGCTTTACTTGTATACACTTTGAGGTGTTTTTTACATTTATTTATGGTACTAACCTATTAACAAGTTGTAACAGTGCCAGATGCCTGTTTTCTGCTGTTTTTGGTTTCAGAAAAGTTACTAAAGAAATATTCTCGGAATTGGATGGGACAAAAGACAATGTCAATTAATTTCCGTGGGGAACAAGAAGTCCAGTGGGGAACCGAAGGGGCCAGCTAGGGGGTCCAGACCCACCTTAGGCGCGGGTGGGCCCTATCCCGCGCCTGGCTATGGTTTGCTCCCTCTGGCCGCCGCCTCGGCCTCCCGATGCAGAAACCCTGAGGACCCGATCAAAAATCCATGAAACCATCTGTAGCCGCCGCCACCATCGTCCCTAGATCAGGGGGATATGAAGTTCTTCCTGGCACCCTGCCGGAGGGGAGATCATCGCGGAGGTCTTCTCTCCGGTATGATGCGTGAGTAGTTCCACCTTGGACTATGGGTCCATGTAGTAGCTAGATGGTTGTATCTCCTCCTTTGTGCTTTCATGTATAGATCTTGTGAGCTCCGTTCATGATCAAGATCTAATCTATTTGTAATCATGCATGTTGTGTTTGCGGGGATCCGATGGATATTGAGATTATTATGTTGGTTTGATTAATGGTTTTGTATTTATGGTTCTATCATGTCTGTGTTGTTTGTGATCTTGCATGCTCTCTGTTGTTATTAGCTATCTTGGCCAAGTAGTTGCTAGTGACTCCAAGAGGGAGTATTTATGCTCGATAGTGGGTTCATGCCTCTAGTTTCCAAGGGAAGTGACAATAATCTCTTCGGTTGTAGATGTGCTGTTGCTACTAGGGAGAAAAGAACGGTCTCTTGTTCATGGAACATGTGGACTGTTTACCTTACACACTTTGCTTAAAGAAGTTGTCTGTTGCTTGCAACTTAATACTAGAGGGGGTTCGGAAGATAACCTGAAGGTGGACTTCTAGTTATAGATGAAGTTGGATGGCGGTCTATGTATCTTGTTGTATTGCCCAATCGAATCTCATAGGATCTTTCTGACTAGTAATTGCATTTATATGCCTTGCTCACTTCCTGTCAATTGCCCTGCTGTAATTTGTTTACCCTTCATGCCATGTTGTTTATCTAAGGAGATCACCTCTAGTGAACTATGGACCCCGGTCCAATCTTTACCATTGATACATCCTCCACTGTTACTTGTTTACTTGCTGCAAACCATTAGCTTCCACACCATATGTTTAATCCTTTGTTACAGCAAACCGGTGAGCTTGACAACCTCACTGTTCGTTGGGACAAAGTCTTGAGTTTGTGTTGTGCAGGTTTACACGTTGCTTGCAACACATTTGAGACGTTTCCTTCCTCCTTCTGGTTCGATAACCTCGGTCTCTACTGAGGGAAGACTTTCTGATGTGCTCATCACGCTTTGCTCTTGGGGTTCACCAACGAAGTGCACCTACATCAACTAGGCGCATCAATATGACCTTGTTGTTAATAACATCTCAATGTTCATGATCAAAAAACCATGATCATATATTAACCAACAAGCTAGTTTAACAAGAGGCTTTAATAGGGACTCTTACATGTTTACAAATCACACAAGTATTAATGTTTCTGGTTAATACAATTATAGCATGGCATGTAAACATTTATCATAAGCATGAAGATATGATAATAACCACTTTATTATTGCCCCTTGGGCATAACTCCAACAGTCTCCCACTTGCACTAGGGATAATAATCTAGTTTCAAATCTTTGTGTATTCAACACTTATGGCTTTTCGGTGTTGTATGTATACGATTGCTAGTGGTCAACCGATCTTAGGATCCGACACTTTCAGGTCCGTGTGTAATTGCATGTCTTTGCGTCTCTACGCATCACTCATTCTCTAATGAGATGGCTTTGTATAAATTTGGTCCTTTGGTGAGACCTTTAGTTCCTTGGGGTTAAAACATGTTGACAATATTGTCGTACAATATATCATCATAGTATTATCCCGCTGTTAACTACACCTAGTTTGAGAACAAACTACTTGACATAAATGCCCTCTTTTGCTGCTATAATAGCAGTTATATACTTAGCCTTTTGTTGTAGTATCTGTCACAATGTGTTAACTTTGGAACTCATCCAAATACATTATGGAACTTACTTTCTATTATATTGTGCCACCCTTAGTTTAGATTGAGATAAACTTAATTTTTACTCTGTGACAAAACTAGTATCAGTGCAGTACTTTTACAATAAACTAACCATCTATTTGTCACCTCTTACAAAAATAATATATTCTTAGTTCTTCCAAATTATCATAAGAATATCCTTACTATCGTCCAATGATCATCTTATGAATCATCCTGGCATATGCTCATTACATTTAGAGTATAGGACATATCTGGATGTGTACATATAACAGTTTGATTGATAAACTCTCTTTGCGATTTCAGTCATCAAGTATCAAAAATACTTGAATCTTTGTTTCACTTATAAAGTGTCGATACAATTGAATTTCTATTTAATCCTTTCTGTGTGGCAAGAACCTTTCTTGTCATTAACATATTGAACTCTTTCTATATCTCATCTATGTACATTTGGCACAACCATATTGGCGTCTCAATCTATCCATATAGATATTGATACCAAATATTCGGGTTTTGCCTAAGTCTTTCATCGAGGTGAAATTCTTAACTTGTGCTAATATAAGATACATCATTTCCAATCAACAATATGTCTTCCACATAATGTATTAGAAATATGTATTAGCGCTCCCACTTAATTTCTTGCAAATGCAAGCATCTTCATCGTCTCCGATGAAATTAACCCCTTTAACAATTTCATCATGGTGAATATTCCAACTCCTCGATGCTTATTTCAACCATTGAAGATTGCATACACTTTTAGCGTCCTTTGAATTTAACAAAACCCTTTGGATCGTGTTATGTGGACGTCTTAAGTAAAAATTCTATTAGAAGAACTTTTTTTTGTTTATTCAACTATCATATACCAATATATGTAGTGGTTTCTACATTAATCCGTATAGACTAAATATCGCTATGAAAGATCAAATCTTGTCATATTCAACCTTTGAACATTATTGTGAACTCTTTCCCAACATGTCGACTATTTCATAGATGAGAAATATCAATGTCTATTTCTTTATAGATCCAAACACGACTGTAAGGTCTTACACCTTTCTAGAGGGTCTTTCAAGTTCAAAGCTTGATTTCTCGTGTATGGAACAATCACGGATGCAATGGCTTAAAGCCATCTAACGGAGTTAGGGCCCATCATCGCTTCTTTGCATACAGTCGCTTCATCATTGTCAAATAACAATGATCTACTTTCAAATCCTAGTATTTGATTATTTACCCAACATACTTGGTTCAAAGGGACTTAGACCTCCGTAACCACAACCTTTGAGGCACGTGAGCTATGAGCATTGTTGCTGCCTCCGGAATACTTTTCGGCGCTGCGCAACTTTGCACATATAGCTAAGGTTGTTTTAACCTTACCAAAGTTCTGTTGTCCTCCCACTTATCTTTTCACGGAAAAATCCTTCTCAAAGAAACTTGACGTTCTAAGCGACAAACATTTTTGTCTTTGGTTTTATGGAGGAATACTCAACAGTTATTCGAAATAACATACAAATACATGTTCATCCGACTTTTATTGTAAACATCTTACTTATGCATAGCATACCAATGTTTAAGAAATAACAACTTGGGTTTTATCCCAAACCATAACTTTATATGGTGTCATTTCAATGGATCATGATAGAGTTCTTTTTAGTGAAAAAGCGGTAGTCTCTAAAGCTTTTAATCTTTAAAATATAATGGCAGTTTCATGAATTACACCTTTGATCTTACCATGTCAAACAAGGTTTCATTGCATACCTCGATTATTCCATACTCATATGGTGTTTCGGGAAACGCAAATCCATGGAATGATTCCTCAAATCTTAGGTGTTATGGTAAACTTGTAACTCAAATATCTTCCTTTATGATCCTATCATGAATTATTTATTTCATGTCACATTGATTTTTCACTTCATCTTGAAAGTCTTAGAACTTTTCAAATGTTTCACACTTCATCCTCATTAAGTAAATATTCATATATTCACTCAAATTTTCAGAGAAAGCATATGAAGTTGAAATCCATCTCTCTTGAATACACATAATGGACTTCATACAACAATATGTACAAGTTCCAATAAGGTAGTCATCCGTTCCCTTTGGCATATGAACGGAGTTTTAATTATCTCTAGGAAAGTTTCACAAGCGTCATTTGATCAAAAATCAAAAGACTCCAAAATTCCATCAAGCATGGGGTTTCTTCCTGTTTTCTTTCCACTATAATTTAAACGGTGATTTCACTTCTTAAGTGATCTTTCAATCAATTGTCTTTTGAAATTTTTAGCATTATCTTTATGGATGTGATTTCTCCAACGAGATTTGTAAATCATCCATCTTTTATGGATTACGACAATTATTTGATCAACCCTTTTGTTCTCATAACACCTGATAAAACAAATCTTGAAGGAAAGCTTTGATATTAACGAGCAACACAACAACCCTTTATTTGTTCTCGATGAACATCATCACATATTATTTTGCTAGTTACTTAGGCCATTGTAGTTCATGAATTGTGTTGTTTCGTATGACGATTCACACCAACAAATTCAGTATCCAATACTTAAGAACCACATTGTTTAACAAGCAAATAATATAGCCATAACATGTATATCTTCTATATATCTAAGCTGAACAATTATAGTATTTTCTCTTCTTCCAAATATTTCTTAGGTTTCTCTTTCAGTATTTCTTTATCTTTTCAAAAGAATCTATCAACATCAAAAGTGGCGCCATACTCATGACACATAGTCCAAAGCGTGTATAGTTAAATACCAATGTCTTTGTACTTGCACTTTGAAGTAGATCACCATCATCAAATGTTTAGTGTTCTTTCAAATTCCATTCTTTAGTAATATTTTAGTGTAGTAAACATTTTAACTACATCAAATATTACTCCTTATCATGGAACTATTCATGATCAAGCTACTTTAGCTTATAACGGTGAATTACGAGTATAATGTTGCTCTCCAGAACCTTTTGAAGGATTAGGCCGACTAGCGTCTCCAACCTTTCACAAATTCTTATCAAATATGAGAACATAAACTTTGCGATATTATACTCTATCATGTTGTAATCAAAACATATTTCAGATATCGCAATATCTTCCACATATGATGGTTTCTAAAATAATTCTTTCAGCTCCTAGATAACCTTGATATTAAAACAATCTTTTGAATATCAAGAATCATGGAGACAAAACATGATACTTATATACTAACACTGGAATTGTTACTCTTGATTTAATACCAATTATTAAACTTGACGGAGTAACCGGTACTTACTAAAAGTTTGCAATAGGACTTTTAAACTTTAGATTAACACATCAAAACAATACGATACAAGTTCGTAAAGTAACTAACTAGAATTCTATAGTTCTAATATCTCAATTATAACTAAGCGCAAGGTGGTAAACGGATGCTAATGGCTACAAAAACTATGCAAATTGACTTTGATTTAATTTATGATAAATAGTTTTCAACTTTTAATCTTATTGTTGTTGAACTCACACTCAAAACAACATCCCTCACATTGTTTTAGTGATTACATGAACCAAATCCACTACATCAAGTCTGATCATCACGTGACATGATGTAGTTTCAAAGGCTAACAATCATCATGTTCATCACATCATCTATATGACTCATCTTCCACATATGATGGTATTACATGTTCCGAGACCATGTCTGTACATGCTAGGCTCGTCAAGATTTAACCTTAGTTTCCGCATGAGCAAATCTGGCTTGCTCCCATTGTATACACTCGCATAATCTAACACACCCGATCATCACGTGGTGCTTCGAAACAACGAGTCTTGGCAACGGTTCCTACTAAGGATGAACACTTTACAACTTGATATTTTGTGAGAGGGGTCATCTTATAATGCTACCATCGTGATCTAAGCAATACAAGATGCATAAAAGGATTAACATCACATGAAATTCATAATATGTGATATGATATGGCCTTTCTTCATGTGCTTCTGTTTTCCATCTTCAAGCACGAACATGATCTCCATCATCACCGGAGTGGCGTCAAGGTCAATGGCACCGCTCCATGGTTGTCATCCACCAGAATCGACTATTACAACTACTTTGAATAGTAGACATGCAAGTCTTAACAAAATTAAAAAACAACCATAAGGCTCCTACCGGTTGTCGACTTACAATAAGGGTCATTGCATACATCATATATAACCACAATCATGGCCATATCACATCACAGCACACCCCTGCAAAACAAAGTTAGACGCCTCTAATTTTCTTTGCATATTTTACGTGGTTTGGGGCTTTCAATAAGTACCGTTCTAATTTATGAAAAAGAACCACAACGTTGATGCATGAACTATCAAGTGCCCGTTGTAAAATGAATCTTCACTATGATGGGAGAGACAGACACCCGCAAAGCAACTTATGCAATACAAGTTACATGTCGAGCAAGTCTCATGAATGATGTCATGTAAGGTTAGCCCGGTCCGCTTCATCCCACCATCCCGCAAGATGCAAAGTACACAAGAAGCAATTGATAAAAGCATGATAGGTCCAATTTGCATCACCATTCTATATCATAATTTGCCTCTATTCATTGATATATTTCATATTAAGAGGTGTTACTTATGTTAATTTTATCTATTTTTGCATGTTGGATGATTCTTGGAGGATGGACTGCCGAAGTCAGGTTTTTGATGGAAAAAGCGGCGTTTTGATGCAATTTCGCGAAGATCAGAAAAATATCAAAAAACTACGAAAAATTATATTTTCCCGAAAGACGAAGAATGCCAGAAGGGGAGGCGAAGATGGGCCATAGGGGCCCACACCCCCAAGCGCGGGCCATCCCTAGCCGCGCCGCTAGGGTGTGTGGCCACCCTGGCCCACCTCTGGCTTCTCCCTCTCGCCTATATCTTCTCCTTGAAACCCTAATATCAGGAGGAGCGACCAGAGAAAGATTCCGCCGCCTCTGCCGGGCGGAAAACACCGAGAGAGAAAGAGCTCTCTGGCAGACAGATTTCTGCCAGGGAAATTCCTTCCTGGAGAGGGGAGATCGTCGCCATCAACACCATCATCAAGCTAGACTTCATCGGGATCACCATCATCATCATCCACACCATCATCACCACTCCATCCCGCTGTAACAATTGTGTTGAATCTTGCATAGTTCTTAGGGAAAACTTTCCCGGTGTTGATTACTATTGTAGTTGATCCTTATGAGTGGAACTATTGAATTATTTTTTATGTTTACATTGTTATCCATCATTTTATAATCTCTGATCTTGATCCATATGATGTATCGTGAGTATTTCATTTAGTTCTTGAGGACATGGGAGAAGTCATGATGTTAGTAGTGGAGTTGTGTTGAGATATTATTCAATGGTTTGATATTTAAGTTGTGGTGCTATTCTTCTAGTGGTGTCATTTGAACGTCGACTACATGATACTTCACTATTTATGGGCCTAGGGGAATGCATTGTGTATTTGGATACTATTTGTGGGATTGTCGGAGTGATAGAAACCTGAACCCCGTTAGGAAACCATTGCACAAGTGAGTGCAGGCTCTCAGAGTTTAAGGATGTGGTTAGGTTTATATCTTAATTGCTTTGTTGTAGTTGCGGATGCTTGCAAGGGGTTTAATCACAAGTATGTATTAGTCCAAGTAAGGTCGGTACATTAGCTCAGGTTCACCAACATAACACTTACCCAACCAAACAAGACTACTCAGCTATATGAAGCGAAAGCACTTGACAGAATTCTCATGTGTCCTCGAGAACGTTTGGTCCTCATAAATATTTCCACCGGTTTGTCCTTTGCTAAGAAAGGATTGGGCCACGTGCTGCATTTATTTGCTGTCTTTATTTACTTGCACTTTATTTCTTTGCCTTATTAGAAAACCCCTAAAAATCTGTTTGCTAGTATTTACAGAGAACTCTTGAGCCAGTTTCACTAGTCAGCACCTTCTGCTCCTCGTCGGGATCGACACTCCTATTTATCGAAAGTACTACAATACCCCCCCTATACTTGTGGGTCATCAAGACTATTTTCTGGCGCCGTTGCCGGTGAGTGAAGCGTATTGAAGAGTGGAATTGGTAAAGGAAACTTCTATTGTGAGTATTGCTTTTTATTTCTGTTTGTTATTTTGTTTCCAATATGGATAACCCACTTGGTTTCCTGTTTGGGAAGACTACTACCACTAGTGTAGTAGATGAACCACCACATGTTGAGATAGATCCTTATAAGATACCTATAAGTATTGTTGATCGTGTTATGGATAATTATTATTTAGGGGATTAAACTGTCCATCCTGGTGATCACTTGCTTTTTATCCATGAATTATGCGGATTGTTTAAGTTTGCAGGTATCACAACTGAACAGGTGAAGAAATAGTTACTCTCTATATCATTGAAAGGAAAAGCTGAAGAATGGTATAGGCTGCTGAAGAATGGACAATCCATGGAATGGGAGGAAATAGTACCTCTCTTTTATTCTAAATTCTATCCTCCCAGTGAGATTCATAAGAATAGGAATCAAATATATAACTTTTGGCCTCGTGATGGAGAGAGTATAGCTCAAGCTTGGTGATACGTTGGAAACGTATCTATAATTTTTGATGTTCCATGCTTGTTTATTATCTACTTTGCTTTGCTTTGTCTTTCCTTTGAGGTGTTTTTATATGTTTTTCTGGACTAACCTATTAACAAGCTTCCATAGTGCCAGTTTCCTGTTTTCTTCTGTTTTTGGTTCTAGAAAGGCAGAAAATCAATATTCTCGGAATTGGACGGGACAAATCCAAAGTCAATATTTTATCGTGGGGAACACGGAGCCAGAATACGAGACGGAGGGGAGGCACCAGGGGGCCACCGTGGTGACCTTGGATCAATGAAGATCCTAAGTCCCTGTGATTTATATGCTAGTCCCTTGATCAATAGCTAGCACTCACATCCGATGAATATCATGTAAAACACAAAGTCATTATTACACGGAAAATCCAGAGTATGAAATTATTACAAATTTTCTTACCAATAAGCTAGCTCAAATAACAGCAGAAACATAAAGAAGCTTGAGTCCATCAACGCCCCAGGCTTGTCGAGTGTAGACTCGTGATCCCTACGCACCTTTCAATCTTCGGATTCTGCACATAAGACGTGCAGCCAACAAGTTGGGTCAATACTTTGAATGTATTGGCAAATTACACCAAGGAAAGAAAAAGGCTAACTCTACATGCAAGGCTAGTTTAGGCTGTGGAGTTCATTTGCTCAAAGCTAGTTTTCTTAAGTATGGAGAAGAAGAGAAGATTTCCCTACTTTGTAAACATTTGTTTAAGTAGTATATGGTCGAACGGCACACGAGGATATTACTCACCAAGTGTCCAAACAACCTAACACTTGGATATTACTCACCAAGTTCCCAAAACACAACCAATAGCGATATGACTCACGCCTTGGGTTTTAGAAAAATTTAAGTTTTGAAGAGACAGAGGAAGATCCTTCAGAGGCTCCATCCTTTAGATGCTCAAGTGTTCTTTTCCATGAACTCGGCTGATCGATTAGATTGCAATACTCTCGAGAGTTTGTGCACATTACCCACAATCCACGATCAAGTCCTTTTACGGACAAGACCATGGCGAGGCTTTCCCTTAGTAGCCCCTCTACCTTCTGGATCCAACCGTGCCAATAACCTAGAAATGTTGGTACCCAGGTGAGGTTTCCCACTAAGTACTAGGCCAAGACAGAGCCCATATGTATTGTGGCTGCACTGGAAGCTTCTGAATTCTGAAACATGGAAGACTTCTTTGATTCCTAGGCGGCCGTCCTCCACCAAAATCTCACTCGTTGTCCCGACAACCATTACCCCAGAAGAAAACTTAGTTTTATTTTGAAGTGGATTTGAGAAGAAAAGTTTGCTCAAGAGAGCCTTTATACTTAGAAAAATTCATTGTCTTTCGAACCCCCCAACGGTACTTTATATATATAGCATAGCAAGCAATACTTAGCAAAAACATGGGTAACCTATTAGGAGGGGGAAAATCCTAAGTATAGAGCTACTCATGGCATACTATAAAATCATCGCACATGCAAAATAATACTAAGGAAAATTTTACCAGAACATCCTACACATGCATACTACAGAAATTGAAGATCACATGGATAGTATCAAAACTGGGACAAAAATATGAACAAGTGGTGTAACTTGCCTTGATCCGAGCAGCACTCTACACAATAGTACTCCTCAGCGCACTCCGAACAATCTTACGAAAACACAACATAGATCTAATCACAACTTACACAAAATAATGCCATAGAGATGATATGCATGCAACATAGTAAGTATGCAAGATTGTGTTCTAAATTGACCAAGGTATTCTCATTGGATTGCTAATGTGTTGGGGATGTTATTAGTATTAGTTTCCCACAAATTTTAATTAATTTGGATCATTACTTTAATTTATAGGCTCATAAGGAGATCCAACCATCTAATCAGCCCCGAATCATATCTAAGGATCTTAAGCAAGGTTTTATAATTTTAGTCAGTAGGTATTGTAAAAACAAAGCCAACGCAACAAGAATCAACTAAAACAGAGTTCTAATTATTTTTCTATGAATTAAATACTCCAATCTAGAGATTAAATCCTACACAGAAAATACTACTGCAAACTCGCAAAATTATTACAGATCTGTGTTCTACACAATTTTGTTAATCCAACGGTATATCATATGCAATTTTTGGCCAAGTGGTTGAATTTCTATGAATTTCGCAGGATTTAAATACAATCTGCCAAATTAATCCTAACCCTAATCAGATTAGTGACAAGTGTCTCTTCCTGATTTCCCCAGATAGATGATGCGGCGCTGACGCGGACTGCCACGCGGCGCAACATGATTTGATGGTACCCCTTCGGTTTAAAGGTTCTAATCTACACCGTTGACGCCAGATCTAACGGGTGCGGTTGATGCTGCTTACTAGGCGGCGGTGTTGACGCGACGACAGAGGCGAGTGGCGGCGGTGCGGTCGGTGGTGATGCTCGGCGACATACTAGCGGGTTCCCGAGGCAGCGAGGTGGTCGACGATGCCCAGCAGGTTGTCACGGTCACGCTCGCGGCCTCGGCGACGATCCTCGCTTCCTCGTCCGTCGGTAGAGCTCTACCGACCCTCTCCGTCCCCGGCGATGCTCCGACGAGAAATTGCGCGCACGGTACTGCGAGAGACAAGGGGAAAGATTGTGAGAAGAGAAAGTCGAACGAGGGGGTCACGCGAGAAGGGAAAATGACGGAGAAGGGGCTCGGAATCCACTGCCCCCGAGCTTGGCGTATCCTTACTCCGGCGAGATTAGAAGCAAGCTCGAAATCGGCGGCCTGGTGGTGAGAGTTGCAATTAGGTTAGGGGTTTTGGCGACGGGGGAGCGGGGTTTATATGGCCGGGGAGTCTTGGCGAAGGGGGCACGGATTCATTCCGAAATTGGCCGAGATTCTCGGTCGGTTGCGCGCGGTGGTCGTCGTGTTCGTCCTGGAGACTGACGAAGGCGATGACATGTAGGCCCGGGCTGTTAGCGGGTACGGGCGAGCTGGCGCTATGGGCTGGCGACACGGGCGCTGTTAGGTTAGGCGACGCGCATGCGCTGGTGGGCTGGCGCAGCCGGCCTAGCTAGGTTAGGCCATTCTTGTTTTATCTTTTTCTATTATTCTATTTTACTAAATCTTTAATAACTTGTGCATAACAAGTCCAAAAGCAATGAAACCAGTTTCTAAATTTTTGTAAAAAGGAGGTGGTCATGATAGAGCTAGAGAATATTATTTTTACATAGTTTTAGAAAGGCCAAGTAAGGTAACCCCCTTCTTGCTTTTATAGAGGAATTTTTAATAGGGTTTTGTTAGGGTTTGGTGGTAGGGTTTTGATGCAACTTTAATTTGTATAATGCAATGATGCAAGGATGATGCATGCTTCTAGTAACATCTTAGTATAAAAATCTGGGATGTTACAGCCACACCCCCTGGCGGGGCGGCTAAGCCCTAGCCGCGCCAGGGGGGTGTGACCACCCTGGCCGCCCCTGCCTCGCCTCTTCGCCTATAAAGTCCCCCCTATGTAGAAACCCTAAGTATCCGAACAATATTCCATGAAACAGTATGTAGCCGCCGCCACCATCGTCCCTAGATCGGGAGCGATCTGAAGCTCTTCCTGGCACCCTGTCGGAGGGGAGATAATCCCGGAGGCCTTCTTCTCCGGTATGAAGTGTGAGTAGTTCCACCTTGGACTACGGGTCCATGTAGTAGCTATATGGTTGTATATCCTCCTTTGTGCTACCATGTTTAGATCTTGTGAGATCCGTTCATGATCAAGATCATATCTATTTGTAATCATGCATATTGTGTTTGTGGGGATCCGATGGATATTGAGATTACTATGTCAGATTGATTATTGGTTTTGTCTTATTGATTCTATCATGTCGGTGTTGTTTCTGATCTTGCATGCTCTCCGTTTCTAGTAGCTATCTTGGCCGAGTAAGTTCTAGTGACTCCAAGAGGGGGTATTTATGCTCGATAGTGGGTTCATGCCTCTATTTAACCTAAGGGAAGTGTCAAAAATCTCTAAGGTAGTAGATGTGTTGTTGCCACTAGGGAGAAAACAACGGTCTCTAGTTCATGGAACAAGTGGATTATTTACCTTACACAGTTTGCTTAAAGAAGTGATCTGTTGCTTGCAACTTAATACTGGAGGGGGTTCGGATGATAGCCTGAAGGTGGATTACTAGTCATAGATGCAGTTGGATGGCGGTCTATGTATCTTATTGTATTGCCCAATCGAATCTCATAGGATCATGAATGTCTAGTATTGCATTGTTATGCCTTGCTCAGTCCTATCAATTGCCCTGCTGTAATTTGTTTACCCAGCATGCCATGTTGGTTTATCTAAGGATAACACCTCTAGTGAACTATGGACCCCGGTACAATCTTTACCATTGTGTCACATCCCAAAATTTTCCAAATTTTGAAATGTGAAAAAAATAAATAAACGAAATAAATAATTGTTGAAATTTAGAGTGAAAAGAAACTTTTTGATTCCAATTGGAAACATCAAAGACCCATCTTGGACAAACTTTGAATGAAAAGGGATTTAAAAAGATAAACAAATAACAAACAAAATTATAAAAGTTGGAATCACCATTTTTGGATCTTTAAATAAAAAGATATGGATTTTATAAACAAAGAAATAAATAAATAAGGACTATTTGAAAAATCCAAATTAAATATTGACCAAACAAATGAAATGAAAGATTTTTGTTGAAATAAAAGAGTAAAAGATTATTTAAATAAAACCATAAGGATTTATTAATATCCAATTTTATTTAAGTAAAGATATTTCCCAATTTAAATGAACATTAAAACATATTAAAGTATTTTAAATAATAATTCAAAGTCAATTATTTTTAAATAAAACCTACTAAAAAAGATTGGGTAAAAATTAGAATTCAAATAGAGTTTGAAAACATAATTAAAATCTTATTTGAATTAAGACAAATGTCTATTTTAAATAAATAATAGACCCTAAAAGAATAAAAGAAATATTCTAAATTGGACTTTAGAATATGTTAATAAACAGTATTAAAATCTACTCAAAGTTTGGTAGAGGTTTGAATTCAAATAGGGTTTGAATTATTTGAATAAAAATCAAAACATAAAAATAGAAAAGGGAAAAGAAAAAGATTCTGAATAAAAAAAGAGAAACGAACCCAACCCACTAACAGGCCCAGTCCAGCCCAACAGCGTAGCCCACTTCTTCCCCTCTCCCCGAAACGTTTTTCACCTAACAGAACACCCGCAAAGTCACTGACGCTGCGACCCAACCTAACCCCACTCACCTCGCTGACGAACGGGGCCTACTTGCCACCTCACCGTCATCAACCTCGCGACCGTTCCCCCATCACACCTCGCCGTTTCTGTCAAGATTCAATCCTCGTAAATTCGAGTAAATGACAAAGTAAATTCCCCTAGAGACCATGCACACTTAAGCGCCTTGCCCTCCTCTCTCTTTTCCCCCAGGCGCCATCTTCTCTCGGCCACCAGGCTACCGCAATCGCTAGCTCGAACTCATTGTTCCCGACGAGCTACTCCGGCCGATTCCAGCGACGCCGATCCACCCCTTGCCTCCCAGTGCATACGAGATTGCTCGCCATAATCTCCTGCATCTCCCAGTGCCACTCGCTTGGCCGCGCTCGCTCCACAACGGTGGCACAAAACTCGCCCGAGAACCACCGTCGACTGCCACTTCTCCGGCGACCCCCCCGTAAGTACCATCCACCCTTGTCCCTCTAGATGATGCTCCCATGATCGCCACACTCTTCTGCATCTAACGCATCCTCTAGCGTGTCTTTTTATACCCTGTAGCATCGACAACATCTATACCAGAGCGAGCCCGACGTCGACGTCGTCTCCGACAAGCAATCGTCGCTACCCCCGAGCACCCCTCGACAAACGGACCCCACCTCGAGCATCAGCGCTTCCCGGCGAGTCTGGTGAGCATCTTCTCCCTCTCCCGCGCTTCCTGGGTCATCGGCAACCTCACCGTCTGAGCGCGCGGTGCCGTCCCCCGTCCCCGGCACCGCCAGTCCTTGGCCAAAGCGACCTCGTCCGTTGGATGTAGATCTAGTGATTAGCATAGATCATATAATGAAGCGTTATCGAGCGATCAGCACCATGCGATTAAGTTAGATCTAACGGCCTGCATAGCACGATCAACCCGAAGCGGTATGGACCAATAAGATTAAGACGTGTGGGACTGAATTTGATTTTAAAAACAGAAATGTTCTATTAGATGTTTGATTTTATAAAATTCATAACTTTCAATCCACACGTCCAAATTTTATATCACTGGATTCAGAAAAATGTGAACTTTCCAACCATGCACTTTTTTTTAGTATTTTGCTTCTGTAAAATTGGTTGTTTATGCAGAAACATATTTAGGCTTATTTTGAGTATAAAATTTATTCTAAAAATGATTTTTTGAGTAAAATCTTTTGTAAATGGATTGTTTTGAACCTACTGACCATAGAAACCAACTTGTGGATTTAAAAATATATCTGGTGACACTTAGGAATTAAATATTTGAATACAAGCATTTCTAGCTAAATAAAAATATTGGTTATGGTTTAAAAATGCCTTTTGACTAAAACCTTTAGGAAATGGTTTTATTTAAACTCTCTGACCCTAAACACCAAGTTTTGGGATTTGAAAACATATTTGATGAACCTTAGTAAATTGTTACTTTGTTAAATGCATTTCTAGCAAATAAAATATTGTTTGATTTAAAAATGGGATTTATTTGAAACCTTTTGCAAATGGGTTAATATTAAACACTTTGACCATAAACACTAACATTTGTGTTTAAAAATATATTTGACTAACACTACAAGATATTACTTTGATATAAATCATTTTAGCAAAAAAAATGATTTAAATGGCCATTTTCACTAACTTGAATTTAAATGATTTTACCACTTTTGTAAATGACCAATGGGAGCTTTAGAATGTTTAGAGCCTAAAAGAAATCACTTTTCCAAATAAAACAATCTTTTGCATGCTTGCATGCTTTGTTTGATTTTATTATTTTATGTGGTGAATTGTTTCAATGTTAGTTTGAATATTGCTTGCTTGATTGAATTGTAGTGAAGTTTGAAGAGTGTGATATTTGCAAGATCAAGGAGTGAACCAATATTCTCTACTTAAAAGGCAAGTGACACTATCATCCATGTCCTACTATATTCATTACACTTAGTGGATTTTTGTAGTATGCATGATAGGACTACTATATTTCTATGTTATGCTATGTCCTATTAGGATATCCTTATATCTTCCTTAGTGAAAACATTGTAGTTGTAGTATGCTTAGCCCTGCTATAGACTTGGGGTGGAATACCATATCATGATTATATGAAGTGTTGGAAAAATATATGTTTTATATAATAAAACATGTACTCAATGAACCACCTGGGTGGAATGTGGTTACTCAATTTTGGACAAGGTGGCAACAATGGGAACCATGTTTATATGGCTATCTTTTTGTATGTGCACTAGAAGAAACCACCCAGGAACTTAGAGATTGAACAATATTTCTCGTACAATGGCTTCCGTGTACAGCCACATGCTAAATGGGCTCTGGCTTAGTCAACTACATAGTGGAAGACCCTTGCATTGGCACCTACTCAGGTTAACCGGATTCGTGTGTTGGAAATATATCCTTACATTGGTGCCTGGTAGACAAGCTAGCATTATGTATTGGGAGGACTTCTATGGAAAGACTTTGTCACATTCTCGATCTGCCGGTACTCCATTCGGTGTGTACTTATCCAGCGGCAACTGGTGGCGTCAAGACGAGATTGTGTCATGTGGGTAAAGTGTACAACTTCTGCTGAAGATCAAATTCCAAGTAATTAGCCGTGTCCCCGGTTACGGATAACTCTGAGCAACTAAGGCCCGAACCTATGGAAGATCTCGACATTCCAATTTCTCAAAGTAAAACTTGATGGTGTCAACAAGGGATTAGAAGCACTTGGAGTTTTCCAAGGAGTTCAGAAAGATATTCAAAAGATCAAAACTATTTTGAAAATATAGGATATAACTATATTGCTTTCTGCAAATGAGCCAAAACCCTACTTAGCCAAATATGCATGTATTGATAGGATCCACTTATTTCTACATAGTAGTGAAATTTGCCAATACAATTCAAATGTATTGACCCTTGTGGCTGCAACTTATTATGTTGCAGGTTTGTTTGATGTTAGTGAAGTGCGTTGATTAGGATTACAAGCCTACAACCAACATGATTGCCTGTGGCACTTTGAAGATGAAGGACTCCATGCTATATAGATATTTTGCTGCATTGTAATGTGATAGCCAAATGAGCTATGTAAGATGTAATGAATTATTTTATTCCTGGTTATAAAGTTGTATTATGACCTTTGTTTCTTGATATTTGATCTTAACTGTGGATGCTAGCTATTGATCCAGGGACTAGCAATGTAAACACAGGGATCTCTACCTTATTAAAGGTTGGGACCTCTACTGATGGTATCAGAGCACTGTGTTGCCTGTAGGATTGTAACCCTAGGATTGGACAAAACCCTTAGAAAAATAGGAGTTGTATATGTTCCAAAACTAATTTATAAACAATCTTGTAAACTCTTTCCTCAACCTTTTTGGTTTTGATTCTACATCTCTTCCTTTTTCAACTTGATGGATAAATCCTTCACCATGACCAATGAGTTCAACTTTAGTTTCACCAAGTACTTCAACTTAGACATCACTAAGAACTACAAGTGAGAACCAAGAGAACATTAGATTGCCTACCAACTATCTAAGACTTTGATAACATGTTAGAGTATGGATCATATTGACATATGAGTTATGACTATACTAGGTTGATTGTTTAAGAAAACTTGTTGTTTCTTTAAACTCATGAGTTAAGCTCATAAGTTGTTAAGTGAATAGTTGCTTGTGGATTGTTTGATTGAACTTGATTGTTTTGGGTGGTGTGTTAGAACTTCTTTAGATCTATCTATCAATACTTATCCCTATCAAACCAACAGATGCCTCCCCGTCATGCCAACCCCAACCAAAACAACAAAAACAACATCACTCCCGAGATGCAACACATGATGACAGCTCAAGCTCAAATGATACAGATGATGACGCAGTTTATGCAAAATCAGAATCAGAACATCAATGACAACAACAACAATCAGAATAATTCTCTAGCACCTGACATGCTCACCAGGTTTCTGAAGCTAAGGCATGCAAGGTTCTTTGGAACAACTAACCCAATGGTAGTCAATGATTGGTTACGTTCGGTGAATAAGGACTTAGTGACTGTTGGCTGCACCGACGATGAAAAAGTTAGGTTTGCAGCATATCTGCTTGAAGGACTAGCAACAACATGGTGGGACAACTTTCAGATCACGACTCCCCTTGAGGATGTGACTTGGGATATTTTTGAGGATGGTTTCCGTACAACTCACATCTCATCCAGAGTGATGAACTTGAAGAAAAAGGAGTTCCACAATCTGAAACAGCGACACCTTAGTGTGGATGAGTACATCGTGGAGTTCAACAATTTGGCACGCTATGCACCGGATGAAGTTGATACAGATGCTAAGAGGAAAGATAAATTCCTCGAAGGACTTAATGATGAGTTGAACCTGCAGCTGTCTGTTGCCTATGTCCCAACTTATGAATCACTCTGTGACAAAGCCACCATGTTGCAAAACAAGATGAATCAAGTTGAGAAAAGAAAGAGGAAGCATAAACTCAAGTATCACTCAGGATCATCACAAAAGAGGCGTTCATTCAAAAAGAGCAATGAAGATTCTGGACCACACCAGCATCACCACAACAACAATGGAAGTGATAATAATGGAAATGATACTAACAATGGAGATGACCTTGGTTAGAACCAACATGGCAAATCCAGGAAGAAGGACATTAGCCAGTTGCAGTGCTATAATTGTAAGGAACTTGGACACTATGCATCAGACTGTCCTGAGAAGAAAAAGAAAAAAGATGCTAGAAACTCCAATGGAAATGACTCCAATGTGGCCCAGAAAGGACATGTGAACCACATTGACATGTATGGAACCCTTGAAGAAATAGAGGATGTGGATGTCAGGAATTAGTTAACTCAGTTGAGTCAAATAAGGATTCCTTGTTGGATATCAATCATTAAGACATAGTCAAGTGAAACATCAATGTAACCCTATAAGACTTTCTTTTAAGGGTGGTAGTAAACTAGTTGTCTTTAAGCCAACTTATAACCCCTAGCCTTCCCAAATCTCGGGTCGAGATTTCTTTTAAGGGTGGTAGCCTGTCACATCCCAAAATTTTCCAAATTTTGAAATGTGAAAAAAATAAATAAACATAATAAATAATTGTTGAAATTTAGAGTGAAAAGAAACTTTTTGATTCCAATTGGAAACATCAAAGACCCATCTTGGACAAACTTCGAACGAAAAGGGATTTAAAAAGATAAACAAATAAAAAATAAAATTATAAAAGTTGGAATCACCATTTTTGGATCTTTAAATAAAAAGATATGGATTTTATAAACAAAGGAAGAAATAAATAAATAAGGACTATTTTAAAAAGCCAAATTAAATCTTGACCAAACACATGAAATGAAAGATTTTTGTTTAAATAAAAGAGTAAAAGATTATTTAAATAAAATCATAAGGATTTATTAATATCCAATTTTATTTAAGTAAATATATTTCCCAATTTAAATGAACATTAAAACATATTAAAGTATTTTTAATAATAATTCAAAGTGAATTATTTTTAAATAAAACCTAATGAAAAAGATTTGGTAAAAATCAGAATTCAAATAGAGTTTGAAAACATAATTAAAATCTTATTTGAATTAAGACAAATGTCTATTTTAAATAAATAATAGACCCTAAAAGAATAAAAGAAATATTCTAAATTGGACTTTAGAATATGTTAATAAACAGTATTAAAATCTACTCAAAGTTTGGTAGAGGTTTGAATTCAAATAGGGTTTGAATTATTTGAATAAAAATCAAAACATAAAAATAGAAAAGGAAAAAGATTCTGAATAAAAAAAAGAGAAACGAACCCAACCCAGTAACAGGCCTAGTCCAGCCCAGCAGCGTAGCCCACTTCTTCCCCTCTCCCCGAAACATTTTTCACCTAACAACACACCCACAAAGTCACTGAATGAAGGGAATATGCCCGAGAGGCAATAATAAAGTGGTTATTATCGTATTCCTTGTTTATGATAAATGTTTATTTTGCATGCTATAATTGTATTAATACGGAAACGTTAATACATGTGTGTTTAATAAACAAACAGAAAGTTCCTAGTTATGCCTCTCTCATAAACTAGCTCATTGATTAACAAGATGATCAAGGTTTCCTGATCATGGACATTGGATGTTGTTAATAACGAGGTCACAACATTAGTGTAATGGTGTGATGAACATTCATCCGAAGTATAGCATTACGATCAAAGTCATTGAGTTTATATTGCTATAACAACTTATGAAGTGATCCTAATCCTTAGACCATGAGATCATGTCAATCACTAACACTGGAAGAGTTTCTTGATAACATCAAACGTCACACCGTAACAGGGTGATTATAAAGATGGATTCAGAACTAATAAAGTGTTATGTTGAGGCCCATGGATCGAGAGTGGAATTTGTTCATCCTGATGACGGATAGATATACTCTGGGCCCTCTCGGTGATATCATATTGGTTAGCTTGCGAGCAAGTGATTTGATCACTAGAATGTTATGTCACGGGAACGAGAAAAGAGTGCATGTCAGTAACGAGATCAAACTAGGTATGGAGATACCGATGATAAAATCTTGGACATGTAATATATCGCGAAACAAAAGGATTAAGATACTAGCGTAAAAGGTTCCAATGATCACAAGAAAGTCATCGTTGAATGTGTGGGAGTCAGTATGGGTCTCCAGATCCCGCTTCTGATTATTGATCTGAGAGGGATCTCGATCATGTCCGCATTATTCGCGAACCGTAGGGTGACACACTTAAGAGACACCGACATCCAATTGGAGCAAAAGTTTCATGCCGAAAGAATGAACAAGCGCAGGAATTTATTTCACTAGATACCGAAACAGGTTTTCGGGTGAAATTGCATAAAGTGGTTATGCATGTGAAATAGAATTCTAGCAAGGGGTTATTTGTGAATGTTTGTCATTAAAGTAATTGACAAAATTCTGAATAAAATAAAAGAGTTTTATTTAATGAGAGTTTGCATTAAATTTGGTGGAAATTTAATGGGAATTTGAGTGGGTTTTTAAGTGGAGAAAATTGAAGGGCCATTTTGTGAGTGGAGTGTCCACCCACATGAATGTGGAAGAGGTGGGGGCAGCCCCATGGCTGGGCGCATGGCCCCTTGGGTGCCCCCCCTCTCCCTATAAAAGGAGCCCCCCTCCCTCTCTCTCACTTACACCTCCGCGTGAAGGATCTCTCTCCCCCTCTAGAATTTATCCCCCATGGTCTCGGACTAGCGAGATACATGTTCCCGGTGGCTATTTGGCAAGAAAGAGTTGTGCTTCCGCTGCATCGCTGGAGCGAGGAGGCGGAGGTTGCTCGGTGTCTCGAACATGTGTGCGAGCACGGATGCGCTGTTGTTTTGCAGCGCTAGGACTTCCTCTCGATCTTGAGATCGGCAAGAGAACGTCTACATCAACCACGAGTTTGGACTCATTAAGCTTTGTCGGTCTTCAAGGGTATGTTCTCTATGGATATACATCCGCCCGTTGTTTGTATCTAGTAGATAGATCTTGGTACATAGTTGTTCCCATCGTAGGAAAATTTTTGTTTTCTATGCTGCGAACCCTACACTGAAGCTGTGACCCCACCTAACCCCACTCACCTCGCTGACGAACGGGACCCACTGGCCACCTCACCATCATCAACCTCGCGACCGTTCCCCCATCACACCTCGCTGTTTCTATCAAGATTCAATCCTTGTAAATTCAAGTAAATGGCAAAGTAAATTCCCCCAGAGACCACGCACACTTAAACGCCTTGCCCTCCTCTCTCTTATCCCCCAGGCGCCATCTTCTCTCGGCCGGCAGGCTGCCACAATCGCTAGCTCGAACTCACTGTTCCAGACGAGCTACTCCGGCCGATTCTGGCGACGCCGATCCACCCCTTGCCTCCCAGTGCATACGAGATTACTCGTCATAATCTCCTGCATCTCCCAGTGCCGCTCGCTTGGCCGCGCTCGCTCCACAACATCGGCAACAAACTCACCCGAGCACCACCGTCGACTGCCACTTCTCCAGCGACCCCCCGTAAGTACCGTCCACCCCTGTCCCTCTAGATGATGCTCCCGTGATCGCCACACTCTTCCGCATCTAACGCATCCTCTGGCGTGTCATTTTATACCCTGTAGCACCGACATCATCTATAACTGAGCGAGGCCGACGCCGACGCCGTCTCCGACGAGCAATCGCCGCTACCCCCGAGCGCCCCTCGACAAACTGACCCCACCTCGAGCATCAGCGCTTCCCAACGAGTCTGGTGAGCATCTTCTCCCTCTCCCGCGCTTCCTGGTTCATCGGCAAACTCATCGTTTGAGCGTGTGCTGCCTTCCGCCGTCGCCAGCACCGCCAGTCCTTGGCCAAAGCGACCTCGTCCGTTGGATGTAGATCCAGTGGTTAGGATAGATCATATAACGAAGCGTTATCGAGCGATCAGCACCATGCGATTAAGTCAGATCTAATAGCCTTCGTAGCACGATCCACCCGAAGCGGTATGGACCAATAATATTAAGACGTGTGGCACTGACTTCGATTTTAAAAACAGAAATGTTCTATTAGATGTTTGATTTTATAAAATTCATAACTTTTAATCCACACGTCCAAATTTTACAAATTTTATATCACTGTATTCAGAAAAATGTGAACTTTCCAACCATGCACTTTCGTTAGTATTTTGCTTCTGTAAAATTGGTTGTTTATGCAGAAACATATTTAGGCTTATTTTGAGTATAAAATTTATTCTAAAAATGATTTTTTGAGTAAAATCTTTTGTAAATGGATTTTTTTGAATCTACTGACCATAGAAACCAACTTGTGGATTTAAAAATATATCTGGTGACACTTAGGAATTAAATCTTTGAATAAAAGCATTTCTAGCTAAATAAAAATATTGGTTATGGTTTAAAAATGCTTTTTGACTAAAACCATTGGGAAATGGTTTGATTTAAACTCTCTGACCCTAAATACCAAGTTTTGGGATTTTAAAACATATTTGATGAACCTTAGTAAATTATTACTTTGTTAAAGGTATTTCTAGCAAATAAAATATTGTTTGATTTAAAAATGGGATTTATTTGAAACCTTTTGCAAATGGGTTAATATTAAACACTTTGACCATAAACACTAACATTCGTGTTTAAAAATATATTTGACTAACACTACAAAATATTACTTTGATATAAATCATTTTAGCAAAAAAAATGATTTAAATGGCCACTTTTGACTAACACTAACTTGAATTTAAATGATATTACCACTTTTGTAATTGACCAATGGGAGCTTTAAAATGTTTAGAGCCTAAAAGAAACCAATTTTCCAAATAAAACAATCTTTTGCATGCTTGCATGCATTGCTTGATTTTATTATTTTATGTGGTGAATTGTTTGAATGTTAGTTTGAATATTGCTTGCTTGATTGAATTGTAGTGAAGTTTGAAGAGTGTGATATTTGAAAGATCAAGGAGTGAACCAATATTCTCTACTTAAAAGGCAAGTGACACTATCATCCATGTCCTACTATTTTCATTACACTTAGTGGATTTTTGTAGTATGCATGATAGGACTACTATATTTCTATGTTATGCTATGTCCTATTAGGATATCCTTATATCTTCCTTAGTGAAAACATTGTAGTTGTAGTATGCTTAGCCCTGCTATAGACTTGGGGTGGAATACCATATCATGATTATATGAAGTGTTGGAAAAATATATGTTTTATATAATAAAACAAGTACTCAATGAACCACCTGGGTGGAATGTGGTTACTCAATTTTGGACAAGGTGGCAACAAAGGGAACCATGTTTATATGGCTATCTTTTTGTATGTGCACTAGAAGAAACCACCCAGGAACTTAGAGATTGAACCATGTTTCTCGTACAGTGGCTTCCGTATACAGCCACATGCTAAATGGGCTCTGGCTTAGTAAACTACATAGTGGAAGACCCTTGCATTGGCACCTACTCAGGTTAACCGGATTCGTGTGTTGGAAATATATCCTTACATTGGTGCCTGGTAGACAAGCTAGCATTGTGTATTGGGAGGACTTCTATGGAAAGACTTTGTCACATTCTCGATATGCCGGTACTCCATTTGGTGTGTACTTATCCAGCGGCAACTGGTGGCGTCAAGACGAGATTGTGTCATGTGGGTAAAGTGTACAACTTCTGCTGAAGATCAAATTCCAAGTAATTAGCCGTGTCCCCAGTTACGGATAACTCTGAGCAACTAAGGCCCGAAGCTATGGAAGATCTCGACATTCCAATTTCTCAAAGTAAAAGTTGATGGTGTCAACAAGGGATTAGAAGCACTTGGAGTTTTCCAAGGAGTTCAGAAAGATATTCAAAAGATCAAAACTATTTTGAAAATATAGGATATAACTATATTGCTTTCTGCAAATGAGCCAAAACCCCACTTAGCCAAATATGCATGTATTGATAGGATCCACTTATTTCTACATAGTAGTGAAACTTGCCAATACAATTCAAATGTATTCACCCTTGTGGCTGCAACTTATTATGTTGCAGGTTTGTTTGATGTTAGTGAAGTGCGTTGATTAGGATTACAAGCCTACAACCAACATGATTGCCTGTGGCACTTTGAAGATGAAGGACTCCATGCTATATAGATATTTTTGCTGCATTGTAATGTGATAGCCAAATGAGCTATGTAAGATGTAATGAATTATTTTATTCCTGGTTATAAAGTTGTATTATGACCTTTGTTTCTTGATATTACATCTTAACTGTGGATGCTAGCTATTGATCTAGGGACTAGCATTGTAAACACAGGGATCTCTACCTTATTAAAGGTTGGGACCTCTACACATTGATACATCTTCCACTGTTTACTTTCTGCCAAGGTACTATTACCTTCCACACCATACAGTTAATCCTTTCTTACAGCAAACCAGTGAGATTGAAAACCTCACTGTTTGTTGGAGCAAAGTCTTGAGTTTGTGTTGTGCAGGTCTCCAAGTTGCTAGCAACACCTTTGAGTCGTTTCCTTCCTCCTACTGGTTCGATAACCTCGATTTCTTACTGAGGGAAAACTTGCTGATGTGCTCGTCGCACCTTACTCTTGGGGTCTTCCAATGAAGCGCCAATAACGCTGCATCACTTGGGGGAGATTGAAGTTACTAATGCTTAAATGTCCTATTCATGAACTCCCTAACAACATTATTATCAATAACTTTTATGCTAGGCTTTCTCTTCATGATAAAGATTTACTAGATGCTTCTTGTGCTGGATCATTCACACGTATGAAGGAAGAAGCTAAATGGGATCTTCTAGACCGTATTCAAGAGAACACTGAAGCATGGGAGAATGAGAAAGGAAGAAAGTCAGGTATAAACTATGATTATGAATGCATTAAATCTTTTATGGGAACTGATGACTTCCGTGCTATTAGTACTGAGTATGGTCTTGATTCTCAAGTTTTTGAAAAATGTTTTGAGGCCTTTGCCTCTTATATTGAAATTCCCAAAAGGAGTGGGACAAGTACCATGCACCTTATAAAGATATTTTTACCCATGTTCCTGCTAGCATTGAAGTTTGTACTGTTGATCCTATTTTTCCTGAACCTTATGTTGAGAAAATTCCTTTTCCTGCTAAGGTAAAGGAACATTCTATAATAGCTAGTGCGATTAGCAAAAGTACAAACAGAGCTATAGAACCTGATGAGCAGATAAACATTAAACCTATTGTAGCTTTGGTGAAAGAACTTGTTACTAAAAATATAGAGGATGAGCACATTATCTTCTGTGAATATGCTTCTAATATTGTCTCTCATCCTAGAAAAAGCTAGAAAAAATAGTGTCCATGTGCTTTCTGTTAGAATTGGTGATCATTGCTATTATGGTTTATGTGATATTGGTGCTAGTTCTAGTGCTATTCCTTATGAGATTTACAGGGAGATTATGCATGAAATTGGTCCTTGTGAACTTGAAGACATTGATGTGGTTATTCACCTTGCTTATAGAGAGACAGTCTGTCCAATTGGCGTTGTAAGAGATGTGGAGGTTCTTTGTGGTAAGATTAAATATCCTGCTGATTTTCTAGTGCTTGGTTCTGAAGCTCGTAAAACCTGTCCTATTATCTTTGGTAGACCTTTCTTTAATACTTGTGGGGCTATTATAGATTGTAGGAAGGAGAAATTTTTGACTATGTTTGATGGAGAATCGTATGAGTTTAACATTTCCAAATTTGCTAAAACTCCTTATGAAAATGAGTTGCCTAATGAGGATTTCAGGGTTGAACAACTTGCTGCTATTTCTCTGTAACATCCCAAAAATATCGAACAAAGTTATCAAATTCCAATCACCAAAATTAGGGTTCAAAAAACTTTTGTTAATTAAAATCATTATGAATGCATGTGTGTATGTGATGATTGTATGAATGCATGAATGGACTTGTGTGATTGATGTGTTTAGCAATGATTGGTTTAAATATGAAAACAAAATCATCTAAATCAATCCCAAGCAGAAAAAAATCAAGAGGAATTCAAAAACAAATCAAATAAGCAAATGGTCATTTTTGCCAATCTTGCTCACTAGGCCACTTTGAGTGTTTATAGTCCAAGATTTCAAAAATAAACAATTCCATTTCTTTTCACCCCTTGCTAGACCAATTAAAAGTGAACCCAAGCCCACCTTTCAAACTGACATAAACAATTGGCAACTTGATCCAAATGACAATTCAAAATTGAATCTAGTTCATATGTGAATATCACCAATTCTCAAAACCCAACCAAACCAGTGCACCTTGAAAAAACCAACTGACCAGAGACTAACTAGTATGTGACTAGTACACCCACCAAGTTTGAACCAAAAGTTCAAATTCAAATCTCTTTCGGCCACTTCATCAAACACCTTGCAAACAGAAATCAAACAAGACACAAAACACTATAGTGAGCAGTGATTTGGCCAACATTGTTCCCTCTTTAGCTCACAACATCCTCTTAGTAGATCATCTAGCTCATTTAACAAGCTTTAGCTCACTGTAACTTTGTTCGATATCCCTGTTCATTGTGTCCCAAAGAAAGGGGATCACTGTTGTGCCTAATGAAAATAATGAGCTTATACCTCAAAGAGTAGTGGTTGGTTATAGGATGTGCATTGATTTTAGAAAGGTTAATAAAGTTACTAAGAAAGATCATTATCCTCTGCCTTTTATTGATCAAATGCTAGAAAGATTGTCTAAAAAGACCGACTTTTGTTTTCTTGATGGTTACTCTGGGTTCTCTCAAATTGCTGTGAGAGCACAAGACCAAGAGAAAACCACCTTCACTTGTCCTTATGGAACTTATGCTTATAGGCTTATGCCTTTTGGTTTATGTAATGCTCCTACTACCTTTCAGAGATGTATGTCTGCTATGTTTCATGGTTTTGTGAAGAAATTGTGGAAGTTTTCATGGACGATTTCTCCGTCTATGGAACTTCTTTTGATAATTTTTTGCACAACCTTGATAAAGTTTTGCAGAGATGTGAAGAAACTAACCTTGTTCTTAATTGGGAGAAATGCCACTTCATGGTTAATGAAGGGATTGTTCTTGGACACAAAATTTCTGAAAGAGGTATTGAAGTAGACAGAGCCAAAATTGAAGCAATTGATAAGATGCCTTGCCCTAGGGATATAAAAGGTATTCGTAGTATCCTTGGTCATGCTAGTTTCTATAGGAGGTTTATTAAATATTTCTCCAAAATTTCAAAGCCCCTTAATAATCTTCTTCAAAATTATGTACCTTTTGTTTTTGATGATGATTGTAAGGAAGCTTTTGAAACTTTGAAGAAAGATTTGACTACTGCTCCTATTGTTCAACCACTTGATTGGAGTTTACCCTTTGAAATTATGTGTGATGCAGTGATTTTGATGTGGGTGCTGTTCTTGGGCAACGAGTTGATAAAAAGTTAAACGTTATTCATTATGCTAGCAAGACTCTAGATGCTGCTCAAAAGAATTATGCTACTACTAAAAAGGAGTTCTTAGCTCTAATCTTTGCCTGTGATAAGTTTAGATCCTATATTGTTGATTCAAAGGTCACTATTCATACTTATCATGCTGCTATTAAGTACCTTATGACAAAGAAAGACGCTAAGCCTAGGCTTATTAGCTAGGTGTTGCTTTTACAAGAGTTTTATCTGGATATTGTAGATAGGAAGGGTGCTGAAAATCCTGTTGTTGATAATTTATCTCGTTTGGAAAATATTTCTTTTGACCCTATGCCTGTTAATGATAGTTTTCCAAATGAACAGTTGGCTGCAATAAAGGTAAGTACGCAAGAGAGTCCTTGGTATGCTGATTATGCTAACTTTATTGTTTCCAAGTATTTGCCTCCAACCTTTACAACTCAGCAAAGGAGGAAATTCTTTTATGATCTAAGGCATTATTTTTGGGATGACCCACACTTATATAAAGAAGGAGTAGATGGCATTATGCGAAGGTGTGTTCCAGAATATGAACAACAAGAGATATTGAGAAAACGTCATGGCAGTGCTTATGGAGGACACCATGCTGGAGATAGGACCACCCAAAAGGTTTTACAATCAGGTTTTTATTGGCCTACTCTCTTCAAGGATGCAAGGAGGTTTGTTATATCATGTTATGAATGTCAAAGAGTTGGTAACATTTCTAGACGCAATGAAATTCCTATGAATTACTCTCTTGTTATTGAACCTTTTGACTGTTGGGGATTTGAATTTATGGGTCCTTTTCCTCCTTCAAAAGGGTATACTCATATTCTTGTTATTGTTGATTATGTTACAAAGTGCGTAGAATCCATACCTAAAAATAGTGCTGATGGTAAGACCTCTTTAAAATGCTTAAAGATGTTATCTTTCCTAGGTTTGGTGTGCCTAGATATTTCATGACTGATGGAGGTTCTCATTTTATTCATGGTGGTTTTAGAAAGACTCTTGCTAATATGATGTTAACCATAGAATTGATTCAGCTTATCACCCCCAAATCAGTAGGCAAGTAGAACTTTCAAAATAGAGAAATTAAGTCTATATTGCAAAAGACTGTCAATAGATCTAGGAAAAACTGGGCTAAAAAGTTGAATGATGCTTTATGGGATAGAACTACTTATAAAAATCCTATGGGAATGTCTCCTTACAAAATGTTTTATGGGAAGCTTGTCACTTACCTCTAGAATTAGAACACAAATCTTATTGGTCAGTGAAAGAACTGAATAGAGATTTTAAACTTGCTGGTGAGAAAAGGGTGCTTGACTTGAGTACCTTAGATGAGTGGAGAAGTGAAGCTTATGAAAATGCTAGACTCTTTAAGGAAAAAGTGAAAAGATGGCATGATAGGAGAATTCTCAAAAGGGAGTTCCATGTTGGTGAGAAAGTTCTTTTGTATAGTTCTCGTCTCAGATTTTTTGCAGGGAAACTACTCTCAAAATGGGAGGGACCTTTTGTTATTGAAGAGGTGTATCGTTAAGGGCTATTAAAATATCTTCCTTGAAGGACAACACTACACAGGTGGTGAATGGCCAAAGGCTTAAACATTATATTTCTAGAGATTCTTACAATGAAGATGTTGATATTATTCAAATGGTAACTCCAGAAGAATTTATTAGAAACCAAACTCAGTAATCTGCATAGTCTGTCTACGAATAGGTAAAGGTACTGAAAAATAAAGGTTCGCAAAAAATTCTTTTCTTTATATTTTTGTTATTTTTATTACATATGGAAGGTTACGAGATGAAACGGAGGAGGAAACAGAGCTCAGGTGGGCCACACCCACCAGTGGCGCGGGCCCAGCTGGCCACGCCACCAGGGGGTGTGAGCCCCCTGGACTCCGTCTCCGCCCCGTTTTCATTCTGTATCTTCCTTATGTTGTAAAACTTCGTAATATATAACCCCCGGATCCCCCGAGGTTCGTATATCTTGTTTTCGTTTCGATCTGTTTCTGTCAGGAAATCTTCCCAAGTTTAGAGAACCATGGTCTCTGCCAACGACAAAGGCAAGAAGCTCGTGGAAGATGATCCGCAAAACCCGAAGGTAGAGGATGAAATCTTGGTAGAGGATGAAGAAGAAGTGAAGGAGGACAAGCATCCGGACACCCGCCCTACCGTTGCAAGCATTGAAGTAATGGCAAACCCTATCAAGCTCAGAAGGACAACACGGATGTCTACAGGAAGAAAACCTCCACGCCATATCCTCTCTCCACGGTCACTTCCTCCACGCACAAAGAACTCCTTCCATACTCTTATACATGAGCAACAATTCCAAGAGGTGCCCAAAGGGAATTTGCCCTCTATTTGGGATTTGCCTCGTTCTAACCATACAGGGAAGGAAAACTCCAGGAAGGAAGAGTGGGTAAAGAATAACAAGGACTGGGATTCTCGGTCCGACATGATCATGAACTGCATTGAGCATAATTCGGTGTTGATTCGTAATTTAACTTTTGAGATAGAGGACATGAGGAAGCTGGTCGAAAAACTCATTAAGGGAACACCACCACCACCAAAAGAATAATTCGTCATCAGGTTTGGCATCCCCTTGGCTTGTTCCAAGCTTGGGGGAGTGTCGCGGTATCACTTCATTATCTTTTTTTTACCTTTTCTAGTAGAGTTATATCTTGGCTAGAGAAGTTATCTTATAGGTTGGTTTGCATTGTGGAAGTATCTCTCCTTTAGTTGGTTATCTATGTATCCCTTGGTGTGAGTGCCTTTATTGGAATATTAATGAGAAGTTTCATCTCTTACTTTTTGCACTTCTTATTTTAGTTTGCAATCTCTATTATATGATTGATCTTGTTGATCAGTATTTGTATCGCTTTGGGAGCATCAAGTAGATATAAATTGGTTTTGGCAAACCATGCTCTAGTCAGTAGAAACACTTTTTGAGGTTTGAAAGGAAAAGAGAAAAGCACTTGCAAGTATTTTGTATCATTTATTTTATTTCTTGATTGGCTCATAAGCTTAGTATTATTTATTTAAGATCTTTTGTGTCTTCAAGGAAGATTGCATGTTTGACTTTATCACTTGTATGTTTGTTTGTTTCCTTCAACTTTTTTGCTTGCTACCCAGCCTTGCTAGCCAAAAACCTGTTTTGAAAGGGAACACTTCTCATGCATCCATTCTTTTAAACCAAAACATGTGCCATTTGTGTCCACCATATCTACCTATTAGCATTATTGCTATTCCAAGCAAATTCTCAAGTTTCATCTACCTTTCAAATTAAAAATTATTTTGTTATGTGAGAACTAGTTAGTAAATCTCTCACACACTTGATGTCACGCCTTATTTTCCTGTCCTTAAAAAACTTGAACCATTGTGTCATCGAAGTTGTATATGCTTGCATCTATCCGTTGGGGTTAGAAGAACCGTGCTGTCACGGGGAACGCTTTCAACACTTTTTTATCTCTATCCAGTTGATATCATGCTCTTTTGTTTGCTATTGTCGTCAGTGTGAAATAAAAGGGGAGCTTGTAACTACATGGAGTTATGTACATTGTGTTAGAGAAACGCCTGGGCCGCTAGCCTAAGCCATTCTTAATCATGGTGGAAACTTGCAACATAACCATAGTGAGAAATCTGTGAAGCATCCTCAATAAAAACCTATGCAAATAGCAAATAAAAAGATTGCTGAAATGCTCATTGTCTGCTTGCGTTGTCATTTTGATTATGGGATAGCTCCTGTATCATGTGCAAGGGGTACCCCGTTGGCGGTTCTCTATGATACGCATGTACTTACTATGACAAGAACTTACTGGTAACTAAAGTTGAGTAGCATGAGGAGCGACCCTCGTACTCAACGGACATGAGATTGCCAACTTATATTTCGTCAAGCATATACTCCATCTTTGTTTACTTTAACCTTAACCACCTCAAGATGCTTATGATAGGGGCAACGAGAGCTCAAAGCTAGTAAGTACCATAATCTTTTGAAATCTCTTTATGAACTTGAAATCCCTGCTTCCCTCTATGAAGGGCCTTTCTTCTACTTCTAAGTTGAGTAAGTAAACCTATTCCTCTCTATCTCCAGCAAGCATTTGAGTTGTTGTGTTTCAAGCATTCATATGATGATTTATTCAATCATGTTCTTTATTTTCCTTGTTTGCAAAAGACTCTTATCTAAATGAGTATTACTTTGAATTCCATCATTGTGAAAAACCTTTTATGTTTGAGCAAAGAGCAAAGTTTGCTAACTATTCTCTAACCAAGAACAAAGTTTTCCAATCCCAATTATGATTTGTCTTTATGCATCTTTATTGTGACTCCCATACTTGTTGCAAGCTAAGTTATATAATGGTGAGTCATTTTCTTCTATGAGTTGTATATTGGTAAGCGTGATGCTTCTTGTACGTATTATTTTTATCGACACTTCACTCTATAAACCCGTGGACATGTTTACTGAGCTCAGTCTTCGCTTGGGGACAAGCAAGGTCTAAGCTTGGGGGGAGTTGATATGTCCAATTTGCATCACCATTCTATATCATAATTTGCCTCTATTAATTGATATATTTCATATTTGTAACATCCCAAAAATCATGATTTATAAAGTTTGCATATCATGCATGCATTCATAAACATTTGGACCATTTTCAATGAAGTTTTCAAAACAGAAGTAAATCTGTTGTCTATTATTTTATGTGGGAAAGGCAAAGTTTTACTTTTCACTCTCTGCTATGAGAACACTTGTTTTATTCAGAAATGTTTGAGTTTTGTTTGCTGTTTCCAAAGCTTGGTCAAAAATTTCAAAACAAAATATAAATTCAAACCTTTCATATGCCCATTAAGGAATATATAACTAAGGCATGTTTTTCTATTAATTCAAGGGGGCAAAGAACTTTGAATGAAACATCAATGTTTTATACCCAAATATATATACATATTCCACTTTACAAAAACCTAGAAAATATTTGAATTCAAAACTCATTTGAAATCATTAGAAAAGAATTCCAGGAAAATCATTTAGAAAAAGAAAAAGGGAAAGGAATAAAGAAAAGGTCGGCGCCACCAAACAGGCCCAGCACCGAAAACAGCCCACGAGCCCACCCGGGAACCTCCCCCTCTCCTCTCTGTTTCTCAATCTGCCCGCGCGCACCCACTCGCTGACGCCCCGGACCCACTTGCCCCGTCACCCTTCGTCCCCAAATCCCGCGACGACCAGCTCGCCGGTGCGGTTTCTTCCCCATTCAAGCCAGACGAAATCACGCTTGATTGCCATTCATTCGCCGAATAAATCCCTCCCCCGCTCTGGATATTTAAACCTCTCCCTCTCCGCGACTTTCCCCCCACTCAGCACCACCAGAGCGCCGCCAGTATACCGGTATTAAGCTTCACACCGCCGCTGTTCCGACGAGCTCCGGCGAGCTATTGTGGTGAGCACTGAGCACCCCCTGTCTCTAGTTCACGCGCCTGTGTTCTCCAAGTTCCTGCGCACATGTTGATGCTTGCCGTTTGTTTCCGTGTGGCCTAGGTCGTCGCCTTCGTCTTCAACTGGGAGCACCCGACGACGAGTAAGACTCCGGCGAACGATTCTGTTCGTGTCCGTGTAGCTCCGCCTCAACCGCGACCACGTTGAGCATCTCCACGTTGAACGACATAGTTGGCCTTCTTCTCGGCAAGCTTGGTCTTGATGAGGGCCACCTTTTCCCTTGTGTCTCGATTAGCCGGTTCCAACGCTCCTCGGTCTTCTCGGCCCTCTTCTCGGCATGCGCCCTCGTGTCGGCAATGCATTTATCGATCAAAGCCTAGAGACGCTCGGCGGGAGGTCCGACGGCTTTGAGCATCTTCGCCTTCTTCTAGCCGATCTCTGGTCTTCGGCTTTGAAAGGGCATGTATTCCCCATGTGTGGTTTTGGTAATTAATGACAATTTCTATGGACTAATGTGTAAATTGAGTTGCACTTGTAGGTTTGTCCATTGGCATCGCTTGGGCCATGTGTTGGTCTCAAGGTTGGAAGATGAAGAATGTCCAAGGGCTTTATGCCCATTGGAATCATGAAGAAAGAAGGAGCTTGAAGGTTGATCAAGACATGTGCAAAGAGTTGCATCAAGATGGATCAGCCTCAAGTAGGGATGAAGAAGGGCGAGCTCAAGATGCGCCATCTATATAAGATCTCATGCTTGAAGCTTGCCATCCTCGTGCTCATGGAATGATGAAGACAAGTTCAAAGAAGAGGTTTCCCCATGGAGTATGGGGGAGCAATTTGCAAGTCTTCATCTTCATCAAGCAAGAGCATCCAAGAAAGGTGTTCCCACTATAGAAGAACAAGACGGTCTACATCAAGTTCAAGTGGGATGCTCAAGGCAAAGGTATGTTCTTGATAGGGATTATCTTTTGTCGGTCTCGTGTTGTTAGTTGGGAGACCGGATTTAGGATAGATAGTCGTACTATCAAGAGGGGCTCTCAAGCGGGTGTCTCGTTTGCATCGTTCGGATAGGTCCCAAACCTTTGCATTCATAGCATCATCTTTCTTGGTTGTTATTTGGTTCTTGTCCATGAGAGGATCTAGAGCTTGTGGTCATCATCATAACAAGCTCTAGTTCATCATCTAAGGATTTCACTTGCATATCTTATAGCGGTTTTTGATCTTGCGAGTTTTCCAGCTCTACACCTTGGGGGATACTTCACATATATATTCATAGTATTTTCTCCCAAGGTGATACCCAATATTTTGCGTTTCTGGTTTTCTGGTTTCTAGAATTTCCCTGACCGGAAGTTCTGGCTTGCCATCGGAAGTTCAGCCAGGGCATTTTTGCCGCCATAAGTTCCGATGGAAGTTCCGGGTCTTCTTCCGCTCACGATCAGTAACCTTCTGTTTTGGATGTGCTATTTGACGGAACTTTAGTCGTAATTTCAACCGGAAGTTCCGCTCCGACCGGAAGTTTCGGCCAGGGACCGGAAGTTCCACTCAGGCCTAGTTGCCGCCAGAAGTTCCGGTTGAATTTCTGGCTCTTTTTCCGCTCACGTTCAGTAACCTTCTGTTTTCGTTGTGTCTATTTGACGGCACTTCTGTCGGAACTTCCACCGGAAGTTTTCCTCCCACCGGAAGTTCCGGTGAACCGGCGGAAGTTCTGACCAGGACTCGCTTTTTCAGTTTCTCGCTCCGCAGTTTTTGACCGTTGGCTGTGTCCCACCGGAAGTTCCGGCCAGGAGTCGTGAATGCCCATAACGGGCAGATCTGGGAGCCCTTTAAAAGGGGCTCCTCTTCCCCTTCGTGGGCACGAGATTTTCTTCTTGGTTCTTGGCTTTCTCTCTCTCCTCCATTTTTAACCTTGAAGAAGCTTTCCCTCTCCCTTTCCCTTCCTATGATTATTGCATCTTTTTGAGGGATTTGAGAGAGGAGATCTAGATCTACAATCCCCCCAAGCCAAATCCCTTCTTTGTGAAGGAATCATTGGGATCTAGATTTTGGAGAGTTTTGTATTCTCCTCTTGTGTTCTTCCTCCCTTATTCCCCCAATAGCTTTTGTAGCTTTGTTGGAATTTGGCAGAGAAGGACTTGCCCTTGCATTTGGTGCATATGTTTGAGTTCTCCTCAGAGATTTGGCGAGTTCAAGCTTGTGAGCTTGTTTCTCTTGGGTTCCTTGGAACCCTAGATGGTTATGTGGTTGGTTTGTTGACCTTTTGTGGTCTTGTTGACCTTTTATGGTCTTGTAGCCTTTTGTGGCGTTGTTGGCCTTTTGTGGCATTGTAGCCTGTTGTGGCTTTGTTGTTGGGAGCCTCCAATTGAGTTGTGAAGTTAGCCCCAATCTTGTACGGGTTCGGTGACCGCCCCCAACCGTCCCATAGTGGAGCGAGTGCCCGCCTTTTGTGGTGCGCACTCGGGAGAATAGGGTGAGCCTTTTGTGGCGTCGGTGAGTTGCGTTCTTCCGCATCCGGGGTGAGGCCTTGTGTGGCGTTGGGTGAGCATCGAGCCACCACACCTCGAGGTGAGCCATTTGTGGCGTTCGGAGAGCATTGCGCCATCGCACCTCTCCAACGGATACATAGCTTCTTTGGAAGTGAACTTCGGGAAACAAATCTTCGTCTCCGCGTCCATCGGTTATCTCTCATCCGAGCCCTTTACTTATGAACTTTACATTGTGATAGCCATCGTGCTTGAAGTATTTATACATTGCTATCACCTTGTTGCTTGTATTGCTTAGCATAGGTTGTTGGTGCATCTAGGTGAACTTAGTGGCTAGGTTTTGTGCTCAGTAAATTAAATGTTAGTTTATTCCGCATTTACTTGAGCCTAAGCCGTAATAATTTTAAAAGCCTATTCACCCCCCTCTAGGCAACTTCCTTTGTACTTTCAATTGGTATCAGAGCGAGGTCCCTCGCTTTTAGGCTTCACCGCCTCGAGAGTAAAGATGTCTCCTAGGGGTTTAGTGCACTCTCACACATTTACTTTTGATGGCACACATTATGATGTTTGGCGTACTCGCATGCTTAGTCATTTCCGGGCCACTGACCCAAACATTGAGAGAATTCTACATATGGGCTTGTCTCCTCCTAAGGATCCCCAAAATCTATCTTTGGAGGAGAATACAAACTCTTATATCGAAGCTCAAGCATATAATGTGCTTGTTAATGTTGTGAGCTTTGTAGTTCTTTCCTCAATCATGCCTTTCCGGAACGCTCATGATATATGGACCAAGCTTCAAGCAAAATATGATGTGTCCAAGCTTAATGAGTATGATTGTGTTCCATCCACCTCCATCCGCGATGAGTTCTCATCTTCTTCCACTACACCAAAATGTGAGTTGTCACAAGATAATGATATGGTGAGTGGTGATAGAACTTGCAATGTAGATAGTGAGATTTCCATTCATGATTCTTTGTCTCTATCGCATTGCAATGTTGTATCTTTGGGCATGAACACTTGTAGGACCATATGTGATTTACATCCTAGTGTTGATTGCCCTTGCATATCTTGTAGAAATGAATTGGATATATCTCATGATGATATGCTTGCTTTCCCTTGTTGCCATAATAAATGTGCTTCCATTTCCTCTAGTACTTGTATTTCTAACCATGTAGAGGAAATCGGAGATATTGTGGGCCAAGGAAAGGTTGCGATTGGAGCTTCATGTGTTCCCCCATCATCATCTTCTTCCAATGATCACTTGTGCCTCATGGCTAAGGGTTCAAAGGTAACCTCTCCTTTGGACTCCAATATATCTCATGATGATGTGAATGTTGATCATGTAGAAGTATATGATGATGTAGCTTATTTAAAAGAGAAGGGGGGCTAGTCCTTCGTGCTCTTCATCCAAATAAAAATGCTTGCTCTACTTTCATTGAGATATTAACCTTTGCTATATAAAGTAGGCAACTTATTGATGAGCACGAGGATACTATTGAAAAAATGGGTAGTCTTGAGAGTGAGTATGCTAATGACATTGCCAACCTAAATGAAGCTCTTGAAGAGGAACATAAGGAATCTCTTGAGGAGACATTTGCTCTAGATCTATGTAGAGCGAAGAAATCTAATGATAGAGATCTTGAAGTGGCACGTTCCATTCAAATTAAAAATGATGAACTTGAAGTTGCTTATGCCAAACTCCTTGAGGATTTTGAACACCTCAGCAATGGCTCTAGGGTCATCAAGGGTGAGCTCATCAAACTCACCGAGTTACCTGAGCAACTTAAAGCTTCATATTCTAAAGAGCTTTCTTAGTTTCCCTCACCTCTTTCTTTAATTGATGATGCTTGTGCTACTAACTCTATTTCTTGTGAAGCATCTATCTTCAAGGAGAATGTTGAGCTAAAGGCTCAACTTGCTTTGCTAACGAGCAACTATGGGAAATTAGAAGAAAGTCATGCCAAGCTCTTAAGCTCGCATAAGGATCTTCTAGTCTCCCATGGTAGGCTAAGGTTAGCTCATGAGGCCATTATGTCAAAGGTAACATCTAGTGGGCTTCATGTGGACATTAGCACTATATCTACTCCAAATGTTATATTGCTATGTTCTAGTCCTTGTAATTCATCCTCTCACAACCATGCTAAATCTTGTGATGAATTGCATCCTTTGCCTTGTTGCTCTAACAATGAAGCTTCTACTTCCTCTAGTATTGTTGTTGATACTAACCATGTAGAGGAAATCAAAGAGCTCAAGGCTCAAGTCACTTCTTTGAAGAATGACTTGAAAATGTGTCATGAAGGGAAGACCACACTCAAGAAGATGTTGAGTGTGCGAAGACCCCCTAGTGACAAGAGTGGGCTTGGATTCAAATCCAACACCAAGAGCAAGCCCACTAACTAGTTGAAGAACAAGGGAAACAAGAATAAGGTCCAAGGACAAGTGAATAATCCGGCCAACATTGTGTGCTTCAAGTGCAAGGAAGAAGGGCATCATGTGAGGGATTGCCCATTGAAGAATAAGCCTCTTAGTGAGAAGGAACGAGGGAAGCGGCCTCAAGATCCTCCACAAGCTCAAGATGGGACACTTCCCAAGAAGCCACAAGCTCTTCTTCATGGTGCAGCTCCTCCCAAGAAGAAAGATGGCAAGAGAAGAACTTGCTACATATGTCGTGAGAAGGGGCACCTTTCTTCCTCATGCACCATGGGTAACTCCTCATCCCATCCTATATTGATTGATGATGCTTATTTTCTGCACAAGGATGAGATGGGCAATGTGTTTGCCAAATTTGTTGGTTCCCAAAGTGGAGTTAAGAGAAGAACCATTTGGGTGGCCAAACCTATTGTGACTAACTTCTTAGGACCCAACTTGATTGGGGACCAAAAATCTAAAACTTGATCAATAGGTGTTTTTGGAGGGCTTTGGTGACTCGGCTTCATTATGAAGAATTGAGGGATCTTCACTATTTTTTTGTTATCAAAGTCAAGTCATTGGTTATCATGCTTTTATCCCTTATCCAATGTTCCTCCTTCTGGTAACTTGTGCAAAACTCCTTTACATTATAGTTACTTGCTCCCTTGTGCATGTGTTGGTTTTGTACCTTGCATGTGTTTGTACATGGCTGTGCTTCCCACTTACTTATATTGACCTATGATGTATATTTGTGTATGTTGGTTGGCACACCATGTATTTATGTTTGTTGGTTTGGAGCCTTTATCGATTCTTGTTGGTATCCTAGTTGGCTCTTATGAGGGATTAATGGACTATTCTGTTTTGGGGAAGTGTCATGCTTAGGCATTCCACAATCCTAAAATGTGTGTACATGAGGAAAACCACTTAGTAGTTATATTGTTTGGTTATCTAGTCTCTATGTGGTATGTCTTTCTCATGATAAAATATTTTCCATAATGACCATTAATACTTCTAGTTTGATCTTTTTGCCTCTTGTTGAGATTTATTGGTTTATCACATTATGGGGGAGTCATATGCTTTGTGCATATTACAAACCTAGAAAATGTGGAAATTTGAGGTAGTGCCACTTAGATTTGATATTGAGAATTCTCTAGTTCCTATGTGGCACATTTGCTTATACAAGTTCCAATTTGCTTAAATGTTTTTATTTCTCATCTTTTCGATCTTGTTTGTGAGAGTGCTTCTTGGTATGTGTTTCCTCATATTTGGATCTATATATCCTCATGGGAACCACTTGCTTATATTTAAACCAATCACTAGTGATTGTGTGACTATTTGAAGCAATCAAGAATCTCTTTCGAAGCATCAAGCTTAATTCCTATCTTGTTATATGCTTCTTTGTGTGAATATGATCTTGGATATCCTTGCAAACTACCTCGGGAAAATTATCCCTATTACTTCTTGTACTTGGACAATTAGTACTTAATATATGGTAGAATTCATTGATCATATTCGTTTTGGCCTTTTCTTATTTATCTTATCTTTGTCCAATAAAATGTTTGTCTATTTGCTCCCAAGCTTTCCTTGCCTCTTGTGGATCTTCTTATTTTATTTATTTCCCCTTGTGTTTTATTTAGTGTAGGTAGTAGTGATGATCTCATTTGTGGGCATTTGGCATTCAAAGGCAAAATTATATATAATGCTCTACTTATGGGGGAGCTCTCCTATATTATCTAGAACATTGTATTATGCTTCTTGATTTGATCCTTTTTGCTTGGAAACTCGATCCTTTTTGTGTTGGTACTTTGTGTGCCATCATGAAAAGTGTGAAGAGTTTGTTTTGGTTATTTTTTCGTTGCTCTCGTTGGGAGTTGGCTTTATCTCATTCCTTTTCACTTGTTTTGTTCTTTTAGGATGAGATAAATCCTTGAGCCTTCGTATTTTTCTTATCCTTTTACTTTAGATCTTTCTAGTTCATTTGTTGAACTTGTGTTTTTTCATGTGTTGATTTGGCTCTTCGATACAATTTGTACACCTTTTGTCGAGTCACGCTTTTGTGTGTGTCTTATTGGTTTACTTGGTGTTTTTGTTCAAATTGTATCTTCTTTTGGTTCTTGAAAGCCTATGCATGCATATTTACTTGTATATATTATGTCATGCTTGCTTTCTTTGATCCTATATAAGGGAAAATCCACCAAATCCTAATGGGCTAAGATGTGCGTGAAATTCAATTTCATATCCTCTTCATCCTACCAATTATATCTCGGAACAAGTATCTCTCTCTCATGCATACATATCTTGTTCCCAACCTTGTGTAGGTTGCTTGTTGGCATGAGTTTGTGTTCTTCCATATGTTGGATTTCTTGAGTTTTCTTTAAATAGGTCTCTCTATTGCAAATGTGTGTATGTTGAGATGAGTTCATATAATAGGGACTATACTAAATCATGCTCATGATTCACTAATCCCAAATATGTCAATCTAGCAAGTTTGTTGCATATCGTTTCCTTAATATCTCTCATGTGCAATAGTGAGTATCTTTGCCAAGTTGATTTCAATCTTGTGATACTTGTTGCCTTTGTCCATATATTCCTTCTATCCCCTTCTTCCCTTGAGAATAGTTGTATTGTATGGAGTTTGTTGGTGTTTGAAGCTCATCGATGTACAATAAGATATATTTGAGCCCTTGGGCATGCTTTCGAGCAAAACATCTTATTGGTATATTCTATGACTTCCTCTTTTCCTTTCAATGTTCTTTATTGAGCATCTATCTTGTTTGTGCATATTTCTTTGTGGTAATATGTCTTTGTGATATTTTCCACCTAGAAATTTATACACACAAGAGAAGATAAATATTTGGTTGTTTTTGCATTTCTTGGAAATCACCTCTTACTTCATTTTGATTCTTCGGTGGCTTCCAAATTATTGTATTTTGTGTGCATTGTTAAATGGTTTTGGAGGAGTGAGGATTCCATGGTTGTGCATGTTGTTTCCAAATACAATTACTATAATTGGTGCATAATCTTAGGGTAGCTTCTCTAATTCATTTAATAATGCACATTTTCCTTCTTTCTCATTTCTTGTGGTTTAAATGCTTATGGGGGAGCAAGGATTCCATATTTGTGCATATTGTATTCAATACAAGTATTCTAATATTTGCACAAAGTTTGGGGAGCTTCTCTATTTTTCATTTAAACATTCTTTTTTTTTTGTTTTTTCCATTTGATATCATTTATCGGTTTCTCATTTGGTCCTTTTGGATCTTTTGGTTGCTCGCTTCATTTGTTGAAGTTTATTTATTTTATTGTATTTTTGCAATATTTGGGTCCTCAATATAGTTTTAATTCCTCCCAAGTACTCATCATTTGACTTGTGCATATGCACACCTTGGGAGGAATTCTCACTATATTGGCCGTCTAGAACTTTTCACCCATTTTGGCAATCGATGCCAATAGGGGAGAAGTTTTGGAGGGTTTAAGGGAATTCGGCCTTTGCTTTGTGTGTGTTCTTAAGCATTTGCCTCTCATGCTCTTGCATCTTTGTGGTTGCTTTGCATGTTGAATATATAGAGGAAACTCAACCAACGGTAACGGTTGGCAATCTACGCAATGAAATTCAAGTTCATCACACATGCATAGATTGTGGGGGAGTTTGCTCTATATATTGTGGTTGTACCAACATCACATACTTGTGTAGTATTTGATGTTGTGGCAACCGCTTTGGTCGTTAATTGTCATATTTAAACCCTCGCCAAGGGATTGTCATCAATTACAAAAATGGGGGAGATTGAAAGGGCATGTATGCCCCCATGTGTGGTTTTGGTAATTAATGACAATCTCTATGGACTAATGTGTAAATTGAGTTTCACTTGTAGGTTTGTCCATTGGCATCGCTTGGGCCATGTGTTGGTCTCAAGGTTGGAAGATGAAGAATGTCCAAGGGCTTTGTGCCCATTGGAATCATGAAGAAAGAAGGAGGTTGAAGGTTGATCAAGACATGTGCAAAGAGTTGCATCAAGATGGATCAACCTCAAGTAGGGATGAAGAAGGGCGAGCTCAAGATGGTCTACATCAAGTTCAAGTGGGATGCTCAAGACAAAGGTATGTTCTTGATAGGGCTTCTCTTTTGCCGGTCTCGTGTTGTTAGTTGGGAGACCGGGTTTAGGATAGATAGCCATGCTATCAAGAGGGGCTCTCAAGCGGGTGTCTCGTTTGCATCGTTCGGAGAGAGCTCAAACCTTTGCATTCATAGCATCATCTTTCTTGGTTGTTATTTGGTTCTTGTCCATGAGAGGATCTAGAGCTTGTGGTCATCATCATAACAAGCTCTAGTTCATCATCTAAGGATTTCACTTGCATATCTTATTGTGGTTTTTGATCTTGCGAGTTTTCCGGATCCACACCTTGGGGGATACTTCACATATATATTCATAGTATTTTCTCCCAAGGTGATACCCAATATTTTGCGTTTCTGGTTTTCTGGTTTCTGGAATTTCCCTGACCGGAAGTTCCGGCTTGCCATCGGAAGTTCCGCCAGGGCATTTTTGCCGCCAAAAGTTCCGGTGGAAGTTCCGGGTCTTCTTCCGCCCATGATCAGTAACCTTATGTTTTGGATGTGCTATTTGACGGAACTTCATTCGAAATTTCAACAGGAAGTTCCGCTCCCACCGGAAGTTCCGGCCAGGTACCGGAAGTTCCGCTCAGGCCTAGTTGCCGCCAGAAGTTTCGGTTGAATTTCTGGCTCTTGTTTCGCTCACGTTCAGTAACCTTCCATTTTCGTTGTGTCTATTTGACGGAACTTCTGTCAAAACTTCCACCGGAATTTTCTCTCCCACCGGAAGTTCTGGTGAACCGGCGGAAGTTCCGACCAGGACACGCTTTTTCAGTTTCTCGCTCCGCAGTTTTTGACTGTTGGCTGTGTGCCACCGGAACTTCCGGCCTCCCACCAGAAGTTTCGGCCAGGAGTCGCGAATGCTCATAACGGGCAGATCTGGGAGCCCTTTAAAAGGGGCTCCTCTTCCCCTTCGTGGGCACGAGCTTTTCTTCTTGGTTCTTGGCTTTCTCTCTCTTCTCCATTGTTAACCTTGAAGAAGCTTTCCCTCTCCCTTTCCCTTCCTATGATTCTTGCATCTTTTTGAGGGATTTGAGAGAGGAGATCTAGATCTACAATCCCCCCAAGCCAAATCCCTTCTTTGTGAAGGAATCATTGGGATCTAGATCTTGGAGAGTTTTGTATTCTCCTCTTGTGTTCTTCCTCCCATATTCCCCCAATAGCTTTTGTAGCTTTGTTGGAATTTGGCAGAGAAGGACTTGCCCTTGCATTTGGTGCATATGTTTGAGTTCTCCTCGGAGATTTGGCGAGTTCAAGCTTGTGAGCTTGTTTCTCTTGGGTTCCTTGGAACCCTAGACGGTTGTGTGGTTGATTTGTTGACCTTTTGTGGTCTTGTTGACCTTTTATGGTCTTGTAGCCTTTTGTGGCGTTGTTGGCCTTTTGTGGCATTGTAGCCTGTTGTGGCTTTGTTGGGAGCCTCCAATTGAGTCATGGAGTTAGCCCCAATCTTGTACGGGTTCGGTGACCGCCTCCAAGCGTCCCATAGTGGAGCGAGTGCCCGCCTTTTGTGGTGCGCACTCGGGAGAATAGGGTGAGCCTTTTGTGGCGTCGGTGAGTTGCGTTCTTCCGCATCCGGGATGAGGCCATGTGTGGCGTTGGGTGAGCATCGAGCCACCACACCTCGAGGTGAGCCATTTGTGGCGTTCGGAGAGCATTGCGCCATCGCACCTCTCCAACGGATACGTATCTTCTTTGGAAGTGAACTTCGGAAAACAAATCTTCGTCTCCGCGTCCATCGGTTATCTCTCATCCGAGCCCTTTACTTATGCACTTTATATTGTGATAGCCATCGTGCTTGAAGTATTTATACATTGCTATCACATTGTTGCTTGTATAGCTTAGCATAGGTTGTTGGTGCACCAAGGTGAACTTAGTGGCTAGGTTTTGTGCTCAATAAATTAAACGTTAGTTTTATTCCGCATTTACTTGAGCCTAAGCCGTAATAATTTTAAAAGCCTATTTACCCTGCATCTAGGCGACTTCCTTTGTACTTTCAGGCTTCTTCGGCGGTGCTCTCGGTTTCCTTGCCTTATTCTCCGCCTGACCCTCGCCGATGATGGATCTGGGTTGGACGAAGCTCTTGGGCGACATGGTGGATGGGAGCTCGGCGGAGTGGCGGGAGGGGAATGGGGAAGAAAGGCGGGAGGGGGAAAAGAAATGGGCGGGAGCTCGGCAAAGTGGCGGGAGGTCAGCCTTCTCTCGCCGACAGAGCTGACACATGCCCGTTTTCGCGGCGTCCGGCGTCCCCAGGGCGTACCCAGGAACCTGGGTTCGGTCTGGATAGGCCGGACCAAAAATCGTCCAAATTCGAACGAAAACAGGTCTCTGGGTATACACGACTGGGCCGATTGTCGGCGTCCGGATTTAAATTTGGGCGTCCGGATCGGCGTCCTGGGTAGGCGAGTGGAGATGCTCTTAGTATCAACAAGTATACATGTGTGCAAATTTCTTCCACGGTTTGTTTGGAAATAAAATTTTATATCAGCCAGACTTTTATATATGCATGGACAAGAGGTAGCTAGAGAGCCACCGGTGGCGTGTGGTGTTTCTGGAAAATGTCGAGGGAGTAGAATAAAGATGATAAGAGAGTCCATGGATCAAGGATCAAGAGTGTCCATGTCGCTTACGCTTTGTGAGAAATCAAGTATTCTCTCTAACTCATATTAGTTGACTCGGATTTATTTAAATTTAAATAAATCTAGACACTATTTAGTTTAAATTTTAACAAATTCAAATCAACTAATATGGGTCGGAGAGAGTACTTATATGTTACTATTATATTTCTAATAAGATTATAGCACGTAAGTCATCATGAGTTTTCATATAGAGTTTAAGTTACGTACTCCCTCTGTCCTAAAATAGATATCTCAAATTTATTAAAATTTAAATAAATCTAGATATTATTTATTTGAGTAATAAAATTAATGTGTGCATCCTAGGATGCATAGGCCGCGGTACATCCCCATTTTTGAAAAAAAAGATATTATTTAGTATATAGATTTATCTAAATTTTAAAAAACTTAAGACATCTATTTTGAGACAGAGGGAGTATATAATTTAGATTGCTTCTTAACCATGGCAACTTGAACCTACTCATTTCTTGTAAAAGATTATTTTTTTCAAAAAAGGAAGAATAACCCTGTTTTTGTGTATAGATCCGTGCAACGCAACTATATAACACTAGTGCACACACAAGCCTCTAACACCGGTTCGGACCAGCCTCTAACAGCGATTGTAGAACCGTAGTTGGTGGTTCGGTGTTTGAGCCCCCCCTTTAACAGCGGTTTTTATACGAACTGCTGTTAAAGGGTGGCGCACATGGGGCTGCCGCAGCGCTCAGGGCTCCCCTTTAACATAGGTTTGTAACACGAACCGGTGTTAAATATTCTCTGCCGCGGCAGGACAAAGGCATAAATCTCTGCCGCGGCAGGAAAACAACATAAATCTCTGTCGTGGCAGAGTTCTGCCGCCGCCCCGTTCTGGGTGTTTTTCTGCGGCGTGGCGGGAACGGGGAGGGGGGAGGGGGAATCTATCGAGAGAGGTATACACATCCATCGTCGTCGGTACATACGAGTACATGAATAATTAAGAAACTATTATTATACACAAACATCGTCATTGTGGTATTCTCCGTAAACGTTGAAGCATCAAGTACAAGACAAAGACGTTCAGGCATATATACAACGTTCATTTTGGTGGATATCTAAAGAGTTATTCGCCAGGCGTGACGACCTCATCAAGTATGAACCCCGCCAATTCCTCATGAATGGCTCGTATGCAGTCAAATGGTAGGAGTTGGTCCCGCATCCGTTCGTTCTAAATATATATGAAGAATGAGATCAATATATATATAAGAATAAAACTCAACACAATTGATGGTAATCAAATAATATTGTGTACTTTGTTTACTTACTCTAAGTTGTTTTAGTGCGGCTGGCCCGTCGCACATATCGTGTTGCGAATAAACTCGCAACCAAAGTATCCACATAAGTTATTGTTGGGTCCCTGATGCGCGCACTTTACGAGAATAGAGAGTTCAATCAAAATAATAATCAATAAAGCATGATATAATGGAATTGGAAGTAGAATCAAAGAGATACGCAGACCTACCTAGCTAGCTGGTATTACTTACATTTTGGTCTACAAATTTTAGTTCTTCTGACCATTCATCCACGGCCCTGCACGTGAACCTTTTCTAAACCCTGTTCGGCAAATAAAACGGATAAATGAGTAATTAATTACTTGTTCTCACGAAAGTTGTCGATCTAGTGCGATAATATGATTGAAATTACCTCTGGAGCATCTCTTTAAAGTCTTCCCATAGCTCTTGGTCTTTTCGTAACGAGTCCATGACAAGGACTTTTCTTGAGTCAGGTTGAATGACTAGCAGAATAAAGTGGAACCTGCGCAAGCATAACTCATCATCAGTTACACTTAACATCGAGTAAGACAAAACAGAATGTGTACAAGAGAGGGTAACAGTACTCATGCGAAGTTGTAAGGCAATAGTATTTCCCTTTTGGTTTGCTGTCTCAGAAAAGACCTTAGCAAGAAATCTTCTGTTTGCCCGGGTCTGTGTCTTACCACTTCTTCATGAACTCTATTTGGGTCAACGAATCCAATGTCAAAAGGGCCTCCTTTCATGCATTTCATAACCTTTTTCCTTCATAATAGTATATACATATATGGTGAGCATATATATACATGCAATTAATGAATTGAATGAGATGAGATAGAAATTACAGAAATAGTACTTACACAAAATAAAGGCTGATGGCAGCTTTGTCGAGTTCTTTCTGATTGAATAGAAAATGCAAGTCTTGAATGTTGAAGGAGATCTCGTCGTCTCTGCACAAGAAAATTTCATCTCTTATATGCGTCGTGATCCATTCTTCCTTTCTCTGCTTGCAGAAATCAAGGTACCTCTTGTGCAATCTTCACATCTTTGTTGGTGGATTCTTGAGCTCCTCTTTCTTGACGAGATTCTTCCCATACTTCCATGGCTGTATGGGGTTGACATCGCCTTTGGGCAAGTTGTCTCCCGTGATGTTCAAGTATGCAATATAAGTCATCCCCATCTCATTGGCCTTTATTTGTAGCTCTGCCTCGTAATCATTTATAGGAGGAGCTATCCGTGTGTCAAACACTTGGAGAGGGGCGCGTGATTGGTTTTCCTGCTCTCCGAGCATGGGAACTATTTTTTGGGGTGCCGCACGACTGCTACTTTCAGTATCCCTCCGGCTTGCACCCCCCTTCATAATCTGGTGCTCGTAGTCCGGCATAAGTGGGGTTTCAGGTTTCAAAAGATTATTGTAAAACTTCTCCACCACCACCGGATATAGTTTCTCCTTTGGATTGGCCCGTCTAGGTGCAAAGAATTTCTTGACCTCTTCTTTCGAGATCCTATTGGTCTCCTCGTCGCTGCGATTCCACGGTAATACCGGCAATGGCTTGGAGGAAGGCTGCGGGACGTAGTTTCTTAAACTCTTTGGCGTACGGTTTCCTACGGATTTCTTCGTGGCAGTGCTAGTGATGCTCTTCGTGGCAGTGCTATTCCGCTTACGCTGAGGAGATGGCTGAAGCGCCGGAGATGGCTGACGCGCAGGAGATAGCTGGCGCACAGAAGATGGCTGACGCGTAGGAGATAGCTGGCGCGCCGAAGATGGCTGCCGCGCAGGAGATGGCTGAAGCGCCAGAGATGACAGGGAATTATTATGATGACTTGGAGACGGCTGAGGCGGCTCAGACTGCTGACGCTGTGGAGATGGTGGGGGTGCCAGTGGCCTCCAATTTGGAAGCATGATGTGTTCCTTCTTCCAAAGAATGGTTGTTTTTACTGCAAATTTGAGTTGAGTTTCTCCTTCACCTGTAGCATGGTCAAGCTGTGCTTCCTCATATTCCCTCACAACCTCATCCACCCCGAAAATAGCATAGCCATCTAGAATCGGTCGGCGGTGGTAAGTTCCACCAGCTACAGGAGGTAAGGCATAGCCGACCGCCACCTTAATGGATAAGCCCATTAATCTCACATGCAGCTCAGCGTGTTTGCTCTCCGTGATCTCATCCACGGGGTATCGAGGAATCACCATTTCAAGTGTGGGATGCACGTTCTTCGTGGAAGCCACGTTGCTTTTCCGTGCAGAGTCTGGGCCTCCGGCAGCTTGCAATGCAGGCTGTTCGTGCCGCTGAGATGGGCCGGCAGCTTACTGGCTCTTTTGTGCATTCACTTGCGCCTGCAGCGCCACAAGTGCATGTTCTATCTGTGTCATCCGGTCTGTACGCTCTTTTTATTTTCTACCGCGCCATCTGTAAGAGTTTCCCCACTCGGCAAACCCATCCTTCCACGTCATACCCCCTGTGCCTCGTGCAAGTCCAGGGTGTTCTTTTTTACCGATGGCACGTGTCAGCTGGTCATTCTCTCTGTCGGGATGGAAGGTCCTGGCGGCTGTTTCCTCTTATGCTGTGATGAGTTCAGTGACGGATTTGGCAAGGAGGGTTGGGAAGATACACAATCCCGTTCCTGGGTCCAACCTTGCCCCGATTTCGTAGAACCAAGTCTTTGCATGTAGGTCGCACCCATGTGTCGAGGGTGTGATCCCTCTATCGCGCAGGACACCACTGTTTTGGTTGGTTATCTTTTTATCTTGGCCTATCGTGTAAAATGTATTCCCATTTATCTTGTACCCTTGGAAAGTACATACAGTCGAAGATGGTGTCCTGGCCAACAAGTACAACTGATCTCCAACAGTGGTGTTATTCGTGAGAAGTCTTTGTAGCCAGCCACCAAAACTTGCCATGTGTTCACTTATAATCCATTCATCAGACTGCCCCGGGTGTTTGAGGCGTATAAAATTCTTGTGTTCAGCTGACAAGACATTGGGCCACATCTGTCTGTAACCCTGGTAGGCTTTCTGGATCGATTGCCTTTTGAGATATTGCATTGAGGAATGCACATAGATTCACAATGGGTACTCGAACATTTTCAGGTAAAAGCCCCCTCAATGCAATCGAAAGCAATTGCGTCATAATCACGTGGCAGTCATGAGACTTTAGGTTTTGGAATTTTTTCTCTGCCATATTTATTATTTCCTTTATATTCGACGAGAAGCCAGAGGGGATCTTGATACTGCTCAGGCATTTAAAAAAGATTTCCTTCTCTGCTTTGGTAAGAGCATAGCTGGCAGGAGTTAAGTGGCATCGTTTACCCTTCTCGTTCTCAGGATGCATAAGCTCTTCAGGGTCTTTCATATGTTGCTGGTCCTGCCGTGCTTCCGGTGTATCTTTTGTCTTCCCATACACTCTTAGGAAGCCTAGCGGGTTCACGCAAACATTTTTCGTCACGTGCATCACGTCGATTGAATAGCAGACCTCTAGGACTTTCCAATAGGGTAGGTCCCAAAATATAGATTGCTTCTTCCACATGGGCGCGTGTCCGGCATCGTCATTCGGAATAGATAGACTGTCAGGACCTTTTTCAAAGATTACTTCTAGGTCCTTGACCATACCAAATACCTCCTCACCGGTACGGAGGATAGGATTCCTCCGGGGTTCTGCCAGACGTTTGAAATGCTTGCCTTTCTTTCTTACGGGATGCAGGTTCAGAAGAAATCAAAGATACGCTAGGTACACAACGTTCTTACATTTATCCAAATATACACTTTCAGTCTCATCTAAACTGTGTGTGCATGCATTGTATTCCTTGTTTGTCTGTCCTGAAATATTACTAAGAGCAGGCCAATCATTGATGGTTACGAAAAGCAACGCTCGTAGGTTAAATGGCTCCCCTTTGTGCTTATCCCACATACGTACATCTGGTTTGGCCCACAGCTGTAAAGTTCTTCAACTAATGGCCTTAGGTACACATCAATATCGTTGCCGGGTTGCCTCGGGCCTTGGATGAGCACTGGCATCATAATGAACTTCCTCTTCATGCACAACCAAGGAGGAAGGTTATAGATACATAGAGTCACATGCCAGGTGTTGTGACTGCATCTCTGCTCACCAAAAGGATTCATGCCATCTGTACTTAGACCAAACCTTGAGTTCCTTGCGTCACGTGCGAAGTCCGGGTACTCTCGCTCGAATTTTCTGCACTGTGACCCATCAGCGGGGTGTCTCAACATCGCGTATTTCTTACGGTCTTCCATATATCATCGCAACAACTTGGCATGCTCTTTATTTCTGAAGAGACGTTTTAACCGTGGTATTATAGGAGCATACCACATATCCTTGGCAGGAACCTTCTTCGTAGGGGCCTCGCCCTCAACATCGTCAGGATCGTCTCGTCTGATCTTATACCGCAGTGCAGTGCATACCGGGCATGCATCCAAATTCTCGTACTTCTCACCGCGGTAGAGGATGCAGTCATTAATGCAGGCATGTATCTTCTGCACGTCTAATCCTAGAGGGCAGACAACCTTCTTTGCTTGGTATGTACTGTCGGGCAACTCATTATTTCTTGGAAGCGGATTCTTCATTTTTACCAACAAAATGCGTTGTCAGTCACATCGTTCTCTGCCTTTCATTGCAGGAAATCCAGTGTGGTACCTAGCTTTTTGTGGCCATCTTCGCAAGTTGGGTACAACAATGTTTTGTGATCCTTTAACATCTGCTCCAGGTTCTCCTTCTCCTTTTCAGTTTCACATTCTTCCTTTGCATCAGTAATGGCCCGACCAAGATCATCATCAGCGGGCCCATCTGCTGCCTCTTGATCTTCATTATCTACCCCGTTGCAGTATCATCGTAATCAGGATACATATTATGATAGTTGTAATCATCCTCTTCTTCTTCGTTGTCTTCCATCATAACCCATTTTTCTCCGTGCTTGGTCCAACAATTATAGCTGGGCATTAAACCGGATCGAAGCAGGTGGGCGTGAATGGTTCTGGTATTTGAGTAGTCTTTCTTATTCTGACAGTGAACACATGGACAGCACATAAAACCATTGTGACCACGGTTTGCATTAGCCACAACGATGAAATTTTGGAGGCCCGTAATGTACTTGTAAGTGCGTCGGTCACCGTACATCCATTGCCGGTCCATCTGCATTAATATATAGTATATCAAAAATTAATAGGGAGATGACCATTTATATAGTACATCAATGACACATGAAAGGATAAAGTTGCCGACCTCGACCGAGAAGGGAAAGAGCAACGAGAAAACTTATTTCGAACTCTCGGGCATTTCACCGAACACCTCTTGTGCATAGAGAAAAAACACTAACTAGCACACCTCTCACCCTTTTGCTATGCTCCAAAATGAGAGAGTGGAAAAATAAAAGAGAGGGTTGTGGGCCACGGTGTGTTATATAGGCGCACCCCATTTAACACCGGTTCAAACCACGGACCGATGTTAAAGGGGGGGGCTGCGCGGACCACTGGTGCAGGGTCTTTAACACCGGTTCGTGGCTCGAACCGGTGTTAAAGGGGGTGCTCCTTTTTGCTTTCTGGACCATGCTGGTACGGGCGCCCCTTTAACACCGGTTCGTAGGAGAACCGGTGTTAAAGCCCATTTTCGATCTCAACCAAAGGCCTCGTTTCCACTAGTGTAAACTTTTTTTTTTTGATAGAACCACTAGTGTAAACTTGAATCCACACTCCAACATGTACTGCATCTGCATGAAACGGTGACACCACGGTGTACATGTCCTAGGTTGGACCTGTCTGTCGACTTTGGATGCCAAGTAAGTTTTCTGAATGTTTTTTACGTGAATATACAATTACAATGACATAGAAAATGTATTTAAACAATTTAAATGTATTTATTCATATACGCACATTGCTCTCCTGATTTTTGGGAGGAAGCCAGCAAGCCACCTATGTACAAACTATATAATATAGACAGATCTTGTAAGATTGCCAAGAAGCAAACGTGCAGGGATTCTCGACCAGCATACGGAAATTACAAATTATCAGCGTACATGTGTGCACCCAACAGCTGCATACGTGTTGATATCAAACAACAAACTCTCCTACAATTTTGGAGGTACAATATGTACAAGTCTCTTTCACGGCCGGGGGAAGAAATGGCATCACGGAGTGCACGAAATCCGGGCGCTCAAGAATTGGGACCTTTCTCCTAGTATTGTACCATGACTTGTGTTATGTAGGTAGGTCATGCGACGAGCCGATGCACACGATCTACACAACCTTCCCCGGGTACTGCCTTAGTTTTTTCTAAGGAATACAGTAGAGGAAACACCCACGGTGTTTTTTTCTAAATAACAAGAACTCAAATCTTCGTCCAGTGTGATCAGGTTGTACATCCACTTTACTAACCAACCTCCACTTTACTAACCAAGTGAGATAGACTCTCCTTTTTACCGGCCGTAGCATCGTGTATATGTGTGTGCAAATTTCTTCCACAGTTTTTTTTTTGAACTAGTACAATTTTGTGTTGGCAAGACTATGATATTATATAATTGCTTAAGCACTAGTAAGTCTGCACGTGCAGGCACGTCTTAACTGACTTTTTATAATAGTTCAAAAAAACTCAATGTTTATAATGTATACACCGAAACTTTTTACAATAAAATTAGCATATATCTCCTGATTTTACTAACAATGTTTAGGTGACATGTTATCTTTTTGTATGCTAGATAAAGCTAATTTTCTTTACTGTTCCCCCATTCTTGCTAAGGCCGAGTGCTTCTTCATGGAAGAAAGTTCCATCTTGGTGCTAAATCACCTCCCTTTCACATTCTGTATTTAATCACAACTGTAATTATAGAAAGGAAATAAGGAGAGATACAGTTACTCCAAGAGACACATTCGTATGATTCAAAAAGAAACTAAGTTTTTCTGTGCGAAGGGTAAATTATATTGATCAAGTAACATGATTACATTCCTTCCGGCAATGAGCTAATATCTAGTTAGGACCTGACCAAGGCCAGGTAGCCGTTTTAGTGGACTACAATCACGGTTAGCCAACACGTGGCTTACCTTATTTCATGCTTTAGTCTCTAACTTAAGAAAAGTTCATACACAAAGTAGTTGCTTGACCTCATGTGTGATGTAAGTTACCCCCAATATATCGATACTTTTGCTCCTGAATCTGCTGGATGCCTCCCCCCCGGCGGACAATCCCAGTCACTTGTTTCTTCTGCTCATGCCTAAGAAATTAAGTTACATTAACTTTGGGATTCTCTACATCAAACAAAACACTGAAAAAACTATTGCTAACACCTGTTAACCATTGTAAATCACTATTTTTAACACATAATAGCAGGATCAAAATCTGATAATGGCACTACATAAGTTTCATAGGAAATTTATCCAAGTAAAATGCGAGATAATACATCGATATACATAACAAAATAATTAACCATATAGCACGTGCCACTCAAACTATGTGCAGGGTTGCAATGGATAAGACCCTCTTCCTACCTGCATGTTTATTCTCATAGCAAGAACAATGCGTAAGACTAATAGACATGTCATAGTAAGTGAATACAAATCAGTTTAAGCTTAAATCTGAGATGTCACAATAGTAAAATCTAGTACCTCGTGAGGTCCGCAACAACTATTATTTTTCTCACGGCATTGCTCATATTCTGTTGAGAAACTGACCAACTGCAAGCCTACCCCCTTGAATGGAACATTAACTACAAGGAACACCGGAACAGACTTCCATTGCACGTAGGGTATAATTCAAACTAAAGGGTCATTATTGAGGAACATAGATGGATGAACAACAACAAAAAAATAGATTACCTTCTAAAAATGCTTTGCTCCCTCTGCAGGGACGTTGACATGTTGCTTTATGCTTTTTGATCACTTGTTTTTCATTAAGTTTTTAGATTACCTTCGCCCTTCTACAAACTTGCATGTCTACAACCTGTTTGTACAAAGCAGTGAATAGACAATGTTTGATTAATATATGAGCAAGGGTTCATGGATAATGTACCTCCATAGGCAAATATACAGTCCGAGAATCACTTACGGACTACAGTTTGTTGGCATATCTTTGCCAGTACTAAAAAACTATCATTTTCGTTCTTCTATAATCAACCAACATGAAATCTAACTAAAACAAAAGTAACAATAGGGCAGTATCACTTACCAAAAGAGATAGTTCATCTTGATAGCAAAGAACTGTATGTAAAGTAAGCTTTACACCATGACACAAAATATATAGCCAACAAAACACTGCCAGCAGCAGTATAGTCTGATGGTGCAGAAGTGCTGCTCAATAGGATATAAACTAAAGGAGACATGCATGCAATACTCTACATGGAGAAGCATACCTTGGTGAGTTCATTAGGAGAGGGAGCAATGTAGCGTCAAAAGAGAATTGCATTAATAGCTAAGGTATGCATTAGGCCTAACGGTTAATATTTTTAGAAGCTAAGGTATACCTGATATATTAATAGCTATTAAATGAATTACCTCTTTTAACCAGTAATCCTTTTTGTGACTCGTAGAGATGATAATATCCATAAAAACCTTTGTCAGTACAGTACAATAGAACTCACCCCTAAAACCAGTACAAATGTGACCAATATGGAGCTGGCTCTAAGAAATTCAATTTCCGATAATAAAGTGTTTACATCAATATATTAAATCCTAAATGCCAGCATGCCTAAGATTCCCGGAGAAACAAACACAACATCAAGTAAATTTCTATATTTGTGCTTACCCTACTTACGATTACGAAATAGGCGATTGTGCATGTTCACAGGTTCTGCATTTTCCGCATTGGCATTTGCGAAGACCACGGAACAATCAATTGCAGTAGGCTTATATTCTTGTGATATTGAGTGATCAACTCAAAACTAACAGTGCAGTCCTTAGATGCAAAAGTACCTAAAAAGAAAGGTAAAATAGTTTGTCATTGATCGTGTCCATTACATAGAGGCAATCAGTCATAGGAGGAAGGAAAAATAAAGGTAAAATGGACTGTCATTGATCGTGTCCATTACATATGAAGTACCTTAGAAACATATGGCAACAGATCTGAATATATGTATCAATAAACAGTGAAATTCATCTCCAGCATTCACATGAAAAAAAACTCGATAATCTAGATTCTAATTTATAAGCATTCAACCTTTAGCACCGGAGCTATACAATGTCAGCCCCTTGATATCATGGATTATTAAAACCTAACAGAGAGAATCCAAGCGCCGCAGTGGCTAAAAATTTACAATTGAATGCATCAACGAACTTATAATCATGATACTGCACATGTGAATTTGGAACAACAATGCACAAGATAGAATGGATACCTGCAGTTCAGAATCTACGGATCAAAACATGCTTAATTCACTAACGGGGACTTGGTCGTCCTGGAACAGCAGGACATACGCCCAGACTTCTGGAAATCCAGGAAGACCAGTTTGGCTTCGTCTATAGATCGGAAGCCCTCGTAGAATAAGATGTCTTCCAGTCGGGTCGTCACGGGCCTCCTCTTCCAGCTGCCCTTCCACTGCCTCTCCCGAGAGTCCCACGGCCTCCATCCGCGTCTATCCCGACCCCTCTCCTCGACACCCTTCTTGATTTGTGAATCCCTGGAGAGGAAGCCATGGGGCCGACGTCGGTTCCCTCTATATCACCACAATCGGCGTCAAGGAGGCGACCGAGGCAACACGACGACGACGCGCGGGTCAGGATGCGTCGTCCCTCTCGTCGACCCCCTTCTTGATTTGTGAAGCCCTGGAGAGGAAGCCATGGAGCCGACGGTCGTTCCCTCTCTGTCTCACCGCAATCGGCGTCAAGGAGACGACTGAGGCAGCACGACGACGGCGTGCCGGTCAGGATGTGCCGCCCCTCTCGTCGACCCCCTCTTGATTTGTGAATCCCTAGAGGGGAAGCCATGGGGTCGATGGTGGTTCCCTCTCTGCCTCACCACAATCGGCGTCAATGAGGTTTCCGAGGCAGCACGACGACTCTTGTAAGGAGGCGGCATTTAGTTGAAAATGACTATCCCGATCGTGTGAGGGAGTTCTCTCTTTTTCCCTCGGGGGAGGATTGCAAGGAGCGGTTTGTTCGCTCGGCAGAGCAGAGTCCGTCAAAGATAAATGCTAAGTGCACACACCGTATCAGACTATATCAATCTGAGTCGTTACATCTAACCGTGTGGCACAATCTGGCGGTGCTAGTTAGCCTAGTACGTATGGCGGGGTGACTCTAAGAAAGATAATGTTTGCTCCTTTAATAGTAGTATAGATGGAGAGGAAGCCATGGAGCCGACGGTCGTTCCCTCTCTGTCTCACCGCAATCGGCGTCAAGGAGACGACTGAGGCAGCACGACGACGGCGTGCCGGTCAGGATGTGCCGCCCCTCTCGTCGACCCCCTCTTGATTTGTGAATCCCTAGAGGGGAAGCCATGGGGTCGATGGTGGTTCCCTCTCTGCCTCACCACAATCGGCGTCAATGAGGTTTCCGAGGCAGCACGACGACTCTTGTAAGGAGGCGGCATTTAGTTGAAAATGACTATCCCGATCGTGTGAGGGAGTTCTCTCTTTTTCCCTCGGGGGAGGATTGCAAGGAGCGGTTTGTTCGCTCGGCAGAGCAGAGTCCGTCAAAGATAAATGCTAAGTGCACACACCGTATCAGACTATATCAATCTGAGTCGTTAGATCTAACCGTGTGGCACAATCTGGCGGTGCTAGTTAGCCTAGTACGTATGGCGGGGTGACTCTAAGAAAGATAATGTTTGCTCCTTTAATAGTAGTATAGATGAGATGCAGAGAGGATTCTCAGCGCTCTGGGTTACCCTATGCAATCTACTGTGTCTGCCTGTGGCCCTTCTTTTATTTTCTCGCTGGTTCTCCGGTATTTCCTCTCCCGACCCGATCGTCCACGTCGCCAAAGTTGGCAAGTTCATCTTCTCCACCGTTCCAGCGCCTCCCCTTCTAAGCCTAATCACATCCCGTCTCCCATGAATTCTGTCGCCGCCCTCCACGATTTCAATAGTCGTCGGCGCCCTGGATCCCGTCCCCCACCAATACACAATCCCAGCAGGCGGCTACGACCCAGTGGAGCATCTACGCGCCGTGTGGCAGCTCCACCCGAGAGACTCCGGCACCACATGCACCATGGCTCCGTCGAGCTCCTCCCCGCGCGCCGCTGCCACTGACAGATTTGGGGACCAGCACGAAGACAACGAGGAACCGCTGCACTCCATCGAGTTATGTACATCCGAACTCGTTGTTCATGTCCGATAGATCCGAACTCGATTTTAGGCAGATTTGCTCTTCAATTTTTTCGATCTGGATTTGCTCTTCCAATGTTAATGGAGTTGGATCCGTTCTTTGGTGTGTGGAGCAATGGAGGGGGTCGGGATCCTAAACTAGGGTCTTGATTTTTTTTCATGAATTTCATGTACGTTGTGGTGTTTGTGGTGATGGCCTCAGATATCGTGTTCCAGATCCATTACAACGATTTTAGTAATTGTTGATTTGCATTTTTCCTTGAAAGAAAACATCCAATGGCTGTTTTGGACACCAAGCTTACTATTAGTATTTACAAATTCCAGTCGTCAAGGTACTAGAAGAAAATATAATTTAATTATCTACTAAGAAAGTCTAGATCTGTACGCCGTGAAGAACAAAATATAGAAGAAACCCAGGCTATAGTTATTCACGGATATGTTTTTTAAGACCCGGAGAGTTGTTTGCTTCTGTAATTGTTGTTCATGTTCATGGATGTTTTATATCCAAAATGCAAATTTTGTACAGTTTCATCGTATGTAGATTCTGTGCATATTCTATAGAATTGAGTTTATTTTTCTGTTTTATAAAACACGAATTTGTCTTTCAATTTTATATCCAAACAACTCTACATGTATGTTCTATTGCATTCTACCGCATCATCGATTAGTGGAGGGCTCTTTTCCTGCTATGTCCCATCATTCCCGATGTTTTATTTTGTGCCCTTGTATTTTTCTTGTGCTCCCAACCGGTTGTAAATCTAGAGCTGCCTATTGCATCTATCTTGCATTATTACTAAGAGGTGTTTTTTTGTGCGAAGATCATCTCATTTACTTCTACAAATCTCTATAACATGGCATGTTGATTTGATATAAATAACATTTGGAGATTTGAATGTTTCTATTGTTTATATGTAGGTATTGGGTTGAGGGCTGCAACTAAGGCAATTGGTGCTAATCATGTCAACTTGGAGACGACCCAGAGCTTGATTGCTATTTGCTTTACTTAACTGTCCGCATGCGGTGCGATGGCTCCTGGACACACTTGTTTAGGCACAAGAGCTACATGGTGATCACGTGAATGATCACAAGAATTGGTATTTTAGGTGCCCCTCGCTGGCACTGCTAGATTGCATTTTCTTTATCTGATTCCAATTATGCTTGATTCAGTTCATAGTAATTTCTTTCGGAGTTTGGCCAGGTCAGGTTCTCCCAAATGCAAATAATTGTTCAGGTGAAAATATTGTAAAATGTGGCGCAAATAGTACATAGATTTGTTAATTAATTACTGATTCATCGTAATGAGGTTTGGAGATGCAAAAACCATATTGTATTGTACTACAAGGTAATAAGATGCATCTCTCGGCAAGGTTGTGTATTTCCAGTGAAAGATTTATGGAAATCTTTATCTGTTAGTTAGGTTTGTTCTATTCTTTTATTTTTTTACCAAGTAATTATTTATGGGTGATGAGCTACTCCTTGCAACTTATGCATATATGTACATACCATGTTTGTAAAACTTCTAGAAAACATATAAAGGAATAAGAGTTGAAGTTCGGGTATGGAGTCAAATAAGTGGAGGGGGCCAAACAAGTGCGTGGGCGATATAATGTTGCAGTTCCTTGTGGAGCAGCTCTTCATAGACGACGACACCATGCTTGGCTTTGACGGCCCGTGGAGGCAAACCTTCAGGTTGTTGTCACCTCTGGGCTGCCGGCTCGCCGCTCCTCGAATCTTTGTGAGCAGGATAATATGATTTTGTGTTTGTTAATCTGACAAATTTTGATAGGAAATTGATATGAATATATAATAGATCATACTGTTGTAAATCAAATAATTGGTGTGCGTAGTTGTTCCCTGATTAGGTTAGATTCTAACAGTCCATCTATTTATGAAGTGAATTGATATATACTGACAATCAGGCTATCTATTTGGTGTCCTCCAGGTGGATTCTCAAATGGTTTGTGACCTCTCTAATTGTTACTTTATGGTTAATCAAAATATCTTCATGTTCTTTTCCACATTTAAGAACTAAATGATTTTGTTGGAATGCGATGTTCCAATATAAATATAGGCCTCTAGAATGTGTAAGTTTGTTTGTTAGTGGCTATGTCATATCTGAAGAAGGGTAAGCTATAGGTTTGTTTATCAACCAATGCACAGGTTAGCATGTTAAAGCATTGTCTGGTTTCGGACATTGCCCTGCTCAGTTCACGCAAGTTGCCAATTCTTTTGATTTACTTGTATGAGTATTTTATCTTGCTTCGAGAGACCTCTCATTTCATGTAGTATGTGTATGCGAGTGTTTTGGTTTAACAACTTGAACCCCTATAGAGATCTCTCATCTGCTTTATGTTTGTGTTTTATTTTCAGATATCTTTCAATGGTCTGCTTGGTTAGCTCCTTTCCAAATAATAAGGTAGTCCTAATGCTCACATGGTATTTGTTTCTTCTCTTTGGTATAGTTGTGCTATGCTGAGCTGACTGAAATTCAAAAAAACTACTCCCTCCGACCCATATTAGTTGACTCCAATTTGGATGTATCTAGACAAGTTTTTGTGATAGATACATCCAAACTGGAGTCAACTAATATGGGTCGGAGGAAGTGGAGAATATATAATTTGCAGAATCCTCTCTAGGAGGATCGAAGTAAGTATTGTTTACATAGATAATATCATTTCCACACACAGTGAGCAGCATAATTTATTCTGACTGATAATTCACATTAACTACAGGCTTAAGCGTGGAGACATGCATGGGCGCTAAGGCCATCTGCGTGTTCCCGCACGTGGTTGCTTGTTGTGGGTTTTCACGGTCTACGCCCCTTGTTGTGGGCCTGGGACGTCTGTGCACATATGTTCCATGGGCGGGTCGTGGGCGGTGCAGGGCGGGACAAAAAGAAAAGGCATGACCCGAGCTTGCCCCGAAACCTTGGGTTTTGCCAACCACTCGCTGTCACTGACATGCACAAAGGTGTCCTAGGTTGGACTTGTTTGTCGAATTTACATGCCAAGCAAGTTTTCTGATTGTTAATTGGGATATATGGAAGAATATAGGATTACAAAAACATAGAAAATGTAATAACTGATATAAATGTATTTCCTGCAGAATTTAATTACACCAGCTCAACGTTGGAGAAAACGGTGTACTCTATGTGATGAGGAGTATCGCTCTTGTAGGGTTACTACCGCCTTTTACCGGGGCTTGCATTCAATTCTTATCACACTTCCCCTTCCGACCTTCCAGCACCATGCATGTATGAGACTCTATACACCATGTAACCACTTAGAGCATATCCACTCATTGGACGTTTCTAGGCCAAAACTCGGACCAAAATAAGGCTGGACAAAACTCGTTTTCGGTCTGGGATCGCCGAGTTTCACACTCGCGTTCCCAAGCCGAGTTTCGACCTTCCAGCACCACGCATGTATGAGACTCTATACATCGTGTTACCACTTAGAGCATCTCCACAAGTCGAAGATGGGCCATAGGGGGCCCACACCAACCCCTGGCACGGGCCCACCCTAGGCCGCGCCAGCAGGGGGTGTGGCCACCATGGCCCATCTCCTGCTTCGCCCCTTCGCTTATATCTTCCTCCCGAAACCCTAATAATAGGGGAGCGATCACAGAAAGATTTCGCCGCCTCTACAGGACGGAAACTACAAAGAGACAAAGAGCTCTTTGGTAGGCAGATTTCTGCCGGGGAAATTTCTTCCCGAAGAGGGAAGATCGTCACCATCAACACCGTCATCAAGCTAGACTTCAACAGGATCATCATCATCATCCTCACCACCTGTTGGGGATATACTTTTCGGGTATACCCATAGGACTCGCTGACCAGGGTGGCCCACCAACACGTTAGAGCTTTGCTTCACGGACAACCCAGTCAGAGGAAGAGGAGGAGCCAATTCTGGCTACGACAAGGCCCAGAAGAGTTACCTACTTAGGTATGTAGTATTACTTGTAGTCCAAGCGGTAGATAGTTACCGACTCTGTAACGTAGCCGGATAGGTCTCTCTTGTAACCCTAGGCCCCGGTGACTATATAAACCGGCCCTATGGGAGCATTTAGGGCACCAGATCATAGATCAACCACAACCAAATCGCACAGGCGAACCTCTCTTGTAATCCGCTGTAACATCCGGCTTACGCCGATATATTACTAGGTTGATAGAAGGAGTAGGATTCGATCACCGCAGTCGGATCTGAACCTGGGTAAACTTGTGCTCGTCGCTCCTAGAACATCCGACGTCGCACACCCCATCTTTCCAACGCCACTAGGACCCCCTATGGTGTACTTTTCGACAACCCAACGATAGTTGGCCCCACCGTGGGGCAGGTGACCTTTGGAGCATCATTCCAGGCAGAATCTGCGCGTGCAGGAATCGGCGAAACAATCGCCATGGGTCACATGGTCTACGCCAGTGATGTCCCTCTCGTCCTTCTCGATGAGACCTGGATTCCAGCTTCAAAACCCGTGACTACCTACACGATCATGTCCATCGACGAGATCGATATCTATCTTGGTTTAGCCGAACCCGCCCAACCCACCCTTGAGGTGATGACCATGGTGGAAGAAAAATCCGGATCTACTTTGTCCACAAAGGCGGAAGAGTTCAAGATCCCGGAAACAATCAAACCAACCCAGCCCATTCCTGTAGTGGAAGAAGAGGTGGAAGAAAAATCCGGATCTGATCTCCCTGACGAGATCGGATACACGGATGAAGAATATATCCGCTACGGATCCATCGTCCAAGACGCTGTAGCAGGAAAAAATACCCTTGAAGCACAAGATAGAGAAGATGATGAAGCGCCCCTACATCGATTACGAAGCAATCTAAGACATCATGGAGAACTTTGAGATGGAAGAGGCGTAAACCCAGCTGTGCCACTACTTGAAGAACATGAACAAGAAGAAGCATTGTTTTGTATACCACGTAAGCACTGGATTCGACTCTGTCGATGATGGATCTGGTAGTGATTCGGTCCTAGACGCAATCGAAGAAAACGGCGACTTACCTGGCTCACCGATGGAGTCAATCACGTTGCAGGAATTTCGAGACTTCGACAAGGAGATGGAGGAGTACGAAGGAGAACACACCTACAAGCCAACGCTGAAAGAATATGTGGGCCCCCATGTGTGGTTTTGGTAATTAATGACAATCTTTATGGACTAATGTATGTATTAAGTTGCACTTGTAGGATTTGTCCATTGGCATCGCTTGGAGAATGTGTTGGCTTCAAGGTCTATAATATGATGAAGAAGATATGTTGTGCAAGCTCAAAATGCGCCATCTATAGAAGATATCATGTTTGATGCTTGCCATCTTGGGTGATCAAGGATCGGTGATGAGGAATTAAGAAAGGCATTCCATATTGAGAAGAGCAAGATCGTCTACATCGAGCTCAAGTGGAATGCTCAAGGAAAATGTATAATCTTGATAGGTTTTCCCTTTTGCCGGTCTCATATTGTTAGTGGGAGACCGGGTTTAGGATAAATAGCCGTACTATCAAGAGGGGCTCTCGAATGAGTAACTCGATCACATCATTCGGAGAGAGCTCAAACCTTTTCATACTTGCATCATCGTATTTGGTTGTTATTTGGTCTTGTCCATGTGAGGATTTAGAGCTTGTGGTATCTCCATAACAAGCTTTTGTTCATTAAAATCGGATCTCCCGTATATATCTTGTGGCGATTTTGATCTTGGCGGTTATCCGGTGTCTCACCAAGTGAGGTATATCAAATTATATTACTTGATACATTCTCACTTGGTGATAACCAATATTTCCTCTATCCAATGCAATTGGAATCGGGTCAATCGGAGTCACCAATCAAAATTTATGACCGTTGAATCTGCCTCTTATTTGATTTATAAAAGAAAAGAGAAATCAGTTTTCTGGGCCGAGCGGTAGTACTGGCCGGGCGGGCCGGTACTACCGCCCGCCCATGAGCGCGCCCCATTTCTTTCTGTCTCGACCAACACCTTTTTCCGGTTGTACCGGACGGCCCGGTAGTACCGCCCGACCCAGATAGTTTTCCCAGGTTCTTTGCTCCTGCGCCGATCCCGCTCAGCCGCGCGCCTCGCTCGATTCCGTGTTGCCCCTGGCGCGTTGACCCGCGCCTTGCTGCGTGCACCTGTGCCCGGGTCCACTCCCAATCCCGCGCGCTTCCGCCGCAGACTCTGTGCGCACCTGCATCCCTGGGTCCCACATGTGCCCAGATCTCCCGCGCGCCCCCCCTCGCTTCGCTCCTGCCGCTCTGGATCACTCTCGCGCGCGTAGCTACCTCGCGTTGACCCGCGCAGTCTCGATCCCGCCAGCAGCCACGCGCGTTCCCCGTTGGCCTTGCTCGCTCTACTAGGCCTCAGGGTGCATGTGGGAGTGGGCTGCCCGCGGAGCCCACTACCCAAGCCCACATAAAAGCTATGCGGGACATCCGCGGGTAAACAAGAAAAAATAGTGGGTTTCCGTGGGAATCGAGCGCGTACATTAAAAAAACTACTTTGATCCAAATTAATATTTTTATATTTGTCTAGATTCGAATATATCTAGACATATTTAGTGCTAGATACATCCGAATCTAGCAAATATGAGGACATTGATTTGGATAGAAAAGAGTAGGAATTTCTCAATCAAGCAAATATTATGGCTAGTAGAAAGAATGGCGAGTCACTTAAAAAGTGGAAAAAATAATTAATACATTGAAGTGCTAAATGTTGATCGTATTATATACTAAAATATTTTTATAAACATTATACAAGCAATAATTATAATAACATATTTGCGGTTATATGTGGGTATACGCGGGATACTGGACACCCGCATAAGTTTCGCGGGCTCCCGTGGGACACCCACTTAAATTGTGTGGGACTGTGCGGGCGTACGCGGGCTTCCCGCGGGCAGTCCCACCTGCACCCTTAACTAGGCCCCGCCGCTGCCGCCTGGGTCGCGCGCTCGCGCTGTCGCATCCGCTTCGCCTGCTCACTGCACGCTCGCTTCGCCTGCCGTGCCCGCTCGCTGGGCCCGCCTGCTGTGCGACCGCACTGGTTCGCTCGTTGCGCGTGCGTTGCCCCGTGTGTGGGTCCTGCTTTCACTGCGCCCGCTGGACCCACTCTCTCGCGCGTTGGCTCGCGCTGGAGCCGTTGCCGCGTTGACCGCCCTACTGCTGCTACTGTATTATTTTCGCTGGTTGGGTCCGGTAGTCCGAACGACAAATATCCCCAACGACCAGATTTTCTAGGCCTCCTATTTAAGCCCTTTAGCGATTATTATTTGGGTTGCTTCTTCCTCTTTTATTAGTCTAAGCTTTGCCCCCATTTTCTCTACATCTTAAAGCTTGATTAATCTCTTCCCCTCTGATGATTCTTGCCCATAATTGAGTGGAAGAGAGAGGAGATCTATATCCACGTTTTGACCAAACCAAAACATCTCTTTGTGAGTGTATCTTTGGGGATCTAGATTTTGGGGGATTTTGTGTCCCTCTTTGATTCCTCCTCTCTTGTTCCCCCAATAGCTTTAGTAGCTTTGTTGGAACTTGAGAGTGAGAGATTGGTGCATCTTTGTGGTGTTCTTGCCATTTGCATTAGGTGCATCGGTTTGAGTTCTCCTCAAAGGATTTGGTTCGTGTTGTTCATAGAAGCTTGTCCCTCTTGGGTTCTTCGAACCCTAGACGGTTTTGTGGCCTTGGTGGCGTTTGTTGGGAGCCTCTAATTAAGTTATGGAGAAGTGTCCCAACCTTGTGAGATGTTCCGGTTTGCCACCGACAAGTCCACCGACAGTGGAAGTGTGGATCAATTCCGTTGGGGTAAGATTCACTAGATAATAAGGGAGGCCTTTGTGGCGTTGGTGGTTTGATACCACCCCCTCTCCAAACGAGACGTACTCCATGTTGGGAGGAACTCAGTAAAATATTATCGTCCCCGCGTGCCTCGGTTATCTCTATACCCAAGCTATTTACTTATGCACTTTACATTGTCATAGCCTTAGTGCTTGAAGTAATCTATATCTTGCTATCACATTGTTGCTTGTATTGCGTAGCATAAGTTGTTGGTGCACATAGGTGAACCCTAGTTGTTCTAGGTTGTGCTTGACAAAGTAAACACTTGTTTTATTCTGCCTTTGTCGAGCCACTCTCGAAAAAGTTTTAATCGCCTATTCACCCCCTCTAGGCGACATCTGTATCCTTTCAAACGCAAGGTGAGCCAGAAAATTCTCCTAGTCCATATGATAGCATGGATGAAAGCTACACCTCGCAGGATGATATGGATACCGGAGATTCCTCCGAGGTCCACAAGCCAACCATGACACAAAGTACTGACGTTAAGGCTACTGGGTGGTCAAAGAAAAAGAAGAACAAGAATCCGAAACCGGCAGAGCCGGACGTCAAAGAAACCAACAAAGAAAAAGTTGATGAAGAGATCGAGATGGAGAATCAGGATGGGGATCCGATTAATACCACCCCGATCGACCCTCCTGTGGATGGACACGTCGTCACCAAGGGTGCACGTGAAATTTATGGAGATGCCCTCACAATTCCAATCCCAACGTCTTCGGATCTCACACCAGTTGCGTTGGAGAAAAGGGCTGAGGACCTGGAAAAACACCGCCCATTTCTACTCGAAGAAGCCGGGCGCATCTTCGAGATGAGATAGCAGTTAGATAGTGATCCTGCCAGATATCAGTCAGATTTCAAGCAACATCCAAACAACACAAGGGGAGGTCCGTTTCTTGCCAGCAAGCATCCGGATATCCACAAAGATCTATTCGACGGAAAAGATGGAGAGAATATCTGAGTCTACAGCACGCCGTTGGAAAACGCTGCTGCAGCTCGAGCCATCCTCGCCAACAATCCGTCTCCGCAACAGGTTCAGCAGTCCGTCGTGCTGCTGGACAAAGGATTAAAGCAGCAGAAAACAGCCGCGTCATTTAGTGGCAAGCTAGCATCGAAATCCGAGTTTTGCCACACTGGCGCTGACCAAAGTGATGACGCAAGGCTTCGTAGGGATACGACTCAATGCTACCGTCCCCTTGGAGAATAAGAAAATTCAAGAACTGGCTCAAACAGCCACTCTCGCCGGCCAGCACATGACTGGGCAAGAGTTATTCCGGCTACGTCCGAAGACGCCATCAGGGCAGTGGGTCCTCACCAGACCCATCGTCGGCAAAACAACCGCTACAGAGAAGACCTAGAAACACGCCGCCAGTGAGAGGAGAAGGATCGATTAAGGATGCCACCACCGAGCCGTCTGGCTAGCAACGCCAGACGAGGAGATGATTCAGATCGCCCTGAATCTAGTAGGGACGGTGTCCGAAGAAACATGCATTGGAGTTAGCATAATGAGGCTCCACCGCCACCACCAAGAAACCCAGTAGGGCCACCATCGCCCCCTAGAAGCGACCATGAAGGATCACGTCAAAGCCATGGAAGCCGCAGGGGCGGAGGCGGCAATGGTGAGAGGAGAAGTAGAAATCCGAGTCCACCACGCAGAAGCCGCGAGACCCGAAGGAGCAAATCTCTGTCGCCAAACGACGCTCGCCATCACATTGAATCAAACATAGAAGCGCGGAGGTATGAGGAAGAAGATGTATATGTGGGACCCAAATGCTTTGGACCACGCATACGTTAAACCAGATTTTTGGTTGATTTTGTTATCGCCAAACACATTCAACCAAATGACGGTGCAGCCCGGGCAGATAGCTCGCTCCAGGATTTTTTCCAAGCCTGCTGCATCGCCAAAGGAGGAAACAGCCTGGTTGCAGTCCGATATCTCCCGCTCATGCTGAGGAAGACGGCTCGATCGTGGCTCAATGAACTGCCAGAGAATTCAATTCACAACTGCTATGATATGCAAAGTGCATTCTTTTCAAACTTTGAGGGAACATACAGGAGGCCCTGCACAGTCGGAGACTTGCAGCGTTGCACACAAAGACCAGGAGAAACCTGCTGGGATTACCTCAGATGCTGGATCGATACGAAGAACTGCTGCGAAGGAGTAAACGAGCAAACTGCGATAGAAGCTTTTATTCCAGGACTTCCAATCAGACTTTTATGTCACAGGCTGAAGCGTGACCACGTCACAGATTTGAGAGAAATGATAGAAACGGCAAGAAAATATGTCGATGCCAATGATGATTCAGAAGGGCTGCTAAATATTCTGGCAATCCCAATGCGGCCAAACAGCCAAAGCAAGCTCAGAAGTGCAAGAACATCTCGAACGAAAAGCCGGCTCCGAACAACGCAGCTGTTAACGCAACATTCGGATCTGGAGGATGAGGAGGGCGCGGAGGCGGCCGGGGTAGAGGCCGTGGAACTTCCCAAATCCAGGGCAAAGGAGACCAGCAACCCGGAAGAACCTATACCTGGGATGACATTTCCAATAACCCCTGTGTCCACCATTTGGATAGTAATGGAGGATCTACCCACACAAATGTCGAGTGTCATTTCAATGATGACATCAAGAAAAACGAATCCGCTAGCTACAGGGCCAAGCAACGAAAAGGAAAGAAAAATTCCGAGAAGGGAAAGGAGCCCAAGGAAGATTCCGACATGGAAGAAGCGGAAGCCGCTGCAGAGCCCAAGTCGGATGGAAAGAAAACTTTTCCGACTAAGAAAGACGCGTACGTCTTCTTCCTTGGATCCCAACCTGCCAAAGAAAAGAAGGCGGTTCTTCGTGAGCTCAATGCCACGGTTCTGGCTGTTCCACAGTTTCTGGATTGGTCGGATGTGACCATCACCTTTGACCGTTCAGATCACCCAAGGAAAACACATCGTCGGGGAAAGTATCCTCTGGTTGTCAATCCTCTTATTGATGTCTATGAGTTTTCTAAAACACTCATGGACGATGGAAGCAACATTAACATCCTCTACATCGAGACTCTCCACCGCATGAAGCTGCACGAGAGCCAGTTGAGTTACAGGAGTGTAACTTTCCATGACATTGTACCAGGGAGACAGGCGGATTCTCTGGGTGAGATTACTCTAGACGTCACATTCGGAACCCGAGAAAATTACCAGACCGAGCCACTCTCTTTCGAGGTGGTACCGTTCAAAAGTGCTTACCACGCCATCTTCGGACGTCCGGCTTAGTAGGCGTTCATGGCTCGTCCCTATTACATCCACAACATGATTAAAATTCAAGGTCCAAAGGGAGTAATCACCGTACGAAGAAGACCATCAATCCATATGAGATGCCGCAACGAAGAACGAGGTGTTGAAGCCAAGTTTGCAGTTCAAGGCGTCGGAAGAGACGAAGAAAACGTCACTAAAGGAAGATGATCCCTGCAAGACTAAGAACATAGGGGTAGGACTAAGCCACACATAGGAAAGCGCGCTTATCGAGTTCCTCAAAGATAATAGTGATATCTTCGCATGGCAGACCTCTGACATGACCGGAGTACCTAGGGAACTTGCCGAGCACTCTCTTAATGTGTACGCTGACGCTAAAGCCATCAAACAGTCCCTACGATGGTTTGGTGATGAATAGATCAAAGCAATAGCCAAATAATTAGCCCGACTAGAATTAGCGGATTTTATAATAGAGGTCATCCATACAGATTGGGTGGCAAATCCTGTACTCATCCCTAAAAAGGACACTATTGAATTAAGGATGTGCGTTGATTATACTGCTTTGAACAAGGCATGCCCAACAGATCCGTTTCCTTTGCCAAGAATCGATCAAGTTATCGATTCAACGGCAGGGTCAGAACTACTCTATTTTCTCGATGCATATTCCGGATATCACCAAATACCGATGAAAAAATCATATCAAATCAAGACATCTTTCGTCACTCCTTTTGGAACCTTCCGCTACAAAACTATGCCTTTTGGCTTAAAGAACGCAGGAGCAACATATCAACATACCATGCAACGTTGTCTCAATGACCAAATCGGACGAAACGTCCATGTATACGTAGATGACATAGCAGTTATGTCCAAAAAGAAGGAAGCTTTAATTTCCGACTTGGATGAAACGTTTGCTAGCCTACAAAAATTCAATATGATGCTAAATCCGAAGAAGTGTTTCTTTGGACTTCCAGCCGGAAAATTGTTAGGTTTCATCGTCTCCGAGCGAGACATAGAGGCGAACCGAGACAAAATCAAGGCTATCCTAAACATTACAAGACCGACTCGCCTGAAGGACGTAGAACGTCTCACTGGTTGCATTGCAGCAGTGAGTCGGTTCGTCAGCCGGCTCGGTGAAAGAGCCGCACCTTTATACAAACTCTTGAAGAAAACCGACAAATTTGTCTAGACATAGGAAGCCGAAACTATCCTGCAAAGTTTGAAAGATCTACTTTCAAATCCACCAGTTCTCGCAACGCCAGAACCTCAGGAACCTATGTTACTCTACATTGCAGCGACCAATAAGGTCATAAGTATAGTAACAGTAGTTGAGCGTGAGGAAGAAGGCCACGAGCATAAGGTGAAGCGGCCAACTTATTATTTGAGTGAGATCCTGATAGAATCAAAACAATGGTATCCACATCATCAAAAGTTAGCATATGGAGTGTTCTTTGCATCCAGAAAGCTACGCCACTATTTTCAAGAGCACAAGATCAGAGTGGTCAGCACTGCTCCCCTGCAAGATATACTCAATAACCGCGATGCCACAAGACGTGTCGCAAAATTGGGAATAGAGCTTGCAGCTTTCGACATTGAGTACAAACCACGTAAAGCAATCAAGTCCCAGATATTTGCCGACTTTGTCATCGATTGGACAGAAACGGCAGAAAACTCAAGTACTCCAGACTCGGAATTTTGGGCCCTATAATTTGATGGATCCAAAGCACGAGGAGGCTCGGGGGCTGGCGTGGTGCTCAAATCATCCCAAGGAGATAAATTGTTCTATGTGTTGCAAATACACTTCACGGCAACCAATAACATTGCCGAGTATGAAGCATTGCTGCATGGAATACACATGGCCAAAAACATTGGCATATCAAGACTGATGTGTTACTGAGACTCGAATTTAGTTGCTCAGCAAGTGTCCGACATCTGCAACGCAAATAAACACATGGTAGCATACAAAGCTGCCGTGGATGAACTATCTAAATCGTTCAAGGGATTTGAGGTTTGACACATCCCTCGAGCAGAAAACGAGGAAGAAGATGCCTTATCAAGGATAGGCTCTGCGTGGAAACAAGTACCGAATGGAGCTTTTTTAGAGCATTTAAGGGTCCCCTCCATACTTGGAGTTGATGAGTACTATCCGACAAAATCCAACTCACCTTTAATAGCAGTTCGGGCAGTAATTCCCAGCTGGACAAAACCCTATCTGGATTTCCTAATAGACAGAAAATTGCCCGAAGACGAAGTCTTGAGCCGGCAGATTGTCCGACGAGCAAAAGCCTACACTATAATAAATGGTGATCTCTATAAACGGAGTGTTTTTGGCGTGTTTCAGAGATGTATTTCTTCAGAAGAAGGAGTGAAAATATTAAGAGAAATCCATGAAGGCGAGTGTGGTCACCATGCTGCCGCCAGATCCTTAGTGGAAAAAGCTTTTCGACACGGATTCTTTTGGCTTACAGCTAAGGCAGATGCTGATAAACTGGTCAAAACGTGCAAGTGCTGCCAAAAGTACGCTCATCAGGCACACGTTCCGGCTGAAAAGGTGTGAACAATATCTATTACATGGTCGTTCGCGATCTAGGGGCTTGATATGGTAGGGACGTTTCACACGGCAAAATATGGATTTACTCACCTACTAGTGACGGTGGATAAATTTACAAAGTGGATTGAGGCTAGACCCATAACAAGTTGCGATGGAGTCATAGCCAAAAAGTTGGTCGAGGACGTAATCATTAGATTCAGATATCCGCACAGTATAATTACTAACAATGGGAGCAGTTTTTCCATGGGGGAACTTGCCGAATTCTGCGAAGAACAAGGGATCCGACTCAATATTGCATCAGTCGCACATCCACAAGATAATGGACAAGTCAAAAGAACTAATGGCCTCATTTTACAAGGAATCCGACCTTGCCTCGAGGCATCGCTTCGTCGGCCTGCGGGGGCTTGGGCGGAAGAATTGACGTCTGTGATATGGAGCTTGCGTACAACTCCTAACAGATCAACCGGCTATACTCCTTTCTTCTTGGTCAAGCAGTTCTTCCAAGTGATCTGATTCATCAGGCTCCAAGAGTCAAAGCGTATATCGAAGAAGATGCAGAAATTTCCCGACAAGATGATATTGATATAATCGAAGAATTACGCGTCGTTACTGAGAAGAGATCTACAGCCTATCAGCAGAAGTTGCACAAGTATCATAGTCAGAGAGTGCAAAACCGTTTTAAAAAAAAATGCGATTTAGTTCTCCGACTCGTGCAAAAAAGAAAGCACAAACTTTCCCCAATTTGGGAAGAACCTTTTATGATTAGCAGAGTTCTGCATAATGGGTCATATTATTTAACCGATATGAGACCAGTCAAGGAAAGACCCGATACTCAAAAGAGAAAGAGAGATGGTGGCAGCACAGACACGGATGAAATAGACCGTCCATGGAATATTGCACAGCTACGTCCCTTCTATTCTTAGTTATATTTCCCTGTAATCATATATGTATATGTTCAAAGTGAAATAAAGTGTTGGTTTCCTCATATTTTATCTTTGAGAAGTTTTTGCCATCTTATTTCCAAAAGAGCATGTAATTTTCTCAAAAATCCCAGAATGCTTGAAAGTACTTTATGCTCATGTTCATTCTAGTTACGACTTTTGAATGTTTACAAAATATTACCTTAGGTTACAAAATTTAAATTACTGTCTATATTTGATTCTTTATCTGATTGCTTAGACGCGGGCATTTTCCGAGTAATGAGTTGTTGGTACTGGAAGCCGGCTTTGTTTCTGAGTTTAAACTGGTTTAGCAATTACGCTCCGTTGCACAGCAAAGTTTCCGTGCTAAAGATTGACTGACCCGTGAAAGGGACGAGGAAGAGAGCCAGATAAACCGATAAGTATAGGCATAAAAATGCAAAGTGCTTCAGAAATTTTCAAGAACATCCATAAAATATATAAGCAAAAGTTCTAAGACAGTAAAAGCATTTAGTTTTTTATAGGACCAGCACAAAATAAAATATTGTATCCATCATTATATTGCGATAAGTTCAAGATAATGCATAGAAATTGTTTATGTTGCAGGCGGTGGTGATGAAGCAGGAGGAGCACTAGAATCAAAAACATGGCCACCCTCGATCTCAGACTCGGAGGCATTGCTGGCTTCTGGATCTTGGGGAGGGGGGGGGAACAACGACAGAATCGAAGAACAGTGTTGTATAGTTGGTCATCTCCGCCACGCGACAAGCATAACCGGCACAAGACTCTTGGATGGCCTTGATGTCTTACGGGTTACCCTCATCCTCCTCGTCGGCAATGCCCTTGGTGACGTGCCAGATTTTCATCTCGTTGTGGTGGCTCATTACCATCGTCAGAGCTGTTTGCGCAACAGTCTGAGCGTAGGTGATCTTCCAGTATTCGATTAACTTCGGAATCTCCTTGACCTTGTCCCTCACCTCGAGCACTGGCATTGTGTGCAAGTCGGAAAGCTTGATGGCTTTGCCAGCCTCTTCTAGAGTTTGGCGGAAGTTGTATAAGACATCTCCGACAAGCTTAATGTGCTCAAGGCGAGGTTCAGAAGTAGGAGAGTCGGAAAGATTTAGGGGGGCTGGAAAAGAACCAAAAAGACAAAATTTGGCTAAAAACAAAAGTCAAAAAACGAACAACACGATGAAAAGATTCAGAAATCTTACCTAGCATAGAGTGATTCCATTCATCATGCTCCTTGCGGAGGCTATTTAATTCACTGGCTGTGACCTGGGCAAGATCCCTCTGAATATCGAAGTCCTTCTTGATAGAAGCTAGTTCTTTGTCTCAAAGGGCTAGGAGCTTCTCGAGCCTCACGGTCTCGTGATTGCTTAACTCCAGGACTGCAGCTACAAATTTCTCCAATTCTACAGTTAACTTTTCAAGCTTGTCCCGGAGTTCGGCATTATCCAATTCCAAGACCTTGAAGTTCTCGGATTGCTCCACCATCTTGCTGGATTGACATAACAATTCTGCAAAGACAAAAAATCAGTTGGACAAAGCAAAGTTTGACTATGACAAAAATGAGAACTGATTAAGAGGAAGCCGGAAGTTTACCTTCTGCTTCATCTTTATCAATTTTCAATTTTGAATTTTCAAGACGCAAAGCTTTGATTTCTTTGTGCTTGTTGTTAATATTCATGAGAAATTCCTGGTTGGAAGATGCAATTTTCTATAAGTATGGAGACGCAATACCTTCAGACGGCAACTAAGACTCGAGCTGCAAATTTAGCTAAGTAAAATCACAGCACGAGCCTTGGGGGCTACACAACATTGTTCTTTTGCAACCTAAAAGCATAAACTCGGATCCAGCTATATTTATCCGACTTCATGCTTGGGGGCTAGAGGATATGATAATAAATGCAAATAAGAATCGGAAACTTACAATGTGTTCCAGGTGCATCTTTTCAAATCTGAGCTTGGTGCTGTGAAACACCTTCTCGGTAAGGGTGAGGGAAGGAAAGTCCGTCGCTGGAAGTTCACCAGATTGAACTTTAGCATCCCGGACCAAAATTTGGTCCACGAGGCTAACTAGCTTGACAGCTTCCTCCTCTTTGCTTGCTGCCTCTAGAGTCAAGGTTTGCTTCTCAAGACTGGATTGAGTCAGTCTGAGGATCTCTTCGTTTTCTTTCCTCTTGAGGCCAGGGACAGCGGAGCTGGCCACTTTATCCATGGTTCTTGTGGATATTACCATGGGATCATTACCCTTGATGGGTTCACCCTTGTTAGTTGCCTGATCATCAATGATGACCAGGGCTTTCGAGATTTTGTCAGCAGCAGGAGAGGCAGATGCTTCCTGTGCTGATGGAGTAGTAGATGGAATCGATGGCGGCATAGCAGGGAGATGACAAGCTTCTGCTAACGCATCTACTTGCTCGGCTTGCTGTCCAGCTTGGTATTGCTCTTCAAAACTGATTTAGCTCTAGAACACGAAAATCCTAAGTATCAGGTGTGCTCTGGAAACAAACAAAGGTACAAGAGTACTTAAAACCAAAGATAGGGTGCTTACTTTTTAACTACTGGCAGCACTTGGCTAGCAGCAGCAACAACTTCTTTTGCCTTACGCTTCTTGGAGGTGGGGCGACAACTTCTTGCACCTCATCATCCTCCGTCGCCTTCGGGTCATCTGAAGCATAGCCCTATAGTGGAGCTAGCTCGGACTCGGAGAATTTCTCGAGCTAACAAAGTCGAAAAGCATCGATGAAAATAGAGTCAGAGGAAGAACAGAAAAGAACGACGAAAATGCGCAAGAAGAGTCAAAATATTTACCGAAGTCAGAGGACGGTGGGACGTGAACATATTCATGAGACATCCGGAACTTTTCGTTCCACTCTCCCTTTGATCAAATACTGCATGAGGGTCTTGTAATCCTTCGCCGGAATCCTGTTCGGGCTGACCCACATGATGTCCTTCTTGTCCCCGGTAATCTGGTACATGAGGCGATCTCCATGGTGGTGTAGAGGCTGGATCCGATGCTCCAACTAGCAGTGGATCAAGTCGGATCCACGGAGGCCCTCATGCTTCATCAGAAACTCAATCCTCCTCTTGGCAAGGATCAAGATATCCAACAGCTCTGGTGCCTCCGCGTCCCATGATTTATGGTGGGGATCAGCACCGTCGGTGAACGCCGGAAGACCTTCTGCCCTGCCTGGAGCAGGAATATCCTTGTGATAGAAGAAAGTTCTAGCCCAACGTTTGACGGATTCGCTAGCGTTAATCCTAGGATAAAATCGGTTTCTCCTAAGGACTAAGCTAAGAGTACCGATGATATAAGGAACACCAGCACTGATGGAGTTCTTCCGAGTACCATAATAGTACCAGAAAAGGGTGAGACTTGGCATAATGACAAGAAACCCCTCGCACAGCGCTGCATGAGTACTAAGCTCGAGCAAAGAGTTGGGAGGAAGATTATGGAGTTGCACACCGTAGTAATTGAGGACCTCATGTTGGAGATATGCCCTAGAGGCAATAATAAATATAGTTATTATTATATCTTTGTGTTTATGATAAATGTTTACATTCATGCTATAATAGTATTAACAAGGAAACATTAATACTTGTGTGATTTGTAAACTAAAATAGAGTCCCTAGTAAAGCCTCTTTATAATACTAGCTTGTTGGTTAATAAATGATTGTTGTTTCCCTATCATGAACATTGAGATGTTATTAACAACAAGATCTAGGAGAATGATATGGTGGACATACTCCTATAGATAAGCGTAGCATAATGATCAAGTCATTTTAATAGTTCAATTGCTGTATGCTTTCTGATACATAGTAACCTAATTCGTTCGACCATGAGATCATGCATATCACCTTCACCAGAAGGATGCTTTGATGACATCAAACACCACACCGTAACTGGGTGGCTATAAAGGTGGCATTGAGTATTCGGAAAGTATTGGTTGAGACACATGGATCAAGAGTGGGATTTGTCCATCCATATGACGGATAGATATACTCTGGGCCCTCTCGGTGGAATGTCATCCAATTAGCTTGCAAGCATGTGACTGGCTCACAAGGGATCACATACCACGGGAACGAGAAAAGAGTACTTATCAGTAACGAGGTTGAACTAGGTATGCAGAGATACCGACGATCATAACCTCGGATAAGTAAACTATCGTGAGACAAAGGGAAATTGGTATCGTATGTAAGTGGTTCATTCGATCGCAAAGTAATCGTAGAAATATGTGGGAGCCATATGAATTTCCATATTCCTCTATTGGTTATTGTTCGGAGAAGTGTCTCGATCATGTCCGCATAATTCACGAACCGTAGGGAGACACACTTAAGGATTCAACGTTGTTTAAGTAGTTATGGAATGATGAGTGAGAGACCGAATGTTGTTCGGAGTCTCGGATGGGATCCGGATATCACAAGGAGATCCGGAATGGTCCGGAGAATCAGATTCATATAAGGAAAGTCCTGTTTCGGGGTTGGAGAATGGTTCCGGTGTTTTCATCGGGAATGTTCTAGAAGGTTCCGGAATGTCCGGCACTCTGGGGGGAAGGGTACATGAATGTGTCATAACAAGTTGGAATGATTGCATCATGTACTAGGTGTCATCTCTGAACAAAATAAAGGGTTTAATCAAATCCTAGTTTGAAAAGTCAAACGCCGATTTGAAAAGTCAAACGGCTATTTTGTGAGGTGGAGGGAGAGTAGGAAACCTACTCGGGGAGGAGTTCCCTCCCTCCACCGCCGGCCCACTTGGAGTCCGAGTTGGGGAGGGACTCCCCTCCCCTTGGCACGCCCCCTCCACCTATATAAGGAGGGGCAGGGCTGCCCCTCCAATCACACAACACCACGCCCCGCAAACCCTAAACCTAGCCGCCGACGCCGCCTAGGGCAAGTGTAAGGGTCCCAACCTTTAAATAAGGTAGAGTCCCCTGTGTTTACAATGCTAGTCCCTGGATCACTAGCTAGCATCCACAGTTAAGATGTAATATCAAGAAACAAAGGTCATAATACAACTTTATAACCAGGAATAACATAGTTTTATTACATCTTACATAGCTCATTTGGCTATTACATTACATTGCAGCAGAATAACTATAAGCATGGGGTCCTTCATCTTCAAAGTGCCACAGGCAGACATGTTGGTTGTAGACTTGTAATCCTAATCAATCAACTTCACTAATATCAAACAAACCTGCAACATAACAAGTTACAGCCACAAGGGTCAATACATTTGAATTGTATTGGCAAGTGATACTATGGTAGTATAGTGGAGTCTAACATCTATATGCATTTGGCTAAGTGGAGTTGAGGCTTGCATTGCTCAAAATAGATTTTTCCTTAACATTTGAAAACACTAAGTTTTTGCTTGACAAAATCATTTCTCCCAATCAAAGATTGAAGATCCTTTAACCCTTGTTCAACCACAAGTTTTTAACTTAGAAATTTGAATGATTAGATTCTTGATTGCTTCCATGTCTTGATGCTCAAATTGTCCTTTACCAGGGATGTGGCTAAGTACTTAGATTTTACACTCTGCAGAGGTGGTGCACTTTCCCCACAAGACTTGGTTTCACCAAGACAAGATCTTTTAGAAGCCTTCCCTTAGACCAAAATGGACGCGTTCCAACCTATCAAACTCTACCACCAACTGTCCATATGGCTAAGTTCTTGCAACCTATATGATCCAGGAAGAGCCCATAATGCCAAGTGGCTGCACTTGAAGCTTCTCAACATTTGACATCTCAAATCTCTTTGTTCCTGGGTGGCCATCCACAAGTGAGATACACAAGGTCAACCATAGACATGGGCCTTGTGAACCACTCAACCAAAAACCACCAAGCAATTACCATTCCACCTAGGTGATTCATTGACTTAGTTGTTTTATTAAGAAAAACATAAGTCCTCAGACTTAGAAATTTTCCATAGTATGAATATATATATTCCACCCTTGTTTTCTATTAGCTAAGCTAAGCTTGATAGTAGTAGGAATCTTAACTTAGGAAATGTTCCACTAAGGTTTCATCTACTAGGTTTTCCTGTAGCAAGGTTTATACTTAGCAAAATTCCATGCAAGTTTTACTTAGAGAAAATCACTAATGCATAGTGAAAGTAATGGGACAAAAGGTATGAAGCATCACTTGCCTTTTTGGTAGAGGGTATAAGTTCACTCCTTGTCCTTGCAACAAATCACACTCTTCAAGTCACTACAATTCAATCAAGCAAGGCACAAACTCAATCTACCAATCAAGCAAAACAACACATAAAATGTAGGTCAAAGTAATGCATGCAAGCATGCCAAGCTTTGTTTTGTTTGAAAAGTGGTTCCTAATGGGTCTTAAATACTTGAAAGCACCTAATGGTCATTTTGTAAAGTGGCAAAGTTATTTGCAAAAAGGTTTCACTTTATAAACCATTTTCAAAACAAGTATCATTTTATGTAGTGTAGAAATATTTTTACTAAGGCATTAATCTCTAAGATTCACCAAATATGTTTTCAAACAATAAAACTTGGTGTTTGGGGTTAGAGAGTTTAAAACAAAACATTTCCCAAAAGTTTTCTTCCAAAACCATTTTTAATAAATAAACCATATTTCTATTTGACTAGAATTGGTTTTAAATCAAAGAATCATTCTTTTCCTCACCAAATACATTTTTGAAACCACAAAGTGTTTCCTATGGTCAGTAGGTTCAATTCACACCATTTGCCAAAGATTTTATCCCTAAAATCATTTTTGAACAATTTTTACAATCTAAACAAGCATACAAATATTTCTGCAAAAACAAACATTTTTCCAGAAGCTTTTTACTAAACAAATGGCATGGTTGGCTAGGGCTTGTTCCACTGATTCCACTGATATAAAGTTTGCAAAATTTGGACGTGTAGAACTAAAGTTACAAGGTTTTCAAAATTGTATCTAATTCTGATTTCAAATTCTGTTTTAACTCAAACCAGTGACACGCGTCCTAATTCTATTCGTCCATACCGTTTCGTTTGGATTGAGCACTCTGGTGCGTTGGATCAAGTCAGATCGTGCGGCACAGGATCACTCGTACCCCTTCGGCTAAGGATCTATCATGAGCGTCGGATCAAGATCCTACGGTGCGCAGCGTGCCAGCCATAGATGGGCGGCGCTGCGGTGGCTACTGGCGGCGGAGCGGCCAGACGGTGGCGGCGCCGGCAAAGCAGGAAGCGAGAGAGGGAGGGAGTAGGCTCACCGTGTTCGCAGACGCCTGGGGGAGCTCAAGGTGGTGCTGTCTTGGCGAGGGGCGCACTGGAGCGGGCTTAATCTCTCGCCGGAGTGGAGCTGCGCCTCGGCCACGCTCAGTCATCGTCGAGGACGGTGCTATGGATCACTAGGAGACAAACGAAACGCATGGTCAGACGCGCAAAGACACGGTGAAGGTGTGTGCGTGAATGCGAGGGGAAGGGGCGGACGGAAACTACCTGGGGCACTCGCCGGAGTTAAACCAGACGGTGGCGGCGGCGGTTGTTGTCGCTGCTGACGCTCAGGGACGCGCGCGAGCGAGCTGCGGATGCAGAAAGGTCCGCCAGGTGATGGAGATCACGGCTGGGTGCTTAAGGAGGCAAGGGGTGGCGTGGGCTGGCCGGAATCCTCGCCGGAGCATCGTCAGACAGAGGCGGTGTTTGAGCGAAATTCGTCAGCCTGGGGGCGCACTTGGGGGAGGAGACAGAGGGGAAATGGAGGGGAGACGCTGGCGTTTAAATGTGCGTGGTCACGACGAGTAATGGTGGCCGCATTAAGGTGAATTGAAGCCGCGGAATCACTGCCAGAAACGGCAACGAGGGAAGGAAGAAGAGGTCGTCGCGGGTGAGGAAGAAGGCTCGGGTGTGGGGCCGTTTCGTCAGTGGAGTGAGAGAGGGAGTTGGGGTCCACCTGTCATTGGCTCTGCGGGTGCTGTCCACGGTGAAAAACGTTTCGCCGCGGGAGAGAGTAGGTGGGCTGGACTGGGTCTTGTTGGGCCAGTTTGTTGGGCTGGGTCCTTTGCATATTTTTTTATTCTGAATGTCTTTTCTTTTTCTAATTCTATTTTCTGTTTTGAAATTCAAACAACAATTCAAACAACCAAAACAATTCAAACATTCACCAAACAATGCAATTGAATTTGGTTCTGTTTAACAACATAAACCAAAGTCTCAAAAATAAAATAATATTTTTAATCTTTTTAGGATCCATTCATTAATTAAATAAAATGGACCTTAGTTATTTAATCAAATAGGGTTTGTTTTATTTAATAAAATCTCCATTTAAAATCTAAATATTTTCAAAACCAAATCAGTAGGTTTTATTTGAAAATATAGAATACTTGGAAAACTTGTTTAAAATAAAATAGCATTTTTGTTTTAGGGTCCATTAATAGTTAAATAAGATGGACCTTAGTTAATATTTCAAATAGGATTTATTTTATTAAAATCTTTATTTTGAAATCTAAAATAAACCAAAAACACTTCAGTAGGTTTTACTTGAGGATATAAAATACTTGGAAAACTTATTTAAAATAATTTAATAAGTTTTGATGTTTTAATAAAAATGGTAAAACCTTTTATTTAAATAAAAATTGGATATTAAATCCTTATTATTTTATTTAAACAAACCTTTACTATTTTTATTCAAAACAAAATGTTTTAATTAAGAAGCTTGGCCAAGGTTTAATTTGGCTTTTAAAAATAATTCCTTATATTTCTACCCTTTCATTTGAAAACCAAATCTTTTATTTAAAGATCCAAAAATGGTAATTTTAAATATTTTTAAGTTTATTGTTTATTTATCTTTTTAAATCCCTTTAGGATTTTATTTGATCCAAATAGGTTTTGAAAGTTTCTAATTGGATTCAAAAAGTTTCTTCTCACCCTGAAAATCAACAAAGTTTTATTTTATTCATTTATTTTTCACATAACAAGATTTGGAAAATCTTGGGATGTGACAGGCTACCACCCTTAAAATAAATCTCGTCCCGAGATTTGGGAAGGCTAGGGGTTACAAGTTGGTTCAAAGCATCTAGGGTACTACCACCCTTAAATTTTTTCCAACCAGATTACATATTGGCTTGCTTGGGATCTTGATGTAACTTTCCTGGACAGAAGTTTGCATAGTGGCCTAGCTCCTTGCATTTGAAACATGTGACAAGGCTGAGATCCCTCATAGGCTTGTTTATCTTGTGTTTCATCTTTTCTGGACAGTTGCTTGCATAAGGTCCTAGTTCTTTGCAGTTGTTGCACCACACTTGGCTAATATCTTTCTTTTCCTTGGGTAACTATTCTTCTTGTTTATTTCCTTGGTTCTTCTTCTTTTCTGGGCAATCACTGGCATAGTGTCCCTTCTCTTTGCAATTGTAACATTGCAACTAGCTTATGTCCTTCTTCTTCTTTTTGGGTCTCTCCAAAGCTAGGAGTTCTTCTAGTTCATGTTCTTCATAGGTGGGAGATCTTTCTCTCTTCTTGGGGCATTGATCTTCATGCTCCTTGGATGCATGATCCTTGTCTCCACAAGTATTGCAAGCCTTGGTTCCTTCTAAAATAACATCCTTGTCATCCTTGTTGTTATTAGCTCTTTGGGAAAAGTTTTCTCCCATGTTGATCATTTGAGTAACCAATCCTTGCAGCAATTGGGATTGAAGTTTCAAAATCCTTTGTATGGCTGGGTCTAGTCCATTGTTGTTGGCTAAAAGCTGAGTTGTCTCTTGGCTCAACTGGTTTTGGGTTGCTATAAGTTCTCTCATGTTGTCCTTTTGGTTGTTGTTGTTGTCATAATCCTTGATGTTGGAGTCTCTTGGAGTAGTCATCTGTTTGGGTTGGGTAGGGATTAGAATAGGCAAAATATTTCTAAGGAAATAATTCTAATCACACACCTCACAATTCACACAAGCAATGTGCAAGCAATCTCAAACAAACATTCCACTCAAACAACAAATTTCAAGCATATTTTTAGGCAACCAAAAATATTTTTGTTACACCACAATAGTTGGTGGCTTGACTTAAACTAAATATGGTGGTCCATCTATATGGTTCACTTGTGATCTTTCCATCCTTCTTGGTTTATTCTTCTTGCATGAGATCATGGTTTCCTTGGGAAAAACTCTTGGTTACCAAACTTCAAAGGTGTTGATGGCTCCTCCTAAGTTGTGCTTCCTTAGTCTTCAAGTCTTGGGCAATATTTCTTGTATCACTTGTAGTCCTTAGTGCTATCCAAGATTGGAGTCCTTGGTGAAAATGCTGAAGATGTTGAAGTCATTAGAGTTTAAGAAGTTGAAGTCATTAGAGTCTAGAGTTGATGAAGTCCTTTACACATGGTGAAGTCTTTGGCCATGGGGTAGGTTTTTCCATCAAGTTGAAGTAGAAGGGATGTAGAGTCAAAACCAAATTGGTTAAGGAAAGGGTTTACAAGATTGTTTGTAAATAATTTTTGGAACAAATACAAATCCTATTTTTCTAAGGGTTTTTGTCCAATCCTAGGTTTACAAATCCTACAGGCAACACAATGCTCTGATACCATCTGTAAGGGTCCCAACCTTTAAATAAGGTAGAGTCCCCTGTGTTTACAATGCTAGTCCCTGGATCACTAGCTAGCATCCACAGTTAAGATGTAATATCAAGAAACAAAGGTCATAATACAACTTTATAACCAGGAATAACATAGTTTTATTACATCTTACATAGCTCATTTGGCTATTACATTACATTGCAGCAGAATAACTATAAGCATGGGGTCCTTCATCTTCAAAGTGCCACAGGCAGACATGTTGGTTGTAGACTTGTAATCCTAATCAATCAACTTCACTAATATCAAACAAACCTGCAACATAACAAGTTACAGCCACAAGGGTCAATACATTTGAATTGTATTGGCAAGTGATACTATGGTAGTATAGTGGAGTCTAACATCTATATGCATTTGGCTAAGTGGAGTTGAGGCTTGCATTGCTCAAAATAGATTTTTCCTTAACATTTGAAAACACTAAGTTTTTGCTTGACAAAATCATTTCTCCCAATCAAAGATTGAAGATCCTTTAACCCTTGTTCAACCACAAGTTTTAACTTAGAAATTTGAATGATGAGATTCTTGATTGCTTCCATGTCTTGATGCTCAAATTGTCCTTTACCAGGGACGTGGCTAAGTACTTAGATTTTACACTCTGCAGAGGTGGTGCACTTTCCCCACAAGACTTGGTTTCACCAAGACAAGATCTTTCAGAAGCCTTCCCTTAGACCAAAATGGACGCGTTCCAACCTATCAAACTCTACCACCAACTGTCCATATGGCTAAGTTCTTGCAACCTATATGATCCAGGAAGAGCCCATAATGCCAAGTGGCTGCACTTGAAGCTTCTCAACATTTGACATCTCAAATCTCTTTGTTCCTGGGTGGCCATCCACAAGTGAGATACACAAGGTCAACCATAGACATGGGCCTTGTGAACCACTCAACCAAAAACCACCAAGCAATTACCATTCCACCCAGGTGATTCATTGACTTAGTTGTTTTATTAAGAAAAACATAAGTCCTCAGACTTAGAAATTTTCCATAGTATGAATATATATATTCCACCCTTGTTTTCTTTTAGCTAAGCTAAGCTTGATAGTAGTAGGAATCTTAACTTAGGAAATGTTCCACTAAGGTTTCATCTACTAGGTTTTCCTGGCAAGGTTTATACTTATCAAAATTCCATGCAAGTTTTACTTAGAGAAAATCACTAATGCATAGTGAAAGTAATGGGACAAAAGGTATGAAGCATCACTTGCCTTTTTGGTAGAGGGTATAAGTTCACTCCTTGTCCTTGCAACAAATCACACTCTTCAAGTCACTACAATTCAATCAAGCAAGGCACAAACTCAATCTACCAATCAAGCAAAACAACACATAAAATGTAGGTCAAAGTAATGCATGCAAGCATGCCAAGCTTTGTTTTGTTTGAAAAGTGGTTCCTAATGGGTCTTAAATACTTGAAAGCACCTAATGGTCATTTTGTAAAGTGGCAAAGTTATTTGCAAAAAGTTTTCACTTTATAAACCATTTTCAAAACAAGTATCATTTTATGTAGTGTAGAAATATTTTTACTAAGGCATTAATCTCTAAGATTCAGCAAATATGTTTTCAAACCATAAAACTTGGTGTTTGGGGTCAGAGAGTTTAAAACAAAACATTTCCCAAAAGTTTTCTTCCAAAACCATTTTTAATAAATAAACCATATTTCTATTTGACTAGAATTGGTTTTAAATCAAAGAATCATTCTTTTCCTCACCAAATACATTTTTGAAACCACAAAGTGTTTCCTATGGTCAGTAGGTTCAATTCACAGCATTTTCCAAAGATTTTATCCCTAAAATCATTTTTGAACAATTTTTACAATCTAAACAAGCATACAAATGTTTCTGCAAAAACAAACATTTTTCCAGAAGATTTTTACTAAAAAAAATGGCATGGTTGGCTAGGGCTTGTTCCACTGATTCCATTGATATAAAGTTTGCAAAATTTGGACGTGTAGAACTAAAGTTACAAGGTTTTCAAAATTGCATCTAATTCTGATTTCAAATTCTGTTTTAACTCAAACCAGTGACACGCGTCCTAATTCTATTCGTCCATACCGTTTCGGTTGGATTGAGCACTCTGGTGCGTTGGATCAAGTCAGATCGTGCGGCACAGGATCACTCGTACCCCTTCGGCTAAGGATCTATCGTGAGCGTCGGATCAAGATCCTACGGTGCGCAGCGTGCCAGCCATAGATGGGCGGCGCTGCGGTGGCTACTGGCGGCGGAGCGGCCAGACGGTGGCGGCGCCGGCGAAGCAGGAAGCGAGAGAGGGAGGGAGTAGGCTCACCGTGTTCGCAGAAGCCTGGGGGAGCTCAAGGTGGTGCTGTCTTGGCGAGGGGCGCACTGGAGCGGGCTTAATCTCTCGCCGGAGTGGAGCTGCGCCTCGGCCACGGTCAGTCGTCGTCGAGGACAGTGCTATGGATCACTAGGAGACAAACGAAACACATGGTCAGACGCGCAAAGACACGGTGAAGGTGTGTGCGTGAATGAGAGGGGAAGGGGCGGACGGAAACTACCTAGGGCACTCGCCGGAGTTAAACCAGACGGTGGCGGCGGCGGTTGTTGTCGTTGCTGACGCTCAGGGACGCGCGCGAGTGAGCTGCGGATGCAGAAAGGTCCGCCAGGTGATGGAGATCACGGCTGGGTGCTTGAGGAGGCAAGGGGTGGCGTGGGCTGGCCGGAATCCTCGCCAGAGCGTCGTCGGACAGTGGCGGTGTTTGAGCGAAATTCGTCTGCCTGGGGGCGCACTTGGGGGAGGAGACAGAGGGGAAATGGAGGGGAGACGCTGACGTTTAAATGTGCGTGGTCACGGCGAGTAATGGTGTCCGCATTAAGGTGAATTGAAGCCGCGGAATCACTGCCAGAAACGGCGACGAGGGAAGGGAGAAGAGGTCGTCGCGGGTGAGGAAGAAGGCTCGGGTGTGGGGCCGTTTCGTCAGTGGAGTGAGAGAGGGAGTTGGGGTCCACCTGTCATTGGCTCTGCGGGTGCTATCCACGGTGAAAAATGTTTCGCCACGGGAGAGAGTAGGTGGGCTGGACTGGGTCTTGTTGGGCCAGTTTGTTGGGCTGGGTCCTTTGCATATTTTTTTGTTCTGAATGTCTTTTCTTTTTCTAATTCTATTTTCTGTTTTGAAATTCAAACAACAATTCAAACAACCAAAACAATTCAAACATTCACCAAACAATGCAATTGAATTTGGTTCTGTTTAACAACATAAACCAAAGTCTCAAAAATAAAATAATATTTTTAATCTTTTTAGGATCCATTCATTAATTAAATAAAATGGACCTTAGTTATTTAATCAAATAGGGTTTGTTTTATTTAATAAAATCTCCATTTAAAATCTAAATATTTTCAAAACCAAATCAGTAGGTTTTATTTGAAAATATAGAATACTTGGAAAACTTGTTTAAAATAAAATAGCATTTTTGTTTTAGGGTCCATTAATAGTTAAATAAGATGGACCTTAGTTAATATTTCAAATAGGATTTATTTTATTAAAATCTTTATTTTGAAATCTAAAATAAACCAAAAACACTTCAGTAGGTTTTACTTGAGGATATAAAATACTTGGAAAACTTATATAAAATAATTTAATAAGTTTTGATGTTTTAATAAAAATGGTAAAACCTTTTATTTAAATAAAAATTGGATATTAAATCCTTATTATTTTATTTAAACAAACCTTTACTATTTTTATTCAAAACAAAATGTTTTAATTAAGAAGCTTGGCCAAGGTTTAATTTGGCTTTTAAAAATAATTCCTTATATTTCTACCCTTTCATTTGAAAACCAAATCTTTTATTTAAAGATCCAAAAATGGTAATTTTAAATATTTTTAAGTTTATTGTTTATTTATCTTTTTAAATCCCTTTAGGATTTTATTTGATCCAAATAGGTTTTGAAAGTTTCTAATTGGATTCAAAAAGTTTCTTCTCACCCTAAAAATCAACAAAGTTTTATTTTATTCATTTATTTTTCACATAACAAGATTTGGAAAATCTTGGGATGTGACAGCAAGCCGCCACCGCCTAGGAAGACCCTAGCCGCCGGCCTTGCTCCTCCTTGGTGTGTCTAAACCCTAGATCGCCGAGGCTCTCTCTCATAGTCCACCATACTCGCTCCGGCTTAAGGCGAAGCCCTGCGAGATCTCCCCTCTACTTCCGGTACCACGCCGTTGTGCTGCCGGAATCGCGGGGAGAGTGCTACAACCTCCGCTGCCTGCTGGAACAAGGGAGAGGAAGGTCTTCGTCGAGTACTGAATGTGTGACCGACTGCGGAAGCGCTGCCAGAACGCAGCGCTAGAAGGATCGTCTACACGATCTTAAGATCGGCAAGAGTACAACTACATCACCCACGAGAATCCGCTCTCATTAAACACTTTGGAATCTTCGAGGGTGAGTTATTCCATCGACTCGTTGCTACAATCTAGTAGATAGATCTTGGCTTGTTTTTTTGTATGCGGTAGAAATTTTTTGTTTTCCATGCTACGAAACCCTACAGTGGTATCAGAGCCGTGTCTATATGTAGATCTGTTGCACGAGTAGAACACAATGGTCATTGTGGGCGTTGATGCTTTTTGTTGTCGATCGCTTCTTGTGTACTTTGCATCTTGCGGGATGGTGGGATGAAGCGGCCCGGGCTAACCTTACATGACATCGTTCATGAGACTTGCTCCACGCTTGACATGCAACTTGTATTGCATAAGTGTCTTTGCGGGTGCCTGTTTCTCCCAACATAGTTAAGATTCAATTTACAACGGGTGATTGACAATACTAGTATCAATGTTGTGGTTCTTGTTCGTAAGTTAGGACGACACTTATTGAAAGCCCCAAACCACGTAAAACATGCAAAGAAAGTAGAGGCTCTAACTTTGTTTTGTAGGGGTGTGCTGTGATGTGATATGGCCATGCTTGTGATTATATTTGATGTATGCAATGTTCCTTATTGTAAGTTGGCAACCGGCAGGAGCGATATGGTTGTCTTTAATTTCTGTTAAGACCCGCGTGTCTATTCAAAGTAGTTGTAATAGTTGAAGCTGGTGGACGACAACCATGGAGCGGCATCATTGACCTTGATGCAATGCCGATGATGATGGAGATCATGTTCGTGCTTGAAGATGGAGATCGGAAGCACAAAGAAGAAAGGCCATATCATATCACATATTATGAATTGCATGTGATGTTAATCCTTTATGCATCTTGTATTGCTTAGTTATCGACGATAGCATTATAAGATGATCCCTCATGCACATGAATATCAAGTTCTAAAGAGTTCACCCTTAGTAAGCACCGTTGCTAAAGCTTGTTGTTTCGAAGCACCACGTGATGATCGGGTGTGTTAGATTCCGCAAGTGCATACAACATGAGCAAGCCAGATTTGCTCATGCGGAAGCTAAGGTTTGATCTTGACGAGCCTAGCATGTATAGACATGGTCTCGGAACACGGATCACCGAAAGGTAAAGCATGAATCATATAGTAAGATATGATGAACATGTCGATTGTTCGCCATTGAAGCTACATCGACTCTCGTGATGATCGGTGTTGATGTGGTGGATTTGGTTCGTGTGATCACTAAAACAATGTGAGGGATATTGTTTTGAGTGGGAGTTTACCTAGATTAATTTAACTATTAATTAGAACTCAATTTGTCATAAACTTATTCTAAACTATTGCAAATATGTTGTAGATCAATGGCGGCCCCTACCATCAATTTTAATGCGTTCCTAGAGAAAGAAAAGTTGAAAAACAATGGAAGCAACTTCGCGGATTGGTTCCGCAATTTGAGGATTGTCCTCACTACTGGTAATTTTACCTATGTGCTGGATGCACCGCTGGGTGACCCACCTGCAGCTACTGCTACCGATGAAGTAAAGAATGTTTACCTCGCTCGGAAGACTCAGTACTCCACAGTTCAGTGTGCTATCTTGTATGGTTTAGAATCGGAGCTTCAGAAAAGGTTTGAGAATTCAGACCCACATGATATTGTCCGTGATCTCAAATTGATCTTTGAGACTCACGCGGCAATTGAGAGCTATGAGGCTTCTGAAAAGTTCTTTAACTGCAAGATGGAAGAGGGCAGCTCCGTCAGTGAGCATGTGCTTAAGATGTCTGGGCACACAAACAAACTTCAAAGCTTGGGTATAGTGATTCCTAATGCTTTGGGGATTTATCGTGTCCTCCAATCACTACCACCAAGTTACAAGAACTTTGTGATGAACTACAATATGCAAAACATGAACAAGCAGTTGCCAGAACCCTTCACCATGTTAAAATCTGCAGAAGTGGAGATCAAGAAAGAGCACCAAGTGTTGATGGTCAATAAGACCACCAAATTCAAGAAAGGCAAGTCTAAGCAAAAGGGACACTTCAAGAAGGGTGGTAAGAAAGTTACCGTGCCGACGAAGAAGACCAAGGCTAGACCTAAGCCTGATACTGAGTGCTTTTACTGCAAGGGAGAAGGTCACTGGAAGCGGAATTGCCCAAAGTACTTGGCGGATTTGAAGAACGGCAACATCTAGAAGAAAGGTATATCCGATATACATGTTATTGATGTGTATCTCACTAGTACTCGTAGTAGTGCCTGGGTATTTGATATTGGTTCGGTTGCTCATATCTATAACTCGAAACAGGTGCTGCAGAATAAACGGAAGCTAGCGAAGAACGAGGTGACGATGCGCGTGGGAAACGGATCAAAGGTTGATGTGATCGCGGTCGGCACGCTACCTCTTCATCTACCATTGGGATTAGTTTTATACTTAAATAATTGTTATTTGGTGCCTGCGTTAAGCATGAACATTATATTGGGATCTTGTTTATTGCGAGACGGTTACTTGTTTAAGTCCGAGAATAATGGTTGTTCGATTTATACGAGTAATATGTTTTATGCACATTCACCTTTGATAGATGGTCTATTCTTATTGAATCTCGATAGTGGAAATACACATATTAATAACATTGAAGCTAAACGTTTGAAATCGAGCGATAACTCGACCTATATGTGGCACTGTCGTCTTGGTCACATTGGAGTGAAGCGTATGAAGAAACTCCATTCCGATGGAATTCTTGAATCACTTGATTTCGAATCACTTGAAAGATGCGAAGCATGTCTGATGGGTAAAATGACTAAGACTCCATTTTCTGGTATGATGGAGCGAGCTACAGACTTATTGGAAATCATACATACCGATGTGTGTGGTCCAATGAGTGTAGCATCGCGCGGTGGTTATCGTTATGTTCTTACCTTCACGGATGACTTAAGTAGATATGGGTATATCTATTTCATGAAACATAAGTCCGAAACTTTCGAGAAGTTTAGGGAATTTCAAAGTGAGGTGGAGAATCAACGTAATAAGAAGATTCAATTTCTACGTTCTGATCGTGGAGGTGAATATCTAAGTTATGAGTTTGGTGAGCATTTGAAGAAATGTGGAATACTTTCACAATTGACACCGCCGGGAACACCACAGCGTAATGGTGTGTCCGAACGTCGTAATCAAACTCTCTTGGATATGGTTCGTTCTATGATGTCAGTTATAGATTTACCGCTATCAGTTTGGGGTTATGCATTAGAAACAGCCGCATTCACTTTAAATAGGGCACCATCTAAATCTGTTGAAACGACACCGTATGAATTATGGTTTGGGAAGAAACCTAAATTGTCGTTCCTTAAAGTTTGGGGTTGTGAAGCCTATGTAAAGAAGTTACAGCTGGACAAGCTTGAACCCAAAGCGGAAAAATGCGTCTTCATAGGATACCCGAAGGAAACTATTGGGTATACCTTCTATCATAGATCCGAAGGCAAAATCTTCGTTGCCAAGAATGGATCCTTTCTAGAGAAGGAATTTCTCTCGAAAGAAGTGACTGGAAGGAAAGTAGAACTCGACGAGGTTGTTGAACCTTCTCTCGAACTTGCGAGTAGCGCAGCACCGGAAGTAGTTACTGTGACGCCTACGCCAATAAGAGAGGAAGCTAATGATGATGATCATGAAACTTCGGTTGTAGTTGCTACAGACTCTCGCAGGTCAATGAGAACTTGTACCACTCCTGATTGGTATGATCCCGTTATGAATGTCATGTTGGTGGACAACACCGATGACCCTGCGACATATGAGGAAGCGATGATGATCCCAGATTCCAATAAATGGCAAGAAGCCATGAAATCCGAGATTGGATCCATGTACGAAAACTAAGTGTGGACTTTGGTGGACTTACCGGATGGCCGGAAGGCTGTCGAGAACAAATGGATTTTCAAGAAGAAAACAGATGCTGATGGTAATGTTATTGTCTATAAAGCTCGACTTGTCGCAAAAGGGTTTCGACAAATTCAAGGAGTTGACTACGATGAGACCTTCTCACCAGTAGCGAAGCTAAAGTCTGTGAGGATTATGTTAGCAATCGCTGCATATTATGATTATGAGATATGGCAGATGGATGTCAAAACAGCGTTCCTCAATGGAGACATTGATGAAGAGTTGTATATGATGCAACCCAAAGGTTTTATCATCCTAAAGATGCTAACAAGGTATGCAAACTTCAACGGTCCATATATGGATTGAAGCAAGCATCCCGAAGTTGGAATCAACGTTTTGATAAGGTAATCAAAAGTTTTGGTTTTATACAAACTTATGGAGAAGCTTGTATTTACAAGAAAGTGAGTGGGAGCTCCGTAGCATTCTTAATACTATATGTAGATGACATATTGTTGATTGGGAATGATGTAGACCTTCTTAATAGTGTCAAGGAATATTTGAATAATAGTTTTTCAATGAAAGATCTTGGCGAAGCAACTTATATATTAGGCATAAAGATTTATAGAGATAGATCGAGACACCTAATATCATTGTCACAAAGTACATATTTGGACAAAGTTCTAAAGAGGTTTGGAATGGAAGATAGCAAGAAAGGGTTCTTGCCCATGTTGCCCAATACGACCTTGAGTAAAACTCAAAGTCCGACAACGGCAGAAGATAGAGAAAGGATGAGTAAGACTCCCTATGCCTCAGGCATAGGATCTCTAATGTATGCCATGCTATGTACTAGACCCGACATTGAATATGCTGTTAGTTTAACTAACAGATATCAAAGTGATCCAGGAGTGGATCATTGGACAGCGGTCAAAAACATCCTTAAGTACTTGAGAAGAACTAAGGATATGGTTCTTTCTTATGGAGGTGATGAACAGATCGTTGTTAATGGTTACACCGATGCTAGTTGGAACACCGATCCGGATGATTCTAAATCACAATCTGGATACATATTTACTTTGAATGGTGCAGCAGTTAGCTGGAGGAGTGCAAAGCAAAGCGTTGTGGCGAGATCTTCAACTGAATCGGAATACATGGCTGCTTCGGAGGCTTCACAAGAAGCGATATGGATGAAAGAGTTCATTACAGAGCTCGGTGTGGTTCCTAGTGCGCTGGACCCAATGTCAATCTACTGCGATAACATGGGCGCCATAGCCAATGCGCAAGAACCAAGGTCACACAAGAAGCTGAAGCACATCAAGCTACGTTTTCACGCTATTCGAGAACATGTCCAAGATGGGGACATAAAGATTTGCAACGTACACACATATCTGAATGTGGCGGATCCGTTGACTAAACCTCTCCGAGGGCAAAACATGACCAACACCAAACTGCCATGGGTGTTCGGTATATTACCATGTAATCTAGATTAGATGACTCTAGTGCAAGTGGGAGACTGTTGGAGATATTCCCTAGAGGCAATAATAAATATAGTTACTATTATATCTTTGTGTTTATGATAAATGTTTACATTCATGCTATAATAGTATTAACAAGGAAACATTAATACTTGTGTGATTTGTAAACTAAAATAGAGTCCCTAGTAAAGCCTCTTTATAATACTAGCTTGTTGGTTAATAAATGATTGTGGTTTCCCTATCATGAACATTGAGATGTTATTAACAACAAGATCATATCGTTAGGAGAATGATATGATGGACATACTCCTATAGATAAGCGTAGCATAAAGATCAAGTCATTTTAATAGTTCAATTGTTGTATGCTTTCTGATACATAGTAACCAAATTCCTTCGACCATGAGATCATGCATATCACCTTCACCAGAAGGATGCTTTGATGACATCAAACACCACACCGTAACTGGGTGGCTATAAAGGTGGCATTGAGTATTCGGAAAGTATTGGTAGAGACACATGGAACAAGAGTGGGATTTGTCCATCCATATGACGGATAGATATACTCTGGGCCCTCTGGGTGGAATGTCATCCAATTAGCTTGCAAGCATGTGACTGGCTCACAAGGGATTACATACCACGGGAACGAGAAAAGAGTACTTATCAGTAACGAGGTTGAACTAGGTATGCAGAGATACCGACGATCATAACCTCGGATAAGTAAACTATCGTGAGACAAAGGGAAATTGGTATCGTATGTAAGTGGTTCATTCGATCGCAAAGTAATCGTAGAAATATGAGGGAGCCATATGAATTTCCAGATTCCTCTATTGGTTATTGTTCGGAGAAGTGTCTCGATCATGTCCGCATAATTCACGAACCGTAGGGAGACACACTTAAGGATTCGACGTTGTTTGAGTAGTTATGGAATGATGAGTGAGAGACCGAATGTTGTTCGGAGTCTCGGATGGGATCCGGGATATCACGAGGAGATCCGGAATGGTCCGGAGAATAAGATTCATATAAGGAAAGTCCTGTTTCGGGGTTGGAGAATGGTTCCGGTGTTTTCATCGGGAATGTTCTAGAAGGTTCCGGAATGTCCGGCACTCTGGGGGGAAGGGTACATGAATGTGTCATAACAAGTTGGAATGATTGCATCATTTACTAGGTGTCATCGCTGAACAAAATAAAGGGTTTAATCAAATCCTAGTTTGAAAAGTCAAACGCCGATTTGAAAAGTCAAACGGCTATTTTGTGAGGTGGAGGGAGAGTAGGAAACCTACTCGGGGAGGAGTTCCCTCCCTCCACCGCCGGCCCACTTGGAGACCGAGTTGGGGAGGGACTCCCCTCCCCTTGGCACGCCCCCTCCACCTATATAAGGAGGGGCAGGGCTGCCCCTCCAATCACACAACACCACGCCCCGCAAACCCTAAACCTAGCCGCTGGCGCCGCCACCTCCTGCTGCCGCCGCCTAGGGCAAGCCGCCGCCTAGGCAAACCCTAGCTGCCGGCCTTGCTCCTCCTTGGTGCGTCTAAACCCTAGATCGCCGAGGCTCTCTCTCATAGTCCACCATACTCGCTCTGGCTTAAGGCGAAGCCCTGCGAGATCTCCCCTCTACTTCCGGTACCACGCCGTTGTGCTGCCGGAATCGCGAGGAGAGTGCTACAACCTCCGTTGCCTGCTGGAACAAGGGAGAGGAAGGTCTTTGTCGAGTACCGACATGTGACCAACTGCGGAAGCGCTGCCGGAACGCAGCGCCGGAAGGATCGTCTACACGATCTTGAGATCGGCAAGAGTACGACTACATCACCCACGAGAATCCGCTCTCGTTAAACACTTTGGAATCTTCGAGGGTGAGTTATTCCATCGACTCGTTGCTACAATCTAGTAGATAGATCTTGGCTTGTTTGTTTGTATGCGGTAGAATTTTTTTGTTTTCCATGCTATGAAACCCTACACCTCGATGAGGAAGTCCGGCGGTGGCAGGCTGAGGCCACGGTCGACGTGCGTGCGGAATAGCACCCTCTCATCATCGCGCGGGGTGGGAACGACATGCCCTGAGGTGCTCCACCATGCACCGGCGATGATGAATCCTTCGTCCTCCATGACCTGGAGCTCGGCATTGTCCATGACGTTGGGAACCCAGAGGCCCCGCATCTTCTTCTCGTCCGCCGCCGACTGATGACCCACAGGTATAGGGGGTCTATCACAGTTCTTTCGATAAATAGGAGTGTTGATCCCAACGAGGAGCAGAAGGTGCTAAACAGTGGTGTGTAGCAGGAAATCCCTGTGAATACTTAGCAAACAGATTTTTAGTGGTTTTCTGATAAGGCAACAAAACAAAGAGCAAGTAACAAAGACAACGAACAAACAGAGCAAGTGGCCCAATCCTTTCTTAGCAAAGGACAAGCCGGTGGAAATACTTATAAGGACCAAATGTTCTCGAGGACACATGGGAATTCTGTCAAGTGCTTTCGCTTCAAATAGCTAAGTACTCTTCTCTGGTGTTGTAACTGTTGTGTGGATGAACCTGTGCTAACGTAACAACCTTACTTGGACTAAAAGATACTTGTGATTAAACCCCCTGCAAACATCCGTAACTAGAGGAAAGTAATTAAGATACAAATCTAACCACAACCTGATGATGAATTACTCCTTCGGTGGTGGTGGTGTTCTCTTGATAAGATATTCAATAAGTTTCTTCAAATCCTCCATATCCAAGGTCAGAGTATGAATTAACTCCCAATTATGCTCAATGCATCTCATGATCAATTCGGACCAAGGATCCCAATCCTTGTTATTCTTTCTCCACTCTTCCTTATTAGAGTGTTTCTTCCCTGCATGGTTAGAACAAGCTGTACGAGGAGGAAGTGTGCGTGGAGCGAGGATATGACGCGGAGTTCTCCCTCCTGTAGACATCCGTGTTGTCCTCCTAAGCTTGGTAGGTCGTGCCACCAATCCAATGCTTGCGACGGTAGCGCAGGTATCCGGATGCTTGTACTCCTGCATGTCTCCTTCATACCCTACAAAAATCTCCTCCTCCTTGGTGTCTTGAGGATCTTCTTCCTTGGGCTTCTTGCCTTTGTCGTTGGCGGAGTCCATGGTGCTCTAAACTTGAGAAGATTTCCTTATAGAAATAGATCGAAACGAAAGCATGACGAGAACACGATGCACGAACCTTGGGGGATCCGGGGGTTATATATTACGAAGTTTCAATGCATAAGGAAGGTACTAACACGAAAACAAGGTGGAGACAGAGTTCGAGGGTGGCACACCCCCCTCAGGCGCGGCCAGGCTGGGCCCGCGCCTGGGGTGGGTTTGTCCGCCCCGGGCTCCGATTCCTCCTCTGTTCCATCTCGTAGTCTTCCTTATGTATTAAAAACATCAAAAATATAAAAATATTGGATTTTCACGAACCTTCTGTTTCCACCACTTTTACCTATTCAAAGACGAACTCTGCAAATTCCTCTTCTCCTTCTCCTGAAAATTTCCTTCTTACAAAACCCTTGCACAAACTCAATGACAACATTAGTGTAAGGAAAAACAATAACTGTTAGGTTCACAGTTCAACTGAAAACCCTCAAAACAAAAGCTTCTTTAAGAGGCAAAATGAAAATGATGTTAGAAATCTGTCAAAATAGACCAGCAGGCAAAGATTGATTTTTTTGAAAACCTTTTGTTGCTCAAATAAAAAAGTGCAAATCTAATGAAAGTTGGGTAACAACTTGGAGAACAAGCTCAGAAAAATACAGCTCCATCCAACGTACTGAGCCACTTTTCACAACTCCTCTACTTCACAAAAGTAGTTGAACTAGACACAAAAACCAAAAAAGGATAAGGAGCGGTTATTACTGAGGTAATAACTTCCAAGACTCGAAAAAACTCTGGGGTTATCTCCCAACAAGTACTTTTATTTAATGCCTTTAAGTTAGGCTTTAAACTTTCAAAGATGCTCACAAAGGAGATAAATATTTGAAGTGAAAGAGAGCATCAAGAAGCAAATAACCAACACATTTGAGTCTAACCCACTTCCTATGCATGGTAGTATCATGAGAGAATTAATTGATGAAACAAAAAGCCACTAGCATAGGAAGACAAAACAAATGAAACTTCAAAGCTTTCAACATAAAACGGGGAATCTTAACATCAGTGAGATGCATAAAACCATGTTTCCCTCTCTCAAAATAACTTTTAGTAGCACTTTGAATAAAGTTGACAATATAACTTTCACTGGCAACAAATTTATCATTAGAGTGAGCATACTTATAGTTATCAAAAAGAGGTCCAAGGTCATAGACTGGATCAATAGAAGAAAGTTGTTCCATCCTGAAATCTTTATTAGGCAAACAATTTTCACAAGGAGCTTTAGCAAATTTGGAAAAGTTAAACTAATAAGAATCTCCATCAAACTTAGTTAGAACTTTTCCTTTTTACAATTAATAATATCTCCACAAGTGTTCAAGAAAGGTCTACCAAAAATGATAGGACAAGTTTTGCTAGCTGCTGAATTAAGCACTAGAAAATCAGCAGGATACTTAATCTTACCGCAGAGAACCTCCACATCTCTTACAATGCCAATGGGGAAAATGGTTTCCTTATTAGCAAGGTGGATAACCACATCAATGTCCTCAATATCACAAGGACCAATCTCATGCATAATTTCCTTGTAAAGCTCATAAGGAATAGCACTAGAACTAGCACCAATATCACACAAACCATAATAGCAATGATCACCAATTTTAACATAAAGCACAGGAACACTAGATTTTCCAGCTTTACTAGGATGAGATATAATATTAGAAGCATCCTCACAGAAGAAAATGTGCTCATCCTCTATATTTCTAGTGACAATGTCTTTCACAATAGCTACCACAGGTTCAACATTCAGTTGCTTACCAGGCTCCACAGTTTTCATTGTACCTTTGTGATTTGCACTAATAATAATAGAATACTCCTTTACCCTAGCTGGGAAAGGCATTTTCTCAACATGAGGTTCAGGAAAAATATGATTAGTATTACAAACTTCAGTACTTCTAACGGGAACATGACTAACAACATCTTTATACGGAGCATGGTACTTATTCCACTTCTTCTTGGGAATTTCTATGTAAGAGGCAAAGGCCTTAAAACAGTTGGCAATACTTTAGGAATCAAGACCAAACTCATTACTAATATCACGGAAGTCATCAGTTCCTATAAAAGATTTAATGCATTCATAATCATAGTTTATACCTGACTTTCTTCCTTTGTCATTCTCCCAAGCTTCAGTGTTATCTTGAATATGGTCTAAGAGATCTCATTTAGCTTCTTCCTTCATACGTGTGAATGATCCAACACAAGAAGCATCTAGTAAATCTTGTTAGGGATAAAAGAGAAAGCCTATCATAAAAGTTACTGAGAATAATATTGTTAGGGAGTTCATGAATAGGACATTTAAGAATTAGTAACTTAAATCTCCCCCAAGCTTGAGCTGTACTCTCTCCATCAAGAGGCAAAAAGTTATATATAAGATTTCTATCCTTATGAATTTCACTGGGAGGATAAAATTTAGAGTAAAAGAGAGATGTCATCTCCTCCCATTACATGGATTGTCCATTCTTTAGCAGCTTATACCATTCTTTAGCTCTCCCTTTCAAGGATATGGAGAGTAACTTCTTCTTCACCTGTTTAGTTGTGATACCTGCACACTTAAATAACTCGCATAATTCATGGATAAATAGCAAGTGATCACCAGGATGGACTCTTCCATCCCCTAATAATAATTATCCATAACACGATAAACAATACTTGTAGGTATCTTAAAAGGATCTATCTCAACAGGTGTTGGTTCCTCTACTAGCCTTTCAGTGGTAGTATTTCTCTCAAACAGAAAACCAAGTGGGTTATCCATATTGAAAACAAAGTAACAAACAGTAACAAAAGCAATACTCACAGTAAAAGTTTCCTTTACCAGTTCCACTCTTCAATAGCGCTTCACTCCCTGGCAACGGCGCCAGAAAATAGTCTTGATGACCCACAAATATAGGGGGTGTATCACAGTACTTTCGATAAATAGGAGTGTCGATCCCAACGAGGAGTAGAAGGTGCTGAACAGTGGTGTGGAGCAGGAAATCCCTGTGAATACTTAGCAAATGGATTTTTAGTGGTTTTTTGATAAGGCAACAAAACAAAGAGCAAGTAGGAGTGTCGATCCCACAAGTATAGGGGGTGTAACCATCTCCACCAGCACCATCATCACCACTCCACCCCGCTATAACAATTGTGTTGAATTTTGCATAGTTTTAAGGGGAAACTTTCCCGGTGTTGATTACTTTTGTAGTTGATACTTGTGAGTGGAACCATTAAATTATTGTTTATGTTTAGATTGTTATTTATCATAATTTCATCTCTGATCTTGATCCATATGATGTCCCGTGAGTAGTTCGTTTAGTTCTTGAGGACATGGTTTGATATTTAAGTTGTGGTGCTATTCTTCTAGTGGTGTCATCTAAACGCCGACTACATGATACTTCACCATTTATGGGCCTAGGGGAATGCATTGTGTATTTGGCTACTAATTGTGGGGTTGCCGGAGTGACAGAAACCTGAACCCCCGTTAGGAAACCTTTGCGCAAGGGAGAGTAGGACCTCAGAGTTTAATGTTGTGGTTATGTTTTTATCTTAATTACTTTCTTGTAGTTGTGGATGCTTGCAAGGGGTTTAATCACAAGTATGTATTAGTCCAAGTAAGGTCGGTACATTAGCACAGGTTCACCCACACAACACTTATCCAACCAAAGAAGATTAATCAACTATATGAAGCCAAAGCACTTGACAGTATTCCCATGTGTCCTCGAGAACGTTTGGTCTTCCTATATAATACAACCGGTTTGTCCTTTGCTAAGAAAGGATTGGGCCACTTGCTGCAATTATTATTACTGTCTTTTATTTACTCGCACTTTATTTATCTGCATTATCAAAAAACCCTAAAAATCCATTTGCTAGTATTTAAAGTGAATTCTTGAGCTAGTACCGCTAGTCAGCACCTTCTCCTCGTTGTGATCGACACTGCTATTTATCGAAAGTACTACGATACACCCCCTATACTTGTGGGTCATCACGGCGTCGCGGAGGGATTGCTCCATCGCCATCTTTATGGAGAAGTCCTCCTCATCGGTGGGCGCCGACCAGTCGGCCGGCTCCGGCTTTGGCTGGTGAAGGCGAAGGCGGCCAGTGGGCAGCGATTGCGCCGGTACGCGGGGATCGTTGATTACAATACCCCGCTAGCGTGTCTGTGGCGTCGAGCGGACCGGCGAATGCACCGCGCGCTTGACTAAGCGCAGCATCGGCGAAGGCACCGGCGTGGAGCCCGACGAGTGTGAGGCCGAAGAGGAGGAGGAAGAGATCAGGCTGGCCATCCTCCTCGGCAGCCAGTTGGCCGGAGGATGGCTCATTGCCCTTGACATCGGCGTGGGGTTGCGGGGGAAGCCGAGGCGGGGCTCGTTGCCGGCGTGGATGTGCTATAGCATAGCCGCGAGCGTCCGGCTTGGCGCTCTCCACCAACACCGATGACCCGCCACGTTGTTCCTCTTTGGCGGCGAGTCGGGCGGCCCCTCATGGCAGACGAGTTCCTAGAGGCGGCGGTCAGCGAAGAAGGCCTCCTAGTAGAGGATGTTGTCGTGGCTCTCGAAGGTGGAGGGGTCGTCCATGGCCGCGATGAAGGATCTCGTCGGCGATCTCCTCGTATATCGGTGCCAGTGGGTTTGGGACCCCGCCGGCGCTAAGCTTCCAGCCCGGCGGATTCCGCATGTTCGGCGGCGCCATATAGCCGGCGTCATAGAGAATTTGCGCCTCCCATGGCTGGAGCGTGAGGTGGCTGAAGCCGTTAGCCGCATCTCGTCTCCGGGAAACTGCTCGGCCATGGGGAAGTGGGGGGGGGGAGTGGTGAGTTCGCCAGAGAGTGTGACAAGCTGCGACGACGGGTACGGCTTTTATAGGCCGAGATAGGCGGCGAGGGTGAGAGGGGTGTAGCAGCGAGGGCGGGAAAAGGGGAACGGTGGGAAGTTATTGCCGTCGGTCCGTTGCGGGAGCCGAGGGGGCGGCGGTGGCGTGGCATTACGGCGACACGTCACTACTGGAAAAACCATCTTCGGTTCGATCACTGGAAGCCCAGCAGTCCCGGCCCGTCACGAACCGCGACTAGTGCTAGCACTAGTCCCGGTCCGTGAGGCCTCCAACGGCTAGAAATGGCCATAAGCATTAGTCCCGGGCCGGACCAGAGCATTAGTCCCGGTCCGTAATACGGCTCGGGACTAATAAGCTGGAGCGGGGCAACAGCTCTTTTCGGGGACTATTAGTCCCGGGTCGTATCACGGCCCGGGACTAATTGTCCATCACTATATATACAGCTCCCTGGCCAGCTGCCCTAAAGCATATGGTGGCCATTTTTATCAAAAAAGCAAGAGAGTTCATGCCATTTTTTTCTCAAGATTTGTCAAGATTTAGTTTGCAACACCTAAATCCAAAGCTTTAAAAGGTTAGAACTTTATTCTTTCATCTCTTATTGCTACTTTAGCTCTATATAATGCTCTAGAAGTATAGAGATATGGATCAAATGCATGCATGTTGTAGAAGTATCTAGAAGGATTACATCAACTCGATCTCCGCCTCTGCCTCTGTGCAATACTACTACCTCGTCGAAGAAACGGAAGTTCGACGGTCCCCCGCGCCCCACATCGAAGAAAGGTCAAACACCGAAGATAGTCGATATCCCGCCGGCTCTTCCAAAGAGACCTTATGACAAGACCGATGAGGAAACTAACGCGGATGTGGCTGCCCAAGTTAAGGCGCATTTTGCACCCAAAAAGCCTGAGCCAAAGCCGGTATATAACGAAAAAACCAAAAAGTGGGCTAAGTCCTTTCTTGAGCAACCATCCCAGATATCGATGAATCTGGAATCAGACTATGACCGGGAGATTATTAAGCAAGCACAGAAGAAAAAAATCACAAGTGCAAAAAGCGGGAAGCAAGTTGCCCAGCTCGGAGCACAGAAGAATCAATCGATCGCCCCGCTCAAAGTCATTTCAGACCTCGACAAGGCCTTCAGAGCTGAAATGGATATGGACATGCAAATAATGGACCCTAGAGCCCGTAATAGTGCTGCACTTATGGGAATCACTGTATCGCAGGCCAAAGCACTTGCTAACGAAGAAAATATGTCTCTTGGTCAATATTTAGGCTATGAATATACGCCAGTGGGTCAGATAGTACAACAGTATGTCCAAGGGGCGCCTCTAGTCACTAATGAGGAGGTCACGCGTCTATCCACACATATGCGGAATCTGCACGAATGGTACATGTCGCAAGCACAAAAAAAGCATCAGAAAGATTGGTTTCCAGTGGACGTTAGAACGGAGCATCACTTCAAACCATACTCGATACAGGTTCAAATGACCGAACTGTTTCAGTTATACAACCAGCTCTCCCTCGACAAATCTATCATTGGTTGCTACTGTCTGTAAGTTATTTATTTCTATAATTAAGTTTGTAGCTTTAGCTCGTTCATTGCATTTAATATATTATCCTAACTATATATATCCTTTTATATGATGATATTATATTCTGCAGAATGAAGATGCTTGAATGCAAAAGAGCTAGAAGATACGACGTTGGGTTCATTGACCCATATATCATTAATGAATATACGTTAAATAATCACCCCAAAGACGTGGAGGAAGACCTGTCCAGGTTCTTAACCGAGAATAATTTTGTTAAGAAAATACTATTTCCTTACAACTTCAAGTGAGTGTTTATATCTTGTACATATTTTATTTTTGCTTACCCGATGAGCTATATATGCATGTATGCTTATGTAAACGTCCGCAGATTCCACTGGATCTTGCTAAACATTCAAGTTGACAACTCCCTAGTTGAAGTCCATGACTCATTAAGTTGGGACCAAGAGAAGTGGAGCGACATGAGAGCAATGCTCCATAAGTAATTTCAATCATTATCGCATTATATCGTCCTCTTTCATTCATTTCCTGATATCAAGTAACTAATAACTCCTTTGTTCATTTTCTTTGCCGAGCAGGTGTTGGACACGGTTCAGACAGAAAATACCAGGTCCATTCAAAGAGGAGCTAACTTATAAAATGGCGAAGAGTTTACAGCAGCCACTGGGAACTCATTTATGTGGATACTACGTCTTCGAGTACATCCGAGAGTTGACCAGTGAGCGGAAAGTTGACTCACATTATATTTATGATTTGCGGGAGAAACTAGAGCCAGACCAGCGCATAAGAGCAATTCAAGAGGAGCTGGCGGGATTTATGATGAAGGAAGTCCTTGATGTACATGGAGAGCATTATGTGGATGACGTTGAACTCGATTTTCCTTAGTCATCTCCATGCATCTCATATGATATATATATATTCATCAATGACCATGTAATTTTAAAACATTTCTTCCTTTTGATATGATTGATTATATGTATGCTTGCAAGGGATCAATTAATTATATAAATGCATCGACGTGTAGTGTGTATGTAGTAGTGTATAATATGTATACTGAAATGTATGTTTGTTATAGTGAAACACAAAACGAAAAAGGAACAAAATGGCAAAAAAAAAGGAAATACACAATCTCTGCCGCGGCAGAGAAATGTGGTGTTTCTCTACTGCGGCAGGAAACCTTTTAGTCCCGGGTGGTGATACAGCCCGGGACTAGAGGGTTTCCGCCCCCCGCGGCGCTGAAACAGCCACGTGGCTGTTATCAGTCGCGGGCCGTTGCGAGCCGGGACTAGAGGGGGGGGGGGGCTCTAGTCCCGTTTTCGCAGTCCCGGGCCCAAAACCGGGACTAGAGCCCGTTGCGGCCCGGGACTAGAGGCCCTTTTTCACCAGTGCGTGGCCGACGCGACGGGCAGTTATTGTCCAGCGATCGCCGCGGGGTTCTGATGAGGACGACGACTCTGTTTCCGTCGCTGACTGGCGGGCCGGGTCCACATGCCGCTTCGCTTCGTTCGGCGTTCCCGGGATCCTGGGAATGGCCTGAGAAGTCCGGACCAAACTTGGTCCAAATCCAGACGAAAAGAGGTTCCTGGGAACACGACTATACCGATTTTTGGCTCCTGGACCTAATTTTCGCCCTAGGATCGACGTTCTGGGAACGTGCAACGTCATGTGTTTTAATAAAAAGTCGCTACCTATGCAATACCTAACAAAGCGGTACAAGTACAATGTGCAATGCATGTGGAAAGGTACATTTTATTTTTGGGATCTGCTAGAAGGAACACAAAAATAAGTGTTATTCTATACTCTTAGCAAACGGTAGAAATACTATTTGCTACGATACTACTCCACTATACATCAGAATATTTAACTTCCTTAATTATATGACCCACACGTAGAGAAATATTTATATTCATAGCATGTTTGCTCATGTATAAGTTTGGATGTTTTTGAAAGAGAAAAATATTTCTAATGTTCTAAAAATGAAGTGGGTGCCAAAAGTCAAGTCTAGTTTATCTTCCACAAATAGGATAGAACCTACCATATCACTCTATTCTCATTTATATTTATATTCGAGAAATGTGCAATTTCCATCGTCTGCTTGGCCGCGGCGCCTCGACGTCAACCTACAACGCTTGAGGGGAAAGAATGGGCATTGCTCTCCTGCTTTTGGGGAGCAAGTCAGTAAGCCACCTACGTACAAACTACAGTAGATAATATAGAGAGATCTTGTAAGACTGCCAGGAAGCAAACGCGCGGGGATTCTCGACAAGCATGGAAATTAGTACAAATTATGTTGATACCAACAGCTGCATACGATAGATGTGTGCACCATTTGAAGTATATTATGTCGATACCAACAGCTGCATACGTGTTAATATCAAACAGCAAAGTCTCTTACAATTTTGGATGTACAGTATAATATGTACAGGTCTCTTTCACGGCGGAGGGGAGAAATGGCATCACGGAGTACGTCATTTAGTTCATGATTTGTAACGACTACATACGCGCCATGAAATCCGGGCGCGCGAGCATTGTTAGTTGAATTGTCTCTCCCGCTTTTTTGGAACCTCTAGTTGTATATATAATGTTAAGTTGATAAATCTATAGTAAGAGCATCTTCACTTGTTGGGCGAACCCAGGATAAAATTCGAAACTTTTTTTAGCCGGACGAAACTCGTTTTTGGTCTGGAAACGTCGCGTTCCCAGGCGAGTTCTCGCGTTTGGCTGAAATTTAACAAATTTCGACAAACTTTGGGCGAACTTGTTGAAATAATTAGCAGTTTTCGCATTAATTTAATTCAAGTATAAATCATGACTAAACAATTTTTAAGATTAACTAGCATACGCATAGTAGACATGCACCATACAGACAAGTGAAAACCTAGCACATCTACATATACTGCAATACTAGTGATCATCATAGGAAATAACAGAAGGGCAAAGAACACGTACGAGTTCGTCGATGGTACGATCAACGACGCAACAGAAGTGGATCCGCCACCGGCGGCAGCAACAACCTTCTTGGTAGCGTCGTCAGACATGGCGATGGAGTCGAGGAAACCGGACGTAGAGGACGAAGAAGAGCTTGAGCAGTCGCGCCTAGACGCTCCCTAAAAAGCTTATCGCCTCTCTCCCGGTGTAGGATCAGAGAGACGGGGTTCCGGAGGCCTGCTCTTCTGGACGGCCGTGCACGCAGCCGACGGTATGGAGTAGCAGAGGACAGCACTGAGAGGTGGAAATGTGATGCGCAGGTAGGCAGATGCAATCTGATTGCTGGTGATGGCTAGGGTTTGCGCCTGCCTGCTTATATAGTGCGGGTCGGGTAGGACGTGGGCAACAGCCCACGATCGAGTCGGCATCAGCCCACGATATGGAAATGTCCGGTTGAGTAACGCGTCCGTTAATAACACATTAATGACTCATAACTAATACATAATTAATTTTCCCAAACAACAAAATAAAGCTCGGGTCGGCGAGATTTCCGCAACCCGCGGCGCGCGCGCATTGTGACGAGGCGAGGCGAGGCTAGGCGGGCGGCGTCGGAGGAGGAGTGCGCGAGAGTTTCTCTTCTTCTCACACCTTAGTAAGTGGTGCAACACTCTACTATATAAGTAAGGTGAACCAACTCTCCTTCCACTAGCAATGTGGGACTAAACTTCTAGCACACACATGAGCTGCCATAGTAATGGGCCAAAGAGAAATTCAGAATTTATAATTGTTATGGACCCAAAGCCCAACATCAAATATGCCTCAAATTCCAACAAACATTTGGGCGAATATAAGCGGTTTGGACGAATATGGGCGAATATGGTCGATATGGACGAACTTTGGGCGAATATGGATGAACTTTGGGTGAATATGGTCGATATGAACGAACTTTGGGTGAACTTAGGGAGAATATGAGCGAATATGGACGATTATAAGCGGTCTTGACCGAATATTGACGAACCTTGGGCAAATATGGTCGATATGGACGAACTTTGGGCGAATATGGGCGATATGGACGAACTATGGGTAAACTTTGGGCGAATATGGGCGATACTGACGAACTTTGGGCGAATATGGTCGAATTTTGGCGAACTTTGGGCGAATATGGCGATATGGACGAACTTTGGGCGAATATGGGTGAATATGGATGAACTTTGGGTGAATATGGGCAAACTTTGGGTGAATATGAGCGAACTTTGGGCGAACTTTGGATGAATATGGGTGAATTTATGCTGACTGGGTGGGTCCACTTGCCGAATTCGCTTCGTCCGGTGTTCCCAGGATCTTGGGTATGGCCTGCGAAGCCCGGACTGAAGTTTGCCCAAATCCGGATGAAAACAGGTTTCTAGACACGCGAGGAGAAATTTCGACGTCTGGACCTATTTTCGGCGTCCGGATTGGCATCCTGGGTAGCCAAGTGGAAATGCTCTAAATCAGCCTGATTGTGATCAATAGATTATTCAAGGAGAGCAGTCACATCGATTCATAGCACGACTCTTCTAAAGAATGTCGCAACAATGATGGAGACAGGGAAAAAATAGAAAAAAAAAGTAGCACACATGGTTAAAGTAACTAAATCAAGATAGTATAATGGTGCAGCATACTTCCTCCAGTCCATATTATGTTGCACATAATTTTATTCTAAGTCAAACTTTTCAAAATTTGATCAAGAATATACAAAATAATATAAATATGAATGATATAAAATATATATATTATGAAAGTATATTTCAAGATAGTTCTAATAATATTGATTTGGAATTGTATAAATTTATAGTTGTATTAAACTACTTGGTCAAACATTGTATAGTTTGACTCTTTGATAAAATATTATATGTAACCTAAATTGGGACAGAGGGAGTATTGGAAGTGGAGTAAGTAATGGTGCCACATAGTGGACAAGTCTAAAGTAGCACACCTGGTTAAACAGACATGGATTGATACCCGCAAAAAAAGACACACATGGATTGCTACTCCTTTCCATTGTGGAACTGGGCCACATGGCACATAATAACCAGTGTTGTCTTGGGCTAGCCGTTCGAACAGGGCTGAGTTTTACATATACATAAGAATACAAAATCGGAAATCTAATTCGGTTCACCAAATGAATCCATTGTTACAAACATATATTTCAAAATGTCAGAAGAATTTGAAAAATATATTCACACGTACATCCGGACATTCTATGTTATTATATAAATTTTTGAAATTTATGTCCTGTATTAAAAAAACCAAATTCGGATGCTCTGACATAACTATTATTGAACCATTTTTTTGTTTTTTTTTCACAAATCGCATGAAATGTCCTTTGCACAAGCTTTGTACGTGACATTTAAAGCATGTCCCAAGCTGGTGCCCGGTCAAGCACTGCTTTGACGGGTGATGCATATCTCGCTCAGTGGTGTAGCCCACGACCATCCAGGCTGGCCTTTATATCCCCGCCTACATTTTTTATAAATACACTCTCGATCTTGATCTAGTCTTCTAATCCCTATCGTAGTTGTTGTACTCTCTCCAATTTTCCTTTCGGTAATCTCCATCGATTGGCGGCAGCGACAACCAAGCCAATGGCACACCAGGTAAGTCGTTGGTAGTTGTTATCAATCTCTCTAATGATTAGAATATATAATTTAGGGATATTACTCTCTGTAAATCCCATCGGTAATCTTCAACTCGTTCAACGTTGCATGTGCGGCCTTATCTCTAAGCCATGTCGCCTCGTCTCCGTCCGTGGTGAAAACACTGTCAGCATGTTCCTCAAGTGCCACTTTAGAGCACCGAAGTGCATGTTCATGTTTTGGATTGATCCTCCGAACATGCAGGCTATGCAACTTCCCTCGAAGAAGAAGCCGTGGGATGACAACAACGACGACACTAGGTATACAATGCAACTTTCCTCCTAGGACGAAATTGAGTACAAAGTCGGTGAACAAAGGGAGAAATCCAATGGCGTGGTGGCATCGGAGAAAATTCCATCGGTGTACTAACGCTAGTGGAAACGAGGCTTTTTGTTGATCCTGGAAAAGGGCTTTAACACCGGTTCTTCTACGAACCAGTGTTAAAGGGGGGGCCGTACCAGCGTGGCCCGTGCGGCAAAAAAGGAGCCCCCCTTTAACACCGGTTCGTGCCACGAACCGGTGTTAAAGGACCCTGCAACAGTGGCCCGCGCAGCCCCCCCCTTTAACACCGGTTCGTGGCTTGAACCGGTGTTAAAGGGGGGGGGCTATATAAGACACCAGCCCACACCCCACTCTTCTATTTTTTCACTATCTCATTTTGGAGCCTAGCAAGAGGGTGTGAAGAGTGCTAGTTTGTGTTTTTTCATATGCACAAGAGGTGTTCGGTGAAATGTCCGAGAGCTCAAAATAAGTTTTCTCGTTGCTCTTTCCTTCTCGGTCGAGGTCGGCAACTATCCTTTCATGTGTCATTGATGTACTATATATATAAATGGTCATCTCCCTATTAATTTTTGATATATACTACATATTAATGCAGATGAACCGGCAATGGATGTACGGTGACCGCCGCACTTCCGAGTACATTATGGGCCTCCAAAATTTCATCGTTGTGGCTAATGCAAACTGTCGTCATAATGGTTTTATGTGATGTCCGTGTGTTCACTGTCAGAACAAGAAAGACTACTCAAATACCAGAACCATTCACGCCCACCTGCTTCGATCCGGTTTCATGCCCAGCTATAATTGTTGGACCAAGCACGGAAAAAAAGAGGTTGTGATGAAAGACAACGAAGAAGAAGAGGATGATGACAACTATGATAATATGTATCCTGAATATGATGTAACTGCAACGAGAGTAGATAATGAAGATCAAGAGGCAACAGATGGGCCCGCTGATGACGATCTTGGTCGGGCCATTACTGATGCAAAGGAAGAATGTGAAACTGAAAAGGAGAAGGAGAAGCTGGAGAAGATGTTAAAGGATCACAAAACATTGTTGTATCCAACTTGCGAAGATGGCCACAAAAAGCTAGGTATCACACTGGATTTGCTGCAATGGAAGGCAGAGAACGGTGTGACTGACAGCGCATTTTCAAAGTTGTTGGTAAAAATGAAGAATCTTCTTCCAAGAAATAATGAGTTGCCCGACAGTACGTACCAAGCAAAGAAGGTTATCTGCCCTCTAGGATTAGACGTGCAGAAGATACATGCCTGCATTAATCACTGCATCCTCTACCGTGTTGAGAAGTACGAGAATTTGGATGCATGCCCGGTATGCACTGCACTGTGGTATAAGATCAGACGAGACGATCCTGGCGATGTTGAGGGCGAGGCCCCTAGGAAGAAGGTTCCTGCCAAGGTTATGTGGTATGCTCCTATAATACCACGGTTAAAACGTCTCTTCAGAAATAAAGAGCATGCCAAGTTGTTGCGATGGCACATGGAAGACCGTAAGAAAGACACGATGTTGAGACACCCCGCTGATGGGTCACAGTGGAGAAAAGTCGAGCGAGAGTACCCGGACTTCGCACGTGACGCAAGGAACTTAAGTTTTGGTCTAAGTACAGACGGCATGAATCCTTTTGGTGAGCAGAGCTGCAGTCACAGCACCTGGCCCGTGACTCTATGTATCTATAACCTTCCTCCTTGGTTGTGTATGAAGAGGAAGTTCATTATGATGCCAGTGCTCATCCAAGGCCCGAGGCAACCCGGCAATGACATTGATGTGTACCTAAGGCCATTAGTTGAAGAACTTTTACAGCTGTGGGCCAAAGCAGGTGTACGTATGTGGGATGAGCACAAAGGGGAGACATTTGACCTACGAGCATTGCTTTTCGTAACCATCAATGATTGCCCTGCTCTTAGTAACATTTCAGGGCAGACAAACAAGGGATACAATGCATGTACACACTGTTTAGATGAGACTGAAAGTGTATATTTGGATAAATGTAAGAAGGTTGTGTACCTAGGGTATCGTCGATTTCTTCCGAACCTGCATCCAGTAAGAAAGAAAGGCAAGCATTTCAAACGTCTGGCAGAACCCCGGAGGAAGCCTGTCCTCCGTACCGGTGAGGAGGTATTTGGTATGGTCAAGGACCTAAAAGTAATCTTTGAAAAAGGTCCTGTCAGTCTATCTATTCCGAATGACGATGCCGGACACGCGCCCATGTGGAAGAAGCAATCTATATTTTGGGACCTACCCTATTGGAAAGTCTTAGAGGTCCGCTCTTCAATCGACGTGATGCATGTGACGAAGAATGTTTGCGTGAACCTGCTAGGCTTTCTAGGAGTGTATGGCAAGACAAAAGATACACCGGAAGCACGGCAGGACCAGCAACGTCTGAAAGCCCCTGAAGAGCCTATGCATCCTGAGAACGAGAAGGGTAAACGATGCCACTTAACTCCTGCCAGCTACGCACTTACCAAAGCAGAGAAGGAAATCTTTTTTGAATGTCTGAGCAGTATCAAGGTCCCGTCTGGCTTCTCGTCGAATATAAAGGGAATAATAAATATGGCAGAGAAAAAATTCCAAAACCTTAAGTCTCATGACTGCCACGTGATTATGACACAATTGCTTCCGATTGCATTGAGGGGGCTTCTACCTGAAAATGTTCGAGTACCCATTGTGAAGCTATGTGCATTCCTCAATGCAATATCTCAGAAGGTAATCGATCCAGAAATCCTACCAGGGTTACAAACAGATGTGGCCCAATGTCTTGTCAGCCTTGAGTTGGTGTTCCCACCATCCTTCTTCAATATTATGACGCATCTCCTGGTTCACCTAGTAGAAGATATTGCCATTCTCGGTCCTGTATTTCTACACAATATGTTCCCCTTTGAGAGGTACATGGGAGTCTTAAAGAAATATGTTCATAACTGTGCTAGGCCAGAAGGAAGCATCTCCAAGGGCTATGTAACTGAGGAGGTCATTGAGTTCTGTGTTGATTTTATTCCTGACCTTAAGGCTATTGGTGTTCCAGAATCACGACATGAGGGGAGACTGCGTGTAAAAGGCACCCTAGGATGTAAAGCAATGATATGTAGGGACGGGCATTCTCTCAATCAAGCACACTACACGGTTTTACAAAGATCTATCTTGGTTTCCCCGTATATCAATGAACACAAGAATTTAATACGCCTCAAACACCCGGGGCAGTCTGATGAATGGATTATAAGTGAACACATGGCGAGTTTTGGCGGCTGGCTGCAAAGACTTCTCACGAATAACACCACTGTTGGGGATCAGTTGTACTTGTTGGCTAGGACACCATCTTCGACTGTATATACTTTCCAAGGGTACGAGATAAATGGGAATACATTTTACACGACAGGCCAAGATAAAAAGAGCACCAACCAAAATAGTGGTGTCCGCTTCGATGCAGCAGAAGACAATGGGCAGAAGACCACGTATTATGGGTTCATAGAGGAGATATGGGAACTTGACTATGGACCTAATTTTAAGGTCCCCTTGTTTCGATGCAAATGGGTCAAGCTAACAGGAGGAGGGGTTGAGGTAGACAAGAAGTACGAAATGACAACGGTGGATCTCAACAATCTTATGAAGGTAGACAAGAACTTAGACGAACCATTCGTCCTATCCAATGATGTGGCTCAGGTTTTCTATGTGAAGGACATGTCCTCCAGACCAAAAAGAAGAAAAAATATGCAAACGAATACATCATATGATGAGCCAAAGCGTCACATAGTTCTTTCGGGGAAAAGAAACATCGTGGGAATCGAGGACAAGACAGACATGTCAGAAGATTATAATAAGTTTGATGAAATTCCGCCCTTCACAGTGAAAACTGACCCAAGCATTCCGTTAAGTAAAGAAGATGCTCCATGGTTGCGTCTGAAGCGATCATAAGGAAGTACATATGCCAAGAAGTTCATGCTCATATTATGTAACTCTAGTTCATGTCTTTCACGGTTTGTGGCTTGATCGAAGGATATCTTTCGCCATTTTTCTTCCCGCCATTTTTTCCCGCCAGTTCTTCCCGCCAGTTCTTCCCTCCAGTTCTTCCCGCCAGTTCACTATATATATATGTAGGGTTGGCCTCCATTGTCATTGCACATCTCTAGACTCATATCTGCAACCTCATCACTCTTTCCCATGGCTTCCACCGTAGCACTAACCCCTAGGGAGTCGGAGGCGCTTTGCGCCTTGAACTACCCCTGCCCGCCGGGCTACTATGTCCCCGTCGGCTGGATGCTGAGCGCCGGAGGCGTGTCGGTTCCTCCTGTCCCTCTAGGTGTGGCGCCCCGGATGGCCATCACGAACCACTACTACTTCGAGCTCACGCCGGAGCAGCGGAGGAATCCCAGATGGCATCCCGACTATTTCCCTACTTGGGAAGCCTTCTTCGTGGATCGGCGTGAGAGGGCGCTCGCCAGGCACGAGGAGGACGGCCTACCTCCTCCTAACTTCAACGAGGCCGGCCGTCGGCTGTGGTGGCGCGGTCGGACTCTCCAGAGCGTCATGGCCTATGACACTACCGCCGACTCTAACCCTCGTCTGCACTACCCTCAAGTCCAGCCCACGCGTACTCAGCCTTCAAGGTTCAATTACGACGACCCCGACGACGACAGTGATGACGGCGGCGGCGAGTACGACGACTACAGTGGCGAGTATTACAGGTGTAGGCAGGAGCATGACTGAATCACTCCAACATTCTGAAACAAGTTGGGCCGATTGTTACTTAATCTGGCCATGTATCTTAATTTTCAGTTCTTTTATGTATCTTAATTTTCAGTCGTGCTTTATGTAACTTACTATTAGTTGCATTCTGTATTTTAATTCCAGTTCTATCTCCTTCACAAAATGACCTATTTCATTCGAGGTTTCTTGGCTTTCGGGTCAAATGACCAATGTTATGGCTAGAATCAAGGCATAGTTTGTGATAATATGGCCATATTGTGCATACATGTGCATCATGGCATGGCAAACAATGTTGCAAGAGGAAGTTTTCCTTTTTATCGCACCAAAAAGGTATTTTCTATTTTCCGAGCATAAAAAACGGACGGTTTTGTGAAGCAACCACCAAATGGCTAATTCAAAAAACCACCAACACATTTTACAAAAATACTAGACCACTTTATATGGACAATGTACCAACAGGGGGATCTGAAACCTTTCCGTCCACCTCTGGTGAAAAAGATAAATTCCTGCCGAATCGGTAGGAAGTGGGTCAGATATGAACTACAGGTACATGATACGATGCTCATGATTTTTTACAAAAATCATTTTTAGGTTCATAATATGCTATTTTATAAAAAATCCAATGCAAGTTGAGCGAGGCTTGGCCCCGAGCTAAGAATCTTCATGCCCATTGTTCGACAAAGTTTGACGATAGTTTAAAACGGGGATAAAAAATAAAAAAAGATCGAAACAGTGCGAAACCTTCACGTGGTGTTATATTATGTGACATAGTTAGAAGGAAAAATCTCAAACTTGGTATATTGATTATGTCTCAAAAAAACCTTCACAAAATGACCTATCTCATTCGAGGTTTCTTGGCTTTCGGGTCAAATGACCAATGTTATGGCTAGAATCAAGGCATAGTTTGTGATAATATGGCCATATTGTGCATACATGTGCACCATGGCATGGCAAACAATGTTGCAAGAGGAAGTTTTCCTTTTTATCGCACCAAAAAGGCATTTTCCATTTTCCGAGCATAAAAAACGAACGATTTTGTGAAGCAACCACCAAATGGATAATTCAAAAAACCACCAACACATTTTACAAAAATACTAGACCACCTTATATGCACAATGTACCAACAGGGGGATCTGAAACCTTTCCGTCCACCTCTGGTGAAAAAGACAAATTCCTGACGAATCGGTAGGAAGCGGGCCAGGTATGAACTATAGGTACATGATACGATGCTCATGATTTTTTACAAAAATCATTTTTAGGTTCACAATATGCTATTTTATCAAAAATCCAATGCAAGTTGAGTGAGGCTTGGCCCCGAGCTAAGAATCATCATTCCCGTTGTTCGACAAAGCTTGACGATAGTTTAAAACGGGGATAAAAAAATAAAAAAAGATCGAAACAGTGCGAAACCTTCGCGTGGTGTTATATTATGTGACATAGTTAGAAGGAAAAATCTGAAACATGGTATATTGATTATGTCTAAAAAAAACCTTCACAAAATGACCTATCTCATTCGAGGTTTCTTGGCTTTCGGGTCAAATGACCAATGTTATGGCTAGAATCAAGGCATAGTTTGTGATAATATGGCCATATTGTGCATACATGTGCATCATGGCATGGCAAACAATGTTGCAAGAGGAAGTTTTCATTTTTATCGCACCAAAAAGGCATTTTCCATTTTCCGAGCATAAAAAACGGACGGTTTTATGAAGCAACCACCAAATGGATAATTCAAAAAACCACCAACATATTTTACAAAAATACTAGACCACGTTATATGGACAATGTATCAACAGGGGGATCTGAAACCTTTCCGTCCACCTCTGGTGAAAAATACAAATTCCTGCCGAATCGGCAGGAAGTGGGTCAGATATAAACTACAGGTACATGATACGATGCTCATGAATTTTACAAAAATCATTTTTAGGTTCACAATATGCTATTTTATCAAAAATCCAATGCAAGTTGAGCGAGGCTTGGCCCTGAGCTAAGAATCTTCATGCCCGTTGTTCGACAAAGTTTGACGATAGTTTAAAACAGGGATAAAAAATAAAAAAAGATCGAAACAGTGCGAAACCTTCGCGTGGTGTTATATTATGTGACATAGTTAGAAGGAAAAATATCAAACTTGGTATATTGATTATGTCTCAAAAAAACCTTCACAAAATGACCTATCTCATTCGAGGTTTCTTGGCCTTCGGGTCAAATGACCAATGTTATGGCTAGAATCAAGGCATAGTTTGTGATAATATGGCCATATTGTGCATACATGTGAATCATGGCATGGCAAACAGTGTTGCAAGAGGAAGTTTTCCTTTTTATCGCACCAAAAAGGCATTTTCCATTTTCCGAGCATAAAAAACGGACGGTTTTGTGAAGCAACCACCAAATGGTTAATTCAAAAAACCACCAACACATTTTACAAAAATACTAGACCACCTTATATGGACAATGTACCAACAGGGGGATCTGAAACCTTTCCGTCCACCTCTGGTGAAAAAGACAAATTCCTGCCAAATCGGTAGGAAGTGGGTCAGATATGAACTACAGGTACATGATACGATGCTCATGATTTTTTATAAAAAATCATTTTTAGGTTCACAATATGCTATTTTATCAAAAATCCAATGCAAGTTGAGCGAAGCTTGGCCCCGAGCTAAGAATATTCATGCCCGTTGTTCGACAAAGTTTGACGATAGTTTAAAACAGGGATAAAAAAAATAAAAAAAGATCAAAACAGTGCGAAACCTTCGCGTGGTGTTATATTATGTGACATAGTTAGAAGGAAAAATATCAAACTTGGTATATTGATTATGTCTCAAAAAAACCTTCACAAAATGACCTATCTCATTCGAGGTTTCTTGGCTTTCAGGTCAAATGACCAATGTTATGGCTAGAATCAAGGCATAGTTTGTGATAATATGGCCATATTGTGCATACATGTGAATCATGGCATGGCAAACAATGTTGCAAGAGGAAGTTTTCCTTTTTATCGCACCAAAAAGGCATTTTCCATTTTCCGAGCATAAAAAACGGACGGTTTTGTGAAGCAACCACCAAATGGTTAATTCAAAAAACCACCAACACATTTTACAAAAATACTAGACCACCTTATATGGACAATGTACCAACAGGGGGATCTGAAACCTTTCCGTCCACCTCTGGTGAAAAAGACAAATTCCTGCCGAATCGGTAGGAAGTGGGTCAGATATGAACTACAGGTACATGATATGATGCTCATGATTTTTTACAAAAAATCATTTTTAGGTTCACAATATGCTATTTTATCAAAAATCCAATGCAAGTTGAGCGAGGCTTGGCCCCGAGCTAAGAATATTCATGCCCGTTGTTCGACAAAGTTTGACGATAGTTTAAAACGGGGATAAAAAAATAAAAAGAGATCGAAACAGTGCGAAACCTTCGCGTGGTGTTATATTAGGTGACATAGTTATAAGAAAAAATCTCAAACTTGGTATATTGATTATGTCTCAAAAAAACCTTCACAAAATGACCTATCTCATTCGAGGTTTCTTGGCTTTCGGGTCAAATGATCAATGTTATGGCTAGAATCAAGGCATAGTTTGTGATAATATGGCCATATTGTGCATACATGTGAATCATGGCATGGCAAACAATGTTGCAAGAGGAAGTTTTCCTTTTTATCGCACCAAAAAGGCATTTTCCATTTTCCGAGCATAAAAAACGGACGGTTTTGTGAAGCAACCACCAAATGGTTAATTCAAAAAACCACCAACACATTTTACAAAAATACTAGACCACCTTATATGGACAATGTACCAACAGGGGGATCTGAAACCTTTCCGTCCACCTCTGGTGAAAAAGACAAATTCCTGCCAAATCGGTAGGAAGTGGGTCAGATATGAACTACAGGTACATGATATGATGCTCATGATTTTTTACAAAAAATCATTTTTAGGTTCACAATATGCTATTTTATCAAAAATCCAATGCAAGTTGAGCGAGGCTTGGCCCCGAGCTAAGAATATTCATGCCCGTTGTTCGACAAAGTTTGACGATAGTTTAAAACGGGGATAAAAAAATAAAAAGAGATCGAAACAGTGCGAAACCTTCGCGTGGTGTTATATTAGGTGACATAGTTATAAGAAAAAATCTCAAACTTGGTATATTGATTATGTCTCAAAAAAACCTTCACAAAATGACCTATCTCATTCGAGGTTTCTTGGCTTTCGGGTCAAATGATCAATGTTATGGCTAGAATCAAGGCATAGTTTGTGATAATATGGCCATATTGTGCATACATGTGAATCATGGCATGGCAAACAATGTTGTAAGAGGAAGTTTTCCTTTTTATCGCACCAAAAAGGCATTTTCCATTTTCCGAGCATAAAAAATGGACGGTTTTGTGAAGCAACCACCAAATGGTTAATTCAAAAAACCACCAACACATTTTACAAAAATACTAGACCACCTTGTATGTACAATATACCAACAGGGGAATCTGAAACCTTTCCGTCCACCTCTGATGAAAAAGACAAATTCTGCCGAATCGGTAGGAAGTGGGTCAGATATGAACTACAGGTACATGATACGATGCTCATGATTTTTTACAAAAATCATTTTTAGGTTCACAATATGCTATTTTATCAAAAATCCAATGCAATTTGAGCGAGGCTTGGTCAGATTCAAGTGTATACAAAAGATGCGACATTTAAATATCCAATCAATTCGAAAATGTTAATACAAAAGATGCGGCATTAAAATATGATTTTCTCTAATAAAATAGGGTTAGATTCCTTTTTAGATGATTAATATTTCTTATGTTCAATGTTTTAGGATTTGACAATTTATTTTTGTTTGAATTGAATAATCAAAATTTATATGTAAGTGTTTTAATCATTTTGAAAATTTTCATCTAAAGTAAATATAAAATGTTTTTACATGAATGGATAGATATTAATTTTGTGAAAATTATGATATATTATTCATATTTTTCTGAGTTGAAATAAAAAGATATGAATTTTCTAAATTCATATCCTATTTTTTGAATTAAAAATGGCCCTTTAATGCATGAAATAAATGCCCCCCTTTAACACCGGTTCCAGACACGAACCGGTGTTAAAGGGGGGGGGGGGGGCGCATTTATTTCGTTTCGCGCGCGCACCCCCCCTTTAACACCGTTTCGTGGCTGGAACCGGTGTTAAAGGGGGGGGGGGCGCGAAACGAATTCCCCCCTTTAACACCGGTTCCAGCCACGAAACGGTGTTAAAGGGGGGGGGTATTAAATGCGCGCCTTCCCCTTCCTCTCTTCCCCCAGCCAGATCGATAAGCAGAGGAGCTCGCCGTCGCGTCCTCCATCGCCTCCGTCCTGTCGTCCATCGCCGCCTGTCGCCACCATCGCTCCCTGCCGGCGAGCTCCAGCCAGCTCCGGCCAGGTACGTCGCGCCCGTGTGCTTCTCGGCCTCCACCCGCTCGAGACCTGCTAGCTCGTCGGCCCGCCGCCCCGTCCTCCTCTCCTCTAGCCAACAGGGGCGCGGGCGAGCTCCGACCAGCTTCGGCCAGGGTCAGTGCGAGTTCTGCCCGCGCCCATGCTTCTCGGCCTCCGCCCGCACGTGACCTCGCGCTGACCGCTCCGCCGTCGAGCCGCCGCCCCGTCCTCTCCTCTAGCCAACGGGGGCGCGGGCGAGCTCTAGCCAAGTGGAGTCACCGGCAAGCTCCGACCAGGTGGAGTCGCCGGTGAGCTTCTCGGCCTCTGCCCGGCTCCGGCGTTCTACCTGCGTGCCACGGCGGCGACCTCCTCAATGATTAGAAAAAATAGATAAATAAAAAAGGAATTGAAAAATATAAAAAAAGGACCTAAGATTAGAATTTATAATATGTGGAGGTGTTTTGGTAAATAAACGCGGCCAAGTCGGCCTGACCACCGGGTCCCACCGGTCAGATTCATCATTAGAACCGCGTCAAAATTAGATGAATTTTTGAAATTTTTTGGTGGTCTTTTGAAATCCTAGCGTCAATTGCGATGCGATGTGTCGTTGGTCTTTAGAGTGGTGGCTAGAGTTCGCGAATGTCGGTGGCAGTCTTAGAAGAAGGTGGACTGCGCGGGCAGCTCTTTGGCAAGCGTCGTGGCTTCTCCCCTCGGTCTGGGGACTATCTTGGGGACAACGGGCGGGGCAGAAGACGGGGAAAACCCTTTACCATAGGTCTCTGGGGCCACCGATGCTGCTACCTTCGGTGACCATACTGAGGCGGCGCCGACACTATAATGCTTGCCTCGGCCTCCTCTTTCGAACAACGCCCGTTTTAGGTAGGCCGTATCACGCTACCTCGCGCGCCCTAGGTCACTCTCCAACGCCGCCAGCCTCCGGTCAGCCACTGTAGCTAGCCCCTCTCATATGCATCCGAGATTTCTCCGAATTAGGGTTTGGACCCCTCGGAACTCGTTTAAAATGATCAAGCATCCTTAGGGTTTTAATTTCATTTGTGTATTTATTTGTGTATTTTTGTATGAATAATATGTATATTTGTGTATGAATCCAAGTCCACTTGAATGTTTACTCTCTTACTCTAGATAATATTATTGTTTTAGAAACTATGGATCCACTTAGTAGAAACCTTGAAGAAGAAGAAATAATGGAGAACATTATTGATGAGGACACCTCACAATATCTGAACTTGGAGGGACATGATGACAGCTCAAGTAGTCATGGAGAAGATGAAGACTCCGGTGAACGCAATTTAGTGATTACAAAGTCCGGCAAGGTATATGCATTGATTAAGCCTCTGCTGACTTCCACCAACAATCTTCTTCTACATGTATTAATTAACGCTTCTTTCTTCTTTTAGCCCTCTGGATCGACCAGCCAGCAACCATCTTCTTTTACGAAAAAGAGCAAGCGAGATGCGAGCCATCGGTTGAAAGATCGTGCAAAGTTCACGATCGAAGCAGTCCGTGTTGATGGCAGGCCAATGGAGCCCAAGAAGGCCGCAGACAAATTTGTACGTCAGGCTGGAGTTCTTGTTAGGGACCAAATCCCAATCATAATTGAATATTGGAATAAGCCAAAGAAGGGCGACGGTACCTTTGTCGATGAAAGATCCAAAGAAACGCTTTGGAATTCGTTGTTGGTAAATTTCACCCTTCCGCCAGAGGAGGATGAAAAACAACCCGGTTATAAAGGAAAAGGTCAAAGAGTGGACTCTAAAGAAGATGGCTGACGCTTTCCGCAACTGGAAGACAAAATTGAACAAATTTGTCAAAGCTGGCGAGACTCCAAATTTCGAAGACGCATATTATGCGAAGATAAGACCTCACTGGCCCGAATTTGTGACATATAAAAAAGGTGCTATAGCTAAAAAGAGGTCAGAAACCAATACGCTAAATGCCCAGAAGAAGGAATATCACCAGAGGACGGGGTCAGGTGGATACATATCTTAGAGGCCTAAGTGGGAGGAAGTTGAGAAGGCCCTGCGCGCTAGAGGGATCACACCCAAGACATATGCGTGGGACCTACGTGCAAAGAGTTGGTTCTACGGAATCGGGGCAAGGTTGGACCCAGAAACAGGATTGTGTATCTTCCCAACCCTCCTTGCCAAACCTGTCACTGAACTCATCACGGCATACGAGGAAACAACCGCCAGGACCTTCCATCCCGACAGAGAGAATGACCAGCTCACACGCGCCATCGGTTAAAAAGAACACCCTGGACATGCACGAGGCACATGGGGTATGACGTGGAAGGATGGGTTTGCCGAGTGGAGCGACTCTTATAGATGGCACGGCAGAAAAGAAAAAGAGCGTACATAGCGGATGACACAGATAGAACATGCACTTGTGGCGCTGCAGGCGCAAGTGAATGCACAACAGAGCCATCAAGCTACCAGCCCATCTCAACGGCACGAAGAGCCTGCATTGGAAGCTGCCGGCAGCCCAGACTCTGCGCGGAAAAGCAGCGTGGTTTCCACGGAGAACGTGCAGCCCACGCTTGAAATGGCGGGTCCTCGATACCCCATGGATGAGATCACGGAGAGCGAACACGCTGAGCTGCATGTGAGATTAATGGGCTTATCCATTAAGGTGGCTGTCGGCTATGCCTTACCTCCTGTAGCTGGTGGAACTTACCACTGCCGACCGATTCCAGATGGCTATGCTATTGTCGGGGTGGATGAGGTTGTGAAGGAATATGAGGAAGCACAGCTTGACCATGCTACAGGTGAAGGGGAAACTCAACTCAAATTTGCAGTGAAAACAACCATTCTTTGGAAGAAGGAACACATCGTGCTTCCAAATTGGAGGCCACTGGCACCCCCGCTGTCTCCGTAGCGTTAGCAGTCTGAGCCGCTTCAGCTATCTCCTGCACGGCAGCCATCTCCAGCGCTTCAGCCATCTCCTGCGTGGCAGCCATCTCCGGCGCGCCAGCCATCTCCTGCCCGTCAGCCATCTCCGGTGCTTCGGCCATCTCCTCAGCGTAAGCGGAAGAGCACTGCCACGAAGAGCATCACTAGCACTGCCACAAAGAAATCCGCAGGAAACCGTACGCCAAAGAGTTCAAAAAACTACGTCCCGCAGCCTTCCGCCAAGCCATTGCCGGTTTTACCGTGGAATCGCAACGACGAGGAGACTAATAGGATCTCGGAAGAAGAGGTCAAGAAATTCTTTGCACCTAGACGGGCCGAGCCAAAGGAGAAAATAGATCCGGCGGTGGTGGAGAAGTTTTACAATAATCTTTTGAAACCTGAAACCCCACTTGTGCCGGACTACGAGCGCCAGATTTTGAAGGGGGATGCAAGGCGCCGTAGGGAGACTGAAAGTAGCAGTCGTGCGGCACCCCAGAAAACAGTTCCCATGCTCGGAGAGCAGGAAAACCAATCATGCGCCCCGCTCCAAGTGTTCGACACACGGGACGCTCCTCCCGTAAATGATTACGAGGCAGAGCTACAAAGAAAGGCCAATGAGATGGGGATGACTTACATTGCATACTTGAACATCATGGGAGACAACTTGCCCAAATGCGATGCCAACCCCATACAGCCATGGAAGTATGGGAAGAATCTCGTCAAGAAAGAGGAGCTCAATAATCTACCAACAAAGATGCGAAGATTGCACAAGTGGTACCTTGATTTCTACAAGACGAGAAAGGAAGAATGGATCACGGCGTGTATAAGAGATCAGATTTTCTTGTGCGGAGACGACACGATCGACTTCAACATTCAAGACTTGCATTTTCTCTTCAATCAGAAGGAACTCGAAAAAGCTGCCATCAGCCTTTATTGTGTGTAAGTACTATTTATGTAATTTATATCTCATCTCATTCACTTCATTAATTGCATGTATATATATATGCTCACCATATATGTATATACTATTATGCAGGAAAAAGGTTATGGAATGCATGAAAGGAGGCCCTTTTGACATTGGGTTCGTTGACCCAAATAGAGTTCATGAAGAAGTGGTAAGAACCAAACCCGGGCAAACAGAAGATTACTTGCTAAGGTCTTTACTGAGACAACAAACCAAAAGGGAAATACTATTGCCTTACAACTTCTCGTGAGTACTGTTACCCTCTCTCTTGTACACATTCTGTTTCGGCTTACTCGATGTTAAGTGTAACTGATGATGAGTTATGCGTGCGTAGGTTCCACTTTATTCTGCTAGTCATTCAACCTGACTCAGGAAAAGTCCTTGTCATGGACTCGTGACGAAAAGAAAAAGAGCTATGGGCAGACTTTACAGAGATGCTCCAAAGGTAATTTCAATCATATTATCGCACTAGATCGGCAACTTTCATGACAACAAGTAATTAATTACTCCTTTATCCATTGTCTTTGCCAGACAGGGTTTGGAAAAGGTTCACGGGCAGGGCCGTGGGTGAATGGTTAGAAGAACTAAAATTTGTAGACCAAAATGTAAGTAATACTAGCTAGCTAGGTCTGCGTATCTCTTTGATTCTTCTTCCAATTCCATTATATCATGCTTTATTGATTATTATTTTGATTGAACTCTCTATTCTCGTAAAGTGCGTGCATCAGGGACCCGGCAATAACTTATGTGGATACTATGTTTGCGAGTTCATTCGCAACACGATATGTGCGATGGGCCAAGCCGCACTAGAACAACTTAGAGTAAGTAAACAAAGTCCACAACATTATTTTATTACCATCAATTGTGTTGAGTTTTATTCTTATATATATATTGACCCCATTCTTCATATATATTCAGATCGAACGGATGCGGGACCAACTCCTACCATTTGACCGCATACGAGCCATACAAGAGGAATTGGCGGGGTTCATACTTGATGAGGTCGTCACGCCTGGCGGAGAACTCTTTAGATATCCACCAAAATGAACGTTGTATATATGCTTTAACGTGTTTGTCTTGTACTTGATGCTTCAACGTTTACGGAGAATACCACACAATGACGATGTTTGTGTATAATAATAGTTGCTTAATTATTCATGTACTCGTATGTACAGATGATGATGTATGTGTATACCATTCCCGATCGATTCCCCCTCCCCCCTCCTGCAGAAATACGCCCAGAACGAGGCAGAGGCAGAACTCTGCCGCAGCAGAGATTTATCTCTTTTTCCTGCCGCGGCAGAGAACCTTTAACACCGGTTCGTGTTACGAACCGGTGTTAAAGGGGGGGGCCTGAGCCTTGCGGCAGCCCCACGTGCGACACCCTTTAACACCGGTTCGTATAAGAACCGGTGTTAAAGGGGGCCCCCCTCTAACACCGAACCCTCAACAGCGGTTCTACAACTGCTGATAGAGGGCTCTCCAAACCGGTGTTAGAGGGGGCGGTCTGCACTAGTGTAATGCCCACAAGTATAGGGAGTCACTGAAATCTTTGACGGAAAGTATTCCCAAATTTATAGTTCGACCGATGGAGAACACAATAATACCAATAAGATTTTAGCAATTGAGATATCACTCTCAATCACACATGTGTATCAATATATTTCAAAAAAAGTGATGATTGCAACAGTTGGATCAAAACAATAAACATAAACACCAAATTTCCACTTTTCATCGGAAGTAGTGACTTTGTAACTTTCAGTGGAAGCGTGGACATGGTACTGAGATCAGTAGAATGCGACCGACATGGCTGTGTAGCCATTCAGTATGCCCAGAGTGTCTGTGTTGGGGCTTGAGATTCCTCAGCATTGACTTTTTTGACCGTTATTTTCCTGCTGCTGATAGGCTAAGTGCTACACTCCACACATCAAAAGGAATTCAAATCTAATCGATTTCACCTCCATTGGTGGGTTATGTGCTTGGTCTCACATATCAGAATGAAACATATCTATTTGTTTCCATCAATGTTGGGGAGAAAATGGGAGGTCTCACATGTAATAAAACGAGTCAAACAGACGGCAAGCAAGTCCAACGTAAGGGCCGCCGGCATCACTTCTGTCCAAAGGCACGAACTTAACGAAACCACGCACTAGTGCAAACAGGGCCATGCGTCTCGGTTGGTAACGGGATTTAGTCCCGGTTGCCCAACCGGGACTGTGCAATTGGGACTAAAGCCCCTACCCTTTAGTCCCAGTTTGGCACATTTTTCTGCCGCGACAGAGAATTCATTTATATTGTTTTATTTTTTATCTTGTGTTTTGCACTCATCAATGAAGGAACCATTATATTATACAATATCATTATGACAATAGAGATCCAAGTGTCGAACATATTACATTCGATACACGGGTTTCATGCACATATATACATACAAAATAAGCTCTGTGTACAGTCCCTATTGCCTATACACCCAAGTCCGTATAGTATTAATTCTCCTTTTGGTTTTATGACTTCTGTATCCAAGAATCTCGCCAATTCCTCCTGAATTGCTCGTATGAGATCCTTTGGCAGAAGACCGTCCCGCAGCCATTCGAGCTAATTTAAAAAAGGAGTCAACCTATATGAATGAAACTAAACACAATTTGATGGTAATAAAAAACTATGAAAATTGTTTACGTACGTTAAGTTACTCAAAATTCTGCCTTTCTCATAGCATGTCTGATGGATGAACTCGCAAACATAGTATCCACATAAATTATTCTCTGGTCCCTGCGTCAGGCACTTTACGAGAATAAAGTTCAATCAAAATAATAATCAAGCATGATAACGGTATCAAAACTAGAATTAAAGATATGCGCAGATCTAGCTAGTGGTACTTACATCTAATAGTTTAAATGTAAGCTCCTCTTTCCAAATACCCCTAGCCTTCTTGGTGAACCATTTCCAAGCGCTGCCCGGCGGAGAAAGCGAATAAAAGGAGTTATTAATTACTTGATATCATGAAATTCATGAACATTGCTGATATAGTGCCGTAATGATTAGAATTACTGCTGGAGCATCATCTGCATGTCCGCCCACGTCTCAAGGGGTTTATGTTTCGAGTCAATGACTAGTACCCGCCCTTTGTCATGTTGAGTGATTAGCAGAATATAGTGGAAGCTGCGCATGTATAACTCATCAATTATACACTTAACATCGAGTAAGTGAAATATAAAGTGTATACAAGACAATAACACTCACTCGAAGTTGTAAGGAAATAGTATTTCCCTTCTGGTTTCTTGAACCTTAACGCGTATACAATATTGTCCTCTATATCCTGGGGTCTTTCTTTGAGATTAGCTTGATGAACAAAATATGGGTCAATGAACCCAATGTCATAGATTTGTCCTCTGCTGCATTCGAGAATCTTCATTCTGCATAATATAGTATGATTATATATATGCAATAAAGGATGTGAGATAGATAGAGACTTAATTACAGAATTAGTACTTACAGACAATAGGCACTGATGATCAATTTGTCCAAGACGATTGAATAATTGAAATAGTTCAACAAATTCAATGGCTACCACGTCATCTTCTTTCCCGTAATGCTTTTTTGTAACCCTCAGGATTATCTAGTTAGCCCTGGCCTTTGTGGCTTTCATGTACCAGTTATGCAATCTTCGTATTTCTGTTGGTAGATTCTTTATCTCCTCACGTTTAACGAGAGGATTCCCGTACTGGTATTTGTATGCTACTTCACCCGCGGGAAAGTACTGTAACTGGGATAAGTAGTTAGCAGTACTCATACCTTGAGCAGCGGCCACTTCTCCGTATAGTTCAAGTACCTCTGGATCATACTACTCTTCTGTCGCATATTTGATTGACCCTACATTGGTATGGGAAATCACCTTGAGTGGGGTGCAATATTGTTTTTTTGTTCTCCGAGCCGGGGAACAAATTTCCCATTGCACTAGTGCTCTTCGACAGTTTCTGTGCCGCATGTGACTTGAGAATAGAGCGCTCATAGTCTGAAGACAACTTTGGCTCGGATTGGTGAAGGCCCTTTAGCATTTTGAACACTCGGGCTTTATCTTCTTCGTTGTTGGGGAACTCTGGCTCTTTCGGCCGCCTCAGCTTAGCGAAAAATGTTGTCGTTTCTACCTTGACGATCACCGCAGTCTCCTCTTGAGTACAGTCATAAGCTCTCTTGGGACGAACCTTTGGTACTTTTGGAAGAGGATCGTGTTTAGGTGTTGGCTTTCGCTTACCACTCCGCAGAGTAGAGGTGGTACGCTTAAGCTTTTTTTCCTAAGGCACCGGCGATGGCTGCCGCGGCGGCGATGGCTGCGCTGGAGATGGGTGAGGCAACGGAGACGGGTGAGGCGGCGGCGACGGCTGCGCTGGAGATAGGTGAGGCGGCGGCTAAGATGGCCTTGGCGTCATATTTGGAAGCACGCTGCATTCCTTTGGCCATAGAATGGTGACGTTTGTTGCTTCTCCCAGTTCAGTCACATCCCCTTCACCTGCAGGGTAGTCAAGCTTCAACTTGTGAAGTCATGCATGACTTCATCCACCCCGACAACAGCGTAGCCCTGTGGAACCGGACGACAATGGTAAGTTGGTGTACGTCCAATTGGTAAGGAATAGCCGACCGCCACCTTCATTGTTATGTTCACAACTTTGACATGTAGCTCGCAGTGTGTCATTTGTGTGATACCATCCACTAGGTAGCCAACACGATCCATCGTCTGTGCACCATCCTCATCGTCATCACCCGGGACCTTGGTGGAAGCCACACTGCTTTTTTGATTATTCGATAGGCCGGTAGCATCGAATGCAGGTTCTACCACCATGTGTTGCTGAGATGTGCTGATAGTACCTTGCTGGCTAAGTGCGTTAATTTGATCTTGTTGTCGCTTTATTTGTTATTCAGTTTTACGCATCCGGTATGCCTGACTATTTGCTTCAATTTCCTCCTTGTCCTTTCTCCTCTTACGACTTCTATTAGGATATTTCTTCCTATCTGCGGGAAACCCAGTGCTCCCTAGTTGGGAGCCTATTATGCCTCTTGTTCGTCCATCATGTTCCTTATTCTCAAGGGCGAGTGTGAGCTTGTCATTCTCTCTATCGGGAATGAACTCCCCCTTTTCAACAGCCTTTACTGCATTTCTTATGTTGTCTATGGGCAAGGGGTTTTCTTGATGTCTTATGTTATATATATATACTTCCCTTCTGAGTCCAATGTGCCCCCATGCCCGTTTAACCAATTCTTTGCACGTTCGATCCAATCGTGTGTCTCTGGGATGACCTTGTTATCACGAAGTTCATCCTCAAGTTTCTTCCACTTAGGAATGCTAGCCCTATAGCCACCTTGACCCATAGTATGGTCATACTTCTTGTTAGCAGCATTTAGCTTATTCGTTTCAGACATTTTCTTAGCTCCCGATGATCTCTTGTAATCCACAAACTCATCCCAGAATGGTTTTAACTTCTGATACTGAATCTTCTCAAAATCTGGAGTCTTCTCTTTCAGGAGATAGTCAAGGTGCAAGCTTTTCTTCCAGTTGGTGAATTGCTGGGTCATCTTCTTAAGAACCCACTCCTTGAACTTCTTCTGGGTGGCAGCGGCCTATTGCTTGGCCTCCTCAACTGGATTCTTCGCATTTGGATCCACCTCTACCGTCGGTAGGGTGAAATTAAGGGGATGTCCGGGACATATGAAGGTGTAACTTCTTCCTGATCAGCAGGCATATTCCAATATCGCATGGTGATCGGGACGAAGTCCCTAACGATTACTCCGCATTGCGACACAAATTTGTTTGCGACAATAAGGGGAGCCATCGGTTTGCCATCGTCACCGACTTGTTCGATCATATACCTCTCATGGTCTTCCAGCTTTTTGGTTGGGCCTCGTTTGCTCTTTGCAGTAGATTTGCTCGATCCAGAGGGCTAAAAGAAGAAAGATCGTTAATATATGTATATAGATAGTAGATGATTGATTAATTAATTATATTACATGCACCTTGATACGTCCAAAACATATCTACTTTCCCGAACACTTTTGCTATTGTTTTTCCTCTAAACGTGTGTGATTTGGATACAACTAACACGGATTGACGCTGTTTTCAGCAGAATTACCTTGGTGTCTAGTTTTTGTGCAGAAAATCAACTATCAGGAAAAATCCCGGAAAATATGCCAAAAATTCTATTTCACCAGAAGACACACGGAGCCAGAGTACGAGACGGAGAGGAGGCCTAGGGGGACCACACACCTGCCAGGCATGGGCCAGCCCTGGCCGTGCCTAGTGGGGGTGAGGCCACCACAGGGACCCCCTCGCCCTCCCTCTTCTCCTATATGAAGCCTATTGACCTAAAAACCGAGGGGGGTTCGACGTTTTTCTAGAAAGAGTTCCGTTGCGCCGCCACCACCAGAAACCACGATTCGGATCCAGAAACTCTGTTCTGGCACCCTACCAGGACGGGGAATTTGGAGAGGATCATCGCCATCGTCATCACCAACGCTTCTTCATCAACCATCCATGTTTCCCTCATCCATGAGTGAGTAATCCCCCATTGTAGGCTATGGGGTTGGTAGGGATTGGATGAGTTCTATCGTGTAATCGAATAAGATTGTTAGGGCATAGTGCCTACTATCTCTATTAGTGCTATTTGACTTTGTTGCAACTTGTTGTGTTTAATGGTTATCACTAGGGCCCAAGTGCCATGATCTCAGATTTGAACTTATTATTAAATCATTATGATAGTATTGTTTGTGATCTTATCTGCAAGTTGTGTACACATATCATTGTCTAGATCCAAAGGCCCCGAAGTGACAAAAATTGGGACAACCGGAGGGGATGGCTGCGATGTGAGGATCACATGTGTTCACGGAGTGTTAAGGCTTTGCTCCGGTGCTCTATTAAAAGGAGCACCTTAATTGCCAGTAGTTACCTAGAGGCGCCGCTGCAACGGGCTGGCTGGACAGAACATGTTGTGCAAGTTCTCATTGTGAGCATGTATGACTATATATGGAGCACATGCCTAGGATTGTTTAGTACTTGAATGCTTGTTATTATTTATCTGCAATGCCCTAGATCTTGAAGTTACATGTTTAGACTCGCCCATGCAACGCCCGTCCATCCATCCCTATTCCTACTGCACTCGAATCCTATTGTTACCGTTACTGTTACTATTACTCTTGTTTTATTGCTGCTGTTGCTTTGCTGTTTACTACTACAAAACTGTTGCTACTGATAAACTTCTGTGAGCAAGATCTATTTCCAGCTGCAGCTGAATTGACAAATCAGTTGTTAAGTCTTGCAAGTATTCTTTGGCTCCCCTTGTGTTGAATCAACAAATTGGGTAATACTACCCGCGCAGACTATTGCGATCCCCTATACTTGTGGGTCATCAAGACTATTATCTGGCGTCGTTGCCGGGGAGCATAGCTTTATTTGTGAGTTCACTTGGATCTATTATTGTTCACTGCTATTCCTTTCATCATGGGGAAGTCTCGTGATGGAATGTTTCCTATTTTACCATCCACTACAAGAAGATGTACAGTCTTAAACAACTCTGCTGCCCTTGATTCACCGTCTGTTATAAGTAAGCTTCTTACTCCACCACGACATACACATGCTACACACACTGCTACTACTGCTGAGTCTGAAACTGCTTTTGATACTCATGATGTTACTTCTATTGTGCTTGATGTGAGTGGTTCATTAGGTCCTTTCCTAGATGATACTATGGCTAGTGTAGGAAATACTGAAACTCCTAGTGAAGACACTGTTACACCTGCTAGCTCACCTGAGTCTAGAGAGATTTATGATATTAATGATGGTTACATTGAGTTTATTGATGAATTTATTGAAGAGTGCCAAAACACACATGGTACTAGTGCTATTAAAAGCCTCCTAGCGAGACACACCATTATTCCTAAGCTGTCCTCTGATCCTAAGTTTGCCACCTATCCCATAGATATTAAAGATAAAGATTATGATTTCTCTCTTGATTTATCCTATTTAGACATTGTTGAGAAAGAACCTTTCTGTGGGACTGGAAATGAGAGTGTTGTGGCTCATATGAATGAGCTTTCTACTATGAGTGCTTTATTTTCTGATGATTTTAAGATGCGCAAGTACTTTGTTACAAAGATCTTCCCCTTTTCACTAAAAGGATAAGCTAGGGCTTGGTTTAATAGATTACGTCGTGGTTCCATTGATAGTCCTGATTGTTTGATTGCTTCTTTCTTCCAGAAATATTTTCCTCCTAGTGCTAGACATGCTGCTTTGTAGAGACTTTTTGATTTTAAACAGGGAGAAGAAGAGAAATTGTCTGAGTCATGGACAAGGTTCTGTGCCTTGATTCATGCATATCCTAGATGTCCATTGCCTAAAAATGAGATTCTTGATATTTATTATAATGGACTGACTGATGATTCTAGGACATACCTAGATAGCTTTGCTGATTGTGTTTTCAGGAAAAGAACTCCTACAGATGCTGAAGAATTAATGGCTAAGATAAGCATGAATTATGTTGATTGGACTTCAACTGAGCTGAATACACCTGAGCCTATTAATCCCGAACCATATGTTCCTGAACCAGTTCCAACACCAACACCAAAGAAGAGAGGATTTATTGCATTAAATGATGAAGTGATGAAGGAATCTAAGAAATGTCTAAAGGAGAAAGGTATTACAGCTGAAGATGTGAAGAATCTACCTCCTATAGAAGAATTATGTAAGCCAATTCCCCACTTATCTACTATTGAGGTACACTCTCTACAACACTTTGATGAAGGTGACATTCCCTATGGTAAGCCTCCTGATCAATGTTTAGAGGAACTTGACATTTTTATTGTTAAACAAGGTAATTTTAATAAACAAATTCAGAATCATTTATTGGAAAACACTAGAGCTATTAAAGTGTTGAAATATATTGTGGAAAGAACTTCTAATGGTATTAAAATGCTTTGTAAACACTTTCAAATGGTTCAAACCCAACTTGATCAACTTGCTAAGGTGCAAAAGGATATGTTAGTTAATGACCCAGGAGATAAACATGCTTATGGAATTAGAACTAGGAGTGGTATAGCTACTCAAGATCCTTTATATCCTGAAGGACACCATAAAAGAATAGAGCAGGATTCCCAATAAGGTGAAGATAGTGGTAGTCCCCGTAAGAGAAAGAAAAAAGAAACATAAAGTGGTTGAGGAACCACTTTAACCTGTTATATATCCTAATAGTATATCTGTCTCTAATGCTAAAACAGAGAGTGGTAATGATAAAAAATGATGCTCCTGATAAGGAGGAAGTTGAGAAAGAACCTGAGAAGCACACTAAGAACACTAGGTACACTAAGTAAGATTTTATTGCTAATAAACATGGTAAAGAGAGAGAAACTTGGGTGTTGAAACCTATGCATTTTCGAGGTAAGAAACACAAGTCAAAGGAGGAAGAACACTAAAACAAGTTTTTTGAGTGGATGAAGCCTTTATTTTTGCAAATTCCTTTGACTGATGCTATTAAGTTGCCTCCTTATTCAAAGTATATGAAGGATATTGTCTCTAATAAAAGGAAGATTCCTAATGAGGAAATTTCTACTCTGCTTGCTAATTATTCCTTCAATGGTAAGGTTCCAAAGAAACTTGGTGATCTAGGTATACCAACTATTCCTTTCTCTATTAAGAATAATTATGTTAGAACCGCTTTATGTGATTTGGGAGGTGGAGTTAGTGTTGTGCCTTTTTCTCTTTACAAGAGACTCCAGCTAGAAAAGGGGATACCAACTGATATATCTTTGCAAATGGTTGATAAGTCAACTACTATTCCTGTTGGTATATGTGAGGATGTTCCTGTTCAAGTGGCTCATAATTGCTTGGTTTTAACTGATTTTGTTGTGCTTGAAATGCTTGAAGATGATAATATGTCTATTATTCTTGGGAGACCTTTTCTTAACACTGCAGGTGCTGTTATTAATTGTAATCAAGGGAAAGTAAATTTTAATATTAATGACAAAGAGCATACTGTCTATTTCCCCAAGAAGGTAGATAAAAGCTATTGCCTGAACTCCATTTAAAATGTTGAGAGAATCAAGGTTGGAGAAATATATTGTCCCATTCCACAAGAAAATTTTGAAACTATTATGATTGGGACTATTGCTATCAGGCTTGAGGTAACATAATCACTTGGTTTAATACAAAGTTTTGTTTCATATAAGATTGTTTTGGTCACAAGACTTGATCAACCTTGTTAACAAAAAGATTTTAATGAACAAAACAATGTTTTCACTATGGTTATTTTTGCTCACTTTTACTTTTCTCCTTCCTAGTCTTTGCTCTTTCGCTTGTTAGCTTTAGTCTTGCTAGTTGTTTTCTTGTTATAGTGTCTTAGAACTTCTGTAGTTCTGGTTTTGGTTTGATTTTTCTTCTTCTAAAAAATTCTTTTCTGCGAGAAAATCAATTTTCATACCCTGAAAATTGACCAAAAATAAAGTTTCCCGAAAAATCCCAGAAAATTCAAAATAATTTTTTTCCTCGAACAAAGGGGCAGAGGGACACCTGGAGTGATCCAGGGAGCCACCCTAGGCCACCACACCCCTAGTGGGAACGGGCACACCAAAGGTGGTGCCTCCTCCCAGCCATCTTTCTCTCTACCGAAAAACACCGGGAAACTTTCTCAAGCTCGAGTTCTTGCTATTATTGCTCCCGATTTTTGATCTCCTTGTTCAGCCCATCTCTGCTACTGATTTTTGGAGGATTGCTCCTTGGTATGTGCCTCCTCCACTTGTCCAATTAGATTTGTGATTGGTGGAATGTATCTTGAGTATTTTGCTGCTATAGGTGTTAGGTTGTTTGAGCTTGCATGCTTGTTCTATGCTTAGAAATTTTATTTTGATGCATGTGTAGCCCTCTAGCAAGTTCCTATAGTAGTTGCTCATCATTTATCAACTTGGAAATCACTTGGTTTGATGTTTGTCTAAAAATTTCAGAAAAGGTGGTCATGGACAACCACACCTTTGGTGAAATATTTGAGAGTGATGCACCTAGAAGGACAAGGCCTTCAAGATCATCCTACTGAGCCAGGCCTTCATACAATGATGATCTCATTACTCTGTGATTTGGCGACGAGGGAGATGAGGGGGATGCACACCCTTCTACCTTTCCTTGCCTAACCTTTTTGCGGGCTGCCAGGATTCTTGAGGATTTTCTAACCTTGGTTCGTAAGGTTGGTTTAAAAAGTTATATGCAGGATGAGAGCGTGCAATATGATACGCTCACTAAAACATTTGTGGAGAGCTTCTCTTTTTCTAACAGCATGTTCAAACCAGATGTGTCTTTCAAAATTTATGGCAGGTCTTACACTATGACATTGAAGAAATTTTGTGAGGCCCTGGGACTAGATACAGCTAGGTCAGCGAAGAAGATTCCAGCTCAACCCGCTGAATTGTTGGAGCTCTACCGCAGGATAACTAATGATGATGATTGTAGAGCTCAAAGGGGAAAGATAAAAAATATTTAACTCCCAGCTATCAGGTACTTTGCTTACTATCTTTCCACTAGTGTTCTTGGCAGGGAGAACACTAATAATATTTCCAACTATCATTTGGCCTTCATAGTTGGTGCGATCAACAATGAGACTAGGTACAATCTTGGTTCTCTCATTGCTCGTCGTTTAGCTGCTAAGGGACCCATTTATGGGGGAATTATTGCTGCACGTGTTGTTGCTGCCTTGGACCTTGATGTTGATCCAAATGATACAGTTTTGGCTCCTCAGAGGCTTGATCTTGCTTCTATGAAAGCGCATCACTTTGTCGCTGCTGGATCTACCCTTGAGAGCTTGGTTTATAGAATGTTGTTTACTGACGGGGAAGAGAGAGAGATCCCTCTACCCCAAACCACTTTGTTCAGTATTTCTCAGAGACCTTTGTCACGCTCCAAGGAGGAGATGGATGATAAGTTGCGCATTCTTGGTTTCCAAGGGCACTATTATGATGACGTGCCCTCATATGACCCCTATGTGCACTACACAGGGGAGTCCTCGAGCTCTTACCAGGACGAAGGAGCCTCCTTGTCATACTACGGAGGTGCACCTTATTGGGCACCATGGGATTGAACCCCACTTAGGCCAAAAGCCTAAGCTTAGGGGGAGGTACACCGACATCACACTCATCTATATATCATGTTTCGTCGGTTCTTTGTATATCCATTGTTTCGCTTTCTTTTTGGTTTTTTTTCTACTTTCTTAAAACACAAAAATACCAAAAATATTTTCGTTGTTTCTCTTGGTTTGTTTCTTTGTTTTCTAGCTTTGGTTTGCCTTAAATAAAAATCCAAAAAGATTTTGCTTGGTTTTCTCGCTTTAAAAAAATCGAAAACACCAAAAATATTTGTTGTTCTTCTTTGGTTTTGTGAGTTCCAGGGTTCAGCCGTCCTCGGTGGAGTTTGGTTTCATGTTATTATTCAAGTCACACAAGTGAAGGGAAATAATGAATATTAAGACAACTTAAGGTTTGGTAAGAGGCTGGTAACAAACTCCATTTGTTTTCATTTTTGTACATATACTGATCATTGTGAGCATGCTTAGCCTGTTCGTGTAAGGTGCATGTTATTATGGATGCTTAGTAGTTCTTGCTCTCTTATGATTAGCTCCAACTTGCTAATAGTTTGTAGCATGTCATATGAATGTTCGCTTGCATTGTTCTATTCATATCTTGGTATGATATTGTGGTATCATCCTCTGAATGTTCATGTGAATCGACTTGGCACATGCTCACGCATGCATATGACTAAACAATAGTTAGTAAGCCTCGATGATTTATTTTGCCTCAGAGTTCTTGTATCACATTCATGCCATAATTAGTCATGTTTTGTTGCAAGCATCATTATGATAGTTATTGCTCTCTCGTTTGTCGCTCCCTCTCTATTGCTATCCTTCACTTGCACTGAGTATGATCTCTACTTGTGCATCCAACTCCCAAAAACCAATATTGCCAATAGTGTCCACCATACATACCTATTAGCATCATTTTCTATTTCAGTGCATATTCAATATGCCTTGTTTTCTTCCAAATAAAATGTTTGTCTGTTTTGAGAAAGTTAGTTAGTAAAGCTCTCACGAACTTGATGGAACACTTTATTCCTTACACTTAATAATTCTGAACCATTGTGACATGTCCATGAAAGTTATATGCTTGCAAATTATAGGCTAGGAGTTAGCAGAACCGTGCTATCACGGGGAATGCTTTCAACACTTTTTGGATATTTTTATCCAGTTGATATCATGCTCTTTTGTTTGCGGATGTCATTGATGTGAAATAAAAGGGGAGCTTGTAAGTCCATGGAGTATATACATTGTGTTAGAGAAACGTTTGGGCCACTAGCCTAAGCCATGCCTTTATGGTGGAAACTTGTAGCACCACCATAATGAGCAATCTGTGAAGCATCCTCAATAAAAATCTATACACATAGTAAATAAAATGATAGCTGAGATGCTCATTGTCTGCTTTCCTTGTCATTTTTATTATGTGATAGCTCATGTATCATGTGCAAGGGGTACCCCGTTGGCGGTTCTCTATGATATGCATGTATTTACGATGACAAGAACTTATCGGTAACCATAGTTGAGTATCATGCGGAGCGGCCCTCGTACTCAAGGGACATATGATTCAGAGTGGACCTCACTTTCACCTTAACCATATCAAGATGCCTATGATAGGGGCAATGAGAGATCAAAGCTAACGAGTACCTTACTTTCAACATTTGGAAGCCTTTCAAACTTTTCAAAACTTTTTCACTTCCTTGTTGAGTCACCACCTATTCTATGAGCACATTCTTGAGAGCATAGTAGTCATTCTTGTGTTTGTCTCAAAACTTGGTTAATTATGACATGACTTTGAAGCTTGTATCTCTGATATCTTTATCTCTAGTCTTCACTTGAACTTCAGAGGTGCCTTGGCATTTATATTGTGCTCTACAAACAAAAGCAAGCGAGATACCACTCTATCGTACCTTCTTATGAGCATTGCAATGTTGCTTATGTTTATGTTTTATGCTACTTATTATTATTGAGTTGGAATCTCTTCATAGCTTGCAATGACTATTGAGTAGACTTATTTGCATACTCTTTATTATGAATGGTTTAAGCATCTACTCCTGTGCTGAGAATATTTACATCATATGAAGCAAATGTGTTCGTGAAAGTTCTTTTATCGCACTCAGTTTTCAACTGAATTGCTTGAGGACAAGCAATAAACTAAGCTTGGGGGAGTTGATACTTCCAAAACATATATACTTTCCCGAACACTTTTGCTATCGTTTCTCCTCTAAACTTGTGTGATTTGGATACAACTAACACGTACTGATGCTGTTTTCAGCAGAATTACCTTGGTGTCTAGTTTTTGTGCAGAAAATCAACTATCAGGAAAAATCCCAGAAAATATGCCAAAACTTCTATTTCACTAGAAGACACACGGAGCCAGAGTACGAGACGGAGAGGAGGCCTAGGGGGCCCACAACCCTGCCAGGCGTGGGCCAGCCCTGGCCGCGCCTAGGGGTGCGGCCACCCTAGGCACCCCCTCGGCCTCCCTCTTCTCCTATATGAAGCCTCTTGACCTAAAAACTGAGGGGGTTCGATGTTTTTCCAGAAAGAGTTCCGCTGCGCCGCCACCAGCAGAATCCGCAATTCGGATCCAGAAACTCCGTTCTGGCACCCTGCCGGGACGAGGAATTTGTAGAGGATCATCGCCATCGTCATCACCAACGCTTCTCCATCAACCATCCATGTTTCCCTCATCCATGAGTGAGTAATCCCCCAATGTAGGCTATGGGGATGGTAGGGATTGGATGAGTTCTATCATGTAATCAAATAAGATTGTTAGGGCATAGTGCCTAGTATTCTATTAGTGCTATTTGACTTTGTTGCAACTTGTTGTGCTTAATGCTTGTCACCAGGGCCCGAGTGCCATGATCTTAGATCTGAACTTATTATTGAATCATTATGATAGTATCGTTTGTGATCTTATCTGCAAGTTGTGTACACATATCATTGTCCGGATCCAAAGTCCCCGAAGTGATAGAAATTGGGAACAACCGGAGGGGATGGCTGTGATTTGAGGATCACATGTGTTCACGGAGTGTTAATGCTTTGCTCCGGTGCTCTATTAAAAGGAGCACCTTAATTGCCAGTAGTTCCCTAGAGGCCCCGCTACAACGGGCTAAGATGTTGTGCAAGTTCTCATTGCGAGCATGTATGACTATATGATGACTCCTTGGTGGCGCCAGAGAACTTGGTGCTTGATGTGGAGTCCTGTTGGGAACCCCAAGAGCAAGGTGTGAAGAGCACAACAGCAAGTCTTCCCTTAGTTGAGACTGAGGTTATCGAACCAGAAGGAGGAAGGAAACGTCACACAGGTGTTGCAAGCAACGTGGAGACCTGCACAACACAAACTCAAGACTTTGCCCCAACAAATCAGTGAGGTTGTCAAGCTCACCGGTTTGTTGTAAAAAAGGATTAAACGTATGGTGTGGAAGGTAATGGTTTTCATCAAGTACACAAGTAACAGTGGAAGATGTATCAATGGTAAAGATTGGACCGGGTTCCATAGTTCACTAGAGGTACTCTCCTTAGATAAACAACATGGCATGAAGGGTAATCAAATTACAGCAGGGCAATTGACAGGAACTAAGCAAGGCATAACAATGCAATTACTAGTCAGAAAGATCCTATGAGGTTGATGGGGAAATACAACAATATACATAGACCGCCAGCCAAATACATCTATGACTAGAAGTCCACCTTCAGGTTATCATCCGAACCCCCTCCAGTATTAAGTTGCAAGCAACATACAACTGCTTTAAGCAAAGTGTGTAAGGTAAACAGACCACATGTTCCATGAACAAGAGACCGTTGTTTTATCCCTAGTAGCAACAACACATCTACAACCGAAGAGATTATTGTCACTTCCCTTGGAAACTAGAGGCATGAACCCACTATCGAGCATAAATACTCCCTCTTGGAGTCACTAGTAACTACTTGGCCAAGATAACTACTAGCAACGGAGAGCATGCAAGATCACAAACAACACAGACATGATAGAATCATAAAGACAAAACCAATAATCAAACTAATATATCAATCTCAATATCCATCGGATCCCCGCAAACACAACATGCATGATTACAAATAGATTAGACCTTGATCATGAACGGATCTCACAAGGTCTATACATGAAAGCACAAAGGAGGAGATACAATCATCTAGCTACTACATGGACCCATAGTCCAAGGTGGAACTACTCACGAATCATACCGGAGAGAAGGCCTCCGGGATGATCTCCCCTCCGGCAGGGTGACGGGCAGAGCTATAGATCCCCCAATCTAGAGATGATGGTGGCGGCGGCTAAAGACGGTTTCGTGGATTTCTGATCGGGTACTCAGGGTTTCTGTATTGGGGGCTTCTTATAGGCGAAGGGGGAGACCGAGGCGGCCGCCAGGGCTGGCAAACCCTAGCCAAGCGTGGGCTAGGGCCCACCCGTGCCTAGGGTGGGTCTGGCCCCCCTGGCTGGCACCTTTGGCTCTCCTCTGGAATTCTTGTTCCCCACGGAAAGTAACTGACTTTGTCCTTTGTCCCGTCCAAATCCGAGAATATTTCTTTACTAACTTTTCTAAAACCAAAAACAGCAGAAAACAGGCATCTGGCACTTTGTAACTTTTTAGTAGGTTAGTACCAGAAAATATGTAAAAATCACCTCAAAGTGTGGACAAGTAAAGAAAAGTAGATACTAAACAAGCATGGAGCATCAAAAATTATAGATACGTTTCCAACGTATCAACATCCCCAAGCTTAACTCCTGCTCGTCCTCGAGTAGGTAAGTGATAAAAAGAATAATTTTTGAGGTGACATGCACCCACACAATAAAGATTCAACTATTTGCAAGCATTGCAAGATGGAATCAAAGAACTCTAAACATGTGCATGAAAGATGGAGTTCTAACAATAGGACATAGTAACATGCATGCAACATGACAAGCTACAAACAAAGATCATGAATAATATGCATTGAAAAATGTTTGTTTGTTTCACATGCAGAAAACATAGCATAGTGACAATCAGCTTGTCCCTCATAGAGTAGCAATATAGATGCATAGGACACCTGCAAAGTTCACAAGGGTGACTAGAAACAAATAGCACAAGAACGAGTAATAACACAATATGCATCAATCAATAAGCTTTGGAACACTGCACACAGAATGACAACTATGATCTCTTAATGGTGCCTAAAGGTAGAAGGTGGAGACTCAATAGTGGTGGAAGAAAGACCTTTTTGTAAAGGAAGCAGGGATTACAAGTTACAAAAAGAGCTTCCAAAAATTATGGTACTTGTTAGCTTTCATCCCTCATTGCCCCTATCATAAGCATCTTGAAGTGGTTAAGTTTAAAGTGGAAAGCTGGAGTATATGCTTGAAGAAGTATAAGTTGGCAATCTCAAGTCCCTTGAATATGAGGGCCACACCTCATGAATACTCAACTTAGGGCCCAGGAAAGTTCTTGTCACTATAAGTATTTGCATATCATTCAGAACCGCCAACTGGGTACCCCTTGCACATGGTACAGGAGCTTTCCCATAACCAAAATGACAAGGCAAGCAGACAATGAGCATCTCAGCAATCTTTTTATTTACCATATGCATAGCTTTTTATTAAGGATGGTTCATAGATAGCTCACTATGGTGATGCTGCAAGTTTCCACCATGATTAGGCATGGCTTAGGCTAGCGGCAAAGGCGTTCCTCTAACACAGAATACAAACTCCATGGACTTACAAGTTCCCACTTCATTTCACGCCGATAACATCCATAGACAAAATAACATGATATCAACTGAGTACAAAGTACAAGTGCAATGTTGAAAATGTTCTCCATGACAACACGGTTCTACTAATTCCAACTTATAAGTGCAAGCATATACAACAAAGTTTTCACAATGGTTCAAGTTTATTAGTGTCAAAAGAATAAAGCGTGCCATCAAGTTCGTGAGGGCTTTAATCACTAAGTTTTCACATAACAAAATAGTTTTAATTGGAAGATAGTTGAAAACAAGAATATACTTGGAATGGTGTAACACACCATGCATAGGAGTTTATAGTGGACACTTTGGAAAAACTTGGTTTCTTGGGAGTTGGAAGCATGAGTAGAGCTTACTCATACAAGTGGAGGCTAGCAAAAGACTGGGAGCAACCAACTAAGAGAGCAATAATGGCCATAATCATGCAATGCAACAAATCATACTAATCAAATCAAAGAGTGGTACTACAAGTCAAGTACTAAATGATCATGGAGGATAATGGTGACTTGTGAGAGTCATAACATGGTGTAAGCATGTGCCAAGTCAACCCAACAAAACATCAAAGGAGAATACCACAATACTATGCTTTTGCATGCTAAAACAACGCATAATTTCCTCAAGACACACTAAGCAATCCCAATTGTTTGGAACAAGACATTCTACATCAATAATCACTAAGCATAATGCAAAAACAAAACCTATCATGTCATGCCAAAGTCTAAGTCACAGTCAATGCAAGCTCATCTTGCACTTCAAGCAAGAACTTACTACTCCTTTCCAACACCAAGAAAACTTATTTGCAAAACAACACAGCGAGAACGGGGGTCCAAAATACTAAAGAAAACTAAACAAACTAAGCAAAGAAAACGAAAACTAAGACGCTCCAAGAACAACACAACTATGCATGAAACAATAAAAACGAAGTGTCTAGACAGACCTGAGCTTTTTATTGATGAAGAAGGGGATGCCTTGGGCATCCCCAAGCTTTGATGCTTGTACCTCTTGGATATTTCTTGGTGTGACACCATGGTGGTATCCCCAAGCTTGAGCTTTTGTCCATTTTTCGTCTCATTGCATCATTCTCTCTCTACACCTGAAATTTTTCCTACATTCAAAACTTCATACAATGTTCATTAGCAACATTAGTGTATTCAAAAGATATTAGACCACTGGAAAAACTTTGAAACATCAAGTCTTTTTAATAAAAATACAAGCTACTATAGTAACTCCTTCAAAAAGCTCAATTTTACCTGAAGAGAACTCAAAAAGGAATCAATAAGAAGCAAATGCAAATAATGGCAGAAATCTGTCAAAATAGACCAACAGGTAGAAACCAATTTTTTCGAACATCTTATGTTGCTCAAATCACAAAGTGTTGATCTAACTAAAGTTATCTAACATACTGTGGGATTTATTCGTAAATTTGGAGCTCAATCCAAGTTACAGAGCCTCCTCACGAATTATTTTGGTGGAGGCCAGAAATCTGTTTCGGGATAGCAACTCCTGAAATCTTACTTGCCTCTCATTAGAGGTCATTCTTGGCACAAAAAAGCAAACAAAAAGGATAAGGAGAGATCATTACTGAAGTAATAACTTCCAAGACTCAAGGAAACTCTTGGATTATCTCCCAACAAGTACTTTTATTTAACGCCTTTAAGTTAGGCACAGAAAGTTTGAGAAAATGCTCTCATAAGAATTATGAATTGAAGTCAAAGAGAGCATCAAGAAGCAAATTCAAAACACACTTAAGTCTATCCCACTTCCTATGCATAGGAATATTTTAATAAAACAAGTCATGAAAGCACAAAGCAACAATCATAGGAAAAAAAGCAAGTGCAACTTCAAGATTTTCAACATAAAAAGGAGAAACTTAATATTGTTGAGATACATAAGACCATGTTTCCCTCTCTCACAATAACTTTCAGTAGCATCATGAATAAACTCAACAATATAACTATCACATAAAGCATACTTTTCATGATCTACTAACACATAATTTCAATCAAGCTAAAAAATAGTAGGATTAAAAACTTCAAACCCACTTTTAACAATTTTATAACAAGAAGACTGATCATTCAATATAGGACCATCATCTAGAGATTTATCCTAAACATTTCCTAAAGAAAACTCCTTAGTACCATGCATTTCGAAGTTAGGCACAAATATAGGATTATCATGGATAACAGGAGCATAACTATTATCACAAGTTTTACCCATAGCAGATATTTCAAAAGAATCCACAGGAACATAACATTCATTCTCCTTCGGTAAGAAAGGGGGACAATCAAATAATGTAAGAGGTACAGAGTTACTCTCATTAGAAGGTAGACATGGGTAGATCCATTCTTACTCCTCTTGACCATCACTCTCCTCCTCTTTTTCATCTAATGAGCTTTCAGTTTTAGCAATCTCTTCTTCCATAGGCTCCTGCAAGGCATTAGTCTCCTCCATTTGTGCAAAACACCTATTATAATATTCAAGAATATAGCCATTTTCTTCCTTGTAATTATCAAAGCAAAATTTAAGTATCTCATAAACCTCACATTCATAAGGTGCATCATCAGTATTTTCAAGCAAACTGGCAAGTTCAAATGCACCCTTGAAATCAACAAATTCTTCAATTTGCTCCACATCATAAAAATCATAATTTCCTTTAACATAAGAAGATATGGTAACATTATCATTATACTCAAATTGAAAAGGCAGGTGTTTATACCTCCTACAGCAACAAGCTTTATCAAAGCAATAAGTAACATTATAAGTAGAGCACACCTCTCTAGCAATAGTATTCACTTTATCAATTTGTTCCCATAAGTGTTTCCCTTTTTGTGACAAACAGTGCTCCTTATAATAATACTTTTCTTCTTCCGCGAACCCACCTTGCCAATAAGAACTAGTTTCAAAGAAACCATCCATTGATAGAAAGCATGACCAAGCAAGGCAATAGCAGACCAGCAACTAGAGTAGGAACTAATTTTTTTGTGTTTTTGAATAAAGAAAGCAAACCAAACTAGACTAATTTTTTTGGGTTTTTTTAAAAGAGGCAAACAAAAATAAAGAAAAAGAAACAAAGCAAACTAAAAACAAAGTAAAGAGAAAGGAAGTGAAGAACTCCCCTAGTGAAGACGTCCTTAGCCTCCCCGGCAACGGCGCCAGAAAACTTGTTGATGACTCCTTGGTGGCGCCAAAGAACTTGGTACTTGATGTGGAGTCTTGTTGGGAACCACAAGAGCAAGGTGTGAAGAGCACAGCAGCAAGTCTTCCCTCAATTGAGACCGAGGTTATCGAACCAGAAGGAGGAAGGAAGCGTCACATAGGTGTTGCAAGCAACGCGGAGACCTGCACAACACAAACTCAAGACTTTGCCCCAATGAATCAGTGAGGTTGTCAAGCTCACCGGTTTGCTGTAACAAAGGATTAAACGTATGGTGTGGAAGGTAATGGTTTGCAGCAAGTAAACAAGTAATAGTGGAAGATGTATCAATGGTAAAGATTGGACCGGGGTCCATAATTCACTAGAGGTGCTCTCCTTAGATAAACAACATGTCATGAAGGTTAAACAAATTATAGCAGGGCAAAGGAACTGAGCAAGGCATAACAATGCAATTACTAGTCAGAAAGATCCTATGAGGTTTATTGGGCAATACAACAATATACATAGACCGCCATCCAACTGCATCTATGACTAGAAGTCCACCTTCAGGTTATCATCCGAACCCCCTCCGGTATTAAGTTGCAAGCAACAGACAACTGTTTGAAGGAAAGCGTGTAAGGTAAACAGTCCGCATGTTCCATGAACAAGAGACCGTTGTTTTCTCCCTAGTAGCAACAACACATCTACAACCAAAGAGATTATTGTCACTTCCCTTGGAAACTAGAGGCATGAACCCACTATCGAGCATAAATACTTCCTCTTGGAGTCACTAGCAACTACTTGGCCAAGATAACCACTATCAACGGAGAGCATGCAAGATCACAAACAACACAGACATGATAGAATCATAAAGAAAAAAGCATTAATCAAACTAACATAACAATCTTAATATCCATCGGATCCCCGCAAACACAACATGCATGATTACAAATAGATTAGATCTTGATCATGAACGGAGCTCACAAGATCTATACATTAAAGCACAAAGGAGGAGATACAACCATTTTGGTACTACATGGACCCATAGTCCAAGGTGGAACTACTCACGAATCATACCGGAGAGAAGGCAACCGGGATGATCTCCCCTCCGACAGGGTGCCGGGAAGAGCTTCAGATCCCCCTGATCAAGGGACGATGGTGGCAGAGGCTACAGACGGTTTCGTGGATTTCTGATCGGGTACTCAGGGTTTCTGCATTGGGGGCTTCTTATAGGTGAAGGGGCAGACCGAGTTGGCCGCCAGGGCTAGCAAACCCTATCTAGGCATGGGCTAGGGCCCACCCGTTCCTAGGGTGGGTCTGGCCCCCTGGCTGGCCCAAACTTCTATGAGCAAGATCTATTTCCAGGTGCAGCTGAATTGACAACTCAGTTGTTAAGGCTTGCAAGTATTCTTTGGCTCCCCTTGTGTCGAATGAATAAATTGGGTAATACTACCCGCGAAGACTGTTGTGATCCCCTATACTTGTGGGTCATCAGTTATTCTTGTGTTTGTCTCAAAAATTGGTTAATTATGTCATGACTTTGATGCTTGTATTTCTGATATCTTTATCTTTAGTCTTCACTTGAACTTCAGAGGTTCCTTGGTATTTATATTGTGCTCTACAAACAAAGGCAAGTGAGATACCACTCTTTTTTAGGGTAAAACAGTAGGGCAAAAAACCCCACTGCAATTTTTATATATTTTAGAGAGTTACAGAAGAGTATTTACAAACTCAATCCACCTCAAATAAGAGGGATAACATGCTAAGCAGCTATCTCCTGTCTAAATTAATTTCAATCCAATCTTTGAGGCCCTGATAATACTTCTTCTTAATTCTATACAGGACCCATCTTAATTCCTGAGCTACAATAGCTTTCCATTCTTCAAGCGAAGCATGCTGGTTATTGAAGATTTCATTATTTCTGCAAATCCAAAGGCCCCAAGCTCCAAGTATAAGAATTTCCATTGCAAAAGGGACATTAAGATCATTTTTAATACTGGCTAAAGCTTCAAAAAGATTTTGATCATCCACTTGAACATGCGAAATTTCGGCCTAGCAAGCTCTTGCAAAAGGGCAGTCCCAATATAAATGTAGGATGGTTTCTTCACTGATGCAGACATGGAACACACATTCATAAGATGCCAGATAAAAACATTTCATTTTCAGAAGGTTTCTTGTGTTGAGCCTGTCAAGCAGTAAGAGCCAGAAGAAGAATTTGTGCTTTTGCTGACAGGAAGATTTCCACAACCAAGAGAAATGTGGCTGTATAGGTTGGCAACCAGATAAGGAACAATAAGCCTTTTTGACCGAAAAATTACTACCCCAAATGTAACTCCAGTTATCAGTTTCCCCCTGCCTTCCAGTATTAAGAATTTGCTCAAGATTTTGATATTCCTGGTAAGCTTGCTGTGACAGAGGGAGGTAAAAAAGATCCTGAGTATTTTCAGTATGCAGGAACTCACTGACAGAGATATGAGGGTTTTTTTGCATAGGAGAGGAGATGAGGAAGCTTATGTTGAAGACAACTATCATTCCACATATCAGACCAGAGAAGTGTGGATTTTCCATCTCCAACCAAGCACTTTGCAAGTCCTTTAAAAATGTCAATCAATTTCAGATGAGCTTTCCACCAAAAGGATCCCTCAAGACTTCTTCCAGGGAGCTTACCATTACAGTAATAAGTGTTCCATATAAGGTGAACCCAAGGGATATCCTTGTGATTATAAAATTTATCCAAATTCTTCAAAAGAAGTGCAGAGTTTTGTATATTAAGGTCTAGAACTCCCAATCCCCCTGGTTCTTGGGTCTACAAACTTTCTTCCAAGCTACAAGAGCATTACCTCTAGCTTGAACATCAGAAGTTTTCTTTCTCCACAGACATTGCCTCATATATTTAATCAACTGTTCCTTGATAGTGACAGGAAGATCAAAACAACTCATGTAATATATGGGAAGGGAAGACAAAACAGATTTAACTAGCTACAGTTTCCCCCCATAATTAAGAAAGTCAGCAATCCCACACAACCTTCTCTCAACTCTCTGAACAATAGGCAGGAAATGTTCCACAACAGGTTTATTCAAACTTAGAGGCAAACCAAGGTAGGTGAAAGGCAAAGTGCCAGTGAGACAAGAAAGAGTAATAGCAAAGTGTCCAAGCCTCTTAGAGTCCATGTTAATTGGCATCATACTGGATTTAGAATAATTAACTTTGAGTCCAGTGGAGAGAGCAAAAGTATGAAGAATGGCCTTAAGGCACAAAAGTTGCTCTGAATCAGCTTTAAGGATTAGTAAAGTGTCATCTGCATACTGAACCACAGGGAAATCAGGACAGAACACATCTTTAGTGGGCAGAGAAAGAAGACCAAGGTTCATTGCCTTATTGAGTATACTTTGAAGGAGATCAGCAGCCAAAACAAATAGTAAAGGAGATAAAGGATCCCCCCTGTCTAACACCCCTTCTGTAGTAATTTTTTTTCCAGGCACACCATTTAAAAGCACAGAGGAAGAAGCTGAACCAAAGATCAACTGAATCCAAGAAATCCATTTATCTCCAAAACCTTTGGCTTTAAGGATATTGATGATTGCAGAGTGCTCAATTCTGTCAAAAGCCTTTTCAAAATCAAGCTTAACAATTAAAATTTCTTCCTTTGACTTGTGACATTGATCAAGGAATTCAAATGCCCAACCTAAACAGTCCTGGATAGATCTTTGTTTGAGGAAACCATATTTATTCTTGTGAACAAGTTTAAGGATGACTTTCTGCAGTCTATTAGCCAGAATTTTGGTGACAATCTTAAAGACACTATTTAGCAAAGAAATAGGCCTAAAATCAGCAGGACTCAAAGGTGCTGCAATTTTTGGAATGAGGGTGATAAAAGAGGCATTAATGCTTTCCAAGGAAGTTTGCCCCTCATAGAAATCCATAAGGAGATGTCTCACATCATCCTTAATAATAGGCCAGCAATGCTTCATGAATTCATTATTAAAACCATCAGGGCCAGGGGATTTATCATTTGGCAGATCTTTAATGACCTGATCAATCTCCTCATCAGAGAAAGGTTTTTCCAAAGCATCCCTTTCATCTTGACTTAAGCACTCCCCAGCCAAGTCATTAAGATTGAAATGCATTTCAGGCTTATCAGAAGTACCCATTCTATTTTTAAAGGAGTTCCAAAGGAGATCAGCTTTGTCATCATGATCATAAACCTCAAGATCAGAAGCATCCTTGAGCATGGAAATGTAGTTATGCCTAAAGCTTATTGTAGCTCTGGAGTGAAAGAACTTTGTGTTTTCATCCCCCAGCTTAACCCATTTAATTCCCCCCCTCTGTTTCCAATAAGTATTCTGATCCTGTAATAAAGAAATTATAAGATTTTTTAGGATATCCCTGAGATTCCATTCTTGGACAGTAAGAGTTCTCATTTCCTCCATGATATCCAGAAAGTCAATGGTGGCATTAACATTACAGATTTGTGATTTCAGGGGCAGATTTTTGGCCCAGATCTTCAGCCCCCTTCTCACATTTTTGAATTTAGCATTGATTTTTTTTGCAGAATCCAGAAAACCCACAGGAATATTCCAGGCATTTTGAACAATAGCTTTAAATTCCTTATGATGCATCCAATGATTTTCGAATCTGAACACCTGAGCCTTGGGAATCATTGTGCCAATGGAAATGACACAAGGAAGATGGTCAGAGGTGGGCTTTGCAAGAGGAGCAACAAAAGTTGAGGGGAAACTCTGGGTCTAGGAAGCAGAAGTAAAAAACCAGTCCAACCTTTCCAAAAGGGGATCTTTCTGCATGTTACTCCAAGTGAACTTTCTACCTTTAAGTGGTAACTCTATGAGACCCAAATTATTGATGGCTTCATTAAAGAGAAGCATACCATTCACATCTCCCCCAAATTTGTTTCTATCTGAAGGATGTCTACAAAAGTTGAAATCTCCCACAATGAGCCAGTCCAAATCATCAGGCATATCAATGCTTCCAAACCAGTCCAAAAATTCAGCATTTTTTTCAGGTAAACATGGCCCATAAATGTTGGTAAGGATCCAGGATTCATTGGACAAGAGAGATGTCAAGGTGATGGAGATAGAAAACTCACTGAGGAAGGAAAGATGTCTAGACAACAGATGCTCCTCTGGAGGGAAGAAATTCAAAATTGGTAAATTTGGGGGGGGGGGGGCAGAATTTTTTGATGTAAGATCTATCAAAATCCTCTCGCTTAGTTTCTTGCAGACAAATAATGTCACAACCAGACTCCTCAATTTTATTTCTGAGAGCAATCCACTTTTTTTAGAATTGATACCCCTGATATTCCAATTCAAGATCTTCCAAATTCTTTTGTTATTCATTAGGAAAACAGAAGCAAGTATAGATATGGGGTGATATAAATAATGTAATCACCCAGGAGAAGAAACATCAATCACAAAGGCAAAAGGCAATCCATATCAAGGCACCACAGACATATTCCACAACAAGTACCAAACACATGACAATATCACAAGAACAGATCACATGACAGGGAGTCAACAAGACTCCAGCAAAAGACTTAGTTTGATACATTTAAACACTAAGATGAGGGCTTATTCTTGGCTTGCTGTCCACAGGTACCAGCAGCCCCAGGTTTCTTCTTGCCACCAATGCCCAAGCTAGAGGAGGCACCTCCTTTAATGCTGCCTTTTGGAGATCCTTAACTGCCACTTCATTGGCCTTCCCTTTCTTGAGAAACCTCTTCTCCAGGTCCCCATCCTTTACCTTGCAGAATGAGGCAGCAAGATTTTTAACCACTTTAGAATTCAGACAAGGAGGAACAGCATTACAAACCAGACAATCAGCAATTAGACAATTTATGTGACTTTTAAAGCCCCCAGTCAGTTCAACAATTCTAGGGCTTCTTCTCACCTCAGTGTCAACAAGAGGTTCCTTGCCCTTTCTCTTTCTGGCAGGGGTAGAGGGAGAGCATGAAGAATTATTGGTTTCAATACCCAGGCAAGAAGGAGCCATCTGGGAAAAGCTCTCATTAGGGATGATGAAAGAAATGGAACTTTCCTCAGCAATAGGTTCTTTAATAATTTCCCATAAAGGATAAGTAAGAAATCCCTTAACCCAATTAAACTTCTCAGGGGTAGCAAGCATGGGAGTAATGAAGTTAAACCAACTTACAGGGATATCACACTTAAGAGAGCCCATTGAAGAAGTGTCCTTATGAATATGGGGGGCAAAGTAATTCTCCCAGAGCTCCAAGCCTTGCTGGGAAAATCCCTGCTTAGCAGCATGCACATCAGGAATGGAGCTTAAAGTTCTCACCATCCCAACCTGAAGATGAGCCTCATTTGGAGAAAGAAGGTGCTGGTCCTCCAACATCCAATCATCATTCTCAGGAGCCACAGTACTTGAGTCCATAGGGCTCCCCTACCCCTCATCAGCCTCAGAGTTGGCCTCATCATCAGCCAAATAGTTCTGAAAAATGTTTTGCAGGCCTTCACCAATGCCAACCCCTTGTGGTTCAACAGCCACACCCTGCTCCTCCACAGCCTCAGGTTCATTGACAGACTCATCATCATCAGACTCCTAGTCTTGGATAATGATAGCACCTGTAATTCCACTGTTAACATCTTGAGGAGGCAGATGCTGATTGTCAACAGGCATATCTTCTCTAGGAGCAATGACAGGGCCTTGAACAGGAGCAGCAACAGCTTCCCAGGGACCCCAACCTTCATCATTACCACCATCAGGGGCAGGATCCTGCACAGGGGCCAACCATTGTCCCCAACCACCCCCAGGAGCAGGAGGGGGAGGGGGAGGAGGTGGAATTTGGGGCCCAAAGACAGGGCCATGAACAGGAACATGATGTGGGTCCTCATTGTCATCTGGAAGTGGGTCCTCATCAGGTGGCCCCCCCCAAGCAAGTTACTTTGAAGAACTTCAACAGAAAAAGTCCATGATTCGGTCTCCACCAAGTCACCAATGGTAAACCTCACACTCTTGGGGATGTCGACCAGGTCAGTAACACGAATCTTAGCAATAATCCTACCCTTCTGGTCAGGGTCTCTCTCCCACAAAAGAACCTTCCCAATATCCGCAAAGACAGCGTTCAGATCCTCCGTATGCCAGTGGTCAAGGGGAGGCCCAACTAGCATCACCCAGCACTCATTATTAAACTGAGCCCTTCTCTAGTTATCCCCCTCATTGTGCTTAACAAAAGATACATGCACATCTTGAAACGGAATCGGGCTAGCCGCAATGAGCCTATATCGATCACTGACATGATGAAACTGCACATAAGCAGACCCAAAGGGACAAGCCTGGATATCTCTAAAGTGAACTCTAACCTCATTATTGAGGAAATCAGCCAGGACATCATGAATATTCAAGAACGAAACTGGACCAGGGGGGAGGGGATTAATGGTAGCAATGGAATACTGTTCATGCGCCCTTGACCTCCGAGGCACCACCACCCTTTTGACACGATTCCACCCAGCCACCTGCATAATCTGGAATCCATTCGGCAGGAAAGGCGCAGGATCAATCGGGATGTTCGCCATTACGACACTCTTCGCCGGCGACGAGCAAGAGGGGAATGGGGTTTCAGCGGGCGGGGGAGTTGAGGAGACAGAGGAAATGGTAGTTGTTTTTTGCAAAGAAGTGGTGAACTCGTGAAAACTGCTGTGAATAATGGGCCGGGATTGTGTAACTGCCTGGGCTTTGAACCACCCCTCGTAAGAATTGTCGGGCCAAAAACATTTTGGGAAAGAGGGGAATTTCAGAAAAGGAAGGAGACTAGGCAATTTAAATGCCACGCGATTGGTGCCTCCAGCAGACCCGACCGGCGTTACAATCGACTTAATACCACCATCAGCGAGCACCTGAGCATAAGATCTGTCTTGAAGTCTTGATTTGAAATCACCATTAATGTGTTGCGCAGACATAGGCGAAGAAACCGCAGGAGGCACAGGAAATTTGAGTCGTTGGAAAAACGAACCACCTTTATTGGAAGGCCTCAGAGAAGGAGATTTTTTTGCACTTTCTTTTTTATACGTGACAACTTTCCATTCTCCAGCAGACTCTTTATAGAATTCCTTTTCTTCATGAATCCAGTTGGGCCCCCCATTACCCCAAAGGTTGACATGAATCACAAAAGAATTACATGAAAACTTTGAAATATTGTATATTTCAAAACCCACTGCCCTTGAAGCAACCGAGAAACAAAATGTTCTATCTTGCAGAAGCTTCACCTGGAATTTAGAAGCATTACCACCAAAACAGGCCTGGAGAGCAAGACCAACAGTATGAAAATCCAACTTAAAATTTTCTCTTCCAAAAGAACAAACCAGATAAAAAGGTCTTTTCCTGAAACCACCAATGAAATTAACTTGATGCCTGGATTTATCAAAAATCCTCTTCTCAAAATCTCGCCCTAAAGAAAATCCAGGGCAGGCCGACACGAAGCAACATCTTTGGGAGCACGCATCGAGGGGAGGTTCTCAGTGAAATCCAGAGATCTAGGCACGATCTTCTCAATATTGGTGGAAAATTTCTTAACCGAAGGGCTAGGCAAAATCTATGCACCGACAACAACCCTCTTCACCTGGAGATCAATAGAAATGCCAGAGGCCACCACCTCACCTTGGATCAAGTATCTAGCATCAATCACTACCTCATTGTGGTTGAGGAGCACCAGCCTTTTAGAAATAGGAAAAAGCATCAGAAATCCTTTAGAAGGCTCAAAATCATCAGTCGGCAAAGAGGAGCAAAGGGCATGCCATTTAAGACCAGTGTCCTCATCTGATCCAGAGATGGTAGGAGATCTACCAAGAAATCCAGATGAGGGATCCAAAGAATCATTAACACGAGAGAGATGAGAGGGGAACCTCAAAACAGATCCAATAGATATCTTCTCCCCATTTTCCAAACATCGACCCTCAAGGGGAGAGCCTTTGGCATTGAGAAGCACCAGCCAAGAATCCGCCGAGAGAACGAGATAACCTTCTAGAAACTTACCACCCGTGGTCACACCAGAGTAGGTGATCTTCCAACAACCCCTTGAGGAATCCATGCAGAGCCTTGCCGGTGAGACGCCGGCGAACGCCGGAGGCCGACCAACGGTCGCCTCAGAGGAGCCTCATGCCTTGGAAATCGTGCGATTCACGAACACTTTCTACATGCTCATATACCACTCTATCATACCTTCTTATGAGCATTGCAATGTTGCTTATGTTTATGTTTCATGCTACTTATTATTATTGAGTTGGAATCTCTTCATAAGATGCAATTACTATTGAGTAGACTTAGTTGCATACTCTTTATTATGAATGGTTTAAGCATCTACTCCTGTGCTGAGAATATTTACATCATATGAAGCAAATGTGTTCGTGAAAGTTCTTTTATCGCACTCAGTTTTCAACTGAATTGCTTGAGGGGAGTTGATACGTCAAAAACGTATCTACTTTCCCAAACACTTTTTCTATCGTTTCTGCTCTAAACTTATGTGATTTGGATAAAACTAACACGGACTGATGCTATTTTCAGGGGAATTACCTTGGTGTCTAGTTTTTGTGCAAAAAATCAACTATCAGGAAAAATCCCGAAAAATATGCCAAAAATTCTATTTCACCAGAAGACACACGGAGCCAGAGTACGAGACGGAGAGGAGGCCTGGGGGTCCCACACCTCTGCCAGGCGCAGGCCATCCCTGGCCGTTCCTAGGGGTGCGGCCACCCCAGGAACCCCCTCGGCCTCCCTCTTCGCCTATATGAAGCCTCTTGAGCTAAAAACTGAGGGGATTCGACATTTTTCCAGAAAGAGTTCCGCTGCAATGCCACCACCAGAACCCGCGATTCGGATCCAGAAAATCCGTTCTAGCACCCTGCTGGGACGGGGAATTTGGAGAGGATCATCGCCATCGTCATCACCAACGCTTCTCCATCAACCATCCATGTTTCCATCATCCATGAGTGAGTAATCCCCCGATGTAGGCTATGAGGATGGTAGGGATTGGATGAGTTCTATCATGTAATCAAATAAGATTGTTAGGGAATAGTGCCTAGTATCTCTATTAGTGCTATTTGACTTTGTTGCAACTTGTTGTGCTTAATGCTTGTCACTAGGGCCCGAGTGCCATGATCTCAAATCTGAACTTATTATTGAATCATTATGATAGTATTGTTTGTGATCTTATCTGCAAGTTGTGTACACATATCATTGTCCGGATCCAAAGTCCCCGAAGTGATAGAAATTGGGAACAACCGGAGGGGATGGCTGTGATTTGAGGATCACATGTGTTCACGGAGTGTTAATACTTTGCTCCGGTGCTCTATTAAAAGGAGCACCTTAATTGCCAGTAGTTCCCTAGAGGCCCCGCTGCAACGGGCTAAGATGTTGTGCAAGTTCTCATTGATAGCATGTATGACTACATATGGAGCACATGCCTAGGATTTTTTAGTACTTGGATGCTTGTTATTATTTATATGCAATGCCCTAGATCTTGAAGTTACATGTTTAGACTCGTCCATGCAACGCCCATCCATCCATACCTATGTCTACCGCACTCATATCCTATTGTTACCGTTACTGTTACTATTGCTCTTGTTTTACTGCTGTTGTTGCTTTGCTGTTTTCTACTACAAAACTGTTTCTACTGATAGAATTCTGTGAGCAAGATCTATTTCTAGGTGCAGCTGAATTGACAACTTAGTTGTTAAGGCTTGCAAGTATTCTTTGGCTCCCCTTGTGTCGAATCAATAAATTGGGTAATACTACCCGCCAAGACTGTTGCGATCCCCTATACTTGTGGGTCATCACACGTCGCCAAAGTTTGTAATATTGAATGTTCCTACAGAGTGGTCGTATTCTCGATCACAGAAGGCATCGCCTTCTCCCTCGCGGAAGGCATCACCTTCTCCCCCACCTAAGGCGATGCCTTCTTCCTCAAAGAAGTCGTCTCTTCCATCAAAAAGAGGATCACCCTCACCGGAGTTGTTCAAAAATGTCGATACATCCACATTTTCCTCCTCGTGGATCGCACCATGGATCAACTCTTCCTTTTCTTCGTCTCTGCCATGTGGTTCCATATTTTTGGCATTGGTGGAAATGCGGATAAGTCAAAGCGTCCAAGGAATAATGTTAGGTAGGGTGTTGAGAGATATAAACCCTAATTCATAGAAACCCTAGTATATACATTCACAATAATAAAAATGCAGAGAAACCCTAAACCCTAAAACCTAATTCTCCATCACACGTGTGTGCACCGACGACGACCGGCGGCGACGGTGGGCGGGCGGCGCTGTGGCGGGCAGCGCTGGACATGGCGGGCGATGCTGGATACGCAGGCAGTGGCGGCGGCGCTGGACACGGCCGGAGCGAGGCGGAGATGGACGGGGGCGATGGACAGAGATGAAGGGTGGAGGCGGCAGCGGGCAGCCTCCCGACGTCATGGGGATCGGGTCCAAAACATATATGGCGTTGCCACGCCCGTCCTTTACTTCCTTTATATACAAAAAATGAAAATACCTATACATATAAAAAATAGTATATATGTATGCATACACAATATATATAAACAATATGATAATATCTAAAAAAAATAACTAGAAACAAATTAAAATAGCTTAGGCCCCCGATCCCTCCTCTGATCTCCCATGCAGCCGACGCCGCGCCCTAGCTCGCACCCCTCCGCAGTGGCGCGCCGGCCCCGCCGCGGCCGCTTGCTCGCTCCCGTAGTGGCCGGCACCGCTGTGCACCGGCGTGGCTCGCCGGCCCCGTAACCGCACCAGCCCGACACCAGTGTAGGCATAGGGGAAGCAGCACACAACAAGCCTAGAACGACCCGAAGAGGCCCAGATCGGGCGAGCAGCACCGCAGGGATCCGCTCCACCCATTGCCTCCGGCCCAACATCAGTGCGACCGTCGCAGCTCGCGCGCGAGCCGCCAACACCCGCCGCTGCCACGCCACGCTAGCCATTACTGCCACGCCACGCCAGCCGCCAGCACCTTGCCGCGCCATGGGTGGAACCACTCCCACAAGGCCTCCACCAGCGTGTGGACGTGAGACGGAAATCCCGGCAGCCGCACCCGCCCGAGCTTTGGTGCCTTCCGGCGACGGCAGGGGAGGGGGAGGAGGGGGAGGACGGAGGCAGGCTAGAGAGGGGGCGTACCATCTGGCGGCCGGTGACAACGTGTGGAGGCGGTTGGAGGTGGTGGCGCTGCTGGCCAGAGAGCTGGACGACGATGCATGGCGACGGTTGGAGGTGGTGGCGGCCTGAGACGGCGGCGCTGATGACGACGGCGGGCGTGTAAGGATGGAGGCGACGACGGGGAGGCGGCGTCTCCCCTATGCTGTGTGTGCGCGCGTCGAATTGCAGAGAATGGAGATTAAAAGAAGAGGAACGGGCACACGTCGTCAATAAAAGGGGGGAGCATACATCCCGGTTGGTGGCTCCAACCGGGTCTAAAGGGTCATACGTCCCGGTTGGAGCCACCAACCGGGATGTATGCTCCACTTTTTTGTCATATTTTGGGATGAGCCCAAGCGGTGCGCTCAGGGGGCCTTTAGTCCCGGTTGGAGCCAGCAACTGGAACTAAAGGTTCTGTTTTCAAAATTTTCACAAATTATCTCTCTGTTCCCATCTTATTTTTTATATGAGGGTTTAAATTTGTAATGTTTTTTAAATGATAATTGATTTGGGATATTGAAAAACTTTAAACATAAAATCTGTTTGAATTTGAATAAATAATTCAAAACCATTTTCTGTTTTTAGAAATAACTAATGTAACCGTTTAAACTATTAACCATTTTAAAGTATAAATGAATTAACTTATATTTTTTGCATATTAATTTGGAATATTGAAAAACTTTAAACATAAAAAGTGTTTAAATTTGAATAACTAATTCAAAACCATTTTTCGTTTTTAAAAACAATTAATGTAACCATTTAAACTATTAACCATTTTAAATTAAATATGAATTAACTTATATTTTTTCATATGAATTTGGAATATTGAAAAACTTTAAACATAAAAGTGTTTGAATTTGAATAACTAATTCAAAACCATTTTATGTTTTTAAAAATAATTAATGTAACCATTTAAATTATTAACCATTTTGAAATTAAAATGACTTAACTAACATTTTTTGCATATTAATTTGGAATATTAAAAAACATTAAACATAAAAAGTGTTTGAATTTGAATAACTAATTCAAACCCATTTTAGGTTTTTAAAAATAATTAATGTAACCATTTAAACTATTAACCATTTTGAATTTCTTATGCCCGTTTTGAATTTTTCGCATTTCGAACTAAGGTCGAACCAACGTGCATGAAGATAGGAGACGAGCCTCGTTAAAACTTGCATTGGATATCAGAAGAAACAACATATTGTGAGTCTAAAAATGTTTTTTTTCAAAAAATCACGGGCGTTAGGTCATGTACCTGTAGTACAAACCGGACCCACTTCTTGCCGATTTGGCAGACATTTGTCTTTTTCACCTGGGAAGGACCGAAAGGTTTGAGATCTCCCGGTTGGGAGATTGTCCATTTAAGGTGGTCTAGTATTTTAGAAAAATAGGACGGTATCATTCTGAAACACCATTTTGGTGGTTGCTTTATAAAATGACGCGTTTTTTTGCGCTCGAAAAATGGAAAATGGCTTTTCCGTGCAACGAAAAGGAAAACTTCCTCCTGCAACATTGATCTCCATCCCAATGTCCACATGCATGCATAATATGGGCACAGTATCACAAATTATGCCATGATTCAGCACATAACATCGGTCATTTGGACCGAAAGACATGAAACCTTAAACATGATAGGTCATTTTGTGAAGGTTTTTTTGAGACATGATCAATATACCAAGTCTGGTATTTTTCCTTGCATCTATGTCATATAATATGACACCACGCGAATGATTTACATTGTTTGGACCTTTTTTGAATTTATTATGCCCGTTTTGAATTTTTCCCATTTCGAACTAAGGTCGAACCGGCATGCATGAAGATAGGGGACGAGCCTCGTTAGAACTTGCATTGGATCTCTGAAGAAACAACATATTGCGAGTCTAAAAATGATTTTTTCAAAATATCACGGGTATTAGATCATGTACCTGTAGTACAAACCGGACCCACTTCCTACCGATTCAGCATACATTTATCTTTTTCACCTGGGAAGGACGGAAAGGTTTGAGATCTCCCGGTTGGGAGATCGTCCATGTAAGGTGGTCTAGTATTTTAGAAAAATGCGATGGTAGCATTCTAAAACAACATTTTGGTTGTTGGTTCACAAAATGACCCATTTTTTGCGCTCGGAAAATGGAAAATGGCTTTTCTGTGCGACAAAAAGGAAAACTTCCTCCTGCAACATTGTTCTCCATCCCAATTTCCACATGCATGCATAATATGGGCACAATATCACAAACTATGCCACGATTCAACATATAACATTGGTCATTTGGACCGAGAGCCATGAAACCTCGAACATGATAGGTCATTTTGTGAAGGTTTTTTGAGACATGATCAATATACCAAGTCTGGTATTTTTACTTGAAACTATGTCACATAATATGACATCACGCGAAAGATTTACATTGTTTGGACCTTTTTTGAATTTCTTATCAAACTGGACGATGACTCCCGGTGCCTGAGCCGCAGGAGGTGAAAACCCAAAGAGACAGAACCATCACACGAGCATAGCTCGGGTGAGACCCCTAAAGAATCTGCCAGGTATCGTCCACCCTGGTGTCCAACACAGCCACATAGCGACGAACGTGCTACTCCTCCTCCCTGACACGACGACGTACCACCTCTTCGGTGGCCGGCTCCCTCTGCACCCTTCCTGGACCAGGAGACCTCCACCAAAGAAACTCTGGGTCGACGATGACACCCAGATTTCTCACCAAGCTACGTGTCCTGGAAGGTAACACCATCCAGTGCTAGACCGGCGGAGCCCAGTCTCGAACATGCCTGGAGGAGCCCAATACTCCATCGTTGCCGCCGAGTCGACTACGAGGATGCGGGATGGGCATCGTAAAGTAGGCATCGAGGAATGTGTGTATCTATGGGTGGCCATGACGGTCGGCCTATAAATAGAGGGAAAGGGACGGCAGGCTGAGGTGGGAAACCTATAAATAGAGGTAAATGCCTATAAATAGAGGGAAATGGTTCATCTTTAGTCCCGGTTGGAGAAACTATACCGCGACTGAAGGGATTGCGGTAGGCTGGGCCAGGCAGCACTAATGATAGGGGTGAGTGTCGAGAGGCTTGTACCTTGTCCTGGATGGTGTCGCCAACCGGGACTAAAGATGAACCTTTAGTCCTGGTTGGAGACACCAACCGGGACAAAACATGGGTCAGCACTAAGTTCATTATGTCAATGGACACCAACTAGATGGATAAGTAGTTACTGTTAACTCCATTCAAACTCTACCTATATACTCCATCACTAATATTATTCCAATATATATATATATATATATATATATCAAATCCTACTTCCTTCAAGTGTTTAATATTCTCTAAGAGGAATATTTCTACTTCAATAACTCAAGGCTACTCTAGCTTCAGCTTAGTCATACTATCTTATATCTACTTAACTCCAATATCTTATATTCAAACTTCACATTATATCATGGTGACTTGTCATGTCTAACCTAGAATAACATATCTATACTAGGGTTTAATCATGTTATATCCACTAATGTCACTTATACATGATATAATCATTCACTCTTAGTGACTTGAGCATGATCAACATGATCCTTTAATCATTTATGGCTTAGGTTTCCAGTTGGCTAATTAGGACCTTCATCAATACAATATTATAGTTGTATATAATTATCTTCTCAGTATCTCTCGTGCTTCTGGTGTATCTTTTATCTTCCCATACACGCCCAGTAATCCTAGCAGGTTCACGCAAAGATTCTTCGTCACGTGCATCACATCGATTGAAGAGCGGACACGTAGGACTTTCCAATATGGCAGCTCCCAAAATATAGATTTCTTCTTTCACATGGGTGCGTGTCCGGTAGCGATGTCGTTCGGGACAAATTGACCGTCGAGACCCTTTCTAAAGATTACTTCTATGTCCTTGACCATACCAAATACATCATCACCAGCAAGGAGTTTAGGCTTCTTCCGGTGATCTGCCTCACCTTTGAAATGCTTGCCTTTCTTTCTTACGGGATGATTGGTCGAAAGAAATCATCGATGACAGGTACACAACCTTCTTGCATTTATGCAAATATGTAGCTTCAGTCTTATCTAAGCAGTGCGTGCATGCCTTATATCCTTTGTTTGTGTGTCCTGAAAGGTTACTAAGAGCAGGCCAATCATTGATGGTTACGAAAAGAAATCCTCGTAGGTAAAATGGCTCATGTTTGTTCTCATCCCACACATGTACACCTAGTTTGCCCCCACAGCTGTAAGAGTTCTTCAACTAATGGCCTTACGTACACATCAATGTCGTTGCCTGGTTGCTTCGGGCCTTGGATGAGCACTGGAATCATAATGAACTTACACTTCATGCACAACCAAGGAGGAATGTTGTAGATACATAGAGTCACAGGCCAGGTGCTGTGACTACAGATCTTCTCCCCAAAAGGATTCATGCTATCCGTACATTGACCAAACCATAAGTTCCTTGCATCACCTGCAAAGTCCGGGAAGTCTTTCTCGATTTTTCTCCATTGCGACCCATCAGCAGGGTGTCTCAACTTCCCGTCTTTCTTACGGTCTTCTTTGTGCCATCGCAACAACCTGACATGCTCTTTGTTTCTGAACATGCATTTCAACCTTGGTATTATAGGAGCATACCACATAACCTTAGCAGGAACCCTCTTCTGGGGGGACTCTCCCTCAACATAACCAGGGTCATCTCGTCTGATCTTATACCGCAATGCATTGCATACCGGGCATTTATCTAAATTCTCATACTCCATACCACGGTAGAGGATGTAGTCATTAATGCATGCATGTATCTTCTGCACATCTAATCCTAGAGGGTAGAGAGTCTTCTTTGATTCGTACGTACTCTCGATAAATTCGTTATGCTTTGGAAGCATCGGCTTCATTATTTTCAGCATCTTCTCAAATGTGGAGTCAGTTAGACCACACTCTGCCTTCCATCGCAGCAATTCCAGTGTGGTACCGAGCTTTGTGTTGCCACCTTAACATGTGCTCTGTAACATCCCAGCATTAGAGCTTAGAAATAAGCTGGACCCAGATGTGTGCATTGCATTCATGCATAGAAAATCCAAATAATTTTCGCGATTTTAAATAAAAACTTGTCAAAGTGATTGAAGCTTCTCTTAACTTGATGGAATTGAAGTAGATCATCAAGTTGATTGCGAAAAGTTTCAATATGACCTTTGCTAAAACCTTATTTTCGGTAAACATGGTTTGATCTAAGGGTAGATCAAATGTAATAAAATTAAACCACAATACATTGTTTAATGATTGATATCTGATCTTTAAGAGATCATATCATAGTATTCATTACCATCACCCATGAATACTAAGTTAAGAATATAACCCAAGTAACAAGAATGTAATAACTAACTCTTGACTTATTTTATCCTTATTTATTTTTACCATGAGGATCATGGTAATATTTCATCCTAACTTTAGTTATATTGAGTAGGAAGGAAACCAATTCAAGACCCTTCACCACATATCTTTCTTTCCATATCAATCCTTATCATCTCTAATGAATCTTATCTAAATATATATTGTTCATCAATGTTGAGTAATCAACTATTGATTCACCCATTCTTAGCTTATCAACTATTAATCTATCAAGTCTTAGCCTATCAATTCTTGATCTATCAACTCTTGTCCTTATCATAGCATTCACTTAAGGCCTATAAAGAAAGAAGTAAGAAAAGGTAGGTCTTAATGCTAGATTTAAATATCATCTATAGGATGGGAGAATTTGAAGAGGATCAAATCAATATGATAATTGATGGAGTTAACTCACTCCGAAATGGATATAAGAGTTATTTGAAATAAAGATATATGTGGTAACAAAGAGGATCATACGGATGAATATTGAAGAATAGTTACCAGGAGTAATCCTATTGGATCAAGTAGGTTTAGTCAATGAATAATATCTTCTAGTCAGTAAGAGATACTGAGAAGATAATTATATACAGCTATAATATTGTATTGATGAAGGTCCTGATTAGCCAACTGGAAACCTAAGCCATAAATGATCAAAGGATCATGTTGATCATGCTCAAGTCACTAAGAGTGAATGATTATATCATGTATAAGTGGCATTAGTGGATATAACATGATTAAACCCTAGTATATATATATGTTATTCTAGGTTAGCCATGACAAGTCACCATGATATAATGTGAAGTTTGAATATAAGATCTTGGATTTAAGTAGATATAAGATAGTATGACTAAGCTGAAGCTAGAGTAGCCTTGAGTTATTGAAGTAGAAATATTCCTCTTTGAGAATATTAAACACTTGAAGGAAGTAGGATTTGATATATATATATATCTATTGGAATAATATTAGTGATGGAGTATAAAGGTAGAGTTTGAATGGAGTTAATAGTAACTACTTGTTGGATTGGAGGTTATCAGCAATAGAGTAGTTGATATTACCAAGTATAGATATGAGAAGATTATGAAAAGCTTCAGTGACAAGCTTCTAAGATTTATAAGTGAGATTACAAAGTAATCTGAGAAGTAAGAGAGTAATCATTCAAATGGATCAGGAGTCATTATAAGCATTCTAGAAGTGGGAGATATTCCTATGAGGGAAGTATTTTGAGCTTTACAGTCAGGCTCATTGGATTTATAAACGGATTTAGAAGAATAAAAGGTGGATAAGAATATTCTTGTGAAGTAAAGATCATCATGTAAACACATGACGATGGATATGAAGGAGTAGTATATCTAGGAAAGGAATTCCTTAGTGAGAAGACAAGAATTATGAAGTATGGAAGATAGGAATTCTTGGTAAACACTCAACCTTAAATCTATAAGAAAACTTAATATCTATCTCATCTATTTAATCAATCATCCTATTTCCACAATGGCTTATAGGAATATTTTCCTATAGTAATCACCTAAGCATATCTTTGTCACTTTCAAACATTAAAATCATTTATGGCTAGAAACTTTAGTTATCAATTCTTTCTCATAAGTCATTCCAGAAAATGACTTTCTACTTTAATAGGTGATATCATTAAAGATCATGAACATGAAGACAATATGTTTTAGTCATTAATCTCTATTCACATCAATAAAAGGAAATATGTATATGAAACCTTCTAAAACTCATGATAAACATTTAAAGTTCAAAAACCTAACTCCTATTTCAATCATGAGTATCAATGTACATTTATTGTCATAACCAATATTATTAGAATATTATTCACCACCAAATTAAGGCATTAACTATACCTAATAATGATAAATATATATAAAGCCTCTCTAATGATTTAATAGGAATCTTATAACCCCAAATATCAATAGACAATTAATAAAAAAATAAAGAGAGTTCCTAAATAATAAACAAAATCTTAAAACCTAAAAGATAATTATAAGTTTCTCATTTAAATCTCACAAATAATTAGGATAAATACAAATAACTAAAAATTTATTAAAACAAATAACCATAATAATCCCTACAGTAATTTTATAAAGTGAAACATATTCTGGATATGTTTTAAAACTCAAGATATTCTTACTTAAAAAGGAATTGTGAAACCAGAATGCAAAATGGTAAAAGAAATAGGAAAAACGTTAAACAGTATCGGCCCGAGGCCAATTTCCTGTTTTCTTTATCTACTATGCGCAACACAAAGTAGCCCAGTAACAGGCCAGCAAGGACAACTCTTGGCTTTTCTCTCTGACTAACTGGTGGGACCAATGAGGGACCGCGGGTTGAGAGTAAGTTTATGCCAGGGGGTTTTCTGCAAGAGTGTGTATCGTCGTCTTCCTCCAGCTGGAAGCAGCTCGATGGAGATACCGAGGCCATCCGCCGCCGTCTTCGCGTCAATATGCACGCCGCCGTCACCCGGAGAGGATAAGGAGGCTACGGCAATGTCCCTGCTCATCCTCATTTCTTCATTTTCCCCTCTTGCTAGCTCCACCACCCTCTCTTCCTCATTTTCTCCTATGATCGAAACCCTAGACGGCTAGATTTGACCATCGTCAGTAGAGTTCGCCCCGGTGGCCCTGGAGTGGACGAGGAGAAGCGCCGTCGCGTGTAGATCATCTGAGAGGAACGCAGTATCAAGGGGAGCTCGGAAATGATCGAATTTTGACGTTCCCTTTTGCCGGTCATTATCGGAGTTTGTGAAGATTAGGCTGTACCGGAGCGCCATCGTCCTCATCGACAACTGTACAAGTATCAGGGTGAGCTTGCGCATCTCCAGACCCTATTTTCTCTTGGTAGCTCTCGATGTAGACCTAGTTTCGTAGAGCACCGCCGCCGGCCGCCGCAAAAGCTCGTCGTCGGTGCACTTCTGGTGACCAAACCTGAGCGGCGTCACCACCAATAGACTCGCCTTGGTCCCATCTGTCCGCTAGCACCAACTTTTCTCGCTAGGGCATAGTAGTTTGCCGCTGGTGACCATGAACTGGTGGTGGAGGACTCGCCAACGTCAACATGACGTCGAGATTACGTCACCCCAGTCTAGTCAACACATTTGACTTGGTCTATGCCCATGTGGTATGTGATGTGTACTCGACCCCACCAGTCAGTGACTGGGGCTAGATTAGGGTGCGGTGTAAAAAGAATAAGTAAATAAATGACATCAGCAGTGACGTAGTAAATAGTTTATTTACTCTATTTTAATAATTTTAGAAAAAGATAAAACTTTAGAAATTCAATAAATTTTGTTTTATAATTCAGAAAAATATGTTTAATATATGAAAATTTTCGGAAAAATAAAATCCATAACATTAAACTATTATCAAACATTATTATGCCAACAATTTAAATGATTATTATTTAATAAAGATTTTATAAGTATTAATACTTTGAAAATTCATATTTTAATATTGGTAAATGTTAAAAAAATAAGATACCAAAAATCTTAGAAAAATAAGAACTATAAATTAATACCATAATCATGTAATATTATTTCACTTATTAAATATCTATTATTATTAAGTATTTATATAGTAATAAATCTTGTAAAAACCATATTTTATTATTTATCTATCACAAAAATAAATGTAATATACCAAAATGATCGCAAAAATAATACCTATATGTTAAAAATATAAAATTCCACTTTTGTGGAAAATAAAAATTTAAACATTTTAATAATTTGAATTTAAATCAATTTACTTAGTTGATAATTCATATAAGGGTAAATAAAAATTGCTAATATTTCTAAAATTAGCCAAATGAGGTCTAATAAATAATATTAGTATTAAATATTTATAATATAAAGTCAAAATGGTTAAACACATTTTAAATACAATTTTATTGAATTAGCATTCAACCATAAGTGTAGATTATTTTCTAAAAAGATTCTTATCCAATATAAAATCTTCAAGAATAATTTGCGACTAAATAAAATCTTTTCCATTACCTCAACCAGAAGTTTATAAACATACCACAACACTATAGTGAATCCATAAGTAGTTAAGTAATATTATTTCCTTATTTACAAACTATAACCACTCATTTATAAAAAGATAAATGATTCTATTCCATTATATTATTGAGAAACCACTACACCAAATAAAAGTAATACCATTCCAAAGTAACTTCAAGGAAACATTATAAAGTGAACAAGGTACAAATATCATAAGCAATACACCTTAAATCCATCTATGTTCTTAAAGTTAACTTTTGATGGGGATATGCCTACCGGGGTATACCCAGCAGGACGTTTCCTATTGGCCCAGGTGCCAGCGAGTGGGCCTGCAGGACGGCGACTGGATCAAGATCTGGCGTGGACTCAAGCGACTAGAAGCTGAAGGCCCAGAAGCGTAGATAGGCCCAGTCGGATTAGGTTAAAGAATCACTGAAACCTTAGCTGATTCGGTTGAGATCTGTAAACCCTAGGAAGGTGAGTCTATATAAACCTCCCTAGAGGACGCGTAGAGGGTACGTTCCATCATACACCCAAGCGACTCGCTGCCTAGCTGCCGAGCTCGCCCCATTGTACTCTCTTCATAATACAATCTAGCAGGAGTAGGTCTTTACCCTCCGGGGGGCCGAACCTGGGTAAATCCTTGTGTCTCAGCCCTCATCTCGCACCGCAGATGGCTAGCCGCCCTTGCCCCATGTTCTACTACTCGCTGCCGATTGCAGCATCTACCGTGGTCATTCCCACGACAGTGACGCCCACCGTGGGGCCTGGCCGGTCAGACCGGTGTTCTGCGGCGAGATCCAATCTGCCCATCAATGAGACGATCGCCACCGGTAGCATGATCGCGATCGGCGAGATGCTCCAGATCTTTCCAAGCAGCTACATCCCGGCGGCCCGGCCCGTCACGCATAGCATGATCCTGCCGGTCGGCACGATCAACCTCTTCGTCGGCCTCACCAACGTCATCGTCTCGGAGGACTCGGCCCGCATCCGCGAGTCGCCGCCACGCGACCGGCTCTCTGAGAGTCAGGTCCGCACGATCCACCGCGTCGCCTCCGAGTACGACTCAGCCCACAGCAACGTGGCCGAAACCACCGCGGCCGCGGGAGACGCGACCCTCAACGACGACGCCGATTCGACAACCCCGGCGAAACTCGCCGGGTCCATTGTCTCCGCGTCACCCGCGGGGTCCATCACCCAGGTCTCCAAAGTCGGAGACTTCGAGGATCCCTCTATCCTTGGGATATTCAACTTCGACTCCGGGTCGGAGAACTCCGCCGACCTCCGTGACGGAACCGGCCGCCACGCCGCGACCTACATGGCGACTGGCGCCGACCCGCCGGAAGATCCATTCTCCATGCCGATCCCTCCCAACGCGACGGCAACGGAGGTCGAGGAACTATGCCTGAAGCTGGCGGAAGCAGTCCGCAAGGAACAAGCCGAGCGTGAAAAATTTCGCCTAGAGCAGGTGACAGCGCAGGAGCTGTCGCGCTACCACCAGCTCCGAATCAGGTCGCGCCTGAACCCCACTGTCCAGGGCGCGCCCTGAATTTCGACGACGAGAACGACCCGGCCCGCGCGGCCGATCGCGCGATCTGCGAGAACGCGCCACCTGGAGGAAGCACTTGGCCCCTACCAGGGTCAACGGCCAATGGCGCCCCGCCACCACCCAACCGCGCACCCCCCAGGGACCAGCCAAGGATCGTGGTCTCCTCACGGGAGAGAGACGCGAACGGCCTACCGCTGTTCTCCACCCCAATGGACAACCTCGTCGTGGGCCGAGCAGCAGTCAACAACATCGCAGCCACTGGTGAAGGCGCCCTGCAGATCCAGTACGCCAAGGCTCTGCTCGCAAAAGCGGCCGAGCAACAAAACGCAGGCGTCGACTCACAGGGTCGGATGTACTCGCGTTCATCGGGCAGCAGAGCGGCCTCAAGCGGCCGCCCCATGGCGGCAAACACCCTCAACTGCCTGCCACCCGAACCACTACAGCTCCAACACCGACCCACGAACGCGGCACTCTCCACCAACGACCCCCGACCGGCGACCAACTTCGTCGCCGCCAACGGTCAACCCGTCGACGCCCGCACCCACATCATCAACGACCAGAGCTGGCGCGCACACCAGCCCGACGACCTGCGGCATACCCTCACCAACCGCCGCGACGGCGAGCCGAGGGGGTCGCTAAGCCGACTCGGCCTCCGGTGATTTGGACCGATGTTCCGAGGCGAGAGATACCCGGCGAACTTCAAAGAGCCAAAGGAAATAGATAAGTACGACCCCTCGTACGATCCCTCCGTGTGGCTGGATACCTACCTCATGGCGATGGGGATCGCCGGCCACACCGATCTACTAGCCGCCCGCTACCTTCCCCTCATGATGGAGGGAGCATGCAGGCAGTGGATCAACACTCTTCCCGTGGATAGCATCGACTCCTGGGAAGAGATGCACGACGCCTTCGTCAGGCACTTCGAGAGTTCATACACCCGCGCCACCACCATCGAGGACCTGGAACGATGCGTCCAGGGACCTCGCGAGTCGACCCGCAGCTGGGTCCAACGATGGCAAGAACTATGGTACAACGCGGTCGGCATCCACCCAGACTCCGCGATCCACTGCTTCAAGACCTCGTGCCGCTATGAGCCCCTGGTCGCCTAGCTCAAACGAGTGTACCGCACACTCGACAACATACCGGATCTCCTGGAGATCACCAAAAGGTACGCGGAGGAAGACCCAAACGAAGAAACCGACGACGAGTCGGGAGGACAACGCCACACGAGCGGCCACGACAATGGAAGATGATCCGATCTATGCTACAGCAACACTCGCCTAACCGGCAAGCGACGCAGTGACGGGCGAGTCGACTTCATCGCCAACGCTAGATACGCGCAGCGCGAGCCCAAGAGCTTCTGCCGCGACGGCGGCAACTATAAGGCGAAGCCGAGGTTCGACCCTGCGGCCCTTCTTAACCAACCTTGTGTATTTCATAGCAGGGAAGGAAAGCCCGCTACGCACACGACCTCCGACTGCCACTCTCTCATGGAGATCGAGAAGCCACAGCGCGCGCGGGAAGACCCCGACAATAACCCGCCAAACGGCGGAAAATTCGGCAGTGTGGCCGGCTCGCTCCACACCTTCACAGGCTTCAACACGAAGCACGAGAAGAAATTCATCGCCCGCGCCGTCACCGTCAACACGGTGGCCTAGGTGGACGTCCCCCAGTTCCTCAACTGGTCTGAGCAACCAATCACGTGGAGCCGCCAGAACCACTCGCCAGTGATCGAGTACCCAGGCCGAGTCGCCCTGGTGGTCAAGCCCAAGGTGGGAGACTACTGGCTCCCCAAGACATTGATGGACGGCGGAAGCTCCATCAACATCCTGTACCTGGACACCTTCAGGCGACTACGGCTCCTGCTGTCGATGGTCGAGACGACCTACACCACGTTCCACGGCATCGTCCCTGGTCGAAAGGCGTACCCGATCGGCAAGGTCACGCTGCCAGTCACCTTCGGCACACCGGCAAACTTCCGCACCGAGCGGATCGTGTTCGAGCTGGTGCCCTTCGAAAGCTCCTACCACTGCGTCCTGGGGCGCCAGGCGTTCGCCAAGTTCATGGCGGCGCCCCACTACGCGTACAACGCGATGAAGCTCCCCGGACCGCGCGGCGTCATCACCATCCACGGCGACCCCGACATGGCCGCCGAGTGCGAGGCCAAAGGTGCCGAACTCGCCGACGCCGTCATCGCGGCAGAGGCCAACCACGCCGACGAGCTCGCCAAGTACGCGAGCGGGGTCAACAATGACGACCCCACCATACTGAAGAAGCCCAACTCTGAGGGCGGCAACACCTCAGCCTTCGAGGCAACGACGCATACCCGCAGCGTCGAGATGGTCCCAGGCGACTCCAGCCAGACGGTGACGATCGGGACGGGCATGAGCCCAGCATAGGAAGGCGCGCTCATCGAGTTCCTACGTGAGAACAGGGACATCTTCGCATGGAAGCCCTTTGACATGCCTGGTGTCCCTAGGGAACTCGCTGAGCACAAACTCAATGCCGACCCCAAAGTGCGACCTGTCAAGCAGTCGCTGTGGCCCTTCAATGAAGAGCGCCGCCGAGCCATCGCCGAGGAGGTGCAACGTCTACTCGCTGCAGGCTTCATCCGGCCAATCAAGTACTCCAAGTGGCTGGCAAACCCAGTCCTGGTCGAGAAGAAAAATGGGACCTGGAGGATGTGTATCGATTACACAAACTTAAACAGCGCCTGCCCGAAGGAGCAATTCGTCCTCCCATGGATCGACCAAATCATCGATTCCACCGCAGGCTCGGAGTCGCTATGCTTCCTTGACGCCTACTCTGGGTACAACCAGATCAAAATGATGTTGAGGACGAAGAAAAGACGGTGTTCATCACGCCATTCGGAGCCTTCTGCTACACTGCCATGACCTTCGGCGTAAAGAACGTCGAGGCAACCTACCAGCGATGCATGCAGGAGTGCCTTGCGAGCCAAATTGCCGCAATATCCACGTCTACATCGACGACGTGGTGGTGAAATCCGCTCGCCAGAGTGACCTACTCACTGACCTGGCGGAAACATTCACCAACCTGTAGAAATACAAGATAAAGCTAAACCCAGGCAAATGCACCTTCGGCGTACCAGTTGGGCAGCTACTGGGATACGTTGTCCGGGTGCCTGCGCGACGTCTAGAAGCTGGCCGGGCGAGTCGCGGCTCTCAGTCGCTTCATCCCTCGATTGGGCGAAAAGGCGATGCCCCTCTACCGCCTGATGCGCAAGAACCCCACCTTCTAGTGGGACAAGGAGGCGGATGATGTGCTCCGCGACCTCAAGAAGGTGCTACTCGCAGCACTGCTACTCGCCGCCCCTGTTGACAAGGAACCCATGCTGGTCTACGTCGCGGCTTCCGAGCACGTCATCAGCGCCGTCATGGTCGTCGAACGACCAGAGGAAGGAAAGGAGTGCCCGGTGCAGCGACCAGTGTACTACATCAGCGAAGTCCTCACCGAATCGCGCCAGCGCTACCCGCAATACCAGAAACTAGTATACGCGGTCTTGAGAGCACAGCGGCGACTGCCACACTACTTCCAGGAGCACCCGATAATGGTCGTCTCCTTAGCACCGTTGCAGGACATCATCCGCAACCGTGAGGCGACCGGGAGAGTCGCCAAGTGGGCTGTCCAGATCGGCGTCCACAACATCAAGTACGAGTCGCGCAAAGCAATTAAGTCGCAGGCTCTCGCGGACTTCATCGCCGACTGGGAAGAGGCCCACCAGCCAGAAAAGCTGCCATACCTCCATTACTAGAGCTTACACTTTGATGACTCCAAGAACACGGACGGTGCAGGAGCAGGGATCGTGCTAACTTCTCCAAAGGGCGACAAGCTCCGCTACATCCTTTGCCTCGACTTCACCCCCTGCACCAACAACATGGCCGAGTATGAGGCGCTACTCCACGGCATGTGAGCTTCCAAGGAAATGAATGTCAACCGCCTGCGCTGCTGCGGAGATTCTGACCTCGTCGCCGGACAAGTCGCTAGCACCTGCGACGCCGTCTCCCCCACCATGGCGGCATACCGCCAAGCAGTGGACAAGCTGGGTGGACACTTCGCAGGCTACTCCGTCGAGTGGATTGACAGGCGGAAGAACGAGGAGGCCGACGCACTCTCTTACATCAGCTCGGCTCGACTCGCACCACCCGCCGGCGTCTTCCTCGACACCATACCAAGCCTTCCGTCTCTCCCCCAAGGGAGATCGACATCGGAATCTCGCTGCAATCCCTGGTCGCAGTTAACGCCGAGCCAGACGACTAGACCGCGCCGTACACTGCCTACTTGGAAGGAGGCACCCTGCCAGTGGATGAAACGGACGCCCGGATGATAGCATGCCGCTGCAAATCCTTCATCATCATCAACGGCGAGCTCCACAAGCGCAGCGTGACCGGCGTGTTCCAACGATGCGTTCAACCCGCTGAAGGACGCAAAATCCTCCAAGACATTCACTCCGGCGACTGCGGCCACCACGCCGGCGCCCGCTCTCTGGTCACAAAGGCTATGCGACACGGCTTCTACTGGCCCACCGCACATGCAGACGCTGTCGACATTGTCCAGCGGTGCGTCGGATGCCAGAAGTACGCCAACCAGACCCACGTGCCGAGCTCGGCGCTCAAGACAATCCCCATCAGTTGGTCGTTCGCTGTGTGGGGCATGGACATGGTAGGCCCTTTCAAGAAGGCCCCCTCCGTCTTCATCCACCTCCTGGTCGCAGTCGACAAATTCACAAAATGGGTGGAGGCCAAGCCAGTCCGCAAATGCGACGGGAAGACCGCCACCAAGTTCCTACGCGAGCTCATCTATCGCTACGGATTCCCGAACAGCATCATCACGGACAACGGCACCAACTTCGCCAAAGGAGCCATGGCCGAGTTCTGCAAGGAACATCACATCCGACTCGACCTCGCCTCAGTCACGCACCCAGAGTCCAACGGCCAGGAGGAACGAGCCTGGGTCGAAGAGCTACCCTCCGTCATTTGGGGCATTCGCACCTCCGTCAACAGGTCGACAGGATTTACACCCTTCTTCATGGTGTACGGCGCTGAGGCAGTCATGCCCACCGACCTCAAGCACGATTCGCCAAGGGTGGTCAACTACACGGAGGCTGCAAACGAACTCGCACAACAAGACGGAGTTGACCAGCTCGACGAGGCACGCGACATAGCTCGCTCCCGCACCGCCATCTACCAGCAAGGGCTCCGCCGCTACCATAGCCGGTGAGTAAGGACTCGCACTTTCCAGGAAGGCGACCTGGTACTACGCCTCATCCAGGACAAGAAGGGCATGCACAAGATCTCCCCCCCTTGGGAGGGACCATTCTCCATCGGGCGAGTCCTAGGCAACGACGCCTACTACCTCACCAACGTCCGAGGAGACGGGAAACTCGACGTCAAGCGACCGTGGAATGTAAACCTCCTATGGAAGTTCTACTCCTAGAACTCCATACATGTACCCTCCACCTGCCATGAAATAAAACAGATCGGTTACCGCAAATTGCGTCTAATCTCCGTGTCTTGTGCCACTTGCACTCGTAATAACAGCGTTAAGCTATTCGCAGAAGTCAACCTTTGGTAAAGCGACCGGCACGGCCAAGTAGTGCGGAACAAGGGCACTGGGAGACCCCAGGCCTTGTAACGTCCACGAAAAACGCCAACCTGGAGCCCCATTGGAGTCGCCTAGCCCGACTGGCTTACCAAGCCAAGACAACTGCCCTCGCTCCTCACAGCAACCAAGGTCATCCGCATCCTCGGCACAGCGACTCGAACGGCAAAGTACCACGCTCGGGGACTGACGTCCATTCAAATATGAGCGGCTAGGGAAAAACGCCCAGTATGAGAGCGTGCCCAGGACTCGCCATGCGACTGATCCTTCGGGTCAGACAGGAATGACGCGCTTAGTCCTCACCTATCCTGGAGCTGCGACTAGAACCACCAAGTACCATGCTCGGGGACTTGGCTACCCGACCTCGTTCGTGCACGGGAAAACGGTCAAGTAAAGAGCACCCACGGGAGTCGCCCTGCGACTGGCTCTCCGAGCTCTGGCGAGTTGACCTCAATAGCGAAACAATTGACAAAACATTCAAAATCGCACACACATAACAAATGAGGTAAACCCCATAAAAAGGACGGACGCGCCCGGGAACTCGTCCAATCAACATTCAAAATCGCGAAACAATTCACAAAACAACACGAATTTCCATTACAGCCGAACAAAGTCGTTCCAAAATACAAGAAAAGTTCAATGGCTATTTGTTACTAACGCCCCAGGGCACAATGCTTCTACTCCGCAGGTTTCGACGCTGACTCGCCGCCACCCCTGTGATTGCGAATGAAGGGCACGTACGGGTTCGATGGGTACATCGTCAACTCACCCGCCATCGCCGCACGGAATGGCTTCTCGACTTTGAAGTCCAGATGCTTCGGTTTGGGATTGTTGGGGGCGACAGTCGTCTCCTGATAGGGGAGGAGGTCGCCCATCGCCCAAACGCGATCGGAATACACGATGGCCTGATCCGTTAGCTTCAGCACCTCGGCAATCTCCACAGAGCCCGTCGACGAGGGGTAGCCACTCGTCACATCATCAAGGTCGAAGTCCTCCAGGAAATGGGCAAGCCCAAGGCTGAGCGTCGTCGCCGCCCCGCGCCGGAAGGCCGACCGCGTCATGAATTCGACGACCGACGGAGCCTTCTCCAGATAACGCCATACCTCGACGAGGTCGCTGGGAATCACTTCCGTGGGCGATATCTCTTGAAGATATGATCGAATGCAAGTCGCGGACAACGCGGCCGAGTCGACTAGAGTGGTCACACACTGCCGCGCGTCGTATGACTGCGCCTCCTCCGAGCTATCAATAATCCGGCCTATGGACAGAAACCGGCAGTGAGCACACCAACGACTCCACAACACAGCTGTTGCGGGCAGAGGAAAGCGGAAGAAAGGTTTACCAATTAACGGACGGCAGAGGCCCGTGATGAAGCTTTGAAGCGAGGAGAAGTCGTTCTGCAGCCCAACAACGAGTGCGTCAGACACCTTCCGCTCTTCAGCGGCAGCCGTAACAGCAGCTTTCGCTCGCCCCTCAACCGAGCTCGCCTCCGCCTTCGCTTCCTTGAGCTCACGCTCCATATCAGCGATTCGGTTCTCGGCCGTACTCAAAGCAGATTGAGCCTCCGTCAGGTCACCCGCCGGGATAAGGCCCCGGGCGGACCTCCTCCGCCTTGGCCACAATTGCTTGGAGTCCCTTGTTCGTCTCCTAGGCGGAAACAAGTTCCTTCTCCATGCGACACTTTGCTGCAAGCCGATCGGCCGATTCGCGCTGCAGGCCGTGCGCACAAAATAAACCGTCAACAACATCGAAAATCCTAAGTGCCCACCCGCTGAAATTCAGCGACTAGGCACTCGGGGACTGGACACTGAAAATCCTAAGTGCCCACCCGCTGAATTCAGCGACTAGGCACTCGGGGACTGGACACTGAAAATCCTAAGTGCCCACCCACTGAAATTCAGCGACTAGGCACTCAGGGACTGGACATTGAAAATCCTAAGTGCCCACCCGCTGAAGTTCAGTGTCTAGGCACCCAGATACTGGACGCTACAAAAACATTAAGAATCCGACCACTGAAATTTAGTGGCCTGATCCTCGGGGACTGGACATACCTGGATGGCTGCGCCCAGCATGCCGTGAAGTTGCAGCACGTCCATAGACGCAAGCATGACTGGAGTGTGGCCGCGACGCTGCTCGACCTCCATCTCGGCGACCCCAGGCATCCGGCTTGTTGGTGCCGCGCCACTCGCCGCGGACGCCTTGGCCATGAAGCGAGGGAAAGTTGCAGCGGACACCGCGACACCACTAGGAGCCCGCTCGACCACTTCGGGCGAAGCAACAACCTCCTTGGTCTTCGAGGCCACCTCTGCCGCAGTCGGAGGTTCGCTCGGAGCAACCGCCATGTCATCAGAGACCGTGACGACATTGTCGCCTTTCGCCCTCTTGGCATCGTCGGCGGGAGAAGTGACTTCGTTGGTTTTCCTCTTCCGTGAGGGGTCCTCCTCGGTGACGACTGGCAGAACCTTGGCCACAGAAGGATGGCCGATCTTTTTAACTCCAGTCCTGTGAAACAACGATATGAATAAGACTATCCGACTACAATGGAAGACAAGTGGATGAACATGACTTACGTGGTGACTGGTATGAACCGCAGACTGGTGTGGATGCTGGCAGGCCTTTCCAGCTCGGGCCCCAACTTCCGACTGAGGCCCATCTCGAATACACCGTGTGCCCAAGACACAGAGGGTTTCTTCGAAGACGAGGCTGTGGCAGGAGCCTCCGTGACGACGGTTGCGGGAGCTTCCCTGGGAGGCGAAGCTGCTGCGGCCGGAGTAGCTCCCAACCCAGAGACCGGGGCGAATGGAGGTGGCAGCGCCGCTAGAGGCACCTCGTCCAGGGGGCTGCAGCGTCTGGCGCCACGGTCGTGCGCGCCGCCTCGCCCTTAGCCGAGCTGGTGACGTCAGAACTGGTCGCGGATCGGGGCGGAGACGTCTGCTTTGCCGGATTCGTCTTCCTCTTCGGTGGAGCCTTCGCCTCCTTCTTCTTCTTCTTCTTCAACGGCGTGGCCTCACTATGTGAGGTGTGCTCGGGAAGCTCGTCGTAATCATCATCGTGAGGCTCGAGGCTTCTACTCGCTTCGAGCTCGCGCAGGTGTTGCCCGCGAGTCTTGCGAACTGTTGGGGCGGCGTCTTCCACAGGATCATCTTCGTCGTCGTCGTCATCATCACCATCGTCGCTCCCGACGTCGCCTTTAGCGGACGACGACTCGCTCCCGTCCTGGACGGACGAGCTAGAGTTTTCGTCGTCTGCGGGTGGGAGCCAGCCTTCCACTACTTGGAACAACTACAACAAACATGAGACAACGTCAGCCCAACCGCGAATGCATCGTCTGCAGCTGCGAGTGGTGGCGAAATGACGGCTTACCGTCGGAGCTGGGCACCTTGCAGTATAAGGGGCGACCCCGGCCTTCGCGTCCAGATACACCGCCTGAGTAATTTTCTTCAGGGCCAGAGTGTAGTCGTCAAGATGCCATTCGGTGAAGGAAGACTTTGTCGAATCGTCCTTACTCGTGTACTCGTACATGTAATGGTCGCGGTGGGCCAAGGGTACGAGCCGCCGCCCGAACCAGCAGTTGTAGAGGTTAATGGTCTGGAGGCCCTTCTTCTTCAGGCCGCGGATGGTTTGCAACATTTCGTCGACAACCATCTGCTGATCCAGCGGGAGCTTGCCGACCTGGAGCCAACGCGGTTCGGGCCGGTCGGCGGAGTACCTTGGAAGCGCCACCTCGCCGTCTGGAGTCGACTCGGTGACGTAGAACCAGGATTTCTTCCATTCGTTTGCCGCCTTGGCGGGCAGCATCAGGTCGAAGAACGACGCCTTCGACTTCAGCTGGAATGTCAGGCCACCCGCAGCCAGCAACGGGCCGCCTGATTCTTCGCGGCTGATCCTCCCATGGAACAGATCTTGCCACAAGGGGAAGTAGGTCCTACAGCCCAGATAGCACTCGCAGAATGCCACGAAAATGGCGAGCTGCTCGATGCTATGCGGGCCTAGGTCCGACGGCTGGATCCCGTAGTAGGCGCAGAAACGCCGGAAGAAGAGGGAAGTGGGAAACCCCACCCCCCGCTCCAGGTGGCTGGTGAAGCAGATGAATTCTCCCTCGCGCGGGTCCGGAGTCACTTCTCCGGCCGCGGGGATGCGCCATCTGCCGGTGCGCAGGATCCCGGCCTCCTCGAAGGACGCCAGTAGCGCCCTGGTACACTTGGATCTGCCCCATGGTTCGGTGGAGGGGGCCATTGGTTGGAAGTTCGCGGAGGTCGGGGCTCTCTGGATTGGTTGGATTGCGATGCGGAGTGGAAAACGGAGATGGGCGAGATCGGAGGAAGGACGAAGGAGTGTTTCCCCGTTCGCTTGTCATTCTCCTTATATAGCGATTGCTACCCGCCAATTTCGGGAGCCGTTACTACGCGGTAATTACGCCGAAGTTACCGTTGGATTACCCCAACGGCTAGTTTGACCCCAATTGACGGTCCAACTTCATCCATTCGACTCGTCACTCCGCGCGACTCGACGATTCGCCGACCCGATCACTATAACAGTGACTGAGTATTCGCCGACCCGTTCACCGAGCTGCGACCTGATTGGTCGCCGTTATTGTGACTAGAATAACTAGTTTTTCCTTTATTCAGGAGTCCGCCTCCGATTCGACTGGGCGTCCGCATTGGACCCGTATGATCTGACCGCCAACGAACGCCTGCGACCAATCAACGACGGCCTCGGGGACTACTGATGGGGATATGCCTACCGGGGTATACCCAGCAGGACGTTTCCTACTAGCCCAGGTGCCAGCGAGTGGGCCTGCAGGACGGCGACTGGATCAAGATCTGGAGTGGACTCAAGCGACTAGAAGCTGAAGGCCCAGAAGCATAGATAGGCCCAGTCAGATTAGGTTAAAGAATCGCTGAAACCTTAACTGATTCGGTTGAGATCTGTAAACCCTAGGGAGGTGAGTCTATATAAACCTCCCTAGAGGACGCGTAGAGGGTACGTTCCATCATACACCCAAGCGACTCGCTGCCTAGCTGCCGAGCTCGCCCCATTATACTCTCCCCATAATACAATCTAGTAGGAGTAGGTCTTTACCCTTCGGGGGGCCGAACCTGGGTAAATCCTTGTGTCTCAGCCCTCATCTCGCACCGCAGATGGCTGGCCGCCCTTGCCCCATGTTCTACTACTCACTGCCGATTGCAGCATCTGCCGTGGTTATTCCCACGACAACTTTAGTCTACAAGACTTTAAGTTTTATGAGAAAGATCTTATTATGTGTTTTATAGTTAACTTTGGTCTATTTTAATTAAAACCTAAAGCATCTCAAGTCCAAACTATTCAAGCAAGCACAAACAACATAAATCACATTCTATACACCAAACATATTGTTTACACCCTACCACAGAAACCTTTTCCTCAAATGTTATTCTTTTTGCCACTTCAAACAACAAATCTTAAGATAATATCCCTAACTCTTAACAACTAAACTCAAGGACTTTAATCATAGTCAACAGATGACAATTAATCGTAATCACATTACTTTATACTTTACTTGTTTATTCAGGATTATTGGCATTGAAGTCCTTTATAAATGACATTTCATATAAAGTAAAAATTTAAAGATAAACAATTACTGTATAAGCAATCTTTGAGTAGCATTCCACATTTGCGTATCTCATTGTTTTATGATCTTATAATTACATGTTGTTTCACACACACTCACAAGCCTTAATAAGAAGCACAAGTGTGAAACCTATCTAAAAGAACAACACATTACAAAGTAACCATTTACAGTTTCCAAACCCTAGATCAACGCTTATTCCGGGGATTCGAGTTTATCAAACTGCATTACATTACTATGCATAATAGAATCTTGCTTCTTTAAACTTTAGTCCTTACCGGACCAATGATACTAATTTTAGATATTGGATCTTATATTGTCTCGAAGACCGTGAGTGCATAATATTGCAATCACAAAAGGCAAGTTCACACTTGCTCATGTCCTTTGATTATTTTCTGTAAAGAATTTTGCAAATCCAGTGTTGTCATCACCTGCATTTGAAAAAGGTCAAAAAACACTATTTTCATAATAATATGATTATAGGTTATTTACCATGAGGTAATAACCTACTATGATAGTTTCGGTGGTAAAGGAACATATTATCTAGGATTTAACAACCAATGTCGCCAGTGATTCTTGCGCCGTATATTACGCGTTGACCATGATATTTGGAATGAGACGAAAAAGTCAGCTATATATTTTCCCTCTCGCATGGAGCCGGATGTGCGGGTTGTGGCTGTTATCACTCGTAGCGTGCATTAATTGGTAATTCGTAGAGTTTATGCAGCATATGGGTGGGAACCCTCAACATCCCACGATAGTTCCGGCATCTGAACGGTCTATATTGCCTATTGTCGTGATTCAATAGGTGGGCATGGCATGCACCAAGGAGACATGCGGGGTCACGGAGAAGGCAGTGATTGGCTTGGATCTTAGGTTGGGCCTCAAACCAAGGACATTTGAATGGGGACAAACTCCCGGCCGTGCAACAAAAGCAAAAGGTCTCTCATGGGAAAAGTGACGTACCTCTGCAGAGTGTAATAACTGTAACTTGTTACTCCCTGTTCTTGGATGGAGCTGCGAACGCGGCGGGAAAGGAACTTCATAAAAGTTGTTATAAACCCGTGAAGGCTGATGGACATAGCTGTTCAGAATAAAAGTAACCTTTGAAAAAATGTTTACAAAAACTTGCATTGCCTATGACCTATGGTCTGTGGCTGTAGATATAGTGCATCAAACACTCCTTTTTAGTGAACTTGCTAATTATGCTCGTACTCAACGTATATTATTAACCCTTGCTAGATTTTGAAGCCAATACAGACGACGTCTACATCAACTTATACTCGAAGAAGTCTTCTTCAATAGCTCAAGTCTTCAATAAAGTCAAGAAGGTCAACATATACATCAACTCAAGTGAAGAAGAAGTTACTGATTAGTTAAGAATATAATCTCTAGCTATAGAACCTATTTATGAAGGGTTCGTAGCATAGAAAACAAAAAAATTCCTACGATGGGAACATCTAAGTACCAAGATCTATCTACTAGATACAATAAACGATGGATATACATCCATAGAATACATACCCTCGAAGACCGAATAGCATTAAATAGGTTGTACTCATGGATGATGTAGACGAACACTTGCCGATCTCAAGATCGTGATGAAGTCCATCTAGTCCAGCCGGTCCAGCACCATCAAGTCCAGCACCGCAAAGCAGTGGTGCATCCGTGATCGCACACACGTCCGGGTACCCCGACAACCTCCGCGCCCTCGCTCCAGCGAAGCAGCGGAAGCAACAAATCCTTTCAGAAAAAGGCCACGGGGAACATGTATCTCGCTGATCCGATACAATGGGGAAATTCTAAAGGGGGGAGAGAGATCCTTCGTGAGGAGGTGTACTTTGAGAGGATGAGAGGGGGGCTTTTATAGGGAGAGGGGGCACCCCAAGGGGCATGGCGCCAGCCATGGTGGCTGCCCCCACCTCTTCCACATTCATGTGGGTGGAGCTCCCACTCAAAATGAAAAACCTCTACTCCCATAAAAGAGCCTCCACTCAAAAATCCACTCACATGCATTAAATTTCCACCAAATTTAATGCAAGCTCTCGTTTAAATAAAACTCTTTTTTTATTTATTCAGAATTTTGTTAATTACTTTAATTAACAAACATTCACATAAAACCCCTTACTAGTATTCAATTTCACATGCAGAACCAGTTTCAGCAATTTCAACTAAAACAGTTTCGGTGTCTAGTGAAATAAATTCCTGCGCTTTTCTTTTTCTTTCTCTGGCATATTATTTGCTCCAAATGGTGTCGGTATCCCTTAAGTGTGTCACCCTATGGTTCGCGAATAATGCAGACATGATCGAGACCCCTCTCCGATCAATAATCAGCAGCGGGACTTGGAGATCCGTACTGACTCCCACATATTCAACGATGACTTCTGTGATCGTGTGAACCTTATACGCATGTAACTCAATCCTTTTGTCTCGCATATATTTACATGTACGAGATTCGATCATCGGTATCTCCATACCTAGTTTGATCTCGTTATCGACATGTACTATTTTCTCGTTCCCGTGATATAACATTCTAGTGATCAAATCACTTGCTTGCAAGCTAACCAATGTGATATCACCGAGAGGGCCCAGACTATATCTCTCCGTCATCGGGATGGACAAATTCCACTCTTGATCCATGAGCCTCAACATAACACCTTCGTAGCACTGAACCCATCTTTATAATCACCCTGTTACGGTGTGACGTTTGATGTTATCAAGATACTCTTCTAGTGTTAGTGATTGACATGATCTCATGGTCTAAGGACTAAAATTACTTCTTATGATGTTATAGCAATATAAACACAATGACCTTGATCGTAATGCTATACTTCGGATGAATGTTCATCACATCATTCCAACAATGTTGTGACCTCGTTATTAACAACATCCAATGTCCATGATCAGGAAACCTTTGATCATCTTGTTAATCAACGAGCTAGTTTATAATAGAGGCATAACTAGGAACTTCATTTTTGTTTATTAAACACACATGTATTAACGTTTCCGTATTAATACAATTATAGCATACAAAATAAACATTTATCATAAATAAGGAATACGATAATAACCACTTTATTATTGCCTCTCGGGCATATTCCCTTCAGTCTCCCACTTGCACTAGAGACAATAATCTAGTTTATAAACTTTGTGTATTGAACACCTATGGCTTTCTGGTGTTCCATATATGCAATTGCAAGTGGTTAACATAATCTACAGATCTGACGCTTCAGGTCCCTGTGTATTTACATGTCTTTGTGTCTCCACGCATCACTCATTCTCCAATGAGATGGCATTGTATAAACTTGGTCTTTTGGTGAGACTTTTAGTTCCTTGGGGTTAAATCATGTCGATACTATTGTCGTACAATATATCTTTAGTGTTAGCCCATTGCGAACCACACCTTAGTTTGATAACAAACTACTTGACACAAATTACCTCCTCTGCTGCTACTATAGCAGTCATATACTTAGCCTTTTTGTTGTAGTATTCATCACAATGTCTTAACTATGAATTTCATCCAAATCCATCATGGAATCTCCTTTCCATTATATTGTGCCACCCATAGTTTAAATTGAGATAAACTTAATTTGTATCTTGTGACAAAACTAGTATCAATGTAACGCTTTACAATGAACTATTTGTAATTGTTTGTCACCTCTACACAAATATATTATTAGTTCTTCCAAAAGATCAGAAGAATATCCTTACTATCGTCCAATGATCATTTTATGATTCATTCTAATATATGCTCATAACACTTAGAGCATAGGACATATCATGGAATGATTGATCAAAACATCCTTGTGATTTCACTCATCAAGTGTCAAAGCACTTGAATCTTGTTTCACTTATCAAGTGTCGATACACTTGAATCTTGATTCAATTTCTTTCCATGCGACAAGAACCGATTCTTGTGTTTTATATATTGAAATCCTTCAATATCTCATATATGTATGTTTGGCACAACCATATTAGCATCACGGTCTATCCTTATAGACATTCATGCTAAATATTCCGGTTTTGCCTAAGTCTTTCATCGAAATCAAATCCTTAACCTTTGTCAATAAAAGATACATCATTTCTAATCAACAAGATGTCCTGCACATAATGTATTACAAATATGTCTCAGCTCTCCCACTTAATTTCTGCAAATGCAAGCATCTTCATCATCTCCTGATGAAAACTCCTTTTCATCATGCTGAAGATTCCAACTCCGCGATGCTTACTTCAACCATTGAAGTTTGCATGCCCTTTTAGCATCCTTTTAATTAACAAAACCCTTTGGATCGTGTCATGCAAACGTTCTAGGTAACCATTCTTTTAGAAGAACTTTGTTTTGTTTATTCATCTACCATATACCAAATTATATGTAGTGGTTGATACTTTAATCCGTCCAGACTAAATATCGCTATGAAAGATCAAATCTTGTCATAGTCAACTCCTTGAACATTATCATAAAATAATTTATGAAATGTCGACTATTTGATAGATGTGAAACATCCATGTCTGTTTCTTTATAGATCCAAATATGACCGATAGGTTTTTACACCTTTCCGGAGGGTCTTCCAAGTTCAAAACTTGATTTCTCGTGTATGGAACTATCACGGATTTTATGGCTTCAATCCATTTGACGGAGTCAGGGCCCATCATCGCTTCTTTGCAAGTAGTCGGTTCATTATTGTCAAACAATAATGATTTACTCTCAAATCTCAGCATTTGTTTATTTATCTGACCGACTTGGTTCAATAAGAACTTAGATCCCCGTGACCACAACCTTTGAGGCACATAAGCTGTGAGCATTATGGCAGCCTCCGGAACGATTTCCAGCACTGCGCAACTCAGAACATTTAGCTAAGGTTTGTTAATCTTATCACAGTTCTATTGTCCTCCCACTTAACTTTTGCGAAAAAATCCTTTTTCAAGAAACTTCACATTTCAAGCGACAAACCCTTTTGTCCTCGGTGTTATGGAGGAATAACCAATTGTTATTCGAAATAACCTACAAAGACATGCTCATCCGACTTTGGTTGTAAACATCATACTTATGTTTAGCATACCAAAATTTAAGAAATGACAATTTGGGTTTTACCCCAAACCATAACTTCCATGGTGTCATTTCAACGAATCTAGATGGAGATCTTTTCAGTGTAAAAGTGGTAGTCCCTAAAGCTTTAATATTTTAAAACATAATGGCAGTTTTATAAATAACACCTTTGATCCAACCATGTCAAACAAGGTTTCATTACAAATCTCAAACACTCCATACTCCTATGGTGTTTCGGGAGATGTAAATCTAGGTGTTTTGCTAAACTTGTAAATCAAATAAGTCCCTTTATGATAAATCATAATTCATTTATTTTTCTTGTTACACTTGTAACTCAAATAAATCCCTTATGATAAAATCATAACCCATTTAGTTTCTTGTCACAATGATTTTTCGCTTCATCTTGAAAGTCTTTGAACATTTTCAAATATTTCATACTTCTTTCTCATTAAGTGAATATTCACTCAAATTTCCGGAGAAAGCATATGAAGTTGAAATTCATCGCTTGCGACTACACATAATGGACTACATACATCGATATGTATAAATGCCAATATTTTAGGCTATCTTCTTTGGCCTTTGAACGAAGTTTTAATTATCCCGAGGAAAGTCTCACAAGCGTCACTTGATCAAATCAAAGACTCCAAAAATCCATGAAAATGGAGTTTCTTTATGTTTTCTTTCCAATATAATATACATGGCGATGTCACTTCGTAAGTGATCATTCAATCATTTGTCTTGCGACATTTTAGCATTATTTTTTATGGATGTGATTTCTTTAACTAGATTTGTAAATCATCCATCTCATATGGAATACGGTAATTATTTGAACAACCTTTGTTCTCATAATACCTGATTTAAATAACAATTATTAAAACAAATCTTGAAGGCAAGCTTTGATGTCAACAAGAAATACAAACAACGGTTTGTTTGTTTGTTTTCGATGAACATCATTACACATTCTCTTGCTAGTTACTTAGGCCATTGCGGTTTATGAATTGCGTCGTTCCGTATGAAATTTCATACCAAGCAATTTGGTATCCAATACCCAAGAACCAAATTGTTTAACAAGCAAAGAATACAACCATAACTTGTATATCTTCCATATACCTAAATTGGATATTTCCAGTCTTTTCTTTTCTGCCAAATATATTTTATAGATTCTCTTTCAGCATTTCCTTTTTCCTTTTAAAAGAATCTATCAACATCAAAAGTGGAGCCATATACATGACACATAGTCCAAAGCGTGTATATTCAAATAATAATACCTTTGGACTTGCACTTTGAAGTAGATCACCATCATCAAAATGATCGACATTCTTTCAAAATCCATTCTTTAGTAATCTTTTAGTGTAGTAAACACTTCACATACATCTTCTATTCAACCTTATCATGACGACTTTCATGATCAAGCTACGGTAGCTTATAAAGGCAAATCGTGAGTATAACATTACTTTCCAAAACCCTTTTGGATGATTAGGATGTCTAGCATCTCCAACCTTTGTAAATTCTCATCCAATATGAGAACATATATTATACTCTATCATATTGCAACCAAAACATTGTTTCATATATCGTTATATCTGTCACACATAATGGTTTCTAAAACAATTCTTTCAGCTCCTAGATAAACTTGATATTAAAACAATCAAGAATCATGGAGGCAAACATGATACTTAAGATACTAACACTAGAATTGTTACTCTCGATTTAATACTAATTATTAAACTTCACGGAGTAAATAGAGTTTGCTGAAAGTTTGCAATAGGACTTTAAACTTTGATTGACACTCAACATAATACTATACCAGTTCGTAAAGTAAATATCCAGAATTCTATAGTTCTATTATCTCAATTACAACTAATCATAAGATGGTGAACGAATGCCAATGACTACAACAAATTATGCAAATTCACTTTGATTTAATTTATGATAAATTGAGTTCTACTAATCCAAATTAGAAATGAACTCCCACTCAAAAACGATATCCCTCGTGCCTTTTTGGTGATTACATAAACCAAATCCACTACACCAAGTCCGATCATCACGTGAGTCGGTGTAGCTTCAAAGGCGAGCATCCATATGGTCATCATATCAAAACATATGACTCATGCTTAACCTTTCGGTCCGTGTTCCGAGGCCATGTCTGTACATGCTAGGCTCGCTAAGTAAGAACCTTAGTATTCGCCTGTGTAACTGTCTTACACCTGTGATATGCTCGTGGATTCAAGTACACCCGATCATCCCGTGATGTCTTGAAGCGACGAAACATTTTTGGTGCATACTTAAGGAAGAACACATTCTTTTCTTGATATCTAAATGAGGGATCGTCTTATTATGCTAATAAAACGCCAAACAAGCAATATAAGATGCAATCAAACATCACATGTTTATAAGTGAAATGATATGGTTCCCGCATATGATCTTCGTCATGTGGACCGTGGTATGATCTCTATCATACCTTTATGTGTAAGGCCAAGGTCTATGGAACTTACACGCTATGTGTGTTTTAAGAGTATCATCTCATACTTCTACTTACAACATCATCATATCATAACACTAGCCCAGCAACAATCTAAACTAGACGCCTCTAATTTATCCATTGCAAGTTTTACGTGGCTTAGGTCTTTCGAAGATAGAACCGTTCTTGCCTACGAACATGAACCACAACAAGGATAACAAATTGTTGACAACTCGTTGCAAATTAGATATTGACTATAGTAGGAGAGACAGACACCCTCTAGCCACTTATGCAAAACTAGTTGCATGTCAAGCGTGGAACAGGTCTCATGTGCGAGGACATATAAAGTTTGTCTGGGCCGCTTCATCCCACTATGCCACCAATATCCAAAGTACGACTAAGAAGCAATAAAATGATCAGCATCGCCCACATACTCATATGTGTACTACCTGAGCAAAGCATCTACACATAGATCCGGCTCTGATACCACTGAAGGGTTCGCAACATAGAAAATAAAAAATTTCCTACGATGGGAACATCTAAGTACCAAGATCTATCTACTAGATACAAGCAACGGGTGGATATACATCCATAGAATACATACTCTCGAAGACCGAATAGTGTTAACGAGGTTGTACTCGTGGATGATGTAGACGAACGCTTGTCGATCTCAAGATCGTGATGAAGTCCATCTGGTCCAGCCGGTCCAGCACCATCAAGTCTAGCACCGCAAAGCAGTGGTGCATCCGTGATCGCACACACGTTTGGGTACCCCGACAACCTCCACGCCCTCGCTCCAGCGAAACAGCGGAAGCAACAAATCCTTCCAGAAAAAGGCCACCAGGAACATGTATCTTGCTGATCCGAGACCATGGTGAAGTTCTAAAGGAGGGGAGAGATCCTTCGCGAGGAGGTGTACTTTGAGAGGATGAGTGGGGGGCCTTTTATAAGGAGAGGGGGCACCCCAAGGGGCATGGCGACAGCCATGGTGGCTGCCCCCACCTCTTCCACATTCATGTGGGTGGAGCTCCCACTCAAAATGAAAAGCCTCTACTCCCATAAAAGAGCCTCCACTCAAAAATCCACTCACATGCATTAAATTTCCACCAAATTTAATGCAAGCTCTCATTTAAATAAAACTCTTTTATTTATTTATTTAGAATTTTGTTAATTACTTTAATTAACAAACATTCACATAAAACCCTTACTAGTATTCAATTTCACATGCAGAACTAGTTTCAACAATTTCAACCGAAATAGTTTCGGTGTCTAGTGAAATAAATTCCTGCGCTTTTCTTTTTCTTTCTCTGGCATATTATTTGCTCCAAATGGTGTCGGTATCCCTTAAGTGTGTCACCCTATGGTTTGCTAATAACGCAGACATGATCGAGACCCCTCTCCGATCAATAATCAGCAGGGGGACCTGGAGATCCGTACTGACTCCCACATATTCAACGATGACTTCTGTGATCGTGTGAACCTTATACGCATGTAACTCAATCCTTTTGTCTCGCGATATATTACATGTCCGAGATCCAATCATCGGTATCTGCATACCTAGTTTTATTTTGCTACCGACATGTACTCTTTTCTCGTTCCCATGATATAACATTCTAGTGATCAAATCACTTGCTTGCAAGCTAACCAATGTGATATCACTGAGAGGGCCCAAAGTATATCTCTCCGTCATCAGGATGGACAAAATCCACTCTTGATCCATGAGCCTCAACATAACACCTTCATAGCACTGAACCCATCTTTATAATCACCCTGTTACAGTGTGACGTTTGATGTTATCAACATACTCTTCCAGTGTTAGTGATTGACATGATCTCATGGTCTAAGTACTAAGATTACTTCGTATGATGTTATAGCAATATAAACACAATGACCTTGATCGTAATGCTATCCTTCGTATGAATGTTCATCACATCATTCCAACAATGTTGTGACCTTGTTATTAACAACATCCAATGTCCATGATCAGGAAACCTTTGATCATCTTGTTAATCAACGAGCTAGTTTATAAGAGAGGCATAACTAGGAACTTCCTTTTTGTTTATAAAACACATATGTATTAACGTTTCCGTATTAATACAATTATAGCATGCAAAATAAACATTTATCATAAATAAGGAATACGATAATAACCACTTTATTATTGCCTCTCGGACATATTCCCTTCAATTTCTGTAGTGTATTGCAATAGCAGTAATGCTAGACCAATAATTAAGATACTAGTCTTATTATTATAATAGTTTTTTAGTTGTTTATTTCTGATTCTTCTTTGTAAGAAGTTTCTTTCTCTCTCTTTAACCTAGAGTGTTCTCTGGATCTTGTGTAAACAGTTGAGTTGTAACCTATAGTTATGTTTTGGACCTATTGTGTTTCTGTTGTACCACTCTGAGGGATGTAATACTAGTGAAAGATATTACATTGGTCTTTTGTAAATGACTATAGTGTACTACATCATACAGTGGTATGCTGGGTCACCGCACCCTCCAACTCCAAATTCTCCTTTTCGGTTTCACACTCTTTCTTTACATCAGAAATGACCCTACCAAGATCATCAGCGGGCTCATCTGATGCCCGTTCTTCCCCTCCTCCCTCTTTACTATCTTCCATTGCAGTATCGCCGTATTCAGGAAACATATGATGATAGTTGTTATCATCATCCTCTTCTTCTTCATTGTCTTCCAACATAACCCCCTTTCCCCATGCTTGCTCCAGCAATTATAGTTGGGCATGAAACCTTTTATAACTAGGTGCCCGTGAATGATTTTCGAGGAATAATACTCTTTGTTGTTCCGACATTGAACACATGGACAACACATAAAACCATTCTCTTTGTTTACCATAGCCACATCGATAAATTTATCCACGCCTTTAATGTACCCGGGTTCATGCCGGTCACCGTACATCCATTCCCGATTGTTCATCTCCATCATATAATTAAGTTAATCAAAAACCAATTCACATCGACGCATGCATTGTATCAATGACAGATGAAAAGATAAGATTGCTAACCTCGATCGAGGAGGAAAGAAAGAGGAGAAAACTCAAGTGCGGCTTGGGCACCTCCTATATTTTTGTTTTGTGAGAAATTGAACGGGATCATTCACTCAAACATTTCATCAAACAGCTCGCATGCATAGGAAATAAATAAACTAGCACACCTCTCACACCTTCCACCAAGAAAAAACAGAGGGGAGGCAGAGGGCTGGGGCGTCGTATTTATAAGAAAAAACCGGGACTAAAGGTGTGTGGCAGGCCATATGTATGGCGCCCAACCTTTAGTCTTACAAACCGGGACTGACCCCTCACGAATCGGGACGGATGCCTCCGGCTCCCATGCGACAAGCCGCTAGATCGAACCGGGATGTATGCTAGCATTACGCCCGATTCATGCCGGAACCAGGACTAATGCTCTTGGCGCGGACGAACGGATTGCCTGTTTTCTACTAGTGACACACTAGTAGAAAATGGACATTTGGTCCAGAGCATTAGTCCCGGTTCTGGTACAAACCAGGACTAATGCCCTGGTCCCAACGGCTAGAAACGGCCGCAGGGACCAGAAGACATTAGCCCCGGTTCGTATGTGAACTTTAGCCCCGGTTCGTTTAACAAACCGGAGCTAAAGGGTCTGGCGCTGGAAAAGAGCAGATGCGTGGACCTTTAGCCCCGGTTTGTTTATCAAACCGGTACTAAAGTCCCCGACTATATCTTCTTCCCCTTCCCAGTCCGAGCCATTTCAAGCTCGCAAAATCATCCCTCTCAAATTTCTCCCCTCAATCTCGAGTTCTTCCCCATTTTTCTCAAGATTTGTGAAGATTTTTTTGCTTCACATCTATCAAGGGTCCTAAGAGGTTAGCAACTTCATCATTTCATCTCTCATTTCTTGTTTTAGCTCATTTCATGCTCTAGAAATGGATAGATTTTGTGTGGGTTCTATCTCTGTATATCTGGTTAATTTGGCACATATAGTTCTCGAAATTCATTTGATTCATCGAAGCACATAGATACATGAGTTCATCCTATATACATATCTTGGTTTGACACGTTGTCTTGAAATCCGGTCGGTTCACAGTGCATCATGTCACGGTCGAGCAACAAAATATTCTTCTTTCTTCTACCTGTCTTCACAAAATCCATTGAAACAAAAATAAGTACCAAAACTATGAAGACACACATATATATAGTGGCGCCCTAGCATTTTAGTTAATCATCGGCCAGTTAAGCAAGAAATTAAGAACAAAAACATGAACACGCCAAGGAGCTACCAAATTAAATAAGGGAGTGCCTCTATGAAGAGCTCCTCGAAGATGTCTGAGGACGAGGCATCCTAAGACATCTTCGAGAAGCTCTGCCATAGTGGTGTCCCTGCTCTCGCACACGATCTTCCTTGCAGTTGATAGTTCACAAGGAAGCCTATTTATAGATTAAGAAGCACAACATAGTGTCAACACTCATGACATAATGTCGACACTCACCCCTGTCATATTGTCGCCACCCACTGAAACAGTGTTGCCACTCACTAGCATAGTGTCCACTCACGACATATAGTGTCGTCACCCACTTTTAGTCCCCATTGGAGACACCATTCGGGACTAAACAGGCTCATGTCGGCCCCAGCCTGCCGCAACCCCTTTAGTCCCGGTTGGTGTGTCCAACCGGGACTAAAGATATAGTAGAAAGTTTTTTAAATCAGTGCTTGTTTGATGTATACGATGTGTTCTTTTATTTTTAGACTAGTACTACTCTTAGCATCGTGATTTTGTTTGATGAACTTATAAAATGCAGATGATACGACAATGGATGTATGCTGACCAAATCTCTGACGAGTTCATTAAAGGCATGCGTTCTTTTCTCGTTGTGGCAGAGGCAAACAAGCGGAATGGTTTTATTTGTTGTCCATGTGGTGAGTGTCGGAATAAGAAGGAATACTCTTCCTCAAGAGTCCTTCATGGCCACTTGTTTCGGTTCAGTTTCATGTCTGGCTATAATTGTTGGACCAAGCACGGAGAAAGAGGGGTTATGATGGAAGACAACGAAGATGAAGAGAATGATGACAGCTATCCTAGGTCCCCTGAATACGGTGGTACTACAATGGAAGACAATGATGAAGAAGAAGCAGAAGAATGTGCATCATATGAGCCAGATGATGATGCAAAGGGAGAATGTGATAGCGAAAGGGAGAGGTTGAAATTTGAGAAGATGTAAGATGATCACAACAAATTGTTGTACCCCAATTGCGAAGATGGTCACAAAAAGCTAGGAAGCACACTGGAATTGCTGAAATGGAAGGAAGAGGTCGGTGTGCCTGACAAGGGATTTGAAAAGTTGTTGAAGATAATGAAGAAGCTGCTTCCAAAGGATAACGAACTGCCCGCCAGTACTTACGAAGCAAAGAAGGTTGTCTGACCTCTAGGATTAGAGGTACAGAAGATACATGCATGCATTAATGACTGCATCCTCTATCGCGGTGAGCAATACGAGAATTTGGATGCATGCCTGGTATGCACTGCATTGCGGTATAAGATTCGACGAGATGACCCTGGTGATGTTGAAGGGGAGCGCACGAGGAAGAGGGTTCCCGCCAAGGTGATGTGGTATGCTCCAATAATACCACGGCTGAAACTTTGTTCAGAAACGAAGAGCATGCCAAATTGTTGCGATGGCACAAAGAAGACCGTAAGAAGGACGAGGTGTTGAGACACCCCGCTGATGGGTCGCAGTGGAGAAAAATTGAGAGAAAGTACCCGGACTTTGCAGGTGACGCGAGAAACTTATGGTTTGGTCTAAGTGTGGATGGCATGAATCCCTTTGGGGAGCAGAGCTGCAGTCATAGCACATGGCCTGTAACTTTGTGTATGTATAACCTTCCTCCTTGGTTGTGCATGAAGCGGAAGTTCATTATGATGTCAGTGCTCATCCAAGGCCCGAAGCAACCCGGCAACGGCAATGATGTATACCTAAGGCCATTAGTTGAAGAACTTTTACAGCTATGGCACGGACAAGGTGTACGTGTGTGGGATGAGCACAAACATGAGGAATTTAACCTACAGGCATTGTTGTTCGTAACCATCAATGATTGGCCTGCTCTTAGTAACATTTCAGGACAGACAAACAAGGGATACAATGCATGCACACACTATTTAGATGACACTGAAAGTATTTATTTGGATAAGTGCAAGAAGAATGTGTACCTAGGGAATCGTCATTTTCTTCCGCCCACGCATTCCCTAAGAAGGAAAGGCAAGCATTTCAATGGTGAAGCAGATCACCGAAGTAAGCCTGTCTGTCGTACTGGTGATGATGTATTTGATATGGTGAAGGATTTAAAAGTAATCTTTGGAAAGGGTCCTGGCGGACAGTCTGTTCCGAAGGAAGCTGGCGGACACGCACCCATGTGGAAGAAGAAATCTATATTTTGGGAGCTACCCTATTGGAAAGTCTTAGAGGTCCGCTCTACAATCGACGTGATGCACCTGACAAAGAATGTTTGCGTGATACTGCTAGGCTTCTTGGGCGTGTATGGAAAGAATAAAGATACACCAGAAGCATGACAGGACCAACAACGTATGAAGGACCAAGAAGGCAGGCATCCAGAGTTGTTTCAAGGTACTGCCAGCTACGCTCTTACTAAGGAAGAGAAGGAAATCTTTTTTGAATGCCTGAGTAGTATCAAGGTTCCTTTTGGCTTCTCGTCCAATATAAAGGGAATAATAAATATGGCAGAGAAAAAAATTCAGAACCTGAAGTCTCATGACTGCCACGTGCTTATGACGCAGTTGCTTCCGGTTGCTTTGAGGGGGCTTCTGCCGGAAAATGTTAGAGTACCCATTGTGAAGCTATGTTCGTTCCTCAATGCAATTTCTCAGAAGGTAATCGATCCAGAAAGTCTACCAGGGTTACAGAAAGATGTGGTCCAGTGTCTTGTCAGTTTTGAGTTGGTGTTCCCACCATCCTTCTTCAACATAATGACGCACCTTCTAGTTCACCTAGTCGAAGAGATTACCATTCTCGGTCCTATATTTCTACACAATATGTTCCCCTTTGAGAGATTCATGGGAGTCTTAAAGAAATATGTCCATAACCGTGCGAGGCCAGAAGGAAGCATCTCCAAGGGATATGGAACAGAGGAGGTCATTGAGTTTTGTGTTGACTTTATTCCTGACCTTAAGCCGATCGGTGTACCTGAATCACGGCATGAAGGGAGACTTAGTGGAAAAGGCACGCTAGGAAAAAAAGCAAAGATATGTATGGATGGACATTCTTTCACTAAAGCACACTATACAATTCTGCAAAGTTCCACCTTGGTGGCTCCATATATCGAGGTACACAAGAATATTGTACGCTCGAACTACCTGGGGCAGTCTGACAGGTTGATTAGAGATGAACAGGTGAAGACTTTCGGCGGTTGGTTGCAGACACATCTCATGAATGACACCACTGTTGGAGATCAGTTGTACTTGTTGGCAAGGTCTCCATCTTCAACTATATTGACTTTCCAAGGTTACGAGATCAATGGGAATATATTTTACACGCACGACCAAGATAAAAAGAGCACCAAACAAAACAGTGGTGTCTGATTTGATGCAACGGACGAGAATGGGAAAAAGGACACATATTATGGTTACATAGAGGACATATGGGAACTTGACTATGGTCCTAATTTCAAGGTCCCATTGTTTCGATGCAAATGGGTCAAGATGACAGGAGGTGGGGTAAGGGTAGACCATCTGTACGGAATGACAATAGTGGATCTCAATAATCTTGCGTACGGAGACGAACCATTCGTCCTTGCCAATGATGTGGCTCAAGTTTTCTATGTGAAGGACATGTCTACTAGACCGATAAAAAGGAAAGATAAGCAAAAGAATGTAATATCATACGATGAGCCAAAGGGCCACATAGTTCTTTCAGGAAAAAGAAACATGGTGGGAGTAGGACAGGACAGACATGTTAGAAGATTATGACAAATTTCATGAAATTCCGCCATTCAAAGTGAAAACTGACCCAAGCATATCGCTAAATAAGGAAGATGCTCCATGGTTACGGACAAGAAGAGAACCAAAACACTATATGTGGATGTTGGTGATGTAATGTATTAAATCTTTTGTGAATTAATCCTATTTTCATTTATTAAAGGAAGATGCTCCATGGTTAATAAAGGAATTTCTGAGATTCGTGTAGGCAGGTACCAAAACTGTAGACTAGGTAACACTTAGACATTTATTAATATTAAAAACCAGGACAAACCGGGACTAGCTAACACTGAGGACTAAAGCCACCCCTTTAGTCATAATCATGCCTAGTCCTATAGTACACAGCTTCAGGGTCTTCTTCGTCATTGTCATCATCATCGTCATCGTCACCTGCCACTCCAGAGATCCTCAGCCCAGCCATGGCATATACCGGGGGCACCTGCCACTCTGGCCTCGGATTCACAGCGGGCGGGGGAGGAGTCTCCTAGAAGACGATGCCGCTACTGCCGGGCAGGGGAGGGGCCTTCTTGTGGCTCTGTGGCGGGTAGACTTGTGGGCACCGGAGGCGAGGATGGTCTCCCCCGGCGATGTAGCGCATCACGCCGATGATAGTACGGTTCGCCCACCACAGACGCCGACCGGCTTCATTGTGGTTCATCGGAGGCGGGCCATCACCCTCGTACCTGACGAGCTCCCTTTCCTGCCGGTTAGCAAAGAAGGCATTCCAGGAGTGATAATTGTCGGATCCCACTGGGATCCATCCGCTGCTCCGACGTGAGCTCGTGGTAGAAGTGGTTCGTGATGGCCGCCTGTCTGGCGGAGCCTTGAGGCACAGGAGGGACAGGAACCCCTCCAGCGCTCAGCATCCAGCCGGCGGCCGGCCGGTAGCCCGGCGGGAAAGGGTAGTTGGAGGCCCACAACGCCTGGGTCTCCTCGAGGGTCAGAATGGCCAAGTAGGCACTGTCCATAGTTGTGAGAGAGGAAGGTGCGGATGTATGGATAGCCATGGCGTGGTCAGCCTATATATAGATGTAAAAGTGCTGGAAAACATGGCGGGAAACGGTGGGATATGGCGGGAAATATCTTTAGTCTCGGTTAGTGGCTACAACCGGGACTGAAAGCACCGTTCAGAGGGAAAGGGCGGGAAAACATGGCGGGAAGCGGTGGGATATGGCGGGAAATATCTTTAGTCCCGGTTAGTGGCTACAACCGGGACTAAAAGCACCGTTCAGAGGGAAACGGCGGGAAAACATGGCGGGAAGCGGTGGGATATGGTGGGAAATATCTTTAGTCCCGGTTTCATGGCTTTCGGTCCAAGAGACGGATGTTATGTGTTGAATCGCGGCATAGTTTGTGATACGGTGCCCATATTGTGCATGCATGTGTATATTGGGATGTAGAATAATGTTGCAGGAGGAAGTTTTCCTTTTCGTCGCTCGGAAAAGCCATTTTCCATTTTTCGAGCGCAAAAAGACGGGTCGTTTTGTGAAGCAGCCACCAAAATGCAGTTACAGAATGCTACCATCCCATTTTTCTAAAATAGTAGACCACGTTACGTGAACTATATCCCAACCGGGGGATCTCAAACCTTTCTATCCTTCCCGGGTGAAAGACCAATGTCTGTCGAATCGGTAGGAAGTGGGTCCGGTTTGAACTACATGTACATGATCTAACGTCCGTAATTTTTTGAAAAAATCATTTTTAGACTCACAATATGTCGTTTTTTCAGAGATCCAATGCAAGTTCTAACATTCTCATCCCCTATCTTCACGCACGCCGTTTTGACCTAAGTTCGAAACGGCAAAAAATTCAAAATGGGCATAAAAAATTCAAAAAAGGTCCGAACAATGTAAATCCTTCGCGTGGTGTGATATTATGTGACATAGTTGCAAGTAAAAATATCAAACTTGGTATACTGATTATGTCTCCAAAAAACCTTCACAAAATGACCTATCATGTTCGAGGTTTCATGGCTTTCGGTCCAAGAGACGGATGTTATATGTTGAATCACGGCATAGTTTGTGATACGGTGCCCATATTGTGCATGCATGTGTATATTGGGATGTAGAACAATGTTGCAGGAGGAAGTTTTCCTTTTCGTCACTCGGAAAAGTCATTTTCCATTTTCCGAGCGCAAAAAGACGAGTCGTTTTGTGAAGCAGCCACCAAAATGCAGTTACAGAATGCTACCATCCCATTTTTCTAAATAATAGACCATGTTACGTGAACTATATCCCGACCGGGGGATCTCAAACCTTCTGTCCTTCCCGGATGAAAAAGACAAATGTCTGCCGAATCAGTAGGAAGTGGGTCCGGTTTGAACTACAGGTACATGATCTAACGTCCGTGATTTTTTGAAAAAAATCATTTTTAGACTCGGAATATGTCATTTTTTTAGAGATCCAATGCAAGTTCTAACATTCTCATCCCCTATCTTCACGCACGCCGTTTTGACCTAAGTTCAAAACGGCAAAAAATTTAAAACGGGCATAAAAATTCAAAAAGGTTTTGAAAAAGGTTTTAAAAAAGGTTTTTAAAAAAGTTTTTAAAAAAGGTTTTAAAAAAGATTTTTAAATAAGGTTTTTAAAAAAGGTTTTTAAAAAGGTTTTGAAAAAGGTTTTTTGTTTCTAAAAAGGTTTTAAACAGGCATATAATAATTAATTTTAAAAAAGGTTTTTAAAAAGGTTTTGAAAAGCTTTTAAAAAAGGACCTATAGCCCCGGTTTGAACTACAAACCGGGGCTAAAGGGGTGCGGGGCTGCGCGCGAAACGCGGCGCCCCGAAAACCCTTTAGCCCCGGTTCGTGCTATCAACCGGGGCTAAAGGTCCCCTTTAGCCCCGGTTGGTAGCACAAACCGGGGCTAAAGGGGGTGGGTATAAATACCCACCCCGTGCGCCCCGGTTCGTGCACCGAACCGGAGCGCACAGATCGACCCCGCCGCCGCCGTCTTCCTCCTCGCGCCGCGCCTTCTCGCCGTCGCGCCGCCACGCCGCCAACCACCGCCCCGCGCCCGCGCCCCTCCTCGCGTCGCCCCTTCTCGTGCCGCCCCTCCCGCGCCGCTCGAGCCAGTGCCGGAGCCCATCACGCCGCCCGCACCGTGCCGTCCGCGCCGCCCACCACCACCGGAACCGCCCGCGCCGACGACCACCCGCGCTGATGACGACCGCCCGCGCCGCCCGCGCCGTCAGCGGAGCCCACCGCGCTGCCCGCGCCGTCACCGGAGCCCACCGCGCCGCCCGCACCGTCCACCACCACCGGAACCGCCCCTCCCCACGCGGTAAGCTCTAGTTTAATTTAGTAGTACGTGTTAATTAGTTAGTGTATATAATTTTGTTAGTGTATTTTAGGGTTAATTAGTTAGGGTTATTTTAGGGTTAATTAGTTAGTAAGTTTAGTGTAATTGTTTCTTAGATATTTTAGTTAGTGTTTAATATATTTTGTTTTGTTAGTGTAATATAGTTAGTGAATTTATTTAGTAACTTTAGTGTAATTGTTTTGTTAGATATTTTAGTTAGTGAATTTTTCCTAGTTAGTGAATTTTAGGATTTTAGTTAGTGTTTAATATAGTTTATTTTAGTTGATACTATTTATTTTCATCATGTTTAAAGTATATAGGTTTAATTTAGTGTTTAGGAATATGCCGATTCCTCATCCTCGTTCACTCGGCGTGACCCCCGGAGCGCTACTAGACAGTGTCACCGGGCATCCACGGGGCTGGGCTCCGCCGGGCTGGCATTGGGAGGTGCTACCAGCCGGGGGACGTCGTCTCGTGAGGAATCCGGGTGTCGTCGTCGACCCGGATCTTCTATGGTGGCGGCCGAGTGGTCCATGTGCGATGCAGAGGGAGCCAGCCCCCGACGAGGTGGTACAGCGTCGTGTCAGGGAGGAGGACGAGCACGTCCAGCGCTACATGCACATTTTAGGAGTCCGGGACGCCAATACCTGGCAGCTTCTTCAGGCACCTTACCCGAGATATTCTCCGGTGATGGTTCCTACACTTTGGGTGCACACCTCCCGCGGCTCAGTAGCCGGGGCTCGACGTCTTCCCCGCTGAGCTAGCTAGATGTGTAATAGGGTTGTATTGTTGTTTAATTGGTACTTTATTGTTGTACTAGCTGGATTATTCGAGAAGTATTGTTGCTTAACTGGTACTTTATCTTTCTTTATCGCATTGTTTAAGCTGGATTACTTTATCTTCCTTTATTTTATCGCATTAAGAAAAATGGTTTTATCTTTCTTCTGTATTAGTTAAGTTATGGACGGTAGAGACAACGAAGAGCACATCATGTAGAACATGATAGATGAGGGTACATGAGGTTACAATTATGATGGAGCAGACGATGATGGAGATGATGATGGCTCCCAATACCTCTACTTGGATGAAGCCAACAGAAGAGACGACTATGACGAATTCTTTGGTGGAGACGACGGTGGAACTGACGGTGGAGACACCACCATAGCAAAGACCGGCGAGGTATATAAAGCCTCTGCTGATCACGAGCTGGTAGATGCATTAGTTGTTTCATATATATATATATGTACTAACGACTGTTTCTTCTCTTAGACCTCCTTATCGGGCGAAACTTCTGCAAGGAAACGAGGCCCGACCAAAAAGTTGGCCGACGGTATGCGTTTCACTATTGATCTAGTGTCTGAGTTCGGCGAACCTTTGGAGCCGAAAGAGGCCGCAAGTGTATTTGTATACCAATGCGGAGCGATAGTCAGGTACGCCATCCTGATCACTACTCAGAAGTGGAATAAGCCAGGAAAGAAAAGTGATCAAGTTGGAGAAACTTTTGTCGATGACAAAGCCAAAGACAATCTTTGGAATTCACTCATGGCACACTTCTCTCTGCCTGAATTGGACACTCCTGAACTCACTGAGGCATTGAGGTTGCAAGTCAGAAAGTGGGACCTTAAGAAGATGGGCGGATAGTTCAAGGACTGGAAGAAAAGATTGTACAACAACTTTGCCAAGAAGGGGCTGACTCCGCCATTCACTGACCCGCTGGAGAAGCAGCGGGATAACTAGGCCCCATTTGTGACATATAAGGAATCAGAAGCAGCTACGGCCAAGTCGGAAAAGAATAAGTTAAATCCTGCCAAAAAGAAATATCACCATACTATGGGGACAGTTGGCTACAAGACGGCCGTGCCTAAGTGGACAAAAACCGAGAAAGAAATGCGTCTAAAAGGGGTCACGCCAGCTACACATCAGTGGCTCGTGAGGTCAAAAAATTGGCTCCTTGGGCATGGGGGGTCGTATGACACTGAAACCGGGGAGATTATTGTTACAAAGGAGGCCATTACTAAACCCAAAGATGAACTTGTTAAAGTGATACAACTGAGAAAAGATGGAAAGTTCATTCCCGACAGAGAGAGCGATGAGCTGACATATGCCCTCGGGAATCCTGAAAAAGTCAGACGAACACGAGGCTTTGGCCCATCTGTTCCATGGAAGACAGGGTTTCCCGCTGACATCAACACTTATAGAAGCCGATCCAGAAAAACGAACCGACAGAAGGCGGAGGAGGCAGCGCGGTTGGAGGCGGATGAAAAAAGGAACGAGGAATTTCAAGCCATGTTCAAGCTACAGCAGGAGCAGATTAATGAACTTAGAGTACTGGCCCGACAGCAAGATCCTGCGTTAGACAGTCCGGTGGGCCCATCTCAGCGGAGAAGCAGCATGGCTTCCACGGAGGTACAAGCTAATAATCCAATGCTGATGGACAATAATGCAACGATGGATCGCTACCCCGTGGATGAAGTCGAGGCAAGGACAACTTGTGAGCTACATGTCACAGTGAAGAACATTTCTATGAAGGTGGCGCTTGGCTTTGCTTTACCTTGTCCACCGGAAGCGACCTACCATGAAAGTCAGATTCTAGCTGGCTATGCTCGTGTCGGTGTGGATGAAGTTGAACTGACATGTCGATCACTTGAGCTTGACATCCCTGCAGGCGAAGGGGAGAAAACACTTGGAGAAGTGGAGGGTGGGATCATTCTTTGGAAAAAACAACACATCGTGTTTCCAGGCTGGGCGCCAAGGAAATCTTCTCCTCCGAGAAGCAATCCATCACCTCCAAGGCCACCATCACCTCCGAGTCCACCGTCTCCACCAAGAAACAATAGTCCACCCCTTCCTGAGAGGGATCGCAGCGCGACTGCATCTCCATCTCCGGCGCCTCCGCCTCCTCCCACTGAATCAAAGGGAAGAAAGCGGAAGAATAACACCGCTACGTCGAGGGAGACCCGACGCCGAAAACGACAAGATCCCCTACCAAGAGTACCACCGTCTCCTTCCAAGTTAGCTTATCACCGGACTGATGAGGAAAGCGCTGTGATCTCCCAGGCCGAAGTGAAGGCCCATTTTGCACCAAAACAACCCGAGCCACAGGTGCTAGTTGATCCAAAAGTCAAGAAGCACTTCAAGGCATTCCTTGACCAACCACCCCAGCATGTGTTAAATAGGAAAGATGATTATACATGCTGTCTTACGGTGACACTAAAAGAGAAGTCATCAAGCAGTACTGCAAGTGGGATAAAATCAAAAGAAGTTGCCCAGCTCGGCAAACAGGCAAAACAATCCATTGCCCCGCTCAAGGTGTTACCCCAGCCCACACAAGGTGGAATAGATATGGAAATAGCTATTAAATTAGCCAAGGAGTGTAACGTGCCGGTCGAAGGACTTCTAGCCGGCGGAGATAATGTCGCCAAGGGACCAATAGCACGAAAATTTGTCTACGGGGAGCCTCTGGTCAGCGATGAGGTATTCGATGATCTGCCAACATATATGCGACTGTTGCATATCTGGTACTTGAAAGTCACAAAGGAAGGGCGACAATTTCTCCTATGTAAAGTTGGAGAGGAGTACTTTCGTCCAGACGAGATCTCCATTGAACTTTGTGAACTATTTCAGATATTCAACCTAGACGCCCTCGACAAGTCCCTCCTCAGCATATATTGTCTGTAAGTAATTAAGTCACTAACTCAGCTTGTTCAATTCATTTCCTGTCGTTATCCTCACTATATCTCCTTCTGTATGCTATTATATATGCAGAATGAAGATTCAAGAATGTAGAAGAAAGTCAATCTACAGCATTGGGTTCGTTGACCCAAACAGAGTAAATGGACATACGCTAATAAATAACCTTGAGGAAACAGAGGATAACTTGCTAATGTTTTTAATGGAGCAACATTATAAGACACAAATACTATTTCCTTACAACTATGGGTAAGAGTCTTATTATCCTGTACACATTCAATTTTTGTTTACTCGATGTTAAGTGTATATAAACGATCGTAGCTTCCACTGGATTCTTCTAAACATTGACGTTGACCGTACAAAAGTTGAAATCTCGGACTCGTTAAAGAAGCCGATGGAAGACTACCGCAGCATAATTGATTGCCTCCAAAAGTAATTTCAATCACTATATATATGTCTCGTTCATTCTCTGAGATGTAAACTAATTAATAACTCATTCATTTCTTTTTGCCGGACAGGGTTTGGAAAAGGTTCACAAAGGAGGTTCAGGGTGAATAGCATGAGGAGCTCACTTTTCGTATGGTCCCGATAAGTAGTACGAGAGCTAGGAGACTAATTTATGTGGATATTACAATTATCATTCTTACAATTATCATGCTTGATTATTATCTGATTGAATTATATTCTCGATCGAAAAGTGTGCTATGCAGCCACAAGGGACGATGTGAGTTCATTCGTGGGTGTATGGAGCAGGGCACAGACTTTCTTCAAGTACGTAAACAATATATTCGCAATTTATTCTATACCATAGTTTTTGTTGAGTTCCATTCATAATGATCTACTTCTTTATATATAGTTGGATGCGATGCGGGATAAGCTCCTACCACATGAACGCCTAGTAGCAATTCAAGAGGAGTTGTCGGGATTTTTGCTCACAGACGTCATAAACTCAAAAGGAGAGTACAACGTAGATAGACCTTCGTGTAATCGTGGATAGACACAAAAGGACAGTATCTGTTGTAATGATGATCATGGTGTAAATCAATTAGACGAGCTCTAGTCTCGATTGTGTATATATTTATATGTATTTATGTTACCGTGAGTGAAATTATATTATATATGCATCAATGTATACATCATGTAGTAGCGTAGAATAATATGTATATGAAAACACAAAATGAAAAATAATCAAACACAAAAAAAAATTCTAAAACCCTAAAACCCCACCTCCTGCCGCGGCAGCAGTTTGGTGCAAAATGCTGCCGCGGCAGAAAAACTTACGAACCGGGACACGAACCGGGACTAAATATCCTCCAGCCCAGCGCGCACAGAGCGGCCACGTGGAGATAATATAGTCCCGGTTTGTAACAGAACCGGAACTAAAAGCCTAACCTTTAGTCCCGATACGCTAGTCCCAGATTGCAATCCGGGACTAAAGCCTCTTACAAACCGGGACTAGTGTCCTATTTTCGACATCGGCTAATGGCATAGCTGTAATTGTCCGATTTGTAGTAGCACAGATACAATTTTCAGGTGAACTAAAGCATTGTTTATTCCATACTATGTTCATTCTCAAGTTGCATCATGGGCAATTGTACCTGCAAGTATATTCTCGATGGATCAAAACATGATCCCTGAGAGGCTCAAGAGGGCTCGACGGATCAAAACATGACCCCTGAGAGGCTCAAAAGGGCAAGGACAATCTGCATACTAAATTTAAGCATGCCTTATTTTGAGCAAATTCTATGAACCTGTCCAGAGCTAAGAGGTACAATCTACTCCCTCCGTTTAGAAATATAAGATATTTTAGATTTGTGAGAAAGATGTATCTAAACATATTTTAGTGTCTAGATTTATTTAAACCTAAACACTAAAAGATGTCTAGATATATCTTCTTCACGAACCTAAAATATCTTATATTTTTAAGCAGAGGGCATACTAAATTAAGTTCTACATCACTACAGACTTTGTAATGCACGAAAGAACATGAAAGTTGAAATTACGTGCATGCTGCAAGCAAGTTGACAGGTGTCGAGCATTCTGTCACTGTCACTGAGACAGCTATACCAAATTAACAATGGCTCATGATTTGCGAGGCCCATGCAAGCGTGTCATAGTAACATGCATGGGGCATGCAGCCACGTAACCCCGTACTCCATTTGCTCAAGAACTGACAGGTATGCTCTAGCTCTCACCATGCTTGCTTGCTTTGTTCTCTCTGGATGAAACAATTCTAAAAAATAATCCTATCCCAAAAGAACTTTACAAACAAACGGGTTTTTGTTTATGAAATTCCTGGTTAGCTTTTGTAATCTTTGGCGATATGTTTATTTTTATTATTTGTTGAAATTATGTCGGTGGTCAGAGGTTATTTTTGTCTCGACGTCTGGTCGTCCTATCTACGGTAGTCAGCGACCTTTCTAGCCAGTACTACCTTAGTTTGTGCTATACGATCCTTGTAGTATGTGCCAGCACTACCTACTCTTTGTCGTGTGGGTACACCCATACAGCAAAGGTCTCTCGGAACACGGCAAAGAATTGTTCTCTTTGAATGAAATAATTCTAAAAAATAATTCTATCCCAAAAGAACTTTACAAACAAACGGTTTTTTGTTTATGAAATTCCTGGTTAGCTTTTGTAATCTTTGGCGATATGTTTATTTTTATTATTTGTTGAAATTATTTCGGTGGTCAGAGGTTATTTTTGTCTCGACGTCTGGTCGTCCTATCTACGGTAGTCAGCGACCTTTCTAGCCAGTACTACCTTAGTTTGTGCTATACGATCCTTGTAGTATGTGCCAGCACTACCTACCTAAAGGTTCTTTGCCGTGTGGGTACACCCATACAGCAAAGGTCTCTCGGAGCACGGCAAATTCTTTGCCGTGTGTAAACACACGGTAAAACCCACACGGCAACGATCGAGACGGCAAAGGCTTTTTACCGTGTGTCTTCACGTCCGGAATACGGTAAAGGCTTTGCCGTGTGTTTTTGATCAGACACGGCACACTAAAGTAGTTGACGGTTCTGTCCGTCTGACGGAGCCAACGGATGGGTGCCGTGTTTTCTCTTTGCCGTGTGCAATTGTTCTTTGCCGTGTGTCCTGCCTTTGCCGTGTGGGTGTCCTTTGCCGTGTGTATTACAGTTTGCCGTGGGCATTCTGGTTTGCTGTGTATTTCCCTTTGCCGTGTGCCTCTCAGGGGTGACACACGGCAACGTCCATCCTTTGCCGTGTGCCTTGGGCATATCGCACACGGCAAAGGCCCTGTCTATAACTTCAGCAGCACATAGGTGGGCTACACGTGGCTTCACACGGCAAAGCATCCCTGTTTTTTCAAAAAAAATTTGTTTCCATTCATTTCCTGCAATTCAAAACATAGAATATATACAACATAGAATATATATATATGATCATACAGATCACCAGCAACACCAAATTGCATCGAACAACAAGAATATAATCATCATCAACACCAAAATGCATCGCCAACACCAAAATATCACAAGTATGATCATAATATCATCACAAACACTACCAAATATCACACAAGACCAATTTTATTACACAAGTGCATAACCAACAAGTGCATAATCCCTAAACTATACAAATATTACAATTTTATTCTTGCCACCCACAAGACCATCAACGCCGTGTGCTCCACAAGATCATGCTCCATCGTGAGATCCTACAAGTTGAAGACAAGTACATAAATCTTTCAAGTAAAATCATCAATATGTACAAGTTTATAGGCAAGTTGATGGCAATGGCAATAACATGGGATTTTGACGAGTCTCATGGCAAATTACATCAATATGACAAGTAAAATCACGAATATCTACAAGTTCCATGGCAAGGCTAAAATTTCTATAAGTGTCATGGCAAGGCTAAAATTTCTACAAGTGTCATAGCATGGCTAAAATTTTGACAATGGCATAGAATTATCTACTAGTGTCATAGAATTGCTAAATTTGCTATAAGTATCATGGCAAGGCTAAATTTCCTACAAGTGTCATGGAATTGCTAAATTTTCTATAAGTATCATGTCAAGGCTAAAATTTCTACAAGTGTCATAGCATGGCTAAAATTTCTACAAATGCGATGGCATGGGTAAATTTGACAAGTATAAGAAAACAAACCTGGAGGACTCTGATTCAGCGTCCGGACGACCGACAAATTGTTTACGGTGAAAGACGGTGGCGCCTGGTTGTTCGATCCACCCGCGGACCCACCAGGTGGCGGCATCGCATTGTCCATCTGCAGCATTGGAAATTGTGAGCATTAGACAATCAGGCAAGATTGAAAATTGCGAGCATTGGACAATAAGACACTTGATCACTTACCCACGAGAAGGCAAAAGGAGGAGTGGGAAGAGTCCCTGGTTGAGAATTGATGAGCATTTGCTGTGTCATCCACCGCATCATCTGCCCCTCTTGCTCCAGCAACCCCTGCTGATGGGCCATCTGCTACTCCAGCTGCTGCTGCCGCTGCTCGGCCGCCTCTCTGTGTGCCCTATCAGCGGCCATCTCCTCCTACGTCGTGTCGCCACGATTAGATGAACATTGCAACGCAAAACATGTAGTAAAACATAGATGACCGAGGAAGAACATACCCGTAACTGGTCGAGAGCTACAACCGAAGGCCGTGGGCGGGTCTCTATAGCAGGCTGGTCGCTCGTCCTACCACGCCGGACCTGGCGCATAGATGGAACAGTCCTAGGGTCGACGGACCCGTGACAGATCCATAGGCGACCATTCTGCTGGCCTTGTCCCGCCAGCACGGCGACCTCGGGGTCGAAGGGGGCGGTCTCAGGGTTAGAATCTTCTCCATGCACCTCCTTGTACTTCTCAGGGTACTTCTCACCCCGGAGCCTGGCTCCCTCGTTCATCCATAGGCTCCCATTCCTAGGCTCGTCCAACATGTGTGTCTTCTTCCAAACGGCAAACACGGATGGCTCTTGACCTGTCTTTATTTTCTGCACAAAAGAGCACGAAGTTAAGTGAAGGGGAACCCCAAAGGGCGAAGTAAATAATAACATTACAAGCAAGAACAAATAAAGCATTTTCTCACCTCTTTTTGCCTAAGAAGGGCGAGGGGGATGTTGCCTTGGCGGTGTGATCCACCCCCATCTCCTCTCGCCGCTTCTTTGCATCGGCGTGTTTCTTGAGGTAAATGGGGTGTGTCCACCACGCTACTATTGTCGTGAAGCACCGCTCGTCATTACCCACGAACTGAGGATGGTTCTACATCCACAAGACACACGTATTAGTACAATAGAAAATAGAATAAGGTTAAGAAATCAATAAAACAAAAATGCAACTACCTGCAGGTACTGCCACGGCTCGAAGAGCATCTCCCGGGCTTGGATCTTGTTCATCCAAATCTTGCGATCGCCGAACCAGTTGTGGACGCAGTTCACGCGTGCCTCGTAGTGCATGTCTTGCACCTTCCTCTTGGCAAGCTCGTGAACAATCATCAAACACTCCCTTTTGTGCGCCCTGTCCATGTCGAAGAACTTCTACAAGTATGCACATAGGAAAAAAAGGGGGTTCAAAGCCACGAGTACAAGTATATTTCATCCTCAAGGCGATTGAATTATGACAAGCGAAACAAACTTACCCAGAACAAAACCTGAACCTTCCCCGGGATGGTGGTGTACTTTTTTTCGGGATCTTCGGCATAGTGGTAATGCTAACAAGTCCAAGTCACATCCTTTGAACCTTTTGGGAGAGTGAAAATCCCAGGATAATACTTTCTAACCAAGGATCCAAGGATGCTTGAGTAGCCACGATATGGCTTGATCCCATCCTGATATAGAAAGTCACTACAAAATGAAAAGACAAGGTCAGTATGTGATAAAAATTACAATGTATGGTTTAGGGTCAAATAATGTACCTCGACCCAGCAGGAACGAGTACCTTGTCCGCATAGGGATAAGTTAGGTCGGGGAGTCTCGAAACCCCACGCCGATATGGAGCCTTCTCCCGCGGAACCAGGCTCGGGTCCATGGCCGCGTACTCCTCAACGTACTGTGTCTCATCCTCCGGAGGCACCCACATCAAGGACGTGTCAAGCTCGTAGGGTAAAGACCCCAACCCCTCATCCTCCTCCTGCTCCTGCTCCTCCTCCTCGTCAGAATCCGAGTGCGTCCCCTCATCCTCCTGACGGCGAACTGGCTCGTCCTCCTCGTCCTCCCTCTCCTGCTCCTGCTCCTGCTCCTTCTCGTCCTCCTCGAAGACCGGAGGGGGACTAGGAGTCCTCGCACGCCTCCCACGCCCCCGCCGTTGTGAAGTGCGCGGTGGAGCACTAGCACTAGCACTAGCACTAGCAGACTGCTTCCCCATAGCATCTTTTGAACCACCAGTCACAAGTTTTGCCAAGCTTTTCAGCTTTCTTGTAACTCCCTTTCCGCCCAGCATCTTTCAATCACCTGCAAAACAGAGTGAAAAGAGTAGTTTATTAGTACACATCAGTGACACAAGATTCATAATAGTACAATAATAATCAAGTTTTAAACACACACTATATTCGTATCAGCAAAGACGAAAGAAGAGAAATACTTCCATGATCCATATAGCATGGGTATGAGACGCGACAAGCCAAGGAAAGGATTCGATCTCCACGGCAACGACTCCTCGAAAGGAATCGTTGTCGTGGATCGAGAATCCTTTCCTAGGCTTGCCACCGTCATCCCCATGCTATATGAATCTCGAAAATACCTGTCCTCTCTCGACTTTGGGGCTACGAGATGAAGCCTTCCTTGTGTTTCTCCAAAGACGAAAGGAAAGAAACCATTTCACGATTCATATAACAATGTCACCCATGCTATACGAATAGTGATGTAATGTCTTTCCTTTCGACTTTAGGGCTATCTAATCTATTCCATTTAAGTCACGCTAGCTAATCTATTCGTATCAGCAAAGACGAAAGAAGAGAAATACTTCCATGATCCATATAGGATGGGTATGAGACGCGGCAAGCCAAGGAAAGGATTCGTTCTCCACGGCAATGACTCCTCAAAAGGAATCGTTGTCGTGGATCGAGAATCCTTTCCTGGGCTTGCCACCGTCACATACCCATGCTATATGAATCTCGAAAATACATGTCCTCTCTCGACTTTGGGGCTACGAGTTATTACAAATACAAAGACAAAAGGAAAGAAATTTTATTACATAGAATAGAGTTCTTACAAATACAAAAAGAATGAAATTTTATTACATAGATCGGTGGGATTACATAGCAAACACTACTACAAAGATTATTTACTACTACATGGATCAGAAGCCTGAGTCGGTATTATGAATTGGACGAGAGGTTTCGTCATAGCTATCATTTTCCGGCCACCAATAATCATCCACGAAACCTGGAGGTGGTCCCTGTGGATCGTTGACGTTAAGGCCTGCATGGAACGCCTTGAGAAAACTCACGTCTTGTTGGTTGTGAACCTCCTCAGCTTCATCTTGTGCAGTGTCATCCTCCTCAGGTTCTTCTTGCTCATCGTCTACGACCATGTCACCATCGGCGGACAAGTCGATAGTGAATTGCCCGGGGAGCCCTTCTTCCTGATAAAACTCGCCATCATTTGTTGAGGGGTCTAGGCGGCGATAATCATCCTTGTTTGGCAAGGGCGGCCTATTGCGTGTCGGTACCGTCATCACAACATCCCAGTCCTGTAGACGTTTTGTCGGGTTTTGGCATGGGTACGGAAGATAGAATACTTGGAAGGCCTGAGTAGCCAAAATGTAAACATCATCTCCCGCATAAAAAGAGTTTCTCTTAACTTCGACCAGTCCAATTTCAGGATCCCGTTTCACCTTATGTGGGTCAAACCAATGGCATTTGAATACAACGGGATTTAGCCCTTTGCCAAAACCGTAATTCAGCTCATATATACCCTCGACTCTTCCATAGTACTGGAGGCCATCTGAGGCTTCACAAAAGACCCCGCTATTTGTTGTCTTCCGGTTGGGCCGGCTAGTTGTGTATTCATGGGTAGCGATACCCATTCACGTCATAAGCATTGAACGTGTCGACTGAATGGTTAAAGCCCCTGGAAATATTTCTTAGCTCGGGTTGCATCTCTTTGTCAGTTCATGCCTACAAGTTAGAACGAGAAATTTATCATAAGAAGTTTATCACAAGAAGTGTAGCACAGCAAGTTGGCTCGAATAGTACCAAACCACAGAACCAGCTGACGAAACCGAAACCACCACCCTTATCGAAAAGATCCTTCTCCTCTTGAGGTTTAGGCTCCCTATTTGGATTCTTCCAATGTGCACTCTTGAATCGTCTATAACAATTTAAAGGAGAGTTAGGCACGGACATAGCAGTGAATGTTTGTGGAAAACTAAATGGTGAGCACTTACTCAATGTACGGCTTCACTTCTTCCATGGTGTTCAAGACATACGAGTGGATCAACTCCCGCTCAAGTTTTTTCATTGCGAACCTCTTTGTGCCACTTGATTTGCCTCCTAGCCCAACGAAGATGCTAAGATTGGGTACATCTTCAGGGTTGGCGGCATTGTAACGAAACACTGGGTTGTGCTTTGTGGGAATGTTGGCATCATAGTGCTTTGTGGTGAAGTTTTCAACCTCCTCGTTAAGGACTTCCTCGGCTATGGATGCCTCGATCTTGCATTTATTGCCTGTTTTCTTACAGAGCTTCTTTGTTTCTCTCTCGGGCGGAAACTGCCAACGGGCCCACGTAGGTCCCCCCTTTAAAGCCTTGTCCGCAAGATGCAAGATCATATGTTGCATCGGATTGAATAACCCTAGCGGAAGGAGCATCTCTAGATCACAAAGAAACTCGGGTGCCTGTTCATGTAGCTTCTCAAGCACTTTACGGTCTAACTCCCTAGCACAAATATGGCAGAAGAAAAAGCTCAACCTCGACAGCACTCACCAAGTATCTTCATTGACATAGCCTCGAATCATCACCGGCATTATCCGCTCAAGCCATACATGGTAGTCATGACTCTTGAGCCCTTGTACTCGCAACGTTTCCATGTTCCCACTCCTCATCCAGTTGGCCGCATACCCATCAGGGAAAAACAAACTTTGCGCGATCCACTGGAAGATATCCCTTCTTTGGGGCTTTGTTGGGAAGAAAGGAGCCTTTGGCTTAGACCACCTTTTTCTTCCTTTGGCTCCGGGTGGCTGCATGTTCAACTTTGTCCTATCGCACAATGCTTCTTGATTAATTCGAGCCTTGATGTTATCTTTCGTCTTCTCGGTTTGCATTATGGTGCTCCAAAGGGCCTCGCCGATATTCTTTTCGGTGTGCATTACATCAATGTTATGCGGGAGCTCAAGATCCTCAAAGTAAGGGAGCTTCCATAAGCACGGAATGTGGGTCCACTAGTGCGTATCCCTGTATCCCATGAAACCATTCCCATCGGAGTTTGGCTGGAGAGCTTCTAACTCAGCCTTGATTTCCTTTCTAGTCTTTAGACGTGGATTTGGATCATGGACAACATGAACTTTCTTGAACCTCTTTTTGTCACTCCTGTATGGATGATTCGGCTCAAGACACTATCGATGTTGATCAAAGAAGGAATACTTGCCTCCCTTCGACAGCCAGAAGAAAGTCAGAGCTTGCATGCACACTGGGCAAGGCGACTTCCCATGTGTACACCAGCCACAGAACAACGCACGTGCTGGTAGGTCATGCAGAGAGGTATGGTACCAGACATACATATCGAAGTGCTCGTTGTTTGAAGCGTCAAATGTTCGGATCCCCCGACCTTCCCAGCCACGAAGCAAGTCATCCACCAGCGGTTCTAGATACACATTCATGTTCTTACCCGGGTATTTTGGCCCTGGGATTATCATCGAGACACACATGTTCTCTAATCTCATGCAGACGCCAGGGGGGAGGTTCAGGGGAATAACAAACACTGTCCAACAAGTTTATACTGAAGCAGACATGTCATATGGATTAAACCCATCGGTTGATATGGCAACTCCTACGCTCCTCTTGTCACCGGCTTTCTTAGGATATTTCTTGACAAAGTTCTTCCATGCACTACCATCCGACGGATGTATCATCTTGTCGAGGTATCTGTTCCCTTCTACTGCCCATTGCATATGATGGACAGTATCCTCGGTCATGAAGAGTCGTTGGAGCCTCGGTATGATTGGAAGATACCGAAGAATGTTTTGGGCAACCCCGGTCTGCCTCTTCTGACCATCACCATTGGGTTGGACCTCAAAGTACCTAGAGGATTTGCAGCGGATACAATAATCTGTCTTAGCATGCTCCTTTGTGAATAGCATGCATCCCTTTGGACAAGCGTGTATCGGCTCATATGACATCTGAAGGTCACGGAGGAGTTTGGTCGAATAGTAGAAGTTCTCCGGCAAGAGGTGCCCTTTCGGCAAAATGCTGCCAACGACGACAAGCATATCATCAAAGTCCTCTCTGGTCAAGTTCCTGTGGCTCTTGAAGGCCAAAAGGCGAGCTATGGCATCCAGTTGGGTGACATTTGTATATGCATGAAGGGGTCTCTGTGATGCAAACAAAGTCTCGTAGTACATTGCCGTGTTTTCCTCCGGCTCCTCACTTGTCTCCACCTCCTGAGGTGTCTCTGCCTGTACATGAGGGCTTTCAGGTGCATTAGCATTCACAAAGTTGTCTATGCACCTATCAAAACCAGCATCAAATTCTCCCCTTGGCTGACTCTGCTGCTGACCCTGCCGTGACTCCCTCCTAGCACGTTTCGCTAACTTTTCACCATGGGATTTCCAAGTCTTGTAGGATGGTGTGAACCCGTAATTGACCAGGTGAGTACTCATATCATCCTTCGAATGTGTATTCAGGTTCTTGCATATTGCACACGGGCAGAAAATTCTTCTGGGTCTGCTGGGGACGGCAAATGCCCGGTTCACACAGTCCTCGGCCTTTTCTTGCCATTCTGAGATAAAGTCCCACTTACTGACATAGCCATCATACATCCAGTCACGATTCTCCATCCTCTAATCAGCACCAAAAACGACATATATAATGCTTTCAATTAATCATGCCATATAAATAAATCCGGTATTAGTTCGGTTAATTTTAGCAAACATATATTTTACGCCATACATATATCCACCTATCTCTCTAATAGGTAAAGAGGGTCCTATCAACCGCTGAATCCGTAGATTGAGTATGTTCTCCCTGCTCTACCCCGATCCGACACAGAATTTCGGCAGCACCTCCCCGCTGCTCTCCCGATACACGTCTCGGCAAAAAGCCAAGAGGGATGTGCATCCGGAGAACAACGGGGAGACGCTGCCGAAATCCTATCTTGGACCGGAGTAGAACAAGGAAAACATACCCAACTACGCATCCGCCGGCTATCCCGATAAATGCCGTAAGAGTTACGCTTCATAATATGCGAGACCACTAATGCATATTTATCCGCGTAACCCTTACGGCCGGGAAGAGACGACTAGGTAACGCGATAGACTTGGTGATCTACACACGAAAATAACCATAGGTACAAGATAGGAGAACGGATTTTTACCCTCGAGGCATGATCGAGAGGTGAAGAAGATCAGCGACCCTCCCGCAAAATGACCTACGCCGTCGACAACCCCACCCTCAGACTCGACACATATCCTGCACGAAGAAAAATTACTAAATTACTACTATAGACATGCCAAAAATTTACACATAATTCCTAAATTACTACTATACACATGCATATATGAAACAACATATATACATACTACTATACATATATGTAACAAAAACATGGGACAAATACATGCTATATATATCTAACAATATATACTACACATATATACTACAAATATACACGTATATACTACACATACATATATATACTACACATACATATATATACTACGCGTATACACATATATACTACACATACATATATATACTACACATGTAACAAATATATAATACAAATATATACCACACATATATACTAAAAATATACATGTATCTAGGCACATACCGATGGTGTAGTCGGTGGGAGAGGGGGCATGAGGGCCGGTTGGGGCGGGAGGCAGAGGCGGGCAGCGGCCCAGCTCCTACCAGTGGAGCCGCCGGCGAGCTCCCAGGGCCGGGGGAGGTGGCTGGGCGCAGAAGCGGATGGGGCGGGGCGGATGGGGCCGAGGTCGGTGGAAGGGGGGCTGGACCGGGTGGAGGAGGTGCCGGCAGCGGTGGAGCGGGGGCAGGTAGACGGCGGCGGCGGCACTAGGTCGAGCTAGGAGGCGCGGGGTCGAGCTGGAAGAGGATAAGGCAGGGGCGGGCCCGCGCCGTCAATTATTGGCAAGCCTTTGTCGTGTGCCAATTCGCGCGGAACACGACAAAGGGCTTTGCCGTGTACATGCTGGAAGAAACACACGGCAAAGATTCTTTTGCCGTGTACCCTAAACAGACACACAGCAAAGGACTTCTTTGCCGTGTGCCTTCTGCTATTTTCTAATTTCCTTTTTGTTTTTTCTTTCATTTGTATTTATTTTATGTTTTAAGTGAAATCTTTCTTGGCTTTTTGTTAGTATTGATACCATGGAAATATGAACTTTGCACTAGACCATAAACTTGCATGCATGCGCTAACCTAAAATGTCTAGGGGGTAGACGATCCGAGCCCCGCAGATTAGGGTTTCGCCGGAGGAAGACCACGAGAACGTCGGAATCAGATGAAAACTTGCATGTGTCCCTAGCATATGTGTGTGAGTGTGGTGCAAAGGTTGGTATAGGTGATTGCATGTGTCCCCCCTCGCATGCATGCGCTCTAACCTAGTAACGAAAGGTTCTGGACCTATATAAGGGGGAATCTCCCTGTTCTGGTGAAACCGGGTAGGATAGTGCCCCAACTTGTGAACCAACATGTTTTTACATCATCCTATGACCTAGTCAAACACAAAACAAGAGAGAGCTACGCTGGGCTACCCCTGTCAGAAGAATGTCTAGGGGGTAGACGATCTGAACCCCGCAGATCAGGGTTTCGCTGGAGGAAGACCACGAGAATGTCCGAATCAGATGAAAACTTGCATGTGCCCCTAGCATATGTGTGTGAATGTGGTGCAAGGTTGGTATAGGTGATTGCATGTGTCCCTCCTCCCATGCATGCGCTCTAACCTAGAAGCGAAAGGTTCTGGACCTGTATAAGGGGGAATCTCCCCGTACCGGTGAAACCGGGTAGGATAGTGCCCCAACTTGTGAACCAACATGCTTTTACATCATCCTATGACCTAGTCAAACACAAAAAAATAGAGAGCTACGCCGGGCTACCCCTGTCAGAAGAATGTCTAGGGGGTAGACGATCCGAGCCCCGCAGATCAGGGTTTCGCCGGAGGAAGACCACGAGAATGTCGGAATCAGATGAAAACTTGTATGTGTCCCTACCATATGTGTGTGAGTGTGGTGCAAGGTTGGTATAGGTGACTGCATGTGTCCCACCTTGCATGCATGCGCTCTAACCTAGAAGCGAAAGGTTCTGGACCTGTATAAGGGGGAATCTCCCTGTTCCGGTGAAACCGGGTAGGATAGTGCCCCAACTTGTGAACCAACATGGTTTTACATCATCCTATGACCTAGTCAAACACAAAACAAGAGAGAGCTATGCCGGGCTACCCCTGTAGAAGAATATCTAGGGGGTAGATGATCTGAACCCCGCAGATCAGGGTTTCGCCAGAGGAAGACCACGAGAACGTCGGAATCAAATGAAAACTTGCATGTGTCCCTAGCATATGTGTGTGAGTGTGGTGCAATGTTGGTAGGTCCCATGTGTAAGTCCCAAGTGTGACACCCTTTGTAGACATGCGGTAATACTTAGTAAAATCCTGGATATATACGTGGAAACTCCCGCCACTGGTTCTGTCAACCATCTTCAGGAGCGGACGATAGTTTCTCTTGTAGATATAGCATGTACCAGCTCTTCATAAGGATTGAGACCATGGAAACTTTGCACTATACCATAAGCTTCTGGAGGATGCTTAACTTCATTTCCATTAGGTGGGTGCCTAGTCACAAATTTTGAGAAATAATCCTCAAGCAATCATCAAGAGTAGAATTTCCCCTCACGGTAGAGATCCTGACCAACAAAACCAAGCAAGCTGTTGGACTACTTTTGAATCTTTCAAGTTCACTCTTTGGGTCAATCAAAAGACCAAGATGAGAGGATTTCACGACAAAGTATATGAAATTTGTTGTTTGACATCCTTTATAGATTGTTCTCAATTTTGACTACCTCGAGTACCTGCACTAGCACATGCATGAAAGTGTGGTGCTATGTTGGAACATACAAAAACAACTAGTCTCTGGGTGCTTGCATGTGTTCCCCCTCGCATGCATGCGCTGTAACCTAGAAGCGAAAGGTTCTGGACCTGTATAAGGGGGAATCTCCCTGTTCCGGTGAAACCAGGTAGGATAGTGCCCCAACTTGTGAACCAACATGGTTTTACATCATCCTATGACCTAGTCAAACACAAAACAAGAGAGAGCTACGCCGGGCTACCCCTGTCAGAAGAATGTCTAGGGGGGTAGACGATCCGAGCACTAGTAGAAAAGAGGCTATCTCTTCGTGCCTCCTAACAGCATTAGTCCCGGTTCCGCCATGGACCGGGACTAATGCTGGCACGTGTCCCGGTACGAGCGGGCACGGGGCCCGGAGGCATGCGTCCCGGTTGGTAGGGGGAATACGTCCCGGTTTATAACACAAAACGGGACTAAAGGTTTGGCGTCAACCACGTGGCGTTGATAGCACCATTAGTCCCGGTTTGTGTTACAAAGCGGGACGTATGCTCCCGCCCTCTATAAATGCAACGCCCCAGCCCTCTGCCTCCACTCTGTTTTTTCTTGGTGGAAGGTGTGAGGGGTGTGCTAGTTTTTTTCCCCTATGCATGCATTCAAGGTGTTTGATGAAATGTTTGAGTGAATGATCCCGTTCAATTTCTCATAGAACAAAAATATAGAAGGTGTCCGAGACTCACTTGAGCTTTCTCCTCTTTATTTACCTCGATCGAGGTTAGCAATCTTATCTTTTCTCTGTCATTGATACAATGCATGTGTCGATGTGAATTGGTCATTTCACTATTTATGATGTCATGTTTTTGATAAACTTACTTATATGATGCAGATGAACGGTCGGGAATGGATGTACGGTGACCGGCGTGTACCCGGGTATATGAAAGGCATGGATAAATTTATCGTTGTGGCTACGGCAAACAAAGAGAATGGTTTTATACGTTGTCCATGTGTTTAATGTCGGAACAACAAGGAGTACTCTTCCTCGAAAATCATTCGCGGCCACCTGATTATGAAAGGTTTCATGCCCAACTATAATTGCTGGACCAAGCACGGGGAAAGAGGGGTTATGATGGAAGATGGTGAAGAAGAAGATGATGATAACAACTATCATCATATGTTTTCTGAATATAGTGATACTGCAATAGAAGTCAATGGAGAGGAAGGAGGTGAAGAACGGGCATCAGATGAGCCGGCTGATGAACTTGGTAGGGTCATTTCTGATGCAAAGCGAGACTATGAAACAGAAAATGATAAGTTGAAGTTAGAGGGCATGTTAAAAGATCACAAGAAATTGTTGTACCCAAATTTTGAAGATGGCAGCACAAAGCTCGGTACCACACTGGAATTGTTGCGACGGAAGGCAAAGTGTGGTCTAACTGACTCCTCATTTGAAAATATGCTGAAAATAATGAAGCCGAAGTTTCCAAAACATAATGAACTTCCCGAGAGTACCTACGAAGCAAAGAAGACTCTCTGTCCTCTAGGATTAGATGTGCAAAAGATACATGCATGCATTAATGGCTGCATCCTCTACCGCGGTAAGGAGTATGAGAATTTAGATAAATGCCCGGTATACAATGCATTACGGTATAAGATCAGACAAGATGACCCTAGTGATGTTGAGGGAGAGCCCCTCCGGAAGAGGGTTCCTGCTAAGGTTATGTGGTATGCTCCTATAATACCAAGTTTGAAACGCATGTTCAGAAACAAAGAGCATGCCAGGTTGTTGTGATGGCACAAAGAAGACTGTAAGAAAGACGGGAAGTTGAGACACCCTACTGATGGGTCACGGTGGAGAAAAGTCGAGAGAGACTTCCCAGACTTTGCAGGTGACGCAAGGAACTTATGGTTTGGTCTAAGTACGGATGGCATGAATCCTTTTGGGGAGGAGAGCTGCAGTCACAGCACCTGGCCCGTGACTCTATGTATCTACAACCTGCCTCCTTGGTTGTGCATGAAGCGTAAGTTCATTATGATGCCAGTGCTCATCCAAGGCCCGAAGCAACCGGGCAACGACATTGATGTGTACCTTAGGCCATTAGTTGAAGAACTCTTACAGTTGTGGGGAAAACCAGGTGTATGTGCGTGGTATGAGAACAAACAGGAGCCATTTGATCTACGAGGGTTGCTATTCGTAACCATCAATGATTGGCCTGCTCTTAGTAACCTTTTAGGACAGACAAACAAGGGATATAAGGCATGCACACACTGTTTAGATAAGACTAAAGGTACATATTTGCATAAATGCAAGAAGGTTGTGTACCTGGTGAATCGAAGATTTCTTCCGACCAATCATCCCGTAAGAAAGAAAGGCAAGCATTTCAAAGGTGAGGCAGATCACCGGAAGAAGCCTGAACTCCCTGCTGGTGATGATGTATTTGGTATGGTCAAGGACATAGAAGTAATCTTTGGAAAGGGTCCCGACGGCCAATCAGTTCTGAACGACGTCGCTACAGGACACGCACTCATGTGGAAGAAGAAATCTATATTTTGGGAGCTGCCATATTGGAAAGTCCTGCGTGTCTGCTCTTCAATCGACGTGATGCACGTGACGAAAAATCTTTGCGTGAACCTGCTAGGTTTCCTAGGCGTGTATGGGAAGACAAAAGATACACCAGAAGCATGGGAGGACCAACAAATTATGAAAGACCCAAATAACATGCATACACAGAACAAGACGGATAAAGGGCGTCACTTAAGTCGTGCTAGCTATGCTCTTACCAAAGCAGAGAAGGAAATCTTTTTTGAAGTCCTTTACAGTATCAAGGTGCCGTCTGGCTTCTCATCTAATATAAAGGGGATAATAAATATGGCAGAGAAAAAGTTCCAAAACCTGAAGTCTCATGACTGTCACGTGATTATGACGCAGTTGCTTCCGATTGCATTGAGGGGGCTTCTACCGGAAAATGTTCGAGTACCCATTATGAAGCTGTGTGCATTCCTCAATGCAATATTTTAGAAGGTAATCGATCCAAATATTCTGCCAAGGTTAGAGAAGGATGTGGTACAATGTCTTGTTAGTTTTGAGTTGGTGTTCCCACCATCCTTCTTCAATATTATGACGCATCTCCTGGTTCACCTAGTGGAAGAAATTGCCATTCTCGGTCCGGTATTTCTGCACAATATGTTCCCCTTTGAGAGGTTCATGGGAGTCCTAAAGAAATATGTTCATAACCGTGCTAGACCAGAAGGAAGCATCTCCAAGGGATATGGAACATAGGAGGTCATTGAGTTTTGTGTTGACTTTAATCCTGACCTTAACCTGATTGGTGTTTCTGACTCGCGACATGAGGGAAGACTAAGTGGAAAAGGCACGCTGGGAAAGAAAGCAATGATATGTAGGGACGGGGATTCTTTCACTAAACCACACTACACAGTTCTACAAAATTCCACCTTGGCAGCTCCGTATATCGAGGAACACAAGAATATTGTACCCTCCAAAAACCCAGGGAAGCCTGAATCATGGATTACAGATGAACACATGAAGTCTTTTGGTGGTTGGATGCGGACACATCTCTTGAATGACACCATTGTTAGAAATCAGCTATACTTGTTGGCCGCGTCACCATCTTCTACTATATTGAATTTCCAAGGGTACGAAATAAATGGGAATACATTCTACACGATCGCCCAAGATAAAAAGAGCACCAACCAAAATAGTGGTGTCCGCTTTGATGCAACAGACGAGAATGGACAAAAGGACACATACTATGGTTACATAAAGGAGATATGGGAACTAGACTATGGAGTATCTTTTAAGGTCCCTTTGTTTCGCTGCAAATGGGTCAACCTGAATGGAGAAGGGGTAAAGATAGACCAGTTGTACGGAATGACAACAGTGGATCTCAACAATCTTGGTTATAGAGATGAACCATTCGTCCTAGCCAATGATGTGTCTCAGGTTTTCTATGTGAAGGACATGTCCTCCAGACCGAAAAAAAGAAAAAAATGCAAACGAATACATCATATGATGAGCCAAAGCGTCACATAGTTCTTTCAGGGAAAAGAAACATTGTGGGAATCGAGGACAAGACAGACATGTCAGAAGATTATAATAAGTTTGATGAAATTCCGCCCTTCACAGTGAAAACTGACCCAAGCATTCCGTTAAGTAAAGAAGATGCTCCATGGTTACGTCTGAAGCAATCATAAGGAAGGACATATTCCAAGAAGTTCATGCTCATATTATGTAACTCTAGTTCATGTCTTTCGCGGTTTGTGGCTTGACCGAAGGATATCTTTCGCGGTTTGTGGCTTGACCGGGACTATATATAGGGGGGCCTTTACTCCCGGTTTTGTAGTCTCAGTTTTTAATATTAATAAATATCTTGAGTGTTAGTCCCGTTTTGTGGCTGGACCGGGACTATGAAGAAGTTGTCCCGATTTGTACTTACCATTAAGATCTGATCTCCAAACATGCGCGGTCACATATTAGGGAGTGCCTCTATGACCAGTTTCTTGGAGATGCCGGAGGACTGGGATCCGGCGGCATCTCCCTGAAACTGGTCGTAGTGGTGTCCCTGCTCTCGAAAACCATCTTGCACCTTGTAACTTCTCTAACTAGATCAATACACCTGGGAGCTAACTAATTTCACATATTAGGGAGTGCCTCTATGACCAGTTTCTTGGAGATGTTGGAGGACTGGGATCCGGCGGCATCTCCCTGAAACTGGTCGTAGTGGTGTCCCTGCTCTCGAAACCCATCTTGCAGCTTGTAACTTATCTAACTAGATTAATACACCTGGGAGCTAACTAATTTCACATATTAGGGAGTGCCTCTATGACCAGTTTCTTGGAGATGCCGGAGGACTGGGATCCGGCGGCATCTCCCTGAAATTGGTCGTAGTGGTGTCCCTGCTCTCGAAAACAATATTGGAGACGCCTCAATATGGCTGGAGGACTGGACTCACAAGGATGCCTATTTATAGTACAAGCAGCTCGGTATAGTGTCGACACTTACGACATAATGTCGACACTCACCCCTATTATTAGTGTTGACTTGTGTTTTGTCCCGGTTGGTGTGTCCAACCGGGACTAAAGGTTCAACTTTTGTCCCGGTTGGTGACACCATCCGGGACAAGGTACACGCCGCACGACATAATGTCGACACTCACCCCTATCATTAGTGCTGCCTGGCCCAGCCTGCCGAAATCCCTCCAACTGGGACTAAAGATGAACCTTTAGTATATTGAAAATCCGAACAATGAAAAATTCAAAAAATTCAAAAAAAATCCGAACAATGAAAATCCTTCGCGTGGTGTCATATTAGGTGACATAGTTGAAAGGAAAAATACCAGACTTGGTATATTGATCATGTCTCGAAAAAACCTTCACAAAATGAGCTATCATGTTCGAGGTTTCATGGCTTTCGGTCCAAATGACCGACGTTATGTGCTGAATCACGGCATAGTTTGTGATGCTGTGCCCATATTATGCATGAATGTGGACATTGGTATGGAGAACAATGTTGCAGGAGGAAGTTTTCCTTTTTGTCGCACGGAAAAGCATTTTTCCATTTTCGGAGCGCAAAAAACGGGTCCTTTTGTGAAGTAACCACCAAAATGCTGTTTCAGAATGCTAGTGTCCCATTTTCCTAAAATACTAGACCACCTTACATGGACTATCTCCCAACCGGGACATCTCAAACATTTTCGTCCATCCCGGGTAAAAAGGACAAATATCTGCCGAATCGGTAGGAAGTAGGTCCGGTTTGTACTGCAGGTACATGATCTATCGCCCGTGATTTTTTGAAAAAATCATTTTTAGACTCGCAATATGTGGTTTCTTCAGAGATTCAATGCAAGTTTAACGATGCTCGTCCCCTATCTTCATGCACGCCGGTTCGACCATAGTTAGAAATTCAAAAAATTCAAAACGGGCATAAGAAATTCAAAAAAAATCCGAACAATGAAAATCCTTCGCGTGGTGTCATATTATGTGACATAGTTGAAAGGAAAAATACCAGACTTGGTATATTGATCATGTCTCGAAAAAACCTTCACAAAATGACCTATCATGTTCGAGGTTTCATGACTTTCGGTCCAAATGACCGATGTTATGTGCTGAATCATGGCATAATTTGTGATGTTGTGCCCATATTATGCATGCATGTGGACATTGGTATGGAGAACAATGTTGCAGGAGGAAGTTTTCCTTTTTGTCGCATGGAAAAGCCCTTTTCCATTTTCCGAGCGCAAAAAAACGGGTCGTTTTGTGAAGTAACCACCAAAATGCTGTTTCAGAATGCTAGCGTACCATTTTCCTAAAATACTAGACCACCTTACATGGACTATCTCCCAACCGGGACATCTCAAACCTTTTCGTCCATCCTGGGTAAAAAGAACAAATGTCTGTCAAATCGGTAGGAAGTGGGTCCGGTTTGTACTACAAGTACATGATCTATCTCCCGTGATTTTTTTGAAAAAATCATTTTTAGACTCGCAATATGTGGTTTCTTCAGAGATCCAATGCAAGTTTAACGATGCTCGTCCCCTATATTCATGCACGCCGGTTTGACCATAGTTAGAAATTCAAAAAATTCAAAACGAGCATAAGAAATTCAAAAAAAATATGAACAATTAAAATCCTTCGCGTGGTGTCATATTATGTGACATAGTTGAAAGGAAAAATACCAGACTTGGTATATTGATCATGTCTCGAAAAAACCTTCACAAAATAACTTATCATGTTCGAGGTTTCATGGCTTTCGGTCCAAATGACCGATGTTATGTGCTGAATCACGGCATAGTTTGTGATGTTGTGCCCATATTATGCATGCATGTGGACATTGGTATGGAGAACAATGTTGCAGGAGGAAGTTTTCTTTTTTGTCGCACAAAAAAGCCTTTTTCCATTTTCCGAGCGCAAAAAACGGGTCGTTTTGTGAAGTAACCACCAAAATGCTGTTTCAGAATGCTAGCATCCTATTTTCCTAAAATACTAGACCACCTTACATGGACTATCTCCCAACCGGGATATCTCAAACCTTTTCGTCCATCCCGGGTAAAAAGGACAAATGTCTACCGAATCGGTAGGAAGTGGGTCCGGTTTGTACTACAGATACACGATCTATCGCCCGTGATTTTTTGAAAAAATCATTTTTAGACTCGCAATATGTGGTTTCTTCAGAGATCCAATGCAAGTTCTAAATGAGCCATTTTTCTTCCCACCATTTTCTTCCCGCCATTTCTTCCCGCCATTTTTCTTCTCGCCATTTTTTCCCGCCATTTCTTCCCGCCATTTCTTCCCGCCAGTTCTTCCCGCTAGTTCTTCCCTCCAGTTATTTTCCTGCCATTTCTCACTATATATATATGTAGGGTTGGCCTCCATTGTCATTGCACATCTCTAGACTCATATCTGCAACCTCATCACTCTTTCCCATGACTTCCACCGGAGCACTAACTCCCAAGGAGGCGGAGGCGCTTTGCGCCTCGAACTACCCCTGCCCGCCGGGCTACTGTGTCCCCGTCGGCTGGATGCTGAGCGCCCGAGGCGTACCGATTCCTCCTGTCCCTCTAGGTGTGGCGCGCCGGATGGCCATCACGAGCCACTACTACTTCGAGCTCACGCCGGAGCAGCGAAGGAATCCCAAAATGCATCCCGACTATTTCCCGACTTGGGAAGCCTTCTTCGTGGATCAGCGTGAGAGGGTGCTCGCCAGACACGAGGAGGACGGCCCACCTCCTCCGAACTTCAACGAGGCCGGCCATCGGCTATGGTGGCGTGGCCGGACTCTCCAGAGCGTCATGGCCTACGACACGGCCGCCGACTCTAGCCCCCTCCTGCGCTACCCTCAAGTCCAGCCCACTCGTACTCAGCCTTCAAGGTTCAACTACGACGACCCCGACGACGACGGCCGCGGCGAGTACGACGACTACAGTGGCGAGTATTACAGGTGTAGGCAGGAGCATGACTGAATCACTCCAGCATTGCAAAACAAGTTTGGCCGATTGTGGCTTAATCTGGCCATATATCTTAATTTTTAGTTCTTCTATGTAACTTTGTGTTAGTTGCGTTATGTACTTTAATTCTAGTTCTATACTAATAAAAATTTCTTTCCGCCCATTATTTCCTGTCCTTTTTTTCCCGCCCATTAATATATAAAAAATATAAGTTAATTCAAATCCAAATTAAAAACAGAAAATGGTTTTGAATTAGTTATTCAAATCCAAACACTTTTTATGTTTAAAGTTTTTGTAAATTCCAAATTAATATTCAAAAAATATAAGTTAATTCATTTTTAATTTTAAATGGTTCATAGTTTAAATGGTTACATTAATTATTTTTTAAAAATAAAAAATGGTTTTGAATTAGTTATTCAAATCCAAACACTTTTTATGTTTAAAGTTTTTCTAAATTCCAAATTAATATTCAAAAAATATAAGTTAATTCATTTTTATTTTAAATGGTTCATAGTTTAAATGGTTACATTAATTATTTTTTAAAAATAGAAAATGGTTTTGAATTAGTTATTCAAATTCAAACACTTTTATGTTTAAAGTTTTTCTAAATTCCAAATTAATATTCAAAAAATATAAGTTAATTCATTTTTAATTTTAAATGGTTCATAGTTTAAATGGTTACATTAATTATTTTTAAAAACAGAAAATGGTTTTGAATTAGTTATTCAAATTCAAACACTTTTTATGTTTAAAGTTTTTCTAAATTCCAAATTAATATTCAAATTATAAGTTAATTCATTTTTAATTTTAAATGGTTCATAGTTTAAATGGTTACATTAATTATTTTTAAAAACAAAAAATGGTTTTGAATTATTTATTCAAATTCAAACACTTTTTATGTTTAAAGTTTTTCTAAATTCCAAATTAATATTCAAAAAATATAAGTTAATTCATTTTTAATTTTAAATGGTTCATAGTTTAAATGGTTACATTAATTGTTTTTAAAAACAGAAAATGGTTTTGAATTAGTTATTCAAATTCAAACACTTTTTATGTTTAAAGTTTTTCTAAATTCCAAAGTAATTATCATTTGAAAAACATTACAAATTTAAACCCCAAAATAAAAAATAAGACGGGAACAGAGTGAAAATTCCTGAAATTTTTTCAAAACAGGGTTATATGTCCCGGTTGGAGCCACCAACCGGGACTAAAGACCCTGCGCGCGCCAACCCTTGATCAGCTGAAAAAAGTGGAGTATACGTCCCGGTTGGTGGTTCCAACCGGGACGTATGACCCTTTAGTCCCAGTTGGAGCCACCAACCGGGAAAAGAGGTCCTTTGGTTATAACTGGGTGCCCCTCCTCTTCTTCTTCCCCATCTAACAATCTCGCGCACGACGCCGTCAGGCTGCCCCGCTGCCCCGCCGCCCTACACGCCCTACCGGTCGCCCCTCTCCCAGCAAAGCGTGCAGGAAGCTTCGCCTCGTCGCCCCGAGGCTTCTCCCCGAAGGAATCGGCCCCGCTCGCTCCCAATCGTCGCCGCTGCCGCCCGTCACCACCACCGCACACCTGGTGAGCTGCTGGTCCTCGTGGACCCTCTCTCTCGCCTCCTCTCGCTCTGGTTCCTCCTCCCCGTCGACCACCTGCCACCACCGCCGCTCACCGTCATCGTGCTCCCCTCTCCGGTGACCCTTTCGAGGCGACGCCGCTACTCTTTGGCTCGCCTCAACCTCCTCTCTCTAGCACGCACACACACACGGCCTAGCTCGCGCTCCACCACCGTCCCCTTCGTCGTTCTGAGGCTGTCTGTCTCCCCGGCAATGACCTCACGGTGACGTCACCCCGACTGTCTGTCTCTCTGGCTACGCACACGCACACGACACACATGCCCACGTGGAGGATGAGTTGGACTGAGGCCCAACTGTCTGTCTCTCTGGCTAGCTGTAGCCCGGGTGTAAAAAGTATATAAGTTGGTTTTAATAATTCCAGAAAATGATTTAATATTGTAAAATCAATAACTTATTGTTTATAAGTCAGAAAATACAAATAATATATCAAATTGTTCAGAAAAATGAAACCTATCTATGTAACCTATAATCATGCATTGTTAAACAACTTAAATGACAAGTATAATTAGAAGAAGAAATGCAGCCCTCTCATATGTTCCGGAGTTTCCCCGAGTTAGGGTTTTCACCCCTCGGAACCCCGATTAAATCGTCGAGCATGTCTTAGGGTTACATTCCAATGCAAATTAACTTGTCATATCATCATACTTGCTTGAGCATTGCATCGATGCCATGTGTTGATTGTTTCCCTTTTTTTCCGGTGTTTGGTTCTTCCCGGTAGAATACGATATCGAGATCGAGATCGAAGCCAGAGATCAACACCATCGAAGCTCGAACACAAATACTTAACCAACTGTAAGCAAGTCAAGTACAAGGATCCTGAAGCTCTGCTTTCATCTATCAACAGGCAAAGGCAAGCATAGCCCCACCATGATATAATCCTATGATTTCTAAAGCATTTCAATTCTTGCCATGATGCATACGATTCTACTGTGGTCTTTTATCGATAGATAGAGTGTCCTATCTGTTGCATTACTCCCTTTGAGCTTATATTACCTGTTCCACTGCTCCTAGCATATTAGGTTTATTATTAGTTAGGTATTATTAGGTTTATTAATTAGTTAGGTATTATTAGTCTTCGGCCCCACTGGTCAGTAACTGTGGGCAGCCCCAGACCCGATGAAAAACTACCCCCTGTGCTGATGTACATATTGATTGCGCATTGTATTATGCCATGTATTGATTGCCGCCTTTCTTTTCTGTATTGGTTCTTCGCGATAGGATCCGAGCCCGAGGGTTTCTCTGAATTAGAGTTTCTGATATTGTAAATTCATTTTTATTATTGTGTATGTATATATTAGGGTTTCTCAGGGTTTATATCTCTCAACACCGTACCTAACATTCTCCCTAGCCGCTTTGACTTATCCGTTTTTCCACCTATGCAGAAAATATGGACCCACACGATAGAGACGAAGAAAAGGAAGAGTTGATCCAAGGTGTGATCCGCGGGGAAGAAAATTTAGATGTATCGATGTTTCTGAACAACTCCAGTGAGGGTGATCCTCTTTTTGCCGGAAGAGACGACTTGTTTGACGTTGAAGGTGATGCCTTCCGCGAGGGAGAAGGCAATGCCTTGTGTAATCGAGAAGACGACCGCTCTGGCGAGGTGCATGTAATATAATTAATTCATTAATTAATCATCTTTTATCTATATAGAAATAGTAATGACGATCTTTCTTCTTTTAGCCCTCCGGATCGAACAAATCTACTGAAAAGAGCAGACGAGGCCCAACCAAAAAGTTGGAAGACCATGAGAGATTTTGGATCGAAGATATCGCTGAAGACGGCAAACCGACGGCTCCCGAAGTTGTCGCAATCAAATTTGTGGCACAATGCGGAGTAACCGTTAGGGACTTAATCCCGATCACCATTCAAAATTGGAATAGGACTGCTGATGCGGAAGAAGAGGGAACATGTTTGTTTGTCCCTAACAAGACCAAAGATTTACTGTGGAAGAGGCTCATGCTTAATTTCAAACTACCGAAGATAGAGCTGGATCCAAATGTGGAGGATCCAGTTGAGGATGCCTTAGAACATGGGAGAGCCATGGAGGCTAAGGTCAGGGAGTGGGCTATGAAGAAGATGGCCTAGAGTTTCACCAACTGGAAGAAAAGATTGCACCTTGACTATGTCGTGAAAGAGAAGACTCCCGATTTCAAGAAGATTCAGTTTGAGAAGATAAAACCATTCTGGGCTGATTTTGTCAATTACAAGACATCAGAAAAAGCTAAGAAAATGTCTGCAATAGATAAGCTGAATGCTGCTAACAAGAAGTATCACCATACTATGGGGCAAGGTGGCTACAGGGCTGGCATTCCTAAGTGGGAGAAACTTGAGAATGAACTGCGTGCTAAAAAGATCACCCTAGAGACAGACGATTGGGTAGAACGTGCAAGGAATTGGTCTTACGGGCATGGGGGCACGTTGGACTCGGAATGGATGTCTATATATAACAGACGACATAAAGAAGACCCCTTGCCAATCGAGAAGATGAGAAAAGCAGTAAAGGCTGTTAAAGATGGGGACTTCATTCCCGATGGAGAGAATGATGAGCTCACAGTCGCCCTTCGAAATAAGGAACATGATGGACGAACACGAGGCACAAGCGGCTCCAAACCATGGAGGACTGGGTTTCCCGAAGAGAGGAAGAAATATCCTGATAGAAGCCGTCAGAGGAGAAAGGACAAGGCGGAAGTTGAAGCAGATATTCAGAAAGAGCGAATGTGTATAATTGAAGAACGAATAAAGCAACAACAAGATGAAATTAACGCACTTAAAGAGCAAAGTACTACCGGCCCATCTCAACAGCACACTACATTCGATGCTACCGGCCTATCGAATAATCGAAAAAGCAGTGTGGCTTCCACTGAGGTCCCGGGTGATGACAATGACGATGACGATGGTGCACCGACGATGGCTCCTATTGGCTACCCAGTGAATGATATCACAGAGATGACACACTGCGAGCTACATGTCAAAGTTGTGAACATATCAATGAAGGTGGCGGTCGGCTATGCCTTACCAATTGGACCCACACCAACTTACCACTGTCATCCGGTTCCAGAGGGCTACACTGTTGTCGGGGTGGATGAAATCATGCCCACCTTTGAAGTTTTGGATCTTGACTACCCTACAGGTGAAGGGGATGTGACTGTACTGGGAGACGCAACAAACGTCACCATTCTATGGCCAAAGAAATGTATCGTCCTTCGAAATCACACGCCAAGGCCATCTTCGCCGCTGCCTCACCCGTCTCCAGCGAGGTCGTCGCCGCCGCAGCAGCCTTCTTCGTCGCCTCACCTGGCTCCGTCGCCTCACCAATCTCCGGCGCAGCCATCGCCGCGGGAGCCATCCCCGGCGCCTCAGGATAAAAAGTGTAAGCGTACCGCCACTCTGCATCGTGGTAAGCGATCACCGAAACGTAAACAAGAGCCTCTTCCAAAAGTACCAAAGGTTCCTCCCAAGAGAGCTTATGACTGTACTAAAGAGGAGACTACGGCGATCGTTGATGCAGAAACGACAACATTTTTTGCTAAGCTGAGGCGGCCGAAAGAGCCAGAGTTCCCCAGCACCAAAGAAGAAAAAGGCAGAGTGTTGAAAATGCTAAAGACTCTTCATCAACCCGAGACAAAGCTGTCATCAAACTATGAGCGTTCTATTCTCAAGTCACATGTGGCACAACAAGCCTCGAAGAGTAGTACTCATGCAAGCGAGAAATCTGTTGCCCAGCTCGGAGAATAAGCAAAACAGTCTTGCGCCCCTCTCAAGGTGATTTCACATACCAATGTGGGGTCGAGCAAATATGGGGCCGAAGAGCAGTATGATCCAGAGGTAGTTGCAGAATACGGAGAAGTTGCCGCTGCTCAAGGTATGAGTATTGCCCAGTACTTATCCTAGTTACAGTACTTCCACGTGAGTGAAGTAGCATACAAATACCAGTACGGCAAACCTCTCGTCAAACCTGAGGAGGTAAATAATCTTCCAACAAAAATGCGAATATTGCATAACTGGTACATGCATGCCACAAAGGCCGGGGCTAACTGGATAGTGCCGAAGGTTAAAAAAAGCATTATGGGAAATAAATGGATGACATGATATCCATTGAATTTGATGAACTATTTCAATTATTCAATCAAGACGCCTTGGACAAATCGATCATCAGTGCTTATTGTCTGTAAGTACTAATTCTATAATTAATTTAGTCTCCAGCTATCTCACCTTGTTTATTGCATGTATATAATCATATTGTAATATGCAGAATGAAGATTCTCGAATGCAGAAGAGGACAAATCTATGACATTGGCTTCATTGACCCATATTGGGTTCATCAAGCTAATCTCAAAACAAGCCCCCAGGATACAGAGGATAATATAGTACACGCGTTAAAGTTTCAAGAAACCAGAAGGGAAATACTATTTCCTTACAACTTCGAGTGAGTGTTATTGTCTTGTATACACTTTCTATTTCGCTTACTCGATGTTAAGTATATAATTGATTAGTTATGCATTCGCAGCTTCCACTATATTTTGTTAATCATTCAACTTGACAAAGGGCGTGTACTAGTCATGGAATCGAAACATAAACCCCATGAGTAGTGGAAGGACACGCAGATGCTTCTCCAGCGGTAATTCTAATTATTACGATACTAATATCGACAATATTCGTGAATTTTATGATATCAAGTAATTAATAACTTCTTTTATTCGTTTTCTTCGCCGGGCAGCGCTTGGAAATGGTTCACCAACAAGGCTAGGGGTGTCTGGAAAGCAGAGCTTACATTTCAAGCACTAGATGTAAGCACCAGTAGCTATATCCGCGCATCTCTTTGATTCTAGTTTTGATACCGTTATTATCATGCTTGATTATTATTTTGATGGAATTATGTTCTCGTAAAGTGCCTGACGCAGGGACCAGCTAACAATCTATGTGGATACTATGTTTGCGAGTTCATCCGGCAGACGTGCAATGAGAAGGGCAGAAATTTAGAGCAACTCCACGTACGAAACAATTTCTATAGTTTTTAATTACCATCAAATTGTGTTTAGTTTCATTCATATAGGCTGACTCCTTTTTTAAATCAGATCGAACGTCTACGGGACGGTCTTCTGCCAAATGACCGCGTACGAGCAATTTAGGAGGAATTGGCGGGATTCTTGGATGCAGAAGTCCTAAACCCAAAAGGGGAATTCTATTCGGGTGTGTATAAACAATAGGGATTGTACAAAGAGCAACTTTTGTATGTAGTGCATGAACTCGATCCGTGTATCGAATGTAATATTGTCATGATGATCGTGTGTAATATAATGGTTCCTTCATTGATGAGTGCAAAACACTAAATAAACAATAAAACAACATAAATGAATTCTGTGCCGCGGCACAAAAAGTGGCCAAAATGCTGCCGCGGCAACAAAAGTTGCCAAAATGAATTCTGTGCCACAGCAGAGAAATGCGCCAAATCTCTGCCGTGGCAGAAGGTTATTTGTCCCGGTTCGTGTTACGAACCGGGACGGTTGCTCCACCCCCCTCGCCCTCTGCCGCGGCCACGTGTACAACCTTTTGTCCCGGTTGGTGGGGCAACCGGGACTAAAGGTTGGGGCTTTAGTCCCGATTTCCCCGTCCCGGTGGGGTAACCGGGACTAACGCCCCTTACCACCGGGACCAATAGGGCTGTTCCCATTAGTGGAGCCCCGCAGATGAGGGTATCGTCGGAGGAAGACCACGAGAACGTCGGAATCAGATGAAAACTTGCATGTGTCCCTAGCATATGTGTGTAAGTGTGGTGCAAGGTTGGTATAGGTGATTATTGCATGTGCCCCCCCTCGCATGCATGCGCTCTAACCTAGAAGCGAAAGGTTCTGGACCTGTATAAGGGGGAATCTCCGCGTTCCGGTGAAACCGGGTAGGATAGTGCCCCAACTTGTGAATCAACATGGTTTTACATCATCCTATGACCTATTCAAACACAAAACAAGAGAGAGCTACGCCGGGCTACCCCTATCAGAAGAATGTCTAGGAGGGTAGACGATCCGAGCCCCGCAGATTAGGGTTTCGCCGGAGGAAGACCACGAGAACGTCGGAATCAGATGAAAACTTGCATGTGTCCCTAGCATATGTGTGTGAGTGTGGTGCAAGGTTGGTATAGGTGATTGCATGTGTCCCCCCTCGCATGAATGCACTCTAACCTAGAAGCGTAAGGTTCTGGACCTGTATAAGGGGAAATCTCCCCATTCCGGTGTAACCAGATCGTATAAGGGCGGGTGCATGTAGTGATCAAGACCACAATAACCTATGATCATATGTGTGTGCTTTGCCGTATATGCAGACGAATACAAACGGCTTAGCTTTGCCGTGTACCTGATGGCGAGGGCACACGACAAAGATTCTACCGTCAGCTCCTACCGGCGAGGGACCCTGCGAGGCCACGGGGCCCACTTCTTTACCGTGAATATATCTTTGCCGTGTGTCTGTTTTGTTTGCCGTGATGATTTTCTTTGCCGTGTGCTTTCGTCTCTCCATTGTCGTGTGTATTTTTTTGCCGTGTTCTTATTCTGCAGTTTGCCGTGCACCTATTCTTTGCCGTGTTCTTCTTGGTTTACACACGGCAAAGATTATCTTTGACGTGTTCCAGGCCTTTTGGCACACGGCAAAGAGTGGGGTCGACGGCAGCGAACATTTTCCCCGTAGTGAACATTTGCAATTTGCAGGAATGAAGTGACATAAACAACTCTTCTCGAGTGTAGAAGCTTGTAGAGAACACAGGAGATTCTTTGTTTATACGAGACAGTTGTATATTTGATGCCATTATGCAATCTGCCAAAGGAATCTATACATAGGTGTGCACCATGCTATGCTAATTATTGACGAATCAAGTACAAGCTAGGCATAAACAAAGTGTTGGATTATTGCATGTTACTACGTCTACCCGTATGTATTTTTAAGCGGCAGCCACGAGACCCCTATCTATGCATGCATGTGTGCACATGCCTATACATGGCTGCTAGCTATAGCTGGATACATGGATGACTAGTGTACTCAACACAAGCTTAGCTAGCTTCTAGATGACGACCTAAAAAATATTTTCAAATGCATGATGACAAACCGATTGGACCATTAATTGTAATGTGCACACGATCTCGTCGCCAGATACGTATTCCAGTTAAGATTTAGCTATGAGTAAGCTATAATGCTATATCTTTTGTCCTTCAACGCAGCAGACACGTTAGATGCTTCTAGATTCATGAAGAACCATATGCAAGTTTGATCTTTACAGTTTTCTTAGCATGACATAACCTTCGTCGGTGACGATGTGTGGTCGAAATATGTATGTCATGTCTCCGCCGGTGCTGAGAAAATCCAAGTTAATTCTGAAATGTATATTCATATCATACATGGATAATTGTCTGCAACGAATAATTTATTTGTACTCTATTTTGAAGGAAATATTTACATCCTCTCACATACCCATGATATTTTCATTTGTCTCTCTATGTGGTGTGTCGACGACCACTGTTTGATGCAAGTTTCTTTGCCTCCCAAGCTCCAATGCTCAGTCCCTTTATTTTAAATAAATTCAAAGATCACATTTATAGATTTTAGAAAAATCAAATAAAAATGTAGTAGTATCCAACAATGTACCGTATAAGCATGCAAAATTGAAATGCTAATTGTACCCTACAAGCATGCAAAATTGCAATGCTAATTGTACCCAACAAGCATGCAAAATTGCAATGCTAAATTTTCTAAATCTGGGCTACACAAAATATTAAAATATGTAAGAAATTGTACTTAGATCCATACTTTTTCCATTTTGTGCAGCTAAGAATGCAAAGTGTTCCGAATTTGGATTTAACATGTTTGTAGGATACATCATTGACTATATTAAGATTTTCTTAAAAAATTGTAAAACATGAAAAATGATTTTCTAGATTTTTTAGTAACCGGAGCACGGGAGCTCAGGAGCACGACATGCTTATTACTCGCCATGAATGTTCCTTAAACTGATTTGGTTGCTTGTAGAAATCAAATGAAAATTCCCTACTTGAGATTGAAAAATTCCCTACTTGGGTTTGTCTAGAAGATATCATAAAAATAAAAACACTGATTCAAACTGATTGTTATTTTGATATTTATTCTACACATACAACATTTACAAAATTGAGACTGAAAATAAAATAGGGGCTAGGTTGGACTCGACACTGGTAGAAAACGCCCCATTGGTCCCGGTTGGTAAGGGGCATTAGTCCCGGTTGCCCAACCGGGACGGGGCAATCGGGACTAAAGCTCTAACCTTTAGTCCCGGTTGCCCCACCAACTGGGACAAATGGGGCACACGTGGCGACATCAGAGCGCGAGGGGGGTGGAGCATTAGTCCCGGTTCGTAACACGAACCGGGACTAATAACCTGCTGTCGCGGCAGAGATTTGGCCCATTTCTCTGCCGCGACAGAGAATTCATTTTGGCACATTTTGTTGCCGCGGCAGCATTTTCGCCACTTTTTGTGCCGTGGCAGAGAATTCATTTAGGTTGTTTTATTGTTTATTTAGTGTTTTGCACTTATCAACGAAGGAACCTTATATTACACAAGATCATCATGACAATATTACATTCAATACACGAATCGAGTTCATGCACTACATACAAAAGTTGCTATTCGATGCTACCAGCCAATTCCTTCAAAGTTGCTATTTTTACAATCCCTATTGTCTATACACAGCAGAATAGTATTCCCCTTTCGGGTCTAGGACTTCTGCATCCAAAAATCCCGCCAATTCCTCCTGAATTGCTCGTACGCGATCCTTTGGCAGAAGACCGTCCCGTAGACGTTCGATCTGATTTTAAAAAGGAGTCAGCCTATATGAATGAAACTAAACACAATTTGTTTGAAATTAAAAACTATAGAAATTGTTTACGTACGTGGAGTTGCTCTAAATTTATGCCCTTCTCATCGTACGTCTGCCGGATGAACTCGCAAACATAGTATCCACAGAGATTGTTACCTGGTCCCTGCGTCAGGCACTTTACGAGAACAGAGTTCAATCAAAATAATAATCAAGCATGATAATAACTGTATCAAAACTAGAATCAAAGAGATGCGCGGATATAGCTAGTGGTGCTTACATCTAGTGCTTCAAATGTAAGCTCCTCTTTCCAAACACCCCTAGCCTTTTTGGTGAACCTTTTCCAAGCGCTGCCCGGCGAAGAAAACGAATAAAATAAGTTATTAAGTACTTGATATCATAAAATTCACGAACGTTGCCGATATAGTGTCGTAATGATTAGAATTACCGCTGGAGAAGTATCTGCATGTCCTTCCACGTCTTAAGGGGTTTATGTTTCGAGTCCATGACTAGTACACGCCCTTTGTCAAGTTGAATGATTAACAGAATATAGTGGTACCTGCGAATGCATAACTAATCAATTATATACTTAACATCGGGTAAGCGAAATAGAAAGTGTATATAAGACAATAACACTCACTGGAAGTTGTAAGGAAATAGTATTTCCCTTTTGGTTTCTTGAAACCTTAACGCGTGTACTATATTATCCTCCGTATCCTGGGGGCTTATTTTGAGATTAGCTTCATGAACCCAATATGGGTCAATGAAGCCAATGTCATAGATTTGTCCTCTGCTGCATTCGAGAATCTTCATTCTGCATATTACAGTATGATTATATACATGTAATAAACAAAATAATATAGCTGGAGACTAAATAAATTACATAATTAGTACTTACAGACAATAGGCACTGATGATCGATTTGTCCAAGGCGTCTTGATTGAATAATTGAAATAGTTCATCAAATTCAATGGATATCATGTCATCCCTTTCTTTCCCATGATGCTTTTTTGTAACCCTCAGCACTATCCAGTTAGCCCCGGCGGACGTGGCATGCATGTACCAGTTATGCAATCTTCGCATTTTTGTTGAAAGATTGTTTACCTCCTCAGGTTTGACGAGAGGTTTGCCGTACTGGTATTTGTATGCTACTTCACTCACGGGGAAGAACTCTAACTGGGATAAGTACTGGGCAATACTCATACCTTGAGCAGCGACAGCTTCTCCGTATTGTGCAACTACCTCTGGATCATACTGCTCTTCGGCCCCATATTTGCTCGACCCCACATTGGTTTGAGAAATCACCTTGAGAGGGGTGCAAGTCTGTTTTGCTTGTTCTCCGAGCTGGGCAACAGATTTCCCGCTTGCATCAGTACTGCTCTTCGAGGCTTTTTGTGACGCATGTGACTTGAGAATAGAACGGTCATAGTCTGATGACAGCTTTGGCTCGGGTTGATGAAGATTCTTTAGCATTTTAAACACTTTGGCTTTTTCTTCTTTGGTGCTGGGGAACTCTGGCTCTTTCGGCCGCCTCAGCTTAGCGAAAAACGCTGTCGTTTCCGCATCAACGATCGCCGCAGTCTCCTCTTCAGTACAGTCATAAGCTCTCTTGGGAGGAACCTTTGGTACTTTTGGAAGAGGCTCTTGTTTACGTTTCGACGATCGCTTACGACGCACAGTAGCGGTACGCTTACGCTTTTTATCCTGAGGCGTCGGCGATGGCTGCACCGGAGATTGGTGAGGCGACGGAGCCGGGTGAGGCGACGAAGACGGCTGCCGCGGCGGCGATGACCTCGCTGGAGACGGGTGAGGCGGCGGCGAAGATGGCCTTGGCGTGTGATTTCGAAGCACGATACATTCCTTCGGCCATAGAATGGTGACGTTTTTTGCGTCACCCAGCACAGTCACATCCCCTTCACCAGCAGGGTAGTGAAGATCCAAAACCTCAAAGGTGGGCATGATTTCATCCACGCCGACAACAGCGTAGCTCTCTGGAACCGGACGACAGTGGTAAGTTGGTGTGGGTCCAATTGGTAAGGCATAGCGACCGCCACCTTCATTGATATGTTCACAACTTTGACATGTAGCTCGCAGTGTGTCATCTCTGTGATATCATCCACTGGGTAGCCAACAGGAGCCATCGTCGGTGCATCATCGTCATCGCCATTGTCATCACCCGGGACCTCGGTGGAAGCCACAATGCTTTCTCGATTATTCGATAGGCCGGTAGCATCGAATGCAGTGTGCTGCTGAGATGGGCCGGTAGTACTTTGCTCTTTAAGTGCGTTAATTTCATCTTGTTGTTGCTTTAATCGTTCTTCAATTAAACGCATTCGCTCTTTCTGACTATCTGCTTCAACTGTCACCCTGTCCTTTCTCCTCTGACGGCTTCTATCCGGATATTTCTTGCTCTCTTCGGGAAACCAAGTCCTCCATGGTTGGGAGCCTCTTGTGCCTCTTGTTCGTCCATCATGTTCCTTATTTCCAAGGGCGATGTGAGCTCATCATTCTCTCTATCGGGAATGAAGTCCCCATCTTTAACAGCCTTTACTGCTTTTCTGATCCTCTCGATTGGCAAGGGGTCTTCTTTATGTCGTATGTTATATATACACCTCCCTTCCGAGTCCAACGTGCCCCCATGCCCGTAAAACCAATTCCTTGCACGTTCTACCCAATCGTCTGTCTCTGGGGTGATCTTTTTATCACGCAGTTCCTGCTCAAGTTTCTCCCACTTAGGAATGCCAACCCTGTAGCCACCTTGCCCCATAGTATGGTGATACTTCTTGTTAGCAGCATTCATCTTATTCGTTTCAGACATTTTCTTAGCCTTTTCTGATTTCTTGTATTCCACAAACTCAGCCCAGAATGGTTTTATCTTCTCAAACTGAATATTCTTGAAATCGGGAGTCTTCTTTTTCACGACATAGTCAAGGTGCAATCTTTTCTTCCAGTTGGTGAAACACTGGGCCATCTTCTTCAAAGCCCACTCCCTGACCTTAGCCTCCATGGCCCTCCCATGTTGTAAGGCGTCCTCAACTGGATCCTCCGCATTTGGATCCAGCTCTATCTTCGGTAGTTTGAAATTAACCATGAGCCTCTTCCACAGTAAATCTTTGGCGTGGTTAGGGACACATAAACATGTTCCCTCTTCATCCGCATTAGCAAGCCTATTCCAATTTCTAATGGTGATCGGGATTAAGTCCCTAACGATTACTCCGCATTGTGCCACAAATTTGGTTGCGACAACTTCGGGAGCTGTCGGTTTGCCGTCTTCAGCAACATCTTTGATCCTGAACCTCTCATGGTCTTGCAACTTTTTGGTTGGGCCTCGTCTGCTCTTTTCAGTAGATTCCTTCGATCCGGAGGGCTAAAAGAAGAAAGATCGTCGTTACTATTTCTATATAGAAAGCAGATGATTAATTAATGAATTGATTTATATTACATGCACCTCGCCGGAGCGGTCGTCTTCTCGATTACACAAGGCATCGCCTTCTCCCTCGCGGAAGGCAACACCTTCAACCTCAAACAAGTTGTCTATTCCGGTAAAAAGAGGATCACCCTCACCGGAGTTGTTCAGAAACGTTGATACGTCTAAATTATCTTCCCCACGGATCACACCTTGGATCAACTCTTCCTTTTCTTCGTCTCTGACGTGTGGGTCCATATTTTCTGCATAGGTGGAAAAACGAATAAGTCAAAGCGGCTAAAGGAGAAAGTTACGAATAAGTCAAAGCGGCTAACGAATATTTTCCGGATCGAAGGTGAAACCCTAATATATACATACACAATAATAAAAATGAAGAGAAACCCTAAACCCTAAGGCTATGAGAGGGGAACATGAGTATAAGGCTACAAAAGGTCTTCGATCTATCTATGGTCTTGATCTCGGTCTTTGATCTCGATATCGTATTCTACCGAGAAGAACCAAATCATCGGAAAGAAAGGGAAACAATCAACACATGGCATCGATGCAATGCTTAAGCAATGATGATGATACGACAAGTTAATGTGCATTGGAATGTAACCCTAAAGCATGCTCGACAAGTAATCGGGGTTCCGAGGGGCGCAAACCCTAACTCAAGGAACTCCGGAATCACCTGTTAGGGTTACTAGGGTGTTCTAATTAAACTTGTCATTTAATTAGATCTATCTATGGTCTTGATCTCGGTCTTTGATCTCGATCTCGATATCGTATTCTACCGAGAAGAACCAAATCACCGGAAAGAAAGGGAAACAATCAACACATGGCATCGATGCAATGCTCAAGCAATGATGATGATACGACAAGTTAATGTGCATTGGAATGTAACCCTAAAGCATGCTCGACAAGTTAATCGGGGTTCCGAGGGGCGCAAACCCTAACTCAAGGAACTCCGGAATCACCTGTTAGGGTTACTAGGGTGTTCTAATTAAACTTGTCATTTAATTAGATCTATCTATGGTCTTGATCTCGGTCTTCGATCTCGATCTCGATATCGTATTCTACTGAGAAGAACCAAATCACCGGAAAGAAAGGGAAACAATCAACACATGGCATCGATGCAATGCTCAAGCAATGATGATGATACGACAAGTTAATGTGCATTGGAATGTAACCCTAAAGCATGCTCGACAAGTTAATCGGGGTTCCGAGGGGCGCAAACCCTAACTCAAGGAACTCCAGAATCACCTGTTAGGGTTACTAGGGTGTTCTAATTAAACTTGTCATTTAATTAGATCTATCTATGGTCTTGATCTCGGTCTTCGATCTCGATCTCGATATCGTATTCTACCGAGAAGAACCAAATCACCGGAAAGAAAGGGAAACAATCAACACATGGCATCGATGCAATGCTCAAGCAATGATGATGATACGACAAGTTAATGTGCATTGGAATGTAACCCTAAAGCATGCTCGACAAGTTAATCAGGGTTTCGAGGGGCGCAAACCCTAACTCAAGGAACTCCGGAATCACCTGTTAGGGTTACTAGGGTGTTCTAATTAAACTTGTCATTTAATTAGATCTATCTATGGTCTTGATCTCGGTCTTCGATCTCGATCTCGATATCGTATTCTACCGAGAAGAACCAAATCACCGGAAAGAAAGGGAAACAATCAACAAATGGCATCGATGCAATGCTCAAGCAATGATGATGATACGACAAGTTAATGTGCATTGGAATGTAACCCTAAAGCATGCTCGACAAGTTAATCGGGGTTCGGAGGGGCGCAAACCCTAACTCAAGGAACTCCGGAATCACCTGTTAGGGTTACTAGGGTGTTCTAATTAAACTTGTCATTTAATTAGATCTATCTATGGTCTTGATCTCGGTCTTCGATCTCGATCTCGATATCGTATTCTACCGAGAAGAACGAAATCACCGTAAAGAAAGGGAAACAATCAACACATGGCATCGATGCAATGCTCAAGCAATGATGATGATACGACAAGTTAATGTGCATTGGAATGTAACCCTAAAGCATGCTCGACAAGTTAATCGGGGTTCCGAGGGGCGCAAACCCTAACTCAAGGAACTCTGGAATCACCTGTTAGGGTTACTAGGGTGTTCTAATTAAACTTGTCATTTAATTAGATGTATCTATGGTCTTGATCTCGGTCTTCGATCTCGATCTCGATATTGTATTCTACCGAGAAGAACCAAATCACCAGAAAGAAAGGGAAACAATCAACACATGGCATCGATGCAATGCTCAAGCAATGATGATGATACGACAAGTTAATGTGCATTGGAATGTAACCCTAAAGCATGCTCGACAAGTTAATCGGGGTTCCGAGGGGCGCAAACCCTAACTCAAGGAACTCCGGAATCACCTATTAGGGTTACTAGGGTGTTCTAATTAAACTTGTCATTTAAGTTGTTGAACAATGCATGATTATAGCATAGATAGACAGTTCTCATTTTTCTGAACATTTTGGTATATTATTTGTATTTTTCTGTATTACAGATTAAAAGTTATTGAATTTACAAGTTTTATTCAAATTCTGAAATTATTAAATCAAATGTTTAAACCTTTTGCACCATAGTAACAACTAGCCATAGTGGCTGACAGGTGGGGCCGGAGCCACCTCAGCAGCCACGCAAGGAGGACGCGGCGGTGGAGGAAACGGAGCCACCTCGCCACCTCGCCGCCGCTGTCAAGGGGAAACAGAGGTGGGGCCCGGAGCCACCTCGCCGCCGCTGTCAAGGAGGACGCGGCCGCCGTGGCCGTGGACAAGGAGGACGCGGCGGTGGAGGAAACGGCGCCGGCGACGGTGCACCACCCGATCGAAGCCGCCGCGCCCACCAGCAGCAGAGGGAGGGGGAGGACAGAGGCAGGGAGGGGCGCCGTACCTGACGCGCGACGGTGGGGGAAGGGTGCGGGCGGCACGGTCGTCGGCGCGGGAAGAGACGCGGGCGGCGCGGTCGTCGGCGCGGGAAGAGACGAGGGCGGCGCGGTCGCTGGCAGGAAGAGACGCGGGCGGCGGTCGTCGGGGAAGGAGACGCTAGCTACGGGGAGCACGCGGCGGTGGCGGCCGGAGGCGGAGGCGTTGACGACGACGGAGGCGGAGGCGGAGGCGCGGGCAGCCTGGCGGCGTCGTTGATGAGAAGCAGAGAAGAGAAGCAGAGAAGAAGAGAAGTTATATAAAGGGGAGGGGGTATACGTCCCGGTTGGTGGCTCCAACCGGGACTAAAAGTGCATACGTCCCGGTTGGAGCCACCAACCGGGACGTATAGTCCAATTTTCAGCAGCTGAAGGGGCGCGCGCGCAGGGGGCTCTTTAGTCCCGGTTGGTGGCTCCAACCGGGACGTATTCCCCTGTTTTCAAATTTTTTCAGTTATTTTCTCTCTGTTCCCTCCTTATTTTTTATTTTGGGGTTTAAATTTGTAATGTTTTTTAAATGATAATTACTTTGGAATTTAGAAAAACTTTAAACATAAAAAGTGTTTGAATTTGAATAACTAATTCGAAACCATTTTCTGTTTTGAAAAATAATTAATGTAACCATTTAAACTATGAACCATTTAAAATTAATAATGAAATAACTTATATTTTTTAAATATTAATTTGGAATTTAGAAAAACTTTAAACATAAAAAGTGTATGGATTTGAATAAATAATCCAAAACCAATTTCTATTTTTAAAAAATAATTAATGTAACCATTTAAAATTAATAATGAAATAACTTATATTTTTTAAATATTAATTTGGAATTTAGAAAAACTTTAAACATAAAAAGTGTATGGATTTGAATAAATAATCCAAAACCATTTTCTATTTTTAAAAAATAATTAATGTAACCATTTAAAATTAAAAATGAATTAACTTATATTTTTTAAATATTAATTTGGAATTTAGAAAAACTTTAAACATAAAAAGTGTTTGGATTTGAATAAATAATTCAAAACCATTTTCTATTTTTAAAAAATAATTAATGTAACCGTTTAAAATATGAACCATTTACAATTAAAAATGAATTAACTTATAAGTAATTCAAAACCATTTTCTGTTTTTAATGGGCGGAAAAAAGAGGACGGAAAATAATGGGCGGAAATAAAATTTGATTAGGATAGAACTGAAATTAAAGTACATAACACAACTAACAGAAAGTTACATAGAAGAACTGAAAATTAAGATACATGGCCAGATTAAGCCACAATCAGCCGAACTTGTTTTGCAATGTTGGAATAATTCAGTCATGCTCCTGCCTACACCTGTAATACTCGCCACTGTAGTCGTCGTACTCGCCGCTGCCGTCATCGCTATCGTCGTCGGGGTCGCCGTAGTTGAACCTTGAAGGTTGAGTACGAGTGGGCTGGACTTGAGGGTAGCGCAGGCGGGAGCTAGAGTCGGCGGCCGTGTCATAGGCCATGACGCTCTGGAGAGTCCAGCCGCGCCACCACAGCCGCCGGCCGGCCTCGTTGAAGTTCGGAGGAGGTGGGCCCTCCTCCTCGTGCCTGGCGAGTGCCCTCTCACGCCGATCCACGAAGAAGGCTTCCCAAGTTGGGAAATAGTCGGGATGCCATCTAGGATTCCTCCGCTGCTCCGGAGTGAGCTCGAAGTAGTAGTGGTTCGTGATGGCCATCCGACGCGCCACACCTAGAGGGACAGGAGGAACCGGCACGCCTCCAGCGCTCAGCATCCAGCCAACGAGGACACAGTAGCCCGGCGGGCAGGGGTAGTTCGAGGCGCAAAGCGCCTCCGCCTCCCTGGGAGTTAGTGCTACGGTGGAAGCCATGGGAAAGAGTGATGAGGTTGCAAATATGAGTCTAGAGATGTGCAATGACAATGGAGGCCAACCCTACATATATATATATAGTGAAGAACTGGCGGGAAGAACTGGCGGGAAGAAAAATAGCGGGAAAAATGGCGTGAAAAATGGCATGTCGACATTATGTCGTGCGGAGTGTACCTTGTCCCGGATGGTGTCACCAACCGGGACTAAAGATGAAAAAAGGCGCGTCCACACACATGCATAATATGGCGCGTCCACATACATGCATAATAATAGGAGACGAGCATCGTTATAACTTGCATTGGATCTCTGAAGAAACCACATATTGCGAGTCTAAAAATGATTTTTTCAAAAAATCACGGGCGATAGATCATGTACCTGTAGTACAAACCGGACCCACTTCCTTCCGATTCGGCAAACATTTGTCCTTTTTACCCAGGATGGACGAAAAAGGTTTGAGATGTACCGGTTGGGAGATAGTCCATGTAAGGTGGTCTAGTATTTTAGGAAAATGGGACGGTAGCATTCTGAAACGGCATTTTGGTGGTTACTTCACAAAATGACCCGTTTTTTGCGCTCGGAAAATGGAAAAGGGCTTTTCCGTGCGACAAAAAGGAAAACTTCCTCCTGCAACATTGTTCTCCATACCAATGTCCACACACATGCATAATATGGGCACAACATCACAAACTATGCCGTGATTCAGCACATAACATCGGTCATTTGGACCGAAAGCCATGAAACCTCGAACATGATAGGTCATTTTGTGAAGGTTTTTTGAAACATGATCAATATACCAAGTCTGGTATTTTTCCTTTCAACTATGTAACAAAATATGACACCACGTGAAGGATTTTCATTGTTTGGATTTTTTTTGAATTTATTATGCCCGTTTTCAATTATCTGAATTTCTAACTATGGTCGAACCGGTGTGCATGAAGATAGGGGACGAGCATCGTTAGAACTTGCATTGGATCTCTGAAGAAACCACACATTGCGAGTCTAAAAATGATTTTTTCAAAAAATCACGGGCGATAGATCATGTACCTGTAGTACAAACCGGACCCACTTCCTTCCGATTCGGTAGACATTTGTCCTTTTTACCCGGGATGGACGAAAAGGTTTGAGGTGTACCGGTTGAGAGATAGTCCATGTAAGGTGGTCTAGTATTTTAGGAAAATGGGACGGTAGCATTCTGAAATGCCATTTTGGTGGTTACTTCACAAAATGACCCGTTTTTTGCGCTCGGAAAATGGAAAAGGGCTTTTCCGTGCGACAAAAAGGAAAACTTCCTCGTGCAACATTGTTATCCATACCAATGTCCACACACATGCATAATATGGACTAACTATGGACTACCACGCGAAGGATTTTTATTGTTCGGCAGACATTTAGTCCCGGATGTAGTCACAAACCGGGACTAAAAATATTTTCCGCCATTTCCCATCTCTTCCTGCCAAGTTTTCCCGCCCTTTCCTTTCTACTAGAGCTTTTAGTCCCGGATGTAGTCACAAACCGGGACTAAAAATATTTTCCGCCATTTCCCACCTCTTCCCGCCAAGTTTTCCCGCCCTTTCCTTTCTACTAGAGCTTTTAGTCCCGGATGTAGTCACTAACCGGGACTAAAGATATTTCCCGCCATTTCCCAAAGCTTCACGCCAAGTTTTCCCGCCCTTTCCCTCTATATTTAGGGTGATCGTGTCATGGCTATCCACACATCCACACCTTCCTCTCTTAGAACAATGGACAACGCCTACTGGGCCATTCTGACCCTCGAGGGGACCGAGGCGCTGTGCGCCTCCAACTACCCTTGTCGGCCGGGCTACCGACCGCCCGCCGGCTGGATGCTGAGTGCTGGAGGGGTTCTTGTCCCTCCTGTCCCTCAAGGTTCCGCACGCCAGGAGGCCATCACAAACCACTTCTACCACGAGCTCACGCCGGAGCAGCGGATGGATCCCCAGTGGGATCCCGACAACTACGGCACCTGGAATGCCTTCTTCGCTAATAGGCGGGAAAGGGAGCTCGCCAGGTACGAGGGTGATGGCCCGCCAAGGTGGAATTATGTAGAACTGTGTAGTGCGCTTTAGTGAAAGAATCCCCGTCCCTACATATCATTGCTTTCTTTCCCAGCGTGCCTTTTCCACTTAGTCTTCCCTCATGCCGCGAGTCAGAAACACCAATCGGCTTAAGGTCAGGAATAAAGTCAACACAAAACTCAATGACCTCCTCTATTCCATATCCCTTGGAGATGCTTCCTTCTGGTCTAGCACGGTTATGAACATATTTCTTTAAGACTCCCATGAACCTCTCAAAGGGGAACATATTGTGCAGAAATACCGGACCGAGAATGGCAATCTCTTCCACTAGATGAACCAGGAGATGCGTCATAATATTGAAGAAGGATGGTGGGAACACCAATTCAAAACTAACAAGACATTGTACCACATCCTTCTGTAACCTTGGCAGAATATCTGGATTGATTACCTTCTGAGATATTGCATTGAGGAATGCACACAGCTTCACAATGAGTACTCGAACATTTTCCGGTAGAAGCCCCCTCAATGCAATCGGAAGCAACTGCGTCATAATCACGTGACAGTCATGAGACTTCAGGTTTTGGAACTTTTTCTCTGCCATATTTATTATCCCCTTTATATTAGATGAGAAGCCCGACGGCACCTTGATACTGTAAAGGACTTCAAAAAAGATTTCCTTCTCTGCTTTGGTAAGAGCATAGCTGGCACGACTTAAGTGACGCCCTTTATCCGTCTTGTTATCTGTATGCATGTTCTTTGGGTCTTTCATATAAATTTAGAAAAAATTATAGGACTTAAACGAAATTTGCGTTAATTTGAACCTAAACCTAGACTAGTACTACTAGATGGCGGTGCTAGGGTTTGCCCTTCCGCGTCCTACTCCTCTTCGTCGGAGGCAAGGTTCACCTACTCCAGCGCATGCGAGAGGGAAGGCCCCCAGTGGTGGTGTTGCTGGATGGGCGGCAGTTGCGGTGGAGACGTCGGTACGGTGATGGAGGCTTGCAGAACCTGGAAGGTGCCGACCTAACGCGCCTCTTCCTCCAGATCCCACTGCGCACTCGACACGCGCATGGCGAGATCGAGCGCCTCCTCCTTGGTGAGGCCAAGCGGCATCATATCGTCAATGTACCCCTCCTCATTCACCTCCTGGCCGGTGCCGGCGGTCGACAGCTCCTTAGCCCAGTCAATGAGGCCTTGCTGGTACATGCGCTCGTTGGGACACTCCGGTGACCGTCGTGGCTTGGCGTGATGGTTGCGTTCATCGTAACACGACACCGGGGAGGAGATGCCGGACTGGCACTAGTGGAAATAGGGCCTCTAGTCTCGGGCCGTAAGGGCCTTTAGTCCCGGTTTTTGAACCGGGACTAATCAAGCTGGACTAGAGGCCCAACACTAGTCCCAGCCCAGTTACCAGCCAGGACTGGTGGGTGTCCACGTGGCTGCCCCAGTGCGCTCAGGGTGCACCCCCACTAGTCTCGGTTGGTGTTATGGACCAGGACTAGTGGGTCTCTGCGGCGGTACATTTTGCTCCTTCACACTGCCATGGCAGAGCATTACCTAGGACTAGTGATTTCTCTACCGCGGCAGCATTTTGTGTCCTTTCTCTGCCGCGACAGAAAATCTATTTTGTATTGTTTTATTTATTTATTTTTCATTTCAAAATGGTTTTTGAATATTTGTACGCCACCACATATCGTACACGTTCGTGCATATATATATATAATAACTTGTATTAAGAAATCGAACATACAAATATATATAATTTACATAGTTACACGGAGATCACAAAATACCGGGACTAGAGCGCGTCTGTTCAATTACATGGAGATCAGTAGCGCCTATTCACACTAAATTCTTCGGCATCGTCTACAATATCTTTAAAAATAAATCCTGTCAGCTCCTCCGCAATTACTAGTACGCGTTGCTCTGGTAGTAGTTGATCCCGCATTCTCTCGAACTATATGTAAGAAAAAGGATATCAATATGAATATCAATCATGATAACAAAAGGTGACGGCAATAAAATGATGTTGTGAATGCATTGCTTACGTCGACTCTATAATCATTGTGTTCGTTGGTAAACGTGCGAATAAACTCGCATACGTAGAATCCACATAGATTCGACCCCTGTGGCTGCCTCGCGCACTTTACGAGAGTAGAATTCAATCAAAATAATAATCTAGAACATCATTATTATATTGAAACTAGAAGTAAAGAGATGCGCGGACATATCATGTGCTACTTACCGAGACGGCCTTAAACGTCAGCTTCTCACTAAATACACCCGTAACCCCGCGCTTGAACTAGATCCAAACCCTGCCCGACAAAGAAAATGAATGAATGAGTTATCCATTACCTGATATCTCAGGAAATCAAAAGAGACCGATATAGTGCGAAACTTACTTCTAGAGCATGTCCTGCATGCTGTGGAAATCTTCCAGGTTTCTCTTTGATGGGTCCATGACATCAACTCTTCCCTTATCAAGTTGAATGACTAGCAGAACCTAGTGGAAGCTACAAACATTTATATATACATCAGTAACTCATCAGTTACACTTATTAGCATCGACTAATCAAAAGTGAATGTGTACAATAGAGTAAGACCCTCACCTGAAACTATAAGGAAACAGTATGTGGTCAATGAAATTTTGCTTCAGTAGAAACCTTAGAATGTTTTCCTCCGTCTCCTCGGGGTTATCCCTTAGCGTGGCTATATGCACTTTATCTGGGTTAATGAACCCAATATTATAGATTCTTTTTCTTTTACATTTCAGCATCTTCATTCTGCATAATAAGGATAATTACATGTTCTGAAATGAACAACTGAAAAACCGAACATGTAGACAATGAATTCAACAACTTACAGACAATAGCAACTGAGGATGGATTTGTCCAGGGCGTCGAGATGGTATAAATGGAACAGTTCTGGAAACTCAATATGGACCTCTTCGGGTCTGAAGAAGTACTCACATGGGACATTGGCTACGATCATTATTCTCCCTTGCTTTATGACCTCCGAATACCATTGATGGAGATTCCGCATTTGTGTTGACAGTTCTTTCAGCCTCTCTTTACTGACCAAATCCTCACCTTCCACATATCTAGGGGCTATTGGCATCTTGGGTAGTAGGTCGAGTTGGGGGCCTAACAGTTCATCAAGACTAATTTTCATGCTGGCCGCCAACTCCGCAGCTACTGTCATATCTGGTGGCTGTTGTGCGAGAAGAGGAACGTTTTCTGAAACAACCTTGAGGGTTGCGATCGTTTGTTTGTCCTGCTGTCCGAGAAAGGGAACGTCTAATTTTTTACTGATTTCAGTTTTGGTCCTGCTTGCACCTGTGCTTGTTGATTTTTTACCGCTTGCACTTGATTTGCTTGATTTGCTCTTCGCCACTTCTTTCTGAAGTGTGCGTAGATAGTCATCTGGATTATGGTGCAACTCATATTGCGATTTTGTGTTTAGAAAATCAATTGCATATGCCTTTTGCTTCTCGGTGTATACTAGAGTGGGCTCGGATTTCTTCTTCTTCTGAAAATGTGCCGCCACTTCGGCCTTTGCTATCGCTACAGATTCCGCATCAGCACGATCGTAAGGTCTGATGGGAAGATTCTGATGAGGCACTGTTGGGAGGGGCGACATTATCTGTTTTGGGCTGCCGTGTCCTTTATTACTCATTGACTGAGCAAGCTTCCGCTTATTGTCCTTAGCTGGCGGTGAAGACTACTGAGCCTGTGACAGAGATCGAGAAGGACTCGGGATGTGGTTGTCGTAGTCATCATGGGGTGGGCTTCTTGGAGACCTGCGACGACTTGGAGGCGGTAGTGTTATCCTTGGGGCCGAGCCTAGAAACCGTATGTTGTTCTTTTCCCACAAAATAATCCCACCAAGTACTTCTCTGAGTGTGATCTCACATTCAGGTCCAGGGATGTCAAGCTCCATTGAGTCCCACTCCATTAGGATTTGATCCACCCCGACTTTAGCATAGCCAGGTGGAATCTCACGGCCATGCCAATGTGCGTCAGGCGGACAAGGCAAAGCCGATCCGACCGCCACCTTCACAGATACGTTCTGCAATTTAATATGGAGATCACAAGGTATCTCCTCCTTAATTCCATCCACGGGGTAGCCGGGACCGCCGTATGTATAGGATGCATCGTTAGACGGGACCTCCGATTCAGCGATGCTGCTTCTCTACTGAGATGGGTTGGCGGTAATATCGAGTGGAGGATCTTGCTGCAAGCGCGTTATTCCTCTAAGTTCGTTGATCTGCTGCTGCTGCTTGTCAAGTCTTCCTAGTAGTTGGTTGAACTTGTCTGCCTCCTCCTTCCGTCGTTGCTTTGCTCTTGCTCGGCTTCTATAGGTACCTTGGTACTTAGGAAACCCATTCTCCCACGAGAAACTCCCATCAAGGCCTCGGATTCGTCCTGTATGTTTGCGATTCCCGAGGACCAAGGTCAGCAAGTCTTTCTCTCTATCGGGACGAAACTGTTTTATGCCATCTTTAATATCTTTGACCACTTTTAGCCATGTAGTCCTAGGTACCTTTATCCCGTCATTGCAAACAAGGTCCCCTGTAAGTTCGTCATATGTACTCCCATGCCCAAGGAACCAATTTATTGCCCTCAAATCCCATTCTTCGCGAATTGGTTCTGGAATGATCCCTTTATTATGAAGCTCTTTCTCTTTTTCATCCCACTTAGGCATGGAAACCGCGTAGCCCCCTGGCCCCATGTTATGGTGATATTTCTTTTTCGCAGCATTTATCTTTTTTTTATGACTTTTCCGTAGCAACTCATGTTTTCCTATACTCCACAAATGCATCCCAGTAAGGCTGCTGCTTCGCTAGATAGCCTTCGAATAATGGTGTTTTCTTGTCCTTCTGATATTGTTGCCATAATGACTTCTTCCAGTTCTTGAATAGTTCGGCCATATTCTTTAGTGCAAACTGCTTGACTTTCTTTCTCATTTCAGCAGTCTCGTCCTCAGTGTCACATTCTGGCAGCTTGAAATGTGCCATTAGGTCAGTAAATAGTTTCTCTTTGAATCTATCATCGATATACAAATCACTCCATTCCGCCTCTTTGGGCTTATTCCACTCCAGAACAGTGATCGGGGTGCGATCTCTAGCAACAACTCCGCATTGTTGTACAAATAGTTGTTTTCTTTTCTTTGGTTCCAATGGTTCGCCGTCTCCTGAAACCTCCGTAATTTCATAAACAGTACCCTGGGGCAACTTTTTGGCTGGGCCGCGCTTGGTTTTCTTGCTCGATGTAGAGGCCTAAGAGAAGAAACATTCGTCAACATAATATATATACAACTAGGTACATCTAGTGACGATCATCAGACATCATATATATATATACCTTGTCGGTCTGCGTTACGCGTCCATTGGCTTCTTCCTCTTGTCTGTTGGTCTCCTCTCCCTCACCGGGTGAGTTCAGATACCTCGAGGGAGATCCCTCATCGTCATCGTGAACCATATCCTCGAGCAAGTGTTCCGAATCTAGGTCTCTGCGGACTGGACTAGGTGGATCAATAGTTCCTGCAAAATGCACACAATATTTATTTGAACTTAACAAATAAAACCTAAACCCTAAACCCGGAGGTGCGGTGGCGGTGGCCGGTGATGGTGGCTGCGGGAGAGGCGGGCGACTAAGCGGCTTCCCGCGAGAACCACCACCCTAACCCTAACTCCGGTCAAAACCGAGCACCAACACACTAACCCTAACCCCAACTCCGGTTACAAAGAGGGTATTACAATAATTACCCTAACCCTAACCCTAGGCCTCGACACCTAGCCGTGCCCATGCCCTTCACCGATAAACTTACACTTGACTTATAAAACCTAAACCCCAAACCCGGAGGTGCGGTGGCCGGTGATGGTGTCCGCGGGAGAGGCGGGCGACTAAGTGGCTTCCCGCGAGAACCACCACCCTAACCCTAACTCCGGTCACCACCGAGCACCAACACCCTAACCCTAACCCTAACTCCGGTTACAAAGAGGGTCTTACAATTACCCTATCCCTAGGCCTCGACACCTAGCCGTGCCCATGCCCTACACTAACAAGCATCACTAACAAAACACTAACAATAAACACTAACAAAATCATTCTAAACACTAACAAAATCATTCTAAACACTAACAAAATCACTAACAAAACACTAACAATAATCCTACACTAATAATAATAATCATCCTACACTAACAAAATAACTAACAAAATCCTAACAGTAACAAATCCTAACACTAACAAAATAACTAACAAAATCCTAACACTAATCCTAACACTAACAGATCCTAACACTAATCCTACCTGGCGGTGGAGCTGGCGGTAGGCGGTGGACGGAGGTGCTGGCGGTGGAGGAGATCGGGGCGCGGGGAGGTGGTGCGGTGTCGATGGAGGGCGCGCAGGTCGGCGGGGGCGTGGGGCGCAGCGGTGGCACGGGCAGGCGCGAGCATGGCCGACAGGCCAACGCAGAGGGAGGCATGGGCACGGCGGCGTGCTGCTCGTCGTCAGAAGTTGGGAAGCTTGGCGGCGTGCTGTGCTCGTCTGATGGCCTCCTCTTCTCCCGGTGCGTGGAATGCACCGGGAGAGAAGGGCTACATTTATACCCCCCTCTAGTCCCGGTCCGTGGCACCAGCCGGGACTAAAGGGGGGGGGTCTCTAGTCCCGGCTGGTGCCATGCACCGGGACTAGAGGGGGGCATTTCGTTTTCGCGCGTTGGGGCCAGACCTTTAGTCCCGGCTAGTAAACCGGGCCAGGACTAAAGGCCCAAATTTGCGCGCGCTGGGGTTTACCCCAGAGCGCGCTATGCTTTTTTTTCAAATTTTCCAATATATCTTTTAAAACATTTTGAAAGAACATTTCATAATCTGTCAACACCGGGATTTTTCAATCCTAGATTCCTGTTATGCCATACATCGCAATCCCAGGATTACCATTTTTGCGAGACATAACAGAATTGGATACCACAGTACATCATCCATTACAAACCGTACATAAGTTCTTACACAAATAGGGATCTCATGATCCAGTTCTTAATACAACATCAAGCAGCGGAATATGTAATAATAACGGTAGCGTAGGCGAAGCTCCATCTTTGGGGTCACAGGCAATGCTGACGATGGGAGATGATCCTAGTTGTCATAACCTTCCTGGGGTCCATCCTCCAGGTACTCCTCTTCATAGTCTGGCCATGAGAATAGCCAGGGACAAAGCCATGAGTACTCTTTAAATACTCGCAAACTAACACTAACAAGTAAAAGGGGTTTTCGGATAATAGGACACTAGGCTCTAGGGTTGTTTTGCAAAAGCCACATTTATCTCTACTAAGTTTAGAAGCAACGAATGCTAGTTGAAAGTTTATGGCACCTAAGTGGGAACTTGTAATTCAGATCACAACCCTGTTGTGGTCAAGTCAAAGTCTCAATTCATTTCACAAGTCATTTTGAAAAGTCTGACGAGGGAACAGTATGGCCACTCCAACTGTCCATAACCGCGGCCGCGGCTATTCGAATAGTTTGACACTCTACAGAGATTGTACACTTTCACCACAACATTCGATACATCCGTCAGGAACAAATCCTGAATTCACCATACTCAGTATGCGGATAATCAATCCTAACCTTTCAATTACACGCCCTAGTATAAGCACCTCTCCTGTGAGTTTGGCCTCCCAACCATGACCAATTGTCATCTTGGGTACTGCATTGGTGGACAATCTTCACAAGGTAGTCTCAGCTCAGACCTTGGTCGTGAGGGAACTAATACTAAGGTATATAACTTTCCAGTCAAGCCCTACCCAATCTTCGGGTATTATGGTTGTACGATAAATTGGAATGGTATCGCATCCGGACAACCATCAGTTTTATAAAGGGCTAAGGCTCATGCCTCAATATTTTCATCACCAAAATCATCAGGTGTTCGGAAACACATGTCCAAAACATTTCAATAGAATGATCCATCATTCCAAGGTTTTCATAACCATTTTTCCACCAAGTATTCCCATCTAAAGTTGATCAAGTCTTATGCTTAGCACTAGCATCTACAAGTGGGGGTGAGTACTAATGAGGGGTGGTAAACTAGGGGAGTTTCAACTAAGTACACCTTATATCTTAGGATGATATCAAGGTTTCTCACTTAGGCCAAATTTTATGCACTTTGTGCAACCTTCAAATATCTTTCTAATATCTATAATTCACTTAATTAAACTCTAAGTAATAGTTTTGATAAAGAAATAAAGTATAAAGCTTGCAAGTAAAAACTAGGATTGGTCTGTCAAGTGGGTATGATCACATATGCTTAAGGTATATGGTAGTCATAGTAACAAGTAGGGGTTTGTTTCATCAGTAGGGTATCTTGCAAGTGTTAGCTTGCACATTCACTAGTAGTATTAGGCTTGCACAATATCAGTATAAGCTTGCCTTGTGCAGAGCAGTGGTTGAAGTTCTCCTCGGCTTCTTCTTCGTAGAATCCTCCTTCCTCCTCGTATCCTTGGTCGGTACTAGCGTCTATGAATAAATACGGAGTACACAATCACCAATCAATACTTAACTACTTGCAATCATCACACACAGGGGTCTTATAGATGATCTAACATCATCTCTAATATTACAAGATTAAAGCTTGGTTTAATTCCTTTTTTTTAGAAAAGTAATTTCTACTCATTGAAAAACTACTTAAGATTTAATATTCTCCAAACCAAACATGGGATCATGTTGACACATGTCATCACCACATATTTTAGTTCATGTGAATATGATTTAAAGTGGTGTCACAATTTAATAAGGTTTTACCCTTTTATTTTAATTAATTAATGTGACTAGAAATGCCTATGGGGCATTCTTTTATTACTTGAACATTATTTCTGCAAGTAAACCTATATATTTTTATATATTCTGAAAGGTATGGTTATATGTGATTTTTGAGAGTTGGAATCAACTCAAAAGCTATTATGGTTTAAGTTTGAAAAATGTTTGAATGCAGAAAAGCTTCTGCCTTGTTATTTTTACCATGAGTTATCTATAGATCCAAATGACTTGAATCCAACAGGCTTGGATTCAGCATTCACAGACCTTTCTAACAAAATTGGTTTCATTCAATTTGGTGCACTAAATCGATCTGGGTTGATTTTTGAAGTTGGGTACAGAAGTGTGTTTGAAATAAAATAGAAAAGGTTTAATTTGAATAACTGGGCTGCACGGGAAAAGTTAACGGGCCGGCCTGCTAAGCGCAGTGCTCCCGCGGGCTGCTTACGTGGGTGTCCCCACTCATCAGTGAGATAGGGAGGGGCGAAGCGGTACGGGGCAACGTGGGTCGTTCGATCTGATTCTAATCCAACGGCTGGGAGTCATCATCGACGCGAGGCCATGCCGGCGAGAAAGAAACCTAGCGCGGCCAGTGAGGGGTGCTGGGGGCTCACCGGGGTGAAGGCGAGGGTCGGCGAAGCAGGCGAACGACGAAGTCGACGACGACGAACTCAGGGGTGGTCGCGGCAGCTCCTGGGATGGACGAAATCGATGGCGCCCTTCTTCTCCAGAGGCGGCGGGCTCCAGTGAAATTCCGGCGAGATGGTGCTCGCCTTGCTCTGGGAACGGTGTGGCACGATTAGTGAGAAGAGGGGAGTAGAATGGTGTGAAGAATTCGAGCGGGGGAGTCCTCTATTTATAGTCGAGCGAGGGGACCGACGGGGCGCACGGTGAGCTCGTCGGGGGCGATGGTACAGACGGCTTGGCATGGGCGAAGGTAGGGGACGGTGCGGTGTTCCCTGGCGATGCTCAACGACATGGTTTTGAGGCGTGGGGCGGTGCGGCTTGGTCTGGAACATGCGATGCTCTACGCGGCAGAGGCGGCGTCTTCGACGGCGAAAGAGGATATCTGGCGGTCTCCTGGGTCGGTGGGGATTGTGTATGCACGCCGCAAGGGCGGCGCGCGGTCTGTGGGCTTCGGTCGAGGGTGGCGCTCTAGCGCACGCTCAGCATGGTCGCTGGCGGTCTGGGCGCGGTCCGTGCGTGTGGTCCAGGGCATGGCAACGCTCGCGGCTGGGACAGTGAGTGGCGGTGGACGATGGGCTGCCTCCCAGACATGCTGGCTAGGCTGGCTTCTCTTCCTAGCTTGCTGTCGACATGGGGGTGACAAGGTTGGCTTCGGCTGTTCACCATTGATGGTAATGCCAAACTCACAGTGGTGCTAGTGTTTAGTTAATCTTGCTAGATGATCTACTGAGCTGGTTGTGAGCTAGAGAGGGAACAAGTTAGGCTTCAATCACTGCTCACTATAGTGTTTAGGATTTTGTATGATTTTTGTCTGCAACCTGTTTGATGAAATGGCCGCATGAAATCAAGTTTTGAATTTTTAAAAGATTTTTGGTGGGTTTGCTAGATTGGTGCTGGTGAGTCTGCAGATGCTTGGGTTTTGAAAGTTGAGCTTGTTTGAGTGGTTTTTGAAAAAGTGGGATCTTCCCATATGATAAAGATTCAATTTTGAATTGTCATTTAAACTATGCATTTGAAAGTTTCTGGATGATCACAAAGTGGGCCTTGATACCTTGTTATGAGTACATTCAAGGGGTGCAAAGATCCAGAAAAGTTTCCATTAGGTTCTGAAAGTTTGAGGCAGCCAAAGTAGTCATGGGAGTTAAATTGGTCAAAATGACCATTCCTTTATTTTATTTGTTTTGATTTACTTGTCTTTAGGAAAAGTTTGGGAAATGTTTAGATGATGTTTATTTCACCTAAGAAACATTTTACAAGCAAGGAAACACACAAACAAGGTGGTTCAAAAGAATTTCAAATTTAATGCATACTCATTTGCATGCATTCATAATTTTATTTAACAAAGTTTTTTTTAACCCTAATTTTGATGATTAGAAATTGAATGATCTAAGTTTAGTATTTTTGGTATGTTACAAACCTTCCCCCCTTAAACAAAATCTCGTCCCGTGATTTGAAAAAGGACGAAAAGATTACCTAGGATTTGAAGAGATCGGGAAACTCCGTCCTGATGTGATCTTCACGCTCCCAGGTAGCTTCCTCTTCGGTGTGGTTGCTCCACTGAATCTTGAGAAACTTGATGCTTCGGGTTCGGGTAGTTCGAAAAGCTTCTTCCAAATTATGGATGGGTACTTCGGGATAGGTCAAGTCATCGTTGATCTCTATGGTCTGGTGATCGATATTCTTGAACACTTCGGTCTTCGCTGGGACTTTGAGACACTTGCGAAGTAATGAGATATGGAACACATTGTGTACGGCTGACATCTCTTCGGGTAGTTCCAATTGATACGATACTTCTCCTCGACGGTTCAGAATCTTGAAAGGTCCGATATATCTAGGGGCTAACTTTCCTTTGAGTTGGAAACGCTGCATTCCCTTCAATGGCGACACTTTCAGATAAACAAAATCTCTTATGTTGAAGGCGAGGTCTCTATGTCTCTTGTCGGCGTAACTCTTCTGTCTGGATTAGGCGGTCTTGAGGTGCTCACGAATCTTGTGAACCTTCTCTTCTGCTTCCCGTAGGATGTCGGGTCCAAAAATCTGACTCTCTCCTACTTTCGACCAGTTCAAAGGGGTGCGACACTTCCTTCCGTACATAAATTCAAATGGGGCCATTTGCAAACTAGCCTGATAACTGTTGTTGTACGAAAATTCTGCAAACGGCAGACAGTCTTCCCACTTGGATCCATATTCTAACACACATGCTCTCAGCATATCTTCGAGTATTTGGTTTACTCGCTCCGTTTGTCCATCGGTCTGAGGGTGATACGCGGTGCTGAAATCTAGGCGGGTTCCTAAACCTTCTTGGACTTTCTTCCAGAATCTCGAGGTAAACTGAGTTCCTCGATCCGATACGATGTTCTTGGGGACTCCATGCAAACTAACGATTCTAGCGATGTACAACTCTGCTAGCTTTGAACTCTGATATGTGGTATTGACGGGTAGGAAATGGGCGACTTTGGACAATCTGTCCACTATGACCCAGATAGAGTCATTTCCCCTACTAGAAGTAGGTAGTCTAGTGATAAAGTCCATTCCTACAGAATCCCATTTCCATTCCGGAATCTGCAATGGTTGCAACAATCCAGCGGGTCTTTGATGTCCTGCCTTGACTCGCTGACATATATCACACTTGGCGATATAGCTTCCGATTTCTCTCTTCATCTTATGCCACCAAAATTGCTCTTTCAAGTCTTGATACATCTTAGTTCCTCCGGGATGGATAGAATAAAGAGTATCATGAGCCTCTTTCAAAATAACTTCTTTCAACTCGGAATCTGATGGTACACAAAGGCGTCCTTTGTACCACAAAACTCCTTCTTCGTCCTTGGTGAATCCAGGTACCTTGCCTATACCGATACGACGCTTGATTCCTTCAATACTAGCATTTTCCTTCTGCGCCTCTTTAATCTGACTGATCAAAGTGGGCCGGAGTTCTATGCTAGCCAGAAATCCTTCACTTACTAATTCTATTCGAAAATCTTCCATCTCTTTGTGCAAACTTGGTTGCTCCTTCAAAATCATGGAGTTCAAGCGGCACGGCAATCTGCTAAGGGCATCGGCTACTACGTTGGCTTTACCAGGGTGATAGTGAATGTCCAGGTCGTAATCCTTGATTAGCTCAATCCATCTTCCGTGTCTCATATTCAGCTCCTTCTGAGTGAATATATACTTTAGGCTCTTGTGATCCGAATAAATTTCACAATGGTTTCCCATCAGGTAATGTCTCCATGTTTTTAGGGCGAGAACCACGGCTGCGAGTTCGAGGTCATGGGTTGGGTAGTTTTGCTCGTGTTGCTTCAGTTGTCGAGATAGATAAGATATAACTTTGCCTTCTTGCATTAGCACACATCCGAGACCAATCTTGGATGCGTCACAATACACATCGAAGGGCTTCGTGATATCTGGCATGATCAAGATTGGGGCTGAAATCAATCTCCTCTTGAGTTCTTGAAAACTCGCTTCATATTTGTCGGTCCATTCAAACTTCTTGTCCTTCTTCAGCAATTGGGTCATGGGTCTGGCGATACTAGAGAATCCTTCTACGAATTTGCAGTAATATCCCGCCAATCCGACAAATGCACGAACTTGGGTTTGAGTGGCCGGGGCTTGCCAATCTTCTACATCTTTCACTTTGGCAGGGTCTACAGCAATTCCTCCGGCTGATACAATGTGACCGAGGAATTCTACCTCCTGTAACCAGAATTCACATTTGCTAAACTTTGCATACAACTGATGCTCTCTAAGGGTTCCAAGAATGGTCCTTAGGTGTAGATCATGTTATTCTTCTGATTTGGAATAAATCAGAATGTCATCGATGAAAACAACGACAAACTTATCTAGGAAGTCCATAAAAATCTTATTCATGAGATTCATGAAATAAGTGGGGGCATTGGTTAATCCGAAAGACATGACCGTATACTCATACAATCCATATCTGGTGGTAAAGGCAGTCTTTGGAATATCCTCTGCACGAATTTTGAGTTGATGATAGCCAGTTCTAAGATCAATCTTAGAAAATACTTTGGCACCGGTCAACTGATCAAACAAATCTTCTATCTTGGGCAAGGGGTACTTGTTCTTGATAGTGACATCATCCAATTTCCGATAATCCGTACAAAAACGGTTACCTCCATCCTTCTTGTCCATAAACAAGACAGGTGATCTCCATGGTGACGCACTTGGTTGAATCAATCCAATTTCTAGCATGGAATCCAGTTGCTTCTTCAGTTCTACGAGCTCTGACAGGTTCATACTATAGGGTCTCTGGGCTATGGGTCCGCTTGCGGGGATTAGTTCGATGATAAACTCGATATCCCGATCTAGGGGCATACCGGGCAAAACATCTGGAAATACATCGGGGTATTCACAGACTATCCGGACTTGGTCAATGGTAGGTTGGGCTATACTCTTGTTGCACTTGAATTGGCGAGGTAAGGTTTCAGATATATGCTCGACTGATATTCCGGCGGTACTGGTCATGGTTATCGCTTTCTTGGCACAGTCAATTAATCCTTTATGTTTGGACATCCAATCCATTCCTAGTACTACTTCCAAACCTTTAGTTCCGAGTACTATCAGATTTGCATAAAAATCTAGGCCATGGATTCGGATAGGGACGGCTTTGCAAATTTGCCTAGCCTTGGTGGTTGATCTGGGAATTTGAACAATCATAACATGCTTCAATTTGGTTGGTTAATTTTACTAGTGCATGCAAATTCTTCGGTGACAAATGAATGCGATGCACCAGAATCAAACAACACTCTTGCAAGTACTAAATTAACAGAAAACATACCTAGCACGACGTCTGGCGCTTCCGGAGCTTCTTCAACATGCATGAGAAAAAGACGGCCATTGCGGTTGAGTGAATTCCCTGGGGCAAATCTTCTTCCTGGCTGAACATGAGGCTGCTGCTGAGCTGGGACATTGGCATTGGGAGCTGTAGCATTCTTCTTGTTGGGGCACTCGTTGGAATAGTGGCCTTTATTTCCACAGTCATAACAGGTCACTTGCGACTTGTCCTTGGCTGCGACAGGCACAACATTGCTTCCAGTCCTCGAGGCAGTGTTGGTGTTGGCGGTAGCATTGTTGTTGTTGAACTTGGGTGGGGCACGATTGAAATTGATAGCGTTGCCGGAGTTTTTGTGGTTTCCTCCGGGTCTAGGGTTTCCACGGTTGGGATAGGTGGGACGGTTCATCGGGGGTCTGTTGGTCCTTGGGGCAAATCCTGGAGATGGGTTAGGGCGATACTTTGGGGTCTGATGGGTTCCTGGCTGATGCATCATTCAACGCTTGCGGTTCTCATTGGCTTGGTTGATCTTTCCTTCCATCTGGATAGCAGAGTCAACAAGGGCTTCAATATCCGCAAAGGTAATATTTACTAACACCCTATGCATCTCATCATGCAGACCATTCAGGAATCTTTCTTTCTTCTTGGCTTCAGTGTCTATTTCATCCGGGGCATACCTAGCTAATGACAAAAATTTGTCACGGTATTCCACTACAGTCATCCTTCCTTGCTTCAGTTCTCTGAACTCGTCTCTCATTCTCTTGATCAAACCCGGTGGCACATGGGTTCTGCTAAACTTGACCTTGAATTCCTCCCAGGTCATCATCCGGCCTCCGGTCATTGCGCGAACACTGTTCCACCATGCCTGGCATCTCCGGCTAGATAGTGGGTGGCGAACAGGACTTTCTCATTGGCTTCCACTCCTGCTACTTCTAGGTTATTTTCCATGGTTTGCAGCCAATCATCGACGTCTAGGGGTTCTTCTGACTTAGTGAAAACAGGTCGGTTGCTATTCTGGAAGTTCTTGAGCTTAGATCCATGGTTGTCCTGATTTCCATGGCCTTGGTTATTGTGGGCAAGTTGGGCTATCTGCTGAAGTGTGGCTAGGTTGGCTTGACGTTCCGCTCTTTCAGCTTCACGGTCAGAAGTCAACATTTGCAGGATCTGCAACATCGGGTCCGGGGATGAACCACTTCCTCCACGTGGCATCTGAAGATTGAGATAGATCATGAGAAAAGAGGGAAATTTCTAAGGTTTTGGGTCTTTGAAAAGTTTTTAAAGTTTGACTCAGATTTTTCTAGCAACTTGCTTTTTCATTCATTCCTTCATCCATTCATAGCACCCGATACAACACACACCACAACAAAGAAAAAAAGATAGTTTTAAGAACCATTCTGAGAACTACGATACAGTGGGACCGAATACTACTCACTACGTTGGTGCTCAAGTGCCACTATTCCTCAGAATCTGTGGCTTCGTCCTCTTCATCATCATCGATGAAGGCAAAATCATCTGCAGAAATAATGAAATCTTCAATAACCAGCATGCTTCGCTTGAAGAATGGAAAGCTATTGTAGCTCAGGAATTAAGATGGGTCCTGTATAGAATTAAGAAGAAGTATTATCAGGGCCTCAAAGATTGGATTGAAATTAATTTAGACAGGAGATAGCTGCTTAGCATGTTATCCCTCTTATTTGAGGTGGATTGAGTTTGTAAATACTCTTTTTTAACTCTCTATAATATATAAAAATTGAAGTGGGGTTTTTTGCCCTAATGTTTTACCCTCAAAAAAGGCAAAATCGTCCTTATCGGTGAAGAAATCCATGGCCTGATCCTCCAGAAAATCATCGTCATCGCTGAGATAGGAGTAGGGGTCTCCACGAAGATCCTCTCCGGCATTCTCCCTTTCCTCCAACTGCATGTCTCTCTCGTGGATGGTCTCCTCCAAAGATGAGATGCGGTGGCGAAGACGGGCAATAATGCGCTCCTTCTTGTCGAGCTGACGGCGACGAGACTTGCGATCTTTTGCTAGCATGGCGATGGTTTGGTCCTTCATCTTGATGATGGCAGACTTGTGGTTGCAGTAGTCACAGCAGTTGTCCAACTCCTGCTGACGATCGTACATCATGAAGCTGAGGTGGTCCAATTGGGTCTTCAGCTCGGGGTGGTATGGGGCTTCCAGGGGTTGTCCATTTGCATCACGCCTTGGGCAAAACTCAAAGCGAGTACCCTTGATCTGATTGATGCTCTGCCCACACAGACGGGAAAGAGCTTCTTGCATGGCTCTGGCAAGTCCATCGAGCCAGTTGTTTTCCCTCAAGGTAAACTGAATTCCTTCCGTAGTGGGAGGTTCAATATTTCCTCAGAGACTTGCAACAATTAGCCACTGCAGGTCTTCTCCTCCTTGATCATTGAGCTGAGCTCCGAAGAACTCGGGGTGCGGACGCTCCAGAAGTTCCAAAAGCTGGTTCAAATCCCTCTCAAAGATAAGGTCTCCTCCATTCCCCAACTGATAAAACTTGTTGTACTTCATGTCCATCTATAAGAATAGAGGATGAGTAAGTTAGCAGGGTGATCAAGTGTGTCAAAATTTTATGTATTTTTGCAAGAGTTTTTGAGGAACATGAATTTTCATGAAAGAATCAAAGGGATAAGAATGAGAATAAGTTTTTGTAAATATTTGTTTTCTTTGGTTTTGGAAAATAAGTTTTTGATTCAAAACGTCCGATCTAACTAGGGTCTCCTATGGTCAGGATGGCTCTGATACCAACTTGTCAACACCCGGAATTTTTCAATCCTAGATGCCTGTTATGCCATACATCGCAATCCCAGGATTACCATTTTTGCCAGACATAACAGAATTGGATACCACAGTACATCATCCATTACAAACCATACATAAGTTCTTACACAAATAGGGATCTCATGATCCAGTTCTTAATACAACATCAAGCAGTGGAATACGTAATAATAACGGTAACATAGGCGAAGCTCCATATTCGGGGTCACAGGCAATGCTGACGATGGGAGATGATCCTAGTTGTCGTAACATTCCTGGGGTCCATCCTCCAGGTACTCCTCTTCATAGTCTGGCCATGGGAATAGCCAGGGACAAATCCATGAGTACTCTTTAAGTACTCACAAACTAACACTAACAGGTAAAAGGGTTTTTTGGATAATACGACACTAGGCTCTAGGGTTGTTTTGCAAAAGCCATATCTCTACTAAGTTTAGAAGCAACGAATGCTAGTTGAAAGTTTATGGCACCTAAGTGGGAACTTGTAATTGAGATCACAACCCTGTTGTGGTCAAGTCAAAGTCTCAATTCATTTCACAAGTCATTTTGAAAAGTCTGACGGGGGAACAGTATGGCCACTCCAACTGTCCATAACCGCGGACACGGCTATTTGAATAGTTTGACACTCTGCAGAGATTGTACACTTTCACCACAACATTCGATACATCGTTCAGGAACAAATCCTGAATTCACCATACTCAGTATGCGGATAATCAATCCTAACCTTTCAATTACACTCCCTAGTATAATCACCTCTCCTGTGAGTTTGGCCTCCCAGCCATGACCAACTGTCATCTTGGGTACTGCACAGGTGGACAATCTTCACAAGGTAGCCTCAGCTCAGACCTTGGCCATGAGGGAACTAATACTAAGGTATATAAGTTTCCAGTCAAGCCCTACCCAATATTCGGGTATTGTGGTTGTACGCTAAAATTGGAATGGTATCGAATCCAGACAACCATCAGTTTTATAAAGGGCTAAGGCTCATGCCTCAATATTTTCATCACCAAAATCATCAGGTGTTCGGAAACACATGTCCAAAACATTGCAATAGAATGATCCATCATTCCAAGGTTTTCATAACAATTTTTCCACCAAGTATTCCCATCTAAAGTTGATCAAGTTTTATGCTTAGCACTAGCATCTACAAGTGGGGGTGAGTACTAATGTGTGGTGGTAAACTAGGGGAGTTTCAACTAAGTACACCTTATATCTTAGGATGATATCAAGGTTTCTCACTTAGGCCAAATTTTATGCTCTTTGTGCAACCTTCAAATATCTTTCTAATATCTATAATTCACTTAAGTAAACTCTAAGTAATAGTTTTGATAAAGAAATAAAGTATAAAGCTTGCAAGTAAAAACTAGGATTGGTCTGTCAAGTGGGTATGATCACATATGCTTAAGGCATATGGTAGTCATAGTAACAAGTAGGGGTTTGTTTCATCAGTAGGGTATCTTGCAAGTGTTAGCTTGCACATTCACTAGTAGTATTAGGCTTGCACAATATCAGTATAAGCTTGCCTTGTGCAGAGCAGTGGTTGAAATTCTCCTCGGCTTCTTCTTCGTAGAATCCTCCTTCCTCCTCGTATCCTTGGTCGGTACTAGCGTCTATGAATAAATACGGGGTACACAATCACCAAACAATACTTAACTACTTGCAATCATCACACACAAGGGTCCTATAGATGATCTAACATCATCTCTAATATTACAAGATTAATGCTTGGTTTAATTCCTTTTTTTTAGAAAAGTAATTTCTACTCATTGAAAAACTACTTAAGATTTAATATTCTCCAAACCAAACATGGGATCATGTTGACACATGTCATCACCACATATTTTAGTTCATGGGAATATGATTTAAAGTGGTGTCACAATTTAATAAGGTTTTACCCTTTTATTTTAATTAATTAATGTGACTAGAAATGCCTATGGGGCATTCTTTTATTACTTGAACATTATTTCTGCAAGTAAACCTATATATTTTTATATATTCTGAAAGGTATGGTTAAATGTGATTTTTGAGAGTTGGAATCAACTAAAAAGCTATTATGGTTTAAGTTTGAAAAAATGTTTGAATGCAGAAAAGCTGCTGCCTTGTTATTTTTACCATGAGTGATCTATAGATCCAAATGACTTGAATCCAACGTGCTTGGATTCAGCATTCACAGACCTTTCTAATAAAATTGGTTTCATTCAATTTGGTGCACTGAATCGATCTGGGTTGATTTTTGAAGTTGGGTACAGAAGTGTGTTTGAAATAAAATAGAAAAGGTTTAATTTGAATAACTGGGCTGCGCGGGAAAAGTTAACGGGCGGGCCTGCTAAGCGCAGTGCTCCCGCGGGCTGCTTAAGTGGGTGTCCCCACTCGTCAGTGAGACAGGGAGGGGCGAAGCGGTACGGGGCAACGTGGGTAGTTCGATCTGATTCTAATCCAACGGCTGGGAGTCATCGTCGACGCAAGGCAACGCCGGCGAGAAAGAAACCTAGGGCGGCCAGTGAGGGGTGCTGGGGGCTCACCGGGGTGCAGGCGAGGGTCGGCGAGGCGGGCGAACGACGAAGTCGATGACGGCGAACTCAGGGGTGGTCGCGGCAGCTCCTGGGGTGGACGAAATCAATGGCGCCCTTCTTCTCCAGAGGCGGCGGGCCCCGGTGAAATTCCGGCGAGGTGGTGCTCGCCTTGCTCCGTGAAATGGTGTGGCACGATCAGTGAGAAGAGGGGAGTAGAATGGTGTGAAGAATTCGAGCAGGGGAGTCCTCTATTTATAGTCGAGCGAGGGGACCGACGGGGCGCACGGTGAGCTCGTCAGGGGCGAAGGTACAGACGGCTATTGGCATGGGCGAAGGTAGGGGACGGTGCGATGTTCAATGGCGATGCTCAACGACATGGTTTTGAGGCGTGGGGCGGTGCGGCTTGGTCTGGAACATGCGACGCTCTGCGTGGTAGAGGCGGCGTCTTCGACGGCGAGCGGTGGCTGTGCGGCACAGGGCGGCGAACGAGGATGTCTGGCGGTCTCCTGGGTCGGTGGGGATTGTGTATGCAAGCGGCGAGGGCGGCGCGCGGTCTGTGGGCTTCGGTCGAGGGTGGTGCTCTGGCGCACGCTCGGCATGGTCGCTGGCGGTCTGGGCGCGGTCTGTGCGTGTGGTCCAGGGATTGGCAACGCTCGCGGCTGGGACAGTGAGTGGCGGTGGACGGTGGGCTGCCTCCCAGACATGCTGGCTAGGCTGGCTTCTCTTCCTAGCTTGCTATCGACATGGGGGTGACAAGGTTGGCTTCGGCTGTTCACCATTGATGGTAATGCCAAACTCACAGTGGTGCTAGTGTTTAGTTAATCTTGCTAGATGATCTACTGAGCTGGTTGTGAGCTAGAGAGGGAACAAGTTAGGCTTCAATCACTGCTCACTATAGTGTTTAGGATTTTGTATGATTTGTGTCTGCAACCTGTTTGATGAAATGGCCGCATGAAATCAAGTTTTGAATTTTGAAAAGATTTTTGGTGGGTTTGCTAGATTGGTGCTAGTGAGTCTGCAGATGCTGGGGTTTTGAAAGTTGAGCTTGTTTGAGTGGTTTTTGAAAAAGTGGGATCTTCCCATATGATAAAGATTCAATTTTGAATTGTCATTTAAACTATGCATTTGAAAGTTTCTGGATGATCACAAAGTGGGCCTTGATACCTTGTTATGAGTACATTCAAGGGGTGCAAAGATCCAGAAAAGTTTCCATTAGGTTCTGAAAGTTTGAGGCAGCCAAAGTAGGCATTGGAGTTAAATTGGTCAAAATGACCATTCCTTTATTTTATTTGTTTTGATTTACTTGTCTTTAGGAAAAGTTTGGGAAATATTTAGATGATGTTTATTTAACCCAAGAAACATTTTACAAGCAAGGAAACACACAAACAAGGTGGTTCAAAAGAATTTCAAATTTAATGCATACTCATATGCATGCATTCATAATTTTATTTAACAAAGTTTTTGTTAACCCTAATTTTGATGATTAGAAATTGAATGATCTAAGTTTAGTATTTTTGGGATGTTACATAATCCCTAGTGTTTTGTGTGTTAGATAACTATATCAAGGATTATTTAATGTATGTTGAAGTGCTGCAGATATTCACATTCAAAAAGGAAAAGGAAATCTACTTTTGGGGGGCGGATAATCCACCCCTACCAGGGGCGGATAATCCGCCCCTCCCCATATCCAGAAGGGCGCAACCCCCAGAGAGGGGGCGGAGTTTCCTGGCCAGATTTTTTGGCTGGGCCGGATAATCCGCCCCTCCCCTTTATTTGAAGAGCACCACCCCTGGAGAGGGGCGGACTTTCTGGCCGGATTTTCCGGCTAGGCCGGATAGTCCGCCCCTCAAGGATTTTCTTCAAGACAAGGCCCGTGTCGTTCTCTGCATGGGGGCGGAGTTTTCCCCGGAGTGTCCGTCCTGCGGGGCAGATTTTTACCCCAGGGCGGATAATCCGCCCCTAGTGGGGGCGGATAATCCGCCCCCAAACTTCTTCAAGGGCCAGATATGGGCAGGTGGTATTTAAGCCTGTCTTCCCCCTACTGCCATACCTCTTGGTTCATTCGAAAAAGTCAAGATCTGATCTGCAACCTTCATCCAAGAGAGATCCACCCAAAGGCCCCGTCCTTGGGAAATCGAAGGAGGAGGACTCAATCTTCAACAATTGCAATCAAGCGCTTCATCTCCTCTCCATTTGTTTGGAGAATCTCCGATCTAGTTCCTTGCTTTTGATTATATTGATAATCCTTGTTCTTGTGACAGCTTGTTGTCATTACGGGAGCCCCCAATTCAGTTGTGGGTGTGTGCCCTGGTAGAGTTGTAAAGGCACCGGTTCCCGCCTCGAAGGGTACCAATAGTGGAGAAGGTGGATCAGGCCTTTCGTGGCAAGATCCATCGGAGAATAGGGTGAGGCCTATTGTGGCGTGGTGGTCTTAGAACCGCCCACCCCTCCAATGCAGATGTACTTCCATTAACAAGGGAGGAACTGCGGTAAAACAAATCCTTGTGTCTTCGCATGCTCCACTACGGTTCCCTCGATCCTCTCTTTACATGCTTAGTAGCTAGGGTTGCATATAGGGAAATTCTCGTAGTTGCATATCTAGAGAATTTACTTTATGCCAAGCCTAAAATTGAAAACGAACTAAAAATTGGGTAGCACCAATTCACCCCCCCTCTAGGTGCCCATACGATCCATTTCAATTGGTATCAGAGCCCCGGCTCTTAATTCGGGCTTAACCGCCTAAGAGAAGTATGGTTTCCAAGGGAGATGGGAGTGATGCTCCCAAGGTAGTCACCATGAACGATCTCAAGACGTTGGAAACAACCTTGGTGAGTTCAATGGAGGCTAAGATGGAAGAGATGCGTCAATTGATAATGCGTCTCTCCACATCCGCAGCATCACCTCCATCTAACTCTGAGGCTACCACTCCGCAATCCAAGGAAACGGGTAAAACCGATTCCAAAGATAACGAAGTGGTTGGTGATGGCACTAGCAAGAGCTCCTCCTCGAAAAAGGATAGTGGTAAGGAATGATACAATGAGGTTTCCCATGTGTATTCTCTTGATCCACCTATCCCTCACCCACATATACATAATAGGGGTGATCCACCCAAACTTTCAGCATCTACTTTCATTCAATGGCAATTTTTGATGAAGTCTCATGTATGCAGTTCCTCCATTGAGTTGTGGAAAATCATAGAGAATGGTCTTCATGTTGGAGATCCCAACAATCTAACAAGAAGAGAGGTTGTTGATAGTCAACTCAACGCTACATCACTACACATGATACAGCTTGGTGTGGGTGACAAAGAGATGCCACACATTCAGCATCTTAGTACAACTAAGGAAGCTTGGGATGCCCTCACCGAGCTCTTCATCGGAAATGAAAGTATGAGAAGGAATATATATGATGCTTTGAGCAATGAAGCTAAAGGATTTTATATGTTGGATGGATAAAACCACGAGGATATGTATAGGAGGCTCAAGGAAATAGCCAGCACTTTCAGGAATCATGGTGCCTCTCATGTTGATGATGCATGGATCAAGCGCAAGTATGTCAGTGCTCTTATGCCATTTGAGCCCACAGATTTGAAATGTCTCCAAGGTAGGCATAACTACCATCTTATGACATCCAATGAGGTAATGCAAGAAATGGCCGCTTTCAAAGTGGCTGCCAAGAATGCCGAAGATGCTCGTGCATGAGCTATGGGGATGCAAAAGAGGGTCAACATGGCCTTGAAGACTAGTGTGATTGATCATGATGAAGATGTAATAGAAGGTATGGTTAGTCCCGAGGATATAAAAAGGATCCACGGACAATACCTGGCCCTTTATGCTAGAAACTTTTGGAAAGACCCGGCCAAAGCTAAAGCTGAACTAGAACGCAAGAGTGGAGCTTATGGAAGAAAGGAAAATGGTCCCAAGCTAAGAACATGTTTCAACTGTGGAGACTGGCTGCACTTTGTAGCTGAGTGTCCATATCAAAGCAGGGAAGATAATGGATGAAGACTTATTTTCAAGGACAAGTCAAAGACTCCATGCAAGAAACAATTTGTAAATAAGAATGCTCCTTTCAAGAAGCAACCAAAGATTTTTCTAGTGGCTCAAGAAGAATATTCTCCAGGAAGTGAAGATGAGGACGAGGATGATAGCTCTCAAGAGCTGGCTGCTATAGTCACCACATCTACATCAACATCACTCTTCGACTCTCCGAACGAAAACATCATCAACAAGAATGCTACTTGTCTCATGGCAAGAAGTTCCGAGGTAACTACTTCTAACTCTTCTTTTACTAAGGCTATGATTGACATGGATGATCCTACTAGTCTTAAGGTTAAAGAAGAGATTATTGCTTTGGACTATTTCTTCACTAACTTGCAAGGTGGGCACAAAATACATTTTGAGGCTCTTATGGACCAGCTGGCCCAAAATGAAGTTCTCCTCGAAGAAAAGGGTAGAATTGAAAGGGAGGATTCAATGGAAATTGCATCCTTAAAAATGCGCTAGAAGAAGAAGAAGAGGCTCGGGTTTCTCTTGAAGAGAGGCTTGAGTCCATTGAGGAGTCACATGAAGAAATAGTGGATAAGCTTGTTAAGGAACGTGACAATGTAGTCGCCAAAGCAAAGAAGTTAAAGAAGGAAAAGATTGACTTTGGGGCTGCTCATGATAGACTCTCCGAGGAATTGGAGAAACTTGACATCCCTCACAAGGCGTTGAAAAGTGATTTCTCCATTCTCAATGAGTCACATGATCATCTCCAAATTCAGTTGGCCAATTATAATGTTCCTAGCACATCTAAGTCAACATATATTCACAAAGAAAATGCTAGTGTGGAATAAGGATTTGTCAAGGACATCACTCCCAAAGATAAGGGTGTTCTTGATGAGGTTCTTGGCAAGCAAAAGTCAAATCTTGGTAAAGAGGGACTTGGGTATGTCACCAAGTCCAAGAAGAAGAAAAACAAGAAGAACAAGACCAAGAATGTACAATCAAATACAAGCACCGCTGAGAAGAATGTCACAAAAGACAAAACTAACAATATTGGTTTGCAGGGTCTCACAATCCAAATTATGAACTCTTTTGTGATTATTATGGCTATGTTTATGCTTATTATGTTGGTACTTTTGATGAATATGTTGCTTGGTCTATTTGGGTTCCAAAGACCCTTGTTACTAACATGAGAGGACCCATTGAAAAATGCGTACCTAAAACCAAGTGATAATATTACAAGTAATTATCTTGTAGGGCTATGCTTCCGGTGGGTCGAAATGGGTGCTTGATAGTGGATGCACTAGTCATATGACCGGAAGCAAGGAGATCATCACGGAGATGCGTCCCAATCATGATAATATTACAGTGTCCTATGGTGATAAGTCTAAATCTCAGGTATTGGGTCTTGGCAAGGTTGTGGTTGCCCACGATATCTCTCTTGTGGACGTCATGCTTGTTGAGACACTCGGTTACAATCTTCTTTCCGTTCGTGCCCTTGGCAAGAGGGGTTTTGCTGTTTTCATTGATGATGATTTAGTGGTACTCTTGTGGAGCAAGTCTCAAAAAGTCGCTTTCGTTGGGTACGTCGAAAACGACCTGTATGTGGTGGACTTTTTCGGGAAAACCACTTCGGGTCCGATGTCCCTATTCGGAAAGGCCGACGTGGGCTGGCTATGGCATCGCCGTTCAGCCCATGTCAACATGAGAACTTTGCAAAGCCTTCACAAGGGTGGCCACATCCTTGGACTAAAAGACAATGTTTCCTTTGCCAAAGATCATGTTTGCAGGGCTTGTGTTGAAGGCAAAATGCATGACTCTCCCCACAAGAGGAAGACTATTGTTTCTTCTAAGAGAATCTTGGAATTACTTCATGTGGAATTATTTGGTCCTCCATCTCATGCCAGTCTCGGTGGGAAGAAATATTGCTTGGTCATTGTCGATGATTACTCAAGATATACATGGGTCTACTTCTTCAAGCTAAAAAGTGAGACTCAACAAACGGTCATTGACTTTGCCAATGAAGTTCAACGTCAACACAATGTCCCTATCTTGGCAATCAGAAGTGACAACGGATCCGAGTTCAAGAACTACACTTTGAATGAGTTTCTAAGTGAAGAGGGGATAAGACATCAATATTCCGCTACGTACACCCCTCAACAAAATGGTGTAGCCGAGAGGAAGAACCAGACTTTGATGGATATGGAAAGATCAATGTTGGCTGAATTCAAGTATCCTTACAACTTTTGGGCTGAAGCCATATCCACTGCTTTTTACTCATCTAAACGGCTCTACCTCCGAAAGATTTTGGACAAGACTCCGTATGAAATACTTATCGGTAACAAGCCCAACATCTCATACTTCAGGGTATTCGGTTGTAAGTGTTTCTTTCTTATGAAAGGTGTACGTTTGTATAAATTTGAGTCCAAGGCTTTAGAAGGTATTTTTGTTGGTTACGGTGCCGAATCACACACTTATAGAGTCTACAACAAGCTCACCGGGACTATTGTAGAATCTTGTAGTGTGGAGTTCGATGAAAATATCGGCTCCTATGTGGGGCAAGTTGATGTTTGTGATGCAGATGTTGAAATACACCAAGATGCCATAAGAAGAATGGGCGTGGGATTTTTCCGCCCCATTCAGGAAACCCTTGTGGCGGATCAGGAAGGACAATGCTCCACTCAAGTGGAGCCCTCATCTACACAAGATCAACAAGCTCCTACTGCTGGAGAAAACTCTGCACCAACACCGCAACCTTCTGAAGTTCATCAGTCCCTTAGACAAAATGGTAGTCCCAGGCCGGACTATCCGCCCCCTCCACGGGGTGTACAGTCCGCCCCTGGCACTCCAACTCGTCCAAGGGGATCAGAAGAAGAAGAGAACATCCAAGAAGACTCCAGGCCAGATTCTCCGGCCCCCGAGGGCGGATTATCCGGCCCTGGATCTCCCAGCTCTGTCAGGCATTCTTAGGAAGAGGAAGTTATAGCCACATCTCCCAGCCGGATAGTCCGGCCCCACCAAGGGAAGGATTATCCGGCCCTGAAGAAAATGTTCAGCAACAAGCTCCTGTTGTCAACTCAGATCAAGATCAAGGGCAAGGTAGCGGACAAGACAAGGATACAAATGTTGAATCAACTCCTTCTAGAAACAATAAGGACATTGAGGCTCGTCGCAAGGCTCGTGGTGATCGGAACCTTGAGCTAAGGGGTCACACTCTTGACAAGGTTGTCGGTGATCTACGAAGAAGGGTGTCTACTAGAAGAGAACTTGCAAGTTTCTATGATCATCAAGCTCACATTTTTATGGTTTAACCAAAGAAGGTCTTTGATGCTCTTGAAGATCCTGATTGGGTAGTTGCAATGCATGAAGAATTAAATAACTTCGAGGGCAACAAAGTTTGGAAGCTCGTAGAGAAACCCAAAGAATGCCGCAATGTTATCGGCACCAAATGGATTTTCAAGAACAAACAAGATGAAAATTGCATTGTTGTGAGGAACAAAGCAAGACTCGTGGCTCAAGGATTCTCTCAAGTGGAAGGAATTGATTTTGGCGAGACTTATGCTCCTGTAGCATGTCTTGAGTCCATCCATATCCTTCTTGCATATGCAGCTCATCATAATTTTAAATTACAGCAAATGGATGTTAAGAGTGCGTTTCTTAATGGTCCACTACATGAGTTGGTATATGTCAAGCAACCCCCGGGTTTCTTAATGGTCCAAATTCCCGAACCATGTCTACAAACTCGATAAGGCGCTCTATGGCCTTAAACAAGCCCCACGTGCGTGGTATGAGCACCTTAAAGAGCTCTTGTTAGACCCTGGATTCAAAGTTGGGCAAATTGATCCCACTCTTTTTACTAATAAGGTTAATGGGGAGCTTTTTGTATGCTAACTATATGTAGACGACATTATTTTTGGCTCCACTAACCAAGCTTTTAACGATGAATTTTCAAAGCTTATGACTGACAGGTTTGAGATGTCTATGATGGGAGAATTGAGGTTCTTTCTTGGTTTCGAGATCAAACAACTTAGAGAGGGAACTTTTATTAATCAAGCTAAGTACATCCAAGACATGCTCAAGAGGTTCAAGATGACGGATCTCAATGGCGTTGCTACTCCAATGCAAACAAAGTGTCATCTTGGGCTTCATCCCAAGGGTAAAGACGTGGACCAAAAGGTATACCGATCCATGATCGGCTCTCTCCTTTACCTTTGCGCATCTAGGCCCGATATCGTGTTCAGTGTAGGAGTGTGTGCAAGGTACCAAGACGCTCCTAAAGAAAGCCACTTAGTGGCGGTCAAACGAATCTTCAGATATTTGGTTCATTCCCCAAATTTTGGTTTATGGTATCTCAAAGGTTCAAGTTTCTCTCTATGTGGTTAAACTGATTCATATTGGGCTGGTGCAAAGATGATCGAAAATCAACTTCTGGTGCATGTCAATTCTTGGGCAGGTCTCTAGTGTGTTGGTCTTCAAAGAAACTAAATTACATATCTCTCTCTACTGCCAAAGCTGAATATGTTGCTGCTGCAAGTGCTTGTACACAATTATTATGGATGAGGCAAACTTTAAAGGAATATGGTGTCAATTGTGACAAAGTGCCTCTTTTATGTGATAATGGAAGTGCTATAAAATTGCTTACAATCCGGTGCAACATACAAGAAAAAAGCATATTGAGATTCGCAATCATTTTATTCGGGATCATGTTGCTCGTGGCGATATTGCACTATCCTTTGTGAGCACGAAGAACCAACTTGCTGATATCTTCACGAAGCCTCTTGATGAAGCAAGATTTTGTTATTTGAAGAATGAGCTAAATATCATAGATTCATGGAGCTTGGCTTGACTACCCTTGCACACCCACTTACTCTTATTCATGTATTTGGTTTAGATGCGGGCATAGACATAGGGGGAGTGTGGTCCTAATTGATTGGGCTAACCCTCCCCCCATAATGCCGAAAGCAAGCAAAATCATTTCCCATAATATCATTTTGTGATATGTGGGTTATTGATGAGCATTGGTTTTGAACTCAAGATACATATTCGCGGTGTCATGCCATGCGCTCCAACATCGTGGCTTCGGCCACCACCCTCTTCCTTGAGAAGAGTTGGTTTCTAATGGCTATCTTTGGATTTTCTTGCATATCTCCTGTTCTTATGGAAAACACACCCAACTTTGGATTTTGTTTGATTTGTTCTTGCAACTTTGGGTGTGTAGTACCATCACTGTTTTTTGCTCTAAACCTAGGCCTTCTTTCCCTCCTTGAACCATCTATTCTTGCACACAAATACTCTATAAACCATCAAGAGGTTTTGCAAGGATGCTCCGGCCTAAATTTGTCTTTACAGAAAATTAGGAGGGGGGCGGACTATGAAGGGAATATGCCCCAGAGGCAATAATAAAGTGGTTATTATCATATTCCTTTTTTATGATAAATGTTTATTTTGCATGATATAATTGTATTAATATGGAAACTTTAATACATGTGTGTTTAATAAACAAAAAGGACGTTCCTAGTTATGCCTCTCTTATAAACTAGCTCGTTGATTAACAAGATGATCAAAGGTTTCCTGATCATGGACATTGGATGTTGTTAATAACGAGGACACAACATTAGTGTAATGGTGTGATGAACATTCATCTGAAGTATAACATTATGATCAAGGTCATTGTGTTTATATTGCTATAACATCATACGAAGTAATCTTAGTCCTTAGACCATGAGATCATGTCAATCACTTACACCGGAAGAGTATCTTGATAACATCAAACGTCACACCGTAACAGGGTGACTATAAAGATAGGTTCAATGCTACAAAGGTGTTATGTTGAGTCTCATGGATCAAAAGTGGAATTTGTCCATCCCTATGACGGAGAGATATACTCTGGGCCCTCTCGGTGATATCACATTGGTTAGCTTGCAAGCAAGTGATTTGATCACTAGAATGTTATATCATGGGAACAAGAAAAGAGTACATGTCGGTAACGAGAAACTAGGTATGGGGATACCGATGATCGAATCTCAGACATGTAATATATCGCGAGACAAAGGGATTGAGTTACATGCGTATAAGGTTCACACGATCACAGAAGTCATCGTTGAACATGTGGGAGTCAGTATGGATCTCCAGGTGCCGCTACTGATTATTGATCGGAGAGGGGTCTCGATCATGTCTACATTATTCGCGAACCGTAGGGTGACACACTTAAGGGATACCGACACCATTTGGAGCAAATGATATGCCAGAGAAAGAAAAAGAAAGCGCATGAATTTATTTCACTAGACACCGAAACTGTTTCGGTTGAAATTGCTGAAACTGGTTCTGCAAGTAAAATTGAATACTAGCAAGGGGTTTTATGTGAATGTTTGTTAAATAAATTAATTAACAAAATTCTGAATAAATAAATAAAAGAGTTTTATTTAAATAAGAGCTTGCATTAAATTTGGCGGAAATTTAATGCATGTGAGTGGATTTTTGAGTGGAGGCTCCTTTATGGGAGTGGAGGCTTTTCATATTGAGTGGGAGCTCCACCCATATGAATGTGGAAGAGGTGGGGTCAGCCACCATGGCTGGGCGCCATGCCCCTTGGGGTGCCCCCCTCTCCCTATAAAAGGCCCCCCTCTTCTCCTCTCAAAGCACACCTCCTCACGAAGGATCTCTCTCCCCCTTTAGAATTCCCCCATGGTCTCGGATCAGCGAGATACATGTTCCTGGTGGCTTTTTCTGGAAGGATTTGTTGCTTATGCTGCTTCGCTGGAGCGAGGGCGCGGAGGTTGTAGGGGTACCCGGACGTGTGTGCGATCACGGATGCACCACTGCTTTGCGGTGCTGGACGTGATGGTGCTGGACCGGCTAGACCAGATGGACTTCATCACGATCTTGAGATCGGCAAGCGTTCGACTACATCATCCACGAGTACAACCTCGTTAATGCTATATGGTCTTCGAGGGTATGTATTCTATGGATGTATATCCACCCGTTGCTTGTATCTAGTAGATAGATCTTGGTACATAGTTGTTCCCATCGTAGGAATTTTTTTGTTTTCTATGCTGTGAACCCTACAGTGGTATCAGAGCCGGATCTATGCGTAGATGCTTTGCACGGGTAGTATACATAGTAGTATGTGGGAGATGATCATTTTATTTGTACTTAGTTGTACTTTGGATATTGGTGGCATAGTGGGATGAAACGGCCCGGACAAACTTTACATGTCCTTGCACATGAGACCTGTTCCATGCTTGACATGCAACTAGTTTTGCATAAGTGGCTAGCCGGTGTCTGTCTCTCCTACTATAGTCAATATATAATTTGCAACGAGTTGTCAACAATTTGGTTATCCTCGTTGTGGTTCATGTTTGTAGGTAAGAACGGTTTTATCTTCGAAAGCCCTAAGCCACGTAAAACTTGCAATGGATAAATTAGAGGCGTCTAGTTTAGATTGTTGTTGGGCTAGTGTTATGATATTGTGATGTTGTAAGTAGAAGTATGAGATGATAATCTTACAAAAAACATAACATGTAGGTTCCATAGACCTTGTCCTTACACATAGAGGTATGATAGAGATCATACCACGGTGCGCATGATGGAGATCAAGTGCGGTAACCATATCATTTCACTTATTAACATGTGATGTTTATTGCATCTTATATTGCTTGTTTGGTGTTTTATTAGCATAATAAGATGATCCCTCATTTATATATCAAGATAAAAATGTGTTCTTCCTTAAGTATGCACCGACAATGTTTCGTCACTTCAAGACATCACGTGATGATTGGGTGTACTTGAGTCCACGAGCATATCTCGGGTGTAAGACAGTTACACACGCGAATACTAAGGTTCTTACTTGGCGAGCCTAGCATGTATAGACATGGCCTCAGAACACGGACCAAAAGGTTAAGCATGAGTCATATGTTTTGATATGATGACCATATGGATGCTCGCCTTTGAAGCTACACCGACTCACGTGATGATCGGACTTGCTGTAGTGGATTTGGTTCATGTAATCACCAAAAAGGCACGAGGGATTTCATTTTTTTGTGGGAGTTCATTTCTAATTTGGATTAGTAGAACTCAATTTATCATAAATTAAATCAAAGTGAATTTGCATAATTTGTTGTAGTCATTGGCATTCGTTCACCACCTTATTCTTAGTTGTAATTGAGATAATAGAACTATAGAATTATGGATATTTACTTTACGAACTGGTATCGTATTTGTGTTGAATGTCAATCAAAGTTTAAAGTCCTATTGCAAACTTTCAGCAAACTCTGTTTACTCCAAGAAGTTTAATAATTAGTATTAAATCGAGACTAACAATTCCAGTGTTAGTATCTTAAGTATCATGTTTGCCTCCATGATTCTTGATTGTTTTAATATCAAGTTTATCTAGGAGCTAAAAGAATTGTTTCAAAAACCATCATGTGTGGCAGATATAACGATATCCGAAACAATGTTTTGGTTGCAATATGATAGAGTATAATATATGTTCTCATACTGGATGAGAATTTGCAAAGGTTGGAGATGCTAGACATCCTAATCATCCAAAAGGGTTTTGGAAAGTAATGTTATACTCACGATTCTCCTTTATAAGCTACATTAGATTGATCATGAAATTCGTCATGATAAGGATGAATAGAAGATGTTTGTAAAGTGTTTACTACACTAAGAGATTACTAAAGAATGGATTTTGAAAGAATGCCAATCATTTTGATGATGGTGATCTACTTCGAAGTGCAAGTCCAAAGGTATTATTATTTGAATATACACGTTTTGGACTATGTGTCATGTGTATGTCGGCACTTTTGATGTTGATAGATTCTTTTAAAAAGGAAAAAGGAAATGCTGAAAGAGAATCTATAAAATATATTTTGCAGAAAAGAAAAGATTGGAAATATCCAATTTAAGTATATAGATGATATACATGTTATGGTTGTTTTCTTTGCTTGTTAAACAATATGGTTCTTGGGTATTGGATACTGAATTGGTTGGTATGAAATTTCATACAGAACGACGCAATTCATTCACTACAATGTCTTAAGTAACTAGCAAGAGAATATGTGATGATGTTCATCGAAAACAGAATAATCGTTGTTTGTATTTCTCGTTGACATCAAAGCTTGACTTCAAGATTTGTTTTAATAATTTTTATTTAAATCAGGTATTATGAGAACAAAGGTCGTTCAAATAATTACCGTATTCCACATAAGATGGATGATTTACAAATCTAGTTGGAGAAATCACATCGATAAAACCTAATGCTAAAATGTCGCAAGACAAATGATTGAAAGATCACTTACAAAGTGACAGCACCGTTTAAATTATATTGGAAATAAAACATGAAGAATCTCCATATTCATGGATTTTTGGAGTCTTTGATTTGATCAAGTGACGCTTGTGAGACTTTCCTCGGGATAATTAAAACTTCGTTCAAAGGCCAAAGAAGAACGATCGACTAAATTATTGGAATTTATACATATCGATGTATGTAGTCCATTATGTATAGTCGTGAGCGATGGATTTCAACTTCATATGCTTTCTCAGGAAATTTGAGTGAATGTTCACTTAATGAGAAATAAGAATGAAATATTTGAAAATGTTCAAAGACTTTCAAGATGAAGCGGAAAATCATTGTAACAAGAAAATAAATGGTTTATGATTTTATCATAAGGGATTTATTTGAGTTGCAAGTGTAACAAGAAAATAATTGATTTATGATTTTATCATCAAGGGATTTATTTGAGTTACAGATTTAGCAAAACACCTAGATTTCCATCTCCCAAAACACCATAGGAGTATGGACTGTTTGAGATTTATAATGAAACCTTGTTTGACATGGTTGGATCAAAGGTGTTATTTATAAAACTGCCATTATTTTTTAAAAGATTAAAGCTTTAGAGACTACCGCTTTTACACTGAAAAGAGCTCCATCTTGATCCGTTGAAATGACACCATATGGGTTATGGTTTGGGGTAAAACCCAAATTGTCCTTTCTTAAATTTTGGTATGCTAAGCATAAGTAAGATGTTTACAACCAAAGTCGGATGAGCATGTCTTTGTAGGTTATTTCGAATAACAATTGGTTATTCCTCCATAACACAAAGGACAAAAGGGTTTGTCGCTTGAAATCTGAAGTTTCTTGAAAAAGGATTTTTTCGCAAAAGTTAAGTGGGAGGAGAATAGAACTTTAATAAGGTTAACGAACCTTAGCTATATGTGCTGAGTTGCGCAGCACTGGAAAATGTTCTAGAGGCAGCCAAAATGCTCATGGATCACGTGCCTGAAAGGTTGCGGTCACGGAGGTGTAAAGTTCCAATTGAACCAAGTAGGTCGGATAAACAATCAAATGTTAAGATTTGAGAGTAAATCATTATTGTTTGACAATGATGAACCGACTACATACAAAGAAGCGATGATGGGCCCTAACTCTGTCAAATGGCTTGAAGCCATAAAATCCGTGATAGTTCCATACATGAGAAATCAAGTTTTGAACTTGGAAGACCCTCCGGAAAGGTGTAAAAACCTATCGGTCGTATTTGGATCTATAAAGAAACAGACATGGATGTTTTACATCTATGAAATGGTCGACATGTCATAAAGTATTTTACGACAATGTTCAAGGAGTTGACTATGACAGGATTTGATCTTTCATAGCGATATTTAGTCTGGACGGGTTAGAGTAGCAATCACTACATATAATTTGGTATATGGTAGATGAATAAACAAAACAAAATTCTTCTAATAGAATGGTTACCTAGTACGTGTACAAGACACGGTCCAAAGGGTTTTGTTAAATTCAAAGGATGCTAAAAGGGCATGCAAACTTCAATGGTTGAAGTAAGAATCGCGGAGATGGAATCTTCACCGTGATGAAAAAGGAGTTTTCATCTGGAGACGATGAAGATGCTTGCATTTGCAAAAAATTAAGTGGGAGCGCTAAGACATATTTCTAATACATTATGTGGATGACATCTTGTTGATTACAAATGATGTAGCTTTTATTGACAAAGGTTAAGAATTTCATTTCAATGAAAAACTTAGGCAAAGCCCGAATATTTAGCATGAATGTCTATAGTGGATAGACTATGACGCTAATATGGTTGTGCCAAACGTACATATATGAGATATTGAAGGAGTTCAATATAGAAACAACAAGAAAAGGTTCTTGTTGCATGGAAAGGAATTGAATCAAGATTTAAGTGTATCGACACTTGATAAGTGAAACAAGATTCAAGTGCTTTGACACTTGATGAGTGAAATCACAAGGATTCTTTGATCAATCATACCATGATATGTACACATCTAGATATGTCCCCTTCTCTAAGTGTTATGAGCATATACCAAAATGAATCATAAAATGATCATTGGACGATAGTGAGGATATTCGTATGATCTTTTGGAAGAACTACGAATATATTTGTGTAGAAGTGAGAAACAATTACAAATAGTTCATTGTAAAGCGTTACATTGATACTAGTTTTGTCACAAGATACAAATTAAATTTATCTCAATTTAAACTATGAGTGGCGCAATGTAATGGAAAGGAGATTCCATGATGGATTTGGATGAATTCCAAAGTTAAGACATTGTGACGGATACTACAACAAAAGGATAAGTATATGACTGCTATAGTAGCAGCAAAGGAGGGAATTTGTGTCAAGTAGTTTGTTATCAAACTAAGGTGTGGTTCGCAATGGGCTAACACTAAAAAGATATATTGTACGACAATAGTATCGACATGATTTAACCCCAAGGAACTAAAGGTCTCACCAAAAGACCAAATTTATACAAAGCCATCTCATTAGAGAATGAGTGATGCGTGGAGACGCAAAGACACGCAAATACACACGGACCTGAAGCGTCAGATCCGTAGATTATGTTAACCACTTGCAATTGCATATATGTAACACCAAAAAGCCATAGGTGTTCAATACGCAAAGTTTCTAAACTAGATTATTGTCTCTAGTGCAAGTGGGAGACTGAAGGAAATATGCCTGAGAGGCAATAATAAAATAGTTATTATCGTATTCCTTATTTATGGTAAATGTTTATTTTGCATGCTATAATTGTATTAATACGGAAACGTTAATACATGTATGTTTAATAAACAAAAAGGAAGTTCCTAGTTATGCCTCTCTTATAGACTAGCTCGTTGATTAACAAGATGATCAAAGGTTTCCTGATCATGGACATTGGATGTTGTTAATAACGAGGTCACAACATTAGTGTAATGGTGTGATGAACATTCATCCGAAGTATACCATTACGATCAAGGTCATTGTGTTTACATTGCTATAACATCATACGAAGTAATCTTAGTCCTTAGACCATGAGATCATGTCAATCACTAACACCGAAAGAGTATCTTGATAACATCAAACGTCACACCGTAACAGGGTGACTATAAAGATGGGTTCAGTGCTACAAACGTGTTATGTTGAGGCTCATGGATCAAGAGTGGAATTTGTCCATCCCGATGACGGAGAGATATACTCTGGGCCCTCTCGGTGATATCACATTGGTTAGCATGCAAGCAAGTGACTTTATCACTAGAATGTTATATCACGGGAACGAGAAAAGAGTACATGTCGGTAACGAGATCAAACTAGGTATGGGGATACCGATGATCGAATCTCGGACATGTAATATATCACGAGACAAAGAGATTGAGTTACATGCGTATAAGGTTCACACGATCACAGAAGTCATCGTTGAATATGTGGGAGTCAGTACGGATCTCCAGGTCCTGTTGCTGATTATTGATCGGAGAGGTGTCTCGATCATGTCTACATTATTCGCGAACCGTAGGGTAACACACTTAAGGGATACTGACACAATTTGGAGCAAATGATATGCCAGAGAATGAAAAATAAAGCGCAGGAATTTATTTCTCTAGACACCAAAACTGTTTTGGTTGAAATTGCTGAAACTGGTTCTGCATGTGAAATTGAATACTAGCAAGGGGTTTTATGTGAATATTTGTTAATTAAAGTAATTAACAAAAATCTGGATAAATAAATAAAAGATTTTATTTAAATGAGAGCTTGCATTAAATTTGGTGAAAATTTAATGCATGTGAGTGGATTTTTGAGTGGAGGCTCTTTTATGGGTGTGGAGGCTTTTCATTTTGAGTGGGAGCTCCACCCACATGAATGTGGAAGAGGTGGGGGAAGCCACCATGGTTGGGCGCCATGCCCCTTGGGGTGCCCCCCTCTCCCTATAAAAGGCCCCCCTCTCCTCCTCTCAAAGCACACCTCCTCGCGAAGGATCTCTCTCCCCCCTTTAGAATTCCCCCATGGTCTCAGATCAGCGAGATACATGTTCCTGGTGGATTTTTTGGAAGGATTTGTTGCTTCCGATGCTTCTCTGGAGCAAGGGCGCGGAGGTAGTCGGGGTACCCGGACGTGTGTGCGATCACGGATGCACCAATGCTTTGCAGTGCTAGACGTGATGGTGCTGGACCAGATGGACTTCATCACGATCTTGAGATCAGCAAGCGTTCTACTACATCATCCACGAGTACAACCTCGTTAATGCTATACGCTCTTCGAGGGTATGTATTCTATGGATGTATATCCACCCGTTGCTTGTATCTAGTAGATAGATCTTGGTACATAGTTGTTCCCATCGTAGGAAATTTTTTGTTTTCTATGTTGCGAACCCTACAGACTATTCGCCCCAAGTGGGGGCGGATTATCTGCCCCGGGCGAATTCTGCCTCTTAAGGGCTAGGTCGGGGAGGCCAGGCTCAAACAGAGCAGCCAGCCCTCCCCCAACCCTAGCTCTGCCCCCAGCCGCCGCCGGAGCTTCTGCCCCTCCCCGGAGTCGATTTGACCACCAGATTCTCCGGGTCCTCCCCGGATCTTCTTCACCTCGCCTCCGGGTATCCTCTCCTCCACGATTTTCCTCCAATGAGTGAAGGTAACTCCCTCATCTCTCTCCTTTTGTATGGATTCATTATTTTTGGTGGAAATATCGTTGTAGAAGATACTATGTGTTTCCCTTGCTTGTTAGAATAAGTAGTATTGCAATCCTAGTGCCCAATCTGTTTTGCCTTGGTGAATCTGAGCCTTTCCAGAATTTTTCTGCGGGGGGCGGATTATCCGCCCCTGCCAGGGACGGATAATCCTGCCTGGAGATTAAAAACTGGTCTGGTTTGGCTCTACTTTCCGAAATGCACACCTTTGGCTCATGGATTGCTTTTCTACTATTTCTAACATTTTCTCCTGGGCTTGTGTGTGTGATTATCTCCATGCTATCCCTCTCATGATTTTAATAGGTGGTTCCAAGGCTATTAAGACCTTCACTCGTTGTCCCCGTGCCTGTTATCTCAGGACCACTACTGAAGGGACGTTCATTGACGAAAGAGAAGTTCGCAGAGCAGCAAGAGAGGCTGAACGGATGGCAGAGGTAGCAAAGAAAACCAAGAGGACTGCGTCTCGCAAGGGAAAACAGTCGCGACCCAACTACAAGGCTATGGATAGTATTCAGTATGCCTCCATTCTCCAAACTGATTACTATGATGAGGCTGACAGTGATGGTCCTCCAAAGGACTCGATGTTTTGGAATGAACACTTTCGGGCTATTCATGATGATGTGTATGCCACTCTCAAGCTTCGCCCCATGCACCCCATCAATATGACTGAGGCCAATCCAAGGAAAGGCTCCTTGAAGCTTTGGATGTGACTAAAAAGATGGGGCTTCACCACCTTATGAATCTCCAATTCAACTATGATTCCTCCATGGTGAGGCAGTTCTTCTCGACACTTGTGATCTGCGGTGATGAACGCCGTACCATGAAGTGGATGACCGGGACAACAATGATTCAGTCGGACTTCCGCATTTCTGGGCAGGTTCTTGGGTATGCTTTCCATGGCCGTGACACTCCTTCTGGCCACCGCATCATTTCTCCACTCAAGCCATCCAAGGACACTGTGCTCGCTCCTTGTCTGACATCTAATGGTATTGCTGGCACCTTCTCTGGACTCTCTCCGTTGTATGCCTCCCTTGTTGGTCTTTTTAGGGAAAGCATATCTCCTAGTGGGGGTAACAATGAAAAGATCCACAATCACCTGGTTCCTCTCCTTGCATTTGCTCACGAGTGTGCCACTAATTCTGGCTCAGCTACAGGTTACAAACTGGATGTCATGGACTATATATATCATGATATGACAGATGCTATGATCAACGGGCTCTCTATCCCATAGGCTCCTTTCATTATGATGCTCATCAAGCATATGTTGCCCCTTGAGGACTTTGGCACTGATTTGGATGGTGTTCACAGGCCCAAGAAAATCTACAATAAGGCTCAGAAGACCCATCACTCTTCCACTGCTCCTGAGTCCTTAATGCGTGATGCAAGGTCTAGTGGTCGTCATTCCGCGGTGTCCCCAATGGCACACGAGGTCAAGCAATTCAATTGGTTCTAGCGGAACATCCTTTGCATGGGCATAGATACTCACAAGGGCCAATATGAGGAATACCGGAGGAGCCATGAGTTGGCACACACTCAGCAGCTCATCCTTCACCACGTGTCTGGTGCCACTGGCAATCCACCTCCTCCTACTACTCCAGAACCATATGCTCAGTGGAACACTTCAGGGATCAACTATGGAGAGCTTGAGAGTTGAATGTTTCCTCCACCTCCGAGGGCTCCTACTCCTCCAGCTGATGACGATGATGAAGAGTATGATGAAGAGGAAGGGGACGGGGATGACTACGACGAGGATGAAGAGGCATGATCTTCTGGGGCGTTAGCATCGCTCTTCTTCCTTTTTTGGCGTTTCGATGCCAAAGGGTGAGAAGTAGTTCTATTAGGTCAACGGATTTGCATGGGTCGGGCGCAAGCACTTGCTTTTTCATTCGTTTTATTTTCATTCTTGTGCACCTTTAGCGTGAAATTATTTTCTATTTGTGCTTGGTTTATGTAAGACTCTGTCGTGCTTTATTATGTATGATACTCTGGAATTCTGGATTTATACTGTGGATCTACTCTCATGGAATTCTGGATTTATCTATGGAGTCTGGCATTCTATTTGATGGCATATGGAATCATGGTATTATCTAGTGTATCTATCAATTTTGTGGGATTTGCTTGGAGCCTGACAATCTCGTTATTTTATTTGGCTATATTCACATCCGGTGGTATGACCTTGTTTCCTAACTCACCTTGTTTTAATTGTCTTTGAAAGTTGCGTTCTCTCTAGTGTGTGCATTTGTATTCGAATGCAAATTTTAAATATGCACACGTCTAGGGGAGCCTCTTTCATTTAGTTTAAGGTGTTGTTAGTAGTCTTTTGCAAATCCTAGTATTGTCATCTAACACCAAAAAGGGGGAGATTGAAAGAAATTTCATAATCCCTAGTGTTTTTTGTTTTAGATAACAATATCAAGGATTATTTAATGTGTGTTGAAGTGCTGCAGATCTTCACATTGAAAAAGGAAAAGGAAATTTGCTTTTGGGGGCGGATAATCCGCCCTTCCCCATATCCAGAAGGGCGCAACCCCCAGAGAGGGGGCGGAGTTTCCTGGCCGGATTTTTCGGCTGGGCCGGATAATCCGCCCCTCCCCTTTGTTTGAAGAGCGCCACCTCAAGAGAGGGGGCGGACTTTGTGGCCGGATTTTCCGGCTAGGCCGGATAGTCCGCCCCTCAAGGATTTTCTTCAAGACAAGGCATGTGTCGCTCTCTGCATGGGGGGCGGAGTTTTCCCCTGAGTGTCCATCCTGGGGGGCGAATTTTTACCCCAGGGCGGATAATCCGCCCCCAAACTTCTTCAACGGCCAGATATGGGCAGGGGGTATTTAATCCTGTCTTCCCCTCCTACCAGACCTCTTGGTTCATTCGAAAAAGTCAAGATCTGATCTGCAACCTTCATCCAAGAGATCTCCACCTAGATCCACCGAAAGGCCCCGTCCCTTGGGGAATCGAAGGAGGGGGACTCGATCTTCAACAACTGCAATCAAGCGCTTCATCTCCTCTCCACTCGTTTGGAGAATCTCCGATCTAGTATTTCTTACAAATATCTAGATCCTTGATTTTGATTATATTGATAATCCTTGTTCTTGTGAAAGCTTGTTGTCATTACGGGAGCCCCCAATTCAGTTGTGGGTGTGTGCCCCGGTAGAGTTGTAAAGGCACATGTTCCCGCCTCGAAGGGTACCAATAGTGGAGAAGGTGGATCAGGCCTTTTGTGGCAAGATCCATCGGAGAATAGGATGAGGCCTATTGTGTCGTGGTGGTCTTAGAACCGCCCACCCCTCCAACGCAGATGTACTTACCTTAACAAGGAAGGAACTACGGTAAAACAAATCCTTGTGTCTCCGCGTGCTCCACTACGGTTCCCTCGATCCTCTCTTTACGTGCTTAGTAGCTAGGGTTGCATATAGAGAAATTCTCGTGGTTGCATATCTAGAGAATTTACTTTATGCCAAGCCTAAAACAGAAAAAGAACTAAAAATTTGGTAGCACCTATTCACCCCCCCCCCCCTCTAGGTGCCCATACGATCCATTTCACATTTAAATTATACTTTTTTTCATACTTTTGAATTTGACAAAACTTTCAACATGAAAGGTTCTTGAATTTGAATAATTAATCCAAATCCATTTTCCATTTTATCAAATAATTATTTGAATAGTCAAATTATTAACCATTTTGCCATTATCAATTTAAAAATGCATTAACTATTATTTTTTGCATTAACAGGGACTAAAGATATTTCTCGCCATTTCTCACCGCTTCCCACCAAATTTTTCCGCCCTTTCCTCTGAACCGAGTTTTTAGTCCCGGTTGTAGCCATTGACAAGGACTAAAGATATTTCCCGCCATTTCCCACCGCTTCCCGCCATGTTTTCCCGCTCTTGTCATCTATATATAGGCCGACTGCGCCATGATTATGCACACATCCACACCTTCGTCTCTCCCAAAAATGGACAATGCCTACTGGGGCATTCTGACCCTTGAGGAGACCGAGGCGTTGTGCGCCTCAAGCTACCCTTTCCCACCAGCCTACCGGCCGCCCAACGGCTGGATGCTTAGCGCTGGAGGTGTTCATGTCCCTCCTGTGCCTCAAGGCTCCGCCCGATAGGCGGACATCATGAACCACTTCTACCACGAGATCACGCCAGTGCAGCGGATGGATCCCCAGTGGGACCCCGAAAACTATGACACCTGGAATGCCTTCTTCACTAACCAGCAGGAAAGGGAGCTCGCCAGGTACGATGGTGATGGCCCGCCCACGGTGAACCACAACGAAGCCGTCCGCCGCCTGTGGTGGGTGAACCGTACTATCATCGGCGTGATGCGCTACATCACCGGACGAGACCATCCTCGCCTGCGGTGACCACAAGTCCACCCGCCCGCCGTGAATCCGAGGCCGGAGTGGCAGGTGCCCCCAATATATGCCATGGCTGGGCTCAGGATCCCCGGAGTGGTAGGTGACGATGACGATGATGATGGTGACGAAGAAGGCCCTGAAGCTGTGTACTATAGGACTAGGCATGATTATGACTAAAGGGGGCGGCTTTAGTCCTGAGTGTTAGATAGTCCCGGTTTGTCCTGCTTTTTAATATTAATAAATGTATTGAGTGTTAGTACGGGTTTGTGGCTGGACCGGGACTAAAGGGGCCTTTAGTCCCAATTCCTTAGTCTCGGTTTTTAAATATTAATAAATGTCTTGAGTGTTAGTCACGTTTTATGGTTGGACCGGGACTAAAGGGGGGCCTTTAGTTCCGATTCGTACTACGACTTTCCCAAACTATGAAGATGTTGTCCCGATTCGTACTTACCATGAAGATCTGATCTCCAAGGCATCCCCGGGTTTTCCGAGCGTACAATAATCTTGTGTTTCTCGATATACGGAGACACCAAGGTGGAATTGTGTAGAACTTTGTAGTGTGCTTTATTGAAAGAATCCATGTCCATACATACCATTGTTTTCCTTCGTAGTGTGCCTTTTCCAATAAGCCTCCCCTCATACCGAGATTCAGGAACACCAATCGGCTTAAGGTCAGGAAGAAAGTCAATACAAATCTCAATGACCTCCTCTGTTCCATAGCCCTTGGAAATGCTTCCTTCTGGCCTAGCACGGTTATTCACATATTTCTTTAAGACTCCCATGAACCTTTCGAAGGGGAACATATTGTGTAGGAACACAGGACCGAGAATTCTAATCTCTTCGACTAGGTGAACTAGGAGGTGCGTCATAATATTGAAGAAAGATGGAGGGTACAACAACTCGAAGCTGACCAGACATTGGACCACATCAATCTTTAACCCTGATAGACTTTCTGGATCGATTACCTTCGGCCACAACTCGAAAAGAACACATGCCTTTTCTGAAAGCGGCAGAGCGTCGGTCACCGTACATCCATGGATGGCTCATTTGTATCATACAAATATATGTCAAACGCAATCATTATGCTAAAAGTATTACCACACGGTCTAAAGGTTTAAATAGTTGCTAACCTTTTATTACACTTGGAAACAAAGATGAGAAAGCTTAAGTGTGGCTTGGGCACCTCATATCATGTCTGTCTTGTGTGACCTAAACTCGCTCTAATGGACATTTCACCGAACACCTCTAGTGCATATATGAACAAGAAAAAAATAGCACAACAACGCTCTCTCCCACCTGAAAAAAAAGCAGTTAAGAGGAGGAGGGGGCTATGCATATATATAGGGCCAGACCACTAGTCTCGGTTGGCGGTACAAACCGGGACTAAAGGGGGTGCCCCCAGCGAGCGGCAGGGCCAAGGCCCTTTAATCCCAGTTTGTGTCTCAGACCGGGACTAATGGGGTCTAACGGGCTGGGACCTATGGTTCTGGGTGGCTCGGGCCGTCCGGATAGGGCCATTGGTCCCACTAGTAGAAAACAAGCCTTTCATCCAGGCCATTAGTCCCGACTGTGGCTGGGGCCGGGACTAATGGCCCTCGCCGGACGGACCGAGCCACCTAGAACCATATGTCCCGGCCCGTTAGACCCCATTAGTCCCGGTCCGAGACTCAAACCGGGATTAAAGGGCCCTGGCCCTGACGCTCGCTAGGGGCACCCCCTTTAGTCCTGGTTTGTATCTCCAACCGGGACTAGTGGTCTAGCCCTATATATACGCACAGCCCCCTCCACCTCTCAACTGTTTTTTTCCTGGTGGGAGAGAGTGTTGTTGTCCTATTTTTTTCTTGTTCATACATATGCACTAGAGGTGTTCGGTGAAATGTCCATTAGAGTGATGTGAGTTTAGGTCACACAGGACAGACATGATATGAGGTGCCCGAGCCACACTTATGTTTTCTTATCTTTGTTTCCAAGTGTAATAAAAGGTTAGCAACTATTTTCTCGTTTAGACCGACGTGCGGTACTAATTTTAGCATAGTGATTGCGTTTGAAATATATTTGTATGATATAGATGAGCCATCCATGGATGTACGGTGACCGACGCTCTGCCGCTTTCAGAGAAGGCATGCGTTCTTTTCGAGTTGTGGCCGAGGAGAACAAGCGACAGGATGGTTTTATGTGTTGTCCATGTGTTGACTGTAGGAATGAGAAGGCTCACACTTTCGCAAGAGTCATTCAGAGCCACCTGCTTCGATCTGGTTTTATGTCCGGCTATAATGTTTGGACCAAACACGGAGAAAGAGGGGTTGTGATGGAAGATGGCGATGAAGAAGAGAACGATGATGAAAACTATCAATCTATGTTCCCTAAATACGCTGATACCGCAATGGAAGACAATGAAGAAGAAGGAGGTGAAGAATGGGAACCAGACCGGCCCGCTGATGATCTTGGTTGGGTCATTTATGATGCAAAGCGAGACTGCGATATAGAAAAGGAGAGGTTGCAGTTTGAGAAGATGTTAGAATACCACAACAAATTGTTGTACCCAACTTGTGAAGATGGGCAGAAGAAGCTGGGTAGCACACTGGAATTGCTGAAGTGGAAGGCAGAGACCGGTGTGACTGACTCGGGATTTGAGAAGTTGCTGGTACTCATGAAGAGGTTGCTTCCAAGAAATAACGAATTGCCCGCCAGTACATACGAAGCAAAGAAGCTCATCTGCCCTCTAGGATTAGATGTGCAGAAGGTACATGCGTGCCCTAATGACTGCATCCTCTATCACGGTGTGACGTACGAGAATTTGGATAAATGCCCGGTATGCACTACATTGCGGTATAAGATCAAAAAAGATGACCTTGGTGATGTTGATGGTGAGCCACCCAGGAAGAGGGTTCCTACCAAGGTGATGTGGTATGCTCCTATAATACCACGATTGAAACATTTGTTCAGAAACAAATAGCATGCCAAGTTGTTGCGATGGCACATGGAAGAACGTAAGAAAGACGGGATGTTGAGGCACCCCGCTGATGGTCGACAGTGGAGAAAAATCGAGAGAGACTTCCCGGACTTTGCTGGTGACACAAGAAAGTTATGCTTTGGTCTAAGTACAGATGGCATCAATCCTTTTGGGAAGCAGAGCTGCAGTCACAGCACCTGGCCCGTCACTCTATTTATCTACAACCTTCCTCCTTGGTTGTGCATGAATCGGAAGTTCATTATGATGCCAGTGCTCATCCAAGGCCCGAAGCAACCCGGCAACGACATTGATGTGTACCTAAGGCCATTAGTTGATGAACTTTTATAGTTGTGGGCCGAACTAGGTTTATGTGTGTGGGATGAGCACAAACAAGAGCCATTCGACCTACGAGCATTGCTGTTCGTAACCATCAATGATTGGCCTGCTCTTAGTAACATCTCAGGACAGACGAACAAGGGATATAATGCATTCACACACTATTTAGATGATATTGAAAGTATATATCTGGATAAATCTAGGAAGAATGTGTACCGGTACAATCGTCGTTTTCTTCCGCCCAGACACTCCTTAAGGAAAAAAGTTAAGCATTTCGATGGGGAGGTAGATCAACGGAAAAATCCCGCCCCCCGTACTAGTGCTGATGTATTTGGTATGGTCAAGGATTTAAGTGTAATATTTGGAAAGTGTACCGGAGGATAACCTGTTCCAAAATACGCCGACGGACGCGCACCCATGTGGAAGAAGAAATCTATATTTTGGAGCTACCCTATTGGGAAGTCCATGAGGTCCACTCTGCAATCGACGTGATCACCTGATGAAGAATCTTTGCGTGAATATTCTAGGCTTCTTGGGCTTGTATGGGAAGTCAAAACATACACCGGAAGCACGTGAGGACCAGCAACGTCATAAAGGACGAGACGACAAGCATCCGGGGCAGTTTCAAGGGCCTGCCAGCTACGCTCTTACCAAGGAAGAGAAGGAAATCTTTTTTGAAGTCCTTTTTAGTATCAAGGTCCCGTCTGGCTTCTCGTCTAACATAAAGGGAATAGTAAATGTGAAAGAGAAAAAATTCCAAAACCTAAAGTTCCATGACTGTCACGTGCTTATGACGCAATTGCTTTTGGTTGCATTGAGAGGGATTCTACCGGAAAATGTTCGGCTGGCCATTGTGAAGGTATGTGCATTCCTCAATGCAATTTCTCAAAAGGTAATCGATCCAGAAAGTCTATAAGGGTTACAGATTGATTTGGTCCAATGTCTGGTCAGCTTCGAGTTGTTGTACCCTCCATCTTTCTTCAATATTATGATGCACCTCCTAGTTCACCTAGTCGAAGAGATTAGAATTCTCGGTCCTGTGTTTCTACACAATATGTTCCCCTTCGAAAGGTTCATGGGAGTCTTAAAGAAATATGTTCATAACTGTGCTAGGCTAGAAGGAAGCATCTCCAAGGGCTATGGAACAGAGGAGGTCATTGAGTTTTGTGTTGACTTTCTTCCTGACCTTAAGGCGATTGGTGTTCCTGAATCTCGGTACGAGGGGAGGATGACTAGAAAAGGCACACTAGGAAGGAAAACAATGGTATTATGTATGGAAAGGGATTCTTTCAATAAAGCACACTACGTAGTTCTACACAATTCCACCTTGGTGACTCCGTATATCGAGAAACACAAGATTATTGTACGCTCGGAAAACCCGGGGATGCCTAACTCCTCGATTAAAGTGGAACACGAGGACACTTTCGGCAGTTGGTTGTAGAAGCATCTCATGAATAACAACATTCTTGAAGGTCAGCTGTACTTGTTGGAACGGTTACCATCTTCGACTATATGTACTTTCCAAGGGTACGAGATAAATGGTAATACATTTTACACGATTGCCAAAGATAAAAAGAGCACCAACCAAAGCAGTGGTGTACGCTTTGATGCAATAGATGACAATGGGCAGAAGGACACATATTATGGATACATAGAGGAGATATGGGAACTTGAGTATGGACCTACTTTTAAGGTCCCTTTGTTTCGGTGCAAATGGGTCAAGATGACAGGAGAAGGGGTACATGTAGACGAAAAGTATGGCATGACCACTACTAGGAAAATGGCTATAGGTAATCAGCACATCCGTGGCTCACATGGTTGAAGTGACCCACGGCTAAAATAGGCGTGGCTCACCTATGGGCAGTGCCCTACTAGTAACTAGAACAACCGTGGTGCACATGACCATAGTGCGCCACAGATATGTGTGGGCCAGGGCCCTGTTGGCCGCACGCCAGACATCCATAGCGCACATAGGGTAGGTGCGCTACGGCTGTTGGTGTTACCTGTGGCGCACGTTGGGGGGTGCGCTACGCCTAAGCGCATGCCCCTCTGCTCTGTAAAACGGTTAGACACATCCGTGGCGCACTATGGCATGTGCGCCACGGATGTTACTAATCCCTGTGGCGCACTGGGGCCGAGTGCGCCACGGATGTGGCGATTTTTTTGGCAGCTCCACTTTATGCACACATGTGTGATCATCCACCACCCCACACTTCACTTTCCCCTTCTTCTTCCTCCTTAGATCTAGTCGGGATCCTTCTCCTTCCCACCTCAATTTCTCCACTCATTCACCATTTTTAGCATGTAGAACTTGCCTTGGATGTTACATAAGTAATAGAGGAAGGTCTCCGGTCTCTCATCTCCTTCTCCGGTCTCGCGCACACCTCTCCTTTCCATCTTTATCGCGATTGGTCTCTCATCTCGGTAAGTTGTCCATGTAAGGATGTGTTCATGTGTATATGGATGATATGCTCATATGTATGTAGATGATCGATGCTCATGATGTGTGTATGAGAGGATCGATGGTCATATGTGTGTGTATATGGAGAGTATCGATGATGCTCATGCATGTGTGTATGGAGAGGATAATGATATGTTCATGTGTGTATGGATCGGTCTCTCTCTCTCTCTTGTGTTTGTATGTGAACAAGTTGCCATTTGTTTTGCCAAAATGTTGATTCATTTCCATTTTGGCAAGACTTTGGCATTTCGCAAAGGTCCTAATTTTAGGATAGGTCATGCCGAAATTTTCTATCGACCATTGCATGCATGCATTGATTATGTGGTTCTAATAGACTTCTAATTGTACTGTGTACACAGTGCAGGCAAAAATGGTGCTCATAATGAGTGAAGACATTGTGGCTACATTTTTGAAATGTGCGGCAGCCGACATGATACGAAATAACAAGACGGAGATAAGATGTTCGTGCAGAAGATGCAAACTCAACTGGGTGATCGACCCAGATTCCGGGAATCTGCAGTGCTTCGCCATGGTTTCATGGATGGATACACTCATTGGATAAGCGATGACGAAGACGATGGAGACGGTGAAGGTGGGCAACATGACGATGATCATCATCATGGCAAGAATGGGCGAGATGATGAAGAGTCTCTTGGAGATGGTGAAGGTGCGGAAGCAGACCGGGATGATGATGATCTAGATGCCGGAGGAGCAGACGACGATGGAACAACGTCAGGCTGGGTGCAGGACCCTTATGTGCAAGAGCTACTTCTCAAGCAGACGAGTAACGCCAGGGCTGCCGCTAGAGAGAAAGACAAGCTTGTGCAACTTGAGAAAGACGCGGTTACTCCATTGTATGAAGGATGTAGGCCCGATGATACCCAGTTGAATGTAATGCTCAAGGCTATGGAGATGAAGGCAAAACACAAATTGAGCTACGCAAGCTTCGGCGATATGATGGCATTCTGGCACGATCGTCTCCCGGAGGGGTACACATGTCCAACTAGTATCGAGGACGCCAAGAAAATCGTCTGTCCTCTCGATCTACCGCACGTTAGATATCACGTATGCATCAATGATTGCATCATTTATCGGGGCGAGGGCGCGGAGAAAACCACATGTCCGGTGTGCAGCGTGAGTCGATACAAGAAAGGGAAGAAAGCACCTCGAAAAGTGGTATGGTACAAGAAAGGGAACATCAGGATTGGTGCGAGCACCGATGGACTCAATCCGTTCGGTAGCCAGAGCAGCACGCATAGCACTTGGCCCGTGTTTGTATGGATGTAAAACCTCCCTCCATGGTTGTGCATGAAGAAGAAGTACATACAAATGAGTATGCTAATTCAAGGGCCGAAACAACCTGGTACCGACATCAGTCTGTATCTCGGGCTGTTGAAAGAGGAGCTAGCCACGTTATGGGAATCTGGAGCCAATACTTACGACGCCGTCGCACAAGATTATTTCACTATGAGAGCCGCGTTGGTCACTATGGTGCAAGACTATCCAGGTTGCGGGTATATCTCGGGGCAGGTTATCCAAGGATTCTGCGCATGCGTTAGGTGCATGGATAACACAAGCTATCTCCAACTAGAGAAAGATCCAGGGTCATCGAAAACCGTGTTCATGGCGCACCGGAGGTGGCTCAGCAAGAATGATCCATGGAGAAAACGTGGAGACCTGTTCGATGGGAAATCCGAGACCCGAGGAATCCCAGAGCGTAGGAGCAGCGAAGAAGTGGAAGAGTTGCTGAAAAACTGGAAAGATTGTCCTAAACCTAGAAATAAGCGAAAGAGGCAGCAATAAGACAAGCCGCTGATGAAGGTATGGAAAACAAGGTCTGTTTTCTGGGAGTTGCCATACTGGAAGTTTCTCCGCATGCCTCATAGGCTCGACATCATGCATATCACGAAAAACGTGTGCGAGAGTCTGGTCGCCACCATAATCAACATGCCAGATAGGACAAAAGATGGTCCGAAAGCAAGGCACGACCTGATATGCTTGGGTATCCGGAAGGAGCTTCACGGAGGACGCACTTCTCCTGATGATCAGGAAGATGACGATGATCATGAGTCGGAGATGACACAAGGTCGTCGAAAGGGTAAAAAGTTCAAGAAGAAAGAATATTACTGCCCTCCTTCTTGCTTCACTCTAAGCCAGGATGAGATCAAACAGTTTTTCAAGTGCCTTCTAGGAGTCAAATTTCCTTACGGCTACGCGGGCAAGATAAGCGGATACCTAGACGAGGCGAAGCAGAGGTTTAGTGGCATGAAGTCTCACGACTGTGCCATGCTAATGAAGCAGGTACTTCCGGTCGCACTAAGAGGGATAATGGATGAGCACGTCCGTGAAACGTTATTTGGCCTCTGCAAGTTTTTCGACGTCATCTCTAGGAAGTCGATTGGCGTGAATCAGCTCGGCAGGCTACAGGAGGAGATCGTGGTGATACTATGCGAGGTTGAGGTCTACTTCCCACCTGCATTCTTCGACATTATGGTGCATCTGCTGGTCCATGTCGTGGAGGACATCGTCAAACTCGGGCCGATGTTCCTCCGCAGCATGATGGCGTTCGAAAGGATGAACGGACACATCAAAGGATACGTTCGCAACAGGTCCCGTCCAGATGGAAGCATAACCAAGGGCTTTCTGGCCGAAGAGTGCATCTCTTTCTGCACGAATTATCTAGACATCGAGAACCCTGTCGGTCTTCCCGTCAACAGGCACCTTGGCAAGCTCGACGGATCTGGTCACCGAGAGGGTCGTCGCATACTGCATGCAGACTTCGATTTTCGACGCGCAGACTTTGATCGAGCAAACCTCGTCGCGCTACAACATTTAGAACTGGTCGATCCTTGGGTACAGAAGCACAAAAGGTTAATCGAGAAGAAGTATAGTGACCGGGGAATATAGAGGACGCAGGGAGAAATAATCAAAGAGCACAACTCAGATTTCACGCGTTGGTTTAGGCAGACGCTCCTTGATAATCCCCCGCGATCGCAGTCTTCTGACACGGAAAATATCATATTCACCTTGTCGCAGGGACCGATGCAAAACCTGGTGACCTATCAGGCGTATGATATCAACGGCTACACATTCTACACGGAGGAAAAGGACAACAAGTGTGATTATCAGAACTCAGGCGTAACGTTAGAATTCTACACCGATGACGACGTGAAGGAAAGATTCTATGGAAGAATCGAGGAGATCTGGGAGCTCGACTACTTTGGAGAAAAGGTGTCGATGTTCCGTTTCAGATGGGCAAAGAGCATCAAAAGAGAAGACCGGTATTTCACAACCATGATTATACCCGAAGCAGCCAAATCCAAGGCTGCTAGTGCGAACGTGGCCGCGAAAAATGAACCATGGGTACTGGCTACCAAAGTGGACCAATGTTTTTTCATTACCGACCCGACAAAGCCTAGCCGTGTTGTCGTGAGGAGAGGAAAAAGAAACATCATCGGAATGGATGGAGTCGCCAATGAGCAAGACTTTGACCAGTACGACGATCCAAATATTAAAGATGATGACGACTATGATGCAACAACATACATCACAAGAAGAAAAAGGACAACCCTACCCAAAAAAGGTAGCCCGTTCTAAAGAAGAAACATTAAAGTGCCGGGGCTAAATTATTCAACCGCAACAAATAAGGGAAAAAAGATTGTAAAACGCTAGCTCAAAAAATATTGTAAAATGCATGGTCGAAAAAGATTTTAATATTCATGGACAAATTATTATGACATATTTGTATCATGGACAAATTCTGGATACTATGGAAGGGCAGGAAAAGGGTGGCAGGGAATTCAGATTTGAAAAAAGTTGGTTACAGTGTGAGGATTTTTTGACCAGGGTGGAGAAAGTTTGGAAAAAACGTGTGAATGGTAAGAACAGTCTTGATAGGCTGCAGAAGAAACTTAAGAATGTCAGGAATGATTTGAAAGGATGGGGTGCTCATATAAGGGGTGAGGATAAAAAAAGAAGAAGAGATTGGTGGAGGAGCTTCAGGAATTGGAAAGTATTGAGGAGTTGATTTTGCTTACTGCTGAACAACTTAAAAGAAAAGCAGTTATTCAGAAATAGTTGCTAGAAGTGTATGAGAATGAGGAGAGATTTTGGAAGCAGAGATCGAGGGATAATTGGTTGCTAAGAGGTGATAATAACACTGAATATTTTCACAGGATTGCTAATGGGGTGAGGAGAAAGAAAATGATCTTTTCGATGAAAGATGGGGAGAATGAGATTCAGGGGACTCATGATCTCCTGCAGCATGCCACTAATTATTATAAAACCTTGTTTGGTCCTGCTGGTGGGTTCTCTATTAGACTTGCAGATGACAATTGGCAAGATTGGGAGAAGCTTAATGATGAGGATAGGGAAAATATGGGGGTGCCTTTTACTGAGAAAGAGGTTAAGGAGGTTATTGATCGGATGGAGAAAAATAAAGCTGCTGGTCCTGATGGGATTCCTATTGAATTATATCAACATTGTTGGATGATTATAAAAACAGATGTTATGGCTGTGTTTGATGATTTTTTTTCTCATAAGATTGATTTGAGGAGCATTAACTATGGGGTGATTACTCTGTTGCCCAAAGGTGATGATGTTGATAGAATCCAGAAGTATAGACCTATTTGTCTGCTCCAGGTATTGTTTAAGATTTTTACTAAGACTCTGACGGTTAGAACTGAGCCTGTAATGGGGAAATTAATTGACACGTGTCAGACTGCTTTTATTAAAGGGAGGTTTATTGCAGATGGGGTGACTTTGTTACATGAGATCTTGAAAGAATCGAAAAGCCAGAAGCAGCAGGGTGTGGTGTTGAAAATTGACTTTGAGAAAGCTTATGACAAGGTCCATTTGGATTTTTTGTGTTACTGTTGTAGGCAGAAAGTTTTCAGTGAGGATTGGATGATTTGGTTAAAAAGTGTTGTGACTCAGGGTACTCTCAGTGTTAAAGTGAATGGGGAAATTGGTCCTTACTTTGGCAGTTATAAAGGGGTTAGACAAGGAGATCCTTTTTCTCCATTTTTGTTCAATTTGGCTGGGGAATGTTTGGCTAAAATGGTGCTTAATGCACAGGCTGGTGGGTTGTTTACAGGGTTGGTTGATAATTTGTTTGATAAAGGGATTGCTATTTTGCAATATGCTGATGATACCATCTTGTTTATTAAAGATGATCCTGAGGGGCTAGAAACTTGAAATTGTTGCTGTATTTGTTTGAATCCATGTCTGGTCTCAAGATTAACTTTGAGAAGAGTGAGGTGATGATGGTGTTGGATGATGAGGAGAAACTTTCCAATTATGCTGAAATGTTCAACTGTCAGAAGGGTAGTTGGCCAATCAAATATTTGGGGTTGCCGGTTTGTAGCAGGAGATGCACAGTGGCTGAGATGAGTTTTATTGGTGACAGGTTGAAGAAAAAGTTAGATGGTTGGATGGGGGGCGCTTTATCTCTGGGAGGGAGGCATGTTAAAATCACTGCTTGTGTTTCCAGTGTGGCTGTTTATCCCATGACTATGTTTCTTCTACATAAATCAAATGTGGAAGAAATTGAGAAACAGACTAGAGCTTTCTTTTGGTATGGAAAGGTGGGGAAAAGAAAATATCATCTGGTTAAATGGAAATATGTGTGTAGACCCAGGAAAAAAGGTGGACTGGGGATTTAAAATATTAGACTTTTTAACATTTGCTTGCTTTGTAAGTGGTGGTGGCGCCTTGAAGCTGAGGAAGGTCCATGGAAAGTTTTTGTGAGAAAGAAGTATTTGAAAAAAGGTGGGATCAGTACTGTGAAACACAGATAGAATGACCCTCCATGTTGGAATGATTTGACTAAGATTAGGGATCTTTATTTGGATGGTAGGAGAATGAGGATTGGTAATGGGGAGTTGACTGATTTCTGGCATGATGCTTGGTGTCTGGATATGCCTTTGAAGGATAAGTTCCCTGATTTGTTTGATATTTGCCAGAATCAAACGATCACTATGGCTGATATGGCAAGAAAGAGGTGGAGATGCTCTTTTAGAAGATGGTTGGATATCGATGGGTTGAATCATCAGGAACAATTGAGAAAGATGTTATCTGGGGTGAGTTTGAATCAAGAAAAACACAGGCCAGTGTGGATGTGGAATAAATCTGGCAAGTTTTCTGTTAAGTCGATGTACACACATCTGCCGAATGTAGGGATTGATAGAAGTTTCAAACATCTGTGGAAAGCTAAAATTCCCCTGAAGATTAAAATTTGGTTGTGGCTTATCTGGCACAATGGTATTCTCACCAAAGACAACATGAGGAGGAAGAATTGGGTAGGAGATTTTATTTGTAGGTTTTGTAGTGAGGATGAGAACAATGGGCACTTGTTCTTTTCTTGTGTGGCAGCTAGATACGTTTGGGGGGTGGTTGCCAGAGCTATTGGTGCCGCGAATAGGCCTGGGTCCTTTTCTCAATACTTTTGGTGGGCTTCGCAGTGTGTGGGTGTTAGCAGAAATGTGCAGATTACGGTGGTGGCGGCAATTTGTTTGGCTATTTGGAAGCTCAGGAATAGGGCTTGTTTTGAAAAGAAAACTTATTAACTCGCCTGTTGATTTGGTTATATCTGCTTGTGTGTTCATTCGTTATTGGGCAGGGCTGCATGGGGAGGATGACCAGGCGGTGTTGCAAGCTGGAGCTAATACTTTGCACAGAATACGCTGGCTGATGCGGCAGCTATGGATGTGGCTCCTGTTCCTTTTCTGGGACTACCAGCAATCCCTGGAGACCGTACTCATGAAGCTCCCGAACTGGAAAGGGGGCGGGCGAAAAGAAGGAGAACCTGAAGAACTGGTTTGTGAGAAGATTGTGTTGGCGTCTCACGTGGCTTTCTTCGCTTGGTCTGATAGCTCCTCGTTGTGTTTGATAATACTGTTCTCCACTAGCCTGAGGGCGGTGTTCTTGCGTCTCCAGCCTTCTTCCTTTTGTCTGTTTAGTTTGCTTGGTTTGTAATATGGACCTCTTAAGTCGTTTTGACCCCCTAGGTGGGTCAGTACTACGTTTATGTGTTTTTGGTTGTTGTTCCGTTGTCTGATGATAATGGAACCCGATCCCTCATTCTGGGGGATTGTATGGAAAAAAAATCATGGACAAATTATTATGACATATTTGAATCATATTTAATTTGTACCACTTTTATGACATATATTATCACTTTCGGGCATTTTTGGAATATTTAAAAGTATTTTAGAAACAAAACAAAACTTTTATGGAATATATCACCACTTTTGGGCATTTTTTGGAACATTTAAAAATATTTTTAAAATAAAAATAAAAAAGGTGGGCACCAGGATTCGAACCTGGGTGCTCACAGGTTTAGATTAGAGCAGTGGGTGGAACCAGTGGGATAGGATAGTGTAGTTGTACAATAGGGGTGGCCGCGCCGTCTTATGTGACTAGTAGTATCGAGTTAGGCGTAGTGCACCCTGGCCAAGTGCGCTACGGGTAACTGTAGCGCTCTTGGCCAGGGTGCGCTACGCCTAACTCGGTACTACTAGTCAACCGTGCCATGCCCGCACGCCTCTCCTCCCCATCTCAGACAACGCCGATCTCATCCCCACTGCCACCCTCAGACACTGCCGATCTCGATCCGCCGCCGCTCTAGGAGGAGGACGTGGAGGAGGAGGAGCCCGGTGGACGTGGAGGAGGAGGACGCTCGAGGAGGAGGTCGTGGACGTGGAGGAGAACGCTCGAGGAGGAGGTCATGGAGGAGGAGGCCCGTGCGCGTCCGAGGAGGAGGCCCGTGCCCGTGCACGTCCGAGGAGGCCCGTGCCCGCCCGCCATCGTCGTCCTCATCGCCCGCCTGCCTAGCTCCGCGCTCCCTCCTGGTGAGTCCCCTGCCCACCTCCCCTCTCTCCCTCTATCTCCCTCTCTCTCCCTCTCTCCCTCTCTCTCCCTGTCGTTTAGATTTCTGAAATTCTGAACATTTGGTTCAATATATTATTGGCAAGGCTCTGTTACTATAATTGGTCAATATAACCTAGGGATTAGAAGTGGTTGCTATGTATATTTAGGTGCTACTGCTATTGCTGAGTGCTATTTAGGCTCTGTTTCTGAAAATGTATATATAAGCTGTATATTTAGAGGTGGTTGCTATGTCAATATAACCTGGGGATTAGAAGTGGTTGCTATATATATATAAGCTGTATATTTAGGCTCTTTTTCTAAAAATGTTGAGTGCTACTGCTATTGTGGAAAATGATTTAGGTGCATCAATATTTTTGGGATGATTAGAAGTGGTTGAGTGCTACTGCTACTGTGGAAATAAAAATGTTGATGAGACTGTGGAAAATGTTGAGTGCTACTACTACAGTGGAAAATGATTTAGGTGCATCAATATTTAATCATAATATTATCTGTGGATGATACACAATCATCTTACTGGGTTTTATATGATAGCAATTGACTTATCGAATAATTCTACACTGGTATAAAAGAACAGAAACTAGTTTCTTGTGGCATAGGAGTACAAACTGCATTTTCAGGCTTTCGTTGGTGGAACATGTTTTTCTTTTCAAGTTAAATTTGGTTAGTTAAGCTCATTGAACATGGTTCTGTATTGTGGTTAAATTGACAAGTGTTGTGCTCTAGATACAAAGGTAAATGGCTGAAGCATGCATGGATAGGTTACTATGATGGTTACTATCAGATAAGCATACTCATCCAGCAACTGATGATGCTTATCAGATACACATATAGTTTTTACTATGATGGTTGTAGGTAAGTAGTAGGTTAGCAGTTAGTAGTAGGTTAGAAGAGGTTTTTTGGAGATAAATATATTATGGGTACTTTTATTTGTCAATATTGATGGTTTCTACTGTGATGGGTGTAGGTTTAGATGGTAGATACTCAATATCACTTTTACACAGTGTTAATATTATTTGATGGTTTATACTACTCAAAATGCTGGAGAACATAGTAGTACTGTATGTGCTGTTACTATATGTGCAAAGCTACTGTTTTGCAAAGCTACTGTTTTTGCAAAGCTATCTGGAGCTACTGCTTTTGCAAAGCTACTGTATGTGCTGCTGGTTGCTACTACTATATGTGCTGCTGGATCTGGCCATTTATTTTTATATACCTAGTAATGATCTTGTGCTTGTTGTGCTGGTAATGTGCTGGTAATGTACTGGCTGTGCTGGCTGTACTTGTGCTTGTTCGAAGCACTTTATTATGTCGTGTATGCAGGTTCTTGTATGAAATGAGTCCCGATTTTTACCGGAATGTTGATTAACTTCCGTTTCGGCAGAAATCGGGCACTCCTAGTTTAAGAAAATTAGCAAAGGTCATGCCGGATTTTTCCGTGCATTTAACCAATTATTTGTTTTTTATTAGTGCAAAGATGTGTGACAACGACGAGGCTGGATGTTCTAAGCGCATCAGCGCTGAAGGAGAACTCAGACCTCCGAATAAACAATTGACATTCTGGGAGGTGGCCCAGCAGCTAGAAGACGATGAAGAATACCATCCTTCGGAGAGCGAGGATGACGAGATGGAAGACGCAGAGGAAGAAGCCGAAGGAACGGCGGGTGATGAAACCACTGATGGCGGCGAGGGCACAGGGAGTGGTAGCAATCCTCCTAAGAAGAAGAAGATGGCACACGGCGCCCGAACACGGTCGACACCGTCAGGGAGGAAATTACTGAAGTGAGCCCATCAGGGGTTCCTTTGAAGCCTGACCTTGTCGTCAGAGGGTACGGTGGGAAAGTGGCGGCGATCACCCGGACAACCATCTCGATCAACACCGAGAATCTCCGGCATAAAGATAATGGCCACTTGCGCACACTCCTCTTCGAGAAGCTGCACGCGAAGTTCCCCGCTAAGTATCAGAACACAAATTATCATGGGAACGAAGTAAACAAATCCGCCGTCACAAAGATGAGCACCGCCCTGGCCAGCTGGAGAACCCGGATAAAGAAGAAGATCTATAAAGAAGGCAAAAGTCTCGAGGAGATCTAGAAGATTGACCCGCAGATCACCGAAGATCAGTTCCGGGAGTTCAAGGAGAGGTGTGAATCCGAAAGAGCCCTGGCCAATAGTAATTGGGGAAAGGTGCTGCAGGCGATGAATATAGGTTATCACCATCTCGGATCTGGTGGATACAGAACCGCGGAGGCCAAATGTAATAAGGAGGACGAAGAGTATAGATCCAAGGGGATAGAAAACCCCTTTGCGAAATTCGAACCCGGGTAGGTTCGAAACTTCATCAGGGCCCGTTACCATGTGGACCCAAAAACCAAACAACTCACCGCGGATCCTGCGGTGAAGGAATTCGAGGAAATTGTGGTAAGTATAATCTAATTACCACGGATCAACTCGATTGCATTCTAATCGATGATCTAAACGATTGACTGTTACTTCTTCTGCAGGAGGAGGAAATTGTTGCTAGTCATGGATCCCAGGGTTCCTCATCCCAGGGGTCGACGGCAGCCACCCGGTGGGATGACCCTTTTAACAGGGCGATGAACCGGGCCAAGAAAATAGAGCCGATTACGAAGAAGCCGTCGTCGGCTGGCCGTCTGGACGGCCTCGGGGGTAAGAATTAGGTGGATCATTTTGGTCAACCGCCGAGGACGCATGTGGCGCCATCGGGAACGAGCGAGGAGGAAAACCACGAGGTTCGAGAACTTAAGGAACAAGTGGCACGGATCCCGCAGATCGTCCAAGACAACCTGGCAATCACCCTCACGTCCTTCCTGCCTACCTTGGTGGAGTCAATAGCGAACTGGAGTGCAGGTGGTCGAGTAGGGCCATGCCCGATTCCAAGCATGGTCAGCAGCCACTCGAACAACGCGGCGCCGAAGAATCAGGCGAACTACGTGTTCGTGACTCCGCCCACTAGCACCGCGGCACCTCAAGTGTTGGTGACTGCCCCTGCCATCGTCGCGGCGGCACCGGAGCTCCAAGCACCCGGAGGTAGGGAGAATACACCGGCGGCCAGCACCGCGCCATCAAGCAGCCCTTCCGTCTCTTGCACGCCAGTCGCCGTATGCGGTGCGTTGACATTAGCCGATCTCGACGCCATCACGGTAAACAAATTGCTTTACCACCTTTCACGCCATCTATTACTCTTATGGCATCTCTGACGACGTCGTACATGTTTTCCGTAGACGGATGTTCCTTGCACTCTCTTATGCTACGTGAACAACGAGCTGAGGGACGTTGCCAAGGGTACCATCGTTCAACCCTTGCAGCGCACGTTCCACTCAAGGCCGATGCCAGATAGCATGCACAGGTTTAAAATTAGTCGGGTGCTAAGGGGCTGCGACGACCTGGAACCTCCCATTCAACCCCCAGGAGCGGATGAAGAAGAGCCGGTTGTCCTCAGAACTTGCTTCGGCTTATTCTTGCAATGGCCAAAGAGCATGATCTGTTTGGGGACGGCGGGGGCCATCACGCCACAGACAATAGCACCGCCTGTCGTGCCAGCGACAGGCGGTGGCAAGGCCCCCTTACCGCACTCACCGTCACCTCCACGCGGTGGGTCGGATGATCATGTTGATGATATGCGCATGGCGCAGGATCCGGCCGAGGACGACGAAGACTGGAATGATCACTTCTTCAACACTCACTTTAGCAACGAAGACCTAGCTGGTGGCCCCACAAAGAAAGCCACTATCACTAAGCGTCTGTTTGGTTCTCAGGAGACGCCTCCATCTTGCGCCTTTACAGAGCCAGCTGATACAACCAACCGACCCTTTATTCTAAGCCCTGACACACTACATAGGGACGGGCCACCAAGACCCGAGGGTATTATGTGGAGGATTCGTGTGGCGGGTGAGCCCATGCTACCTAAAAATTTGCGGAAGCTCGCCAGTTCAGAACTGCAGAGTGTGCATGACGGCGTGCTGACGATAGAGAGACGCCTTCTATTGGAGAAAGATCCCTCGCACCCATATTCGTGGTTAAGGTGCCACCAGGCTTGGTCTTCGTCGACAATGCCCCTGCGGATCTGTTCTTCCTGCGGTTCGACGACCTCTTCAATGTGTTCCACCTATACCCGCTGCACTATACCATGGTCCGTCTGTTTTCTCTCAGCTTGGCCATGCAGATCATTAGAGAGAACACACCGGGCATCGCTATAGTGGACCCCTACTACATGCGTGACGGCTGCTTGGGTTCCCCCGCCGAACGACGTATCGTGGCCTCGTACCTAAAAAGAATCCTCGTGGCGAACAAGACAAAGGAATACATTCTCGTGCCTTACTTTCCCGAGTATGTCGTTATTCACTCGCCACCGTCGATTGGCTTTATTAGATTATCGTCATTCTTTTTCCAACACATTCCATTTGAATTTTTTGCGCAGAGATGAACACTGCACGCTCATCTCCTTATCGCCGAAGCATTCCCACGCCACATATTTCGACTCGGGGAGTCTAGAAAAGAAGAAAAACTACGACAAGATCAAGGAAGTTCTGGATGATGCTCTCACTGGCTTTGCCTCGACGAAAGGCACCACCTTCGTGTGTACGAAGGTCATGTTCGACAGGCACGTCTTCAACCACGTAACGGAGTTCCCCTGCGTGAAGCAGCCGGAAAACATTAAGAAGGAAGCCTACTATGCACTCCATCACATGAGGGCGTTCCTACTTGACCAGCAGAATCCTACGCTGCCAGATCATCTCAAACAGTGGGCCGAAGCAAAGGCCAAGATCACTGATTAAGATATTAGACAAGAGATGTATCGCATCCTGCAGCAGTTTGGGGCAATCATCTTTCGTGATGTCATGACTTCGGGGGGATCTTCTACGGAGGAAATATCCCGAATAACCGTGACATAGAAGATCGCCTAGAGATGCAGGGTGACTATAGGAATTTCATGATGAGACAAGGCGTTCTCCCGTTCCCTAAGCCGAGCCAGAAGGCTTCATGTTGGCCTAGTTGTAGTTACAAACTATAGATGACCTTTGTGTGTATGTGGACAAGTGTACATGCTACTATACTTATCTTATTAGGTTTATGAATCATCGCTTACTTCTTTTGCTTATTATTATTATATATCAATCAATGCTTGGTTTTTTTGCTTACTCTTTGGTCCTTTGCTCACTTTGGTCCTTCTTTTTTTTCCTTACTTTATTAGTCTTTTTTAGAGAATAATGCCGATGATTGAAATGTCGTGGCACAATATATATGTGAATGTGCTACGACGGGATTGTGAGCCTTGTGATATGCACAAGTCCATGTCTTGTGAATCCTACTTGGCTCACGGTTCCGTCGTAGCATATTCCTGTGTCCAACGACCTATATATATGAGGCATTCTTTTTGATTTACTTTGGTCTTTTTCGAGAATAATGCCGATGATTGAAATGTTGTGGAACAATATATATGTGAATGTGCTACGACGGGATTGTAAGCCTTGTGTGATGCACAAGTCTAGATGTTGTGAATCCTACTTGGCTTACGGTTCCATCGTAGCATATTCCTATGTCCAACGACCTATGTATATATATATGAGGCATTCTTTTTTATTTACTTTGGTCTTTTTCGAGAATAATGCCGATGATTGAAATGTCGTGGCACACTATATATGTGAATGTGCTGCGATGGGATTGTTCGCTTTGTGCTATGCATAGGTCCAGGTGTTGTGCATACTACTTGGCAAACAGTTCCGTCGTAGCATATTCCTGTGTCCAACGACCTAGCTAGTTATATATGAGGCATGCTTTTTGAGTTACTTTGGTCTTTTTCGAGAATAATGCCGATGATTGAAATGTCGTGGCACACTATATGTGAATGTGCTGCGATGGGATTGTCCGTCTTGTGCTATGCACAGGACCAGGTGTTGTGCATCCTACTTGGCGTACAGTTCCATCGTAGCATATTCCTGTGTCAAACAACCTAGTTATATATGAGGCATGCTTTTTGAGTTTGGTCTTTCTGATTTACGAGTACTTTCTATAAGTGTATCTTCATATGCGACTTTAATTATACATGTTTTTTTCAATCACCGGTTAATTATTATTGTCAACTTGTAGATGACGTGGTACGTCGTGTACAAGGGAAGGGTTCCCAGAGTCTACGATGATTGGGAAGACTGCCGGAGAGAGGTGCACCGATTCAGCGGCAATAGCTACAAAGGGTACAACACTATGGCGGAGGCGGAAGCTAGATACACGCGCTATCTAGCGGGAGTTAGGACGACGAACCGGATGAAGACCTACACCTTCTTCGCGGCGGTGATCATGCTTATCTTCTTTGGTTGTTTATCCCGCGTTTGTGTCTAGCTAGTTCAGATGTGTAGGCGAGCTTCCGAGCTCTAACTTGTTCGATCGACACATGTATTCGCATGTCACCAACTACTTTGTAACTTGATCGAAACAATGTAACTTATACTATGTATTCATGTATGATACTTATCTATATGTATTTGTTTCAATCTTGTTTTGCAAATTGTGTATTTATATATATAATTGTATATCTTGTATCTGTGTGTGTATATCTGCCTATAATATTGTATATAATCTGTATTGTATATCATCTGGCTCTGAAATTAAAAAAAACAAAAAAACACCTGTGGCGCACATGACCTAGCTTTTGTGGCGCACTACATCTAAAGCGCACCTAAGCAGCTTAGTGGCGCACTGCGACGTGCGCCACAGAAGATCCAACGCGTAGCGCACCTGCCCACATAGCCGTGGCGCACTAGCAGGTGTGCTACGCCTATCTCGACACAACCGTGGCGCACTAGGCAATGCGCCACAGCTAGGAGATAGCCGCAGCGCGAGGCTAGTGGCGCACTGCTAGTGCGCCACGGATGGCCATTCCATGTGCGCCACAAACAGGCATTTTCCTAGTAGTGGACAACAGTTGATCTCAACAATCTTGCGTACATGGACGAACGATTCGTCCTAGCCAATGATGTGGCTCAGGTTTTCTATGTGAAGGACATGTCTACGAAACCGAGAAAAAGAAATCAGCAAAAGAATACATCATCCGATGAGCCAAAGCGCCACATAGTTCTTTCAGGGAAAAGAAACATCGTGGGAGTGGATGACAAGACAGATATGTCAGAAGATTATAAAAAGTTTTATGAAATCCCGCCCTTCAAAATGAAAACTGACCCAAGCCTCCTGTTAAATGATGAAGATTCTCCATGGCTACTGCACAAGAAGAAAACGACAACACTAGTTAGGGATGTTGGTGTAATATATTAAACCTTTTATGTAATCATATTGTTAAATGATGAAGATTCTCCATGGCCATGATGGCCGCACTATAAATAGAGGGAAAGGGAAGGGCAGGCTAGGCCAGGCAGCACCAATAATAGGGGTTGAACCTTTTGTACCGGTTGGAGAAACCAACCGCGACTGAAGGGATTGCGGCAGGCTGGGCCAGGCAGCACTAATAATAGGGGTTGAACCTTTAGTCCCGGTTGGAGAAACCAACAGCGACTGAAGGGATTGCGGAAGGCTGGGCCAGGCAGCACTAATAATAGGGGTTGAACCTTTAGTCCCGGTTGGATGAACCTTTAGTCCTGGTTGGAGATACCAACCGGGACAAAAAAACGAGTGAGGACTAATAATAGTGGTGAGTGTCGACATTATGTCGTGAGTGTCGACACTATGCTGAGCTAATTTTACTATAAATAGGCCAGTCCTCCAGCCAGTTTGAGGCATCTCCAAGATCGATGGTTTTCGAGAGCAGGGACACCACTATGGCCAGTTTGAGGGAGATGCCGCCGGAGCCCAGTCCTCCGGCATCTCCAACAAACTGGTCATAGAGGCACTCCCTAATATGTGAAATTAGGTTAGATCCCAGGCATATTGATCTAGTTAGAGAAGTTACAAGATGCAAGATGGTCTTCAAGAGCAGGGACACCACTACGGCCAGTTTTAGGGATATGCCGCCGGAGCCCAGTCCTCTGGCATCTCCAAGAAACTGGTCATAGAGGCACTCCCTAATATGTGACCGCACGTGTTTGCAGATCAGAACTTCATGGTAAGTATGAATCAGGACAACATCTTCATAGTTTGGGAAAGTCGTTTAGTCCCGGTCTAGCTAAGACATTTATTAATATTTAAATACTCAAGACATTTAATAATATTTAAAAACTGAGACTATGAAATCAGGACTAAAGGCCCCCTTTAGTCCCGGTCCAGCCACAAACCGGGACTAACACTCAATACATTTATTAAAATTAAAACCGGGACAAACCGGGACTAGCTAACACTCAGGACTAAAGCCGCCCCCTTTAGTCATAATCATGCCTAGTCCTATAGTACACAACTTCAGGGTCTTCTTCGTCATCGTCACCTGCAACTCCGGGGATCCTGAGCCCAGCCATGGCATATACCGGGGGCACCTGCCACTCCGGCCTCGGATTCACAGCGGGCGGGTGGACTTGTGGGCACCGCAGGCGAGGATGGTCTCCCCCGGCGATGTAGCGCGTCACGCGAATGATAGTACGGTTCGCCCACCACAGACGACAGCCGGCTTCGTTGTGGTTCACCGGGGGCGGGCCATCACCATCGTACCTGGCGAGCTCCCTTTCCTGCCGGTTAGCGAAGAAGGCATTCCAGGTGTCATAGTTGTCGGGATCCCACTGGGGATCCATCCACTGCTCCGGCGTGACCTCGTGGTAGAAGTGGTTCGTGATGACCGCCTGTTGGGAGGAGCCTTGAGGCACAGGAGGGACAGGAACACCTCCAGCGCTCAGCATCGAGCCGGCGGGCGGCCGGTAGTCTGGTGGGCAAGGGTAGCTTGAGGCGCACAACGCCTCCGTCTCCTCGAGGGTCAGAATGGCCCAGTAGGCGCTGTCCATTTCTGTGAGAGAAGAAGGTGTGGATGTGTGCATAACCATGGCGCGGTCAGCCTATATATCGATGAAAAGGGCGGGAAAACATGGCGGGATGCGGTGGGAAATGGCGGGAAATATCTTTAGTCCCTGTTAGTGGCTACAGCCGGGACTAAAAGCTTAGTTAAGAGGAAAGGGCGGAAAAACTTGGCAGGAAGCGGTGAGAAATGGCGGGAAAAATCTTTAGTCCCTGTTAGTGGATACAACCGGGACTAAAGCTTATTCATAAAATGGATTTGGATTAATTATTCAAATTCAAGAACTTTTAATGTTGAAAGTTTAGTGAGATTCAAAAATATGCAAAAAATAATAGTTAATGCATTTTTAAATTGATAATAGCAAAATGGTTAATAATTTGACTATTTAAAATAATTATTTGATAAAACATAAAATGTATATGGATTAATTATTCACATTCAAGAACTTTTCAATGTGAAAGTTTTGTCAAATTCAAAAATATGAAAAAATAATAGTTAATGCATTTTAAATTAATGATGGCAAAATGGTTACTAATTTGACTATTTAAAATAATTATTTGATAAAACAGAAAATGGATTTGGATTAATTATTCAAATTCAAGAACTTTTCATGTTGACAGTTTAGTGAGATTCAAAAATATGCAAAAAATAATAGTTAATGCATTTTTAAATTGATAATGGCAAAATTGTTACTAATTTGACTATTTAAAATAATTATTTGAGAAAACAAAAATGGATTTGGATTAATTATTCAAATTCAAGAACTTTTCATGTTGAAAGTTTTGTCAAATTCAAAAATATGCAAAAAAGTATAATTTAAATGTTTTAAATGATATTTTTGAAAATTTGAAAAAAACACGCGCTGGGGTTTGTGGCCTAGCGCGCGCAAATTTGGGCCTTTAGTCCCGGCCCAGTTTACCAGCCCGGACTAAAGGTCTAGCCCCAGCGCGCGAAACGAAATGCCCCACCCTTTAGTCGCGGTCTGTGGCACCAGCCGGGACTAGAGACCCCCATTTAGTCTCGGCTGGTGCCACGAACCGGGAATAAGGGGGGTATAAAAGGAGGGCTTCTCCCCCGGTGCATTCCACGCACCGATAGAAGTGGAGCTAGTAACTCCGATGACGCCGCCAGGCTGCCGCCGCAGACGACCCCTCTCTCTGCCGCCCACCGTCGAGCCCGCCGTGCCCCGCTCCCGCGCCCGCACCAGCGCCCGCACCCGCACCCACGCGGCCGCGCCCCACGCGCCCCCCGATCGAGCTCGGCCGCGCCACCGCCGCCACTCCGACAAAGCGCCCATGCCCGCCGCCAGGGCCTGCCGCGCCCGCGCCTGCCGCCAGCGCCACCGTCGGCTGCCACCACTGCCGGTGAGTAGTGTTAGGGTTGGGGTTAATTAGGATTAGTTAGGATTTTTTATTTAGGATTAATTTTTTAGTTTAATGTATATAGTTTATTAGGATTAGTGTATATATTTTATTAGGTGAGTATAGTTTATTAGGTGAGTAGTGTATATAGTTTATTAGGTGAGTAGTGTATATAGTGTATGTAGTTTAGGATTAGGATTAGTATATAGTGTATATAGTTTAGTATTAGGATTAGTACATAGTGTATGTTCTTTTTTTGTGTATGTAGTGTATATAATGTATGTAGTTTAGGATTAGGATATATAGTGTATGTAGTTTAGGATTAGGATTAGTGTATATAGTGTATGTATAAAGTGTATTTAGTTTAGGATTAGTTTATTATTTTTAGGGTATGAGATTAATAATATTGTAAGTTATGTTTATAATAGGGCTTAATCGCCCGCCTCTCTCGCGGCCACCATCACCGGCCACTGCCACCGCACCTCCGGGTTTAGGGTTTAGGGTGGTGACCGGAGTTACGGTTAGGGTGGTGGCTCTCGCGGGAAGCCGCTTAGTCGCCCGCCTCTCCCACGGCCACCATCACCGGCCACCGCCACCGCACCTCTGGGTTTAGGGTTTAGGGGTGGTGACCGGAGTTAGGGTTAGGGTGGTGGTTCTCGCGGGAAGCCGCTTAGTCACCCGCCTCTCCCGCGGCCACCATCACCGGCCACCGCCACCGTACCTCCGGGTTTAGGGTTTAGGTTTCATTTTGTTAAGTTCAAATAAATATTGTGTGCATTTTGCAGGAACTATGGATCCACCTAGTCCAGTCCATAGAGACCTAGATTTGGAACACTTGCTCGAGGATATGATTCACGATGTCGATGAGGATCTCCCTCGAGGTATCTGAACTCATCCGGTGAGGGAGAGGAGACCAACAGACAAGAGGAAGAAGCCCATGGACGTGTAACGCAGACCGACGAGGTATATATATGATGTCCGATGATCGTCACTAGATGTACCTAGTTGTATATATTATGTTGATGAATGTTTCTTATCTTAGGCCTCTACATTGAGCAAGAAAACCAAGCGCGGCCCAGCCAAAAAGTTGCTCCAGGGTACTATTTATGAAATTACAGAGGTTTCAGGAGATGGTGAACCATTGGAACCAAAGAAAACAAAACAACTATTTGTACAACAATGCGGAGTTGTTGCTAGAGACCGCACCCCGATCACTATTCGGGATTGGAATAATCCTAAAGAGGAGGAATGGTGTGATGTGTATATCGATGATAGGTTCAAAGATGAAATTTTTAATGACCTAATGGCACATTTCGAGCTGCCAGAATGTGACACTGAGGACGAGACTGCTCAAATGAGAAAGAAAGTCAAGCAGTTTGCACTGAAGAAGATGGCCGAACTATTCAAGAACTGGAAGAAGTCATTATGGCAATAGTATCAGAAGGAAAAGAAAACCCCATTATTCGAAGGCTATCTAGCGAAGCAGTAGCCTTACTGGGATGCATTTGTGGAGTATAGGAAAACAAGAGTTGCTACAGAAAAGTCAGAAAAAAACAAGATAAATGCTGCAAAAAAGAAATATCACCATAACATGGGGCCAGGGGGCTACACGGTTAACATGTCTAAGTGGGATGCAAAAGAGAAAGAGCTTCATAAAAAGGGATCATTCCAGAACCAATTCGTGAAGAACGGGATTTGAGGGCAAGAAATTGGTTCCTTGGGCATGGGAGTACATATGACAAACTTACAAGGGACCTTGTTTGCAGTGACGGGATAAAGGTACCCAGGAATGCATGGCTAAATGTGGTCAAAGATATTAAAGATGGAATAAAACATTTTCATCCCGATAGAGAGAAAGACTTGTTGACCTTGGTCCTCGGGAATCGTGAACATACAGGACGAGTCCGAGGCCTTGACGGGAGTTTCACGTGGGAGACTGGGTTTCCTAAGGACCAAGGTACCTATAGAATCCGAGCAAGAGCAAAGCAACAACGGGAGGAGGAGGCATACAAGTTCAAGCAGCTGCTAGGAAGACTTGACAAGCAGCAACAGCAGATCGACGAACTTAGAGGAAAAGCGCTTGCAGCAAGATCCTCCACTCGATATTACTGCCAACCCATCTCAGCGGAGAAGCAGCGTCGCTGAATCGGAGGTCCCGTCTAACGATGCATCCTATACAGATGGCGGTCCCGGGTACCCCATGGACGGAATTAAGGAGCAGATACCTTGTGAGCTCCATAAAAAATTAAAGAACGTATCTGTGAAGGTGGCAGTCGGATCGGCTTTGCCTTGTCCGCCTGACGCACGTTGGCATGGCCGTGAGATTCCACATGGCTATGCTAAATTCGGGGTGGATCAAATCGTAAAGGAATGGGAGTCAATGGAGCTTGACATCCCTGGACATGAAGGTGAGATCACACTCGGAGAAGTACTTGGTTGGATCATTCTCTGGGAAAAGAACAACATACGGTTTCCAGGCTCGGCCCCAAGGATAACACTACCGCCTCCGAGTCGTCGCAGGTCTCCTTCACCTCCACCTCCACCTCCATCACCTCCAAGACGCCCACCCCATAATGACTACGACCACCACATCCCGAGTCCTTCTCGATCTCCGTCGCAGGCTCAGCAGTCTTCGCCACCCGCTAAGGACAATAAGCGGAAGCATGCTCCGTCAGCGAGTACTAAAGGACGCGACAGCCCAAAAAGGAAAATGTTGCCGTCCCAAAAGTTCCTCATCAGAATCTTCCCATCAGACCTTATGATCATATGATGCGGAATCTGCAGCGATAGCAAAGGCCGAAGTGGCGCGCATTTTCAGAAGAAGAAACCCAAGCCCGCTCCAGTATACACCGAGAAGCAAAAGGCATATGCAATTGATTTTCTGAACACAAAATCGCAATATGAGTTTCACCATAAGCTAGATGACTATCTACGCACACTTCAGAAAGAAGTGGCGAAGAGAAAATCAAGTGCAAGCGGTAAAAAATAAGCAAGCATAGGTGCAAGCGGGACCAAAACTGGAATTAGTAAAAAAATCAGACGTTCCCCTTCTCAGACAACAGGCCAAACAAACGATCGCACCCTTTAAGGTTGTTTCAGAAAATGTTCCTCTTCTCGCACAACAGCCACTAGATATGACAGTAGCTGCGTTGTTGGCGGCCAGCATGAAAATTAGTCTTGATGAACTGTTAGGCCCCTAAATCGACCTTCTACCCAAGATGCCAGTAGCCCCTAGATATGTAGAAGGTGAGGATTTGGTCAGTAAAGAGAGGCTGAAAGAACTGCCAACACAAATGCGGAATCTCCATAAATGGTACTCGGCGGTCATAAAGCAAGGGAGAATAATGATCGTAGCCAATGTCCCACGTGATTACTTCTTTAGATCCGAAGATGTCCATATTGAGTTTCCAGAACTGTTCCAGTTATACCATCTCGACGCCCTGGACAAATCCATCCTCAGCTGCTATTGTCTGTAAGTTGTTGAATCCATTGTCTACATGTTTAGTTTTTTAGTTGTTCAGTTCAGAACATGTACTTATCCTTATTATGCAGAATGAAGATGCTGAAATGTAAAAGAAAAATAATCTATAATATTGGGTTCATTGACCCAGATAAAGTGCATATAAACATGCTAACAAAAACCCCGAGGAGACGGAGGAAAACATTATAAGGTTTCTACTGGAGAAAAATTTCTCTGACCACATACTCTTTCCTTACAATTTTAGGTGAGGGTCTTACTCTGTTGTACACATTCACTTTTGATTAGTCGATGCTAATAAGTGTAACTGATGAGTTACTGATATATATATATAAATGTTTGCAGCTTCCACTAGGTTCTAGTAGACATTCAACTAGATAAGGGAAGAGTTGATGTCATGGACCCATCAAAGAGAAACCTGGAAGATTTCCGCAGCATGCAGGACATGCTCCATAAGTAAGTTTCGCGCTATATCGATCTCTTTTGTTGATTTCCTCAGATATTAGGTAATGAATAACTCATTCATTCATTATCTTCGTCGGACAGGGTTTGGATCCGGTTCAAGTGTGAGGTTACGAGTACATTTAGTGAGAAGCTGACATTTAAGGCGGTCTCGGTAAGTATCACGTGATATGTCCGCGCATCTCTTTACTTCTAGTTTCAATACAATAATGATGCTAGATTATTATTTTGATTGAATTCTATTCTCGTAAAGTGCGCGAGGCAGCCACAGGGGTCGAATCTATGTGGATTCTACGTATGCGAGTTCCTTCGCAAGTTTACCACCGAACACAATGATTATAAAGTCGACGTAAGCAATGCATTCGCACCATCATTTTGTTGCTGTCACCTTTTGTTATCATGATTGATATTCATATTGATCTCCTTTTTCTTATATATAGTTCGAGAGAATACGGGATCAACTACTACCGGAGCAACGCGTACTAGTAATTGCGGAGGAGCTGGTAGGATTTATTTTCAAAGAGATCGTAGACGATGCCGGAGAATTTAGTGTGAATAGGCGCTACTGATCTCCATGTAATCGAACATACGTGCTCTAGTCCCGGTATTTTGTGATCTCCATGTAACTATGTAAATTGTATATATTTGTATGTTCGGTTTCATAATACAAGTTATCTGATATATATGCACGAATGTGTATGATATGTGGTGGCGTACAAATATTCAAAAACCAGTTTTAAATGAAAAATAAATAAATAAAACAATACAAAATGAATTCTCTGCCACGTCATAGAAATCACTAGTCCTAGGTAATGCTCTGTCGCAGCAGAGAAAAGGCGCAAAATGCTGCCGCGGCAGAGACCCACTAGTCCTGGTCCATAACACCAACCGGGACTAGTGGGGGTGCACCCTGAGCGCGCAGGGGCAGCCACGTGGACACCCACTAGTCCCGGCTGGTAACTGGGTCGGGACTAGTGTTGGGCCTCTAGTCCCGCTTGATTAGTCCCGGTTCAAAAACCGGGACTAAAGGCCCTTACGGCCCGGGACTAGAGGCCCCGTTTCTGCTAGATGTATATATCTGTATATTGTTTCCCCATATGTTAGGGGGCTTCCTGCATATTTGCCGTGTACCTGTACTATATATTGTAACCTTTGGCCCACAGAGGAATACAACTAGTCTATTCCTAACATGGTATCAGAGCCGATTTTAGGGTTTCTGTGCCCACTGGTCATTTGCTTGTGACCGCCGCCGCCATCAGCTCGCCTCGGCCACCGCCGGTTCCCGTTCTGGCTGCTCCTGTGGAGTCGTCTGCTCGTTAAATTTTTTGTGTTCCATATCGGATCGGAATCACCTTGATTCGATCGTCGTCTGCTCGTTTAAGATTGGATTGGAATCGATTGGAATCACCCTGATTCGATCTGATGTGCTTGGCTTCACGTCATCTGCTGTGCTCGGCTGCTTCGATCGGAACCACCTGCTCCGATTCCTCCATCACTGGTCGCCCCGTCAGCTCGCCTTGCTTCGATCGGAACTGCACGCCCCGATCCCGCCCTTGCCGGTCGCCCCGTCGATCGTGACTGCACGCTCCGATCCCGCCCTCGCCGGTCGCCCCGTCAGCTCTCCCAGGCCCCGCCGCCTTTTGCTGCCCTGTTTCTCGTCGGCCGCCGTCCACTGCTCACTGCTCGACCGGCATCCGCCCTGTTTCTCGCCGTCGAACACCGCCTCCACCCGGCCCCGCCGCCGGACGTTGCCTCTAGTTCGCCGGAGCTCGTCCCTGCCCTTGCTGACCCTCGTCTTTGACCCCGTCGGCCTCCAGTTGGTCTGCTCGTTCGATCGAGCATTGGCCCCCAAAAAAATTGAGAGAGAGATATGTCTACTTCATCGGGTTATGTCGCGATTCCTCGCTGCCGTGATCTTCCATGGTGTGAATTACCTTGATTTCGCGGCATTTATGCGCATTCACATGCGCGGTCTCCGTCTTTGGGGTGTGCTCTCTGGCGAGGTCTCCTATCCGTCGTGCCCTCCTGTTCCTGTGGCCCCTCTTCCACCGACGCCGATTGTCCTCGGCACTGATGCTTCTCAGGAGGCCAAGGATGCTGCTCAGCGAGTCGATGATAGTGTTGTTTCTGCTTATGACCTGAAGTTCAAGCAGTACTCTTCTGATCTCGAGGCCTATCGCCATGATCTGACTACCTACACTCAGTGGGTCGATGAGGATGCTCGTGCTGCTACTGTCCTCACCTCCAGTGTTCTGCCCCAGTATGCTGCTGAGTTCATGAGTCTCCCTACTGTTGCCGCTCAGTGGGCACATCTTCGTCAGTGCTATCAGCCGTCTGGGGATGCTCTTTACCTGTCTGTGGTTCGCCAGGAGCATGCTCTTCAGCAGGGTGATTCCACTATTGATGAGTTCTATACTCAGAGTGCTGCTATCTGGCGTCAGCTTGATTCTCTTCGTACTGCTGTGTGTGGCACATGCTCGTGCTGCCAGATTGTGCGCTCGGATTTGGAGTTTCACCGCATCTATGAGTTTCTGTCTGGCTCCGCCAGGAGTTTGAGCCCCGGCGTGCTCAGCTGAATGCTCGTGGTCGTGTTCCGCTCTCTGAGGTGTTGTCTGAGCTTCGGGCTGAGGAGACCCGTCTTCGTGGTGCTGGTCTTCTTGCGGTTCCATCTGTGCTTGCTACTCGTGGTCCTCCTATGCCATATGCTCCCTCGACTCAGCCGCGGTCCTCTGTGCCGCCGCCGATACTACCCACTCCTTCAGGTCAGGGCTAGAGTCAGCACCAGCAGTCTCAGGGTCAGTACCAGCAGTCTCCGTCTCAGGGTCAGAGTAAGTACCAGTAGGCTCATGGTCAGGGTCGCCGTGGTTCTCTTCGTCACTGCTCTTACTGTAACAAGGATGGACACACTTGGGCCACCTGTTATACACGGGATCCCAGTTTACGTCAGCAGCACCAGGTCGTGGGCAGTCGGCTCCTTATGGATCTTTAGCAGTTGCTCTCTCCGATCAGGACATTATCAGGAGTCTTCATGGTCTGCTTGCTGCTACAGGCTCTTCTTCGACAGGGACTGCTGGTTCTGTGACTGATTCTTCTGGCCCTGCGTGACCACCACCTTCTACACAGTCAGGTACGTCCCCGTAGTATCTGGATTCTGGAGCTTCCTTTCATATGACCTCTGAGTCTTCTTTTCTGTCCGCTCTTCGTTCTCTCCCTTCTCATGTCCGTGTTTTCATGGCTGACGGTACCTCTCTTCTTGTTTCTAGTCGGGGCACCCTTTATACTTCTTCTTTTTCTGTTCCTGATATTTCTCATGTCCCTCTTCTTAAGATGAATCTGTTCTCTGCTAGCCAGCTTACTGACTCTGGTTGTCGCGTCATTCTTGATGCTGATTCTTGTGTTGTTCAGGACCATCGCACACAGGCCCTGGTTGGAGCTGGCCCTCACAGCCGTGACTCTTCGGGTCTTTGGGAGTTAGACTGGCTTCGTATTCCTTCCGCTGCCACTTTAGATGCCAGTTCTTCTCCAGTTGTCGCATCTGCTACCAGCTCCTTTCAGCAGTGGCATCATCGTCTTGGTCACCTTTGTGACTCTCGCCTGTCGTCATTAGTTCATCGTGGTCTTCTGGGGTCTGGCTCAGGAGATGGGTCTTTGCATTGTAAGGGTTGTAGGTTGGGTAAACAGATTTAGCTTCCCTATCCTACTAGCGCGTCCGTATCTCAGCGACCTTTTGATTTAGTTCATTCCGATGTTTGGGGTTCGGCTCCTTTCGCTTCGAAAGGGGGCCATCGCTACTATATTTTATTCATCGATGATTTTTCTCGGTACACTTGGTTGTATTTTATGCGCTGTCGCAGTGAAGTGCTCTCCATATATCAGCGTTTTGCGGCCATGGTCCGTACTCAGTATTCTACCCACATTTGTGTGTTTCGTGCTGATTCTGCTGGTGAGTATTCTCCCAGATGTTGCGAGGTGTTCTTGCTGAGCAGGGCACCCTTGCTCAGTTCTCCTGTCCTGGCACACATGCCCAGAATGGCATTGCTGAGCTTAAGCATCGCCATCTTCTTGAGACCACTCGTGCCATGATGATTGCTTCTTCTCTCCCGCTGCATTTCTGGGCTGAGGCTGTCGCTATGTCGGCTTAACTCATCAATATTCAGCCTTCTGCCGCCTTGCAGGGTGGTATCCCTCTTGAGCGCCTATCTGGACAGTCTCCAGACTACTCCATGCTTCGCTTGTTTGGATGTGTTTGCTATGTTCTCCTTGCTCCTTGCTAACGTACCAAACTGACCGCTCAGTCTGTTGAGTGTGTCTTCCTTGGATACGGTGATGAGCATAAAGGCTATCGCTGTTGGGACCCCGTTGGTCGTAGGATGCGTATCTCTCATGATGTTACTTTTGATGAGACGCGTCTTTTCTATCCTCGTCCCATTGCTGGTACCTACCCGGTGGACGATATCTCTTTTCTTCTCTTTCCTGACACATCTCCTTCTGAAATGGATCATATGGGCACCTAGAGGGCGGGTGAATAGGTGCTAACCAATTTTTAATACTTTTTCAATTTTAGGCTTGACACAAAGTAAATTCTCTAGATATGCAACTACGAGAATTTCCCTATATGCAACCCTAACTACTAAGCACGTAAAAAGAGGAGCGAGTAAACCGTAGTGGAGCACGCGGAGACACAGGGATTTGTTTTACCGCAGTTCCTTCCTTGTTAAGGGAAGTACATCTGCGTTGGAGGGGTGGGCGGTTCTAAAACCACCACGCCACAATAGGCCTCACCCTATTCTCCGATGGATCTCGCCACGAGAGGCCTGATCCACCTTCTCCACTATTGGATCCCTTCGAGGCGGGAACCGGTGCCTTTTACAACACTATCGAGGCACACACCCACAACCGAATTGGGGGCTCCCTAGATGACAACAAGATTCCACAAGAACAAGGTTTATCAATATAAACAAAAACAAGGATCTAGGTATTTGCAAGAAATACTAGATCGGGGGTTCTCCAAATGAATGGAGAGGAGACGAAGCGCTTGATTGCTGATGATGAAGATCGAGTTCTCCTCCTTCGATTCCCCAAGGGACGGGGCCTTTGGGTGGATCTAGGTGGAGCTCTCTTGGATGAAGGTTGCCGATCATATCTTGTCTTTTTCGAATGAATCAAGAGGTCTGGCAGGAGGGGGAAGGCTAGCTTAAATACCCCCTCTCTAGATCTGGCCGTTGCACAACTTTGGGGGCGGATTATCCGCCCCTCACTTGGGGCTGATTATCCGCCCCTGGGAAAACTCCGTCCCAAGGGCGGATTCTCCGGGGGAAACTCCGCCCCCTCTCTGGGGCTGGCGCCTGTGAAACTTGGTGAAGATCTTGGGGGGGATAATCCGGCCCCCTGAGGGGCGGATTATCCGGACAGACCGGAAAGTTCGGCCAACACTCCGCCCCCTCTCTGGGGCTTGCGCCTTGGCGATGAGCAGGGGGGCAGACTATCCGGCCCTCCTGAGGGGCGGATTATCCGGCGGGGCCGGAAAATCCGGCCAAAACTCCACCCCCCTTCTGGGGCTTGCCCTGCTTGGGAAGAGGGAGGGGCGGATTATCCGCCCCCCAAAAGCAGAATCCTTTTCCCTTTTTCTCAAAGAGAGCTGCAACACTTCAACACACATTAAATAATCCTTGATATTGTTATCTAACACACAAAACACTAGGGATTATTAAATGTTCTTTCAATCTCCCCCTTTTTGGTGTTAGATGACAATATTAAGATTTGCAATGAAACCGGCTAATGCCAGCTTAAATAATGAAAGACACTCCCCCTAGATGTGTGCATATTTAAAAATTGCATTTGAATACAAATACACACACTAGAGAGATCACAACTTCCATAACAAAGATAATTGAAACAGGGTGGTTTGGGAAACACGGTCATACCACCAGGATGAGAATATAGCCAAATAATATAGTTTGTTTGATAGCCTCCAAGCACATCCCAACCATACCAGCAATATTGACGCATACATTAGATAGGCCCATGATTCCATATGCCATCAAATATGCCTCCATAGATAAATCCAGAATTCCATGAGATCCACAATAGATAAATCCAGAAATCCATGAATACCACACAAAGTACCAAACTTAGTGAAACACGACAAAGTCTTACATAATCAAACACAAATAGCAAATGAGTTCACGCTAAAAAGGCACAAGCAAGCAAATAAAACGACTGAAAGAAAGATGCTTGTGCCCGACCCTTGCAAATCCATGAGACCTAATAGAACTACTACTCCCCCTTTGGCATCGAAACGCCAAAAAGGAAGAAGAGCGATGCTAACACCCCTGAAGATCACTACACACCCAAATTTGCAAGAATCAAATCAACCAAAAGCCAAATTTGAGTGTGTTTTCCATAAGAACAAGAGATATGCAGGAAAAACCAGAGAGACCCATGAGAAACCAACTCTTCTGAGGAAGAGGGCGGTGGACGAAGCCACCATGTTGGAGTGCATGGCATGACACCACGAAGATGTATCTTGAGTTCAAAACCAATGCTCATCGATGACCTAATATCACAAAATGATATTAAGGGAAATGAGTTTACTTGCTTTTGGCATTATGGGGGGAGGGTTGGCCCAATCAATTAGGACCACACTCCCCCTATGTCTATGCCCGCATCTAAACCAAATACATGAATAAGAGCAAGTGAGTGTGCAAGGGTAGTCAAGCCAAGCTCCTTGAATCTATGATATTTAGCTCATTCCTTAAATAACAAAATCTTTCTTCATCAAGAGGCTTCGTGAAAATATCAGCAAGTTGGTTCTTCGTGCTCACAAAGGATAGGGCAATATCACCACGAGCAACATGATCCCGAATAAAGTGGTTGCGAATCTCTATATGTTTTGTTCTTGTATGTTGCACGGGATTGTAAGCAATTTTGATAGCACTTTCATTGTCGCATAATAGAGTCACTTTGTCACAATTGACACCATATTCCTTTAAAGTTTGCCTCATCCATAACAATTGTGTACAAGCACTTGCAGCAGCAACATATTCAGCTTCGGCGGTTGAGAGTGAAATACAATTCTGTTTCTTTGATGACCAACACACTAGAGACCTGCCCAAGAATTGACATGCACCAGAGGTTGATTTCCTATCATCTTTGTCACCAGCCCAATCTGAATCAGTGTAACCACATAGAGAGAAACTTGAACCCTTGGGATACCATAACCCAAAATTTGGGGAATGAACCAAATAATGTCATCTACATAAAGCTTGGTTAGTAGAGCCAAAAATAATGTCATCTACATAAAGTTGGCATACAAAAAGCTCCCCATTAACCTTCTTAGTAAAAGAGTGGGATCGATTTGCCCAACTTCGAATCCACGGTCTAGCAAAATCTCTTTAAGGTGCTCATACCACGCATGTGGGGCTTGTTTAAGCCCATAGAGCGCCTTATTGAGTTTGTAGACATGATTCGGAAATTTGGGGTCCTCAAACCCCGGGGGTTGCTTGACGTATACTAACTCATGTAGAGGACCATTAAGGAAAGCGCTCTTAACATCCATTTGTTGTAATTTAAAATTATGATGGGCTGCATATGCAAGAAGGATACGGATGGACTCAAGACGAGCCACAGGAGCATAGGTCTTGCCAAAGTCAATTCCTTCCACTGGAGAGAATCCTTGAGCCACGAGTCATGCTTTATTCCTCACAACAATGCCATTTTCATCTTGTTTGTTCTTGAAGATCCACTTGGTGCCGATAACATTGCGGCAATCCTTTGGTTTCTCTACGAGCTTCCAAACTTTGTTGCGTTCAAAGTTATTTAATTCTTCATGCATTACAACAACCCAATTGGGGTCTTCAAGAGCATCAAAAACCTTCTTCGGTTCAACCATGGAAATGTGAGCTTGATGATCATAGAAGCTTGCAAGTTCTCTTCTAGTGGATACCCTTCGTCGTAGATCACCAACAACCTTGTCAAGAGTGTGACCCCTTAGTTCAAGGTTCCGATCAGCACGAGCCTTGTGACGAGCCTCAATGTCCTTATTGTTTCTAGAAGGAGTTGAATCAGTATTTGTATCCTTGTCTTGATTACTGCCTTGCCCCTGATCTTGGTCTGCGTTAACACCAGAAGATTGCTGCTGAGTTTGTTCTTCAGGGCCGGATAATCCGCCCCTTGGAGGGGCCGAACTATCCGGCCTGGGAGGTGAAGTACTGGAGCCTTTTTCCTAAGAGTGTCTGACAGGAGTTGGAGACCCAGGGCTGGATAATCCGCCCTCGAGGGCCAGAGAATCCGGCCTGGGAGCTTCAGAGTTGTTGGCTTCTCCTCCGGATCCTCTGGAACGAGTTGGAGTACCAGGGGCGGATTGTCCGCCCCTTGTAGGGGGCGGATAGTCCGGCCTAGGACTACCAACTTGTCCAGGGGACAGATGATCTTCAGCAGATTGTGGTGTTGGTGCAGGAATTTCTCCAACAGTAGGAGCTTGTTGATCTTGTGTAGATGAGGGCTCCACATGTGTGGAGCATTGTCCTTCCCAATCCGCCACAAGGGGTTCCTCAATGGGGCGGAAAAATCCCACGCCCATTCTTCTTATGGCATCTTGGGGTATTTCAACATCTGCATCACAAACATCAACTTGCCCTACAAAGGAGCCGTTATTTTCAGCGAACTCCACACTACAAGATTCTACAACAATCCCAGTGAGCTTGTTGTAGACTCTATAAGTGTGGGATTCGGCACCGTAACCAACAAAAATACCTTCTAAAGCCTTGGACTCAAATTTTGACAAATGGGCACCTTTAATAAGAAAGAAACACTTACACCCGAATACCCTGAAGTATGAGATGTTGGGCTTGCTACCAGTAAGAATTTCATATGGAGTCTTGTCCAAAATCTTTCGGAGGTAGAGCCGGTTCGATGAGTGACAAGCAGTGGATATGGCTTCAGCCCAAAAATTATAAGGAGACTTGAATTCAGCCAACATTGATCTTGCCATGTCCATCAAAGTCCGGTTCTTCCTCTTGGCTACACCATTTTGTTGAGGGGTGTACACAGCGGAATATTGATGTATAATCTCCTCTTCGCTCAGAAACTCATTCAAAGTGTAGTTCTTGAATTCCGAGCCGTTTTCACTTCTTATTGCCAAGATAGGAATATTGTGTTGACGTTGGACTTCATTGGCAAAGTCAATGACAGTTTGTTGAGTCTCACTTTTCAGCTTGAAAAAATAGACCCATGTGTATCTTGAGTAATCATCGACAATGACCAAGCAATATTTCTTCCAACCAAGACTTGGATGAGAAGGAGGACCAAATAAATCCACATGAAGTAATTCCAAGATCCTCTTTGATGACACAATAGTCTTCCTCTTGTGGGGAGAGTCATGCATTTTTCCTTCTACACAAGCCCTGCAAACACGATCTTTGGCAAAAGAGACATTGTCTTTTAGTCCAAGGATGTGGCCACCCTTCTGGAGACTTTGCAAAGTTCTCACGTTGATATGGGCTAAACGGTGATGCCATAGCCAGCCCACGTCGGCCTTTCCGAATAGACACATCGGACCCGAAGTGGTTTTCCCCGAGAAGTCCACCACATACAGGTCGTTTTCGACGTAACCAACGAAAGCAACCTTTAGAGACTTGCTCCAAAAGAGTACCACCAAATCATCATCGATAAAAACAGAAAAACCCATCTTGCCAAGGGCACGAACAGAAAGAAGGTTGTAACCGAGGGTCTCAACAAGCATGACGTCCACGAGAGAGATATCGTGGGCAACCACAACCTTGCCAAGACCCAATACTTGAGATTTAGACTTATCACCATAGGAGACCGTGATATTATCATGATTTGGACGCATCTCCGTGATGATATCCTTGCTTCCGGTCATATGACTAGTGCAGCCACTATCCAGTACCCATTTCGACCCACCGGAAGCATAGCCCTGCAAGAAAATTACTTCTTGGTTTTAGGTACCCATTTTTCAATGTGTCCTTTCATGTTAGTAACAAGGGTCTTTGGGACCCAAATAGACCAAGCAATATATTCATCAACGGGACCGACATAATAAGCGTAAACATCGCCATAGACATCACAAAAGAGTTCATAATTCGGATTGTGAGACCCTGCAAAACCAATATTGTTAGTCTTGTCTTTTGCGATATTCTTCTTAGCGGTTCTTATCTTCGATTGCACATTCTTGGTCTTGTTCTTCTTGGTTTTCTTCTTCTTGGACTTGGTAACATACCCGAGTCCCTCTTTACCATGATTTGACCTTTGTTTGCCAAGGACTTCATCAAGCACACCTTTATCCTTGGGAGTGATGTCCTTGATCACTTCTTTTTCCACACTATCATTTTCCTTGTTACTATATGTTGAGTTGGATGAGCTAGGAGTATCATATTTGGCCAATCGACTTTGAAGCTGATCATGTGACTCATTGAGAATATAGAACTTGTTTTTCAATGCCTTGTGAGCATTGTCAAGTTTCTCCAATTCCTCGGAGAGTCTACCATGAGCAGCCCCAAAGTTAATCTTTTCCTTCTTTAACTTTTGCTTTGGTGACAGCATTGTCACGTTCCTTAACAAGTTTAGTCACAATTTCATCATGTGACTCTTCAATAGACTCAAGCATCTCTTCAAGAGAGACCCGAGCCTCTTCCTCTTCTTCAAGAGCATTTTTTAAGGATGCAATTTCCATTGCATCCTCCCTTTCAATTCTGCCCTTTTCTTCAAGGAGATCTTCGTTTTGGGCTAGCTAGTCCATAAGAGCTTCAAAACAAACTTTGATCTAACCTTGCAAGTTAGTATAGAAATAATCCAAAGCAATAATCTCTTCTTTAAACTTAAGGCTAGTAGGATCATCCATGTCAATCATAGCCTTAGGAAAAGAAGAGTTAGAAGAAGTTACCTCAGAGCTCCTTGCCATGAGACAAGTAGCATTCTTGTTGATGATGTTTTCGTTCGGAGAGTCCAAGAGAGAAGTTGATGTAGATGTGGTGGCTATAGCAGCCACCTCTTGAGAGCTATCGTCCCCGTTCTCATCTTCACTTCCCGATGAATATTCTTCTTGAGCCACTAGAACAATCTTTGGTTGCTTCTTGAAAGGAGCATTCTTCTTTACAAACTGTTTCTTGCGTGGAGCCTTTGACTTGTCCTTGAAAATGAGTCTTCCTCCATTATCTTCCCTACTTTGATATGGACACTCAGCTACGAAGTGCAGCCGGTCACCACAGTTGAAACATGTTCTCAGCTTGGGACCATTTTCTTTTCTTCCATATGCTCCACTCTTGCGTTCCAGTTCAGCTTTAGCCTTGGCTGGATCTTTCTAGAAGTTTCTAGCATAAAGAGCCAAGTATTGTCCATGAATCCTTTTTATATCCTCATGACAGTCCAGACCTTCTAGAGCATATTCATCATGATCAATTACACTAGTCTTCAAGGCCACGTTGACCCCTTTTTGCATCCCCATAGCTCGAGCACGAGCATCTTCTGCATTCTTGGCGGCCACTTTGAAGGCGGCCATTTATTGCATTACCTCATTGGATGTCATGAGGTGATAGTTATGCCTACCTTGGAGACTTTTCAAATCTGTGGGCTCAAATGGCATAAGAGCACTAACATACTTGCGCTTGATCCATGCATCATCAACATGAGCGGCACCATGATTTCTGAAATTTGTGGCTATAGCCTTAAGACTCCTATACATGTCTTCATGGTCTTCTCCATCCAACATATAGAATCCTTCAGCTTCGTTGCTCAATGCATCATATCTATTCCTCTTCATACTTTCATTTCCGATGAAGATCTCGGTGAGAGCATCCCAGGCTTCCTTCGTTGTACTAAGATGCTAATGTGTGGCATATCTTTGTCACCCACACCAAGTTGTATCATGTGTAGAGCTGTAGCGTTGAGTTGGCTATCGACCACTTCTCTTCTTGTGAGATTGTTGGGGTTTCCAACATGAAGACCATTTTCGATGATCTTCCACAACTCTATGGAGGAACTTCACACATGAGATTTCATCAAAAATTGCCATTAAGTAAAAGTAGATGCAGAAAGTTTGGGTGGATCACCCCTATTATGTATATGTGGGTGAGGAATAGGTGGATCAGGGGAATACACGTGAGAAACCTCATTGTATCCATCCTTACCACTATCCTTTTTCGAGGAGGAGCTCTTGCTAGTGTCATCACCAACCACTTCGTTATCTTTAGAAACAGTTTTACCCGTTTCCTTGGATTGCGGAGTGGTATCCTCAGAGTTAGATGGAGGTGATGCTGCGGATGTGGAGAGACGCATTATCAATTGACGCATCTCTTCCATCTTAGCCTCCATTGAATTCACCAAGGTTGTTTCCAATGTTTTGAGATCGTTCATGGTGACTACCTCCGGAGCATCACTCCCATCTACATTGGAACCCATACTTCTCTTAGGCGGTTAAGCCCGAAATAAGAGCCGAGGCTCTGATACCAATTGAAATGGATCGTATGGGCACCTAGAGGGGGGGTGAATAGGTGCTAACCAATTTTTAATACTTCCTCAATTTTAGGCTTGACACAAAGTAAATTCTCTAGATATGCAACTACGAGAATTTCCCTATAGGCAACCCTAACTACTAAGCACATAAAAAGAGGAGCGAGGAAACCATAGTGGAGCACGCGGAGACACAGTGATTTGTTTTACTGCAGTTCCTTCCTTGTTAAGGGAAGTACATCTGCGTTGGAGGGGTTGGCGGTTCTAAGACCACCACACCACAATAGGCCTCACCCTATTCTCCGATGGATCTCGCCACGAGAGGCCTGATCCACCTTCTCCACTATTGGATCCCTTCGAGGCGGGAACCGGTGCCTTTTACAACACTATCGGGGCACACACCCACAACCGAATTGGGGGCTCCCGAGATGACAACAAGCTGCCACAAGAACAAGGTTTATCAATATAAACAAAAACAAGGATCTAGGTATTTGCAAGAAATACTAGATCGGGGGTTCTCCAAATGAATGGAGAGGAGATGAAGTGCTTGATTGCTGATGATGAAGATCGAGTTCTCCTCCTTCGATTCCCCAAGGGACGGGGCCTTTGGGTGGATCTAGGTGGAGCTCTCTTGGATGAAGGTTGCAGATCAGATCTTGTCTTTTTCGAATGAATCAAGAGGTCTGGCAGGAGGGGGAAGGCTGGCTTAAATACCCCCTCTCCAGATCTGTCCGTTGCACAACTTTGGGGGCGGATTATTCGCCCCCCACTTGGGGCGGATTATGCGCCCCCCAAAAGCAGAATCCTTTCCCCTTTTCTCAAAGAGAGCTGCAACACTTCAACACACATTAAATAATCCTTGATATTGTTATCTAACACACAAAACACTAGGGATTATAAAATGTTCTTTCACCTTCTCCTCCTATTGTGTCTTATTCAGGATCTCCTCCCCCTGATGTCTCTTCTTCGACACCATCCTCCTCTGCTCCGTCTAGTTCTCCTAGTTCTCCTCGTTCTCCGGAGTCTTCCTCTGCTATTCCTTCTTCTTCATCATCGTCTCCTGAGTCTCCTGAGTCGTCTTCCTCTGATGAGCTTTCCTCTACTCGTCCTGTTCGTCAGCAGCATGCCCCCAACCATTACTCTCCTAGTCAGTATGGTCTTTCTGTTGCCTCCAAGCCGACTTCTTATCGGGATGCTGAGCATCATCCTGAGTGGCAGCTGGCCATGGCCGAGGAGATTGCTGTGCTTGAGTGCACTGGCACCTGGGATCTTGTTTCTCCCCCTCCCGGTGTTCGTCCTATCACGTGTAAGTGGGTCTATAAGATTAACACCCGCTCTGATGGATCTCTTGAGCGCTATAAAGCGCGTCTTGTGGCTCGTGGTTTTCAGCAGGAGCATGGTCATGACTATGATGAGACCTTTGCTCATGTGGCTCATATGACCACTATGCGTACTCTTCTTGCTGTTGCCTCTGTTCGTCACTGGTCTGTGTCCCAGCTTGATGTTCAGAACGCCTTTCTCAATGGTGATTTGAGTGAGGAGGTTTATATGTAGCCTCCCCCTGGGTATTCTGTTCCCGAGGGGATGGTTTGTCGTCTTCGAAGTTCTCTTTATGGCCTCAAAAAGGCTCCTCGTGCCTGGTTTGAGCGCTTTGCTTCTGTAGTGACTGCTGCTGGTTTCTCCCCTAGTGCTCATGATCCCGCACTATTTGTTCACACTTCTCCTCGTGACGCACTCTTCTTCTTCTCTATGTTGATGATATGATCATTACTGGTGATGATTCTGCGTATATTGCCTTTGTCAAGGCTCGTCTTCGTGATCAGTTTCTTATGACTGATCTTGGTCCTCTTTGATACTTTCTTGGGATTGAGGTTTCCTCCACTTCTGATGGCTTTTACATCTCTCAGGAAAAGTATATTCAGGATCTTCTTGCTCGTGCTGCACTTGGGGATGAGCGCACTGTTGAGACCCCTATGGAGCTTAATGTTAAGCTTCAACCTACTGATGGTGATCCTCTTTCTGATCCGACGCGTTATCGTCATCTTGTTGGGAGTCTTGTTTATCTTGTTGTCACTCGTCCTGACATCTCTTATCTTGTTCATATTCTCAGTCAGTTTGTTTCTGCTCCTACACTGTTCACTATATTCATCTGCTTCGTGTTCTTCGTTATCTTCGTGGTACGATCACTCGTCTCCTTTTCTTTCCTCGTTCGAGCTCTCTCCAGCTCCAGTGCTATTCGGACGCTACTTGGGCGAGTGATCCTTCGGATCTCCATTCACTTTCTGCTTACTGTGTGTTTTTTGGTGGTTCACTCATTGCTTGGAAGACGAAGAAACAGACGGCGGTTTCCCGTTCGAGTGTTGACGCTGAGTTGCGCGCTATGGCCTTGTTGACTGCTGAGGTGACCTGGTTACGGTGGTTACTTGCGGATTTTGGGGTCTCTATTACCACACCTACTCTGGTTTTGTCTGACAGTACAGGTGCTATTAGTATTGAACGTGATCCGGTCAAGCATGAGCTTACCAAGCATATTGGTGTTGATGCTTTCTATACACGTGCTCAGGTGCAGGCTCAGGTTGTTGCGCTTCAGTATGTGCCTTCAGATTTACAGTTGGCGGATTTCTTTACGAAGGCACAGACCAGAGCGCAGCATGATTTCTTACTCTCCAAACTCAGTGTTGTGGATCCACCATGAGTTTGAGGGGGGGTGTTAGATGTATATATCTGTATATTGTTTCCCCATATGTTAGGGGGCTTCCTGCATATTTGCCTTGTACCTGTACTATATATTGTGGCCTTTGGCCCCCAGAGGAATACAACTAGTCTATTCCTAACAGTTTCCACTAGTGTCCCGACCCCATCCACAGCCGGGACTAATGGCCTGGACGAAAGGCCTGTTTTCTACTAGTGTGGCACTGACGCTGTCCCGGTCAGCCGTGGCCCGTCGAAGGAGACGTGACTGCTTGAGCTGCCACGGCGAGGGCGGTGGAGGCCACGCCTAGTGAGGACGTCATCGACCTCCAGGCCATCCCAGTAGGTGTTGTGTCCTTCCAGGTTGTTAGGGTTCCGGCGTCCTCGCGCTCCTGTAGCAGGACGCTGGCCCAGTAGCGCTCGTCGCGCCAGCTGGGGTCCTCCTGGTTGATGGCTGGTAGCAGTGAGAGGCATTGTACGATGATCGCTGGTCGCCACCAGCGTGCATTGGCAGGATGGCATTTCCGTTGTGGGCAATGTTCCACCCACCTGGTAAGTGCCAGTTCGGTGGCACGAGAAGGTTCGTCTTGTACAGGACCGTCTCCTCCTCGAGGATGATGTCGTGCGACCTTGCGCCATTGCTCAGGCTGTCGCTGGCCTCGTGGTTGTTGTCTGGCCATTTCCACGACACTTGGTATCACGACATCCCTAGCCATTAGTTTAAACCGCCATTATCATGTCACCGTCACATTGGTCACATTGCCCAAACGACACAACAAAGCCTCCAAAATCAACCAAATACGATCATATGCAACTCATTTCCTCCCAAAGGAGAAACAACTCATATAGAGCATCACTAATAAAACATATAATAAGGTCCTTACCTTTGTGCTTAGCAGAGACATAGTATACTGCTACTCCTGTAGGCTCCTTGTCCAGTGAGGATAACAGACACATAGATACATGCTTAGTTCATGTTTGCCATTTAAATCATGCAAGTGTGTGATCTGAAATACTCAAGTGACCGTCCACTAAAATAATGGCCACGACTCCTATTGTTGATTATTTCCGCTGTAGCTTTGAGACCAACTATAATGATATCAAATGGTGTGCCCATATATGTCCCATTTGTATACCTAATGCATCTTGAATGGTCCTGCTAATCTATGATTTTAACTAATCTATTATCAAGAACTAAGACAGTAGCTTTCTGGCCTTTCCCATGAAGCACTATTAGGTAACTAATCTATTATCAAGAACTAAATAGTTTTCTGGCCTTTCCCATGAAGCACTATTGGGCCTTGTGATACTCATATTCTTGTAAATAGTGGTTGTACTCACTGAAAGTCTTAATGGATTCAGAGCCAACATCGAGAACCCATCCGAACTTTAGGGATAGCATCGGCATAATCTTGTAGTATCAGTAGGAAAATACCTAAGCATGATTTGTTGCATGTCATTATGACCGAATTACCTTGCTTTTGGAATCTGCTGCAAACCTGCAAACTCGGCCGAGCTCGGCATCCATGTACCAACCAGCCATGGCGACATCACTCGAACTCATTCCCACCTAGCAAAACAGCTAGCAAAACAACAGCAGCAGAGCATGCAAGCATGGACACACAGAGTAGATCTCGTTAGTCACCTTCTGAAACACAAAAATAGTAAAACCCCTTAATTCCGATTTTCCAATAAGTTGCTAAATAATTATGTGAGTAGATCAACGTTAAGGCATTAAAACACTATGCACAGACGCTAACATTGCCAAAAAAATTAGATTTTCATTTCTATTACATTATTTCCATGATCTATGAACCAATTGCGAAAAATAATGAATGAAAACACAACACAATAAATTTGACTAACTTGTGAGATATGATGAAATACCTCGAAAAGGCATCTAAGAATAATATACGCTAATTATTGTTGTTGTAACATATTGCCGATCTCTGTACCTTTCTTCATGTTCGTAAGCACCAAAGATAAGCTAAAGAATTAAACCTCTTTGTATTGCCAAAGAATTAACATGACCAAGCAAAGTAAAGTTAGCGTGTCATCACTTTAACATAAGATCCACCATCACATTGGAAGCATCGAGCTACGGGCGGCAGAGAGTACTGCATGTGTCATCGAACCTGTACCCATAGAGCATGTCATGCATAGCACCTTGGACAAAGACATGAAACATTCTCCCTGTGCGATTGATCAGGGGATCAATGAGAACCTCCTCGGTCACCCTATTCTGTACCATTTCCCCCCTATCAAACCGCAGACCACAAAAAGGACGCACACAATGCTGAATTCTACTTGATAAGAAAAACCCACTGCCTTGAGATCGTCGGGCATGAAGAGCCAGAGCGCGGCGGCATTGGCACCGTCGGTGTACACAACGGAATTCACCCCGTCGGCTAGAAACTTCTTTCATCTCGAATTTGCTCAGGTTTCACCGTACATCGACAATTTTTCCAGAATCTCCAGTTACCTTTGGCATGAGTCAAAAGAAGAGATCATACTTTCCTTTACTAGAAGATGTATGATGTAAAAGATCAACCAAGTTTGCTCTGAAAATGCAACCAAACCCATCACCTACGCATATAAGTAGAGAAATAAGCAAAGAGTAAATGAAAAAGTCCAAAATAAGCATTGAACTCGACCTGGTTAGCTAAATCAAACCATGAACATCTGATCCCGGAAATTGCCGCACTAAACTCTGTGATCCCGGTCTGTTTTAAACCCTGCATCAGTTTGGCTCACCGGGAAAACAATGAACTAGACCGGGATATCATGCTTCACTCGTTGACAACCAGGAGTTCAGGGTTTGATTTAGCTAACAACTACAAGGTCAAGGTTTGTTTTGGACTTTTTCCTTTATTAAATGAGAGATTGCATTAAATTTGGTGGAAATTTAATGGATTTTGAGTGGATAAAATGGAGGGGCATTTGTGTGAGTGGGGGCTTCACCCACATGAATGAGGGAAGAGGTAGGGGCACCCACCTTGGCCGCCGACCATGGCAAGGGGCTGCCCCTACCCCTATAAAAGGCATCACTCCTCTCACATCTCATCCACACCTCCTCGTGAAAGATCTCTCTCCCCCCTCTAGTACTATTTCCCAATGGTCTCGGCTTAGCGAGATACATCTTCCCGTCGTCTTTTTCTGGAGCGAGAATTTGCTACTTCCGCTGCATTGCTGGAGCGAGGTCACGGAGGTTGTCGGAGGATCGTACATGTGTTCGATCACAGATGCTCCACTGAGTTGCGGTGCAGTCAGACTTCTACTCGATCTTGAGATTGGCAAGCGAACGACTACATCATCCATGAGTCCAATCTCGTAAGGATTTGTCGTTCTTCAAGGGTATGTATTCTATGGATGTATATCCACCCGTTGATTGTATCTAGGTAGATGGATCGTGGTGCTTAGTAGTTCACATCGTAGAATTTTTTTGTTTTCTATGCTACAAACCCAACACCTTGCCATTGCTAAATGATAGGTATTAATCGATAGTATCGTCGCCAAGAATGCTGATCAAGGCAGCCTTGAAAGTGGTATCAAGTTTTTTTAAAGCCTCTTCATAAGTAGGATTACAATCTCCCTCAGGTGCGCCATAGATGCGCTATAGAAAATCATGGTATGAAGCCAGAGAACTTCCCTCGCACGCCATCTCTTGTAATTGACACCTTCAAACACAGGTGGCTTCATGGATGCAGCAAAGCCAATTAGGGTAAATTGCCTATAGTAAGGTTTTCGGATTATTGGAAAAATGAGCAATTTACCACAAGATTTAATAGATAAAACAGTAAAAATAACAAGTGGAATATTGCAGCCATGGATAATCTCACAAAAGAAATTATCCAAATAGACAGAGGGTAAAACAAGACTAAAGCAAATAAACTAGTGAAGTAATTTAGTAAACAACAACACATATCTAGGCCAAAGACTAGAAGTACAGGCTGCAAGAGGATTTCGAATATAAGAAAGAGGGACACATATTTTCTAGAGGAGGGACCAATCGAGTTGCTGCCGTTGTCAGCCATGTTGCCGAGGATGTAGTCGACCTCCGGGAAGAAGTCGTCATTGGGAAAGATGTCATCGGTGTTCAGAGCGTCCGTGGCGAAGAGGAAGAAGGAAGTAGTCGCACGTTAGCGCTCCTCAAAAACCCTATCGCCCTTCTCCCATCCAGGACTCGAAGAGACGGGACTTCAGAGGGCTACTGTCCCGACTAGCGATGCACGCCGCAAGACGGGATGGGGAAGAACGGAACGGCAGCGCAATGCTATGGGACTGGAGACGATGTAGTGAAGTGTGTAAGAGGAGAGGATCAACCTCTCACTCTTATAGGAATGGATAGGCAGGCGAATAGGCAATGATCAAAGCCGAACAACCTCCACTAAGTTTGAATTGAATCTTTAGTGAGTTCATATTGAACACGCACTCACGCAGACTGTTTAGATTATTAATCCATTCATCCGCGGCAAAAGAAAAGAAAAGAAAAGAAGCTCTTGGCATTCCCGCGAGGGGCGCAAGTTATGACGAGGCGGACGGCAGAGCAGGAGCATGCATGTATGTCTCTCTCCTTCTCATTCTTTTACCAAGTGGTGGAAGAGCATCTCTTATAAGGTGGTGAAACTTTCCTTCAACTAGCAGTGTGAGACTAAACAGTTATCCCACATGTTGCTATGCATGAATGGCCATATATACCTCTATGGTTTTCAGGAATTATTAACATGGAAATTTGGCTAGGCCATTTAGGCAAAAATACCAACATATCGTTGTTGGCTCTGTGTGAATTCTGGTACAATTCTAACACTACTGGAAAAACCCTCTTCGGTTCGACGTGAACAATGCCAGTAGTCCCGGACTGTCACAGCCCGCAACTAGTGGGAGCACTAGTCCCGGGTCGTTAGGCCTCTAACGGCTAGAAACGGCCGTAGTCACTAGTTCCGGGCTGGACCAGATCTTTAGTCCCGGTCCGTATTACGGACCGAGACTAATGACCTGGAGCAGGCCAGCTGGTCTTTTCGTGGACTATTAGTCCCGGGTCGTATCATGGCCCGGGACTAGTTGTCCACCACTATATATTCTGCTTCCTATCCTGCTGCCCTAAAGCATATGATGGCCATTTTTCTCAAAGAAGCAAGAGAGTTCATGCCATTTTTTCTAAAGATTTGTCAAGATTTAGTTTGCAACCCCTAAATCCAAAGCTTTAAAAGGTTAGAACTTCATTCTTTCATCTCTTATTGATACTTTAGCTCTATAATGATCTAGAAGTATAGAGATATGGATCAATGCATGCATGCTCTAGAAGTAGAAGGATTTTGATATATATATATGTGTAACAAATTGTGATTAGGCACATAGTTACTGAAAATTGAAATGTATAATTTTAGAGTTTCAGAGCTTAGAATTGAATGATGTTTTCACTGATAGAACAATAATAAAAAACTCCACATTTATCATGTTGATTGTTTTCTCCAATTCATAAATTGGTGCATGTAAATTTTTAAAAATTCAAAATTAATGCTCTAGAAGCTCTCAATATAACTTGTAATAATTTTATCATGTTCTGTAATGTTTTTTTATATACTTTTACTATAATGCAGATGGTCCAGGAATGGATGTACGGTACTGACCGACGCTCTGGCAAGTTCATTAATGGCGTGCATGAATTCATCCGTGTTGTTGATGCAAACAAGCGCAATGGTTTTGTATTCTGTCTATGTAGTGGATGTAGGAATCAGAAGGATTACTCTGACTAAAAAAACCTTCACAGCCACCTATTGAAGTCCGGCTTCATGCCCAGTTATAATTGTTGGACCAAGCACGGAGAGAGAGGGGTTATAATGGAAGACAATGAAGAAGAGGAGGAGGATGACAATTATCATGGTTTCCCTGAGTACGGAGATACTTCCATGGGGGATGCTGAAGGGGAGGATGAAGAAGAGACACATGATGAACCCACTGATGATCTTGGTCGGACCATTGCCGATGCAAGAAGAGATTGTGAAATTGAAAAGGATAGGGAGAAGTTCAATCACATGTTAGAGGATCACAAAAATTTGTTGTACCCAAATTGCAAAAATGGTCTGAAAAAGCTGGGCAGCACACTGGAATTGCTGCGATGGAAGGCTGAGTGTGCTATACCTGACTCCTCATTTGAAAAGTTGCTGAAAATGATGAAGAATATGCTTCCAAAAGATAACGTATTGCCCACCAATACGTACGAAGCAAAGAAGGTTGTTTGCCCTCTAGGTTTAGAGGTTTAGAAGATACATGCATGCCCTAATGACTGCATCCTCTACCACGGTGAGGAGTACGAGAATTTGGATGCATGCCCGGTATGCACTTCACTTCGGTATAAGATTAGACGAGATGACCCTGGTGACGTTGAGGGCGAGCTCCCCTCCCCCCGTAAGAGGGTTCCTGCCAAGGTGATGTGGTATGCTCCTATAATACCACGGTTGAAACGCTTATTCAGAAACAAAGAGCACGCCAAGTTGTTGCGATGGCATAAAGAGGAACGTAAGTCAGACGGGGTGTTGAGAAACCTCGCTGATGGGTCGCAATGGAGAAAAATTGATAGAAAGTACCCGGACTTTGCAGATGACGCAGGAAGTTTAAGGTTTGGTCTAAGTACAAATGGCATGAATCCCTTTGGCGAGCAGAGCTCCAGTCACAACACCTGGCCCGTGACTCTATGCATCTATAACCTTCCTCCTTGGTTTTGCATGAAGCGGAAGTTCATTATGATGCCAGTGTTGATCCAAGGTCCGAAGCAACCCGACAACGACATTGATGTGTACCTAAGGCCATTAGTGGAAGAACTTTTATAGTTGTGGCACGAACCCGGCATACATGTGTGGGATGAGCACAAGCAGGAATAATTTAACCTCCGAGCATTGCTTTTCATAACAATCAATGATTGGCCTTCTCTTAGTAACCTTTCAGGACAGTCCAACAAGGGATACAATGCATGCATACACTGTTTAGATGAGACTGAAAGTATATATTTGGAACATTGTAAGAAGAATGTGTACAATGAGCATCGTCGATTTCTTTTGGCCAAGCATCCCCTAAGAAAGAAAGGCAAGCATTTAAACGGTCTGGCATGTCACCAGACAAAGCCTAAGGAGCGTACTGATGCTGATATATTTGATATGGTCAAAGATTTGGATCAAATGGTAACCTTTGGAAAGGGTCCTGGTGGAAAATCTGTTCTGAAGGACGCTGAAGGACACGCACCCATGTGGAAGAAGAAATCTATATTTTGGGAGCTACCACATTGGAAATTCTTAGAGGTCCGCTCTGCAATCGATGTGATGCATGTTACGAAGAATCTTTGTGTGAACCTGTTAGGCTTCTTGGCTGTGTATGGGAAGACAAAAGATACACCGGAAGCACGAAAGGACCATCAACGTATGAAAGACCCAGATGGCCTGCATCCAGAATGGTTTCAAGGCCATGCCAGCTTCTCGTCGAATATAAAGGGAATAATAAATATGGCAGAAAAAAGTTCCAAAACCTAAAGTCTCATGACTTCCACGTGATTATGACGCAAATGCTTCCGATTGCATTGAGGGGGCTTCTACCAGATAATGTTCGAGTACCCGTTGTGAAGCTATGTGCATTTCTCAATGCAATCTCTCAGAAGATAATCAATCCTGAATATCTACCATGGTTACAGAATGATGTGGTCCAATGTCTTATCAGTTTTGAGTTGGTGTTCCCACTGTCCTTCTTCAATATTATGACGCACGTGCTGGTTCACCTAGTCGAAGAGATTTCCATTCTCAGTCCTGTATTTCTACACAATATGTTTCCCTTTGAGAGGTTCACGGGAATCTTAAAGAAATATGTTCGTAACCGTGCTAGGCCAGAAGGAAGCATCTCCAAGGGCTATGGAACAATGGAGGTCATTCAATTTTGTGTTGACTTCATTCCTGACCTTAGGCAGATTGGTCTTCCTCAATCGCGGTATGAGGGGAGACTGAGTGGAAAGGATACTCTAGGAAGGAAATCAATAATATGTAGGGATGGACATTCTTACACCGAACAACATTACACCGTTCTACAGAATTCTATCTTGGCAGCCCCATATATCGAGGAACACAAGAAAATCTGACGCTCCAACAACCCTGGAATGCATGACTCTTGGATTAGAGATGAACACATTAAGAGTTTCGGCGGTTGGTTGCAACATATCATCAAAAACAACACTCTTGGAGATCAGCTATACTTGTTATCTAGGTCACCATCTTTGACTATATCGACTTTCCAAGGGTACGAGATAAATGGGTATACATTTTACACGATATCCCAAGATAAAAAAAGCACCAACCAAAACAGTGGTGTCCGCTTTGATGCAATAGACAACAAATGGGTCAAAGACCACATATTATGCTTACATAGAGGAGATATGGGAACTTGACTATGGACCTACTTTTAAGGTCCCCTTGTTTCGGTGCAAATGGGTCAAGCTGACAGGAGGAGGGGTTGAGGTAGACAAGAAATACGGAATGACATCGTTGGATCTCAACAATCTTGGGTACTTAGACGAACCATTCTTCCTAGACAATGATGTGGCTCAGGTTTTCTATGTGAAGGACATGTCTACCAAACCTAGAAAAAGAAAAAATAAGAAAAAGAATACATCAGACGATGAGCCAAAGCGCCACATAGTTCTTTCGGAAAAAGAAACATCGTGGGAGTGGAGGACAAGACAGACATGTCAGAAGATTGTGGTAAGTTTCATGAAATTCCGCCCTTCGCGGTGAAGGATGACGCAAGCATCATGTTAAGGAATGAATATGCTCCATGGATACGGCGGGATCAGAAAGGAACACACGCGAAGAAATGATGTGTAATCATTGTAACATTTTATGAGTGAAGATGCTTCATGTGTCCATTTTTATAGTGTTGTCTGCAAACAATCTTGAGTGTGTTAGTCCCGTTTTGTGGCTGGACCGGGACTAAGGGGGGGCCTTTAGTCCCGATTCATACTTACCATTAAGATCTGATCTCCAAACGCGTGAGGTCACATATTAGGGAGTTCCTCTATGACCAGTTTCTTGGAGATGCCGGAGGACTAGGCTCCGGCGGCATCTCCCTAAAACTGGCCCTAGTGGTTTCCCTGCTCTCGAAAACCATCTTGCAGCTTGTAACTTCTCTAACTAGATCAATACGCCTGGGAGCTAACTAATTTCACATATTAGGGAGTGCCTCTATGACCAGTTTCTTGGAGATGCCGGAGGACTGGGCTCCGGCGGCATCTCCCTGAAACTGGCCGTAGTGGTGTCCCTGCTCTCGAAAACCATCTTGGAGATGCCTCAAACTGGATGGAGGACTGTACTCACAAGGATTCCTATTTATAGTACAAGCAGCTTGGCATAATGTCGACACTCACGACATAATATCGACACTCACCCCCTATTATTAGTGCTGACTCATGTTTTGTCCCGGTTGGTGTCTCCAACCGGGACTAAAGGTTCATCTTTAGTCTCGGTTGGTGACACCATCCGGGACAAGGTACAAGCCGCGAGACATAATGTCGACACTCATCCCTATTATTAGTGTTGCCTGGCCCAGTCTGCTGCAATCCCTTCAGTCGCGGTTGGTTTCTCCAACCAGGACTAAAGATGAACCCTCTCTTTATAGGCAGTTCGCTCTATTTATAGGCTGCTCGATCCATCCTGCCCACACTTTTCTCTATTTATAGGCTGCTCTATTTATAGGCCTTTTCCTCTAAATACAACATCTAAGAGAGGAAGGTGTGGATGTGTGGATAGCCATGGCACGATCGCTCTAGATATAGAGGGAAAGGGCGGGAAAACTTGGCGGGAAGATTTGGGAAATGGCGGGAAATATCTTTAGTCCCGGTTAGTTACTACAACCGGGACTAAAAGCTCTCATAAAAAGGAAAGGGCGGGAAAACTTGGCGGGAAGCGGTGGAAAATGGCGGGAAATATCTTTAGTCACAGTTTGTGACTACAACCGGGACTAAATGGATATTATATTAAGATTCTTTATATTTTTATGATAATAATAGACATATTATTTGTTTTATTCGGATTTTACAATAAAAGATATGATTTTCCAAAGTTTTATATTTGATTTGAATTAAAAAGAGAAAATTTACAAATGAAATAATTTATAAATGATGAAAACAGATATATGGATATTATATTAAGATTCTTTATATTTTTCTGATAATAATAGACATATTATTTGTTTTACTTGGATTTTTACAATAAAATATATGATTTTCCAAAGTTTTATATTTGATTTGAATTAAAAAAGAAAATTTACAAATGAAATAATTCATAAATGATGAAAACAGATATATGGATACTATATTAGGATTCTTTATATTTTTCTAATAATAATAGACATATTATTTGTTTTATTTAGATTTTTACAATAAAAGATATGATTTTACAAAGTTTTATATTTGATTTGAATTAAAAAAGAAAATTTACAAATGAAATAATTTATAAATGATGCAAACAGATATATGGATATTATATTAATATTCTTTATATTTTTATGATAATAATAGACATATTATTTGTTTTATTTGGATTTTTACAATAAAAGATATGATTTTCCAAAGTTTTATATTTGATTTGAATTAAAAAAGAAAATTTACAAAAAACAAAGTCGCAGGTCATGACTCGACCCGGGACTAGAGGGTGCCTGCGTGCGCAAAAAAAAAGTGGCCGAAAAAACACACTAGTCCCGGGTCGTGGCTTAACCCGCGACTAAAGGAGGGGTCTTTAGTCGCGGGTTAAGCCACGGCCCGGGACTAGAGACCCTCTAATCGCGGACGGTGGCTTAGCCTGGGACTAAAGGTCTATCCCTATATATTATGGCGCCAGGGGAGGTTCTGCCCCAATACTTAGCATTTCTCGATAAAGACGAAGCACGCTGCCTCGCCATGCCGCCCAACCGCGCGCCGCTCCGTCATGCCTCGATCGGTGAGAGCTCGAGGGAGTAACGGGCGGGTGTGGTTTTTTTTTGTAATTATTAGTTATTGTAATTGTAATTAACTAGGATTAAGATTATATTGTTAGTTAGGGTTATTTTAATTATAATTATCTAGGGTTATTTTTTATTTATAATTAGCTAGGGTTATTTTTTAATTATTGTTTTAGTTATAATTAGCTAGGATTAGGATTATATTGTTAGCTAGGGTTATTCTAATTATAATTAGCTAGGGTTATTTTTTTAATTTTAATTATCTAGGGTTATTATTGTTTTAATTATAATTAGCTAGGGTTATTTTTTTTGTTTTAGTTATTAGCTAGGATTATATCGTTTTACCACAATTAATATTAGGATTATTGTTTTACCACAAATAATATTAGGGTTATTTTTTTGTTTTAGTTATTAGGATTATTGTTTTACCAAAAATAATATTAGGGTTATTAAGTAGAGTTATTGTTTTTTTGTTTTAGTTATTAAGATTATTGTTTTATCACAAATAATATTAGGGTTATTAATTAGGTTTTTTTTGTATTAGTTATTAGGATTATTGTTTTACCGCAAATAATATTAGGGTTATTAATTTGTGTTATTAGGGTTATTTTTTTGTTTTAGTTATTAGGGTTATCGTTTTTTCTAACATGTTTAACTCTCTTTCTATTATAGATAAGTAAGTCATGGATCCATCCGAAGATCCTGGTCGCATCGGTGAAGGTTTTCTTCAGGGCATGATAAGAGGTGAAATTTCACTTAATATTACTACCGGCGAAGATATTTTGTTCGAGGAAGAGATATCCTCATATCTGAATCCATCCGGTGATGGACTAGAGGAAAACCTAATGTATCAAGGGGAAGACCGGATGGACAAAGGGCAAACAAATAACAATAATAATGATGGCCCCTCGACAGGATCCGGCGAGGTACATATATATATATATATAAAGCCTCGTGTTACCTCTATTTATTAACTGATCAAGATATATATTAATCACTCTCTCTTCTTCTTTTAGCCCACCGGATCAAAGCAATTGACAGCTCGAACAAAACAAGGGCCGAACAAAAAGTTGGATGGTAATCAGAGGTTCACCATCGAAGAAATAGATGATGATGGTGAACCGATTGCTCCAGAGAAGCACTGGAGGATGTTTATAAATCAATGCGGGGTGCTTGTTAGGGACAACCTACCGATCACCATCCAAGAATGGAATCAGTCAAAGAAACTCAGTGAAGAATCCAACAGTTATGTCACCGATGATGCCAAAGATGACCTTTGGCAGAAGCTCATAGCGCATTTCATACTACCTCTAGAGTATGAAGAATTTGATGTAGATGGTATTCCCCCAAATCCGTGTGGGCTTGAAAATAGAGCGAAATTCAAGGAGTGGGCTCTGAGCAAGATGGCTGAACTGTACCGGAACCACAAGAAAAGTTTATACGCAAAATATGTCACGAAAAAGAAAACTCCAGACTTCAAAGGAGTAAACGAGAAGTTGAGAGAACAGTGGCCCGATTTTGTATAGTATAAGCAATCTGATAAAGCAAAGGCAAAGTCGGCAAAGAACGTGTTAAATGCTGCCCAAAAGAAATACCATCATAAAATGGGGACAGGTGGCTACAAGAGTGTCGTCCCTAAGTGGGAAACTATGGAGAAGAAAATGAGGGCTAGAGGCGTCACTCCTGGTACAGATGGATGGCCCGAGAGGTCAAAGCACTGGTGGTACGGGCACGGGGGATTGTTGGACCCAGAAACAGGGAAGCCATTATTTCATGAAAAAATTCTAAAACCCTCCCAAGACCTTATTCAAGCAATGAACGATGCTCAATTGGGATTGTTCCATCCCGAGAGAGAAAACGACGAGCTGACACGCGCCCTAGGGAATCCTGAAAAGGGAGGACGAACACGAGGCAAAGGCGTCGGTGTCTCGTCGAAGAAAGGGTTTCCTTAGTACGATGCCAGTTACAGAAGCCGTCAGAGAAAGAAGGACCGGGAGGCAGACCGGATCTCCAGGGTAGAGCAGGACCTAGCTGATCTGAAGAACCTCATGCAAGAAATTAGACAAAGGCCGCCATCGTCAACTCACCCGCAGGCTGATGATCCTGCATTGGATCTTAGCCAGCGGAGAAGCAGCGTGGCTTCCACGGAGGTCCGGGCTGATGATCAAGCACTGCTGGATGATGCACCGGCTCCTCACTACCCCGTGGATGATGTCAGAGATATGGCGCAATGTGAGCTACATCAGCCAATGAACAACCTGTCCTTCAAGGTGGCGATCGGCACTGCTTTACCTTGTCTACCTGGAGCACTCCACCATTCACATGCTCGTGTCACGGTGGATGACATAATGGAGGATTTTGTGGACCTAGAGATTGAAATTGCTACGCCTGAAGGCCTTACGAAACTAGGAGATGTCAAGCGCAACATCATTCTATGGAAGAAGTACATCAAGTTTTCAGGCTCGGCGCCAAGGCCACCGACTCCAAGGAATCCAAGTCCACCCCGCATCGAATATAGTCAACCTCCAAGTCCACCCCAACCCGATTATCACCAACCTCCAAGTACACCCCGCCCCGCTGACGATCGCCGCAGCAGGAGTACATCAACTCGATCTCCACCTCCACGCAATACTCGATCTCCGCCTTCGCCTCCGCCTCCACGCAATACTACCTCGTCGAAGAAATTGAAGTTTGACGCTCCTCCGCGCCCCACATCGAAGAAAGGTCAAACAGCGAAGATAGTCGACATCCCGCTGACTCTTCCAAAGAGACCTTATGACAAGACCGATGAAGAAAATAACGCGGATGTGGCTGCCCAAGTTAAGGCGCATTTTGCACCCAAAAAGCCTGAGCAAAGCCGGTATATGATGAAAAAACCAAAAAGTGGGCTAAGTCCTTTCTTGAGCAACCATCCCAGATATCGATGAATCTGGAATCAGACTATGACCGGGAGATTATTAAGCAAGCACAAAAGAAAAAAATCACAAGTGCAAAAAGCGGAAAGCAAGTTGCCCAGCTGGGAGCACAGAAAAATCAATCGGTCGCCCTGCTCAAAGTCATTTCAGACCTCGACAAGGCCTTCAGAGCTGAAATGGATATGGACATGCAAATAATGGACCCCAGAGCCGGTAATAATGTTGCAATAATGGGAATCACTGCATCGCAGGCCAAAGCACTTGCTACCGAAGCAAAATGTCTCTTGGTAAATATTTAGGCTATGAAGATACGTCAGTGGGTCAGATAGTACGGAAGTATGTCCAAGGGGAGCCTTTAGTCAGTAATGAGGAGCTCGCGCGTCTATCCACACATATGCGAAAACTGCAGGTACATGTCGCAAGCAGAAAAAAGCATCAGAAAGATTAGTTTCCGGTGGACGTTAGAAAGGAGCATCACTTCAAACCATACTCGGTACATGTTCAAATGACCGAACTGTTTCAGTTATACAACCAGCCCGCCCTCGACAAATCTATCATTGGTTGCTACTTTCTGAAAGTGATTTATTTTTATAATTAAGTTTGTGACTCAGTTCGTTGATTGCATTTAATATATTATCCTAACTATATATCCTTTTGTATGATATTAGATTCCTCGACGGAGTGACTACGTGTTGCAGTACTAGACAAGCACGCTGGCGTGGTTTATCCATGGACGAGAAGAAAGGCAGCTGTGCCGCACTGCGTGCGACGCTTCGTTGTCCTCTGGTTTGGCCTAAAGCCTAGTGAATTTTACTCGACGAAGCATGTACCAAGAAGAGTCTTGGTTGATTTTGTGCTAATCGAATGAGCTCTTTCTCTAATACAAGTCCTTTGTGTGCTGATTTCATTTCCGTGATGAATTTGCATGACTCGTTTGTGCGCACATCAGTTGCTTGTGTCTGGTTAGTAGATGTTCATATTTGGTGATTTCGTCTGCTAATTCATGAATTGGAGTGTCCTCTTTCTCTAATACTGAACAAACTGTGATTTAGCCATTTGTGTTTATCCAGGATGTGAAAAAACTAATGCGAATACTGGATTCATGATTTGGATGCTAAGTACTTGCAATTCCAAATAGGTGCTTGGCTTATATGTTGTTGGTAATGTGGAAACAACGGAAGATGCGTGTGTAGTATTTCTTAAACAATAAATTTGAAAATTTCATACTAATATAAAACTTTTTCCATCTGTTCTGGTACCTATAGATAAACTAGCCATTATTTTCTTGGTGAATAGCCTAGCATGTGTCGTGAAAAGATTCAGTATGGTGCTGGACATTAGATACTTTAGTATCTGTTGAGGGGTGCATTTGATATTCAGTTCAATGTCTAGATGAGAGACACATGGCCTGGAACTCGCATTGTTTCAAAATTATGTCTTTGCTTTGGATTTATTCCACTATCAACAAGACGTACACGGGTCTTAACAATGTGCTCCGAGGTGCTGAATCCATTCTTTTGGCCTATAAAAAGACTTGCCGACACGCCATTTCACTAATTTGATATCTAGTGTGAGTACATTTTTAGATACTTAACAATTTCAGCAGTGTACACTGACGAGATACTTAGTATGTTGGACATCTCATTTCTAAAGTTTGATTATTTTTCTCCATCTACTTCTAAATACTTAAAGATTTCAACCGGGGTCTCGAATGTGTTCTTCCGAGGGTTCTTAACAAGTTATGCATTGGTACCGAGTCTAGTTAATTGTATCTCTGCTGTTGATATGAGCTGCTATATAGAATTCTGTAGCTTGGTACCTGTTGCATACTGTAGTGTGGTGCTTGATAATCCAACTTTTAGTACCATCTAGCATTGCATGTTTCTGTATGATTTTTAGGTACTGAGTGCATTAACCACAAGCATAATTAATATTTTTAGATACTTAATAATGATGACTTGGTACCTTTCGAAAGGGTGCTTTACTAAAAAAGACTTGCAAGCACTGGATGTTTCGATTGGTATAAGACTACAGTGCATTACAACGAGATGCTTAGCAAGCTTGGCTAGGGTGTCGAATCTATTTTTAGGCACTTCCCAATTTCAATAGAGGTGCTCGATGTGCTGAATCGTGGTCTGAACTAACATTGAATTCTTGTATTGCAGAGCTTCTACATCATCATGGTAGCAACAACCTTCAAAACAAATCTCACAGTAGCTGATCTTAAGGCCTAGCTGCTGTTATTATATAGTTCTAAAGAGTGTGTTATCAAAACCTGGTACGCCTAGTATGTGCTACACAGTTATCTTGCTGGTACTAGTAAACACATTAATGCAGGTTTAGGAAAAAAATATTGCTATGAGGTGCGGAATCATATAGGTTCTTAACGAGTTTCTTTAAGGTGCGAAATCAGATGTGTTCTTAACAAGTTTCTCTGAGGTGCTGAATCATACGGGTGCTTAACAAGATTCTCTGAGGTGCTGAATCATACATTCCGTTGCAGGTATATTCTCATGTGCTTGCTGAGTTGCGAACATTTCTCTAGGTGATGAGTCATTCAACTTTTAGTGCTGAATAAATTTCACCTCTCCGAATCGAATTTCTCCTAAAGCATACACTGTTAATATCTTTACACATTGAGTTAAGGGCTGATGAGAATTTCCCGTGAGACTAAGATGTTTTTTTCCTTGACTTTGCAAGACAAATGGAATATAAACTTTTAGCTGGAATTGTTTCTTCTTTGAAAGTTGACTTCCATGTCACATGTATGTTCTGGCAACTAATAATTCAACTTGCTATTTGACGTTCATACTCTTACATCTCCCTTGAAATCAGGTTATAGACACTCTGTTTGCTGTTAAATCAACTCCAGTTTCAGTATCTACTAGCAGGAAAATTGTTATCTATGTTTCTCAGATACAAATGCGTCTATCTTCTAATATGGTTCATGCTGATTACATACATCTTCTCTCAGCACCGGATTATTGACATCTTATACAATAGATTTAGTGATCTGTGGCCACCGGCACTGGATTGTCTTGATACTTGTTAGCAAGCACAAGGAACTTGTCTAGAGCCAGTTTATCGCGATTCACCAATCAAATAGACTGACAGCGAGAAGTCAAGAGAAGCTAGAATCTGCAACCCACCCAAAGTGTATGTCTCAGACATCTGTCAGCTAATATTTTCACTTGCTTTTCATTACATGTTGCATTTTGAGTTACTCGTATCCGTCTCGTGTACCGATGTATTTCTGATGCAATTACATTGATGAGGACAACTAGCATGAGCAAATTTGTATTGCTCGATTTGTTAGTTGTCTAGCATGTCTACGTTTCTAGATTATCTATTTGCACTTACACTGCAACTTGCTATTTGCATGCCTTTGTGTTGAGACAATATTGTGCCTGTGTCCGGTTTGTTTGTCCACCATATATATCTGTATTTGAATGAGAGAGAAGGGAGAAAAATTATTGCTGAAAATTGAACGTGAAAAAACACGGCAGTACCAAATGTTGATAGAGGATGAGGAATGCAAAAAATAATGCAAGGCCATCGGTACCGAGCCTGCTCGTCCCGATGATGACATAGTTGAGAAAGCCCATAGAAATATTAAAAAATGAACCGCTTTAGGTACTGGAGGGTGAAGTAAGCCCACTTGGTACCAAGTATTTGAAATTTGAACGGTGGGCTTGAGTTCTGGACTGCACGTGCAGTGATTCTGTGGGCTGACAGGTCGCCAGTGAGCCCACTGAGCATTGCAGTTTTTACTAGCTATTTATGGCAACGCTTTCAAACTCAAATTCAGAAAAGGCTGCCAACGTTTGCACAAATAGACCTGCCAAACTGATCCAAGTTTTCTCAAATGCTTGAGGATGTCATGTGGTAGGTGAGAGAAACTAATTTCACAAATAGGTAGTGTAAATGAGAAAAGAAAATAAGAGGTCATTGAGTATGCATCTCAAAACGCATGTGTGGTGATAGATGCATCCTCCAGCGAGGATGGACGTACAGTATCCGCTTTCTATATATATATATATTTGACACCAGGGTGTAGAATAGTTATTCTTCACCCATCCTCTATCTTTTAAACCGTACATGATTTTGACGTCATGATAAAAAAAAATTTACCTGGCAAGTCAAGAAAAACATAAGAAGATTTAGACATGTTGTAAAAAAATTTGTTTACATGCCGTATAAAAACGTAAAATGCGTATTTTCTATGTTTTTTACACTATAATGACTCAAAAATTATATTTTTATGTCGTTTTTTTGCATTTTTGATGAATATGAACATAATTATTAGTATACAAAACATAAGTTTCTAAATGTGAGAACATAATAATATATAGGGTGCACGATAACATTCTATACCCTAGACGCTGAATAGGGTTTCTATATATATATTATATGTTGTTAGCGTCCACTTGGCTAGCCTAGTATTCAGCCCATATTCTGGATGTTTATGCGCTCACATCCCAACAATAAGAAGAGAGCCCAATCCATCCCAAAAGCCCGGACTGAAAGGAGGAAGAAATCTCTCCCTTATAAGCTGGGTATGGCCTCCTCCCATAGGTGAGGTGGGACTAAACTTCGTGTAGCCCCACCGGTCAACAGCATCCTAACATCCCATCCCCCTAAGAAGCCCCTCAGGAAGGCATGGCGATCGCTAGCTCTGATACCAGATGTTAGCATCCACTTGGCTAGCCCAGTACTCAGCCCACGTTGTAGACGTTCATGCGCTCACAACCCAACAATAAGAAGAGAACCCACTCCATCCCAAAAGCCCGGACTGAATGGAGGAAGTAATCTCTCCCTTATAAGCTGGGTGTGGCCTCTTCCCGTAGGCGAGGTGGGACTAAACTTCGTATAGCCTCACCGGTCAGCAACAGCCTAACATATGTTGTGTTCTATGCGAAGTGTTTGATATATTCGATGCAAGCATCTTTGAGCTTCCTGAAATGATGCTGGTCAGACAGAGCTAACGTGGCAACAAGGGGATGCTCTCACAAACCAACTTCATCCTTTCCATTCCATTGCATACCTATCTGTAGCCACAAGCAAGTGCCGAACAAGCTCCGTCTCGTCATTGTTGTCCAAGTCATCCATGGAAGGCAACGAATCCGTATATATGAAGTGAAGAAGTGCTATGAAAACGGCGGGTTGCATGTCCTCAATCTGTATGCAGCGCCTTTCCTTGTCCCCCATTTGCAGATGATTTGCCCAAAGAGATGTGCGTCCAAGACCGGCGACCGCGTCGCGAGCACAATCTTAGAGCATCACTAGTAGAGCCCTTAAACCCTTAAAAGTTTAAGGGTCGAGAATTGGCACTTTTGTGCACATGTGAGCTGTAAAAAATAGGGGTCATTGATACATCATAAACGTATCTATAATTTTCTATGCTTCATGCTTGTTTTGTATCTATTTTGCTTTGCTTTATCTACACTTTGAGGTGTTTTTATATCTTTTCTGGAACTAACCTATTAACAAGTTGCCACAGTGCCAGTTGCCTGTTTTCTTCTATTTTTGGTTCCAAAAAGGCATAACATCAATATTCTCGGAATTGGACGGGACAAAAGACAAAGTCAATAACTTTCCATGAGGGACACAAATCCAGAAGGAGGGACGGAGAGGCACCAGAGGGTGGCTAGACCCTCCCCGGGCGCGGCCAAGCCTGGCTCACGCCTGGAGAGGGTGTGGGCCCTCTGGTCGCCTCCACGGCCTCCCCCTTCGCCTATAAGAATCCCCTGATGAGAAAACCCTAGATCGCCAATCATACTTCTAGAAAAAGTTCCACTGCGCCGCCGCCACCGAAGGGGAGATTCGGGGGACAGAAAGTCTCTGTTCCGACACCATGTCGGGATGGGGAAGTGTCCCTGGAGCCATCTCCATCGATCTCCACCACCATCATCACCGTTGCCGATTCCCATGATGAGGAGGGAGTAGTTCATCCTCGAGGCTAAGGGCTCTACCGGTAGCTATGTGTTCATCTCTCTCTCTATGCATGATCTTGTGGTCATGAGCTTTATATCGAGTAGATCTACCTTGCTAATCAAGTGCTTCATTAGATCTCTACTCTCCCCATGTGTGTGAAAGTGACAGCGTGCACGCCATGGTAGCACTTAGGCTTGAGTCTACATAAATACTCTGTGATTTAATAGATCTATGCTTTTCCCCACGTGTGTGAAAGTGACAGCAGGCATATCGTGTGTGGCACTTTGGCTAGATTGAATATTTGTTATGAGTTATATTTGGAGTTGGATGTCTCTATGAAATTGTGGTGTTTGTTGGAACCATCTAGCGCTCAAGGTGACAGTGTGGGGTTATCTAGATTGGGGAAGGCGGACTTTGAGGTGTGTTGTTATAGCCCTACCTTGGATTAGAGTGTCCAACCGGAGAGTAGTTAAGAGTAGTATCATGAAGAGAGGATATTTATATGAGAGAGTGTTCACTAGTGAATGTATGATCCCTAGGCCTTGTTTCTAAACATTGAAACACCGTTTGCTACTAGATCTGTTTCATGTTTGCTTGCTTTAGTCTTACCTCCACGTCAAGCTCCGTCAAAGTCTTTTATGGTGCTCACACACATTACCCCACGTCAACAAGTCAGAAGCTCTTTTCTAGCACCGTTACCACTTGTATTTAACTATCTCTTCGCCGACCTAGTGCACTTATACACCTGACAAGTGTATTGGGTGTGTTGGGGACACAAGAGAGTCCTTGTATCTTGATTGCAGGGTTGCTTGAGAGGGGATACCTTTGACCACTTCCTCCCTGAGTTCGATAAATCTTGGGTGATCCACTTAAGGGAAACTTGCTGCTGTTCTACAAACCTCTGCACTTGGAGGCCCAACAACTGTCTACAAGAATAGAAGTGCGTAGACATCAAGATCTTTTTTGGTGCCGTTGCCAGGGAGGTAAGGTAAAAGGTACTCACATCCTCATGTGTGAGTGTTCGAAGTTATTTCCTTTAGATTCTGCAATTTTGTATTTTTTTTCTTGTTTTCACTAGTTAGGCTTAATGGAAAACAACAACAAAAATTAGAGAGCTTTATAGTATCTATCTTGAATTAGGACATGAAGTGTTTGAAGAGAAAATTAAAAAACCCATGGAACTTTATTTGCATGATAATAGCAATGTTATTAGTATGAATTCTTTGGACACCATTATTGCTAATGCTATGGAAACGTCTAAGCTTGGGGAAGCTAGTTTTGATGAAAATGATCTTTTTAGTCCCCCATCTTTGGAAGATAGCTATTCTATTGCTTATGATGATACCAAACCTCCAATTTATGATGATTACAATGATGAGTATGATATTTTCAGTCCACCTACTATTGAGGAGAAAATTAATTGTGAGTACAATATGCCTCCTATATTTGTTGATTATGGTGATGAGAATAATAATAATAGCTATGTTGTTGAATTTGCTCCCACTACGACTAATAAGAATGTATTTGCTTATGTGGAGAGTAATAATCATTTTATGCATGTGGCTCATGATAAGAAAGTTTTATGTGATAGTTATATTATTAATTTTATTCATGATGCTACTGAAAGTTATTATGACAGAGGGAAACAAGGTTTTATGCATCTCAAAAATATTAAGTTTCCCCTCTTTATGTTGAAAATTTTGAAGCTGCACTTGTTTTGCTTTCCTATGCTTGTTGCTTTGTTCTTTCAAGACTTGTTTCTTTATGAGATTCCTATGTATAGGAAGTGGGTTAGACTTAAATGTGTTTTGAATTTGCTTCTTGATACTCTCTTTGACTTCAATTCATAATTCTTATGTGAGCATCTTCTCAAACTATCAAGCCTAACTTAAAGGCGTTAAAGAAAAGTACTTGTTGGGAGATAACCCAAGAGTTTTCTTGAGTCTTGGAAGTTATTACCTCTGTAATAACCTCTCCTTATGCTTTTTATTTTCTTTTTGTTCCAAAAAAGACCTCTGATGAGAGGGAAGTAAGATTTGGGGAGTTCCTGTCCCAAAACAGACTTCTGTCCTCCACCATAAAAATTCGTGATGAGTCTCTATAAGTAGTATTGAGGTCAAAATTTACGAATAAATCCACCAGTATGTTAGCTAACTTTCGTTAGTTCAACACTTTTTTATTTGAGAAACAGAAGATGTTCGAAAAAATTGGTTTCTACCTACTGGTTTGTTTTGACAGATTTCTGCCATTATTTGCATTTGCTTCTTATTGATTCCTTTTTGAGTTCTCTTTAGGTGAATTGAGCTTTTTGAAGGAGTTGCTACAGTAGCTTGTGTCTTTAGTGAAAGTTTTTCTGTTTTGAAACTAAACCCAAGGGTCTTTTATCTTTTGAATACACTAATGTTGCTAATGAAGATTGTGTGAAGTTTTGTATGAAGGAAAATTTGCAGGTGTAGAGAAATAATGATGTATTGAGATGAAGAATGGACAAAAGCTCAAGATTGGGGATGCCACCCCATGTCACCCCAATAAATATTCAAGAGGTACAAGCGTCAAAGCTTGGGGATGCCCAAGGCATCGCCTTCTTCATCAATACAAATCTCAGGTCTTTCTAGACACTTCGTTTTTATTGTTTCATGCATTGTTGTGTTGTGCTTGGAGCGTCTTAGTTTTAGTTTTTGGTTTTCGTTTGCTTATTTTGCTTGAGTAAGTTGGTTGGTTACACCACACTTCTTTTGGAGAGAGACACACCCTGTTTCCATTGCCTAGAACACTCTAGTTTTCATTCTTATTGTTTTGTGAGTGTTCACTTTTGCTAGCACTGCGTTCAGCCTTAGTTTTCTTGTGCTTTCAGCTTATAACTTTTTAGTTCTTCTTTGTGGATTTGTGAAACAAGCTCACTGATCTTTGTTGCTTATTATCTTTGTGAGTTGTTTCAAATAAGTTGTTTGGTGTTGGAAAGGAGTAGAAAGTTTCATGCTTATAGTGGTACAAGAGGAGCTTGCTTTGACTATGACTTAGACTCTATCATGTCATTCTAGATCTTGTTTTGACCTTATTCTTAGTGATTATTGTTGTAGCATGAATTGTTCCAAACAATTAGGATTGCTTAATATGCCTTGAAGGAATTATGCGTTGTTTTAGCATGCAAAAGCATAGTATTGTGGTATTCTCCTTTGATGCTTTGCTTGGGTTGACTTGGCACATGCTCACACCAAGTTATAACTATGACAAGTCACCATTAGCCTCTATGATAATTTAGTCCTTGACTTGTAGTACCACTCTATGCTTTGATTAGTAATGCTTTGTTGCTCTACATGATTATAGCCATTATGCTCTCTTAGTTGGTTGCTCCCAGTCTTTTGCTCGCCTCCACTTGTATGAGTAAGTTCTACTTATGCTTCCAACTCCCAAGAAACCAAGTTATTCCAAAGTGTCCACTATAAACGCCTATGCATGGTGTGTTACACCATTCCAAGTATATTCTTGTTTTCAACTATCTTCCAATTAAAAACTATTTTGTTATGTGAAAACTTAGTGATTAAAGCCCTCATGAACTTGACGGCACACTTTATATTCTTTGCCCCTAATAAACTTGAACCATTGTGACAACTTTGTTTTATATGCTTGCACTTATAAGTTGCAATTAGCAGAACCGTGTTGTCACGGGGAACGTTTTCAACATTGCACTTGTACTTTGTACTCAGTTGATATCATGCTCTTTTGTCTATGGATGTCACCGGTGTGAAATAAAGAGGGAACTTGTAAGTCCATGGAGTTTGTATTCTGTGTTAGAGAAACGCCTAGGACGCTAGCCTAAGCCATGCCTAATCATGGTGGAAACTTGCAGCATCACCATAGTGAGCTATCTATGAAGCATCCTGAATAAAAAGCTATACATATGGTAAATAAAAAGATTGCTGAGATGCTCATTGTCTGCTTGCCTTGTCATTTTGGTTATGGGAAAGCTGCTGTACCATGTGCAAGTGGTACCCCGTTGGTGGTTCTCAATGATATGCAAATACTTATAGTGACAAGAACTTACCTGTGCCCAAAGTTGAGTATGCATGAGGTCTGGCCCTCATATTCAAGGGACTTAAGATTGCCAACTTATACTTCATCAAGCATATACTCCATCTTTGCCACTTTAACCTTAATCACTTCAAGATGCTTATGATAGGGGCAATGAGGGTTGAAAGCTAACAAGTACCATAATTTTTGGAAGATCTTTTTGAAACTTCAAATCCCTTCTTCCTTTATGAAGAGACTTTCTTCCACTATTATTTTGAGTCTCCACCTTATACCTTTAGGCACCATTAAGAGAGCATAGCTTTCATTCTGTGTGTAGTGTTCCAAAGCTTATTAATTGATGCATATTGTGATATTACTTGTTCTTGTGCTATTTGTTTCTAGTCATCCTTGTGAACTTTGAAGGTGTCATATTCATCTATTTGCTACTCCATGAGGGACAAGCTGAATGCCACTATGCCATTTTTTCTGTATGTGAAACAAACAAACGTCTTTCAATGCATTGTTAATCATGATCTTTGTTTGTAGCCTTTCACGTTGCATGCATAGTTAATTTGTCTTATTGTTAGAACTCCATCTTTCATGCTCATATTTAGAGTTCTTTGATCCCAGCTTTCAATGCTTGCAAATGGTTTGATCTTTGTTTTGATGGTGCATGTCACCTCAAAAATTATTCTTTTTATCACTTACCTACAAGAGAACGAGCAGGAGTTAAGCTTGGGGATGCTTGGTACGTCATAAACGTATCTATAATTTTTGATGCTCCATGCTTGTTTTGTATCTACTTTGTTTTTCTTTGTCTACACTTTGAGGTGTTTTCATATATTTTCTGGAACTAACCTATTAACAAGTTGCCACAGTGCCAGTTGCATGTTTTCTTCTATTTTTGGTTCAAGAAAGGCAGAAAATCGTTATTCTCGGAATTGGACGGGACAAAAGCCAAAGTCAATAACTTTCCGTGAGGGACACGAATCCAGAAGGAGGGACGGAGAGGCACCAGAGGGTGGCCAGACCGTCCTGGGCGTGCCCGCGCCTGGCCCGCGCCTGGGGAGGGTGTGGGCCCTGTGGTCGCCTCCTCGGCCTCCCCTTCTCCTATAAGAATCCCCCGATGAGAAAACCCTAGATCGTCAATCATACTTCCAGAAAACGTTCCGCTGCACCGCCGCCACCGAAGGGGAGATTCGGGGGATAGAAAGTCTCTGTTCTGGCACCCTGCCGGGACGGGGAAGTGCCCCCGGAGCCATCTCCATCGATCTCCACCACCATCTTCATCACCGTTTCTGATTCCCATGATGAGGAGGGAGTAGTTCTTCCTCGAGGCTAAGGGCTCTACCGGTAGCTATGTGTTCATCTCTCTCTATGCATGATCTTGTGGTCATGAGCTTTGTAATCAAGTAGATCTACCTTACTACTCAAGTGCTTCATTAGATATCTGCTCTCCCCATGTGTGTGAAAGTGACAGCATGCACGCCATGGTGGCACTTAAGGCTTGAGTCTACATAAATACTCTTTGTGCTTTAATAGATCTATGCTTTTCCTCACGTGTGTGAAAGTGACAGCGGGCATACTGTGTGTGGCACTTTGGCTAGATTGAATATTTGTTATGTGTTATATTTGGAGTTGGATGTCTCTATGAAATTGTGGTGTTTGTTGGAACCATCTAGCGCTCAAGGTGACAGTGTGGGGTTATCTATATTGGGGAAGGCGGACTTTGAGGTGTTCTGTTATAACCTTACCTTGGATTAGAGTGTCCAACCAGAGAGTAGTTAAGAGTAGTATCATGAAGAGAGGATATTTATATGAGAGAGTTTTCACTAGTGAAAGTATGATCCCTAGACCTTGTTTCTAAACATTGAAACACCATTTGCTGCTAGATATGTTTCATGTTTGCTTGCTTTAGTCTTTACCTCCACGTCAAGCTCCGTCAAAGTCTTTTCTGGTGCTCACACACGTTACCCCACGTCAACAACATGTCAGAAGCTCTTTCTAGCACCGTTACAACTTGTATTTCACTATCTCTTCGCCGAACTAGTGCACCTATACACCTGACAAGTGTATTTGGTGTGTTGGGGACACAAGAGACTTATTGTATCTTGATTGCATGGTTGCTTGAGAGGGGATACCTTTGACCACTTCCTCCCTGAGTTTGATAAACCTTGGGTGATCCACTTAAGGGAAACTTGCTGCTGTTCTACAAACCTCTGCACTTGGAGGCCCAACAATTGTCTACAAGAATAGAAGTGCGTAGACATCAGTCATAGACTAGAACCCTCAAACCCTTAAAACTGAGGGTCGAGGGCAGAGACTAGAACGCTCAAACCCTTACAACTGAGGGTTCAAGGGTTCTAGTATTTGCCTCAACCCTCAAAACCTCAAACCATATCACAAATATCACCATATCAAATATCACATATCAAATATGTCTCAAGCAAACAATAATCATTATAGTTATTATTACAACACCAAATAGTACTCTCAAGCACATGATAATCATTCAAATTATTACAACAAAGTTTTTTGCAAATAAAAATAATTGTTCGAAACAAATAGGACATGGCAAAGTAAAACAAAGATGGATCATGGGCCTTGGCGCCGCCCATCCAACTACCAATGGTGCTCTACTATATCATCCCGGAGTTGACAATGAGTGTTTGCATTCTCAATCGCACGATGTGCTTCAAGAAAAGCTTCTACGTGATCAGGGTTCCTTTCCGGATGCACATGGGTACCAACATTGTCATAGAAACAAGGTAGGTTTAACCCTCTATCATCCCATAGGATCATGTTGTGTAGAATCACACAACATTTCATGATGTTATCCAAGGTTTTTTGTCCCAAAAACAAGTTGGACCCCGGACTATGGCAAACCTTGCTTGCAAAATACCGAAAGCTCTCTTAATATCTTTGCGGGATTTTTCTTGTGGCTTGGTGAAATTAGCCTCTTTTTTCTTAGGGGCACACCATTTTTCTCCTTGATGGACTTCACAAGAGTTTCCCACTCGGGATAAATGCCATCAGTGAGATAGTATCCCATTGAGTACTCATTGTTCATGACCTTGTAGTTGCAGGTTGGAGCATCCCCGGAAACTAATCTTGCAAACAAAGGAGATCTATTAAGCACATTGATATCATTGAGTGTTCCCGGCAAACCAAAAAATGCATGGCAAATCCATGTGTCCTCCGATGCCACGGCCTCACGCACAATTGTAGCATCCTTGCTTTTACCGCAATACATTCCTTGCCATGATTTTGGGAAAATTTTCCATGTCCAATGCATGAAATCAAGACTACCAAGCATCCTTGGCCATCCCTTTTTTTATTCATCTCCATCAATCTCTTTGTATCTTCCTCGTTGGGTGCCCAAGGATACACATCACCATACAATCAGATGACCAACTTTGCAAACCTACAGACGGACTCCGTGGTTATATCTTGCCCAAGGCGAAGATACTCGTCGGTATAGCCCGCGGGTATGTGATACGTCCAAAACGTATCTACTTTCTCGAACACTTTGGTATTGTTTCTCCTCTAAACTTGTGTGATTTAGATACAACTAACACGGACTAACGCTGTTTTCAGTAGAATTACCTTGGTGTCTAGTTTTTGTGTAGAAACTGAACTATCAGGAAAAATCCCTGAAAATATGCCAAAAATTATATTTCACCAGAAGATCCACGGAGCCAGAAGAAGAGACGGAGAGGAGGCCTAGGGGGCCCACACCCACCCCAGGCACGGGCCCACCACTGGCCACGCCTGGAGGGGGTGCAGGCACCCCCTCGGCCTCCCTCTCCGCCTATAAGTTGCCTTTCGACCTAAAACCGAGGGGGGTTCGATAGTTTTCCAGAAATAGTTCGGCTCCGCCACCGCCACCAGAAACCAAGATTCGGATCCAGAAACTCCGTTTTGGCACCCTGCCGGGACGGGGAATTTGGATAGGATCATCGCCATCATCATCACCATCGCATCTCCATCAACCACCGATGTTTCCCTCATTCATGAGTGAGTAATCCCCTGCTATAGGCTTGGGGATGGTAGGGATTGGATGAGTTCTATCATGTAATCGAATATGATTGTTAGGGCATAGTGCCTAGTATCTCTTGTGCTATTTGACTTTGTTGTAACTTGTTGTGCTTAATGCTTGTCACTAGGGCCCGAGTGCCATGATCTCAGATTTGAACTTATTATTGAATCATTATGATAGTATTGTTTGTGATCTTATCTGCAACTTGTGTACACATATCATTGTCCGGATCCAAAGGCCCCAAAGTGACTATAATTGGGACAACCCGAGGGGATGGCAATGGTATGAGGATCACATATGTTCACGAAGTGTTAATGCTTTGGTCTGGTTCTCTATTAAAAGGAGCACCTTAATTGTCAGTAGTTCCCTAGAGGCCCCGCTGCCACGGGCTGGCTGGACAGAAGATGTTGTGCAAGTTCTCATTGTGAGCACGTATGACTATATTTGGAGCACATGCCTAGGAATGTTTAGTACTTGGATGCTTGTTATTATTTATCTGCAATGTCCTAGATCTTGAAGTTACATGTTTAGACTCGTCCATGCAACGCCCGTCCATCCATATCTATGCCTACCGCACTCGAATCCTACTATTACCGTTACTGTTACTATTGCTCCTGTTTCATGCTACTATTCACTGTTGTTGTTGCTTTGTTGTTTCTACTACCAAACTGTTGCTACTGATAAACTTCTGTGAGCAAGAACTATTTCCAGGTGCATCTGAACTGACAACTCAGTTGTTAAGACTTGCAAGTATTCTTTGGCTCCCCTTGTGTCGAATCAATAAATTGGGTAATACTACCCGCGAAGACTGTTGTGATCTCCTATACTTGTGGGTCATCAAGACTATTTTCTGGCGCCATTGTCGGGGGAGCATAGCTTTATTTGTAAGTTCACTTGGATCTATTATTGTTCACTGCTACTCCTTCAACATGGGGAAGACTCGTGATGGAAAGTTCCCTTTTGTACCATCCACTACAAGAAGAGGTACTGTCCTAAACACCTCTGCCGCTCTTGATTCACCGTCTATTATAAGTAAGCTTGTCACACCACCATCACATGCTCATGCTACACACACTGCTACTACTACTGAGTTTGAAACTGCTTTTGATACTCATGATGTTACTTCTACTGTGCTTGATGCGAGTGGTTCATTAGGTCCTTTTATAGATGCTACTATGGCTAGTCTAGAAAATACCGAAACTCCTAGTGAAGACACTGTTATACCTGTTAGCTCACCTGAGTCTAGTGAAAGTTATGATATTAATGAAGGTTACATTGATCTCGCTGATTAATTTGTTGAAGAGTGCCAAAACACACATGGTACTAGTGCTATTAAGAGTCTCCTTGCTAGACGTACTATTATGCCTAAGTTGTCCTCTGGTCCTAAGTTTGCCACGTCCCCCATAGATATTAAAGATAAAGATTATGATTTTTCTCTTGATTTATGTTATTTAGATATTGTTGAGAAAGAATCTTTTTGTGGGACTAAAAAAGAGTGTAGAGGTCCCAACCTTTAATAAGGTAGAGATCCCTGTGTTTACAATCCTAGTCCCTGGATCAATAGCTAGCATCCACAGTTAAGATGTAATATCTAGAAACAAAGGTCATAATACAACTTTAACCAGGAATAAAATAATTCATTACATCTTACATAGCTCATTTGGCTATCTCATTACAATGCAGCAGAAATAACTATAGCATGGAGTCCTTCATCTTCAAAGTGCCACAGGCAATCATGTTGGTTGTAGACTTGTAATCCTAATCAACACATTTCACTAACATCAAACAAACCTGCAACATAATAAGTTACAGCCACAAGGGTCAATACATTTGAATTGTATTGGCAAGTGATACTATGATAGTATAGTGGAGCCTAACATCTATATGCATTTGGCTAGGTGGAGCTTAGGCTTGCTTTGCTCAAAATAGACTTTTCCTTATCCTTTGAAAACACTAAGTTTTTGCTTGTCAAAAATCACCCAAGGAACCACCAATAGAAATTGGTGAACCTTAAACCCTTGTTCAACCACAAGTTTTTAACTTAGAAATTGGGATGAGGAGATTCTTGATAGCTTCCATGTCTTGATGCTCAAATTGTCCTTTGCCATGGACATGGCTAAGTACTTAGATTTTACACTCTGCAGAGGTGGTGCACTTTCCCCACAAGACTTGGTTTCACCAAGACAAGATCTTTCAGAAGCCTTCCCTTAGACCAGAATGGACGCTCTCCATCCTATCAATCCCCTACCACCAACTATCCATTTGGCTAAGTTATTGCAACCTATATGATCCAGGCAGAGCCCATAATGCCAAGTGGCTGCACTTGAAGCTTCTCAATATTTGACATCTCAAATCTCTTTGTTCCTGGGTGGCATTCCACAAGTGAGATACACAAGGTAAACCATAGAAATGGGCCTTGTATAGACACTCAACACAAACCATTCCTTCCATTCCACCTTGGTGTTTCATTCACTTAGTTGTTTTATTAAGCAAAACACAAGTTCTTGACTTAGAAATATTCCATAGCATGAATATAATCCACCCTTGTTTTCTACTAGCTAATCTAAGCATGATAGTAGTAGGAATATTAACTTAGGAAATTTCTACTAAGGTTTCATCTACTAGGATTTCCCATGGCATAGTTTATACTTAGCAAAAATTCCATGCAAGTCCTACTTAGAAATATCACTAATGCATAGTGAAAATAATGGGACAAAAGTATGAAGCATCACTTGCCTTTTTGGTAGAGAATTATAAGTTCACTCCTTGATCTTGTAATTGGTCACAATCTTCAATGTCACTACAATTCAATCAAGCAAGGCACAAATTTCAATCTACCATTCAAGCAATCATCACATAAAATAATAGAAACAAAGCAATGCATGCAAGCATGCTAAAGATTGTTTTATTTGGAAAAGTGGTTTCTAATAGGTTATAAACATTCTAAAACACCTATTGGTCATTTTATATAAGTGGAAAAATCATTTGCAAAAGATTTTACTTATAAATCATTTTTAAACCAAATCAATATTTTATGTGGTTGAAAAATGCTTTTTAGCAAAGTAATAATCTTTATAGGTTCACCAATTATATTTTTAATTCTAAAACTTGGTGTTTAGGGTTAGAGAGTTAAATCCAAAACATTTCCCAAAGATTTTTCTCCAAAAAGTATTTTTAACATATAAACAACATTTTTATTTGACTAGCAATGTTCTAAATCAAAGATTTATTCTTTTTCTTCACAAAATATGTTTTTGAATCCTCAAGTTGGTTTCTATGGTCAGTACGTTCAAAACAATCTATTTGCCAAAGATTTTATCACAAAAATAATTTTAGAATGAATTTTATATTCAAAATATGCCTACACAAGTTTCTGCAAAAACAACCAATTTAATAGAAGCAATTTACTAAACAAAGTGCATGGTTGGAAATTACTTTTCTTGCTGATTCCATTGATATAAAATTTGAAAAATTTGGATGTGTATATTTAAAGTTATGCAATTTACAAGATTGAACATCTAATAGAATCTATTCTGGTTTTTATAAAACAGACTGGCCACGTGGAATGTTTTGATTGGCCGAAAACGGTTCGCGCGGATCGGCTATCGTGGGGCGTCAGATCTAATGTGCATCGCACGGCTCGAAACACTCGATACCTCTTTGGTTAATGAATCTATCACACCCGTTAGATCCAAATCGAACGACGCACACGTGCTTGGCCAAAGATGGGTGGCGCTAGCGGCGGCGCGCTCGGCAAGCAAGGTTTCCGGCGATACAGGGGGAGAGAAGAGGAGTGAGTGGCTCACCAGAATCGCATGGTCTTGCTGATGCTCGTCGTATCCTGGGTTGGTGAAGGGGCGCTCGTGGTTGCCGTGGATTGCTCACCGGAGTCCGCACGGCGTCGGGCACGCTCTGGTCGTCGTTGTTGGCGAGGCTACAGGCCACGGGAAAACCATATAAAGGCGGCGTTAGACGCGCAAGAGAGTGGCGAAGACACGAGCGCCAGAGAGAGGAGGAGGCGCGGTCAGAAACTACCAGAGGGGTTCGCCAGAACTGCTGCAGACCGTGGCAGCCTCGCTGTTGATGTTGCCGATGATGTGGAGCGCGCGCGGGCGAGTGGAGGCTACATAGAGGTTCGCTGGGTGATGGGGAGTGCGCTCGTGTGGTCGAGGGGGCGAGGGGTGACGGTGGCTGGCCGAAATCGTCACTGAAGTGCGTCGGAGGCTGCGACAGTGCAAGGTAAATTTGAGGCAGCCTGGTGGCTCTCTGGCAGCGGGGTTTGAGGGGAAAGAGAGAGAAGAGAGAGGGGATTTATCGAGCGTGACCGCGAGGAGAGGTTACTGCGCCATCAACGCGTATTGATGCTGAGAAATTTTCGCCAGAAATGGTCGGGGGGGGGGAGGCGCGGTCACCGCGGGTGGAAGGGATGATGACGAGGCACTTGACATGGCGTGGGGTTCGCGGGTCAGTGAGAGATGAGGGTAGGTGCGCGAGTGAGAAAAGTCCAGGAAGAGAGGGGAGCCGGGTGGGCTGCTGGGCTTGTTGGGCTAGGGTTGGATGGGCTGGGTCTTTTCTTATTTTTTTCTTTCAGAAACTTTTTCTCTTTTCTGATTTCATTTTCTATTTTGATTTTATTCAAATAATTTCAAATCCTTTTTCTTTTCAAATCCTTTCAAACTTTTCAGTATGCTTTAATACTGATTTAAACCTGTATTTTAAATACCATTTTGTTATTATTCTTTTATGATTTATATTTTATTTAAAAAGGGCACTTGCCTTTATTCAAATAAGATTTTAAATATAAAACCCACTCTTATTTGAACTCAAACTTTTACCAAACCTTTTTCAGTAGGTTTTATTTATTTATTAGGGTGTCAAATAATTCACTTTGAATTATTTGGAATATTTTTAACATGATTTATTAATCATTTAAATTGGGTATTTGTCTTTATTCCAATGAATTAAATATGGGTTTATTTTCATAAGACTTTATTTAAAGGATTCTTTTATTTCATTTAAGTCAATTAAATAATTCCACTTGGGTAAATTCAAATTATTTTTCCTTGATTTAATTAATCTTTTCCATTAGGGATTTTTTTCTTAATCCATTAGAATAGGATTTGGTTAAGGCCATATTATTTTATTTCAAAATTCTCTATTCTTTTATTTGGATTTGGATTATGATTATTCCATTTGTTTATGGTCTTGGCCAAGTTTTAATTTGGTCTTTAAATATTCCTCATTTAATATTTCTTTCTTTATCTTATAAAATCCATATCTTTTTATTTATAGATCCAAACTTGGTGTTTCCAATTTGTATAATCTTATTTAATATTTGTTTATCCTTTTAAATGTCCTTAGGATTATTTTCTCACCATTTGGTATAGATTTCTAGATAGGTGCTTTATTAGCTTTGGAAATTTCAATTTCCTTATCTTATTAAATTCATAAGATTTTATCTATGGCTCCGAATTAAGTGAAACCAATTCATATGGTTTTATAATATTTCTATTTGTCATTCTTGATCATTTTGATATGTTTGTTTGACCAATTTTTATTTGGGTCAAATCCATAGGCTTAGAGATATCTTGGAAATGATTTTATTTTATTAGGGTTTTAGGGTTTTGGTTTATTTTCCAAGTGTTTAAATTTCTAGATGCATTTATGAAGAATGCATTTCACTTGATTTGAATTTAGTTGGATTCAAACATTAACCAAAGTTTGTTCAAGATGCGATTTTTAAGTTTCCACTTAAAAACAAAAGTTTCTTTTCACCCTAAATTTCAACAATTATTTATTTTGTTTATTTATTTTTCACATTAAAAAATTTGGAAAATTTTGGGATGTGACAATGAGAGTGCGTTGGATCATATGAATGAGCTTTCTACTATGAGTGCTTTATTCTATGATGATTTTAAGATCTGCAAGTACTTTGTTACTAAGATCTTCCCTTTTTCACTAAAAGGAGAAGCTAGGGCTTGGTTTAATAGATTACCTCCCGGTTCCATTGATAGACCTGATTGTTTGATTGCTTCTTTCTTCCAGAAATATTTTCCTCCTAGTGCTAGACATGCTGCTTTGTAGAGATTATTTGATTTTAAACAGGGAGAAGAAGAGAAATTGCCTGAGTCATGGACAAGGTTCTGTGCCTTGATTCATGCACATCCTAGATGTCCATTACCTAAGAATGAGCTTCTTGATATTTATTATAATGGACTAACTGATGATTCTTGGACCTACCTAGATAGCTTTGCGGATTGTGTTTTCAGGAAAAGAACTCCTACTGATGCTGAAGAATTAATGGCTAAATAAGCAAGAATTATGATGATTGGACTTCGAGCTAAATACACCTGAGCCTATTACTCCTGAACCAGATATTCCTTGACTAGTTCCAACACCAACACCAAAGAAGAGAGTAATTATTGCATTAAATGATGAAGTGATGAAGGAAGCTAAGAAGTGTCTAAAGGAGAAAGGTATCAGAGCTGAAGATGTGAAGAATCTACCTCCTATAGAAGAATTATGTAAGCCAATTTCCCACTCATCTACTATTGAGGTACACTCTCTCCAACACTTTGATGAAGGTGATATTCCCTATAGTAAGCCTCCTGGTCAATGCTTTGAGGAGCTTGACATTTTTATTGTTAAACAAGGTAATTTTAATAAACAAGTTCAGAATCATTTATTGGAAAACTCTAGAGCTATCAATGAGTTGAAAGATATTGTGGAAAAAACTTCTAATGATATTAAAATGCTTTGTAAACACTTTCAAATGGTTCAAACCCAACTTGATCAACTTGTTAAGGTGCAAAAGGATATGCTAGTTCATGCTTTAGGAGATAAACATGCTTATGGAATTAGAACTAGGAGTGGTATGGCTACTCAAGATCCTTTATATCCTGAAGGAAACCCTAAAAGAATTGAGCAGGATTCCCAATAAGTAGATAGTGGTAGTCCTTGTAATAGAAAGAAAAAGAAACATAAGGTAGTTAAGGAACCACTTGAACCTGCTATAGATCCTAATAGTATATCTGTTTCTGATGCTGAAACTGAGAGTGGTAATGATAAAAATGATGCTCCTGATAATGAGGAAGTTGAGGAAGAACCTGAGAAGCACAGTAAGAACACTAGGTACACTAAGGATGATTTTAGTGCTAATAAACATGGTAAAGAGAGAGAACCTTGGGTGCAGAAACCTATGCCTTCCTAGGTAAGAAACACAAGTCAAAGGAGGAAGAACACTACAACATGTTTTGTGAATAGATGAAACCTTTATTCTTGCAAATTCCTTTGACTGATGCTATTAAGTTGCCTCCTTATTCAAAGTATATGAAGGATATTGTCTCTAATAAAAGGAAGATTCCTAATGAGGAGATCTCTACTTTGCTTGCTAATTACTCCTTCAATGGTAAGGTTCCAAAGAAACTTGGTGATCCAGGTATACCAACTATTCCTTGCTCCATTAAAAATAATTATGTTAGAACTGCTTTATGTGATTTGGGAGCTGGAGTTAGTGTTATGCCTTTTTCTCTCTATAAGGGACTCCATCTAGAAAAGTTAATACCAACTGATATATCTTTGTAAATGGCTGATAAGTCAACTACTATTCTTGTTGGTATATGTGAGGATGTTCCTGTTCAAGTAGCTCATAAATTGCATGGTTCTAACTAATTTTGTTGTGCTTGAAATGCCCGAAGATGATAATATGTCTATTATTCTTGGGAGACCTTTTCTTAATACTGCAGGTGCTGTCATCAATTGTAATCAAGGAAAAGTAACATTCAATATTAATGACAAAGAGAACCATTGAAAATATTGAGAGCATCAAGGTTGGAGAAATATATTGTCCCATTCCACAAGAAAATTTGGAAACTATTATGATTGGGACCATTTCTATCAAGCTTGAGGTAACATAATCACTTGGTGGAATACAAAGTTTTGCTTCATATAATATTGTTTTGCTAACAAGACTTGATCAACCTTGTTAACAAAAGGATTTTAATGAACAAAATAATGTTTTCACTGTGGTTATTCTTTCTTTCTTTTACTCTTCTCCTTCCTAGTCTTTGCTTTAGCTTTAGTTTTGCTAGTTGTTTGTTTGTTTGAGTTTCTTAGAGCTGCTGTAGTTCAGTTTTTGTTTGCTTTTGCTTCTTCTGAAAAACTGTTTCTGTGAGAAAATCAATTTTCATACCCTGAAAATTGGCCAAAAATAAAGTTTCCCGAAAAATCCCAGAAAATTCAAAATAAATTTTTCCTCGAAAAAAGGGGCAGAGATGTACCTGAAGTGACCCAGATGGGCCACCCCAGGCCACCACACCCCTGGTAGGCGCGGCCTACCAGGAGGTGGCGCCTAGGGGGGGTCTGGCCGACCTGGGCCCTTCCAGGCTGCCTCTTCAAAGTCATCTTCTTTCTCCCTCTCGAAAATCACCGAAAAACTTGCTCAAGCTTGAGTTCTTGCTGTTCTTGCTCGCAATTTTTGATCTCCTTGTTCAGCCCATCTCAAGTGCTGATTTTTGGAGGGATTGCTCCTTGGTATGTGCCTCCTCCACTTGTCCAATTAGATTTGTGATTGGTAGATTGTATCTTTAGTATTTTGCTGCTATAGGTGTCAGGTTGTTTGAGCTTGCATGATTGTTCTATGATTATAAACTTTATTTTGATGCATGTGTAGTCCTCTAGCAAGTTCCTATAGTGGTTTCTTATCATTTATCAACTTAGAAATCACTTGGTTTGATGGTTGTTTAAAATTTCAGAAAAGGTAAGTCATGGACCACCACACATTTGGTGATATATTTGAGAGTGATGCACCTAGAAGGGCAAGTCTTCCAAGGTCATCTACTAGTACTAGACCCACATACAATGAGGATCTCAGCACTCCGAGATTTGGTGACGGGGGAGATGAAGGGGATGCGCACCCCTCCGCCTTTCCTTGCCAAACTTTCTTATGAGCTGCTGGGATTCTTAATGATTTTATGACTTTGGTTCAAAGGGCTAGGCTAACAAGTTACATGCAGGATGAGAGCGCACAATATGCTTTGCTTACTAAAACATTTGTGGAGCCTTCTGTGTCTTTCAAAATTTATGGCAGGGCTCATTCTATGACTTTGAAGCAATTTTGCAAGGCCCTGGGAGTTGGTACAACTAGGTCATAAAAGAAGATTATAGCTCTACCCACTGATTTGTTAGAGCTTTACTGAGGAATAACCAATGATGATGACCGTAGAGCTCGGCGAGGGAAGATAAAGAACATTCAACTTCCAGCTATCAGGCGGACATGGATGACAAGCTGCGCTCTCTTAACTTCCACGGGCACTATCAGGAGGAAGAACCATCATACGACCCATCTGTTTATTACACGGAGGAGGCCTCGATCTCATACCAGGATGAGGGAGCTTCCTCGACATACTACGGAGGTTCATCCTCTTGGACACCATGGGATTGAGCCCTACTTAGGCCAAAAGCCTAAGCTTGGGGAGCAGGTATACCGACATCACACTTATATATATCATGATCGGTCGGTTCTTTGTATATCCATTGTTTTTGCTTTCTTTTTGGTTCTTGTTGCTTCTTTCTCAAAAACACAAAAATACCAAAAATATTTTCGTTGTTTCTCTTGGTTTGTTTCTTTGTTTCTTTGCTTTGATTTGCCTTAAAAGTAAAATACAAAAAGATTTTGCTGTGTTTGCTTTGCTTTGTTTGCTTCTTGTTTCTTTTGTTTCTCTTTGTTTGCTTGTTTCTAAAAAAATCGAAAACACCAAAAATATTTGTTGTTCTTCTTTGGTTTTGTGAGTTCTTTGCATGGTTCAGTCGTTCTCAGTGGATTTTGGTTTCATGTTAATTATTCAAGTCACAAGTGAAGATAAATAATGAAGATTAAGACAACCCGAGGAGTGGTAAGAGCCTGGTAACGAACTCTATTTGTTTCATTTTTGTACATATACTCATCATTGTGAGCATGCTTAGCCTGTTTGTGTAAAGTGTATGTCATTATGGATGTTTGGTAGTTCTTATTTGTCTATGATTAGCTCTATCTTGCTAATAGTTTGTAGCATGTCATATGAATGTTTGCTTGCATTGTTTTATTCATACTTTGGTATGATATTGTGGTATCCTCCTCTAACTATTCATGTGAATCGACTTGGCACTTGCTCACGCATGCATATGACTAATCAATAGTTAGTAAGCCTCGATGATTCATTTTGCCTCAGAGTTCCTGTATCACTTTCATGCCATAATTAGTCAGTTATTGCTCTCTCGTTTGTCGCTCCCTCTTTATTGCTAGCCTTCACTTTCACTGAGTATGTGCTCTACCTATGCTTCCAACTCCCCAAAACCAATATTGCCAGCTGTGTCCACTATTCCTACCTATTAGCATCATTTTCTACTTCAGTGCATATTCTATATACCGTGTTTTCTTCCAAAATAAAATGTTTGTCTGTTCTGAGAAAGTTAGTTAGTAAAGCTCTCACGAACTTGATGGCACACTTTATTATTTGCACTTAATAATCCTGATCCATTGTGACTAGTCCATGAAAGTTATATGCTTGCAAATTATATGCTGGGAGTCAGCAGAACCGTGATGTCACGGGGAACGCTTTCAACACCTTTTAGATATTTTTATATCTAGTTGATATCTTGCTCTTTTGTTTGCAGATGTCGACGATGTGAAATGAAAGGGGGACTTGTGAGTCCATGGAGTTTGTACTCTGTGTTAGAGAAACGCCTGGGCCGCTAGCCTAAGCCGTGCCTAATCATGGTGGAAACTTGCAGCATCACCATAGTGAGTCATCTATGAAGCATCCTCAATAAAAAACTATGCATATAGTAAATAAAAAAGATTCCTGATATGCTCATTGTCTGCTTGCCTTGTCATTTTGGTTATGGGAACGCTCCTGTACCATGTGCAAGGGGTACCCCGTTGGCAGTTCTCGATGATATGCAAATACTTACAATGACATGAACTTGCCTAGACCCAAAGTTGAGTGGTATGCGGAGTGGCCCTCGCACTCAAGGGACTTGGGATTTCCATTCTATGGTTTGTCAAGCATATGATTCAGAGTGGACCTTACTTTCACCTTAACCACATAAAGATGCCTATGATAGGGGCAATGAGAGCTCAAAGCTAATGAGTACCTTCCCACTCGCCCGAGGATGGCGTGGTACTATGAGGGCCAATCCACCACCTGAAACTCGAGTCACTCGCGCCTGAAGTTGCTAGGAGTGCCAAAGATGATGTCTAGCCATATCCTGCCTAGGAGGTATATTCCTTTCCTTGGGACGATGTTGTGGAAGGTCGTGTCTGATGTCTCTAGGCTGCATAGTCGCATCCGCATAGCGGCGAGCGTGCTGGCGAACATCAGGTTGATTCCACTACCAACGTCCAGGAAGAAACGACTCATCTCGAATCCCCCGATCTACGCCTCAAGCACCATGGCAGAATGACCTGGGCGAGGTATTTGGCGTGGGTGATCCGAACGATCGAATGTGATGCATGACTCCGAGCCATTGAGGTACTAAGGTATGGACAATGGAGAGGTGACAGCCATGTTGACTTGGCGGGTGATCTTTTTTGCACACTTTTGGTTGGACGTCCCTTTTGTATCATCATAGCCCCCAGCGGTGGCGAGTATGGATCTTCTCTGTTATTCTGGGCCGGCACAGTCACATGCTGTGCAGGTGCTCCGGGTGGCGTAGGTGGATCTCCATGTGCAATGGCTCGTGGGGCGGGGGCAAAACCTGGATTGACCACCTGGCGCCGCATCTGGGCGTAGCCTTCGTGGAGCTTCTAGAACTCCCTACAGTCAATGAGCATGTGGCTGGCCTTCTTTTTGCCATCATGCCGTCAATGTAGAAGTGGATGGTGCAGGGACCCGATAGTTTCTCAACATCAAATGGCTCGTCATCGTGGTTGCGATGTTGCCATTTTTGTGTTGGCCTTCCGTTGCCGCGGTAATTGCAATTGTGGTACCCGATGTTGCGGTTGCCATCTTCGCGGCGATCGGCGTAACCAGCCGCAACCATGTCGACTTGTTCGCGCTCATCGTAGACGCGCACCCTTACTTTCCCTCGGTGATCGCGCCGGCAATCAAAGTCTTCTTCGTCATTCGAACATGTTCGGTTGACAGCATCCTCGCCATCGGCCCAGCTGTTGGCAATGTCCATCAGGTGGTCGATGTTTTTGGGCTTGACACGTCTGAGTGCTTCCCTGAATTCGTAGCGCCTTACGCCACCATTCAAGGCGTCGATTTCCCTTTCTTCCGAGATGTTCTCGGTGGAGTTCTTGATGACGTACCACCGCTTTATGTACGAGCGGATGGACTCGTTGGAGCATTGACAACAAGCGCGTAGCTCCTCGAAAGCCGGCCTCTTGCTGGTGCCTTTGAAGTTGCGGATGAAGCAAGTATACCAGCTCTTCCCAGCTGCGTATGGATCCAGAGGGAAGGTAATTGAGCCAGGCTCTGGCTGCGCCCATCAGCTGCAACTTAAGGCATTGCATGGCTGTGTTTTTGCTCCCACCGGGGATCTTGACTAACGATATATGGTCGTCTAACAAGATCTTTGGCTCCTGCATGCCGTTGAACTTCAGTTTGTTCGAAGGAAGCTTGAAGCATTTAGGCATCTGTGTTTGCCATATGGCCGTGCTGAAGCACCTGGCGCTGCATAGCTCTGTATCCTCCTCATCGGACTCCGTGGAACACACGCGTTTTGCACTTGATTTGTCAATCTTGTGCTGTGTGACCTTTTCGTGGGCATAATAGTTGCGTCTCCTTCGCCGCGGGCCGCGGCGACACCGTGGTAGGTCAAGATCTTCCTCGTCGGATGAGGGTGTGTGGCTACGGGTGTACTTTACCGCAGCCTTCTTCTTCGGCTCTGGAGCCGCCTCTCCATGTAATACGGCTCCGACAAGCCCAAGACCTGCAATCACAGATTTATGGATTGCGTACCATGGGTCTCCCGCCGGTGGCGGGTTTTATGCCAGGTAGGTGGTAGTTGCCATGACCACAACTTGCGGTGTTTTGGGCATAATGTTGCCCTGCGAGTCCATCGACATGAAGGACATGTCGAGTGCTGTGGTGGCCTCACGTAGCGTAGCGGGATCCATATGCTCCAAGCAGGAGCGGTGCTTGTGGATGTCGTAGCCTTTCAAGGAAGATCCACCAGCAGAGGAGAGCGCAACTCGTCGTATGCTCGACTTGTTAGCCGCCTTCTTGCGCTGCCCAAGCTCGTGTTGCTGCTTGATTTGTCCATTGTGCTCCTCTATGAGGATCCAGTGGTAGCCCATTAGCATGTCCCGGGAGGCGTCGATTGGTAGAGGATTGGTACCTCGTATAGCTTCTCGCACCCTCGCCCACTGATCGTTGTTGAGGTTGATCTCGTGGCGTACGCGATGGATGCCCTTAGCATTTCGGTGGCCTATTCCCGTTGGGATTGGCTGGGGGCGGTCTGGTTCCTCCGTTCATGGTGTTGGGAGCCTGCAGGGTAGGAGGGGGATTCAGTGGTTCGGTGTCTTCGTTGACGTTACCATCGTGGATGGTCGCGCATATGTAGCGATGGGGGAGATCGTTGCTCCCGCCGCTTTCAGATCTAGAACCGTAGGTTCCTTCATTAGTGGGAGGATCGCATAGATCGGAGTTTCAACTTCTGCTATCATTTGACACATACGTCAAGGTCGGTGTATCCAGGACACCGATTGGTGCTACCCACAGGGAGGGCCTGATCGATGGAGGTGACACCCTCTACGGAAGGCGGAGGGTGTCGATCTGGCCCCCCTAGAAGTAGAAGATCCCGAACAGCATCTTGACTCCGTCTCCTATGGAGTCGATGTCCTTGAGGGTGGCCGGAGAGTGGGTGGTGAAGTCGAGGGCACAAAAGAGGAGGTGGTTCTCCGTTGTAGAGGAATCGAAGATTGCAGTGGATGGAACCATCATGATCGAACGATCCGCGTCCCTAGTTCCCATAGACGGCGCCAATTGATGAGGGTTCGACTCGTCAATGCCCATTGTTATGGACTTGGGTTTAGAGAAGATGGGAAGGTTGGAGATCGCGAGATGGTTAACAGGCAAGCAACACGGGGACACAGTGTTTACCCAGGTTTAGGCCCTCGGAAGAAAAACCCTACTCTTGCTTTTCTGTTCTTGGTTGACAACGGAACCGAAGGTTACAGGGGTGCGCAGATTGGATCAGGTGTGAGGTGTGTGTATGAGAGTTGAAAGATCCTCCTCGTTGTTATATGGGGAGGACAGGTCTCGGGGGTAGGTCGAGTCGGTTACAAGTTGTATTAAAACTCTAGTCTTGAGATTTCCTTGTATTGTGTGCTTGGGAATCCGCGTCCATATGGCTTCGTAGCAGCCAAAAAGGCATAGACATCATGGACCTTGGCAGGTCTTCGAGTGGGCCTTCCGTCGGGCCGCACCAGGTAGGTTAACATTAGGCACCCGTAGGGCATACCCATGTCAATATCATTTTCAATCAATAATATGTCATCCACATATAATATTAGAAATGCCACAGAGTTCCCACTCACTTTCTTACAAATACAAGCTTCTCCGTAAGTTTGGAAAAATCCAAACCCTTTGATCACCTCATCATATCGGAGATTCCAACTCCGGGATGCTTGCTTCAGTCCATAGATGGATCGCTGAACCTTGCACACCTTGCTAGCATCCTTAGGTTCAAAAAACCCTTTGGTTGTATCATATACAACTCTTCTTCAATATTACCATTGAGGAACACGGTTTTGACATCCATCTGCCAAATTTCATAATCGAAAAATGCAGCAATTGCTAACATAGTCCTAATCGACTTTAGCATCGCTACGGGAGAATGTCTCATGGTAGTCAACTCTTTTAATTTTTCGAAACCCCTTTGCGACAAGTCGAGATTTCTAGATGGTCATGTTACTGTCAACGTCAGTTTTCTTCTTGAAAATCCTTTATTTTTCAATGGCCTTTCGGTCGTGAGATAAGTCCACCAAGGTCCAAACCTAGTTTTCGTACATGGATTCCATCTCGGATTGCATGGCGTCTAGCCATTTGTTGGAATATGTGCTCATCATCGCTTCTTCATATGTCACAGGGTCAGCATTTCCATCAACCATGAAATTCATGACAGGATTTCCCTACAGTTCCGGAGCTGCACGTGTCCTTCTTGATCTGCGAGGTTCGGTGGTGTAATCTTTCAGAGTTTCATGATCTTTATCATTAGTTACGTCTTCATTCGGTGAAGTCAACTCCATAACAATTTCCGGTGCTGCGCCACTCACCGTTTCATGAAGAGAAGGTTCAGTAACCTCTTCGAGTTTGTAAGATCCCTCCTTTATAAAGGAAAAGGATCCTTGTGATTGCAATGCTAGTCCCTGGATCAATGTTAGCATCCACAGTTTAAGATGAAGTACACAGATACAAAGGTCATTATTACAACCATTCCAGAGATAAACATGGTCTTTACAACTCCAAGGCCACAGGCCTAGTACAAGAGTTTGGAATAAGTAAATAAAAAAGTCTTCATCTTCATGTGCCACAGGCAAACATGTTGAGTGTAGACTCATGACACCTAATCCTCATCAGAGTAACCTGCAACATCACAAGTTACAGCCACAGTGGGTCAATACTTTGGAATAGTATTGGCAAGTTATTCCTTAGTATAATTTAAGTGGACTAGATACTAAATGCAATTTGGCTAAGTGTAGCTTGGCTTGCTTTGCTCAAAATAGGTTTTGCCTATTAGTTGAAATCACTAAGTTTTTCTTTCGTCAAAACTTTTCCCAAGGAACCACCAATAGACATTGAGGTCCTTCACCCTTGTTCACCCTCAAGTTTTTACTTAGAAAATTTGGATGAGGAGATTCTTGATAGCTTCCATGTCTTGATGCTCAAGTTGTCCTTTTCCAGGGACATGGCTAAGTACTTAGATTTTTCCATCTGCAGAGGTTGTGCACTTTCCCCACCAGACTTGATTTTCACCAAGACAGGACCTTTCAGAAGCCTTCCCTTAGACCAAATGGACGCGTTCCAAACTATCATCCCACTACCACCAACTGTCCAAATGGCTAAGTTCTAGCAACCTATGTGATCCAGGCAGAGCCCATATTGCCAAGTGGTTGCACTAGAAGCTTCTCAACACTTGGCCTCTAAAATCTCTTTGTTCCTGGGTGGCTTTTCACAAGTGAGATACACAAGGTTCACCAGTCCCCTGGCCTTGTGTAACCACTCAACACAAACCATTCCTTCCATTCCACCCAGGTGTTTCATTAACTTTGTTGTTTTATTAGGCAAAACACAAGCCCAAAGACTTAGAAATATTTTCATCATAGCATGTATATTTCACCAACCCTTGGTTGCTACTAGCTAGGCTAAGCATGGCATAGATAATAACTTAACTTAGAAATTTCCTAGCAATTCTACAACTACTGGGATTTCCCAACATGGCATATAAGCAAAATAATAACATGCAAGACTTAGCAAAATATTTCTAATGCTTAGTATAAAACATGGGGATAAAAATATTCATGAAGTACCACTTGCCTTGGTAGTTTGGAGAGTAGCTACACTCCTCACAATCACAATCACTAGCACCAAAATCTACACAAAGAATCATAGCCACAATCACATACAAAACATATACAATCAAAAATATATGCATGCATGCAAAATGATATGTGATGATTTTTAAAACTCAACAAAGCAAGTATACAGTACTGATTCATAAACAAGTTAAAAACTTGCCAAACAACATTTATTTAAACCCTAAATCATTTCCTAAACATTTCATATACTCAAATTAGCCCTACACAAGTTTCTGCAAATAAAACCATTTTAACAGAAGCAAAACATTAAACACATTGCATATTTAGAAAGAGCTTGCTCTCCTGATTCCAACGGTATAAAATTTGTCAAATTCTAATGTGGGGATCAAAAGTTATAGCCAAAACAAAATCAAACTTCTAATAGATTCAAATTCTGTCTTTTAAATCTAACTGCTGCCACGCGTCTTGTTCTAATTGTCCCGTATCGCTTCGCGTAGGATCACGCTTCTGAGCCGTTAGATCTACTTAAACCGCACAGCTCAGATCTACTCGTAACGATTCGTTAAGTGATCTAATCCTGCACGCTGGATCCAGATCTGACGGCTCTGGATCAAACAACCAAAGTTGGGTGGCGCTGGCGGTGGCTACTGGTGGCGGCGAGCTCTGCCTATGGCGGCACGGCGCTACAGGTGGTCCTAGGGTCGTCGGAGGGGCTTACCAGAAACGTGACGGCGTGCTGAAGCTCAACCTGGCGACGGCTTGGCAAGGGGCGCACGGACGCAGTCACTGGAGCTCGTCCGAGTTGCGGGCGGCGTCTGCTGCTTGCTGTCGAGGTCGTTGCCGAGGCTTTGCGTCGACCCAACACAAACTATATGGTTCAGGAGATGCGCAAGGATCTGGCGATCAAGTCAGTACTAAAGGGAAGGCAAGGGGCGCACTGGCTTTACCTGAATCGCACGTCGGAGTCGAGCGGCAGCGCAGGTGCTTGCGGGTGAGAACGAGGACGTCGCTCTGGGTCATGGGAAAGCAAACGGAGGGCATTGGCAGATGCGCAAGATCATGTTGGTCGCAGTGGTTTGAACGAGAGGCAAAGGGGCGGTCCGTGCTTACTGAGATTCGTCGCTGGAGCGTGTCTGTCTGCGGCGGCGCAAGTGCGATTGTGGGCAGCCTGGTGGCGATGTGGAAGCGCTGAGTGAGGGGAAATGGTCGCAGAGAGGTGGGGGTTAAGTAGGCGGAGCAGGGGTGAGGATCGCGCGGCGTATCAATGGAAATTAAGCGCGCAGTAACAGCGGAGAGGTAACGGCGGAGCGAGCGGCGCTGGCGCGCGTGATTGACGACGAAGGCGACGTGGTCGCAGGGTCCACTCGTCAGCGGGTTTAAACAGCGAGGGGGTGGGGTCGTGCGGTCAGTGACTCTGGGGGTGTGTCTGTGGGTGAGCAAGAGAGAGAAGGACCCCGGGTGGGCTTAGTGGGCTGGATTAGTAGTTGGGCTCAATTGCTGGCGCTGGCCTTTTTCTATTTCTTTTTCTATTTTGATTTTCTGGAATGATTTTCAAATCCAAATTAATTGAGTTTGAATTCAAAACTTCTCTAGGTTTTTATACTGCAAACCTTGCATTCCAATGTGTGTTTAAACACTACTGTCCAATCCAAACACTTTGATCAAGTGAAAATAAAAATAAATCCAAGCCTTTATGATATATATTCAATAGGCATAATATTGGTTTTTATTATTCATTTTGTTTTGGAACTTGTTCAAACTTTTGGTGGTGCCTAAGTTTGAATACACAAACTTTACTGAATCAAAACAAGTATTCTTCTCATTGGAAGATAGCACTGAGGATTAGAGCAAGCTCACATAAAATAATAAGCACAAATGCTTCTGTTTTGAATTGAAATGGATGCTTGGATGATATGTATAAGTTTGAAACATGATTTTGAGGATGTTACAAATCAAACCCCCATAAGGTGAATCTCTCCCTCGAGATTCGGATAGGCTAGCAAATAGGTGAGGGTGGTCTTTCCGAAGATCATTTTCTCTTTCCCATGTGGCTTCCTCTTCGGAATGATGGTTCCAATGAACCTTGCAAAACTTGATAGTCTTAGTCCTTGTGACTCTTTCTGCGGTCTCAAGAATCTTGATAGCCTTCTCCTCATAAGTGAGGTCACTTTCCAATTGAACCTCCTCCAAAGGTATAGTATCCTTCAAAGAAGTTTCTTCCATTTCTGGATGTCATTTCTTAAGCTGACTCACATGAAATACATTATGAACAGCGGACAAAGACTCCGGCAATTGAATTTCATAAGCAACTTCTCCTTTGCGACTCAGAATCTTGAATGGTCCAACATATCTTGGGGCCAACTTTCCTTTGACTCCGAACCTCTTCATTCCACGAAGTGGTGACAATCTAAGATAAGCTCTATCACCAACTTCGTAGGTGACTTCGCTACGCTTATGATCCGTGTAGCTTTTCTGTCGGGACTGTGCTATCTTCAATCTGTCTTTAACCAACTTGACTTTCTCTTCGGCTTATTTGATAAGTTCTGGCCCGAACAAACTTCTTTCTCCCACACCATTCCATAACAATGGGGTGGTACACTTTCTTCCGTAGAGAAACTCAAATGGTGCCATCTCAATGCTGGCTTGATAGCTGTTGTTATAAGAAAATTCTGCGTAAGGCAGACTTTCATCCCAACTGGCTCCATAGTCTAGGGCACATGCCCTCAACATGTCTTCAAGAACCTGATTAGTTCTTTCTGTTTGTCCATCAGTTTGAGGATGAAAAGCAGTGCTGAATTCCAACCTCGTTCCCAATGACTCATGTAGCTGTCTCCAAAAATGGGATGTGAATTGAGTTTCCCTATCAGACACAATGCTCTTTGGCACTCCATGTAGACATACAATTCTACTCATGTAGATCTTAGCCAACTTAGCACTTGTATAGGTTGTCTTCACGGGTATGAAATGAGCTACCTTAGTTAGGCGATCCACTACTACCCAAATAGAATCATATCCTGACCGGGTCCTTGGTAATCCAGTAATGAAATCCATACCAATCTTGTCCCACTTCCAATCAGCTATAGGTAGTGGTTGAAGCAAACCGGCTGGTTTCTGATGTTCCGCTTTCACTCTACTACACACATCACACAAAGCAATATGTTCGGCGATGTCCTTCTTGAGATTATTCCACCAAAATCTTTCCTTCATATCCATGTACATTTTGGTGTTACCCGGATGAATGGAATACGGTGAGTTGTGTGCTTCTTGCAAAATCAGTTTTCGAAGCTCCGGATCTTGTGGAACACAGATACGTTTCCCATGCCATAAAGTTCCCTGTTCGTCTTCATGGAATCCTTTGGCTTTTCCTTTGCCAATCTTTTCTTTAATCTCTTCAATTTCCTTATCAATCTTCTGGGCTTCTTTGATATTGTCCAACAAAGTGGGTTGAACATCCAAAGACATGAGATGTCCTTCAGGAACAATCTCCAATCTGAGATCTCTAAATTGGGCACACAAATCATCTGGCAATTCTCCTTTGGTAAGGCCATTCACAAAAACCTTACGGCTTAAGGCATCCGCTACAACATTTGCTTTACCGGGATGGTATTGCAAACTTAAGTCATAGTCCTTGATGAGTTCTAGCCATCTTCTTTGTCTCATATTAATTTCCTTCTGGGTGAAGATATACTTCAAGCTCTTGTGATCTGTGAACACTTCACAACGTTTTCCCAAAAGATAGTGCCTCCATGTTTTGAGTGCATGGACAACAGAGGCTAACCCTAAATCATGAGTAGGATAGTTCACTTCATGAGTTTTGAGTTGTCTCGAGGCATACGCCACAACTTTTCCTTCTTGCATGAGTACTGCACCCAAACCATGATGAGATGCATCACAATACACCTGAAAATCTTTTTCTAAGTCTGGCAAACACAAGACTGGTGCTGTCACAAGTCTCTTATTCAATTCTTGAAAGCTGAGTTCACAACCTTCAGACCAAGCAAACTTCTTGTCTTTCTTTAGCAATTCCGTCATGGGCTTAGCTACCTTGGAGAAATTTTCAATGAACCTTCTGTAGTAACCTGCTAAGCCAAGGAAACTACGAACTTCTTTCACTGACTTGGGAGATTCCCATTCAGTTACAGCTGAAACCTTAGCAGGATCAACTGCTACACCATCCTTTGTCATAACATGTCCAAGAAAACCAACTTCATTTAACCAGAATTCACACTTGCTGAATTTGGCATACAGTTTATGCTCTCTAAGTTTCTCGAGTATCAAACGCAAATGTCCTTCATGCTCTTCCTTGCTCTTGGAGTAGATTAAAATATCATCGATGAAAACGACAACAAACTTGTCAAGGAATTCCATGAACACCTTGTTCATCATATTCATAAAGTATGCTGGAGCATTGGTCAAACCAAATGGCATCACGGTATACTCATATAATCCATACCTTGTGGTGAAAGCTGTTTTAGGTATGTCTTGCTCTCTTATCTTGAGTTGAAAATAGCCTGACTGGAGATCAATCTTTGAGAACACACAAGCTCCTTCCAGCTGATCAAACAAGTCATTGATTCTAGGCAAAGGATATTTGTTCTTGATAGTTACCTCATTGAGTGAACGGTAATCTATGCACAACATTTGACTTCTATCCTTCTTCTCCACGAACAAAACTGGGGCTCCCCAAGATGAATAACTTGGTTGAATAAATCCTTTCTGTAACTGTTCTCCAAGTTGTTTCTTGAGTTCCTTCAGTTCATCAACTGACATCTTATATGGTCTCTTTGCTATCGGTCCAGACCCTGGTAGCAAATCTATAAGGAACTCCACATCTCTATCTGGTGGCATTCTCGGCAATTCTTCCGGAAACACATCCGGATATTCACTCACAATTGGCACACTGTCTATGCTAAGCCCCTTAAGAGAATTTAGCATACTCCTTCTTGCTTAAAAGTTGGTCTTGAATCTGATCCTTTTATTTTCTGGAGTTGTGAGTGAGACAGTATGGTTGGCACAATCTATCACTCCCTTGTGCCTAGTCATCCAGTCCATTCCCAAAATGACATCCAATCCTTGGGAGTTTATAATTATCAAGTTAACAGGAAACTTATACTTCCCAAACTCTATGACTAGATCATGACATCCCGAATTCACTATCATCTCTCCACCAGGAGAAAATACTTTTATAGGACACCCAATAGTTTCTACCGGCAGTTCATTTCTTTCAACAAATTCTCTTGATATGAATGAATGAGATGCACCAGTATCAAAGAGAACAAATGCTGGAACAGAATTGAGTTTGAACTTACCAACAACAGCATCAGGCTCCTCATATATTTCCTCCACATTGATGTGGTTCACCTGTCCCTTCTAAAAAGGGTTGGGCTTGTTGGGTCCTTCAACTTTCTTTTCTGGGCATTCATTTGCATAATGCCCCATCTTCTTGCACTTGAAGCATTCAACCTGACTAATGTCCTTCTTGACAGGCTGACTTCCACTTCCACTTCCATTACCACTGTGGTGGCTCTTGTATCCACCCTTGTGGTTCTTGTATTTGTGATTGTCATGACTACGGTGATGCTTGTTGTCATGACGGTTGTGTTTGTGGTGCTTGTTGATTTTCCCATGCTTGTGGGATCCTGAGCTTCCACTGTCATCATAATGGGAACGTTTGTGAGATGATCCCGAGCTGTGCTTGTCTGAGTGCTTTCTCTTCCTGCTTTCAACTTGCTTTATTTTGTTCTCCAAAATAGCAGCGTTGTCACAGAGATACTGATAAGTGGGAACATAGGACACTGCCAACTGCAGGTTCAGTTCATCATTTAACCCTTCGAGGAATTTTTCTTTCCTCTTAGCATCTGTGTCAACTTCTTCCGGTGCATATCGCGCCAGATTGTTGAACTCCTCAATATATTCAGCCACGCTGCGGTGGCGCTGCTTCAGGTTATGAAACTCTTTCTTCTTCAGACTCATCACTCCAGATGAGATATGGGCAGTACGAAAGCCATCCTCAAAGATAGCCCATGTCACATCTTCTATGGGAGTGGTGATCTGGAAGTTATCCCACCAAGTGGCGGCTGGTCCCTCCAGCAATTGTGCTGCAAATCTGACCTTTTCAGCATCAGTACAGCCCATAGTTACCAAGTCCTTGTTCACAGAGCATAGCCAATCATTGGCCACCATGGGATCAGTTGTTCCTGAGAACTTTGCTAGCCTCAATCTCAAGAACCTGGTAAGCATGTCAAAGCCCGGTGGGTTGTTGTTGTTGTTGTTGTTATTGTTGTTATTGTTGTTGTTGTTGTTTTGGTTCTGGATGAGCGTTGTCATCATTTGCATCAGCTGAGTCTGAGCTGTCATCATTTGTTGCATTTCCGGAGTGATGTTGTTGTTGTTGGGGTTGGGGTTTGCACGACGGGGAGGCATCTGTGGTTGGTTCAATAGAGGTAAGAATGAGATACCCATAGATGCTTTCATGCACAATACATCACATAAACAATCACAAAGCATGCAACATAATGATAAAGGTTCAACAACCCGATAACAAGTTCGCAAAATAAAACACACACAAATAACAAGCCATCCACATGTCGGATGGTCAAATAACAAGTTCTCAATCAACAAGTATGATAATATATGATAAATGAGTAGTCAAATCTACTCCTCGACAAAGGTAAGACCTGCATTCTCCATTGCGGTCTTGTATTCCTCGACGCTGGTGGTCAAGGTCTCTATCTTGGCTTTGAGAGCCCTCTAATGGGAACGAAGCCTCTCAATCACCGTCTGCTGTTGCTCGAGCTCGAAGTCCTTGGCCTGCAGTTCTTCAGTCATGTCCCGGATCTTCTTGTTCCTATCCTGGACCCGCTTCTCCTGACTCTTGAACTTCCTGTCCTGGCTCTCGAACTTTGCCTCCATCTCCTTGACTATCTCATCTTGCTTCGCGAAGAGCTTGTCCTTCTCGCGAAGCTGCACCTGGAGTTCGTCATTGTTGAGCATGACGTTGGTCCTGTCAGTGTCCACGTGCCTAATGAGAGCCTCTAAGTCCTGGAGGTATAGACGAATTGGCTCTGCTGTGTCTCTCGAATCGTCCTCGAAGTCGATGGACTCTCCATCCTCATCACGTCTACCGAAGACGTGGAAGTGAGTACCTCTAACCTGTCGGGAGTGTCTCTAGCAGACGTCCTATCAGATCCTGCATGACTACCTCAAGGCCTCTCTCCTTGTCATCATGCATGAGCTTGAAGATGATGGCCTCCGTGGTAGGCTCTGTCTGGCGTCCGGGCTGGTTGACCTTGAAGCCCAAAAGGTCTTTCCTCTCAAACTTGGTGAGGGGAAGCACCATGATGGTAGGAAGAGGGAGATTGAGCAAAGTAGTAAGCTCAACAATACGAGGACCAAAGCGAGTTCCCTGGAACTCCTCAACAGTGCTGATGGTAACAGTAGGCATCTATTTATAAGATAGAAAAAGTTAGAACAACACAATTCAAGATAAATCACAAGGCAAAACATCACTTACATATCCTTGGAAATAAAAACACACAAGTCATGGCACACATGGTTCCATTACAACAACCAAGGTTCAACTTATTTTTAAAGCAACATTTGGAAAATAAGGTGATAAGTGGTGGTCCAACTAACGTAGCACGTTTACAATCCTATCTCACTGGATCTGTTGGCTAACACAATGTTTCTAGAAGCAATCAGCCTATCTTGCTCACATGACTCCATCACTAAGTCTATAATGTCTCCTCTTAAGGTTTGGTTGGTAGCTTCCAACTCTTGGGTGTGTTTCTTCTCTTCCTTTAGATCATTTTGGAAGTTGAGCATTCTGCACTTGACTCTATCACCAAGTTCTTTGATGGTCTTCCAAGCTGCATCCCTTGCTGATTCAAAGAATGTAGTGTGCACCACTGAATTGGTGAACATGCAGAATCCTTTTTCCTGGTTGTTGCCTTCCTTGTTTTTATACAACTGAATTTGCACCCACCAGTATTCAACTCCTTCATCCATCACAGGAAAACCTTTGTACACAGCTGCACCTTGTATCTCTAATGCAACCATGAGGTCCTTAAGAGCCTTGGGGAATTCTGTCTCACACTCCAAGGTCATTGTCATGAGTGGTCCTTTCCTTACGGCTTCGTTGATGGAGTTCATCTACAAATAGAGATGAGAAAGAAGATTAGAAAAGTTTACGAGAAGAATAGACAAGTGTAGAAGTTGCTGAATTTTTTTTCCTTAGTGGTTTCCAATCCTAGGGTCATAATCCTACAGGCAACACAGTGCTCTGATATCATCTGTAAGATCCCTCCTTTATAAAGGAAAAGGATCCCTGTGATTGCAATGCTAGTCCCTGGATCAATGCTAGCATCCACAGTTTAAGATGAAGTACACAGATACAAAGGTCATTATTACAGCCATTCCAGAGATAAACATAGTCTTCACAACTCCAAGGCCACAGGCCTAGTACAAGAGTTTGGAATAAGTAAATAAATAAAAGTCTTCATCTTCATGTGCCAAAGGCAAACATGTTGAGTGTAGACTCATGACACCTAATCCTCATCAGAGTAACCTACAACATCAAAAGTTACAGCCACAGTGGGTCAATACTTTGGAATAGTATTGGAAAGTGATTCCTTAGTATAATTTAAGTGGACTAGATACTAAATGCAATTTGGCTAAGTGTAGCTTGGCTTGCTTTGCTCAAAATAGGTTTTGCCTATTAGTTGAAATCACTAAGTTTTTCTTTCGTCAAAACTTTTCCCAAGGAACCACCAATAGACATTGAGGTCCTTCACCCTTGTTCACCCTCAAGTTTTTACTTAGAAAATTTGGATGAGGAGATTCTTGATAGCTTCCATGTCTTAATGCTCAAGTTGTCATTTTCCAGGGACATGGCTAAGTACTTAGATTTTTCCATCTGCAGAGGTTGTGCACTTTCCCCACCAGACTTGATTTTCACCAAGACAGGACCTTTCAGAAGCCTTCCCTTAGACCAAATGGACGCGTTCCAACCTATCATCCCACTACCACCAACTGTCCAAATGGCTAAGTTCTAGCAACCTATGTGATCCAGGCAGAGCCCATATTGCCAAGTGGTTGCACTAGAAGCTTCTCAACACTTGGCCTCTAAAATCTCTTTGTTCCTGGGTGGCTTTCCACAAGTGAGATACACAAGGTTCACCAGTCCCCTGGCCTTGTGTAACCACTCAACACAAACCATTCCTTCCATTCCACCCAGGTGTTTCATTAACTTAGTTGTTTTATTAGGCAAAACATAAGTCCAAAGACTTAGAAATATTTTCATCATAGCATGTATATTTCACCAACCCTTGGTTGCTACTAGCTAGGCTAAGCATGGCATAGATAATAACTTAACTTAGAAATTTCCTAGCAATTCTACAACTACTAGGATTTCCCAACATGGCATATAAGCAAAATAATAACATGCAAGACTTAGCAAAATATTTCTAATGCTTAGTATAAAACATGGGGATAAAAATATTCATGAAGTACCACTTGCCTTGGTAGTTTGGAGAGTAGCTACACTCCTCACAATCACAATCACTAGCACCAAAATCTACACAAAGAATCATAGCCACAATCACATACAAAACATATACAATAAAAAAATATATGCATGCATGCAAAATGATATGTGATGATCTTTAAAACTCAACAAAGCAAGTATACAGTACTGATTCATAAACAAGTTAAAAACTTGCCAAACAACATTTATTTAAACCCTAAATCATTTCCTAAACATTTCATATACTCAAATTATCCCTACACAAGTTTCTGCAAATAAAACCATTTTAACAGAAGCAAAACATTAAACACATTGCATATTTAGAAAGAGCTTGCTCTCCTGATTCCAACGGTATAAAATTTGTCAAATTCTAACGTGGGGATCAAAAGTTATAGCCAAAACAAAATCAAACTTCTAATAGATTCAAATTCTATCTTTTAAATCTAACTGCTGCCACGCGTCTTGTTCTAATTGGCCCGTACCGCATCGCGTAGGATCACGCTTCTGAGCCGTTAGATCTACTTAAACCGCACGGCTCAGATCTACTCGTAACGATTCATTAAGTGATCTAATCCTGCACGCTGGATCCAGATCTGACGGCTCTGGATCAAACAACCAAAGTTGGGCGGCGCTGGCGGTGGCTACTGGCGGCGGCGAGCTCTGCCTACGGCGGCGCGGCGTTATAGGTGGTCCTAGGGTCGTCGGAGGGGCTTACTAGAAACGTGACGGCGTGCTGAAGCTCAACCTGGCGACGACTTGGCAAGGGGCGCACGGACGCAGTCGCTGGAGCTTGTCGGAGTTGCGGGCGGCGTCTGCTGCTTGCCGTCGAGGTCGTTGCCGAGGCTCTGTGTCGACCCAACACAAACCAGATGGTTCAGGAGATCCGCAATGATCAGGCGATCAAGTCAGTACTAAAGGGAAGGCAAGGGGCGCACTGGCTTTACCTGAATCGCACGTCGGAGTCGAGCGGCGGCGCAGGTGCTTGCGGGTGAGAACGAGGACGTCGCTCTGGGTCATGGGAAAGCAAACGGAGGGCATTAGCAGATGCGCAAGATCATGCTGGTTGCAGTGGTTTGAACGAGAGGCAAAGGGGCGGTCCGTGCTTACCGAGATTCGTCGCTGGAGCGTGTCTGTCTGCGGCGGCGCAAGTGCGATTGTGGGCAGCCTGGTGGCGATGTGGAAGCGCTGAGTGAGGGGAAATGGTCGTAGAGAGGTGGGGGTTAAGTAGGCGGAGCAGGGGCGAGGATCGCGCGGCGTATCAATGGCAATTAAGCGCGCAGTAACAGCGGCGAGGTAATGGCGGAGCGAGCGGCGCTGGCGCGCGTGATTGACGACGAAGGCGACGTGGTCGCAGGGTCCACTCGTCAGCGGGTTTAAACAGCGAGGGGGTGGGGTCGTGCGGGCAGTGACTCTGGGGTGTGTCTGTGGGTGAGCGAGAGAGAGAAGGACCCCGGGTGGGCTTAGTGGGCTGGATTAGTAGTTGGGCTCAATTGCTGGCGCTGGCCTTTTTCTATTTCTTTTCTCCTTTTCTTTTTCTGTTTTGATTTTCTGGAATGATTTTCAAATCCAAATCAATTGAGTTTGAATTCAAAACTTCTCTAGGTTTTTATACTGCAAACCTTGCATTCCAATGTGTGTTTAAACACTACTGTCCAATCCAAACACTTTGATCAAGTGAAAATAAAAATAAAACCAAGCCTTTATGATATATATTCAATAGGCATAATATTGGTTTTTATTATTCATTTTGTTTTGAAACTTGTTCAAACTTTTGGTGGTGCCTAAGTTTGAATACACAAACTTTACTGAATCAAAACAAGTATTCTTCTCATTGGAAGATAACACTGAGGCTTAGAGCAAGCTCACATAAAATAATAAGCACAAATGCTTCTGTTTTGAATTGAAATGGATGCATGGATGATATGTATAAGTTTGAAACATGATTTTGAGGATGTTACAGAGTTCTACCTTCTGACTTCTCACACCTTTCGCGAGAAACTGCTTCTCCAGAAAGGATCCATTCTTGGCAACAAAAATCTTGCCCTCGGATCTGTGATAGAAGGAATACCCAATTAATTCTTTAGGGTGTCCTATGAAGATGCATTTTTCTGCTTTGGGTTCGAGTTTATCTGGCTAAAGTTTCTTCACATAAACATCACATCCCCAAACTTTAAGAAATGAAAACTTAGGTTTGTTTACAAACCACAATCCATACGGTGTCGTTTCAACGGATTTATATGGTGCCCTATTTAAAGTGAATGCAGCAGTTTCTAGTGCATAACCCCAAAAAGGAAGTGGCAATTCAAATAGAAACATTATAGATCGGACCATATCTAATAAGGTATGATTACGACGCTTCGATACACCATTATGTTGTGGTTTTCTGGCAGGTGTGAGTTGTGAAACTATTCCACACTCTCTCATATGTGTGCCAAACTCGTAACTTAGATATTCACCCCCATGATTTGATCATATAAATTTAATCTTTCTATTACGATGATTTTCCACTTCATTCTGAAATTCCTTCAACTTTTCAATGGTTTCATACTTGTGTTTCATCAAATAGATATACCCATATCTACTCAAATCATCCATGAAAGTAACAAAATAATGATATACACCTCACGTCGACACACCCATTCGACCACATACATCGGTATGTATGATTTCTAATAAATCTACCGCCCACTCCATTGTACCGGAAAATGGGGTTCTAGTCATCTTCCCCATAAGGCATGGCTCACATGTATCAAGTGATTCAAAATCAAGTGTTTCCAAAAGTCCATCAAAATGGAGTTTCTTCATGCGTGTTATGCCAATATGACCTAGACGGCAGTGCCACAAATATGCAAATATATCATCATGAAGTTTAAGCCTTTTGGCAGCTACATTATTGATATGTGTATTACTATTATTGAGATTCAAAAGAAATAAACCAATCATCAAAGGGACATGTCCATAAAAGATATTATTCATATAAATCGAACAACCATTGTTTTAGGATTTAAAGGAATAACTGTCTTGCAATAAACACAATTCGGATACAATGTTCATGCTCAACGCAAGCACCAAATAAAATTTATTTAGGTTTAAAACTAATACCTATGGTAGATGGAGAGGTATCGTTCTGATGGCGATCACTTCAAATTTTGATCCATTGCCGACATGCATCTTGACCTGATCCCTTGCTAGCAGTCGCTTTTTTAGCAACCCCTGATTTGAGTTCCATATATTAGCAATCGACCCAGTATCGAATACCCAGCTGCTACTGCGAGTACTAGTCAAAATAGACATCAGTAACAAGTATATCATATATACCCTTGTTCATCTTGTCGGCATTTATGTAAGCCAAATACTTGGGGCAGTTCTGTTTCTATTGAGCAGACTCTTTGCAATAAAAGCATTCAGTATCAGTCTTACGGCCTCCCTTGGTCTGCTTCTCAGGCGCGACAACAGATTTGCCGTCCTTCTCGAAGTTACCTTTGGGCTCATCATTTTCCTTAGAGGTGGCGATCTTATCAACCATCAACTCCTGGTGCCTTTTCTTTATGTCTACTTCGATAGCCACCAATATGGCAGCAAGTTTAGTGAGCGATCTAGTGGCACCACTTATCTTGTAATTCAGCACAAACTCTTTATAACTGGGTGGGAGCGACTCTATAACTCTATTTGTTGTAAGATCAACTGGGATATCACATCCCAGTGTCTTAAGACGTTGAACATAGCCCATCAACTTGATCGAAAGATTAAGAGGCTTAGGTATGATCGAAAGATTAAGAGTATTTTTCCAACGAGTTTGATTCCTATTGTGCGGAATATGGAATAATTCATGATAGGAGGCCTCCTCACGCGGTTAAATGGGGTAGCCAAAATAAAGAACTATACTCTAACAAATTTGGCTAACACCTTGTTAGACACATCGGGTCTCTCCAAGGAATGGTGGGGGAGGCACTATTGACTATGTGCCATGTCCTAAACCGAGTTCCCACAAAGAACAAAGAAATTACTCCATTTACATAATAGGATAATAAAAGGTTAAAAATCTCTTACTTACGTACTTGGGTTTGTTTTGCAAAGGTTAATGTACCAACCCCCAAGATGCGCAAGCTTGGACCAAAAAACAGTGATTGTGTTCTTCTGGGCAATGCTTTGCATAGCATTGGTTATAGATTCTTGATAGTAAAATCTGAAGTACCTGACATACATGTTGGTACAATCATGGATTCTACTGATGCGACTTTATTTGAAGATATTTTTCCTATGAAGGATAAACCTAACTCATCAAATTCGGAGATATCCAGTTCATCTAATCAGGAATTTGCTACAATTTCTGAACCAACCATTCCAATTGAACATTCTAAAAATCCTAAGGAGGATGATAATGAAATTATTAAAAGGAGCAAGCAATAGAGGACTATCAAGTCCTTTGGTTATGATTTCATTATGTACCTTGTGTATGACACTCCCACTTCCATTTCAAAAGCCTATGCATCTCCTGATGCTGACTACTGGAAGGAAGTTGTCTGTAGTGAGATGGATTCCATCTTAGCTAATGGAACATGGGAGATCACTGATCACCCTTATGGATGCAAACCTATAGGATGCAGGTGGGTGTTTAAGAAAAATCTTAGACCTGATAGTACTATTGAGAAGTACAAGAAACGTCTTGTGGCCAAGGGTTACACTCAAAAAGAAGGTGAAGACTTCTTTGACACTTACTCACCTGTTGCCAGATTGACCACTATTTGAGTACTACTTTCATTGGCTCCCTCGCATGGTCTTATCGTTCATCAAATGTATGTTAAGATATCTTTCCTAAATGCAGAGTTGGATGAGGAAATTTGCATCGATCAACCAGATGGCTTTGTGGTAACTGGTCAAGAAGGAAAGGTGTGCAAGTTTATATGGCCTAAAACAAACCCCTAAGAAGTGGCATGAGAAGTTTGAAAGAACTTGAACTGCTGCAGGCTTGATGTAAATTAAGCTGACAAATGTGTGTAACATCGCCATGGTGGGGGCAAGGGAGTCATCCTTTTTTGTATGTTGATGACAAACTAATTTTTGGAACCAACCGTAATGCAATTAAGGAGGTCAAGGATTTCTTATCTCATTCTTTTTCGTTGAAGGATCTGGGAGTAGCAGATGTTATCCTAAACATCAAGCTTTTGAGAGATGATGATGGTGGAAATATGTTGCTTCAGTCTCACTATGTGGAAAAGGTCTTGAGTCGTTTCGGGTATAGTGACTACAAGTCTTCTCCTACACCGTATGATCCTAGTGTGTTGCTTCGAAAGAATCGAGGAAATGCTAGAGATGAACCGAGATTCTCTCAAATTATTGGATAGCTTATGTATTTAGCTAGCACCTCAAGGCCTAACGTAGCTTTTGCTGTAAGAAAACTTAGTTGATTTTTTTTAAAATCTAGGAGATGATCACTGGCATGCTCTCGAGAGAGTTATGCGCTGTTTAAAAGGCACTGCAATCTACGAAATTCACTATACTAGGTATCCGAGGGTAGTAGAGGGCTATAGTGATTCAAATTGTATATCTGATGCTGATGAGATAAAGGACACGAGTGGATACATATTCACACTTGGTGTTGGAGTTGTTTCTTGGAAGTCTTGCAAGCATACCATAATAACTAGGTTAATTATGGAAGCAGAACTCACGGCATTATACATAGCCACTATTGGAGCAGAGTGGCTTCATGAACTCTTGATGAACTTACCTATGGTTGAAAAACCAATACCTGCAATCATTATGAACCGTGATAATCAAACTTTGATTTTCAAAGTAAATAGTTCTAAGGATAATATGAAGTCATCAAGACATGTGAAGATGAGACTAATTTTTTTTAGAAAAATGAGAAACTTTAGAGTTATTGCATTGAATTATATCCAAACATCTAAAAACTTTGTAGATCCCTTCACAAAGGGTCTATCACGCAACGTGATAGAAAATGCATCGAAGGGGATGGGTATGAGACCCACAATATGAGTTTTCTATAGTGGTAAACCACTCTATATGATCGGAGATCCCGTGAATTAGAATTGGTAGACAAGATGTTGGATAGCTGAGAGGAAAGTATCCTTACTTTAATAAACACCACTCCATGAAGATGCAATACTTTCCTATTCTGCACGGCAGGTTGATTTATTATCTTAATGTGTTCTAAATGGCTCATCTTAAGCAGAGATGTTGTCCTGCAGAACATCTTTTGAAGAACACACCTATATGAGTCTGATTGTTAAACATCACAGTCTATGTGAGTAGGGTGCTCTTTAATAAAATCATGAAAGGTCATGGAGTATGACGTATAAGCTCCACCCACGTCCCGTGGTAGCTAGTATCGGTTAAGACTGTGTGTGAAGTTAGGTTCACAGCAAACTTACAGTTCAAGGAATAGTCCACTATATAAGTTGTAGCCTAGTGTAGTTTAAAGCTCTAGGTGGAAGTTCAACTTAACGGTCTCCACAAAGAACCCATATATAAACAATGTTTTGGAACCAAAGGTAAACTTCATATGTCTTTGGAATCTGGTGGCGGATTATTGGATTTTTTGTCTAAATGGTCCAGCCCATATTTTCATTTTAATAATTCCTAAAAATCCTAGAGGCCCATGTGTCCCATTCACGCATGGAAATAGGTCGGACAAATTTTTAGTCCCCTAGTTGAAGGAAGTTTTCACCACCTTATAAGGGATACTCTTCCACCACTTGTTAAAAGGATGAGAAGGAGAGAGACATACACACACGCTCCTCCTCCTGCACCGCCGCCTCGCCCCGTCATGATGTGTGCCACGGGTTGCGGGAATTCCTCATCCGAGAGATTCTCTTTCTTTTTCCCATGCATGATGGATTAATAATCTAAATAATCTTCATGAGTGGAGATTTTATTTGAACTTAGTGGAGGATGTTCGGCTTCGGTTGTTGTCCGTTCGTTTCCTCTCCTGACACCCGGCTTTGGTCGTTGCCTGTTTGTTTCCTCTTCCGACACCGCCTGTTCGCCTGCCTACCCGTGCCTATAAGAGTGAGTGGTCTCTCCTCTCCTCTGACGTACTTCAGTACATCGCCTCCATTTCCAAAGATTGCGCTGCCGCTCCATTCTTCCCCATCACGTCTCGCAGCATGCACCGCTAGTCGAGACAGTTGGCCTCCGAAGGTCCATCTCTTTGAATCCTGTACGGGTGAAGGATGATAAGGTTTTGGGGAGCGCTACCGCACGACTACTTCCTTCTTCCTCTTTGCCACAGACGCTCTAGATACCGACGACATCTTTCCCGACGATGACTTTTTCCTAGAGGTCGACGACATCCTCTGCAACATGGCTGACTACGGTAGCAACTCGACTAGTCCCTCCTCTGGACAGTATGTGTCCCTCTTTATTCTGTCCGAGGTACTTCTATTCTTTGGCCTAGATATGTGCTATTATTTACTAAATTACTTCACTAGTTTACTTGCTTTACTCTTGTTTTACCCTCTGTCTGTTTGGATAATTTCTTTTGTATAATTATCCATGGCTGCTATATTCCACACGTTATTTCTACTGTTTTTATCTATTAAATCTTGTGGTAAATTGCTCATTTTCTGACACGATATTGACAGTTTCACTCGTTCTGTTTGCCCGTCACTCTCCAGATGGTAAGGAGTGCTAAGACGCGGCTCTGTCCCTGTTGCCTTGAAGATAGACTCCCAGAACTCGCTCGTAACGACTGAGTCACGTTCTGAAACAAGTACCTTGGGCATACCTTGAAGCTTGTAGACATTGTCCACGAAGAGCTTTGCTACCTTGCTTGCTGAATAAGGGTGTTTCAATGACAGAAAGTGAGCATATTTAGATAACTTGTCCAGAATCACTAAAATCCCGTCAGAGAATTTGATGTTGATTTCTATAGAAACGAGCGTGAACATCTTGAGAAAACTCAGACCAAGATGGGTGTGGCGACTTTGTGAGAAACGACTCCAACCAGGTAGCAGCAGCACCATTGAACAACGAGTATGATGTGGAAGCCATGTACTGCTCCGGTTTATTCCAACGCACAAAGTACTCACATCATAATTGCCACAGTTTAGTTGTCTTGTCGTCGAATTGCGGAAACTCCCCCCGTTGACCACAGAAAAAGGATTCAATTTTCGTGGTACGAATTGGTGCGACAGAGTATACATGCTCGTGCCTTGCAAGTTGCAACGCTTTCCGCTCTGTGCTTCCAGGCCATGAGTAGATCGGGAGAAGTACATGTCGAGAAAGACGGAGGCAAACTGTGGAGAGGCCCATGTAGCACAAGTATGACCCTTGGGCTTTATAACACAACATGCCAATGTTTTTTCTTTTGAAACGAGGATTGCTGACCAATGTTAATAATCAGATAAGGAAAATGCTCTGTTTCCATCAGAGGTCGCGTCGTTCGTGTCCTCCAGATCGCGAGCCATTGGATCCTTCTAGATCGGACGTCCTTCGTTTCGCCACATGCTACTCCGCTGTACAGAAACCGTTCGCATATCCAGCCTCATCTCGTAGCAAATAGACCCGACCAGCACCCGGACAGACGCGAGGGCGAGGCGCAGCGGCGGCGCTCCCCGTAGACGGAGGCGACTGCAAGGGAAACCCGCCGCGGCCACCGGTTACTGGGACCTGCGAACGGCGCCGTCGTGCGCCAATTCTCTCCGTAATTTTCCTCGTGCCGTTTTCACTCTCTGATTCTCTCCGCGTCTCACCCGACAACGAAACCCTAACTTCCCGCTTCCACTTCCTGAGCAGGGGAAGATAAGAAATCCACGGTGAGGGAGCATTTCGGCCATGGAGAAGAAAGTTCCTCGGGTCAGCGCCATGGCTGTAAGTTGATTCCGCTCCTTACCTTCCTTGCTCATACGGATTAGGGTATTTTTGTGGTTTTTTCTCATTTTTGTAGCTGGTTAGGCTCTAGATAAATTCATGCTTCGCATGTTTGATGCTTGTTGCTATGCTTGTTGTGTACTATTCTTGTTGATGTTCTTACTGTCATGTGCTTCCCCAATTTTGCTTCATTGCCTTAATGTTTTTGTTTATATATGCCTACTTTTTGTAAGGTTACAACATGAAATTGTTTGTTGCCATCTAGATGGGGATCTGCTTCCTAGGCTAATGTTGTTTTATTTTAGGCAGTGTGTAGTTTATTCAGGAAGCATATGGTTCATTGATGTTTGTTGCTTAGGCAGTGCATAGTTTATGTGAGGTTGTAGCATTTGTGGTTTGTTAGGTGTGCATATTTGGGATATGCTTCCAAGGCTGTTGTGTTGTAACGTTTGTTATATGTGGAGCAGCGCTGTTTTGTTTGTTGAGGAAGTTTTTGCTACATTTTTATAGTTTCTAACTTTTTTCATTTTGTATTTTTGTTGAGCAGGAGCCACCTATGTGGACTTCCACGGACCTTTTTGCTGTGAGGGACTTTGTACTCTTACAGATTAACTTGTCCCTGACAAGAGGATATATAGTAATTGAAAATAAAAGCGCATTCAGAGCATTGCTTCATATATCCCCATTCATCATACCAAACAAGTTGATCGATTTCATTGTTACTTATACAACCCCTGCACTGCGTGAGTTGAAATTCAACCAGAACACGATAATTTTTACTAAGGACATGGTGAAGAAAGTTTATGACATCCGCTGCGGCAACATGCTGGTTTTACGGTGTACAAGAATTGTAATCCAAAGCAAAGGCCCGATATACAAAATGTTGTCGACTTGCTGCTGGAGTGTGATGTCATAGATGAAGCAACAATTCTTAGATCATGGGATCTCATTTGCTTGGCAACTCTGATATTGGATTATCTAGCCAACATGGAGGACCGTACAAGGACTGATAAGTTTGCATGGGGATGAACACTTGCTGCAGCTAGCTATGGATTTGGTGAAAAATATTCAGAACCACAAAGCCATGCCTCTGAAATTACTGGAGGGGAAACCCGCCAAGAAAGGTGCAAATGAGTGTGTTAAGAAAAGTGCCAAGAAAGGTGCAAAGGAGGTCGCCGAGGAGGGTGATGAGAAAAGTTCCAAGGCTCCTAAATTTGAGTTCTGGATCATCGGGCCTCGTTCAATGCTTGGTGTAAGTTGTCTCATGACTAATCTTTCTTTTGTAGTTGGTGTTTCACATGTTGCATTCATTCAGTTTTGACATTATTGACTAACTAGTTTATTTTTGCTGCTTATTGTTTCATTGTATACATGGACCACCTTCAGTTTCCACCCAACTCTCATGTCTCTGACTACTCGCCCTCCTAGAGTGTGTCATGTGACTAGTACCTACTTCAGGTTTGTAGTGAAGACAGATAGAAGATTCTTAACAAGACATCTGTTTCTGGAAAGCGTCCGATAAGTTGACCAACAACTCTTTTATTTTTATTGGTGTTTTGTCTTCCTTTTTGATATTTTGTCTATTATTCTGTTGATTATTTTATTTTATTTTTTCTCTATTTGTGTGTAGTTTCTTGAAATATCAACAACTCCTTATGAAGCAGAACCACCCGTGGTTCAGACTGTGGAAGCAGCAGAAGGCAACCTATCCGCCTCTCTAAGTGAATGGCTAGTGTCCCTAGTAGTCGGGAATTAGAGGTACATTATATGCTTCATTAGGTTATTATTTTTGCATTATCAGTATAAATTTATATCTTGAAAAGGTACTTCGAGTTGCTTCCTCTAGCAATATTTTAACATGTAATTGATATTACTGTTGTATTTTTCATATACTAATGCTTTATTATGTTCTAGAAGTTGCTACATTTGTTATATTTGTTTTTTGCATACCACTCTTTTTTGCATGAGACTTGCGTTAAAGTATTAGTGCTACATTAATGCTCTATTCTTGCTACATTAATTTATAGTTTTTGCTACTTATTGTTTCTTTTTTACAATTCATGTTTCTTTTTCATCCCTTCTGTGATATTTTTGTGCTACATTTATGCTTCATTCATATCTGAGTTTTGATACTTCAACCAAATGACTTTTCTACATTCATAATCATATGGTATTGCTGTTTCGTCCTTTTTTTTTAGATAGTGCTCCAATGTCATATTCTTTACACTACTTTTTCTGTCTCTTACAGGTTCCAGCTCGCTTCAAGAATTTGTATGACAAGCACAAGGCCATCTATGGCACTGATATTGACATGGCTATGAAGAAATTTGTTCTTGGGTAAAAGCAAATGAATTCACACAGGATGGATTCTTTACTCATCGATGTTGATGTTGCGCAAAATTCACAAGATGATCCAAGTGTCATGTTCCCAACAGAAGTTGCACCTGAGAAAGATCCCACTAGACATGCTGATGTTGGATCTGTACCTGTTGATATGGGATCTAAAGAGCAGGGCACAGAGAAAGAGGGAGAGGTCCTCGAGGCTGAAGAAAAGGAAGATGAGGAAATGGAACATGGAGAAACTAATGAGATGATGACCAAGTTAACCTTATGGAAAAATTTAGGGTGATCAAGCGCGCACAAAACAATGTCTGAGAAGTTCCACAACCATTAGTAATTGTGGATTCATTGACCTCTAGAAGTGATGTTGGTGGCCTTCTCAATGTTAACATCCCAGTTAGTTTGGCTTACTTGTCAAGCCCACCTCATGGTATATCGATCAAAGCATGGAATGCAGCCCCTGATGCTCCATCATTTGAACTTTTTTCTCAAGAGGATGATGCCATAGTAATGCCAGCTGAAGAAGGTATGTTTTTTCTTGAACTTATTATGTTTTCATTCAGGAGATGCATTGCATGATGCATCGGGTTTTTTGTATTGCATTATTAGTATGAAATTCTAGCTGCATAAGTTTCTTTATCTTGCTTGCACAAATCATTTCTTCAAATGTGTACTTAAATCATTACTGCTGCATTAATGTTATATTGTTGCTACATTAGTTCATCGTATTTTCTTCTTCCAACATCATTATTAGATTTCATGGTTGTTCCCATTTTCTTTTGTGATAATTCTGTTCTACCATCCTGCTCCATTCATCTATTAATTTTTCTGCATTTACCATGTGATTCTTCTACATTTGCTAGCTTCTTTTTTATATATTGTTTTCTTACTTGATTGTTTCCCATAGGCCTTATAGAGCTGGCTAAAGAAATGGATGATACAAACTTTGTACCAGTGTCACCTAAAGCCTCTGAGGATGCTCAATCGGTGTCACCTAAAGCTTCCGATGACATGACCAATGTAGCATTGTCACCAAAATCTTTTGAGGAAATTAAATCACTCGAGTTTTGAACAAGCATGCAACCCAAACCACCCCATGAGCACAGGTTATAAGTTTTATTTGTTTTGCACATGCTGCATAGACTCTTTTTTATTAAGTTATGTTGTTAAATTTTGTCTACTTCCATTTGCTTCTTACCTTTTTTGGCAATATTTTTCATAGATGATGTAACAAAATATGATAGTGTTGGTGCTGGAACGCTCGATAAGACGTATAGGTTCAAAAGGGCAGCCAAGGAAGTGCTTTCACCTCCCAAGATGAAAAAGATTAAGGTCTCTCAAGATATGATCCACACATATGAAAAATTTGTCATGAATGGTCGCAGATTCAAGAGGGCTAAGAAAAATGCACCGTGAGTTCCCCTAATCAAATTATGCTGTCATTATTCAACAATCCACATTTAATATGCTACATTAATGCCTAAAAGTAGCTTCATATGTACATTCTGGTTGCCACAAATAATACTTTGGCTTTTTTTTTGCAGCAAATGTTTCGTCAAGTATGATAGGTTCTATACTTTTACAGAGGTTTCCAAGAGTCTCTCCGTCCCCACCAATATCTGAGCAGCGAGGTGATGAACGTGTTCCTTGAGAAATTCAACAACATAGCAAAAGCATATGCTGACAAGAACACATGCGCAAAGAAGAAGTACTCTTTCTCAACATATGACACGGTAAGCATCATGATGCATTAATTTATATGTTGTTGCTGATCCATCAATATTGCTTGTTGCCGATCCATCAAAAATAATTTTAGGACAAGCTTGTTGTGATCCATCAATATTCAACCCCAAGTGTTTCATGCAAGATTTAAAGGAAGCTTGTAGCAAGTTCAAGATCCTAAAGGATGACCTTGTGAGTGAAACTGATTACCTCATCTTATACCAGAATGCTACATCATACACCATTTTTACACAACTAACTATATTTTTATCTTTAAGAACATAATTAGTGATACATTTGTATCCCAAGAATGCTATTTAGATTACATAAAACCCTCTACCACTAAATAATGTATCACCTCTTGAACCATAGTATACTTCTACAAACAATATTATTTGATGCTATGTAAGAAATAATATAGTGCTAAATTTTCATCAAATTTTTTTGCTTCATTATGTTTACCAGATGACTAATCAGTTCTTCTTCTTTTTTCTTACTTGTGTATGTAGCTTTATTTTCCCATTATAGCACAACAACATTGGATTGTATGCTGCGCCAATTTGCTGCACAAACAATTTCACACTTTTGATTCCATGACACCAGCCAATTGTGTTATCAAGCTTCAAAATCTCGCAAACAACCTGGTTAGTATGTTAAATGTAGAAACTTCAGTACTTTTGGGTCTTCCTTTTTCCTTATGCTTATTCTTTTTAGGACTGATTATATATGTATTGTTCTCCTATATATCACCAACTTCTTCAGGACTACAACTAAATCGAAAATATGCAACATTGACTTTGCTACATTCAAGCATATAACTCCCACCCACTCATAGCAAGAAACATTGTAAATTTCTACATGCCTGCCTACTTTATTTTTCGATCCATGTGTTTGATTGCTACATGTTTTTGCTTCATATGTATTTGTGATGCTAAGAAGTCGAACCTTCCTTTTGCTTTTTTTTGTAGATATGGTTGTGGCTTCTATAGCATTCTCTACATGGAGCACTACAACGCCAAGATAATGCCGAAGATTGACAGCGATGTCAAGAAGATCATTGTCGAGGAGTTGATTGTCAACTAGACATGTTGTTTTGGCTAGTGTCATTCATGATTTTGAAACATGTAATGCTTGAATCATGTTAGATGGATGCGTTGTTATTTTTGTGAGACTCTGTAAGATGAATGGTTGTCGAACAAAACTTATGTATGAAGAAACTGGGAATAGTTTGTTGGCTCGGTGTATATCTACCCTCTTCTGTTACTTTTTTTTCTTTATATCCATATACCAATTTCTACATTTGTTATTTTAGAGTTGCTCTTATATCTGGGAATTACAGAATATATGTCGCACTCATGCAGATTTTAGTGTTGCTCTCTTACATGTTGTTAATGGATATTCATGTTACATTGAATGTTGTTCTCATATGCAACATTGAGTGTGGTTATCACCATTCTAAAAAAAGTAGGAAACAAGAGGATCGTCATTGATTTTTTTAGCTGGATATTGAAACAAATAGAATGATGTAAAGAATGAAAATTGATGTTAGGCAGGATAAAAATTCTAAATATGTACCATTTAGATCCTGAAAATTCTACCAACTAGACCTTATTCTATTCGGTGTCTGTGTTTTCTTATGAATCACAAACAAAGTTTGCATACAAAAGAAATGTTTGATGCTTAAAAATACTACAATGCTGACTGAAAGTTTTTAGGTTTTTTATGAAACAGAATATGATGCTGTAAACAAAAAATATACTTGATAGTTTAGACAAAATTAATTGTTATATATGTGTCTCGGAGATACTATATAAACTCTGTGCAGGAACACATCATTTTCTCTTGTTCCCACAAGTAACAGCAAAATAATGATTCAGGTAGTAATACAAAAGAGGGAGTATGAAGCAACTGAAATAAGTATATATACCAAATAGTTTCCTCATATGTATCAAATATGTGTTGTAATCATCAATAAAATGCAATCATCTACAACTGCAAGTCCACTCTTGCTTCCTTCTCGGCATCTGTGACCAACACAACCTTCATATACTTGCATTCTTGCACCATATGGCCTTCATCGTTGCAGTATGGGCACTTATTTTTTCTATACTTCCTAGGTGTCTTTGGTTCTTTTGGCTTCTTTGGCTCACTTTCCTTCTTCCTCCTCTTCTTGTTTGCTTTGTCGTGAAGCTCAATAAGTGACTTCCTTCTTTTTTCACTCTCTTTTGGACGACCTTTTGGCTTGGTTCACGGAGGGTTTTGCAACATGCTAGTTGAAGGAGCATCTTGGGGAGCAGGCTATTGTTTATTCTTTTCTCGGTATTGCGTTTCAGGTTGTTGCATAGATTATCATTCTCTTCTTCATGATGCTACACAACATGTTGTGCTCTTCTCATTGTTGCAACAACTTTGGCCGCTTCATCTACCATGCTAGACACCATTGCATATGCATCGTCATTAAAGCAAGCATCGGAGGCCAAATTATTCATATTCCTACACATTGAGTTGTACCTCAGTGTATTTGTCGAAGGTACTCCAAACCTGATTGTATTAGTGACCGGGTGAGGAGCATGTGTTGTTGCTGCTGCAGACCACCACTCAAGCATGTACCTCGCAGGGATTTTCTGAACATTTAACTAGACCATCACCCTGATGATATGTGGGAAGAGCAACCCACACATTGATGACCCACAAGTATAGAGGGTGTATCATAGTACTTTCTATAAATAGGAGTGTCGATCCCAATGAGGAACAGAAGGAGTTGACTAGTGGTATGGAGCAAGAAATCTCTGTAAATACTTAGCAAACGGATTTTTAGGGGTTTTCTGATAAAGCAAAGAAATAAAGTGCAAGTAATAAAGAGAACAAACAATTGCAACAAGTGGCCTAATCCTTTCTTAGCAAAGGACAAGCCGGTGGAAATACTTATAAGGACCAAACGTTCTCGAGGACACATGGGAATTCTGTCAAGCTCTTTCGCTTCAAATAGCTGAGTCCCCTTCTTTGGTGTTGTATGTGTTGTGTGGGTGAACCTGTGCTAATGTACCGACCTTACATGGACTAATACATAATTGTGATTAAACCCTCTGCAAGCATCCGCAACTATAAGAAACAAATTAAGGTAAAAACCTAACCACGGCCTTAAACTCTGAGATCCTACTCTTCCTTGTGCAATGCTGTCCTAACGGGGGTTTAGGTTTCTGTCACTCTGGCAAACCCACAATTAGTAACCAAATACACAATGAATTCCCCTAGGCCCATAAATGGTAAAGTATAATGTAGTCGACGTTCACATGACACCACTAGAAGAATAGCACCACAAGTTAAATAATAAACCATTGAATAATATCTCGACACAAATCCACTACTAACAACATGACTTATCCCATGTCCTCAAGAACTAAACGAACTACTCACAAGACATCATATGGATCAAGATCAAAGATGATATGGTGATGGATAACAATCTGAACATAAACAATAATCCAATGGTTCCACTCACAAGCATCAACTACAATAGTAATCAACACCAGGAAAGTTTCCCCTACAAACTATGCAAGTATTCAACACAATTGTTACAGCAGGATGGAGTGGTGATGATGGTTCTGGTGGAGATGATGGTGTGGATGATGATGATGATCCCGATGAAGTCTAGCTTGACGATGGTGTTGATGGCGACGATCTCCCCTCTCCGGGAAGGAATTTCCCTGGCAGAAATCTGTCTGTCGGAGAGCTCTTTCTCTCTCGGTGTTTTCCGCCCTGCACAGGCGGCAGAATCTTTCTATGGTCGCCCCTCGTGTATTAGGGTTCCCAGGAGAAGATATAGGCGAGAGGGCGGAGCCAGAGGTGGGCCACACCACATGTAGGTGCGGCCTAGGGGTGGCCCGCGCTTTGGGGGGGGGGTGTGTGCCTCCTGTGGCCCATCTTCTCCTCCCGTTCTGGCATTCTAAGTCTTCTGGGAAAATATGATCTACCATAGTTTTTCTGGTATTTTTCTAATCTTCGCGCAATTGCATCAAAACACCTCTTTTTCCATCAGAATCTTGACTCCGGTAGTTCATCCTCCAAGAATCATCCAACATGCAAAAATAGATGAAAAGACATAAGTAACACCTCTTAATATGAAATATATCAATGAATAGAGGCAAATATTGATATAGAATGGTGATGCAAAATGGACGTATCAACTCCCCCCAAGCTTAGACCTTCGCTTGTCCCCAAGCGAAAACTGAGCTCAATAAACTGTTGGAATTATGCCCTAGAGGCAATAATAAAGATGTTATTATTATAATTCTTGTTCATGATAATGTTTATATTCCATGCTAGAATTGTATTAAGCGGAAACTTTAATACTTGTGTGGTTTGTGAACAACATCGTGTCCCTAGTACGCCTCTATGGACTAGCTCAATTATCAATGATGGTTAAGGTTTCCTAACCATAGACATGAGTTGTCAATTGATAATGAGATCATATCATTGGGAGAATGATATGATGGACAGACCCAAACTAAGCGAAGCAATTAGATCGTGTCATCGTGTTCGTCTTTGCGAAGCTTTTCTTATGTCAAATATTGTATTCCTTAGACCATGAGATAATGCAACTCCCTGGTATCGGAAGAAAGCTTTGAGATCATCAAACGTCATCCTATGAGAGGGTGATCATAAAGGTGTCTCTCAGGTGATCGGAAAGTATCTGTTGGGTTGTATGTATAGAGATGGGATTTGTCCCTCCCAAGTCGGAGAGATATACTTCGGGCCCACTCGGTAATCGATATCAACACCGCTTGCAAGCATGTGGTTAAGGAGTTAATCACAAAGTGATATCGGATTACGGAACGAGTAAAGTACTTGCTGTGAACGAGATTGAACTAGGTATGACGGTACCGACGATCGAATCTCGGGCAAGTAAAATATCGCGAGACGAAGGGAATATATATATGGGATTGATTGAATCCTGGCATCGTGGTTCATCCGATATGATCATCGATGAATGTGTGGGAGTCAATATGGGTTTCCAGACCCCGCTGTTGATTATTGATAGAAGATCATGTCTGCATATTCTCGAACCCGCAGGGTCACACACTTAACGTGTCTCGACGCTAGGATATATTGGATAATTGGTTTATGAGTTTTTGTTCGGAGTCTCGGATGGGATCCGGGACATCACGAGAGGTTCCGGAGTGGTCCGGAGAATAAGATTCATATAAGGCAGTGCAGTTTTTGGAGTTCGGAATTGTTCCGGGTTAATCGGTATTGTACCGGAAGCTTCTAGAACCTTCCGGAAGGGGACCAACGTGGCCACACCTTCCGGGAGGGGGCATGGGCCTATGAGGGAGTGCCCTGGCCGCATTGGGCCAGGGTCACAAGGCCCCATAGGGCCCAGCCGGCCAAGAGAGGTTTAAACTCTAGATAGAGCTTCTAGAAGGGGGGGTTTCCTTGCCCCCCACTCTTCCTCCTTGTGTCCGCCGGCCTTGGCTTGGGGGAGGGGCTAGGGCTGCGCCCACCCCTCTATATATAGAGGGATGGGGGTGCACCAACCCCCTACACCTTCCCCTCCAACCCTAGCCGCCCTACTGCCCTCCTCTCTCCCTCCCGACTGCTTGTAGGCGAAGCCCTGCTACAGAAATTCTCCACCAATTGCACCGCGCCGTCGCGTTGTAGATCCAACCCATCTCTCCACCATACTTGCTGGACCAAGGAAGGAGGAGACGTCGAGGTGCCACACGTGTGGATCTCACGGAGGCATCTCCACTTGTGGTGCTAGATCGGATCGGATCGCGAGGAGGAGAAGCGAGTACGACTACATCACCCACGTTCCGACAAACGTTCCGCTGTGCGAATCTTCAAGGATATGAAGATCTAATCCAATCTCTCTCATTGTTTGCATCTCCTAGATTAGATCTTGGCTTTCCCTCTGTTCGCATCCGTAGAAAATTTTGATTTAGTATGCCGCGAAACCCTTCAGTGGTATCAGAGCTAGATCTATGCGTAGATGTGTTTCACGAGTAGAACGCAACATGGTTGTTGCAGGCGTTGATGTTTTCTGTTGCAAGCCTCTTGTTTGTGTTCTTCTTATGACGCGGGATAGTGAGATTGAAGCGGTCCAGGCCAACCTTACGCGACGTCATTCGCGAGACCGGCTCCGCACTTGACGTGTGGCTTGTTCCACACATGCGGCTGGTGGATGTTAGTTTCTCTCACTATAGTTGTCATGGGATTAACACCGGAGTTTGGCAACCATAATATCACCGTTGTGGCTTTTCGTAGGTAAGAATCGTTCTTAGCATCTACTCCCATAAGCCACGTAAAACATGCAACAACAAAGTAGAGGCGTCTAACTTGTTTTTGCAGGGAGTGTTTTCTGTGATATGGTATGGCCCAAGATATGATGTGTATAATGTATGCGATGATCATGTTTTGTAATGTTTCACGACTTGCATGTCGATGAGTACACAACCGGCAGGAGCCATATGGTTGTCTTTATAATTGTGTATGACCTGTGTGTCAACTTCTTATGCGCCATGTAATAGTTTCACTTTATCGCTAAGTAGTTAGCAATAGTTGTAGTTGCTATTCGTGGTGGAGGCAATCATGGTGGAGTGATGGAGATCATGCCGGAGCGCACAAGATGGAGATCATTGCGCGAAGATTGGCTATACCATGTCACATTAAAGTTATATGCATGTGATGTTTATCCTTTTATATATCTTATTATGCTTAGATCGCGACGATAGCATTATAAGATGATTCCTCACTTAAAGATCAAGATAAAAACTGTGTTCTCCCCTAGTATGCACCGTTGCGAAAGTTCGTCGTGTCCAAGCATCACGTGATGATCGGGTGCTATAGACTCTACGCTCACATACAACGGGTGCAAGCCAGTTTTGCACATGCGGAAATACTTGGGTCTAACTTGACGAGCACAGTTTTTATCTTGTACAGACATGGCCTCGGAACACATGAACCGAAAGGTTAAGCATGGGTCATATGAATGATATGATCGACACTTCGTTGTCCACCATTGAAACCACATCTCCTCGTGATGATCGGATTAGGTGTGGTGAATTTGGATCGTGTTCACTAAACAACTTGAGGGATGTTGAATTTAGTGGGAGTTCATCTAGTAATTTGATTAAGTTGAACTATTTATCATGAACATAGTACTTGCAAATACTTTAGATCACATGGCCAAGTCCAACTTCAACTTCAATGTTTTTGCTGAGATAGAAAAGCTTAGAAACAATGGGTCTAACTTCACCAAATGGTTCCGCATTCTGAGAATCATTCTTGCTGGCGGACAAAAGGACTATGTCCTTGAGAAAGCGCTAGGTGACGCCCCTGCTATAGATGCGCCGGCTGATGAAAAAGTTGTTTATCAGCCGCGCAAGGATGATTATGATTTGATTAAGATCGCCATGTTGTATGCAATGGAATCGGATCTTCAAAATCATTTTGAGGAGTTCGCCGGGCCCTTTGAGATTCTCGAGGAGCTGAAAAACATGTTTCAGACTCAAGCCCGTTCTGAGAGATATGAGATCTCTAAGAAATTCTTAACTACAAGATGGAGGAAGGGAGTTCCGTTGTGAGCACGCCATTGAGATGACGGGATACACTCAACGCCTTGAGCAACTGGACTGCAAGATTCCAGAGGAGCTCAAGATTGACACTCCTAGCTACAAAAGTTTTGTAGTTGATCACAATCAGATTGGTTCCACTGATATGATCACTGAGCTCTTTGCTAAGATGAAAGTAGCGGAGGTGAACATCAAAAAAGAATAATCATGTGTTGATGGTCAACAAGCCCCCCACCTTCAAGAAAGGTAAGGGTGCAAGGAAGCCCTTCAAGAAAGGCGGCGGCAAGCGCGTTGCCCCTGCTGAGAAGAAGCTCAAGTCTGGTCCTAAACCGGACACTGAGTGCTTCTATTGCAAGGACAAGGGTCACTGGAAGCGCAACTGTCCGAAGTACTTAGCGGACAAGAAGGCTGGCACCATCAAAGGTATATTTGATATACATGTTATTGATGTTTTCCTTACTAGCCCTCGTTGTAGTGCCTGGGAATTTGATACCGGTTCAGTTGCTAATATTTGTAGCTCGAAACAGGAGCTACGGAATAGACGGCGGCTTGCGAGGGATGAGGTGATGATGCGCGTTGGCAACGGATCAAGAGTTGATGTGATGGCCGTCGGCACGCTCTCCTTAGTTTTACCTTCGGGATTAGTTTTAAACCTTAATAAGTGTTATTATGTGCCTGCGTTGAGCATGAACATTATTTCTGGATCTTGTTTATTCCAAGACGGTTATTCATTTAAATCGGAGAATAATGGTTGTTCTATTTATATGAGTAACATGTTTTGTGGTCATGCACCTATTGTGAATGGTTTATTTCTTCTAAATCTCGAAAGGGATGAAACACACATCCATAACATTGAGGCTAAGAGATGCAAAGTAGATAGTGATAATACTACTTATTTGTGGCACTGTCGTCTAGGTCATATTGGTGTAAAGCGCATGAAGAAACTCCATTCTGATGGACTTTTGGAGTCTCTTGATTTTGAATCATTTGACACATGCGAACCATGCCTCATGGGCAAGATGATCAAAACCCCGTTCTCCGGTATGATGGAGCGAGCAACGGACTTGTTGGAAATCATACATACCGATGTATGCGGACCGATGAGTGTTTCGACGCGCGGTGGATATCGCTATTTTCTCACTTTTACCGATGACTTAAGTAGATATGGGTATATCTATTTAATGAAACATAAATCTGAAACGTTTGAAAAGTTCAAAGAATTTCAGAATGAAGTGGAGAACCATCGTAACAGAAAGATTAAGTTTCTACGATCCGATCGTGGAGGTGAATATTTGAGTTATGATTTTCTCACGCATCTTAAAGCAAGTGAAATCGTTTCACAACTCACGCCACCCGGAACACCACAGCGCAATGGTGTGTCTGAACGCCGGAATCGAACCCTATTAGATATGGTCCGATCAATGATGTCTCTTACTGATTTGCCGTTATCATTTTGGGGTTATGCATTAGAAACCGCTGCATTCACTTTAAATAGGGCACCATCTAAATCCGTTGAGACGACACCGTATGAACTATGGTTTGGTGCTAAACCTAAGTTGTCGTTTCTTAAAGTTTGGGGATGCGAAGCTTATGTCAAGAAGTTGATGCCGGACAAGCTCAAAACCAAAGCGGAGAAATGCGTCTTCATAGGATACCCTAAGGAAACTATTGGGTATACCTTCTATCACAGAACCGAAGGCAAAGTGTTTGTTGCAAAGAACGGTTCCTTTCTTGAGGAGGAGTTTCTCTCGAAAGAAGTGAGTGGGAGGAAAGTAGAGCTCGACGAGGTTATTGAACCTTCTCTTGAATTGGAGAGTAGCGCAACACCTGAATTGTTCCAGTGCCGCCTGCACCAACAATAGAGGAAGCTAATGACAAGGATCATGAAGCTTCGGACGATGCTGCTACTGAACGTCGCAGGTCGACAAGGTCACGTGGCCCTCCTGAGTGGTACGGCAACCCTGTCTTGACTATCTTGTTAGTAGAAGACAGTGAACCTACGAACTATGAGGAAGCGATGATGAGCCCAGACTCTAAGAAATGGCTATAAGCCATGAAATCCGAATTGGGATCCATGAGCGAAAACCAAGTATGGACTTTGGTGGACCCTCCTAGCGACCGAAAGGCCGTTGAGTGCAAATGGATCTTCAAGAAGAAAACGGACGCGGATGGTAATGTTACCGTCTATAAAGCACGGCTTGTCGCAAAAGGTTTTTGACAAGTTCAAGGTGTTGACTATGATGAGACTTTCTCTCCCGTAGCGATGTTTAAGTCCATTCGGATTTTATTAGCAATTGGTGCGTTTCATGATTATGAAATATGGCAGATGGATGTCAAGACTGCTTTCCTCAATGGCAACATTGATGAAGAGTTGTATATGATGCAACCCGAAGGTTTTGTCGATCCTAAGGATGCTGATAAAGTATGCAAACTTCAGCGTTCCATTTATGGACTGAAGCAAGCATCTCGGAGTTGGAACCTTCGTTTTGATCAAGTGATCAAGACCTTTGGATTTGTTCCAAATTGCTACGAAGCTTGTATCTATAAGAAAGTGAGTGGGAGCTCGGTGACGTTTCTGGTACTATATGTGGATGACATATTGATTATCGGAAATGACATCAATATGCTTAACGATGTGAAGAGTTATTTGAACAAGTGTTTTCAATGAAAGACCTAGGTGAAGCTGCTTATATATTGGGCATCAAAATCTATAGAGATAGACAAAGACGCCTGATAGCTTTAAGCCAGAGTACATACCTAGACAAAGTTCTGAAAAGTTACAGAATGGATAAGGCAAAGAAAGGTTCGGTGCCTATGTTGTCAGGTAAGATATTGAGCAAGGCTCAGTGTCCAGCTACGGTAAATGATAGGGAAGCTATGAGCAAAGTGCCTTATGCCTCGGCCATAGGTTCCATCATGTATGCCATGCTGTGTACTAGACCGGATGTGTCCAATGCTCTTAGTTTGACGAGCAGATATCAAAGTGATCCAGGAGTGGAACATTGGACAGCCGTGAAGAACATCCTAAAGTACCTAAATAGGACTAAAGAAATGTTCTTAGTCTATGGGGGTGATGAACAGCTTGTCGTAAAAGGTTACGTCGACGCTAGTTTTGACACCGACAAGGATGATTCTAAATCTCAGACAGGATACGTGTATATTTTGAATGGAGGAGCTGTGAGCTGGAGAAGCTGCAAGCAAAGCGTGATCGCGGGATCTACAGTAGAAGCGGAATACATGGCTACTGCAGAAGCGTCAAGTGAAGGAGTTTGGATCATGAACTTCATCATTGAGCTTGGCGTGTTTCCAAGTGCATTGGACCCACTGGAGATATTGTGTGACAACACTGGTGCCATAGCACTCGCTAAGGAACCAAGATATCATCCAAAGACCAAGCATATCAACCGCAAGTTTCATATAATCCGAGATTATATAGCAGATGGAGATCTGAAGATTAGCAAAGTATATACAGATCTGAATGTCGCAGATCCGTTGACTAAACCTCTTCCGCGTGCAAAACATGATCAGCACCTCAGTGCCATGGGTGTGAGATTGTTGCCAAATGTAAACTAGATTATTGACTCTAGTGCAAGTGGGAGACTGTTGGAATTATGCCCTAGAGGCAATAATAAAGATGTTATTATTATAATTCTTGTTCATGATAATGTTTATATTCCATGCTAGAATTGTATTAAGCGGAAACTTTAATACTTGTGTGGTTTGTGAACAACATCGTGTACCTAGTACGCCTCTATGGACTAGCTCAATTATCAATGATGGTTAAGGTTTCCTAACCATAGACATGAGTTGTCAATTGATAATGAGATCATATCATTGAGAGAATGATATGATGGACAGACCCAAACTAAGCGAAGCAATTAGATCGTGTCATCGTGTTCGTCTTTGTGAAGCTTTTCTTATGTCAAATATTGTATTCCTTAGACCATGAGATAATGCAACTCCCTGGTATCGGAAGAAAGCTTTGAGATCATCAAACGTCATCCTATGAGAGGGTGATCATAAAGGTGTCTCTCAGGTGATCGGAAAGTATCTGTTGGGTTGTATGTATAGAGATGGGATTTGTCCCTCCCAAGTCGGAGAGATATACTTCGGGCCCACTCGGTAATCGATATCAACACCGCTTGCAAGCATGTGGTTAAGGAGTTAATCACAAAGTGATATCGGATTACGGAACGAGTAAAGTACTTGCTGTGAACGAGATTGAACTAGGTATGACGGTACCGACGATCGAATCTCGGGCAAGTAAAATATCGCGAGACGAAGGGAATATATATATGGGATTGATTGAATCCTGGCATCGTGGTTCATCCGATATGATCATCGATGAATGTGTGGGAGTCAATATGGGTTTCCAGACCCCGCTGTTGATTATTGATAGAAGATCATGTCTGCATATTCTCGAACCCGCAGGGTCACACACTTAACGTGTCTCGACGCTAGGATATATTGGATAATTGGTTTATGAGTTTTTGTTCGGAGTCTCGGATGGGATCCGGGACATCACGAGAGGTTCCGGAGTGGTCCGGAGAATAAGATTCATATAAGGCAGTGCAGTTTTTGGAGTTCGGAATTGTTCCGGGTTAATCGGTATTGTACCGGAAGCTTCTAGAACCTTCCGGAAGGGGACCAACGTGGCCACACCTTCCGGGAGGGGGCATGGGCCTATGAGGGAGTGCCCTGGCCGCATTGGGCCCAGCCGGCCAAGAGAGGTTTAAACTCTAGATAGAGCTTCTAGAAGGGGGGTTTCCTTGCCCCCCACTCTTCCTCCTTGGGGCCGCCGGCCTTGGCTTGGGGGAGGGGCTAGGGCTGCGCCCACCCCTCTATATATAGAGGGATGGGGGAGCACCAACCCCCTACACCTTCCCCTCCAACCCTAGCCGCCCTACTGCCCTCCTCTCTCCCTCCGGACTGCTTGTAGGCGAAGCCCTGCTACAGAAATTCTCCACCAATTGCACCGCGCCGTCGCGTTGTAGATCCAACCCATCTCTCCACCATACTTGTTGGACCAAGGAAGGAGGAGACGTCGAGGTGCCGCACGTGTGCATCTCATGGAGGCATCGCCACTTGTGGTGCTAGATCGGATCGGATCGCGAGGAGTCGAAGCGAGTACGATTACATCACACACGTTCCGACGAACGTTCCGCTGTGCGAATCTTCAAGGGTATGAAGATCTAATCCAATCTCTCTCGTTGTTTGCATCTCCTAGATTAGATCTTGGCTTTCCCTTTGTTCGCATCCGTAGAAAATTTTGATTTACTATGCCACGAAACCCTTCATAAACATGTCCACATGTTTATGGAGTGAAGTGTCGATAAAAGAACACGGACAAGAAGCATCACACTTACCATTACACAACTCATAGAAGAAAACAACTCACCATTATATAACTTAGCTTGCAACAAGTACAAGAGTCACAATAAAGATGCATAAAGATAAATCATATTTGGAATTGGCAAACTCTGTTCTTGGTCAGAGGACAGCTGGCAAACAGTTTCACAAAAATCTTTTGTAGAAGTTTTCACAATGAGAGTACTCTTTGCTCAAACATAAAAGGTTTTTCACAATGATGGCTTTCAAAGTAATACTCAATAGATAAGATTCTTGTGCAAACAAGGAATATAAAGAACATGATTGAATAAATCATCATATGAATGCTTGAAACACAATAACTCGAATGCTTGCTGGAGATAGAGAGGAAGTAGGTTTACTGACTCAACTTATAAATAGAAGAAAGGCACTTCATAGAGGGAAGCAGGGATTTTAAGTTCATAAAGAGCTTCCAAAAGATTATGGTACTTACTAGCTTTGAGACCTCATTGCCCCTATCATAAGCATCTTGAGGTGTTTAAGGTTAAAGTGAACAAAGATGGACTATATGCTTGACGAAATATAAGTTGGCAATCTCATGTCCCTTGAGTACGAGGGCCGCTCCTCATGCTACTCAACTTTAGTTACCAGTAAGTTCTTGTCATTGTAAGTACATGTGTATCATACATAACCGCCAACGGGGTACCCCTTTCACATGCTACAGGAGCTTTCCCATAACAAAATGACAAGGCAAGCAGACAATGAGCATCTCACCAATCTTCTTATTTACCATGGTAATATGGTGCTTTTTTCTCTCTTTCCCCCTTTTTTCTGAATCAGGTATCTCTTTTTTATAAGAAGAATGCTTCATAGATGTCATTATGGTGATGCTGCAAGTTTCCACCATGATTAGGCATGGCTTAGGCTAGCGTCCCAGGCGTTTGTCTAACACAAAATACATAACTCCATGGACTTACAAGCTCCCCTTTTATTTCACACCGAAGACATCCGCAAACAAAAGAGCATGATATCGACTTGGTATGTATCTACAAGTGTTGAAAGCATTCCTCGTGACAGCACGGTTCTCGTAATCCCAACGTATAGATGCAAGAATATACAACTTCGATGACACAATGGTTGAAGTTTATTAGGGGCAAGAAAATAAGGTGTGCCATCAAGTTCGTGAGAGCTTTACTAACTAGTTTTCACATAACAAAATAATTTTTAATTCGAAAGGTAGATGAAGCTTGAGAATTTGCTTGGAATATCAATAATGCTAATAGGTAGATATGGTGGACACAAATGCCACATGTTTAGGTTTAAAGGGATTGGATGCATGAGAAGTATTCCTTCTCAAAACAGGTTTTTGGTTAGCAAGGATGGGTAGCAAGCAAAAGAGTTCAAAGAAACAAGCAAACCTACAAGTGATAAAGCCAAACATGCAATCTTCCTTGAGACACAAAAGATCTTAAATAAAGAATACTAAGCTTCTGAGCCAATCAAGAAAGAAAATAAATGATACAAAATACCTGTAAGCTTTTTCTTTTTCCTTTCAAACCATCAAAAAGTGTTTCTACTAACCAGAGCTCGGTTTGCCAAAACCAATTTAGATCTACCTGATGCTCCCAAAGTTATGCCAATACTGAGCAACAAGATCAAATATATAATAGAGATTGCAAACTAAAATAAGAGGTGCAAAAAGTAAAAGATGAAACTTCTCATTAATATTCCAATAAAGGCACTCACACCAAGAGATACATAGATAACCAACTAAAGGAGAGATACTTCCACAATGCAAACCAACCTATAAGATAATTTCTCCACCAAAGATATGAATCTACTAAAAAGGTAAAAGATAGAATATAATGATGTGATACCGCGACACTCCCCCAAGCTTGGAACAAGCCAAGGGGATGCCAAACCTGATAACGAATTACTCCTTCGGTGGTAGTGGTGTTCTGTTGATAAGCTCTTCAATCAGTTTCCTCAAATCCTAAATCTCGAAGGTTAGAGTACGAATCAACTCCGAATTATGCTCAATGCGGTTCATGATCATGTTGGACCGATAATCCCAGTCCTTGTTATTCTTTCCCCACTCTTCTTCCTTAGTATGTTCCTTTCCTGCATGGTTAGAACGAGGCGGATCCCAAACAGAGGGCAAATTCCCTTTGGGCACCTTTTGGTATTGTTGCTCATGTATATGAGTATGGAAGGGCCTCTTGGTACGTGGAGGAGGTGACTATGGAACAAAGACAAGACGTGGAGGTTTCCCTCCTATAGACATCCGTGCTGTCCTCCAAAGCTTGGTAGGGTTTGCCACCACTCCAATGCTTGCGACGGTAGCGCGTGTGGGGATTCTCGTCTTCCTCCATGTCTTCTTCATCCCCTACCAAGATCTCCTCCTCCTTGGGGTTTTAGGATCATCATCTTGCCTTTGTCATTGGCGAAGACCATGGTTCTCTAAATTTGAGAAGATTTCCTGACAGAAACAGATCGAAACGAAAACACGACGAGAACACGATATACAAACCTCGGGGGATCCGAGGAGTTATATATTATGAAGTTTCAAATAATAAGGAAGGTACTAGTGCGAAAACGAGGTAGATACGGAGCTTAGGGGGCTCACACCCCCTCCAGGAGCGGCCAGCTGGGGGCCCGCGCCTAGGGTGGGTGTGGCCATCCTGGCTTCCGTTTCCTCCTCTGTTTCTTCTCGTAACCTTCCGTATGTAATAAAAATATCAAAAATATAATAATATTAGGCTTCATGAACCTTCTAATTTCACCACTCTTACCTATTCAAAAGACGAACTCTGCAGATTCCTTTTCTCCTTCTCCTGGAAATTCCCTTCATACAAGGCCTTACACAAACCTCAATAGCAACATTAGTGTATGCAAACACAATAAACCTTTAGGTACACACTTCAACCGAAATACATCAAAACAAAAGCTACTGTAGCAACTCCTTTCCAAAAACCCAAAAGAATCTAAAAGGGAATCAATATAAGAGGCAAATGCAAATGACGGCAGAAATCTGTCAAAACAGACCAGCAGGTAAAGATTGATTTTTTCAAAAACCTTCTGTTGCTCAAATCAAAAAGTGCAAAACTAATGAAAGTTGGATAACAACTTGGAGAACAAGCACAGAAAAATTCAGCTCTAATCGTTGTATTGAGCTCCTTCAAGAATACTTACAATGAAGCACAAAAATCTATCCTAGGACAGCCACTTTTCACAACTCCTCTACTTCTCAAAAGTAGTTGATCTTGTCACAAAAACCAAAACAAAAAGGATATGGAGCGGTTATTACTGAGGTAATAACTTCCAAGACTCAACCAAACCATTGGGTTATCTCCCAAAAATTACTTTTCTTTATTGCCTTTAAGTTAGGCCTGATAGTTTCAAAAAATGCTCACATAGGAGATAAAGATTTGAAGTGAAAGAGAGCATCAAGAAGAAAATATCCAACACATTTGAGTCTAACCCACTTCCTATGCAAAGGAGTATCATGAGAAAACAATTTGTTGAAACAAAAATCCACTAGCATAGTAAGACCAAAACAAATGCAACTTCAAAGCTTTCAACATAAAATTGGGAAACTTAACATTATTGAGATGCATAAAACCGTGTTCCCCTCTCTCATAATAATTTTTAGTAGCACTCTGAATAAAGTTGACAATATAACTATCACAGGAAACAACTCTATCATTAAAATGGACATACTTACAATCATCAGAAAGAGGTCCAAGGTCATAAACTGGATCAATAGAAGCAAGTTTTTTCATCCTAAATCTTTATTAGGCAAGCTATTTTCACAAAGAGCTTTAGCAAATTTGGAAACGTTAAACTCATCAGAATCTCCATCAAAATTAGTTAAAACTTTTTCCTTTTTACAATCTATAATAGCTCCACAAGTGTTCAAAAAAGGTCTACCAAAAATGATAGGACAAATTTTGCTAGTTGTTGAACTAAGGACTAGAAAATCAGCACGATACTTAATCTCACCGCAGAGAACTTCCACATCTCTTACAATACCAATAGGGCAAATGGTTTCCTTATTATCAAGGTAAATAACCACATCAATGTCCTCGAGCTCACAAGGACCAATTTCATGCATAATTTACCTGAAAAGCTCATAAGGAATAGCACTAGAAATAGCACCAATATCACATAAACCATAATAGCAATGATCACCAATTCTCACAGAAAGCACAGGGACACTAGGTTTTCTAGCTTTTCTAGGATGAGAGACAATATTAGAAGCGTCTTCACAGAAGACAATGTGCTCATCCTCTATATTTCTACTGTCAAGATCCTTCACAATAGCTACCACATGTTCAATATTCATTTGCTCATCGGGTTCAAAACTTTTCTTTGTACTTTTGTTATTTTCACTAATCATCATAGAATACTCCTTTACCTTAGCTGGGAAAGGTATTTTCTCAACATAAGGTTCAAGCAAAATATGATCAATAGTACAAACTTCAGTGCTTCTAACAAGAACATGACTAACAACATCTTTATAAGGTGCATGGTACTTATTCCACTTCTTTTTAGGAATTTGTATGTAAGAGGAAAAGGCCTTAAAACAATTGGCAATACTTTGGGAATCAAGACCATACTCAATATTAATATCACAGAAGTTATCAGTTCCCATAAAAGATTTAATGCATTCATAATCATAGTTTATACCTGACTTTCTTGCTTTGTCATTTTCCCAAGCTTCAGGGTTCTCTTGAATACGGTCTAGGAGATCCCATTTAGCTTCTTCCTTCATACGCGTGAATGATCCAGCACAGGAAGCATCTAGTAAATCTTTATCATGAAGAGAAAGCCTAGCATAAAATTTATTGATAATATTTTTGTTAGGGAGTTCATGAATAGGACATTTAAGCATTAGTAACTTCAATGTCCCCCGAGCTTGAGTTGTACTCTCTTCATCACGAGGCCAAAAGTTATATATCAGATTCCTATCCTTATGAATTTCACTAGGAGGATAGAATGTAGAATAAAAGAGAGGTACCATTTCCTCTCATTCCATGGATTGCCCATTCTTTAGCAGCTTATACCATTCTTTAGCTCTTCCTTTCAAGGATATAGCGAGTAACTTCTTCTTCACTTGTTCAGTTGTGATACCTGCACACTTAAACAACCCACATAATTCATGGATAAAAAGCAAGTGATCACTAGGGTGGACAGTTCCATCCCCTAAATAATAATTATCCATCACACGATCAACAATACTTGTAGGTATCTTAAAAGTATCTATCTCAACAGATGGTGATTCATTGACTACCCTAACAGTGCTAGTAGTTTTCCCAAACAGAAAACCAAGTGGGTTATCCATATTGGAAACAACGTAACAAACAGAAATAAAAAAAATACTCACAGTAGAAGTTTCCTTTACCAGTTCCACTCTTCAATAGCGCTTCACTCCCCGGCAACAGCGCCAGAAAATAGTCTTGATGACCCACAAGTATAGGGGGTGTATCGTAGTACATCTAATAAATAGGAGTGTCGATCCCAATGAGGAACAGAAGGTGTTGACTAGTGGTATGGAGCAGGAAATCTCTGTAAATACTTAGCAAACAGATTTTTAGGGGTTTTCTGATAAAGAAAAGAAATAAAGTGTAAGTAATAAAGACAACAAACAATTGCAGCAAGTGGCCCAATCCTTTCTTAGCAAAGGACAAGCCAGTGGAGATACTTATAAGGACCAAACATTCTCGAGGACACATGGGAATTCTGTGAAGTGCTTTCGCTTCAAATAGCCGAGTACCCTTCTTTGGTGTTGTAAGTGTTGTGTGGGTGAATCTGTGCTAATGTATCGACCTTACTTGGACTAATACATACTGGTGATTAACCCCCTGCAAGCATCCTCAACTATAGGAAAGCAATTAAGGTAAAAACCTAACCACAGCCTTAAACTCTGAGATCCTACGCTCCCTTGTGCAATGGTGTCCTAACGGGGGTTCGGGTTTTTGTCACTCCGGCAACCCCACAATTAGTAGCCAAATACACAATGCATTCCCCTAGGCCCATAAATGGTGAAGTATAATGTAGTCGATGTTCACATGACACCACTAGAAGAATATCACCACAACTTAAATACTAAACCATTGAATAATATCTCAACACAAATCCACTACTAACAACATGACTTCTCCCATGTCCTCAAGAACTAAACAAACTACCCACGAGACATCATATGGATCAAGATCAAAGATGATATGGTGATGGATAACAATCTAAACATAAACAATAATCCAATGGTTCCACTCACAAGCATCAACTACAATAGTAATCAACACTGGGAAAGCTTCCCCTATGAACTATGTAAGTATTCAACACAATTGTTATAGTGGGATGGAGTGGTGATGTCACATCCCAAGATTTTCCAAATCTTGTAATGTGAAAAAAAATAAAAAAAAATAATAATTGTTAAAAATTAGGGTGAAAAGAAACTTTTGTTTCTAAGTGGAAACTTAAAATCCCATCTTGAACAAACTTTGGTTAATGTTTGAATCCAACTAAATTCAAATCAAGTGAATTGCATTCTTCATAAGTGCATCTGGAAATTAAAAACTTGAGAAATAAACCAAAACCCTAAAACCCTAATGGAATAAAATCATTTCCAAGATATCTCCAAGATCATGGATTGGATCCATATAAAATTTTTGTCAACAAATATTTATAAATGATCAAGAATGACAAATAGAAATATTATAAGACCATATAAATTGGTTTCACTTAATTTGGAGCCATAGATAAAATCTTATGAATTTAATAAGATAAGGAAATTGAATTTCCAAAGCTAATAAAGAAACTATCAATAAATCCACATCAAATGGTGAGCAATTAATCCTAAATACATTTAAACGGATAAATAAATATTAAATAAGATTTTACAAATTGGAATTACCAACTTTGGATCTATAAATAAAAAAGATATGGATTTTATAAGACAAATAAAGAAATATTAAATGAGGAATATTTAAAGACCAAATTAAATCTTGGCCTAATCCATAAACAAATAGAATAAATATAATCCAAATCCAAATAAAATAAAAGGATAAAGAATTTTCTAAAATGGCATTAACCAATTCCATTTCCATTTGAATAAAGACAAAATCCCTATTAGAAATGATTAATTAAATCATAGGAAAATAATATTTGGAATTTACCCAAGTGGAATAAAAGTTGTTTAATTAACTTAAATAATATCAAAGAAATCTTCCAAATAAAATTTATGGAATTAAAACTATATTTAATTTCATTGGAATAAAGACAAATACCCAATTTTAAATGATTAATAAATCATATTAAAAACATCCCAAATAATTCAAGGTGAATTATTTGACACCCAAATAAACAAATAAAAACCTACTGAAAGGTTTTGGAAAGATTTAGATTTCAAAATGGAATTGGAAAACATTATTAAATCTTATTTTGAAATAATACAAGGGCCAAACTTTAAATAATTAATATACCCTAAAAAGAATAAAAAGATTATTCTAAATTTGACTCTAGAATGAACTAATAATCAGTATTTAAAAATACTCAAAGTTTGGTTAAAGTTTGAATTCAAATAGTTGTTTGAATTAATAAAACAAAATCAAAATAGAATAATGAATACAGAAAAAGAAAAATCACCAGAACAAAAAAATAGCAGAAACCAGCCCAACCAGACCAGGCCCACTAAGCCCAGCAAGCTCCTCTCCCCCCGAACCGTTTTCTTCTACTCGCGAGCGAACCCGCGCAGTCACTGACCGCTGGCCCCCACCTCCTCTCTCTTTCTCTCGCTGACAGTAACGCCCCACCCGTCAGTTTTCTCTCCTACCCCGTGACGACCTCACCCCTCACCTCGCCGGCAGTTTCAGCCTATTAAAGCTCGATTTAATTCGCGGCATTGACGCAGCCTTTACCCCCTGCGACCACACTCGTTAAAGCTCCTCGACGCCCTATCTCTTTCCCCTCCGTCGCCACACCCTCCCCGCCACCAGGCTACACGAATTACTCACCCGAATCTCACTGCCCCGACACACTCCGGCGACAATTCCGGTGAGTACACGTCGCCCCATCCTCTCTAGGACACTCTCTATTGTTCACCGTCACTGTGCGCATCCATTAACCCCAACGGCATGCCTTCTCGTGACCCAGAGCGTCGGTAACCACCTCGACTGAGCGCCGCCTCGGTCGGCTTCAACTCCAGCGAGCAGTAGCCGACAAACCAGCGCGCCCCTTTCCCTCTGGTGAGTTCTTTCACAACCTAGGAAACCTTGAGCACCCTCCTGACGCGTTTACTTGATCAATTGCAACCTTGTGTGTACCCGTGCCAGTGAGCTACTCCGGCAAGGAATCCCAGTCAACTCTGTGCGCCCCTCAACAAACAACGACAACCTTGAGCTTCAGCGCGACGAGGCAAACTCGGTGAGCTATTCCTCTTTCTCACGTGCTTCCTGAATCGCCGGCACCGTCCACGTCTGACCACGCCGCCGCCAACCACCGTCGCTGCGCCGCCAACCTTTGGTCGAACGCGTGTGAGCCGTTAGATCCTCATCCTATGGCGTAGACAGAACAACTTAAACGAAAGGGTATGAGATTATTTGTGTCGTGCGATTCACATTAGATCCAACGATCCTCAGTGCGTGACCCGAAAGAATCGGTATCAGCCAGTAGCAAGCAGCCATGTGGCCCAGAGTTTGTTTTAAAAACATGATTTGATCTATTAGATGATCAATTTTGCAAATTACATAGCTTTCAAACCACACGTCCAAATTTTACAAATTTTATATCAACGTAATCAGCAAGACAAGTACTTTCCAACAATGCACTTTTTTTAGTAAAATGTTTCTGTTAAATTGGTTGTTTTTGCAGAAACTTGTGTAGGCATAATTTGAATATAAAATTCATCCTAAAATTATTTTTGTGATAAAACCTTTGGGCAAATGGATTGTTTGAACCTACTGACTATCTAAATCAACTTGTGGTTTCAAAAATATATTTTGTGAAGCAAGAGAATAAATCTTTGATTTAGAACATTTCTAGTCAAATAAAAATAATGTTTATTTATTAAAAATGCTTTTTGAGGAAACCCTTTGGGAAATGTTTTGATTTAAACTCTCTGACCCTAAACACAAAGTTTTATGATTTAAAAATATATTTTGTGAACCCTATAAAAATTATTACTTTGCTAAAGGCATTTTCAACCACATAAAATATTGATTTGGTTTAAAAATGGTTTGTAGGTAAAATCTTTTGCAAATGGTTTTTCCACTTTTATAAAATGACCAATAGGTGTTTTAGAATGTTTATAACCTATTACAAACCACTTTTCCAAATAAAACAATCTTTGGCATGCTTGCATGCATTGCTTTGTTTCTATTATTTTATGTGATGTTTGCTTGAATGGTAGATTGAAATATTGCTTGCTTGACTGAATTGTAGTAATTTGAAGAGTGTGAGTATTGCAAGATCAAGGAGTGAACTTATATTCTCCACCAAAAAGGCAAGTGATGCTCCATACTTTTGTCCCATTATTTTCACTATGCATTAGTGATATTTCTAAAGTAGGACTTGTATGGAATTTTTGCTAAGTATAACTATGCCATGGGAAATCCTAGTAGATGAAACCTTAGTAGAAATTTCCTAAGTTAAGATTCCTACTACTATCATGATTAGCTTAGCTAGTAGAAAACAAGGGTGGATTATATTTCATGCTATGGAATATTTCTAAGTCAAGGACTTGTGTTTTGTTTAATAAAACAACTAAGTGAATGAATCACCTGGGTGGAATGGAAGGAATGGTTTGTGTTGAGTGGTTACACAAGGCCCATTTCTATGGTTTACCTTGTGTATCTCACTTGTGGATGGCCACCTAGGAACAAAGAGATTTGAGATGTCAAATGTTGAGAAGCTTCAAGTGCAGTGTAACACCCTCAGAATCGACCCTATGTAGGTTTTAGCGATTCCTGCCAAACCCGCATAGAAACGATTCAAAGGTGCCCACCAGGCACTTTCGTGCGTGTGGAAAACGAAGTAATACCATTACACAATAGTACACGATGGAACCCACAAAACAGATATATGCAACAACGACTCCATGAGTCAAGAATACAGATTTACAATACAAAGATCCAATCACCTTGAAAACGATACAACGTCCGACTACGGACAAGATGCAAATAGGGCTAAGAGCCCTGAAGGATAACCAATGGCGTCCATAACCCTGTCCAGACCAAGCCGGAAGGGTAACCCTGCTAACGACGTCGATCTTATAACCTGCTTAAACAAAAGGGGTGTCGACAAAGGGCAAAGAAAAAAGAGAGCAGTCAGTACTGAGGCCACTACACGACGAGACTAGAATTCGGTGGTCCTCGCCTACATAGGTATGGTGGACTGAAGCGGCAGCTCATCTTGCACTAAACAACCTATAGAGTCTCAATACAACTGGCGGCTATCAGATAGGGATAAGAAAGACCTATTCGGATCCAACCTAAAACTATCACCAAGCATACCCATCCTGGTATTTCCCCCTCGAGACCAAACGAGGAAGTCCACCAAGGAACTCACACAGTTGGCAGTTTTATTCATTTCGTTATAGTTGCGGCAATTACTAGTCAGATATAGATAGAATGAGTGATCCTGATATAATAAGCTGTGGGCAGTTTTAGTAAACCATTCCATTGTAGTTGCGACACTTACTAGTCAGATACAAATAGCATGAGATATCCCAAAACCCAGCAGTTGTTGGTACTTTTATTTAGCCATCCCGTTGTAGTTGCAATACTTACTAGTCAGATACAATGGTAACAGGGGACAACACAAACCAGCAGTTGTTGGAACTTTTATTTAGCCATTCCATTATAGTGAGGCTGATTACTAGTCATTATAAAGTCAAATTTATAGCACTACTTTAGTTATAGTTGTCTATGATTGAGATACTGTGCTCCAAGTCGTCCATAACCGTGGACACGGCTTTCAGAAAGTTTTACCCTGCAGGGGCACAAATAGCAACACACGCACGATCAACCTCGAGAAAAACCAATAAAAACCAAACGAGGCATCACGACAGAGCAATTGCAAGATTCATATAAATTTCAGGGGGCCACCCCACCAAGCTACCCGCGACGAAGTTGGCCGGCTCCGAGACGGACCCAGAGGTTTGTGTCGACGGCCGTAAATGACTGGGAACCCGAAAGTGTGACTGGGATTATCGATACCGCATAAACGTATCACAATTCCTAAACAGTACAGGCGCTCCACGCGCAATCGTAAATAAAGCAGTAAAGCATGGCATAAGTACGAGATAGTAATAAAGCCCCAAACTACTTTGTGGTCCCAAGAAATAAATATGACTCAAGCTCTGGCTATGGGGATTCATGGTCCCACATGCGGAAAGTGCGAATATTCAAAGAACAAGTATCAAGTACTCGGGGTCCTACGGGACACAACTGGACGGTTAAAAACCAAATAATATCTATTGTCCACCTATGCCTCTGCATTATTTACTTACTTCAATTTTAGTTATTAAACGGTAATTAAAGTCATGATCATCTCCAACATTAAACATGAGGCCTTACTCCAACAACTGTGAAACATCGATAACGCGAAACAACACCACACAAGCGACTGCGACTCGCAAGACCGACTATCTACCAAACAACAGGTGTTAGGAGGTGTCCATGGCAATATAGTGGCTGCAAGGGATATCACTGGTACGAAAACTAGAGCATCGCAACACAGATAGCAATAGATCAATAGGAGGAAATAAAGACTATAAAAGTAAGATAGGTAGAAAGGGGGAGAATGCTCGCCTGAAAACATTGCCGAAGTTTCATAACCGAAGAACTTGTCGAAGCTCACAACATCTCATCGTCCTATCCGGGAAGAAGCAAAACCACTAAAAGGAATAAGCAATGCAGCAATTACAACTAATGCGGAAGAATCGGCATGATCATGATATGATGCATGACATGGCAAGTTAATGATGCAAACTATGTCAAAAAGGTATTAGGAGCATAGCACATTGATGATATAGCATTCATGAGGCATTATTAATAAGAGACAATTAGTTCTCAGTTTTATTTATCATGTTTTCCTTACATAAACAGTATTAATTATAAAAATGATCTTAATGCATGATGCAAATGACAACATGGATATCATGGTTGGAGAGGTCTCGTCGCGCTGATCGATTTAGACATATCATTTGTATTATTTGAATTTATGACTTTAAAAAAACATTATTTAAATGCAAAACAATTTTAAGAGGGGTCAAAGTTCAAGGCTTGACTAGACAGGGTTGACTCCGGCAAAATTTGAATACAGGTTTGAATTCACATATAAAAACTAAACATATTTTATGTTAGAATATTATTTAAATTCGAATTTATTTGGAAGTTATGAAAGCAGAATATGAAAACAACTTAAATTTGGATTTAGGAAAAAAAACAGAAACTTCATTACAGTGAGAGGATCTACCCACCCCACTGACGCATGTGCCAGCCGGGACGGCGGGTTGGAAACGAACAGACTTCAGCGGGCTTTTTAGAAAACATTCACGAACGAGTCTGAATCGATCAGAGCAAACTGAAAATTAAGTTGCGAAAACTGCTAGCTGAACCGAATCTTGTGACGAATATGCCGACCAAACCATTGAGAATTTTGCTTCGATGTAAAGACCAAAGTTGTAGAGGAGAGAAAGATGTACAAGTTTCATTCAGGGTGTTTATACAGAGGAGGCCTGCAGAGACCGGCAATCGGAGAAGAATAGAGATAAAACTCATGCAGAAATCTGACGAAACTGAAGTCTTCGGTTACAGCATTTCCTTCAATATTTGCAAGGCAATTTCGAGAGCTACGGAGATCCGTTTTTAGTGAGGTTTGAATCTGGAGTGAGCTGATACCTAGGGGTACAATGTTTGTAAGGAATCTTCTCTGGATTTGGTTGTGCTGATCAGGATCTTGTTGAGGAAAAAGCTGAATTCAGTCAGCGTCGAACTGATAGACGAGACAGTTAAAAATGGCGGACTTCGATGAAAGCTTACGAGAGCTGCGATCTATGATTTGGGAAGGGGTCTTCACCGGTGTCTAGCCTGATGTACCAAGAGCAGAAACTATCAAGGGGCCACCGCCAGAAGAGGGACCAGGGTAGTCGGGATCTTGTGACGAACAGGTAACGAAATCGGTGTCGAACTGAACCTGTTCGTCGACAAACGGACAGCGGGAAGCGGCTGAGTTTGCGCAGATGATTTCGAGAACTTCGGAACTTTGTTTAGGATGCGGTTTTGCGGCGCTGGATAGAGAGGAGTGCCCCCTACGTAGGCGTTGAGGGACGGTGCTGGGGTCAAAACAAGGAGGACGCATCATTGGAGAGAGCAGAGGCAATGCGGTAAAACTGCAGGGCACACACGTTGCTGCTGCCTGTCCACGTGCAAGTGCGGCAAGGGAATCAAATCTGGCATCGAGGGGAAGCTAATAGCATGGAGAATGATGCTCAGGGGAGGGGAAAGGAGAAAGGGTGCTCACCGCAATTAATTCGAACTGGAAGTGGTGCCGATGATGGCCAGAAGCTTCGGGAAGGAGTCCAGGAAGTAGTCGGCGGTGAGGTCCTCTTGACATGAACAGAGATGTCTTCGGGGAGGTGGCTCCAGGGAGCGGCGGTCCCTCTGCTGCTTGCTAGAGGACGGCCCAAGCGCGGAGACGTGATCCCCGCCATCAGGTGGCCTCGACGTAGATCATGGCGATGATACTAGGAAGATGCACCGCCGATTCCTCTTGGCTCTCACAGCAAGCTACAGGATAAGGAGGCGGCAGCGTGAGGGTGGAAGAGGGGAGGGGCTAGGGTTGAGAGGCTGCGCAGGGGATAAGAAGGAGGCGCGGCTCGGTGGTGGTGGAGGGTGACGAGGACAACGGCGGGTGGATGCCTACCTGCTCCTCCGTCAGAGGCCGAGAGAGAGAGAGGAGAGACGGGAGGAAGGCAAACAGTAACGGAGACCGAAAGAAGGCAAACAAGAATGGCGCTGTGAATGGGTACCTGGGCTGGGAAAAGGAATGTTGCACTGCTAGCTGGGCTGCAGCAGGCTACTCTCTCTTCCTCTACTCTTCTTCTTTCTGAATTTATTGCTTTTGGTTTGAATTTAGAATTTAAACTATCTGTTTCTATTTGAAGATTGATTGAACAAAAGAAGGGCAACAAAAAGGAATGTAGGGGAGATAGATGATTGCCACGGGTTCGTGTGGTGGTGCTTGGCATGTGTGGAGTTGGTGAGGGATAGGGATTTAGCTAGGTAGTGTGTGTGTAGACCACATATACATGTAGGATTTAGATAGATTAGATATAGGTGGGTGGTTGTAGATAGGTTTGATTAATTAAAACCAAACCAAAATATTGAAAAGCTTTTATGGAAAAAATACCAACAAGAACTAGAAGGAAACATGAGAGAAGAAAGAGGGTGTCAATATTTTAGGTGCGGTTTAGTTGATGACCCAAAACTCACATGCATAATCTTGCCCAAAAAGAAAAGGGGAGAAGACATGCACTTGGCACATAAGATTGGTAACATTGACCAAGAGAAGAGGAAAAGGATCCATATCATGTATATATGAGCTCCATTTGAAAAAAACGAAGGAATAGAATGCTCACATGTATAAGTATGGTTGGAATTGTAGATATATGGTGTGATCAAGAAAGTTGGCATTATCAAATTAGTGAGATGGAAAGATTTGCAAGAGAGATGCCCTCAGCTCATATTGGGCATATAGCATTATAACAAAATCCAAATACAATATATCAAGAATCCAAATACCATTAACAAGGCAAATATAATATGAGGGAGAACCAAATAAAAATGTGTTTTAATATGATGCTCAAATGCAAGGTGGCACGGTGACATGAGCATGGTATAATGATGATGCCATAAATGACATGTAGGAAGTAGCAGTATATAGACTAGGCAAGTAGCATTGCAATTGTTAGACAATTGGGATGCTACAACTCTCCCCCACTAAAGAAGAATCTCGCCCCGAGATTCCTAGGAAAGAAATCTTCACGATCACATGTATCTCCTTCAAGGGGATGGTGCGGCGACTACGTCTTGCCAAACTTGTCGAGAAAACACTCCATCGAACAAAGGACAACGATAAAGGTCTCAACAGATAAAGCCACCTCTAACTTCGTTAGAAGGAGATAAAAGATGCATTTTTAATCCACTTCAATGTGCAAGAGCAAATAGAGTGAGTAGTCGACATGGGGGCCAATCCATCACGCACCCAAACTATTACTTTGCACGTTCAGTAGAAAAGCGTGCACCCCATTCTCGGATTTAGACTGAAGATCTTGACAAGCGACGTTCGGAAACAAAGGACTGATGTAGGTTCTTTATCAGATCTGATGGAGATGATGTTGTCATGTTGGGAAACTCCGGGAGATACAAAAAAAATTAGTGAATTTTCGGTCCACTGAAAGATACGACAGATGAAACATTCATCAGATATTGTGAAGGCCGAATGTCGAAGCACCATTGCAAGAGGAAGGAAGCGAAACCCTAAAGGTACGACGGGAACCCAACCACGAGAAGTCCTGGACTCGAAGAAAGGATAAGAGAGCAGATTCAAAACACGCGGAGGTAAGAAGAGAACAGCACATGGGTAATGAGTAAAATTAGACCTAATCAGAACAATCCAACCGATTTTTCCAAAATAGTTTTGACACTCTACATCGGTCGTTATTTAGGTTATCCTACAGGCTGGACAAGTGGGGTATCGCAACTGCTGAGCTCTGGTACCACTCTGTAACACCCTCAGAATCGACCCTATGTAGGTTTCAGCGATTCCTGCCAAACCCGCATAGAAACGATTCAAAGGTGCCCACCAGGCACTTTCGTGCGGGTGGAAAACGAAGTAATACCATTACACAATAGTACACGATGGAACCCACAAAACAAATATATGCAACAACGACTCCATGAGTCAAGAATACAGATTTACAATACAAAGATCCAATCACCTTGAAAACGATACAACGTCCGACTATGGACAAGATGCAAATAGGGCTAAGAGCCCTGAAGGATAACCAATGGCGTCCGTAACCCTGCCCAGGCCAAGCCGGAAGGGTAACCCTGCTAATGACGTCGATCTTATAACCTGCTTAAACAAAAGGGGTGTCGACAAAGGGCAAAGAAAAAAGAGAACGGTCAGTACTGAGGCTAGTACACGGCGAGACTAGAATTCGGCGGTCCTCGCCTACATAGGTATGGTGGACTGAAGCGGCATCTCAGCTTGCACTAAACAACCTATAGAGACTCAATACAACTGGCGGCTATCAGATAGGGATAAGAAAGACCTATTCGGATCCAACCTAAAACTATCACCAAGCATACCCATCCTGGTATTTCCCCCTCGAGACCAAACGAGGAAGTCCACCGAGGAACTCACACAGTTGACAGTTTTATTCATTCCGTTATAGTTGCAGCAATTACTAGTCAGATATAGATAGAACGAGTCATCCTGATATAATAAGTAGTGGGCAGTTTTAGTAAACCATTCCGTTGTAGTTGCGACACTTACTAGTCAGATACAAATAGCATGAGATATCCCAAAACCCAGCAGTTGTTGGTACTTTTATTTAACCATCCCGTTGTAGTTGCAATACTTACTAGTCAGATACAATGGTAACAGGGGACAACACAAACTAGCAGTTGTTGGAACTTTTATTTAGCCATTCCATTATAGTGAGGCTGATTACTAGTCATTATAAAGTCAAATTTATAGCACTACTTTAGTTATAGTTGTCTATGATCGAGATACTGTGCTCCAAGTCGTCCATAATCGCGGACACGGCTTTCAGAAAATTTTACCCTGCAGGGGGGCACAAATAGCAACACACGCACGATCAACCTCGAGAAAAACCAATAAAAACCCAACGAGGTATCACGACAGAGCAATTGCAAGATTCATATAAATTTCAGGGGGCCACCCCACCAAGCTACCCGTGACGAAGTTGGCCGGCTCCGAGACGGACCCAGAGTTTTGTGTCGATGACTGTAAACGACTGGGAACCCGAAAGTGTGACTGGGCTTGTCGATACCGCATAAACGTATCACAATTCCTAAACAGTACAGGCGCTCCACGCGCAATCGTAAATAAAGCAGTAAAGCATGGCATAAGTACGGGATAGTAATAAAGTCCCAAACTACTTTGTGGCCCGAAGAAATAAATATGACTCAAGCTCTGGCTAGGGGGATTCATGGTCCCACATGCGGATAGTGCGAATAATCAAAGAACAAGTATCAAGTACTCGGGGTCCTACGGGACACAACTGGACGGTTAAAAACAAAATAACATCTATTGCCCACCTATGCCTCTGCATTATTTACTTACTTCAATTTTAGTTATTAAACGGTAATTAAAGTCATGATCATCTCCAATATTAAACATGAGGCCTAACTCCAACAACTGTGGAACATCGACAACGCGAAACAACACCACACAAGCGACTGCGATTCGCAAGACCGACTATCTACCAAACAACATGTGTTAGGAGGTGTCCATGGCAATACAGTGGCTGCAAGGGATATCACTGGTACGAAAACTAGAGCATCGCAACACAGATAGCAATAGATCAATAGGAGGAAATAAAGACTATAAAAGTAAGATAGGTAGAAAGGGGGAGAATGCTCGCCTGAAAACATTGCCGAAGTTTCATAACCGAAGAACTTGTCGAAGCTCACAACATCTCATCGTCCTATCCGGGAAGAAGCAAAACCACTAAAAGGAACAAGCAATGCAACAATTACAACTAATGCGAAAGAATCGGCATGATCATGATATGATGCATGACATGGCAAGTTAATGATGCAAACTATGTCAAAAAGGTATTAGGAGCATAGCACATTGATGATATAGCATTCATGAGGCATTATTAATAAGAGACAATTAGTTCTCAGTTTTATTTATCATGTTTTCCTTACATAAACAGTATTAATTATAAAACTAACCTTAAAGCATGATGCAAATGGCAACATGGATATCATGGTTGGAGAGGTCTCGTCGCGCTGATCGATTTAGACATATCATTTGTATTATTTGAATTTATGACTTTTAAAAAAACATTATTTAAATGCAAAACAATTTTAAGAGGGGTCAAAGTTAAAGGCTTGACTAGATAGGGTTGACTCCGGCAAAATTTGAATACAGGTTTGAATTCACATATAAAAACTAAACATATTTTATGTTAGAGTATTATTTAAATTCGAATTTATTTGGAAGTTATGAAAGCAGAATATGAAAACAGCTTAAATTTGGATTTAGGAAAAAAAACAGAAACTTCGTTACAGTGAGGGGACCTACCCACCCCACTGACGCATGGGCCAGCCGGGATGGCGGGTTGGTAACGAACAGACTTCAGAGGGCTTTTTAGAAAACATTCACGAACAAGTCTGAATCGATCTGAGAAAACTGAAAATTGAGTTGCGAAAACTGCGAGCTAAACCGAATCTTGTGACGAATATGCCGACAAAACCATTGAGAATTTTGCTTCGACGTAAAGACCAAAGTTGTAGAGGAGAGAAAGATATACAAGTTTCATTCAGGGTGTTTCTACAGAGGAGGCCTGCAGAGACCGGCAATCGGAGAAGAACAGAGACAAAACTCATGCAGAAATCTGACGAAACTGAAGTCTCCGGTTACTGCGATTTCCTTCAATATTTGCGAGACGATTTCGAGAGCTACGGAGATCCGTTTTTAGTGAGGTTTGAATCTGGAGTGAGGTGATACCTAGGGGTACAATGTTTGTAAGGAATCTTCTCTGGATTTGGTTGTGCTAATCAGGATCTTGTTGAGGAAAAAGCCGAATTCAGTCAGCGTCGAACTGACAGACGAGACAGTTAAAAATGGCGGACTTCGATGGAAGCTTACGAGAGCTGCGATCTATGATTTGGGGAGGGGTCTTCACCGGTGTCTAGCCTGATGTACCGAGAGCAGAAACTATCAAGGGGCCACCACCGGAAGAGGGACCAGGGTAGTCGGGATCTTGTGATGAACAGGTAACAAAATCGGTGTTGAACTGAACCTGTTCGTCGACAAACGGACAGCGGGAAGCGGCTGAGTTTGCGCAGATGATTTCAAGAACTTCAGAACTTCGTTTAGGATGCGGTTTTGCGGCGCTGGATAGAGAGGAGTGCCCCCTACGCAGGCGTTGAGGGACGGTGCTGGGGTCGAAACAAGGAGGACGCATCATTGGAGAGAGCAGAGGCAATACGGTAAAACTGCAGGGCGCGCACGTTGCTGCTGCCTGTCCACGTGCAAGTGCGGCAAGGGAATCAAATCCGGCATCGAGGAGAAGCTAATAGCAGGGAGAATGATGCTCAGGGGAGGGGAAAGGAGAAAGGGTGCTCACCGCAATTAATTCCCACTAGAAGTGGTGCCGATGATGGCTAGAAGCTCCGATAAGGAGTCCAGGAAGTAGTCGGCGGTGAGGTCCTCTTAACACGAACAGAGATGTGTTCGGGGAGGTGGCTCCAGGGAGCGGCGGTCCCTCTGCTGCTTGCTAGAGGAAGGCCCAAGCGCGGAGACGTGATCCCCGCCATCAGGTGGCCTCGACGTAGATCATGGCGATGATACTAAGAAGATGCACCGGCGATTCCTCTTGGCTCTCACAGCAAGCTACAGGATAAGGAGGTGGCGGCGTGAGGGTGGAAGAGGGGAGGGGCTAGGGTTGAGAGGCTGCGCAGGGGATAAGAAGGAGGCGCGGCTCGGTGGTGGTGGAGGGTGACAAGGACAACGGCGGGTGGATGCCTACCTGCTCCTCCGTCAGAGGCCGAGAGAGAGAGAAAAGAGAAGGGAGGAAGGCAAACAGTAACGACGACCGAAATAAGGCAAACAGGAATGGCGCTATGAATGGGTACCTGGGCTGGGAAAAGGAATGTTGCGCTGCTAGCTGGGCTGCAGCAGGCTACTCTCTCTTCCTCTACTCTTCTTCTTTCTGAATTTATTGCTTTTGGTTTGAATTTAGAATTTAAACTATCGGTTTCTATTTGCAGATTGTTTGAACAAAAGAAGGGCAACAAAAAGGAATGTAGGGGAGATAGATGATTGCCACGGGTTGGTGTGGTGGTGCTTGGCATGTGTGGAGTTGGTGAGAGATAACGATTTAGCTAGGTAGTGTGTGTGTAGACCACATATACATGTAGGATTTAGATAGATTAGATATAGGTGGGTGGTTGTAGATAGGTTTGATTAATTAAAACCAAACCAAAATATTGAAAAGCTTTTATGGAAAAAGTACCAACAAGAACTAGAAGGAAACATTAGAGAAGAAAGAGGGTGTCAATATTTTAGGTGCGGTTTAGTTGATGACCCAAAACTCACATGCATATTCTTGCCCAAAAAGAAAAGGGAAGAAGACATGCACTTGGCACATAAGATTGGTAACATTGACCAAGAGAAGAGGAAAAGGATCCATATCATGTATATATGAGCTTCATTTGAAAAAAACCAAGGAATACAATGCTCACATGTATAAGTATGGTTGGAATTGTAGATATATGGTGTCATCAAGAAAGTTGGCATTATCAAATTAGTGAGATGGAAAGATTTGCAAGAGAGATGCCCTCAACTCATATTGGGCATATAGCATTATAACAAAAGCCAAATACAATATATCAAGAATCCAAATACCATTAACAAGGCAAATACAATATGAGGGAGAACCAAATAAAAATGTGTTTTAATATGATGCTCAAATGCAAGGTGGCATGGTGACATGAGCATGGTATAATGATGATGCAATAAATGACATGTAGGAAGTAGCAGTATATAGACTAGGCAAGTAGCATTGCAATTGTTAGACAATTGGGATGCTACAACTCTCCCCCACTAAAGAAGAATCTCGCCCCGAGATTCCTAGGAAAGAAATCTTCACGATCACATTTTTCTCCTTCAAGGGGATGGTGCGGCGACTACGTCTTGCCAAACTTGTCGAGAAAACACTCTAGCGAACAAAGGACAAAGGTAAAGGTCTCAACAGATAAAGCCACCTCTAACTTCGTCAGAAGGAGATAAAAGATGCATTTTTAATCCACTTCAATGTGCAAGAGCAAATAGAGTGAGTAGTCTACATGGGGGCCAATCCATCACGCACCCAAACTATTACTTTGCACGTTCAGTAGAAAAGCGTGCATCCCATTCTCGGATTTAGACTGAAGATCTTGACAAGCGACGTTCGGAAACAAAGGAATGATGTAGGTTCTTTATCAGATCTGATGGAGATGATGTTGTCATGTTGGGAAACTCCAGGAGATACAAAAAAAAATTTAGTGAATTTTCGGTCCACTGAAAGATACAACAGATGAAACATTCATCAGATAGCGTGAAGGCCGGATGTCGAAGCACCATTGCAAGAGGAAGGAAGCGAAACCCTAAAGGTACAACGGGAACCCAACCACGAGAATTCCTGGACTCGAAGAAAGGATAAGAGAGCAGATTCAAAACACGCGGAGGTAAGAAGAGAACAACACATGGGTAATGAGTAAAATTAGACCTAATTAGAACAATCCAACCGATTTTTCCAAAATAGTTTTGACACTCTACATCGGTCGTTATTTAGGTTATCCTACAGGCTGGACAAGTGGGGTATGGCAACTGCTGAGCTCTGATACCACTCTGTAACACCCTCAGAATCGACCCTATGTAGGTTTCAGCGATTCCTGCCAAACCCGCATAGAAACGATTCAAAGGTGCCCACAAGGCACTTTCGTGCGGGTGGAAAACGAAGTAATACCATTACACAATAGTACACGATGGAACCCACAAAACAAATATATGCAACAACGACTCCATGAGTCAAGAATACAGATTTACAATACAAAGATCCAATCACCTTGAAAACGATACAACGTCCGACTATGGACAAGATGCAAATAGGGCTAAGAGACCTGAAGGATAACCAATGGCGTCCATAACCCTGCCCAGGCCAAGCCGGAAGGGTAACCCTGCTAACGACGTCGATCTTATAACCTGCTTAAACAAAAGGGGTGTCGACAAAGGGCAAAGAAAAAAGAGAGCGGACAGTACTGAGGCCAGTACACGGCGAGACTAGAATTCGGCGGTCCTTGCCTACATAGGTATGGTGGACTGAACCGGCAGCTCAGCTTTCACTAAAAAACCTATAGAGACTCAATACAACTGGCGGCTATCAGATAGGGATAAGAAAGACCTATTCGGATCCAACCTAAAACTATCACCAAGCATACCCATCCTGGTATTTCCCCCTCGAGACCAAACGAGGAAGTCCACCGAAGAACTCACACAGTTGGCAGTTTTATTCATTCCGTTATAGTTGCGGCAATTACTAGTCAGATATAGATAGAACGAGTCATCCTGATATAATAAGCAGTGGGCAGTTTTAGTAAACCATTCCGTTGTAGTTGCGACACTTACTAGTCAGATACAAATAGCATGAGATATCCCAAAACCCAGCAGTTGTTGGTACTTTTATTTAGCCATCCCGTTGTAGTTGCAATACTTACTAGTCAGATACAATGGTAACAGTGGACAACACAAACCAGTAGTTGTTGGAACTTTTATTTAGCCATTCTATTATAGTGAGGCTGATTACTAGTCATCATAAAGTCAAATTTATAGCACTACTTTAGTTATAGTTGTCTATGATCGAGATACTGTGCTCCAAGTCGTCCATAACCGCGGACACGGTTTTTAGAAAGTTTTACCCTGCAGGGGGGCACAAATAGCAACACACGCACGATCAACCTCGACAAAAACCAACAAAAACCCAACGAGGCATCACGACAGAGCAATTGCAAGATTCATATAAATTTTAGGGGGCCATCCCACCAAGCTACCCGCGAAGAAGTTGGCCGGCTCCGAGACGGACCCAGAGGTTTGTGTTGACGGCTGTAAACGACTGGGAACCCGAAAGTGTGACTGGGCTTGTCGATACCGTATAAACGTATCACAATTCCTAAATAGTACAGGCGCTCCACGCGCAATCGTAAATAAAGCAGTAAAGCATGGCATAAGTACGGGATAGTAATAAAGCCCCAAACTACTTTGTGGCCCCAAGAAATAAATATGACTCAAGCTCTGGCTAGGGGGATTCATGGTCCCACATGCGGATAGTGCGAATATTCAAAGAACAAGAATCAAGTACTCGGGGTCCTACGGAACACAACTGGACGGTTAAAAACCAAATAACATCTATTGCCCACCTGTGCCTCTGCATTATTTACTTACTTCAATTTAATTTATTAAATGGTAATTAAAGTCATGATCATCTCCAACATTAAACATGAGGCCTTACTCCAACAACTGTGGAACATCGACAACGCGAAACAACACCACACAAGCGACTGCGACTCGCAAGACCGACTATCTACCAAACAACAGGTGTTAGGAGGTGTCCATGGCAATATAGTGTCTGCAAGGGATATCACGGGTACGAAAACTAGAGCATCGCAACACAGATAGCAATAGAACAACAGGAGGAAATGAAGACTATAAAAGTAAGATAGGTAGAAAGGGGGAGAATGCTCGCCTGAAAACATTGCCGAAGTTTCATAACCGAAGAACTTGTCGAAGCTCACAACATCTCATCGTCCTATCCGGGAAGAAGCAAAACCACTAAAAGGAATAAGCAATGCAGCAATTACAACTAATGCGGAAGAATCGGCATGATCATGAAATGATGCATGACATGGCAAGTTAATGATGCAAACTATGTCAAAAAGGTATTAGGAGCATTGTACATTGATGATATATCATTCATGAGGCATTATTAATAAGAGACAATTAGTTCTCAGTTTTATTTATCATGTTTTCCTTACATAAACAGTATTAATTATAAAACTGATCTTAATGCATGATGCAAATGACAACATGGATATCATGGTTGGAGAGGTCTCGTCGCGCTGATCGATTTAGACATATCATTTGTATTATTTGAATTTATGACTTTAAAAAAACATTATTTAAATGCAAAACAATTTTAAGAGGGGTCAAAGTTAAAGGCTTGACTAGGTAGGGTTGACTCCGGCAAAATTTGAATACAGGTTTGAATTCACATATAAAAACTAAACATATTTTATGTTAGAGTATTATTTAAATTCGAATTTATTTGGAAGTTATGAAAGCAGAATATGAAAACAGCTTAAATTTGGATTGAGGCAAAAAAACAGAAACTTCGTTACAGTGAGGGGACCTACCCACCCCACTGACGCATGGGCCAGCCGGGACGGCGGGTTGGTAACGAACAGACTTCAGAGGGCTTTTTAGAAAACATTCACGAACAAGTCTGAATCGATCTGAGAAAACTGAAAATTGAGTTGCGAAAACTGCTAGCTGAACCGAATCTTGTGACGAATATGCCGACCAAACCATTGAGAATTTTGCTCGACGTAAAGACCAAAGTTGTAGAGGAGAGAAAGATGTACAAGTTTCATTCAGGGTGTTTCTACAGAGGAGGCCTGCAGAGACCGGCAATCGGAGAAGAACAGAGACAAAACTCATGTAGAAATCTGACGAAACTGAAGTCTCCGGTTACAGCGATTTCCTTCAATATTTGCGAGACGATTTAGAGAGCTACGGAGATCCGTTTTTAGTGAGGTTTGAATCTGGAGTGAGCTGGTACCTAGGGGTACAATGTTTGTAAGGAATATTCTCTGGATTTGGTTGTGCTGATCAGGATCTTGTTGAGGAAAAAGCCGAATTCAGTCAGCGTTGAACTGACAGACGAGACAGTTAAAAATGGCGGACTTCGATGGAAGCTTACGAGAGCTGCGATCTATGATTTGGGGAGGGGTCTTCACCGGTGTCTAGCCTGATGTACCGAGAGCAAAAACTATCAAGGGGCCACCGCCGGAAGAGGGACCAGGGTAGTCGGGATCTTATGACAAACAGGTAACGAAATCGGTGTCGAACTGAACCTGTTCGTCGACAAACGGACAGCGGGAAGCGGCTGAGTTTGCGTAGAAGATTTCGAGAACTTCGGAACTTTATTTAGGATGCGGTTTTGCGGCGCTGGATAGAGAGGAGTGCCCCCTACGCAGGCGTTGAGGGACGGTGCTGGGGTCGAAACAAGGAGGACGCATCATTGGAGAGAGCAGAGGCAATGCGGTAAAACTGCAGGCGCGCACGTTGCTGCTGCCTGTCCACGTGCAAGTGCGGCAAGGGAATCAAATCCGGCATCGAGGGGAAGCTAATAGCAGGGAGAATGATGCTCAGGGGAGGGGAAAGGAGAAAGGGTGCTCACCGCAATTAATTCCCACTAGAAGTGGTGTTGATGATGGCCAGAAGATCCGGGAAGGAGTCCAGGAAGTATTCGGCGGCGAGGTCCTCTTGACACGAACAGAGATGTCTTCGGGGAGGTGGCTCCAGGGAGCGGCGGTCCCTCTGCTGCTTGCTAGAGGACGGCCCAAGCGCAGAGACGTGATCCCCGCCATCAGGTGGCCTCGACGTAGATCATGGCGATGATACTAGGAAGATGCACCGGCGATTCCTCTTGGCTCTCACAGCAAGCTACATGATAAGGAGGTGGCGGCGTGAGGGTGGAAGAGGGGAGGGGCTAGGGTTGAGAGGCTGCGCAGGGGATAAGAAGGAGGCGCGGCTCGGTGGTGGTGGAGGGTGACGAGGACAACGGCGGGTGGATGCCTACCTGCTCCTCCGTCAGAGGCCGAGAGAGAGAAGAGAGACGGGAGGAAGGCAAACAGTAACAACGACCGAAAGAAGGCAAACAAGAATGGCGCTGTGAATGGGTACCTGGGCTAGGAAAAGGAATGTTGCGCTGCTAGCTGGGCTGCAGCAGGCTACTCTCTCTTCCTCTACTCTTCTTCTTTCTGAATTTATTGGTTTTGGTTTGAATTTAGAATTTAAACTATCTGTTGCTATTTGCAGATTGTTTGAACAAAAGAAGGGCAACAAAAAGGAATGTAGGGGAGATAGATGATTGCCACAGGTTGGTGTGGTGGTGCTTGGCATGTGTGGAGTTGGTGAGAGATAGGGATTTTGCTAGGTAGTGTGTGTAGACCACATATACATGTAGGATTTAGATAGATTAGATATAGGTGGGTGGTTGTAGATAGGTTTGATTAATTAAAACCAAACCAAAATATTGAAAAGCTTTTATGGAAAAAATACCAACAAGAACTAGAAGGAAACATTAGAGAAGAAAGAGGGTGTCAATATTTTAGGTGCAGTTTAGTTGATGACCCAAAACTCACATGCATAATCTTGCCCAAAAAGAAAAGGGGAGAAGACATGCACTTGGTACATAAGATTGGTAACACTGACCAAGAGAAGAGGAAAAGGATCCATATCATGTATATATGAGCTTCATTTGAAAAAAACCAAGGAATACAATGCTCACATGTATAAGTATGGTTGGAATTGTAGATATATGGTGTCATCAAGAAAGTTGGCATTATCAAATTAGTGAGATGGAAAGATTTGCAAGAGAGATGCCCTCAACTCATATTGGGCATATAGCATTATAACAAAAGCCAAATACAATATATCAAGAATCCAAATACCATTAACAAGGCAAATACAATATGAGGGAGAACCAAATAAAAATGTGTTTTAATATGATGCTCAAATGCAAGGTGGCATGGTGACATGAGCATGGTATAATGATGATGCAATAACTGACATGTAGGAAGTAGCAGTATATAGACTAGGCAAGTAGCATTGCAATTGTTAGACAATTGGGATGCTACATGCAGCCACTTGGCATTATGGGCTCTGCCTGGATCATATAGGTTGCAATAACTTAGCCAAATGGACAGTTGGTTGTAGGGGTTTGATAGGTTGGAGCGTGTCCATTCTGGTCTAAGGGAAGGCTTCTTAAAGATCTTGTCTTGGTGAAACCAAGTCTTCTAGGGAAAGTGCACCACCTCTACAGAGTGTAAAATCTAAGTACTTAGCCATGTCCCTGGCAAAGGACAATTTGAGCATCAAGACATGGAAGCTATCAAGAATCTCCTCATCCCAATTTCTAAGTTAAAACTTTGTGGTTGAACAAGGGTTGAAGGATCACCAATTTCTATTGGGAGATGCCTTGGGTGATTTTGTCAAGCAAAAACTTAGTGTTCTCAAATGATAAGGAAAATCTATTTTGAGCAAAGCAAGCCTAAGCTCCACTTAGCCAAATGCATATAGATGATAGACTCCAATATACTACCATAGTATCACTTGCCAATACAATTCAAATGTATTGACCCTTGTGGCTGTAACTTATTATGTTGCAGGTCTGTTTGATGTTAGTGAAGTTTATTGATTTGGATTACAAGTCTACAACCAACATGACTGCCTGTGGCACTTTGAAGATGAAGGACCCCATGCTATTGTTATATTCTGCTGCATTGTAATGAGATAGCCAAATGAGCTATGTAAGATGTAATAAATTATTTTATTCCTGGTTATAAAGTTGTATTATGACCTTTGTTTCATGATATTACATCTTAACTGTGGATGCTAGCTATTGATCCAGGGACTAGCATTGTAAACACATGGATCTCTACCTTATTAAAGGTTGGGACCTCTATAGATGGTATCAGAGCACTGTGTTGCCTATTGGATTGTAACCCTAGGATTGGACAAAACCCCTTAGAAAATAGGAGTTGTATTTGTTCCAAAACTTATTTACAAAAAATCTTGTAAACTCTTTCCTCAAACATTTTAGTTTTTATTCTACATCTGCTCTATTTCAAACTTGATGGACAAAACCTCAACCATGAGCAAAGGACTTCACCAAACTCAAATTACTTCAACTTCAACATCATCAATGACTTCAACTTTATTTTCACCAAGGACTTCAATTTGGATATCACTAAGGACTACAAGTGAGACAAGAAATATTACTCAAGACTTGAAGACCAAGGAAACACAACTTAGAAGTAACCATCATCACCTTTGAAGTTTTGTGACCAAGATGCAAGTTCTCCAAGGATACAATGATCTTGTTCAAGAAGAACCAACTAAGAAGGATGGAATGATCTCAAGTGAACCATATAGTTGGACCACCATATTTAGGTTAAATCAACACACCAACTTATGTGGTGTAGCAAAAATATTTTGTTGCCTAAAAATGTGCTTGAACTTTTTTGTTTGAGTGGAATGTTTGTTTGTGATTGCTTGCACATTGCTTGTGTGAATTGTGATGTGTATGATTAGAATTCTTCCTTAGAAATCTTTTGCCTATTCTAATCCCCATCCAACCCAAATAGATGACTTCCCCAAGAGACTCCAACATCAAGGATGGTAACAATAACATCCAAGAGATCAACATGAGAGAACTCATAGTGACCCAAATCCAGTTGAACCAAGTGACAACTCAGTTTTTAGCCAACAACAAAGAGTTAGACCCAACCATGCAAACGTTTTTGGAAACCCAAACCCAATTGATGCAAAAGGTGACAAATCAAATGATCAACATGGGAGACAACCCTTCTCATGGAGCTTGTGACAACAATGATGTCAAGCATGACATTATAGAAGGAACTTCAGCTTGCAATATTTGTGGAGACATGGATCACACTTCCAAAGAGCATGAGGATCAATGCCCTAATTGTGAAGAGAAACATCCAACTAAACAATGACCCACATCCCAAGTGACTTGTTTCCTATGTGAAGGAAATGATCATGTCCCTATCCAATGCCCCATCTATCCTATAGTTCAACAAATAAAGCAAGATGGAATGCATCAAATATTTGGAAACCTCCTTAAGGGAACAACCTCTACCATGAAGGATGAAGGTAAAGTCAGAACCATGCCTCATAAGGCCAAATCCAAAGTGACCACAAAGTGTTGCTACTCCTGTGAAGAAGAAGGTCATATCTCTAGTAACTGCCCCAAGAAGAGAGAAAGATTTCCCACCTTGAGATAAGATATGAAGAGCATGAACTAGAAGCACTCCTAGCTTTGGAGAAACCCAGGAAGAAGAAGGACAAAAGCCAAGTGCAATGTTGCCATTGCAAAGAGATGGGACACTATGCCAATGAATTTCTAGAGAAGAAACAAAAATATAAGGAGATTAGCCAAGTGTGGTGCAACAACTGCAAAGAACTAGGCCATTATGTATCAACTTGTACACAAAAGATACGTGAAGAAATCAATCATGTCACATGTTACAATTGTAGTAACCAAGGACATTATGCAAGCAATTGTCCAGAAAATATGAAGCACAAGATAAAGCCTATGAAGGATCTCAGCCTTGTCACATGTTTCAAGTGTGGAAACAAAGGACACTATGCAGATGTATGCCCAGAGAGATTTCAACAAGATCCCAAGCAAGCCAAGAAGTAATCTAGTTGGAAAATTTTTAAGGGTGGTAGTACCCTAGTTGCTTTGAGCCAACTTGTAACCCCTATCTTTCCCAAATCTCGGGACGAGATTTATTTTAAGGGTGGTAGCCTGTCACATCCCAAGATTTTCCAAATCTTGTAATGTGAAAAATAAATAAACAAAATAAATAATTGTTGAAAATTACGGTGAAAAGAAACTTTTGTTTCTAAGTGGAAACTTAAAATCCCATCTTGAACAAACTTTGGTTAATGTTTGAATCCAACTAAATTCAAATCAAGTGAATTGCATTCTTCATAAATGCATCTGGAAATTAAACACTTGAGAAATAAACCAAAACCCTAAAACCCTAATGGAATAAAATAATTTCCAAGATATCTCCAAGATCATGGATTGGATCCATATAAATTTTTTCTCAACAAATATTTATAAATGATCAAGAATGACAAATAGAAATATTATAAGACCATATAAATTGGTTTCACTTAATTTGGAGCCATAGATAAAATCTTATGAATTTAATAAGATAAGGAAATTGAATTTCCAAAGCTAATAAAGCAACTATCAATAAATCCACATCAAATGGTGAGCAATTAATACTAAATACATTTAAACGGATAAATAAATATTAAATAAGGTTTTACAAATTGGAATTACCAACTTTGGATCTATAAATAAAAAGATATGGATTTTATAAGACAAATAAAGAAATATTAAATGAGGAATATTTAAAGACCAAATTAAATCTTGGCCTAATCCATAAACAAATAGAATAAATATAATCCAAATCCAAATAAAATAAAAGGATAAAGAATTTTCTAAAATGGCATTAACCAATTCCATTTCCATTTGAATAAAGACAAAATCCCTATTAGAAATGATTAATTAAATCATAGGAAAATAATATTTGGAATTTACCCAAGTGGAATAAAAGTTGTTTAATTAACTTAAATAAGATCAAAGAAATCTTCCAAATAAAATTTATGGAATTAAAACTATATTTAATTTCATTGGAATAAAGACAAATACCCAATTTAAAATGATTAATAAATCATATTAAAACATCCCAAATAATTCAAGGTGAAATACAAGGGCCAAACTTTAAATAATTAATATACCCTAAAAAGAATAAAAAGATTATTCTAAATTTGACTCTAGAATGAACTAATAATCAATATTTGAAAATACTCAAAGTTTGGTTGAAGTTTGAATTCAAATAGTTGTTTGAATTAATAAAACAAAATCAAAACAGAATAATGAATACAGAAAAAGAAAAATGATTAGAACAAAAAAAATAGCAGAAACCAGCCCAACCAGACCAGGCCCACTAAGCCCAGCAAGCTCCTCTCCCCCCGAACCGTTTTCTTCTACTCGCGAGCGAACCCGCGCAGTAACTGACCGCTGGCCCCCACCTCCTCTCTCTTTCTCTCGCTAACAGCAACGCCCCACCCGTTAGTTTTCTCTCCTACCCCGCGACGACCTCGCCCCTCACCTCGCCGGCCGTTTCAGCTGATTAAAGCTCGATTTAATTCGCGGCATTGACGCAGCCTTTACCCCCTGAGACCACGCTCGTTAAAGCGCCTCGACGCCCTCTATCTTTCCCCTCCGTCGCCACACCCTCACCGCCACCAGGCTGCAAGAATTACTCACCTGAATCTCACTGCCCCGACACACTCCGGCGACAATTCCGGTGAGTACACGTCGCCCATCCTCTCTAGTACACGCTCTATTGTTCACCGTCAATGTGCGCATCCATTAACCCCAACCGCATGACTTCTCGTGACCCAGAGCGTCGGCAACCACCTCGACTGAGCGCCGCCTCGGTCTGCTTCAACTCCGGCGAGCAGTAGCCAACAAACCAGCGCGCCCCTTTGCCTCTGGTGAGTTCTTTCACAACCTAGGAAACCTTGTGCACCCTCCTGACGCGTTTACTTGATCAATTGCGACCCAGACGCTCGCCTTCGACCACGACCATGCCAGTGAGCTACTCCGGCGAGGAATCTCAGTCGACTCTGTGCGCCCCTCGACAAACAATGACAACCTTGAGCTTCAGCATGATGAGGCGAACTCAGTGAGCTATTACTCTTTCTCCCGTGCTTCCTGTATCACCGGCACCGTCCACGTCTGACCACGCCGCCGCCAACCACCGTCGCTGCGCCGCCAACCTTTGGTCAAACGCGTGTGAGCCATTAGATCCTCATCCTGTGGCATAGATAGAACAACTTAAACGAAAGGGTATGAGAGCATATGTGCCGTGTGATTCGCATTAGATCCAACGATCCTCAGTGCGTGATCCGAACGAATCGGTATCATCCAGCAGCAAGCAGCCACGTGGCCTAGAGTTTGTTTTAAAAACAGGATTTGATCTATTAGATGATCAAATTTTCAAATTGCATAACTTTCAAACCACACGTCCAAATTTTACAAATTTTACATCAATGGAATCAGCAAGACAAGTACTTTCCAACAATGCACTTTGTTTAGTAAATTGCTTCTGTTAAACTGGTTGTTTTTGCAGAAACTTGTGTAGGCATAATTTGAATATAAAATTCATCCTAAAATTATTTTTGTGATAAAACCTTTGGGCAAATGGATTGTTTGAACCTACTGACCATCTGAATCAACTTGTGGTTTCAAAAATATATTTTGTGAAGCAAGAGAATAAATATTTGATTTAGAACATTTCTAGTCAAATAAAAATAATGTTTATTTATTAAAAATGCTTTTTGAGGAAACCCTTTGGGACATGTTTTGATTTAAACTCTCTGACCCTAAACACAAAGTTTTATGATTTAAAAATATATTTTGTGAACCCTATAAAAATTATTACTTTGCTAAAGGCATTTTCAACCACATAAAATATTGATTTGGTTTAAAAATGGTTTATAGGTAAAATCTTTTGCAAATGGTTTTTCCACTTTTATAAAATGACCAATAGGTGTTTTAGAATGTTTATAACCTATTAGAAACCACTTTTCCAAATAAAACAATCTTTGGCATGCTTGCATGCATTGCTTTGTTTCTATTATTTTATGTGATGTTTGCTTGAATGGTAGATTGAAATATTGCTCGCTTGATTGAATTGTAGTAATATGAAGAGTGTGAGTATTGCAAGATCAAGGAGTGAACTTATATTCTCCACCAAAAAGGCAAGTGATGCTCCATACTTTTGTCCCATTATTTTCACTATGCATTAGTGATATTTCTAAAGTAGGGCTTGCATGGAATTTTTGCTAAGTATAACTATGCCATGGGAAATCCTAGTAGATGAAACCTTAGTAGAAATTTCCTAAGTTAAGATTCCTACTACTATCATGCTTAGCTTAGCTAGTAGAAAACAAGGGTGGATTATATTTCATGCTATGGAATATTTCTAAGGCAAGGACTTGTGTTTTGTTTAATAAACAACTAAGTGAATGAATCACCTGGGTGGAATGGAAGGAATGGTTTGTGTTGAGTGGTTACACAAGGCCCATTTCTATGGTTTACCTTGTGTATCTCACTTGTGGATGGCCACCCAGGAACAAAGAGATTTGAGATGTCAAATGTTGAGAAGCTTCAAGTGCAGCCACTTGGCATTATGGGCTCTGCCTGGATCATATAGGTTGCAATAACTTAGCCAAATGGACAGTTGGTGGTAGGGGTTTGATAGGTTGGAGCGCGTCCATTTTGTTCTAAGGGAAGGCTTCTGAAAGATCTTGTCTTGGTGAAACCAAGTCTTGTGGGGAAAGTGCACCACCTCTACAGAGTGTAAAATCTAAGTACTTAGCCATGTCCCTGGCAAAGGACAATTTGAGCACCAAGACATGGAAGCTATCAAGAATCTCCTCATCCCAATTTCTAAGTTAAAACTTTGTGGTTGAACAAGGGTTGAAGGATCACCAATTTCTATTGGGAGATGCCTTGGGTGATTTTGTCAAGCAAAAACTTAGTGTTCTCAAATGATAAGGAAAATCTATTTTGAGCAAAGCAAGCCTAAGCTCCACTTAGCCAAATGCATATAGATGATAGACTCCAATATACTACCATAGTATCACTTGCCAATACAATTCAAATGTATTGACCCTTGTGGCTGTAACTTATTATGTTGCAGGTCTGTTTGATGTTAGTGAAGTTTATTGATTAGGATTACAAGTCTACAACCAACATGACTGCCTGTGGCACTTTGAAGATGAAGGACCCCTTGCTATTGTTATATTCTGCTGCATTGTAATGAGATAGCCAAATGAGCTATGTCAGATGTAATAAATTATTTTATTCCTGGTTATAAAGTTGTATTATGACCTTTGTTTCATGATATTACATCTTAACTATGGATGCTAGCTATTGATCCAGGGACTAGCATTGTAAACACATGGATCTCTACCTTATTAAAGGTTGGGACCTATACAGGTGATGATGGTGCTGGTGGAGATGATGGTGTGGATGATGATGGTGATCCCCATGAAGTCTAGATTAAGGATGGTGTTGATGGCGACGATCTCCCCTCTCCGGGAAGGAATTTCCCCGGAAGAAATCTGTCTGCCAAAGAGCTCTTTCTCTCTCGGTGTTTTCTTCCCCAGAGAGGTGGCGGAATCTTTCCGTGGTCGCCCCCCGTGTATTAGGGTTCCGAGGAGAATATGTAGGCGAGAGGGCGGAGCTAGAGGTGGGCCAGGTGGGCCACACCCCCTATAGGCGTGGCCTAGGGGTGGCCCGTGCCTAGGGGGTGTGGGCCCCCTATGGCCCATGTGCGCCTCCCCTTCTGGCATTCTTCGTCTTTGGGAAAAATATGATCTTCCGTAGTTTTTCTGGTATTTTTCTGATCTTCACGCAATTGCATCAAAACACCTCTTTTTCCATCAGAATCCTGACTCTGGCAGTTCATCCTCCAAGAATCATCCAACATGCAAAAAAAGATGAAAAGACATAAGTAATACCTCTTAATATGAAATATATCAATGAATAGAGGCAAATTATGATATAGAATGGTGATTCAAAATGGACGTATCACATATCTCGAATTCGTTGCATCCACATAAATAGAGCCCCTCTGCAGATACAACTAGAACCCGATATGTTTTCACATCGAGACCTTTATTTGGAACAAGATCGAAACACAACAATTCCCCCTCAACTAGTTGTAGATAAAACAATGTTGATGCTTGTATGATAATCTGGAACCTTTCAAATATCTCCCTGGTGTAGAATTTCAAACCCTGCCTCTCTATCTTATACCTGCAATTGTATATTGTTGAAAATAGCATCAGAAATTGCTAAAACAAGGAAAACAGAATGCAATAAAACATGTGCTTCATTTCAGAAATTGTTAAGATGTGGTCTCACCTTCCCCAAAGTGGTGCAGTAGTCATATCCATTGTGAATCCTGCATTATCTTCCCTATCAAGCATCAGATTCTGGCACAACTCATACTGATGCACAAAATTGTAGAATGAGTCACTCGCTTGAACCAATTATTTGAAGTAGCCATTCGGGCCTTCTGATCTTCTTGTTGTACTTGTAAATGTGACACAAAATTATATTTTTATGCCTCATATCCTTCACATCCATCTGCAATCCATCTTGCTTTCTACGTGACTTATGTCCACTAAAGTTTCTCAAGTCCATCATAGCTTATTTACCCTTTGCAGCAACACTAGTCGTGCTACGATGAAGATTTGCTTCATGAGCACTTGGTTTACCGGTATGCACACACACAAACACCCTGTTAAGAATGGTAGCTTTTGGTGCTCCTTTTGTTGTGCTGAACTTTGTGTTTCCAATCGGTGTGCCAAACCCAAGTTTCCAAGCATAATTATGGTACACATGCCTGGCCTCTTCGAGATCATCAAATAATATACCAAGATATGGCACCATAGGTTGTGAACTGATTTCTTCTCCGGCTTCGACAGCAACATTTACTTCACTCTCACTAGATGCACTCTGAGGGTCTAGAACAAATTCTAGCACATCACCACTTTGATTCAAGTTAGAAGCAAATCCATCTGGTTGTGGAGGATCATGGTTAAGGTCAAAACCAACATGGATACTATCGGCAACAAAACCTTGTCATGGAAAAGAAGTAAAACTTGCATCATTAGTACCAGGCTAAAAATTGCACATGCAACACTACTCACTAGCTCATGTTAATTACGTACGCAACATATATTACTAGAAGAAAGTGAACAACATAACTAAATATAGTAAGATCTGCTACTGCATACATGTTAAGAGCTACTGCAAATAACCAATGCTAGAAGCAAGTCAACAGTAAAGATGAAGCATATAACATGTTTGCAGTAGCACTTAACATAACTAGAAAAACCAGCACATCAACTGAAATGTAGCAAAACAGACTAAATGTAGCATATAAACTAAACAAATTCCTGCTACAATCTTCAGGAAAAAACAGAGTAAATGTAGTAGGATTTTAGTTTTCAGAGCATATATAACTGCCAAAGAAGCACATCTACTCAAACCAGCACATTACCAACAATAGAAGCAAGTCATGACAGCATATAACTAGCATATAGAACCCTAGATGCAAATTGGGGAGGTGATGGAGCTCAACGATAGAGCAGGGTCATCAACTTCTAGGTCTTAGTCGAAATAGATTGGAGGATTGTTTAGCCCGCCATAGAATCGATCTCCGATGTTGTCGTTCGCCAAATCGAATTCACGTCTTCGCCGTGGAGCAGGGTTCGAACTGGAGCTATAAGCAACAATTGGTGGAGGAATTAGGTGGTTAGGATGACTAGCCGGGGGTATAGGACAGATCTAAGGAGGTGCGCCATGAACGGATGGGTAGTTGCTTCAATCCTGCCGTCGCGCCCCCTTTCGGCCGCCATATCGCTAGAGCCGAGCTGCCCTGATTATAACCAATGTTCTAACCCTTTTTTTCTGCGTATCTGTTTGTTTTTGCTGCGTGGTGCAAAAACGGGAGAAGGGTGCTGAGGAGACAGATCAGATGGTCGGTGGCGGCTCGATTGTACGACGCGCGACTCGGAGGCTGGAGCGCTCGTAGCCTCCGGAGGACGCTCAGTACCATCCATCAGATAAAGCAGCAAGGTATGTACAAGCCTGAAAAGTTTAGTACCATAAACTACAAGAAAGTAGTATCACAAAGACCAGAACGTACAAGCATTTAGCAGATAGATGCCAGTTCGATCGACTACAACACATCGCACCACAGAGCCAAATGACACCACAGTTTGATCAAACCAAACGCAGCACGCCACGAAGAAGCCAAATGGCACTCTGATTCTTTGACAGACTTGTTGATGAGCGACTTGCGGATGTGGGGGATGATGCCCCCGCCGGCGATGGTGTCCTTGATGAGGGTATCACCAGCTGGACGTGGTGGGACTAGGCGTGATGCGCTTCACCTTGAGATCTTTGCTTGCATTCCCTGCCAGCTCCAGGTACTCCAGGATCGCTGAGTACACGGCTGCGGTTTCTCCTACATGACCCGCTTGATTGTGCCCATTGTTTCAGCTTACCATGGATACGGCCGACAGGTAACTGCAAATTCACACAAATAATTAGATTCGGGATGTAAACTCCATACAAACTTAGTGACAAGAAACACTGTCTCTGTCCATTTCTTCTCTTCAGGCATTGGTGGTATTTTGTATCAAGTTATCTTGGACAAATAGGATGTCAGACTAGGTTGCTAAAAATATTTTATAACGAACAAGAAAACTGATCTGACAACCCTGTATGACCTTAATTTGGCTACAGAGAGTTTTATGATACATGTGTTAGAACACTGTCTAATAGATTTAAAACAAATGCAGTCTACACATGATGGCACACTTGAGCAAAATAGGGGAGTGAGCCTAGATCAACTGGTTAGGGGAGTGGCTGTACAAACCCAACACCTGTGTTCATATCCTCACATAAGCAAATTAAGGTTCCTATTTTTACTTGAGGACCATGCTCTCCTGTTACTCATGCAATTTATCTTCAGGACCAAGCTTGGTACTTAACCAAGTATAAAAATCCTGGTACTCATGCTTAATGGTTATGTGCATACCTAGTTGGTGCAGAGGCTGGGGAAGTGAAATTTTCCCTCCATATTAACCTCCATGAGGGCTCCTCTCGCCCCCATGAGGAGACGGAGGGCAACCCTAGCCTCCGCCGCCTTAGCCCCCCAAATCCCCCGCTGTCACCATGGTTGTGGCCAAGCAAAGCCTAGGAGCTGCCTCTGGCGGCGGGGGGAGGGGGGAGGGGTGGGGGGAGGGATCTCTCGCATTCCCCGGAAAGATCGGCGGTGCGGGACACCAATCCTGGTTGCGGATGGGGTGCGTGTTGGGCACCTCAGCGACGTGGCATCTCTAGCGTGCGGCGGCAGCGGCATGGTCAAAGGTTGTGGAAGTGAAATCCTCCCTCCATTTTAACCTCCATGAGGGCTCCCCTCACCCCCGTGTGGCGACGGAGGGCAACCCTAGCCACCGCCACATCAGCCCCCAACTCCCCTCCCTCCTCTCTCCCCGCTTCCACCATGGTCGTGGCTAAGCAAAGCCTAGGCGCTGTCGGCGGAGGGGAGATCTCTCGACTTCCCCGACATAGATCGGTAGCGCGAGACGCCAATCCTTGTTGCGGATGGGGTGCGCGTCGGGCACCTCAGTGGCATGGCATCTCCGACGTTTGGTGGCAGCGACATGGCCGGAGGAGTAGGGACGTGTCGGACGATGATATGATGCCCCTCGTCCCTCTAGCCAAGAAAACTCCGGGGGAAACCTTAGATCCCGCGGGATTGAGAGATGGCGGTGTCCTGTGCATCGTTACCCTCTTGAGGGCATCGCTTTTGGAGTTCTCACTGGCTCTAGGGACCAGCAGCGGTGGTGCCGAGGTTGTGGTGGCCTCATTTCTTCATGTCGCTGGGCTTCGAGTGCGAGATCTGCAGCAACTTGCGGCAGGGAGGTTGTGGCTGCAGGCAACATCCTGCAGTCGGTCTATCGGCGGTGCGCTAGCTGCACTTTGCTCGCTGAAACTTCTCATGGCATCACAAGAGTTTGGACATGGGGCGGCGGTCCGACTTTTTTGATGGCGGCAGCCTCTGTGGTCATGTGGATGACGCAAAGGCTGGATCTTCGCTAGTGGTTTCCACTTCGAGATTGGGTTCATTTTGACTCAACAGGTTCTATGCACGATGGTCCTAGAGGAGGTGTCAAGTCATGCTTGACCGACGGTGGCGATGTGGTGTCTCATTGGAGACTTCATGCTAGGCCTGATACCGGCGGGTGCTACGCACGACGTCTCCTCTGGGGCGTCAAGTCATGCATGTTTGGTCGATCGAAGGTGGTGCGATAGTGCTAGAGGCGTGGCGGTATGGGATGTCTCGTTTTCAGTCTCTTCACTAGTGGTATCTGGTCAGCGAGTTGTCGTTGCCGGAGAGATGATGATGGTATAAGCTTCTTCATCGAGTCTACACACTTTGGTGGAAACATTGATGGCACTGTGGACATATGCTTGTGTCGTGTCCTTGATGAAGGTTGTTTCCTGAAGCTCGTCTTCGGGGATGAAAATCATGAGTTCGGCCGTAGGTTCGACTCGTCACTATTAGCACGTGTGTGTATTTTCCTTCTTGAAGGCTTTATCTAGAAGTTGTGTATTTTTCTCTTTAGTGTAGTTTTTTCCATAGGGTTAGTGGTAGTCTGGTGAAGTTACTGTCGTGAGGCATTGTCCTCTGGTGTTTACTTCGTAATTCTCACGCTCTTAAAAATAAACAGCATGTGTGCATCATTTCGATACAGAGGCTGGGTTTTTTCCCTTTTAAAAAAAACAGCCATGTCATTTGAATGTCGTACGTGGTCTCTATATGGTGCGTCAGAACAGGCTAACAAAAGGTATAGATCTCACGTAGCTGGTTAAGTCCAAACTGAATCATGATATGGAGATGGTTTGGCAACGAACAAAATAGAAGATGACGCCACGTCTGGGGGGATTTCAACTTGCAGGGTCTGTCTTCCCGTGCAAGTGCAACGCAGGGTCCAAGTTCCGTGTAAATGCTGGGTTTCACAAACTTGGGCTACCAATCACTGAGAAGGCCCATTTCAAGCCGAATTCATCCCAGCCCTGCCAAATACAAACTTTCCATCAACTGCCTCGTGAAGGAGACGTTTGAGACCTCCGTGTCATTACTATGTTCGTGACGCGAGTGCCAAGTCACCAACCACATAAGAAAAACGAGGAACTAGACCCCACGCCTTAGAGCTTTGAAGAAATTCACAAATTCACTCCCTCCTTCGCATGAACCCTAGCGCCGCCACCGGAAAAATCCACCCTCCACCCAGAACGATCCCTTGGGACATTTTCCTTCCGGCGCCAAGTTGTTACGCCCTCTCACTAATCTCGAGACCTAATGCCGCATGCTATGTCCATCGTTTCGAGGAGCTAGCCCACCTCCGCCGCCGGACGAGATGATCAGCACGGAGGATGGTAGATCATCGTACCCTGAAAGAAGTGTTGGATACATGCGGGTGAGCTACTCTTCTCTTTGCTTTTCGCACTAACTATAACTGCAAGATGTCTATTGACCTAAACGAGATAGATCGAACCTACAATTGTTTGTTGGCCGAACGCTGACACACAAGTTCTTCTTTTTTTGTTCCCATATTTCTCTCAACTAGGGCCCACCCAGAGGCCCCTTACGTGGTTTCGGTACGCATCAATGGATACCAACCGCAAATAGAAAATGTGAAGGTCAAGTGGAATTATGGTACTTGTGTCATGATTAAAGAAGCAGCGGCGCAGATTTGCACTATCCCAGGTATGGTTGCTGCTCTGCATAAACATATTGAAATGGGGCCGCGCAGACTGCACGGTTCCGCTTCATGGATGAACAAGGCAGAAAGGTACTATAAAGCATGACAGTCAGATGTCGGGGTTGCTGAAACGGTGTCCGAGGGCTCGAATGTTTCTCCTGGAATGTAGAATAGTGGATGTGGAAGCTGCTTCGACTCCTAGTAGCCTTGCTATTCAAACTCGTGGTGGCCTGATTTGAAGCCCCGCCAATGTTAAGGAAAAAGTGGTTCCTCGTCTGCGCCATGCTTATGCAGCGCAACCTCCTCGTAGGAGTGACCGTTTCGCCGTGGTGCAAGACCATGTTGTGGATGCAGGTCGTGCTTCCATTGTGGAATATGCTGGTGTTGTTGCTCAGCCTACTACTGACCCAATCCCTGCTGCTGTTACGCAAACTAAGGATTCGGGAGGCCGCCCCGCTGTTGTGGAATCTGCTGGTGTTGTTGCTCAGCCTACTACTGACCCAATCCCTGCCGCTGTTTCGAAAACTAAGCCTTCGGGAGGCTTCCCCGCTATTGTGGAATCTGCTAGTGTTGTTGCTCAGCCTGCTACTGACCCAATACCTACTGCTATTGCGCAAACTAAGGCTTCGGGAGGCCGCCCCGCTGTTGTGGAATCTGCTGGTGTTGTTGCTCAGCCTACTACTAACCCAATCCTGCTGCTGATGCGCAAACTAAGGCATTAGGAGGCCGCCTCGCTGTTATGGAATCTTCTAGTGTTGTTGGTCATCCTGCTACTGACCAAATCCATGTTGCTGTTGCACAAACTAAGGCTTCGGGGGGCCACCCCGCTGTTGTGGAATCTGCTGGTGTTGTTGCTCAGCCTTCTACTGAACCAATCCCTTCTACTGTTGCGCAAACTAAGGCTTCGGGAGGCCGCCCGCTATTGCCAGAACTGCTCGTGTTGCTGCTCCACCTGCTACTGACCCAATACGTGCTGCTATTGCGCTAACTAAGGCTTTGTGAGGCCTCTGCAATGTTGCTGTTGCCAGAACCGCTGTCTTGGACATTGGTCCTCCTCAAATCCATGGTGAAGTTCAGCGTGTTGCTGCTGCTGCCGTGAAGGCTAATCAAAGACCAGTTGTTGAGAAGCAAGCCCATGATATGGACTCTGATACTGTCATCGAACCTCTCGCTAGTTTCGGTCCTGAGGAAACTGGTGATGGCAAGGTACACTTTCATATCGGTGTCGAGAAGTTCACTGCAAAATTAGATGATGGCAGCAAAAAATTTGTCGACGACATCGATGTAGTCGTTGGCACACACGACATATCTGAACTGATAGCAGCGTTACATGAGAAGGTGGAGCGGGGGTCCTCCCAGGAAGCACATTTGGCATTTTTTGCTTACAACGGCAAAAAGGCTATAAAAGTTAAAGTTGTCAGTGATTTAGCCGTACCGATAAGTAGGATGAGTCGAACTAGACGCGAAGTGTACCTGTTCATGCGCCTGCTAATGGTTGGACGGGAATTTAAGGTCAGCAATGATAAATACAAACTTGTAGAAAACATGATTGACCTGATGGATGACCTCGCTCGTGGTTGTTCAAGTGACAGTAGCTTCGAATAGAGGAGAGATTTATAGGGGAGCAACATAAAGAGGAGCAGGAAGAGCATCCCCAGAAAGAGCACCCCGAAGAAGGCATATGACTATGAAATATAGCCATCCACATCCGCATATAAACTAGATATTATTCATATATTTGATGCAATATCTCTCTAAAACCTGCCACTAATTCCTAATGATCAAAGGGGTATGCAATCCTTTTTTTGCTATTTTTGCTTGCGCAGATAATGTTGTATGATGATGGGAATTACTACATAAATACCAAAGATATGAGATTTCCAACACGTCAAAGAAACCAGGAGCCGTGAAGATATTACTGCAATATTAACGACCAACTATACGGGCCGCCGCCGTATAGTTTGCACCGACTTCATTAGATCAAACAGAACAACTTTCGTGAACGAACCCCTATATAAAGAGGCTTCAGGGGATGGGAAACAACGCTTTTCTTTTGACCTCAACTCTCCCTGCCACCAGAAGCCGCCACGCTGGAGGAATAGAACTATATCTAAACCTCTAAAACCTTCTCCACCACCATATCCATCTTCCACCACTTGCAATAGTAGATATCTTCTCCAATTGCTGACATTGTAAGACTATTTGCTATCAACCTTATGATCTCTATGTGTGAGTAATTCTCTTTGGGCTAATGGCTTCGGCTTAGCCCTATAGCTTTTGTGCATGTTATTAATAATAAATGGGATCATGTATTAGTTTGTGTGACATGATGATTGTAGTACCCTCTCTTGCCTCAATCTAAGGACTTGTTAGGTACCCAAGACCTCGAGGATTCATCTAGGTAAATGGAGTGTGAGTAAAGACTGATCTGCAGGATAGGAACCCCGGTGACCGAAAAGGTAGTACGACTATATGTGAGGAACTTACTTGGGATTAACGGTGACATCACTATGCATATCATTAGTTCTCTTTCTTCTATGTATGGTACTAGTAGGTTATTGCCATAAGCGGTTGCAGAGGTGATAACATTTATGGATGCATTGCCCACATATAATTATCTTGCTCTAACAATTACATGCATCCTTTATTATTATCTATTATTCACATCAGATGTTTTGCACAGCTACTGGTGAAAACCGAAGACCCTAGGCCCTTTCTCTCTCCATCGTCAACAACAACAAGAAGATCGCAAACTCTTGGTCTGGTGAAAACACAATAGGAATTCTAAAACTCTCGAAGGTCCGTTTAAGTAATCTCACTTTGCTTTCTGCTTCCCGAGGATTCGCTAAAACTAGGTCTACTAGGGAAAAAGAGCTATACTACATCCGTAATCCAGATTGAAGGTATCATCCCTCTTTCTAGCGCCGTTGTCAGGGAAGCAATAGCTACCCTAGTGAGGTTAGTAGGAACCTTGCTAGTTTTAATTCTCGTTTTAATTTTTGTTAGTTTGCTTTCAGTTTTTTATTTGAAAAACCAAAAATAATAATTAGTCTTTAATTCTCGTTTTATCATCATTAGTACTTGTTTAAGAAAATACAAAAACATAGGAAGTATGGATGAAAAGAAACTTGGGGAGTTTGCAACTCCTAATAATGATTACTTGCATACCCCTATTACTCAGCCAGCAATTGCCGCTGAAGATTATGAAATTAAGCCCCACTATTTGAGTTTGGTTCAACATAATCAATTTGGAGGCTCTATTGTTGAAGATGCAGGTATGCATTTAAATATTTCACTGAAATATGTGATATGATGCGCATTAAAGATGTTGACCCAGATGTAGTCAAGTTGCACTTATTTCCTTTCTCTCTTAGAGGAAGAGCAAAAAAATGGTTGCTATCTTTTCCTAGAAATACTATTGCATCATGGGTGGAATGTACTTCTTTATTTATGACTAAATTCTTTCCACCTGCAAAGACTATGCAACTCAGATCTAATATTACTAGTTTTAAACAGGAAGAGCGTGAGCCACTAGCACTTGCATGGGAGAGAATGAAAGAATGCATGAGAAACTGTCCCAACCATGGGATGGAAGATTGGTTAATTCTCCATTTTTACAATGCTCTTAACCATGTTTCTATGTCTATGCTAGATACTGCAGCTGGAGGAACATTTATGGGTAAGCAAATTACCGAAGCAAATCAGCTGCTAGACAATATGCAAGACAACCATGCCCAATGGCATGTGGAAAGATCAAACATGAAGGTGAACTCCGTTACACCTAAAGAAAATGAAGAACTCAATGCTAAGTTGGATTAGCTCATATTAGCCGTTAAAGGTAAGGAAACCCAGGTAAGAGCTACTCTTGAACCAACAATTGAAGAATTTGACTTCATAGCTCGTAATGATTATAACCCTTCTTGGAAGAAGAATTATAATCTAAACTTTCAGAAACATTATTCTAGTCCAGCAGGTAACTCTAATAATAATATGCCATCAAGTAATAGTAGTCTCCAAGAAAATCTTAAAGCTTTTATGGATTCACAAAATGAGCAAAATAATATTCTAGTCAAAATTACGGAGAATCATGATGTTATTCTTATTAAGTTATATAACCAAGCTATTAGTTTGAGAAATGATTTGCAGGCCCTCCAAGAAAGAACAAGGATCTGTAAAGCATAGCTAGGTAAAATAATCGAGAGTCAAACTCTCATTCTAGCTAAAATTGCAGGTAAAGCTGAGCCTAATCCAGTTGAAGACCTCAAGATGATAAGGATCCAAAGGGAGGATCCCGAAGAACTTGATTATAACAATGCTCCTTCACCAAACTACACAGTTGAAGATATTGTAAAAAGGATCAATGTTAAGATTCCGGTAAGTGAAGGAAAAAAGGAAGCCATGTATCAACACTTCGTTAATCAGGTAGCAATAAAGGTACGTGAGCTTGAAGAAGAATATAAGAAAATTGCTGAAAAATTGCCTGTCAAGCTAGATAATATATTTGAGCCTACTATTAAGATTAAAATTGGGACCAATGAAATAGCTGCACTATGTGATCTAGGTGCAAGTGTTTCAACAATTCCAATGAGTCTTTTTAACAAGTTAAATATTGTCTCTTTAGAAATCACCGAACTAAAATTACATCTAGCAGATTCTACTTATAAAGAAGCACTAGACATTGAAGAAAATGCCTTAGTATATATTAAAGGCTGTTCTTCTCTTATTGATTTTATTATTGTTGACATGCCTAAAGATGCTACTGCCCCTATTATATTAGGCCGTCCATTCTTAAGAACTATTAAGGCTTTAATAAATTTGCATGAAGGGAACGTGAAGCTCCAGTTGCCTCCGTGGGATCCTTTTGTTATTCATTTACCTAGGAAAAAGAAAGCCAAGCAAGATGATAAGGAGGCCATCACTTTGAAGGCCAACTAATTTGGAATGGGTGTTTCACTCATATGGCCTAAGTGAGCAATATCAAGGTCAAGCTATTGACCATAAAATAGCGCTGCATGGGAGGCAACCCATGTGAAATAAAGGTTTGAGTTAAGTTTTTAAGTTTTAGTTTAAGTTTTATAAAGAATAAAGAGTGCTAGAAAACTCCAGTGAGAGGAAGAGATTCATCGGTACTAAAAATTCATGTTTTATATATGCCATAGTTGGTCGAAATTTTAGTCTGTATTTTTTCTGTAAAAACAAGGTGTTTCCCTAAGTTTCAGTGTAAAAAGTAATCCTCAAAGAAATATAATTTTTGGATGTATACAGAAGCGTTAACGACCAACTATACGGCGGGAATAAAAATTCCCGCCGTTAACGACCATCAATTTTTCATCCCAGGATATAGAAGTTTTGACGACCAACTATATGGCAGGAACAAAAGTTCCGGCCGTATAGTTGCCGCCTTATAGTTACAGCCGCCAGAAAGAAACTCTAAAATTTTGCCGTTAGACCAACTATACGGGGGGAACAAAGTGTTCCGGCCGTATAGTTGCCTCCGTATAGTTATGTCTGACCACTTAAACGCACGGCAAGGTACCCAAAACATCAAAACATCAATCCTTTTTCTCTCTTCTACCTCCAAACTCTCTCAAAACCTCAAGGAATCTTCACCCTACTCAATTTCGTTCGAATTCCTCGCACACAAGTGATCTATGATATGTTTCTCCTCCGATACTCCAATTACTTTTTGCAAATTCATCTTCGATCTATTGTCATCATAAATCTAGGGTGAGACTTGTTTTGAACTATTTTCCATGATTGTCTTGCCTAGATTAATATGTTGAGGAGATTCTTTAGTGTGCTATGATAAGGATTATGCTATGACTGTTACTTTTGGATCAAAAAGTTTTATAATTGTCGCTCTTATTTATTTTAGAAGATGAACACGAGGAGCCAGATGTGTTCTCTTGCCGCCGCTAGTTCTTCTCGGGCTACCGCTTAGGAACGCATAGGGATTTGATTCAAGAGCGAATCCCACCATGATCGTTTCGATAGGATAAAAAACTGAGAAGTCAAGGCAACCAAGTGGGCTTGCCCCGTCACTTTGAACCAACTCGGTATCTCTAATGACTTTAATTTACTTTGCAATAGAGTTAGCTTGCAAAACTTTTTATTTCGGGATGCACCAACCTAACGAAATTCTTAGCTCTTTGCAAATCATCGTTAATACATAGCATGGGGGGATAGATTTTCTTTCCGACTCATGAACAATAATTATTCTCTATCACTTGATGAATGGTGCAATTGTTTTGGTTTACCCAACAATGATCCTAATGCTCTACGCGCAGCTTTTACCGACATGGAACCTTCCCCTAAACTCTGTTATAATAGAATGAGATTTACTTCTAGAGTAGTAAAGGGAAGAATATTCAACATCATGCTATTTTCTATTAGTTCTATATTATTGCTAACACCTTGCAGGCGCGTAATAAGATTACAATACTCAATGAGGAGGAAATCTCAGTCCTCGCAAAAGCTGCTCTCAACTATGACAACTTGTCACTTGATACGTCGTAAACGTATTTATCATTTTTGATGTTCCATGCTTGTTTAGTATCAACTTTGCTATGTTTTGTCTACACTTTGAGGTATTTTTATACACTTTCTAGAACTAACCTATTGACAAGATTACACAGTGCCAGATGCCTGTTTTCTATTGTTTTTTGTTTCAGAAAAGCTAAAAAATAAATATTCTCGAAATTGGACGGGACAAAAGCCAAAGTTACTATTTTTCCGGAGCAAACACGGATCCAGAAGGACAGACGAAGGGGGGGCCAGGAGGTGGCCACACCCTAGGTTGGCGCAGGTTCCCCTGGCCGTGCCAGCCCTAGGTGTCAGCCCCACGAGGCTCCACTGACCTTTCCCTTTTGCCTATATATACGTCTCCCTGATGACTCACAAGTATAGGGGGCGCAGTACTTTCGATAAATAGGAGTGTCGATACCAACGATGAGCAGAAGGTGCTGAACAGTGGTATGGAGCAAGAAATCCTTGTGAATACTTAGTAAACGGAATTTTAGTGGTTTTATGACAAGGCAACAAAACAAAGAGTAAGTAATAAAGACAACAAACAAACAGAGCAAGTGGCCCAATCCTTTCTTAGCAAAGGAAAGCCGGTGGAAATACTTATAAGGACCAAACTTTCTCGAGGACACATGGGAATTCTGTCAAGTGCTTTCACTTCAAATAGCTGAGTACTCTTCTCTGGTGTTGTAAGTGTTGTGTGGGTGAACCTGTGCTAACATACCGACCTTACTTGCACTAATACATACGTGTGATTAAACCCCCTGCAAGCATCCGCAACTACAGGAAAGTAATTAAGATATAAATCTAACCACAGCCTAAAACTCTGAGATCCTACGCTCCCTGGTGCAATGGTGTCCTAACGGGGGTTCAGGTTTCTGTCACTCCGGAAATCCCACAATTAGTAGCCAAATACACAATTCATTCCCCTAGGCCCATAAATGGTGAAGTATCATGTACTCGACATTCACATGACACCACTAGAAGAATAGCACCACAACTTAAATACTAAACCATTGAATAATAACTCAACACAAATCCACTACTAACAACATGACTTCTCCCATGTCCTCAAGAACACAACGAACTACTCACAAGACATCATATGGATAAAGATCAAAGATTATATGGTAATTGATAACAATATGAACATAAACAATAATCCAATGGTTCCACTCACAAGCATCAACTACAATAGTAATCAACACGGGGAAGTTTCCCCTAATGAACTAAGCAAGTATTCAACACGATTGTTACAGCGGGATGGAGTAATGATGATGGTGCTGGTGGAGATGATGGTGTGGATGATGATGATGATGATCCTGATGAAGCCTAGCTTGACGATGGTGTTTATGGCGACAATATCCCCTCTCCAGGAAGGGATACCCCCGGCAGAATTCTGTCTGCCAGAGGGATCTTTCTCTCTCGGTGTTTTCCACCCTGCAGAGGCGGGGGAAATCTATCTGTGGTCGCTCCCCTAGTGTTAGGCCCTTCTACGCCTCCCCTTCTGGCTTCCTCTATCTTCTGGGAAAATATAATTTTCCCATATTTTTCTGGTATTTTTCTGATCTTTGCGAAATTGCATCAAAACACCTTTTTTCCATCAGAATCCAGACTCCGGCAGTTCATCCTCCAAGAATCATCCAACATGCATAAACAGATGAAAAGACATAAGTAATACCTCATAATAAGACATATATCAATGAAATAGAGGTAAATTATGATATAGAAAGGTGATGCAAATTGGGCGTATCAACTCCCCCAACCTTAGACCTTCACTTGTCCCCAAGCAAAAACTGAGCACAGTAAACATGGCCACAGGTTTATGGAGTGAAGTGTCGATAAAAGAATACAGCCAAGAAGCATCACACTTACCATTACACAACTCATAGAAGAAACCAACTCACCATTATATAACTTAGCTTGCAACAAGTACAGGAGTCACAATAGAGATGCATAAAGATAAATCATAAGTGGAATTGGCAAACTTTGTTCTTGGTTAGAGAACACCTGGCAAATAGTTTCACAAAAAGTTTTTTGTACAAGTTTTCAAAACAGGAGCACTCTTTGCTCAAAAAGGTTTTTCAATGAAGGCTTTCAAAGTAATACTCAATAGATAAGAGTTTTGTGCAAACAAGGAAGATAAAGAACATGATTGAATAAATCACCATATAAATGCTTGAAACACAACAACTCGAATGCTTGCTGGACATAGAGAGGAAGTAGGTTTACTGACTCAATTTGAAGTGGGAGAAAGGTCCCTTCATAGAGGGAAGCAGGGATTACAAGTCATAAAGAGCTTCCAAAAGATTATGATACTTACTATATTTGAGCCCTCATTGCCCCTATCATAGGCATCTTGAGATGATTAAGGTTAAAGTGAACAATGATGGAGTATATGCTTGATGAAATATAAGTTGGCAATATCATGTCCCTTGAATATGAGGGCTACTCCTCATGATAATCAACTTCAGTTACCGGTAAGTTCTTGTCATTGTAAGTAAATGCGTATCATAGAGATCCGCCAACGGGGTACCCCTTGCACATGGTACAGGAGCTTTCCCATAACCAAAATGACAAGGCAAGCAGATAGTAAGCATCTCAGCGATCTTTTTATTTACTATATGCATAGCTTTTTATTGAGGATGCTTCACAGATTGCTCACTATGATGATGCTGCTAGTTTCCACCATGATTAGGCATGGCTTAGGCTAGCGGCCCAGACATTTCTCTAACACAAAATACATACTCCATGGACTTAGAAGCTCCCTTATTATTTCACACCGGTGAAATCCACAGACAAAAGAGCATGATATCAACTATGTACAGAGTACAAGTGCAATGTTTAAAACGTTCCCCGTGACAGCACGGTTCTTCTAATTCCAACATATATATATGCAAGCATATACAACTTCGATGACACAATGGTTCAAGTCTATTGGGGGCAAGAAAAATAACGTGTTCCATCAAGTTCGTGAGAGATTTACTAACTAGTTTTCACATAACAAAATACTTTTTAATTCGAAAGATAGATGAAGCTTGAGAATTTTCTTCGAATAGCAATAATGCTAATAGGTAGATATGGTGGACACAAATGGCATAGGTTTGGTTCAAAGGAATTGGAAACATGAGAAGTATGCCTTCTCAAAACAGGTTTTTGGCTAGCAAAGGCTGGGTAGCAAGCACAAGAGTTGAAGGAAACAAACAAACATATAAGTAATAAATCCAAACATGCAATCTTCCTTGAAGACACAAAAGATCTTAAATAAAGAATACTAAGCTTATGAGCCAATCAAGAAAGAAAATAGATGATACAAAATACATGTAAGCTTTTTCTCTTTTTCTTTCAAACCTCAAAAAGTGTTGTTACTGACTAGAGCTTGGTTTGCCAAAACCAATTTAGATTTACTTGATGCTCCCAAAGTGATGCCAATACTGATCAACAGGATCCATCATATAATAGAGATCGCAAACTAAAATAAGAAGTGCAAAAAGTAAAAGATGACACTTCTCATTAATACTCAATAAATGCACTCACACCAAGGGATACATAAATAATCAACTAAAGGAGATATACTTACACATGCAAACCAAACTATAAGATAACTTCTCTACCAAATATATAAATCCACTAAAAAGGTAAAAGATAAAAGATAATGGTGGTGATACCGCGGCACTCCCCCAAGCTTGCAACAAGCCAAGGGGATGCCAAATCTGATGATGAATTACTCCTTCAGTGGTGGTAGTGTTCTCTTGATAAGCTCTTTAATAAGTTTCTTCAAATCCTCAAACTCGAAGGTCAGAGTACGAATCAGCTCCGAGTTTTGCTCTATGCGGTTCATGATCATGTCAGACTGAGAATTCCAGTCCTTGTTATTCTTTCCCCACTCTTCCTCCTTAGCATGTTCCTCCCCTGCATGGTTAGAACGAGACATATCCCAAACCGAGGGCAAGTTTCCTTTGGGAACCTGTTGGTATTGACGCTCATGTATAAGAGTATGGAAGGGTATCTTGTTACGTGGAGGAGATGACCGTGGGTTGTAGATAAGATGTCGAGGTTTCCCTCCTATAGACATCCGTGTTGTCCTCCTAAGCTTGATAGGGTTTGCCACCACTCCAATGCTTGTGACGGTATCACGGGTATCCGGATGCTCGTCCTCCTCCATGTCTTCTTCATCCCCAACCAAAATCTCCTCCTGCTTGGGCTCTTGAGGATTATCCTCCTCAGGATTCTTGCCTTTGTCGTTGGCGGAGACTATGGTGCTCTAAACTTCAGAAGATTTCTTGACAGAAACAGATTGAAACAAAAACACGATGAGAACACGATGCACGAACCTCGGGGGATCCATGGGGTTATATATTATGAAGTTTCAATGCATAAGGAAGGTACTGGTACGAAAATGAGGCGGAGATGGAGCTCAGGGGTGCCACACCCCCTCCAGGCACGGCCAGGCAGGGCCCGCGCCTGGGGTGGGTTTGGCCACCCCGGACTCCGTTTCCTCTTCTGTCCCGTCTCGGAATCTTCCATATGTATTAAAAACATCAAAAATATAAAAAGATTAGGCTTCCACAAACCTTCTGTTTTCACCACTTTTACCTATTCATGGACGAACTCTGAAGATTCTTTTTCTCCTTCTCCTGAAAATTTCCTTCATACAAGACCTTGCACAAACCTCAATGGCAACATTAGTGTAAGAAAAAACAATAACCTTTAGGTACACACTTCAACTGAAAACCCATCAAAACAAAGGTGAAAGGACTATATCTTCCCATGATGTTTTTTGGTGTTAAATGACAATCCCAACCGTGTTGTTAACTGTGCTCTTGAGTTTCAGGGGAAACGTCGTTGTTGTCTCATTCTATTGTGATGGATGCTCTCTTGTGATCTTTTAAAGACGGTGGCCTTTTTAGTCTTCTCCTAGTTTCTTTCTAGTTGATGTTTTTAGGTCACCGTACTATTAAGAGGGGGTCCATATTGGAAGGCTGTGGGAAATCACTTGTTCTTGCACAAACCTATATGCACCGCCACAGCCATCCCATTATTCCGTGAGAGAGAGCGTTTTCCTGTTCTGTTGGGGCCTTTTGTGTCTCACCGGAACTTCCGGTCTATGACCGGAAGTTCCGCTCAAACCTTTTTCTGTGGGCTGTTCTACAGTTTGTTCCGACGCTAGTTCCGCCCAAGTTCCGGTGGCGGTTCAGTAACCTTCTGTTTTGAAGTGTGCTATTTGCCGGAACTTGGCCGAAACTTGGCCGGAACTTGCTCGGAACTTATCCTGGCAAAAGTTTTTGAGCGGAACTTCCGCCTGAAGGCCGGAACTTCCGGTCAGACTCGCTTTGCGACCCAAAAGTTCCGCCCCTTGTTCCGCCTAAGTTCCGGTGAAGCCTCAGTAACCTTCTGTTTAGAAGTGTGCTATTTAGCCGGAACTTGATCGGAACTTGGTCGGAAGTGCACCGGAACTTCCGGTCCGTTTTGACCGGAACTTCCGGTTGCGCTTCTGGAGCGGGCGTCAACGGTCTGATGACCGTTGGAGCCAGGCTCAAGCGGAACTTCCGGCCTCTCACCGGAACTTCCGGTGAGGTCGCGGGGGCTGTAACGGTTCAGTGCGAGGGGGGCCTATTTAAGGCACCCCTCTTCTTCCTCCCACTCTCTCTCGAATTTTTCTCTCTCCTCCATTAATGCTTGAGCTTCACCTCACTAGATCTCTCTCTCTAGCCACTCAAATGACCTGATCTTTTGAGAGGTGAGGGAGGTGACCTAGATCTACACTTCCACCAAAGAATATTTGATTTCCCCCACCCATCCTTTGTGGATCTTGTTGCTCTTGGGTTTCTTGGAACCCTAGACGGTGTAGGGCATCCCCGGAGCTGAGGCATGTGTTGTAAAGCTTCGAGGTGTCGTTGAGGGCCTCCAATTGAGTTGTGGAGCTTCCCCCTCAACCTTGGTGTAAAGGTTTCGGTTGGCGCCTTCAAGGTCACCAGTTAGTGGATTGTGAGGCCTCCTTTGTGGGGGAGCTCACCGGAGAAGAAGGTGAGGCCTTTGTGGCGCTCGGGTGACCTTGTGTGGCCCCGACACCTCTCCAACATAGACGTAGCTCCTTGGGAGTGAACTACGGGAATTACATCTCCGTGTCTCCTTGCCGGTTACTTTGTTCCCTTCCTTTACTCCTTGCTATTTACTGTTCTTGTGGTTGGTGCTTGTTTTCTTGCATTTAGTTATCCACTTAGTTGCATATCTAGATAACTTCCTTTCTTGTTAAGCCTAAAAGTGAGAAACAAATTAAAATTGGTAGACGCCTATTCACCCCCCCTCTAGTCGTATCAAGTCGGTACTTTCAATTGGTATCAGAGCCAAGGCTCTTACTTCGGGCTTTACCGCCTCAGAGACTATGGCCGACGAAGGGGGTAGTGAAACTGAAAAAGCCAAGAACTTGGCCACTATGGATGACCTCAAGCAATTGGAGTCATCCATGATGTCCAAGTTCGAGGAAATGATGACACTCTTGAAGTCTCTCAAGCCAAACCCCATGGTTACTATTGACACACCCCAATCCAACAAGGTTCCTCCCACCGTTACGGTGTCCGCCCCCGGGGTAACTCCCGCGGCTGCCACCACTCACTTGGGACTTGGTTTTGTTGCTCAAACCTCTACCAAGGTTCCAAGTGAGAACATCGAGGAGCCCGAGAACCCAACTTCCAAAGGGGATAATGGAGGAAATGACTACTCGGCGGTACCCCCACCGCCGAAGTATACTCCGGATCCACCCATTCCCATGCCACACATTATACCTCAAGGAGCACCACCCATGCTAGATACGTCTAATTTCGCCAATTGGCAATATCTAATGCGCTCACATATTTCCAGCTCATCCATTGAGTTAATGAGGATTGTGGAGGATGGATTCTCTCCATTTGACCCAAATAAGTTGACACGAGGTGAAGTGGTGGACAAGCAACTCAATGCTACAGCTTTGGGAATGATTCAAAAGGCCTTGACTCCAAAGGATTTTGCTCACATTTGCCAATTTGACACTGCCAAGGGATCTTGGGATCAACTCACCGAGCTCTTTGTTGGGAATGCTAGCATCCAAAGCTCAAAGTTTGATGAGATCAACAACGAGTGCGATGGTTTCACGATGCAAGATGATGAGACTCCTGAAGACATGTATAGGCGCCTTAAGGTCCTTTGTTCCACTATGAGGGACCTCGGGGCTCACTATGTTGATGACAAGTTTATGAAGAGGCAGTTCATTCAAGCTCTTCTTCCATTTGAAGAACAAAAGCTCAACTCTATCAAGGGAAGAACCAACTTTCACTTAATGACCTCCCAAGAAGTCTTGAGTGAAGTAATTGCCATGACTATTGCTAAGAAGAATGCGGAGTCCGCTCGAGCTAGAGCCATTGGATCAACAAAAGTGAACCTTGCTTTGAAGGCCAAGGCTATTGAAGTTGATGATGATGATACATCAAGTGAGTGGTCTCAAGAAGATCTCAAAAGTGCCTTCAACGAACATCTTGCTCTTGCTTCAAGGGCCTTTTGGAACAAGTCCGGGTTCAAGTCAAGATCAAGGGACAACTCAAGATTCAACTCACCCAACAAGTCTCCCAAAGCAAGATCGTGCTACAATTGCAACGACAAGAGTCACTTTGTGGCCAAGTGTCCCTTTGAGAACCGTGAAGACAATGGTGGTCGTCTCATTCGCAAGGTCAAGTCAAGATCTCCTCATCCCATAAACAAGAACTACACCGTCAAGAACGCCACTAACAAGGGACGAGCAATTGTGGTCCATGAAGAATATCTTTCAGGCACGGATGAAGATGATGATGATGAAGGTCATGGTGGAGAGATTGTGGGGGTTGCTGCTATTGCCACTACCTCAACTCCACGTCTATCCCTCTTCGACTCGCCAAATGAAAATGTCATCTCCTCCAACCAAAAGTGCTTCATGGCCAAGGCCACCGAGGCATCACCGAAACCCACTCCTCAACCCATCTCTAGTGAGCCTTCCTCTCTTGATCTTGTTGGTCTAGAGGTGAAGAAAGAGATGATTGACATGTGTGAATTTGTTGCTACCTTAGATGAAGAAACTAAAAACTGCTTTGAGTCCTTACTTGCACAACTTGAAAATGCTAGAGATGCCTTAGATGAAAAGGAAGAACTTCTTGACTTGCTAAGTAAAAATGAGAGAGATGCCGCCGATGAAATTGCCTCTCTCACTCAAAGTCTTGAGGATGAACAAAATATGAGAATTAATCTTGAAGAAAATGTGTCTAAGCTTGTAGATGATCATAACAACACTTTGACCTCTACAATTAAAGAAAGTGACCATGCTCTTTCTTTGATTAAGGTTCTCAAGAAAGAAAATGCTGAGTTTGTGGGTGGTCATGATAGGACTCAAGAGGATCTTGAGAAACTCAAAGAGGAACACAAAGCCTTGGAGAGTAAATTCTCAAGTCTTTTTGAGGCTCATGAACAGCTTCAAACTCAATTAACTTGTGATCTTTCTAAGTCTTCCGTTGTGCAAATTATAGACTTGTCTAGCTCTCCTAACCCTTGTTGCAAGCATGAGCATCTCATAGAGGAGGTCAAGGTTTTGAAGGATCAACTTGCCAAGACTAAGAAGAAGAAGAAGAACAAGAAGAAGAAAAAGAACAAGGGCATGTCCCAAGGAGTTCCAAATGGCCTAACCCTCTTGCAAAGTGACAACTTTGCCGGAAAGAACAATCCCTCTTATATTCTTTGCAAATCTTATGATGGTCATGTATATGCTAGATATGTGGGGACATCTTACACGCATTATTATCATTGGGCCATTTGGGTGCCAAAGGTTCTTGTCACTAACAAAAGGGGACCCATTGCAAAATGGGTACCTAAAACCAAGGCTTGATTTTCTTGTAGGACTATGCTTCCAGCGGATCAAAATGGGTGCTTGATAGTGGTGCCACGAGTCATATGACCGAAGCAAGTCTATCATGACCGAGTTGAGACCCAATATTGCCAACACCATGGTCTCCTACGGTGAAAAAACAAGCTCTCAGGTTTTGGGTTTTGGCAAAGTGGTGGTAACCCCGGATGTATCCTTGGTTGACATCATGCTTGCCAAAACTCTTGGTTACAACTTACTCTCAGTTCGTGCTCTTGCTCTTATGGGTCTTTCTTCTTTCTTTAATTCTCATTCCGTGGTCCTCATGTGGAGCAAGTCTCTCAAGGTGGCTTTTGTAGGATATGTAGAACATGACTTGTACGTGGTGGACTTTTCAGGGACCACTACTCCTCATGCTCTATGTCTCTATGCTAAAGCCGACAACGGCTGGTTGTGGCATCGCCGCCTAGCCCATGTTAACATGAGAACTTTGCAAAGACTTCACTCCGAGGGCCACATCCTTGGAATTAACGATGTTTCTTTTGCCAAAGATCGTGTTTGCAGGGCTTGTATTGAAGGGAAGATGCATGAAACTCCTCACAAAGCGCTCAATCAAATCACTACCGAGAGATGTTTGGAGCTCTTGCATATGGATCTCTTTGGTCCTCCCTCTCATGATAGCCTTGGAGGCAAGAAGTATTGCTTGGTTATTGTGGATGACTTCTCAAGATACACTTGGGTGTTCTTTTTCAAGTACAAGAGCGAGACTCAACAAACCGTCATTGACTTTGCTAATGAGGTTCAACGGAAGCACAATGCAACTATTCTCTCAATTCGAAGTGACAATGGCACCGAGTTCAAAAACTATACCTTGGATGATTTTCTCAGTGATGAAGGAATCAAGCATCAATACTCCACTCCCTACACCCCTCAACAAAACGGAGTTGCTGAAAGGAAGAATCACACTTTGATGGATGCGGCTCGGTCTATGCTAGCTGAGTTCAAGTCTCCATACAACTTTTGGGCCGAGGCCATCTCCACCGCTTGCCATGCAACCAACCGGCTTTATCTCCGCAAGAATAAGAACAAGACCCCCTATGAACTTCTCACCGGGAAAAAGCCTAATGTTAGCTACTTTCGGGTGTTTGGGTGCAAGTGCTACATACTCAAGAAAGGAGTTCGGTTGTCAAAGTTTGAATCCAAGGCTCAAGAAGGAATTTTTGTTGGTTACTCAAATCAGTCCCATGCTTATAGAGTCTACAACAAAGCCAATGGAAGAGTTGAAGAGACCAGCAACGTGAAGTTTGATGAAAATCATGAGTCTCTTGTTAGGCAAGATGGTGTTTGTGATCCAAGTGATGAAATTCCTCCCAAGGCCATAGGAAGAATGGGTGTGGGTTTCACCTCCCCATTGAGGATCCCCTTATGGACGAAGGAGAAGGACCAAGCTCTACTCAAGTGGAGCCCTCACTCTCACAAGATCATCTTGCACCTCAAGGACCTACTTTCTTGGCACAAGCTCCCTCAAGCTCTTCCGAAGCTTCCCATACTCATGACTCTCCAAGCTCTAAAGAACAAGCTCTTCATCAACAAAATCAACCTCCCCTCGATGGGGCTCATCCTCAAGGCACCTCTCACGGACAAGCTCTTCATCAACCTCATCAACCTCCCCAAGATGGGGCTCCTCCTCAAGGTCACGTTTCTCCCCAAGGTCAAGCTCGTCGAGATCAAGATCAAGTCAATGATCCTCAAGGATCCTCTCCAAGTGATGACTCTCCCGAAGTGGAAATTGATGAAGATGACCCTCGTGTTCGTGCTTATAGTCAAGGGGGCGGCTCAATTGGTGGAAATGACCAAGTGGTAGCTCAAGAATCTCGAATTGAAGCACAAGCCCGTCGTCAAGCCTATCGTCTCGCCAAGCTTGTTCGAGATGGCCATATCCTTGATAATGTCTATGGAGATTTCAATAAAGGTTCCACTACTAGGAGGCAACTTGCTTCCTTTTGCTCTCACCATGCGTTTACCTCTCTTGTGGAACCATAGAAAGTCTTCGAAGCTCTTGAAGATGATGATTGGCTTGATGATATGAACGAGGAACTTCACAACTTCAAGAGGAACAATGTTTGGACATTGGTTGAGCGGCCCAAAGATTGTCAAAACGTCATTGGAACCAAGTGGGTCTTCAAGAACAAGTGCGATGCAAATGGAATTGTCGTGCGCAACAAGGCAAGGTTAGTTGCCCAAGGATACTCACAAGTTGAGGGCATCGACTACGGTGAGACTTACGCCCCCGTTGCTCGCCTTGAATCCATTCGTATGCTCCTTGCCTTTGCTAACCATCATAACTTTAAATTGTATCAAATGGATGTTAAGAGTTCTTTTCTTAATGGTCCTTTGAAAGAGTTGGTATACGTCAAGCAAACCTCCGGGCTTTGAGGATCCACTTCTTCCGAACCATGTCTACAAGCTCAATAAGGCACTCTATGGTCTCAAGCAAGCCCCACGTGCGTGGTATGATTGCCTTAGGGAGCTCTTGTTAGACCGTGGCTTCGAAGTGGGCCACATTGATCCCACTCTTTTTACTAAGAAAGTTGGAGGCCATTTGTTCGTATGCCAAATCTATGTAGATGACATTATCTTTGGGTCTATTAACAAAACTTTTAATGAGGATTTTGCCAAGCTCATGACCGACCGCTTCGAGATGTCCATGATGGGGGAGTTGAAGTTTTTCCTTGGATTTGAAGTCAAACAATTGAGGAAAGGGACTTTCATCAACCAAGCCAAGTACATCCAAGACATGCTCAAGAAGTTCAAGTTTGATCAAGTCAAAGGTGCCAAGACTCCCATGCCAACTAAGGTTAATCTTGATCTCGATCCCAAGGGTAAGGAGGTGGATCAAAAACTCTATCGTTCGATGATTGGTTCTTTGCTCTATCTTTGTGCATCCCGGCCGGATATTATGTTGAGTGTGGGTATGTGTGCAAGATTTCAAGCCGCACCAAAGGAAAGTCACATGGTGGCTGTCAAGAGGATCTTTTGATATTTAGTTCATACCCCAAACTTTGGGTTGTGGTACCCCAAGGGAGCCAGCTTTGATCTCATTGGTTACACGGACCCAGACTGGGCTGGTGACAAAGTGGGAAGAAAATCAACCTCCGGAGCTTGTCAGTTTCTCAGAAGATCTTTGGTTTGTTGGTCCTCGAAGAAGCAAAAATGTGTGTCTATGTCTACTGCCGAAGCTGAGTATATCTCTGCCGCAAGATGCTGTGCTCAATTGCTATGGATGAAGCAAACCTTGAAGGATCTTGGACTATATTTTGACAAGGTGCCTCTTCTTTGCGACAATGAGAGTGCAATTGCTATTGCTCACAATCCCGTGCAACACAACCGGACCAAGCACATTGAGATTCGTCATCATTTCATTCGGGACCATGTTGCTAGAGGAGACATTTCTTTGGAGTATGTTCCCACCAAGGCAAATCTTGCGGATCTTTTCACGAAGCCTCTTGATGAAGCAAGGTTCCGAGAGTTAAGGCATGAGCTAAATATCATTGATTCGAGCAATGTTGCTTGAGCCCTTGCACACTTACCCGTGTATCAATGTGTATCTTGTTTGGATGTAGGCATGGATTTAGGGGGAGTGTAGTTCCTCTTATGAACAAACACTATCCCTATTATGCGCACATTAAAGTTTTCATACTCTATCGTCTTAAAGGAGACCACTTGAGCTTCATGATGAGTGTTGGTAATGAACCCAAGATATATCTTCGCGGTGTCAAGCCATTTACTCTTATATAAGGTGGCTTCGACCATCGACTCGTTTTTATTTGGTTCATTTTTATTTCATTTTCTTGTTTTGGTGTTTTTGGTTCTTCACAGTTTGAGCTATCTATCCTAAGCCTTTCCTTACCTCAAGCCCTCTCTATTCCCTGCACAAGTTCTTCCTTGTTATCCTATCCTGAGATGTTCCTCCTGGTGTCAGCGGAACTTCCGGTCAGTCTAACCCGGAAGTTCCGGTCCACCGGAACATCCGGTCCCTGACCGGAACTTCCGGTGGTGCTCCCTGTCCTATATAAGGTGGGCCCTGGGGGCAAACGAGATCTTCTTCCTTTTTCCCCCAAGACCCATCTTCTATCTGGAGCGCCGCCGGCCAGGACTTCTCCAAGAAGGTGCTCCGGCCCCTTCTTCTCCAACCGCTCCTCCACAGATCTGCTCCGTGGGATCCTTCCCCACCTCGATCTCCCGCCATGGACTCCGGTATTTGCCCTTAACTCCCTCCATTAATGGAGATCTTGCTCTCTCCATGGCTTGAGTTAGGGCACACCTTGTCTAGGCTAGTTCTTTGGCTAGAACTTGTTGGAAGATCTTGGTAGGCCTAGGGTATCATGCTAGAGTAGATTGGTCCAATACATCCTTGAAAAAATTTGTGCATTGGTGGTCTTTAGATCTAGATCTAGGGAACTCCTGTTGAAACTGTCAGTTCGTGGCCTCACCGGAACTTCCGGTGAGCCACGACCGGAACTTCCGGTGGACCATTTGTTTCACCGGAAGTTCCGACGTTACAGCGGAAGTTCCGGCTACAATGCAAATTTTTTTTTCCTGTTTGTATTTTTCCAATCTAATTCTTTTGTTTCCTCTTCCGAACTTGTGCACTTATCCCACCTTCCCTCCCTATTCTTGTGCTTTCTTCTCAGGGGAAGGAGAGACTCGCCAAGGCAAGCGTGCCCGCCGACCATCCGCTGACATTCCTCCTGAGATTGATGAGGAAGATGCTGAAGTTGTGCGTCCAACCGCTCAGACTTCTCGCCAGAAGGCTGCTGCTGCTCGCCGTGCTGCTGCTGCTGCAGGGAAGAGGCCTGCTCTTGCTCAGAAGTCCACTGCTGCTAGGCCAGATATGACCAAAGCCAAGATTTCCAAGTGGAATCAGAAGGCTTACGCTGCATTCAGGGCTACAGATCCCTACCTCGTGCCTCGTGATCGTCTCTGCTTGGACCCTCATTTTCACACCTGCCGTCAGGAATAGATTTATGAAGAAATCTATGCATCAAAGAAGAAGTTCGTGGTTGCTCCTCAGAAGTACATCAATGTGCCTCACATGGTAGAGAAGCAAGTTTACTTTGGGGAGGCTCTTGATATCTGCAAGAAGTTTGGACTGATTCCCCTCATGGAGCACCGTCAGAACTTTTATGTGACTGCTATTGCCCAGTTCTACTCCACTCTGTTTCTTCACATGCAGTCCACTACTGAAGGTGAGATGAAGTGGATGACCAGGGATGTGTATCTTACCGCTACTTGGGCTGAGTTTGCTGAGCTTCTTGGCTATCCCATTCAGCCTGGACGCGGGGCAAATGGTTGGCGTGTTCATGGTCCTATTGCTGCTGATCCTGAGGTCCTGGAGCCCCTCTACATTGAAGGATGGGGAAGTGCTGGGTATGTGAATCATCTGCTGCCAGCTTATGACATTATGCGCAGGGTGTACTTGAACACCATCTCTCCCAAAGCTGGCAACTTTGATCAGTTCCATGGTTATCAGGTTGACCTCATGCATCAGACCCATCTTCGCCGAGACACTGACAGGTCAATGGATGTTATGCACTTCATCTACTCAGAGATGTGGGGGGCTCTCATCGAAAAGCGCTCCTGCATCTATGCTCCCTACATTCAGACTCTCATCAATCACAAGTGGCTCGAGAAGACTGGCACCCCCTTCCCTCAAGACAACATCACCATTCATGAAGAGAAAAGGTTCCGTGTGAGTAAGCACCAGAAGCCTCGTACTCAGGAAGAAAAGGAAGCTGCTCTCAAGAAGACTCAAGATGTTGCTTGTGGTCCCTCCTCTGCTCCTGGTGGTTCTAGTGCTGGTGGTCCTTCTCTCCAGAGGCAGCCATCTTGGGCAAAGAAGCTGCTTGGGAAAGTGAAGAAGACTTTTTGCTTTCTGCAGGACCACGAGTATCAGGCTTATGTTGATCAGCGTCACAATGTTCAGCGCCAGAAGGCCATCATGGCAGCCCTCAATATTCCTTGCTCACCGGTCTCTAGCTCTGTCACTGCTCCCAAGGAGGATTGGGTTCGCAACAACTGCAACTGGTCTGAAGATGAGTCTGAGGAGGAGGTCACTGGTCCGCCTGAGTCTTCTCATCCTTCCCCTTCTCATGGCTGGGACGAGTAGTTTGATCTCTTCTTCCTTTTTGGTGTCTCGATGCCAAAGGGGGAGAAAGATGTCTATTAGGTTGTCTACGGGATTTGCATGGGTTGAGTCGCAAGCCTGTTCTTGCCTTTGATCCTTTCTTACTCGCGAACTCTCTCGTTTATTTGTGTGCTTGTGGTTTTATGTCCGTGAACTTATGTGTGCTTGTGGACCATGTGGTTTGTTATGTTTGACACTATGTGATATCTCTCTGTGGTATCTTTGTGGTATCTTATACTTTGCCGAGAGTAGGGTATCTTATTGTCATCTCTTGGGCTGTTGCTTTGGTGGTGGAGCCTCATTGCTCTCGTTATTATTACTCCGTTTGTCTCCACCACATTTAGTTGGTTCTGGTATGGTCTCTATTCATTTTTTTGTACTTGTGCTATCTTTGCAATTGTTAGGGGGAGCCTCCGTGTATGTGTGCTAGTTCAGTCCTTAGGGGTCTTCTCTCTACCTTGCACACATACAGGGGGAGCCTGCCCCGTCCATTGCAAAGATTGCTTTGTTTCTATGCAAATCTGTGGGATTGTCATCTAACACCAAAAAGGGGGGGATTGAAAGGACTATATCTTCCCATGATGTTTTTTGGTGTTAAATGACAATCCCAACCGTGTTGTTAACTGTGCTCTTGAGTTTCAGGGGAAACGTCGTTGTTGTCTCATTCTATTGTGATGGATGCTCTCTTGTGATCTTTTGAAGACGGTGGCCTTTTTAGTCTTCTCCTAGTTTCTTTCTGGTTGATGTTTTTAGGTCACCGTACTATTAAGAGGGGGTCCATGTTGGAAGGCTGTGGGAAATCACTTGTTCTTGCACAAACCTATATGCACCGCCACAGCCATCCCATTATTCCGTGAGAGAGCGTTTTCCTGTTCAGTTGGGGCCTTTTGTGTCTCACCGGAACTTTCGGTCTATGACCGGAAGTTCCGCTCAAACCTTTTTCTGCGGGCTGTTCTACAGTTTGTTCCGACGCTAGTTCCGCCCAAGTTCCGGTGGCGGTTCAGTAACCTTCTGTTTTGAAGTGTGCTATTTGCCGGAACTTGGCCGGAACTTGCTCGGAACTTATCCTGGCAAAAGTTTTTGAGCGGAACTTCCGCCTGAAGGCCGGAACTTCCGGTCAGACTCGCTTCGCGACCCAAAAGTTCCGCCCCTTGTTCCGCCTAAGTTCCGGTGAAGCCTCAGTAACCTTCTGTTTAGAAGTGTGCTATTTAGCCGGAACTTGATCAAAACTTGGTCGGAAGTGCACCAGAACTTCCGGTCCGTTTTCACCAGAACTTCCGGTTGTGCTTATGGAGCGGGCATCAACGGTCTGATGATCGTTGGAGCCAGGCTCAAGCGGAACTTCTGGCCTCTCACCGGAACTTCCGTTGAGGTCGCGGGGGCTGTAACGGTTCAGTGCGAGGGGGGCCTATTTAAGGCACCCCTCTTCTTCCTCCCACTCTCTCTCGAATTTTTCTCTCTCCTCCATTATTGCTTGAGCTTCACCTCACTAGATCTCTCTCTCTAGCCACTCAAATGACCTGATCTTTTGAGAGGTGAGGGAGGTGACCTAGATCTACACTTCCACCAAAGAATATTTGATTTCCCCCACCCATCCTTTGTGGATCTTGTTGATCTTGTGTTTCTTGGAACCCTAGACGGTGTAGGGCATCCCCGGAGCTGAGGCATATGTTGTAAAGCTTCGAGGTGTCGTTGAGGGCCTCCAATTGAGTTGTGGAGCTTCCCCCTCAACCTTGGTGTAAAGGTTTCGGTTGGCGCCTTCAAGGTCACCGGTTAGTGGATTGTGAGGCCTCCTTTGTGGGGGAGCTCACCGGAGAAGAAGGTGAGGCCTTTGTGGCTCTCGGGTGACCTTGTGTGGCCCCGACACCTCTCCAACGTAGACGTAGCTCCTTGGGAGTGAACTACGGGAATTACATCTCCGTGTCTCCTCGCCGGTTACTTCGTTCCCTTCCTTTACTCCTTGCTATTTACTTTTCTTGTGGTTGGTGCTTGTTTTCTTGCATTTAGGTTGTCCACTTAGTTGCATCTCTAGATAACTTCCTTTCTCGTTAAGCCTAAAAGTGAGAAACAAATTAAAATTGGTAGACGCCTATTCACCCCCCCTCTAGTCGTATCAAGTCGGTACTTTCAAAAGGCTTCTGTAAGAGGCAAATGCAAATGACGGCAGAAATCTGTCAAAATAGACCAGCAGGTAAAGATTGATTTTTTCAAAAACCTTTTGTTGCTTCAATCAAAAAGTGCAAAACTGATGAAAGTTGGGCAACAACTTGGAGAACAAGCACAGAAAAATACAGCTCCATCCGAAGTACTAAGCTCCTTTATGAATGTTTAAATGCAGCATAAAAAATCTGTCCCAGGACAGCCACTTTTCACAACTCCTCTACTTCTCAAAAGTAGTTGAACTTGACACAAAAACCAAAACAAAAAAGGATAAGGAGCGGTTATTACTGAGGTAATAACTTCCAAGACTCGACAAAACTCTTGGGTTATCTCCCAACAAGTACTTTTCTTTAAAACCTTTAAGTTAGGCTTGAAAATTTCAAAGATGCTCACATAGGAGATAAATATTTGAGGTGAAAGAGAGCATGAAGAAGCAAATAACCAACACATTTGAGTCTAACCCACTTCCTATGCATGGGGGTATCATGAGAAAACGAATTGTTGAAACAAAAATCCACTAGCATAGGAATACAAAACAAATGCAACTTCAAGGCTTTCAACATAAAACGGGGAAAAGTAACCTTATTGAGATGCATAAAGCCATGTTTCCCTCTCTCATAATAACTTTCAGTAACACTTTGAATAAATTTGACAATATAACTGTCACTGACAACAACCTTATCATTAGAATGAGCATACTTATAGTCATAAAAAAGAGGTCCAAGGTCATAAAATAGATCAATAGAAGCAAGTTTTTCAATCCTGAAATCTTTATTAGGAAAACTATTTTCACAAGGAGCTTGAGCAAATTTGGAAAAGTTAAACTCATAAGAATCTCCATCAAACTTAGTTAAAACTTTCTCCTTATTACAATCTACAATATCTCCACAAGTGTTCAAGAAAGGTCTACCAAAAATGATAGGACAAGTTTTGCTAGCTACTGAATTAAGCACTAGAAAATCAGCAGGATACTTAATCTTACCACAGAGAACTTCCACGTCTCTTACAATGCCAATGGGGAAAATGGTTTCCTTATTAGCAAGGTGAATAACCACATCAATGTCCTCAAGCTCACAAGGACCAATTTCATGCATATTTTCCCTATAAAGCTGATAAGTAATAGCACTAGAACTAGCACCAATATCACACAAACCATAATAGCAATGATCACCAATTTTAAAAGAAAGCATAAGAACATTAGCTTTACTAGGATGAGAGATAATATTAGAATCATCTTCACAGAAGAAAATGTGCTCATCCTCTATATTTCTAGTGACAGTGTCTTTCATAATTCACAGGCTCAGTATTAATTTGCTCATCAAGCTCCACAGTTTTCTTTGTACCTTTGTTATTTGCACTAATAATCATAGAATACTCCTTTACCTTAGCTAGGAAAGGAACTTTCTCAACATGAGGTTCAGGCACAATATGATTAGTAGTAAAAACTTCAGTACTTCTAACAGTAACATGACTAACAACATCTTTATAAGGAGCATGGTACTTATTCCACTTCTTCTTGGGAATATCTATGTAAGAGGCAAAGGCCTTAAAACAATTGGCAATACTTTGGGAATCAAGACCAAACTCATTGCTAATATCACGGAAGTTATCAGTTCCCATAAAAGATTTAATGCATTCATAATCATAGTTTATACCTGACTTTCTTCATTTGTCATTCTCCCAAGCTTTAGCGTTTTCTTGAATACGGTCTAGGAGATCCCATTTAGCTTCTTCCTTCATACATGTGAATAATCCAGCACAAGAAGCATCTAGTAAATCTTTATCATGAAGAGAAATCCTAGCATAAAAGTTATTGATAATAATATTGTTAGGGAGTTCATGAATAGGACATTTAAGCATTAGTAACTTCAATCTCCCCCAAGCTTGAGCTTTACTCTCTCCATCACAATGCCAAAAGTTATATATCAGATTTGTATCCTTATGAATCTCACTGGGAGGATAAAATTTATAATAAAAGAGAGATGCCATTTCCTCCCATTCCATGGATTGTCCATTCTTCAACAACTTATACCATTTTTCATCTCTCCCTTTGAAGGATATGGAGAGTAACTTCTTATTCACATGTTCAGCTATGATACCAGCACACTTAAACAACCCGCATAATTCATGGATAAAAAGCAAATGATCACCATGGTGGACAGTTCCATCCCCTAAATAATAATTATCCATAACATGATCAACAATACTTGTAGGTATCTTAAAAGGATCTATCTCAATAGGTGGTGGTTCATCTACTACCCTTTCAGTGGTGGTAGTTCTACTAAACAAAAAACCATGTGGGTTATATATATTGGAAACAAAGCAACAAACAGAAACAAAAGCAATACTCATAGTAAAAGTTTCTTTTACCAGTTCCAATCTTCAATAGCGCTTCACTCCCCGGCAACGGCACCAGAAAATAGTCTTGATGACCCACAAGTATAGGGGGTGTATCGCAGTACTTTCGATAAATAGGAGTGTCTGTCCCAACAAGGAGCAGAAGGTGTTGAACAGTGGTATGGAGTAGGAAATCCCCGTGAATACTTAGCACACGGATTTTTAGTGGTTTTATAATAAGGCAAAAAAACAAAGAGCAAGTAATAAAGACAACAAACAAACGGAGCAAGTGGCTCAATCCTTTCTTAGCAAAGGACAAGCCGGTGGAAATACTTATAAGGACCAAACTTTCTCGAGGACACATGTGAATTCTGTCAAGTGCTTTCGCTTCAAATAGCTGAGTACTCTTCTCTGGTGTTGTAAGTGTTGTGTGGGTGAACCTGCGCTAACATACCGAACTTACTTGGACTAATACATACTTGTGATTAAACACCATGAAAGCATCCGCAACTACAAGAAAGTAATTAAGATATAAATCTAACCACAGCCTTAAACTCTGACATCCTATGCTCCCTTGTGTAAAGGTGTCCTAACGGGGGTTCAGGTTTCTATCACTCCGGCAACCCCACAATTAGTATCCAAATACACAATGCATTCCCCTAGGCCCATAAATGGTGAAGTATCATGTAGTCGACGTTCACATGACACCACTAGAAGAATAGCACCACAACTTAAATACTAAACCATTGAATAATAACTCAATACAAATCCACTACTAACAACATGACTTCTCCCATGTCCTCAAGAACGCAACGAACTACTCACAAGACATCATATGGATCAAGATCAAAGATGATATGGTAATGGATAACAATCTGAACATAAATAATAATCCAATGGTTACACTCACAAGCATCAACTACAATAGTAATCAACACTGGGAAAGTTTCCCCTAATGAACTAAGCAAGTATTCAACATGATTGTTACAGCGGGATGGAGTAATGATGATGGTGCTAGTGGATATGATGGTGTAGATGATGATGATCCTGATGAAGCCTAGCTTGACGATGGTGTTGATGGCGACGATCTCCCCTCTCCAGGAAGGGATACACTCGGCAGAAATCTGTCTGCCGGAGAGATCTTTCTCTCTTGGTGTTTCCGCCCCGCAGAGGCAGCGAAAATCTATCTGTGGTCGCTCCCCTGGTGTTACGGTTCCGTAAGGAAGATATGTGCGAGAGGGTGGAGTCAGGAGACGAGCAGGTGGGCCACACCTGCCCTAGGCGCGGACCAGGGGGACCTGCGCCTAGGGAGGGTGTGGGCCCCCTGTGGCCCTTCTACGCCTCCCCTTCTGGCTTCCTCTGTCTTCTGGGAAAATATATTTTTCCCATATTTTTCTGATCTTCGCGAAATTGCATAAAAAACCTCTTTTTCCATCAGAATCCAGACTCCGGTAGTTCATCCTCCAAGAATTATCCAACATGCATAAACAGATGAAAAGACATAAGTAATACCTCATAATAAGACATATATCAATGAATAGAGGTATATTATGATATAGAAAGGTGATGTAAATTGGGTGTATCACTCCACAAGATGTAAACCCAAACACGGGCGAAAATCCACGAAGTCCGCAGCGCCGCCGCCACCGAAGGGGAAATTCAGGGGACAGAAGTCTCTTTTCCGGCACCCTGCCGGGACGGGGAATTTCCCCCGGAGCCATATCCATCGATCTCCACCACCATATCTTGATTCCCATGATGAGGAGGGAGTAGTTCTTCCTCGAGGCTAAGGGCTCTACTGGTAGCTATGTGTTCATCTCTCTCTCTATGCGTGATCATATTATGATCATGAGATTTGTAATCAAGTAGATCTACTCTTCTACTCAAGTGCTTCAATAGATATCTAGCTCTCCCCACGTGCGTGAAAGTGACAGCATGCATACCGTGGTGGCACTTAGGCTAGAGTTTACATAAATACTCAAGTGCTTCAATATATCTATGCTCTCCCCATGTGTGTGAAACTGACAGCGTGAAGGTCGTGGTGGCACGTAGGCTAGAGTTTATAAATACTTATCATGAGTATATTTTGAGTTGGTTGTCTCTATGAAATTGTGGTGTTTGTTGGAACCATCTAGCGCTCAAGGTGACATTGTGGAGTTATCTAGATGGGGAAGGCGGACTTTGAGGAGTGTTGTTATAGCCCTACCTCGGATTAGAGTGTGCAACTAGAGAGTAGTTCAGGGTAGTATCATGAAGATAATATATTTATTGAGAGTGTTAACTAGTGAAAGTAATATCCCTAGGCCTTGTTTCTAAACATTGAAACACCGTTTGCATCTAGATCTGTTACATGTTTGCTTTCTTCCATATTTTTGCCTTTAGTCTTTTCCTCCCCGTCAGAAGTTCTTTTATGGCATCGTTACCACTTATAATCATCCATACCTCTAGTATTTCACTATATCTTCGCCGAACTAGTTTACCTATACACCTGACAAGTGTATTGGGTGTGTTGGGGACACAAGGGACTTCTTGTATCTTGATTGCAAGGTTGCTTGAGAGGGATACCTTTGACCACTTCCTTCCTGAGGTCGATAAACCTTTGGTAATCAACTTAAGGGAAACTTGCTGCTATTCTAGAAACCTCTTCACTCTGAGGCCCAACAACTGTCTACAAGAATAGATGTGCATAGACATCAAGCTATTTTTTGGCGCCGTTGCCGGGAGGTAAGGTAAAAAGTACTCAAATCCTTCGGTGTAACTGCTCGAAGTTATTTCCTTTAGATTCTGAAATTTTGTCTTTTTGTTTGTTATTTTCACTAGTTAGGCTTAATGGAAAACAACAAAAAATTAGAGAGCTTTATAGTATTTATCTTGAGTTAGGACATGAAGTGTTTGAAGAGAAAATTAAAAAACCTATGGAACTTTATTTGCATGCTAATAGCAATGTTGTTAGTATGAATTCTTTGAACACCATTATTGCTAATGCTATGGAAACATCTAAGCTTGGGGAAACTAGTTTTGATCAAAATGATCTTTTTAGTTCCCCAATTTTGGAAGATAGCTATTCTATTGCTTATGATGATACCAAACCTCCAATATATGATGATTACAATGATGAATATGATATATTAAGTACACCTACTATTGAGGAGAAAATTAATCATGATTACAATATGCCTCCTATATTTGATGATTATGGTTACGAGAATAATACTGATAGCTATTCTGTTGAATTTGCTCCCACTATAATTAATAAGAATGACTATGCTTATGTGGAGAGTAATAATTATTATATGAATATGGCTCATGATAAGAATGTTTTATGTGATAGTTATATTGTTAATTTTATTCATGATTCTACTAAAAGTTATTATGAGAGAGGGAAACATGGTCTTATGTATCTCAACAATATTAAGTTTCCCCTCTTTATGTTGAAAATCTTGAAGTGGCACATGTTATTAATTTTTATATTCTTGTTACAAGATTCCTATGAATAGGAAGTGGGTTAGAGTTAAATTTGTTTTGAATTTTCTTCTTGATGCTCTCTTTTACTTCAATTCATATTTCTTATGTGAGCATCTTCTCAAACTATCAATCCTAACTTAAAGGCGGTAAAGAAAAGTACTTCTATAATAACCTCTTGAGTGTTGGAAGTTATTACTTCTATAATAACCTCTCCTTATCCTTTTTGTTTGATTTTTGTGCCAAGAATAACCTCTAATGAGAGAGAAGTAAGATTTGGGGAAGTTGTTGTCCCGAAACAGATTTTTGTGCTTCACTGTAAAAATTCGTGAAAAATCTCTCTATGTAGGATTGATCTATAATTTACCGAATAAATCCCCCAGGATGTTAGCTAACTTTTGTAAGTTCAACACTTTTTTACTTGGGTCTGTTTTGACAGATTTCTACCATTATTTGCATTTGCCTCTTATCGATTTCTTTTTTAATTATTTTTGGTGAATTGAGCTTTTTAAAGGGAATTGCTACAGTACATTGTGTTTTTAATGAAGGTTTCTGTTTTAAAACTAAACCCAAAGTTTTATTACTTTTGAATGCACTAATGTTGCTAATGAAGATTGTGTGAAGTTTTGTATGAAGGAAATTTTCAAGTGTAGGGGAAGAATGATCTGATGAGATGAAGAATGGAAACAAGCTCAAGCTTGGCTATGCGAACCCGTGTCACCCCAAGAAATATTCAAGAGGTGCAAACGTCAAAGCTTGGGGATGCCCAAGCCATCCCCTTCTTCATCAATTAATATCTCAGGTCTCTTTCTAGACACTTCATTTTTATTGCTTCATGCACTATTGTGTTATTCTTGGAGCGTCTTAGTTTTTGTTTTTGGTTTTCGATTCCTTGGTTTTATGAAATAATTTGGTTGGATCCCGGCATAATTCTTTTGTAGAGAGACACGCTCTGTTTTCATTGCCTAGAACACTCTAGTTTTCATTTTTATTGTTTTCTGAGTGTTCTCTTTTGCTAGCACTGTGTTTAGCCTTAGTTTTCTTGTGCTTTCATCTTAGAACTTTTTAGTTCTTATTTGTGGATTTGTGAGACAATCTCACTGAACTTTGTTTATTATTATCTTTCCGAGTTGTTTCAAATAAGTTGATTGATGTTGGAAAAGAGTAGAAAGTTTCATGCTTTAGTGGTACAAAAGGGAGCTTGTTTTGACTGTGGCCTAGACTTTATCATGTCATGCTAGATGTTGCTTTGACCATATGCTTAGTGATTATTGTTGTAGCATGACTTGTTCCAAACAATTGAGACTTCTTAATGTGCCTTGAAAGAATCATGCGTTGTTTTAGCATACAAAAGCATAATATTGTGGTATTGTCCTTTGATGCTTTGTTTGGGTTCACTTGGCGCATGCTGACACCATGTTATGACTATGAACCGGTCACCTTAGCCTCTATGATCATTTAGTTTTTGACTTGTGGTACCACTTTATGCTTTGATTAGTAATGTTTTGTCGCTCTGCATTATTATGGCCATTATTGCTCTCTTAGTTGGTCGCTCCCAGTCTTTTGATAGCCTCCACTTGTATTGAGTAAGATCTACTCATGCATCCAACTCCCAAGAAACCAAGTTATTCCAAAGTTTCCACTATAAATTCCTATGCATGGTGTGTTACACCATTCCAAGTATATTCTTGTTTTATCTATCTTCCAAATTAAACTTGTTATGTGAAAATTAGTGATTAAAGATCTCACAAACTTGATGGCACACTTTATTTTTCTTGCCCCTAATAAACTTCAACCATTGTGTCATCTATGTTGTATATGCTTGCACTTATACGTTGGCAATTAGCAGAACCATGTTGTCATGGGGAACGCTTTCAACATTGCACCTGTACATTGTACCCAGTTGATATCATACTCTTTTGTTTATGGATTTCGTCGATGTGAAATGAAAGGGGATCTTGTAAGTCCATGGAGTTATGTATGTGTGTTAGAGAAACGCCTGGGCCGCTAGCCTAAACCATGCCTAATCATGGTGGAAACTTGCAGGATCATCATAGTGAGCAATCAATGAAACATTCTTCTTATAAAAAAAGAGAGTGATAGAAAAAAGAGATTGAGAAAAAGAAAAAAAGGAAAGAAGAGAAAAAAGCACCACTTTCCCATGGTAAATAAGAATATTGCTGAGATGCTCATTGTCTGCTTTCCTTGTCATTTTGTTATGGGATAGCTCCTGTATCATTGGGCAAGGGGTACCCCGTTGGCGGTTCTATATGATACACATGTACTTACTATGACAAGAACTTATTGTAACTAAAGTTGCGTAGCATGAGGAGCGGCCCTCGTACTCAAGGGACATGAGATTGCCAACTTATACTTTGTCAAGCATATACTCCATTTTTGTTCACTTTAACCTTAATCACTTCAAGATGCTTATGATAGGGGCAATGAGAGCTGAAAGCTAACAAGTACCATAATTTATGGAAGCTCTTTATGAAACTTGAAATCCCTACTGTAAGATCCCTCCTTATTAAAGGAAAAGATCCCTGTGATTGCAATGCTAGTCCCTGGATCAATAGCTAGCATCCACAGTTTAGATGTAATATCAAGAAACAAAGGTCATAATATAACTTTATAACCAGGAATAACATAATTTTATTACATCATACATAGCTCATTTGGCTATTACATTACATTGCAGCGGAATAACTATAAGCATGGGGTCCTTCTTCTTCAAAGTGCCACAGGCAGATGTTGGTTGTAGACTTTGTAATCCTAATCAATCAATCTTCACTAAAATCAATCAAACCTGCAACATTACAAGTTACAGCCACAAGGGTCAATACATTTGAATTGTATTGGCAAGTGATACTTTGGTAGTATGGTGGAGTCTATCATCTATATGCATTTGGCTAAGTGGAGTTGAGGCTTGCATTGCTCAAAATAGATTTTCCCTAACATTTGAAAAAAATACTAAGTTTTTGTTTGGCAAAATCTTTCCCAAGGCATCTACCAATCAAAGACTGAAGATCCTTTCCAAGGCATCTACCAATCAAAGACTGAAGTGCTTGGCAAAATCATTTTTCCTCAATCAAAGATTTCAAGATCCTTGTACCAAGCCATCTCTCCATCAAAGATTGAAGATTTCAAACAACCCTTGTTCAACCCACAAATTTTACTTTAGAAATTTGAATGATGAGATTCTTGATAGCTTCCATGTCTTGATGCTCAAATTGTCCTTTACCAGGGACATGGCTAAGTACTTAGATTTTACACTCTGCAGAGGTGGTGCACTTTCCCCACAAGACTTGGTTTCCCAAGACAAGATCTTTCAGAAGCCTTCCCTTAGACCATCATGGACGCGTTCCAACCTATCAATCACTACCACCAACTGTCCATATGGCTAAGTTCTTGCAACCTATATGATCATGGCAGAGCCCATATTGCCAAGTGGTTGCACTTGAAGCTTCTCAACATTTGACATCTCAAATCTCTTTGTTCCTGGGTGGCCATCCACAAGTGAGATACACTAAGGTAAACCATAAAAATGGGCCTTGTGAACCACTCAACCAAAAACCACCAAGCAAGTCCCATTCCACCCAGGTGATTCATTAACTTAGTTGTTTTATTAAACAAAAACATGAGTCCTCAGACTTAGAGATTTTTTCCATAGTGTGAATATATTTTCCACCCATGTTTTCTATTAGCTAGGCTAAGCTTGATAGTAATAGGATTCTTAACTTAGGAAAATCCTACTAAGGATTCATCTACTAGGTTTTCCTATAGCAAGGTCTACACTTAGCAAAATCCATGCAGGTTTTACTTAGCAAAAACACTAATGCATAGTGAAAATAATGGGATAGAAAGTATGAAGCATCACTTGCCTTTTTGGTAGAGGATATAGGTTCACTCCTTGATCTTTGCTAGTCTCACACTTCACTACAAGTCAATCAAGCAAACACAAATTCAATTCACATTCCAAACCAAAGTCAAACAAACAATTTCTCACACACAAAGTAATGGGATCTAAGTCATGCATAAGCATGCAAAGGTTGGTTCTATTGTAAGGATGGTCTTTACTAGGCTTCTAAACTTTGTAAGTTCCAAATTGGTCATTTACCAAAATGGCAAAGTCAAAGTAATGCATGCAAGCATGCCAAGCTTTGTTTTGTTTGAAAAAGTGGTTCCTAGTGGGTCATAAACATTTTAAAACACATAAGGGTCATTTTATAAAGTGGCAAAGTCATTGCAAAAAGGTTTCACTTTAAAAACCATTTTTAATAAAATAACCACATTTCTATTTGACTAGAAATGGTTTTAAATCAAAGATTCCTTATTTTGTTTCACCAAATGAGTTGCTATTGCAAAACTTGGTGTTTGGGTCAGTAGGTTTGGTCCAAAAACATTTCTCAAAGTTTTCTTTCCAAAAACATTTTCATAACCAAAACAATAGTTTTAATTAGCTAGAAATGGACTAAACCAAGTAATCCATTCTAAACTTTTCCAAATTCATTTTCAAAACCATGGGTTGGTTCCTAGGGTCAGTAAGGTCACAACAAACCATTTTGCAAAGGTTTTAACCCTAAAATCATTTTTAACCAATTTTTCTAAGCTAAACTAGCAATCAAATGTTTCTGCATAATCAACCAATCTAACAAATACTATCTGCTAAACTAAAGGCAGGGTTGGTTAGGTCTTGCTCTCCTGAATCCAACGACATAAAATTTGTAATTTTTGGACGTGTGGATCCAGAGTTATAAGGGTTTGAAAATGGCACTTAAATCTGTTTTTCAAATCTGTTTTAAACCAAATAGGTGACATCGGCGCTATTTCATTGGTCGATACCGGTTCGGCCGGATCATGGCTGTGGAGCGTTGGATCAGATCGATCGCACGGTCCAGAAAGCATACCTCTTCGCGACTAAGTGGATCTATCCTATTCGTTCGATCTAAATCGAATGGCTGTGGGGTGCTCGACCATAGACGAGCGGCGCTGCGGCGGCTGCTGGCGGCGGAGCGATCGATCGACGACGGTGCCGATGCTACAGGAGGTGAGGGAGAAAGGGAAGAGGCTCACCGGGTTCGCAGACGCTTGGGGAAGCTCAACGTGGCCGTATCTCGTCGAGGGGCACACGGGAACGAGGCGGATTGCTCGTCGGAGTTCCTGCTGGCGTCGGTTGCGCGTGGTCGTGGTCGAAGTCGACTCTGTGGTTCACCCCGAAGCAGAACGAGGGCAGTGTTAGAAGCGTAAGATCAAGGCAGAGCTGTGTGTGTGAACGAGAGGGCGCGGGGCGGTCGGAAACTACTTGTGGAGCTCGTCGGAGTAAGGTGCAGACGCGGTGGTGCTCGGAGCTTGTCGGAGTCGAGGTTTTGGGGCACCCGCGGATGAATGACTGGCACAGGGAGATGCGCCAGGATGTGGTGAGCGTGCTCGTGTGTTCGGGGAGGCAGGAGGTGGTGTGGCTTGGCCGGAATCGCTCGCGGGGCTCGCCGGAGACAGCGGTAGTGCAGAGAAGAATTGGGCGGCCTGGGGGCACGCTAGGGTGAGGCGTCTGGGGGAAAAGGGAGAGAAGACGCAAGAGCTTAAATGGGCGTGATTGCTGCGAGGTTTAAGGCACGGAATTACTGCGAATTGATCGCGGGGATTGAAGACAACAACGGCAGCGAGGAGAGGGTGTGGTCATCGCGGGGGTTGAAGACGTTGAGCTGGTTGCGTGGGGTCGTCTCGTCAGCGAAAGAGGGGAAGGAGAAGTGGGTCCAGGCTGTCTGTGACTGAGTGGGTTCTTTCCGCGGTAAAGAAAAACGGTTCGCTCAGGTGGGGTCGGTTGGTCAGTGGGAAAAGAAACAAGGGGGAGGGTCCACTGGTCAGGGACTTAGCGGGTCAGAATCTGGGTGCAAAACGTTTTCCTTCGGGGAGGGAGTACTGGGCTGTTTCTGGGCCTGTTGGGCTAGGTGGGCCAAAAGGTGGGCTGCTCTGTTTTCTTATTATTATTTTTTTCTGTCTGCTTTTCTTTTTCTTTTTCTAGTTCTTTTTCTGTTTTGAAAATCAAACAATTTTTCAAGCAATCAAACCATTCAAACAATTCAAACAATCACTCAACTTTGTACTTTGAATTTGGTTCTGTTTATCAACATAATCCAAATTCCAAAATAATTTAATATTTTTATTCATTTTAGGATCCATTCAATAATTAAATAAAATGGATCTTTAGTTATTTAATAAAATAGGGTTTGATTTAATTAATAAAATTTCCATTTAAATTATTTAAACTTCCCAATTCCTTTCAGTAGGTTTTTATTTGTTTAGTTGGTTCAAATAATTCATCTTGAATTATTTGGAAAGTATTCTAATATGATTTATTAATCATTTAAGATTGGGTATTTGTTTTAATTCCAATGGAATTTAACAAAGTTTTAATTCCCAAATTTTTATTTGGAGGTTTTATTTTATTTAAGTTGATTAAACAACTTTTATTCCACTTGGGTGAATTCCAAATATCATTTTCTCATGTATTCTTATTTAGAGATTTGTCCTTATTAAGATAGGGATAGAATGGTTATTGCCATTTTATTTTATTTGGAATATTCTTTATCCTTTTATTTTATTTGGATTGGGATTATAATCACTCCATTTACTTAATGGATTAGGCCAAGATTTGATTTGGTCTTTAAATATTCTTTATTTAATATTTTTATCTTTGTCTTATAAAATCCATATCTTTTTGTTTATAGATCCAAACTTGGTGATTCCAATTTGTGAAATCTTATTTTATATTTGTTTATCCTTTTAAATCCTTTTTAGGATTAATTGCTCACCACTTGGTATGGATTTTAGATGAGGGCTTTAATGGCTTTGGAAATTCAATTCCTTTATCTTATTATATTCATAAGATTTTATTTATGGTTCCAATTTGAGTGAAACCAACTTCTATGGTTTTTCTTGATCCTTTGTGAATATTTGTTGATCAAATTTGGTATGGATCAAATCCATGGATTTGAAGATAACTTGGAAATGGTCTTTATTCCATTAGGGCTTAGGGTTTTGGATTTATTTTCCAAGTGTTCAAATTTCCAGATACATTCATTGAGGAATGCATTTCTCTTGATTTGGATTTATTGAATTCAAACTTTAACCAAAGTTTGTTCAGGATGGGATTTTAAGTTTCCTTTTAGAAACAAAAGTTTCTTTTCACCCTGATTTTCAACAAAATTTTATTTTATTCATTTATTTTCACATTACAAGATTTGGAAAATCTTGGGATGTGACAGGCTACCACCCTTAAAATAAATCTCGTCCCCGAGATTTGGGAAGGTTAGGGTTACAAGCAGGTTCAAAACAACTAGGGTACTACCACCCTTAAAAATTTTCCAACTAAACTACATCTTGGCTTGCTTGGAATCTTGATGAAACTTCCTTGGGCTACCTTCTGTATAGTGTCCTTTGTTTCCACACTTGACTCATGGGCCAAGGTTGAGTTTCTCCATAGGCTTGTTCAACTTGTTCTTCATCTTTTCTGGACAATTGCTTGCATAGTGTCCTGGGTTCTTGCAATTGAAACAGTGGATGTCTTCAAGTTCCTTGCGTAGTTTTTGTGGACAAGTGGCTACATAGTGGCCTAGCTCTTTGCAGTTGTTGCACACTACTTGGCCGATCTCTTTATTCTTCGGGTTCTCTGGGCATCCACTGGGGTAGTGTCCCATTTCCTTACATTTACGACATTGCACAAGGCTCATGTCTTGCTTTGGTTTCTTAGGTTTCTTTAGTCCTTTGAATTGGGTTATCTTGTTTGGAGGTATGAGTGGTCCTTTTCCTTTGCCATCAACATTCTTGGCATACTTGGATCCTTCTCGTTTCCTTTGTTCAACAATGGTATAGATGGGGCATTGGATAGGGACATGGTCGTTTCCTTCACAAAGGTAACAAGTAGCTTTAGAGGTAGGACATTGTCCAATAGGATGTTTCTCTTCACAGTTAGGACATTGATCTTCATGCTCCTTGTATGTATGGTCCTTGTCTCCACAAATAATGCAAGCTGGGTCTCCATCTAGAATAACATTTTTGTCATCCTTGTTGTCATACATTCTGTTGGGATAGTTTTCTTCCATGTTGATCATTTGATTAGTCACCTTAAGCATCAGTTGGGATTGTTCCTCCAAAAACTTTTGCAGTGTTGGATCTTTATCACTATTGCTGGCTATGAACTGAGCTGTTAGTTGGTTCAACTGGTTTTGGGTTGCTATGAGTTCTCTCATGTTGTCCTCTTGATTGTTGTTGTTGTCACCATCCTTGATGTTGTAGTTTCTTGGAGAAGTCATCTGTTTGGGTTGAGTTGGGGTTAGCATAGGCAAAAGATTTCTAAGGGAATAATTCTAATCACACACATCACAATTTACACAAACAATGTGCAAGCAATCACAAACAAACACTCCACTCAAACAAAAAATTTCAAGCACATTTTTAGACAACAAAATAATTTTGTTACACCACATAAGTTGGTGTGTTTGACTTTAACTAAATATGGTGGTCCATCTACATGGTTTACTTGTGATCTTTCCATCCTTCTTGGTTGATTTTTTTCTTGAATGAGATCTTTGTATCCTTGAAGAATTCTTGTGTCATAGTCACAAATCTTCAAAGGTGGTCATAGCTCCTTCTAAGTTGTGTTTCCTTAATCTTCAAATCTGGAGCAACATTTCTTGTCACACTTGTAGTCCTTAGTGGTATACAAGTTGGAAGTCCTTGGTGAATATGCTGAAGATGTTGAAGTCATTAGAGTTGAAGAAGTTGAAGAAGTCCTTTGCACATGGTGTAGTCTTTGGTCATGGAAAGGCTTTGTCCATCAAGTTGAAATAGAAGAGAAGTAGAGTTGAAAACAAAATGATTGAGGAAAGAGTTTACAAGATTTTTGTAAATAAGTTTTTATAACAAAATGCAACTCCTATTTTTCTAAGGGTTTTTATCCAATCCTAGGGTTACAAATCCTACAGGCAACACAATGCTCTGATACCATTCTGTAAGATCCCTCCTTATTAAAGGAAAAGATCCCTGTGATTGCAATGCTAGTCCCTGGATCAATAGCTAGCATCCACAGTTTAGATGTAATATCAAGAAACAAAGGTCATAATATAACTTTATAACCAGGAATAACATAATTTTATTACATCATACATAGCTCATTTGGCTATTACATTACATTGCAGCGGAATAACTATAAGCATGGCGTCCTTCTTCTTCAAAGTGCCACAAGCAGATGTTGGTTGTAGACTTTGTAATCCTAATCAATCAATCTTCACTAAAATCAATCAAACCTGTAACATTACAAGTTACAGCCACAAGGGTCAATACATTTGAATTGTATTGGCAAGTGATACTTTGGTAGTATGGTGGAGTCTATCATCTATATGCATTTGGCTAAGTGGAGTTGAGGCTTGCATTGCTCAAAATAGATTTTTCCCTAACATTTGAAAAAAATACTAAGTTTTTGTTTGGCAAAATCTTTCCCAAGGCATCTACCAATCAAAGACTGAAGATCCTTTCCAAGGCATCTACCAATCAAAGACTGAAGTGCTTGGCAAAATCATTTTTCCTCAATCAAAGATTTCAAGATCCTTGTACCAAGCCATCTCTCCATCAAAGATTGAAGATTTCAAACAACCCTTGTTCAACCCACAAATTTTACTTTAGAAATTTGAATGATGAGATTCTTGATAGCTTCCATGTATTTATGCTCAAATTGTCCTTTACCAGGGACATGGCTAAGTACTTAGATTTTACACTCTGCAGAGGTGGTGCACTTTCCCACAAGACTTGGTTTCCCAAGACAAGATCTTTCAGAAGCCTTCCCTTAGACCATCATGGACGCGTTCCAACCTATCAATCACTACCACCAACTGTCCATATGGCTAAGTTCTTGCAACCTATATGATCATGGCAGAGCCCATATTGCCAAGTGGTTGCACTTGAAGCTTCTCAACATTTGACATCTCAAATCTCTTTGTTCCTGGGTGGCCATCCACAAGTGAGATACACTAAGGTAAACCATAAAAATGGGCCTTGTGAACCACTCAACCAAAAACCACCAAGCAAGTCCCATTCCACCCAGGTGATTCATTAACTTAGTTGTTTTATTAAACAAAAACATGAGTCCTCAGACTTAGAGATTTTTTCCATAGTGTGAATATATTTTCCACCCATGTTTTCTATTAGCTAGGCTAAGCTTGATAGTAATAGGATTCTTAACTTAGGAAAATCCTACTAAGGATTCATCTACTAGGTTTTCCTATAGCAAGGTCTACACTTAGCAAAATCCATGCAGGTTTTACTTAGCAAAAACACTAATGCATAGTGAAAATAATGGGATAGAAAGTATGAAGCATCACTTGCCTTTTTGGTAGAGGATATAGGTTCACTCCTTGATCTTTGCTAGTCTCACACTTCACTACAAGTCAATCAAGCAAACACAAATTCAATTCACATTCCAAACCAAAGTCAAACAAACAATTTCTCACACACAAAGTAATGGGATCTAAGTCATGCATAAGCATGCAAAGGTTGGTTCTATTGTAAGGATGGTCTTTACTAGGCTTCTAAACTTTGTAAGTTCCAAATTGGTCATTTACCAAAATGGCAAAGTCAAAGTAATGCATGCAAGCATGCCAAGCTTTGTTTTGTTTGAAAAAGTGGTTCCTAGTGGGTCATAAACATTTTAAAACACATAAGGGTCATTTTATAAAGTGGCAAAGTCATTGCAAAAAGGTTTCACTTTAAAAACCATTTTTAATAAAATAACCACATTTCTATTTGACTAGAAATGGTTTTAAATCAAAGATTCCTTATTTTGTTTCACCAAATGAGTTGCTATTGCAAAACTTGGTGTTTGGGTCAGTAGGTTTGGTCCAAAAACATTTCTCAAAGTTTTCTTTCCAAAAACATTTTCATAACCAAAACAATAGTTTTAATTAGCTAGAAATGGACTAAACCAAGTAATCCATTCTAAACTTTTCCAAATTCATTTTCAAAACCATGGGTTGGTTCCTAGGGTCAGTAAGGTCACAACAAACCATTTTGCAAAGGTTTTAACCCTAAAATCATTTTTAACCAAATTTTCTAAGCTAAACTAGCAATCAAATGTTTCTGCATAATCAACCAATCTAACAAATACTATCTGCTAAACTAAAGGCAGGGTTGGTTAGGTCTTGCTCTCCTGAATCCAACGACATAAAATTTGTAATTTTTGGACGTGTGGATCCAGAGTTATAAGGGTTTCAAAATGGCACTTAAATCTGTTTTTCAAATCTGTTTTAAACCAAATAGGTGACACGCGGCGCTGTTTCATTGGTCGATACCGGTTCGGCCGGATCGTGGCTGTGGAGCGTTGGATCAGATCGATCGCACGATCCAGAAAGCATACCTCTTCGCGACTAAGTGGATCTATCCTATTCGTTCGATCTAAATCGAATGGCTGTGGGGTGCTCGACCATAGACGAGCGGTGCTGCGGCGGCTGCTGGCGGCGGAGCGATCGGTCGATGACGGTGCCGATGCTACAGGAGGTGAGGGAGAAAGGGAAGAGGCTCACCGGGTTCGCAGACGCTTGGGGAAGCTCAATGTGGCTGTATCTTGTCGAGGGGCACACGGGAACGAGGCGGATTGCTCGTCGGAGTTCCTGCTGGCGTCGGTTGCGCGTGGTCGTGGTCGAAGTCGACTCTGTGGTTCACCCCGAAGCAGAACGAGGGCAGTGTTAGAAGCGTAAGGTCAAGGCAGAGCTGTGTGTGTGAACGAGAGGGCACGGGGCGGTCGGAAACTACCTGTGGAGCTCGTCGGAGTAAGGTGCAGACGCGGCGGTGCTCGGAGCTTGTCGGAGTCGAGGTTCTGGGGCACCCGCGGATGAATGACTGGCACAGGGAGATGCGCCAGGATGTGGTGAGCGTGCTCGTGTGTTCGGGGAGGCAGGAGGTGGTGTGGCTTGGCCGGAATCGCTCGCGGGGCTCGCCGGAGACATCGGTACTGCAGAGAAGAATTGGGCGGCCTAGGGGCACGCTAGGGTGAGGCGTCTGGGGGAAAAGGGAGAGAAGACGCAGGCGCTTAAATGGGCGTGATTGCTGCGAGGTTTAAGGCACGGAATTACTGCGAATTGATCGCGGGGATTGAAGACAGCAACGACAGCGAGGAGAGGGCATGGTCATCGCGGGGGTTGAAGACGATGAGCTGGCTGCGTGGGGTCGTCTCGTCAGCGAAAGAGGGGAAGGAGAAGTGGGTCCAGGATGTCTGTGACTGAGTGGGTTCTTTCCGCGATAAAGAAAAACGGTTCGCTCAGGTGGGGTCGGTTGGTCAGTGGGAAAAGAAACAAGGGGGAGGGTCCACTGGTCAGGGACTTAGCGGGTCAGAATCTGGGTGCAAAACGTTTTCCTTCGGGGAGGGAGTACTGGGCTGTTTCTGGGCCTGTTGGGCTAGGTGGGCCAAAAGGTGGGCTGCTCTGTTTTCTTATTATTATTTTTTTCTGTCTGCTTTTCTTTTTCTTTTTCTAGTTCTTTTTCTGTTTTGAAAATCAAACAATTTTTCAAGCAATCAAACCATTCAAACAATTCAAACAATCACTCAACTTTGTACTTTGAATTTGGTTCTGTTTATCAACATAATCCAAATTCCAAAATAATTTAATATTTTTATTCATTTTAGGATCCATTCAATAATTAAATAAAATGGATCTTTAGTTATTTAATAAAATAGGGTTTGATTTAATTAATAAAATTTCCATTTAAATTCTTTAAACTTCCCAATTCCTTTCAGTAGGTTTTTATTTGTTTAGTTGGTTCAAATAATTCATCTTGAATTATTTGGAAAGTATTCTAATATGATTTATTAATCATTTAAGATTGGGTATTTATTTTAATTCCAATGGAATTTAACAAAGTTTTAATTCCCAAATTTTTATTTGGAGGTTTTATTTTATTTAAGTTGATTAAACAACTTTTATTCCACTTGGGTGAATTCCAAATATCATTTTCTCATGTATTCTTATTTAGAGATTTATCCTTATTAAAATAGGGATAGAATGGTTATTGCCATTTTATTTTATTTGGAATATTCTTTATCCTTTTATTTTATTTGGATTGGGATTATAATCACTCCATTTACTTAATGGATTAGGCCAAGATTTGATTTGGTCTTTAAATATTCTTTATTTAATATTTTTATCTTTGTCTTATAAAATCCATATCTTTTTATTTATAGATCCAAACTTGGTGATTCCAATTTGTGAAATCTTATTTTATATTTGTTTATCCTTTTAAATCCTTTTTAGGATTAATTGCTCACCACTTGGTATGGATTTTAGATGAGGGCTTTAATGGCTTTGGAAATTCAATTCCTTTATCTTATTATATTCATAAGATTTTATTTATGGTTCCAATTTGAGTGAAACCAACTTCTATGGTTTTTCTTGATCCTTTGTGAATATTTGTTGATCAAATTTGGTATGGATCAAATCCATGGATTTGAAGATAACTTGGAAATGGTCTTTATTCCATTAGGGCTTAGGGTTTTGGATTTATTTTCCAAGTGTTCAAATTTCCAGATACATTCATTGAGGAATGCATTTCTCTTGATTTGGATTTATTGAATTCAAACTTTAACCAAAGTTTGTTCAGGATGGGATTTTAAGTTTCCTTTTAGAAACAAAAGTTTCTTTTCACCCTGATTTTCAACAAAATTTTATTTTATTCATTTATTTTCACATTACAAGATTTGGAAAATCTTGGGATGTGACACCTACTTCCCTTTGAAGGGCCTTTCGTCCACTTTTATATTGAGTCTCCACCTTCTATCCTTAGGCCAATTAACAAAGCATAGTTGCCATTCTTAGTTATATGTGCATTGTCCCAAAACTTATTGATTGATTCATATTGTTGATATTGCTTGTTCTTAAACTATTTGTATCTAGTCACCCTTATGAACTTTGAAGCTGTCTTATGCATTTATGGTTTGCTACTCCATGAGGGACAAGCTGAATACCACTATGCTATGTTTTCTATATGTGAAACAAACAAACGTTTTTCAATCATTGTTATTCATGATCTTTGTTTGTATCCTTTCATGTTGCAGCATAGTTCCTTTGTCTTACTGTTGGAACTTCATATTTCATGCTCATGTTTAGAGTACTTTGTTCCCATCTTTCAATGCTTTACAAATACCTTGATCAAGATTGTGATGGTGCATGTCACCTCAAAAATTATTCTTTTTATGACTTACCTACTCGAGGACGAGCAGGAGTTAAGCTTGTGGATGCTTGATACGTCATAAACGTATCTATAATTTTTGATGTTCCATGCTTGTTTAGTATCAACTTTGCTATGTTTTGTCTACACTTTGAGGTATTTTTATACACTTTCTGGAACTAAACTATTGACAATATGCCACAGTGCCAGTTGCCTGTTTTCTGATATTTTTGGTTTCAGAAAAGCAAAAAAAAATGAATATTCTCAGAATTGGATGGGACAAAAGCCGAAGTTACTTTTTTCTAGAGCGAACACGGAGCCAAAAGGACAGACGAAGGGGGGGGGGGCAGGAGGTGGCCACACCCTAGGGTGGCGCGGGTCCCCCTAGCCGTGCCATCCCTAGGTGTGGTCCCCTCGAGGCTCCACCAACCTTACCCTTTCGCCTATATATACGTGTCCCCGAGACGTAAACCCTAACACAGGCAAAAATCCACGAAAAGGTCCACAACGCCGCCACTGCCGCCGAAGGGGAAATTCGGGGGACAGAAGTCTCTGTTCCGGCACCCTGTCGGGACGGGAAATTGCTCCTCGGAGACATCTCCATCGATCTCCACCACCATCTCCACTGCCGTTGCTGATTCCCATGATGAGGAGGGAGTAGTTCTTCCTCGAGGCTAAGGGCTCTATCGGTAGCTATGTGTTCATCTCTCTCTCTCTATGTGTGATCATATTGTGATCATGAGCTTTGTAATCAAGTAGATCTACTCTTCTACTCAAGTGCTTCAACAGATCTCTGGCTCTCCCCACATGTGTGAAAGTGACAGCGTGCATACCGTGGTGGCACTTAGGCTAGAGTTTACATAAATAATCGAGTGCTTCAATAGATCTCTGCTCTCCCCATGTGTGTGAAAGTGACAGCGTGCACGCAATGGTGGCACTTAGTCTAGAGTTTGTATATACTTATCATGAGTATATTTTGAGTTGGTTGTCTCTATGAAATTGTGGTGTTTGTTGGAACCATCTAATGCTCAAGGTGACAGTGTGGGGTTATCTAGATGGGGAAGGCGGACTTTGAGGAGTGTTGTTATAGCACTACCTTGGATTAGAGTGTCCAACCGGAGAGTAGTTCAGGGTAGTAACATGAAGAGAATATATTTATTGAGAGTGCTCACTAGTGAAAGTACGATACCTAGGCCATGTTTCTAAACAGTGAAACACCATTTGCATCTAGATCTGTTACATGTTTTCTTGCTTCCATCTTTTTTCCTTTAATCTTTTACTCCCAGTCAGAAGCTCTTTTCTGGCACCGTTACCACTTATAATCATCCATACCACTTGTATTTCACTATCTATTCGCCAAACTAGTGCACCTATACACCTGACAAGTGTATTGGGTCTGCTGGGGACACAAGAGACTTCTTGTATCTTGATTGCAGGGTTGCTTGAGAGGGATACCTTTGACCACTTCCTTCCTAAGGTCGATAAACCTTTGGTAATCAACTTAAGGGAAACTTGCTGCTATTCTACAAACCTCTACACTATGAGTCCCAACAACTGTCTACAAGAATAGATGTGCGTAGACATCAAGCTATTTTCTAGCGCCGTTGCCGGGGAGGTAAGGTAAAAGTTACTCAAATCCTCCAGTGTGAGTGCTCGAAGTTATTTCCTTTAGATTATGCAATTTTGTCTTTTTGTTTCTTGTTTTCACTAGTTAGGCTTAATGGAAAACAAAAACAAAATTAGAGAGCTTTATAGTATTTATCTTAAGTTAGGACATGTGTTTGAAGAGAAAATTAAAAAAACCTATGGAACTTTATTTGCATGCTAATAGCAATGTTATTAGTATGAATTCTTTGAACACCATTATAGCCAATTCTATGGAAACTTCTAAGCTTGGGGAAGCTAGTTTTGATGAAAATGATCTTTTTACTTCCCCATCTTTGGAAGATAGCTATTCTATTGCTGATGATGATACCAAACTTCCATTATATGATGATTTGCAATGACGAATATGATATTTTCAGTACACCTACTATTGAGGATAAAATTAATTACAATATGCCTCCTATATTTGATGATTATGGTTATGAGAATAATAATGATAGTTATTTTGTTGAATTTGCTCCCACTACAATTAATAAGAATGACTATGCTTATGTGGAGAGTAATAATTATTATATGCATTTGGATCATGATAAGAATGTTTTATGTGATAGTTATATTGTTAATTTTATTCATGATGCTACTGAAAGTTATTATGAGAGAGGGAAAGATGGTCTTATGTATCTCAACAATATTAAGTTTCCCCTCTTTATGTTGAAAATCTTAAAGTTGCACATGTTTTGCTTTCCTATGTTTGTTTCTTTGTGCTTTCATGACTTGTTTATTTACAAGATTCCTATGCATAGGAAGTGGGTTAGACTTAAATGTGTTTTTAATTTGCTTCTTGATGCTCTCTTTTACTTCAATTCATATTTCTTATGTGAATATCTTCTCAAACTATCAAGTCTAACTTAATGGCTGTAAAGAAAAGTACTTATTGGGACAAAACCCAATAGTTTTCTTGAGTCTTGTAAGTTATTACTTCTATAATAACCTCTCCTTATCCTTTTTATTTGATTTTTGTGCCAAGAATAACCTCTAATGAGAGAGAAGTAAGATTTGGGTAAGTTGCTGTCCCGAAACAGATTTTTGTGCTTCACTGTAAAAAATCGTGAAAATTGGCTATAAGTCAGATTTAGCTGTAATGTACTGAATAAATCCCCCAGGTTGTTAGCCAACTTTTGTTAGTTCAACACTTTTTGATTTGAGCAACATAATGTTTTCGAAAAATCGGTTGTTACCTGCTGGTCTGTTTTGACAGATTTCTGCCATTATTTGCATTTGCCTCTTATCGATTTCTTTTTTAGTTCTTTTTGGTGAATTGATCTTTTTAAAGGGAATTGCTACAGTATATTGTGTTTTTAATGAAGGTTTGCCTGTTTTAAAACTAAACCCAAAGTTTTATTACTTTTGAATGCACTAATGTTGCTAATGAAGATTGTGTGAAGTTTTGTATGAAGGAAATTTTCAAGTGTAGGGGAAGAATGATGTGATGACATGAAGAATGGACAAAAGCTCAAGCTTGGGTATGCCAATCCATGTCACCCAAGAAATATTCAAGAGGTACAAACGTCAAATCTTGGGATGCCCAAGGCATCCCCTTCTTAATCAATAAATATCTCAGGTCTCTTTCTAGAAACTTCGTTTTTATTGCTTCATGCATTGTTGTGTTGTTCTTGTGTAAGACCCCACCTTTGTAAGGTAAAGGTCCCTGTGATTGCAATGCTAGTCCCAGGATCAAATGCTAGCATCCACAGTTTAAGATGAAGTACACAGATACAAAGGTCTTTATAACATCATCATTCCAGAGATAAACATAGTCTTTTACAAGTCCATAGCCAAAGGCTAGTACAAGAGTTCATAACATAAGTAAATAAGTAAAGTATTCATATTCATGTGCCACAGGCAAGCATGTTGAGTGTAGACTCATAACCCTAATACTCATCAGAGTAACCTCCAACATCATAAGTTACAGACACAGTGGGTCAATACATTGGAATAGTATTGGCAAGTGATAGCATAGTAGAATAGTAGTTTCTAACATCTATATGAATTTGGCTAAGTGTAGCTTGGGCTTGATTTGCTCAAAATAGGTTTCCCTTATCAGTTGAAAACACTAAGTTTTTGTTTCATGAAAATCACCCAAGGAACCACCAATAGACATTGGTGAACCTTTAACCCTTGTTCAACCACAAGTTTTTAACTTAGAAATTAGGATGAGGAGATCCTTGATAGCTTCAATGTATTAATGCTCAAATTGTCTGTTTTCGGGGACACGGCTAAGTACTTAGGTTTTTCCTTCTTGAGAGGTGGTGCACTTTCCCCACAAGACTCGACATGCATCGAGACGAGATCTTTCAGAAGCCTTACCTTAGACCAAATGGATGCATTCCAACCTATCACCCTACCACCATCTGTCCATCTGGCTAAGTTATTGCAACCTATATGATCAAGGAAGAGCCCATATTGCCATGTGGCTGCACTAGAAGCTTCTAGACACTTAGTATCTCAAATCCCTTTGTTCCTGGGTGGCTTTCCACAAGTGTGATACACAAGGTAGACCATAGATATGGGCCTTGTGTAACCACACAACATAACCCATTCATACCATTCCACCCAGGTGATTCATTCACTTAGTAGTTTTATTAAGCAAAATCATATGTCAAAAGACTTAGTAAAATTTCCATAGCATGTATATATTCCACCCTTGTTTGCTACTAGCTAGGCTAAGCATGATATCAACAAGTATCTTAACTATAGAGGATAATTCTACCAAGACTACAACTACTAGGATTTCCCATGGCATAGCATATAGATACTTAGCAAAAATTTCATGCAAACCCTATACAAAATATCACTAGTGCATAGTCAAAAATAGTTGGACAAATACATGAAGCACCACTTTCCTTGGTAGTTGGGGGAGTAGAAACAATCCTCACAATCACCACTAGCACCAAAATCTACACATAAAATGATAGCACCAAATTCACATTCCAATATTCAAGCAAAAATATTATGAATGCATGCAAATGCCATGTGATGATTTTTATAAACTAAACAAGACAAGTTAAACAGTACTGAACACAAAACCAATTATTTATAGTCTAAATAAACTTAAATTGGCCTTAAAAACATTTTATAAATAATTTATATAGTCAAAATAAGCCTATATTTGTCTCTGCACAAAATTCCATTTTTACAGAAGCAAACTACAAAATTAAGCCCACAGTAGTGTAGGATTTATTTTTCTGAATCCAATGATATCTTATTTGTATTTTTTGGATAAACAGAACAAAAGATATGAATTTTACAAGTTTGAATCTCTAATAGATATAAAAAAGATTTTAAATCGAAACCCTAGCCACGTGGCTGTGTATGATTGGTTGATACCGGTTCGGTTGGATCGATCATCCAGAGCCGTAGGATCTAAGTGACTCTGTATGGCTCAGATCTAATAAAAATGTTTCTCTTAAGTGATCTATCGTGGCCACTGGATCTGGATCTAACGGTTGCTAAGCATGCGACCATAGCCTGGCGGCACTGGCGCCGGCTGCGTGGCGGCGGCGCTCTGGCGGCGATGCTCCGACGAATGCAGAGGGAATGGGGGGTTGCGGAGGTTCTTACCAGACTCGTGAGGTAACGCGGAAGATCAACGTGTCACTGGCGTGGACGGGGGCGTGCTGTGGTGGCCGGAAGAGCTCGTCGGAAACCTAGCTGGCGTCGGGCTCGGCTTGACGGTGACGTTCCAGGCCTCCCTAGGAAAAACAAATCACATCGGTGGCTGTGCAAGGACATGGCGCACATGGGTGTTTGGTCCAGAAGACAAGGGGCGCTCGATTTCTTACTGTAATTTCTCGCCGGAGATGATTGACGCCTCGGGTGCTCACGGTGGCTAATGGAGACGGCGACTTGGGCCAGTATAGGATGAACCAGAGGTGTGATTAGTTGTGCAAGAACAAGAGGATAACAATCGTTTGGTCGAGAGGAAAAGGGCGCGATATACTCACCGTAATGGCTCGCCGGAGTGCGTCGGGCAGCAGCGGTGCGAGCTTGATTGCGAGCAGCCTGGGGGCGCTAAGAGGGGGCTTGGTGAGGGGAAATGACCACGGTGAGGTGGTGCTTTAGTAGCCAGAGCAGGAGCAGCAATTACGTGAGGAATCAACGGAATTTAAGAGAATTCATTAGTGGCGTCACTGCGGGGAAGAAACGGCGGAACGAGTCGTCGCGCGGTGATTTGGGGACGATGAGCTGATGTGGCAGTAGGGGCCACTGTTAGTGAGAGGGGTACAACGAGCACGGGTGAGAGAGAGGAAGGAGGGGAAATGTCCGGGTGGGTTTCGTGGGCTGCTTCTAATGCTGGGCCGAATAGGGGGCGCCGACCCTTTTCTATTTCCTTTCTCTTTTTCTATTTCTAATTTTATTTTTAGGAAACAAATTCAAACCAAATTCAAATGGGTTTGATTTTAAATCAATTCTAGATTTTTGTAGTGTAAACCTTGCACTTATTTGTGTATAAAACACTATTGTTTAATCAAATGCACTTTGACACTTTGAAAAATAAAATAAAACCATGCCTTATTTGTATATAGATAATAGGCATAAAATGGTTTTATTTGGAATTTTGTTTTGAAATTTTTTGTGTAAGCCAAGGATGCTATGAATGCATGAATGCTATGAAAGCTTTTGTAATTCAATGTTTTTGGGATGTTACAAATCTAACTCCCTTAAGATGAATCTCGCCCTCAAGATTCAGATTGGCTAGCAAATAGGTGAGGGTGATCTTTCCTAAGGTCATCTTCTCTTTCCCAAGTTGCTTCCTCTTCGGAATGATGGTTCCACTGAACTTTGCTGAATTTGATAGTCTTGGTACGAGTAACTCTTTCTGAAAACTCGAGGATCTTGATAGGTTTCTCCTCGTAGGTAAGATCACTTCCCAACTGAACCTCCTCCAAAGGTATAATATCCTTCAAAGAAGTTTCTTCCATCTTCGGATGGCATTTCTTCAACTGACTCACATGAAATACATTGTGAATTGCAGATAGTGACTTAGGTAATTCAATATCATAAGCCACTTCTCCTTTGCGACTTAAGATTTTGAATGGCCCAACATGTCTTGGTGCCAACTTTCCTTTGGTCCCAAATCTCTTCACACCACGGAGTGGTGAGACTCTAAGATAGGCTCTGTCACCTACCTCATAGGTGACCTCTCTACGCTTTGGATCAGCGTAGCTCTTCTGTCGGGACTGTGCTATCTTCAATCTGTCCCAAACCAATATGACTTTCTCTTCAGCTTCCTTAATCAGTTCTGGTCCGAACAAATTTCTTTCTCCTACACCACTCCATAGCAATGGTGTAGTACACTTCCTTCCATAGATAAATTCAAACGGTGCCATCTCAATGCTGGCTTGATAGCTATTATTGTAAGAGAATTCTGCGTAAGGGAGACTTTCATCCCAACTAGCACCATAGTCTAGGGCACATGCCCTCAACATATCCTCCAAAATCTGGTTGGTTCTTTCTGTCTGTCCATCAGTCTGGGGGTGAAAAGTTGTGCGGAACTCTAATCTCATTCCCAACGATTCATGTAGTTGTCGCCAAAAATGCGAAGTGAACTGAGTTGCTCTATCATACACAATACCCCTGGGTACTCCATGCATACATACAATCCTATTCATATAGATCTTGGCTAACTTAGCACTTGTATAAGTAGTCTTTACGGGTATGAAATGAGCCACCTTACTTAGGCGATCCACAACCACCCATATGGAATCATATCCTGATCTAGTCCTTGGTAATCCGGTGATAAAATCCATACCAATCTTGTCCCACTTCTAGTCAGGAATAGGTAGTGGTTGTAGCAATCCTGCCGGCTTCTGATATTCCACTTTCACTCGACTACACACATGACATAAAGCATTATGTTCTGCAATGTCCTTCTTGAGATTATTCCACCAGAATCTTTCCTTCACATCCATGTACATTTTGGTGTTACCCGGATGAATGGAATATGGTGAGTTATGTTCTTCTTGCAGAATCAGTTTCCGAAGTTCTGGATCTTGCGGAATGCAGATACGTTTTCCATACCATAAAGTACCCTGTTCGCCTTCATGGAATCCTTTAGCTTTCCCCTTATTAATTTTTCCTTTGATATCTTCAATTTCTTTGTCTATATTTTGGGCTTCCTTAATTTTGTCCAACAATGTGGGTTGAACATATGATGACATGAGATGTCCTTCAGGTACTATCTCCAATCTGAGATCTTTGAATTGGGCACATAGATCATCTGGCAATTCTCCCTTAATAAAACTTGCGGCTTAAATCATCCGCTACAACATTTGCTTTACCGGGATGGTATTGCAAACTCAAGTCATAGTCCTTGATGAGCTCAAGCCATCTTCTTTGTCTCATATTGATTTCTTTCTGAGGGAAGATATACTTCAAACTTTTGTGATCTATGAACACTTCACAACGTTTTCCCAAAATATAATGTCTCCATGTTTTGAGTGCATGGACAACAGAGGATAACTCTAAATCATGAGTAGTATAATTCACTCCATGAGGTTTGAGTTGTCTCGAGGCATATGCCACAACTTTCCCTTCTTGCATCAAGACTCCACCTAGTCCTTGGTGAGATGCATCACAATAGACTTGGAAATCCTTCTCCAAATCTGGTAGACATAAGACTGGTGCTAACACTAGTCTCTTCTTCAATTTTTGGAAACTGAGTTCACATCCTTCAGTCCAATCAAACTTCTTTTCTTTCTTGAGTAACTCTGTCATTGGCTTGGCTACCTTTGAGAAATTTTCAATGAATATTCTATAGTATCCTGCCAAGCCGAGGAAACTACGATCTTCTTTCTGACCTAGGAGATTCCCACTCAGTCACAGCTGACACCTTTGCAGGATCGACAGCTATACCATCTCCTGACACAATATGTCCGAGAAATCCAACTTCATTCAGCCAAAATTCACACTTGCTAAACTTATCATACAGCTTGTGCTCCCTAAGCTTCTCAAGTATCAAAAACAAATGCTCCTCATGCTCTTCTTTGCTCTTGGAGTAGATTAAAATGTCGTCGATGAATACGACAACAAACTTGTCAAGAAACTCCATGAACACTTTGTTCATCATGTTCAGAAAATAGTTTGGTGCATTTGTCAAACCAAATGGCATCACTGTGTACTCATACAAACCATACCTAGTGGTGAAAGCAGTCTTAGGTATGTCTTGCTCTCTAATCTTTACCTAGAAATAGCCTGATCGGAGATCAATATTTGAGCACATGGGCTCCTTCTAGCTGATCAAACAAATCGTTGATTCTTGGCAAAGGATATTTGTTCTTGATAGTCACTTCATTGAGTGAACGATAGTCTATGCACAACCTTTGACTTTTATCTTTCTTCTCAACAAACAGAACTGGTGCACCCCAAGACGCAGAACTTGGTTGAATAAATCCTTTTTGCAACTGTTCTCCAAGTTTTTTCTTGAGTTCTTTCAACTCATCAACTGACATCTTGTAGGGTCTCTTTGCTATTGGTCCAGATCCTGGCAGCAAATCAATGAGAAACTCTACATCTCTATCTGGTGGCATTCCAGGAAATTCCTCCGGATACTCTCTCACAATTAGCACACTGTCTATGCTAACACCCTTAAGAGAATTTAACTTACTCCCTTTAGATTCAAAATTAGACTTGAACTTAATTCGTTTCTTATCCGAGGTAGTGAGTGTGACAATACGATTGGCACAATCTAGTACTCCTTCATACTTAATCATCCAATCCATGCTCAGAATAACATCCAATCCTTGGGAATCCAGGATTATCAAACTAACCAGAAACTTATACTTTCCAAATTCTATCACTAGATCATGGCATTCACTATCATCTCTCCATCGGGAGAGCTTACTTTTATAGGACACCTAATAGTTTCAGATGGAAGTCCATTTTTATCAACAAATGCTCTTCATATGAATGAATGTGATGCGCTAGTATCAAAAAGAACAAGTGCTGGAAAAGAATTGAGCTTGAACTTACCATCCATAGCATCAGACTCTTCATATATTTCTTCCACATTGATGTGGTTCACTTGTCCCTTCTGTAAAGGGTTGGGCTTGTTGGCTCCTTAAACTTTATTTTATGGGCACTCATTAGCATAGTGCCCCATCTTCTTACACTTGAAACACTCAACCTGACTTAGATCTTTCCTTGCAGGCTGACTTCCATTACCACCACCACTGTGGTGGTTCTTGTGTTCACTCTTGTCGTTCTTATACTTGTCACTATCATGACTGCGGTGGTTCTTGTTATCATAATGACGGTTGTGGTTGTGGTGGCTGTTATACTTCCCATGCTTGTGGAATCCAGAACTTCCACTATCATCATTATGGGAACGCTTGTGAGACGATCCGAGCTGTGCTTATCAAAGCTATGTTTCCTCTTCCTGCCTTCATCCTGTTTCATCTTGTTTTCCAAGATGGCGGCCTTGTCACACAGTGATTGATATGTTGGGGCATAGGCAACACATAGCTGCAGGTTCCATTCATCATTAAATCCTTCGAGGAACTTCTCCTTCCTCTTGGCATCAGTATCAACCTCATCCAGTGCATAGCGCGCCAGATTGTTGAACTCCTCAATGTACTCAGCCACACTGCGGTGACGCTGTTTCAGATTGTGGAACTCTTTCTTTTCAAGTTCATCACTCCGGATGAGATGTGAGCTGTACGGAAACCATCCTCAAAAATAGCCCAAGTCACATCCTCAAGGGGAGTGGTGATCTGAAAGTTGTCCCACCATGTTTCTGCTGGTCCTTCGAGTAGATGTGATGCAAACCTGACATTTTTTTCCTCGTCGGTGCAGCCAACGATGACTAAGTCATTGTTCACTAAACGTAACCAGTCACTGGCTACCATTGGATTAGTGGTTCCCGAGAACTTTGCAGGCCTCAGTCTTAGAAATCTAGTGAGCATGTAAAATGATGGAGGATTGTTCTGATTGTTGTTGTTGTTATTGTTATTTTGATTCTGATTTTGCATGAACTGAGTCATCATCTGCATCAGTTGAGCTTGAGCTGTCATCAACTGTTGCATCTCGGGAGTGACGTTATTGTTGTTGTTTTGGTTGGGATTGGCACAACGGGGAGGCATCTGTGGTTTCAATAAAGATAATAAATGAGATACCCATAGATGCTTAACATGCACAATACATCACATAGTAACAATCACAATAACCAAGCTCAAAAATAACATAGAGTTTGAACAACATAAACAACAGGTTTTGAAAATATAAACACACAAATAGAAAGCCATCCACATGTTGGATGATCATTGCGACTCAATAATTGAAGTATGATAGATAAAAGATAATCGAGTAGTCTACACTACTCCATGTCGACCTTCACGTAAACAAGAGCAAGATCTGCATTCTCCATGGCGGCCTTGTACTCCTCTACACTAGTGGTCAAGGCCTCGACCTTCGCACGGAGAGCTCTCATTTGTGAGCGAAGCCTCTCAATCACTCCCTGCTGGGTCTCGAGCTCAAAGTCCTTGGCCTCTATCTCAGCCTTCATGTCCTTGATCATCTTGTTTCTGTCTTGGACCCTTTTCTCCTGATTCTTGAACTTCTTGTCCTGGCTCTCGAATCTGGCCTCCATCTCCTTGACGATCTCGTCTTGATCCACGAAGAGCTTGTCCTTCTCCCTCAACTGAACCTGGAGCTCATCATTGCTAAGCATGACGTTGGTCCTATTTGTATCGAGGTGTCTAATAAGGCCCTCGAGGTCCTGGAGGTATAGACAAACTGTCTCTATCGTCTCTCTAGTATCGCCCTCATACACCAATGCCTCTCCCTCCTCGTCACGCCTCCCGAACGAGCGGAAGTAGAGGCCTCTAAGCTCGGTAGAGTGGCGTCCGCAGAGGCGTCCGAGTAGCTCCTGCATGACTACATCTATGCCCTTATCCTTCTCATCGTGCATCCGCTTGAAGGAAATCTCCTCCGTGAGTGGCTCCATCTAACGTCCTGGATATGAGACTAAATCCCCAAAGGTCCTTCCTCTCTAACTAGGTGAGCTGAAGTGCCTTGATACTAGGAAGTGGGAGGTTGAGCACACTAGTGAACTGCACGATACGTGCACCAAAACGAGTCGCATTGAACTCCAAGGCATTGCTGATCACAAAGCTAGGCATCTAATGTAAGATAGAGAGATATTAGAACAACACAAGTAAGAGAAAACAAGACAGTAAAATGAAAGCAAAAAGCATACATCATCCATAAAACATACAAGTCATGGCATACAATGTCTACCACAAACACTAAGGTTCAAACATAACTTAGACAAATTTTTGCGGAAAAACGACAAGTGTGGTGCTCCAACTAGCGGAATATGTTACAATTCTCACTCATATGCTAAGTCTATGATATCCTCTCTTAGACGTTTTATGGCGGTCTCTAAGTCTTGGGTACACTTCTTCTCCTCCTTGAGATCATTTTTAGTGTTGAGCATTATACACTTGAGTCTTTCACCAAGCTCCTTGATAGCATTCCAAGCTGCATTTCTTGCAAAGTCAAAGAATGTTGTATACATTTTTGAGTTGGTGCCCATTTAGAATCCCGACTCTTTGTGGTTGTCTCCCTTCTTTTTGTACAAGTGAAGTTGCACCCACCAATATTCTTCTCCTTCATCCATTACCGGAAATCCTTTGTACACGGCCTCACCATGTATCCCCAAGCTAACCATAAGGTTTTTAAGTGCTTTGGGAAACTCCGTCTCACATTATAAAGTCATGGTCATGAGTGGTCCCTTCTTGACGGCTTCGTTGATGGCGGTCATCTACAAATAGTGGTGAGAAATAAGATTAGAAAAGGTTTATGAGAAAAAAAGAGAAGTGTGGAATTTGCAAAAAGTTGCATTTTTCCTTAGTGGTTTTCTTAGTCTAATCCAACCTAGCGTCATAATCCTACAGGTAACATAGTGCTCTGATACCATTTGTAAGACCCCACCTTTGTAAGGTAAAGGTCCCTGTGATTGCAATGCTAGTCCCTGGATCAAATGCTAACATCCACAGTTTAAGATGAAGTACACTGATACAAAGGTCTTTATTACATTGTCATTCCAGAGATAAACATAGTCTTTTACAACTCCATAGCTAAAGGCTAGTACAAGAGTTCATAACATAAGTAAATAAAGTAAAGTCTTCATCTTCTTGTGCCACAGGCAAGCATGTTGAGTGCAGACTCATAACCCTAATCCTCATCAGAGTAACCTGCAACATCATAAGTTACAGACACAGTGGGTCAATACATTGGAATAGTATTGTCAAGTGATACCATAGTAGAATAGTAGTTTCTAACATCTATATGAATTTGGCTAAGTGTAGCTTGGGCTTGCTTTGCTCAAAATAGGTTTTCCTTATCAGTTGAAAACACTAAGTTTTTGTTTGATGAAAATCACCCAAGGAACCACCAATAGACATTGGTGAACCTTTAGCCCCTGTTCAACCACAAATTTTTAACTTAGAAATTGGGATGAGGAGATCCTTGATAGCTTCAATGTCTTGATGCTCAAATTGTCCGTTGTCGGGGACACGGCTAAGTACTTAGGTTTTTCCTTCTCGAGAGGTGGTGCACTTTCCCCACAAGACTCGACATGCATCGAGACGAGATCTTTCAGAAGCCTTCCCTAAGACCAAATGGACGCGTTCCAACCTATCACCCTACCATCATCTGTCCATCTGGCTAATTTATTGCAACCTATATGTTCAAGGCGGAACCCATATTGCCATGTGGCTGCACTAGAAGCTTCTAGACACTTAGTATCTCAAATCCCTTTGTTCCTGGGTGGCTTTCCACAAGTGTGATACACAAGGTAGACCATAGATATGGGCCTTGTGTAACCACTCAACATAACCCATTCATACCATTCCACCCAGGTGATTCATTCACTTAGTAGTTTTATTAAGCAAAATCATAAGTCAAAAGACTTAGTAAAATTTCCATAGCATGTATATATCCACCCTTGTTTTCTACTAGCTAGGCTAAGCATGATATCAACAAGTATCTCAACTTTAGAGAATAATTCTACCAAGACTAGAACTACTAGGATTTCCCATGGCATAGCATATAGATACTTAGCAAAAATTTCATGCAAACCCTATGCAAAATATCACTAGTGCATAGTCAAAAATAGTAGGACAAATACATGAAGAACCACTTGCCTTGGTAGTTGGGGTAGTAGCAACAATCCTCACAATCAGAATCACCACTAGCACCAAAATCTACACATAAAATGATAGCACCAAATTCACATTCCAATATTCAAGAAAAAATATTATGAATGCATGCAAATGCCATGTGATGATTTTTCTAAACTAAACAAGACAAGTCAAACAGTAATGAACACAAAATCAATTATTTGTAGTCTAAATAAACTTAAATTGGCCTTAAAAACATTTTATAAATAATTTATATAGTCAAAATAAGCCTATATTTGTCTCTGCACAAAATTCCATTTTACAGAAGCAACAAAATGAAGCCCACAGTAGTGTAGGATTTATTTTTCTGAATCGAATGAAATCTTATTTGTATTTTTTGGATAAACAAAACAAAAGATATGAATTTTACAAGTTTGAATCTCTAATAGATATAAAAACATATTTTAAATCAAAACCCTAGCCATGTGGTTGTGTCTTATTGGTTGATACCGGTTCGGTTTGATCGATCATCCAGAGCCGTAGGATCTAAGTGACTCTATATGGCTCAGATCTAATAAAAACATTTCGCTTAAGTGATCTATCGTGGCCACTGGATCTGCATCTAACGGCTGCTAAGCATGCGACCATAGCCTGGTGGTGCAGCGTCGGCTACGCGGCGGCGATGCTCCGGCGAATGCAGAGGGAGCTGGGGGTTGTGGAGGTGCTTACCAGACTCACGAGGTCACGCAGAAGCTCAACATGTCGCTGGCATGGACGGGGGCGTGCTTTGGTGGTCGGAAGAGCTCGTCGGAAACCTAGCTAGCGTCGGGCTCGGCTTGACGGAGACGAAGGTGATGTTCCAGGCCTGTTGGATATATGCCCTAGAGGCAATAATAAAAGTGGTTATTATTATATCTTTGTGTTTATGATAAATGTTTACATTCATGCTATAATAATATTAACCGGAAACATTAATACTTGTGTGATTTGTAAACTAAATTAGAGTCCCTAGTATAGCGTCTTTGTAATACTAGCTTGTTGGTTAATAGATGATCGTGGTTTCCCGATCATGAACATTGAGATGTTGTTAACAACAAGATCATATCATTAGGAGAATGGTATGATGGACATACTCCTATAGATAAGAATAGCATTAAGATCAAGTCATTTCAATAGTTCGTTTGCTATAATCTTTCTGATACATAGTAACCTAATTCCTTCGACCATGAGATCATGCTAATCACCATCACCGGAAGGATTCTTTGATGACATCAAACACCACACCATAACTGGGTGGCTATAAAGGTGGCATTGAGTGTTCAGAAAGTATGTGTTGAGGCACATGGATCAAGAGTGGTATTTGTCTATCCATATGACGGATAGATATACTCTATGCCCTCCCGGTGGAATGTCATCCAATTGGCTTGCAAGCATGTGACTGGCTCACAAGGGATCACATATCACGGGAACGAGAAAAGAGTACTTATTGGTAACGAGGTTGAACTAGGTATGCAAAGATACCGACGATCAAAACCTCGGATAAGTAAACTATCGTGAGACAAAGGGAAATTGGTATTGTATGTAAGTGGTTCATTCGATCGCAAAGTAGTCGTAGAAATATGTGGGAGCCATATGAATTTCCAGATTCCTCTATTGGTTATTGATCAGAGAAGTGTCTCAGTCATGTCCGCATAGTTCACGAACCGTAGGGAGACACACTTAAGGATTCAATGTTGTTTAGTAGATATGGAATGTTAGTAGGGATACCGAATGTTGTCCGGAGTCTCAGATGGGATCTAGGATATCACGAGGAGATCCGGAATGGTCCGAAGAATAAGATTCATATAAGGAAAGTCCGATTCCGGAGTTCGGGAAAGATTCCGATGTTTTCATCGGAGAATTTCTAGAAGGGTCTAGAAGGTTCACCGGACCGGAAGGTGAATGGACCATGAATGTGTCATGGGTAAGTGGAATGATTGGATCATATCCTAGGTTGCTTGGTTTGGGAATTTGCAAGAGAGAATTAAATCTCTAAATTGGAAGTCAAATGGGAGGTTTGAAAAGTCAAACTAGAACAATGGTTTCCTAGTGGAAGAAGGAAAGAGTCCTTCTCTCAATCCAACTTGGGTTTGGGTTTGGATTCAAACCCACCCCTCCCAAGGCTGCCCCCTCTCATAAATAGAGGGGGAGGGCTTCCCCAAAAAACCAAGCCCTAGCCCTCCCACACACATGCGTCGCTGCCAAGCCACCGCCGGCCTGTCGCCCTAGCGGCTGCCGACACCTCCTCCTCCTCCCGGTCTTCTAAACCCTACATCACCGGGAAACCCTAGATCCACCATAACTCGCACCGGGTTAGGCGAAGCCCTACGGGATCTTCCCTCTACTTCTGACACCACGCCGTCGTGCTGCCGGAATCGCGAGGCGGGAACTACAACCTCCGCTGCCTGGTGGAACAAGGGAGAGGAAGATCTTCATCGAGTACCGAACGTGTGACCGACTGCGGAAGCGCTGCCAGAACGCAGCGCTGGAAGGATCGTCTACACGATCTTGAGATTGGCAAGTGTACGACTACATCACCCACGAGAATCTGCTCTCGTTAACCGCTTTGGAATCTTCGAGGGTGAGTGCTTCTATTGACTCGTTGCTACAATCTAGTAGATAGAACTTGGCTTGTTTGTGTGCATGCGATAGAAGTTTTTTGTTTTCCATGCTACGAACCCCTATAGTGGTATCAGAGCCGTTTCTATATGTAGATCTGTTGCACGAGTAGAACACAATGGTCATGCGGTGGTGCTTTTATTATCCATTTCTTTTTGTGTACTTTGCATCTTGCGGTATGATGGGATGAAGCGGCCCGGGCTAACCTTACATGACATCGTTCATGAGACTTGCTCCACGCTCAACATGCAACTTGTATTGCATAAGTGGCTTTGCGGGTGTCTGTCTCTCCCATCATAGTATAGATTCAATTTACAACGGGCACTTGATAGTTCAAACATCAACGTTGTGGTTCTTGTTCGTAAGTTAGAACGACACTTATTGAAAGCCCCAAACCACGTAAAATATGCAAAGAAAATTAGAGGCGTCTAACTTTGTTTTGCAGGGGTGTGCTGTGATGTGATATGGCCATGATTGTGATTATATTTGATGTATGCAATGTTCCTTATTGTAAGTCGGCAACCGGCAGGAGCCGTATGGTTGTTTTTTAAGTCCGTTAAGACATGTGTGTCTATTCAAAGTAGTTGTAATAGTTGATGCTGGTGGACGACAACCATGAAGCGGCGCCATTGACCTTGACGCCATACCGGTGATGATGGAGATCATGTTCGTGCTTGAAGATGGAGATCGGAAAAAAGGCCATATCATATCACATATTATGAATTGCATGTGATGTTAATCCTTTTATGCATCTTGTATTGCTTAGTTCGCGACGGTAGCATTATAAGATGATCCCTCAACCACAAAATTTCAAGTTATATAGTGTTCATCCTTAGTAAGCACCGTTGCTAAAGCTCGTTGTTTCGAAGCACCACGTGATGATCGGGTGTGTTAGATTCTACGAGTGTATACAATGTGATCAAGCCAGTTTTGCTCATGCAGAAGCTAAGGTTTGATCTTGACGAGCCTAGCATGTACAGACATGGTCTCGGAACACGGATCACCGAAAGGTAAAGCATGAGTCATATAGTAGATATGATGATAATGTTGATTGTTCGCCATTGAAGCTACATCAACTCTTGTGATGATCGGTTTTGATGTGGTGGATTTGGTTCGTGTGATCACTAAAGCAATGTGAGTGGGAGTTCACCTAGATTAATTTAACTATTAATTAGAACTCAATTTTTCATAAACTTAGTCTAAACTATTGTAAATATGTTGTAGATCAATGGCGGCCCCTACCATCAATTTTAATGTGTTCCTAGAGAAAGAAAAGTTGAAAAACAATGGAAGCAACTTCACGGATTGGTTCCGAAATTTGAGGATAGTCCTCAGTGCTGGTAATTTGACCTATGTGCTGGATGCACCGCTAGGTGACCCACCTGCAGCTGATGCTACCGATGATGTAAAGAATGTTTTCATCGCTCGGAAGAATCAGTACTCCACAGTTCAGTGTGCTATCTTATATGGTTTGGAATCAGAGCTTCAGAAAAGGTTTGAGAACCATGACCCACATGATATTGTCCGTGAACTCAAAATGATATTGGAGGCTCACGCGGTAGTTGAGAGTTATGAGGCTTCTAAAAAGTTCTTTAACTGCAAGATGGAAGAGGGAAGCTCCATCAGTGAGCACGTGCTTAAGATGTCTAGGAACGCAAGCAAGATTCAAAGCTTAAGTATAGTGATTCCTAATGCTTTGGGGATTCACCGTGTCCTCCAATCACTACCACCAAGTTACAAGAACTTTGTGATGAACTATAATATGCAAAACATGGACAAGTAGTTGCCCGAACTCTTCTCCATGTTAAAATCTGCGGAAGTGGAGATCAAGAAAGATCACCAAGTGTTGATGGTCAATAAGACCACCAAATTCAAGAAGCAAGGCAAGTCTAAGAAAAAGGGAAACTTCAAGAAGGGCGGTAAGAAAGTTACCGCGCCAGCGAAGAAGACCAAGGCTAGGCCTAAGCCTGATACTGAGTGCTTTTACTGCAAGGGAGAAGGTCACTGGAAGCGGAATTGCCCTAAGTACTTGGCGGATTTGAAGAACGACAACATCAAGAAGAAAGGTATATCCGATATACATGTTATTGATGTGTATCTCACTAGTACTCGTAGTAGTGCCTGGGTATTTGATACTGGTTCGGTTGCTCATATTTGTAACTCGAAACAGGTGCTGCAGAATAGACGGAAACTAGCGAAGAACGAGGTGATGATGCACGTTGGAAATGGATCAAAGGTTGATGTGATCGCGGTCGGCACGCTACCTCTTCATCTACCATCGGGATTAGTTTTATACTTAAATAATTGTTATTTGGTGCCTGCGTTGAGCATGAACATTATATCTGGATCATGTTTATTGCGAGACGGTTACTTGTTTAAGTCCGAGAATAATGGTTGTTATATTTATATGAGTAATATGTTTTATGCATATGCACCTTTGATAGATGGTCTATTCTTATTGAATCTTGATTGTGGAAATACACACATTAATAACATTGAAGATAAACGTTTGAAATTGAGCGATAACTCGACCTATATGTGGCACTGTCATCTTGGTCATATTGGAGTGAAGCGTATGAAGAAACTCCATTCCAATGGACTTCTTGAATCACTTGATTTCGAATCACTTGAAAGATGTGAAGCATGTCTGATGGGTAAAATGACTAAGACTCCATTTTCTGGTATGATGGAGCGAGCTACGGACTTATTGGAAATCATACATACCGATGTATGTGGCCCAATGAGTGTAGCATCGCGCGGTGGTTATCGTTATGTTCTTACCTTCACGGATGACTTGAGTAGATATGGGTATATCTATTTCATGAAACATAAGTCTGAAACTTGCGAGAAGTTTAAGGAATTTCAAAGTGAGGTAGAGAATCAACGTAACAAGAAGATTAAATTTCTACGATCGGATCATGGAGGTGAATATCTAAGTTACGAGTTTGGCGAGCATTTGAAGAAATGCGGAATACTTTCACAATTGACACCGCCAGGAACACCACAACGTAATGGTGTGTCTAAACGTCGTAATCAAACTCTCTTAGATATGGTTCGTTCTATGATGTCACTTACAGATTTACCGCTATCATTTTGGGGTTATGCATTAGAAACAGCCGCATTCACTTTAAATAGGGCACCATCTAAATCCGTTGAAACGACACCGTATGAATTATGGTTTGGGAAGAAACCTAAATTGTCGTTCCTTAAAGTTTGGGGTTGCGAAGCTTATGTAAAGAAGTTACAGCCCGACAAGCTTGAACCCAAAGCGGAAAAATGTGTCTTCATAGGATACCCGAAGGAAAATATTGGGTATACCTTCTATCATAGATCCGAGGGCAAGATCTTCGTTGCTAAGAATGGATCCTTTCTAGAGAAGGAGTTTCTCTCGAAAGAAGTGACTGGAAGGAAAGTAGAACTCGACGAGGTTGTTGAACCTTCTCTTGAACTTGCGAGTAGCATAGCACCGGAAGTAGTTCCTGTGGCGCCTACACCAATAAGAGAGGAAGATAATGATGTTGATCATGAAACTTCGGTTGAAGTTACTACGGAACCTCGCAGGTCAACGAGAACTCGTACCACTCCTGATTGGTATGATCCCGTTATGAGTGTCATGTTGGTGGACAACACCGATGACCCTGCGATATATGAGGAAGCGATGATGAGCCCAGATTCCAATAAATGGCAAGAAGCCATGAAATCCGAGATTGGATCCATGTACGAAAACCAAGTATGGACTTTCGTGGACTTACTGGATGGCCGGAAGGCTGTCGAGAACAAATGGATTTTCAAGAAGAAAACAGATGCTGATGGTAATGTTACTGTCTATAAAGCTCGACTTGTCGCAAAAGGGTTTCGATAAATTCAAGCAGTTGAATACGATGAGACTTTCTCACCAGTAGCGAAGCTAAAGTCTATGAGGATTATTTTAGCAACCGTTGCATATTATAATTATGAGATATGGCAGATGGATGTCAAAACGAGTTCCTCAATGGAGACATTGATGAAGAGTTGTATATAATGCAACCCAAAGGTTTTGTCGATCCTAAAGATGCTAACAAGGTATGCAAACTTCAACGGTCCATTTATGGACTGAAGCAAGCATCCCGAAGTTGGAATCAATGTTTTGATAAGGTAATCAAAAGCTTTGGTTTTATACAAACTTATGGAGAAGCTTGTATTTACAAGAAAGTGAGTGGGAGCTCTATAGCATTCTTAATACTATATGTAGATGACATATTGTTGATTGGAAATGATGTAGACCTTCTTAATAGTGTCAAGGATTATTTGAATAACAGTTTTTCAATGAAAGATCTTGGCGAAGCAGCTTACATATTTGGCATAAAGATTTATAGAGATAGATCGAGATGCCTAATATCCTTGTCACAGTGTACATATTTGGACAAAGTTCTAAAGAGGTTTGGAATGTAAGATAGCAAAAAAGGGTTCTTGCCCATGTTGCCCAATACGACCTTGAGTAAAAATCAAAGTCCTGCAACGGCAGAAGATAGAGAAAGGATGAGTAGGACTCCCTATGCCTCAGCCATAGGATCTCTTATGTATGCCATGCTATGTACTAGACCCGACATTGCATATGCTGTTAGTTTGACTAGAAGATATCAAAGTGATCCAGGGGTGGGTCATTGGACAGCGGTCAAAAACATCCTTAAATACTTGAGAAGAACTAAGGATATGGTTCTTTCTTATGGAGGTGATGAACAACTCGTTGTTAATGGTTACACCGATGCTAGTTAGAATACCGATCCGGATGATTCTAAATCTCAATCTGGATACGTATTTACTTTGAATGGTGCAGCAGTTAGCTAGAGGAGTGCAAAGAAAAGAGTTGTGGCGAGATCTTCAACTGAATCGGAATACATAACTTCTTTGGAGACTTCACAAGAGGCTATATGGATGAAGGAGTTCATTATAGAGCTCGGTGTGGTTCCAAGTGCGCTGGAGCCAATGTCTATCTATTGTGATAACTCGGGCGCCATAGCCAATGGGAAAGAACCAAGGTCACACAAGAAGCTGAAGCACATCAAGCTACGTTTGCACGCTATTCGAGAGCATGTCCAAGATGGTGACATAAATATTTGCAAAGTACACACATATCTACATGTGGCGGATCCGTTGACTAAACCTCTCCCGAGGGCAAAACATGACCAGCACCAAACCACCATGGGTGTTCGGTATATTACCATGTAATATAGATTAGTTGTGTCAACACCCGGATTTTTAATCCAAGATGCCTGTTATGCCATACATCGCAATCCCAGGATTACCATTTTTGCGAGACATAACAGAATTGGATACCATAGTACATCATCCATTACAAACCGTACATAAGTTCTTACACAAATAGGGATCTCATGATCTAGTTCTTAATACAACATCAAGTAGCAGAATATGTAATAATAACGATAGCGTAGGCGAAGCTCCATCTTCGGGGTCACAGGCAATGCTGACGATGGGCGATGATCCTAGTTGTCGTAACCTTCATGGGGTCCATCCTCCAGATACTCCTCTTCATATTCTGGCCATGGGAATAGCCAGGGGCAAAGCCATGAGTACTCTTTAAGTACTCGCAAACTAATACGAACAGGTAAAAGGGGTTTTTGGATAATAGGACACTAGGCTCTAGGGTTGTTTTGCAAAATCCAGATTTATCTCTACTAGGTTCCAAAGCTAGTCACAATTTTATAACTCCTAAGTGGGAACTTGTATTTCATATCACAACTCTGTTGTGGTCAAGTCAAAGTTTCAAATCATTTCACATGTCATTTTGAAAAGTCTGACGGGGGAACAGTATGGCCACTCCAACTGTCCATAACCACGGACGCGGCTATTCGAATAGTTTGACACTCTGCAGAGATTGTACACTTTCACCACAACATTCGATACATCCGTCAGGAACAAATCCTGAATTCACCATACTCACTATGCGGATAATCAATCCTAACCTTTCAATTACATGCCCTAGTATAAGCACCTCTCCTGTGAGTTTGCCCTCCCAACCATGACCAACTGTCATCTTGGGTACTGCACAGGTGGACAATCTTCACAAGGTAGCCTCAGCTCAGACCTTGGCCGTGAGGGAACTAATACTAAGGTATATAAGTTTCCAGTCAAGCCCTACCCAATCTTTGGGTATTGTGGTTATATGATAAAATTGGAATGGTATCGCATCCAGACAACCATTATTTTTATAAAGGGCTAAGGCTCATGCCTCAACATTTTCATCACCAAAATCATCAGGTGTTCGGAAACACATGTCCAAAACATTTCAATAGAATGATCCATCATTCCAAGGTTTTCATAACCATTTTTCCACCAAGTATTCCCATCTAAAGTTGATCAAGTTTTATGCTTAGCACTAGCATCTACAAGTGGGGGTGAGTACTAATGAGGAGTGGTAACTAGGGGAGTTTTAACTAAGTACACCTTATATCTTAGGCCGATATCAAGGTTTCTCACTTAGGCCAAATTTTATGCTCTTTATGCAACCTTCACATATCTTTCTAATATCTACCAAACTCTTAAGTAAACTCTAAGTAAGAGCTTTGATAAAGAAATAAAGTAAGAAGCTTGCAAGTAAAACTAGGATTGGTTTATCAAGTGGGTATGATCACATATGCTTAAGGCATATAGTTGGCATGGTAACAAATAGTGGTTTGTTGCATCAGTATAGTATCTTGCAAGGGTTAGCTTGCACATTCACTGGTAGTATTAGGCTTGCACAACATCAGTATAAGCTTTCCTTGTGCAGAGAAGTGGTTGAAGTTCTCCTCGGCTTCTTCTTCGTAGAATCCTCCTTCCTCCTCGTATCCTTGGTCGGTACTAGCGTCTATAAATTAATACGGGGTACACAATCACCAAACAATACTTAACTACTTGCAATCATCACACACAAGGGTCCTATAGATGATCTAGCATCATCACTAATATTACAAGGTTAAAGCTTGGTTTAATTCCTTTTATTTTTAGAAAAGTAATTTCTACTCATTGAAAAACTACTTAAGAATTAATATTCTCCAAACCAAACATGGGATTATGTTGACACATGTCATCACCACATATTTTAGTTCATGGGAATGCGATTTAAAGTGATGTCACAATTTAATAAGGTTTTACCCTTTTATTTTAATTAATTAAAGTGACTAGAAATGCCTATGGGGCATTCTTTTATTACTTGAACATTATTTCTGCAAGTAAACCTATATATTTTTATATATTCTGAAAGGTATGGTTAAATGTGATTTTTGAGAGTTGGAATCAACTCAAAATCTATTATGGTTTAAATTTGAAAAATGTTTGAATGCAGAAAAGCTTCTGCCTTGTTATTTTTACCATAGGTGATCTATAGATCCAAATGGCTTGAATCCAACGGGCTTGGATTCAGCATTCCCAGACCTTTCTAACAAAATTGGTTTCATTCAATTTTGTGCACTGAATCGATCTGGTTGATTTTTGAAGTTGGGTACAGAAGTGTGTTTGAAATAAAATGAAAAAAGTTTAATTCAAATCACTGGGCTTCGCGGGAAGAGTTAACGGGCCGGCCTGCTAAGAGCAGTGCTCCCACGGGCTGCTTAAGTGGGTGTACCCACTCGTCAGTGATACAGGGAGGGGCGAAGAGGTACGGGGCAACGGCTGGGAGTCATCGTCGACGCGAGGCAACGCCGGCGAGAAAGAAACCTAGCGCGGATAGTGAGGGATGCTGGGGGCTCACCGGGGTGTAGGCAAGGGTTGGCGAGGCGGGCGAACGACGAAGTCGACGACGGCAAACTCAGGGGTGGTCGCGGTAGCTCCTGGGGTGGACGAAATCGATGGCGCCCTTCTTCTCCAGAGGCGGCGGGCTCCGGTGAAATTCCGGCGAGGTGGTGCTCGCCTTGCTCCGGGAACGGTGTGGCACGATCAGTGTTGAGAGGGGAGTAGAATGGTGTGAAGAATTCGAGCGGGGGTGGCCTCTATTTATAGTCGAGCGAGGGGACCGACGGGGCGCACGGTGAGCTCGTCGGGGGCGATGTTTAGGGATGTAAGTGGCACACCATTTAATCCCGCGTAATACCATTTATTAGTACTCTAGTTCAATAAAGTATGTCTTTTCTAAAACAAAGAACTAAGATTTTGAATAAACGAGACTCGCGGATGCCATTTAAGTGCCATTTACATCCCTAGCGATGTTACAGGAGGCTATTGGCATGGGCGAAGGTAGGGGATGGTGCGGTGTTCCCTGGCGATGCTCAACGACATGGTTTCGAGGCGTGGGGCGGTGCGGCTTGGTCTAGAACATGCGACGCTCTGCACGGCAGAGGCGGCGTCTTCGACGGCGAACGGTTGCTGTGCGGCACGGGGCGGCGAACGAGGATGTTTGGCGGTCTACTGGGTCGGTGGGGATTGTGTATGCACGCGGCGAGGGCGGCGTGCGGTCTGTGGGCTTCGGTCGAGGGTGGCGCTCTAGAGCACGCTCGGCATGGTCGCTGGCGGTCTGGGCGTGGTCCGTGCGTGTGGTCCAGGGCTTGGCAACGCTCGCGGCTGGGACAGTGAGTGGTGGTGGACGGTGGGCTGCCTCCCAGACATGCTGGATAGGCTTGCTTCTCCTCCTAGCGTGCTGTCGACTATGGGGTGGCAAGGGTGTGCTCGGCTGTTCACCATTGATGACAATGGCAAGCTCACAGTGGTGCTAGTGCTTGGTTTAGTTAGCTAGATGATCTACTGAGATGGTTGTGAGCCAAAGAGGGGACAAGTTAGGCTCAATTCACTGCTCCAAATAGTGTTTAGATTTTGTATGATTTGTGTCTGCAACCTGTTTGATGAAATAGCCGCATGAAATCAAGTTTTGAATTTTGAAAAGATTTTTGGTGGGTTTGCTAGATTGGTGCTGGTGAGTCTGCAGATGCTTGGGTTTTGAAAGTTGAGCTTGTTTGAGTGGTTTTTGAAAAAGTGGGATCTTCCCATATGATAAAGATTCAATTTTGAAATGTCATTTAAACTATGTATTTGAAAGTTTCTAGATGATCACAAAGTGGGCCTTGATACTTTGTTATGAGTACATTCAAGGGTGCAAAGATCCAGAAAAGTTTCTGTTAGGTTCTAAAAGTTTGAGACAACCAAAGTAGGCATGGGAGTTAAATTGGTCAAAATGACCATTCCTTTATTTTATTGGTTTTGATTTATTTGTCCTTAGGAAAAGTTTGGGAAAAGTTTTAGATGATGTTTATTTCACCTAAATCATTTTACAAGCAAGGAAACACACAAACAAGATGGTTCAAAAGAATTTCAAGTTTAATGCATACTCATATGCATGCATTCATAATTTTATTTAACAAAGTTTTTGTTCACCCTAATTTTGATGATTAGAAAATGGATGATCCAATTTTAGTATTTTTGGGATGTTACAAACCTTCCCCGCTTAAACAAAATCTCATCCCGAGATTTGAAAAAGGACGAAAAGATTACCTAGGATTTGAAGAGATCAGAAAACTCCGTCCTGATGTGATCTTCGCGCTCCCAGGTAGCTTCCTCTTCGGTGTGGTTGCTCCACTGAATCTTGAGAAACATGATGCTTTGGGTTCGGGTAGTTCGAAAAGCTTCTTCCAAAATACGGATGGGTACTTTGGGATAGGTCAGGTCATCGTTGATCTCTATGTTCCGGTGATCGATATTTTTGAACACTTCGGTCATCTCGGGGACTTCGAGACACTTGCGAAGTAATGAGATATGGAACACATTGTGCACGGCTGACATCTCTTCAGGTAGTTCCATTTGATACGATACTACTCCTCGACAGTTCAGAATCTTGAAAGGTCCGATATATCTGGGGGCTAACTTTCCTTTGAGTTGGAAACGCTGCATTCCCTTCAATGGCGACACTATCAGATAAACAAAATCTCCTATGTTGAAGGCGAGGTCTCTACGTCTCTTGTCGGCGTAACTCTTCTGTCTGGATTGGGCGGTCTTGAGGTGCTCACGAATCTTGTGAACCTTCTCTTCTGCTTTTCGTAGGATGTCGGGTCCAAAAATCTGACTCTCTCCTACTTCCGACCAGTTCAAAGGGGTGCGACACTTCCTTCCGTACATGAACTCAAATGGGGCCATTTGCAAACTGGCTTGATAACTGTTGTTGTATGAAAATTCTGCAAACGGCAGACAGTCTTCCCAGTTGGATCCATATTCTAACACACATGCTCTCAGCATATCTTCGAGTATTTGGTTTACTCGCTCCGTTTGTCCATCGGTCTGAGGGTGGTACGCGGTGCTGAAATCTAGGCGGGTTCCTAAACCTTCTTGGACTTTCTTCCAAAATCTCGAGGTAAACTGAGTTCCTCGATCCGATACGATGTTCTTGGGGACTCCGTGCAAACTGACGATTCTAGCGATGTACAACTCCGCTAGCTTCGAACTCTGATAGGTGGTTTTGACGGGTAAGAAATGAGCGACTTTGGACAATCTGTCCACTATGACCCAGATAGAGTCATTTCCCCTACTAGAAGTAGGCAGTCCTGTGATAAAGTCCATTCCTACAGAATCCCATTTCCATTCCGGAATCTGCAATGGTTGCAACAATCTAGCGGGTCTTTGATGTCCTGCCTTGACTCGCTGACATATATCACACTTGGCGATATAGCTTCCGATTTCTCTCTTCATCTTATGCCACCAAAATTGCTCTTTCAAATCTTGATACATCTTAGTTCCTCCGGGATGGATAGAATAAAGAGTATCATGATCCTCCTTCAAAATAACTTCTTTCAACTCAGAATCTGCTGGTACACAAAGGCGTCCTTTGTACCACAGAACTCCTTCTTCGTCCTCGGTGAATCCAGGTACTTTGCATGTACCGATACGACGCTTGATTCCATCAATACTAGCATTTCCCTTCTGTGCCTCTTTAATCTGACTGATCAAAGTGGGCTGGAGTTCTATGCTAGCCAAAAATCCTTCACTTACTAATTCCATCCGAAAATCTTCCATCTCTTTGTGAAAACTTGGTTGCTCCTTCAAAATCATGGAGTTCAAGCGGCACGGCAATCTGCTAAGGGCATCTGCTACTACGTTGGCTTTACCAGGGTGATAGTGAATGTCCAGGTCGTAATCCTTGATTAGCTCAATCCATCTTCTCTGTCTCATATTCAGCTCCTTCTGAGTGAATATATACTTTAGGCTCTTGTGATCCGAATAAATTTCACAACGGTTTCCCATCAGGTAATGTCTCCATGTTTTCAGGGCTAGAACTATGGCTGCGAGTTCGAGGTCATGGGTTGGGTAATTTTGCTCGTGTTGCTTCAGTTGTCGAGATAGATAAGATATAACTTTGCCTTCTTGCATTAGCACACATCCGAGACCAATCTTGGATGCGTCACAATACACATCGAAGGGCTTCGTGATATCTGGCATGATCAAGATTGGGGCGAAAATCAATCTTCTCTTGAGTTCTTGAAAACTCGCTTCACATTTGTCCGTCCATTCAAACTTCTTGTCCTTCTTCAGCAATTGGGTCATGGGTCTGGCGATACTCGAGAATCCTTTTACGAATTTGCGGTAATATCCCGCCAATCCGAGAAAGGCACGAACTTGGGTTTGAGTGGTTGGGGCTTGCCAATCTTCTACATCTTTCACTTTGGCAGGGTCAACAGCAATTCCTCCGGCTGATACGATGTGACTGAGGAATCCTACCTCCTGTAACCAGAATTCACATTTGCTAAATTTTGCATACAACTGATGCTCTCTAAGGGTTCCAAGAATGGTCCTTAGGTGTATCTCATGTTCTTCTTCTGATTTGGAATAAATCAGAATGTCATCGATGAAAACAACGACAAACTTGTAAGATCCCTCCTTTATAAAGGAAAAAGGATCCCTGTGATTGCAATGCTAGTCCCTGGATCAATGCTAGCATCCACAGTTTAAGATGAAGTACATAGAAACAAAGGTCATTATTACAGTCATTCCAGATACAACATAGTCTTTACAACTCCATGGCCACAGGTCTATTACAAGAGTTTAAATAAATAAATAGATAAAAGTCTTCATCTTCATGTGCCACAGGCAAACATGTTGAGTGTAGACTCATGACTCCTAATCCTCATCAGAGTAACCTGCAACATCACAAGTTACAGCCACAGTGGGTCAATACATTGGAATAGTATTGGCAAGTGATACCTTAGTACAATTTTGGTGGACTAGATACCATATGCATTTTGGCTAAGTGTAGCTTAGGCCTGCTTTGCTCAAAATAGGTTTTGCCTATTAGTTGAAAAACTCTAAGTTTTTCTTTGTCAAAACTTTTCCCAAGGAACCACCAATAGACATTGGAGTCCTTCACCCTTGTTCACCCACAAGTTTTTACTTAGAAATTGGGATGAGGAGATTCTTGATAGCTTCCATGTCTTGATGCTCAAGTTGTCCTTTTCCAGGGACATGGCTAAGTACTTAGATTCTTCCATCTGCAGAGGTTGTGCACTTTCCCCACAAGCCTTGATTTTCACCAAGACAGGACCTTTCAGAAGCCTTCCCTTAGACCAAATGGACGCGTCCCAACCTATCATCCCACTACCACCAACTGTCCAAATGGCTAAGTTCTAGCAACCTATGTGATCCAGGCAGAGCCCATATTGCCAAGTGGCTAACATTTGGCCTCTAAAATATCTTTGTTCCTGGGTGGCTTTCCACAAGTGAGATACACAAGGTAAACCATAGAAATGGGCCTTGTGTAACCACTCAACATAAACCATTCCTTCCATTCCACCCAGGTGTTTCATTAACTTAGTTGTTTTATTAGGCAAAACACAAGTCCAAAGACTTAGAAATATTTTATCATAGCATGTATATTTCACCACCCTTGGTTGCTACTAGCTAGGCTAAGCATGACATAGATAAGCATCTTAACTTAGAAATTTCCTAGCAATTCTACAACTACTAGGATTTCCCATCATGGCATATAAGCAAAATATAACATGCAATACTAGCACAATAATTCTAATGCTTAGTAGAAAACATAGGGATAAAAATATCATGAAGCACCACTTGCCTTGGTAGTTTGGAGAGTATCTACACTCCTCACAATCACAATCACTATTGGCACCAAAATCTACACATAAAATCATAGCAACAATCACATACAAAATATATACAAACAAAAATATATGAATGCATGCAATATGATATGTGATGATTTTTAAAACTCAACAAAGGAAGTGTACAGTACTGGTTCATAAACAAGTTCAAAAGTTGCCAAACAACATTTATTTAAACCTTAAAACATTTCTTAAACAATTCATATACTCAAAATAGCCCTACACATGTTTCTGTAAATAAAACCATTTTAACAGAAGCAAAACATTAAACACGTTGCATAGTTAGAAAGGGCTTGCTCTCCTGATTCCATTGATATAAAATTTGTCAAATTTGAACGTGGGAACCAAAAGTTATAGCTAAAACAAAATCAAACATCTAATAGATTCAAATTCTAGTTTTAAATTTAATCCCTGGCCACGCGTCACGCTCTGATTGGCGTGTACTGGTTCGCTCAGGATCGCGTCTGTGAGCCGTTAGATCTACTTAATCTGCACGGCCCAGATCTACTCATACCATTTAGTTTAAGTGATCTGTTTATACGCACTGGATCTAGATCCAACGGTCCTAGATCAAGCGACCAGGGATGGGCGGCGCTGGCGGTGGCTACTGGCGGCGGCGAGCTCTGTCTACGGTGGCGCGACGCTACAGGTGGCTCTGGGGTCGCAGGGGATGCTTACCAGAAGCGTGGCAATGCACTGATGCTCAACCTGGCAACGACTTGGCAAGGGGCGCACAGACACGGCTGCATGGGCTCGTCGGAGTTGCTGTCAGCGTCGGGCTCGGGTGGACGACGACGTTGGCGATGCTCCTGGTCACCCTAGCATGAACAAACGACATCAGGAGATGCGCAAGACTACGGCGAACACAATCATGTGAGTCAGAGGCGAAGGGGAACAAGGGGCTCACCGAATTTAATCGCTGGAGTTGAGGACGTCGTCGGAACCTTGCTGTGCTTGTCGAAGACGACGACCTGGGGCGGTATAGAAGGAACCAATGGTGTTAGTAGGTGTGCAAGGAAGTGGTGAAGCTGTCTGCAAGAACCAGAGAAGAAGGGGCGCACGGGGCTCACCGGGATTAGTCGCCGGAGTGAGCTGTGTCTGCGGCGGTGCGAGGATGATTGCGGGCAGCCTGGGGGCGCTCTGTGCTCGGAGTCTGGGGGGAAATGGAGAGGGGGTAGAGGGGGTTTAAGTAGGCAAGGCGGGGGCGTGATTTACTCCTGCATTCAACGCGAATTGACGACGCGAATCAAGCCAGGAAACGCACGTCGTGATTTGGGGAAGAACATGTCGCGGGGTGGAGACGACGACGTCGTGTGGGCCGCGGCTGTCAGCGAGAGAAACAGAGGGGGAGTGGGTCCTGTCTGTCAGTCACTTAGCGGGTGCGGTGATGAGTGAAGAAAACGTTTCGCGCGGGGGGGGGGGGGGGGGGTTGCTGGGCTTAGCTGGGCCAGTTGGGCCAGATTCGGCTGAAAGCTTATTTTTTTCCTTTTAACCCTTTTCTTTTTCTGTTTGATTTTTCTGAAATGATTTTCAACTCCAAATCAAATGAGTTTGAATTCAAATCTTCTCTAGGTTTTTATACTGCAAACCTTGTACTCAAATGTGTGTCAAACACTACTGTTTATTCTAAACACTTTGACCAAATGAAAAATAAAAATAAAACCAAGCCTTTATGTGATATATACAATAGGCATAAAATTGGTTTTATTTACTCCTTTTGTTTTGAAAACTTTGCTCAAGCTTTTGAAGGAGCCTAAGTTTGAATTCAAACCTTACTGAACAAAACAAGTACTCTCCTCATTGGAAAATAGCACTAAGGCTAGAGCAACTTACATGAAATAATAAGCATATATGCTTCTGTTTTGAAATGTTTTGTTTGAAATGAAAATCATATGATCATGGATGCATGGATGATATGCATGAGTTTGAAACATGATTTTAGGGATGTTACAAATCTTATCTAGGAAGTCCATAAAAATCTTATTCATGAGATTCATGAAATAAGCGGGGGCATTGGTTAATCCGAAAGACATGATTGTATACTCATACAATCCATATCTGGTGGTAAAGGCAGTCTTTGGAATATCCTCTGCACGAATTTTGAGTTGGTGATAGCCAGTTCTAAGATCAATCTTAGAAAACACTTTGGCACCAGTCAACTGATCAAACAAATCTTCTATCTTGGGCAAGGGGTACTTGTTCTTGATAGTGACATCATTCAATTTCCGATAATCCGTACACAAACGGTTACCTCCATCCTTCATGTCCACAAACAAGACATATGATTTCCAAGGTGACGCACTTGGTTGAATGAATCCAATTTCCAGCATGTAATCCAGTTGCTTCTTCAATTCTGCTAGCTCTGACTGGTTCATACTATATGGTCTGTTGGCTATGGGTCCAGTTCCGGGGATTAGTTCGATGATAAACTCGATATCCCGATCTGGGGGCATACCGGGCAAAACATCTGGAAATACATCGGGGTATTCACAGACTATCCAGACTTGGTCAATGGTAGGTTGGGCTATACTCTTGTTACACTTGAATTGGCGAGGTAAGGTTTCAGATATTTGCTCGACTGATATTCCGGCTGTACTGGTCATGGTTATGGCTTTCTTGGCACAGTCAATCAATCCTTTATGTTTGGACATCCAATCCATTCCTAGTACTACTTCCAAACCTTTAGTTCCGAGTACTATCAGATTTGCATAAAAATCTATGCCATGGATTCGGATAGGGACGGCTTTGCAAATTTGCCTAGCCTTGGTGGTTGATCCGGGAATTTGAACAATCATAACATGCTTCAATTTGGTTGGTTGAATTTTACTAGTGCTTGCAAATTCTTCGGTGACAAATGAATGCGATGCACCAGAATCAAACAACACTCTTGCAAGTACTGAATTAATAGAAAACATACCCAGCACGACGTCTGGCGCTTCCTGAGCTTCTTCAGCATGCATGAGAAAAAGACGGCCGTTGCGGTTGAGCGAATTCCCTGGGGCAAATCTTCTTCCTGGCTAAACACGACGCTGTTGCTGAGCTGGGACATTGGCATTGGGGGCTGTAGCATTCTTCTAGTTGGGGCACTCGTTGGAATAGTGGCCTTTATTTCCACAGTCATAACAGGTCACTTGCGACTTGTCCTTTGCTGCTACAGGCACGGCATTGCTTCCAGTCCTCGGGGCAGTGTTGGTGTTGGCGGTAACATTGTTGTTGTTGAACTTGGCTAGGGCACGATTGAAATTGCTAGGGTTGCCGGAGTTGTGGTGATTTCCTCCGGGTCTAGGGTTTCCACAGTTGGGATAGGTTGGACGGTTCATCGGGGGTCTATTGGTCCTTGGGGAAAATCCTGGAGATGGGTTGGGGCGATACTTTGGGGTCTAATGGGTTCCGGGCTGATGCATCATACGATGCTTGCGGTTCTCATTGGCTTGGTTGATCTTTCCTTCCATATGGATAGCAGAGTCGACCAGGGCTTCAATATCAGCAAAGGGGATATTGAATAACACAGTCTGCATCTCATCATGCAGACCATTAAGGAATCTTTCTTTCTTCTTGGCTTCGGTGTCGATCTCATCCGGGGCATACCTAGCTAATGACAAAAATTTGTCACGGTATTCCACTACGGTCATCCTTCCTTGCTTCAGCTCTCTGAATTCATCTCTCATTCTCTTGATCAAACCCGGTGGCACATGGGTTCTGCTAAACTTGACCTTGAATTCCTCCCAGGTCATCATGTGGCCTCCGGTCATTGCGCGAACACTGTTCCACCATGCTCTGGCATCTCCGGCTAGATAGTGGGTGGCGAACAGGACTTTCTCGTTGGCTTCCACTCCGGCTACTTCTAGGTTATTTTCCATGGTTTGCAGCTAATCATCGGCGTCTAGGGGTTCTTCTAACTTAGTGAAAATAGGTGGGTTGGTATTCTGGAAGTTCTTGAGATTAGATCCATGGTTGTCTTGATTTCCATGGCCTTGGTTGTTGTGGGCAAGTTGGGCTATCTGATGAAGTGTGGCTAGGTTGGCTTGATGTTCCGCTCTTTCAGCTTCACGGTCAGAAGTCAACATTTGCAGAATCTGCAACATCGGGTCCGGGGATGAACCACTTCCTCCGCGTGGCATCTGAAGATTGAGATAGATCATGAGAAAAGAGGGAAATTTCTAAGGTTTTGGGTCTTTGAAAAGTTTTTAAAGTTTGACTCATATTTTTCTAGCAACTTGCTTTTTCATTCATTCATTCATTCATAGCACCCAGTACAACACACACCACAACAAAGAAAAAACAAATGGTTTTACGAACCATTCTGAGAACTACGATACAATGGGACTGAATACTACTCACTACACTAGTGCTCAAGTGCTACTACTCCTTGGAATATGTGGCTTCATCATCTTCATCATCATCGATGAAGGCGAAATCATCTTCATCGGTGAAGATGTCCATGGCCTGATCCTCTAGAAAATCATCGTCATCGCTGAGATAGGAGTAGGGGTCTCCACGAAGATCCTCTACGGCATTCTCCCTTTCCTCCAACTGCATGTCTCTCTCATGGATGGTCTCTTCCAAAGATGAGATGTGGTGGCGAAGACGGGCAATAATGCGCTCCTTCTTGTCGAGCTGACGGCGGCGAGACTTGCGATCCTTTGCTAGAATGGCGATGGTCTGATCCTTCTTCTTGATGATGGCAGACTTGTGGTTGCAGTAGTCACGGCAGTTGTCCAACTCCTGCTGACGATCGTACATCATGAAGCTAAGGTGGTCCAATTGGGTCTTCAACTCAGGGTGGTATGGGGCTTCCAGTGGTTGTCCATTAGCATCACGCCTTGGGCAAAACTCAAAGCGTGTACCCTTGATCTGATTGATGCTCTGCCCACACAGACGGGAAAGAGCTTCCTGCATGGCCCTGGCAAGTCCATCGAGCCAGTTGTTTTCCCTCAAGGTAAACTGAATTCCCTCCGCAGTGGGAGGTTCAATATTTCCTCGGAGACTTGCCACAATTAGCCACTTCAGATCTTCTCCTCCTTGATCATTGAGCTGAGCTCCGAAGAACTCGGGGTGCGGACGCTCCAGAAGTTCCGAAAGCTGGTCCAAATCACTCTCAAAGATAAGGTCTCCTCCATTCCCAAACTGATAAAACTTCATGTCCATCTATAAGAATAGAGGATGAGTAGGTTAGCAGAGTGATCAAGTGTGTCAAAATGTTATGTATTTTTGCAAGAGTTTTTGAGGAACATGAATTTTCATGAAAGAATCAAAGGGATAAGAATGAGAATAAGTTTTTGTAAATATTTGTTTTCTTTGGTTTTGGAAACTAAGTTTTTTATTCAAACTTCCAATCTAACTAGGGTCTCCTATGGTCAGGATGGCTCTGATACCAACTTGTCAACACCCGGATTTTTAATCCAAGATGCCTGTTATGCCATACATCGCAATCCCAGGATTACCATTTTTGCGAGACATGACAGAATTGGATACCATAGTACATCATCCATTACAAACCGTACATAAGTTCTTACACAAATAGGGATCTCATGATCCAGTTCTTAATACAACATCAAGCAGCGGAATACGTAATAATAAAGGTAGCGTAGGCGAAGCTCCATCTTCGAGGTCACAGGCAATGCTGACGATGGGAGATGATCCTAGTTATCGTAACCTTCCTGGGGTCCATCCTCTAGATACTCCTCTTCATATTCTGGCCATGGAAATAGCTAGGGGCAAAGCCATGAGTACTCTTTAAGTACTCGCAAAATAATACTAACAGGTAAAAGGGGTTTTTGGATAATAGGACACTAGGCTCTAGGTTTTTTTGTGAAAGCCAGATTTATCTCTACTAGGTTCCAAAGCTAGTCACAATTTTATAACTCCTAAGTGGGAACTTGTATTTCATATCACAACTCTGTTGTGGTCAAGTCAAAGTTTCAAATCAATTCACAAGTCATTTTGAAAAGTCTGACGGGGGAACAGTATGGCCACTCCAACTGTCCATAACCGTGGACGCGGATATTCGAATAGTTTGACACTCTGCAGAGATTGTACACTTTCACCACAACATTCGATACATCCGTCAGGAACAAATCCTGAATTCACCATACTCAGTATGCGGATAATCAATCCTAACCTTTCAATTACACGCCCTAGTATAAGCACCTCTCCTGTGAGTTTGGCCTCCCAACCATGACCAACTGTCATCTTGGGTACTGCACAGGTGGACAATCTTCACAAGGTAGCCTCAGCTCAGACCTTGGCCGTGAGGGAACTAATACTAAGGTATGTAAGTTTCCAGTCAAGCCCTACCCAATCTTCGGGTATTGTGGTTGTACGATAAAATTGGAATGGTATCGCAACCAGACAACCATCAGTTTTATAAAGGGCTAAGGCTCATGCCTCAACATTTTCATCACCAAAATCATCAGGTGTTTGGAAACACATGTCCAAAGCATTTCAATAGAATGATCCATCATTCCATGGTTTTCATAACCATTTTTCCACCAAGTATTCCCATCTAAAGTTGATCAAGTTTTATGCTTAGCACTAGCATCTACAAGTGGGGGTGAGTACTAATGAGGGGTGGTAACTAGGGGAGTTTCAACTAAGTACACCTTATATCTTAGGCTGATATCAAGGTTTCTCACTTAGGCCAAATTTTATGCTCTTTATGCAACCTTCACATATCTTTCTAGTATCTACCAAACTCTTAAGTAAACTCTAAGTAAGAGCTTTGATAAAGAAATAAAGTAAGAAGCTTGCAAGTAAAACTAGGATTGGTTTATCAAGTGGGTATGATCACATATGCTTAAGGAATATAGTTGGCATAGTAACAAATAGTGGTTTGTTGCATCAGTAGAGTATCTTGCAAGGGTTAGCTTGCACATTCACTGGCAGTATTAGGCTTGCACAATATCAGTATAAGCTTGCCTTGTGCAGAGCAGTGGTTGAAGTTCTCCTCGGCTTCTTCTTCGTAGAATCCTCCTTCTTCCTCGTATCCTTGGTCGGTACTAGCGTCTATAAATAAATACGGGGTACACAATCACCAAACAATACTTAACTACTTGCGATCATCACATACAAGGGTCCTATAGATGATCTAGCATCATCACTAATATTACAAGGTTAAAGCTTGGTTTAATTCCTTTTATTTTTTAGAAGAATAATTTCTACTCATTGAAAAACTACTTAAGATTTAATATTCTCCAAACCAAACATGGGATTATGTTGACACATGTCATCACCACATATTTTAGTTCATGGGAATGTGATTTAAAGTGGTGTCACAATTTAATAAGGTTTTACCCTTTTATTTTAATTAATTAAAGTGACTAGAAATGCCTATGGGGCATTCTTTTATTACTTGAACATTATTTCTGCAAGTAAACCTATATATTTTTATATATTCTAAAAGGTATGGTTAAATGTGATTTTTGAGAGTTGGAATCAACTCAAAATCTATTATGGTTTAAATTTGAAAAATGTTTGAATGCAGAAAAGCTTCTGCCTTGTTATTTTTACCATGGGTGATCTATAGATCCAAAAGACTTGAATCCAATGGGCTTGGATTCATCATTCCTAGACCTTTCTAAAAAAATTGGTTTCATTCAATTTGGTGCACTGAATCGATCTGGGTTGATTTTTGAAGTTGGGTACAGAAGTGTGTTTGAAATCAAATGAAAAAAGTTTAATTCAAATCACTGGGTTGCGCGGGAAGAGTTAACGGGCCGGCCTGCTAAGCGCAGTGCTCCCGCGGGCTGCTTAAGTGGGTGTCCCCACTCATCAGTGAGACAGGGAGGGGCGAAGCGGTATGGGGCAACGTGGGTCGTTCGATCTGATTCTAATCCAACGGCTGGGAGTCATCGTTGACGCAAGGCAACGCCGGTGAGAAAGAAACCTAGCGCGGCCTGTGAGGGGTGCTGGGGGCTCACCGGGGTGCAGGCGAGGGTCGGCGAGGCGGGCGAATGACAAAGTCGACGACGACAAACGCAGGGGTGGTCGCGGCAGCTCCTGGGGTGGACGAAATCGATGGCGCCCTTCTTCTCCAGAGGCGGCGGGCTCTGGTGAAATTCCGGCGAGGTGGTGCTCGCCTTGCTCCGGGAACGGTGTGGCACGATCAGTGATGAGAGGGGAGTAGAATGGTTTGAATAATTCTAGCAGGGGTGGCCTCTAATTATAGTCGAATGAGGGGACCGACGGGCCGCACGGTGAGCTCGTCGGAGGCGATGTTACAGGCGGCTGTTGGCATGGGCGAAGGTAGGGGACGGTGCGGTGTTCCCTGGCGATGCTCAACGACATGGTTTCGAGGCGTGGGGCGGTGCGGCTTGGTCTGGAACATGCGACGCTCTACGCGGCAGAGGCGGCGTCTTCGACGGTGAGCGGTGGCTGTGCGGCACGGGGAGGCGAACGAGGATGTCTAGCGGTCTCCTGGGTCGGTGGGGATTGTGTATGCACGCGGCGAGGGCGGCGCGCGGTCTATGGGCTTCGGTCGAGGGTGGCGCTCTGGCGCACGCTCGGCATGGTTGCTGGCGGTCTGGGCACAGTCCGTGCGTGTGGTCCAGGGCTTGGTAACGCTCGCGGCTGGGAAAGTGAGTGGCGGTGGACGGTGGGATGCCTCCCAGACATGCTGGCTAGGCTTGCTTCTCCTCCTAGCGTGCTGTCGACTATGGGGTGGCAAGGGTGTGCTCGGCTGTTCACCATTGATGACAATGGCAAGCTCACAGTGGTGCTAGTGCTTGGTTTAGTTAGCTAGATGATCTACTGAGATGGTTGTGAGCCAAAGAGGGGACAAGTTAGGCTCAATTCACTGCTCCAAATAGTGTTTAGATTTTGTATGATTTGTGTCTACAACCTGTTTGATGAAATGGCCGCATGAAATCAAGTTTTGAATTTTGAAAAGATTTTTGGTGGGTTTGCTAGATTGGTGCTGGTGAGTCTGCAGATGCTTGGGTTTTGAAAGTTGAGCTTGTTTGAGTGGTTTTTGAAAAAGTGGGATCTTCCCATATGATAAAGATTCAATTTTGAAATGTCATTTAAACTATGTATTTGAATTTTTCTGGATGATCCCAAAGTGGGCCTTGATACTTTGTTATGAGTACATTCAAGGGGTGCAAAGATCCAGAAAAGTTTCTGTTAGGTTCTGAAAGTTTGAGACAGCCAAAGTAGGCATGGGAGTTAAATTGGTCAAAATGACCATTCCTTTATTTTATTGGTTTTGATTTATTTGTCCTTAGGAAAAGTTTGGGAAAAGTTTTAGATGATGTTTATTTCACCTAAGAATCATTTTACAAGCAAGGAAACACACAAACAAGATGGTTCAAAAGAATTTCAAGTTTAATGCATACTCATATGCATGCATTCATAATTTTATTTAACAAAGTTTTTGTTCACCCTAATTTTGATGATTATAAAATGGATGATCCAAGTTTAGTATTTTTGGGATGTTACAAGTTGACTCTAGTGCAAGTGGGATACTGTTGGAGATATGCCTTAGAGGCAATAATAAAAGTGGTTATTATTATATCTTTGTGTTTATGATAAATGTTCACATTAATGCTATAACATTATTAACCGGAAACATTAATACTTGTGTGATCTGTAAACTAAATTAGAGTCCCTAGTATAGCCTCTTTGTAATACTAGCTTGTTGGTTAATAGATGATCGTGGTTTCCCAATCATGAACATTGAGATGTTGTTAACAAAAAGATCATATCATTAGGAGAATGGTATGATGGACATACTCCTATAGATAAGCGTAGCATTAAGATCAAGTCATTTCAATAGTTCGTTTGCTATAAGCTTTCTAATACATAATAACCTAATTCCTTCGACCATGAGATCATGCTAATCACCATCACCGGAAGGATGCTTTGATGACATCAAACACCACACAGTAACTGGGTGGCTATAAAGGTGGTATTGACTGTTCGGAAAGTATGTGTTGAGGCACATGGATCAAGAGTGGGATTTGTCCATCCAAATGACGGATAGATATACTCTAGGCTCTCTCGGTGGAATGTCATCCAATTGGATTGCAAGCATGTGACTGGCTCACAAGGGATCACATATCACGGGAACGAGAAAAGAGTACTTATCGGTAACGAGGTTGAACTAGGTATGCAAAGATACCGACGATCAAAACCTCGGATAAGTAAACTATCATGAGACAAAGGGAAATTGGTATCGTATGTAAGTGGTTCATTCGATCGCAAAGTAATCGTAGAAATATGTGGGAGCCATATGAATTTCTAGATTCCTCTATTGGTTATTGATCGGAGAAGTGTCTCGGTCATGTTCGCATAGTTCACGAACCGTAGGGGGACACACTTAAGGATTCAATGTTGTTTAGTAGATATGGAATGTTAGTAGGGATAACGAATGTTGTTCGGAGTCTCGGATGGGATCCGTGATATCACGAGGAGATCCAGAATGGTTCGGAGAATAAGATTCATGTAAGGAAAGTCCGATTCGGAAGTTCGGGAAAGATTCCGATGTTTTTATCGGAGAGGTTCTAGAAGGGTCTAGAAGTTCACCAGACCGGAAGGGGAATGGACCATGAATGTGTCATGGGTAAGTGGAATGAATGGATCATATCCTAGGTCGCTTGGTTTGGGCATTTGCAAGAGAGAATTAAATCTCTAAATTGAAAGTCAAATGGGAGGTTTGAAAAGTCAAACTGGAATAATGGTTTCCTAGTGGAAGAAGGAAAGAGTCCTTCTCTCAATCCAACTTGGGTTTGGGTTTGGATTCAAACCCACCCCTCCCAAGGATGCCCCCCCTCTCATAAATAGAGGGGGAGGGCTGCCCCAAACAACCAAGCCCTAGCCCTCCCACACACGCATCGCCGCCGCCCCGCCGCCCCCGCTCGCCACCGCCGCCGCCAGATGCCGCTGCCTGCCCGTCGCTGTCGCCCTAGCCGCCACCGACACCTCCTCCTCCTCCCGGTCTTCTAAACCCTAGATCACCAGGAAACCCTAGATCCACCATAACTCGCACCGGCTTAGGCGAAGCCCTGCGGGATCTTCCCTCTACTTCCGACACCACGCCGTCGTGATGCCGGAATCGCTAGGGGGAACTACAACCTCCGCTGCCTGCTGGAACAAGGGAGAGGAAGGTCTTCATTGAGTACCGAACGTGTGACCGACTACGGAAGCGCTGCCGGAACGCAGCGCCGGAAGGATCGTCTACGTGATGTTGAGATCGGCAAGTGTACGACTACATCACCCACGAGAATCTGCTCTCGTTAACCGCTTTGGAATCTTCGAGGGTGAGTGCTTCTATCGACTCGTTGCTACAATCTAGTAGATAGATCTTGGCTTGTTTGTGTGCATGCGGTAGAATTTTTTTGTTTTCCATGCTACGAACCCCTACAGGCCTCCCTAGGACAAACAAATCACATCAGTGGCTGCGCAAGGACATGGGGCGCTCGATTTCTTACTGTAATTTATCGCCGGAGATGATTGACGCCTCGGGTGCTCATGGTGGCTAATGGAGACGGCGACCTGGGATAGTATAGGATGAACCAGAGGTGAGATTAGTTGCGCAAGAACCAGAGGATCACAATCGTATGGTGGAGATGCAAAGGGGCGCGCTATACTCACCGTAATGGCTCGCCGGAGTGCGTCGGGAAGCAGCGGTGCGAGCAGCCTGGGGGCGCTAAGAGGGGGTTTGGTGAGGCGAAATGACCATGGTGAGGTGGTGCTTTAGTAGCTAGAGCAGGAGCAGCAATTACGCGAGGAAATAACAAAATTAAGAGAATTCATTGGCGGCATCGCTGCGGGGAAGAAACAGCGGAGCGGGTCGTCGCGCGGTGATTTGGAGTTGATGAGCTGATGTGGCAGTAGGGTACACTGTCAGCGAGAGGGGTACAGCGAGCGCGGGTGAGAGAGAGGGAGGAGGGGAAAATGGCCGGGTGGGTTTCGTGGGCTGCTTCTGATGCTGGGCCGAATAGGGGGGCCGACCCTTTTCTATTTCCTTTCTCTTTTTCTATTTATAATTTGATTTTTAGGAAACAAATTCAAACCAAATTCAAATTGGTTGATTTTAAATCAATTCTAGATTTTTGTAGTGTAAACCTTGCACTTATTTGTGTATAAAACACTACTATTTAATCAAATGCACTTTGACACTTTGAAAAATAAAATAAAACCATGCCTTATTTGTATATATATAATAGGCATAAAATGGTTTTATTTGGAATTTTGTTTTGAAATTTTTTGTGTAAGCGAAGGATGCTATGAATGCATGAATGCTATAAAAGCTTTTGTAATTCGTGGTTTTTGGGATGTTACATCTTGGTGCGTCTTAGTTTTCGTTTTTGGATTTTGTTTGCTTGGTTTAATGAAATAATTTGGTTGGATCTCGGCATACTTCTTTTGCAGATAGACAAGCTCTATTTTCATTGCCAAGAACACTCTAGTTTTCATTTTTATTGTTTTGTGAGTGTTCTCTTTTGCTAGCACTGTGTTTAGCCTTAGTTTTCTTGCTTTCAGCTTAGAACTTTTTAGTTCTTCTTTGTGGATTTGTGAGACAAGCTCACTGATCTTTGTGAGTTGTTTCAAATAAGTTGATTAATGTTGGAAAAGAGTAGAAAGTTTCATGCTTTAGTGGTACAAAAGGGAGCTTGTTTTGACTGTGGCCTAGACTTTATCATGTCATGCTAGAGGTTGCTTTGACCATATGCTTAGTGATTATTGTTGTAGCATGACTTGTTCCAAACAATTGACACTGCTTAATGTGCCTTGAAAGAATCATGCCTTGTTTTAGCATACAAAAGCATAATATTGTGGTATTCTCCTTTGATGCTTTGTTTGGGTCGACTTGGCACATGGTCACACCATGTTATGCCTATGAACCAGTCACCTTAGCCTCTATGATCATTTAGTTTTTGACTTGTGGTACCACTTTATGCTTTGATTAGTAATGTTTTGTCGCTCTGCATGATTATGGCCATTATTTCTCTCTTAGTTGGTTGCTCCCAGTCTTTTGCTAGCCTCCACTTGTATTGAGTAAGCTCTACTCATGCATCCAACTCCCAAGAAACCAAGTTATTCCAAAGTGTCCACTATAAATTCCTATGCATGGTGTGTTACACCATTCCAAGTATATTCTTGTTTTATCTATCTTCCAAATTAAATTTGTTATGTAAAAATTAGTGATTAAAGATCTCACAAACTTGATGGAACACTTTATTTTTCTTGCCCCTAATAAACTTCAACCATTGTGTCATCTATGTTGTATATGCTTGCACTTATACGTTGGGAATTAGCAGAACCATGTTGTCATGGGGAACGCTTTCAACATTGCACATGTACATTGTACCTAGTCGATATCATGCTCTTTTGCTTATGGATGTCGTCGATGTGAAATGAAAGGGGAGCTTGTAAGTCCATGGGGTTATGTATGTGTGTTAGAGAAACGCCTAGGCCGCTAGCCTAAACCATGTCTAATCATGGTGGAAACTTGCAGCATCACCATAGTGAGCAATCTATGAAGCATTGTTCTTATAAAAAAAGAGATAGAAAAAAGAGATTGAGAAAAATAAAAAAAAGGAAAGAAGAGAAAAAAGCACCATTTTCCCATGGTAAATAAGAAGATTGCTGAGATGCTCATTGTCTGCTTGCCTTGTCATTTTGTTATGGGATAGCTCCCGTATCATTTGGCAAGGGGTACCCCGTTGGCGGTTCTCTATGATACACATGTACTTACTATGACAAGAACTTACCGGTAACTAAAGTTGCGTAGCATGAGGAGTGGCCCTCGTATACAAGGGACATGAGATTGCCAACTTATACTTTGTCAAGCATATAATCCATTTTTGTTCACTCTAACCTTATTCACTTCAATATGCTTATGATAGGGGCAATGAGAGCTGAAAGCTAACAAGTACCATAATTTTTGGAAGCTCTTTATGAAACTTGATATCCCTGCTTCCCTTTGAAGGGCCTTTCTTCCACTTTTATATTGAGTCTCCACCTTCTATCCTTAGGCCAATTAACAAAGCATAGTTGCCATTCTTAGTTATATGTGCATTGTGCCAAAACATAGTGATTGATTCATATTGTTGATATTGCTTGTTCTTAAACTATTTGTATCTAGTCACCCTTATGAACTTTGAAGGTGTCTGATGCATTTACTCCATGAGGGACAAGCTGAATACCACTATGCTATGTTTCCTATATGTGAAACAAACAAACAAACGTCTTTCAATGCATTGTTATTCATGATCTTTGTTTGTATCCTTTCATGTTGAAGCATAGTTGCTTTGTCTTACTATTGCAACTTCATATTTCATGCTCATGTTTAGAGTACTTTGATCCCATCTTTCAATGCTTTACAAATACCTTGATCAAGATTGTGATGGTGCATGTCACCTCAAAAATTATTCTTTTTATCACTTACCTACTCGAGGATGAGCAAGAGTTAAGCTTGTCGATGCTTGATGCGTCGTAAACGTATCTAAATTTTTTGATGTTCCATGCTTGTTTAGTATCAACTTTGCTATGTTTTGTCTACACTTTGAGGTAATTTTTATACACTTTCTGGAACTAAACTATTGAAAAGATGCCACAGTGCTAGTTGCCTGTTTTCTGCTATTTTCGGTTTCAGAAAAGCTAAAAAATGAATATTCTCGGAATTGGATGGGACAAAAGCCAAAGTTACTATTTTTCGGAGCAAGCACGGAGCCAGAAGGACAGACGAAGGGGGGCAGGAGGTGGCCACACCCTAGGGTGGCACGGGCCCCCTGGACACGCCATCCCTAGGTGTGGGCCCCTAAGGGCTCCACCAACCTTGCCCTTTCGCCTATATATACGTCTCCCCGAGACGTAAACCCTAACACGGGCAAAAATTCACGAAAAGGTCCGCAGCGCCGCCACTACCGAAGTGGAAATTCATGGGATAGAAGTCTCTATTCCGGCACCCTGTCGGGACGTGGAATTGCCCCCCGGAGCCATCTCCATCGATCTCCACCACCATCTCCATCGTCGATGCTGATTCCCATGATGAGGAGGGAGTAGTTCTTCCTCGAGGCTAAGGGCTCTACCAGTAGCTATGTGTTCATCTCTCTCTCTCTCTATGCGTGATCATATTGTGATCATGAGCGTTGTAATCAAGTAGATATACTCTGCTACTCAAGTGCTTCAATATATCTCTAGCTCTCCCCACGTGTGTGAAAGTGACAGCGTGAATACCGTGGTGGCACTTAGGCTAGAGTTTACATAAATACTCAATAGATCTCTGCTCTCCCCATGTGTGTGAAAGTGACAGTGTGCACGCCATGGTGGCACTTAGGCTAGAGTTTATAAATACTTATCATGAGTATATTTTTAGTTGGTTGTCCCTATGAAATTGTGGTGTTTGTTGGAACCATCTAGCGCTCAAGGTGACAGTGTGGGGTTATCTAGATGGGGAAGGCGAACTTTGAGGAGTGCTGTTATAGCACTACCATGGATTAGAGTGTCCAACCGGAGAGTAGTTCATGGTAGTAACATGAAGAGAATATATTTATTGAGAGTGTTCACTAGTGAAAGTATGATACCTAGGCCTTATTTCTAAACATTGAAACACTATTTTCATCTAGATCTGTTACATGTTTTCTTGCTTCCATCTTTTTGCCTTTAGTACTTTCCTCCCCGTCAGAAGCTCTTTTCTGGCACCGTTACCACTTATAATCATCCATACCACTTGTATTTTAGTATCTCTTCACCGAACTAATGCACCTATACACCTGACAAGTGTATTGGGTATGTTGGGGACACAAGAGACTTCTTGTATCTTGATTGAAGGGTTGCTTGAGAGGGATACCTTTGACCACTTCCTCCCTGAGTTCGATAAACCTTGGATAATCCACTTAAGAGAAACTTGTTGCTATTCTACAAACTCTGCACCTTGAGGCCCAACAACTGTCTACAAGAATAGATGTGCGTAGACATCAAGCTATTTTCTGGCGACGTTGTCGGGGAGGTATGGTAAAAGGTACTCGCATCCTCCGGTGTGAGTGCTTGAAGTTATTTCCTTTAGATTCTGCAATTTTGTCTTTTTGTTTCTTGTTGTCACTAGTTAGGCTTAATGGAAAACAACAACAAAATAGAGATCTTTATAGTATTTATCTTGAGTTAGGACATGAAGTGTTTGAAGAGAAAATTTTTAAAAAAACCTATGGAACTTTATTTGCATGCTAATAGCAATGTTATTAGTATGAATTCTTTGAACACCATTATTTCCAATGCTATGGAAATGTCTAAGCTTGGGGAAGCTAGTTTTAATGAAAATGATCTTTTTAGTTCCCCAGCTTGGAAGGTAGCTATTCTATTGCTTATGATGATACCAAACCTCCAATATATGATGATTACAATGATGAATATGATATTTTCAATACACCTACTATTGAGGAGAAACTTAATTATGATTACAATATGCCTCCTATATTTGATGATTATGGTTATGAGAATAATAATGATAGTTATTTTTGTTGAATTTGCTCCCACTACAATTTATAAGAATGACTATGCTTATGTGGAGAGTAATAATTATTATATGCATATGGATCATGATAAGAATGTTTTATGTGATAGTTATATTGTTAATTTTATTCATGATGCTGCTGAAAGTTATTATGAGAGAGGGAAAGATGGTCTTATGTATATCAACAATATTAAGTTTCCCCTCTTTATGTTGAAAATCTTAAAGTTGCACATGTCTTACTTTCCTATGCTTGTTTCTTTGTGCTTTCATGACTTTTTTATTTACAAGATTCCTATGCATCGGAAGTGGGTTAGACTTAAATGTGTTTTGAATTTTCTTCTTGATGCTCTCTTTTACTTCCATTCATATTTCTTATGTGAGTATCATCTCAAACTATCAAGCCTAACTTAAAGGCGGTAACGAAAAGTACTTATTGGGAGAAAACCCAATAGTTTTCTTCAGTCTTGGAAGTTCTTACTTCTATAATAACATCTCCTTATCATTTTTGTTTGATTTTTGTGCCAAGAATAACCTCTAATGAGAGATAAGTAAGATTTGGGGAAGTTGTTGTCCCGAAATAGATTTTTGTGCTTCACTGTAAAAATTCGTGAAAAATCGATGTAAGTTAGATTGAGCTGTAACTTACTGAGTTGGATGGTCATTGCAACAACAAGATAACAAGTTTGCAAAGTAAACACACCAATAGCAAGCCATCCCCATGTTGGATGGTCATTGCAACTCAATAAAAACATGATAAATAAATGATAAATGAGTAGTCAACACTACTCCTCGGCATCAACCTCCTCCTCAACAAATGTAAGACCTGCATTCTCCATAGCGGTCTTGTATTCCTCGACATTGGTGGTCAAGGTCTCTACTTTGGCTTTGAGAGCCCTCTTCTGAGAACGAAGCCTCTCAATCACAGTCTGCTGATGCTCAAGCTATAATTCCTTGTTCTCTAGTTCTGCAGTCATGTCTCGAATCCTCTTGTTGGACTCGCTTCTCTTGACTCTTGAACTTTCTGTCCTGACTCTCGAACTTTGCCTCCATCTCCTTGACTATCTCATCTTGCTCCGTGAAAACCTTGTCCTTCTCACGAAGCTGCACCTGGAGTTCGTCATTGCTGAGCATGACGTTAGTCCTATCAGTGTCCACGTGCCTAAGAAGAACCTCTAAGTCCTGGAGGTATAGACGAATCGGCTCTGCTGTCTCCCTCGAAGTGTCCTCGAAGTCGATGGCCTCTCCATCCTCATCACGTCTACCGAAGGCATGGAAATGAGTACCTCTAACCTGTCGAGAGTGTCTCCCTAACAGACATCCAATCAAGTCCTGCATGACTACCTCTAGGCCTCTCTCCTTATCATCGTGCATGAGCTTGAAGATGATAGCCTCCGTGGTAGGCTCAGTCTGGCGTCCGGGCGGATTGACCTTGAAACCCCAAAGGTCTTTCCTCTCAAACTTGGTGAGGGGAAGCACCATGATGGTAGGAAGAGGGAGATTGAGCAAAGTAGTGAGCTCAATAATACGAGGGCCAAAACGAGTTCCTTGGAACTCTTCAACAGTGCTGATGGTAACATTAGGCATCTATTTAATAAGATAGAAAAAGTTAGAATCAACACAATTTTAAGTCAAGTCACAAGACAAGGCATCACATGCATAACTTTGGAAATCAAACACACAAGTCATGGCATACATGGATCCATTACAACAACCAAGGTTCAACTTATTTTAAACAACTTTTGGAAAATAAGGTGATAAGTGTGGTGGTCCAACTAACGAAGTACGCTTACAATCCTATCTCACTTGCCAAGTTGGCTAACACAATATTTCTAGAAGCAATCAGTCTATCTTGAGCACATGACTCCATTACTAAGTCTATAATGTCTCCTCTTAAAGTTTGGTTGGTAGCATCTAACTCTTGGGTATGTTTCTTCTCTTCCTTTAGGTCATTCTGGATGTTGAGCATTCTGCACTTGACTCTATCACCAAGTTCTTTGATGGCTTTCCAAGCTGCATCCCTTGCTGAATCAAAGAATGTAGTGTGCACCACTGAATTGGTGACCATGCAGAATCCTGATTCTTTGTGGTTGTCTTCCTTGTTTTTATACAAGTGAAGTTGCACCCACCAGTACTCAACTCCTTCATCCATCACAGGAAAACCTTTGTACACTGCTGCACCATGTATTCCCATGGCAGCCATGAGGTCCTTGAGAGCCTTGGGGAACTCTGTCTCACATACCAAAGCCATTGTCATGAGTGGTCCCTTCTTCACGGCTTCGTTGATGGAGTTCATCTACAAATAGAGATGACAAAGAAGACTAGAAAAGTTTATGAGAAGAAAAGACAAGTGTGGAAGTTGTTGATTTTTTTTCCTTAGTGGTTTTCCATTCCTAGGGTCATAATCCTACAGGCAACACAGTGCTCTGATACCATCTGTAAGATCCCTCCTTTATAAAGGAAAAGGATCCCTGTGATTGCAATGCTAGACCCTGGATCAATGCTAGCATCCACAGTTTAAGATGAAGTACACAGAAACAAAGGTCATTATTACGGTCATTCCATAGACAAACATAGTCTTTACAACTCCATGGCCACAGGCCTAGTACAAGAGTTTAAACAAGTAAATAGATAACAAGTCTTCATCTTCATGTGCCACAGGCAAACATGTTGAGTGTAGACTCATGACTCCTAATCCACATCAGAATAACCTGCAACATCACAAGTTACAGCCACAGTGGGTCAATACATTGGAATAGTATTGGCAAGTGATACCTTAGTATAATTTTGGTGGACTAGATACTATATGCAATTTGGCTAAGTGTAGCTTAGGCTTGCTTTGCTCAAAATAGGTTTTGCCTATTAGTTGAAATCACTAAGTTTTTCTTTGTCAAAAACTTTTCCCAAGGAACCACCAATAGACATTGAGGTCCTTCACCCTTGTTCAACCACAAGTTTTACTTAGAAATTGGGATGAGGAGATTCTTTATAGCTTCCATGTCTTGATGCTCAAGTTGTCCTTTTCCAGGGACATGGCTAAGTACTTAGATTCTTCCGTCTGCAGAGGTTGTGCACTTTCCCCACAAGACTTGATTTTCACAAAGACAGGACCTTTCAGAAGCCTTCCCTTAGACCAAATGGACGCGTTCCAACCTATCATCCCACTACCACCAACTGTCCAAATGGCTAAGTTATTGCAACCTATGTGATCCAGGTAGAGCCCATATTGCCAAGTGGCTGCACTAGAAGCTTCTTAACATTTGGCCTCTCAAATCCCTTTGTTCCTAGGTGGCTTTCCACAAGTGAGATACACAAGGTAAACCATAGAAATGGGCCTTGTGTAACCACTCAACATAAACCATTCCTTCCATTCCACCCAGGTGTTTCATTCACTTAGTTGTTTTATTAAGCAAAAACACAAGTCCAAAGACTTAGAAATATTTTTCCATAGCATGAATAATTCACCACCCTTGGTTGCTACTAGCTAGGCTAAGCATGGCATAGATAAGCATCTTAACTTATAAATTCCTAGCAATTCTACAACTACTAGGATTTCCCAAGCATAGCATATAAGCAAAAATATAACCATGCAAGACTAGCAAAATATTTCTAATGCATAGTAGAAAACATAGGGATAAAAATATCATGAAGCACCACTTGCCTTGGTAGTTTGGAGAGTAGCTACACTCCTCACAATCACAATCACAATCACTATTGGCACCAAAATCTACACATAAAAATCATAGCAACAAATCACATACAAAATAAATACAAGCAAAAATATATGGATGCATGCAATATGATATGTGGTGATTTCCTAACTCAACAAGACAAGTGCACAGTACTGGTTCATAAACAAGTTCAAAACTTGCCAAACCACATTTATTTAAACACTAAAACATTTCTTAAATAATTTATATACACAAAATAGGCCTACACATGTTTCTGTAAATAAAACCATTTTAGCAGAAACAAAACATTAAACACATTGCATATTTGGAAAGGGCTTTCTCTCCTGATTCCATTGATATAAAATTCATCAAATTTGGACGTGGGGATCAAAAGTTATGATTAAAACAAGTTTGAACATTCAATAGATTCAAATCCTGGTTTTAAATCTGAACCCTAGCCACGCATCATGTTCTGATTGGTCTATACCGCTTCCCACGGATCGGTCGATGACGGCCGTTGGATTAAAGTAACCGCGCACTGTCCAGATCTAAGCGTACCGTTTCGTTAAGTGATCTATTCCTATGCGCTGGATCTAGATCCAACGGTCATCGATCAAGCGACCATGGATGGGCGGCGCTGGCGGTGGCAACTGGTGGCGGCGTGCTCTGTCTATGGCAGCGCGGCACTACAGGGGGTTTTGGGGTCGTCGGAGACGCTTACCAGATTCGTGGCGATGCACTGAAGCTCAACGTGGCGATGGCTTGACAAGGGGCACACAGACACGGCAGTACGGGCTCGTCGGAGTTGCTGACAGCGTCGGGTGTTCGGTGACGAAGTCATTGGCGGCGCTCCGGGTCACCCTAGCACGAATCAATGGTATCAGGGGGTGCGCAAGGCTACGGCGAACACGTTCGTGTGAGTCAGAAACGAAGGGGAACACGGGGCTCACCGAATTTAGTCGCCGGAGTCGTAGACGTCGTCGGGAACTTGCAGTGCTTGATGAAGTCGATGACCTGGGGCAGTATAGGATGAACCAATGGTGTCAGAATGTGTGCAAGGAATTTGCGAAGCTGTCTGCATGAACTAGAGAGGAAGGGGCGCACGGAGCTCACCGGGATTGGTCGCCGGAGTGGGTTCTGCCTGCGGCGGTGCAAGGGCGATTACGGCAGCCTGGGGGCGTTCTGTGCTGGGGGTCTGGGGGGAAATGGAGAGGGGGCAGAGGGGGTTTAAGTAGCATGGTCGCGAGCATGATTTACAACGGCATTGAACGTGAATTGACGCCGCGAATCAATACAGAGAACCGCCGGCGTAATTTGGGGATTGAGCTGGTCGCTGGGTGGAGACGATGACGCCGTGTGGGCCGCGGTTGTCAGCGAGGGAAACAGAGAGGGAGTGGGTCCAGACTGTCAGCGACCTAGTGGGTGCGGGTTTGAGTAAAGAAAACGCTTTGCGAGGGGGGTTTGCTGGGCTAGTTGGGCTGGTTGGGCCTGTTAGCTGTTTGGCTTATTTTTTCCTTCTTATTCCCTTTTCTTTTTCTGTTTGAATTTCTAAAACTGATTTCAAACTCCAAATTCAAATCTGTTTGATTTCAAAACTTCTCTGGACTTTTGTATAGTGAATCTTGCACTCAAATAAGTGTCAAACCTATCTATTTACAAAAACCAACTTGGTTTATTTGAAAATTAGAATAAAACCAAGCCATTATGTGATATAATAATTTGCATAAACTTGGTTTTATTTCATACTTTGTGTGGGAACTTTATTCAAGATTTTGAAACCACTTATGTTTGAATTTAAAACACTACTGAATAGCAAGTAGCCCCAAAGGCAAGAGTGTTCATACATAAAATAATGAGCAATATATGCTCCTGTTTTTGAAATGATTTTGAAATGAAACCCTAAATGATCATGGATGCATGGATGATATGCATGAGTTTTGAAACATGATTTTGGGGATGTTACAACCTTCTACCTTTAGGCGCCATTAAGAGAGCATAGTTGTCATTTTGTGTGCAGTGTTCCAAAGCTTATTAATTTATGCATATTGTGATATTACTTGTTCTTGTGCTACTTGTTTCTTGTCACCCTTGTGAACTTTGAAGGTGTCCTATGCATCTATATTGCTACTCTATGAGGGACAAGTTGATTACCACTATGCTATGTTTTCTATATGTGAAACAAACAAATGTTTTTCAATGCATGTTATTCATGATCTTTGTTTGTAGCTTGCCATGTTGCATGCATAGTTACTATGTCCTACTGTTAGAACTCCATTCTTTCATGCACATGTTTAGAGTTATTTGATCCCAGCTTTCAATGCTTGCAAATGGTTGGATCTTTATTGTGAGGGTGCATGTTCACCTCAAAAATTATTCTTTTTATCACTTACCTACTCGAGGACGAGCAGGAGTTAAGCTTGGGGATGCTGATACGTTGGAAACGTATCTATAATTTTTGATGCTCCATGCTTGTTTAGTATCTTCTTTGCTTTACTTGTCTACACTTTGAGGTGATTTTTACATGTTTTATGGTACTAACCTATTAACAAGTTGCAACAGGTGGGCCCTAGCCTGCGCCCGCCTACGCCTGGCTAGGGTTTGCCAGCCCTGGCCGCCTTCTTGACCTCCCCCTTCGCCTATAAGAATCCCCCGATGCAGAAACTGTCATTACCCGATTAGAAATCCACGAAACCGTCTGTAGCCGCCGCCACCATCGTCCCTAGATCGGGGGGACCTGAAGCTCTTCCCGGCACCCTGCCGAAGAGGAGATCATCCCGGAGGCCTTCTCTCCGGTATTATTCGTGAGTAGTCCCACCTTGGACTATGGGTCCATGTAGTAGCTAGATGGTTGTATCTCCTCCTTTGTGCTTTCATGTATAGATCTTGTGAGCTCCGTTCATGATCAAGATATAATCTATTTGTAATCATGCATGTTGTGTTTGCGGGGATCCAATGGATATTGAGATTATTATGTTGGTTTGTTTAATGGTTTTGTCTTGATGATTCTATCATGTCTGTGTTGTTTGTGATCTTGCACGCTCTCCTTTGCTAGTGGTTATCTTGGACAAGTAGTTGCTAGTGACTCCAAGAGGGAGTATTTATGCTCGATAGTGGGTTCATGCCTCTAGTTTCCAAGGTAAGTGACAATAATCTCTTCGGTTGTAGATGTGTTGTTGCTACTAGGGAGAAAAAAAAGTCTCTTGTTCATGGAACATGTGGACTGTTTACCTTACACACTTTGCTTAAAGAAGTTTTTTGTTGCTTGTGTAGGGGTTCGTAGCATGGAAAACAAAAAATTTCTACCGCATACAAACAAACAAGCCAAGATCTATCTACTAGATTGTAGCAACGAGTCGATAGAATAACTCACCCTCGTAGATTCCAAAGTGTTTAACGAGAGCGGATTCTCGTGGGTGATGTAGTCATACTCTTCCCGATCTCAAGATCGTGTAGACGATCCTTCCAGCGCTGCGTTCCGGAAGCGCTTCCGCAGTCGATCACACGTTCGGTACTCGACGAAGACCTTCCTCTCCCTTGTTCCAGCAGGCAGTGGAGGTTGTAGCACTCTCCTCGCGATTCTGGCAGTACGACGGCATGGTACCGGAAGTAGAGGGGAGATCTCGCAGGGCTTCGCCTTAAGCCGGAGCGAGTATGGTGGACTATGAGAGAGCCTCGGTGATCTAGGGTTTAGACACACCAAGTAGAAGGGGCTAGGCCGGCGGCTAGGGCAACTAGAAGCCCCAACTTGGCGGCTTGGGAGAAATCCTAGGGCGGCGGTGGCTATGGTGGGCGGCGGCGGCTAGGGTTAGGGTTTAGAGGGGCAAGGTGTAGGTCTCGGAGGGGCAACCCTGCCCCTCCTTATATAGGTGGGAGGGCACGGCCAAGGGGAGGGGAGTCCCTCCCCAACGCGTCCTCCTTGGCCGGCGGTGGAGGGAGAGGGACTTCCTCCCCAAGTAGGTTTCCTACTCTCCCTCCACCAAACAAAATAGCCGTTTGACTTTTCAAATTGGCGTTTGACTTTTCAAACTAGGATTTGATTTATCCCTTTATTTTGTTCAGCGATGACACCTAGTACATGATGCAACCATTCCAACTTGTTATGACACATTCATGTACCCTTCCCCTCCGGAGTGCCAGACATTCCGGAACCTTCTAGAACATTCCCGTTGAAAACACCGGAACCATTCTCCAACCCCGAAACAGGACTTTCCTTATATGAATCTTATTCTCCGGACCATTCCGGATCTCCTCGTGATATCCCGGATCCCATACGAGACTCCGAACAACATTCGGTCTCTTACTCATCATTGCATAACTACTCAACAACGTCGAATCCTTAAGTGTGTCTCCCTACGGTTCGTGAATTATGCGGACATGATCCAGACACTTCTCCGAACAATAACCAATAGAGGAATCTGGAAATTTATATGGCTCCCACATATTTCTACGATTACTTTGCGATCGAATGAACCACTTACATACGATACCAATTTCCCTTTGTCTCACGATAGTTTACTTATCCGAGGTTTTAATCGTCGGTATCTCTGCATACCTAGTTCAACCTCATTACTGACAAGTACTCTTTTCTCGTTCCCGTGATATGTGATCCTTGTGAGCCAGTCACATTCTTGCAAGCCAATTGGATGACATTCCACCGAGAGGGCCCAAAGTATATCTATCCGTCATATGGATGGACAAATCCCACTCTTGATCCATGTGTCTCAACCAATACTTTCCGAACACTCAATGCCACCTTTATAGCCACCCAGTTACGGTGTGGTGTTTGATGTCATCAAAGCATCCTTTCGGTGAAGGTGATATGCATGGTCGAAGGAATTAGGTTACTATGTATCTGAAAGCATATAGCAATTGAACTATTAAAATGACTTGATCTTTATGCTACGCTTATCTATAGGAGTATGTCCATCATATCATTCTCCTAACGATATGATCTTGTTGTTAATAACATCTCAATGTTCATGATAGGGAAACCATAATCATTTATTAACCAACAAGTTAGTATTAAATAGAGATTTACTAGGGACTTCAATTTAAGTTTAACATCACACAAGTATTAATGTTTCCTTGTTAATACTATTATAGCATGAATGTAAACATTTATCATAAACACAAAGATATAATAATAACTACATTTATTATTGCCTCTAGGGCATATTTCCAATAGTCTCCCACTTGCACTAGAGTTAACTAATCTAGATTACATGGTAATATACCGAACACCCATGGCAGTTTGGTGTTGGTCATGTTTTGCCCTCGGGAGAGGTTTAGTCAACGGATCCGCCACATTCAGATCTGTGTGTACTTTGCAAATCTTTATGTCACCAACTTGGACATGTTCTCGAATAGCGTGAAAACGTAGCTTGATATGCTTCAGCTTCTTGTGTGACCTTGGTTCTTGCGCATTGGCTATGGCTCCCATGTTATCATAGTAGATAGACATTGGGTCCAGCGCACTTGGAACCACACCAAGCTCTGTAATGAACTCTTTCATCCATATCGCTTCTTGTGAAGCCTCCGAAGCAGCCATGTATTCTGATTCAGTTGAAGATCTCGCCACAACGCTTTGCTTTGCACTCCTCCAGCTAACTGCTGCACCATTCAAATTAAATACGTATCTAGATTGTGATTTAGAATCATCCGGATCGGTGTTCCAACTAGCATCGGTGTAACCATTAACAACGAGTTGTTCATCACCTCCATAAGAAAGAACCATATCCTTAGTTCTTCTCAAGTACTTAAGGATGTTTTTGACCGCTGTCCAATGATCCACTCCTGGATCACTTTGATATCTGCTAGTCAAACTAACAGCATATGCAATGTCGGGTCTAGTACATAGCATGGCATACATTAGAGATCCTATGGCTGAGGCATAGGGAGTTTTACTCATCCTTTCTCTATCTTCTGCCGTTACTGTACTTTGAGTTTTACTCAACGTCGTATTGGGCAACATGGGCAAGAACCCTTTCTTGCTATCTTCCATTCCAAACCTCTTTAGAACTTTGTCCAAATATGTAGTTTGTGACAATGATATTAGGCGTCTCGGTCTATCTCTATAAATCTTTATGCCTAATATGTAAGCTGCTTCGCCAAGATCCTTCATTGAAAAACTATTATTCAAATATTCCTTGACACTATTAAGAACGTCTACATCATTCCCAATCAACAATATGTCATCTTACATATAGTATTAAGAATTCTACAGAGCTCCCACTCACTTTCTTGTAAATACAAGCTTCTCCATAAGTTTGTATAAAACCAAAACTTTTGATCACCTTATCAAAACATTGATTCCAACTTCGGGATACTTGCTTCAATCCATAAATGGACTGTTGAAGTTTGCATACCTTGGTAGCATCTTTAGGATCGACAAAACCTTTGGGTTGCATCATATACAACTCTTCATCAATGTCTCCATTGAGGAACGCTGTTTTGACATCCATCTGCCATATCTCATAATCGTAATATGCAGCGATTGCTAACATAATCCTCACAGACTTTAGCTTCGCTACTGGTGAGAAAGTCTCATCGTGGTCAACTCCTTGAATTTGTCGAAACCCTTTTGCGACAAGTCGATCTTTATAGACAGTAACATTACCATCATCATCTGTTTTCTTCTTGAAAATACATTTGTTCTCGACAGCCTTCCGGCCATCAGGTAAGTCCACCAAAGTCCATACTTGGTTTTCGTACATGGATCCAATCTCGGATTTCATGGCTTCTTGCCATTTATTGGAATATGGGCTCATCATCGCTTCCTCATATGTCGCAGGGTCATCGGTGTTATCCACCAACATGACACTCATAACGGGATCATACCAATCAGGAGTGGTACGAGTTCTCGTTGACCTGCGAGGCTCTGTAGAAACAGAACCGAAGTTTCATGATCATCATCATTAGCTTCCTCTCTTATTGGTGCAGGCACCACAGGAAATTCTTCCAGTGTTGCACTACTCGCAAGTTCAAGAGAAGGTTCGACAACCTCGTCGAGTTCTACTTTCCTTCCAGTCACTTTTTTCGAGAGAAATTCCTTCTCTAGAAAGGATCCATTCTTGGCAACGAAGATTTTGCCTTCGGATCTATGATAGAAGGTATACCCAATAGTTTCCTTTGGGTATCCTATGAAGACGCATTTTTCCGCTTTGGGTTCAAGCTTGTCCGGCTGTAACTTCTTTACATAGGCTTCGCAACCCCAAACTTTAAGGAACGACAATTTAGGTTTATTCCCAAACCATAATTCATACGGTGTCGTTTCAACGGATTTAGATGGTGCCCTATTTAAAGTGAATGCGGATGTTTCTAATGCATAACCCCAAAATGATAGCGGTAAATCTATAAGTGACATCATAGAAAGAACCATATCTAAGAGAGTTCGATTACGACAATCGGACACACCATTACGCTATGGTGTTCCCGGCGGTGTCAATTGTGAAAGTATTCCGCATTTCTTCAAATGCTCGCCAAACTCGTAGCTTAGATATTCACCTCCACGATCAGAATGCAGAAATTTAATCTTCTTGTTACGTTGATTCTCAACCTCACTTTGAAATTCCTTAAACTTCTCGAAAGTTTCGGACTTATGTTTCATGAAATAGATATACCCATATCTACTCAAGTCATCCGTGAAGGTAAGAACATAACGATAACCACCGCGCGATGATACACTCATTGGACCACACACATCGGTATATATGATTTCCAATAAGTCCGTAGCTCGCTCCATCATACCATAAAATGGAGTCTTAGTCATTTTACCCATTAGACATGCTTCGCATCTTCCAAGTGATTCGAAATCAAGTGATTCAAGAAGTCCATCGGAATGGAGTTTCTTCATACGCTTCACTCCAATGTGACCAAGACGACAATGCCACATATAGGTCGAGTTATCGCTCAATTTCAAACGTTTAGCCTCAATGTTATTAATATGTGTATTTCCACTATCGAGATTCAATAAGAATAGACCATCTATCAAAGGTGCATGTGCATAAAACATATTACTCATATAAATCGAACAACCATTATTCTCGGACTTAAACAAGTAACTGTCTCGCAATAAACAAGATCCCGATATAATGTTCATGCTTAACGCAGGCACCAAATAACAATTATTTAAGTATAAAACTAATCCCGATGGTAGATGAAGAGGTAGCGTGCCGACCGCGATCACATCAACCTTTGATCCGTTTCCCACGCGCATCGTCACCTCGTTCTTCGCTAGCTTCCGTTTATTCTGCAGCACCTGTTTCGAGTTACAAAAATGAGCAACTGAACCAGTATCAAATACCCAGGCACTACTACGAGTACTAGTGAGATACACATCAATAACATGTATATCAGATATACCTTTCTTCTTGATGTTGCCGTTCTTCAAATCCGCCAAGTACTTTGGGCAATTCCGCTTCCAGTGACCTTCTCCCTTGCAGTAAAAGCACTCTGTATCAGGCTTGGGTCCATCCTTGGTCTTCTTCGTTGGTGCGGTAACTTTCTTACCACCCTTCTTGAAGTGTCCCTTTTGCTTAGACTTGCCTTTCTTGAATTTGGTGGTCTTATTGACCATCAACACTTGGTGCTCTTTCTTGATCTCCACTTCTGCAGATTTTAACATGGAGAAGAGTTCTGGCAACTGCTTGTTCATGCTTTGCATATTGTAGTTCATCACAAAGTTCCTGTAACTTGGTGGTAGTGATTGGAGGACACGGTAAATCCCCAAAGCATTAGGAATCACTATACCCAAGCTTTGAAGTTTGTTTGCGTGCCTAGACATCTTAAGCACATGCTCACTGACGGAGCTGCCCTCTTCCATCTTGCAGTTAAAGAACTTTTCAGAAGCCTCATAGCTCTCAAGTACCACGTGAGTCTCAAAAATCAATTTGAGTTCACGGACAATACCATGTGGGTCTGAATTCTCAAACCTTTTCTGAAGCTCCGATTCTAAACCATATAAGATAGCACACTGAACTGTGGAGTACTGATTCTTCCGAGCGAGGTAAACGTTCTTTACTTCATCGGTAGCATCAGTTGCAGGCGGGTCAACCAGCGGTGCATCCAGCACATAGGTCAAATTACCAGCATTGAAGACAATCCTCAAATTGCGGAACCAATCCGCGAAGTTGCTTCCATTGTTTTTCAACTTTTCTTTCTCTAGGAACGCAATAAAATTGATGGTAGGGGCCGCCATTGATCTACAACATATTTGCAATAGTTTAGACTAAGTTTATGACAAACTGAGTTCTAATTAATAGTTAAATTAATCTAGGTGAACTCCCACTCAAAACAATATCCCTCACATTGTTTTAGTGATCACACGAACCAAATCCACCACATCAAAACCGATCATCACGAGAGTTGATGTTGCTTCAATGGCGAACAATCGACATGTTCATCATATCTACTATATGATTCATGCTTTACCTTTCAGTGATCCGTGTTCCGAGACCATGTATGTACATGCTAGGCTCGTCAAGATCAAACCTTAGCTTCCACATGAGCAAATCTGGCTTGCCCACGTTGTATACACTTGCGGAATCTAACACACCCGATCATCACGTGGTGCTTTGAAACAACAAGCTTTAGCAACGGTGCTTACTAAGGATGAACACTTTAGAACTTGAAATTCATGTGCATGAGGGATCATCTTCTAATGCTACCGTCGTTAAATAAGCAATACAAGATGCATAAAGGATTAACATCACATGAAATTCATAATATGTGATATGATATGGCCTTTCTTCTTTCTGCTTCCGATCTCCATTTTCAAGCACGAACATGATCTCCATCATCACCGGCATTGCATCAAGGTCAATGACGCTGCTCCATGGTTGTCGTCCACCGGCTTCAACTATTACAACTACTTTGAATAGACACGCGGGTCTTAACATAAATTAAAGAGAACCATATGGCTCCTGCCGGTTGCCAACTAACAATAAGGAACATTGCATACATCAAATATAATCACAATCATGGCCATATCACATCACAGCACACCCCTGCAAAACAAGGTTAAATGCCTCTAATTTCTTTGCATGTTTTACGTGGTTTGGGGCTTTCAATAAGTGTCGATCTAACTTACGAACAAGAACCACGACGTTGATGTTTAAACTATCAAGTGCCTGTTGTAAATTGGATCTATACTATAATGGGAGAGACAGACACCCGCAAAGCCACTTATGCAATACAAGTTGCATGTTGAGCATGGGGCAAGTATCATGAACGCTGTCATGTAAGGTTAGCCCGGGCCGCTTCATCCCATCATACCGCAAGATGCAAAGTACACAAGAAGCAATTGATAATAAAAGCACCACTTCCCACAATGACCATTGTGTTCTACTCGTGCAACAGATCTACATATAGACACGGCTCTGATACCACTGTAGGGGTTCGTAGCATGGAAAACAAAAATTTTCTACCGCATACGAACAAACAAGCCAAGATCTATCTACTAGATTGTAGCAACGAGTCGATAGAATAACTCACCCTCGAAGATTCCAAAGTGTTTAAGAGAGCGGATTATCGTGGGTGATGTAGTCGTACTCTTCCCGATCTCAAGATCGTGTAGACGATCCTTCCGGCGCTGCGTTCCGGCAGCGCTTCCGCAGTCGGTCACACGTTCGGTACTCGATGAAGACCTTCCTCTCCCTTGTTCCAGCAGGCAGCAGAGATTGTAGCACTATCCTCGCGATTCCGGCAGCATGACGGCGTGGTACCGAAAGTAGAGGGGAGATCTCGCAGGGCTTCGCCTTAAGCCGGAGCGAGTATGGTGGACTATGAGAGAGCCTCGGTGATCTAGGGTTTAGACACACCAAGTAGAAGGGGCTAGGCCAGTGGCTAGGGCAACTAGAAGCCCCAACTCGGAGGCTTGGGAGAAACCCTAGGGCGGCGACGGCTATGGTGGGCGGCGGCGGCTAGGGTTAGGGTTTAGAGGGGCAAGGTGTAGGTCTTGGAGGTGCAGCCTTGCCCCTCCTTATATAGGTGGGAGGGCGCGACCAAGGGGAGGGGAGTCCCTCCCCAACTCGGCCTCCTTGGCCGGTGGTGGAGGGAGAGGGACTTCCTCCCCAAGTAGGTTTCCTACTCTCCCTCCACCAAATAAAATAGCCGTTTGACTTTTCAAATTGGCGTTTGACTTTTCAAACTAGGATTTGATTTATCCCTTTATTTTGTTTGGCGATGACACCTAGTACATGATGCAACCATTCCAACTTGTTATGACACATTCATGTACCCTTCCCTCCGGAGTGCCGGACATTCCGGAACCTTCTAGAACATTCCCGATGAAACCACGGAACCATTCTCCAACCCCGAAACATGACTTTCCTTATATGAATCTTATTCTCCGGACCATTCCGGATCTCCTCGTGATATCCCGGATCCCATCCGAGACTCCGAACAACATTCGGTCTCTTATTCATCATTCCATAACTACTCAACAACGTCGAATCCTTAAGTGTGTCTCCCTACGGTTCTTGAATTATGCGGACATGATCGAGACACTTCTCCGAACAATAACCAATAGAGGAATCTGGAAATTCATATGGCTCCCACATATTTCTATGATTAATTTGCAATCGAATGAACCACTTACATACGATACCAATTTCCCTTTGTCTCACGATAGTTTACTTATCCAAGGTTTTGATCGTCGATATCTCTGCATACCTAGTTCAACCTTGTTACTGACAAGTACTCTTTTCTCGTTCCCGTGATATGTGATCCCTTGTGAGCCAGTCACATGCTTGCAAGCCAATTGGATGACATTCCACCGAAGGGGCCCAGAGTATATCTATCCGTCATATGGATGGACAAATCCCACTCTTGATCCATGTGTCTCAACCAATACTTTCCGAACACTCAATGCCACCTTTATAGCCACCCAGTTACGGTGTGGTGTTTGATGTCATCAAAGCATCCTTCCGGTGAAGGTGATATGCATGGTCGAAGGAATTAGGTTACTATGTATCTGAAAGCATATAGCAATTGAACTATTAAAATGACTTGATCTTTATGCTATGCTTATCTATAGGAGTATGTCCATCATATCATTCTCCTAACGGTATGATCTTGTTGTTAATAACATCTCAATGTTCATGATAGGGAAACCACAATCATTTATTAACCAACAAGCTAGTATTAAGTAGAGGCTTTACTAGGGACTTCAATTTAAGTTTACACATCACACAAGTATTAATGTTTCCTTGTTAATACTATTATCGCATGAATTTAAACATTTATCATTAACACAAAGATATAATAATAACTACATTTATTATTGCCTGTAGGGCATATCTCCAACAGCTTGCAACTTATTACTAGAGGGGGTTCGGATGATAACCTGAAGGTGGACTTCTAGTCATAGATGCAGTTGGATGGCGGTCTATGTATCTTGTTGTATTGCCCAATCAACCTCATAGGATCTTTCTGACTAGTAATTGCATTGTTATGCCTTGCTCAGTTCCTGTCAATTGCCCTGCTATAATTTGTTTACCCTTCATGCCATGTTGGTTATCTAAGGAGAGCACCTCTAGTGAACTATGGACCCCGCTCCAATCTTTACCATTGATACATCTTCCACTGTTACTTGTTTACTTACTGCAAACCATTACCTTCCACACCATACGTTTAATCCTGTTACAGCAAACCGGTGAGCTTGACAACCTCACTGATTCGTTGGGGCAAAGTCTTGAGTTTGTGTAGTGCAGGTCTCCACGTTGTTTGCAACACCGGTGTGACATTTCCTTCCTCCTTCTGGTTCGATAACCTTGGTCTCAACTGAGGGAAAACTTGCTGCTTGCTCTTCACACACCATGCGCTTGGGGTTACCAATGAAGTGCCACGTCGAGCACCATCACCAAACATGATAGGTATGCCTTATGACTCCCCACTTTTGAAGTTTGAGAAACCCATGCTAGTTAGTAGTGATATTGAGATGTTAGATCTGTGGAGTGAGTCTCTATATTGTAGTAAAATTTTGTTTGCATGGGTATTTGACTTAGTACGTTTTGTTCTACCTCTTATAGTTAACCAAAATCTTGCATAAAAATTTGCTAAACAATTGAAACAAGAAAAAGTCTTACAATTGAATACTTGGGTGTTCTAGTTGTTAGTCTTGAAAGTTTATTCCTAGAGACACTCAACACCATAGAATATAGTGATTGACTTGATACCTCTCTTTGAAAAGATTTGTTCAATTGAATTAATGTTTAGCTTTTTTTGTTAGCATGCCAAAGTTTGACTTGTAAATCATAAGAATGATATAGCTTTATGCGTGTCAAACTTCATGGGATGCCAACAACTCCGCTAGCCTACGAACGATCTTCATGGAGGAAACTTCTAGATTTCGGCTATGAGTTGATTAAACATATGTAGCATTAATGCTACAATGGGTAAGATTCTTGGCACTCCTGGGTAGATGTAACATTATGGAATCACTCCTCTGGCTGATATGTGTAATCATTACGCAAAAGGAACAAAACACCTTAGTGATGGCACGAGTGTCCATCATAGCCCTATAAACTAATGATTTTTTTTGGCATGCTCTCAATTACTTAAGAACTAAAATTCTTCAAGGACAATTAATAGAAAAGTAGTGCTTGAAAAGTCTTGATTTATTGATGTGGGAGAATTGACATACATTAGTGTATATGCTTTTCATAACAAACCCTGACACCCTCAATTTTATATGATCATACTTTATTGTTCAAAGAAAAGCCTATGAGTTGATTACATGACATGGAATAAAGTTTACTATTTTGAATCATCCATGCTTAAAATAATTTTGCTGCACTATAAGGATTCATGAAACCCGTATGATATGCTTGCCATTACTCTATCTATCCTGAAGTTTTTCAGACTAACAAAGTGGAGGAAACATGAGACTACCAATCATGAGTAAGATCATCATCTTGTTATTTCAGTTTAAATGCTGAGTTCCCTTTTGATTTTGTTTTCTTTCTCGAGGACGATCAAGTTTAAGCTTGAGCAGGTTGATGGATGTGAAATATAGCCATCCATGTCCGCATTTAAACTAGATATTATTCATATATTATCCTTTCTTGCTATTTTTTCCTGCACAGATAATGATGTATGATGATGGGAATCACTTCATAAATACCAAGGATATGAGATTTCCAACACGTCAAAGAAACCAGGAGCCATGAAGATATTACTGCAAGCTTAACGACCAACTATACGGGTTGTCGCCGTATAGTTTGCACCGACTTCATTAGGTCAAACAGAACAATTTTTGTGAAGGGACCCCTATATAAAGGGGCTTCGGGCGACGGGAAACAACGCTTCACTTTTGACCTCAACTCTCCCTGCCACCAGAAGCCGCCAGGCCGGAGGAATAGAACTATATCTAAACCTCTAAACCCTTCTCCAGCACCATATCCATCTTCCACCACTTGTAATAGTAGATCTCTTCTCCAATTGGTGACATTTTAAGACTATTTGCTATCAACCTTATGATCTCTATTACAATGTTTATGATTGTCGAATTCATCTCTATGTGTGAGTTATTCTCTTTGGACTAAGGGTTTCGGCCTAGCCATGTAGATTTTGTGAATTTTATTTATCATAGATGGGATCATGTATTAGTCTGTATGACATGATGATTGTAGTACCCTGTGACACCCCCAGGATCAGGGTAAAAAATCCCAGACCTCCGCCTAACATAAGATCAACCTTGAGCTCGAGGATATCTAGTGAAGAATCGGTAACACATCAGTGACCCTACGGCACAAAATTATTATAGCAAGCTCATAACTGAGCGAAGAGCCAAATTATTACAAGCAGAGGTCACTGACTACAAACATAAAACAATGGAAGGAAAATTATGCTATTAAGTATATCCAACTTAACAAATGGCCTAAGAGGCCTTAAGCATAACGACAATGTACCAGCCCATAGATTCCAGGCTACCGGCCGGGAACCCCAAGCTACTCGTCGGTGTCGATGTAGAACCAAACTGATCTCCAGGGAACACTTACTCTGTCAAAAGTATCAACAAAGCAAGGATGAGTATAGGGCGTACTCTATAAGATTTATGGCTGGTGGAGTTGTTTTGCATAAAGCCATCTTTGTTTATAAAACAAGAAGGAGAAGAAGCTTGTCTAATCAGAGTATTTTAAAAGGGGATAAGAGAGCGACACCTCCAAAGTATTGATCATCATCATCTTTTGATATCCACCAAGTCATCTTCATCACCTGAACTAGGATCACCCTCTCGTACCCATGAGGAAGCATCCTTAAGCACACATTGATCTGCCAAGTTTTAAGATTAGGTTATAGTTCTCTATGATCTCCCATCAATTCCCAAGTTGTACATAACCGCGGACACGGCTTTCCAAAAGATTAATACCCTGAAGGGGTGTACAACTTTACCCACACGTACCAACCGACTCTTAATGCCAGATCATTAGCCCTCTTCCTTGGAAGGCCGGTAGAGGGTGGTTGGGCATGACCTTTACCTTGCTTTCGTCAAAATCCATGAGTCTCCAAGAAAGGGTTCCGTCAGCCCAATTTCTATGTCCAAGGATCGGGAGTACTCCCGGAGCCTCCTTGCTCCTTGGTCACGCCCTATATGATGCACCATCTCCAACCCATCCAACTATTCAAATGCCAAATCTCAAACTATGAACTCATGGATCAAACTAGGCAAGTTAGTGAGTCGAGGGGTTTTCCAGGCCCCATGTGGTTGTACGCTCGTCTTGGTTCTGAAGGAGAGAACTCCCAGGGTCCTAGGGTTGGCGAGCATGGGACTGCAAAAACCACATCCCACCATGGCCTCCCATACAAGCCTTAGCATGTTTAAACTCATATCACCTCTGATCTCATCTCATCACATTTTCCTGTCATACTAGATTCTCTGCATCTGATACATCATCTGGGTGAACTAGCACTAACAGCTATGCATGGCTAAGCAGGACACAGATATAAGCTCTAGCAGTACACACAAGCCAAACCTAGTTATGCTAGGAGTAGTGGATCAGATAATATAAGCTCAAAGGGAGTAATGGAACAGATAGGATACTCTATCGATGAAAGACCACAGTAGAATCGTATGCAACATGGCAAGAATAGAATTGCTTTTGAAATCATAGGATTATATTATGGTGGGGCTATGCTTGCCTTTTCCCGTTGATAACCAATAAGCAGATCTTTAGGAATCTTGTACTTGACTTGGTTAAAGTTGGTCAAGTATTGTTTGTCAATCTTCGAACTTCGACGGTGTTAATATCGGTCTTCGATCTTGATCTCGATATCGCATTCTACCGAGAAGAACCAAACACCGGAAAGAAAGGGGAAACCATCAACACATGGAATCGATGCAATGATCAAGCATGGATGATGATATGACAAGTTGAATTGTATTGAAAAGTAACCCTAAGGCATGCTCGCAATTTAATCGGGGTTCCGAGGGGCGCAAACCCTAACTCGAGGAAACTCCGGATTCATGTGAGAGGGGTACATTTAGTTCCTCTAATTAACTTGTCATGAAAGTTGATCAAAAATGCATAATTATAGCTTAAATAGGTAGTTCTCATTTTTCTAAACATTTCGACATATTATACACATTTTTCTTACTTATAAATAATAAGTTATTGATTTTACAAGATTTATATCAATTTCTGGAATTAATTAACTCAATTTAAAACCTTTTATTGCCTTATGATGACGTCGGCGTATGGCTTAATTACTTTTTGCACTGGGGCTGGCCTTAGCCACAGTGGCTGACGGGTGGGGCCTGGGCCACGCAGGCAACATGTCACCACGACGGGCGGCGCGGTAGACGGTGGCTATAGGCGACGTAGAAGGGCGCAAGTGAGCAGGCGAAGCAGTGCGTTCGAACCAGCGCTTCGCGCTAGACCAAATAGAGGCGGCAGCGCTACTCTAAGGTAAACGGAGCACGGCCAGTGGCGAGCTCAAGCGGTAGCGCTTGCAGGGCAGCATGGCGATGACGGCACAAAGCGAGAGGGAGCAAGCGGAAGGACTTGGGAGAACCAGCAGCTCACCGTTAAGCTAACGGGCGTGACGGCGAGGCCGAAGGTGGACTAGACCGGCGATAGGGTCGATGGCGACGAGCATCGGGCGTGGGAAGACGAGGTCGATGCCGACGACTGAAGGCTCCTTGGCTCGATTCTGCTGGCAAGAAGTGAGAGAAGGCGAGGTGAAGCTCATGGCAGTCTCAGATGGCTGGGGGAGGGCGGAGACGGCGGCGGTCATTTGCACCTGGCGAGGCTAGGGTTTCGGCTCAGAGGGAAATTGAGGAAGAGAGAGCTAGGGGAAGGGAATGGAGAGGCATAGGGGAAGAGGGCACGTCACGGCTCGATCTTATCCTTCTCCTGATGCTCGATGGACGGCGGTGAGTAAGCCGTAGGGATTGACGGTGAGGCCGACGACAGCGAGATGCTTCCTGTCGAACGCGAGGAAGAAGAAAAGAAAGAGATGCCGAAGGGGTATCGGGCCGCTTGGTCTGTGCTAGGCTGGCTCCGGGCTGTGGGTGTTGCGCGCTGGACGGCAGATAGAGATAAGAGGGGAGTGGGTCGGCCTGGTTGCTAGGTTTCCTTATTTTTTTCTTGTAAAACTATTTTCTTTTTCTGATTTCCTCTTTTCCAATTGTATTTCAATTTCTTTTCTGTTTTGTACAATTTAAAAAATTACAAGAGACTTTGTAAAAGTATTGAAACATTGTAGGGGCCCTATTAGTCCTTTTTGGGCTCCAAACATTTTGGTACTTTTTTGAAATATTCAAAACCTTTTGAATTGATTTACGAGAAAGAGGAAACTAGGGGCCCTATTAGGGTTTTACATTATTTTCTTGAATGCACAATTTAAGACATGATGCTCATGATGCACAAACAAACCCTAATTATGGATTAGCTAAAACTGGGGTGTTACATACCCTCTCTTGCCTCAATCTAAGGACTTGTCAGGTACCCATGACCCCGAGGATTGATCCAGGTACCCATGACCCCGAGGATTGATCCAGTAAAAGGGAGTGTGAGTAACGACTGATCTAAAGGATAGGAACCCCGGTGAAAGAAAGGGTAGTATGGATGTATGTGATGAACTTACTTGGGATTAACGATGACATCACTATGCATATCATTAGTTATCTTTCTTCTATGGATGATACTAGTAGGTTATTGCCATAAGTGCTTGCGGAGGTGATAACATTTATGGATGCACTGCCCACGTATAATTATCTTGCTCTAACAATTACATGCATGCTTTATTATTATCTATTATTCCCATCAGATGTTTTGCACAACTACTGGTGAAAACCGAAGACCCTAGGCCCTTTCTCTCTCCATCATCAACAACAACAAAAATAACGCAAACTCTTGGTCCGATGAAAACGCAATAAGAATTCTAAAATTCTTAAAGGTCCATTTAAGTAATCTCACTTTGCTTTCCGCTTCCCGAGGATTCGATAAACCTAGGTCTACTAGGGAAAAATAACTATACTACATTTGTAATCTGAATTAAAGGTATCAAAGGCCATCACCAAGCAGACCACGCCAGAGAAGAGGACACCCAAGATTTGCATGAAAAAAGGCACCACGCCGCAGAGTACACCCCCGACATCCAGTCATAATGAAATACCGAACAGTAGCAGCAAAAAAGATAAGAGGGCCAGACCAGTGGTGAACGAGGTGGTGAACACACCCAGGAGCAGGAGCAGGAGCAAAAAAAGCTAAGGTGGCTCGCACGAAGGATGCCACAACCAATAGTAGCGGCAAAAATGCTATCTTTAAGAGGAACACACCATAGAGGTCCGTCAATAATGCCGACGCGAAGGAGAACACACCCAATAGTCGCGGAAAAAATGCTAGCTTGAAGAGGAACACGCTGCGGAGGTCCAGCAATAATGCCAGCACGAAGGAGAACACACCCAATAGTGGCAGCAAAAGTGCTAATTCAAAGGGGAGCACGCCACAGAGGTCAAGCAATCATGCCGGCACACAGGAGCCAACACCCGTGAGGGGAAGCAGGAAGGAGATCATACTGAGGAGTAGCAGCAAAAAGGTTAGTTTGGTGAGGAACGCAACGCAGAGGTCAAGCCCTAATGGGGATACCATCACCAATGATACCATCAGGAAGGATTCCATCAGGATGGAGGATGTACACAAGAAGGGCAAGAGGGTTCTATACAGTCGAGATGAAATAGAATCTGATTACTGTTTGTCTACTGATAGACATGTGATGCATGACAGTGTAAGACCACTACCTGTGGTTGCAGCCGCACCAAAAGAGTGTCTAGGAGAAAACAGAGTTGCCGGGGAGGTAGATTAGGCCAATGTTCAGGTCCATGTAGGTGCAAATGATGGTGTGGCCCCACCCCTACGAGTCAATATGATGTGTGAAGTAGTAGGCATTGGTGAGGATGGTGAAGATTCTGTATCAGATATATAATATGGCACTATGGAGCATCAAGAATCCGGTGATGATGAGATCGACGAGACACTTATGGATGGGGCTGGCATTACAATTGATGACTTGGGTACCGATGTAGACGAGATGATACATGACCATGAGGATCCTATAATATCGGTTGGCACCGAGTTCAGCAACATGCATGAGTTCAGGATGTCGTTCTGGCATTTTTTTATCAAGGGGGAGTTTGATGTTCATAGACTGAAGAACACTACCTAGAGGTATGAGGCCGTTTGTAGGTTAAAGTGGAAGAATGGACAGGTGGTGATACCTTGTCCATGGAGGATCGTAGCCAGAGCCCTACCTACGTCAAAGGCAATTAGGGTATCCTAGCAATGAATGGAGCAAACCATTTCAATTTTATCATTTTTCACTCTATAATATAAGTAAAGTTGATGTACAAGATGTATCTGGAAACTTCGGTTATGTTGTAAATTAATCTGTGTTGCGGGTGAACAAATTGGGACCTCCCGCATGTGTGCGGCAGGGAGCATGATGAAATCCTCGATGGCTGATACGGAGTGGGTGGCTTTACAATCTATGTCCATACTAAATCATAACCCTAGGGAGACCGCGAAGAATATTTGGAATAAACTCGTTGCTCAGTACAACATTGTCCTACCGTATTACACAGTTTGGAAAGGTAAAGAGAAAGCTCTGAAAATCTTGCATGGGGATTGGACTAATAGCTTCAGGATGTTGTATAACTTCAAGGCCGAGGTACAATCTAGGTGTCCAGGGAGTGTTTTGCAGATTGACACTAAATCGGAAGGTGGTAAAATTTATTTAAACAAATTTTTCATGGTGCTTAAACCTTGCATCCAGGGATACAGATTTTTCATGGTGCTTAAACCTTGCATCCAGGGATTCAAGGATGGATGTAGGACATATCTAAGCATAGACAGTACTGTCTTAACTAGAAAATGGAATGGTTGTCTGGCATCTGTGACAGCATTGGATGTCACAACTGGATGTTCCTAGTGGAATTCGGGATGTTTGATACAGAGACGGAGGAAAACTAGGTCTGGTTTATGAGGCAACTCTAGAGATCAACAGGACAAATGGATCCATTGGCTATATCCATAGATGCATGTAAAGGGTTGACGAATGCAGTGAAGGAGGTGTTCCCGCGAGCTGAGGGTAGAAAATGCCATGCCCACATGATGCTCAACCTGTACAGGCACTACGCAGGAAGCGTATTTGCTTACATGTTTGTTGCTGCTAGATCTTACAGAGCTAGGCGTTGTGAATATTTCATGAGCAAGATTTTTGCGGAAGCCCGAGATCTTCCACACATCATTCGTAGCTATGGAAGAGGAGCCAGTTCAACCCTGACAACAAAGTTGATTACATAAACAACAACCTAGCTGAATGCCTGAATAACTGGGTGAAGGACATAAAAGTTTGTCCTGTTCATATGTTCATGGACGACATATGGGTTATAATCATGAAGCTGTTAAATATAAGGAGAGAGATTGGTCAGAGACTTAGAGGCCATATGCTACCGCCTGTTGTACATCAACTACATTAGAGAAGCCGAGGGCTTGGTCATCTTAGGGTTCTCCCTTCAAACAGCAGCAGTTGTGAGGTGGTTGATATGTCCAAAAACGGCCACAGGGATGTTGTGAACATCGAGCGGCGGGAATTCACCTTCTTAGAGTGGCAGCATACCAGGAAACCATGCGACCATGCATTGGTCTTCTTGGTGAATAAAAGAACTCTACCACATTTGGATCAATATTTTTCTAACTACTCTCTGGAAAAGTTCAGAGTTGTGTACGCTGGTTCCGTCGAGCCCTGTACAGAACCATATCAGTGGCCTCAAGTCCAACTGAGTTTTGAGCTGTGCTAGCCAGTAACAAAAAGGGGCAGAGGTAGACCACATGTGAAGACGTTTAAGAATTTTCTAGAGAGGTCGGGTTCAGATTTTAGTGGTAGCAAGAAGGGCAAAAACCCATGCAAGACATGTCGTCTTATAGGCCATAGAGCAGCGGTCGTCTTATAGGCCATAGAGCAGCGGGGTGTCCTCTTAATGCACCCAAACAAATGGTACCTATACAATTTTTTGGTCATACTCTGTAGATACTAGGTGCTTAACTGTGTCCTTTTTTTACAGGAAGCGCAAGGTAAGAAGCATGACTACAGACTCAGTGATTTTGCTACGGGAAGAAAATAAAAATGAGTGGAGCGATGCTGATGTACACGATTCTGATGCTGATTGGCCTGACTTCCCTCGACCCAGAGATGTAGAGTATGTGAAGGTAAGAAAGCTGGCACCCAGGAAGAGGAGGAAGGCGGGAAATGAAGAAGACAGAGGACACCGAGGCAAAGAAGTGGCACTAAGGAAGGGTAAGAAGGCTGGCTAAGAAGAAGCATAGTAATGTGTTGATCTCGAACCTGTCTATGTATTCGGTAAAATTCTGGAGCTGTGTTCATGGGAATTGTCGGGCGAAAAAAGCGTGTAGTGGTGTCTAAGACAATATGATTTGTTTCACGTTCTCGTACTTCTTCGTTCATTGACTATGTCATCCCGCTCTCGTAGCGACTTGAGATTTGGTTATGGCTGAAGACACTTGTTGAAGCGGAAATTGTGAATGTGCCACTGTAAGGGGATTTTTTGATCCGCAAAAACTTATCACATCCTGTACCCTCCCTTTCTGCGGACAATCCAAGCAAACAAACACAAATTTACATAACACTTCCCATATCGGGGTTACCAACTACGCGTAGCATATGAGGTTACCGCTTTGATGTCGTAGTTGCTGAATTTTCATGCAGTACTTTCGTTGGTCCAAGAAATCCCATCTCGGCATCTTCTCACCGCACAAACACATCATCTCAGGGTAGTAATCATAGGGCGTCTTCCGGTATCTGATGGGGTCACCTCCTGGCGGCGTTGATACGACCCTAATTCCGCCCAGGACGAACTGCATGAGCTGCGAGCCATGGTCTAGGGGAGCGAGGGCAGAGGAAAGAGGGGACGGAAGAGGAGCCTTGGATGTCAGAGCAGGGGAATGGTGAAGCATGATTTATCCCACCCAGTAACTCGAGGAGAATCCTACCGTCCACTTTGGGTTGACATGTGGGGCTCCTCCAAAGATTGCGCCTTCGTTGTTCAAAGGCCCTTTCGCGCTCAATGACTGAATTTTTTTCGCCTCATGCCCACCTACATATCGTTGGGAGGCCATGCCGAGTAGCCTTCACACGCCTGGTCCCACAGATTTCCACCATCCCCGTACACCTTGGATCAGGAAAAATCTGCCTTCATGGCTCGCGGTGGCAGATCCATCGACTCCAGCGCTCACGGTCGGGCTCGCTGTGGCGGATCCACCCCTAGATCCTACTGTCACAGTATAAAATGGCCATGGTTTCTTGAGCCGAACGGATGCGCTGCTTCTTCGAGCTCGGTCCCTCCTATCTACAGATGCACTGTTGTGGCGTCGAGCTCGAGCAGGATCCGCCAGGCATGAAGGGGCTCGATCGTTGCCACCCCCGTCCCCTTCATCATTGTTGATTCCGACATGGAGGAGGACAACAACGAAGGAATGCAGAACGTCGTTGAAGCCTCCTTGGCGAAGGGAAAGGCACGGGCGGGACTGGATGTCGCTGGGAAGGGCGTGGAGGGGTCACCAATCGAGGTGGACTCCGACAACAGTGGCGTGATCTGGGTCTAGATGTTGTTTTGGTTGGTTTCAATGTCGGTTCTGTTTAATGCGAGTACAATTATTGTAATGGGTTTGGCAAGCTTCAATGGGAATTATGGATAGTTGTGTTCAGCACCATAAAGGTGCTCGTGCTTCCATAATAGAAATTGTGTATATGCCCTTTGCATGCGGAAGAATCTATGTAGATTTCACTTAAATAAACCAGCAAAGTCAGATTACAACCATCGGACAAAATGAAGATCCCAATTTGTTCCGAGCAGACCCTACTAGTTCAGACTTCAGACCACTTGGTCAATAAATACTATTACATTTTGTTCTGAGCATTCCCACACACAACTGAAAATTGACGGACATGTTTCAGCTTGGGCTCCTACTAGTTCAGACTTCATACCATTTGGTCAACAAATACTATTACAATTAACAGTAGGGAGCTCAATCTGAGAAAACCTAGTTTTCACACACATCCTGTATATTCCTAACCTTAGCCCGGTGCCCTTCATTCTGCCACTCCAGGGTTTGAATCATCAGCGCCATCTTTTTGGCATCCTCCTAGCACTTGGTCAGTTCTTTCTCTGCCTTGATCCTCAGTAACCTGTCCATATTGGTAGTTGTGACATCGTGGACTTTCTTCTCGTGTAGTTCAATCCTTGATGAAGTTAGGTCTTCTCTGCTTTATCCTTCAGGGCCATCGTCACGTCCCTCCCCTTCCCGACTTTGCTAAACTTGTCTTCCAACCTACGAATTTCACGGCGAAGGATTGGTGCATCATCAAGGGCCATTAACTTCATCTCAGCACTCTCAAAAAGTGAGCTAACTAAGGCTTCTTTCATCTCAGCATTCTTCTCCCATAGTTTTCAAGCGATTTCTGCATAGAGAGTGGACACTTCGGATCTACCCATTTGACAACGCCGCAACTTTTGGTTGGCCACGCTTTACCCTGCCCACACCCTAAAAACCTCATGCACATGTTGAGTCCCTCGAATGCTACAAATCTAGCGGCCACAAGCTCATGTTTTTTACAACGTGGAGGACTCTCTCCCTCCGCTAAACTGTGATAATCGTAGTCATACAAAGTCGCGATGGCCTAGCACACCAGTTGTACATGAGTAATCATAGTAGATCTAGCTCAAAATAAATAAATCCCCATAAAATGTAAGTCATGAGACGACTCACGTCACTTTCGCCGTCTCTGTGATCTTCACGCATTTCCTAGCCATCTTCCCGTGAAGCCATGATGAGAAGGAGGTGGAGGAGCGGGGTGGCGGCGTGAGAGGTCGCTGGTGGGGTGGCGCGCCGCCTACTAGTGGCTAAGGAAGTATAGTGGAGTGGATTGAGGACAGTGGCTTCGAGAGGAAGGAAGATAATTAAAGAATGCCAACCGTACCAACAAAATCCAACGACTGTTATAACGCAAACACATCTAACGTCTTCTGTATGCGGCCCACAGAAGCGTGACACTGGAAGATGGAGCACGCACGATTATTAACGAATACTCCCTCCGTCCGCAAATAAGTGTACCTCTAGCTTTTTCTTAAGTCAAACTTTATCAAATTTGACCAAATTTATAGATAAATATAACAGCATGTATTACACCAAATTGACATATTATGAAACTAAATTTGTAAACATATCTACTAGTACCAATTTAGAGTCATAAATATTGCTAAGTTTTTGTATAAAGGTAGTCAAACTTTACTACCTTTGACTTAGGACAATCCTAAAAGTACACTTATTTCCGGACAGAGGGAGTATTACAGAAATGCGACTACCATACTGAAAGGATCGTATGGGCACCTAGAGGGGGTGAATAGGTGCTACTTCAAATTTTCTTCTTTTTCAAATTAGGGTTTGACAATAAGGTAAATTCTCTAGATAATGCAACTAAGGTGAATTTACCTATATGACAACATTGCACTAGCTAACACAATACTAAGCAAGAGCAAGTAAGTAAAGTGCGGTAGGACCGGGCATGCGGGCGGTAGTACCGCTCCTGGAGAAGTTTCCAGGAATCGACCTAGGAACCACCTAGGTCCGGTAGTACCGCACATATAACTGGTAGTACCGGTCCCACCATATTCCATAGCCAAGTAAAAAAATTGAGGGATTCTTGTGCGGATTGGTAGAGGGTTTTTCGAGGGAGTAGAGAGGCTTGGGTTAAGATAGTCGCACTGTGAAGCATATGCACTCTAAAAATCGAGATAAAGATGTCAAAATCCAAAGTAGAGTGCATGAGACTAAGATCAACAAGAACTCAAAGGATGACAAACATGAGTAAACACGTCAACCTCTCGAGTGAGAGAGGGCGGTGGCCTAGGCCACCATATTTGAGTATACTCGGCTTGGCACCACGAAGATATATCTTGGGTCCATTACAGAAACTCATCATTTAAGCTCACATGTCACAAAATGATACTAAGAGGAATGATTTTGATTTCTTTGGGCATAATGGGGGGAGGGATAGTCCAATCAATTAGGACCGCACTCCCCCTATATCCATTCCTACACCTAAACCAAATATGGGTCGAGTCATAGGTGAGAATGCAAGATAATCAAGTCAAGCTCCTTGAATCTACGATATTTAGTTCATTCCTCAAATAGAAAAACCTTGCTTCATCAAGTGGCTTCGTGAAGATATGATCAAGTTGATCTTTGGTTGACACATATGATAGATCAATATCACCTCGAGCAACATTATCTCTAATGAAGTGATGGCGAATCTCAATATGCTTTGTCCTTGTGTGATCAACCGGGTTGTAGGAAATCTTGATGGCACTTTCATTGTCACATAGAAGATGCACTTTGTCACAATGGACATTGTATTCCTTTAAAGTTTGCCTCATACATAGCAATTGGGTGCAAGCACTAGCAGCTGTCACATACTCGGCTTCGGCTATGGAGGGAGATATACAATTTTGCTTCTTAGAAGACCAACATACCAAGGACCTACCAAGGAATTGGCAAGCCCCGAATGTTGATTTTCTATCATCCTTATCACCCGCCCAATCCGAATCTATGTATCCACAAAGAGCAAATGTTGAGCCTCGAGGATACCAAAGACCATAAAATGGGGTATGAACTAAATATCGAAAGATTCTCTTGACCGCCATTAAATGGCTTTCTTTAGGGGCCGCTTGATATCTTGCACACACACCTACACTCAACACAATATCGGGTCTAGATGCACAAAGGTAAAGCAAAGAACCAATCATAGACCGGTATTCCTTTTGATCCACATCTTTACCATTTGGATTTTGTTCTAGATGAGTCTTTGTAGCCATGGGAGTAGGAGCTCCATTTAAATCTTGCATTTTGAATCTCTTGAGCATATCTTGAGTATACTTGTCTTGATTGAAGAATGTCCCTCCTCTAACTTGCTTGATCTCAAAACCAAGAACTACTCTCAACTCCCCCATCAAAGACATCCGGAACCTACTAGTCATAAGCTTTGAGAATTCATCATTAAAAGCTTTGTTAGATGAGCCAACGATAATATCATCAACATATATTTGGCATACAAAAAGCTCCCCATTGACTTTCTTAGTAAAAAGAGTGGGATCGTTTTTCCCAACCTCAAATCCACGGTCAAACAATAACTCTCTAAGGAGCTCATACCACGTGTGTGGGGCTTGCTTGAGCCCATAGAGCGCCTTATCAAGTTTGTAGACATGGTTTGGGAAGTTGGGTTCCTCAAATCCTGAGGGTTGCTTAACATATACCAACTCATTTAATGGACCATAGAGAAATGCACTCTCTACATCCATTTGTTGCAAATTGAAGTTATGATGTGCCGCATAAGCAAGAAGGATACGGATGGACTCAAGGCGAGCACAGGTGCACAAGTTTCTCCATAGTCAATGCCTTCAATTTGAGAATAGCCTTGTGCAACCAATCTAGCCTTGTTCCTTACTATAATTCCATGCTCATCTTGCTTGTTCTTGAATATCCACTTTGTTCCAATAACATTGCGGCAATCCTTTGGCTTCTCAACTAACTTCCATACTTTGTTTCTCTCAAAGTTGTTGAGCTCTTTGTGCATAGCTTCTAACCAATCCGAATCTTCAAGAGCTTCCCACACTTCCTTAGGTTCAATCATGGAGATGTGTGCTTGGTGTTCAATGAACCTCTTCAATTGTGCTCTTGTGGAAATGCCTTTCCTTAGGTCACCAACTACATTTTGTAGATAGTGGTCTCTTAATTCCAACATTCTCTCCTTTCTAGCTTCGCGACGAGTGTGGATCTCCGTGTTGTTTCTTGGGGGACCCTCTTCATCATTTTGATCCTCATCTTTACCATCAACTTTACCTTGATCATCATCGGAATCATTTTCTTCATTGAGAGGCAAAGATTGACCTTGGACTTGATCAAGTGATCTTCTAGCATCAATTTGAGCTTGTCTCAAAGCAGTTTGTACGGATCTTCCTTGAACAATTGACTTGGCACCACTTGACATCCTTGAGAATGAATCAAGCTCCTCTTGACTAGAGTCATCACTATGATCAACATGTTGAGGGTCCACATCTTGTGTTTGGCTTGAGTCATTTCCCTCCTCGGTGGGTGCAGCATGTTGAGGTTGAGAAGATGAGGGCTCCACTTGAGTAGAGCATAGTTCTTCTCGATCCTCCATAAGGGGTTCCTCAACGAGGCGGATATATCCCACACCCATTCTTCCCATGGCATCCTGAGGCATTTCATCATCTGCATCACAAGCATCAACACGCCCCCCTTGGTGACCATCATATTCTTCGAAGGTCAGACTACAGTATTCTATGACGGCTCCGGAGAGCTTATCATAGATTCTATAATTATGAGATTCGAGACCATAGCCAACAAAAATACCCTCTAATGCTTTAGACTCGAATTTGGACAAACGAACACCTTTTATGAGATAGAAACACTTACAGCCGAACACCCGGAAGTACGATATGTTGGTCTTGTTACCGATAATTATTTCATATGGAGTCTTGTTGATTTGTTTGTGGAGGTAGAGCCGGCTTGAAGCATGGCAAGCGGTGGAGATGGCTTCGGCCCAAAAGTTGTATGGATATTTAAACTCCGCCAACATGGTCCTAGCCATCTCAATAAGAGTCCGATTCTTCCTTTCGGCCACACAATTTTGTTAAGGGGTGTATGCAGCGGAATATTGATGTTTTATACCCTCATCACTAAGGAAATCATTCAAGGTGTAGTTCTTGAACTCGGTGTCGTTGTCACTTCTTATAATCAACACAGGAAGATTGTATTGACGTTGGACCATGTTGATGAAGTCGATGAAGGTCTTTTGGGTCTCACTTTTCAACTTGAAGAAATAAACCCAAGAGTATCTTGAAAAGTCATCAACAATCACCAAGAAATATTTCTTCCCACCAAGACTTGCATGAGATGGAGGACCAAAGAGGTCCACATGAAGGAGGTCCAAGATCTTGGTTGACTTGATGCGATTCTTATGCTTGTGAGGAGCATCATACATCTTCCCTAGAACACATGCCCTGCAAACACGATCTTTGGCAAAGGAAACATTTTCTTTTAGGCCAACAATATGGCCCTCCTTGTGGAGACTTTGCAAAGTTCTCATATTGACATGGGCTAGTCGGCAATGCCATAGCCAACCCACATCAGCCTTTCCGAATAAGCACATCGCAATTGTAGTGGCTTTCCCCAAAATGTCCACCACATACAAGTCATGTTCGACGTACCCAACAAAAGCGACCTTGAGATACTTGCTCCACATGAGGACCACAATATCATCATCTAAAAATACGGCAAAGCCCATCTTTCCAAGAGCACAGACTGAAAGTAAATTGTAACCAAGGGTCTAAACAAGCATGACGTTCACGCGTGTAATGTCGTGAGCAACCACTACCTTGCCGAAACCCATTACCTTAGACTTTGACTTGTCAGCATATGTCACGGTGATTTGATCATCATTTGGCTTTAAGTCCTTGACAATAGACGAGCTTCCGGTCATATGACTCGTGCAACCACTATCAAGCACCAACGTTGACCCTCCGGAAGCAAAAGTCTACAAAAGATCAAGCTAATTTTTAGGTACCCATTTTTCAATGGGTCCTCTTTTGTTAGCAACAAGGGTCTTGGGAACCCAAATAGACCAAGCAATATAACCATCATATGGGCCAACATATTGTGCATACCCATCACCATAATAATCACGCATTAGAACATAGTGAGGGTTAGCACTTCCCGCAAAGTCATCATGAGACATAGTTTTACCATTTGTGGTCTTACTATCCACAATGGCCTTGTTGGTCTCTTGTGCGATCTTGGCCTTCTTATTCTTGTTGTTGTTGTTCTTCTTAGTTTTGGAGACAAAACCAATGCCCCCTTTATCACCACTAGACCTTTGCTTACTCAAAAGATCATTAATGGACTTGTTACCTTGTGGGAATGTGGCCTTGTCTAGCCCCCCCTTCAACCTAGCATTTTCTTCAAGAATAGTTGTACTACTAGATGAGATGAAGTTACTAGGTGAAGGAATATTTGCCAATTGAGTTTGAAGCATTTCATGAGACTTTGTGAGTGACAATAATTCACTTTCCAAAGCCTTGTGAGCTGTCAAGCAAACTAAAGTCCTCGGCAAGTTTTTCATGAACCACACCAAACTCAATCTTGTCCATTTTATCCCTTTTGTATTTAGCAATAGCATGATCACGTTCTTTGATGAGTTTATTAACAATAATGTCATTGGCCTCATCAAGCCCTTCAAGTTTTAATTCAAGTGACATCCTAGTCTCTTGTTCTTCTTCTAGAGCATTATTTAAAGCCTCTAGCTCAACCATATGTTCATGCCCAAGTTTACATCTTACATCTAGGAGCTCTTGTGTATGGTAAAGTTGATCTAAGATGTTTCCAAAATGTATCTTAGCATCCCCTGTAGGTTAGTCATAAACTCATCGATAGCAATTTATTCCCTTTTAACCTCAAGAGACATCTCATCATCAATTTCATCGTTAGCTAAGGGAGTGGAGTGAGATGATGAGGATACCTCCGTTCCTCTTGCCATAAGGCAAGTGACTTTCTTGATGGGGGGATTCTCATTTGGAGAATCGAAGAGTGAGAATGTCGGAGTAGAAGTAGTGGCTAGAGCCGCCACACCATTAGAGGTTTCCTCTTCCTCATCTTCATCATCTTCATTGTCGGAGGAGTATTCTTCATGAGTGATCAAGACAATTTCTCCCGACTTCTTGTTGATGGGATTTTTCTTGATGAAGGGTTTCTTCTAAGGGGCTCTGGAAGCTATCTTTGGCACTAGATTTCCACCATGATCTTCTCTTCTCTGATAGGGACAACTGGCCAAGAAGTGATTTATGTCGCCACAATTGTAGCAAGTTCTCAATCTTGGCATATTGCCTCTTAGTCCTTTGGGGTTGATTTTTTGTTTCATTTCCATATTGGCCTTTGCGGGGTTCTTCCAGAAGTTGTTTGCATAGAAAGCCATATATTAACCATGAAACTTCTTGACATCTTCTGGGTTGCTCATCCATAGGCCATCATCACTGTCATCACCATCCACATGTTCAACAACTTTGGCCTTTAATGCAACGTTGAAAACATTTCTCATACCAAGGGCACGAGCACGGGCATCTTTGGCATTCTTGGAGGCAACTTTGAAAGCGGCCATCTCTTGCATAACTTCATTGGAGGTCATGAGATGGTAGTTGTGTATTCCTTGTAGGCTCTTCAAGTCGGTGGGCTCAAAGGGCATGAGTGCACTCACATATTTCCTTTTTATCCATGCATCATCCACATGTGAGGCACCCACATTTCTACAAGCGGTGGCGGTGGTCTTGAGCCTTCGGTACATGTCTTCATGATTTTCACCTTCCATCATGTAGAAGCTTTCGGCTTCATTGCTTAGTGCATCATACCGGTTCCTCCTCATGCTCTCATTTCTAACAAACAATACCGTGAGAGCATCCCTAGCTTCCTTGGCAATACTAAAGTGCTCAATGTGTGGGTAATCCTTTGTACCCAATCCTTGTTGAATCATGTGCAAGGCAGTGGCATTGAGTTGACATTGACAACCTCTCTTCTTGTCAAGTTGTTTGGATCCCCAGTAAAGAGTGCATTATCGCTGATGTTCCATAGTTCAATGCAAGAGCTACGCATATGAGTTCTCATTAGAGATTTCCATTGAGCAAAAGTAGCAGATTCTTCAAGCTTAGGTGGGTCACCTATATTGTATACATTAGGGTGAGGGATTGGAGGGTCGGGATAGTACCATGAATCATGGTGCTCCCCCTTCCCACCATAATTTTGTGCGGAGGAATTAGGGTTGTCTTGTTTTCCCCCCACCATCATACCCTCGAGGGATACCGAAGCATTCCCTTTAGGTAAAACGGATGGAGGATCCTCTTGAGGAGAGGGGGATGATGAGCCATCTTTGTCTTTAAGAAGTTGCTCAAGCATCTTCTTGACTTCGTTGACCAAGGAAGAGGTCAATATTGTTTCCAAGTTTTTGAGATCTTCCATGGTCACCGTGGTGGGCTCACCATCACCATCCCCTTCACGGCTACCCATATTCTCTTAGGCGGTAAAGCCCAAATAAAGAGCCGAGGCTCTGATACCAATTTAAAGGATCATATGGGCACCTAGAGGGGGTGAATAGGTGCTACTTCAAATTTTCTTCCTTTTCAAATTAGGGTTTGACAATAAGGTAAATTCTCTATATAATGCAACTAAGTTGAATTTACCTATATGAAAAATATGCACTAGCTAACACAATACTAAGCAAGATCAAGTAAGTAAAGTGTGGTAAAGGATATAAGTAACCAAAGTGGTGGAAAAAAGACACGGAGACACAATGATTTGTTTCCCGTAGTTCCTTCCTTTTGAGGGGAAGTACGTCTACGTTTGGAGAGGGGGTGGTATCAAACCACCTATGCCACGAAAGGCCTCCCTTGTTCTCTGATGAACCTCACCCCAACGGGATCGATCCACCTTCCACTATATCGGAGACCTTCAAGGTGGAAGCCGGCACCTTTACAAGTTTGGGGCACACATCCACAACTTAATTGGAGGCTCCCAAATACAAGCAAGTTGTCAAGACAATCAAAGACAAGATTGTAAGAACCAAATCTAGAACTAGGGTTTCCAAGAAAACACTAGAGCAAGGGGCCCTCAAGTGAATGTGGGGGAAATGAAGATCTCTTTTGGTGAAGTAGTAGATCAAGGCATCCTCCTTTGATTCCCCAAAGATCAAAGACTTCGGGTGGTGGATTGAAGAGATCTTGGAGATTTGGTGGCTCTAATGGAGGTAGTAGTCTTCAATGCAAATGAGCAACTTTTCCCAAGGTAGGCGGAGGGGTATTTATGCCCCTTGGAGAAATCTGGCCGTTGGAGCAATAAATGCACCGGTACTACCGGACTCAAGTGGTAGTACCGGTTACAAGCGGTACTACCGGTCTAGTACCGGACCAGGTACCGGAGAAGCATCACTTGGTCGTGCCTGCTTAAGGTTTGCCCGGTACAGCCTTGCGGTAGAACCCCCAAGCGGTAGTACCAGTCCATGGAAGCGGTACTACCGGTCAGGGTGGTAGTACCGGTCCCAAGTACCGGTTGGTACTGAGCGAAGGGGGGAAGGGCTGGTCCTTCCTCAGGGCTTCCTGGTACAGCTGAGCGGTACTACCGCTTCCGCTTGAAACAAGCGGTACTACCGGTTGGAGCAGTAGTGCCGCTCCGCGGTACCTGGTGGTACTGAGGAAAGGCTATCCCTCCCCACCTTGCACGGGTCCAACCGGTAGTAGGGGCGGTAGTACCGGTGCCAAGCGGTAGTATCGGTCGTTTTTCCGGTACTACCGGTTGGCACAGAGACTTTTGGCAAGGGCGAAGGGGCAAGGCAATATTTGTGCCACAATCTAAAAAACCTATGATACACTTAGCGCTCGATTAGACCAATAAGTGTGTTGTTATCAAACATCAAAATCACAAGGATACGAAATGCTCTTTCACATACATTCGTCCGGACTAGTATTTTTTATGGCTTACATTTAAGCACAACATAAGTTCTACAACTCTCTGTCGGCATTCTCGATGCGAATGCAGAAATTGATCTGCTTGGCCGGTCCAGCATCGACAAGTTACTCGGATGGCACACAAAGGACCGACCTCAGGTCCGTAAATTCCACCATGCCCGGTGTCGGGCAGCTCAGCGCCACGGCTCTCACATGCATTGCATCGGACGATGGCGGCAGGGCGTGCGACCACATACTCATAGTGTCCATCGGCCATGCGCACGAGACCGACCTGACGCATACCATAGACACAAAGGTGGGCCCATGGACGGTTCCTGGAACGCCAGCGGTGATGGTGGGCCCAGCGACGGTTCCTGGAATGCCAGCGGTGATGGTCAAGACAAAAACAGAGCCATCCCCCTGCAGAACGAGTCGGTGGCGTGCCGACTCAGGGAACGACACCTACTCTTGGAGAAGAATGGTCTAGCCATAAGAGAGCCTAATCACTTTGATAGGGTGATCCGTTGCAAGGTGTACCACGAGCTTTGTCGGTGGGCCAGTGTAGTTGCAGCCGGGCTCCGTGAAGCCGCATGCGTCATGCCGGCACGCGAGCTCGTTCCTTGGGTGCACATAGTAGGGGTAACAGCGAGAGCATCCATAGTAGGAGCAAACGATCGCGTACGTCTCCAGGATTTTACGCGTGAGGATCTCCTCCAGATTCAAGGGCTGGCGATCTGAGTACTCCTTGCTGTGCGGCTCCCACATCTAAGTTCGTCAATAAATCAGATAATAGATGTGCAGTTAGTTAAGCCGACAATAGGAATTTGTAAGATAAATTCAAACGCTAGATAAATGATTTCCTACCTTAAGGTTCAAGTTAGTTGTTGTCGTTCAAGAACAGCGCGCGGAAGACGGTGGCGTCGTCCGGCACAGCAAGTTGCATCGGAGAAGGAGGTATTGCTGTGAAAGAGACGTGCTCAGTCACGAACTTGTTGATATAGGGAAGAGGGAGGTGCAAATAGTAATATATTTGAATATTATAAGTGTGTTGACACATGTCGCAGAACAGCCTACTCGTGGATTAGCCTTACAAAGAAACATCCTAGCGTCCATGCAGCCCGATCAAATGGTCTTCTAGAAGAGACGATCTAACGGTCGCCTTTGGCCACTAGGGTTACGATCTGATGGCTGTTATTGGTCGTTAGGGTTACGATCATGGAAACTCTGGATTTCTTCATGGAACCCTGGAATCTCTAGTTGAATAAGTTGCTTAGAATGCCGAGAGGGAGCTAGGTGCCGGGTTTGGGCTCAATCCGTGTAGTTGATCCACGTTCTGGGCAGTGAGGGGGAGGTATAGAGTTGAAACCATGTTAACTCCTACTCGATAGCCATCCGGAGGGTGCATCGTGTGCCAAAAGTCTCGGTTTGTCATGTTTATGATTTTATGTTGGTAGCGGGTGACATACAAGGGCTACTCGAGCTGGTTTCATTTTTTTATTTTTGATGAATTTCCTATTGTCGGGATTCGGGCAAAACCGGCAAACCCGCCGGCGCGCGCAGGCACAGGAGGTCCAGTGCAAGCTTGAACCTAGGCATGTGCCCAGCCTAGGTACCCCATGGGGCACCCCAAACCATTTTTCCCGAAAATTGAGGGCCATTTATAGGGTACCTACAGTTAGAAACTGTAATTACCGGGGCGTAACTCAGGAAAAATACAGTATATGCTTGCACCACGAGATAAGTACCAAACTCGCGGGAATGGTGGTCCTCCACGATGTAGCATGCATATAAATTTCCTCAGGGCCTAGGGCACGCTCAATTCTCGCACCTCCTTTGCAAAATTATCGGTTTTTCGGAGTTCGTAAATGAAAACTCTGATTTCTTCATGGAACCCTGGTATCTCTAGTTGGAGAAGTTTCTTATAATTTCAAGAGGGAGCTATGTGTCGGGTTTGGGCTCCATCCGTGCAGTGGATCCACATTCTGGGTAGTGAGAGGGAGGTCTAGGGTTGAAAGCCATGTTAACTCCTAATCCATAGCCATTCGGGGGAGCACCGTGTGCCAAAAGTCCTGGCTTGTCTTGTTTATGATTTTATATTGGTAGTGGGTGACATACAAGGGCTACTCGAGCTGGTTTCATTTTATTGATTTTTGATGAATTTCCTATTTCCGGGGTTCGGGGGTGGGCAAAATTGGCAAAACCCGCCGGCGCGTGCAGGCACGTGAGGTCAAGTGCAACCTTGAACCTAGGCACGTGCCCAACCTAGGTACCCCATGGGGCACCCCAATACATTTTTTCCCGAAAATTTAGGGCCATTTTAGGGTACCTACAGTTAGAAACCGCAATACCGGGCGTAACTCAAGAAAAAAATAGTATATGCTTGCACCAAGAGATAAGTACCAACCTCGCGGGAATGGCGGTCCGCCACGATGTAGCATACGTGCAAATTTCCTTGGGGCCTAGGGCGCTCTCAATTGCACCTCCTTTGCAAAATCGTCTATTTTTCGGAGTCGGTAAATGGAAACTCTAGATTTCTTCATGGAACCCTATAATATCTAGTTGGATAAGTTGCTTAGAATGCCGAGAGGGAGCTAGGTGCCGGGTTTGGGCTCAATCCGCGCAGTGGATCCACGTTCTAGGCAGTGAGGGAGAGGTCTAGTGTGTGTTTGTGTGTTTGCGTGTGTTGTGTCTAGGGTTGATATGAAAATGGTAGTACTCGGTTTTCCCCCTCTCACGATAACTCGTCGTCACTTTGGTTGGTACGCCTGATTGGTCGAGACAGTTGTGATGTGGATCGTGCCCACCCGACGTTGATCCTCTATGATCTAACGGGCAAGATAGCCCCCTCCCCCCTCTCTCTCTCTCTATGTCTGTCTCTGTCTCTGTCTCTCTGGAGACAGACCTCTCTATCCACGCGAAATAACGAGTTTGCCACCGATACTTTACTTCAATAATAAAATAGAAGGAAAGTGTACAAAGGCGAATAATGTTTGTATATGTGTGTCTATACATTTAATTTTATTCTCTGAAAATTATAAACTATTTGGATTTATATACATGAGGTTAGATAAAATATAAAAAATGCATGTGTTTTCTAGTGCTGCGAGGGGGAAACACGGCGGCACACTCGTCTAACCAGTCGCAATGCGTCCACCATGTCACAAGTACGGTGCACTGTAATGTCATGTCAGCGGGGGTCAAACGATGCATCAGCTGCACACGTCGTGCCCTTCACATTAGAGCGTGACAACACACGGGTCTGGCTAGCCATGCTTTAACCGTTTGGTTTTTAGGCGTCCCTCCTTTTGAGCCTTCTACAAGAAGCAATTGATCGAGCCGTAGATTAAAGAATCCATCGAGTGGTCATGTCACTCCTATGAAAATCCTACTACTACTCCAGCTGCAAACAGGAACGGGCCTTATAGTACCGCTCCTGCAATCTCACTTCCAGATGGGCCCATGGCACAAACCGTCCACGCGTCAGCCAGAAGCCGAACAACTAGCTACCGGGCCACCAATTGAGCCTCGAGGCGGAGGGCCCCATGGGAGACCTAACAATGCCCCGTATTTAAAGCCTACTCCTCTGCTTCGTCTCCCTTCCACGCATCGACCCATTCTCCTCGATCTAGCAAAACCCACAAACCTCACCATACAACTCGAGGACGAATAGCCACCTTTTCCCTTCCGACGCCATGAAGCGAGTGCTTGTAGGTGAGTCTTCAGGTGTTGCCGCTGGGCTGCCTGCACCTACTACGGGCGATGCGGTGCCTCCCACCATAGATCTAGAGGAGATGCATCTAACCCAGGGTGAGGAGGGCGTCTAATTCGACCCTTATGAGGACTATGTACTCATGGGTGCAGAAGACTTCGGAGCCCCCGATAAGGGCGAGGAGTTCCACGAGCATGTTCCACTCGTGTACCTAATGGATGTGAAATATAGCCATCCACACTCACATTTAAACTGGATATTATTCATATATTTGATGGAATCTCTCTCCAAACCCTGCCACTAATGCCTAATGATCAAAGGGGTATGCAATCATGTCTTGTTATTTATTCCTGCACAGATAATGATGTTTGACAATGGGAATCACAACATTAAAGTCAAAGATACGATATTTCCAACACATTTAAAGCCTTAACGACCAACTATACGGTGGGAATAAAATTCCGGTCGTATAATTGCCATCGACTCCACTAGGTCAAACAGAACAACTTTTGTGAAGGGGCCCCTATATAAAGAGGCCTCGGGCGACGAGAAAACCACTTCTCCTCTCGACATCTTCCATAGACTCCAACTCGCTCCCATTCTCTCGCTTCGCCGCTGACAACATCCTTCCATTAGATCTAATCTCCAAAACTTTCTCCACCACCATAGACATATTCCACTACTTGTAATAGTAGATCTCTTCTCCACTTGGCGACATTGTAAGACTATTTGTTATCAATCTTATGATCTCTATTACAATGTTTATGATTGTTGATTTCATATCTATGTGTGAGTAATTCTCCTTGGGCTAAGGGCTTCGACCTAGCCATGTAGCATGTGCATGTTATTTATCATAGATGGGATCATGTATTAGTTTGTATGACATGATGATTATTGTACCCTCTCAATCTAAGGACTTGTTAGGTACCCAAGACACCGAGGATTGATCCAGGTAAAGGGAGTGTGAGTAATGACTGATCTGCAGGATGGGAACCCCAGTGATAGAAATGGTAGTACGGCTGTATGTGAGGGATTTACTTGGGATTAACAGTGAAGTCACTATGCATATCATTAGTTATCTTTCTTCTATGGATGATACTAGTAGGTTATTGCTATAAGTGGTTGCTGAGTCAATAGCAATTATATACGCACTTCCCACATATAATTATCTTGCTCTAACAATTACATGCATACTTTATTATTATCTTTTATTTCAATCAGATGTTTTGCACAACTATAGGTGAAACCGAAAGCCCTAGGCCCCCTCTCTCCATCATCAACAACAACAAAAGACAGCAAACTCTTGGTCCGGTAAAACACAAAAAGAATTCCAAAACTCTTGAAGGTCAATTAAAGTAACTTCACTTTGCTTTCTGCTTCCCGAGGGTTCAATAAACCTAGGTTTACTAGGAAAAAAGAAGTTATACTACATCCGTAATCTGGATCGAAGGTATGAACCTTTTTTCTGGCACTGTTGTCGGGGAAGCAATAGCTACCCTGGTGAGGTTATTAGAAACCTTGTTAGTTTTAATTATTGTTTTTAATTTTGTTAGTTTGCTTTTAGCCTTTATTTGAAAAACCAAAAAAAATTAGCTAGTCTTTAAATTCTTGTTTTTACTATTGTAAGTTTTTAGTTTAAGGAAAACCCATAATCATAGGAAATATGGCTAAAAGAAGCTTGGCGAGTTTGCAACTCCCAACAATGATTACTTGCGTACTCCTATTACCCAGCCAACAATTAATGCTGAGGACTATGAAATTAAGCCCCACTATTTAAGTTACAGAATCAATTTGGAGGCTCTGTTGTTGAGGATGCAGTTATGCACTTGAATACTTCCACTAAAATATGTGATATGATGGGAATTAAAGATGTTAACCCTGATGCGGTCAAATTGCACTTATTTCCTTTCTCTCTTAGAGGAAGAGCAAAAGTATGGTTGCTCTCTTTTCCTAGAAATACTATTGCATCATGGGTGGAATGTACTTCTTTATTTATGACTAAATTTTTTCCACCTACAAAGACTATGTAACTGAGATATGATATTACTGGTTTTAGACAAGAAGAGTGTGAGCCACTAGCGCTTGCATGGGAGAGAATGAAAGAATGCATGAGGAACTGTCCCAGCCATGGGATGGAAGATTGGTTAATTCTACATTTGTTTTATAATGCTCTGAACCATGTGTCTAAGTCTATGCTTGATACTGCAACTGGAGGAAAATTTATGGGCAAACAAATTATTGAAGCCAAGCAGCTGCTAGACAACATGCAAGACAACCATGCCCAATGGCATGTGGAAAGATCAAACACAAAGAAGGTGAACTTCGTCTCACCCCAAGAAAATGAAGAACTCAATGCTAAGTTGGATGAGCTCATATTAGCCGTCAAAGGTAAGGAAACCCTGGTAAGATCTATCCTAGAACCAAATATTGAAGAAATAGACTTCATAACTCGTAATGATTATAACCCTGCTTGGAAGAAAAACTATAATCCAAATTTTTAGAAACATTATTCTAGCCCTGCAGGTAACTCTAATAATAATATGGGAACAAGTAATGGTAGTCTCCAAGAAACTCTTAAATCCTTTATGGACTCACAATGAGCAAAACAATATCCTCATTAAAATAACGGAGAACCATGATGCTATGCTTGGTAAATTATCTAACCATGCTGTTAGTTTGAGGAATGATTGCAGGCCATCCAAGAAAGGACTAGGATTGTCGAGGCACAACTAGGTAAGATAATCGAGAGTCAAACTCTCATTCTAGCTAAATTTTTAGGTAAAGCTGAGCCCAATCCGGTTGAAGAACTTAAGATGATAAGAATCCAAAGGGAGGAGCCTGAAGAACATGACTACAACAAAGCTCCTTCACCAAATGACATGGTTGAAGATCTTGTAAAAAGGATCAATATCAAGATTCCAGTAAGTGAAGGTAATGAGGAAGCTATGTATCAGCACTTCATTAATCAGGTAGCAATAAAAGTACGTGAGCTTGAGGATGAATATAAGAAAATTTCTAAAAAATTACCTGTTAAGCTTGATGATATATTTGAGCCTTCTATTAAAATTAAGATTGGTACTAATGAAATATCTGCACTTTTTGATCTAGGTGCAAGTGTTTCAACAATTCCAAAAAGTCTTCTTAATAAGTTGAATCTTGGCTCATTTGAAATCAGTGAGTTAAAATTACATCTAGTAGATTCTACCGATAAACGACTTGTAGAAATTAAGGAGAATACTTTAGTATACATTAAAGGTTGTCCTGCTCTCATTGATTTTGGTATTTTTGACATGCCTGAAGATGCTACTGCTCATATCATACTAGGTCGTCCATTTTTAAGAACTATTAAGGCTTTGATTAATCTACATGAAGGGAACATGAAGCTACAATTGACTTCGCGGGATCCTTTTGTTATTCATTTTCCTAGGAGGAAGAAAGCCAAGCATGATGAGAAGGAGTCCATAAATTTGAAGGCCAACTATTTTGGAGTGGGTGTTCCACTCATCTGGCCTAAGTGAGGAACATCAAGGTCAAGTTATTCACCATAAAAGAGCGCTGCATGGGAGGAAACCCATGTTAAATAAAGGTTTGAGTAAAGTTTTTAAGTTTTAATTTAAGTTTTATGTTGAATAAAGAGTGCTAGAAAACTCCAGTTGAGGAGGAGAAGTTCGGTAGTACTAAAAACCCTGTTTTATACATGATGTTGTTGGTCGACAATTTAGACTATCATTTTTCTGTCAAAAATATGGTGTTTCTCTAAGTTTCAGTTTACGAAAGAATTGTTGAAGAAACAGAATTTTTTTGGTGAGTACAGAAGGTTTAACGACCAACTATATGGTGGGAAGAAAAATTCTAGTTGTATAGTTGTGGCCGTATAGTTGTCGATGCCATCGCCAAAATTTCTTTCCCAGGTACAGATGGTTTAACGACACACTATATGGCGGGAACTAAAATTACGGCTGTATAGTTGTGGTCGTATAGATATCGAGGCCCTTTTGATTTTCTTTTCAAAGATACTATAACCTTGACGACCAACTATACGGCGGGATGAAAAATCCCGGAAATATAGTTCTGGCTGTATAGTTGCGCCGCTAGGTGAAAAACCCTAGAAACCCTAATTTAAGCAGTCAGACCAACTATATGGCGGGAAAAAATGTTCTAGCCGTATAGTTTGGTTCGACCACAAAATCACCATGGGACAGGTACCCCAACACTAAAACTTTAATCCTTTTTCTCTCTTCTACCTCCAAACCCTCTCGATACCTCAAGGGATCTTCATCTCTACTCAATTTCGTTCGATTTCCTTGCACACAAGTGATCTACGGTATGTTTATCCTCCGATCCTCCAATTACCTTTTGCAATTCATCTTCGATCTATTGTCATTATCAATCTAGGGTGAGATTTACTATGAACTAATTGCCATGATTCTCTTACCTAGATTATTGTTTTAAGGATATTCATTAGTGTGCTATGATGAGGAATATGTTATGCTTATTATTGTTGGATCAAAAAGTTTTATTTTTTTCTTTTCTTAATATTTTAGATGATGAACACAAGGAGCCAAACTCGTGCTCGTGCCGTCACTAGTTCTTCTCGGGCTGTAGCTCAGGAACGCATGGGGATACTGTTTAGGGATGAGTCCCATCGTGATCGCTTCAATAGGACCAAGAACCGAGAAGTGAAGCCAACCAGTGGGCTTGCCCCATTATATTGAATCAACTCGGTATTTCTCATGACTTTAATTTACTATGCAATAGAGTTGGCCTGCAAAACTTTGTATTTCATGATGCGCCTACCTATCGTCGTTTAACTATTAAATTTCTAAGTTCTTTGAAAAGCACCGTTAAAGCATGGCATGGAGAGGATATGATTTCTTTCCGACTTATGAACGACAATTATTCGTTATCACTTGATGAATGGTGCGATTGTTTTAGTTTACCCAAGAATTATCCTAATGCTCTACGCGCATCCTTCTCTAGCATAAAACCTTCCTTGGAACTCTACTATAATAGAATGGGCTTCACTTCTAGAGTTAGCAAGGGGAAGAATATTCAACATCCTGTTATTCGCTATTTGTTCTATGTTATTGCTAACACCTTGTAGGCATGTAATGAGTTTACAAGACTCAATGAGAAGGACATCTTGGTCCTCGCAAAAGCTCCTTTCAACAATAACAACTTGTCACTCCACTTGGGCGTAATTCTTGTGCGCTATTTGGAGTACCAATCCTCCTAAAGCCAAGGACCAATCACATGTGGAGGCGTCATCACCATGCTTTCCAATGCCTTGGGCATCGACCTAGGTGAGTTGCAACCATTGCTAGGTGAATGACGTGTTGGTTTCTCTACTTTAAAAGCTTGTTGAATGCTCACTCAGAGAGGTGGTGTTTATTACTGGCATATTGCTAGAGCTAGGCGTCTCTACCCCGCTCCTCTGCCTAATGGTCTTTTCTCTATCAAGGAGGGACGCGTGCTATATTACATGCAGGTTGAGTAACACCAACTCGAGGAGGATATTCCGGAGGAGGATGAGGACCAAGAGGAGGAGCAAGAAGTTCCTTATCAAGAGGAGCAGCCACCAAACCGGTTTGCTACATATCAATACTTCTAAGAACTTGGAGGAACTGTGGCGGGGATGTATAGTCTCGCCCTGAACCTCTGAGAAACCACTAGTAACTTATCAACTCAAGTTGCAAACTGGAACTACAACTTTTCTCGCCACCACAATGATTTTAAGGACTTGCAAAAGCCTAAGTTTGTGGAAGTATTTCCCTTTATCTTTATTTGGCGTTCATTTTTATTTATTTCGAGGTTATGCTTTTAGTTTGAGTTTATAAGAAATCATGTTGGTTTCCCCAACACTTTATCTTTAGTTATTTTTATTTGTTTTCTAGATTTCCTAGCCGAGCTTTGCCTCCAATTTTATATTCTTTAATTCCCTCTCTTAAAAACAATGAAAATATTTTCCCATTTGTCTTTATTTTCCCTCTTCCTTATTTTCTATTCTCCTCGAGGTTCTCGTATTTCTGCAGGAGAGTGATTGACTTCGAGTTTCCAAGGAACAAATCAAAAAGGAAGAGAGAAGTTGAACCAATCATGGAGGTATGACTTATGGCTCCCCACTTTTGAAGTTTGAGAAACCCATGCTAGTTAGCAGTAAATGTTAAGATATTATATTGGTGGAGTGAGTCTTTATATTGGAGTAATATTTTGTTTGCATGGGTATTTAGTTGAGTACATTTTTGTTATAGATCTTGTAGTTAACCAAGTATTGCCTAAAAATTTGCTAAACAACTGAAATAAGAAAAGGTCTCACAAATGAAGGCTTGGGTGTTGTAGTGTTTAGTCATGAAAGCTTATTCCTAGAGACACTTGACACCACAGAAAATAAGATTGAATCGATAGTCCTCTTTGAAAAGATTTTTTCAATTGAATTAATGTTTAGCGGTTTTTGTGAGCATGCCAAAGTTTGACTTATGAATCATAAGAATGATATAGCTTTATGTGTGTCAAACTTCATGGGATGCCAACAACTCCGGTAGCCTACGAACGATCTTCATGGAGGAAACTTCTAGATTTCGGCTATGAGTTGATTAAACATTTCTAGCAGCAATGCTATAATGGGTAAGATTCTTGGCACTCTCAGGTAGTTGTAAACATGATGGAATCACTCCTCTGGCTAATATGAGTAATCATTATGAAAAAAGGAACAAAACCTTAGTGATGCCACGAGTGTCCATCACAGCCCGATAAACTAATTAAATTTTTTGGCATGCTCTCAGTTACTTAAGAACTGAAATTCTTGAAGGACACTGAATAGAAAAGTAGTGCTTGCAAAGTCTTGATTTATTGATGTGGGAGAATTGAGATACTTTAGTGTATCTGTTTTTCATGAAAAACTCTCACACTCTTAATTTTACATGATTACACTTTATTTGTTCAAAGGCAAGCTTATGAGTTGAGTACATGACATGGAATAGAGTTTACTCATTTGAATCATCCATGATAACAATAATCTTGCTGCGCTATAAGGATTCATTAAGACCCGTATGATATGCTTCCCATTAGTTTGTATGACATCATGATTATTGTACCCTCTCTTGCCTCAATATAAGGACTTATTAGGTACCCCAAGACCCATCAGGATTGATCAAGGTATAGGGAGTGTGAGTAATGACTGATCTGCAGGATGGGAACCCCAGTGACATAAAGGGTAATACGGCTGTATGTGAGGGATTTACTTGGGATTAACAGTGATGTCAATATGCATATCATTAGTTCTCTTTCTTCTATGGATGAGACTAGTAGGTTATTGCTATAAGTGGTTGTTGAGGCAATAGCAATTATGGACTCACTGCCCACATATAATTATCTTGCTCTAACAACTACATGCATACTTTATTATGATCTTTTATTTTCATTAGATGTTTTGCACAACTACAAGTGAAACCGAAAGCCCTAGGTTTGCTCTCTCCATCATCAACAACAACAAAAGACAGCAAACTCTTGGTCCAGTAAAAAACAAAAAGAATTCCAAAACTCCCGAAGGTCCGTTAAAGTAACTTCACTTTGCTTTCTGCTTCATGAGGATTTGATAAACCTAGGATAGTTATCATGGACTAATGCCCTTCAAATCATCCATTGAATACCCAAAGGCCTTGCGATGCTCCTTAAGTACTTTCATGAGTTCTTTTTCATGCCCTGAAATTTTAGCACTGACAATAACAGGAAATTTCACTACTAGGAAAATGGCTATAGGTAATCAGCACATCCGTGGCTCATATGGTTGAAGTGCCCCACGGCTAAAATAGGCGTGGCTCACCTATGGGCAGTGCCCTACTAGTAACTAGAACAACCGTGGCGCACATGACCATAGTACGCCACAGATATGTGTGGGCCAGGGCCCTGTTGGCCGCACGCCAGACATCTGTAGCGCACTATGCCCAAGTGCGCTACGGTTGTTAGTGTCAACCGTGGCGCACAGGGAGGGGGTGCGCTACGCCTAAGCGCATGCCCCTCTCTGCTGTGAAACGGCCAGACACATCCGTGGCGCACTATGGCATGTGCGCCACGGATGTTACTACTCCCTGTGGCGCACTGGGGCCGAGTGCGCCACGGATGTGTCGATTTTTTTTGGGAGCTACACTTTATGTGCACATGTGTGACCATCCACCACCCCATACTTCACTTTCCCCTTCTTCTTCCTCCTTAGATCTAGTCGGGATCTTCTCCTTCCCACCTCAATTTATCCATCCATTCACCATTTTTAGCATGTAGAACTTGCCTTGGATGTTACATAAGTAATAGAGGAAGGTCTCCGGTCTCTCATCTCCTTCTCCGGTATCACGCGCACCTCTCCTTTCCATCTTTCTCGCGATTGGTCTCTCATCTCGGTAAGTTGTCCATGTAAGGATGTGTTCATGTGTATATGGATGATATGCTCATATGTATGTAGATGATCGATGCTCATGAAATGTGTATGAGAGGATCGATGGTCATATGTGTGTGTATATGGAGAGTATCGATGATGCTCATGCATGTCTGTATGGAGAGGATAATGATATGTTCATGTGTGTATGGATCAGTCTCTCTCTCTTGTGTTTGTATGTGAACAAGTTGCCATTTGTTTTGCCAAAATGTCGATTCATTTCCATTTTGGCAAGACTTTGGCATTTCGCAAAGGTCCTAATTTTAGGATAGGTCATGCCGAAATTTTCTATCGACACCATTGCATGCATGCATTGATTATGTGGTTCTAATAGACTTCTAATTGTACCGTGTACACCGTGCAGGCAAAAATGGTGCTCATAATGAGCGAAGACATTGTGGCTAGATTTTTGAAATTTGCGACGGCCGACATGATACGAAATAACAAGACGGATATAAGATGTCCATGCAGAAGATGCAAACTCAACTGGGTGATCGACCCAGATTCCGGGAATCTATAGGCGCACCTGCTCCGCCATGGTTTCATAGATGGATACACTCGTTGGATAAGCGATGACGAAGACGATGGAGACGGTGAAGGTGGGCAACATGACGCTGATCATCAACACGGCGAGAACGGGCGAGATGATGAAGAGTCTCCTAGAGATGGTGAAGGTGCGGAAGCAGACCGGGATGATGATGATCTAGATGCCGGAGGAGCAGACGACGATGGAACAACGTCAGGCTGGGTGCGAGACCCTTATGTGCAAGAGCTGCTTCTCAAGTAGACGAGTAACGCCAGGGATGCCGCTAGAGAGAAAGCCAAGCTTGCGCAACTTGAGAAAGACGCGGTTACTCCATTGTATGAAGGATGCAGGACCGATGATACCCGGTTGAATGTAACACTCAAGGCTATGGAGATGAAGGCAAAACACAAATTGAGCGACGCAAGCTTCGACGATATGATGGCATTCTGGCACGATCGTCTCCCGGAGGGGAACACATGTCCAACTAGTATCGAGGACGCCAAGAAAATCGTCTGTCCTCTCGATCTACTGCATGTTAGATATCACGTATGCATCAACGATTGCATCATTTATCGGGGCGAGGACGCGGAGAAAACCACATGTCCGGTGTGCGGAGTGAGTCGATACAATAAAGGGAAGAAAGCACCTCGAAAAGTGGTATGGTACTTTCCTATCACTCCTCGTCTGCAGCGCTATTTCGTGGACCCTAAGGAAGTGAAGCTCATGCGATGGCATGCGGAAAGGAAGAAGCCAGGAGATGATGATGATGACCCCGAAAAGGATGACCTGCTGACGCACCCTTCAGATGCTAGCCAGTGGAAAGCATTGGACCTCGAATTCCCAAAATTCGATGGAGATTCGAGGAACATCAGGCTTGGTGCGAGCACCGATGGACTCAATCCATTCGGTAGCCAGAGCAGCACGCACAACACTTGGCCCGTGTTTGTATGGATGTACAACCTCCCTCCATGGTTGTGCATGAAGAAGTACATACAAATGAGTATGCTAATTCAAGGGCCGAAACAACCTGGTACCGACATCAATCTGTATCTCGGGCTATTGAAAGAGGAGCTAGCCACGTTATGGGAATCTGGAGCTAATACTTACGACGCCGTCGCACAAGATTATTTCACTATGAGAGCCGCGTTGGTCACTACGGTGCAAGACTATCCAGGTTACGGGTATATCTCGGGGCAGGTTACCCAAGGATTTTGCGCATGCGTTAGGTGCATGGATAACACAAGCTATCTCCAACTAGAGAAAGATCCAGGGTCATCGAAAACCGTGTTCATGGCGCACCGGAGGTGGCTCGGCAAGAATGATCCATGGAGAAAACGTGGAGACCTGTTCGATGGCAAATCCGAGACCCGAGGAATCCCAGAGCGTAGGAGCAGCGAAGAAGTGGAAGAGTTGCTGAAAAACTGGAAAGATTGTCCTAAGCCTGGAAAGAAGCGAAAGAGGCAGCAACAAGACAAGCCGCTGATGAAGGTATGGAAAACAAGGTCTGTTTTCTGGGAGTTGCCATACTGGAAGTTTCTCCACACGCCTCATAGCCTCGACATCATGCATATCACGAAAAACGTGTGCGAGAGTCTGGTCGCCACCATAATCAACATGCCAGATAGGACGAAAGATGGTCTGAAAGCAAGGCACGACCTGATATGCTTGGGTATCCGGAAGGAGCTTCACGGAGGACGCACTACTCATGATGATCAGGAAGATGACGATGATCATGAGTCGGAAACGACACAAGGTCGTCGGAAGGGTAAAAAGTTCAAGAAGAACGAATATTACTGCCCTCCTTCTTGGTTCACTCTAAGCCAGGATGAGATCAAACAGTTTTTCAAGTGCCTTCTAGGATTCAAATTTCCTTATGGCTACGCGGGCAAGATAAGCAGATACCTAGACGAGGCGAAGCAGAGGTTCAGTGGCATGAAGTCTCACGACTATGCCGTGCTAATGACGCAGGTACTTCCGGTCGCACTAAGAGGGATAATGGACGAGCACGTCCGTGAAACGTTATTTGGCCTCTGCAAGTTTTTCGACGTCATCTCTAGGAAGTCGATTGGCATGAATCAGCTCGGGAGGCTACAGGAGGAGATCGTGGTGATACTATGTGAGGTTGAGGTCTACTTCCCACCCGCATTCTTTGACATTATGGTGCATCTGCTGGTCCATGTCGTGGAGGACATCGTACAACTCGGGCCGATGTTCCTCCGCATCATGATGGCGTTCGAAAGGATGAACGGACACATCAAAGGATACGTTCGCAACAGGTCCCGTACAGATGGAAGCATAGCCAAGGACTTTCTGGTCGAAGAGTGCATCTCTTTCTGCACGAATTATCTAGGCATCGAGAACCTTGTCGGTCTTCCCGTCAACAGGCACCTTGGCAAGCTCGATGGATCTGGTCACCGAGAGGGTCGTCGCATACTGCATGCAGAATTCGATTTTCGACGCGCAGACTTTGATCTAGCAAACCTCGTCGCACTACAGCATTTAGAACTGGTCGATCCTTGGGTACAGAAGCACAAAAGGTTAATCGAGAAGAAGTATAGTGACCGGGGCATACAGAGGACGCAGGGAGAAATAATCAAAGAGCACAACTCAGATTTCACGCGTTGGTTTAGGCAGACGCTCCTTGATAATCCCCCGCGATTGCATTCTTCTGACACGGAAAAGATCATATTCACCTTGTCACAGGGACCGATGCAAAACCTGGTGACCTATCAGGCATATGATATCAACGGCTACACATTCTACACGGAGGAAAAGGACAACAAGTGTGATTATCAGAACTCAGGCGTAACGTCGGAATTCTACACCGATGACAACGTGAAGGAAAGATTCTACGGAAGAATCGAGGAGATCTAGGAGCTCGACTACTATGGATAAAAGGTGTTGATGTTCCGTGTCAGATGGGCAAAGAGCGTCGAAAGATAAGACCGGTATTTCACAACCATGGTTATACCCGAAGCATCCAAATCCAAGGCCGCCAGTGCAAACGTGGCCGCGAAAAATGAACCGTGGGTACTGGCTACCAAAGTGGACCAATGTTTTTTCATTACCGACCCGAGAAAGCCTAGCCGTGTTGTCGTGAGGAGAGGAAAAAGAAACATCATCAGAATGGATGGAGTCGCCAACGAGCAAGACTTCGACCAGTACGGCGGTCCAAAGATTGAAGATGACGATGACTACGATGCAGCAACATACATCACAAGAAGAAAAAGGACAACACTACCCAAAAAAGGTAGCCTGTTCGAAAGAATAAACATTAAAGTGCCGGGGCTAAATTATTCAACCGCGACAAAGAAGGGAAAAAAGATTGTAAAGCGCTAGCTCAAAAAATATTGTAAAACGCATGGTCAAAAAAGATTGTAATATTTATTGACAAATTATAATGACATATTTGAAGCATATTTAATTTGTACCACATTTATGACATATATTATCACTTTTGGGCATTTTTGGAATATTTAAAAGTATTTTAAAAACAAAACAAAACTTTTGTAGCATATATCACCACTTTTGGGCATTTTTTGGAACATTTAAAAGTATTTTTAAAATAAAAATAAAAAATGTGGGCACCAGGATTCGAACCTGGGTGCTAACAGGTTTAGAATAGAGCAGTAGGCAGAACCAGTGGGATAAGGCAGTGCTAGTGTTAGCAAAGGAACGAAGTAAACAAATCTGCCCTCACAAATATGAGCACCGCCCTGGCCAGCTGGAGAACCCGGATAAAGAAGAAGATTTATAAAGAAGGCAAAAGTCTCGTGGAGATCCAGAAGATTGACCCGCAGATCACCGAAGATCAGTTGCGGGAGTTCAAGGAGAGGTGTGAATCCGAAAGAGCCCTGGCCAATAGTAATCGGGGAAAGGTGTTGCAGGCGATGAATATAGGTCATCACCATCTCGGATCTGGTGGATACAGAACCGCGGAGGCCAAATGGAATAAGGAGGACGAAGAGTATAGATCCAAGGGGATAGAAAACCCCTTTGCGAAATTCGAACCCGGGCAGGTTCGAAACTTCATCAGGGCCCGTTACCATGTGGACCCAAAAACCAAACAACTCACCGTGAATCCTACGGTGAAGGAATTCGAGGAAATTGTGGTAAGTATAATCTAATTACCGCGGATCAACTCGATTGCAATCTAATCGATGATCTAAACGATTCACTGTTACTTCTTCTACAGGAGGAGGAAATTGTTGCTAGTCATGGATCCCAGGGTTCCTCATCCCAGGGGTCGACGGCGGCCACCCGGTGGGATAACCCTTTTAACAGGGCGATGAACCGGGCCAAGAAAATAGAGCCGGTTACGAAGAAGCCGTCATCAGTTGGCCGTCTGGCCGGCCTCGGGGGTAAGAATTGGGTGGATCATTTTGGTCCACCGCCGAGGACGCATGTGGCGCCGTCGGGAAGGAGCGAGGAGGAAAACCGCGAGGTTCAAGAACTTAAGGCACAAGTGGCACGGATCCCGCAGATCGTCCAAGACAACCTGGCAATCACCCTCACGTCCTTCCTGCCTACCTTGGTGGAGTCAATAGCGAACTGGAGTGCGGGTGGTCGAGTAGGGCCGTGCCCGATTCCAAGCATGGTCAGCAGCCACTCGAACAACGTGGCGCCGACGAATAAGGCGAACTACGTGTTCGTGACTCCGCCCGCTAGCACCGCGGCGCCGCAAGTGTTGGTGGCTCCCCCTGCCATCACCGCGGCTCCGGAGTACATGTTGGTGCCCCCCTACCATCGTCGCGGCAGCACCGGAGCTCCAAGCACCCTTCGGTAGGGAGAATACACCGGCGGCCAGCACCGCGCCATCAAGCAGCCCTTCTGTCTCTTGCACGCCCGTCGCCGTATGCGGTGCGTCGACATTAGCCGATCTCGACGCCATCACAGTAAACAAATTGCTTTACCGCCTTTCATGACATCTATTACTCTTATGGCATCTCTGACGATGTCGTACATGTTTTCCGCAGACGGATGTTCCTTGCACTCTCTTATGCTACGTTAACAACGAGCTGAGGGATTTTGCCAAGGGTACCATCGTTCAACCCTTGCAGCGCACGTTCCACTCAAGGCCGATGCCAGATAGCGTGCACAGGGTTAAAATTAGTCAGGTGCTAAGGGGCTGCGATGACCTGGAACCTCCCATTCAACCCCCAGGAGCGGATGAAGAAGATCCGTCTGTCCTCAGAACTTGCTTCGGCTTATTCTTGCTATGGCCAAAGAGCATGATCCGTTTGGGGACGGCGGGGGCCATCACGCCACAGACAACAGCACCGCCTGTCGTGCCAGCGACAAGCGGTGGCACCAAGGCCCCCTTACCGCCCTCGCCGTCACCTCCACGCGGTGGGTCGGATGATCATGTTGATGATATGCACATGGTGCAGGATCCGGCCGAGGACGACGAAGACTAGAATGATCACTTCTTCAACACTCAGTTTAGCAACGAAGACCTAGCTGGTGGCCCCATAGAGAAAGCCACTATCACCAAGCGTCTGTTTGGTTCTCAGGAGACGCCTCCAGCTTGTGCCTTTACAAAGCCAGCTGATACAACCAACCGGCCCTTTATTCTAAGCCCTGACACACTACATAGGGCGGCCGGTGCTCAGATTGCGGTGCCTGCCCGCTCTCCAAAAGGAAAAAAGGGCAGGAAAAGAAAATCTAGCAGCTCAGGCCAGCCGGTGGCGTCAACAACTGCGAATCCGATCAGGTTTCGGGACGGGCCACCAAGACCCGAGGGTATTATGTGGAGGATTCATGTGGCGGGTGAGCCCATGCTACCTAAGAATTTGCGGAAGCTCGCCAGTTCGGAACTGCAGAGTGTGCATGACGGCGTGCTGACGATAGAGAGACGCCTTCTATCGGAGAAAGATCCCTCGCACCCAGTATTCGTGGTTAAGGTGCCACCAGGCTTGCGCTTCGTCGACAATGCCCCTGCGGATCTGTTCTTCCTGCGGTTCGACGACATCTTCAATATGTTCCACCTATACCCGCTGCACTATACCATGGTCCGTCTGTTTTCTCTCAGCCTAGCCATGCAGATCATTAGAGAGAACACACCGGGCATCGCTATAGTGGACCCCTACTACATGCGTGACGGCTGCTTGGGTTCCCCCGCCGAACGACGTATCGTGGCCTAGTACCTAAAAGAATCCTCGTGGTGAACAAGACAAAGGAATACATTCTCGTGCCTTACTTTCGCGAGTAAGTCGTTATTCACTCGCCACTGTCGATTGGCTTTATTAGATCATCAAGATTCTTTTTCCAACACATTCCATTTGAATTTTTTGCGCAGAGATGAACACTGCACGCTCATCTCCTTATCGCCGAAGCATTCCCACGCCACGTATTTCGACTCGGGGAGTCTAGAAAAAAGGAAAAACTACGACAAGATCAAGGAAGTTCTGGATGATGCTCTCACTGGCTTTGCCTCGACGGAAGGCACCACCTTCGTGCGTACGAAGGTCAAGTTCGGCAGGCACGTCTTCAACCACGTAACGGAGTTCCCCTGCATGAAGCAGCCGGAAAACAGTAAGAAGGAAGCCTACTACGCACTCCATCACATGAGGGCGTTCCTACTTGACCAGAAGAATTCTACGCTGCCAGATCATCTCAATAGTGGGCCGAAGCAAAGGCCAAGATACTGATTCAGATATTAGACAAGAGATGTATCGCATCCAGCAACAGTTTGGGGCAATCATCTTTCGTGATGTCATGACTTCGGGGGGGATCTTCTACGGAGGAAATATCCCGAATAACCGTGACATAGAAGATCACCTAGAGATGCAGGGTGACTATACGAAGTTCATGACGAGACAAGGCGTCCTCCCGTTCCCTAAGCCGAGCCAAAAGGCTTGATGTTGGCCTAGTTGTAGTTACAAACTATAGATGACCTTTGTGTGTGTGGACAAGTGTACATGATACTATACTTATCTTATTAGGTTTATGAATCATCGCTTCTTTTGCTTATTATTATTATATATCAATCAATGCTTGGTTTTTTTGCTTACTCTTTGGTCCTTTGCTCACTTTGGTCCTTTTTTTCCTTACTCTTTTTTCGAGAATAATGCCGATGATTGAAATGTCGTGCCACACTATATATGTGAATGTGCTACGATGGGATTGTGAGCCTTGTGATATGCACAAGTCCAGGTCTTGTGCATCCTACTTGGCTCACGGTTCCATCGTAGCATATTCCTGTGTCCAACGACCTATGTATATATATGAGGCATTCTTTTCGAGTTATTTTTGTATTTTTCAAGAATAATGTCGATGATTGAAATGTCGTGGCACACTATATATGTGAATGTGCTACGACGGGATAGTGAGCCTTGTGATATGCACAAGTCCAGGAATTGTGCATCCTACTTGGCTCACTGTTCCGTCGTAGCATATTCCTGTGTCCAACTACCTAGCTAGTTATATATGAGGCATTCTTTTTGAGTTATTTTTGTCTTTTTCAAGAATAATGCCGATGATTGAAATGTCGTGGCACAATATATATGTGAATGTGCTACGATGGGATAGTTAGCCTTGTGATATGCACAAGTCCAGGAATTGTGCATCCTACTTGGCTAACTGTTCCGTCGTAGCATATTCTTGTGTCCAACGACCTAGCTATTTATATATGAGGCATTCTTTTCGAGTTATTTTTGTCTTTTTCGAGAATATGCTGATGATTGAAATGTCGTGGCACAATATATATGTGAATGTGCTACGACGGGATAGTTAGCCTTGTGATATGCACAAGTCCAGGAATTGTGCATCCTACTTGGCTAACCATTCCGTCGTAGCATATTCCTGTGTCCAACGACCTATGTATATATATATGAGGCATTCTTTTCGAGTTACTTTGGTCTTTTTCGATAATAATGCCGATGATTGAAATGTCGTGGCACACTATATGTGAATGTGCTGCGATGGGATTGTCCGCCTTGTGCTATGCACAGGTCCAGGTGTTGTGCATCCTACTTGGCGAACAGTTCCATCGTAGCATATTCCTGTGTCGAACAACCTAGTTATATATGAGGCATGCTTTTTGAGTTTGGTCTTTTTGATTTATGAGTACTTTCTATAAGTGTATCTTCATATGCGACTTTAATTATATATGTTTTTTCAATCACAGGTTAATTATTATTGTCAACTTATAGATGACGTGGTACGTCGTGTACAAGGGACGGGTTCCTGGAGTCTACGATGATTGGGAAGACTGCCGGAGACAGGTGCACCATTTCAGCGGCAATAGCTACAAAGGGTACAAGACTATGACGGAGGCGGAAGCTAGATACACGCGCTATCTAGCGGGAGTTAGGACAAGGAACCGGATGAAGACCTACACCTTCGTCGCGGCGGTGATCATGCTTATCTTCTTTGGTTGTTTATCCCGCGTTTGTGTCTAGCTAGCTTAGATGTCTAGGCGAGCTTCCGAGCTCTAACTTGTTCGATCGACACATGTATTCGCATGTCACCAACTACTTTGTAACTTGATCGAAACAATGTAACTTATACTATGTATTCATGTATGAGACTATCTATATGTATTTGTTTCAATCTTGTTTTTCAAATTGTGTATTTATATATATAATTGTATATCTTGTATCTGTGTGTGTATATCTGCCTGTAATATTGTATATAATATGTAATGTATATAATCTGGCTCGGAAATTAAAAAAACAAAAAAACACCTGTGGCGCACATGACCTACCTTTTGTGGCGCACTACACCTAAAGCGCACCTCAGAAGCTTAGTGGCGCACTGGGAAGTGCGCCACAGAAGATCCTACGCATAGCTCACCTGCCCACATAGCCGTGGCGCACTAGCAGGTGCGCTACGCCTATCTCGACACAACCGTGGCGCAAGGCTAGTGGTGCACCCCTAGTGCGCCACAGATGCTCTTTTCAGGTGCGCCACGAATGGCCATTTCCCTAATAGTGTTTATTTGTATTGTCTAAGAGTCTATATTTAAGATTATATGGTAAAGTCTTTAATTCTGGGGGTGGTAATTCTTCATCCCATCTCTTTTATGGCTCTTCAAAAGCCTCATCAATTGGTGGTCCTAAAATGGGAAGTGAATCAAATTTACTTTCTATTTCTTCTAGGGACCTGTCTTCTATAATTAGTTCTTCATAATTTGAGACTTTATTTGTTTCTTCTTCTTGATTGCTAAAGAAGAGAGTTGCCATCTCCTCAATAGTTTTTCTTTCTCTTATTCTTGTATTTGTAGAGGTCTGTCTTTAAATTTGGAAAAGTGGAATTCTTTTTAGGCTTCCCCAAGCTTAAGAGACACAATCTCCTTTTTGAAATTAACTTGGGAACCTATATCGTCAAAAAGTTTCTTCCAAATATAATTGGGCAAAGAGTGACAGATGGCATATCAACAACTACAAAATAAATCGTAAAATTTTTATTGCCAATTGTGATAGTTGCATCTTCAACTACTCCCATTGGGATTCTAAGGTTTGTATTGGCTAACATGATTGTCATATATGTATTTTCTATTGTAGCCAGAAATATCTCTTCTTTTATTTCTAAATAAAAATCATAAGATATAACATTAGCTTCAGTGCCAAGGTCACGTAAAGCATAATGCGAGGTTTCTTTAAATATATAGGGAAGAATAGGCTTACCCACATCTTTTACCTTAGTCTTACGTTCGACCAATATGAAAGTCTCTTCATCAAGTTCAACTATATTACAATGTGCATAGATAGTCATAATTTCTTCCTTGGTTACCTCTTCATCTTTGGTCTCATCCAGATGTTCTTCAACTTCTGGCATGCTTTCCTCTTCCTTCTTCTCTTGTTCTGCTTTAACATGTTCATATTCCAAAATATGCTTTTGCGCAGCGTTAGGGAAAGGTATCTCATATGTTGGTTCTAGGGAGGCCAGTGTTGCTGTAACTTCTCTTTTCTTTTCAAGTTTAGGTGGTGGATCGTAGTTGACTGAACCCTCTTTTGGAGCTTTGATGTGTTCTGTAAAAGCTTTAACAACATGCAACACAAGATCTGAATCCAAATAGAGTTCTTTAGATAATTCATTAACATGGCCCTTTTTATTATAGTCATAATCTATTTATATTCCTCTTTCACTTCCTACACTAAAATTCCATGTAACTGTATGATCACAAATTCTATTAAGTAAAGCCCAAGCTTTAGTTATGGGCAGATTCATAAAAGCTCCTTTCACGAAAGAGTTTAGTTCAATTTTATTTGGTTTCATTAAACCACCATAAAAGATATGCAATAAATACCATTCAGGAAAATAATGATGAGGACATTGATTTATTAAATCTTTAAATCTTATATAAGCTCTTACTAGTCCTTCATTAGGACGGTTCCTCCAAGTCATTATAAGACGCCTGATTCCAAAAGATTTTGATAATGGATAATACTTTGCTAGAAACTCACAAGCTAAGTTATCCCAAGTAGTAGTAGCTTGTAAGGGTAAATATCTATACCATGAGAGAGTTGTGCTAGTCAAAGTCTGACTAAATTTTTTTAACCCTTACCTCATTAGAGGTATACCCCGGTAGTTGGAAAGTGCCACATATCTCTTTGAAGCATGCAATATGCTCATATAGATCAGGATCTTCTTCATCTCCAGTAAATTGCTTCTTGTATAGAATACCAAGTAATAGAGGATTTATTTCAAACCCCCATTATCTTCTCATTGTAGTTGTATTTCTTATAAATATCATAGGGCTTCCCAAAGTGGCTGAGTAGGTTAGCACTAGTCAAATGTTCAAACTCCATCAAGTTGGTGGAAACCTGTAACTCAAAACAAAACTTAGAAAAACTAAAATAAATAAGAAAAAACTAAAAGACGTGCATCGCTTAGCTCCCCGGCAATGGCGCCAGAATATAGCTTGATGACTGCAAACTCCATAGGGAGGAGGAGTATGTAGTCTAATAGTTCTTAAATTATATACTAGAAATATAAATGCTAAAATAAAGTTCTAAGTAACAAGATAAATGCGAGTATTGTGTAGAAAGGTGTTTTGGGGTTTTTGGTGCAAGAGAACAATAAATAAAGTAAAGCTAACTAAATGCAGAAAATAAGATATGCGTATGTAAGAGAGATTTGAAACTGCAATGGGGAAAAGCGTTCTCAGGGATTGGCGGATACACCACTAGCATTATAAAGGGCTAATGTAAAGATTATTATCGTGAACATTCTCAACTATGTATGTGTGGGAGGAACTCCATATTTGGACAAATAGGCAGTAACCACTGCTCACATCATCCTCATAACCACATCAGATAGCAATCAACATCAATTGAATTACTGCGCTATTAAGGGACTTAATCCCATAGGACATATCCCATGGCATGGATAGTGTTCCGTGAGTTTCCTCGGTTCCCAAGTTGATACGTAAGGAGTGCCAACAACTTTATAGTCATTGTAAGTGCTAACACACCTCCATCTACCAACAATTAGTTCCCTCCATCAAGTCCCCACAAGAGGCAAATATTGAGAGGTCGACTTCTCCCAACATCAAGATGAAGACAATCTAACACATGGTCACAGTGACGAATATCATAATAAACTTTATCTTATTTCAATCTCATGCTAGGGTTTCTCCATCTCCCTAAGAACTAATGATCTACTCAGACATGGAGGCAATCAACATCATGGCAAAAGTAATGGAATCTATCATAAATGGATAGTCCTTGTATAAATCCACAACGAGTACAGAAATTATAACAAGATCTAGACAAGATGTACATGGGATGGATGGAGATGGTGGTGATGCAGCGGTTGATGAAGATGATCGATGCCTTAGCCTCCCGGATCTGCGTAGGGTGAAGATGGATCCCCGGTGGATGAGTTCCCCATCTAGATGCCTTCCGGAGGTGAGGTTTCAGTGATTTCTGGTAGTTCTATATGTCGTCTCCCCGATCCAGTTGCACGGGGTCAAACTGTTTGAAGAGGCAGAGGCGACGCCAACTATACAACCGAAAAATTTATTCTCATCGTATAGTTGGTCGTTAAACCTTCTGTGTACTTTATTGCTTCGGGTTTTCTTCTGGTTTTATTGATATTTCCCAAATAAGAGATTATGTTGTTTTTTACTCCTTTTCACTCCAGTACAACTGCTCCAAGGATTGTGTCCATTATATCCATCCTAGTAAAAATAAACATAAAAAGTGCACGCGAACGCCGTAAAATACCAAGATCCTATTACTAAAATTCAAATTAATAATATAAAACATGATGCAAATATGCACTCATCATTAGGTCAACGAGCATGCCTGACTACTCGATAGAGCCACTTGTGTACCATTTTTTCATCTACCTTTCTTCAAATGGACTCAAATTTGGCACAAGGGTGAATCACCATGTCCCTAATGATGCTAGTATTCTATCTAGCCATTATGGTTTCAAAAAAATTCACCCTCAAACTCAAAAACCTGCTTTAATTTGTCAAGCAAGTTCCAAAACTACAATTTGTAACCTTCTAGTTGCTTGTGTGGGTATACATCACATTGGGACCACAGAACATCAATTATAATTTTTAGATGCTTTCACAATCTCTCGAAAGACTCTGGTCAACCCTGGTTTGACCAAACCTTGTAAATTTCAAAATAAATTGAGAAATTCTCATGGAAACCTTCAAATTTGTTCTTTGTGTGGCAAATACATTTAATAAAAATGACAAACTTTAGAAATATGTCCCTGTAATAGTCCACTATGAAATGTGGGGTAGTTAGGTCAACAATCATGTCCGACTACTCGAAAGAGCAACTTTTGTACCATGTTTCATCTACCTTTCTTCAAATGGACTCAAATTTGGCATAAGGGGTATCACCACATTCCTAACAATGGTAGCATTGTATCTAGCCATTTTGGTTTGAAAATTTCAAAAAATTCACCCTCAAACTCAAAAAGGGCTTTCATTTGTGAAGCAAGTACCAAAACTACAATTTGAAACCTTCTAGTTGCATGCTTGTGTGGTTTTACATCACATTGGGATCACAGAAGAGCAGTTGTACTTTTCATATGCTTTTACCAAACCACGATGATCCACATGACCACACACACTCAAGTGGATATGGCGATGCAACTTCTATCACACTAGTGCATCGTTCTATGTGGCAGCTGCATTCCAGTGGCTTTCTAGGGATTTATGACCATGGTTTGACACATGGAGTCCCTAGAGTCATGTCCATATGTTCTTTTCAAAACCAAAATGATCCATAGGACCACACACACTAAAATGTTATGGTGATGCTACTTCTGTCACACCGGTGCATCATTCCATGCGACAGCTGCATTCGAGTGGCTTTCTAGGGATTTATGACCATGGTTTGACACATGGAGTCCATAGATTCATTTCATGTGTTATTTTCCAAACCACCTTGATCCACATGACCACACACACTCCAATGGATGTGGTGATGCAACTTCTATCACATTGGTGCATCATTCCATGTGGCAGTTGCATTCCATGGACTTTCTGGGGATTTCTGCCCATGGTTTGATAATGGTGTCCCTAGAGTCGTATCATGTGTTCTTTACCAAAACACAATGATCCACATGACCACACACACTCAAGTTGGTGTGGGGATGCACCTTCTATCACACCAGTGCATCATTCCATGTGGCGGTTGCATTCCAGGGGCTTTCTGGGGATTTCTGGACATGGTTTGACACATGGAGTCCTCAGAGTCATTTCATGTGTTATTTACCAAACCACAATGATCCACATGACCACATGTACACTCCAATAGATTTGGTGATGTAGCTTCTGTCACACTGGTGCATCATTCCATATTTCCATGTGGTAGTTGCATTGCTAGTGATGCTCTTACTAGAGACGCTAGCGCTGGATGGAATTGGTTCTGCACCACTTGCATGCAGTGGAATCGAGGTCCGCCATGCACGATCCAAGTCAAATGTACTCACGTTTGTGCGTGACGATCTTCACGCGCTGATAGGTGGGACCCTACATTTCCCCTCATGATTAATTTTTCACCCCCTTTAGACAGACCCCGTTCCCACCCTCACTAATTACGCCCCCCTCCTTGTCTTCCACGCGGACAAGACCGGCGGCGGCGATTCCTCACTCCCTACTCAAACAACTGCTGCCCTCCCTGATTCCAGCCCATCACTAATCCATCCGCCTCCGGATCATAGTGCCTCCATTAATCTACTTGATTCCAGCCTCCATTTGCCGCTATGGGTAAACATTGGGATAGCAGCAGGCTGAAGCGTAAGGCAGACGATGATGAAGACGATGTGGCTAGCCATGGAGACCGCCACCGCGAGGACTGGGGATGGAAAAACCTCAGAGCTGCGAACACGTACAGGGTCGCTAAGGAGTTGGACATCATCTCCGCCGGTCGCATCGGTCGTTGCATCCCTGGCCTCTGCCCGCCGATCCGAGAAATGGACGAACTCCCGTTCGGCACGCCAGGCCTTCTTTACCCCGGTACCATCAAATGTCCAAACGACCGCGACAGCCACGTAAGTTCCAGTATCTTGCTTATTGATACAGTCATATCGTTGATTCATATGTGCTAAACTTTCGTTGGAATCCTATGTTCCTTCCATCGAACGTGTTGTGTGCACGCGCAGTTTGAACAAATTAAACCATTTAATAATATTATGTACAGAGAAGCTATGCTCGTACTTGATATTCTGGTATTTCATAGTGATATAGTCTTAATTTAGGTGATAGCTGAGGTGTCAATTTAGATTTGCAATGGAATGCCTGCTAGGTGATATTCTGTTTTCTAAAACAAAAAAAACTAGACAATTTAAGACTATTATGTCCCTAGTTTTTTATGATCACCTTCAGGAGTTTGTTCGGGGGAAGATCTGCTCCTACTTGATATATTGGGTATTTTCATAGTGACACATGCACAATTTAGGTGAGTGCCGAGGAGACAGTCGTATATAATACTTTAATCTGAGCGCCTAGGTGTCAAATTGTATTTGCAATGGAATCCATGCTAGGTGATTCTACAAACTAACAACAAACGTTTGCAGAATATTCATGCAAAACTGATGCTGCTGGATAATTGGTCGCAGTTAGCAGTGGTGAATATCAAGGAGACAGAGGAGACGGAAATGGATGATGACCAGAACTGGGTGGGTGGCAACGGCGAGTGGCTGGTCCTTTTAACCCAGGACTGGAGTACTTGGACTCTCAAAAATGTCTATAGATCATTGAGACTTACACTGCCATCTTTAGAGGGTGTCATCATTACTGCATTCAACAGCGGGTTCCTGCCGCCAAACTCTGAATTCGCTTACAGCTCCCACAAAAGCCTCACCTGGTGTGGCAGAATTGGCACTACGACCTCTTACGATGTTCGACAAGGCAATTGCATTCATTATATGCCCACATGACAAGGAATGGACAGTCTTGCGCGATGACCATCTGCGGCCGGAGAAGTATGTCGATACCGTCTTCACCTCCAGCTACTATTCTGACACACTGTAACGTATTTGCGCGGTCACTTAACCTAGCGGCGACATGCGTGTTTCGGAGCCGTTCACCTGGGGTGAGTCATGGTGTCATATATCATGTAAATTCCCATTCAAAATTCTGCTTAATGAATGAAGGTAAGACGCAGGTACACACACAACCCAGCGCGTCATTCCAGCTCTAGTGATCGAAGATGCAGTAGTAGATGCTGATCTTGGATCACGGCGCTGGTTCCTTGCACCTCTTAGAGGCGATAGTAACCAGGATGCTGAAGTCATGAGGATTCATATCAGGGGAGCACTAAGCAGCGTTTGTGATACAATAAAACATATGGGGACACAACTTTATTCATAGCCATCACTGTGGTGTCACGTTTTCTTGAGGTCCACATGTCCATCAAAAGACCCAGTAGAATAGTTCTGGAGCAGAGTCGACAATCTAAAGGGACAATCTCTGTTTCTTGGGATCAACTACCCTTTCTTCGTTGGAGCCCCTGAAGTTGTTGAACCTGTAATTGCTCAGGCAGCCCCGGCTCCTAATGATGCTGCTGCTGCTGGTGGAGCTGACAAAGAACTAGCTACTGCTGCTCCTAGTGAAGCTGACGAAATACTTGCTAATGCTGCTGGTGAAGCTGACGAAATACTTGTTGATGCTTCTACTGGTGAAGCTGACAAAATACTTGCTGAGGCTGCTGCTAGAGTCCAGGAAGAACATGTTGGTGTTGTTGCTGAGGTGCCAGCACTTCCAGTGTTGATAGCAGACTGTGTGTTTGCTGCGCACTCACACGTCTATTATGTTGACACTCCAAATCCGACCTAGAGCCGAATCCACGCCGGGGGAGGGGGCCTTCCATTGGCTCATTAGTGGGGTCGTACAATTTGACAAAGAATGAGAGACGGCCAAATGCAGCATTCTGGTTCATTCTAACGATACCACCAGCTCTAGGGACCTAGTGCTCAACTAGCAGATCAGATGAACCATTTATCTTTATATTTATCTTTAGTTTCCCCCTAGTTCTACGAAGTAAATTCTTCTTTGGTCAAGACTCAATTACGCTTATTTGTGTAAGACTGATTTTCTTATTTGTCTAATAACAAGTTAAGACTATTTATGTAAGACTAAGTTATGCCTAACAGCTTTTATTTCCCTGTCCACAATAGTAGAATTGCGGCATAGAACAGACAAGAGTCGTGTGTAGACCAGACATTTTGCTCGGGATAAGAACCACTTCAAGTTAATTGCAGCTTCAAGTTTACTATCCAGGAAAGTAAGGTCCAAGGATCATATAAAATGAATAGCTCATGCAAACAGCTAGCAACACTGCCGACGGTGTTATTATTATGAATGATACATGCTGTATGTATTTGAACGCATCACTAGAATGTGCTACCTATTGATGATTGATGACATGGATCTAGCTTCTCTTCGCGTATTTGCATTCAATCGCTCATGGATTTGTTCCCATATTTTTGGCAATGGCTGATGAACTCCACTCTCTTGGTAACATGCGTCGTGAACAAGCCCTTGTTGATGCAATACAAAGTACAGACTATGGTCTTCATCGTTATTACATTTAGGTTCTCTCTTGTTCTTCATCATGGAGCTAATAATTTCAAATGAAAGTCTAGTAAACAACATATCGGTACATGTTCTTCTACCACAATCACAAGAGGAAAACTAGATAGAATTTCACCTTGTTGGCATTGTGCCGAACAGAGTGGATGTGGCCTTGGGGTTCAGAGAGTAAGGCGCCCTGGCTAGTGCGGGTGCGACAACGGCGATGGAGATCTTGGATTCTGGAGGAGGACAACAGGACCGAAATCTCGTCCTGGTGCCGTGCCATGGGTGTTGTTGTGCCATGGGTTGAGCTCCGGTTTGGGAGGAGGAAGGGGACGCCGATCAGGTTCGGCCGGGTGCCGGATCTCGCCGCTGAAGGAATTCCCTCCCAGCTCCGCACCATGGAGGCGACCACAGATCGCCCCTTTGGGGGAGAAGGCTGCATCAAAAAGAACGTTTGAACACGAGGACGTCAACACTGCATGTCCACATGGCATCCAGGATTGCTGTGACGTAACAGTCAAAAGTGATAGGAGGGGCCCAATTTTACGGGCGTTAGCGATTTTTCTCATGTTCAAATATTTGTTGAATTCATGCTGAAAAAGACCCTTTGAGAATTTGGCACGCCAACTCTGGTATCGCGATTCAATACAAATGAAATCAGACCTTGCGTTGCCTTGGCGCTTCAACTTTCAGGCCGCAAGTTAAAAATCTCCACATCTGGAATCAGCGGGATATAATGACATATCATCTTCTTTCCCAGGGTGAGTGAATCTTCTACTCCTTACCATCTGCGGAGCGGTGGGAGACGAGCTGGACTAGAGCCATCATTTTTTTAACAAAGGAGGGGTCTAGAAAGACCCCGATGCTGCCATTACTTCTTGAAGTGGTGGGTACAGGTTACATACAGGTCCTCTGGTAAAACAAACTTACACAGCAGTCCTGGAATTAAACAAGAAGGACCCTGAAAAAGAACAAGAAAAGCAATCCAATCCTTCGTTGACTCCATCATCGTATTTTTTGCCAAATTTGCCCAATTCAGCAAAGTTCAACCGAATCTGACCCCGGGGCAAAACTAATTCGGAATCTGACGTCGGCGCCATTTGAAAATAGCGCCGACCTAACGAAGGTCGACGATGGCGTCGATCTGGCGACGTGGACTGGGAGCTGACAGGGGAGCTGGCGGGGCCGCTATGTCTATGCCATTTGAAATGGCACCGACCCTAGGGTTATACCCAATCGACCACTTCTCTTCTCCCAACCCACCCATGTCCTCCTCCCAGCCGCCACGAGCTCCCTCTCTCCTCTTTTTTTGCCCCTTTCTTCAAATCTTGTTGAAACTCAAAGATTTCTTCAATTCGGACCATGGAAAGTCTTCTTAGAGGTAATCTCTCTAAAATCCCCTTTGATTCCACCAATTAGAATGTCAAATTTCATCTCATTCATCTCTTTTTTGTTGAATCCCTAGAAGATCATAGATATGTTATCTAGATTTCATTGTAACTAATATTTGTTTGAGCAAAGTGTAGCTAGTGTATGTATGCATTGGATATGATCTTTTTCTTAGTGTTTGCTATTTTAGTTTACATATGACAAAACCAAAATATGCACATGTGGGAATATATTTGTAGGGATTCATTTCTATAGAGTTTGCTAGTGTATGTATGCATTGGATATGAGATTTTCTTAGTGTTTGCTATGTCGGGGAACACATCATTGGAAAATGAGCCAATTGTATAATAATATAGCTTAGGACATTATAAGTGATAGTGTCAGTCCCTTCTATGTTAATTATCACAATGTTTGTAGATTCTACGGACCTGTGGACGGAGATTGCACGTCAGATAAAGTTTGCGGAAAGTACCAAAGGAAAGTATCCCAATATGTCATCGAAAGATGCTCCGGTGCTACCAAAATATCCAGTACGAAATTGTTGTTGTGGTAAACCTTGTTATATCCAACAATCTAACTACCACACTACTGCTGGCCGCGCATTCTACCGTTGCCCCGATACACACGTGAGTTTTGTTGGCTTATGACATGGTATCTATCATAATTGATTCATCGTTGATTGTTTATATGGTAAAGTTTGTTTGACATGAACATTCTACATGTTATTTCTTCCAGTGGATCGATGGCAACGAGTGTTATTATGACTATCTTCTTTCATTGGATATTAGCATTCTTTTGGGCCCAAAACCAGCCGAGAGGTGGTTATGCGTCCTCCTCCATCTCCACCAAAGTATTGTAAATTACACAAGACCACACCCAAGGTTCCTACACTTGTTTGGTGTGAGCATTGTCAAGATATGACAAGGTGGTGTCCCCGTTACGGGCCTGACACTTTGGAGGAATCTTGGAACATTTTTGATGAGGAGAAAAGAAGCATGAGGATGAAATAAACTTGGAGTTGCAAGGGATTGCAGAAGCACGGAAGGAGCTCTCAAGGAAGTACGAGTTAGAAGCTAAAAGGAAGAAAGAATAAGAGGCAAGGAAGAAATAAGAACAAAGGGAAGAGAAGAGAAGGAAAAAGTGGGATGATAGCAAGGCTTGGTTGAATAAGGAAAACAAGAAGTGGAAGTTGTGGAACTATTGAGCATATTCTGGTATCATCATGTATTAGACTTGGTTGTAAGCTACGGAACTAATTTGGCACCATTTTTATTATGTTTGTAATGAGTATTTGAGATGATGCAATCGATGAAATATTTGCATCTCATATTGTTTTATACTTAGATGATAAGTACATTGCATAGCACGAAATGATGATAAATTGCTAGACAGTACAATTTCTTTGTTGCTACTGCTGGTGCTCAGGGAATGGAAACCATTGACCCCTCTAAATCGAAGATACAAGAGCACCTTTTTGAAATGGAAACTAAATTAGAAGGAAATTAGAGTGTCTAGCAATTTTTGTACTCATCCTAATTGTTTTGTTTGTTGGCCTTATTTTTAGCACACCATTCCTCGAACGCTTTCTGGTTATGTTGTTTGTGCTCTCTCTTTCTTTTCTCCTCTAGATCCTTGGCCTCTTTTTTCTACACATATTTTTTCCCATACCAGTAAACTTCGTACTGTCTTTGGTCTTCAAACTAGAAATCCTTATCGCATCGGGATCCCGCCTATTGAATAATATCAATTTTAGCGTAAACATGTAATTCAACCAAAAGTAAATAAAATGAGCGAGGAGAGAGTCCTTACAAAATAGGGTGCAGGACCCCAGGCGTGGCCGCACACAAATCCTCATTTCCCTCCAAGACTACCGCTCTTGATCTTGTCTTCATCAGCTGTCTAGCAGCATCCCACCATGCAATCACACTGGATGATCCACGAAACATGACCGTCTAGTTCTTTCATCGGTGGCATGTCTGGTGGGAGGAATGTACCACTACGAGGCCCTACGAGTTCATTGGCTATCTCCTTCCCTTTCCTTGAAGAGAATCCTGCACCGACCATGATTGGTGTGTTTGTGTGTGTGAGAGTGAGAGGAGTTGGCTGAGAGAGGTTGATTGGAGTGAATACGAAGACAGACAACCACCCTGGTGCTATTTATGGAGGAATGATGGACGCAGCAGTCGAGAGTTAAAAGTAATACAGGGATATATAGAGAAAGATTAGCCCGCTAATTTATTGATCACAGGATTCATAAATAAGTTACAAGTGTGTCGGCAAACAAAGCGAGAGACATAATTCTGCGAAACATAACGGTACGGCACATAAGTAAATTTTACACACGGTCTAAATTAAAACAATACTACGGCTCCCCACCGAGTGCTCGAATGCGTGCCTTCAAAATTTTCTATCTCGACACGTTGGTCCATGATGAGGACATGTGCTTCAACTGGAAACGGGTTGTTACACTACTGGAAGAATCCACACTGGCCATTACCCTATCAAAATTTCTATTATGATTAAATATAGCACACATAGACGATATATTTGTAAATATGATGGTTGTAAGTACATACCTGACCGTCTACCCTAGGACAATCCCAATACCTTCGGCCAATATTTCGGAACCTCCAGGCATAGCAAAGCCTAGCTTTAAAGTTATAGTCGCACCAAAATCGTCGAAGGTCTTCCATTGTTGTGTTGTTGTAGGTGACAGAAAATATTGTGTGCGAGTGGTATATATATCTACACATTTCTAAATTATTGTATGGGGTATGTTTGTTTTCGGTTGAGTGCAACTGATAAACTTGTAAACTGTGTGTAGTCACCATCAACTATACACTACTACTAGCAGAAGTATGCTATCCAAATCACCTGCTAAGTGAGATGTGTGTAGTACAATGATTTTCTCAGTGATACAGTGCTCAGTGTTTCAGTGCTCAGTGTTCAGTGTTTTATCTCTCAATAATTTCTATTGATTAGTGTTTTGGTTCTTAATTATTACAATGGTTCAATGAATCACTGACTCTGCTTAATGATTTCAATAGTTCAATGATTTAGTGACTCAATGACTCAACGACTCAGTGCACAATAATTTCAAATGCTTCAATGATTTGCTGATTTATTGACTCGGTGCTCTGATTCAGTGACTCATTGATCAATGATTCAATGATTCATAGCCATGTGAGTGTTGCAGGAGCAATAATTCATTATAGCACTGATTCATTACTTTCCTTAAACTACAAATGGTCATGCACTCTTGTGTTCAACTCACAATTACTAGCACTATGTCCAGAAACCGTGCTCTTCTAGGTAGATCGGTCAATCCATATGATCCTGGTTGTTACCCAAGTATTCCAGGTATACGCTATCGTTGTCCAACATGGCCAATTGTTAGGGTTAAATATGATTGGTCGTTTGAGAATGCAGGGAGAAGATTATCAATATGTTCCAAACCAGAGGTACACGCAATTAACACGGCCAATTGTTAGGGTTGAATATTCACTATTAATATCATTATCTTTCATTGGTAGGGATACTGATGCGGCCACTTTTAGTATGAAGAGGAGGAGTTCTCTCCGGAAGCTAGAGTTATAATTTACAACAATCATATAGAGATTGAAAGGCTGAAGACGCAGCTTGGCAATTTAGGTGGCGAACCGTAGACTTTTAAGAAAATCATCTTCATATGTATGTTCCTGTAACTATCATACATCACGTACGCTCGAGCATACCGTGATACGGTCTCCTCATCGGTCTCGGGGGGAAGATGCACAAAGTGGGTCTCCAACAAAGTCAACCTCAGCCCACCTGTCTTTCACCCCTTCGTCCTAGCATGTTTCTCCGGTGGCCTTACTCCTAGCAGCTCTTCAACCATGTCCCTGAATCTATCTGCCTCTATCTTTCCAGTCATGGCCCATCCTGAGATAGGCAAGGCGGTCAACATTGCCATGTCCTACAAAGTGATAGTCACCTCTCCACATGGAAGGTGAAAAGAGTGTGTCTCCACGTGCCATCTGTCGACTAGCGCTGTAAGGGTGACAGTGTTGTAGGTCGGCAGCCCGCGCTCAACCGTCGTCACAAAGCCAAATAGATTTTCCCTCCGTAAGTACGGTGTGTACCTCTCACTGTAAGACATCTTCTCTATATTCATCTTGTGGCCACGTACGCGAAGGGGTAATAGACCCTGTCAATATTTTGAGTATGTCTAAATTAGTTATGCAAGTAATAAACAGTCATAAAGAAGATGGTAGACAACAAGTGCATACCTGGCCTTCCGAGAGTATGTGACCTCGGTGGTTCTCATACTCCACCTCAATAAGATGGTACCGGGCCGCCATCCTGCAAAGACAAGGTTATTTTAATAAGTTTGAGAAACATGCAATTTTAACTAAAAGATAATTTATATCATATAAATGAGAATACCTAACAAGAATAATGTGTTTAAAACATATGTAAACATGTATAGCACAAAATATAACCTTTCTATCATGTTGTAGCGCCTCGGATAATTTACCTATCACCTTTGGACAACGGCGATAACCTTTCATATGTCTAGTCACTCGAGGCATCTTAGGGCCTCTACCACGCATGCTTGATGAAGGGTTACTAGTGGCCACGGCGGCAGTGGAGGAAGCCTCTGCTTTTCTGCGGCTAGTTTATTCTTTCGATCCTCATAGCTTAGATTTTTGTGTTCTTATGACCTTCTTCGCCGCATACCGAACATCGGTTTTTCACGGAGTCCTCCACAAAATGATCATTTCGACGCGGTCGCTTGAAGGTTGTTCCTCCATCGGCTCGGTCCATGTCCATATTGAACCGCTTAGTTGCTCTTCGCCCTTTTGTGTCGATCATTAGCTTGCTATCTGGTAAATACACCAGCCTGGTATACTTCGGTCATTGGGCCATGTCTAGGTAAGGATCGAATCTACCAGCCCATGTGCGATATAGGGAGTCAAGATTGTATAACCGTGAGACAGACTTGTATGGGTCAATGGCCCGATCATGGCACGTGATTATTATATGAGAGCATGGTAGATGAATCTATAAACGCATCTGGCACATACAAGAGTATTGAGCAAGCACAACAACATATGTGCGACCACCATATTGCTCAACACCTGAGTTGGTACCTACTACCTCTGAAACCTCATACTTCCAGACCTCCTTATCGAAACAAGTCCATGTTTGGTCATGAGATTTCATAGCTTGGTATCCAAGTTCTTCTTCCATGGTCTTTGGCCATCTTTTGTCGGCATTAATTAGCACCTTGACTTTGTTCCTCCTTGTGACCCAATACTAGTTGCACTTGTCAAAAGTAAAGGATGCGATGGCAGTTACCGGTAGCGTGCGGATACCCTATAGCACCTTATTGAATATCTTAGCCATGTTACTTGTCATGTGACCATACCGAACCCCATCCTGGTCGAAAGCTTGAGTACATAGGTGTTTCTTCGACAAATTCTCCCTAAGAAAAACCCTTCCCATTCTCATTTGTCAAGCCATACAAATCATTGAATAACTCTTAAAATACTACCAGCTCGAACACCAAGGTAAGCCTACGGAGATACTCGGTCATTTATATATTACGACAAGCACGGTAGAAATTACCCGCGAAATGCCGTATGCACCAACGGTGCCTAATGTAGGGTTCGCAACATAGAAAACAAAAAATTTCCTACGATGGGAACAACTATGTACCAAGATCTATCTACTAGATACAAACAACGGGCGGATGTATATCCGTATAGAACATACCCTTGAAGACCGACAAAGCTTAACGAGTTAAACTCGTGGTTGATGTAGACGATCTATTGCCGATCTCAAGATCGAGAGGATGTCCTAGCGCCGCAAATCAGCAACGCATCCGTGCTCGCACACACGTCGGAGGCACCGAGCAACCTCCGCCTCCTCGCTCCAGCGATGCAGCGGAAGCACAACTCTTTCTTTCCGAATAGCCACCGGGAACATGTATCTCGCTAGTCCGGGACCATGGGGGATAAATTCTAGAGGGGGGAGAGATCCTTCACGAGGAGGTGTGAGTGAGAAGTGAGGAGGGGGTGCCTTTTATAGGAGGAGGGACCCCAAGGGGGTGTCCGGCGCATGGGGATGCCCCCTTGCCCTCCCCTCATTCATGTGGGTGGACACTCCACTCACAAAATTCCTTTAAATTCCCTCCATTCAAAATCTCACTCAAAATTGCTATTAAATTTCCACCAAATTTAATGCCAACTCTCATTAAATAAAACTCCTTTTATTTATTCAGAATTTTGTCAATTACTTTAATGACAAACATTCACATATAACCTCTTGCTAGAATTCTATTTCACATGCAAAAACACTTTCTACAATTATACCCGAAAACCTGTATCGGTATCTAGTGTAATAAATTCCTGCGCTTGTTATTCTTTCCGGCATGAAACATTTGCTCCAAATGGATGTCGGTGTCTCTTAAGTTTGTCACCCTATGGTTCGGGAATAATGCAGACATGATCGAGACCCCTCTCGGATCAGTAATCAGAAGCGGGATCCCGAGACCCATACTAACTCCCACATATTCAATGATGACTTTCTTGTGATCGTCGGAACCTTTTACGCTAGTATCTTAATACCTTTGTTGCGCGATATATTGCATGTCCGAGATTCGATCATTAGTATCTCCATACCTAGTTTGATCTCGTTACTGACATGCACTCTTTTCTCGTTCCCGTGATATAACATTCTAGTGATCAAATCACTTGCTTGCAAGCTAACCAATGTGATATCACCGAGAGGGCCCAAAGTATATCTATCCATCATCGGGATGAACAAATTCCACTCTCGATACATGGGCCTCAACATAAGACTTTATTAGTTCTGAACCCATCTTTATAATCTCCCTGTTACGGTGTGACGTTTGATGTTATCAAGAAACTCTTCCGGTGTTAGTGATTAACATGATCTCATGGTCTAAGGATTAGGATCACTTCGTAAGTTGTTATAGCAATATAAACTCAATGACTTTGATAGTAATGCTATACTTCGGATGAATGTTCATCACACCATTACACTAATGTTGTGATCCCGTTATTAACAACATCCAATGTCCATGATCAGGAAACCTTGATCATCTTGTTAATCAACGAGCTAGTTTATGAGAAAGGCATAACTAGGAACTTTCTGTTTGTTTATTAAACACACATGTATTAACGTTTCCGTATTAATACAATTATAGCATGCAAAATAAACATATATCATATACTTGGAATACACATAATAAACACTTTATTATTGCCTCTCAGGGCATATTCCCTTCAGTCTCCCACTTGCACTAGAGACAATAATCCAGTTACATAGTGATGAATCTAACACCCATGGAGTTCTGGTGTTGATCATGTTTTGCTCTAAGGAGAGTTTTAGTCAATGGATCTTCTACATTAAGGTCCATGTGTACTTTACAAATCTTTATATCTTCATCCTTGACATGCTCGCGGATGGAGTGAAACCGGCACTTAATATGCTTGGAATTCTTGTGAGACCTTGGTTCTTTGGCATTGGCAATGGCACCATTGTTGTCACAATAGATCACCATTGGGTCCAACACGCTCGCAACCACACCTAGTTCGGATATGAACTCCTTCATCCAAACCGCTTCCTGAGCCGCTTCCGAATCAGCAACATATTCGGCCTCCATTGTTGATCCCGCCACCACAGGTTATTTGGAACTCCTCCAACTAACCGCTCCACCATTAATAAGAAATACGTATCCGGATTGAGACTTAGAGTCATCCGGATCGGTGTCAAAGCTTGTATCGACATAACACTTAGCGACGAGCTCTTCTTCACCTCCGTACACAAGAAACATATCCTTAGTTCTTCGTAAGTACTTAAGGATATTCTTGACCACTATCCAGTGTTTCGAACCTGGATCCGATTGGTACCTACTAGTCAAACTAATAGAATGTTCCACATCCGGTCTTGTACATAGCATGGCGTACATTATAGAGCCTATGGCTGAAGCATAGGGGACTTTGTCCATTATCTCTCTTTCTTCCGCCGTAGCCGAACTTCGAGTATTACTCAATGCCTTCCCTTGCAACATAGGTAAGAACCCCTTCTTACTTCCGTCCATTTTAAAATTCTTTAAAATCTTATCAAGGTATGTACTTTGCAATAGCCCTATTAGGCGCCTAGATCTATCTCTATAGATCTTTATGCCTAATATGTATGACGCTTCACCTAGGTCCTTCATTGAAAATTTGTTGTTTAGATAACTTTTAACACTGTTTAAAAGATCTATATCATTTCCGATCAATAATATGTCATCCACATATAGTATCAGAAATGCCACATTGCTCCCACTCACTTTCTTGTAAATACAAGCTTCTCCATAAGTTTGGATAAATCCGAACTCTTTGATCACCTCATCAAAGTGGAGATTACAACTTCGTGATGCTTGCTTCAATCCATAGATGGATCGCTGAAGTTTGCACACCTTGTTAGCATCCTTAGGATCGACAAAACCCTTTGGTTGTATCATATACAACTCTTCTTCAATATTACCATTGAGAAACATGGTTTTGACATCCATCTGCCATATCTCATAATCGAAATATGCAGCAATTGATAACATAATCCTAACTGACTTTAGCATCGCTACGGGAGAGAATGTCTCGTCGTAGTCAACTCCTTGAATTTATCAAAACCCCTTTGCGATAAGTCGAGCTTTATAGACGGTCACATTACCATCAGCATCAGTTTTCCTTTTGAAAATCCATTTATTCTCCACGGCCTTTCGGTCGTGAGGTAATTCCACCAAGTTCCAAACTTGATTTTCATACATGGATTCCATCTCGGATTTCATGGCTTCTAACCATTTGTTGGAATCCGGGCTCATCATCGCTTCTTCATACGTCGCAGGGTCATCAATTTCATCAACCATGAGATTCATAACAGGGTTGCTCGGGAGCTGCAGGCGTCCGGCTAGACCTGCGAGGTTCGGTAGTACTTTTTTTCGGAGTTTCATGATCATTATCATTAGTTCCCTCTTCAACTGGTGAAGCCAACTCCGGAACGACTTCCGGCGCTGCGCTACTCGCCATACTTTGAAGAGAAGGTTCAATAACCTCTTCGAGTTCTACCTTCTGACTACTCACACCTTTCACGAGAAACTCTTTCTCTAGAAAGGATCCATTCTTGGCAACAAAAACTTTGCCCTCGGATCTGTGATAGAAGGAATACCCAATAGTTTCCTTAGGGTATCCTATGAAGATGCATTTTTCTGCTTTGGGTTCGAGTTTATCCGGTTGAAGTTTCTTCACATAAACATCGCATCCCCAAACTTTAAGAAATGACAGCTTAGGTTTGTTTCCAAACCACAATTCATATGGTGTCTTTTCAACGGATTTAGATGGTACCCGATTTAAATTGAATGCAGCAGTTTCTAGTGCATAACCCCAAATGAAAACGGCAAGTCCGTCAAAGACATCATAGATCGAACCATATCCAATAAAGTACGATTACGACGTTCCGACACACCATTTTGTTGTGGTGTTCCGGTAGGCGTGAGTAGTGAAACAATTCCACACTCTTTCATGTGAGTGCTAAACTCGTAACTTAGATACTCACCTCCACGGCCGGACCGTAGAAATTTGATCTTTCTATTACGATGATTTTCCACTTCATTCTGAAATTCCTTGAACTTTTCAAAGGTTTTAGACTTGTGTTTCATCAAGTAGATATAACCATATCTACTCAAATCATCTGTGAAAGTAACAAAATAACGATATCCACCTCGCGCCGACACACTCGTTGGACCACATACATCAGAATGTATGATTTCCAATAGATCTGTCGCCCGTTCCATCGAACTGGAAAATGACGTTCTAGTCATCTTGCCCATAAGGCATGGCTCACATGTATCAAATGATTAAAAATCAAGTGATTCCAAAAGTCCATCCGAATGGAGCTTCTTCATGCGTTTAACACCAATATGACTTAGACGGCAGTTCCACATATATGCGGATATATTATCATTAAGTTTAATCCTTTTAGCATCAACATTACGAATATGTGTAACATTATTATCGAGATCCAATAGAAATAAACCATTCTTCATCGATACATGACCATAAAAGATTTCATTCATATAAATAGAACAACCATTGTTCTCGGATTTAAATGAATAACCACTTCGCATCAAACACGATCCAGATACAATGTTCATGCTCAGTGCTGGCACCAGATAACAATAATTCAAGTTTATTACTAATCCCGACGGTAAGTGGAGAGGTAGTGTTCCGATGGCGATCACATCAACGCTTGATCCATTGCCGACACGCATCTTGACCTCACCCCTTGCTAGCGGTCGCTTGTTCCGCTGCCCCTGATTCGAGTTACAAATATTAGCAACTGAACCGGTATCAAATACCCAGGTGCTACTACGAGCACTAGTCAAGTACACATCAATAACATGTATATCATATATACCTTTGTTTGGCTTGCCGGCTTTCTTGTCTGCCAAATACTTGGGGCAATTGCGCTTCCAGTGGCCAGTCCCCTTACAATAGTAGCACTCGGTATCAGACTTAGGGCCAACTCGGGGTTTCTTTTCAGGCACGGCAACCGGCTTGCCGCCCTTACTTCCCTTCCATTTCTCTTTCTTGTCTTTCTTGAAACCAGTGTTCTTATTGATCATCAACACTTGATGTTCCTTCTTGATCTCCACTTCTACAGTTTTAAGCATTGACAGAAGCTCGGGGAGAGACTTCTTCATGCCTTGCATATTATAGTTCATCACAAATCTCTTATAGCTAGGTGGCAGAGGCTGCAGAACACGATGGATGCCTAAGTCAATGGGAATCGATATTCCCAAGGACACAATCTTATCGGCGTAACCCGACATCTTGCGTACATGCTCACTTATGGAGCTGTGCTCTTCCATCATGCAGCTAAAGAACTTTTCTGAAGCATTGTAGCTCTCTACAGCAGCATGTGTGTCGAAAATCATTTTCAACTCACCCATTGTATCAAATGCATTTCCGTTTTCGAAACGCTTTCGATGTTCTGGCTCTACCCCATACAATATGCCGCAATGAACTAAGTTGTGGTCCTCCTGACGAGTCTGATAGACATTCTTGTCCTCGTCAGGGGCATCCTTAAAAGGTGGGGGCCTAGCGGCACTTCTATCACATATTGCTTTTGTGCAGCAGAGAGGAGAATCCTCAAATTCATGGCCCATTCGGTAAAGTTGCTACCGTTCGTTGCAAGTTTCTCTTTCTCCATGAACACATTGAAATTAAAAGCAGGTGGTGCCATCTACAACAGAATTTGTAAAGTTTATACTAAGTTTATGATAGATTGAGTTCAACTAATCCACATTACGAATGAACTCCCACTCAAAAAACGACATCCCTCGTGTCTTTTTGGTGATTACATGAACCAAATCCACTACACCAAGTCCGATCATCACGTGAGTCGGTGTAGCTTCAAAGGGGAGCATCAAATGGGCATCATATCTACTATATGACTCATTCTTAACCTTTCGGTCCGTGTTCCGGGGCCATGTCTGTACATGCTAGGCTCGCCAAGTAAGAACCTTAGTATTCGCGTGTGTAACTGTCTTACACCCGAAATATGGTCGTGGATCCAAGAACACCCGATCATCACGTGATGTCTTGGAGCGATGAAAACATAATCGGTGCATACTAAAGGAAGAACACATTCTTCTCTTGATATTTGAATGAGAGATCTTCTTATTATGCTAATAAAACGCCAAACAAGCAATATAAGATGCTATCAAACATCACATGTTTATAAGTGAAATGATATGGTTCCCGCATATGATCTCTATTATGTGCATCGTGGTATGATCATTATCATACCTTTATGTGTAAGGCCAAGGTCTATGAAACTTACACGTTATGTGTGTTGTAAGAGTATCAGCTCATACTTCTACTTACAACATCACCATATCATAACACTAGCCCAGCAACAATCTAAACTAGACGCCTCTAATTTATCCATTGCAAGTTTTATGTGGCTTAGGGCTTTCGAAGATAGAACCATTCATACCTACGAACATGAACCAAAACGAGGATAACTAAATTGTTGACAACTCGTTGCAAAATAGATATTGACTATAGTAGGAGATACAGACACCCACTAGCCACTTATGCAAACTAGTTGCATGTCAAACGTGGAACAAGTCTCATGTGCGAGGAAATGTAAAGTTTGTCCGGGCAACTTCATCCCACTATGCCACCAATATCCAAAATTACAACTAAGAAGTAACAACATGATCATCATCGCCCACATACTCATATGTGTACTACCCATGTAAAGCATCTACGCATAGATCCGGCTCTGATACCACTATAGGGTTCGCAGCATAGAAAACAAAAAATTTCCTACGATGGGAACAACTATGTACCAAGATCTATCTACTAGATACAAACAACGGGCGGATGTATATCCATCGAGAACATACACTTGAAGACCGACAAAGCTTAATGAGTTAAACTCGTGGTTGATGTAGACGATCTGTTGCCGATCTCAAGATCAAGAGGAAGTCCTAGCGCCGCAAATCAGCAGCACATCCGTGCTCGCACACACGTCCGAGGCACCGAGCAACCTCCGCCTCCTCGCTCCAGCGATGCAGCAGAAGCACAACTATTTCTTACCGAATAGACACCGGGAACATGTATCTCGCTAGTCCGAGACAATGGGGGATAAATTTTAGAGGAGGAGAGAGATCCTTCACGAGGAGGTGTGAGTGAGAACTGAGGAGGGGGTGCCTTTTATAGGAGAGGGGGGAATCCCAAGGTGGTGGCCAGCGCATGGGCCTAACCCCTTGCCCTCCCCTCATTCATGTGGGTGGACACTCCACTCACAAAATTCCTTTAAATTCCCTCCACTCAAAATTGCTATTAAATTTCCACCAAATTTAATGCAGACTCTAATTAAATAAAACTCCTTTTATTTATTCAGAATTTTGTCAATGACTTTAATGACAAACATTCACATATAACCCCTTGCTATAATTCTATTTCACATGCAAAAACACTTTCTGCAATTTCACCCGAAAACCTGTTTTGGTATCTAGTGAAATAAATTCCTACGCTTGTTATTCTTTCCGGCATGAAACTTTTGCTCCAAATGGATGTAGGTGTCTCTTAAGTGTGTCACCCTACGGTTCGCTAATTATACGGACATGATAGATACCCCTCTCGGATCAATAATCAGAAGCGGGATCTAGAGACCCATACTGACTCCCACATATTCAACGATGACTTTCTTGTGATCGTCGGAACCTTTTACGCTAGTATCTTAATCCCTTTGTTTCGCGATATATTGCATGTCCGCGATTCGATCATTAGTATCTCCATACCTAGTTTGATCATGTTACTAACATGCACTATTTTCTTGTTCCCGTGATATAACATTCTAGTGATCAAATCACTTCCTTGCAAGCTAACCAATGTGATATCACCAAGAGGGCCCAGAGTATATCTATCCGTCATCGGGATGAACAAATTCCACTCTCGATCCATGGGCCTCAACATAACACTTTATTAGTTCTAAACCCATCTTTATAATCACTCTGTTACGGTGTGACGTTTGATGTTATCAAGAAACTCTTCCGGTGTTAGTGATTGACATGATCTCATGGTCTAAGGATTAGGATCACTTCGTAAGTTGTTATAGCAATATAAACTCAATGACTTTGATCGTAATGCTATACTTCGGATGAATGTTCATCACACCATTACACTAATGTTGCGATCCTGTTATTAACAACATCCAATGTCCATGATCAGTAAACCTTGATCATCTTGTTAATCAACGAGCTAGTTTATGTGAGAGGCATAACTAGGAACTTTCTATTTGTTTATTAAACACACATGTATTAATGTTTCCGTATTAATACAATTATAGCATGCAAAATAAACATCTATCATATACTTGGAATACACATAATAAACACTTTATTACTTCCTCTCAGGGCATATTCCCTTCACCTAACAAGGGGATGCCCAGGTATTTCTACCCTCATGGCATTCAATATGGCTGGATGATGGTCAAAAATGACACAGACTTCTCTACCGGGGCCAAAAATCATAGTCCTCACCAAGTGCATGAACCAGTTCCAACTGACGTTGTCTTCCTTTTCCACAAGAGCAAAGGCTAGCGGGACCAATCAGTTGTCCGCTCGCAAGAGATCGCAACAAGAAGGGTGCCCCTAAACTTCCTTGTAAGGAACGTGCCATCCACATAAAGAAATGGACGACAATTCTTGAATGCTTCAACACAAGGGCGGAAGTACCAAAATGCTCGACCGAACACTTGGTACTTGACACCTTCGACCATGCGAGTCTCGATTGGATGCGGTTGCACAATGTGCGTCATACCAGAGTTTCGATGTGCCATCGCTGCCAACAACCTGGGGAGCCTCCCATATGCTTCCTCCCAATCACCATTAACCATCGTCATAGCCATTTGCTTAGCCCTCCAAGCCTTTCCATACTTGATATGTAGTAAAAATATGAGTTTCACAAATTGGACCAAAGAGGCCGCTTGTAGGATAGGCGTAGCTTTGATGGACACTGATGTGCAATAAAGGTAGATTTTAGTTGTCGGTGCTTGTTGCCCTCCAGAACGGCATTGCCACATGTGTGTGGTCCTTCATAATTACTTATCTTCCACCAGCCTTCAGGTTTCTTCTTCCTTACCCAGACCTTCCAAGGACAATCTTAATTCTCGCATATCAAAACATATTTTCATTTTGGTCGGACTTGAACACTATGTAGGGTCGATGATGAATTACAGCGTACTCGTGTAACCATACTTGCATGTCCAACATAGCCTTGAATTTTAGCCCCAAGTATATCAAAGGTCGAGCCCTAGGTCGACTCTTTGCCTCGTCTTCGGTGAGGGGTCTAAGCCGCTCCGTCCCATACTCCCGCAGGTTCGAGTCTGCCACGTCTAGGTGAGCCTCCCTAACATCCTTGAACTCGTGAACATTAGGATCTCTGCCCCACACCTTAAAAATGCGTCTCCTTCTCCGAAAACTTGGGAACCGAATGATCATCGTCCGAGACCGCAGGTAAGCATGTTCATACCCCTAGTCCTCTTCAATGTGACCTTCATAGGTATATGGATCTCCCTCAAGCACCGAGGATGCCACCAAAGGTACACAAGGCGATGATGGAATGTTGATTGGCGAGACAACTACAAACTCTTCCTCGATCGGCTCTAAGCTTTCAACATTTATTTCTCCTCAATGATCTCTACTCGTTCTCTTTCAACAGAACTTGGTTGTCCACACCCTAGGGTTGCAGACATTTCTTTCTCCTCCAAGTAATCTTCATCTTGTTGATTTTTTGTTTCCCACACAAGCGGTTGGATTGGACCCGCATCATAAACATCCTCAGAACGGTCATTGTTGCTTCTTTCGATAACCGAGGACCGCTTGTTCAAGTCAATGAGAAGATGGGCATGCCCGGTGACCTTGACGGCAACCATGACCAAAGATTTTATTTGCGAGTTGTCCACTAGCTCTTTGTATGGATCCTACTCGTTGTCACCGTTGATCGGTATCATCTCAGTATAAGATCTAGAGCCACCCGCATCGTATCTTCCTTCCAACACAACTTTGTCACCTTTTTCACTCCATTCAAGCATGGCTCTAACCTTGACAACAACCTCACTAAGACTAGGACTAGTCGGAAAAAATATCACAGTCTTTGCCATATCCACAAACTCAACACTAAATTCCGATTGCACAACACGCCCACCGTGATGCACATGAAGGACTTTTGCGTAAGCCATCTATATATATAGCCAAAACAAATACCAAAGCATCCATTAGAGAATGCATTATCCGACAAATTGCGACAATGTACATAATTATTAGACTAACTATTAGACATAATTATGACAAGCAAACTAGCAAAAATATTACACATATTATCCATTCAGATTGCTACACAATAATACCAATATCCCTATGACACTAATATATATTACAAATTTTTCATTATATGTAACTACTCAATTCACTCATATATGTAACTAGCAAAATTCACTCATTATATGTAACTCATATATGTCATTATACCAATATCCCCTATGACATTCATATATGTAACTAGCAAAATTCACTCATTATATGCAACTACCCAATTCTTTCAATACAATAATATCCATTACAAATACCAATCAATCTACATTACAAACACCAATCAACCTACATTACAAACACCAATCAATACTACAATTTTGGGAAAATTTGGGGGAGGGAGAGAGGGAAGGGGAGACATACCTGATGATGGGGACAAGGAGAGGCCAGAGTATCCGGAGGAGGTGCAGCCGGAGGAGCACCAGCCGGTCGAGGTGGTGCGGACGAGCACCGGCCGGTGGAGGAGATGCGGCCGTGGCAGAGGAGTTGCAGCGGCCGGCAGAGAAGTAGGTGCAGCGGCGATAAAGGCATGTGGGAGGAGCAGGAGCCGCTACGGCGGCTCGGAGAGATGAACTACAGTGTGAGAAATGGAAAACTAGTCGATTGGGTATAACCCTAGGGTCGGCGCCATTTGAAATGGCGCCGACATAGCGGCCACACCATCTCCCAGTCCACATGCGTCGCTAGCTCGGCGCCATCACCGACCTTCGTTAGGACGTCAGGGATCAGATTCTGAATTAGTTTTTTCCCGGGTCAGATTCGGTTAAACTTTGCTGTTTTGGTCAGATTTGTCAAAAAATACTCCACCGTCGGAGAATCCCAGAACGTCTGCCACCGTCTTGCCGCCGGGAACGAACCACTTGGCGAGAAGCCAGATACGAGCACCAGCGCTGGATTCCAAGGGGCCTCCATGTGGGAGGTTGAGAGCACGCCATTCCTGCGCGCAAGCAGGCTGCCTCTGCAGCCAAAGATGCTGGTGGCCATCCAGGCCACCGCGATGAGCTCGTCGATTTGGCAGCCAGCCGCTACGGCGATGAAGCTCACATCCGCCCCCGTCCTCTTCCCCCTCGCCACCTCGGCCAATCAGGTTGAAGAAAAGATCAGCGGAGCCATCAAAGAGCAGCCAAAGATGCTTATTCTAGAGAGTTGCCATCGAAAACCGGTCTTCTTCTGCCATGGAAGCGAGAAACCGGACGTCGATGACGGCCAGCTCGTGCCGCGCCACAACAACAATCTGGCCAACCCTCTCCACCAACCTCCAGATCCAGCCATCCCGGCGCCATGCATCGCCACCATAGCCGGCCAGGATGCAAAGCAACATCATCAGCATGCCATAGATGAAGAAGTGAAAGACCACGGTATTATTGCGAAGATCCTAGAGATCTGCAACTCCATGGCTCGCCTTGACCACCAGGGCCTCGCCAATGGAGCTCCATCTCGAGATGTTTGGGATCCAACCGGAGGAATCCCCAACCCTACTCCAAACTACTGGCAAGAAGCCGAAACACCTAAACCTATTCCTAGGATTTACTCCGGCACCTCCCCCTCGCCCTCTCTGGCCGACATCGCCAGCGGAGAGAGATCGGGGACGGCCCGATATTTCTTCGGGGACTCTCAAGCGGGGAGAGGGGAGCAAGAGCAGGGGAGAAACAACATGTGGACCGGCACCATCGTGGTGCAGACCTTGGATGATCCGTAGTCCGACACGTTGGCACATGTGGATTTTTCCTTCTCTAGTTGCTCCTTGATCCACGAGTATGTGATCCTCAACCCATCCTGCATGGATAATTTGGATCCTAGTTTGATGAGTGATGACCATTTAATTAGGATGGTGGCTGAACACAGCAGAAAAATGTTCAAAACTTTGGAAAGGTGTACCTTCAGCTTCATGGTTAGAGCCCAGCCAAGTTTCTCCTTGATGAGCGTGTTATCCGAGTTCCGGCCTCGGACACCCTCAGGGCCAGGGATGTGGTGGATGGGCAGCTACTTGTTCTCTAAACCAAGTACTATCTCATCCATCTTGTTCATGCTCACCATTTCATCGCTTCCAATGTTCACAGGCTCACGGAAATCAGACATTGTTAGTCTGAAAAGCATTTGGAAAAAAATATTACGTTGTTGCTTCAATGCACCATTAAAAATAAAATGCTCTTTAGCAAAGGCAGGGGCGGAGCCAGGGGGGCTAGCACGGGCTAGACCCCCTAACCATATGCCCCCTATAAATATGTACTACTAATTACCTCACCTAATAACTTAATTATTTTGAGAGTCCCAAGTCTAATGTGTGCATCTAGCTAGGTATTCAATGGAACCTCAAAAAAATAGCCCATCAAGCTGCCGTGGAGAGTTAAAAAAATGAAAACTCTTATGTTTTTGTGCGTTAGTTTGACGGACAGAGTGTCGTTGATTGATCTATTAGCCTAGGGTTCCTTCCTTCTTTCACGGTCGAACTGCGTCTCCATTGACGGTCATTGATGTCTTCTAGACGCCATGACCCATGAGACGACGAAGGTCGCGGCCGATGTGGTTCCGGCATGCCGCCCCGGTGCCGACACTCTTAATCCTACATTAGTTCTTATCATGGTTTTACGGCATAAGTCCGTGGAGTAGCACACTTAGACCTTAAGGTAAGTATACACAAACTAGTACTAGTAGCCTTTTGTCGTCTCTCATATGGATTACAAGTTTACCACTTGTTAGTTTGGTTAATTGTTTTACTTGCGTATATGATAATGCATTTGTTTACTAGTTGGATGTGTTTCTGTAATCTTCTATGCACCTATTATCTTTGGGAGAAAAACTAAATCAATGAAGATTTTTTACAAGCCACTTTTTCAAAATTTAATTTGTAGAAATTTGTTTTTGTGTGGTGGCAAAGCCAAACATTTATATTGATAGGCTTTGACGTGGGTATTTTGACTTGATATATGTGATGTATTATCCCCGTCAAAAACAATCTTCGCCCCCCTCATGTTCAAATCCCGGCTCCGCCCCTGAGCAAAGGAGAGAACCTCATAGCCGCTACATCGTTTTACAGAGAATGTTATGCCACTGGCAAGTAATGGCAGGATCAGAACAAAGATTCAGTGCCTTAACATGATAAGTTGAAACTCATAAGAAACACACCTTCATAAGAGTAGCTGATGGAACAAAATAAAATTTTGCAAAAAACCATATGTGTTTTGTCAAAAAGCAATGAAATTACTCCTACCAATATATACAAATTTTGGCACGGTGTACAAGCTAAATACAAAATTTGCTTACCGGGCCAGCACAGTCAATAACGAAACTACGAAATGAAGAGGTGTTTCTCACACTGTAATTATGTTCACCGAAGATTAATATAGCATCTATTAGCTGAAAATTACAAGTCCCATAAGAGCGAGAACGACTAATGCTTCTATTCAAACTAGATCTGTAATATGTAAACCTTCAGTCACTATCTCAGACAAAATATCTTACTATCCACACTAGCACGGGTAGATTGATGCAAAATTTATTTTGTGTAACTCTTAAGGCATTTATTAAAAAATAATAAGAGATATAAGTACCATCTTTCATAGCAAAAGAAAAAGGTACCGGACTGTACAGAACTTAAGCATATGATTATATTTTAACCTGAGGACACCCTCCACACATTCATCAATGAATGTGAAGGGTCTAGTTTGCAGACCATCACCCCACATCTCAAAGTGCTCAGCGGAGGTTAGAGCCTTTCTGCAGAAAGCAGCAGGTGCCTTCTCCCTTCCACCTATATCGCCAAGTAATTGTCATACCCAACCAACACATTACCACCTTGCCAAAAAAAACCAACACATTACCAACAGCAACCAGATACATATTAATAATCACCAGATAACAACTTACCCTTCCATGTTCCATATGGACCATAAATATTGTGAAACCGACCAACTCTGCACTCTATGTCGAAGTCCTTTGTGTAGTGCTTGCACAGTTCCTCTGCAGCATCTTGAGGCCAAAGATTAGGCATTGCTAAAGTTAGTGATATTTTATCGTAATATAAAAGGTTTCCGTGAATACAAAACATATATCAGTGTGAAGATTATGAAACCTCTGCAGGCCAAGCATCTGCCTCCTTCAAGCTAACAACAGTTTCAAGCTTCTTAAATTCAGGGTAGATACAAGCACTTGAGGCATAAAAGAACCTACAGAGAAACAAAAGTGAAGTTCAATCACATTTAGTGATAGCATATTCTTCTCTGAGTCTGCTGATAAGGTTACTGTTTTGTTGTTCTGCACATGCTTTTTCCATCCGTCCATCAGTGTGAATCCACAAAACTGTAACCATGCATTAGGTCGAAAATGTTGTAGTTGAACACATTATCTTGTTTCTTTTAATGAGTTAAAGACAATGTTCTAAGGGATCGGTTTATTTGGGGGCTTATAAGAAGTACACACACTAGATTTTAACCAACTATTTCAGCTTTTCCAAATTTGATACCTTATCATGTACTGAACCTTGCGCGATAAAAAATAAAATAGGGGCAAATTTATTCAGGATCTTAAGAAGAAACATGAACAATCCTCTAGTGTCACACACACATGAATACAATCCTCTAGTGTCATCAACTAGATGCTCAGTAGAAAAGCCAACTCAATGCACGCTCATAGATACGGGCTAACCCTAGCCTTTGCTTCAATATAACATAGCGCTGCTACGCGTTCAGTTTAGCAATTATACACTTACCCCAAAGTCACAGTTAGTATCACCAACTCATCACATAGCGCAAAGCCCCAATGAAGACTTCCTCTATATAGGTCAGCCCAAACCATCATGTCAGCAAATGTCAATCGTCTATGCGGCACACATGCACAAATAGTATAGCTGTGCACAAACATTATTGCGCAAACTGTTTCAAGTTTGCAAAATTGACACTAATTTTGAAACCAAACTTTGGAATATAAAGAAGTAGGGCTAAGTTCTCAAGTCATTTCTCAGCTGAAACACCCCTCCAGTACAAGCTACATTCTACCCACATATGGGTAAACGCGAAACATTTTGTGTCAATGTGAAAAAAAGTTCCTACAAAGTGCACATGCACTACATTTCCATTACACTGTGTTTGGATGTAGAAATTTTAGCTCGGAATTGAGCTTTTGAAAATGGTTAGGCCAAGCCGAACCCTTCGAGTTGCCAAACATGAATCTTCTTTGTGGCTCAAATAGAAGGTCAGACGACTTCGGTGGTCGATGGGGGCGACCGGACCAAGGAGGGGTCTGGGTTGTCTCGGTCTCCGCCACGGGTTTCTTCTCCAGGGGACGCTACGCCAGTTGGTCTGCAGGGGAGTGGTACAACCTTCAGGCGGAGCGCACGCCATGGAGTCGATGCCTCTGGGGCGTCTGCGACTGATGAGGACTCCATGCTCAAGGCCATGTGGCATAAGGAGGAGAGGAACTTAGATTCGCATGCCTTTTTGTCATTTTCTACTCCTATTATTTATTCTAAACTAGCCAATGTTGGCATTAGTTTGGGTAGCTCTGTACAGGAAGTATCTTTTTCTTCTAATGTTTTGCGACACATGGAGGATGACCGTCTAACGGTTACTCCTAAGGTCGGTGTATTTCCTGATGCTTCACTAACTGAGGAGGAGGAGTTGCATGCCACAGTAGATGGTCAACTCCTTTCTCACTTAGTCGGTGAAGTGTCGGAGGTGGACTTTGATGAGACTAGGCTTTCCTCTATGTATGAGCTAAAAGCTTCTGGTCGAAAATTAAAGAGCCAACGGTCACGTAAGAGATCCCGTGTATCCAAATCTCGTATAGTTTCTCAATGAATGGAATGTTTTCAAATATCAGAGGTCTTCGGAACTTGGTTAAACATTTATTCTTTGCTGATTGTGTGAGAGACCATAATTTGGATTTTCTAGGTATTTCTGAGACTGGTAAACGGGATTTTTCACAAGCTCTACTCAATCGCCTTTCTGGTGGAGTGGACTTCACGTGGATATCACGTCCGCCGCGTGGTCGATCTGGGGGGATCCTATTAGGCGTCAGAGATGAGACTATGGAAGTTTTAGCTAGTTCGGTGGGAGATTTTTTTATAAAACTCCATATCTGTAACAAGGCTGACAATTTCACATGGTCTTTAGTCGCCGTATATGGGGCCGCCCAGGATGTTTATAAGGCTGAATTTTTACGTGAGCTTGTGAATTTGGCAAAGGACAATCCATATCCTATTCTTATAGGAGGAGATTTTAATTTGCTCAGATTTCCTCACGAGAAAAGTCGGGGCCGGTTCGATGAACATTGCCTTTTCTGTTCAATGCTGTTATAGACAGTCTGGACTTGAGAGAGGTTACAATGTTAGGAAGGCAATTTACATGGGCTAATAGTCTTACGGAGCCAACATATGAAAAACTTGATAGAGTTCTTATCGATACTGACTGGGAACAAAAGTTCCCTATGGTAACTGTTCGCGCTCTAGAGCGTATTGAGGCTTTGTCGGATCATTGCCCCTTTACTTTTATCTTTTGGATCACCGCCACAGAAGTCTACGAATGAGTTTAAATTTGAACTTGGTTGGATGATCCGTGATGGTTTTTACGAGATGGTTAAAGCTATTTGGGTGACACCGGTAGGTGGACAAACGCCTATACTACGATGGAATAAAAAAAATACATACTTTACGCAAGTTCCTTCGAGCTTGGGCCAGACACATAGATGGTATCCTCAAAAAATAAAAATTACGCCTAACATCTATAATTGATGACTTAGAGGCTTCCGCGGAAGTCGGGCCGTTAACTGCACAACAAATTGAGCTCAAAAGCCAATCGAATGCGGAGATAGCCCGACTTCTGCGTGAGGAGGAACTCAAATGGTACCAATGCTCTAAAGCAAAATTCATTCTTGAAGGAGATGCGAATACTAGGTACTTCCATGATGTTGCCAATGGCAAGCATAAGAAGAAACTTATTCACTCTCTGATTCAGAATGAAGGTATGATTGAGGGATAGGAGCATCTGAAGTCATATATCACTACCTATTATAAATCCTTGTTTGGGGCCCTAGAGGAAAACTCCTTCTCTATGGATGAGTTCCAAACGTCCGATATACCCCAGGTTTCTGATGAAGAAAATAGCTTTCTAACTGCCTCATATACCGAAGAAGAGGTTAAGAAAGAGGTTTTTCAAATGGAACATACAAAGCACCAGGACCCGATGGTTTTCCAGCGGAATTTTACCAAAAATTCTGGGACGTTATCAAGGAGGACCTAATGAATTTGTTTGGGTTTTTGCAAGTCGGACAATTGGATCTCTTTAGGCTTAACTTTGGCAATATAATTTTACTGCCTAAGGTTAACAATGCAGAACGTATACAACAGTATCGTCCAATCTGCTTGCTTAACGTTATCTTTAAGATTTTTACTAAAGTTGCCACGATTAGACTAAAATTAGTTGCTGACAATGTTGTTAGCCCGTCTCAAACTGCATTCATGCAAGGAAGAAATATCCTAGATGGTGTTGTAATTCTGCATGAAACAATGCATGAACCACACTCAAAAAAATTAAATGGTGTATTGTTCAAGATTGACTTTGAGAAGGCATATGACAAAGTTAATTAGTGTTTCCTTCCGCAACCACTCTGCATGAAAGGTTTTTCTGAGGAGTGGCGCTCTTTTATTTAGTCGTTTGTGTCTGGGGGTAGTGTTGCCATTAAAGTAAATGAAGACACTGGCAAATACTTCCAAACCAAGAAAGGACTGAGACAAGGGGATCCATTATCGCCTTTACTATTTAATATAGTGGCTGATATGTTGGCTATCCTTATTGAGAGAGCAAAGGCTGATGGTCAAATTGAAGGACTGGTTCCACATCTTATTGATGGTGGACTTTCCATTCTTCAATACGCAGATGATACAATTCTTTTTATGGATCATGATCTGGAGAAGGCGAAGAATCTGAAATTATTATTATCAGCATTCGAGCAGCTATCTGGACTTAAAATAAACTTTCATAAGAGTGATTTGTATTGCTTTGGCGAGGCCCAAAACGAGTCCCACCTATATGCTGAACTTTTCGGCTGTGGTCAGGGTCAGTTTCCAATCAATTATTTGGGAATACCGATCCATTATCGGCGACTCACAATTGTTGAATGGAAAATTGTTGAGGAAAGGCTACAAAAACGTCTTAATAGTTGGAAAGGTAAATTTCTATCCCTTGGTGGAAGACTAGTACTCATAAATTCAGTACTTACTAATATGGTACTGTATATGATCTCGTTCTTCCAATTACCAAAAGGGGTCTTGAACAAAGTGGATTATTTCCATTCAAGATTCTTTTAGCAAGGGGATAGTGAGAAAAAGAAATATCGACTGGCCAGATGGAATGTGGTTTGTCGCCCGAAGGAGTTTGGTGGACTGGGCATACACGATTTGCAAGTCAAAAACACCGCACTTCTGGGCAAATGGCTTTTTAAACTATTTGCAGAAGATGGTGTTTGGCAAACCATGTTATGGAGAAAATATGTGGGGTCCAAATCTGTGTCTCAATTGGTTTGGAAACCCGGAGATTCACATTTTTGGGAGGGTCTTATGGCCACCAAGAAACATTTCTTTCGTTTTGGTTCTTTTGAGATTAAGGATGGATCACAGATTAGGTTTTGGGAAGATAAGTGGCTGGGCCAAACTACTCTTCGTGAACAATATCCAGCTCTATATTCTATTGTTAGACACAAAAGGGATACAATTTCCACAGTGATGGAAGACTATCCCCCTGATGTGTCTTTCAAAAGAGTCTTATCGGTCCTAGACTGGTATCTTGGAACAATCTATTATTACGACTATCCATAATATAATTGTCGGACGGTGTCGATGTGTTCAAATGGAAATTACTAGAAAGTGGCCAATTTTCTGTTGGCTCACTATATAAAGCCTTGATCCAACCGGATATCCCGGTCTATGATGATAATAGTAAAATTTGGAAAATGAAAATACCCCTTAAGATGAAGATATTTGCATGGTATCTACGGAAACGGGTAATTCTAACAAAAGATAATCTTGCAAAGAGAAATTGGCATGGAAGTAAACAATGTGTTTTTTTGACATCAAGATGAGGCAATTCGCCATTTATTCTTCCATTGCAAATTTGCTCGCTCTATATGGTCATTCATCCAAATAGCTTCTGGTTTATCTCTGCTATGTTCTGTAACCAATGTTTTTGGTAATTGGTTGCATGGAATTATGGATAAATACAGAACTTTGTTTAAGGTGGGAGCGCTTGCCATTATATGGTCGCTATGGCTTTGTAGAAATGACAAGATTTTTAATAACATTGTGTTTTATCCTCTGCAGATTGTCTATCGAGCCACGGCTATCCTCCGATCTTGGAATATTCTCCAACGTATGGAGTTTCGCGACTTATTTATGGAGGGATGTACGCGATTGAAGAACACGTCGAGGGATATTTTCTCCCGACATGGATGGCCACGTGATCTGAGGATTGATCTATCTTAGATTCTAGACATTTATTTAGATAGTGCCTTTATGTAATGCTTGTCTACTTTTTAACTTAGTCATGTCGTTCGTGTGGCTGTGTGCATATTGGTTATGCAGAGGCCGGGTGTAAGCTTTGAACAGTTTTAATAAAAGCGCCCATTTCCAAAAAAAAGTACTAACTTTCATAAATACAATAATAAATGTGAAACATTCATTTATCCACATTTACCAATAGAAAACTCATAACTATATCCCTTTTATTGAGTAAAATTCAAAATGGACATACTGCTACCCAAGGCAAACTATATGAGGTTTTTCATTTGGAGCGCAGACTGTCAAGCCTAAATAGGCATTAGTATCTTACAGTGAGGCACACAAAGGTAGTGTGGGATGGAGTTTTACCTTTTAACGCCATTGATTCTACCAGCCTCAAGCATGTTAAAGCTGATCATAGTGTTGTTGTACATGATGACAGAGTGGTTGGACTAGATGAAGCCCATCCCTCCCATATCAGCTGCTAAGTTGAAAACATGGTCAACCCCAGTGGTCACCTTGAGGCAGTTGTCCATCACCCTGATATCAGCAAGGTGAAACTCGTGGCTGAACATATCCTCTTCCATGTGATAATTCTTCTTCCTGTCAGAGGCGAGCTCGATGTAGTGCATAAAACACCAAGGTCATACATAGGACGTGTTCGGGAGAGCTCCGCTCCGACTTGCTTCACTTCACTACTAAACTCCACTCTGTTAGATGTATATATTTGTATATTGTACTTTCCCCATATGTTAGGGGCTTCCTGCATATTTGCACCTACACATGTACTATATATTGTGGCCTTTGGCCCCTAGAGGAATACAACTTGTCTATTCCTAACATGGTATCAGAGCCGGTTTTAGGGTTTCCGTGCCCACCGTCCTCTCCTTGTGATCGCCGCTGCCGTCAGCTCGCCCCGGCCACCGCCGGTTCCCGTTCTGGCCGCTTGCGTGAAGTCCTTGCCCGTGCGTGGTCCTCTGCTTCCTAGATAAGATCTGCAAAACCTCACCGCCGATCGGATCTGACAAACCATCTACACCCTCGTCCGCCTTACCCTCCTGCATACCCTCCCACCCCGGTAGTCTTTGATGGCGCGAATTACCCTGATTTCGCTGCCTTTATGCGCGTTCACATGCGCGGTCTCCGTCTTTGGGGTGTGCTCTCCGGCGAGGTCTCCTGTCCTCCGTGCCCCCCTGATCATGTGGCTCCTCTTACGCCGACGCCGATTGTTCTCGGTGCTGATGCTTCTCAGGAGGCCAAGAATGCTGCTCAGAGTGCTGATGATAGTGTTGTTGCTGCTTATGACCTAAAGTTCAAGCAGTACTCTTATGATCTCGAGGCCTATCGACACGCTCTGACTGCTTACACTCAGTGGGTTGATGAGGATGCTCGTGCTGCTGCTGTTCTCACCTCCAGTGTTCTGCCCAGTATGCTGCTGAGTTCATGAGTCTCCCTACTATTGCCGCTCAGTGGGCTCATCTTCGTGAGCGCTATCAGCCGTCTGGGGATGCTCTTTACCTGTCTGTGGTTCGCCAGGAGCATGCTCTCCAGCAGGGTGATTCTACTATTGATGAGTTCTATACTCAGAGTGCTGCTATCTGGCGTCAGCTTGATTCTCTTCGTACTGTTGTTTGTGGCACATGATCGTGTTGCCAGATTGTGCGCTCGGATTTGGAGTTTCACCGCATCTATGAGTTTCTGTCTCGGCTCCGCCAGGAGTTTGAGCCCCGGCATGCTCATCTGAATGCTCGTGGTCGTGTTCCGCTCTCTGAGGTGTTGTCTGAGCTTCGGGCTAAGGAGACCCGTCTCCGTGGTGCTGGTCTTCTTGTGGTTCCATCTGTGCTTGCTACCTGTGGTCCTCCTATGCCGTCTGTTCCCTCGACTCAGCCGCGGTCCTCTCTGCCGCCGCCGATACTATCCACTCCTCCAGGTCAGGGTCAGAGTCAGCACCAGCAGTTTCAGGGCCAGAGTCAGCACCAGCAGTTTCAGGGCCAGAGTCAGCACCAGCAGGCTCGTTGTCAGGGTCGCTGTGGTTCTCTTCGTCACTGCTCTTACTGTAACAAGGATGGCCACACTTAGGCCACCTGTTATACACGGGATCCCAGTTTACGTCAGCAGCACCAGGCTCGTGGGCACTCGGCTCCTTCTGGATCTTCAGAAGTTGCTCTCTCCGATCAGGACATTATCAGGAGTCTTCACGGTCTGCTTGCTGCTACAGGCTCTTCTTTGACAGGCACTGCTGGTTCTGTGACTGATTCTTCAGGCCCTGTGCGACCACCACCTTCTACACAGTCAGGTACGTCCCCATGGTATCTGGATTCTGGAGCTTCTTTTCATATGACCTCTGAGTCTTCTTTTCTGTCCGCTCTTCGTTCTCTCCCTTCTCCTGTCCGTGTTTTCACAGCTGATGGTACCTCTCTCCATGTTTCTAGTCGAGGCACCCTCTCTACTTCTTCCTTTTTTGTTCCTAATATTTCTCATGTCCCTCTTATTAAGATGAATCTTTTCTCTGCTAGCCAGCTTACTGACTCTGGTTGTCGCGTCATTCTTGATGCTGATTCTTGTGTTGTCCAGGACCGTCGCACGCAGGCCCTGGTTGGAGCTGGCCCTCGCAGCCGTGACTCTTCAGGACTTTGGGAGTTATACTGGCTTCGTGTTCCTTCTGCTGCCACTTCATCTTCTAGTTCTTCTCTGGTCGTCGCCTCTGCTACCATCTCCTTTCAGCGGTGGAATCATCGTCTTGGTCACCTTTGTGACTCTCGTCTGTCGTCATTAGTTCATCATGGTCTTCTGGGGTCTCTCTCAGGAGATGGGTCTTTACATTGTCAGGGCTATATGTTGGGTAAACAGATTTAGCTTCCCTATCCTACTAGCGCATATGTATCCCAGCGACCTTTTGATTTAGTTTATTCAGATGTTTGGGGTCCGGCTCCTTTCGCTTCGAAAGGGGGCCATCGCTATTATATTTTATTCATCGATGATTTTTGTCGGTACACTTGGTTGTATTTTATGCGCTCTCGTAGTGAGGTGCTCTCCATATATCAGCGGTTTGCGGCCATGGTCCGTACTCAATATTCTACCCCCATTCGTGTGCTTCGTGCTGATTCTGCTGGTGAGTATATCTCCCAGATGTTGCGAGGTGTCCTTGCTGAGCAGGGCACTCTTGCTCAGTTCTCCTGTCCTGGTGTCCATGCCTAGAATGGTGTTGCTGAGCGTAAGAATCGTCATCTTCTTGAGACCACACGTGCCATGATGATTGCTTCTTCTCTTCCGCCGCATTTTTGGGCTGAGGCTGTTGCTACATCCGCTTACCTCATCAACATTCAGCCTTCTACTGCTCTGCAGGGTGGTATCCCTCTTGAGCGCCTATCTGGACAGTCTCCAGACTACTCCATGCTTCGATTGTTTTTTTGTGTTTGCTATGTTCTTCTTGCTCCTCGCGAACGCACCAAACTGACCGCTCAGTCTGTTGAGTGTGTTTTTCTTGGATACAGTAATGAGCATAAGGGCTATCGCTGTTGGGACCCCGTTGGTCGTCGGATGCATATCTCTCGTGATGTTACTTTTTATGAGACGCGCCCTTTCTATCCTCGTCCCACTGCTGGTACCTACCTGGTGGAAGATATCTATTTTCTTCTCTTTCCTGACACACCTCCTTCTACTCCCATTGTGCCTTCTTCAGGATCTCCTACCCCTGATGTCTATTCTTCTACACCGTCCTCCTCTGCTCCGTCTAGTTCTCCTAGTTCTCCTCGTTCTCTGGAGTCTTCCTCTGCTATTCCTTCTTCTTCATCGTCGTCTCCTGAGTCGTCTTCTTCTGATGAGCTTCCCTCTACTCGTCCTGTTCGTCAGTGTCATGCCCCCAACCGTTACTCTCCTAGTCAGTATGGACTTTCTGTTGCCTCCGAGCCGACTTCTTATCGGGATGCTGAGCATCATCCTGAATGGCAGCTGGCTATGGCTGAGGAGATTGCTGCGCTTGAGCGCACTGGCACCTGGGATCTTGTTTCTCCCCCTCCCGGTGTTCGTCCTATCACGTGTAAGTGGGTCTATAAGATTAAGACCTGTTCTGATGGATCTCTTGAGCGCTATAAAGCGCGTCTTGTAGCTCATGGTTTTCAGCAGGAGCATGATTGTGACTATGATGAGACCTTTGCTCCTGTGGCTCATATGACCACTGTGCGTACTCTTCTAGCTGTTGCTTATGTTTGTCATTGGTCAGTGTCTTAGCTTGATATTCAGAACGCCTTTCTCAATGGTGAGTTGAGTGAGGAGGTTTATATGAAGCCTCCTCCTGGGTATTCTGTTCCCGAGGGGATGGTTTGTCGTCTTTGACGTTCTCTTTATGGCCTTAAACAGGCCCCCCGTGCCTGGTTTGAGCGCTTCGTTTCTGTAGTGACTGCTGCTGGTTTCTCCCCTAGTACTCATGATCCAGCGCTGTTTGTTCACACTTCTCCTCGTGGACGCACTCTTCTTCTTCTCTATGTTGATGATATGATCATTACTGGTGATGATCCTGAGTATATCGCCTTTGTTAAGGCTCGTCTTCGTGATCAGTTTCTTATGGCTGATCTTGGTCCTCTTCGATACTTTCTTGGGATTCAGGTCTTGTCAACACCCGGATTTTTAATTCCAGATGCCTGTTATGCCATACATCGCAATCCCAGGATTACCATGTTGCGAGACATAACAGAATTGGATACCATAGTACATCATCCATTATAAACCGTACATAAGTTCTTACACAAATAGGGATCTCATGATCCAGTTCTTAATACAACATCAAGCAGCGGAACACGTAATAATAACGGTAGCGTAGGCGAAGCTCCATCTTTGGGGTCACAGGCAATGCTGACGATGGGAGATGATCCTAGTTGTCGTAACCTTCCTGGGGTCCATCCTCCAGATACTCCTCTTCATAGTCTGGTCATGGGAATAGCCAGGGGCAAAGCCATGAGTACTCTTTAAGTACTCGCAAACTAATACTAACAGGTAAAAGGGGTTTTTGGATAATAGGACACTAGGCTCTAGGGTTGTTTTGCAAAAGCCAGATTTATCTCTACTAGGTTCCAAAGCTAGTCACAATTTTATAACTCCTAAGTGGGAACTTGTATTTCATATCACAACTCTGTTGTGCTCAAGTCAAAGTTTCAAATCATTTCACAAGTAATTTTGAAAAGTCTGACGGGGGAACAGTATGGCCACTCCAACTGTCCATAACCGTGGACGCAGCTATTCGAATAGTTTAACACTCTGCAGAGATTGTACACTTTCACCACAACATTCGATACATCCGTCAGGAACAAATCCTGAATTCACCATACTAAGTATGCGGATAATCAATCCTAACCTTGCAATTACACGCCCTTGTATAAGCACCTCTCCTATGAGTTTGGCCTCCCAACCATGACCAACTGTCATCTTGGGTACTGCACAGGTGGACAATCTTCACAAGGTAGCCTCAGCTCAGACCTTGGCCGTGAGGGAACTAATACTAAGGTATGTAAGTTTCCAGTCAAGCCCTACCCAATCTTCGGGTATTGTGGTTGTACGATAAATTGGAATGGTATCGCATCCAGACAACCATCAGTTTTATAAAGGGCTAAGGCTCATGCCTCAACATTTTCATCACCAAAATCATCAGGTGTTTGGAAACACATGTCCAAAACATTTCAATAGAATGATCCATCATTCCATGGTTTTCATAACCATTTTTCCACCAAGTATTCCCATCTAAAGTTGATCAAGTTTTATGCTTAGCACTAGCATCTACAAGTGGGGGTGAGTACTAATGAGGGGTGGTAACTAGGGGAGTTTCAACTAAGTACACCTTATATCTTAGGCTGATATCAAGGTTTCTCACTTAGGCCAAATTTTATGCTCTTTATGCAACCTTCACATATCTTTCTAGTATCTACCAAACTCTTAAGTAAACTCTAAGTAAGAGCTTTGATAAAGAAATAAAGTAAGAAGCTTGCAAGTAAAACTAGGATTGGTTTATCAAGTGGGTATGATCACATATGCTTAAGGAATATAGTTGGCATGGTAACAAATAGTGGTTTGTTGCATCAGTAGAGTATCTTGCAAGGGTTAGCTTGCACATTCACTGGCAGTATTAGGCTTGCACAATATCAGTATAAGCTTGCCTTGTGCAGAGCAGTGGTTGAAGTTATCCTCGGCTTCTTCTTCGTAGAATCCTCCTTCTTCCTCGTATCCTTGGTCGGTACTAGCGTCTATAAATAAATACGGGATACACAATCACCAAACAATACTTACCTACTTGCAATCATCACACATAAGGGTCCTATAGATGATCTAGCATCATCACTAATATTACAAGGTTAAAGCTTGGTTTAATTCCTTTTATTTTTTAGAAAAGTAATTTCTACTCATTGAAAAACTACTTAAGATTTAATATTCTCCAAACCAAACATGGGATTATGTTGACACATGTCATCACCACATATTTTAGTTCATGGGAATGTGATTTAAAGTGGTGTCACAATATAATAAGGTTTTACCCTTTTATTTTAATTAATTAAAGTGACTAGAAATGCCTATGGGGCATTCTTTTATTACTTGAACATTATTTCTGCAAGTAAACCTATATATTTTTATATATTCTGAAAGGTATGGTTAAATGTGATTTTTGAGAGTTGGAATCAACTCAAAAGCTATTATGGTTTAAATTTGAAAAATGTTTGAATGCAGAAAAGATTCTGCCTTGTTATTTTTACCACGGGTGATCTATAGATCCAAAAGACTTGAATCCAATGGGCTTCGATTCAGCATTCCCAGACCTTTCTAAAAAAATGGTTCCATTCAATTTCGTGCACTGAATCGATCTGGGTTGATTTTTGAAGTTGGGTACAAAAGTGTGTTTGAAATAAAATGAAAAAAGTTTAATTCAAATCACTGGGCTGCGCGGGAAGAGTTAACGGGCCGGCCTGCTAAGCGCAGTGCTCCCGCGGGCTGCTTAAGTGGGTGTCCCCACTCGTCAGTGAGACAGGGAGGGGCGAAGAGGTACGGGGAAACGTGGGTCGTTCGATCTGATTCTAATCCAACGACTGGGAGTCATCGTCGACGCGAGGCAACGCCGGCGAGAAAGAAACCTAGCGCGGCCAGTGAGTGGTGTTGGGGGCTCACCGGGGTGCAGGCGAGGGTCGGCGAGGCGGGCGAATGACGAAGTCGACGACGACGAACTCAGGGGTGGTCGCGGCAGCTCCTGGGGTGGACGAAATCGATGGCGCCCTTCTTCTCCAGAGGCGGCGGGCTCCGGTGAAATTCCAGCGAGGTGGTGCTCGCCTTGCTCCGGGAACAGTGTGGCACGATCAATGATGAGAGGGGGTAGAATGGTGTGAAGAATTCAAGCGGGGGTGGCCTCTATTTATAGTCGAGCGAGGGGACCGACGGGGCGCACGGTGAGCTCGTCGGGGGCGATGTTACAGGCGGCTATTGGCATGGACGAAGGTAGGGGACGGTGCGGTGTTCCCTGGCGATGCTCAACGACATGATTTTGAGGCGTGGGGCGGTGCGGCTTGGTCTGGAATATGCGACGCTCTGCGCGGCAGAGGCGGCGTCTTCGACGGTGAGCGGTGGCTGTGCGGCACGGGGAGACGAACGAGGATGTCTAGCGGTCTCCTGGGTCGGTGGGGATTGTGTATGCACGCGGCGAGGGCGGCGCGCGGTCTGTGGGCTTCGGTCGAGAGTGGCGCTCTGGCGCACGCTCGGCATGGTCGCTGGCGGTCTGGGCGCGGTCCGTGCGTGTGGTCCAGGGCTTAGCAACGCTCGCGGCTGGGACAGTGAGTGGCGGTGGATGGTAGGCTGCCTCCCAGACATGCTGGCTAGGCTTGCTTCTCCTCCTAGCGTGCTGTCGACTATGGGGCGGCAAGGGTGTGCTCGGCTGTTCACCATTGATGACAATGGCAAGCTCACAGTGGTGCTAGTGCTTGGTTTAGTTAGCTAGATGATCTACTGAGATGGTTGTGAGCCAAAGAGGGGACAAGTTAGGCTCAATTCACTGCTCCAAATAGTGTTTAGATTTTGTATGATTTGTGTCTGCAACCTGTTTGATGAAATGGCCGCATGAAATCAAGTTTTGAATTTTGAAAAGATTTTTGGTGGGTTTGCTATATTGGTGCTGGTGAGTCTGCAAATGCTTGGGTTTTGAAAGTTGAGCTTGTTTGAGTGGTTTTTGAAAAAGTGGGATCTTCCCATATGATAAAGATTCAATTTTGAAATGTCATTTAAACTATGTATTTGAAAGTTTCTGGATGATCACATAGTGGGCCTTGATACTTTGTTATGAGTACATTCAAGGGGTCAAAGATCCAGAAAAGTTTCTGTTAGGTTCTGAAAGTTTGAGACAGCCAAAGTAGGCATGGGAGTTAAATTGGTCAAAATGACCATTTCTTTATTTTATTGGTTTTGATTTATTTGTCCTTAGGAAAAGTTTGGGAAATGTTTTAGATGATGTTTATTTCACCTAAGAAACATTTTACATGCAAGGAAACACACAAACAAGGTGGTTCAAAAGAATTTCAAGTTTAATGCATACTCATATGCATGCATTCATAATTTTATTTAACAAAGTTTTTGTTCACCTTAATTTTGATGATTAGAAAATGGATGATCCAAGTTTAGTATTTTTGGGATGTTACAGGTCTCCTCCACTTCTGATGGCTTTTACATCTCCCAGGAAAAGTATATTCAGGATCTTCTTGCTCGTGCTGCTCTTGGGGATGAGCGCACTGTTGAGACCCCTATGGAGCTTAATGTTAAGCTTCAACCTACTGATGGTAATCCTCTTCCTGATCTGACGCGTTATCGTCATCTTGTTGGGAGTCTTGTTTATCTTGTTGTCACTCGTCCTGACATCTCTTACCCTGTTCATATTCTGAGTCAGTTTGTTTCTGCTCCTACCACCGTTCACTATAATCATCTCCTCCGTGTTCTTCGTTATCTTCGGGGTACGATCACTCGTCACCTTTTCTTTTATCGTTCCATCTCTCTCCAGCTTCAGTGCTATTCGGACGCTACGTGGGCGAGTGATCCTTCAGATCGCCGTTCACTTTCTGTTTATTGTGTGTTTCTTGGTGGTTCGCTCATTCCTTAGAAGACGAAGAAACAGAAAGCGGTTTCTCGTTCGAGTGTTGAGGCTGAGTTGCGTGCTATGGTCTTGTTGACTGCTGAGGTGACCTGGTTACGGTTACTTGCGGATTTTGGGGTCTTTATTACTACACTCACTCTGGTTTTGTTTGACAATACAGGTGCTATTAGTGTTGCACGTGATCCGGTCAAGTACGAGCTTACCAAGCATATTGGTGTTGATGTTTTCTATACACGTGCCCAGGTACAGGCTCAGGTTGTTGCGCTTCAGTATGTGCCTTCAGATTTACAGTTGACGGATTTCTTTACGAAGGCACAGACCAGAGCGCAGCATGATTTCTTACTCTCCAAACTCAGTGTTGTGGATCCACCATGAGTTTGAGGGGGGTGTTAGATGTATAAATTTGTATATTGTACTTTCTCCATATGTTAGGGGCTTTCTGCATATTTGCACCTGTACTATATATTGTGGCTTTTGGATCCCAGAGGAATACAACTTATCTATTCCTAACACACTCCACCTGTAAACTCTGAAGCTAATTAAAAATGGTTGGGTACGAATTTAGCTCTAGATCCACATTAGTGAGAGTTTTTTTGTGTGAATGTACACCCACATTACCCTTGTTTTTATTTTACTCTACGTGTATCGTATTCATCAGTTCCAGACGCTAACAGGATACTAGCTGAATGCCCGTGCGCTACGGGGCTACTTTGACTTTTTTCTTGTTGTATATATAATTGATTCGATATAGCCATGTAATACTTCAAAAACAAAATAATCAGAAATGATTGTTTGATTTTGGGCTCAAATGTTTTTTTTCTGTGTCATTTCTTTGCGCAGAGGTTGGTGGTACTATGAGGTATTCCTAAGCATATGGATCTGTGCGGTGTGCGTTCTCACTTCTATCCTTGTATTTAATATTTCCTCCATTTCAAAATATAAGATGTTTTAGCTTTGCGAATCAAGTATATCTAGACTTCTTTTAGTACATAAGTTCACATAGCTTTAGAGTGAATCTACACGCTAAAAGAAGTCTAGATACATTTTCTTCACACAACATCTCCTTCCTTATGGTGTTTATAATATGTCGTTATGGAATGAAAAAAGACCATCAACCAAAAATAAATCTGGTAAATAAAAATCGATTATATAACGGGTATCTTTAGAATGTTTTCAATCAGTGCACTTGCAAACAAAGTAACCCGGTAAAAGTTTTGAAGTTACCAAACGGTACACAGTTAAAGCATACAAATACGAAGATGCGCATGTATCAAAGTCTGCTATTTTAAGATGATATCAACATGATCGATTCCGATTTATCTCTTAGTTATTTGCACAACAGGAAATGGATCTTTATTAGAGATAAGCCTCCAAACAAAGGAAAGGCTAGCAAGAATGATTTTCACAGATTTTTGAACATACGTGTGCAGACGAACTGCTTCAGTCAATGAAATGTAACAGCAGGTACCGCACGTGTGCTGCTTGTTCATTTCAGAAGTCGGAAATCATCTTTCAAAACTTCTCCATATGCTTGTCCTGTAACCAAAATCTACAGGTTCAAACTTGACCACGTAGTGTATAAGTACTAACCAAAATCTACATGTTTAAACTTAACCACATAGTGTATCAGTGCTAATGTTTTGTAGAAATTTCAGAACGTTTGTGGATTTTGGTTTGCCTTCAACGACATGTTTTTTTATATGAGATTAAAAAGAATAGACGCACATACCACCATATTGATAAGTGTCGCAACATAGTAGGCCATCATCCTTGATACGCATTGAAAAATTCACCTGCGAATTTCTCTAGTGGTTCAGCTCAACGTTGCAACTCCTTAAGCCTCTTCAGTTTACTTATTAAGCCTTCTTCAATTCTACAATTGCAAATTGTGAATACCATTAACCGGAGAAAGGTTTCAGATGGCTTAGTGGTGGATATAGATTCCATAGATTTATTTTAATCTGAGATGTCCGTCAAACACCTTGTCTACGCAAATAAAGATTTGCATAAAAAAATACTTGCAATCGCAATTTCTTTCTATGTACAGGACAGGGGGACCGGACATGAGGTAAATTGGCCAAAGGAAAGAACCTGCTAGTGATTGCCATTGTAGCAGTCTGCCTCAGAATCCTCGTCCAAATCGAAGCACCTGAAGCTTTCCCGAACCCAACCACCACCAGTACAGTACATGGACTCTGCAAAATCCCCTGCAAAATTAAGGCACCGCATCTATCACCTTAGACGGCCATTCAGTGCGCTGGAGAAGCTGGGGAGATGGCCTGCTGACTCAGCATTTAGCATCCAGACGGTTCTGGTTCCCTCCGTCATCGCTACAAGCAAGAGGACCAGGACCCGTGATGCCCCTTCTTCCGCGGCTCAACGGAAGCTGCCCATCCCGAGCAGGCGCACCTCGAAGCATTGGGGTACCAACGACGCCTCCCCCGTTCCCCTTCGATCCCTCCTAGCGCCGCAAGGGCCCCAGATCCTCTGAGTCGATCTGTCCATATCATCCCTGCACTCTTTCTCACCCCGACCCCCCTACCCTCTCCTCCTTGCCTATATGCAGTTGCTCCTTGCCGCGGCGGCGGCGACCGGTATGTAGCAGCCAGTCACGGGCGGGAGTAGGGTTGTACGACCGCGCGTTGGTGGAGTTGCGCGACCGGGGCGAAGGAGCGGGCCGACAGAAACGAACGAATAAGAAAATAAACGTTTCAGGTTTGACTGGGCGGTGGCACTCCCGTAATGTGTCTGAACTCACAGGGGCAAAATCGTCCAAAGTAAAAGCGGACGGAAAATCTGGTACGACTAACCACCTCTGTGTAAATTAGTAGATAGATAGATAGATAGATAGATAGATAGATAGATAGATAGATATTCATCAGTTGTGTACGTAAAAAAACTAGCAATTGGCAAAAACTGTTGCAAGAATTGATGAAATCAAACGGAGTATCATTTTCAATTTTCTTTTCAGACATCAATTGTTAACTATTCGTCGTGTACCAATGGATTGATTTGGTATTACACAGTAGACTGCTAGCTGGAACTTCTGAACAAGAACTAGCATGGCCTTTTAACGCGAACCAAATTCTTCAATCAAATACACGGTAGCTCATGCAGAAAAACGCATAGAAGCAGCCCCATTCACTCATCCAGATCCATCCAATAAAAACATCAGCCGAATGAACACCACAGCCTGAATCCCGAAGGAACAACGCAAAAATCAAAGAAACAACCGTGGGAGGAAACTAGATTGGAGCTGGGCACAAAACAAAACCAAATCGCTGCCCACAAATGAGAACGGGGCGTGTCGGGGTTGAGTCCAGAGTACGAGGGCATCTTCACGCCCATACTTAATTTACATTCAAAATATAAAACATAATTAAACTACTAGCGCAAACATAATTAAACTACTAGCGCTAGGTATCGATTTTCGCGTGCCGGCGCCGTCTTATCCATCTACGGGTCAAGGTTGATGTACTCCGGCGACGTCCAGAGGTTAGGCGGCGGCATGGCCGAAGCGGGAGTAGACGCAGGCGGGTTGATCGCCCACACAGGCCACGACTCCCACTGCTGGAGGTGCGCCAGCTCCATGCCCACCTCCGGCACGATCGGAGGCGCCCAAACCGGCAGCGGCGGCGGTGGAGGCAGCTGGGCGTTCGTCTCAGCCACCATGCGGGTGAGCGCGAGGGCCTCATCGTAGCCGCGCCATAGGGCCTCCTCCTCCTGCGCGCTAGCCGCAATGGCCTGTTCGGTGAAGGCGTGCTCGTCGTAGCCATGCGCCAGTACCTCGTGGTACTCCGGGGGCACGTTGGCGGCGACGTCGTCCACCGTCTCCTGCTTGACGACGATGTCGTCTTCGCCGTCCTCGTTGTTGCCATCCTCTCTTCCGAGCTCGTCGTCGGAGTGGTTGACGGCGCCCTCCTCGTCTGAGTCGATGCCGGGGATGTCGTAGACCTCCCCCGGCTGTAGGTCATGGCGGATGGTGGTGGCACGGCGCACCTTGTGCTCCTAGGAGGGAACCGGTAAGAAGTATTATCATTTATTTTATTTTTTTACAGTAATAGAAATGTTAGAAATTTTAAATGTTTAAATTTGAAAAATGTTCAAATTCAAAAATTATACAAACTCGAAAGTTGTTCAAATTTAAATGTCTTCAAATTCAAAAAAAAATCAAAAACTCTGCTTTTTTCTCAATCTCACCCGCTTGCCCGTCGCAGCATCAGCAATTGAATAGCAAATAAAAAATAAAAATAAAGTAATAAAAAATATTTATTGATAAGCATTCCTCTTGAAATATTTGAAGAAAAAAGAGTATTCATCAGCATTCTTCTTGAAATATTTATTTTCAAGAACTGTTGGAATCATTTAAATATGAACCGTCCCATATTCATCGTTGATTGCATTATTTTCTTCTCATGTTGATTTTAGAATAAGTAAAGGAGGCCCTTGACTGGACGACAAAATGAAGGTGCTCTACTTACCATTCTGAATGGACTTTCTAAAGAAGAAGGACGTACTATTCAGGAGGCATTCTGTGTTCTGCCAAACAGATGCAAACCTTTTCCATTAGATTGCTGCAGTTAAGACCGTGCAAAACCGGTTTGACTGGTTTAGCCGGTTTGGACTAGTTTAAATTTTTATACTAGCTTCTGGGTATAGATTTTATTTGTGAAGAAAAATAAACTAAGTGCAACTAGCCGGTTTGGCTGGTTTGACCGGTTTCACTTTTTGCATACCCTTAGCTGCACCGAAACAATAACAAAAATCACTTTTCAGTTTTTTAGGAAACCCGAAATAAGATTAAGAAAGTGACTCCCTCCGTCCTAGAATATAAGACGCCTAATAATTAGTCAAAAGTCGATGTTTCTAAATTTGGTCAAGTTTATACATAAAAATATGAACATTTATAATATTGAATCGGTATCAATAGATTCACCATGAAGTATATTTATTTATGTGTCTATTCAATATTGTAGATGTTGATATTTAAAAAAAAAATTGGTCAAAGTTAGTAAGATTTAACTTTTGACTAATTTTTAGACGCCTTATATTTTGAAATGGAAGCAGTATTTTATTTTCCCGAAAGAAGTACTACTAGTTCACATTTTGGGTGAGATTATTTTAGCATCACTCGCTGGTTTTTTATGTTTTGCACCAGTAAAAAAAATATGAATCATCGTCTTGAATCAGACATTTGTCTCATGCATACTGTTACAGTACTCTTTCTGTTTCATAAATGTTTTAGCTTTATGAAAGAAATGTATTTAGACTTTTTTTATAGTATTATAAAATGAAGGAAGTATATATTTACCATGTTTAAAATGACATGTCTGTCGTTTGGTCCACAGAACTGATGATTTGTCCTTGTGTCGCGAGTTCACAGCTCCCAACTACTTGTGTTCCACTGAACAGACTCCCCCCTCCTCACCGCTTCGCACGAACCTAGAGTCATCCTATGGTCGTCTTCTTCCTGAAGCCGGGCCCCTCCCATAGCGCCCTTGCCGGACTAGCCGATGAGTGGTGGCCAGGAGTTGGCGCCGGAGTAGATAGGTTTAGGTTTTTAGCTTGTTTGCTAGTGGTGGGTGTCTTGCCCGGTGGCTGCTTCCTCCCAGATCTTGGCAGGCAGATCTGGAGACTAGGGTCTTGCCCCGTTGTCCTTTTGCTTCAATGGCCGGAGCTTCTGACGGCGTCGGCGAGCAGGGTAGCCTCAAATAAACCTGCCTTGTATCCTGGTGTCCTTGAGGCGGAGTGGAATGGTGTTGTTGGTTTGCTTCTGGCCGGCCGTGGTGGCAAGGTGAAGCAACGCCGCGGTGTGGAATCCTTTCCGTGGAGTTGGGTGAATGGTGTTGCGACTCTCCTTCTGACCTGCCATGGAGGCAAGGGGCAGGGTAGCTGCGAGCGCTGCTTTGCCGCTCCTTCAAGATGTCGTGCCTGGCATCGTCTCCATCTGCTTGGTGGCTCCACTCTGTCGTCCTTCTCGGTCGACGTGGTGGCGAGGAAGAAGAGGCTGACGTCAGCGAGGCTACTGGTTCTTGGAGGTGGTGCCGAGGGTCCCTGGAGTCTGCGCCCTCTACAGCAGCTTCTCAGCAACAGCGAGGCGAGCCGCTGCTTCTTGCGGTTACAAGGGTGACCCTGCTGCGCTTAGCTCGATCATGTTCTTCCTCCAAAGTGGGAGGTGAAGGAAATATGTCCTAAGAGGCAATAATAAAGATGTTGTTATGTATATTCCAAGTATATGATAAATGTTTATTTTGCATGCTATAATATATTAATACAGAAACGTTAATACATGTGTGTTTAATAAACAAATGGAAAGTTCCTAGTTATGCCTCTCTTATAACCTATCTCGTTGATTAACAAGATGATCAAGGTTTCCTGATCATGGACATTGGATGTTGTTAATAACGAGGTCACAACATTATTGGGATGGTGTAATGAACATTCATCCGAAGTATAGCATTACGATCAAAGTCATTGTGTTTATATTGCTATAACATCATACGAAGTAATCCTAGTCCTTAGACCATGAGATCATGTCAATCACTAACACCGGAAGAGTATCTTAATAACATCAAATGTCACACCGTAACAGGGTGACTATAAAGGTGGGTTCAGTGCTACGAAGGTGTTATGTAGAGGCTCATGGATCAAGAGTGAAATTTGTCAATCCCAATGACTGAGAGATATACTCTGGTCCCTCTCGGTGATATCACATTAGTTAGCTTATAGCAAGTGATGTGATCACTAGAATGTTATATCACGGGAACAAGAAAAGAGTACATGTCGGTAACGAGATCAAACTAGGTATGAAGATACCAATGATCGAATCTCGGACATGTAATATATCGCGAGACAAAGGGCATAAAAGATTCTCACGATCACAAAAAGTCATTGTTGATTGTGTGGGAGTCAGCATAGATCTCTAGGTCCCGCTTCTGATTATTGATTCGAGAGAGGTCTCGATCATGTTCGCATTATTCGCGAACTGTAGGGTGACACACTTAAGAGACACCAACACCATTTAGAACAAATATGTTCTAGACGAAAAAATTGCAAAGCGCTGGAATTATTTCAATTGACACCGGAATTGTTTCCGGCAAAATTGCAGAAACTGGTTCTGCATATGATATTGAAAAGTAACAAGGGGTTTTATATAAATGTTTGTTAATTAATGTAATTAACAAAATTATGAATAAAATAAATAAATGAGTTTTATTAAATGAGAGTTGTATTAAATTTGGTGGAAATTTAATACGTTTGAGTGGGATTTTGAGTGGAGAAAAATTGAGGCTCATTTTGTGAGTGGGAGCTCCACTCACATGAATGGAGGAAGAGGTGGGGGCTTCCCCCATGCGTCGGCCATGGCCTTTGGGGTGACCCCCCTCCTCCTATATAAAGCCCCCCTCTCCCTCTCTCACACTCACACCTCTTCGTGAAGGATCTCTCTCCCTCTCTAGTTTATCTCCCATGGTCCCACACTAGCGAGATACATGTTCCCGGCGGCTTTTCGTTTGGAAAGTGTTGTTGCTTCCGCTGCATCGCTGGAGCGAGGAGGCAGAGGTTATTCGGTAGCTTGAACATGTGTGCGAACACGGATGCGCTGCTGATTTGCAGCGCTGGACTTCTTCTCGACCTTAAGATTGGCAAGCGTTCGTCTACAGCATTCACAAGTACAACCTCGTTAAACTTTGTCGGTCTACAAGGGTATGTTCTCTATGGATGTATATCCACTCGTTTCTTGTATCTAGTAGATAGATCTTGGTGCTTAGTTGTTCTTATTATAGGAATTTTTGTTTTCTATGCTGCGAACCCTACAAGAGGTCTATTGGATCTTGGCGAGGCAATCATCGCCGCTGCTTCCCCAAGTGGTTTCGTCCCCGGTGGTAGCAGTGGTGGCCGTGCATGGAGGTCCCAGGTCGTTGGCGGCGAGTTTGGATCCGATCGCGTTTTCTATGATCCTGGTTAGGGTGTTTCTTGCAATTTGTAGGGGCCTATTTGCTTTATCCTTATTCTCTGAGACTCTTGTTGTAAATGTTTCACACTCTGCTAGTTAATGCAGACTCTAGGCCCTTCTGGGCCTTACCTTTTCAAAAGAAAACTACTTGTGTTCCGACCCCTGTGAGAGCATAGTACACGGAGCACTGACTGATATAATGGTCTGCATGTTTTAACGCGAGGTATTTTCCCGGAAAGCACTTTTGGCTTCCCAGCTCCAATACTCTCTGTTTATTAAAAAAATTAAACACTACACTTATAAGATTAAAAAAATTATAAAACAAAATCCTAAAAGTTGCTAATGATGTATCCTATAAACGTGGAATATCTCAATTCAAAATGCTTTGTATTCCGAGCTACACAAAAATGACAAAGTGTGACTTTTTTGTGTTTCGAAATCACTATACTATAGATCTACTATTTTATCATTTTTGTGTAGCTCAAAATACACATCATTTCGAATTGAGATTTTCCATGTTTGTGGTATAAATCAGGGGATACATCCTGATTTATTTTTAGATTTTTTTGGAAATATGGTTTTTGATTTTTATTTTACAAAAGCGGGATCGTTGTTGCCCATGTGCACCAAATTTCTACTCGTCTTTTCCCTCATGATATAATGGTCTGCATCATTTAACATGAGGTACAATACTTTTACTATTTTTTTGCTGCCTTAAAAGGTTGGTTTGAACAAATGTTTTATGGTCCAACTTATTTCAACCTTATAAGGGTCTGTTCTTCCATGTAGCATGTTTTTAATTGAGTGAACGTAATACACATTATTGTCACACGAGATTCGTTCATCTCCTCCCCCTCTCCCATGAACAGTTCCCCGAGAGAAAAGAAAGCGGTCGGGCCAATCCCGAGCCCCTCCGGCGGCGATGCCGGCCGGAGGTGGCGGATGGGAGGCGCCGGAGTACTTTAGGGTAGTAGGTAGGTTGGTTTGCGGCAGTTTCATCGCGGTTTCGGGCTCTGTCCTGGAGTTTTGCCCAGGTCGTTGACCCAGATCTGGGGCATGCCGGTAGGTTTTCTCTCTCGTGTGCTCTGTTGGTCGAAGCCTTGGGGGATATCTGCTGCTGGAGGCTCTCAATAAGGGTCTAGGAACCGGCATCTGGGGTGGGAGTGGAAGCTATGATGCCTTTCTTGGCCGGCCGTGGTGGCGGGGGAGAAGGGCGTGGTGGTGTGTGGTGCAACGGCTTCTCTTTCCCGGCCGGCCGTGGACGAGGGGGTTGCGGAGTGCTGCGTCGTCCCTCCTCTTCCTCGTCTAGATGCCGTTGTTGTCCGTGCCGAGGCGGTTCCCTCTCCAGCTTCCTCTGGCTACCATGGTGGTGGCTAGGAGAGCCGGGTCTGGTTGCCTGCGCTGGCGGTTGATACTTCTGGAGCTTCTTTTCGGCGTCTCTATGGCGGCTGCTCCATCATCACGCCGGACCCAATGGCAGTAGGGTTGCCGCTCCGCGCTGCTCTGCTCCTTTCATCGGTCGCTTCCTGTGGCTTGGACGGCCGCCGATGCTGGAGATTCGTCGCTGATCTGGAGGAGGATGAGGACCAAGGACTTGATTACTTTTTCAAGTTTCTTTTAGGGTCCTCAATGCAAATTCTTGGGCCTCTATGTATTTTTTATATTTTTGGCCTTTCTGTACTCCATCGGCTTCTTTGCAGCAATATATGTCGGGTGCTTTGCACCCATTCAATGTTCAAAAAAAAATTGTTGTCACACAAAGTCAACCATTTTAACCCTTGATAAACTCTTTTGGAGGAACTTTTTGAGGACAACAGGCGAGGACCCTGCTGGAAGTAAATAAAGTATAAAAAGGAATATAAATGAATGTTATATAGAGAGAGTAGTCCAAAGGACCCAGCAGATCCAGTCAAGTCATGCTAGAGACATTGGAAAAACATCAGAAAGATACTCAGAGTAAGACATGCGATCTTAATAGTTTAAAAATATTTAATTACCTCATCTCATTTGGTAATGCTTTTATATATTTTACTTACGTTTTTCCGTAGTATTATATGCCTTCCACTTGCACTTTCATATACACATACTTAATCATTTACGTCAGTGCAAACAAATAGCCGACAACAAATTCAGTTCTGATGTACGTAGTACATAGCACGGGACGTTCAGCAGAAGTCTCACGTGTGCACAGATGCTAATCCAAGGCTGCCCACCACACAATTTTGTAGGGTCTTTGCTTAAAAATATAAGATATTTTAGGTTTGTGAAGAAAATGTATCTAGCCTGTTTTTAGTGTCTAGATTCATTCTAAATTTGAGTGAACCTATATACTAAAAGTAGTCTAGATACATTTGCTTTACAAAGCTAAAACATCTTATATTTTAAAACGGAGGGAGTATATACTAAAATATAAAATAGAACTCTCCTATTGTTTCTGAAGATATTGTATTTCTGCATCTTCATTGGCCGTTTGCTGCTCGTGCACATGAACACCAGTCTCCTGCTGCCGGAAAGAAATGTTCAGGAACAGACACTACAGTCTATCACAGAAATCGCTCGTACATTTAACTGTAATATTGTCTGTGATGGACCTATCATACTTAATTAGTCACTTGAAAGCTCACCAAAACCACGGGGCCACCTTTTATTAGCAGCTGGTGAAGGAGTGGCCTTGTGAACCACTGCATCTGTACAGTTTCTGTTGGATGGACAGTGACATATACAGCCCTTGTTCTGGCTTAATCAGATCTCAGGCTTGGACAGTCTCACTAATGGCCATCTTTTGTTTCTGTTCATCCCAGATGTAACCGAGCTGCCTGCCCAACAATGTTGTTGTCTATTCATGCTGGCCGAGACTGTTTACTGGGACGGTCGGTCTGAAAACATGATGGGGAATTGCATCCCTGAGGCTGTGAGAGGCATGAAGTGATGTGTGGCTTGGCTTGCTCTGAGACAGGATCTTGAGCTGGATCAGCAGGATTAGACTATGACGAAGTGATTGATCTGTGGTGTCTTCTGGGGTAAAGAAAAAAATATCTCACTCATCTTTGAGTTCTCATTGTGATGTCCATGTCCTCGACAGTTCCTTCCCTTGTTGCCCCGACAGGTATGGAGGAACAAACATATCAGTGATTTTCCTTTCTTTTATTTTCAGTGAATATGAAGCTATAGCTTCTTTCCATTTTCCTTCTTCATTTTCTTGAAAGATAACCGGAAGCTATAGCTATAGCTTCTTTATTTATAGTGAATATGAAGCTATAGCTTCTTTCCATTTTCCTTCTTTTATTTTCCCCTTCTCTTGTTGTTAGGTCTTGCCTGAAGACTAAACAGAGCAGCTGAAACTTGAAAGCGCTCCTGCCTTTTACTCTTCTGAAGAAGGAAGAGTGGGCATCAGCATCTCGTTCTTCTCTGCTACTGCTAGAGTGTCACACACATCACAGTGCACTAGAAACTTCTTTTTTTTTGAAGGAAATGCACTAGAAACTTTGTAACAACAGCAGCAGCAGTTGACCCATGAGGGCGTAAATCAAGGATAGAGACGAGCAGACAAAGTAGAGATCATCCATATGTTGCACTACTGCCTCTGCATCAATCATCTAGTACTACTCCCAACTTTGTACTTCTTCATCCCTATCATCTTCTGCTTGCATATCTATCCATCTAGCCATCCAGTCCATGTTATGTTTCTGAATTCCCTTCCTGCAATCAATCAGGGAAAAAGTTTGGTGCAACCATGTATATATATATAGTTGTTGATGCAACCATATCCCTTATTAGTAAACATGTCCTCTCTCTATCATGAATTAGATTCTGTACATACTATAAATTTGACTCTGTCGCACATGTCAAAAAAACTGCGTACTTTTGCACGAAACCATTTGAATATTTTGGGAGAGCATGATAATTATTCTCCTAAAGAAAGGTCGTGTGAGCTAATTGATCTCACCTTTGAGGTCATGGTAGGCTTTTAGAGGCTAGGTTGTTGGTGTTTTATTTACCTGAAGGAGGGGTGGAGAGGCTCCTGTTCAGGTACCCTATTATGTGCCGACATACTCCGCACGCTCCCACATGTCCTGACTAATCAAAGGCTGGAGATGGACATGGACTTGAAAGGAGGTAACTGCTCCTGGCCAGTGCAGCTACTATGTTCTCTGTTTCTCGCATACGACGATCACCTTTCGTTTTCCCCCATCAGGAGGAGCATCATGTGTAGTCTTCCCTTTCAATGCTTCTTTGTACCAGCATGAGCATGCATAATTGCATCCACTTATATATGGGATCCATACCAAGGACTGCAGTTTTCCTTTTCGAAGGTTGATCTGTTGTTGTTCGCAGCTCGGTTCATGGCCTTTTAAAAAAAATATACAATCGCTCATGATACGTATGAGCATCTCCAAGAGACTGAGCTGGTGGACTGGATCTTGAGATTGACGGAGTCACTACAGACGCCTCGCTGTTGACAGAAACATCGCCTCCCATTGAAAAAATATTCCGTCTTTTATACAACACACAGTGTTAAACCTAAGATTTCAACCGTAATGAGATGAAGGTACAACCACCCTGGTAGCCGCCCAACCACCTTGGGTTCAGGGCCTCTTTCAATTCAACGGATCTTCAAAGGGATTTAGAGGATATAATTTTTTATGAATTTTGTGTACGTGAATAATCCCATTATTATAGGATCGTTTGATTCATAGGATCGTACTACCTGTTAGGATGTTTTCCTTATTATTATTCATTTGCACCCGGTTCCGCAGAAAAATTTACATCTACTCCAATCTCTTGTGAATAATCCCATGTTTTTCCTTTGCACAATCAAATGTCAACACGATATGTAGTACCGGGAAAGGGTGTGGCGTTCTTTCTTTTCTTTTTGAGGAAAATGGCATGTCATTAATTATATTCCCATATTTTTCTCTTCATGCGTTTTAAAAATTTTGTGTATCAAAGAGGTGTTAGATCCCTTAGAATTAACTAGCTCAAGATTTGAGCCAGAGAGAATAGAATCATAGGTATGTACTTTGGTCTGGAGGTCTAGCCATGGCCTTCTCTTTTTGATTAGCTTCACCTGATCCTTGTTAATGTAGATGTGAAGGTCTTTCCTAGTGCGTTAGATGCTTGCTGGATGAGAGAGAGAGAGAGAGAGAGTGATCATCTCTAACCCTAGAGCCCCTATTTATAGCATCTGCATTAGGGGAACCTGTAGGGGTTCGTAGCATGGAAAACAAAATTTTCTACCGCATGCACACAAACAAGCCAAGATCTATCTACTAGATTGTAGCAACGAGTCGATAGAAGCACTCACCCTTGAAGATTCCAAAGCGGTTAACGAGAGCAGATTCTCGTGGGCGATGTAGTCGTACACTTGTCGATCTCAAGATCTCGTAGACAATCCTTCCGGCGATGCGTTCCGGCAGCGCTTCCGCAGTCGGTCACACGTTCGGTACTCGATGAAGACCTTCCTCTCCCTTGTTCCAGCAGGCAGCGGAGGTTGTAGTTCTCCCCTCGCGATTCCGGCAGCACGACGGCGTGGTGTCGGAAGTAGAGGGAAGATCCCGCAGGGCTTCGCCTAAGCCGGTGCGAGTTATGGTGGATTAGGGTTTCCCGGAGATATAGGGTTTAGATGATCGGGAGGAGGAGGAGGTTTCGGCGGCGTCTAGGGCGGCGGCGACAAGGCGGCGACGCGGCGGCGGCGGCGCGGCGGCGGCGAGGGCTTGGATCTTGTAGTGTTGGGGCAGCCCTCCCCTCTATTTATGAGAGGGAGGGGCAGCCTTGAGAGGGGTGGGTTTGAATCCAAACTCAAACCCAAGTTGGATTGAGAGAAGGACTTGTTTCTTCTTCCACTAGGAAACCATTGTTCCAGTTTGACTTTTCAAACTTCCCATTTGACTTTCAATTTAGAGCTTTAATTCTCTCTTGCAAACGCCCACACCAAGTGACCTAGGATATGATCCAATCATTCCACTTATCCATGACACATTTATGTACCATTCCCCTTCCGGTCCGGTGAACCTTCTAGACCCTTCTAGAACCTCCCCGATGAAAACATCGAAATCATTCCCGAACTCCGGAATCGGACTTTCCTTATATGAATCTTATTCTTCGGACCATTCCGGATCTCTTCGTGATATTAAGGATCCCATCCGAGACTCCGAACAACATTCGGTATCCCTACTAACATTCCATATCTACTAAATAACATCGAATCCTTAAGTGTGTCTCCCTACGGTTCGTGAATTATGCGGACATGACCGAGACACTTCTCCGATCAATAACCAATAGAGGAATCTGGAAATTCATATGGCTCCCACATATTTCTACGATTACTTTGCGATCTAATGAACCACTTACATATGATACCAATTTCCCTTTGTCACACGATAGTTTACTTATCCGAGGTTTTGATCGTCGGTATCTCTGCATACCTAGTTCAACCTCGTTACTGATAAGTACTCTTTTCTCGTTCCCGTGATATGTGATCCCTTGTAAGCCAGTCACATGCTTGCAATCCAATTGGATGGCATTCCACCGAGAGGGCCCAGAGTATATCTATCCGACATATGGATGGACAAATCCCACTCTTGATCCATGTGCCTCAACACATACTTTTCGAACACTCAATGCCACCTTTATAGCCACCCAGTTACGGTGTGGTGTTTGATGTCATCAAAGCATCCTTCCGGTGATGGTGATTAGCATGATCTTATGGTCAAAGGAATTAGGTTACTATGTATCAGAAAGCTTATAGCAAATGAGCTATTGAAATGACTTGATATTTATGCTACGCTTATCTATAGGAGTATGTCCATCATATCATTCTCCTAATGATATGATCCTGTTGTTAATAACATCTCTATGTTCATGTTTAGGAAACCATGATCATATATTAACCAACAAGCTAGTTTAACAAGAGGGTTTACTAGGGACTCTTTTATGTTTACAAATCACACAAGTATTAATGTTTTCGGTTAATACAATTATAGCATGGTATGTAAACATTTATCATAAGCATGAAGATATGATAATAACCACTTTATTATTGCCTCTTAGGCATATCTTCAACAGTCTCCCACTTGCACTAGAGTCAATAATCTAGTTTCAAACCTTTGAGACCTTTAGTTCCTAGAGGTTAAAACATGTTGACAATATTGTCGTACAATATATCTTCATAGTATTATCCCGCTATGAACTACACCTAGTTTGATAACAAGCTACTTGACACAAATGCCCTCTTTTGTTGCTATAATAGCAGTCATATATTTAGCCTTTTGTTGTAGTATCTGTCACAATGTCTTAACTTTGGAACTCATCCAAATCCATTATGGAACTTACTTTCCATTATATCGTGCCACCCTTAGTTTAGATTGAGATAAAATTAATTTGTACTTTGTGACAAAACTAGTATCAATGTAGTACTTTTACAATGAACTAACCATTTATTTGTCACTTCTAAAAATAATATATTCTTAGTTCTTCCAAAAGATCATAAGAATATCCTTACTATCATCCAATGATCATCTTATGAATCATTCTGGTATATGCTCATAACATTTAGAGCATAGGACATATCTGGATTTGTACACATCACAGTATGATTGATATAAATACTCTGTGATTTCATACATCAAGTATCAATCTATACTTGAATCTTTGTTTCACTTACCAAGTGTCAATACACTTGAATATATCATCAATATTGAACTCATTCAATCCTTTCTGTGCGACAAGAACCTTTCTTGTAGTTTCTATATTGAACTCATTCAATACATCATCTATGTACTTTCGGCACAACCATATTAGCGTCTATTGATGCCAAATATTTGGGTTTTGCCTAAGTGTTTCATCTGGATGAAATTCTTAATATGTGTTAATCAAAGATACATCATTTCCAATAAACAATATGTCTTCCACATAATGTATTAGAAATATGTCTTAGCGCTCCCACTTAATTTCTTGCAAATGCAAGCATCTTCATCTTCTCTGATGAATTTAAACTCTTTTAACAATTTCATCATGGTTAAGATTCCAACTTCGCGATGCTCACTTCAACCATTGTAGTTTGCATATGTTTTTAGCATCCTTTGAATTAACAAAACCCTATGGACCATGTTATGCACACGTCCTAGGTAACAATTCTATTAGAAGAACTTGTTTTGTTTATTCAACTACCACATAACAAAATTATATGTAGTGGTTGCTACATTAATCCGTCTAGACTAAATATCGCTATGAAAGATCAAATCTTGTCATATACAACCTTTGAACATTGTTGTGAACTCTTTCCCAACATGTCGACTATTTCATAGATGTTAAACATCCATGTCTATTTCTTTATAGATCCAAACACGACTGTAAGGTCTTACACCTTTCTCGAGGGTCCTTCAAGTTCAAAGCTTGATTTATCGTGTATGGAACTATCACGGATTTTATGGCTTCAAGCCATTTGCGGAGTTAGGGCTCATCATTACTTCTTTGTATGTAGTCCATTCATTATTCTCAAATAATGATTCAACCCTCAAATCTTGGTATTTGATTGTTTATCCGACCTACTTGGTTCAATAGAAACTTTGACCTCTGTAACCATAACCTTTGAGGCACGTGAGCCATGAGCATTGTTGCTTCCTCCGGAACACTTTTTGGCGCTGCGCAACTTTGCACATATAGCTAAGGTTCTTTTAACCTTATCAAAGTTCTATTGTCCTCCCACTTATCTTTTCACGAAAAATTCCTTCTCAAAGAAACTTGACGTTCTAAGCGACAAACACTTTTGTCTCCGATGTTATGGAGCAATACTTAATAGTTATTCGAAATAACATACAAAGACAGGTTCATCCGACTTTGGTTGCAAACATCTTTCTTATGCATAGCATACCAATGTTTAAGAAAGGACAACTTGGGTTTTATCCCAAACCATAACTTTATATGGTGTCATTTCAACGGATTATGATGGAGCTCTTTTCAGTGGAAAAATGGTAGTCTCTAAAGCTTTTAATCTTTAAATTATAATGGCAGTTTTATGAATTACACCTTTGATCTTACCATGTCAAACAAGGTTTAATTACATATCTCGAACGCTCCATACTCTTATGGTGTTTCGGGAAATGCAAATCCACGGAACGATTCCTTAAATCTTAGGTATTATGCTAAACTTGTAACTCAAATATCTTCCTTTATGATCTTATCATAAACTATTTATATTCTTGTTACAATGATTTTGCACTTCATCTTGAAAGTCTTTGAACTTTTCAAATGTTTCATACTTCATCCTTATTAAGTAAATATTCATATATTCACTCATCTTGACTACACATAATGGACTTCATACAACAATATGTACAAGTTCTAATAAGCTAGTCATTCGTTCCCTTTTGGCCTATGAACAAAGTTTTAATTATCTCTAGGAAAGTTTCACAAGCGTCATTTGATCAAAAATCAAAAGACTCCAAAATTCCATCCACATGGAGTTTATTCATGTTTTCTTTCCAATATAATTTAAACAGCGATGTCACTTCCTAAGTGATCTTTCAATCAATTTGTCTTTCGACATTTTTAGCACTAGTTTTATGGATATGATTTCTCCAACGAGATTTGTAAATCATCCATCTTTTATTGATTACGACAATTATTTGAACAACCTTTTTATTCTCATAATACCTGATAAAACAAATCTTGAAGGCAAGCTTTGATGTTTAACGAGCAACACAATAACCCTTTATTTGTTATCGATGAACATCATCACATATTCTTTTGCTAGTTACTTACGCGATTGTAGTTCATGAATTCTGTTGTTTCGTATGACGATTCATACCAACAAATTCAGTATCCAATACTTAAGAACCACATTATTTAACAAGCAAAGAATACAGCCATAACACGTATATCCTCTATATACCTAAGCTGAACAATTCTAGTCTTTTTCTTCTGCCACATATTTATGAGATTCTCTTTCAGTATTTCTTTTTCTGTCTGAAATAATCTATCAACATCAATAGTGGAGCCATACACATGACACATAGTCCAAAGCGTGTATAGTTAAATATCAATGTCTTTGGACTTGCACTTTGAAGCAGATCACCATCATCAAATGTTTGGTGTTCTTTGAAATTCCATTCTTTAGTAATGTTTTAGTGTAGCAAACATTTTACCTGCTTCAAATATTCATCCTTATCATGGAACTATTCATGATCAAGCTACTTTAGCTTATTATGGTGAATCGCGAGTATAATGTTGCTCTCCAATACCTTTTGGATGATTAGGACAACTAGTGTCTCCAACCTTTTGTAAATTCTCATCAAATATGAGAATATAAACTTTGCCATATTATAATCTATCATGTTGTAACCAAAACATCATTCAGATATCGCAATATCTTCCATACATGATGGTTTCTGAAACAACTCTTTCAATTCCTAGATTACCTTGATATTGAAACTATCTTTTGAATATCAAGAATCATGGAGACAAACATGATACTTATATACTAACACTGGAATTGTTACTCTTGATTTAATACCAACTATTAAACTTCACAGAGTAATCGAAACTTACCGAAAGTTTGCAATGGGACTTTTAAACTTTAGATTAACACTTCAAAACAATACGATACCAGTTCGTAAAGCAACTAACCAGAATTCTATAGTTCTATCATCTCAATTATAACTAAGCGCAAGGTGGTAAACGGATGCCAATGACTACAACAACTATGCAAATTCACTTTGATTTAATTTATGATAAATAGTGTTCAACTTTTAATCATATTGCTGTTGAACTCTCACTCAAAACAATATCCCTCACATTGTTTTAGTGATTACATGAACCAAATCCACCATATCAAAACCGATCATCACGAGAGATGATGTAGCTTCAAAGGCGAACAATCAACATGTTCATCATATCTATTATATGACTCATGCTTTACCTTTCGGTGATCCGTGTTCCGAGACCATGTTTGTACATGCTAGGCTCGTCAAGATCAAACCTTAGCTTCTGCATGAGCAAATCTGGCTTGCTCACGTTGTATACACTCGCAGAATCTAACACACCCGATCATCACGTGGTGCTTCGAAACAATGAGCTTTAGCAACGGTGCTTACTAAGGATGAACACTTTAAAAACTTGAAATTGTGTGCTTGAGGTATCATCTTATAATGCTACGTCATGAACTAAGCAATACAAGATGCATAAAAGGATTAACATCACATGCAATTCATAATATGTGATATGATATGGCCTTTCTTCTTGTGCTTCCGATCTCCGTCTTCAAGCACGAACATGATCTCCATCATCATAGGTGTGGCGTCAAGGTCAATGGCGTCGTTTCATGGTTATCGTCCACCAGCATCAACTATTACAACTACTTTGAATAGACACGCAGGTCTTAACGGAATTAAAAGACAACCATATGGCTCCTGCCGGTTGCCAACTTACAATAAGGAACATTGCATACATCATATATAATCACAATCATGGCCATATCACATCACAACACACCCCTGCAAAACAAAGTTAGACGCCTCTAATTTTTTTTGCATGTTTTACGTGGTTTGGGGCTTTCAATAAGTGTCGTTCTAACTTACGAACAAGAACCACAACATTGATACTTGTATTGTCAATCACCCGTTGTAAATTGAATCTTAACTATGTTGGGAGAAACAGGCACCCGTAAAGCCACTTATGCAATACAAGTTGCATGTCAAGCGTGGAGCAAGTCTCATGAACGATGTCATGTAAGGTTAGCACGGGCCGCTTCATCCCACCATCCTGCAAGATGCATAGTACACAAGAAGCAATCGACAACAAAAACATCAACGCCCACAATGACCATTGTGTTCTACTCGTGCAACAGATCTACATATAGACACGGCTCTGATACTACTGTTGGGGTTCGTAGCATCGAAAACAAAATTTTCTACCACATGCACACAAACAAGCCAAGATCTATCTACTAGATTGTAGCAACGAGTCGATAGAAGCACTCACCCTCGAAGATTCCAAAGCGGTTAACGAGAGCAGATTCTCGTGGGTGATGTAGTCGTCCACTTGCCAATCTCAAGATCGCGTAGACGATCCTTTCGGCGTTGCGTTCCGGCAGCGCTTCCGCAGTCGGTCACACGTTCGGTACTTGATGAAGACATTCATCTCCCTTGTTCCAGCAGGCAGCGGAGGTTGTAGTTCTCCCCTCGCGATTCCGGCAGCACGACGGCGTGGTGTCGGAATTAGAGGGAAGATCCCGCAGGGCTTCGCCTAAACCGGTGCGAGTTATGGTGGATTAGGTTTTCCCGGAGATCTAGGGTTTAGATGATCGGGAGGAGGAGGTTTCGGCGGCGGCTAGGGCGGCGGCGACAAGGCAGCGACGATGCGAGGCGGCGGCGACAAGGCAGCAACGACGCGAGGCGGCGGCGCGGGTGTGGGGAGGGCTTGGCTCTTGTGGTGTTGGGGCAGCCCTCCCCCTCTATTTATGAGAGGGAGGGGCAGCCTTGAGAGGGGTGGGTTTGAATCCAAACCCAAACCCAAGTTGGATTGAGAGAAGGACTTGTTTCTTCTTCCACTAGGAATCCATTGTTCCAGTTTGATTTTTCAAACTTCCCGTTTGACTTTCAATTTAGAGCTTTAATTCTCTCTTGCAAATGCCCACACCAAATAACCTAGGATATGATCCAATCATTCCACTTATCCATGACACATTCATGGACCATTCCCCTTCCGGCCCGGTGAACCTTCTAGACCCTTCTAGAACATCTCCGATGAAAACATCGAAATCATTCCCGAACTCCGGAATCGGACTTTCCTTATATGAATCTTATTCTCCAGACCATTCCGGATCTCCTCGTGATATCCCGGATCCCATCCGAGACTCCGAAGAACATTCGGTATCCCTACTAACATTCCATATCTACTAAACAACATCGAATCCTTAAGTGTGTATCCCTACGGTTCATGAATTATGCGGACATGACCGAGACACTTCTCCGATCAATAACCAATAGAGGAATCTGGAAATTCATATGGCTCCCACATATTTCTATGATTACTTTGCGATCGAATGAACCACTTACATACGATACCAATTTCCCTTTGTCACACGATAGTTTACTTATCCGAGGTTTTGATCGTCGGTATCTCTGCATACCTAGTTCAACCTCGTTACTGATAAGTACTCTTTTCTCGTTCCCGTGATATGTGATCCCTTGTGAGCCAGTCACATGCTTGCAAGCCAATTGGATGCCATTCCACTGAGAGGGCCCAGATTATATCTATCCTTCATATGGATGGACAAATCCCACTCTTGATCCATGTGCCTCAACACATACTTTCCGAACACTCAATGCCACCTTTATAGCCACCCAGTTAAGGTGTGGTGTTTGATGTCATCAAAGCATCCTTCCGGTGATTGTGATTAGCATGATCTCATGGTCGAAGGAATTAGGTTACTATGTATCGGAAAGCTTATAGCAAATGAACTATTGAAATGACTTGATCTTTATGCTACGCTTATCTATAGGAGTATGTCCATCATATCATTCTCCTAATGATATGACCCTGTTGTTAATAACATCTCTATGTTCATGATCAGGAAACCATGATTATATATTAACCAACAAGCTAGTTTAACAAGAGGCTTTACTAGGGACTCTTTTATGTTTTACAAATCACACAAGTATTAATGTTTCCGGTTAATACAATTATAGCATGGTATGTAAACATTTATCATAAGCATGAAGATATGATAATAACCACTTTATTATTGCCTCTTGGGCATATCTCCCACAGAACCAACACCTTAGAATGGATGTTAGGATTCCCCTAATCAGGGCATCCAATGACTGTTAATCAACAACCCCTAAAAGCCACTAAGACTTAGTTTGATTACAGAAAACTGCATATCACTAATATCCAACATTCTTCCCCTTGATCGTAAGGATAAACTTTATAAGCCCATTCCTCAAAAAAAAATATGAGATAACAGAATTATAACAGTCATAGAGTACCGCAGAACCCAGTTACTACAATACACTGCTTTATTTCAAAACAGAACTTCTCTAACTTATGCAAAGTTGAGCCTAACCCTCGCGTCATCCTCCTGGGCGACTCGGGGGGACCTCGCGCACCGTCGTCGTCCCGCAACCCTCCCGCTCCCCTCCCCCGCCGTTGTCGCTAGCTCCGTCAAAGGTTGGCTGGGAAGAGCCCGCGGTGGACGCGGGGTGGCCGGGCGCCCTGGCGTCATCCCCCGACGGGGGTCTGCTTGGCGGTGTTTGGGGGCACGTGGCATGGCGTGCTTCTATGAAGGCCGACATCGCTGGGGCTGGTGTAGCACCCCAGGAAAATCAGTAATAGAAAATCGTTGTTGTTTTACTTTGTGCATCATCATGACATCATTGTTGCATACTTTGCCTCAAAACTATTTTCGGTAAGATCCTATATCGTTTTCTGCATTACATCTCCTTCTTTATTCAAATTATAATTCATGCCATTTTAAAACGTGTAAAGTTATTTACAAAATGTTTATTCAACAAAATAAAAAGAAACATAAAATATTTTAAATATATATAAAATAATATCTAGACCTTATCGGCCAGGCCTTAAGGGCCCAACCGGTGAACCCAAACCCTAGCCCATCCACCCTCACACCAAACCCTAGATCTGAACCTAGACAAACCCTAACCCTAGACCTAATCCCTCTTCCCACCGCCTCTAGCTGCCACACAGCCCACACGCATGCACCAGCGCCGCCCTTTCCCGCGTACACCATGCACGCAGAACCCTCACCTCGAGACGACTCGCCCCACCCCGGTTTCCTACCGCTAACCGCCAGCACACACACCCGCCCAACCCCCCGCGACCCGTTCCACCCCGCGCGCTAACGCGAGTGGCACATGGCCCACTCCATCTGCCTGCACCCTGCTCCTGGCCCCACCACTCCCGATCAAGTTTCCCACCAACCCCTGCACTCACCTCGCGAGAACCACCTATCGAGCGCCGCCGCCTCCCCGGTTCTCTGCTTCAACACCTTCCTATCTGATCGGCCGGCTCTCCCTCGCTGTTCCAACACGCCCTCGTCACCGCCTCCCTCGTCCGCCCCTGATGGCTCAGATATGTAGAGCTCATTGGGAACTCCAAGAGGAAGGTATGATGAGCACAGTAGCAATTTTACCTCAGTTATGAAACCAAGGTTATCGAACCAGTAGGAGTAAGGAAACAACTCCAAGGTGTTGCTAGCAACTTGGAACCTGCACAACACAACCACAGAACTTTTCCCCAACTTACAGTGAGGTTGTCAATCTCACTGGTTTTGCTGAAAACAAAGAATTAAACGAATAGTGTGGAAGATAGTAATTTCTTGCAGAAAGTAAACGGTAAATAGTAGATGGAATATCAATGATAAAGTAATGGACCGGGGTCCACAGTTCACTAGAGGTGTTTCTCCTTAAGATAGATAGCATGTTGGGTGAACAAATTACATAGGGGCAATTGACAGATTGAAAATGCATAACAATGCATATACTAGATATCTTGATCTCTACGAAATTTGTTTTGGCATTACAACATAATACATAGACCATAATCCAACTGCATCTATGACTAATAATCCACCTTCAGGATATCATCTGAACCCCTTCCAGTATTAAGTTGCAAGCAACGGATAATTGCATTAAAAAAGTGTGTAAAGTAAACAATACAATTGCCCTTGGACATAGGATTGTTGTTTTCTCCCTAGTAGCAATAGCACATCTACAACCTTAGAGATTTCTGTCACTTCCCCAGATTACTAGAGGCATGAACCTAATATCGAGCATAAATACTCCCTCTTGGAGTTCCAAGCATCTACTTGGCCAAAGCATCTACTAACAACGAAGAGCATGCAAGATCACAAATAACATAGACATGATAGAATCAATAATCAATCTGACATAGTACTCAATATCCATCGGATCCCCGCAGACAAAACATGTAGCATTACAAATAGATGATCTTGATCATGAACGGAGCTCACAAGATCTAAACATGATAGCACAAAGGAGGAGAACCAACCATCTAGATACTGTATGGACCCACAGTCCAAGGGTGAACTACTCATGCATCACTCCGGAGGCTGGCATGGTGCTGAAGATGGCCTCTGGGATGATCTCTCCCCTCCGGCAGGGTGCAGGGAAGAGCTTCGGATCCTCCCGATCTAGAGATGGAGATGGCGGCGGCTACAGACTTCGTGGATTTTTGATCGAGTGTTTAGGGTTTCTGCATCGGGGTGCTTTTATAGGCAAAGGGGCAAGGTCAGTGGGCGCCCGAGAGGCCCACACCATGGGGCAGTTCGCCCTAGAGGGTGGCCTTGCTAGCCCTAGGTGTAGCCACCTTGTGGCCCCACTTCGTCTCCCCTTTGGTCTCCGAGTCGTGTCTAGTAAAATAATGACTTCGGCTTTTGTTCCGTCCAATTTCGAGAATATTTCTTTACTAAATTTTTTGAAACCAAAAATAGCAGAAAACAGGCAACTGGCACTGTGGCATCTTGTCAATAGGTTAGTTCTGGAAAATGTATAAAAATACCTCAAAATGTACACAAAACATAAGAAAGTTGATACAAAACAAGCATGGAGCATCAAAAATTATAGATACATTTACAACGTATCAACCCCTCACGTCGCCCCGTCTACACCGAGCTCGCCTCCCCGAGGTGACCGAGCTCTGCTGCCAGATCACCCAAGGACGCCGAGCCTGGACTCACTCCCATCTGCCTTGCGGCGTCGTCGCCGAGCTCGCCCTCGCCCCAGTGCTCCATCCGTCCCTGGCGCCCCCTCTGCGATGCGCCTCCCTCTGCAGCAACCGCTGCTCCTTACGAGGCCACCTCTCTCCTCGGCAGGCGCCGCCCGCTGCCGTCGCAACGCCTATAGGCCTCGTCTCCCTCTGCCGCGTCCCGTGCTGCCACCGCCGACGCCCACCAGCCCTGCCGCATTCCCTCTTCCCCATCTCTGGTGCCCCTTTCCCGGTCGAGCCGCCCCTTCCACCCGCCGCCATTGCCGCCGGCGAGCCTCACCTCCACCACTTCGTCTGGCCACCGTCGCCCGGCCTCGCCCGAGCGTGCCTCCACCTCGACGTTCATCGTTGCCCATGAACATCGCCACGCTGATCGTGCTTGCGTGGGTCATCGTTGTCGCCAATTCCTTGACTATGTTTCACTTTGTCAGTGCCATGTTCCCATGTCCTCATGTGTACATGTAGTAGTCATGGGTGCATTTGTCCCTGTGTTTATCTCGGTGTTCTCATGTTGCCCATGATCTTCAGATGTGGTATAGTGATTCGGTGGAGATGGTTCTGTCGTCAAGATCTACTTCCGCTCGCGTGACCGATGCTTGCAACTGGTGAACGAGTGGGAACCTAACAAGGCCCCGACCCCGGATTTGGCGATTGAGACCTCGGAGACGTAACCTTCATGGAACCCTAAGGCGATGCCACTCAAGTGCTTCTTCGCGGACCGTTCCTGTCGACACCCTGAGCTCTTCTTCACGAAATTGAAGACCCGTTCCGAATCCTCGTCATGCCAAGGCCTCCTCCCTGGAACCGCATGACCTTCATCACGGATCCGATGGCCGAGACCCTGTCGATCCTGAACCATAAACCAAGATCACCGAGCCACCATGTGTGAACCCTTTTCCGAGCCCCATATTTTTATAATATATAATATCCACCCGTTGCATATAAATATGCATGCTTGCACACATATCATGTGGTTGGGGTGCCTTATGCTGATTCACCTCATAATTAAATATGGAGACCATATGCGAGCAAATCTTGTCCTATATTGGCTCCATTTAAATTTGTGTAGCGAACCGGTGTCCTATTTTTCCTTGTTAAGAAAACATTTAAATTGTGGGGTATACAAACAACATGAACCACCTAATTAATTGTCGGGACCCGGTTCCGCTTAATATTGCCTAGTTACAGCGCATATTTTCCATGCCATACATCATACATGCATCATGCCCGATCTTCTTCTGTAGTATTAAATAGTGCATCCGGTGTTTCTTTTAGTGCTTTGCTTCTTCACGGAGTAGGCCGATGATTTGATGCGAGTGTCGACCCGATCTTCGGATAAACCTTTGGCGATGTTTTCAGGCGAGCATTCTCCCCCTTTCTACCTATCTTACTTTTCTAGTCTTTATTTCCTCCTTTTGATCTATTGTTATCTGTGTTGTGATGCTTTAGATTTCATACCACTTTATATCCCATGCAGCCTCTATATTGCCTTGGACACCTCCTATTACCTGTTGTTTGGTAGATAGTTGGCCTTGCGTGTCGTAGTTGCTTGCTCAGGTCCTACTTCGTGTCGTCAAGTGACACGGTTGTTGGAAAGTTGCCATATACTTTATGTTGGAGATGATCATGACTCAATTTACAACCTGGTATTAAAATGTTGGGAATATTCATAACTAATGCAGAGGCACCGGGGGAAATAGATGTGATTTGGTTTTTAACTGCCCACTTGTGTCCGTAGGACCCCGAGTACATGATGCCTGTTCCTTGACTATTCACACTATCCACATGTGGGACCATGAATCCCCTTAGCGAGAATCATATCTTATTTCTTGGGGCCACAAACTAGTTTGGGGTTTTATTACTATCCCGTACTTATGTCATGTTTATGCCATGTTTACTGCTTTATTTACTACTGTTGCTCGTGGAGAGAGTTTACTACTGTATTGTTTAGGTAAGCGAAGTGTTTTCGTGTTATCGACAAGCCTAGTCACACTTTTAGGATTCCAGTCGTTTACAGCCATTGACGCAAACCTTTGGGTCCGTTCCAGAGCCGACCAACTTCGTCGCGGGTAGCTTAGTGGGGTGGCCCCCTGTAATATTATATGAATCTTGTGATTTCTTTGCCGTGATGCCTCGTTGGGTTTTCGTTTGGTTTTTCCAAGGTTGATCACGCGTGTGTTACTATTTGTGCCCCCTGTAAGGTAAAACTTTCTGAAAGCCGTGTTTGTGGTTATGGACGACTTGGAGCATAGTATCTCGATCATAGACACCTATAACTAAATTAGTGCTATAAATTTGACTTTGGAATGAGTAGTAATCAACTTTCACTACAACGGAATGGCTAAATAAAAGTACCAACAACTGCTGGATTTGGGATGTCTCATGCTATTTGTATCTGACTAGTAAGTATTGCAACTTCAACGGAATGGTTAACTAAAACGGCCCATTGTTTATGATATCAGGATGACTCATGCTATTTATACCTGACTAGTAATTGCTGCAACTTTAATGGAATGATAAAATTGCCAACTATGTGAGTTTCCTCGGTATGATTTTCTCATTTGGTCTCGAGGGGGAATACCAGGATGGGTATGCTTGGTGGTAGTATCAGGTTTGATCCGAATAGGTCTTTCTTATCCCTCTTTGATAGTCGCCATATATATCAAGTCTCTATAGGTTGTTTAGTGCATGCTTCGCTATCGCTTCGGTCCACCATACCTATGTAGGCGAGAGCCGCCGAATTCTAAGACTCGCCGTGTACTAGCATCAGTACTGACCGCTCTCTTTTTCCCTTTTCCCTTGATGTCTACGCACTTCTATTCTTGTAGACAGTTGTTGGGCCTCCAAGTGCAGAGGTTTGTAGAACAGCAGCAAGTTTCCCTTAAGTGGATCGCCCAAGGTATATCGAACTCAAGGAGGAAGTGGTCAAAGGTATCCCTCTCAAGCAACCCTGCAATCAAGATACAAGAAGTCTCTTGTGTCCCCAACACACCCAATACATGAAGGAAATATGCCCTAGAGGAAATCATAGAGATGATTATATTTCTTATGTATCCATGAGTTATTGTAATGATATCAACTGGGTAGATATTTACAGGTGTTGAAAGCGTTTCCCATGACAGCATGGTTCTGCTAATTCCCAACTTATAAGTGCAAGCATATACAACATAGATGACACAATGGTTCAAGTTTATTATGGGCAAGAAAAATAAAGTGTGCCATCAAGTTGGTGAGAGCATTAATCACTAATTTTCACATAACAAAGTGACTTTTTAATTGGAAGGTAGATAAAACAAGAATTTACTTGAAATGGTGTAACACACCATGCATAGGAATTTATAGTGGAAACTTTGGAATAACTTGGTTTCTTAGGAGTTGGATGCATGAGTAGAGCTTACTCAATACAAGTGCAGGCTAGCAAAAGACCGGGAGCGACCAACTAGGAGAGAAATAATGGTCATAATCATGCAGAGCGACAAAACATTATCAACTAAAGCGTAAAGTGGTATCACAAGTCAAAAACTAAATGATCATAGAGGCTATGGTGACTGGTTCATAGTCATAACATGGTGTAGTATGTGCCAAGTCAACCCACACAAATCATTAAAGGAGAATACAACAATACTATGCTTTTGTATGCTAAAACAACGCATGATTCTTTCAAGCACACTAAGCAATCTCAATTGTTTGGAACAAGTCATGCTACAGCAATAATCACTAAGCATAAGGTCAAAAAAACATCTAGCATGACATGATAAAGTCTATGCCACAGTCAAAGCAAGCTCCCTTTTGTACCACTTAAGAATGAAACTTTCTACTCTTTTCCAACACCAATCAACTTATTTGAAATAACTCACAAAGATAATAATCAATAAAGATCAGTGAGCTTGTCTCACAAATTCACAAAGAATAACTAAAAAGTTCTAAGCTGAAAGCACAAGAAAACTAAGGCTAAACACAGTGCTAGCAAAAGAGAACACTCACAAGACAATAAGAATGAAAACTAGAGTGGTCTAGGCAATGAAAATAGAGTGTGTCTGACATGGTTATACCCTATGGGTACACGACATTAGTATACCTGGTCCAGCCCAAGGAATGCCCATAACAACATACACGGCCTGCGGAGACTTTCGGGTGGCCCAAGCCCATGACGCCTTCGGATCCTTGGAGAACAAGACTAGAGTAGATAGAATTTCATAGGGGTAAACCCTAATCTGTAACCGACTCGACCTGATGCCCGATACCTGCCTATCTATATAAAGGATAGGAGGGCACGACGAGGAGGACGACTCAACTCACCTCATACACGCCTCACACCAGATTGCATATGCGCACCCATGTAACCTTCGGTTTCGCCGTAATCAAGAGCAGATAAGCAGGAGTAGGGTTTTCCCTCCGGGGGCCTGAACCTGGGTAAACCTCGTGTCCCCGTGTTGCTTGTTTGCTAACCGTTCCATGATCTCCAGCATCCCCATCTTCTCCAAAACCCAAGTCCATAACAATGGGCATTGACGAGATCGAACCTCGTCAATTGGCGCCGTCTGTGGGAATCGGGGGCGCTGATTGTGCGATCATGACGGTCCTATCCGAAGAAATCTACAACTCCTCGGCCATGAAGAGCCATCTCCTCTTTGGTGCTTTCGACTTCACCGCCCACTCACCAGCCACCATGAAGTATTTCGAGCCCGTAGGCAACAGGCTCGAGATTCTGTTCGGGAGCTTCTGCTTCCAGGTGGGGCAGACTAGCACCCTCGCATCCCAGAGCGGGTGCCGCCCCCATCCATCATGCTCGCTTCGTGGGTCCCACCCATCGGCGTGTTACGCACGTCGACGCTGACAGATGAATCATATGACAGCAGCAGCTGCAACTCAGATCCGTGCGGCCCTCCATCAGACGAAGGAACCTACGATTACAGATCCGAAAGCTGCGGCTACAGTGATCCAATCCGCGGACGTTACCAATGCGCCGTGGTCATCTAGGGTGAATCGGAACTGCCACTAAGTTCTGGTGCCCACGTACCGCCACCCAATCCACCACCCAGCCCACAGGATGGTAACAGAGTACACCAGCCCCTCCAGCCCAACGAAGGCGACGCTAACGCCTACCAGAAGATCAACCTCAATGAGGACGGATGGCGCCAGGCACGCGAGGCCGTAGCGGGCAATAGGATCCTACCCGTGAATGCTTCATGGGATCTGCTGATGGCATACCACCTTCTGCTCATCGGCGAGCATAACCGGTAGGTAAAGGTGTAGGAGGAACTCATTAAACGCAAGCAGGCAGCTTCAGAGTCTAGCGCGCGGTGAGCTGCCGCTCTTCGCCGCTGGCGGCTCCAGTTTGCACGGCAAACATTCCAACAAGCATCGCTCTCACACAGAGAACATGGACCCCGCCGCACGTCGTGAGGTCACCAGAACCCTCAACACGTCCTTCATGGCGATGGACGCCAACGACATCATTATGCCGAAAACGCCACAGGCTGCGATCATGGAAGCCACCACCTATCTCACGTCCTATCCGCCTCCGGCGGACGACCCAAAGATGTCCATGCACAAGTCTGCATTAGTCGGACTTGGGCTCATCGGAGTTGCGCTCCATGATGAGACTCCTACGGAGCCGAAAAAGAAAGTTGCGGCCAGATTCAACCGCAGCCCCACACCCTCATCCGACGAGGACAAGCATGATCTGCCTCGATGTTGCAAAAGCCCAAGGCATTGCAGCAGCGACTATGACGCTCGAAACGACCTCGCCCAGCGCAAGGTCGACAAGGAGCTCGCCAAGCGCGCATGCTCAACCGAATATGAGGAAGAAGACGACGGAGAACTATGTGGAGCCAGATGCTTCAGCAGATCTGTTCGACGGGACGTAGGATCCGAAGGCCTGGCTCAGCGACCACCTCTCATCCGTCAAGCTGCATGGTGGTAACAGGAAAACCGCCCTACAATACCTTCAGCTGCAGCTGACGGGCGCAGCTCGGATCTGGCTCAGCACCCTGTCCTCAGGTTCTATCTGAAGCTGGGAAGAGCTGGCATACAGTTTCATCTGAAACTTCAAGGGTACTAGAAAGAGACCAGCCTTGATCGAGGAACTACGGGCCTGCACCCAACGAACGGGCGAATCCATTCGCTCGTACATACTATGATGGTCCAACATCAAGAACTCCGTCGCGCACATATCCGAGGAGAGTACGATCGATGCCTTCAAGGACAGTGTCAAACGCCCAGACTTCAAGGAATAACTTGGGCGCATCAAGCCCAAGACACTCGACCACCTCATGAACATCGCCAACAAGTGGGAAGATGGCGAGGACTCCCTCCACTATACACATTCGGATGATGAGGATGACTACGGCCGCAGGCGCGAATGCCATAGCAAACGAAGGTCGCGTGTCTACGACGATCGGGGCGGACCCAACATGGTTGTGGCTGGCTACGCCGACCGCCGCAACGACACTAACCCCAGCAACGGAGTTTACTGCGGAGGCAACTTCCGTGACGGAGGACGCCCCACGCAAACATGGCAGCTCCACAGCCGTGACGACGAGCCCTCGGCATACGACAAGTTGTCTGGCCCCTGCACCATCCACTTCTACACCGACAAGCAAGATGGCAAAAAGAAGGCCAGCCGCATGCTGAAGGACTGTCGCGAGTTCCAGAAGCTCAGCGAAGGTCTCACCCAAATGCGATGCCAGATCGTGAACCCTGGGTTTGGGCCCGCACCTGCACCAGGCGACATCGCCCACGGAGCTCCTCCACCACCACCCGTGGGACCGTCGAATCCAGCAATCGCACCTGCACCAAACAATGGTACAGGAGGATACCCACAACCAAAGGGATCCCTGATGATCCAAAAGGGGCGCCCAACAAACAGGGTGCAAAAGAAGATCACCGCCAAGTTAGCCTGGCCGTGGCTGCTCCACCTGCCATCCCTGAGTACCTTAGTGGCTCGGAGTCGTGCATCACGTAAGATCGTTCAGATCACCCTCGCCAGATCCCTCGCCCAGGTCCTGCTGCCCTGGTGCTCGAGGCGCAGATCGGAGGATTCGAAATGAGCCGCGTCTTCATGGACGGCGGCAGCGGCATCAACCTGATGTTCGCCAACACCCTCGCAGCAATATGGATCCCGCTATACAGTCTGGAACAATCCGACACAATATTCCACGACATTGTCCCAGGGAAGGGCATTTATACCCGGGGAAAGATATGGCTCGACTTCATCTTTGGCAAGCCTAAAATTTTTCGATGCGAGCGGTTGGAGTTTGAAGTGGTGGACTGGCCATCACAGTACCACGCCATCCTTCGGAACATGGAATTAGCAAGATTGCTGGCAGTACTGCACTACGCGTACCTGCTACTCAACATGCCAGGGCCTAGGGGCGTCATTACCATCCAAGGCAGCTTCACCCGATCCGACCATTACTACAGAGACTTCAACAGAATCGCCTAGTCGTTCGGTATGCAGGAGGAGCTGACGAGGCTACGAGAGGTGACAGACACTGGGGCACCCCCAGTCTCTAGGCAAAATGCACCTGACATGTCGTTCGACTCCACAGTCAACACGAAAAAGGTGCAGGTCCACCCAACGGATGCCTCCAAGACGATGCTGATCGCCAATGACCTCAGCCCTGCATAGGAAAGTGCGCTCGTCGAATTCCTCCGTGAGCGCTGGCAAATCTTCGCCTAGTATCCTGCGGACATGCCAGGAGTTCCTAGGGAATTCGCCGAGCACGCACTCAATGTGTTTCCGGACACAAAGCCAGTCAAACAGTCCATCTGATGATTGTCTAAGCCAAGAGCCGAAGCCGTTGGAATCGAAGTCAACAGACTGCTCGATGCTGACTTCATCTGAGAAATCAAGGAGAGTGAGTGGCTAGCCAACACTGTGCTAGTCCCCAAAAAGGACACGGACATCCTACGGATGTGCGTCGACTTCACATCGCTCAACAAGCACTGTCCCAAGGACCACTTCCCTCTACCACGGATCGATCAGATCATCGATTCGACTGCAGGATGAGAGAAGCTCTCCTTCCTCTACGCCTACTTAGGCTACAACCAGATTCGGCTAAAGGTCGATGATCAGGAAAAAACGGCAGTCATCACGCCGTTCGGAGTATTATGCTACAACACCATGCCCTTCGGGCTGAAGAACGCAGGTGCCACGTACCAGAGGTGCATGCAGGCGTGCCTGAAAAACCAGATCAGTCGCAACATCCAAGTCTATGTCGACGACATAGTTATCAAGACCAGGGAAGCCAAGACACAGATCGACGATCTCCGCGAGACGTTTGATAACCTTGATCACTATAAGATTAAGTTGAACCCAAAAAAGTGCGCCTTAGGCGTCCCATCTGGCCAACAACTCATCTACTTCATCTCCCAGCGAGGGATCGAGGCGAACCCGAAGAAAATCTGGGCCATACTAAACATGGAAAAGCCGAAGAACCTCAAGGGTGTCCAGCAACTAGCTGGGCGCATCACGGCGCTGAGAAGATTCATCAGTCGCATGGGTGAGAAGGCCCTGCCTTTCTACCAGCTGCTACGCAAAGCCGACAAGTTCGAGTGGACACCTGAAGCAGACGACACATCCGAAGATTCACTCTGGGAGCGCTTTCGGGTCTGCCCCTCGCTCGCCTCGGAGGCTTCATGGGTTGGATATTGCGTCGGCGGAAGCTCGGACTCAGAGTTCACAACCTCGTTGTCCGGTGCAACCGGAAAATTCTCAGGCAGCGAAGGCATCATGCCATATACCTTCAGATCTTGCACACAAATACAAAAATTGTGATTAGCAACAATATTACAGCATTCGAAAATAACAAGGCGCAACACACATGACACAGTTCTACACCTGAGGGACTGGCTTCGAAGCGCTGAAGGGGGCACTCAACGACTTCCCCGGGAGATCTTTATCACCCTTGTACTTCAGTAACGTCCGAAGAACAATATCAAGGTCGCCCCTGGACAGCTCTTCAGCCGAAACCCTCGTCGAGTCGTGGCGGCTAGTGTAAAGAAACATCGGATGCGCCCTCGCTTGGAGCTGTTGCACCCGACGTTTGAGGAAGGTGCGAATAATATCCACACCATTGACCTATTTTTCAACAACCATCTGGAGCGCCTCCACCCGACGATAGAGCTCCTCCACCTCCGCTACATCGCCCTCCAGGATGTGGTTCTTCCAGGACCTCTTCGGGACAATATCCTGGGAGGAGTCGAAGGAAGCGAGGCCAAATTCTTGCCCGTCCACTGTGGAGTCGCGGATATAAAACCACTTCTTCTGCCAGTATTGGACGGACTCACACATAGAAAAGGAAAAGAAAAGAACAGAAGATCGGATAGAAATGATGCAGCCGCCGAGCGGATAGACTCCGCCGGTGCCGGACTGCCTCTTCAAGGAATAGAGCTTCCGGAAGAGGCCAAAGTGAGGCTCGATACCGAGCCAGCACTTGCAGAACGTGATAAAACATGCGATGTGGAGGAGAGAACTGGGCGAAAGATGATGAAGTTGGATGCCATAGAAAAAAAGGAGTCCACGAAGAAAATCGTGGACAGGAAGCGACAAACCGCGAAGAACAAAAGCGACAAATAGCACCTAAAACCCTACGGGTGGACGGGGAATTACCTCATCGCCTCGAAGCTTTACAGCCTCCTTGTCCTGTGGGAAGCCCAGCATCATGCAGTTTGTGCAGGTCACCTTCGCGCACCTCCGTGCCCTTTCAGTTGCCGTCCGTAATGCATGTAGCACCAACAACCTTCTTGCCGCAAGAGGCGGCGCTCGAGCCTACTCCGCAAGAGGCCTTCTTTGATTTGACCATGGCGGAGCATCGACGATGGCGATGCGCGTGAAGAAATGAAGAAGGGAAGGACCGAAGAACGTCCAGTGCGTGCAAGAGAGCAAGTGCTCGCAAAAATGGAGACAATGCTGGAAAGAAAATGGCAAGGGGTGAAAAAATCACTGTTTTCCCCTTGGTTATAAGGACGAGGACGACGAACAGGAACCGTTCATCCAGAAGCCCTAACGCTAAGGACAGATCCAACTGTACATGTGTCAACACAGCAGCGAACCGTCGCCCGCACACCGTCCACTATGCACGAAAACCGAGGAGATGCCGCAATTCTCGCCACGTCGCGCATACCTGGTCAACTCCAAGTCAGGAAGTGGGACCCACGTTCGTCCTGTTACGTCACCTCTGGCGTCGCAGACGGTTGAGGTCATCGACCGTAAGCACTGACGTCATCAAGCAGTCTAGCAACAGCTGGAAATCTTCGACTGATAAAACAAGTACTTACTCGAATCTACGATTCGATCAACTACTCGGGGGCTACTCCTATCAGGAGCGCTGGCCACACACCTGAGAAATGATTGAAGAACTCTAACTCTCGACTATCATCAAGTCCCACGTCGAGTCTACGACTCCACTACGGACTCGGGGGCTACTCCCATAGGGAGGATTGATCAAGCATCCGAAAAATTGTGTCCTACGGACCTGAAGCTAAAAACAACTGAACTAAAAGTTTCTGCTCGAGTCTACGACTCGAACAGACACTTGGGGGCTACTCCCATAGGGAGCACTGGTCGTGCACCCTATGAATTCTTCGATTGTGATCCTTCGGATCAAAATGCAAAAATCTTTCTGGCAACTTTGCCCAAACCAACGCTAAGAGATAAGATTTATCCTTGGCCACCCGAAACACCTCCGCGGTGATAAAATTTTGGATGTTGTGTCTATGACACAAAGATAAGACCTACAGATATAATCTGATGGCCTAGTAACGCACCTGACTGTGCTCTGCCAGTAAAATACCGTGCCAATAGTCACGATGAAAAATCCTGACGGACGCGTTGGGTACATCACTCGAAAACTACTGGGATTCGACTCCTATAAGGCCTCAGCGGCATGAGTCGAATTGCACCAGCATTCGTTCTAGATTCGAGTCCCCGAAGAAGATCGTGTTGTTTTGTCCTATGACAGTTAATTGGCCCTGATCCGCCAGGAGAGTCAGGCACACACATCAATAATCCCTACGAACTAAAATCATTTTCTCTTATGAACAGGACCAACTACACCCGAAAGATTGAAGAGTCCTCGGCCGAATCTACGATTCAACTGAACACTCGGGGGCTACTAACATGGTTATACCCTACGGGTACACGACATTAGTATACCTGGTCCATCCCAAGGAAGGCCCATAAGAACGTACACGGCCTGCATAGACTTTTGGGTGGCCCAAGCCCATGACGCCTTCGCATCCTTGGAGAACAAGACTAGAGTAGATAGAATTTCATAGGAGTAAACCCTAATCTGTAACCGACTCGACCTGATGCCCGAGACCTGCCTAACTATATAAAGGCTAGGAGGGCACGGCGAGGAGGACGACTCAACTCACCTCATACACGCCTCACGCCAGATTGCATCTGCGCACCCCTGTAACCTTCGGTTCCGCCGTAATCAAGAGCAGACAAGCAGGAGTAGGGTTTTCCCTCCGGGGGCCTGAACCTGGGTAAACCTCGTGTCCCCGTGTGGCTTGTTTGCTAACCGTTCCGCGATCTCCAGCATCCCCATCTTCTCCAAAACCCAAGTCCATAACAATGGGCATTGACGAGATCGAACCTCGTCAATGTCTCTCTCCAAAATAAGTGTTCTGGGATCCAACCAACTTATTGCAGCAAACCAAGCAAAACAAAACTAAAAACTAAAATAAATACGATCCAAGAACAACACAATTATGCATGAAACAATAAAAACGAAGTGTCTAGAAAGAGACCTGAGATATTTATTGATGAAGAAGGGGATGCCTTGGGCATCCCCAAGCTTTGGCGCTTGTACCTCTTGAATATTTCTTGGGGTGACACGGCGTGGCATCCCCATGCTTGAGCTTTTGTCCATTGTTCACTCATTACATCATTCTTCCCCTACACTTGAAAATTTCCTTCATATAAAACTTCACACAATCTTTATTAGCAACATTAGTGCATTCAAAAGTAATAAACCTTTGGGTTTTGTTTCAACACAGCAAAACTTCCATTAAGAACACAAGCTACTAAAACAATTACTTTTAAAAAGCTCAAGTTACCCAGAAACAACTCAAAAAGAAATCGATAAGAGGAAAATGCAAATAATGACAGAAATCTATGTGATGGTCTCTATGCGTGATCTTTATGAACACATAGCTACCGGTAGATCCCTTAGCCTTGAGGAAGAACTACTCCCTCCTCATCATGGGAATCAGCAACGACGATGGAGATGGTGGTGGAGATCGATAGATATGGCTCCGGGGGCACTTCCCCATCCCGGTAGGGTGCTGGACAGAGACTTTTTGTCCACCGAATCTCCCCTTCGGTGGCGGTGGCGCGGCGGAACTTTTCGTGGATTTTTGCTGGACGATTTAGGGTTTTCTCCTCGAGGGCTTCTTATAGGCGAAGGGGGAGGCCGAGGGGGTGCCCGAGGTGGCCACCCCCAGGCGTGGGCCAGGCCTGGCCGCGTGGCCAGGGGGTGTGGGCCTCCCGAGGCCCTCCTCTGTCTCGTCTTCTGGCTCCGTGTTCTCCCCGATGAAATATTGACTTTGGCTTTCGTCCCGTCCAATTCCGAGAATATTCATTTTCTGGCTTTTCTGGAACCAAAAAAAGGAAGAAAACAGGCAACTGGCACTGTGGCATCTTGTTAATAGGTTAGTTCCAGAAAGTGTATAAAAATACCTCAAAGTGTATACAAAACATAAGACAAATGATATAAAACAAGCATGGAGCATCAAAAATTATAGATATGTTTATGATGTATCATCCCTTGGTCGGCACCCCTTTTGTTGAAGCAGGTTTGACATCGACATTGTTAGCAGGGTTACTCTTCCGGCTTGGCCTGGGCAGGGTTATGGACGCCATTGGTTATTCTTTAGGGCTCTTGGCCCAATTTTCATCTTGTCCGTACTCGGACACTGTATCGTTTTCAAGGTGATTTGGATCTTTGTACTATATGTTTGTATTCTTGACCCATGGAGTCTCTGTTATATAGGGTGGCGCTATTTGACCCTTAGGGTGTAGAATAATCAGGGTGTAGAATAATTATTCTACACCCACCCTCTATCTTTAGAACCGTATTTTTATGTCATGTCAATTTTGTCTTACTTTGTAAGTCGAGAAGAACATAATAAAATTTAGAAATGACATAATTTTTTGTTTACATGCCGTATAAAAATTCAATGTAAAATACATATTTTTGGTGTTTTTTACACTATAATAACTCATAAAACTCTATTTCTATCGTTTTTTGTTGTTGTGGTGAATATATGAACATAATTATTCATATACAAAACATATTTTTTTCAATCTAACAACGTAAAAATATGTTAGGTGCAAAATAACTATTATGTATATTGGGTGCTGAATAGGGTTCATATATATATAGGAACCTAGAGACCCAACGACACTAACCTACCACATCCCACCCCCTCCCAATCGACCTCTACCTCCACCTACCCCCGCAACCCACCCCCGACACCGCACCACTCGCCCTGTCCCTACCGGCGCCCCACATGTGGCCTTCCTCCACCGCCAGCGTGCCCCACCCCGAGCTATCCTTCCTCATCTGTCGACACGCTCCACCCTGGCCATCCTCCTCCACTGTCGCGCCCCACCCATGGCCGTCCTCCTCCGTTGGCACGCCCCACCCTGGTTGTTCTGCTCTAGGGGCGTGCCCCACCCTGGCCGTCCTCCTCCACAGGCGCGCCCCACCCATGGCCTTCCTCCTCCACCGGGGTGCCCTACCCTGGCCATCCTCCTCCACAAGCGCGCCCCACATGTGGTCGTCCTCCTCCGTCGGCACGCCCCACCCTGGTCGTCCTCCTCCACGGGCGCGCCCCACCCTGGCCGTCCTCCTCCGTCGGCGCGCCCCACCTTGGTCGTCCTCCTCCACGGGCGCTCCCCACCCTGGCCGTCCTCCTCCACAGGCGCGCCCCACCCATGGCCTTCCTGCGCGCCCCACCCTGGCCGTCCTCCTCCACAGGCACGCCCCACCTGTGGCCTTTCTCATCCACCGGCGCACCCCACCGTGGTCGTCCTCCTCCACGGGAACGCCCCACCCATGGCATATCCTCGCTGGTGGCGAATCCACATCTACTCCCTACCGGCGGTGCCTCTCTCCTTCCCATGGTTCCCTACCTTGAGTGGTGCCCTACATCTCCTTCCCGCGGCGATCACTGCCCTCCCTAGTTGTGAACTTTTTATTTCAAAGTGGGTGTATTTGCATCATATAAAAAAGTAGCTCACCTATTTTCACACATAAAAACTTGCTCGAATTTGTTTGAAAGTTCACTCTAATCAAAATAAAAGTTCACTCCGATCGAAAATAAAGTTCACTGTGATTGATAAAAAGGAAAGATCAGAAGTGTTGAAAAAATATAGTTCACTCAGTTGTCAAAAAAAGTTCACAGGTATTAAAAATAAAGTTCACTCTGTGGGAAAACATAGTTCACTTTCAACGCGAAAAGAATATAGTTAGCAAAAAAAAGTCCACAAGCATTGAAAAAAAGACTGTTCACACAGTTGTCCGAAAAAAAGTTCGTGAAAAATAAAATTCACAAGCATTGAAAAAAATACATTTCACTCAGTTGTCCAAAAAAATGAAGTTCACATGCGCCAAAAAGAAAGTTTAGTCTACGGGAAAACATAGTTCACTTCAAATGCGGCGGGGTTCTCGTTATATTTGACAGTTCACTTCAGTCAAGACTAAAAAATTTAGAGGGGTGTTCGCTAAAAATAAAGTTCACGTGCATTAAAAAGAAAGTTCACTCTGTGGGAAAACAAAGTTCACTATAGCGCCATAGGGATTCTCATTATATTTGGTAGTTCAGGTTAGAGAAAAAAAGAATTCACTCATTTTATCCAATAAAAAGTTCAGATGCCGTTAAAACAGGAAGTTCACTCTGCGGGAAAACAAAGTTCACTTCAAACATATTTGAAAATTCACTTCGGGCGTGGCTATAAATTCTTAAAGTTCACTCTGAACATGGCGGACATTCGTTAAAAAAGAAAGTCCGGATGCGTTGAAAAAAGAAGTTCACTTTGTTTCTTGGCAAAGTTCAGAAGGGTAACTGTATAGTTATACAAGAACTGGTTCTTGTTAGCTCTCATATATATATATATATATATATATATATATGTGTGTGTGTGTGTGTCTGTGTGTGTGTTTTTTGGGTTCCATTGTGGACTATTGTATAAAGATATTATTTCGTTTTCCATCCATACGCAAGTGCCTGGTGGGCACCATTGAATCGTTTCTATGCGGGTTTAGCGGGAATCGCTAAAACTTGCATAGGACCGATCCGAGGATGTTACAGCTGGTGGCTCCGGCGGTCTTCGGTGCCGCCCTTTGTGGTGGTCGTGGCATGGGCCCGTCCTAGGCCTAGATGGGCTTCGAGGGCCATGGCTCGGCGGGGCCGCTGCGGCTGCGGGCGACATGCTGGGTGCTGCAGGAGTGTGGGAAGCCGAGCTGGCGGACGCGGGCGGGTTTTTGCCAGGGCGGTGACACTCGGCCGCGGACAGCCTGCAGGGGTGGCCGTCTTGTCGTTCTCTGTCACCTTTCGCCGAATATCAGGAAGCCAAGGCGGCGACCCCGGGGACGCTGCGGCTGTGTGGTGGTTGGCGACCTGGGTTTTTCCTTGACGCGGAGGTTGCATGGAGTACCGCTGGTCTGGGAGGCTCGGCGTGGTGGTCTCGTGGAGCTCGCCCATTCCCGTTGGTGCCTCGGTGGCTTTGGTGGGATGTTGTGTGTGGCGGGGGCATGGTGGCCCTCGCTGGCTTTCCCATGGCGGAGGTGCGCCATGGTGCATGGGAGGCGGCATGGCGGCACCGCTTTCAGTGGTCGGGGCGCTTTCGTGTGCCCCTTGGGCAGTGGCGAGTTGGAGTGAGGATGTTCGCTCTTCTACGCGTGAAGGCCAGAGAACCGGCTCCGGGCAAGGATGGTGTTGCTGTTTTGTCCTGGTCGGGTGGGCGGCGGGGCAAGGGCATGTGGGCGGGGGTGCCGTCTCTCCTTCCGCTGGTCATACTCGTCGGGCGGCATGGGTCGCCTTCGTGGCGGTCCTTTGAAGGTGGTGTAGGGGTCTCTAGACGAAAGGCCTACCCGACTTTGGTTGGTGCCGACATCGGCGAGGCCTCTGGGCACCGCTTCCCCCCTTGGGAGCGTTGTCGTGGAGCCCGGGCACCCCTCCGTTCATCACTTCGGGGTGAAAACCCAAATCTGGATTTTCCAGATTGGATGATGGTGGCATCCTCAAGGATGTTGTGACCTTCCTGAAGGTGTCATTTTTCGGAGTAATGTGAGCCTTTGCCTAGGGTTGCTGATGCTACGAGGAGGGTTGACGTCTTTAGGCCCTGTCGGCGTGCGAGTGCCACTGGCTAGTTCTCTGCAGCCTACCTCTCGCCATGAAGCCTATGAGGCCTAGACATTCCTTCGGCTCTGACTTCCTCTCCGGGGACGTGGACCAGGCTTTCCGTTCTGCTTGTTGTTGCCATTGTTCTGGCGTCGTTCGTCGGTGCTCCAGACCTAGTCGAGCTAGGTAGTGTGTCCTCTTGTGGTTTCTACCAATTTTCCTTAAAACTGTGTCGTTGGGGTCTTTTTTGGTCCCGTTCCCCTTTTAACCAGACTCGTGTGTATATACGTCTGTATCGGGTTTTGGACGGTTTCCATTCCAAACCGTCCAATTCTCTTCTTCTAATATAAAAGGCAGAGCTCCTGCTGGTTGCTCCAAAAAAAACTTCTTTAACTTAGGAGCTCAATAAACTTATATTTATTACAAACTTATGATCTCAACTCGTTGTTAAAACTTATAAACTGACAATAAATTAAAATGGCCAGTTAAGTACCATTGAACTAATTGACTATAGTACATCATTCCATCAAAGAGAAGAACCCTTCTTAACTTATGGGGAGATGGTGTCATAACGGTCCCAAATCCAGGATCAAAAGCTTTCTACCATTCCCATGCTAGCAACATGCTCTTTAAACACACTGGGTGGCAAGCCTTTCGTAAGTGGATCTGCTAACTTTTCGTTAGTCCTTATATGATTAATACTTATTGTCTGATCCTGGATTGTATATTTCACAACATGATACTTGATGTCAATGTGTTTGGCAGCACCACTTGACTTTTTGTTACTCAAGTAGATCACTGCGGGTTGGTTATCACAGAAAAGAGTGAGTGTCTTAGATATACTGTCAATCACCCTTAAACCCGGAATGAAATTCTCCAGCCATATTGCCTGCCCGGTTGCCTCATAACATGCCACAAACTCTGCCTGCATTGTTGACGATGCAGTAACACTTTGCTTGGTGCTTTTCCAAGAAATAACACCTTCTTCTAGGGTGAATATATAGCCCGATGTGGATTTGTTAGTGTCAACACACCTTGCAAAATCAGCATCTGAATAACCCACCACATCGAGGTTATCAGTTCTCTTATATGTGAGCATGAGGCCTTTAGCGCCTTGCAAATAACGCAAAGATTTCTTAGCAGCCTTCTAGTGATAGAACCCTAGGTTAGACTGATATCTGCCAAGCATCCCGGTTATGAATGCTAAGTCAAAGCGAGTGCGCACTTGTGCATACATCATACTTCCAATGATTGAAGCATAAGGAACTTACTTCATCTATGCAAATTCATAATCATTACTTGGGCACTGGAAAGTCCCAAACTTATTGTCCTTAACAATAGGAGCAGGCGAGGCTGAGAACTTATGCATATTGAAATTTTTGAGTACCTTCTCAATATACGCTCTTTGTGATAGTGCCAAGATTCCTCTTGATCTATCTCTGTAAATTTGAATGCCTAAGACATAAGTGTCTTCACCAAGATCTTTCATGTCAAATTTTGAAGAGAGAAACCTTTTAGTTTCTAGCAGCATATTCTTATTGCTACTGGATAAGAGTATGTCATCAACATACAGTATTAGGAAGACAAAATTGCTCCCCCTGAACTTCACATAAATGCAATTGTCCACTTCATTCTCTTTGAAACCAAAATCCTTTATGACTTGATCAAACTTGAAGTACCATTGCCTTGAGGCTTGTTTCAATCTATAAATGCACTTCTTAAGACGACATCCTAAATGTTCCTTTCCTTCCATAACAAAACCTTCCGGTTGAGCCATGTAAACATCCTGATGTAATTCACCATTCAGAAAAGCCGTTTTGACATCCATCTGATGCAACCCTAGATCATAATGAGCCACAAGTTCCGTAATAATTTTAAACGAGTCCTTAGAAGAGACATGTAAAAAAGTCTCATTATAATCTATACCTTCTCTTTGAGTGAAGCCCTTAGCCACAAGCCTTGCTTTGATCCTTTCGATATCACCCTTGGAGTCACATTTGGTATCATTGACCCATCTACTGCCCATAGTTTTGGCTCCTTCGGGAATTTCTACTAAGTCCCATACATCATTAATGCTCATGGACTTCATTTCATCTTTCATAGCATCAAGCCATTCTGATGAATGATCACTTTTTATGGCTTCCTTAAATGAAGCAGGATCATCAGCCAACATCGACTCATTTATATCTTTACTCATATAAGTCACATAATCATCAGGAATAGTAGACTTTCTAGCCCGCTTTGACCTTCTAAGAGGTGCACTATTTGGTACCTCAATCACAACTTCAGGCTGGTGAGCATCTTCCATAGAAGTATCATTAGATATAGACTCTAACGGAGTCACATGTATCTCAGCAGGGGTAGGATTAGCAGTTCTTTCAACTAGAGGTGTAACCTCAACATGAATAGAAAACACTAGTTCTTATATCATAGGTACCGGGACATATTCCCGTTTCTCCTCCAAGATTATTTCCCTAGGAGTTGTACTCCCTCTCAACATATCATTTTCCAAGAACACAGCGTGTCTTGTTTCAACAAACTTAGTGAATTGCTTTGGACAATACAAACAATATGCCTTAGATTTGTCAGGATAACCAATGAAATGGTAGCTAACAGTCTTGCGGTCTAACTTTCCCATAATTGGATTGAAAAATCTTGCCTCGGCAGGGCAGCCCCACATATGCAAATAACTTAGGGTAGATTTTCTCCCAGTCCATAATTCATACGGCGTTTTCGGCACCGATTTACTAGGGACCTTATTAATAATATGTGCAACTGTCTTTAGAGATTCTATCCATAAACCAGGAGGTAAAGTGGAGCGACTTAACATACTCCTTACCATATCCATAAGAGTATGATTCCGCTTTTCAGCGACTCCATTTTGCTGAGGTTTGCCCGGTGTTGAATACTGAGCAACAATACCATTTTCATGTAGGAACTTAGCGAAAGGTCCAGGAATTTGTCCATAAGAAGTGTGTCTTCTGTAGTACTCACCACCACGATTAGACCTTACAACTTTGATCTTTTGACCAGCCTGATTCTCAACTTTAGCTTTAAATATCTTAAACTTTTCTAATGCCACAGATCTTTCTTTGATAGGATAGATGTATCCAAAGCGGGAGAAGTCATCAATGAATGTTATGAAGGAATCAAAACCATCCATTGATTTCACATTAAAAGGACCATAGATATCTGTGTGAACAATTTCTAAAACTCGCGTGCTTCGATTTGCACCTTTCTTGATTCTCTTAGCATATTTCCCTTTGATGCAATCAATACAATGATCCAGATCCGCATCTGAGAAATCCAAAGGATGAAGAACTTTCTCCTTAATGAGACACTCGATTCTCCCCCTCGAAATATGGCCCAGACGATAGTGCCATAGTTTCAAAGAAGTCTCATCATCATCGCGCTTACACTTGGTACTAACATTCACATTAGAAGAGGCATTAACTTCACTTATGGAATCACTTAAGGAAACAAGGTAAAGTTTGCCTTGTCGGATGGCAATACCAACATCATTATTGTCAAACATAATTATATATTTCTTGTTCCCAAAGTCATAGTGTAAACCATCATCATCTAAGCATGATACGAACACGAGGTTTCATCTCATAGAGGGTACATCAAGTACATTACGTAAACGAAGCATAAAGCCGCTATGGAGCACAAGTGTAAATGCTCCAATAGCCTCAGCTTCAGCTTCAACACCATTAAAAACTCTGATGGTTCTTTCCCCTCTTCTTAGGGTCCTCTTCATATCGAATTCTTGTAAGGAATTTGTAACACGGATCGTTGCACCTGAGTCAATCCACAATATATTGGTGGCATAATTAAAATAAAGGGATTCGTCAAGAAAGGTTATAACATTAGTACCTTTCTTATTGAGCCATTTCATGAACCCAATACAATCCCTCTAGACATGTCCAATTTTTTCACAAAAGCGACATCTGTTAGGATCTTTACCATCGGCATTAGGCAGTGCATCTGCATTAGGAGCTCTGTTAGGATTCTTTTGCTGAAAGAACTTAGAATATTGCCCTTTATCTTTAAACTAAGTAGGTTTAGGCTTTATAAAATTTTTCTTCTTCTGAGAATACTTGAACTGATTGACATGATCAACTTGACCAGCTTTAAGCCTTTCCTCCTCTTGTACACATCTAGCCATCATTTCATCCATATCCCATTTAGAATCTATCGCATTGTAATTGATGGTGAACGGAGAGAACTATGTGGGCAAAGATGACGTAATAAAATGGACAAGGAAACCTTTAGATATTTCCATTTCTATTGTCTTAAGTTTAGTGGCCATGTTAATTTTCCTCGTGATATGTTCTCTCAGACTCCCAGTTGGATCACTTTTGTAGCACCCGGTAAAACCAGTACTAGAAATCGCTGTGTTTTTGTTTGTTGCATCATCATGACATCATCATGCATGTTTGTTCATAAAACTAATTTGCGAAAACCCTATTTTCGTTTGTCATTACTCAATCCTGTATCTCAAATTAAACCAATCCTGTATCTCAAATTAAACCAATCCTGTATCTCAAATTAAACCAATCCTGTATCTCAAATTAAACCACAGGCTTTTTGGAAATATTTTCGTTTGTATAAAACTGTTTGCAAAAGTCTATTTAAACATAATAATAAAAATAAAATATTTTCGAGGGGAGTCGGCCGGCCAGGCCAAAAGCCTAGCCAGCCAGACTACTACCCCAGTGGCTCAACCCACCTAACCAAACCCTAATCCTAGTTAAAACCCTAGTCAAACCCTCAAAATACAACCCAAACGGAACACCACACCATCACACCACCCTGCCGCTGCCAGTACCCATCACGCGCGTGCACCGCTCTCCTCCTCATGCACGCACCCCTGCCGAGATGCACCCAGCGGCTCGCACTCGCCCCAACCCCATCAACCCTCTCTCCTCACCCCGCTTGGCCCCACCCCGTTCAACCCACGCGCCCAACGCCCCTACCCACCTACCGCAATCCCCGCGGTCCCCTCCCCGCACGACGCGCGTGTCCCCACCTCGCATCCCCCGCTCTCCTCCTTGCTCGCTAGATCCTAACCACCGCCGCCTGCGAGCCTACCCGTGATGCCGCCTCCTTCCTCCCAGTCGGTAACCGCCGCCATCGTCATCCCCATCCCTGTAGAGCTCCGCCTGGCTGCCGTCTCGCCTGGGCCGCATCCGTGTCGACTGCGGCCACCAGCGGGCCCTACTTGGCTGCGCCTTCCTCGCCTAGACGCTGACCTGCGCGCCTCGGCCAGCTCCGCCTCTCGCCGCCGCGGTTCAAGCTCGAGAGCCCTCCTCATCTGCAGCCGCCATGGTGGTGCTCTCTCACGGCCTCTCACTGTCGAGCTCGCCATCGCGCCCTTCTCCTCCCGGCCAGAGGCCCCGCCGTGCTCGTCCCCGGCCCCGGATCTGCAGTGTGCGCCATGATATTCCGCTCTGCTGCCTGACACAAGGCCTACTCTGGCTGCCTGACACGGGATCCCGGCCTCGTCCCTGCGCAGCTGCCTCTGCCGGCCTCCCGGTTCAAGACCTTCCTCACTGGTCTCTGCCTCTGCTTGGAACCGCCGCCTTCTTGTGAACTCCTTGATCGTTGACCTCGTGTGGCTCCTGTTAATGATAGTGTTGGTGTACCACAATAAGTGTGTGGGTGCATTTGCATGGATTTACTAAATATTCTACAACTTGGGCGAGAACGACGCCGGCCCAAACAAGACCGGTGATCCGATGGCACCAAGCTTCAAACCCGACATTGACAAGCGAGATGGAGCCTGGAGGATCCCCGAACATGGACGAAAAGTAATCCAACAAGGAACACCAAGACCTCCATCACGGATCCGATAGCCGACACCACACCTGAAGACCCTGAAGACTGATCTCGGCGAGCCGAAACCCGTCGAACCCCTGACACAAGATCGTCGAAACCCACGTGTGACCCCTGTTGCCGAGACCCTATTTTTATAATATGATATATATATATCTGTTACATATATTTGTACATGCTTTGCATACATATCATTTTGTGCGGTTTGGGGGGCCTTATGCCGATTCACCTAATAATTAAATATGAAGACCATATGCGGGCTAATCTAGTCTTATATTGGCTCCATTTAAATTTGTGTAGCGAACCGGTGCTATATTTTGCCTTGTTAAGACAACATTTAAATTGCGGGGTGTCTAAACAACTTGAATCATCTAAGTAATTGTCGAGATACCGATTCCCCTTAATATTGCCTAATTGCATCGCATTCTTGCCATGCCATGCATCATGCCCAATCTTTTGCCGTAGTATTAAATAGGACATCCGGTATTTCTTCTAGTGTTTTGCTTCTTCGTGGACTAGGCCGATGATTTGATGCGAGTGTCGACCCGATCTTCGGATGAACCTTCGGCAATATTTCCAGGCGAGCATTCTCCCCCTTATACCTATATTATTTTTATAGTCTTTATTTTTTCCTGTTGATATATTGCTATCTGTGTTGCGATGCTTTAGTTTTCGTACCCATGATATCCCTTGCTCCGGATGGCACCCGCCGGGTTCGGGTCCGGGTTTGGGCCCCCCATACCCGCACCCGACCCTTCTCCCCGCCCCCGCGACCCGCCCTCGAACCCGTCGTCGGGTCCAGATCGCCACCATACCCGCCACCCGTCGGGTACCCGGGACCCGACGGGGACCCGCGAATCAGAGACAGGACGAGGTCCTTGATGTACAGAGGCAAGATTTGGGGTCTGCGTTGCGGCTGCGGTGGCGCCGGGGCCTGTTCGACCGCGAGCAACGTCGCTAGGACCTCCACGACCATGAGCCATGGCGGTGCTGGGGCGTTCTCTACCACGAGCGGCGGCGGCTCTAGGAGCTGAGGCGATAGCGGGAGGCAGTAGGATGAGTGGCGGCGGCTTCTCGACGGGACGACGACGGGTTGGTGGCGGTAGGCAGGCGGCGACCAGAAAGAAGCGAGGAGAGAGGGAGAAGCAGAGATACGCGTGCGTCACGACTTGGAATCTGTCGGCGGGGCCAGGGTAGGTGGGACTTGGGAGGAGTCGTGTCTCCTGGGAGGGTCGCTGTGCTGGATGTGGTTGTATGTTGTTAGGATTGGGTGGTTAGGTGGTGTGGTCATGTACACAGTGGATAAATTAGACAATGTGCTAATGACATGTGGGGTCTACATGCCACAGCCGGGTATGCGGGTATGCGGGTACGGGTTTGGAACCCCCATACCCGCCCCCGCTAGACCCGCCGGGTCTAGTATTATACCGCTAAACAGCCCCGCGGGTTTTTTTCTTTACCAAACCCTCCCCATTTAAGGCGGGTACCCATCGGGTTAGCGGGTTTCGGGTACCCATTGCCATCCATATCCCTTGCAGCCACTATATTGCCTTGGACACCTCCTATTGCCTGGTGATTGATAGACAGTCGGCCTTGCGAGTCGTAGTTGCTTGCTTAGGTGCTCCTTCGCGTCGTCGATGTTCCACCGTTGTTGGGTGGTTGGCACATGCTTAATGGTGGAGCTGATCATGGCTTTAATTACCGTTTAATAACTAATATTGAAAGTAGGTAAATAATGCAGAGGAACCAGTGGGTAATAGACAATATCTGGTTTTTCACCGCTCACTGGTGTCCCATAGGACCCTGAGTTCTTGACACCTATTCCGAGATCGATCGCACTAACCACAGGTGGGGTGTGTGGGCACCACCATCGATTTAGTACCTGATTTCAAAGTACTATATCGGGGGGCACAAACTAGTTTGCGGCGTTATTACTATCATGTTCTTATGCCAAGCTTTACTGACTTATTTACTATTATGCATGGAGCGCCTGTACTGTTTTGGATCGCGGCATGATTTCGCGGTATCGACAAGCCTGGTCACACTTTCGGATTCCCAGTCGTTTACAGCCGTTCTCGCAAACCCTGGGTCTGTTTCGGAGACCGGCCGACTTCGTTGCGGGTAGCTTAGCGGGGTGGCCCCAATGTGCTTTCTTTGGGTCTAGGGAACGTCGTGTCTGAAACCCTGTCGACATACCGTTGGGTGTATGTTTTGTGATCTTGTGCCTACCTGATCTGACAACAAGGGTGTAGGTGTGTGTAGAAACTTTCGTGCACCCCTGCAGGGTTTAATCTTTTCGAAAATCCATGTCCATGGTTATGGACGACTTGGAGCACAGTTCTCGATCACAGACAACTATAACTAAAGTTTACTGTTATAATTTGACTTGTATCTGAAATGACTAGTAAGTTGGATAACCACCACAGAAAGAATGAATAAAACTGCCAACCGTGTGAGTTTCCTCGGCATGACTTCCTCGTTTGGTCTCGAGGGGGAAATACTAGGATGTGTATGTTTGGTGGTAGTATCAGCTTGGTTCCGAATAGGTCCTTCTTATCCCTCTCTATTAGACGACAATTGCCTCGAGTCTCTATAGATTGTTTAGTGCATGATGCGCTGCCGCATCAGTCCACCATACCTATGTAGGCGTGGACCACCGAATTCTAAGACTTGCCATGTACTGGCCTCATCACTGACCGCTCTCTTTTTCCTTTGCCCTTTGTCGGCACCCCTTTTTTGAAGCAGGTTTGAGATCGACGTCGTTAGCAGGGTTACCCTTCCGGCTTGGCCTGGGCAGGGTTATGGACACCATTGGTTATTCTTCAGGGCTCTTAGCCCCATTTGCATCTTGTCCATACTCGAACGATGTATCGCTTTCAAGGTGATTTGGATCTTTGTATTGTATATCTGTATTCTTGACTCTTGGAGTCTTTGTTTTATACATTTGTTCTGTGGGTTCCATCATGGACTATTGTGTAATGATATTACTTTGTTTTCCACCCGCACGAAAGTGCCTGGTGGGCACCTTTGAATCGTTTCTATGCGGGTTTTGCAGGAATCGCTAAAACTTGCATAGAGCCGATCCGAGGGTGTTACACCTTTCATTAATAAGCCTTCTAATGAAGCTTGAACCTTTCCAAGGTAACCCTTGGAAGTCTAAGAGTCTAGAACAGCTCCCTCATACTTTGAGTAATGGAGCCCTTAATAATCATGAGACACTTACAATTTGAATCCTCCCACTTAGTTTTCTCATCATCATAAACCCTTTTCAGGGCATCATAATTCTCATCACCTTCAACAGGTGCTATAGGAGGATCCTTAAGGAGGGCATAATCAATATTCAGCAAAGCTAAAGTGATCTCAAGCTTCTCCTTCCAAGTACCAAAATTGTTACTAGTCAATTGTTCTATGCCTTTAATAATACCGGAAATTTGAGAGGCATTAGATGCTGCAAAACAAAAAAAATCTTTGAGTAAGCATCACCATTTTATACTCCTTTCATCAATCTAGTCTACATCAGCTTTGTCCATAAATAGACATGATCAATAAAATTTTATGATCAAAACATCTGCCAATCATCTTTGGCCAGAATGACAGATATAAGCCACACTTAATAAAATCCTCTCACTTATATGGAATTTTTTTGCCAATCCAGTACACATCAGCTTTGGCCAGAAGTGAAAAGGACCAATAAATTTCCATGGTCAAAATATTCAGTAATTAGCTTTGGCCAGAATGATAGGCATAATTCATGCTTAATTTGAGGGTTCACAAACTTTATTTTGCAGAAAAAAATTATTATTAAAATTTATTTGGAAAACACCACAAAATAACCAACTAAGCATGATAAAACACATTAAAATTACTTAAGTATGAAAAAAGATTGCATGACAAAATAAAATGTCACACAACCATGTCACATAATTGGGACAATAAATTATGCCAATAAATTTAGCCCCAAAACTTATTTACATAAGACCTAACATTTAAACATTAACCACTAAAATAGAATGTTTCCATATTTTTCTGGTATTTTTCTGATCTTCACGAAATTGCACCGAAACGCCTTCTTTTCCATCGGAATCTAGACTCCGGCATTCCATCCTCCAAGAATCATCCAACATGCATAAACAGATGAAAATCCATAAGTAAGACCTCATAATAAGACAAATATCAATGAATATAGGTAAATTATGATATAGAATGGTGATGCAAATTGGGCGTATCAACTCCCCCAAGCTTAGAGTTCGCTTGTCCCCAAGTGAATACTTGTCCCCAAGTGAATACTGAGCTCAGTAAACATGTCCGCATGTTTATGGAGTGAAGTGTCGATAAAAGAATGCAAACAAGAAGCATCACACTTACCATTGCACAACTCATAGAAGAAAGCAACTCACCATTATATAACTTAGCTTGCAACCAAGCACAGCAGTCACAATAGAGATGCATAAAGGTAGATCATAATTGGAATTGGAAAACTTGTTCTTGGTCAGAGAACACATGGCAAACAGTTTCACAACAAGCTTTTTGTAGAAGTTTCAAAACAGGAGCACTCTTTGCTCAAAAAGGTTTTTCACAAGTAAAGGCTTTCAAAGTAATACTCAATAGATAAGAGTTTTGTGCAAACAAGGAAGATAAAGAACATGATTGAATACATCACCATATGAATGCTTGAAACACAACAACTCAAATGCTTGCTGGAGATTGAGAGGAAATAGGTTTACCGACTCAACTTGGAAGTGGGAGAAAGGTCCCTTCTTAGAGGGAAGCAAGGATTACAAGTCATAAAGAGCTTCCAAAAGATTATGGTACTTACTAGCTTTGAGCCCTCATTGCCCCTATCATAAGCATCTTGAGATGATTAAGATTAAAGTGAACAAAGATGGAGCATATGCTTGACGAAATATAAGTTGGCAATCTCATGTCCCTTGAATATTAGGGCCACTCCTCATGATACTCAACTTTTGGGCCCATGCAAGTTCTTGCCATTGTAAGTACTTGCATATCATTTAGAGCCGCCAACGGGCTACCCCTTGCACATGGTATAGGAGCTTTCCCATAACCAAAGTGACAAGGCAAGCAGACTGTGAGCATCTCAGCGATCTTTTTATTTACTATGTGTATAGTTTTTTTGTTGAGGATGCTTCACAGAATGCTCACTATGGTGGTGCTACAAGTTTCCACCATGATTAGGCATGGCTTAGTCTAGCGGCCCATGCGTTTCTCTAACACAAAGTACAAACTCCATGGACTCACAAGTTCCCCTCTTATTTCACACCATTGACATCCATAGACAAAAGAGCACGATATCAACGATGTACAAGGTACAAGTGCTATGTTGAAAACGTTCCCCGTGACAGCACGGTTCTACTAATTCCAACGTATAGATGCAAGCATATACAACATCGATGTCCACAATGGTTCAAGTTTATTAGGGGCAAGAAAATAAAGTGTTCCATCAAGTTCGTGAGATCTTTACTAACTAGTTTTCACATAACAAAATACTTTCTAATTAGGAAGTTAGATGAAGCTTGAGAATTTGCTTGGAATAGCAAAACCTACTAGGTAGATATGGTGGACACAAGTGGCAAAAGTTTTTGGTTCAAAGAGATTTGGAAACATGATAAGTATGTCTTCTCAAAACAGATTTTTGGCTTGCAAAGTTGGGTAGCAAGCAAGAGAGTTGAAAGAAACAAGCAAACATACAAGTAATAAAGCCATACATGCAATCTTCCTTGAAGACACAAAAGATCTTAAATAAAGAATACTAAGCTTATGAGCCAACTAGAAAGAAAACAAATGATACCAAATACATGTAAGCTTTTTTTCTTTCTCTTTTCCTTTCAAACCTCAAAAATTGTAGCTACTGACCAGAACTCGGTTTGCCAAAACCAATTTAGATACACTTGATGCTCCCAAAGTGGTGCCAATACTGATCAACAAGATCCATAATATAATAGAGATTGCAAACTAAAATAAGGAGTGCAAAAATTAAAAGATGAGACTTCTCATTAATATTCAATAAAGGCACTCACACCAAGGGATACATAGATAATCAACTAAAGGAGAGCTACTTCCACATGCAAACCAAACTATAAGATAACTTCTCTACCACAGATATGAATCCACTAAAAAGGTAAAAGGTAAAAGATAACGGTGGTGATAACGCGACACTCCCCCAAGCTTGGAACAAACCAAGGGGATGCCAAACCTAATGAAGAATTACTCCTTTGGTGGTGGTGGTGTTCTCTTGTCATCATAAAGCTTCCATGGCAGAGAATCCCCATCCAAAAAGGACGTTCTAGTCTCTGCAATCCTGAAACTAGCAGCAGAGCTTATGCGATCAAATCTAGCCTCATACTCACAGTTTTGATTTTGTATGTCATAGAGTTGTGCTTGCAATTGGTTGGTAGTCTAACTAAGTGATAAGATATCTTCTCGGAGCTCAGCAACTTCTCCCTCATGCTTGGTGATGAGTTATGAACTTATCTTGTGAATAACATCCACTTCGCGCTCCGCCATCTTCTTGTACCTGAAAACCTCTTGCTTCAATGCTTCCATCATGTCTTCCAGACTTCCTTATCCCTTGGGGCCTTCAACTTATTTCATCTATACCTTCCCATCTTTGAGAATCAGCTCCTTGGGATGGATATTCAACTCATACATGTATGGGTTGAGGGCATCCGCAGAGGAATCCTCCATGGGTGATCCAGAGGAAAACATTGTAGCTCCAAAACTGAGAAATTTGCCTGACAGAAACAGATCGAAACAAAAACATGACGAGAACTGGATGCCAGAACCTCGGGAAACCCGGGGGGTTATATATTATGAAGTTTCAAGGCATAAGGAAGGTTTTGACATGGAAACGAGACGGAGGCGGAGTTCGAGGGGGGAACACCCTCCCTCAGGCGCGGCCAGGCTGGGCCCGCGCCTGGGGTGGGTGTGTCCACCCCGGGCTCCGACTCCTCTTCCTTTACGTCTCGTAACTTCCCTTATGTATTAAAAACATCAAAAATATAAAAAGATTGAGGTTTCACGAACCTTCTGTTTTCACCACGTTTACCTATTCAAAGACGAACTCTGCAGTTTCTGATAAATTCCTCTGGAGTTTCCATTCGAATAACATCCACTTCTTCATTATAAGAATCTCCATAAATATAGTGTTTCAGTCTTTGCCCATTAACCACCTGTGTTGTGTCATCCTTCAGAGAAGAGATTTTGATGGCACCTGAGCGGTATACTTCCTTGATAATAAAAGGTCCCTCCCATTTCGAGAGTAGTTTTCCTGCAAAAAATCTGAGACGAGACCTATACAAAAGAACTTTCTCACCAACATGGAATTCCCTTTTGAGAATTCTCCTATCATGCCATCTTTTTACTTTTTCCTTAAAGAGCCTAGCATTTTCATAAGCTTCACCTCTCCACTCATCTAGATTACTCAAGTATGGCATTCTTTTCTCACCACAAGTGTAAAATCTCTATTCAACTCTTTCACTGCCCAATAAGCTTTGTGTTCTAATTCTAAAGGCAAGTGACAAGCTTTCCCATAGATAATTTTGTAAGGATACATCCCCGTAGGATTTTTATAAGTAGTTCTATAAGCCCACAAAGAGTCATTCAACTTTTTAGCCCAATTTTTTCTAGATCTATTGACAGTCTTCTGCAAGATAGATTTAATTTCCCTATTGGAAAGTTCTACTTGCCCACTAGTTTGGGGGTGATAAGCTGAAGCAATTTTGTGGTTTACATCGTACTTAGCGAGAGTTTTTCTAAAACCCCCATGAATAAAATGAGAGCCTCCATCAGTCATGAGATATCTAGGCACACCAAACCTAGGAAAAACGACATCTTTAAGCATTTTCAAAGAGGTCTTACTGTCAGCACTGCTTGTAGGTATGGCTTCCACCCATTTTGTAACATAGTCAACAGCAACAAGAATGTGAGTATACCCCTTTGAAGGAGGAAAATGCCCCATAAAGTTAAATCCCCAACAATCAAAAGGTTCAATAACAAGAGAATAATTCATAGGAATTTCATTGCATCTAGAGATGTTACCTACTCGTTGACATTCATCACATGATAAGACAAACTTCCTTGCATCTTTAAAAAGGATAAGCCAATAAAATCCAGATTGTAGAACCTTTTGTGCGGTCCTATCCCCAGCATGATGTCCTCCATAAGCACTGCCATGGTATTTTCTCAACATCTCTTGTTGTTCAAATTCTAGAACACATCTTCGCATAATACCATCTACAACTTTATATAAGTGTGGGTCATCCTAGAAGTAATGCCTTAGATCATAAAAGAATTTCCTTCTTTGCTGAGCTGTAAAGGTTGGAGGCAAATACTTGGAAAGAATAAAGTTAGCATAATCAGCATACCAAGGACTCTCATGTGGACTTACCCTTATTGCAGCTAACTGCTCATTTGGAAAACTATCATTAACAGGCAATGGGTCAAAAGAAATGTTTTCCAAACGAGATAAATTATCAGCAATAGGATTATCAACACCTTTCCTATCCACAATATGCAAATCAAATTCTTGCAAAAGCAACACCCACCTAATAAGCCTAGGCTTGCGTCTTTCTTTCTCATAAGGTACTTAATAGCAGCATGATCAGTATGAATAGTAACCTTAGAATCAACAATATAAGGCCTAAACTTATCACAAGAAAAGATTGCAGCTAAGAACTCTTTTTCAGTAGTAGCGTAATTCTTTTGAGAAGCATCTAGAGTCTTACTATCATAATGAATAACATTCAGCTTCTTGTCAACATGTTGTCCAAGGACAGCACCCACAGCAAAGTCAATAGCATCACACATGATTTCAAAAGGTAAACTCCAATCAGGTGGATGGACAATAGGAGCAGTTGTCAAAGCCTTTTTCAAAGTTTCAAATGCTTCCTTACAATCATCATCAAAAACAAAAGGTACATCTTTTTGAAGAATATTAGTAAGGGGCTTTGAAATTTTTGAGAAATCTGTAATAAACCTCCTATAGAAGCCAGCATGACCAAGGATACTACGAATACCTTTGATATCTCTAGGACAAGGCATCTTCTGAATTGCTTCAATTTTGGATCTGTCAACTTTAATGCCTCTTTCAGAGATCTTGTGTCCCAGAACAATTCCTTCATTAACCATGAAATGACATTTCTCCCAATTAAAAACAAGGTTGGTCTCTTCACATCTCTGCAAAACTTTATCAAGGTTGTGCAAACAGTTATCAAAAGAAGTTCCATAGATAGAAAAATCATCCATGAAAACCTCCACAATTTATTCACAAAAACCATGAAAGATAGCAGACATACATCTCTGAAAGGTGGCAGGAGCATTACATAAACCAAAAGGCATACGCCTATAAGCATAAGTACCATAAGTACAAGTGAAAGTAGTTTTCTCTTGGTCCTGTTCTTTCACAACAATTTGAGAAAACCCAGAATAACCATCAAGAAAGCAAAAGTGAGTCTTTTTGGACAGCCTCTCAAGAATTTGACCAATAAAAGGGAAAGGATAATGATCTTTCTTAGTAACTTTATTAATCTTTCTAAAATCAATGCACATTCTATACCCAACCACTACTCTTTGGGGTATAAGCTCATTATCCTCATTAGGCACAACAGTTATTCCCCTTTCTTAGGAACACAATGAACAGGGCTAACCCACTTACTATCAGCAATAGGATAAATAATACCAGCATCAAGGAGTTTTAATACCTCATTTCTTACCACATCCTTCATCTTAGGATTTAGACGGCGTTGGTGCTCAACAACTGGTTTTGCATCAGGTTCTATATTAATAGCATGCTGACATATAGTAGGAGAAATCCCCTTTAAATCATCAAGAGTATAGCCCATGGCTCCTCGGTGTTTCTTCAATATCTCCAATAACCTTTCTTCTTCCTTTCCTGAAAGTGTAGAACTGATAATAACATGATATATTTTCTTATCATCAAGATAAGCATATTTAAGATCATCAGGTAAGGGTTTTAATTCGAAAACAGGATCTCCTTTAGGTGGTAATGTGGTACCCAAGTCTTCCACATGTAGATTATGCTTAAGTAACTCAGGTTGACGAAGGAAAGCCTCGTCAATCTCATTTCTTTCCTTCATGAAGGCATCACTTTCATGATCTTCCATAAATTGCTGCAAGGCATTGTTAGGAGCGAGAGAAATAGCAGAAAGTTGTTCAACCCTGAAATCCTCATCAGGAAGTTCATTTTCATAAGGAGTTTTGGCAAATTTGGAAAAATTAAACTCATAAGACTCTCCAGCAAACTTAGTCAAAAAAATTTCCTTCCTACAATCTATGATAGCCCCACAAGTATTCAAAAAGGGTCTACCAAAGATAATATGATAGGTTTTACTAGCTTCTTTACCTAGTACTAGAAAATCAGCAGGATATTTAATCTTACCACGAAGGACCTCCACATCTCTTACAATGCCAATGGGGCAAACTTGCTCTCTATTAGCAAGGTGAATAACCACATCGATGTCCTCAAGCTCACAAGGACCAATCTCATGCATAATTTCCCTGTAAAGCTCATAAGGAATAGCAGTAGAACTAGCACCAATATCACATAAACCATAATAGCTATGACTACCAATTTTAACAGAAAGCATAGGGACACTAGCTTTTCTAACTTTCTTAGGATGAGAAACAATATTAGTAGCGTCTTCACAGAAGACAATATGCTCATCCTCTATATTTCTAGTGACAAGATCTTTCACAATAGCTACCATAGGCTCAATATCAATAAGCTCATCGGACCCTACAGTTTTCTTTGCGCTTTTACTAACCACATTAGCTAAAATAGAATGTTCCCTTACCTTGTAGGTAAAAGGGATCTTCTCAACATAAGGTTCAGGCAAAATAGGATCAACAGTACAAACCTCTTCACCGGTAGGAACATGGGTAACAATGTCTTTATATGGAGCATGGTACTTGTCCCACTCTTTCTTGGGAATCTCAATATAAGAAGCAAAAGCATTAAAACATTTCGCAAGAACTTGAGGACCAAGAACAAACTCATTGCTAATATCATGGAAGTCATCAATTCCCATAAAAGATTTAATACAATCATAATCATAGTTGATACCTGACTTTCTTCCTTTATCATTCTCCCAAGCTTCAGTGTTATCTTGAAAATGGTCTAAGAGATCCCATTTAGCTTCTTAGTTCATACGTGTGAATGATCCAGCACAAGAATCATCTAGTAAATCTTTATCATGAAGAGAAAGCCTAGCATAAAAGTTATTGAGAATAATATTGTTAGAGAGTTCATGAATAGGACATTTAAGCATTAGTAACTTCAATCTCCCCAAGCTTGAGTTGTACTTTCTCCATCAAGAGGACAAAATTTATATATAAAATTTCTATCTTTATGAATTTCAATGGGAGGATAAAATTTAGAGTAAAAGAGAGATGACATCTCCTCCCATTCTTCAGCTCTCCCTTTCAAGGATATGGAGAGTAACTTCTTCTTCACCTCTTCAGTTGTGATACCTGCACACTTAACCAATCCGCATAATTCATGGATAAAAAGCAAGTGATCACCTGGATGGACAGTTCCATCCCAAAATAATAATTATCCATAACACGGTCAACAATACTTGTAGGTATCTTAAAGGATCTATCTCAACAGGAGGTGGTTCATCTACTACCCTAGCAGTGGTAGTAGTTTTCCCAAACATAAAACCAAGTGGGTTATACATATTGGAAACAAAGTAACAAGCAACAACAAAAGCAATATTCATAGTAAAACTTTCCTTTACCAGTTCCACTCTTCAATAGCGCTTCACTCCCCGGCAACAGCGCCAGAAAATAGTCTTGATGACCCATAAGTATAGGGGTGTATCGTAGTACTTTCGATAAATAGGAGTGTCAATCCCAACGAGGAGCAGAAGGTGCTGAACAATGGTATGGAGCAGGAAATCCCTGTGAATACTTAACAAACGGATTTTTAGTGGTTTTCTGATAAGGCAACAAAACAAAGAGCAAGTAACAAAGACAGTAAACAAACAGAGCAAGTGGCCAAATCCTTTCTTAGCAAAGGACAAGCCGGTGGAAATACTTATAAGGACCAAACGTTCTCGAGGACACATGGGAATTCTGTCAAGTGCTTTCTCTTCAAATAGCTGAGTACTCTTCTTTGGTGTTTGTAAGTGTTGTGTGGGTGAACCTATGCTAACATACCGCCCTTCCTAGGAATAATACATACTTGTGATTAAAACCCCTGCAAACATCCGTAACTACAGGAAAGTAATTAAGATATAAATCTAACCACGGCCTTAAACTCCGAGATCCTACACTCCCTTGTGCAAAGGTGTCCTAACGGGGGTTCAGGTTTCTATCACTCCGGCAACCCCGCGATTAGTATCCAAATACACAATGCATCCCCCTAGGACCATAAATGGTGAAGTGTCATGTAGTCGACGTTCACATGACACCACTAGAAGAATAGCACCACAACTTAAATACTAAACCATTGAATAATAACTCATCACAGATTCACTACTAACAACATGACTTCTCCCATGTCCTCAAGAACACAACGAACTACTCACAAGACATCATATGGATCAAGATCAAAGATGATATGATAATGGATAACAATCTAAACATAAACAATAATCCAATGGTTCCACTCACAAGCATCAACTACAATAGTAATTAACACCGGGAAAGTTTCCCCTAAGAACTAAAGCAATATCCAACACAATTGTTACAGCGAGACGGAGTGGTGATGATGGTGCTGGTGGAGATGATGGTGTGGATGATGATGATGCTGATCCTGATGAAGCCTAGCTTGATGATGGTGTTGATGGCGACGGTCTCCCCTCTCCGGGAAGGAATTCCCCCAGCAGAAATTTGTCTGCCGGAGAGATCTTTCTCTCTTGGTGTTTTCCGCCCCCCAGAGGCGGCGGAAATCTATCTGTGGTCGCTCCCTAAGGCTTAGGGTTCTGAAGGGAAGTTATAGGAGAAGGGAGAGTCAAAGGCCGGGCAGGTGGGCCACACCTGCCCTAGGCGCAGCCTTAGGTGGGCCCATGCCTAGGGGGTGTGGGCCCCCTACGCCCCCCCCTTCGCTCCTCCTTCTGGCTTCCTTCGTCCTCAGGTAAAATAGAATGTTTCCATATTTTTCTGGTATTTTTCTGATCTTCGCAAAATTGCACCGAAACGCCTTCTTTTCCATCAAAATCCAGACTCCAGCAGTCCATCCTCCAAGAATCATCCAACATGCATAAACATATGAAAAGCCATAAGTAATACCTCATAATAAGACAAATATCAATGAATAGAGGTAAATTATGATATAGAATGGTGATGCAAATTGGGTGTATCACCCTCCCCCTGAGCCCTAGCCACCATTTATCCCTCCCCTTTCCTCTGCCTTCCCTGTTGCAAGCGCGAGAGAGGCGAGCGGCGATAGCGACAAGCACCAGTGCCAGAGAAGGAGGCCAACAGCGCCGATGAGCGTCTCTCACCGGATCTGCGTGTAGTTTTGCCCAGCGGGTGGCTCCGTCGAGCGATGCTTGTCGGCGTTCTTTGCACCATGGCCACGAGCGTGCGCGGGGGCGTCCCCGCAACGATAGCAACGACCCGACTCCAGACCCAACACATCGATGAGCTTCCAACAGCGACAAGCGCACAAGGAAGCTAGGCCGCCTACCGATGCAGTGGATGGTTAGGCTGCTCGGGTGCAAGCCCATGCAGGCCTGCCTGATTCAGGTGGTGACTCCGACACCGCCGTGGCCAATGACGATGGCAGAGCCCTTAGGTAAGTATCCACTGCCTTTAATTTCATTAGAATTAGGGTTACGGTTCCTCAATTTGGGGATTTAAGGAAATTAGGGTAAGAGTTCTTGAGTAATTGGGGATTTAGGGTTAGGGTTCCTCAAATTCGATGAACTAGGGTTAGGGTTCCTCAATTCGATGAACTAGGGTTAAGGTTACTCAAAAATTGGGGATTTTAGGGTTAGGGTTTGCACCAAAACTCAAATCCCCACATTAGAATTGCAGAAAAAGAAAACATTGATCAATTACTGCATAGGTATGGCTCAAACTTAATGAATTTCAGGACTAAAATGCCAACTTTATATTGTTCTGAAGCAACAAAACCTTGATCTTGATCAAAAACAAGAAGAACAAGCTTGCTTAAACAAAAAACCAAGACATAAGAGGGCTCAATCTTAGAGCTATGAGCTCTGATACCACTGTTAGATCCCTTAGGATCAACTAGCTCAAGATTTGAGCCACAGAGAATAGGATCAGGGGTATGTACCTTGGTCTGGAGGTCCAGCCATGGACTCCTCTTCTTGATTTGCTTCACCCGATCCTTGTTGATGTAGATGTGAGGGTCCTTCCTAATGCTTTAGATGCTTGTTGGATCAGATAGCAGGAGAAGAGAGAGAGAGAGAGAGAGAGAGAGAGAGAGAGAGAGAGAGAGAGAGAGAGAGAGAGAGAGAGAGAGATCATCTCCAACCCTAGAGCCCATATTTATAGTATCTTCACTAGGGGAACCAACACCTCAGAATGGGCGGTTAGGATGTCTCTGATCAGGGCATCTAATGGATGTTAATCAACATCCCCTAAAAGCCATTAATTAGACTTAATTTGATCACAGAAAACTGCATATCACTAATATCCAACAAGAGGTCCTTAGTTTTGCTCCCCCAAACTTCAAAACTAGACAAAGTTCTATTTTTCGGTGTCACAAAAATCTACTATAGAGATAAGTAAAATTCCTTTCCTTCAACGTTGATATGTGTGTCCCTCAAAAAAAACGTTGATATGTGTGAGTCTGGTCTGTCAATTTCAAAATCCTCACTCTTGGGGTAAGTTGAGGGATGAAAAATGATTTTCTCTATACACGTACTATATATATGTTGCAATCTCTTCCGATGCTTCCATGATATGGCCAGTGATGTGGACCACTGTATTCCTCATTCATTTTTTGTAAATATTTTCGATAAGAGAAATATATTAAAATTACGGAAATACCAATTACATCCGGTCTTTGCAACAACGAAATGTCCTAAAGACATTACTGATGCACACAATCTTAGAAGAAAAAGAAGAAGAGGAATAATAATAATAAGAAGAAGAAGAAGCAAAAGATCCCTCTACCGTGATCATAACATTGTAGCTGCAACACAAACCACTGCCTAGATAGCATCCTGAGTCCAAATTCTCCAAACACAACGCCTCCAAGAAGGAAATAGTATACAAGCACCGTCGTCACCCGATCATAGATCTTAGGATTTCACCATGAAGAAAATTCATTTTCTTAAAACAATACATTCAATAAGGTCATTGCCAAATACAACCAATTAAGTCCATACCTTATATTTTCACCCTGAAAATAAAGACTTTGTACTACTCGTCTGCTGCTGCCCCCGCTTGTCGATGCCGCAACTATAAGTCAAGAAACACCAAGCAAAGTCCTTATCACCTCGAAGACCTACTTCACCATTACTAAACCTCAGACCTCACACGCCATGACATCTCCGCCGTTGCCTTCACCCTTCACCATAGAAATAGAAACACGGGCAAGTCCCATAATGAAAATAGATAATGAAGTTTCGCGTCACACCTTCCTGAAACCACATGGCCAGAAATAGTGGTGCGCACGACCGAATCCTATCTGATCCAACAATTTACAGGCATCAATCGCCTAATGAAGAACTCTAGCTAAGCCTTCCAGAACTCATCACCGACCAGATTAATGAGGCAAGGCATCAAGAAGAACATCATATTGACACGAGAAAAATCCTAGTACCGCCTCCTTTATTCAAGCTGAGTCAGAACCCCCATGCCACCGACCGGCTATAGAGGAGACGAATAACCGGACCGCCGCTGACCATGCTACAACCACATAGTCTAGCTGATGCATAGTGGCCGATGCAAATCGGGCCCAGGCAAGGCTGGCTGCCGCCGCCGCACTCCATGGCAGCAACACCTCGGATGGCGCCGTTGAGGACTTGCCTCGCCCGATCTTCCTTCCCCTAGCGCTGCCACCATCACGCCTTCTCCTTCACAAACCACCAACCACACGCGCTCGCCGCTATGAATCCCCGCCCCGACGCACAATATGCCTCCTCAACCGTCCGTCTTACGCGAGACGGGCGCCAGCGGCGGTAGCGGCCAGGGAGACCGAAGAGAGATGACGCTTGCTAGGTTTTTTTGGGGGGGCTCCGGTGCAACCCAAGCGGGGGCAACACCGGAGGGAGCGTGGGATCAATTTTTGTAAAATAAAAATAAAAACTATATCCCTTTTTCTCCCACTTTTTTTCTTGCCGATAAGGATGGTCATGTTCCAAAAGCATACTAAGCCCACATGACATTGATCACTAGTACCAACCGGTTAATTATGCTTGCGATCTCTGTAGCAATGATCTGGTTCAGTTCCTTGAGGCAGGGTGAGAGCATGCACCAGTAGGCACCAAACTCTGCTGTCGTGTTCCTCCCCACCTACAGGCGTGGCGAGGACGGGGACCCCACCCTGCCAATAATGCAACTCCCAGATTTAGGACACGGTCTGCTTGCCTCATTTGCCATCTATATACACTCACTCCCATGCTCAGGCAGACCTCACCTCATCAGCTACCACTTGACAGAATCAGCATCCACCAGTCTTGTTGTGGATCAAAGCCTTCTTAGAGATCACCGGTTCATGGCGGCTCCACCACCTTCTGCCGTCGATGGCTACGACGTCGACCTGTCGCTCTCGCTAGCCCACATGCCGCCACTGTCATCGTCTTCCTCCTCTTCCTCCTCGGCTCCTTCTGCTGCTGCTGCTTCAGGTGTTGGCAATGGCGCCAATGGTGGCGGCGGCGGCGTGAGGCTGTTCCCTTGCCTGTTCTGCAACAAGAAGTTCCTCAAGTCGCAGGCGCTAGGGGGACACCAGAACGCGCACAAGAAGGAGCGCAACGTCGGCTGGAACGCCCACCTCTACACCACCCCGATCAACGCTGCCGCCGCCGATGCTGCCATGCCAACCCACCACCAGATGTACCCCATCCAGGTCTCCCACTCCTGCCACCACCAGGGGTACTACCCCGGCCAAGTCGCCGACGGCTGGTGGCGCGACGGGGACGGCGGCGAGAAGCAGCAGCAGACCAGGAAGGTTGACCTTAACCTCAGGCTCTAGCGCTTAATTTGTTCTTAGCTTCCGTTTTTATTTTCCTTCTTCTTCTCCCCCTTTTTAACTTGTGCGTGTACTTGATTAATTGGTATCATGTGCTGAACCGACCGATCGTACAATTGATGGTAATAAACCTACCAGTTGATGTTCTATGTGCATATAATGGTAATTAAGTTTTTTTCTGGAAAGACATTAAGTTTTATTTGGGGAAAATGATGGGGAATTTTCACAGATATATAGTGTTGTAAGTTCTTTTGTTTTGAATGGTGCTGTAAGTTTGCTTTATAAAAATGCGACTCCCTGATTTGTGTTTACACCGTACTGCAGGAAGTTTAATCATGTCCATCTGTTGCTAGTACATGCATATCTGTGGCATTTCTGATTTCTCCATGTTACCCTTCTTCTAGTGCACACAGCTTAGCACTAACTACACATAATTATAATTCATGTGCGCATGCTTACAATTTTCTGGTCCATAATTATATTTGTTTCCCATCCCCTCGCTGGCTATGCTGCCGGTCCATCCCACCTCGATCTTGTGGCCGTTAGGGCCTTGAGGGTGTGACAGACCACGCGCCCCTCAGCTTGCATGAGGGTGTTCATTTAGTGTCTTCTTTGGGATGGTGAAGCAGCGGTTGTAGGGGTTCGTAGCATGGAAAACAAAAAATTTCTACCGCATTCACACAAACAGGCCAAGATCTATCTACTAGATTGTAGCAACGAGTCGATAGAGAAACTCACCCTCGAAGATTCCAAAGCGGTTAACGAGAGCAGATTCTCGTGGGTGATGTAGTCGTACACTTGCCGGTCTCAAGATCGCGTAGACGATCCTTCCGGCGCTGCGTTCCGGCAGCGTTTCCGCAGTCGGTCACACGTTCGGTACTCGATGAAGACATTCCTCTCCCTTGTTCCAGCAGGCATCGGAGGTTGTAGCACTCTCCTCGCGATTCCGGCAGCACGACGGCGTGGTACCGGAAGTAGAGGGGAGATCTCGCAGGGCTTCGCCTTAAGCCGGAGCGAGTATGGTGGAGTATGAGAGAGGGCCTTGGCGATCTAGGGTTTAGAGGCACCAAGGAGAGAGCTTGGCCGGCGGCTAGGGTTTGGGGAAACCCTAACTCGGCGACTTAGAGGATGCCCTAGGCGGCGGCTACACTGGAGGTGGCCGGCGACTTGGGGCTAGGGTTTGGGGTGTGTGAGGTGTGTGCTTGGAGGGGCAGCCCTGCCCCTCCTTATATAGGTGGAGGGGGCGCGCCAAGGGGAGGGGAGTCCCTCCCCAACTCGGCTTCCAAGGCCGGCGGTGGAGGGAGAGGGACTTCCTCCCCAAGTAGGTTTCCTACTCTCCCTCCACCAAACAAAATAGCCGTTTGACTTTTCAAATTGGCATTTGACTTTTCAAACTAGGATTTGATTTAACCCTTTATTTTATTCAGCGATGACACCTAGTACATGATGCAACCATTCCAACTTGTTATGACACATTCATGTACCCTTCCCCTCCGGAGTGCCGGACATTCCGGAACCTTCTAGAACATTCCGATGAAAACACCGGAACCATTCTCCAACCCCGAAACAGGACTTTCCTTATATGAATCTTATTCTCCGGACCATTCCGGATCTCCTCGTGATATCCCGGATCCCATCTGAGACTCCGAACAACATTCGGTCTCTTACTCATCATTCCATAACTACTCAACAACATCGAATCCTTAAGTGTGTCTCCCTACGGTTCGTAAATTATGCGGACATGACCGAGACACTTCTCCGATCAATAACCAATAGAAGAATCTAGAAATTCATATGGCTCCCACATATTTCTACGATTACTTTGCGATCGAATGAACCACTTACATACGATACCAATTTCCCTTTGTCTCACGATAGTTTACTTATCCGAGGTTTTGATCGTCGGTATCTCTGCATACCTAGTTCAACCTCGTTACCGATAAGTACTCTTTTCTCATTCCCGTGATATGTGATCCCTTGTGAGCCAGTCACATGCTTGCAAGCTAATTGGATGACATTTCACCGACAGGGCCCAGAGTATATCTATCCGTCATATGGATGGAAAAATCCCATTCTTGATCCATATGCCTCAACCCATACTTTCCGAACACTCAATGCCACCTTTATAGCCACCCAGTTACGGTGTGGTGTTTGATGTCATCAAAGCATCCTTCCGGTGATGGTGATTAACATGATCTCATGGTCGAAGGAATTAGGTTACTATGTATCAGAAAGCTTATAGCAAATGAACTATATTAAATGACTTGATCTTTATGCTACGCTTAACTATAGGAGTATGTCCATCACATCATTCTCCTAATGATATGACCCTGTTGTTAATAACATCTCTATGTTCATAATCAGGAAACCATGATCATATATTAACCAACAAGCTAGTTTAACAAGAGGCTTTACTAGGGACTCTTTTATGTTTACAAATCACACAAACATTAATGTTTCCGGTTAATACAATTATAGCTTGGTATGTAAACATTTATCATAAGTATGAAGATATGATAATAACCACTTTATTATTGCCTCTTGGGCATATCTCTAACAGTCTCCCACTTGCACTAGAGTCAATAATCTAGTTTCAAACCTTTGTGTATTCAACACCTATGGCTTTCTGGTGTCGTATGTACACGATTTCTAGTGGTCAACTGATCTCCGAATCTGACACTTCCAGATCCGTGTGTAATTGCATGTCTTTGCGTCTCTACGCATCACTCATTCTCTAATGAGATGGCTTTTTTTGTATAATTTTGGTCCTTTGGTGAGACCTTTAGTTCTTTGGGATTAAAACATGTTGATAATATTGTCATACAATATATCTTCATAGTATTATCCCGCTGTGAACTACACCTAGTTTGATAACAAACTACTTGACACAAATGCCCTCTTTAGCTGTTATAATAGCAGTTATATACTTAGCCTTTTGTTGTAGTATCTGTCACAATGTCTTAACTTTGGAACTCATCCAAATCCATTATGGAACTTACTTTCCATCACATTGTGCCACCCTTAGTTTAGATTGAGATAAACTTAATTTGTACTTTGTGACAAAACTAGCATCAATGTAGAACTTTTACAATGAACTAACCATCTATTTGCCACTTCTACAAAATAATATACTCTTAGTTCTTCCAAAAGATCATAAGAATATCCTTACTATCGTCCAATGATCATCTTATGAATCATTCTAGTATATGCTCATAACATTTAGAGCTTAGGACATATCTGGATTTGTACATATCACAGTATGATTGATATAATACTCTTTGTGATTTCATACATCAAGTATCAATCTATACTTGAATCTTTGTTTCACTTACCAAGTGTCAATACACTTGAATATATCATCAATATTGAACTCATTCAATCCTTTCTGTGCGACAAGAATCTTTCTTGTAGTTTCTATATTGAACTCATTCAATCCATCATATATGCACTTTCGGCACAACCATATTAGCGTCTATTGATGCCAAATATTTGGGTTTTGCCTAAGTCTTTCATCGGGATGAAATTCTTAATATGTGTTAATGAAAGATACATCATTTCCAATCAATAATATGTCTTCCACATAATGTATTAGAAACATGTCTTAGCGCTCCCACTTAATTTCTTGCAAATGCAAGCATCTTCATCGTCTCCGATGAATTTAAACTCCTTTAACAGTTTCATCATGGTGAAGATTCCAACTCCGCAATGCTTACTTCAACCATTGAAGTTTGCATATGCTTTTAGCATCCTTTGAATTAACAAAACCCTATGAACCGCGTTATGCACATGTCCTAGGTAACAATTCTATTAGAAGAACTTGTTTTGTTTATTCAATTACCACATAACAAAATTATATGTAGTGGTTTCTACATTAATCCGTCTAGACTAAATATCACTATGAAAGATCAAATCTTGTCATAGTCAACCTTTGAACATTGTTGTGAACTCTTTCCCAATATGTCGACTATTTCATAGATGTGCAACATCCATGTCTATTTATTTATAGATCCAAACACAACTGTAAGGTCTTACACCTTTCTCGAGGGTCCTTCAAGTTCAAAACTTGATTTCTCGTGTATGGAACTATCACGGATTTTATGGCTTCAAGCCATTTTATGGAGTCAGGGCCCATCATCGCTGCTTTGCATGTAGTACGTTCATTATTCTCAAATAATGATTCAACCCTCAAATCTTGGTATTTGATTGTTTACTCGACCTACTTGGTTCAATAGAAACTTTGACCTTCGTAACCACAACCTTTGAGGCACGTGAGCCATGAGCATTGTTGCTGCCCCCAGAACACTTTTTGGCGCTGCGCAACTTTGCACATATAGCTAAGGTTCTTTTAACCTTATCAAAGTTCTATTGTCCTCCCACTTATCTTTTCACGAAAAATTCCTTCTCAAAGAAACTTGACGTTCTAAGTGACAAACACTTTTGTCTCCGATGTTATAGAGGATTACTTAACAGTTATTCGAAATAACATACAAAGGCAGGTTCATCCGACTGTGGTTGCAAACATGTTTCTTATGCATAGCATACCAATGTTTAAGAAAGGACAACTTGGGTTTTATCCCAAACCATAACTTTATATGGTGTCACTTTAACGGATTATGATGGAGCTCTTTTTTCAGTGGAAAAACAGTAGTCTCTAAAGCTTGACCTTTAAAATATAATGGCAGTTTTATGAATTACACCTTTGATCTTACCATGTCAAACAAGGTTTAATTACATATCTCGAACGCTCCATACTCTTATGGTGTTTCGGGAAATGTAAATCCACGGAATGATTCCTTAAATCTTAGGTATTATGCTAAACTTTGTAACTCAAATATCTTCCTTTATGATCTTATCATAAACTATTTATATTCTTGTTACAATGATTTTGCACTTCATCTTGAAAATCTTTGAACTTTTCAAATGTTTCATACTTCATCCTTATTAAGTAAATATTCATATATTCACTCAAATTCAGAGAAAACATATGAAGTTGAAATCCATCGCTCTTGCCTACACATAATGGACTTCATACAACAATATGTACAGGTTCCAATAAGCTAGTCATTCGTTCCCTTTTGGCCTATGAACGAATTTTTAATTATCTCTAGGAAAGTTTCACAAGCGTCATTTGATCATAAATCAAAAAGACTTCAAAATTCCATCCACATGGAGTTTCTTCATGTTTTCTTTCCAATATAATTTAAACGGCGATGTCACTTCCTAAGTGATCTTTCAATCAATTTGTCTTTCGACATTTTAGCACTAGATTTATGGATGTGATTTCTCCAACGAGATTTGTGAATCATCCATCTTTTATGGATTACGGCAATTATTTGAACAACCCTTTTGTTCTCATAATACCTGATAAAATCTTGAAGGCAAGCTTTGATGTTTAACAAGCAGCACAATAACCCTTTATTTGTTCTCGATGAACATCATCACATATTCTTTTGCTAGTTACTTAGGCCATTATAGTTCATGAATTGTGTTGTTTCGTATGACGATTCACACCAACAAATTCAGTATCAAATACTTAAGAACCACATTGTTTAATAAGCAAAGAATATATCCATAACATGTATATCATCTATATACTTAAACTGAACAATTCTAGTCTTTTCTTTTCTGCCATATATTTATGAGATTCTCTTTCAGTATTTCCTTTTCTGTTTGAAAGAATCTATCAACATCAATAGTGGAGTCATACATATGACACATAGTCCAAAGCGTGTATAATTAAATACCAATGTCTTTGGACTTGCACTTTGAAGTAGATCACCATCATCAAATGTTTGGTATGCTTTCAAATTCCATTCTTTAGTAATCTCTTGGTGTGATAAATATTTTACCTACATCAAATATTCACCCTTATCATGGAATTATTCATGATCAAGCTACTTTTAGCTAATAAAGATGAACCGCGAGTATAATGTTGCTCTCCAAAACCTTTTGGTCGATTAGGACAACTAGTGTCTCCAACCTTTTGCAAATTCTCATCAAATATGAGAACATGACTTTTGCCATATTATACTCTATCATGTTGTAACCAGAACTTCGTTTCAGATATCACAATATCTTCCACACATCATGGTTTCTGAAACAACTCTTTCAGATCCTAGATAACCTTGATATTAAGACAATCCTTTGAATATCAAGAATCATGGAGACGAACATGATACTTATATACTAACACTGGAATTGTTACTCTTGATTCAATACCAATTATTAAACTTCATGGAGTAACCAGAACTTACTGAAAGTTTGCAATAGGACTTTTAAACTTTAGATTAACACTTCAAAACAATACGATACCAGTTCGTAAAGTAACTAACCAGAATTCTATAGTTCTATCATCTCAATTAAAACTAAGCGCAAGGTGGTAAACTGATGCCAATGACTACAACAATTATGCAAATTCACTTTGATTTAATTTATGATAAATAGTGTTCAACTTTTAATCATATTGCCGTTGAACTCCCACTCAAAACAATATCCCTCACATTGTTTTAGTGATCACACGAACCAAATCCACCACATCAAAACCGATCATCACGAGAGTTGATGTAGCTTCAATGGCGAACAATCAACATGTTCATCATATCTACTATATGACTCATGCTTTACCTTTCGGTGATCCGTGTTCCGAGACCATGTTTGTACATGCTAGGCTCGTCAAGATCAAACCTTAGCTTCCGCATGAGCAAATCTGGCTTGCTCATGTTGTATACACTCGCAGAATCTAACACACCCGATCGTCACGTGGTGCTTCGAAATAACGAGCTTTAGCAACGGTGCTTACTAAGGATGAACACTTTAAAACTTGAAATTGTGTGCTTGAGGGATCATCTTATAATGCTACCGTCGTGAACTAAGCAATACAAGATGCATAAATGGATTAACATCACATGCAATTCATAATATGTGATATGATATGGCCTTTCTTCTTGTGCTTCCGATCTCCATCTTCAAGCACGAACATGATCTCCATCATCACCGGCATTGCATCAAGGTCAATGACACTGCTCCATGGTTGTCGTCCACCAGCTTCAACTATTACAACTACTTTGAATAGACACGCGGGTCTTAACAGAATTTAAAGACAACCATATGGCTCCTGCCGGTTGCCAACTTACAATAAGAAACATTGAATACATCAAATATAATCACAATCATGACCATATCACATCACAGCACACTCCTGCAAAACAAAGTTAGACGCCTCTAATTTTCTTTGCATATTTTACGTGGTTTGGGGCTTTCAATAAGTGTCGCTCTAACTTACGAACAAGAACCACAACATTGATACTAGTATTGTCAATCACCCGTTGTAAATTGAATCTTAACTATGTTGGGAGAAACAGGCACCCGCAAAGCCACTTATGCAATACAAGTTGCATGTCAAGCGTGGAGCAAGTCTCATGAACGATATCATGTAAGGTTAGCCCAGGCCGCTTCATCCCACCATCCCGCAAGATGCAAAGTACACAAGAAGCAATCGACAACAAAAGCATCAATGCCCACAATGACCATTGTGTTCTACTCGTGCAACAGATCTACATATAGACACGGCTCTGATACCAATGTAGGGGTTCGTAGCATGGAAAACAAAAAATTTCTACCGCATGCACACAAACAAGCCGAGATCTATCTACTAGGTTGTAGCAACGAGTCGATAGAGGAACTCACCCTCGAAGATTCCAAAGAGGTTAACGAGAGCAGATTCTCGTGGGTGATGTAGTCGTACACTTGCCGATCTCAAGATCGCATAGACGATCCTTCTGGCACTGCGTTCCGGCAGCGCTTCCGCAGTCGGTCACACGTTCGGTACTCGATGAAGACCTTTCTCTCCCTTGTTCCAGCAGGCAGCGGAGGTTGTAGCACTCTCCTCGCGATTCCGGCAGCACGACGGCGTGGTACCGGAAGTAGAGGAGAGATCTCGCAGGGCTTCGCCTTAAGCCGGAGCGAGTATGGTGGAGTACGAGAGAGGGCCTTGGTGATCTAGGGTTTAGAGGCACCAAGGGGGGAGCTTGGCCGGCGGCTAGGGTTTGGGGAAACCCTAACTCGGCGACTTAGAGGATGCCCTAGGCGGCGGCTACACTGGAGGTGGCCGGCGACTTGGGGCTAGGGTTTGGGGTGTGTGAGGTGTGTGCTTGGAGGGGCAGCCCTGCTCCTCCTTATATAGGTGGAGGGGGCACGCCAAGGGGAGGGGAGTCCCTCCCTAACTCGGCTTCCAAGGCCGGCGGTGGAGGGAGAGGGACTTCCTCCCCAAGTAGGTTTCCTACTCTCCCTCCACCAAACAAAATAGCTGTTTGACTTTTCAAATTGGCGTTTGACTTTTCAAACTAGGATTTGATTTAACCCTTTATTTTGTTCAGCGATGACACCTAGTACATGATGCAACCATTCCAACTTGTTATGACACATTCATGTACCCTTCCCCTCTGGAGTGCCGGACATTCCGGAACCTTCTAGAACATTCCCGATGAAAACACCGGAACCATTCTCCAACCCCGAAACAGGACTTTCCTTATATGAATCTTATTCTATGGACCATTCCGGATCTCCTCGTGATATCTCAGATCCCATCCGAGACTCCGAACAACATTCGGTCTCTTACTCATCATTCCATAACTACTCAACAACATCGAATCCTTAAGTGTGTCTCCCTACGGTTCGTGAATTATGCGGACATGACCGAGACACTTCTCCGATCAATAACCAATAGAGGAATCTGGAAATTCATATGGCTCCCACATATTTCTACGATTACTTTGCGATCGAATGAACCACTTACATACGATACCAATTTCCCTTTGTCTCACGATAGTTTACTTATCCGAGGTTTTGATCGTCGGTATCTCTGCATACCTAGTTCAACCTCGTTACCGATAAGTACTCTTTTCTCGTTCCCGTGATATGTGATCCCTTGTGAGCCAGTCACATGCTTGCAAGCTAATTGGATGACATTCCACCAAGAGGGCCCAGAGTATATCTATCCGTCATATGGATGGACAAATCCCACTCTTGATCCATATGCCTCAACCCATACTTTCCGAACACTCAATGCCACCTTTATAGCGACCCAGTTACGGTGTGGTGTTTGATGTCATCAAAGCATCCTTCCGGTGATGGTGATTAACATGATCTCATGGTAGAAGGAATTAGGTTACTATGTATCAGAAAGCTTATAGCAAATGAACTATATTAAATGACTTGATCTTTATGCTACGCTTAACTATAGGAGTATGTCCATCACATCATTCTCCTAATGATATGACCCTGTTGTTAATAACATCTCTATGTTCATAATCAGGAAACCATGATCATATATTAACCAACAAGCTAGTTTAACAAGAGGCTTTACTAGGGACTCTTTTATGTTTACAAATCACACAAATATTAATGTTTCCGGTTAATACAATTATAGCTTGGTATGTAAACATTTATCATAAGTATGAAGATATGATAATAACCACTTTATTATTGCCTCTTGGGCATATCTCCAACAGCGGTGACATCTTGAAGTTACAATAAGATACTTCTCGTTCTATTCTCACTCCGGTTGTGCGCCTAGCACCGACGGAGGACACGTGAAGCTGTATGCCCGACGGATCTCCTATATGATTCGGTCAATTTTCATATTTGTCGGTCTAGTTTAGGCCTGTATCTTTCAATCTACGGTTCTCAACATTGGCGATGGATACTCCTCTCGTCCATTGATCATTTGAGACATTGGCACGATGATTTCACGTTACGATAATAAGATCTACTATGATGAAGCTTGTCCGGCTGGGATAGGGGTGAGTACGGCGGTCCGCCATCAGAGAGGTGACTCTCTCTGACTCTGCCAGCCCACCTCATCTCTACTATGCAGTTATGATGTTTATTTTGCGGCCATGCAGTGGATAATAATCTTGCCATGATCACGCTAACAGGAACCGCTTTTGTCATCATCGCCCATGGATCTAACATGTCCTAGAACTAGGGGTCGCAAAGGAGATCCCGCAAAACCACATGTAGGTAACTAGGCAGTAGCCTAGTGGTTGGGTTGCAGTTGGCGCATCCTAGCGATCGGAGTTCGATCCCTGTGAGGGACAAGTTTTCCGAATTCTCACGCCGTTCCGTTTTTATTATACCAGAAGAAAATGTCTAGCTAATTCCTCCTGGCACTGTTTTTTTTTTCTGAAGAGTCAAACATATGTCAGTCTCAAATAAAAATTACACTAGATTGACTTTTAAAAGCGCTTGTACCCTGGTTCTTCCTGGCAACACTAGCTACCTGGAACCATACCCACCTATGGCCACGCGAGTAGGCAGCCGCAGATACAGAGGACACGTCTACCTCCATTGGCGTTTTGAGTTTTGGAACGTACGGCTATGCCGCAAAGTAGTGCTAGCTAGCAATGGTAAAAAATGGAAAACGTGGCGTTGCTACTCTAATACTAGTTGTGCTAGTGCTAGTACGCTCGCCCAGATTTTGCTATCCCATCCGGTCTGATCTGATGCTTCTCGCTACAGCTGCAGCCACTCACAAGTTCCAAACCAGCTAGAGAAGAAAAACTGTCCGCTCTAATTTGAGTAGTACTGCATGTTCACACATATGGAATCCCTCCCTCCGATCCACTGCCTCTTGTCCTCTGGGGCTAACTGCTCCAGGATGCCATTTGACATCTGCTCACTCCGCTTGTTCTCATCCACTCGCAATAGCATTAGTAGCACAACTGGACAAGGTAGCAACAACGGCTCGCCGTCCACATTCCACACCCGTTGCAGAAAGTGGAATAATCACCAAGAGAAAAATAGGGACCACACGAAAGTGGAGTGGTGTACATGGACTAACATTCATGCATGCACCATCAAAGTTCATAGAATGCACGTATACCAAATGAATATGTGGGTTTTAGTTTCCAGAGCTATCGATTCTGTGGTAGATATCTCCGTCCAAAAATAAATAAGTTAGACTTGTACAGATTCACATGTATCTATAGATTAAAACCGTATAGATACATGTGAGTTTAGACAAATACAAGTCACTTTTTCTGGACGGAGGGAGTTTCTTTTTTGTTGAGATTTCGATATCATATTTGAAAGGCTGTATGTGCATATAATTGACAAGAATATTCATATTTTGGTGGTGCAAATCCACCTAATGATGTCCCTTACCATAATAACTTTACGCCCACGAACATCGCACTGTTTATCCAACTGAAGGAACAATTTATTCTAGCGAGACACAAGGCATGGAGGGTGCCAATCAAGGGTAGACAGTCGACCGTGGTATATCCATTCTCCTAACCATTCAAACAATAACTTGCATTATTATGTTGTAAAAAACTATACATGTTCCCAGTTGTGAGATAACGTAGCGTCACCACAGTGACACCATGTTTGCACGCTTTCGCCTCTGCCCCAGCACACGAGACCATAACATATATATTTTTTAAACCAGGCAAAAGCTTTGCCAATTTCATTGATTAAGAATTATTTAAGAGTTTAATAAGATATAAGGAGCCAATCGGCTCCGAACCAAAAGGTTACTCTCGCAGTATTACTAAGCTCAAATATTTCGCCCCGCCACCCTGGAAGAGTTGCGCTACTTTCAACGTCCAAAAGCACAAAAGAAGGCATCCAAGCAACATTCCTAAAAACCCTTGCATTCGGCGTGTTCCAAATTTCCTATGTGGCAACTGGCAAGGAGGAGTAGGGAGGTTAGCCCCTTGCACGGATGCCCTTGAGCTCCGGAGATTGCGCACCACCATTCTTCAATTGTGTCAAATTTAGCCCATTGGGTAATGTCGAGGTCCACTAAGCCAAGCCACTTCTTGATGCCTGTCCAAATACGAAAGGAGTACCTACATTTGAATAGGTGTGCCATGGTCTCTAGCATCTACTTGCAAAGTTGACAAGTGCCACAATTTGGCCTTTTCGTGATGGCTGAGACGATTTGTCGTCTATACTTGGTTTTGGAGGAGTAACCACAAAATGAATTTGCATTTTGGGGAAATTTGCCCACAAGGAAGACGCAATGAAGGAGGTGGAGCACCCTCTCAAACTGCGCCAAATAGGCCGAGGTTGTGGAGTACTATCCGGGGGGTTTTAGCTTCCAAATAATAGTGTATGTGGCCACGTCGGAAAGGTGCACCTCTTGGATCTTAACCCGTAGATTGGAGAACTTGATGATGTGATAGACCGAGATGCAATATCTTTTTGTTGGACGCCTTAAAACCCTCGCGAAGTTATTTTTTTTTAGAGATGACGATAATGAGGTTGCAGTATCTTTTGGTTTGACGCCAAGGCAAGTGCCAAAACTTGGCCATTCTTCCATCCCCAACAACTATATTGATGGAGTCATAGAAGAGCTCTGTATTCTTGTCATCGCATGGGCCCCCCATCCCTAGCCAAGCACGCTCCGGCTACATCCATTCATACCATAGCCATTTTAGCCTCAAAGCTCTCACGAATTTCTATAGGTCCAAAATACCAAGCTCGCCCATATGCTTTGGTCTCAAACCAAATCCTTTTTTTACTTTGCATTTTCCACTGGAGACTTTTTTCGAGGCCGCCCAAAGGACAGTGGGCTCAAGCTTAAGGATGGCCATCATGAGGGTAGTAGATCGCTTGAAAGGTAGTCACAAATTTTAAGAGGGTCACCATCCCAGTGGTGGTGATGAATTTCTCTTGGCCAATTGGTAAATTTGCTTGCCATCTTGTCCACTGCCACAATGAACTAAGCGAAAGTCCACACAATGAAGATGGTGGACCAATAGCGGTAGCCCCAAATATCGAATTGGGAAATAGGAGAGCATTGCAGGGAAGCCATGGAGTATGACTCAATAAGCTACATTGTGAACGATAGTACCTGGGTTTCTCTATTTTTTTTAAATTGTTCGTTCGATATGTTTTTCTTATCGGTGGCTAATAATTTTCTAGGTACAATAAATTACAAATGTACCTAGCTAACCAATCCCACTTGTTTAGCAACCATAGACCAGACGTTTAATTAAACAACTCAAAACTAGTGCTCCTGACTTTGTCAGTCAGGTTTGGTGTGCCTGGCTTAGCTCATGATCATAATGAGCAAAACATAGTTATACTTATATCTTGGAGTGGATATAAAAAATACTACTACTTAGGAGTTAGAAGGGGTTCCTCCAAGCAATTGAATAAAAGATTTTAGATGGTGTACAACGAGAGAGCAGACGTTGACACTCGAACTCGTGATCTCACGCGTAAGACAGGTATCAGCACCTTCCAGCTATTCGGGCTAAGGCTCGGTTCATCGGATTGGATATTACACTCCCTCTGTATAGAAATATAAGACGTCTTAGCTTTGTAAAATCAGTGTATCTAGCCAACTTTTATAAATATATTCGGAGTGAACATATACACTAAAAAGATATCTAGATACATTCGTTTCACAAATCTAAAATTTCTTATATTTCTGAACAGAGTGAGGGAGTAGATTCTAACAACGGCATATGCATAGAATTGACAAAATATTGTTGGTGCAAACTAAGAGTCGTGCAGCTTCAGCAGAAATTGAGTCCTTTGGTCGTACAGTGAATAATGTACGAGGGGGCTGGGCGATGCCTTGGCTTTTGTCCACGTCCCCCACATATACGACATACCTGAACGCGACACGTGTCCCGGAAGCATGCCCACATATGGCCGTAATGTACGAGGGGGCTGGGCGATGCCTTGGCTTTTGTCCACGTCCCCCACACATACGACATACCTGAACGCGACACGTGTCCCGGAAGCATGCCCACATATGGCCGTAATGTACGAGGGGGCTGGGCGATGCCTTGGCTTTTGTCCACGTCCCCCACACATACGACATACCTGAATGCGACACGTGTCCCGGAAGCATGCCCACATATGGCCGTTCCTACTCTGGGAATCATTAAGGACACAGTCACTTTGGTACGTAGTAAGTACCCTGTGGCACGATCTATTGTCTGTCTGAGCCGACGAGTGAGTGCGTGCGTGCGTAAACGCCAGGCAGATAAGGCTGAAGAAGCCCAGATTTGCTGGTCTGATCTGCTGCTCCCGCTGCTTCACACTCCCACTGCAGCTGCGGCCCTCTCCCAAACAAGTAGTCCAAACCACAAAAGTTAACTCATCATACTACTATATTGCAAATGGCATCACGACTCTGTTTCCCTGTCCAAACTGAAATGCTCCACAGCTTACCGAATCGACCAACAAAGAACAGCTAAATGTGTACATATGGTTCAGTATTCCCAAATAGAAATACAATCTCTACAACGCAGACAACTATGACTATCGACAGATCTCCTCGACGGCGGCCACGATCTGTGCAGGCTGGACGACGGTGGCATCCTCGAGTGTCGCGGCGTACGGTGTCGGCACGTCCTGCGACGACAGGCACATGGGCAGGGCGTCCAGGTCGTCCCAGAAGTTGTCGATGATGGCCGACCTCAGGCTGGCGCCGATGCCGCCAGTCCGCATGCACTCCTCCACGATCAGCACACGGTGGGTCTTCCTAACGGAGTTCCCAATGGCGTGCAGGTCGAACGGCTTCAGCGACCGGATGTCGACGACCTCCGGGTCGTACCCCTTGTCCACCAGCGTCTTCACGGCCTGCATCACGTGGTACCTCATGCGGGAGTACGTGAGGATGGTCACCTGCGAGCCCTGCCGCACCATCTCGGCCTCCTCCAGGCAGCACACGTAGTCCTCGTCGGGGATCCTCTCCTTCAGGTTGTACAAGAGGACGTGCTCGAACAGCACCACGGGGTTCTCGCTCCTGATCGCCGCCTTCAGCAGGCCCTTGGCATTGTACGGGGTGGAGCAGGCCACCATCTGGAGGCCAGGGATCGACTGGAAGTAGGACTCCAGACGCTGCGAGTGCTCCGCGCCGAGCTGGCGGCCCACGCCGCCGGGTCCCCGGATCACGATCGGGATCTTGAACTGGCCCCCGGAGGTGTAGTGCAGCATGCCGCAGTTGTTTGAGATCTGGTTGTAAGCAAGGAGGAGGAAACCCATGTTCATGCCTTCAACGACTGGCCTCAGCCCCTTCATTGCTGCTCCGACTCCCATACCGGTGAAAGAATTCTCGGCGATAGGCGTGTCGAGGACCCGGAGGTCTCCAAACATCTCAGACAAACCTTTGGACACCTTGTATGAACCTCCGTAGTCACCTACATCTTCACCAATCATGCACACTGTAGGATCCAATGTCATCTCCTCTATCATGGCTTCACGAAGGGCCTCAAACATCAACACCTCGTGACTGAACACAACAGAAGGATGATTCAGTCAGCCATTTTACGGCAGGCAGAATGATAGATATGATATAATTATGCAGACTTCTTCTCTCGCCGAAAACAAACAATAAGAAGCAATCTTTTTCAATCATAAAATGCAACATACGTAATAGCTTTATTTAAGAGAACAGAACTGCAGTACTCGTTTAATTATTCAAGCAGTCTAGACTTGTCTTTCTTGTAATGCTCTAGTGGGAAGACTATACGGTTTACTCCAGTGGGGCAGGAAAGTGTTTATTGAATTAGGAATCAGGTAATCTATTGGTTTAGAGTTAAGTTTATATTACTTACACCGACAACATATAGCAGTATATTTTTTCCACTAATAAATAGGGCATGTGTATCAGTACATAGATGGAAATGGGCAATAATCTGCCTCTCTTTTGGTAGTAGTTACAAGCCAGAATGGCCAGCTTACGAGAAATATAAGAAACTTCCTGGCAATTAAAAGTTCTGTTTGCAACAAATTCTACTTCCATCTCAAAGTCTGAACCCAAGCAAGTTGAACCTTGGTTTCTACTAACAAATGGATGGCCGTCAACTGCTAATAAGCAGACATCTTAGTATTTGCATATCAATAATTATACCTTGTTAACTTTAACTCTCCTACCCAAGTTTTAACATAATTAAGAATTTTGCTTCCTCAGATAAAGTCAGCCTGAAGACACATGTTGTAAAACCATGTGAAAGTCTAAATGTGTTTAGAATTTCAAAATAATAAATATATATACTCTTCCAACAGTACAACGAGTAAATCAAGTGGAACATGAATTCCTGAAGTGTCAGATATGTGAATTACACATGATATAGTTCAACTGAACATACAGGAATGAACAGAAGTTTCCAAGGAACAGGCCACCCTATAACAGTCGTCGCATCCAAATAAAACAGTAAATCTTGTGTCTAATTAAATAAATGCAACAGCCCAAATTACCAATCAATCTGTCCATATACAATCAAGAGGAAAGGACGTGCAGGACCAGCTTAATTAGTATGAACTGTTCGTTCAATTAGAACCATTCAGATGTTTAATTTCGCAAGAGCAATGGCATGTAACAAAATACAAGTACTTGGTTGCGCCAAAACTTACCCGCCAGAAGTGGAGCTTGCCGCCTCATCCTTGGCAACGGCGGCGCGGGCGACCACCGGCCCAGCCCGCGACGAACCCGTCCTCCTCACCGCCGCGGACACCCGCAGGTTCCTAGCCACTGCGCGTGGTCAGAGTCCGTGAGCCGCTTCGCATAATCGTAGAGCGCGCGCGCGCAGAGGCGAGGGGGGCTCGGCGCGTACCTGGTGGGACAGCGGCAGATCTGGACCTGGAAACGGCGCCGTGCAGCGCGGCCGCCGTGGCTTGCAGCGAGGCGGCGGCGGCGGCCATCGGTCTCGTAGTGGTGTGGCCGCACTGAACCGGTGCGGGAGGCGGATAGCGCGAGGTGAGCAGCTCGCGGCGACGACGTGGCGGATGCGGTGTGAACTGTGAACCGCGTGAGCGGGGTTTACTGACCGAGGACTGCGTCAGGGGCTACTGTCGGGGGCTGTTTCACTGCGCGCGGTTTATGGACTGTGAGTCCACTCACGCTCCCGGGAGGGCCTTACTACGCCATTTTTTTTTCGGACGTCGAAATTTCGTCGTTCTGGTGAACCCTAGTATTCGCCTCGAATTTGGCCCAAATACATCCAGCATCTTAGGCCGAAACCAAAGCGTTGGGTGTCGCCTAGCAACGCTATCGGCGCGCGGGGAAAGGGGGAGAGGGGCTCGTGGCTCCATCCTGTCAGCGAGTGAAGGCAACGGACAGCCGGGCAAACGGTCGCCAGTCCAATCGCCCATGCGACGGCGTAATGGCGCACCACCGCCCGCCCACCTTCCCGCTCTTTCTCATTTCTCGCCCTCGTCGCTACACCCCTCCCGTCCTCGGCGCTCTTTCCTCAAATGGCTATAAAAGCTGGCAACCTCGCTTTTTTCGAGCACACTTCCACTCCTCCATTTCCTACCCCAAAGCATCAAGTTCCAGGCGAAGAGAAGGTCAGCGGAAGCAATGGCAGAGAGGTATCCCGGCGATGGAGCGGGGGCGAATGGCTTCGGCCGGCGTTGGCTACATCCGTGGAAGTCTCGGCTCCTCCACGACGCCAACAACCCAACACCGTCGGATTCCCAATGCCCTCTGACATGGAAGCTAAGAGGGCCGGTGTCGGAGGGGTCCGAACGGGTCAAAGAGATCTAGGCGATGATCACCGGCATTGACCCCGACGAGGTGGCGCACCCCAAGAACCACGCCAACTAGGACTAGTTCTTCCACGACTGCCGGGGGCGCTAGTTGGCCTACCACGAGGGCGGAGGCCCGGCGGCGGCGCGCAACAATACCGAAGGCCCACGTCATTGGTGGAGTACGCCCGATCGCACCATCGCCGCCGTCCTAGAGTACATCACCGAGGGCTACACCATGTTCCTAGGCTACCCGTCGTCCTTTTCGTGGCGCCGTGGGGTGGCCTCCCTGATGCCGAGGAGGATGGTCAGCGCGTGGTCCTCGTCTTCGGCGTCGGCCTCGCGCTCGTCTGGCTCGGCGCCTAACAAATCGTCGCGCTCCACGTCGCTGCTCCGGCCGGAGTCTCCAGTGCGCTCGCTGCCACACACACACTCGCGCGGCCTCGTCATCAACGAGTGTCGTGCTCTGTTGCCGCCGAGCGGCCACCTTCGCTTCATGAGGCCGAAGCTACGAGGGCGACGTCGTCTTTGTTTTCTAGCTATATTTTTGTCTTAGGGTTTCTGATGTTCAATGAACATCACAAATATCGACAACTACATCATTCCCACTTTAGAATTACCGCCTAGTTGATCCGTCTCGGTCTTCATTTCTTTCTGTTTTTTCTTGTTTTAGTCCGGGTGTGTGTGCTGCTGCCCTAGCATCGTGTTGTGTTTCTGTCTTTGGGCGATGTGCTGTCTGGCCCAACAGCGGTCTCATCTATGTGCTTTATTTATAAAGCGGGGCGAAAGCCTATTTCGAGAGAGAATTAACGCCACACAACTACTGAAAGGTAATGTTTGGTGGCACAGTTATATCTAGACCACACACTGCCCTGAACGGTGACCTCCCATAAATAACGAACTACTCCATGTAGCAGAGCCATTTGTAGTTGCCAGGGATGAATGGAAAGTTGTGGAACAAGAGCAACAATGTAGTCAGGCATGCATGGAAAGTCACATAGTGCAATCTATAAGGGAAATGGACGCATCAGAAATTCGAGTTGGAGAGTGTGTTGAAACTGTAGTGCCGAATTTTCAAGGAGGGTTAGCAGTGAGCACATCGAATAAGTGCTATCAGCAAATAGACAATGAGCTCAGGCCCCCGGTGACGCAACAGATTATTTTTCTGGGTCTGTAACGTAACTCGACACCACCAGGACCCTCGCGGGTAAAAGCAACATATCACTGGTGGAAACGGGGCTATAGGTCCTGGTTGGTACGGGGCTTTAGTCCCGGTTGTCCAACCGGAACGGGGCAATCGGGACTAAAGCCCTAACAACCGGGACTAAAGGGTGCACACTTGGCAGCGGCAGAGGGCGAGGGGGTGGAGCATTAGTCCCGGTTCGTGACAGGAACCGAGACTAATAACCTTCTGCCGCGGCAGAGATTTGGCCCATTTCTCTGCCGCGGCAGAGAATTCATTTTGGCACATTTTGTTGCCGCGGCAGCATTTTCGCCACTTTTTGTGCCGCGACAGATAATTCATTTAGGTTGTTTTATTGTTTATTTAGTGATTTGCACTTATCAATGAAGGAACTTTATATTACATCATGATGATAATATTATATTCAATACACAGATCGAGTTCATGCACTACATACAAAAATTGCTATTCGATGCTACCGGCCAATTTCTTCAAAGTTGCTATTTTTACAATTCTTATTGTCTATACACAGTCGAGTAGTATTCCCCTTTTGGGTCTAAGACTTCTGCATCCAAGAATCCCGCCAATTCCTTCTGAATTGCTCGTACGCGATCCTTTGGCAGAAGACCGTCCCGTAGACGTTCGATCTGATTTAAAAAAGGAGTCAGCCTATATGAATGAAACTAAACACAATTTGATTGTAATTAAAAACTATAGAAATTGTTTACGTACGTGGAGTTGCTCTAAATTTCTGCCCTTCTCATCGCACGTCTGCCGGATGAACTCGCAAACATAGTATCCACATAGATTGTTACCTGGTCCCTGCGTCAGGCACTTTACGAGAACAGAGTTCAATCAAAATAATAATCAAGCATGATAATAACTGTATCAAAACTAGAATCAAAGAGATGCGCGGATATAGCTAGTGGTGCTTACATCTAGTGCTTCAAATGTAAGCTCCTTTTTCCAAACACCCCTAGCCTTGTTGGTGAACCGTTTTCAAGCGCTGCCCGGCGTAGAAAACGGATAAAATAAGTTATTAAGTACTTGATATCATAAAATTCACGAACGTTGCCGATATAGTGTCGTAATGATTAGAATTACCGCTGGAGAAGTATCTGCATGTCCTTCGACGTCTCAAGGGGTTTATGTTTCGAGTCGATGACTAGTACACGCCCTTTGTCAAGTTGAATGATTAACAGAATATAGTGGAAGCTGCAAATGCATAACTAATCAATTATATACTTAACATCGAGTAAGCGAAATAGAAAGTGTATACAAGACAATAACACTCACTCGAAGTTGTAAGGAAATAGTATTTCCCTTTTGGTTTCTTGAAACCTTAACGCGTGTACTATATTATCCTCCGTATCCTGGGGGCTTATTTTGAGATTAGCTTCATGAACCCAATATGGGTCAATGAAGCCAATGTCATAGATTTGTCCTCTGCTGCATTCGAGAATCTTCATTCTGCATATTACAGTATGATTATATACATGCAATAAACAAAATAATATAGCTGGAGACTAAATTAATTATAGAATTAGTACTTACAGACAATAGACACTGATGATCGATTTGTCCAAGGCGTCTTCATTGAATAATTGAAATAGTTCATCAAATTCAATGGATATCATGTCATCCTTATCTTTCCCATGATGCTTTTTTGTAACCCTCAGCACTATCCAGTTAGCCCCGGCCCTTGTGGCATGCATGTACCAGTTATGCAATCTTCGCATTTTTGTTGGAAGATTGTTTACCTCCTCAGGTTTGACGAGAGGTTTGCCGTACTGGTATTTGTATGCTACTTCACTCACGGGGAAGAACTCTAACTGGGATAAGTACTGGGCAATACTCATACCTTGAGCAGCGGCAGCTTCTCCGTATTGTGCAACTACCTCTGGATCATACTGCTCTTCGGCCCCATATTTTCTCGACCCCACATTGGTTTGGGAAATCACCTTGAGAGGGGCGCAAGTCTGTTTTGCTTGTTCTCCGAGCTGGGCAACAGATTTCTCGCTTGCATCAGTACTGCTCTTCGAGGCTTTTTGTGCCGCATGTGACTTGAGAATAGAACGCTCATAGTCTGATGACAGCTTTGGCTCGGGTTGATGAAGAGTCTTTAGCATTTTCAACACTTTGGCTTTTTCTTCTTTGGTGCTGGGGAACACTGGCTCTTTCGGCCGCCTCAGCTTAGCGAAAAACGCTGCCGTTTCCGCATCAACGATCGCCGCAGTCTCCTCTTCAGTATAGTCATAAGCTCTCTTGGGAGGAACCTGTTGGAATTATGCCCTAGAGGCAATAATAAAGATGTTATTATTATAATTCTTGTTCATGATAAAGTTTATATACCATGCTAGAATTGTATTAAGCGGAAACATTAATACTTGTGTGGTTTGTGAACAACACCGTGTCCCTAGTACGCCTCTATGGACTAGCTCATTGATCAATGATGGTTAAGGTTTCCTGACCATAGACATGAGTTGTCAATTGATAATGAGATCATATCATTGGGAGAATGATATGGTGGACAGACCCAAACTAAGCGAAGCAATTAGATCGTGTCATTGTGTTCATCTTTGCGAAACTTTTCCTATGTCAAATATTGTATTCCTTAGACCATGAGATAATACAACTCCCTGGTATCGTAAGAAAGCTTTGAGGTCATCAAACGTCATCCTATGAGAGGGTGATCATAAAGGTGTCTCTCAGGTGATCGGAAAGTATCTTTTGGGTTGTATGTATCGAGATGGGATTTGTCCCTCCCAAGTCGGAGAGATATACTTCGGGCCCACTCGGTAATCGATATCAACACAGCTTGCAAGCATGTGGTTAAGGAGTTAATCACAAAGTGATATCGGATTACGGAACGAGTAAAGTACTTGCTGTGAACGAGATTGAACTAGGTATGACGATACCGACGATCGAATCTCGGGCAAGTAAAATATCGCGAGACGAAGGGAATATATATATGGGATTGATTGAATCCTGGCATCGTGGTTCATCCGATATGATCATCGATGAATGTGTGGGAGTCAATATGGGTGCCCAGACCCCGCTGTTGATTATTGATAGAAGATCATGTCTGCATATTCTCGAACCCGCAGGGTCACACACTTAACGTGTCTCGACGCTAGGATAGATTGGATAATTGGTTTATGAATTTTTGTTCGGAGTCTCGGATGGGATCCGGGACATCACGAGAGGTTCCGGAGTGGTCCGGAGAATAAGATTCATATAAGGCAGTGCAGTTTTTGGAGTTCGGAATTGTTCCGGATTAATCGGTATTGTACCGGAAGCTTCTAGAACCTTCCGGAAGGGGGCCAACGTGGTCTCACCTTCTGGGAGGGGGCATGGGCCTATGAGGGAGTGTCCTGGCCGCATTGGGCCAGGGGCACAAGGCCCCATAGGGCCCAACCGATCCTAGATAAGTTTAAATCGTTTAAACTAGAGATAAGATAAGATAGGATTTCTAGATAAGGGAGAGTTTAAATTGTTTAAACTAGAGATAGGCTTGGAGGAGAGGCTAGGGCTGGCCACACCCCCCCTCTATATATAGAGGGCTGGTGCGCCCCCTCTCACACACCTTACACCTTCCTCCAAACCCAGTTGCCCTGCTGCCCTTCCTCTCCCCCTCCCGACTGTTTGTAGGCGAAGCCCTGCGGCAGAAATTCTCCACCATATACACCACGCCGTCGTGCTGTAGATCCAATCTATCTCTCCACCCTACTTGCTGGTCCGAGGAAGGAGGAGACGTCGAGGTGCTGCACGTGTGCATCTCACGGAGGCACCGCCACTTGTGGTGCTAGATCGGATCGGATCGCGAGGAGGAGAGGCGAGTACGACTACATCACCCACGTTCCGACGAACGTTCCGCTGTGCGAATCTTCAAGGGTATGAAGATCTAATCCAATCTCTCTCGTTGTTTGCATCTCCTAGATTAGATCTTGGCTTTCCTTCTGTTCGCTTCCGTAGAAAATTTTGATTTACTATGCTGCGAAACCCTTCAGTGGTATCAGAGCTAGATCTATGCGTAGATGTGATTCACGAGTAGAACGCAACATGGTTGTTACGGGCGTTGATGTTTTCTGTTGCAAGCCTCTTGTTTGTGTTCTTCTTATGACGCGGGATAGTGAGATTGAAGCGGTCCAGGCCAACCTTACGCGACGTCGTTCGCGAGACCGGCTCCGCACTTGACGTGTGGCTTGTACCACACATGCGGCTGGTGGATGTCAGTTTCTCTCACTATAGTTGTCATGGGATTAACACCGGAGTTTGGCAACCATAATATCACCGTTGTGGCTTTCCGTAGGTAAGAATCGTTCTTAGCATCTACTCCCATAAGCCACGTAAAACATGCAACAACAAAGTAGAGGCGTCTAACTTGTTTTTGCAGGGAGTGTTTTCTGTGATATGGTATGGCCCAAGATGTGATGTGTATATTGTATGCGATGATCATGTTTTGTAATGTTTCACGACTTGCATGTCGATGAGTACACAACCGGCAGGAGCCATATGGTTGTCTTTATAATTGTGTATGACCTGCGAGTCAACTTCTTATACGCCATGTAATAGCTTTACTTTATCGCTAAGTAGTTAGCAATAGTTGTAGTTGCTATTCGTGGTGGAGGCAATCATGGTGGAGTGATGGAGATCATGCCGGAACGCACAAGATGGAGATCATTGCGCGAAGATTGGCTATACCATGTCACATAAAGTTATATGCATGTGATGTTTATCCTTTTATGTATCTTATTATGCTTAGATCGCGACGGTAGCATTATAAGATGATTCCTCTCTTAAAGATCAAGATAAAACTGTGTTCTCCCCATGTATGCACCGTTGCGAAAGTTCGTCGTGTCCAAGCATCACGTGATGATCGGGTGCTATAGACTCTACGCTCACATACAACGGGTGCAAGCCAGTTTTGCACACGCGGAAATACTTGGGTTTGACTTGACGAGCCTAGCATGTACAGACATGGCCTCGGAACACATGAACCGAAAGGTTAAGCATGAGTCATATGAATGATATGATCGACACTTTGTTGTCCACCATTGAAACCACATCTCTTCTCGTGATGATCGGATTAGGTGTGGTGAATTTGGATCGTGTTCACTAAACAACTTGAGGGATGTTGAATTTAGTGGGAGTTCATATAGTAATTTGATTAAGTTGAACTATTTATCATGAACATAGTCTAAATTGTACTTGCAAATACTGTAGATCACATGGCCAAGTCCAACTTCAACTTCAACGTTTTTTCTGAGAAAGAAAAGCTTAGAAACAATGGGTCTAACTTCACCAACTGGTTCCGCAATCTAAGAATCATTCTGTCTGGCGGACAAAAGGACTATGTCCTTGAGAAAGCGTTAGGTAACCCCCCTGCTGCAACTGCGCCGGCTGATGAGAAAGCTGTCTATCAGTCGCGCAAAGATGATTATGGTGTGATTAAGAGCACCATGTTGTTTGCTATGGAACCGGAACTTCAAAATTGTTTTGAAAACTATCCCGGGCCCTTTGAGATTCTCGAGGAGCTGAAAACCATGTTTTAGATTCAGGCCCGTTCTGAGAGATATGAGATCTCTGAGAAGTTCTTTAACTGCAAGATGGAGGAAGGGAGTTCCGTTAGTGAGCACGCCATTAAGATGTCGGGCTACACTCAACGCCTTGAGCAACTGGACTGCAAGATTCCAGAGGAGCTCAAGATTGACAGGGTTCTGTAATCACTCCCTCCCAGCTACAAAAGTTTTGTAGTAACTCACAATCAGATTGGTTCCACTGATACGATCACCGAGCTCTTCGCAAAGCTGAAGGCTGCGGAGGTGGACATCAAAAAGGATAATCATGTGTTGATGGTCAACAAGCCCTCCTTTAAGAAAGGTAAAGGTGCAAAGAAGCCCTTCAAGAAAAGCGGCGGCAAGCGCGTTGCCCCTGCTGAGAAGAAGCTCAAGTCTGGACCTAAGCTGGACACTGAGTGCTTCTATTGCAAGGACAAGGGTCACTAGAAGCGCAACTGTCCGAAGTACTTAGTGGACAAGAAGGCTGGCACCATCAAAGGTATATTTGATATACATGTTATTGATGTTTTTCCTTACTAGCCCTCGTTGTAGTGCCTGGGTATTTGATACTGGTTCAGTTGCTAATATTTGTAACTCGAAACAGGAGCTACGGAATAGACGACGGCTTGCGAGGGATGAGGTGACGATGCGCGTTGGCAACGGATCAAGAGTTGATGTGATGGCCGTCGGCACGCTCTCCTTAGTTTTACCTTCGGGATTAGTTTTAAACCTTAATAAATGTTATTATGTGCCTGTGTTGAGCATGAACATTATTTCTGGATCGTGTTTATTGCAAGACGGTTATTCATTTAAATCGGAGAATAATGGTTGTTCTATTTATATGAGTAACATCTTTTATGGTCATGCACCCCTTGTAAATGGTTTATTTCTTCTAAATCTCGAAAGGGATGAAACACACATCCATAACATTGAGGCTAAGAGATGCAAAGTAAATAGTGATAATACTACTTATTTGTGGCACTGTCGTCTAGGTCATATTGGTGTAAAGCGCATGAAGAAACTCCATTCTGATGGACTTTTGGAGTCTCTTGATTTTGAATCATTTGACACATGCGAACCATGCCTCATGGGCAAGATGATCAAAACCCCGTTCTCCGGTATGATGGAGCGAGCAACGGACTTGTTGGAAATCATACATACCGATGTATGCGGACCGATGAGTGTTTCGACGCACGGTGGATATCGCTATTTTCTCACTTTTACCGATGACTTAAGTAGTTATGGGTATATCTATTTAATGAAACATAAATCTGAAACGTTTGAAAAGTTCAAAGAATTTCAGAATGAAGTGGAGAACCATCGTAACAGAAAGATTAAGTTTCTACGATCCGATCGTGGGGGCGAATATTTGAGTTATGATTTTCTCACGCATCTCAAAGCAAGTGGAATCGTTTCACAACTCACGCCACCCGGAACACCACAGCGCAATGGTGTGTCTGAACGCCGGAATCGAACCCTATTAGATATGGTCCGATCGATGATGTCTCTTACTGATTTGCCGTTATCATTTTGGGGTTATGCATTAGAAACCGCTGCATTCACTTTAAATAGGGCTCCATCTAAATCCGTTGAGACGACACCGTATGAACTGTGGTTTGGTGCTAAACCTAAGTTGTCGTTTCTTAAAGTTTGGGGATGCGAAGCTTACGTCAAGAAGTTGATGCCGGACAAGCTCGAACCCAAAGCGGAGAAGTGCGTCTTCATAGGATACCCTAAGGAAACTATTGGGTATACCTTCTATCACAGAACCGAAGGCAAAGTATTTGTCGCAAAGAACGGTTCCTTTCTTGAGAAGGAGTTTCTCTCGAAAGAAGTGAGTGGGAGGAAAGTAGAGCTAGACGAGGTTATTGAACCTTCTCTTGAATTGGAGAGTAGCGCAGCACCTGAAATTGTTCCAGTGCCGCCTGCACCAACAATAGAGGAAGCTAATGACAAGGATCATGAAGCTTTGGACGATGCTGCTACTGAACGTCGCAGGTCGACAAGGTCACGTGCCCCTCCTGAGTGGTACGGTAACCCTGTCTTGACTGTCTTGTTAGTAGAAGACAGTGAACCTATGAACTATGAGGAAGCGATGATGAGCCCAGACTCTGAGAAATGGCTAGAAGCCATGAAATCCGAATTGGGATCCATGAGCGAAAACCAAGTATGGACTTTGGTGGACCCTCCTAGCGACCGATAGGCCGTTGAGTGCAAATGGATCTTCAAGAAGAAAACGGACGCGGATGGTAATGTTACCGTCTACAAAGCACGGCTTGTTGCGAGAGGTTTTCGACAAGTTCAAGGTGTTGACTACGATGAGACTTTCTCTCCCGTAGCGATGTTTAAGTCCATTCGGATTTTATTAGCAATTGCTGCGTTTCATGATTATGAAATATGGCAGATGGATGTCAAGACTGCATTCCTCAATGGCAACATTGATGAAGAGTTGTATATGATGCAACCCGAAGGTTTTGTCGATCCTAAGGATGCTGATAAAGTATGCAAACTTCAGCGTTCCATTTATGGACTGAAGCAAGCATCTCGGAGTTGGAACCTTCGTTTTGATCAAGTAATCAAGAGCTTTGGATTTGTTCCAAATTGCTATGAAGCTTGCATCTACAAGAAAGTGAGTGGGAGCTCGGTGACGTTTCTGGTACTATATGTGGATGACATATTGATTATTGGAAATGACATCGACATGCTTAACGATGTGAAGAGTTATTTGAACAAGTGTTTTTCAATGAAAGACCTAGGTGAAGCTGCTTATATATTGGGCATCAAAATCTATAGAGATAGACAAAGACGCCTGATAGCTTTAAGCCAGAGTACATACCTAGACAAAGTTCTGAAAAGGTTCAGAATGGATAAGGCATTGAAAGGTTTAGTGCCTATGTTGTCAGGTAAGATATTGAGCAAGGCTCAGTGTCCAGCTACGGTAAATGATAGGGAAGCTATGAGCAAAGTGCCTTATGCCTCGGCCATAGATTCCATCATGTATGCCATGCTGTGTACTAGACCGGATGTGTCCAATGCTCTTAGTTTGACGAGCAGATATCAAAGTGATCTAGGAGTGGAATACTGGACAGCCGTGAAGAACATCCTAAGGTACCTAAATAGGACTAAAGAAATGTTCTTAGTCTATGGGGGTGATGAACAGCTCGTCGTAAAAGGTTACGTCGATGCTAGTTTCGACACCGACAAGGATGATTCTAAATCTCAGACAGGATACATGTATATTTTGAATGGAGGAGCTGTGAGCTGGAGAAGCTGCAAGCAAAGCGTGATCACGGGATCTACAGTAGAAGCGGAATACATGGCTGCTGCAGAAGCGTCAAGTGAGGGAGTTTGGATCAGAAACTTCATCACTGAGCTTGGCATGGTTCCAAGTGCATTGGACCCACTGGAGATATTGTGTGACAACACTGGCGCCATAGCACCCGCTAAGGAACCAAGATATCATCCAAAGACCAAGCATATCAATCGCAAGTTTCATATAATCCGAGATTATATAGCAGATGGAGATCTGAAGATCAGCAAAGTACATACAGATCTGAATGTCGCAGATCCATTGACTAAACCTCTTCCACGTGTAAAACATGATCAACACCTCAGTGCCATGGGTGTGAGATTGTTGCCAAATGTAAACTAGATTATTGACTCTAGTGCAAGTGGGAGACTGTTGGAATTATGCCCTAGAGGCAATAATAAAGATGTTATTATTATAATTCTTGTTCATGATAAAGTTTATATACCATGCTAGAATTGTATTAAGCGGAAACATTAATACTTGTGTGGTTTGTGAACAACACCGTGTCCCTAGTACGCCTCTATGGACTAGCTCATTGATCAATGATGGTTAAGGTTTCCTGACCATAGACATGAGTTGTCAATTGATAATGAGATCATATCATTGGGAGAATGATATGGTGGACAAACCCAAACTAAGCGAAGCAATTAGATCGTGTCATTGTGTTCATCTTTGCGAAGCTTTTCCTATGTCAAATATTGTATTCCTTAGACCATGAGATAATACAACTCCCTGGTATCGGAAGAAAGCTTTGAGGTCATCAAACGTCATCCTATGAGAGGGTGATCATAAAGGTGTCTCTCAGGTGATCGGAAAGTATCTGTTGGGTTGTATGTATCGAGATGGGATTTGTCCCTCCCAAGTCGGAGAGATATACTTCGGGCCCACTCGGTAATCGATATCAACACAGCTTGCAAGCATGTGGTTAAGGAGTTAATCACAAAGTGATATCGGATTACGGAACGAGTAAAGTACTTGCTGTGAATGAGATTGAACTAGGTATGACGATACCGACGATCGAATCTCGGGCAAGTAAAATATCGCGAGACGAAGGGAATATATATATGGGATTGATTGAATCCTGGCATCGTGGTTCATCCGATATGATCATCGATGAATGTGTGGGAGTCAATATGGGTGCCTAGACCCCGCTGTTGATTATTGATAGAAGATCATGTCTGCATATTCTCGAACCCGCAGGGTCACACACTTAACGTGTCTCGACGCTAGGATAGATTGGATAATTGGTTTATGAATTTTTGTTCGGAGTCTCGGATGGGATCCGGGACATCACGAGAGGTTCCGGAGTGGTCCGGAGAATAAGATTCATATAAGGCAGTGCAGTTTTTGGAGTTCGAAATTGTTCCGGATTAATCGGTATTGTACCGGAAGCTTCTAGAACCTTCCGGAAGGGGGCCAACGTGGTCCCACCTTCCGGGAGGGGGCATGGGCCTATGAGGGAGTGTCCTGGCCGCATTGGGCCAGGGGCACAAGGCCCCATAGGGCCCAACCGATCCTAGATAAGTTTAAATCGTTTAAACTAGAGATAAGATAAGATAGGATTTCTAGATAAGGGAGAGTTTAAATTGTTTAAACTAGAGATAGGCTTGGAGGAGAGGCTAGGGCTGGCCGCACCCCCCCTCTATATATAGAGGGCTGGTGCGCCCCCTCTCACACACCTTACACCTTCCTCCAAACCCAGTTGCCCTGCTGCCCTTCCTCTCCCCCTCCCGACTGTTTGTAGGCGAAGCCCTGCGGCAGAAATTCTCCACCATATACACCACGCCGTCGTGCTGTATATCCAATCTATCTCTCCACCCTACTTGCTGGTCCGAGGAAGGAGGAGACGTCGAGGTGCTGCACGTGTGCATCTCATGGAGGCACCGCCACTTGTGGTGCTAGATCGGATCGGATCGCGAGGAGGAGAGGCGAGTACGACTACATCACCCACGTTCCGACGAACGTTCCGCTGTGCGAATATTCAAGGGTATGAAGATCTAATCCAATCTCTCTCGTTGTTTGCATCTCCTAGATTAGATCTTGGCTTTCCTTCTGTTCGCTTCCGTAGAAAATTTTGATTTACTATGCTGCGAAACCCTTCAGAACCTTTGGTACTTTTGGAAGAGGCTCTTGTTTACGTTTCGGCGATCGCTTACCACGAGGCACAGTAGCGGTACGCTTACGCTTTTGACCCTTAGGCGCCGGCGATGGCTCCCGCGGCGATGGCTGCGCCGGAGATTGGTGAGGCGACGGAGCCGGGTGAGGCGACGAAGACGGCTGCCGCGGCGGCGACGACCTCGCTGGAGACGGGTGAGGCGGCGGCGAAGATGGCCTTGGCGTGTGATTTCGAAGCACGATACATTCCTTCGGCCATAGAATGGTGACGTTTTTTGCGTCTCCCAGCACAGTCACATCCCCTTCACCTGCACGGTAGTGAAGATCCAAAACTTCAAAGGTGGGCATGATTTCATCCACGCCGACAACAGCGTAGCCCTCTGGAACCGGACGACAATGGTAAGTTGGTGTCGGTCCAATTGGTAAGGCATAGCCGACCGCCACCTTCATTGATATGTTCACAACTTTGACATGTAGCTCGCAGTGTGTCATCTCTGTGATATCATCCACTGGGTAGCCAACAGGAGCCATCGTCGGTGCATCATCGTCATCGCCATTGTCATCACCCGGGACCTCGGTGGAAGCCACACTGCTTTTTCGATTATTCGATAGGCTGGTAGCATCGAATGCAGTGTGCTGCTGAGATGGGCCGGTAGTACTTTGCTCTTTAAGTGCGTTAATTTCATCTTGTTGTTGCTTTAATCGTTCTTCAATTAAACGCATTCGCTCTTTCTGACTATCTGCTTCAACTTCCGCCCTGTCCTTTCTCCTCTGACGGCTTCTATCAGGATATTTCTTCCTCTCTTCGGGAAACCCAGTCCTCCATGGTTGGGAGCCTCTTGTGCCTCGTGTTCGTCCTTCATGTTCCTTATTTCCAAGGGCGAGTGTGAGCTCATCATTCTCTCTATCGGGAATGAAGTCCCCATCTTTAACAGCCTTTACTGCTTTTCTGATCCTCTCGATTGGCAAGGGGTCTTCTTTATGTCGTATGTTATATATACACCTCCCTTCCGAGTCCAACGTGCCCCCATGCCCGTAAAACCAATTCCTTGCACGTTCTACCCAATCGTCTGTCTCTGGGGTGATCTTTTTATCACGCAGTTCATTCTCAAGTTTCTCCCACTTAGGAATGCCAGCCCTGTAGCCACCTTGCCCCATAGTATGGTGATACTTCTTGTTAGCAGCATTCAGCTTATTCATTGCAGACATTTTCTTAGCTTTTTCTGATGTCTTGTATTCCACAAACTCAGCCCAAAATGGTTTTATCTTCTCAAACTGAATATTCTTGAAATCGGGAGTCTTCTCTTTCACGACATAGTCAAGGTGCAATCTTTTCTTCCAGTTGGTAAAACACTGGGCCATCTTCTTCAAAGCCCACTCCCTGACCTTAGCCTCCATGGATCTCCCATGTTGTAAGGCGTCCTCAACTGGATCCTCCGCATTTGGATCCAGCTCTATCTTCGGTAGTTTGAAATTAACCATGAGCCTCTTCCATAGTAAATCTTTGGCGTGGTTAGGGACAAATAAACATGTTCCCTCTTCATCCGCATTAGCAGGCCTATTCCAATTTCTAATGGTGATCGGGATTAAGTCCCTAACGATTACTCCGCATTGTGCCACAAATTTGTTTGCGACAACTTCGGGAGCCGTCGGCTTGCCGTCTTCAGCGACATCTTCGATCCTGAACCTCTCATGGTCTTGCAACTTTTTGGTTGGGCCTCGTCTGCTCTTTTCAGTAGATTCCTTCGATCGGAGGGCTAAAAGAAGAAAGATCATCGTTACTATTTCTATATAGATAGCAGATGATTAATTAATGAATTAATTATATTACATGCACCTCGCCGGAGCGGTCGTCTTCTCGATTACACAAGGCATCGCCTTCTCCCTCGCGGAAGGCAACACCTTCAACCTCAAACAAGTTGTCTATTCCGGTAAAAAGAGGATCACCCTCACCGGAGTTGTTCAGAAACGTTGATACGTCTAAATTATCTTCCCCACGGATCACACCTTGGATCAACTCTTCCTTTTCTTCGTCTCTGACGTGTGGGTCCATATTTTCTGCATAGGTGGAAAAACTAATAAGTCAAAGCGGCTAAAGGAGAAAGTTAAGTACGGTGTTGAGAGATATAAACCCTAATTCAGAGAAACCCTAATATATACATACACAATAATAAAAATGAAGAGAAACCCTAAACCCCAAACCTAGCTACAAAAAGGAAACCGTGTAGTAGATAGGTAACTCTAGCTAAAATCAACTAAAATCAATATTCCGGAGTTCCGAGGGGTGTAAAACCTAGTTCGGAGAAACCTCGGATGCATATGAGAGGGGAACATGAGTATAAGGCTACAAAAGGGAAACTATCCAGCAGATAGGTAACACTAGATACTAACAAAATACCATATTGGAATCGATTTAAGAGGGTTCGGAATGCCCTGGCGAAGGCACATCGTCGAACCCACGTGCACCTAAGGGGTATTAATGATTCCTTATCTAAGATAGGGCTTTTAAGTTGCTTGACAATGTGAATCGGGTCTAGGGCTACCCACATCTGATCTCATATCATCACGTTCTCCTGTCATACTAGATTCTCTGCATCAGATACATCATCTGGATGGACCAGAACTGACAGCTATGCATGGCTAAGCAGACACAGATACAAGCTCTAGCAGTGTACACAAGCCAAACCTAGTTATGCTAGGAGCAATGGATCAGGTAATATAAGCTCAAGGGAGTATGCAATAGATAGGATACTCTATCTATCGATAAAGACCACAGTAGAATCGTATGCATCATGGCAAGAATTGAAATGCTTTCGAAATCATAGGATTATATCATGGTGGGGCTATGCTTGCCTTTGCCCGTTGATAGAAGATAAATAGATCTTCGGAAGCCTTGTACTTGACTTGATTATAGTTGATCAAGTATTTTTCGTCGATCTTCTATGGTCTTGATCTCGGTCTTCGATCTCGATCTCGATATCGTATTCTACCGAGAAGAACCAAATCACCGGAAAGAAAGGGAAACAATCAACACATGGCATCGATGCGATGCTCAAGCAATGATGATGATATGACAAGTTAATGTGCATTGGAATGTAACCCTAAAGCATGCTCGACAAGTTAATCGGGGTTCTGAGGGGCGCAAACCCTAACTCAAGGAACTTCGGAATCACTTGTTAGGGTTACTAGGGTGTTCTAATTAAACTTGTCATTTAAGTTGTTGAACAATACATGATTATAGCATAGATAGTTAGTTCTCATTTTTCTGAACATTTTGGTATATTATTTGTATTTTTCTGAATTACAGATTAAAAGTTATTGAATTTACAAGTTTTATTCAAATTCTGAAATTATTAAATCAAATGTTTAAACCTTTTGCACCATAGTAACAACGGGATCTAACGGCGCATGCATGAACTACAGCGTGAGGTTGGTCAGAGAGAGCATGGGAGGTCGAGGTTGAGCGGATCGACGCCGGTGAGCACGGTCGGGGTCGAGGAAGACGGAGTCGTGGGCGACGACTGGTGCGCGCACGGACGGAGGCGGCGGTGCTGGCGGATGGAACACGCGGGCTCGGGCAGCCTGACGGCGTCGGGGGCGGCGAGCTCGGGCAGCCTGTCGGCGTCAGGGGCGGTTGTGCGCGCGTCGGTGAAGCATAGAATGGAGAAGGGAAAGGGAAGAAGAAGAGGCGCGCTATAAAGGAAGGACACCAACCGGGACTAAAGGGGCATACGTCCCGGTTGGAGCCACCAACCGGGACGTATACTCCAATATTTTCAGCAGACCAAGGGTTGGCGCGCAGGGGGTCTTTAGTCCCGGTTGGTGGCTCCAACCGGGACATATTCTCCTGTTTTCAAATTTTTTTAGGTATTTTCTCTCTATTCCCGTCTTATTTTTTATTTTGGGGTTTAAATTTGTATTGTTTTCTAAATGATAATTAATTTGGAATTTATAAAAACTTTAAACATAAAAAGTGTTTGGATTTGAATAAATAATTCAAAACCATTTTCTGTTTTAAAAAATAATTAATGTAACCATTTAAAATATGAACCATTTACAATTAAAAATGAATTAACTTATATTTTTTTAATATCAATTTGGAATTTAGAAAAACTTTAAACATAAGAAGTGTATGGATTTGAATAAATAATCCAAAACCATTTTCTATTTTTAAAAAATAATTAATGTAACCTTTTAAAATGAATTAACTTATATTTTTGAATATTAATTTGGAATTTAGAAAAACTTTAAACATAAAAAGTGTTTGGATTTGAATAAATAATTCAAAACCATTTTCTGTTTTAAAAAATAAATAATGTAACCATTTAAAATATGAACCATTTACAATTAAAAATGAATTAACTTATATTTTTTTAATATAAATTTGGAATTTAGAAAAACTTTAAACATAAGAAGTGTATGGATTTGAATAAATAATCCAAAACCATTTTCTATTTTTAAAAAATAATTAATGTAACCTTTTAAAATGAATTAACTTATATTTTTGAATATTAATTTGGAATTTAGAAAAACTTTAAACATAAAAAGTGTTTGGATTTGAATAAATAATTCAAAACCATTTTCTGTTTTAAAAAATAATTAATGTAACCATTTAAAATATGAACCATTTACAATTAAAAATGGATTAACTTATATTTTTTTAATATCAATTTGGAATTTAGAAAAACTTTAAACATAAAAAGTGTATGGATTTGAATAAATAATCCAAAACCATTTTCTATTTTTATGTCGACATTATGTCGTGCGGCGTCTACCTTGTCCCGGATGGTGTCACCAACCGGGACTAAAGATGAACCTTTAGTCCCGTGTAACTTGCATTGGATCTCTGAAGAAACCACATATTGCGAGTCTAAAAATGATTTTTTTAAAAAATCACGGGCGATAGATCATGTACCTGTAGTACAAACCGGACCCACTTCCTACCGATTCGACAGACATTTGTCCTTTTTACCCGGGATGGACGAAAAGGTTTGAGATGTACCGGTTGGGAGATAGTACATGTAAGGTGGTCTAGTATTTTAGGAAAATGGGACGGTAGAATTCTGAAACGGCATTTTGGTGGTTACTTCACAAAACGACCTGTTTTTTGCGCTCGGAAAATGGAAAATGGCTTTTCCGTGCGACAAAAAGGAAAACTTCCTCCTGCAACATTGTTCTCCATACCAATATACACACACATGCATAATATGGGCACAACATCACAAACTATGCCGTGATTCAGCACATAACATCGGTCATTTGGACCGAAAGCCATGAAACCTCGAACATGATAGGTCATTTTGTGAAGGTTTTTTCGAAACATGATCAATATACCAAGTCTGGTATTTTTCCTTTCAACTATGTAACAAAATATGACACCACGCGAAGGATTTTCATTGTTCGGATTTTTTTTGAATTTATTATGCCCGTTTTGAATTATCTGAATTTCTAACTATGGTCGAACCGGTGTGCATGAAGATAGGGGATGAGCATCGTTAGAACTTGCATTGGATCTCTGAAGAAACCACATATTGCGAGTCTAAAAATGATTTTTTCAAAAAATCACGGGCGATAGATCATGTACCTGTAGTACAAACCGGACCCACTTCCTATCGATTCGGCAGACATTTGTCCTTTTTACCCGGGATGGACGAAAAGGTTTGAGATGTACCGGTTGGGAGGTAGTCCATATAAGGTGGTCTAGTATTTTAGGAAAATGGGACGGTAGCATTCTGAAACGGCATTTTGGTGGTTACTTCACAAAACGACCCGTTTTTTGCGCTCGGAAAATAGAAAAGGGCTTTTCCGTGCGACAAAAAGGAAAACTTCCTCCTACAACATTGTTCTCCATACCAATATACACACACATGCATAATATGGGCACAACATCACAAACTATGCCGTGATTCAGCACATAACATCGGTCATTTGCGTACGGCTCAAGCAGAAACACACAAATTTTCAACGAATATTAGAAAAAAAAGTTCAAAACTTCATCAGCCACTGGATTGGGTCGATTTGCCTTGAAGATATGAAATAAGAATGGGAAAGACAATTTCACTATATTTCTTACCGGGAACACGTCCGAAGGAATCAATGTTGGACTTACTGGATCCTTAGCAATTCATGCGAGAATTGATCACTTGTGGGGATCCATAGAGAGTCCGTTTTATGAAATATCTGCTGAGAAAGAAAAAAAAAGCGAGAGAGGCCCTTGAACAGTTTGTGTCAATGGATTCGTTTGATCAAAAACTTGAGATAACGGATATGTACCAAAAAAGGTCTCATAAGTAGTTATTAATAAAATCGAAGTTGAAGTTGGAGTTACCAAAGTTTGGGGGGTCGGTTTCGTGAACAGGTAAATAAATTTCTGGATGAGTTACGTAAACACCTAAAAGATACTAAACCTCTAGCAAAGATTTTGCTTCGAAACCCTTTCATTTAATTAGCCAGCCCAGCCTTTTTCTATGCTCTGATTTCTGAGGCCTGTTTAGCTTGGATACCACTTTAAATTGAATTTTTTTTTCAAAATAGAATTTACCAAATTTTTCATAACTCTGAGGTTCAAGCCAATCCATCTTTTCTTTCTTTTTCCTTCCGATACTAAATAAAAGGATTAAAAAGGGTTCCCCCTCGCCCAGGCCCATCACAAGGAAAGCGAAAACCTAGATTTGCTTTATCGGGTATCAAACGGGAACCGCGAGCAAATAAAACACCTTTCAAAAGTATTAATACAGTCACATGGATGGACCGAAAGCCATGAAACCTCGAACATGATAGGTCATTTTGTGAAGGTTTTTTTGAAACATGATCAATATACCAAGTCTGGTATTTTTCCTTTCAACTATGTAACAAAATATGACACCACGCGAAGGATTTTCATTGTTCAGATTTTTTTTTGAATTTATTATGCCCGTTTTGAATTATCTGAATTTCTAACTATGGTCGAACCGGTGTGCATGAAGATAGGGGACGAGCATCGTTAGAACTTGCATTGGATCTCTGAAGAAACCACATATTGCGAGTCTAAAAATGACTTTTTCAAAAAATCACGGGCGATAGATCATGTACCTGTAGTACAAACCGGACCCACTTCCTATCGATTCGGCAGACATTTGTCCTTTTTACCCGGGATGGACGAAAAGGTTTGAGATGTACCGGTTGGGAGATAGTCCATGTAAGGTGGTCTAATATTTTAGGAAAATGGGACGGTAGCATTCTGAAACGGCATTTTGGTGGTTACTTCACAAAACGACCTGTTTTTTGCGCTCGGAAAATGGAAAAGGGCTTTTCCGTGCGACAAAAAGGAAAACTTCCTCCTGCAACATTGTTCTCCATACCAATGTCCACACACATGCATAATATGGGCACAACATCACAAACTATGCCGTGATTCAGCACATAACATCGGTCATTTGGACCGAAAGCCATGAAACCTCGAACATGATAGGTCATTTTGTGAAGGTTTTTTCGAAACATGATGAATATACCAAGTCTGGTATTTTTCCTTTCAACTATGTAACAAAATATGACACCACGCGAAGGATTTTCATTGTTCAGATTTTTTTTGAATTTATTATGCCCGTTTTGAATTATCTGAATTTCTAACTATGGTTGAACCGGTGTGCATGAAGATAGGGGACGAGCATCGTTAGAATTTGCATTGGATCTCTGAAGAAACCACATATTGCGAGTCTAAAAATGATTCAGCACAACATCACAAACTATGCCGTGATTCAGCACATAACTTCCTGCCGATTCGGCAGACATTTAGTCCCGGATGTAGTCACAAACCGGGACTAAAAATATTTTCCACCATTTCCCATCTCTTCCCGCCAAGTTTTCCCTCCCTTTCCTTTCTACTAGAGCTTTTAGTCCCGGATGTAGTCACTAACCGGGACTAAAGATATTTCCCGCCATTTCCCAAAGCTTCACGCCAAGTTTTCCCGCCCTTTCCCTCTATATTTAGGGTGATCGTGCCATGGCTATCCACACATCCACACCTTCCTCTCTTAGAACAATGGACAACACCTACTGGGCCATTCTGACCCTCGAGGAGACCGAGGCGCTGTGCGCCTCCAACTACCCTTGTCCGCCGGGCTACCGGCCGCCGGCCGGCTGGATGCTGAGCGCTGGAGGGGTTCCTGTCCCTCCTGTCCCTCAAGGTTCCGCACGCCAGGCGGCCATCACAAAACACTTCTACCACGAGCTCACGCCGGAGCAGCGGATGGATCCCCAGTGGGATCCCGACAACTACGACACCTGGAATGCCTTCTTCACTAATAGGCGGGAAAGGGAGCTCGCCAGGTACGAGGGTGATGGCCCGCCACCGGTGAACCACAACGAAGCCGGCCGTCGTATGTGGTGGGCGAACCGTACTATCATCAGAGTGATGCGCTATATCGCCGGGGGAGACCATCCTCGCCTATGGTGCCCACGAGTCCACCCGCCACAGGCCCCACACTGTCCCGGCGGTAGCGGCATCGTCTTGCAGGAGACCCCTCTCCCGCCCGTCGTGAATCCGAGGCTGGAATGGCCCCTGGTATATGCCATGGATAGGCTGAGGATCCCCGGTGTGGCAGGTGACGATGACGATGATGATGACGACGATGAAGACCCTGAAGCTGCGTACTATAGGACTAGGCATGATTATGACTAAAGGGGGCGGCTTTAGTCCTGAGTGTTAGCTAGTCCCGGTTTGTCCCGGTTTTTAATATTAATAAATGTCTTGAGTGTTACCTAATAAATAGAGGGAAATGCCTATATAAAGAGAGGGTTCATCTTTAGTCCTGGTTGGAGAAACCAACCGCGACTGAAGGGATTGCGGCAGAGTGGGCCAGGCAACACTAATAATAGGGGTGAGTGTCGACATTATGTCGTGCGGCTTGTACCTTGTCCCGGATGGTGTCACCAACCGGGACTAAAGATGAACCTTTAGTCCCGGTTGGAGACACCAACCGGGACTAAAGATGAGTCAGCACTAATAATAGGGGTGAGTGTCGACATTATGTCGTGAGTGTCGACATTATGTCGTGAGTGTCGACATTATGCCGAGCTGCTTATACTATAAATAGGCATCCTTGTGAGTCCAGTCCTCCAGCCAGTTTGAGGCATCTCCAAGATGGTTTTAGAGAGCAGGGACACCACTACGGCCAGTTTCAGGGAGATGCCGACGGAGCCCAGTCCTCCAGCATCTCCGAGAAACTGGTCATAGAGGCACTCCCTAATATGTGAAATTAGTTAGCTCCGAGGCGTATTGAGCTAGTTAGTGAAGTTACAAGCTGCAAGATGGTTTTCGAGAGCAGGGACACCACTGCGGCCAGTTTCAGGGAGATGCCGACGAAGCCCAGTCCTCCGGCATCTCCGAGAAACTGGTCATAGAGGCACTCCCTAATATGTGAAATTAGTTAGCTCCGAGGCGTATTGATCTAGTTATAGAAGTTACAAGATGCAAGATGGTTTTCGAGAGCAGGGACACCACTACGACCAGTTTCAGGGAGATGCCGCCGGATCCCAGTCCTCCGGCATCTCCAAGAAACTGGTCATAGAGGCACTCCCGGTCCAGCCACAAAACAGGACTAACACTCAAGACATTTATTAATATTAAAAACCGAGACTACAAAACCGGGACTAAAGGCCACAAACCGCGAAAGATATCCTTCGGTCAAGCCACAAACCGCGAAAGACATGAACTAGAGTTACATAATATGAGCATGAACTTCTTGGCATATGTCATTCCTTATGACCGCTTCAGACGTAACCATGGAGCATCTTCTTTACTTAACGGAATGCTTGGGTCAGTTTTCACTGTGAAGGGCGGAATTTCATCAAACTTATTATAATCTTCTGACATGTCTGTCTTGTCCTCGATTCCCACGATGTTTCTTTTCCCTGAAAGAACTATGTGACGCTTTGGCTCATCATATGATGTATTCGTTTGCATATTTTTTCTTTTTTTCGGTCTGGAGGACATGTCCTTCACATAGAAAACCTGAGACACATCATTGGCTAGGACGAATGGTTCATCTCTATAACCAAGATTATTGAGATCCACTGTTGTCATTCCGTACAACCGGTCTATCTTTACCCCTTCCCCATTTAGGTTGACCCATTTGCAGCGAAACAAAGGGACCTTAAAAGAGACTCCATAGTCTAGTTCCCATATCTCCTCTATGTAATCATAATATGTGTCCTTTTGTCCATTCTCGTCTATTGCATCAAAGCGGACACCACTATTTTGGTTGGTACTCTTTTTATCTTGGGCGATCGTGTCGAATGTATTCCCATTTATTTTGTACCCTTGGAAATTCAATACAGTAGAAGATGGTGACGCGGCCAACAAGTATAGCTGATCTCCAACGGTGGTGTCATTCAAGAGATGTGTCCGCATCCAACCACCGAAAGACTTCATGTGTTCATCTGTAATCCATGATTCAGGCTTCCCCGGGTTTTGGAGCGTACAATATTCTTGTGTTCCTCGATATACGGAGCTGCCAAGGTGGAATTATGTAGAACTGTGTAGTGTGCTTTAGTGAAAGAATCCCCGTCCCTACATATCATTGCTTTCTTTCCCAGCGTGCCTTTTCCACTTAGTCTTCCCTCATGCCGCGAGTCAGAAACACCAATCGGCTTAAGGTCAGGAATAAAGTCAACACAAAACTCAATGACCTCCTCTGTTCCATATCCCTTGGAGATGCTTCCTTCTGGTCTAGCACGGTTATGAACATATTTCTTTAAGACTCCCATGAACCTCTCAAAGGGGAACATATTGTGCAGAAATACCGGACCGAGAATGGCAATCTCTTCCACTAGATGAACCAGGAGATGCGTCATAATATTGAAGAAGGATGGTGGGAACACCAATTCAAAACTAACAAGACATTGTACCACATCCTTCTATAACCTTGGCAGAATATCTGGATTGATTACCTTCTGAGATATTGCATTGAGGAATGAACACAGCTTCACAATGGGTACTCGAACATTTTCCGGTAGAAGCCCCCTCAATGCAATCGGAAGCAACTGCGTCATAATCACGTGACAGTCATGAGACTTCAGGTTTTGGAACTTTTTCTCTGCCATATTTATTATCCCCTTTATATTAGATGAGAAGCCCGACGGCACCTTGATACTGTAAAGGACTTCAAAAAAGATTTCCTTCTCTGCTTTGGTAAGAGCATAGCTGGCACGACTTAAGTGACGCCCTTTATCCGTCTTGTTATGTGTATGCATGTTCTTTGGGTCTTTCATAATTTGTTGGTCCTCCCGTGCTTCAGGTGTATCTTTTGTCTTCCCATACACGCCTAGGAATCCTAGCAGGTTCACGCAGAGATTCTTCGTCATGTGCATCACGTCGATTGAAGAGCGGACACGCAGGACTTTCCAATATGGCAGCTCCCAAAATATAGATTTCTTCTTCCACATGGGTGCGTGTCCTGTAGCGACGTCGTTCGGAACTGATTGACCGCCGGGACCCTTTCCAAAGATTACTTCTATGTCCTTGACCATACCAAATACATCATCACCAGCAGGGAGTTCAGGCTTCTTCCGGTGATCTGCCTCACCTTTGAAATGCTTGCCTTTCTTTCTTACGGGATGATTGGTCGGAAGAAATCGTCGATTCGCCAGGTACACAACCTTCTTGCATTTATGCAAATATGTACCTTCGGTCTTATCTAAACAGTGGGTGCATGCCTTATATCCCTTGTTTGTCTGTCCTGAAAGGTTACTAAGAGCAGGCCAATCATTGATGGTTACGAATAACAACCCTCGTAGATCAAATGGCTCCTGTTTGTTCTCATCCCACGCACGTACACCTGGTTTGCCCCACAACTGTAAGAGTTCTTCAACTAATGGCCTAAGGTACACATCAATGTCGTTGCCCGGTTGCTTCGGGCCTTGGATGAGCACTGGCATCATAATGAACTTACGCTTCATGCACAACCAAGGAGGCAGGTTGTAGATACATAGAGTCACGGGCCAGGTGCTGTGACTGCAGCTCTGCTCCCCAAAAGGATTCATGCCATCCGTACTTAGACCAAACCATAAGTTCCTTGCGTCACCTGCAAAGTCTGGGAAGTCTCTCTCGATTTTTCTCCATTGTGACCCATCAGCAGGGTGTCTCAACTTCCCGTCTTTCTTACGGTCTTCTTTGTGCCATCGCAACAACCTGGCATGCTCTTTGTTTCTGAACATGCGTTTCAACCTTGGTATTATAGGAGCATACCACATAACCTTAGCAGGAACCCTCTTCCGGAGGGGCTCTCCCTCAACATCACCCAGGTCATCTCGTCTGATCTTATACCGCAACGCATTGCATACCGGGCATTTATCTAAATTCTCATACTCCTTACCGCGGTAGAGGATGCAGTCATTAATGCATGCATGTATCTTTTGCACATCTAATCCCAGAGGACAGAGAGTCTTCTTTGCTTCGTAGGTACTCTCGGGAAGTTCGTTATGTTTTGGAAACTTCGGCTTCATTATTTTCAGCATCTTTTCAAATGAGGAGTCAGTTAGACCACACTCTGCCTTCCATCGCAACAATTCCAGTGTGGTACCGAGCTTTGTGCTGCCATCTTCACAATTTGGGTACAACAATTTCTTGTGATCTTCTAACATGCCCTCTAACTTCAACTTCTCATTTTCTGTTTCACAGTCTCGCTTTGCATCAGAAATGACCCAACCAAGTTCATCAGCCGGCTCATCTGATGCCCGTTATTCACCTCTTTCCTCTCCATTGTCTTCCATTGCAGTATCACTGTATTCAGGAAACATATGATGATAGTTGTTATCATCATCTTCTTCTTCACCATCTTCCATCATAACCCCTCTTTCCCCGTGCTTGGTCCAACAATTATAGTTGGGCATGAAACCTTTCATAATCAGGTGGCCGCGAATGATTTTCGAGGAAGAGTACTCCTTGTTGTTCCGACATTGAACACATGGACAACGTATAAATCCATTCTCTTTGTTTGCCGTAGCCACATCGATAAATTTATCCACGCCTTTGATATACCCGGCTACGCGCCGGTCACCGTACATCCATTCCCGACCGTTCATCTGCATCATATAAGTAAGTTTATCAAAAAACAGGACATCATAAATAGTGAAATAACCAATTCACACCGACACATGAATTGTATCAATGACCTAGAAAAGATAAGATTGCTAACCTCGATCGAGGGAAATAAAGAGGAGAAAGCTCAAGTGCGTCTCGGACACCTTCTATATTTTTGTTCTATGAGAAATTCAACGGGATTATTCACTCAAACATTTCATCAAACACCTTCAATGCATGCATGAGAAAAAACTAGCACACCCCCTCATACCTTCCACCATTCGAAAAAACAGAGTGGAGGCAGAGGGGGCTGGGGCGTTGCATTTATAGAGGGCAGGGGGTCTTTAGTCCCGGTTGGAGCCAGCAACCGGGACTAAAGGTGCGTGCCACGCCACGTGGCTGTGGCCAAACCTTTAGTCCCGGTTGGTGGCTCCAACCGGGACGTATTCCCCCTTACCAACCGGGACGCATGCCCCCTGGCCCCGTGCCCGCTCCAACCGGGACGCGTGCCAGCATTAGTCCCGGTTGTTGGCGCAACCGGGACTAATGCTCTGAGGGGTCGCGAACGGATGGCCCTTTTTCCACTAGTGTATGGCCATTAATTCGCAGGTTGGAAACATCTTGGCGAAGATTATCTGAAATTAGCTGCCATGAGCACCCTGCACCGTGCAGTATGCACGACACCATGCTAGTCTAGGGAAAAGACCGTATTCCCACAGTACATACCATGGTTAATTAATTCATAGCGAGCATGGATACACCATTTTTTTTTGTTTTTGATCCAATTGACTAGGTATATGTGTTGGCTAGTATTGATCTTACACATAGATATATATCGACCGATCTTCTATAATGTCAAGCAACAAGAAATCCACCCGTCTGCTTACTCGAGAAAGAGATGACACAAAACACAGTCGAAGAAGACTAATTTGCCGAATCCGTCTAGGTAATCAGCCACGCGTGCTCCAACTAAGATAGCAGCATGCATCTCCTGAACAGAAGTAGAGGAGTGGGGCAAGGTAGAAGTGAAGGGTGAGCAAGAAGATTCCGGCGAAGGAGACGAAGACCAGCCCTCCTGTGAGTTTTGAATTGGGTGAAGTGTCTCGGGATGATGATATTGATGGCAGTACTATATTAGAGAACAGAAGTGGTCATCATAGTTACAATAATCAGCGCATGCCTAAAACTAATTTTCCCAAATTCGATGGTGATAATCCAAAATGGTGGAGGGGTGTAGCTGAGAAGTAATTTGTTTTGTACAATGTGTCTAGAGAAACTTGGGAGAGCTTTGCTACCATGCATTTTAAAGGGAATACTGCCTTGTGGTTACAAATATATGAAGCTGAGCATGATGTTGAGAGTTGGAAGGAACTAGTGGTAGATGTGAATGCAAAATTTGGTAAGGATAAACATGTGCGGTACCTGGAGGCATTAGAAAGATGCAAACAAACTGACACTATGGATCATTATTACCAGAAGTTTGAAGAACTGAGGCACAAAGTGTTGGTGCACAATAGGCATTATGATGAAGCTTTATGTGTCACCAAGTTTTTGGGTGGGCTAAAAAGGGAAATTCGAAGAGCCATACAGCTGCACAAGCCAAAAACGGTGGACATGGCATTATCCTTGGCAGAAACACAAGAATCATTGCTGGAAGAAGCTAAGAGTTACCTGTCTCACAAATACATAAGTGACTACAGGAAACCTTACCACAGTGTATCACTTCAAAAATGGATTCTGCCACAACCTCAAGAGGAAAGGAAGAAACATGTCCAAAAACCTCCCTGGGAGGACAAGTTGGTGTATCTTAGAGCACAAAGAAGAGCACGAGGGGAATGTTTCAAATATGGAGACAAATACCAACCTGGAAAAAATTGTGCTAAAACAATACCACTGAACATGATGGAGGAGTTGCTGGAAATATTGGAAATCACAACAGATTCCGAGTCTGAGACATCTGAAACTAGCAGTGGTCATGAGTCATGCGGTGACCCAACATACCACTGCATGATGTAGTATACTATAGTTGTGGACATAACACCAATGAAACACCGTTCACTATTATTACATCCCTCAGAATGGCACAACAGAAACACAACGGATCCAAGACATGACTATAGGTTACAACTCAACTCTTTACACAAGATCCAGAGAACACTCTAGGTTGAAGAGAGAGAAAGAAACTTCTTACAAAGAAGAATCAAAAATAAACAACTCCAAATTATAATACTATTAAGACTAATATCTTAACTAATGGTCTGGCATTGCTGCTATTGCAATACACTACAGAAATAGGTTCTATGGCTAGAGATTCTATTCTTATCTACTCAACAACTTCGTCTTCACTTGAGCTGATGTATATGTTGACTTTCTTGACTTTATTGAAGAGTTTTAGCTTTTGATGATAATTCCTGGAGCATGGATTGATGTAGTCATCGTCTGTAATGGCTTTAGAACATATCAAGGGTTAAGAAGATACTTTGAGTACGAGCGTACTTAGCAAGTTCACTAGAAAAGGAGTGTTTGATGCACTATAACTACAGCCACAGACCGTAGGTCATAGGCAATGCAGGTTTTCGTAAACATTTCTTCAAAGGTTGCTTTTATTCTGAAAATCTATGTCCGTCAGACTTCACGGGTTTACCAGAAATTTCATGGAGTTCCTTTCCCGCCGCGTTTGCAGCTCCTTCCCGGAACAGGGAGTAACAAGTTACAGTTCTTACACTCTGCATAGGTGCCTCACTTTACCCATGAGAGATCTTAGCTTTGTTGCACATCCGGGCCACGAACCCTTTCACACTTCCTTGGTGTGAGGCCCAGACTAAGACCCAAGCCAATCACTGCCTTCTCCGTGACCCTGCATGTGTCTTTGGTGTACGCTAGCCCACCTATTAAATTACGGCAATGGCAGTACAGACCGTTCAGATGCTGGAACTATCGTGGGACGTTGAGGGATCCCACCCATATGCTGCATATCCTCTACGAATTACCATAAATAATATGCACGCTACGAGTGATAACAGCCACGACCCGCACATCCAGCTCCATGCGAGAGGGAAAAGTTACAGCTGACTTCTCCGTCTCATTCCAAATCTCATGGTCAACGCGTAATATACGGCGCAAGAATCACTAGCGACATTGGTTGTTAAGTCCTAGATAATATGTTCCTTTACCACCGGAACTCTTATAGTCGGTTATTACCTCATGGTAAATAACCTATAATCATATTATTATGAAAATAGTGTTTTCCGACCTTTGTCAAATGCAGGTGATGACACCACTAGATTGTAAAATACTTTACAGAAAATATTCAAAGGACATGATCAAGTGTGAACTTGCCTTTTGTGATTGCAAGATTATGCACTCACGGTCTTCGAGATAATATAAAAGATCCAACATCTGAAATCAGCATCATTGGTCCGGTAAGGACTAATGTTTTAAAGAAGCAAGATGCTTTTATGCATAAGTAATGTAATGCAAGTTGATAAACGCGAATCCCGAGAATAACGTTGTTTTAAGGTTTGGATACTAGAAATGGTTTGTTTCGAATGTGTTGCCCTTTTGGATTAAGTTTCACACATGTGCTTCTTATTAAGGCCTGTGAGTGTGTGGAAAACAACATGTATTTATACAACAATAAAATACACACATATGGAATGCTACATAAGGTTGCTTACATCTTAATTGTTTATCTTCAAGTTTTACTTCACAAGTAATGTCACTTATAAAGAATTTAAGTATTAACAATCTTATTATACAAGTAAAGTATAAAGTAAAGTGTTTACTATTAATTGTCATATGTTGATTGAAGTGGCAAAATGAATAACTTTTGAAGAAAATCTTACTCAACTAAGAAGAAGCATTTAAGCTTTTAAGTTAACCTTATGAGGTGTTCTTTCTAGTTATAGTCTTTAAGTGAGAAAGAATTGCCTTTACTGGAATAATGAAATTAGTCGTCTTTGAGACTTATCTATCTTGGTTTTTAACTGGGTTGGTTTGGTATTAAGATGCTTTATAAATTAATTATAACCGACCAAAGTTAACTATAAAGCATATAATAAAGTCTTTAACATTATACTTAAAGCTTGGTAACTATAAGTAACTTTAAGAATGTAGATAGACTTAGGTGTATTACTTATGATACTTGTATCTTGTTCACTTTATATTGTTTCCTTAGAGTTACTTAAGAATGGCATTACTTTTAGTTGGTAATGGTTTCTTTTCATTAGAAATGTATAAAGGGATTGATATCCTTACAAGGGTGTGGTTAGGGTTTGTGAATAAGTAAATAATATTATGTACTACTTATGAAATCACTTATAGTGTTTTGATTTATTTATAAACTTGTGGTTAAAGTAAAGGAATAGCCTTTATCTCTTTACAAATTATTCATGGAGATTTTATAATGGATAAGAATTCTTTTATAACATAATTTATACTTATGGTTGAAAGATAATTTAATAAAATTGTATTTAAGGTGTGCTAAATCATTTTGGCTTCACACAACAATATTTAAGACTAATACTTTTTATTAGATTCAATTCATTCATTTTAATAAATATTAACAAATTTTATTTGTCATTTTATGAATTATTAACTAAAGAAATAGGTTTAAATTCAAGTTATAAAAGTGTTTAACTTTTTATTTAACTCAAAAGTGGAATATCACATTTTTAACATGTAAATACTATTTTTGTGATTATTTTGGTATATTACATTTATTTTTGTGATTTATAAATAATAGGATATGATTTTAATAAGGTTTGTTACTTTATAAATACTTAATAAATATCAAATATTTAATTAAGTGAAATATTAATGTATAATTATAACTTTAAAGTATAATTCTTATTTTTCTAATATTTTTAGTATTTTAGTTATATTTTTAACATCTATCATTATTAAATATAAATTATTAAAGTTTTATTACTTATAAAACCTTTATTAAATAACATTTATTTAAATAATCATCATAATAATATTTGATAATAGTTTTATGTTGTAGATTTTATTTTTCTATTTTTTTTTCATATATTAAACATATTTTTCTGAATTATAAAACAAAATTTATTGATTTTATAAGATTGGATCATTTTATGATTTTTTTTAATTAAATACTAAATGTATTTATTATGTAATGCTGATGTCAGCATGCAATGGAGGGTTTTTCTCACCAGGGCCTATTCTACCCCCAGCCACTGACTTGTGGGACCTATTGCCATGTCATTTTTATTGTTTTTATTTATTACAGAATTATTACTGAAAAGAAATAAAGGAAATTTAAATATGACATCACCATGACATCTTGGTGACATCATCAATGGGGATCCTCACAGTAGCTTTCGATTCTATGGATTTTCTGTTTGCGCGAGTTGGTGCTGGGGCTTAACGGAAAGAGGACGTCACCGTGAACCTTATAGTGGCAGCGCCGCTCTGTTTTGGTCATCGGAGGTTGGTCGGCGACGAGCGTTTGCGGCGGTACATTCGGCATCCCCGTGGGTTGATAGCTATGGCACGCGAGCAACGAATCGGACAGGACCACGAGGTTCAGAGGCTCACCAGGAGCATGATGAAGGGCTCAGCGAGGCCGGTGGTGGTCGGGAGCGATCTAATCGTCGGCGATGAACTTCGTCGGAGTCGGAGAAGATTGTCATGATTCGGTTGATCCTGTACATCCCGGCTCGATTCCTTCCTCCAGGATGATGAGGGTGCTGACACGGAGCTCATAGCATCCTCGGACGGCTCCGGGGTGGTTTCTGTACGGCGGCGCGCATCGGCAGTTAAAGCTAGGGTTTGGCCTCTGAGAGGAAACAAAGAGGAAGAAGGGGATTAGGGTTCTCCGGCGGCGAGGCTGGTTTAAATAGACAACATAGAGCGGTGGTGCGGATCTTGACGCGGCCGGCGATGGGGTGGCCGCCAGCGAGCTGCTTCGCCGGATCATGAGGTCGCCAGTGGCGCGAGGAAGACGACACAGTTAGAAGGTCGAAGAGGTACGGGCTTCTGGTAGGCTGATGCTGGGCCAGGTGGGCTGCAGTGTGACGCGTGTGAGCGATGAGTAAGCAAGAGAGGAGATGGGCCATGGGCCAGATTTGGTGTGTCCTCTGTTTTTTCCTGGTTTTATTCTTTTTTTCATTTTCTGTTTTGTTTTTAGTTTTGAATTTAAGCAATAACTTTGAATTATCTTTATGGAATTTTATTTGCTAAACATTTGGAGCAACAATGAAATTATTAAGAATCCATTTGTGAACTTTTACTATGTATTGATATTTTCTTTATTTTCTTTATATATATTAATTTCTATAACATTGTTTTCACTTTTATGAGAAGTAATTAAGTTTTTAAAATGTTTAATAATACTCATAGGGTTTATTTATAGGTATTTAATCACATAGTATAGGATAGAATGGTTTATACTATTGGATCCCCACTTATTCCATGCTCATATGGGATGAGTGGTTAGAGAAATGAATTAAAGATTTTGTCTTATGGTTATATATATAATATTTATGAGATGTTGATGAGAAAACTTATTAATAAGTTTAGAATTCTGAATTGTACTTACTCACCCTAGGGTTTAAGGTACTTACTATACTTATTTTCTTTTGTTGATGTGAATAAAGATTAATGGCTAAACCTATTGTCTTTATGTTGGTGAATTTAATAATATCACCATTCAAAGTAAAATAGTGGATTTGTTTTCTAGGTAACTTATGAGAAAGAATTGATAAAGTTAATTCTAAAGCACATATGATAATGATGATTAAAAATGACAAAGATGTGCTTAGGTGATTTGATGTAGTAAATATTTCTATGAAGCTTTGTGTAAATAAGATGATAGATCAATTAGATGAAATGGATAATATGTTTGGTAAAGATCTAGGGTCTAGTGTTTAACAAGTATTCCTATATTCCATACTTCATAATTCTGGACATCTAACTAATGAATTCTTTTCTTAGATATACTACTTCTTCCTATACATCATAATGTGTTAACATGATGAGCTTTACCTTACAATAATATTCTTATCCACCTTTTATTCTTCTAAACCCATTGATAAATCCAATGAGCCTTACACTAAAGCTTTTCATAATCTTCACTTATCCATACTTGGTTATATAAACTAATCTACTGTTGATTATGTCCCCATCCAACAAGTGATTGCTTCTAACTCCAATTATACTCTTCCTTAATCATCCTTCACTAATATCTCTTCAATAGATGTATACATCAAATCCTACTTCACCTCAAGGGCTTAGTATTTCCAAAGAGGAAAATACTACTTCTTTAATCCAATGTTGCTCTAACATCATTTTAATCATACTATATTGTCTCTACTTGACTCCAATATCTAACATTCCAACCTCACATTATATTAATGTGACTTGTAATGACTAATCTAGGATAATATATCTATACTATGGTCAATCATGTTTTTTCCACTAATGTCACTTCTACATGGTATAAGCAATCAATATTGGTGAAATAAGCATGATCATTATAATCATTTGATCCTTTATGATTCAGGTGTCTAGTTGACTAAACAAGGCTTCATCAATACAACACTACAGTTGTATTCTAATTATCTTCTGTTTAGCTCTATTGGATTAAGAGATATAATTCATTGACTGTACCTACTTGATCCAGTAGGACTACTCCTGGTAACTATCTTTAGACTTCATTCTTGTAATCTTCTTTGTTACCATATTGATTTGATTTCCTCAAATCACTCCCATCCTATATATGACATCTAGAACTAGCATCACTACTTATCTCTTCTTACTTCTTTCTTTATAATCCTTAAGTGAATGCTATAATAAGGACAAGAGTTGATAGGTCAAGAATTGATAGGATAGAATTGGTGAATCAATAGTTGATTACTCAATATGGATGAACAACAAATATAAGGATAGGATCCTATAGAGATGATAAAGATTGATATGGAAAGAAATATATATGGTGAATGATCTTAACTTTGGTTTCTTTCCTACTCCATCTCACTAGAGAGTTAAAGTTAGGTATTTCCAGGATACTCATGGCATAAGTAGATGAGATTAAGATATAGTTGTTACATTCTTATTATTTGTGTTATATTTATAATTTAGTATTCATGAGTGATTATAATGAATACTATGATATGATCACCTAAGGATCAAATATAAATATTAAGTAATGTATTAGGGTTTAATTTTATTCCATTTGATCTACCCTTAGATCAAATCATGTTTACCCAAAATAAGGTTTTAGCAAAGGTCTTATTGAATCTTATCGCAGTCAACTTTATGATCTACTTCAATTCCGTCAGGTTAAGAGAAGCTTCAATCACTTTGACAAGTTTTTATTTAAAAGCGCGAAAATTATTAAGATTTTCTATGCACGAATGCAATGCACACATCCGTGTTTAGCTTATTTCTAAGCTCTAATGATGGGATGTTACAAGTCACTAATGGAATTGTCTTATCATGCATCAGCTGGGATAACACACAAAAAATCCATCAGGTTGGTGTGGAATATAAAAGGGAAACATGTGCTTATCTTAATCGATTCAGGTAGCACTGGTAGTTTCACTAGCAAGTAGACAACTCATCTCCTGAAGTTAGCAATATCGGAGAATTCCCTGTAATAGTGACAGTGGCAAATGAAGGCAAGGAGTTGTGTAAAAGGGTAGTTGATAGTTGTGAGATTCTACACATTTTTTATGGCTTCTATTAATGGTTTTTGTTTTGATGTGATGGTTTTCCAGCTTTACCTAACGCTAATACTTCGGTAGCAAAGAAAACTTGGTTTTTAATGTGTGTTTCAGGTTCTGTATGTCAACAGAGGGATTTAGCAGCAAAAACACATTATCCATGCGAAAACAAGCAAGTCCCTTTTTGGAAGCAATCGAGGATAATTCACTGCAAGTTTAACGACAAACTATACGGGATGCCACCGTATAGTTGCCATCTCCTTCGTATTATTAAAAGGGACAACTTTCTTGAAGAGGCCAAGGTCGAAAACAGAACACACGAGGCGCCACACCATCGAGAAGGGAGCGAGAAGGGATCCGGAGAAGAAGGGGAAGACGATCTTCATCTCGCTCCACGATCTCCTAGCCACCACACCTCCATAGCCATTACTTGTACTTGAGAGAGAGAGAGAGATCTCCACTTTGCAAGATTAGGGTTTGAGATTGTTCTTCCTATCTTGAATTGTGTTGGATTTGTTTCTATTTCTTATTGTGGATCTCCACGGTAATATCGAGAAGAACTCCCATTATTTAATTTTATCGATGATGCTTTCTTCTCTCATGTGTAAGTAAGTTCGCTTGGGCGTGGGAGATGTAGGGGATTTGTAAGATGTGATGTGCCTACACAATTTCAATCAAGTTTGTGGTTAATTCTAATTACTATATTATATGCGCTTGACTATCTGTGGGATGCTTAATGCCTGTTTTCCAATTAAGGGCCCAGACAACTTGATTCTTTGTTCTACATAGATAGAATCTTGTTTGCTATTAGACCGGTGACCCTCGAGTGACACGGGGATATCAATGGGAAACTGGTTTGACTTGAGGATAAAAGGGAACCATGGAGCTTATTGCATTAGTCCGATCCAAGGAGCTTAATTGCTAAGCAACCTGAAGGATCTTAATCGTCTAGCCATTGACCATGGTTGTGGTAAACAGGCTAGTAGGATTATTGAAGTTGGGATGAAATCTACCAAGAGGAGTTCCGGATAATTATGGGTTGCTCGCCTACACACATACTTATAAGATTATAATTGTTACACTTATTACTCATTCACTGGCACATTCACTATCACCATGAACTGAAACTCCCCGCGCCTATTTTGTCATCTACAGAAAACAACAAACAAATCATCCTTTACTTTTTATGCTTTTTATTTCAGAAGTTTAAATTTTAGTTTTACTTAAGTACTTTCATTTACACCCAAATTCCATTCTCATTCTCAACAATTGCAGTCAATTCACTCGAAGACCTATGACAACTTCGGGTGCGATAGAGATTTCACCAATAAACATTTACCTTTGGGCTCCCTGTGGGATCGATATCTGAACTTCGAAACTAGCTACAAACGATCTGTGTTCTTGCAGTCATCAAGCTATTTTCTGGCGCCATTGCCGGGGAGCTAAGCGCTAAGTGTTTTTTCTCTTGACATTTCAGGTGTTACCATTACAAGATGTTCTTCTTAGGAGACAAAGGGTCTACACGCTCTGGTAGGACTTATCTACCAGATTATTTTGAACACGTGCTTACTCAGAGGCGCTAGGAAATCATTGAAAAGCTTTTGAGATCGAATAGAGTTGAAGTTGACAACTTAGGTGACTTCATGGAAATAATGTCCATTTATAGGATAACACCAAAGAAACCTAAGAAGACTCTTAGATAATATAGTGATCCAAACTATGCATTTCTTAAACACCTATAGAATTTCCTAATCCTGGAGTTAGGGAATATCGATTTGACAGTGAAATTAAGAAAATATTACAGGAAAAGGCTTTCAGTGGAAGGGAAGATGAGGACACATGAAGGCATCTTAGAGTGTTCGACGATGTGATAACATCACTTGGACCAAAATGTTTGCCAAGAGAATTCTCTCGTCTGAAATTATTTCATTGGTCTCTCAAAGGTAAAGCTCTATACTGGCTATATTCTCTCCCTCGCCATTATATTAAATGTTGGGAAAACTGCATCGTCAAATTCAGAAACAGGTTTAATCCTTTTGCAAAGGTAACATAACTTAGAAATAATATTGGCAATTCTAGTCAAAACATGGGAGAAAACTACTGTAACACCCCAAAAATGTTAAACAAGATTATCAAGTTCTAATCACCCAAGTTTAGGGTTAACAAAAACTGTTATTATTAAAATTCATATGAATGCATGTGTGTGTGTGATTGATGCATGAATGAGTGAAATTTCCATGTTTGATTGCTATGAATGGTAAGGATTGGTTTAAAGATGAAAAACAACATCATCTAAATCATTTCCAAGAAGAATCAAATGAAGAGAAAATCAAATATAAGAAATATAAGCAAATGGTCATTTTAGCCAAACTTGTTCACTAGACATCTTTGGGTGTTCCTAGTCAAAGATTTCGAACAGAAACAAATCCAATTCTTTTCATCCCTTGCTAGACCAAGTAACAATGAACCCAAGCCCACTTTACAAACCAACAGAAATAAATTCCAAATATATGTGAGAGGCATTCAAAATTTGAATCCTTAATAGGTACTAAGATGGCCATTTCTCAAAAACCAACCAAACCAAGTCCCCGTGACAAACCCTAGCAACAACATACTACCAAGATTTGACAAGATCACTCACCAAAATTCATTCAAAAATTGAAACTTTGAATTCATGTGGCCATTTCATCAAACACCTAGGAGACACAGATCAAACTTGCCTAACTTCTACTGTGATGAGCAGTGATTGATCAACCCATTGCCCCCATTTCACTCCCCTGGTCTCCCCCAGTGCCCAGCATCGCATTGAACTAGTACCCCCTCTGCCATTTGCACCAGTGCAGCGCCACCCGAGCCACCATTGCCGGTCGACCATGGACAGCCCGCGGGAGGAAGCGCAGCGCCCGTCCATGATGTCTAGGAGACAGGCCACCGTCCACCGCCACTTCCTGTCCACCCCTCGATTGCCAGCAAGCCATGGACCACCCGAGAATGCCGCGCCCATTTTTCTCCGCGCCATGCCAAGAGAACGCCAGAGCGCCGCAGCTGACACACGCACACACATCGTGCCTCGCCCTCACCGCACGTGCCTACACTCGCCGCGACACTAGCTAGCCCCAGTACATGCACGTTCGCCACTGCGCGACCAGTAGCCCTGTACGCCATGTCGAACACCGGCGCTCCCGTGTAGAGCATCGCCCGCGCCCGGCCTTCCTCGACCGCCACGTGCTGCGCCATTAAGCGCGCGACGACCGCCAGGAGACACCGCACCGTCCTACACACTCAGCCATGCCGTTAGCCCTCTGTATCATCGTCACCGACGAGCCCAGCCCATGCCGCTCTGCCCTCTCACCGGTATATAAATAGAGGCCACCCCAGACCTCATTCTCCACACCATCTCACTCCCCCCTCTCTCAGAACCACCCCACACCTTTCCCCGGAGCAAGGAGAGATCCGCATCACTGGAATTTGGCCGGAGTCCACCGCTGTAGAGGAGGAGAGGATCCGTTGATTGGAGCCACCCTAGGAGCCGCCGCGGCCACCGTTCAAATCGCCGTCATCGACAATGTCGTTCGCCCCCATCACCGACCCTAGCTGGAGCCCTGGTAAGCCACCACGTACCCCATCGTCGCCGTTACCTGGAGCTATGCGACGGAGATGACGAACGTCAGCCGTTAGATCGCATTCTAATCGCACGACTTAGATTGAAAAGTACCGCTTCGTTTAGATAGAGCCGCTGACGCTTGGGACCCCCTGTCAGCCGCCCGCTGCGCGCGCTATGCAGTTGGGCAGGCCCAGTAACATTCCAGCGCGTAGCCCAGTGGTTCAAATAATCTTTTTCCATTTAATCAAAACCCTAGTTCTGTCAGTAGATTCAAAAATAAATTCAAATACATTCACTGAACCAAATTGCATGATTCCAATTTTGTTAGAAAGGTATTCAAATTATCAATCCAAGTCCATTAGATTCAAACCATTTGAAATTATAGATCACCTATACCAAAAATAAGAAGACATAGGCTTTTCCACATTCAAACATTTTTCAAAAATCAAACATAAATGTTTTTGAGTTAATTCCAACTCTCAAAAATCACATTTGACAATATCTATCTGAATATGTAAAAATATTTAGGTTTACATGCAGTAATCTTTCACTAGTACTAAAAGAATATTATAAAGGCATTTCTAGTCACTTTAATTGTATAAAATAGTAATTCTAAACTTTATAAAATATGACCACCAATTTAAATCACATTCCCAAGTATTAGAATATGTGGTGATGTCATGGTCAACATGATCCCATATTTTAATTGGATAATATTAAATCTTAAGTAGTTTTCAATGAGTAGAAATTACTTTTCTAAAATAAAATAAATAAGACTAGGTATTTATTTCATGTGATGATGCTAGATCATCTAGTGTGAACCTTTGTGTGCCAAATAGAGGGAGTTAAGTATTGTTTGGTGATTGTGTACCTCGTATTCTTTAATAGACGCTAGTATCGACTAAGGATGCGAGGAGGAGGAGTACTACGATGAAGAAAACTTCAACCATTGCATCAATCAAGGCAAGCTTAACTATGCAAGCCTAACACTACAAGCTTAACTATGCAAGCCTAACACTACAAGTTAACTATGCAAGCTAACACTTGCAAGTTTCTTAACTATGCAAGCTAGATGCCTTAGGCATACTTTGGTTATTCAACCTTGATTAGACCAATTCCCAGTTTTACTTGCAAGACTTATTCTTATATTTCTTTATCAAAGTTCTTTACCTTAGCTTAGTGACTTGTGAGTTTTGGAAAGTTACTATAGGTAGCATAAAGAGCATTAAACTATGCCTAAGTAGATAGAACTAGATGTCATCAAAAGGCATAAGACTAGATTTGGATAGTCACACTTGACTGGCACCCCTCATTAGTGAATACCCTCAACCTTAGTGGCTAGTGCTAAGCATAAAAGTTGATCACTTTAGATGGGAATACTTGGTGAAAATGATTATGAGAACCTTGGAATGAGGATTCATTCTATTGAAATGTTTTGACATGTGTTATGAACACAAGGTGATTTGATGATCAAAATGTTGAGGCATGAGCCTTGACCCTTTATAAAAACTGATGGTTGGGTTCGGATGCGATACCATTCAAATTTTACCGTACAACCAAATTACCTGAATGGGGTAGGGCTTAACTGGAAGTTTATACCTTAGTATGGGTTCCCTTGCAGAAAGAGGTTGATCCGAGGCTACCTCGTGAATGTGAATGTCCACCTATGCAGTTCCCAAGATGACAGATGGTCATGGTTGGGAGGCCAAACTCATAGGGGAGGTCCTATACTAGGGTGTGTAATTGAAATGTTAGGATTGATTATCCGCATACTAAGTATGATGATTTAGGGTTACTCCTGACGGATGTATCGAATTTTGTGGTGAACGTGTATAATCTCTGCAGAGTGTCAAACTATTTGAATAGCCGCGTCCGCGGTTATGGACAGTTGGAGTGGCCATACTGTTCCGTTGTTAGATGTTTTCAAAATGACTTGTGCTAAACTATGACTTTGACTTGACCACAACAGGGTTGTGAACATGAAAACTAAGTTCCCACTTAGGTGTTGTAGAACATTAAACTAGTTTTCTTTACTTCTAAACTCAGTATGAGATAAACCTGGCTTTTTCTAAATAAACCTGGAGCTTAGGATTCCTACTCAAACTACTTTACTTGTTAGTGATAGTTTGCGAGTACTTAAAGAGTACTCATGGCTTTGTCCCTGGCTATTCCCGTGGCCAGAATATGAGGAGGACTACCAGGATGATGGAAAACAGGAGGTCTATGAAAACTAGGATCATCTCCCATCGTCAGCATTGCCTGTGACCCTGAAGATGGAGCCTCGACCACTCTACTACTATTATATTCCACTGCGTTGATTGTATTAAGACTGGATCATGAGATCCTTTGTTTGTAAGACCTATATTATGGTTTGTAATGGATAATATACTATGGTATCAATTCTGTTATGTCTCGCAAAAATGGTAATCCTGGGATTGCGAGGTATGGCATAACATGCATCTGGGATTAAAAATCCGGGTGTTGAGAAGTTGGTATCAGATCCATCCTGACCATAGGAGACTCTAGTTAGAATGGACGATTGAATTAAAAACTTAGTTTCAAAACAAAGAAGTGAGTATTTATGAAAACCTATTCTCATTATTATCCCTGAGATTCTTTCAAGAAAATTCATGTTCGTCAAAAATTCTTGCAATCTTACATAAAAATTGACACACTTGATCACCTCACTAACTTACTCATCCTACATTCTTATAGATGGAAGTCAAGTATAGCAAGTTCTACCAGTTAGGCAATGGAGGAGAACTCATCTTCGAGCACGATTTAAGCCAACTCTCTGAAATTCTTGAGTGCCCGCACCCCGAGTTCTTTGGAGCACAGCTCAATGATCAACAAGGAGGAGAACTACAATGGCTGATAGTTGCCAATCTCAGAGGAAAGATGGAGGCACCCACCTTAGAGGGGATCCAATTCAGCTTGAGGAAGAACAATTGGCTAGACGGATTCGCCAGGGATATGCAGGAGGCTCTTTCCTGTTTGTGTGGTCAAAGCATCAACCAGATCAATGGCACTCGTTTTTCTTACTACACAAGGCGTGATGCTATGGGACAACCATTGGAGGTACCAGGCCATCCGGAGCTGAAGCATCAAGTGGATCATCTCGACTTCATGCTGTATGATAGGCAGAAGAAGTTGGACAACGCCCGCGCCTATGCCAACCACAATCATGCCATTGCAATCAAGAAGGACCAGACCTCGCCATCCTTGTGAAGGATCGCAAGTCACTTCGCCATCAGCGTGACAAGAAGGATCACATCATTGCCCGCCTTTGTCACAAGGTGTCATCTTTGGAGGAGACCATCCATGAGCGGGACATGCAACTTGAGGAGAGGGAGAACGATGGGGAAGATATTCGTGGAGATCCCTACTCCTACATCAGTGATGATGATGACTACCTGGAGGACCTCAACATGGACTTCCGCACTGATGATGATGATTCCACCTTCATTGATGATGAAGAAGCCACCGGTTCTGATGAGTAGTAGCACTTGAGCACTATCGTAGGTGTGAGTTGTATCCGGCCCCACTGTATCGTAGCTTCACAGAATGGTTCCTAAAACCATCTGTTACCTTAGTGTGGTGTGTGTTTGTATTGGGTGCTATGAATGCATGAATGAAAAGAAAATTTGCTAGTTGCCAAAACTAGAGTCAAACCCAAAGTTTAAAAGCTTTTCAAAAACAAATCCATGAACCTTAGAAATTTCCCTCTTGCTCACTATCTATCTCAATATTCAGATGCCTCGCGGAAATCCCGGAGGAAGCAGTTCATCTCAGGACCCAATGCTGCAAATCCTACAAATGTTGGTTGCCGACCGTGAAGTTGGAAGAGCTGAACGTCAAGAAAGTTTAGCCACCCTTGAACAGATAGCTCAGATGTCCCATAATAATCAAGGCCATGGAAACCATGATAACCATGGATCCAAGCTCAAGAACTTTCAAAACACCAATCCCCCATATTTAGTAAGTCTAAAGAGCCATTAGATGCTGATGACTGGCTGCAAACCATGGAGAACAACTTAGAGGTTGCAGGAGTGGAAGCCAACGAGAAAGTACTGTTTGCCACCCATTATCTGGTAGGTGATGCAAGAGCTTGGTGGAATAACATCGGTACCATGAATGGAGGACAGATGATGGCTTGGGATGAATTCAAACTCAAGTTCAGCCGAACCCATGTGCCAACAGGTTTTTATTCTGCGGATGAGGGATGAATTCAAGGTGCTAAAGCAGGGAAGGATGGCTATGGTAGAGTACCGTGACAGGTTTCTGTCTCTGTCTAGGTATGCCCCTGATGAGATTGGTACAGAAGCCAAGAAGAAGGAGAGATTCCTGAATGGTTTGCATGATGAGATGCAGACGGTGTTAGTCAACATCCCGTTTGCTGATCTGGAAGCCTTAGTGGATTCAGCAATCCATATGGAAGGAAAATCAACCAAGCCAATGAGAATCGCAAGCGTCGAATGATGCATCAACTAGGATCCCACCATACCCCAAAGTATCGCCCCAACCCGTCTGCAGGATATGCCCCGAGAAACAATAGACCCCCTATGTCCCGTCCGAACTATCCCAACCGTGGAGGAGGAAACCCAATGCCCGGAGGAAACCACAACAACAACCCCGACAACTCCAACAATTTCAACCGTGCACCGCCCAAGTTCAACAACAACAACAACAATACTGCCCCAACGGATTGGAAGCAATGTCGTGCCTGTTGCAAGAAAGGACAAGTCTCCGATTACTTGTTTTGAATGCGGAGTCGAGGGTCACTACTCCAACAAGTGCCCCAAGAAGCTTGAAGCAGCCACCAATGTGAATGCACCAGCTCAGCAGCAACACCGTGTTCATCCTGGAAGGAGATTTTCCCCAGGGAACTTACTCAACCGCAACGGCCGTCTGTTTCACATGAATGCTGAAGAATCTCAGGAAGTGCCAAATGTCGTGCTGGGTATGTTTTCTGTTAACTCAGTACTTGCAAGATTGTTGTTTGATTCTGGATCATCGCACTCGTTTGTTATAGAAGAATTTGCATGCACTAGTAAGATTCAACCAACAAAATTGAAGCATGTTATGATAGTTCAAATACATGGTTCAACCACCAAAGCTAGACAAATTTGCAAGGCCGTACCTATTAGAATCCATGGAATAGATTTTTATGCTAATCTAATAGTACTTGGAACCAAAGGTTTGTAAGTAGTACTAGGAATGGATTGGATTTCGAAACATAAAGGATTAATCGACTGTCCCAAGAAAGCCATAACCATGACTAGTACCACTGGAGTATCAGTAGAGCACGTGTCTGAGACTTTGCCTTGTCAATTTAAGTGCAACAAGAGTCTAGCCCAACAAACCATTGACCAAGTCAGAGTAGTCTATGAATACCCTGACGTATTCCCAGATGAGTTGCCCAGTATGCCCTATATCGAGATATTGAGTTTATCATTGAACTAATCCCTGGAACTAGACCCATAGCTCAAAGACCTTATAGTATGAACCTGTCTGAATTAGTGGAGCTGAAGAAGCAACTGGATGCTATGCTGGAGATAGGTTTGATTCAACCAAGTGCGTCGCCATGGAGATCACCTGTTTTGTTTGTGGATAAGAAAGATGGAGGTAACCATCTGTGCACGGATTATCGGAAGCTGAATGATGTCACCATTGAGAATAAGTACCCACTGCCGAAGATAGAAGATCTGTTTGACCATTTGGCCGGTGCCAAAGTGTTTTCTAATATTGATCTTAGAACTGCTTATGATCAACTCAAGATTTGCGCAACGGACATTCCGAAGACTTCCTTCACCACCAGATATGGATTGTATGAGTACACTGTCATGTATTTTGGATTAACCAATGCCCCCCGCTTATTTCATGAATCTCATGAATAAGATTTTTATGAACTTCCTAGATAAGTTTGTCGTTGTGTTTATCGATGATATTCCGATCTATTCCAAATCGGAAGAAGACCATGAGCTACACCTGAGGACCATCCTTGAAACCTTTAGAGAGCATCAGTTGTATGCCAAGTTTAGCAAATGTGAGTTCTGGTTAAAGGAAGTAGGATTACTAGGACATATCATGTCGGTAGGAGGAATTGCTGTCGATCCCGCCAAGATTAAGGATGTTGAAGAATGGATAACCCCAACCACTCAAACCCAAGTTCGCGTATTTCTCGGATTAGCGGGATATTACCGCAAGTTCGTAGAAGGATTCTTGAGCATCGCAAGACCCATGACCCAGTTGTTGAAGAAAGATAAGAAGTTTGAATGGACGGACAAATGTGAAGCAAGTTTTCAAGAGCTCAAGAAGAGATTGATTTCAGCCCCAATCTTGATTATGCCGGATATCAAGAAGCCATTTGATGCGTACTGTGACACATAAGATTGGTCTCGGATGTGTGTTGATGCAAGAAGGAAAAGTCATATCCTACCCATCCCGACAACTGAAGCAACAGGAGCAGAATTACCCTACCCATGACCTCGAACTAGCAGCCATAGTTTTAGCCTTGAAGACATGGCAACATTACCTCATGGGTAACCGCTGTGAGATTTATTCGGATCACAAGAGTCTGAAGTATATTTTCATCTAGAAGGAGCTAAATATGAGGCAAAGGAGATGGATAGAGTTAATCAAGGACTATGACCTTGACATTCACTATCACCCCGACAAAGCCAATGTGGTAGCAGATGCTCTTAGAAGATTGCCGTGTCGATTGAACACCATGATAAAAGAAACCCAGCCAAGTTTGCACGAGGAGATGTAAAAGTTCACAGTGGAGCTAGTTAGTGAAGGATTTTTGGCTAGCATATAACTTCAACCCACTTTGATCAGTCAGGTCAAGGAGCCGCAGAAAGGAAATGCTAGTATCGACGGAATCAAACATCGTATCAGTACAGGGAAGGTACCTGGATTCACTTAAGATGAAGGAGTTTTGTGGTACAAAGGACGTATCTGTGTACCAGCAGATTCAGAGTTGAAACAAGCTATTTTACAAGAAGCCCATGATACTCTTTATTCTATCCACCCTGGAGGAACGAAGATGTATCAGGATTTGAAGGAGCAATTTTGGTGGCCCAAGATGAAGAGAGAAATCAGAAGCTACATAGCCAAGTGTGATAGCTTTCAGAGAGTCAAAGAGGGACATCAGAGACCCGCAGGACTTCTGCAACCATTGTAGATCCCAGGATGGAAATGAGATTTAGTTGGAATGGATTTCATCACCGGTTTGCCTACATCTAGTAGGGGAAATGTGTAACAACCCTAGTTTTACCAAATAGTAATTAGGGCTTGTTTGTGCATTCATGAGCATCATTATCATTGCTAAATAAAATTTTATTAAAGAAAATAATGCCAAACCCTAAAACCCTAATCTTCCCTCTCTCTTTGAAGTGTTCAAATGGTTTTGAAATATTTGAAAAGTACAAAGTATGTGGAGCCCAACCTGAATAAAAGGGTCCGCTCAATATTTTATACCCTTTTACAAAGTATCTTGTATTTTTGAAATGTTAAAAACAGTATTTGAATTTGAAATTACAACAGAAAATGCAAAACAGAAAAAGGAAAACTATTTGGCAGAAAAAATAGAGCCAGAAACCCCAACCAGGCCGGCCCATCTCTCTCCTCTCTCTTCCTGCCGCCCAACGCAGTCCTCCATGGCCCAGCAGCGGCCCACCCGGGCCCGATACCTCTTCGCACCCTCTCGCTGTCGTCTTCCTCCTCTGGCCAAGCTGCTCGGTGGCGATTCCCTCACCGTCCGTCGCCAATGCGCCATGATCCGCGTTGCCGCCGCCGTGGAGAAGATAAGGACCACCTAAGCACGCCTCTCCCTCTTCCCTATCCTCTCATTCCCTCCAGGCTCGCTCCCTCTCTCTGCCAAGTTCCCCGAACCCTAGCCGTCGCTGGTGCTGTTGTGCATCGCTGTCCCCGGCCTCCCCTCCTCCATCTGAGATCACCACGAGCTACACCGCGTCACCATGACCTTCCTAGCCAGCAGAATCGGACGCAGGTGCTCCCTTTCAAGCTCATCCTCCTTGGAGTTCCGAAGACCGCCACCATCGATTTGCCGGCTCTCGACCTTGCCTCGCCTCCCCGACACCACCGTCGCAACCGTGCTGAGCTCCTGCACCTGACAGTGCCCTCTATTCGCCCTCTACCTCTCTCTATCGCTGGCGCCACAATGACCTGCAAGTTCCACCGCCGGCAGCCATCGCGCATGCTATTCCGACGACCGTTTCTTGGCGGTGCCGCCACCTTTATGCTCCTCGCGGTCGCCTGCGTCAAACGCACGCAACCACGCATCCTCGATTGCTCGCTAATGCCATCCTCTGCCGCCGTCTGCAGCGTTCCCCAGCGAGGCGACGTGGCGCTGAGGTGGCTTTGAGGTGGCCTGGGCCCCTCTAGTCAGCCACTGCGGCTAGCCTCTGCCGTGGTGAGAAAAGGTTAGGCTTAGGGTTGAGATGACGTCAGCAACACGCAGTCAAGCTGTGGGACCTGCTCTGTCCACGTGGAGGTTGAGTTGGCACTGGGCCACTCAGTCAGTCTCTCTGGCTAGCTGTGCCCTGGTGTAAAAAGTTTGTCTAGTTTCTTATATTTTCAGAAAAGAGTATTAATATGGTTTAAATAATTTCAGAAAATGAATAAAACTTATAAATTCAATAAGTAATTGTTTATAAATCAGAAAAATACAAATAATATATCAAAATGTTCAAAAAAATGAACTCTACCTAATTACACTATAATGATGCATTGATAATCAACTTACATGACAAGTTTAATTAGATAAGCAAATGCACCCTCCCATATGCATTCGGGGTTTCTCCGAATTAGGGTTTGGACCCCTCGAACCCCGATTAATTTGTCAAGCATGTTTTAGGGTTTCAATTCAATACAATTTAACTTTTCATATCATCATACTTGCTTGAGCACTGCATCGATGCCATGTGTTGATTGTTTCCCCTCTTTTTCCGGTGTTTTGGTTCTTCTCGGTAGAATATGATACGAGATCGAGATCGAAGTCAGAGATCAACATCGTCGAAGCTCGAAGAACAATACTTGACCAACTATAATCAAGTCAAGTACAAGGCTTCCGAAGATCTACTTATCTGCTATCAACAAGCAAAGGCAAGAATAGCCCCACCATGATATAATCCTATGATTTCGAAAGCATTTCAATTCTTGCCATGATGCATACGATTCTACTGTGGTCTTTTATCGATAGGTAAGGTATCCTATCTGTTGCATACTCCCTTTGAGCTTATATTACCTGATACACTGCTCCTAGCATAACTAGGTTTGGCTTGTGTGCACTGCTAGAGCTTATATCTGTGTCCAGCTCAGCCATGCATAGCTTTTGAGTCTGGTCCATCCAGATGATGTATCAAATGTAGAGAATTTAGTATGACAGGAGAACGTGATGAGATGATATCATAGGTGATATGAGTTAAACATTCTAAGTCTTGTATGGGAGGCCACGGTGGGATGTGGTTTTTCTAGTCCCATGATCGCCACCACTAGGAACTGAGTTCTTGCCTTTGGAACCGAGACAAGCGTATAGCCACACGGGGCTTGGGAACCCCTCGCCTGATTAACTTGCCTAGTAGATTCCATGAGTCACATAGTTCGGGTGTTCCATTCGACATATGCATAGAAAATCTTTTGAAAGATTTGCCGGGTGGAGTTGGTGCATTCATAGCAGGTAGGGAAGCATGGACCGGGTTGCTTGGGGTAGATAGCGCCCCTGGTAAATCAACCTCGCCTCACATCTTTAAGTATCGGCATTGGGATTTGACCCATTACAGCGAAACCATACTTACTGCATGACTCATGGTCTCGGCAAAAGCAAGGTAAAGGTCGTGGCCAACCACCCTCTGCCGGCCTTCCAAGGAAGAGGGCTAAAACGTTGGCATTAAGAGTCGGTTGGTACGTGTGCGTAAAGTTGTACACCCATGCATGGTTAAATCTTTTCGAAAAGCCGTGTTCACGGTTATGAACGCCCGGTGACCAGATTCTAAGATCATAGAGAACTATAACCTAATCATAAAACTTGGCAGATCAACGCGTGCTTAAGGATGCTTCCTCATGGGTACGAGGGGGTGATCCTAGTTGGTAGATGATGGTGATTCGGTGGATATCAAAAGATATGATGATCAATATTTTGGAGACGTCGCTCTCTTATCCCCTTTTAAAATACTCTGACTAGACGAGCTTCTTCTCTCTCTTGTTTTATAAACAAAGATGGCTTTATGCAAAACAACTCCACCCCTTTTACAATACTCTGACTAGACAAGCTTCTTCTCTCTCTTGTTTTATAAACAAAGATGGCTTTATGCAAAACAACTCCACCAGCCATAAGTCTTGCGGAGTACACCCTGTACTCACCCTTGCTTTGTTGATACTTTTGGCAGAGTAAGTTTTCTCGGAAGATCAGTTTGGTAATACATCGACATCGACGAGTAGCTTGGGGTTCCCAGCCGGCAGCCTGGAATCTATGGGCTGGGACGTCATCGTTATGCTTCAGGCCTCTTAGGACATTTGTTAAGTTTGATATACTTAATAGCATAATTTGCCTTCTGTTGTTTGATGTTTGTGGTCAGTGACCTCTGCTTGTAATAATTTGGTTCTCTGCTTAGTTATGAGCTTGCTGTAATAAATTTTGTGTCGTAGGGTCACTGTTGTGTTACCGATTATTCACTAGATATTCTCGAGCTCAAGGTTAAGCTTATGTCAGACGGAGGTCTGGGATTTGTTTAGCCCTGATCCCGGGGGTGTCACAAAATGACTCTATTTGGGTCATAGTGGATAGACTGTCTAAAGTATCTCATTTCTTACTGGTCAAGACCACTTATTAGTGTTCGAAGCTAGCAGAGTTGTACATTGCTAGGATAGTCAGTTTGCATGGAATCCCCAAGAACATTGTGTCGGATCGAGGAACATAGTTTACCTCGAGATTTTGGAAGAAAGTCCAAGAAGGATTAGGAACCAGACTAGATTTTAGCACAAATTATCACCCGCAGACTGATGGACATGGAGCAAGTAAAACATATACTCGAAGATATGTTGAGAGCTTGTGTGTTGGAATATGGATCTAAATGGGAGGACTATTTTCCTTTTGCCGAATTCTCATACAACAACAGTTATGCAAATGGCTCCATTTGAATTTATGTATGGAAGGAAGTGTCGTACCCACTGAATTGGTCGGAAGTAGGAGAGAGTCAGATTTTCAGACCCGACATCCTAAGAGAATCCGAAGATAAAGTTCAAAAGATCCATGAGCACCTTAAGATCGCCCAATCCAGACAAAAGAGTTATGCCAACAAGAGATGTCGAGATCTAGCCTTCACTATCAGAGATTTTCTGTATCTCAAAGTATCATCCTTGAAAGGAATGCAATGTTTCCAACTTAAAGGGAAGCTTGCCCCCAGATATATTGGACCCTTAAAGATTTTGAATCACCGAGGAGAAGTATCATATCAACTGGAACTGCCAGAGGAGCTATCAGCCATGCATGATGAGTTCCATATCTCGTTACTTCGCAAATGCCTAGAAGTTCCGGAGAAGACCGAAGTTTTCAAGAATATTGATCACCGAACCATAGAGATCAACAAGGTCCTAACATATCCTGAAGTACCCATTCGTATTTTGGAAGAAGCCTTCAGAACCACCAGAACCCAGAGTTTCAAGTTTCTCAAGATCCAGCAGAGTAACCATACTGAAGAAGAAGCTACTTGGGAGCGAGAAGATTACATTAGGATGGAGTTTCCAGATCTCTTTAGTTCCTAGTTTTATTTTTCTTAAATCTCGAGACGAGATTTTGTTTAAGGAGGGAAGGTTTGTAACACCTCAAAAATGTTAAACAAGATTATCAAGTTCTAATCACCCAAGTTTAGGGTTAACAAAAACTGTTATTATTAAAATTCATATGAATGCATGTGTGCGTGTGATTGATGCATGAATGAGTGCAATTGTCATGTTTGATTGCTATGAATGATAAGGATTGGTTTAAATATGAAAAACAACATCATCTAGATCATTTCCAAGCAGAATCAAATGAAGAGAAAATAAAATATAAGAAATATAAGCAAATGGTCATTTTGGCCAAACTTGTTCACTAGACCACTTTGAGTGTTCCTAGTCAAAGATTTCTAATAGAAACAAATCCAATTATTTTCACCCCTTTCTAGACCAAGTAACAATGAACCCAAGACCACTTTACAAACCAAAAGAAATAAATTCCAATTCTATGTGAGAGGAATTCAAAATTTGAATCCTTAATATGTACTGAGATGGCCATTTCTCAAAAACCAACCAAACCAAGTCCCCTTGACAAACCCTAGCAACCACAAACTACCAAGCATTTGAAAAGATCACTCATCAAAATTCATTCAAAAATTAAAACTTTGAATTCATGCGTCCATTTCATAAAACACCTGGCAGACATAGATCAAACTTGCCTAACTTCTACTGTGATGAGCAGTGATTGATCAACCCATTGCCCCCATTTCACTCCCCTGGTCTCGCCCAGTGCCCAGCATCGCATTGAACCAGCACCCCCTCTGCCATTTGCACCAGTGCAACGCCACCTGAGCCACCATTGATGGTCGACCATGGACAACCCGAAGGAGGAAGCACTGCGCCCGTCCACGATGTCTAGGAGACAGGCCACCGTCCATCGCCACTCCCTGTCCACCCCCCGATCGCCAGCAAGCCATGGACCACCCGAGAACGCCGCGCCCATTTTTCTCCATGCCATGCCGAGAGCACGCTAGAGCGCCGCAGCCGACACGCACGCACACGCCGCGCCTCGCCCTCACCGTGCGTGCCTGCACTCGCCGCGACACTAGATACCCCCAGAACATGCCCGTTCGCCAACGCACGAACAATAGCCCTGTACACCGTCTCGAACACCACCGCTCCCGCGTAGAGCACTTCCTACACCCGACCATCCTCGACTGCCCCGTGTTGCGCCGTTAAGCACGCAACGACCGCCATGAGACACCACACCATCCTACGCCCTCAGCCATGCCGTTAGCCCTCTGTATCGTCATCACCGACGAGCCTAACCCATGTCGTTCCGCCCCTCTCGCCGGTGTATAAATAGAGGCCACCCCAGCCCTCATTCTCCACGCCATCTCACTCCCCTCTCTCTCAGAACCACCCCACACCTTTCCCCGGAGTAAGGCGAGCTTCACATCGCCTAAGTTTGGCCGGAGTCCGCCGCTGCAGAGGAGGAGAGGAGCCGTCGATTGGAGCCACCCCAGGAGCCGCCGTGACCACCGTTCGAATCGCCGTCATCGACAACGTCGTTAGCCCCCATCGCCGACCCTAGCTGGAGCCCTGGTAAGCCACCGCGTACCCCCACCGTCGCCGTTAGGGTTTAGTATCGCTAGAGCTGTACGACGAGACGATGAACGCCAGCCGTTACATCGCATTCTAATCGCACGGCTTAGATTGAAACATACCGCTTCGTTTCGATAGAGCCACTGACGCTTGGGACCCCCTGTTAGCCGCACGCTGCGCGTGCTGTGCAGTTGGGCTAGCCCAGTAACATTCCCGCGCATAGCCCAGTGGTTCAAATAATCTTTTTTCCATTTAATAAAAACCCTAGTTCTATCAGTAGATTTAAAAATCAATTCAAATAGATTCACTGAACTAAATTGCATGATTCTAATTTTGTTATAAAGGTATTCAAATTATCAATCCAAACCCGTTGAATTCAAACAATTTGAAATTATAGATCACCTATAGCAAAAATAACAAGACAAAGGCTTTTCCACATTCAAATATTTTTCAAAAATCAACCATAAATACTTTTGAGTTGATTCCAACTCTCAAAAATCACATTTGACAAGATCTATCTGAATATGTAAAAATATTTAGGTTTACATGCAGTAATCTTGGACTAGTACTAAAATAATGCTATATAGGAATCAGCGCTGATATATGTACGACAATTCATGTACGATTCCTGTACGATCCTATGTGGCAGCATCGCCGCGCGCTCGATTCCGTTCGACTCTAGCAACTAGCAAGCACTAGCAGCCTGTAGGGCGGGGGGCAAGCAACAGTTGGTGGAGGCAGCGAGCATGACCGCGGCGGGGCAACACCCCCGCGCACAACACCGCTCTCTCTAGACTCGCCCCTTCAGCAACACCTAGAGCACCACAGCCTATCGGCTCCTTCAATTCTGCAGCTCCGTGCCAAGGTCTTTGTGGATGCATGCCCTCATATGCGGAAACCACGGACACGGAGATGAGCTAGGCCGCGGTGATCATGGAGGCGACATGTTCGGACGGTGATCTGTGCGGGGGAGCCAAGAGAGAAGGTGAGTTAGTTGTCCTCGACTGACATGATCATCGGCATGGCGAGCGGCATGACCACCATAGCTAGAGCAGCATCGCGTCCACTTCTCTGACCCCTAAGTCGTCAACGATGTGCCTAGCTGAGTAGGACATAGAGGGGATGAAATCGGAGCAGGTGAGATAGACTAACGGAGACGAAGATGTACTAGAGTACATGACTTGGGAACGAAACACATAGCCCGCAACTATAGCGAAGTGGAGGAAGTATCGTACAAAAATCGGACGTGAATTGTCGTACGTATAGTAGTTTCGTATAGGCATTTCTAGTCATTTTAATTGTTTAAAATAGTAATTCTAAACTTTATAAAATATGACCACCACTTTAAATCACATTCCCAAGTATTAGAATATGTGGTGATGACATGGTCAACATGATCCTATATTTAATTGGAGAATATTAAATCTTAAGTAGTTTTCAATCAGTAGAAATTACTTTTCTAAAATAAAATAAAGAAGACTAGGTCTTTATTTCATGTGATGATTGTGATGATGCTAGATCATCTAGTGTGAACCTTTGTGTGCCAAATAGAGGGAGTTAAATATTGTTTGGTGATTGTGTATATCATATTCTTTAATAGACGCTAGTATCGACCAAGGATGCGAGGAGGAGGAGTACTACGAAGAAGAAGAAAACTTCAACCACTGCACCAATCAAGGCAAGCTTAACTATGCAAGCCTAACACTACAAGTTAACTATGCAAGATAACACTTGCAAGTTTCTTAACTATGAAAGCTAGATGCCTTAGGCATACTTTGGTTATTCAACCTTGATTAGACCAATTCCCAGTTTTACTTGCACGCCTTATTCTTATATTTCTTTATCAAAGTTATTTACTGTGACACCCCCGGGATCAGGGCTAAACAAATCCCAGACCTCCGTCTGACATAAGCTTAACCTTGAGCTCGAGAATATCCAGTGAAGAATCGGTAACACAATAGTGACCCTACGACACAAAATTTATTACAGCAAGCTCATAACTGAGCAGAGAACCAAATTATTACAAGCAGAGGTCACTGACCACAAACATCAAACAACATAAGGAAAATTATGCTATTAAGTATAGCAAACTTAACAAATGGCCTAAGAGGCCTGAAGCATAACGATGGCGTCCCGGCCATAGATTCCAGGCTGCCGGCCGGGAACCCCAAGCTACTCATCGATGTCGAGGTAGTACCAAACTGATCTTCAGGGAACCTTTACTCTGTCAAAAGTATCAACAAAGCAAGGGTGAGTACAGGGTGTACTCCGCAAGACTTCTGGCTGGTGGAGTTGTTTTGCATAAAGCCATCTTTTGTTTATAACACAATAGGGAGAAGAAGCTCGTCTAATCAGAGTATTTCAAAAGGGCATAAGAGAGAGACATCTCTGGAATATTGATCATCATATCTTTTGATATCCACCAAGTTATCATCATCTCCTGAACTAGGATCACCCCCTCGTACCCATGAGGAGGCATCCTTAAGCACACGTTGATCTACCAAGTTTTACGATTAGGTTCAAGTTCTCTATGATCTCACGTCCATTACCAAGTCGTCCATAACCATGGACACCGCTTTCCGAAATATTATTACCCTACAGGGGTGTACAACTTTACCCACACGTACTAACCTTCTCTTAGTGCCACACGATAAGCCCTCTTACTTGGAAGGTCGGCAGAGGGTGGTTAGACGAGACCTTTACCTTACTTTCGCCTAAATCCATGAGTCTCCAATAAAGGGTTCCATCATCCCATATCTCTATGTCCAAGGATCGGGAGTACTACCGGAGACTCCTTCCTCCTTGGTCACGCCTTGTATGATGCACCATCTTCAACCCATCCAAATATGCAGATGCCAAATAGCTAACTACGGACTCATGGATCAGACAAGGAAAGTTAACGAGTCAAGGAGGTTCCCAAGCCCCGTGTGGTTGCACGCTCGTCTTGGTTCAAGAGGCAAGAACTTCCGGGTCCTGGGGGTGGCGAGCATGGGAGTAAAAAACCACATCCCACTGTGGCCTCCATACAAGCCTTAGCATGTTTATTTCATATCACCTCTGATATCACCTTACCATGTTATCCTATCATACTAGATTATCTGCATCTGATACATCATCTGGATGAACCAAAACTAACAGCTATGCATGGCTAAGCAGGACACAGATATAACCTCTAGCAGTGCACACAAGCCAAACCTAGTTATGCTAGGAGAAGTAGATCAGGTAATATAAGCTCAAAGGGAGTAATGCAACACATAGGACACTCTATTTATCGATAAAAGACCACAATAGAATCGTATGCATCATGGCAGGAATTGAAATGCTTTTGAAATCATAGGATTATATCATGGTGGGGCTATGCTTGCCTTTTGCCAGTTGATAACCGATAAGTAGATTGTTGGGAGCCTTGTACTTGACTTGATTATATTTGGTCAAATATTGATCTTCTATCTTCGATGGTGTTGATCTTGGTCTTCGATCTCGATCTCGATATCGTATTCTACCACGAAGAACCGAGCACCGGAAAGAGAGGGGAAACAATCAACACATGGCATCGATGCAATGCTCAAGCAAGGATGATGATTTGACAAGTTAATTTGCATTGAAATGTAACCCTAATTCATGCTCGATAGTTTAACTGGGGTTCCGAGGGTTGAAAACCCTAACTCGGGAAAACTCCGGAATCATCTAGTAGGGGTTACTAGGTTGTTCTAATTAAACTTGTCATTTAAGTTGTTGAACAATGCATGATTATAGCTTAAATAGTTAGATCTCATTTTTCTGAACATTTTGATATATTATTTGTATTTTTCTGATTAATAAATAATTACTTATTGAATTTACAAGTTTTATTCATTTACTGAAATTGTTTAAACCATATTAATACTCTTTTCTGAAAATATAAGACACTGGACAAACTTTTTACACCAGGGCACAGCTAGCCAGAGAGACTGACTGAGTGGCCCTAGTGCCAACTCAACCTCCAAGTGGGCAGAGCGATCCCACGGCTTGACTGCGTGTTGCTAACGTCATCTCAACCCTAACCATAATCTATTTTTCACCGCGGTAGAAGCTAACCGCAGCAGCTGACGAGTGGGCCTTGGCCACGCGGCAGCCACGCGAGCACCATGTCACCACGACGGGCGGCACGGCATACGGTGGCTGGTGGCGACGCTAGTGAGCGCGCGGGGCTGCGGGAATACGCGCATTCGAACCAGTCTAACGTGGGGAGCCTAAAACGGGCGACACCGCTAGGTAGAGGTCATCCGAGCATCGTCTGCAACGACGTCCGACGGCGGCGGACGGAGAGCTAAGACGCGGGCTCGAATCAGAGAGAGGGGAGGATTATAGGGGTCCGGGAGGCGCAGGATCTCACCACGAGCCCGAGAGGAAGGTCGGCAGGGCATGCTGTGGCCGGAAACTACGGCGATTGGCGATGACGGTGGCGACCGGAGTTGGGGACGGGTGGTCGATTGCGGCGATTGGAGGCCCGCGGGCTCGATTCCTTCCAAGAGGATGACAAAGGGAGCACGCTGGTTCTCCAGGGCATCTCAGTGTCGCTCGGGTGGCCAGGAACGTCGATGACGACGGCGCCTGCGATGATTAGGGTTTGCCCAGAGAGGAAACGCACCAGAGAGAGGGCTCGGGGGTACTGAGAGGATAGGGGAGAGGAAGGGCGTGCTCGAGTCCTTATCCTCGTCTAGAGGGCGGCGGGCGGCGGCGGTCATCGCAGCGGCATCGGGCGGCCGGGGAAGCTCCACCGAGCTGCTTCCCGTTGGTGGAGAAGACAACAGGAAAGATCGAAGCGGTATCGGGCCTGGGGTGGGCCGCTGCTGGGCCGTTGAGGACTGCGCTGGGCGACAGGGAGAGAAGGGGAGAGGGAGAGAGGCAAGCTGGGCTCGGCCCAGAGAGTGCTGGCTGCTATTTTATTTTGCATAAACTTTTTCTTTTTAGTTTTGTTATTTCTTTCTTTTGTAAACTCATTTCAAATCTATTTTTTATCAGTTTCAAAATACCAGAACTTTGAAAATATTCAAAACATTGCAGAGACCCTTGTAATCAATTTGGGTTCCAATGTTGTGGTAGTTTTCAAATACAAAACCATTTTGAATTGATTTCAAAGAGAGAAAAGAAAACTAGGGTTTAGGGTTTTATCTTTGATCTTGTTTGTTGCATGCATTTTGAAATAGATTGTGCTCATGATGCTCAATCAAACCCTAATATAGATTAACTAAAACTGGGGTGTTACAGCTCTATCCCCCTTACGAGAATCTCGACCCGAGATTCCAAAGGTAGGAAAAGAGACAGAGAGAGAAAGAAACAGGGCCATTCTAAAGATAAGAGTGAACACACTAGACATCACATAGAGTATCTCATGGTCAAATCATGGATGGAGTGTTCAAACAACTCTGATATGACTACATGAAACACGTCAAGGTAGCGGAGGAACAAGAGGAGAAAATTTTCTAATTGTTAGATAGATGGTCTTCATAAGGATTGAGACCATGGAGCTTCAGAAGAGTTTTGAAGCTTCGGAGGAGGAAAACTTCCAACAGAAAGAATAGGACCACAGACTTTGATAGGGAACCTCTACTAAACAGCTTAATTAGAGATTTCAGGTTGTAGAGATGCGGATCAACAAAACCAAGATGTTAAACTACTTTTGACAAAGAAGGGTCACTCTTTCATCCAACAGAAGGCCAAGATAGAAAAGTGTTTTGGTGGAGAGGACTCATAAAAGTCACAAGAAACATGTATTCAAGAAAAGATTCTGATTACCAAAATCATAATCATTTTTAAAACATGGTTGAGAGAACGGAGGAAACTCTTTATTCATCCAGATTGATCAAAATATTTGCGAAGATCATGATATCACTTTACTCCACTAGATGAATAGGTGAGAAGATTCCTGATGACATGAGAAGAAGAAACTTCATTCTTAGACTTCGATTACTTGGCACAACAAGATGCTTGCCAACATAAAGGGTCTGGAGGATCGACCGAGAGACATTTAGCAACACTACTTTAAATGTTCTCCTCGATGTTCGAGATACGAAACATCAAGTAAAGGTCAGACTTCGGATACAAAGGAACCATAAGCACAACTCCTATAATAAATCATAGAAGATGCCTCATGAAGAGTTATTGTTATTGCTGAATCAAGAGAATATGACAAGAGGTCCTTCCGGCTAAGTGTGTCAACCATTACATCAAACTTGCCAGATTTACAAAGATACCTATGTTAAACCCTTGAGGAACACCAACCATCATTGCTGCTTGAGCTTCAGCTTTGGTTAGGTGGAATGATACTTCAGACTCAACATGTCCGAATAGAAAGTTCGCAACATTTACCATAAAGGTAAAGTTACTAGATTCTCAAGATAGGGCTACAGTGTAAAGCTCCCAAAAGACTGAGCTAGATTGCTATACCCCTGTATTAGCAACTTGTCGAGAGACAACTGCATACACATAAAGTACAAACAATAAACACACATGTATCCTTAAAGGAGAGAGAAAACTCTTCTCGAATCCATGACAACATCTTTCAACAATTGCATGTGAACCAGAGAAGGTTACTTCTAACATCCAGAACTCATACTTCGAGATGATTCGAAGATGGTCTTGAAGGTTTCCAACTTTAATGCAAAATGTTCCATATGAATCTAACCTAACATGGAGAATATAAGGATGTCATTGATGGATCAACAACAAACTTATCGAGATACTCCAAGAGGATGAACTCACAGGTGGTATGAACAAGGCAAAAATACTGGTCAGACCAAATAACACTAAGATGTACTTAAGTGAAACATCACAAGTAGAAACATCATCAAGATAGTCCTTGGAACTGAGTTTGATTTGATGATAACCCAAATCAAATCAAAGATGGGGGAAGATAACATATCCACAAAGGAAATACTATCTTTCTTGAGTGCGAACGAAACTAGACATCCCTTTAATGAGGAACAAAGTCGGATAGAACTTTTGTCTTACAACTCTCCAAGTTGTCGTTTAAGCTCAACCAACTAGTTCAGGGGTATCCAGTATGGATCCTTGGAGAAAGGAGCAGTTCAGAGAACTTGATTGCTCAAGAACTTGACAACACGGTCATGTGGCAACATGGCGATACTTCTAGTTGACACCTAGAATATCACGAACCACCGATATGTCACTTAGTTCGAGAGGAACTTGCTTTACAAGGCAAGAAAATGTAGTCTTGGAGTTTCAGCACAAGCATAACTCTTTGACCGAAGAGAGTGTACCAGCATAACGGACTTGGTAGCACAATCAAACTTTGCTTAGTGTTAGGATTAACCAATCACGCTAAGAATAATACAAATGTCCGTAGAGTTCAAAACAATAATATTTGCTAAGAATCTCAGATGGTCACATTATTACGCACACGCATCACTCACGAGCACGAGGGCTCAAGGAAGGGTGGTTACAGATGTGTGAGAGTATCACTTCAGTAAGGGGTCATGAAACTTAGCACGACCTCTTAGTATAAAAGACTGTGACACTTTAAGGTAGAACAGACAGAAGCTAATCAATGCTTCTTGATCCGCGGATTACAACACTTTGACCTGGTCCTGGATATGACGAGGTACTGGAGTTTGTTTCTCCTAGACATCCCGAAATGGTTTGTCTTGACGGACCACACGAGTATCTTACATCGGAAGACACCAATGCACATTTACTACTTGGCTACCAACTGGTAGACAAAGGTCAGAAAACAACAAGGGAAAAAGGAACATGCTCAGGATAGAATCCCGAGATGTGGATGCATAAGTCAACAATCTCCCGAAAACCAATGCAGAGAAGGGTTAAGGTGTGGCAAAGTCACGGGTATAGATGCGAGACTCTCGAAGAGTACTCTTGTTGTGATATATTTGGTTCCATTAAAGAACATCTACCATAGCATGTGATAGGGGAAGTCCTTAGTTGTCAATACTCAATCGCGACAAAGACCACAAGCTTGAAGGCTAGAATTGTAATACCAGCCATCCTGGGGTAATGTGTGAACATTAGCAATAGGGGTCAAAGGAACGGATCTTGGGTTAAAGATCAAATTCATTTACAGGATTCACAACACCAGAATCCAGCACAATCAGGGATCTTCAGTTCATGTCCAAGGGTTAAAACCCGAGAAAAGAAGTAACTACTACTTGAGTGACATAGCGTACACTACAAGGTAGTAACCACGAGGTAGCTTCCAAAATAATAAACGACTTCTGAGGTAACCACAGGCAAAAAGGAGGCATAAGAGGCAAAAGGAAACCTCGAAGCCTAGAACAGAACACTGTGGATCCAACAATATAATATTGCGGTTCCAAAAGATAGAGAGATCATGATAGAAAGGAATCTCTCAGATGAACAAGAGCAAGGGGAACAAGGGAAACACAACACACACAACTCTAAAGAACTCAACACTAGGTCAACTTGTTTAGAGACGGCATGGCAAGAAGGCACCTAAGATTTGAAAGACTAGAAGAGATATCAAAACTTTTCCATATCAACACAAGATAAGATGACCCAGAGTTAGAGAGAAACTAGATAAGGAGTAAAAGAAGCATACTAGAGTTTTCGCAAATACTTTTCAGCTTTTAAAATAGTTTTCACAAACACTATACTCAACATCGACCAATAGAAAGGTTTTCCTATGGTCGGTACTGCTCTGATACCAAAACCTGTGACACCTCCGCGATCAGGGCTAAACAAATCCCAGACCTTCGTCTGACATAAGATTAACCTTGAGATCGAGAATATCCAGTGAAGAATCGGCAACACAATAGTGACCCTACGACACAAAATTTATTACAGCAAGCTCATAACTGAGCAGAGAACCAAATTATTACAAGCAGAGGTCACTGACCACAAACATCAAACAACGGAAGGAAAATTATGCTATTAAGTATAGCAAACTTAACAAATGTCCTAAGAGGCCTGAAGCATAACGATGACGTCCCAGCCCATAGATTCCAGGCTGCCGGCCGGGAACCCCAAGCTACTCGTCGATGTCGAGGTAGTACCAAACTGATCTTCAGGGAACCTTTACTCTGTCAAAAGTATCAACAAAGCAAGGGTGAGTACAGGGTGTACTCCGCAAGATTTCTGGCTGGTGGAGTTGTTTTGCATAAAGCCATCTTTTGTTTATAACATAAGAGGGAGAAGAAGCTCGTCTAATCAGAGTATTTTAAAAGGGGATAAGAGAGCGACATCTCTGGAATATTGACCATCATCTCTTTTGATATCCACCAAGTTATCATCATCTCCTGAACTAGGATCACCCCCTCGTACCCATGAGGAAGCATCCTTAAGCACACATTGATCTACCAAGTTTTATGATTAGGTTCAAGTTCTCTATGATCTCACGTCCATTCCCAAGTCGTCCATAACCGTGGACACCGCTTTCCGAAATATTATTACCCTGCAGGGGTGTACAACTTTACCCACACGTACTAACGTTCTCTTAGTGCCACGCGATAAGCCCTCTTCCTTGGAAGGCCGGTAGAGGGTGGTTAGACGAGACCTTTACCTTACTTTCGCCTAAATCCATGAGTCTCCAATAAAGGGTTCCATCAGACCATATCTCTATGTCCAAGGATCGGGAGTACTCCCGGAGACTCCTTCCTCCTTGGTCACACCTTGTATGATGCACCATCTTCAACCCATCCAAATATGTAGATGCCAAATAGCTAACTACGGACTCATGGATCAGACTAGGCAAGTTAATGAGTCAAGGAGGTTCCCAAGCCCCCCGTGTGGTTGCACGCTCGTCTTGGTTCAAGAGGAAAGAACTTCCGGGTCCTACAGGTGGCGAGCATGGGACTACAAAACCACATCCCACTATGGCCTCCATACAAGCCTTAGCATGTTTATTTCATATCACCTCTGATATCACCTTACCACGTTATCCTATCATACTAGATTATCTGCATCTAATACATCATCTGGATGAATCAGAACTAACAACTATGCATGGCTCAGCAGGACACAGATATAAGCTCTAGTAGTGCACACAAGCCAAACCTAGTTATGCTAGGAGCAATAGATCAGGTAATATAAGCTCAAAGGGAGTAATGCAAAAAAAAGGACACTCTATTTATCGATAAAAGACCATAGTAGAATCGTATGCATCATGGCAGGAATTGAAATGCTTTCGAAATCATAGGATTATATCATGGTGGGGCTATGCTTGCATTTGCCAGTTGATAACTGATAAACAAATCGTTGGGAGCCTTGTACTTGACTTGATTACAGTTGGTCAAAAGTGATCTTCTATCTTCGACGGTGTTGATCTTGGTCTTCAATCTCGATCTCGATATCGTATTCTACCGCGAAGAACCGAACACCGGAAAGAGAGGGGAAACAATCAACACATGGGCATCGATGCAATTCTAAAGCATGGATGATGATATGACAAGTTAATTTGCATTGAAATGTAACCCTAAGTCATGCTCGACAGTTTAATCGGGGTTCCAAGGGGTGAAAACCCTAACTCGGGAAAACTCCGGAATCATCTATTAGGGGTTACTAGGTTGTTCTAATTAAACTTGTCATGTAAGTTGTTGAAAAATGCATGATTATAGCTTAAATAGTTAGAGCTCATTTTTCTAAACATATTAATATATTATTTGTATTTTTCTGATTAATAAATAATTACTTATTTAATTTACAAGTTTTATTCATTTCCTGAAATTGTTCAAACCATATTAATACTCTTTTATGAAAATATAAGAAACTGGACAAACTTTTTACACCAGGGCACAACTAGCCAGAGAGACTGACTGAGTGGCCCTAGTGCCAACTCAACATCCACGTGGGCAGAGCGGTCCCACGGCTTGACTGCATGTTGCTGACGTCATCTCAACCCTAACCCTAATCTATTTTTCACCATGGTAGAAGCTAGCCGCAGCAGCTGACGAGTGGGGCCTTGGCCACGCGGCAGCCACACGAGCACCACGTCACCATGACGGGCGACGCGACATACGGTGGCCCACTGCGATGCTAGAGAGCGTGCGGGGCTACGGGAATACACGCGTTCGAACCAGTCTAACGCGGGAGCCTAAAACGGGCGGCGCCGCTAGCTAGAGGTCATCGGAGCATCGTCTGCGACGACCTCCCACAGCGGCGGATGGTGAGCTAAGACGCAGGCTCGAATCATAGAGAGAGGGGAGGATTAGAGGGGTCCAGGATGCGCAGGAGCTCACGACGAGCGCGAGAGGAAGGTCGGCAGGGCGTGGTGTGGCTGGAAATGACGACGATTGGCGACGACGGTGGCGACCGGAGTTGGGGACGGGTGGTCGATTGTGGCGATTAGAGGCCTGTGGGCTCGATTCCTTCCAGGAGGATGACGAAGGTAGCACACTGGTTCTCCAGGGAATCTCAATGTCGCTCAGGGTGGCCGGGAACGTCGACAACGACGGCGCCTGCGATGGTTAGGGTTTCGCCAGAGAGGAAACACGCCAGAGAGAGAGGGCTCGGGGGATACTGAGACGATAGGGGAGAGGAAGGGCATTCTCGAGTCCTTATCCTCGTCTATAGGGCGGCGGGCGGCGGCGGTCATCGCAGCGGCATCAAGCGGCCGGGGAAGATCCACCGAGCTGCTTCCCATCGGTGGGGAAGACGACAGGAAAGATCGAAGCGGTATCGGGCCTAGGGTGGGCCGCTGCTGGGCCACGGAGGACTGCACTGGGCGACAAGGAGAGAAGGGGAGAGGGAGAGAGGCAAGCTGGGCTCGGCCCAGAGAGTGCTGGCTGCTATTTTATGTTGCAGAATTTTTTCTTTTTAGTTTTGTTATTTCTTTCTTCTGTAAACTCATTTCAAATCTGTTTTTGATCAGTTTCAAAATACCAGAACTTTGCAAATATTCAAAACATTGCAGAGACCCTTGTAATCAATTTGGGTTCCAATGTTTTGGTAGTTTTCAAATACAAAACCATTTTGAATTGATTTCAAAGATAGAAAAGAAAACTAGGGTTTAGGGTTTTATCTTTGATCTTGTTTGTTGCATGCATTTTGAAATAGATGGTGCTCATGATGATCAATCAAACACTAATATATATTAACTAAAACCGGGGTGTTACATTTACCTTAGCTTAGTGACTTGTGAGTTTTGGAAAGTTACTATAGGTAGCATAAAGAGCATACAACTAGGCCTAAGTAGATAGAACTAGATGTCATCAAAAGGCATAAGACTAGATTTGGATAGTCACACTTTACTAGCACCCCTCATTTGTGAATACCCTCAACCTTAGTGGCTAGTGCTAAGCATAAAAGTTGATCACTTTAGACGGAAATACTTGGTGAAATGATTATGAAAACCTTGGAATGAGGATTCATTCTATTGAAATGTTTTGACATGTGTTATGAACACAAGGTGATTTGATGATCAAAATGTTGACGCATGATCCTTGACCCTTTATAAAAACTGATGCTTGGGTTCGGATGTGATACCATTCCAATTTTACCGTACATCCACATTACCTGAATTGGGTAGGGATCAACTGGAAGATTATATGCCTTAGTATGGGTTCCCTTGCGGAAAGAGATTGAGCTGACGCTGCCTCGTGAATGTGAATGTCGACCTATGCAGTTCCCAAGATGACAGATGGTCATGGTTGGGAGGCCAAACTCATAGGGGAGGTGTGATGATGCTCGATGTGGCACTTCGTTGGTAAACCCAAGCGCAGGGTGTGAAGAGCAAGCAGCAAGTTTTCCCTCAGATGAGACAGAGGTTATCGAACCAGAAGGAGGAAGGAAACGTTACACATGTGTTGCAAGCAACGCGGAGACCTGCACAACACAAACTCAAGACTTTGCCCCAACAAATCAGTGAGGTTGTCAAGCTCACTGGTTTGCTGTAACAAAGGATTAAATGTATGGTATGGAATGTAATGGTTCACAGCAAGTAAACAAGTAATAGTGGAAGATGTATCAATGGTAAATATTGGACCGGGGTCCATAGTTCACCAGAGGTGCTCTCCTTAGATAAACAACATGGCATGAAGGGTAAACAAATTACAGCAGGGCAATTGACAGGAAATGAGCAAGGCATAACAATGCAATTACTAGTCAGAAAGATACTATGACATTCGATTGGGAAAAACAACAAGATACATAGACCGCCATCCAAATGCATCTATGACTAGAAGTCCACCTTCAGGTTATCATCCGAACCCCCTCTAGTATTAAGTTGCAAGCAACAGACAACTGCTTTAAGAAAAGTGTGTAAGGTAAACAGTCCACATGTTCCATGAACAAGAGACCGTTGTTTTCTCCCGAGTGGCAATAGCACATTCTACAATCGAAGAAATTATTGTCACTTCCCTTGGAAACTAGAGGCTTGAACCCACTATCGAGCATAAATACCCCCTCTTGGAGTCACTAGAAACTACTTTGCCCAGATAGCTACTAACAACGGAGAGCATGCAAGATGAAAAACAACACAGGCATGATAGAATCATAAAGACAAAACCATTAATCAAACCAACATAATAATCTCAATATCCATCGGATCCCCGAAAACACAACATGCATGATTACCAATAGATTAGATCTTGATCATGAACGGAGCTCACAAGATCTATACATAAAAGCACAAAGGAGGAGATACAACCATCTAGCTACTACATGGACCCATAGTCTAAGGTGAAACTACTCATGCATCATACCGGAGAGAAGGCCTCCGGGATGATCTCCCCTCCGGCTGGGTGCCGGGAAGAACTTCAGATCCCCCTGATCTAGGGACGACGGTGGCGGCGGCTACAGACGGTTTCGTGGATATTTGATCGGGTGCTTAGGGTTTCTGCATCGGGGGCTTCTTATAGGCGAAGGGGAGGCCGAGAAGGCGACCAGGGGGGTCAAACCCTACCCAGGTGCGGGCCCACCCCTGGCCGCGCCTAGGGGGGGGGGGGGGGTTGGCCGCCCTAGCACGCTTCCTCGTCTCCCCTATGGACTTCTTGTTCCCCATGGAAAGTAATTTACTTTGACATTTGTCCCGTCCAATTCCGAGAATATTTCTTTACTAGCTTTTCTAAAACCAAAAACAGCAGAATACATGCAACTGGCATTGTGGCAACTTGTTAATAGGTTAGTACCAGAAAACATGTAAAAAGCACCTCAAAGTGTAGACAAAGCAAAGCAAAGTTGATACTAACAAGCATGTAACATCAAAAATTATAGATACGTTTCCGACGTATAAAGCATCCCCAAGGTTAACTGCTGCTCATCCTCGAGTAGGTAAGTGATAAAAATAATAATTTTTGAGGTGACATGCACCCTCACAATAAAGATCCAACCATTTGCAAGCATTGAAAGCTAGGATCAAAGAACTCTAAACATGTGCATGAAAGAATGGAGTTCTAACAATAGGACATAGTAACTATGCATGCAACATGAAAGGCTACAAATAAAGATCATGAATAACATGCATTGAAAAACATTTTTTTGTTTCGGATACATAAAACATAGCATAGTGGCAACCAGCTTGTCTCTCATAGAGTAGCAATATAGATGCATAGGACCCCTTCAAAGTTTACAAGGGTGACTAGAAACAAGTAGCACAAGAACAAGTAATATCACAATATGCATCAATCAATAAGCTTCGGAACACTGCACATAGGATGACAACTATGCTCTCTTAATGGTGCCTAAAGGTAGAAGGTGGAGACTCACTAGTGGTGGAAGAAAGGCCTTTTTGTAAAGGAAGCAGGGATTTCAAGTTTCAAAAAGAGCTTCCAAAAATTATGGTACTTGTTAGCTTTCAGCCCTCATTGCCCCTATCATAAGCATCTTGAAGTGATTAAGGTTAACGTGAACAAACTAGGGAGTATATGCTTGACGAAGTATAAGCTGGCAATCTCAAGTCCCTTGAATATGAGGGCCACACCTCATGCTACTCAACTTCAGGCCCAGGTAAGTTCTTGTCATTGTAAGTATTTGCATATCATTGAAAACCGCCAACGGGGTACCCCTTGCACATGGTACATGAGCTTTCCCATAACCAAAATGACAAGGCAAGCAGACAATGAGCATCTCAGCGATCTTTTTATTTACTATATGCATAGCTTTTTTATTGAGGATGCTTCATAGATAACTCACTATGGTGATGCTACACGTTTCCACCATGATTAGGCATGGCTTAGGCTAGCGGCCCGGGCGTTTCTCTAACACAGAATACAAAATCCATGGACTTACAAGCTCCCTCTTTATTTCACACCGGTGACATCCATAGACAAAAGAGCATGATATCAACTGAGTACAAAGTACAAGTGCAATTTTGAAAACATTCCCCGTGACAGCACGGTTCTGCTAATTCCAACGTATAAGTGCAAGCATATACAACATAGACGACACAATGATTCAAGTTTATTAGGGGCAAAGAATATAAAGTGTGCCATCAAGTTTGTGAGGGCTTTAATCACTAAGTTTTCACATAAAAAATAATTTTTAATTGGAAGATAGCTGAAAACAAGAATATACTTGGAATGGTGTAACACACCATGCATAGGATTTTATAGTGGACACTTTGAAAAAACTTGGTTTCTTGGGAGCTGTAAGCATGAGTAGAGCTTACTCATACAAGTGGAGGCTAGCAAAAGACTGGGAGCAACCAACTAAGAGAGCAATAATGGCCATAATCATGCAGAGCAACAATGCATTACTAATCAAAGCATAGAGTGGTACTACAAGTCAATGACTAAATGATCATAGAGGCTAATGGTGACTTGTGAGAGTCATAACATGGTGTGAGCATGTGCCAAGTCAACCCAAACAAATTATTAAAGGAGAATACCACAATACTATGCTTTTGCATGCTAAGACAACGCATAATTTCTTTAAGGCACACTAAGAAATACCAATGACTTGGAGCAAGCCATGCTATAGCAATAATCACTAAGCATAAAGTCAAAACAACACCTAGCATGTCATGCTAAAGTCTAAGTCACAGTCAATGCAAGCTCCTCTTGCATATCAAGAAAGAACTTACTACTCCTTTCCGACACCAAGAAAATTATTGGCAAAAGAACACAGCGAGAACGGGGGTCCAAACTACTCAAGCAAACTAAAAAACTAAGCAAATAAAACAAAAACTAAGACGCTCCAAGAACAACACAACTGTGCATGAAACAATAAAAACGAAGTGTCTAGACAGACCTGATCTATTTATTAATGAAGAAGGGGATGCCTTGGGCATACCCAAGCTTTGACGCTTGTACCTCTTGGATATTTCTTGGGGTGACACCATGGTGGCATCCCCAAGCTTGATCTTTTGTCCATTCTTCATCTCATTACATCATTCTCTCTCTAAACCTGAAAATCTTCCTTCATACAAAACTTCACACAATCTTTATTAGCAACATTAGTGTATTCAAAATATATTAAACCTCTGTCAAATCTTTGGAACAGCAAGGATTTCACTAAAAACACAAGATACTGAAGTAAATCCTTCAAAAAGATTAATTCCCCAAAAGAGAACTCAAAAAGGAATCAGAAGCAAATGCAAATAATGGCAGAAATCTGTCAAAACAGACCAGCAGGAAGAAACCAATTTTTTCGAACATATTCTGTTGCTCAAATAAAAAAGTGTTGAACTAACTAAAGTTAGCTAACATACAGGGGGATTTATTCGTAAATTTTGAGCTCAATCCTAGGTACAAATACTCCTCATGAATTTTTATGGTGGAGGACAGAAATCTGTTTCGGGACAGCAACTCCCCAAATCTTACTTTCCTCTCATTAGAGGTCATTGTTGGCACAAAAAGCAAACAAAAAGGATAAGGAGAGGTCATTAATGAAGTAATAACTTCCAAGACTCAAGGAAACTCTTGGGTTATATCCTAACAAGTACTTTTCTTTAACGCCTTTAAGTTAGGCACAAGAATCAAGAAGAATCAAGTATTTTCAAATGAGGAAGCATTAATATCAAACCTTGCTTTCAAAGGAGGATCAAAGAGCAACTTCTCTCTCCTAATAGGGAAATGTTCAATACCTTTCTTGAATGGAAAATGATATTTGATGGTGCCTTCTTTCATATCAATGATGGCACCAACTATTCTAAGAAAAGGTCTTCCCAAAGTAATAGGACAAGAAGCATTGTATTCAACATCCAAAACATAGAAATCCACAGGGGCATAAGCATTGTTAACCATAATGAGAACATAATTAATACTCCCCATGAGTTTCTTCTTAGCATTATCATTGGTGGGAAATCCAAATAACAATCTTCCAATGGTGGCAAATCAAGCATTTCATAAATCTTCCTATGCATAATAGAGACACTAGAACCAAGATCACATGAAGCTTTGAGATCAAAGTCATTCACTTGCATATTAATAATGGGTTCCCAACTATCTTCTAATTTCCTAGGAATAGAAGCTTTGTGTTTTAGGTTCTCTTCCTTAATCTTAACAAGAGCATCTGTAATGTGTTTGGTAAAGGCAACATGCATATCACTATCATCAGGACATCTAGCAAGATTTTGCAAGAACATTATCACTTCAGAAATATTGCGACTATCAGTATCAAAGTCAAACTTAGAATCACTAGTAGTAGTCTCAATAGGCTTAGGCATAGTAGGAGGAGGAATAGGGACTACTTGTGGTTTAGTGGTGATAGTGCACACACTATTGTTTCTATCAATTTCAGCTTCCCTTTCCCACTTAGCATGAAGTTGAGATAACAACCTAACATTTTCATCAATAGTAACTTGTATGGCATGAGCAGTAGCAAAGGTATTTTCCATAGTTTCAGGTTTAGCAGCCATTTTATTAATCAAGGAGGACTGAGCTTCAGATAAGGAGGATATATTTTTCTCAGCACTCAAATTTTTTGACTGTAAACTAGGAATTTCTCTATTCTAATTCTCAAGATGATGACAAATGTTTTTCAAGATAATAGATTGTTCCTCCATAGTTTTAGTGAAAATCTTATTTTGCTCATATTGCATTTGCATAAAATTCTTAGTGGATCTCTCAACTTCTAGTATCCTTTCTTCACTAGGCATTCCAGATCTATCATGATAAACATTTCCGCTAGGAGGATAAGTCTTATAATTGTTGTTGCTACCAAAATTATTCCTATAAGCATTGTTGTTGAAATTGTTGTTTCTAATGAAGTTCACATCAACTTGCTCTTCTTGAGCAACCAAAGAGGCTAAGGGAACACTATTAGGATCTAGAGGAGCTTTCCCATTAACAAGCATATCCATAATAACATCAATCTTATCACTCAAAGAAGAAGCTTCCTCAACAGAATTTACCTTCTTACCATGCGGAGCTCTCTCAACATGCCATTCAGAATAGTTAACCATCATATTATCAAGGAGCCTTGTTGCAGCACCCAAGGTGAGGCCCATGAAGTACCTCCAGCAGCTGAATCCAGCAGGTTCCTAGAAGAGTAGTTCAAACCTGCATAAAAAGTCTGGATAATCATCCAAGCAGTGAGTCCATGAGTGGGACAATTCTTAACCAAAATTTTCATTCTTTCCCAAGCTTGAGCAACATGTACATTATCAAGTTGTTTAAATTTCATAATGTCACTTATCATAGCTATAATCTTAGCAGGAGGATAGTACTTTCCAATAAAAGCATATTTGCACTTAGTCCAAGAATCAATACTATTTTTAGGCAAAGAAAGCAACCATTCTTTAGATTTTCCTCTCAAGGAGAAAGGAAAAAGCTTGAGCTTAATATCTCCATCTACATCGTTATACTTTTTCATTTCACAAAGTTCAACAAAGCTATTGAGATGGGCAGCAGGATCAACATAACCAGCACCAGAAAATTGCTCTCTCATCACAAGATTCCACAAAGCAGGCTTAATTTTATAAAAGGTAGCATCAGGAGCAGGTGGAGCAATAGGTGTGCTTAGGAAATCATTGTTGTTGGTGCTAGTGAAGTCACATAACTTGGTGTTGTCAGTAGAGTTCATTTTGGCAAAGGTGGGCAAGCCAAAAACAGCAGCAGCAGCTAAAGCATGAACTAATTTTTTGTGTTTTTGAATAAAGAAAGCAAACCAAACTAAACTAATTTTTTTGAGTTTTTTTGGAAAGAGGCAAACAAAACCAAGCAAAAGAAACCAAGAAACTAAAAACAATATAAAGAGAAAGGATGTGAAGGACTCCCCTTGTGAAGACGTCCTTGGCCTCCCCGGCAACGGCGCCAGAAAGTCTGTTGATGGATGGTGCTTGACGGGGAGGAAAAGGTTGAAGTTGTTCTATATATGTCCCCGGCAACGGTGCCAGAAAGTCTTGATGATGCTCGACGTGGCACTTCGTTGGTAACCCCAAGCGCAGGGTGTGAAGAGCAAGCAGCAAGTTTTCCCTCAGTTGAGACCGAGGTTATCGAACCAGAAGGAGGAAGGAAACGACACATAGGTGTTGCAAGCAATGCGGAGACCTGCACAACACAAACTGAAGACTCTGCCCCAATGAATCAGTGAGGTTGTCAAGCTCACCGGTTTGCTGTAACAAAGAATTAAACGTATGGTGTGGAAGGTAATGGTTTGCAGCAAGTAAACAAGTAACAGTGGAAGATGTATCAATGGTAAAGATTGGACCAGGGTCCATAGTTCACTAGAGGTTCTCTCCTTAGATAAACAACATGGCATGAAGGGTAAAAAATTACAGCAGGGCAATTGACAGGAGCTGAGCAAGGCATAACAATGCAATTACTAGTCAGAAAGATCCTATGAGATTCGATTGGGCAATACAAAAAGATACAAAGACCGCCATACAACTGCATCTATGACTAGAAGTCCACCTTCAGGTTATCATCCGAACCCCCTCCAGTATTAAGTTACAAGCAATAGACAACTGCTTTAAGCAAAGTGTGTAAGGTAAACTGTCCACATGTTACATGAACAAGAGACTGTTGTTTTCTCCCTAGTGGCAACAACACATTCTACAACCGAAGAGATTATTGTCACTTCCCTTGGAAACTAGAGGCATGAACCCACTATCGAGCATAAATACCCCCTCTTGGAGTCACTAGCAACTACTTGGCCAAGATAGCTACTAATAACGGAGAGCATGCAAGATCACAAACAACACGGACATGATAGAATCATAAAGACAAAACCATTAATCAAACCAACATAATAATCTCGATATCCATCGGATCCCCACAAACATAGCATGCATGATTACAAATAGATTAGATCTTGATCATGAACGGAGCTCACAAGATCTATACATGAAAGCACAAAGGAGGAGATACAACCATCTAGCTACTACATGGACCCATAGTCCAAGGTGGAACTACTCACGCATCATACTGGAGAGAAGGCCTCCGCGATGAGCTCCACTCCGACAGGGTGCCGGGAAGAACTTCAGATCCCCCCGATATAGGGATGATGGTGGCGGCGGCTACAGACGGTTTCGTGGATATTTGATCGGGTTCTTAGGGTTTCTGCATCGGGGGCTTCTTATAGGCGAAGGGGGAGGCCGAGGAGGTGACCAGGGGGGTCATACCCTACCCAGGCGCGAGCCCACCCCTGGCCACGCCTAGGGGGGTTTGGCCGCCCTGGCACGCTTCCTTGTCTCCCCTCCGGACTTCTTGTTCCCCACGGAAAGTAATTGACTTTGACGTTTGTCCCGTCCAATTCCGAGAATATTTATTTACTAGCTTTTCTGAAACCAAAAACAGCAGAAAACAGGCAACAAGCACTGTGGCAACTTATTAATAGGTTAGTACCAGAAAACATGTAAAAAGAGCCTCAAAATGTAGACAAAGAAAAGCAAACTAGATACTAACAAGCATGGAACATAAAAAATTATAGATACATTTCCGACGTATCAAGGTGCCTATACTAGGGTGTGTAATTGAAAGGATAGGACTTGATTATCCGCGTACTAAGTATGATGATTCAGGGTTACCCCGAATGGATGTATCGAATTTTGTGGTGAAAGTGTACAATCTTTGCATAGTGTCAAACTATTCGAATAGCCGCATCCGCGGTTATGGACAGATAGAGTGGCCATACTGTTCCATCGTTATATGTGTTTAAAATGACTTGTGAACTAAACTATGACTTTGACTTGACCACAACAAGGTTGTGAACATGAAAACTAAGTTCCCACTTAGGTGTTGTAGAACATTAAACTAGTTTTCTTTACTTCTAAACTCAGTATGATATAAGCCCGGCCTTTTGCAAATAAACCTAGAGCTTAGGATTCCTACTCAAACTACTTTACTTGTTAGTGATAGTTTGCGAGTACTTAAAGAGTACTCATGGCTTTGTCCCTGGCTATTCCCGTGGCCAGAATATAAGGAGGACTACCAGGATGATGGACAACAAGAGGTCTATGACAACTAGGATCAACTCCCATCATCAGCATTGCCTGTGACCCTGAAGATGGAGCCCCGACCATGCTACTACTATTATATTCTGCTGCATTGATTGTATTAAGAATGGATCATGAGATCCTTTATTTGCAAGACCTATATTATGGTTTGTAGTGGATGATGTATTGTGGTATCAATTCTGTTATGTCTCGCAAAAATGGTAATCCTGGGATTACGAGGTATGGCATAACATGCATCTGGGATTAAAAATTCGGGTTTTGACAACTATCCACAAGCCTGGGAACACTACAAGAAATGTGTTCACTTGTGACCTTCTCATAGTGACGCGAAATTAAATCGTCATAAAACTATGACCATTTCATACAAGATGGTCATAGGCCATTTAGAGATGTCAAAACCATGTATAATTATGACGTTTTGTGTCGAAATCGTCGTAATTCTGTCAGATGAAATCGTCATAGTCTGCACAATACGTCTTAGGATCTTACTTGTAGCCTATTATGACCAATTTAAATTGTCGTAATGTCTAAATTCATATTTTTAATATTACTAGTCGGCCACATCAGCAATTGGGCATATGTGTCATGTCTACATGTCATTTTTTGCATAAGTGGTTTATCCACGTGTTAATATTTATCTATTATAAATATTTTTTACAACCAAGCTGACAGGCAGGCACCACCACCGAGCTGACGAGTTGGCCCCACCACTGAACTAACAGCAGGCCCCACCCGCATCCTGACAAGTTAACCCCACCAGCGAACTGACAGGCATGCCCCACCCGCACCCTAACGAGTTAACCCCACCAGCGAACTGACAGGCAGGCCCCACCTTACTTTGTGAATGCCATAAAAATACGTCCCCTTGGGGGATCGAACCCGCTCCCTCCCGGTCACTACCTCGCCCACTAGCCAACAGGCCACAGGCTCGTTCTTGTAGAAAACCACGCGTCGGGCCTTAATAAACTTAATCTCTTCTTTTGGGCCTAGGCCTAAATGGAACATGTCCTCCTATTCTCCTCATGTTTTGTTTTTTCTTTAAACTTTTCTAAACGAGGCCCACATGCCATTGAGCCAGTCTAGATTCACACCTGTACAAAACACCCAACCACGCCAATGTCCAGTCAGCATCCCATGGCCCGCCCGTCATTGTCAGTGGCTCGCTCTCTCTAGGTGAGAAAAGTTTCTATTTTTATGTATTTTGTTTTAAAATTCTAGAAAAAGCTTTTATATGGTATAATTCATATCTTTTTATTTGTAACTTAAAAAATGTTTTATATATATAAATTGATCAGAAAAATATGAAGATTATATCTATAATATTTATGAATAACTAAAATTCCAAATCTTTTTTAAATATTTATAAATTACTTAAATCTTGCATAATTCATTATTTTTAATCTGTAAATCGGAATTCGACAAATAATATGTCTAAATGACATATTTTCAACATGTTTTGCATCATTAATTGACCGCACTTCCTGCCCGTTTCAAACTATGCCTGTTTCAAACTATGGTCAAAATAGAGGTCATGAAGGTTCTTAGCTAGGGGACGATCCTCGCAAAAATTGCATTGGATCTCTGAAGAAACATGATATTGTGAGTCTAAAACTCATTTTTTCAAAAAATAATGGGCATCGGATCATGTACCTGTAGTTCAAATCGGACCCACTTCCTACCGATTCGGCAGGAATTTGTCTTTTTCGTCAGGGGTGGAAGAAAAGGTTTGGGATACCCCAATTGGGACATTTGTCAATGTAAGGTGTCCTATTATTTTTGAAAAATGGGATGGTAGCATTTTGAAACTTTCATTTGGTGGTTGCTTCACAAAACGGTCCGTTTTTTGCGCTCAGAAAATGGAAAATGGTTTTTCCGTGCGACCAAATGGAAAACTTCCTCCTGCAACATTGTTCGCCATCCCATGATGTACATGTGTGCACTATACGGGTGTATTATCACAAACTATGCCCTGATTCTAGCCATAACATTGGTCATTTGACCCGAAAGCCATGAAGCCTTGAACATGATAGGTCATTTTGTGAAGGTTTTTTCGATACATACTCAATTTACCAAGTTTGGTATTTTTTCCTTGCAACTATGTCACATAATAATACACCACGTGAAGGATTTGCGTTGATCGGACCAATTTTGAATTTTTTATGCCTGTTTCAAACTATGGTCAAAACGGCGGTCATGAAGGTTCTTAGCTAGGGGACGATCCTCGCAAAAATTGCATTGGATCTCTGAAAAAATGATATTGTGAGTCTAAAACTCATTTTTTCAAAAAACAATGGGCATCAGATCATGTACCTGTAGTTCAAATCGGACCCACTTCCTACCGATTCGGCAGGAATTTGTCTTTTTCTCCAGGGGTGGACAGAAAGGTTTGGGAGACCCTGGTTGGGACATTTGTCAATGTAAGGTTTCCTATTATTTTTGAAAAATGGGATGGTAGCATTTTGAAACTTTCATTTGGTGGTTGCTTCACAAAACGGTCCGTTTTTTGCGCTCGAAAAATGGAAAATGGTTTTCCGTGCGACCAAATGGAAAACTTTCTCCTGCAACATTGTTCGCCATCCCATGATGCACATGTGTGCACTATACGGGTGTATTATCACAAATTATGCCCTAATTCTAGCCATAAAATTGGTCATTTGACCCGAAAGCCATGAAACCTCGAACATGATAGGTCAGTTTGTGAAGGTTTTTTCGAGACATAATCAATTTACCAAGTTTGGTATTTTTCCTTGCAACTATGTCACATAATAAGACACCACGCGAAGGATTTGCGTTGATCGGACCGTTTTTGATTTTTTTATGCCTGTTTCAAACTATGGTCAAAACGACGGTCATGAAGGTTCTTAGCTAGGGGACGATCCTCACAAAAATTGCATTGGATCTCTGAAGAAACATGATATTGTGAGTCTAAAACTCATTTTTTCAAAAAATAATGGGCATCGGATCATGTACCTGTAGTTCAAATCGGACCCACTTCGTACCGATTCGGCAGGAATTTGTCTTTTTTGCCAGGGGTGGAAGAAAAGGTTTGGGATACCCCAATTGGGACATTTGTCAATGTAAGGCGTCCTATTATTTTTGAAAAATGGGATGGTAGCATTTTGAAACTTTCATTTGGTGGTTGCTTCACAAAACGGTCCGTTTTTTGCGCTCGGAAAATGGAAAATGGTTTTTCCGTGCGACCAAATGGAAAACTTCCTCCTGCAACATTGTTCGCCATCCCATGATGCACATGTGTGCATGATACGGGTGTACTATCACAAACTATGCCCTGATTCTAGCCATAACATTGGTCATTTGATCCGAAAGCCATGAAACCTCGAACATGATAGGTCATTTTGTGAAGGTTTTTTCGAGACATACTTAATTTACCAAGTTTGGTATTTTTCCTTGCAACTATGTCATATAATAAGACACTACGCGAAGGATTTATGTTGATCAGACCGTTTTTGATTTTTTTATGCCTGTTTCAAACTATGGTCAAAACGGCGGTCATGAAGGTTCTTAGCTAGGGGACGATCCTCGCAAAAATTGCATTGGATCTCTAAAGAAACATGATATTGTGAGTCTAAAACTCATTTTTTCTAAAAATAATGGGCATCGGATCATGTACCTGTATTTCAAATCGGACCCACTTCCTGCCGATTCGGCAAGAATTTGTCTTTTTTGCCAGGGGTGGAAGAAAAGGTTTGGGATACCCCAATTGGGACATTGTCCATATAAGTTGGTCTAGTATTTTTGAAAAATAGAATGGTGGCATTTTGCAAAATTCATTTGGTAGATATTTAGCTGAACAAACTGTTTTTGCACTCGGAAAATAACACCCAAATCCAGCCAATCAGGAGGGAGGACTGGCCTACCCACGGATCAGCCCTAGAAAAATGATCTGAGACATCCACGACACTGATCCAACGACCAGAAACCCACCGCACCTCGTGTGGTTCCCAGGCTTCCAGCCCTAACCCTAACCCTACCCCGACCTACCTCCCTCCCTCCCAGCACCCCGCCGCCACTTTGCTCGTCTTCCAGATCGCGATCTCCTCCTCCTCCTCACCTCGCCCTTACCGCCACTCCCCTCCCTTACCACCACGGTATCGTTCTCCCCTGCCACAACCAAGGCCACAGTCTCGTCCTCCCCTGCCACAGCCAAGGCCAAGGCCTACCCTGCAACCCAGATGCGCCGCCTCCACCCTAATCCGACCCTGCACCACATTCTCTCCCAACAAGACCAGATCGGCGGCGGCCCTCAACAAGCCACGGTGTCGCGGTGGGTTGGCTCACCGGCACGCGCGTGCATCCGTGCACGGTGCTCCGTCGATCCGACATGCCCGCATCGACCGCGTGGCCTCTAGTGCGAAGATTTGGCGGCGACTAGTGGGGAGAACCCCGGTCGGGTCAGTGATGGTGAAGTTCGGGCTGATCCAGCGAGGTGCTCGACGATGGGAAGAAGGACGACGAGATCCGGCGAAGTTCGGGCACATCAAGGTAACTCCCGTGCTCCCCTCAACCACGATTCTTGCTATCCCACACTACCTCTCTCTCTTGAGGCCTCTCTATCGATCTCCCTCTGTCTCTCTACAGATGCCCCTACATGCGATGGTGAGATGTGATGAATCAATAACCGCAGAGGAGTTGGAGGTTGAGGTGGCCAAGAAGGGATACATCGGATCCATGACGCCGGGTTTCGGGACTTCCTACTCGAGCCCGAGCTGCTCATGGTGAGTAGTTACATGCCTCCGATGCCAGTGTTATTTCCTCCCTACATCCTCTACCTTGTTCATCTGTTGCATGAATCCTGATTGCTCTCCGAATTATGTAAGTGTGTGATTTGATTTCCCATTAAGCTCCCTGGTAATACATGGTAGGTGACTAGGTGTTTTCCGTTCATGGTTACCAACTTATCATCACAGTCTCCCACTCCCTCACTGTAGCTGTCCTAGTTTCCTGTTGTGTGGTTCCCTTCATTATGCTCTATCATAATACTGCTAGCTGTGGTGGCCATCATGTTTTATCGATTGATATATGTAGTCCTAATTGATAGAGTAGAATGTTGTCTCCTAGCAAGGTTATTGGTTTTTTAGCCCTTGTTTGATTTGGTTGCCTGGTTGTGTCAAGAATTTAGTGTAGGATAATATCATGTTCAACGGGCGAAGATATATCAAGTAATCATTCATATTCTTTTAAAACTTGATAACTGGACATATATGCATGTTGATATGCATTTACAGATTACTTAATAAACCTATTCTGCAGCTTAGTTTGTATTAACACTAGATGCCTCAATGTATTGCGCATGCCATTGTGTTGCAATCTCCAAGTAAACAATGCCATGATCTGATTGTATTAGCACAAGGTCCAGGTGCCTCAATAAATTTTGTGTAGGTTATATTATGTGTGTTGTTCATCTATATGACTTTGTATGCAAAATAGGGTTGTGTTGTAGATGAAGCACACCTGAAAGGCTGGAATTTGGTTCAGTTCTGGAATTATGTTGTATATTACTTGTGCCATTTGGTTCTGCTGGCATTTAGTTATCTTGAAATGCACACATCATCTCCCTGTGATTGAAAAAAGTATCATAGTAGTATAGGTTGTGATGTTTTCTAGTTGATGGAGAACTTGAATAATAACATCTTAACTTATTAGATTTTATCAATTGCTTATTTGTGCAACTTTATAGCTCCTTATTATGCTCAGATATATTGGTTGTGGTGAAAAACAAATTAGTAAAAAAACTTGCTCATGTCATTATACAGGTTATTGAAGCATGCCACATGAAAGCCCGTGTCCGACGATGGTCGGAGGTGCATCAGAAGGACGGCATGTTCATCCATATGCGCTACCTCCGTGACGTTGAAGCCAACCTGCTGCTGCTCTCCTCCGATGTATTAGATAAGTCTTCAGTATATCATGTTCTCTTTTTTACTTGGTTGACGATGGGACATGATGCAATGCATTACTATTGAGTCTACTGTTGTTCTAGTCCTTAGAAATACTTGTTGTATCCGACCATGAAGAGAACATTTGTTGATCCTTACCATGAGCTCAAATGGTCTAGTAGTATATTTGTTGTATCCGACCTAGAATAGTTTGTGTTTTGACTGTTTGATCATGTTGTTCTTTACTTGAAGCTAAATGATATTGGATGATCTACGCTTGCTGTTGGTAGTCTGATATGGGGTGTTTATTTGTGGTTGGTGTAGGTCAAGCTGTAGCAAAACACACCTGGGTGAGTTGCTGGGAGAGCAGTGACACCCCAGGTGGAGTGGAGGAAGCCAGTGAGATGCTGGGCACTGTGATGGATCATTGGCGACCTGGAGGTGCTGGGCAGTGGGCTTATTGGTTGTATGCATTAATTTTTTTTTGATGTAATGTATGATGAGTGATTGGTTGGTGATTTGATCTTCTGGTCTGTTTATTTGAAAATTTGGTTAATTCATTTTGAAATGTGGTCTCTATCATTTTGCAATGAAACTTGATTAATTATTTATCTAGAAATTCCTGGGCTTCAAATGTTACTTGCATGTACAGCCCAAATGAATGTAATCTGAATTGTGTTGGGCTTTAAAAAGGCCATCCCAATGACTAATTGTGGAGCAAAGTATCCGATTGTAAAAGGTAAAAAGGCTGATGGCAGGCCTAAAATAATTAGACTTTGAATTTTCCAAGGCCTAAACAAATGGATCATAAATATTCCAAGGCCCAAAATGAAACGTACTATAAAATTCCTAGACTAAGAAAAAAACACCATAGTTATTGGGCTCGGCCCAAATAAGTCACCACATTGGATTGGGCTGAATTTGCGCTACACGTTCTTGTTTCGTCATAATTTTGCCACGTTGGATTGGCCACGTAGGATCTGACCTGGCCTGGCTAGATACCCCATGATGATATTGGATGGTCATAACGGTTATGACGATCCAATATCGTCATAGACGGTTATGACGATTTCACAAAAAACGTCGTTGTATGCAATTACTGACGCTCAGTTTTTGACGATATGTTTTTCGTCATAAGATCGTCATATATTGTAGAAAATGAAGATTCAGTGACGAAAATGGAGGGTCATGTATCAGCAGATTCCTTGTAGTGGAAAGATTTTTTGGAATGATCAATACTATCCCTAATCATGGCTATTCTGAGACAACTGCTTGCCACTTATTTTACCATGGTCTTAATACCCAATGCAGAAAATTGCTAGATTCATCGGCAAGAGGATCGATAAATAGCTTAACAATTAAAGCATGTTTGGAATTAATGGATACTAGGGCTAAGAATGATTCGTTATATAATCCTGAATTTTACACTAAGCCGAAAAAGGGAATACTTCATATAAATCCTGATCTTATGCCTGAAGTGCATAAAACCATGAAAGAAAAAGGTATACCTTCAGAGCTTGTCAAGGAAAACAAAGTAGATTTATTACAAGTTTTAACTGAAGAAGATGAAACTAGAAAAGTTTTTCAAAAATTGAAACATCGATAGACAAAGTCTTATAATAATTTGCATAAGCAATTTCAAAAACATAAAAATATTTTGGCCGAACTTACAGAAAATTATGAGGAAATTGGCCAAGAAATAAAATTATTCAACAAGTACCTCAGTATGATTGAAACTCAATGTGAAAAATAGCGTCTGGTTATCAATTTTTTCTTCGTGATGATATAAATATTCATGTTTCTACTAATGTTGTTACAAGAAGAGGTGCAATTGTTAAAGGACCATTAGGACCACCGGAATATGAGGCTGAAAAAGATCGAAAGGAAAAAGCCTTACTTAAAGCAAGTCAGGAAGATGATACATTGGTGGATCCTCAAGATGAGACTGCTCAAGACACACAAGATCAAACCTTGGAGGAGAAGAACGATGAACATGATGACAGTTATAATTCTGATACAGAAACTATTGATCTAAAAGAAGAAAAAGACACAAGCAAAGAAGATGAAGTTGTTACTAACGAGGTTCGATCTCATCAATGCCCATTGTTATGGACTTGGGTTTTGGAGAATATGGGGATGCTGGAGATCACGGAATGGTTAACAGACAAGCAACACGGGGACACGAGGTTTACCCAGGTTCAGGCCCCCGGAGGGAAAACCCTACTCATGTTTGTCTCCTCTTGATTACGGCGGAACCAAAGGTTACATGGATGCGCAGATGCAATCTGGCGTGAGGTGTGTATGAGGTGAGTTGAGTCATCCTCCTCGCCGTGCCCTCCTAGCCTTTATATAGATAGGAAGGTTCCAGGCATCAGGTTGAGTCAGTTATAGATTAGGGTTTACCCCTTTGAAATTCTATCTACTCTAGTCTTGCTCTCCAAGGATCCGAAGGCGTCATGGGCTTGGGCCACCCAAAAGTCTCCGCAGGCTGCGTATGTTCTCGTGGCCTTCCTTGGGCTGGACCAGGTATACTAATGTCGTGTACCAGTAGGGTATAACCATGCCAATAGCCCCGTGAGTGTTCAGTCGAATCGTAGATTCGGCTGAGGACTCTTCAATCTTTCGGGTGCAGTTGATCCTGTTCATAAGAGAAAAAATGATTTTAGTTCATAGGGATTGTTGATGCGTGTGCCTGACTCTCCTGAAGGATGAGGGCCAGTTAACTGTCATAGGACAAAATAACATGATCTTCTTCAGACTCGAGTCCCCGGACTCGAATCTGTAATGAATGCTGGCATAATTCCACTCAGGCCGTTAAGGTCTTATAGGAGTTCAATCCCAGTTGCTTTTAATTAAATGTACCTAACGCGTCCATCGTGATTTTTCGTCGTGCCTGCTAACACGGTATTTTACTGGTAGAGCGTAGTCAGGTGCGTTACCAGGCCATCAGATGATATCTGTAGGTCTTTATCTTTGCGTCGCAGACACAACATCCAAAATTTTATCACCGTGGAGGTGTTTTAGGTGGCCGAGGAGAATTCTTCTCACTTAGCATTGGTTTGGGAAAAGTTGCCAAAAGGATTTTTTTATTTGGTCCGAAGGATCGCAGTCGAGGAATTCATAGGGTGCGCGGCTAGCGCTCCCTATGTGAGTAGCCCCCGATTTTCTGTGTGAGTCATAGACTCGAGCAGAGACTTTAGTTCAGTTGATTGAGCTTGAAGGTCCGCAGGACACAATTTTTTCGGATGCTTGATCAGTCCTCCCTATGGGAGTAGCCCTAGTCCGTGGTGGAGTCATAGACTCGACGTAGGACTTGAAGATAGTCAAGTGGTGCCGTTCCTTGATCATTTCTGAGGTGCGCGGCCAGCGCTCCTGATGGGAGTAGCCCTCGAGTAGTTGTTCGAATCATAGATTCGAGTAAGTACTTGTTTTTTCAGTCAGAGATTTCCAGCCGTTGCTAGATTGCTTTTGATGATGTCAGTGCTGATGACCGGTGACCTCAACCGTCTGCGGTGCCAGAGGTGACGTGACAGGACGAATGTGGGTCCCACTTCCTAACTTGGAGTTGACTAGTCATGCGCGACGTGGCGAGAACTACGGCATCTCCTCGATTTTCGTGCAAAGTGGACGACATGCGAGCGACGGTTCGCTGCTATGTTGACACGTGTACGGTTGGATCTGTCCTGAGCGTTAGGGCTTCTGGATGAACGGTTCTGTTCGTCGTCTTCATCCTTATAACCGTGGGGAAAACAGTGATTTTATTTTCACCCTTTGCCATTTGCTTTCACCATTGCCTCCATTTTCGCGAGCATTGCCTCTCTTGCATGCACTGGACGTTCTACGATCCTTTTCTTTTTCGTTCCTGCGTGCACACCGCCGTCGTCGACGCTCCGCAATGGACAAGTCAAATAATACCTCTGCCGGAGCAGGCTCGAGCGCCGCCGTTGGCGGCAAGAAGGTTGCCGGTTCTTCGCGTATCACTGATGGCAACTGGAGGCGCACGGAGCCACGCACGGCTGACCTGTGCAAGATGTGTGATGCGGGATTGATCCCGCAGGATAAGGAGGCTACGATGCTTCCAGGCGATGAGGTAATCTCCCATCCACCCGTAGGGTTTCGGGTGATGTTTGTCGCTTTTGTTCTTCGCGGCTTGTTGCTTCCTGTCCACTATTTTCTTCGTGGGCTCCTCTTTTTCTACGGCATCCAACTTCATCATCTTTCGGCCAATTCTCTTCTCCACATCGCCTGTTTCATCACTTTTTGAGAGTACTGGCTCGGTATTGAGCCGCACTTTGGCCTCTTACGGACGCTCTATTCCGTGAAGAGGCAGATTGGCATTGGCAGAGTCTATCTGCTCGGCGGATGCGTCATTTCCCTCAAATCTACTGTTCTCCTCTTTTCCTTTTCTATGTGCGAGTCTGTCCAATCCTGGAGGAAGAAGTGGTTTTACATCCACGACTCCACAGTGGATGGGCAAGATTTTGGCCTCGCTCCCTTTGATTCCTCCCAGGAAATTGTACCGAAAAGGTCCTGGAAGAACCACATCCTGGAGGGCGAGGTAGCGGAGGTGGAGGAGATCTATCGTGGAGTGGAAGCGCTCCAGATGGAGGCTGGGAAAGAGGTAAATGGTGTGGATATCATCCGCACGTTCCTCAAACGTCGGGTGTAGCCGCTCGAAGCGAGGGCGCATCCGATGTTCCTTTACATTGGCTGCAACGACCCGACGAGGGTCTCCTCCGGGGAACTGTCCAGAGGTGACCTTGACAGAGTTCTTCGGCCGCTGCTGAAGTACAAGTCCGAGGAGGACCTTCCGGGGAAGTATTTGACTGCCCCCTTCAATGCTTTAAAACCAGTTCCTTAGGTGTAGATTTGCGTCATGCACGTTGCTCCTTTTGCGTCTTTGACTGCCCCCTTCAGTGCTTCAAGGAGGTACATTATTCGGCCGAGTAGCCTTGGCTGAGTAGACTTTTTGAAAGTAAAGAGGTAGCTAGGGGTAGAAGTGTCGCAGCTGTGCGACGTTCCAGGGGTTGGAGTATTTGACTCTGGACTTGACATCCATGAGGCGGTAGGCCCCACCTGGGATAACTTCAGTGACAATGTAGGGTCCTTCCCAGGGTGACTCGAGCTTCTTCGGTCGCTCTAGCTTGAGTCACAGAACGAGGTCTCCTTCGACAAAGGACCTTGGGCGCATCCGACGGCTGTGGTAGTTGCGCAGGCTCTGCTGGTATACCGCTAAGCGAGATGCGGCGATGTCGCGTGCTTCATCGAGTGTGTCGACGACGTCTTAAAGTGCGGCCGATGATTTGGCTTCGCTGTAGGCAATGACCCTTGGGGCCTTGTGGCATACTTCTGCAGGTAACACGGCTTCGGCTCCGTGCACCATGAAGAAAGGCGTGAAGCCTGTTGAGATGTTCGGCATTGTGCGCAAGCTCCACAGGACGGAGGGTAGTTCCTCTGCCCAGGATCCCGCAAGGCTTTCGAGTGGGCATAGTAGGCGTTTCTTGATGCCGTTTCCTATGAGGCCGTTGGCCTTTTCGACCTGTACATTGGTCTAGGGGTGCGCCACGGAGGCGTATGATATGTTTATTCTGAGGCCTTCCCAGAAGTCTTGGAATTCTTTCGAGATGAAGTTCGAGTCGTTGTACGTGATGATGCTGTGTGGTACACCGAACCTAAAAACGATGGACTCGAAGAATTTGACGGCGGTTTTGCCTCTTTGGTTGGTGACGGGCATCGCCTCTATCCACATGGTGAACTTGTCGACTGCGACCAAGAGGTAGACGTGGAGTCCTTTCGAGGACTTGGGAAGTTTGCTGATCATGTCTAGGCCCCATTGGGTAAAGGGCCAAGACAACGGTATGGGACTTAGCTCGGATCCGGATGCATGTGGCTTGTCCGCGTACCTCTGGTAGGCATTGCACCTTGTGACAATGTCCTTGGCATCGTTCATGGCCTTTGGCTAGTAGAATCTAGCTCGCAGAGCTTTGGCAACTAGAGCGCGACTGCCTGCGTGATGACCGCAGATGCCCTTGTGGATGTCTTGGAGGATGTTTTTTCCGTCACCGATGGTGACGCACCTTTGGAGCACACCCAAAATTTTGCGCTTGTACAACTCGCCATTGATTATGGTAAAGGCCTTGTACCGACGAGATATGCGCCGGGCGTCTATCGGGTCATCTGGAAATTCTCTCTTTATCAGGTACCGTTGGTACGGCTGGGTCCATGTTTCTTTGATTGCCATGAACTGCATCAGACTGACTAGCTCGACCTCGGTGTCGAGCTTTTCGGGTCCTTCTTGTCCTTCGAGTGGCGCAACCCCCGAGTGCTCCATTTCTTTGGGTGATCCCTTGGGGAATTTCCTTTTAATGGAAGGTACACATATTTGTTCGAGGAACACACCTGGTGGTACCCGTGAGCAGGTGGAGCCGATGTTGGCAAGTCGATCGGCCTCTTCGTTGCTTTCTCTTCCAACGTGCCGAAGTTCGCAGTAGTCGAAGTCTCCTTCGAGTGAGTTGTAGAGCGTGCAATACGCGATCATGTTCGCGGCGTGGGCGTCACACTCATTCATCGTCTGTTGGACGACGAGGTTCGAGTCACCGTAGATGACTAGGCATGTTGCGCTGCAGATCTTGGCCATCCTCATGCCGTGGATGAGGGCTTCATATTCGGCATCGTTGTTGGAGGCGCGAAATTTCATCCGAAGGACGTATTTCATATTGTCACCTTGGGGGGACGTTAGTATGACGCCGGCCACTGCTCTGGCCTCGCGCTTGGTGATGGGGATATGCCGAGTGGGGTATACCCAGCAGGATGTTTCCTACTGGCCCAAGCTGCCAGCGAGTGGGCCTGCAGGACGGCGACTGGATCAAGACTCAACAAGGAACCAGGCGACTGGAAGCTGAAGGCCCAGTCGAATTAGGTCAAGCACCCTCCGAATCCTTAACTAATTCGATTGTAGATCTGTAAACCCTAGCAAGGTGAGCCTATGTAAACCTCCCTAGGGTACGCATAGAGGACACGGTCCATCATACACCCCCTGCGACTTGCCTCCTAGTCATCGAGTTCGCCCTTGTACTCTCTCAATAATACAATCTAGCAGGAGTAGATCTTTACCCTCCGGGGGCAAACCTGGGTAAACCCTCGTGTCTACGCCCTCATCTCGCACCGCAGATGGCTGGCCGCCCTTGCCCCTCGTTCTACTACTCGTTGCCGATTGCAGCATCTTCCGTGGCCATTCCCACGACAGTGGTGCCCATCGTGGGGCCTAGCCGGTCAGGCCTGTGTTCTGCGGCAAGATCCAATCAACCCATCAACGAGAAGATCGGCACCGGCGGCATGATCGCGATCGGCAAGATCCTCCAGATCTTGCCGAGCATCTACGTCCTAGTGGCACGCCCCGTCACGCACATTGTGATCATGCCGGTCGGCACGATCAGCCTCCTCGTCGGCTTCACCGACGTCATCGTCTCGAAGGACTCGGCTTGCATCTGCGAGTCGCCACCACGCGATCGGCTCTCTGAGAGTTAGGTATGCACCATCCATCTCCTCGCCTCCGAGTATGGCTCGGCCAACATCGACGTGGACGAGACCAATGCGGCCGTGGATGATGCGGCCCTCAACGACGACGCCGGCGACCCCGGCGTCAGTCGCCGGATAAATCATCACCGCGTCACCCGCGGGCTCCATCACCCAAGTCTCCAACGTGGCGGACTTCGAGGATCCTTCCATCCTCGGGATCTTCGACTCCAACTCCCGGTCGGAGAACTCCAGTGACCTCCACGACGGATCCGATCGCTACGTTGCGACCTACATGGCAAGCGGCATAGATGCCCCGCCAGACCACTTCTCCACGCCGATCCCGCAGACCGCGATGGCGACAGAGGTTGAAGAACTCCGCCTGCGACTGGAGGAGGCGGTCCGCAAGAAACAAGCCGAGTGCGAGAAATTCTGCCTCAAGTAGGAAATGGCGCACCAACTCCACATCAGGTCGCGCCTGAACCCCACCATTCAGGGCCGCGCCCTGAACTTCGACGACGAGAGCGACCCAGACTGCATGGCCGATCGCGCGATCTGCAAGAACGCGCCACCAGGAGGAAGCGCCCAGCCACCACCAGGTGCGACGGCAAACGGTGCTCCCCCACCACCACCCGACCGCGCGCCCCCCCGGGACCAGCCAAGAATCATGGTCTCCTCGCGGGATCCGGACGCGAACGACCTCCTTCTATACTCCACTCCGATGGACAACGTCATCGCGAGTTGAGCCGCGGTCGACATCATCAACGCGACTGGGGAAGGCGCCCTGCAGATCAAATACGCTAATGCCTTACTCGTCAAGGCCGTCGAGCAACAAAACACGGGAGCTGACTCGTAGGGTCGCATGTATTCCCGCTCGTCAGGAAGCAGGGCGGCCTCGAGTGGCCGCCCGATGATGGAAAACACCCTCAACTACCCACCACCTGAGCCCCTGCAGCTCCAACCCCGACCCCCACACGCGGCGCTCTCCACCAATGACCCGCGACCAACAAACAACTTCGTCGCTGCGCACGGGCAGCCAGTCGACGCGCGGACCCACATCATCAACAACCAGAGATGGCATGCACGCCAACCTGACGACTTGAGGCATACCCTCACCAACCGCCGTGACGACGAACCAAGGGGATCGCTAAGCCAAGTCGGCCCTAGTGCTTTGTACCGATGATCCGTGGCGAAAAATACCCGGCAAACTTCAAGGCGCCGAAGGAAATCGAGAAGTATGACCCCTCGTACGACCCGTCCGTGTGTCTGGACACATACCTCATGGCGATGGGAATCGCCGGCCACACCGACCTACTCGCCGCTCGCTACCTCCCCCTGATGATGGAGGGAGTGAGCCGGCAATGGATCAACACCCTCCCCGCGGATAGCATCGACTCCTGGGAGGACATGCGCGATGCCTTTGTCAGGCATTTCGAGGGATCCTACACCCACGCCACCACCATCGAGGACCTGGAGCGATGCGCCCAGGGACCCCGCGAGTCGACCCGCAGCTAGGTCCAATGCTGGCAAGACCTATGGTTCAACGCGGCCGGTATCCACCCGGACACCGCGATCCACTGCTTCAAGACCTCGTGCCGCTACGAGCCCCTGGTCGCCAAGCTCAAGCGGGTCTACAAGACACTCGACAACATCCCAGACCTCCTCGAGATTGCCAAGCGATACGCAGAGGAGGACCCGAACCAAGAGACCGATGACGAGTCAGGTGGAAATAGCCGACAAAGCCCAAGATCCCGCGGCGCCGCGACGCCGCGACGCCGACAACTACAAAGCGAAGTCGAGGTTCGGCCCCGCGGCTCTCCTCAACCAACCCTGTGAGTTTCATAGCAGGGAAGGGAAGCCCGCCATGCTTACAACCATCGACTGCCACTCCCTGAAGGAGATCAAAAAGGCACGGCGCACATGGGAGGGCCCTGACAACCACCTGCCAAATGGAGGGAAATTCGGCAACGACACCGGGTCGCTCCACACCTTCACTGGATTCAGCACCAAGCACGAGAAGAAGGTCATCGCCCGCGCCGTTGCCGTCAACGCGGTGTCCCAGGTCGACATCCCCTAGTTCCTCAACTAGTCCGAGCAACGAATCACCTGGCGCCGCGAGGACCACTCGCCACGGATCGAATATCTGGGTCGAGTCGCCTTGGTGGTCAAGCCCAAGGTTCCCGCAGTCGATGATCGAGACGACCTACACCACATTCCACGACATCGCCCCTGGTCAGAAGGCGTACCCGATCAGCAAGGTGACACTACCAGTCACCTTTGGCACACCAGCGTACTTCCGCACCGAGCGGATTGTCTTCGAGCTAGTGCCCTTCAACAACCCCTATCACTGTGTCTTGGGGCGGCAGGCGTTCGCCAAATTCATGGCGGCGCCCGACTACGTGTACAATGCGATGAAGCTCCCAGGGCCATGCGACATCATCACAGTCCACGGGGACCCCGACATGGCCACAGAGTGCAAGGCCAAAGGCACTGAGCTCGCCGACATCGTCATAGCCACAGAAGCCAACCACGCGGAGGAGCTCGCCAAATACATGAGCGGGGTCAACAATGACGACCCCACAATACTCAAGAAGCCCAACTCTGGGGGCGGCTGCTCCACTGCCTTGGAGGGAACCACACACACTCGCTCCATCGAGCTGGTCCTAGGCCACTCCAACAAGATAGTGACGATCGGAACGGGCATGAGCCCAGCATAGGAAGGCGCTCATCGAGTTCCTACGTGAGAATCGCGACATATTCGCATGGAAGCCATCCAACATGCCTGGTGTCTCGAGGGAACTCGCTGAGCAGAAAAGTCAACGCCGATCCCAAAGCGCAATCCATCAAGCAGTCACTGCGGCCCTTCAATGAAGAGCGCCGCCGAGCAATCGCCGAGGAGGTGCAGCGTCTACTCGCTGTAGGCTTCATTCGGCCAATCAAATACTCCAAGTGGATGGCAAACCCAGTCCTAGTCGAGAAGAAAAATGGGACCTGGAGAATGTGCATCGATTACACAAACCTCAACAGTGCCTGCCCGAAGGAGCAATTCGTCCTCCCGCAGATGGATCAAATCATCGACTCGACCGCAGGCTCGGAGTCGCTATGCTTCCTTGACACCTACTCTGGTTACAACCAGATCAAAATGGAAGTCGAGGACGAGGAGAATACGGCGTTCATCACGCCATTCGGAGCATTCTGCTACACCGCTATGACCTTCGGCCTCAAGAACACCGGGGCGACCTACCAGAGGTGCATGCAGGAGTGCCTTGCGAGACAAATTGGCCGCAACATCCACGTCTACATCGATGACGTGGTGGTGAAATCGACTCGCCAGGGCGATCTACTCGCTGACCTGGCAGAAACCTTCGCAAATCTGCGGAGGTGCAAGATCAAACTAAACCCAGGAAAGTGCACCTTCGGTGTACCTACTGTACAGCTGCTGGGGTACGTAGTCTCCAAACGCGGCATCGAGGCGAACCCCACCAAGATCAACACGATCGCCCGGCTCGGCAAACCCGAGTGCCTGCGCGACGTCTAGAAGCTGGCAGAGCGAGTTACGGCTCTCAGTCGCTTCATCCCTCGACTAGGCGAGAAGGCAATGCCCCTCTACCGCCTGATGCGCAAGAATCCCACATTCCAATGGGACAAGGAGGCAGACGACGCACTCCACGCACTCAAGGAAGTACTACTCGCAGCGCCGCTACTCGCCTCCCCCGTCGATAAAGAGCCCATGCTCGTCTATGTCGTGGCTTCCGACCGAGTCACCAGCGCCGTCATGGTTGTCGAGCGACCAGAAAAGGGCAAGGAGCGCCCGGTGAAGACACCTATCTACTACATCAGCGAAGTCCTCACCGAGTTGCGCCAATGCTACCCGCAGTACCAGAAGATGGTATACACGATTTTCTGAGCCCAGTAGCGACTGCCGCATTACTTCCAGGAGCACCCAATCACGGTCGTCACCTCAGCACCGTTGCAAGACATCATCCGCAACCGTGAGGCGACTGGGCGAGTCGCCAAGTGGGAAGTCGAGATCGGCGTCCACAACATCAAGTACTAGCCGTGCAAGGCAATCAAGTCGCATGCCCTGGCTGACTTCCTCGCCGATTGGGAGGAGGCGCAACAGCCAGAAAAGCTGCCGTGCCTCCACTATTGGTCGCTGCGCTTCGACGGCTCCAAGAACACAGATGGTGCCAGGGCAGGGATCGTCATCACATCTCCCAAAGGCGACAAGCTGCGCTACGTCCTGTACCTCGACTTCACCCCCTGCACCAACAACATGGACGAGTACGAGGCCCTCCTCCACAGCATGCGAGCAGCCAAGGAGATGAATATCAACCGCCTGCACTGCTACGCTGACTCCGACCTGGTCTCCGGTACCTGCGACACCGTCTCCCCTAGCATGGCAGCATACCGCCAAGCAGTGGATCAGCTGGAGGCCACTTTGCCGGCTACTCCGTCGAGTGGATCGACCGGCACAAGAACGAGGAGGCCGAAACACTCTCCCGCATCGGATCGGCTCGCCTCATGCCACCCGCCGGTGCGTTCCTCGACACCATCACCAAGACATCCGTCTCTCCCCCGAGGGATATCGACATCGGAGTACCTGTGCAACCAGAACAAGCACTGGTTTCGCTGATCGCGGAGCCAACCGACTGGACCACGCCATACGTCTCTTAACTGGAGGGAGGGACCCTACCCGCAGACGAGACTGAGGCCCGGATGATAGTATGCTGCTGCAAATCCTTCGTCATCATCAACGGCGAGCTCCACAAGCGCAGCGTGACCGGCGTGTTCCAACGCTGCGTACAACCCGCAGAAGGTCGCAAAATCCTCCAAGATATCCATGCCGGCGACTGTGTCCACCACGCTGGTGCTCGGTCCCTAGTCGCCAAGGCCATGCGACATGGCTTCTACTGGCTCACTGCACACGCCGACCATACTCACATGCCGAGCTCGGCACTCAATACCATCCCCATCACCTGGCCATTCGCCGTGTGGGACATGGACATGGTGGGACCATTCAAGAAGGCCCCCTCTGGCTTCACCCACCTTTTAGTCACAGTTGACAAATTCACAAAGTGGGTGGAGGCCAAGCCAGTCCGCAAGTGCGACAGGAAGACCGCCACCAAGTTCCTACGCGAGCTCATCTATCGCTACGGGTTCCCGCACAACATCATCACGGACAACGACACCAACTTCGCCAAAGGAGCCATGGCTGAGTTCTGCAAGGAGCACAACATACGACTCGACCTCGCCTCAGTCGCCCACCCGGAGTCCAACGGCCAGGGGAACACGCCAACCAGAGCATCCTACATGGCCTGAAGCCACGACTACAAGTTCCCCTCGAGCGAACTCCGGGGTGCTGGGTCGAGGAGCTCCCTTCGTCATCTAGGGAATCCACACCTCCATCAACAGGTTGACAGGGTTCACCCCTTTTTCATGGTGTATGGCACCAAGGCCGTCATGCCAACCGGCCTCGAGCACGACTCGTCTCGGGTGGTCAACTACGCGGAGGCCGACAACGAGCTCGCACGCCAGGACGGGGTCGACCAACTCGACGAAGCACGCGACCTAGCTCACTCCCGCACCGCGATCTACCAGCAAGGACTTCGCCGCTACCACAGCCAGGAAGTCTGGACTTGCACCTTACAGGAAGGCGACCTGGTCCTACGATTGATTCATGACAAGAAGGGCATGCACAAGATCTCTCCCCCTTGGGTGGGACCATTCACCATCGGGCGAGTCCTGGGCAACGATGCCTACTACCTCATCGATGTCCGAGGCGACGAATAACTCGACGTCAAGCGGCCATGGAATGTAAACCTCCTACCGAAGTTCTACTCTTAGAACTCCAAACATGTACTCCCCACCCACTATGAAATAAAGAAGATTGATGCGCACAAATTGTGTCCACTCTCCGTACCTTGTGCCACTCGCACTCGTAATAACAACGCTACGCTATTCGCGAAAGTCAACCCTTTGTCACACGACCGGAACAACCAAGTAGTGCGGTACAAGGGCACCAAAAACTTTCAGGCCTTGTATCGTCCATGAAAAACGCCAACCCGGAGCCCCATCGGAGTCGCCCCGCTCGACTGGCTTTCCGAGCCAAGACGACCGCATTCGCTTCCAACAGCGACCCAGTCCTCCACATCCTTGGTGCAGCGACTCGAACGGCCAAGTACCATGGTCAGGGACTAACACCAGTCCAAACCCGAGCGACTAGGAAAAATGCCAAGTATGAGAGCGCGTCCTGGACTCGCCACGCGACTGATCCTACGGATCAGGTGGAGCGACGCGCTTAACCAAACGCGCCTCGTCCTCACCTACCTTAGGCATGCGACTAAAACGGCCAAGTACCATGCTCGGGGACTCGGCCACTCGACTCCGTTCGCGCCTAGGAAAACGGCTAAGTATAGACCAACCCTTGGGGTCGCCATGCGACTGGCTTCTCAAGCCATGGCGAGTCGATCTCAACTGACTAACAGTATACAAACAAACTTACACATAACGACAAGGTAAACCCCATAAAAGGGCGGACGCGCTAGGGGACTCGGACAACGTAACAAATCACAATGAAACCAAACATTGACAAAAGCATCCACGCATTCCTTATAGCAACAAAATTTGTTCGCTTACAAGGGCAGGCACATTTTTCATTTACATCTAACACCACTCGGCAAATTCTCCTACTCTGCAGGCTTCGACAACGACTCGCCACCTCCTTTGCGGACGCGGATGAAAGGCACCCACGGGTTCGAGGGATACATCGTTAGAGCATCCTCCATGGCCGCTCGGAACGGCTGCTCCACCTTGAAGTCACGGTGCGCTGGCTCGGGGTCGTTTGGGACAACGACCATTTCCTGGTACGGAATGAGGTCACCCATAGCCCATAATCGTTCGGAGTACACTACAGCCTACTCAGTCAACTTCAGCACCTCCAAGATCTCGACCACGCCCGTCGATGACGGTTACCCGCTGGTGACGTTGTCAAGGTCGAATTCGTCGGGGAAGTACGCGAGCCCAAGGCTCAACACAGTCGTGGCACCACGGCGGAAGGCCGACTGCGACATGAGATCGACAACAGTCGGGCCTTCTCCGGTAGCGCCAGACTTTGACGAGGTCGCTGGGGATCACCTCCGTCAGCAAAATCTCCCGAAGGCACACGCGGATGCAAGTCGCTGACAGAGCGGCAGAATCCACCAGCGTGGTGACACACTGCCGCGCGTCATACAACTGCACCTCGGCTTCACCATCAAGAATCCTCCCTGCAACGCACACGCAGAGAGTAAGGAAGGCTCCAACAAAAAAAAAGCGACTCGCACGCTCGGGGACTCGCTATTCATTCAACAGTACAAAGAGCTCACCAATCAAAGGACAGCAGGCCCCCATAATGAAATCTTGAAGACTAGAGAGGTCATCCTGCAACCCGGCGACGAGCGCGTCCGACACCTTCCGCTCCTCGGCAGCAGTAGAGACGGCTTCCTTGGCCCTCCCATTGGCCGAGGTTGCCTCCGCCTTCACTTCCCTAAGCTCCCGCTCCAAGTTGGCAATCCGCTTTTCTGCGGCACTCAAGAAAGATCGGGCAGCCGTTAGGTCGCTCGCAGGGACCATTCCCTCACGGGCCTTCTCCACCGTGGCCGCATGACCCTCTACATCAACAAAAACCATGAGTACGAGATTCGCAAAAGACATCCTCAACAACAAGCATGTCAAGCACTTACCAACAGTCGCCTGAAGCTGCTCGTTCGTCCCCTGAGCGGAGCAGAGCTCTTTCTCTAGACGCCCCTTAGCAGCCAATCTCTCTGCCGACTCGCGCTGAAGCCCATGCACAATAACAACAAATCAGAGAAACAATTGCAAATTGCCCAGCCGCTGAAATTCAGCGACTAGCCACTTGGGGACTAGATAGCGAAGAAATCCTTAAGTGCCTAGCCACTCAAATTCAGCGACTAGCCACTCGGGGACTCAACAACGAAAAAATTCCCATGCGCCTTGCCGCTGAAATTCAGCGACTAGCCACTCAGGGACTCGACAGAGAAATCAATAAGGATCTGACCGCTGAAATTCAGCGGCCAGATCCTCGGGGACTGGACATACCTGGATGGCGGCACCTAGCATGTTGTGGAGCTCCATTGCGTCCACCGACAAGAAAGACCTCGGGCACTTGTCCTGATTGCACTGAAGCACTTGCCGCGGAGGCCCTCGCTACAAAGCGAGGGAACGTCACTACCGCTACTCCCGCGGCACTCGAGGTCGGGCCTGTCGCCCGACTGACACCACGGGCTCTTCCCGTTGCGACTCTGCGTCCACTACGGCCTTCGAGGCCACGTCCGCTCCAGTCGGAGCTTTGCTTGGGGCGCCCACCGGCTCGTCAAAAATTGTGACAACCTCGTCGCCCTTTGCCCTCTTTGCGACCTCAATGGGTTCCATGACTTCGTCGCCTTTCGTCTTCTTCGAGAGGTCGACCTGTGCCCCGGAGCACCCAATGGGACCTTGGCCACCGAGGGGTGGCCTATATTCTTCACACCAGTCCTGCAATATAACGATGTCAGCGAGTTTGCAGGACCAACATAAGTTAGGTGCCCAATTCGAAGTGCTACTCACTTGGTGACTGGGATGAAACGAAGGCCGGTTCGAATAATCGCTGGCTTCTCCAGCTCCGGCCCCAGCGACCGGCTGAGGCCCGTCTTGAGCATGGTCTGGGCCCAGGACACCGAGGGCTTCCTCGAGGATGAAGCCGTGGCAGGAGGGTTCGCGGCAGTCACCACAGGCGCTCCCCTCGGCGGCGAGGCGCCCACGGATGAAGCAGCCCCGAGCCCGGTGACAGCGGTGAAGGGCGGTGGCAGTGACGCTAGTGGCACCTCGCCTTACACCATGGCCGCGTCGGCTGCCACAGTCACCTGTGCCGGCACGCTGGCCCCAGCCTCTTTGGCCACACTGGTAGCTTCGGAGCTACTCGCGGGTTGAGGCGGTGACGCCGGCTTAGACATCCCCTTCTTCTTCTTTTGTGGTGATTTCTTCTTCGACGGCGTGGCCACGCGCCGTGAAGTGTGCTCGGGGAGCTCGTTGTCGTCGTCTCCGTCATGAGCCTCGAGGCTCTTGCTGGCCTCGATCTCGCGTTTACGCTGCCCACGGGTTTTACGGACCATGGGTGCGGTGACCTCCACGGCTTCGTCATCATCCTCATCATCGTCATCATTGTCGTCATTGACATTGTCGCGTCTGACGTTGCCTTTGTCTGATGAAGACTCGTTCTCCTCCCCGGTGGACTCGTTCGAGTTCTCGTTGTCAAGAGGCAGAAGCCAAACTTCCACCACTTGGAACAACTGCAAGGATGAAATGCGATTAGCACAAACCACGACTGCATATCTGCGACAGCAAAATGTACAAGAAAGGAGGAACTTACTGTCAGAGCCTTGCGCTTCGCGGTGTAAGGGGCGACCTCGGCTTTCGCGTCGAGGTATTCCGCCTCGGTGATTTTCTTTAGGGCCAAGGTGTAATTGTTGAGCCTCCACTCGGAAGTGTAGGGCTTCGTCGGATCATCCTTGCCCGTGTACTCGTACATATAGTGGGCGCGACTGGCCAAAGGCACCAGCCGCCACCCAAACTAGCAATTGTACAAATTGATGGTCTGGAGGCCCTTCTCCTTCAAGCTGTAGATTGTCTACAGCATTTCGTCGACTACCATCCGCTGGTCGTGCGGAAGCTTGGCGACTTGAAGCCGACGTGGCTCAGACCGGTCGGAGGAGTACATCGGAAGCACCACCTCGTCGTTCAGTGGAAACTCGGTCACGTAGAACCAATGTTTCTTCCACTCATTTGCCGCCTTCTTCGGTAGCATCAGATCAAAGAAGGAGGCCTTTGACTTCAACTGAAAGGTGAGGCCGCCCGCGGCCAGCATCAGGCCGCCTGCCTCTTCGCGTTCGATCCTCCCGTGGAATAGATCTTGCCATAGGGGAAAGTATGGCCGGCAGCCTAGGTAGCACTCACAAAACGCCACGAAGATGGCGCGTTGCTCAATGCTATGCGGCCCTAGGTTTGACGGCTGAATCCCGTAGTACGCGCAGAAGCGGCGAAAGAAGATGAAAGTGGGGAATCTGAGTCCCCTTTCTAGGTGGCTTGTGAAGCAAATGAACTCTCCCTCATGCGGATCTGGCACCACGTCGCCAGCCGCGGGAATGCGCCATCTCCCGACACGGAGGATCCCTGCCTCATCGAATGATCTCAGAAGCACTTTTGTGCATTTGGATCTCCCCCATGGCTCCGTCGAAGGCGCCATCAGTTGAAGGATCTGAGGTCGTGGATCGCTCGGAGTCGCTCTGTTCGCTATGGAGGAATGGAAGACTAGGAGGTGCGCGAGATCAGAGGAAGTGTGGGGAATGATCTTTCCTCGCCCGTCACTCCCTTATATAATGGTTACTACCCGCCATTTTTGTAGGACCGCTATGATGTGGTGATTACGCCAATATTACCGTTGGATTACCAACGGCTAGTTTGACCAACGCTGATGGTCCAACTTCGTTTACTCGACTCGCCAGTTTCACCGACTTGACTCCTCGCCGACCCATTCGTCATGCTGCGATTCGACTGGTCGCCGTTGGCGACTAAGATAACAAGTTCCCTCTTTCATTCAGGGAGTCCACCACCGATTCGACTAGGTGTCCAAATTGGACCCGCATACTCTGATTGCCAAAGAACACATGCGCGATTCAACGACGGCCTCGGGGACTACTAATGGGGATATGCCGAATGGGATATACCCAGCGGGACGTTTCCTACTGTCCCAAGATGCCAGCGTGTGGGCCTGCAGGACGACGACTAGATCAAGACTCAACAAGGAGCCAAGCGACTGGAAGCTGAAGGCCCAGAAGCGTAGCTAGGCCCAGTCGGATTAGGTCAAGCACCCTCCGAATCCTTAACTAATTCGGTTGTAGATCTGTAAACCCTAGCAAGGTGAGCCTATATAAACCTCCCTAGGGTACGCATAGAGGACACGTTCGATCATACACACCCTGCGACTCGCCGCCTAGTCATCGAGCTCGCCCTTGTACTCTCTCAATAATACAATATAGCAGGAGTAGGTCTTTACCCTTCGGGGGGCCGAACCTACGTAAACCCTTGTGTCTCTTCCCTCATCTCGCACCGTAGATGACTGGCCGCCCTTGCCCCTCGTTCTACTACTCGCTGCCGATTGCAGCATCTGACGTGGCCATTCCCACAACACTTGGAGCCGTCAAAGTGAATCGTCCATGATTGCGTCATGTCCGGAGTGTCCGACAGCTGGAGCTCCATCCAATGAACGAGGAAGTCAGGGAGGACCTGAGATTTGATGGCCTTGCTCCGCTCATAGACTATGTCTAGAGGGGATAGATCGATGCCCTATAGGGCTACGCGTCCCGTGGCTTTGGGGTTGTTCAGGATGTTGGACGGTGGCGCCTCGTTGACGACCATTATATGGTGCTCCTGGAAGTAGTGGCTCAGTCAACGAGCCGTCATGAATACGCCGTAGGCGAGCTTCTGGTAGTGAGTGTACATCTGTTTTGTTGGGGTCAATACCTCGCTGAGGTAGTAGATGGGGCGTTGGACCCTGTGGGTCTTGCCGTCTTTGGGTCGTTCGACCACGAGTACGGTGCTTACGACCTGATGCGTGGTTGTGATGTATAGCAGCAGTGGATCACGCTCCTTTGGTGTGACCAGGACGGGCGAGGTGGAGAGCAGCCGCTTGAGATCTTTGAATGCATCGTCTGCTTCAGGTGTCCACTCAAACTTGTCAGATTTGTGTAGTAGCTGGTAGAAAGGCAGGGCCTTCTCACCCATGCGACTGATGAATCTGCTCAGCGCCGCGATACGTCCAGCTAGTTGCTGGACGCCCTTGAGTTTTTTCGGCTTCCCCATGGCTAGTATGGCCTGGATTTTCTTTGGGTTCGCCTCGATACCTTGCTGTGAGATGAAGTAGCCAAGTAATTGGCCAGATGGGACGCCGAAGGTGCACTTTTCTGGGTTTATCTTGATCTTATAGTGATCAAGGTTATCAAACGTCTCACGGAGATCGTCGATCAATGTCTTGTCTTCCCTGGTCTTGATGACTATGTCGTCAACATAGACTTGGATGTTGCGACCGATCTGGTTTTTCAGGCATGCCTGCATGCACCTCTGGTACGTGGCACCTGCGTTCTTCAGCTCTAAGGGCATTGTGTTGTAGCAGAATACTCCGAACGGTGTGATGAACGCTATTTTCTCCTGGTCTTCGACCTTCAGCCGAATCTGGTTGTAGCCTGAGTAGGCGTCTAGGAAGGAGAGCTTCTTGCATCCTGTAGTCGAATCGATAATCTGATCGATCCGCGGTAGGGGGAAGTGGTCTTTGGGACAGTGTTTGTTGAGCGACGTGAAGTCCACACACATCCGAAGGATGTCCGTGTCCTTTTTGGGGACCAGCACAGTGTTGGCTAGCCACTCGCTCTCCTTGATTTCTCGGATGAAGTCAGCATCGAGCAGTCTATTGACTTTGACTCCAACGGTTTCAACTCTTGGCTTGGACAATCGTCGGATGGACTGTTTGACGGGTTTTGCATTCGGAAACACATTGAGTGCATGCTCTACGAATTCCCTGGGAACTCCTGGCATGTCCACAGGACACCAGGCGAAGATTTCCCAGCGCTCACGAAGGAATTCGACGAGCGCGCTTTCCTATGTGGGGCTAAGGTCGTTGGTGATCAGCGCCGTCTTGGCGGCATCCGTTGGGTGGACCTGCACCTTTTTCGTGTTGACTGTGGAGTCGAATGACATGTCAGGTGCGTTTTGCCTGGAGACTGGGGGTGCCCTGTTGTCTGTCACCTCTCGGAGCCTCGTGAGCTCCTCCTGCATGCCGAACGACTGGGAAATTCTGTTGAAGTCTTTGTCGCAGTGGTTAGAGCGGGTGAAGCTTCCTTGGACGGTGATGATGCCCCTGGGTCCTGGTATCTTGCGTAGCAGGTACGCGTAGTGTGGTACTGCCAGGAATCTTGCGAATGCCACGCACCCTAGGATGGCATGGTACTGTGATGGCCAGTCCACCACTTTGAACTCCAGCCGCTCGCAGCTGAAGTTTTCGGGCTTGTCAAAGATGACGTCAAGCCATATCTTACCCAGGGGATATATGCCCTTCCCTGGGACTATGCCGTGAAATGTCGTGTTGGATTGTTCCAGGCTGCACAGTGGGATCCGCATTGCTGCTAGGGTGCTTGCGAACATTAGGTTGATGCCGCTGCCGCCGTCCATGAAGACACGACTCATCTCGAACCCTTTGATCTGCGCCTCGAGCACTAGGGCAGCATGACCTGGGCGAGGGATCTGGCAGGGGTGATCTGAACGATCGAATGTGATGCAGGACTCCGATCCACTGAGGTACTCCAGGATGGCAGGCGGAGTGGTCACGGCTAGACTAACTTGGCGGGTGATCTTCTTTTGGACCATGTTTGTTGGGTACCCCTTCTGGATCATCAGGGGCCCCTTTGGCGCTAGGTACCCCCTATGCCGTTGTTTGGCGCGAGTGCGATTGCGGATTTGTGCATGGCACTCTTCGGGTCATCCGCCGGAGGCGAGTGAGACGGGAGATAGGCTGTGGCTTCCATGATCGCAGCCTGTGGTGTTTTGGCGTGACGTTGCCGTTGCCATCCATCGCCATGAAGGACGTGTTGAGGGTCTTGGTGACCTCGTGTAACGCAGTGGGGTCCATGTTCTCTGTGCGAGAGCGATGTTTGTTGGCCTAGTAGCCGTGAGAGCTGGATCCGACAGCGCTAGACTCCAAAGCCGCATTCTTGCGTTTGTCGAGGTCCTCCTGCAATTTTACCTGCCGATAGTGCTCGCCGATGAGGAGGAGATGGTATGCCATCAGTAGATCCCGTGAAGCATTCACAGGTAGGATCCTGTTGCCCACCACGGCTTCACGTTCCTGGCGCCATCCGTCCTCGTTGAGGTTGATCTTCTGCTAGGCGTTAGCGTCGCCTTCTTTGGGCTAGAGTGGCGGTTGCCCTCTGTTTCCTCCGTTTGCTCAGTTCCCATCCTGCGGGTTGGTCAGTAGATTGGGTGGTGGTATGTGGGCACCCGAACCTGGTGGCAGTTCCGATTCAGTCTGGATGACCACGGCGCACTAATAATGCTCGCGGATTGGATCGCTGCTGCCGCAGCTTTCGGATCCAGAACCGTAGGTTCCTTTATCTCATGGAGCGCCACACAGATCCGAGTTGCAGCTGCCGCTGTCATATGACTCGTCTGACAGAGTCGACGTGCGTAACACGCTGGGCTGTGGGTCCCATTAAGCGGGCCTGATGGATGGTGGCGGCACCCAATCTGGGAGGCGGAGAGTACCGGTCTGTCCCACCTGGAAACAGAGCTTCCGAACAGAATCTCGATCCCGTCGTCTACGGGCTCGAAATCTCTCATGGTGGCTGGCGAGTGGGCGGTGAAGTCGAAAGCACCGAAGAGGAGGTGGTTCTCCGTTTGTCGAGGAGTTGTAGATCGCTTTGGATGGGACCATCATAATCACACAATCAGCGCCCCCGATTCCCGCAGACGGCACCAATTGACGAGGTTCGATATCTTCAATGCCCATTGTTATGGACTTGGGTTTTGGAGAAGATGGGGATCCTGGAGATCGCGGAACGGTTAACATACAAGCAACACGGGGACACGAGGTTTACCCAGGTTCAGCCCCCCGGATGGAAAACCCTACTCCTACTTGTCTGCTCTTGATTACGGTGGAACCAAAGGTCACAGGGGTGCGCAGATGCAATCTAGTGTGAGGTGTGTATGAGGTGAGTTGAGTCGTCCTTCTCGCCATGCCCTACTAGCCTTTATATATATAGGTAGTTCCCGGGCATCCGGTCAAGTCAGTTGTAGATTAGGGTTTACCCCTTTGAAATTCTATCTACTCTAGTCTTGCTCTCCAAGGATCCGAAGGAGTCATGGGCTTGGGCCACCCGAAAGTCTCCGCAGGCTGCGTATGTTCTCATGGCTTTCCTTGGGCTGGACCAGGTATACTAATGTCGTGTACCCATAGGGTATAACCATGTCAGTTACAATAGAGAAAAATAAAAACGATAAGCAACAGCAAAATAAAACTACTAAAGCGCCTGATCCTCCATAAAAGGTAAAACACAAAGGTAAGAAACTTCCATTTCCAGATCGCAAAAATAAAGCACCAGATCCAGTAATTTATGATTCTTTCGCAAAGGCACTTAATAAACTTTGTCTAGAAATTCCATTTGCGGATGCAATAAAAGTGCATGATTATGCTAAATTTCTTCGTGATATTCTTAATAGAAAGAAAGAGATAACTGAAACCATTGCCATGGTGACTAGTTACCATGCTAATGGGAGATTATTGTCTATGTTAGGAGATCCCGGTATACCAACTATTTCATGTTCAATAGGCAAAACTGATATTCATAATGCCTTATGTGATTTAGGTAAAGAAGTTAGTGTAATGCCATACTCCATCTATAAAAGTCAAGGATTAGGGGAATACTCCCCCACTTCTATCACTTTACAGATGGCTGACAAATCCACTAAACAACCTGTTGGTATGATTGAGGATGTTCTACTTAGAATATATGAGCATGTTATGCCCACTAACTTTATTATTCTTGAAATGTCGGAAGATGAAAGATTATCTATAATACTTGGAAGACCTTTTCTTAGCACTGCAGGAGCATCATTTGATTGTGCTGCAGGGAAAATAATCTTCAATATTTATGATGCTGAAATAACCCGGTATTTTCCAAAGAAACTAGAAGCAGGAGAAATGTATGTTCCACCGGCAAAACGAGTTCATGTAGTAAGTTCCTTTGATAAAGGGCAACCGAAGGTATGAATTCGAGAACAGAAAAGGGGTTGAAATATTCAACCATTCTCAATAAAATTCTTAATGAGTGTCAACCCATCATATCAATAAAATAAATTAAAATTAGATAATAAAGTTGTTCATCGCATTCCTACAACTTATTCACAGACACTTTTGCGGAAGCGCGCCTGTAAAGATGCAGCTGTCAAAAAGTAGTAGAAATATCAACAATACAAACATAGATTTAGTGTAGAAAATAAAGTTCGAGTTTTATCTGTAGAAACTAGCTTGATATTATTGACCAAATAAAAAATGCATCTCTAAAATTTTTGGTGAAAAACCATGCTACAGAAGGCTTAACGACCAACTATACGGCCAGAATAAAAATTTCTGCCGTATAGTTCTCGATAAAATTCTCAGAACTTAGGGTTTGGATATAAAAAGGTTGATGACCAACTATACGGCGGGACCATTTGGTCCGACCGTATAGTTATGAACGTATAGTTGTGATCTGGCAAAGGGAAACCCCAACCCTCACCGCCGCCACAACTATACAGCGGGAGCTACCCGGCTCGGCTGTATAGTTCCCGCCGTATAGTTTGGTCGGTCCACTTAAACGGGTCGGGGCAAGGCCATCTTCTTCCTCCCCTCATTATTTCTCTCAACCTCTCTCTCCAAAACTCTCAAAACTTCTCAAGAACTCTCAATTCTTCGCAGATTTTGCTCGTTTGAGTTGGGGAATCGATAGATCAGTATGTTTTCTCTCCCTATCCATGCTTTATTTTTATAATTCCATGGTTGAAATCCTCTCATTGAATTAGTGGATGAACTCAAGCTTGATTTATTTCCTACTTAAATTTCTCACGTTAGGATTGAATTCCTCCACGTACAATCGCTCATATATAATGTAGAAACTATATGCCTAAGGTTTTACGTTGAAATTTCTCAGTGCATCAAGATGAACAAGATCGGTAGCCTTTTTCGCAAGAGCAAGCTCCAACGTGGTGAGGGCTCAGGGCTCCGGGCCGATCTCTACAACAAGTATGTCGTGGTTTCGGCAAGGAAGGTGCTGCCCACATGATGGGCCGACAATGGATTCCTCAACTCAACCGGGTTGAAGGGGGACTTCGACTACCTGTGTGCAAATGCAGGGCTTGCCGGCCTCGCCTACGCCAACCACCACACCTATGAAGGGCTCACCCATGAGTTCCTCGCCTCCTTTTATGAAGACTACAGGGAGAAAGGCAACGCATGCATGATAAATTTCACCGTTAACCAACAGCCATATCAAATTACCTATAAACAATTTTGCAATGCTTATGGATTCCCTCTAGAGGGGGAACCAACTGTTACAAAACTGTATAGTACCTCGAGTGCAACTACTTGGGAGGTTGTTTCTATTCATGGTGGTAGGGACTTCTACCAGAATAAAATGTCCACCATTCAGAACCCAACCATCCATTACTTTGCTATGTCTCTTGCTCACACCTTGTTAGGAAGCGGAGATACCGGCTCGATGGCCAACGCAGATATGGCCATGACCACCAAGGCGCTCTTCCCTAATGCGCCATAGAGTCCCACTCCTGCAGCTCTATTCATCCAGCACCTCCACCACCAGAGCAACAAAACAAAAGGTGATATTCGTATCGGTGGGATGGTAACCCACCTAGTCCAGCACTTGAAATTTCAATTCCGATTGCACAAGCTATTGATGGCTCCATACTTATGGATGTCAGATATGTTACTGCTTGTGGCTTCCTCGGTGTTTACCGAGTTAACATGAGGCTACGAGCCTATCAATTTGGTTATCTTAATGATATGCAGGAGGGTCAGATGCCATTGCCTTGCCCACAAGCCTTCGAGGTTTAGGGAATTGACAACTGGATCCTCACCAAGGATCAAGTAACTAAAATTATGGCGGAGCTCTATCGTCACTCCGATGAAGAGGAAGGAGGAGGGCAGTAGGATGAGCAGGAGCAGGAGTACAATCCTGCTTTGGAGGAATAGCAGCAGCAGCAGCATTGGGACCAATGGCCCAATCAGCCGCAGTAGCAACATGGAGTTAGTGATGATGTGAGTGCTTTCACTCACACCTTTGGTAACTTCATGAACTACTTCCCCGACTACTACCAGCAGCACCACCAGCCGCCGCCAAACGACGACAACAACTGAGCATGGCAACAACCTAAGCTTGGGGGAGGTTTTGAAAACCTCCAAACTTGCATTCATATTTTTATTTCTTGTTTTAATTTGTTTTCTTTTCCAAGAATAGCATGTTTACTTTCAGTTTTCATTACTAAAACCCAAAACACAAAAAAAATTAGTGTAACTTTCAATTACAATTTGTTTCTTTGTTTTTCTCGGAGATTTCTCAATTTCAGGTGACTTGGCAATCGGGAAATATAGAGAGGATTCGACTTAAGTACGGGAACAAAGAAAGAAAGAGGAGGTATCACATTCCTTTGGTCACCTCTCTTGCAATTTTAAATTGATCCTATAATTATTTACTCGCTTGCAATTGACTCACACCTAGCTTGTTATCATATAAATTATATTCTCTTTCCAGTGTCCTCATTTAGCTTTGAAACCTTGAGCAATGAACTTGGTTAAAATATTTCCAACATTTTTACAACAACAAAAGAATCTGAGAGATGACTTGAGTCCATGCTTAGCCCAAAAGATTTGATTTTAGAAACTACTCAACCCCATTGAGCTTAATGAAAATATAATCGATAGCACCCTTGAATATAATTGTATGATAAAATGGATACTTCAAAGTAGTAGAAATTATGCCACTGCTTTTTAAATAATTACAGTAGGATATTGCTTTATGCGTGTCACTACAAATATTGTCGTACTCCATGGAGAACTATTAACTCTGCTGGCCAATGAACGATCTAAATGTGGGAAACCACTTGATTTCGAATATGAGTTATGTAAACGTCTATAGCTGCAAATCTATGACGTGTAAAATTTTTAGTCTCCTCGTGATTTTACGTTCCAAGTGAAGTTGTAGTACTCTCTGACCCACTATTGCTCAACAGCTATCTATTGGCATGGTCACAAGTGCGCAACACAACCCCAATTAACATGTTAAAAACATTGGCATGATTTCTCTATGAAAAGAGATGAAGTTTTTGAAAAACAAGGAAAGGAAAAAGGTGCTTTGAGAGTCTTGAAATTTTGATGTCGGAGTAGATGAGTTGTTCTTAAATTAAATGTTCTTGGTGCAAACTTGAGTACTCTTAACTGATTAAAGGAACAAGAGCAAAAAGTTTTCATCTCTCAATAAGAGAGAGACCAAAAAGATTTGTTTCACTTTCCTAGCTAAACTCTCGACACTCGCTCGTGCATATGTTTTATTTGCTAGCAAGATATGCGTGGTTAGGAAGTGAACTCAGTGCAATCTTGTGAATACTTGTATGATCATGTTTAAGATTGCAGGAAACATGAAGAAAAGAATTTTACATCAATTCAAGCTTGTAAGTTCTTTTATTTTAGTCTCGAATCTCCGCTATCCTTTCTTATTTCCTTGTCACTCGAGGACGAGCAACACCTAAGCTTTGGGGAGTTGATAGCTGTGAGATTCTACATATTTTTGATGGCTTCTATCAATACTTTTTGTTTGGATTTTAGGGTTTTCTAGCTTTACCTAACGCTAATACTTCGATAGCGAAGAAAACTTGGTTTTTAATGTGTGTTTCAGGTTCTATATGTCAACAGAGGGATTTAACAGCAAAAACACAATATTCAGGCGAAAACAAGAAAGTCCCTTTTGGAAGCAATTGAGGAGAATTCGCTGCAAGTTTAATGAACAAAATATGGGCCACCGCCATAGTTGCCGCCGTATATTTGCCATCTCCTTCGTCTTATTAAAAGGGACAACTTTCATGAAGAGTCCAAGGTCGAAAAAAGAACACACGAGCCGCCAAACCATTCAGAAGGGAGAGAGAAGGGATCCGAAGAAGAAGGGGAAGACATTCTTCATATCGCTCCACGATCTTCGATCTCCTAGCCAAAACACCTCCATAGCCATTACTTGTACTTGAGAGAGAGAGATCTCCACTTTGCAATATTAGGGTTTGAGATTGTTCTTCCTATCTTGAATTGTGTTGGATTTGTTTCTGTTTCTTATTGTGGATATCCACGGTAATATCGAGAAGAACTCCCTTTATTTAATTTTATCGATGATGCTTTCTGCTCTCATGTGTGAGTAAGTTCCCTTGGGCATGGGAGATGTAGGGGATTGGTGAGATGTGATGTGCCTACACAATTTCCATCATGTTTGTGGTTAATTCTAATTACTATATTATGTGCGATTGACTATCTGTGGGATGCTTAATACCTGTTGTCCAATTAAGGGCCTAGACAACTTGATGCTTTGTTCTATATAGATAGAATCTTGGTTGTTAGCAGACGGTGACCCTCGAGTGACACGGGGATATCAATGGTAAACTGGTTTGAGTTGAGGATAACGGGGAACCACCAAGCTTATTGCATTAGTTCGTTCCAAGGAGCTTAGTTTCTAAGAAACCTGAAGGATCTTAATCGTCTAGCGACTGACCATGGTTGTGGTATACATGCTAGTAGTATTATTGAAGTTGGGATGAAATCTATCAAGAGGAGTTCCGGCTAATTATGTGTTCTCGCCAACACACATACTTATAAGATTATAATTGTTACACTTATCACTCATTCACCGGCACATTCACTATCACCATGAACTGAAACTCCCCGCGCATATTTCATCATCTGTAGAAAACAACAAACAAATCGTCCTTTACTTTTTATGCTTTTTATTTCATAAGTTTACATTTTAGTTTTACTTAAGTACTTCCATTTACACCCAAATTCCATTCTCATTCTCAACACTTGCTCTAGAGGTCTCAACCTGATAAGGTAGAGATCCCTGTGTTTACAATGCTAGTCCCTGCATCAATAGCTAGCATCCACAGTTTAAGATGTAATATCAGGAAACAAAGGTCATAATACAAATTTATAACCAGGAATAAAATAATTCATTACATCTTACATAGCTCATTTGTCTATCTCATTACAATGCAGCAGATATAACTATAGCATGGAGTCCTTCATCTTCAAAGTGCCACATGCAATCATGTTGGTTGTAGACTTGTAATCCTATTCAACACACTTCACTAACATCAAACAAACCTACAACATAATAAGTTATAGCCACAAGGATCAATACATTTGAATTGTATTGGCAAGTGATATCTATCATCTATATTCATTTGGCTAACTGGAGTTTAGGCTTGCTTTGCTCAAAATAGATTTTCCTTATCATTTGAAAACACTAAGTTTTTGTTTTGTCAAAATCACCTAAGGCATCTACCAATCAAAGATTGAATATCCTTTAACCCTTGTTCAACCACAAGCTTTTAACATAGAAATTGGGATGAGGAGATCCTTGATAGCTTACATGTCTTGATGCTCAAATTGTCCATTGCCGGGGACACGGCTAAGTACTTAGATTTTACTCTCGAGAGAGGTGGTGCACTTTCCCCACAAGACTCGACATGCATCGAGACAAGATCTTTAAGAAGCCTTCCCTTAGACCAAATGGACGCGCTCCATCCTATCACCCCCTACCACCAACTGTCCATCTGGCTAAGTTATTGCAACCTATATGATCCAGGTAGAGCCCTATTGCCATGTGGCTGCACTTGAAGCTTCTCAACATTTGAAATCTCAAATATCTTTGTTCCTGGGTGGAATTCCACAAGTGAGATACACATGGTAGGCCATGAAAATGGGGCCCTGGTAACCACTCAACAAAAATCCATCCAAGCAATTACCATTCCACCCAGGTGATTCATTCACTTTGTAGTTTTATTAAGCAAAAACATAAGTCAAAAGACTTAGCAAAATTTCCATAATATGCGTATATATTCCACCCTTTTTTACTACTAGCTAAGCATGATAGTAGTAGGAATCTTAACTTATGGAAAATTCTACTAAGGCATCATCTACTAGGATTTCCCATGGCATAGTTAAGACATAGAAAATTTCATGCAAGTCCTACTTAGAAATATCACTAATGCATAAACAAAATATTAGGACAAAATGTATGAAGCACCACTTGACTTTTTGGTAGAGAATATGGGTTCACTCCTTGATCTTGCAATAGTCACACTCTTCAAATTTCACTACAATTCAATCAAGGCACAAATTCAAACTAGCATTCAAACAATTCACCACATAAATAAAGGAAACAAAACACTGCATGCAAGCATGCAAAAGATTGTTTTATTTGGAAAAGTGGTTCCTAATAGGCTATAAACATTTTAAAACACCAATTGGTCATTTATAGAAGTGGCAAAATTCATTTGAAATAAAGTTAGTGAAAATGGGCCATTTAAATCATTTTTGTTTTGCTAGAAATGATATTAATTAAAGGAATAATTTCTAGTGTTTGACAAATATATTTTTAAACACAAATGTTAGTGTTTATGGTCAAAGTGTTTAAAACAAATCCATTTATAAAAGGTTTCACTTAAAAATCCTTTTTAAATTAAAGTAACATTTTTATTTTATTAGAAATGCTTTTATTCAAGGAATAATTCATTAGTGTCAAAAATATACTTTTAAATCCAAAAGTTGGTTTTTATGGTCAGTAGGTTAACAAACCATTTGCAAAAGATTTTACCCTAAAATCATTTTTAGAATAATTTTTATACTCAAAATAGGCCTAGATATGTTTTTGTAAAAACACCTAATTTTACAGAAGCAAAATACTAAACTAAGGGCATGGTTTCAAAGGTTTAATTTTTCTGAATCCATTGATATAAAATTTGTAAAATTTGGCTAAGCAGAACAATAGTTATCAATTTTACAAAATCATTCATCTAATAGAAAAATTTCTGTTTTTAAAACAAAATACAGGCCACGTGTCTTAATCGCATTGGACGATACCAGTTCATGAGGATTGCGCTACACAGAGCATTGGATCTAAGTGGAATCTCATGGTTCAGAGCGCTTGATATCGATTCAATTAGATCTAATCTAAACCACGCGATTAAGATCTAATGGGTTGGAGCACAGCGTCCAGGAACTAGCGACGCTCGACGACGGCGCGCGGCGATGACGCACTAGCTACGGTGTTGCGGCGGCTACATGAAGAGAGGGAGAGGGAGAAGGGTCTCACAGTGTTTGCCGTGACGTGGGGGGTGCTCGACGTGCTTGTTGTAGACGAAGGGGCACTCGGAGATGCTGGCGATTGCTCGCCGGAGTTTGTGTCCGCGTCGGGTGAGCACAGTCGTTGACAGAGGCGAAGATATAGGGTGCGCTAAGACAAACCAAGGGTACCGTTAGACGCAGGTGAGAGAGGCGAGCACATGAGTGTCATCGAGGGGGAAGGGGGCGGTCAGGTAATACTATGGGAGGTTGCCGGAGTTGGAGCAGAAGGCGGTGGCACTCTGGCATTGACGTTGTCGACGCTTTGGGGCAGGCGCGGGTGAGTAGAGGGTATGGGTAGGTGCATGAGGTGATGGCGAGGACACTCGTAGAGTCCAGGGGGCAAGGGGAGGTCGAACATCGCCGGAATTTGCCGAGAAAGCTCGTCGAAGCATGGGGTTTGCAGTGAGCAATTCAAGCAGCCCTGGGACAGAGAGGGTGTGGCGTCTGAGGGGAATGAGAGAGGGGACATGGGCGTTTAAGAGGGAGTGGTTACTAACGAGAATGGATCATCCATAATCACGAATTAACGTCAGGAAATCAACGCAGAGAACGGTTGGAGGAAAGAGGGGAACGGGTCACACGGTGGAGACGACGACGGGGCAGTGTGGGGCATGGTTGTCAGTGAGGCAAAAGGTTACGCGTGGGGTCACCAAGTCAGTGAGTGAGTGGGTACACTGCGCGGTGTGTAACGTTTTCTGCGGGGAGAGTCGGGTGGGCTGCTAGTTGGGCTAGCTGGGCTGGTTGGGCTGGGTTAGTGGGTTGGGTCCTCGGCTGGTTTGTTTTCTTTTTTTTCTCTCTCTGTTTTCTTTTTCTATTTCTATTTTTCTGTTTTCAAATTAAAACTCTCATTTGAAACCAGATTCCTTTTTCAAATCTTTTACAAATATTAAGTATGTTTTAATACTGTTTAACAATGTATTTTAAATTCCATTTTAGAATAATTTCTTTTATTCTTTTATGGTTTATTATTTATTTAAAATAGGCACTTGTATTTATTTTAAATAAGATTTTAAATATATTTTCAAACTTCTATTTGAATTTGTGTTAGAAACAGATGCTTCAACTTATGGGGTGGGAGCAGTTCTCATGCAGCAAGGGCATCCACTAGCATTCATGGGTAAGGCATTGGGGGAAAATAACCAGGCATTATCCACTTAGGATAAAGAGTGTTTGGCAATTTTTTTAGCATTGGAGCAATCGAAGGCTTATCTACAACACCACAAGTTCGTAATCCACACTGATCAGAAAAGCCTCATCCATTTGGGTGAACACAAATTCAATACAACCAACATAAGGCTTTCTTCATACTGTTTGGGTTACTGTATAAAATATTGTATAAAAAAGGGAGTATAAACAAAGTAGCTGATGCCCTATCTAGGTTACCTAAGAAGAAACTAGATATCCACTCGATGTCTGCTCTATGTCCCAAATGGATGGAGGTGGTGATAGAGGGGTATGCTAGTGACCCACATGCTCAGCAATTACTGACTGAACTAAGCATACAAGGAACAAATGACCCGGATTATACCTTAGCACAAGGAGTCATCAGACACAAGGGAAGGATCTAGTGAGGAACACACAAAGTAGCCCAGCAAGCAGTGCTGCAAACATTGCACAACAGTGGACTAGGAAGGCACTCTGGCATTCTCCCAACATATCACAAAGTCAAACAACTTTTCTCCTGGCCTGGACTCAAAAAGGATGTGAAACAATTTGTGCAGCAGTGTACAACATGCCAGCAAACTAAAATTGAGCATAACAGAACACCAGGGTTATTGCAAACTCATAAATTTCCCCCTGAAGCATGGCACACTGTTAGTATGGATTTTATTGAAGGACTACCATTATCCAGCAACTTTGACACTATTTTGGTGGTGATTGACAAATTCACACAATATGGACATTTCATTTCTTTGAAACAACCATTCATAGCGCAGAAGGTGGCTTAGCTTTTTCTGGAAAATGTGTACAAGTTGCATAGCATGCCTCAAGTGCTCATATCTGATAGGGACAAAATATTTGTGAGTTCATTCTGGCAGAAATTGCTCAAACTGGCTGACACAACGTTGAACCCGAGTTCTTATTCTCACCCTCAAACAGATGGATAGACAGAATGCTTGAATCAATGTTTGGAAACTTATCTCTGGTGTTTGGTTCATGCAAATCCAAAAAAATGGGTTAAATGGATTTCCTAGGATGAATACTGGTACAACACCACTTTGCACTCAGCCCTGGGAAAAACGCCGTTTGAGGTGTTGTATGGGAGGAAGAAAAGGCATTTTGGGATGCAAGTAAATGATGCCATTACATCGACATGTCTGGCTCAATGGTTGCAAGAAAGAGCAGACATGATTCCAGTCATTAGGCAGCATCTCGAGAGGGCTCAGCAACACATGACAAAACATGAAAATAAGAAGCGCACGGAGAGAAGATTTGAGGTTGGAGACTAGGTATTTCGGCGTCTTCAACCTTATGTGCAGCATTCAGTTATTCCTTGGTCATCTCACAAGCTCAGTTTCCGCTACTGTGGGCCATATCAAATCCTACAAAAAGTTGGGAATGTGTCATACAAACTGCAGTTACCACCACAATCACGCATGCATCATGTGGTTCATGTGGCATTGCTGAAGAAGGGGAGCAAACAAACTAAGTCAGTCGGTACTGAAATGCCCAGTCTGATGACTCACATTGATGTTCATTTCCACCCTGAAGAAATTTTGGAGGACAATCTTATTAAGGTGGGGAAGAAGCATAAACCACATGTGCGTGTTGGATGGAGTGGTTTACCTGCTAGCTATGACTCATGGGAAAACTTGCATGTTCTAGTCGAGGCTTTTCCCAAAGGGGAAGCTTGGGGGAAAGCTGCTATTCAAGGAGGAGGCATTGTCATGACGTCCTACCTGGACAAGGCATTGCAGGAGAAACAACACAGGGACAAACGAGCCGAATTGAGGAGGGCTTAGAGGCAAGGGCCCAGGAGGCCATCGTGAATGAAGAAATGGTTAACTAGGCATCGAGGCAAAAGAAAGGATTATATATTAGATGAATATTCGTAGAATTTGTATCTCTTTCTCCCATTCACGATGAACCTTGTTCATCGGATTCTATCCTAGCGGCATGACACCGTTGTATCTCAAATAAATTCATCTGTGTTTAAGAGAGTTAGTGACACACACCTCCTACTCTCCCTCCTCGACGTCCCCTCACCATCAGAAAAAAGACAATGCAAGAAGTGTGGACGACCGCCCAACTAGAGAAGCTAGTCTATGAATGTGACACGGATTTGGCTCAGGCTCTCAAGTCTTCATCTACCATCTACGGGAGGCCATGCATAATAAGGGCTACATCAGTGGCGATGAAGATCGCATCGACGTCATCCGTAGCCCCATCTCTCCAGAGGACCTATGGTACATCCACCGGTAAGGCGCCGACGTTCGTCGGGCTCACTATTGAAGAATTAGTGATATGTTTTTTCATCCTTGTTGGCACGCGCAACCTACCACCCCGCACATCTTCTTCAACTCTGACGCCACCGTTTACCGCTCTAGAAGAATCTAGTGAGGCGGCTGTTCTATCCACTATAAGTTACGAAGATTAGCGGTTATTACTTGGCTTGAACAAGTTAGGAATACCTTAGACTAGACAGATATGCCAGCTTCATCTCTCCGCCTACATTGCGTCTTAGCAATGTGTGATAGTACGCAATGTGTGATAACCTTATAGGTATGGTGGGTTTGTAGGTGTTTTCAGAATATCCCTTCTAACACATTTAGTTTTCTTGTTTTGTTGAAATACTCACGCAAGATTTTCTATTTTTCTTTAATGTCGTCATAAAAAAGAATAGAATATTAGGCTTTTTTTATTGCACCGGTGAAATCTAAGGTATTCAATGTTCGCACTTCGCCACACAGTCACAATTTGCAACACCATATGGAATTAGTTTGACACATAATGGACACCGCAATATTAACATGTTTAGTTGGCAATAATATGTAGTACATACAATGCACTAGTTCAATATTCACCATCACATCACACAAGAGATTCATCTGATTCCATGAGTTCCATTATGCCAAGCAAATGATAAGTACAATGAGACAGTAGCAGACATCACTACAAAGTAAATACTTCGTGAACAACGGAAATAACAGGAACATTTGTGTCAAGTAAAACCAAGTTAGATGCCTCCTTGTTTTGTGTTCTCAAGGCGCTAGCAATTTTAGCCGAATTGACTTGAAACATATAGTCATCCAAAGAAGTGGTCAAGTGTTCATCAACTATACTGACTATACACAATTCCATCAGCATATTAAATAACACAATTTTTCACAATAGAGCATATGTTTCAGAAAATGTGTCACCTTCTCCTGAACTGATTAATCCAAAGCATTGTATATCTTGGGTTGGTTTGGGTTGATCCTTGTTTTCCCAATGCCTAACAATACAATGGCTATCCAAAAGTCATTGAGCATGGTCCATGCCGTTTTGCAAAAAAAAACATGGTACATGCTTTATATGGGGCAATAGTAGAAGATAGTATTGCAAAAATCAAACCAAAGTAAATGTAACATCCTAACATTTAGGAACAAACGAAGGGTAGAAATAAGAATCTGAGTATTTGCATGTATTCATCTGTAAAATTGGGGTAATTTTTTTGCCAAACAAAATCCTAAAGAGATCAGAGTTTCTTTCACTATGTTGAGGTCGATTTAGCACTTTATAGTGATTGCTATAAATTTTGACATGATCTTTAGGAATTCAAAGGATTTTGGGAAATAATTTTAAATTCAAGTTTAAATTTGAATAATTTGGAAAAGATTTGAAAATTAGAAGTAATTAGTATTTAATTGTTTTTCAAAATGATTTAATTAATATTGTTTGAATATATATAATATTTATTAAACAATAATGAAAATTGAAATGAATATAAATAGAATAATTTAAATAAGAAAGTATTTCTTATTTCTTCTCTTTATTTAATCACAACAATACAAATACAAATATAAATATCAAATAAGTTTATTGCAGGAACAAGTTACAATAAATAGGAAACTTTATTGGATAAAAGAATGATATTACAACGATTCCTTATAAAGTGAATATATAAAAGTTTACAAAGAAACTGAATAAAGGAAACTAAACTAGTTCCTAATGAATTCCTAATCTAGTCTTCTTAATCTCAAGTGAATGATCTTGTACCTATGAACACAGAAACAAACAAAAGAGGTTAAGGTTAAATAAAATGCTCTCAGTCATGAACAGTGAAATGCATTGTTTAATTTGCATCACTGAGCGAGTAGAATATAATAGGGGAAAATTTCACCAATGTATAATGTGTTCTTATCAAAAAATCTTGGCCTCATTACAACATCATTGTCCTGGGGCAAGTTTCACCATTACAAAAAGTAAAATGGCCATCATAGGATAATATCAACTACCATTCGAACCAATCCACATGAAAAGATCTCAATGTTTGAAACTTGAGTCAAGTGGAGCCACCATGTAAGGACCTTGGTCACTGCATGCATATTGTGTGTTATCAACATAGCAGCAACCCAATACACACAAAAGAGCTAACATAGGAAAAACACAACTGCTAGCTACTGCATCAGTTTCTATCTATCTCATATAACCACCAAGCTCTCAAGAACACAGCCAAAACCACAACAGATCTTGCTAGATATCCAATAGATCAACCAACCCATCAACATAGAAAATCAACCAGATCATCCATAAGATGGTGACCTAATGGAGGGGGTGGTTTAGGAGGACAGCAAGGCCAAGCATGAGCTAATAGGAGCTAGGAGGAGCAGGGTCTGTACCAAGAATTGCAGAGCAAGGCCAAGGGAGAGGTCATAGTTCCAAAATCAAGCCAGCAAGATCAACCACCACAGCAACATCACCAACATCATCTGATTGGTGAGTTTTAAACAAGATTTTATTTCTATTGATCTTATCCATTCCATAATAACATGATCTGTTCCATAAAGGTTCTTCTCAGAAAAACACCCAAGTGAGGTGTATATTCATCCTTGAAGAAAGTTAAACAACCAAGAATAAATCTATTCAAACCCATAACCACGATCTCAGCCTGTGCATCATTGATCTTAGATGATACTCTCTAGTTTTAAAACTAGATGCAAAGGAACTCGTTGATTAACCACTATTGGGAACATTCTATGAATAATATCACCTTAGTAGTGACTTCATCTTATAAATGTCTTTTATAAAGTAAGAATCAATGATAAAATTTCTTACAGAGTTCATCAAATCATCTTCCTAAAAACTGTAGGAATCATTATTTAGTACTAACTATCATAGAACACATAAAAAGGGAGGCAACAGGTAAAACATCTATTTATACCTAGAAGTGCCTTAGACCAGCATCATAGGCCAAGATATCTATCAAGTATAGCACTGTATTTAATATAAGTTCTTCAATGTTTACAAGATAAACTGATCCAAGTATAGTTTATTAAAAACTTAGAAATAAATAGGAATTGTGTACCATCCAGTAGAAGGTGTCACAATAAACCATACTTGTTAATAAATCCATATACACAGGTTGCATAGCCAAATCTTCTCAAAGAAATGTTTAATAATTTTCCTAAAACAATATTTAGGAATCATTTTTGTCATCTACAAATACTATCATCAGAATTCATCAGAGCATAGTTGGATTATACTTCCAACTTTAATGCTTTCATACCAAAGCATATCAACCAGGAACAATCACTACAAGAAAATGTCATTTTACAACAGATGATTTTCGTGGTTGAAGGTCCATTTTTCGTGGTTGAAAAACCTTCTACGATGGCTGAACATCGTGGTAGAATCCCCGTCACAAATGATTCTACCATGTTTTTTCGACCGTGGCAGATCGCACCCTTCGGCCACGAAAATTTGTTCCGTCATAGAACTGTTTGCGAGCCGTGTTGACTGCTGACGTCATGCAAACTGCCACATGACAAACGCCGTTAACGGCCATTTAGCACCGTTAATTATCAATGGAGCCATGGTAGAAGCTAGGCCCAGCCAAGGCATGATTATTATTAAGTGGGTCGGCCCATTAAGAGAGCCCAAAAGTATCATGGCCTGTTACTGTTTTGATCAAAACTATTTGAATTGGGCCCATCGGTTCTGCCCTCCTTGTCCCGTACTATTTCTAGCCCGTTACGATTTTAACCTGCACTATTTGAAATTGTCCCATATGTGTGGCCCGTAATAGATCTGGTCAGTTACTATTTCGACTAGTACTATTTGAAAACGTCCCCTTTAGACAACCCACTTTTGCCCTGTTACTGTATAGTCTTGCCCTGTTTGAAGTGGGCCCATTTCTGTAGCCCGCTGTGGCCCATAAGCTTTCGGGCGTGTTACTGTTTCGGCCTACATAAGTCCAGTCTGCTCCCACTAGCGGGCCATTGTAGTCTGGCCTTTTACTATTATGCCCTTTTACTGTTCTGGCCTTTTACTGTTCTAGCCCTTTACTGTTCTGGTCCACTACTATTCTGGCCTTTTACTGTTTTGTCCTTCTACTGTTTTGGTATTTACTATTTCGTCTTTAACTATTCTATCCTTTTACTATTTAGAGTGCACATGTTAAACGGACTGCTACCACATGGCGGCACGGAAGGTCCGTCACTATTGATTGGCGGCCCATCAATGGCTGGTACAAAACTGAACAAATTAGGGGCATATTGCCTCTACTAGATTATCTATGGTACTAAAGGAATTCTGGAAATGTGGAAGAAAAACTTATAATTGTAAAAATATTAAATTATTACAAGCCGGAAAAAATCCATAGCTCAAACAGCATGATCGTAGTACAATGCAACTGATAAAAAAATAAAATCTCAGTTTAAAAAATGTCCCTTTTAGGAACCTCATATCACCTCACATGTAACGACAGACTTAACACAGGACTTGCTGAGGAGATTATTGAGTAGTTTCTCCGTCAGAGCTTGCATGTTCTTCAACTCAGATAAATCATTCCATGCTATTTAGACTACTGCATCTGTTCTGTTGGATTCCTGTCCAACTACATCAAGTGCATCTCGAAGTGCAGTTCCAAAAAATCTTTCTTCTTGAATGTATGGATCAGTCGACATCATGTACCTACGTGACCAATACGCATTGTCACTGTTGCTCTGTACAAAGGGATCTGCACTTGAAGTAGTTGTTTTATGTTCTCCCTTCGTATTTATATTTGCAACCCGAAACAAAAAAGAAATATCCTATATCATCATTACCAAGGAAAAGAAAAACCAAAGAATTTCAAATTAGTCAACTAGTAGCAATAGGGACTCATACATCTCCATCTTCTGGAATAACTAGAATAGTCGACTTCATAGAGGGATGAGATTGTGTGCAACTTTCAGTTCTACTCTATGAAATGACTTCTCTACTTAATGAAGGCTTAAACTGAGATAAAAAATTTGCAACATCATACGAAGGAACAAAAATACATGTTCATTCTCAAAAGATTATTTTGGTCTGATATAGCAATGTAAGCACTCAACCCAAGCACCTCAAGCAAACTGATCAAAGTAGAATGCGTGATTTACGAATGTAATGAATCCATCGACTGCGAGCTCGTTAAACTGATAGAGAAGCATTTACCAAAGAACAAAATAAGCATTTAACCATTGTGGCTGATATTAACTAGCCTACTCAATGTGCATTTGGATCTGAACCTTAGGTAGGTGGAATTGTTGTAATCATCGACAAACTACTATAGTAACTTAGTCAAATTTAAAATAGAACAATATTGTGTCTCTAATAGACTAGCCAGATCATTTTAGAGAAATGGTGAAATAATCTATGAAATAGTTTGATACATAAACATTCAGATTTAAATTTTTTAATTGTCTGCCCAAAGACCAATTGAACTATCATGTGCCTCGTATTAAAATAGCCAGACAAGTGGAAAATACCAGAGTGATATTTGAAGTGAATGGTTGATTATGATCCTTCTCTTTCTGTTATTTTTGAAACCGTTGCAAATCTGGCCTTGTTCTAATGATCCTAGTGGCTTAGACAAAAATAAAACTGAACTAGACTAAATGGCCAGAAACGAGGGGACTTAAACCTTAAAAATAGGGGGTGTGCATAAAGTAGATCTATGTAGAGTCTCAAGGTTTCTTATCTAGTTACAAGTATGTTCATTGATGATGTCAGCTGCATCATGTAATTGGACTGGTGATCTCCATACTTCAATGTTGGGCCTCTGTATAAAGGTGCAGCGGATAGTAAACTCAAAAAGGTTCCAATCTGATAGATGTTAGCATGAAGTGATAGGCAAGGAATAGATACTTACTAGAGTATAGATGCCCTTCATTCCACGATTTCTAGTGTAAACTGCACCTGTTCGTTGCGTAACAATAGCAAACTGTTAGGAATCGTGGGGTAAGCAGAAGCAAATAAACCCGACCTATTATTAGAAGCAGTATAACGAATGTAAACGTGTACTGCACATATAAGAGAATGTCAACACCCGGATTTTTAATACCAGATGCCTGTTATGCCATACATCACAATCCCAGGATTACCATTTTTGCGAGACATAACAGATTTGGATATCACAGTACATCATCCATTACAAACCATACATAAGGGCTTACACAAATAAGGATCTCATGATCCAGTTCTTAATACAAGTCAAGAAGTGGAATAACGTCATAATAAAGGTAGCGTAGGCAAAGCTCCATCTTCGGGGTCACAGGCAATGCTGACGATGGGAGATGATCCTAGTTGTCTAACCTTCCTGTGGTCCATCATCCTGGTACTCCTCTTCATACTCTGGCCACGGGAATAACAGGGACAAAGCCATGAGTACTCTTTAAGTACTCACAAACTAATTACTAACAAATTAAGGGGTTTTTTGTAATAGGACACTAGGCTCTGCAAAAAAGCCAGATTTACCTCTACTAAGTTCATAAGCAAAGAAAACTAGTTGAAGTTTTATAACACCTAAGTAGGAACTTAAATTTCATATCACAACTCTATTGTGGTCAAGTCAAAGTCTCAATTCATTTTACAAGTCATTTTGAAAACATCTGACAGGGGAACAGTATGGCCACTCCAACTGTCCATAACCGCGGACACGGCTATTCGAATAGTTTGACACTCTGTAGAGATTGTACACTTTCACCACAACATTCGATACATCCGTCGGGAACAAATCCTGAATTCACCATACTCAGTATGCGGATAATCAATCCTAACCTTTCCATTACACGCCCTAGTATAGGCACCTCTCCTGTGAGTTTGGCCTCCCAACCATGACCAACTGTCATCTTGGGTACTGCACAGGTGGACAATTTTCACAAGGTAGCCTTAGCTCAGACCTTGGCCATGAGGGAACCCATACTAAGGTATATAAGTTTCTAGTCAAGCCCTACCCAATTTTCGGGTATTGTGGTTGTACGGTAAAAGTGGAATGGTATTGCATCCAGAAAACATCAGTTTAATAAAGAGCTAAGGCTCATGATACAACATTTTCATCATCAAAATCACCTGGTGTTCGGAAACACATGTCAAAACATTTTAGTAGAATGACTCATCATTCCAAGATTTTCATAACCATTTTCTCCAAGTATTCCCATCTAAAGTTGATCAAGTTTTATGCTTAGCACTAGCATCTACAAGTGGGGTTAAATACTAATGAGGGGTGGTAAACAAGTGGAGATTAATGAAGTTCAATATCATGCCTTAGGATGACATCAAGATTATATAGCTTAGGCCAAATTTAATGCTCTTTATGCAACCTCCCATTATCTTTCTAGTGTCTACAAGTCACTTAAGTAAACTCTAAGAGAAAGCTTTGATAAAAAGTAAAGTATAAAGCTTGCAAGTAAAACTAGGATTGGGTTATCAAGCGGGTAGGATCACATATGCTTAAGGCATATAGTTGGCATGGTAACAAGCAAGTATTAGCTTGCACATTCAACTAGTAGTATTAGGCTTGCAATGTTGCAAGTATTGGCTTGCCTTGTGCAGAGCAGTGGTTGAAGTTCTCCTCGGCTTCCTCCTCGTAGTATCCTCCTTCCTCCTCGTATCCTTGGTCGGTACTAGCATCTGTAAATAAATACGAGGTACACAATCACCAAACAATACTTAACTATTTTCAGTCATCACACAAAGGTGCACTATAGAAGATCTAGCATCATCACCTACATTACAAGATTAAAGCATTTGTCTTATTTATTTTAATTTGAGAAAAGTAATTTCTACTCATTGAAAAACTACTTAAGATTTAATATTCTCCAACTCAAACATGGGATCATGTGGACACATGTCATCACCACATATTTTAGTACATGGGAATGTGATTTAAAGTGGTGTCACAATTTAATAAGGTTTAACCTTTTTATTTTAAATAAATAAAGTGACTAGAAATGCCTATGTGGCATTCTTTTATTACATGAACATTATTTCTGTAGGTAAACCCATATGTTTTTATATATTCTGAAAGGTATGATCAAATGTGATTTTTGAGAGTTGGAATCAACTCAAAAGCTATTATGGTTGAATTTTGAAAAATGTTTGAATGCAGAAAAGATTCTTCCTTGTTATTTTTACCAAGGTTGATCTACAGATCCAAATGATTTGAATCCAATAGGCTTGGATTAAATATTTCAGTACCTTTCTAGCAAAATTAGTTTCATGCATTTTGGTTCAGTGAATCGAGCTGGGTTGATTTTTGAATATAGGTACAGAACTGAGTTTGAATTAAAATACAAATATCTAAATTCAAATGGTTGGGATACGCGGGAAAGGTTAATGGGCCGGCCCAGTGTCACTCCACAGCGCAGAGCTCAGCTAACAGGGGAGTTCCACCAATTAGTGGCTCATAACACGCGAAGCGGTACATGGCTGTGTGGGTCATTGGATTAGAAGGAAGATCGACGGCTGGGGATCGTCGTCGACGATGAACATGTCACCGGTGATCTCGAACCCTAGCGGCTCAGTGGGGGTGCATAGGGGGCATACCAGGGATCCAGCAACGACGGCGAGGCAGGCAAACGAATGCGTGGTCGACGATGAGCTCATGGATGGTCGAGGCAGCTCCGGGGGTGGTCGAAATCAACGGCTCCCTTCTTCTCCAGAGGCGGCCTGCTCCGGTGAAATTCCGGCGAGTTGCTGCTCCTCGTGCTCCGGCTAGAGGGTGGAACGATCAGTGAGGTGAGGGTAGTGGAATGGTGTGCTTCAAACGGCCAGGTGTCGCCTCCTTTTATAGGCTCGACGGCGAGACCGAGTGGCATGGGCAGGCGACGGTGGCGACATGGCTATGGGCGGCTAGAGGCATGGCTGAGGTTGGCGATCGACGCGCAGTCTCCTGGTGATGCTCTAGAGTTTAAATGTGTGCTTAGGGGCGGTGGAAATCAGTCGGGAACATGCAATGCTCTGCGTGGCAGAGGCGGCCTCTTCGACGGCGAGCGGTGGCTACGGGGTACGGACGAGGAAACGATCATGTCTAGTGGTCTCCTGGGACGGTGGGGTTCATGCTGGCGGGCGGCAAGGGCTCGAGGTGGTCGGGTTGAGTGGGAACGGTGCCTGAATGGTGGTGCGTGTTGGCATGGTGGACAGCGGCGCGGGCACGGCGTTCCTAGCGGTTCTTGTATCTGTCCTTGAGCTAGGGTTGGTCGAGAGGGGGCGGTGAGGTGCTGGCTACCTCCTAGACATGGTTGGCAAGGCTAGGGTGGCTGCTATCTGGCTGGCGACAATAGGGTGCATGGTGAGGCTCGGCCTGCTCACCATTGATGGTAAGGCAAGCTCACAGTTAGGACAACAGATGGCAAGGCTAGAGTGGTTCTAAGGATAGTTAAAAGAGCTCGATGATCTACTAAGGGCTAGTTGCAACAGAGGGGGAACAAGTTAGGCCAAATTTACTGCACACTATAGTGTTTGTGATTTGTTTGATTTGAATCTGCAAGGTGTTTGATGAAATGGCCGCAAGAAACTTACTTTTGAATTTTGAAAAGATTATTGGTGGGTGTGCTAGGAATGTGTTGAGGATTCTGTGGGTGCTTGGGTTTTGAAAATTGAGCTTGTTTGAGTGGTTTTTGAAATAGTGGGATCTTCCCATATGAGATAGATTCAATTTTAAACTATCATTTAAATTTAGCATTTGAATGTCTTTGGATGATCACAAAGTGGGCCTTGGTACCTTATTATGAGTATTAACAAGGGGTGCAAAGATCGACAAATGTTTCTGTTAAGTTTTGAGTGCTTGGAATAGCCAAAGTAGGCATGAGAGTTAATTTGGCAAAAATGACCATTCACTTCATTTGTTTATTTTGAGTTGTTTGTCTTTGGGAAAAGTTTGGGGATTGTTTAGATGATGTTTATTTCACCTAAGAATCATTTTACAAGCAAGTAAACACAGAACCATGGCAATTCAAAAGAATCCAAATTTTGAATACACACACATATGAATGCTTTCATATCTTTAGTTGGGAAAGTTTTTGTTAACCCTAATTTTGATGATTATTATTTGATGATCCAAGTTTAATATTTTGGGATGTTATAATGGAATCACTTATGGGAGGGCTTTAATAAAGGAGATAATGGAAACGAGTGTGTTCACCGTTCGCTAGCTCATATTTCGCCATGACAACCAAAATCGTAGTTCAACTCGTTATAGCTAAACATGACAACAAAGAGTTTATTTGGGAAGATAAGGATAACAAGTATAGGACTTGTAAGTTACTACGAAAGTAGCTTCAATACAAAATATAGTTGACTGCTCCATATTTATCATACAAAAATCAAAGGAGATCTAGTTACCTGGGTCGGGATGGCATCTAGGCATCCTGCGCATCCTGGGTGGTTACGTCGAGGTTGACGAGGGTGCTGCGGTTGCAGTGCTTGTGAATGAAGGTGAAGAAGAACATGGGTTTCTCCAAGCGCTGGACGACAGCGGCGAAGAAGTAGATTCCTGGCGGTTGAAACGTCATAAACATATCTATAATTTTTTATGTCCCATGCTTGTTTTGTATCCACTTTGCTTTGCTTTGTTTTTACTTTGAGGAGTTTTTATATGCTTTCTGGACTAACCTATTAACAATTTGCCATAGTGCCAGTTCCCTATTTTCTTCTGTTTTTGGTTCCAGAAAAGCTAGAAAATGAATATTCTCGGAATTGGACAGGACAAAAGCCAAAGTCAATATTTCACCAAGGGGAACACGGAGCCAGAATACAAGACAGAGGGGGTCACACCCCCTGGCCGCGTGGGCTAGGCCAGGCCGCGCCTAGGGAGGGGGGTGCAGCCACCTCGGGTTCCCCCTACCTCGACTCTTCGCCTATAAAGACCCCCGATACAAAAACCCTAAGTACTCGATCAATATTCCACGAAACAGTCCATAGTCGCCGCCACCATCGTCCCTAGGTCAGGGGAGGGGATCTGAAGCTCTTCCCGGCACCCTGCCGGAGGGGAGAGATCATCAGGAAGGCCTTCTTGATCACCATGCCATCCTCCGGTATGATGCGTGAGTAGTTCCACCTTGGACTATGGGTCCATACAGTAGCTATATGGTTGTATCTCCTTCTTGTGCTTTGATGTTTAGATCTTGTGAGCTCCGTTCATGATCAAGAGCATATTTGTAATCATTCATGTTGTGTTTGCGAGGATCCGATGGATATTGAGATTACTATGTGAGATTGATTAATGGTTTTATCTTATTGATTCTATCATGTCTGTATTGTTTGAGATCTTGCATGCTCTCCTTTTCTAGTAGCTATCTTGGACAAGTAGATGCTAGTGAATCCAAGAGGGTGTATTTATGCACGATAGTGGGTTCATGCCTCTATTGAATCTGGGGAGTGACAGAAATCTCTAAGGTTGTAGATGTGCTATTGCTACTAGGGAGAAAACAACAATCTTTTGTTCATGGAACAATTGTATTGTTTACCTTACACACTTTTCTTAAAGTAGTAATCTGTTGCTTGCAACTTAATACTGGAGGGGGTTCGGATGATAACCTGAAGGTGGATTACTAGTCATAGATGCAGCTAGATGGAGGTCTATGTATATTGTTGTATTTCCCAATCAAGTATCATAGGATCATGAATTACTACTATTGCAATGTTATGCCTTGTTCAGTCCTGTCAATTGCCATGCTGTAATTTGTTTACCCATAATGTTTTGTTATCTATCTTAAGGAGTTCACCTCTAGTGAACTGTAGACCCCGGTCCAATCTTTACCATTGATACATCTTCCACTGTTACTGTTTACTTTCTGCAAGCCACCATTACTCTCCACACCATACATTTAATCCTTTGTTTTCAGCAATCGAGTGAGATTCACAACCTCATTGTAAGTTGGGGCAAAGTCTTCAGTTTGTGTTGTGTAGGATTCCGAGTTGTTAAACAACACCTTTGGGGTTGTTTCCTTCCTCCTACTGGTTCGATAACCTTGGTTTCATCACTGAGGGAAAACTTGCTGCTATGCTCATCATACCTTCCTCTTGGGGTTTCCCAACGAAGCTCTACAGTGATATGAGCTCATCAAACTATTTTCTGGCACCGTTGCCGGGGAGGTAAGGTAAAAGGTACTAACATCCTCTGGATACTAAGCTATCTTCTAGTACTGTAGCTGGTGTGTGAGTTCTCGAAGTTATGTCCTTTAGATTCTGCAATTTTGTCTTTTTGTTTCTTGTTTTCACTAGTTAGGCTTAATGGAAAAAAATTAGAGAGCGTTATAATATTTATCTTGAGTTAGGACATGGAGTGTTTGAACAGAAAATTAAAAAACCCATAGAACTTTATTTGCATGCTAATAGCAATGTTATTAGTATGAATTCTTTGAAAACCATTATTGCTAATTCTATGGAAAAGTCCAAGCTTGGGGAACATAGTTTTGATCTTTTTACTTCCCCAAGCATGGAGGAGAAAATTTACTTTGATGATACTATACCTCCAATATATGATGATTATAATGATGAATATGATATTTTCAGTCCACCTACTATTCGGGAGAAAATTAATTATGATTACAATAAGCCTCCTATATTTGATGATTATGGTGATGAGAATAATAATGATAGCTATTTTTTTGAATTTGCTCCCACTACAATTAATAAGAACGATTATGCTTATGTGGAGAGTAATAATCATTTTATGCATGTGGCTCATGATAAGAATGTTTTATGTGATAGTTATATTGTTAATTTTATTCATGATGCTACTGAAAGTTATTATGAGAGAGGGAAAAATGGTTTTATGCATGTCAACAATATTATGTTTCCCCTCTTTATGTTGAAAATTTTGAAGTTGCACTTGTTTTGCTTTCCTATGCTTATTCCTTTATGCTTTCATGACTTGTTTCTTTACAAGATTATTTTTCATAGTAAGTGGGTTAGGCTTAAATGTGTTTTGAATTTGCCTCTTGATGCTCTCTTTACTTCAGTTCATATTTATTCTGTGAGCATATTCTCAAACTATCAAGCCTAACTTAAAGTCGTTAAAGAAAAGTACTTCTTGGGAGATAACCCAAAAGTTTTAGTTGAGTCTTGGAAGTTATTACTTCTGTAATAACCTCTCCTTATCCTTTTTGTTTGATTTCTGTGCCAAGAATAACCTCTAATGAGAGGGAAGCAAGATTTGGGGAAGTTGTTGTCCCGAAACAGAATTTTATGCTCCATTGTAAAAATTTCTGAAAAATCTCTGTATGTCGGATTGAGCTGTAATGTTCTGAATAAATACCCCATGTTGTTATCTAACTTTCTTTAGTTCAACACTTATTTATTTGAGCAACATAAGGTCTTCAAAAAAAATCGGTTTTTACCTGCTGGTCTGTTTTGACAGATTTCTACCATTATTTGCATTTACTTCTTATTGATTTCTTTTGGAGTTCTTTTTGGTGAATTCAGCTTTTTAAAGGAAGTTGCTACTGTAGCTTGTGTTCTTATTGGAAGTTTTGCTGTTTTGAACAAAACCCCAAAGGTTTTTTTATCTTTTGAATGCACTAAGGTTGCTAATGAAGATTGTGTGAAGGTTTTTATGAAGGAAAAAATTTAGGTGTAGAGAAAGACTGATATAATGAGATGAAGAATGGACAAAAGCTCAATCTTGGGGATGCCACCCCGTGTCACCCCAAGAAATATTCAAGAGGTACAAGCGTCAAAGCTTGGGGATGCCCAGGGCATCCCCTTCTTCATCAATAAAAAGCTCAAGTCTCTTTCTACACACTTTGTTTTTATTGTTTCATGCACTTGGAGCATCTTAGTTTTAGTTCTTGGTTTTTGTTTGTTTAGTTTTCTTGAATAAATTAGTTGGACCGCCTCTTTCGCGGTGATGTTTTCAAATAAGTTGATTGGTGTTGGAGAAGAGTAGAAGGTTTCTTGCTTATAGTGGTACATAAGTGAGCTTGCTTTGACTGTGGCTTAGACTTTAGCATGTCATGCTAGATGTTGTTTTGACCTTATGCTTAGTGATTATTGATGTAGCATGACTTGCTCCAAACCATTGAGATTGCTTAGTGTTCCTTGAAAGAATCATGTGTTGTTTTTGCATACAAAAGCATAGTATTATGGTATTCTCCTTTGATGCTTTGTTTGGGTTGACTTGGCACATGGTCACACCATGTTATGACTTTAACCAGTCACCATTAGCCTCTATGATCATTTATTTTTTTACTTGTGGTACCACGTTATGCTTTAGTTGATAATGTTTTGTCGCTCTTCATGATTATGGCCATTATTGCTCTCTTAGTTGGTCGCTCCCAGTATTTTGCTAGCCTCCATTTGTATTGAGTTAGCTCTACTCATGCATCCAACTCCTAAGAAACCAAGTTATTCCAAAGTGTCCACTATAAACTCCTATGCATGGTGTATTACACCATTTCAAGTAAATTATTGTTTTCATCTACCTTCCAATTAAAAAGTATTTTGTTATGAGAAAAACTAGTGATTAAAGCTCACACGAACTTAATGGCACACTTTATTTTTCTTGACCCTAATAAACTTGAACCATTGTGTCATCTAAGTTGTAAATTCTTGCATTTCTATGTTGGGAGTAGCAGAACAGTGCTGTCCTGGGGAACGCTTTCAACACCTGTAAATATCTACCACGTTGATATCATGCTATTTTGTTATGGATGTCGTCGGTGTGAAATAAAAAGGGAGCTTGTAAGTCCATGGAGTTATGTATATGTGTTAGAGAAACGCATGGGCCGCTAGCCTATGTCATGCCTAATCATGGTGGAAACTTGCAGCAGCACCATAGTGAGCAATATATGAAGCATTCTTCTTATAAAAAAGATATATGAGATATAGAAAAAGAAAAAGAAAAAGAAAAAAAGAGAAAAAGAGGAAAGAGAGAAAAAAGCACCATATTCCCATGGTAAATAAGAAGATTGCTCAAATGCTCATTGTCTGCTTGCCTTGTCATTGTGATATGGGAAAGATCCTGTGTCATGTGCAAGGGGTACCCTATTGGTGGTTCTCTATGATACACATGTATTTACTATGGCAAGAACTTGCAAGTAACTAAAGTTGATTAGCATGAGGAGGGGCCCTCGTACTCAAGGGACATGAGATTTCCAACTTATACTTTGTCAAGCATATACTCCACAGTTTGTTCACTTTAGCCTTAAGCACTTCATGATGCTTATGATAGGGGTAATGAGATATGAAAGCTAACAAGTACCATAATTTTTGGAAGCTCTTATTAAAACTTGAAATCACTGCTTCCCTTTTGAAGGGCCTCTCTTCCACTATATTGAGTATCCCCCTTCTATCCTTAGGCACCAATTAAGAGAGCATAGTTGCCATTCTTAGTTCTATGTGCATTGTACGAAAACTTATTGATTGATTCATATTGTTGATATTTCTTCTTCTTGAACTATTTGTATCTAGTCTCCCTTATGAACTTTAAAGGTGTCCTATGAATTTATGTTTTGCTACTCCATGAGGGAAAAGATGAATGCCACTATGCTATGTTTTCTATGTGTGAAACAAACAAACGTTTTTCAATGCATGCTATTCATGATCTTTGTTTGTATCCTTTAATGTTGCAACAATAGTTGCTTTGTCTTATTGTTAGAACTCCATATTTCATGCTCATGTTTAGAGTACTTTGATCCTAGTTTCAATGCTTGCAAATGGTTTGATCTTGATTGTGATGGTGCATGTCACCTTGAAAATTATTCTTTTTATCACTTACCTACTCGAGGACAAGCAAGAGTTATGCTTTGGGATGCTTGATACGTCGTAAACGTATCTATAATTTTTGATGTTCCATGCTTGTTTTGTATCCACTTTTCTTTGCTCTGTCTTTAATTAGAGGTGTTTTTATATGCTTTCTGGCCTAACCTATTAACAAGTTGCCACAGAGCCAGTTGCATGTTTTCTTATGTTTTGGTTCTAGAAAATCCAGAAAATGAATATTATCGGAATTGGACGGGACAAAAGACAAAGGCAATATTTCACTGAGGGGAACATGGATCCAGAATACAAGACGGAGGGGAGCCACGAGGGGTCCACACCACTATCCGCATGGGCTGGGACAGGCCGCGCCTGGGGGGGTGCAACCACCTCGGGCGCCCCTTGCCTCGTCTATTCGCCTATAAATACCCCCCGATACCAAAACCCTAAGTACCCGATCAATCTTCCATGAAACAGTACGTAGCCGCCGCCACCATCGTCCCTAGATCGGGGGGATCTGAAGCTCTTCCCGGCACCCTGTCGGAGGGGAGATATCATCCCGGAGGCCTTCTTCATCACCATGCCAGCCTCCGGTATGATGCGTGAGTAGTTCAACCTTGGACTATGGGTCCATACAGTAGCTAGATGGTTGTATCTCCTCCTTGTGCTTTCATGTTTAGATCTCGTAAGCTCCGTTCATGATCAAGATCATCCTTGTAATCATTCATGTTGTTTTTGCGGGGATCCGATGGATATTGAGATTACTATGTCAGATTGATTAATTGTTTTATCTTATTGATTCTATCATGTCTGTGTTGTTTGAGTTCTTGCACGCTCTCCATTTCTAGTAGCTATCTTAGCCAAGTAGATGCTAATGACTCCAAGAGGGGGTATTTATGCTCGATAGTGGGTTCATACCTGTATTGAATCTGGGGAAATGACATAAATCTCTAAGGTTGTAGATGTGTTGTTGCTACTACGGAGAAAACAACGATCTTTTGTTCATGGAACAATTGTATTGTTTACCTTACACACTTTGCTTAAAGTAATAATCCGTTTCTTACAACTTAATACTGGAGGGGGTTCGGAGATAACCTGAAGGTGGATTACTAGTCATAGATAAAGTTGGATGGCGGTCTATGTATATTGTTGTATTGCCCAATCAAGTCTCATAGGATCATGAATGACTAGTATTGCATTGTTATGCCTTGTTCAGTCGTGTCAATTGCCCTGCTGTAATTTGTTTACCCAGCATGTTTTGTTATCTATCTTAAGGAGTGCATCTCTAGTGAACTGTGGACCCCGGTCCAATCTTTACCAATACATCTTCCACTGTTACTGTTTACTTTCTGCAAGCCACCATTACTTTTCACACCATACGTTTAATCCTTTGTTTTCAACAAACCAATGAGACTGACAACCTCATTGTAAGTTGGGGCAAAGTCTTGAGTTTGTGTTGTGCAGGATTCCAAGTTGTTAAACAACACCTTTGGGGTTGTTTCCTTCATCCTACTGGTTCGATAACCTTGGTTTCATCACTAGGGGAAAACTTAATGTTGTGCTCATCATACCTTCCTCTTGGGGTTTCCTAACGAAGCTCTAAAGTGACCTGAGCTCATCATCAGTGCTTGTGGAAGCAGAACAAGGGTTGCTCCGAGCGCTGGACGACAGCGGCGAAGAAGCGGATTTAGGGTAAGGTGATGAAGGTTAGATCTAGGGTTTTCAATAGAGCTTGCCCAGCTGCGGGCGAGGATTGTGTGTGGGGGGGATGATGGGTGGGGGTGGGGGTAGGGAGGGGGCAGGGAGGGCTATAGAGGTAGTGAACTGAGAAATTATGATTGAAGCCCTAACGAACCGCCTTAACTAGCGATGGAAAGGGAATTCCAGTATTTTTGAAACCCACGGGCGCGAAATATTTTGGAGATAGCAGGAGATTTCCCCGCTCGACTAAATCTAGGCCGTACTCCCTGGAATCAAAGGTAGTCATGGGCCCATGTTCAGAAATTAAGGCCCATTAGGCATTGATCATCCATGGCTCATATTGGACGTTTAGATGTCCCGAGAAAGCCCTTTTAAGCGGCCATCAACAACGTCCACCTCTCCGCATCCAGGAACGACGCACACACCAAAGAACTTTCTCTGTCTCTCCCCTGCCTCCCCCTCTGTCTAGGCTGGCCAAGCCACCACACACACACAAAAATGCCATGCAGCTGCTCCGCTCAGTGCACCTCCATTGACGACTCCAACACATTGGCCAACAGGGATTTCAGTCCCTACCATGGTGATAGCGGGGAGTTTGTTGATGGGTCATACTATTCCGACACACCAGAAGGTAATTTTTCCGACGAGGACCCTGCTTACGGTTATCTGATGGAGGAGATGCCACCAGAGAGCATAGAGGAGGAGGATGGTTTATCTTTCATCTATGACGGACCCGTCGTCTTCAAGAAGAGTTCACTCGATCCACCCTTCTTCACCAAGAAGAAGAGGAAGCAGGGGGATGAGGGGTAGGAAATTGTCTGCAAGAAGAGTGCACTAGATCCCTTCTTCACTGGCGATAAGAAGAGGAAGGAGAAGGAGGCAGGAGGCTTGAAGAAGAAGAAGGCGAGAGCTGGGGGATGCCACGGAAGCGGAAGGGCGACGCCAACAGGAAGGTCGCAGCTAAAGGATCTAGGTCCAAGAAGAAGAAGTCTTATGATTAATTTAACCTCTAGTACTACCTATTTGTAATAAGGTTTGGAGATTGAATATCATCAACTGCAAGTTGGAACGGTGTTGGGATCTAGCACAAGTACTATGTTTTTCATTTCATCTCCCCCACTGCGATGCAATAAAACCTCTTATACTCTCTATTACTTCCTCCCCTTAATTTCTGCATGCGTTCTAGGAAAGAGGGGTGCCAATATAGATAAATCAATGTCAATTAGTACTCACGTGATTTTAGGTAATTAATACTCCTACTAAAAGGAAGAAACCTAGGAAACCACATGTATTGGTAGAGATTAAATGAAATAGGGAGTACTACTATCAAAGTCTCTGGATAGAAAATAATCTCTGTACAGCGTACTTACACGTAAATCATCTCCTTGCTCGACATTGAATTAAATTATTTAATGTCACATTGATACGAAAACTCGACTGCTCCCAATGTTCTATCCCCTGGCCGGCACCGCGACACGTCAAAAAGGATGCGTCGCCTGCAAAATCAAGAAAGCTCGCAACCATCTATATGCCAGAAGAATCCAGCAGACACCACACAAACATCAGAATCATGAATGTTCGCCATGCCGATAAACACACGAGCAGAGAGAAGAAAATCACTAAGAAATAGAGAGGAGTGAAATGAATTGCCTTGGAAGCAAGGATATGCATCTTAGCACCTGTTTCTGTAGCGTGTCCATAGGAACCGTGTGATGACAGCAACATCTGAGTAGTACAATACTATTCTGTAGTCTCACGAGAGCACCCGATTAATACCTAGTAAAAATCCGTAAATAGCTACCGCCGCCAGCCCACCGCAAATTCCTACACGTACCGGGGAGTACTGTAAAAAGCGATGTCCTACTCACATATAAAAAGACATGTATTATCGGAGTATTAGTACAACTATACAACTACTACTTCTATTATTATACTCCGGTTACTACTCCGAGGAGTTTCCAAAATCCGGACCTGTTTTTCTAAATTAATCCTAATACATGTATCTAGACAAGCTTAACCACAAGAAAGAAATGGAACTGTGATGAGGTTTGGTGTATCGGGGCATCGATCATGACATTTTTCCTATGGACCAGAATGTTGTAAACTTGGTTTCAACCGGGGCAGGTGTCCTTTCCCTCTAAAAAAAGAGAGAGAAACGAAAGAGCCATAAGAGATAAGCAGATAGAATAAAATGCAGATCATGTTGAAGACATGCATGCAGTCCTCGATCTCTCCCCTACAACACTGTACACTTTGTGCTAGACCTCATGCTTCTCTGACTCTCTCAAGAAGTAGACCTTCACGTTTGTTGGATATGTTACTGTATAGCGTGATACTTGCTTTACTCTCACCTGTCAACTTCCTGCAGCCTTTTTTGACCAACCAGTGTGAAGCATGGTGTTGAAGTGGCGATACCTACATATACTCCATTTCTATGAAGGATCATGGCTCTAGGATGGATCAAGGGACCCTATATTCAATGCTGCTTAAAAATTCTGGACAGCGGGCATTACATCGGCGATCCGAGCTTCCACGGAACCACTCCAACGCTGCACATCGAGGCAAATTCCACCAAGAGCTCGCCGACGATGGAAAAAGAGGAGCTAGCGCTGATAACTGTTCCATGCCCCCATGATGCCTGTCTCACCATGGTCATCTACCACAAGCTCGACGAACTAGCGCTGATAACTGTTCCATGCCCCCACGACGGTTGTCTCACCATGGTCGCCTACCACGATCTTGACGAACACAAGACCGCATGCCCATACAGCCCGTGCGGCTACACGGAGGTGGGCTGTATTTTCACCGCCTCTCCAGTCGATCTCCTTATCCACCTCGACAGCGACCACAAGGTACAAGTGCATAGGATATCGTATGGTCAGCCTAGGGAGTTACAGTAACGATCCTGTTATCGTCCTTTCCGCCATCCATGGTATCATCTACCGTGATGACGCTAGCGTGTTCAGCCTCATCATTGGCGAGCTCGGCCAGGCCGTCGCCATTTCCTTGGTGTGCGTTAGTGCGGCCGCATGCTCATGGACCCTGTACAGGGTGAAGCTATGCGCGACTGGCCCACAGTCGCCAGCGGACTTCTCAACGGACACTGTTAATGGGGTATGGAGCCGATGAGCTGCGCGTCGCCCCATAGTGTCGTCCTCGAATATCTGACGTTCCTCACGGTGTCGCCGCGGTACATAACTGCGGCTGCTAGACAGTACCAGAAGGTGTTCTCTTTCTCCGTTTGCATCGACAAGAAGAATTGATCTTAAACTTCTGCTAGTGATCATAACGCGATGGTAATGATGTATTACTAGTTTATTTAGTTCTAGAGTTCCACTAGTTTACTTGTTACTATAGTAGTACTCGGAGACAGGGTCTATTTTAGCACTAGGAAGGGTGTATTTTGGCTGTAAAGTAAGTTTGTTGATAATGTTTATATTTCAGATTTAAGTGTTCTCTAAAATGATATGTCAAACTTCCATATATTACGACACACTCTCTTGGAAAGCACGTGCAACTTACTCATCCTACTACTTTTCCTTTCTTGATTTCTGGGTCCTTTATGCTAAATTGTTAGACTTGCATGTAATTTTCTCTTTTGTCAGGTCCTTGGTATAAAATATATGTACACATCCTATGACCATGTTAACTAAAGTATCTCGCTACCTTGGGACATACCCCTGTCCGAAAAACAATGTGCCACCACCCGGTTTTCAAAAAAATTAGACAATGACCATGGTCATTTGGTCTGAAACCCAAGAAAGTAGACACATAGTACGTGTTATAGTAGGCCATACCGTCAAACGAGTTTTTCAAGTATTTTTACTACTCCCTCTGACTCATATTAGTCTACTTCGAGTTGTCAAAATTTGGATGAACTTATATACTAAATAGTGTCTATATTCATCCAAATTTAGACAATTTTGAGTTAACTAATATGGGTCGGAGGGAGTAGAAGAATAAATTAAAGAACAAAGAATGCTAGTTTCCCAAAGTTTAAGGATTTTTCCGGTTTCGAAATTCGAACATGGACCGTTGCATCAAGCCTGGCCAATCCAAACATTGCTAACCGTTGGATCTTTTTTTCCATTCATAGTATCTAGAAGATTATATTGATAGTCTTTAGCACAATGAACGCTTTTGTGCGCACACCTCAAAATACACTTCATTGCTTAGTTTCAGAGACCTTGTGCGAAATGCATGGACTTGGATGTGATTTTCATTTTTACAAGGTCCTTAATGTAACTTGTACTTCCACCGACCATGTTAACTGAAGCACCTCGATCCGGGAGGACCTACCACCGTGAGAAGAAAATGCAACCCTCCCAATTATCATACAAATTGGACCATGGTTTCTTATATAATTCCATTTTTCAAGCTTCCTAGCTAACTTCACACACTTCACTTACTTCTTTGTCGATTCAACGAAATTAGGTCAATCTTGAGCTATAAGTAAGCGCGGTAGATTAATTGCTCTCGAATTAAATGTAATTTTAGAGATAGATGGGTGCGCCTTCTTATAGCTAACAATGTTGTCGGTGTGAGTTCCAAACTATCTGGAAAGAGCATTCTCAATTTCCCGAGTGATGACGAGATTGTTCTTTTCCGTAAAGAAAGTCCGAAGAATATGGATCTGAATGCCACAATCCAGCAAGCTTCCAGACATATTAAGTGGACCAACATGTTGTACGTAATTGATATTTCCATGTTTTATGAGTTTTCAAACTCCCTAGCTAACCCAGTTGAGCGAGTTTATGCCAATTTATCGAAATTATGTCAAATTTGAAGAGCGAGTAAATTTTAGGCTGCCTTGATAGTTTTACGAAAAATATTTTCGAGGTACCCATCGGAGGGTCAATTAATATATAAGAAATAACCGAGTTTTGACAACAGGTTCAACTTCTTTCTAAGATTATTCATCTTGATAACTTAATGAAATTAGGTCAAACTTGAGCTACAAGTAGGCGCGATAGATTGCTCTCGAATTAAATGTAATTTCAGAGCGGTAGATGGGTGGATATTCTAGTAGTAAACAATACCGTCGGTGTGAGTTTCCAACTATTAGGAAATAACATTCTAATTTTCTGAGTGATGACGATCGGGATTGTTCATTTCTGAAAAGAAAGTATGAAGAATGTGGATCTGGATGCCACAAGCCAAGCTTTCGACATATATAGTGGACCAAAATGTTTTACTTATGATTAATTCCCATGTTTTAGATGTTTTCAAACTTTGGACTAGCTAACTCTATCCACTTGAATGACTTTATGTCTATTTCCCGGGATTAGTTGAAAATTTTGTACTGCAAGTAAATTGTAGGTTGCTTTGAAAGTTTAGGAAAAAGCTTTTGGAAGGTACCCACCAGGGAGACACAACTAATACATTAGAAATCACCGACATTTTAGATGACAGATCCAATTTCTTGCTAAGATTTTACACCTTGACAATTTAACGAAATTTTGTCAAACTTGACCTACACAACTAAGCGCGATAGATTTCTCTTGAATTAAATGTATTTTAAGAGGAAAATGGGTGCATCTTATTGCAGTAAACAATGTAATCAGTGTGAGTTTCTAACTATGAGTAAAGAACATTCAATTCTCAATTTTTTCGAGTGATGAGAGATAGTACTTTTCCGTAAAGAAAAGTTCGAAGAATATTGGATCTGGATGCCACAAGCCAAGTTTACATACACATATATTGGGCCAACATGCTGTACTTATGATTCCCGTCTTTTATGAATTTTCAAACTTCCTAGCTAACTGAGCCCACTTGAATGAATTTATGTCAATTTATTGAAATTATGTCAAATTTGAAACTACAAGTAAATTGTAGGTTGCTTCGAAAGTTTACGAAATAGCTTTTGGGGGTACCCACCATTGGGGGCATAATTAATATATCAAACCACCGAGAGTTTTGACGATGGTTTCAACTTCTTGCTAAGATTTTGCATCTTGATAATTTAACAAAATAAGGTCAAAATTGAGCTACTAGTATGCACAATAGATTGCTCTTGAATTAAATGTCTTTTCAGAGGTTGATGGGTGCATCTTATTGTATTAAACAATGCCATCGATGTGAGTTTCCAACTATGAGGAAAGAACATTCTCAATTTCTTAGTGATGACGAGATTGTTCTTTCCCATAACGGAAGTCCGAAGAACATGGATCTGAATACCACAAGCCAAGTTTTTAGACATATACAGTGGACCAAAATGTTGTACTTACGATTTCCCATTTTTTATGAGTTTCCAACTATAAGGAAATAACATTCTAATTTTTCTGAGTGATGACGATCGAGATGGTTCATTTCCGAAAAGAAAGTCTGAAGAATATTGATCTGAATGCCACAAGCCAAGCTTTCGACATATACAGAGGACCGATGTGTTTTACTTATGATTAGTTTCCATGTTTGAGGATTTTCAAACTTTGGTCTAGCTAACTCTGCCCACTTGAATGACTTTATTTATATTTACCAAGATTAGGTGAAAATTTTGAACTACAAGTAAATTGTAGGTTGCTTTGAAAATTTACGAAAAATATTTTGGAAGGTACCCTAGAGGGAGTCACAACTAATATATCAGAAACAACCGAGATTTTAGATGACAAGTCCAACTTCTTGCTAAGATTTTTCACCTTGACAATTTAATGAAATTTGTTTAAACTTGAGATACACAAGTAATCGCGATAGATTTCTCTTGAATTAAATGTATTTTAAGAGGTAAATGGGTGCATATTCTTGCAGTAAACAATGTCATCGGTGTAAGTTTAGAACTATGAGGAAAGAACATTCAATTCTCAATTTTTTCGAGTGATGAGAACATAGTTCATTTCCGTAAATAAAAGTTCGAAGAATATTGGATCTAGATGCCATAATCCAAGTTTACATACATATATATTGGACCAACATGTTGTACTTACGATTCCCATGTTTTATGAGTTTTGAAACTTCCTAGCAAACTGATCCCACTTGAATGAATTTATGTTGATTTATAAAAATTAGGTCAAATTTGAAACTACAAGTAAATTGTCGGTTGCTTCGAAAGTTTGCGAAAAATCTTTTGGGGGTACCCACCATCGGGAGCATAATTAATATATCAAACCACCGAGAGTTTTGACAATGGCTTCAACTTCTTGCTAAGAGTTTGCATCTTGAAAATTTAGCGAAATAAGGTCAAACTTGAGCTACCAGTAAGCACGATAGATTTTTCTTGAATTAAATGTCTTTTAGGATGTTGATGGGTGCATCTTATTGTATTAAACAATGACGTGGGTGTGAGTTTCCAACTATGAGGAAATAACATTCTCAATTTTTCGAGTGATGGCGAGATTGTTCTTTCCCATAAAGGAAATCCGAAGAACATGGATCTGAATACCACAAGCCATGTTTTCAGACATATACAGTGGACCAACATGTTGTACTTACGATTTCCCATGTTTTCTGAGTTCTCAAACTTCCTAGATAACTCCGCCCACTTAAGTGACTTTATGCCTATTTATCGAAATTAGGTTAAATTTTACTACTGCTAGTAAATCGTAGGATGCTCTGTGAGTTTTATGAAATGATGTTTGGAGGTACCCACATCGGGAGGTCAATTAATATATCTGAAACCACCAGGAGTTTTGACGACTGGTTTGACTTCTTGCTAAGATTTTGCATCTTGATAATTTTAACCCCCTTTTGAAAATGACCACATGAAATAAAGAAAAAGAAAAAAAATAAATTAAAAGATTTACCATGACACGCCCTATCATGCATGTCGTGTGCGCTACGTGCCATGAAAACGTTACCATGGGATTGGAAAAAACAGCTTCGCAGTATTGTTCTGCCATGTATAGACACTATATATTGGGTTTTAAATGGAACGACCAAGGTTGTGAAGACCGTACTGATCAACACTGTAGTTTATGACCTGATGGAGTTGCTGCAATAGATGGGTGCATATTAGGGTAGTAAGCATTGTTAACCGTGGGAGTTTTCACACATTAAGTATATCATGCTTCCTTTCTAACTCAAGGTTTCGAATTCTGAGATTACCGAAATTTCACCGAGTTTCAGCCATTTCAGCCAGGACTGGTAAGAGAATTTACCGAACGAAAGCTTTCTAAATTTGGGGATTTTTTTGTTGAATTATCTAAAATAATTTATATTTGGTAGAATTTTATTTGAAACTCTAAATTTTGGTCTAATTTCAGCCAAATTTCTTTTCAAAGTTTAAATTTTGATTCTTGTATTTCATCCGAGATTTGACCAAAATTTAGCGAAGTAGCCAAATTTTGACCATTTCGCTCGGACGCGGTAAAAAACCAAAACCGAAATCCAAAACCTTGATCTAACTACATCGGTTAAATGAATAGCGCAAAAAAATTTGAGTCCAGCACGGTTTGAGATGGGGGTACAAAGCACAAGTGTCTAAGGGCATCCGTAATGTAGGACCCACCCGACTTATGAGAATTTCCACAAATGTATAGGTCAACATTTACCACAAGGTAGGAGCCACATCCCTTGGTCATATTCCTCCATGCAATAGAGAGGAGTGAGGGGAAATCATTTTTCTATTCTCTATGGCCAACCCACAAGCTTGAGGTAACTTTATTTTCTCCACAATGTACTACTATATGCCTTAAGGTGTGATTTTTTTACACACTGCGGATTTCCTAAGGGAAAAAGCAAATAATGGGCTCACTTGGCAGTGTATGACCAAGCTATTAAACTCCCATGCAAAAGTTCTTCAGTTTAGTGGGTCTCACGAATCATCTCGTTTAGACACTGGTGGAGCTTATTACTTGTAGTACATTAGTATTTTTGTTTCTTAGACATAAGTATATGCTAAACTCTATCCACGCGTTGTTCTTGTAGAGAGAATAAAATGTAGGCAGGGAAAGGGGCAGTAGCGAAGATATAAGAAGAGTTGAAGGCGGTTTGATGTCAGAGCAAAGTATATGATTGGTTCCTGACATGAGGTACTCCTGACTCTACTAGTAGTAGTAAATGTCAGGACCTATGCACGCAAAAAAAAAATTGGAAGTGTGTTTTATATCTCCTTCGCTGCCTATCATATCTCCACCCCTCTCCCCTCGTGCACCGGCCCGGCTGATCTCTCCCTTGTCCATAGCGTCGAGCTGCGCACGTGTGCCTCGGTACGACGGCTCTGCTTTTTTATATTTTGAGAGATAGGGCGGCTCTGTTTCTCTGGCGTGATCGGCAGCCACGTTGGTGTGGAGAGGAGTAGTACATAGGAAGGAAACAACTTTGTTCCTTGGCGGCAAAAAGATTCAAACTTTTCCGATTTCAAAATTTTCACTTGCTTCCCAAACATCGGGAGGGAAAGGTTATTCAAAAGACCGGCCATCTGCGGTAGTACTTCTTATCTTATCTTTTTGTCAAAAAAAACTATATGGTGTACAGATAACTTTGAACATGGACCGTTGGATCAAGACTAGCAAATCTAGAGATTGCTAACCAATGGATCTTCTTTTCCATTCTTAGCATCTAGAATATTCTATTGATAGTCTTTAGCACAATGAACTCTTTTGTATGGACAATGAACCTTAAAACACACTTCACAACTTAGTTTTAGGGACCTTGTGCTAAATGCATGGACATGGATGTGATTTTCATTTTTTATTAGGTCCTTGTTGTAAATTTTACTTCCACCGACCATGTTAACTGAAGCACCTTGCTTCGGGGGGACTTACCACAGTTATAAGAAAATGCAACCCTCCCAATTATCACACAAAATGGACCACGGTTTCTTATATAATTCCATTTTTCAAGCTTCCTAGCTAACTTCACACACTTCACTTACTTATTTGTCGATTCAACGAAATTAGGTCAAACTTGAGCTACAAGTAAGTGCTGATGGTTCTGTTGATGTAGAACCTATTGGTAACCCCAAGAGCAAGGTATGATGAGCACAGCAGCAAGTTTTCCCTTAGTTATAGAACCAAGGTTATCGAACCGATAGGAGAAAGAAGCAACTTCTGAAGGTGTTGCTAGCAACGTGGAACCTGCACACAACACAACCAAAATACATTGCCCCAACTTATCAATGAGGTTGTCAAGATCACTAGTTTTGCTGAAAACAAAGGATTAAACGAATAGTGTGGAAGAAAGTAATTGCTTGTAGTAATTGTAGAAAGTAAAGAGTAGATAGTAGATGGAATATCAATGGAAAGGAATGGACCAGGGTCCACAGTTCACAAGAGGTGTTCTCTGATGTCTACACACTTCTATTCTTGTAGACAGTTGTTGGGCCTCCAAGTGCAGAGGTTTGTAGAACAGCAGCAAGTTTCCCTTAATTGGATTACCCAAGGTTTATAGAACTCATGGAGGAAGTGGTCAAAGGTATTCCCTCTCAAGCAACCCTGCAATCAAGATACAAGAAGTCTCTTGTGTCCCCAACACACCCAATACACTTGTCAGGTGTATAGGTGCACTAGTTCAGCGAAGAGATAGTAATATACAAGTGGTAATAGTGCCAGAAAATAGCTTCTGAATTGTTGTTGACATGGGGTAACATGTGTGAGTGAGGTAAAGGCTAAATCAAGAAAACATGCAATAGATCTAGATGCAAACGGTGTTTCAATGTTTAGAAACAAGGCCTAGGGATCATAATTTCACTAGTGAAGACTCTCTCATATAAATATCTTCTCTTAATGATACTACTCTTAACTACTCTCCGGTTGGACACTCTAATCCATGGTAGGGCTATAACAGCACACCTCAAAGTCTGCCTTCCCCAATCTAGATAACCCCACACTGTCACCTTGAGCGTTAGATGGTTCCAACAAACACCACAATTTCATAGAGACATCCAACTCCAAATATAACTCATAACAAATTTTCAATCTAGCCAAAGTTCCACACATGGTATGCATGTTGTCACTTTCACACACGTGGGGAAAATCATAGATCTATTAAAGCACAAAGAGTATTTATGTAGACTCAAACCTAAGTGCCACCATGGCGTGCACGCTGTCACTCTCACACACATGGGGAGAGCAGAGATCTATTAAAGCACTTGAGTAGCAAGGTAGATCTACTTGATTGCAAAGCTCATAATCACAATATGACCATACATAGAGAGAGAGAGATGAACACATAGCTACCGGTAGAGCCCTTAGTCTCGAGGAAGAACTACTCCCTCCTCATCATGGGAATCAACAATGGTGATGAAGATGGCGATGGAGATGGCTCCGGGGCACTTCCCCATCCCGGCAGGGTGCCAGAACAAAGACTTTCTGTCCCCCAAATCTCCCCTTCGGCGGCGGCGCTATAGAGGTTTTCGTGGATTTCTTCTGGATTGGCTAGGGTTTTCTCATCGGGGGGCTCTTATAGGCAAATAAATCAACGTCGGTGGGGGTCTAGGGGGCCCACACCCTCCCTAGGAGCGGGCCAGGCTTGGTCGCACCCAGGGGGGTCTGGCCACCCTCTGGTGCCTCTCCGTCCCTCCTTCTGGATTCGTGTCCCTCACGAAAAGTTATTGACTTTAGCTTTTGTCCCGTCCAATTCCGAGAATATTGATTTTCTGCCTTTCTGGAACCAAAAACAGAAGAAACCAGGCAACTGGTACCGTGGCAACTTGTTAATAGGTTCGTTCCAGCAAAGATATAAAAACACCTCAAAGAAAGACAAAGCAAATCAAAGTAGATACTAAACAAGCATGGAACATCAAAAATTATAGATACGTTTCTGACATATCAAGCATCCCCAAGCTTAACTCCTGCTCGTCCTCGAGTAGGTAAGTGATAAAAAGAATAATTTTTTAGGTGACATGCACCATCAAAACCAAGATCAAACTGATACTCCCAATTTGCATCACCATTCTATATCATAATTTACCTCTATTCATTGATATTTGTCTTATTATGGGGTATTACTTATGGTTTTCATATGTTTATGCATGTTGGATGATTCTTGGAGGATGAGCTTGCGAAGTCTGGTTTCTGATGGAAAAGAAGGCATTCCAGTGCAATTTCGCGAAGATCAGAAAAATAACAGAAAAATATGGAAACATATTATTTTACCGGAGGATGACTGGAGCCAGAAATACGAGCGAAGAGGGGCCACAGGGGGCCCACACCCCCCTAAGCGCGGTCCCACCTAAGGCCACGCCTAGGGAAGGTGTGACCCACCTGCCCGGCTCCCGACTCTCCCCCTTCGCCTATAACTTACCTACAGAACCCTAAGCCTAGGGGGGCGACCACAGATAGATTTCTGCCGCCTCTAGGGGCGGAAAACACCGAGAGAGAAAGATCTCTTCGGCAGACAGATTTCTGCCGGGGGAATTCCTTCCCGGAGAGGGGAGACCGTCGCCATCAACACCATCATCAAGCTAGGCTTCATAGGGATCATCATCATCATCATCCACACCATCATCTCCACCAGCACCATCATCACCACTCCGTCTCGCTGTAACAATTGTGTTGGATATTCCTTAGTTCATTAGGGGAAACTTTCCCGATGTTAATTACTATTGTAGTTGATGCTTGTGAGTGGAACCATTGGATTATTGTTTATGTTTAGATTGTTATCCATTACCATATCATCTTTGATCTTGATCCATATGATGTCCTGTGAGTAGTTTGTTGTGTTCTTGAGGACATGGGAGAAGTCATGTTGTTATAGTGAATCTGTGATGAGTTATTATTCAATGGTTTAGTATTTAAGTTGTGGTGCTATTCTTCTAGAGGTGTCATGTGAACGTCGACTACATGACACTTCACCATTTATGGGCCTAGGGGGATGCATTGTGTATTTGTCTACTAATCACGGGTTTGCCGGAGTGAGAGAAACCTGAACCCCCATTATGACACCTTTGCACAAGGGAGTGTAGGAATCTCAGAGTTTAAGGCTGTGGTTAGATTTATATCTTAATTACTTTCCTGTAGTTACGGATGTTTGTAGGGGGTTTGATCCCAAGTATGAATTAGTCCTAGGAAGGGCGGTATATTAGCATAGGTTCACCCACACAACACTTACAAAACACCAAAGAAGAGTACTCAGCTATTTGCAGCGAAAGCACTTGACATAATTCCCATGTGTCCTCGAGAACGTTTAGTCCTTATAAGTTTTTCCACTGGCTTGTCTTTTGCTAAGAAAGGATTGGGCCACTTGCTCTGTTTGTTCGTTACTTCTGTTACTTTCTCTTTGTTTTGTTGCCTTGTCAGAAAACTACTAAAAATCCGTTTGCTAAGTATTCAGAGGGATTTCCTGCTCCATACCACTGTTCAGCACCTTCTACTCCTCGTTGGGATCGACACTCCTATTTATCGAAATTACTATGATAGACCCCTATAATTGTGGGTCATCAAGACTATTTTCTGGCGCCGTTGCCGGGGAGTGAAGCGCTATTGAAGAGTGGAACTGGTAAGGGAAACTTTTACTATGAGTATTTCCTTTTGTTACTATTTGTTACTTTGTTTCCAATATGGATAACCCACTTGGTTTTATGTTTGGGAAAACTACTACCACTGAAAGGGTAGTATATGAACCACCTCCTGTTGAGATAGATCCTTTTAAGATACCTACTAGTATTGTTAATCGTGTTATGGATAATTATTAGTTTGGGAATGGAACTTGCTTTTTATCCATGAATTATGCGGGTTGTTTAAGTGTGCAGGTATCACAACTGAAGAGGTGAAGAAGAAATTACTCTCCATATCTTTGAAAGGGAGAGATGAGGCATGGTATAAGCTGCTAAAGAATGGACAATCCATGGAATGGGAGGAGATGGCATCTCTCCTTTACTCTAAATTTTATCCTCCCAGTGAAATCGATAAGGATAGAATCTTATTTATAACTTTTGGCCTCTTGATGGAGAGAGTACAACTCAAGCTTGGGGAGATTGAAGTCACTAATGCTTAAATGTCCTATCCATGAACTCCCTAACAATATTATTCTCAATAACTTTTATGCTATGTTGTCTCTTCATGATAAAGATGTACTAGATGCTTCTTATGCTGGATCATTCACAAGTATGAAGGAAGAAGCTAAATGGGATCTCTTATACCATATTCAAGATAACACTGAAGCTTGGGAGAATGACAAAGGAAGAAAGTCAGGTATAAACTTTGATTATGAATGCATTAGATATTTTATGGGTACTGATGGCTTCCGTGATATCCGCAATAAATTTGGTCTTGATTCCCAAAGTATTGCCAAATGTTTTAAGGCCTTTGCCTCTTACATAGAAATTCCCAAGAAGAAGTGGAGTAAGTACCATGCTACTTATAAAGATATTAATCATGTTCCAGTTAGAAGTACTCAAGTTTGTACTACTAATCATATTATGCCTGAACCTCATGTTGAGAAGATGCCTTTCCCACCTAAGGTAAAGGAGTATTCTATGATTATTAATGCAAATAACAGAGGTACAAAGAAAACTGTGGAGCCTGGTAAGCAATTGAGTGATGAACCTGTGGTAGCTATTGTGAAAGACACTGTCACTAGAAATATAGAGGATGAGCATATTGTCTTCTACGAAGATGCTTCTAATATTATTTCTCATCCTAGTAAGTCTAGAAAATCTAGTGTTCCTGTGCTTTCTGTTAAAATTGGTGATAATTGCTATTATGGTTTATGTGATATTGGTGCTAGTTCTCGTGCTATTCCTTATGAGCTTTACAGGGAAATTATGCATGAGATTGGTCCTTGTGAGCTTGAGGACATTCATGTGGTTATTCACCTTGATAATAAGGAAACTATTTCCCCATTGGCATCATAAAATATGTGGAGGTTATCTGTGGTAAGATTAAATATCCTGCTGATTTTCTAGTGCTTAATTCAGCAGCTAGCAAAACTTGTCCTATCATTTTTGGTAGACCTTTCTTGAATACTTGTGGATCTATTATTGATTGTAAGAAGGAAATTTTTTTAACTAAGTTTGATGGATATTCTTATGAGTTTAACTTTTCCAAATTTGCTAAAGCTCCTTGTGAAAATAGCTTGCCTAATAAAGATTTCAGGATGGAACAACTTGCTTCTATTGATCCAGTCTATGACCTTGGACCTCTTTTTGATGGCTGTAAGTATGCTTATTTTGATGATAAAGTTGTTTCTAGTGATAGCTATATTTTAAACTTTATTCAAAGTGCTACTGAAAGTTATTATGAGAGAGGGAAACATGGTTTTATGCATCTCAATGATGTTAAGTTTCCCCGTTTTATTTTGAAATCTTTGAAGTTGCACTTGTTTTGTCTTCCTATGCTTGTGGCTTTTTGTTTCAACAATTCATTTTATCATGATACCCCCATTCTTAGGAAGTGGGTTAGACTCAAGTGTGATGGTTATTTGCTTCTTGATGCTCTCTTTGACTTCAAATATATATATCCTAAGTGAGCATTTTTGAAAGTTTCAAGCCTAACTTAAAGGCATTAAAGAAAAGTATTTGTTGGGAGATAAACCAAGAGTTTTGTCGTGTCTTGGAAGTTATTACCTCAGTAATAACCGCTTCTTATCCTTTTTGTTTTGGTTTTTGTGTCAAGTCCAACTACTTTTGTGAAGTAAAGGAGTTGTGAAAAGTGGTTGTCTTGGGACAGATTTTGTGCTGTATTGTAAAATTTAGTGAGGGAGATTAGTACTTCGGATTGAGCTGAATTTTTCTGAGCTTGTTCTCCAGGTTGTTACCCAACTTTCATTAGTTCTGAACTTTTTTATTTGAGCAACAGAAGGTCTTTGAAAAATTCAATCTTTACCTGCTGGTCTGTTTTGACAGATTTCTGCCTTCATTTGCATTTGCCTCTTATAGGAGCTTTTGTTTTGATGGGTTTTCAGTTGAAGTGTGTACCAAAGGTTTATTGTTTTTTCTTGTACTAATGTTGTCATTGAGTTTGTGCAAAGGTTTTGTATGAAGTAAATTCTCAGGAGAAAGAGGAAAGGAATCTGCAGAGTTTGTCTTTGAATAGGTAAAAGTGGTGAAAACAGAAGGTTCGTGAAACTCAAATATTTTTATATTTTTGATGGTTTTAATACATAAGGGAAGTTACGAGACGAAACTGATGAGGAAACAGATCGCGGGTTGGACAAACCCACCCCAGGCGCGGGCCCAGCCTGGCCGCGCCTGAGGGGGGTGTTCCACCCCCGAACTCCGTATCCGCTATGTTTCCGTGTCAAAACCTTCCTTATACATTGAAACTTCATAATATATAACCCCCCGGGATTCCCGAGGTTCTTGCATCGATTTCTTGTCTTGTTTTTGTTTCAATCTGTTTCTGGCAGGCAAATTTCTCAGTTTTGGAGCTACAATGTCTTCCTCTGGATCACCCATGGAGGATTCATCTGCGGATGCCCTCAACCCATACATGTATGAGTTGAAGATCCATCCCAAGGAGCTGATTCTCAAAGATGTGAAGGTACAGATGAAATAAGTTGAAGGCCCAAAGGGAGAGGGAAGTCTGGAAGACAGGATGGAAGCATTGGAGCGGGAGGTTTTCAGGTACAGGAAGATGGCGGAGCGCGAAGTGGATGTCATTCACAAGATAAGTTCAGAACTCATCACCAAGCACGAGGGAGAAGTTGCTGAGCTCCGAGAAGAGATCTTCTCACCTCGTTAGACTACCAACCAATTTCAAGCACATCTCTATGACATACAAAATCAAAACTGTGAGGATGAGGCTAGATTTGATCACATAAGTTCTGCTGCTAGTTTCAGAATTACAGAGACTAGGACATCCTTTTTGGATGGGGATCCTTTGCCCTGGAAGCTTTATGATGACAGGAGAAGTTACCTTTCTAGAATTGCAGAGACTAGGACATCCTTTTGGAATTGGATCCTTTGCCCTGCTGCTAGTATCACCACCACTATCTTTCATATTTTATCTTTCTAGTGGATTCATATATGTGGTAGAGAAGTTATCTTATAGTTTGGTTTTCATGTGGAAGTATCTATCCTTTAGTTGATTATCTATGTATCCCTTGGTGTGAGTGCCTTTGTTGAATATTAATGAGAAGTCTCATCTTTTACTTTTTGCACTTCTTATTTTATTTTGCAAATCTCTATTATATGATGGATCTTGTTGATCAGTATTGGCATAACTTTGGGAGCATCAAGTAACTCTAAATTGGTTTTGGCAAACCGAGTTCTGGTCAGTAGCAACAAATTTTCAGGTTTGAAAGAAAGAGAAAGAAAAAGGCTTATAGGTGTTTGGTATCATTTGTTTTCTTTCTTGTTGGGTCATAAGCTTATTATTCTTTATTTAAGATCTTTTGTGTCTTCAAGGAAGACTGCATGTTTGGCTTTATTACTTGTATGTTTGCTTGTTTCTTTCAACTATCTTGCTTGCTACCCAGCCTTGCTAGCCAAAAACCTGTTTTGAGAAGGCACACTTCTCATGTTTCCAAATCCCTTTGAACCAAACTTTTGCCACTTGTGTCCACCATATCTACCAAGTAGCTATTGCTATTCCAAGCAAATTCTCAAGCTTCATCTACCTTACAAATTAAAAAGTATTTTGTTATGTGAAAACTAGTTAGTAAATCTCTCACGAACTTGATGACACACTTTAGTTTCTTGCCCCTAATAAACTTGAACCATTGTGGACATCGAAGTTGTATACGCTTGCATTTATACGTTGGGATTAGCATAACCGTGCTGTCACGGGGAACGTTTTCAACATTGCACTTGTACCTTGTTGTACATAGTTGATATTGTGCTCTTTTGTCTATGGATGTCAACGATGTGAAATGAGAGGGGAACCTGTGAGTCCATGGAGTTTGTACTTTGTGTTAGAGAAACGCCTAGGCTGCTAGCCTAAGCCATGCCTAATCATGGTGGAAACTTGCAGCACCACCATAGTGAGCATTCTGTGAAGCATCCTGAATAAAAAACTATACACATAGTAAATAAATAGATTTGCTGAGGTGCTCACTGTCTACTTGCCTTGTCATTTTGGTTATGGGAAAGCTCCTGTACCATGTGCAAGTGGTACCCTGTTGGCGGTTCTCGATGATGTGCAAGTACTTACAATGACAAGAACTTGCCTGGCCCGAAAAGTTGAGTAGCATGAGGAGTGGCCCTCATATTCAAGGGACATGAGATTGCCAACTTATATTTCGTCAAGCATATACTCCATCTTTGTTCACTTTAACCTTAACCATCTCAAGATGCTTATGATAGGGGCAATCAGGGCTCAAAGCTAGTAAGTACCATAATCTTTTGGAAGCTCTTTATGACTTGTAATCCCTGCTTCCCTCTATGAAGGGACCTTTCTCCCACTTCCAAGTTGAGTCAGTAAACCGACTTCCTCTCTATCTTTAGCAAGCATTTGAGTTCTTGTGTTTCAAGCATTCATATGGTGATTTATTCAATCATGTTATTTATCTTCCTTGTTTGCACAAAACTGTTACCTATTGAGTATTACTTTGAAATCCTGCACTTGTGAAAAAACCTTTTTGAGCAAAGAGTGTTCCTGTTTTGAAACTTCTACAAAAAGCTTTTGTGAAACTGTTTGCCAGGTGTTCTCTGACCAAGAACAAGTTTGCTAATTCCAATTATGATTTATCTTTATGCATCTCTATTGTGACTGTTGTACTTGGTTGCAAGCTAAGTTATATAATAGTGAGTTGTTTTCTTCTATGAGTTGTGCAATGGTAAGTGTGATGCTTCTTGATCGTATTCTTTTATCGACACTTCACTCCATAAACCTGTGGACATCTTTACTGAGCTCAGTATTCGCTTGGGGACAAGCGAAGTCTAAGCTTGGGTGAGTTGATACGCCCAATTTGCATCACCATTCTATATCATAATTTACCTCTATTTATTGATATTTGTCTTATTATGGGGTATTACTTATGGTTTTTCATCTGTTTATGCATGTTGGATGATTCTTGGAGGATGAGATGCCAGAGTCTGGTTTCTGATGGAAAAGAAGGCGTTCCGGTGCAATTTCGCGAAGATCAAAAAAATACCAGAAAAATATGGAAATATATTATTTTACCGGAGGATGACTGGAGCCAGAAGGAGGAGCGAAGTGGGGCCATAGAGGGCCCACACCCCCCTAGGCGTGAGCCCACCTAAGGTTGCGCCTAGGGCACGTGTAGCCCACCTGCCCGGCCCCCGACTCTCCCCCTTCGCCTATAACTTCCCTATGGAACCCTAAGCCTCGGGGGCGACCACAGATAGATTTCCGCCGCCTCTGGGGATGGAAAACACCGAGAGAGAAAGATCTCTTCGACAGACAAATTTCTACCGGGGGAATTCCTTCCCGGAGAGGGGAGACCGTCGCCATCAACACCATCATCAAGCTAGGCTTCATCGGGATCATAATCATCATCATCATCCGCACCATCATCTCCACCAGCACCATCATCACCACTCCGTCTTGCTGTAACAATTGTGTTGGATATTGCTTAGTTCATTAGGGGAAACTTTCCCGGTGTTAATTACTATTGTAGTTGATGCTTGTGAGTGGAACCATTGGATTATTGTTTATGTTCAAATTGTTATCCATTACCATATCATCTTTGAGCTTGATCCATATGATGTCTTGTGAGTAGTTCGTTGTGTTCTTGAGGACATGGGAGAAGTCATGTTGTTAATAGTGAATCTGTGATGAGTTATTATTCAATGGTTTAGTATTTAAGTTGTGGTGCTATTCTTCTAGTGGTGTCATGTGAACGTCGACTACATGACACTTCACCATTTATGGGCCTAGGGGGATGCATTGTGTATTTCGCTACTAATCGCGGGGTTGTCGGAGTGACAGAAACATGAACCCCCGTTAGGACACCTTTGCACAAGGGAGTGTAGGATCTCAGAGTTTAAGGTTGTGGTTAGATTTCTATCTTAATTACTTTCCTGTAGTTACAGATGTTTGTAGGGGGTTTAATAACAAGTATGTATTAGTCGTAGGAAGGGCGGTATGTTAGCACAGGTGCACCCACACAACACTTACAAACACCAAAGAAGAGTACTTAGCTATTTTCAGCGAATGCACTTGATAGAATTCCCATGTGTCCTCCAGAACGTTTAGTCCTTATAAGTATTTCCACCAGATTGTCCTTTGATAAGAAAGGATTGGGCCACTTGCTCCGTTTGTTCGTCACTTCTATTACTTGCTCTTTATTTTGTTGCCTTGTCAGAAAACCACTAAAAATCCGTTTGCTAAGTATTCACAGGGATTTCCTGCTCCATACCACTGTTCAGCACCTTCTGCTCCTCATTGGGATCGACACTCCTATTTATCGACAGTATTACGATACACCCCCTATACTTGTGGGTCGTCACAAACCATTTGCAAGCATTGAAAGCTGGGATCAAAGAACTCTAAACATGTGCATGAAAGATGGAGTTCTAATAATAGGACATAGTAACTATGCATGCAACATGAAAGGCTACAAACAAAGATCATGAATAACATGCATTGAAAAACATTTTTTTGTTTCACATACAGAAAACATAGCATAGTGGCATTCAGCTTGTCCCTCATGGAGTAGCAAATAAATGCATAGGACACCTTGAAAGTTCACAAGGGTGACTAGAAACAAGTAGCACAAGAACAAGTAATATCACAATATGCATCAATCAATAAGCTTTGGAACACTGCACACAGAATGACAACTATGCTCTCTTAATGGTGCCTAAAGGTAGAAGGTGGAGACTCAATAGTAGTGGAAGAAAGGCCCTTCATAAGGGAAGCAGGGATTACAAGTTTCAAAAAGAGCTTCCAAAAATTATGGTACTTGTTAGCTTTCATCCCTCATTGCCCCTATCATAATCATCTTGAAGTGATTAGTGTTAAAGTGTCAAAGATGGAGTATATGCTTGACGAAGTATAAGTTGGCAATCTCAAGTCCCTTGAATATGAGGGCCACACCTCATGCATACTCAACTTTGGGTCCAGGTAAGTTCTTGTCACTGTAAGTATTTGCATATCATCGAGAACCGCCAACGGGGTACCCCTTGCACATGGTACAAGAGCTTTCCCATAACCAAAAAGACAAGGCAAGCAGACAGTGAGCATCTCAGCAATCTTTTTATTTACCATATGCATAGCTTTTTATTGAGGATGCTTCATAGATAGCTTCATTATGGTGATGCTGCAAGTTTCCACCATGATTAGGCATGGCTTAGGCTAGCGGCCCAGGCATTTCTCTAACACAGAATACAAACTCCATGGACTTACAAGTTCCCTCTTTATTTCACACCGGTGACATCCATAGACAAAAGAACATGATATCAACTGAGTATAGAGTACAAGTGCAATGTTGAAAACATTCCTCGTGACAACATGGTTCTGCTAATTCCAACTTATAAGTGCAAGCATATACAACAAAGTTGTCACAATGGTTCAAGTTTATTAGGGGCAAAGAATATAAAGTGTGCCATCAAGTTCATGAGGGCTTTAATCACTAAGTTTTGACATAACAAAATAGTTTTTAATTGGAAGATAGTTGAAAACAAGAATAAACTTGGAATGGTGTAACACACCATGCATAGGAGTTTATAGTGGACACTTTGGAAAAACTTGGTTTCTTGGGCGTTGGAGGCATGAGTAGAACTTACTCATACAAGTGGAGGCTAGCAAAATACGGGAAGCAACCAACTAAGAGAGCAATAATGGCCATAATCATGCAGAGCAACAAAACATTACTAATCAAAGCATAGAGTGTGTAACACCCTCAGAATCGGCCCTATACAAGTTTCAGCGCTTCCCGCCAAACCCGCATAGAAACGATTCAAAGGTGCCCACCAGGCACTTGCGTGCGGGTGGAAGACGAAGTAATATCATTACACAATAGTCCACGATGGAACCCACAGAACAGATATATACATCACGACTCCATGAGTCAAGAATACAGATATACAGTATAAAGATCCAAATCACCTTGAAAATGATACAGCGTCCGAGTACGGACAAGATGCAAATTGAGCTAAGAGCCATGAAGAATAACCAATGGCGTCCATAACCCTGCCCAGGCCAAGCCGGAAGGGTAACCCTGCTAACGACGTCGATCTCAAAACCTGCTAAAAAAAGGGGTGCCGACAAAGGGCAAAGGAAAAAGGACAGCGGTCAGTACTGAGGCCAGTACACGGCGAGACTAGAATTCGGCGGTCCTCGCCTACATAGGTATGGTGGACTGAAGCGGCAGCGCAACATGCACTAAACAACCTATAGAGACTCAATACAACTGGCGGCTATTAGATAGGGATAAGAAAGACCTATTCGGTTACAACCTGAAACTATCACCAAGCATACCCATCCTGGTATTTCACCCTCGAGTCCAAACGAGGAAGTCAACCGAGGAACACACACAGTTGGCAGTTTTATTCATTCCGTTATAGTTGAGGCAATTACTAGTCAAATATAGATAGCATGAGTCATCCTGATATAATAAGCAGTGGGCAGTTTTAGGTAACCATTCCGTTGTAGTTGTAGTACTTACTAGTCAGATACATATAGCATGAGGCATCCCAAAACCCAGTAGTTGTTGGTACTTTTATTTAGCCATTCCGTTGTAGTTGCAATACTTACTAGTCATATACAATAGTAACATGTGGCAACCCAAACCAGCAATTATTGGCACTTTTATTTAGCCATTCTATTATAGTGAAGCTGATTACTAGTCATTATAAAGTCAAATTTATAGCACTAATTTAGTTATAGTTGTCTATGATCGAGATACTATGCTCCAAGTCGTCCATAACCGCGGACACGGCTTTCAGAAAGTTTTACCCTGCAGGGGGCACAAATAGCAACACACGCACGATCAACCTCGAGAAAAACCAATAAAAACCCAACGAGGCATCACGACAGAGCAATTGCAAGATTCATATAAATTTCAGGGGGCCACCCCACCAAGCTACCCGCGACGAAGTTGGCCGGCTCCGAGACGGACCAAGAGGTTTGTGTCGACGGCTGTAAACGACTGGGAACCCGAAAGTGTGACTGGGCTTGTCGATACCGCATAAACGTATCACAATTCCTAAACTGTACATGCGCTCCACCCGCAATCTTAAATAAAGCAGTAAAACATGGCATAAGTACATGATAGTAATAAAGCCCCAAACTACTTTGTGGCCCCAAGAAATAAATATGACTCAAGCTCTGGCTAGGGGGATTCATGGTCCCACATGCGGATAGTGCGAATATTCAAAGAACATGTATCAAGTACTCGGGGTCCTACGGGACACAAGTGGACGGTTAAAAACCAAATAACATCTATTGCCCACCTGTGCCTCTGCATTATTTACCTACTTCAATTTTAGTTATTAAACAGTAATTAAAGACATGATCATCTTCAACATTAAACATGCGGCAATCTTCCAACAACTGTGGTATTTGATGACACGCAACCGCACTTGAGCAGGCGACTACGACACGCAAGTCCAACTATCTACCAAACAACAGGTAATAGGATGTGTCCAAGGCAATATAAGGCTGCAAGGGATACCACGTGTACGAAAACTAGAGCATCGCAACACAGATAGCAATAGATCAACAGGAGGAAATAAAGACTAGAAATGTAAAATAGGTAGAAAGGGGGAGAATGCTCGCCTGGAAAACATTGCCGAAGTTTCATAACCAAAGAACTTGTCGAAGCTCACAACATCTCATCGTCCTATCCGGGAAGATTCAAAACACTAAAAGGAACAAGCGATGCAATAATTACAACTAATGCGAAAGAATCAGCATTCATGATATGATGCATGACATGGCAAGTTAATAATGCAAACTATGTTGAAAAGGTATTAGAGCATCGCACATTGATGATATAGCATTCGTGAGGCATTAATAAAAATAATCCCAATTTTATTTATCATGTTTTCCTTGCATAAACGGTACTGATTATAAAACTGCTCTTAATGCATGATGCAAATGATAACATGGATATCATTGTTTCACATATAGAAAACATAGCAAGAGTGGTATTCAGCTTGTCCTTCATGGAATAGCAAAACATAAATGCATTCAACACCTTCAAAGTTCACAAGGGTGACTAGATATAAATAATTTAAGAACAGGAAATACCATAATTATGAATCAATCAACAAGTTTTGGGACAATGCACATTGAACTCAGAATCACAACTATGCTCTCTTAACTGGTGCATAAAGATAGAATATGGATACTCAACATAAAAGTAAAAAAGAAAGGCCCTTCGTAGAGGGAAGTAGGGATTAAATGGTTTTATAAACCTTCCAAAAATTATGGTACTTACTAGCTTTGAGATCTCATTGCCGCTATCATAAGCATCTTGAAGTGATTAAGGTTAAAGTGAGGAAAATATGAGTTATATGCTTGACAAATCACAAGTTGAAAATCTCATGCCCCTTGAGTACGAGTATCGAAACCTCATGCGACTGAACTTTGGTCACATGCAAGTTCTTGTCATTGTAAGTATATATGTATCATAGAGAACCACCAACGGGGTACCCCTCGCCCCATGACACAGGAGCTATCCCATATCAAAATGACAAGGCAACAGATAGTGATCATCTCAGCAATCTTTTTATTTGCTATTTGCATAGTTTTTTATTGAGGATGCTTCATAGAATGCCACTATGGTTTTGCTGCAAGTTTCCACCATGATTATGCTTGGCTTATGATAGCCGCCCATGCGTTTTTCTAACACATATATATACTCCATGGACTTATAAACTCCCATCTTATTTCACATCGCCAACATCCATAAAAAAAGAACATGTTATCAACTAAAATAGATTAAGTGCAACAACGAAAGCATACCCCATGACAACATGGTTTTGCTAACTCCCAACTTATAATTTGCAAGAATATAAGCATCGTAAGACAATCACAATGGTTCAGGTTTATTAAGTGCAAGAAATAAAATGTTCATTCAAGTTCGTAAGAGCTTTAATCACTAATTTTCACATAACAATTTTTTAAATTTGGAAGATAGATAAAAACATGAATATACTTGGAATGGTGTAACACACCATGCATAGGAGTTTATAGTGGACTCTTTGGAATGACTTGGTTTCTTAGGAGTTTGATGTATGAGTAGAGCTCATACTCAGTACAGGTGGAGGCTAGCAAAAGACTAGGAGTGACCAACTAAGAGAGCAATAATGGCCATAATCATGCAGAGCAACAAAACATTATTATTCAAAGCATAAAGTGATATCAAAATTCAAAAACTAAATGATCATAGAGGCTACGGTGACTAGTTCATAGTCATAACATGGTGTAAGCATGTGCCAAGTCAACCCAAATACACCATCGAAGAAGAATATCATAATATTATGATTTTGTATGCTAAAACAATGCATGATTCTTTCATGGCACATTAAGCAATCTCAATTGTTTGAAACACATGATATAACAATAATCACGAAGCATATGGTCAAAGGAACATCTAACATGACATGATAATGCGTAAGTCACAGTCAAAACAAGCTTCTTTTTGTACCACCATAAGCATGAAACATTCTACTCTTTTACAACACCAATCAACTTATTTGAAACAACTCACAAAGATAATAAGAAATAAAGAACAGGGAGCTTGTATCATATAACTAAAAAGAAGAACTAAAAAGTTCTAAGAAAAAAATAAGAACAAAACTAAAGCTAAACGCAGTGCTAGCAAAAGAGAACACTCATAGAATAATAAGAATGAAAACTAGAGTATTCTAGGCAATGAAGAATGGGGTGTGACTTATCTAAAAGAAGTGTGATGGGGTCCAACCAACTTATTGTATCAAACAAAGCAAAATAAAACTATAAACAAAAACGAAGATGCTCCAAGAACAACATATAGTGCATTAAGCAAAAAATATAGTGTTTTGAAAGAAGACCTGAGATTTTTGTTGATGAAGAAGGGGATGCCCAAGGCATCCCCAAGCTTTGACGCTTGTACCTCTTGAATATTTCTTAGGGTGAAATGGGTGGCATCCCCAATCTTGAGATTTTTTCCATTCTTCATCTCATCACATCATTCTCTCCCTACACTTGAAAACTTCCTTCATACAAAACTTCACACAATCTTCATTACCAACATTAGTGTATTCAAGATAATAAGCCTTTGGGGTTCAGTTTCAACTCAAGTAAATCATCCATTAAAACATAAGCTACTGTAGAAAATCCTTTTAAAAGCTCAAGTGATAAAAAAGAACTCAAAATAAATCGATTTAAGAGGCAAATGCAAATAATGGCAGAAATCTGTCAAAACAGAACTACAGGTAAAGACCGATTTTTCGATAATATTATGTTGCTTAAATCATAAAGTGCAAAGCTAACAAAAGTTGGATAAATACCAGGGGCATACACACAAAAAATTTCAACTCAATCCGACGTACTGGAATTTTCATGATTTTTACAGTAAGCACAGAAATCTGTTTCGGGACATCACCTTCCCCAAATCTTACTTCCCTCTCATTAGAGGATATTCTTGGCACAAAACCAAACAAAAAGTATAAGGAGAGGTTATTACAGAGGCAATAAATTCCAAGACTCAAGAAAATAAAAATTACTGAAAAAAAAATTGGGTTATCTCCCAAGAGCGCTTTTCTTTAACGCCTTTCAGCTAGACATAGAAAGCAAGAATCAAGTATTTTCGAATAAAGAAGCATCACCATCAATATTGTTATAATAAGAGAATTAAAAGATAGCTTCTTTCTTTTTTGAGGGAAGTGTTCTAAACCTTTCTTGAGTAGGAATTGATATTTAATTGTGCCTTCCTTCATATTAATAACAGCACCAATAGTTCTAAGAAAAGGTGTTCCCAAAATAATAGGACAAGAAGCATTACATTCAACATCCAAAACATAGAAATCAACAGGGACAATGGTATGGTTAACCATAATAAGAACATCATTAATTCTCCCCATAGGTTTCTTTTAGCATTATCATCAAGAGGGACATCTAAATAACAATCTTCTAATGGTGGTAAATCAAGCATATCATAAATTTTTCTAGGAATAATAGATACAATAGCAACAAGATCACATAAAGCTTTGAAATAAAAATCATTCACTTTCATATTAATGATGGGCTCCCAACCATCTTCTAATTTCCTAGGAATAGAACCTTCATGTTTCAATTTTTCTTCTTTAATTTTCATGAGAGCATTTGTAATATATTTTGTAAAAGCCATATTCATAGCACTAGCATTAGGACTTATAGAAAGCTATTGCAAAAACATAATTACTTCAGAAATATTGAAACCATTAAGATCAAAATCAAAATTATCATCCAAGGTAGTAGAACTATTGTGTCCCATATTTCGAAATTTTTCGTTTTTATTGGAAAAAGTTCTAGTGGGTTTAGGCAATATTGCAGAAGGAATGGGGACTTTGTCTACACCAATTATTTTACCATTAATAGTAGGAGGTTTGCTAGCATCAACATTACTAGTGGTAGTAATAGTACAAATTTTAATCATACAATTATTTCTAGCAATTTCATCTTCTCTTTCCCATCTAGCTTGCAATTTAGCTAACATCCTAACATTTTCATCAATTCTAACTTGAATGGCATTCAAAGTCTTGATTTCTTTAACATCATGAGGCATAATTTTTAATTTAATAATTTCAACATTAACGGCAAGGTTATCAACTTTAGAAGCAATATCATCAATTTTTCCAAGCTTTTCCTCAATAGTTTTATTGAAAGCAGTTTGTTTACTAGTAAAATCCTTAAGCATGACTTAAAGTTCAGAGGGTGCACTTCTATTTTTGTTTTAGGAATTTCCATAAGCATTACCATTATTATAAGGGTATTGTCTATAATTATTATTACCAAAATTATACCTATAAGCATTTTTGCTAAAATTATTACTTCTAATGAAATTCACGTCAACTTGCTCTTCTTGAGAAACCAAAGAGGCTAAAGGAATATTATTTGGATCAATATGAGCTTTTCCACTAACAAGCATAGACATAGTATCAGTTTTATCACTCAAGGAGGTGGTTTCTTCAATAGAATTTACCTTCTTTCCTTGTGGAGCTCTCTCAGTGTGCCATTCAGAATAATTAATCATCATATTATTCTGGAGTTTTGTTGCAACACCCAAAGTGATGGTCATAAAGGTACCTCCAGTAGATGAATCCAACAGATTTCTTGAAGAAAAATTCAGTCTTGCATTAAAGGTTTGGATAATCATCCAAGTAGTCAATCCATGAGTGGGGCAATTCTTCCCTAAAGATTTCATTCTTTCACAAGATTGAACAACATGTTCATTATCAAATTATTTAAATTTAATTATGTCACTTATCATGGATATAATCTTAGCAGGAGGATAATATTTTCCAATGAAATCATCTTTGCATTTAATCCAAGAATCAATACTCTTTTTAGTCAAAGATAGCAACCAATCTTTAGCTCTTCCTCTCAAAGAGAAAGGAATAATTTAAGCTTAATAATATCTCCATCTACATCCTTATATTTTTGCATCTCAGAAAGTTCAACGAAATTATTAAGGTAAGTAGCAACATCTTTAGTACTAACACCACAAATTGCTCTTTCATAAGAACATTCAACAAAGCAAGTTTAATTTCATAGAATGTAGCTTCCGGAACAGGTGGAGCAATAGGTGTGCACATGAAATCATTGTTGTTTGTGCTAGTGAATTCACACAACTTAGTTTTTTCAAGAGTAGTCATTTTTGCAAGATTAAAGCAAGCCAACAAAAATAGAAACTAAAGTAGGAACTAATTTTTTGTTTTTTGATAAAAAGAAGCAAACCAAACAAAGCTAAAGAAACAAAGCAAAACAAAAACAAAGTAAAGAGATTGGTAGTGAGAGAATCCCCTACAGAAATCTTCTTTCTCTCAGAAAACAACGCCCGAAAATCTTGATGATGGCTCTATTAATGTAGAACCTATTGGGAACCCCAAGAGCAAGGTATGATGAGCACAACAACAAGTTTTTCCTCGGTTATAGAACCAAGGTTATCAAATCCGTAGGAGAAAGAAGCAACTTCCGAAGGTATTGCCAGCAACGTGGAACCTGCACACAACACAACCAAAATACTTTGCCCCAACTTATCAATGAGGTTGTCAAGATCACTCGTTTTGCATAAAACAAAGGATTAAACGTATAGTGTGGAAGAAAGTTATTGCTTGTAGTAATTGCAAGAAGTAAACAATAGATAGTAGATGGAATATCAATGGAAAGGAATGGACCAGGTTCCATAGTTCACTAGAGGTGTTCTCCATAAGATAAATAACATGTGATCATGAATGGAGCTCACAAGATCTAAACATGGTAGCAAAAAATAGGAGAAACAACCATCTAGCTACTATATGGACCCGTAGTCCAAGGATTAACTACTCACACATCACTCCGGAGGCAGGCATGGTGATGAAGGCCTCCGGGATTATCTCCCCTCTCCTGCAGGGTGCCGGGAAGAGCTTCAGATCCCTCCCGATCTAGGGATGGATATGGCGGCAGCTACGGACTTTTTCATGGAATTGTGATCGGGTGTTTAGTGTGTTTTCCTCGGGGGGAATATATAGGTGAAGGGGCAAGGTCGGTGGAGAGCTAGGGGCCATACCCTAGGGCGGTGCGCCCCCTGGCCGCGCCTGGGCCAGGTGTTGCTGCCCTGGGGTGCGCCTCCCCATCTCCTTTGGACTCCGTCTCGTGTCGCGTAAAATAGGAACTTTGGCTTTTGTTTTGTCCAATTCCGAGAATATTTCTTTACTAGTTTTTCTGAAACCAAAAACAGCAGAAAACATGAACTGGCACTGTGGCATCTTGTTAATAGGTTAGATACAGAAAATGCATAAAAAAGCCACACAGTGTACACAAAATCATAAGATAGTTGATGCAAAACAAACATGGAACATAAAAAATTATAAATACGATTGCAATGTATCAGTAAGCGCGGTAGATTAATTTCTCTTGAATTAAATGTAATTTCAGAGGTAGATGGGTGCATCTTCATGTAGCAAACAATGCTATAGGTGTGAGTTTCTAACTATCTGGAAAGAACATTCTCAATTTCCTGAGTGATGAAGAGATTGTTCTTTTCCATAAAGAAAGTCGGAAGAATATGGACCTGAATGACACAATCCAACAAGCTTCCAGACATATTAAGTGGACCAACAAGTTGTACGTAATTGAGATTTTCAGGTTTTATGAGTTTTCAAACTCCCTAGCTAACTCTGCCCACTTGAGTGACTTTATGCCGATGTATCAAAATTAGGTCAAATTTGAACAAGCGAGTACATTTTAGGCTGCTTTGATAGTTTTACGAAAAAGATTTTCGTGGTACCCATCAGGGGGTCAATTAATATGTCAGAAACCACCGAGAGTTTTGATAACAGGTTCAACTTATTGCTAAGAATATTCATCTTGACAAAATAACAAAATTAGGTCTTAAACTTGAGCTACAAGTAGGCTATACTCGCTTCCTCTCATCTCTCCACCCCTCTCGCCTCGCGCACCTGCCCGGCTGATCTCTCCCTCGTCCACAGCATGGCGTTGCGCACGTGTGCCTCGGTACGGTGACTCTATTTTTTTCTTTTTTGAGAGAGAGAGTGCGGCTCTGTTTCTCTGGCGTGTTCAGCAGCCAAGTTGGTGTGGAGTAGGAGTAGTACATATGAAGAAAACAACTTTGGTCCTTGGCGGCAAAAGATTCAAACTTTTCTGGTTTTGAAAATTTCACCTACTTCCCAAACATCAGGAGGGAAAGGTTATTCAAAAGACCGACCATTCACAGTAGTAGTTCTTATCTTATATTTTTCATCAAAAAAACCTATATAGTGTACAGATAACTTTGAACATGGAACGTAAGATCAAGACTAGCAAATCCAAACATTGCTAACCGTTGGATCTTCTTTTCCATTCTTAGCATCTAGAAGGTTTTATTCATAGTTCTAAGCACAATGAACACTATTGTGCGCAAACCTCTCTCCGGGGGTCCTTGTTGTAACATGTAATTTCACCGACCATGTTAACTGAAGCACCTCGCTCTAGGGGGACCTACCACAATTAGAAGAAAATTCAACCCTCCCAATTATCACACAAAGTGGACCACAGTTTCTTATATAATTCCAGTTTTCAAGCTTCCTAGATAACTTCGCACACTTCACTTACTTCTTTGTTGATTTAACAAAATTAGGTCAAACTTGAGCTACAAATAAGCATGGTAGACTAATTGATCTTGAATCAATGTAATTTCAAAGGTAGATGGGTGCGTCTTCTTGTAGTAAACAATGTTTTCGGTGTGAGTTTCCAACTATCTGGAAAGAACATTCTCAAATTCCCGAGTGATGACGAGATTGTTCTGTTATATAAAGAAAGTCTGAAGAATATGGATCTGAATGCCACAATCCAGCAAGCTTCCAGACATATTAAGTGAACCAACATGTTGTACGTAATTGAGATTTCCATGTTTTATGAGTTTTCAAACTCTCTAGCTAACTCTGCCAACTTGAGTGACTTTATGCCGATTTATCAAAATTATATAAAATTTGAACAACGAGTAAATTTTAGGTTGCTTTGATAGTTTTACGAAAAATATTTTGGAGGTACCCATCGGGGGGTCAATTAATATATCAGAAACCAACGAGAGTTTTGACAACTGGTTCAACTTCTTGCTAAGATTATTCATCTTGATAACTTAACAAAATTAGTTCAAACTTGAGCTACAAGCAGGTGCGATATATTGCTTTCGAATTAAATGTAATTTCACGGCTATAGATGGGTGCATCTTCTTGTAGTAAAAAATACCGTCGGTGTGAGTTTCCAACTATTAGGAAATAATATTCTAATTTTTTGAGTGATGACGACCGGGATTGTTCATTTCTGAAAAGAAAGTATGAAGAATGTGGATCTGGATGCCACAAGCCAAGCTTTCGACATATATAGTGGGCCAAAATGTTTTACTTATGATTAATTCCCATGTTTTAGATGTTTTCAAACTTTGGACTAGCTAACTCTGTCCACTTGAATGACTTTATGTCTATTTCCCGGGATTAGGTGAAAATTTTGAACTGCAAGTAAATTGTAGGTTGCTTTGAAAGTTTACGAAAAAGCTTTTGGAAGGTACCCACCAGGGAGACACAACTAATACATTAGAAATCACTAACATTTTAGATGACAGATCCAATTTCTTGCTAAGATTTTACATCTTGACAATTTAAAGAAATTTTGGTAAACTTGAGCTACACAACTAAGGGCGATAGATTTCTCTTGAATTAAATGTATTTTAAGAGGAAAATGGGTGCATCTTCTTGCAGTAAACAATGTAATCGGTGTGAGTGTCTAACTATGAGTAAAGAACATTCAATTCTCAATTCTTTCGAGTGATGAGAACATAGTACTTTTTCGTAAAGAAAAGTTCGAAGAATATTGGATCTGGATGCCACAAGCCACGGTTACATACACATATATTGGGCCAACATGTTGTACTTATGATTCCCGTGTTTTATGAGTTTTCAAACTTCCTAGCTAACTGAGCCCACTTGAATGAATTTATGTCAATTTATTGAAATTATGTCTAATTTGAAACTACAAGTAAATTGTAGGTTGCTTCGAAAGTTTACAAAAAAGCTTTTGGGGGTACCCACCATCGGGGGCATAATTAATATATCAAACCACCGAGAGTTCTGACGATGGTTTCAACTTCTTGCTAAGATTTTGCATCTTGATAATTTAACAAAATAAGGTCAAAATTGAGCTACTAGTAAGCGCAATAGATTGCTCTTGGATTAAATGTCTTTTCAGAGGTTAATGGGTGCATCTTATTGTATTAAACAATGCCATCGGTGTGAGTTTCTAACTATGAGGAAAGAACATTCTCAATTTTCTTAGTGATGACGAGATTGTTCTTTCCCATAAAGAAATTCCGAAGAACATGGATCTGAATACCACAATCCTAGTTTTTAGACATATACAATGGACCAAAATGTTGTACTTACGATTCCCATGTTTTATGAGTTCTCAAACTTGCTAGCTAACCCAACCCACTTGAATGAATTGTGCCGATTTATCGAAATTAGGTCAAATTTGACCACTGCTAGTAAATCGAGGGCCGCTGTGTGAGTTTTTTGAAAAAGCGTTTGGAGGTACCCACATAGGGTGGTCAATTAATATATCATAAACCATCGAGAGTTTTGACGACTAGTTTGACTCCTTGCTAATATTTTGCATCTTGAAAATTTTGAACCTTTGAAAATGACCACATGAAATAAAGAAAAAGAAAAAATAAATTAAAAGATTTGAGCATGACACGCCCTATCATGTCATGTGCACTATGTGCCATGAAAACGTTAACCATGGGATTTGACTAGTTTTGGAAAAAACAGCTTCGCAGTATTGTCCTACCATGTATATAGACATTACTAGGTTTCAACCTAAACGACCAAGGTTTATAGATGTGCAAAGAACCAAATATACACCCATACTTTATAGATGTGGCTCAGTTTTAAAAATGTTCTGTGCTCTACCTATTATAATTAAATATAGTGATGATATGTCATACTTCTGTATATTATGCATGTCTCACGTGCAAGACACATGTAACTTACTGGTAGTACTAGGAAGAACATGGCTCAGCCACCGGATTGTAAAACTGAATATATTGCACGCGGCAGTGTTAGTACTAGGGGGCAAAACTGAGTATAACCAAATTTCCATTGTTACTCTCGAGGTTATAACCGAGTATACCTACCTCGCCATAGTTTAGACACTAGGAAAAAATGTGAACACGGTACGTGTGTCACGGTGCACAAGGCGTTATTACCGGACGCGCATGGCCGTGCACGATGCTGTAGCGTTCCCAGGTTACGCGGTGCATGGTGGTGCAACGAAACGTCCCTTCCCTTCACCTTTATTATAGAGGCCCTCTCCCTATCTGCCTCCCCACTCTCACTCACTCAGCAACTGTCTCCACTGTCCCATCACCTTCTGCAAACCTCCAGGAAAACCCCAACCGCACCGGCGATGGAGAAGAATGGCGTGTTGGCCATCGTCGCCTCCAAGGACACCGACAAGGAGTTCCTCGTCCTCGTCCAGGCCCCCGTCGAGGCATCGAAGTCAGTCGTCGTTCCCATCCTGGCCCCCGTCCCCTCTAACGGGGTAGCCGCCGGCGAAGAGGCCCACGCCGGTCGCGGGAAGGCCCCACTCGATTGGGACCCCTACGAGGAGCATTAGTACATACACCCAGAGAACCCTACGACACTAGCTTCATCGACCCATGGTTGTAGGTAACTAGGATTTTCTACCCTTCCCTTGTTCTTCCCCCATTGCCATCGTTGGATGCTAGAACATTTGTTATTAGGGTTCGGCTGTTCGCTTTTTCAATCGTTGGATGCTAGATATTTTTAGAAAAGCTAATGCTCTTGTGTTTCGATGAATCCCCATGTTCGTATTTCAATCCTATTTTATTTGTCCTCCGAGTTGTAGTTACAGAATTCCCTAGTTGGTACTAGCGCCGATCTGTAGTTGGGATCAGTATTTGATTTTGTTTGAGATTTGGGGATTGAGGAATTTAACCCACCCGCTTCATTTATGAAAATAATCATGGGATCTCGATCGGTTAATTTATGCAAATAATCAATCCCAATAACCAAGGTATCTCAATCATGTCCTTATTGCACGCTACTATTTTTTCCAACAGGTGGTTACCAGTGACATCTGCAGCGACGATGAGTCCAAGCACACCAAGACTCGTCAGGTGCTGAGGAGGCTGAAGTCCGGCTAGTACAACCACTACTTTGTCGGCGACGTCTACATGTGCCCCTTCTGTGAGAGGAGACTCCACACCACCGAATTAAACTGTCTCGTGAAGCATGGCGAGGACGTGACCACCTGCGGCCACAACATGAACGTCCACGCCTTCAGAGCCAAGCACAAGGCGCTCGGCTTTAACCTCCACAACCTACAGAAGGTGGCCATTGAAGAGGGTCGCATGCCCTCGATCAAACCCAAGGAGAAAAAGTTCAAGGGAATGGGCAACAAGAAGTGGAGGAAGCGCCAGAGGGAGAAGGCGGAGGCCAGGAGGTGCCGCTGATATTGTGTGATGTTGCTGATGTAAAGCAGCTTATTTTGTATTTCCGCGTTGAACTTGTCCGCTGCTGCTGCTGAGCAGCCTAATTTTCAAACCTTGTTTAGTGTTGTACTACATATCCTATGTTATCTTTGCCTACTTCTGCTTTGTTTACTAAATGTGATGGTTAGATTTGCTTCTCTAGATTTGCTACCGGATTGGGCAAAAACGAGGGCAAAATTGAACAATGAATGATGAAGAGAGAAGCTTCTCCAGAAGAAGGATACTAGAGAAGAGAGAGGTAGGAGTGGAAGAAAATGAGAGGGATGACAGGTGGACCACAGGTCCATGTCTTTGCTTAATTGTGGGCCCATCATGTTAGTTTAGGTGTTAAAACATGATTAGCCAAAAAATATTTACCTATTTGTAACAGCTCGCCCCAAAAGCGGTACGTATCCACAAAAAATTACAGGGCACTAACCTATTACCCTGACCCCAATTGTGGTACTAAATGTAATTTACTCGAGAAATGTGGGTTCATATCCTTTCCTGAAACATAATAAAATTTATTTATGATATTAATTATAGCTAGTCTATGTGATGAGACAATACAATACTAAGCCAGGACGTGACCGCTTGCTAGTCTAGCTATAAACTCCAGTCGGTGTCTTCGATACAGTTGTGCACTGCAGAAGACCGATGAGGCAACACGCAAACACCCCTCGTTCAATGATCCTCCCATCTTCTCCATCTAGTGCGCACTTCGCAAATTTTCCTAGCCATTTCTCGCCTGTAGAATCGGTTCTTGCGGGTCGCCATCACCCTTCTCCAAGAAACTCCAACAATAATATTTGAATCCTCCCTCACCCACATGTCATCCGTACTTAATGGCGGATTCGATGCACAAGATTCGGTACGGTGGCTGCAGCAAGTTTGTCGACGACGCCCTCGAAGAAATCACTATGAGTATGGAAACTACCAGCGCCGTCCGGCTGGCCACATTCTGCAAGGAGTTGCGCCGCTAAGTCGCTGGCGGAAAAGGTAGAAGATGCCCCCAATGATGGCTGCGGGACATTTGTCGCCTTCCATACCTTCCTCAACCACAAGATGGCGTTCCCGCACAGCCCGTGCAACTGCCCTAGGCATGGCTGCGAGTTCGCCGCCCCGCCCATAGTGCTCCTCGCCCACCTCGAAAAATCCCACTCGATGGAAGTCCATAGTTTCCACTACGGCGTGGAACACAGGTACATCTCTCAGCATTTGTTTGCACCAGCCTTTTGGAGAGTAGAGACCATCATATCCGGGGACAATGGTACAATGTTCACTATGCAATTTGAGATGCTCCACTATGGCTTCGTTGTATCCGCCTAGTGCGTCAGGTCAGCGGTGTGCAAGTTTACATGTTGGAGTTGCACTTATATAAACCTTCAATGATGGGAGGGGACATGGAGGAGTTCGCCGAATATAGACTGTTTTTCAAGCCGAAGAGCAGCGCGTCATCGGCCGCCGCCAGGATGACTAAAGATTTCCGGAATTTTCTGATTAATAAACATGATAGGTTCATCCTGGATTACTCATTCTGCATCCACAAGGTGGTAGATGACAGATATGACCATCTTGATTCTGATGATGCTCTGCCGTTCAAATTTGGGATTAAGTATTGATATTTATTCTAGTCAGAGGGGTTTCAGTGTGTCGGAAATATGGATTTTGGATGCAAAGTAGTACAATATAGTACTATTGTACTAGTTCTTGCAATTGGGAGTATATTGTTTCTAGTTATGCTTGTGCTATTTTATTTTGTAGCATGTACTGGTAGTACTTGTTTGGATCAAATCGCTGGAGATGATCTAGCATTTCCTTTCGAACATGGCTCTATAATGGGAGCTAGCACTACTTGCTTAGATCAAGTAGCTTTTCGTTTGAAACAATGGACTTGCACATGTAGTCCGTAGGTAGTCCATCCATTTGGAAATAGATTCAAAGGATTTGTGCAACACATGAATAGGGAAAATGCAGGAATAGAATGGCATGACACTTGATATATTATTGGAATAATGTGACAGCCCCGGGATTAAGGCTAGACACAACCCAAACCTTCATCTAAACATAAGCCTAACCTAATCTCGAAAGCGTACAGAGGGAGAATCGGTAACACAACAGTGACCCTACGACACAAAATTTATTATAGCGAGCTCATAACTGAGTAGAGAACCAAAATATTACAAGAAGAGGTCACTGACCACAAACATCAAACAACAGAAGGAAAATTTTGCTAGTAAGTATAGCAAACTTAACAAATGGCCTCAGAGTCCTGAAGCATAACGATGACGTCCAATCCACGGAACCCAGACTGCCGACTGGGAACTCCAAACTACTCCTCGATGTTGATGCCGTGAGGAACTCATCTTCTATGGTAACACTTAATCTGCTGCAAAAGTATCAATGGAGCAAGGGTAAGTACAGGGTGTACTCTGCAAGACATATGGCTGGTGGAGTTATTTTGCATAAAGCCATTTTTGTTTTGTAGAACAAGAGGGAAAGAATATCGACTAATTAGAATTTTTTAAAAGGGGATAAGAGAGCGGTATCTCTAGCTTTGATCATCTCTTGATATCAACCGAATCATCTAGAGCTGAACCTATCTAGGATCACCCCCTCGTACCCATGAGGAAGCATCCTTGAGCACACATTGATTAACTTGCTAAGTTTTATGATTAGGTTCAAGTTCTCTATGATCTTTGAATCTGTTTTCCAAGTCGTCCATAACCGTGGACACGACTTTTCGAAAAGATTTAACCCTGTAGGGGTGTACAACTTTATCCACACGTACCAACCGATTCTTAATGCCAAGCTATAAGCCCTCTTTCTTGGAAGGCCGGCAGAGAGTGGTTGACCACGACCTTTACCTTGCTTTCGCCAAGACCATGAGTCACGCACTAGGGAGATGCCGCCGTAACGGGTCGAGTCCCGCAGCCGGTCCCTAATGATGTGTGCGGGGTTCAAGATTACGGATGCCGGGCTTCTCTTGTTCTCGGCCACGCTTACCTACCTGTATGACTGCACCTCCTTCACCTCCATTCAAGAACATCCACGATGCGTATGTTGAATGGAAAGCCCAAACTATGTGACTCATGGAATCTACTTGGCAAGTTAGTTGGTCGAGGGGGTTTCTAGGCCCCCGTGTGGCTGTACGCTCGTCTTCGTCCATAGGCAAGAACTCAGGTCCTAGTAGTGGCAAGTATGGGACTGCAAAAACCACAACCCACCGTGGCATCCCATACAAGCTTTAGCATGTTTAAATTTCATCTCTGATCTTACCACGTCATCATGTCAAACTAGGTTCATTCGCAGCTCTGATTCATCAACCGGATGGATCAGTGGTAACAGCTAAGCATGCCTAAGCACGACAGATGTAACGGCTCTTGTAATGCTTCACAAGCCAAGCCCTAGTTATGCTAGGAGCAGTGGATCAGGGAATATAGGCTTCAAAGGTAACATGTATCAGATAGGATTACTCTATCTATCGACAAAAGAGTTTAGAATCGTATGCACATGTCAAGAATTGAAATCCTTGAAAACATAGGATTATATCATGTGTGGGGCTTCGCTTGCCTTTGCCAGTTGATATCCAAGAATCAGAGCTTCGGACATCTGGTACTTGACTTGATTATAGTTGATCAAGTATTGGTCTTCGAGCTTCGACGGTGTTTATCTCGGACTTTGACCTTGTTCTTGATTCCGATTCTACCGAGGAAGAAGCAAACACCGGAAAGAAGGGAAACAATCAACACATGGCATCGATGCAGTGCTCAATCAAGGATGATGATATGACAAGTTAAATTGCATTGGAATAAACCCTAAAGCATGCTTGGTCATTTTAAATGGAGTCCGAAAGGTCCAAACCCTAGAACAGGGGATCCTCGGAATCACCTGCGGGGTTCAATTGGTTCTAATTAAACTTGCATTTAAAGTTGTTAAACAATGCATGATTATAGTTTAAATAGATAGAACTCATTTTTCCGAACATTTTAATATATTACTTGTATTTTTCTGAATTACAGATAATCAGATATTGAATTTACAAGATTTAAATCATTTTTTGAATTATTAAATCAATTTTAAAACCTTTACTGCGTCAGCGTGACATGTAGCTGACGTCACCATAGGGTTGGGGCTATTTTGTCACCGAGGCAAGGGCTACCCTCTAAGGTTTACAAGCGGGGCCAAGGCCACGTCGACACCACATCGGAGCCACATTGGGCTCACCGGAGACCACGCCAGATGGCCACCGGAGATGGCGAGGAAAGGCATGCGGGTCTACACGACTTGGCTTGCTCGAACCAGCGCGATGAGGCGGACTCGCTACCCTAATTTGGTCAACGGAGCCAGCACTACGGCGAGCGGTGGCGGCGGAGCGCACATCTGTACGACGGGGTGGCGCTACACAACATAGGAGAGGTAGCGGAAGGGCTCGGGAGAACCAGTAGCTCACCCTGGTGCTCATGGTCATGACGGGGATGCGTGGGGAGGTCTTGATTGGCGGCAATGGCGATGGCGGGTGGCGTCGGGCTCGGGGAAGACGGGTTCTATGCCGACGACTGGAGGCTCCCTGACTCGATTTCGTTGGTGGGGGAGTAGAGGACGACGAGGCGGAGCTCGAGAGCGTATCGGCGAGGCACGGGGCAGTCCGGAGCATTGATGATTCGTCGGCGTCCGACTAAGTAAGGTTCGGGGAGCTCGTAGAGATGAGGGGAGAGAGCGTTGAGGGAAAAGGATAAGACCAGGGGAGAGAGAGACGTGCGGTGTGGTTCTTATCCATCTCCAAGAGGTGGCAGCAGCGCGGATCGCAGCGCATCAGGGACGGACGGCGCCGGTGTCGCCACCGAGCTGCATGGACAGAGGAGGAATACGACAGAGACGAGGGTTGAAACGGTACGGGCCAGTAGCGGGCCATGCATGGGCTGGCTGCGGTTGCGCTGAAGCGCGCTGGGCGGCAGAGAGAGGGAGAGAGAGTTGGTCTCGGCCAAGTAGGTTTAGAATTAGGTTTTTCTTTACCGAAATGATTTTGTCTTTATGTTTTATTTTATCTCTTTGCATAATTCATTTGTAATCTGTTTTGAATAAGTTCAAAATACAAGATACTTTTATAAAACATCTGAAAACACTAAGGGGCCCTTTATTCTATTTGGGCTCCAAACATTTTGAGGTTTTCAAAATTCAAAAGCCATTTGAATTGATTTCAAAGGGAGAAAGAGATTATGGTTTAGGGTTTTGAGAGCATTTTTATTTCATGCATACATTTTTAAATGATGATGCTCATGAATGGAGAAACAAATCCTATTTACCATTTAATAAACTAGGGTTGTTACAATTCTATCCCCCTTAAAAGAATCTCGACCCGAGATTCCTAGGTAGGAAGATAGAAGGAACATGGTTACACTAAACTTCGATGATCTTCTCAAAGAGGTTGATCCATGCCACCATGACGAATGGACGAAGCGATTCATAATCTTCGAGGTGGCTGCTCACACTAAAGAAGAGAGGGGGTGACAGGGAACCACAAACTGAGTATCTCATGGTTAACTCATGGATAGATGTTACACAAACATCTCCAAAGCTAACGACATGAAACACGTCAAGGTAATAGAGGAAACAAGAGGAGATGGTTTTCAAGGTGATAGATAATTGGTCTTCATAAGGATTGAGACCATGGAGCTTGTAGAAGAGGGTAAACTTCCAAGGGAAGGAACTTCCAACGGATGGAAAAGGAACAAAGACTTCGAGAGATAAACCTCTACTAAACAGCGTAATAGATATCTATAGGTGGAAAATATAGATATCAACAAAACCGAGCTGTTGAACTACTTTTGACATAGAAGAGTCATTCTTTCGTTCAACAGAAGGGAAATACAGAAAGGTGCTTTGGTGGAGAGGACTCACAAGAGTCACAAGGAACATGTAACAAAAGGAACTATTGATTACCAAAATCATATTCACTTTTGCAACATGAATGTAGGTGGTTAAAGGAACCTTTTATTCATCCAGGATTATCAAAACCTTTGCCATTGATCTTGATATCACTTTGCACCACCAATATGAATAGTGAAGAAGACTCCTGATGACACGAGAAGAAAGAAACTTCATTCTCAGACTCCAAGTACTTGGCATAACAAGACGTTTTCCATCGTAAAAAGGGTCTGGAGGATCAACCGAGAAACATGTAGCAACTCTACTTTAAATGTTCTCCTTGATGTTCGAGATACTAATATCAAACTTTTGACAAGCCTTCAATCAGTCATCAAGTAAAGGTCAGACTTTGGATACAAAGGAAACCATAATCACAACTCCTATAATAAATCATAGAAGAAGCCTCATGAAGAGTGGTTGTTATTGCTAATTCAAGGAATATGTCGATAGATCTTCCAACTGATTGTGCCAACCATTACATCAATCTTGCTAGAGTTACAATAGACCTACGTCATATCCTTGAGGAACACCGATCATTATTGCTGCCTGAGATTCGACTTTGATTAGGTGGAGAGAGACTTCAGACTCAGCATATCCGAATAGAAAGTGTGCAACATTTACCCAGAGGTAAAGTTACTAGATTCTCAATACACGGACTTCAATGTCAAGATCTAAAAGATGATCTAGATTGCGGAACCCATGTGATAGCAAGTTATCAAAACATAATTGCATCTACATGAATTGTTTGCAACTAAACACAACTGAATCCTTGTTGGAAAACATTTAGGAGGATATAAAAGTTTTGTTAGACTTCTTATCTTCCATGACAAATCAGTCAGAAGCTTTGTGTGCTTGGAGGTTCTTCTCGAGATGTGAAGGTATCAACCTACCATATCAAGAAAGCCTTCCACATGCTTGACTAACTTGGAAATGATTCCCGGGGAAACAAAGATAACTCTACTCGAATTCATGGCGACATCTTTCAACATTTGCACGTGAATCAGAGAATGTCACTACTAACATCCAGAGCATATACTTCGAGGTAACACGAAGATGGTTCTCAAATGTTTCCAACATTAATGCTAAATGTTCCATATGAATCTCATATAACATGGAGAAGATAAGGATGTCATCGATGGGATCAATAACAAACTTACGTATACACTCCAAGAAGACAGACTCAAATTTTGTATGAACAAGGCAGAAATAATGGTCAGACCAGGGGACATGAAGATGTACTTAAGTGAAACATCACGAGTAGATACACCATCAGGATAGTCCTTGGAACTGAGTTTGATTTGACGATTTCCCAATCAAATCAAAGGCGTGGAAAGAGAACATATCCAGAAAGGACATACTATCTTACTTCAGCACGGACAAAACTAGACATCCCTTTAAGGAGGAACAGAGTTGGATAGAACTTGCCTTACAACTCTCCAAGTTGTTTAAGCTCAACCAACTTGTTCAGGGGTATCCAGTACGGATCCTTGGAGAAAGGAGCAGTTCAGAGAACTTGCTTGCTCGGGAACTTTGACAACACGGTCATGTGGCAACATGGCAGTACTTCTAGAAGACATATAGACTATCACGAACCACCGATATGTCACTTAGTTCGAGAGGAACATTGCTTGGTAACACAAGAAGACATAGTCTCGGAGTTTCGGCATGAGCCTAACTCTTTGACTGAAGAGGGTGTGCCAGAATATCGGACTTGGTAACACAATCATCCTTTTCTTAGTGATAGATTAACCATCACGCTAGGAATGATACAGATGTCCTTGGAGTTCAAAGCAATAAAAATTGCTAATAATCTCAGATGACCACATTATCACGCACGCACAACACTCATGAGTGCGAACAACTCAGAGGAAGGTGGGTAATATGTGTAAGAGCATCACTTCATTAAGAGGGTCGTGAAACTCAGCATGACCTCTTAGTATAAAAGAGTGTGACACTTTAAGGTAGAACAGAACATAATCTAATCAACGCTTATTGATCTGCGGATTACAACACTTTGATCTGGCCTTAGATATAATGAGGTACTGGAGTTTGTTTCTCCTGACAACCCGAAATGGTTTATCTTGACGGACCACAAGAGTATCTTGCGTCGGAAGATACCAATGCATTTAATACTTGGCTACCAACTGGTAGACAAAGGTCAGAAAACAACAAGATTGAGGAACATGCTCAGGTTAGAATCACGAAATGTGGATGCATAAGTCAACAATCTTCCAAAAACCAATGCAGAGACGGAAAGGTGTGGCAGAGTCACGAATATAGAGGTGAGACTCTCAAGGAGTACCCTTGTCGTGATCTATTTAGCTCCATTGAAGAACATCTGCCATAGCTAGTGGTAGGGGAATTCCTTTATCGTAACGGTTCAATAGAGACAATATCCACAATCCTGAAGGCTATACCAGGAGGTACTAGCCATCCTGAAGTAATGTGTAAACATTAACGACAGGGGTCAACAATGGATCTTGGGTTAAAGGTCAGCTTCATGTACAAGATTCAAAACACCAGAATCCTGCATAATCAGGGATCTTAGGTTCAAGTCCAAGGGTTAAAACCCAAAGAAAGGAGTAACTACTACTTGAGTGACAAATCGTACACTACAAGGTAGTAATCACGAGGTAGCTTCCAATAGAAGAAACAACTTTTGTAGTACCCAAACAAACAAAAAGGAGGTACACAAGGCGAAAGCAAACCTCGAAACCTAGAACAGAACACTGTGGAACCATCAACATGATGTTGTGGACCCATAAAATAGAGAGATTATGATAGAAAGAAATCTCTCAGAAGAAACAGAACAAAGGGAACAAGAAACACACACAACTGACTCTAGAGAAAACAACACTAGGTCAAATGGTTGAGAACCGACATACCTGAAGAGGCACCTAACTTTGAAGAAAGAGACGAGATAGCAAAACTTTTCCAAATCAACACAAGACAAGATAACCCATAGTTAGAGCAAAACTGGATAAGAAGAAAAAGAAGCATACTAGAGTTTTCACACATAATTATCATCTTTGAAAATAGTTTTCACAAATACTAGACGCAACATCAATCAATAGAAAGGTTTCCTACAGTCGGTACTGCTCTGATACCAAAAACCTGTGACACCCCCGGGATTAAGGCTAGACAAATCCCAGAACTTCGTCTGAACATAAGCCTAAACTAATCTCGAAAGCGTACAGAGGGAGAATTGGTAACACAATAGTGACCCTATGACACAAAAATTATTACAGCGAGCTCATAACTGAGCAGCGAACCAAAATATTACAAGCAGGGGTCACTAACCACAAACATCAAACAATGGAAGGAAAATTATGCTATTAAGTATAGCAAACTTAACAAATGGCCTAAGAGGCCTGAAGCATAATGATGACGTCCAATCCACAGACCCCAGACTGCCGACTGGGAACTCCAAACTACTCGTCGATGCCGATGCCATGAGGAACTCATCTTCTATGGTAACACTTAATCTGTTACAAAAGTATCAACGAAGCAAGGGTGAGTACAGGGTGTACTCCGCAAGACTTATGGCTGGTGGAGTTATTTTGCATAAAGCCATTTTTGTTTTGTAGAACAAGAGGGAAAGAATCTCAACTAATCAGAATGTTTTAAAAGGGGATAAGAGAGCGGTATCTCTAGCTTTGATCATCTTTTGATATCCACCGAATCATCTACAGCTGAACCTATCTAGGATCACCCCCTCGTACCCATGAGGAAGCATCCTTAAGCACACATTGATTAACTTGCTAAGTTTTACGATTAGGTTCAAGTTCTCTATGATCTTTGAATCTGGTTTCCAAGTCGTCCATAACCATGGACATGGATTTTTGAAAAGATTTAACACCTGCAGGGGTGTACAAATTTACCCACACGTACCAACCAATTCTTAATGCCAAGCAATAAGCCCTCTTCCTTTGAAGGCCGGTAGAGAGTGGTTGACCATGACCTTTACCTTTCTTTCCCCGAGACCATGAGTCACGCACTAGGGAGATGCCGCCGTAACGGGTCGAGTCCCAAAGCCGGTCCCTAATGATGTGTGCGGGGTTCAAGATTACGGATGTCGGGCATCTCTTATTCCCAGCCACGCTTACCTACCTGTATGAACGCACCTCCTTCACCTCCATTCAAGAACATCCAAGATGTGTATGTCGAATGGAAATACCAAACTATGTGACTCATGAAATCTACTCGGCAAGTTAGTTGGTCGAGGGGGTTTCCAGGCCCCCGTGTGGCTGTACGCTCGTCTTGGTCCATAGGCAAGAACTCAGGTCCTAGTAGTGGCAAGTATGGGACTACAAAAACCACAACCCATCGTGGCCTCCCATACAAGCCTTATCATGTTTAACTTTCATCTCTGATCTTACCACGTCATCCTATCAAACTAGGTTCATTCGCAGCTCTGATTCATCAACCGGATGGATCAGTGGTAACAGCTAAGCATCGCTAAGCACGACAGATGTAACAACTCTATCAACGCTTCACAAGCCAAACCCTAGTTATGCTAGGATCAGTGCATCGGGGAATATAGGCTTCAAAGGTAACATGCATCAGATAGGATTACTCTATCTATCGATAAAAGTCTTTAGAATCGTATGCACATGTCAAGAATTGGAATGCTTGAAAACATAGGATTATATCATGTGTGGGGCTTCGCTTGCCTTTGCCAGTTGATATCGAAGAAGTAGAGCTTCGGACATTTGGTACTTGACTTGATTATAGTTGATCAAGTATTGGTCTTCGAGCTTCAACGGTGTTTATCTCGGACTTTAACCTTGTTCTTTATTCCGATTCTACCGGGGAAGAAGCAAGCAACGGAAAGAAGGGAAACAATCAACACATCGCATAGATGCAGTGCTCAATCAAGGATGATGATATTACAAGTTAAATTGCATTGGAATAAACCCAAAAGCATGCTTGGTCATTTTAAACGGAGTCTGAAAGGTCCAAACCCTAGAACAGGGGATCCTCGGAATCACCTACGGGGTTCAATTGGTTATTCTAATTAAACTTGCAGTTAAAGTTGTTAAAAATGCATGATTATAGTTTAAATAGTTAGAACTCATTTTTCTGAACATTTCGATGTATTACTTGTATTTTTCTGAATTATAGATAATTAGTTATTAAATTTACAAGATTTAAATCATTTTGTAAATTATTAAATAAAATTTAAAACCTTAACCGCGTCAGCGTGACATGTAGCTGACGTCACCATAGGGTTGGGGCTGTTTTGTCACCATGGCACGGGCTACCCTCTAAGGCTTACAAGTGGGGAAGAAGCCACGTCGACACCACAGTGGCGCCACGTTGGGCTTGCCGGAGACCATGCCATATGGTCACCGGAGACGATGGGGAAAGGCACGCGGGACTACGCGACTTGGCTCGCCCGAACCAGCGCGACGAGGCGGACTCAAACTTGGCGGCGCCACCCTAATTTGGTCAAAGGAGCGAGCACTACGGTGAGCGGAGGAGAGCACAGGTGCACGACGGGGTGGCGCTACAAAACATAGGAGAGGTAGCGGAAGGGCTCGGGAGAACCAGTAGCTCACCCTGGTGCTCATGGTCGTGACGGGGATGCGCGGGGAGGTCTTGAACGGCGGCAATGGTGATGGCGGGTGGCGTCGGGCTCGGGAAAGGCATGTTCAATGCCGACAACTGGAGGCTCCCTGACTCGATTCCGTTGGAGGGGGAGTAGAGGACGACGAGGCAGAGCTCAAGATCATATCGGCGCGCCACGGGGCGGTCTAGAGAAGCAACGATTCGTCAGCGTCCGATGAAATAGGGTTCGGGGAGCTCGCTGATATGAGGGGAGAGAGCGCTGAGGGAAAAGGATAAGAGCAGGGCAGAGAGATACGCGCGGCGTGGTTCTTATCCATCTCCAGGAGGCGGCGGCAGCGCGGATTGCAGCGCATCAGCGACGGATGGTGCTGGCGTCGCCACCGAGCTGCTTGGCCAGAGGAGGAAGACGACAGAGACGAGGGTTGAAACGGTATGGGCCGGTAGCGGGCCGTGCATGGGCTGTCTGCGGTTGCGCTGAAGCGCGCTGGGCGGCAGAGAGAGGGAGAGAGAGTTGGGCTCGGCCCAAGTAGGTTTAGAATTAGGTTTTTCTTTACAGAAATGGTTTTCTTTTTCTGTTTTATTTTATCTCTTTGCATAATTCATTTGAAATCTGTTTTGAATAAGTTCAAAATACAAGATACTTTTATAAAACATCTGAAAACACTAAGGGGCACTTTATTCTATTTGGGCTCCAAACATTTTGAGGTTTTCAAAATTCAAACGCCATTTGAATTGATTTCAAAGGGAGAAAGAGATTAGGGTTTAGGGTTTTGAGAGCATTTTTATTTCATGCATACATTTTTAAATGATGATGCTCATGAATGCACAAACAAATCATATTTACCATTTAATAAACTAGGGTTGATACAAATAAAAACTATAGGGATTAGTAAAATTAGCTATTTGCTTGCACCGCAGGAAAAACACAGTAACTTTTTAGGGTTTAAGTACATGGCATATAGGAATTTTTCCAAGAGGTCTCACCTCTTCTTAGAAATCCTATAGGATTGTAGTGTAGGAAAGAAATGTATAGGAATTTTGTAGGATTCATTCCTTCAAACAAACACAATCTATAGGATAAATTCCTATGGGTATATAATTCCTTTAGAAATCCTTTGAATCAAACAGGCCCTAAGATGTTTTATCTTTTGTGAAACGAGTGTATATAGACTCTCTAGTAGTGTGTAGTTCGGAGTGAACACATGCTATATAGGGGTCTAGATACACTTCACAAAAAATAAAGCATCTTATATTTTGAAACAGAGGGAGTACTACGTATGTTTTATCGCAGTCAGGTTACTCATATTTAATTTACCATTTTTTATAATATTTTGCATGCTGCAATTTAGTCCGCTGATTCTTACTTCCTTTAGTAACTCCGGGTACATCTCTCAGCTGCTGTTGGCACCACGCTCATCGAGAGTAGAGAATATCGGATCAGGGGACGATGGTACTGTGTTTGCTGTGCTATTTGACATACACGGGTCGGGCGACATCGTCATATCCGTCGTGTGCGTTAGGTAGGATGTGTGCTCGTCGCAATTGTACAATGTGAGCTTCACTGCCTATAACCCGTCAATAGACCTAGGGTTTTTGGATATAATCTACAGTTCCTCCACGCCTGCGATCAGGGTGATGCCGGCCATCATGCATAAGAAAAATCTTTCTCTTCTGTTGTACCATGAAACATCTTATATTACCTAGGGCGTGCATTACTCAATATGCATCAATCGAGGGGTAGAATTCCCAATTGAAAAATAATTGTAAGAAAGTGAGTCTAGCTATGAAGTACTACTACTATAGTACCCGTTCTTGTACTTTGGAGTATTTTGTACTATATACTCCTAGTACTTGTTTAGGTCAAGGGCAAGATATGGTCTTGCTTTGCCTTTGTTTGGTCGTTTGCTATTACCAAAGTATTTTGTTGAACTAATAGTGATGTACTGTTAGCTATTTAGATCAAGTGCAACAGATTGTCTTGATTTTCTTTAGAAACCTAGCTGACATGGATATACCCTATGGGTACTCGACATTGTCATACCCGGTCTAACCCAGTGAAGGCCCACATCAAAGACTTTCTGTTCAAGAAAATTTCAGATGGCCCAAGCCCGGTAGAAGTTTGACTCGTAGGAGGACACGACTTAGAGATAGATAGTAATTTGAAGGGTGAAACCCTAAACCTTTAACCGACTCGACCTACCCCCAAGACCTGGCCTATCTATATAAAGGCCAGGAGGGCACGGCGAGGAGGATCTCTCCAACTCATACACACACCCCATGCCAGATTGCATCTGCGCACCCCTGTAACTTTTGGTTCCGCCGTAACCAAGAACAGACAAGCAGGAGTAGGGTTTTCCCTCCAGGGGCCTGAACCTGGGAAAACCTTGTGTCCCCTTGTTGTGTGTCTGTTAACCGTCTCGCGATCTCCTGCATCCCCGTCTTCTCCAAAACCCAAGTCCACAACAATGGGCATTGACGAGTCAAACCCTCATCAATTGGCACCGTCTGTGGGAATCGGGGAAGCTGATCGTGTGATCGTGACGGTCCCATCCGAAGCGATCTTCGATTCCTCTTCCATGGAGAATTACCTCCTCTTCGGCGCTTTCGACTTCACCTCCTACAATCCGGCCACCCACAAAGATTTCAAGTCTGTAGGTGACGAATTCGAGATGCTGCTCGGGAGCTTCTGATTCAAAGTGGGTCATACTGGCACCCTCCGCCTCCCAGAGCGGGTGTCACCTCCGTTAATCAGGCCCGCTTTGTGGGTGCCACCAATCGATACCTTGCGCAAGGCGTCGCTAACAAGCGATTCGTATGACAGCAGCATCTGCAACTCCGATCTCTGCGATCCCCCTCTAATGCAGGAACATATGGTCCCGGATCTGAAAGTTGTGGGAGCAACGACCCCCTCCGTGAGCTCTACATGTGCGCGGTCATCCACAACGACAACCTCGATGAAGGAACCAAAACGCCACCAAATCCCCTACCAACCCCCAAGCTGAGAATGGAGGAGGCGGATCACTACCACCCAACCCTAGCAGAAATAGGGGCACCGACAACGTCGACAGAAACGGTCGCATCCAGATCAATCTCAGCAACGCTCAATGGGAAAGGGTGCACAGATCTGTACGAGGCAACCCTCTGCCAATATATGCCCCACGCGATATGTTGATAGGCTATCACTGGCTTCTCATCAAGGAACACAATCGATAGGTTAATAAGAATGCTGGGCTTGAACGGAGTAGGCGAGGGGATGATGAGTCAAGCATTCGACGAGCTGCGCTCTGCGCTGCTGGTGGCTCCTCCTCACATGGCCACGATGGCCAAAAGTATCGCTCTTGACTGGAGCGTATGGATCCTGTTGCACGGCGTGACGCTACCAGAGCACTCGACATGTCCTTCATGATGATGGACTCGGAGGGCAACGTCATTCCCAAGACGCCGCAGGCCATGGTCATGGCGACCACCACCTACCTCGCATCCAACCCACCACCTGCAGGAGAACCAAGGAACGCAATCCACAAGTCTGCGCTGGCAGGCTTCAGACTCGTCAAAGCTGCGCTCCATGAAGAGAGGTCCGCGGAGCTGAAGAAAAAGGCTGAAGTATAGTTCACTCGTAGCTGCATACCCTCATCCGAGGAGGAAGAGAATGACTTGCCGCGATGCTTCCGTAGCACACGGCGTAGGAGCAGCAACTACGACGAGCATAGCAAACTCGGGAAATGCAAGATCGACAAATCACGTGCAAAGCGCATGTGTGTAACATCCCAGTATTAGATCTTAGAAATAAGATGAACACAGATGTGTGCATTGCATTCATGCATAGAAAATCTGAATAATTTTTGTGCTTTTAAATAAAAACTTGTCAAAGTGATTGAAGCTTCTCTCAACTTGATGGAATTGAAGTAGATCATCAAGTTGACTATGATGAGTTTCAATGTGACCTTTGCTAAAACCTTATTTTGTGTAAACATGAATTGATCTAAGGGTAGATCAAATATAATAAAAGTTAAACCCTAATACATTACTTAATGATTTATATTTGATCCTTAAGTAATCATCTCCTAGTATTCATTATGCAACTCATGAGTACCAAGTTATAAACATAACTTAAGTAATAGGAATGTAACAACTATATCTTAAATCTCAGCTATTTATACCATGAGTATCATGGTAATACCTATCCTTAATTCTTTAGTGAGATTGAGTAGGAAACAAACCAACTCAAGATCATTCACCATATATCTTTCTTCCCATATCAATCCTTATGGAACCCTATCTCAATAATTGTTGTTCATCAATGTTGAGTAATCAACTATTGATTCACCAATTCTTCATCTATCAATTCTTGACCTATCAACTCTTGTCCTTATTATAGCATTCACTTAAGACCTGTAAAGAAATAAGTAAGAAAGGGTAAATATTAATGCTAGAATTGAATATCATCTATAGGATGGAAGAGTTTGGAGAGAATGAAATCATTATGATAATTGATGGAGTTAAGTCACTCCTACATGGATAGAGGAGTTATCTGGAAGACATAATTATATGTGGTAATAAAGAATATTATAAGGATGAGTTCTGAAGATAGTTACCAAGGAGTAATCCTATTGGATCAAGTAGGTTTAGTCAATGAGTAATATCTCATAGATAGATAGAGATACTAAGAAGATAACTATAATACAATTGTAATGTTGTATTGATAAGGCCTTGATTAGCCAACTGGAAATCTAAGCCATAAATGATCAAAGGATTATAATGATCATGTTTATGTCACCAAGATTGAATGCTTATATCATGTATAAGTGACATTGGTGGATAGAACATGATTGAACCATAGTATAGATATGTTATTCTTGGCTAGCCATGACAAGTCACATTAATATAATGAGAGGTTGGAATATTAGATATTGGAGTTAAGTAGATATAAGATAGTATGATTAAGATGATGCTAGGGCAACCCTGGAATGTAGAAGTAGTATTTTCCTCTTGGGAAATACTAATCACTTGAGGAGATTAGAACTTGATATATGCCTCTACTGGAGTAGTATTAGTGATGGATGATTAAGGAAGAGTATGAATGGAGTTAGAAGTAACTACTTGTTGGATTGGAGGTTATCAGCAGTAGAGTAGTTGGTTTAACCAAGTATGAATATAAGAAGATTATGAAAGCTTCAGTGTCAAGCTCATTGGATTTACAAGTGGATTTAGACGAACTAAAGGTGGATAAGAATATCTTGTGAAGCAAAGCTCATCATGTTAGCACATGATGATGGATATGGAGAAATAGTATATCTAGGAAAGGAATTACTTAATCAGAAGTCCAGAATTATGAAGTATGGAATATACGAATCCTTGTTAAAGCCTAAACCCTAAGTCTTTAACCAAATAGAGTATCCATCTCAAATAATTGATCTATCATTTTAATTCTACAATGGTTTATAGGAATATTTTCCTATTCCAACTTACTTGAGCACATCTTTGTCATTTTCAACCATCATTACCATAGGTGCTTAAGAACTATCTTTATCAATTATTTCTCATGAGTCAGCCTACAAAAACAATCCCACTATCCTACTTTAACTGATGATATTATTCAAAATCACAAATATAAAGACAATGTGTTTATACATTAATCTTTATTCACATCAATAAGAGAATATAATTATATTGAGAACCCTAAACCCTAGGGTAAGCAATTATAATTTAAAACCCTAACTTCTATGTTAGATATAATAAAACTTATACATTGTTATTTCCTAAATTTATGAGAATGATATTAACCATATTAAATCCTTAGGATATCATGCATTAAATAATAGTATGGGATCATTATATAAAATTCCTCCCTTTAAATTATGAGCTAACTAAAATTAAGTTTGATAAACAAATATGTAAATATCATATAATAAATCCATGGCTTATTATGGAAACAAAAGAGAATAACAAAGTTCCTTATAAGATATTAGCATGACCTATCTAAACAAAATAAAGAAATACAACATTGATTAATAAAAGATCATAAAATGAATTTAATTCCATTCATTATTGTTGCAACTATTTTAAAAAATAAATTCTCTAAAAGAAATTTGAAAAAAATGTGTAATACACAAATATAAAAATAAAACAGAAAAGAGAAAAGGAAACAATAAAGAAAAAACTATAACCAGGCCGAAGCCCATTACCCCTCTTTCTTATCCATCGCCGCAAGCAACCACAACCATCCAACTGAAGCCCAGTAGCAGCCCAACAACCAGCCGAGTCTATCTTTCTCTCTGATTGACAAGTGGGACCGAGGAGGTACCGCAGAGCAAATTAGAAGAACTGCTAGGGGGTTTTCCGTGAAAAGTATGTCATCGTCTTCCTCCCCGATGTCACAAGCAGCTGGCTGTCAGCATCGCCGCCGTCCGCCGCCACGCCATGACATCCGGCCACGCCAAGATCCATGCCACCGCTCATGGTCGCCTCCTGTGCAAAAACGAACCCTATCTTCTTCTCTTTCCCTAATTCCCTCTGAGCCGAAACCCTAGCTCGCCGGACCTCTCTGTCCCCATCGTCTCCGGCTGTCCCAGGCCAAGCCAGAACCACCGTTGGACTCCCCTCGCTCTACTTGTTCATCTCCCCAGAGGAATTGAAGCCGTTCGACCTAAATCAAGCTCACCATCACTGACGTTCCGCCGCCAGTCGACGCCGTTCCCAGCGATTCCGGTCGAGCCTTGGCTCACCAACACCTCTACTAGCCTCCTGGTAAGGTTCTGCTCCTGATGATCCTCTCCGATTCGTTGCCCGCTTGCTGTAGCCGTCTGTCCGTGTTGACACCGACCGCACCACCACAGAGCTAGTCGCCGACGAGGCTCCGACGACAATTTCTTGATAGTGCCACCACACTAAGGTTCAGCACATCGTGGTTAGTCGATCTAGGTTAGTCACGTTAGCTGGGGAGCCGTCGATCGCCGCCGGCGACCTCCTTCTGGTGGTGGAGACTAGGCTAGCGTCATGCTGACATCATGCCTATGTCTGTTGACCAGTCCTCGCCAATGTGGCAGGTGACGTGGTTCAGGGCCCGCTTGTCATTGGCTAGGAGTAGGAATACTTTCGGTAACAAAAACATTAATCAAGCCGAGCATGCCATGTGGCATGTGACCCACCAGTCAATGACCTAGTCTAGGTTAGCTTCGGTATAAAAAGTATTTATGTGTATGCAATAGATAAAACAATGTTAATTCAAATATAAGTATTTCCTAAAATGTAATAAAGGAATTAAAACTTGTTTAATTAATAAATTTTGTTTTATAATTCAGAAAAATATGTTTAATATATGAAATTTTTTAGAAAAATAAAATATACAACTTAAAACTATTAACAAATATTATTATGATGATTATTTAAATAAATATAATATAATAAAAGTTTTATAAGTAATAAAACTTTGATAAATCATATTTTAATATTAGTAAATATTAAAAATATAAATAAAATACTAAACATCTTAGAAAAATAATAATTATAATTTAAAACTATAATCATGCACTATTAATCCACTTAATTAAATATTTATTATTTATTAAGTATTTATAAAGTAATAAATCTTATAAAAATCATATATTATTATTTTTAAATCATAAAAATAAGTGTAATATACCAAAATGATCACAAAAATAATACCTATATCCTAAAAATATAACATTCCAATTTTGAGTTGAATAAAAAGTTAAACACTTCCATAACTTGAATCTAAACCTATTTCCTTAGTTAATAATTCATATAAGGGTAAATAAAAATTTCTAATATTCAAAAATTAGCCAATTGAGTCTAATAAATAGTATTAGTCTTCAATATTGATAATATGAAGTCAAAATGGTTCAACACATTTTAAAAGAAATTTTATTGAATTATCCTTCAACTATAAGTGCAAATTATTTTATAAAAAGGATTCTTATTTACTATAAAATCTCCAAGAATAATTGATAATGAAATAAACCTATTCCTTTACTTTAATGATAAGTTTATAAACAAATCAAAACACTATAGTGAGATAATAAATAGTAAATAATATTGTTTACTTATTCAAAAACCTTAACCACACCCTTATATGGAGATAAATCCCTTTATACAACTATAATGTAAAGAAACCATTACCAACTAAAAATAATGCCATTCTTAAGTAACTTTAAAGAAACATGATGAAGTGAACAAGATATAAGTATAACAAGCATTACACCTAAAGTCCATGTATGTTTTAAAGTTAACTTTAGTCTATAATACTTTAAATAATGCTAAAGACTTTATTATATGCCTTATAGTTAACTTTGGTCTGTTATAATTAATTTATGAAAGTATCTTAATACCAAACCAACCAAATTAAAAACCAAGATAGATAAGTCTCAAATACTAATGCTGACATTATTCAAATGAAGTAATTATTTCTTATTTAAAGACTATAACTAGAAGGAACACTTCATAAGATTAACTCAAAAGCTTAAATGCTTCTGCTTAGTTGAATAAGATTTTCCTCAAATGTTATTCTTTTTTTGCCACTTCAGAAAACAGATGACAACTAATCACAATCACATTACTTTATACTTTACTTGTATAATAAGATTATTAATACTTAAACTCTTTATAAGTGACATTACTTGTAAAGTAAAACTTGAAGATAAACAATTAAGATGTAAGCAACCTTGAGTAGCATTCCATATGTGCGTATAGATACATGTTGTTTCATACACACTCACAAGCCTTAATAAGGAGTACATATATGAAACTTAATCTAAAAGGGCAACACATTCCAAGGAAACCAATTCCAGTATCCAAACCCTAAAACAACGTTATTCTCGGGATTCGCGTTTATCAAATTGCATTATATTACTTATGCATAAAAGCATCTTGCTTCTTTAAACATTAGTCCTTACTGGACCAATGATGCAGATTTCAGCTATTGGATCTTATATTGTCTTGAAGACCGTGAGTGCAAAATCTTGCAATAACAAAAGGCAAGTTAACTCTTGCTCATGTCCTTTGATTATTTTCTGTAAAGTATTTTGCAAATCCAGTATTGTCATCACCTGCATTCGAAAAAGGTCAGAAAACACTATTTTCATAATAATGTGATTATAGGTTATTTACCATGAGGTAATAACCTACTATAAGAGTTCCGGTGGTAAAGGAACATATTATCTAGGACTTAACAACCAATATCGCTAGTGATTCTTGCGCCTTATATTACGCGTTGACCATGAGATTTGGAATGGGACGGAGAAGTCAGCTGTATCTTTTCCCTCTCGCATGGAGCTGGATGTGCGGGTCATGGCTGTTATCACTCGTAGCGTGCATATTATATGGTAATTCGTAGAGGATATGCAGCATATGGGTGGGAGCCCTCAACGTCCCACGATAGTGCCGGCATCTGAACGGTCTGTACAAACCATTGCTATAATTCAAAAGGTGGGAATGATGCACACCAAGGAGACATGTGGGGTCGCGGAGAAGGTAGTGATTGGCTTGGATCTTAGGTTGGGCCTCAAACCAAGGAAGTTTGAACGGGGACATACTCCCGGCTGTGCAACAGAACCAAAGGTCTCTCATGGGTAAAGTGACGCACCTCTGCAGAGTGTAAGAACTGTAACTTGTTACTCCCTGTTTCGGGAAGGAGCTGCGAACGCGGCGGGAAAGGAACTCCATGAAAGTTCTGGTAAACCCATGAAGGCTGGCGGACATAGCTTTTCAGAATAAAAGCAACCTTTGAAGAAATGTTTATAAAAACTTGCATTGCCTATGACCTACGGTCTGTGGCTGTAGCTATAGTGCATCAAACACTCCTTTTCTAGTGAACTTGCTGAGTACTCTCATACTCAACGTATCTTCTTAACCTTGCTAGTTTCTAAAGCCAGTATAGACGATGTCTACATCAAGCTATGCTCTAGGAATCATCATTAATGGCTAAAGCTCTTCAATGAAGTCAAGGAAGTCAACATATACATCCACACAAGTGAAGACAAAGTTGCGAATTAGATAAGAATAGAATCTCTAGCCATAGAACCTACTTCTATAGAGTACTGCAATAGCAGCAATACAAGCCAAATAGTTAGATGCTAATTTTGCTAGCATAATAGTTATGAGTTGTTTATTTCTGATTCTTCTTTGTAAGAAGTTTCTTTCTCTCTCTTTAACCTAGAGTGTTCTCTGGATCTTGTGTAAAGAGTTGAGTTGTAACCTATAGTCATGTCTTGGACCTGCTATGTTTCTGTTGTACTACTCTGAGGGATGTAATACTAGTGAATGGTGTTTCATTGGTGTTATGTCAACGACTATAGTGTACTACATCATGCAGTGGTATGCTGGGTCACCGCAGTTGGTATCAGAGCATATGCTTTGACCTTAGGATTGAAACCCTTTTAGGAAGATCTGTAGGTTGGATAGTCACTATAGGAGCCATCTTATCTAAACCAAATATTCTTATGACTTATGATGAGTATCCACCTGAGGATAACCTTGTCAGACGTAAGTCAGATGCTTAAGTCATTCTTTCTTAGTAGTAATTATTTCATCTTTTCTCAAGTATAGTGCTCTTTAATATCCTCCGAGGGAGACGTAAACCACCAAGATACTATAGGAAAGCCAATTGATCACAGTAGAATAGGATCAAGTGTAAAATATCAATTGAAATAGTCTTAATGGTGTAGCCTAACTCTAAAATTCAAGTAGCCAGTGGAATTTTGTGGTTAGTTGATAACCAAAGACAATATGATGAATATCATTAGGATAAATGTGGATGTAATGAGTAGTAATCATGTGGGATTCACTTGAGAATTCTACGTGATGAAGTGTAATTATGTTATGACTTAATAACAATGTAGTAAGAAGTAAAGTTATCATGGTTAGATTAGCTCTTAAATCATGATAAAGAGGCAAAACATAATAAGATCATGGGGAGATTAGCTCTGAAACCATGATGTAAGTGTAAGTATGACAAGCACTTAGTGAATTAGCTTGAAGTAGAAGTATGAAAATAACATGGTAGAACTATGATAGAAGTCAAAGGTGTCATAAAATAGTGATAACATTCAATTTTAGGGGTTCAATAGAAACTTATTAGTCATTTAGAGAGATAATGTGAGGTTAGTTTACTAAGAAAGAAAGGTTAGTTATAGTTAGTCATTCCAAAAGTGAGACCAAAGGTTAGTGGAAACCAAACTAAGACCACTTTGTTGAAGATTATCCTATTGCAATTGAGCAATTTGGGTAAATGTCGAGACAAAGTATAGTTTGATCCTAAGTGCTAAGTATCACAATGTAAACCTATATGAGGAGGTGTCATATACTACACAACTAAGCCTGAATTCTAGAGATACTATACTCAACTACTATATTCTGGGCTTAGAATATTGTGTGTTATATGTACCACATTTGGATTTATTTGTTTTTCTTGGATCCTCTTGATTGACTAGATCTATACATGAAATCTGACTTGGTGTGCAAATGCATGTTGCAACATCCAGTTACTACTTGATGTTATAGACCTAGATAGAAAAGGGAATTCGTGTAAGGGAGTGACGAGTTCCAAAGACCAAGATGAAGACCTACATGAAGGGTAAAGCCAAGTATAAGGAGTATCAACTCAATTTGTAGGATGGATAAAGTTCAGGTATTTTTAGCCAGATATAAGAAGGAAGTTTAGTGTAGAAGATGTATGGAGAAACAAGAAGTAATAAACTTAAAGTTCAATCAAAGTAGGTAATTTTGCTAAGAAGTTAATGGAGTAATTGTACTAGTTCATGGTAGTATCATGAATAAGTGCAAAGAAGAAGTTTTGGAACCAAAGTGGTATTCAAGCTCTGACAATTCAGAGAGAATGCTAGAAGTATGTCGGAAGCCGTAGGGTGATACCTACCACTTAGAATGATCCGCAACTGGTATTTGATCTATAGTGGGAATTAATCCACAGTTGGTATATTGTCCATAGCTGGTAATTGGTTGACATATTTAACTAAATCATTTTAAAAGTTGCATAAAGAGCATAAAACTTGGCCTAAGCTAAGTAAGACCTAAAGGAGTAAAAAAATATATATATATATATTAAGCGACAGATTTCTAAAACGCTTCGCAAAGTCAGGTGCATCAAAGCGAAAATGTCCAAATAGTAAGTTAGACAAATAATGCTGAAAGATTAACTTCGGAGATCCACAATTGTGTGGATACATCGTATAATCTTTCAAGAGACCCTAACTAGGTAAAGAACAAGCTAGACCAAAACCAACAATCAAATTATAAAGCCAATGGTTACTATTTATGAAGTTTAGATGCCATTAGTAAACCCTAAGGGGGAGAGTAAGCATTATAATAGAGGTTGGTGAGGAAATACTAACCTATGCCAACATTAAGCCTTATTTCATAAGGTTAAAATAAAATCATAATTATAGAAGTACTTAAGATAGTAGCAAAATATTGTCTAAAAGCCTGATAAGGTAAAAGCTTAAAGTAATCAAATGGAATAGTACTAACCGACTAATTCTAGAAGAAACAACTCTTAAGTGATCCTTAAGAGGAAGTTAATGTATCCAATTAGGCATGTGTAGTGAACAAGAAATTCTGATAGGTTTGGACTAAATGTCTTCAAAACCAATCTTCAGAAGGATTATTGGTATAACCATTCAAAGACAAGTCAAATATAGTTTTTTTGACTATAACTATTAGTTAATGGAAGTTGCAAAACCTGTTTTAGTGAGACTTCCTAGACCTTACAAAGTAAGAAAGCTTGATGATAAAATAAAAGAAGTTGAATTAGGATACCTAATTAGGTTAAGGAACTAAAGAAGAGACCTCAGATTGAGGATTTAATAATAAGGACATGTCCCTAAGGGAGTAAAGTAAAAGGAACTTTGGAGTATTGGAGACAACAAGTTGAAGATTGCCAAGTACGGTCAGAATTCAAGGAGATCTGGATAGGGAATAATATAATTATTTCCATTTAAGGTTACCATGGAGTTGAGACATATCATAATCAAAACAAGACAATTCCTCATTCCGAAACGAAAGAGTGTGTGAACTTCGAGGAAGAAGTTTATTTTAAGGGGGAGAGTCTATAACATCCCAGTATTAGATCTTAGAAATAAACTGAACACAGATGTGTGCATTGCATTCATGCATAGAAAATTTGAATAATTTTCGTGCTTTTAAATAAAAAACTTGTCAAAGTGATTGAAGCTTCTCTCAACTTGATGGAATTGAAGTAGATCATCAAGTTGACTGTGATGAGTTCCAATATGACCTTTGCTAAACCTTATTTTGGGTAAACATGAATTGATCTAAGGGTAGATCAAATATAATAAAAGTTAAACCTTAATACATTACTTAATGATTTATATTTGATTCTTAAGTAATCATCTCCTAGTATTCATTACGCAACTCATGAATACCAAGTTATAAACATAACTTAAGTAATAGGAATGTAACAACTATATCTTAAATCTCAGCTATTTATACCATGAGTATGATGGTAATACCTATCCTTAATTCTTTAGTGAGATTGAGTAGGAAAGAAACCAACTCAAGATCATTCACCATATATATTTCTTCCCATATCAATCCTTATGGAACCCTATCTCAATAATTGTTGTTCATCAATGTTGAGTAATCAACTATTGATTCACCAATTCTTCATCTATCAATTCTTGACCTATCAACTCTTGTCCTTATTATAGCATTCACTTAAGACCTATAAAGAAATAAGTAAGAAAGGGTAAATAGTAATGCTAGAATTGAATATCATCTATAGGATGGAAGAGTTTGGAGAGAATGAAATCATTATGATAATTGATGGACTTAACTCACTCCTACATGGATAGAAGAGATATCTGGAAGACATAATTATATGTGGTGTAACATCCCTAAAATCATGTTTCAAAAATTCATGCATATCATCCATGCATCCATGATCATGCAGAATTTCATTTCAAAATCATTTCAAAATAGGAGCATATGTGCTCATTATTTTATGTATGAATGCTCTAGCCTTTGTGCTACTTGCTATTGAGAAAGGTACCAATATTCACTCAGTATTGTTTAGAATCCTAACTTAAGTGATTCCAAAGGCTTGAGCCAAGTTTCAAAACAAGTATGAAATAAAACCAAAGTTTATGCCTTTTGTTATATCTTCCAAAGGATTGATTTTATTTTATTTTTCAAATGACCCAAGTAGGTTTGAGTGAATAGATGTGTTTGACACATATTTGAGTACAAAGTTCACTATACAAAAGACCAGAGAAAGTTTGAAATCAAACTGATTTGAAATGAGGTTTGAAAATCACTTCAGAAAATCAAAACAGAAATAGAAAATGAATTAAGAAAAGGAAAAAGGCTAGCGCCGGGATTTTGGCCCAACAAGCAAATCAAGCCCAACAGCCAGCCCACCCGGGATTTCCCTCTCCTCCTGTTTTTCTCACCGCACCCGCGCTACCTAAGGAGTCACTGACCGGTGGACCCTCGCCAGCTCACCACCGTCTTCCCCAAATCATGCCCACAACCACGTCGCCGGCTGTTTCCTCCGCCATTCACTGCCGCGTTTTAAAACCGAGTTATTGCCGGTGTTTCCTCGCGTGATCCTATCCCCCGCTCCGACTATAAGACCCCCTCCCCTCGCCGCCCATTTCCCCTCACCTAGCACAGACGCCACGCCACCAGGCTGCCAGTAATTTCCATTGCCTCGCCGCAGACAGAACCCACTCCGGTGACCAATCCTGGTGAGCTCCGTGCGCGCCTTCCTCTCTGGTTCACGCGAACTCCTTTGCAACCTCCTTGCGCTTCTACTGACACCCTTAGTTCGTCATGTACTGCCATAGGTCGTCGACTCCAACGAGCTCCGCAAGTTCCCGACGCCGTCTCCAACTCTGGCAAGCGATTAAGGTAAAAGCCGACCGCCCCGTGCCTTCCCTTTGACACTACCCTGTTCGCCTGATCGATGCGCACCCGCTGATGCCCTCCGTTTGTGTTAGGGCGGATCAGAACGTCGCCAACGTCGCCGTCCACCCGAGCCCGACACTGTCCTCTACTCCGACGAGCTCCCACGGCCACTGCAGCGCGCCCCTTGTCAAGCCACCGCCACGTTGAGCTTCAGTACATCGCCGCTTGTCTGGTAAGCATCTCCGACGACCCCAAACCCCCCTGTAGCCACCGCGCCGCCGTGGACAGAGCGCACCGCCACCAAACTTTGGTCGTTTGATCGAGAGCCGTTAGATCTAGATCTAACGCGTGAGACAGAATCACTTAACGAAATGGTATGTTTAGATCTGGACCGTGCGCAGTCACTTTAATCCAATGGCCTACATCGACCGATCTGTGCGAAGCGGTATCGACCAATTAGAACACGCAGCGTGGCTAGGGTTTAGATTTAAAATCAGAATTTGAATCTATTAGATGTTTAAACTTGTTTTAATCATAACTTTTGATTCCCACGTCCAAATTTGACAAATTTTATATCAATAGAATCAGGAGAGAAAGCCCTTTCCATTAATGCAATGTGTTTAATGTTTTGTTTCTGTTAAAATGGTTATTTTTACAGAAACATGTGTAGGCCTATTTTGTGTATATTAATTATTTGAGAAATGTTTTAATGTTCAAATAAAGGTTGTTTGGCAAGTTTTGAACTTGTTTATGAACCAGTACTGTGCACTTTTCTTGTTGAGTATAGGAATCATCACATATCATATTGCATGCATCCATATATTTTTGCTTGTTTTTATTTTGTATGTGATTTGGTGCTATCATTTTATGTGTAGATTTTGGTGCAAATAGTGATTGTGATTGTGAGGATTGTAGCTACTGTCCAAACTACCAAGGCAAGTGGTGCTTCATGATTTTATACCTATGTTTTTTTTCAATTATGCATTAGAAATATTTTGCTAGACTTGCATGGATAAATTTTGGTCTTTATATGCAATGCTTGGGAAATCCTAGTAGTTGTAGAATTGCTAGAAATTTCTAAGTTAAGATGCTTATCTATGCCATGCTTAGCCTAGCTAGTAGCAACCAAGGGTGGCTATATGTTCATGCTATGAATAAATATTTCTAAGTCTTTGGACTATGTTTTTGCTTAATAAAACAACTAAGTGAATGAATCACCTGGGTGGAATGGTTGTGAATGGGTTATGTTGAGTGGTTACACAAGGCCCATTTCTATGGTTTACCTTGTGTATCTCACTTGTGGAAAGCCACCCAGGAACAAAGGGATTTGAGAGGCCAAATGTTAAGAAGCTTCTAGTGCAGCCACTTGGCAATATGGGCTCTGCCTGGATCATATAGGTTGCAATAACTTAGCCATTTGGACAGTTGGTGGTAGTGGGATTGATAGGTTGGAGCGTGTCCATTTGGTCTAAGGGAAGGCTTCTGAAAGGTCCTGTCTTGGTGAAAATCAAGTCTTGTGGGGAAAGTGCACAACCACTGCAGATGGAAGAATCTAAGTACTTAGCCATGTCCCTGGTATTGGAGCATCAAGACATGGAAGCTATCAAGAATCTCCTCATCCCAATTTCTAAGTAAAACTTGTGGTTGAACAAGGGTGAAGGACCCCAATGTCTATTGGTGGTTCCTTGGGATAAGTTTTTGACAAAGAAAAACTTAGAGTTTTCAACTGATAGGCAAAACCTATTTTGAGCAAAGCAAGCCTAAGCTACACTTATCCAAAATGCATATAGTATTTAGTCCACCAATATTATACTAAGGTATCACTTGCCAATACTATTCCAATGTATTGACCCACCGTGGCTGTAACTTGTGATGTTGCAGGTTATTCTGATGATGATTAGGAGTCATGACTCTACACTCAACATGCTTGCCTGTGGCACATGAAGATGAAGACTTATTTATCTTATTACTTATTTAAACTCTTGTATTAAGCCTATGGCCATGGAGTTATAAAAGACTATGTTTGTCTCTGGAATGACTGTAATAATGACCTTTGTTTCTGTGTACTTCATCTTAAACTGTGGATGCTAGCATTGATCCAGGGACTAGCATTGCAATCACAGGGATCCTTTTCCTTTATAAAGGAGGGATCTTATAGATGGTATCAGAGCACTGTGTTGCCTGTAGGATCATGACCCTAGGATTGGAAACCACTAAGGAAAAAAATTTCAAATACTTCCACACTTGTCTTTTCTTCCCGTAAACTTTTCTAATCTTCTTTCTCATCTCTATTTGTAGATGAACTCCATCAACGAAGCTGTAAGGAAGGGACCACTCATGAAATGACTTTGGAATGTGAGACAGAATTCCCCAAGGCTCTCAAGGACCTCATGGTTGCAATGGGAATACATGGTGCAACTGTGTACAAAGGTTTTCCTGTGATGGATGAAGGAGTTGAGTACTGGTGGGTGCAACTTCACTTGTATAAAAACAAGGAAGACAACCACAAGTACTCAGGATTCTGCATGGTCACCAACACAATGATGCACACCACATTGTTTGATTCAGTAAGGGATGAAGCTTGGAGGGACATCAAAGAACTTGGTGATAGAATCAAGTGCATAATGCTTAACACCCAGAATGATCTTAGGGAGGAAAAGAAGCATACCCAAGAGCTAGAGGCTACCAATCAAAGTTTAAGGAAAGACATCATAGACTTAGCAATGGAGTCATGTGATCAAGATAAACAGATTGCCTCTAGAGATGACTTGTTAGCCAACTTGGCAAGTGAGATGGGATTGTAAACGTACTTCGTTAGTTGGACCACCACACATATCATTTTATTTTCCAAATGTTGTTTAAAAATAAGTTGAACCTTGGTTGTTTGTAATGAATCCATGTATGCCATGACTTGTATGTTTTGATTTCTAAAGTTATGCATGTGATGCCTTGTCTTGTGACTTGTCTTAAAATTGTGTTGATTCTAACTTTTTCTATCTTATTAAATAGATTCCTAATGTTACCATCAGCACTGTTGAAGAGTTCCAGGGAACTCGTTTTGGCCCTCGTATTATTGAGCTCACTAGTTTGCTCAATCTCCCTCTTCCTACCATCATGGTACTTCCCCTCACCAAGTTTGAGAGGAAAGACCTTTGGGGCTTCAAGGTCAACCGGCCCGGATGCCAGACTGATCCTACCACGGAGGCAATCATCTTCAAGCTCATGCACGATGACAAGGAGAGAGGCCTAGAGGTAGTCATGCAGGACTTGATTGGACGTCTGTTAGGGAGACACTCTCGACAGGTTAGAGGTACTCACTTCCACGCCTTCGGTAGAGGTGATGAGGATGGAGAGGCCATCGACTTCGAGGACACTTCGAGGGAGACAGCAGAGTCGATTCGCCTATACCTCCAGGACTTAGAGGTTCTCCTTAGGCACGTGGACACTGATAGGACCAACGTCATGCTCAGCAATGACGAAATCCAGGTGTAGCTTCATGAGAAGGACAAGATCTTCGCCGAGCAAGATGAGATAGTCAAGGAGATGGAGGCCAAGTTCGAGAGTCAGGACTGAAAGTTCAAGAGTCAAGAGAAGCGAGTCCAAGATAGGAACAAGAGGATTCGAGACATGACTGCAGAACTGGAGGCCAAGGACTTCGAGCTCGAGCATCAGCAGACTATGATTGAGAGGCTTCGTTCTTAGAAGAGGGCTCTCGAAGCCAAAGTAGATACCTTGACCACCAATGTCGAGGAATACAAGACCTCTATGGAGAATGCAGGTCTTACATTTGTTGAGGAGGGAGTTGATGCTGAGGAGTAGTGATGACTACTCACTTATCATTTATTTATCATGCTTTTTATTGAGTCGCAATGACCATCCAACATGTGGATGGCTTGCTATTGGTGTGTTTACTTTGCAAACTTGTTGTCTTTGTTGTTGAACTTTTACTATTGTGATGCATGTTTGGTGAATGTTTATGTGATGTATTGAGCATGTTAGCATCTATGGGTATCTCATTCTTATCTCTATTGACCAAACCACAGATGCCTCCCCGACGTGCCAATCTCAACCCCAACAACAACAACATCACCCCTGAGATGCAGCAAATGATGACAGCTCAGACTTACCTGATGCAAATGATGACTACGTTCATCCAGAACCAGAACAACAACAACAACAACAACAACAACAATAACAACAACAACAACAATCAAAACAACCCACCGGGTTTTGACATGCTTACTAGGTTCTTGAGATTGAGGCCAGAAAAGTTCTCAGGAACAACTGATCCTATGGTGGCCAATGATTGGCTACGCTCTGTGAACAAGGACTTGGTAACAGTTGGCTGTACTGATGAAGAGAAAGTCAGATTTGCAGCTCACTTATTGGAAGGACCAGCAACTACTTGGTGGGATAACTTCCAAATCACCACTCCCATTGAGGATGTGACATGGGCTATCTTTGAAGATGGTTTCCGTACTGCTCACATCTCATCCGGAGTGATGAGTTTGAAGAAGAAAAAGTTCCATAACCTGAAGCAACGCCACCGCAGCGTGGCTGAATATATTGAAGAGTTCAACAATCTGGCGCGATATGCACCGGATGAAGTTGACACTGATGCAAAGAGGAAGGAAAAGTTCCTTGAAGGGTTGAATGATGAACTCAACCTGCAATTAGCTGTGGCCTATGTTCCCACATACCAGTCTCTTTGTGACAAGGCTGCTATTTTGGAGAACAAGATGAAGCAAGTTGAAAGTAGGAAGAGAAAGCACTCTGACAAGCACAGCTCGGGATCGTCTCACAAGCGTTCCCATTATGATGATAGTGGGAGTTCAGGATCCCACAAGCATGGGAAATTCAACAAGCACCACAACCACAACCGTCATCATGACAACAAGCATCACCGTAGTCATGACAATGACAAGTACAAGAATCACAAGGGTGGATATAAGAGCCACCACAGTGGTAGTGGAAGTGGCAGTGGAAGCCAGCCTGTCAAGAAGGATCTTAGTCAGGTTGAGTGTTTCAAGTGCAAGAAGATGGGGCATTATGCAAATGAATGCCCAGAGAAGAAAGTTTAAGGAACCAACAATCCCAACCCTTTTCATAAGGGACAAGTGAACCACATTAATGTGGAGGAAATATATGAAGAGCCAGATGTTGTTGCTGGTAAGTTCAAACTCAATTCTATTCCAGCACTTGTTCTTTTTGATACTGGAGCATCGCATTCATTCATATCAAAAGCATTTGTTGATAGAAATGGGTTTCCAACTGAAAACATTGGGTGTCCAATAAAAGTTAGTTCTCCAGGTGGAGATATGATAGTAAGTCTTGGATGCCGGGATCTAGTGATAGAGTTTGGAAAACATAAGTTTCCAGTGAGTCTGATAATCCTAGATTCCCAAGGACTGGATGTGATATTGGGAAAGGATTGGATGGCTAAGTATGAAGGAGTACTAGATTGTGCTAATCGTACTATTGCACTCACAACCCCGGAAAAGAAGCGGATTAGATTCAAGTCTAACTTTGAATCCAAAGGGAGTAAGCTAAATTATCTTAAGGGGGTTAGCATAGACAGTGTGCCAATTGTGAGTGAATATCCGGATGTGTTTCCGGAAGAATTGCCGGGAATGCCACCAGATAGAGATGTGGAGTTTCTTATTGATTTGCTACCAGGATCTGGACCAATAGCAAAAAGATCATACAAGATGTCAGTTGATGAGTTGAAAGAACTCAAGAAGCAGCTTGGAGAACAGTTGTAGAAAGGTTTTATCCAACCAAGTTCCTCATCTTGGGGAGCACCAGTTTTGTTTGTGGAAAAGAAAGATAGAAGTCAAAGGTTATGCATAGATTACCGTTCACTCAATGAGGTGACTATCAAGAACAAATACCCTTTGCCTAGAATCAATGACTTGTTTGATCAGTTAGAAGGAGCCTGTGTGTTCTCAAAGATTGATCCCCGGTCAGGTTATTTCCAGCTCAAGATAAGAGAACAAGACATACCTAAGACAGCTTTCACCACAAGGTATGGATTGTATGAGTATACCGTGATGCCATTTGGTTTAACCAATGCTCCAGCATATTTCATGAATATGATGAACAAGGTGTTCATGGAGTTCCTTGATAAGTTTGTTGTCGTTTTCATCGATGACATTTTGATCTACTCCAAGAGCAAAGAAGAGCATGAAGGACATCTACGTTTGATACTTGAGAAGCTTAGAGATCATAAACTGTATGCCAAATTCAGCAAGTGTGAATTTTGGTTGAATGAAGTTGGATTTCTTAGACACGTTGTGTCAGGAGATGGAGTAGCAGTTGATCCTGCTAAGGTTTCAGCTGTGACTGAATGGGAATCTCCCAAGTTAGTAAAAGAAGTTCGTAGTTTCCTTGGCTTGGCAGGATACTACAGAAGGTTCATTGAGAATTTCTCTAAGGTAGCTAAGCCTATGACATAATTGCTAAAGAAAGACAAGAAGTTTGCTTGGTCTGAAGGCTGTGAACTTAGTTTCCAGGAATTAAAGAAGAGACTAGAGAAAGACTTCCAAGTGTATTGTGATGCATCTCATCATGGATTAGGTGCAGTACTTATGCAAGAAGGGAAGGTTGTGGCTTATTCCTCGAGACAACTCAAAACTCATGAAGTGAACTACCCTACTCATGATTTAGAGTTAGCCTCTGTTGTCCATGCACTCAAAACATGGAGACATTATCTTTTGGGAAAGCGATGTGAAAGGTTCACAGATCACAAGAGTTTGAAGTATATTTTCACTCGGAAAGAAATTAACATGAGACAAAGAAGATGGCTAGAACTCATCAAGGACTATGACTTGAGTTTGCAACACCACCCCGGTAAAGCAAATGTTGTAGCAGATGCTCTAAGCCGTAAGGTTTTTGTGAATGGCCTTACTAAGGGATAATTGCCAGATGATCTGTGTGCCCAATTTAGAGACCTCAGATTGGAGATTGTGCCTGAAGGACATCTCATGTCTTTGGATGTTCAACCTACTTTGTTGGACAAGATCAAAGAAGACCAGAAGACTGATAAGGAAATTGAAGAGATTAAGGAAAAGATTGGCAAAGGAAAAGCCAAAGGATTCCATGAAGAAAAATAGGGTACTTTATGGCATGGAAAACGTATTTGTGTTCCACAGGATCCGGAACTTCGAAAACTGATTTTACAAGAAGCACACAACTCACCGTATTCCATCCATCCGGGTAACACCAAAATGTACATGCATATGAAAGAAAGATTTTGGTGGAATAATCTCAAGAAGGACATCGCCGAACATATTGCTTTGTGTGATGTATGTAGTAGAGTGAAATCGGAACATCAAAAACCAGCAGGATTGTTACAACCACTACCTATTCCTGATTGGAAGTGGGACAAGATTGGTATGGATTTCATTACCGGATTACCAAGGACCAGGTCAGGATATGATTCTATTTGGGTAGTAGTGGATCGCCAAACTAAAGTGGCTCATTTCATACCCGTGAAGACAACTTATACAAGTGCTAAGTTAGACAAGATCTATATAAGCAGTATTGTATGTCTGCATGGAGTACCCAAGAGTATTGTGTCTGATAGAGGAACACAATTCACTTCTCATTTTTGGAGGCAATTACATGAGTCATTGGGAACGAGGTTGGAATTCAGCACCGCTTTTCATCCTCATACTGATGGACAGACAGAAAGGACTAATCATATTCTTGAAGATATGTTGAGGGAATGTGCCCTAGACTATGGAGCCAGTTGGGATGAAAGTTTGCCTTACGCAGAATTCTTTTATAATAATAGCTATCAAGCCAGTATTGAGATGGCACCATTTGAGTTTCTCTATGGGAGAAAGTGTACCACCCCATTGCTATGGAATGGTGTGGGAGAAAGAAGTTTGTTCGGACCAGAACTCATCAAAGAGGCTGAAGAGAAAGTCAAACTGGTTAAGGACAAATTGAAGATAGCACAGTCTCGACAGAAGAGATACGCAGATTGTAAGCATAGAGAAGTCACCTATGAAGTTGGTGATAGAGCCTATCTTAGAGTGTCACCACTTCGTGGAGTGAAGAGGTTTGGAGTCAAAGGAAAGTTGGCCCCAAGATATGTTGGACCATTCAAGATTCTGAGTCGCAAAGGAGAAGTAGCCTATGAGATTGAATTGCCAGAGTCTTTGTCAGCTGTTCATAATGTGTTCCATGTGAGTCAACTTAAGAAATGTCATCCAGAAATGGAAGAAACTTCTTTGAAGGATACTATACCTTTGGAAGAGGTCCAATTGGAAAGTGATCTCACCTATGAAGAGAAACCTATAAAGATTCTTGAGACCGCAGAAAGAGTTACTCGGACTAAGACTATCAAATTCTGCAAAGTTCAATGGAACCATCATTCTGAAGAAGAAGCAACTTGGGAAAGAGAAGATGATCTTCGGAAACACCACCCTCACCTATTTGCTAGCCAACCCGAATCCCAAGGAGAGATTCACCTTAAGGGGGTTAGATTTGTAACATCTCTAAAATCATGTTTCAAAAACTCATGCATCTCATCCATGCATCCATGATCATGTAGAATTTCATTTCAAAATCATTTCAAAACAGGAGCATATGTGCTCATTATTTTATTTATGAATGCTCTAGCATTTGTGCTACTTGCTATTGAGAAACGTACCAATATTCACTCAGTATTGTTTAGAATACTAACTTAAGTGATTCCAAAGGCTTGAGCCAAGTTTCAAAACAAGTATGAAATAAAACCAAAGTTTATGCCTTTTGTTATATCTTCCAAAGGCTTGATTTTATTTTATTTTTCAAATGACCCAAGTAGGTTTGAGTGAACAGATGTGTTTGACACATATTTGAGTACAAAGTTCACTGTACAAAAGACCAGAGAAAGTTTGAAATCAAACTGATTTGAAATGAGGTTTGAAAATCATTTCAGAAAATCAAAACAGAAATAGAAAATGAATTAAGAAAAGGAAAAAGGCTGGCGCCAGGATTTTGGCCCAACAAGCGAATCAAGCCCAATAGCCAGCCCACCCGGGATTTCCCTCTCCTCCTATTTTTCTCACCGCACCCGCGCTACCTAAGGAGTCACTGACCGGTGGACCCTCGCCAGCTCACCACCGTCTTCCCCAAATCACGCCCACAACCACGTCGCCAGCTGTTTCCTCCGCCATTCACTGCCGCGTTTTAAAACCGAGTTATTGCTGGCGTTTCCTCGCGTGATCCTTGCCCCCGCTCTGACTATAAGACCCCCAACCCTCGCCGCTCATTTCCCCTCACCTAGCACAGACGCCACGCCACCAGGCTGCCAGTAATTTCCATTGCCTCGCCGCAGACAGAACCCACTCCGGCGACCAATCCTGGTGAGCTCCGTGCGCGCCTTCCTCTCTGGTTCACGCGAACTGCTTTGCAACCTCCTTGCGCTTCTACTGACACCCTTAGTTCGTCCTGTACTACCCCAGGTCGTCGACTCCAACGAGCACCGCAAGTTCCCGATGCCGTCTCCAACTCCGGCAAGCGATTAAGGTAAAAGCCGACCACCCCGTTCCTTCCCTTTGACACTAACCTGTTCGCCTGATCGATGCGCACCCGCTGATGCCCTCCGTTTGTGTTAGGGCGGATCAGAACGTCGCCAACGTCGCCGTCCACCCGAGCCCGACGTTGTCCTCTACTCCGACGAGCTCCCATGGCCACTGCAGCGCGCCCCTTGTCAAGCCACCACCACGTTGAGCTATAGTACATCGCCGCGAGTCTGGTAAGCATCTCCGACGACCCCAAACCCCCTGTAGCCGCCGCGCCGCCGTGGACAGAGTGCACCGCCGCTAGGCGTCGCCGCGCGCCGCCAGACTTTGGTCGTTTGATCGAGAGCCGTTAGATCTAGATCTAACGCGTGAGACAGAATCACTTAACGAAACGGTATGTTTAGATCTGGACCGTGCGCAGTCACTTTAATCCAACGGCCTGCATCGACCGATCCGTGCAAAGCGATATCGACCAATTAGAACACGCCACGTGGCTAGGGTTTAGATTTAAAATCAGAATTTGAATCTATTAGATGTTTAAACTTGTTTTAATCATAACTTTTGATTCCCACGTCCAAATTTGACAAATTTTATATCAATAGAATCAGGAGAGAAAGCCCTTTCCATTAATGCAATGTGTTTAATGTTTTGTTTCTGTTAAAATGGTTATTTTTACAGAAACATGTGTAGGCCTATTTTGTGTATATTAATTATTTGAGAAATGTTTTAATGTTCAAATAAAGGTTGTTTGGCAAGATTTGAACTTGTTTATGAACCAGTACTATGCACTTGTCTTGTTGAGTATAGGAAATCATCACATATCATATTGCATGCATCCATATATTTTTGCTTGTATATATTTTGTATGTGATTTGGTGCTATCATTTTATGTGTAGATTTTGGTGCAAATAGTGATTGTGATTGTGAGGATTGTAGCTACTCTCCAAACTACCAAGGCAAGTGGTGCGTCATGATTTTATACCTATGTTTTTTTCAATTATGCATTAGAAATATTTTGCTAGACTTGCATGGATAAATTTTGGTCTTTATATGCAATGCTTGGGAAATCCTAGTAGTTGTAGAATTGCTAGAAATTTCTAACTTAAGATGCTTATCTATGCCATGCTTAGCCTAGCTAGTAGCAACCAAGGGTGGCTATATGTTCATGCTATGAATAAATATTTCTAAGTCTTTGGACTATGTTTTTGCTTAATAAAACAACTAAGTGAATGAATCACCTGGGTGTAATGGTTGTGAATGGGTTATGTTGAGTGGTTACACAAGGCCCATTTCTATGGTTTACCTTGTGTATCTCACTTGTGGAAAGCCACCCAGGAACAAAGGGATTTGAGAGGCCAAATGTCAAGAAGCTTCTAGTGCAGCCAATTGGCAATATGGGCTCTGCCTAGATCATATAGGTTGCAATAACTTAGCCATTTGGACAGTTGGTGGTAGTGGGATTGATAGGTTGGAGCGCGTCCATTTGGTCTAAGGGAAGGCTTCTGAAAGGTCCTGTCTTGGTGAAAATCAAGTCTTGTGGGGAAAGTGCACAACCACTGCGGATGGAAGAATCTAAGTACTTAGCCATGTACCTGGTATTGGACAATTTGAGCATCAAGACATGGAAGCTATCAAGAATCTCCTCATCCCAATTTCTAAGTAAAACTTGTGGTTGAACAAGGGTGAAGGACCCCAATGTCTATTGGTGGTTCCTTGGGATAAGTTTTTGACAAAGAAAAACTTAGAGTTTTCAACTGATAGGCAAAACCTATTTTGAGAAAAGCAAGCCTAAGCTACACTTAGCCAAAATGCATATAGTATTTAGTCCACCAATATTATACTAAGGTATCACTTGCCAATACTATTCCAATGTATTGGCCCACTGTGGCTATAACTTGTGATGTTACAGGTTATTCTGATGATGATTAGGAGTCATGAGTCTACACTCAACATGCTTGCCTGTGGCACATGAAGATGAAGACTTATTTATCTTATTACTTATTTAAACTCTTGTATTAGGCCTGTGACCATGGAGTTGTAAAAGACTATGTTTGTCTCTGGAATGACTGTAATAATGACCTTTGTTTCTGTGTACTTCATCCAGGGACTAGCATTGATCCAGGGACTAGCATTGCAATCACAGGGATCCTTTTCCTTTATAAAGGAGGGATCTTACATGTGGTAACAAAGAAGATTATAAGTATGAGTTCTGAAGATAGTTACCAAGGAGTAATCCTATTGGATCAAGTAGGTTTAGTCAATGAGTAATATCTCATAGATAGATAGAGATACTAAGAAGATAACTATAATACAATTGTAATGTTGTATTGATAAGGCCTTGATTAGCCAACTGGAAACCTAAGCCATAAATGATCAAAGGATTATAATGATCATGTTTATGTCACCAAGATTGAATGCTTATATCATGTATAAGTGACATTGGTGGATAGAACATGATTGAACCATAGTATAGATATGTTATTCTAGGTTAGCCATGACAAGTCACATTAATATAATGAGAGGTTGGAATATTAGATATTGGAGTTAAGTAGATATAAGATAGTATGATTAAGATGATTCTAGGGCAACCCTGGAATGTAGAAGTAGTATTTTCCTCTTGGTAAATACTAATCACTTGAGGAGAGTAGAACTTGATATATGCCTCTACTGGAGTAGTATTAGTGATGGATGATTAAGGAAGAGTATGAATGGAGTTAGAAGTATCTACTTGTTGGATTGGAGGTTATCAGCAGTAGAGTAGTTGGTTTAACCAAGTATGAATATAAGAAGATTATGAAAGCTTCAGTGTCAAGCTCATTGGATTTACAAGTGGATTTAGAAAAATAAAAGGTGGATAAGAATATCTTGTGAAGAAAAGCTCATCATGTTAGCACATGATGATTGATATGGAGAAATAGTATATCTAGGAAAGGAATTCCTTAATCAGAAGTCCAGAAATATGAAGTATGGAATATAGGAATCCTTGTTAAAGGCTAAACCCTAAATATTTAACCAAATAGAGTATACATCTCAAATAATTGATCTATCATTTTAATTCTACAATGGTTTATAGGAATATTTTCATATACCAACTTACTTGAGCACATCTTTGTCATTTTCAACCATCATTACCATAGGTGCTTAAGAACTATCTTTATCAATTATTTCTCATGAGTCAGCATATAAAAACAATCCCACTATCCTACTTTAACTGATGATATTATTAAAAATCACAAATATAAAGACAATGTGTTTAGACATTAATCTTTATTCACATCAATAAGAGAATATAAGTATATTGAGAACCCTAAACCCTAGGGTAAGCAATTATATTTTAAAACCCTAACTTCTATGTTAGCTATAATAAAACTTATACATTGCTATTTCCTAAATTTATGAGAATGATATTAACCATATTAAATCCTTAGGATATCATGCATTAAATAATAGTATGGGATCATTATATAAAATTCCTCCCTCTAAACTTTGAGCTAACTAAAATTAAGTTTTATAAACAAATAAGTAAATATCATATAATAAATCCATGGCTTATTATGGAAAGAAAATAGAATAACAAAGTTCCTTATAAAATATTAGCATGACCTATATAAACAAAATAAAGAAATACAACATTGATTAATAAAAGATCATAAAATGAATTTAATGCCATTCATTATTGTTGCAACTATTTTAACAAATAAATGCTCTAAAATAAATTTGAAACAAATGTGTAATACACAAATCTGAAAATAAAACAAAAAGAGAAAAGGAAACAGTAAAGAAAAAACTATAACCAGGCCGAAGCCCATTACCCCTCTTTCTTATCCATCGCCGCGAGCAACCACAGCCATCCAACTGAAGCCCAGTAGCAGCCGAACAACTAGCCCAATCTATCTTTCTCTCTGGTTGACAAGTGGGATCGAGGAGGTACCGCAGAGCAAATCAGAAGAACTGCTAGGGGTTTTTTCGCAAAAAGTATGTCATCGTCTTCCTCCCCGACGTCACAAGCAGCTGGCTGTCAGCATCGCCGCCGTCCGCCGCCACGCCATGATGTTCGGCCGCGCCAAGATCCATGCCACCACTCATGGTCCTCTACAAGATCCCCTCCGGCGCAAAAACGAACCCTATCTTCTTCTCTTTCCCCAATTCCCTCTGAGCCGGAACCCTAGCTCGCCGGACCTCTCTGTCCCCATCGTCTCCGGCTGTCCCAGGCCAAGCCAGAACCACCGTTCGACTCCCCTCGCTCGACTTGTTCATATCCCTAGACGAATCGAAGCCGTTCGACCTAAATCGAGCTCGCCATCACCGACGTTCCGCCGCCAGTCGACGCCGTTCCCAGCGATTCCGGTCGACCCTTGACTCACCAACACCTCTACTAGCCTCCTGGTACGGTTCTTCTCCCGATGATCCTCTCATATTCGTTGCCCGCTCGCTGTACCCGTCTGTCCTTGTTGACACCGACCGCACCACCATAGAGCTCGTCGCCGACGAGGCTCCGACGACCATTTCTTGACAGCACCACCACACTAAGGTTCAGCACATCGTGCTTAGTCGATCTAGGTTAGTCACGTTAGCTGGGGCACCGTCGGTCACCACCGGCGACCTCATTCTGGTGGTGGAGACCAGGATCGTATCATGCTGACGTCGTGCCTGTGTTTGTTGACCAGTCCTCGCCCATGTGGTAGGTGACGTGGTTCAGGGCCTGCTTGTCATTGGCTAGGAGTTGGAATACTTTCGGTAACAAAAACATTAATCAAGCCGAGCATGCCATGTGGCATGTGACCCATCAGTCAGTGACTTAGTCTAGGTTAGATTCGGTATAAAAAGTATTTATGTGTATGAAATAGATAAAACAATGTTAATTAAAATATAAGTATTTCCTGAAATGTAATAAAGGAATTAAAACTTGTTTAATTAATAAGTTTTGTTTTATAATTCACAAAAATATGTTTAATATATGAAAATTTTCAGAAAAATAAAATCTACAACTTAAAACTATTATCAAATATTATTATGATGATTATTTAAATAAATATAATTTAATAAAAGTTTTATAAGTAATAAAACTTTGATAAATCATATTTTAATATTAGCAAATATTAAAAATATAAATAAAATACTAAACATCTTAGACAAATAAGAATTATAATTTAAAACTGTAATCATGCATTATTATTCCACTTAATTAAATATTTATTATTTATTAAGTATTTATAAATAATAAATCTTATAAAAATCATATCTTATTATTTTTAAATCATAAAAATAAGTGTAATATACCAAAATGATCACAAAAATAATACCTATATGCTAAAAATATAACATTCCACTTTTGAGTTAAATAAAAAGTTAAACACTTCCATAACTTGAATCTAAACCTATTTCCTTAGTTAATAATTCATATAAGGGTAAATAAAAATTTCTAATATTCAAAAATTAGCCAATTGAGTCTAATAAATAGTATTAGTCTTCAATATTGATAATATGAAGTCAAAATGGTTCAACACATTTTAAATGAAATTTTATTGAATTATCCTTCAACTATAAGTGTAAATTATTTTATAAAAGGATTCTTATTTAATATAAAATCTCCAAGAATAATAGATAATGAAATAAACCTATTCCTTTACTTTAATGATAAGTTTATAAACAAATCAAAACACTATAGTGATATAATAAATAGTAAATAATATTGTTTACTTATTCATAAACCTTAACCACACCCTTATAAGGAGATAAATCCCTTTATACAACCATAATGTAAAGAAACCATTACCAACTAAAAATAATGCCATTCTTAAGTAACTTTAAAGAAACATGATGAAGTGAACAAGATATAAGTATAACAAGCATTACACCTAAATTCCATGTATGTTTTAAAGTTAACTTTAGTCTATAATACTTTAAATAATGCTAAAGACTTTATTATATGCTTTATAGTTAACTTTGGTCTGTTATAATTAATTTATGAAAGTATCTTAATACCAAACCAACCAAATTAAAAACCAAGATAGATAAGTCTCAAATACTAATGCTGACATTATTCAAATGAAGTAATTCTTTCTTATTTAAAGACTATAACTAGAAGGAACACTTCATAAGATTAAGTTAAAAGCTTAAATGCTTCTGCTTAGTTGAATAAGATTTTGTTCAAATGTTATTCTTTTTGCCACTTTAGAAAACAGATGACAACTAATCACAATCACATTACTTTATACTTTACTTGTATAATAAGATTATTAATACTTAAACTCTTTATAAGTGACATTACTTGTAAAGTAAAACTTGACGATAAACAATTAAGATGTAAGCAACCTTGAGTAGCATTCCATATGTGTGTATAGATACATGTTGTTTCACACACACTCACAAGCCTTAATAAGAAGCACATATATGAAACTTAATCTAAAAGGGCAACACATTCCAAGGAAACCAATTCCAGTATCCAAACCCTAAAACAACGTTATTCTCGGGATTCACGTTTATCAAATTGCATTACATTACTTATGCATAAAAGCATCTTGCTTCTTTAAACATTAGTCCTTACCGGACCAATGATGCAGATTTCAGCTATTGGATCTTATATTGTCTTGAAGACCGTGAGTGCAAAATCTTGCAATCACAAAAGGCAAGTTCACACTTGCTCATGTCCTTTGATTATTTTTTGTAAAGTATTTTGCAAATCTAGTATTGTCATCACCTGCATTCCAAAAAGGTCAAAAAACACTATTTTCATAATAATGTGATTATAGGTTAATTACCATGAGGTAATAACCTACTATAAGAGTTCCGGTGGTAAAGGAACATATTATCTAGGACTTAACAACCAATGTCGCCGGTGATTCTTGCACAATATATTACGCGTTGACCATGAGATTTGGAATGGGACGAAGAAGTCAGCTGTATCTTTCCCTCTCACATGGAGCTGGATGTGCGGGTCGTGGCTGTTATCACTCGTAGTGTGCATATTATATGGTAATTCATAGAGGATATGCATCATATGGGAGGGAGCCGTCAACGTCCCACGATAGTTCCGGCATCTGAACGGTCTGTACAAACCATTGCCGTAATTCAAAAGGTGCGCATGGTGTACACCAAGGAGACATGCGGGGTCGCGGAGAAGGCAGTGATTGGCTTGGATCTTAGGTTCGGCCTCAAACTAAGGAAGTTTGAATGGGTATGTACTCCCGGACGTGCAACAAAAACTAAGGTCTCTCATGGGTAAAGTGACGCACCTCTGCAGAGTGTAAGAACTGTAACTTGTTACTCCCTATTTTGGGAAGGAGCTGCGAACGAGGCGGGAAAGGAACTCCATGAAAGTTCTGGTAAACCCGTGAAAGCTGACGGACATAGCTTTTCAGAATAAAAGCAACCTTTGAAGAAATGTTTATAAAAACTTGCATTGCCTACGACCTACGGTCTGTGGCTATAGCTATAGTGCATCAAACACTCCTTTTCTAGTGAACTTGCTGAGTACGCTCGTACTGAACGTATCTTCTTAACCCTTGCTAGGTTCTAAAGCCAGTATAGACGATATCTACAGCAAGCTATGCTCCAGGAATCATCATTAAAGGCTAAAGCTCTTCAATGAAGTCAAGGAAGTCAACATATACATCCACACAAGTGAAGACAAAGTTGCGAATTAGATAAGAATATAATCTCTAGCCATAGAACCTAGCCAAATAGTTAGATGCTAATTTTGCTAGCATAATAGTTATGAGTTGTTTTTTTCTGATTCTTCTTTGTAAGAAGTTTCTTTCTCTCTCTTTAACCTAGAGTGTTCTTTGGATCTTATGTAAAGAGTTGAGTTGTAACCTATAGTCATGTCTTGGACCTGCTATGTTTCTGTTGTACTACTCTGAGGGATGTAATACTAGTGAACGGTGTTTCATTGGTGTTATGTCAACGACTATACTGTACTACATCATGCAGTGGTATGCTGGGTCACCGCAACGTGCTCCACTGAGTCCGAAGATGAGTACAGAGAACTGTGTGGCGCCAGGTGCTTTAGCAGGGCCGTACGACAATCATAGATTCCTAGGAACTTCAAGCTTCCCTCGGAGAACCCAAAATTCGACGGCGCGCAGGAGCCGAAAATCTGGCTCGACGATCACCTGTCGTTATTCAAGCTCCACGGCGGGAGCAAAAACACATACATACAATGCCTACAGCTGCATCTGACAGGCGCAACCAGAGCTTGGCTCAATTGCCTCCCTTCCGTATCCATTCGCTACTGGGAAGACGCAACTTTAAAGGCACCAGCAAGAGACCAGCTTCAATCGAGGAGTTACGGGCCTTCTGCCAACGGTCCAACGAGTCCATCCGCTCATATATATTACGCTGGTCCAACATAAAAAATTCAGCCGCAAACATCTCAGAAGAGAGTGTAATCGATGCTTTCGACGACGGCGTCGGGCGCCGTGAATTCAAGGAAGAGGTCGGGCGCGTCAAGCCCAAGACCATCAACCACCTAATGGATATCGCCAATCGCTGGGCCGATGGGAGAGGATGGTGCCAACCGAGCACGTTCGGATGACAAAGACGACTTCGGCCGCAGACCCAGTCGCCGTGGAAAAATAAGACCGCGCGTCTATGACGATCGCGAGGATGTCGACATGGTTGCGGTCGGCTACACCGATCGCCGCGACGATGGAAACCACAACAGCGGGTATCGCGGTGGCAACTACCGCGACAACGGAAGGCCCACCCAAACATGGATGCGCCACAACCTTGATGACGAGCCATCCGCATTCGAAAAGCTATCATGTCCCTGCACCATCCACTTCTACATCGACAAGAAAGATGGTAAGAGGAAGGCCAACCACATGATGATGGACTGCAGGGAGTTTCAAAAACTCCACGAGGGCTTCGCTCATATGCGTCGCTAGTCCGTGAACCCAGGGTTCGCCCCTGCTCCAGGAGCCGTAGCACATGGAGATCCACCACCACCCGGAGGACCTGCGTAGCCTGTGGCTGTGCCATCTCGAAACAACAGGGCAGACGCATACCCGCCAACATTGGGGGCCATGATAATACATAAGGGACGCCCAACTAACAAGATGCAAAAGAAGATCACTTGACATGTCCATCTGACCGTCATGGCTCCGCTAGCCATACCTGAGTACCTCAGTGGCTCAGAGTCATGCATCACTTTTGACCGCTCGGACCACCCGCGCCAGATACCTTGCCTAGGTCATTCTTCCCTGGTGCTCGAGGCCTAGATCAGAGGATTCAAGATGAGACATGTCTTCATGGACGGCGGCAGCGACATCAACATGATGTTCGCTAGCACACTCACAGCTATGCGAATCCCACTATGTAGCCTAGAGGCATCGGACATGACATTCCATAGCATCATCCCAGGCAAAGGTGTGTACCCCCGGGCAAACTATGGCTCGACGTCATCTTCGGCAAGCCTGATAACTTTAGGTCGAGCGGCTCGAGTTCGAAGTGGCAGACTTGCCATCACAATACCATGCCATTCTCGGGCGCGTGGCATTCGCAAGATTCTTGGCAGTACCGCATTACGCGTACCTTCTACTGAAGATGTCAGGACCCAACAGTTTCATCACCATCCTATGAAGCTTCACCAGGTCGGACAGCTGTGACAGGGACTTTAACAGAATCTCCTAATCGTTCGGCATGCAGGAGGATCTCGCAATATTAAAGGAGGTCATAGACAACGATTTGCCCCCATTCACCAGGCAAAACGCACCTGACATGTCCCTCGACTCCAAGGTAAACACCAAGAAGGTGCATGTCCATCCGACGGACCCCTCCAAGACGGTGTTGATCGCTAATGGTCTGAGTCTCGCTTACGAAAGCGCTCTCGTCGAGTTCCTCCATGAGCACTAGGAAATTTTCACCTGGTGTCTTGCGGACATGCCAGGAGTTCCTAGGGAATTCACCGATCACGCACACAATGTGTTTTCGGATACAGGACTGGTCAAGCAGTCGATGCGTTGACTGTTTGAGCAAAGAGCTGAAGCCATTGCTACCAAAGTCAATAGACTCCTCGATGCCAATTTCATAAGGGAGATAAAGGAAAGCACATCGGTAGCTAACTCCGTGCTAGTTCCCAAGAAGGACACAGACATCATGCGGATGTGTGCGGACTTCACATCGCTTAACAAGAACTGTCCTAAGGACCACTTTCCCCTACCACGGTTCAGCCAAATCATCGATTCAACCACAGGATGTGAGAAACTCTCCTTCCTCGACGCCTACTCAGGCTACCGCCCAATTCGAATGAAGGTCGAAGATCAGGAGAAAACGGCGTTCATCACGCCGTTCAGAGTTTTCAGCTACAACATGATGCCCTTCGAGCTAAAGAATGCAGGTGCCACTTATAAAAGGTGCATGTAGGCATGCCCGAAGAGCCAAATCGGAAACAACGTCCAGGTCTATGTCGATGACATAGTAATCAAGACCAAGGAAGCCAGAACACTCATCAATGATCTCCACGAGACGTTCAACAACCTTGATCGCTACAAGATCAAGATGAACCCAGACAAGTGCGCCTTCGGCATCCCGTCCGGCCAATTACTCGGGTACTTCATCTCTCAGCGGGGTATCGAGGCCAACCTGAAGAAAATCAGGGCTATACTAGCCATGGAGAAGCCCAAGAACATCAAAGGGGTACATCAGCTAGCTGGGCGAATCGGGGCGCTTAGCAGGTTCATCATCCGCATGGGCGAGAAGGACCTTCCTTTCTTTCAGCTACTGCGTAAGGCTAAAAAATTCGAGTGGACAGCTGAAGCCGATGAGGCATTTAAGGACCTCAAGCGTCTGCTCTCCACATCTCCAGTTCTGGTCACGCCAAAGGAGAGGGAGCCTTGGCTGCTATACATTGCAGCTCCACACCAGGTAGTAAGCACTACCCTCGTGGTAAAACGACCCGAAGATGGAAAAACTCATGGGGTGCAGCACCCAGTCTACTACCTTAGTGAGGTACTGACCCCAACAAAGCAGAGGTATCCTCACTACCAAAAACTCGCCTATGGCATATTCATGACGGCTCGTCGATTGAGCCACTACTTTCAGGAGCATCAGATCATAGTGGTCAACGACGCACCACTGTCGAAAATCTTGAACAACCCCGAAGCAACTGGCAGGGTAGCCCTATGGGGCATCGAGTTGTCCCCTCGAGACATCCTCTACGAGAGGCGCACTGCTATGAAGTCCCAGGTGCTCCATGACTTCCTCGTCCACTGGATGGAGCTCCAGTTGCCAGACACCCCAGACATGTCCCATTCCTAGACAATGCACTTCGATGGATCCAAACATGAGGCTGGAGCAGGAGCCAGAATAATATTGACGTCCCCTCAAAGGGACAAGATGAGATACATCCTTTGGATGAAGTTCCGCGCATACAACAATGGAGCCGAGGACGAGGAACTCCTCCATGGCATGCGGATGGCAAAGTTGTGTGGCGCCACGCACCTCGTCATCTATGGTGACTCTAACCTCGTCGTTCAGCAGACGATGAACGAGTGTGACACACATAGCGCCAACATGATTGCCTATCGTGCGCTCTACAACTCACTCGAAGGAGAATTCTACGGTTGCGAACTCTGACACATAGGCAGAGAAAGCAATGAATAGGCCGACAAGCTTTCCAATATCGGTGCAACTTGTGCCCCAGTACCACCAGGTGTGTTCCTCGAGAAAATCTATGTGCCCTGAATAAAGTAGAAGTTCCCAAAAGTACACAACCAATGCTGCAGGACACTCGGGGGCTTCTCCACCCAAGAAAACCGAAGGGCCTGAAGAGCTCGATACGGAGGTCAAACTGGTGAGTCTCATGCAGGTCATGGCAGTCGAACAAACTTGGACTTAGTCGTACCTCAAGTACCTGATAAGCAAACAACTGCCTGAGGATCCAACTGATCCTGACACATAGCTCGCCGGTCAAAGGCCTTCACTATCATCAGCGGCGAGCTATACAAACGCAACATCTCAGGTGTGCTCCAATGGTGCATCACTAACAGTGACGGGAAAAATATTCTCCTCGACATCCACGAAGGGATTTGCGGCCACCACATAGGCAGCCGCGCCCTAGTCGCCAAGGCTCTTTGAGCTGGCTTCTACTGGCCAACCGCAATGAGTGACGCCAAGGAGATCGTCCAGAGGTGCAACACTTGTCAAAGGCACGTAGACAAGCCGCACACCCCAGGATCGGAGCTGCGGCCCATACCATTGGCCTGGCCCTTCGCCCTAGTGAGGACTTGACATGATTGGCAAGATGCCAAAATCCTCACCAGGAGGGCATGTCTTCCTCTTGGTAGCACTCGACAAATTCACCAGGTGGATCGAGGCCATGCCTGTCACTAACCAAAGCGGCACCGCCGCTGTCAATTTTTTTGATTCCATTGTCGACAGGTTCAGAGTACCACATAGCATCATAATGGACAATGGCTCGAACTTCACCTCGAAGGAGCTCCGAGACTTCTGCAAATACCTCGGCATCAACCTCACATACGCCTCCGTGGCGCATCCGCAGACCAACGGGTAGGTCGAAAAGGCTAACGGCCTCGTCGGCAACGACATCAAGAAACGACTGCTGGACCCACTCGAAAGGCTTGCAGGCGCCTGGGCAGACGAGCTACCCTCTGTCCTCTAGAGCCCGCGCACAACGCCAAACAGCTCAACTGGCTACACGCCCTTCTCCATGGTGCACGGAGTTGAAGGCATGTTTCCTGCCGAGGTAAGCTACAAAGCCCCGTGAGTCGTTGCCTACAACAAAGCCGAATCATCGGCCACACTCAAAGGGACCGTCGAAATATTATAGGAAGCTCGCGACATCACCGCGCCACAGTCAATGTTGTACCAGCAAAGTCTACTCAACTACCACAGTCATCGGCTTCGCCCCAGGTCCTTCATCGAAGGATACCTCGTCATACGACTCAAGCAGAAAGGGCACCTAAAGCTCGAATCACCTTGGGAAGGACCCTACTGTCACATCCCAAAACTTTCCAAATTTTGAAATGTCAAAAATAAACAAACAAAAGAAACAAATGTTGAAATTTAGGGGAAAAGAAACTTTTGCTTCTAAATGGAAACATAAAAACCTTACTTGAACAAAACTTGAATGAAAAAGCAACAAAGAATTTTTAAACAAATTAAATGCTTTCATGCATGGAATGTATCTTGATTTTAAGCACTTGGAAAAGTTAAACCTAAACCCTAAACCCTAATAAAGGAAATCATCATCAAGATCACTCCAATACTATGGCTTTGTTCCATATAAAAATTTAGCAACAACATTTCTAAATGACCATTAATTGTAAACACCAATATTACAAAACCATGGGATTTGGTTTCACTCCATTTGGAGCCATGGATAAAAACTTATGATTTTTATAAGATAAAAGAAAATATTCCAAGGCTAATAAAGCTCATAAGTAAAATCAATGATTAATTTTGAACAAAGTAATCCTAAAAGGATTTAAAAAATATTAAATCAAAATATACAAATTGGAATCACTATTTTTGGAGCTATAAATAAAAATATATGAATTTTATATGACAAAGAAAGAAATAAATAAATAAATAAGAATTGTTGCAAGAACAATTTAAAAACCATGGCTAAATTCCATGAGTAAATGGAATAAAAGCTTATTAAATAATATAAAAAGATAAAAGTTTATTTAAATAAAATTTTATGGGCTTATGAACCATATTCAAATATTATTTAAATAAATACCAATATGCATCACTTATATTTAAATGAATATTAATTGATAAAAAATATTTGAATTAGACTAAATAAACAATCTGGTTTTTGTATAAAATCTACTGAAAAGGCTGGTGAAGGTTTGAATTCAAATTGAAGTTTAAATCAGTTGATTTGAATAAAAACAGAAAACAGAAAAAGAAAAGAAAAAAGATTTGAAAAAAAAGAGAAGCCTAACCTGACCCAACTAGGCCCAGCAAGCCCTATCCCAATACAGCGCACCCGGGCCACCTCTCTCCCCCCTCTTCTTTCTTTTCTCACCGCACAGAACACCTGCACCCTCACTGACCGACTGACCCCACCTGCCCCGTCAGCATCGTCTTCAATCGCGCGCTGAACTCGCCCCCTTTCCTCTACCGTTTCTGGTCGGAATTGAATCATGTAAATTAGCTTAACTACCATAGTAATCCCCTCCCCCGACCATGCCTTCTTAACCCCCTCGCCCTCCTCTCTGTTTCCCCTCAAACCCCACAACCTGAGAGCCCCCAGGCTGCCCACAATTTAGCTTGCACCACCGTAGTCTCCGACGAGCTCCAACGTCGATTCCGGTAAGCACCGTGCGCCCCATGCCCTCTGGATTGCATTTCCATGTACGTTGTCTTCGTGCGCACCCACTGATCCTCTCCGTCTATTTTCTCGTGGCCCAGACGCTCGGCTTTGTCCTTGTTTGCAGACAACCAATGCCAGACGCCGCTCCAGCGATAAATTTCCGGTGAGCCCGACCACCCCCTCGCCTCTGCCTTGCTCTGTTGCGTCCACCGTTGACAGACACATCTTCTCATACTATTATTGTGCTTGCTCGAGCCACAGGTCCTAGCCTCCGTCTTCGACTGCACGTACCCGACAGTGGGCACATCTCTGACGAGGAATCGTCGCCGCACCCGCGCGACCGGCCTCGCCCACGACCACCTTGAGAACCGCCTCGCCACTGCGACCCTTGTAATGCCCTGCACTCCCTCCCTTACCCCCTAGCGCTGCTAGTACACCGTCGCCCGACGCGTTGCCGCCACTGTTTCCATTTGCGTCGCCAGTTTCTGGACAGAGCGATCTGGTCCGCTAGATGCAGATCTGAGGGTTAGGATAGATCCACTTAACGAAGGGGTACGGTTCAATCTGGTCCGTGTGATTTTAGTTAGATCTAATGGCTCGTGTAGCTGATCCACGCAAAACGGTATCAATCAATCAGAACACACCACGTGTCTATGAGTTTGATTTAAAATCCAGATTTTGATCTATTAGATGAATTAACTTGTAAAATTCAGAACTTTTGTTCTGTAAATCCAAAAATTACAAATTAGGTGTATATGGATTCATAAAAATATGAACTTTGCACCTATGTCTCTGAAAAATTAGATTTTTATGCAGAGACGTGTTTAGGGCTGTTTTGAGTATAAAAATTGTTCTAAAATTTATTTTTGAGTAAATCCTGTTGCAAATGGTTTGGTTTTGAAACTTCTGACCGTAAACACCAACATTTGAAATTAAAAATATATTTTGTTGACACTAGGAATTATCCCTTTGAATAAAATCTTTTCTATGAAAAGAAAAATGATTAAATGACTTATTTTCACTAACTTGTATCCAAATGAAATTCCACTTTTATAAAAAGGACCAGTAGGTGTTTTGAAATGTTTAGAACCTTGTTAGGAACAAATTTTTCAATAAAAAACCTTTTGCATGCTTGCATGCATTTCTTTGTTTCTTATTTTGTTTTGTTATTTGGTGTGCTGGTTTTGAATGTGTGCTTTGCTTGATTGTGATGTATTGAAATTTGAAGAGTGTGACATTTGCAAGATCAAGGAGAGTACCTAGATTTTCTACTAAAAAGGCAAGTGATACTTTGGTCATCAAAAGTCCTATCTTTTCAATATTGCATTAGTGATATTTTTGTAGTATGCATGATAGGACTATTTTGTATAATTCTATGCTATGCTATGGTAGATCCTATAGACTGTATCTTGGTAGAAATTTTCCTAAGATTAAGATACATGTTGTGCTAGTATGCTTAGCCTAGCTATTAGAATTCAAGGGTGGAAATTCATGTTATGATATTATGGAAAGGTTATGCCTATGTGTTTGTGACTAAGAAAACAACTTGTTAATGATACACCTGGGTTGAATGGGATGTATGGTTTGTGTTGAGTGGTTACACATGGCCCATGTCTAAGGTTTACCCTGTGTATCACACTTGTGGATGGACACCTAGGAACAAAGAGATTGGAGACATTCTTGTCGCAAAAGCTTCCAGTGCAACCGCATGGCATATGGGATCTACCTTGACCAACTAAGTTGCAAGAACTCAGCCAGATGGACAGATGGTGGTAGTGATGATAGGATGGAACGCGTCCATGGTGGTCTGAGGGATTGTTTCTGAAAAGTCTCGTCTCGATGCATGTCGAGTCTTGTGGGGAAAGTGCACCACCTCTCGAGAGGGTAATAACTAAGTACTTAGCCGTGTCCCCGGTTATGGACAATTTTGAGCATCAAGACACTGAAGCAGTTCAAGAATCTTATCATTCTAATTTCTCTAAGTTAAAACTTTTTAGGTGAACAAGGGTAGCACCTGGTGTGTATCCAGTGTGCCATGTTTGATGAAGTGTTTTGAAAAAGAGAAAAACTATTTTTCAAAAGATAGGAAAAACTTATTTTATGCAAAGGCCAGCCAAAACTCCACTTAGCCATATATTCATGTAGATGTTAGATTCTCCATATCAATATGATATCACTTGCCAATACAATTCAAATGTATTGACCCTTGTGGCTGTAACATATCATGTTGCAGGTTTGTTTAATGGTAGTGAAGTTTGTTGAGTAGGGATTTCAAGTCTACAGCCAACATGATTGCCTATGGCACATGAAGATGAAGGACTCCATGCTTTATAGTTCTATCTGCTACTTTGTAATAAGATAGCCATATGAGCTATGTAAGTTGTAATGAACTATTTTATTCCTGGTTATGAGTTGTAATATGACCTTTGTTTCTTTATATTACATCTTAAACTGTGGGTGCTAGCTAATCGATCCAGGGACTAGCACTGTAAACATAGGGATCTCTACCTCATCAGGTTGGGACCTCTACAGATGGTATCAGAGCACTGTGTTGCCTATAGGTTTGTAACCCTAGGATTTGGAAAAAAACCTTAGAAATAGGAGTTGTATTTGTTCTAACTTATTTACAAACAATCTTTTAAACTCTTTCCTCAACATTTTGTTTTGATTCTACATCTCTTCCTTTTCAACTTGATGGACAAGGAATTCAACATCTCAAAATACTTCAGCTTCAGTTTCACCAAGGACTTCAACTTGGACATCACTAGGGACTTCAAGTAAGATAAGAATAATACTCAAGACCTGGAGACTAAAGGAAACTCAACTTAGGAGGAACAATTGCATCCATCACCATTGAGCCTTGTGACCAAGATTCAAAAATTTATTCCAAGGATACCATGATCTTATTCCTGATGAAATAGCTAAGAAGAAGGATTGAACGATCCCAAGTGATACCCATAGTTGGACCACCATACTAGTGTCTCATTTAAAAATCGATTTGCTAATCATTTATTGATCATATCAACCTATGTGGTATAGCAAAAATATTTTTTTACCTAAAAATTATGCTTGAACCTTGTTGATTGAGTGGAGTGCATTATTGCTATTGCTTGTATATTGCTTTGTGCGATTTGTTGTGTATGAGTAGAATTCTTTCCCTAGAAAACTTGTCTGTTCTAACTCCAACCCAACCCAAACAGATGACTTCTCAAAGAGACCACAACTCCAACATCAAGGATGGTGACACCAACAACCTTGAGATGCTCATGACAAAACAACTACTAGCAACCCAAACTAGTTTGAATCAAGTGACAAACCAGTTTTTAGCCAACAACCATAACAACATTGAGTCAGACCCAGCCATGCTAAAGTTCTTGGGATCCCAATCCCCATTGTTACAAAGGATGACCAACCAAATGATCAACATGAGAAGCAACCCTTCCCAAAGAGATTTTGACAACAATGATTTCAAGAATGATATTCTGAGAAGAACCCAAGCCTGCAAAATTTGTGGAGACATAGGACACACTAATAAAGAGCATATTGACCAGTTCCCTAATTGTGATGAGACCCATCCAACTAGACAATGCCTCACATCTCAAGTTACTTGTTTCCTATGTGAAGGAACTAACCATGTCCCTGTCCAATGCCACTCTATCCTATAGTTCAACAGATGAAACATCAAGCTAAGTATGGAAAAAATCAAGTCTTTGGAAACACCCCTGAAGGTACAACTTCTATCAAGGATGATGAAGACAAAGTCAAATCTCAGTATGCACCTCCATACAATGTAACCAACTTTGGTGAACAAAAGAGGAAACATGGACGTTATCCTAGGAACCGTTCTAAGAACCGAGGAGAGTTTACCACATTTGTGGTAAAATATGAAGAACATGAACTAAGAGAACTCCTAGCCTTAGAGAGGCCAAAAAAGTAGAAGGGCCAAGGAAACAAACAAGAGATAGTGATACAAAGGATAAAGTGGGATATTAGCCAGATGATGTGCCACGAATACAATGAGCTATGGCATTATGCATCAAATTTTCCAGAAAAGGAAAAGAGCAAGACAAGAAAACTTGGAAAGGATCTCAACCTTGTCACCTGTTTCAAATGTGGTAATAAGGGACACTATGCAAACAACTATCCATAGAAGTTATATCAAGACACCAAGTAAGCCAACATGCAATCTAGCAAAAAATCTTTTAAGGGTGGTAGTACCCTAGTTGTCCTGAAACCAACTTGTTGATTCTAGCCTTCCCGAATCTCGAGACAAGATTTCCTTTAAGGGTGGTAGTCTGTCACATCCCAAAATTTTCCAAATTTTGAAAATGTGAAAAATAAACAAACAAAAGAAACAAATGTTGAAATTTAGGGGGAAAAGAAAATTTTGCTTCTAAATGGAAACATCAAAACCTTACTTGAATAAAACTTGAATGAAAAAGCAACAAAGAAATTTTCAAACAAATCAAATGCATTCATGCATGGAATGTATCTTGATTTTAAGCACTTGGAAAAGTTAAACCTATACCCTAATAAAGGAAATCATCATCAAGATCACTCCAAGACCATGGCTTTGTTCCATATAAAATTTAGCAACAACATTTCTAAATGACCAATAATGGTAAACACCAATATTACAAAACCATGGGATTTGGTTTCACTCCATTTGGAGCCATGGATAAAAACTTATGATTTTTATAAGTTAAAAGAAAATATTCCAAGGCTAATAAAACTCATAACTAAAATCAATGCTTAACAGTGAACAAAGTAATCCTAAAAGGATTTAAAAAGATAAATAAATACTAAATAAAATTATACAAATTGGAATCACTATTTTTGGAGCTATAAATAAAAATATAGGAATTTTATAAGACAAAGAAACAAATAAATAAATAAATAAGAATTGTTGCAAGAACAATTTAAAAACCATGGCTAAAATCCATGAGTAAGTGGAATAAAATCTTATTAAATAATATAAAAGATAAAAGTTTATTTAAATAAAAAATTTATGGGCTTATGAACCATATTCAAATTTTATTTAAATAAATACCAACATGCATCAATTATATTTAAATGAATATTAATTGATAAAAAAAATATTTGAATTAGACTAAATAACCAATCTGGTTTTTTTATAAAATCTACTAAAAAGGTTGGTGAAGGTTTGAATTCAAATTGAATTTTAAATCAATTGATTTGAATAAAAATAGAAAACAGAAAAAGAAAAGGAAAAAGATTTGAAAAAAAGAGAAGCCTAACCTGCCCAACTAGGCCCAGCAAGCCCCAGCCCAATACAGCCCACCTAGGCCACCTCTCTCACCCCCTCTTGTTTCTTTTCTCACCGCACAAAACACCCGCACCCTCACTGACCGACTGACCCCACCTGCCCCGTTAGCATTGTCTTCAACCGCACGCTCCCTTACCCCCTAGCGCCGCCAGTACACCGTCGCCCGAGGCATCGCTGCCGTTGTTGCCATTTGCGCCGCAAGTATCTGGCCAAAGCGATCTGGTCTGCTAGATGCAGATCTGAGGGTTAGGATAGATCCACTTAACAAAGGGGTACAGTTCAATCTGGTCCATGCTATTTCAGTTAGATCTAATGGCTCATATAGCTGATCCACGTGAAATGGTATCAACCAATCAGAACACACCACGTGTCTGTGAGTTTGATTTAAAATCCAGATTTTGATCTATTAGATGAATTAACTTGAAAAATTCATAACTTTTGATCTGTAAATCCAAAAATTACAAATTAGGTGTCTATGGATTTATAAAAATGTGAACTTTGCACCTATGCCCTTACTTTATTCATTTCGTTCTGAAAAATTAGATGTTTATTCAGAGACGTGTTTAGGGCTGTTTTGAGTATAAAAATTATTCTAAAAATTATTTTTGAGTAAATCCTATTGCAAATGGTTTGGTTTTGAATCCTCTGACCGTAAACACCAACATTTGAAATTAAAAATATATTTTTTTGACACTAGGAATTATCCCTTTGAATAAAATCTTTTCTAACAAAAGAAAAAATGATTAAATGACTTATTTTCACTAACTTGTATCCAAATGAAATTCCACTTTTATAAAAAGGACTAGTAGGTGTTTTGAAATGTTTAGAACCTTGTTAGGAACAAATTTTTCAATTAAAAACCTTTTGCATGCTTGCATGCATTTCTTTGTTTCTTATTTTGTTTTGTTATTTGGTGTGCTGGTTTTGAATGTGTGCTTTGCTTGATTGTGATGTAGTGAAATTTGAAGAGTGTGACATTTGCAAGATCAAGGAGAGTACCTAGATTTTCTACTAAAAAGGCAAGTGATACTTTGGTCATCAAAAGTCCTATCTTTTCAATATTGCATTAGTGATATTTTTGTAGTATGCATGATAGGACTATTTTGTATAATTCTATGCTATGCTATGGTAGATCCTATAGAATGTATCTTGGTAAAAAATTTCCTAAGATTAAGAGACATGTTGTGCTAGTATTCTTAGTCTAGCTATTAGAATTCAAGGGTGGAAATTCATGTTATGATATTATGGAAAGGTTATGCCTATGTGTATGTGACTAAGAAAACAACTTGTTAATGAAACACCTGGGTTGAATGGGATGTATGGTTTGTGTTGAGTGGTTACACAGGGCCCATGTCTATGGTTTACCCTGTGTATCACACTTGTGGATGGCCACCTAGGAACAAAGAGATTGGAGACATTCTTGTCGCAAAAGCTTCCAGTGCAACCACATGGCATATGGGATCTACCTTTACCAACTAAGTTGCAAGAACTCAGCCAGATGGACAGATGGTGGTAGTGATGATAGGATGGAACGCGTCCATGGTGGTCTGAGGGATTGTTTCTGAAAAGTCTCGTCTCAATGCATGTCGAGTCTTGTGGGGAAAGTGCACCAACTCTCGAGAGGGTAAAAACTAAGTACTTAGCAATGTCCCCAGTTATGGACAATTTTGAGCATCAAGACACTGAAGCAGTTCAAGAATCTTATCATTCTAATTTCTCTAAGTTAAAACTTGTTGGGTGAACAAGGGTAGCACCTGGTGTGTATCTAGTGTGCCATGTTTGATGAAGTGTTTTGAAAAATAGGAAAACTATTTTCGAAAAGATAGGAAAAACTTATTTTATACAAAGGCCAGCCAAAACTCCACTTAGCCATATATTCATGTATATGTTAGATTCTCCATATCAATATGATATCACTTGCCAATAAAATTCAAATGTATTGACCCTTGTGGTTGTAACTTATCATGTTGTAGGTTTGTTTGATGTTAGTGAAGTTTGTTGAGTAGGGATTTCAAGTCTACAACCAACATGATTGCCTGTGGCACATGAAGATGAAGGACTCCATGCTTTATAGTTATATCTACTGCTTTTAATAAGATAGCCATATGATCTATGTAAGTTGTAATGAACTATTTTATTCCTGGTTATGAGTTGTAATATGGCCTTTGTTTCTAGATATTACATCTTAAACTGTGGGTGCTAGCTAATCGACCCAGGGACTAGCACTGTAAACACAGGGATCTCTACCTTATCAGGTTGGGACCTCTACACCTACTTGGTCAACAAAGTAATCCGAGGTGGCGCCTACCACCTCAAGGAGGTTTAATCAGGAGCGAATACTCCAATCCCTAGAGCGTCGCACAGCTGCGACACTTCTATCCATAGTTGTCTTTTACTTTAAATAAGGCTATTTAGCCAGGATACTCATCCAAACATTGTACCTCCTACAGTATGATGAGTAAAAGCTAAGTTTCTTGGCACAATTTCTAAACCTTATATACATTTGTATCACTAAAAATGCTTGGGGGATGCGCCTTGCTCTACGACTTCGTTGATTGACAACAACACATAACACCTGAGTAGCTGACCACGCCAGGCTAACGAAAAGGACATGCACAGTTTATAGTCAAACAATACACTACGTGCTAATACACATAACTTTACAAGGGCATCAACAGCCCACTCGACAATATACAAACTTCACATTGTTTTGTTTTCTACCTACAGGACTCAACCATGCTAGAGCAGGACGTTCGTTCGCTCCTCGAAAATGTCTACAATCTCTTCCACATACTGCGCTACTGCCTCATAATGGGTGCGCATATCCCAAGACATACCATCCGGAGGAGGAGGTGGACCAGCTGATATCTCTGCAACATTGACACTGCGACAATGTAGCCGAACAAGTGATATGGATGCCTTCACACCTGCCACCAGCTGATGGCGCACTAGATCCTTCACGTGGCTTGTATCGCAAAATTTTCCAAGAAAGCGCAAGAAGATTGAGGGAGCCGAATCCAAAGGGAACATCGTGGCCCAGATTGCTGCGAGTGAAGACCTGGCATGCTTCGGCACTCGAAGAACTTGATGGATGCGGTCTTGAACCGTGGTGAGAACAATTGCCCGATCACGATCCATCCAGAATAAGCCACCAGCCTATAACTCATGTTGCATCAAGCAAATCATTCGAATTGCAACATGCTCCTTCTCTTCCTGCAGAATACGATTCACAACTGCACAACAAAGCAGTAGGTGAATGGGCATAAAACATAATGAAGTAGAAAAAATAAAGCCCACGATGAACTACACTGGAGCTGCTCGCCCATCTGCAGAAATTCTTCAAGAAGAAACTCCTTCCTTGCAGCAGCTCGCTCGACCTTGGATTTCCATACATCCTCATGACCACGGATCGTAAGCACTTCTTTATCCAAGCTTCGGATGCGATCGCGCAACATTGGTAATTGTGATGCCTCACTCGGCGGCGGATAGGATCCAAGGAAAGGAGAAGGTGCGAACACTGGACCAGCACTCGAAGGACCCTAAAGGGTATACAAATAACAGAGCATCAAAATCACGGCACTTGAAAACATGCGAAACATGCATTTATATTGACATCAATAAAGCCACTACATGGTAGAGTAACACTTGTTTAGCTCAAAAGCATTACATAACGAAAGGAGAAAGAAACTAAGATAGGCAAACTACAGGGCAAGCGACCTAATCAGCTGCGTCAGGAGCAGCTTCGGATCCTGAGGCTTTCGCCTTGGCCGCCCGCTGCTCGAGCGCACATGTAGCCGGGAGATCGATAAGCCTGAGACCAAAATTCTTGCACTTTGAAGCGAAGGTGCAAACGCTACCTCGGAGCCGTCTGCTGCTCTCGGCATCTGCGAGGTGATGCGCGGAAGATTTAGTTGCACGCCAGACACCACTGCCATCGCCAGCTGATACGTCGGAAACGTATCTATAATTTTTTATGTTCCATGCTTGTTAGTATCTACTTTGCTTTGCTTTGATTTTTCTACACTTTGAGGTGCTTTTTACATGTTTTCTGGTACTAACCTATTAACAAGTTGCCACAGTGCCAGTTGCCTGTTTTCTGCTGTTTTTGGTTTCAGAAAAGCTAGTAAAGAAATATTTACGAAATTGGATGGGGCAAACGTCAAAATCAATTACTTTCTGTGGGGAACAAGAAGTCCAGAGGGGAGACGAGGACGAGTGCCAGGGCGGCCAAACCCCCCTAGGCATGGCCAGGGGTGGGCCCGCGCCTGGGTAGGGTTTGACCCCCCTGGTCGCCTCCTCGGTCTACCCCTTTTCCTATAAGAAGCCCCCGATGCAGAAACCCTAAGCACCCGATAAAATATCCACGAAACCGTCTATAGCCGCTGCCACCATCGCCCCTAGATCGGGGGGATCTGAAGTTATTATCGGCACCCTGCCGGAGGGGAGGTCATCCCGGAGGCCTTCTCTCCGGTATGATGCGTGAGTAGTTCCATGTTGGACTAAGGGTCCATGTAGTAGCTAGATGATTGTATCTCCTCCTTTGTGCTTTCATGTATAGATCTTGTGAGCTCCGTTCATGATCAAGATCTAATCTATTTGTAATCATGCATGTTGTGTTTGCGAGGATCCGATGGATATTGAGATTATTATGCTGGTTTGATTAATGGTTTTGTCTTTATGATTATTTCATGTCTGTGTTGTTTGTGATCTTGCATGCTCTCCGTTGTTAGTAGCTATATTGGCCAAGTAGTTGCTAGTGACTCCAAGAGGTGGTATTTATGCTCGATAGTGGGTTCATGCCTCTAGTTTCCAAGGGAAGTTACAATAATCTCTTTGGTTGTAGAATGTGTTGTTGCCACTAGGGAGAAAACAACGGTCTCTTGTTCATGGAACATGTGGACTGTTTACCTTACACACTTTGCCTAAAGCAGTTGTCTGTTGCTTGCAACTTAATACTGGAGGGGGTTCGGATGATAACCTGAAGGTGGACTTCTAGTCATAGATGTTGTCGGGGGGATAACCCCTGGTAGGGTCACGAGAGGGGAAACATAGCGCAACTGGGTTGGCTCCGAGTAAAAAAGGAACCAGGCCGGGTAAGAACAGCCGGGTAAGATAAGCATGAGAGCCGAGATACAAACTATCTCGGCCCATATAGGACAAAGTTGTAACCCTTGCAGGTACCAACGAACGGATTCGACCGAGGAAGGGCTGAGTCAAGAAGGACACGAGGCACCTTTCCGAGTAAGGTTCAGGAGGGACCATGGTAAAGCATGGTCAAAAGAGAAAGGCGGCGCCGGGTGACACAAAAGGAGCCGGGTGATGCCCAAAGTACACGCTGGCGTCCAAAGTAACAGCGTGACGTCAAAAAGAACAAGAGGCAGCGTACCATAAGACCGTTGGCTATCAAGCTTTATGGACCGGGCCTTGGGCTTAGGGAAGCCCATAACCCAGCCCATATCGTAGGGACCAATATCCAAATAGTAAACTCTAGAACCTAAAGGGGTATTAGCTTGCTAGCACCGCCTATATAAGGGAGGGCATAGAAGTAGTAGAAGGAGGTTGGACCAAGTAGGGAACTAGTGTTGCGTACTCAAGATAATACAGCTCAAGGAGCACTTGTAATCTTTGGCGTAATATCAAATTGTGGAGAGTTCTTGTTCTTCATGCATGGCTCGACCGTGCACTCCCTCCCCGGTGACCACAAGCACCCATTCGGCCCCCAACTTAAGCCTACCCATGGCATCTGCCGTGCCACCACCACGACAGTTGGCGCCCACCATGGAGAAGAAGCAGGTGCTTGGCGGAGTCTTCATCCAGATGGGCAAAATCATCGCCAAGACCAGCGAGCGTGTCTACTCCGGCCTCATTCAGAGGTTTGGAGCGCTCAACTTCGTCAGCGACAACGCGGGCTGCTTCGGGACCAAGCCGTTCCCTAGGGGCGGTCGCTTCATCAAGTTCGCCGAGCACCTGGTCTACGTCGCGGTGCGCGTGGAGCGCGCATATCCTGAGCACGTCGTCCTAGCGCCGGATCCTCCAATGTCTCCTGTCGCTGGGAAACCTCACCAACTCGTCTCCATGGAGGTAATGATGACATCACCAAATCCCATAGCTCCCCCAGTAGTTCCAGTAGTGAATGAGAACGCAGAGGGAGGAAATCAAGAAGAAACGCCGAAGCCTGCAAGAACATCAAAGGCGCCACTGGAAAACCCAGAGAACATAGCTAGGAGCAAAAGGGCTAAGGAGCTGCAGGAAGTGATAGACAAGTTGGCAGAGCCAGTGGCACAAGTAACTGACCCGGCGCGTGTGCAAGCCGAGTTGGAAGAAGCCAGGATAAAAGTCCTGGAGAAAGCCAAGGAGCTAGCACAGTTACAGCAGGACGTGGATATCACTATCCGAGAGCTCAGCTCGGCAAATCGAGTCAAGGGCGCAAAGACCCGGCTTGATGCAACGATACTGAGAGGAAGGAACCTCAATGAAGAGCTGGCAGATGCGACATCGAAGATAACGCCAGAGAACAGCAATGAGGTGGCCATGCGTCCAACATACAACACAGCAGCAGCTAATCTGCGAGCAACAGAAGCAGCAATGGCGGAATTACCCCACTTGGAAGGGGAAGCAAAGAAAAGGCAGTAAGAACGAGTCAACGAGTTAGTGAGAGCAGCCAGCATGCTGAACGAGGCATATTACAGGGCAAATCCGGGAATAGCAGGGAGGTCACAGCTGGTTCACTCGGCGACTCATATCCCGACAAGATCGGCTGGGCACACGGCATCCTCACCCGGAGCGGCGCCCAGGACGAAAAAAGTGTGGATTCTGGAAGAAACAAGCAGATGGTCGCCTATGATCCGATAGTGGTTAAAGGAAACCCGACGCATGCGCAAGGGGCAAGAAGGAATAATCCCCGAGAAAATGAAAACCAGGAAAAACTTGGACAGAGAAATGACAACGGAGGGAAAAAATTTGTGCCTCATACTCGACGCGCAACTCACTCGGCAGGAGGAGGAAATCCATCTCCGAATAATGCACCGGCTCAGTCGGAAAGAAGACAGCAAAGCGCGGGAAAAGCAGTTCAACAGCCTGTTGACCCGAATGCGAATAAGTATAATGATGGTTACTCGGCCATGGTGAATGACGGGTATGAATTGCCGGATCATGCATATCAAGCAATGGGAGTAAGATATGGATGTAGGAACCTTCAGCCGGATGATGCAAGGCAGAAGCTTGACCGCATAAAGATGGCAGAGATAATTGAATCGCAAGGTCCGTAGGGTCCACCGTGCTTTGGCCCAAGGATCATGAAGGAGCCACCGGTACCAAATTTCCAGCTGGCCAGAGGGACAAAAACGTATGATGGAAGCACAAAGCCAGAGGACTGGCTCATAGATTATGGAACGGCTGTGAAAATAGCGCAGGGAAACTTGAGATGGGCAGTACGTTATGTGCCGCAGATGCTGGAAGGACCAGCTCGTGTATGGTTGAACAATTTGCCACCCGGAAGCATCAACATTTGGATCAATTTTCACGATGCTTTTGTGAGCAATTTCACAAGCACTTACAAGAGGCCGAACCGCCCACAACAACTAGCAATGTGCAAGCAAAGACCGAATGAACAGACAGGGAATTCCTCACAAGGTGGTGTACGATGCGTAACTCTTGTGAAGGGGTAATCGAATCACAAGCAATCGCATGGTTTGCACAAGGATGTAGACATGGAAGTGTGTTGTTTCAGAGGTTACAAAGAGATATGTCGGCAAGCCTGGCAGAAACGATAAGAATTGCCGACTCGTACGCGTTAGGAGATCCGACTCAGCCGCTGCTCATGTCGGCAGACGGGATGACTGAGACTCAGATCTATGACGCTGCCGGGTCACAAAGGCGCCAGGAAACATCCGAGTACAGAAGCAAGAGAAGAGACGAGAGGACGGATTACAGGTATGGTTTGGCTCAGGTTGCGGCCGTGAGTCAGGATCATCCAGATGCTGGAAGTAGTCAGCGTCAAAGGACAAATGGTCAACAACAATGGGTGCCAAAGAATGACGGCAAAAGGCCATACGATCAGAGGAAGCAGTATCAGGACCGAAAAAATACACCTATGGGATGATGCTAGATCAGCCGTGTAAGTTTCACACGCCTAGTCCGAGTAAACCAGCCAATCACTCAATGAGGCAATGCACCTGGTTTCAGAAAGGAGACAGAGTAGACTCACCGAATAAGCAGATTCCACCACCTCCCCCTCCACCACTTACAGGAGGAAATGCTCAAGCAGTAGGAGCAGATAACAGATATGAAAACATGCAGCCGAGATATCAGAATCAGGAAAGAAGAGAAGCTGTGCACCAGGTGCACAATCCAAGAGGTGATGGCGCTGATATCGGCCACGGAACCAGAAATGAGTACAAAGAACATCACCAGAGCTATGTTTCCTTTGTCACAGAGCCAAATGACAAGAAGAGTCAGCAATGACGAATGATGGAAGTGAATGCCACGATGCCGGCAATTCCCAAGTACATGCATTGGTCTGAGCAAGAGATAACTTGGAGTATAAAAGATCACCCCAAGATCATGCCAACCCCTGGAGGATACGATTTAGTTTTGGATCCAACATTCATGGGCCTAGATATCAACGTGAAGTTTTCAAAAGTATTGATTGACGGCGGCAGTAGCATCAACATCATGTATAAGGATACAATGCTCAAGTTAGGCATTACCAAGAACATGCTGGAGCCGACTAAGACCACTTTCCACGGTATTGTGCCAGGATTGTCCTGTGAGCCAGTTGGAAAGATCTGGGTCGACGTCTTATTCGGCAACAGAGAAAACTGTCGCACGGAAGCTATAGAGTTCGAGGTGGTAGATCTGGTCATCTCATACCATGCCATACTTGGCAGACCATATATGGCAAGATTCATGGCAACTACCCATATGGCTTCCTTAAAGATGAAGATGCCAGGCCCATGTGGGGTAATCACAGTGGAAGGAGATTACAAAAGATTTATTTCTTGTGCCTCAGGCGGATCTTCACTGGCCGAGTCACTCGTCATAGCACAAGAGAAAAGTCAGATGTTGGAAGTGGCAGCATTGGCCAAAGCAGCACAAATGTCCATGCCGGCACTCACCAACCCGCATGGCAGTGTGTCATTTCAAGCTACCAAGGAAACCAAGAAGGTGCAGGTGGATGAAACTTTCCCAGAGCACACAGTTACCATTGGGGCTGGCCTTACGGATAAATAGGAAAACGAGCTCACCAGCTTCCTCCGTGAGAATCGGGACATTTTTGCATGGTCCACTCAAGATCTGCAAGGAGTTCCGAGGGAGCTGGCTGAGCACTCTCTTCATGTAAGACCAGATGCAAAACTGGTGAAGCAACCCCTCCGGCACTTCACCAAAGATAGGAGGAAAGTAATAGCTACCAAGATTGCAAGACTCTTAGTTGCTAGATTCATCATGGAAGTACTGCACCCGGACTAGTTGTCAAATCCAGTCTTGGTCGAGAAGAAAAAAGATGACCCAAAAGTGGCAGTGGTATGGCGCATGTGTATTGATTACACGAACCTTAATAAGGCGTGTCCAAAAGATCCGTTTCCTCTGCCTCGGATCGATCAGGTCATAGATTCTACTGCTGGCTGTGAGTTGTTGTCGTTTGTGGATGCATATTCAGGATTCCATCAGATTCTACTGAATCCAAATGATCAAATAAAGACAACTTTTATCACCCCGTACGGGGCTTATTGCTATCGCACCATGCCATTCAGATTGAGAAATGCAGGTGCAACATATCAAAGATGCATGCAAAAATGCTTGCAAGATCAATTGGACAAAAATGTTCAAGTATACGTCGATGATGTGGTAATAAAAACCAAACAAAGTCATACTCTAATTGAGGAGTTGCGTCAAACATTCGCAAAATTGAGAAGGTTCCGGATGAAACTTAACCCGGAAAAATGTACATTTGGTGTCACGGCTGGCAAATTACTTGGATTCCTTGTATCCAGCCGAGGAATCAAAGCTAACCCGAAAAAGATCAGGGCCATTGAAATAATGGAATTGCCAAAAACCCTCAATGATGTCCAGAAGTTTACTGGATGCCTGGCACCACTGAGCGGGTTTGTTAGTCGGCTAGGTGAAAAAGCCCTACCGCTATATCAACTGATGAAAAAATCAGACAAGTTCACATGGACACAGTAAGCTGATAGCGCTTTCCATGAATTAAAGAAAATGTTGGCAACAACACCAATATTAGCGTCACCACTATCCAAAGAGCCAATGTTGCTCTATGTCGCCGCAACCAACAGAGTTGTAAGTGCAGTAATAGTGGTTGAACGTGAAGAAGGGGGCAAATCATTCCAAAGACCAGTGTATTACTTAAGCGAAGTGCTCTCTGTCTCGAAACAGAATTACCCACATCATCAGAAGATGACATATGGGGTATATATGGCAGCAAAGAAGCTGAAACATTATTTTCAAGAACACCCAATCTGGGTAATATGCGAGGCACCTATCTCGGATATATTGGGCAGCAAAGATGCCATCAGCCGAGTAGCCAAATGGGCCATCGAATTGGCACCATACACTCTACAATATGATAGGCGAGATGCAATAAAATCTCAAGCCGTTACAGATTTCTTTGTTGAATGGATGGAAATGCAGTATGAACCACCGCTGCCAGATCCGAATTACTGGAAAATGCAATTTGACGGGTCCAAGACGAGAATGGGTCTGGGCGCCGGGATAGTGCTCACATCTCCAAAGAGGGATCAATTGAGGTATGTGTTGCAGATTCATTTTGCTTCTTCTAACAACGTTGCCGAGTATGAAGCACTTGTTCATGGCATTAAAGTAGCCAAGGAAATTGGTATCAAAAGGATCATGTGTTTTGGCGATTCGGATCTGGTGATTCAGCAAGTGTCTGGACATTGGGATGCACTGGACGCAAACATGGCATTATATCATTTCCACGTACAACAAATTTCGGGATATTTTGACGGTTGTGAGTTTCATCACATTCCTAAAGCAGAAAATGAGGCAGCGGATGTATTATCCAAACTAGGATCATCTAGGCAAGCAATACCACCAGGGGTAGCATTGGACCATCTTAGGAAGCCACTGATCAAGCCATCACCGGAGTCCGAATCAATCAGGGTCATCCCGGTGAGTCAGGAATCAGAGGCAATGCCAATGGACATCGACTCAGGGGTAGGTTCGAGTCACTCGGGGACTGATCCATTCACCTCAGGGGTCACCGAATCACACTCGGGGACTCCTCAGGTTATGTCGGCAGAACCAATGGACATCAATGTTGAAGCAGACCCGGAACCACTAATACCAACGTGGGCACATCCAGTATTCAGTTATTTGAAGGATGGAACCTTGCCGAGTGATGAAATATTGGCAAGACAAACAGCACGAAGGGCAAAAGCATACACCCTAATCAACAAGGAACTCTACAAACAAAGTGTGACAAGTGTACTGCAGCGTTGTATCAGTTCAGCGAAAGGCCAGGAGATTTTATTGGATATCCATCAAGGAGAGTGCAGGTACCATGCGTCATCAAGAGTGTTGGTAGCCAAGGCATTTCGACATGGATTCTACTGGCCAAGCGCATTGGCACAAGCGCAAGAGTTAGTCGGAAAATGCAGTGGTTGTCAACACTATGCGTCCAAGTCACATTTACTAGCGTCTGAATTGAAGACTATACCAATCACTTGGCCTTTTGCAGTGTGGTGCCTAGATATGGTAGGACCATTCAAACCAGCAAGGGGAGGCATGACTCATATTTTAGTCATGATCGATAAGTTCACCAAGTGGATAGAAGTGATGCCAATCAAGAAATTGGACGGTAAAACAACTGTTACATTCCTAAGGGATATAATCCTCAGATACGGTTACCCACACAGTGTGATCACTGACAATGGCACGAACTTTGCCAAAGGAGCCTTTGCTCGCTTCTGTCGGGAACACCGAATAAGACTCGACGTAGCATCAGTCGCCCATCCAGAATCAAATGGACAAGTTGAACGGGCTAATTCCTTAGTTCTGTCCGGGATAAAACCCCGCTTAATGGAACCGCTCCAGAGATAACCTGGTTGTTGGATAGAGGGACTACCCTCAGTACTATGGAGCTTAAGAACAACTCTGAATCGATCAACTGGTTATACGCCAATTTTCCTTGTATATGGGGCTGAAGCAGTTTTGCCCGCCGACATAGAATATGACCCGCCAAGGATAAGGCAATACTCGGAAGCCAAGGTAAAAGAGGCCCGAGAAGATGGAGTAGACTTACTCGAAGAAGCAAGGGAACTGGAATTCTCCAGATGCGCTATATATCAACAAAATCTCCGACGCTACCATAGCCAGAAAGTGCAACCTCGTGTTTTTCGAGAAGGAGATATGGTTCTAAGGCTGGTGCAGCGCACAGCTGGAATGCATAAATTATCACCTCCATGGGAAGGTCCATTCATTGTAAGCAAAGCATTGCACAATAATTCCTACTATCTCATAGACGCTCGAGAAGCACAAAAGAACAAGGCGGAAAGGTCAGGAGATGAAACCAAAAGGCCATGGAATGTGGCACTGCTTCGTCCCTTCTATACTTAGGAGAAGCAATGCATGTATCACTCGAACTCTCATATGTCGGACGTGTTTGCCGACTATGTGCTAATAATAAAATGGTATGATTCGAAAAACTGACTCGGGGACTACCCCATAGGCTTTCCATTTCAATTATTTTACGTCGGCTGGCATGATACCCGAAATTTATCTCGGAACAAGTAGTGTTTACTCGGAAGAAATCAACTCTTCGACTATGTTGTTGTCTGAAAACACGGCTTCATGGCAAGCAAGAGAAAAATATCTAAGACGGGTAAACATGAACGCCGGATAAGTACAAGGGAGAAACGCGAGTCGGCTTTAGTTTTTGCCTAACTCTCTACAGGTTGTGTTATACTATGTGTCGAGTAATCTCGGCCAAGTTATCCAAGTTTCTTACCCGCTAACTATATCCTTCGTACTTTGAGATCCTAATGTCGAACACCGAAAAAGGTAGATAAGGGCCAAAGGCAAGGAAAGGTGACACGACAAAATGAAACTCGGGAACTTGTCCTAGAGTGATTCACACTCAGAGCATAATGCAAATATATAAAGCCCATTGACCGGCGCAAAATCAAACTTAAAGTGCAATGTACGTTACATCTATACCCGGCATACCGGGGATCTAATAAAAGTTCGAGTATTTGTTGGCCTAAGGAGCAGGAGAACTCGGAGGAGCATTCTCGGAGCCAGGAGTGCTTGGAACATCGACCGGGTGAGGGGCATCTGCGGCAGGGTCATCTGACTAGGTCACCTCGCTGTGGCCACCCTCTTCAGCAGCAACTTCGACGAGCGGGTCGCCAAGGTCGAGGAAGATGGGCCCTTCACACCAAGCATGCACCATAGTGTACTCGATCATGGCGTAAGCTCGCTCCTGGCGCTTCTTGATCAGCTCCGGGTCATTCAGCCACTTTCCATCTCCCCTTATGCGAGCAAGAACGTCGAGGTTGATGTCCTCGTACCATGAAAGCACGAAGGAGAGAGCCTTATCTGCTGCAACTCGGCCGGTCGACTCACGCCATTGATCCAGCCGATCTTTAGTGAGAAGTAGTCTGTCGGCGAGTGGCTCGATGAGTTCGGGTGGGTCTTCATCTGGCCAGAGCATGCGAAACACATGGATAACCGATTTGAGCAAGTCCACACCGCAAGAACTGAGGGTCTTAACCCGTTCAGACACCGCTGTGAGCAGCTCCTCCATGGACACCTCGCCGTCAGCAGCAGCACCAGCTTCGACCCTCACCTTCTTCATGGCTCGGATGGCAAACATGTTGGCCTCAGGAAAATTCTCTGCAAGCAAAAAGAGAAAAGTTAGCGAATAACAAGGGCAGATGGAAGGAGTCCAAAATGACTTATACAGTGCGTAAAGAGTAAGAACTCACTACTGAGAAAGAAGTTGATGGCGGCGAGTTTGTTATGACAAGTCTTGGCCTTGGCTTTGAGTGCATCCAAGTTAACATTTGCCGACTCGACCGATGATTCGGCCTCGTCGAGCAGCTTCTTGGTCTTCTCGGTGCTGGCGGCTTGTTTCTCGAACTTCTCGGCAAGCTCCTCCCGCAGCCCCTTCACCTCGGCCAAGTGCGTCTACTCCGTCTCGGCCATTAGTTTCTTCAGCCGAGCCACCTCATTGCACTCCTTACGGAGTTCGGCTTGGTGCTTCTCTGCTTATTCAGAACAAGTATTTGTCAGTACCAACAGAAGAATTTCAGCAATTGGCCTAGGGAGGCAAGAAATTTACTCTCGACCTCTCTGATTTGTGAGTGAAGATCTTTGATGGTAGACTGAGCAGTGGCTGTGGAAAAAGGGCGAGAGGAAAAATGAAAACATAAACCAAGGAGAATTACACCAAAATAGAAAAGGGAAAAGCAAAGGTATTACCTTGGCCATAGGTGCAGTCTGTAGCTTCTCGTACGCAAGTTCGAGCTTGCGATGCACCAGGAGGAGGTCTTGATGCACCTTGGTGCGCTCGTTATGCGTCAGCTAATCAAAGAATACAGACAATAAGGAGGAGTCAGTTCAGGCAACCTGCTGAATCAAAAAGCTTAAGAGCTTACAACCGAGTAAGTTCTTTACTCAGCAGTAACCTCGAGGGCTAGGGATTGAAGCTCTAACATGAGTTTGGCACAAAGCAATCAAAGAGCTTCAGAGCTGACAGCGAGTAAGTTCCTTACTCGGCAGTAACATCGAGGGATAGGGATTGAAGTTCTAGCATACAGGCTTGAAGTAAAGCATCTAAAGACTAAGTGACTATTGAGGAGCTTACAGCCAAGTAAGTTTCTTACTCGACTGCATCCTTGGGGACTAGGTGACATGTATAAAGGAAATACTCAATAACACAAAAGAGTAAGAAGTTAATTTACCTCGTTGACTTCGTCGACGCGGGCCATAAGAGTAATGGCCTGCTGGGTCATGTCGGAGAAGGCCTTGGGCCCAGCTTCAGCTTCTTCTCGGCACGAGTGCTGACCTCTTGCTCGCCTGCTGCATTCCATGCCACAGCGTAAGGATCAGCCGAACCAAGGCTCTTGCCACTGAGCGTCCGAGTAAGAACTCGACCCGTTTTCAGGGCAGTTCCAACAGTTGCACGGGTTGCAGCGGCAGAAGTATGGAGGGTAACAACCCTGGAGTCATCACCTGACCCGGCAGCCGCAGATTCGTCCCCCTTACCCGTTGAAGCAAGCTTTGTCGCCGACGTCAGAGGCCGGATCTGAGGAGCAGAACCCGGAGCGCAAACTAGAGTTGTTTGCTTGGAAGAGGTGGATTTGCCAGAAGAGGGGCGAGTAGAACCAGGAGCCTTGGGCTGGGTCTGGCCCTTTGACAGAATTTGAGAGCGAGCAGGAGGATTTGGAGAAGATCTTGGTGCCCCCTGACTGGGCTCAGCAGTGTTGCTGGTTCCAAGATCAGGAAGTTGTTCATTCACATCAGCTTGAGGGTTGATGCCAGAGGAACTGGGGCCAGAGGGTTTCTCGGTGCCAGACTTGTGGGCACCAAGATCAGGAAGTTTTTCCTGGTCAGCACGAGGAGCGCTAGCCGAATGACCCACCAGGTCTGACTGACACTGAGAAGTGTGAGCCTCAACAGTGCGATCCTCAACCCGGACGGGACTCGGCGCCGCCGAGTCAGTTGGAGGAGGTGCAGGCCTAAGCGGCGAGGCAATGTTAGAAGTAGCCTGATTCGCCGTCAAAGGTGCAACACTGAAAACAACAAGACATAAGTAAGAGAACATCAAGGATGAGAAAGAAAAGAACAGAGAAGGCAAAGTAAAAAAACTTACCCGGTGACGACCGGGTCGCGGGCGACTCGGCGTCCAGCAGCTTGGCGAGTCGCACCCAGGCTAGCAGCAACAGGCACATCAGGAGCTGCGAGAGTGGGCTTGTTCTTCTTGGCCGGCTGGGTGCTGGAGGAGGCTCCGCGTCGCTTCGGCTTGGTGACGGGGATCTTGCCAACTCCTCCCACGGTGAGAGGAGGAATGCCATGTACCTGGCCAGCTGCATAAGTAAATAACGGGTTTACTCAGATAAGCAAAGAGACTAAGCTCACAAGGGAAATACCTCCAAGAGCGTACAATCATCATCCTCATCATCGTCGGACCAATCTTGTAAGGGATTGCGAGATTGACTCTTACCCGAAGCCGAAGCTGCCGTAGTGTGCGGGATGGGCATGAAGCATTCCAGGTCATACTCGAACTCATCCGAGTCAGAGCGATTCCCGTTATAGCCGGCAGGAGGGACAATACTATCATCAACCTGGTGAAGGAGATTTTGCGAAGGACAAACAGAATGAGAAAAAAAATAAGCTAAGAGTGGCAAAAGAGCTAAAGCCTACTCGGCGAGAAAGTAATCCGGAAAACTTACCCAGGGGATAGGCCTTACCTGGCTAAATGGCAGGCAACTCCAATCCCAATCATCCGCCAAGTTCAATCTAAAGATTGAGCTTACCTGGCGGGCAATGGAGTCATGGGTGAGCTCCTTGTTGGAATGCCGAGTCTAATCATGGGACCCGCTCATGAAGCACATCTTGTGGCTCCTGGCTTGGCTGGGGCTTACCCGGTGTGAGATGAAGGTGCACATGAGGTCAAAGTCGGCGAGATGAAAGTTCTCATCTGGCGACAGCAACCTTTCCAGGATAGCGTTGGCTTCGTTCACCGCGGCATCTTGGTCGCGCGGGTCAAGCTGCTAGTGCTTCTTGTGGGGGACCTCATCCGAAAAAGGGGGAAGCCGGATGTTGTCAGTGGACCCGCTATTTTTGACATAGAAAAAGGTTCTATGCCACTTCTTGCAAGAGTCGATACCAGCAACCCGAGGAAAGATGGAATCCCTACTGGACGTGATACTGGCAGCTTCGCACCGAGTTGGTTTCTTCTCTGCATGGGGAACTTCAGGCTGGGGGACAACCTGAACATTGAAGCGAAAATACTTGGCCCACAGAAGAACTGTAGGCCAAATTCTAATATAGGCCTCGCAGGCAGAGATAAAACGAGAGAGAGAGCCAATTGCGTTGGCAGGAAGATGGTGGGTCTGCAGACGGAAGGTAGAAAGAAACGAGGAAAAGAAAGTGCTCACAGGAAGAGCAAAGCCGCGTTCAAAGTGGGAAAGAAAAACCACTCGCTCGCCAGCTTGAGGTTTGGGGGAGATCTCACCGGCGGGGAGGAGGCAATCCACTTGCAGTGGGATGTGTCTGGTGGACCGGAGCCACTCCACTTCTTCGGTGGAGACTTCCGAGCCTTCCCAGCCACCGCGCTCGCCGGCGGGGACCTCCTGCTCCTCGGCACCATCATCACCGTCGCGAGCGTCCATGAGGTCGTCAGAGTCTTTCTCCTCCTCGGTAAGGAGAGGCTTGGAACAGCGAGGACCCGTGCTGGAATGGAAAGATGACAGGGGCAATCGCAGCACTAGAGCAAGAGGGAGAAGGAACCACAAAGGAGGCAGTTCGATCTTGCAGGTGCAAGGAAGAAGAAAGGCTAAGGAAACTGAATGGGCGTGGGGGAAGTGGAAACCCCCAACCCCTACTTAAGGGCAGTAAAAAACCCCGTAGTGGGATCTAACTGTGCCGTGCGGCCAGCGTGTGGCCGTGTACCAGGCAGGGTGAGCCAGTCAGCGAGCGCCACGTATCCAAGGATACACGAAAAATCCAGTGCCACGTCACGGCTGGAAGGACAAGAGGCGCAGACCGATGGGACTGCCACAGTGACGGGGAATAACTGCGCAGCCGTCACTGTGCTGCCAGGACTTGGATCATGATTACTAGCTGTCAGTGACTGAAGCACGCCAAAAATGACCCGGAATTGGCCAAAATAACTCGGCTCGAGGCAAGAACGAGCCAAGAAGTCAAAGAATTGACCCAAAATTGTCAGACTAACCCAGCAAGATGCGAAACAGAGATAGATAAAAGACAAAAACTAAGTTCCATTCACACAAAAGGAACCTGGAGATGCCTAACAGCTTGAACTGCTAGACCTCACCAGCTTCGGGGACTAATGTCGGGGGGAGAACCACCGGTAGGGTCACGAGAGGGGAAACATAGCGCAGCTGGGTTGGCTCCGAGTAAAAAAGGAACCAGGCCGGGTAAGAACGGCCGGGTAAGATAAGCATGAGAGCCAAGATACAAACTATCTCGGCCCATATAGGACAAAGTTGTAACCCTTGCAGGTACCAACGAGCCGAGTCGACCGAGGAAGGGCCGAGTCAAGAAGGACACGAGGCACCTTTCCGAGTAAGATTCAGGAGGGACCATGGTAAAGCATGGTCAAAAGAGAAGGGCGATGCCGGGTGACACAAAAGGAGCCGGGTGACGCCAAAAGTACACGCTGGCGTGCAAAGTAATAGCGTGACGTCAAAAACAACAAGAGGCGGTGTATCAGAAGACCGCTGGCTATCAAGATTTATGGACCGGGCCTTGGGCTTAGGGCAAGCCCATAACCAGGCCCATATCGTAGGGACCAAGATCCAAACAGTAAACCCTAGAACCCAAAGGGGTATTAGCTAGCTAGCACCGCCTATATAAGGGAGGGCATAGCAGTAGTAGAAGGATGTTGGACCAAGTAGGGAACTAGTGCTGCGTACTCAAGACAATACAGCTCAAGGAGCACTTGTAATATTTGGGGTATCAATCAAATTGTCAAGTGTGGAGAGTTCTTCTTGTTCTTCGTGCATGGCTCGACCGTGCACTCCCTCCCCGGTGACCACAAGCACCCATTCGGCCCCCAACTTAAGCCTACCCATGGCATCTGCCGTGCCACCACCACGACAGATGCAGTTGGAGTGCGGTCTATGTATCTTGTTGTATTGCCCAATCGAATCTCATAGGATCTTTATGACTAGTAATTGCATTGTTATGCCTTGCTCAGTTCTTGTCAATTTCCCTGCTATAATTTGTTTACCCTTCATGCCATGTTGTTTATCTAAGGAGAGCACCTCTAGCTTGTAACATCCCAGCATTAGAGCTTAGAAATAAGCTAAACACAGATGTGTGCATTGCATTCATGCATAGAAAATCTGAATAATTTTCGCGCTTTTAAATAAAAACTTGTCAAAGTGATAGAAGCTTCTCTTAACCTGATGGAATTGAAGTAGATCATCAAGTTGACTGCAATAAGTTTCAATAAGACCTTTGCTAAAACCTTATTTTGGGTAAACATGATTTGATCTAAGGGTAGATCAAATGGAATAAAATTAAACCCTAATACATTACTTAATGATTTATATTTGATCCTTAGGTGATCATATCATAGTATTCATTATAATCACTCATGAATACCAAATTATAAATATAACACAAATAATAAGAATGTAACAACTATATCTTAATCTCATCTACTTATGCCATGAGTATCCTGGAAATACCTAACTTTAACTCTCTAGTGAGATGGAGTAGGAAAAAAACCAAAGTTAAGATCATTCACCATATATCTTTATTTCCATATCAATCTTTATCATCTCTATAGGATCCTATCCTTATATTTGTTGTTCATCCATATTGAGTAATCAACTATTGATTCACCAATTCTAACCTATCAATTCTTGACATATCAACTCTTGTCCTTATTATAGCATTCACTTAAGGCTTATAAAGAAAGAAGTAAGAAGAGATAAGTAGTGATGCTAGTTCTAGATGTCATATATAGGATGGGAGTGATTTGAGGAAATCAAATCAATATGGTAACAAAGAAGATTACAAGAATGAAGTCTAAAGATAGTTACCAGGAGTAGTCCTACTGGATCAAGTAGGTACAGTCAATGAATTATATCTCTTAATCCAATAGAGCTAAACAGAAGATAATTAGAATACAACTGTAGTGTTGTATTGATGAAGCCTTGTTTAGTCAACTAGACACCTGAATCATAAAGGATCAAATGATTATAATGATCATGCTTATTTCACCAATATTGAATGCTTATAGCATGTAGAAGTGACATTAGTGGACAAAACATGATTGAACCATAGTATAGATATATTATCCTAGATTAGTCATTACAAGTCACATTAGTATAATGTGAGGTTGGAATGCTAGATATTGGAGTCAAGTAGAGACAAGATAGTTTGATTAAAATGATGTTAGAGCAACATTGGATTAAAGAAGTAGTATTTTCCTCTTTGGAAATACTAAGCCCTTGAGGTGAAGTAGGATTTGATGTATACATATATTGAAGTGATATTAGTGAAGGATGATTAAGGAAGAGTATAATTGGAGTTAGAATCAATCACTTGTTGGATGGGGACATTATCAGCAGTAGAGTAGTTGATATAACCAAGTCTGGATAAGTGAAGATTATGAAAAGCTTTAGTGTAAGGCTCATTGGATTTATCAATGGGTTTAGAAGAATAAAAGGTGGATAAGAATATTATTGTAAGGTAAAGCTCATCATGTTAACACATGATGATGTATAGGAAGAAGTAGTATATCCAAGAAAAGAATTCATTAGTTAGAAGTCCAGAATTATGAAGTATGGAATATAGGAATACTTGTTAAACACTAGACCCTAGATCTTTACCAAACATATTATCCATTTCATCTAATTGATCTATCATCTTATTTACACAAAGCTTCATAGAAATATTTACTACATCAAATCACCTGAGCACATCTTTGTCATTTTTAATCATCATTATCATATGTGCTTCAGAATTAACTTTATCAATTCTTTCTCATAAGTTATCCTAGAAAACAAATCCACTATTTTACTTTGAATCGTGATATTATTAAATTCACCAACATAAAGACAATAGGTTTAGCCATTAATCTTTATTCACATCAACAAAAGAAAATAAGTATAGTAAGTACCTTAAACCCTAGGGTGAGTAAGTACAATTCAGAATTCTAAACTTATTAATAAGTTTTCTCGTCAACATCTCATAAATATTCTATATATAATCATAAGACAAAATCTTTAATTCATTTCTCTAACCACTCATCCCATATGAGCATGGAATAAGTGGGGATCCAATAGTATAAACCATTCTATCTTATACTATGTGATTAAATACCTATAAATAAACCCTATGAATATTATTAAACATTTTAAAAACTTAATTACTTCTCATAAAAGTGAAAACAATGTTATAGAAAAAAATATTTATAAGGAGAATAAAGAAAATATCAATACATAGTAAAAGTTCACAAATGGATTCTTAATAATTTCATTGTTGCTGCAAATATTCAGCAAATAAAATTCCATAAAGATAAGTCAAAGTTATTGCTTAAATTCAAAACAAAAAACAAAACAGAAAATGAAAAAAAAAATAAAACCAGGAAAAAACAGAGGACACACCAAATCTGCCCCATGGCCCATCTCCTCTCTTGCTTACTCGTCGCTCACACGCGCCACACTGCAGCCCACCTGGCCCAGCATCATCCTGCCAGAAGCCCATACCTCTTCGACCTTCTAACTGCGTTATCTTCCTCGTGCCACCGGCGACCTCACGATCCGGCGAAGCAGCTCGCTGGCGGCCATCCCATCGCCGGCCGGGTCAAGATCCACGCCACCGCTCTACGTCGTCTATTTAAACCAGCGTCGCCGCCGGAGAACCCTAATCCCCTTCTTCCTCTTTGTTTCCTCTCAGAGGCCAAACCCTAGCTTTAACTTCCGATGGGCGCCGCCGTCCAAAGACCACCCCGGAGCAGTTCGAGGATGCTATGAGCTCCGTGTCGTCGCCCTCGTCATCCTGGAGGAAGGAATCGAGCCGGGATGTACAAGATCGACCGAATCGTGACAATCTTCTCCAACTCCGACGAAGTTCATCGCCGACAATTAGATCGCTCCCGACCACCTCCGGCCTCGCCGAGCCCTTCATCATGCTCCTGGTGAGCCTCTGAACCTCGTGGTCCTGTCCGATTTGTTGCTCGCGTGCTGTAGCTATCAACCCACGAGGATGCCGAATGTACCGCCGCAAACGCTCGTCGCCGACCAACCTCCGATGACCAAAACAGAGCGGCGCCGCCACTATAAGGTTCACGACAACGTCCTCTTTTTGTTAAGCCCTAGCACCAACTCGCGCAAAGCTATGTGAGGATCCCCATTGATGATGTCACCATGATGTTATGGTGATGTCATATTTAAATTTCCTTTATTTCTTTTCAGTAATAATTCTGTAATAAATAAAAACAATAAAAATGACATGGAAATAGGTCCCACCAGTCAGTGACTGGGGGTAGAATAGGCCCTGGTGAGAAAAACCCTTCATTGCATGATGACATCAGCATTACTTAATAAATACATTTAGTATTTAATTTTAAAAAATTCATAAAATGATCCAATCTTATAAAATCAATAACTTTTGTTTTATAATTCAGAAAAATATGTTTAATATATGAAACTTTTTAGAAAAATAAAATCTACAACTTAAAACTATTATCAAATATTATTATGATGATTATTTAAATAAATGTTATTTAAGAAAGGTTTTATAAGTAATAAAACTTTAATAATTTATATTTTAATAATGATAGATGTTAAAAATATAAATAAAATACTAAAAATCTTAGAAAAATAAGAATTATACTTTAAAGTTATAATTATACATTAATATTTCACTTAATTAAATATTTGATATTTTTTAAGTACTTATAAAGTAATAAACCTTATTAAAATCATATCCTTTTATTTATAAATCACAAAAATAAATGTAATATACCAAAATAATCACAAAAATAGTGCTTACATGTTAAAAATGTGATATTCCACTTTTGAGTTAAATAAAAAGTTAAACACTTTTATAACTTGAATTTAAACCTATTTCTTTAGTTAATATTTCTTAAAATGAATGAATTGAATCTAATATAAAGTATTAGTCTTAAATATTGTTGTGTGAAGCCAAAATGATTTAGCAACACCTTAAATTCAATTTTATTAAATTATATTTCAACCATAAGTATAAGTTATGTTATAAAAGAATTCTTATCCATTATAAAATCTCCAAGAATAATTTGTAAAGAGATAAAGCCTATTCCTTTACTTTAACCACAAGTTTATAAACAAATCAAAACACTATAAGTGAGTTCATAAGTAGTACATAATATTATTTACTTATTCACAAACCCTAACCACACCCTTGAAAGGAGATCAATCCCTTTATACATTTATAATGAAAAGAAACCATTACCAACTAGAAGTAATGCCATTCTTAAGTAACTCTAAGGAAACAATATAAAGTGAACAAGATACAAGTATCATAAGTAATACACCTAAGTCTATCCACATTCTTAAAGTTACTTATAGTTACCAAGCTTTAAGTATAATGCTAAAGACTTTATTATATGCTTTATAGTTAACTTTGGTCTGTTATAATTAATTTATAAAGCATCTTAATACCAAACCAACCCAGTTAAAAACCAAGATAGATAAGTCTCAAATACGACTAATTTCATTATTCCAGTAAAGGCAATTCTTTCTGACTTAAAGACTATAACTAGAAAGAACACCTCATAAGGTTAACTTAAAAGCTTAAATTCTTCTGCTTAGTTGAGTAAGATTTTCATCAAAAGTTATTCATTTTTCCACTTCAATCAACATATGACAATTAATAGTAAACACTTTAATTTATAATTTACTTGTATAATAAGATTGTTAATACTTAAATTCTTTATAAGTGACATTACTTGTGAAGTAAAACTTGAAGATAAACAATTAAGATGTAGGCAACATTATGTAGCATTCCATATGTGTGTATTTTATTGTTGTATAAATACATGTTGTTTTCCACACATTCACAAGCCTTAATAAGAAGCACATGTGTGAAACTTAATCCAAAAGGGCAACACATTCGAAAGAAACCATTTCCAGTATCCAAACCTTAAAACAATGTTATTCTCAGGATTCACGTTTATCAACTTGCATTACATTACTTATGCATAAAAGCATCTTACTTCTTTAAAACATTAGTCCTTACCAGACCAATGATGCTGATTTCAGATGTTGGATCTTTTATATTATCTCGAAGACCGTGAGTGCATAATCTTGCAATCACAAAAGGCAAGTTCACACTTGCACATGTCCTTTGAATATTTTCTGTAAAGTATTTTACAAATCCAGTGTTGTCATCACCTACATTTGAAAAAGGTCGGAAAACACTATTTTCATAATAATATGATTATAGGTTATTTACCATGAGGTAATAACCGACTATAAGAGTTCCGGTGGTAAAGGAACATAATATCTAGGACTTAAAAACCAATGTCGCCAGTGATTCTTGCACCGTATATTACGCGTTGACCATGAGATTTGGAATGAGACGGAGAAGTCAGCTGTAACTTTTCCCTCTCGCATGGAGCTGGATGTGCGGGTCGTGGCTGTTATCACTCGTAGCGTGCATATTATTTATGGTAATTCGTAGAGGATATGCAGCATATGGGTGGGATCCCTCAACGTCCCACGATAGTTCCAGCATCTGAACGGTCTGTACTGCCATTGCCGTAATTTAATAGGTGGGCTAGCGTACACCAAAGACACATGCAGGGTCATGGAGAAGGCAGTGATTGGCTTGGGTCTTAGTCTGGGCCTCACACCAAGGAAGTGTGAAAGGGTTCGTGGCCCGGATGTGCAACAAAGCTAAGATCTCTCATGGGTAAAGTGAGGCACCTATGCAGAGTGTAAGAACTGTAACTTGTTACTCCCTGTTCCGGGAAGGAGCTGCAAACGCGGCGGGAAAGGAACTCCATGAAATTTCTGGTAAACCCGTGAAGTCTGACGGACATAGATTTTCAGAATAAAAGCAACCTTTGAAGAAATGTTTACGAAAACCTGCATTGCCTATGACCTACGGTCTGTGGCTGTAGTTATAGTGCATCAAACACTCCTTTTCTAGTGAACTTGCTAAGTACGCTCGTACTCAAAGTATCTTCTTAACCCTTGATATGTTCTAAAGCCATTATAGACGATGACTACATCAATCCATGCTCCAGGAATTATCATCAAAAGCTAAAGCTCTTCAATAAAGTCAAGAAAGTCAACATATACATCAGCTCAAGTGAAGACGAAGTTGTTGAGTAGATAAGAATAGAATCTCTAGCCATAGAACCTATTTCTGTAGTGTATTGCAATAGCAGCAATGCCAGACCATTAGTTAAGATATTAGTCTTAATAGTATTATAATTTTGAGTTGTTTATTTCTAATTCTTCTTTGTAAGAAGTTTCTTTCTCTCTCTTTAACCTAGAGTGTTCTCTAGATCTTGTGTAAAGAGTTGAGTTGTAACCTATAGTCATGTCTTGGACCCGCTGTGTTTCTTTTGTGCCATTCTGAGGGATGTAATACTAGTGAACGGTGTTTCATTGGTGTTATGTCCACGACTATAGTATACTACATCATGAAGTGGTATGCTGGGTCACCGTAGTTGGTATCAGAGCCTATGCTTTGACCTTAGGATTGAAACCTTTTAGGAAGATCTGTAGGTTGGATAGTGACTATAGGAGCCATCTTATCTAAACCAAATATTCATATGACTTGTGATGCGTATCCACTTGAGGATAAACCTTGTCACACCTAAGTCATATGCTTAAGTCATTCTTTCTTAGGAGTAATTATTTATCTTTTCTCAAGTATAATGCTCTTTAGTGTCCTCCGAGGGAGACATAAACCACCAAGAGACTGTAGGAAAGTGTAAGCTATCAATTGAAGTAGTTTTAATTATCCTAATCCTAGAATTTAAGTAAGAACAGTAAAATCCTAGTGTCAGTTGATAACCAAAGACAACATGATGAATATAATTAGGATTAATGTTGATGTAAAGAGTAGTAATCATGTGGTATTCACTTGAGAATTCTACGTGATAAAGTGAGACTATGTTAAGACTGAATGATAGAGTAATGTGAAACAAAGTCATCATGGTTATATTAGCCCTTAAATCATAACGAATAGGTAGACATAACCAGATCATGGTGAGATTATCTCCGAAACCATGATATAAGTGTAAGTATGACAAGTACTTAGTAAATTATCATGAGGTAGAAGTAAGAAAGTACCATGGTAGAGCTATGATCGAGGTTTTAAATGCTAAAAATTTCTAATAATCTTTGGTTTAAGTTAACAAATAGAATCTTATTAGTCAATTGGAGAGATCATGTGAGGTTAGTTGGCTAATAAAGAAAGGTTGGTTATAGCTAGTCATTCCAAAGGTGAGACAAAAGTTTAGTCAAAACCAAATTTGAGACCACTTTGCTTAATATTATCCTGTTGCACTTGAGCAATTTGGGTAAATATTGAGATAAAGAATAGTTTGACTCCATGTGCTAAGTATCACAATGTAAACCTATATGAGGAGGTGTCATATACTACACAACTAAGCCTGAATTTTAGAGATATTATACTCAACTATTATATTTTGGGCTTAGAATATTGTGTGTTATATGTACCACATTTGGATTTATTTGTTTTTCTTGGATCTTCTGGATTGACTAGGTCTGTACATGAAGTTTGACTTGGTGTGCAAATGCATGTTGCTACATCAAGTTATTACTTAATGTTATAGACCTAGATAGGAATGGGAATTCGTGTAAGGGAGTGACGAGTTTCAAAGACCAAGATGAAGATTTACATGAAGAATGAACCCAAGTGTAAGGTGTATCAAAACAATTTGAAGGTTGAACCAAGTTTGATCATTGATAAATAGAAATAAGAAGGAAGATTATTATAGAAAATACTTGGAGCAACAAGGAGTAATAAACTTAAAGTTCATTTAAAGTAGGTAAGCTGCTAAGAAGTTAATAAAGTAGTTGTACCAAGTTCATGGAAGCATCATGAATAAGTGCAAAGAAGAAGTTTTGGAATCCAAAATGGTATTCAAGCTCTCACAATTCAGAGAATGTTAGAAGTATGTTGGAAACCGTAGGATAATAATTACACCCTAGGATAATCCGCAGTTGATATTTGATCCATAATGGTAATTAATCCATAGTTGGTATCTTGCTCGCAGCCGGTGTTGGTAGAGATAGTTAACTCGATCATCTTAATCGTTGCATAAATAGCATAAAACTTGGCCTAAGCTAAGTAAGACCTAAAGGAGTATAAAATATTAAGCGACGGATTTCTAAAACGCTTCGCAAAGTCAGGTGTATCAAAGCGAAAATGTCCGAACAGTAAGTAAGACAAATAATACTGAAAGATTCACTTCAGAGATCCACAATTGTGTGGATACACCGTATAATATTTCATAAGACCCTAATTACGTAGAGTATAAGATGGATAGAGACCAATATTCTAATTATTAAACCAATAAATACTAAACAGATAGTTTGAAGACTATTAGTAAACCCTAAGGGGGAGATTAAACATTATAAGTAAGGGTTGGAGAAGAAAATCATACTAACCTATGGCAACTCAAGCCTTATTTTCATAAGGTTAAAAGAAAATCATAAATATAGAAGTACTTAAGATAGTAACACAAGGTTGTCTAAAAGCCTGATAAGGTAAAAGCTTAAAGTAATAAAATGGAATAGTCCTAACCGACTAATTCTAGAAGGAACAACTCTTAAGTGATCCTTAAGAGGAAATTAAACGTATCCAATTGGGTATGTGTAGTGAACAAGAAATTCTGATGGGTTTGGACTATATGTGTTCAAAACCAATCTTCGGAATGACTATTGGTTTAACCGTTCAAAGACAAGTCAAATATAGTCTTTCGACCACAACTATTGGTTAATGGAAGTTGCAAAACCCTGTTCTAGTGAGACTTCCCAGACATTATATACTTTAGCCAGGAAGTTTGATGATCAAGTTAAGGATTTGGATTAGGATATCTAATAAGAATAATAAACTAAAGAAGAGACCCCAATTTAAGAAGTTCGTAATAAGGATATATCCCTAAGGGACTAAAGTAAAAAGAATTTGGAGTATTGGTGACACTAAGTTAAAAATGGTTGAGCATGATGAGGATTCAAGGAAAAGATTTGGATATGGGATATTACAATTATTCCCATTGAGGTTACCAAGGAGCTGAGACATATCATAATCATTGCAAGACAATTCCTTACTCCGAAACGCGAGAGTATGCGAACTTCGAGGACGAAGTTTATTTTAAGGGGGAGAGTCCGTGCATCCCAGCATTAGAGCTTAGAAATAAGCTAAACACAGATGTGTGCATTGCATTCATGCATAGAAAATCTAAATAATTTCCGCGCTTTTAAATAAAAACTTGTCAAAGTGATTGAAGCTTCTCTTAACCTGATGGAATTGAAGTAGATCATCAAGTTGACTGCGATAAGTTTCAATAAGACCTTTGGTAAAACCTTATTTTGGGTAAACATGATTTGGTCTAAGGGTAGATCAAATGGAATAAAATTAGACCCTAATACATTACTTAATGATTTATATTTGATCCTTAGGTGATCATATCATAGTATTCATTATAATCACTCATGAATACCAAATTATAAATATGTAAGATCCCTCCTTTATAAAGGAAAAGGATCCCTGTGATTGCAATGCTAGTCCCTGGATCAATGCTAGCATCCACAGTTTAAGATGAAGTACACAGAAACAAAGGTCATTATTACATGCATTCCAGAGACAAACATAGTCTTTACAACTCCAAGGCCACAGGCCTAGTACAAGAGTTTGAATAAGTAAGTAAATAAAAGTCTTCATCTTCATGTGCCATAGGCAAACATGTTGAGTGTAGACTCATGACTCCTAATCCTCGTCAGAGTAACCTGCAACATCACAAGTTACAGCCACAGTGGGTCAATACATTGGAATAGTATTGGCAAGTGATACCTTGGTATAAATTAGGTGGACTAGATTACTATATGCAATTTGGCTAAGTGTAGCTTGGCTTGCTTTGCTCAAAATAGGTTTTGTCTATTAGTTGAAAATCACTAAGTTTTTCTTTGTTAAAACTTTTCCCAAGGAACCACCAATAGACATTGAGGTCCTTCACCCTTGTTCACCCACAAGTTTTTACTTAGAAATTGGGATGACGAGATTCTTGATAGCTTCCATGTCTTGATTCTCAAGTTGTCCTTTACCAGGGACATGGCTAAGTACTTAGGTTTTTCCATCTGCTGAGGTTGTGCACTTTCCCCACCAGACTTGATTTTCACCAAGACAGGACCTTTTAGAAGCCTTCCCTTAGACCAAATGGACGCGTTCCAACCTATCATCCCACTACCACCAACTGTACAAATGACTAAGTTCTAGCAACTTATGTGATCCAGGCAGAGCCCATATTGCCAAGTGGCTGCATTAGAAGCTTCTCAACACTTGGCCTCTAAAATCTCTTTGTTCATGGGTGGCTTTCCACAAGTGAGATACACAAGGTTCACCAGTCCCCTGGCCTTGTGTAACCACTCAACACAAACCATTCCTTCCATTCCACCCAGGTGTTTCATTTACTTAGTTGTTTTATTAGGCAAAACACAAGTCCAAAGACTTAGAAATATTTTCATCATAGCATGTATATTTCACCAACCCTTGGTTGCTACTAGCTAGGCTAAGCATGGCATAGATAAGCATCTTAACTTAGAAATTTCCTAGAAATTCTACAACTACTAGGATTTCCCAACATGGCATATAAGCAAAATATAGCATGTAATACTAGCAAAATATTTCTAATGCTTAGTAGAAAACATAGGAATAAAAATACTCATGAAGTACCACTTGCCTTGGTAGTTTGGAGAGTAGCTACACTCCTCACAATCACAATCACTAGCACCAAAATCTACACAAAGAATCATAGCCACAAATCACATACAAAACATATACAAACAAAAATATATGCATGCATGCAATATGATATGGGATGGTTTTTAAAAATCAACAAAGCAAGTGTACAGTACTAGTTCATAAACAAGTTAAAAACTTGCCAAACAACATTTAATTAAACCGTAAATCAATTCTTGAATACTTCATATATTCAAATTAGCCCTACACAAGTTTCTGCAAATAAAGCCATTTTAACAGAAGCAAAACATTAAACACATTGCATATTTAGAAAGAGCTTGCTCTCCTGATTCCAACGATATAAAATTTGTCAAATTCTAACGTGGGATCAAAAGTTATAGCCAAAACAAATTTAAACATCTAATAGATTCAAATCTTGTTTTTAAACTCTAACAGATGCCACGCGTCTTATTCCGATTGGCCCGTACCGCTTCGCGTAGGATCACTCTTCTGAGCCGTTAGATCAACATAATCTGCACGGCCCAGATCTACTCGTAACGGTTCGTTAAGTGATCTAATCTCGCACGCTGGATCCAGATCCAATGGCTCTGGATCAAACGACCAAAGCTGGGCGGCGCTGGCGGTGGCTACTGGCGGCGGCGAGCTCTTCCTACGGCAGCGCGGCGCTACAGATGGCTTGGGGGTCGTCGGAGACACTTACCAGAAACGCGACGACGTGCTGATGCTCAACCTGGCGACGGCTTGGCAAGGGGCACACGGACACGGTCGCTGGAGCTCGTCGGAGTTGCAGGCGGCGTCTGTTGCTTGCTGTCGACGATGTTGCCGAGGCTCTGTGTCGTCCTAGCACAAGCCAGAGGGTTTAGGAGATGCGTAAGGGCCTGGCGAACAAGATAGTACTAAAGGAGAGGCATGGGGCGCTCGATTCTTACCGCTATTGCTCGTCGGAGTCGAGCGGCGGCTCTGGTGGTTGCGGGCGTGAACGAAGACGGCGTCCTGGGTCACGGGCAGGCAAACCAGGAGTGTTAGCAGATGCACAAGGACGTGGCGGTCACGCTCGTTTGAACCAGAGGCAGAGGGGCGGTCGGGGCTTACCGAGATTCGTCTCCGGAGCTGTTCTGTCTGCGGCGGTGCAAAGGCACTTGCGGGCAGCCTGGGGGCGTAGAGGTGGCGCTAGGTGAGGGGAAATGGCCGCGATGCAGAGGGGGTCTTATAGCCAGAGCGGGGGCGAGGATCGCGCGGCGTATCAATGGAAATTAAGCGCGCGGTAACAGCGGCGAGGTAAAGGCGGAGCGAGCGTCGTAGGCGCGTGTGATTGACGACGAAGGCGACGTGGTCGCAGGGTCCACTCGTCAGCGAGTTAAACAGCGAGGTGGTGGGGTCGTGGAGTCAGTGACCTCGGGGGTGTGTCTGCGGGTGAGCGAGAGAGAGGGAGAGCCCGGGTGGGCTTAGTGGGCTGGATTAGCAGTTGGGCCAGATAGGTAGCGCTGGCCATTTTCTATTTCTTTTCTCCTTTTCTTTTTCTGTTTTGATTTTCAAAAATGATTTTCAAATCCAAATCAAATGAGTTTGAATCCACATTTTCTCTAGGTTTTTATACTGCAAACCTTTCACTCAAATGTGTGTCAAACACTACTGTCCATTCCAAACACTTTGATCAAGTGAAAAATAAAATAAAACCAAGCCTTTATGATATATATTCAATAGGCATAATATTGGTTTTATTACTCATTTTGTTTTGAAACTTGTTCAAACTTTTGAAAGTGCCTAAGTTTGAATTTCAAACCTTACTGATCCTAAACAAGCATTCTTCTCTTTGGAAGATAGCACTAAGGTCAGATTAAACTTACATGAAATAATAAGCACAAATGCTTCTGTTTTGAAATGATTTGTTTGAAATGAAATTCATATGATCATGAATGCATGGATGATATGCATAAGTTTGAAACTTGATTTTAGGGATGTTACAAATCTAACCCCCTTAAGGTGAATCTCGCCCTCGAGATTCGGATTGGCTAGCAAATAGGTGAGGGTGGTCTTTCCGAAGATCATCTTCTCTTTCCCAAGTTGCTTCTTCTTCAGAATGATGGTTCCATTGAACTTTGCAGAATTTGATAGTCTTAGTCCGAGTAACTCTTTCTGCGGTCTCAAGAATCTTTATAGGTTTCTCTTCATAGGTGAGATCACTTTCCAATTGGACCTCTTCCAAAGGTATAGTATCCTTCAAAGAAGTTTCTTCCATTTCTGGATGACATTTCTTAAGCTGACTCACATGAAACACATTATGGACAGCTGACAAAGACTCTGGCAATTCAATTTCATAAGCAACTTCTCCTTTGCGACTTAGAATCTTGAATGGCCCAACATATCTTGGGGCCAATTTTCCTTTGAATCGAAACCTCTTCACTCCACGAAGTGGTGACACTCTAACATAAGCTCTATCACCAACTTCGTAGGTGACTTCTCTACGCTTAGGATCTGCGTAGCTTTTCTGTTGGGACTGTGCTATCTTCAATCTGTCCTTAACCAACTTAACTTTCTCTTCGGCTTCTTTGATAAGTTCTGGTCCGAACAAACTTCTTTCTCCCACACCATTCCATAACAATGGGGTGGTACACTTTCTCCCGTAGAGAAACTCAAATGGTGCCATCTCAATGCTGGCTTGATAGCTGTTGTTATAAGAAAATTCTGCGTAAGGCAGACTTTCATCCCAACTGGCTCCATAGTCTAGGGCACATGCCCTCAACATGTCTTCAAGAATCTGATTAGTCCTTTCTGTTTGTCCATCACTTTGAGGATGAAAAGCAGTGCTGAATTCCAACCTCGTTCCCAACGGCTCATGTAGCTGTCTCCAAAAATGGGAAGTGAATTGAGTTCCCCTATCAGACACAATACTCTTGGGCACTCCATGTAGACATACAATTCTACTCATATAGATTTTGTCCAACTTAGCACTTGTATAAGTTGTCTTCACGAGTATGAAATGAGCCACTTTGGTTAGGCGATCCACTACTACCCAAATAGTAACATATCCTGACCTGGTCCTTGGTAATCCGGTAATGAAATCCATACCAATCTTGTCCCACTTCCAATCAGGAATAGGTAGTGGTTGAAGTAAACCTGCTGGTTTCTGATGTTCCGCCTTCACTCTACTACACACATCACATAAAGCAATATGTTCAGCGATGTCCTTCTTGAGATTATTCCACCAAAATCTTTCTTTCATATCCATGTACATCTTGGTGTTACCCGGATGAATGGAATACGGTGAGTTGTGTGCTTCTTGCAAAATCAGTTTCCGAAGCTCCGGATCTTGTGGAACACAGATACGTTTCCCATGCCATCAAGTACCCTGTTCGTCTTCATGGAACCCTTTGGCTTTTCCTTTGCCAATCTTTTCTTTAATCTCTTCGATTTCCTTATCAATCTTCTGGGCTTCTTTGATCTTGTCCAACAAAGTGGGTTGAACATCCAAAGACATGAGATGTCCTTGGGGCACAATCTCCAATCTGAGATCTCTAAATTGGGCACACAAATCATCTGGCAATTCTCCTTTTGTAAGGCCATTCACAAAAACCTTACGGCTTAAAGCATCCGCTACAACATTTGCTTTACCGGGATGGTATGGAAAACTTAAGTCATAGTCCTTGATGAGTTCTAGCCATATTCTTTGCCTCATATTAATTTCCTTCTGGGTGAAGATATACTTCAAAATCTTGTGATCTGTGAACACTTCACAACGCTTACCCAAAAGATAGTGTCTCCATGTTTTGAGTGCATGGACAACAGAGGCTAACTCTAAATCATGAGTAGGGTAGTTCACTTCATGAGTTTTGAGTTGTCTCGAGGCATATGCCACAACTTTTCCTTCTTGCATAAGTACTGCTCCCAAACCATGATGAGATGCATCACAATATACTTGGAAATCTTTTTCCAAGTCTGGCAAACACAAGACTGGTGCTGTCACAAGTCTCTTCTTCAATTCCTGAAACCTGAGTTCACAACCTTCGGACCAAGCAAATTTCTTGTCTTTCTTTAGCAATTCTGTCATAGGCTTAGCTACCTTGGAGAAATTCTCAATGAACCTTCTGTAGTAACCTGCTAAGCCAAGGAAACTATGAACTTCTTTTACTGATTTGGGAGATTCCCATTCAGTTACAGCTGAAACTTTAGCAGGATCAACTGCTACACCATCTTTTGTCATAACATGTCCAAGAAATCCCACTTCATTTAACCAGAATTCACACTTGCTGAATTTGGCATACAATTTATGCTCTCTAAGCTTCCCAAGTATCAAACGTAAATGTCCTTCATGCTCTTCTTTGCTCTTGGAGTAGATTAAAATGTCATCGATGAAAACGACAACAAATTTATCAAGGAATTCCATGAACACCTTGTTCATCATATTCATGAAGTATGCTGGAGCATTGGTCAAACCAAATGGCATCACGGTATACTCATACAATCCATACCTTGTAGTGGAAGCTGTCTTAGGTATGTCTTGTTCTCTTATCTTGAGTTGGAAATAACCTGACCAGGGATCAATCTTCGAGAACACACAAGCTCCTTCTAGCTGATCAAACAAGTCATTGATTCTAGGCAAAGGGTATTTGTTCTTGATAGTCACCTCATTGAGTGAACAGTAATCTATGCATAACCTTTGACTTCTATCTTTCTTTTCCACAAACAAAACTGGGGCTCCCCAAGATGAAGAACTTGGTTGAATAAATCATTTCTGCAACTGCTCTCCGAGTTGTTTCTTGAGTTCTTTCAGTTCATCTACTGACATCTTGTATGGTCTCTTTGCTATTGGTCCAGATCCTGGTAGCAAATCAATAAGGAACTCCACATCTCTATCTGGTGGCATTCCCGGCAATTCTTCCGGAAAAACATCTGGATATTCACTCACAATTGGCACACTGTCTATGCTAACCCCCTTAAGAGAATTTAGCATACTCCTTCTTGCTTCAAAGTTGGTCTTGAATCTGATCCTTTTATTTTCAGGAGTTGTGAGTGAGACAGTATGGTTGGCACAATCTATCACTCCCTTGTGCTTAGTCATCCAGTCCATTCCCAAAATGACATCCAATCCTTGGGAATTTAGGATTATCAAGTTAACGGGAAACTTATACTTCCCAAACTCTATAACTAGATCATGACATCCTGAATTCACTATCATTTCCCCCCAGGAGAACTTACTTTTATAGGACACCCAATAGTTTCTACTGGCAGTTCATTTCTTTCAACAAATGCTCTTGATATGAATGAATGAGATGCACCAGTATCAAAGAGAACAAATGCTGTAACAGAATTGAGTTTGAACTTACCAGCAACAGCATCAGGCTCCTCATAGATTTCTTCCACATTGATGTGGTTAACTTGCCCCTTCTGAAAAGGGTTGGGCTTGTTGGGTCCTTTGACCTTCTTTTATGGGCATTCATTTGCATAATGCCCCATCTTCTTGCACTTGAAGCATTCAACCTGACTGATGTCCTTCTTGACGGGCTAGCTTCCACTGCCACTTCCATTACCAGTGTGGTGACTCTTATATCCACCCTTGTGGTTCTTGTACTTGTCATTTTCATGACTACGGTGATTCTTGTTGTCATGACAGTTGTGGTTGTGGTGCTTGTTGAATTTCCCAAGCTTGTGGGATCCTGAGCTTCCACTGTCATCGTAATGGGAACGTTTGTGAGACGATCCCGAGCTGTGCTTGTCCGAGTGCTTTCTCTTCCTGCTCTCAACTTTCTTCATTTTGTTCTCCAAAATAGCAGCCTTATCACAAAGAGACTGGTATGTGGGAACATATGCCACAGCCAACTGCAGGTTCAGCTCATCATTCAACCCTTCGAGAAATTTTTCCTTTCTCTTAGCATCAGTGTCAACTTCATCCGGTGCATAACGCGCCAGATTGTTGAACTCCTCAATATATTCAGCCACGCTGCAGTGGCGCTGCTTCAGGTTATGAAACTCTTTCTTTTTCAGAGTCATCACTCCATATGAGATATGAGCAGTACGAAAGCCATCCTCAAAGATAGCCCATGTCACATCTTCTATGGGAGTGGTGATCTGGAAGTTATCCCACCAAGTGGCGACTGGTCCTTCCAGCAAATGTGCTGCAAATCTGACCTTTTCTGCATCAGTACAGCCCACAGTTACCAAGTCCTTGTTCACAGAGCATAGCCAATCATTGGCCACCATGGGATCAGTCGTTCCTGAGAACTTTGCTGGCCTTAATCTCAAGAACCTGGTAAGCATGTCCAAAACCCGGTGGGTTGTTGTTGTTGTTATTGTTGTTGTTATTGTTGTTGTTGTTGTTGTTTTGGTTCTAGATGAGCGTCGTCATCATTTGCATCAGCTGAGTTTGAGCGGTCATCATTTGCTGCATTTCTGGAGTGATGTTCTTGTTGTTGTTGGGGTTGGGGTTTGCACGACGGGGAGGCATCTGTGGTTTGTTCAATAGAGATAAGAATGAGATACCCATAGATGCTTTCATGCACAGTACATCACATAAACAATCACAAAGCAAGCAACATAATGATAAAGATTCAACAACCAGATAACAAGTTTGCAAAGTAAAACACACACAAATAACAAGCCATCCACATGTCGGATGGTCAAATAACAAGTTCCCAACAACAAGTATGATAATAAATGATAAATGAGTAGTCAAATCTACTCCTCGGCATCAACCTCCTCCTCGACAAAGGTAAGACCTGCGTTCTCCATCGCGGTCTTGTAATCCTCGACACTGGTGGTCAAGGTCTCTATCTTGGCTTTGAGAGCCCTCTTCTGAGAACGAAGACTCTCAATCACCGTCTGCTGATGCTCGAGCTCGAAGTCCTTGGCCTACAGTTCTTCGGTCATGTCCCGGATCTTCTTGTTCCTATCCTGGACTCGCTTCTCCTGACTCTTGAACTTTCTGTCCTGGATCTCGAACTTCGCCTCCATCTCCTTGACTATCTCATCTTTCTCCGCGAAGAGCTTGTCCTTCTCGCGAAGCTGCACCTGGAGTTCGTCATTGCTGAGCATGACGTTGGTCCTATCAGAGTCCACGTGCCTAATGAGATCCTCTAAGTCCTAGAGGTATAGACGAATGGGCTCCGCTGTCTCCCTCGAAGTGTCCTCGAAGTTGATGGACTCTCCATCTGTAGAGGGAGTGGCCCAACCTTTATTAACATAAGGTGGTGTCCCCTGTGTTTACAATGCTAGTCCCTGGATCAATATCTAGCATCCACAGTTAAGATGTAATATCAAGAAACAAAGGTCATAATATAGCTTTATAACCCGGAATAACATAATTTTATTACATCATACATAGCTCATTTGGCTATTACATTACATTGCAGCGGAATAACTATAGTCATGGGGTCCTTCATCTTCAAAGTGCCACAGGCAGATGTTGGTTGTAGACTTTGTAATCCTAATCAAACAATCTTCACTAAAATCAATCAAACCTGCAACATTACAAGTTACAGCCACAAGGGTCAATACATTTGAACTGTATTGGCAAGTGATACTATGGTAATATAGTGGAGTCTAACATCTATATGCATTTGGCTAAGTGGAGTTGAGGCTTGCATTGCTCAAAATAGATTTTCCTTATCATTTTGAAAATACTAAGTTTTTGTTTTGACAAAATCATTTTTCTCAATCAAAGATTGTAGATCCTTTAACCAAGGCATCTCTCAATCAAAGATTGAAGACTTCAAACAACCCTTGTTCAATCCACAAGATTTTAACTTAGAAATTTGAATGATGAGATTCTTGATTGCTTCCATGTCTTGATGCTCAAATTGTCCTTTACCAGGGACATGGCTAAGTACTTAGATTTTACACTCTGCAGAGGTGGTGCACTTTCCCCACAAGACTTGGTTTCCCAAGACAAGATCTTTCAGAAGCATTCCCTTAGACCAAAATGGACGCGTTCCAACCTATCAAACACTACCACCCATTGTCCATATGGCTAAGTTCTTGCAACCTATATGATCCAGGCAGAGCCCATAATGCCAAGTGGCTGCACTTGAAGCTTCTCAACATTTGACATCTCAAATCTCTTTGTTCCTGGGTGGCCATCCACAAGTGAGATACACAAGGTAAACCATAGACATGGGCCTTGTGAACCACTCAACACAAACCATTCCTTCCATTCCACCCAGGTAGTTCATTAACTTATTTGTTTTATTAAACAAAAACACAAGTCCTCAGACTTAGAAACTTTTCCATAGTTTGAATATATTTCCACCCTGGTTTTCTATTAGCTAAGCTAAGCATGATAGTAGTAGGAGTCTTAACTTAGGAAGTAATCCAATAAGGTTTCATCTACTAGGTTTTCCTAAAGCAAGGTTTACACTTAGCAAAAGTTCCATGCAAGTTTTACTTAGAGAAAATCACTAATGCATAGAGAAAGTAATGGGACAAAAAGTATGAAGCATCACTTGCCTTTTTGGTAGAGGGTATAAGTTCACTCCTTGTCCTTGCAACAATCACACTCTTCAAGTCACTACAAATCAATCAAGCAAGGCACAAACTCAATCTACCAAACAAGCAAAACAACACATAAAATGACAAAGTCGAAGTAATGCATGCAAGCATGCCAAGCTTTGTTTTGTTTGAAGAAGTGGTTCCTAATGGGTCATAAACATTTGAAAACACCTATTTGGTCATTTTGTAAAGTGGCAAAGTCATTTGCAAAGAGGTTTCTCTTCAAAACCATTTTCAAAATAAAGTATCATTTTATGTGGTGTAGAAATATTTTTACTAGGGCATTAATCTATAGGGTTCACCAAATATGTTTTCAAACCATAAAACTTGGTATTTGGGGTCAGAGAGTTTAAAACAAAACATTTTCCAAAGGTTTTCTTCCAAAACCATTTTTAATAAATAAACCACATTTCCATTTAACTAGAAATGGTTTTAAATCAAAGAATCATTATTTTGTTTCACCAAATTCATTTTTGAATCCACAAAGTGTTTCCCAATGTTAGTAGGTTCAAATCACACCATTTGCCCAAGATTTCATCCCCAAATTCATTTTAAAACAATTTTTATAATCTTAACAAGCATACAAATGTTTCTGCAAAAACAAACATTTTTCCAGAAGCTTTTTGCTAAACCAAGGGCATGGTTGGCTAGGGCTTGTTCTCCTGATTTCAACGATATAAAGTTTGCAAAATTTGGACGTGTGGTTTGAAAGTTACAAGGGTTTCAAAATGGTATTTAAATCTGGTTTCAAAATCTGTTTTAATCAGAACCTGGCCACGTGGCTGTTCCTGATTGGACGAAAACGGTTCACACGGATCACGCGCTGCAGGCCGTTGATTTTAACTAATATCGCACGGCTCAGTTTCTCTCTTACCCCTTCGCTTACTTTCTTTCCTAGCCGCTGGATGCTGATCTAACGACTCTCAGGAGTTTGACCAAATAGCAGCAGCGCTGGCGGCGGTGGTTGGCAGCGCACGGTCAGATGGCGGCGGCGCTGGCGAAGCAGGAAGCGAGAAAGGGAGGGAGTAAGCTCACCGCGTTCGCCGAAGCTTGGGGAAGCTCAAGGTGGCACTGGCTGGCGGAGGGGCGCACGGGACTGTCCTTGATTGCTCGCCGGAGACGAGCTGGGCTTCGGGCGGTTCAGGAGGTCGTCGAGGGCGAGGATAGGGGGAACCCTAGGACAAACAGAAGGAACTGTTAGATTCGCAAGAGCATGGCAATCATCATCATGTCCACGGGGAAGAGAGGGGAGGTCTGTTTTACCGGGGAGACGTTGCCGCAGTTGGAGCAGACGGCGGCGCTCAGTGGTTTGTTGGAGTCGGGGTTCTGGGGCGCCCGCGGTCGAATGGAAGGTGCAGGGAGATGCTCCTGGGAGTGGGGAAGGTGTGAGCTTGGTCGGGGAGGCAAGGGGTGGCAGGACACGGCCGGAATTCTCGCCGGAGCGTCGTCGGAGTCAGTGACGGTTTGGGGATGATTCGAGCAGCCTGGTGGCTCTCAGTGGTTCTGGTTTGGGGGAAAGGAAGAGAGAAGCATGGCATTTAACACCGCGTGGTTGCTGGACTGAATCAACGCGGCAGTTAAGCGAATTTAATCGGGAATTGACTGACAGAGAACGGCAGCGCTGTCTGAGGAAGAACAGGTCATGGTGAAGACGATGGCTATCGAAGTGGGGCCGTTGCGTCAGTGGCAAAAGGAATGAGGGGGAGGTCCACCAGTCAGTGGCCTTGCGGTTTGTTTCTGCGGTGAAGAAAAACGGTTCGGGGGCGAGGGTGAGGTGGGCTAGGTGGGCTGTTGGGTTGGAGCTGGGCCAGATGGTGGGCTGCTCTATTTTTTTCTGTCTGAATCCTTTTTCTTTTTCCAAATCTATTTTCTGTTTTGAATTGCAATCAACTATTCAAACATTCAAACAATTCAAACAATCATCACACTTGTAGTAAGTTTTTGGTTCTGTTTAACAACAAAAACCAAATCCCAAAATAAAATAATATTTTTATTCATTTTAGGATCCATTCATTAATTAAATAAAATGGACCTTTTAGTTATTTAATCATATAGGGTTTGATTTATTTAATAAAACTCCATTTGAAATCCAAATATTTTCAAAATCAAATCAGTAGGTTTTATTTGAAAATAAAGAATACTTGGAAAGCTTGTTTAAAACAAAATAACATTTTTGCTATAGGGTCCATTAATAATTAAATATAATGGACCTTTAGTTAATAATTCAAATAGGATTTGTTTATTTAAAAACTTTATTTTGAAATCTAAAATAAAACCAAAACACTTCAGTAGGTTTTATTTGAGAATATAAAATACTTGGAAAACTTATTTTAAATAAATAAATAAGTTTTGATGTTTTGAAAATAGTAAAACCTTTATTAATAAAACTTGGATATTTAAATCCTTTTTATTTTATTTTAAATAAACCTCTACTATTTTAATCAAAGCAAAAACTTTTGTTTCCAAGTCTTGGCCAAGGTTTAATTTGGTTTTATAAAATAATCCTTATTTATAAATCTACGTTTTCTTTTGAAAAACAAAAACTCTATATTTTAAAGATCTAAAATAGTGTTTCCAAAATATTATATTTTCCTTTATTAAATGTTTTAACTTTTAAATCCCTTTAAGTTTTATTTGACCCAAATTGGTTTGAAGGTTTCCAATTGGATTCAAGAGTTTCTTCTGGCTCTGAAAACCAACAAAGTTTTATTTTATTCATTTATTTTTCACATTACAAGATTTGGAAAATCTTGGGATGTGACACCATCCTCATCACGTCTACCGAAGACGTGGAAGTGAGTACCTCTAACCTGTCGGGAGTGTCTCCCCAGCAGACGTCCTATCAGATACTGCATGACTACCTCAAGGCCTCTCTCCTTGTCATCGTGCATGAGCTTGAAGACGATGGCCTCCGTGGTAGGCTTAGTCTGGCGTCCGGGCTGGTTAACCTTGAAACCCCAGAGGTCTTTCCTCTCAAACTTGGTGAGGGGAAGCACCATGATGGTAGGAAGAGGGAGATTGAGCAAGGTAGTAAGCTCAACAATACGAGGACCAAAGCGAGTTCCCTGGAACTCCTCAACAGTGCTGATGGTAACAGTAGGAATCTATTTATAAGATAGAAAAAGTGAGAACAACACAATTCAAGACGAAACACAAGGCAAAACATCACATATATATCCTTGGAAATTAAAACACACAAGTTATGGCATACAAGAATCCATTACATCAACCAAGGTTCAACTTATTTAAGGTAACATTGGAAAATAAGGTGATAAGTGGTGGTCCAACTAACAAAGTACGTTTATAATCCTATCTCACTGGATCTGTTGGCTAACATAATGTTTCTAGAAGCAATCAGTCTATCTTGCTCACATGACTCCATCACTAAGTCTATAATGTCTCCTCTTAAGGTTTGGTTGGTAGCCTCCAACTCTTGGGTATGTTCCTTCTCTTCTTCTAGGCTATTTTGGATCTTGAACATTCTGCACTTGACTCTTTCACCAAGTTCTTTGATGGTCTTCCAAGATGCATCCCTTGCTGAGTCAAAGAATGTAGGGTGCATCATTGAATTGGTGAACATGCAGAATCCTGAGTCCTTGTGGTTGTCTTCCTTGTTTTTGTACAAGTGAAGTTGCACCCACCAGTACTCAACTCCTTCATCCATCACAGGAAAACCTTTGTACATAGCTGCACCATGTATTTCCATTGCAACCATGAGGTCCTTGAGAGCCTTGGGGAATTCTGTCTCACACTCCAAAGTCATTGTCATGAGTGGTCCTTTCCTCACGGCTTCGTTGATGGAGTTCATCTACAATTAGAGATGAAAAAGAAGATTAGAAAAGTTTACGAGAAGAATAGACAAGTGTAAAAGTTGTTGAATTTTTTTTCCTTAGTGGTTTCCAATCCTAGGGTCATAATCCTACAGGCAACACAGTGCTCTGATACCATCTGTAAGATCCCTCCTTTATAAAGGAAAAAGATCCCTGTGATTGCAATGCTAGTCCCTGGATCAATGCTAGCATCCACAGTTTAAGATGAAGTACACAGAAACAAAGGTCATTATTACACGCATTCCAGAGACAAACATAGTATTTACAACTCCAAGGCCACAGGCCTAGTACAAGAGTTTGAATAAGTAAGTAAATAAAAGTCTTCATCTTCATGTGCCACAGGAAAACATGTTGAGTGTAGACTCATGACTCCTAATCCTCATCAGATTAACCTGCAACATCACAAGTTATAGCCATAGTGGGTCAATACATTAGAATAGTATTGGCAAGTGATACCTTGGTATAAATTAGGTGGACTAGATTACTATATGCAATTTGCCTAAGTGTAGCTTGGCTTGCTTTGCTCAAAATAGGTTTTGTCTATTAGTTGAAAATCACTAAGTTTTTCTTTGTCAAAACTTTTCCCAAGGAACCACCAATAGACATTGAGGTCCTTCACCCTTGTTCACCCACAAGTTTTTACTTAGAAATTGGGATGACAAGATTCTTGATAGCTTCCATGTCTTGATGCTCAAGTTGTCCTTTACCAGGGACATGGCTAAGTACTTAGGTTTTTCCATCTGCAGAGGTTGTGCACTTTCCCCACCACACTTGATTTTCACCAAGACAGGACCTTTCAGAAGCCTTCCCTTAGACCAAATGGACGCGTTCCAACCTATCATCCCACTACCACCAACTGTCCAAATGACTAAGTTCTAGCACCTTATGTGATCCAGGCAGAGCCCATATTGCCAAGTGGCTGCACTAGAAGCTTCTCAACACTTGGCCTCTAAAATCTCTTTGTTCCTGGGTGGCTTTCCACAAGTGAGATACACAAGGTTCACCAGTCCCCTGTCCTTGTGTAACCACTCAACACAAACCATTCCTTCCATTCCACCCAGGTGTTTCATTTACTTAGTTGTTTTATTAGGCAAAACACAAGTCCAAAGACTTAGAAATATTTTCATCATAGCATGTATATTTCACCAACCCTTGGTTGCTACTAGCTAGGCTAAGCATGGCATAGATAAGCATCTTAACTTAGAAATTTCCTAGCAATTCTACAACTACTAGGATTTCCCAACATGGCATATAAGCAAAATATAGCATGCAAGACTAGCAAAATATTTCTAATGCTTAGTAGAAAACATAGGAATAAAAATACTCATGAAGTACCACTTGCCTTGGTAGTTTGGAGAGTAGCTACTATCCACACAATCACAATCACTAGCACCAAAATCTACACAAAGAATCATAGCCACAAATCACATACAAAACATATACAAACAAAAATATATGCATGCATGCATTATAATATGGGATGGTTTTTAAAACTCAACAAAGCAAGTGTACAGTACTGGTTCATAAACAAGTTAAAAACTTGCCAAACAACATTTAATTAAACCCTAAATCAATTCTTGAATACTTCATATATTCAAATTAGCCCTACACAAGTTTCTGCAAATAAAGCCATTTTAACAGAAGCAAAACATTAAACACATTGCATATTTAGAAAGATCTTGCTCTCCTGATTCCAACGGTATAAAATTTGTCAAATTCTAACATGGGGATCAAAAGTTATAGCCAAAACAAATTTAAACATCTAATAGATTCAAATCCTGTTTTTAAACTCTAACAGATGCCACGCGTCTTATTTCGATTGGCCCGTACCGCTTCGCGTAGGATCACGCTTCTGAGCCGTTAGATCAACATAATCTGCACGGCCCATATCTACTCGTAACGGTTCGTTAAGTGATCTAATCTCGCACGCTGGATCCAGATCCAACGGCTCTGGATCAAACGACCAAAGCTGGGCGACGCTGGCGGTGGATACTGGCGGCGGCGAGCTCTGCCTACAGCGGCGCGGCGCTACAGATGGCTAGGGAGTCGTCGAAGACGCTTACCAGAAATGCGACGACGTGCTGATGCTCAACCTGGCGACTGCTTGGCAAGGGGCGCACGGACACGGTCGCTGGAGCTCGTCGGAGTTGCGGGCGGCGTCTGTTGCTTGCTGTCGACGATGTTGCCGAGGCTCTGCGTCGTCCTAGCACAAGCCAGAGGGTTTAGGAGATGCGTAAGGGCCTGGCTAGCAAGACAGTACTAAAGGGGAGGCAAGGGGCGCTCGATTCTTACCGCTATTGCTCGTCGGAGTCGAGCGGCGGCTCTGGTGGTTGCGGGCATGAACGAAGACGGCGTCCTGGGTCACGGGCAGGCAAACCGGGAGTGTTAGCATATGCACAAGGATGTGGCGGTCACGCTCGTTTGAACCAGAGGCAGAGGGGCGGTCGGGGCTTACCGAGATTCGTCACCGGAGCTGTTCTGTCTGCGGCGGCGCAAAGGCAATTGCGGGCAGCCTGGGGGCGTAGAGGTGGCGCTAGGTGAGGGGAAATGGCCGTGGTGCAAAGGGGGTCTTATAGCCAGAGCGGGGGCGAGGATTGTGCGGCGTATCGATGGCAATTAAGCGTGCAGTAACAGCGGCGAGGTAACGGCGGAGCGAGCGTCGCAGGCGCACGTGATTAACGACGAAGGCGACGTGGTCGCAGGGTCCACTCGTCAGCGAGTTAAACAGCGACGGGGTGGGGTCGTGCAGTCAGTGACCTGGGGGGTGTGTCTGCGGGTGAGCGAGAGAGAGGGAGACCCCGGGTGGGCTTAGTGGGCTGGATTAGCAGTTGGGCCAGATAGGTAGCGCTGGCCCTTTTCTATTTCTTTTCTCCTTTTCTTGTTCTGTTTTGATTTTCAGGAATGATTTTCAAATCCAAATCAAATGAGTTTGAATCCAAATTTTCTCTAGGTTTTTATACTGCAAACCTTTCACTCAAATGTGTGTCAAACACTACTGTCCATTCCAAACACTTTGATCAAGTGAAAAATAAAATAAAACCAAGCCTTTAATATTCAATAGGCATAATATTGGTTTTATTACTCATTTTGTTTTGAAACTTGTTCAAACTTTTGAAAGTGCCTAAGTTTGAATTTCAAACCTTACTGATCCTAAACAAGCATTCTTCTCTTTGGAAGATAGCACTAAGGTCAGATTAAACTTACATGAAATAATAAGCACAAATGCTTCTGTTTTGAAATGATTTGTTTGAAATGAAATTCATATGATCATGAATGCATGGATGATATGCATAAGTTTGAAACTTGATTTTAGGGATGTTACAAATCTAACCCCCTTAAGGTGAATCTCGCCCTCGAGATTCGGATTGGCTAGCAAATAGGTGAGGGTGGTCTTTCCGAAGATCATCTTCTCTTTCCCAAGTTGCTTCTTCTTCAGAATGATGGTTCCATTGAACTTTGCAGAATTTGATAGTCTTAGTCCGAGTAACTCTTTCTGCGGTCTCAAGAATCTTTATAGGTTTCTCTTCATAGGTGAGATCACTTTCCAATTGGACCTCTTCCAAAGGTATAGTATCCTTCAAAGAAGTTTCTTCCATTTCTGGATGACATTTCTTAAGCTGACTCACATGAAACACATTATGGACAGCTGACAAAGACTCTGGCAATTCAATTTCATAAGCAACTTCTCCTTTGCGACTTAGAATCTTGAATGGCCCAACATATCTTGGGGCCAATTTTCCTTTGAATCGAAACCTCTTCACTCCACGAAGTGGTGACACTCTAACATAAGCTCTATCACCAACTTCGTAGGTGACTTCTCTACGCTTAGGATCTGCGTAGCTTTTCTGTCGGGACTATGCTATCTTCAATCTGTCCTTAACCAACTTAACTTTCTCTTCGGCTTCTTTGATAAGTTCTGGTCCGAACAAACTTGTTTCTCCCACACCATTCCATAACAATGGGGTGGTACACTTTCTCCCGTAGAGAAACTCAAATGGTGCCATCTCAATGCTGGCTTGATAGCTGTTGTTATAAGAAAAATCTGTGTAAGGCAGACTTTCATCCCAACTGGCTCCATAGTCTAGGGCACATGCCCTCAACATGTATTCAAGAATCTGATTAGTCCTTTCTGTTTGTCCATCAGTTTGAGGATGAAAAGCAGTGCTGAATTCCAACCTCGTTCCCAACGACTCATGTAGCTGTCTCCAAAAATGGGAAGTGAATTGAGTTCCCCTATCAGACACAATACTCTTGGGCACTCCATGTAGACATACAATTCTACTCATATAGATTTTGTCCAACTTAGCACTTGTATAAGTTGTCTTCATGGGTATGAAATGAGCCACTTTGGTTAGGCGATCCACTACTACCCAAATAGAATCATATCCTGACCTGGTCCTTGGTAATCTAGTAATGAAATCCATACCAATCTTGTCCCACTTCCAATCAGGAATAGGTAGTGGTTGAAGTAAACCTGCTGGTTTCTGATGTTCCGCCTTCACTCTACTACACACATCACATAAAGAAATATGTTCAACGATGTCCTTCTTGAGATTATTCCACCAAAATCTTTCTTTCATATCCATGTACATCTTGGTGTTACCCGGATGAATGGAATACGGTGAGTTGTGTGCTTCCTGCAAAATCAGTTTCTAAAGCTCCGGATCTTGTGGAACACAGATACGTTTCCCATGCCATAAAGTACCATGTTCGTCTTCATGGAACCCTTTGAGAGGAAAACCTAAAGAATGGTTTCTTTCTTTGCCTAAAAATAGTATTGATTTTTGGAATAAGTGCAAAGATGCTTTTATTGGAAAGTACTATCCTCCTCCTAAGATTATAGCTATGAGAAGTGACATTATTAAATTTAAACAACTTGATAATGAACATGTTGGTCATGCTTGGGAAAGAATGAAAATTTTGGTTAAGAATTGTCCCACTCATGGACTCACTGCTTGGATGATTATCCAGACTTTTTATTCAGGTTTGCACTACTCTTCTAGGAACCTGCTGGATTCAGCTGCTGGAGGTACCTTCATGGGCCTCACCTTGGGTGCTGCAACAAGGATCCTTGATAATATGATGGTTAACTAGTCTGAATGGCATTTTGAGAGAGCTCCACATGGTAAGAAGGTAAATTCTGTTGAGGAAGCTTCCTCTTTGAGTGATAAAATTGATGTTATTATGGCTATGCTTCTTAATGGGAAAGCTCCTCTAGATCCTAATAGTGTTCCCTTAGCCTCTTTGGTTACTCAAGAAGAGCAAGTTGATGTGAACTTCATTAGAAACAACAATTTCAACAACAATGCCTATAGGAATAATTTTGGGAGCAACAACAATTATAGGCCTAATCCTCCTAATAATGGCAATTCCTATGGAAGCTCTTACAATAATGCTAGAAGTGCCCCCTCTAAACTTGAAGTCATGCTCAAGGACTTTATTAGTAAACAAACCACTTTCAATAAGACTATAGAGGAAAAGCTTTTAAATGTTGAGAAAAATATATCCTCTTTGTCTAAAGCTCAGTCTTCCTTGGTTAATAAAATGGCTGCTAAACCTGAAACTATGGAAAATACCTTTGCTATTGCTCATGCCATACAAGTTACTGTTGATGAAAATGTTAGGCTGTTAGCCCAACTTCATGCTAAGTGGGAAAGGGAAGCTGAAATTAATAGAAACAATAGTGTGTGCACCATCACCACTAAACCACAAGTAGTCCCTATTCCTCCTCCTACTATGCCTAAGCCTATTGAGCCTACTACTAGTGATGCTAAGTTTTACATTGATATTGATGGTTGCAATATTTCTGAAGTGATAATGTTCTTGCAAAATCTTGCTAGAAGTCCTGATGCTAGTGATATGCATGTTGCCTTTACCAAACACATTACAAATGCTCTTGTTAGGCTCAAGGAAGAAAAGCTAAAACACAAAGCTTCTATTCCTAGGAAATTAGAAGATAGTTGGGAAACCATTATTAATATGCAAGTGAATGACTTTGATCTCAAAGCTTCATGTAATCTTGGTTCTAGTGTGTCTATTATGCCTAGGAAGATTTATGAAATGCTTGATTTGCCACCATTAGAAGATTGTTATTTGGATATCCTAGCGCGTGCCTCTCATCTCATCGTACACATGTTAACTGCCGCACGAACCGTCGCAAACACGCCGCCCACTACGCACGGAAATTGAGGAGGCACCGTAATTATCGCCAATTTTACACGTGACTAGTCAAATCCACGTCACAAAGTGGGACCCACGATCGTTCTGTTGTATCGCCTCTGCTACCGCAGACGGTTGAGCTCAACAAGCGTCAGCAATGACGTCATCAAAGCCAAGACCTGCAACGGCTCGAAATTTTCGACTGACAAAAAGTACTTACACGAGTCTACGACTCAACCAACTACTCGGGGGCTATTCCTATCAGGAGCGCTGGTCGCGCACCTGAGAAAAATATGTCATGGTAACTAAAATACTTCTTCGAGTCCTAAGTCGAGTCTACGACTCCACTACAGACTCAGGGGCTACTCCCATAGGGAGCGTTGTTCGCGCATTTGAAAAAATAAAGGCGTTGATGACATCTACTAAGCTAAAGTCTCCGCTCGAGTCTACGACTCGAATAGACACTCAGGGGCTACTCCCATAGGGAGCATTGGTCACGCACCCTATGAAACATTTGGATGAGATTCTTAGAATCAATCTTGACGAAAAAACTCTTGGCAACTTTGCCCAAATAAACGCTAAGTGAGAAGTTATCTCCTAGGTCACCCAAAACACCTCCGCGGTGATAAAATTTCGGATGCTATGTTTGTGATGCAAAGATAAGACTACATATATCATTTGATGGCCTAGTATCGCACCCTACTACGCTCTGCCAGTAACAAACCATGTCAACAGGCACGATGAAAAATCCTGACGGACGTGTTAGGTACCTAACTGGAAAAACTGGGAATCGATTCTTGTAAGACCTAAAACAGCCTGAGTCAAATCACATCAGCATAGTTCCAAATTCGAGTCCGAGGACTCGAGTTTGAAGTAGATTGTGTTGTTTTGTCCGATGACAGTTAACTGATGCTGATCCGTTGGGAGAGTCAGGAACACGTATCAGCAATCCCTATGAACTAGTATGTCCATCCGAAAACATGTTCGGGTGAGAAGACACCCAAAAGACCGTATAGTCTTCAGTTGAATCTTCGATTTGACTAAACACTCGGAGGATACTGACATGGATATACCCTACGGGTACTCAACATTGGCATACCCGGTCTAGCCCAGTGAAGGCCCACATCAAAGACTTCCTATTCAAGGAAATTTCGGATGGCCCAAGCCCGGTAGAAGTTCGACTCCTAGGAGGACACTACTTAGATATAGATAGAAATTTGAAGGGTGAAACCCTAAACCTGCAACCGACTCAACCTACCCCCGATACCTGGCCTATCTATATAAAGGCCAGAAGGGCACGACGAAGAGGATCTCTCCAACTCGTACACACATCCCACGCCAGATTGCATCTGCACATCCCTGTAACTTTCGGTTCGGCTGTAATCAAGAACAGACAAGCATGAGTAGGGTTTTCCCTCCGGGGGCCTGAACCTGGGTAAACCTTGTGTCCCCTTGCTGTGTGTCTGTTAACCGTCTTGCGATCTCCAGCATCCCCATCTTCTCCAAAACCCAAGTCCATAACAATGGGCATTGACGAGTCAAACCCTCATCACTAGCATTGTCATAATTATCTAGATGAGTCTCGGGCATTTTGGGTTGCATATGGGGATTGACACAGGCATAGAAGAAATGAGGTGGCATTCACACAGAAGCAAACTTGATCCTCAGTTTTCCTTGCTCCAATGATCGAGTCTATTCAGAGAACAGGGCAAACTGATCGTGCGCCATTGTTTTTGAGCTGGAACAAGAACTTATTCTCACTGTACTGCTATTGAATTGCAAGCAGGAAAGCTACAGAATATCTCAAATGTTCTATCGTTTATATTACTAAAGCATTTTGTGGAACTAATACTAATGTACTGGTACTTGTTTAAATTAAGGCTAGTCTAGCTTTTCGTTTGAAACATGGAATTGTCACAATATTGATGAGGCTTGGGCATTTTGGGTTGCATCGTGGCTCACACGGGTATTGATGTGATAAGAAGGTACTCAAAGCAGACTCGATCGTCAGTTTTTCATGCTCCAATCGTAGAGTGTGTTTGGATAAAACGGCAAACTGATCGGGTGACAAGGTTTTAAGAGCTGAAACAAGAACTGGTTCTCTCCGTACTGCTATTGTGTTTCGGTGTTGATGGCTATGAAATATAGCCATCCACGTCCGCATTTAAACTAGATATTATTCATATATTTGATAAAATATCTCTCTCAAACCTACAACTAATGCCTAATGATCAAAGGGGTATATAATCCTTTCTTGCTATTTTTGCCTATGCAGATAATGACTCTTGATGATGGGAATCACTACATAAATGCTAAAGATACGAGATTTCCAACACGTCAAAGAAACCAGGAGCCGTGAAGATATGACTACAAGCTTCACGACAACCTATACGGGTTGCCGCCGTATAGTTGCCACCGTATAGTTTGCACCGACTTCATTAGGTCAAACAGAACAACTTCCGTGAAGGGACCCCTATATAAAGAGGCTTCGGGCGACAGGAAACATCACTTCTCTTTCGACCTCAAATATCCTTGCCACCAGAAGCCGCCACGTCGGAGGAATAGATCTAGATCTAAACCTTTCTCCACCACCATAGCCATCTTCCACCGCTTGTAATAGTAGATCTCTTCTCCATTTGGCGACATTGTAAGACTATTTGCTATCAACCTTATGATCTCTATTACAATGTTTATGATTGTCGATTTCAGCTCTATGTGTGAGTAATTCTCCTTGGGCAAAGGGCTTCGGCATAGCCATGTAGCTTTTGTGCATGTTATTTATCATAGATCGGATCATGTATTAGTTTGTATGACATGATGACTGTAGTACCCTCTCTTTCCTCAATCTAAGGACTTGTCAGGTACCCAAGATCCCGTGGATTGATCCAGGTAAAAGGAGTGTGAGTAACGACTGATCTGCAGGATAGGAACCCAGTGACAGAAAGGGTAGTACGGCTATATGTGATGAACTTACTTGGGATTGATGGTGACATCACTATGCATATCATTACTTCACTTCTTCTATGGATGAGACTAGTAGGTTATTGCTATAAGCGGTTGCAGAGGCGATAACATTTATGGATGCACTGCCCACATATAATCTCACTTTGCTTTCTGTTTCCCGAGGATTCGATAAACCTAGGTCTACTAGGCAAAAACAACTATACTACATCCATAATCCGGATCAAAGGTATCAACCCATTTTCTGGCGCCGTTGTTGGGGAAGCAATAGCTACCCTGGTGAGGTTAGTAGGAACCTTGCTAGTTTTAATTCTTGTTTTTTATTTGTTAGTTTGCTTTCAGTTTTTATTTGAAAAAACAAAAAAAATTAGTTAGTCTTTTAATTCTTGTTTTATCATCATTAGTACTTGTTTAAGAAAATACAAAAGCATAGGAAGTATGGCTGAAAAGAAACTTGGGGAGTTTGTAACTCCTAACAATGATTATTTGCGTACTCCTATTACTCAACCAACAATTGATGTTGATGATTATGAAATTAAGCCCCACTATTTGAGTTTGGTTAAACATAATCAATTTGAAGGCTCTACTGTTGAAGATGTAGGTATGCATTTCAATACTTTCACTGAAATTTGTGATATGATGTGCATTAAATATGTTGACCCTGATGTGGTCAAGTTGCGCTTATTTTGTTTCTCTCTTAGAGGAAGAGAAAAAGAATGGTTGCTATCTTTGCCTAGAAATACTACTGCATCATGGGTGGAATGCACTTCTTTATTTACGACTAAATTATTTACACCTACAAATACTATGCAACTGAGATCAAATATTACTGGTTTTAGACAGGAAGAGCGCGAGCCACTAGCGCTTCCATGGGAGAGAATGAAATAATGCATGAGAAACTGTCCCAGCCATGGGATGGAAGATTAGTTAATTCTCCATTTATTTTACAATGCTCTCAATCCTGTTTCTAAGTCTATGCTAGATACTGCAGCTGGAGGAACATTTATGAGTAAGCAAATTACTGAAGCAAAGCAGATGCTAGACAATATGCAAGACAACCATGCCCAATGACATGTGGAAAGATCAAACACGAAGAAGCTGAACTCCGTTACACCTCAAGAAAATGAAGAACTCACTGCTAAGTTGGATGAGCTCATATTAGCCGTTAAAGGTAAGAAACCCCGGTAATAGCTACTCCTGAACCAAATATTGAAGAAGTAGACTTCATATCTCATAATGATTATAAATCTGCTTGGAAAAAGAATTATAATCCAAACTTTTAGAAACTTTATTCTAGTCCAGCAGGTAACTCTAATAATAATATGGCATCAAGTAATACTAGTCTCCAAGAAACTCTTAAAGCTTTTATGGATTCACAAAATGAGGAAAACAATATTCTAGTCAAAATTATGGAGAATCATGATGCTGTTCTTGGGAAATTATCTAACCAAGCTCTCAGTTTCAGAAATGATTTGCAGGCCCTCCAAGAAAGAACAAGGATCATTAAGCCACAAATTGGTAAGATAACAGAGAGTCAAACTCTCATTCTAGCTAAATTTGCAGGTAAAGCTAAGCCCAATCCAGTTGAAGACCTCAAGATGATAAGGATCCAAAGGGAGGAGCCTGAAGAACTTGATTATAGCAATGCTCCTTCACCAAACTACATAGTTGATGATCTTGTAAAAATGATTAATATTAAGATTCCGGTAAGTCAAGGAAATGAGGAAGCCATGTATCAACACTTCGTTAACCTGGTAGCAATAAAGGTACATGATCTTGAAGAAGAATATAAGAAAATTTCGGAAAAATTGACTGTTAAGCTAGATGATATATTTGAGCCTACTATTAAGATCAAAATTGGGACCAATGAAATAGCCGCACTATGTGATCTAGGTGCAAGTGTTGCAACAATTCCGAAGAGTATTTTTAACAAGTTAAATCTTGGATCCTTTGCCACCGAACTAAAATTACATCTAGCAGATTCTACTTATAAACAAGCAGTATGCATTAAAGATAATACCTTAGTATACATTAAAGGTTGTCCTTCTCTTACTGATTTATTTATTGTTAACATGCCTGAAGATGCTACTGCCCCTATCCGTTCTTAAGAACTATTAAGTCTTTAATTAATTTGCATGAAGGGAACGTGAAGATCCAGTTTCCTTCGTGGGATCCTTTTGTTATTCATTTCCCTAGGAAAAAAAGGCAAGAAAGATGATAAGGAGGCCTGATGTCTACACACGCTTCTATTCTTGTAGACAGTGTTGGGCCTCGAAGTGCAGAGGTTTGTAGAATAGCAACAAGTTTCCCTTAACTGGATTCCCAAGGTTTATCGAACTCAGGGAGGAAGTGGTCAAAGGTATCCCTCTCAAGCAACCCTGCAATCAAGATACAAGAAGTCTCTTGTGTCCCCAACACATCCAATACACTTGTCAGGTGTATAGGTGCACTAGTTCGGTGAAGAGATAGTGAAATACAAGTAATATGGATGATTATAAGTGGTAATTGCAATCTGAAATAAATATGGCAGCAAGCAAACATGTAACAGGTCTAGTTGTAAACGATGTTTCAATGCTTAGAAACAAGGCCTAGGGATCATACTTTCACTAGTGGACACTCCCATATAAATAACTTCTCTTCATTATTCTACTCTGAACTACTCTCCGGTTAGATAACTCCATCCATGGTAGGGCTACAAAATCTCTCCTTAAAGTTCGCAGTCCCCATCTAGGTAACCCCACACTGTCACCTTGAGCTCTAGATGGTTCCAACAAACACCACGATTTCATAGAGACATCCAAATCAAAATATAAATCATGATAAGTATTTCTGTATTCTTTAGCCTAAGTGCCAGACGGTGTGCACACTGTTAACTTCACACACGTGGGGATAACCGGAGATTACAATTGAAGCACTTGAGTAGCAGAGTAGATCTACTTGATTACAAATCTCATGATCACAATAAGATCACGCATAGACAGAGAGATGAACACATAGCTACTCGTAGAACCCTTAGCCTCGGGAGAACTACTCCCTCCTCATCATGGGAATAAGCATCAGTGTTGGAGATGGTGGTGGAGATCGATGGAGATGGCTCCGGGGCAATTCCCCATCTCGGCAGGATGTCGGAACAAAGACTTCTGTCCCCCGAATCTCCTCTTTGGCGGTGGCGGCGCTGTGGAGCTTTTCGTGGATTTCTGCCCACGTTAGGGTTTATGTGCCGAGGAGACGTTTATAAAGGCGAAATGGCAAGGTCGGTCGACCCTCGAAGGTCCCACACCACAGGCTGGCACTACCAAGGGTGGGCCCGCGCAACCCTATGGTGTGGCCACCTCATGCCGCCCCTTCGTCTCTCCTTAGGGCTTCGTATTGCGTCTAAAAAAAAGGAACTTTGGCTTTTGTCCCGTCCAATACTGAGAATATTTGCTTACTAGCTTTTCTGAAACCAAAAACAACAGAAAACATGCAACTAGCACTACGGCATATTGTCAATAGGTTAGTTTCAAAAAATGTATAAAAATACCTCAAAGTGTAGACAAAACATAACAAAGTTGATACAAAACAAGCATGGAACATAAAAATTATAGATACGTTTATGACGTATCAAGCATCCCCAAGCTTAAATCCCGCTCGTCCTCGAGTAGGTAAGTGATAAAAAGAATAATTTTTGAGGTGACATGCTATCATAAATGATCAAGATATTGTAAAGCATTGATACTTGGGATCAAAGTACTCTAAACATGAGCATGAAAGATGTAGTTCTAACAATAAGACATAGAAACTATGTTGTAACATGAAAGGTAACTGTGGTGACCCGGCATACCACTGCATGTTGTAGTATACTATAGTCGTGGACATAACACTCAAGGAGTATGTCACATCCCAAAATTTTCCAAATTTTGAAATGTGAAAAAAAATAAAAAAAAATTGTTGAAATTTAGGGTGAAAAGAAACTTTTTGTTTCAAAATGGAAACATCAAAACCTTCTTGAACAAATTTGAATAAAAGGGAATCCAACAAATTTTAATCAAGTGAAATGCATTCAGCAATGAATGTATCTTGAAATTTAAACATTTGAAATAGTAGACCAAAACCCTAAAACCCCAATGGAAGAAAATCAATTCCAAGATCTCTCTAAGACTAAGGATTTGATCCATATAAAAATTTAGCAACAAACATTTATAAATGATCAAAAATGATAAATAAAAATATATAAAACTATAGAAATTGGTTTCATTTAATTTAGAGCCATGGATAAAAACTTATGAATTTAATAAAGTTTAAGGAAATAATTTCTAAAGCTAATAAAGCTCCTATCTAAAATTCATACCCAATTATGAGAAAAATAATCCTAAAAGGATTTAAAAAGATAAACAAATATTAAATAAATTATACAAATTGGAATCACCAATTTTGGATCTATAAACAAAAAGATATGGATTTTATGAGATAAAGAAAGAAATAAATAAATAAGGAATATTTAAAAGCCAAATTAAATCTTGGCCAAATTCATAAATAAATGAAAGTTATTAATAAAAAGGAATAAAATATTATTTAAATAAAATCATAAAAATTGAACAATATCCAATTTTATTTGAATAAAGAGAAATTGCCTAAACTAAATAATAAGAAAGTTATTTAGAAGACAATTTAAGTCTTTAATTAAATCCATAAGCAAATAGAATAAAGATAATCCAAATCCAAATAAAATAAATGGATAAATAATAATCAATTAAAAATATATTGGATTAAACCATATTTTAATTATATTTGAATAAAGATAAAATTCCTAATGTAAATGAATAATTAAATCATGAGAAAATAATAAATAGAAATTTCCCAAAGTGGATTAAAAGTTATCTAATTAACTTAAAAAAGAATAAAAGAATTATTTGAATAAAATTTATAGGGATTTAAAACCATAGTTGATTTTATTTAAATAAAGACAAGTGCCTATTTTAAATAAATAATAAACCATAATTGAATAAAAGAATTATTCCAAAATGGTCTCACTCAAACCCCTACCCCTCACTCACTGCCCTCACGGACCCACCTTCCCCACGTCATCATCGTCCTCGCGCTGACCCCGCCCCCTCTTTCCTCCTTGCTGTTATTGGCATTTGAAGACGGCTTCAATTCGCCTAAATGCCACGGACATTACTAACCATGACCGTGCGTACTTAGTCGCCCCTCTCTCCTCTACCTTTCCCCTCAAACCCCTCTTCCAATGAGCCACCAGGCTACGAGAATTTCTGCTTGCAACCTCGCTGCCCCAACGAGCTTTTCCGGCGAATTCCGGTGACGTCCGACCTCCCCTTGCCTCCTAGTTCCCATAAACATGTTCCCTATCTCCCTACGCACCTGCCAGTGCCTTCCTCTCGCTCGCGCGTGCCCCGTAGCCTCGGCAATGTCTTCAACAGAGCACCGCCATCGTCTGCATCCACTCCGGCGATGCCCCTAGTAAAATTCTGACCACCCCTCTTCCTCCCGATGATACGCGTGTGACCAGCGACCTCATACGAATCTAACGCTGCCATTTTCGTGTCCTAGATCGCACCGTAGCATCGCATCTGTCATCGATAGTGAACGTCAGCCGCCAGGACCATCTCCAGCGAGGAATCGCTAATGACTCCGAGCGCCCCTGCCTCCCCACGAGTACGTTGAGCATCAGCAACGCACGGCGAGTCTGGTGAGCCCCTTCCCTCTCTCCCTCGCTTCCTGTAGCCGCCGCAACACCGTAGACAGAGTGTCGCTGCCGCGAGCCACCATCGAGCGCCGCCAGTACTTGGTCACAACGCCCTGAGCCGTTAGATATTGATCTAGTGGTCACGATAGAATCTTAAGCGCAGGGGTAAGTTTGCATCTATGCCGCACTATTCTAATTAGATCTGACGATCCACACTGACCGATCCGTGCGAAAATGTATGCTCCAATAGGATTGCTCCACGTGGCCTAGACTCTGTTTTAAAAACCAGATATGTTCTATTAGATGATTGAATTTGAAAAATTCATAACTTTCAATCTACACGTCCAAAATTTACAAATTTTATATCATTGGAATCAGTAAAAAGAATACTTTCCAACAATGCCCTTTGTTTAGTGTTTTGCTTATGTAAAATGGGTTGTTTTTGCAGAAACATTTCTAGGCCTAAATTGAGTATAAAAATTATTCTAAAATGTTTTTAGGGTAAAATCTTTTGTAAATAGTTTTTTCTGAACCTGCTGACCATAGAAACAAACTTTTGGATTTAAAAGCATATTTTGTGACACTAAGGAATTATTCCTTTGAATAAAAGCATTTCTAGTTAAATAAAAATGTTGAATATGATTTAAAAATGCTTTTTGAGTAAAACCTTTTGAAAATGGTTTGATTTAAACTCTCTGACCCTAAACACCAAGTTTTAGGATTTAAAAATATATTTGGTGAACCCTAGAAAATTATTACTTTGTTTAAAGGCATTTCCAACAAAATAAAATATTGCTTTGATTTAAAAATGGTTTTTAGGTGAAACCTTTTGCAAATGATTCAATACTAAACACTTGACCTTAAAACACTAGAATTTGCGTTTAAAGATATATTTGTCAAACACTAGAAATTATTACTTTGATTTAAATCATTCTAGCAAAACAAAAATGATTTAAATGGCCATTTTCAGTAACTTGTTTTCAAATGACCTTGCCACTTTTATAAATGACAAATAGGTGTTTTAAAATGTTTATAGCCTATTAGAAACCACTTTTCCAATAAAACAATCTTTTGCATGCTTGCATGCATTGTTTTGTTTTCTTTATTTTATATGGTGAATTGTTTGAATGTTAGTTTTGAAATTGTGCCTTGCTTGATTGAATTGTAGTGATCTTTGAAGAGTGTGACCATTTCAAGATCAAGGAGTGAATCTATATTCTCTACTAAAAAGGCAAGTGGTGCTTCATACTTTGTCCTATTATTTTCACTATGCATTAGTGATGTTTTGAGTAGGACTTGCATGGAATTTTTACTAAGTATGCTATGCCATGGAAAATCCTAGTAGTTGATGCCTTAGTAGAATTTTTCCTAAGTTAAGATTCCTACTACTATCATGCTTATACTAGCTAGTAGCAAACAAGGGTGGTTTATATACATATGCTATGGAAATTTTGCTAATTCTTTTCACTTATGTTTTTGCTTAATAAAACTACCAAGTGAATGCCTGGGTGGAATGGTAATTGCTTGGATGGATTTTTGTTGAGTGGTTACCAGGGCCCCATTTTCATGGCATACCCTGTGTATCTCACTTGTGGAATACAACCCAGAAACAAAGAGATTTGAGATGTCAAATGTTGAGAAGCTTCAGGTGCAACCACATGGCAATATGGGCTCTGCCTGGATCATATAGGTTGCAATAACTTAGCCAAATGGACAGTTGGTGGTAGAGGGTAATAGGTTTCGAGCGCGTCCATTTTGGTATAAGGGAAGGCTTCTGAAAGTTTTTATCTCGATATATGTCGAGTCTTGTGGGGAAAGTGCACCACCTCTCGATGCACAAAAATCAACTAGAAACGCCCTCGCGGTGTCTTTCAAGTTGTCAGATTGGTTCGGATCGTAGGTGCTCCCGTACAGCAGCTGCAGGTCATGGTCGAGAAGTAAAAACTAAGCGACATGAGTGCCAAGCCTAATTTATTTTTGTCCACACATGAAGACCAGATCACTACGTGCAGACCAAGACAACTTTTTTCATGGACACATCGGCAGATCCATCAAGCGATCAATCTATTGGGCAAGCTTGTACTGGACGATGCCGCAAGCAACATTGTCTTGTCGGATTCATCTCCGATTTTGCAAACGACAGATGCAAACGACCATGCTAAGTATACAGTGGCAGTCCGGCTTCATTTTTGTCGACGTCGTCATATATTCCCGTCTTTATCTCGGAAGACGAATTCGCCTTCGTGTCGCGAGCAGCACCGACTTCGCTCAAACAGATAAGTATTTATTTATATTTATTATTTTAATTATTTATCATCATGAGATTAAGATTGGTTTACTCATATTCTGACTCTTTTACCACTTTCGGTTTGGTCATACCTTTTTTCACGATTTGCCTTGCGCTTGTGAGTATAAATTTTTACTGGCTTGCCATTTAAGGCCCCAGTACCATGCAAAAAATCCGCCTTCGGGCGTTAGCTTAAGTTTTCTGAATACACGTTTTCTGTTGTTTTTATATGGATTCTAGAGTAGTGACTTCTCGGCACTCAAAGCCGGCGTTTTGTCCTTGGGTTCTGGATGGTGCCATTAGGCATCATCACCTAAGGACATGGTTCTGTGCTGCGAGTCTTCCGTCTCACGAAAGGTCAAGCATAAAAACCAGAATAATGGATAAGCCAGCACTTGATTAAACAAAATTTTACATAAAATGTTCAAAATAGTTGAGTTTTTTCCTTCTAAACAGTTTTATGTTGTCCAGGTACTGCATTGTTTCAGCTTTAAAGCATTTTCTTAAAGGCCATGTTTGTTCCGCCTTATATTTGTTTGTTGGACACAATTAAAGGAACAATTTAATACATTTATATTTTATCTTTATGTTTTAGGTAAATAACGCTTGGACATTGCCGCGTTTCTCGAATAAAGGTGTTTTGAGCCGGATTTTCACCAGGCTTGACACCTCGGGGGCTGCAGTCACATTTGTCAACCAAGACCTGACCCGCCTTTGAGGAAGTCGGATCTACGCTTGGGGGCTTGACATATCTAACTTAGGAGCTTTGTCCCTCTTTGAGCATCGAGCCAGAACAATCCTCGGGGGCTACAGTACGTTGATCTCCAAGATATGGTGAATATTCTCTTTAAGCGTCAAGCCGGAAAATTCAAGTGAATTCCACCTTGACGCTCGGGGCTACACCGATGCTGAATTTTTGTGAAGTTCTCCCTAGATCACCAAGCCGAAGTAATTACGACTTGACGCTCGGGGCTACACTGTTCACATTTTTGCTAAAGCTACTCTGAGAGCACCAAGACGATTTTGCATAATTGTTCCTTTAATTGTGTCCCATATCATATTCTCATCCTTTAATTTTGCATAATCTTGGAGAGCTCCCATATCACATTCCGACTTGACGCTCGGGGGCTATAATCGTTTGATGTACAATTATGCATGTTCTTTTAAGCATCAAGCCGCCTTCGACGAAGCCGACTTAATGCTCGGGGGCTACATATGGTTATGTCAAGAAACTTTTAAGACGGTGAAGAATCCGGCTAGAGAAACCTGGGGGCTTGGCATCAATTTTGCCTTCCCAGAGGTTTCACTGGGTTACACGGCTCGATGGCCTAAACGTTCGTGATATGAGAGGCTCTAAGCCCTTAATTCGGCAAGCTCTTATGTCTGTGACTTTGCTGGCTCTAAGTAGGCAGTTTGGCAGCCTTTACAACCGTGGCCTAGTAGCTATGATTTTTTCTGGCTTGCATACCCTCCAGCATGGATGATGATACTAAAGACATTCCTAGAGCTTGGAAGAATCACTAAATATTCGTTAGAGTTCTCCGCCTTTGATTTGTTCACAGATGCACACAAGAACTCTCTTGCTAGGCTTATTCGGATGAGAATATGATATGGGAGCTCTCCAAGATTATTCGCGAAGCACGCCTACAAATTGAAGACGATGTGATACTTACGCTCAAAGCTAGACGGAGGAACGCGAGGATCTTGAAGAACTCCGGGGGCTACTGTTGTGTATATACCAAATGGGTATACCTACGGCATAGTCTCATACCGGCAAGCCCGGGTGGCCCACAGTTGGTGGTTAGGCCTATGGCATAACCGGGCGGCCCAGTTGCCGATAGGAAGCCGGAGGTCCAGCAGGATTAAGGAAGACAACATTCCACCGCCTTAGATGGAATCCGGAGCCTTGGAGGACATGAAGACTAGTTAGTATTAGTCTAGGACTCTGTAACCGTATCCGGCTGGGACTCTCCATGTAACCCTAGGTCCTGGCGTCCCTATAAGCAGGCCTACGGGAGCCTTTAGGGCATAACGCAGACAACAACGAGTGCACAGCACAACTCGCACACAGCGAACCCGACAATCATGTAACTCGGTGTATTTTCATTATAGTGATTTATAGCAGGAGTAGAATCTCACCACCGTCATAAGATCTGAACCTGGGTAAACTGTGTCAAGCCGACCCGGACGCTCTCCGTCTTACCCCACGTCTCTAAACTCGCCGTTGGGATACCCCTATGGCGTACGTGTCGGCAAAACCACGACATCCCCGGCAATGGACAATTTGATCATCAAGACATGGAAGCTATCAAGGATCTCCTCATCCCAATTTCTAAGTTAAAAACTTGTTGTGGAACAAGGGTTAAAGGATCTTCAATCAATGATTGGTAGATGCCTTGGGTGAACAAAAACTTAGTGTTTTCAACTTATAAGGAAAACCTATTTTGAGCAAAGCAAGCCTAAGCTCCACTTAGCCAAATGCATATAGATGATGGACTCCACTATACTACCATAGTATCACTTGCCAATACAATTCAAATGTATTGACCCTTGTGGCTGTAACTTATTATGTTGCAGGTTTGTTTGATGTTAGTGAAGTGTGTTGAATAGGATTACAAGTATACAACCAACATGATTGCCTGTGGCACTTTGAAGATGAAGAACTCCATGCTATATAGATATTTCTGCTGCACTGTAATGAGATAGCCATATGAGCTATGTAAGATGTAATGAATTATTTTATTCCTGGTTATAAAGTTGTACTATGACCTTTGTTTCTTGATATTACATCTTAAACTGTGGATGCTAGCTATTGATCCAGGGACTAGCATTGTAAACACAGGGTTCTCTATCTTATCAGTTTGGGACCTCTACAGAGTACCATTCCGCAAATATTACATCCTCAGAGTGGTACAACAAAAACAAAGCGGGTCCACAACATACATTATCATTATTACAACCAGAAATTACATGACGACTTCGAGATCCTCCTAGGTCCATAGAGGTATCCCGATGACTCAGGGATAAACTATAATAACTCTAAGAACAAGATAAAGCAGCAACTAAACTTTAAGGTTTATACGAGAGTGATTATATATAGAGGATAGAGATCTATGCTACTGGACTTGATAAATATAGGTGCCACATCTACACTTCCGATACTTCGGTCTCCATTCCATAGATGTTTTCATAATTGTCCCCTTCGAAGCTTCCGGATACTTCTGGTTCTTCATAGTGGAATTCTTCTTGGTCGTCAATTGGATATAGTATTTCCTCTACCTGATCTTTAATGTCTTCAGAGTCTAGAAAGGGTTAAGAAGATACGTTGAGTACGAGTGTACTCATCAAGTTCATTAAAAAGGGTTGTTCGATGCACTATATCTAGCCACAGACCATAGGTCGTAGGCAATGCAGGTTTTCATAAACGTTTCTTCAAAGGTTGCTTTTATTCTGAAAAGCTATGTCCGTCAGCCTTCACAGGTTTACCATAACTTTCCTGGAGTTCCTTTCCTGTACCGTTCGCAGCTCCTTCCCGGAACAGGAAGTAAGAACTTACAGTGCTTACACTCTGCAGAGGTGCGTTACTTTACCCATGAGAGATCAAATACGTGTTGCACAACCGAGCGAATCTTTCCCGTCCACACTTCCTATGGTGTGGGTCCTAGTAGATGATCCAAGCCAATCACTGTCCTTCTCCGCGACCCCGCATACCTCGCAATTGTTGCATGCCCAAACTCAAGGTAGACCCCCGTATGAAAAAGCTATACCTTAGTTGGATACACACAACAACCATTAACACTAGAAATATGTCTTTTGTAAGCCCGGATCCACGCTAGGCGTTTCCCCATATAAAACGTCTATACCCACGATCTGCAACTTACAAAACGCCCAAAACAGTGTCCAATGCATACGAAAGGGAGACGCTCTAGCTGACTTCTCCATCCCATTCCAAATCTCATGGTTAACGCGTAATATACGGCGCAGGAATCACTGGCGACATTGGTTGTTAAATCCTAGATAATATGTTCCTTTACCACCGGAACTTCCATAGAAGGTTATTACCTCATGGTAAATAACCTATAATCATCATATTATGAAAATAGTGTTTTCTGACCTTTTTGAAATGCAGGTGATGACAACACCAGATTTGTAAAATACTTTACATAAAATAATCAAAGTACATGAGCAAGTGTGAACTTGCCTTGATATAGTGAAGTATTATAGTCGAATGTCTTGACCTGACCCTGGATCTCGGATTCTACAAAATATCATCATTGCCCAGTAAGGACAATGTTTAAAGAAGCAATATGCTGTTATGCATAAGTAATTAGATGCATGATGTAGAATCCCAAGTAGTTCCCCAATATCAGAAGTGGTTATATTTAGATGATTAGTTTAAGATTTGCTTTATTTTAAGCTTATTTCATCAAAGGATAAACACTTAAAATATGAAAAGTAAAGTACAATCATAATACAATTCTGAGGTTCAATGCTATTATGTAATTATTATAAAGATCATGTTTTTAGTTGTTATGCTTTAAAAGAAATGGTATAATGTTTATTTTGAAATGACAAAAATAATAACATTTGAAGAAAATATTATTTATGTTAAGTTATTCAACTCTGAAGATTAATAGGATTGAAGCTATGGCTTTGTAATAAGGTTTAAATGATCTTGAGTCATTATATATCTAACATAGGATATATCAAACCAAAGTAAACTATAAAAACATAATTGTACTTGAGATATAGCATTTGTAGCATTATCAATTATTAGGGGTTTTTCCTAAGCATAATCAAAGATGAATTCTTATAATTATGGAACTTTTTTTTAAAGATTTAAATTTAGCATGTGTAATATTTATAGATTATACTATGAGATTTTCTATATAAAGAAAAATAGATGAATTTGTTTTATAATTTATTTAGTGAATACCAAGTTTGCTAAATATGATTATATATGAATTGAGATCACTTACTTGTAATGTAAGTTAATGATTTGCAAACCTAAATTTGTAAATCTTGGACTTGTAGTTAGTTAAAGATTTTAAAGGAATATAATAAAAGTGATTGTTTACATTTGGATAGTATCCTAAATTATAATTATGGGTTTAAACTATTTAGAGTTAAAATATTGTGTTTTTAAGATGATTATTTCTTACCTAGGAAATAATATTAAATAATTAACAAAACAACTATCTCATTTTACTAACTTAGATAATTGAAGATATATGATCTAAGAATTTTAAAATGTTTTTTTGGAATGATATATTTAATATTATCATAGTAAGTATTCTTACTTAAAATCTTAAAATTGAATTTCTTTTATTTTTAGGTATTATCTTGATTTTTTAATAAAATTTCTCAATTATTGAATATATTTAAATATTTGTTTTAAGTTTTATTTGTAAAATTTTAACTCAGTATTTTATGCGATAAGAGATTTCTTTTTATGCATAAAAGTGATTTTTATTTATCTTTAGGATTTTTTTTCGAAATTTATTAAATTTCATTTGGATATTTAAGGGTGTTAATATGTATTTGCATTTTATTAAAGTTAAACAAATATGATTACATTTTTCTTAGGTGGATATTATTTTAATAATCATTTTGATGTATTAAACATATTTTTAGGATTTTTCTGGAGATTGAAATGTTTAGAGGGTATTTTGGTCATTTAATATTTAACTTAATTTTATTGGGGCTAGGTTTTTGGGCCAGCCCAATTGGTTGGACTAGACCACATGGCCTGGTCCACTGGGTCGGGTGTGACCGAATGCACACTCTCCTCTCTCTCCCCGTCGCTTCGACTCCTCTTCCCCGTGATGCCGCGGCGCTGCCGCTGTCGCTGCTTGGCTCCGATGTGCTCCGGCCCCCTCGGCTGCCACCACCTTGCTAGCTGACTAAATAAGATCTGCTGCATCGATTAGTCTGCTTTGATTTGAAGGGTGTGTCCTTTCTCGACCATGCGCAACCCTATCTGGTTCCTAGGGTTTCGGCTTTCAACTCTGGTTTGCTCCGGTGATCCCCGGATGGTGATGGTGGCGAGGTGGTAGTGTGGGTATGGTGGTTTGATGATGGATTGGTTGCTGGCGCTGCCTATTCTACGCGTAGATATCCACTGGTGCGGCCGGTGCGTGTTGAGTACCACAGTGCTCCTTGTGCCGCTGCGTCGTGGTTGCAATTGATGGCCTGAGCTTCTTCCTCTTCTCGACTTAAGTGAGGACCCCAGGTAAGTCAACCCCTCTACTCTCACATTCTCAGAGTCCCTCTATTCCTCCTAGAGATCAAACCCTAATTTCTTCAAGAAGTGGCTCAATGATATTCATGTTATGATCTTTATGTGGTTACTGATATTGACCTGGTAATTATTCATGGGCTAAAATAGATTATATACTGCAACCTAGTGTTGCCAGATTCATTGATGAAGAAGAACTATATGGAAATATTGGAATTGCTAACTGGCAATTGATTTTAGATTCAAAAGATTCAATTTGGCTTCAGTTACAGTAAATTTGGTTAACTAAGTTGTTAATGGATATTCCCTGGTTCCTTTTGCTAGTGATAAAAACCTGAGAATGATTTAAAATTTTACTTGTGGTTTAAGATGACCAATATGGATATGGGTTCATTTGATAACTTTCTACCTAAAGATGAGTTGTTATTGTAGATTTCCTGTCAATAAGATAGTAATGTTTTTAAGTGGTTTCTGGCCCTAGCAACAAGGGAAATGATGTTGGAATACTTATGTTCCTACTGTTCTACTGTGGCACTACATTTTATTCAGCAACTATCTTTACTGCAGATTTAAGTGGAATAAATAAGATTTAAGTGATATGTTGGAATATTACTTCTGACCAAGTATAATCTTGTTGGATTGTGAAATGTCTTTCACTTGTCATTATAGAATGTCCAATGAAAAGGTTCCTAGTAAGATTTTTCTAGGAAGATGATTTGATTTAACTACTGGTGATTTCCAGATAGTAAATGATATATTTGGGCTTTTGGGTGAGATATACATGGCAATCTGAACCTATGGTCCAGGAATAATCATAGACCCCTATGGAGTAGATTTGTATCACTTTAAAATGATTCCTAGTTTAAGAACTAGGAAGATGATTTGAAACAGTTTCCCTTGCTTGTAGATGAGTTCATAATATGTTAAATTGGTGAGGCTTAAATAAAGTAAAGAGATTAATAGCTCTGATGTACTAGTTTGGATATAGTGGGGCCTCTATTTAGAGTGTGCACAATAGAATTCCTTAATAGCATGAGTTGCTGCTTAGTTTTAGCCAATGATGCCAAGTCTGAGGCTTTACTTGTGTTGCACATGATCACATATCATTGTTGCCTTGCAACTGATTTAGCTAATGTCCAACTACTGTCAGTAAGACAACGATCATATGATTCCTAGTTGTTTTTAGCTACAAAAACGATTATGTGGTGCTATTCTCTTGTGCTGTGTAGATTTACTAATGATGTGTCTCTGTGATGCCTCCCTTAGGATGGAACACAGTGATTTCCACTAATGGATCTACTAGACTTGCTAAGTAGGGTGTGGAAAAATGATATCATCTAGTTTGTATGATCTAGATGCAGAATCTTAATATGTGATCTTGGTCAATAATGCATAAGGCTGAGACAGCTGTATGATAAGAACAGTTACTTTATGTTGCCTAAATATCTATGTGATGATCTTTGCATATCACTGTATGCAGATCTGAGGATATTCCTCCACCATAAATTATTTTCCTAAAGAATCTGGTAAGAACATAAGCTAAGATCAGTTGTTTGTTGTAGCTACCTACTGCTATGTAGCTTGTGTACTGTATCTGGCCTTCTGGTATTGCTGCCTTGCACTTGATCAGCCTACTCATGTTAATCTTGTGCTGCTGAACCTTGTTCGTCTGGATCCTAAAGAACTTGTTTCTTGAGATTACTTATTCTACTGATATACTCCTTCTTCCCCTCCTTCTACTACCTGATCTTCTATTGGATGGCTTGTATAAGCAACCAGATGCTGATTTGGTGGTGGATTTGATGGTGGTGTGAAGAAATGAATGTGTGTTCTTGAGAAGAACATGTAGTGTGAATAGAACTGTATGGATGTGGTTGTGCAATGGTTTGGAAGGAAACTAGAGCAGTGTTTGCTTTGCTGCTACGGTAGTATGCTTCCTTATCAGTTCCCTTGTGTCTCTATGTGTTGACAACACACACATTTGCATGTGTTATGTGAGCTGTCTGTGGGCTTGCCTCCTGTGTGTGGATAAGATCAAGTGAAAGGGATGATATTTTCCTAGTTTTGACTGTTCTTATTTACTAGACAAGGTAAAATTTACCCCACTTACTGCTTTGGTGAAACTTTCCCCATTTCTATCAATGATGCTGTGCTGAGACAAGGGATACACTGATAAGAACAGATATTGTTTTTGGTGAAATTTTCCCCTGCTTAATAAAGCTCTATGATGTAATGAACAGTGCAACTCACTGTTATACTGAGAGAACTAACCCTAATCACAATCCTTTGTTTCTTTTTGTCTTTCTTTGCAGGTACAAAGAATGAGTACATGAATATCAATACTAGATATGAATTTAGTTTTAGGTGTTTTCTTTTTATCCATTTTTGTAATTTCCTTTTCTATCAAGAAATTATGTAAGGATATTATAATGCATTAGTTTATCTTATTATAATTGTATCCATTTCTTATTATTCCTTTATTGTAAAAGGATAATGTAATATACATATATTATTTTAATAAAGAATTCTTTTTTTTCATTATTGTAATTCATTTTCCATTTTCTTTATTTATTTAATTGTTTTATTATAATCTTTTCTTTATTATTTTATTGTGAAAAAACAATGTAATGTTGGTCTTAAATAATCTTTATACTTTTGTTGACAGCACTTGTATTTGTCTTATTATGAATAATTATTTATAATTCAAATTCCTCCCCTCATAATTCAATAAAAGAACAGAGGTCGTGTCAAAATTCATCACACTCCCCCTTGGATGACACTAAACCTAATTCATCAGAGTGAGAATTCTGATCACTTTAGTCTTTTAATTTGGCAAAAAAATTACTCGGATTTTCATATGCATGCATGCAGATGCACAAAATCCTAAATCTACCCTTCGTTTAGTCCTAAATGCTGGATGTTATAGTAACACAAACAAAATATCATGAATAACAATGCATTGGAAGATGTTTGTTTGTTTCACATATAGAAAACACAGCAAAATTGGTATTCAGCTTGTCCTTCATGGAATAGCAAATCATAAATGCATAGGACACCTTCAAAGTTCATAAGGGTGACTAGATACAAATAATTTAAGAATAAGCAATATCAAATTTATGAATCAATCAACAAGTTCTGGGACAATGCACATTAAACTAAGAATGACAATTCTGCTCTCCTAGTTGGTGCATCAAGATAGAAGATGGAGACTCAACATAAAGTAAAAGAAAGGCCCTTCATAGAGGGAAGTAGGGATATCAAGTTTCATAAAGAGCTTCCAAAACTTATGATACTAATTAGCTTTCATCTCTTGAAGTGGTTAAGGTTAACATGAAAAAAATATGGAGTATATGCTTGATAGATCATAAGTTGTCAATCTCATGTCCCTTGAGTACGAGGGTCGTTCCTCATGCTACTCAACTTTAGTCACAAGCAAGTTATTGTCATTGTAAGTATTTGTGTATCATTCTAAGACCCCACTTTTATAAAGGTAAAGGTCCCTGTGATTGCAATGCTAGTCCCTGGATCAAATGCTAGCATCCACAGTTTAAGATGAAGTACACAGAAACAAAGGTCATTATTACATCGTCATTCCAGAGATAACATAGTCTTTTACAACTCCATATCCCTAGGCTAGTACAAGAGTTTAACTTAACAACAGAATTAAAAGTCTTCATCTTCATGTTCCATAGGCAAGCATGTTGAGTGTAGACTCATAACCCTAATCCTCATCAGAGTAACCTGCAACATCACAAGTTACAGCCACAGTGGGTCAATACATTGGCATAGTATTGGCAAGTGATACCTTAGTAGAATATTAGTTTCTAGCATCTACATGAATTTGGCTAAGTGTAGCTTAGGCTTGGTTTGCTCAAAATAGGTTTTACCTATCAGTTGAAAACACTAAGTTTTTGTTTGGCAAAAACTCCCGAGGAACCACCAATAGACATTGGTGAACCTTTACACTTGTTCAACCACAAGTTTTTAACTTATAAATTGGGATGAGGAGATTCTTGATAGCTTCCATGTCTTGATGCTCAAATTGTCCATTGCCGGGGACACGGCTAAGTACTTAGATTCTTCCTTCTCGAGAAGTGGTGCACTTTCCCCACAAGACTCGACATGCATCGAGACAAGACCTTTCAAAAGCCTTCCCTTAGACCAAAATAGACGCGCTCCAAACCTATCACCCCTACCACCAACTGTCCATTTGGCTAAGTTATTGCGACCTATATGATCCAGGAAGAGCCCATATTTCCATGTGGCTGCACTAGAAGCTTCTTAACATATGGCATCTCAAATCTCTTTGTTCCTGGGTGGATTTCCACAAGTGTGATACACAAGGTAGACCATAGATATGGGCCTTGTGTAACCACTCAACATAACCCAAACATACCATTCCACCCAGGTGTTTCATTCACTTAGTTGTTTTATTAAGCAAAACACAAGTCCAAAGACTTAGCAATATTTTCCATAGCATGTATATAATCCACCCTTGGTTGCTACTAGCTAGGCTAAGCATGGCAATATAGTAAGTATCTTAACTTAGAGAAAATGCTAACAATTCTACAACTACTAGGATTTCCCAAGCATAGCATATAGATACTTAGCAAAAATTATCATGCAAGCCCTATACAAAATATCACTAATGCATAGTCTAAATATTGGGACAAAAATATGAATCACCACTTGCCTTGGTAGCTGGGAGAGTAACAACAATCCTCACAATCACAATCACCACTAGCACCAAAATCTACACATAAAATGATAGCACCAAATTCATATTTCAAATATACAAGCAAAAATATATGAATGCATGCAAATGCCATGTGATGAATTTTTCTAAACTAAACAAGACAATTAAATAGTACTGAATCACTGAACTAAACAAATACAAACTAAATAAACTCAATTTGGCTTTTAAACCATTTTCCAAATAATTTTTATAAACAAAATAGGCCTACAAATGTTTCTGCATAAAATTCTAATTTAACAGAAGAAAATCACAAAACCAAGCCTACAGATGTGTAGGATTTATTTTTGTGATTCCAATGATATATTATTTGTATTTTTTGGATAAACAGAACAAAAGTTATTGAATTTACAAGTTTAAATAGCTAATAGATGAAAATCCAGATTTTAAATTTAAAACCTAGCCACGCGGCAGCCTCTGATTGGCGCGTACCGGTTCGGCCGAATCACGCTTGCGAACCGTAGGATCTAAATAACGATGCATGGCCCAGATATAATCGTACCGCTTCATCTAAACATCTAACGTGGCCTTTGGATCCAGATCCAATGGATCAGATCTGATTGACCAAAATCCAACGGCGCGAATGGTGCTGGCGGCAGCGATGCCTCTGGTGGTGACACGCCGACGAGCTCAGAGGTGCAGGGGGTGTGCTGGCCCTTACTGAGGTTGCGAGGACATGGCGATGCTCAACGTGCTCAACATAATCACTCGCTGGAGTTCGTCTCGTCGTCGGGTGCTCCCTATTGAAGACGAAGGCGACGACCTAGGACACAAGGGAACAAGCGGCAAGCATTAACAGGTGCGCAAGAACCTGGCGAACACAATTGCGTGAACCAGAGACAGGGGGTTCTCGGGACTCACCACGATTGCTCGTCGGAGCTCGTCGGAACCGCGACGGTGTGAAGCCAAATACGGGTAGCCTTGCGGCGCTCTGGTGGTTCTGGGTGGGGGAAAATGACACGGATAGGGAGAGGTTTAAATAGCCAGAGCGGGGGAGGGAACTACTCGGCGAATCAATGACAATCAAACGCGAATTCATCGGGTTGAATGGGAGAGGAAACTGCAGCGGCGAGCTGGTCGTCGCGATATTTGGGGAAGAAAGAGTGACGTGGCTGCGGGGTCCAGTTGTCAGCGAGGGGGGTGTGCGCGGGCAGGGTGAGAAACAGAGAGGAGAGGGGGAGGTTCGCGGGTGGGCTGTGGCTGTTAGTTGGGCCTGGGCCAGAAAGGTTGGCAGCTTGTTATTTTTTTCTCCTTTGTCTTTTTCTATTTCTGTTTTGATTTTTCCAAATGAATTTGAAAGCTCAATTCAATTCTGTTTGAATTCAAATTTTCACCAGGTTTTTGTGTTGTGATTCTAGTGTCAAAAAGTGTGTCCAACTCAACAAAGCACTCCAAAATATTTTGAGGTTATAAAATAAAATAAAAACCAAGCCCCATAAGTATATAATAAAAGGGTATAAATATGGTGTTTATTAGGGTTTTGTTTTGAAGATTTTTGTGCAAGTCTTGCATTAAATTTTAAAACAATACTGATCAAACCAAAACATATTTAGAAAGTAAAATATAAACCTTGCCTTACTTGAATAAAGTAGTAGGCATAATATGGTTTCTTATGTTGAAAACTCATTTGAAAGATCAAATGCTTTTGAGTGCATGAATGCTATGCAACTTTATAAATCATGATTTTTCGGATGTTACAAATCTAACCCCCTTAAGGTGAATCTCGCCCTCGAGATTCGGATTGCCTAGCAAATAGGTGAGGGTGGTCTTTCCGAAGGTCGTCTTCTCTTTCCCAAGTTGCTTCTTCTTCGGAATGATGATTCCACTGAACTTTGCAGAATTTGATAGTCTTTGTCCGAGTAACTCTTTCTGCAGTCTCAAGAATCTTGATAGGTTTCTCTTCATAAGTGAGATCACTTTCCAACTGGACCTCTTCCAAAGGTATAGTATCCTTCAAAGAAGTCTCTTCCATCTCCGGATGGTATTTCTTTAGCTGACTCACGTGAAACACATTATGAACTGTAGACAACGATTCAGGCAATTCAATCTCATATGCCACTTCTCCCTTATGACTCAGAATCTTGAATGGTCCAACATACCTTGGTGCCAATTTTCCTTTCACTCCAAATCTCTTCACTCCACGAAGTGGTGACACTGTAAGGTAGGCTCTATAACCCACCTCATAGGTGACTTCCCTACGCTTTGGATCTGCGTAGCTCTTTTGTCGGGACTGTGCTATCTTCAATCTGTCCTTTACCAACTTGACTTTCTCTTCGGCTTCCTTGATTAGTTCTGGCCCAAACAAGTTTCTTTCTCCAACACCATTCCATAACAATGGTGTAGTACACTTTCTTCCATAGAGAAATTCAAACGGTGCCATCTCAAAACTGGCTTGATAGCTGTTGTTGTAAGAGAATTCTGCGTAAGGCAGACTTTCATCCCAACTAGCACCATAATCTAGGGCACATGCCCTCAACATATCCTCTAGAATCTGGTTGGTACTTTCTGTCTGACCATCAGTCTGGGATGAAAAGCAGTGCTGAATTCCAATCTTGTTCCTTATGACTCATGCAGTTGCCTCAAAAAATGAGAAGTGAATTGAGTTCCTCTATCAGACACAATAATCTTGTTCCTCCAATCTTGTTCCTAATGACACACAATCCTATTCATATAAATGTTGGCTAACTTAGCACTTGTATAGGTTATCTTCACAAGTATGAAATGAGCTACTTTATTTAGGAGATCTACCACGACCCAAATAGAATCATATCCTGATCTAGTCCTAGGCAGTCCAGTGATGAAATCCATACCAACCTTATCCCACTTCCAATCAGGAATAGGTAGCGGTTGTAGTAATCCTGCTAGTTTCTGATGTTCCGCTTTCACTCTACTACATACATCACACAAAGCAATATGTTTGGCAATGTCCTTCTTGAGATTATTACACCAAAATCTTTCCTTCACATCCATGTACATTTTGGTGTTACCCGGATGAATGGAATATGGTGAGCTGTGTGCTTCTTGTAAAATCAGTTTCCGAAGCTCCGGATCTTGCGGAATGCAGATACGTTTTCCATACCATAAAGTACCTTGTTCATCTTCATGGAATCCTTTGGCTTTCCCCTTGCTAATTTTTTCCTTAATCTCTTCAATTTCCTTATCCATCTTTTGGGCTTCCTTGATCTTGTCCAACAATGTGGGTTGAACATCCAATGACATGAGATGTCCTTCAGGCACTATCTCCAATCTGAGATCCTTGAATTGGGCACACAGATCATCTAGCATTTCTCCCTTAGTGAGGCCATTCACATAAACCTTACAGATTAATGCATCCGCTACAACATTTGCTTTACCAGGGTGGTATTGCAAACTCAAGTCATAGTCCTTGATGAGTTCTAGCCATCTTCTTTGCCTCATGTTGATTTATTTCTAAGTGAAGATATACTTCAAACTTTTGTGATATGTGAACACTTCACATTGCTTTCCCAAAAGATAATGTCTCCATGTTTTGAGAGCATGGACAATAGAGGCTAACTCCAAATCATGAGTAGGATAGTTCACCGCATGAGTTTTGAGTTGTCTCGAGGCATAAGCCACAACTTTCCCTTCTTGCATCAAAACTGCACCTAATCCTTGGTGAGATGCATCACAATATACTTGGAAATCCTTCTCCAAATCTGGCAGACATAAGATTGGTGCTGTCACTAGTCTCTTCTTCAACTCTTGGAAACTGAGTTCACATCCTTTAGTCCAATCAAATTTCTTGTCTTCCTTAAGTAACTCTATCATTGGCTTAGCTACCTTTGAGAAATTCTCAATGAATCTTCCGTAGTATCCTACCAAGCCAAGGAAACTACGCACTTCTTTCACTGACTTAGGAGATTCCCACTCAGTTACAGCTGACACTTTTGCGGGATCAACTGCTACACCATCTCCTGACACAATATGTCCAAGAAATACGACTTCATTTAGCCAGAATTCACGCTTGCTGAATTTGGCATATAACGTATGTTCTCTAAGCTTCTCAAGTATTCAATCGCAAACGCACTTCATGCTCTTCATTGCTCTTGGAGTAGATCAATATGTCATCGATGAATACGACGACAAACTTATCAAGAAATTCCATGAACACCTTGTTCATCATATTCATGAAATAGGCTGGTGCGTTGGTCAAACCAAATGGCATCACGGTGTACTCATACAATCCATACCTAGTGGTGAAAGCAGTCTTAGGTATGTCTTGTTCCCTTATCTTTAGCTGAAAGTAGCCAGATCGAAGATAAATCTTTGAGAACACTCGGGCTCCTTCTAACTGATCAAATAAATCATTGATTCTTGGCAAAGGATATTTGTTTTTGATAGTTACCTCATTGAGTGAACGGTAATCTATGCATATCCTTTGACTTCTATCTTTCTTTTCCACAAACAAGACTGGTGCTCCCCAAGATGAAGAACTTGGTTGAATAAATCCTTTCTGTAACCGTTCCCCAAGTTGTTTCTTGAGTTCCTTCAACTGATCAACTGACATCTTGTAAGGTCTTTTTGCTATTGGTCCTGATCGTGGCAGCAGGTCAATCAGAAACTCAACATCTCTATCTGGTGGCATTCCTGGTAATTCCTCCGGAAACACATCCGGATATTCTCTCACAATTAACACACTGTCTATGCTAACCCCCTTAAGAGAATTTAGCTTACTCCCTTTTGATTCAAAGTTAGACTTGAATCTAATCCGTTTCTTATTCGGGGTTGTGAGTGTGACAGTACGATTGGCACAATCTAGTACTCCTTCATACTTAGTCATCCAATCCATTCCCAAAATAACATCCACTCCTTGGGAATCTAGGATTATCAAACTAACTGGAAAATTATGCTTTCCAAATTCTATTACTAGATCACGACATCCAAGACTTACTATCATATCTCCACCGGGAGAACTTACTTTTATAGGACACATAAATATTTTCAGTTGGAAATCCATTTTTATCAACAAATTCTCTTGATATGAATGAATGTGATGCTCCAGTATCGAAAAGAACAAGTGTTGGAATAGAATTGAGTTTGACTTACCAGCCACAGCATTAGATTCCTCAAGTGCTGGAACAGAATTGAGTTTGAACTTACCAGCCACAGCATCAGATTCCTCGTATATTTCTTCCACATTGATGTGGTTCACTTGTCCCTTTTGGAAGGGATTGGGCTTGTTGGCACCTTCAAATTTCTTTTCTGGGCACTCATTAGCATAGTGTCCCATCTTCTTACACTTGAAGCATTCAACCTGACTAAGATCTTTCTATACAGGCTGACTTCCACTTCCACCTCCACTGTGGTGGCTCTTGTGTCCACTCTTGTGGTTCTTATACTTGTCATTATCATGACTACGGTGATGCTTGTTGTCATGATGATGGTTGTGGTTGTGGTGGTTGTTGTACTTCCGATGTTTGTGGGATCCAGAACTCCCACTATCATCATGATGGGAACGCTTGTGAGACGATCCCGAGTTGTGCTTATCAAAGCTATGCTTCCTCTTTCTGCTCTCAACCTGTTTCATCTTGTTTTCCAAGATGGTAGCCTTGTCACAAAGTGATTGATAGGTTGGAACATAGGAAACAGACAACTGCAGGTTCAACTCATCATTCAGTCCTTCGAGGAATTTCTCCTTCCTCTTTCCATCAGTATCAACTTCATCCGGTGCATAGCGCGCCAGATTGTTGAATTCCTCAATGTACTTAGCCAGACTGCGGTGACACTGCTTCAGATTGTGGAACTCCTTCCTCTTCAAATTCATCACTCTGGATGAGATGTGAGCTGTACGGAATCCATCCTCAAAGATAGCCCAAGTCACATCTTCAAGGGGAGTGGTGATCTGAAAGTTATCCCACCATGTTGCTGCTGGCCCTTCAAGCAGATGTGCTGCGAACCTGACCTTTTCCTTGTCGGTGCAGCCAACAGTCACTAAGTCCTTGTTCACTAAATGTAACCAGTCATTGGCTATCATTGGATCAGTGGTTCCCGAGAACTTTGCAGGCCTCAGTCTCAGAAATCTGGTGAGCATGTCAAATCCCGGAGGATTATTCTGATTGTTGTTGTTATTATTATTATTATTGTTGTTATTATGGTTTTGGTTCTGCATGAACCGCGTCATCATTTGCATCAGTTGAGCTTGTGCTGTCATCAACTGCTGCATCTCGGGAGTGACGTTGTTGTTGTTGTTTTGGTTGGGTTGGCTCGTCGGGGAGGCATCTGTGGTTTCAATAAGGATAATAATGAGATACCCATAGATGCTTATCATGCACAGTACATCACATAGACAATCACAATAAATAAGCTCAAAATAACATAGAGTTGGAATGACATAACAACATATTTTGAAAAATGTAAACACACCATAGCAAGCCATCCACATGTTGGTTGGTCATTGCGACTCAATAATCAAAGTACGGTAGATGAAAGATAGCCGAGTAGTCTACACTACTCCTCCGCATCGATATCCACATCAACAAGGGTAAAACCTGCATTCTCCATGGCGGTCTTGTACTCATCAACACTAGTGGTCAAGGCCTCAATATTGGCCCTAAGATCCCTCTTTAGTGAGCGAAGCCTCTCAATCACTCCCTGCTGGTGCTCAAGCTCGAAGTCCTTGGCCTCTAACTCTTCCTTCATCTCCCTGATCTTCTTGTTCCTGTCTTGGACTCTTTTCTCCTGGCTCTTGAATTTCTTGTCCTGGCTCTCAAATTTGGCCTCCATCTCTTTTACGATCTCGTCTTGCTCTGCGAATAGCTTGTCCTTCTCCCATAGCTGAACCTAGAGCTCGTCATTGCTAAGCATGATGTTGGTCCTATCAGTGTCGAGGTGTCTAAGAAGACACTCTAGGTCCTAAAGGTACAGACAAATCGGCTCCATCGTCTCTCTAGTAGCATCATCGTACTCTATAGCCTCACCCTCCTCGTTGCGTCTCCCGAACGGGTGAAAGTAAAGACCTCTAAGCTCGGTGGAGTGCCTCCCTACCAGGCATCCAAGTAACTCCTGCATGACTACATCCAAGCCTCTCTCCTTGCCATCATGCATCAGCTTGAATGTGATAGCCTCCGTGGGTGGCTCTTCCTGGCATCCTGGCCGTGTGACTCTGAACCCCATAGGTCCTTCCTCTCAAACTTGGTGAGTAGAAGTGTCGTGATGCTAGGAAGTGGAAGGTTGAGCACACTAGTGAGCTCAATGAGACGAGTACCCAGAAGAGTTCCCTTGAACTCCTCGGCCGTGCTGATAACAACGTTAGGCATCTATTTTTATAAGATAGAGAAAAGTTAGAACCAACACAAGTAGAGAAATTTACAAACAAAATATCACAAGCACATCTTTTTGCAACAAACACACAAGTCATGGCATACACAAATCCATTACAAACACTAAAGGTTCAACATAACTTAGACAAATTTTTGGAAGTAAAAACGATAAGTGTGGTGGTCCAACTAACGAAGTACGTTACAATTCTCACTCACTAGACAAAATAGCTATCAGGGCATCCTTGGTGGCAATTTGTCTATCTTGTTCACAAGACTCCCATATTAAGTCTATGATGTCTCCCCTTAGTTGTTGGTTGGTAGTCTCTAATTCTTGGGTATGCTTCTTTTCTTCTCTAAGGTCATTTTGGGTATTGAGCATTCTGCACTTGAGTCTAGCATCAAGCTCCTTGATGGCATTCCAAGCTGCATTTCTTGCAGAGTCAAAGAATGTTGTGTGCATTTCGGAGTTGGTGACCATGCAAAATCCTGACTCCTTGTGGTCGTCTTCCTTGTTTTTTTACATGTGAAGTTGCACCCACCAATACTCTTCTCCTTCATCCATCACAGGGAATCCCTTGTACACAACTGCACCATGTATCCCCATGGTAACAATAAGGTTCTTGAGTGCCTTGGGAAATTCAGTCTCACACTCTAAAATCATGGTCATGAGTGGTCCCTTCCTCACGGCTTCGTTGGTGGAGTTCATCTACAAATAGATATGAGAAAGAATATTAGAAAAGTTTACGAGAAGAAAAAGACAAGTGTGGAATTTCCAAAGTGTTGAAATTTTTTCCTTAGTGGTTTCTTAGTCTAATCCAACCTAGGGTCATAATCCTACAAGCAAAACAGTGCTCTGATACCATCTGTAAGACCCCACCTTTATAAAGGTAAAGGTCCATGTGATTGCAATGCTAGTCCCAGGATCAAATTCTAGCATCCATAGTTTAAGATGAAGTACACAGAAACAAAGGTCATTATTACATCGTCATTCCAGAGATAACTTAGTATTTTACAACTCCATAGCCCTAGGCTAGTACAAGAGTTTAACTTAACAACAGAATTAAAAGTCTTCATCTTCTTGTGCCACAGGCAAGCATGTTGAGTGTAGACTCATAACCCTAATCCTCATCAGAGTAACCTGCAACATCACAAGTTACAACCACAGTGGGTCAATACATTGGAATAGTATTGGCAAGTGATACCTTAGTAGAATATTAGTTTCTATCCTCTACATGAATTTGGCTAAGTGTAGCTTAGGCTTGCTTTGCTCAAAATAGGTTTTACCTATCAGTTGAAAACACTATGTTTTTGTTTGGCAAAAACTCCCGAGGAACCACCAATAGACATTGGTGAACCTTTACCCTTGTTAAACCACAAGTTTTTAACTTATAAATTAGGATGAGGAGATTCTTGATAGCTTCCATGTTTTGATGCTCAAATTTTCCATTGCCTGGGACACGACTAAGTACTTAGATTCTTCCTTCTCGAGAAGTGGTGCACTTTCCCCACAAGACTCGACATGCATCGAGACAAGACCTTTCAGAAGCCGTCCCTTAGACCAAAATGGACGCGCTCCAAACCTATCACCCCTACCACCAACTGTCCATTTGGCTAAGTTATTGCAACCTATATGATCCAGGCAGAGCCCATATTGCCATGTGGCTGCACTAGAATCTTCTTAACATATGGCATCTGAAATCTCTTTGTTCCTAGGTGGCTTTCCAAAAGTGTGATACACAAGGTAGACCATATATATGGGCCTTGTGTAACCACTCAACATAACCCAAACATACCATTCCACACAGGTGTTTCATTCACTTAGTTGTTTTATTAAGCAAAACACAAGTCCAAAGACTTAGCAATATTTTCCATAGCATGTATATAATCCACCCTTGGTTTCTACTAGCTAGGATAAGCATGGAAATATAGCAAGTATCTTAACTTAGATAAAATGCTAACAATTCTACAACTACTAGGATTTCCCAAGCATAGCATATAGATACTTAGCAAAAATTATCATGCAATCCCTATACAAAATATCACTAATGCATAGTCTAAATATTGGGACAAAAATATGAAGCACCACTTGCCTTGGTAGTTGGGAGAGTAACAACAATCCTCACAATCACAATCACCACTAGCACCAAAATCTACACATAAAATGATAGCACCAAATTCATATTTCAAATATTCAAGCAAAAATATATGAATGCATGCAAATGCCATGTGATGAATTTTTCTAAACTAAACAAGACAATTAAACAGTACAGAATCACTAAACTAAACAAATACACACTAAATAAACTCAATTTGGTTTTTAAAACATTTTCCAAATAATTTTTATACACAAAATAGGCTTACAAATGTCTGCATAAAATTCTATTTTAACAGAAGAAAATCACAAAACCAAGCCTATAGATGTGTAGGATTTATTTATTTTATACAAATGATATATTATTTGTATTTTTTGGATAAACAAAACAAAATTTATTGAATTTACAAGTTTAAATAGCTAATAGATGAAAATCCAGATTTTAAATTTAAAACCTAGCCACGCGGCAGCCTCTGATTGGCGCGTACCGGTTCAGCCGGATCATGCTTGTGGACCATAGGATCTAAATAAAGATGCACAACACAGATCTAATCGTACCACTTCATCTAAACATCTAATCTTGGCCTTTGGATCCAGATCCAATGGATCAGATCTGTTTGACAAAAATCCAGCGGCGCGAATGGCGCTGGCGGCGGCGACGCCTCTAGCGGTGACATGCTGGCGAGGTCAAAGGTGCAGGGGGGTGTGCTGGCGCTTACCGAGGTCGCGAGGACGTGGAGATGCTCAATGTGGTCGCGGTTGGGGCGGAGGCACACATACACGAACAGAATCGCTTGCCGGAGTTCGTCTCATCATCGGGTGCTCCCTGTTGAAGACAAAGGCGACGACCTAGGACACAGGGGAACAAGCGGCAAGCATTAACACGTGTGCAAGAACCTGGCGAACACAATCGCGTGAACCAGAGACAGGGGGTGCTCGGGACTCACCACGATTGCTCGTCGGAGCTCGTCGGAACCGCGGCGGTGTGAAGCCAAATACGGGTAGCCTGGCGGCGCTCTGGTGGTGCTGGGTGGGGGAAATGACGCGGAGAGGGAGAGGTTTAAATAGACAGTGCGAGGAAGGGAATTACTCGGCGAATCAATGACAATCAAACGCGAATTCATCGGGTTGAATGGGGGAGGAAACTGTAGCGGCGAGCTGGTCGTCGCGAGATTTGGGGAAGAAAGAGTGACGTGGCTGCGGGGTCCAGTTATCAACGAGGGGGGTGTGCGCGGGTGGGGTGAGAAATAGAGAGGAGAGGGGGAGGTTCCCGGGTGGGATGTGGCTATTAGTTGGGCCTGGGCCAGAAAGGTTGGCAGCTTGTTATTTTTTTTCTCCTTTGTGTTTTTCTATTTCTGTTTTGATTTTTCCAAATGAATTTGAAAGCTCAATTCAATTCTGTTTGAATTCAAATTTTCACCAGGTTTTTGTGCTGTGATTCTAGTGTCAAAAATTGTGTACAACTCAACAAAGCACTCCGAAACTATTTTGAGGTTATAAAATAAAAACCAAGCCCCATAAATATATAATAAAAGGGTATAAATATGGTGTTTATTTAGGGTTTTGTTTTGAAGATTTTTGTGCAAGTCTTGCATTAAATTTTAAAACAATTTAGAAAGTAAAATATAAACCTTGCCTTACTTGAATAAAGTAGTAGGCATAATATGGTTTCTTATGTTGAAAACTCATTTGAAAAGATCAAATGCTTATGAGTGCATGAATGCTATGCAACGTTATAAATCATGATTTTTGGGATGTTACAATCATAGAGAACCTCCAACGGGGTACCCCTTTCCCCATGATACAAGAGCTATCCCATACCAAAATGACAAGGCAAAAGACAATGAGCATCTCAGCAATCTTCTTATTTACCATGGGTATGGTGCTTTTTTCTTTTCTTTTTTCTATTTTTTCTGAAGAATGCTTCATAGATTGCTCACTATGGTTATGCTGCAAGTTTCCACCATGATTAGGCATGGCTTAGGCTAGCCGCCTAGGCGTTTATTTAACACATATATAATACTCAATGAACTTACAGGCTCTCCTTTTATTTCACACCGCCGACATCCATAAACAAAAGGTCATGATATCAACGGGGTAATATTTACAAGTGTTGAAGTCGTTCCCCATGACAACATGGTTCTGCTAATTCCCAACTTATAAGAGCAAGCATATAAAACATAGATGACACAATGTTTCAAGTTTATTAGGTGCAAAAATTAAAGTGTGCCATCAAGTTCGTGAGAGCTTTAATCACTAGTTTTTCTCATAAAAAAAGTAAATTTTTTAATTTGGAAGATAGTTAATCACATGAATATACTTGGAATGGTGTAACACACCATGCATAGGATTTTATGGTGGACTCTTTGGAATAACTTGGTTTCTTAGGAGTTGGATGCATGAGTAGAGCTCATACTCAGTACAAGTGGAGGCTAGCAAAAGACAGTGAGCGACCAACTAAGAGAGCAATAATGGTCATAATCATGCAAAGCGACAAAACATTATTAACTAAAGCATAAAGTGATATCACAAGTCAAAAACTAAATGATCATAGAGGCTAATGGTGATTGTTTAATAGTCTTAACATGGTGTAAGAATGTGCCAAGTCAACCCAAATAGAGCATCAAAGGAGAATACCACAATATTATGCTTTTGTATGCTAAAACAACACATGATTCTTTCAAGGCACATTAAGCAATCTAAATTGTTTGATACAAGTCATGCTACAGCAATAATCACTAAGCATAAGGTAAAAGCAAGATATAACATGACATTATAAAGTCTAAGCCACAGTCAAAACAAGTTCCTTTTGTACCACTTAAGCATGAAACTTCCTACTCTTTTCCAACACCAATCGACTTATTTGAAATAACTCACAAAGATAATAAAGATGAGTGATCATGTCACACAAAACTTCAAAGGAGAACTAAAAATTTCTACGCAATAAGAACAAGAAAACTAAAGCTAAGCGCAGAGCTAGCAAAAGAGAACACTCACAAAACAAAAAAGAGTGAAAACTAGTGTTCTAAACAATGAAAATGGAGCGTGTCTCTCTCCATACGAAGTGTGCTGGGATCCAACCAACCTATTGAAGCAAACAAAGCAATATAGAACTAAAATAAAAAACAAAGACGCTCCAAGAACAACATATAGTGCATGAAGCAATAAAAATGAAGTGTTTTGAAAGAAAACCTGAGATTTTTATTGATGAAGAAGGGGATGCCTTGGGCATCCCCAAGATCTGATGCTTGTACTTCTTGAATATTCCTTGGGGTGACACGGGTGGCACCCCCAAGCTTGAGCTTTTATCCAATCTTCATCTAATCACATCATTCTTCCCCTACACGTGAAAATTTCCTTCATACAAAACTTCACACAATCTTCATTAGCAACATTATTGTATTCAAGATAATCAGTCTTTGGGTTCAATCTCAAAACAAGTAAAACTTCCATTAAAACACAAGCTACTGTAGCAACTCCTTTTAAAAGCTCAAGTGATCAAAGATAATTCAAAAAGAAACCAATAAGAGGCAAATGCAAATAATGGCAGAAATCTGTCAAAATAGACCTGCAGGTAAAGGCAGATTTTTTCAAAAATCTTCCGTTGCTCAAATCAAAAAGTGCAAAACTAAAGAAAGTTAGATAAAAACCTGGGGAATAAGCCCAAAAAATTACACGTACTGGGATTTTTCACGAATTTTTATAGTGAAGCATAGTTTCAGGACAGCAACTTCCCCAAATCTTACTTCTCTCTCAGAGGTTATTCTTGGAAAAAAAACAACACAAAAAGGATAAGGAGAGGTTATTACAGAAGCAATAACTTCTAAGACTCAACAAAAGAAAAACTTACTGAAAGCAAAAATATAATGGTCCCAAAAGCTCTTTATTTATAGCCATTAAGATAGGCATGATAATTTTGATGATGCTCACATAAGAAATTTGAATTGAAGTAAAAGAGAGCATCAAGAAGCAAATATAAAACAAATTTAAGTGTAACCCACTTCCTATGAAAAATAATCTTGTAAAGAAAAAAGTCATGAAAGCACAAAGAAACAAGCATGGGAAAGCAAAACAAGTGCAACTTCAAAACTTTCAACATAAAGAGGGGAAACTTAATATTATTGAGATGCATGAAACCATGTTTCCCTCTCTCATAATAACTTTCAGTAGCATCATAAATAAAATTAACAATATAACTATCACATAAAACATTCTTAACATGATCCACATGCATATAATAATTATTACTCTCCACATAAGCATAGTCATTCTTATTAATTGTAGTGGGAGAAAATTCAAAAAAATAGCTATCATTATTATTCTCATCACCATAGTCATCAAATATAGGAGGCATATTGTAATCATAATTAATTTTCTCCTCAATAGTAGGTGGACTGAAAATATCATATTCATCATTGTAATCATCATACCTTAGAGGCATAGTATAATCATAGAAAATTTTCTCCTCTAAAGCTGGGGAACTAAATATATCATTTTCATAAAAACTAGCTTCGCTAATCTTAGACGTTTCCATAGCATTAGCAATAATGGTGTTCAAAGAATTCATACTAATAACATTCCTATTAGTATGCAAATAAAGTTCCATAGGTTTTTACTTTTCTCTTCAAACACTTCATGTCCTAACTCAAGATAAATATTATAAAGCTCTCTAATTTTTTGTTGTTTTCCATTAAGCCTAACTAGTGAAATTAAGAACAAGAAACAAAAAGATATAATTGGAGAATCTAAATGAAATAACTTCAAGCACTCACAAACCAGCAACACTACTGGAAGATAGCTTAGTAGCCAGAGGATGTGAGTACCATTTACCTTACCTCCCCGGCAAGGGCGCCAGAAAAGATCTTGATGTCTACACACGCTTCTATTCTTGCAGACAGTGTTGGGCCTCGAAGTGTAGAGGTTTGTAGAACAGCAGCAAGTTTCCCTTAAGTGGATCACCAAAGGTTTATCGAACTTAGGGAGGAAGTGGTCAAAGGTATCCCTCTCAAGCAACCCTGCAATCAAGATACGAGAAGTCTCTTGTGTTCCCAACACATCCAATACACTTGTCAGGTGTATAGGTGCACTAGTTCGACGAAGAAATAGTGAAATACAAGTAATGTGGATGATTATAAGTGTTAATTGAAATCTGAAATAAATATGGCAGCAAGCAAACATGTAACAGGTCTAGTTGTAAACGGTGTTTCAATGCTTAGAAACAAGGCCTATGGATCATACTTTCACTTGTGGACACTCTAATATAAATAACTTCTCTTCATTATGCTACTCTGAACTACTCTCTGGTTAGATAACTCCAATCCATGGTATAGCTACAAAAGCTCTCCTTAAAGCTCGCATTCCCCATCTAGGTAACCCCACAATGTCACCTTGAGCACTAGATGGTTCCAATAAACACCACAATTTCATAGAGACATCCACCTCATGATAAGTATTTCTGTAATCTTTAGCCTAAGTGCCACTCGGTATGCACACTATCAACTTCACACATGTAGGGATATCCGAAGATTACAATTAAAGCACTTGAGTAGTAGAGTAGATCTACTTGATTACAAAGCTCATGATCACAATAAGATCACGCATAGAGAGACAGAGAGATGAATTGATAGCTACCGATAAAGCATTTAGCCTCGAGGGAGAACTACTCCCTCCTCATCATGGGAATCAGCAACGTCGATGGAGATGGTGGTGGAGACCGATGGAGATGGCTCTAGGGGAAATTCCCCTTCCCGACAGGGTGCTAGAACAGAGACTTCTATCCCCCAAATCTCCTCTTCGGTGGCAGCTGCGCTGCGGACCTTTTCGTGGATTTCTGCCCGCGTCAGGGTTTACATCCCGAGGAGACGTATATATAGGAGAAAGGGCAAGATCGGTGGAGCCTCGAGGGGCCCACACCATGGGCTGGCGCAACCAAGGGTGGGCCCGCGCCACCCTATGGTGTGGCCACCCCGTGCCTCCCCTTCGTCTCTCCTTCGGGCTCCGTATTGCGTTTGGAAAAATAGGAACTTTGGCTTTTGTCCCGTCCAATTCCAAGAATATTTCCTTACTAGCTTTTCTGAAACCAAAAATAGCAGAAAACAGGCAACTAGAGCTGTGGCATCTTGTCAATAGGTTAGTTCCGGAAAACGTATAAAAAACCTCAAAGTGTAGACAAAACATAACAACGTTGATACAAAACAAGCATGAACCATCAAAAATTATAGATACGTTTACGATGTATCAATGCCATCACTTTTAAGGCCAACTACTTTGGAGTGGGTGTTCCACACATATGGCCTAAATGAGCAACATCAAGGTCAAGCTATTAACCATAAAAGAGCGTTGCATGGGAGGAAACCCATATGAAATAAAGGTTTGAGTTAAGTTTTAGTTTTAGTTTTATAAAGAATAAAGAGTTCTAGAAGACTCTAGTGAGAGGAAGAGATTCTTGGTACTAAAAATTCATGTTTTATATATGCCATAGTTGGTTGAAATTTTAGTATGTCTTTTTTGTGTCAAAACTAGGTGTTTTGCTAAGTTTCAGTCCAAAAAGTAATCCTCGAAGAAATAGAACATTTTTTATGTATACAGAAAGGGTAACGACCAACTATACGGCGGGAATGAAAATCCCCGCCGTATAGTTCCGGACGTATAGTTATGTTACCCATCGATAATTTTTCATCCTAGGATACAGAAGGTTTGACGACCAACTATACGGTGGGAACAAAAGTTCCGGCTATATAGTTGCCGCCGTATAGTTACAACCACCATGAAAGAAACCCTAGAAACCCTAAAATTTTGTCGTCGGACCAACTATCCGATAGGAACAAAGTGTTCCGGCAATATAGTTGCTGCTGTATAGTTGCGTCCGACCACTTAAACGCATGGGAAGGTACCCAAAACATCAGTCCTTTTTCTCTCTTCTACCTCCAAACTCTCTAAAACATCAAGGGATCTTCACCCCTACTCAATTTCGTTAGATTTCCTCGCACACAAGTGATCTACGGTATGTTTCTCCTCCGATCCTCCAATTACTTTTTGCAAATTCATCTCTGATCTATTGTCACTATCAATCTAGGGTGAGACTTGTTTTAAACTATTTACCATGATTATCTTTCCTAGAGATTAATATGATGAGGAGATTCTTTAGTGTGCTATGATGATGATTATGCTATGACTATTGTTGTTGGATCAAAAAGTTCTATAATTGTCTCTACTATTTATTTAGAAGATGAATATGAGGAGCCAGACGCATGCTCTTGCCACCGCTAGTTCTTCTCGGGCTGCAGCTCAGGAATGCATGGGGATTCGATTCAAGAACGAATCCCACCGTGATCGTTTCAACAGGATCAAAAACCGAGAAGTCAAGGCAACCAAGTGGGCTTGCCCCGTCACTTTGAACCAACTCGGTATTTCTAATGACTTTAATTTACTTTGCAATAGAGTTGGCTTGCAAAACTTTGTATTTCAAGATGCACCAACCTATCGTCGGTTAACCATTGAATTTTTTAGCTCTTTGCAAAGCACCGTTAATACATGGCATGGGGAGGATAGAATTTCTTACAGACTCATGAACAATAATTATTATTTATCACATGATGAATGGTGCAATTGTTTTGGTTTACCCAACAATAATCCTAATGCTCTGCGAGCAGCTTATACCAACATGGAACCTTCCCCTAAATGTTGTTATAATAGAATGAGCTTTACTTGTAGAGTCAGAAGAAGGAAGAATATTCAACATCCTGCTATTCTCTATTTGTTATATGTTATTGCTAACACCTTGTAGGCACACAATGAGTTTACAAGACTCAATGAGGAGGACATCTTAGTCCTTGCAAAATATGCTTTCAACTAAGACAACTTGTCCCTTCACTTGGGCGCAATTCTTGTGCGCCACTTGGAGTACCAATCCCACCAAAGCCAAGGACCAATCACTTGTGGAGGCGTCATCACCGTACTTGCTAAGGCATTGGGCATCGACCTAGGTAAGTTATAGCCGGTTCTAGGTGAGTGACATGTTGGTTTCTCTGCTTTGAGGACTTGTGGAATGCTCACTAAGAGAGGTGGTGTTTATTATCTGCATATTGCTAGAGCTGGGCGTATCTACCCCACTTCTTTGCCTAATGGTCTTTTCTCTATCGAGGAAGGATGTGTGCTTTATGACTTGCAGGTTGAGCAACACCAACCCAAGGAGGAGATTCTGGATGAGGATGAGGGCTAAGAGGAGGAGCAAGAAGTCCACAATCAGGAGGAGCAGCCACCAAACCGGTTCGCAACATATCAAGATTTTCAAGAACTTGGAGGAATTGTGGAGGGAATGCATAATCTTTCCCTAAATCTCTGAGAAACAACAAGTAACCTATCAACTCAATTTGAGCACTGGAGTTACAACTATTTTCGCCCACTATAGATTTGAAGGGATTGCAAAAGCCTAAGCTTGGGGAGGTTTTCTATCCATTTTATTTTGTTTTCATTTACTTTACCTTATTTTTGAGTTTATGCTTTTATTTGAGTTTATAAGAACTCGTGTTTGTTTCCCCAACACTTTATTTTAGTTATTTTATTTTATTTTGAGATTTTCAAGCTGAGCTTTGCCGCCATGTTTCTATTCTTTAAAATCCCCTTCTCAAAAACCACAAAAATATTTCTCCGTTTATCTTTATTTCCCTCTCTCTTTCTTTTCAACACGAAGTTCTCATTGATTTGTAGGAGAGTGATTGACTTCGAGTTTTCAAGAAAAAAATAAAAAGAGGAGAGAGAAGTGAAACCAAACATGGGAGGTATGCCTTATTTTTGGGGTTTGTAGCATGGAAAACAAAAAAAAATCTACCGCATGCATACAAACAAGCCAAGATCTATCTACTAGATAGTAGCAACGAGTTGATTAGAACACTCACCCTCGAAGATTCCAAAGCAGTTAACGAGAGAAGATTCTCGTGAGTGATGTAGTCGTACACTTGCCGATCTCAAGATCGCGTAGATGATCCTTCTGGCGCTGCGTTCCGGCAGCGCTTCTGCAGTCGGTCACACGTTCGGTACTCGATGAAGACCTTCCTCTCCCTTGTTCCAGCAGGCAGCGGAGGTTGTAGTTCTCCCCTCGCGATTCCGGCAGCACAACGGCGTGGTGTCGGAAGTAGAGGGAAGATCTTGCAGGGCTTCACCTAAGCCGGCGCAGGTTATGGTGGATCTAGAATTTATGGCGATCTAGGGTTTAGAGGGCTGGAGAGGAGGAGGTGTGGCCGGTGGTGACTAGGGCGATGGCGGCGAACGGCGGCGGCGACGGTGGCGGCACGGCTAGGTGGGGAGGGGTGGTGTTGTGTGGTCTTGAGGCAGCCCCTCCCCTCTATTTATGAGAGGGAGGGCAGCTTGCGAGAGGGTAGTTTGAATCCTTCCCCAACTTCCTCTCCTAGTTGGATTGTGGTGGAGGGAAAGAAGGATTCTTTCCTTCCTCCACTAGGAAACCTTTGTTCCAGTTTGACTTTTCAAACCTCCCTTTTGACTTTCAATTTGGAGCTTTATTTCTCTCTTGTAAATGCCCAACCAAGTGACCTAGGACATGATCCAATCAATCCACTTAACCATGACACATTCATGTACCATTCCTCTTTTGGTCCGGTGAACCTTCTAGACCCTTCTAGAACCTCTCCGATGAAAACATCGAAATCATTCCCGAACCGCAAAATCGGACTTTCCTTATATGAATATTATTCTTCGGACCATTCCGGATCTCCTCTTGATATCCCGGATCCCATCCGAGACTCCAAACAACATTCGGTCTCCCTACTTACATTCCATATCTACTAAACAACATCGAATCCTTAAGTGTGTCTCCCTATGGTTTGTGAATTATGCGGACATGACCGAGACACTTCTCCGATCAATAACCAATAGAGGAATTTGGAAATTCATATGGATCCCACATATTTTCTACGATTACTTTGAGATCGAATGAACCACTTACATACGATACCAATTTCCTTTTGTCTCGCGATAGTTTACTTATCCGAGGTCTGATCGTCGGTATCTCTGCATACCTAGTTCAACCTCATTACTAATAAGTACTCTTTTCTCGTTACCGTGATATGTGATCCCTTGTAAGGCAATCACATGCTTGCAAGCTAATTGGACGAAATTCCACCAAGAGGGCCCAAAGTATATCAATCTGTCATATGGATGGACAAATCCCACTCTTGATCCATGTGCCTCAACTCACATTTTCCGAATACTCAATGCCACTTTTATATCCACCCAGTTATGGTGTGGTGTTTGATATCATCAAAGCATCCTTCCAGTAATGGTGATTAACATGATCTCATGGTCGAAGGAATTAGGTTACGATGTATCAAAAAGCTGATAGCAAATGAACTATTGAAATGACTTGATCTTAATGCCACACTTATCTATAGGAGTATGTCCATCACACCATTCTCCTAATGATATGATCTTGTTGTTAATAACATCTCAATGTTCATGATCGGGAAACCACGATCATCTATCAACCAACAAGCTAGTATTATAAAGAGGCTTTACCAGGGACTCTAATTTGTTTTACAAATCACACAAGTAATAATGTTTCCGGTTAATACTATTATAGCATGAATGTAAACATTTATCATAAACACAAAGATATAATAATAACCACTTTTATTATTGCCTCTAGGGCATATCTCCAACAGTCTCCCACTTGCACTAGAGTCAACTAATCTAGATTACATGGTAATATACCGAACACCCATGGCAGTTTGGTGTTGGTCATGTTTTTCCCTCGGGAGAGGTTTAGTCAATGGATCCGCCACATTCAGATCTGTGTGTACTTTGCAAATCTTTATGTCACCATCTTGGACATGCTCTCGAATAGCGTGAAATGCAGCTTGAATGCTTCAGCTTCTTGTGTGACCTTGGTTCTTGCGCATTGGCTATGGCGCCCATGTTATCACAATAGATAGACATTGGGCCCAGCGCACTGGGAACCACACCAAGCTCTATAATGATCTCTTTCATCCATATCGCCTCTTGTGAAGCCTCTGAAGTAGCTATGTATTCTGATTCAGTGGAAGATCTCGCCACAACGCTTTGCTTTGCACTCCTCCAGCTAATTGCTGCACCATTCAAAGTAAACACGTATCCAGATTGAGATTTAGAATCATCCGGATCGGTGTTCCAACTAGCATAGGTGTAACCATTACCAACGAGTTGTTCATCACCTCCATAAGAAAGAACCATATCCTTAGTTCTTCTCAAGTACTTAAGGATGTTTTTGACCGATGTCCAATGACCCACTCCTGGATCACTTTGATATCTGCTAGTCAAACTAACAGCATATGCAATGTCGATTCTAGTACATAGCATGGCATACATAAGAGATCCTATGGCTAAGGCATAGGGAGTCTTACTCATCCTTTCTCTATCTTCTGCCATTGCAGGACTTTGAGTTTTACTCAAGGTCGTATTGGGCAACATGGGCAAGAACCTTTTCTTGCTATCTTCCATTCCAAACCTCTTTAGAACTTTGTCCAAATATGTACTCTGTGACAATGATATTAGGCGTCTTGATCTATCTCTATAAATCTTTATGCCTAATATGTAAGCTGCTTCACCAAGATATTTCATTGAGAAACTATTATTCAAATATTGGTTGACACTATTAAGAAGGTCTACATCATTCAAAATCAACAATATGTCATCTACATATAGTATTAGGAATGCTACAGAGCTCCCACTCACTTTCTTGTAAATACAAGCTTCTCCATAAGTTTGTATAAAACCAAAGATTTTGATTACCTTATCAAAACATTGATTCCAACTCCAGGATGCTTTCTTCAATCCATAAATGGACCGTTGAAGTTTGCATACCTTGTTAGCATCTTTAGGATCGACAAAACCTTTGGGTTGTACCATATACAACTCTTCATCAATGTCTCCATTGAGGAACACCGTTTTGATATCCATTGCCATATCTCATAATCATAATATGCAGCGATTGCTAATAAAATCCTCACAGACTTTAGCTTCGCTACCGGTGAGAAAGTCTCATCGTAGTCAAATCCTTGAATTTGTTGAAACCCTTTTGCGACAAGTCGAGCTTTATAGATAGTACATTACCATCAGCATTTTTTTTCTTATTGAAAATCCATTTGTTCTCGACAGCCTTCCGGCCATCCGGTAAGTCCACCAAAGTCCATACTTGGTTTTCGTACATGGATCCAATCTCGGATTTCATGGCTTCTTGCCATTTATTGGAATCTGGGCTCATCATCGCTTCCTCATATGTCGCAGGGTCATCGGTGTTGTCCACCAACATGACTCTCATAACGGGATCATACCAATTAGGAGTGGTACGAGTTCTCATTGACCTGCGAGGTTCCATAGTAACTTCAACCTAAGTTTCATGATCAACATCATTAGCTTCCTCTCTTATCGGTGCAGGCGCCACAGGAACTACTTCTGGTGTTGTGCTACACTCAAGTCCGAGAGAAGGTTCAACAACCTCGTCGAGTTCTACTTTCCTTCCATTCACTTCTTTTGAGAGAAATTCCTTCTCTATAAAGAATCCATTCTTGGCAACAAAGATTTTGCCCTCGGATCTTGGATAGAAGGTATACCCAATAGTTTCCTTCGGGTATCCTATGAAGACGCATTTTTTCGCTTTGGGTTCAAGCTTGTCAGGCTGTAACTTCTCTACATAAGCTTCTCAACCCCAAACTTTAAGGAACGACAATTTAGGTTTCTTCCCAAACCATAATTCATACGGTATCGTTTCAACGGATTTAGATGGTGCCCTATTTAAAGTGAGTGCGGCTGTTTCTAATGCATAACCCCAAAATGGTAGAGGTAAATCTGTAAGTGACATCATAGAGCAAACCATATCTAAGAGAGTTCGATTACGGCGTTCAGACACACCATTATGTTGTGGTGTTCCCGGCGGTGTCAATTGTGAAAGTATTCCGCTTTTCTTCAAATTCTCGCCAAACTCGTAACTTCGATACTCACCTCCAAGATCAGATCGTAGAAATTTAATCTTCTTGTTACGTTGATTCTCTACCTCACTTTGAAATTCCTTAAACTTCTCGAAAGTTTCGGACTTATGCTTCATGAAATAGTTATACCCATATCTACACAAGTCATCCGTGAAGGTAAGAACATAACGATAACCACCGCGCGATGCTACACTCATTGGGCCACACACATCGGTATGTATGATTTCCAATAAGTCTGTAGCTCGCTCCATCATACCATAAAATGGAGTCTTAGTCATTTTACCCATCTGACATGCTTCGCATCTTTCAAGTGATTCGAAATCAAGTGATTCAAGAAGTCCATTGGAATGGAGTTTCTTCATACGCTTCACTCCAATGTGACCAAGACGATAGTGCCACATATAGGTCGAGTTATCGCTCAATTTCAAACGTTTTTTAGCTTCAATGTTATTAATATGTGTATTACTACACTCAAGATTCAATAAGAATAGACCATCTATCAAAGGTGCATGTGCATAAAACATATTACTTATATAAATCGAACAACCATTATTCTCGGACTTAAACAAGTAACAATCTTGCAATAAACATGATCCGGATATAATGTTCATGCTCAACGCAGGCACCAAATATAAATTATTTAAGTATAAAACTAGTCCCGATGGTAGATGAAGAGGTAGCGTGCCGACCGCGATCACATCAACCTATGATCCATTTCCAACCCGCATCGTCACCTCGTTCTTCGCTAGTTTCCGTCTATTCTGCAGCACCTGTTTCGAGTTACAAATATGAGCAACCGAACCAGTATCAAATAGCCAGGCACTACTACGACTACTAGTGAGATACACATAATAACATGTATATTGGATATACCTTTCTTCTTGATGTTGCCGTTCTTCAAATCCGCCAAGTACTTAGGGCAATTCCGCTTCCAATGACCTTCTCCCTTGCAGTAAAAGCACTCAGTATCAGGCTTAGGCCTAGCCTTGGTCTTCTTCACTGACGCAGTAACTTTCTTACCGCCCTTCTTGAAGTTTCCTTTTTCTTAGACTTTCCTTGCTTCTTCAATTTGGTGGTCTTATTGACCATCAACACTTGGTGATCTTTCTTGATCTCCACTTCTGCAGACTTTAACATGGAGAAGAGTTCGGGCAATGACTTGTCCAAGTTTTGCATATTGTAGTTCATCACAAAGTTCTTGTAACTTGGTGCTAGTGATTGGAGGACACAGTGAATCCCCAAAGCATTAGGAATCACTATACCCTAGATTTGAAGCTTGCTTGCGTGCCCAGACATCTTAAGCACGTGCTCACTAACAGAGCTTCCCTCTTCCATCTTGCAGTTAAAGAACTTTTCAGAAGCCTCATAACTCTCAACTGTCGCGTGAGCCTCAAATACTATTTTGAGTTCACGGACAATATCATGTGGGTCATGGTTCTCAAACCTTTTCTGAAGCTCTAATTTAAAACCGTACAAGATAGCACACTGAACTGTGGAGTACTGATTCTTCCGAGTGAGGAAAACATTATTCACCTCATTGGTAGCATCAGCTGCAGGTGGGTCACCCAGCGGTGCATCCAGCACATAGGTCAAATTACCAGCATTGAGGACAATCCTCAAGTTGCGGAGTCAATCCAATAAGTTACTTCCATTGTTTTTCAACTTTTCTTTCTCTAGGAACGCATTAAAATTGATGGTAGGGGCCGCCATTGATCTACAACATATTTGCAATAGTTTAGACTAAGTTTATGACAAATATAGTTCTAATTAATAGTTAAATTAATCTTGGTGAACTCCCACTCAAAACAACATCCCTCAGATTGTTTTAGTGATCACACAAACCAAATCCACCACATCAAAACCGATCATCACGAGAGATGATGTAGCTTCAATGGCGGACAATCAACATGTTCATCATATCTACTATATGACTCATGCTTTACCTTTCGGTGGTCTGTGTTCCGAGACCATGTCTGTACATGTTAGGCTCATCAAGATCAAACCTTAGCTTCCGCATGAGCAAATCTGGCTTGCTCCCGTTGTATACACTCACATAATCTAACACACCCGATCATCACGTGGTGCTTCGAAACAACGAGATTTAGCAATGGTGCTTACTAAGGATGAACACTTTATAACTTGATATTTTGTGAGAGGGATCATCTTATAATGCTACCGTCACGAACTAAGCAATATAAGATGCATAAAAGTATTAACATCACAAGCAATTCATAATATGTGATATGATATGGCCTTTCTTCTTGTGCTTCCGATCTCCATCTTCAAGCATGAACATGATCTCCATCATCACCGGTATGGAGTCAAGGTCAATGACTCCGCTTCATGGTCATCGTCCACCAACATCAACTATTACAACTACTTTGAATAATAGACACGCAGGTCTTAACGAAATTAAAAGACAACCATAAGGCTCCTTCCAGTTTCCCACTTATAATAAGGAACATTGCATACATCATATATAATCACAATCATGGCCATATCACATCACAACACACCCCTGCAAAACAAAGTTAGACGCCTCTAATTTTCTTTGCATGTTTTACGTGGTTTGGGGCTTTCAATAAGTGTCGTTATAACTTATGAACAAGTACCACAATGTTGATACTAGTATTGTCAATTACCCGTTGTAAATTGAATCTTTAGTATGTTGGGAGAAACATGCACCCCCAAAGACACTTATGAAATACAAGTTGCATGTCAAGCGTGGAGCAAGTCTCATGAACAATGTAATGTAAGGTTAGCCCGGGCCGCTTCATCCCACCATCCCGCAAGATGCAAAGTACACAAGAAGCAATCGACAACAAAAGCATCAATTCCCACAATGACCATTGTTCTACTCGTGCAACAGATCTACATAGAGACACAGCTGTGATACACTATTGGGGTTCGTAGCATGGAAAACAAAAAAAATTCTACCGCATGCATACAAACAAGCCAAGATCTATCTACTAGTAGTAGCAACGAGTTGATTAGAACACTCACCCTTGAAGATTCCAAAGTGGTTAACGAGAGCAGATTCTCGTGGGTGATGTAGTCGTACACTTGCCGATCTCAAGATCGCGTAGACGATCCTTCTGGCGCTGCGTTCCGGCAGTGCTTCCACAGTCAGTCACACGTTCAGTACTCGATGAAGACCTTCCTCTCCCTTGTTCTCGCAGGCAGCAGAGGTTGTAGTTCTCCCCTTGCGATTCCGGCAGCACGACAGCGTGGTGTCGGAAGTAGAGGGAAGATCCTGCAGGGCTTCTCCTAAGCCGGAGTAGGTTATGGTTGATCTAGGGTTTCTGGCGATCTAGGGTTTAGAGGGCCAGATAGGAGGAGGCGTGGCCAGCGTGGACTAGGGCGGTGACGGCGAGCCGGCGGCTGGCGGCGGCGAGCGACGGCGGAGACGGTGGCGGCGTGGCTAGGTGGGGAGGGTTGGTATTGTGTGGTCTTGAGGCAGCCCCTCCCCTCTATTTATCAGAGGGAGGGCACCTTGGGAGAGGGGAGTTTGAATCCTTCCCCAACTCCCTCTCCTAGTTGGATTGTGGTGGAGGCAAAGAAGGATTCTTTCCTTCCTCCACTAGGAAACCATTGTTCCAGTTTGACTTTTCAAACCTGCCTTTTGACTTTCTTTCTTTCTCTCTTGAAAATGCCCAACCAAGTGACCTAGGACATGATCCAATCATTCCACTTAACCATGACACATTCATGTACCATTCCTCTTCCGGTCCGGTGAACCTTCTAGACCCTTCAAGAACCTCTCCGATGAAAACATCGAAATCATTCCCGAACCCTGGAATCGGACTTTCCTTATATGAATCTTATTATCCGGACCATTCCGGATCTCCTCGTGATATCCCGAATACCATCCGAGACTCCGAACAACATTAGGTCTCCCTACTTACATTCCATATCTACTAAACAACATTGAATCCTTAAGTGTGTCTCCCTACGGTTCGTGAATTATGCGGACATGACCGAGACACTTCTCCGATCAATAACCAATAGAGGAATCTGGAAATTCATATGTCTCCCACATATTTCTGCGATTACTTTGCGATCGAATGAACCACTTACATATGATACCAATTTCCTTTTGTCTCGCGATAGTTTACTTATCCGAGGTCTGATCGTCGGCATCTCGGCATACCTAGTTCAACCTCGTTACTGATAAGTACTATTTTTTCATGCCCGTGATATGTGATTCCTTGTGAGCCAGTCACATGCTTGCAAGCTAATTGGATGACATTCCACCGAGAGAGCCCAGAGTATATCTATCCGTCATATGGATGGAAAAATCCCACTCTTTATCCATGTGCCTCAACTCACACTTTCTGAATACTCAATGCCAATTTTATAGCCATCCAGTTACGGTGTGGTGTTTGATGTCATAAAAGCATCGTTCTAGTAATGGTGATTAGCATGATCTCATGGTCGAAGGAATTAGGTTACTATTTATCAGAAAGCTTATAGCAAACGAACTATTAAAATGACTTTATCTTAATGCCACGCTTATCTATAGGAGTATGTCCATCACACCATTCTCCTAATGATATGATCTTATCGTTAATAACATCTCAATGTTCATGATCGGGAAACCACGATCATCTATCAACCAACAATCTAGTATTATAAAGAGGCTTTATGAGGGAATCTAATTCGGTTTACAAATCACACAAGTATTAATGTTTCCGGTTAATACTATTATAACATGAATGTAAACATTTATCATAAACACAAAGATATAATAATAACCACTTTTATTATTACCTCTAGGGCATAGCTCCAACACTTATGACTCCCCACTTTTGAAGTTTGAGAAACCTATGCTAGCTAGTATTAATGTTGAGATGTTATATCGGTGGAGTGAGTCTCTATATTGTAGTAAAATTTTGTTTGCATGGGTATTTAACTGAGTATGTTTTGTTCTAGCTCTTGTAGTTAACCAAAGTCTTGCCTAAAAATTTGCTAAACAATTGAAATAAGAAAAAGTCTTACAATTGAAGACTTGGGTGTTGTAGTGTTTAATCTCGAAAGCTTATTCATAGACACACTAAACACCACAGCAAATAATGATTGACTTGATATCTCTCTTTAGAAAGATTTGTTCAATTGAATTAATGTTTAGCGGTTTTTGTGAGCATGCCAAAGTTTGACTTTTAAATCATAAGAATGATATAGATTTATGCGTGTCGAACTTCATGGGATGCCAACAACTTCGCTAGCCTATGAACGATCTTCATGGAGGAAACTCCTAGATTTCGGCTATGAGTTGATTAAACATATGTAGCAGCAATGCTATAATGGGTAAATATTCTTGGCACTCCCGGGTAGTTGTAACATGATGGAATCACTCCTCTGGCCGATATGAGTAATCATTATGCAAAAGGAACAAAAACCTTAGTGATGCCACAAATGTCCATCACAACCCGATAAACTAATAATTTTTTTGGCATGCTCTCAGCTACTTAAGAACTGAAATTCTTGAAGGACAATGAAAACAAAAGTATTGCTTGAAAAGTCTTGATTTATTGATATGGGAGGATTGAGATACTTTAGTGTATATGCTTTTCATGACAAACTCTCACACCCTCAATTCTATATGATCATACTTTATTATTCAAAGGCAAGCTTATGAGTTGATTACATGACATGGAATAAAGTTTACTCTTTTGAATCACCCATGCTTAATTTAATTTTGCTGCGCTATAAGGATTCATGAAACCCGTATGATATGATTGCCATTACTCTATCTATGCTGATGTTTTTCAGATTAACAAAGTGGAGGAAACATGGGACTACCAATCATGAGTAAGATCATCATCTCGTTATTCTAGTTTAAATGTTGAGTTCCCTTTTGATTTTGGTTTTATTACTCGAGGACGATTAAGTTTAAGCTTGGGGAGGTTGATGGCTGGGAAATATAGCCATCTACGTCCGCATTTAAACTAGATATTATTCATATATTTGATAAAATATCTCTCTAAAACCTGCCGCTAATTCCTAATGATTAAAGGGGCATGCAATCCTTTCTTGATATTTTTGCCTATGCAGATAGTGACTTATGATGATGGGAATCACTACATAAATGCTAAAGATACGATATTTCCAACATGTCAAAGAAACCAGGAGCTTTGAAGATATGACTGCAAGATTAATGACCAACTTTACGGGTCGTCGCCATATAGTTGCCGCCATATAGTTTGCACCTAGTTCATTAGGGCAAACATAACAACTTTCGTGAAGGGACCCCTATATAAGAGGCTTCAGGCGACAGGAAACAACACTTCTCTTTGGACCTCAACTCTCCCTGCCACCACAAGCAGCCACGTCGGAGGAATAGATCTAAACCTCTAAATCTTTCTCCACCACCATAGCCATCTTCCACCACTTGTAATAGTAGATCTCTTCTCTAGTTAGTGACATTGTAAGACTATTTGGTATCAACCTTATGATATCTATTACAACTTTTATGATTGTTGATTTAATCTCTATGTGTGAGTAATTATCCTTGGGCTAAGGGCTTCGGCCTAGCCATGTAGCTTTTATGCATGTTATTTATCATAGATGGGATCATATATTAGTTTGTATGACATGATGATTGTAGAACCCTCTCTTTCCCCAATCTAAGGACTTGTCAGGTACCCAATACCCCGAGGATTGATCAAGGTAAAGGTAGTGTGAGTAACTACTAATTGGCAGGATAGGAACCACAGTGACAGAAAGGTTAGTACGGTTGTATGTGAGGAACTTACATGGGATTGATAGTGACATCACTATGCATATCATTAGTTCTCTTTCTTCTATGGATGATACTAGTAGGTTATTGCTATAAGAGATTGCATAGGTGATAACATTTATGGATGCATGATGACCCACAAGTATAGGGGGTGTATCGCAGTACTTTCGATAAATAGGAGTGTCGATCCCAACAAGGAGCAGAAGGTGTTGACTAGTGGTATGGAGCAGGAACTCTCTGTAAATACATAGCAAACAGATTTTTAGTGGTTTTCTGATAAAGCAATGAAACAAAGTGCAAGTAATAAAGACAACGAAAAAGTGGCCCAATCCTTTCTTAGCAAAGGAAAAGTCGGTGGAAATACTTATAAGGACCAAACGTTCTCGAGGACACATGGGAATTCTGTCAAGTGCTTTCGCTTCAAATAGATGAGTACACTTCTTTGGTGTTCCAAGTGTTGTGTGGGTGAACCTATGCTAACATACCGACCTTACTTGGACTAATACATACTTGTGATTAAACCCCCTGCAAGCATCTGCAACTACAGGAAAGTAATTAAGATATAAATCTAACCACAGCCTTAAACTCTGAGATCCTATACTCACTTGTGCAAAGGTGTCCTAACGGGGGTTCAGGTTTCTATCACTCCGGCAACCCCAAAATACACAATGCATTCCCCTAGGCCCATAAATGGTGAAGTATCATGTAGTCGACGTTCACATGACACTACTAGAAGAATAGCACCATAACTTAAATACTAAACCATTGAATAATAACTCAAGATAGATCCACTACTAACAACATGACTTCTCCCATGTCCTCGAGAACTAAACGAACTACTCACGAGACATCATCTGGATCAAGATTAGAGATGATATGATAATGGATAAAAATCTGAACGTAAACAATAATCCAATGGTTCCACTCACAAGCATCAACTACAATGCTAATCAACACCGGGAAAGTTTCCCCTAAGGAACTAAGCAGGTATTCAACACGATTGTTACTACAGGAGGGAGTAATGATGATGGTGCTGGTGGAGATGATGGTGTGGATGATGATGCTGCTGCTGATGATGATCCCGATGAAGCCTAGCTTGACGATGTGGTGTTGATGGCGATGATCTCCCCTCTCCGGGAAGGAACTTCCGTGGGAGAAATTTGTTTGCCGGAGAGCTCTTTCTCTCTCGGTGTTTTCCGCCCCGCATAGGCGGCGAAAATCTATCTGTGGTCGCTCCCCTGGTATTAGGGTTCCGTGAGGAAGATATAGGCGAGAGGGCGGAGTCGGAGGCTGGGCAGGTGGGCCACACCAGCCCTAGGCGCGGCCCAGGGGGACCCGCGCCTAGGGGGGTGTGGTCCCCTGTGGCCCTTCTACTCCTCCCCTTCTGGCTTCCTTAGTCTTCTGGGAAAATTTAATTTTCCCATATTTTTCTGGTATTTTTTTGATCTTCGCAAAATTGCATCAAAACACCTCTTTTTCCATCAGAATCCAGACTCCGATAGTTCATCCTCCAAGAATCATCCAACATGCAAAAGAAGAGGAAAAGACATAAGTAATACCTCATAATAAGACATATATGAATGAATAGAGGCAAATTACGATATAAAATGGTGATGCAAATTGGACGTATCAACTCCCCCAAGCTTAGACCTTAGCTTGTCCCCAAGCGAAAACTAAGCTCAGTAAACATGTCCACGGGTTTATGGAGTTAAGTGTCTATAAAAGAATACGGACAAGAAGCATCACACTTACCATTACACAACTCATATAAGAAAGCAAATCACCATTATATAACTTAGCTTGCAGCAAGTACAGGAGTCACAATAGATATGCATAAAGATAAATCATAATTGGAATTGGCAAACTTTGTTCTTGGTCAAAGAACACCTGGCAAACAGTTTCACAAAAAGATTTTTGTAGAAGTCTTCAAAACAGGAGCACTCTTTGCTCAAAAAGGTTTTTCACATTGAAGGCTTTCAAAGTAATACTCAATAGATAAGAGTTTTGTGCAAACAAGGAAGATAAAGAACATGATTGAATAAATCACCGTATGAATGCTTGAAACACAACAATTCAAATGCTTGCTGGAGATAGAGAGGAAGCAGGTTTTCTGACTCAACATGGAAAATAGGAGAAATGTCCCTTAATAGAGGGAAGCAGGGATTTCAAGTCATAAAGAGCTTCCAAAAGATTAGGGTACTTACTAGCTTTGAGCCCTCATTGCCCGTATCATAGGCATCTTGAGATGATTAAGGTTAAAGTGAACAAGGATGGAGTATATGCTTGACGAAATATAAGTTGGCAATCTCATGTCCCTTGAATATGAGGGCCACTCCTCATGCTACTCAATTTCAGTTACCGGTAAGTTCTTGTCATCGTAAGTACATGTGTATCATAGAGAACCGACAACGGGGTACCCCTTGCACATGGTTGTCACATCCCAAAATTTTCCAAATTTTGAAATGTGAAAAATAAATAAACAAAATAAAATCTTGTTGAAATTTAGAGTGAGAAGAAACTTTTTGATTCCAATTGGAAACATCAAAAACCTATTTTGGTCAAATAAAATACCAAAGGGATTTAAAAATATAAACAATTAATAAAAAAGTTAAAATAGTTAGAATCACTATTTTTGGGTCTTTTAATAAAAAGATTTGGTTTTCAAAAGAAAAAGGTAGAATTATAAATAAGAATTATTTTATAGAGCCAAATTAAATCTTGGCCAAGCTTTTGAAATAAAATATTTCTATTTGATAAAATAGAGTAAAGGTTTATTTAAATAAAACAATAAGGATTTATTAATATCCAATTTTATTTAAGTAAAGGCTTTTTCCTTTCATATAAACATTTAAATTTATTAAAGATTTTAAAATAAGATTTCCAAGTGTTTTAGTTTTTCAAATGAAACCTACTGAAAAGGTTTTGGATTGGTTTAGATTTCAAATAGAGTTTTTAAATAAATTCAATCTTATTTGAATTAATGACTAAGGTCTATTTATTTAATCATTAGTGGATCCTAAAAAGAATAAAAATTATTTTATTTTGGACCTTGGAATGTGTTGTTAAACACATATAAAATCAATACAAAGTTTGGTGGTGGTTTGGTTTGAAATGGAGTTTGAATTATTTGTTTGAAAATCAAAACAGAATTTCCAAATAGAAAAAGAAAAGGCAATCAGTATAAAAAAATGAAACTGACCCAACCCATCTGGCCAGCCCACTAAGCCCAACACGAGCCCACTCCTTCTCTCCCGCGGAAAACGCTTCGCACCAGAGTCTTTACCCGCAGAGTCACAGACAAGCAGGCCCCACTCCCACTTCCTCCACCTCGCTGACAGACAGACCCCACACACCTGTTCTTCGTTTCCACCCGCGCCAGCCGTTTCCCCCTCTCAACGGCGTTCTGCCACGATTAATCCTCTTGAATACGCGTAAATGGCCGGATTAAACTCGCCTGCGACCTCGCCCATTTAATCACCTCCCTCTCCCCTTCCTTTCCCCTCAGAAACCACTGCACAGGAGCCCCCAGGTTGTCCCCAATTTCTCCTGCACCGCCGCCGTCTCCGACGAGCTTCGCAACAAATTCCGGCGCCGTCCAGCCGCCTCTCGCCTCCCTCTGCACGCGAGCTTATTCCCCACTGTCAGGCGCACCTGCCCATAGCCCCAGATCGCTCCTGCCTGCTCTAGAAGCTCGGCTTCGTCAACATCAGAGCGCCACCGTCTTCGGCCGTTTCTCTGGCGAGTTCCCCCGGTAAGCCCAGACCGTCCCGAGCCCTCTCAATGAAACTCCTGTACTCCACATTCTCATACGCATCTAATGCCCCCTCCCGTTTTCCTTAGGGCGACCTGCATCTTCGCCTCCGACGACATCAGAGCGTGCTCGATGCCAACGGCGACTCCGGCGAGGAATTGCCAGCAGCTCCGAGCGCCCCTTCGTCCACTTCAACCACCTTGAGCTTCAGCACGTCACGGTGAGTTCGGTAATGGTCTCCTCTCTCTCCTACGCTTCCTAGCTTCGCCGGAAACCTCCTGCCCGAGCGCACCGCCGCCGCCCACCGTCGCAGCGCCGCCAGAACTTGGTCATAGCGCTCTGAGCCGTTAGATCGTGATCCAGTGGACGCGATAGATTGACTTAACCGAAGGGGTACGTGTGATCTGTGCCGTGCGATTAAGTGAGATCCTGCGGTCAGAACAGCTCTATCCAAATGAAACGGTATCGACCAATAGGAATGCACCACGTGGACAAGGTTTTGTTAAAAACAGAAAATAGAATCTATTTGAATTGCAAACTTGTAAAATTCATAACTTTAGTTCTACACGTCCAAATTTTGCAAATTTTATATCAATGGATTCAGCAGAACAAGTACTTTGCAACCATGCACTTTGTTTAATGATTTTCGTCTGGAAAATTTGTTGAAATTGCAGAAACTTGTGTAGGCTTATTTTGAATATAAAAATTATTCTAGATATATTTTGGAGATGAAATCTTTGCAAAATGGTTTGTTTTGAACCTGCTGACCATAGGAACCAACTTGTGGATTTAAAAATGTATTTTGTGAAGATAAGGAATAAATAATTGAATTAGCTCATTTCTAGTCAAATAAAAATATTGTTTTTGATTTAGAAATGGGTTTTGAGTGAAACCTTTGGGAAATGATTTAATTCAAACCTTCTGACCCTAAACACCAAGTTTTGAGGATTAAAATATATTTGGTGAACCCTTTAAAGAATATTGCTTTGCTAAAAGCATTTTCAACCACATAAAATATTGATTTGATTTAAAAATGGTTTATAGATGAAACCTTTTGCAAATGGTTTTACCACTTTAGTAAATGACCACTTTTTGAACTTTATAATGTTTAGAGCCTAGTAGAAACCACTTTTGCAAATAAAACTATCTTTTGCATGCTGCATGCATGACCTTGTTTTGTTATTTTATGTGTGATAAAATTGTTTGAATTCTAGTTGAAATATATGTTTTCTTGATTGAATTGTAGTGAAGTTAGAAGAGTGTGATATTTTCAAGATCAAGAAGTGAACCAACATTCTCTACTAAAAAGGCAAGTGACACTATCATCCAAGTCCTACTATTTTCATTGCACTTAGTGGATTTTTGTAACATGCATGATAAGGACTACTATATTTTATGCTATGCTAAATCCTAATAGGATACCCTTATATATTCCTTAGTGAAAACATTGTAGTTGTAGTATGCTTAGCCCAGCTATATATTTGGGATGGGATACATGATATGATTATATGAAGTGTTGGAAAGATATATGCTTTATATAATAAAACAAGTACTCAATGAACCACCTGGGTGGACAAGGATACTCAAGTTTTGGACAAGGTGGCAACAAAAGGAACCATGTTTATATGGCCATATCTTTTTGTATGTGCACTAGAATAAAACCACCCAGGGACTTAGAGATTGAACATGTTTCTCGTACAGTGGCTTCCCTGTATAGCCACATGCTAAATGGGATCTGGCTTAGTCAACTACATAGTGGAAGACCCATGCATTGGCATCTTCAGGTTGACTAGAATTGTGTAAGGGAAATATATCCCTACATTGGTGCCTGGATGACAAGCTAGCATTGTGTATTGGGAGGACTTATATGGAAAGACTTTGTCACATTCTCGATCTGCCGGTACTCCATTTTGGTGAGTACTTATCCAGCGGCCACTGGTGGCATCAAGACGATATTGAGTCATGTGGGTAAAGTGTACAACTTCTGCAGAAGATCAAATTCTAAGTACTTAGCTGTGTCCCCGGTTATGGACAATACTGAGAAACTAAGGCCTGAAGCTATGAAAGATCTCGACATTGCAATTTCTCAAAGTAAAACTTGATGGTGACAACAAGGGATTTGATGCACTTGGAGTTTTCTAAGAAGATCAGAAAGGTTTTGACAAAAGATTAAAACTATTTTGAAAAGATAGGAGAAAACTATATTGCTTTCTACAAATGAGCCTAAACCCTACTTAGCCAAATATTCATGTAATGATAGGATCCACTTATTTCTACATAGTAGTGAAACTTGCCAATACAATTCAAATGTATTAACCTTTGTGGATGCAACTTATTATGTTGCAGGTTTGTTTGATGTTAGTGAAGTGTGTTGAATAGGATTACAAGTCTACAACCAACATGATTGCCTGTGGCACTTTGAAGATGAAGGACTCCATGCTATAGTTATTTCTGCTGCATTGTAATGAGATAGCCAAATGAGCTATGTAAGATGTAATGAATTATTTTATTCCTGGTTATAAAGTTGTATTATGACCTTTGTTTCTTGATATTACATCTTAAATGTGGATGCTAGATATTGATCCAGGGACTAGCATTGTAAACACAGGGATCTCTACCTTATTAAAGGATGGGAACCTTACATATGGTATCAGAGCACTGTGTTGCCTGTAGGATTGTAACCCTAGGATTGGACAAAACCCCTTAGAAAAATAGGAGTTGTTATTGTTCCAAAACTTATTTACAAACAATCTTGTTGTAAGGGTCCCAACCTTTAATAAGGTAGAGTCCCCTGTGTTTACAATGCTAGTCCCTGGATCAATAGCTAGCATCCACAGTTAAGATGTAATATCAACAAACAAAGGTCATAATACAACTTTATAACCAGGAATAACATAATTTTATTACATCTTACATAGCTCATTTGGCTATTACATTACATTGCAGCAGAATATCTATAAGCATGGGGTCCTTCATCTTCAAAGTTCCACAGGCAGACATGTTGGTTGTAGACTTTGTAATCCTAATCATCAAACTTTACTAACATCAATCAAACCTGCAACATAACAAGTTACAGCCACAAGGGTCAATACATTTGAATTGTATTGGCAAGTGATACTATGGTAGTATAGTGGAGTCTATCATCTATATGCATTTATCTAAGTGGAGCTTAGGCTTGCATTGCTCAAAATAGATTTTCCTTATCATTTGAAAACACTAAGTTTTTGCTTGACAAAATCATTTTTCTCAATCAAAGATTGAAGATCCTTTAACCCTTGTTCAAACCACAAGTTTTTAACTTAGAAATTTGAATGATGAGATTCTTGATTGCTTCCATGTCTTGATGCTCAAATTGTCCTTTACCAGGGACATGGCTAAGTACTTAGATTTTAAACTCTGCAGAGGTGGTGCACTTTCCCCACAAGACTTGGTTTGCCAAGACAAGATCTTTCAGAAGCCTTCCCTTAGACCAAAATGGACGCGCTCCAACCTATCAAACTCTACCACCAACTGTCCAGATAGCTAAGTTCTTGCAACCTATATGATCCAGGCAAAGCCCATAATGCCAAGTGGCTGCACTTGAAGCTTCTCAACATTTGACATCTCAAATCTCTTTGTTCCTGGGTGGCCATCCACAAGTGAGATACACAAGGAAAACCATAGACATGGGCCTTGTGAACCACTCAACCAAAAACCACCAAGCAATTACCATTCCACCCAGGTGATTCATTAACTTAGTTGTTTTATTAAACAAAAACACAAGTCCTCAGACTTAGAATTTTCCATAGTGTGAATATATTTCCACCCTTGTTTTCTATTAGCTAAGCTAAGCTTGATAGTAGTAGGAATCTTAACTTAGGAAAGTTTCCACTAAGGTTTCATCTACTAGGTTTTGTTTTCCTATAGCAAGGTTTATACTTAGCAAAATTCCATGCAAGTTTTACTTAGAGAAAATCACTAATGCATAGTGAAAGTAATGGGACAAAAGTATGAAGCATCACTTTCCATTTTGGTATAGGGTATAAGTTCACTCCTTGTCCTTGCAACAATCACACTCTTCAAGTCACTACAATTCAATCAAACAAGGCACAAACTCAATCTACCAATCAAGCAAAACATCACATAAAATAACAAAGTCAAGGTAATGCATGCAAACATGCCAAGATTTGTTTTATTTGAAAAAGTGGTTCCTAATGGGTCATAAACATTTGATAACACCTATTGGTCATTTTGTAAAGTGGCAAAGTCATTTGCAAAAGGTTTCACTTCATAAACCATTTTCAAAACAAAGTATCATTTTATGTGGTGTAGAAATGTTTTTACTAAGGCATTAATCTATAGGATTCACAAAATATGTTTTCAAACCATAAAACTTGGTGTTTAGGGTCAGAGATTTTAAAACAAAACATTTCCCAAAAGTTTTCTTCCAAAACCATTTTTAATAAATAAACCATATTTTTATTTGACTAGAAATGGTTTTAAATCAAAGAATCATTCTTTTGTTTCACAAAATACATTTTTGAATCCACAAAGTGTTTCCTATGGTCAGTAGGTTCAAATCACACCATTTGCCAAAGATTTTATCCCCAAAATCATTTTTGAACAATTTTTTATAATCTAAACAAGCATACAAATGTTTCTGCAAAAACAAACATTTAAACAGAAACGTTTTACTAAACAAAAGGCATGGTTGGCTAGGGCTTGTTCCACTGATTCCATTGATATAAAGTTTGCAAAATTTGGACGTGTAGAACTAAAGTTATGAAATTTACAAAATTGGAAATCTAATAGATCAATTCTGTCTTTTCAATCAACTTCAGGCCACGTGTCGAGTTCTTACTCGCTGGTACCGCTTCGTCTGGATCACGTGTTGTAGGCCGTTGGATCTAACTGATATCGCACGGCTCAGATGCTCCCATACCTGTTCGCTTAAGTCGTTCTGTCTACGCCACAGGATGGGGATCTAACGGCTCACGCGTGTTTGACCAAAAGCTGGCGGCGCAGCGACAGTGGTTGGCGGCGGCGCGGTCAGAGGGTGGCGGTGCTGGTGAAGCAGGAAGAGAGAGAGAGGGAGGGAGTAGGCTCACCGTGTTCGCAGAATCCTGGGGAAGCTCAAGGTGTCGCTGGTTCGACGAGGGGCGCACAGGGTAGTCCTGAATCGCTCGCCGGAGTTGTACTTCTCCTCGGGTGCAGTCAGAGATTGTCGGAGGTGAGCGTCTGGGGCGCAAGCGAGAGAAACAATGCATCAGTAAGATGCACACGAGTTCAAGGTTCACAAAAACACTCACCAGTGAGCAAGGGGCGCACGAGGTCGTCGGCTATGGCTCACCGGAGTTGGGCTTATCGTCGGTGGCGCTCAGACATGGTCAGAGTCGAGGTTGCAAGGAATGTGCGGGCAATCTGGCTCTATGGGGAGGTTCGCCAGGAGGTGGGGAGGGTGTCTGTGTGCTTGAGGAGGCAAGTGGTGGCGTGGGGCTGCCGGAATCCTCGCCGGAGCGTCGTCGGACAGTGGCGGTGTTTGAGCAAAATTCGATAGCCTAGGGGCGTGTTGTGATGGGGCGACAGAGGGGAATTGGAGAGGTGGGGCAGGCGCTTTAACGTGCGTGGTCAAGGGGCCGATTAATTGCATGGTTAACGCGTATTACGCTGGACTTAATTCGCCTGCAACGGCCGGCGAGGGGGAGGCCGTAGTCCGCGGGTGGGGAAGAAGGGAGCATGGCTGTGGGGCCTAGTGTCAGCGAGAAAGGGAGTGAGGGGGAGGGTCCATTCGTCAGTGTCCTCGCGGGTTTCTTTCACGGTGAAAACGATTCGCTCGCTGAGAGGGAGAGGTGGGCTAGGTTGGGCTGGAATGGGCTTAGCTGGGTTGGATTAGTTGGGTCGAGTCTGACTCTATTTTTTTTCTTTCATATGCTTTTTCTTTTTCTATTTCTATTTTCTGTTTTGATTTTCAAACAACAATTCAAACATTCAATTCAATTCAAACATTCACCATACTTTGTGTTGAATTTGGTTCTGTTTATCAACATAAACCAATTCCCAAAATAAAATAATTTTTTTATTATTTTTAGGATCTATTTAATAATTAAATAAAATAGACCTTAATTATTAATTCAAATAGGTTTTGATTTATTTAATAAAATCTCCATTTGAAAACTAAATATTTTCAAAACCAAATCAGTAGGTTTTATTTGAAAATATAAGATACTTGGAAAACTTGTTTAAAATAAAATAACATTTTTATTTTAGTGTCCATTAATAATTAAATAAAATGGACCTTAGTCATTAAATCAAATAGGATTTGTTTTATTAAAATCTTTATTTTGAAATCTAAAATAACACCAAAACACTTCAGTAGTTTTATTTGAGAATATAAAATACTTGGAAAACTTATTTAAAATAAATAAATAAGTTTTAGTGTTTATTTAAAATGGGAAAAGCCTTTACTTTAATAAAATTGGATATTAAATCCTTATTATTTTATTTAAACAAACCTTTACTATTTTTATCAAAACAAAATGTTTTAATTCAAAAGCTTGGCCAAGGTTTAATTTGGCTTTATAAATAATCTTTATTTATAAATCTACCTTTTCTTTTGAAAACCAAATCTTTTATTAAAAGATCCAAAATAGTAATTCCAAATATTTTTTTAACTTTATTGTTTATTTAACTTTTTAAATCCCTTTAGGATTTATCTTAATCAAAATAGGTTTGAAAGTTTCCAATTGGAATCAAAAAGTTTCTTCTTACCCTGAAAATCAACAAAGTTTTATTTTATTCATTTATTTTTCACATTACAAGATTTGGAAAATCTTGGGATGTGACACTTGTAAACTCTTTCCTCAACCTTTTTGGTTTTTGATTCTACATCTCTTCCTTTTCAACTTGATGGACAAAGCCTTCACCATGACCAATGACTTCAACTCTAATTTCACAAAGGACTTCAACTTAGACATCACTAAGGACTACAAGTGAAAACCAAGAGACATTAGATTGCCTACCAAAGACATGGATATCAAGTTAGAGTATGGATCATATTGACCTATGAGGTATGACTATACTAGGTTGATTATTTCAAGAAAACTTGTTGTTTCCTTCAACTCATGAGTTAAGCTCATAAGTTGTTAAGTGAATAGTTGCTTGTTGATTGTTTGATTGATTGATTGAACTTGGTTGTTTTGAGTTGTATGTTAGAATTTTTTAAAAACCTATCCATCATTACTCATCCCTACCAAACCAACAGATGCCTCCCCGTCATGCCAACCCCAACCAAAACAACAAAATCACTCCTGAGATGCAGCAGATGATGACAGCTCAGACACAATTGATGCAGATGATAACCACATTCATACAGAATCAGAACAACAACAACAACAACAACAACAACAATCAGAACAATCCTCCAGCTCATGACATGCTCACCAAGTTTCTGAAACTTAGGCCTGCAAGGTTCTCTGGAACAACTGATCCAATGGAAGCCAATGATTGGTTACGTTCAGTAAACAAAGACTTAGTGACTGTTGGCTGCACCGATGAAGAAAAAGTTAGGTTTGCAGCATTTCTACTTGAAGGACCAGCAGCAACATGGTGGGACAACTTTCAGATCACCACTCCCCTTGAGGATATGACTTGGGCTATTTTTGAGGATGGTTTCCGTACAGCTCACATCTCACATGGAGTGATGTACTTGAAGAAAAAGGAGTTTCACAATCTGAAACAGCGTCACCTTAGTGTGGCTGAGTATATTGAAGAATTCAACAATCTGGCACAATATGCACCGGATGAAGTTGACACAGATGCTAAGAGAAAGGAGAAATTTCTTGAAGGACTTAATGATGAGTTGAACCTGCAGCTAGTTGTTGCCTATGTCCCAACTTATCAATCACTCTATGACAAAGCCACCATTTTGGAAAACAAGATGAATCAAGTTGAGAAGAGAAAGAGGAAGCATAAACTCAAGAATCACTCAGGATCATCAAAAAAGAAGCATTCATTCAAAAAGAGCAAGATAGATTCCGAACCACATCAGTATCACCAGAACAACAATGGAAGTGATTATAATGGAAATGATACTGACAATGGAGATGACCTTGGTCAGAACCAACATGACACTTTCAGGAAGAAAGATATTAGCCAGTTGCAGTGCTATAATTGTAAGGAGCTTGGACACTATGCATCAGACTGTCCTGAGAAGAAAAAGAAAAAGGATGCTAGAAGAGCCAATGGAAATGACTCCAATGTGACCCAGAAAGGACATGTGAACCACATTGACATGGATGGAAACTTTGAAGAGATAGAAGAAGTGGATGTCAGGAACTAGTTAACTCAGAAGAGTCAAATAAGGATTCCTTGTCTGGATATCTAGTGTTGAACCCATAGTCAAGTGAACCATCAATGTAACCCTATGATATTTTCTTTTAAGGGTGGTAGTACCCTAGTTGCCTTGAAGCCAACTTGTAACACTAGCCTTCCCAAATCTCGGGACAAGATTTCTTTTAAGGGTGGTAGCCTGTCACATCCCAAAATTTTCCAAATTTTGAAATGTGAAAAATAAATAAACAAAATAAAATCTTGTTGAAATTTAGAGTGAGAAGAAACTTTTTGATTCCAATTGGAAACAACAAAAACCTATTTTGGTCAAATAAAATCCCAAAGGGATTTAAAAAGATAAACAATTAATAAATAAAGTTAAAATAGTTGGAATCACTATTTTTGGGTCTTTTAATAAAAATATTTGGTTTTCAAAAGAAAAGGTAGAATTATAAATAAGGATTATTTTATACAGCCAAATTAAATCTTGGCCAAGCTTTTGAAATAAAATATTTCTATTTGATAAAATAGAGTAAAGGTTTATTTAAATAAAACAATAAGGATTTATTAATATCCAATTTTAATTAAGTAAAGGCTTTTTCCTTTCATATAAACATTTAAATTTATTAAAGATTTTAAAATAAGATTTCCAAGTGTTTTAGTTTTTCAAATGAAACCTACTGAAAAGGTTTTGGATTGGTTTAGATTTCAAATAGAGTTTTTAAATAAATTCAATCTTATTTGAATTAATGACTAAGGTCTATTTATTTAATCATTAGTGGATCCTAAAAAGAATAAAAATTATTTTATTTTCGACCTTGGAATGTGTTGTTAAACAGATATAAAATCAATACAAAGTTTGGTGGTGGTTTGGTTTGAAATGGAGTTTGAATTATTTGTTTGAAAAAGAATTTCCAAATAGAAAAAGAAAAGGCAATCAATATAAAAAAATGAAACAGACCCAACCCATCTGTCCAGCCCACTAAGCCCAACACGAGCCCACTCCTTCTCTCCCGCGAAAAACGCTTCGCACCAGAGTATTTACCCGCAGAGTCACAGACAAGCAGGCCCCACTCCCACTTCCTCCACCTCGCTGACAGACAGACCCCACACGCCTGTTCTTCGTTTCCACCCGCGCCAGCCGTTTCCCCCTCTCAACGGCGTTCTGCCACGATTAATCCTCTTGAATACGCGTAAATGGCCGGATTAAACTCGCATGCGACCTCGCCCGTTTAATCACCTCCCTCTCCCCTTCCTTTCCCCTCAGAAACCACTACATAGGAGCCCCCAGGCTGTCTCCAATTTCTCCTGCACCACCGCCGTCTCCGACGAGCTTCGCAACAAATTCCGGCGCCGTCCAGCCGCCTCTCGCCTCCCTCTGCACGCGAGCTTATTCCCCACCGTCAGGCGCACCTGCCCATAGCCCCAGCTCGCTCCCGCGTGCTCTAGAAGCTCGGCTTCGTAAACATCAGAGCGCCACCGTCTTACGGCCGTTTCTCCGGCGAGTCCCCCTGGTAAGCCCAGACCGCCCCGAGCCCTCTCAATGAAACTCCCATACTCCCCATGCTCGTACTCATCTAATGCCCCCTCCTGTTTGCCTTAGGGCGACCTGCAGCCTCGCCTCCGACGAAATCAGAGCGTGCCCGACACCAACGACGACTCCGGCGAGGAATTGCCAGCAGCTCCGAGCGCCCCTTCGTCCACTTCAACCACCTTGAGCTTCAGCACGTCACGGCGAGTTCGGTAATGGTCTCCTCTCTCTCCTACGCTTCCTAGCTTCACCGGAAACCTCCTGCCTGAGCGCGCCGCCGCCGCCCACCGTCGCAGCGCCGCCAGAACTTGGTCATAGCGCTCCTAGCCGTTAGATCGTGATCCAGTGGACGCGATAGATTAACTTAACCGAAGGGGTACGTGTGATCTGTGCCGTGCGATTAAGTGAGATCCTGCAGTCAGAACAGCTCTATCCAAACAAAACGGTATCGACCAATAGGAATGCACCACGTGGACAAGGTTTTGTTAAAAACAGAAAATAGAATCTATTTGAATTGCAAACTTGTAAAATTCATAACTTCAGTTCTACACGTCCAAATTTTGCAAATTTTATATCAATGGATTCAGCAGAACAAGTACTTTGCAACCATGCACTTTGTTTAATGATTTGCTTCTGGAAAATTGGTTGAAATTGCAGAAACTTGTGTAGGCTTATTTTGAATATAAAAATTGTTCTAGATATATTTTGGAGATGAAATCTTTGCAAAATGGTTTGTTTTGAACCTGCTGACCATAGGAACCAACTTGTGGATTTAAAAATGTATTTTGTGAAGATAAGGAATAAATAATTGAATTATCTCATTTCTAGTCAAATAAAAATATTCTTTTTGATTTAGAAATGGGTTTTGAGTGAAACCTTTGGGAAATGATTTAATTCAAACCTTCTGACCCTAAACACCAAGTTTTGAGAATTAAAATATATTTGGTGAACCCTTTAAAGAATATTGCTTTGCTAAAAGCATTTTCAACCACATAAAATATTGATTTGATTTAAAAATGGTTTATAGATGAAACCTTTTGCAAATGGTTTTACCACTTTAGTAAATGACCACTTTTTGAACTTTATAATGTTTAGAGCCTAGTAGAAACCACTTTTGCAAATAAAACTATCTTTTGCATGCTGCATGCATGACCTTGTTTTGTTATTTTATGTGTGATAAAATTGTTTGAATTCTAGTTGAAATATATGTTTTCTTGATTGAATTGTAGTGAAGTTAGAAGAGTGTGATATTTTCAAGATCAAGAAGTGAACCAACATTCTCTACTAAAAAGGCAAGTGACACTATCATCCAAGTCCTACTATTTTCATTGCACTTAGTGGATTTTTGTAACATGCATGATAAGGACTACTATATTTTATGCTATGCTAAATCCTAATAGGATACCCTTATATATTCCTTAGTGAAAACATTGTAGTTGTAGTATGCTTAGCCCAGCTATATATTTGGGATGGGATACATGATATGATTATATGAAGTGTTGGAAAGATATATGCTTTATATAATAAAACAAGTACTCAATGAACCACCTGGGTGGACAAGGATACTCAAGTTTTGGACAAGGTGGCAACAAAAGGAACCATGTTTATATGGCCATATCTTTTTGTATGTGCACTAGAAGAAAACCACCCAGGGACTTAGAGATTGAACATGTTTCTCATACAGTGGCTTCCCTGTATAGCCACATGCTAAATGGGATCTGGCTTAGTCAACTACATAGTGGAAGACCCATGCATTGGCATCTTCAGGTTGACTAGAATTGTGTAAGGGAAATATATCCCTACAGTGGTGCCTGGATGACAAGCTAGCATTGTGTATTGGGAGGACTTATATGGAAAGACTTTGTCACATTCTCGATCTGCCGGTACTCCATTTTGGTGAGTACTTATCCAGCGGCCACTGGTGGCATCAAGGCGATATTGTGTCATGTGGGTAAAGTGTACAACTTCTGCAGAAGATCAAATTCTAAGTACATAGCCGTGTCCCCGGTTATGGACAATACTGAGAAACTAAGGCCTGAAGCTATGGAAGATCTCGACATTGCAATTTCTCAAAGTAAAACTTGATGGTGACAACAAGGGATTTGATGCACTTGGAGTTTTCCAAGAAGATCAGAAAGGTTTTGACAAAAGATTAAAACTATTTTGAAAAGATAGGACAAAACTATATTGCTTTCTACAAATGAGCCTAAACCCTACTTAGCCAAATATTCATGTAATGATAGGATCCACTTATTTCTACATAGTAGTGAAACTTGCCAATACAATTCAAATGTATTAACCTTTGTGGATGCAACTTATTATGTTGCAGGTTTGTTTGATGTTAGTGAAGTGTGTTGAATAGGATTACAAGTCTACAACCAACATGATTGCCTGTGGCACTTAGAAGATGAAGGACTCCATGCTATATTTATTTCTGCTGCATTGTAATGAGATAGCCAAATGAGCTATGTAAGATGTAATGAATTATTATATTCCTGGTTATAAAGTTGTATTATGACCTTTGTTTCTTGATATTACATCTTAACTGTGGATGCTAGCTATTGATCTAGGGACTAGCATTGTAAACACAGGGATCTCTACCTTATTAAAGGATGGGAACCTTACAATGGTATAGGAGCTATCCCATAACCAAAATGACAGGGAAGCAGACAATGAGCATCTCAGTGATCTTTTTATTTACTATGGGCATAGATTTTTATTGAGGATGCTTCATAGATAGCTCACTATGGTGATGCTGCAAGTTTCCACCATGATTAGGCATGTCTTAGGCTAGCGGCCCAAGCGTTTTTCTAACACAAAACACATAACTCCATGGACTTACAAGATCCCTTTTTATTTCACACCGGTGACATCCACAGACAAAAGAGCATGATATCAACTGTGTACAAAGTACAAGTGCAATGTTGAAAACATTCCCCGTGATAGCACGGTTCTGCTAATTCCAACGTATAGGTGCAAGCATATACAACTTCGATGACACAATGGTTCAAGTCTTTTAGGGGAAAGAAAACAAGGTGTGCCATCAAGTTCGTGAGAGCTTTACTAACTAGTTTTCACATAACAAAATACTTTTTAATTCGAAAGATAGATGAAGCTTGAGAATTTGCTTAGAATAGAAATAATGCTACTAGGTATATGTGGACACAAATGGCATAGGTTTGGTTCAAAGGGATTGGAAACATGAGAAGTATGCCTTCTAAAAACAGGTTTTTGGCTAGCAAGGCTGGGTAGCAAGCACACGATTTGAAAGAAACAAGCAAACATACAAGTAATAAAGCCAAACATGCAATCTTCCTTGAATACGCAAAAGATCTTAAATAAATAATACTAAGCATATGAGCCAACCAAGAAAGATCTGTAAGCCTTTTCTCTTCCTTTCAAACCTCAAAAAGTGTTGCTACTGACCAGATCTCGGTTTGCCAAAACCAATTTAGATTTACTTGATGCTCCCAAAGTGATGCCAATACTGATCAACAAGATCCATCATATAACAGAGATTGCAAACTAAAATAAGAAGTGCAAAAAGTAAAAGATGAGACTTCTCATTAATATTCCATAAAGGCACTCACACCAAGGGATACATAGATAACCAACTAAAGGAGAGATACTTCCACATGCAAACCAAACTATAAGATAACCTCTCTACCAAAGATATGAATCCACTAAAAAGGTAAAAGATAAAAGTATAATGATGGTGATACCGTGGCACTCCCCCAATCTTGGAACAAACCAAGGGGATGCTAAACCTAATGATGAATTACTCCTTCGGTGGTGGTGGTGTTCCCTTGATAAGCTCTTCAATAAATTTCTTCAAATCCTCAAACTCAAAAATGAGAGTACGAATCAGCTCCAAGTTTTGCTCAATGTGGTTCATGATCATGTCAGACCAAGAATCCTAGTCCTTGTTATTCTTTCCCCATTCTTCCTCCTTAGCATGTTCTTTCCCTGGATGGTTAGAGCGAGGCATATCCCAAACCGAGGGCAAGTTCCCTTTGGGCACCTGTTGGTATTGATGCTCATGTATAAGAGTATGGAAGGGTATTTTAGTACGTGGAGGGAGTGACCGTGGAGCGAGGATATGACGCGGAGTTCTCCATCCATGTCTTCTTCATCCCCAAACAAAATCCCCCCCTTGGGTTCTTGAGGATCATCTTCCTCGGGCCTCTTGCCTTTGTCGTTGGCGGAGACCATGGTGCTCTAAATTTGAGAAGATTTCCTGATAGAAACAGATCGAAACGAAAACACGACAAGAACACGATGCACGAGCCTCGGGGTATCCAGGGGGTTATATATTACGAAGTTTCAATGCATAAGGAAGGTACTGGTACAAAAATGAGGCGGAGACGGAGCTCGGGGGCTCACACCCCCCTCGGGCGTGGCCAGCTAGGGCCCACGCCTGGGGTGGGTGTGGCCACCCCGGGCTCCGTTTCCTCCTCTGTTCTGTCTCATAATCTTCCATATGTATTAAAAACATCAAAAATATAATAATATTGGGTTTTCACGAACCTTCTGTTTTCACCACTTTTACTTATTCAAAGATGGACTCTGCAGACTCCTTTTCTCCTTCTCCTAAAGATTCCCTTCGTCACAAGGCAATACACAAACATCAATGGCAACATTAGTGTAAGCAAAAACAATAAACCTTTAGGTACACACTTCAACTGAAAACCCATCAAAACAAAGGCTTCTGTAGGAGGCAAATGCAAATGACGGCAGAAATCTGTCAAAACAGACCAGCAGGTGAAGATTGATATTTTCTAAAACCTTCTGTTGCTAAAATCAAAAAGTGCAGAACTAATGAAATCTGGATAACAACTTGGAGAACAAGCACAGAAAAATGCAGCTCCATCCAACGTACTGACCTCCCTCACGAATTTTTACAATGCAGCACAAAAATCTGTACCAAGACAACCACTTTTCACAACTCCTCTACTTCACAAAAGCAGTTGAACTTGACAGAAAAAGCAAAACAAAAAGGATAAGGAGCGGTTATTACTGAAGTAATAACTTCCAAGCCTAACTTATGTGAGCATCTTTGAAAGTTTCAAGCCTAACTTAAAGGTTATTACTGAAGTAATAACTTCCAAGACTCGACAAAACTCTTGGGTTATCTCCCAACAAGTACTTTTCTTTAATTCCTTTAAGTTAGGCTTGAAACTTTCAAAGATGCTCACATAAGAAATAAATATTTGAAGTTAAAGAGAGCATCAAGAAGCAAATAACCAATACATTTGAGTCTAACCCACTTCCTATGCATGGGACTAACATGATAAAACGAATGGTTGAAACAAAAATCCAATAGCATAGGAGGACAAACAAATGCAACTTCAAAGCTTTCAACATAACACGGTGAAACTTAACATTATTGAGATGCATAAAACCATGTTTACCTCTCTCATAATAACTTTCAGTAGCACTTTGAATAAAGTTTACAATAAAACTATCACTGGCAAGAACTTTATCATTAGAATGATCATACTTAGGGCATGTACAATGCTAGAGAAGCCGGGTCTTCTCTTAGCCCTCCACGTAATCTAGAGAAGGTAACAAAAATAAGTTGTATAATGGGTTATCTCTTATTGTCATCTCTAAGAATTAATGTGAGTTGACTAATTATAGTAAGAAATTGTGTTGATAAGAGAAGACATAAGCTAAAATGGAGAAAAATAGTCTTCTCTTATTTTTAAGAGATCATCCCTTAGCTAAGGGAAGACAACCTTCTCTTTCTTCATTCTCTCTCCTCCAACTAAGCGAAAATCCGACGTGGCAACCGTAAGGGAAGGTTGACGTCACCGTATTGTACATGCCCTTACAGTCATCAAAAAGAGGTCCAAGGTCATAAACTGGATCAATAGAAGCAAGTTGTTCCATCCTGAAATCTTTATAAGGCAAGCTATTTTCATAAGGAGCTTTATCATATTTGGAATATTTAAACTCATAAGAATCTTCATCAAACTTAGTTAAAACTTTCTCCTTCTTATAATATATAATAGCTCCACAAGTGTTCAAGAAAGGTCTACCAAATATGATAGGAAAAGTTTTGCTAGCTACTGAATTAAGCACTAGAAAATCAGCAGGATATTTAATCTTACCACAAAGAACCTCAACATCTCTTACAATGCCAATGGGGCAAATGGTTTCCTTATTATCAAGGTGAATAACCACATCAATGTCCTCAAGCTCACAAGGACCAATCTCATGCATAATTTCCCTATAAAGCTCATAAGGAATAGCACTAGAACTAGCAACAATATCACATAAACCATAGTAGCAATGATCACCAATTTTAACTGAAAGCACAGGAACACTAGCTTTTCTAGCTTTACTAGGATGAGAGATAATATTAGAAGCGTCTTCACAGAAGACAATGTGCTCATCCTCTATATTTCTAGTGAAAAGGTCTTTCATAGTAGCTACCATAGTGTAAGGGTCCCAACCTTTAAATAAGGTAGAGTCCCCTGTGTTTACAATGCTAGTCCCTGGATCAATAGCTAGCATCCACAGTTAAGATGTAATATCAAGAAACAAAGGTCATAATATAACTTTATAACCAGGAATAACATAATTTTATTACATCTTACATATCTCATTTGGCTATTACATTACATTGCAGCGGGATAACTATAAGCATGTGGTCCTTCATCTTCAAAGTGCCACAGGGCAGACATGTTGGTTGTAGACTTTGTAATCCTAATCAACACACTTCACTAAATCAATCAACCTGCAACATTACAAGTTACAGCCACAAGGGTCAATACATTTGAATTGTATTGGCAAGTTTCACTACTATGTTGAATATAGGTGGATCCTATCATTACATGCATTTTTGGCTAAGTAGGGTTTAAGGTTTATTTGTAGAAGCCAAATTTATCCTATCTTTTCAAAATGGTTTTGATCTTTTGTCAAATCTCTTTATCAAAATCCCTTGAACTCCTTGGTAAATCCCCAAGTGTTCAAATCCTTGTCAAAAATCTCTTGAGCTCCTTGGTAAATCCCCAAGTGCAACAAGTTTTATCAAAATCTCTTGAGCTCTTTGGTACCCCCAAGTGCTGCAAGTCTTTTGTTGTCACTTAAAAAATTTTCTTTTAGAAATTGGAATGTCGAGATTTCCCATAGCTTCAAGCTTTAGTTGCTCAGTATTGTCCATAACCGGGGACACGGCTAAGTACTTAGATTTTTATTATCTTCTGCAGAAGTTGTACACTTTACCCACATGTCACACTCTCATCTTGTTGCCACCAGTGGCCGCTGGATTGGTACTCACCAAGATGGAGTACTGGCAGATTGAGAATGTGACGAAGTCTTTCTAAAGGGTCCTCCCATACACCATTGCTAGCTTGTCTTCAGTACCCATGTAGGATTCCAAGTTCCTCATTTTCAGTAACCTGAAGACAATGCATGGGTCTTCCCAATGTAGTTGACTAAGCCAGAGCCATAAGTAGCATGTGGTTGTACACGAAAGCCACAATTGGAGAAACATGTTCGATCTCTAAGTTTCCTGGGTGGTTTTCTTTTGGAGCACAACACAAAGAGATTGCCATAGACATGGTTCCTTTTGTTGCCACCTTCTCCAAAACTCAAAGTATCCTTGTCCACCCAGGTGGTTCATTGAGTCCTTGTTTTATTATATAAAAACACAAGTCCTTTTCTCAACTTCATAAAATCTCAACATGTATCTCTTTTCAAAATATAGCATGGCTAAGAATATAAAAACTACATTGTTTCCACTAAGGAATGTATAGGGTATCCTATTAGGATTTAGCATAGCATAAGTATAGAAATTCTTTTTCATGCATGTTTCAAAATCCACTAAGTATAATGAAAATAGTAGGACTTTAGATGATAGTGTAACTTGCCTTTTTGGTAGGGAATGTTGGTTCACTTCTTGATCTTGCTAGTTTCACACTTTTCTAACTTCACTACAAATCAATCAAGCAAACACAATATCAACTAGCATTCCAACCAATAATCAAACAATCAAACACACACATAAAATAATAGAGGCTAAGTCATGCATGCAAGCATGCAAAAGGTAGTTCTATTTGCAAAGGTGGTTTCTACTAGGCTCTACACAATGTAAGGCTCAAAGTGGACATTTTCTAAAGTGGCAAAGTCATTTGCAAAAGGGTTTTATCCATAAACCATTTTTAAATCCATTCATTATTTTATGTGGTGAAAAATGTTTTTATTAAAGCAAAAACTTTATGTTGTTCACCAAATAAGTTGTTGTTTCTCAAAACTTGGTGTTTTAGGGTCAGTAGGTTTGATCCAAATCATATTCCCAAAGTTTTTACTCCAAAGTCATTTCCATAACAAAATCAATGTTTTATTTGACTAGAAATGGGCTAATTCAAGTTTTTATTCCTAAACTTCACAAAATCCATTTTTAAAACCATGGGTTGGTTCCTAGAGTCATTAGGTTCACCACAAACCAATTTGCCAAGATTTCATTCTCAAAAACATTTTGGAATAATTTTTCTAACCTAAACAAGCAAACAAATGTTTCTGCAAAAACAAACAATCTAACAGAAACTTTTTACTAAACACATTGCATGGTTGGCTAGGGTTTGATCCACTAATTCCATTGATATAAAGTTTGCAAAATTTGGTCGTGTAGAACTAAAGTTATAAGGTTTTCAAATCTGCATCTAAATCAGATTCAAAATTTCTTTTAAATCACAGACTGGTCACGCGTCGCGTTCTTATTGGGCGTTACCGCTTCGTGCGGATTAGCCTCTCTGGTTCGTTGGATCTAAACAGATCGCACGGCGTGGGTTGTCTCATACCGCTTTGCTCCGTTCTAATCTCAGCCACGCGATATCGATCTAATGGCTATCATCTAATTGCCACTAACTGGCGGCGCTGCGCGGCAGCAGACGGCGGTGGCGCTCGGTCAGCGGCGGTGCGGCGGCTACAGGAAGCAAAGAAGGAAGTGAAGATGCTTACCGTGCTCAGGGGATCGTGGCGATGCTCAACGTGGTCGCGAGGAGGCGCACTGGAGCGGGTTTAATCGCTCGCCGGAGTGGAGGACAGCGTCGGGTTCGTCTGGTGGTCGTCGTGGGCGGTGCTGTGGTTCACTCCGAGGCAAAACGAGGATGCGGTTAGAAGCGCAAGACCAAGGCGAAGCTGTGTGCATGAAGGAGAGAGCGCGGGGTGGTCGGTTCTTACCAGGGAACGTCGCCGGAGAAGGAAGCAGACGCGGCGACGCTCAGTGGTTGTTGGAGTCGAGGTTCTGGGGCGCCCGCGGTTGAACGGAGGGCACAGACAGGTGCGCCTGGGAGTGGGGATATCGACAGTGTGCTCAGGAAGGCAGGGGGCGACAGGGTTCGGCCGGAATTGGCTTGGGACGCTGGTCGGAGCAGTGGCGTTGCTGCTTCGATTCAGGGCAGCCTGGTGGCGTTCAGGGCATGGAGTCTGAGGGGAAAAGAAGAGGAGGGCGAGGTGTTTAAGAGAGTGTGGTCGCTGGGGGAGTAATGGTCGTTAACAGCGCGAATTGATCGCTGGAGTAAAGGCAGGAAACGGCGAGGAGGAATCAGCGTGGTTGAAGACGATGAACAGCGTTGTGGGGCCTTGCTGTCAGCGAGAAAGTTAGAGGGAAGGAGGGGCCACTGGTCAGTCACTCTGCGGGTGCGGGTTCAGGTGAAAAACGCTTCGTGCGTGGAAAAGAAGCTGGGCTGCTACTGGGCTTGTTGGGCTTGGCCAGTTGGGCTGCGTCTGTTTCTATTTTTTTTCCTGACTGTTTTTCCTTTTTCTGATTCTATTTTCTGTTTTGAAATTCAAACAACAAATCAAACATTCAAATTAATTCAAACATTCACCAAACATTGCAATTGAATCTGGTTCTGTTTAGCAACATAAACCAAGGTCCAAAGATTAAAAATAATATTTTTATTTTAGGATCCATTATTTAGTTAAATAAATAGACCTTGTTTATTAATCAAATAGATTTTGATTTATTCAAAAACTCTAGTTTTGAAATCTAAATATTATCAAAACCAAACCAGTAGGTTTTATTTGAAAATAAGGAATACTTAAAAGAATGGTTTAAAATAAATAAATAGGTTTTGATGTTTTAATTAAAATAGTAAAACCTTTATTTTTAATAAACATGGATATTAAATCCTTATTAATTTGTTTTAAATAAACCTTTACTATTTTTATCCAATAGAAATATTTTATTTCAAAGGCTTGGCCAAGTTTTAATTTGGCTTATAAAATAATCCTTATTTAAACTTCTTCCTTTTCATTTTAAAAACCAATCTTTTATTAAAAGATTCAAAATAGTAATTTCCAAATATTTTTATTTTCCTTTATTAAATGTTTAACTTTGTAAATCCCTTTAGGATTTATCTTGTTCAAAATAGGTTTTGAAACTTTCCAAATGGAATCAAAAAGTTTCTTCTCACCCTGAAAATCATCAAAGTTTTATTTTATTCATTTATTTTTCACATTACAAGATTTGGAAAATCTTGGGATGTGACACATAGGTTCAATATCCAATTGCTCATCAGGCTCCACAGTTTTCATTGTACCTTTGTTTTTGCACTAATAATCATAGAATGCTCATTTACCTTAGCTGGGAAAGGTATTTTATCAACATGAGGTTTAGGAACAATATGATTAGTAGTACAAACTTCAGCACTTCTAATAGGGACATGACTAACAACATCTTTATAAGGTGCATGGTACTTATTCCACTTCTTCTTGGGAATTTCTATGTAATAGGCAAAAGCCTTAAAACAATTGGCAATACTTTGGGAATCAAGACCAAACTCATTACTAATATCACGGAAGCCATTAGTTCCCATAAAAGATTTAATGCATTCATAATCATAGTTTATACCTGACTTCCTTCCTTTGTCATTCTACCAAGCTTTAGTGTTATCTTTAATTCGGTCTAGGAGATCCCATTTAGCTTCTTCCTTCATACATGTGAATGATCTAGCACAAGAAGCATCTAGTAATCTTTATCATGAAGATAAAGCCTAGCATAAAAGTTATTGATAATAATATTGTTAGGGAGTTCATGAATAGGACATTTAAGCATTAGTAACTTCAATATCCCCCAAGCTTTAGCTGTAATCTCTCCATCACGAGGCCAAAATTTATATATCACATTTCTATCCTTATGAATCTCACTGGGAGGATATAATTTATAATAAAAGAGGGATGCCATTTCCTCCCATTCCATGGATTGTCCAGTCTTCAGCAGCTTATACCATTCTTCAGCTCTCCCTTTCAAGGATATGGAGAGTAACTTCTTCTTCACCTGTTCAGTTGTGATACCTGCACACTTAAACAACCCGCATAATTCATGGATAAAAATCAAATGATCACTAGGGTGGACAGTTCCATTCCCTAAATAATTATTATCCATAACACGATCAACAATACTTGTAGGTATATTAAAAGGATCTATCTCAACAGGTGGTGGTTCATCCACTACCCTTATAGTGGTAGTAGTTTTCCCAAACAGAAAACCAAGTGGGTTATCCATTTTGGAAACAAAGCAACAAACAGAAACAAAAGCAATACTCACAGTAGAAGTTTCCTTTACCAGTTCCACTCTTCAATAGCGCTTCACTCCCCGGCAATGCTGCCAAAAAATAGTCTTGATGACCCAGAAGTATAGGGGGTGCATCGCAGTACTTTCGATAAATAGGAGTGTCGATCCCAACGAGGAGAAGAAGGTGTTGACTAGTGGTTTGGAGCAGGAACTCTCTGTAAATACTTAGGAAACATATTTTTAGTGGTTTTCTAATAAAGAAACGAAACAAAGTGCAAGTAATAAAGACAACGAGCAAGTGGCCCAATCCTTTCTTAGCAAAAGACAAGCCGGTGGAAATACTTATAAGGACCAAATGTTCTCAAGGACACATGGGAATTCTGTCAATTTCTTTCGCTTCAAATAGCTAAGTACTCTTCTTTGGTGTTGCAAGTGTTGTGTGGGTGAACCTATGCTAACATACTGACCTTACTTGGACTAATACATACTTGTGATTAAACCCCCTGCAAGCATCTGCAACTACAGGAAAGTAATTAAGATATAAATCTAACCACAGCCTTAAACTCTGAGACCCTACACTCCCTTATGCAAAGGTGTCCTAACGGTGGTTCATGTTTCTGTCACTCCGGCAACCCCACAATTAGTAGCCAAATACACAATGCATTCCCCTAGGCCCATAAATGGTGAAGTATCATGTAGTCGACATTCACATGACACCACTAGAAGAATAGCACCACAACTTAAATACTAAACCATTGAATAATAACTCAACATAGATCCACTACTAACAACATGACTTCTCCCATGTCCTTAAGAACTAAACGAACTACTCACGAGACAGCATTTCGATCAAGATCAGAGATGATATGATAATGGATAACAGTCTGAACATAAACAATAATACAATGGTTCCACTAACAAGCATCAACTACAATAGTAATCAACACCGGGAAAGTTTCCCCTAATAAACTAAGCAATTATTCACCATGATTGTTACAGCGGGATGGAGTAATGATGATGGTTCTGGTGGAGATGATGGTGTGGATAATGATGATGATCTCGATGAATCCTAGCTTGACGATGGTGGTGATGGCGACGATCTCCCCTCTCCAGGAAGGAATTTCCCTGGCAGAAATCTGTCTGCCAGAGAGCTCTTTCTCTCACGGTGTTTTCCGTCCTGCAGAGGCGGCGGAAATCTATCTGTGGTCACTCCCCTAGTATTAGGGTTCCTTGAGGAAGATATAGGCGAGAGGGCGGAGTCGGAGGCCGGGCAGGTGGGCCACACCTGCCCTAGGCGTGGCCCAGGGGGACCCGCGACTAGGTTGCCTGTGGGCCCCATGTGGCCCTTCTACTCCTCCCCTTCTAGCTTCCTTCGTCTTCTATGAAAAATATAATTTTCCCATATTTTTCTGGTATTTTTCTGATCTTCGCAAAATTGCATCAAAACACCTATTTTTCCATCAGAATCCAGACTCCGGCAGTTCATCCTCCAAGAATCATCCAACATGAAAAAACAGAGGAAAATACATAAGTAATACCTCATAATAAGACATATATCAATGAATAGAGGCAAATTATGATATAGAATGGTGATTCAAATTGGACGTATCAATGCACTGCCCGCATATAATGATCTTGCTCTAACAATTACATGCATACTTTATTATTATCTATTATTGCCATCAGATGGTTCGCATAGCTACTGGTGAAAACCGAAGTCCCTAGGCCCTCTCTCTCTCCATCGTCAACAACAACAAGAAGTCTTGGTCTGGTGAAAATGCAATAGGAATTCTAAAACTCTCGAAGGTCCGTTTAAGTAATATCACTTTTCTTTCTGCTTCCCTAGGATTTGATAAATCTTGGTCTACTAGGCAAAAAGAGCTATACTACATCTGTAATCTGGATCGAAGGTATCAAGTGTCTGTATTGCTAAATTGCTCACTTTTAAATGTTGTTGAATTGGTCAAGTGCTGCTGAATGTGAACTGCAAATCTAGCAATAATTTTCTATATTATTCTGTACTGCAGAGTTTATATAAATATCCGCCAAAACGAATTATCGATTTATTTCCCTCCCTCTCTGAGGTCTTTGTTTCGAATCCGGTTGAGCCATAGCAAAATGCATTTTTTGAGAATCCTGCAATTTTTATGTACCGGGAGAAGAAATCTATCTCATTCGGCCCCTCTTTAGCCCAGAACATTTTTACTTCGGCGTTTTAGGGGTAATAAGGGGACTGCTGACCAGGAGTCCATGTGGAATAGCCTATGGAGTATAGCCCATGTAGAGAAGCCCATGTAGAATAGCCTAACTCTTTTTAATTTGGCATTTCAGTCATAGCCCACACCTCTCAATTTTTTAAGAAAACTCTGCCTGCAATTTTTAGTTTAGCTAACAGGAGCACCTCCTTATTATTTTATGGGGGATAAAAATGGTTAGAAGAAGTCTTTTTAAGAAGACAAATCAGTAATTTATAATAAAGAAGCTTAACGGTTATACTTAACTAGCTGTTTTGTTTTGTACTGGCAAGGCACCCAGTTCACCGCTGGTGAGATCTCGAGTTCAAATCCTAGGCATTTTTTGTTAATATAGAGTTATCTTTTTATACTCTCAGGCTGACATCTGGGACCCAGATAAACTGCTGCTGCATCTAGCAATGTTGCCAAGGTTAAGGACGGTGGACTCGACCCAAAAAAACAGTCCAACATATATACACACATTTAATTCAAATAGAGGTTGACATGTGGGACCCATCATAGACACAATTAATCTATATAGAGGCTAACATGTGGGACCCAGCATAGACACGTTTCCTACATAGAGAAGGCTGACATGTGGGACACAGGATATACACGTTTCCTATGCATAAAAGGCTGACATGTGGGACCCAACAACGCATTATAGATTAACATTTTTTATACTCTATAAGGCTGACATCTAGGACCCAGATAAACTATTGCTGCATCATAGACACGTTTTCCCGCAAAAAATCTACCAATGTTGCCAAGGTCATAATGGTAGACTCAACCTGAAAAAACAGTCCAACATACACACGTTTCTTTCAAATAGAGGCTGACATCTAGGACCCATCATAGACACGTTTCCTGCATAAAGGTTGATATCATCTGGTAGCCAGCTATGGACCAAAGTCAGAACAATGGAGGGGGCCGAAAAAAGTCCATCATAGCACGTTTCATTTACGGAGAGGTTGACATGTGGGACCACCAGAGAGACCTTATATAGGTGCTGCATCGAGCAACGTTGCCAATTTAGAATAAGGTAGGAGCGAGCGAGAAAAAAGCCTAACATGCACACATTCTTATAATGAGATGCTGAAATGTGGGACCCAACAGCGTGACCAAATGCCAGACTCGTCAAGCAACGCTATCTAGTTCGGAACAAGGTAGCGTTAGAGAAGAAAAAATTCCATCATATACACACTATTCTTCTAATGTGAGGCTGACATATGGGACCCACCTGCCTGTATAAACGACGGATGCATCGAGAAACGTTTCCAAGTTCCAAACACGGAGGCGCGAGCAAGAAAAAATTCCTACATGCACACGTTCATTATAATGAGATGCTGACATGTGGGACCAAGCAGCATGACCAAACGGCAGATTCGTCGAGCAACGCTATCTAGTTAGGAACAAAGTAGCACTAGAGAAGGAAAAATTCAATCATATATACATGATTCTTCTAATGATATGCTGACATATGGGACCCACCATCCTGAATAAATGGCTGGTGCAGCGAGCAACGCTATCAAGTTAACACGGAGGCGTGATCGAGGGAAAAATTTCCATCATACCCACGTTTCTTATAATGAGAGTATGACACATGGGGCCTAGCTGCATGATTATGCATCTGGCAGTGCTATCAAGTATCAAGTTCGAAACAGGGTAGCGCGACAGAGGGCAAAAAATCCATCATACACACATTTCTTCTAATGAGAGGATGGCAGGTGGGCCCAGATGCGTGATTAAACATCACCCCAATCAAGTTCGAAACAGGGTAGCGGGAGTGAAGGAAAAATTCCATCATACACATAATTCTTCTAATGAGAGGCTGGCATGTGGGACCTAGCATCGTGATTAACGACAGATAGATCGAGCTACTTTATCGAGTTCATATCAGGGAGACACGAGCCAAGGAAAAAATCCATCATGCATACATTTCTTCTAGTGTGAGGATGACACGTGGGACCAAGCATCCTGATTAAACGGCAAATACATCGAGCGAAGTTATCAAGTTCAGAATAGGGAAAGGAAAAATTCCATCATACACACGATTCCTCTAATGTGAGGCGGACATGCGGGACCCATCATCCTTACTAAATAGAAGAGGCATCGAACTACATTATCGAGTTCAAATCAAGGAGGCACGACCGAAAAGTTTGGTCCAGTAGAGTCACTGACGTTCGGGAACCACACGCAATTTTTTTTCGACAAGTCAACATATCGTGAGGAAGCGCAAATCTTACTTATGCCACACGCTCGTCGAGATTCCTCCATGTTTTTAGCGGTTTCGTCGTAGTAGAGGGGTGCGAAACCGGATATTTTTGCATCGGCCACGGTGAGCCGAGATTTTCGTCGCAGAAGACGCGCCTTCTATGATGACCTACGGGCCCAGTCGTTGCAGAAGGAAATATTTCTTGTGGTGAATGAACTAATATCATTCCAGATTTAGTCATAGGATTACCAATCCAATACAGGATAGTAAGAAAAAATCAAATAATAGTTCACTAACAGAATCCATTGTCAACATTCAAAATCACAATATAGTAGTGAACTCTACATAGGCTATATTCAATATGTAATCAAATTAAGTAGCTTCATCCTCCTGAATAAACATTGTGCCAAAGGGAGAACCCTAGCACAGAGGGATGAACCCTAGTGAAGTGGGCAACCCTAATTAGGGTTCATAATAAGCAAGCATATAGAGGGTAGCAAGGTGAGAGAAGAGAGGAAAGAAGAAGGAGGAACTCACCTATGGTCCTCGCTTAAATTTTAGAAGAGGAAGTAGGGTGGCCGATGGGGTGTACACGGCGACACAGGGAGCACCTGAAGGCGCTGCGACCTGCGCCAAGCCACAAACAAGGCGGCCACAGGAGCATGAGAAGCACTGGCGACACAACATTGCCACTAGAGCTCCAGAGCGACACCACATGAGCAGCGAAGCACCATATCGCTGGAAATATCCAAACCCTAGGTTTCAGGATGGAGGCGGCGTGGTCAGGGAAGTGCTCTTGCATCAAATTGCGCTGGACCAGTCGATGAAGCGTCGTTGACTAAATCATCTCGTGTCATGGCGGCGGTCGGGGAGGACAAAGGCGTGCAGAATATCACGACGACGACAGCAACACCATATTGTCATGAAGGGGAACGAGAGAGGAGAGAACAAGTGCGCGTGTGAGAGAGGGGTACTCGGCCGGTATGGGCCAGTACCAAGTGAGTCGGGGATTTGACCCAAACCAGATGGGCCGGGTCAGGGCTGGGCCTGCCTCGTGGACTAGTTCCAAGTTTTAGAGAAAAGACTTGAAACATTTTGTTTAAATACCAAAATACCCTAGAACTAAGTGAGCTCTAAGAAATTGAATAAAACTCCCAAAAAATACAAATAATATATCCATGAGTTCACAAAAATATAAGCTACCCAATATAATTAAGAATTCTATTTTGAATAGAATAAATTTAGGTTAATTATTTTTATAATATATATTCCTTATGGAATTTTATAAAAATAAATAATATGCATAAAAATAAATAAAATTCACTTTTACAATTTTAAATGGTTGTAGTATTTTAGGAAAATACTAAATTGTTAATTTGAGTAGCAAAAGAAATTTCTCTAAATTGAAAACATTTATTCTTAAATAGAATTTTAAGAAAATAATAAGAAGAGATAAATTAAATAAAAATTAGTTCTAAACTCTTATACTAATGTACTATACCACAACAATATTAAATATAATATTTACAAGACTTTAGGAATTATCCACTAGCAACTTTCTTTAATTAATACAAAAACTTAAGAATTTGATAATGTGGGTAAAATACACAAAGAAGATAAATAATAAAATGATGCATTACATTACTATGCATATGCATTATTGCATCTTTAATTTTCCTTATCAGGCAATAATAGTGTTTTTTAGAAATAGAAGCTCAAGGTCGAGTGCAAGCATCCGACTTCACTACCTTGCAGTCACAAGGCAAGTTCATCACTTGCTCATATCCTTTGATGAGTTTTATCAAAGTATCTGCAAATTGTGTGTTATCATCTATGTTCTGAAATAATAAATAAAATAATATTTTCTCAAATAATGAAATGTTATTATCATCCTAAGTGGTGGTAAATATAAGATTGGCAATGGAACTTAGATTTCCATTTGAAGTGAGGTTCATCATATAGGAATTAATAACCCATGACATCATTGATTCTAGCGCCATATAATACGCTTTAACCATTAGATTTGGAATTGGACGGAGAATTCAGCTTGATCTTCTTCCTTTCACATGAATGGATAACCTTATCGTGAAGTTGTAGATTCCATGCAAGGACTCAGCATGAGTGGGAAACCTTATATCGCCATGACATTAGTGTCTAGATTATCCGTGAAGGGCTGTCGGAGGTAGATCCGCCACTTTGGTGGGGGTTGCCAGGGACATGATCTTTTCACTGGAGTTTCAAGGGGTTTCCAGGGTTATATCTGCCTATATGTGGGTTAACGGAGGTATTCCTGCATGGGAAGTCATGTTCCATGTGGGGTCGCAGAGAAGGGCAGTGATTTTCTTGGATCATATACTGGGGCCCACATCATAGAATTGTGTACGGGAAAGTATGCCCAGTTGTGCAACAAGGATTTGATCTCTCATGGGTAATGCAACACACCTCTACATAGTGTAAGAACTGTAACTTGTTACTCCATGTTCCGGGAAGGAACTGTGAACGCGGCAGGAAAGGAACTCCATGAAGTTTTGGTCAACCTTTGAAGGCTAATGGGCATAATTTTGAAATTAAAACCAATATTTGAAGAAATGTTTATAGAAATTGCATAGTGCCAAGGACTGATAGTCCGAGGTGGTAGATAGAGCATCAAACTTCCCACCTTTTATATAATGAACTTGCTGGGTAACGTTGTTACTCACTCTTTCCTTTGATCCTCCGCTTAGACTCTGAGGATCCAGAAGACACTCCAATGTACGCTCCTTAAGGACAAGAGGAAGGGCTGGACTACAAAATACGCTACGGAGTGGAGGGAAACGAGTCCGAGTAGTTGCCTTAGTTAGTTAGTAAACCAAATGATTCGAGCAGCATAAACTTTATATAATATGTTGTTGAGCTCAATTCTGCTTATGAGTTTGAAACTTTGATTTTCCGCTAAAACTTCTTAAGTTTGGTTTGTAAATTTGAATCACTGGAAGTACTGATCTTCTGGTATTGTAATAATAATAATGTGTGTATGTTTGTAATATGGACCCGTGATGTTTCTGTTCTACCACTCTCAGGGATGTGATATTTGCGGAACGGTGTTCTGTGAGTGTCATGTCAATGACTATGGTGTACTACACATGCAGTGGTATGCCGGGTCACCGCAGCTGGTATCAGAGCAATTGCTTTGACCTTAGGTTGGAAACCTAGTAAAGGGTATTAGCTGTAGGAATATAATAGCAACTATAGAGAGTTCTCTAAAAAGTATAATGAATATTCAATTGAGAATATTTCGTTGTATATTTTTATTGCGATAATTCTTTGTTATGATGCATTGTTATAATGGATTACTAATTAAAATATTTGGGATACAGTGAAAATGGAACCAAAGTTTCCAAAACAGACTTTGATAAGGAAGGAAGAGACTCTGGATGATTATCTTGGGACACTAACTGAATAGCATCGACAACTTTTCAAGGTTTTTCGTTGTACAACTATGATCCCAGTTAAGACCATGACGTGCTATGATGGGCATATGTTAGCCAAATATCGTGTTAGTATCCAACTTCTAGAGAAGCTTTGTTTAAACGATAATTTACCTATAGGTGAAGGTAGAAGTCACTTAGCAGCATACCATGTTGCTATTCTAAAGGCGATAGCCAATATTCGGGAGCACAAAGCCCAAGAGTTAGAAGGAAGCACATTTGCTGTGATTCAAAATTAGCCAGTACCGGATCATCTTACTTTAGTAAAGAAGCATCCAAAATTAGCTTCCAAGTTTATGGATCGGTATCTACTGATAGTTGGGTCTTTGTATAAGACTCATCAAGTCATATTGGAGGATAAGAATGATATGATGGAGGATTTAACTAATCCCGGTCGAAGAGAGAAGTTAGCATCTCAGTTAGAGAATGAAGTAGTGGGTAGGGTTAGCCCAATTTTCAAGGATATTCCCATAGATAAAGTATTATTCACACCATATCCTTATTCACCTAGACCAGAACCTACCTATGATCCTACTTTAGATATGAGGTATCAAGTACCACAGGCTTCCAAGGAAGCAACTGATTCAGAACTTCCTATTGAGAATTTGGATGGATGGAGAATGGGATCACCTGATGGATCTCGAGGAAATAAAATGTCACTAGATGGTTCTAACAGAGATGTTGGACAATCTAGATAGATGCGTGCGAGGTCCAATGCTAATTATAGGAGCATGAATGCTGAACCCAGATGTGTTTTGTAACATCCCAACATTAGAGCCTAGAAATAAGCTGAACCCAGATGTGTGCATTGCATTCATGCATAGAAAATCCGAATAATTTTCGCGCTTTTAAACAAAACTTGTCAAAGTGATTGAAGCTTCTCTTAGCTTGATGGAATTGAAGTAGATCATCAAGTTGACTGCGATAAGTTTCAATAAGACCTTTGTTAAAATCTCATTTTGGGTAAGAGATATTTGATCTAAGGGTAGATCAAATGTACTATAAGTTAAACCTTAATATAATGTGAATTATATTTGATCATTAGGTGATCATGTTATAGTATTCATTATAATCACTCATAAGTACCAAGTTAAGGATATAAAACAAATAATAAGAATGTAACCACTATATCTTAATTACATCTGCATACATCCTGAGTATCATAGTAACACCTAACCTTAAAAACTCCTTTGATGAGTTGGAGTTGGAAAGAGATTAAGTCAAGATCATCTACTATATATATATATATATCTTTCTTTATATAGAATCTTTATGAAACTTATTTCATTATCTGTTGTTCATCAATGTTGGATAATTCCCCATTGACTCACAAATTCTTTAACTATTAGTCTTTGATCTATTATTTGATCTTATCAGAACATCTACTTAAATCTTCTAATGAGGGCATAGTCCATTAATAACCTTAATCCAATATAAGATACTAAGAAGATAATTTCCAGACAATAAAAGGTAGGATTGATAAAGCCCTGCTTAGCCAACTAAGAACTTCAGTAATAAATGATTAAAGTATTATAATGGCAATGCTTTGGCCACCAATATTGAATGCTTATATTTAGTATAAGTAATACTGGTGGGTAGAACATTATTGGAACCTTAGTAGAGATAAGTGATCCTAGAGTAGTCTTTGCAAACCACATAAATATAATCCAGGGTTTGAAGTGTAAGTCATGGGAGTTAAGTAAATATAGGCTGATATTATTCAATTAAAGCTAGTATAGCATAGAGTTTAGAAGTAGTGTTATTCATCTTAAAAGATAAACAACCTTAGAGAAATATCATTGATGGAATATTAAGGAAGATTGTGAGTGAAATTGAAGGAACTACTGGTTGGATGGAAGTTTATCAACAGTAGAACAGTAAATACAACCAAGCAAGGATATGAGAAAATTATGAAATATCCTTGTATCAAACTCATAGGATTCATCCATAAGGTTAGGAGAATGATATATGAATGAGAAGATTTAAATGAGTAAAGCTCACCATACTAACTATGAGGATGGATAGGAAGAAGTATTATATCTAGGAAAGGAATTCCATAATTAGAAATCCCAGATTGTGAAAATTATATGTTATAAATCATTTTCCTATCTAATCTTGGTAAGCAACCAACTCTAAATCCTAGATTAACATAATATCCATCTTATGTTGTTGATCTATCATCTTATGTCCATTTCACTTTATAGAAATATTTCCCTATAACAAATTACATAAGCACATTTCTGTTAATTTCAACCATCATAACTATATGTGCTAAAGTATATTTTTATCAATTCACTTCAATAAAACACTCTAATTATAACTTTCTATTAAAAAGGGAGGTTTCATAAAATACTATATACATAAGGCAATATGATTAGTCATTAAATCTTGACTCTTAAAAGGAATCTAAGCTTATACAAAACCCTAAAGCCAAGGGTAGTACTCATAATTCAAAACCCTAAACCTCTTTGTTTATCGCAATAGAATATATACATTTCATTTTCTAAATTAATGGGAATAGTAATAACCATATCAATATCTTTCATGTTTTCATGCATCAAATAATGATCCAGGATCATTATACATATAAAATTTATATTCAAAATATGAGCCAATTAGAGTTAAGTCTATAAACAAACAAGAAGATATCATTCAAGAAATCACTAGCTAAAATAGGAGAGAAAAATAATAAGAAAAGTTTCTACAAACTATTAACAAGGGGATTCATATTAAGTAAATAAAAGAAATTCAAAAAGATGATATAATAAAAAATTCACAAATGAGACTAGGTATATTTTAGTATTGTTGTAAATATCCAACAATCAAATCATACAAAGAAAGTTTCAAACTATAAATCAAATTCAAATCTGAATAAGAAAACAGAAAATGGAAAAAGGATAAAACAAATAAATATACTACCTAGTTGTGGCCCAACAACCCTACACCTATGTGACGCCCTTGAGCAGCCCACAACAGCCCAGTAACCAGCACATGTTCTTTTATGGCTGTGACTGACAAGTGGGATCAGGAGAGGACCACGGGTTGAGCTAAAGAAATTGCCAGGGGGTTATCCGCAAAAGTTGCATCGTCGTCATCGTCACGCACACAGGCAACTCGCTAGCAGAGCCCGCTGCTGCTTGATGTCGTCGTCGTCAGCCTTGCGCCAAGATACTCGCCGTTGTTGCCAGGAGGGGATAAGAAGGCCACCGCGGCGCATTGCCTCCATCCCTATCTCCAATTCCTCCTTATCCTCTCAGATGCGAACGGGACCGAAACCCTAGCTCACCAGAGCCACCTCTCGCCGTCGAACCACGTTTCCCCACACCATTCTAAGCCGTCATGGAGAAGCGCCTTCCTCCGTAGTTCCTCGAGGTAGAAGCTTGCATCAGGGGGAGCACTGGAGAAGGTGAATTTTGCCATTCCTCTTTGCAACATTTCGTCGGAATCCTCGTCGGGAAACTCGATTCCAACCGCTCCTGTCCTCGCCGACCACTCAATCATCGTCAGGGTGAGTTCCTAAACTTCCCAGTAACATTCAATCACCGGATCTTGTTGTAAATCGCCGTTTCATCATATATCACCGCCGGCCACCGTCGGAGCTCGTCGGAGCTGAAGCTCCGATGACTATTTCCGAGCAGCGCTGCCACTATTAGGTTCAGTAGGTTGCGCTTATTCGAACTAGGCTTATCTCGCTTGCTAGGGCATAGTAGATCTTTGCCGGCTACCAACCTCTGGCGGCGGTGGTGGTGCTGACACCATTGTTACGTCATGATCGCACCACGTCAGCTAGTTTGACTGGTCGTTTTCCTGCGTGGCATGTGACGTAGCCTAGGGCCCATATGTCATTGACTGGGGTAGATAACCAATCGGTAACAAATGCAATTCCTTTAACCTGAGAGCTGAGGTGGACCATGGCCCACTAGTCAGTGACTAGGGCTAGCTCTTGATGCGGTGTAAAAAGTATTTTCTGTTAATAAATAAAATGTTATAATTCAATTAATAATATTCCAGAAATCAAATAAATGATTAAATCTTGTTTAATTAATAACTTTTGATTTATAATTCATAAAAATGTGTATAATATATGAAAAATTTCAGAAAAATAAAATCTACAACTTAAAACTATTATAAAATATTATTATAATGATTATTTAAATAAATAGTATTTCATAAAAGTTTTATAAGTAATAAAACTTTGATAACTCATATATTTATAATGATAAATGTTAATAATATAAATAAAATACCAAAAATCTTAGAAAAATAAGAATTATAATTTAAAACTATAATCATGTATTATTATTTCACTCAATTAAATATTTAATATTTATTAAGTAATTATAAAGTAATAAGAATCATATCTTATTATTTATAAATCACAAAAATAAATGTAATATATCAAAATGATCACAAAAATAATATCTACATGTTAAAAATCTAATATTCTACTTTTGAGTTAAATAAAAATTAAATATTTTAATAACTCAAATTTAAACTTATTTACTTCATTAATAATTCATATAAGGATAAATAAAATTTATTAATATTTCTAAAATAAGTCAATTAAGTCTAATAAATAATATTAGTCTTAAATATTAATAATATGAAGCCATAATGGATTAAAACATTATAAACATATTTGTATTAAATTATCTTCAACTCTAATTGAAGATTATATTCTCTAAGGATTCCAATTCATGATAAAAACCTTAAAGAACATCTTGTGAATAAATCAGATCCTTTCTATCTACTTTAACTATCAAATTACAAAAATTACCACAACACTATAGAAAGTTCAAAAGTAGTTAAGTGAAATTATATCTGGAATTATAAACTATACTCACTCATCTATAAAAGGTAAATGATACTACTCTATCATAGAATTAAGAAACCATTATCTCAAGTAAAAGAATAACCAGTCTTAAATAACTTTAAGAAAACATTTCAGATACACAAGGTACAAATGTATAAGTATTATACTTTCAAAACTATCTATATTTTTTAAAGTTAACTTTAATCTCCAAAGACATAAATATAATACAATAAACATTATTTTATGTTTTATAGTTAACTTTGGTTTGAAGTTGTTAAATTATAAAGCAACTCAAGCCAAACCATTTGGGCACACCAATAACATCAACCACCACTAACTAACCACAAAGTTTGTGTAGACCTTAGAAGAGAAACCTTTACTTCGAAGGTTATCCTTTTTGCCACTTCAAACAAGAACTCTTGTATAAGCAATCTTTACTAGCGTTTCATAAGTGTATAATTTACTACTACATATGTGTTGATCACAACCACTTATAAGCTTTAATAGAAACACAAATGTAAAACTTATCCAAAAGAACCACACATTCTGAAGTAACCATTTCCAGAATCCAAACCCTAGGACAATGTTATCCCCGGGATTTGCGTGTAGAATGTGCATCACATTACTTATGCATAAAAGCATATTGCTTCTTTAAACATTAGTCCTTATCGGACCAATGATGCTGATTTCAGATTCTGGATCTTATGTAAAGAGTGAATTGTAACCTTTAGCCATGTATTGGACCCGCTGTGTTTATGTTGTGCCATTCTGAGGGATGTAATACTAGTGAACGGTGTTTCATTGGTGTTATGTCAACGACTATAGTATACTACATTATGCAGTGGTATGCTGGGTCACCGCATGTTTGAATTACGAATACATTATCCAAATCCAGGGAATGTACAGTACCCAATATTTAATAATAACTATCATACCCAGCAGAGCACCTAGGGAGCAACGGAATCTGAGTATTCTGTTGATTACTCTAGGGATGGGGCTCAGGAGATGCAGGTGGGTGATAGTGATGAAATGGTTTTTGAAGACTTTTCAGCGGAGTTGGATGGAGTTAATGCACTCAGGTTGAGTGATAATTTAAGTAATGATACTTCAGATACCGTGTACATTCCATCGGGAAGGTCATTTGTTCCATAGACTATACGTCGGACTTCACATCAGCATGGTTGGATTCCAGGCATGTATAATGAGCGTCGTGGCTACTGAGGACTTAGATTACTCAAGTAGAGTAGTAAATGGTATTTTGTATTGTAGTTTTTGAGAGGTTGTTGTATTTAAATAAGTGAGGTAGTATTCACATGAGTTTGAGGTACCTACATGGTATGGGCTTGTAATGACGTTGTACCAACAATATTGTTTGTAATGTATAATATGTATATTGCATATTTGGTTCTTATTTGGATTTTGTTTTCCATTGTGTGACTGGTTCTGTGAATGAAGCTGAACTCAGAACACATATGCATAATGTAATTATGAGTATTCACTTTATGTTTCAGTAGTAGGGGGTCATGGAATTGGGTGTAGAGACCGAGTCTGAAAAAAAGCGCATGGAGGGCGAGGCAAAGGAGAAGGTGGATGCAGATGCCAAAAATCAAGGAACAATACCACCACCACCACCAATGAGGCCGTTAATGGAGCAGAATTTCTTATAGTGTATGCAGATGATGCAAGAATCTCAAAACAAGTTCATGGAGGAGTTATTGAGACGAGCATGATATAGATAACCTGAAGGTCGTGGAATGAGTCTTTCCGACTTTCAGAATGCAAGTCCGTTACCTTTTCAATCATCTCCTGAACCAATAGATGTAGAGGATTGGTTAGCAGATACAGAGAGAAAGCTGAAGTCTATAGGTTGCAATGATGAGGAAAAGTTTAGGTATGCAACCCATCTCTTGACTATACCTGCAACATCGTGGTGGGAGAACCAGTTAGCAATGCAACTTCTAGGAAGGGAGTATAACTGGGAGGAGTTCAAGCAGAGATTCCGTGAATATCATGTTCTAGAAAGTGTAATGGAGTTGAAGTGCAGGGAGATTGAGGACCTTCAGCAAGGATATACCAGTGTCATGAAGTACATCCTTGAATTTAGTTAATTATCTCGTTATGCTGAGGATGAAGTGAACACTGAGGAGAAAAGAAAGAAACGTTTTCTACGTGGTTTAAACCCATTCATGCAGATGCAGATGAGGCTTACCAATAAGCATAGTTTCTAGTAGTTACTTGATACAGCCATAACCTTTAAGGATGATTACAAGAATGTTCAAGAGGACCAAAGGAAAAGGGCGAATAAGGAAACAAAGAGGATTTAGGAAAGTAAGCCTAAACCTGAGATGGAGTTTAAACCTAGAATGAGGCATTTTAACAATAATTTCAATCGAGGTACACCATCATCTAGGAGGGGTATCCCGTGTCACAACTGTGGATTACCTGGGCACGTTAAAAGTGAATGTTGAAAACCTACAATCATATGCTATGGTTGTGGGCAGCAGGGGCATATGAAGCCAAATTGTCCTAGTAAACCGCCTAGTGGTTGCCACAAAAGGTGGAGGAAAAGCAACTGGACACAGCGGACAACATAATATGGGAGAAAATGTTTCTAAGAACAATAATGGAAAGAGGAGCAGGCCTACGGGGCCAGAGCACACAGTGATAGGTGCGCTCAATATTCTTACCAATCCCGGGAAAGTTTTATTTGATACGGGTGCAACTACTTCCTTCATAACTAAGAAATTATGTGATCAATTTGGGATTAGAAGGGCACCATTAGCAAACCCAATGACCATAGTAATGGCCTTGGGAAATGTATTTGTACGCCACATTAAGCAAGATCAAGTTATCTTGATTCTGTTGAAGGGAATTGCGGTAGTTCTGGGTATGGACTAGATGACTGAACATGGAGCCCAGATACATTGTGAGGATAAAACTGTTTTAATCAAGTCTACAAGTGGAGGAAGGATAGTTTATCAAACTTATTATCACAGCCATATCATGGTGTATCTCCAATTAAATTCAATGAAGGAGGTTAAGTTGGAAGATATTCTAGTGGTAAATGAGTTTCAAGATGTTTTTCTAGCATAATTACTAGGAATGCCACCTAATCGGGAAATAGAGTTCACAATTGACCTGATACCCGGTACAACACCAATAGCCTAGGCACAATATAAAATGGGTCTGAAAGAGTTGAAATAGCTTAAAGAGCAAATTGATGAGCTAGACAGGAAAGGATTTATTCAAGAAAGCATATCCCCGTGGGGAACTCTAGTAATTTTTGTGGATAAGAGAGATGGAGGACGACGAGTGTGTGGAGATTACAGAAATCTAAAAAACGTCACCTTCAAGAACAAGTACCCACTGACAACAATTCAAGATTTATTTAATCAAGTTAAAGGAGCTGGAATATCTCCAAGATTGATCTAAGATCAGGATACCATCATATAATAATCAAACCTTAAGATGTTCCAAAAAAAATATTTGTGTCAAGATATGGTCATCATGAGTATCTCATTGTACCTTTTGGATTGACCAATGCACAAGCAATCTTCATGAATTTGATGAACGAAATATTCATGCCTTATCTGGAAAGTTTTTTATAGTGTTCATTGATGATATTTTGATATATTCCAAGGATAAAGAGGATCATGCAAATCATTTAAGGATAGAATTGCAAATCTTAAGAGAACATAAGCTATATGCTAAATTTAGCAAGTGTGAATTGGTTGGACAAGGTAGAATTTCTTGGTCATGTGATCAGTAAAGATGGAATTGTAGTAAATCCGTCCAAAGTACAACCAGTGTTGGAATGGAATGCACCAACTAATGTGAAGCAAATCAGAGGTTTCTTAGGTATGGAAGGCTATTATCGGAGATTCATTGAAGGTTTTTCCAAGATAGTTGGACCAATGACCAAATTACTAAGAAATAATACTCCATTCATATGGGATGAGAAGTACGAAGATAGTTTTCAAGAGTTGAAAACAAGATTAACCATAGCACCAGTCTTAGCAATACCTAAATCAGGAAATGATTACACGGTATATTGTGATGCATCCCAGGAGGGATTAGGATGTGTGTTAATGCAAGATCAAAATGTAATTTATTATGGATCCAGACAACTGAAACCACATGAAGTTAATTATCCAACTCATGATTTGGAGTTAGTAGTAGTTTTTGCTTTAAAAGGATGTTGGCATTTTCTCTATGGAGCAAGGTGTGAGTTATACACTGATAATAAAATCTCAAATATTTCTTCACCCGGTAGGAATTGAATATGAGGCAGAAGCGTTGATTAGAGTTAATCAAGGATTATGATCTAACGATCAATTATACTCCTAGAAAAGCTAATGTTGTAGCAAATGCTCTAAGTCGGAAAAGCACAGCTACTCAAACCATTAATAGAGAACTGCCAAAAGAGTTACAAATGGATTTGGTAAGATTGGAAATACAATTCATCATAAGAACATAAGTTCTTGGAGGATTAGCTACCATGAGAGTAGTTGAAGAACAGAGTAGTGATCTTAGGAATGAGATTTTTAGACATCAAGACAAAGATCCTTTGATTGCTGAAGATCTTACAAGAAATTTTCATGGTCAAACATCAGCTCTTCACCTTGGGGATAATAGATCTTTATGGTTTCAAAATTGTCTTTGTGTACCAGATGTACCGGAGATTAGGGAGGTGATACTCCGAGAAGAACATGCAACACCATACTCTATACATCTTGAAAGTACAATCTTAAGGAATTATTTTGGTGGAATAACATGAAGAGGGACATTGCAAAGTATGTGTATGAATGTCATACTTGTCAAAGAGTAAAAGCATAACATTGAAGTCCAGCAGGACCATTATAACCCTTAGAGATTCTAGAATGGAAGTGTGAAGAAATTGGTATGGATTTTATCACAGGATTACCTGTGACACTAAAGTGGAAGGATATTCTATGGGTGATTGTGGAAAGATTCACCAAAAGTGCACATTTTATTCCTATAAACCAAAAGGATAATGTAGAGAAATTAGTTGAAATATATGTCAAAGAGATAGTGAGTAAGCACAGAGTACCCAAGAAGATTGTATCAGATAGAGGATCTATATTTACTTCAGCATTTTGGAAACAACTACATGAAGCACTTAGTTCAAAATTGGATTTCAGTACAACCTATCATCCAGAGACCGAAGGTCAGATAGAAAGAACTAATAAAATCTTAGAAGATATGCTTAGAGCTTGTGCATTAGATTTTTGAGGTTCGTGGGAGGATCATTTACCTTTAGCAGAATTTTCCTACAACAATAGCTATCAGAGTAGTCCGAAGGAAGCTTCATATCAAGTACTTTATGGAAGAAAGTGTAGATCACCAATATGTTGGTATGAACCTGGCAGTAGCAAAGAATTTGCACCAGACTATATCAAAGAGAAGCAAGATATCATAGATATTATTAGAGATCGATTGAAAATAGATCAAAGTCGACAAAAGAGTTATGATGATCATAGTCGACCATCATGGCATCCAGAAGTGGGAGATATGGTATATCTCAAGGTAGGTCCAATGAAGGGAGTCAAGAGATTCGGGGTTAAAGGAAAGTTAAGTCCAAGATATATCAGACCATTTAAAGTACTGAGTAAGAACAGAATAGTTGCTTATGCTCTAGAGTTACCAAAAAGGCTGGCTCAAGTTCACAATATTTACATGTGTCAAAACTCTAGAAATGTCTTAAGGTTCCAGATGATGCAGTTACACATCAAGAGATTGAGTTACAAGATGTAACACCCTCGCCTGATAAGGCTGAGTTCATGTGTATAGTGCCAATCCCTGGATCGGTTCACTCGCACACACAGTACAAAATGATACCAAATATAATTGTGCATCATAAATACAACGAATATGGTCCAGAATTTACATTATTTATTCAAGTACACAGCAGAAAATGAATACAAGGTAGATCTCCATCCTCCAAATGTGCCACAGGCAAACAATTGTTGAGTGGAGGCTCGCGACCTATGAACGATCACTCAGATACGATATAACCTGCAACATGAAACGTTGCAGCGACGAATGGTCAATACATTGAATGTATGGCAAGTAGGCTAAAGTGGTTAACAACATATCTATCAACTACATGCTTATTTGGCCAAGTGGAGTTCAGGCTTATTTGCATAAAGCAATTGTTTTATCCTAACATTTGTAACAAAGTAGTTTTCTAATACGATAAATAGGACACTCTGGTTCACTCCCAGGTGCTCCTACCCAATTATGTTCACCCAACAAGTTTTAAGTAAATAAGAAATAAGGATGAGTGAGAAATATCATAGCATCAGTATCAGGTCGCTCAAATTGTCCATAACCAGGGACACGGCTAAGCACTTAGTTTATACACCCTGCAGGGATTAGTACACTTTACCCATGTGACTTGGCCAGCCCAACGCGTACCACCACTCTCATATTGGGTGATCATAGGGAGAAGTCCAAGAAGGAACCATTCGGGAAGTAGCTCCCCAAACCCGACACGCACCGGTCCAACCTACACTATCTACATCTCTGGATACGTGGGTTCGAGTTACCATAACCTACTGAGTCCAACAAACCGCCCATTTTATTATTGGCACATGGTTGCACATGAAAGCTACCAAACAAAGAAGCCAATCCTTTCTCAGTGTCCTGAGCGGCATTCCCCACCATAAATCCACACTCTATGACCCAATCAATGCCATTCCGCCCAGGTGGTTCATTAAAACATATTGGTTTGTCATTTAGCAAAACATAAGCCTTTCAAAACATATAACTTTTCATGATGTGACTCCCTTCCTCGTCTAAATAGCATAGCTAAGCAATCTACCAATACGATGGCTCATAAACAAGGAATACTAGGGAATAATATGGGATATATCATAGCATATACACATCAATTTCTACAGATGCAATTCTACAAAAACATCTATAATGCGTAGGAAAATAGTAGGACATTTATGACCAAGATAGCACCACTTGCCTTTGTTGTAGATGTAGTCGATTAGATAATCCTCACAATCCTCATAGATATAATGGTTGCACTCGTCATAACCATAATACTTGCAATCATAGTAGTTGCAATTACACACGTTGCACTCCTCGCAATCTATCGATCAAACAATTGCATACAACATAAACAATAGCACAAAGAGATCAAACAAATACAACAAATGCATGCATGACAATTTAATAAGTCAAAATGATTGTTATTTTAGTTCTTTAAACAATACTGAAGTATATGATGCATGAAAGAGGCCGATTAATGCAATGGAGTACTTGTTATTAATAATTATTTGCCAATATAGGGCTTTTAATAGTTCTGTTGTAACGCATGTTCTAACTGTCGAATTAAATTTGTTTCTTGTTTTCACTGGATAGAGGACGTTAATACGAACCAGTAGGCGTTGGATTCAACCTAATCGGAGTTATAGATCTTTTTGTATGATTTAAATAGTGTTTAATGGGTTTTAAATGATTCATATAGTTTCTATAGCCTACAAATCAAACTAAAATTATATTTGTAATCTCCACGGAATTGTGATTCTAGGGACATATTATTTGCAATTTTCTGAATAGTATTTATTTTCTTATGAATTTATTAATCAAAAATGGGCATTAGATTGTTTAAATATCTACAGAATAACCTTACAGTATTTGCCTGAACCATTTACATATTGATGATCTACAAGGAACCAGCTTTCCATCGGTATATCATTTATATTTTTGTGATATGCAAATAATTTGCTATGAATTTAATCATTTCTAAAGCCATTGAAACTAATTAAATAACTACGGCGTAAATGGTCAGCAAAATCTGGATCCAACCAGATATTATTAATCTACATTATAGTAGCTTCAATTTGATATATTGTTCATATTTTTCGGAGTTACAGATAATTTCCTATGAATTTATTAACCTAAAAGACCATTAAATTACTGCAGTAACCACGTACAGTAAAAGTTGGATCTATTCTGATAAGATGATTCTACGTAAAATTATCTTTCAATTTGATATATTATACGTAATTTTTGGACATGGTATGAATTTCTAATGAATTTTACAAGTTAGATCTGTAATGTGCAATTTTAAATTCGAACAGAATATTCTAGAGAATATTCCGCTGACTGGATAGGTTGACTTTGCATGCTGACTGGGACTAGATGCTAACCTGACGATGACATGGCATTGATAAGGAAGCTGACCAGAATGACGACATGGCACGCACCGGTTTGATTGGATCTCGATCGTCTGGATAGGATCCGGTGGCTAGAAGAAGAGATCGACCCGATTTTGGCTCAGAATAGACAAGAAAGAGATTTCTGTTAGAGAGACAAATCCGTAGATCAAATTGAAAAACATAGAACATGAAAGTTGTGGGGTCATTAGTCCTACCTTCTCACCAAAGGAATTTGGATTTAAAGGAACGAGCGCAAGTACATCTTGGATTTACACCGTCAGATTTGAAATATTGTGATGCGAAATTATCCGGCTGCGGTGAACGAAAAGAGGTGAGGTTTGTCGGTATTGAAAGATTTTGATGAGTTATACAACTTTTGTTTTTTAACGAAGTCTAGATGGGTTAAAAAGCGAAATAAGATTCGGGCATGTGTAGATTCGGGATTTCGAGGAGAGAAACTCGTACAGCTATGGCTCCACGAGTTTATATGGAGATTTAGGATAGTGTAGAGATAGGTCTTAGAGTAGGGAACAAGTAGAAACAAACGGAAGTCGATTCGGAGTTGTAGATAAAAAGTTATGAGAGTTTGAATAAAGATAGGTTTGACAAAAACTGGTTTGCTCGCTTTTTAAAGCGATCCCATGGGATCGATCGCTCTCTGTACACGCGTCCAGCCGGCTGGCTCCGTCCGGTTCGGTCCGGTGTGCCGGCCCATTAGAGATTTTTTTTCTCTTTTTTTTCTATTTACTTGTTTCCCTCATATCTTTTGCATACGAACTCCAAATGATATGATTCTTGTTTCTAAATTTTTCTAAAATCGAGTAGATCATTGTAGGATCATATTTATAATATTTTTACTAGTTTGCAAATAGTCGATTCATAAATCCTTGTATATTTCATTTTATTTATATCTTTATTTGTTTGTATTTATTCCATAACTTTTTCATAATAGCTCCAAATGAGCTCAATTTTGTTTCTAAAATTTTGTAGTATTAATTGGATCTCTTTAGTCTATAATTATCAATAATTTATGCCTTAGCAACTTTGGTTTTTTAAAGTCAATTTAATTACCTTTAGGAACATTTGGGCGAATCAACTATAGGATTTAGATACGAGGATTTGGATTCAGTTTGTGAGAACTTTGCATGGATGTAATGAAATGCTTATGAATGCTTCATGATTTTCATTTTGAAATATTGCACACCAATTCTACAATCCATAATCAATCCATGCTCTTTTGCCTATATGGCTACTTAGGTCATAACAAAAGAATATAAGATTTTGAATTCAAGGTTGAGAGGATTTTCTTTTCAAAAAGTTTCTTCTCTTTGAGAATTTTCAATATAGTCGAACAATCAATCAAACTTATTTATTTATTTCACATTCCAAAATTAGGAGAATTTTGGGATGTGACACAAGAAGATTTGACCTATGTCGAAAGAACCTGCAAGATTCTGGAAGAGAACTGGGAAAGATTAAGAAACATAGCAATCAAGTACTACAAAGTACAATGGGAACATCACCCTTAATGAGAAGCAACTTGGGAGAAAGAAGATGATTTACCAGAAACTTATCCAGAATGATTCAGGTACACATCAGCAAACTTTGGGACGAAGTTTAATATAAGGGGGGAAGACTGTAACATCCCAGAATTTAGGAACCAACAAAGGGTAGAAATAGGGATCTAAGCATTTGCATGTACTTTCATCTATAAAATCAGGATAATTTTTTGGCAAACAAAAACCTTAAGATATTAGATTTTCTTTCACTATGTTTAGGTTGATTTAGCTCTTTATAGTTATTGCTATAAATTTTGACATAATCTTTAGGAATTCAAAGGATTTTGGGAAAGAATTTTGAATTCAAGTTTAAATTTGAATCATTTGGAAAAGATTTGAAAATTAGAAGTAATTAGTATTTAATTATTTTCCAAAACGGTTTAATTATATAACAACCCAAATTTCATCAAATGCACAATCATGTTATTGCATTCATAACATCATGGCATTTCTAGCTTGCATAAATTTTTTCAAAGTTTAAACCCTAATAGAACCATATTTATACCCCTTTTATTATATAAGTATGGGGCATGGTTTTTATTTTATTTTATGACCTCAAAATGATTTTTGAGTGAATGTATGTGTTTGACACACTTTTGGATACTAGGATCACCATACAAAAATTTGGTGAAGGTTTGGTTTGATTTGGATTTGAAATGAGCATTAAAATCCATTCTAGAAAATCAAATTAGAAATGAAAAAGGCAAAAGGAAAAAAATAAACAGGCCGCACCCATTCTGGCCTAGCAAGCCTCGCGACCCACTAAGCCCACCCGGAAGCTTTCCCCCTCTCCCTCTGTTTTCTACCCCACGCACGCACACCCACCCGCTGACCACTGGGCCCTGTTGCCACATCAGCATCGTTGTCCCCATACCCCGCCCACGACCAGTTCCTCCGCCCGTTTCTCCCTGCAGTCACTGTCGCGCTTTAAATTGCTAATTGCCATTGATTCTGTGTGTAATCCTCGCCCCTACTCCGGCTACATAAACCCCACCCCTTTGCGACCATTTCCCCCAACATTGCAAGCCCCAACCGCCACGAGGCTCCTCGAATTTCCACTTGCACCGCCGCGGTACAAAGCTGCTCCAGTGAGCTATTCCTGTAAGCTCCGGGCGCGCCTTGCCTTCTGGTTCACAAGACCTGCATTGCCATCGCTTTGTTCATCTTCTCATGCCTTCTCTTTGTTCTAAATCGCCCCAGGTCATCATCCCTGTCAACCCCAGCAAGCACCCGAGGCGTCGTTCGTCTCCGGCGAGCAATCACAGTAAAACCCGAGCGTCCCTTGACCTCTTATTCATGCTATCGTGTTCGCTGTGACCTTGCACAGCTACTAATTCCAACCATTTTCCTTATCTCGCCCTAGGTTATCGTCTTTGTCTCCGGCAGTGAGCACCCGACGCCAGGACGAACTCCGGTGAGCATCTGAGCCCGTGTCCGTGTGCCCCTGTCCAAGCCAAGCACACATTAAGCTTCCTCGCATCCTCGCGACTCTGGTAAGCATCGGCGCCACCCCCTACCCCTCTAGCATCGTCGGCACGGCGCCGCTAGTGCCGTCGCCGCCGCCAGAGACATTTGTGCCGCCAGTCTTTGGTCGTTTAGATCTAGGCCTTTAGATCTACATCTAGTGGTTGAGATTAGAACACTTATCGAATCGTTTTGTTTTGATCTGAATCGTGCGTAGTCACTTAGATATAACGGTGCGGAAGCGTGATCCAGCGCGAACCAGTACGCGCCAATCAGACGCTGCCGCGTTTCACTAGTTTTATTTTAAAATCTGAATTTAGATCTATTAGATATTCAAACTTATAAATTCAATAACTTTTGATCTGTTTGTCCAAAAATTACAACTTTTATATCAATGGATTCAGAAAAATGATCCCTACACATCTCTGGCCTTGATTTGGTCATTTGCATCTGAAAAATTAGGATTTATTGCAGAAGCATTTGTAGGCCTATTTTGGCTATAAAAATTATTTAGAAAATTGTTTTAAAGTAAATTTTAGTTTATTTAGACTTTAGAAAGTTTACTTTGTATTCAGTACTTTTTAGTTTGACTTGATTTGTGTGTCAAAACATTTCATCGCATTTGCATGCATTCATATATATATTTTCGTGTGTATATTGAATGTGGATTTTGTTGTATCAAATATTGTGTAGATTTTGGTGATTGTGGAGATTGTGATTGTGAGAACTGTTCCTATTCTCCTAGCTACCAAGGCAAGTGATATTTTCATACCATGTCCTATTATTTTCCTTATTTGCATTAGATATATTTTGAGTAGAAATTTGAATGGTGATTTCAAAGTATATGCTATGCTATGGTAAATCTTATAGATGTTGTCTTAGTAGATTTTCCCTAAGTTAATAGACATGTTATGCTAGCATGCTTAGCCTAGCTAGTAGAATGCAAGGGTGCAATATTCATGCTATGAAATATTTCTAAGTCTATGACTATGTGTTTTTAAAACAACTATGTGAATGAATCACCTGGGTGGAATGGGAAGAATGGTTTGTGTTGAGTGGTTACACAAGGCCCATGCCTATGGTTTACCTTGTGTATCACACTTGTGGATGGCCACCCAGGAACAAAGAGATTTGAGATGTTTAGTGTTGAGAACCTTCAAGTGCAACCGCATGGCATATGGGCTCTGCCTTGACCAACTAGGTTGCATGAACTTAGCCATATGAACAGTTGGTGGTAGGGTTGATAGGATCGAACGCGTCCATGGTGGTCTAAGGGAATGCTTATGAAAAGTCTCGTCTTGATGCATGTCGAGTCTTGTGGGGAAAGTGCACCACCTCTCGAGAGGGTGAAACCTAAGAACTTAGCCGTGTCCCCAATAACTGACATTTTGAGCATCAAAGACATTGAAATGATCAACGATCTCCTAATCCCAATTTCTCTAAGTTAAAATTTGTGGTTGAACAAGGGTAGAGGCTCACCAATCTCTATTGGTGGTTCCTAAGTAATTTTTGACAAACAAAAACTTAGTGTTTTCAAGTAATAAGAAAAACCTTATTTTGAGCAAAGCCATCCTAAGCTACACTTAGCCAAATTCATATAGATATTAGATACTACTATTATACTATGGTATCACTTTCCAATACAATTCCAAATGTATTGACCCTTTATGGCTGTAACTTATTATGTTGCAGGTTACTCTGATGGTGACTAGGGTTGTCAGTCTACACTCAACATGTTTGCCTGTGGCACATGAAGATGAAGACTTATATTTATTTACTTTATGTTGTGAACTCTATGTATTAGCCTTGGGCTAATGCGCTGTTGTAAGGTTCCCAACCTTTAATAAGGTTGAGATCCCTGTGTTTACAATGCTAGTCCCTGGATCAATAGCTAGCATCCACAGTTAAGATGTAATATCAAGAAACAAAGGTCATAATACAACTTTATAACCAGGAATAAAATAAATTATTACATCTTACATAGCTCATTTGGCTATCTCATTACAATGCAGCAGAATATAACAATAGCATGGGGTCCTTCATCTTCAAAGTGCCACAGGCAGACATGTTGGTTGTAGACTTCTAATCCTAATCATTTAACTTCACTAATATCAATCAAACCTGCAACATAACAAGTTACAGCCACAAGGGTCAATACATTTGAATTGTATTGGCAAGTGATACTATGGTGGTATAGTGGAGTTTATCATCTATATGCACTTGGCTAAGTGGAGCTTAGGCTTGCTTTGCTCAAAAATAGAATTTCCTTATCATTTGAAAACACTAAGTTTTTGCTTGACAAAAATATCACCCAAGGAACCACCAATAGAAATTGGTGAACCTTAAACCCTTGTTCAACCACAAGTTTTTAACTTAGAAATTGGGATGATGAGATTCTTGATTGCTTCCATGTCTTGATGATCAAATTGTCCTTTGCCAGGGACATGGCTAATTACTTAGATTTTACACTCTGCAGAGGTGGTGCACTTTCCCCACAAGACTTGGTTTCACCAAGACAAGATCTTTCAGAAGCCTTCCCTTAGACCAAAATGGACGCGCTCCAACCTATCAAACCCCTACCACCAACTGTCCATTTGGCTAAGTTATTGCAACCTATATGATCCAGGCAGAGCCCATAATGCCAAGTGGCTGCACTTGAAGCTTCTCAGCATTTGACATCTCAAATTTCTTTGTTCCTGGGTGGCCATCCACTAGTGAGATACACAAGGTTCACCAGTCCCATGGCCTTGTGTAACCACTCAACACAAACCATTCCTTCCATTCCACCCAGGTGATTCATCACTTAGTTGTTTTATTAAATAAAACACAAGTCCTCAGACTTAGAAATTTTCCATAGTATGAATATATATTCCAACCTTATTTTCTATTAGCTAAGCTAAGCATGATAGTAGTAGGAATCTTAACTCAGGAAATTTCTACTAAGGTTTCATCTACTAGGATTTCCCTTGGCATAGTTTACACTTAGCAAAATTCCATGCAAGTCCTACTTAGAAATATCACTAATGCATAGTGAAAATAATGGGACAAAAGTATGAAGCATCGCTTGCCTTTTTGGTAGAGAGTTTAAGTTCACTCCTTGATCTTTGCAATGCTCACTCACTTCAAATCACTACAATTCAATCAAGCAAACAATATTTCAATCTACCATTCAAGCAATTCAACACATAAAATATTAAAACAAAGCAATGCATGTAAGCATGCAAAAGGTTGTTTTATTTGTAAAAGTGGTTTCTAGTAAGTTATGAACATTTGGAAACACCATTTGGTCATTTTGTAAAGTGGCAAAACCATTTGTAAAAGATTCTATCTCTAAACCATTTTTAAACCAAATCATTATTTCATGTGGTGAAGAAATGCTTTTAGTAAGGCAGAATTCTATAGGTTTCACAAAATATGTTTTCAAACCATATAATCTTGTGTTTAGGGTCAGAGAGTTTATTTCCAAAACATTTCTCAAAGATTTTCTTCCAAAACCATTTTTAATAAATAAACCATATTTTTATTTGACTAGAAATGGTTTAAATCAAAGATTCATTCTTTTGTTTCACCAAATACATTTTTGAAACCACAATTTGTTTCCTATGGTCAGTAGGTTCAAAACACACCATTTGCCAAATATTTTATCCTCAAAATAATTTTGAACTAAATTTTATAACCTAAACAAGCATACATAAGTTTCTGCAAAAACAAACATTTTACCAGAATCTTTTTACTAAACAAAGTGTATGGTTGGCTAGGGCTTGTTTTTCTGAATCCATTGATATAAAGTTTGCAAAATTTGGACGTGTAGATTAAAAGTTATAGATTTTACAAAATGGAACAACTAATAGATCAAATCTGTTTTAATTCAAACTAGCCGAGACACGTGGCGTGTTTTAATTCGCCGGTACCGCTTCGGTTGGATCAAGCAATGAGAGGCGTTGGATCTAAGTTAGATCGTGCGGCATAGAGGCGCTACTTACCTCTTCGTCAAGTTTCTATCCTGTCCTTTGGATCTGCATCTAACGGCGCTAAGCGTCTGGTCATGGTTCGGCGGCGCTAGAAACGGTGAGCGGCGGCGATGCGTTCAGGCGGTGGCGCTCCGGCTAATACAGGAAGCAAGGGGGATGGGGAATAAGATCACCGAGTTCGCTGGGTCGCGGGGATGCTCAAGGTACTCGCGTTTGGTCAAAGGGGCGCACTGGGTTGCAGGACTTCCTCGTCGGAGTTGAGCCGTACCTCGGGTGCGGTCAGACGTCGACGGGGGCGAGTCTCTGGAACGCAAACGAGAAAAATAATGCATCATTAAGGTGCGCACGAGTTCAAGGATCGCGAGAATACTCACCAGTGAGCAAGGGGCGCACGGGTTGGGCGTCAGTAGCTCGTCGGAGAGGTAGCAGGCGGCAGCGACGCTCAGGCCTGGTTGTTGTCGAGCATAAGGGGCACGCGCGGATGATCTAGAGCTATTGGCAGATGCGCAAGAGAGAGGGGGTCATGCTCGTGGGGGTTAGAGGAAGAGGGGTGGTACGGCTTGGTCGAAATCGAGGAAGAAAGCTCGTCGGGGCCGCGAGGTTGTAGAGCAAATCTGGGACGACCTGATGGCTCTGGTCGTGTGATGCTCGAGGGGAATGAAGGAGGGGAGGGAGGCAGTTAAGTGGGAGTGATGTAGCCCGACCTACGGTCGTTACCACATCTTGGTCTCCAACTTACGCCAAGTCGTCATGGACTCCAAAGGTGAATCCGTTCCTCTGTGCGCGCCCACTTCCTACCCTATTGAATGGTATGCTACTTCATACTCCGTCACATATGCATGATAGGTTCACACCGACAAGTACGGAGGCAAGGGAGGAAGCCCGGGACATCAAGCCCGACAAGACGGAGGCTTGGAAGAGGAGACGGAAGAAGCCACGGCTGAACCACCGGAGTCTCCGGCCTACACCGGAGTCTCCGGTCCTGCTACACCGGAGTCTCCGGACCTACCTCCGGACCGACCCCAGCAACCGCCCGAGGACAGTCAGAACGCCACTCCGGAGACGACACCGGAGACAGACCGGAGTCTCCGTCCTAGACCGGAGTCTCCGGACCCCACACCGGAGTCTCCAGCCTGCACGATGGGCCTGCGCGCCGCCAGCTGGGCCTTCGGCCCATGTACCCCTCTATCTCGTCCAAACCCTAGTTTTATCCCCAAACTACCCCTGTTTATGTGGCTGGCCTATAAATAGAGCCCCCACCCCTCATGTACCCCTCAGGCATAGATGATAGACTAAAGACAACCCCCATTGTGGAATCTCTAGTTTTGCCTCATCCCCTTTACCAAGGGGACCGACTATCGTCACCAACCTCGATTGGACTTTGCATCACGCATCCATCGTTGAACAAGGCCTTGGAGTTCGACGTCTCGTCTCCAAGTTGTCAAGACCCTCCCCAAGGTGTTCTTCCCTCTCCGATGTGGATTTGAGGGAGCACGTTGACCGATCTTTCCTTGCGAGGATTCTATCGGACCGGTGGCCGCCGTTCGGGAGCAATCGGCCTTGTATCGTGTGAGTTTTTGCGTGTGTTCATCGTGTTCTTCGCGTGGTGTGTGTTCGCTTCCGCTACCTTCTCCCTTTCCCCTCGCTTTCCCATCGATTTGACCACGAGATTCGTGAAGATCGGGCACCCAAGAGGTTAAACCCTCCATCATCTGGTATCAACAGCTTTTGGTTGCCACGGATTTCTCATCGATTTGGTCTTTTCCCCATAAATTTTAAAATTTCACCAAAAACAGCCCCAATTCGTGTTTTGGATCGATCTGTGATTTGAGTGCGTTTTGGTAGGTTTTGATCCATGGATTACTTGCTAAACTAGTTGATCTACCTTCCCCTGCGTTCCCATGGCCTAATTCCTTGATTTCCCCCATATCTCTGAGGTTTTGGTTCGAGTTTTTCCGCCCAAAACGCGTCACATTCGAGTTCTGGACGCTCTGGAATCTTCCGGACTGGAGTCTCCGGCCTAGACCGGAGTCTCCGGACTTTTTGGGCTCCAGACCGGAGTCTCCGGACCTCCAGACCGGAGTCTCCGCCCCTCCCTGCAGACAGAAAAACTGCAGCACGGTTTTGAGCATAACTTTTGCATTTCAACTCGGATTTTGGTGTTCTTTAGCTCGTTTCTAAGAGGAGAAGGAGCACTACATCATCATCTGCGTTGTTCATGCTATCTACTCCATCCAAATTCCGTGATCAAGGCGGAAGCCAACAATAAAGGGTGAAGATCGTCGACGAAAGGTATAAACATTCCGCGACTTCTCCCCACTTGCATTCCTTTGTGAACCCCACTATCTTTGCGAGCAACAAACACCTATTAAGACTAGTTCCTCTTATGATTGCTTGGGCTATGCACATTTGATACCTTGTAGATTCCGAGCAACCGTTGTGAGCGCTATCTCATATAGTTATCTTGTATAGTTGTTGGCACAAGGAAGAGGCAAGTGAAAAAGAAAAAGAAAAAGAGAAAAAAAATAGAAAAAAAGTGAAAAAGAGGAACAAAAAAAGAAATATACATGTGCCTCATAGAATAGGAAGCGCAAGCTCGATGAACATCATATAGGTGGTACTTATTGTGCATATCTTGTAGCCCACCAATTAATTGCAATCGAACTAGCGTCTCTCCTTGTACTTGTGTGACACGAGCTTATAGTCTTCGCTAGGTAATCATTTGGTTCTTATCTCACTTTCTCCGTCGCACAAGTCCCATTTATCCCACCGTGTGTGTTTCCTTGTACATATTTCCTACCTTGTGGATTGACTTGTTTGCTTTGTGATCATTGTGGTTCTTTACTTGCCAATACAACATCTTGATTTCGGATTGGTTCTTGACATGCCATTTTTCATACCTATCCACCATAGGCCTTGTGTGTGTGTGTTTTTTGGTTAGTAGTTGGTTTTGGTGTTCCGCGTGAACTTCACTTTGCTTGGCTTATTGCTCTCAAGTGTGGCCACTTGTACGATACGATCTTCCAAGGTAAAGTAAGGTTTGACGTTGTATCCCTAACTCCCACTACCACTTCCATATACACCGCTTGGTCTTGCGCATCATGTCTAGTGACTCCGGAACCGAGGATGATATCTATGAAGAATCCATGATGAGCCACCATGACTACGACTCCACAAGTATAGAGGACATGACGGAGCACAACACCGACAATGGCTCAGCATGCTTTGAGGACCCGGAGCACTACATCGACAACGGCTCCACATGCATGGAATACATGGAGCATGACATCAACTATGGCTCCTCAAGCATGGAAGACTTGGAGCTCTACACCAACAATGGCTCCACATGCTTGGGTGATATGGAGTACTACACCAACAATTACTCCCCAAGCATGGACAATTTCGAGTGCGACATCGATGACGCCTCGCCAAGCATGGAGGACACGGAGAACTTCATCGACTTTGATGGCTCTTCCATGAGACATGAAGAATTCCTCCACCGTGTGGAGATGGAAGCCTACTACGCCAAGCAAGAAGAGGCGCATCATCAAGATTCCATGACCTTCAAGGCCAAGCGTGCCACACCAAAGGGCACCACCTACTTCGATGATCCACCTCCAAGGCGACAAGCGCCACCACCTAGATGGCGTCAAGCTCCACCATCTCCAAGGCGCCAAGCTACATCACCTCCAAGGCGCCAAGCTCCAACTCATATCCAAACAAGAGTGGCGTCCAAACATCATATACATCAAGAGGCGCCAAGAAACAAGAATCTTCATCGACAAACATCCTCTCATGAGCATCGCCACCATAAAGAGGATACAAGACATCGTCAAAGGCATCTTCGCCACCACGACAAAGAATTTGTGATGAGAACCAACCATAATGCTCAAGCAAGCTCAAGAAGGCACCACAAGCACAAGAAGAGTGCCAAGGCAAATGATCACCATCGTGAGCGTCATGTGTATGACCAAGTGCGTCACCAACATCAATCATCGGCAAGGCACGCCAATGACCTCCGTCGACACCATCATAGGGCACCTTCAACTACTCGTGCCACCACCACAATGGCACCAAGATCAAGCCTTCCTCCACGCCATCAAGCTTCAATGCCTACGCTTGACTTCCACGACCTCGCCAATGAGGAAAATGTAGACCTCTACTTCGCCAAGTTGGATAGCATGAGCCTACCTCCACCACTACTACGAGATGGCCACAAGACGGTCGAGCATGGGATTTTCCCTTCGACTAAGGAGGCGAGCGATGATGCCCATCTTATGGCATCCAACCTTGAAGGCGACAAGGTCAAGATTGGCGAGCATGGGATTTTCCCTTCACCAAAGGTGGCGCTTGGAGTTGAGGAAACCGAGCCTATCCCCATATGCTTGAGTGATGATGTGGTACCAATCCCATGTGAGTATGAGAGCCACTTAGCCCACTTGAGTGAGAACAAGAGTGAGATGAGTGACTCCACCTTATGTGATATTGAGTGCTTCCACTTTGAGGGCATGAGTGATACACCGAGTGAGTTGAGAGTGGTAGTTGATAGGTCAAGTGAGACCATTTCTATTTCTAACAACTTACCCTCTACCTCTAGTGTATTCTCTTATGTTGTGCTAGGTTCCATGGATCAAGACGCGCCAAGCCATGAAGCAATGATGCCTCAATTGGAGAAGATGTACATGGTGCATGAAGATGATGCTACGCCATGGCTACATCAAGAAGACGAAGTCGTCCACAAGGAGGCCACTACTTCCACAACACCCACTTCATATGAGAGGTATGAACAAGGTAACAATAAGGGTGTTGATGATGCCATGATCCCACTAGTGGACATGATGAATTGTGAGGATATGCATGCTATGGATGATACTTGTGACATTACATATGCTTCATTCATATTCCCATATGATGCTTTGCCTTTACATAATATTGCTCATGTGGAATTGTTTGATTGTTATACCATTTTCATAAACATGCCATGCTATGCATCTTGTGTGTATCCTCCAATTGCTTCGGACTTGCTTTGTCATGCTAGTCATTCAATTTCTCCTGTTGCTTGCAATAAGATGAATGCTTGCTATTTCACTTGTTTTGCTTGCAACAACATTGATCATATGCGTTATCATGAGATGGCCCCCATAGCTTTCTCAATTTTTGGAGATTTTGATGATTTCCATGATAAGCATGTTCCCCACTTGCATACTCACCATGCACCTATTTCATACTTGATTGACATTAATGGTGATGTGCACAAGAAGAGATACATCATGATGGATGATGTGTATCTCTACCATGCACACACGTTCTTCCTTTTACATGTGATGTGTGTAGGTACCCGCACTATCATGTCAACCTCGGTTGAGCACGAGTTGACAAAAAGAGCTCTTAAGAGCATCCCACAAGTGAGTTCAAGATCGAACCCAGCTCTGATACCTTTTGCATGCTTCGCATCTTTCATGTTGGCAAATTGCTCTTTCCTATGGTTTGATTGCAAGCATTTTGATGGTATTATCTCACCTTGTGACATTCATGTTTCTTCGCTTTTGGATAATGATGCTTTGTGTGTTGCAACAAAAATGTTGAACATTTTCTCTTTCCGATGTTTTGTGTGCAACCACAAATCCATTAAGAGCATGTATTGTCATGAGAGCTTCCAAGAATCTCGTCTTGTTGTTGCAACAAACATAAGGACCACTTGCTCTTTCATTTGGTTTGTTTGCAAACACGTTACTTTGGCTTCCACTTGGGATACTCATATTCCCATGATATTTGCTATCAATGATTTGTGTGTGACATCCAACATGTCGAACAATTTCTGTTTTGGATATTGATGTTGTTTTGGATATTCTTCCTTTTGTGTTTTGCCAAATTCTCCTAACTTTGCATCAAAGATGTTGATCAAATTTCTATTCGATTGCTTTGAGTGCCACACTAAGACATTATATGGAGTTTTTGAGTTACCACATTTGGATGATGTTCAAACGATTTCCATGCACTTTGACCTTGCATATGCATTCCATTTGCTATCCTTGTATTGTGCTAATAGTGTTGTGAACACGAATGGACATGCCACATTTGACATGCTCCTCTATCACGCACGAAAATATTTTGCTTGGTCTTTGTTGTGTGAAGGCACATATGCATACACGTCAACCTCTATGGACTATATGTTGACAAGAGGAACCGAAGAGAGTTACCTATGGCTACCCTTCATCGAGCTATCTCTACAAGCTAAGGCTTCAAGGAAGGTGAAGGAACATTGAAGTGTTGTCAAGTCAATCTTCCCGAGGACGACTCTATGGTGAAGCCCAGGATCAAGGATGTCCTTCGACCTCTTCTACTTCGTGATGAACATGGAGAGTCGAGGACGACTCTTTTTGAAGGGGGGGAGCTGATGTATCCCGACCTACGGTCGTTACCACATCTTGGTCTCCAACTTACGCCAAGTCGTCATGGACTCCAAAGGTGAATCCGTTCCTCTGTGCGCGCCCACTTCCTACCCTATTGAATGGTATGCTACTTCATACTCCGTCACATATGCATGATAGGTTCACACCGACAAGTATGGAGGCAAGGGAGGAAGCCCGGGACATCAAGCCCGACAAGACGGAGGCTTGGAAGAGGAGACGGAAGAAGCCACGGCTGAACCACCGGAGTCTCCAGCCTACACCGGAGTCTCCGGTCCTGCTACACCGGAGTCTCCGGACCTACCTCCGGACCGACCCCAGCAACCGCCCGAGGACAGTCAGAACGCCACTCCGGAGACGACACCGGAGACAGACCGGAGTCTCCGGCCTAGACCGGAGTCTCCGGCCTACACGATGAGCCTGCGCGCCGCCAGCTGGGCCTTCGGCCCATGTACCCCTCTATCTCGTCCAAACCCTAGTTTTATCCCCAAACTACCCCTGTTTATGTGGCTGGCCTATAAATAGAGCCCCCACCCCTCATGTACCCCTCAGGCATAGATGATAGACTAAAGACAACCCCCATTGTGGAATCTCTAGTTTTGCCTCATCCCCTTTACCAAGGGGATCGACTATCGTCACCAACCTCGATTGGACTTTGCATCACGCATCCATCGTTGAACAAGGCCTTGGAGTTCGACGTCTCGTCTCCAAGTTGTCAAGACCCTCCCAAAGGTGTTCTTCCCTCTCCGATGTGGATTTGAGGGAGCACGTTGACCGATCTTTCCTTGCGAGGATTCTATCGGACCGGTGGCTGCCGTTCGGGAGCAATCGGCCTTGTATCGAGTGAGTTTTGCGTGTGTTCATCGTGTTCTTCGCGAGGTGTGTGTTCGCTTCCGCTACCTTCTCCCTTTCCCCTCGCTTTCCCATCGATTTGACCACGAGATCCGTGAAGATCGGGCACCCAAGAGGTTAAACCCTCCATTAGGGAGTAATCGCGGGGAGGAATTACGGGCGCGTTTATGCCAATTCATTTGCAATCAACGCCGGCAGAAACAGTAGAGGGCGAGGTCGGCGGCGGGTGAGGAAGAAGGATCTGGCGGTGGGGCCGTTTCGTCAGCGAAGGAAGATAGAGGAGGTGGGGGTCCGTCTGTCAGCATCGCTGCGGTTGAGAGTTTGAGTAGAAAACGCTTCGCGCTGCGAGAGAGAGGGAGTGGGCTGCGGTTGGGCTTAATGGGCTAGTTAGGCTGGGCTGGGTCCTTTCACATTTTTTTATTCTGTTTGTTTTTATTTTTCCTTTTCTTTAATTCTGTTTTGATTTTGTTTAAACAATTCAAACCTCAATTTGATTTCAAACCTTTGCCAAAATTTGTGTAGGTTTAAATATGGATTTGTAATATATTCTGATGTCAATTTTTTGAAATAAAATTTTATTCTTTTTAGGGTCTTTTATTTATTTGATTAGGCCCTTGTTTTAATTCAAATAGGATTTAATAATATTTTCAAACACCATTTAAGTTTCTAAAAACTTTCCAAATCTTTTCAGTAGGTTTTTATTTGATCAATAGGGTGTCAAATAATTCATCTTGAATTATTTGGAATAATTTAATATGTTTTATTAATCATTTAGGATTGGGTATTTGTTTCAATTCCAATGGAATTAAATATAGTTTTATTTCCCTAGTTTTTATTTGGAAGTTTTCTTTAATCTTAATTAGGTTGAATTAAACAACTTTTACTTCACTTGGGTAAATTCCAAAATATTATTTTCCCAATTTTTAGTCAATTATTTCTAAAAGGGGTTTTGTCTTTATTCAAATGGAATTTGGTTTAAGCCCTTTTATTTTATTTGGAAATTATTTATCCTATAATTTTATTTGGATTTGGATTCCATTCATTCTATTTGTTTATGGTCTTTGCCAAGATTTAATTTGGTCTTTAAATAATCCTTATTTAATATTTCTTTCTTTATCTTATAAAATTCATAACTTTTTATTTAGAGATCCAAACTTGGTGATTCCAATTGGTAATAACTCTTGTTTAATATTTGTTTATCCTTTTAAATATCTTTGGGACTAATGCTCACCTTTTGGTATGGATTTTAGATAAGGGCTTTATTAGCTTTGGAAATTCAATTTCCTTGTCTTATTATATTCATTAGATTTTATTTATGGTTCCAAATTAAGTGAAACCAATTTATATGGCTTTATAATATTTCTATTTGTCTTTCTTGATCATTCGTAAATGTTTGTTGAGAAGATTTCATATGGATCAAATCCATAGGCTTGGAGATAACTTGAAAATGATTTTTATTCCATTAGGGTTTGGATTTATTTTCCAAGTGTTTAAATTTCCAGATACATTCATTGAGGAATGCATTTATCTTGATTTGGATTTTGTTGAATTCAAACTTTAATTAAAGTTTGTTCAAGATGGGATTTTTAAGTTTACAATTAGAAACAAAAGTTTCTTTTCACCCTGAAATTCAACAAAATTTTTATTTTGTTTTATTTATTTTCACATTACAAGATTTGGGATGTGACAGTTGTAAAGACTATGTTATGTCTAGAATGACGATGTAAGAATGACCTTTGTATCTGTGTACTTCATCTTAAACCGTGGATGCTAGCATTATGATCCAGGGGCTAGCATTGCAATCACAGTGATCTTTACCTTATTTGGTGAGATCTTGCAGATGGTATTAGAGCATTGTGTTTCCTGTAGGATTATGACCCTAAGATGGATTAGACTAAGGAAACCACTAGGAAAAATGCAAACTCCTTTACAAATTTGCACACTTGTCTCTTTTCATCTCGTAAAACTTCTCCTAATCTTCTTTCTCCACTCTATTTGTAGATGAACTCCATCAACGAAGCCGTCAAGAAGGGACCACTAATGACCATGCCTTTAGAGTGTGAGACGGAGTTTCCCAATGCACTCAAGAACATTATGGTCACCATGGGAATACATGGTGAATCTGTGTATAAGGGATTCCCAGTGATGGATGAAGGAGAAGAATATTGGTGGGTGCAACTCCACTTGTATAAAAACAAGGAGGATAACCACAATGAATCGGGATTCTGCATGGTCACCAACTATGAAATGCACATGTCATTCTTTGACTCTGCAAGGAATGCACCTTGGAATGTCATCAAGGAACTTGGTGATAGACTCAAGTGTAGAATGCTCTCAGAATGACCTTAGAGAGGAGAAGAAGCATACCCAAGAATTAGAGGCCACTATAAAACGTCTAAGGGAAGATGTTATAGACTTGGCATTTGAGTCTTGTGATCAAGACAAGCAAATTGCAACCAAGGATTCTCAAATAGCTACTTTGACTAGAGAGTGAGAATTTTGATGTACTCCAATAGTTGGACCACCACACTTGTCGTTTTTCTTGCGTTAATAATTTGATCATACCAACTGAGGTGGTATGCCAAGTTTTTAGTCTAAGTGGTGTGTGAACCTTGTGTTTGTGATTGAGTGTTGTATGCCATGACTTGTGTTTTTTTTAATAATTTACATGTATGTTTTGGCTTTTGTTTCACTACCTTGTGTAATTTACTTCTCTTGTATCTAATTTTATCTATCCTATGCAATAGATGCCTAGCTTTGTTTTCAGCACCGCTGAGGAGTTCAAGGGAACTCATTTTGGTTCTCGTATCGTGGAGCTCACTACTGTGCTCAACCTACCCCTTCCCAATATCAAGGGACTTCAGCTGAGGAAGTTCGAGAGGAAGGACTTGTGGGTATTTAGAGTCTCCCAGCCAGGACGCTAGTCTGAGCCTCCCACCAAGGAGATTGCCTTCAAGATTCTCCATGAAGACAAGGAGAAGGGACTTGACGTTGCCATGCAAGAGCTGCTAGGACGTCTCTGCCGCTGTCACTCCTCCGAGCTCAAGGGCATCTACTTCCACCCATTTGGAAAGCGTGACGAGGAGGGAGAGGCTATAGTGTATGACGATGCCACTAGAGCCACCATTGAGTCTGTACGTATCTCTCTTTAGGACTTAGGGGGCCTCATTAGGTACCTTGACACTGATAGGACCAACGTCATGCTTAGAAATGACGAGCTTCATGTCCAGCTGAGGGAGAAGGACAAGGCCTTCGAGGAGCAGGACGAGTGCATTAAGGAAATGGAGGCTAGGTTCTAGAAGCAATACAAGAGGTTCAAGAATCAAGAGAAGAGGGTGCAAGATAGGAACAAGAAGATCAATGGGATGAACGCTGAGATGGAGCTCAAGGATCTTGAGCTAGAGACCTAGCAGGAGGTGATAGAGAGGCTGTGTTCGCGGAAGAGAGAGCTTCGAGCGAAGATCGATGCTTTGACTACTAGTGTAGAGGAGTACAAGGCAGGTTTCGAAGAAGCAGGGCTCACTCTAGTGGATGAGGAGGTCGAGATGGAGGAGTAGTGTTGACTACTTAGCCATCCATTTATCTATCATCACTCGTTTTATTGATCCGCATTGATCATCCAACATCTTGATGACTGTGCCAGTGTATTTACTATTCCAAAACTTGTTGGTTTTTTGAACCAAAACTTTATCGTATGTTTGTTGGTTGATGTTTATTGCTATATGTTGTATTGAGCATGTTAGGATCTATGGGTTATATCTCATTACTTATCCTTATTGAAATCACAGATGCCTCCCCATCGCACTCACCCCAACAATAACAATAACAACAATGGTGAAGAGATGCAACAGCTGATGGCAGCCCAAACTCAGTTGATGGAGATGATCACCCAGTTTATGGCGAATCAGAATCAGAACCAAAACAACAACAACAACAACAATGACGACAACGACAACGACGACAACAACAACAACAACAACAACAACAACAACAACAAAATCAAAAACAACAACAACAACCAAAACAACCCACCAGCCTTTGATATGCTCACTAGGTTTCTGAGATTGAGGCTTGCTAAGTTTTCGGGAACCTCGGATCCTATGGTAGCCAGTGATTGGCTATGCTCTATGAACAAGGACCTAGTTATTGTTGGCTGTACTGATGAGGAAAAAGTTAGATTTGCAGCACACCTGCTATAAGGACCGGCAGCTACATGGTGGGACAACTTCCAAATTACTACTCCTATTGAAGAAGTGACTTGGGCAATATTTGTGGATGGATTCCGCACTCCTCATATCTCTTCAGGAGTGATGGGATTGAAGAAGAAGGAATTCCACAACCTCAAACAACGCCACCGCAGTGTTGTAGAATATATTGAGGAGTTCAACAATCTGGCATGCTATGCACCGGATGATGTTGACACAGATGCCAAGAGGAAGGAAAAGTTCCTTGAGGGTCTGAATGATGAGATGTGCATGCATCTATCCGTTGCATATGTTCCAACCTATCAGTCTCTGTGTGACAAAGCTACCATCTTGGAGAGAAATATGAAGCAGGTTGAGAATAGAAAGAGGAAGCATCACTTTGATAAGCACATCTCAGGATCGTGTCACAAGCGTTCCTATGGTGAAGGTGGTGGAAGTTATGGATCCCATAAATATGGGGGTCATAAAAACCACCGCAACAATAGCTACCATGATAGCAAGAATCACCGTGTACATGAAAATGGTGGACATAGAAACCACAAGAGTGGGTACAAGGGTCACCATGGTGGAAATGGAAGTCAGCCTGCAAAAAGGGACATTAGTCAGGTTGAGTGCTTCAAGTGTAAGAAAACTAGGCACTATGCAAATGAATGCCCATAAAAGAAGACTGATGGAGCCAATAAGCCAAATCCTTTCCAGAAGGGTCATGTGAACCACATCAATGTGGAGGAAATCCATGATGAGGCTGATGCTGTGGTTGGTAAGTTCAAGATTAATTCTTTTCCCGCACTTATCCTTTTTTATACCGGCGCATCGCATTCATTCATTTAAAGAGCATTTGTATGCCAAAATGGACTTCCAACTGAAACTATTGGGTTTCCTATAAAAGTAAGCTCCCCAGGTGGAGAGAAGATACTAAATTTTGGATGCCATGATCTAGTCTTAGAATTTGGAAAGAACAAATTTCCAGTTAGTCTAATAATCCTAGAATCCCAAGGATTTGATGTAATTTTGGGTATGGATTGGATGACTAAGTAGGAGGGAGTAATATATTGTGCCAATCATACTATCACACTCACAACCCCGGATAAGAAACGGATTACATTCAAGTCTAACTTTGAACCAAAAGGGAGTAAGCTAAATTCCCTTAAGGGGGTTAGCATAGACAGTTGTCAACACCCGGATTTTTAATCCCAGATGCATGTTATGCCATACATCACAATCCCAGGATTACCATTTTTGCGAGACATAACAGATTTGGATACCATAGTACATCATCCATTACAAACCATATATAAGGTCTTACACAAATAAGGATCTCATGATCCAGTTCTTAATACAACTCAAGCAGCGGAATTACGTAATAATAATGGTAGCGTAGGCGAAGCTCCATCTTCGGGGTCACAGGCAATGCTGACGATGGGAGATGATCCTACTTGTCGTAACCTTCTTGGGGTCCATCATCCTGGTACTCCTCTTCATAGTCTGGCCACGGGAATAGCCAGGGACAAAGCTGTAGGGGTTCGTAGCATGGAGAACAAAAAAATTCTACCGCATGCAAACAAACAAGCCAAGATCTATCTACTAGATTGTAGCAACAAGTTGATAGAGGAACTCACCCTCGAAGATTCCAAAGCGGTTAACGAGAGCAGATTCTCGTGGGTGATATAGTCGTACTCTTGCCGATCTCAAGATCGTGTAGACGATCCTTCCGGCGCTGCGTTCCGGCAGCGCTTCCGCAGTCGGTCACACGTTCGGTACTCGATGAAGACCTTCCTCTCCCTTGTTCCAACAGGTAGCGGAGGTTGTAGCACTCTCCTCGCGATTCCGGCAGCACGACGGCGTGGTACCGAAAGTAGAGGGGAGATCTCGCAGGGCTTCGCCTTAAGCCGGAGCGAGTATGCTGGACTATGAGCAAGGCCTTGGAGATCTAGGGTTTAGAGGCACCAAGGGAGGAGGCTAGGCCAGCGGCTAGGGCTTGGGGAGAGCCCCAACTCGGCGGCTAGGGAAAACCCTAGGGCGGCGGCGACTTGTGGTGGCCGGCGGCTAGGTCTAGGGTTTTGGTGGAGAGAGGTGTGTAGCGAAGAGGGGCACCCCTGCCCCTCCTTTTATAGGTGGGAGGGCGCCGGCCAAGGGGAGGGAGTCCTCCCCCAAGTCGGCCTCCTTGGCCGGTGGGTGGAGGGAGAGGAACGCCTCCCCAAGTAGGATTCCTACTCTCCCTCCACCAAGCAAAACTGCCGTTTGACTTTTCAAATTGGCGTTCGACTTTTTCAAACTAGGATTTGATTTGTCCCTTTATTTTGCTCAGCCATGATACCTAGTACATGATGAAACCATTCCACATTGTCATGACACATTCATGTACCCTTCCCCTCCGGAGTGTCGGACCTTCCGGAACCTTCTAGAACATTCCCGATGAAAACACCGGAATCATTCCCCAACTCCAAAACAGACTTTCCTTATATGAATCATATTCTCCGGACCATTCCGGATCTCCTCGTGATATCCTGGATCCCATCTGAGACTCCGAACAGCATTCGGTCTCTTACTCATCATTTCATAACTACTCAACAACATCGAATCCTTAAGTGTGTCTCCCTACGGTTCGTGAATTATGCGGACATGATCGAGACACTTCTCCGATCAATAACCAATAGAGGAATCTGGAATTTCATATGGCTCCCACATATTTATACGATTACTTTGCGATCGAATGAACCACTTACATACGATACCAATTTCCCTTTGTCTCACGATAGTTTACTTATCCGAGGTTTTGATCGTCGGTATCTCTGCATACCTAGTTCAACCTCGTTACCGATAAGTACTCTTTTCTCGTTCCCGTGATATGTGATCCCTTGTGAGCCAGTCACATGCTTGCAAGCTAATTGGATGACATTCCACCGAGAGGGCCCAGAGTATATCTATCCGTCATATGGATGGACAAATCCCACTCTTGATACATGTGTCTCAACCCATACTTTCCGAACACTCAATGCCACCTTTATAGCCACCCAGTTACGGTGTGGCGTTTGATGTCATCAAAGCATCCTTCCGGTGATGGTGATAAGCATGATCTCATGGTCGAAGGAATTAGGTTACTATGTATCAGAAAGCTTATAGCAATTGAACTAAAAATGACTTGATCTTTATGCTATGCTCATCTATAGGAGTATGTCCATCATACCATTCTCCTAATGATATGATCTTGTTGTTAATAACATCTCAATGTTCATGATAGGGAAACCACAATCATCTATTAACCAACAAGCTAGTATTATGAAGAGGCTTTACTAGGGACTCTAATTTAGTTTAAAAATCACACAAGTATTAATGTTTCCTGGTTAATACTGTTATAGCATGAATGTAAACATTTATCATAAACACAAAGATATAATAATAACTACATTTATTATTGCCTATAGGGCATATCTCCAACAAAAGCCATGAGTACTCTTTAAGTACTCGCAAACTAATACTAACAAGGGAAAAGGGTTTTTGTAATAGGACACTAAGCTCTAGGGTTGTTTTGCAAAAAGCCAGATTTACCTCTACTAAGTTCAGAAGCAAGAGGAAGCTAGTCAAATTTTATAACACCTAAGTGGGAACTTGTATTTCAGATCACAACTCTGTTGTGGTCAAGTCAAAATCTCAAGTCATTTCACAAGTCATTTTGAAAACATCTGACGGGGGAACAGTATGGCCACTCCAACTGTCCATTACCGCGGACGCGGCTATTCGAATAGTTTGACACTCTGCAGAGATTGTACACTTTCACCACAACATTTGATACATCCGTCAGGAACAAATCCTGAATTCACCATACTCAGTATGTGGATAATAAATCCTAACCTTTCAACTACACGCCCTAGTATAAGCACCTCTCATGTGAGTTTGGCCTCCCAACCATGACCAACTGTCATCTTGGGTACTGCATAGGTGGACAATCTTCACAAGGTAGCCTTAGCTTAGACCTTGGCCGTGAGGGAACCAATACTAAGGTATATAAGTTTCCAGTCAAGCCCTACCCAATTCTCGGTTATTGTGGTTGTACGGTAAAATTGGAATGGTATCGCATCTAGACAACCATTAGTTTTATAAAAGGGCTAAGGATCATGCCTCAACATTTTCATCACCAAAATCATCTGGTGTTCGGAAACACATGTCCAAAACATCTTAGTAGAATGATCCATCATTCTAAGGTTTTCATAACCATTTTCATCAAGTATTCCCATCTAAAGTTGATCAAGTTTTATGCTTAGCACTAGCATCTACAAGTGGGGGTAAGTATTAATGAGGGGTGGTTAACTAGTGGAGTTTAACTAATTTCAATCTCGTGCCTTCGGATGACATAAAGATTATCTAGCTTAGGCCAAGTTTTATGCTCTTTATGCAACCTTCAATTATCTTTCTAGAATCTACAAATCACTTAAGTAAACTCTAAAAGAAAGCTTTGATAAAGAAATAAAGTATAAAGCTTGCAAGTAAAACTAGGATTGGTGTATCAAGTGGGTATGATCACATATGCTTAAGGCATATAGTTGGCATGGTAACAAGCACGTATTTGCTTGCATAGGTCAACTTGATTAGTAAGGCTTACTAAAGTAGAGTATCTTGCAAGTGTTAGCTTGCCTTGTGCAGAGCAGTGGTTGAAGTTCTCCTCGGCTTCTTCTTCGTAGTATCCTCCTTCCTCCTCGTATACTTGCTCGGTACTAGCGTCTATAAATAGATACGAGGTACACAATAACCAAACAATACTTAACTATTTTCACTCATCACAAAAAAGGGTCCTATAGATGATCTAGCATCATCACTAACATTACAAGATTAAAGCTTGGATTAATTTCTTTTATTTTTAGAAAAGTAATTTCTACTCATTGAAAAACTACTTCAGATTTAATATTCTCCAAACCAAACATGGGATCATGTTGACACATGTCATCACCACATATTTCAGTATATGGGAATGTGATTTAAAGTGGTGTCACAATTTAATAAGGTTTAACCTTTTATTTTACTTAAATAAAGTGACTAGAAATGCCTATGTGGCATCCTTTTATTACTTGAACATTATTTCTGTAAGTAAACCCATATATTTTTATATATTCTGAAAGGTATGGTTAAATGTGATTTTTGAGAGTTGGAATCAACTCAAAAGCTATTATGGATTAAATTTGAAAAATGTTTGAATGCAGAAAAGGTTCTGCCTTGTTATTTTTACCAATGTTGATCTATAGATTCAAATGATTTGAATCCAACGGCCTTGGATTAAGCATTTCAATACCTTTCTAAAAAAATTGGTTTCATTCAATTTGGTTCACTGAATCGAGCTGGGTTGATTTTTGAAACTAGGTACAGAACTGTGTTTGAATGAAAATGGAAAAATCCAAATTCAAACGAGTGGGCTGCGCGGGAAACGATACTGGGCCGGCCTTCTAAGCACAGCGCTTACGTGGGCTGGTTAAGTTGCTGTCCCCACGCGTCAGTGAGACAGGGGGTGCGAAGCGGTACGGGACAACGTGGTGCGTTGGATTAGAAGTAAGATCAACGGCTGAGGGTCATCGTCGACGATGAACTAGTCACCAGCGAGCTCGAACCCTAGCGGCGCAGTGGGGGTCATGGGAGGCTCACCGGTGCTCAGGCGAGGGTCGGCGAGGCTGGCGAACGATGAAGTCGACGACGGCGAACCTCCTGGTACCGGCAGCTTCTCTTGGGGCGGCTCCAATCGCTGGCTCCCTTCTTCTCCAGCAGCGGCAGGCTCCGGCCAAATTCCGGCGATGCGCTACTCGCCTTGCTCCGGGAACGGGGTGTAACGATCAGTGAGTTGAGGGGAGTGAGATGGTGTGAAGAGTTTGAGAGGGGGAGGCCTCTATTTATAGTGTCAACAACGAGACCGAACGGGATGGGCAGGCGACGGTGGAGACATGGCTACGGGCTGCTAGAGGCATGGCCGTCGGTGGCGATCGATCGGTGGTCTCCTGGTGATGCTCTAAGGCTTTAATGCGCGTGTAGGGGCGGTGGCAAACGGTCTGGAACATGCGATGCTCTGCACGGCAGAGGCGGCGTCTTCGACGGCTACTGTGAGGCATGGGGCGGCGAGTAGGGATGTCTGGCGGTCTCCTGGGACGGTGGTGATCGTGTATGCACGGGGCGAGTGCGGCACGCGGTCTGTGGGCGGGTGTCGAGGGTGGTGCTCTGGCGCATGCTCGGCATGGTTGACAGAGGCACGGACGTGGCGTTCCTGGCGTTTTTGGTCGCTGTCTGTGAGGTAGGGCTTGTCGAGAGGGGGCGGTGAGGCATGGTCTACCTCCCAGACAAGGTTGGCATGGCCAGTTCTTCTCCTAGCTTGCTGTCCACACTGGGGTGACATGGGTGGCTTCGGCTGTTCACCATTGATGACATTGCCAAGCTTACAGTGGGGCTAGGACTTAGTTAAGTTTGCTAGATGATCTACTGAGGTTGCTGTGAGCTAGAGAGGGAACAAGTTAGGCCCAAATCACTGCTCACAATAGTGTTTAGGATTTGATTGATTTGCATCAGCAAGGTGTTTGATAAAATGGCCGCAAGAACTCAAGTTTTGAATTTTGAAAAGATTTTTGGTGGGTGTGCTAGGCATGTGCTGGTGAGTCTGTGGATGCTTGGGTTTTGAAAGTTGATCTTGTTTGAGTGGTTTTTGAAAAAGTGGGATCTTCCCGTATGATAAAGATTCAATTTTAAACTATCATTTATACTATGCATTCAAATGTTTTTGGATGATCACAAAGTGGGACTTGGTACTTTGTTATGAGTACTATCAAGGGGTGCAAATATCCAAACAAGTTTCTGTTAAGTTTTGAAAGTTAGAGACAGCCAAAGTAGGCATGGGAGTTAATTTGGCAAAAGTGACCATTCCTTTATTTTGTTTGTTTTGATTTATTTGTCTTTGGGAAAAGTGTGGGGATTGTTTAGATGATGTTTATTTCACCTAAGAATCCCTTTACAAGCAAAGAAACACATAAACGAGGCAATTCAAAAGAATCCAAATTGGAATGCATACACACATGCATGCTTTCATATTTTTATTTAGAAAAGTTTTTGTTAACCCTAATTTTGAAGATTAGAGTTTGATGATCCAAGTTTAGTATTTTTGGGATGCTACAACAGTGTGCCAGTAGTGAAGGAATATCCGGATGTGTTTCCGGAGGAATTTCCAAGAATGCCACCAGATAGGGATGTAGACTTTTTGATTGACTTACTGCCCGGATCTAGACCCATAGCCAAGATACCCTACAAGATGTTTGTAGATGAGTTGAAGGAACTCAAGAAACATCTTGGTGAATAGTTGAAGAAAGGATTTATCCAACCAAGTTCTTTGTCTTAGGTGCACCAGTTCTGTTTGTGGAGAAGAAAGAAAGAAGTCAGAGGCTATGCATAGATTATCGTTCAATTCATGAGGTGACTATAAAGAACAAGTATCCTTTGCCTAGAATCAATAATCTTTTTGATCAGTTAGAAGGAGATCATGTGTTCTCAAAAATTGATCTCCGATCAGGCTATTTTCAGCTAAAGATTAGAGAACAAGACATACCTAAGACTGCTTTCACCACTAGGTATGGATTGTATGAGTATAATGTGATGCCATTTGGGCTAACAAACGCACCAGCTTATTTCATGAACATGATGAACAAGGTTTTCATGGAGTTCCTTGACAAGTTTGTTGTTGTATTCATCGATGACATATTGATCTACTCCAAGAGGGACATAGAACATGAAGAACATTTGCGTTTGATTCTAGAGAAGCTCGGAGAGCACAAGTTATATGCCAAGTTCAGCAAATGTGAATTTTGGATGAATGAAGTTGGTTTTCTCGGACATGTTGTGTCGGGAAATGGTATAGCTATCGATCCCGGAAAGGTGTCAGCTGTGACTGAGTGGTAATATCCCAACTCAGTGAAAGAAGTTCATAGCTTCCTAGGATTGGCCGGGTACTATAGGAGATTCATCGAGAATTTCTCGAAAGTAGCAAAACCAATGGCAGAGCTTCTTAAGAAAGAGAAGAAGTTTGATTGGACTGAAGGTTGTGAAACTAGTTTCCAATTGAAGAAGAGACTAGTGTCAGCACCAGTCTTATGCCTGCCAGATTTGGAGAAAGACTTTCAAGTCTATTGTGATGCATCTCACCAAGGATTGGGTGGAGTATTGATGCAAGAAGGGAAAGTTGTGGCTTATGTCTCGAGACAACTCAAAACTCATGAAGTGAATTATCCTACTCATGACTTAGAGTTAGCCTTTGTTGTCCATGCACTGAAAACATGGAGACACTATCTTTTGGGAAAGCGATGTGAAGTGTTCATAGATCACAAGATCTTGAAATATATTTTCACTTAGAAGGAACTCAATATGAGAAAAACAAGGTGGCTAGAACTCATCAAGGATTATGAATTGAGTTTGCAATACCATCCAGGTAAAGCAAATGTCATAGTTGATGCATTAAGCCGCAAGGTCTATGTGAATGGCCTTACTAAGGGAGAATTGTCTGATGATCTGTGTGCCCAATTCAAAGATCTAAGACTGGAGATAGTGCCTGAAGGATATCTCATGTCAATGGAAGTGCAACCAACACTGTTGGATAAAATCAAAGAAGCCCAAAAGTTGGACAAGGAAATAGAGGAGATTAAAGGAAAAATTAGCAAAGGTAAGGCGAAAGGATTCCATGAAGATGAACAAGGAACTTTATGGTATGGAAAGCGTATCTGCATTCCACAAGATTCCGACCTTCGGAAGTTGATTTTACAAGAAGCACACAATTCACCATACTCTATTCATCCGGGTAACACCAAGATCTACATGGATGTGAAATAAAGATTTTTGTGGAACAATCTCAAGAAGGACATCATGGAACATATTGCTTTGTGTGATGTGTGTAGTCGAGTGAAGGCGGAACATCAAAAATCGGTAGGGTTATTGCGACCACTACCTATACTTGATTGGAAGTAGGATAAAATCGGTATGGATTTTATCACCGGACTACCAAGGACCAGATCTGTATATGATTCCATATGGGTTGTTGTGGATCACCTAACTATACAAGGGCTAAGTTAGCCAAAATCTATATGAACAGAATCGTGTGTTTACATGGAGTACCTAAAAGTATTGTGTCTGATAGAGGAACTCGATTTACTTCACTTTTTTGGCGACAATTGCATGAGTCATTGGGAACAAGGCTTGAGTTCAGCATGGATTTTCATCCTCAGACGGATGGACAGACAGAAAGGACTAATAATATTTTGGAAGACATGTTGAGAGCTTGTGCACTAGACTATGGAGATAGTTGGGACGAAAGTCTTCCTTATGTAGAATTCTCTTACAATAATAGCTATCAATCAAGCATAGAGATGGCTCCATTTGAATTCCTTTATGGAAGGAAATGTACTACGCCATTACTATGGAGTGGATTAGGTGAAAGGAATTTACTCGGACCAGAACTGATCAAATAAGCTGAAAAGAAACTCAGAATGGTAAAGGACAGATTGAAGATAGCCCAATCCCGACAAAAGAGCTATGTAGACCCAAAGCGTAGGGAAGTCACCTGTGATGTAGGTGATAGAGCCTATCTCAGAGTCTCATCACTTCATGGTGTGAAGATATTTGGAGTCAAAGGAAAATTGGCACCTCGTTATGTTGGACCATTCAAGATTTTGAGCCGCAAAGGAGAAGTGGCTTATGAGTTAGAACTACCAAAATCACTATCTGCAGTTCACAATGTGTTTCATGTGAGTTAGTTGAAGAAGTTTCATATGGAGATGGAAGAAACTTCATTGAAGGACACTATACCATTGGAAGAGGTTCAGTTGGAGAGTGATCTCACTTACGAGGAGAAACCTATCAATATTATCGAGACTGCATAAATATTTACTCGCACTAAGACTATCAAATTCTGCAAAGTACATTGTAACCATCATACCGAAGAAGAAGAAACTTGGGAAAGAGAAGATGACCTACGGAAAGATCACCCTCACCTATTTGCTAGCCAATCGGAATCTCGAGGGCGAGATTCATCTTAAGGGGTTAGATTTGTAACATCCCAAATTTCATCAAAATGCAAAATCATGTTATTGCATTAATAATATCATGGCATTTCTACCTCGCATAATTTTTTTCAAAGTTTAAACCCTAATAGAACAATATTTATACCCATTTTATTATATATGTATGGGCATGATTTTTATTTTATGACCTCAAAATGATTTTTGAGTGAATGTATGTGTTTGACACACTTTTGGATACTATGATCACCATACAAAAATTTGGTGAAGGTTTGGTTTGAATTGGATTTGAAATGAGCATTCAAATCCATTCTAGAAAATACAATCAGAAATGAAAAGGAAAAAGGAAAAAAATAAAAAGGCGGCACCCACTCTAGCCCAGCAAGCCTCGCATCCCACTAAGCCCACCCGGAAGCTTTCCCCTCTCCCTCTGTTTTCTACCCCACGCACGCACACCCACCCGCTGACCACTGGGCCCCGTTGCCACATCAGCATCGTCATCCCCAGACCCCTCCTGTGACCAGTTCCTCCGACCGTTTCTCCCCGTAGTCACTTCCACACTTTAAATCATTAATTGCCATTGATTCTGTGCATAATCCCCACCCCTTCTCTGGCTACATAAACCGCACCCCTGTCACATCCAAAATTTTCCAAATTTTGAAATGTGAAAAATAAATAAACAAAATAAATAATTATTGAAATTTAGGATGAAAAGAAACTTTTTGTTTTTAAAGTGGAAACATCAAAACCCATCTTGAACAAACTTTGAATAAAACTTGAATCCAACTAAATTCAAAACAAGTGAAATGCATTCTTCATAAATGCATATTGAAATTTAAACACTTGGAAAAGTCAAACAAAAACTCTAAAACCCTAATGGAAGAAAAACATTTCCAAGATATCTCAAAGACTAAGGATTTGATCCATATAAAATTTATCAACAAACAATTATAAATGATCAATATTGATAAATAAAAGTATCATGAAACCATAAGAATTTATTCTATTCAATTTGGAGCCATAGATAAAAATTTATGAATTTAATAAGTTACCAAAGCTAATAAAGCTCATATCTAAAATCCATACCAAATGGTGAGCAAATAATCCTATGGAGATTTAAAAGGATAAACAAATATTAAATTAAAGTATTCAAATGGGAATCACCAATATTGGATCTTTAAATAAAAAGATATGGATTTTGTAAGACAAATAAATAAATAAACAAATAAGGAATATTTAAAAACCAAATTAAAACTTGGCCTAATCCATAATAAAATGGAATAAAGTTAATCCGAATCCAAATAAAATAAGGGATAAAGAATATTCAAATAAAATAAAATGGCCTTAACCAAATTCTATTCCATTTGATTAAAAATAAATTCCCTAATAAGAATGATTAATTAAATCATGGGAAAATAATAAATGGAATTACCCAAGTAAAATAAAAGTCATTTATTTAACTTAAACAAAATAAAAGAAACACTTAAATAAAATTTATGGTATTAAAATCATAATCAAATTTTATTTAATTGAAGACATTTTCCCAAATTAAATGATTAATAATCATATTAAAATACTTTAAATAATAATTCAAAGTGAATTATTTAACACCATATTAAATAAATAAAACCTAATGAAAAGGTTTAGTGAAAATTAGAATTCAAATAAAGAATTTTAAAAAATATTTAATCTTATTTGAATAAAGGAAAATGCTTATTTTAATAAAAAATAAAACCATAAGAAGAATAAAAGAATTATTCCTAAAATGGTATTTGAAATACATGTTTAGACAGATTAAAAACTTACTAAAAAGTTCGAAAAGTCTGGAATTAAAAAAGAGTTTGAAATCATTTGAATAAGAATTAAAAAACTTACTAAGAATTATTCCTCGAAACGTTTTCTACCCAGACACACACCCGCACCGTCCCTGACGTCTGGACCCCACCTTCCCCCTCTCTCTCTCATCGACGAAGCGACCCCACCTCCCAGTCATCTTCTTCCTCGCGCGCTGACCTCGCCCCTCTCCATAGCCATTTCCGCCATTGATGAATCCGATTAAATTCCTTTGAATGCGTGAGTAAATCCCTTCCACGACCACACCCTCTTAATCGCCCCACTCCTCCCCCCTCTTTCCACTAGACGCCACGCCATTGGAGCCCCTAGGCTGCGAGAATTTCTACTCGTACCGTCACTGCCTCCGACGAGCTCACCGACGAATTCCAGTGAGCCCAAACCGCGCCTTTCCCCCTCGACCACGCGAGCTTGTTACCAATCGACCTCTGCACCTGCCAGTGAGTCCCACTCACCCGCGCGCGTTCCCTAGGCTCGGCAACGACCAAGACCAAGAGCGCCACCGTCTACCTCCACTCCGGTGACACCCCCCGGTAACATTCTGACCGCTCCTCTTCCTTCCGATGATGCGCGTGTAACCAGTGACCTTGTCCGCAACTAACGCAACCGTTTTCGTGTCCTAGCTCGCACCATAGCCTCGCCATCGTCTTCAACAGAGAGCACCCGACGCCTTCACGAACTCCGGCGAGAGATTGGCGACCCGTCCATGCGCCCCTATCCCCGAGACGACCACCCCAAGCTTTAGCACGTCTCGGCGAACCTGGTGAGCCTCCCCATCCTCTTCCACGCTTCCCGTAGCCACCACAATGCCACAGCCCGAGCGCGCCTCCGCTCGCCGTCGCGCCAGCGCTGCTAGTTATTGGTCGATGCACTAAGGACCGTCGGATCTAGATCGTAAGGATGCAATAGAATGACTTAACCGAAGGGGTACGAACTCATCTGTTCCGCACGATCTGCTTTTAATCCAACGCACCACAGCAGCCGATCCACACGAACCGTTATTGGCCAATCAGAACATTCCACGTGGCTGGAGTTTGTAAATTGCATAACTTTTGATCCACACGTCCAAATTTTTCAAATTTTATATCAATGGAATCAGAAAAACAAGTACTTTCCAACCATGTACTTTGTTTGGTAAATTGATTCTGTTAAATTGGTTGTTTTTGCAGAAACTTGTGTAGGCATAATTTAAACATAAAATTTATTCTAGAAATGTTTTTAGGGTAAAATCTTTGGGAAATGGATTGTTTTGAACCTACTGACCATAGAAACCAACTTGTGGATTTTAAAACATATTTTGTGATACTAAATAATAAATCTTTGAATAAAAACATTTCTAGCTAAAAAAATATTGAATATGGTTTAAAATGCTCTTTGAGTAAAACCTTTGGAAAATGATTGATTTAAACTCTCTGACCCTAAACACCAAGTTTTAGGATTTAAAAATATATTTGATGAACCCTATAAATTATTGCTTTGCTAAAAGACATTTCTAAAAAATATTACTTTGGTATAAAAATGGTTTATAAGTAAAACCTTTTGATAATGGTTTTAATATTAAACACTTGACCATAAAAACAGTAACATTTGTGTTTAAAAATGTATATGTCAAACACTAGAAAATATTACTTTGATTTGAACCATTTCTAGCAAAACAAAAATGACTTAAAATGGCCATTTTCACTAACTTGATATCCAATGGTTTTGCCACTTTTATAAATAACCAATAGGTGTTTTAAAATGTTTATAACCTAAAGGAAACCACTTTTCCAAACAAAACAATCTTTGGCATGCTTGAATGCATTGCTTTGTTTTTATTATTCTATGTGATGAAATTGCTTGAACGGTAGATTGAATTAGTGCCTTGATTGAATTGTAGTGAAATTTGAAGAGTGTGACTATTGCAAGATCAAGGAGTGAACTTATATTCTATACCAAAAAGGCAAGTGGTTCTTCATACTTTTGTCCTATTATTTTCACTATGCATTAGTGATATTTCTAAGTAGGACTTGCATGGAATTTTTGCTAAGTATAAACTATGCCATGGGAAATCCTAATAGTTGAGGCCTTAGTAGAATTTCCTAAGTTAAGATTCCTACTACTATCATTCTTAGCCTAGCTAGTAGAAAACAAGGGTGAATTATATTCATGCTATGAAAGATTTCTAAGTCAAGGACTTGTGTTTTGTTTAATAAAACAACTAAGTGAATGAAACACCTGGGTGGATTGGTAATTGGTTGGTGGTTTTTGGTTGAGTGGTTACGAGGGCCCATTTTCATAGTTTTTTACCCTGTGTATCTCACTTGTGGAATGCCACCCAGGAACAAAGAGATTTGAGATGTCAAATGTTGAGAAGCTTCAAGTGCAGCCACTTGGCATTATGGGCTCTGCCTGGATCATATAGGTTGCAATAACTTAGCCAAATGGACAGTTAGTGGTAGGGGATGATAGGTTGGAACGCGTCCATTCTGGTCTAAGGGAAGGCTTCTAAAAGATCTTGTCTCGATGCATGTCGAGTCTTGTGGGGAAAGTGCACCACCTCTGCGGAGTGTAAAATCTAAGTACTTAGCTGTGTCCCTGGCAATGGACAATTTGAGCATCAAGACATGGAAGCCATCAAGAATCTCCTCATCCCGATTTCTAAGTTAAAAACTTGTGGTTGAACAAGGGTTGAAGGATCACCAATTTCTATTGGGAGATGGCTTGGGTGATTTTGACAAAGAAAAACTTAGTGTTTTCAAAATGATAAGGAAAATCTATTTTGAGCAAAGCAAGCCTAAGCTCCACTTAGCCAAATGCATATAGATGTTAGTCTCCACTATACTACCATAGTATCACTTGCCAATGCAATTCAAATGTATTGACCCTTGTGTCTGTAACTTATTATGTTGCAGGTTTGTTTGATGTTAGTGAAGTATGTTGATTAGGATTACAAGTCTACAACCAACATGATTGCCTGTGGCACTTCAAAGATGAAGGACTCCATGTTATATAGTTATTTCTACTGCATTGTAATGAGATAGCCAAATGAGCTATGTAAGATGTAATAAATTATTTAATTCCTGGTTATAAAGTTGTATTATGACCTTTGTTTCTTGATATTACATCTTAACTATGGATGCTAGATATTGATCCAGGGACTAGCATTGTAAACACAGGGATCTCTACCTTATTAAAGGTTGGGACATCTACACCCCCGTGCGACCATTTACCCCAACATTGCAAGCCCCAACCGCCGCCAGGCTCCTTGAATTTCAACTTGCACCGCCGCGGTACAAAACTGCTCCGGCAAGCTATTCCGGTAAGCTCCAAGCGTGCCTTGCCTTCTGGTTCACACGACCTGCATCGCCATCGCTTTGCGCATCTTCTCATGCCTTCTGTTTGTTCTAAATGTAACCAGGTCGTTGTCCCCGTCAACCCCTGCAAGCACCCGAGGCGCCGTTCGTCTCCGACGAGCAATCATGGTAAAACCCGAGCGCCCATTGACCTCTTCTTCACGCTATCGTGTTCTCCGTGACCTTGCGCAGCTACTAATGCCCACCTTTGCCTTATCTCTCCCTAGGTTGTCGCCTTCGTCTCCGACAGTGAGCACCCGACGCCGGGACGAACTCCAATGAGCATCTGAGCCCATGTCCGTGCGCCCCTGTCCAAGCCAAACACACGTTGAGCTTGCTCGCATCCTCGTGACTCTGGTAAGCCAGTGCCGTCGCCGTCGCCAGAGACATTTAGCGCCGCCAGTCTTTGGTCGTTTAGATCTGGGCCTTTAGAAATGCATCCAGTGGTTGAGATTAGATCACTTATCGAATCGTTTTGTTTTGATCTGAACCGTGCGTAGTCACTTAGATCTAACGGCATGGAAGCGTGATCCAACGCGAACCGGTACGCGCCAATCAGACGTTGTCGTGTGTCATTGGTTTTGTTTTAAAATCTGAATTTAGATCTATTAGATATTCAAACTTGTAAATTCAATAAGTTTTGATCTGTTTGTCCAAAAATTACAAATTTTATATCAATGGATTCAGAAAAATGAGACCTACACATATGTGGCCTTGATTTGGTCATTTGCTTACGAAAAATTAGGATTTATTGTAGAAGCGTTTGTAGGCCTATTTTGGCTATACAAATTATTTAGAAAATTGTTTTAAAGTAAACTTTAGTTTATTTAGACTTTAGAAAGTTTACTTTGTATTCAGTACTGTTTAGTTTGACTTGATTTGTGTGAAAAAACATTCCATTGCATTTTCATGCATTCATATATATATTTTTGTGTGTATATTGAATGTGGATATTAGTGTATGAAATATTGTGTAGATTTTGGTGATTGTGGAGATTGTGATTGTGAGGACTGTTCCTATTCTCATAGCTACCAAGGAAAGTGATATTTTTATCCCATGTGCTATTATTTTTCTTATTTGCATTAGCTATATTGTGAGTAGAAATTTGCATGGTGATTTCAAAGTATATGCTATGCTATGGTAAATCATATAGATGTTGTCTTAGTAGATTTTCCCTAAGTGAAGGGACATGTTATGATAGCATGCTTAGCCTAGCTAGTAGAATGCAAGGGTGAAATATTCATGCTATGAAATATTGCTAAGTCTATGACTATGTGTTTTTAAATTAATAAAACAACTATGTGAATGAATCACCTGGGTGGAATGGGAAGAATGGTTTGTGTTGAGTGGTTACACAAGTCCCATGTCTATGGTTTACCTTGTGTATCACACTTGTGGATGACCATGCAAGAACAAAGAGATTTGAGATGTTTAGTGTTGAGAAGCTTCAAGTGCAACCACATGGCATATGGGCTCTGCCATGACCAACTAGGTTGCATGAACTTAGCCATAAGGACAGTTGGTAGTAGGGTTGATAGGATGGAACGCGTCCATGGTGGTCTAAGGGAATGCTTTTGGAAAGTCGCGTCTCGATGCATGTCGAGTCTTTTGGGGAAAGTGCACCACCTCTCGAGAGGGTGAAACCTAAGTACTTATCCATGTCCCCGGTAACGGACATTTTGAGCATCAAAGACATTGAAATGATCAAGGATCTCCTCATCCCAATTTCTCTAAGTTAAAATTTGTGATTGAACAATGGTAGAGGTTAACCAATGTCTATTGGTGGTTCCTTAGTGATTTTTAACAAACAAAAACTTAGTGTTTTCAACTAATAAGAAAAAACCTTATTTTGAGCAAAGCCAGCCAGAGCTACACTTAGCAAAACTCATATAGATATTAGATACTGCTATTCTACTATGGTATCACTTTCCAATATAATTCCAAATGTATTGACCCTCTGTGGCTATAACTTATTATGTTGCAGGTTACTCTGATGGTGACTAGGGTTGTGAGACTACACTCAACATGTTTGCCTATGGCACATGAAGATGAAGACTTATATTTATTTAATTTATGTTGTGAACTCTATGTATTAGCCTTGGGCTAATGAGTTGTAAAGACTATGTTATCTCTGGAATGAAGATGTAATAATGACCTTTGTATCTGTGTGCTTCATCTTAAACTGTGGATGCTAGCATTACGATCCAGGGGCTAGCAATGCAATAACAGGGATATTTACCTTATTTGGTGAGATCTTACAAATTAATATTGTTTGAATATATATAATATTTATTAAACAATCATGAAAATTGAAATGAATATAAATAGAATAAGTTAAGAAAGTATTTTTTTATTTCTTCTCTTTATTCAATCACAACAATACATATACAAATATAAATATCGAACAAGTTTATTACATGAACAAGTTACAATAAATAGGAAACTTTATTGGATAAAAGAATGATATTACAAAGATTCCTTACAAAGTGAATAAATAATATTTTTCAAATAAACTAAATAAAGGAAACTAAACCAGTTCCTAACTAATTCCTAATCTAGTCTTCTTAATATCCAATGAATGAGATTGTACCTGTGAACGTAGAAACAAACAAAAGAGGTTAAGATTAAATAAAATGCTCTTAGCCATGAACAGTGAAATGCACTGTTTAATTTGGATCATTGAGCAAGTAGATATAATAGGGGGAAATTTTTTTTGAGGGTAAAACTGTAGGGAAAATCCCCACTGCAATTTTATAAAATCATAATGAGTTACATAAGTACATATTTACAAGTCCAAGTCCACCTCTGAGAAGGAAAACGTTACAAGGATAATTATCTCCTATCCAAATTGTTGTTGATCCAAGCTTTGAAATCCTGGAAGTATTTTTTCTTCATTCTGAACAGAACCCATCTTAATTCTTGAGAGAAAATAGCCTTCCATTCATCAAGGGAAGCACTCTTGTTGTTGAAAATTTCATTGTTTCTGCAAATCCATATGCCCCATGCCCTCAATATAATAATTTCCATTGCAAAGGGGACTTTTAATCAGAGTCTTAAATCAGCCAAAGCCTCATAGAGAGTTAAATCATTATCTCTGATAGCGTAGATTATCTCCCAACATGCTTTTGCAAAAGGGCATTCCCAGAATAAATGAGTTAAGGTTTCCTCAGTGGTGCAACCAGAAATCACATAGTTGTATGAGGGCAGAGAAAATATTTTTCTCTTTAATAGGTTTCTGGTATTCAGTCTGTCAATGAGTAATAACCAGAAGAAAAACTTGTGTTTTTTGCTGGCAGGAAGACTTCCATAACCAAGATAAATGAGGCTGAACTGCAATATGTCCAGACAAGGAGGAATAGGCCTTTTTGACAGAGAAAGAGTCACTTCACCAAATGTAACTCCAAATATCTGATTCTCTCTGAATTCCTTCACTGACAATGTGTTCCAGGCACTGATAGTCAGAGTATGCTTGCTGAGATAGAGGAAGAAAGAAATGGTCTTGCATGTTGGGTATCTGAATAAACTCACTGACAAATATATGTGGATATTTTGCAAAAGATAGTAGGTGGGGAAACTTATGTTGCATGCATTCTTCCTTCCACATATCAGACCAAAAGAGAGTGGAATTGTCATCTCCCACTGAGCATTTGGCAATTCCTTTGAAGATGTCAACTAGCTTCAGGTGTTCTTTCCACCAAAAGGATCCTTCCAAACGTATTCCTGGCAGTTTGCCATTGCTGTAGTAAGTGTTCCAGACTAGGTGTACCCAAGGAATGTCTTTGTGGTTACAGAATTTATCCAAGTTTTTCAAAAGAAGAGCCGAGTTTTGAATATTAAGATCAAGAACACCCAAGCCTCCTTGAGCCTTTGGTCTACAAACTTTGTTCCAGGACACTAAAGCTTGTCCTCTAGCTGGGACATTAGTGTTTTTTTCTCCACAGACATTGTCTCATGTACTTGATCAACTGATCCTTAATAGTGACAGGAAGTTCAAAGCAGATCATATAATAAATGAGAAGGGAAGATAAGACAGATTTTACCAATTGTAACTTTCCCCCATAATTTAGGAAATCTGCAATACCACAGAGTCTCCTCTCCACTCTCTGAACAATAGGCAGGAAATGTTCCCCTGCAGGCTTGTTAATGCTTAAAGGAAATCCAAGATAAGTGAAAGGTAGTGATCCAGTCAGGCAAGAAATTGTATTAGCAAAATGACTTAGCCTATCAGGATCCAAATTGATTGGCATCATACTGGATTTAGAGTAATTAACTTTGAGTCCAGTGGATAGAGCAAAAGTATGAACCAAGGATTTAAGGAACATCAATTGTTTTGAGTCAGCTTTGAGGACCAATAAGGTGTCATCTGCATACTGAATTACAGGGAAGTCTGGGCAGAAAACACTTTCTAAGGGTGGAGACAGAAGCCCCTGGCACATTGCTTTGTTGAGAATGGACTGAAGGATATCAGCAGCAAGAACAAATAGGAGGGGGGATAATGGATCCCCTTGCCTTACCCCTCTTCTACAGTAAATTTTTTCCTAGGCACTCCATTTAATAGCACAGCAGATGAAGCAAATCCAAAAATCAATTGAATCCAATTAATCCATTTCTCACCAAAACCTTTGGCTTTGAGGATATTGATGATGGTGGAATGCTCAATATTATCAAAAGCCTTTTCAAAATCAAGCTTCAGAACTAAAATTTCTTCCTTGGACTTTTGACATTGATAAAGGAACTCAAAGGCCCATCCTAAACAGTCCTGAATAGATCTTTGCTTCAGGAAACCATATTGGTTTTTATGGACAAGTTTAAGGATAATTTTTTGGAGTCTGTTTGCAAGGAGCTTGGTGATAACCTTGATGACACTATTTAGCAGAGAAATAGGCCTGAAATCTACAGGTGTCAGAGGAGTCTCATTTTTAGGAATAAGGGTGATAAAAGAAGCATTAATGCTTTCCAAAGAAATCCTGCCTCCATAGAAATCCATTAGAAGTTGTTTAACATCCTCCCTAATAATAGGCCAACAATGCTTAATGAATTCATTGTTAAAACCATCAGGGCCAGGGGATTTGTCATTAGGTAAGTCCTTAATCACATCTTCAATTTCCATATCAGTAAATGGCTGCTCTAAAGCATCTCTGTCCTCAGAGTTCAGATTTTCACCCACCAACTCATTAAGATTAAAGTGCATTTCAGGTTTATCCGAAGTGCCCATTCGATCTTTAAAGGCATGCCAAAGGAGATCAGCCTTGCCAGAATGTTCATGAATCTCCTCATTGGTTTCATTTTTAAGCAAGTCACTGAGGTTCCACTCCAGCACAGTAAGAGTCCTCAATTCTTCCAAAACATCCAAAAGGTCAATAGATGCATTGACATTACAAATTTGTGATTTCAAGCAGGGCAAATTTTTTGCCCAGAGCTTCAGTCCTCTTCTGACATTTTTTAATTTAGCATTAATTCCCTTAGCAGAGTCAGGGAACCCAACTGGAATGTTCCAAGCATTTTGAACAACTGATTTAAAATCATTGTGATGCATCCAGTAGTTCTCAAATATGAAGATCTGGGCTTTTGGAATCTTTATGCCAACAAAGATGACACAAGGTAAATGGTCAGAGGATGGCTTGGTTAGAGGGACAACAAAAGTTGAGGGGTAACTTTGTGTCCGGGAAGCATAAGTAAAAAAGCAGTCCAATCTCTCAAGAAGAGGTTCCTTTTGCATGTGCTCCAAGTGAATTTTCTACCTTTAAGGGGTAAATCAATTAGCCCCAGGTTGCAGATGGCTTCATTAAAGAGGAGCATGTAATTCACATCTCCCCCTGCCTATTTATGTCATAAGGTTTTCTTGTGAAATTGAAATCACCCACAATAAACCAATCCATATCATCAGGCATATCAATGTTGGCAAACCACTCTAGGAAGTCTGCTTTTTTCAGGTAAACAGGGCCCATAATATTAGTGAGAATCCAAATTTCATTGGACAAAAGGGAGGTCAAGGTGATGGATATGGAAAACTCATTTTGAAAAGAGAGTTGTCCAGAGAATAAGGTGCTATTCCAAATTATAATCAGGCCCCCAGAAGCCCCCATGGAAGGAAGGAATTCAAATTTTTCAAATTTGGAAGGACAAAATTTTCTGAGGTAAGATATATCAAACTCTTCCCTTTTAGTTTCCTGGAGACAAATAATGTCACAACTAGATTCAGCAATCTTATTTCTGAGTGCAACCAATTTTTTTTGGAGTTAATGCCCCTGATGTTCCAATTCAAGATCTTCCATATTCGTTTATTATCCATAAAAAACATATTGGGGTTTTGAATTAGGGGTGATACAACCAATGTCACCACCCAGCTGAAATGATCATAACCAAATAAGCAAAAGGTACTCCATAACTTAATCCCACAGACAGAGTCATCATCCACAACCACAACAAGTAGTAGACACAGTAGGGGAAACTATTACATTGTTCAGAACAAGGAACCAACAAGGTTCCAGAAAAAGACAATTTGTAACACACTGGGCACCTATTTAGGTGAATTCTTCTTGGCATGCTGTCCACAGGTACCAGCAGCCCCAGTTCTCTTCTTGCCCCCAAGACTTATGGTTGAGGAGCCATTCCCTTTGTTTGTGGCCTTGGCAGGAGCCTTGATTGCAACTTCAGTGGCTTTCCCTTTCTTGAGCAACCTTTTATCCAAGTCACCATCCTTGACCTTGCAGAAAGAAGCAGCAAGGTTTTTAACCACTTTAGGATTTAAACATGGGGGAGCAACATTACAGGTGAGGCAGTCTGAAATTGAGCAATTTATATGACTTTTGAAACCCCCATGTAACTCAACAATTCGAATACTTCTTCTCACCTCAGATTCAACCAGGGTTTCTTTGCCTTTCCTATTCCTGGAGGGAGTAGAAGGAGAGCTAGTTGACTGCTTGGCCTCAATGCCCAGACTGAAGGGTTCGCAACATAGAAAACAAAAAAAATCCTACGATGGGAATAAAGCACCAAGATCTATCTACTAGATACAAGCAACGGGTGGAAATACATCCATAGAATACATACCCTCGAAGACCGTATAGAGTTAACGAGGTTGCACTCATGGATGATGTAGTCGAACACTTGCCGATCTCAAGATCGTGATGAAGTCCATCTGGTCCAGCCGGTCCAGCACAATCACGTCCAGCACCGCAAAGCAGTGGTGCATCCGTGATCGCACACACATCCGAGTACCCCAACAACCTCCGCGCCCTCGCTCCAGAGAAGCAGCAGAAGCAACAAATCCTTCCAGAAAAAGCCACCGGGAACATGTATGTCGCTGATCCGAGACCATGGGGAAATTCTAAAGGGGGGAGAGAGATCCTTCGCGAGGAGGTGTGTGATGAGAGGAGGGAATGGGGTGCCTTTTATAGGGAGAGGGTGGCAGCCCCCTCCCATGGCGTGGCAGCCATGGAGGTGCCCCCACCTCTTCCACATTCATGTGGGTGGAGCTCCCACTCACATAAATAGCCACCCACTCAAAATTCCACTCACCTCCATTAAATTTCCACCAAATTTAATGCAATCTCTCATTAAATAAAACTCTTTTATTTATTTATTCAGAAATTTGTTAATTACTTTAATTAACAAACATTCACATAAAACCCCTTTCTAGTATTCAATTTCACATGTAGAACCAGTTTCAGCAATTTCAACCGAAATAGTTTCGATGTCTAGTGAAATAAATTCCCGCACTTTCCTTTTTCTTTCTCTGGCATATTATTTGCTCCAAATGGTGTCGGTATCCCTTAAGTGTGTCACCCTACGGTTCGCGAATAATGTAGACATGATCGAGACCCCTCTCCGATCAATAATCAGAAGTGGGACCTGGAGATCCGTGCTGACTCCCACATATTCAACGATGACTTCTGTGATCGTGTGAATCTTATACGCATGTCACTCAATTCCTTTGTCTCGCGATATATTACATGTCCAAGATTCGATCATCGGTATCCCCATACCTAGTTTTATCTCGTTACCGACATGTACTCTTTTCTTGTTCCCGTGATATAACATTCTAGTGATCAAATCACTTGCTTGCAAGCTAATTAATGTGATATCACCGAGACGGACCAGAGTATATCTCTCCGACATTGGGATGGACAAATTCCACTCTTGATCCATGAGCCTCAACATACACCTTCGTAGCACTGAACCCATCTTTATAGTCACCCTGTTACGGTGTGATGTTTAATGTTATCAAGATACTTTTCTGGTGTTAGTGATTGACATGATCTCATGGTCTAAGGACTAAGATTAATTCGTATGATGTTATAGAAATATAAACACAATGCCCTTGATCATAATTCTATACTTCGGATGAATGTTCATCACATCATTCCAATAATGTTGTGATCTTGTTATTAACAACATCCAATGTCCATGATCAGGAAACCTTTGATCATCTTGTTAATCAACGAGCTAGTTTATAAGAGAGGCATAACTAGGAACTTCCTTTTTGTTTATTCAACACACATTTATTAACGTTTCCGTATTAATACAATTATAGCATACAAAAATAAACATTTATCATAAATAAGGAATACGATAATAACCACTTTATTATTGCCTCTCGGCATATTCCCTTTAGTCTCCCACTTGCACTAGAGACAATAATCTAGTTTGAAAACTTTGCTTACTGAACACTTATGGCTTTCCGGTGTTCCATATACGCGATAGCAAGTTGTTAATATAATCTACGGATCTGACGCTTTTAGGTCCGTGTGTATTTGCGTGTCTTTGCGTCTCCACGCATCACTCATTATCTAATGAGATGGCTTTGTATAAAATTGGTCTTTTGGTGAGACCTATAGTTCCTTGGGGTTAAAATATGTCGATACTATTATCGTACAATATATCTTTAGTGTTAGCCCATTGCAAACCACACCTTAGTTTGATAACAAACTACTTGACACAAATTCCCTCCTTGGCTGCTACTATAGCATCATACACTTAGCGTTTTGTTGTATTATTCGTCACAATGTCTTAACTTTGGAATTCATCCAAATTCATCATGGAATCTCCTTTCCATTACATTGTGCCATCCATAGTTTAAATTGAGATAAACTTAATTTGTGTCTTGTGACAAAAGTAGTATCAATGTAACGCTTTACAATGAACTATTTGTAATTGTTTGTCACCTCTACACAAATATATTCTTAGTTCTTCCAAAAGATCATAAGAATATCCTTACTGTCGTCCAATGATCATATTATGATTCATTCTAGTATATGCTCATAACACTTAGAGCATAGGACATGTCTGTATGTGTACATATCATGGTATGATTGATCAAAACATCCTTGTGATTTCACTCATCAAGTGTCAGAGCACTTGAATATTGTTTCACTTATCAAGTGTCGATAAACTTTAATTTTGATTCAATTCTTTTCCATGCGACAAGAACCGTTTCTTATCGTTTCTATAATGAACTCCTTCAATATCTTATATATGTACGTTTTACACAACCATATTAGCGTCACAGTCTATCCATGTAGACATTCATGCTAAATATTCGGGTTTTGCCTAAGTCTTTCATCGGAATGAAATTCTTAACCTTTGTCAATAAAAGATACATCATTTCTAATCAACAAGATGTCATCCACATAATATATTAGAAATATGTCTTAGCGCTCCCACTAAATTTCTTGCAAATGCAAGCATCTTCATCGTCTCCAGATGAAAACTCCTTTTTCATCACGGTGAAGATTCCAACTCCGCGATGCTTACTTCAACCATTGATGTTTGCATGCCTCTTTTAGAATCCTTTTAATTAACAAAACCCTTTGGATCGTGTCTTGTACACGTCCTAGGTAACCATTCTATTAGAAGAACTTTGTTTTATTTAGTCATCTACCATATACCAAATTATATTTAGTGGTTGCTACTTTAATCCGTCCAGACTAAATATCGCTATGAAAGATCAAATCTTGTCATAGTCAACTCCTTGAACATTGTCGTAAAAACTTTACCGACATGTCGACTATTTCATAGATGTGAAATATCCATGTCTGTTTATTTATAGATCCAAATACAACCGATAGGTTTTTACACCTTTCTGGAGGGTCTTCCAAGTTCAAAACTTGATTTCTCGTGTATGTAACTATCACGGATTTTATGGCTTCAAGCCATTTGACGGAGTCAAGGCCCATCATCGCTTCTTTGCATGTAGTCGGTTCATCATTGTCAAACAATAATGATTTACTCTCAAATCTCAGCATTTGATTGTTTATCTGACCAACTTGGTTCACTAAGAACTTAGATCTCCGTGACCACAACCATTGAGGCACATAAGCTATGAGCATTATGGCATCCTCCAGAACGATTTCCGGCGCTGCGCAACTCAGCACATATAGCTAAGGTTCGTTAACCTTATCAAAGTTCTATTGACCTCCCACTTAACTTTTACAAAAAATTCCTTCTTGAAGAAACTTCACGTTTCAAGCGACAAATCCATTTGTCCTTGGTGTTATGGAGGAATACCCAATTGTTATTCGAAATAACCTACAAAGACATGCTCATCTGACTTCGGTTGTAAACATCTTACTTATGTTTAGCATACCAAAATTTAAGAAATGACAACTTGGGTTTTACCCCAAACCATAATTTCCATGGTGTCATTTCAACGGATCAAGATGGAGCTCTTTTCAGTGTAAAAGCGGTAGTCCCTAAAGCTTTTCATCTTTTAAAACATAATGGCAGTTTTTTAAATAACACCTTTGATCCAACCATATCAAACAAGGTTTTATTACAAATCTCAAACACTCCATATTCCTATGGTGTTTCAGGAGATGCAAATCTAGGTGTTTTTGCTAAAATTGTAACTCAAATAAATCCCTTTATGATAAAATCATAAATCATTTATTTTTCTTGTTACACTTGCAACTCAAATAAATCCCTTATGATAAAATCATAAACCATTCATTTTCTTGTTACAATGATTTTCCACTTGATCTTGAAAGTCTTTGAACATTTTCAAATATTTCATACTTCTTTCTCATTAAGTGAACATTCACTCAAATTTCCGGAGAAAGCATATGAAGTTGAAATCCATCGCTTATGACTATACATAATGGACTACATACACCGATATGTATAAATTCCAATATTTTAGTCGTTCGTTCTTCTTTGGCCTTTGAACGAAGTTTCAATTATCCCGAGGAAAGTTTCACAAGTGTCACTTGATCAAATCAAAGACTCCAAAAATCAATGAAAATGGAGATTCTTCATGTTTTCTTTCCAATATAATTTAAACGGCGATGTCACTTTGTAAGTGATCTTTCAATCATTTGTCTTGCGACATTTTAGCATTAGTTTTTATGGATGTGATTTCTCCAACTAGATTTGTAAATCATCCATCTTATATGGAATAAGGTAATTATTTGAACAACCTTTGTTCTCATAATACCTGATTTATATAACTATTACTAAAAGAAATCTTGAAGTCAAGCTTCGATGTCAACGAGAAATACAAACAACGGTTTTTTTGTTTTCGATGAACATCATCACATATTCTCTTGCTAGTTACTTAGGACATTGTGGTTCATGAATTGCGTCGTTCCATATGAAATTTCATACCAATCAATTCGGTATCCAATACCCAAGAACCACATTGTTTAACAAGCAAAGAATACAACCATAACATGTATATCACCCATATACCTAAATTGGATATTTCCAATCTTCTCTACCAAATATATTTTATAGATTCTCTTTCAGCATTTCCTTTTCCTTTTAAAAAGAATCTATCAACATCAAAAGTGGTGCCATATACATGACACATAGTCCAAAGCGTGTATATTCAAATAATAATACCTTTGGACTTGCACTTTGAAGTAGATCACCATCATCAAAATGATCGACATTCTTTCAAAATCCATTCTTTAGTAATATTTTAGTGTAGTAAACACTTTACATACATATTCTATTCATCCTTATCATGACGACTTCCATGATCAAGCTAATGTAGCTTATAAAGACGAATCATGTGTATAACGTTACTTTCCAAAACCCTTTTGGATGATTAGGATGTCTAGCATCTCCAACCTTTGCAAATTCTCATCCAATATGAGAACATACATTATACTCTATCATATTGCAACCAAAATATTGTTTCAAATATCGTTATATCTGTCACACATGATGGTTTCTGAAACAATTCTTTCAGCTCCTAGATAAACTTGATATTAAAACAATCAAGAATCATGGAGGCAAACATGATACTTAAGATACTAACACTAGAATTGTTACTCTCGATTTAATACTAATTATTAAACTTCACGGAGTAAACAGAGTTTGATGAAAGTTTGCAATAGGACTTTAAACTTTGATTGACATTCAACACAATACGATACCAGTTCGTAAGGTAAATATCCAGAATTCTATAGTTCTATTATCTCAATTACAACTAAGCATAAGGTGGTGAACGAATGCCAAAGACTACAACAAATTATGCAAATTCACTTTGATTTAATTTATGATAAATTGAGTTCTACTAATCCAAATTAGAAATGAACTCCCACTCAAAAATGACATCCCTCATGCCTTTTTGGTGATTACATGAACCAAATCCACTACACCAAGTCCGATCATCACGTGAGTCGTTGTAGCTTCAAACGCGAGCATCCATATGGTCATCATATCAAAACATATGACTCATGCTTAACCTTCCGGTCCGTGTTCCGAGGCCATGTCTGTACATGCTAGGCTCGCCAAGTTAGAACCTTAGTATTCGTGTGTGTAACTGTCTTACACCTGAGATATGCTTGTGGATTCAAGACACCCGATCATCACATGATGTCTTGAAGCGACGAAACATTGTCGCTGCATACTTAAGGAAGAACACATTTTTATCTTGATATCTAAATGAGGGATCATCTTATTATGCTAATAAAATGCCAAACAAGCAATATAAGATGCAACAAACATCTCATGTTAATAAGTGAAATGATATAGTTCTTGCACTTGATCTCCATCATGTGCATCATGGTATGATCACTATCAAACCTCTATGTGTAAGGCCAAGGTCTATGGAACTTACACGTTATGTGTGTTGTAAGAGTATAATCTCATACTTATACTTACAACATCACCATATCATAACACTAGCCCAGCAACAATCTAAACTAGACGCCTCTAATTTATCCATTGCAAGTTTTACGTGGCTTAGGGCTTTCGAAGATAGAACCATTCTTACCTACGAACATGAACCACAACGAGGATAACCAAATTGTTGACAACTCGTTGCAAATTAGATATTGACTATAGTAGGAGAGACAGACACCCGCTAGCCACTTATGCAAAACTAGTTGCATGTCAAGCGTGGAAACAGGTCTCATGTGCGAGGACATGTAAAGTTTGTCCGGGCCGCTTCATGCCACTATGCCACCAATATCCAAAGTACAACTAAGAAGCAATACAATGATCATCATCGCCCACATAATCATATGTGTACTACCTGTGAATAGCATCTACGCATAGAACCTGGCTCTGATACCACTGAAGGGTTCGCAACATAGAAAACAAAAAATTTCCTACGATAGGAACAAAGCACCAAGATCTATCTACTAGATACAAGGAAAGAGTGGATATATATCCATAGAATACATACCCTCTAAGACCGTATAGCGTTAACGAGGTTGTACTCGTGGATGATGCAGTCGAACGCTTGCCGATCTCAAGATCGTGATGAAGTCCATCTGGTCCAGCCGGTCCAGCACCATCACGTCCAGCACCACAAAGCAGTGGTGCATCCATGATCTCACACACGTCCGGGTACCCCGACAACCTCCGCGCCCTCGCTCCAGCGAAGCAGCGGAAGCAACACATCCTTCCAGGAAAAGCCACCGGAAACATTTATCTCGCTGATCTGAGACCATGGGGAAATTCTAAAGGGGGAGAGAGATCCTTCGTGAGGAGGTGTGTGATGAGAGGAGGGAATGCGGTGCCTTTTATAGTGAGAGGGGGGCAGCCCCCTCCCATGGCGTGGAAGCCATGGAGGTGCCCCCACCTCTTCCACATTCATGTGGGTGGAGCTCCCACTCACATAAATAGCCACCCACTCAAAATTCCACTCACCTCCATTAAATTTCCACCAAATTTAATGCAATCTCTCATTAAATAAAAATATTTTATTTATTTATTCAGAAATTTGTTAATTACTTTAATTAACAAATATTCACATAAAACCCCTTACTAGTATTCAGTTTCACATGCAGAACCAGTTTTAGCGATTTCAACCGAAACAGTTTCGGTGTCTAGTGAAATAAATTCCTACGCTTTCCTTTTTCTTTCTCTAGCATATTATTTCCTCCAAATGATGTTGGTATCCCTTAAGTGTGTCACCCTACGGTTCGCGACTAATGTATACATGATCGAGACCCCTCTCCGATCAATAATCAGCAGCGGGACCTGGAGATCCGTACTAACTCCCACATATTCAACGATGACTTCTGTGATTGTGTGAACCTTATACGCATGTAACTCAATCCCTTTGTCTCACGATATATTACATGTCTGATATTCGACCATTGGTATCCCCATACCTAGTTTGATCTCGTTACCGACATGTACTCTTTTCTCGTTCCCGTGATATAACATTCTAGTGATCGAATCACTTGCTTGCAAGCTAAATAATGTGATATCACCGAGAGGGCCCAAAGTATATCTCTCCATCATCGAGATGGACAAATTCTACTCTTGATCCATGAGCCTCAACATAACACCTTCGTAGCACTGAACCCATCTTTATAGTCACCCTGTTATGGTGTGACATTTGATGTTATCAAGATACTTTTCCTGTGTTAGTGATTGACATGATCTCATGGTCTAAGGACTAAGATTACTTTGTATGATGCTATAGAAATATAAACACAATGACCTTGATCGTAATTCTATACTTCGGATGAATGTTCATCACATCATTCCAATAATGTTGTGACCTTGTTATTAACAACATCCAATATCCATGATCAGGAAACCTTTGATCATCTTGTTAATCAACGAGCTAGTTTATAAGAGAGGCATAACTAGGAACTTCATTTTGTTTATTCAACACACATGTATTAACATTTCCGTATTAATACAATTATAGAATGCAAAAATAAACATTTATCATAAATAAGGAATACGATAATAACCACTTTATTATTGCCTCTCGGGCATATTCCCTTCACAGACAGGGAGGAGCCATCTATGAAATGCTTTCATTACAGATGATGAAAGAGATGGAATTCTCCTTAGCAATAGGTTCTTTAATAATTTCCCAAAGGGGGGAAGTAAGAAAGCTTCTGACCCAATTGAACTTTTCAGGAGTAGCAAGCATGAGAGTAATAAAATTAAACCAACTTACAGGAATATCACACATGAGTGAGCCCTTTGATGGTGAATCCTTTTGGAGATGGGGGGCAAAAAAACTTTCCCAAAGTTCTAGCCCTTGTTGAGAGAAGCCCTGTTTTGCAGCATGGACATCAGGGATGGAAATGAAAGTTTTGACCATGCCAACCTAGAGATGAGCTTCATTAGGGGAGAGAAGGTGCTGATCTTCCAGCATCCAATCATTATTATCTCCAGCCTCAGCACCAGTGTCCATTGGACTCTCAACCCTTCCTTCCTCATCAGAATTGACTTCATCATCCTCCAGATAGTTCTGAAGGATGCTCTGCAGCCCTTCCCCAATACCAACTCCCTGAAGCTCCTCATTAACTGCCTGTTCCCCAACAGGTGCAGGATCAGCATTAACAGAGACATCATCATCTGACTCCCAGTCTTGTACAAGCACAGCACCAGTAACATCACTGTTAACATCCTGAGGGGGAAGATTGAGATCATCTACTGGCATATCCTCACCAGGGCAACCACATGGCCCTGCACAGGGGAAGCAACAGCTTCCCATGGGTCCCATTCCACATTGTTCCCACTAGGAGGAGGTGGTGGTGGAGCCAACCACTGTCCCCAGCCACCAGCCTCACCAGCAGCAGCAGGTGGAGGGGGTGGAGGGGGGATCTGGGGCCCAAAGACAGGAAGTGGATGTGGGTCCTCATTGTCAGGAGGCAGTGGGTCCTCCTCGGGTGGGCCTCCTCCAAGCAAGTCACTCTGCAGAACCTCAATCGAAAAAGTCCAAGATTCAGTCTCCACTAAGTCTCCAATGGTGAACCTCACACTTTTGGGGATCTCTACCAATTCAGTCACTCGCACTTTTGCTAGAATTCTTCCCTTATGATCCTGGTCCCTCTCCCAAAGGAGAACCTTCCCAATATCAGCAAAGACAACATTCAGATCTTCAGTGTGCCAGTGGTCCAAAGGAGGCTCAACCAACATAACCCAGCACTCATTGTTTAATTGGGTCCTTCTCCAATTGTCACCCTCGTTATGTTTTACAAAAGACACATGCACATCTTGGAAAGGAATGGGGCTGGCCGCAATGAGACTGTCTCTATCACTTACATGGTGAAACTAAACATAGGCGGCCCCAAATGGACAAGCATGTATATCCCGAAAATGCACCCGAACCTCATCGTTGAAGAAGTCAAGCAGAACATCCCGAATATTTGCGAAAGGGACCTGAGTAGGGGGAAGGGGATTAATGGAAGAAATATCATACTATTCATGCGCCTTGTGCCGATGCGGAACCACCACCCTCTTGACGCGAGTTCTTCTGGCCACCTGCAGAACTTGAAAGCCGCCCGGCAGAAACAACATGGGGTCAATCAGAATGTTGGCCATTGCACCAGGCTTCACCGGCGACGAGCAGGGCAAGGGGGGTGTGATTTCCGCAGGCGAGGGAGTTGAGGGGACAGATTTTTTGGCAGTTGTTTTTTGCAAGGAAATGGAGAAGTCCTTAAAACTGTTGTACACAGTGGGCTGAAAGAGAGGTGAAGTTGGCTGCGCCTTGAACCACCCCAGGAAAGAATTATCGGGCCATGAAAGTTTTGAGAAGGTCGAGAATTTTAGAAAAGGAATAAGACCAGAGAGTTTAAATGTCGCACGATTCTCGCCACCTTTGGGCCAGACAGGCGTTACCATCGGTTTAGATCTGCCATCAGCGAGTACCTGAGCGTAAGACCGATTTTGATTATCCAAGTTATTGTCACACTTACTGTGTCCAGCGAGACCAGGCGAAGAATCCGCTTCCGCAACCGGAAATTTAAGCCTTTGAAACACCGACTGCACTTTTTTGACATACTTGGTCAAAGGAGACTTTTTGGGGCTTTTCTTTTTTTACGTGACAACCTTCCGATCTCCAGCAGATTTCTTGTAAAATTCCTTCTCTTCAAAAATCCAATTTGGGACACCATTACCCCCACAGATTAATATGAACCACAAAAGAATCACAAGAAAATTTTGAAATATTATAAATTTCAAAACCCACAGCTCTTGAGGCAACCGAGAAGCGAAAAGTTCTATCTTGAAGAAATCTCACTTGGAATTTTGAAGCCAAACGTCCAAAACAAGCTTGGAGAGCAATACCAACCGTATGAATGTCCAATTTAAAATTTGCTCTACCAAAAGAACATACCAGGAAAAAAGGTTTATTTCTGAAACCACCAAGGAAATTAACTTGATGCCTGAATTTCTTGTAAAGATTCTTCTCAAATTCCTGCCCTATAGAGAAATCCAGGGTAGGTCGCTTCACCGAATGATCCTCATGAGGAACTTCCTTAGGAAGTTCATTGGAAAAATCCAGGGTTTTTGGCACGATCATCTTGGCATTGAAAGAATTATCCGAGACCTAAGAGCTAGGCAAGATCTGAGTACCAACAATAACCCTTTTGACTTGAAGATCAATAGTAATACCAGATGCCACTACTTCACCTTGGACCAAATATCGAGCGTTAATGACCACCTCATTGAGGTTGAGAAGAACTAATCTTTTGGCACTAGGAAAAAGCATCAAAAAACCCTTAGTGTGCTCCAAATCATCAGCCGGCAAGGAGGAGCAAAGAGCATGCCATTTAAAGCCAGTGTCCTCATCTGTTCCATAAATGGTAGGAGATCTACCAAGAAATACAGATGAAGGAACCAAAAAATCATTGACACGAGAGAGGTGAGAGGGGAACCTCAAAACAGATCCAACAGAAATCTTCTTCCCATTTTCCAAGCATCTGCCCTCAAGAGGAGAGCCTTTCGCATTGAGAAGAACCAGCCAAGAATCAGCCAAGAGAACAAGCGAACCCTCAAGAAATTACCACCCGTGGTCACACCAGAATAGGTGATCTTCCAACAACCACCAGAGGAATCCATGCAGATCCCACGCCGGAGAGAGGCCGGCGAAGGCCGGAGGCCGACCAAGGGTCACCGCAGAGGAGCCTCATGCCTCGAAATTCGTGCGGGTCCTTCAATATTGCTTTGGAGGATCTAGCCTTGGTCAATAGGGGGAAAATTCACCAATGTATAATCTCTTCTTATCAAAATATTGGCGTCAGTACAACATCATTGGCCTTGGCCAAGTTTCACCATTACAACAAAGTAAAATGGCCATCATAGGATAATATCAACTGCCATTCGGACCAATCAACAGGAAAAGATCTCAATCTTTGAAACTTGAGTCAAGTGGACCCCACATGTAAGCAGCTTGGTCACTGCATGCATGTTGTGTGTTATCAACACAGTAGCAACCCAATACACACAAAAGAGCTAACACATCCGCAACACAACTGCTAGCTACTGCATCAGTTTCTATCTATCTCATATCACCACCAAGCTCTCAGGAACACATCTAAAACCATAGTAGATCTTGCTAGATATCCAATAGATCAACCAACCCATCAACACAGAAAATCAACCAGATCATCCATAAGATGGTGACCTAATGGAGGGGGTGGTTTAGGAGGACATCAAGGCCAAGAAGGATCTAACAGGAGCTAGGAGGAGCAGGGCCAGTACCAGGAAGTGTAGAGAAAGGACAAGGGAGAGGTCATAGTTCCAAAAGAAAGACACCAAGATCAACCACCACAGCAACATCACCAACAACATCTGATTGGTGAGTTTTAAACAAAATATTATTTCTATTGATCTTATGCATTCCATAAGAACATGATCTGTTCCATATAGGTTCTTATAAGTGAGGTGTATATTCATCCTTGAAGAAAGTTAAACATCCAAGAATAAATCTATTCAAACCCATAGCCAAGATCTCAGCCTATGCATCCTTGATCTCTGATGGTACTCTCTTGTTTTAAAACTAGATGCAAAGGAACTCATTGATTAACCACTACTAGGCACATTCTATGAATTGTAGCACCTCAGTAGTGACTTCATCTTATAAATGTCTCTTATAAAGTAATAATCGATCATAACATTTCTTACATAGTTCATCAAATCATCTTCCTAAAACTATAGGAATCATTGTTTAGTACTAAAGATCATAGAACACATGAAAAGGGAGGCATCAGGTAAAAACATCTGTTTCCACCTAGAAGTGCCTCAGACCAGCATCATAGGCCAAGATATCTATCAAGTATAGCACTGTATTTAATAGAAGTTCTTCAATGCTTACAAGATAAACCAATCCAAAGTATAATTATAAAAAACTTAGCAATAAATAGGAATTGTGTAACATTTAGAAGAAGGTGTCACAATAAACCATACTTGTTAAGAAATCCATATACACAGGCTGCATAACCAAATCTTCTCAAAGAAATGTTTAATCATTTTCCTAAAGCATTAGTTAGGAATCATTGTTATCATCTACAAATACTATCATGAGAATTCATCATAGCACAATTGGATTAGACATACAACTCTAATTCTTTCATACCAAAGCATATCATCCAAGACCAATGAACTAATCCCAATCCAGATTCTATTCATAGCATTACCAATCCAATACAGGACACTAAGAAAAATTCAGATAATAGTTCACTAACAGAAGCCATTGTTAACATTCAAAATTGCAGTATAGCAGTAAATTCTACACAGCCTAGATTCTGTATGTAATAACATTAAGTAGCTTCATCTTCCTGAATAAACATTGTACCAAGGGAAGAACCCTAGCACAGACAGATGAACCCTAGTGCAGTGGGCAACCCTAACTAGGGTTCATAATGAGCTAGCATACAGAGGGTAGCAAGGTGAGAGTAGAGAGGAAAGAAGAAGGAGGAAATCACCCTTGGTCCTCGCTGAAATTTTAGAAGAAAAAGCAGGATGGCCGACGGGGGTGTACACTGCGACATGGGGAGCACCGACGGTGTTGTGACCTGCGCCAAGCCACAAACACAACAGCCATAGGAGCACGAGCGGCGCTAGCGGCACCACACATCCACCAGAGCACCAGAGTGACGCCACAGGAGCGGCGGGGCACGAAATCATTGGCAACATCCGAACGGAGCATCATCGACTGACTCATCTCATGTCACGGCGGCGGCCGGGGAGGACAGAGGCGGTCGGAATCGCCTGTAGAGGCGGTGGCACCATATCTTCATGAAGGGGAACGAGAGAGGAGACAACAAGTGCTTGTGTGAGAGAGAGGGGTACTGGGCCGGTCTGGGCTAGTACCAAGTGAGTCAGGGGTTTGACCCAACACAGATGGGCCGGGTGGGCTGGGCCAGCCTAGTAGACAAGGTCCAAGTTTTAGAGAAAAGACTTGAAATATTTTGTTTAAATACCAAAATACCCTAGAACTAAATGAGCTCTAATAAATTGAATAAAACTGCCAAAAATATAAATAATATATCCATGAGTTCATAAAAATGTAAGCTATCCAATAAAATTAATAATTCTATTTTTAATAGAATAAATTTAGGTTAATTATTTTTATAATATATATACTTATGGAATTTTATAAAAATAAATAGAATACCTAAAAATAAATAAAAATCACTTTTACAATTCTAAATGTCCATAGTATTTTATAAAAATACTAAATTGTTAATTAGAGTAGCAAAAGAAATTTATTTAAATTGAAAACATTTCATATTAAATCGAATTTTAAGAAGATAATAATAAGAGTTAAAATTAAATAAAAACTAGTTTTAAACTCATATATTAATGTATTGTACCACAACAATATTAAATATAATATTCACAAGGTTTTAGGAATTATCCAATAACAACTTTCTTTAATTAATACGAAAACTTAAGAATTTGATAATGTGGGTAAAACACGCAAAGAAGATAAATAATAAAATGATGCATTACATTACTATCTATATTCATTATTGTTTCTTTAAATATTGTCCTTATCAGGCAATAATGGTGTTTTGTAAAAATAGAAGCTCAAGGTTTGAGTGCAAGCATCTGACTTCACTACCTTGCAGTCACAAGGCAAGGTCATCACTTGCTCATGTCCTTTGATGAGTTTTATCAAAGTATCTGCAAATTGTGTGTTATCATCTCTATTCTAAAAATAAGAAAGAAAATACTATTTTCTCAAATAATGAAATGTTATTATCATCCTAAGTGGTGGTAAATATAAGATTGACAATGTAACTTAGATTTCCATTTGAAGTGAGGTTCATCACATAGGAATTAATAACCCATGACATCATGTATTCTTGCGCCATATAATACGTGTTAACCATGAGATTTCGAATGGGACGGAGAAGTAAGCTTGATCTTCTTCCTTTCACATGAACAGATAAACTTATCGTGAAGCTGTAGATTCCCTATGAGGACCCGGCATGGGTGGGAACCCTTATGTCCCCACAATATTGGTGTCTAGATTATCTGTGAGGGGCTGTCGGAGGTAGATCTTCCACTTCTGTGGGGGTTGCCAGGGACATGTGTTGGTTGTGCGTGGTGCAACTCGTTGGAAAACCCAAGAGCAAGGTGTGATGAGCACAGCAACAATTTTTCCCTTGGTGGAGACCGAGGTTATCGAACCAGAAGGAGGAAGGAAACGTCCCAAAGGTGTTGCAAGCAACATGGAAACCTGCACAACACAAACTCAAGGCTTTGTCCCAATGAACAGTGAGGTTGTCAAGCTCACCGGTTTGCTGTAACAAAGGATTAATGTATGGTGTGGAAGGTAATGGTGGTTTGCAACAAGTAAATAGTAACAGTGTAAGATGTATCAATGGTAAATATTGGACCGGGGTCCATAGTTCACTATAGGTGCTCTCCTTAGATAAACAGCATGTCATGAAGGTAAACAAATCACAATAGGGCAATTGACAAGAACTGAGCAAGGCATAACAATGCAATACTAGTCAGAAAGATCCTATGAGATTCGATTGGGCAATACAACAAGATACATAGACCGCCATCCAACTACATCTATGACTAGTAGTCCACCTTTGGGTTATCTTCCGAACCCCCTCCAGTATTAAGTTGCAAGCAACAGACAACTGCTTTAAGCAAAGTGTGTAAGGTAAACAATCCACTTGTTCCATGAACAAGAGACCGTTGTTTTCTCCCTAGTGGCAACAGCACATCTACAACCGAAGATATTTTTGTCACTTCCCTTGGAAACTAGAGGCATGAACCCACTATCGAGCGTAAATACCCCCTCTTGGAGTCACTAGCAACTACTTGGCCAAGATAGCTACTAACAACAGAGAGCATGCAAGATCACAAACAACACAGACATGATAGAATCAAATAGACAAAACCATTAACCAAACTGACATAATAATCTCAATATCCATCGGATCCCCGCAAACACAACATGCATGATTACAAATAGATTAGATCTTGATCATGAACGGAGCTCACAAGATCTATACATGAAAGCACAAGGAGGATATACAACCATCTAGCTACTACATGGACCCATAGTCCAAGGTGGAACTACTCACGCATCATACCGGAGAAGAAGGCCTCCGGGATGATCTCCCCTTCCGGCAGGGTGACGGGAAGAACTTCAGATCCCCCCGATCTAGGGACGATGGTGGCAGCAGCTATAGACGGTTTCGTGGAGTTTTGATCAGGTTCCTAGGGTTTTTGCATCGGCGGCTTCTTATAGGCGAAGAGGTGAGGCAGGGGGTGCCCGAGGGGCCCACACCCTGCCCAGGTGCGGGCCAGGCTTGGCCGCGCCTAGGGGGTGTGGACACCCCGTGGCACTTCTTTGTCTCGTCTTCTGGATTCGTGTCGCCTACGGTAAAATATTGACTTTGGCTTTTGTCCCGTCCAATTTCGAGAATATTGATTTTCTACCTTTCTGGAACCAAAAACAGAAGAAAACATGCAACTGGCACTGTGGAAACTTGTTAATAGGTTAGTTCCAGAAAAGATATAAAAACACCTAAAAGTTTAGACAAAGCAAAGCAAAGCAGATACTAAACAAGCATGGAACATCAAAAATTATAGATACGTTTCCAACTTATCACCATGATCTTCTCACTGGAGTTTCCAAGGGGTTGCCAGGCTTATATCTACCTATATGGGGGTGAACGGAGGTATTCTTGCTTGAGAACTCGTGTTCCATGTGGGGTCGTGGAGAACGGCGGTGATTGACTTAGATCATCTACTAGGCCCCACATCACGGAATTGTGGACGGGAAAGTACGCCCACTTTTGCAACAAGGATTTGATCTCTCTTGGGTAAAGCAACGCTCCTCTGCAGAGTGTAAGAACTGTAACTTGTTACTCCATGTTCCGGGAAGGAACCGCGAATGCGGCAGGAAAGGAACTCCATGAAGTTCTGGTCAACCTGTGAAGGCTGATGAGCATAGTTTTTGATATTAAAACCAATCTTTGAAGAAATGTTTACAAAAATTGCATAGTTCCAAGGACTGATAGTACGAGGTGGTAGATAGATCATCAAACTTCCCACCTTTCATATAATGAACTTGTTGGGTAACGCTGTTACTCACTCTTTTCTTTGATCCTCTGCTTAGACTCTGAGGATCCAGAAGACACTCCAATGTACGCTGCTGAAGGAGAAGATGATGTCTACTACGAGGAACCAGACCTGTCCGGAGGAGTGGAAGGGATGGACTACGAAATATGCTAAGGAGTGGAGGGCAACGAGTCTGAGTAGTTGCCTTAGTTAGTTAGTAAACCAAATGATTCGAGCAGCATAAACTTTATATAATAAGTTGTTGAGCTCAATTCTGGTTATGAGTTTGAAACTTTTACCTTCCACTGAAAATTCTTAAGTTTGGTTTGTAATTTTGAATCACTTGAAGTACTGATCTTCTGGTATTGTAATAATAATAATGTGTGTATGTTTGTAATATGGACCCGCGATGTTTCTGTTGTACCACTCTGAGTGATGTGATATTTGCGGAACGGTGTTCTGTTTGTGTCAAGTCAACAACTATGATGTACTACACATGCAGTGGTATGATGGGTCACCGCAGTAAAGCATGGTTATAAATAGATGATATATAAGTATGCATAATGCCAACACTATTCATATTTAAATCTCATTGTAGAAAATTATAATATGAAATAAACTTGAAAAAAATATAAAAAGACTTCTTCTCTTTTCCAAACAAACATTTGATTACAATAGAAGATGGGGATAAAATTTAGTCTTCAATTTTTTCCTTCTTCGAGTGATTTCACATCAGAACTCCATAACACAAATATGGATGCCTCGAGATGGAAGATGTATTTTAGATATGATCATTCTCACCCACATTATTCTCAAACGAAATAAAAATTCAAATGTACAATTCAAGTATCCACTATAAATATTTTAACAACATAAGTAGTCAAAAATTACAACTTTGAATCCATTCTTCTCCAAAACAAATTTTCTACAGGACTAGAGGGAGTATGTATGTTTAATCATAATTTGAACAACCTACTGATCTCCCATATGGGTAGGAGTGGCCACACGTCTTAAACTCCATCCTGAATTCTTGAAATCCATTTATAGGAAACATCAATGTGCTTATTATCACCCTATATATCAAAGAAGGTTGAATAACTCCATGGTTGAGATCTGTATGTATAGATATCTGTATATCAACCAATGTGCCAATAAATCACTAAGTAGTAGATAATGTAATAAAAAAATGTCAAACATTACCAACATCAAGAGAAGATATATTCATGCTACATTACATGTAATAACCGATATAAGATGTGTTGAACGACAAAGAATATCATGGATGGCTTACCATCGAATTGTATTTTTATTATTTTGCAAAGTATATTATTTAGAGGTTTTCAACAATACATGATATTAAGATGAACGCAAATGCAATGCTAGAAATGGATTGGGATAAACATGTGCATAGCCTAGTGGTTGAAGTAATCGCCCTCCACAACGGCTCAACAAAGTGGTTGATCAATCTATGGTTCTCTGCAAAAAAATATGTTAGGTAACATTAGATTAACATGTGCATTTTCACACACCTTTCTTAATACTTCGAAATCTCGAGTGTACATGTATACATTGTTGTGAAAAGTGTGCTTCCATTTTTAAATTGTTTTCCTTGACGTGATCCTTTCTGAAAAAGGTACGCCTGCATGGAAGATAATCAGAATCTCAAAAGTACTAATCAAATGCACATTTCAATCTTTCATTTAGAAGAAAAATACTAATCAACAACATTTATGATTAATACTATTTGAAATATATTAAAAAAATCTAAGGGTAACAACGTTTAGTGGTTTCAAGTGTAACAGAAATAGATAGTACTAATAACATTGACACCAGCAACACGTAGTTTAGCCATGACAGTATCTTGTTTCGGTATTACAGAAAGTTTGTCTATCCTGTCCTAAGATTAGTCATTATCACTGAAAGATTGCGGAAGTATAGATTGTATTGATATTGCAAGAGGTGATTATAACGTGAGCTCTTAGGCTATTTATATAGTGCTAAAAGACTTCGAAAGCAAGAAGACTACTAGAGATAGAATTGGATTACAATATGAAACTTCCTAATATAACATAACGTAACCGACATATACTCTACCCCCCCCCCCCCCCCACAGTCGGATCGGTAGTGACGCGAACAGCAGGAGCGTCGTGGACGGTCTGACTAGAGTAATTTGAAGTCGCGGACTGGAGAGGATGTCGGTGGATGCCGATGTTGATGTAGCCGAAAGTGAGACGCTGTAGTGGTGGTCGATGGTGCCGTTGGTGAAGTTGTCGCCGTTGATGAAGTTGATGACGTTGATGATGTTGTTTTGTGGTCGATGTCGTCGTTGAGCCTGGAGAATTTGCCGTAGTGGTTGAGGTAGACGTATTTTGAGAAGTAGATCGACCCCTAATGCCGAGCTTGCCAGACTCGGGAGCGTGTCAGGGACGAAGGCACGTGTCTGTGTTGCCGATACCGGACATGCGAAGACAAGGACCATCATGAGCCATGCTTGCCAGAGCCGGATTGAGGAGCAAAGAAAATTTTCTGTAAACAGTCGATATAGAAGTTGTCCGCCGTGTCGGAGTAGACAAAGTGGCTGCAAGAAGAAAATTAAGCACAAACTTGTGCACATAAAAAAAATTGGACTGTGACTCTAGCGGCAAGGTCTTGGTGGACGAAGACGATGGTGGTAGATGTCGATGGCGATTAAGTTGTTGTGGTAGTCGATTTCGGGAATTAGACCCGTATTTTCTGCTTGTATGAGTGCGGTGTCGCTGGTGGAGAAGAAAAACTTGTTGGCGTTGACAATGACCACGATTGGTGGTGGAGACGACGATGTGGCGATGTTGTTGGTGTAGATGGTTGTCGGCGATGATGACCACAGCTGATGAAGGTGAAGCCTTGTATTTGACGGCAAGGCGCGTATTCGGGACGTGAGTCCCGGTCGATATTGGTGAAGACAGGCCGGCGTGTCGACGACGTGAGGACGAAGAAGCCGACACAGCGCGTTAAGGCGTCCCTTGGCACGATCGTTGGCGATGATTTACCGTACATGAGTAGACGTCGATGTTGAAGTAGAGGCGACATGCGGCTGTGGACGATGCAATCTGATCTATGATCGGCGAAAGAAGAAGAAACGTCGGTCAAACGGCTGGCAAGAAATTTCGGCGAAGTAAGATCTAATCTACAATTGCGCGTCTCCCGGCGGAGAACAATCTCCCCGGGGGCGGCACGGCGGAAGAGGTGGCTAAAATCTAGACGGAGCGAACCGCTCTGATACCATAAAAGATTGCGGAAGTATAGATTGTATTGATATTGCAAGAGGTGATTACAACGTGAGCCCTTGGGTTGTTTATATAGTACTATAAGACTTGGGAGGCAAGAAGGCTATTAGAGATAGAATTGGATTACAATATGAAACTACCTAATATAACGTAACCGACATATACTCTAACAATCACCATTAGAAGTAATAGGTTTACTTATTTTAAAAATTGTGCCAAATAAGATCACTGGCACAAATACTTCACATGAACATACCTATCTTAAGCTGTATTCGTCCGAGTATGAGCATCCAACAAAGCAATATGCACTATGTTACCCGTTGAGCTTGCATAATGTGATATCCTTTATAGCAGCTCCAAAATGGTTGTTGACACCGATTCTAGAGACTTTAGGATAACCATAGCACCCAATCTATTCTCAAGGTACCATTCATTGAATTCCCATAAAGAGATAACATCAGAATCCTGATATTTCAGCTGGATACTATCCTTCACAAGTTGAGGCTGAAAATATTATTGCCGCGTCGGGATCGAGCACACATGGCCCGATGGACAGCAGTGGGTTAGATGGGGTCGGTGTTGGCGGTGGCGACGTGGTGGTGGTGGTTATGGTGGTGTGTGTGGTGGAAGGACGCCGCGGACGCGATGAACACCATCCCGACATCCCCTGTCGACATCCTGTAGTTCACCGTCGTAGACTGGTGTTGTGATGTCGCGGGGTCCTAGAGCCCGGCTCCACGCGAGGAGTTGGAGGCATCCGCGGAAGCAGCCGCGGAAGCAGCCCTCGCATTGAAGCCGAGCAAGAGGTCGTTCCCCCAGCCTCCTCCTACTCCCCTAGTGGCAGTGACATCCGTGATGGGGATGTGACCTAGTCCGCGAAGGCGCCAATGTCGGATGGGAAGCTCCATCCCGAAGCCATACTTATACCTAGCGGATTCCACTGCCGCGCATGAAGAGAGAGAGAGATTAAAAATCATTTTGGAGATAACATAAAGAGGGGAATCAGAGTAGCAAGAGGGGAGCCAGGGAGAAAGAGGAAGGGAGACGACTACGCTTGCCATTCCCCGTTGTCGCCTGGCTCGCCGTTCCCCACTGCCACTTCTAGAGAAAGGGATGACGGTGCGACAAAGGAGAGGGAGAGTAAATCATGCGGAGATAGAGAGGAGAGGATTCCACGGCCTTCTTCCATCGTTTCGGTCAACCGAGCATCTCTACAGCCTCCGTTGGGTTCTCCGCCGCAGCTGCTAGAATATGTATCGAAGGAGGAGGATTTGAGAAGGAAAAGGGTCAAGGGATAGAGATAGGATCGGTAGTCCATTGTCATAGCGTGGTTATTTTCTCCAGGAGTATGAGGGTCGCTGCTGACGGGGATACGGGTAGGCTACACTAGCACAAATCAAAAAATATCTACCACGTAAAACAGGAATATTGTTGACATAGATCTCGGGATTACCACTAGACGCGCAGTTGCGAAACTTGATGAAGCGCGTCAAGGCAGTGTAGAAATTCTATGTCTCCTCCTCGTCCTCGTCCCACGAGCATCTCCCCTTACGCGGCCCGTCCAACTGCTACAACTGCAGCACCTCCGAGGTATCCACATGTACGGGGTGAAAGCGTCAGACGTCGGACTGCTTGGTCCGCGTGTGCAACACGGGCGTGAGAGGAGTGGCGGCTGGGTGGAATGCTCTCGCTAGGTCAGCTTGCCTCACCCTCTCTTATATATGTGTCCCTAGTAGGCTTCTACATTTGCAGCCCATTAGTATCCCTAGCCTGGTCTAATTCGGATCGAATCCTCATTACGCTTCCAGCCCCTAAAGTGTGTGACCCTATAAGTTTATATACGTATAGACATGACACGAGTATACTTACTCCGCCAATAGTTGTTAGCAGCCTCTAGCAAGACATGCCAACTCCTAAACGCATATAAAGATCATTCAGACGAACCATCACAAGGTTTAGTAAATGTCTTTCCCTTTACCTCATGATATTTGGTCAAGCTCCAAGCTGACCTCTCTTTCTCGATACTATGATTCGAAATCCTTTTACTAGGTTAACTCTTAACCATATGTAGCACATCCATGCATTTATAGATCCGATCACTCAAGGGGCCTAGAGATATCTCTTTGATGACCCACAAGTATAGGGGTGTATCGCAGTACCTTCTATAAATAGGAGTGTCGATCCCAACGAGGAGCAAAAGGTGTTGACTAGTGGTATGGAGCAGGAACTCTCTGTAAATAATTAGCAAACTGATTTTTAGTGGTTTTCTGAAAAAGCAACAAAACAAAGTGCGAGTAATAAAGACAACGAACAACTGCAGCAAGTGGCCCAATCCTTTCTTAGCAAAGGACAAGCCGGTGGAAATACTTATAAGGACCAAACGTTCTCGAGGTCACATGGGAATTCTGTCAAGTGCTTTCGCTTCAAATAGCTGAGTACCCTTCTTTGGTGTTGTAAGTGTTGTGTGGGTGAACCTGTGCTAATGTACCGACCTTAATTGGACTAATACATACTTGTGATTAAACCCCCTGCAAGCATCCGCAACTATAGGAAAGTAATTAAGATATAAATCTAACCACAGCCTTAAACTCTGAGATCCTACACTCCCTTGTGCAAAGGTGTCCTAACGGGGGTTCAGGTTTCTGTCACTCCGGCAACCCCACAATTAGTAGCAAAATACACAATACATTCCCCTAGGCCCATAAATGGTTAAGTATCATATAGTCGACGTTCACATGACACCACTAGAAGAATAGCACCACAACTTCAATACTAAACCATTGAATAATAACTCAACAGAAATCCACTACTAACAACATGATTTCTCCCATGTCCTCAAGAACTAAACGTACTACTCACGAGACATCATATAGATAAAGAGCAAAGATAATATTATAATGGATAACAATCTGAACATAAAAAATAATCTCCACTCACAAGCATCAACTACAATAGTAATCAACACCGGGAAAGTTTCCCGTAAGAAGTATGCAAATATTCAACACGATTGTTAGAACGGGGTGGAGTGGTGATGATGGTGCTGGTGGAGATGGTGGTGTGGATGATGATGATCATGATCCCCATGAAATCTAGCTTAACGATGGTGTTGATGGTGATGATCTCCCCTCTCCGGGAAGGAATTTCCCCGGCAGAAATCTGTTTGTCGGAGAGCTCTTCTCTCTCGGTGTTTTCCGCCCCGCAGAGGCAGAAATCTTTCTATGGTCGCTCCCCCGGTATTAGGGTTCCAAGAGGAAGTTATAGGAGAGAGGGCGGAGTAGGAGGCCTTCCAGGTGGGCCACACCTGCCCTAGGAGTAGCCTAGGGGGACCTGCGCCTAGGGGGTGTGGGCCCCCTGTGGCCCAGCTACCCCTTCCCTTCTGGCTTCCTTCGTCTTCTAGGAAAATATAATTTTCCAATATTTTTCTGGTATTTTTCTGATCTTCATGAAATTGCATCAAAACACCTCCTTTTCCATCAGAATCCAGACTCCGGCGGTTCATCCTCCAAGAACCATCCAACATGCAAAAAAAGAGGAAAAGACATAAACAACACCTCACAATAAGACATATATCAATGAATAGAGGCAAATTATGATATAGAATGGTGATGCAAATTGGACGTATCACTCTCTTAAGTAGAGAGGGGAAAATCCCATCTTGATTGACCAATGCCTTCCAGCATGCTTCGGGACAAACCCGAAAGCTACCTTTATAACTACCCAGTTATAGAGCAGCGTCTGATAGCCCCAAAGTAGGTCGATCCACATATCAAGTACATGCGACAATCTCAGGTCTAAGGACAAAACATACATGATGTGTAGAGAGCTACAAGTATAATTGTCAGTCTCAAGTTAGGTTAGTCCAACCCCATGTTCATAACATGTGTCCACATCATTGGTTTGACATCTCCATGTCTATGACTTGTGAAACATAGTCATCAACCAATTGATGTGCTAGTCTAATATTCATGTGTGTCCTTGCATGAACTCTGACTAGGGACAACTATTAGATAACCATACAAGTAAAGAGTTTCACAAAAAATTCACATAATTACCAATCAATACAAGTTGCCGAATATGGATATTCAAGGAACATTACAATAACTCATGGATACACAAGAAATATAATCATCTCTATGATTGCCTCTAGGTAATATTTCCTTCAGTCTCCCACTTGCACTAGAGTCAATCTAGATTTTCTGTAATAACTATTGCTCTTGCGTGTGCTTCATGCACAGGCTACGGGAGTGGCTTTGTAAAGGGATCAACAACATTTGAGTTTGTATGTATTCTGCATATCATGACACTACCATCCTCAACAAACTCACGAATATGATGGTAACGCATGTCAACATGTTTGTTCTTCTGGTGCTGTCTAGGTTCCTTGGCTTGTGCAACAACACCATTGTTGTCAAAATAAATGTCCATGGGATTGGACGCGCCCTGAACCACACCAACAGCAATCGGGTCCTAATCCAAACAGCTTCCTTTGCAGCCTCCGAGGCGGCAATATATTCATCTTCTGTTGAAGAGGAGGCCACCGTATCTTGCTTCGAACTTTTCCAACTCACAACACCACCATTCATGACAAACACATAACCAAATTGCGATCTAGAGTGATCTAAGTTGTTAAGGTAACTCGCATCTGTGTAACCCTTCACACTGAGTTCATCCTCACCTCCATAAACTAGGAACACATCCTTAGTACTTTTCAAGTACTTAAGGATATTCTTTACTGCTGCCCAGTGGCTTTCACCTGGATTAGCCTGGTATCTACTTGTAACACTTAGATCATAGGAAACAGCTGGGCGAGTACATATCATTACATACATGATGGATCCAATAGCCGAAGCATATGGAACCCTACTCATGCGCTCACGCTCATCAGTAGTCGAAGGACACTAAGTCTTGCTGAGTTTAATGCCGTGAGACATGGGCAAGAACGCCTTCTTAGCCTCTTCCATGCTGAGCCGTTTCAACACTTTGTCAATGTATGTACTCCGGCTTAATCCAATTAGCCTCCTTGATCTATCTCTATAGATCTTGATGCCCAGAATATATGCCTCTTCTCCTAAGTCCCTCGTTGAAAAACTATTTTTCAATGATGTCTTAACAGACTCGAGCATAGGGATGTCATTTCCAATCAGTAATATGTCATCTAAATATAAGATTAGAAATACAAGTGCTCTCCCACTTTCCTTCTTGTAAACACAAGGATCTTGTTCGTTTTTATGAAGCCAAACTCCTTTACAACTTCATAAAATCGAATGTTCCAACTCTGAGATGCTTGCTTCAGCCCATAAATAGACTTTAGAAGTTTGCATACCTTTCCAGCATTGTTTGGAGCGGAAAAACCTTCGGGCTGCATCATATACACATCCTCAGTAAGGATTCCATTTAAGAAAGCCGTCTTGACATCCATCTTCCATAGCTCATAGTCGAAATGTGCAGCAATCGATAGAATGATCCGTATAGATTTAAGCATCTCTATGGCAAGAAAGTCTCGTCGTAGTTAACTCCTTGAACTTGTCCAAATCCTTTTTCAACAAGTCGAGCTTTATGGATGTGAACATTTTCATCCATATAAATCTTCTTCTTATAGATCCATTTACACTAGATGGCTTTAAAACCATCAGGAAGGTCACCCAAGTTCCAAACTTGATTGTCTCCCATGGACTCTATCTCGGATCTCATGGCGTTCAGCCATTTCTCAGAGTCTAGGTCCACCATCGCTTCCGCTTAGGTCGCAGGCTCATCATTGTCTAACAATAATATTTACCACGCTTCGTGGAGCCTCGCCGACCTTCGTGGTTGTGGTGCTTCTATTGCTACGGGTTCCTCAACTTGTTCTGCTACAATAGCATCACTCATAGAAGAATCCTGACTGGCTCATCTTGAACTTCTTCAAGTCACACCGACCTTCCACTCGTTCCCTCTGAGAGAAATTCTTTCTATAGGAAAACATCACTACGAGCGACAAACACTTTTCCCTCTTCTTGGTTGTAGAAGTTGTACCCTAAGATTTCGCTTGCATATCCACAAAAATGCACTTATCCAATTTGGGTGTTAACTTTTTCGACTAAAGTCGCTTGACAAATGCATCACAACCCCAAATCTTTAGAAAATACAAATTGGGATTTTTCTAGTCCATAACTCATATGGTGTCTTAACTATGAATTTAGATGCTACCCTGTTTAGTGTGAAAGAGTCTGTTTCTAGAGCGTAACCCCAAAATGATAATGGTAAATCCGAATGGATCATCATCGAACGAACCATGTCCAACAAAGTTCGATTGTAAAGTTCAGATACCCCATTTCTTTGAGCCTCTCTGGGAGGCGTGAGTTGTGGAACAATTCCGCAACATTTAAGATGATTGCTAAATTCGTGACTCAAATATTGCCTCCACAATCAGATCGCAAGGCCTTTATTTTCTTGCCACTTGGATTCTCTACCTCACTCTGAAAGTCCTTGAACTTTTCAAAAGTTTCAGACTTATGCTTCATCATGTCTCATATTTCTTGCCACGTGGATTCTCTACCTCACTCTGAAAGGTCATCTTTCCAAGTAAACAATCTTAACAGGTCTCATATGATTAAAAATAAAACGAGGTTAGAAGACCATGCCATAAATAGGTAGGACTCAAATCATTAGGCCGAAGCCTTTTAGCACTGACATTATAAACAGATGCATCATCAAGATTTAAAATAAATAACCCATTCACAATGGGAGCATTAGCCATAAAGATAGCATTCTTAGAGATAACACAACCATTGTTCATACTCGCAAATGAATATCCATACCTCATCAAACATAAAGGCGATAAAATGTTTTGACCGATACTAGGAATGTAATAACAATTATTCAACTCCATAATAAATCTTGGTGGAAGGTGAAGTTGCATGAAGCCGACGAACAATGCAGCAACCCTTGCTTTATTTCCGTTGCAAAAATCCACTTCGCCTTTCTGCACTTCTCTAGTCCTTATTAGCCCCTGCATCGAATTGCAAATATGAGCAACCCATCCGGTATCAAATACCCAAGAGTTAACATAAGAATCAGCGAGAAGAATGTCCACAACATTTACAACAAGCGTACCTGAGTGGGAAGTACTCTTACTTCCACTCTTCTTCAAAGAAGCCTGGTACTTGCTGCAATTTCTCTTCTAGTGGCCATGTTCATGACAAAATAAACACTCTGTGTCATCTACAGGTCCAGCCTTTTCCTTGTGTCCAAGCCTAGGGATTGTATCCTTAGCCTTACCCTTCTTATTCTGCAAAGAAGTACCTTTTTTCTTGAAGCTAGGCTTGTTCTACACAGCCATCACATGGCTATGACCTGCACACTTCTTAATGTCACTTTTGTTGTTTTCATCATCCCACATAACTCATTAAGGCTCTTCTCGACCCCATGAATATGGTAGTTCGAAATGAACTGCCCATAGCTAGATGGAAGAGACGCCAAAAAGAAATAAGTAGCCAACTATTGGCCTAGTGTAAAACTAAGCTATTCCAAAGTCTGACTGTTACCAACCATTTTAATCACATGGGGGCCTACAGCTGGTCCCTCTGCCAGCTTGCATTCCATAAAGAACTTGGCGACATTGTACCTCCCAGTCCTTGCCTGAGTCTAGAACATGTCCCTAAGCGCAACGATCATATCGTACGCTTCCTGATCCTCAAACTGCTTTTGGAGTTCAGGTTCCATGCATGCAAGCATAAGACAGCTAACCACAAGAGAATCATCGCATGCCCTCTTGTAGGCATTCTTAAGGGCAGCAGTTGCATTATCAGCAGGTTCATCGGGGATTGGGGTATCTAGAACCGTTTCCTTTTTATCAGCCCTGAGAATAATTCTCAGGTTACGGACCTAGTCCAAATAATTTGTTCCATTTAGTTTATCTTTGTCAAGAATCGAACGCAAAGAAAAAGGTGATGCAGTGTTCGATGCCATTGATCTACAACAGAAAACATGCAAAATACTAAGCCATGTAACCATGAAAGAGTAAAACATATTAAACAATTTAATAGCATATACTCCCACTTAAATCAACATCCTTCTATTGATACTAAGTGATTCAAGATTCACAATTTCCACCCATGAATTCTAATAGCAATACTAAGCATTCTAGCATATGATGTCTCCTAACTTAGGAAAAATCTACCAAGATATAATCTGCAGTGACCCAGCATACCACTACATGTGTAGTACACTATAGTCGTTGACATGACACTCACAGAACACCGTTCTGTAAATATCACATCCCTCGGAGTGGTACAACAGAAACATTGCGGGTCCATATTATAAACATTCACACATTATTATTATTACAATACCAGAAGTTCAAGACTTCAAAAGGTTCAACTTACAAACCAAAATATAAAGTGTTTCAGTGGAATTTAAAAGTAGCAACTCCGACTAGGAGTTGAGTTCAGCAGCTTATTCCATAGAGTTCATGCTGCTCGACTTCATTAGTTACTACTAACTAGGGTACTTAGTTGGACTCGTTATCGTCAACACCATAGCGGATTTTGTAATCCACTACTTCAACACCTCCTGAAAGGTCAGGTTCCTCGTAGAACATATCTTATAGACATTCAGCTGCATACATTGGCACGTCTTCGGGATCCTCAGAGTCTAAGCAAGGGATCAAAGGAAAGGATGAGTAACAGCGTTACCCAACAAGTTCATTATATGCAAGGTGGGAAGTTTGATGCTCTAAATACCACCTCGGACTATAAGTCCTTGGCACTATGCCGTTTTTTGTAAATCTTTCTTCAAAGATTGATTTTATTATAAAAATCTATGACCATCAGCCTTCACAGGTTGACCAGAAATTTCATGGAGTTCCTTTCCTGCCGCGTTCGTAGCTCCTTCCCGGAACAGGGAGTAACAAGTTACAATTCTTACACTCTGCAGAGGTGCGTTACTTTACCCATGAGAGATCAACTCCTTGTTGCACAACCGAGCGTACTTTCCCGTCCACAATTCCATGATGTGGGGCCTAGTAGTTGGTCCAAGCCAATCACTGCCCCCTTCACGACCTCGCATGCCTCCTTGGTGTACACCATGCCCACATAATGAATTATGGCAATGGTTTGTACAAACCGTTAGATGCCAGAACTATCGTGGGACGATGAGGGTTCCCACCCATATGCTACATATCCTCTACGAATTACCAATTAACATGCATGTTACGAGGATAACAGCCACGACCTGCACATCCGGCTTCATGCGAGAGGAAGAAGATACAACTGACTTCTCTGTCCCATTCCAAATCTCATGGCTAACGCGTAATATATGGCGCTAGAATCACTGATGTCAGGGGTTATTAAGTCCCTAATTGTTACAAATAGAACACTAAGTTCTATTGTTTCATTATATCATCACTTAGGATGATATCTAAGATTTCTTTATTTGTGAAAATAATATTTTCTTTCTTTAGAGTAGATATGATAACACACAATTTGCGAATACTTTGATAAAGACTCTTCAATGGATATGAGCAAGTGATGAAGTTGCCTTGTGATTGCAAGGTAGTGAAGTCTGATGCTTGCACTGGACCTTGAGATTCTATGTCTACAAAAACATCATTATTGCCCGGTAAGGACAATATTTAAAGAAGCAAAATGATTATGCAAAGTAATGTAATGCATCATTTAACTTGATATGCTTTCTCCCCATTATTAATAAAATTCTTTTTAATAATAAAGGATTTATAAATATTAATTTATTAATTATTTATAGTAGAATATTGTATTCTTTTATTTTATTTTCCTTTTATTGATTTAATAATTATTTTAAGAATTATCACTTTAATATCAAAAATTGTTATTAAAGATTTGTTTAGTATTTTTCTAAAATACTACAATATTAATATATAATGAAAGTGATTTTTATTTTTATCATCTTCCAATAATTTGGTAAAATTCTATAAGGAATATATCAATTACAAAATTCTTAATAAAATTTATATGTCTAAAATTTTATATATTAATTTATTTGGATAGTTTGGATTATTTTGAATCCAAAAATATTTTATTTATAATTTTTTGGACTTTTATTTTATATTCTAAAATTTAATTAATTTCAGGGGCATTTTGGTCTTTTCCTAATTACTAAAACAGATTCTAAATGAATTGGGCTGGCCATTTGGGCTTATTGGGCCGTTGTGGCCTAGTAGGGCAGGGTTAAAACAACCACCACGAAGGGTTTTCAGCCCACCTAGCCCACTCATTCGTTGTCTCCTCTCTTGAGCTCACCCCTCTCCTTCTCCTTCCTCGACCCCGTGGTCAGTGATGTCGCCGCTGGCGATTCCCGCCGTCGTGGACCGCCCTGGCCGCCATCGTGGTGCAGGAAGAGGTTGTCGACTCCTCTATTCCCTCCTATCCAACTAGATTTGGACATGGAGCTCTCCTGCGACAGATCGATGCCGTCCCAAACCCTAGGGTTTGGGATTGGCGTTGATCCTGGCGCCGCCGTTGTTGTTGTGTGTTGTGGTGATTCACCTCGCCCCTAGGCGTGGCTATGGTCGCCGCTGTGGCGCTGTATGGGTCGCAACGCCCCCTAGGGGTGCTCCCTGTGCCGCCATGGTCGTCGGCGACCTCTGCTTCCTCTTCTAGTCTCCAGCGAGGACCTTTGGTGAGTCATTTCTCTCCCCTCGTGCTCTCTATACTAAGCCAGCCTATGCTAGATGTTGGTGGTGACCTTCCTGGTTACTGTCCTGTCCTGATTAGGTTTCTCGGTTTTACTTAGGGTTCATACCCTGCTGTGGATTAGATACTGATGAATTGGATCATGTGGTGATTGTTCCTAAGCATGCTAAAGGATTGTTAGTTGTGGATTGCTGCTTAAGATGAACTTTGGTGGTGCTAGTGGCTTATCAGATGATTCTATGAATTAATTTTGATGTGGTTAATTTTATAAGGTTGCTACAGAAGCAATACTTGGGAATCTTGTGGTTTACTGCTTCACCACTGTCATTACTTGGTTAATGACAGTGAGTGTTGTGTGATGAAATCACTATATTAACACCTGTTGGCTTAAGAATTCAGATGTAGTTTGAGATCAAATGATTTCAAATAGTGAAGATATACATAGGTGACTAACTTGTTTATGATTCCCATGTTTAAGAACAGGAAGATGATTTACAGTGGTTTGGTTGAATCTGTGAAGATTGAATGCTTAACCTGATTAATATAGAGTTGTTCTTGTGACACCATCTTTGGATGGCACACAGGTTAGATTCTATTTCATTGTTTGGGTTGGTCCCAGCTTAAAATGAGTTTGGCTATAAAGATAAGTAAAAGTTTTCCTTTCTTAAATCCCTAAGACCAATGATGTTGGTCTGAGGTTTAGGGATTTAGACCTCTATCTAGTTGGTTCACATGAATTGATTCTGATAGTGATACCAACTGTTATTGCTTAAATCAAAGTTGGGAAAAGATGCTTGTAAGCTTGATAACTTATATAGATCCATAATATTAGATTCTAAGGTGCTACTCTTATCTTAGAGATGTGCCTAGAAGTTTAATCTTAGCTATGTTCATTCTTGAATTGGAATATAGCTTGGTAGCTAAATCAATGATGTTGTTCTGAGATTTAGTTGGATCCTTATGCTTTTCTGTTTGCTTTTAGAGTTTTAAAACCTCAGTGATGGATTCACCACACTTGGGTGCTTTCTGAGAGTTTGAATAAGATACAGATCATGTATGCTTGTCTAATCTTAGTCAGATAGATCATTTGATGGTCTATTTACTCACCACTGTTACTTGATGTTGTGGTTGATCTTGTGGTAGCTTGATCTTGTGGTTGATCTTATGCTCCCTTGGTATTTCCAGCTCCTGGCTTGTCCTTGATCTAGCCCATCATCTCATGATACTGATGGCTTGACCTTGGTCTTGCTATCCAACTGATCTTCCCCTCCTTATGTCACCATATTGGTGATGTGCTCCTGGGTTTTGGTTGGTTTGATCTAGCTTGGCTTGGTTTAGCTGCTGGCTGCTATGCTTGGTTTAGCTGCTGGCTGTTGTGCTTGGTGTGTAAAAGCAATGGAATGGTGTGGGGATTGATTTCCCACGGTTGTGTTGACAGTTTTGTTTGGTTGTACTGGTGCTGTGGTGTTGACAGCACACACCATGCAGTTTGGTGTGTGTGCTGCTTGTGTGCTTGCTGCACAGATGTGGATATGTTCAGAATTTTTGAAAGTTACTTTCATCTTGTTACTTCTACCTGGCTGGTGAAACTTGCCCCTCTTTACTGTTACTTGCCTTATGGCTTGAATTTATGAAAGATACATTCTTTCATATTGGTGAAACTTGCCCCTTTTTATAAGATTAATCAATGATGAATCTTGATCAGTGCACTTCACTGACAAGTCTGAGAGTAATACCATATTAACCTTAACTTTCTTTATTTTTTTGTTTGTGTATGTTTTGCAGGTACTAGACTTGGAAATTCAAGATTCTAGTTTAGGTTTTCTTCTTTATTTATAGAATAGTCAAATGTAATATTCTTTATTCTTTTGTAATTTTTGGTTCTATCCTTTTGTAATCTTTACTTTATTATTGTGTAATAAATATTGTACTATTATCAATAAATAAATATTATTCTTTATTTATTTGTATTTGTAAAGATTGTGGATGATTCTCATAAGTTACAATTTTGTAACTTATTTATTGAATACAATATGAAATGGATATTCATATTCTTAATTGCTTTCTTTATATAAAGTTTGAATTATTATTGATTAGCTCTTAATTAATTCAAAGATTCAAACATTATTCAAAATTCTTTTGAATTATAATTCAAACACTCAGTTTTAAATTCAAATTTCATTTCCCAAAACACATAAGTCCACAAATATCATATCAAAGTTTATAACAATCATATTTCAAGACTATACCTAATCTCAAAGTATGAAAGAAACCTTGCTGACTTTAGGTTTTTATTTGGCGAAAAATTTACCCTCATTTTCACAGATGAATGCATGCAACATCTTAAATTCCTAAATCTACCCTTCGTTAGTTCCTAAATGCTGGGATGCTACAGACTTCCCCCCTTAAATTAAACTTCGTCCCGAAGTTTGTTGAGATATACCAGAATAGTTCTGGATAGCCTTTTCTTAAATCCTCTTCTTTCTCCCACGTGGCTTCCCTTTCAGGGTGATGTTCCCACTGTACTTTGCAGTATTTGATTGCTCTATTCCTCAATCTTTTCTAGTTCTCCTCCAAAATTTTATAGGGATTTTCATCATAGGTCAAGTCTGCTTGTAGTTCTATCTCCTGATGTGTGATTGCATCACCTGGAACTTTCAAACATTTTCAAAGTTGTGACACATGGAAAACATTGTGCAGTTGAGCCAATATTGATGGTAACTCTAAAGCATAAGCTATAGTTCTGTTCTGACTCAATATCTTGAATGGTCCGATGTATTTTGGACTCAATTTTCCTTTAACTCCAAACCTTTTCACACCTTTCATTGGACTTATTTTCAAATATACCATGTCTCCCACTTCTGGATGCCATGATCTTCGACTTTGATCAGCATAACTTTTTTGCCTACTCTGGCTATTTTTAGTCTATCCCTGATCTTATCAATGATATCTTGTCTTTCCATGATATAGACTGGCGCAAATTATTTGCTGCTACTAGGCTCATACCAACATATTGGTGATCTACACTTCCTTCCATACAGAACTTGGTATGGAGCTGCCTTCAGACTACTTTGATAGCTATTATTGTAGGAAAATTCTGCCAGTGGTAGATGATCTTCCCATGCACCTCCAAAATCTAACGCACAAGCTCTTAACATGTCTTCTAGTATTTGATTTGTTCTTTAAGTTTGACCTCCTGTCTCAGGATGATATGCTGTGCTGAAATCTAACTGGGACCAAGTGCTTCATGCAATTGCTTCCAAAATGCTAAAGTAAACACTGATCCCCTATCAGTTACGATCTTTTTGGGTACTCCATGCTTACTTACTATCTCTTTGATGTAAACTTCTATTAACTTCTCGGCATTATCTTTCTGATTTACCGGAATAAAATGTGCACTTTTAGTGAGTCTGTCCACAATCACCCATATCATATCCTTCCGTTTAGGTGTCATGGGCAATCCTGTGATGAAGTCCATACCTATTTCTTCCCACTTCCATTCGGGAATTTCTAAAGGTTGTAATGATCCTGCTGGACTTTGATGTTCAGCCTTCACCCTTTGGCAAGTATGACATTCTGATACTGTCACATCCCAAGATTTTCCAAATCTTGTAATGTGAAAAATAATTGAATAAAATAAAACTTTGTTGGTTTTCAGAGTGAGAAGAAACTTTTTGAATTCAAAAGGGAATCTTCAAACCAATTTGGATCAAACAAATCCTAAAGGGATTTGAAAAGACAAAACATTAAATAAAGGAAAATAAAAATATTGGAATTACTATTTTGGATCTTTTAAATAAAAGACTTGGTTTTCAAATGAAATAGAAGTTTTACAAATAAGGATTATTTTATAAGCCAAATTAAAACTTGGCCAAGCCTTTGAATAAAAACATTTCTATTTGATAAAAATAGTAAAGGTTTATTTAAATAAAATAAAAGGATTTAATATCCAATTTTATTTAAGTAAAGGCTTTTCCCTTTTTTTTTTTAAATAAACACTAAAACTTATTTATTTATTTTAAACAAGCTTTCCAAGTGTTATTTATTTTCAAATAAAACCTACTAATTTGGTTTTGGAAAAAATTAGATTTCAAAAGAAGTTTTAATAAAACAAATCCTATTTTTTTGAATTATTAAACAAGGTTGATTATTTTTTTGGACCCTAAAATAAAAATATTATTTTATTTTGGGATTTTGGTTTATGTTGCTGAACAGAACCAAATTCAAAGTTGTAAAGTGTGATGATTGTTTGAATTGATTTGAACGTTGATTTGTTGTTTGAATTTTCAAAAAAAACAGAAAATAGAATCAAAAAAAGAAAAGCATTCAGGAAGAAAAAAATTGAATTGGACCAGCCCAGCCGGCCAAGCCCAACAAGGCCCAGTACCAGCCCAGCTTCTCTCTCCCGAAGAAAACCTTTCGCACTCAATCTTTAACCCGCGCAGACAATGACTGGTGGACCCCTCTCTCTGCCTCTCTCCTTCGCTGACGAAGAGGACCCACGCAGCCAGCTCGTTCTCTTCTTCCTCGCGCAGACGACGCCGGCCGTTTCCTGCCGTTGATACCGCGGTTAAATTCGCCTTAACGCCTTCGCCATTACTCCCTGCGACCACGCTCTATTAAGCGCCCACTCCTCCTCTCCATTTCCCCTCACGCGCCTCCCTCTCTCAGCCTCCAGGCTGCCCTGAATCGAGCTCGTAACGCCACTGCTCCGACCACCGTCCCTCCTCGATTCCGGACGAACCGTGCCACCTCTTGCCACCCTGAGCACCCCACCGTAATCCCCACTCCCAGACGCACCTGTCTGTGCCCTCCGTTCCATCGCGGGCGCTCCAGAACAACGACTCCGTCTTCAACAGAGCACCACCGCGTCTGTCTTCCACTCCGGCGAACTCCACAGGTAAACTCCGTTCGCCCCAGCAGTCCTCAATGATGCTCCCACACTCGCCACATCCTCCTGCATCTAACCATGCCCTCTGGTTGCCTCCTCGTGATCTATAGCATCGCCTCCGACCATGACCAGAGCCGCCTGACGCCGTCCTTGACTTCGGTGAGGAATTCCGACGGACCCTGAGCGCCCCTTGCCAAGCCGACCGTACCTTGAGCATCACCACGTCATTGCGATCACGGTGAGCATCCCCACATCGTTCCTTGCTTCCTAGAACCTCCGCTAGCGCATCGCCTGGCCGTCGCCGCCGCGCGCAGCCGTCGAGCGCCGCCAGTTAGTGGCCTATTGTTTATGTCCGTTGGATCAATATCGTATGGCTATGATAGAATATAAACGAAGAGTTATCGTATGCCCCTGCCCCGCTAGATCTAAGTTAGATCCTACGGTCTGCATCAGTCGATCCGTGCGAACCGGTATCGCCCAACCAAAATGCGACGCGTGGCCAGCCTTCGATTTAAAAACAGATTTGAAAACAGATTTGTTTTGCAAATTGAAACCCTTGTAACTTTTGATCCACACGTCCAAAAATTATAAACTTTATATCATTGGAATCAGTGAGACAAACACTAGCCAACCATGCAATTTGTTTAGTTAAAAGTTTCTGTTAGAATGTTTGTTTTTGCAGAAACATTTGTATGCTTGTTTAGATTAGAAAAATTGTTCAAAAATGTTTTTGAGGTTGAAACCTTGGCAAATTAGTTGTGGTGAACTTACTGACCCTATGAACCAACCCATGGTTTTGAAAATGGATTTGGTGAAGTTTAGGAATAAAAACTTGATTTAGCCATTTCTAGCCAAATAAAAATAATGGTTTTGTTATAAAAATATGTTTAGAGTAAAAACTTTGGGAAAATGATTTGGATCAAACCTACTGACCCTAAACACCAAGTTTTGAGAGACAACAACTTATTTGGTGAACAACTGAAAGTTTTTGATTTGATAAAAACATTTTCCACCACATAAAATGATGAAAGGATTTAAAAATGGTTTATAGACAAAACCCTTTTGCAAATAACTTTGCCCCTTTAGGAAATGACCACCTTGAACCCTACAAAGTTTAGAAGCCTAGTGGAGACCATCTTTGAAAATAAAACTATCTCTTGCATGCTTACATGCATGACTTAGAACCCATTATTTTATGTGTGTTTTGTTTGATTGATTTTAGGTTGGAATGTCAGTTGATATTGTGTTTGCTTGATTGACTTTTAGTGAAGTTAGAAAAGTGTGAAACTAGCAAGATCAAGAAGTGAACCACCATTCCCTACCAAAAAGGCAAGTTACACTATCATCTAAAGTCCTACTATTTTCATTATACTTAGTGGATTTTGAAACATGCATGAAAAGAATTTCTATACTTATGCTATGCTAAATCCTAATAGGATACCCTTATATAAATTCCTTAGTGAAAACAATGTAGTTGTTACATGCTTAGCCATTCTATATTTGAAAAGAGATACATGTTGAGATTTTTATGAAGTTGAGAAAAGGACTTGTGTTTTATATAATAAACAAGGACTCAATGAACCACCTGGGTGGACAAGGATACTTTGAGTTTTGGAGAAGGTGGCAACAAAAAAAACCATGTCTATGGCAATCTCTTTGTGTTGTGCTCCAAAGGAAAACCACCCAGGAAACTTAGAGATTGAACATGTTTCTCCAATTGGGGCTTTCGTGTACAACCACATGCTATTTATGGCTCTGGCTTAGTCAACTACATTGGGAAGACCCATACATTGTCTTCAGGTTACTGAAAATGGGGACCTGGAATCCTACATGGGTACTGAAGACAAGCTAGCAATGGTGTATGGGAGGACCCTTTGGAAAGACTTCGTCGCATTCTCAATCTGCCAGTACTCCATCTTGGTGAGCACTAATCCAGTGGCCACTGGTGGCAACAAGATGAGATTGTGACATGTGGGTAAAGTGTACTACTTCTGCAGAAGATAATAAAATCTAAGTACTTAGTCGTGTCCCCGGTTATGGACAATACTGAGCAACTAAAGCTTGAAGCTATGGGAAAATCTCGACATTCCAATTTCTAAAAGAAAAACTTTTAAGTGACAACAAAAGACTTGATGCACTTGGGGGTACCAAGGAACTCAAGAGATTTTGATAAAACTTGATGCACTTGGGGGTACCAAGGAACTCAAGAGATTTTGATGAAAACTTGAACACTTGGGGTTACCAAGGAGCTCAAGAGATTTTGACAAAAACACTTGGTGGATTCCAAGGAGGTGACAAAAGATCAAAACCCTTTTGAAAAGATAGGATAAATTATTGCTTTCTGCAAATGAGCCTAAAACCCTACTTAGCCAAATATGCATGTAATGATAGGATCCACTTATATTATACATAGTAGTGAAACTTGCCAATACAATTCAAATGTATTGACCCTTGTGGCTGTAACTTGTAATGTTGCAGGTTTGATTGATTTTTTTTAGTGAAGATTGATTGATTAGGATTACAAAGTCTACAACCAACATGTCTGCCTGTGGCACTTTGAAGATGAAGGACCCCATGCTTATAGTTATTCCGCTGCAATGTAATGTAATAGCCAAATGAGCTATGTAAGATGTAATAAAATTATGTTATTCCTGGTTATAAAGTTATATTATGACCTTTGTTTCTTGGTATTACATCTTAACTGTGGATGCTAACTATTGATCCAGGGACTAGCATTGTAAACACAGGGGACTCCACCTTATATTAAATAAAGGTTGGGGCACTCCCTCTACAGATACATATTTAGAAATGTCCCTTTTCATGTTATTCCACCAGAATAGTTCTTTCAAATCCATATACATCTTAGTACTTCCTGGATGTATAGAGTATGGTGTTTCATGTGCTTCTCTGAGTATGACCTCACGAATCTTAGTCACGTCTAGAACACAAAGACGATCTTGAAACCATAAAGACTCATAATCTCCAAGGCAAATAACTGATTTTTGCCCTTGAGATATCCTCCAAATTTCCTCAGCAATAAAAGGATCTTCTGTTTGATGTCTGAAAATCTCTTGCTTAAGATCACTGTCCTGTTCTGCAACTACATGCATAGTAGCTAATCCTCCAAGAACCTCTATTCTAATTAATTGAAGCTCTATTCTTTCCAAGTCCATTTGTAACTCTTTTGGTAGCTCCCTATTGCTAGGCTGAATATCCGCACTCTTTCTGCTTAAAGCATCAGCTACAACATTTGCTTTCCCTAGAGTATAGTTGATTGTTAAATCATAATCTTTGATTAGTTCCAACCAATGCTTCTGTCTCATATTCAATTCCTTTTGAGTGAAGAAATATTTGAGACTTTTATGGTCAGTGTATAACTCACATCTGGCTCCATAAAGAAAATGCCTCCATACTTTTAGCACAAAAACTACCGCTGCTAACTCTAAATCATGATTTGGATAGTTGACTTCATGTGGTTTCAGTTGTCTTGAACCATAAGCAATGACTTTCCGATCTTGCATTAACACACAACCTAGACCTTCTTTAGATGCATCACAGTATACTGTGAAGTCCTTCCCTATTTTAGGAACTGCTAAGATTGGAGCTGTGATTAACCTGGTCTTCAACTCCTGAAAACTTGCTTCACACTTCTCATCCCAATTGAATGGTGTATTCTTTATTAGCAGTTTGGTCATTGGTCCAGCTATTTTGGAGAAACCTTCAATGAATCTCTGATAATAACCAACCATTCCTAAGAAACTTCGAATTTGCTTCACATTGGTTGGTGCAGTCCACTCTAATACTGACTGAACTTTAGATGGATTTACAGCAATTCCTTCTTTACTGATCACATGGCCGAGGAATTCTACCTCATCTAGCCAAAATTCACACTTACTAAACTTAGCATAAAGTTGTGTTCCCTTAGAGTCTGCAATGCTATTCTCAGATGATCAGCATGCTCTTCCTTATCCTTGGAATATATCAGAATATCATCAATAAATACTATGACGAACTTGTCCAAATATGGCATGAAAATTTTGTTTATCAAATTCATGAATATTGCTGGTGCATTGGTCAAAACAAATGGTACTACTAGATACTCATGGTGTCCATATCTTGAGACAAATGCTGTCTTTCGAACATCTTCTGGTTTGATTTTTATTTAATGGTATCCAGATCTTAAGTCGATCTTTAAAAATACTCCGGCTCCTTTCACTTGATCAAGAAAATCTTGGATTCTTCGTAGAGGATACTTATTCTTGATAGTAACGTTGTTCAAATTTCTATAATATCCACACATCCTTCTTCCACCATCTCCCTTATCCACAAAGATTACTGGTGTTCCCATGGAGATACACTCTCCTGAATAAATCCTTTTCTGGCTAACTCATCAATTTGCTCTTTGAGTTCTTTTAACTCTTTGGGTCCCATCTTATATGGTGCTTGAGCTATTGGTGTTGTACCAGGAATTAGGTCAATAGTGAACTCTATCTCCCGATCTGGTGGCATTCCCGGTAGCTCTGCTGGAAAAACATCTTGAAATTCATTTACTATAGGAATATCTTCCAATTTGACCTCTTTCATCGAGTTCAACTGCAGATCTACCATAATATGATTGTGCTTATCTGCTTGATAAACTATCCTTGCTCCACTTGGAGTTTTGATTGAGACAGTTTTCTCCTCACAATTTATCTGAGCCCCATGCTCCATCATCCAGTCCATCCCCATCACTACTGCAATTCCCTTCAAAGGAATCACATAAAGGTCTGCGAAGTATGTACAACCACAGATCGAGATAACCTGACCTTGTTTTATGTGGCGTACAATCACATTTCCCCCTGCCGTAACTAAGGTCATAGGGCTTTCTAACGTTGCCCTTCTAATCCCAAACTTATCACAAAATTCTTCAGAAATGAATGAAGTATTTGCACTAGTATCAAATAGAACTTTTCCGAGATTGGTAAGGATATTGAGTGTACCTATCACTGCATGCTCCGAATTATCCACCTCCTTGAGGGTTGCACACTTCAGTTTCCCGGTAGGTCTGTTCCTCTTGCCATTGTTGTTCTTGCCATTATTTCCTCCTTTATTGGGTTGTCCATTTCCTCCACTAGCTTGTCCTCCTCCCTTGGTAGGCCAACCTCCTGGTGGTTTGCTCGGACAATCGGGCTTGATATGCCCTTTCTGACCACAACCGTAACATATCACTACAGGCTTTTTGCATTCTCTCTGGAAATGCCCTGGAATTCCACAATTGTTACAAATAACATTCCTTCTAGGATTGGATTGATTTCCACCACTGCCCTTGTTATTGTTATTGTTATTATTGCCATAGTTCTTGTTCCGGGGTTTGAACTCCAGATTGGGTTTAGGTTTACTTGCATGAATTCTCTTGGTTTCCTTATTGGCTCTATTCCTCCTATCCTCTTGGACATTCTTATAATCATCTTCAAAGGTAACGGCTGCATCCAGCAACTGCTGATAAGTTTGCTTATTAGCTAACCTTAGGTGCATTTTTACAAATGGGTTTAACCCACGCAGGAAACGTTTGTTCCGCTTATCTTCCGTGTTAACATCCTCCTCAGCATAACGAGACAATTGACTAAACTCCCGGATGTACTTCATGACACTAGTATATCCCTGCTAAAGCTCCTCAAATTCTCTCCGCTTCAAATCCATAACACTTTCCAGAACATGACATTCACGAAATCTCTGCTTGAACTCCTCCCAGGTGAACTCCCTTCCTGGTTGTTGCATAGCCAACTGATTCTCCCACTATGATGTTGCAGGTCCAGTCAGAAGATGAGTTGCATACCTCAATTTCTCCTCATCATTGCAGCCTAAAGTTTTCAGGTTCCTTTCTGTATCTTCTAGCCAATCCTCTACATCCATTGGTTCAGGAGCTGATGCAAAAGGTAACGGCCTTGCATTATGGAAGTCAGATAGACTCACTCCTCCACCTTCAGGTGCCCTCTGATTTGCTCGTCCCAGCAACTCTTCCATGAACTTGTTCTAAGTCTCTTGCATCATTTGCATGCACTGCATAAAGTTCTGCTCCATTAACGGCCTCATTGGTGGTGGTGGTGGCAATACTCCCTGATTTTCTGCATCTGCATCGGCCTTCTCCTTGGCCTCTCGCTCCATCCGTTGCTGCTCAGTTTCTATTTATACACCCGTATCCATGACCCTCTAGTCCTGCAACATAAAGCGAATACTCATAATTACATCATGCACATCTGTTCTGAGCTCGACTTTACGCACAGAACTAGTCACACAATGAAGATCCAAAGAAAATCCAAATATGCATTTCACATATTATACATAATATCATAATAATACAAAGTTATTACAACATATACCATATAGGTATAATCACAAAACTACCTTATTCATCTAACTATCTTATTTCTTGGAGTACAATACATGGTGTAACATCCCTAAAATCATGTTTCAAACTCATGCATATCATCCATGCATCCATGATCATATAATTTTCATTTCAAACAAATCATTTCAAAACAGAATCATATATGCTTATTATTTCATGTAAGTTTGCTCTAGCCTTAGTGCTATCTTCCAATGAGAAGAGTACTTGTTTTGGTTCAGTAAGGTTTGAAATTCAAACTTAGGCACCATCAAAAGTTTGAACAAAGTTTCAAAACAAAATGAGTAAATAAAACCAATATTATGCCTATTGTATATATATCATAAAGGCTTGGTTTTATTTTTATTTTCATTTTATCAAAGTGTTTTGAATAAACAGTAGTGTTTGACACACATTTGAGTGCAAGGTTTGTAGTATAAAAACCTAGAGAAGTTTTGAATTCAAACTTATTTGATTTGAAGTTGAAAATCATTTCAGAAAATCAAAACAGAAAAAGAAAAGGAGAAAAGAAATAGAAAAGGGCCGGCGCCACCTATCTAGCCCAACTACGAATCCAGCCCAGTAAGCCCACCCGGGTTCCCCCTCTCTCTCTCACTCGCGGACGAACCCACCAGGTCACTGACCACACGACCCCACCCCCTCTCTGTTTCACTCGCTGACTGCTGGACCTCGCCAGCTCATCCTCATCTTCCCCAAATCGCGCCCACGACCACGTCGCGGCCATTTCCCCCAACAAAGCCAGACAGAAACGCCCCCAGGCTGCCCACAATCATCCTCGCACCGCCGCACACAGAGCTCACTCCGGCGACCAATCCCGGTGAGCCCCGTGCGCCCCTCTCCCTCTGGTTCATATGAGCCGCTTCACAACTTCCTTGCGCACCTTCTGACCCCACTGGTTCGTCCTGTACTGCCCCAGGTCGTCGACTTCGTCAAACGCTGCAAGCTCCCGACGACATCCTCAACTCCGGCGATCAAATTTGGTGAGCCCCTTGTTCCCCTTCGCCTCTGTTTCACACGAACACGTTCGCCGTAGTCTTGTGTGGCTCCTGATGCCGTTTGTTCTTGCTAGGGTGACCAGGAGCGTCGCCAACGTCGTCGTCCACCCGAGCCCGATGCTGACAGCAACTCCGACGAGCCCGTGCAGCCGTGTTCGTGCGCCCCTTGCCAAGTCGTCACCAGGTTGAGCATCAGCGCGTCGCTATGAACCTGGTAAGCGCCTCCGACGACCCTAGAACCCGCCTGTAGCGCCGCACCGCCGTAGGCCGAGCACGCCGCCGCCAGTAGCCACCGCCAGCGCCGCCCATCTGTGGTCGTTTGATCCAGGACCGTTGGATCTGGATCCAGCGCATGAAATTAGATCACTTAACGAAACTGTATAGGTAGATCTGGGCCGTGCAGATTAAGTAGATCTAACGGCTCACAGACGCAATCCTGAGCGAACCGGTACGCGCCAATCAGAGCGTGATGCGTGGCCTGGAATTAGATTTAAAAACAGAATTTGAATCTATTAGTTGTTTGAATTTGTTTTAGCTATAACTTTTGATCCCCACGTTCAAATTTGATGAATTTTATATCAATGGAATCAGGAGAACAAGACCTTTCTAAATATGCAATGTGTTTAATGTTTTGCTTCTGTTAAAATGGTTTTATTTACAGAAACATGTGTAGGGCTATTTTGAGTATATGAATTGTTTAAGAAATGTTTTAAGGTTTAAATAAATGTTGTTTGGCAAGTTTTGAACTTGTTTATGAACCAGTACTGTACACTTGCTTTGTTGAGTTTTAAAAACCATAACATATCATATTGCATGCATTCATATATTTTTGTTTGTATATATTTTGTATGTGATTGTTGCTATGATTTTATGTGTAGATTTTGGTGCCAATAGTGATTGTGATTGTGAGGAGTGTAGCTACTCTCCAAACTAACAAGGCAAGTGGTGCTTCATGATATTTTTATCCCTATGTTTTCTACTAAGAATTAGAACTATTTTGCTAGTCTTGCATGCTATATTTTGCTTATATGCCATGTTGGGAAATCCTAGTAGTTGTAGATTTGCTAGGAAATTTCTAAGTTAAGAATGCTTATCTATGCCATGCTTAGCCTAGCTAGTAGAAACCAAGGGTGGTGAAATATACATGCTATGATAAAAATATTTCTATGTCTTTGGACTTGTGTTTTACCTAATAAAAAAACTAAGTAAATGAATCACCTGGGTGGAATGGAAGGAATGGTTTATGTTGAGTGGTTACACAAGGCCCATTTCTATGGTTTACCTTGTGTATCTCACTTGTGGAAAGCCACCCAGGAACAAAGAGATTTTAGAGGCCAAATGTTAAGAAGCTTCTAGTGCAGCCACTTGGCAATATGGGCTCTGCCAGGATCACATAGGTTGCTAGAACTTAGCCATTTGGACAGTTGGTGGTAGTGGGATGATAGGTTGGAACGCATCCATTTGGTCTAAGGGAAGGCTTCTAAAAGGTCCTGTCTTGGTGAAAATCAAGGCTTGTGGGGAAAGTGCACCACCTCTGCAGATGGAAGAATCTAAGTACTTAGCCATGTCCCTGAAAAAGGACAACTTGAGCATCAAGACATGGAAGCTATCAAGAATCTCCTCATCCCAATTTCTAAGTAAAAACTTGTGGGTGAACAAGGGTGAAGGACCTCAATGTCTATTGGTGGTTCCTTGGGAAAAGTTTTGATAAAGAAAAACTTAGTGATTTCAACTAATAGGCAAAACCTATTTTGAGCAAAGCAAGCCTAAGCTACACTTAACCAAATTGCATATAGTATCTAGTCCACCAAAAATTATACTAAGGTATCACTTGCCAATACTATTCCAATGTATTGACCCACTGTGGATGTAACTTGTGATGTTGCAGGTTACTCTGATGAGGATTAGGAGTCATGAGTATACACTCAACATGTTTGCCTGTGGCACATGAAGATGAAGAATTTTATTCTATTTATTTATTTAAACTCTTGTAATAGGCCTGTGGCCATGGAGTTGTAAAGACTATGTTGTCTCTGGAATGACTGTAATAATGACCTTTGTTTCTGTGTACTTCATCTTAAACTATGGATGCTAGCATTGATCCAGGGACTAGCATTGCAATCCCAGGGATCCTTTTCCTTTATAAAGGAGGGATCGTACACATGGTTCTTAACATCGCTACATATCTGCCTACTTCTAGTAGTAACTACGTTCATCATACATGCCTGATGTCCAACCATGATGATGTGTTGTTCGTTGCATAGTTTGTGGAACAAATGGCCTTCCGGAAGGAACATACTTTGTATCTGAAGTGTCAGGACTTGAGTTATTACTCAATCTGAGCACATTGACTCCCTCCAGCTCAGCTGAAAAGTCTTCGGAAACATATTCAACATTATCTCCCGTTTGCATCTCCTGAGCTTCATTCCTTGAGTTGTCAACAGGATATGCAGATCCTGCTGCTTCCCAGGTGTTCCTTTGGGCAAGATAGTTAAACACTGGATAATGTATATTCCCTGGGTTTTGAGAAGATGTTGATGATTCAAACACTCTCTCCTCAGGATCTTCTTCTTCATCCTGATTATCTACCGACATGGAATTTCTACTACTGTTACTAGGGTTAATTCTTACACCCATCCAGCTAGATTGTCCAGCATTTCTGTAAGAACCATCTGTGGACATCTGATGTTCATGAGATCCTTCATATGATCCCCTTCTCCAACCATCAGAATTATCAATAGGAAGTTCTGAATCAGAACCATCCTCTGAGCCCTATGGTTCTGCATATCTCATATCCATAGTAGGATCATGTATAGGTTCAGGACTTGGTGAATAAGGATATGGTATAAAAGATTCAGGATCTATAGGTATATCCTTAAAGACAGGTGTTGCACTACTACTGCTTGCTTCCTTTTCTAACTGGATTGCTCACTGCTTCCTCCTTTCTAGATCGGTTAGATCCTCTAACATGTCATTTTTATCTTCAATAATCACTTGATGTGTCTTGTAAAAAGACACAACGAGTGTTCGGTATCTATCCATAAACTTGGAAGCTAACTTAGGACGCTTCTTAACCAAAGTAAGATGATCCGGTATAGTCTCCGAGTCTATAGAATCATGAGGTATCACAGATAATGTGCTACCTTCTAACTCCTTGGTTTCATGCTCCCGGATATTATCTATATCCTCCACAACAGCAACATGATATGCTGCTAAATGACTCCTACCTTCACCTATAGGTAGATCGTGATATAATCCAAGATCCTCTGGAAGTTGGATACTCACACAATACTTGGATAACATCCGTCCATCATAGTAAGTTATAGTGTTTACTGGAATTTTAGTTGGACAACTAAACATCTTCGCCGGCGTTCGTCTAGATCTCTGGTGATCTACACCCTTTTCTCCAATCATTTTCTTCTCATTTCAATTCCCCACAAGGTAAGTCCTTTTTTCCCTGGTGTTCTTCCTGGCACCATGATCCCTCCCACGTGTTGTTGGAAGGCTGTCTACTCGACCTCTAAGGATCTAGGTCGGGGTAGAAAGAATCTGTATGATGTATCAGTTCAAGTCTGGGCTACTGAGCCGATTGGTTGGCTGATTCTCAGAAATGCTAAAGGTGAGCCGATCTTTGGACGGCAAATGACGTCGAGTGAATTGATTGGCCCTGGATCTGATGTGTCTTTCCCGGAGCACCATGCTTATGTTGGTGATTGTATTGAAACTACTTCTGGTTCAGTTTGGTTCCCGATTAGGTCTGAGAATATCTCAAAGGATTCTGGGTCCGCGTCTATTTCGGATCCATCTGCAGTTATTCAGTTGGCTAAGGTCAGTGCTCCGGTTATGGTTTCTCAGGTGAATTCTGTTTCTATGGGAGTCCATGATGCTTTGTCTTTGGGTCTGGATTTCTCTCCGGGATACTTTTTCAAGAGTGATGTCAAGAGGAGGTTTGGTTCTACTGTTCACCCGATTGGTAAATCTCATCACTTCCTTTTGGTAGTCTCTTTTGGTAGATCTAAGTTCAAATTAAATGAGGATTCAGTTAGCACGGCTTTGGAATCTTGTCTCGGAGGTTTATGTGATGACCTGTCAGTCTTGCACCTGAATGATAGAGTTTTCAGGTTCTCAGTTTCATCAAAAAATGTGGGTTTCTTGGTTTATTCCATGCGGTCTTTTTCTTGTGAGTAATTTAAATGTTTTTCCACCTGTGGGGGGGTGGCGGTCCGAATTGGCGCAAGGAGTTTTTGGCTTGGCAATCTGAATGTAACCAGGAATGGGTGTTGGTGAGTCCTAATAAACGCAGGACTGATGCAGCTCTTTCTGCACTCAAGCTTCGGCCTTCAAAATCTAGCATAAAATATAATCAGAGGACTCATTCTGTGCGCAATATTTTGACAAATGCAGATAATATACAATATGAGGCTTGTAAGGGCTATGGCTGTTCCCCTGAGGAGGGTTCGAAGGTCCAGAGTGCAGTTATTTTGCCAGATTCTTTAGTTCCTATAGATGAAGTGCTGCAGTTTGGTTCCTTTCCTATCCCCTCTAATGTGGACTGTTAGAATTTGAGGATAGTTGAGAGGGTTCAGGATTCTGTGTCTATACCAGTTTCGGCCAATTCTTTTTGTGCACTGTCTTCACCTCAGGATCTTGATGGCCTCGAAAAAGTGATTGATGATATTGCATATAGGTTTTGGGATTGTGGTCATTGCTTATCAATGGGTCACAACAGGGAGCAATGCAAAAAGAAAATTCGGTGCAGGAAATGTTTCCGTTCTAGGCATGTTCAGAAAGAGTGTTTTGGGTTGCCTCTGAATAAAAAGCAGGTCTGAATACCAAAAAAACTGGTACAAGAGTCCAGGGATTTCAAGATAGGACTTGATAGCAACGCGGTTTCGGTTACTTCCGAGACGCCTTGTTTAAAAGATACCATCATACACGTAACCAATCTAAAACCTATCAACTGTGCAAACCAATCTGATCATTGCCCTTCGACGCCGCCGCCTCCTGCTAAGTCGCCTCTGCCGGTTCCAATGGCGGTGTTTGAGATTAACCCTATGCCTTGGGTGCCTTTGGGGCATCAGGTCATTGATGGGGGCCCTACTAGGCTGCCTCGCACCTTCTACAACCCGGCGGTTGTCCCTCCTCGCCGTCATGACAACTATTGCTATGCCTACGTCGAGCCACCGCAGCCTGAAGGTAATGGTTTTTGGCGTGAGCAAGTCTGATTTTATTCAACAACAACTTGGTCTTGATGTCATGGATGCTCAGCCGTCCTTGTTTGGGGCGGGTATGTTTGAGATGAGAAGCTCTGCAGCTAGGCAAATTTTGGTGCAACATCCTCCGCGTGAGATGCAACATGATGTGTTTGTGCGTTTTGTGAACCATGATGATGGTGAGAACCGTAGGGGGGTAATGGTTTCAGAACTGGCTGGCTCTTGTTTTTGGGTATCCCTCTGGACTATAGGAATGATTTCTACATCTCCAATGCTGTGGCTACTTTTGGTCGTTTCCTTGATTGGCACCGTGATCATCCTCTTAAGAGTAGGACTATGGTCTTGGCATCCTTCCAATCGGTCCAAACTGTCCCACGAGATGTGGTTTTTGGAGAGTTCAGTAATATTGGTGCCAATCGCCAGTCTTGGACTGCAGCGGTTTACGTTCTGACGGCTGATTTTACGGATGTCTTCCCAGCTAATGAGGATCCAATGCCCCTTGATGGGAACCCTCACCCTTTGCCTGGTAACTTGCATGTGGATCACCATAACTGGGTCCTACCACAGTTTCCGGAGCTAGGTTGGAATGATGTCCCTCACGAGGAGGCCCCTCATGTTGATGCACAACCTAATCTGGAGGAGCGGGTTTTTGGCCCAGCTGCTGAGTTATTTGAGCAAGGTTCTATTGTTCAGGACCCTTCTATGATCTCTGATTCTTCTTCGGTTCAGTTTGTGAATGAAGTGTGCAACATTGATGATATTGAAGTTCAGCAACTGCAGTCTCAAGAGTTGGTTCAGTTTAATGGAGGACTGGCCCATGACAATACTAAAACTCAAAATCTTGTTGCTGGATCGCATCTGGGGGCAAACAATTATAATGGTTTGCAGATACAAATTTATGAACAAGGACAGTCAGGTACTAGGAGTCTTGGTACTACTATTACTACTCTCTTTGGGCCTAAGTTACCACCTTCGATGATGTGGGATAAGATTTTTCAGTCAATGTTACATCAGTTATTCTCCAATACCCTGCCACTTGCTATCAGCACTAGCCCCTTTTGTAGCTTGTTACTCACCAAGAGAAGCTGGTCAATGGCTTTTGATTAACACTGCTGCTTCAAAATTTCTGTGGACAGAGTAAATAGTCTGTTTTCCTCTCCACCGCGTAGATCTATGGCTAGAGCTCTCTGTTTCTCTGATATGTCTAGTGCTGATGTTGAGAGTTTGGTGGATCAAGTTTCTTTGCCACCACTTGTTTTTGCTGCCTCTCCTATATCTGTTCCTGTCAAAAAGAGGCGTGGTAGGGCTAAAAAGCAGGCAACACCTCTGTTGGAGACTTCAGTACGCCGCTGCACTCATAGTATCGTGAAAAATGATGGGCTTCGCCCAAGATCTTAGAATGAATAGCAGGAGAAGCCAATGAAGCGTGCAAGGACGTAGTCAAAAAAAGGTACAAAAAATTCTGCTGAACCTATGGATAATGATGTTCAGGTGCCCCCTGAAACGCCAATGCATGTTTTGCAATCGGTGGGTATTGCTCTGGGCATTGACCCGTCATGTTTGACTGAGGATAAGCTTACAGCCAGTCCTGACCCTAAAAAAGATGCCAATCTTGCATATGATTAGTGCAGCATGTAGAAGATGGTCTACTGGGGAGATTTTTTATTTTTGCAGTCAGTCTTGGTGGTATCGGTGTGATTTTGAGTCCTGTTTGGTTGTTAGTTTAGTCTCCCTTCTCCCTATTTTCAGTATGTTCAGTGTCAGTCTTAGATGGTTTGCTTATGCTATCAGTCTCTTCAGTATCAGTATCATTGTTTGGATCATTATGTCATACTTCTATGGGGTGTGTGTTATGGTGGGAAGACCTGATGTTATTCATCTGGTCGGTGAGTCTTGTTCAAACTATGCTTATATTTAATGTGTCTCTTTACCAAAAGGAAGTGGCGGATTCTGTGTTGGAATGTTCGTGGTTTGAATTCAGAATCTAGGCAAAGAGCGGTACGTGCAAAGATTGAAGAAAGTAATTGTGAGATTGTATGTTTACAGGAGACCAAATGTGAATTCTTGGATCGGCGGTTTATTCGCAAATTCAGTCCTAAAAGTTTTGATAACTTTGTGTATTCGCCATCTGTTGGGGCTTCAGGAGGTATTTTAGTGCTCCGGAACTCTGCCGTTTTTTCTGGTTCTCTTATTGAGATCAAGAGATTTGGTGTTTCAGTTCTTTTCACTTCAGCTCACAATAATGAGTCTTGGACTCTATCAACAGTTTATGGGCCTTGTTCTGGGGATGCACATGATGATTTTGTTTCATGGCTGTACAATCTAAATATCCCACCTCTCAGTAATTATCTGCTCCTTGGTGATTTCAATTTTATTAGATCTGTGCAGAATAGAAACCGAGCTGGTGGCAATATGAATGACATGTTTACTTTCAATGACCTTATTGGTCATCTTGGGTTACTAGAATTGCCAATTAAGGGGAGATCTTACACTTGGTCTAACATGCAACAGGACCCGCTGTTGGAGCAGTTAGATTGGTTTTTTACTAGTCCAAACTGGTCGACTACTTTCCCAAACACAGTTGTCCTCCCTTTAGCTAAGCTAGAATCAGATCATTTACCATGTGTGGTAAATATTGACACAAATATACCTAAGGCTAAGTTGTTTCGTTTTGAAAACTACTGGGTCGATATGCCTGGGTTTTTGGAATGTGTATCTAAATCCTGGAATACATCCTCCCATAAGAAATCTAGTGTGCTGCTCTGGTCCATAAATTAAAGGGTCTTAGATATGATCTGGGTAGATGGCAGAAGGGATTATCTAGACTTAAGTTCCTCATTCAGAAGTGCAATGAGGCAATTTTTATTATGGACTCAATTGAGGACTTGAGGACCCTCTTTGTGTCAGAATTCAATTTCAGAAAGATTGTCAAGTTACATCTTCAGGATTTGTTGCTTGCAGAATGTAACTACTGGCGTAAGAGGTGTACAGTGAGATGGATTAAAATGGGGGAGGACAATACTAAATTTTTCCATGCAATGGCTACTGAGAGATATAGGAAAAATAATATTGTTTCCTTGAGAGGGGATGATGGTCATGAGGTCACTGACCATGCAGTGATGGCTGGTATGTTGTGGGCAAGCTATAAGGACAGAATGGGTTCCACTAGTGGTATTGACATGCAGTTTGATTTGAATAGAATACTTGCTAAGGTGGATGGTTTGGAGGTTCTCTCTAGGCCTTTTGAGCAGGAAGAAATGGATGACATAATTAAATATATGCCTACTGATAGGGCTCCTGGGCCAGATGGTTTTAATGGTTTATTCCTTAAAAGATGTTGGCATATTATAAAACAGGATTTCTATAAGTTTGCTCATGATTTTCATGGTGGAAAGGTTGGTCTGCAGAATGTTAACAGCTCTCTCATTACTCTGGTGCCCAAAAAGGGTTCTCCAGAGGAGGTCAATGACTATAGACCTATTTCCCTCACTAATGTTTGTCTGAAATTCTTGACTAAACTGGTTGCAAACAGATTTCAGAAGCAAATTCTGAGATGCATACATAAAAATCAGTATGGGTTTTTGAAATCAAGATCTATTCAGGATTGTATTGCATGGACTTATGAGTATATATATCAATGTCAACAATCCAAACTCCCAATTCTTATTGTCAAGCTTGACTTTGCTAAGGCTTTTGACACTATTGAGCATGAGGCTATTATACAAATTCTGAAGCATAAAGGTTGTGATCAAACTTGGATTGGTTGGGTAAAAGAAATTATGTCTTCTGGCACTTCTTCTATTCTTCTTAATGGGGTTCCTGGAAAAAGTTTTGTTTGTAGGAGAGGGGTTAGACAGAGGGATCCTCTATCCCCCCTTCTTTATGTCTGTGGAGGTGATCTACTACAGTCTGTCATAAATGATGCTTTGCAAGAAGGTGTTTTCAGCTTGCCAATAAACACAAATGATCCGGATTTCCCTGTAGTGCAATATGCGGATGATACGATTTTCGTTATGTCTGCCGAGTTGGAGCAGGTTATTGCTTTAAAGGAGATTCTTCAGAAGTTTGGTCAGTCAACTGGTCTAAGAGTGAATTTTCAGAAATCTCTCATTATTCCATTGAATGTTCAGGATGATGTTTCAGCTAACCTTGCAGCTGTTTTAGGCTTCCCAGTTGGTTCACTTCCTTCTCCTTATTTGGGATTGCCTCTTGGTACTACTAAGCCTACAATTCAGGATCTCCTGCCACTGGTTAATAGATTAGATCGAAGGCTTACGGCTACATCAGTTTTTCTTTCTTAGGGGGCACGTCTGCAGCTAATTTCTTCGGCTTTATGCTCGATGCCTCTGCATTTTCTGCTCTCACTTAAATTACCTATTGGACTGATTGAGAATTTAGATAGAATTTTAAGGCAGTGTTTGTGGAGAGATAACCATGGTGCCAAACCATCTTTGGCCGCATGGGACATGGTTTGTAAACCAAAAAGGAATGGAGGCCTGGGTATTGTTAACTTTCAGAAGAAAAATGAAGCCTTACTAATGAAGCAAATGGATAAATTATTTAACAAGGCTGATGTCCCTTGGGTTCAGTTAATTTGGAGCTCTTATTATTCTGAATGTTTACCAAATGTGGATCGACCTTGTGGTTCTTTCTGGTGGCGTGACATTTTAAAGCTGTATAATAATTATAAGAAAGTGGTTGTGATTGAATGTGGTTCAGGTGATACATTCCATTTCTGGACTAATTCTTGGCATTTTATGGGATCGAACCAACCTCTGTCTATTCGTTTCCCTAGGCTCTTTTCTTTTGTGCTGGATGATTGTCTTACGGCTGCTGAGGTTTATAATACTACAGACATCACTACTCTTTTATATCTGCCTATCTCTGCTAGAGCCTTTGAGGAGCTGGAATTGGTCCAGCAGGGCATGATGGATCAACCACTGAACTCGGCAGCTGATTCATGGATTTACGTTTGGGGAAAGGATTTTTCTGCTGGTCAGTACTATGATCACATACATTCTCATATGGTAGTGCCAGCAGTTTATCAATGGATTTGGAAATCTACATGCATGCTTAAGATTAAAGTGTTTGCTTGGTTGCTACTTAGTGGTAGGCTTAATACCAAGGATCTGCTACTGAGAAGAAATTGGAAGGTTAATACTGTCAAATTTTGTGTGTTATGCCCCACCAATACATATGAAGAACGCTTCCATCTTTTCTTTACATGCAATTTTAGCAGGAGGATATGGTCCTATTTGCAGATTGATTGGACTACGAGAAATGACATGCAAAGTGCTGTACATGATGCAAGAAAGGACTTTGGGACGCCTTTTTTCATGGAGGTCATGATGCTAGCTTCTTAGCATATTTGGAAATAGCGTAACAGTAAAATTTTCCAGCATGAGAGACCCACCTTTACTAGGTGGAAATGTAACTTTGTACATGATATTACTCTTATAGAGCATAGAATTAATAAAAAACATAGAGAGAGTTTGAAGGTTTGGATAGCTAGCCTACCTTCATAATGAGTGAGTGTTTTGTTTTTTCCTATAATAGGTGAGTGAGGTGAGTGTTTTGTTTTCTCCTTCCTATATAGTAGTTGTACAGCTGTTGTTTTCTCCTTTTTTAATAAAATTTCGCTGTGGGGCTTTTGCCTCACAGTCCAGGGTCAAAAAAAAACTAAACATCTTTAAAAGTTGACGAAGTTGGTCGGTGAATGATCCTTGATAATCATCAAGAGTCCTCTTTCCTTACCAAAGTCTGTTTTGGAAACTTTGGTGCCATAGCTCTGTATATCAGAAAAGTAATTTTTTTAATTAGTAACCAATAATATATTGCATCATAACAAAAAATTATCACACTAAAACATAAAATGGAATATTCTCATTTGAATACCCATTCTATTACTTCTAGAGAATTCTTTATCGTTGCTAAACTTTCGTACAGGTAATACGCTTTACTAGGTTTCCAACCTAAGGTCAAAGCAATTTGCTCTGATACCAACTGCGGTGACCCAGCATACCACTGCATGTGTAGTACACTATAGTCATTGACATGACACTCAGAGAACACCGTTCTGTAAATATCACATCCCTTAGAGTGGTACAATAAAAACATTGCGGGTCTATATTACAAACATTCACATATTATTATTATTATTACAATACCAGAAGTTCAAGACTTCAAAAGGTTCAACTTAGAAACCAAAATATAAAGTGTTTCAGCAGAATTTAAAGAGTTAAATCCATGGTTAGTACCTGAACTTGCTTAGGAAACCCAGTACGGTCATTGTACTCAGAAAATACGAAGTTACGGTCACTAAACTCGCAGGAGAGCGTCACACGTGGTCACTAGGCAATACGTAGCGTTGTATAGAGTGACTCGGGTCCCACTGTCAGATGACGAGATGGGTAAGTTTTTAAAAGAAGGATGTTTGGAGGGTTCTTTTTGCCAATTCCCCCACCTGGTACTAACCCTCGTGGTCCGACCGGAACCGGGTCATTCCGACCCGTGTCGTTCCCCTCCATTTTCCCTGACCATAAATCGGCAGTGCCGCCACGGTACAGTTATCGCCGCCGCAGGAGAGTGGCCGCCGCAGGAGGGACCAACGACGACCTAGCTAGCGAGCTGCTCCGCCATGTCCAGCGCAAGCTTGACACGCTGTGTGCTCCGCCGCGCGGGTCCTCCGATTCCCCTCATCAGTTGCCCCGATTGCGGCCGCCGGTGAAGCAGGCCCGCTCGGGGACGACGGACCACCCAGGATGGATCTACTACAAGTGTAAAAACCATGGAGTAAGTCTATCTACTCTTAGGATTTAGCTCGATTTGGCTAGGTTGGAGCTCGATTTGGCTAGGTTGAAGTTCTTATTTAGTTATGATTTTGCACAGTTTGGCTGCAACTTTTTGTGGTGGGAGCTAGATTACGTTGGCTATCTGATTGAGCACAATTACCTATAAGGGGATGTTACATTTGATGTTGTAGGGTGGGCACAAGATAGGAGAGAAGAACTAGAGTTGAGGAAGAAGGAGGCTAAAGTGACTCATGTGCAAGGCCAGGAGGAGCAACTGCTGATGATTTTAGGGGAACTCAGGGAAATGAAGGTTCTTTTGAAGATTGCAGTGGGTATTGCATGTGTGTTGTCTGCTATGGTTGCTATTGTAGTGTTGAAGAAGTGAGGTCTGAGGGTCATATTTGCAGCTGTGTGTGTTGTGTGCTATGAAAGGGTTGTGTGTATGACTCTGGTTATTGCGTAGTTTAAGTTAATGGTGTACTGGGCATGTGGTTATGGTGTATTTCAAGTCTGTGAACCTGATGTATTGATGCCTTTTGGCCTTATCTATGTGAACATGAACTAATGCAGTGATATATATTGTCTTGTGTTGATATGTGAGTTTCCAGCCTAGTTTCAAACACTGTTATGTAATTGTCACACTCATAAGTAAAGAACATTCTGCATAATTTTCATAACCAACGTTTCCATAAGTCATAAGATTCACAGTGATACTAGATTGGAAATCACATGACAAAATAATCAAGTCTATGCTTGAAGTGGTGCTGCCTGGTTTGCAAAAGAAACTCATGCAAGAGTTCTAGATGGACACCTTAAACTACTTTGACACCTAATTTTATGGGGATACTACATGTCCAGGTACTTTCACACCTAAGTACCACTCCATCCTCCTAGATGTTGGCACTTCCTCTGTTACAACCTCTGACATGGGGATGGTTTTAGTCCTTGACAGATGAGGAACAACAGGTACATGATGATCTTCCATTTCACCATGTGTAGCTGCTGCATTGGCTGCCATCATAGCATTGTTTACAATCACTTGAGCTTCAACAGTTTCCCTCTCTGCAGTTTGTGCTGCAATTTGAGCATCTCTCTTTGATTTTCTCTTTTTTCAGCAGCTACCACCTTGGCAATTGCTTTCTTTTCTGCAGCTGCCTTCCTTTTCTTCTCATTTACCTCTTTTCTAACCTCTGCAATGATTCTAGAGGTCTCTTGCTTAGCTTTCTTCTTTAGCTCAGCTTCTTCCTTTCTCTTCTCTCTCTTCTCAACAACAATTATTGCTTTGGTTTCTGCTAGTTCAGCCTTCATCTTTTCTTGCTCTAGCTTCTTCCTTGATCTTTCCTCTGTTTTTTTCACATCAGCTTGATACTTTGCCTTAAGTAAAGCTAATTTCCTTTCTTCATTTGTCCTATTCTTCTCTAGCTGCATTTGTAACAGTTTCTGAGCTAGTTCACCCTGCCTGATGCAGGTAGCACCACTTGATTGACTAGAAGTAGATTCTTGCAACAATGTTTGTGCTGCTGTGATGAAGGTAGACTCAGGAATTGCTCTTGCTTCCACTTGCCTCTCTAAAGACCTCTGAACATGCATAAATGTCAAGTTACATTTGGTTGATCACAATCACAGAATATAAAATAGTAATATTAGCTAAGTTACCTGCTCAATCAAATTGTTCATAAGTAGATATTCATGTGTGTTCACAACTGGAATGTTGACATCAGGGTTTTGTTGTTGTTACATGTAGGTAAATTCAATGCTGATACATGTAGGTAAATTCAATGTAAGTAAATTCAATGTAGGCACTAAAACAATGTAGGTACTTGTGTAATTATAGGATCACTATGAGGAGGGAAATTCTGATCAGGACTTGTAGCTGGTTGAGTAGATGATTGAGTAGGGAAATGTTGATCAGCACTTGTAGTTGGTTTAGCAGGTAAATGCTGATCAGCACTACTAGGTGGAGGAAGGCCAGCTTTCAACCATTTGCAACCAGCAATGTTATGATCAGGGAAGCCACAGTACTTGCAATGCATTATTACACCATGTCTAGTCATCTTCTTTCCTCCTCCTCTAGTATCTACCTCATAAGGGGCTTTCCTTCTGCTTTTAGTAGGCCTCCCAACATGTTTTCTGTATAAAGGTGGCAATATTGGAGTTCCATTCATCTTTAGCCACTCTGTCTTGTCCTTAGAAGGGTACACTATGTTTCCATAGGCCTTATCATGCATTTCCACTGAATAGCATTTGTCAACCAGTGTGACTGGATCTGCATCTTCAATCCTTAAGCATGCTATTACATGTGGGCAAGGTATCCCTGTTTTCTGCCACCTCATGCAACTACATGTCTTATGTTTTAAGTCTAATACATAGTCAACAGGTTTAGCTGCAACAAGTTCACCTACTGCAAATAAACCATCTCCAGCTCCATATGCAAAAACATTGTTTGCTAGTTGAATGTGCCTGTCTAGTTTCTTTCTGATCTTTGGGCAAATAGGACCAGCCCAATTCATTCTCTCTTTATTTTTGTTGTATATCCTAGACTGTAATTGTGACTTGATTGTTGCAAGCATTGCAAGCACAGGTAGTTCTCTAGCATCCAAGATGTATCTGATGTGATAGAATAAATGCATTAATTATCATGAACTACAATTATGCTTGTCTAAGAGTGATAGAATATAAAGCAAGGTATAGATGGTAGCTTACTTGTTGAAAACTTCACAATTGTTGTTAAGTAGGATGTCACATTTGGGCAGGTCACTCTGAAAAGCTCTTACCCATGTCTTTGGATCCAAATTCTCCAACCATGAGTGAGCATTTGAATTAATTAATTTCATTTCATCCATGTGCTTCTCATAGAGAGTAACTGTGTTGCTCCTAGCTATCTTCCACAGCTGGTTCTTTAGTACATCACCCTTGAATAGTTGTTGAAAGTTGTGCCACATGTGCTCACACAACTGCATCTGGGAACACAGCTCTCACAGCATTTATAAGTCCCTGGAATTCACAGCAAGTGATACTTAGTTGGATGATAGCAAGTACAGTTCAGTAAGATGATAGCTTTTACAATTAACAAGTAATGAAATGAAGTACTTCTTGTACCTTTTGTTTGTCTGACATGATTGTCCAAGGGCTAGTGTTCATTATTCCTAAATCAGCCTTCAAGGTCTCTAAGAACCATGTCTAGGAAGTTGTATCTTCCACTTCTACAGTAGCCACAGCAATTGGGAAGATGCAATCATTGGGATCCATCCCAATAGCTGTGAGCAACTGTCCTCTGTACCTTGTTTTTAGGAAACAACCATCAATAAAGATAACTGGTCTGCACCCTTGTAAGAACCGCCTTTTGCATGCTTCAAGACACATGTAACATTGTTGGAATCTTGAATTAGCATTTAGTGAAAGCCAGAATGTGCTGCCTGGATTACTCCTCTTTATCTCATTTCCAAAGTCACATAGCATCTTGTACTGCTACTCCTCATCTCCATATATGACTTTCATTGCAGTCCTTTTGCCCTCTGCAATTTGCTCCTAGAAGGTGTCATATTCCAATCCTTTTGCACCACCCTTGAGAAATTTTTCATACTCATTCCTTGATTAGCTCTAAAGCTTTCTACATACTTTTCTGCAATGAATTGAGCAGTGAATGCAACAATTTTCCATTTGCCACTTCAAATGTGCTCACTTGTATACCTCTTATCTGAGTGCTCCTGTCCTAGAATCACATGATGCCCAAAGGTACCAAGGGCACTTGCCTCCACATACTGCCCTTACTCTCATCTTGTCATTAAGTGGCAGCTTAATTGGTTTTCTGTGAATACAACTATATGTTCTGATGGCTTTCCTAAGCAACTCCACATTATCAAATATTTGACCAACTGCAAACTTGGGATCATGTAGATCATCATCTCTGAATGTTTTGAACCTTATCTGGGCTGCATCCTCATCAGACTCAGGACCCCACAAATCATCACTCTCTAACTCATCCTCCTTGATTACAGGCTTCACTTTGCCACTGTCATTTTGACCAGTGTATCTTCTCTCCTTTTTCTTCTTCTCAGCTCCAACCTTTTCTTGCATAGATACACTCCTCTTCTTCACAGCTCCACTCTTGCCTTTCACTTTGTCCACATATAGGTCATCATCACCATCACTGATAGCATAATCTGAATCTGCCGGCTCAAACTCTGAATCTGCTGAATGTACACTGTCACCATCATCACTTTCACTGTCTTCTTCTTCTTCTTCAGTTAATTGAGCAGCTTCTTCTGGAGTACTCATGATCTCATCAATGTTGGTTCTGCCCCTCTTCCTTCTCCTCACTCTACCAGCAACAGAAACTTCCTTTTCTCCCTCCACTGAATCTTGAATAGTGCTTGCTGGATACACAATTTGAAGTGGTATAGGAGGATCATCTCTAGCTGCCTCTTCAGGTTTGTTTGTGGTACTTGGCTTACTAGGGCTAATGACAGGAGGCAAAGATGCTACTAGGAAATTTACAACATCATCCAAACCTATGAAACTATAGTTGTCATCATGATCAAGATAAAGACTGATGAAATGATTCCCTGTCTCCACCATAGTAACCATAAACATGAAGGCATGGTCATCTTTTAACTCTCTTAAACCATTTTTTGCAATGGTTAGAATAGGAATGCAGTAGTGAGCCTTAATTCTACCAGCCATTTCATAACCAATTTCCTCAACTATGTGCTCTAGCATTGCTGCAGACCATGACACAAAGTCAACCTGATCATAATAGATAATATGACCACCAACATAGCTTCTATTGTTGCCTGTGCCTAGAAAATATCCACCATGGTTTATCTCCAATGTAAATCATGTACTTCCCCTATCTGCAAATTAACAGAATTATGTGACCACTCTACACAAGATTTGTATAGTACACTGAAAAAATATACACATGCTTTCATCATCCTAGTCATGATGGTCATTTTCTAAAACCCTAAGCCCTTACCACACCAAAAATCATCGGCCAAACCCCTAACAAAACCAAAAAAACTAAACTCTGACAGAGAACTCACAGGCATGAGAGCACATCAGATTAGCAACTCCAGAATAGAAATTCCCCCAAAAAACTTGACTTCCCCTGAACTACGACGGGTTCTGAGCCCTTACCGTAGACAGGAGGAGGAGCACCTTCCGGCCACCTCATTGGGAAAACGGCCGTGGCTCCTAGCCGCGACATCGCGTCACCGCCTCCACCGCCGTCGCCGATGAAGACTCCGATGAACCTCCACTGCCTCCGTCATCGATAGCTATGGAGTTCACCACCTCTACCTCGACCGCTCCGTGTTGTGCCTTTCCCGCTCCCTCTCCTCCCCTTCACCTCGACAGCTCTACGGAGAAGAACTAGTTCATGGTGGTCACTGGGGGTGGGAGGGCCTGTCCAAACTTAGCTGTTGGTCCAGGGGCCTATGGGCAAATAAATGCTCCCTCATGACACCATCAATGCACTGGTGACACTGAAATCGGGTCCCACTTACCTCCACGTCACTCTATACAACGCTATGTATTGCCTAGTGACCACGCGTGATGCCCTCCTGCGAGTTCAGTGACCGTAACTTCGTATTTTCTGAGTACAATGACCGTACTGGGTTTCCTAAGCAAGTTCGGGTACTAACCATGGATTTAACTCGAATTTAAAAGTAGAAACTCCGACTAGGAGTTGAGTTTAGCAGCTTATTCTAAGAGTTCATGCTGCTCGACTCCATTAGTTACTACTAACTAGTGTACTTAGTTGGACTTGTTATCGTCAACACCATAGCGGATTTCGTAATCCACTCCTTCAACACCTCCTGATAGGTCAGGTTCCTCGTAGAACACATCTTCGTGACATTCAGCTGCATACATTGGCACATCTTCGGGATCCTCAGACTCTAAGCAAGGGATCAAAGGAAAGGATGAGTAACAGTGTTACCCAACAAGTTCATTATATGCAAGGTGGTAAGTTTGATGCTCTAACTACCACCTCGGACTATAAGTCCTTGGCACTATGCAGTTTTTTGTAAATCTTTCTTCAAAGATTGATTTTATTATAAAAATCTATGACCATCAGCCTTCACAGGTTGACCATAACTTTCATGGAGTTCCTTTCCTGCCGCGTTCGTAGCTCCTTCCCGGAACAGGGAGTAACAAGTTACAATTCTTACACTCTGTAGAGGTGCGTTACTTTACCCATGAGAGATCAACTCCTTGTTGCACAACCGGGCATACTTTCCCGTCCACAATTCCATGATGTGGGGCCCAGTAGTTGGTCCAAGCCAATCACTGCCCCCTTCGCGACCTTGCATGCCTCCTTGGTGTACACCATGCCCACATAATGATACGGCAATGGTTTGTACAAACTGTTAGATACCAGAACTATCGTGGGACGATGAGGGTTCCCACCCATATGCTGCATATCCTCTAGGAATTACCAATTAACATTCACGTTACGAGGATAAGAGCCACGACCTGCACATCCGGCTTCATGCGAGAGGAAGAAGATACAGCTGACTTCTCTGTCCCATTCCAAATCTCATAGCTAACGCGTAATATACGGCGCTAGAATCACTGATGTCAGGGGTTATTAAGTCCCTAATTGTTACAAATAGAACACCAAGTTCTATTGTTTCATTATATCATCACTTAGGATGATATCTAAGATTTCTTTATTTGTGAAAATAATATTTTATTTCTTTAGAGTAGATATGATAACACACAATTTGAAAATACTTTGATAAAGACTCTTCAAAGGATAGGAGCAAGTGATGAACTTGCCTTGTGATTGCAAGGTAGTGAAGTCTGATGCTTGCACTGGACCTTGAGCTTCTATGTCTACAAAAACATCATTATTGCCCAGTAAGGACAATATTTAAAGAAGCAAAATGATTATGCAAAGTAATGTAATGCATCATTTAACTTGATATGCATTCTCCCCATTATTAATAAAATTGTTTTTAATAATAAAGGATTTATAAATATTAAGTTTTTAATATTTATAGTAGAGTATTGTATTCTCTTATTTTATTTTCCTTTTATTTGACTTTTATTGATTTAATAATTCTTTTAAGAATTATCACTTTAATATCAAAAATTGTTATTAAATATTTGTTTAGTATTTTTCTAAAATACTACAATATTATCTTTCAATAATTTTGTAAAATTCCATAAGGAATATATAAATTACAAAATTCTTAATAAAATTTATATGTCTAAAATTTTATATCTTAATTTATTTGGATAGTTTGTATTATTTTAAATCCAAAAATAATTTATTTATAATTTTTTGGACTTTTATTTTATTTTCTAGAATTTAATTAAGTTTAGGGGCATTTTGGTCTTTTCCTAATTATTAAAACAGATTCTAAATAAATTGGGTTGTCCATTTGGGCTTATTGGGCCCTTATGGCCCAGTAGGGCAGGGTAAAAACAACCACCCTGAAGGGTTTTCGGTCCACCCAGCCCACTTATTCGTTGTCTCCTCTCTCGAGATCACCCCTCTCCTTCTCCTTCCTCGACCCCGTGGTCAGTGATGTCACCGTCGGCGATTCCCGCCGTCGTGGACCGCCCTGGCCGCCGCCATTGTGTAGGAAGAGGTTGTCGACTCCGCTCTTCCCTCCTATCCAACTGGATTTGGACATGGATCTCTCCTGCGACAGATCGATGCCGTCCCGAACCCTAGGGTTTGGGATTGGCGTTGATCCTGGCGCCACCGTTGCTATTGTGTGCGGTGGTGATTGACCTCTCCCCTAGGCGTGGCTATGGTCGCCGCCGTGGCACTGTATGGGTCGCAGCGCCCCCTAGGGGTGCTCCCCGTGCCGTCGCGCCCCCTGGGGGTGCTCCCCGTGCCGCCATGGTCGTCGGCCACCTCCGCTTCCTCTTCTAGTCTCCAGCGAGGACCTTTGGTGAGTCATTTCTCTCCCCTCATGCTCTCTGTACTAAGCCAGTCTATGCTAGATGTTGGTGGTGACCTTCCTATTTATTGTACTATCCTGATTAGGTTTCTCGGTTTTACTTAGGGTTCATACCCTACTGTGGATTAGATACTGATGAATTGGATCATGTGTTGATTGTTCCTAAGCATGCTAAAGGATTGTTAGTTGTGGCTTGCTGCTTAAGATGAACTATGGTGGTGCTAGTGGCTTATTAGATGATTCTATGAATTAATTTTGATGTGGTTAAATGATAAGGTTGCTACAGAAGCAATACTTGGGAATCTTGTGGTTTACTACTTCACCACTGTCATTACTTGGTTAACTACAGTGAGTGTTGTGTGATGAAATCACTGTATTAACACCTGTTAGCTTAAGAATTCAGATGTAGTTTGAGATCAAATGATTTAAAATAGTGAAGATATACATAGGTGACTATCTTGTTTATGATTCCTGTGTTTAAGAACAGGAAGATGATTTACAGTGGTTTGGTTGAATCTGTGAAGATTGAATGCTTAACCTGATTAATATAGAGTTGTTCTTGTGACACCATCTTTGGATGGCACACAGGTTAGATTCTATTTCATTGTTTGGGTTGGTCCCAGCTTAAAATGAGTTTGGCTATAAAGATAAGTAGAAGTTTTCCTTTCTTAAATCCCTAAGACCAATGATGTTGGTCTGAGGTTTAGGGATTTAGACCTCTATCTAGTTGGTTCACATGAATTGATTCTGATAGTGATACCAGCTGTTATTGCTTAAATCAAAGTTGGTAAAAGATGGTTGTAAGCTTGATAGCTTATACAGATCCATAAGATTAGATTCTAAGGTGCTACTCTTATCTTAGAGATGTGCCTAGAAGTTTAATCTTAGCTATGTTCATTCTTGAATTGGAATATAGCTTGATAGCTAAATCAATGATGTTGTTCTAGGATTTAGTTGGATCCTTATGCTTTTCTGTTTGCTTTTAGAATTTTAAAACCTCAGTGATGGATTCACCCCACTTGGGTGCTTTTTGAGAGTTTGAATAAGATACAAATCATGTATGCTTGTCTAATCTTAGACACATAGATCATTTGATGGTCTATTTACTCACCACTGTTACTTGATGTTGTGGTTGATCTTGTGGTAGCTTGATCTTGTGGTTGATCTTGTGCTCCCTTGGTATTTCTAGCTCCTGGATTGTCCTTGATCTAGCCCATCATCTCCTGATTCTGATGGCTTGACCTTGGTCTTGCTATCCACCTGATCTTCCCCCTCCTTATGTCACCATCTTGGTGATGTGATCCTGGGTTTTGGTTGGTTTGATCTAGCTTGGCTTGGTTTAGCTGCTGGCTGCTGTGCTTGGTGTGTAAAAGCAATGGAATGATGTGGGGATTGATTTCCCACGGCTGTGTTGACAGTTTTTTTTGGTTGTGCTGGTGCTGTGGTGTTGACAGCACACACCATGCAGTTTGGTGTGTGTGCTGCTTGTGTGCTTGCTGCACAGATGTGGATATGTTCAGAATTTTTGAAAGTTACGTTCATCTTGTTACTTCTACCTGGCTGGTGAAACTTGCCCCTCTTTACTGTTACTTGCCTTATGGCTTGAATTTATGAAAGATACATTCTTTCATATTAGTGAAACTTGCCCCTTTTTATAAGATTACTCAATGATGAATCTTGATCAGTGTACTTCACTGACAAGTCTGAGAGTAATACCATTTTAACCTTAACTTTCTTTATTATTTTGTTTGTGTTTGTTTTGCAGGTACCACACTTGGAAATTCAAGATTCTAGTTTAGGTTTTCTTCTTTATTTTTAGAATAGTCAAATGTAATATTCTTTATTCTTTTGTAATTTTTGGTTCTATCCTTTTGTAATCTTTATTTTATTATTGTGTAATAAATGTTGCACTATTATCAATTAAGAAATATTATTCTTTATTTATTTGTTTTTGTAAAGATTGTGGATGATTCTCATAAGTTACATTTTTGTAACTTATTTATTGAATACAATATGAAATGGATATTCATATTCTTAATTGCTTTCTTTATATAAAGTTTGAATTATTATTGATTAGCTCTTAATTAATTCAAAGATTCAAACATTATTCAAAATTATTTTGAATTATAATTCAAACACTCAAGTTTTAAATTCAAATTTCATTTCCCAAAACACATAAGTGCACAAAGATCATATCAAAGTTTATAACAATCATCTTTCAAGACTATACCTAATCTCAAAGTATGAAAGAAACCTTGATCACTTTAGGTTTTTATTTGGCGAAAATTTACCCACATTTTCACAGATGAATGCATGCAACATCTTAAATTCCTAAATCTATCCTTCGTTAGTTCCTAAATGCTGGGATGTTACATAATCTATAGGATTTTCCATAGCATAGCAATATAATTGAAAACTATCATGCAAGTCCTACCAAAATAATACTAATGTAATAGGTAAAATGATAGGACATAAGATGAAATATCACTTTCCTTGGTAGCTACGAGAATAGGTACAATCCTCACAATCACACACTTCACAACCCCCACAATCTACACAACAAAATCATACAACAAAATATATACAAATCAACATTGCACTCAAAAATAATATGAATGCATGAAAAAATGCAATGAGATGAATGCCACACTTTTAAAACCAAACTCTATAGTACAGAAGATAAAGTATACATTCTAAATTCTAAAGATCACAAAAACCACCTAAAAATAATATACCAAATAATTTTTATAGGCAAAATAGCCCTACAAATGTCTCTGCACAAAACTCTAATTTTTCAGAAGCAAGTGAACAAAGTAAGGCCATAGAAATAAAGTTCACATTTTTCTAAATCCATAGACACATAATTTGTATTTTCAGATCAAAAGTTATGAATTTTACAAGTTTGAACAAATAACAAATCAAAACTGGTTTTAAAATTAAAAACACAGACACGCGGCACCATCTGATTGGACCGTACCGGTTCGTGAGGATCACGCGTGCGCGCCGTCATATCTAAGTGAAATCATGCGGGTCAGATCTGCCCGTACTGCTTCACACTAGAATCTAATCTAAGCCGCTGGATCTAGATCCAGCAGATCTGATCGCTCTGACCACAATTGAGTGGCGCAAATGGCGAGCGCGGCGACGAGGCGTCTGGCGATGGCGCTCTGGCGAGGCGTCTGGCGACGGCGCTCCGGCGAGGCCAGGGGGTAAGGGAGGGGCATAGGGGCGTTACCGAGTCGCCGTGATGAGGTGGTCGCAGTGGTGGTCGCAAACGAAGGAGGGGCGCACTAATACGGCTGGGATTGCTTGTCGGAGTTGAGCTTGCCGTCGGGCGCTTGCAGTCGACGATGGAGGCGAGGTTCTGGTGCACAAGAAATCAAACAACAAGTGTCAGGAGGTGCGCATGAAGGAGGCGAACAAGACAGCATGAACCAGAGGGCAAGGGGGGTCGAGGCTCACCGCAATAGGTCGCCGGAGTTCGTCGGGACAGTGGCGGTGCGGGGGAAAATTCGTCGAGCCTGGGGGCTCTCTGGTGGAGTGAGGTGAGGGGAAATGGAGAGGGGGCCGAGGGGGTTAAGTAGCATGGGTCATCAGGGGCAATCAAGTCGCAAATCAAGCGCTTTGAATCGAATTGATTCAGGGAGAAACGGCAGCACTGGAGCGGTTCTGCGCACGTGATTGAAGACGACGCAGTCGACGTGGTAGTGGGGTCCGTCTGTCAGCGTGTTGGTGCGGTCACGCGCGGTGAGAAACAGAGGGGGAGAGGGGAGCGTGTCGGGAGAGCTGATGGGCTACTTTCTGGGCGGCGTCTGCTGGCAGGTAAGATTCTCTCTTTTTTCCTTAGCCCTTTTATTTTTGTGTTTTGATTTTCTAAATAAGATTTGAACTATCAAATCAGATCCAAATCAAACCAAATTTTCACCAATTTTTTTGGGATGATTCTAGTGTTTAAAAGTGTTTTAAACACAACAAACCACTCCAAAACATTTTGGGCTACTAAAATAAAATATAAACACAACCTCTACCCTTCATACGAAAGGGGTTTAAAATTATGGTTTTGCTAGTGTTTTAAAGTTTGAAATTTTTTCTGCAATGCACACATGCCATGATGATATGAATGCAATGATGAAGTTTTTTATTTGATGAAAATTGGTATGTTACAATAGGATGGTGCAAGGTTTGGTTGCGAGGGCATGGTTTAACTTAAACTTTGTGAGGGATCGTTCTACTTCTATCATCTAATCATGCATAGTAGTAAAACACATAAGAATGGCATTCACATAGATGTGACACAGTATGGCCCATTTTCTCATGGTGATCTCCATCGCCATAGAACGTGTACACCATGATGATCTCCATCTACATGTTCCATGTGAGCCATCCTCCAAGTGATGAGTCCTCCAAGAACTAATACAAGCTATTACTCCTAATAGCTAGTAATCAAAATTACATAGTATTGGTATCATCACAAGTTGGCACGCATGCCATTAAAATAAATGACAACACATATGGCTCCAGCCGTGTTGCCGTACTCATGACACGCAGTTCATGATAAAATATATACATGCATCACATACATATCTGGGCCATACTAATCACATACATCCTGCAAAACCAAGTTATGCATAGAATTGCATTCTACCGGATCATGTGAAATCGCAGCACCTAGTTACCTTAATGAGATATAAAAGGGGCTACGACTAAGGGGTCTCCCATACGGGGTTCGAAGGGGCAGCACCCCTCGCGATACATCGATTCGAATCTATACAATTTTATTCAAGGATTTTGATCAGCAAATCAAATTTACCATAAACCGACTAACATTCCAATTCGATAAAACTCCTTTGATCATGGTACATAGATTTTAGATCTAGGTTCTGATTCAATCAATCATATTGATCTTCACGTGATTCAACAGGATTTATATGTCACTGTCTACCCGATGGCGAAAACTGACTGGTAGGGGTAGGTCGTTCAATGACCTTAGAATCACGATCACGGAAAGAAAGATCATAAATCAATCCTGAACAATTGTCATATAAACGATCACATCACTCATATCAATCTACATATCACCATATGCAAACTTCCCGAACCTATAACTGAACAGCATCGGCTCTGATACCACAGAAGGGATACGAGTAGGCTACACTAGCACAAATCAAAAAATATCTACCACGTAAAACAGGAATATTGTTGTCATGGATCTTGGGATAACCAGTAGACGCGCAGTGGCGGAACTTCATGAAGCGCGTCAAGGCAGTCTAGATGTTCTACGTCTCCTCCTTGTCCTCGTTCCATGAGCATATCTCCTTACGCGGCTTGTCCAAGTGCTACAAGTGCAAAACCTCCGAGGTATCCACACGTACGGGGTGGAAGCGTCAGACGCCGGACTGCTTGGTCCACGTGTGCAACACAGGCGTGAGAGGAGTGGCGGCTGGGTGGAATGCTCTCGCTAGGTCAGCTCGCCTCACCCTCCCTTATATAGGCGTCCCTAGTAGGCTTCTACATTATCAGCCCATTAGTATCCCTAGCCTGGTCTAATTCGGATCCAATCCTTATTAGGCTTTCAGCCCTTAAGTGTGTGACCCTATAAGTTCATATACGTATAGACATGACACGAGTACACTTACTCTACCAATAGTTCGTAGCGGCCTCTAGCAAGACGTGCCAACTCCTAAACACATATAACGATCATTCGGACGAACCATCACAAGGTATAGTACATGTCTTTCCCTTTGCCTCACGATATTTGGTCTAGCTCCAAGCTGACCTCTCTTTCTCGATACTGCGATTCAGAATCCCTTTACTAGGTTAACTCTTAACCATATGTAGCACGGCCATGCATTTCTGGATCTGATAACTCGAGGGTCCCAGAGATATCTCTCTCAAGTAGAGAGGGGGAAATCCCATCTTGATTGACCAATGCCTTGCAGCATGCTTAAGGACAAACCCGAAAGTTACCTTTATAACTACCCAGCTACGGAGCAGCATCTAATAGCCCCAAAGTAGGTCGATCCACATCTCAAGTGCATGCGGCAATCTCAGGTCTAAGGACAAAACGTACACGATGTGTAGAGATAGATGCAAGTATAATTGCCAGTCTCAAGTTGGATTAGTCCAACCCCATGTTCATAACATGTGTCCACATCATTGGTTTGACATCTCCATGTCTATGACTTGCGAAACATAGTCATCAACCAATATATGTGCTAGTCTAATATTCATGTGTGTCCTTGCATGAACTCCGACTAGGGACAACTATTAGATAACCATACAAGTAAAGAGTTTCACAAATAATTCACATAGTTTCCAATCAATACAAGTTGCCGGATATGGATATTCAAGGAACATTTCAATAACTCATGGATACATAAGAAATATAATCATCTATATGATTTCCTTCAGTCTCCCACTTGCACTAGAGTCAATCTAGATTGTATCTACTACCTATTGCTCTTGCGTGCGCTTCATGCACAGGCTGCGGGAGTGGCTTTCTAAAGGGATCAACAACATTTGAGTCTGTATGTATTTTGCATATTATGACACTACCATCCTCAACGAACTCACGAATATGATGGTAACGGATGCGAATATGTTTATTCTTATGGTGGTGTCTAGGTTCCTTGGCTTGTGCAACAACACCATTGTTGTCACAATAAATGTCCATGGGATTGGACACGCCCTGAATCACACCAAGAGCGATAAGGAAATTCCTAATCCAAAAAGCTTCCTTTGCAGCCTCCGAGGCGGCAATATATTCAGCTTCTGTTGAAGAGGAGGCCACCGTATCTTGCTTGGAACTTTTCCAACTCCCAACACCACCATTCATGACAAACACATAACCAGATTGCGATCTAGTGTCATTTGAGTCGTTAAGGTAACTCGCATCTTTGTAACCCTTTACCCTGAGTTCATCCTCACCTCCATAAACTGGGAACACATCCTTAGTCCTTTTCAAGTACTTAATGATATTCTTTACTGCTGCCCAGTGGCTTTCACCTGGATCAGCCTGGCATCTGCTCGCAGCACTAAGATCATAGGAAACATCTGTGCGAGTACATATCATTGCATACATGATGGATCCAATAGCCAAAGCATATGGAACCCTACTCATGCACGCATGCTCATCAGTAGTCGAAGGACACTGAGTCTTGCTGAGTTTAATGCCATGATACATGGGCAAGAACCCCTTCTTAACCTCTTCCATGCTGAACCGTTTCAACACTTTGTCAATATATGTACTCTGGATTAATCCAATTAGCCTCCTTGATGTATCTCTATAGATCTTGATGCCCATAATATATGCCGCTTCTCCTAAGTCCTTCATCGAAAAACTATTTTTCAATGATGTCTTAACAGACTCGAGCATAGGAATGTCATTTCCAATCAGCAATATGTCATCTAAATATAAGATTAGAAATACAAGCACTCTCCCACATTCCTTCTTGTAAACACAAGGTTCTTATTCGTTTTTGATGAAGCCAAACTCCTTTACAACTTCATCAAATCGAATGTTCCAACTCCGACATGCTTGCTTAAGCCCATAAATAGACTCTAGAAGTTTGCATACCTTTCCAGCATTGTTTGGATCGACAAAACCTTCGGGCTGCATTAATTACATGTAGGGTTCGCAACATAGAAAACAAAAAATTTCTTACGATGGGAACAACTAAGTACCAAGATCTATCTACTAGATACAAGAAATGGGTGGATATACATCTATAGAATACATACCCTCAAAGACCGAAAAGCGTTAACGAGGTTGTACTCATGGATGATATAGTCGAACGCTTGCCGATCTCAAGATCGTGATGAAGTCCATCTAGTCCAGCCGGTCCAACACCATCAAGTCTAGCACCGCAAAGCAGTGGTGCATCCGTGATCGCACGCACATTCGGGTACCCCGACAACCTCCGTTCCCTTTCTCTAGCAAAGTAGTAGAAGCAACAAATCCTTCCAGAAAAAGCCACCGGGAACATGTATCTCGCTGATCCGAGGCCATGGGGAAATTCTAAAGGGGAGAGAGATCCTTCGCGAGGAGGTGTGAGAGTGGAGGAGGAGTAGGTGCTCCTTATATAGTGGAGGGGGTAGCCCAAGGGGGCATGGCTGCCAGCCATAGAGGGAGCCCCAACCTCTCCCTCATTCATGTGGTGGAATCTCCACTCACATAAAGATGACCCTCCATTTTCTCCACTCAAATTCCCATTAAATTTCCACCAAATTTAATGTAATCTCTCTTTAAATAAAAATCCTTTTATTTATTTATTCAGAATTTTGTTAGTTACTTTAATTAACAAACATTCACATAAAACCCCTTACAACATTTCAATTTCACATGCAGAACCAGTTTTAGCAATTTCAACCAAAACAATTTCGGTGTCTAGTGAAATAATTCATGCGCTTGGTAATTCTTTCTCTGGTATATTATTTTCTCCAAATTGTGTCGGTATCCCTTAAGTGTGTCACCCTATGGTTCGCGAATAATGCAGACATGATCGAGACCCCTCTCTGATCAATAATCAGCAGCAGGACCTGGAGATCTGTACTGACTCCCACACATTCAACGGTGACTTATGTGATCGTGTGAACCTTATACACATGTAACTCAATCCCTTTGTCTCGCGGTATATTAGATGTCCGAGATTCGATCATCGGTATCTCCATACCTAATTTGATCTCGTTATCGACATGTACTCTTTTCTCGTTCCCGTGATATAACATTCTAGTGATCAAATCACTTGCTTGCAAGCTAACTAATGTGATATCACCGAGAGGGACCAGAGTATATCTCCCCATCATTGGTATGGAAAAATTCCACTCTTGATCCATGAGCCTCAACATAACACCTTAGTAGCACTGAACCCATCTTAGTCACCCTGTTACGGTGTGACATTTGATATTATTAAGATACTCTTCCGGTGTTAGTGATTGACATGATCTCATGGTCTAAGGACTAAGATTAATTTGTATGATGTTATAGCAATATAAACACAATGACCTTGATCGTAATGCCATACTTCAGATGAATGTTCATCACATCATTCCAACAATGTTGTGACCTCGTTATTAACAACATCCAATGTCCATGATCAGGAAACCTTTGATCATCTTGTCAATCAACAAGATAGTTTATAAGAGAGGCACAACTAGGAACTTTCTTTTTGTTTATTAAACACACATGTCTTAACGTTTTCGTATTAATACAATTATATCATGCAAAATAAACATTTATCATAAACAATGAATAAAATAATAACTACTTTATTATTGCCTCACGGGCATATTCCTTTTAATACACGTCCTCATTAGTAAGGATTCCATTTAAGAAAGCCGTCTTGACGTCCATACGCCATATCTCATAGTCCAAATGTACAACAATGGCTAGAATGATCCGTATTGATTTAAGCATCGCTACAGGCAAGAAAGTGTCGTCGTAGTCAACTCCTTGAACTTATCGAAAACCTTTTGCAACAAGTCGAGATTTATGGATGTGAACATTTCCATCCATATAAATCTTCTTATTATTATAGATCCATTTACACTCGATGGCTTTAAAACCATCAGGCAGGTCAACCAAGTTCCAAACTTGATTGTCTCCCATGGACTCTAGCTCGGATCTCATGGCGTTCAGCCATTTCTCAGAGTCTGGGTCCACCATCGCTTCCGCATAGGTTGTAGGCTCATCATTGTCTAACAATAATATTTCCCGCGCTTCATGGAGCCTCGCTGACCTTCGTGGTTGTGGTGCTTCTATTGCCACGGGTTCCTCAACTTTTTCTACTACAATAGCATCACTCGTAGAAGCATCCCCGACTGGCTCATCTTGAACTTCTTCAAGTCACACCGACCTTCCACTTGTTCCCTTTGTGAGAAATTCTTTCTCTAGGAAAACACCGCTACGAGCGACAAACACTTTGCCCTCTTCTCGATTGTAGAAGTTATACCCTAAGGTTTCCCTTGGATATCCCACAAAAATGCACTTATCTGATTTGGGTGTTATCTTTTCCAACTGAAGTCGCTTGACAAATGCAGCACAACCCCAAATCTTTAGAAAAGACAAACTCGGATTCTTTCTAGTCCACATCTCATATGGTGTCTTAACTACGGATTTAGATGATACCCTGTTTAGTGTGAAAGCTGTCGTTTCTAGAGCGTAACCCCAAAATGATAATGGTAAATCCGACTGGCTCATCGTCGAACGAACCATGTCCAACAAAGTTGGATTGCGCCATTCGGAGACCCCATTTCTTTGAGGCGTTCTGGGAGGCGTGAGTTGTGAAACAATTCCGCAACACTTAAGATGATTGCTAAATTCGTGACTCAAATATTCACCTCCACGATCAGATCGCAAGGCCTTTATTTTCTTTCCATGCTGATTCTCTACCTCACTCTGAAACTCCTTGAAATTTTCAAAAGTTGTAGACTTATGCTTCCTCAAGTAGACATAACCATATCTACTGAAATCATCAGTGAAAATAATGAAGTAGTGATATCCTCCTCTGGCTGTCGTGCTCATTATCCCACATACATCAGTATGTATGAGTTCCAACAAGTCTATCGCTCTCTTGGGTAAACCCAAAAAAGGTGCTTGGTCATATTTCCAAGTAAACAAGCTTGACATGTCTCGTATGATTCAAAATCAAACAAAGTTAGAATACCATCACCATGGAGCTTCTTCATGTGCTTTTCACTTATATGACCCAAACGACAATGCCATAAATAGGTAGGACTCAAATCATTAGGCCGAAGCCTTTTAGCACTAACATTGTAAACAGATGCATCATCAAGATTTAAAATAAATAATCAATTCACAATGGGAGCATCAGCCATAAACATAGAATTCTTAGAGATTACACAACCATTTTTCATACTCGCGAATGAATATCCATCCCTCATCAAACATGAAGGCGATAAAATGTTTCAAACCATACTAGGAATGTAATAACAATTATTCAACTCCATAATAAATCCTAACGGAAGGTGAAGTTGCATGACGCCGACAAAAAATGTAGCAACCGTTGCTTTATTTTCGACGCGAAAATCCACTTCACCTTTATGCACTTCTCTAGATCTTATTATCCCCTGCATCAAATTGCAAATATGATCAACTGATCCAGTATAAAATACCCAAGAGTTAACATAAGAATCAGCGAGAAGAATGTCCACAACATTTACAACAAGCGTACCTGAGTGGGAAGTACTCTTACTTCCACTCTTCTTCAAACAAGCCTGGTACTTGCTGCAATTTCTCTTCCAGTGGCCATGTTCATGACAAAATAAACACTCTGTGTCATCTACATGTCCAGCCTTTTGCTTGGGTGCAGGCTAGGGATCATATCCTTAGCCTTTCCCTTCTTCTTCTGCCAACAAGTACCCTTTTTCTTGAAGCTAGGCTTGTTCTATGCCCTGCACACTTCTTAATGTCACTTTTTGCTGTTTTCAGCATCCCACATAACTCATTAAGGCTCTTCTCGGCCCCATGCATATGGTAGTTCGAAATGAACTATCCATAACTAGATAGAAAAGACGCCAAAATGAAATCAATAGCCAACTCTTGGCCTAGTGGAAAACCAAGCTTTTCCAAAGTCTGACTATTACCAACCATTTTAATCACATGGGGGCCTACAGCTTCTCCCTCTGCCAGCTTGCATTCCACAAAGGACTTGATGACATTATACATCTCGGTCCTTGCCTGAGTCTAGAACATGTCCCTAAGCGCAACGATCATATCGTACGCTTCCGGATCCTCAAACTTCTTTTGGAGTTCAGGTTCCATCCATGCAAGCGTAAGACAGCTAACCTCAAGAGAATCATCACATGCTCTCTTGTAGGCATTCTTAAGGGCAGTAGTTGCATTACCAGCAGGTTCATCGGGGATTGGGGTGTCTAGATCCATTTCCTTTTTATCAGCCCTGAGAATAATTCTCAGGTTACGAACCCAGTCCAAATAGTTTGTTCCATTTAGTTTATCTTTGTAAAGAATCAAATGCAAAGAAAAAGGGCATGCAGTGTTCAGTGCCATTGATCTACAACAGAAAATATGCAAAATACTAAGCCATGTAACCATGAAAGAGTAAAACATATTAAACAATTTAATAGTATATACTCCCACCTAAATCAACATCCTTCTATTCATACTAAGTGATTCAAGATCCACAATTAACAAGTCGACTAGTGAGCTTTAATATCACTCCTAGAAGACAAGTTAAATTGGAAAGCAACTCTTGATAATCATATCACATATGACTCTTATTGTTGGGTGACATCTCTATGTCTAACCTAGGCGCCCAACCTTTATTCCCCAAGGTCCTTAACTGAAAGATAACCTTGTCAAGCTCACCAACCCTTATGCGTGTAGGTATCCGATACAAACCCATCCAGCCAAGGAAAACCGCGACACCCTAATTTCATAGGCCCACGAGCGATTGTATAGGGCATAGGATGGTGCAAGGATTGGTTGGGAGGGCATGGTTTAACTTAAAATTTGTGAGGGATCGTTCTACTTCTATCATCTAAGCATGCATAGTAGTAAAACACATAAGAATAGCATCCACATAGATGTGACACAGTATGTCCCATTTTCTCATGGTGATCTCCATCGCCATAGAATGTGTCCACCATGATGATCTCCATCTTCATGTTCCATGTGAGCCATCTAGAAAGTGATGAGTCCTCCAAGAACTAATACAATCTATTACTCCTAACATCTAGTAATCAAAATTACATATTATTGGGATCATCACAAATTGGCACGCATGCCATTACAATAAATGACAACACATATGGCTCCAGCGGTGTTGCCATACTCACGACACGCAGGTCATGATAAAATGTATACATGCATCACATACATATTTGGGCCATACTGATCACATACATCCTGCAAAACCAAGTTATGCATAGAATCGCATTCTAGCGGATCATGTGAAATCGCAGCACCTAGTTACCTCAACGAGATACGAAAGGGTCTATGACTAAGGGGTATAGGGGGTCTCCCCTGCGAGGTTCGAATGGGTAGCGCCCCTCGCGGTACATCGATTTGAATCTATGCAATTTTATTTAAGGACTTTGATCGGAAAATCAAATTTACCATAAACCGACTATTGTTCCGATTCGATCAAACTTCTTTGATCATGATACATAGATTTTAGATCTAGGTTCTGATTCGATCAATCATATTGATCTTCGCATGATTCAATAGGAGTTATGTGTCACTGTCTACCCCGATGGTGGAAACCGACCGGTAGGGGTAAGTCGTTCGACGACCTCAGAATCACGATCACGGAAAGCAAGATCATAGATCAATCCTGAACCACCGCCACATAAACGATCACATCATTCATATCAATCTACATATCACCATATGAAAACTTCCCAAACCTATAACTAAACAGCATCGGTTCTAATACCACTAAAGGGATACAGGTAGGCTACACTAGCACAAATCAAAAACATTCTACCGCGTAAACCAGGTATACTGTTGTCATAGATCTCGGGATTACCAGTAGACGCTCAGTTGCGGAACTTGATGAAGATCATCGAGGCAGTGTAGATGTTTTATGTCTCCTCGTCCTCGTCCCACAAGCAGATCCCCTTACGTGGCTCGTCCAAGTGCTTGATGGCTCAGTTGATGTGGAGCCTGTTGGGAACCCCAAGAGCAAGGTGTGAAGCAGCACAGCAGCAAGTCTTCCCTTAGTAAGAAACCGAGGTTATCGAACCCGTAGGAGGAAGGAAACGTCACACAGGTGTTGCAAGCAACATGAAGACCTGCACAACACAAACTCAAGACTTTTCCCCAACTAACAGTGAGGTTGTCAATCTCACCGGTTGCTGTAACAAAGGATTAAATGTATGGTGCGGAAGGTGATGGTGGTTTGCAGCAAGTAAACAAGTAACAGTGGAAGATGTATCAATGGTAAAGATTGGACCGGGGTCCATAGTTCACTAGAGGTGCTCTCCTTAGATAAACAACATGGCATGAAGGGTAAACAAATTACAGCAGGGCAATTGACAGGAACTGAGCAAGGCAATCAATGCAATACCAGACAAAAATATCCTATGAGATTCGATTGGGCAATACAACAAGATACATAGACCACCATCCAACTACATCTACGACTAGAATTCCACCTTCAGGTTATCATCTGACCCCCCTCCAGTATTAAGTTGCAAGCAACAGACAACTACTTTAATCAAAGTGTGTCAGGTAAACAATCAACTTGTTCCATGAACAAGAGACCGTTGTTTTCTCCCTAGTAGCAACATCACAACTACAACCGAAGATATTTCTGTCACTTCCCTTGGAAACTAGAGGCATGAACCCACTATCGAGCATAAATACCCCCTCTTGGAGTCACTAGCAACTACTTGGCCAAGATAGCTACTAACAACGGAGAGCATGCAAGATCACAAACAATACAGACATGATAGAATCATAAAGACAAAACCATTAATCAATCTGACATAGTAATCTCAATATCCATCGGATCCCCGCAAACATAACATGCATGATTACAAATAGATTAGATCTTGATCATGAACGGAGCTCACAAGGTCTATACATGAAATCACAAAGGAGGAGATAAAACCATCTAGCTACTACATAGACCCATAGTCCAAGGTGGAACTACTCCCGCATTATACCGGAGAAGAAGGCCTCCGGGATGATCTCCCCTCCAGCAGGGTGCCAGGAAGAACTTCAGATCCCCCCGATCTAGGGACGATGGTGGCGGCGGCTATAGACGGTTTCATGGAGTTTTGATCGGGTGCCTAGGGTTTCTGCATCGGGGGCTTATTATAGGCGAGGAGGCGAGTGTGGGGCCCAGCCATCCGACGCACCTAAACCCCTAGCCGGCATAACCCCACTACAAGGTTATAGCTTCTAGAGTGAGCACGCGTCGGCCCGGTAATCGCGCCTCAGCGTACACAAGTGAGTATGTACGCCGGCGACATACAAGCACATATCAGAGCATGCCATGTACAAAGAAAGGAAATATAGGCAACAAGATCCAAATATATATGTTTATAGATAGGTAGCACATAGAGGACGGAGGTCCCAACAATACATCATACATAAGGCGGAAAACGTGACATAACATCCGAGTACGGATAAGATCCAAATAGGCATAAGATGCCAAGAAATAAGCAAGTGAGATCCAAGCCCACACGTCTCAGGACTTCCTGGTAGGATCCCGACTACTGCTCGTAGTAGTCCTCATCAGCGTAGTCGACGTAGTAGGAACCAGACTCATCCACCTGATCACACGTACCTGTACGGCGGGAATGAACCCAAAGCGAAAGAACATAAAGAAAACACGAGTGTCAGTACTGAGGCCAGTACACGGCGAGACTAGAATTCAGCGGTCCTCGCCTACAAGGGGTATATGGTGTACTTAGCGGCGGCAATGCTTGCAGCTGACTAACTTATAGAGACACACTACAACATCGTCTATTAGAGCGGGATAAGAGGGCGCTAAACGATAACATTAAGATAACTCCAGGCATAACCCATCCGAGGCTTTCCCCCTCGAAAACCAGTCGAGGAAGTAGTCCCACAGAACACACACGTTGCAATTTTAGTTAAGCAGTTGTTCAATTGATAAGACTAATTACTAGTCATTTTATTAGAGCAAGGTATTAGTGGCGTTGCCTATGATCATGACACTGTACTCCTGAGGCGTCCATAACCGTGGACACACGGCTTGTCGAAAAGATTTACCCTGCAGGGGTGCACAACTGTACCCAAACGCATGTTTGACCCTTCAAGCACTAAAACGCAAATAGGCGTGCCGTCCAAGTCTCACAACAAGAACTGTCCCATAACTACGCGCACATCCAGGGGCATCACCTACTGAGTTTGACCCACACAAGAGATACAACTGATTCTCCAGGTGGCACAGCGTTTGAGTCTACGGTCGGTCGATGATCGGAAGATAACTTGTAGAGCTCCATCCCACCTCCGACACGGTATCCCGATTTATGCAATGCAAGCCATGGCAATCCACCAAGATTATATCAAAACTCAACCCATGTCCGAGGACATATTATGCATATGCACCAAATGGAAAACCAATTTTGTAACCCCCTGGATATACGAATAGCGCCGGTAGTTGAGGGGGGGATCCCAGAGGCCCCCACGTTTCGTTAGCGCGATCAACTCAGAACTGGTTTCGTAGAACGAACGGGTCCTAGGTCGACTCAAGCAGTCCCCAAAGGTGGTCGCTGCCGGGGCCTTATCATTAGGTGAAGCCATTTACCAACAACATCAGATTAATATTCATAACAAAAACATTATCCAGGATTCAAGTTCCACCTGTATAAGAGCAAAGCTAAGCAAGCCTACGACTCGCAAGGTCAAAGCTAGCCAAACAAACCAAGGCAGTAGGATAACCAAGGCAATGTAGTAGAGCAGCTAAAATAAAGGTACGGTACTAAAGCATCGACATAGGGATAGCAATAGTTCAACGGAAGGAAGTAAAGACTATAAATTCAAAATAGGTAGAAGGGGGTGAGGTGCTCGCCTGACTGATCAAAGGAAGGAGTCGGTATAAACTCGAGAGGGTACTCGCACTGCTCAAACTCCTGATGGTACTCGTCGGGCTCGCCTTCTACCGATAAGAACCAAATGCCATACATGGAAAGGAAATTACGCAATCAACAAATAATCGGTGCAATGCAATCAAGTATGATGGGATGCAAGAGTTCATGATGCACATGATTAATGGATCGAGTGTAATGGCCAACAGATGGTAAATGTAATAAAAATAAAGGCCATGGATTTTATAAGTAGGTAGATGGACAAAGTTGTGTAACAAAATAAAATGGAGATCCCCATGTGCAGTTCACGGGGTTCCATGCTAGGTCTTCTAGCTACGCAAGGGAGCACTTTTACAACAGAGAGCAATTATATATATAAGTATAAGAAAGGATGCAAGGCAATACAATATGACAAAACTGAACCGGTGTTTTAGCTTATAGATTAAGAGTGCGCAAAAATACAACAGGTTTAGCAAAAGGATGCAAGGGGGTTGATCTCAAAATCCCTCGACCTGGTTGAGGGACAAGGAAGCTGGTCACTGGTTCAACTTTCGATTCAGCAGAGTTTGGCACGAGACTGTTCTAACATATAACTAGTCCAGATTTTGGTTTCTCTAAAACACATAAGTACGATTCAGGCTGCTGATGTAAAATACTGGCAGGTTTCAGACTTGACACTGAACTCTTTTGGAGCTGGTCAGAGTTCGAGCACAAAAATAGGAAGCAAAAATGATACAGCCATGCACAGCTATCTAGCCAAGTGACAAGCACGTGAATCAAAACATTTGGAAAAAAATCAGGCTAGCTGATTGCAAAACTGGTCGTGTATGAAGGTGTTGGTGATATTTGTGAGGTGCAGATATGGTGTGGGGGGACTCACAAGCAGATGCGTTCCAGGTGACAGGAAACAGGGGCATCCTGGGCACCACAGTCGACAAGGATTCAGAACTCGCGACGGCCATGGCACGCGCCTGGCGCACGTGGGTGCAGCCCAAGCTTCGGCAACAGAGCGAAAGAACAAAAGGGGTGGATAGAGGGAGCTGCTTACCCTGAAGTCAGAGGAAAACAGGTCGAGGACGACATGGTCAGAGACGACGGAGAGATGGGAGGACGACGCCGGAGCCTTGGGCGTGCGTGGCAGCGTCGACGACGGAGAGGTTCCTAGGAAGTCTCCTCCTCGCTCCTGGTAGCAGATGACGGCGAAGATCTTGGCGTGTGCTCCTGGACGGGGAAGACGACGGTGGTGGTACGGCTTACGCAGGTGGCAGAGCTGGTGTGGGCTTATCCATGGCATTGGCTCGATCTAGGCTTGAAGAAGGGGAAAGAACCAGGTGGAGGCAGAGTGGTTGGACCGGTTCATCTGTCTTCGATCTGGACTAGTTAAGGGGAAAAGAGGCAGCTGCGGTACAGGGGAGGCACGGTGGTCACGCACCTCGCGTGTACTGGGAAGAGGCCAGATACAAGGGAAAAATATCCATCGGCTGGTCCAGCTTAGAAAAAGAAAAGATGTTTTTTTTACTTTGGTGTAGAATTTATAATTAATTTCCAGACTCGAATTTAAAAGGCTACTCTTGAAATATTTCAGGGACAAAGAAGAGTCGAAGTGCATGCATCAGAATTTGTAGCAAATGTAAAATAAGTTTAGTTAAGAAAAACTATTGTATTTAATAAACAGAGGAGATGGTAGCATCTGTACGTAATCCATTTTGGATTATTTAAAATGTGTAATTTATATTTAGTAAAACATGGTTATGTCGTTTAAGATAGCATGAAGAAAGGAGGGGCAAGGAATAGAGAACAAGATATGACAGATAGGTAAAAGAAAGAAAAAAAAATGCTAAGGTGACAAATGATGCATGAGCAAGAAATAGAATGCATGCCAAAAGAATAAATATGATGCATGACATGGCAAAGTATGCATGATGAATAATTTGAGAAGCACAAGCATGACAAAGATGATAGCTGGGAACTTTGGGATGTTACAACTCACCCCTCCTTGAAGGAATCGCGTCCCGAGATTCTAAGAAGAGGAGAATAGAGCGGGGTACTCGGATCTCAAGAGATCTTCACGCTCCCAAGTTGCTTCTTTATCAGAGTGATGTGACCATTGAACTTTGAAGAATTTGGTGGTTTTGTTTCTTGTCTTTCGTTCAGCCTCATCAAGAATGCGAATAGGATGCTCATGGTAAGAGAGGTCTTCCTTGAGCTCAATAGAGGAATGATCCACGGCTCTACCGGGATCCTTGAAGCATTGCCTCAACTGAGATACATGGAAGGTGGGGTGAACATTTTTGAGATTCTCAGGCAACTCCAAGACATAAGCAAGAGGACCTGATCTTGAGAGAACCTTGAAGGGACCGATGTATCGCGGGGAAAGCTTCCCTTTGATACCAAAGCGATGTGTGCCTCTCATCGGGGTCACACGGAGATAAGCAAGATCACCCGCTTTGTAAACCATATCATGATGCTTTCCATCATAGTAGGCTTTCTGTCGATTTTGAGCAATTTTCAAGTTGTCGCGAACAATCTGACACTTTTCTTCTGCCTCTTTGATGATATCCGGACACATTTCAGGATCTAGAGGATCTTTATTTCTCAAGATTTTCCTTTCACCAGTTTCTGACCAGTAGAGAGGAGTACGACACTTGCGGCCATAGAGAACTTCAAATGGTGACATGTGCAGACTTGATTGATGACTGTTGTTATAAGAGAATTCAGCAAAAGGAAGGCATTCTTCCCATTTCATTCCAAATGAGATGACACAAGCTCTGAGCATATCTTCAAGAATTTGATTTAGTCTTTCCACTTGGCCTTGAGACTGAGGGTGATACGCAGTGCTGAACTTGATATTAGTTCCCATGTACTGCTGAAAGGATTCCTAGAATCTGGAAGTAAACAAGCTTCCACGATCAGATGTGATTTCTTTAGGAACACCATGGAGGCTTACAATCCTCGCAACATAGAGTTCTGCCAATTAACTAGCTGTAATAGTTTCTTTGACAGGCAAGAAGTGGGCCACTTTGGAGAAGCGATCAATCACCACAAAGATGGCATTGTTGCCCTTCTGAGATTTCGTAAATCCAGTGATAAAATCCATTTCAATTTTATCCCACTTCCACTCAGGAATCTGGAGAGGTTGAAGGAGACCAGCGGCTCTCTGATGTTTTGCTTTCACTCTTCTGCAAACATCACACTCGGCAACATACTTGGCAATTTCACGCTTCATGCACGTCCACCAATAGTAAGGTTTGAGATCATGGTACATCTTTGAGCTACCAGGGTGAATAGACAGCAAAGTTTCATGAGCTTCTTTGAGAATTAGATTCTTGAGTGCTTGCACTTTTGGTACAACAATGCGCCCTTCAAATCTAAGAGTGCCATTAGCATCAATGGAATAAGATTTGTACTTGGGAACGCCCAATTCCAGATTTTTCTTGACTTTGAGGACCATAGCATCAGTCAACTGGGCCTCATGAATTTTCTCTTTAAGATTGGGAGCCAAGCATAGACTTGCAAGATGCCCCTGAGGACCAATCTCAAGATTGTACAGCTGAATTTCTTTGAAGAGATGCTTATTGCTTTCCTTGACCATGAGGTTATTGCAATAGACTTTTCGACTAAGGGCATCAGCCATCACATTAGCCTTCCCTGGAGTGTAGTCAATTGAGACATCAAAGTCTAAGATGGTTTCCATCCATCTTCTTTGTCGCATGTTTAGATCAGGCTGAGTGAAAATGTACTTGAGACTCTTGTGATCAGTGAAGATTTCACAACGGTTGCCAAGCAAATAGTGTCTCCATGTTTTCAACGCATGAACAACTGCTGCAAGCTCAAGATCATGAGTAGGATAGTTTATCTCATGTGGACGCAACTGTCGAGATGCATAAGCCACGACTTTTCTTTCTTGCATTAGAACAGCACCAAGACCTTGAATGGAAGCGTCACAGAATATCTGGAAAGGCTTGGATGTATCTGGAGGAGTCAGAATAGGAGCTGAGGTGAGCTTCTTCTTTAGAGTTTCAAAGCTTTCTTGACAAGCTGGAGACCAAAGGAATTTCTTATCCTTCTTGAGGAGCTCAGAAAGAGGTTTTGCTATCTTCGAGAAGTTCTCAACAAATCGGCGACAATAACTTGCCAAACCGAGGAAGCTTCGGACTTCCTTGACATTTTTAGGAGGAATCCAATCCACAATTGACTTTATTGTTTCTGGATTGGTTGCAATCCCTTTATCAGAAATGACATGGCCCAGATAAACCACTTCAGAAAGCCAAAATTCGCACTTAGAGAACTTAGCATACAAGCGATGCTCTCGGAGCTTGGAGAGAATAAGCCGAAGGTGTTCTTCATGTTCTTCCCTCGACTTGGAGTAAACAAGGATGTCATCGAGATATACCACCACGAACTTATCAAGTTATTCCATGAAAACCGAGTTCATGAGGCGAGAGAATGTTGCAGGAGCATTGGTGAGGCCAAAGGACATTACGGTGTACTCATACAAGCCGTATCTGGTGGTGAAAGCTGTTTTTGGAATATCCTCCTTGCGGATTTTTATTTGGTGGTATCCACTTCTCAAATCAAGCTTAGAGAATACTTTTGCTCCAGCGAGCTGATCAAAGAGGTCTGTGATGCGAGGAAGAGGATACTTATTCTTGATTGTCTTTGCATTGAGACCACGATAGTCAACAACTAGACGATCAGTTTTGTCTTTCTTCTTGACAAAGATGGTGGGACTTCCCCACGAAGAAGTGCTATGATGAATATGGCCTTTACTTTCAAGTTCATCAAGTTGCTTCTTGAGCTCGGCCATTTCATTAGGACCCATCTTATATGGACGCTTTGAAATTGGAGCTGTTCCGGGTTCCAATTCGATCACGAATTCAACGGCCCGGTCAGGTGGCATTCCTGGTAGCTCTTCTGGAAACACATCTGGAAATTCACACACCACAGGTACATTTTCCAGTGTTTGCAAAAGATCAGCATTGAGAGCAAAGACTTGTGTTGAAGGAGTTGCATTTGGAGAATAGATTATGTGTCCACTTGGATGCGAAAGATATACCGACTTGTTCACACAGTCAATAGTTGCACCATTAGCTTTGAGCCAATCCATGCCTAGAATGACATCAATGTCAGATGGACCAAGGACAATTAGATCAGCAAGGAATTGACGACCGCCAATGAGAATTTCATTTCCATAACTCATCATAGAGGACATCATCTTGGCACCGGGAGACTTAACCCAAAGGTTCATTTGAAGAATTTCCAATGGAAGATCATGCATTTGTGCAAAATTTTGCGAAACAAACGAATGAGATGCACCAGTATCAAAAAGAACTTTTGCAGGAGTAGAGTTAACAGGTAGTGTACCAATGACAACATCAGGCGCCTGCTCTGCTTCTTCTGCCATCACATTGTTCACCATGACATTTCTTTGAGTAGGCCTATTGTTACCGTTGAAGGCCTTTTGCTGCGGAGGAGGAACTCTCACCATGGCTTTGGAAGACTGGAGAGGGGGAGGTGGAGGAAGCTTCTCTTGATTGGGACACGCTGGAGATTTGTGGCCAGGTTCTCCACACTTGAAGCAACTGATAGGCCGAGGTGCATACGGCCTCTAAGGAGCACCGAAAGGAGTACGGGGCTGCTGCTGCAAGTACTGCTGCTGTGGCTGAGCACCCTGCCTGATATAACCTTGAGGAGGCCTTTGCTGAAACATCTGAGGACGAGGAGTAGTCCGCGGTTGCCTTTGTTGATAGGAGGTCCTAGCAGGTTGGGGAGCTTCCTGCTGGTAGACACGACGCCTTTGAGGCGGGCCAGAGTGAGTAGCTAAGCCTAACTCACGAGCGTGTTTCAGGGTTCTTTCATACTCACGTCTGCCAGTTTCAGCCTTGATTGCCATATTGACCAACTCTTCAAAGTTCTTGCAAGTGGTGAGGTTTAAGCTGAACTTGATTGAAGGCTCAAGACCATTTCTGAAACGAGCTTGCTTCTTTTCATCAGTTGATATTTCATCACCAGCATAGCGAGCCAAGAGAGTGAATTGCTTGCTATAAGTCAAGACATTGTTGGAGCCCTGAGTCAACTTCATGAACTCTTCTTTCATCCTGTCCAATTCACCTTGAGGAATGTGATGATCACGGAACAATTTCTGGAATTCCGCCCAAGAGAAAGGAACATTTGGGTCCCTGGCATTCTCCACAGTTTCCCACCAGGCTGCTGATTCACCAATAAGCATATAAGAAGCAAAACACACTTTGTCTTCTTCAGCCACTTTAGCATTAACCAGAGTGAGGTTGATACCACGGAGCCAGTCGTCCGCATCGAGAGGAAACTTAGGGGTGTCAAAGTTCTTCGGTTTGAGACTGAGGAAATCCCTGAGAGTCACCCTTTGAACAAAATCCTGCTGAGCAAAGCGGGCCTCGGTCTGCTGCTGACCACGAACAAGCTGTCCCAAGAGGTTTGACATTGTTAACATCGCTTCGGCCAACTGAGGGTTTGGAGGTGGTGGAGGAGGAGATTCTTATCTCCCTCGAGGCATCCTGATGACAATCATCAAGACATGAGTTAGCACATGTTCAGGATAATAAAATCCAACATAAATGCAAGAAGAGATACCATTAGAACAAGAATGAGCCATAGATATCATCAAGGTACATTTAAAGTACGCAAGAATTAACCACAAGCAACATGTAGAATTAGATAATAGCATTCAACATATTTCACCCATTACAAGTGTCATATTGCTATAGAAACCAAATTACAATTACGAGTGTCGGAACGATCCAAGTTATGTATTTCAGCAGATTAGATTTGATAGCATTCACATATTTCACTCATGATAAGTGTCATATAGCTATACGAAAACATTACAATCGTGAGAGTCCAAAATAACTCAAGTTATGCATGTATTGAAGAAGAATTGAAGACGAAGTACAACTTCTGGTTCACACGACGGTAGCAAAGAACAAGTCAGCAAGATCATGCCAACAAGCCGAAAGGATTAAAACTTTTGATCAAAACAGATGGAGTTGATGAAAACATTTTGAATAAAATCATATTTTTGAGGTTTCAACGGATTCAAAAGAACAACAGGACTGAAGATTCAAAGGTTTTTGATTTGAAGCAACTTTACTCTAACGCAAACGATAAAACTTACGACGGTACTACGGATAGCCGAAGACGTTCGAACCTAAAGAAGATGATGAGAACAAATAAAACGTTGCACTTCCTTACCAGAAAAAGGGTGGGAGGGTGGGAAAAGAAATAAAGAGCAAGAAGTCCTACTCTCCGATTAGTTTTTCCTTAATATATAGCTACCAAAATAATTTTCTAGACTCAACAACGTCCGCTGCAAGGGATCCTAGCAGGTCGACCATGCTCTGATACCAACTTGTGGAGCCCAGCCATCCGGCGCACCTAAACCCCTAGCCGGTATAACCCCACTACAAGGTTATAGCTTCTAGAGTGAGCACGCGTCGGCCCGGTAATCGCGCCTCAGCGTACACAAGTGAGTATGTACGCCGGCGACATACAAGCACATATCAGAGCACGCCATGTACAAAGAAAGGAAATATAGGCAACAAGATCCAAATATATATGTTTATAGATAGGTAGCACACAGAGGACGGAGGTCCCAACAATACATCATACATCAGGCGGAAAACGTGACATAACATCCGAGTACGGATAAGATCCAAATAGGCATAAGATGCCAAGAAATAAGCAAGTGAGCTCCAAGCCCACACGTCTCAGGACTTCCTGGTAGGATCCCGACTACTTCTCGTAGTAGTCCTCATCAGCGTAGTCGACGTAGTAGGAACCAGACTCATCCACCTGATCACACGTACCTGTACGGCGGGAATGAACCCAAAGCGAAAGAACATAAAGAAAACACGAGCGTCAGTACTGAGGCCAGTACACGGCGAGACTAGAATTCAGCGGTCCTCGCCTACAAGGGGTATATGGTGTACTTAGCGGCGGCAATGCTTGCAGCTGACTAACTTATAGAGACACACTACAACATCGTCTATTAGAGCGGGATAAGAGGGCGCTAAACGATAACATTAAGATAACTCCCGGCATAACCCATCCGAGGCTTTCCCCCTCGAAAACCAGTCGAGGAAGTAGTCCCACAGAACACACACGTTGCAATTTTAGTTAAGCAGTTGTTCAATTGATAAGACTAATTACTAGTCATTTTATTAGAGCAAGGTATTAGTGGTGTTGCCTATGATCATGACACTGTACTCCTGAGGCGTCCATAACCGTGGACACACGACTTCTCGAAAAGATTTACCCTGCAGGGATGCACAACTGTACCCAAACGCATGTTTGACCCTTCAAGCACTAAAACGCAAATAGGTGTGCCGTTCAAGTCTCACAACAAGAACTGTCCCATAACTACGCGCACATCCAGGGGCATCACCTACTGAGTTTGACCCACACAAGATATACAACTGATTCTCCAGGTGGCACAGCGTTTGAGTCTACGGTCGGTTGATGATCGGAAGATAACTTGTAGAGCTCCATCCCACCTCCGACACGGTATCCCGATTTATGCAATGCAAGCCATGGAAATCCACCAAGATTATATCAAAACTCAACCCATGTCCGAGGACATATTATGCATATGCACCAAATGGAAAACCAATTTTGTAACCCCCTGGATATACGAATAGCGCCGGTAGTTGAGGGGGGATCCCAGAGGCCCCCACGTTTGGTTAGCGCGATCAACTCAGAACTGGTTTCGTAGAACGAACGGGTCCTAGGTCGACTCAAGCAGTCCCCAAAGGTGGTCGCTGCCGGGGCCTTATCATTAGGTGAAGCCATTTACCAACAACATCAGATTAATATTCATAACAAAAACATTATCCAGGATTCAAGTTCCACCTGTATAAGAGCAAAGCTAAGCAAGCCTACGACTCGCAAGGTCAAAGCTAGCTAAACAACCAAGGCAGTAGGATAACCAAGGCAATGTAGTAGAGCAGGTAAAATAAAGGTACGGTACTAAAGCATCGACATTAGGGATAGCAATAGTTCAACGGAAGGAAGTAAAGACTATAAATTCAAAATAGGTAGAAGGGGGTGAGGTGCTCGCCTGACTGATCAAAGGAAGGAGTCGGTACAAACTCGAGAGGGTACTCGCACTGCTCAAACTCCTGATGGTACTCGTTGGGCTCGCCTTCTACCGATAAGAACCAAATGCCATACATGAAAAGGAAATTACGCAATCAACAAATAATCGGTGCAATGCAATCAAGTATGATGGGATGCAAGAGTTCATGATGCACATGATTAATGGATCGAGTGTAATGGCCAACAGATGGTAAATGTAATAAAAATAAAGGCCATGGATTTTATAAGTAGGTAGATGGACAAAGTTGTGTAACAAAATAAAATGGAGATCCCCATGTGCAGTTCACGGGGTTCCATGCTAGGTCTTCTAGCTACGCAAGGGAGCACTTTTACAGCAGAGAGCAATTATATATATAAGTATAAGAAAGGATGCAAGGCAATACAATATGACAAAACTGAACTGGTGTTTTAGCTTATAGATTAAGAGTGCGCAAAAATACAACAGGTTTAGCAAAAGGATGCAAGGGGGTTGATCTCAAAATCCCTCGACCTGGTTGAGGGACAAGGAAGCTGGTCACTGGTTCAACTTTCGATTCAGCAGAGTTTGGCGCGAGACTGTTCTAACATATAACTAGTCCAGATTTTGGTTTCTCTAAAACACATAAGTACGATTCAGGCTGCTGATGTAAAATACTGGCAGGTTTTAGACTTGACACTGAACTTTTTTGGGGCTGGTCAGAGTTCGAGCACAAAAATAGGAAGCAAAAATGATACAGCCATGCACAGCTATCTAGCCAAGTGACAAGCACGTGAATCAAAACGTTTGGAAAAAAATCAGGCTAGCTGATTGCAAAACTGGTCGTGTATGAAGGTGTTGGTGATATTTGTGAGGTGCAGATATGGTGTGGGGGGACTCACAAGCAGATGCGTTCCAGGTGACAGGAAACAGGGGCATCCTGGGCACCACAGTCGACAAGGATTCAGAACTCGCGACGGCCATGGCACGCGCCTGGCGCACGTGGGTGTAGCCCAAGCTTCGGCAACAGAGCGAAAGAACAAAAGGGGTGGATAGAGGGAGCTGCTTACCCTGAAGTCAGAGGAAAACAGGTCGAGGACGACGTGGTCAGAGATGACGGCGAGATGGGAGGACGACGCCGAAGCCTTGGGCGTGCGTGGTAGCGTCGACGACGGAGAGGTTCCTAGGAAGTCTCCTCCTCGCTCCTGGTAGCAGATGACGGCGAAGATCTTGGCGTGTGCTCCTGGACGGGGAAGACGACGGTGGTGGTACGGCTTACGCAGGTGGCAGAGCTGGTGTGGGCTCATCCATGGCATTGGCTCGATCTAGGCTTGAAGAAGGGGAAAGAACTAGGTGGAGGCAGAGTGGTTGGACCGGTTCATCTGTCTTCGATCTGGACTAGTTAAGGGGAAAAGAGGCAGCTGCGGTACAGGGGAGGCACGGTGGTCACGCACCTCGCGTGTACTGGGAAGAGGCCAGATACAAGGGAAAAATATCCATCGACTCGTCCAGCTTAGAAAAAGAAAAGATGTTTTTTTTACTTTGGTGTAGAATTTATAGTTAATTTCCAGACTTGAATTTAAAAGGCTACTTTTGAAATATTTCAGGGACAAAGAAGAGTCGAAGTGGATGCATCAGAATTTGTAGCAAATGTAAAATAAGTTTAGTTAAGAAAAACTATTGTATTTAATAAATAGAGGAGATGGTAGCATCTATACGTAATCCATTTTGGATTATTTAAAATGTGTAATTTATATTTAATAAAACATGGTTATGTCGTTTAAGATAGCATGAAGAAAGGAGGGGCAAGGAATAGAGAACAAGATATGACAGATAGGTAAAAGAAAGAAAGAAAAATGCTAAGGTGACAAATGATGCATGAGCAAGAAATAGAATGCATGCCAAAAGAATAAATATGATGCATGACATGGCAAAGTATGCATGATGAATAATTTGAGAAGCACAAGCATGACAAAGATGATAGCTTGGAACTTTGGGATGTTACAGCGAGGCATGGAGGCGACCAGGGGGCACACCCTGCCTAGGCGCGGGCCCACCCCTGGTCGCGCCTAGGGGGGTTTGGCCGCCCTAGCTTGCCTCTCCGTCTTGTCTTCTGGATTCGTGTTCCCCGCGGTAAAATATTGACTTTGGCTTTTATCCCGTCCAATTCCGAGAATATTGATTTTCTTCTTTTCTGGAATCAAGAAACAGAAAAAACAGGCAGCTGACACTGTGGCAACTTGTTAATAGGTTAGTTCCAGAAAAGATATAAAAACACCTCAAAGTGTAGACAAAGCAAAGCAAAGTAGATACTAAACAAGCATAGAACATCAAAAATTATAGATATGTTTCCGACGTATCAGTGCTACAACTACAGCACCTCTGAGGTATCCCCACATACGGGGTGGAAGCGTCAGACGTTGGACTTCTAGGTCCACGCGTGCAACACAGGCATGAGAGGAGTGGCGGCTGGGTGGAATGCTCTCGCTAGGTCAACTCGCCTCACCCTCTCTTATATAGGCATCCCTAGTGGGCTTCTACGTTAGCATCCCATTAGTATCCCTAGCCTGGTCTAATTCGGATCCAATCCTCATTAGGCTTCCAACCCCTTAAGTGTGTGACCCTATAGGTTCATAGACGTATAGACATGACATGAGTACACTTACTCTACCAATAGTTCGTAGCGGCCTCTAGCAAGACGTGCCAACTCCTAAACACATATAACGATCATTCGGACGAACCATCACAAGGTATAGTACATGTCTTTCCCTTTGCCTCACGATATTTGGTCTAGCTCCAAGCTGACCTCTCTTTCTCGATACTGTGATTCGGAATCCCTTTACTAGGTTAACTCTTAACCATATGTAGCACATCCATGTATTTTTGGATCCGATCACTCGAGGGCCAATAGATATGTCTCTCAAGTAGAGAGGGGCAAATCCCATCTTGATTGACCAAGGCCTTGCAGCATGCTTCAAGATAAACCCGAAAGCTACCTTTATAACTACCCAGTTACGGAGCAGCGTCTGATAGCCCCAAAGTAGGTCGATCCACATCTCAAGTACAAGCGATAATCTCGGGTCTAAGGACAAAACGTACATGATGTGTATAGAGAGCTGCAAGTATAATTGCCAGTCTCAAGTTGAGTCAGTCCAACCTTATGTTCATAACATGTGTCCACATTATTGGTTGGACATCTCCATGGCTATGACTTGCAAAACATAGTCATCAACCAATCGATGTGCTAGTCTAATATTCATGTGTTTCCTCACATGAACTCCGACTAGGGACAACTATTAGATAACCGTACAAGTAAAGAGTTTCACAAAAAATTCACATAATTGCCAATCAATACAAGTTGCTTGATATGAATATTCAAGGAACATTACAATAACTCATAGATACACAAGAAATATAATCATCTCTATGATTGCCTCTAGAGCATATTTCCTTCAGCTGCATGGTGGGCCATGTTCCTGGACAGTCCCCAATTGTTTGACGGAATAGGTTGTGCTCTCCGTAAACTAAATCGGGCTTACCCGCACGATTTAACGATTTTCAGTTGGCTCACATCCAAGATCCAATGGCTTTTGCGCCAGGATTGGACCCGACTGGCTCAGATATGACCAAGCTTAAGCTATAGAATAATTGGATGTAGACTAGATTTTTATGGGTGCATTGTCGGATTTGGTCCAGTCAAGGTCTCTATTTTCTACACCAGTTGACGTGGGACTAACAGTGATGGTACAAGGCAATAACAGAGAACCTTCGAATGGTATTTTCCTCAAGACAAAACTTTTTGTGTTATTTTTCTAACGTTTGTATCTTTTAGGGTCTGTTTGTTTGGACTGCAGGTGTTGAAAAGCAACTACGAAAAAACTGATGTAGAAAGCAGCTGGTGGTAGAGGAGATTTGGTGCTTGGTAAGAGTGCTTTTATTGATGTTGTTGCTGGTTTTAGGACTATAATGTATGGAGTGCCCCTGAGTGCAGAAGATGTTGTATAAGTTTTGATTTGAAATGAATTAGTTATTTTTGAAGTTTTTGTACTTAACTACTATGTTCAAGGGATAAATTATCTCGAACTTTATATTTTCTAGCTAAAATAATTGTAAAGCTTGTCCATATTATATCATAAATCCAAAATATAATATAAGATTGTGCCGATAATTAAGTTACAAGGTTGTCCATATGAACCCAAAAGAAGTAAAAGGTTTTCATTCCTAAAAGACACCCCCTCTTGCAACAAACAAAGTGTCAGCTATGTTATCATGCATGTTGTTCATGCTAACATGGACCTCTTCCAAAACATTTCCTATATTGCCTCCTGATGTGGAACAACTTGCCCTGGAGGCATATAGTTTTCATCACTATCACATCGACCCAACGAAGTTATGAAGAGCCATACATGCAATGATCTTTGTCTACTTCTCTAATGGGTAACTTGGCACAACATGCAAGATGCACGATTTCTGCTTCAATACCCAAAATGTTCTCTCAATAGCATTCCACAAAGATGAATGGGCATGGTTCAATTTTTCTTTCCAGTAGGCTCTCCAGAAAGTCCGAAGGCATGAAGATTATACTTGGTGCATGTATATAGTGAAAGATAGCCAGCCTGATTGGGATAACCAGAATCAACAAGATAGTATCTTCTTGAATGAAACACAAGTGAGTGATAGAATATATGACACTAATATAACATATGCAAGAGTTTAAACATATACCTGGAGGAGGATGCGGGAAATTTGGTTCAAAATTAAGCAATGTGTCTTTGAATATCCTCATGTCGTGCACGGAACCTGGCCATCCTGTAACTATGGAGGTGAACCAAAAGTCAAAATCACACACAACCATAACATTCTGTGTGGAATATCCAAGGCTACCAACATGGTTGACCATAGTTGTAGCTGGCACAATAACTGGTATATGGGTCGCATCAATAGCACCAATTGCACCATTGAAATGAGGTGCAAATCTACAATCCAGTATCATATCATGTACTGTTGGGAAGAGTGGATCAATAGGTTTGATGATATCGCCCGCTAACTGGTTCACACAGTATAGCACCTCGGCAACCTTTCTATTGATTGTCTCCTTTGATCTCTTGAATTAGTTATGAACTTGAGACACAAATTAAGGACTACAAAGAGTCCACAAAAAAATTCCAAGTGCCTCCTCGGAACACAAGCAAGATGATCCCTTGAGACCCTATTTTTGAACCAAAGTGTCATGCAAAGAATCAAAACATGGCATATGCATTTTGAACATGTCATAACAATCCTTTGAGTTGCCCAAGTTATCAAATACCCATTGTTGTCTAGTGTACCTTGGTTCCTTCCTTGGTTAGTCCATAAGATACTTCTCAGAATGTGAAATACCATGATAGATAATTTGGGTATTCCATCATCGACGGCGTCTTCTTGCATCCATAAGTGCGGACTCAATGTCATCATCGCTTTCACCTTCATCACTTCTTTGGTGTGTGCTCATCTGAAACAACAGCAATATGATCAGCAATTTTGGTCAATAAACAACAATATGTATGCATAAAACAACACCAAACAGCAACATGTATGCTCAAAACAGCACCAAAGAGCAGTACATATGATCGAAACAACAATATATATGATAAAAATGCACAAACGGCAGTATGTATGATCAAAACAGCACAAACATCAGTATAGTTGATCAAAACAGCACAAACAACACTATACTTGATGAAAACAACACAAAAATAGCACTATAGTTGATGAAAACATCACCAAAACAGCACTACAGTTGATGAAAATAGCACCAAACCATGGTAGCATAAGGATACAATCTCAAAGTACATTATGAGATAGAAATAAAATGGCTCTTATTTCTCTTCCTATCCACATATTGCATCTTCAACTAACAAAGCCGACCCTCTGTTGTTCTTATGGTATAGAAGAAAGCTCGGTTTTCAAGTTTTCCAAATATTTTTGTTTCTATGTAATGCTCAACACTACCATCAAGGGCTCCACATTCCACTACTTCCTTCATGATAGCTTCAATGTATTGAACCACTTGGGTTCAAGATGAGACAACATGATCTTCATTAATGCAATGGTCAAACCAACAATTGAAGTCTTGCCGTATTGGATTCTTATTTTTCTTTCTTGGGCCGGCTGCAATCCTAGTAGCCCCACACTTTTTGTTCACACTACTAGGAGGTGTTGGCGCTGGTCCTTCATCATCTACAAGATCAACCAAATCAGCATGCACTTTTCTTGGCACGCCTAGCATGACCGCCGATGTCCCATCAACATGGGCATCCTCAAACATGACCTCCACCAACTCCAAGTTGTCTAGAGGACCTCTCCGAAAACCCATAATAAGCTTGTTAGCTTGTATAAGTTTCACAGGCTAATAAACATAATATATTCCATCCAATTCGAAATGTAAATATGACATAAACATGGCATATTTCATACCTTGATTAATTCAGCCCATTGTGCCTCATTTTTTGTAATTGTTTGTTTCACCGGATCCTAAACAAGTCCAGTTGCTTTAAGTTTAAAATACACCCATGCTTGATACAATGTTTTGTTGAATCCCATTTATTTTTGAACTACCCCTTGTGTAGATTCTCCCTGTCCGAACACCAAATTATCTACCTAAATTCTTGTACCCCTCCAAACTCACAAATAATGTAGGACTATTTACTGCATCTTTGTAAGATGCGCAGATCTGACAAAAGATTGCGGTGGATCGAGCATCCCAATTTGCTTAAGGGGTCTTATCTTGATCCATATAATTACATGTATGTAGAAGAAATTTAAATTAACATATATATGTGTGCAAAATCGAACCAATCGGTCTGTCCATATAGTACATATGTAAACACATATATGTATGCATACAACAATCTGACAATGTTCAATACATACAAAAATCTGTCCATCTTCCTTAATTAATTCAGAAAATTAGTACCTACAAAATGTCCATGTTCCTAAATGGGGCATGGAAACAACTTACCTTGCTGCAATCATCCTCAAGGAAGAGGCGTTGGGGTTGGAGCGGATACTTGGGCACGTCGAAGAAGGTGTAGAGGGCGCCACCGGAAATTGGTATGGCGAGGCGGCGTCTGCTCGAGCTCCGGTCTCCGGCAGAATTCATGGACGGGGACGACTCGTCCTGGGTCGGTCCCACGTGAGGAAGGGAGGTCTAGAACGGAGTGGGTGAGGACGAAGCGTGGCGGGGAGCTTCGATGGGGTGGACAGTGACCGGCGGCGGGGAATGGAGGTGGCAAGAAAGGTGGCAGCAGTAAACCCTAGCACTGCCTATCGATGTCGACGGGAGAGAAGGTCGGGGCAAATGGGGTGTCCACGTTAGGCTTGGGGTGGCAGGTTATTGTAATTAATCTAAAGTCTAGAGGGCAATCCTGCGCTAAAAAGCTCGGGAATCACCCCTTGCCCCGCTATCGCCCGCCAGTGGTTGCTAATACGTTTTTCCGACATGCTTCTCGCTAGCGCGGTTCAGAATTTGGTATAGTTTGTTTTGGCTTCCGTTTCTACAACGCAAAAGCCGAAGCCGAAGCCGTAACAAACATACCCTTAATGGTATAGAACCAATTTACCCGTATAATATTGACAACATGATGAGTCTATTGAGCAAGGTGTGGGTGTGAGGGAACGGTGGTCAGACATGAACAATAAAATGGTAACATGACACTCGAGGAACGATCGACCAAAGGGTGAGACAAATACTGAACCAGATTGAGGTCTATATATTGTAAAGTTGGATCGAGTCTCATGTGCTTTGAAACTTTCTCAACCGTCCAATATAGGTGCATCCGACGGTCTAGTAAGTTCGGCCTTCACGTTAGATTTTTTTTTTTGAAACACAGTACAGTCATGGACGCTCACAATATGTACATGCACCTACCCCTATGAACGTACACACGTACACCCTATCCCTATGAGCACCTCCGACAGACTGAGCTGGCGAATCGGGTCTTGAAATTGACGAAGTTAACACGGGCGTCTCGCTGTCGACAAAAACGTCGCCTCCCAATGAAAGAATAATTCACCTTTTATACGACATACAGTGTCAAATCTGAGGTTTAAACTCTGATAGGCTAGGGATACAATCACCCTCCTAGCCACCCAATCACAGATTGATTTGCCAAGTTAAATCTTTTTTGACTACACAGTACTCTCTAATTAATTAAAATCCTCTAATTAAAAAAATGCAGTTGAGGTAGCCCACTGGGATGTGCCTGACACAAGACATATCAGAACAAATTAATTATCCTCTTAATCCGGTGTCCACGTTGGCCGCCGACCAGAATCCTCCTCCGAAAACAACTAAAAAGGGTCAATATGCATTCCTGTCGGATCAAGTTAGGGAAGAGATCTCATTCCCTAGATACATCATCAATCGACTACTTTTGTGTAGAATCATGTTCCTCCATCATTAACTATGGAGCATTATTTGGCGGATTTACTGCTGATAATCTGTGTGCTCATTTTGATTTGTCAAATCTACAGCTAGTGAAAAAGTCGTCGTACAAAATTGAGAGAAGGGTCCTAGGAACATAAGTTATCTCATGAGGAACCGTTCACGCAACAAGCAAGGAATTTGACCAGAAACCGTAAAAGTAAGACGCGGTTGATGCTTTGGTCGTCGCCATCAATAACCGCGTTCATCCTTGCGAGTAAGGGCTAATTCCTTGGCAGTATTTAATTTGGGCTGCACGAATCTTGAGTGACGATCGACGGTGGAGGTTTGGTCTGACCGTGATGAGGTGGCCGCGCGGACCAAGTGTGTATATAAGCGATTGTCGTCGCTGCTTTGCTAGCTGCGACCAGGACCTTGGCTAACTGCGACCATGTCCAGGGACAGCGTGCTGATCGGCGCCTCCATGGCCGCGCTCGTCGTTCTCTCCCTCGTCGCCTACTTCTGCTCCAACCGCCGCCAGCCGGCGGTGCTCGCCTCGTCGTCGCAGCGGAGCATGGCCGACGACGTGGAGCTCGGTCGCCCCCGGACGTGCGCCGCCGGGATCGAGGAGGCCGTCCTGTCCGCGTTCCCGACCACGGTGTACTCCTCGCCGAGCCCGCATCAGGCTGTTGCGCCACCGCCAGGTATAGATCGGACGAAGGAGGAGGCGGCGGCGGACACCGAGACGACGTGTGCGGTGTGCCTAGCGGAGTACGCGGACGGCGACGAGCTACGGCGGCTGCCGGGGTGCGCGCACGCGTTCCACCGAGTGTGCGTTGACCAGTGGCTGCGGCAACGGCCGAGCTGCCCGCTCTGCCGTATGCCGCCGAGCAGCCAACTGAAGTGAGCTAGGCCCTTGTCCCTGTCTGTCGGGACCACTTCGTAGAGCGGCAAAATGTGGCGTGCGTTGTCGTTTTGCGTACGTCTCCTGCGTACGTATCGAGCCGAGTATACGTCGTACGTGCGTACAAAATCGCTATGTTCATGCGTGTCTCTTTCCATATAAAGACAAAGTTAAGCTAGAGCTAGCTTGCGCATTCATACATCGAGTATGGTTACGTGTATTACTCGCAGTCTATTTTTTCGTAGTACTTAATTGTTCCAGTATTCTTTTATTTGGTTAATCTTCTTTATTGTTAAAAGACGTACGGTCTTGATAGTCTGGTACATAATATTACTAATTAAAAGGTTTTACCCCTCCTGTTTCGAGTTATTTACCAACCGTGTTACTGGCCAGCGGAAAAACGTTTCTTTAAACCGTGTGATTCCTCTTTCCTCCTCCACCGCTCCAAGCCCAAAGCGTCCGCCGCAGCCTACATCTTCCTCGATCCATTACAGCCTCGCCCATCTTCCTGTGCCGCCTCGTGGTCCGTGTGGTCGGTGGCCGCATGTACCTGACATGCAACAACCTCCAGTATATCGCCAGCGAGGACTCCAGAACGGTAGGGAAACCGACAGGGCGTTTAGAACGGGGACGGGGAACAGAGGGGAAACCGACGAAGCCGTGCTAATCCTCTCCCGCATCAGCCCAAAGGATGAATTTCTTCGTCGGGATCCGAACAAGATGAATGTCGGGCGACTACCTACTAGCCAACCTCGCGAGGAACCCGATCCTCCTCTGACGAGGAAGCTCTGTCCCTGTGCTTTCGCTTGCCGTCCGACCCGGCCGACCTCCCGTCGCATCCATGCCCGCCTAGCCCTCCCGCTTCCGCCTCCGCCTGGTTCATTGCGTGCACTGGCGACACACACAACGGTCTGCTGCGGCCTGCGGGGAAACATAGTCAGAGCATCACTGCTGGCGCCCCGCTCAACTACGTCTTCCGATATTCTCGGTCCGCTGCCTCCAACACATCAGACTTCCCACCCTACTAGCAGCTTACTCTCCTGAGGGTAGCCATGTCTGCCCGTCCGTGTGGCCACTTTGGTGACTAGCCTCGGCTACTTCATGATAGCAAGGTAGCTACGACTACAAGCCTAGGACAAGTACAATTATGTTTTTCTTTCAGTGGATTTCTTCTCCTACTGTATTGTCTATATGAAAGATTAAATTTAACATAATATAGAAGCAAATCTTTGTACCCCAATCCTGGTGGCAATCTATCAAATTTGCAAACTCAAAGTTTTTTATCAATGCACGTCTTTGTTTCATCTACCCTCATATTTATATGATATATATGTATATATATAGCAGAACTATTCTACAACCGCTTAAGAGATTGTAGAATACCTATTCTACAACCCCACACCCAAAAATAAAGACCTTCTTCCCGATTCGATCCACCCGGCCACGTCCCACCTCCTGGCCCCGCCCCACCTCCGGCGGTGCCCCACCCAACCTCCGGCCCCGGCTCCGGCCCCGCCCCACCTCTCGTGCGCCGCCCGCGCCCCACCTCCGGTGCGCCGCCCTGCTCCACCTCCTGCATGTCGCCCCGCCCTACCTCCGGTGCGCCGCCTCACCCCCACCTCCGCCGTCGTCCCACCCCACCTCCTACACGCCGCCCTGTCCCACATCCCACGCGCCAGCTTCTGCCCTACCTCCGCGCTATCCCCGCCCCACCTTCCTGCATCCTAACCTCCTATTGAACCACTAATTCGAAAAGTGGCAGTTCACTTGATTATTTTAAGTAGTTTAAGTCTGCAAAACTATGATAGTTCAGTCTTCTACCGGGTGGAAGTTCAGAAAGCCCCCACCACCCCACCCTCCAACTCTTCCCACGTGAATCTGGTGCTCCGACAGGAAGTTCACTTGCTATCTACGGAGAAGTTCACATCTTCCACCGCGGGAGTTCAGAAATCCCCCACCATCCCTACAACTCTTCCCACGTGAATCTGGTGCTCCGCTAGGAAGTTCACTTGCTACTACAGAGAAGTTCACATCTTCCACCACGGGAGTTCAGAAATCCCCCCAACCACCCCCACCATCCCTCCAACTCTTTCCACGTGAATCTGGTGCTCCGCCAAGAAGTTCACTTGCTACTGCAGAGAAGTTCACATCTTCCACCGTGGAAGTTCAGAAATCCCCCCAACCACCCCACCCCATCCAACACTTCCCACGTGAATCTGGTGCTCCGCCAGGAAGTTTACTTCCTACCACAGAGAAGTTCACATCTTCCATCGCGGAAGTTCAGAAAGACCCCCAACCACCCCCACCCTCCCTCCAACTCTTCCACTACAAGGAATCTGGCTATATATGACCCTCTATTTTCGTCACAAAATCGTCACAATAGTCCATTTATGACGATTTTATGACGATTTTGAGATCGTCGAAAGCTGAGCGTCGCAAATAAACTATAACGACGATTTTAGTGAAATCGTCATAACGTTTTTTGATGATATTGGATCGTCATAACCATTATGACGATCCAATATCGTCATGGACAAACTGGCCTCGCCAGGTCAGATCCTACGTGGCTGAGCCTACGTGGCACACAATCAGCCTGGTCCATTTCTATCATTTGTATGGGCCAAGCCCAATAATATGGTCCATCAAATTTTCTGTAAACTCAGTTGATTACTTGGGCCAAGCCAAACATTTTGGCCTTTTCTACATTCAGGGCCTTAGCATTTTTAAGGTCTGTTTCTTTTTTATTTTCAACCATTTACTTAAAATTGTACATTTCTCTAGTCCAATGTTGGACGGGCTGTAACCCTTTTTAAGCCCATCTAGCATTTGATTTATTTCAGACATACTTGCAGAAAATAGACAATATTTCTTAAATACAGTCCAAATCACATTATTGTTCATGAATGATAATAAAAATTAAAATATATATTACAATCAGTACATAGTGCACGTCACCGAGGAATATAAAACCACTACAAATGTATAGTGTAGTATATTACAAAAATTCCATAGCTCAAATCACCCATGTCGAAAATATGACTATCTACTAAGCTTCGAAAATATGACTATCTGCTCTCTGTTGAGTACTGAATCCCTTTTCTTCTTCCACCTTCAGCAAGTAACCCTTATAAAAGAGAGGAAATAGGTTATGTAGACAACAAAATCAACATCTTCAAACAATAACATAGACCAACTAGGAAGAAAATAAAGAACACATATATATATTAGCAGCTACATAAAAAAATACTTGATTTTATTTCTCTCGTAGGAACAAAAACATGATTTGAATTAGCTAAAATAGCAAATGAGTAACAAAAATGGCAAGCCTTAATCATGACATTGTCTCCCAGTTTGTCTATCAGTATGTCCAAAATTACAATCAAGCATGAAGCATGTGTAACATTTTACAACACCAAAAGTAAAATCAGCATAAATAAAAGATATACGAATTCAAGATCTAAAATCTCTATCACAGAAATATCTGAACACCTTCATGCACAACCAGTAGAAACATACATCCATTTTCACAATTTATAATCTCACAGAAAGTAAAATTCATGCCACAAGCAGTTTGGATATTTGCATTTAATAGGTTAAACCGAATACTTATCTAATCCATAGAATGAAGCGTCCCAGGGGTATTTTTTCGCCAAGTTTCTACTGCTACAGAAAAGAGGTACAACCAACCAGCCAGTACCAAGCCTGATGCAAGTCCTCTTCCTGGTTATGTATACTTGCACACCAACAACAAACACATGATCATGGTCAGCAACAGAATGCTTTTGTGTACAAAGGAAAGAAGCAATTCATGCATTTCTTTAACCAAGCCTAACAACAATACAAAGGAGGTGGGAAAAGACCTTAACAAGTGCTAGCAAAGGCCTGCTAAAGTGCTCCTTATGGGATGCTTATCGCTAGGTCTCCTATAGCATGACATCCTTGTGTCGTCAATGGAGGATCTCGGTCAGGAGCAGGCCGTCGTGTCCATTGGAGGAAAGCAGCAGCACCGGCTGTTACAGAACATACAAATAGTAACAATGAGAAAGTGAAGGAAATTACCAAAGCAGCAACACTCTATTCTTCAACCAATCAATGAACTGGTTCGTAGTGGTGCCATAGTTATAGGAAAATCTGTTATCATCTTTGCTAAAAGAAGTATAAACCAAATCAATGTCAAATAACAAAGTACAACACCTAAATCATATACAGCAAAACCATCATTGCTGTTATCATCTTTGTTAGAAGAAATACAGACCAAATCAATCTAGAAATCTGACAAATGACTGGAATAAATCTGACAAATGACTGGAATAAATGGGTAGGAGTGGCCTAAGCCCTCCCATCTCTATCAAATAATTAAAGATTTTGTTGGCCTGGGTATCTTCTATCAAATAAGATATATTAATAAGTGAGGCATGTGAATCAATAGTTGTCAGTGTCAGTTTTTACCGCCCTAAAACAATTACAGGAATAAGAAATAAATATCCCAGTTGAAGCATGAGAATGTTACCGGATTACATCATCAGTGCATCACGTGGCATAATATTCCAGTTGATGCATGAGAGTGTTACAGTCTTACAGCATCACACAAAAGCTCTGAAAATATAAGAAAAACACAATTGTAAGAATCAAATATTGAAATATTTATATGAAGATGGATGAAATCGTGCGCTAGTGACATGCTAGGAGCATAGGGATTTAAGGGCGCAGCTCTCACGGAGAATATGAACTTGATTGGAGACTAACCATTGCTACAGAGAATTAATAGTGGGAGCCTGATAAGCCTTAAGTAACAATTAAAAGAATAAACTAAACATCTCAAGGGATTGCATGGGTGCCAGACTAAGCATTATCTCCTATTATGGAAATCTGCAGCGCGCTGGCTATGGTCAGTGGAATCCAACTAACCACATGCACTTCATCTAAGCAGTGGCAACATTTTTCCAAACCTTCAGGTATTGACAAGTACTAGTGTTTTACAAATAAAGGGCTAATCATGTGATGCATACTAGAAAGTACGGGTGTTTTACATGTTTAAGTCCTTATTATTCTATACAAAACTTCGGATATTGATAAGAAAACATCTTAAAATTTTGAACAGTGTCATCGTTAAGAACTGCAGCAGCTATCTAGTTTACTTGCTACTCCCTCCAGCGAATAGTAACTCGTTACAACATAGCAATAATGTGTTATTGTTGCCTAACAAGCAAACAAATAACAAGCACCCAATCTGAGGAGGGTATCTAGCATAGAAATCTATATATCTACTCCATGGCAAAGGCAGAAACGGTGGATGTGACGAGGAAAAAATGCTGGTGAAAGCGAGATGAGATGGACCTGCGTGTCGTAGTCGTCGGGAAGCTTGATGATGAAGGAGTGGGCCTTGGCGACCCTGGCGGCCTCCTCCATCGCCTCCTCCTAGCTCACCAGCACCGGCTCCTGGCTCCTGGCTCACCAAGGCCCTCATGCTCAGTGAGGGATCCATAGCGGAGCACCGACGCGGGCCTCTAAGTAGGTGAGGTACTCGAAGTGGACGCTCTAGGCCCCGCGTAGTTGATGATGAGCTGCCGCCAACGGGACAGTGGGGGAAAGGAGGAGCGTCCGTGGCGGCTAGCCCCCTGACGATGATGGAGAGGGGATCTTGCTCGGGTGGCGCTGCTTCCCGTGTTTGTCATCAGGGAGGGGAGAAGAAGATGGAGAGGGAGATCTGGGGCACAACAGATCGGGCCGGGCACATCGGCTCCAGATCTGGGGAAGTAGGTGGTGGCGGCAGGAGGTGGTGGCAGGGCCAGGTGAAATTGAGTGGAGGTGGAGATGGCAGAGGGGATGACGGCCGTGGCTTGGGGAGAAGGGCGGCGCCGGAGGGGAGCTGTCGGCCAGGGAAGAAGCGGCGGCAGCGTTCGATCTGGAAGGAGGAGGAGGGGATCGCGGTGGCGGCGTCAGGGAGAGAGAATAGCAGGCTGCCATTGTGTTAGGTCATGGGCGCGTGGGGACTTGGTTAGGCCGTGGGTGAGCTTCTTCAGCTGAGCTTGCACACGTTGGATGGACAATGAACGATCCAGATTAGGCTAAGATGGAGGATCTGTGGGAGTTTGTTTCCAGCGATTTGATTGGTTGCAAACTACCTCATGCGGGCACCAAACGACTAATGTTTTGTGGAGCGACCACTAAATGAAAGTTGCACGATGCTATCATCCCATTTTACAAAATTAATAGTACACCTTAAATGGATAAATGTTCCAACCGGGGTATCTCAAACCTTTCCGTCCACCCCTGGCAAAAAAGACAAATTCCAGCCGAATCGCTAGGAAGTGGGTCCGATTTGAACTACAGGTACATGATCCGATGCCCATTATTTTTTGCAAAAATATTTTTTAGACTCACAATATCATGTTTCTTTAAAGATCCAATGCAAGTTTAGCGAGGATCAGCCCGGAGCTAAGAACCTTCATGCCCGTCGTTTTGACCATAGTTTGAAACGAAAACGGTCCGATCAATGCAAATCCTTCGCGTGGTCTCTTATTATGTGACATAGTTGCAAGGAAAAATACCAAACTTGGTATATTGCAAGTGTCTCGAAAAAACATTCTCATAAATGGCCTATCATGTTCGATGTTTCATGGCTTTTGGGCCAAACTACCAGTGTTATGGCCAGAATCGCAGAATAGTTTGTGATAATGTTTCCATATTGTGCATACATATGTACTGTGGGATGGCGAACAATGTTGCAGGAGGAAGTTTTTCATCTCGACACACGAAAAAACCATTTTCCATTTTCCGAGCGCAAAAAAGGGATCGTTTTGTGAAGCGACCACGAAATGAAAGTTGCATGATGCTACCATCCCATTTTACAAAAACAATAGGACACCTTAAATGTACAAATGTCCCAACCGGGGTATCTCAAACCTTTCCCTCCACCCCTGGCGAAAAAGACAAATTCCTGCCGAATCGGTAGGAAGTGGGTCCGATTTGAACTATAGGTACATGATCCGATGCCCATTATTTTTTGCAAAAATGTTTTTTCAGACTCACAATATCATGTTTCTTCAGAGATCCAATGCAAGTTTAGCGAGGATCAGCCCCGAGCTAAGAACCTTCATGCCCGCCGTTTTGACCATAGTTTCAAACGGGCATAAAAAATTAAAAAACGGTCCGATCAATGCAAATCCTTCGTGTGGTGTCTTATTATGTGACATAGTTGCAAGGAAAAATACCAAACTTGGGGTATTGCAAGTGCCTCGAAAAAACCTTCTCATAAATGGCCTATCATGTTCGGTGTTTCATGGCTTTCGGGCCAAACTACCAGTGTTATGGCCAAAATCGCGGAATAGTTTGTGATATATTTCCATATTGTGCACACATATGTACCGTGGGATGGTGAACAATGTTGCAGGAGGAAGTTTTCCATTTCGACGCACGAAAAAACCATTTTCTATTTTCCGAGCGCAAAAAAGGGATCGTTTTGTGAAGCGACCACCAAATGAAAGTTGCATGATGCTACCATCCCATTTTACAAAAACAGTAGGACACCTTAAATGTACAAATGTCCCAACCGGGGTATCTCAAATCTTTCCTTCCACCCCTGGCAAAAAAGACAAATTCCTGCCGAATCGGTAGGAAGTGGGTCCGATTTGAACTACAGGTACATGATCTGATGCCCATTATTTTTTACAAAAATGTTTTTTCAGACTCACAATATCATGTTTCTTCAGAGATCCAATGCAAGTTTAGCGAGGATCAGCCCCGAGCTAAGAACCTTCATGCCCACTGTTTTGACCATAGTTTCAAATGGGCATAAAAATTGAAAAAACGGTCCGATCAATGCAAATCCTTCATGTGGTGTCTTATTATGTGACATAGTTGCAAGGAAAAATACCAAACTTGGTATATTGCAAGTGTCTCGAAAAAACCTTCTCATAAATGGCCTATCATGTTCGATGTTTCATGGCTTTCGGGCCAAACTACTAGTGTTATGGCCAGAATCACGGAATAGTTTGTGATAATGTTTCCATATTGTGCACACATATGTATCGTGGGATGGCGAACAATGTTGCAGGAAGAAGTTTTCCATTTCGACGCACGGAAAAACCATTTTCCATTTTCCGAGCGCAAAAAAGGGATCGTTTTGTGAAGCGACCACCAAATGAAAGTTGCATGATGCTACCATCCCATTTTAAAAAAACAATAGGACACCTTAAATGTACAAATGTTCCAACTGGGGTATCTCAAACCTTTCCTTCCACCCCTGGCGAAAAAGACAAATTCCTGCCGAATCGGTAGGAAGTGGGTCCGATTTGAACTACAGGTACATGATCTGATGCCCATTATTTTTTGAAAAAATGTTTTTCAGACTCACAATATCATGTTTCTTCAGAGATCCAATGCAAGTTTAGCGAGGATCAGTCCTGAGCTAAGAACCTTCATGCCCGCCGTTTTGACCATAGTTTGAAACGGGCATAAAAAATTAAAAAACGGTCCGATCAATGCAAATCCTTCATGTGGTGTCTTATTATGTGACATAGTTGCAAGGAAAAATACCAAACTTGGTATATTGCAAGTGTCTCAAAAAAACCTTCTCAGAATGACCTATCATGTCTGAGGTTTCATGGCTTTCGGGTCAAACGACCAATGTTATGGTCAGAATCACGGCATAGTTTGTGATAATGTGCCCATATTTTGTGCACACATATGTATCATGGGAGGGGGAACAATATTACAGGAGGAAGTTTTCCTTTTCGTCGCATTGAAAAACCATTTTCCATTTTCCGAGCGCCAAAAACGGGCCATTTTGTGAAGCAACCACCAAATGAAAGTTTCAAAATGCTACCATCCCATTTTTCAAAAATAATAGGCCACCTTACAAGGACAAATATCCTAACCGGGGTATCTCAAACCTTTCCGTCCACCCCTGGCGAAAAAGACAAATTTCTGCCGAATCAGTAGGACGTGGGTCCAATTTAAACTACAGGTACATTATCTAATGCCCATTATTTTTTGAAAAAATGATTTTTAGACTCATAATATGTTATTTTTCTAGAGATCCAATGCAAGTTTAGCGAGACTCAACCCCTAAACGAGAATTATCACTCCCTAGTTCCAAACTCATATTTTGAATTATGATATTGTCCCTACTATGGACTAATGTGAAATTAGTAAATATACTATTTTTAAATAATAAAATTATTTATATTTAACACCCTAAGATGATCTACTGAATTTTATAAAAATTTAGAGACAAAAAACAATTATTTTGGACTTCCTATGAAAAAGCTACAAAAATATTAAGAAAACAGAAAAAACTACTGTATTTGGACCGACCTAATATACAACGCGTAATCAAAGTCAGCCCAGATAACAATGAAGCCCACCTTCCTTCCCAGCGACAGCCCACCTCCTTCCCAGCGACAGCCCACCTCTTTTTAGTTATAAGGTGTTGATGTAGTATTTTGACACAAAGGTATAAGTGGTGTAGTGGTATTGGGCTGTTGTTGCTGCTGGGAGGTGGGGAGTTCGACTCCCAGGCCAGCTTATTTTTGTGGATTATTTCCACACAGGCCACGCCCGGAGGGATTAAAAGCACATCGCGATTCTAATGTTACATAAGTAGTTGGTCGGCCTATTGGTTAGGCTTGCCCTTGTTTGACCGCATGGTCATGGGTTTAAAGCCTAGACTAACCTTTTTGACTAATAATTCTACTATTTATGTAATAAATTTCGAGTTTTCTATTAAAAAATATATATTAATATAATTATTAAATTATACCTAATAATCATGTCTCTTTTTGACTAATATAATCCTACTAAATATTGACATATAAGTCAATATTGACACATGGATAAGACATGTAGTAAAAAACTGACACATAAGCGCGCCACATAGGCGCAATTGCTGATGTGGCCGACTACTCATTTCAAGTTATGCTAATTTGGACAATATGACGATTTAAAATCGTCATAGTGAGCTACAAGTAACACCATAGGCTGCTTCCACCATATTATGACGATTTCATCTAAAGTAACTATGACGATTTTTAGCAAAATCGTCGTAATTTTCTAGGGTATAGGCCCTCTTTAACTGCTTATGACCATCTCGTGCAAAATCGTCATAACTCTATGACAATTTTGTTCACGTTCACTATTAGAAGGTCATAGAATAACACATTCCTTGTAATGTTCCCACGTGAATCTGGTGCTCCGCCATGAAATTCACTTTCTACTACAGAGAAGTTCACATCTTCCACCACAAAAGTTCAGAAAGACCCCCCACCCCCACCCTAGCCCATCTGTGTCAACACCCGGATTTTTAATCACAACTACATGTTATGCCATACATCGCAATCCCAGGATTACCATTTTTGCGAGACATAACAGATTGGATATCATAGTACATCATCCATTACAAACCATACATAAGGTCTTACACAAATAAGGATCTCATGATCCAGTTCTTAATACAATTCAAGCAGGGGAATAACATAATAGTAACGATAGCGTAGGCGAAGCTCCATCTTCAGGGTCACAGGCAATGCTGACGATGGGAGATGGTCCTAGTTGTCCTAACCTTCCTGCTGTCCATCATCCTGATACTCCTCTTCATAGTCTGGCCACGGGAATAGCCAGGGACAAAGCCATGAGTAATCTTTAAGTACTCGCAAACTAATACTAAAAAGCGAAGTGGTTTTGAATAGGATATACTACTCTCTAGGGTTGTTTTGCAAAAATCCAGATTTACCTCTACTAAGTTCAGAAGCAAAGAAAGCTAGTTGAAAGTTTTATAACACCTAAGTGGGAACTTGAATTTCATGTCATAATACTGTTGTGGTCAAGTCAAAGTCACAAATCATTTCACAAGTACTTTTGAAAAACATCCGACGGGGGAACAATATGGCCACTCCAACTGTCCATAACCGCGGACGCGGCTATTCGAATAGTTTGACACTCTGCAGAGATTATACACTTTCACCACAATATTTGATACATCCGTCAGGAACAATCCTGAATTCACCATACTTAGTATGCGGATAATCAATCCTAACATTTCAATTACACGCCCTAGTATAGGCACCTCTCCTGTGATCTTGACCTCCCAACCATGACCAACTGTCATCTTGGGTACTGCACATGTGGACAATCTTCACAAGGTAGCCTCGGCTCAAACCTTGGCCGCAAGGGAACGCATACTAAGGTATATAAATTTACATTCAAGCCCTACCCAAATTTCGGGTATTGTGGTTGTATGGTAAAATTGAAATGGTATCGCATCCAGACAACCATCAGTTTTATAAAGGGCTAAGGTTCATGCCTTAACATTTTCATCATCAAAATCATCTGGTGTTCGGAAACACATGTCAAAACATTTCAATATAATGACTCATCATTCTAAGGTTTTCATAACCATTTTCACCAAGTATTCCCATCTAAAGTTGATCAAGTTTTATGCTTAGCACTAGCATCTACGAATGGGGGTAAATACTAATGAGGGGTGGTAAAATAGTGTATCTTATCTCTTTAACATCTCATGCCTCGGGATGACATCAAGATTATCTAACTTAGGCCAAATTTAATGCTCTTTATGCTACCTTCAGTTATCTTTCTAGAATCTACAATTTACTTAGTAAACTCTAAGAGAAAGCTTTGATAAATAAATGAAGTATTAAGCTTTGAAAGTAAAACTAGGATGGTGTGTCAAGTGGGTATAATCACATATTCTCAAAGCATATAGTTAGCATAGTAACAAGCAAGTAGTAGCTTGCATAGGTAGGGTATCTTGCAAGTGTTAGCTTGCCTTGTGTAGAGCAGTGGTTGAAGTTATCCTTGTCTTCTTCTTCGTAGTATCCTCCTTCCTCCTCGTATCTTTGGTCGGTACTATCGTCTAAGAATAAATACGAGGTACACAATCACCAAACAATACTTAACTACTTCTAATCATCACACAAAGGTTCACACTAGATGATCTAGCATCATCACTAACATTACAAGATTAAAGCACTTGTCCCATTTATTTTATTTTAGAAAAGTAATTTCTACTCATTGGAAAATTACTTAAGATATAATATTCTCCAACTCAAACATGGGATCATGTTTACACATGTCATCACCACATATTTCAGTACATGGGAATGTGATTTAAAGTGGTGTCACAATTTAATAAAGTTTAACCTTTTTATTTTAATTAATTCAAATGACTACAAATGCCTATGGGACATTCTTTTATTACTTGAACATTATTTCTGTGAGTAAACCTCTATATTTTTATATATTCTAAAAGGTATGGTTAATGTGATTTTTGAGAGTTGGAATTAACTCAAAAGCTCTTATGGTTGAATTTGGAAAAATGTTTGAATGCAGGAAAGCTTATGCCTTGTTATTTTTACCATGGGTGATCTACAATTCTAAATGGTTTGAATCCAATGGACATGGATTAAGAATTTCAGTACATTTCTAACAAAATTGGTTTCATGCATTTTGGTTTAGTAAATCGAGCTAGGTTGATTTTTGAATCTAGGTACAGAACTAAGTTTAGAACTAAATGAATAAAACTAAATTTGAATTGTTGGGTCGCGCGGGAGGTTTAACTAGGCTGGTGCGGTGACCCAGCATACCACTGCATGATGTATTACACTATAGTCATGTACATAACACCAATGAAACATCGTTCACTAGTATTACATCCCTCATAGTGGTACAACAGAAACACAGCAGGTCCAAGACATGACTATAGGTTACAACTCAACTCTTTACACAAGATCCGGAGAACACTCTAGGTTAAAGATAGAGAGAAAGAAACTTCTTACAAAGAAGAATCAGAAATAAACAACTCGAAAACTATCATATTAATAAGATTAGTATTTTACTAAGGGTCTGGAATTGCTGCTATTGCAATAAGCTACAGAAGTAGGTTCTATGGCTAGAGATTATAGTTCTATCTAATTAGTAACTTTGTATTCACTTGAGTTGGTGTATATGTTGAATTTCTTGACTTCATTGAAGAGCTTTAACTTTTGATGATGACTCTTGGAACATAACTTGATTGGGACTTCGTCTGTACTGGCTTTAGAACCTAGCAAGGGTTAAGAAGATACTTTGAGTACGAGCGTACTCAACAAGTTCACTAGAAAAGGATTGTTTGATGCACTATATCTACAGCCACAGAACATAGGTCGCAGGCAATGCAAGTTTTCGTAAACATTTCTTCAAAGGTTGCTTTTATTCTGAAAATCTATGTCCGTCAGTCTTCACGGGTTTACCAGAACTTTCATGGAGTTCCTTTTCTGTAGCGTTCGTAGATCCTTCCCGGAACAAGGAGTAACAAGTTACAGTTCTTACACTCTGCAGAGGTGCGTTACTTTACCCATGAAAGATCTTAGCTTTGTTGCACATCCGAATTGCAGGTTCATTCACACTTCCTTGGTGTGAGGCCCAGACTAAGATCTAAGCCAATCACTGCCCTCTTCGCGACCTCATATGTCTGCACGATCCTTCAGGGCCGGCTCACCTCCATTAGTCCCCTTTCGGTAAGGTTATAACCATTATGAGTTCCCGAAGACTCTATGACCTGGTGCTGCCCTTGAAAGTTCCATATTAAATGGTCCATCAACTAAGCACCATCCATAGATAATCTAGAGACCAAAAGTGTGGGGCGTAAGGGTGCCCACCCATATGTTGGATCCGCACAAGGAATCACAACGTCACGTTAAGGTCGTCTTGCCTCCATACGAGAGGAAAAGGATACAGCTGACCTCTCCGTCCCATTCCAAATCTCATGGTTAACACGTTATATACGGCGCAAGAATCACTGGCGACATTGGTTGTTAAGTCCTAGATAATATGTTCCTTTACCACCGGAACTTTCATAGTAGGTTATTACCTCATGGTAAATAACCTATAATCACGTTATTATGAAAATAGTGTTTTCTGACCTTTTTCAAATGCAGGTGATGACAACACTGGATTTGTAAAATACTTACAGAAAATAATCAAAGGACATGAGCAAGTGTGAACTTGCCTTTTGTGATTGCAAGATTATGCACTCACGGTCTTCAAGACAATATAAGATCCAATATCTAAAATCAGCATCATTGGTCTGATAAGGACTAATGTTCAAAGAAGCAAGATGCTTTTATGCATAAGTAATGCTATGCAAGTTGATAAACGCGAATCCTGAGGATAACGTTCTTCTAGGGTTTGGAAACTGGAAATGGTTCCTGTTAGAATGTGTTGCCCTTTTAGATTAAGTTTCACACTTGTGCTTCTTATTAAGGCTTTTGAGTATGTGTGAAACAATATGTACACATAATGGCATACAACAATAAGATATACTACTGAGATGTGCTACTCAAGGACTGCTTATATGAGAATTATCTTATCTTCAAGTCTTACTTCGCAAATAATGGTATTTATAAGGAACTGAAGTGTTAACAATCCTAAGTATATAAGTAAAGCTTAATGTAATGTGATTATTGTTGATTGTCACTTGATGTTTGAAGTGGCAAAAAGAATAACATTTGAAGAAAAGATTTCTTTTCTAAGGTCTAATCATTTTTTGTGGTTAATCAAATGTGGTTGATGTTGTTTGTGCATGCTTGAATAGTTTGGACTTGAGATGCTTTATGGCTTAATTTCAACAGACCAAAGTTAACTATGAAACACAAAACAAAGTCTTTTAGAATAATATTTAAAGTATTATAGATTAAAGTTAACTTTAAAGTCATAGATGGGCTTATGGTGTATTATTTATGATACTTGTATCTTGTTCACTTTATATGGTTTCCTTAGAGTCACTAAAGAATGGTATTATTTTTAGTTGGTAATGGTTTCTTTACATTATAAATGTATAACGGGAGTTATCTCCCTATAAGGGTGTGGTTAAGGTTTGTGAATAAGTAAACAATATTATTTACTACTTATGAATTCACTATAGTGTTTTGATTTGTTTATAAACTCGTGGTTAAAGTAAAGGAATAGGTTTTATTTCACTATAATTTATCCTTGGAGATTTTATATTGGATAATGATCCTTTTATAAAATAATCTACACTTATGGTTGAATGATAATTCAATAAAATTGCATTTTTAAAATGTGTTTAACCATTTTGACTTCATAATATTAGTATTTAATACTAATACTATTTATTAGATTTAATTGGTTAATTTAAGAAATATTAACAAATTTTATTTACCTTTATATGAATTATCAATTGAGGAAATAAGTTTAAATTCAAGGTATTAAGTTGTATAATTTTTTTATTTACCTCAAAAGTAGAATATTATATTTTTAATATGTAGGTATTATTTTTGAGATCATTTTGGTATATTACACTTATTTTATGATTTATAAATAATAGGATATGATTTTTATAAGGTTTATTACTTTATAAATACTTAATAAATAATAAATATTTAATTAAGTGAAATAATAATACATGATTATAGTTTTAAATTATAGTTCTTATTTTTTAAAGATTTTTGGTATTTTATTTATATTTTTATCAATTACCATAATTAAATTATGGATTTTCAAAGTTTATTACTTATAAAACCTTTATTAAATATTATTTATTTAAATAATTATTATTATAATATTTGGTAATGGTTTTAAGTTGTATATTTTGTTTTTCTAAAATTTTTCATATACTACATGTATTTTTCCGAATTACAAAACTAAAGATATTAATTTTACAAGATTTAATTATTTTGTTACATTTCTAGAATATTGATATTTAAATTCATATTCTGTTTATCAATTTTTACTAAATAGCTAATACTTTTCTTACCGAGGCAAGACCTACCCAAGGTCACTGATGAGTGGGGTCAGTACCATGTTGGATGCCACATGGGCATAGACCAAGTCAAATGTGCTGACTGGGATGAGGTGGTGTGTGCATGACGCAGTGATGACGTCATACAGGATGATCCTCCCAGATCGACGATCAATCCATCGATTGAGAGTGCACGGGCTAGCAAGGAGGGTGGTTTTCGACAGAGGGATCCACGACGAGTCTATTGGTGGCGGCGCCGCTCTAAAATGGTCACCGGAAGGCAGGGCACGATAGCGACTGGCGGCTATGCACGTCGGCGCTCGTCGGTGACTCGATACAGGAAGCAAGAAAAGCTTTTAAGCATACGAGGAGATTCAGTGACTCACCCAGAACACGATGGTGCGGTTGATAGGGCGAGGCGAAGTCGAAATCGACGACGAATGTCGGTGACGGGCGGCGGCAGTGATGTGTCGATTGAGCCGATAGGGGAATCTTCGGCCTCCATGGCTGGGCTTGGGAGAACGAGGATAACAGGGCGAGGCTAACAGTGCTCTCAGGAAGTCTAGGGGAGCTCCGGAACGACGATGATGTGCAGCTCCAGCGAGTTAGGTTTTCAGTCAGAGAGGAAATTGAGGAGGAAGAAGGGAATTAGGATTCTTCGGCGGCGGCGCTGGGGATTAAATAAACAGCTTAGAGCGGTGGAGCTCATCTTGGCGTGTGGCGCGCATCGTAGCACCGACTAACGGCAGACAAAGTGCCAGGAAGCAGCTTGCGTCGGCGTTGCTTTCTGTCGGGAGGAAGAAGAAAGGGAAAAAGAGATCGAAGGGGTACAGTACGGAGTTGGGCCATGCAGGCTGCTGTTGGACTTCAGTGGAACGCGCGTGAGCGGTAGTTAGTTCCGTGAGGAAGTGGGCCGTGGGCCAGATTTGATGCTTCTTTTGTTTTTTTCCTGGTTCTATCCCTTTTCTATTATTTTGTTTTGTTTTTAACTTTGTATATTACACAATTTTTTTGAGTTTTCTTTGTAGAATTAATTTGTTAAACAATTGTAGCAACAATGAATGTATTTAAAGTCATTTTGTGAACTTTTATTATATATTGTTTAGAGTTTCTTTATTTTCTTTATATAGATACTTTTCCTATTATTATTTGTGAGGGCCTTTGATATGAATTTAATTGGGCTAAATTTCATAAACTTATTATAGAATGCATTACTATTAACTAATGAGATTTTATTCTCATTAATACATAATATTAAGGCAACTTTTATATTTAGCGATCCTTCATAAGTATTTGATACATAAAGTTCTAAGTACTAATAGGGTTTGAAATTATAAATGCTTACCCTAGGGTTTTAGGGTTCTTAATACATTTTTATTCTTTTGTTGATATGAATAAATATTAGTGGCTAAACACATTGTCTTTATGTTTGTGATTTTTAATAATATCACCACTTAAAGTAAAATAGTGGAATTTTTCTCTAGGCTAACTTATGAGACAGAATTGATAAAGATAGTTTTTAAGCACCTAAGACAATGAGGGTTGAGAATGAACAAGATGTGCTGAAGTGATCTGATATAGGAAATTATTCCTATATAGCATTATGAAAATAAAATGATCATCCAACAGATGAGATGGATGTTAAGATTGGTTATAGATTTAGGGTTTAGTGTTTATCAAGAATTCCTATCTTCCATAATTCACAATCCTAGACTTCTAATTAAGGAATTCCTTTCCAAGATATATTACTTCTTCATATCTAACATCATGTGTTAAAATGATGAGCTTTACCTCACAAGAATATTCTTATCCACCTTTTATTCTTCTAACTCCTCCTGTAATTCCAATGAGCTTGACTCTAAAGCATTTCCTAATCTTTTCATATCTATACTTGGGTATGTTAACTATTCTACTACTGATAACCTCCAATCCAACATATGGTTACCTCTAACTACATTCATACTCTTCCTTAATCATCCACCACTAATATTACTCCAGTAGTTGTATATATCAAACTTTACTTAACCTCAGGTGTTAGTATTTCCCAAGAGAAAACTACTACTTCTATAATCCAATGTTACTCTAGCAATTATCTTATTCATACTATCTTGTTTCTTCTTAACCCCAGTATCTAACATTCCAACCTCACATTATATTAATGTGACTTGTAATGACTAATTTAGGATAATATATCTATACTATGGTTCAATGTTCTATCCACCAATGCCACTTATACATGATATAAGCATTCAATCTTGGTGACAAAAGCATGATCATTATAATCCTTTGATCATATATGGCTTAGGTTTCCAGTTGGCTAATCAAGGCCTTCATTAATACAACACTACAGTTGTATTATAATTATCTTCTTAGTGTATCTATCTTACTAAGAGATATTACTCATTGACTATACCTACTTAATCCAATAGGATTTCTCCTGGGTAACTATCTTCAATATTCATCCTTGTAATCCTCTATGTTACCACATATATCTTTATTTCAAATAACTCTTCTATCCATTCAGGAGTGAGTTAAGTCCATCAATTATAATATTTATTTAATTTCCTTTAATCTCTCCCATCCTATAGATGATATCTAATACTAGCATTACTATTTACCTCTTCCTACTTCTTTCTTTATAGGCCTTAAGTGAATGCTACAATAAGGACAAGAGTTGATAGGTCAAGAATTGATAGGTTAAGAATTGGTGAATCAATAGTTGATTACTCAATATTGATGAACAACAAATATAAGGATAGGATTCAATAAAGATGATAAGGATTGATATGGAAAGAAAGATATATGGTGAATGATCTTGACTTTGGTTTCTTTCCTACTCAATCTCACTGGAGAGTTAAAGTTAGGTATTTCCATGATACTCATGGTATAAGTAGATGAGATTAAGATAGATCAAGATTTAGTTGTTGCATTCCTATTACTGAAGTTATGGTTATAACTTGGTATTCATGAGTTGTATATTGAATACTGGGGTATGATTACTTGAGGATCAAATATAATCCACTAAGTCATGTATTAGGGTTTAACTCTTATTACATTTGATCTACCATTAGATCAAATCATGTTTACCCAAAATAAGGTTTTAGCAAAGGTCATATAGAAACTTATCGCAGTCAACTTGATGATCTACTTCAATTCCATCAAGTTAAGAGAAGCTTCAATCACTTTGACAAGTTTTAATTTAAAAGCGCAGAAATTATTCAGATTTTCTATGCATGAATGCAATGCACACATCTGTGTTCAGCTTATTTCTAAGCTCTAATGCTAGGATGTTACAGACTCTCTCCCTTAAAATAAACTTCGTCCTCGAAGTTCGCACACTCTTTCATTTCGGAATGAGGAATTGTCTTGTATTGGTTATGACAAGTCTCAACTCCATGGTAACCTCAATGGGAATAATTATAGTATTCCATATCTAATTCCCATCCTTCATGACAATCTTCAACTTGTTGTCTTTAATACTCTAAAGTTCCTTTTACTTTACTCCCTTAGGGATATGTCCTTATTATGAACTTCTTAAATTGGGTCTCTTCTTTAGTTTATTATTCTTATTAGATATCCTAATCCAACTCCTTAACTTGATCATCAATCTTCCTTATTATACTATGTAAGGTCTAGGAAGTCTCACTAAAACAGGTTTTAAATTATATTAGTAAATAGTGTGGTCAAAATACTAATCTTTGATTTGTCATTGTATGAGTTGTACTTGTAATTCTTCCAAATATTGGTTTTGAACACATTTAGTCCAAACCCATTGGAATTTCTTGTTTCTCTACACATGTCAAATTGAATGTGCTATGTTACTTCTTAAGGATCACTTAAGAATTGCTTCTTTTAGAATTAGTCTGTTAGGATTAATATTTTATCACCTTCAAGCTTTTACCTTATTAAGCTTTAGATAATCTTTCATTATCACCTATAGTACTTCTTCAACTTTCATTTATAATGTTTACTCGCCCCCTTAGGGTTTACTAATGGCCTCTAAACTACATAAATAGTAACCATTGGTTTTATAATTAGATTGTAGGGCTTTGACTAGCTTATTCTCTACCTAGTTAGGGTCTTATGAAAGATTGTATGGTGTATCCACACAATTGTGGATCTCCGAAGTGAATCTTTTAGCATTATTTAGCTTACTTACTATTAGGACATTTTCGCTTTGATAGGTCAATTTTCACGAAGAGTCTCGAAAGACGATCGCTTTCAATTTTATACTCCTTTGTGTCTTACTTATCTTAGGCCAAATTTTTTTGCTCTTTATGCAACTGCTAAGAAGATCTGGTTAACTAAGTTAACCAACTACCAGCCGCGGATAATTACCAACTGTTGATCAGAATACCGACTATGGATAAAGCACCAGCTGTGGATATTTACCAGCCGCGAACCATCCTAGGGTGTATGTATTACCCTATGGTTTCTAACATCCTTATGGTATTCTCTCTGAATTGTCAGAGCTTGAATACCATTTTGTTTCCGAACTTCTTTGCACTTATTCATGATGCCTCCATGAACTTGGAAAATTGGTTATTTTTGTAGAGACTTTTGTAGCCTTATTTTGAGTATAAAAATTATTTCAAAAATGTTTTAAAGATATAATTAAGTTTAATTAGTGTATAAATGTTTAGTTTATTGATCAGTACTGTTTTACTTGTCTTGTGGGGTTTAGAAAAATCATCACATGTCATTGCATACATTCATATATTTTTCTTGTTTATTTTGGTGTGTGAAATTGGTGCTATCATTTTATGTGTAGATTTTGGTGCTAGTGGTGATTGTGACTGTGAATATTGTTGTTACTCCCCCAACTACCAACGCAAGTGGTGCTTCATAATTTTTATCCCAATATTCTGACTATGCATTAGAAATATTTTGTGTAGGGCTTGCATGAATATTTTTGCTAAGTATCTATATGCTATGCTTGGGAAATCCTAGTAGTTGTAAAATTGTTAGAGTTTTCTCTAAGTTAAGATACTTGCTATTGTCATGCTTAGCCTAGCTAGTAGCAACCAAGGGTGGAATATATACATGCTATGGAAAAATATTGCTAAGTCTTTGACTTATGTTTTTGCTTAATAAAACAACTAAGTTGATGAAACACCTGGGTGGAATGGTGGATTTGTTTGTGTTGAGTGGTTACACAAGGCCCAATTCTATGGTTTACCTTGTGTATCTCACTTGTGGAATTCCACCCAGGAACAAAGGGATTTGAGATGCCATATGTTAAGAAGCTTCTAGTGCAGCCACATGGCATTATGGGCTCTGCCTGGATCATATAGGTTGCAATAACTTAGCCAAATGGACAGTTGGTGGTAGGGGATGATAGGTTTGGAGCGCGTCCATTTTGGTCTAAGGGAAGGCTACTGAAAGGTCCTGTCTTGGTGAAAATCAAGTCTTGTGGGGAAAGTGCACCACCTTTGCAGAAGGAAGAAACTAAGTACTTAGCCGTGTCCCCGGTAATGGACAAAATGAGCATCAAGACATGGAAGCTATCAAAAATCTCCTCATCCCAATTTTCTAAGTTAAAACTTGTGGTTGAACAAGGGTGAAGGTTCACCAATTTCTATTGGTGGTTCCTTGGGAGTTTTTGCCAAACAAAAACTTAGTGTTTTCAACTAATAGGTAAAACCTATTTTGAGCAAAGCAAGCCTAAGCTACACTTAGCCAAATTCATGTAGTAACCAGATGCTAATATTCTACTAAGGTATCACTTGCCAATAATATTCCAATGTATTGACCCACTGTGGCTGTAACTTGTGATGTTGCAGGTTACTCTGATGATGATTAGGGGTTATGAGTCTACACTTAACATGCTTGCCTGTGGCACATGAAGAGGAAGACTTTTATTTATATTGTTATGATAAACTCTTGTACTAGCCTATGGCTATGGAGTTGTAAAATACTATGTTATCTCTGGAATGATGATGTAATAATGACCTTTTTTCTATGTACTTCATCTTAAACTGTTGATGCTAGCAATTGATCCAGGGACTAGCATTGCAATCACAGGGATCTTTACCTTTATAAAGGTGGTATTTTACAAATATTCTACTGTTGATAACCTCCAATACAACATATGGTTACCTCTAACTACATTCATACTCTTCCTTAATCATCCACCACTAATATTACTCCAGTAGTTGTATATATCAAACTTTACTTCACCTCAGGTGTTAGTATTTCCCAAGAGAAAACTACTACTATAATCCAATGTTACTCTAGCATCATCTTATTCTGTAATATCCCTAAAATCATGTTTTCAAAGCTTGCATATCATTCATACATTCATAATCATTTTTGGATCATTTGCAAAGTCATTACAAAAACAAGAGCATTTGAATGCCTATTATTTTATGTAAGCAAGGCATTAATCCAATGCTACTATCTAGTAAGAGATTATTTGTTTTAAACCAAAGATATTTTATCATAGGTTTGTTTGATAATTTCCAAAGCTTGGACAAAGATTTCAAAACAAAGAAACAAATTAAACCATTTCTATGTCTTTTGTAAGCAATGGGTAAAAACATTGTTTATTTTAAAATTCCAAAGTGCCAAATTATTTCAAAGGGTACAACATAGTTCTGCAACCAGATGTGTACAAATTTCACTTTATAAAAATCCAGAAGTGTTTTAAATTCAAACTTATTTGAAACTCATTTGAAATGTTTCCTGGAAAATGAAACAGAAATAGAAAAGGATAAAAGAATTAGAATTGGGCCGGCGCCACCATTTCGGCCCAGTAGCCAAACTAGCCCACCCGGGGTCTCCCTTCTCCCTCTGTTTCTCACCGCAGTAGCGCACACCCACCCGCTGACATCTGGGACCCACCTTGCCCCGTCATCGTCGTCCTCAATCACCGCGCGACGACCGCTCCGCCGTTACCACCGCGCCAGTGACGCCGCGTTTAAAACCTCGTTTAATTCATTGATTTAGCACGTAACTCTCGCCCCGCTCCTGGATACTTAATCACCTCGCCATCGCGGTCATTTCCCCCCCCCCACTTTCCTCGCTCACTCCGCCGCCAGGCTGCGCGCAACCGAGCTCAGACCGCCGCTGTACCGACGACCTCCGACGACTGATTCCGGTGAGACTCGAATGCCCCTTTGCCTCTGCTTCAAATGAGCTTGACCAGCATGTTCTGGCGCATCCCCTGACGCCTTTCGTTTGCTTTCTCGTGACCCAGGTCGCCGTCCCCGTTCGTGCCCGCAACCATCAGTGCCGCCGCCCAACTCCGACGAGAAATACTGGTAATCTTCGAGCGCCCCTTGCTACCCCTTTGACCCTGTCGTGTTCGCCACAACCTTGCGCACCTCCTGACACAACTGGTTCGTGCTAGGGCGGTCTATATCGTCGGCAACGTCTTCGTCTGCAAGCACCCGACGTCGTCCGCAAGTCCGACGAGCCCCAACAACCTCTACAGCGCACCCCGACCCTGCCCGTATGCACGTTGAGCTTCCCCGTGACCTCGCGATTCTGGTAAGCTCCTCTGCTGACCCCAGCCCCTCCGTAGCCACCGTAACACCACTGGCAGAGCCGCGCCGCTGCACCGCCGTCGCTAGCGCTGCCCATCCGTGGTCGCGTGCTCGACAGCCGTCAGATCTGAATCCAGCGCTTAGGATTAGATCTGTAGCGAAGGGGTACGTTTTGATCTGGACCGTGCGCAGTTATTTAGATCCAACGGTGCGCGAGCGTGATGCAGTGTGAAGCGGTATCATCCAATCAGACGCTGCCGCGTGGCCTGTTATTTGTTTTAAAAATCTGATTTAGATCTATTAGATATTCAAACTTGCAAAATTCATAACTTTTGATCCACACGTTCAAATTTTGCAAATTTTATATCATTAGAATCAGGAGAAAGAATTCTATAAATTTATGCAATGTGTTTAATGTTTTGCTTCTATAAAATTGATTATTTTGCAGAGACATTTGTAGGCTTATTTTGAATATAGAAACTATTTGAAAAATGATTTAGAGACTAAATAAAGTTTGTTTAGTGTGGATTTGTCTTGTTTATGAATTCAGCACTGTATACTTGTCTTGTTTGACTTAGAAAAATCATCACATGGCATTTGCATGCATCCATATATTTTTGTTTGTCTATTTTGATATGTGAATTTGGTGCTATCATTTTATGTGTAGATTTTGGTGCTAGTGGTGATTGTGATTGTGAAGATTGTTGTTGCTACTCCCCCAAATACCAAGGCAAGTGGTGCTTCATATAATTTTGTCCCAAATATTTTACCTATGCATTAGAACTATTTTGTATAGGTCTTGCATGAATATTTTGCTAAGTATTTATATGCTATGATTGGGAAATCCTAGTAGTAGTAGAAATGTTAGAATTTACTTTAAGTTAAGATACTTGTCATTTCCATGCTTAGACTAGCTAATATCAAACAAAGGGTGGAATATAATCATGCTATGGAAAATATTGCTAAGTCTTTGACTTATGGTTTTACTTAATAAAACAACTAAGTGAATGAATCACCTGGGTGGAAAGGGACTTGCTTGTCGGTTTTGGTTGAGTGGTTACACAAGGCCCATTTCTATGGTTTACCTTGTGTATATCACTTGTGGAATGCCACCTAGGAACAAAGGGATTTGAGATGCCAAATGTTAAGAAGCTTCTACTGCAGCCACATGGCATTATGGGCTCTGCTTGGATCATATAGGTTGTAATAACTTAGCCATTTGGACAATTGGTGGTAGTGGGATGATAGGTTGGAACGCGTCCATTTGGTCTAAGGGAAGGCTTCTGAAAGGTCCTGTCTTGGTGAAAATCAAGTCTTGTGGGGAAAGTGCACAACCTCTGCAGATGGAAGAATCTAAGTACTTAGCCATGTCCCTGGTATTGGACAATTTGAGCATAAAGACATTGAAGCTATCAAGAATCTCCTCATGCCAATTTTCTAAGTTAAAACTTGTGATTGAACAAGGGTGAAGGTTCACCAATTTCTATTGGTGGTTCCTTGGGAAAGTTTTGTCAAAGAAAAACTTAGTGTTTACAACTAATAGGTAAAACCTATTTTGAGCAAAGCAAGCCTAAGCTACACTTAGCCAAATTTATGTAATAACTAGATGTTAATATTCTACTAAGGTATCACTTGCCAATACTATTCCAATGTATTGACCCACTGTGGCTGTAACTTGTGATGTTGCAGGTTACTCTAATGATGATTAGGGGTTATGAGACTACACTCAACATGCTTGCCTGTGGCACATGAAGATGAAGACTTTATTTATATTGTTATGATTAAACTCTTGTATTAGGCCTATGTTCATGGAGTTGTAAAAGACTATGTTATCTCTAGAATGACGATAAAATAATGACCTTTGTTTTGTGTACTTCATCTTAAACTGTGGATGCTAGCATTTGATCCAGGGATTAGCATTGCAATCACAGGAATCCTTACCTTTATAAGGGAGGGATCTTACATATTCATACTATCTTGTCTCTTCTTAACTCTAGTATCTAACATTCCAACCTCACATTATATTAATGTGACTTATAATGAATAATCTAGGATAATATATCTATACTATGGTTCAATCATGTTCTATCCACCAATGCCAGTTATACATGATATAAGCATTCAATCTTGGTGACAAAAGCATGATCATTAGAATCCTTTGATCATATATGGCTTAGGTTTCTAGTTGGCTAATCAAGGCCTTCATTAATACAACACTACAGTTGTATTATAATTATCTTCTTAGTGTATCTATCAGACTAAGAGATATTACTCATTGACTATACCTACTTAATCCAATAGGATTTCTCTTGGGTAACTATCTTCAATATTCATCCATGTAATCCTCTATGTTACCACATATATCTTTATTTCAAATAACTCTTCTATCCATTTAGGATTGAGTTAACTCCATCAATTATCATATTGATTTAATTTCCTTTAATCACTCCCATCCTATAGATGATATCTAATACTAGCATTACTATTTACCTCTTCCTACTTCTTTGTTTATAGGCCTTAAGTGAATGCTACAATAAGGACAAGAGTTGATAGGTCAAGAATTGATAGGTTAAGAATTGGTGAATCAATAGTTGATTACTCAATATTGATGAACAACAAATATAAGGATAGGATTCAATAAAGATGATAAGGATTGATATGGAAAGAAAGATATATGGTGAATGATCTTGACTTTGGTTTCTTTCCTACTCAATCTCACTAGAGAGTTAAAGTTAGGTATTTCCATGATACTCATGGTATAAGTAGATGAGATTAAGATAGATCAAGATTTAGTTGTTGCATTACTATTACTTAAGTTATGGTTATAACTTGGTATTCATGAGTTGTATATTGAATACTGGGGTATGATTACTTGAGGATCAAATATAATCCCTTAAGTCATGTATTAGGGTTTAAATCTTATTACATTTGATCTACCTTTAGATCAAATCATGTTTACCCAAAATAAGGTTTTAGCAAAGGTCATATAGAAACTTATCGCAGTCAACTTGATGATCTACTTCAATTCCATCAAGTTAAGAGAAGCTTCAATCACTTCGACAAGTTTTTATTTAAAAGCGCGAAAATTATTCAGATTTTCTATGCATGAATGCAATGCACACATCTGTGTTCAGATTATTTCTAAGCTCTAATGCTGGGATGTTATAGCCGGCCCACTACAAACAGCGCACGCATGCTGAGTAAGTGGGCGACCCCACTCGTCATTGAGACAACGAGTGGCGAAGCGGTACGAGGGGATCTAGGCCACACGATCTAACTCTAATCGAATGACTCTGGTTCATCATCCACGTCGGATAGCACTGGCGAGATAGAACCCTAGCGCGGTAGGTGGGGGTCGTGGGAGGCTCACTGGGGCTTAGGAGATGGTCGGCGATGGGGGCGAACGACGAAGTCGACGACGGCGGTTCTCCTGGTACCTGCAGCTTCTCCTGTGGCGGCTCCAATCGACGACGCCTCTCCTCCTCTAGAGCGGCGAACTCCGGTGAAATTCAGGCCACCTGGTGCTCGCTTTGCTCCGGGGGTGAGTGGGGGTATCAGTGAGAGGTGGGGAGTTAACTGGTGTGACAAAAACGAGCGGGGGTGGCCTCCTTTTATAGTGGCTGAAGGGGACCGAATGGCGCGGGTGGAGCTCGTCGGTGTCGACGACACAGAGTGCAACTAGCATGGGCGATGATAGGGGACGGTGCGGTGCTCCCTGACGATGCTCAACGGCATGGTGGCGAGGCGTGGGGTGGTGCGAGATGGTCGGAATGTCGCGGCGCTCTGGGCGGGTCCGACGACATTTAATGGCGCACAGGCGATCCTGGCCGCGCGGCGGTGAGCGAGCATGTCTGGCGGGGTGTTGGGGTGCTGGTGATCACGTCTGCAAGCGGAAAGGGCGACGCGTGGTTTGTGCGAGCGTGTCGAGTGCGGCGCTCTGGCGCGCTCTCGGCATGGTCGCATAGAGAATGGTCGCTCGTGTTCTGGGTGGTCCAGTGGCTGGCTGTGCTCGGGGCCTGGACAGGGAGTGGCGGTGGATGGTGGCATGCGCCCCAGACATGGTGGCTTGGCTTTGTGCTTGCTCTGGATAGCTAGCCATGGTCGGCTGGCAAGGGTGTCTTCAGGTTGGCATGGCATGGTGCAATGGGTAGGGCTAGGGGTGGTAAAGGCACTGGTTGGCACTGGGGGCGACAAGGGTGATCAATGGTGAACAATTCTTAGCAAAATTACTGCTCAAAACAGTGAAGATTGGCCAGTTTGATTTTCTGTCTCCAAGTGTTTCATGAAATGGCCGCAAGAAATTCAAATTTGAATTCTGGATTCAAACTTGGTGGGTTTGCTAGGCACATACTAGGGAGTATCTGGTTAGTTGGATTGGTCAAGGGGCACTAGTTTGGATGGGTTTTGAAAAGGTGTGATCTTCACATATGTTAAAGATTCAATTTTAAATTGTCCTTTGAATGGGTTTGCCAAATGTTTCTGCAAGTTTGAAAGGTGGGATTTGGTTCACTTTTACTTGGTCTTGCACGGGTTGAAAAGAATTGGAAAAGTTTCTGTTTGAAATCTTGGACTAGAAACACTCAAAGTGAGCTAGTGAGCAAGATTGGCAAAAATGACCATTTGCTTTATTTGAATTGTTTGTGATTTTCTCTTGATTTGTTTCTGCTTGGAAATGTTTTAGATGATGTTATTTTCATCTTTAAACAATTCCTTGCTATTTAGGTTAATCATACAAGTCCATTCATGCATTCATCAAATCATCACATACACACATGCCTCCATTTGGTTTTTATTTAATCAAAGTTTTTGTTAACCCTAATTTTAGTGATTAGAGTTTGATGATCATTGTTTCATATTTTTGGGGTGTTACAAACCTTCCCTCCTTAAACAAAATCTCGTCTCGAGATTTGAGAAAGAAGAAAAAAGATTACCTAGGATTTAAAGAGATCGGGAAACTCCGTCCTAATGTGATCTTCTCGCTCTAGGTAGCTTCTTCTTCAGTGTGGTTGCTCCACTTAATCTTGAGAAACTTGATGCTTCGGGTTCTGGTGGTTCTAAAAGTTTCTTCGAAAATACGGATGGGTACTTCGGGATACGTCAAGTCATCGTTGATCTATATGGTCCGGTGATCTATTATTTTATGTAAGCAACGCAATAGCCTTAATGCTACTCTCTATTACGAGAATATTTGTTTTGACCAAGAAAAGATTTGATCATAGGATTGTTTGATATTTCCAAATCTTGGACAAAGTTTTCAAAGCAATATATGAATTTAAAACCATTCTTATGTCCATATTAAATAAATGATAAAGGCAATGTTTATTTAAATTCAATTGGGCCAATATAAGTTTTGAGTGAACAACAAGATTTTGTATTCATTTATGTATATAGTTCACTTTACAAAAATCCAGAATAATATTGAATTCAAACTCATTTGAATTCATTTGAAAAACATTCCTAAAAATCAAATTAGAAAAAGAAAAGGGAAAAGGAAAAGAATAAAAACCAGCGTTGCAAAATGAGCCCAGCACCAGAACCGGCCCAGCAAGCCCACCCGGAGCAACCCCTCCCCTCTCCCTCTTCCACGCAGGGACTGATCGGTGGACCCTCGCCAACTCACCCCCTTCTTCCCCAAATCACGCCCGCGACCACGTCGTCACCGGCTGTTTCTCCTCCTTCACCGCCGTGCCATAACTCGAGTAAATGCCGACGTTTTCGTGTGTGATCCTCTCCCCGGCTCCGGCTACTTAACCCCCACCCCTCGACGACCTTTTCCCCTTGCTCAGCACCCCCACTCCGCCACCAGGATGCCCCTATTTCGCTAAACACCGTCGCTGCTCCGATGGACTGCAACACCAATTTCGGCCAACCCTTCCACCCCTCTGCTCCTGGTTCACACGAGAACGCTCCAATTAACCTTACGCACCTCCCAGTACCACCAGCTCATTCGCGCGTGTCCGGAAACCTCGACTACGTCTTCGACCAGAACAGCGCCGCCGTTTGCCTCTTCTCCGACGAAGTCCTCTGGTTAGTACTGACAGCACCGCCCTCTCTCGTTGATACTCGCGTGACCAGCATCACTTTGCGCATCTGATGCACTACTTATTTTGCCCTGGCATGATCTGTACCTTCGCCAACCACGACGAACAGCCATACCCGACGCCTTCGCGAACTCCGGCGAGGAATCCCTGACGTTTCCGAGCGCCCTTCCGCCAACGAAGACCACCTTGAGCATCAGCGTCATCACGCGAACCTAGTGAGCTACCCCACTAACCTTCTCGCTTCCTGTATCGCCGGTAGCATCACCATCTGACCGCGCCGCCGCCAGCCACCGTCGTAGCGCCGCTGGTTTTTGGTTAGATTTATTTAGGCCGTTAGATCTAGATCTGATGCGTAGAAATAGATCACTTAAGCGAAGCGGTGCGCACAGATCTGGCCGTGCGCTGCCACTTAAATCCAACGTCCCATGTTAGCTGATCCGTGCGAACCGGTACCGACGAATCAGAAGCTGCCGCGTGGCACTGTTTTATTTAAAAAGACAGAAACATTTCTATTATATGTTCAAACTTGCAAAATTCATAACTTTTAATCCACACGTCCAAATTTTACAAATTTTATATCATTGGAATCAGAAGAAAGAATTATATCCAACCATGCAATTTGTTTAATAAATTGCTTCTGTAAAATTGGTTATTTTTGCAGAGAATTTTGTAGGCTTATTTTGAGTATAAAAATTATTTGAAAAATGTTTTAAAGATCAAATTAAGTTTAATTAGTGTATAAATGTTTAGTTTATTGATCGGTACTGTTTTACTTGTCTTGTGGGGTTTAGAAAAATCATCACATGTCATTGCATACATTCATATATTTTTCTTGTTTATTTTGATGTGTGAAATTGGTGCTATCATTTTATGTGTAGATTTTGGTGCTAGTGGTGATTGTGACTGTGAGGATTGTTGTTACTCCCCCAACTACCAAGGCAAGTGGTGCTTCATAATTTTTATCCCAATATTTTTGACTATGCATTAGAAATATTTTGTGTAGGGCTTGCATGAATATTTTTGCTAAGTATTTATATGCTATGCTTGGGAAATCCTAGTAGTTGTAAAATTGTTAGAGTTTCCTCTAAGTTAAGATACTTGCTATTGTCATGCTTAGCCTAGCTAGTAGCAACCAAGGGTGGAATAAATAGATGCTATGGAAAAATATTGCTAAGTCTTTGACTTATGTTTTTGCTTAATAAAACAACTAAGTGAATGAAACACCTGGGTGGAATGGTGGATTGGTTTGTGTTGAGTGGTTACACAAGGCCCATTTCTATGGTTTACCTTGTGTATCTCATTTGTGGAATGCCACCCAGGAACAAAGGGATTTGAGATGCCATATGTTAAGAAGCTTCTAGTGCAGCCACATGGCATTATGGGCTCTGCCTGGATCATATAGGTTGCAATAACTTAGCCAAATGGATAGTTGGTGGTAGGGGATGATAGGTTTGGAGTGCATCCATTTTGGTCTAAGGGAAGGCTTCTGAAAGGTCCTGTCTTGGTGAAAATCAAGTCTTGTGGGGAAAGTGCACCACCTCTGCAGAAGGAAGAAACTAAGTACTTAGCCGTGTCCCTGGTAATGGACAAAATGAGCATCAAGACATGGAAGCTATCAAGAATCTCCTCATCCCAATTTTCTAAGTTAAATCTTGTGGTTGAACAAGGGTGAAGGTTCACCAATTTATATTGGTGGTTCCTTGGGAGTTTTTGCCAAACAAAAACTTAGTGTTTTCAACTAATAGGTAAAACCTATTTTGAGCAAAGCAAGCCTAAGCTACACTTAGCCAAATTCATGTAGTAACTAGATGCTAATATTCTACTAAGGTATCACTTTCCAATACTATTCCAATGTATTGACCCACTATGGCTGTAACTTGTGATGTTGCAGGTTACTCTGATGATGATTAGGGGTTATGAGTCTACACTCAACATGCTTTCCTGTGGCACATGAAGATGAAGACTTTTATTTATATTGTTATAATCAACTCTTGTACTAGCCTATGGCTATGGAGTTGTAAAAGACTATGTTATCTCTGGAATGACGATGTAATAATGACCTTTGTTTCTGTGTACTTCATCTTAAACTGTGGATGCTAGCAATTGATCCAGGGACTAGCATTGCAATCACAGGGATCTTTACCTTTATAAAGGTGGGATCTTATAGATGGTATCAGAGCACTATGTTGCATGTAGAATTATGACCCTAGGATTGGATTAGAAACCACTAAGGAGATGAACTCCATCAACGAAGCCGTGAGGAAGGGACCACTCATGACCATGACTTTGGAGTATGAGACTGAATTTCCCAAGGCCCTTAAGAACCTTATGGTTACCATGGGGATACATGGTGCAGCTGTGTACAAAGGATTCCCCGTGATGGATGAAGCAGAAGAGTATTGGTGGGTGCAACTTCACCTGTACAAAAACAAGGAAGAAAACCACAAGGAGTCAGGATTCTGCATGGTCACCAACTCAGAAATGCACACAACATTCTTTGACTCTGCAAGAAATGCAGCTTGGAATGCTATCAAGGAGCTTGGTGATAGACTCAAGTGCAGAATGCTCAACACCCAAAATGACCTTAGGGAAGGAAAGAAGCATACCGAAGAGTTAGAGGCTACTAACCAACGTTTAAGAGAAGACATCATAGACTTAGCAATGGAGTCATGTGATCAGGATCGACAGATTGCCTCTAGGGATGCCCTGATAGCCAACTTGGCAAGTGAGTGGGGATTGTAATGTACTCCATTAGTTGGACCACCACACTTAACGTTCTTGCTTCCAAAAATTTGTCTAAGTTATGTTGAACCTTTGATACTTGTAATGGATTTGTGTATGCCATGACTTGTGTGTTTGGTGCTAAAGATGTGCTTGTGATATTTGTCTTGTGATTTTTTCTCTACCTGTGTTGATTCTAACTTTTCTCTATCTTATAAAATAGATGCCTAATGTTGTTATCAGCACGGCTGAGGAGTTCAAGGGAACTCGTTTTGGCACTCGTCTCATTGAGCTCACTAGTGTGCTCAACCTTCCACTTCCTAGCATCATGACACTTCCACTCACCAAGTTTGAGAGGAAGGACCTTTGGGGCTTCAGAGTCACTCATCCGGGACGCCAGATAGAGCCAACCACGGAGGCCATCACTTTCAAGCTGATGCATGACGACAAGGAGAGAGTCTTAGATGTATTCATGCAGGAATTACTCGGGCGCCTAGTAGGAAGACACTCCACAGAGGTTAGGGGTCCTTACTTTCACCCCTTCGGGAGACGCAACGAGGAGGGTGAGGCTATAGAGTACGAGGATGCTGCTAGACAGACGATGGAGCCGATTTGTCTGTACCTCCAGGACCTAGAGGGTCTTATTAGGCACCTAGATACTGATAGGACCAACGTCATGCTTAGCAATGACAAGCTCTAGGTTCAGCTCCGAGAGAAGGACAAGCTCTTCGCGGAGCAAGACGAGATAGTCAACGAAATGGAGGCCAAGTTTGAAAGCCAGGACAAAAAATTCAAGAGCCAGGAGAAAAGAGTCCAAGATAGGAACAAGAAGATCCGGGAGATGAAGGAAGAGCTAGAGGCCAAGGACTTCGAGATTGAGCATCAGCAGGGAGTGATCGAGAGGCTTCGCTCACAGAAGAGGGCTCTTAGGGCCAAGATAGAGGCCTTGACTACAAGTGTTGATGAGTACAAGACCGCTATGGATAATGCAGGTCTTACCCTTGTTGACATAGAGATTGATGCGGAGGAGTAGTATATACTACACATTTATCTATCATCTACCATACTTTTGATTATTGAGTCGCAATGACCATCCAACATGTGGGTGGCTTGCTATGGTGTGTTTGCGTTTCCAAAATTGTTGTTTATGTCGTTCAAACTCTATGATATTTTGATGCTTGGTTATTGTGATTGTCTATGTGATGTATTGTGCATGTTAAGCATCTATGGGTATCTCATTCTTATCCTTATGAAAACCACAGATGCCTCCTCGACGTGCCAACCCCAACCCAAACAACAACAATGTCACCCCCGAGATGCAGTAGTTGATGACAGCACAGACACAACTGATGCAGATGATGACCACTTTTATACAAAACCAGAATCAGAATAACAACAGCAACAATAATGATAACAATAACAACCAGAATAATCCGCCAGGATTTGACATGCTCACCAGATTTCTAAGACTGAGGCCTGCAAAGTTCTCAGGGACCACTGATCCAATGGTGGCCAATGATTGGATATGTTTAGTGAACAAGGATTTAGTGACTGTCGGCTGCACCGACGAGGAGAAGGTCAGGTTTGCAGCACATCTGTTGGAAGGACCAGCAGCAACCTGATGGGATAACTTCCAGATCACTACTCCCATTGAGGATGTGACTTGGGCTATCTTTGAGGATGGATTCCGTACAGCTCACATCTCATGCGGAGTGATGAATTTGAAGAAGGAGTTCCACAACCTGAAACAGCGTCACTGCAGTGTGGCTGAATATATTGAGGAGTTCAACAATCTGGCGCGTTATGCACCGGATGAAGTTGATACAGATGCCAAGAGGAAGGAGAAATTCCTCGAAGGACTGAATGATGAACTGAATCTGCAGCTGTCTGTTGCCTATGTCCCAACCTACCAATCACTTTGTGACAAGGCTACCATCTTGGAAAACAAGATGAAACAAGTTGAGAGTAGGAAGAGGAAGCACATCTTTGATAAGCACAGCTCGGGATCATCTCACAAGCGTTCCCATCATGATGATAGTGGGAATTCTGGATCCCACAAACATGGAAAGTACAACAACCACCAAGGCCACAACCGCCATCATGACAACAAGCATCACCGCGGTCATGATAATGATAAGTATAAGAATCACAAGAGTGGGTACAAGAGCCACCACAATGGAGGTGGAACTGGTAGTGGAAGTCAGCCTGTCAAGAAAGATCTTAGTCAGGTTGAATGGATCAAGTGTAAGAAGATGGGGCACTATGCTAATGAGTGCCCAGAAAAGAAAGTTGATGGTACCAACAAGCCCAACCCTTTCTAGAAGGGACAAGTGAACCACATCAATGTGGAAGAGATATATGAGGAATCTGATGCTGTGGCTAGTAAGTTCAAACTCAATTCTATTCCAGCACTTGTTCTTTTTGATACTGGTGCATCACATTCATTCATATCAAAAGCATTTGTTGATAGAAATGGGTTTCCAACTGAAAATGTGGGGTGTCCAATAAAAGTAAGTTCTCCCGGTGGAGATATGATAGTAAGTCTTGGATGTCGTGATCTAGTGATAGAATTTGGAAAGCATAAGTTTCCAATTAGTATGATAATCCTAGATTCCTAAGGACTGGACATAATTTTGGGAAGGGACTGGATGACCAAGTATGAAGGAGTACTAGATTGTGCCAATCGTACTGTCGCACTCACAACCCTGAATAAGAAACGGATTAGATTCAAGTCTAACTTTGAATCAAAAGGGAGTAAGCTAAATTCTCTTCAGGGGGTTAGCATAGACAGTGTGCTAATTGTGAGAGAATATCCGGATGTGTTTCCGGAGGAATTGCCGGGAATGCCACCAGATAGAGATGTGGAATTTCTGATTGATTTGCTGCCAGGATCAGGACCAATAGCAAAGAGACCTTAAGAGATGTCAGTTGATGAGTTGAAAGAACTCAAGAAACAACTTGGAGAACAGTTACAGAAAGGATTATTCAACCAAGTTCTTCATCATGGGGAGCACCAGTCTTGTTTGTGGAAAAGAAAGATAGAAGTCAAAGGTTATGCATCGATTATTGTTCACTCAGTGAAGTGACTATCAAGAATAAATACCCTTTGCCCAGAATCAATGACTTGTTTGATCAGTTAGAAGTAGCCCGTGTGTTCTCAAAGATTGATCTCCTGTCAGGCTATTTTTAACTTAAGATAAGGGAACAAGACATACCTAAGACTGCTTTCACCACTAGGTATGGATTGTATGAGTACACTGTGATGCCATTTGGTTTGACCAATGCACCAGCCTACTTCATGAATATGATGAACAAGGTGTTCATGGAGTTTCTTGACAAGTTTGTTGTTGTCTTCATCGATGACATTTTGATCTACTCCAAGAGCAATGAAGAGCATGAAGGACATTTGTGTTTGATACTTGAGAAGCTTAGAGAGCATAAACTGTATGCCAAATTCAGCAAGTGTGAATTTTGGCTGAATGAGGTTGGATTTCTTGGACACAATGTGTCAGGAGATGGTGTAGCAGTTGATCCCGCAAAAGTGTCAGCTGTAACTGAGTGGGAATCTCCTAAGTCAGTGAAAGAAGTTCGTAGTTTCCTTGGCTTGGCAGGATACTATAGAAGGTTTATTGAGAATTTCTCAAAGGTAGCTAAACCAATGATGGAGTTACTCAAGAAAGACATGAAATTTGATTGGACAGAAGGATGTGAACTCAGTTTCCAAGAGTTGAAGAAGAGACTAGTGACAGCACCAGTCTTATGTCTGCCAGATTTGGAGAAGGATTTCCAAGTGTATTGCGATGCATCTCACCAAGGATTAGTTGTAGTTTTAATGCAAGAAGGGAAAGTTGTGGCTTATGCCTCGAGACAACTCAAAACTCATGAAGTGAATTATCCTACTCATGATTTAGAGTTATCCTCTGTTGTCCATGCACTTAAAACATGGAGACACTATCTTTTGGGAAAGCGATGTGAAGTGTTCACATATCACAAAAGTTTGAAGTATATCTTCACTCAGAAAGAAATCAACATGAGACAAAGAAGATGTCTAGAACTCATCAAGGACTATGACTTGAGTTTGCAATACCACCCCGGTAAAGCAAATGTTGTAGCAGATGCACTAATCCGTAAAGTTTATGTGAATGGTCTTACTAAGGGAGAGTTGCCAGATGATCTGTGTGCCCAATTCAAAGATCTCAGATTGGAGATTGTGCCTGAAGGACATCTCATGTCATTGGATGTTCAACCCACCTTGTTGGAAAAATTAAGGAAGCCCAAAAGGCGGACAAGGAAATTGAAGAGATTAAGGAAAAGATTGGTAAAGGAAAAGCCAAAGGACTCCATGAAGACAAACATGGTACTTTATGGTATGGAAAACATACTACATTCCGCAAGATCCGGAGCTTCGGAAACTGATTTTACAGGAAGCACACAACTCACCGTATTCCATTCATCCAGGTAACACCAAAATGTACATGGATGTGAAGGAAAGATTTTGGTGGAATAATCTCAAGAAGGACATCGCCAAACATATCACTTTATGTGATGTATGTAGTAGAGTGAAAGTGGAACATAAGAAACCAGCAGGATTGTTACAACCACTACCTATTCCCGATTCGAAGTTGGACAAGATTGGCATGGATTTCATCACCGGATTGCCAAGGACCAGATCAGGATATGATTCTATTTGGGTAGTAGTGGATCGCCTAACTAAAGTGGCTCATTTCATACCCGTGAAGACAACCTATACAAGTGCTAAGTTGGCCAAGATCTATATGAATAGGATTGTGTGTCTGCATGGAGTACCCAGGAGTATTGTGTCTGATAGGGGAACTCAATTCACTCCTTATTTTTGGAGACAACTGCATGAGTCATTGGGAACGAGATTGGAATTCAGTACTGCTTTTCATCCCCAGACTGATGGACAGACAGAAAGGACCAACCAGATCTTAGAGGATATGTTGAGGGCATGTGCCCTATATTATGGAGCTAGTTGGGATGAAAGTCCGCCTTACGCGGAATTATCTTACAACAACAGCTATCAAGCTAGTATTGAGATGGCACCGTTTGAGTTTCTCTATGGGAGAAAGTGTACTACACCATTACTATGCAATGGTGTTGGAGAAAGGAACTTGTTCGGGCCAGAACTAATCAAGGAAGCTGAAGAGAAAGTCAAATTGGTAAAGGACAGATTGAAGATAGCACAGTCCCGACAGAAGAGCTACGCAGATCCCAAGCGTAGGGAAGTCACCTATGAAGTGGGTGATAGAGCTTATCTTAGAGTATCACCACTTCGTGGAGTGAAGAGGTTTGGAGTCAAAGGAAAATTGGCCCCAAGATATTTTGGACCATTCAAGATTCTGAGCCGTAAAGGAGAAGTGGCATATGATATTGACTTGCCTGAATCATTGTCTGCCGTCCATAATGTGTTTCATGTGAGTCTGCTAAAGAAATGTCATCCAGAGATGGAGGAGACTTCTTTGAAGGATACTATACCTTTGGAGGAGGTCCAATTGGAAAGTGATCTCACTGATGAGGAAAAACCTATCAAGATTCTTGAGACTGCAGAAAGAGTTACTCGGACAAAGACTATCAAATTTTGCAAAGTCCAGTGGAACCATCATTCCGAAGAAGAAGCAACATGGGAAAGAGAAGATGACCTTCGGAAAGACCACCCTCACCTATTTGCTAGCCAATCCGAATCTCGAGGAGATTCACCTTAAGGGGGTTAGATTTGTAACATCCCAAAAATCATGATTTCAAAGTTTGCATATCATTCATGCATTCATAATCATTTTTAGACCATTTCTTAAAAAACAGAAACTTTGTGATCTATTATTTTATGTAAGCAAGGCAATAGCCTTAATGCTACTCTCTATTATGAGAATATTTTTTTTGACCAAGAAAAGATTTGAGCATAGGATTGTTTGATATTTCCAAATCTTGGACAAAGTTTTCAAAACAAAATATGAATTTAAAACCATTCTTATGTCCATATTAAATAAATGATAAAGGCAATGTTTATTTTAAATTCCATTGGGCCAATATAAGTTTTGAGTGAATAGCAAGATTTTGTATTCATTTATGTGTATAGTTCACTTTACAAAAATCCAGAATAAGATTGAATTCAAACTCATTTGAATTCATTTGAAAAACATTCCTGAAAATCAAATTAGAAAAAGAAAAGGGAAAAGGAAAAGAATAAAAACCAGCGTTGCAAAATGAGCCCAGCACCAGAACCGGCCCAGCAAGCCCACCCGGAGCAACCCCTCCCATCTACCTCTTCCACGCGCGCAAACTTACCCCGCAGAGACTGACCGGTGGACCCTCGCCAACTCACCCCCTTCTTCCCCAAATCACGCCCGCGACCACGTCGTCGCCGGCTGTTTCTCCTCCTTCACTGCCGCGCCATAACTCGAGTAAATGGCGACGTTTTCGTGCGTGATCCTCGCCCTGGATCCGGCTACTTAACCCCGACCCCTCGACGACCTTTTCCCCTTGCTCAGCACCCCCACTCCGCCACCAGGTTGCCCCTATTTCGCTAAACACGGCCACTGCTCCGACGGACTGCAACCACAATTCCGGCCAACCCCGTCCACTCCTCTGCTCCTGGTTCACACGAGCATGCTCCACTTCACCTTACGCACCTCCCAGTACCACCAGCTCACTCGCGCGCGCCCGGAAACCTCGACTACGTCTTTGACCAGAATAGCGCCGCCGTCTGCCTCTTCTCGGACGAACTCCTCTGGTTAGTACTGACCGCGCCACCCCCTCTCGTTGACACTCGCGTGACCAGCATCACTTTGCGCATCTGACGCACTACTTCTATTACCCTGGCATGATCTGTACCTTCGCCAACGACGACGAACAGCCGTACCTGACGCCTTCGCGAACTCCGGCGAGGAATCCCTGACGTTTCCGAGCGCCCCTCCGCCATCGAAGACCACCTTGAGCATTAGCGTCGTCACGCGAACTCGGTGAGCTACCCCACTAACCTTCTCTCTTCCTGTATCGCCCGTAGCATCACCGTCTGACCATGCCGCCGCCAGCCACCGTTGCAGCGCCGCTGGTTTTTGGTTCGATTGATTTAGGCCGTTAGATCTAGATCTGATGCGTATAAATAGATTACTTAAGCGAAGCGGTACACACAGATCTGGCCGTGCGCTGCCACTTAAATCCAACGGCCCACGTTAGCTGATCCGTGCGAACCGGTACCGACGAATCAGAAGCTGCCGTGTGGCGCTGTTTTATTTAAAAAGACAGAAACATTTCTATTAGATGTTCAAACTTGCAAAAATCATAACTTTTAATCCACATGTCCAAATTTTGCAAATTTTATATCATTGGAATCATAAGAAAGACTTATATCCATCCATGCACTTTTTTTAGTAAATTGCTTCTGTAAAATTGGTTATTTTTGCATAGAATTTTGTAGGCTTATTTTGAGTATAAAAATTATCTGAAAAATGTTTTAAAGATCAAATTAAGTTTAATTAGTGTATAAATGTTTAGTTTATTGATCAGTACTGTTTTACTTGTCTTGTGGGGTTTAGAAAAATCATCACATGTCATTGCATCCATTCATATATTTTTGCTTGTTTATTTTGATGTGTGAAATTGGTGCTATCATTTTATGTGTAGATTTTGCTACTAGTGGTGATTGTGACTGTGAGGATTGTTGTTACTCCCCCAACTACCAAGGCAAGTGGTGCTTCATAATTTTTATCCCAATATTTTTACTATGCATTAGAAATATTTTGTGTAGGGCTTGCATGAATATTTTTGCTAAGTATCTATATGCTATGCTTGGGAAATCCTAGTAGTTGTAAAATTGTTAGAGTTTTCTCTAAGTTAAGATACTTGCTATTGTCTTGCTTAGCCTAGCTAGTAGCAACCAAGGGTGGAATATATACATGCTATGGAAAATATTGCTAAGTCTTTGACTTATGTTTTTGCTTAATAAAACAACTAAGTGAATGAAACACACCTGGGTGGAATGGTGGATTGGTTTGTGTTGAGTGGTTACACAAGGCCCATTTCTATGGTTTAACTTGTGTATCTCACTTGTGGAATGCCATCAAGGAACAAAGGGATTTGAGATGCCATATGTTAAGAAGCTTCTAGTGTAGCCACATGGCATTATGGGCTCTGCCTGGATCATATAGGTTGCAATAACTTAGCCAAATGGACAGTTGGTGGTAGGGGATGATAGGTTTGGAGCGCGTCCATTTTGGTCTAAGGGAAGGCTTCTGAAAGGTTCTGTCTTGGTGAAAATCAAGTCTTGTGGGGAAAGTGCACCACCTCTGCAGAAGGAAGAAACTAAGTACTTAGCCATGTCCCCGGTAATGGACAAAATGAGCATCAAGATATGGAAGCTATCAAGAATCTCCTCATCCCAAATTTCTAAGTTAAAACTTGTGGTTGAACAAGGGTGAAGGTTCACCAATTTCTATTGGTGGTTCCTTGGGAGTTTTTGCCAAACAAAAACTTAGTGTTTTCAACTAATAGGTATAACCTATTTTGATCAAAGCAAGCATAAGCTACACTTAGCCAAATTCATGTAGTAACTAGATGCTAATATTCTACTAAGGTATCACTTGCCAATACTATTCCAATGTATTGACCCACTGTGGCTATAACTTGTGATGTTGCAGGTTACTCTGATGATGATTAGGGGTTACGAGTCTATACTCAACATGCTTGCCTGTGGCACATGAAGATGAAGACTTTTATTTATATTGTTATGATAAACTCTTGGACTAGCATATGGCTATGGAGTTGTAAAAGACTATGTTATCTCTAGAATGATGATGTAATAATGACCTTTGTTTCTGTGTACTTCATCTTAAACTGTGGATGCTAGCAATTGATCCAGCGACTAGCATTGCAATCACAGGGATCTTTATCTTTATAAAGGTGGTATCTTACAACTATTCTACTGCTGATAACCTCCAATCCAACATATGGTTACCTCTAACTACATTCATACTCTTCCTTAATCATCCACCACTAATATTACCCCAGTAGTTGTATATATCAAACTTTACTTCACCTCAGGTGTTAGTATTTCCCAAGAGAAAACTACTACTATAATCCAATGTTACTCTAGCATCATCTTATTCATACTATCTTGTCTCTTCTTAACTCCAGTATCTAACATTCCAACCACACATTATATTAATGTGACTTGTAATGACTAATCTAGGATAATATATCTATACTATGGTTCAATCATGTTCTATACACCAATGCCACTTATACATGATATAAGCATTCAGTCTTGGTGACAAAAGCATGATCATTAGAATCCTTTGATCATATATGGATTAGGTTTCCAGTTGGCTAATCAAGGCCTTCATTAATAGAACACTACAATTGTATTACAATTATCTTCTTAGTGTATCTATCTGACTAAGAGATATTACTCATTGACTATACCTACTTAATCCAATATTATTTCTCTTGGGTAACTATCTTCAATATTCATCCATGTAATCCTCTATGTTACCACATATATCTTTATTTCAAATAACTCTTCTATCCATTCAGGAGTGAGTTAACTCGATCAATTATCATATTGATTTAATTTCCTTTAATCACTCCCATCCTATAGATGATATCTAATACTAGCATTACTATTTACCTCTTCCTACTTCTTTCTTTATAGGCCTTAAGGGAATGCTACAACAAGGACAAGAGTTGATAGGTCAAGAATTGATAGGTTAAGAATTGGTGAATCAATATTTGATTACTCAGTATTGATGAACAACAAATATAAGGATATGATTCAATAAAGATGATAAGGATTGATATGGAAAGAAAGATATATGGTGAATGATCTTGACTTTGGTTTCTTTCCTACTCAATCTCACTAGAGAGTTAAAGTTAGGTATTTCCATGATACTCATGGTATAAGTAGATGAGATTAAGATAGATCAAGATTTAGTTGTTCCATTCCTATTACTTAAGTTATGGTTATAACTTGGTATTCATGAGTTGTATATTGAATACTGGGATATGATTACTTGAGGATCAAATATAATCCCTTAAGTCATGTATTAGGGTTTAACTCTTATTACATTTGATCTACCCTTAGATCAAATCATGTTTACCCAAAATAAGATTTTAGCAAAGGTCATATAGAAACTTATCGCATTCAACTTGATGATCTACTTCAATTCCATCAAGTTAAGAGAAGCTTCAATCACTTTGACAAGTTTTTATTTAAAATCGTGAAAATTATTCAGATTTTCTATGCATGAATGCAATGCAAACATCTGTGTTCAGATTATTTCTAAGCTCTAATGCTGGGATGTTATAGCCGGCCCACTACGCACAGCGCGCGCAGGCTGAGTAAGTGGGCAACCCCACTCGTCAGTGAGACAACGAGTGGTGAAGCGGTACGTGGGGATCTATGCCACACGATCTAACTCTAATCGAACGACTCTGGTTCATCGTCCACGTCGGGTAGCACCGGCGAGACAGAACCATAGCGTGGCAGGTGGGGGTCGTGGGAGGCTCACCGGGGCTCAGGCGATGGTCGGCGATGGGGGCGAATGACGAAGTCGATGACGACGGTTCTCCTGGTACCGACAGCTTCTCCTGGGGCGGCTCCAATCGACGGCGCCTCTCCTCCTCTACAACGGCGAACTCCGGTGAAATTTAAGCCACCTGGTGCTAGCCTTGCTCCGGGGGTGAGTGGCGGTATCAGTGAGAGGTGGGGAGTTAACTGGTGTGACGAAAACGAGCGGGGGTGGCCTCCTTTTATAGTGGCTGGAGGGGACCGAATGGCGCGGGTGGATCTTGTCGGTGTCGATGGCACAGAGTGCTACTAGCATGGGCGATGATAGGGGATGGTGCGGTGCTCCCTGGCGACGCTCAACGGCATGGTGGCGAGGCGTGGGGCGGTGCGAGCTGGTCGGAACGTCGCGGCGCTCTGGGCGGGTGCGACAGCAATTTTAATGGCGCACAAGCGCTCCTGGTCGCGCGGCAGTGAGCGAGCATGTCTGGCGGGGTGCTGGGGTGCTAGTGATCACGTCTGCAAGCGGCAAGGGCGGCGCGTGGTTTGCGCGAGCGTGTCGAGTGCGGCGCTCTGGCGCGCTCTCGACATGGTCGCATAGAGAATGGTCGCGCGCGTTCTGGGTAGTCCAGTGGCTGGCTGTGCTCAGGGCCTGGACAGGGAGTGGCGGTGGACGGTGGCGTGCGTCCCAGACATGGTGTCTTGGCTTTGTGCTTGCTCTGGCTAGCTAGCCATGGTCGGATGGCAAAGGTGTCTTCGGGTTGGCATGGCATGGTGCAATGGGTAGGGCTAGGGGTGGTAAAGGCACTGGTTGGTACTGGGGGAGACAAGGATGATCAATGGTGAACAATGCTTAGCAAAATTACTGCTCAAAACAGTGAAGTTTGGCCAGTTTGATTTTCTGTCTCCAAGTGTTTTATGTAATGGCCGCAAGAAAGGTTTTGCTCGGCACATACTAGGGAGTATCTGGGTAGTTGGATTGGTCAAGGGGCACTGGTTTGGATGGGTTTTGAAAAGGTGTGATCTTCACATATGTTAAATATTCAATTTTGAATTGTCCTTTGAATGGGGTTGCCAAATGTTTCTGCAAGTTTGAAAGGTGGGCCTTGGTTCACTTTTACTTGGTCTTGCAAGGGGTGAAAAGAATTATAAAATTTTCTGTTTGAAATCTTGGACTAGAAACACTCAAAGTGACCTAGTGAGCAAGATTGGCAAAAATGACCATTTGCTTTATTTGAATTGTTAGTGATTTTATCTTGATTTGTTTCTGCTTGGAAATGTTTTAGATGATGTTATTTTCATATTTAAACCATTCCTTGATATTTAGGTTAATCACACAAGTCCATTCATGCATTCATCAAATCATCACATACACACATGCCTCCATTTGGTTTTTTATTTAATCAAAGTTTTTGTTAACCCTAATTTTAGTGATTAGAGTTTTATGATCATTGTTTCATATTTTTGGGGTGTTACAAACCTTCCCTCCTTAAACAAAATCTCGTCCCAAGATTTGAGAAAGAAGAAAAAAGATTACCTAGGATTTAAAGAGATCGGGAAACTCTGTCCTAATGTGATCTTCTCGCTCCCAGGTAGCTTGTTCTTCAGTGTGGTTGCTCCACTGAATATTGACAAACTTGATGCTTCGGGTTCTGGTGGTTCTGAAAGCTTCTTCCAAAATACGGATGGGTACTTTGGGATACGTCAGGTCATCGTTGATCTCTATGGTCCGGTGATCGATGTATTTGCGAAGTCTTCTCCGGAACTTCAAGGCATTTGCGAAGTAACGATATATGGAACACATTGTGCACTGCTGACATTTCCTCTGGCAGTTCCAATTGATACAATACTTCTCCTCGATGATTCAGAATCTTGAAGGGTCCGATATATCTGGGGGCTAACTTTCCTTTGAGCTGGAAACACTGCATTCCCTTCAAAGGCGACACTTTGAGATACACAAAATCTCCGATATTGAAAGCTAGGTCTCGACGTCTCTTGTCGGCATAACTCTTCTGTCTTGACTAGGCGGTCTTGAGGTGCTCATGAATCTTTTGAACTTTCTCTTCTGCTTCTCGTAGGATGTCGGGTCCGAAAATCTGACTATCTCCCACTTCCGACCAATTCAAAGGGATGTGACACTTCCTTCCATACATGAATTCAAATGGGGCCATTTGCGGACTAGCATGATAACTGTTGTTGTATGAAAATTCTGCGCAAGGCAGACAGTCTTCCCATTTAGATCCATACTCTAGCACACATGCTCTCAACATATCTTCGAGTATTTGATTTACTCGCTTCGTTTGTCCATCGTCTAAGGGTGATACGCTATGCTGAAATCCAGTCGAGTTCCCAAACCTTCTTGGACTTTCTTCCAGAATCTAGAGGTAAAATGAGTTCCTCGATCCGATACGATGTTCTTGGGGACTCCGTGCAAACTTACAATTCTAGCGATGTACAACTCTGCTAGCTTCAAACTCTGGTATGTGGTCTTGACTGGTAAGAAATGGGCGACTTTGGACAATCTGTCGACTATGACCCAGATAGAGTCATTTCCCCTACTAGACGTAGGAAATCTGGTGATGAAGTCCATTCCAACTGAATCCCATTTCCATTCCGGAATCTGTTATGGTTGCAATAGTCCTGTAGGTCTTTGATGTCCCTCCTTGACCCTCTGACATATATCACACTTGGCGATATAGCTTCCGGTTTCTCTCTTCATCTTCTGCCACCAAAATTCCTCCTTCAAATCATGATACATCTTCGTTCCTCCGGGGTGGATGGAATAAAGAGTATCATGGGCCTCTTTCAAAATAACTTCTTTCAACTCTGAATCTGCTGGTACACAAAGGCCTCTTTTGTGCCACAGAACTCCTTCTTCATCCTCGGTGAATCCGGGTACTTTCCCTGTAACGATATGACATTTGATTCCATCGATACTAGCATTCCCTTTCTGCGCCTCCTTGATCTGACTGATCAAAGTGGGTTGAAGTTCTATTCTAGCCAAAAATCCTTCACTCACTAATTACATTCTAAAACCTTGCATCTCTTTGTGCAAACTTGGTTGCTCCTTCAAAAGCATGGAGTTCAAGCGACACGGCAATCTGCTAAGGGCATTTGCTACCACATTGGCTTTACCGGGGTGATAGTGGATGTCTAGATCATAGTCCTTGATTAGCTCAATCCATCTTCTCTGCCTCATATTCATGTCACATCCCAAATTTTATATTTGGTCTTGCATATCATTCATATCATTGCATCATGCTTTCCCATACAAAACCGTCGATCTAAATGAATCGGCGGAACGCTATTTTCGAAACCCTATTCTATTCCTTCTACGAGGCTCCTACGGGAGGCATTAGAAGAACTAGAGTTGCCACCCTTGTAGCCTAGTGGTTTCACCCAACCTTTGACCCTAGATTGTCCCCCTCGATTTTACAAAACCGTAGGAGCAAGAATCGCTCGATTCGGAGCTCATACGGAAAAGTTATCGCCGTTTTATTAAACGTCGGAAAAACGGTCCGAATTTCGGGCCGATTTCCAAGTCCTTTTCCAATTCTGCGCGCCGAATTCGCGTAGGACCCCATGAGGGGGCCCCACATAAGAGGCCACCCCGGCCTCGAGAACCGCACCCCCGCCTCGATCGCCTCCCCGCGCGCTGCCTTCCACCTGCGAGCCGCCGCCTCCTCCTCCACGCGCCCCCGCCGCCCGCGTGCCGCCGCGCCGCCTCGGCCGCTGCCCCGCCGCCGCGCGCCACGCCATCGCCGCCACCACCTCGCAGCGCGCCTCCGCCGCCAGCGCGCCGCCTCCCCGCAGCCGCGCAGCGCCCCGCCGCCGCTCGCCCGCCCCGCCGCTGCAGCGCCTCGCCCAAGCCGCCGCCTCGCCGCTGCTGCCGCTGCCGCCGCTGCTGCTTGCGCCGCTGCTGCGCTGCTGCCGCTGCCGCACTGCGCCGCCTCGCTGCTGCGCGCTAGCGCGCCCTCGCGCGCGCGCTGTCCCACACGCACGCACGCGCCGTCTTGCGTGCCGCGTTGACGATCTCAAACCACGCGCTGACCGTCTCCCTCCGCGCAAGAAAAACACCGACGCCGGAACCGATCGCCGCCACCGTCCGGAACTCGCCGCCGTTCGTTTTGCCGTTTGTCTCCGGTAAGTCTGCAGCCACCGTTAGATCTCAGATCAGTGGTTCAGATCGGTCGTTGACCGGTCAGACTCAGGCGTTGACTAGTCAGACGCCCAGTCAGCAGATGCGTTGACCAGTCAACAGACACAGTTGACTGGTTAATTTCGTTAATTGTTTTAGTTGAGAGATTTCGGTAGAAACTTGTAAATTGCGTAGAAATTAAACCGCTTGGCCAAAAATTGCAAATAAAATATGTGTAGATTCAGTAAGTCATGTAGAACCATGCTGTACCTTTGGTTCAGAGTTTTGCGGCAAGGTTTAGTACAGTTTAATCAAATAGGTTAATGGCCTTTTCGGAGCAATTAATTCGTAGAAAAAGATCCGTAGCTCCAAAAACCGCATATGATATGTCCCTGGATTCAGTGGAAAGAGGGGATCTCATCGTGAATTAAAAAGATAGGCTTACAGTAAAAACTTCTGCAGAAACTGTCTAGTGGCTTTCTGCAGTGTTTTAATTACTCGGGGAGTTTTATAATTCCTTTTTGAGTAATTCCAGTTGGTACTGTTTCTAATCAGTGATGCCTATGAGGTAGAATTTTTCCAAGATTTTACAAATAGTATACTACCGGTAGCGAATTATTTGAGTTCTAGCTCTAGTTTTGAGCATTAATTTTCGCTTAATAGTTTTCCTTGCGCTAAAACTATTTTCCATGCATGCAATCAGTAGTATTATGGTATAGGATTGTGTGGTGCAGCTGTAGCACCAATTCACTTGCCTTGCATACCTTCATGCATCATATTTGTTGCATATGCTTGTGGATTGTTTGTTTATGATTGCAATTGTATCGTATAGATTATGACGAGTGCAACGCTTGCTCGTGTGTGGATTGTTCTTCCGACCGCTACAACCAAGGCAAGTAGATGCTACTTTGTTCATGATATTGTCCTACTATTTTCAATGCATTGTCGTGTATTTTGTAGATGCATGTGTAGGATGATACTATCGCTATGCTATGTCCTATTATGTGGTAGGGCTATCCTTGTAGATGAACCACCGTTGGTAGATGTGCTTAGCCATGCTATGATGAAAGAGGGCTGGGTTACATTATTGAGTCTTGTTTCTAAAAGTATTGGTTTGTGAAAACTAAAACAACTTAATCAATGAATCTCCTGGGTGTGATGGTATTGATAATTTTTGGTGGTTTCATTGCGGAAAGGCACCCAGGTATCAAGAGAGAATGATTGGCTTCTTTATTGTGTAGCTTACGTGTACAACCATGTGCCAATAATGGAATGGGCGGTTGGTTGGACTTAGTAGGTTGTGGTAACTCGAACCCGCGTATCCAGAGATGTAGAATTTTGGTAGGTTGGACCGGTGCGCGTCGGGATTGAGGAGCTACTTTCCGAACAGTCTCTTCTTGGACTTCTCCCTATCACCACTCAAAATGAGAGTGATGGTACGAGCTGGGCTGGCCAAGTCACATGGGTAAAGTGTACTAACCCCTGCAGGGTGTATAATCTAATCGATTAGCCGTGTCCCCGGTTATGGACAACTGAGTTGCTTGATATTGATTCCATGACATGTTTCTCGCTCATTCTAATTTCATAATTGTTTTATATTGTTGGGTTAACTTAATTGGGATCTTTTCAAAGAAAATCAAAAACTGTTTATGAAAGTAGGACAAAGGTATTAGCAAATGCAATCCAGATACAGCTCCACTTGCCAAATATGCATGTAGATGTTAGTGCTATTGTCTCCATTACTAGCTCTACTTGCCATACATTCCATGTATTGACCCTTCGGGGCTGCTACGTTTCATGTTGCAGGTTATTCCGATTCTGAGTAATCGATATAGGCCACGGTACTCCACTCGGCACTTGTTCACTTGTGGGCAATTTGAAGAATGGAGGATTTGATTTATTTATGTTGCTACCTGAATAATTGGAGCTAGCTTTGTGCTAAGCTTTTATTGTAATAATGGTACTCTGGATCTTCGTTATTCATGATACACGGTTATTTTGCTATGTTATCTATCTTATTCTATTGTGGGCCAATGAACCGATCCAGGGATTGGCATGTCATATAGAAGCCTCGGTCTTTTCAGAACCGCGGTGTTACAAGATGGTATCAGAGCCCGTCTGTCGACTGTAGGATCGTGACCTAGGATTGGATTAGGAAGCCATAGATTTATTAAAGCCTATATTAACTCTTTCTTTCATCTTATGCCTTTCACCCTCGTAAATTCTTACCATATGCTATTCTCACACTTTCCTCTTTTACTTGATAGATGGGAGAAGTCAGGATTGAGTATGCCACCATGGAGTCACCAAGGCCCTTTGCAAGGCAGTTAGCTCAGCTCTCGCAGTCATTGGGATTGCCATTGCCCATGTTCAAGGGAAGAAGGCTGTACACCTATGGGTATGGGGAGGATCCATGGGAGATCACTACCTTCATATTCAGAGATGCCGCCTTGCCAAATCCTATGCATCTGATCTACACCAAGACATACTGCAACTGGGGACTTGGAATCAACTTGGCCATACATGAAGCCCTGTCTCGCCAGTGCCATCAAGTCCGACACGTACTGCCAGCAGATTCACCCTACCGTGACTATGGGAGGCGTGATGAAGATGGGCACATTGTGGTTACCCCGGGCGACAGGAACAACATGCCGCCCCGTTGAAGGCACATAGAGGACATGGAAAGGGAGAATGGAGCTCTAGCTAAGAAGGTGATGATGATAAAGGAGATTGCAGACTTTGCTAGCAATGGTATGGTGGTCCAAGGACAGGAGATTGACACCCTGCATGAAGCTGTGGGAGTTCTGGAGAATGCCCTGATAGCCAGAGATGCAACTATAGCTCATCTTCATGGTACTGTGCAGGAGAACACCCAGAACATACAACAGTTGCAGGGGACCATCCAGGAAAGGGATCAAACTATTGAAGCTATGACAGCCCAGATTGCCGCTCTCCAGGCACAACTAAATCCACCCTCTGATGATGACAATGGAGATGATGGCAACAATGGGGATGATGATGATGGAGACGATGATGGTGGAGGAGATGAAGCTGTTGCAGTTGCAGCTGAGAGTGAAGAAGAAGAGGAGGATCCAGAAGAGGTGGAGTTTGAGATCTCAAGTGATGATTCAGGAGAGGTGTACACTCCGCCACCATGGTTGTACCGCGATCCGAAGCGTCAACGCATGACAGCAAGGACCTACCGCAACCTCTTCAAGAAGTAGATAGAAGTCCACCAATTAGTCCACGTTAGGCAAATTCGTTAGGATTAGTCTCGATCGATGTGAAACTTAGTTCGTGTTACTTTAAGAGTGTTTAGTTGCTTATTTGGGTACTCCAATATCCCAGGAATTATTTGTGTGAGTTTTATGAAAGAGTTATGACAATTTTGGTTACTATCTGTGTTATTTCCGCTGCAGTTTTTCTGCTGATACAGCAGTACTGTACGATTTTTCATATTTTTCTGGTAACTCGGAAAAGTCTGAAAAAAATTGGGCTGATGCTAAACTCTCTGTACTATATGTGCAAAAATCAGATAATTTTTCTGACGAGTTTAAGTCAGACGGAAAAATTCGCGAACGCTGCTGGACTGTTCTGGCAGATTGCTGTTTTTGTTGTTTAGTTAATCAATTGTTTGGTTAACCATTGCCAACTCTTGTAAAACTATTTCAGTAGTTATATACTGCTAGGATTAACCCCTGGGATGTTTCTGGATCGCTTGTTTGTTGATGTGTTGCTTGCTTATGATTGTCTGCTATTGTTTGTTGTTGTTTGATCATATGCATGGGTAGAATCCTATTATCGTAGTTAAATCTTTCTAAACTTACCTGTGCTGAACCGCAGATGCCTCCCCGCCGTCACCCCACTGAGTTGGAGCAGATCATGGCAGCTCAGGCACAGCTGACCCAAGTGATGACTCAGTTCATGGCAAATCAGAACAACAATGGAAACAATCAGCCTCAGGGAGATGCTCTCACCAGATTTCTGAGGTTAAGGCCAACTAAGTTCTCTACTGCAATGCAACCAATGGTTGCTCTCGACTGGTTGCGTTCAGTCAACAAGGATCTGGTAACTGTTGGATGCACTGATGCTGAGAAGGTGAGGTTTGCCGCTCACTTACTGGAGGGACCAGCCGCTTCTTGGTGGGACACTTTTCAGATCACCCACCCGCTGGATACCGTGACTTGGGCTATGTTTGAGGAAGGTTTTAGGACCAACCACGTGTCTTCAGGAGTTCTGAGCCTGAAGAGGAAGGAGTTCAACAACTTGTCCCGTTATGCACCTGAGGACGTTAACACCGATGCAAAAAGGAGGGAGAGATTCCTGGATGGCCTCAGTGATGAACTTTCAGTGCAGATACTGGTGGTTTATTGCCCCACTTTCCAGGAGCTTATGCACAAGGCCGGGATCTTGGAAGGGAAGCACAAGCAGGTGGAAAGCCGCAAGAGAAAGAATAACAATCACCACTCTGGTTCACATCACAAGTCTCGCACTTCATATGATGGATACTTCAAGCATGGAGGGAGTGACCATGGGAGCCATGATCGCCACCACCATGGAGGCGATGGGCATCGTCATGACAACCATAGGAGCAACCACCACAGCCACAAGGGAGGACACTCTCACCACTCTGGAGGACACGATGGACATGACCGCAACCGTGACCGCAGCTTTGTGAAGAAGGATCTGAGTGAGGTGACGTGCTTCAAGTGTAAGCAGAAGGGACACTATGCTGACAACTGCCCGGAGAGGAAAGGACCGAAACCAACCAACAACAAAAAGGCCACGGTGAACCACGTGAATGTGGAGGAGATTCCAGATGATCCTGACCTTGTGATTGGTAAGTTCCCAATCAACACTTACCCTGCACTTATACTTTTCGATACTGGTGCATCGCATTCATTCATATCAAGGGCATTTGTGGATAAGTATAAGTTACCTACGGAGTCTATGAAAGGGTCTATTAGAGTGAGTTCACCTGGAGGAGATATGATAGCTAGCGCGGGATGCCGCGACTTAACTGTGAGGATTGGAACACACAACTTCAGTGCACATTTGGTAGTGTTGGAATCACAAGGGTTGGATGTTATACTGGGTATGGATTGGATGTCTATGCATGGGGGACACATAGATTGTGCACAGCGAGCTGTTTCACTCAAAACCCCGGATGGTAAGAGGATTAGATTCAAGTCGGTTGTATGACCAGGAAGGTGTAAGTTGAATTCTCTTAAGGGGGTTAGCATGGATACTGTGCCAGTGATTAGGGATTACCCCAACGTGTTTCCGGAAGAGCTGCCAGGGATGCCACCTGACAGGGAAGTAGAGTTTCTTATCGACCTGATGCCGAGAACAGGACCAATAGCAAAGAAACCATATAAGATGGATGTGGATGAGCTGAAGGAATTGAAGAAGCAGTTGAAAGAGCAGCTGGAAAAGGGATTCATCCAGCCTAGTTCGTCGTCATGGGGAGCACCTGTTCTGTTTGTGGAGAAGAAAGACAACAACAAGAGATTAGTAGTGGACTATCGCTCGCTGAATGAAGTAACCATCAAGAACAAGTACCCTCTGCCGAACATAAATGATTTGTTTGATCAACTGGAAGGAGCAAAGGTGTTCAGCAAGATTGATCTGCAATCTGGCTACTTCCAATTGAAGATTCGGGAGGAGGACATACCAAAAACCGCCTTCACCACTAGGTATGGTTTATATGAGTATACGGTTATGTCTTTTGGACTAACGAATGCCCCGGCGTACTTTATGACCATGATGAACAAGGTATTTATGGAGTACTTGGACAAGTTCGTGGTGGTGTTTATTGATGACATACTGATATATTCCAAGGATGATGCTGAGCATGAGAAGCATCTGCGACTGATTATGGAGAAGCTGAGGGAACACAAGCTGTATGCCAAATTCAGCAAGTGTGAATTCTGGCTTAACACCGTTGGGTTTCTTGGACACGTAGTGTCAAGAGAAGGAGTCGCTGTTGATCCAAGCAAAGTGACTGCAGTGACAGAGTGGGAAGCGCCCAAGAATGCAGGAGAGATACGAAGCTTTTTGGGACTTGCTGGATATTACAGGAGGTTCATTGAAAACTTTTCCAAGATTGCTAAGCCGATGACTGAACTTCTGAAGAAGGAGAGGAAGTTCGAATGGACGGATGTGTGTGAAGCTAGCTTTCAGGAAATGAAGCGTCGACTAGTGACCGCCCCAGTTCTATGTTTACCAGATCTTCAGAAGGATTTCCAAGTGTACTGTGATGCTTCTCGACAAGGACTTGGGAGTGTGCTGATGCAAGATGGGAGAGTAGTGTCATATGCCTCGCGACAACTCAAGCACCATGAGCGGAATTACCCCACACACGACTTGGATTTAGCGTCAGTGGTTCATGCGCTCAAGGTATGGAGGCATTACTTAATGGGAAAACACTGTGATGTGTACACCGACCACAAGAGCCTGAAGTACATATTTACACAGAAGGAACTGAACATGAGGCAAAGGAGATGGTTGGAGCTTATCAAGGACTATGATATGAATCTGCAATACCACCCAGGAAAGGCCAATGTAGTAGCAGATGCTCTGAGCCGGAAGGTTTATGCCAATGGATTGACAATTGGTGAATTGCCCGAGGATTTGTGCAAGCAATTCAAGGACCTTAGACTGGAGGTAGTATCTGAAGGATACTTGGCTACCATGGAGGTCCAACCGACGCTACAGGACAGAATCAAAAAGGCTCAGGTAGGAGAGAAGGAAATTGAAGAGATAAAGGAAAAGATGAAGGAGAATCGGGAAAAGGATATTCGCGAGGATGAGCATGGTACCTTGTGGTATGGAGATCGTTTGTGTGTGCCCAGCGACCCGGAGATGAGGGAGTTGATTCTGCAGGAGGCTCATAACTCGCCATACTCCATACATCCGGGCAACACAAAGATGTATATGGATCTGAAGAGCAGATTTTGGTGGAATAACATGAAGGGAGATATCACCAAGCATATTGCCCTATGCGATGTGTGCAGCCGAGTGAAGGCGGAACACCAGAAGCCAGCAGGACTGCTACAGCGGTTGCCTGTGCCGGAATGGAAGTGGGATAGAGTGGGAATGGACTTTATCACAGGATTGCCCAAGACCAGGTCAGGATATGACTCTATTTGGGTAGTGGTCGAGCATTTGACCAAGGTAGCCCACTTTATACCGGTGAAGACGACCTATACGAGTGCAAAGTGGGCCAAGATTTACATGGATAGAATTGTGTGCTTACATGGAGTTCCCAAGAGTATCGTATCTGATAGAGGCACCCAATTTACCTCACACTTCTGGCGCCAGCTGCACGAGTCACTTGGGACTAGATTGGAGTTTAGCACAGCGTTTCACCCACAGACTGATGGACAGACCGAGAGGGTGAATCAGATTTTGGAGGACATGCTGAGAGCTTGCGCCTTGGCTCATGGCTCTTGTTGGGATGAGAATTTGCCATATGCGGAGTTTTCCTACAACAACAGCTATCAAACCAGCATCAAGACGTCACCGTTCGATGTGCTATATGGGAAACGGTGCCGAACACCATTGCTATGGGATGGAGTAGGAGAATGTCAGTTGTTTGGGCCTGATTTGATCAAGGATGCTGAGGAGAAGGTCGCCTTGATTAGGGACAGGCTGAAGGTAGCACAATCAAGGCAGAAGAGCTACGCCGACGCCAAGCATAAGGAAGTGGTGTATGAGGTAGGTGATAGAGCGTACCTCAGAGTGTCGCCACTTCGTGGAATCAAGAGATTTGGGATTAAGGGTAAGCTGGCACCTCGGTTTATTGGACCGTATCGGGTCTTAGCACGCAAAGGAGAAGTTGCTTATCAGTTGGAGTTGCCAGAGGCTCTGTCCGCTGTTCACAATGTGTTCCACGTGTCCCAGCTGAAGAAGTGCCATCCAGAGATGGTGGATACACCATTGAGAGACAATGTGCCACTAGAGGAGGTTCAGCTTGAGAACGACTTGACCTATGAGGAGAAGCTGATCAAGATTCTAGAGACAGCGGAGAGGATTACCCGTACCAAGACGATCAGGTTTTGCAAGGTGCAGTGGAGCCACCACACGGAAGAGGAAGCCACTTGGGAGCGTGAGGACGACATCCGAGAGGACTACCCGCACCTATTTGCTAGCCGCGCCGAATCTCGGGGACGAGATTCATCTTAAGGGGGTTAGTCTTGTCACATCTCAAATTTTAGATTTGGTCTTGCATATCATTCATATCATTGCATCATGCTTTCCCATACAAAACCGTCGATCTAAATGAATCGGCGGAACGCTATTTTCGAAACCCTATTCTATTCCTTCTACGAGGCTCCTGCGGGAGGCATTAGAAGAACTAGAGTTGCCACCCTTGTAGCCTAGTGGTTTCGCCCAACCTTTGACCCTAGATTAACCCCTCGATTTTACAAAACCGTAGGAGCAAGAATCGCTCGATTCGGAGCTCGTACGGAAAAGTTATCACCGTTTTATTAAACGTCGGAAAAACGGTCCGAATTTCGGGCCGATTTCCGAGTCCTTTTCCAATTCCGCGCGCCGAATTCGCGTAGGACCCCACGAGGGGGCCTCACATAAGAGGCCACCCCGGCCTCGGGAACCGCACCCCCGCCTCGATCGCCTCCCCGCGCGCCGCCTTCCACCCGCGAGCCGCCGCCTCCTCCTCCACGCGCCCCCGCCGCCCACGTGCCGCCGCGCCGCCTCGGCCGCTGCCCCGCCGCCCACGTGCCGCCGCGCCGCCTCGGCCGCTGCCCCGCCGCCGCGCGCCACGCCACCGCCGCCACCGCCTCGCAGCGCGCCTCCGCCGCCAGCGCGCCGCCTCCCCGCAGCCGCGCAGCGTCCTGCCGCCGCTCGCCTGCCCCGCCGCCAGCGAGCCGCCACCCGCCGCTCGCCCCGCCGCTGTAGCGCCTCGCCCAAGCCGCCGCCTCGCCGCTGCTGCGCTGCGCTCTAGCTGCTACGCACTAGCGCGCCCTCGCGCGCGCGCTGTCCCGCACGCATGCACGCGCCGTCTTGCGTGCCGCGTTGACGATCTCAAACCACGCGCTGACCGTCTCCCTCCGCGCAGGAAAAACACCGACGCCGACGCCGGAACCGATCGCCACCACCGTCCGGAACTCGCCGCCGTTCGTTTCGCCGTTTGTCTCCGGTGAGTCTACAGCCACCGTTAGATCTCAGATCAGTGGTTTAGATCGGTCGTTGACCGGTCAGACTCAGGCGTTGACTAGTCAGACGCTCAGTCAGCGCCCAGTCAGCAGATGCGTTGACCAGTCAACAGACACAGTTGACTGGTTAATTTCGTTAATCGTTTTAGTTGACAGATTTTGGTAGAAACTTGTAAATTGTGTAGAAATTAAACCGCTTGGCCAAAAATTGCAAATAAAATATGTGTAGATTCAGTAAGTCGTGTAGAACCTTGCTGTACCTTTGGTTCAGACTTTTGCGGCAAGGTTTAGTACAGTTTCATCAAATAAGTTAATGACCTTTTCGGAGAAATTAATTCGTAGAAAAAGATCCGTAGCTCCAAAAATCGTGTATGATATGTCCCTGGATTCAGTGGAACGAGGGGGATCTCATCGTGAATTAAAAAGATAGGCTTACAGTAAAAACTTCTGCAGAAACTGTCTAGTGGCTTTCTATAGTGTTTTAATTACTCGGGGAGTTTTATAATTCCTTTTTGAGTAATTCCAGTTGGTACTGTTTCTAATCAGCGATGCCTATGCGGTAGAAATTTCCCAAGATTTTACAAACAGTATACTACCGGTAGCGAATTATTTGAGTTCTAGCTCTAGTTTTGAGCATTACTTTTCGCTTAATAGTTTTCCTTGCGCTAAAACTATTTTCCATGCATGCAATCAGTAGTATTATGGTATAGGATTGTGTGGTGCAGCTGTAGCACCAATTCACTTGCCTTGCATACCTTCATGCATCATATTTGTTGCATATGCTTGTGGATTGTTTGTTTATGATTGCAATTGTATCGTGTAGATTGTGACGAGTGCAACGCTTGCTCGTGTGTGGATTGTTCTTCCGACCGCTACAACCAAGGCAAGTAGATGCTACTTTGTTCATGATATCGTCCTACTATTTTCAATGCATTGTCGTGTATTTTGTAGATGCATGTGTAGGATGATACTATCGCTATGATTTGTCCTATTATGTGGTAGGGCTATCCTTGTAGATGAACCACCGTTGGTAGATGTGCTTAGCCATGCTATGATGAACGAGGGTTGGGTTACATCATTGAGTCTTGTTTCTAAAAGTATTGGTTTGTGAAAACCTAAACAATTTAATCAATGAATCTCCTGGGTGTGATGGTATTGATAATTTTTGGTGGTTTCATTGCGGAAAGGCACCCAGGTATCAAGAGAGAATGATTGGCTTCTTTATTGTGTAGCTTACGTGTATAACCATGTGCCAATAATGGAATGGGCGGTTGGTTGGACTTAGTAGGTTGTGGTAACTCGAACCCGTGTATCCAGAGATGTAGAATTTTGGTAGGTTGGACCGGTGCGCGTCGGGATTGAGGAGCTACTTCCCGAACAGTCTCTTCTTGGACTTCTCCCTATCACCACTCAAAATGAGAGTGATGGTACGAGCTGGGCTGGCCAAGTCACATGGGTAAAGTGTACTAATCCCTGCAGGGTGTATAATCTAATCGATTAGCCGTGTCCCCGGTTATGGACAACTGAGTTGCTTGATATTGATTCCATGACATGTTTCTCGCTCATTCTAATTTCATAATTGTTTTAATATTGTTGGGTTAACTTAATTGGGATCTTTTCAAAGAAAATCAAAAACGGTTTATGAAAGTAGGACAAAGGTATTAGCAAATGCAAGCCAGACACAGCTCCACTTGCCAAATATGCATGTAGATGTTAGTGCTATTGTCTCCATTACTAGCTCTACTTGCCATACATTCCATGTATTGACTCTTCGGGGCTGCTATGTTTCATGTTGCAGGTTATTCCGATTCTGAGTAATCGATATAGGCCACGGTACTCCACTCGGCACTTGTTCACTTGTGGGCAATTTGAAGAATGGAGGATTTACTTTATTTATGTTGCTACCTGAATAATTTGAGCTAGCTTTGTGCTAAGCTTTTATTGTAATAATGGTACTCTGGATCTTCGTTATTCATGATACACGGTTATTTTGCTATGTTATCTATCTTATTCTATTGTGGGCCAATGAACCGATCCAGGGATTGGCATGTCACATAGAAGCCTCGGTCTTTTCAGAACCGCGGTGTTACAATTCAACTCCTTCTGAGTGAATATATACTTTAGGCTCTTGTGATCTGAATAAATCTCACAACAGTTTCCCATGAGATAATGCCTCCATGTCTTCAGGGATGGAACTATGGCTGGGAGTTCAAGGTCATGGGTTGGATAATTCTTTTCATGCTGCTTCAGTTGTTGGGATAAATAAGATATAACTTTGCCTTCTCCATTATACATCTGAGACCGATCTTGGATGCGTCACAATACACATCGAAGGTCTTCGTGATATCCGGCATGATCAAGATTGGGGATGAAATCAATCTCCTCTTGAGTTCTTGAAAACTCGCTTCATATTTGTCCGTCCATTCAAACTTCTTGTCCTTCTCCAGCAATTGGGTCATGGGTCTTGCAATACTCGAGAATCCTTCTACAAACTTGCGGTAGTATCCTGCTAATCCGAGAAATGCACGAACTTGGGTTTGAGTGGTTGAGGATTGCCAATCTTCAACATCTTTCACCTTCACATGGCCAACGGCAATTCCTCCGGCTGATATAGTATGCCGAGGAATCCTACCTCCTATAACCAGAATTCACATTTGCTAAACTTGGCATACAGCTGATGCTTTCTAAGGGTTCTACGAATGTCCTTAGGTGTAGCTCATGTTCGTCTGCTGATTTGGAATAAATCAGAATGTCATCGATGAAAAAACGACAAACTTATCCAGGAAGTCCATAAAAATCTTATTCATGAGGTTCATGAAATAAGCGGGGGCATTGGTTAATCCAAAAGACATGACAGTATACTCGTATAATCCATATCTGGTGGTAAAGGCAGTCTTTGGAATATCCTCTACGCGAATCTTGAGTTGATGATATCCAGTTCTAAGATCAATCTTAGAAAACACTTTGTCACAAGTCAACTGGTCAAACAGGGATTCTATCTTTGGAAATGGGTACTTGTTCTTGATGGTGACATCATTCAACTTCCGATAATCCGTACACAAGCGGTCACCTCCATCTTTCTTGTCCACAGACAAAACAGGTAATCTCCATGGTGACGCACTTGGTTGGATCAATCCAATTTCCAGCATGGCATCCAGTTGCTTCTTTAGTTCCACTAGTTCAGACAGGTTCATACTATATGGTCTCTGGGCTATGGGTCCGGTTCTAGGGATTAGTTCAATAATAAACTCGATATCCCGATCTGGGGGCATACCGGGCAAAACATATGGAAATACATCAGGGTATTCACAGACTATCCGGACTTGGTCAATGGTTGGCTGGGCTAGACTCTTGTTGCACTTGAATTGACGGGGCAAGGTTTCAGATACATACTCAACTGACATTCCGGCTGTACTGGTCATGGTTATGGATTTCTTGGCATAGTCAATTAATCCTTTGTGTTTGGACATCCAATCCATTCCTAGTACTACTACCAAACCTTTAGTTCTGAGTACTATTAGATTAGCATATAAATCTATGCCATGGATGCGAATAGGGACAGCTTTGCAAATTTGTCTAGCTTTGGTGGTTGAACCAGGTATTTGAACAATCATAACATGCTTCAATTTGGTTGGTTGAATCTTACTAGTGCATGCAAATTCTTTAGTAACAATTGAGTGCGATGCTCCAGAATCGAACAACACTCTTGCAAGTACTGAGTTAACAGAAAACATACCCAGCACGACATCTGGTGCTTCTTGGGCTTCTTCAGCATGCATGAGAAAGAGACGGCCGTTGCGGTTGAGCGAGTTCCCTGTAGCAAACCTTTTTCGAGGCTGAACACGACGCTGATGCTGAGCTGGGGCATTTGCGTTGGGGGTTGAGGCAATCTTCTTAGGGCACTCATTGGAATAGTGACCCTTGGTTCCACATTCATAACAAGTCACCTGAGACTTGTCTTTTGCTGCAACAGGCACAACATTGCTTCCAGTCCTTGGGGCAGTGTTGGTGTTGGTGGCGGCATTGTTGTTGTTGAACTTAGGTGGGGCATGGTTGAAATTGCTGGAGTTTCCGGGGTTGTTGTGGTTTCCTCCGGGCCTTGGGTTTCCACAGTTGGGATATGTCGGACGGTTCATGGGAGGTCTGTTGGTTCTTGGGGCAAATCCTGGAGATGGGTTGGGGCGATACTTTGGGGTATGGTGGGTTCCTGGTTGATGCATCATGCGACGCTTGCGGTTCTTATTAGCTTGGTTATTCTTTCCTTCCATATGAATGGAAGAGTCAACTAAGGCTTCAATATCTGCAAAGGGGATATTGACTAACACCGTCTGCATCTCATCGTGTAGACCATTCAAGAATCTCTCCTTCTTCTTGGCTTCAGTATCTATCTCATCCGGGGCATACCTAGCCAATGGCAATAATTTGTCACGGTATTACACTACTGTCATCCTTCCTTGTTTTAGTTCCCTGAATTCATCTCTCATCCTCTTGATCAAACCCGGTGGCACATGGGTTCTGCTGAACTTGACTTTGAACTCCTCCCAAGTCATCAGCTGACCTCCTGTCATTGCGCGAATGCTGTTCCACCATGCTCTTGCATCTCTGACCAGATAGTGGGTAGCAAACAACACTTTCTCGTTGGCTTCCACTCCTGCAACTTCTAGGTTGTTCTCCATGGTTTGCAGCCAATCATCTGCATCTAGGGGCTCTTCTGACTTAGTGAAAACGGGTGGATTGGTGTTCTGGAAATTCTTGAGCTTAGATCCATGGTTGTCCTGATTTCCATGGCCTTGATTGTTGTTGGCCATCTGAGCTATCTGTTGAAGGGTGGCTAAGTTGGCTTCACGTTCGGCTCTTTCAGCTTCGCGGTCAGAAACCAACATTTGCAAGAGTTGCAACATCGGTCCGGGGCTGAGTTGCTTCCTCTACGAGGCATCTGAAGATTGAGATAGATCATGAGAAAAAAGGGAAATTTCTAAGGTTCAGGGTTTTGTGTTTGAAAAGTTTTCAAAGTTTGACTCAGACTTTTCTAGCAACTTTCTTTTCATTCATTCATTCATTCATAGCACATGATACAAACACACACCACAACAAAGGAAAACAGATGGCTTTAAGAACCATTCTGAGAAGCTACGATACAGTGGGACCGAATACACTCACTAACGCTAGTGCTCAAGTGCTACTACTCCTCAGAGTCAGTGTCCTCATCATCCTCATCATCATCGATGAAGGCGAAGTCATCCTCATTGGTGAAGAAGTCCATGGCCTGATCCTCTAGAAAGTCATCATCATCGCTGAAATAGGAGTAGGGGTCTCCACGAATGTCCTCCCCTGCATTCTCCCTCTCCTCCAGCTGCATGTCTCTCTCGTGGACCGTCTCCTCCAGTTCTGAGATCTTGTAACGAAGACGGGCAATGATGCGCTCCTTCTTGTCGAGCTGACGGTGACGAGACTTGTGATCCCCCACAAGGATGGCGATGGTTCGATCCTTCTTGACAGTGAGGGCATAGTTGTGGTTGGCATAGTAACTGGCATTGTCCAACTCCTTCTGACGGTCATACATAATGAAACTGAGGTGGTCCAATTGACTCTTCAGCTCGTGGTGGTATGGGGCCTCCAGTGGCTGTCCCATAACATCACGCCTTGGGTAGAACTTGAAGAGTACCCTTGATCTAGTTGATACTTTGCCCACACAGACGGGCAAGAGCTTCCTGCATGGCCCTGGAAAGTAGATCGAGCCAGTTGTTCTCTCTGAAGGTGAACTAAATCCTTCTGCAGTGGGGGGTTTAATATTTCCTCGGAGACTTGCAACAACTATCCACTGCAGATCTTCTCCTTATTGATCATTGAGCTGAGATCCAAAGAACTCGGGGTGAAGACGCTCTAGCATCTCCGATAGCCGGTCCAGACCACGCTCAAAGATGAGGTCTCCTCCATTCCCCAACTGATAAAACTTGTTGTACTTCACGTCCATCTATAAGAATATAGGATGAGTAAGTTAGTAGAGTGATCAAGTGTGTCAAATTTTATGTAAGTTTGCAAGAATTTTTGAGGCACATGAATTTTCATGAAAGAATCCAAGTGATAAGAATGAGAATAAGTTCTCAGAAATACTCACTTCCCTTAGTTTTGAAACTAAGCTTTTGATTCAAACGTCCGTTCTAATTAGGGTCTCCTATGGTCAAGATGGCTCTGATACAAACTTGTCAACACCCGGATTTTTAATCACAGATGCCTGTTTTGCCATATATTGCAATCCCAGGATTACCATTTTTGCGAGACATAACAGATTGGATATCATAGTACATCATCCATTACAAACCATACATAAGGTCTTACACAAATAAGGATCTCATGATCCAGTTCTTAATACAATTCAAGCAGCGGAATAACATAATAGTAACTATAGCGTATGCTAAGATCCATCTTCAGGGTCACAGGCAATGCTGACGATGGGAGATGATCCTAGTTGCCGTAACCTTTCTGCAGTCCATCATACTGATCCTCCTCTTCATAGTCTGGCCACGGGAATAGCCAGGGACAAAACCATGAGTACTCTTTAAGTACTCGAATACTAATACTAAAAAGTGAAGTGGTTTTGAATAGGATATACTAAGCTCTAGGGTTGTTTTGTGAAAATCCAGATTGACCTCTACTAATTTCAGAAGCAAAGAAAGCTAGTTGAATGTTTTATAACACCTAAGTGGGAACTTGAATTTCATGTCACAACACTGTTGTGGTCAAGTCAAAGTCACAAATCATTTCACAAGTCCTTTTGAAAAACATCTGACGGGGGAACAATATGGCCACTCCAACTGTCCATAACCGCGGACGCGGCTATTCGAATAGTTTGACACTCTGCAGAGATTGTACACTTTCACCACAATATTCGATACATCCGTCAGGAATAATCCTGAATTCACCATACTCAGTATGCGGATAATCAATCCTAACCTTTCAATTACACGCCCTAGTATAGGCACCTCTCCTGTGAGTTTGGCCTCCCAACCATGACCAACTGTCATCTTGGGTACTGTACAGGTGGGCAATCTTCACAAGGTATCCTCAGCTCAGACCTTGGCCGCAAGGGAACCCATACTAAGGTATATAAATTTCCAGTCATGCCCTACCCAAATTTTGGGTATTGTGGTTGTACGGTAAAATTGGAATGGTATCGCATCTAGACAACCATCAGTTTTATAAAGGACTAAGGTTCATGCCTTAACATTTTCATCATCAAAATCATCTGGTGTTCGGAAACACATGTCAAAACATTTCAATAGAATGACTCATCATTCTAAGATTTTCATAACTATTTTCACCAAGTATTCCCATATAAAGTTGATCATGTTTAATGCTTAGCACTAGCATCTACGAATGGGGGTAAATACTAATGAGGGGTGGTAAACAAGTGTATCTTATCTTTTTAACATCTCATGCCTCAGGATGACATCAAGATTATCTAACTTAGGCCAAGTTTTATGCTCTTTATGCTACCTTCAGTTATCTTTCTAGAATCTACAATTTACTTAGTAAACTCTAAGAGAAAGCTTTGATAAATAAATTAAGTATTAAGCTTTGCAAGTAAAACTAGGCTGGTGTGTCAAGTGGGTATAATCACATATTCTTAAAGCATATAGTTAGCATAGTAACAAGAAAGTAGTATCTTGCATAGGTAGGGTATCTTGCAATTGTTAGCTTGCCTTGTGCAGAGCAGTGGTTGAAGTTCTCCTCGGCTTCTTCCTCGTAGTATATTCCTTGCTCCTCGTATCCTTGGTCGGTACTATCGTCTAAGAATAAATACGAGGTACACAATCACCAAATAATACTTAACTATTTCTAATCATCACACAAAGGTTCACACTAGATGATCTAGCATCATCACTAACATTACAAGATTAAAGCACTTGTCCTATTTATTTTATTTTAGAAACGTAATTTCTACTCATTGAAAAATTAATTAAGATTTAATATTCTCCAACTCAAACATGGGATCATGTTGACACATGTCATCACCACATATTTCAAAACATGGGAATGTGATTTAAAGTGGTGTCATAATTTAATAAAGTTTAACCTTTTTATTTTAATTAATTCAAATGACTAGAAATCCCTATGGGGCATTCTTTTATTACTTGAACATTATTTCTGTGAGTAAACTTCTATATTTTTATATATTCTAAAAGGTATGGTTAAATGTGATTTTTGAGAGTTGGAATTAACTCAAAAGCTCTTATGGTTGAATTTTGAAAAATGTTTGAATGCAGAAAAGCTTCTGTCTTGTTATTTATATCATGGGTGATCTATAATTCTAAATGGTTTGAATCCAACAGGCTTGTATTAAGAATTTCAGTACCTTTCTAACAAAATTTGTTTTGATGGCACACAGGCGCTCCTGGTCGCACGGTGGTGAGCGAGCATGTCTGGCAGGGTGCTGGTGATCACGTCTGCAAGCGGCGAGGGCGGCGCGTGGTTTGTGCGAGCATGTCGAGCGCGTCGCTCTGGCGAGCTCTCGGCATGGTCGCAGAGAGAATGGTCGCGCGCGTTCTGGATGGTCCAGTGGCTGGCTGCGCTCGGGGCCTGGACAGGGAGTGGCGGTGGACGGTGGCGTGCATCCCAGACATGGTGGCTTGGCTTTGTTCTTGCTCTGGCTAGCTAGCCATGGTCGGCTGGCAAGGGTGTATTTGGGTTGGCATGGCATGGTGAAACGGGTAGGGGCTAGGGGTCGTAAAGGCACTGGTTGGCACTAGGGGAGACAAGGGTGATCAATGGTGAACAATGCTTAGCCAAATTACTGCTCAAAACAGTGAAGTTTGGCCAGTTTGATTTTCTGTCTCCAAGTGTTTGATGAAATGGCCGCAAGAAATTCAAATTTGAATTTTGGATTCAAACTTGGTGGGTTTGCTAGGAACATACTAGGGAGTATCTGGTTAGTTGGATTGGTCAAGGGGCACTGGTTTGGTTGGGTTTTGAAAAGGTGTGATCTTCACATATGTTAAAGATTTAATTTTGAATTGTCCTTTGAATGGGGTTGCCAAATGTTTCTGAAAGTTTGAAAGGTGGGATTTGGTTCACTTTTACTTGGTCTTGCAAGGGGTGAAAAGAATTGGAAAAGTTTCTGTTTGAAATCTTGGACTAGAAACACTCAAAGTGACCTAGTGAGCAAGATTGGCAAAATGACCATTTGCTTTATTTGAATTGTTTATGATTTTCTCTTGATTTGTTTCTGCTTGGAAATGTTTTAGATGATGTTATTTTCATCTTTAAACCATTTCTTGCTATTTAGGTTAATCACACAAGTCCATTCATGCATTCATCAAATCATCACAAACACACATGCCTCCGTTTGGTTTTTATTTAATCAAAGTTTTTGTTAACCCTAATTTTAGTGATTAGAGTTTGATGATCATTGTTTCATATTTTTGGGGTGTTACAATCTCTCTTCCCACGCGAATCTGGTAGTCCGTCAGGAAGTTCACTGTCTAGTCAGGTGAAGTTTAGAGAGAGTTCTGTGGAAGTTCAGAAAGGGTTGTAGAATAGTTATTCTACAAGAGGTTATAAAATAACGCATATATATATTAGCACACTATATGCGTTTGATACCTCTACGTGCTTCATCTCCTTGTGATATTTTGTTGCTAGTACAATTGAACTTTTTTCAACCACCAGCATCCATTCTTTGTTACTTTTAGATTTTGCATCGGGCATATTAATTACCGCTTCTTATATTTCCCATTGTTATAAATACTGACCGTGTTATTTTTTTATTCATGCCATCAATGCTTAAAATATTATCATTGGTATAGAATAATCATTGTGACTACTACCAGGTCATGTGCATCTCTTGGCTTCAACATGTCAGGTCCGTGATCGATCTGGAAGCCATGGTGATGGCAACTATTGCCACGTCGTAGCTTGTGAGGGTGATGAGCATGACGTGTAGTATTCGTCTGGTAGCTTTGTCATGACATGAAAGAGTTTCAGCATAGTTGCAGGTCTCGTCTCGCCTTCGACCACCACAAGTCCGCCATGGGAGCATCCATCAAGTTCTTGTCCTGTCCACCCTCCATGTGTCCAATATCGTCATGCGTAGTGGCAACTAGAATTATACCTGAACCTCAAACTCGGTCCAATGAGCTCGGCCTAAGTTTTGCCGGGTCAAGGCAAGCTGGGCTCGGCCCGCTGGCGCTGCTGGACTGAGCCGAGCCGAGCTCTGGATGCTGGACCGCGGCAGGTTCAGGCTGGCTCGGGCTCGGCCCGATCCGGCTCGTCATCTCGCTATTTTTTCAGATTCAATTAGAGGGCTAAATTTAGATCGAGTTGGGCTGGGAAATGAAGACACCACACATAGTGGAGACGACCCATTCAGCTAATCGAGAGCTTCTTCTTCAAAACTGAACACAGCGCACAGCCGCCGCTACCTCCTCTGCGCCGTCGCGCACGGCCTTCACTGTCTCCACCATGCCGCCACCCCAATTGGATGTGTCCCGCCCCGAGCGACAATCTCTGGCTCCGCCGCGCCGCCTGCACGGCAACCGCTGCCTCCACCGCCCCGTACTGTCGCTGCCTCATAGAGATGGCCTGCCGGCTAGTGTCTGTCGTCGTTTGGCTCGCGAGCCGGACCGATCTAGACCGAGTTTGGGGAAGCTCGGGCCGAGCTCCACTTGGAGGCTCGCCGGCGGCGACGAGCTGGCTCGGCCCGAGCCGAACCGAATTAGCCCGCGTCCAGGTATAACTAGCATGTCGCAACGATTTTCTCCGTGACAGAAAAAAAGGATTTGAGTGTTTATAACATATTGTTAGTTATATATGCAACATGTAAGGATGTATACCGACATGTAGATGGAAATATATATGTGGCCTATAGGAAGCATGCGTTATGAACATATGAAGCTCTATAGTGTCGCCCAATTAAAGGAGTTTTAGTTGTGGGAAACATGTAATAATGGATGGATGAAGCATTGTGGCATCAATAATATATTGTTACATTGAACAATGAAATATTTTAGTTGTGGGAAACATGTAATATGGATGGACCGAAACATTATGGCATCAATAATATACAGTTACATTGGGCTTTCTTTTTCATATTTTGTACTAAAAGGCTTGTAATAATCCTTTATGTGGAATAATTTTTTTTATTGGAAGTCATCGTCTATGGACAATACTCCAATGCTTTTGAATAACAATACCTCGTTATATATGTACTACTATTTACCTTCAATTGAAGAAAATTCAGTGACGAAGTAAGCAAGTTACCTGGTCGACAGAAGCATGGTTTTGATATTTTCAAAACAGGCCATTTCAACTATTTTCAGATCGAAGCAAAATTTATTTCCATTAGAAGCAAATTTTGGTAACATTGGAAACACAAATTTTGATCCCATCGGAAGCAAATATACATAGTTGCATGATTTTAGTATTTTTAGTAGTAGTGGAAACACACACTTTGATCCCGTCGGAAGCAAATATGCATAGTATTGGAAACACAAACTTTAGTCTCACCGGAAGCAAATATGCGTAGTCTTAAAACACAGTTTGTTCTGTAAGGAAATAAATCAGAAGTCAAATAATTTTGCTTAATTATTATTTTTACTAAAAGGTAGATCCTTTTCTTAATTCTGTAAGGAAATAAATCAGAAGTCAAATAATTTTGCTTAATTATTATTTTTACTAAAAGGTAGATCCTTTTCTTAATAAATCATGAACGAGGAGTTGCGCCAATAACAGTTTGGAGTTGCGACAATAACATACATGCATTAATTATGAACTCTATTTTTAATGGAAACATGCAAATCTCTCTTTGTTTCACCAAAACCTGGTTGCAAATCGAACTGCTTAGTTCCAGCTGATTCCAATCCTATGGCCATGCACTGGTTCGATCGGAAGCCAATATCGGCTTCCGATTCCTAGTGGTGCCCGTATTTGATTATAGAATTCTCGGTTTCTATAAAAGACAAGTATTTAAAACCTTTTTACCTTTTAATCTAATTTATTACCTACTAAATGGCTCTCTTAAATGGTTACCCTAATTATCCACAATATCAACCAATGGTTGATCCTTAGCACATAAACCAATTAACTGGCGACCGAGGGGGCCAACCCTAGCGCCCGCCGCCACCCTTTGCCCTCCTTCTCTTCCCCCACCTCGTCGCCCCCGGACGGCCGCCGTCCTAAGGCGCGCGTGGATCCGATGAAGGGGCGGCGGGGATCTGCCTTGGTGGCTCTCGCGCGGCTGAAGGATGGAACCCTCATGCGCTGGAGAGCCTCGGATCTGAGGCGGCGGCCTTGCGTGGGTGGACGGCATCGACCTACGGAGGCCACGGGATCTGAAGTGGGCTGCTCCTCCCTGCGCTTCTCCTAACCATCCCTGGACCCTGTTTCGGCGACTGGTGGGTGCTGGAGGCATGGCTAACCGGGGGAAAACCTTGGCCGATGGAGGCCACGATGTCGACGATGCTATGGGTGCCGTTCTCCTTCCTAAGGGGATCTCGAGGTGGAAGCATCGACCATTCAGGTGGCCGAGTCGTGATGTCTACGCACTTCTATTATTGTAGACAGTTGTTGGGCCTCCAAGTGTAGAGGTTTATAGAACATCAGCAAGTTTCCCTTAAATGGATTACCCAAGGTTTATCGAACTCAGGGAGCAAGTGGTCAAAGGTATCCCTCTCAAGCAACCCTGCAATCAAGATACAAGAAGTCTCTTGTGTCCCCAACACACCCAATACACTTGTTAGGTGTATAGCTACACTAGTTCGACGAAGAGATAGTGATGTGGTATGAATATAAGACAACGGTGCTAGGAAATAGCTTTTGACGTGGAGGAAAATACTAAAGGCAAAAAGATGGAAGCAAGCAAACATGTAACAGATCTATATGCAAACGGTGTTTCAATGCTTAGAAACAAGGCCTAGGGATCATACTTTCACTAGTGAACACTCTCAATAAATATATTTTCTTCATGATACTACCCTGAACTACTCTTCTGTTGAACACTCTAATCCATGGTAGGGCTATAACAACACACCTCAAAGTCCGTCTTCCCCATCTAGATAACCCCACACTGTCACCTTGAGCGCTAGATGGTTCCAACAAACACCACAATTTCATAGAGACATCCAACTCCAAATATAACTCATGATAAATATATTTATATAATCTAGCTTAAGTGCCACACATGGCGCGCACGCTTTCACTTTCACACACGTGGGTAAAAGCATAGATCTATTAAAGCAATTGAGTAATTATGCAACCTCTAGCTTAAGTGTCACCATGGTGCGCACGCTGTCACTTCCACATGCGTGGGGAGAGCAGAGATTGGTTTAAGCACTTGAGTAACAGAGTATATCTACTTGATTACAAAGCTCATGACCACAACATGATCACACGTAGAGAGAGAGATAGATGAAAACATATCTATCGGTAGAGCCCTTAGCCTCGAGGAAGACTCCCTCCTCATCATGCAAATCAGCATCGACGATGGAGATGGTGGAGGAGATCGATGGAGATGGCTCTAGGGGCACTTCCCCGTCCCGGCAGGATGCCAGAACAGAGACTTTCTGTCCTCTGAATCTCCCCTTCGATGGCAGCGGCGCTGTGGAACTTTTCGTGTCTTTCTGGTCGATGATTTAGGGTTTTTGGGTCGGAGGCTTCTTATAGGCGAAGGAGGCAAGGTCGGTGGAGGGCCAGGGGGCCCACACCCCCTGTGGGCGCCACCAGGGCTGGCCCGCGCCCACCTAGGGTGTGTCCACCCTGGTGTCCTCCTCCATCTCTGCTTCGTGGTTCCGTGTCGTGCTGGGTAAAATAATGACTTTGGATTTTGTCCCGTCCACTTCCGAGAATATTGATTTTCTGCCTTTTCTGGAACCAAAAAACAGAAGAAAACATGCAAGTGGCACTGTGGAATCTTGTTAATAGGTTAGTACCAGAAAACATATAAAAACACCTCAAAGTGTAGATACTAAACAAGCAAGGAACATAAAAAATTATAGATACGTTTCCAACGTATCAAGCATCCCTAAGCTTAACTCCTGCTCGTCCTCGAGTAGGTAAGTGATAAAAAGAATAATTTTTGAGGTGACATGCACCATCATAATCTTGATCGAACCATTTGCAAGTATTAAAATCTGGGATCAAAGTACTCTAAACATGAGCATGAAAGATGAAGTTCTAACAATAAGACATAACAACTATTGTTGCAACATGAAAGTCTACAAACAAAGATTCATGAATAACAATGCATTGAAAGACATTTTTTGTTTCACATATAGAAAACATAGCATAGTGGCATTCAGCTTGTCCCTCATGGAGTAGCAAAACATAAATGCATAGGACACCTTCAAAGTTCATAAGAGTGACTAGATACAAATAGTTCAAGAACAAGCAATATCAACAATATGAATCAATCAATAAGTTTTGGGACAATGCACATAGAACTAAGAATGGCAACTATGCTCTCATAATTGGTGCCTATGGATAGAAGGTGGAGACTCAATATAGTAGTGGAAGAAAGGCCCTTCACAAAAGGGAAGCAGGGATTTCAAGTCTCAAAAATAGCTTCCAAAAATTATGGTACTTGTTAGCTTTCAACTCTCATTGCCCCTATCATAAGCATCTTGAAGTGGTTAAGGTTAAAGTGAACAAAGTATGGAGTATATGCTTGACAAAGTATAAGTTGGCAATATCATGTCCCTTGAGTACGAGGGCCGCTCCTCATGCTACTCAACTTTAGTTACCAGTAAGTTCTTGTCACAGTAAGTACATGTGTATCATAGAGAACCGCCAATGGGGTACCCCTTGCCCCATGACACAGGAGCTATCCCATATCAAAATGACAAGGCAAGCAAACAATGAGTATCTCAGCAATCTTATTATTTACCATGGGAAAATGGTGCTTTTTCCTCTCCTTTCCTCTTCTTTCCTCTTTTTAATATCACTCTTTTTTATATAAGAAGAAAGCTTCATAGATTGCTCATTATGGTGATGCTGCAAGTTTCCACCATGATTAGGCATGGCTTAGGCTAGCAGCCTAGACATTTCTCTAACACATATACATAACTCCATGGACTCACAAGCTCCCCTTTTATTTCACACAGATGACATCCATAAACAAAAGAGCATGATATCAACTAGGTAAAATGTACAGGTGCAATGTTGAAAGCGTCCCCCATGACAGCATGGTTCTGCTAATTCCAACGTATATGTGCAAGCATATACAACATCGATGGGCATAATGGTTCAAGTTTATTAGGGGCAAGAAAAATAAAGTGTGCCATCAAGTTTGTGAGAGCTTTAATCACTAACTTTCACATAAGAAGTTTAATTTGGAAGATAGATAAAACAAGAATATACTTGGAATGGTGTAACACACCATGCATAGGAATTTATAGTGGACTCTTTGGAATAACTTGGATTCTTCGAAGTTGGATGCATGAGTAAAGCTTACTCAATACAAGTGGAGGCTAGCAAAAGACTGGGAGCAACCAACTAAGAGAGCAATAATGGCCATAATCATGCAGAGCGACAAAACATTACTAATCAAAGAATAAAGTGGTACCACAAGTCAAGGAATAAATGATCATAGAGGCTAATGGTGACTGGTTAGAGTCATAAAATGGTGTGAGCATATGCCAAGTCAACCGAAACAAAGCACCAAAGGAGAATACCACAATACTATGCTTTTGTATGCTAAAACAACGCATGATTCTTTCAAGGAACACTAAGCACTCTCAATGATTTGGAGCAATTCATGCTACAACAAAAATCACTAAGCATAAGGTCAAAACAACATCTAACATTACATGATAAAGCCTAGTCCACAGTCAAAGAAGCTCACTTTTGTATCACTATAAGCATGAAACTTTCTACTCTTTTCCAACACCAATTGACTTATTTGAAACAACTCACAAAGATAATAATCAAAAAAGATCAGTGAGCATTTCTCACAAATCCACAAAGAAGAACTAAAAAGTTCTAAGCTGAAATCGCAAGAAAACTAACGCTAAACACAGTGCTAGCAAAACAGAACACTCACAAGACAATAAGGATGAAAACTAGAGTGTTCTAGGCAATGAAAACAAAACGTGTCTCTCTCCAAAATAAGTGTGATGGTATCCAACCAACTTACTGCAGCAAACAAGCAAACGAAAACTAAGACGCTCCAAGAACCACACAATAGTGCATGAAACAATAAAAATGAAGTGTCTAGAAAGAGACCTGAGATTTTTATTGATAAAGAAGGGGATGCCTTGGGCATCCCCAAGATTTGACGCTTGTAACTCTTGAATATTTCTTGGGGTTACACGGGGTGGCATCCCCAAGCTTTATATTTTGTCCATTCTTCATCTCATTACATCATTCTTCCCTTACACCTGAAAATTTTCCTTCATACAAAACTTCACACAACCTTCATTAGCAACATTAGTGCATTCAAAAGATAATAGACCTTTGGGTTTAGTTTCAAAACAGCAAAACTTTCACGAAGACACAAGATACTGTAGCAACTTCTTCAAAAAGATCAATTTACCAAAGAGAACCCAAAAATAAATCGATAAGAGGCAAATGCAAATAATGGCAAAAATATGTCAAAACAGACCAGCTGGTGAAAACCGATTTTTTGAAGACCTTCTGTTGCTCAAATAAAAAAGTTCTAAACTAACGAAAGTTAGCTAACAACCTGCGGGATTTATTCAGAAAATTACAGCTCAATCTGGCCTACAGAGATTTTTCATGAATTTTTACAGTGAAGCACAAAAATCAGTTTTGGGCCAGCAACTTCCCCAAATATTACTTCCCTCTCATTAGTGGTTATTCTTGGCACAAAAATCAAACAAAAAGGATAAGGAGAGGTTATTACAGAAGTAATAACTTCCAAGACTCAACTAAAACATTTGGTTTATCTCCTAATAAGTACTTTTCTTTAAAGCCTTTAAGTTAGGCATAATAGTTTGAGAAGATGCTCACATAAGAAATATGAATTGAAGTAAAAGAGAGCATCAAGAAGAAAATTCAAAACACATTTAAGTCTAACCCACTTCCTATGCAAAATAATCTTGTAAAGAAACAAGTCATAAAAGGAAAAAGCAACAAGCATAGGAAATCAAAACAAATGCAACTTCAAAATTTTCAACATAAAGAGGGGAAAATTAATATTGTTCAGATGCATAAAACCATGTTTCCCTCTCTCATAATAACTTTCAGTAGAAACATGAATAAAATTAACAATATAACTATCACATAAAACATTGTTATCATGAGCCACATGCATAAAATAATTATTACTCTCCACATAAGGATAGTCATTCTTATTAACTGTAGTGGGAGAAAATTCAACGAAATAGCTATCATTATTATTCTCATCACCATAATCATCAAATATAGGAGGCTTATTGTAATCATAATTAATTTCCTCCTCAATAGTAGGTGTACTGAAAATATCATATTCATCATTGAAATTATCATACATTGGAGGTATAGTATCCTCATATTCTAGTAGCATCTTCCCAGCTGCCTGTGTCCCCTCTTGTGCCACCACCGCCGCCATGAGGTTCCCCCTCTATCACCTAGGGACTATGGTTTTGGCATCCATCCAAGAAAACCCTAGGCATGAGGATGGTCATAGTGCATAGTAGTTTAGACTAATAACATGCATATGTTACTAGTCTATATTACTACCTCCATAGTGGAAAATAACTTAAGTGTGGTAACATGCAGTATCACATTAATTATGTTATAGACTTAGTTTGTATTGATATATGTGATGTTACAGTAACATAGCTAGTTACTCTATCTATATTTTTTCTCATTAACTCATTGCTACATAAGCAAAAGTGTTGAGTTAGACTATTAGTTACTAGTGAAGTTATCCCACTATGACTAGACTGAGGCAGAAGTTGATTTGGTGGCCCACCTAGGTTTTGTCCATTTGGCCACATGGTCCATATGAGATTCGCATACATCAAGCGGGGCAGAGCATGCAAAGTGCCCATGATAGGTCCCCACTGATGGTGGCTCGGTTGACATAGAGCAAGTTGGGAGCCCCCAAGAGCAAGGTATGATGAGCACAACAGCAAGTTTTCCCTCAGTTATGAACCCAAGGTTATCGAAATAGTAGGAGTAAGGAAACAACTCCAAGGTGTTGCTAGCAACTTGGAATCTGCACAACACAACCACATAACTTTGCCCCAACTTACAGTGAGGTTGTCAAGCTCACTGGTTTGCTAAAAACAAAGGATTAAACGTATAGTGTGGAAGAGAGCAATTGCAGAAAGTAAACAGTAGATGGTATATCAATGGTAAAGGAATAGACCGGGGTCCACAGTTCACTAGAGGTGTTTCTCCTCTAGTGATGATGATGGCGATGATCCTCTCCAAATTCCTTGTCCCGGCAGGGTGCCAGAACGGAGTTTCTGGTTCCGAATCGCGGTTTCTGGTGGTGGCGGCGCAGCGGAACTCTTTCTGGAAAAACGTCGACCCCCTGAATTTTTAGGTTAGAAGGCAACTTATAGGCGAAGAGGGAGGCCAAGGGGGTGCCTAAGGAGGCCACACCCCCTCCAGGCGTGGCCAGTCCTAGCCCACGCAGCTGGGGTGTGGGCCCTTCAGGACTCCACTCCGTCTCGTATTCTGGCTCCGTGAGTCTTCTGGTGAAATAGGATTTTTTGCATATTTTCCGGGATTTTTCCTAATAGTTGATTTCTACACAAAAACTACACACGAAGGTAATTCTGATGAAAACAGCGCCAGTCCGTGTTAGTTGTATCCAAATCACACAAGTTTAGAGGAGAAACAATAGCAAAAGTGTTCGGGAAAGTGGATACGTTTTGGACGTATCATTCTTCATGCTACTAAACTTTAGTCACAAGCAACTTCTTGTCATTGTAAGTATATGTGTATCATAGAGAACCGCCAACGCGGTATCTCTTGCCCCATTACACAAGAGCTATCCCATATCAAAATGACAAGGCAATAGACAATGAGCATCTCATCAATCTTCTTATTTACCATGAGTATGGTGCTTTTTTTCTTTCCTTTTTTTTATATTTTTTCTAAAGATGCTTCATCGATTGCTCACTATGGTTGTGCTGCAAGTTTCCACCATGATTAGGCATGGCTTAGGCTAGCCTCCCAGGCCTTTCTCTAACACATATATAATACTCCATGGACTTACAAGCTCACCTTTTATTTCATGCTGTCAACATCCATAAACAAAAGATGAGGATACCAACTGGATAATATTTACACGTGTTGAAAGTGTTCCCCATGACATCATGGTTCTGCTAATTACCAACTTATAAGTGCAAGCATATAGAAAACATAGATGAAACAATGATTCAAGTTTATTAAGTGCAATAAAGTAAAGTGTGCCATCAAGTTTGTGAGAGCTTTAATCACTAATTTTCATATAACAAAAGTTTAATTTGGAAGGTAGATAAAAACATGAATATACTTGGAATGGTGTAACACACCATGCATAGGAATTTATAGTGGAATCTTTGGAATAACTTGGTTTCTTGGGAGTTAGATGCATGAGTAGAACTCATACTTAGTACAGGTGGAGGCTAGCAAAAGACTAGGAGCGACCAACTAAGAGAGCAATAATGACCATAAGCATGCAAAGCGACAAAAAATTATTAACTAAATGATACGTCGGAAACGTATCTATAATTTTTGATGTTCCATGCTTGTTTAGTATCTACTTTGCTTTGCTTTGTCTACACTTTGAGGTGTTTTTATATGTTTTTCTGGACTAACCTATTAAGAAGTTGCCACAGTGCCAGTTGCCTGTTTTCTTCTGTTTTTGATTCCAGAAAAGGCAGAAAATCAATATTCTCGGAATTGGATGGGACAAAAGCCAAAGTCAATATTTTACCGTGGGGAACAAGGAGCCAGAGTACGAGATGGAGGGGAGGCACCAGGGGCCACACCCCCTACGGCGCGGGCTAGCCCTAGTCGCTCCTAGGGGGTGACCACCCTGGCTGCCCCCTGCTTCGCCTCTTTGCCTATAAAGACCCCCACATACAGAAACCCTAAGTACCCAATCAATATTCCACGAAAAAGTCTGTAGCCGCCGCCACCATTGTCCCTAGATCGAGGGGATTTGAAGCTCTTCCCGGCACCCTGCCGGAGGGGAGCTCATCCCAGAGGCCTTCTTCTTCATCATGCCAGCCACCGGTATGAAGTGTGAGTAGTTCCACCTTGGACTACGGGTCCATGTAGTAGCTAGATGGTTGTATCACCTCCTTTGTGCTACCATGTTTAGATCTTGTGAGCTCCGTTCATGATCAAGATCATCTCTATTTGTAATCATGCATGGTTTTGCCTTATTGATTCTATCATGTTTGTGTTGTTTGTGATCTTGCATGATCTCCATTTCTAGTAGCTATCTTGGCCGAGTAGATGCTAGTGACTCCAAGAGGGGGTATTTATGCTCGATAGTGGGTTCATGCCTCTATTTAATCTAAGGGAAGTGATAGAAATCTCTAAGGTTGTAGATGTGATGTTACCACTAGGGATAAAACAACGGTCTCTTGTTCATGGAACAAGTGGATTGTTTACCTTACACACTTTGCTTAAAGCAGTGATCTGTTGCTTGCAACTTAATACTGGAGGGGGTTCGGATGATAACCTGAAGGTGGATTACTAGTCATAGATGCAGTTGGATGGCGATCTATGTATCTTGTTGTATTGCCCAATCGAATCTCATAGGATCATGAATGTTTAGTATTGCATTGTTATGCCTTGCTCAGTCTTGTCAATTGCCCTGCTGTAATTTGTTTATCCAGCATACCATGTTTTTTTATCTAAGGAGAACACCTCTAGTGAACTATGGACCCCAGTCCAATCTTTACCATTGATACATATTCCTCTGTTACTGTTTACTTTCTGCAAGCTACTATTACCTTCCACACCATACAGTTAACCCTTTGTTACAGCAAACCGGTGAGATTGACCATCTCACTGTTCGTTGGGGCAAAGTCTTGAGTTTGTGTTGTGCAGGTCTCCAAGTTGCTAGCAACACCTTTGAGTCATTTCCTTCCTCCTACTGGTTCTATAACCTCGGTTTCTTACCGAGGTAAAACTTGCTGATGTGCTCATCACACCTTGCTCTTGGGGTCTCCCAACGTAGCGCTTCCACATCAACAGAGCGCCATCACTAAAGCATAAAGTGATATCACAAGTCAAAAACTAAATAATCATGGAGGCTAAGGTGACTGGTTCATAGTCTTAACATGGTGTAGGCATGTGCCAAGTCAACCCAAATAAAGCATCAAAGGAGAATACCACAATATTATGCTTTTGTATGCTAAAACAAGGCATGATTCTTTCAACGCACATTAAGCAATCTCAATTGTTTGAGACAAGTCATGCTACAAAACTAATCACTAAGAATAAGGTCAAATCAATATCTAACATGATATGATAAAGTCTAAGCCACAGTCAAAAAAATCTCCCTTCTGTACCACTTAAGGATGAAGCTTCCTACTTGAAATGGATCGTATGGGCACCTAGAGGGGGGGCGAATAGGTGCGACTCAATTTTTAGTTATTTTTCAATTTTAGGCTTGACACAAAGTAAATTCTCTAAATATGGAACTACGAGAATTTCCCTATATGCAAACCTAGCTACTAAGCACGTAAAGAGAGGAGCGAGGAAATTGTAGTGGAGCACGCGAAGACATAGGGATTTGTTTTACCGCAGTTCCTTCCTTGTTAAGGGAAGTACATCTGCGTTGGAGGGGTGGGAGGTTCTAAGACCACCACGCCACAATAGGCCTCAACCTATTCTCCAATGGATCTCTCCACGAAAGGCATAATCCACCTTCTCCACTTTTGGTACCCTTCGAGGCGGGAACCGGTGCCTTTACAACTCTACCGAGGCACACACCCACAACTGAATTGGGGGCTCCCGAGATGACAACAAGCTGTCACAAGAACAAGGTTTATCAATATAAACAAAATCAAGGATCTAGGTATTTGCAAGAAATACTAGATCGGTGATTCTCCAAATGAATGGAGAGGAGATGAAGCGCTTGATTGCAGTAGTTCAAGATTGAGTTCCCCTCCTTCGATTCCCCAAGGGACAGGGCCTTTGGGTGGATGAAGGTGAAGCTCTCTTGGTTGAAGAATGATGAAAAGATCTGACTTTTTTCGAATCAATCAAGAGTTCTGGCCAGAGGAGGGAAGGCAGGCTTAAATACCCCCAGCCCAGAATAAGCCGTTGGAGAAATTTTGGGGCGGATTATCCGCCCCCCTTGGGGCGGACTATCCGCTCTGGGGAAAAAATCCGCCCCCAGGACGGAAACTCCGGGGAATACTCCGCCCTCCATACAGAGAGTGACGCAGCCTTGACTTGATGAAATTTCTCGAGGGGGCGGACTATCCGCCCTCCTTTGCGGCGGACTATCCGCCCTGGGGAGAAAATCCGCCCCAGGGCCGGAAAGTCAGGGGGAAACTCCGCCCCCCATACAGAGAGCGACGCAGGCCTTGTCTTGAAGAAATTCCTTGAGGTGGCGGACTATCCGCCCCCCCAAGGGGCGGAAAATCCGGCCTTGCCGGAAAATCCGGCCAAAACTCCGCCCCCTCTCTGGGGGTTGCGTCCTTCTGAAAAAGGGTTGGGGCGGATTATCCGCCCCTGGTAGGGGCGGATTGTCCGCCCCCAAAAGTAGTTTCTTTTCCTTTTTCAATATAGATATCTGCAGCACTTCAACATACATTAAATAATCCTTAATATTGTTATCTAACACAAAAACACAAGGGATTATGAAATGTTCTTTCAATCTCCCCCTTTTTGGTGTTAGATGACAATACTAGGATTTGCGATGAGACCTACTAACAACACCTTAAGGAAATGAAAGCAACTCCCCCTAAATGTGTGCATATTTAAAATTTGCATTTGAATACAAAAGCACACACTACATAGCAAGCCACTTTCATCACAAAGACAAGTAAACCACGATGAGTTAGGAAATGAATTCATACCACCGGGATGTGTAAATAGCCAAAGAGAGTAATGAAATTATTAGGCTCCAAGCACATCCCACAATATTGATGTAAGCAATAGATAATACCATAATTCCATATGCCATCAATAGACTACCATACTTACATAGATAAATCCAGAATTTCATAAGAGTATATCCATATGATAAATCCAAAATTCCAGACGGAGTATCACACGACTGAGTCTTATACAAAACAAGCACAAATAGCAAATAAGTTCACGCTAAATAGGCACAAGCATGCAAATAAAACGAATGAAAAGGAAGTGCTTGTGCCCGACCCATGCAAATCCGTTGACCTAATAGAACTACTTCTCCCCCTTTGGCATCGAAACGCCAAAAAGGAAGAAGAGCGATGCTAACGCCCCAGAAGATCATTCCTCATCCTCGTCCTCATCGTAGTCGTCCCTGTCCCCTTCCTCTTCATCATACTCATCATCATCATCATCATCAGCGGGAGGAGTAGGAGCCCTCGGCGGAGGAGGAAACAAGTGGCTCTCGAGCTTGCCATAGTTGAACCCAGAATTGTTCCGCTATGCATAGGGCTCCAGAGCTGTTGGAGCAGGAGGATGGCCAGAAGCACCTGACACGTGGTGAAGAATAACCTGCTGAGTGTGAGCCATGTCATGGCTCCTCCAGTACTCCTCATACTGGCCCTTGTGAGTGTCTATGCCCATGCAAAGGATGTGCCGCTGGAACCAATTGAGTTGTTTGACTTCACGAGCCATTGGGGACTCAGAGGGACGACGACCACTAGCCCTAGCATCACGCATAAAGGACTCAGGGGTAGTGGAAGGGTGAGAGATCTTTTGATCCTTGTTGTAGATCTTCTTTGACTTGTGCTGACCATCCAAATCAGTGCCAATGTACTCATGTGGCAACATATGCTTGATGAGCATCATGATAAAAGGAGCATATGGGAGGAGAGCTTGTTGAGCATCGCATCGGTCATCTCATGATTGATAAAGTCCATCATATCTAACTTATATCCTGTAGACGAGCCAGCATTGGTGGCACACTCGTGAGCAAAGGCAAGAAGAGGAACCAGGTGACCGCGGATCTTGTCATTGTTTCCTCCACTTGGAGTAATGTTGTCCCTAAACATGCCAAAAAGGGTGGCATACAACGGCGAGAGGCCAGCGAAGGTACCAGCAATGCCATTAGGTGTCAGACATGGATCAAGCACAGTGTCCTTGGATGGCCTGAGCAGAGAGATAATGCGGTGTCCTGAAGCTGTGTCCCGTCCGTGAAAAGCATACCCAAGAACCTGACCAAAGGTGCAAAATTTAGAATGAATCATTGTTGTCCCTGTCATCCACTTCATGGTACGAAGCTCATCTCAGCATATTACAAGAGTGGAGAAAAACTGCTTCACCACCTTGGAATCATAGTGACACTAAAGAGTCATAAGGTGATGAAGTCCCATCTTGTTAGTCACATCCAAAGCTTCACGAAGGCATATCTTTGATTGGTCCTTAGGCATATTCATAGGATGCATGGGGCGAATCTTGAGAGAAACATAGACATCATCACGGATAGACCTAAAATATGAGCACCAAAACATTGAGTCCTCTGGCTCACCATCACTGTCAGCATCTGCATAGTAATCTATCTGGCGCATGGATGAGTACTCAACGCTGTCCATGGCCTTGTAATTAGGCCGGGCCTGCTTACCCTTAACCTTGCCTTTGCGAGATGCAGCCCGCTTGGCTTTCTTTGCTGCCTCTGCCATATGTTTAGATTCTCTGGCTAACCTGCGAACCTCTGTTTGGTCAACAAATGTGCCCTCTACAGTGGGCCTGAGATAACGGGCACGGGGAATACGCTTTGTCAACACCCGGATTTTTAAACCCAGATGCCTGTTATGCCCTACATCGCAATCCCAGGATTACCATTTTTGCGAGACATAACAGAATTGGATACCATAGTACATCATCCATTACAAACGGTACATAAGTTCTTACACAAATAGGGATCTCATGATCCAGTTCTTAATACAACATCAAGCAACGGAATACGTAATAATAACGGTAGCGTAGGCGAAGCTCCATCTTCGGGTTCACAGGCAATGCTGACGATGGGAGATGATCCTAGTTGTTGTAACCTTCCTAGGGTCCATCCTCAAGGTACTCCTCTTCATAGTCTGGCGAGGGGAATAGCCAGGGACAAAGCCATGAGTACTCTTTAAGTACTCGCAAACTAATACTAACAGGTAAAGGGGTTTTTTGGATAATAGGACACTAGGCTCTAGGGTTGTTTTGCAAAAGCCAGATTTATCTCTAAGAAGTTCCAAAGCTAGTCACAATTTTATAACTCCTAAGTGAGATCTTGTAACTCATGTCACAACTCTGTTGTGGTCAAGTCAAAGTCACAATTCATTTCACAAGTCATTTTGAAAACATCTGACGGTGGAACAGTATGGCCACTCCAACTGTCCATAACCGCGGACGCGGCTATTCAAATAGTTTGACACTCTGCAGAGATTATACACTTTCACCACAACATTCGATACATCCGTCAGGAACAAATCCTGAATTCACCATACTCAGTATGCGGATAATCAATCCTAACCTTTCAATTACACGCCCTAGTATAAGCACCTCTCCTATGAGTTTGGCCTCCGAACCATGACCAACTGTCATCTTGGGTACTGCACAGGTGCACAATCTTCACAAGGTAGCCTCAGCTCAAACCTTTCCCGTGAGGGAACTACTACTAAGGTATATAAGTTTCCAGTCAAGCCCTACCCAATCTTCAGGTATTGTGGTTGTACGATAAAATTGGAATGGTATCGCATCCAGACAACCATCAATTTTATAAAGGGCTAAGGATCATGCCTCAACATTTTCATCACCAAAATCTTCAGGTGTTTGGAAACACATGTCCAAAACATTTCAATAGAATGATCCATCATTCCAAGGTTTTCATAACCATTTTCCACCAAGTATTCCCATCTAAATTTGATCAAGTTTTATGCTTAGCACTAGCATCTACAGGTGGGGGTAAGCAATAATGAGGGGTGGTAAACTAGGGGAGTTTTAACTAAGTTCCAATCTCATGCCTTAAGATGACACCAAGATTACCTAGCTTAGGCCAAATTTTATGCTCTTTATGCAACCTTCAAATATTTTTCTAATATATATAATTCACTTAAGTAAACTCTAAGTAATAGCTTTGATAAAGAAATAAAGTAAGAAGCTTGCGAGTAAAACTAGGATTGGTTTATTAAGTGGATATGATCACATATGCTTAAGGCATATAGTGGTCATGGTAACAAGTAGTGGTTTGTTGCATCCGTAGGGTATCTTGCAAGTGATTAGGCTTGCATTGGTCAACTTGATTAGTAAAGCTTGCCTTGTGTAGAGTAGTGGTTGAAGTTCTCCTCGGCTTCTACTTCGTAGAATCCTCCTTCCTCCTCGTATCCTTGGTCGGTACTAGCGTCTATAAATAAATACGATGTACACAATCACCAAACAATACTTAACTACTTGCAATCATCACACAAAAGGGTCCTATAGATGATCTAGCATCATCTCTAACATTACAAGATTAAGGCTTGGTTTAATTCCTTTTATTTTTAGAAAAGTAATTTCTACTCATTGAAAAACTACTTAAGATTTAATATTCTCCAAACCAAACATGGGATCATGTTGACACATGTCATCACCACATATTGTAGTCCAAGGGAATGTGATTTAAAGTGGTGTCAAAATTTAATAAGGTTTTACCCTTTTATTTTAATTAATTAAAGTGGCTAGAATTGCCTATGTAGCATTCTTTTATTACTTGAACATTATTTCTGCAAGTAAACCTATATATTTTTATATATTCTGAAAGTTTTGGTTAAATGAGATTTTTGAGAGTTGGAATCAACTCAAAAGCTATTATGGTTTAAATTTGAAAAATGTTTGAACGTAGAAAAGCTTCTGCCTTTTTATTTTTACCATGGGTGATCTATAGATCCAAATGACTTGAATCCAACGGGCTTGGATTCAGCATTCCTAGACCTTTCTAACAAAATTGGTTTCATTCAATTTTATGCACTGAATCGATCTGGGTTGATTTTTGAAATTGAGTACAGAAGTGAGTTTGAAACAAGAATGAAAAAGGTTTAATTGAAATAACTGGGTTGCGCGGGAAAAGTTAACGGGCCGGCCTGCTAAGCGCAGTCCTCCCGCGGGCTGCTTAAGTGGGTGTCCCCACTTGCCAGTGAGACAGGGAGGGGCGAAGCGGTACGGGCCAACGTGGGTCGTTCGATCTGATTCTAATCCAACGGCTGGGAGTCATCGTCGACGCGAGGCAACGCCGGCGAGAAAGAAACCTAGCACGGCCAGTGAGGGGTGCTGGGGGCACACCGGGGTGCAGGCGAGGGTCGGCGAGGCGGGCGAACGACGAAGTCGACGATGGCGAACTCAGGGGTGGTCGCGGCAGCTCCTGGGGTGGACGAAATCGATGGCGCCCTTCTTCTCCAGAGGCGGCGGGCTCCGGTGAAATTCCGGCGAAGTGGTGCTTGCCTTGCTCCGGGAACGGTGTGGCACGATCAGTGAGGAGAGGGGAGTGAGATGGTGTGAAGAAATCGACTGGGGTGGCCTCTATTTATAGTCGAGCGAGGGGACCAACAGGGTGCACGGTGAGCTCGTCGGGGGCGATGTTATAGGCGGCTATTGGCATGGGCGACGGTAGGGGACAGTGCGGTGTTCCCTGGCGATGCTCAACGACATGGTTTCGAGGCGTGGGGCGGTGCGGCTTGATCGGAACGCGACGGTGCTCTGCGCGTGCCCGACGAAAAATTTAAGGCCGCACAGCTCGCGTGGTTCGCGCGGCGGCGAACGAGCGTGTCTGCGGGGTTGCTGGGACGGTGGGGATTGTGTATGCACGCGGTGAGGGTGGCGCGCGGGTTGTGGGCGCTGATCGAGCGTGGCACACGGGGCGTGCTCTCGGCATGGTTGCTGGCGAGGTTGGCATGGTTCGTGCGTGTGGTCCAGGGCTTGGCAACGCTCAAGGCTAGGACAGTAAGTGGCGGTGGACGGTGGGCTGCTTCCCAGACATGCTGGCTAGGCTTGTGTCTCCTCCTAGCTTGCTTTCTACATGGGGGTGACATGGGTGTGCTCGGCTGTTCACCATTGATGGCAATGCCAAGCTTACAATGATGCTAAGGGTTAGTTTAGGTTGTTAGATGATCTACTAAGGCTAGTGGTGCCCAGAGAGGGAACAAGTTAGGCCTCAATCACTGCTCACTATAGTGTTTAGGACTTTGATGATTTGTGTCTGCAACCTGTTTGATGAAATGGCCGCATGAATTTTGAATTTTGAAAAGATTTTTGGTGGGTTTGCTAGATTGGTGCTGGTGAGTCTGCAGATGCTTGGGTTTTGAAAGTTGAGCTTGTTTGAGTGGTTTTTGAAAAAGTGGGATCTTCCCATATGATAAAGATTCAATTTTGAATTGTCATTTAAACTATGTATTTGAAAGTTTCTGGATCATCACAAAGTGGGCCTTGATACCTTGTTATGAGTATAATCAAGGGGTGCAAAGATCCAGAAAAGTTTCCATTAGGTTCTGAAAGTTTGAGACAGCCAAAGTAGGCATGGGAGTTAAATTGGTCAAAATGACCATTCCTTTATTTTATTGGTTTTGACTTATTTGTCTTTAGGAAAAGTTTGGGAAATGTTTAGATGATGTTTGTTTCACCTAAGAAACATTTTACAAGCCAGGAAACATACAAATGAGGTGGTTCAAAAGAATTTCAAAGTAAATGCATACACATATGCATGCCTTCATAATTTTAATTAGAAAAGTTTTTGTTAACCCTAATTTTGATGATTAGAGTGTCATGATCCAAGTTTAGTATTTTTGGGATGTTACAAACCTTACCCCCTTAAACAAAATCTCGTCCCGAGATTTGAAAAAGGACGAAAAGATTACCTAGGATTTGAAGAGATCGGGAAACTCCGTCCTGATGTGATCTTCGCGTTCCCAGGTAGCTTCCTCTTCTGTGTGGTTGCTCCACTGAATCTTGAGATACTTGATGCTTCGGGTTCGGGTAGTTCGAAAAGCTTCTTCCAAAATACGGATGGGTACTTTGGGATAGGTCAGGTCATCGTTGATCTCCATGGTCCGATGATCGATATTCTTGAACACTTCGGTCTTCTCGGGGACTTCGAGACACTTGCGAAGTAACGAGATATGGAACACATTGTGCACGGCTGACATCTCTTCAGGTAGTTCCAATTGATACGACACTTCTCCTCGATGGTTCAGAATCTTGAAAGGTCCGATATATCTAGGGGCTAACTTTCCTTTGAGTTGGAAACGCTGCATTCCCTTCAATGGCGACACTTTCAGATAAACAAAATCTCCTATGTTAAAGGCGAGATCTCTACGTCTCTTGTCGGCGTAACTCTTCTGTCGGGATTGGGCGGTCTTGAGGTGCTCACGAATCTTGTGAACATTCTCTTCTACTTCTCGTAGGATATCGGGTCCAAAAATCTGACTCTCTCCTACTTCTGACCAGTTCAAAGGGGTGGGACACTTCCTTCCGTACATGGGCCATTTGCCATTTGGCTTGATAACTGTTGTTGTATGAAAATTCTGCAAAAGGCAGACAGTCTTCCCACTTGGATCCATATTCTTTCACAAATGCTCTCAGCATATCTTCGAGTATTTGATTTACTCGCTCCGTTTGTCCATCGGTCTGAGGGTGATATGCGGTACTGAAATCTAGGCGGGTTCCTAAACCTTCTTGAACTTTCTTCCAGAATCTCGAGGTAAACTGAGTTCCTCGATCCGATACTATGTTCTTGGGGACTCTGTGCAAACTAACGATTCTAGCGATGTATAACTCCACTAGTTTCGAACTCTGATATGTTTTCTTGATGGGAAAGAAATGGGTGACTTTGGACAATGTGTCCACTATGACCCAGATAGAGTCATTTCCCCTACTAGAAGTAGGTAGTCCAGTGATAAAGTCCATTCCTACAGAATCCCATTTCCATTCCGGAATCTGCAAGGGTTGCAACAATCCAGCGGGTCTTTGATGTCCTGCCTTGACTCGCTGACAGATATCACACTTGGCGATATAGCTTCCGATCTCTCTCTTCATCTTATGCCACCAAAATTGCTCTTTTAAATCTTGATACATCTTGGTTCCTCCGGGATGGATAGAATAAAGAGTATCATGAGCCTCCTTCAAAATAACTTCTTTCAACTCAGAATCTGATGGTACACAAAGGCGTCCTTTGTACCACAGAACTCCTTCTTCGTCCTCGGTGAATCCGGGTACTTTTCCTGTATCGATACGATGCTTGATTCCGTCAATACTGGCATTTCCCTTCTGCGCCTCTTTAATCTGACTGATCAAAGTGGGCTGGAGTTCTATGCTAGCTAGAAATCCTTCACTTACTAATTCCATCTGAAAATCTTCTAGCTCTCTATGCAGACTTGGTTGCTCCTTCGAAATCATGGAGTTCAAGCGGCACGGCAATCTGCTAAGGGCATCGGCTACCACATTGGCTTTACCAGGGTGATAGTGAATGTCCAGATCGTAATCCTTGATTAGCTCAATCCATCTTGTATGCCTCATATTCAGCTCCTTCTGAGTGAATATATATTTTAGGCTCTTGTGATCCGAATAAATCTCACAACAGTTTCCCATTAGGTAATGTCTCCATGTCTTCAGGGCTAGAACTATGGCTGGGAGTTCGAGGTCATGGGTTGGGTAGTTTTGCTCATGTTGCTTCAATTGTCGCGATAGATAAGATATAACTTTGCCTTCTTGCATTAGCACACATCCGAGACCGATCTTGATGCGTCACAATACACATCGAAGGGCTTCGTTTTATCCGGAATGATCAAGATTGGGGCTGAAATCAATCTCCTCTTGAGTTCGTGAAAAGTCGCTTCACATTTGTCGGTCCATTCAAACTTCTTGTCCTTCTTCAGCAATTGGGTCAAGGGTCTGGCGATACTAGAGAATCCTTCTACGAATTTGCGGTAATATCCCGCCAATCCGAGAAAGGCACGAACTTGGGTTTGATTGGTTGGGGCTTGCCAATCTTCTACATCTTTCACTCTGGTAGGGTCAACGGCAATTCCTCCGGCTGATACAATGTGACAGAGGAATCCTACCTCTTGTAACCAGAATTCACATTTGCTAAACTTTGCATACAACTGATGCTCTCTAAGGGTTCCAAGAATGGTCCTTAGGTGTAGATCATGTTCTTCTTCTGATTTGGAATAAATCAGAATGTCATCAATGAAAACAACGAAAAACTTATCCAGGAAGTCCATAAAAATCTTATTCATGAGGTTCATGAAATAAGCGGGGGCATTGGTTAATCCGAAAGACATGACCGTATACTCATACAATCCATATCTGGTGGTAAAGGCAGTCTTTGGAATATCCTCTGCACGAATTTTGAGTTGATGATAGCCAGTTCTAAGATCAATCTTAGAAAACACTTTGGCACCGGTCAACTGATCAAACAAATCTTCTATCTTGGGCAAGGGGTACTTGTTCTTGATGGTGACATCATTCAATTTCCGATAATCCGTACACAAACGGTTACCTCCATCCTTCTTGTCCACAAACAAGACAGGTGATCTCCAAGGTGACGCACTTGGTTGAATCAATCCAATTTCCAGCATGGAATCCAGTTGCTTCTTTAGTTTTGCGAGCTCTGACGGGTTCATACTATATGGTCTCTGGGCTATGGGTCCAGTTCCGGGGATTAGTTCGATGATAAACTCGATATCCCGATCTGGGGGCATACCGGGCAAAACACCTGGAAATACATCGGGGTATTCACAGACTATCTGGACTTGGTCAATGGTAGGCTGGGCTATACTCTTGTTACACTTGAATTGGCGGGGTAAGGTTTCAGATATATGCTCGACTGATATCCCGGTGGTACTGGTCATGGTTATGGACTTCTTGGCACAGTCAATAAATCCTTTATGTTTGGACATCCAATCCATTCCTAGTACTACTTCCAAACCTTTAGTTCCGAGTACTATCAGATTTGCATAAAAATCTATGCCATGGATTCGGATAGGGACGGCCCTGCAAATTTGCCTAGCCTTGGTGGTTGATCCGGGAATTTGAACAATCATAACATGCTTCAGTTTGGTTGGTTGAATTTTACTAGTGCATGCAAATTCTTCGGTGACAAATGAATGCGATGCACCAGAATCAAACAACACTCTTGCAAGTACTGAATTAACAGAAAACATACCCAGCACGATGTCTCTCGCTTCCTGAGCTTGTTCAGCATGCATGAGAAAAAGACGGCCGTTGCGGTTGAGCGAATTCCCTGGGGCAAATCTTCTTCCTGGCTGAACACGACGCTGCTGCTGAGCTGGGATATTGGCATTGGGGGCTGTAGCATTCTTCTTGTTGGGGCACTCATTGGAATAGTGGCCTTTATTTCCACAGTCATAGCAGGTCACTTGCAACTTGTCCTTGGCTGCTACAGGCACAGCATTGCTTCCAATCCTCGGGGCAGTGTTGGTGTTGGCAGTAACATTGTTGTTGTTGAACTTGGGTGGGGCATGATTGAGATTGCTAGAGTTGCCGGGGTTGTTGTGATTTCCTCCGGGTCTAGGGTTTCCACGGTTGGGATAGGTCAGACGGTTCATCGGGGGTTTGTTGGTCCTTGGGGCAAATCCTGGAGATGGGTTAGGGCGATACTTTGGGGTCTGATGGGTTCTTGGCTGATGCATCATACGACGCTTGCGGTTCTCATTGGCTTGGTTGATCTTTCCTTCCATCTGGATAGCAGAGTCGACAAGGGCTTCAATATCCGCAAAGGGGATATTGACTAACACTGTCTGCATCTCATCATGCAGACCATTCAGGAATCTTTCTTTCTTCTTGGCTTCAGTGTCTATTTCATCCGGGGCATACCTAGCTAATGACAAAAAAAAATCACGGTATTCCACTACAGTCATCCTTCCTTGCTTCAACTCTCTGAACTCGTCTCTCATTCTCTTGATCAAACCCGGTGGCACATGGGTTCTGCTAAACTTGACCTTGAATTCCTCCCAGGTCATCATCTGGCCTCCGGTCATTGCGTGAACACTGTTCCACCATGCTCTGGCATCTCCGGCTAGATAGTGGGTGGCGAACAGGACTTTCTCGTTGGTTTCCAATCCGGCTACTTCTAAGTTATTTTCCATGGTTTGCAGCCAATCATCGCGTCTTGGGGTTCTTCTGACTTAGTGAACACAGGTGGGTTGGTATTCTGGAAGTTCTTGAGCTTAGATCCATGGTTGTCCTGATTTCCGTGGCCTTGGTTGTTGTGGGCTAGCTGGGCTATCTGCTGAAGGGTGGCTAGGTTGGCTTGACGTTCCGCTCTTTCAGCTTCACGGTCAAAAGTAAACATTTGCAGTATCTGCAACATCGGGTCCGGGGATGAACCACTTCCTCCACGTGGCATCTGAAGATTGAGGTAGATCATGAGAAAAGAGGGAAATTTCTAAAGTTTTGGGTCTTTGAATTTTTTTTAAAGTTTGACTCAGATTTTTCTAGCAACTTGCTTTTTCATTCATTCGTAGCACACAGAACAACACACACCACAACAAAGAAAAACAGATGGTTTTAAGAACCATTCTGAGAACTATGATATAGTGGGACCGAATACTACTCACTACGTTTGTGCTCAAGTGCTACTACTCCTCGAAATCTATGGCTTCATCATCCTCATCATCATTGATGAAGGCGAAATCATCCTCATCGATGAAGAAATCCATAGCCTGATCCTCCAGAAAATCATCGTCATCGCTGAGATATGAGTAGGGGTCTCCATGAAGATCCTCTCCGGCATTCTCCCTTTCCTCCAACTGCATGTCTCTCTCGTGGATGGTATCCTCTAGAGATGAGATGCGGTGGCGAAGACGGGCAATGATGCGCTCCTTCTTGTCGAGCTGACGGCGGCAAGACTTGCGATCCTTTGCTAGCATGGCGATGGTCTGGTCCTTTGTCTTGATGATGGCAGACTTGTGGCTGCAGTAGTCACGGCAGTTGTCCAACTCCTGCTGACGGTCGTACATCATAAAGCTAAGGTGGTCCAATTGGGTCTTCAGCTCGGGGTGGTATGGGGCTTCCAGGGGTTGTCCATTAGCATCACGCCTTGGGCAAAACTCAAAGCGAGTACCCTTGATCTGATTGATGCTCTGCCCACACAGACGGGAAAGAGCTTCTTGCATGGCCCTGGCAAGTCCATCGAGCCAGTTGTTCTCTCTCAAGGTAAACTGAATTCCCTCCGCAGTGGGAGGTTCAATCTTTCCTCGGAGACTTGCAACAATTATCCACTGCAGATCTTCTCCTCCTTGATCATTGAGTTGAGCTCCGAAGAACTCGGGGTGCGGACGCTCCAGAAGTTCTGAAAGCTGGTCCAAATCCCTCTCAAAGATCAGGTCTCCTCCATTCCCCAGTTGGTAAAACTTGCTGTACTTCACGTCCATCTATAAGAATATAGGATGAGTAAGTTAGTAGAGTGATTAAGTGTGTCAAAATTTTATGTATTTTGCAAGAGTTTTTGGAGGAACATGAATTTTCATGAAATAATAAAAGGGATAAGAATGAGAATAAGTTTTTGTAAATATTTGTTTCCTTTGTTTTTGAAACTAAGTTTTTGATTCAAACGTCCAGTCTAACTAGGGTCTCCTATAGTCAGGATGGCTCTGATACCAACTTGTCAACACCCGGATTTTTAATCCCAGATGCCTGTTATGCCCTACATCGCAATCCCAGGATTACCATTTTTGCGAGACATAACAGAATTGGATACCATAGTACATCATCCATTACAAACGGTACATAAGTTCTTACACAAATAGGGATCTCATGATCCAGTTCTTAATACAACATCAAGCAGCGGAATACGTAATAATAACGATAGCATAGGCGAAGCTCCATCTTCGGGTTCACAGGCAATGCTGACGATGGGAGATGATCCTAGTTGTCGTAACCTTCCTGGGGTCCATCCTCAAGGTACTCCTCTTCATAGTCTGGCCAGGGGAATAGCCAGGGTCAAAGCCATGGGTACTCTTTAAGTACTCGCAAACTAATACTAACAGGTAAAGGGGTTTTTTTGGATAATAGGACACTAGGCTCTAGGGTTGTTTTGCAAAAGCCAGATTTATCTCTAAGAAGTTCCAAAGCTAGTCACAATTTTATAACTCCTAAGTGGGATCTTGTAACTCATGTCACAACTCTGTTGTGGTCAAGTCAAAGTCGCAATTCATTTCACAAGTCATTTTGAAAACATCTGACGGGGGAACAGTATGGCCACTCCAACTGTCCATAACCGCGGACGCGGCTATTCGAATAGTTTGACACTCTGAAGAGATTGTACACTTTCACCACAACATTCGGTACATCCGTCAGGAACAAATCCTGAATTCACCATACTCAGTCTGCGGATAATCAATCCTAACCTTTCAATTACACACCCTAGTATAAGCACCTCTCCTGTGAGTTTGGCCTCCCAACCATGACCAACTGTCATCTTGGGTACTGCACAGGTGGACAATCTTCACAAGGTAGCCTCAGCTCAAACCTTGGCCGTGAGGGAACTACTACTAAGGTATATAAGTTTCCAGTCAAGCCCTACCCAATCTTCGGGTATTGTGGTTGTACGATAAAATTGGAATGGTATCGCATCCAGACAACCATCAGTTTTATAAAGGGCTAAGGCTCATGCCTCAACATTTTCATCACCAAAATCATCAGGTGTTTGGAAACACATGTCCAAAACATTTCAATAGAATGATCCATCATTCCAAGGTTTTCATAACCATTTTTCCCCCAAGTATTCCCATCTAAAGTTGATCAAGTTTTATGCTTAGCACTAGCATCTACAGGTGGGGGTAAGCAATAATGAGGGGTGGTAAACTAGGGGAGTTTTAACTAAGTTCCAATCTCATGCCTTAAGATGACACCAAGATTACCTAGCCTAGGCCAAATTTTATGCTCTTTATGCAACCTTCAAATATTTTTCTAATATCTATAATTCACTTAAGTAATCTCTAAGTAATAGCTTTGATAAAGAAATAAAGTAAGAAGCTTGTGAGTAAAACTAGGATTGGTTTATTAAGTGGATATGATCACATATGCTTAAGGAATATAGTGGTCATGGTAACAAGTAGTGGTTTGTTGCATCAGTAGGGTATCTTGCAAGTGATTAGGCTTTCATTGGTCAACTTGATTAGTAAAGCTTGCCTTGTGCAGATCAGTGGTTGAAGTTCTCCTCGGCTTCTTCTTCGTAGAATCCTCCTTCCTCCTCGTATCCTTGGTCGGTACTAGCGTCTATAAATAAATACGATGTACACAATCACCAAACAATACTTAACTACTTGCAATCATCACACAAAAGGGTCCTATAGATGATCTAGCATCATCTCTAACATTACAAGATTAAGGCTTGGTTTAATTCCTTTTATTTTTAGAAAAGTAATTTCTACTCATTGAAAAACTACTTAAGATTTAATATTCTCCAAACCAAACATGGGATCATGTTGACACATGTCATCACCACATATTGTAGTCCAAGGGAATGTGATTTAAAGTGGTGTCACAATTTAATAAGGTTTTACCCTTTTATTTTAATTAATTAAAGTGGCTAGAATTGCCTATGTAGCATTATTTTATTACTTGAACATTATTTCTGCAAGTAAACCTATATATTTTTATAAATTCTGAAAGGTATGGTTAAATGTGATTTGTGAGAGTTGGAATCAACTCAAAAGCTATTATGGTTTAAATTTGAAAAATGTTTGAATGTAGAAAAGCTTCTGCCTTGTTATTTTTACCATGGGTGATATATAGATCCAAATGACTTGAATCCAACGGGATTGGATTCAGCATTCCTAGACCTTTCTAACAAAATTGGTTTCATTCAATTTTATGCACTGGATCGATCTGGGTTGATTTTTGAAATTGAGTACAGAAGTGAGTTTGAAACAAAAATGAAAAAGGTTTAATTCAAATAACTGGGCTGCGCGGGAAAAGTTAACGGGCCGGCCTGCTAAGTGCAGTGCTCCCGCGGGCTGCTTAAGTGGGTGTCCCCACTTTCCAGTGAGACAGGGAGGGGCGAAGCGGTACGGGGCTACGTGGGTCGTTCGATTTGATTCTAATCCAACAGCTGGGAGTCATCATTGACGCGAGGCAACGCCGGCGAGAAAGAAACCTAGCGCGGCCAGCGAGGGGTGCTGGGGGCTAAACGGGGTGCATGCGAGGGTCGGCGAGGCGGGCGAACAACAAAGTCGACGACGATGAACTCAGGGGTGGTCACGGCAGCTCCTGGGGTTGACGAAATCGATGGCGCCCTTCTTCTCCAGAGGCGGCGGGCTCCGGTGAAATTCCGGCGAGGTGGTGCTTGCCTTGCTTCGGGAACGGTGTGGCACGATCAGTGAGGAGAAGGGAGTGAGATGGTGTGAAGAAATCGACTGGGGTGGCCTCTATTTATAGTCGAGCGAGGGGACCAACGGGGCGCACGGTGAGCTCGTCGGGGGCGATGTTACAGGCGGCTATTGGCATGGGCGACGGTAGGGGACGGTGCAGTGTTCCCTGGCGATGCTCAACGACATGGTTTCGAGGCGTGGGGCGGTGCGGCTTGATCGGAACACGACGGTGCTCTGCGCGTGCCCGACGGAAAATTTAAGGCCGCACAACTTGCGTGGTCCGCGCGGCGGCGAACGAGCGTGTCTGCGGGGTTGTTGGGACGGTGGGGATTGTGTATGCACGTGGTGAAGGCGACGCGCGGTCTCTGGGCGCTGGTCGAGCATGGCGCACGGGGCGTGCTCTCGGCATGGTTGCTGGCGAGGTTGGCATGGTTCGTGCGTGTGGTCCAGGGCTTGGCAACGCTCGCGGCTGGGACAGTGAGTGGCGGTGGATGGTGGGCTGCCTCCCAGACATGCTGGCTAGGCTTGTGTCTCCTCCTAGCTTGCTGTCGACATGGGGGTGACATGGGTGTGCTCGGCTGTTCACCATTGATGGCAATGGCAAGCTTACAGTGATGCTAAGGGTTAGTTTAGGTTTTTAGATGATCTACTAAGGCTAGTGGTGCCCAGAGAGGGAACAAGTTAGGCCTCAATCACTGCTCCCTATAGTGTTTAGGATTTTGATGATTTGTGTCTGCAACCTGTTTGATGAAATGGCCGCATGAAATCAAGTTTTGAATTTTGAAAAGATTTTTGGTGGGTTTGCTAGATTGGTGCTGGTGAGTCTGCAGATGCTTGGGTTTTGAAAGTTGAGCTTGTTTGAGTGGTTTTTGAAAAAGTGGGATCTTCCCATATGATAAAGATTCAATTTTGAATTGTCATTTAAACTATGTATTTGAAAGTTTCTGGATGATCACAAAGTGGGCCTTGATACCTTGTTATGAGTACAATCAAGGGGTGCAAAGATCCAGAAAATTTTCCATTAGGTTCTGAAAGTTTGAGACAGCCAAAGTAGGCATGGGAGTTAAATTGGTCAAAATGACCATTCCTTTATTTTATTGGTTTGACTTATTTGTCTTTAGGAAAAGTTTGGGAAATGTTTAGATGATGTTTATTTCACCTAAGAAACATTTTACAAGCAAGGAAACATACAAACAAGGTGGTTCAAAAGAATTTCAAAGTAAATGCATACACATATGCATGCCTTCATAATTTTAATTAGAAAAGTTTTTGTTAACCCTAATTTTTATGATTAGAGTGTGATGGTCCAAGTTTAGTATTTTTGGGATGTTACACGCTTGTAGGTCTTAGAAGCGCGTGAACCACCTGTGAAAAGCATGAGAGAGGTAGCATGGGGATAAACACACACACACGTCCAACAGGCATGTTAGAAATAGTAGGAAAAAAATCCATGGGCCAGAGATGTGCATTTGAGAAAATCTGAACCAAACCAGAACAGACAAGCAGTCTCCAGGCCGGACTATCCGGCCCTAGGGGCGGATAATCTGCCCCGTGCAAAAATAATTCTGGTTTGGCCAAGATTTACCAAGGAAAAACAGATTCTAACACTAGGGTTGCATTACTACTGATTCTAACATGCAAGGGAAATATCAAGTATCGTCTACCACGAGATTTCCACCAAAAAATGAATCTCATGCAAAAGAGATGGATGAGGGAGTTACCCTCACTCATTGGAGGAAGAGCTCGGAGGAGAAGGTACCCGGAGGCGAGGGGAAGAAGATCCGGGGAGGGGCCGGAGAATCCGGTGGTCGAATCGACTTCGGGGAAGGGCAGAGGCTCCGGCGGAGGCTTGGGGCAGAGCACGTGTTGGGGGAGGACTGGCTGCTCTGTTTGAGCCTTTCCTCCCCGACCTAGCCCTTATGAGGCAGATTTCGCCCGGGGCAGATAATCCGCCCACCACTTGGGGCGGATAGTCCACCCCCCTCTAAATTTTTTGTACATAACAGATTCAGGCCGGAGCAACCTTGCAAAACCCCTCGAAGGTGTATAGACGACTTGTGTGCAAGAATAGATAGTTCAAGGAGGGAAAAGGCTTGGGTTTAGAGCAACAAACTGTGATGGTACTACACACCCAAAGTTGCAATAATCTGGGCTGTGTTTTCCATAAGAAAATTGGGTGTGTTTTCCATAAGAACAAAAGATATACAAGAAAATCCAAAGATAGCCATTAGAAACCAACTCTTCTCAAGGAAGAGGGCGGTGGCCGAAGCCACCATATTGGAGCGCATGGCATGACACCGCGAAGATGTACCTTGAGTTCAAAACCAATGCTCATCGATGACCCACATATCACAAAATGATATTAAGGGAAATGATTTTTCTTGCTTTTGGCATTATGGGAGGAGGGTTACCCCAATCAATTAGGACCACACTCCCCCTATGTCTATGACCGCATCTAAACCAAATACATGAATAAGAGAAAGTGAGTGTGCAAGGGTAGTCAAGCCAAGCTCCTTGAATCTACGATATTTATCTCATTCCTCAAATAACAAAATCTTGCTTCATCAAGAGGCTTCGTGAAAATATTAGGAAGTTGGTTCTTCGTGATCACAAAGGATAGTGCAATCTCGCCCCGAGCAACATGATCCCGTATGAAATGATTGCGAATCTCCATATGTTTTGTTCTTGTATGATGCACCGGATTGTAAGCAATTTTGATAGCACTTTCATTGTCACATAAAAGAGGCACTTTGTCACAATTGACACCATATTCCTTTAAAGCTTGACTCATCCATAATAATTGTGTACAAGCACTTACAGCAGCAACATATTCAGCTTCGGTGGTTGAGAGTGATATGCAATTTTGTTTCTTTAAAGACCAACACACTAGAGACCTACCCAAGAATTGACATGCACGAGAAGTTGATTTTCGATCATCTTTGTCACCAGCCCAATCTGAATCAGTGTAACCACATAGAGAGAAACATGAACCTTTGGGATACCATAAACCAAAATTTGGGGAATAAACCAAATATCTGAAGATTCTCTTGACCACCACTAAGTGGCTTTCATTAGGAGCGGCTTGGTACCTTGCACACACTCCTACACTTAACACGATATCAGGCCTAGATGCGCAAAGGTAGAGGAGAGAGCCGATCATGGATCGATATACCTTTTGGTCCACGTCTTTACCCTTGAGATTAAGCTCAAGATGACACTTTGTTTGCATTGGAGTAGCAACGCCATTGAGATCCGTCATATTGAACCTCTTGAGCATTTCTTGGATGTACTTAGCTTGATTAATAAAAGTTCCCTCTCTAGGTTGTTTGATCTCGAAACCAAGAAAGAACCTCAATTCTCTCATCATAGACATCTTAAACCTGTCAGTCATAAGCTTTGAAAATTCATCGTTAAAAGCTTGGTTAGTAGAGCCAAAAATAATGTCGTCTACATATAGTTGGCATACAAAAAACTCCCCATTAACCTTCTTAGTAAAAAGAGTGGGATCGATTTGCCCAACTTCGAATCCACGGTCTAACAAGAGCTCTTTAAGGTGCTCATACCACGCACGTGGGGCTTGTTTAAGGCCATAGAGCGCCTTATCGAGTTTGTAGACATGGTTTGGAAATTTGGGATCCTCAAATCCCGGGGGTTTCTTGACGTATACCAACTCATGTAGTGGACCATTAAGAAACGCACTCTTAACATCCATTTGTTGTAATTTAAAATTATGATGAGCTGCATATGCAAGAAGGATACGGATGGACTCAAGACGAGCCACAGGAGCATAAGTCTCACCAAAATCAATTCCTTCCACTTGAGAGAATCCTTGAGACACTATCCTTGCTTTATTCCTCACAACAATGCCGTTTTCATCTTGTTTGTTCTTGAAAATCCACTTGGTGCCGATAACATTGCGGCATTCTTTGGGTTTCTCTACGAGCTTCCAAACCTTGTTGCACTCTAAGTTCTTTAATTCCTCATGCATTGCAACCACCCAATCAGGATCTTCAAGAGCATCAAAGATCTTCTTTGGTTCAACCATAGAAATGTGAGATTGATGATCACGGAAGCTTGCGAGTTCTCTTCTAGTAGACACCCTTCTTCGTAGATCACCGACAACCTTTTCAAGAGTGTGACCCCTTAACTCAAGATTCCGATCAGCACGAGCCTTGCAACGAACTTCAATTTCCTTATTGTTTCTATAAGGAGTTGATTCAGCATTTGGATCCTTGTCTTGTCCACTACCTTGCCCTTGATATTGATCTGAGCTGATAACAGGAGCCTGGTGCTGAACAGGTTCTTCAGGGCTAGATAATCCGCCCCTGGGTGGGGCCGGACTATCCGGCCTTGGAGATGCGGCTACAACTTCCTCTTCCTGTTAAAGCCGGACAGAGCTTGGAGTTCCAAGGCCGTATAATCTGCCCCCTAGGGCCGGAGAATCCGGCCTGGAATTTTCTTGGTTGTTTTCTTCTTCCTCTGATCCCCTGGGACGTGTTGGGGTGCCAGGGGCGGACTGTCTGCCCCTTGGAAGGGGCGCATAGTCCGGCCTGGGACTATCACTTTGCCCTGAAGACTGATGATCTTCAGCAGGTTGTGGTGTTGGTGCAGGGTTTTCTCAAGTAGTAGGGGCTTGTTGATCTTGTGTAGATGAGGGCTCCACTAGAGTGGATCATTGTCCTTCCCGATCCGGCACAAGGGGTTCCTCAATGGGGCGGAAAAATCCCACGCCCATTCTTCTTATGGCATCTTGGGGTATTTCAACATCTGCATCACAAACATCAACTTGCCCAACATGGGAGCCGTCATTATCATCGAACTCCACACTACAAAATTCTACAACAGTGCCGGTGAGCTTGTTGTAGACTCTATAAGTGTGGGATTCGGCACCATAACCAACAAAAATACCTTCTAAAGCCTTAGACTCAAATTTAGAAAAGTAGACACCTTTGAAAAGAAAGAAACACTTACAACCGAATACCCTGAAGTATGAGATGTTGGGCTTGTTACCGGTAAGTATTTCATAAGGAGTCTTGTCCAAGATCTTTTGAAGGTAGAGCCGGTTAGATGAGTGACAAGCGGTGGATATGGCTTCAGCCCAAAAGTTGTAAGGAGACTTGAATTCAGCCAACATTGATCTTGCCATATCCATCCAAGTGCGGTTCTTCCTCTCGGCTACACCATTTTGTTGAGGGGTGTACGCAGCGAAATATTGATGTCTTATCCCCTCTTCACTTAAAAACTCATTCAATGTGTAGTTCTTGAACTCGGAGCCATTGTCACTTCTTATTGCCAAGATGGGAACATTGTGTTGGCGCTGGACCTCATTGGCGAAGTCAATGACTGTTTGTTGAGTCTCACTCTTTAGCTTAAAAAAATAGACCCATGTATATCTTGAGTAGTCATCGACTATAACCAAGCAGTATTTCTTCCCACCGAGACTGGCATGAGATGGAGGACCAAATAAGTCCACATGAAGTAATTACAAGATTCTCTTTGAAGAAACAATAGTCTTCCTCTTGTGGGGAGAGTCATGCATTTTGCCTTCAACACAAGCCCTGCAAACACGATCTTTGGCAAAGGAGACATTGTATTTTAGTCCAAGGATGTGGCCACCCTTGTGAAGACTTTGCAAAGTTCTCATGTTGACATGGGCTAAACGGCAATGCCAAAGCCATCCCACGTCTACGTTTCCGAATAGGCACATCGGAACCGAAGTGGTTTTCCCTGAAAAGTCCACCACATATAGGTCATTTTCGACGTACCCAAATAAACCAACGACCTTTAGAGACTTGCTTCACAACAGTACCACCAAATCATCATCAATGAAAACAGCAAATCCCATCTTGCTAAGGGCATGAACGGAAAGAAGGTTGTAACCGAGGGTCTCAACAAGCATGACGTCCACGAGAGAGATATCTTGGGCAACCACAACCTTGCCAAGACCCAATACCTGAGATTTAGACTTATCACCATAGGAGACTATAATATTATCATGATTGGGTCGCATCTCCATGATGATCTCCTTGCTTCCGGTCATATGACTAGTGCATCCACTATCCAGCACCCATTTCGACCCACCGGAAGCATATCCCTGCAAGAGAATTACTTCTTGGTTTTAGGTACCCATTTTTCAATGGGTCCTCTCATGCTAGTAACAAGGGTCTTTGGAACCCAAATAGACCAAGCAACTGTAGGGTTCGCAGCATAGAAAACAAAAAAATTCCTACGATGGGAACAACTATGTACCAAGATCTATCTACTAGATACAAACAACGGGCGGATGTATATCCGTAGAGAACATACCCTTGAAGATCGAAAAGCTTAACGAGTCTAAACTCGTGGTTGATGTAGATGATATCTTGCCGATCTCAAGATCGAGAAGAAGTCCTAGCGCCGCAAAACAGCAGCGCATCCGTGCTCGCACACACGTTCGAGGCACCGAGCAACCTCCGCCTCCTTGCTCCAGCGATGTAGCGTAAGCACAACTCTTTCTTGCCGAATAGCCACCGAGAACATGTATCTCGCTAGTCCGAGACCATGGGGATAAATTCAAGAGGGGGAGAGAGATCCTTCACGAGGAGGTGTGAGTGAGAGAGAGAGAGGGAGGGGGGCTCCTTTTATAGGGAGAGGGGGCACCCAAGGGGCCATGCGCCCAGCCATGGGGCTGCCCCCTCCCCTCCTTTCATTCATGTGGGTGGACACTCCACTCACATAAAAGCCTTCAATTTCCTCCACTCAAAAAGCCACTCAAATTCCCATTAAATTTCCACCAAATTTAATGCAAACTCTCATTAAATAAAACTCCTTTTATTTATTCAGAATTTTGTCAATTACTTTAATGACAAACATTCACATATAACCCCTTTCTAGTATTTCATTTTGCATGCAAAAACACTTTCTGCAATTTCACCCGAAAACCCGTTTCGGTATCTAGTGAAATAAATTCCTGCGCTTGTTATTCTTTTCGGCATGAAACTTTTGCTCCAAATGGATGTCGGTGTCTCTTAAGTGTGTCACCCTACGGTTCGTGAATAATGCGGACATGATCAAGACCCCTCTAAATCAATAATCAGAAGCGGGATCTAGAGACCCATACTGACTCCCACACATTCAACGATGACTTTCTTGTGATCGTCGGAACCTTTTACGCTAGTATCTTAATCCTTTTGTTTCACGATATATTACATGTCCAAGATTCGATCATCGGTATCTCCATACCTAGTTTGATCTCGTTACTGACATGTACTCTTTTCTCGTTCCCGTGGTATAACATTCTAGTGATCAAATCACTTGCTTGCAAGCTAATCAATGTGATATCACCGAGAGGGCCCAGAGCATATGTATCCGTCATCGGGATGAACAAATTCCAATCTCGATCCATGGGCCTCAACATAACACTTTAGTAGTTCTGAACCCATCTTTATAATCACCCTGTTACGGTGTGACGTCTGATGTTATCAAGAAACTCTTCCGGTGTTAGTGATTGACATGATCTCATGGTCTAAGGATTAGGATCACTTCATAAGTTGTTATAGCAATATAAATTCAATGACTTTGATCGTAATGCTATACTTCGGATGAATGTTCATCACACCATTACACTAATGTTGTGACCTCATCATTAACAACATCCAATGTCCATGATCAGTAAACCTATGATCATCTTGTTAATCAACGAGCTAGTTTATAATAGAAGCATAACTAGGAACTTCCTTTTGTTTATTAAACACACATGTATTAATGTTTCCGTATTAATACAATTATAGCATGTAAAATAAACATTTATCATAAACAAGGAATACGATAATTACCACTTTATTATTGCCTCTCGGGCATATTCCCTTTAGCAACATATTCATCAAAAGGACCAATATAATAAGCATAAACATCGTCGTAAGAATCACAAAAGAGTTCATAATTTGGATTGTGAGACCCTCCAAACCAATATTGTTGGTTTTTTTCCTTTGTGACATTCTTTTCAGCGGTGTTTGTCTTTGATTGTTCACCCTTGGTCTTCTTCTTCTTGTTCTTCTTCTTCTTGGACTTGGTGACATATCCAAGTCCCTCTTTACCAAGATTTGATCTTTGCTTGCCAAGTACCTTATCAAGAACACCCTTATCTTTGGGAGTGGTGTAATTGACAAGCCCTTTTTCCACACTAGCATTTTCTTTATTAATATATGTTGATTTAGATGTGCTAGGAACATCATACTTGGTCAACCGAATTTGGAGTTGACCATGTTACTCACTGAGAATGGAGAATTCACTTTTCAACGCCTTGTGGGTGATGTCAAGTTTTTCCAATTTCTCGGAGAGTCTAGCATGAGCAGCCCCAAAGTCAATATTTTCCTTCTTTAACTTCTTTGCTTTGGTAACTGCAATGTCCTGTTCCTTAACAAGATTTGCCACCATTTCTTCATGTGACTCCTCAATATTCTCAAGCCTCTCTTCAAGAGAAGCCCGAGCCTCTTCTTCTTCTTCTAGAGCATTTTTTAAGGACGCAATTTCCATTGCATCTTCTCTTTCAATTCTGCCCTTTTCTTCAAGGAGCACATCATTTTGGGCCAGCTGGTCCATAAGAGCGTCAAAATGTATTTTGTGCTCACCTTGCAAGTTAGTGAAGAAATAGTCCAAAGAAATAATCTCTTATTTAACCTTAAGACTAGTAGGATCATCCATGTAAATCATAGCCTTAGGAAAAGAAGTGTTAGAAGTTGATACCTCAGAACTTCTTGCCATAAGACAAGTAGCGTTCTTGTTGATGATGTTTTCGTTCGGAGAGTCTAAGAGATATGTTGGGGTAGATGTGGTAGCTATAGCAGCCACCTCTCGATAGCTATCATCCTCGTCTTCATCTTGACTTCCCGAAGAGTATTCTTCTTGAGCCACTAGAACAATCTTTGGTTGTTTCTTGAAAGGGGCATTCTTCTTTACAAACTGTTTATTGCATGGAGCCTTTGACTTTTCTTTGAGAATGAGTCTTCCTCCATTATCTTCCCTACTTTGATATGGACAGTCGGCTACAAAGTGCAGCCGGTCTCCACAATTGCAGCAAGTTCTCAGCTTGGGACTGTTTTCCTTTCTTCCATAAGTTTCGCTCTTGCATTCTAGTTCAGATTTGGCCTTGGCTGGGTCCTTCCAAAAGTTTCTAGCATATAAGGCCATGTATTATCCATGAATTCTTTTTACATCCTCGGGACATTCCATACCTTCTATGTCATCTTCATCATGATCAGCCACACTTGTCTTCAAGGCCACGTTGACCCCCTTTTGCATACCCATAGCGCGTGCACGAGCATCTTCGGCATTCTTGGCAACCACTTTGAAGGCTGTCATTTCTTGCATTACCTCATTGGATTTCATAAGGTGGTAATTATGTATTCCTTGGAGACTCTTCAAATTTGTGGGCTCAAATGGCATAAGAGCACTGACATACTTGCGCTTGATCCGCGCATCATCAACATGAGAGGCACCATGATTCCTGAAAGTGGTGGCTATTGACTTGAGCCTCCTATACATGTCCTCGTGATTTTCTCCATCCAACATATAAAAACCTTCAGCTTCATTGCTCAACGCATCATATCTATTCCTTCTCATACTTTCATTTTCAATGAAGAGCTCGGTGAGTGCATCCCAAGCTTCCTTAGCTGTACTAAGATGCTGAATGTGTGGCATGTCTTTGTCACCCACACCTAGCTGGATCATGTGTAGAGCTGTAGCATTGAGTTGACTATCAGCAACCTCTATTCTTGTTAGGTTGTGGGGGTCTCCAACATGAAGACCATTCTCTATGATTTTCAACAACTCAATGGAAGAGCTGCACACATGAGACTTCATCAAAAATTGCCATTGATTAAAAGTAGATGCTGAAAGTTTGGGTGGATCACCCCTATTATGTATATGTGGGTGTGGGATAGGTGGATCGGGACAATACACATGGGAAACCTCATTGTATCCTTCCTTACCACTATCCTTTTTTGAGGAGGAGCTCTTGCTAGTGCCATCACCAACCAGTTCGTTATCTTTGGAATCGGCTTTACCCGTTTCCTTGGATTACGAAGTGGTAGCCTCAGAGTTAGATGGAGGTGATGCTGCGAATGTGGAGAGACGCATTATCAATTGACGCATCTCTTCCATCTTAGCCTCCATTGAAGTAACCAAGGTTGTTTCCAACGTCTTGAGATTGTTCATGGTGACTACCTCCAGAGCATCACTCCCATCTCCCTTGGAACCCATACTTCTCTTAGGCGGTTAAGCGAATTAAGAGCCGGGGCTTTGATACCAATTGAAATGGATCGTATGGGCACCTAGAGAGGGGGGTGAATAGGTGCTACTAAATTTTTAGTTATTTTTCAATTTTAGGCTTGACACAAAGTAAATTCTCTAGATATGCAACTACGAGAATTTCCCTATATGCAAACCTAGCTACTAAGCACGTAAAGAGAGGAGCGAGGAAACCGTAGTGGAGCACGCGGAGACACAGGGATTTGTTTTACCGCAGTTCCTTCCTTGTTAAGGGAAGTACATCTGTGTTGGAGGGGTGGGCGGTTCTAAGACCACCACGCCACAATAGTCCTCACCCTATTCTCCAATGGATCTCGCCACGAAAGGCCTGATCCACCTTCTCCACTATTGGTACCCTTCAAGGAGGGAACCGGTGCCTTTACAACTCTACCGATGCACACACCCACAACTGTATTGGGGGCTCCCGAGATGACAACAAGCTGTCACAAGAACAAGGTTTATCAATATAAACAAAAGCAATGATCTAGGTATTTGCAAGAAATGCTAGATCGGTGATTCTCCAAATGAATGGAGAGGATATGAAGCGCTTGATTGCAGTAGTTGAAGATTGAGTTCTCCACCTTCGATTCCCCAAGGGACGGGGCCTTTGGGTGGATGAAGGTGAAGCTCTCTTGGTTGAAGAATGATGAAAAGATCTGACTTTTTCGAATCAATCAAGAGTTCTGGCCGGAGGGGGAAGGCAGGCTTAAATACCCCCTGCCCAGAAGCCGTTGGAGAATTTGGGGGCGGATTATCCGCCCCCCTTGGGGCGGACTATCCGCCCTGGGGGAAAAATCCGCCGCCCAGGACGGAAACTCCGGGTAATACTCTGCCCCCCATACAGAGAGTGACGGAGCCTTGACTTGATGAAATCTCTCGAGGGGGCGGACTATCCGCCCTCCTTTGGGGCGGACTATCCGCCCTAGGGAGAAAATCCACCCTAGGGCCGAAAGTCCGAGGGAAACTCCGCCCCACATACAGAGAGCGACGCAGGCCTTGTCTTGAATAAATTTCTTGAGGGGGCGGACTATCCGCCCCCCAAGGGGCGGACTATCCGGCCTTGCCGGAAAATCCGGCAAAAACTCCGCCCCCTCTCTAGGGGTTGCGCCCTTCTGAAAAAGGGTTGGGGCGGATTATCCACCCCTGGTAGGGGTGGATTGTCCGCCCCCCAAAAGTAGTTTCTTTTCTCTTTTTCAAGATAGATATGCAACACTTCAACACACATTAAATAATCCTTGATATTATTATCTAACACACAAAATACTAGGGATTAATAAATGTTCTTTCACTACTCTCTTCCAACACAAATCGACTTATTTGAAACAACTCACAAATATGATAATCAATAAAGATTAGTGAGCATGTCTCACAAATATACAAAGAAGGACTAAAAATTTCTAAGCAGAAATCACAAGAAAACTAAAGGTAAGCACAGTGCTAGCAAAAGAGAACACTCACAAAACAAAAAGAATGAAAACTAGAGTGTTCTAGACAATGAAGAACTAGGTATGACTACTCCAAAATAGGAGTGTTGGGGTCTGGCCAATTTTTTTCAGAAAACTAAAAGCAAAAAACAAAGACGCTCCAAGAACAACACAATAGTGCATGAAGCAATAAAAATGAAGTGTTTTGAAAGAAAACATGAGATTTTTATTGATGAAGAAGGGGATGCCTTAGGCATCCCAAGCTTTAACGCTTGTACCTCTTGAATATTTCTTGGGGTGACACGGGTGGCATCCCCAATATTGAGATTTTTGTCCATTCTTCATCTCATCACATCATCCTTCCCCTACATTTGAAAAATTCCTTCATACGAAACTTCACACAATCTTTATTAGCAACATTAGTGTATTCAAGATAATAAGTCTTTGGGTTTAGTTTCAACTCAAGTAAAACTTCCATTAAAACACAAGATATTGTATAAATTCCTTTAAAAAGCTCAAGTGATCAAAGATAACTCAAAAAGAAACCAATAACGGGACAATACAAATAATGGCAGAAATCTGTCAAAACAGACCAGCATGTAAAGACCGTTTTTTCAAAAATCTTCCATTGCTCAAATCCAAAGTGTTAAGATAACGAAAGTTAGACAGAAACCTGGGACATAAGTAAAAAAATACAGCTCAAGCTGACGTATTGGGATTTTTCACAAATTTTTACGGTGAAGCACAGAAATCTGTTTCGAGACAGCAACTTCCCCAAATCTTACTTCTATCTCATTAGAGGTTATTCTTGGCACAAAAACCACCAAAAAGGATAAGTAGAGGTTATTATAGAAATAATAACTTCCAAGACTCAACAAAAGGAAAACTTACTGAAAGAAAAAATATAATGGGTTGTCTCCCAAAAGCTCTTTTTTATAGCCATTAAGATAGGTATGATAATTTTGATGATGCTCACATAAGAAATATGAATTGAAGTAAATGAGAGCATCAAGAAGAAAATATAAAACAAATTTAAGTCTAACCCACTTACTATGCATAGGAATCTTGTACGCAAATAAATTCACAAAGAACAAAGTGGCATGCATAGAAAGATAAAACAAGAGTAACTTCAAAACTTTTAGCACATAGAGAGGTGTTTCAGTAACATGAAAACTTCTACAACCATATTTTCCTCTCTCATAATAATTTTTAGTAGCCTCATGAATAAACTCAACAATATAACTATTACATAAAGCATGCTTTTCATGATCTACAAACACACAATTTTTATCAAGCTCAAAAATAGTGGGATTAAAACCTTCAAACCCACTTTTAACAATTTTATAACAAGATGACTGATCCTTCAATATAGGACCATCATCTAGAGGTTTATCATAAACATTTTCTAAGCAAAACTCTTTAGTACCATGCATTTCGAAGTTAGGCACAAATAAAGTATTATCATAAGACTTATCCAAATAGCATGGATTATCATAAATAATAGGAGCATAATTATTATCACAAGTTTTATCCATAGTAGATATTTCAAAAGAATCCACAGGAACATAACATTCATCCTCCTTTGGTAAGCATGGGGGCAATCAAATAATATAAGGGACAAAGAGTTACTCTCATTAGAAGGTAGGCATGGGTAGCTAATCCATTATTCCTCCTTTTGTTCATCACTCTCCTCCTATTTTTCATCTAATGAGATTCCAGTTTAAGAAATTTCTTCTTCCATAAGATCCTACAAGGCATTAGTCTATTCCGTTGGTGGAAAGTATCTATTAAAATATTCAAGAATATATCCATTTTGTTCCTTGTAATTATCAAAGAAAAATTTAAGTATATCATAAACCTCATATTTATAAGGTTCATCATCAGTATTTTCAAGCAAATTAGCAAGTTCGAATGCACCCTTCCAAGCAATAAATTCTTCAATTTGTTCCACATCATAAAAGTCATAATTTCCTTTAACATAAGAATATATGGTAACATTATCATTATACTCACATTGAAAATGGTGGTGTTTATACCTCCTACAGTAATAAGATTTATCAAAGCAATAAGTAACATTATAATTAGAGCACACGTTTTTAACAATGGCATGTAATTTATTAATTTGTTCCCATAAGTGTTTCCCTTTTTGTGACAAGCAGTGTTACTCATAATAATATTTTTGTTCTTCCATGAACCCACCTTGCCAATAAGATCTAGTTTCATAGAAACCAAGCATTGATAAAAAGCATGATAAAGCGAGACAATAACAGACCAACAAAAATAACAACTATAGTAGGAACTAATTTTTGTGTGTTTTTTATAAGAGAAATAAACCAGACAAAACTAATGTTTTATATTTTTGATAAAAAGAAACAAGCAATATAAACTAAGCAAAACAAAAACAAAGTAAAGAGATTGGTTGTGAGAGACTCCCCTTGCAAAGCTGTCCTTATCTCCCTAGCAATGGCGCTAGAAAATCTTGATGGTGGCTCGGTTGACGTAGAGCCTGTTGGAAGACCCCAAGAGCAAGGTGTGATGAGGACAGCAGCAAGTTTTCCCTCAGTTATGAAACCATGTTTATCGAACCAGTAGGAGAAAAGAAACAACTCCAAGGTGTTGCTAGCAACTTGGAATCTGCACAACACAACCACAGAACTTTGCCCCAACTTAAAGTGAGGTTGTCAAGCCCACTGGTCTGCTAAAAACAAAGGATTAAACGTATAGCGTGGAAGAGAGCAATTACATAATGTAAATAGTAAAGGTAAACAATAGATGGTATATCAATGGTAAAGGAATGAACCGGGGTCCACAGTTCACTAGAGGTGTTTGTCCTTAAGATAAATAGCATGTTGGGTGAACAAATTACAGTTGGGCAATGATAGATTGAAAAATGCATAAATATGCATGTACAAGTCATGATGATTCCTATGAGATTTGTTTGGGCATTACAGTATAATACATAGACCGTAATCCAACTGCATCTATGACTAATAATCCACCCTCAGGTTATCATCTGAACCCCTTGCAGTATTAAGTTGCAAGCAACAGATAATTACATTAAAAAAAGTGTGTAAAGTAAACAAAACAATTGCCCTTGGGCAAAGGATTGTTGTTTTCTCCGTAGTAGCAACAGCACATCTACAAGCTTAGAGATTTTTGTCACTTCCCCAGATTACTAGACGCATGAACCTACTATCGAGCATAAATACTCCCTCTTGGAGTTGCAAGCATCTACTTGGCCAAAGCATCTACGAACAACGGAGAGCATGCAAAATCACAAATAACACAGACATGATAGAATCAATAATCAATCTTAAACATAGTACTCAATATCCATCGGATCCCAACAAATACAACATGTTGGATTACATAAATAGATGATCTTGATCATGAATGGAGCTCACAAGATATAAACATGATAGCACAAAGGAGGAGAACCAACCATCTAGCTACTACTATGGACCCATAGTCCAAGGGTGAACTACTCACGCATCACTCTGGAGGCTGACATGGTGATGAAGAAGGCCTCGGGGATGATCTCTCCCCTCCGGCAGGGGGGCGGGAAGAGCTTCAGATCCCCCTGATCTAGGGATGGAGATGGCGACGGCTACAGACTCTTTCGTGGAATTTTGATTGGGTTCTTAGGGTTTCTGCATCGGGTTCTTTTATAGGCGAAGGGGCAAGGTCGGTGGGAGCCCGAGGGGCCCACACCTAGGGCTGACGCCCCCTCCTAGGCCGTGCCGCCACCAGGTGTGGCTGCCTCGTGGCCCCACTTCGTCTCCCCTCCGGACTGTGTTCCTTCTGGTAAATATTGACTTAGGCTTTTTTCCCGTCCAATTCCGAGAATATTTCCTTACTAGCTTTTCTGAAACAAAAAATAGAAGAAAACAGCCAACTGGCACTGCAGCATCTTGTCAATAGGTTAGTTCCAGAAAATGTATAAAAATACCTCAAAGTGTAGACAAAACATAAGAAAGTTGATACAAAACAAGCATGGAGCATCAAAAATTATAGATACGTTTACGACGTACCACCTACCCATCTACACGTCCATAGGATCCATCATACTCATCGACTAGGAGTTCACAACAGTGACATGAATATTGGTCGGTTTGACATGGAAATTTATTGGGTGGTGAAGGTCTTCAAATATACAGAATAAACCATCCCGATCTCTCATGGTCTGCCTAGTGGCACTAGGGGAGCTATGCCTAAGTCATAGGGGGCCACTAACCCTAGAGTTGAATTCTTTTAGGGACTTCGATGAGATTTAGAGTTACCCTCCCCCACCCCCACCCAAATATGAAAATTTATAGTTTGCCCCCCTTGTTTGTTAGTGCCATATTTATGGGTAGGAGAACCGCTTGAGGTGGAGGCGGAGAGGCGAGGAGGAGGTCCTGGTGGCACTGTAATCGAGCGGGGAAGGGGGCGCTCGAGCTCAGAAACAAGGAGAAGGTTGGGGTTAGATGGGGATGGGGCATGCATGTGTTGGTGTTGGGTACGAGTCATGTTTGAGTGCGTGTATTGGGCCCAGGAGTGTGTGGGTGTTGCGTGTGTAGTGTACAACGTGGGTGTTGTGGAGTGCGGCGATGGTTGGGGTGTTAGGATTAGGGTTAGGGTTTGGGTAGGTTTAGCTAGGCTGATAGGTGATCTGGACAACTGAGCTTTTGGGCCTGACCGGCTGGACTGCCTCCCCGGGAAAAACATTTTATTAATTGTTTTCTGTGTTTGTTTTAAAACATTTTTATAAATAGTTTTTAGACAAATAAAAGATCCAAGAAATACCAAGGTTTTAATTTGAAATGAAGGAGGGGATAATTACAAAATAAAATAGCCTTTTAGCAAAACATTTTGGGAGGAAAAATAGGCATAATAATGTCATGATGATGCGAAAAAGGAAATAACAACAAATATTTATTTGGGAGTATTTTTCGGGCATTGCAAGGACGCGAATGATGGCGATAGTTTCACTCGTTCCCCCACTTACAGATTCCGCTCGGAACGAAGCTTCAAAATTCGCATGCCTCATGATGGGCGCCAACTATTGTCGGATTTAGGACAAGTATGCCGTAAGGGGGTCCTGTTGGCGTAAGAAAAGATGGGTGTGAGACATACGGTGGTCCGAGATGGTGAGCACACAGATTTACCCAGATTCAGGTCTGACTGTGGCGATCGGATCCTACCCTGCTAGCAAGAGTCAAATGTTACAAAGGATTATAAGAGAGTTTTCGTATGTGCAAGTAGGTTATGGTTGTGCCCTAAAGGCTTGTTCCTATGACGGCCTATATAGTCATCTGGACTAGGTTTTACAGGAGAGACATATCTGTCTATGACACAGAGTCAGTATAAAGTATATCTTAGACTACAAATAATACTACATGTCTATGTTTGAAATCATACCAATAGAAAAATATAGGATGATTCACTAGATCTCATCTTGCAAACATTAAATGCATGTTAATAGAGATAAAACTTATAGATATTATAGATCACCTAAATGTGCTACTATTTGATTGGTAAATTATTCTATAGCTTACACGTGAGGGAATATCAGCGTGATGAGTACCGACTCACGCCCTCCGCTAAAATAAATAGTTAAGAAAAAATAGCAAAGCAACCACTAGCGAGGAAACGTCCCAAACTCCCGATAGAAAAAAATTCCCCCGCTCTTAACCATAGGTTGTTGTCGCTGTGCACCCCTCTACCGATGTCACTTCAACCCCCGGCCGCTACGCCACCGCCACCTCTCCCACTACAACGGGTGCTGCGCCTCCCCCTGACTCAACCCCCACGCCCGTGACCCCGCTAGGCTTAAACATGGTCGTTGCCGTGCGTGCTGAGGCCCTCTACCATGCATCGTCCCAATTTGTGTGTCTGGCATGTGGGATCCTTCACGGTTCCACCCTAGTCGCTCTCTCCCTATCCACTCTATGGCTGCCGCCTTCCTCCCCCTCACTCTTCAATCTGGGGGAGAGGGAGAAATAGCAATTGATTTTCCATGGGGGAGGGATGAATGCGTACGGGAAGGCATGAGCCATGGATGGAGAAGGAGGAGGGAAAAGAATAGGAAGAGGAATTAGAGCAGCCTGCGTACCTCCAGCACGGATTGCATGCCTTCGCACTGGCACTGCCCCTTCCTCCGCCTCCGCAGTCAGCACCGTCCCTGCCCCGCCTCCATGGGCGCGCGGCTTCATGTCAGGGCGTTATCCGCCTGTGCCGTTGTCCCCATGGCTGCCCCGCCTCCATGACTGCGTATGCCCACCGGGGCGTTCTTCGAAGCACTGGGCTCGGCATTTGGCAGCCATGGCACCGATCTCGGCGGTTGCAGCCGTGGCTTCGCGCCAGGGCGTTCTCCGCCTTCGCTGTCGTCCCCATTGCTGGCCGGCCTCCACGATCGCCGCTGCCCATGGTGGCATTCTCCGCATGCAGCATCAGGCTCTGCAGTTTTGGCGGCCGTCACACGCCGTCGCGCGCTGCATGTCGTGCCAGCGGCCGCCATCCCCATGCCTAATTTGATGAGCACATGTGTGTTGATTTGGGTACACCAAACACATGCAACACCGATGAGAGGAGCAGTCCACTAAAGAGAACGCGAATGCGAATGATAGACAATCATGAGACAAAGAATAAAGCCGTGGAGGCAGCACCATTTCTTGATCTGTGGCCGCCGATTAGCATCAAGGGCGCATCCAATAAAGATCGATGACGATACCCTTAGCAGCCTAGTCGTGGCCAACTTTCCTACATGTTGGCTTCTCATGTGCAAGGTCCCAAGCCCCATATGTTTGTAATCATCTCTAACTTACAGATTTTATGTTTTTTTTGCTTCCATTTCAATGCAACAGGTCATCAACAATCTCTCTCCACACCGATGCCGATGTCACCGGTGAGCTAATTACTTCAGTTTGTATATGCATTTCTAAAGGGGATTGAAATTAAAGGTTCCTTGTTATTGATTCATCTCAGATGCTTAAATGATAATGTTAGTTTCAAATATATTTGATGCCGATGCAATATATTTTTGAGTTTTCCCTTTTCATGTGTGTGTGTGTGGGGGGGGGGGGGGGGTTATTTCTACTCAGTCCTATACTTATAAATTGCCATGTTGATCCTAATCCGACAGCCATCTATACGCCCTTGATTTGTAAAATTGAATGTGTGTATACTTATAAATGGATTTCCCACAACTTATTGTGTTTCATTGCTTATTGTAGTTAGCTATCTGCTTAGATATTTTAGTTGATATTTCTTACCAATCCCATAGTGTGTACTAATTTGTCACATCCCAAGTTTTAGATTCGGTTCTGCATGTCACTCATGGCATTCTGCATTCATGAACCTTCGTCAATTTCAAAACCCTGCATTCAAATCCTAGACGAAATGCCTCAAGTGTTCTTAGAATAGTTGGACCCTTGGAGTCACTGCTTTGTATTAGACTTTTTGTCGCTAAAAATGATACTAGCTTGAACCCTAGTATTTTAGAAAAATTTGAAAACAAAAATCAACTCATTTGTTTTAACCAATAAAAAGTTATGAAAGAAATAAGAAAAGCAAAAAGGAAAAAAAGAAAGAACAAAAAAAAACTAGCCAACCCAACCTGCCCCGCCTACCCTATCCGCAGCGCACCCCCCCCCGCGAGCAGCGCGCAGCGCAGCGGCAGCACAACCAGGGGGCCCAGCGCCGGCCCAACAGAGCACCCGCGGCAGCCCACTCCCCTCCTGCAGCCACTGACGCCCTAGACCCGCTTGTCATCACCCTCCTGGAGCTGGAGACCGACGCGAGCACGAAAACGGCTAGGAAAATCTCCAAATTCGGCTGAACCACCCTCCCCCGCGTCCAATCTTTCCCCCTCCTACTTAAACCGAGGCCTGCCCCGCTTTTCCCTTCTCCTAAACCCTAGCTCCACGCCGCCAGGCCGCTGGAATTCGTCGCCGAAGTTCCGCCGCCGCCGCCGCTTTGGAGCTCGAGGTGCTCGGCCCGCAGTCGCCCTCTGGCCCTCCGGTTCCCCTCCTTATCTTCCCCTTGACCCAACGAACGCGCTGACCTGGTTCCCCTCTCCGCAGATCGCCGCAGTGCCCTCCGATTTCTCGCAGGAGACCCGACGCCGCCTGCCTACTCCGGTCGCTCGCAGGCGGTTCCCCAGGAAGCAATAGGCGCCGCCGATCTCGCCGTCGAGCTCGCCGAGACGCCCCGCATCCCGTAGCCGCCGCGACACTCGCCAGGGGCCGCCGGAGCACGCGCCGCCGCCACCGTCTGCGCCCACCGCCGCCGCTCGCCGCCAGGTGAGGACCCGAGCCACCCCGGCCGTCCGATCGCTTTTCAACGCACGACATTAGAACGCGGCCGAACCGGTACCGGCCAGTACCGGCGCGCCGCATGGCAGCCGCGTGGCAGCCGCATGGAGCCGCGTGGGCGCCGCGTTGACCGCGCAGTAAAGGATAATTTGATTCAGAAAATTCAGAAAATAGCAGAAACTTGCAAAATTCGTAGAAATTAATCTACTGGTCCAAAAATTGCAAATAAAATATGTGTAGATTCAGTAAGTCGTGTAGAATCTTGCTGTACCATTGTTTCACACTTTTGCAGCAAGATTTTGTCCAGGTTAATTAATTGAGTTAATGGCCTTTTTGGAGTAATTAGTTCGTAGAAAAAAATCTGTAACTCCAAAAATTGCATATGATATGTCCCTGGATTCAGTAGAACAAGGGGAATCTCAAAGTGAATTAAAAGAATAGACTTACAGTAAAAACTTTTGCAGAAACTATTTAATGGCTTTCTGCAGTGTTTTAATTACTCGGGGAGTTTTATAATTCCTTTTTGCGTAATTCCAATTGGTACTGTTCCTAAATAGCAATGCCTGTACAGTAGAATTTTCCCAAGATTTTATAAACAGTATACTACCGGTAGTGAATTATTTGGGTTCTGGCTCTAGTTTTGAGCACTATATTTTGCAAAATAGTTTTCCTTGCGCTAAAACTATTTTCCATGCATGCAATCAGTAGCTTTACTGAATAGGATTATGTGGTGCTGCTGTAGCATCACTATACTTGTCATGCATGCATTCATACATCATCCTTGTTGCATATGTATGTGGATTGCTTGTTTATGATTGCAATTGTATTGTGTAGATTGTGACGAGTGCAACGCTTGCTCGTGTGTGGATTGTTCTTCCGACCGCTACAACCAAGGCAAGTAGACGCTACCTTGTTCATGATATCGTCCTACTATTTTCAATGCATTGTCGTGTATTTTGTAGATGCATGTGTAGGATGATACTATCGCTATGCTATCTCCTATTATGTGGTAGGGCCTTCCTTGTAGATGAACCACCGTTGGTAGATGTGCTTAGCCATGCTACGATGTACGAGGGCTGGGTTACATCATTGAATCTTCTTTCTAAAAGTATTGGTTTGTGAAAACTAAAACAACTTAATCAATGAATCTCCTGGGTGTGATGGGATTGATAAATTTTGGTGGTTTCATTGCGGAAAGGCACCCAGGTATCAAGAGAAAATGATTGGCTTCTTTATTCTGTAGCTTACGTGTACAACCATGTGCCAATAATGAAATGGACGGTTGGTTGAACCTAGTAGGTTGTGGTGACTCGAACCCGCGTATCCAGAGATGTAGAATTTTGGTAGGTTGGACCGATGCGCGTCGGGATTGGGGAGCTACTTCCCGAACAGTCTCTTCTTGGACTTCTCCCTATCATCACCCAAAATGAGAGTGATGGTACGAGCCGGGCTAGCCAAGTCACATGGGTAAAGTGTACTAACCCCTGCAGGGTGTATAATCTAATCGATTAGCCATGTCCCCGGTTATGGACATCTGAGTTGCTTGATATTGATTCCATGACATGTTTCTCGCTCATTCTAATTTCATAATTGCTTTAATGTTGTTGGGATAACTTAATTGGGATCTTTTCAAAGAAAATCAAAAACCGTTTAAGAAAGTAGGATAAATGTATTTGCAAATGCAAGCCAGACACAGCTCCAATTGCCAAATATGCATGTAGATGTTAGCACTATTGTCTCCTTTACTAGCTCTACTTGCCATACATTCCATGCATTGACCCTTCGGGGCTGCTACATTTCATGTTGCAGGATATTCCGATTCTGAGTAATCGATATAGGCCACGGTACTCCACTCGGCACTTGTTCACTTGTGGGCAATTTGAAAAATGGAGGACTTGCTTTATTTATGTTGCTACCTTAATAATTTGAGCTAGCCTTGAGCTAAGCTTTTATTGTAATAATGGTACTCTGGATCTTCGATATTCATGATACACGGATATTTTGCTATGTTATTCATCTTATTCTATTGTGGGCCAATGAACCGATCCAGGGATTGGCATGTCACATAGAAGCTACGGTCTTTTCAGAACCGTGGTGTTACAAGATGGTATCAGAGCCCGTGTCGACTGTAGGATCGTGACCTAGGATTGGATTAGGAAGCCATAGAATTATTAAAGCTTATATTAACTCTGTCTTTCGTCTTATGCCTTTCACTCTCGTAAATTCTTATCATATGCTATTCTCACACTTTCCTCCTTTAATTGATAGATGGGAGAAGTCATGACTGAGTATGCAACCATGGAGTCACCAAGGCCCTTTGCAAGACAGTTAGCACAGCTCTCGCAGTCATTGGGATTGTCACTGCCCATGTTCAAGGGAAGAAGGCTGTACACCTATGGATATGGTGAGGATACAAGGGAGATCACCACCTTCATATTCAGAGACGCCGCCTTACCAAAACCTGTGCACCTGATCTACACCAAGACATACTGCAACTGGAACTTGGAATCAACTTGGCCATACATGAAGCCCTGTCTCGCCAGTGCCATCATGTCCGACACCTGCTACCAGCAGATTCACCCTACCGTGACTATGGGAGGCGTGATGAAGATGGGCACATTGTGGTTACCCCGGGCGACAGGAACAACATGCCGCCCCATCGGAGGCACATGGAGGACATGGAAAGGGAGAATGGAGCTCTAGCTGAGAAAGTGATGATGATAAAGGAGATTGCAGATTTTGCTAGCAATGGTATGGTGGTCCAAGGACAGGAGATTGACACCTTGCATGAAGCCGTGGGAGTTCCGGAGAATTCCCTGATATCCAGAGATGCAACCATAGCTCATCTTCATGGTACTGTGCAGGAGAACACCCAGAACATACAACAGTTGCAAGGGCCGTCCAGGAAAGGGATCAAACTATTGAAGCTATGACAGCCCAGATTGCCGCTCTCCAAGCACAGCTAAATCCACCCTCTGATGATGACAATGGAGATGATGGCAACAATGGGGATGATGATGACAGTGGGAACGATGATGAGGATGAGGATGAGGATGATGATGATGGAGACGATGATGGTGGAGGAGATGAAGCTGTTGCAGTTGCAGCTGAGAGTGAAGAAGAGGAGGATCCAGAAGAGGTGGAGTTTGAGATCTCAAGTGATGATTCAGGAGAGGTGTACACTCCGCCACCATGGTTGAACCATGGACCGAAGCGCCAACGCATGAGTGCAAGGACCTACCGCAACCTTTTCAAGAAGTAGTTAGAAGTCCACCAATTAGTCCTCGTTAGGTAAAACCGTTAGGATTAGTCTCGATCGATGTGAAACTTAATTACTGTTAGTTTAAGAGTGTTTAGTTGCTTATTTGTGTACTCCAATATCCCAGGAATTATTTGTGCGAATTTTATGAAAGAGTTATGGCAAGTTTGGTTACTATCTGTGTTATTTTCGCTGCAGTTTTCTGCTGATACAGCAGTACTGTATGATTTTTCATATTTTTCTGGTAACTGGGAAAACTATGAAAAAAATAGGGCTGATGAGAAACTCTCTGTACTATATGTTCAAAAATCAGCTAAATTTTCTGACGAGTCCAAGTCAGGTAGAAAAATTCGTAAAAACTGCTTGACTGTTCTGGCAGATTGCTGTTTTTGTTGCTTAGTTGATCAACTGTTTAGTTAACCATTGCCAACTCTTGTAAAACTATTTCAATAGGTATATACTGCTAGGATAACCCTGGGATGTTGCTGGATCACTTGTTTGTTGATGTGTTGCTTGCTTGTGATTGACTGCTATTGTTTGTTGTTGTTTGATCAAAATGCATGGGTAAAAACCTATTATCGTAGTTGATTCTTTCTAAGCTTACCTGTGCTGAACCGCAGATGCCTCCCCGCCGTCAACCCACTGAGTTGGAACAGCTCATGGCAGCTCACGCACAGCTGACCCAAGTTATGACTCAGTTCATGGAAGCTCAGAACAACAACAACAATGGAAACAACCAGCCCAAGGGAGATGCTCTCACCAGATTTCTGAGGCTAAGGCCAGCTAAGTTCTCTACTGCAACGGAGCCAATGGTTGCTCTCGACTAGTTGCGTTCAGTCAACAAGGATCTGGTAACTGTTGGATGCACGGATGCTGAGAAGGTGAGGTTTGCCGCTTACCTACTGGAGGGACCAGCCGCCTCTTGGTGGGACACTTTTCAGATCACCCACCCGCTGGATACTGTGACTTGGGCAATGTTTGAGGAAGGTTTCAGGACCAACCATGTGTCTTCAGGAGTTCTGAGCCTGAAGAGGAAGGAGTTCCGCAACTTGCGCCAAACCAACCGCACCGTGGCTGAGTACATTGAGGAGTTCAACAACCTATCCCGTTATGCACCTGAGGATGTTGACACTGATGCAAAAAGGAGGGAGAGATTCCTAGATGGCCTCAGTGATGAGCTTTCAGTGCAGCTACTGGTGGTTTATTGCCCCACTTTCCAGGAGCTTATGGACAAGGCCAGGATCTTGGAAGGGAAGCACAAACAGGTGGAGAACCGCAAGAGAAAGAGCAATAATCACCACTCTGGTTCACATCACAAGTCTCGCACTTCATATGATGGATACTCCAAGCATGGAGGGAGTGACCATGGGAGCCATGACCGCCACCACCACGGAGGCGATGGGCATCGTCATGACAACCACAAGAGCACCCACCACAGCCACAAGGGAGGACACTCTCACCACTCTGGAGGACACGGTGGACATGACCGCAACCGCGATCGCAGCTTTGTGAAGAAGGACCTGAGTGAGGTGACATGCTTCAAGTGTAAACAGAAGGGACACTATGCTGACAACTGTCCGGAGAGGAAGGGACTGAAGCCAACCAACAACCAGAAGGCCACAGTGAACCACATGGATGTGGAGGAGATCCCAGATGAGCCTGATCTTGTGATTGGTAAGTTCCCAATCAACACTCACCCTGCATTTATACTTTTCGATACCGGTGCATCGCATTCATTCATATCAAGGGCATTTGTGAATAAGTATAAGCTACCTACTGAGTCTATGAAAGAGTCTATTAGAGTGAGCTCACCTGGAGGAGATATGATAGCTAGTGTGGGATGCCGCGGTTTAACTGTGAGGATTGGAACACACAACTTCATTGCACATCTGGTAGTGTTGGAATCACAAGGGTTAGATGTTATTCTGGGTATGGATTGGATGTCTATGCATGGGGGACACATAGATTGTGCACAGCGAGCTGTTTCACTCAAAACCCCAGATGGTAAGAGAATTAGGTTCAAGTCGGCAGTGTGACCGGGAAGGTGTAAGTTGAATTCTCTTAAGGGGGTTAGCATGGACACTGTGCCAGTGATTAGGGATTACCCCGACGTGTTTCCGGAAGAGCTGCCAGGGATGCCACCTGACAGGGAAGTGGAGTTTCTCATTGACCTGATGCCGGGAACATGACCTATTGCAAAGAGACCATATAAGATGGATGTGGATGAGCTGAAGGAATTGAAGAAGCAGCTGAAAGAGCAGTTGGACAAGGGATTCATTCAGCCTAGTTCGTCGTCATGGGGTGCACCTGTTCTGTTTGTGGAGAAGAAAGACAGCAGCAAGAGATTAGTGGTGGACTATCGCTCGCTGAATGAGGTGACCATCAAGAACAAATACCCCCTGCCGAACATAAATGATTTGTTTGATCAACTGGAGGGAGCAAAGGTGTTTAGTAAAATTGATCTGCGATCGGGTTACTTCCAATTGAAGATCCGGGAGGAGGACGTACCAAAAACCGCCTTCACCACTAGGTATGGTTTATATGAGTATACGGTTATGTCTTTTGGACTAACGAATGCCCCGGCATATTTCATGACCATGATGAACAAGGTATTTATGGAGTACTTGGACAAGTTCGTGGTGGTGTTTATTGACGACATACTGATATATTCCAAGAATAATGCTGAGCAGGAGAAACATCTGCGACTGATTATGGAGAAGCTGAGGGAACACAAGCTGTATGCCACATTCAGCAAGTGTGAGTTCTGGCTTAACACTGTTGGATTTCTTGGACACGTAGTGTCAGGAGAAGGAGTCGCTGTTGATCCAAGCAAGATGACTGCAGTAACTGAGTGGGAAGCACCCAAGAATGCGGGAGAGATACGAAGCTTTTTGGGACTTGCTGGGTATTACAGGAGATTCATTGAAAACTTCTCCAAGATTGCTAAGCCGATGACTGAACTTCTAAAGAAGGAGAGGAAGTTTGAATGGACGGATGTGTGTGAAGCCAGCTTTCAGGAGCTGAAGCGTCGACTAGTGACTACGCCTGTTCTATGTTTACCAGATCTTCAGAAGGATTTCCAAGTGTACTGTGATGCTTCTCGACAGGGACTTGGGAGTGTGCTGATGCAAGATGGGAGAGTAGTGTCATATGCCTCGTGACAACTTAAACACCATGAACGGAATTACCCCACACACGACTTGGAGTTAGCGTCAGTGATTCATCCGCTCAAGGTATGGAGGCATTACTTAATGGGAAAACACTGTGATGTGTACACCGACCACAAGAGCCTGAAGTACATATTTACACAGAAGGAACTGAACATGAGGCAAAGGAGATGGTTGGAACTTATCAAGGACTATGATATGAATCTGCAATACCACCCAGGAAAGGCCAATGTAGTAGCAGATGCTCTGAGCCGGAAGGTTTATGCCAATGGATTGACAATTGGAGTAATGCCCGAGGATTTGTGCAAGCAATTCAAGGACCTTAGACTGGAGGTAGTATCTGAAGGATATTTGGCAACAATGGAAGTCCAACCAACACTACAGGACAGAATCAGGAAGGCTCAAGTGGGAGACAAAGAGATTGATGAAGTACAGGAAAAGATGAAGGAGGATCAAGAAAGGGAATTCCGCGAGGATGAGCAAGGAACCTTGTGGTATGGAGATCGTTTGTGCGTCCCCAACAATCCCGAGATAAGGAAGTTGATCCTGCAGGAAGCTCACGACTCGCCGTACTCCATACACCCGGGCAATACGAAGATGTATATGGACCTAAAGGACAGATTCTGGTGGAACAACATGGAAGGAGACATCGCAGAGCATATTGCCCTATGTGATGTATGTAGCCGAGTAAAGGCGGAACACCAGAAGCCAGCAGGATTGCTACAGCCATTGCCCGTGCCGGATTGGAAGTGGGATAGAGTGGGAATGGATTTTATCACAGGATTGCCCAGGACCAGGTCAGGATATGACTCCATTTGGGTAGTGGTCGACCATTTGACTAAGGTAGCCCACTTTATACCGGTAAAGACGACCTATACGAGTGCAAAGTTGGCCAAGATTTACATGGACAGGATTGTGTGCCTACATGGAGTTCCCAAGAGTATCGTATCAGATAGAGGCACCCAATTTACCTCACACTTCTGGCGCCAACTGCACGAGTCACTTGGTACTAGATTGGAGTTTAGCACAGCGTTTCACCCACAGACTGATGGACAGACCGAGAGGGTGAATCAGATTTTGGAAGACATACTGAGAGGTTGCTCTTTGGCTCATGGTTCTAGTTGGGATGCGAATTTGCCTTATGCTGAGTTTTCCTACAACAACAGCTATCAAACCAGCATCAAGACGTCACCGTTCGATGTGCTATATGGGAGACGGTGCCGGACACCATTGCTATGGGATGGAGTAGGATAACGCCAGTTGTTTGGACCTGATTTGATCAAGGACGCTGAGGAGAAGGTCGCCTTGATTAGGGACAGGCTGAAGGTAGCACAATCAAGGCAGAAGAGCTACGCCGACGCCAGGCATAAGGAAGTGGTGTATGAGGTAGGTGATAGAGCGTACCTCAGAGTGTCGCCACTTCGTGGAATCAAGAGATTTGGGATTAAGGGTAAGCTGGCACCTCGGTTTATTGGACCGTATCGGGTCTTAGCACGCAAAGGAGAAGTTTCTTATCAGTTGGAGTTGCCAGAGGCTCTGTCCGCTGTTCACAATGTGTTCCACGTTTCCCAGCTGAAGAAGCGCCATCCAGAGATGGTGGATACACCATTGAGAGACAATGTGCCACTAGAGGAGGTTCAGCTTGAGAACGACTTGACCTATGAGGAGAAGCCGGTCAAGATTCTAGAGACAGCGGAGAGGATTACCCGTACCAAGACAATCAGGTTTTGCAAGGTGCAGTGGAGCCACCACACCGAAGAGGAAGCCACTTGGGAGCGTGAGGACGACATCCGAGAGGACTACCCGCACCTATTTGCTAGCCGCGCCGAATCTCGGGGACGAGATTCATCTTAAGGGGGTTAGTCTTGTCACATCCCAAGTTTTAGATTCGGTTCTGCATGTCACTCATGGCATTCTGCATTCATGAACCTTCGTCAATTTCAAAACCCTGCATTCAAATCCTAGACGAAATGCCTCAAGTGTTCTTAGAATAGTTGGAACCTTGGAGTCACTGGTTTGTATTAGACTTTTTGTCGCTAAAAATGATACTAGCTTGAACCCTAGTATTTTAGAAAAATTTGAAAACAAAAATCAACTCATTTGTTTTAACCAATAAAAGGTATGAAAGAAATAAGAAAAGCAAAAAGGAAAAAAAGAAAGAACAAAAAAAAACTAGCCAACCCAACCTGCCCCGCCTACCCTATCCGCCGCGCACCCCCGCCCCCCTCCCCCCGCGAGCAGCGCGCAGCGCAGCGGCAGCACAGCCAGGGGGCCCAGCGCCGGCCCAGCAGAGCACCCGTGGCAGCCCGCTCCCCTCCTGCAGCCACTGACGCCCTGGACCCGCTTGTCATCACCCTCCTGGAGCTGGAGACCGACGCGAGCATGAAAACGGCCGGTAAAATCTCCAAATTCAGCCGAACCACCCTCCCCCGTGTCCAATCTTTCCCCCTCCTACTTAAATCGAGGCCTGCCCCGCTTTTCCCCTCTCCTAAACCCTAGCTACACGCTGCCAGGCCACTGGAATTCGTCGCCGAAGTTCCGGCGGCGCCGCCGCTTCGGAGCTCGAGGTGCTCGGCCCGTAGTCGCCCTCTGGCCCTCCGGTTCACCTCCTTCTCTTCCCCTTGACCCAACGCCCGCGCTGACCTGGTTCCCCTCTCCGCAGATCGCCGCCGTGCCCTCTGATTTCTCGCCGGAGACCGGACGCCGCCCGCCTACTCCGGCCGCTCGCAGGCGGTTCCCCAGGAAGCAATCGGCGCCGCCGATCTCGCTGTCGAGCTCGCCGAGACGCCCCGCATCCCGTAGCCGCCGCGGCACTCGCCAGGGGCCGCCGGAGCATGCGCCGCTGCCACCGTCTGCGCCCACCGCCGCCGCTCGCCGCTAGGTGAGGACCCGAGCCCCCCAGCCGTCCGATCGCTTTTCATAGCACGAGATTAGAACGCGGCCGAACCGGTACCGGCCAGTACCGGAGCGCCGTGTGGCAGCCGCGTGGCAGCCGCGTGGAGCCGCGTGGGCGCCGCGTCAGCGCTGACGCGTCAGCCGTGTTGACCGCACAGTAAAGGATTTAATTTGATTCAGAAAATTCAGAAAATAGCAGAAACTTGCAAAATTCGTAGAAATTAATCTACTGGTCCAAAAATTGCAAATAAAATATGTGTAGATTCAGTAAGTCGTGTAGAATCTTGCTGTACCATTGTTTCACACTTTTGCAGCAAGATTATGTCCAGGTTAATTAATTGATTTAATGGCCTTTTTGGAGTAATTAATTCGTAGAAAAAAAACTGTAACTCCAAAAATTGCATATGATATGTCCCTGGATTCAGTAGAACAAGTGGAATCTCAAAGTGAATTAAAAGAATAGACTTACAGTAAAAACTTTTGCAGAAACTATTTAATGGCTTCCTGCAGTGTTTTAATTACTCGGGGAGTTTTATAATTCCTTTTTGCGTAATTCCAATTGGTACTATTCCTAAATAGCAATGCCTGTACAGTAGAATTTTCCCAAGATTTTACAATCAGTATACTACCGGCAGTAAATTATTTGGTTTCTGGCTCTAGTTTTGAGCACTATATTTTGCAAAATAGTTTTCCTTGCGCTAAAACTATTTTCCATGCATGCAATCAGTAGCTTTACTGAATAGGATTATGTGGTGCTGCTGTAGCATCACTACACTTGTCATGCATGCATTCATACATCATCCTTGTTGCATATGTATGTGGATTGCTTGTTTATGATTGCAATTGTATTGTGTAGATTGTGACGAGTGCAACGCTTGCTCGTGTGTGGATTATTCTTCCGACCGCTACAACCAAGGCAAGTAGACGCTACCTTGTTCATGATATCGTCCTACTATTTTCAATGCATTGTCGTGTATTTTGTAGATGCATGTGTAGGATGATACTATCGCAATGCTATGTCCTATTATGTGGTAGGGCCTTCCTTGTAGATGAACCACCGTTGGTAGATGTGCTTAGCCATGCTACGATGTACGATGGCTGGGTTACATCATTGAATCTTGTTTCTAAAAGTATTGGTTTGTGAAAACTAAAACAACTTAATCAATGAATCTCCTGGGTGTGATGGGATTGATAAATTTTGGTGGTTTCATTGCGGAAAGCACCCAGGTATCAAGAGAAAATGATTGGCTTCTTTATTCTGTAGCTTACGTGTACAACCATGTGCCAATAATGAAATGGGCGGTTGGTTGGACCTAGTAGGTTGTGGTGACTCGAACCCACGTATCCAGAGATGTAGAATTTTGGTAGGTTGGACCGGTGCGCGTCGAGATTGGGGAGCTACTTCCCGAATAGTCTCTTCTTGTACTTCTCCCTATCATCACCCAAAATGAGAGTGATGGTACGAGCCGGGCTGGCCAAGTCACATGGGTAAAGTGTACTAACCCCTGCAGGGTGTATAATCTAATCGATTAGCCATGTCCCCGGTTATGGACATCTGAGTTGCTTGATATTGATTCCATGACATGTTTCTCGCTCATTCTAATTTCATAATTGCTTTAATGTTGTTGGATTAACTTAATTGGGATCTTTTCAAAGAAAATCAAAAACTGTTTAAGAAAGTAGGATAAAGGTATTTGCAAATGCAAGCCAGACACAGCTCCAATTGCCAAATATGCATGTAGATGTTAGCACTATTGTCTCCTTTACTAGCTCTACTTGCCATACATTCCATGTATTGACCCTTCGGGGCTGCTACATTTCATGTTGCAGGATATTCTGATTCTGAGTAATCGATATAGGCCACGGTACTCCACTCGGCACTTGTTCACTTGTGGGCAATTTGAAGAATGGAGGATTTGCTTTATTTATGTTGCTACCTAAATAATTTGAGCTAGCCTTGAGCTAAGCTTTTATTCTAATAATGGTACTCTGGATCTTCGATATTTATGATACACGGATATTTTGCTATGTTATTCATCTTATTCTATTGTGGGCCAATGAACCGATCCAGGGATTGGCATGTCACATAGAAGCTACGGTCTTTTCAGAACCGTGGTGTTACATAATTAAAGTATGCCATTCATTTTAACTAAGATTGACATTCTGATGTTGTCCATCTTCATACCGCAACCGTGTTTTGTGCAGTACATACACCTATGGTATTTGGTTAGCATGCCCGTTTTCATTTTTATCTCCTTTTACTATAAATTTATTCTCCTTGAAAATGCATGTGGTTTTGTTGCCGTGATTCTTCCTTCGGATTCGTGCCTCCCCCTAATGTGTTCATAAATACTTCGGTTATCGTGAGATTAAAAAGGAGTTCATATTCAGCTAGAAGTTGTTTTGTGATATCGCAAAACAGCTCTATGTCTATAGTTTCCTCGCATTGACCGTTGGTCTAGGTTTGATTCTCTATTTTCTCTAATTTATTCACAAGGTAGTAAAAAGCTGTTCTTATTTTGGTCTGTAACATCCCAATTTCAGCAATCCTGATTTGTTGTCCAAAAGGCAAAAATCAGGGGGAACAAAAACTTTTGCTTGTTATTTGTTGCAATGTTTGCTTACTTGTTTGCTTGTGCTCATGCAGCTGATTGTGTATCAGGTGATATACTTCTTATCTCAACCTGATTTGACAAAGGCTATTTTACAAAAGAGATGTCTTTGCTCATCTTTCATATTCTCAAATGCTCTGGCCTTTCAAACTTGAGCCAAGATGATTTTGATAAAACAACAATACTTTATTAGTCTCCCTCTAACAAAACCATGGAGAACTAAAATATAATCTCCTTATGTTTTCAAGACAGAACTCCAACTGCTCTTACCTCTAGTTTTTCCAAAACCTTTCCTAAAACCTTTTCACTCCAACCTTGGTAGCAATACCGAGAGGTACTTACCTTAGTTCAAAGCACAACCTCTTCAAAACACCCATGCTTACCCCAAGATAGGCTTGAGGATAACTTAAGTAGTAGTTTACATGCTTGATAAGATGAATTGCCTTCATATGTTGATTGGCTTGTTTGCTTAGGAACTAGAGTGAGTTAATCTAGTAGCTCATCCCCTAGGACCCAATCTATGTTTGTGAGCATAAATCTCAAACCAAGCATCCAAATCAGGATCTACCCTAAACCACCAAAGTGGCCATCTCATCTCCTAATCAGATCCATCTAGGGATAATCTCTTTTGACAATTCCCAACTCAATGAAGACCCAATCTAAGCATGGATCATATATACATATGCATCCAATCAACATCCTCTCTTTGATCATGAATTTGGAACATAGCATCCTCTCAAAATCATCTACATTTGCACTCTAGTCTAAAACCCTAAATCTGCCATGGCTAAGTCTGGATTTCTTATCTAGATGCAATCCTTGGATCTCTACCTTTTCCAACCTAGGTGCATTCTTGAGAATGTATTTGAACCATCTTGTAGTACATCATAAGTACTACAAAAGCCCACTCTTGCCCTTAGATAAATCATTCTGGTTCCCACTGATCCATGATGGTTTTGTAGTCAAGGTAATAACCTTTTCTGCAAATCTTATCATCTTGTCTACTTTGGCAGAAGCTACCATCTATATGCTACCTCCCCTTGACCTACTCTTTGCATGGTTATGATCTAATAACCATGATCTATGAATCCATACCTCACTTGTTTCCATTGGAGCTTTGTGCTTCCTAAACCCACATGGTTTATGAGGCATGCTGACAACTCTGTTATGGCAGCCTCATTTTCAACAAAGTTTGCCACCACTCCTAAACCACCTCAAATCCAACCAAGCCTAAATCTTGCTTCCTTGATCATCTATATAACTTTGTCTATCCATAAATATGCCTATTGTATCAAGTGAGCTCTGACCTCACTAATCCAACCATGTTTAGGTGGTATGAAAATATCATACCCCTAGATCATCCCCATCTACTTTCCTTCCATTTCTTAAGTGAGTTTCCAAAACCCAAGGTTGTTTATGATGGATAATTCATGTTGACAACATCCACCTTGGATATAAACATCCCCAAAATAATTTCCATAATTAATTGGATTATTAAGTTATTTAAATTCATTATCTTGCAAAATTCTCAAAATCTCTCCTATAAAGGCAAGTTTGTTTTTATCCAAATCACTTTGTCAACCCAATGAACATTTGAGTTCTCTACCTCATACCCTATCTTAAAAACTCAAAAATAAATATTTTTGAGATCCTTTATTACTTATTTTTGCCCTTTTTCTTAAATGGAAGAAACAAGAAATAAATCCTTAAAAACACTTTTCCACCTCAATAAATTCCAATAAAATTCTCTAATGTGTATTATGGTATTTAGGACCATATCACATCAAAAACTAGCCTTGGCCAATGTAAAAATATTACATGAGCTTCTAGAAACAATTTCTGCACTTTTTGATTAAATGCTTTTAAATGGGCTTTTAATCGTCAGAAAATTTCCAAATAAATCTTGAAGAGATGAATTGACCTACTATATATACCAGTACCATTTACACATCTTCCTCTATACAAATTTGCAAACTTCCTTCACAACTATTGTTTGGATCAAATTTTGCCAATCTAGCATGTGCTCAACTCAAAACCCCTCCAACCCACACCAACCTGGTCAAGTACTTCTCTCCAGCACCAGTAAAGCCTCTCTGGTCGAAATGAGCAGTAGCACTGCCCTCCCTCTCCCCTTGTGCTTGAGGAGAGTGAGTGAGAGAGAGAGATAATCCCATTGTTACAAATTGTTATTTAGAAAAAGAGAAGTAGCAGCCACCATCCCTCCTCCCCACTCAGTGCTCGAGCCACATGTCCCACATTCCCCTCTCCACCACCCCTCCTACCCTATCCCTGAGTAGCAACCTCTCTATACCCTCCCATGGACATAGTCCATGTTAGACCACCCCCTCTCCAAATAAATAGGCCTGAGGCCACCCTAGTGCCTCCGGCGCCTCCATTTCACTCCTCTTACCCCACTTACCCTCCTAGAGCTCTTCCTTCCTCCTCCCTTGCCCTTCCTTGACCTGGGGAAGAAGGAGGAGGCACCTCGTCCTATTCACGAAAATCGAGCCTTGGGCTCTACTCCCCTCCCCTATCCCTATGCATGTCACCCCAACGAGCTTCCCTAAGACTTCTACACCTAACCCTCCTTTTTTTTTGCCCAGGAGCTCCGGTACTGCCACTGTCGATGAGTTCCCAAGCACCCGTCGAAAGGCGCTCCCGCGTGAGCATATCCCCCAGCATTGACCCCTACGATGCCACCCCTCTCCACGGTACCGTCGTTCACCGCATCGCCATAGCCCCTCCCAGGCGTCTTCCCTCTCCCCGGTAAGCCTCCCTGCACCCCGCTCCGCTCTGCTAGGGTTTCCGTCCTGGCGCCCTAGCTGCAAGGAATAAGATGGTCGGGAGCCGTCTGTTCTCACTTCATCGGACGGCCATCAAGCCCCCTTACCCATTCGGCTGCTGCACTCGCTGACGGGCGGGTCCCACTTGGCTGGATCAAAGGTGGCTGCCCACGCACGCTGCCTAGCTGCATGTGCCGCATTTGTCCCATCGCGGCCCAACCCAAAGCATATCTAGACCATTTTATCTTAGCATTTTATTCTTTTTCCAGATCTGCCAAAATAGGCCTGATAGTTTAAATGAAAATAAAAATGTAAATGATTCGATTTGACTAGATCCAAATTTTCCTACATACCCACAACATTTCTACAACAGTCAGTACCTGTACTTTGACCAAGAGTAATTTGTACCTTTTCATTCCATCAAATACTATCTAATAATCCAAGGAAATAATTTTTGGAACTCTAGAACAATTCTGGTGAATTATTTCCTAAAACTAGAGTTCTATTTACTATAAAATCCATTATAAATCAATGGTAATTGATAAAATAGTGAAACCACTTTTGTTGGCTTCATTTTATTAATACATATCTAATGGTATTATTGTTAACCAATGTTAACATACAAAACTTGACTTTGCTCAAAAACCCCTTATCTAGGTAGTTTTGGACTATAAATCTATTCTAGCAAATCCACAATGCAAAGAAAGCATTTCCTTGTATCCCCAATAAAATCGTCAATCCTTACTGATCTATAAACATGCTATGTAAATTGCTTGCTATATGTATTGGTGCTTGTATTCCTTGTATTGATTGTGGTATTGTTTGTGTGCATGTATGCTCTATAACGACGATAGTTGCGATTGTGTGCCATTGAGAAGAAGGAAGCCTTGGAGCATTATTGTTGCTATCATTGTTATTATTGGTATTTTGGTATTCTAAAGAAGTCACGGGAAATCTCGCTAGTCATAGGCAAGCCACCTTCTTGCTCATGCGCCTTGCCCTATTAATTTTATCTATGCATGTTTTATCTACCTATTTATGCAAATTGCATTGTTTTACTATATTATGTTACGTGGGGAAATGTTTGGCTCCTCCAAACCATTACCCCTTAGTATCATTAGGTACAACCCACCCTTATGATACCTAATTTTCCCTAGTATGGAAGATGGTGTATAACACCATGTCCCTTTGGAAACCCCGCTTTAGCCAAAACAAAAACTATGGGATGGGAAGACCCTGGAAAAGGATTACAAAACTGTTTTATGAGAAAACCTTGGTGAGGTTTGGACTACCAAGTGATGTTGAAAATGAGAAAGGTTTTGGTTTAAAAAATGTTCGGATGAAATATGGAGGAAAAATGTTTACGAAAACACGCTGGGTTGTACAGTTTACTATGATAAAACAATTAACCTGTGCAACCATATTACTCTGGAATGGGACAGGGCTGGGCTAGAAGTTTGTCTAATCTGGTATAGGCGCCTCGAACTACTATGGGGGAGAACAAATCCCCGGAGGCTGGGCCTTCACTTGTAAAGGCCCATGTGAAACATCGGTCTGGAGAAGGTAAATACCATCTAAATGGCGGTCAGACGATACTATGAACCCCTCATTGAAAGCGCACACCCTGCGAGGTGCAAAACGCGCTCTGGTTGGCTTGTGACTTGATGACCCACAAGTATAGGGCATGTATCGCAGTACTTTTGATAAATAGGAGTATCGATCTCAACAAGGAGCAGAAGGTGTTGACTAGTGGTATGGAGCAGGAACTCTCTGTAAATACTTAGCAAACGGATTTTTAGTGGTTTTCTGATAAAGCAGGAAAACAAAGTGCAAGTAATAAAGACAACGAACAAATGCAACAAGTGGCCCCAATCCTTCCTTAGCAAAGGACAATCCAGTGGAAATACTTATAAGGACCAAACGTTCTTGAGGGCACATGGGAATTATGTCAAGTGCTTTCGCTTAAAATAGCTAAGTACTCTTATTTGGTGTTGTAAGTGTTGTGTGGGTGAACCTGTGCTAACATACCAACCTTACTTGGACTAATACATACTTGTGATTAAACCCCATGCAAGCATCCGCAACTACATGAAAGCAATTAATATATAAATCTAACCATAGCCTTGAACTCTGAGATCCTACGCTCCCTTGTGCAAAAGTGTCCTAACAGGGGTTCGGGTTTCTGTTACTCCGGCAACCCCACAATTAGTAGCCAAATACACAATGCATTCCCCTAGGCCCATAAATGGTGAAGTATCATGTAGTCGATGTTCACATGACACCACTAGAAGAATAACACCACAACTTAAATACTAACCATTGAATAATAACTCAACACAAATCCACTACTAACAACATGACTTCTCTCATGTCCTCAAGAACTAAACGAACTACTCACGAGACATCATATGGATCAAGATCAAAGATGATATGGTAATGGATAACAATCTGAACATAAACAATAATCCAATGGTTCCACTCACAAGCATCAACTACAATAGTAATCAACACTGGGAAAGTTTCCCCTAATGAACTAAGCAAGTATTCTTCATGATCGTTACAGCGGGATGGAGTAATGATGATGGTCCTGGTGGAGATGATGGTGTGGATGATGATGATGATGATGATGATGATCCCGATGAAGCATAGCTTGACGATGGTGTTGATGGAGATGATCTCCCCTCTCTGGGAAGGAATTTCCCTGGCATAAATCTTTCTATCGGAGAGCTCTTTCTCTCTCGGTGTTTTTCGCCCCAGAGAGGCAGCAAAAATCTATCTGTGGTCGCTCCCCTAGTATTAGGGTTCCGTGAGGAATATATAGGCGATATGGCGTAGGCGGAGGCCGGACAGGTGGGCCACACCTGCCCTAGGCATGGCCTAGGGGGGACCCGCGCCTAGGGGGGTGTGGGCCCCCTGTGTCCCTGCTACGCCCCCCTCCTTCTGGCTTCCTTCGTCTTCTGGGAAAATATAATTTTCCCATATTTTTCTGGTATTTTTTTGATCTTCGCGAAATTGCATCAAAACACCTCTTTTTCCATCAGAATCCTGACTCCAGCAGTCCATCCTCCAAGAATCATCCAACATGCAAAAATATATGAAAAGACATAAGCAACACCTCATAATAAGACATATATCAATGAATAGAGGCAAATTATGATATAGAATGGTGATGCAAATTGGACGTATCAACTCCCCCCAAGCTTAGACCTTCTCTTGTCCCCAAGCAAAAACTGAGCTCAGTAAACATGTCCACAGGTTTATGGAATGAAGTGTCGATAAAAGAATACGGACAAGAAGCATCACACTTACCATTGCATAACTCATAGAAGAAAGCAACTCACATTATATAACTTAGCTTGCAACAAGTACAGGAGTCACAATAGAGATGCATAAAGATAAATCATAATTAGAATTGGCAAACTTTGTTCTTGGTCAGAGAACATCTGGCAAATAGTTTCACAAAAAGCTTTTTGTAGAAATCTTCAAAACAGGAGAACTCTTTGCTCAAAAAGGTTTTTCACAATGAAGGCTTTCAAAGTAATACTCAATAGAAAAGAGTTTTGTGCAAACAAGGAAGATAAAGAACATGATTGAATAAATCACCATATGAATGCTTGAAACACAACAACTCAAATGCTTGATGGAGATAGAGAGGAAGTAGGTTTAATGACTCAACTTAGAGATAGGATAAAGGTCCCTTCATAGAGGGAAGAAGGGATTTAAAGTCATAAAGAGCTTCCAAAAGATTATGGTACTTACTAGCTTTGAGCCCTCATTGCCCCTATCATAGGCATCTTGAGATGATTAAGGTTAAAGTGAACAAGGATGGAGTATATGCTTGACGAAATATAAGTTGGAAATCTCATGTCCCTTGAATATGAGGGCCACACCTCATTCTACTCAACTTTAGTTACCGGTAAGTTATTGTCATTGTAAGTACATGCGTATAATAGACAACCGCCAATGGGGTACCCCTTGAACATGGTACAGGAGCTTTCCCATAACCAAAATGACAAGGCAAGCAGACCGTGAGCATCTCAGCGATCTTTTTATTTACTATGTGCATAGCTTTTTATTGAGGATGCTTCATAGATAGCTCACTATGGTGATGCTGCAAGTTTCCACCATGATTAAGCATGGCTTAGGCTAGCGGCCCAGGCGTTTCTCAAACACAAAATACATAACTCCATGGACTTACAAGCTCCCTTTTTATTTCACACCGGTGACATCCACAGACAAAAGAGCACGAAATCAACTGTGTACAAAGTACGAGTGCAATGTTTAAAACGTTCCCCATGACAGCATGGTTCTGCTAATTCCAACGTATAGATGCAAGCATATAAAACTTCGATGACACAATGGTTTAAGTCTATTAGGGGCAAGAAAATAAGGTGTGCCATCAAGTTTGTGAGAGCTTTACTAACTAGTTTTCACATAACAAAATACCTTTTTAATTCGAAAGATAGATGAAGTTTGAGAATTTGCTTGGAATAGCAATAATGCTAATAGGTAGATATGGTGGACACAAATGGCACAGTTTTGGTTCAAAGGGATTGGAAAGATGAGAAGTATGCCTTCTCAAAACAAGTTTTTGGCTAGCAAAGCTGGGTAGCAAGCAATAGAGTTGAAAGAAACAAGCAAACATACAAGTAATAAAGCCAAACATGCAATCTTCCTTGAAGACACAAAAGATCTTAAATAAAGAATACTAAGCTTATGAGTCAATCAAGAAAGAAAATAGATGATACAAAATACCTGTAAGATTTTTCTTTTCCTTTCAAACCTCAAAAAGTGTTGCTACTGACCAGAGCTCGGTTTGCCAAAACCAATTTAGATCTACTTGATGCTCCCAAAGTGATGCCAATACTGATCAACAAGATCAATCATATAATAGAGATTGCAAACTAAAATAAGAAGTGCAAAAAGTAAAAGATGAGACTTCTCATTAATATTCAATAAAGGCACTCACACCAAGGGATACATATATAATCAACTAAATGAGAGATACTTCCACATACAAACCAACCATAAGATAACTTCTCTACCAAAGATATGAATCCACTAAAAAGGTAAAAGATAAAAGATGATGATGGTGATACCGTGGCACTCCCCCAAGCTTGGAACAAGCCAAGGGGATGCCAAACCTGATGATGAATTACTCCTTCGGTGGTGGTGGTGTTCCCTTGTTTAGGGTAAGAAATCCTTCTAGCATCTTACGAAGCCTGTAATTCTCCTCTTGGAGTATATCCACCTTCAACCTCATGGTACTTGTCACAAAAATCATCAGTGGTTCGAAGGGCTTCCACTGCCTCAGGGCAGGATTTGAAGTCTGGAACGGAGGCAATAATCCCCTGTATGTTACGAGAAAAAGTACGTCAAGTGTTAATTACTCCTACAAAAGTAGGTTTCCTTGCCCTTGAACCTGCGGCGATTTGTTCCTCCATCTTAACTTCCTCCTCGACGCTCCAATCCATGTCTTCGTACCTCGCAGCGATCCTTTCTTCTTCCACGGGCTTTTTGCCTTTGTCATTGGTGGATACCATGGTGCTCTAAACTTGAGGAGATTTCCTGACAGAAACAGATCGAAACGAAAACACGACGAGAACATGATGCACTAACCTCGGGGGTTCCATGGGGTTATATATTACAAAGTTTCAATGCATAAGGAAGGTGTTGGTACGAAAACGAGGCGGAGACGGAGATCGGGGGAGGTCACACCACCTCCAGGCGCGACCAGCTAGGGCTCGCGCCTGGGGTGGGTTTGGCCACCCCGGCCTTCGTTTCCTCCTCTGTTTCGTCTCGTAACCTTCCGTATATATTAAAAACATCAAAATATAAAAAGATAGTGTTTTCACGAACCTTCTGTTTTCACCACGTTTACCTATTCAAAGATGAACTCTGCAGATTCCTTTCCTCCTTCTCCTGGAAATTCCTTTTCTCACAAGGCAATACACAAGCTTAAATGGCAACATTAGTGTAAGCGAAAACAATAAACCTTTAGGTTCACACTTCAACTGAAGACTCATCAAAGCAAAAGCTACTATAGCAACTTCTTTCCAAAAACCCAAAAGAATCTGGAAGGGAATCAGTAGAAGAGGCAAATGTAAATGATGGCAGAAATCTGTCAAAATAGACTAGCAGGTAAAGATTGATTTTTTCGAAAACCTTCTGTTGCTCAAATCAAAAAGTGCAAAACTAATAAAATTTGGGTAACGACTTGGAGAACAAGAACGGAAAATACAGCTCGTTTCGAAGTACTGAGCTCCTTCACGAATTTTTACAATGCAGCACAAAAAAACTGCCCTAGGATAGCCACTTTTCACAACTCCTCTACTTCACAAAAGTAGTTGAACTTGACACAAAAAACCAAAACAAAAAAGGATAAGGAGCGGTTATTACTGAAGTAGTAACTTCCAAGACTTGAGAAAACTCTTGGGTTATCTCCCAACAAGTACTTTTCTTTAATGCCTTTAAGTTAGGCTTGAAAATTTCAAAGATGCTCACATAGGAGATAAATATTTGAAGTGAAAGAGAGCATCAAGAAGCAAATAACCAACACATTTGAGTTTAACCCACTTCCTATGCATGGCAGTGTCATGAGAAACCGAATTGTTGAAACAAAAAGCCACTAGCATAGGAAGACAAAACAAATGCAACTTCATATCTTTCAACATAAAACGGGGAAACTTAACATTATTGAGATGCATAAAACCATGTTTCCCTATCTCATAATAACTTTTGGTAGCACTTTGAATAAAGTTGACAATATAACTGTCACTGGAAACAACTTTATCATTAGAATGAGCATACTTACAGTCATCAAAAAGAGGTCTAAGGTCATAAACTGGATCAATAGAAGCAAGTTGTTCCATCCTGAAATCTTCATCAGGCAAGCTATTTTCACAAGGAGCTTTAGCAAATTTAGAAAAGTTAAACTCATAAGAATCTCCATCAAACTTAGATAAAACTTTTTCCTTCTTACAATCTATAATAGCTCCACAAGTGTTCAAGAATGGTCTACCAAAAATGATAGGACAAGTTTTGCTAGTTGCTGAATTAAGCACTAGAAAATCAGTAGGATACTTAATCTTACCGCAAAGAACTTCCACATCTCTTACAATACCAATAGGGCAAATAGTCTCCTTATTAGCAAGGTGAATAACCACATCAATGTCCTCAAGCTCAGAAGGACCAATCTCATGCATAATTTCCATGAAAGATCATAAGGAATAGCACTAGAGCTAGCACCAATATCACATAAACCATAGTAGCAATGATCACCAATTTTAACAGAAAGCACAATAACACTAACTTATCTAGCTTTACTAGGATGAGAGATAATATTAGAAGCGTCTTCAAAGAAGACAATGTGCTCATACTCTATATTTCTAGTGACAGGGTCTCTCACAATAACTACCACAGGTTCATTGTTTATTTGCTCATCTGGCTCCTCAATTTTCTTAGTACCTTTGTTATTTGCATTAATCATCATAGAATACTCCTTTACCTTAGCTGGGAAAGGTATTTTCTCAACATAAGGTTCAGGCATAATATGATCAATAGTACAAACTTCAGTGCTTCTAACAGGAACCTAACTAACAACATCTTTATAAGGTGCATAAAAGTTATTGATAATAATATTGTTAGGGAGTTCATGAATAGGACATTTAAGCATTAGTAACTTCAGTATCCCCAAGCTTGAGATGTACTCTCTCAGTCACGAGTCCAAAAATTATTTATCAGATTTCTATCCTGATGAATTTCACTGGGAGGATAAAATTTAGAGTAAAAGAGAGATGCAACTTCCTCCCATTCCATGGATTACCCATTCTTCAGCAACTTATACCATTCTTCAGCTCTACCTTTCAAGGATATGGAGAGTAACTTCTTCTTCACCTGTTCAGTTGTGATACATGCATACTTAAACAACCCGCATAATTCATGGATAAAAATAAAATGATCACCGGGATGGACAGTTCCATCCCATAAATAATGATTATCCATAACATGATCAAAAATACTTGTAGGTATCTTAAAAGGATCTATCTCAACAGGTGGTGGTTCATCTACTACCCTAACAGTGGTAGTAGTTTTCCCAAATAGAAAACCAAGTGGGTTATCAATATTGGAAACAAAGCAACAAACAGAAACAAAAGCAATACTCACAGTAGAAGTTTCCTTTACCAGTTCCACTCTTCAATAGCGCTACACTCCCCGGCAACGGCGCCAGAAAATAGTATTAATGACCCACAAGTATAGGGGGTGTATCACAGTACTTTCGATAAATAGGAGTGTCAATCCTAACGAGGAGCAGAAGGTGTTGACTAGTGGTATGGAGCAGGAACTCTCTGTAAATACTTAGCAAACGGATTTTTAGTGATTTTCTGATAAAGCAGCAAAACAAAGTCCAAGTAATAAAGACAAAGAACAAAGGCAGCAAGTGGCCCCAATCCTTTCTTAGCAAAGGACAAGCCAGTGGAAATACTTATAAGGACCAAATGTTCTTGAGGACACATGGGAATTATGTCAAGTGCTTTCGCTTCAAATAGCTAAGTACTCTTCTTTGTAGTTGTAAGTGTTGTGTGGGTGAACCTGTGCTAACATACCAACCTTACTTGGACTAATACATACTTGTGATTAAACCCCCTGCAAGCATCCGCAACTACAGGAAAGCAATTAAGATATAAATCTAACCATAGCCTTAAACTCTGAGATCCTACGCTCCCTTGTGCAAAGGTGTCCTACCAGGGGTTCGGGTTCCTGTTACTCCGGCAACCCCACAATTAGTATCCAAATACACAATGCATTCCCCTAGGCCCATAAATGGTGAAGTATCATGTAGTCAATGTTCACATGACACCACTAGAATAATAGCACCACAACTTAAATACTAACCATTGAATAATAACTTAACACAAATCCACCACTAACAACATGACTTCTCCCATGTCCTCAAGAACTAAACGAACTACTCACGAGACAGCATATGGATCAAGATCAAAGATGACATGGTAATGGATAACAATCTAAACATAAACAATAATCCAATGGTTCCACTCACAAGCATCAACTACAATAGTAATCAACACTAGGAAAGTTCCCCCTAATGAACTAAGCAAGTATTCAACACGATTGCTACAGCGGGATGGAGTAATGATGATGGTGCTGGTGGAGATGATGGTGTGGATGATGATGATGATGATCTCGATGAAGCCTAGCTTCATGATGGTGTTGATGGCGACGATCTCCCCTCTTCGGGAAGGAATTTCCCCGGCAGAAATCTGTCTGTCGGAGAGCTCTTCTCTCTCAGTGTTTTCCGCCCTGCAGAGGCAGCGTAAATCTATCTGTGGTCGCTCCCTGGTATTAGGGTTCCGTGAGGAAGATATAGGCGAGAGGGCGTAGTCGGAGGCCGGCCAGGTGGGCCACACCTTCCCTAGGCGCGACCCAAGGGACCCTCGCATAGGGGGGTGTGGGTCCCCTATGGCCCTGCTACGCCTCCCCTTCTAGCTTCCTTCGTCTTCTGGGAAAATATAATTTACCCATATTTTTCTGGTATTTCTCTGATCTTCGCAAAATTGCATCAAAACACCTCTTTTTCCATCAGAATCCATACTCCGGCAGTCCATCCTCCAAGAATCAACCAACATGCAATAACAGATGAAAATACATAAGGAACACCTCATAATAAGACATATATCAATGAATAGAGGCAAATTATGATATAGAATGGTGATGCAAATTGGACGTATCATGACTATATAGGGCGTCCCGGTATTGAGGGGATTAACCTCATAGGGTAGGAACTTGTATCAGAGAGGGCATCCGGAAGGTCTTCACCGGTTATTCGACCCACGATCGGTGTAGATCAGGGACGGGTAATCGGATGGTGTGGGTATAGTGTACAACCTTTGCAGATTGTAAATCTATTCGAATAGCCGAATCCTCGTTCATGGACGGTTGTGCTAGCGGTTGTATGGCAGGTGATGGTTTTGTTTTCAAAAAGGACTTCGGAGAAAGAAATGTCTTGGAAAAAGGAGTAAGGAGTTTGGTCATGAGATGACCGGAAGGAAAAACAAATGGGTGACCCGATCCTAGTGTTTTTTGAAAACTTTTTCAAAAAGGTTTCCAAAATGTTTTACAAAAGTTTTTCAACAAAGATATAGAGATATGCTATATCTACAAGAGAAATTAGTTTATAAAAGAACCTCTCCTAGAGCCATCCTACCACAGCCATAATGCATATAAGTTATTATTATTCTCTTAAGGTGGTTTGCGAGTACATTCAAAGTACTCACCGGCATTGTCCCTAGCTATTCACTTGGCCAGAATTTCAGATGATCGAGAGAAACGATGGAGATGCTGACGTCTATGCAAGCTCGGCCGTCTTCCCAGTCAGTCGCATGTAGGTTAAGGCATGACATGGGCTCTGCGCTTGAAGACTTCCGCTATTGATGTTGTATCGCCATAATGGTATAAATGTAAGTACTTGTATTCGTTAATTATGGATGTTGTAATGATACTTGTCAGTTATGCTCATGGCTCACTGATCATTAGAACGTGAATTGCAGGCATAACGGGTATTGTCGAACCGTAAATCTTGGGGTGCCACAGACTTGGTATCAGAGCCATCCTGATTGTAGGAGACCTTAGTTAGCATGGACGTTAGACAGGACAACCCCTATTTCTAAAAACACCGGCTTTCGAAAACCATTTCTCAAAAGCTTTTCGAAAGATTTATTATCTTACCTTCTCTGATTTAAAATAATTGAAAATGGATTATTCTATATCTCGTCTACTTCAAAAGTTCCATTTTCAACAAAGTATAATTTGGAGACTATGAGACGGAGACACCGAGACAAGAAAACCAAAGGATCTACCAACGACGAAATACACTACAAGATCGCCCTACCAACAGAGTCCTTCATCGCCCCCCAATCGATCAAGTATGGCATCGAAGACAACAAATGGCAAGACAGAAGCCAAGACCCCCGTAACATCCGTACTTAGGGTAAATAACCCCAAGACAGGATTCCCCTTACAACGCGTAGTCACCCCTTAGTATCTATGGTATGCTCTTCATGCTTGTCATGTGCTTGTGTGATGCTTGAAATGTGTTTCTTGTCTGCCTAGGATCACTCGATCCTATTGTATGACCACCTTGTTGGCGTATCCGACGCTAACCCTCGCAGCCCCATAGCTGTAACCTCTCCTCAGCAGGATGGCCACATAAAGTGAAGGGTTTCGCAGCATAGTAAATCAAAAAAATTCTACGGATGCGAATGGGAAAGCCAAGATCTAATCTAGGAGATGCAAACAACGAGGGGGATTAGATGAGATCTTCATACCCTTGAAGATTCACACAGCGGAACGTTCGTCGGAACATGGGTGATGTAGTCGTACTCGCTTCTCCTCCTCGCGATCCGATCCGATCTAACACCGCAAGTGGCGATGCCTCCGAGAGATGCACACGTGAGGCACCTCGACGTCTCCTCCTTCCTCGGTCCAGCAAGTATGGTGGATAGATGGATTGGATCTACAACACGACGGCGCGGTGCAAGTGGTGGAGAGTTTCTGCAGCAGGGCTTCGCCTACGTGCAGTCGGGAGGGAGAAAGAGAGGAGGGCAGCAGGGCGGCTAGGGATTTTGAGGAGGAGGTGTGGGAGGGGGTGCGTCCCCATCCCTCTTTATGTAGAGGGGTGGGCGTCCAGCCCTTTCCCCTCCCCCACGCCCTAGGGCCGGCGGCCAAGGAGGGAGGAGTGGGGGGCAAGTTTCCCCCCTCCCTTCTAGAAGCTCCCCTAGGGTTTCCCCTAGGTTTGTCCGGCTGGGCCCTATGGGGTCTTGTGCCCCTGGCCCAATGCGGCCAGGGCACTCCCTCATAGGCCCATGCCCCCTCCCAGCAGGTGGGGCCACATTGGTTCCCCTTCGGAAGGTTCTAGAAGCTTCCGGTAAAATACCGATTAACCCGAAACAATTCCGAACTCCAAAAACTTCATTGCCTTATATGAATCTTATTCTCTGGACCATTCCGGAACCTCTCGTGGTGTCCCAGATACCATCCGAGACTCTGCACAAAAACTCATAAACCAATTATCCAATCTATCCTAGCGTCGAGACACGTTAAGTGTGTGACCCTTCGGGTTCGAGAATATGCAGACATGATCTTCTATCAATAATCAACAGCCCATATTGACTCCCACACATTCATCGATGATCATATCGGATGAACCACGATGCCAGGATTCAATCAATCCCATATATATTCCCTTCGTCTCGCGATATTTTACTTGCCTGAGATTTGATCGTCGGTACCTTCATACCTAGTTCAATCTCGTTCACAGCAAGTACTTTACTTGTTCCGTAATCCGATATCACTTTGTGACTAACTCCTTAACCACATGCTTGCAAGTGGTGTTGATATCGATTACCGAGTGGGCCCGAAGTATATCTCTCCGACTTGGGAGGGACAAATCCCATCTCGATACATACAACCCAACATGTACTTTCTGATCACCTGAGAGACACCTTTATGATCACCCTCTCATAGGATGACGTTTGATGACCTTAAAGCTTTTTTCCGATACCAGGGAGTTGTATTATCTCATGGTCTAAGGAATACAATATTTGACATAATAAAAGCTTCGCAAAGATGAACACGATGACACGATCTAATTGCTCCGCTTAGTTTGGGTCTGTCCATCATATCATTCTCCCAATGATATGATCTCATTATTAATCGACAACTCATGTCTATGGTTAGGAAACCTTAACCATCATTAATCAATGAGCTAGTCCATAGAGGCATACTAGGGACACGGTGTTGTTCAGAAACCACACAAGTATTAAAGTTTCCGCTTAATACAATTCTAGCATGGAATATAAACTTTATCATGAACAAGAATTATAATAATAACATCTTTATTATTGCCTCTAGGGCATAATTCCAACAGTATCCCACTTGCACTAGAGTCAATAATCTAGTTTACATTTGGCAACAATCTCACGCCCATGGCACTAAGGTGCTGATCATGTTTTGCACGTGGAAGAGGTTTAGTCAATGGATCTGCGACATTTAGATCTGTATGTACTTTTCTAATCTTCAAATCTCCATCTGCTATATAATCTCGGATTATATGAAACTTGCGGTTGATATGCTTGGTCTTTGGATGATATCTTGGTTCCTTAGCGAGTGCTATGGCGCCAGTGTTGTCACACAATATCTCAAGTGGGTCCAATGCACTTGGAACCACGCCAAGCTCAGTGATGAAGTTCCTGATCCAAAATCCTTCACTTGACGCTTCTGCAGCAGCCATGTATTCCGCTTCTACTGTAGATCCCGCGATCATGCTTTGCTTGCAGCTTCTCCAGCTCACAGCTCCTCCATTCAAAATATAAACGTATCCTGTCTGAGATTTAGAATCATCCTTGTCGGTGTCAAAACTAGCATCGACGTAACCTTTTACGACGAGTTGTTCATCACCTCCATAGACTAAGAACATTTCTTTAGTCCTATTTAGCTACTTTAGGATGTTATTCACGGCTGTCCAGTGTTCCACTCCTGGATCACTTTGATATATGCTCATCAAACTAAGAGCATTGGACACATCCGGTCTAGTACATAGCATGGCATACATGATAGAACCTATGGCCGAGGCATAAGGCACTTTGCTCAGTGCTTCTCTATCATTTACCGTAGCTGTACACTGAGCCTTGCTCAATATCTTACCTGACAACATAGGCACTGAACCTTTCTTTTCCTTATCCATTCTAAACCTTTTCAGAACCTTGTCTAGGTATGTACTTTGGCTTAAAGCTATCAGGCGTCTTTGTCTATCTCTATAGATTTTGATGCCCAATATATAAGCAGCTTCCCCTAGGTCTTTCATTGAAAAACATTTGTTCAAATAACTCTTCACATCGTTAAGCATGTTAATGTCATTTCCAATAATCAATATGTCATCCACATACAGTACCAGAAATGTCACCGAGCTCCCACTCACTTTCTTGTAGATACAAGCTTCGTAGCAATTTGGAACAAATCCAAAGCTCTTGATCACTTGATCAAAATGAAGGTTCCAACTCCGAGATGCTTGCTTCAGTCCATAAATGGAACGCTGAAGTTTGCATACTTTATTAGCATCCTTAGGATCGACAAAACCTTCAGGTTGCATCATATACAAATCTTCATCAATGTTGCCATTGAGGAACGCAGTCTTGACATCCATCTGCCATATTTCATAATCATGAAACACAGCAATTGCTAATAAAATCCGAATGGACTTAAACATCGCTACGGGAGAGAAAGTCTCATCGTAGTCAACACCTTGAACTTGTCGAAAACCTTTTGCGACAAGTCGTGCTTTATAAACGGTAACATTACCATCCGCGTCCGTTTTCTTCTTGAAGATCCATTTGCACTCAACGGCCTTTCGGTCGCTAGGAGGGTCCACCAAAGTCCATACTTGGTTTTCGCTCATGGATCCCAATTCGGATTTCATGGCCTCTAGCCATTTCTCAGAGTCTAGGCTCATCATCACTTCCTCATAGTTCGCAGGTTCACTGTCATCTACTAACAAGACAGTTAAGACAGGGTTGTCGTACCACTCAGGAGGGGCACGCGACCTTGTCGACCTGCGACATTCAGTAGCAACATCGTCTGAAGCTTCATGATTCTTGTCATTAGCTTCCTCTATTGTTGGTGCAGGCGGCACTGGAACAATTTTAGGTGCTGCGCTACTCTCCAATTCAAGAGAAGGTTCAACAACCTCGTCTAGCTCTACTTTCCTCCCACTCACTCCTTTCAAGAGAAACTCCTTCTCAAGAAAGGAACCGTTCTTTGTGACAAACACTTTGCCTTCGGTTCTGTGATAGAAGGTATACCCAATAGTTTCCTTAGGGTATCCTATGAAGACGCATTTCTTCACTTTGGGTTCAAGCTTGTCCGGCATCAACTTCTTGACGTAAGCTGCGCATCCCCAAACTTTAAGAAACGACAACTTAGGTTTAGCACCAAACCAGAGTTCATACGGTGTCGTCTCAACGGATTTAGATGGTGCCCTATTTAAAGTGAATGCAGCGGTTTCTAATGCATAACCCCAAAATGATAACGGCAAATCAGTAAGAGACATCATTGATCGGACCATATCTAATAGAGTTCGATTCCGGCGTTCAGACACACCATTGCGCTGTGGTGTTCCGGGTGGCGTGAGTTGCGAAACGATTCCGCTTGCTTTAAGATGCGTGAGAAAATCATAACTCAAATATTCACCTCCACGATCGGATCATAGAAACTTAATCTTTCTGTTACGATGGTTCTCCACTTCATTCTGAAATTCCTTGAACTTTTCAAATGTTTCAGATTTATGTTTCATTAAATAGATATACCCATATCTACTTAAGTCATCGGTAAAAGTGAGAAAATAGCGATATCCACCGCGCGTCGAAACACTCATCGGTCTGCATACATCGGTATGTATGATTTCCAACAAGTCCGTTGCTCGCTCCATCATACCGGAGAACGGGGTTTTGATCATCTTGCCCATGAGGCATGGTTCGCATGTGTCAAATGATTCAAAATCAAGAGACTCTAAAAGTCCATCAGAATGGAGTTTCTTCATGAGCTTTACACCAATATGACCTAGACGACAGTGCCACAAATAAGTAGTATTATCACTATCTACTTTGCATCTCTTAGCCTCAATGTTATGGATGTGTGTTTCATCCCTTTCGAGATTCAGAAGAAATAAACCATTCACAGCAGGTGCATGACCATAAAAGATGTTACTCATATAAATAGAACAACCATTATTCTTCGATTTAAATGAATAACCGTCTTGCAATAAACACGATCGAGAAATAATGTTCATCCTCAACGCAGGCACGTAATAACATTTATTAAGGTTTAAAACTAATCCCAAAGGTAAAACTAAGGAGAGCGTGCCGACGGCCATCACATCAACTCTTGATCCGTTGCCAACCCGCATCGTCACCTCATCCCTCGCAAGCCGCCGTCTATTCCGTAGCTCCTGTTTCGAGTTACAAATATTAGCAACTGAACCAGTATCAAATACCCAGGCACTACAATGAGGGCTAGTAAGGAAAACATCAATAACATGTATATCAAATATACCTTTGATGGTGCCAGCCTTCTTGTCCGCTAAGTACTTCGGACAGTTGCGCTTCCAGTGACCCTTGTCCTTGCAACAGAAGCACTCAGTGTCCGGCTTGGGTCCAGACTTGAGCTTCTTCTCAGCAGGGGCAACGCGCTTGCCGCCGCCTTTCTTGAAGGGCTTCTTTGCACCCTTACCTTTCTTGAAGGTGGGGGGCTTGTTGACTATCAACACATGATTATCCTTTTTGATGTCCACCTCCGCAGCCTTCAGCTTTGCGAAGAGCTCGGTGATCGTATCAGTGGAACCAATCTGATTGTGAGTCACTACAAAACTTTTGTAGCTGGGAGGGAGTGATTGCAGAACCCTGTCAATTTTGAGCTCCTCTAGAATCTTGCAGTCCAGTTGCTCAAGGTGTTGAGTGTAGCCCGACATCTTTATGGCGTGCTCACTAACGGAACTCCCTTCCTCCATCTTGCAGTTAAAGAATTTCTCAGAGATCTCATATCTCACAGAACGGGCCTGAGTCTGAAACATAGTTTTCAGCTCCTCAAGAATCTCAAAGGGCCCGGGATAATCTTCAAAACGATTTTGAAGGTCCGATTCCATAGCAAACAACATGGTGCTCTTAATCACACCATAATCATCTTTGCGCGACTGATAAACAGCTTTGTCATCAGCCGGTGCATCTACAGCAGGGGCGTCACCTAGCGCATTCTCAAGGACATAGTCCTTTTGTCCGCCAGAGAGAATGATTCTCAGATTGCAGAACCAGTTGGTGAAGTTAGACCCATTGTTCTTAAGCTTTTCTTTCTCAGCAAAAACGTTGAATTTGAAGTTGGACTTAGCCATTTGATCTACAATATTTGCAAGTACAAATTAGACTATGTTCATGATAACTAGTTCAACTTAATCAAATTACTAGATGAACTCCCACTAAATTCAACATCCCTCAAGTTGTTTAGTGAAAACGATCCAAATTCACCACACCTAATCTGATCTTCACGAGAAGAGATGTGGCTTCAATGGTGGACAACGAAGTGTCGATCATATCATTCATATGACTCATGTTTAACCTTTTGGTTCATGTGTTCCGAGGCCATGTCTGTACATGCTAGGCTCGTCAAGTCAAACCCAAGTATTTTCGCGTGTGCAAAACTGGCTTGCACCCGTTGTATGTGAACGTAGAGTCTATAGCACCCAATCATCACGTGATGCTTGGACACGAAGAACTTTCGCAATGGTGCATACATGGGGAGAACACAGTTTTATCTTGATCTTTCAGTGAGGAATCATCTTATAATGCTACCGTCGCGATCTAAGCATAATAAGATACATAAAAGGATAAACATCACATGCATATAACTTTATGTGACATGGTATAGCCAATCTTCACGCAATGATCTCCATCTTGTGCGTGCCGGCATGATCTCCATCACTCCACCATGATTGCCTCCACCACGAATAGCAACTACAACTATTGCTAACTACTTAGCGATAAAGTGAAACTATTACATGGCGTATAAGAAGTTGACACATAGGTCATACACAATTATAAAGACAACCATATGGCTCCTGCCGGTTGTGTACTCATCTACATGCAAGTCGTGAAACATTAGAAAACATGATCATTGCATACAACATACACATCACATCTTGGGCCATACCATATCACAGAAAACACTCCCTGCAAAAACAAGTTAGACGCCTCTACTTTGTTGTTGCATGTTTTACGTGGCTTATGGGAGTATCAAGCTAAGAACGATTCTTATCTACGGAAAGCCACAACGGTGATATTGTGGTTGCCAAACTCCGGTGTAAATCCCATGACAACTATAGTGAGAGAAACTGGCATCCACCAGCCGCATGTGTGGAACTAGCCACACGTCAAGTGCGGAGCCGGTCTCGCGAACGACGTCGCGTAAGGTTGGCCTGGACCGCTTCAATCTCACTATCCCGCGTCATAAGAAGAACACAAACAAGAGGCTTGCAACAGAAAACATCAACGCCCGCAACAACCATGTTGCGTTCTACTCGTGAAACACATCTACGCATAGATCTAGCTCTGATACCACTGAAGGGTTTCGCAGCATAGTAAATCAAAAAAATTCTACGGATGCGAACGGGAAATCCAAGATCTAATCCAGGAGATGCAAACAACAAGGGGGATTAGATGAGATCTTCATACCCTTGAAGATTCGCACAGCGGAACGTTCGTCGGAACGTGGGTAATGTAGTCGTACTCGCTTCTCCTCCTCGTGATCCGATCCGATCTAACACCGCAAGTGGTGATGCCTCCGAGAGATGCACACGTGCGGCACCTCAACGTCTCCTCCTTCCTCGGTACAGCAAGTATGGTGGAGAAACGGATTGGATCTACAACGCGACGGCGCGGTGCAAGTGGTGGAGAGTTTCTGCAGCAGGGCTTCACCTACGTGTAGTCAGGAGGGAGAGAGAGAGGAGGGCAGCAGGGCGGCTAGGGCTTTTGAGGAGGAGGTGTGGGAGGGGGTGCGCCCCCAGCCCTCTTTATATAGAGGGGTGGGCGGCCAGCCCTTGCCCCTCCCCCAAGCCCTAGGGCCGGCAGCCAAGGAGGGAGGAGTGGGGGGCAAGTTTCCCCCCTCCCTTCTAGAAGCTCCCCTAGGGTTTCCCCTAGGTTTGGCTGGCTGGGCCCTATGGGGCCTTGTGCCCCTGGCCCAATGCGGCCAGGGCACTCCCTCACAGGCCCATGCCCCCTCCCCGCAGGTGGGGCCACGTTGGTCCCCCTCTGGAAGGTTCTACAAGCTTCCGGTACAATACCGATTAACCCGAAACAATTCCGAACTCCAAAAACTGCATTGCCTTATATGAATCTTATTCTCCGGACCATTCCGGAACCTCTCGTGATGTCCCGGATCCCATACGAGACTCCGAACAAAAACTCATAAACCAATTATCCAATCTATCCTAGCGTCGAGACACGTTAAGTGTGTGACCCTTCGGGTTCGAGAATATGCAGACATGATCTTCTATCAATAATCAACAGCGGGGTCTGGAAACCCATATTGACTCCCACACATTCATCGATGATCATATCGTATGAACCACGATGCCAGGATTCAATCAATCCCATATATATATTCCCTTCGTCTCGCGATATTTTACTTGCCCGAGATTTGATCGTCGGTACCATCATACCTAGTTCAATCTCGTTCACAACAAGTACTTTACTCGTTCCGTAATCCGATATCACTTTGTGACTAACTTCTTAACCACATGCTTGCAAGCGGTGTTGATATCGATTACCGAGTGGGCCCGAAGTATATCTCTCCGACTTGGGAGGGACAAATCCCATCTCGATACATACAACCCAACAGGTACTTTCCGATCACCTGAGAGACACCTTTATGATCACCCTCTCATAGGATGACGTTTGATGACCTCAAAGCTTTCTTCCGATACCAGGGAGTTGTATTATCTCATGGTCTAAGGAATACAATATTTGACATAAGAAAAGCTTCGCAAAGATGAACACGATGACACGATCTAATTGCTCCGCTTGGTTTGGGTCTGTCCATCATATCATTCTCCCAATGATATGATCTCATTATTAATCGACAACTCATGTCTATGGTTAGGAAACCTTAACCATCATTAATCAATGAGCTAGTCCATAGAGGCATACTAGGGACATGGTGTTGTTCACAAACCACACAAGTATTAAAGTTTCCTCTTAATACAATTCTAGCATGGAATATAAACTTTATCATGAACAAGAATTATAATAATAACATCTTTATTATTGCCTCTAGGGCATAATTCCAACATAAAGAAATCCCCGACAACTCCTACTCGTGCCTTAGTTCCAAACGCTCCAAGAATCCGGAAGATAAGGATGCCGAAGGCAACGAATGTACTCCGTCATTACTCAAAGCAACACAAAGAGTTCGAGTTAAGATGAACCCTCTGAAGAGAACCTGCAACTACCTTGAATTAAGAGCAAGAAGAACCATCGCTAACCACTAAAACAACACCGAGTAACCCTTACGGCTTCGCTAGGTAACCTCCATAGCAAGATTGTCGCAATAAGGCGTCACCCGAAGACCTCAACTCTAGCGTCACACTTTTGCTCCAAGACGATGGATCTACCCCAACCTCGACAACCCTAAATAAAGTCCCGAGGAGGAAAGACTGCGTCTTTCCACTCAAAGCCAGAAGACCGCCTATGATGAGATAATCCAAGAACCTTCCCCAAGCACCGCCTCAGGAGTCATTAGAGGAATAGAAAAATACACATCATCAACAATCTGCAAAAGACGGATCGTTCCTCCCAACAGCCAAGGCGTTCAGAACTAAGACTACCTAACACATGGCAGTCCAGATCCTTTTCAGTAATATCAAGTACTCTCGCCGTTGACCGGCACAAATCCACCGAATCCTGGATGAACTCTGTCGGATGATATGCAGGAATGATGCCATTCTCTACATGTTTTACCCACGACGTTGCATCAAACCCAAACCCGGAACTACCTCATCCCCAAGGACCGCGTTACTAGACCGCCAACCTCCAATGGTACCCTCCAACATAATAGACTCCTAACTAACCCAGTACAAACTATTAGGAAGCTACTTACATTCCCTTACCACTACGACTACTACCTCCAGAAGTGGCACCGACATCTCCCAAGAAGCGGATTATACAAGGTCGACAGAAGATCGTCCCCCTCAGGACAAAAGGTGCAGCGCCATCTCCCAGCATTAGCATGCGACTCCAATCAAGTAGGTCGGCGACTCCACCAAAAACCCCTAGTGTCGCTCTAAGGGGGAAAGACTGCGTCTTTCCCGCCCAAAACCCCATAAAACCCTGGAGTCGAACCCTAGTCATCACTGAGTGACAACTATCCTCTAAATCAAAATCATGGACCCTGCTTGACAGACAATAATCGACACTAATCCAACATTAGAAGATACTTCAGGAAAGTTCTCCATTGCAGAGTCGACCGTCCATCCGGCACTCCCAGCTTTTCAAGACCAATAAGGCAGAAAAGCCGACTTCACCAAGACATGATTAAAGAAGGCTCAACCCGTCAGCTCGCCACAGGAAGAAATGACCCTGTCGATGCTAAGTCTACCCATAATCGTCCTAAGGGGAAAAGACTGCATCTTTTCCATTTGTTCAAATATAAACCGCCCCAATCCGAAGCCACTCAGCTCCGATCCGTAACTGACCATACCCGTTTGTTGTTAAACCCGTTACCATCTAATATTTTCCAACCCAGAAATTGTTAAGCGGATGTTATTACCCAACCCTACTCCTCCCTAATCACGGTACGAGATTATTTTAAGGGGGAAAGGTCTGCAACATCCCAATTTTAGCAACCCTGATTTGTTGTCCAAAAGGCAAAAATCAGGGGGAACAAAAAAAAATTCTTGTTACTTGTTGCAATGTTTCCTTACTTGTTTGCTTGTGCTCATGCAACTGATTATGTATTAGATGATATACTTCTTATCTCAACCTGATTTGACAAAGGCTATTTTACAAAAGAGATGTCTTGGCTCATCTTTCATATTCTCAAATGATCTGGCCTTTCAAACTTGAGCCAAGATGATTTTTATAAAACAACAATACTTTATTAGTCTCCCTCTAACAAAACCATGGAGAACTAAAATATAATCTCCTTATGTTTTCAAGACAGAACTCCTACTGCTCTTACCTCTAGTTTTTTCCAAAACCTTTCCTAAAACCTTTTCACTCCAACCTTGGTAGAATACCAAGAGGTACTTACCTTACTTAAAAGCACAACCTCTTCAAAACACACATGCTTACCCCAAGATAGTCTTGAGGATAACTTAAGTAGTAGTTGATAGGCTTGATAAGATGAATTTCCTTGATCTGTTGATTGCCTTGTTTGCTTAGGAACTAGAGTGAGATAATCTACTAGCTCATCCCCTAGGACCCAATCTATGTTTATGAGCATCAATCTCAAACCAAGCATCCAAATCTGGATCTACCCTAAACCACCAAAGTGGCCACCTCATCTCCTAATCAGATCCATCCAAGGATAATCTCTTTTGACAATTCCCAACTCAATGAAGACCCAATCTAAGCATGGATCATATATACTTATACATAAACATACTCTCTTAGATCATGAGTTTGGAACATATCATCCTCTCAAAATCATTTACACTTGCACTCTAGTCTAAAACCCTAAATCTGCCATGGCTAAGTCTGGATTTCTTATCTAGATGCAATCCTTGGAGATCTACCTTTTCCAACCTAGGTGCATTCTTGAGAATGTATTTGAACCATATTTTAGTACATCATAAGTAATACCAAAGCCCACTCTTTCCCTAAGATAAATCATTCTGGTTCCCACTCATCCATGATGGTTTTGTAGTCAAGGTAATAACCTTTTCGGCAAATCTTATCATCTTGCCTACTTTGGCAGAAGCTCCCATCTATATGCTACCTCCCCTTTACCAACTCTTTGCATGTTTATGATCAAATAACCATGTTCTATGAATCCATACCTCACTTGTTTCCATTGGAGCTTTGTGCTTCCTAAACCCACATGGTTTATGAGGCATCCTGACAACTCTGTTATGACAGCCTCATTTTCAACAAAGTTTGCCACCACTCGTAAACCACCTCAAATCCAACCAATCCTAACTCTTGATTCCATGATCATCTATATAACTTTGTCTATCCATCCATATACCCCTTGTATCAAGGTGAGCTCTGAGCTCACTAATCCAACCTTGTTTAGGTGGAATGAAAATATCAAACCCCTAGATCATCCCCATCTACTTTCCTTCCATTGCTTAAGTGAGTTTCCAAAACCCAAGGTTGGTTATGATGGATACTTTATGTTGACAACATCAACCTTGGATATAACCATCCCCCAAATAATTTCCATAATTAATTGGATTATTAAGTTATTTAAATTCATTATCTTGCAAAATTCTCAAAAATCTCTCCTATAAAGGCAAGTTTGTTTTTATCCAAATCACTTTGTCAACCCAATGAACATTTGAGTTCTCTACCTCATACCCTATCTTCCAAACTCAAAAATAAATATTTTTGAGATCCTTTATTACTTATTTTTGCCCTTTTTTCTTAAATGGCAGAAACAAGAAATAAATCCTTAATAATACTTTTCCACCTCAATAAATTCCAATAAAATTCTATAATGTGTAATATGGTATTTAGGACCATATCACATCAAAAACCAGCCTTGGCCAATGTAAAAATATTGCATGAGATTTTAGAAACAACTTCTGCACTTTTTGATTAAATGCTTTTAAATGGGCTTTTAATCATTAGAAAATTTTCAAATAAATCTTGAAGAGATGAATTGAACTACTCCATATACAAGTACCATTTCCACATATTCCTCAATACAAATTTGCAAACTTCCTTCACAACTATTGTTTGGATCAATTTTTGCCAATCTAGCATGTGCTCAACTCAAAACCCCTCCAACCCACACCAACCTGGTCAAGTACTTCTCTCCAGCACCAGTAAAACCTCTCTGGTCGAAATGAGAAGTAGCACTGCCCTCCCTCTCCCCTTGTGCTTGAGGAGAGTGAGTGAGTGAGAGAGAGAGAGATAAGCCACTTGTTACAAATTGTTGTTTAGAAAAAGGGGAGCAGAAGCCAACACCCCTCCTCCCCAGTTAGTGAGCCACGGGTCCCACACTCCCCTCTCCACCACCCCTCCTTCCCTATCCCTGAGCAGCACCCTCTCTATACCCTCCCATGGACATAGTCAATGTTAGACTACCCCTCTCCAAATAAATAGGCCTGAGGCCACCCCAGTGCCTCCGGCGCCTTCATTTCACTCCTCTCACCCCACTTACCCTCCTATAGCTCTCCCTTCCTCCTCCCTTGCCCTGACTTGACCTGGGGAAGAAGGAGGCACCTCGGCCTCTTCAAGAAAATCGAGCCTCGGGCTCTACTCTCCTCCCCTCTCCCTATGCATGTCACCCCAACGAGCTTCACTAAGCCTTCTCCACCTGACCCTCCTTTTCTTTTTGCCCAGGAGCTCAGGTACTGTCACCGTCGATGAGTTCCCGAGCACCTGTCGGCAGGCGCTCCCACACAAGCCATCCCCCAGCGTCGACCCCTACCATGCCGCCCCTCTCCACGGTGACCGTCGTTCGCCACGTCGCCCTAGCCGCTCCTCGGTGTCTTCCCTCTCCCTGGTAAGCCTCCCTGCGCCCCGCTCCGCTCTTCTAGGGTTTCCGCCCCGGCGCCCTAGCTACAAGGAAGAAGACGGCCGGGAGCCGTCCGTTCTCACTTCATCGGACGGCCACCAAGCCCCCTTACTCCTTCGGCTGTTGCGCTCGCTGACAGGCGGGTCCCGCATGGCAGGATCAAAGGAGGCTGCCCGCGCGCGCTGCCCAGCCGCATTGGCCCCATCGCGGCTCAACCTGAAGCAGATCTAGCCCATTTTATCTTAGCATTTTATTCTTTTTCCAGATCTGCCAAAACAGACTTGACAGTTCAAATGAAAATAAAAATGTAGAATAATTCGATTTAACTAGATCCAAATTTTCCTAAATACCCACAACATTTCTACAATAGCCAGTACATGTACTTTGCCCAAGAGTAATTTGAACCTTTTTTGAGAATTAATCTACTAGCATCTATCCATTTCAATAAATAAGATACTCAGATGATTATACTTATCCAAATGGATTGAGGCAAGATTCATCTGATGGGTATCTTCAATCCCCATTTTTGAGCTTTTGTCCCATATCAAGTTGAACTATAGTTTTATTGTAGAAAAAATGACAAAAGCAGCCCTATTCTACAATTAGGATTTTCTCTAGACAAAACCACACTTGATAATGACCTAATTCCAACTCCCAGTAAACCTCTATACCAAGAAGTACCAAAACCAGGAGCCCAAGATTTATTGAGCTTTTATTGAATTATGGTGAATTAAACATTTCGGTGCATGGTTTGTTCACCAACAAATTCACCATTCGAGTTCTGTAAATCCAAAAAGGGTGATTCCAATTTCTACAGAAAGGTAATCTAAATACCTAACATGTGTCCTTGAAATCACATCAAAATCTTCTGTAGTTTAAATAATATGAAAACGACAAATCCTATCCAATATAGTATTTGGGAATTTCTCAAGGGCATTCTGTTAATTTTTTTGAGGTGATTCCAACACCTCCTTATTCAGTCCATAAAATACTATCTAATCATACAAGAAAATAATTTTTGGAACTCCAGAACAATTCTGGTGAATTATTTCCTAAAACTAGAGTTCTATTTACTATAAAATCTATTATAAATGAATGGTAATTGATAAAATAGTGAAACCACTTTTGTTGACTTCATTTTATCAATACCTATCTGATGGTATCATTGTTACCCAATGTTAACATACAGAACTTGACTTTGCTCAAAACCCCCTTATCTATGTAGTTTTGGACTATAAATCTATTCTAGCAAATCCACAATGCAAACAAAGCATTTCCTTGTATCCCCAATCAAATCCTCAATACTTACTGATCTATAAACTTTCTCTCTAAATTGCTTGTTGTATGTATTGGTGCTTGTATTCCTTCTGTTGATTGTGGTATTGTTTGTGTGCATGTATGCTCGATAACGGCGATAGTTGCGATTGTGTGTCGTCGAGAAGAAGGAAGCATCGGAGCATTATTGTTGCTATCATTGTTATTATTGGTATTCTGGTATTCTAAAGAAGTCACGGGACATCTTGCTGGTCACAGGCAAGTCACCTTCTTGCTCATACGCCTTGTCCTTTTATTTTTATCTATACATGTTTTATCTACCCGTTTATGCAAATTGCATTGTTTTACTATTATATGTTACGTGGGGAAATTGTTTGGCTCCTCTAAACTATTACCACTTAGTACCATTAGGTACAACCCACCCTTATGATACCTACCTGCCCCTAGTATGATAGATGATGTATAACACCATGTATCTTTGGAAACCCCGCTTTAGCCAAAACAAAAACTATGGGAGGGGAAGACCCCGGAAAAGGCTTACAAAACTGTTTTATGAGAAAACCTTGGTGAGGTTTGGCCTACCAAGTGATGTTGAAAATGAGAAAGGTTTTTGGTTTAAAAAATAGTCAGATGAAAGATGGAGGAAAAATGTTTACAAAAACACGCTGGGCTGTACAGTTTACTATGCTAGAACAATTAACCTGTGCAACCACATTACTCTGGAATGGGACGGGGCTAGGCTGGAAGTTTGTATAATCCGGTATAGGTGCCTCGAACTACTACGGGGAAGAACAAATCCCCGGAGGCTGGGCCTTCACTTGTAAAGGCCCATATGAAACATCGGTCTGTAGAAGGTAAATACTGTCTAAATGGCGGCCAAACGATACTATGAACCCCTCATTGAAAGAGCACACCCTGCGAGGTGCAAAACACGCTCCGGTTGGCTTGTGACTATATAGGGCGTCCCGGTTTTGAGGGGATTAACCTCATAGGGTAGGAACTTGTATCGGAGAGGGCATCCGGAAGGTCTTGACCGATTATTCGACCCACGATCGGTGTAGATCAGGGACGGGTAATCGTATGGTGTGGGTACAGTGTATAACATCTACAGAGTGTAAATTTATTCGAATAGCCGAATCCTCAGTCATGGACGGTTGTATTGGCGGTTGTACGGCGGGTGATGGTTTTCTTTTCAAAAAGGACTTCGGAAAAAGAAATGGCTTGTAAATGTTTTGACCATGGGATGGTTAGAAAAAGGAGGAAGGAGTTTGGTCATGAGATGACCGGAAGGAAAAACAAATGGGTGACCCGATCCTAGTGTTTTCTGAAAACTTTTTCAAAAAGGTTTTCTAAATGTTTTACAAAAGTTTTTCAACAAAGATATAGAGATATGCTATATCTACAAGATAAACTAGTTTATAAAATAACCTCTCCTGGAGCCATCATACCACAACCATCATGCATATAAGTTATTATTATTCTCTTAAGGTGGTTTGCGAGTACATTCAAAGTACTCACCGGCATTGTCCCTATCTATTCTCTTGGCCAGACTTTCAGATGATCAAGAGAAACGATGGAGATGCTGACATCTATGCAAGCTAGGCCGTCTTCCCAGTCAATCGCCTGTAGGTTAAGGCATGACATGGGCTCTGCGCCCGAAGACTTCCGCTATTGATGTTGTATCGCCATAATGGCATAAATGTAAGTACTTGTATTCGTTAATTGTGTACTTGTCGGTTATGCTCACGACTCACTAATCATGAGAACGTGAATTGCAAGCATAACGGGTATTCTTGGACCGTAAATCCGGGGGTGCCACAATATAGATTGTCGCGAATGTATTCTTTGATAGCGAGGCTTTGTAATTGTTAGAGTATTAGGCATATACGGTTGTTAGAGTAATATTATAATTTTTGTTATGCTATCATATGACGATGTGTATCGTAGATTTTCAAAACTCATGTCATTGTTGTGGCGACATGAATATCTTACTTGGATAACACCTGATCACCGCATCTAACAGACATCTCAAATCGTGCAATTTTATAATATTTTAGTATTGTGTGGTTTTAGTTTTTTTCCTGATTGTGTCATGCAAAAAAATTTCTAAGCAGTGAGGTTATCGGATTAGTGAATAAGTTATCCTATGCACCAGCACTGGTGACGACTGATGATGTCTCACCATGATTCACTGCCAGATATCATTGCCATGAAAAAATATGCTTCTTAATCAACTTACTACAACGTTACTCGATATAGTCACATGCTTTTATACGATGTGTTGGACTAGGCCAGACATATTGGGATCTAGAATGCTCTTTATTCATGAAAGACACAGAGGTCACTGTTTTTTGCTTATTAGGCCAACCTTTCTGTTGCTCTTGGAGAAATGGACTAAACAGAACAACATGACTAAATGCATAATTGCTCATTGTCCTTTTGTTTAACACACACTCTTACATATACATAAAGTGTATGGATTTGCTTTCATGTAGCGTAATAAGATATGTGGAGCCTTATTTATTCCTTTAAGGCTTGATACCAATTGTCATTTGCCTAAAAATATGATTTGGTGGTTAATTCAAATTTTGTGCCTAATGATCATTTATGATCTCCTTTTGAATGTTTAAACAAGCCCATCTTTGATTGATATGGTGCATCTATGGTTCCTATTAATTTACAACCAATAGTGATGAAACTATTTGTCAGGGTGTAGCGAATCCTTGCTGCTCTATTTAGGTAGGAAAGACGATGGAGCAAAATAACAAAGAAAAGGTTTTATGTTCTCCCTAAGGATTTTGTTATAGGAGGCAGTCAAGTTTCTCTCTATGGATTTCTATGCTAGATGGCCCAGGATTTTTTCTGATAAAACGACTGTCTCTTGTACCTGATCATGTATGTGCCACTCCTTTTGGTCTTCTGAGTTGTATGGTAACACCAACTATTGGTAATATAGTGTCGTCGTATCCTATTTTATCATTCGTCGCTGATTGCTAATTTTTTGCCTTTTATTTGTTTGGTTGGATGGAAAAAGGTTAGTGGATCAGTATATTCACTCTTGATCAAATATTTTGTCTTCTGAGGTCTCCAAAAAAATTCTATGTTGCATATATACTTGATGTCCTCATGTATTATAACTGCTATCAGTGAATTTTTGCGTTCCAGTTGTCGTTGTTGTGAGAGTTACATGTTCATGTCCGCCGCCTGCCTTGAATTTTTGTGTGCATTAGGATTGGTAAATTGATAAGTTGATTTTTACTCTTTCGTATTCAGTCAAGGAAAGCATATATTTTATTGGTCCATGGTAATAATATATCTGAACCTCTAAGCTTGTGTGCGCTAAAAATGGAATTTCTCCTGGTTTTGTGTATGTAATGTTTAGCGGGAGTATATGTTGAACATGCGTCCAGAAACTCCAGCACAGCCTCCTCCTTCCACGCCTGTGGGCAAAGGTGGTGCAAGGCACCGGTGGCGACACCAAGTGCAGACGACAAGAGAAGAACAACATCGAGCCCTCTCTCTACCTGCTACGTCTCTTCTACAGGCATGTCGTCGTCCAAAGTCGATTTGAAATTTCTATTCTCTTCATTTCCTTGTCACCAGTTCTCCACTGATCTAGGCAAGTAACCATCTTCAATTAATATGTTTTCCTCCATTCACGTACCTCAAATATTACCTGATGGTTCCTGGTCAGGAAGTACGGTGGGGGCTGCAGGCTAATGGTTGCAGTAATGCTTTAGGAAGAACTACCCGACTTCATCACCAAGAAGGTAACTCATATCTCTAGCATTGAATTTATTTGGAAATTGTGTAGCTCTAGATCTTCAATACTTTTATTCGTCATTCAGACTCTACTATTGATGCTAAATATTCACTATTTCACTTCTAAATTAATTTAGCATCAAAGTGGAAGATTGGTCCAAAATCTTGATACTTAGGAAGCTAAATGATGCACATTTATGTTCCGAACCATAGTGTTGGTTGTCAATAGCTTATGCATGGTATACAAATCATTGGTTTATAAAGGATTAATATTCCAAATACAAAATTGAAATTGATTGGTGTGTAGCTTCACACTTTCGCGCAACCTGTTTATGGTTCTACCATGGTGAGGATATTTAATAGACCATTTTTATTAGGTTTATCAGTAGTTATATGCAAAATTATCTTAGTTTCTTGATGCACTCTCAAGGGGTGAGTTGATTGGGGTGAGCTGCTGGTAATTGTGGGGGTATTTAAAGTTTCTTAGTGAAGCTGGTCTATTTGATTGTCCCCTGGTGCTCACCTTCGATCTGACTCAGGGTGAAGCCGGTCGTCCTATGTATACCAAGATGCATACACAGGTGAGAAAGGGATCATAGTCTGGTGGTGGGATTGGGATTATGTGTATATGATGCTTACAGAAAGACCGGTCAGACGATGCTAGGAGGAAAAATACAAAGCGTTCAGTTTTTATGTTCTTATCTTTGAGTAGTTCAACCTATTGCACTACCATTTTTCAAAATAATTTTTGTGCTTGAGTTTGATATTAAATCTGATACATGGTTTATCAGGTGCACGGTAGTGGGCACAAAAAGAATACAAGAAACGTTACAAAAAAAGTATGAATTGTATAACACTCGAATTGTCTCTTAAGCAATATTTTTTCCTCAATCACTATATCAAGTTACTCATGAAACTGAAACAATTGATCAATTTGTATTTGCAGAGCTGCTTACTAACACTAATGTCCTCTAAGACAGTCATGTATATTATATGGCATTAGAAGAAGCTGTTACAATTGCGACAAGAAGATAACGAAGAACGAAAACAAAACACAACAAGGGGGACACAGATTTAACGTGGAAAAACCTCTCCAACAAAGAGAGGAAAAAACCACGGGCGCCAGCCAGCGAAACTTCACTATATCGAGGAGTGTTTACAAACGCCGGGGATTTCACAGATGCAACTCTCCCAACCGGCGGCTTACAAGGGGTTTATATATCGGTGGAAACCTAGGTCTTCAACGATCCGTACCGTTACACTCGGCCCAAGCCTCCCGGCGACGGGCCTCGCTCCACTCGTCAGAAGTTGGCCTATACTTTGTAGAATTTGGATCAACATATAACAGAAGCACTCCACCATCAAGGGTTTTAACTTTTCAGTTTCTTGGAAGAGTGATGTGCTTTGTTCTATTTGGTTCCGATATAGAAATATGTGCATAATTTGGAAGAAAATATCTTCATGCCCTCATGGACATCCTTTATTCGTAGATATTGCATGTTCCTACCTCCTTACCAAAATGTTGTCAAATAAAGTAGATGGAGATATAACTTATACTAATAACATGTTTTGATTTGCATGTTAGATATGTCTTGTATATATTATACTCCCTTAGAGTAGTAATAATGTAATAGTGTTTGTCCAAAGAATCTTGGTCTGTTATGAATCCGTCAATCTCTAAATTAAACCCAAATATACATACTTCGCTTTCTGTACATATGAGCGCCATGCATTCGTAAGTGCCTCTTCTATGGACATCGTGAATGCTACTTTTTTCTGATTTTTCAGTTATGTTGGGATTAGAACACATAGAGCCTCAGTTAATTACCCCTAGCGCTCACCATCGCTCATCATAAAATCAAAGTGATCTAATCAACTTAACTAATCTCGATAAGCATATAAGCAAAAGATCTGGACAAATAAAGAAATTACACAAAAGTAAGGCACTCTTATCATTGCCAGCGATATGTAAATAGAAATGGCTCAACAAATCTTTCCATGATTACAATCAATACAAGCAGTACAACAAGCCAACAGAGGCTCGCATATGCACGGTGCCAACCACACGACGCCAGGCAGGCGAAGCGCGCGTATCAGTCTAGTACTATGTAACGGAGGCCGATGGGAGGTGATTTGCCGAACCACTCTAGGACGTCCATCAAGTTTCTGGTCGCACGGCCTCTGGCATTTTTTTCCACCGTGAACTATGCATGTTGCCGACCGAAGTCCCACGGTTATTTTTGTAGTTTTTTTAGGAACATAGTTATTTCTCTAGTTAATACTCCTCGCCTTTGGTAACGACTCCCAGGTCAGGGTAAATGACGCAAAACCATCCCAGTTGAGGCAAAGTGACCAAAAACCCACCAAAATGCATGTTTTTTATAGTTCTTTTTTGAAGGATTATCACCTTAGTCTCAAATGTGGTAGTTTTGCGTCATTTTCTCGCCAGGTCAAGGCCTCCACATCGATCCCCATCGCCGAGCAACTCTCCCTTGGTGTCGCGCTTCTCCTTGTCGACCCTCTGCTCCTCTTTGATCGCCCCAATCCCTCCATTGACCTTCGCCGCCTCGTCGCTCTGATCCCTGCTCTCCCTCATCGCTCCAATCTTCCATTGTGCTGCTTCCTCCCATCCAGGTCATCACCTCCGCCTCCGCTTGGTTCGTTGCGTGCGCTGGCGGCACGCACAACGGTCCGCCGCGGGGAAACATAGTCAGAGCATCACTCCCGGCATCCCGCTCCACCACGTCTTCCGATGTTCTCTCTCAGCTGCCTCCTGCCTCCAACACTCAGAGACTTCCAACCCCTACTATCAGTTTACTCTCCGGTGGGCAGCGTCAATGAGACCTTGTCTGCCGTCCGTGTGGCCATTTCGGTGACTGGCCTCGGCTGCTTCATGAAAGCAAGGTAGCTACGACTACGAGCCTAGGACAATGCCAATTATGTTTTCCTTCCAATGGATTTCTTCTCCTCCTGTATTGTCTTATTATGTGACATAAAGTTAAAGTTAATATCACTGTATTCATATTTAAAAGTATTTTACTTAGTATCATTATGATTTCTAATTACATAAATCCGCGGAATCAATACATCTCGTTATTGACCGGTAAAATCCCCACTTTGTTTTTGTTGTCGAGGGAAACTAAACTGTCCCACTTCCGTAGCTGAAATGCCACGACGCCGTTGTTGACCGAAGAAACGTTAGCGCCCGGTTTCATGTGACGAGACCACTGACAGAGTAAACACGATTAATCCAGGGTCTTGAAGGTGCAGCCAACAGGTTGCAAAATCAATCGTTCTGCTGCAGGCTCTGTCAAAGTCGTTACAAGATGGTCGTGGAAGTTTCAGAGAAAAAAGTTTAATTAAGAGTATCATACAGGAAAGTTGACGAGAAAAGGTGTAGTAGTAGTGGAATTAACTGGCTAATTTGGGGCTACATATATGTAATTATGTACCGGAGCTAATACCAGAGATCTGGTTTTGATCTTGTTGACCGTGACATCGCCGGCCGCGCGTGAGAATCATTCTCTCGACGCACGGACGGACAAATTGAGTATCCGTGCTACGTAGGCAGTGGTATATCTGTGGCCACCACCACAGATTATTTGTTGTCGCTGCAGGCTGCTTAGTTTGCTGCGACCACCACCCCACCATGTCCGGCGCCTCCACGGTGCTCCTGATCGGCGCCTCCATGGCCGTGCTCATCGTGCTCTCCGCCGTCACCTTCCTCTGCGCCAACCGGGTGCACCACGCGTCGCTGCGGAGGGCTGTCGGCCACGGGGACGCGGAGCTCGGGCGCGGCGGAGGGGGGATCGACGAGGCCGTTCTGGCCGCGTACCCTACGGCCGTGTACTCCAAGGCGGCGGCGACCGGCGTGGAGGACGGCACGGCGTGCGCGGTGTGCCTGACGGAGTACGCGGACGGCGACGAGCTCCGGCGGCTGCCGGCCTGCCGGCACGTGTTCCACCGGCGGTGCGTCGACGACTGGCTGCGGCGCCGGCCCAGCTGCCCGCTCTGCCGGTCCTCGCCGGCGCCGACCACCGCCACCACCGGCGCATGCTAATCAACATCGCGGCGTCAGATGTCGACCGGGACCATTGTTGCATTTGGTCGAAATGTAGTGTCTGTTCTTGCTTCTCGTATACTGTACGTACGAACGTTACGTACGGATCAAGATCCGACATTAATTATTAGAGGTAGATCGTTCTCTTTCCAGGCAAACACAAAGGTAGAGCTTGCTTGGCATATTGAATTGTTGATTTCACGTGGGTTAGAATAGAATGGAAATGGTGGATTTTCAGTTTTGGTTACGTTTACACTCCTAGCTGCAGGTTATTTGTTTCTTCTAACTGTTTCGATAAATTGAATTCGCCTGGGATTTTCTTATGTATGCGTCGATGTCCTGAACCGATATATCCGTATCTAATCATCTATTCTGCTTAAAAAATAATAATGATTGTCTAACCATCATCTAGAGTAGCTGAATTTGCAATTTGCCATAAGTCATCCTACCTACTGTACTGAGTAAATGACTCACTGGCTGTCCCTCGTCATTCCTCGCCGTGTATTTATATACAGAGTTATCTATTCTGTTTTTAAAAAAAATCTTACTACTTACTACCTCCTTTATACAATATAAGTCTTTTTAGAATGCTAAAACATGTTACTAAAAGGCTTATACTATGAAACAAATGGAATATTAAATTGGTAAATACTATGTATCGAAGTCCGATAAAAAACAAATTGCCGGACCGGTCCGTGGTCGTCCATCTCGCCTCCATCAAGCGGCCCTCATTTGGCTTTCCTTCTCACTTGTTTCCGTAGTAATAACTGCCCAGTTTATCTCCAAAATTCCGCCCCATTACGGATCGTAACTCCTCCTCGACTCCTCCTTGTCGCCTTATTCCTAAATCAATCTACTCGTCGTTGCCCTGCTCTCCCCAGCGATCCTGTTCTCCATGCGGTGCCGCATCCTCCCATCCAGGCTGAGGCATGTGTCTCCACCTGGCTAGACTTCTGCGTCTGTAAAAGGAGCGCTCCACCACGGGAAATCTCGTCGTGCATCATTGACCGCCGGTGGCCGGCATCGCGGCTCAGCCGGGCCATCAAGGCTACTCTCCTACAGAAGCATCTGCATGTTGTAGGATGCTTCCACCAATGATCCTTTCAACAACTAGACGATTTAGCAGAAGGTAACTACATCTGAACAAATCCATGTATTCCTTTATATATGTTTTTATGAAGTTTTTGTGCTTCTACTATGTGCAAGTTCTGTTGAGATTTTTTGATCTTGTTGCTTAGAAATATTCGTGGTTCATATTTAACTTACTTGTGCTTCTTCTTTGCTTAGAGTTTGCATAATCAGCAGAGGGATATGAATCCATGTTCTAAATCTGCCCTACATCCAATTCATTACTTCAATCATTACTCACGGATCCTATACAAAGATTTACGAGCTTCAGTAACACAAAACACAAGCTTCTACACCTCAGGTCATATATTATAATGTAGCAATTACAATCCATTGCTTCCTATAGTTCATTTAAAAGCTTCCGGTATTCTGAACAAAGCTTCTACTATGTGCAAATTCTGATGAGATTGCTTGATTTTGTTGCTTTGAAATCTCCATACTTCATATTCAAATTACTTGTGCTTCTTCTCTGCATAGAGTTTTCTTCAGTTCAACCATGCTTGCATGTTTTCATATTCTTAGCTTGGTAAACATTTGCACTCTTCATATGAATGTTACTTTTGCCTTCTCACCAAATAGAGTCTGCGCCATCTCAGCAATGCTTCATGTTTTCAAATTCTTTTTAACTGTGTAAAAGCATATGCAAGTTTTGTGATTCCGTCATGTACACGCTATACTAAGGTTGCATGAATATAATGCTTTATAAATGTTTTCTATTGATATCACTTTCTTCTTATATTATGTTGCATCTCAACCACGCTTTTAATTTTTTTATTGTAGTTTAACTGATGACTCTAGGCTTACTGTTTTGGAACTTACATACGCTTGTCTCATGTTTCTTAAATTTGCACCCACAATTTGCCGGCGAGATATGAGTTATGTCGAGGTAGCATAAAATCGATGCTTTTAAATAGTCATTATTTTGATGTATAATACTTTTATTTCAACCCTAAATAGTGCGCGGCAGTTGAGCAATGCTTTTAGTTTTTTCCTATCTATTGTTCTCAATGTCAGGAGCATTGTATTTAAACGCTGCGCTTGTGCTTACTGCATATCCTCATATATGTTACTCAATGCAGGTCCACGTATTTTAGATACCTTTTCTTCCAATGGACACAATCGGCTTGCCAAACTAGCTTTGTAAGTTTGGGATTTTTGGAAGCTGGAACTTTGGGATTTTTGAAGCAAGCTGAACCAATACAAGAAGCAAGATATTTGTTTCTTTCAAAGATAGAAATTCCATGTACGTGGTTTTTGGAAGCTCGAATTTTGGGATTTTTGAAGCAAGCTGAACCAGTACAAGAAGCAAGATATTTGTTTCTTTCAAAGATAGAAATTCCATGTACGTGGTTTTTGGAAGCTCGAACTTTAGGATTTTTGAAGCAAGCTGAACCAGTACAAGAAGCAAGATAGTTGTTTCTTTCAAAGATAGAAATTCCATGTACATAGGAAAGCTTAGTACATGAAACTATTGTAATTCCGAAGAGTTCATCTATTTGCATCATCAGTTTTAAATATGATATTTATGCATCTCACTGAGAAGACGGGAGAATATTTCTAATGTGTTTGAAATATCCTTGATAAGAGGTTGAAGCACTATAATAATCGAGACTTCATGACGCATACCTGTAGGTCATAGTAGGAAACATGTATTATAGAGGATGAAACATTGTAGTGTTGACTTTTGGAAGCTACAAAAACTATAGGAAACGTGTTACATGAAGGGTGAAATACTATATCAAAGATTTGTCAGATGCAAATCTGTATGCTAGAGATCTTTTATAATGCATAGTGATATCTGGTGGAAGCATATCATGTGTGATAATTGACGGAAACAAATCATGCAATTTTCTTACCGGCAGTTACTCGGGATCAATCGGAATTAACGGCAAGGAAACAGCTACACGCATGTTTTCTATTAGTACTAGCTGAATACCCGTGCGTTGCCACGGCTTATTATTTTATTCTTACAATAAACCTTTCTAAATTTTCGGGCTTCACAAATCGGCGAGCCATGCTACCAAACTTGGTTCCGCCAATATCTGTTTTTCTCCTTTTTCCTCGCAATGAGTTGGTTCGTGAGTTGTCGAATTTACATAAGTAGAAAACTATATGTACATAAAATATTGTCTATCTTCTCGTGTGGTTGGTCTTGTATTAAGCCTTAGTTTCTTCATTATCTCAATTTAGACTTGGTTGATTGATTCCTAGTGAACATGGAGAGAATGCATTATGTCTAAACTTGACCTAAGACGCTAAGAGGAGATAAATTGAATCGCTCCATATAATACTGATTTTCTTATTTGCTGATAAATATGTAAATATATACAATAAAGATGAATATATTGAAGACTAAAAGTGAGTAGTTAACGACCAAGGCTCGTATGCAATCCGTAGATACAAGGACACGGCCGGTAATTAATACGGTCAATCATTAGTACTCCCGTCCAGGTTGTAGGCCGGTGCCCCGTAAGAGTCCTCGTCTTCCACCCGTAGACTCTTTTCCCCCAAATCCACGAGAGGAGCGAGGCTGCCGGACCGCCGGTGGATGGAGCGCCGACGCATACTCACTGGGGAGTGCTGGGCCAGGGGCTGTGTCGAGAGGATCGCCATGGAGGACGTGCCGCCAACGCATCTGCGGGGATCGAGGGGAGATCGCAGCCACTGCACGGAGACGGCTGGGCCAGGGGCTTCGCCGGGCGCCATCGTCGTGGAGGTCGGAACCTCATCAGCAGCCTCGTCACAGAGGGCGTGTGTGCTGCGCCAGGAGTCAAAGTATTGGAGAACAGGGCCGCTCTAGGAGGCTCGTCGCAGAGGGCGTGTGTGTTGCGCTCGTCGGGGATCCTGTTCTGGTCCACGGCATGGACGACTCGCCTGGCACACTCATCCTAGCGAAGAGCGAGCAGCGTCGCGAGTGGTTGGACCTTGGTCTCATGGTCAATATGTGCTGGTAGTGGTATTTTACTCCGACGCCACAAGCTTCGCCGGCCGTTGCATCGAGGATGGTCGGGCCTTGGTATCTTTGCCAATCGTCGTGTCACCTCCAACAGGCTGGCCCGCAGCTCTCCATCTCTCTCCACGGCACCACCTTGCACCGAACGCAGCTGGTTGGTCTTCCCCAATCTCTAGCTCATCCCCAATCTCGTCGCTCTGCTCTCGTCCCCAATCTCGAGCCCAAAACGCTCCCCCCTCTGAAGGCACCCACTCAATCCCGAGCCACCACCCGACCTAGCCTTGTGCGTCGCAATTCCTCGCCACCAGGAGCTCATCCGCAACGCCCTAGCTTGCGCGCCGTCAGGGAAGCCACCCCGTGAGGCCCTATTTTTTCTCGGGTCGATGAGGGTGGGCGGGCGGCGTGTGGGGATTCACCGAACATGTAGGGAAGCAGTACTACCTTCATCGGGGCTCACATGGCGGTGCTCTTTTGGGTCGGCGGTGGAGCAGATTCGTGACAGGGGCGGCGTGGGATTAGCCACGGGTATGGCGAAAGATGGGCGTTGGAGGCGACCGGGGCGGAGCGGTCGTGCTCTGCTCTAGCCGCGCGACGCAGTTTTACCCAACCACATATTTGACTTGGCGGTGGCATTGTCTGCAATATCTCCGAAGTTCAGGGGTAAAATCGACATTTTGTGGCAGACGGAAATTCCAGGGGTGACGAACGGTCCCAATCTTTTTAATAGTATAGATTTAATAAGGAAGCTAACTACGAGACAATCCCGCTACTAACGGCAAGGAAGCAGCGACCCGCATGTTTCCTTCCCAATGGAGCGGCCGAAGAACCACACATCCTACGGCGAGGGACTAGTTCGATAAAAGCTTAGGATCGGCGTCTGATCCCTAGCAGTGTCCAATTAAATTGCCTAAAGACGGTTCCCGTGATCTTTCACTACCCCGTCGCACGTGTTGTCCTTGCTCCCCCTCGGACGCGTCTCTCATAGGCGGCGAAAACAAATTCTATAAGACCTGGTCTATATTTTTAAAGGATGGACCCGTCTCCATGCATGATGTTTAGAAAAAAAAAACTAATTAACTGATGAAAAAAAATCTTGAAAACCAAAAGACACACACGTGGCAAACATAAAAGAGGGTCTAGAAATAGACCCGGTCTCGTAGGATTTATTTTCCATAGGTTGGGGTGGTAAATCCTATACACCGCACTGGTTCAGGTTTTTTATTTTGATTTTCCTGTTTAGTTTTCTGTGTTTTTGTTTATACTCAAAAAAGATATTCAAATATTCAAATTATTTATTTATTTTAAAATATTCAAATATGTAAATTGTTCATATTAAAAAATCAGATTTAAAAAAGTTCGGATTTGAAATTTTGTTCAAATTAAAAATGTTCCAAAAAATTAAAAACAACATTTTCGCAAAATATTTTTACTTTTTGAAAAGTTATTCAGATTTTGAAAACGAAAATGTTCAGATTTTGAAAAAACATAAAAGAAATGAAAATACAGAAAATAACAGAAAAAGAAAAGAGTTACATGTTGCTATGTTGGGCAGTGACCCCACTAAACCCGTGCGTGCCAGGGTATGCGGCGCCTCGGGGGAGGGGGTATTTCATCGGTCTGCACCTTCCCTACCACCACAATCCTTCTCCTCCGGGGTTTGTGTGGCACGTGAGTTTTGACAGGTTTGTATTATCCCGGAAACCCCGTCTGGGTCGTTTGGTAGGTGGGCATTGGGTAGGCCGAACCAGAGCAAAACCCTAGAAAACTCGAGAAATCTCGGTGGGTCAAAGACTCGAAGTGGAAGTGGAACGGAAACACGTGTCCCCCTCGCGTTTCATCCGCTAGTCAGCCAGTTCACATCACCGCCGATGCCACTCGTCGGTCCTCCTAGACGCCTCACGCCACCGCCCCGCATAGGCAAGGACGAGTTACCGATCTGCTGCCTCCTTCTCAACCTCCTCCCGCCGGAAGCAGGCTGGAATTCTCGCCAGTAAGGTTTTCTGCCTTGTCCCTTCCCCTCCCCTAACCCGATCTAGGGTTTCTTCGCCTTGTCCCACTGCAGCTGAATGTTGTACGCTGTTAGCAGATTCCGTGCGTGTGTGTTTCCTTTTGCTAGTAACAGATTTCAACTACGCACGTTCGAAATTGTTATACACGTGTGGCACTGCAGTTTGAAGATTCTAAAAATGCTACTAACCAGGTTTCTAGTCCTCTATCTACAGCTAGGTTATCAAATGACTAGTTGAGTCTCCTAACCAGGTTTCTTTTCTTGTCACATGTATATACTTCCTCCCTTTCAAAATATAAGATGTTTTAGCTTTGTAAAGTAAACGTATTTATACTACTTTTTATATATAGGTTCACTCAAGTTTTGAAATAAATCTACACACTAAAAGTAGTCTAGATATATTTTCTTCACAGACCTAAAACATCTTATATTTTGAAACGGAGAGAGTAGATTAAAACTTATGTCATAGAAAGAAGATAGGCACAAAGAATTCCTACACTAAGTAATTATGCTCCAATACAAGCTAGCAATAATTCGTCATCATATATTCATAGAAAGTAGCAACCCATCTAAATATCTAATTATCTCTAACTGAGATTGTACGTTGCTCATATCCTAGAGACATCTACGAGTAGTAACTTCCATATATACACATTGTCCCTCCGATGGACAAGCTCGTATGATTATTGTAGGCCTAGGAGTCTTCCGACGGAGCAATCAATTATATTCCTGCCCTTGCTCATCCCTATGATCGGAATCGGATCCAGTCAGCTGCAGAATAGATTGAGTATGAGCTTGTGCCAGAAGGCGACAGAGCTGCTTGACGGCAGGGATTTGCCGAGGTGGCGGATCCCTTGATGGACAGAGAAGTAGAGCCTGGTGCTAGGGTTGGCATGTACGACGACATCCTTACTGCAGTGCAGTGGCGGGACTTTACGAGCCTTGTCGGGCTCGGTTGTACCATGAAGGTCTGGTATTTCTTGCTGCTGCATTCGATCGGCTATCGCCTTCTAGCGGTGGAGGTAGTTCTCTCTCGCGTGCTGATGTTATGCCTATCCTTGCCGATGGTTCCGCTCTCTCGCTGTTACCGGCCTCGTTCCGTGGTTCACTGTGTGACGCCGGTGATAACTTCAAGACCATGCAGGCGCATGCACGTGGGCGGCGAGCTTGGTGGAGCAATACAAAGTGGCCGGGAGGATCGTTGGAGGAATCAGGAAAAATCCTTGTCACTTTGGCACCGACGCGGTGACGCCTTCGGTTATCGCCGTCCTTCCTGAAGGGCGTTAGGGGCATCTCGTCTGCGCCTCCCATGGCGTACCAGGGAAAACCCTAGGACCAGTCTGGACAGTAGTGTCGTCATCGTCACTCCCCTTCTTGGAGGTGCTGCTTTCGTACGCGGCGCTTTGGATTGCTAGAGGTGTGGCGGTACTTCTCCGGCGGGCACAACGGTTACAAATCTTCTCTGTTTTTGTCACTCCGCCGATGTCGACTTTTTTTTATTTCTTTCTTCTTGTTTTTCTTTTGGACTTGAATTGTGTTGTTTGGTCCCAGCTTGGTTTGGAACATTGTATCGGGTGGTTGTTATATTAATATAGCGGAACGTATAGCCTGTTTCGAGGAGTATGAGATTGTGCTTTGGTTTGGATGCATATACAGTGTGTGTTTTCTTGTCTAATTGCAGAACTTTGCTATTTTTCGAGTTCTTCGTTGGCTTCAATTGGCTAAATACATGCGGATTTATCTTTTCCCCTAGGCTGCAAAGATGATGTATGAGACAGGTGTTTTCACGAACAGAAAAGTAAAATTCGGGGCAGATAATGGAGGTGAGCTAGCCAATGTTTCTGCCACTTCTCCGCTCCTTTTCTGCACAATTTTAGCAGCTTTATATCCCCATCTGCTTATGTATTAGAGCAACCGGTAGGGGCTCTGCCTTTTATATTAGAAAAGGGAATCAAACGGTCATGATACAAAGGAGTATGTTTGGTTTAAGGTGTAAACATGCCCAAGAAAACCACCCGAAGAAACAAAAAAAACCCATTAATCTGGCTCGACTGGATAGTCGACCCATGCATAGCATAAGGGCTCGCTCTTTGGAGAATGTCGTCTCTAGCGATTGAGGCGACCTTAATGTACATCATTGAAGGGAATATGTCCTGAGAGTCAGTAATAAAGTGGTTATTATGTATATTCTAAGTATATGATAGATGTTTATTTTGTATGCTATAATTGTATTAATACGGAAACATTAATACATGTGTGTTTAATAAACAAACAGAAAGTTTCTAGTTATGCGTCTCTCATAAACTAGCTTGTTGATTAACAAGATAATCAAGGTTTCCTGATCATAGACATTGGATGTTGTTAATAACGAGGTCACAACATTATTGAAATGGTGTGATGAACATTATTAGAACGATGTCACAGCATTACGATCAAAGTATTGAGTTTATATTGCTATAATATCATACGAAGTGATTCTAATCCTTAGACCATGAGATCATATCAATCACTAACACTGGAAGAGTATCTTGATAACATCAAAAGTTACACCGTAACAGGATGATTACAAAGATGGGTTCAGTACTACTAAAGTGTTATGTTGAGGCCCATGGATCGAGAATGGAATGTTCATCCCGATGACGAATAGATATACTCTGGGTCCTCTCGGTGATATCATATTGATTAGCTTATAAGCAAGTGATTTAATCACTAGAATGATATATCACGGGAACGAGAAAAGAGAGCATGTCAGTAAAGAGATCAAACTAGGTATGGGGATACCTATTATCGAATCTCGCGAGACAAAGGGATTAAGATACTAGCATAGAAGGTTCTCATCATCACAAGAAAGTCATTGTTGAATGTGTGGGAGTCAGTATGGATCTCCAGGTCCCGCTTCTGATTATGGATCTGAGAGGGGTCTCGATCATGTCCGCATTATTCGTGAACCGTAGGGTGACACACTTAAGAGACACTGACACCATTTGGAGCAAAAGTTTCATGCTGAAAAGAATAACAAAGCGCAAGAATTTATTTCACTAGATACCGAAACTGGTTTCGGGTGAAATTGCAGAAAGTGTTTCTGCATGTGAAATGAAATTCTAGCAAGAGGTTATATGTGAATGTTTGTCATTAAAGTAATTGACAAAATTCTGAATAAATAAAAGGAGTTTTATTTAATGAGAGTTTTCATTAAATTTGGTGGAATTTAATGGGAATTTGAGTGGGATTTTGAGTGGAGAAATTGAAGGGGCATTTTGTGAGTGGAGCTTCTACCCACATGAATGGAGGGAGGGCAAGGGGGCAGCCCCCATGCGCCGGCCACCCCCTTGGGGTTCCCCCTCCTCCTATAAAAGGAGCCCCCCTCCTCACTTCTCACTCACACCTCCTCGTGAAGGATCTCTCTCCCCCTCTAGTATTTATCCCCCATGGTCTCGGACTAGCGAGATACATGTTCCCGATGGCTTTTTGGCAAGAAACAGTTGTGCTTCCGCTGCATCGCTGGAGTGAGGAGGCGAAGGTTGCTCGGTGCCTCGGACGTGTGTGCGAGCACGGATGTGCTGCTGATTTGCGGCGCTGGGACTTCCTCTCGATCTTGAGATCGACAAGAGTTCGTCTACATCAACCACGAGTTCAACCTCGTTAAGCTTTGTCGGTCTTCAAGAGTATGTTTTCTACGGATGTATATCCGCCCGTTGCTTGTATCTAGTAGATAAATCTTGGTGCTAGTTGTTCCCATTGTAGAAAAAAATTTGTTTTCTATGTTGCGAACCCTACAGTGGTATCAGAGCCTGATCTATGCGTAGATGCTTTGCACGGGTAGTACACATATGTATATGTGGGCGATGATGAAGCGGCCCGGACAAACTTTACATGTCCTCGCACATGAGACATATTCCACGCTTGACATACAACTAGTTTTGCATAATTGGCTAGCGGGTGTCTGTCTCTCCTACTATAGTCAATATCTAATTTGCAACAAGTTGTCAAAAATTTGGCTATCCTCGTTTTGGTTCATGTTCCTAGGTAAGAACGGTTCTATCTTCGAAAGCCCTAAGCCACGTAAAACTTGCAATGGATAAATTAGAGGCGTCTAGTTTAGATTGTTGCTGGGCTAGTGTCATGATATGGTAATGTTGTAAGTAAAAGTATAAGTCGATACTCTTACAGCACATATAACATGTAAGTTCCATAGACCTTGGCCTTACACATAGAGGTATGATGGCGATCATACGATGATGCACATGATGGAGATCAAGTGCAATAACCATATAATTTCACTTTTACACATGAGATGTGTGTTGTATCTTATATTGTTTATTTGACGTTTTTACTAGCATAATAAGATGATACCTCATTTAGATATAAATATAAAAATGTGTTCTCCCTTAAGTATGCACCGATTATGTTTCGCCACTCCAAGACATCACGTGATGATCAGATGTTCTTGGATCCACGGTCATATTTCGGGTGTAAGACAGTTTACACACACGAATACTAAGGTTCTTACTTGGCGAGCCTAGCATGTACAGACATGGCCACGGAACACTGACCGAAAGGTTAAGCATGAGTCATATGGAAGATATGATGCCCATTTGATGCTCACCTTTGAAGCTACACCGACTCACGTGATGATCATACTTGGTGTAGTGGATTTCATTCATGTATTCACCAAAAAGGCACGAGGGATGTCGTTTTTGAGTGGGACTTCACTATTAATTTGGATTAGTGGAACTCAATCTATCATAAACTTTGTCTAAACTTTACAAATTCTGTTGTAGATGGCACCACCTGCTTTTAATTTCAATGTGTTCATGGAGAAAGAGAAACTTGCAACGAACGGTAGCAACTTTATCGACTGGGCCATGAATTTGAGGATTCTCCTATCTGCTGCACAAAAGAAATATATGATAGAAGCGCCGCTAGGCCCCCCACCACTTGATGATGCCCCTGATGAGGAAAAGAACGTCTATCAGACTCGTCAGGAGGACCACAACTTAGTTCATTGCGACATATTGTATGGGCTAGAGCCAGAACTTCGAAAGCATTTCGAAAACGGTAATGCCTTTGATACAATGGGTGAGTTGAAAATGATTTTCGACACCCATGTTGTTGTAAAGAGTTATAATTCTTCAGAAAAGTTCTTTAGATGCATGATGGAACAGAACAACTCCGTAAGTGAACATGTACTCAAGATGTTGGGTTACTCGATAAGCTTGTGTCCTTGGGAATAACGATTCCCATTGACTTGGGCATCCATCGTGTTCTCCAGTCTCTGCCACCTAGCTATAAGAGCTTCGTGATGAACTATAATATGAAAGACACGAAGAAGTCTCTTCCCGAGCTTCTGTTAATGCTTAAAACTGCAGAAGTGGAGATCAAGAAGGAACATCAAGTGTTGATGATCAATAAGACCACTAGTTTCAAGAAAGACAAGAAGGGTAAACAGAAGGGAAAGAAGGGCGGCAAGTCGTTTGCCGTACCTAAAAGGAAACCCCGAGTTGGCCCTAAGTCTAATACCGAGTGCTATTATTGCAAGGGGATTGGCCACTGGAAGCGCAACTGCCCCAAGTATTTGGAAGACAATAAGGTCGGCAAGGCAAATAAAGGTATATATGATATACATGTTATTGATGTGTACTTGACTAGTACTCGCAGTAGAACCTGGGTATTTGATACCGGTTCAGTTGCTAATATTTGTAAATTGAATCAGGGGCTGCGGAACAAGCGACCACTAGCAAGGGGTGAGGTCAAGATGCGTGTCGGCAATTGATCAAGCGTTGATGTGATCATCGTCGGAACGCTACCTCTCCACTTATAAACTTGAATACTTGTTATCTGGTGCCAGCACTGAGCATGAACATCGTATCTGGATAGTGTTTGATGCACAGTGGTTATTCATTTAAGTTCGAGAATAATGGTCCTTCGATTTATATGAATGATATCTTTTAAGGTCATGCACGGATGATGAATGGTTTATTTCTGTTGGATCTCGATAATAGTGTTACACATATTCATAATGTTGATGCTAAAAGGATTAAACTTAATGATGATATATCCGCATATATGTGGCACTGCCGTCTAGGTCATATTAGCGTTAAACGCATGAAGAAGCTCCATTCGGATGGACTTTTGGAATCACTTAATTTCGAATCATTTGATACATGTGAGCCATGCCTTATGGGAAAGATGACTAGAACGCAGTTTTCCGGTTCAATGGAGCGGGCGACAGATTTATTGGAAATCATACATTCTGATGTATGTGGTCCAATGAGTGTGTCGGTGCGAGGTGGATATCATTACTTTGTTACTTTCACGGATGATTTGAGTAGATACGGTTATATTTACTTGATGAAACACAAGTCTGAAACCTTTGAGAAATTCAAGGAGTTTTAGAGTGAAGTGGAAAATCATCGTAATAGAAAGATCAAATTTCTACGGTTCGGCCGTGGAGGTGAGTATCTAAGTTACGAGTTTAGCACACATAAGAAAGAGTGTGGAATAGTTTCAAAACTCACACCTGCCGGAACACCACAGCGAAATGGTGTGTTGGAACGTCGTAATCGTACCTTACTAGATATGGTTCGATCTATGATGTCTCTGACGGACTTGCCACTGTCATTTTGGGGTTATGCACTAGAAACTGCTGCATTCACTTTAAATCGGGCACCATCTAAATCCGTTGAAAATACACCATAAGAATTGTGGTTTGGAAATAAACCTAAGCTGTTATTTCTTGAAGTTTGGGGATGTGATGTTTATGTGAAGAAACTTCAACCGGATAAACTCGAACCCAAAGCAAAAAAATGCGTCTTCTATTGGGGATATGCTAGCTATATGGGTATCCTTATAGCATGTCTCTTATCCGGCTAACCCGGGTGGCCCATAGTCGGTAGCATGGCCTATGGCCTGCTGGGCGGCCCAGTTAGATGGATCCAGAAGGGAGGCCCATGCCGGATAAAGGAAGGCTACAGTGGAGTCACCAACGTACCCGGAGCCTTGGAGTGCAAGATACACAAGATTAGTAATAGACGGTGTAGGACTCTGTAACCTGTCCGGCTAGGACTTTTCCCTGTAACCTAGGACCTGGCGACTATATAAGTCGGGCCTATGGGAGCCTTTAGGGCACAACCTAGTATCGATTCACACAACCTCGCACAGCGAACCAATCCTTGTAACTCGGCGTATTGCCCTTATAGTGATTTATAGCAGGAGTAGGATTCCATCACCGTCGTGGGATCTGAACCTGGGTATGCTGTGTTACCTCGTACCCGTCAACCATCCGCATTCCCCCATGTCTCTAAACACGCACTGTGAGGACCCCTCCATGGCATACTCGTCGGCAATACCACGACAGTTGGCGCCCACCGTGGGGCAAGAGGCGCTTCAGGATCTTCAGCGGGCGAGGACCAAGATCTTCGCAGGAATCGGTGAAACCGTAGCCATCGGTCGCGTTCTCTTCTCCGGCAACATTCCGATCGTCCCTCCTAACGAGTTCTGGATCCCGGCGAAGACGAACCCTACGCGGTGTTTGATCGTTCCTATCGGAGACATCCACCTCTTCATCGGCGAAACCGACTCGGGCACTAGTTCCCTGGGAGTCGGAGGAGCATCAAGACCCGCATGGACCGCCTACGGGCAGGATACGTTCGCGGAAGGATCGATGTCGGATCTCTCTTTGGAGTTTGCCGGCAAAGATCGGAAAGCACCAAGGCCCGCGTGGACCGTCTACGGGCAGGATACGTTCGAAGAAGGATCAATGTCAAATCTCTCCTCAGAGTTTGCCGGTAAAGATCGAAAAAATTCAAGGCCCACCCAAACCACCCCTGTGCAGGATATAAAGGTGGAAGATCACTGCAAATCCACCGTCTTCGTCCGTGCATCTGGATAGCAGAGATCCAAGTTCGTCGGCGTGGTTACCGTCTTCGATCTGGCGCGCTGCGTTCAGAGAGAGAGCGAAAACCCCCACGATTACCTGGCCAGGTGGCTCCGTATACGAGCCAATCTGGCCCACTACCCCAATGAAGATGCTATGTATCACTTTGTGGAAGTACTGGACCATGGCACGCTTCTCCGACATTCTCTAAGACGACAGCATGCGTCAGGATGCCTTACTTTCGAAGGCATGGTAAACACCGTCAACAACTACGCGGAGGCCGAAGCGGCAGCTCAGACAGCGCTTGCGCTCATTGACGGAGCCCCTCCGATTCAGCCACCGCCACCACCGCCTCTGGCCGCCATCGTCGCAGCAGCACCACCACCTCCAGTCATCGTCGAGGCCGTTGCACCTCCACCGCCCGTCATCGAGGAAGTCCTGGCACCCTCCGACTCTGTCATCAACGCGCTTTATGCTGATTTTAGTGCAGATTCAGAGAAGATAGACTTCAGCCCAGAAGAGCTAGACTCCGCCATGCAGGAGATGGAGGAAGAGTACACGCGCGACGAGCAAGCCAACAATGCTGTCACGTCCCGAGAGGTGTTCGTCACCATCGGGACGGCGATGGATGAAGATCAACCCGGACGAGCTCCGCCTACAGCGCTGGAAAAAGGGAAGGGGCCACTTATTGCTGCTGACGATGATCGCGCAAAAGTCATGCCTCCTCCGCCTAACCCAGTGCAGCAGCCGCAGTAACTCGGCACCGGCCCGAGCAACAACAACACCGCAAACTTGCCGCCTCCAGCATCTACGTCGGCAGCAGCCCAAGTTACTCCAGCTGATAGAGTGATGTACGACAATCTCCTTGTCGAGGCACTAACCATTGATCATATCCGGAATATGACCCAGCTTGACGAGAAGTGCCAACAGTTGCTGGAGGAAGCGCATGCCATCGCGGAGCAAGGCGCTAAACTAGATCGAGATTTGGTCAACGCGCAGAAGTCCATAGAAAAAGCTAGAGCAATGGAGGCCGAGTACAAGACTTTGCTACAGCAGCAGAAGGCTAAGAAAGCTCCAGCTCGCGTCATCAAAGATCCTGGTGTACGGCGCAACCTAGGATGGGCTCCCTCGAAGCCAGCACAGGCCAAGCCATACATTGACAGTGAAGGCAAGCAGGTGATGCCCACCCCACTCCTTAACCTCGCCGTCGCCAAGACCCTTCTGGAGCAGGATAGATCGCCTGAGGCAGTGGAACAGGTCTATGACCTAGTGGCCAAGGCGGTGAAGCAGCAGGAAAAGGCCACCTCTCAGAGGCTTGAGTCTGACCCAGCGCTCTGCCGATCTAGCGAGTACAAGCCGCCAAGGGACAGATCTCCTCTTGATGTCGGGTCCCAGACGGGTTCATTAGAATGAAGACGGTGGGATATGCGCAACAGGAAGGATGCCATCCCCATATCCTCCGACCACGGAGAAAAGGCCCGACCTCGTCGCCCATCGCCACCGCCCCGATCTCCCCGACATCACGAAGATTACAAGGCTCACCATCGAACGGATATTCCCCCACCAAAGCAGTGTGGCATCGTCATCCGCGACAACGCAGAGCAGACCCGTCATGATGGAGAGCGAAACCAAGGACACAAGAGAAGGTCACGCCATGACCCTCTGCGTCCGACAAGCAACCGTGGCAGGCGTGAGGCATCGCAGGAGGATAACACCAAGAATGCTAACCGACCGCCACCTCCGCCTCCGTCACCACCAAGCAGTCACCTTGGCGGAGGAGGCCCACGTCGTTCACGCAGCCCATCCCCTGTTGACAAAAAGAAGAAGAACCCGGAGCCATACGATGCACATTCATGGATCGATAAGATCCACGAGGCCCGGGAAGGACCTTACCTGGGACCACATTGCTTTGGACCTGCAATACGGTCCGCAACTTACCCCAAAGGTTTCTGGATTGACAAGACCATCAAGCCCTATGACGGCACCGCCAAGCCAGCCACATGGTTGCAGGACTACGACAACGCGGTGGAGATTGCCGGAGGCAACCCCAACGTCGCCGTCAAGTACCTCCCATTAATGTTGGCGGGCACGGCCCATCAATGGATCGACGACTTGCCGGAGAAATCTATCTACAACTGGCTGGACATGCAAGAAGCATTCACCAAGAACTTTGAGGGTACATACAAGCCTCCCTGCACCATAGGCGATCTACAGTGGTGCGTGCAAGAGAAAGACGAGACATCTCGCGCCTACCTCTCCCGCTGGCTGGATATGAAGAATTCATGCGCAGGAGTGCACGCTCAGACTGCTATGGCCTCCTTCATCGATGGGTTGGAAAGGGGCACGCTGTTTCGACATAAGCTGAAGCGCTTGCAGGACAATCACCAGCTTGACTTGAACCAGATGATTCAGTTGGCTAGTGAGTTTGCAGCTACCGACGACGATGCTCGTGGCTCCTTGCCAGCAACGGCCGTTCCAACTCAAGCTCGGAGGAGCAGCAGTACAAAGCGGAAAACCGCTCCAGAAGAAAAGCAATCTACCGACATGGTCGCTATGACTTTTCCAGGACGAGGAGAAGGCGGACAACGTGGCCGAGGAAGGGGAGCTGGTCGTGGCCAGCAGCGAGGAAGTAAAACCACCTCGGCACCGCTCCGCGTTCCCCAAACCTACAAGGAGTACCGCGATATGCCATGCCTCGTACACCTCGACGCCAACGGCAAGGCCACCCATACCAATCGACACTACAAGTTCGTCAACGACCTCAAGGAAGACACAAAGTCCGGCTACAAGCAAAGTCGGAAGAACAGACATCGCGGCAAGGGCAAGGGGAAGAAGAAGGAGGAGGAGTGCAAGGATTCAAGTGAAATGGACGAAGACGTTGACCCCAAGCACGCCGCCAAGAGAGACGACAAGGGCAAGAACCCCTTCACAAAGAAGGCTCCAGTCTACCATACTCTCCTTGGCACCCCCACCGTCCGACAACAGAAGACCTCTCTCAGGATCCTGGTGGCCACTCTCCCCCCAGTTCCCCAGTACCTGCGCTGGTCGGAGGTTCCAATAACTTTGGATAGGATGGACCACCCAGACCTTATACCCACGGAGAACCAGTATGCCATGGTCATCAACCCTTTGATTGACGGCGTGGAGTTCACAAAGTGTATGGTGGATAGTGGAAGCAGCATCAACATCATGTAACTGGATACATTGCAAAAGATGAACTTGACGGAGGCAAACCTAAGGCGGACCAACACCATCTTCCACGGTGTAGTTCCTGGTCGGGAGGCTCGGTCCCTTGGGTGCATTACACTTTAGGTTACCTTTGGCGATGTTAATAATTACCGCTAAGAGCGCATGACCTTTGAGGTGGTCCCCTTCAAGAGCGTGTACCACATCATATTCGGCCGCGACATATTCCACACGTTCATGGCCATGCCATGCTTCGTCTATAATAAACTCAAGATACCCGGACCAAACGACATCATCACCGTATTCGGAAGCTTTACCAAGGCAAGGGACTACGAGATCAACGAAGCAGCCGTTGCAGAAGCTGTCCTCTACAGTGAAGAATTCAAGGAGATCCAGAGCAAGGTCGATGACTCAGAGATGCCCGCGTCGAAGAAGCAGATCTCCGACTCTGCTCCTACGTTGAAGGCCGCCATCGAGACCAAGCCGGTGGAACTTGTGGTAGGCGATGCCTCCAAGGTCACCGCCATTGGGACGAACCTGGATCCCAAATAGGAAAGCACGCTCGTCGAGTTCCTCCGTGAGAATAGGGACATCTTTGCCTGGCAACCTGCCGACATGAAAGGTGTACCCAGGGAACTTGCCGAGCACAGATTAAACATTGACCCAAAATGTAAACCTAGTGAAACAATGTAACATACCTAAAATCATGTTTTAAACTTATGCATAGCATCCATGCATCCATGAGCATATGAATTTCATTTCAAACAAATCAATTCAAAACAGAAGCATTTGTGCTTATTATTTTATGTAAATTACTCATACCTTGGTGCTACTTGATGTTGAGAAAAGCACTGTTTATCTTTCAATAATGTTTAGAATCCAAACACAAGTGATTTCAAAAACTTAAGCAAAGTCTCAAAGCAAAATGTGAAATAAAACCAAATCTATGCCTATTATCACACCTCATAAAGGCATGGTTTTATTTTTATTTTCAAAAGACCCAAGTGTGTTTGAGTGAACACATGTGTTTAGCACTTATTTGAGTACAAGTTTGATGGTACAAAAGTCCTGAAAAGCTTTGGTTTCAAACAGATTTGAATTGGGGTTTGAAAACCATTTCAGAAAAACAAACAGAAAAATAAAAAGCCTAAAGAGAGAAAAAAATACCACCCAGCCGAATCTGGCCCAACTGGCCCAGCTAAGCCCAACACCCCCACCCCCGCGAACCGTTTTCTTCACTCGCCCCCGCACCCACTAGCTCGCTGACAGGCAGGACCCACTCCCCCTCCTTCTCTCTCGCTGACAGCCGCGGCCCACACGACGTCGTCGTCTCCACCCGCAGATAGCTCAATCCCCAAATCACGCCGGCCGTTCCCAGTATTGATTCGCGGCGTCAATTCACGATGAATGCCGGAGTAAATCTCGCTTGTGACTAGGATACTTAAACCCCCTCTGCCCCCTCTCCCTTTCCCCCAAACCCCAAACGCAGAGCGCCCCCAGGCTGCGAGAATTCCTCGCCGCAACCCCGCTGTTCCGACGACCTCGCCGACGAATTCCGGTGAGCACCGCACTCCCCTCTCCCCATGGTTCATGCTATCTTGCTCTACATCTCTGTGCGCATCTACTGACACTTCCCGTTTGCTCGTGCATGGCCTGTAGCCTCGGCAATGACAACAACTGAACTCCGCCGCTCTCTGCTCGAACTCCGGCGACCTTTCACCGTAAGTTCCAGCCTCCCCTTGCCCTCTGTTTGATACACGTAAGATCCCTAGCGTCCTACGCATCTAACGGTACCCTCCCCTTGTCTTAGCGCGGCTCAGAACATCGCAATGTCGACGAGCAGAAACCACAGCCGCCAGGGACTACTCCGACGAGCAATCCGCGACGACTCCGAGCGCCCCTTCGCCAACCAGGGACACGTTGAGCTTCACCTCATCACTGCAGTTCTGGTGAGCATCCTCCCACCTCCCCGCGTGACCTAGTTCGCCGGCTCCGCCACTGACAGAGCGCTCCGCCGCTCGTCGCCGTGCCAGCGCCGCTCGAGTTAGGTCAAGTCAGTATGCACCGTTAGATGTAGATCTTGCGGCTAAGATTAGAACTTAAACGAAGAGGTATGAGCGCATCTGAGCCACTAGATCTAACTTAAATCCTACGGCTCACAGAGACCGATCCGCACGAAACGGTACCGGCCAGTAGAATAGCGCCGCGTGGCAGTGGTTTAGATTTAAAACAGGATTTGAATTTGATTAATGTTTGAATTTGATTTGGCTATAACTTTTGATCCCCACGTTAGAAATTGACAAATTTTATACCGTTGGAATCAGGAGAGCAAGATCTTTCTAAATATGCAATGTGTTTAATGTTTAGCTTCTGTTAAAAAGGTTTTTTTTGCAGAAACTTGTGTAGGGATAATTTGAGTATATGAAATGTTTAGGAAATGATTTAGGGTTTAAAAAAATGTTGTTTGGCAAGTTTTCAACTTGATTATGAATCAGTACTGTTTGCTTGCTTTTTTTGAGTTTTAAAAATCATCACATATCATTTGCATGCATGCATATATTTTTGATTGTATATGTTTTGTATGTGATTGTGGCTATGAATCTTTGTGTAGATTTTGGTGCTAGTGATTATGATTGTGAAGAGTGCTACTCTCCAAACTACCAAGGCAAGTGGTACTTCATGAATATTTTTATCCCATGTTTTATACCTAGCATTAGAAGTAGTTTTGCTAAGTCTTGCATGATAATATTTTGCTTATATGCCATGTTGGGAAATCCTAAGTAGTTGTAGAATTGCTAGGGAATTTCTAAGTTAAGTTACTATCTATGCCATGCTTAGCCTAGCTAGTAGCAAACCAGGGTTGGTGAAATATACATGCTATGATGAAAAATATTTCTAAGTCTTTGGACTTGTGTTTTGCCTAATAAAACAACTAAGTTAATAAAACAACTAAGTTAATAAAACACCTGGGTGGAATGGAAGGAATGGTTTATGTTGAGTGGTTACACAAGGCCCATCTCTATGGTTTACCTTGTGTATCTCACTTGTGGTAAGCCACCCAGGAACAAAGAGATTTTAGAGGCCAAGTGTTAAGAAGCTTCTAGTGCAGCCACTTGGCAATATGGGCTCTGCCTGGACCATATAGGTTGCTAGAACTTAGCCATTTGGACAGTTGGTGGTAGTGGGAATGATAGGTTGGAGCGCGTCCATTTGGTCTAAGGAAAGGCTTCTAAAAGGTCCTGTCTTGGTGAAACCAAGTCTGGTGGGGAAAGTGCACAACCTCTGCAGATGGAAAAATCTAAGTACTTAGCCAAGTCCATGGCAATGGACAAATTTGAGCATCAAGACATGTAAGCTATCAAGAATCTCCTCATACCAATTTCTAAGTAAAAACTTGTGGGTGAACAAAGGTGAAGGACCTCAATGTCTATTGGTGGTTCCTCGGGAAAGTTTTGACAAAGAAAAACTTAGTGATTTCAACTAATAGGAAAAACCTATTTTGAGAAAAGCAAGCCAAGCTACACTTAGCCAAATTGCATATAGTATCTAGTCCACCTAAATTATACTAAGGTATCACTTGCCAATACTATTCCAATGTATTGACCCACTGTGGCTGTAACTTGTGATGTTGCAGGATACTCTGATGTGGATTAGGTGTCATGAGTCTACACTCAACATGTTTGCCTGTGGCACATGAAGATGAAGACTTTTATTTATTTACTTATTCAAACTCTTGTATTAGGCCTGTGGCCTTGGAGTTGTAAAGACTATGTTTATCTCTGGAATGGCTGTAATAAATGACCTTTGTATCTGTGTACTTCATCTTAAACTGTGGATGCTAGCATTGATCCAGGGACTAGCATTGCAATCACAGGGATCCTTTTCCTTTATAAAGGAGGGATCTTACAGATGGTATCAGAGCACTGTGTTGCCTGTAGGATTGGAAACCACTAAGGAAAAATTTTCAGCAACTTCTACACTTGTCTATTCTTCTCGTAAACTTTTCTAATCTTCTTTATCATCTCTATTTGTAGATGAACTCCATCAACGAAGCCATAAGGAAAGGACCACTCATGACAATGACTTTGGAGTGTGAGACAGAATTCCCCAAGGCTCTCAAGGACCTCATGGTTGCATTAGAAATACAAGGTGCAACTGTGTACAAAGGTTTTCCTGTGATGGATGAAGGAGTGGAATACTGGTGGGTGCAACTTCACTTGTATAAAAACAAGGGAGACAACCACCAGGAAAAAGGATTCTGCATGTTCACCAATTCAGTGGTGCACACTACATTCTTTGAATCAGCAAGGGATGCAACTTGGAAGACCATCAAAGAACTTGGTGATAGAGTCAAGTGCAGAATGCTCAACCTCCAAAATGATCTAAAGGAAGAGAAGAAACATACCCAAGAGTTGGAAGCTACCAACCAAACCTTAAGAGGAGACATTATAGACTTAGTAATGGAGTCATGTGAGCAAGATAGGCTGATTGCTTCTAGAAACATTGTGTTAGCCAACAGATCCAGTGAGATAGGATTGTAAACGTACTTCGTTAGTTGGACCGCCACTTATCACCTTATTTTCCAAATGTTGCTTTAAAATAAGTTGAACCTTGGTTGTTGTAATGGATCTATGTGTGCCATGACTTGTGTGTTTTGCTTTCCAAGGATATGTATGTGATGTTTTGCCTTGTGTTGTAACTTGAATTGTATTATTCTAACTTTTTCTATCTTATAAATAGATGCCTACTGTTACCATCAGCATTGTTGAGGAGTTCCAGGTTACCCGCTTTGGTCCTCGTATTGTTGAGCTTACTACTTTGCTCAATCTCCCTCTTCCTACCATCATGGTGCTTCCCCTCACCAAGTTTGAGAGGAAAGACCTTTGGGGCTTCAAGGTCAACCAGCCCGGACGCCAGACAGAGCCTACCACAGAGGCCATCGTCTTCAAGCTCATGCATGATGACAAGGAGAGAGGCCTTGAGGTAGTTATGCAGGATCTGATAGGACGTCTTCTAGGGAGACACTCCCGACAGGTTAGAGGTACTCACTTCCACGTCTTCGGTAGACGTGATGAGGATGGAGAGTCCATCGACTTCGAGGACGATTCGAGGGACACAACAGAGCCGATTCGTCTATACCTCCAGGACTTAGAGTCTCTCATTAGGCACGTGGACACTGATAGGACCAATGTCATGCTCAACAATGACGAACTCCAGGTGCAGCTTTGCGAGAAGGACAAGCTCTTCGCGGAGCAAGATGAGATAGTCAAGGAGATGGAGGCGAAGTTCGAGAGCCAGGACAGAAAGTTCAAGAGTCAGGAGTAGCGAGTCCAGGATAGGAACAAGAAGATCCGGGACATGACTGAAGAACTGCAGGCCAAGGACTTCGAGCTCGAGCATCAGCAGACGGTGATTGAGAGGCTTCGTTCCAGAAGAGGGCTCTCAAAGCCAAGATAGAGGTCTTGACCACTAGTGTCGAGGAATACAAGACCGCGATGGAGAACGCAGGTCTTACCTTTGTCGAGGAGGAGGTTGATGCCGAGGAGTAGATTTGACTACTCATTTATCATTTATTACCGTACTTGTTGCTTGAGAACTTGTTATTTGACCATCCGACATGTGGATGGCTTGCTACTTGTGTGTTTTACTTTGCGAACTTGTTATCTTGTTGTTGAATCTTTATCCTTATTGTTGCATGCTTTGTGTTGTTATGTGATGTATTGTGCATGATAGCATCTATGGGTATCTCATTCTTATCTCTATTGAACAAACCACAGATGCCTCCCCGTCGTGCAAACCCCAACAACAACAACAACATCACTCCAGAAATGCAACAAATGATGACCGCTCAGACTCAGCTAATGCAGATGATGACGACGTTCATCCAGAACCAAAACAACAACAACAATAACAACAACAACCCACCGGGTTTTGACATGCTTACCAGGTTCTTGAGATTGAGGCCAGCAAAGTTTTCAGGAACGACTGATCCCTGTAGGGTTTCGTAGCATGGAAAACAAAAAAATTCTACCGCATGAACACACAATCAAGATCTAATCTATGATCAAGCCAAGATCTATCTACTAGATTGTAGCAACGAGTCGATAGAGGAACTCACCCTCGAAGATTCCAAAGCGGTTAACGAGAGCAGATTCTCGTGGGTGATGTAGTCGTACACTTGCCGATCTCAAGATCGCGTAGACGATCCTTCCGGCGCTGTGTTCCGGCAGCGCTCCCGCAGTCGGTCACACGTTCGGTACTCGACGAAGACCTTCCTCTCCCTTGTTCCAGCAGGCAGCGGAGGTTGTAGCACTCTCCTCGCGATTCTGGCAGCACAACGGCGTGGTACCGGAAGTAGAGGGGAGATCTCGCAGGGCTTCGCCTTAAGCTGGAGCGAGTATGGTGGAGTATGAGAGGGCTCCTCGGCGATCTAGGTTTTAGACACACCAAGGAGGAGGTGCTAGAGCCGGCGGCTAGGGTTTGGGGCACCCCAAGTCGGTGGCTAGGGCAACCCTGGGAGGTGGCGGCAGCAGCAGGAGGTGGTGGCACCAATCTTGGGTTTTGGAGGAGAGGTACTTGTGTGCTAGGAGGGGCAGCCCTGCCCCTCCCTTTATAGGTGGGAGGCGCGGCCAAGGGGAGGGGAGTCCCTCCCCAACTCGGCTTGGAGGTGGGCCGGCGGTTGGAGGAGGGAATCCCTCCCCAACTCGGTTTCCCACTCCTCCTCCTCTTTCCAAAACTTGCCGTTTGACTTTCAAACTAGCCGTTTGACTTTTCAAATTAGGATTTAAATACACCCTTTATTTTGGACAGCAAAGACACCTAGTACATGATGCAATCATTCCAACTTACAATGACACATTCATGTACCCTTCCCCTTCCCGGAGTGCCGGACATTCCGGAACATTCTCGATGAAAACACTGGAACCATTCCCCAACTCCGAAACGGGACTTTCTTTATATGAATCTTATTCTACGGACCATTCCGGATCTCCTCGTGATATCCCGGATCCCATCCGAGACTCCGAACAACATTCGGTCTCTTACTCATCATTCCATAACTACTCAACAACATCGAATCCTTAAGTGTGTCTCCCTACGGTTCGTGAATTATGCGGACATGATCGAGACACTTCTCCGATCAATAACCAATAGAGGAATCTGGAAATTCATATGGATCCCACATATTTCTACGATTACTTTGCGATCGAATGAACCACTTACATACGATACCAATTTCCCTTTGTCTCACGATATTTTACTTATCCGAGGTTATGATCGTCGGTATCTCTGCATACCTAGTTCAACCTCGTTACTGATAAGTACTCTTTTCTCGTTCCCGTGGTATGTGATCCCTTGTGAGCCAGTCACATGCTTGCAAGCAAATTGGATGACATTCCACCGAGAGGGCCCAGAGTATATCTATCCGTCATATGGATGGACAAATCCCACTCTTGATCCATGTGTCTCAACCAATACTTTCCGAACACTCAATGCCACCTTTATAGCCACCCTGTTACGGTGTGGTGTTTGATGTCATCAAAGCATCCTTCCGGTAAAGGTGATATACATGATCTCATGGTCGAAGGAATCAGGTTACTATGTATCAGAAAGCTTATAGCAAATGAACTATATTAAATGACTTGATCTTTATGCTACGCTTTAACTATAGGAGTATGTCCATCACATCATTCTCCTAATGATATGACCCTATTGTTAATAACATCTCTATGTTCATGATCAGGAAACCATGATCATATATTAACCAACAAGCTAGTTTAACAAGAGGCTTTACTAGGGACTCTTTTATGTTTACAAATCACACAAGTATTAATGTTTCCGGTTAATACAATTATAGCATGGTATGTAAACATTTATCATAAGTATGAAGATATGATAATAACCACTTTATTATTGCCTCTTGGGCATATCTCCAACAGTCTCCCACTTGCACTAGATTCAATAATCTAGTTTCAAACCTTTGTGTATTCAACACCTATGGCTTTTTGGTGTTGTATGTACACGATTGCTAGTGGTCAACTGATCTCCGGATCTGACACTTCCAGGTCCGTGTGTAATTGCATGTCTTTGCGTCTCTACGCATCACTAATTCTCTAATGAGATGGCTTTGTATAATTTTGGTCCTTCGGTGAGACCTTTAGTTCTTTGGGGTTAAAACATGTTGATAATATTGTCGTACAATATATCTTCATAGTATTATCCCGCTGTGAACTACACCTAGTTTGACAACAAACTACTTGACACAAATGCCCTCTTTAGCTGCTATTGTAGCAGTCATATATTTAGCCTTTTGTTGTAGTATCTGTCACAATGTCTTAACTTTGGAACTCATCCAAATCCATTATGGAACTTACTTTCCATTATATTGTGCCACCCTTAGTTTAGATTGAGATAAACTTAATTTGTACTTTGTGACAAAACTAGTATCAATGTAATACTTTTACAATGAACTAACCATCTATTTGCCACTTCTACAAAATAATATACTCTTAGTTCTTCCAAAAGATCATAAGAATATCCTTACTATCGTCCAATGATCATCTTATGAATCATTCTGGTATATGCTCATAACATTTAGAGCATAGGACATATCTGGATTTGTACATATCACAGTATGATTGATATAAATACTCTTTGTGATTTCATACATCAAGTATCAATCTATACTTGAATCTTTGTTTCACTCACCCAGTGTCAATACACTTGAATATATCATCAATATTGAACTCATTCAATCTTTTCTGTGTGACAAGAACCTTTCTTGTAGTTTCTATATTGAACTCATTCAATACATCATCTATGTACTTTCGGCACAACCATATTAGCATCTATTGATGCCAAATATTTGGGTTTTGCCTAAGTCTTTCATCAGGATGAAATTCTTAACATATGTTAATAAAAGATACATCATTTCTAATCAACAATATGTTCTCCACATAATGTATTAGAAATATGTCTTAGCGCTCCCACTTAATTTCTTGCAAAATGCAAGCATCTTCATTGTCTCCGATGAAACTAAACTCTTTTAACAGTTTCATCATAGTGAAGATTCTAACTCCGCTATGCTTACTTCAACCATTGAAGTTTGCATATGCATTTAGCATCCTTTGAATTAACAAAACCCTTTGGACCGTGTCATGCACACGTCCTAGGTAATCCTTCTATTAGAAGAACTTGTTTTGTTTATTCAACTACCACATAACAAAAATTATATGTAGTGGTTGCTACATTAATCCGTCTAGACTAAATATCGCTATGAAAGATCAAAATCTTGTCATAGTCAACCTTTGAACATTTTTGTGAACTCTTTCCCAACATGTCGACTATTTCATAGATGTGAAACATCCATGTCTACTTCTTTATAGATCCAAACACAACTGTAAGGTCTTACACCTTTCTCGAGGGTCCTTCAAGTTCAAACCTTGATTTCTCGTGTATGGAACTATCACGGATTTTATGGCTTCAAGCCATTTGACGGAGTCAGGGCCCATCATCACTTCTTTGGATGTAGTCCATTCATTATTCTCAAATAATGATTCAACCCTCAAATCTTGGTATTTGATTGTTTACTCGACCTACTTGGTTCAATAGAAACTTTAGACCTCCGTGACCGCAACCTTTGAGGCACGTGAGCCATGAGCATTGTTGCTGCCTCCGGAACACTTTTCAGCGCTGCGCAACTTTGCACATATATCTAAGGTTCCTTTAACCTTATCAAAGTTCTATTGTCCTCCCACTTATCTTTTCACGAAAAAAATTCCTTCTCAAAGAAACTTGACGTTCTAAGCGACAAACACTTTTGTCTCCGGTGTTTATGGAGGAATACTTAACAGTAATACAAAGACAGTTTCATCCGACTTTGGTTGCAATCATCTTTCTTATGCATAGCATACCAATGTTTTAAGAAAGGACTACTTGGGTTTTATCCCAAACCATAACTTTATATGGTGTCATTTCAGCGGATTATGATGGAGCTCTTTTCAATGGAAAACGGTAGTCTCTAAAGCTTTTAATCTTTAAAATATAATGGCAGTTCTATGAATTACACCTTTGATCTTACCATGTCAAACAAGGTTTTAATTACATATCTCGAACGCTCCATACTCTTATGGTGTTTCGGGAAATGCAAATCCACAGAACAATTCCTTAAATCTTAGGTATTATGCTAAACTTGTAACTCAAATATCTTCCTTTATGATCTTATCATAAACTATTTATATTCTTGTTACAATGATTTTGCACTTCATCTTGAAAGACTTTGAACTTTTCAAATGTTTCATACTTCATCCTTATTAAGTAAATATTCATATATTCACTCAAATTTTCGGAGAAAGCATATGAAGTTGAAATCCATCGCTCTTGACTACATATAATGGATTTCATACAACAATATGTACAAGTTCCAATAAGCTAGTCATTCGTTCCCTTTTGGCCTATGAACGAAGTTTTAATTATCTCTAGGAAAGTTTCACAAGCGTCATGTGATCAAAAATCAAAAGACTCCAAAATTCCATCCACATGGAGTTTCTTCATGTTTTCTTTCCAATATAATTTATACGGCGATGTCACTTCCTAAGTGATCTTTCAATCAATTTGTCTTTTGACATTTTTAGCACCAGTTTTTATGGATGTGATTTCTCCAACGAGATTTGTGAATCATCCATCTTTTATGGATTACGGCAATTATTTGAACAACCCTTTTGTTCTCATAATACCTGATAAAACAAAATTTGAAGGCAAGCTTTGATGTTTAACGAGCAACACAATAACCCTTTATTTGTTCTCGATGAACATCATCACATATTCTTTTGCTAGTTACTTAGGCCATTGTAGTTCATGAATTGTGTTGTTTCGTATGACGATTCACACCAACAAATTCAGTATCAAATACTTAAGAACCACATTGTTTAATAAGCAAAGAATTATAGCCATAACATGTATATCATCTATATACTTAAACTGAACAATTCTAGTCTTTTCTTTTCTGCCATATATTTATGAGATTTTCTTTCAGTATTTATTTTCTGTTTGAAAGAATCTATCAACATCAACAGTGGAGTCATACTTATGACACATAGTTCAAAGCGTGTATAATTAAATACCAATGTCTTTGGACTTGCACTTTGAAGTAGATCACCATCATCAAATGTTTGGTGTTCTTTCAAATTCCTTTCTTTAGTAATCTATTGGTGTAGTAAACACTTTACCTACATCAAATATTCACCCTTATCATGGAATTATCCATGATCAAGCTACTTTTAGCTTATAACGGTAAACTGTGAGTATAATGTTGTTCTCCAAAACATTTTGGAGGATCAGGACAACTAGTGTCTTCAACCTTTTGCAAATTCTCATTAAATACGAGAACATGACTTTTGCCATATTATACTCTATCATGTTGCAACCAAAACTTCGTTTCAGATATCACAATATCTTCCACACATCATGGTTTCTGAAACAACTCTTTCAGATCCTAGATAACCTTGATATTAAGACAATCCTTTGAATATCAAGAATCATGGAGACAAACATGATACTCATACACTAACTTTTGGAATTGTCACTCTTGTTTTAATACCAATTATTAAACTTCATGGAGTAACCGGAACTTACTGAAAGTTTGCAATAGGACTTTTAAACTTTAGATTAACACTTCAAAACAATACGATACCAGTTCGTAAACTAACTAACCAGAATTCTATAGTTCTATCATCTCAATTAAAACTAAGCGCAAGGTGGTAAACGGATGCCAATGACTACAACAACTATGCAAATTCACTTTGATTTAATTTATGATAAATAGTGTTCAACTTTTAATCATATTGCCGTTGAACTCCCACTCAAAACAATATCCCTCACATTGTTTTAATGATCACACGAACCAAATCCACCACATCAAAACCGATCATCACGAGAGTTGATGTAGCTTCAATGGCGAACAATCAACATGTTCATCATATCTACTATATGACTCATGCTTTACCTTTCGGTGATCCGTGTTCCTGAGACCATGTCTGTACATGCTAGGCTCGTCAAGATCAAACCTTAGCTTCCGCATAAGCAAATCTGGCTTGCTTACGTTGTATACACTTGCGGAATCTAACACACCCGATCATCACGTGGTGCTTCGAAACAACAAGCTTTAGCAACGGTGCATACTAAGGGTGAACACTTTAGAACTTGAAATTTATGTGCATGAGGGATCATCTTATAATGCTACCGTCGTCTACTAAGCAATACAAGATGCATAAAGGATTAACATCACATGCAATTCATAATATGTGATATGATATGGCCTTTCTTCTTTGTGCTTCCGATCTCCATCTTCAAGCACGAACATGATCTCCATCATCACCGGCATAGCATCAAGGTCAATGACGCTTCTTCATGGTTGTCGTCCACCAGCTTCAACTATTACAACTTTTTGAATAGACACGCGGGTCTTAATAGAAATTAAAGACAACCATATGGCTCCTGCCGGTTGCCGACTTACAATAAGGAACATTGCATACATCATATATAATCACAATTATGGCCATATCACATCACTGCACACCCCTGCAAAACAAAGTTAGACGCCTCTACTTTCTTTGCATATTTTACGTGGTTTGGGGCTTTCAATAAGTGTCGTTCTAACTTACGAATAAGAACCACAACATTGATACTAGTATTGTTAATCACCTGTTGTAAATTGGATCTTAACTATGCTAGGAGAAACAGGCACCCGCAAAGCCACTTATGCAATACAAGTTGCATGTCAAGCGTGGAGCAAGTCTCATGAACGATGTCATGTAAGGTTAGCCCGGGCCGCTTCATCCCAACATACCGCAAGATGCAAAGTACACAAGAAGCAATCAACAATAAAAACATCAATGCCCACAATGACCATTGTGTTCTACTCGTGCAACAGATCTACATATAGACACGGCTCTGATACCACTGTAGGGTTTCGTAGCATGGAAAACAAAAATTTTCTACCGCATGAACACACAATCAAGATCTAATCTATGATCAAGCCAAGATCTATCTACTAGATTGTAGCAACGAGTCGATAGAGGAACTCACCCTCGAAGATTCCAAAGCGGTTAACGAGAGCAGATTCTCGTGGGTGATGTAGTCGTACACTTGCCGATCTCAAGATCGCGTAGACGATCCTTCCGGCGCTGCGTTCCGGCAGCGCTCCCGCAGTCGGTCACACGTTCGGTACTCGACGAAGACCTTCCTCTCCCTTGTTCCAGCAGGCAGCGGAGGTTGTAGCACTCTCCTCGCGATTCCGGCAGCACAACGGCGTGGTACCGGAAGTAGAGGGGAGATCTCGCAGGGCTTCGCCTTAAGCCGGAGCGAGTATGGTGGAGTATGAGAGGGCTCCTCGGCGATCTAGGTTTTAGACACACCAAGGAGGAGGTGCTAGAGCCGGCGGCTAGGGTTTGGGGCACCCCAAGTCGGCGGCTAGGGCAACCCTGGGAGGTGGCGGCAGCAGCAGGAGGTGGTGGCGCCAATCTTGGGTTTTGGAGGAGAGGTACTTGTGTGCTAGGAGGGGCAGCCCTGCCCCTCCCTTTATAGGTGGGAGGCGCGGCCAAGGGGAGGGGAGTCCCTCCCCAACTCGGCTTGGAGGTGGGCCGGCGGTTGGAGGAGGGAATCCCTCCCCAACTCGGTTTCCCACTCCTCCTCCTCTTTCCAAAACTTGCCGTTTGACTTTCAAACTAGCCGTTTGACTTTTCAAATTAGGATTTAAATACACCCTTTATTTTGGACAGCAAAGACACCTAGTACATGATGCAATCATTCCAACTTACAATGACACATTCATGTACCCTTCCCCTTCCCGGAGTGCCAGACATTCCGGAACATTCTCGATGAAAACACCGGAACCATTCCCCAACTCCGAAACAGGACTTTCTTTATATGAATCTTATTCTCCGGACCATTCCGGATATCCTCGTGATATCCCGGATCCCATCCGAGACTCCGAACAACATTCGGTCTCTTACTCATCATTCCATAACTACTCAACAACATCGAATCCTTAAGTGTGTCTCCCTATGGTTCGTGAATTATGCGGACATGATCGAGACACTTCTCCGATCAATAACCAATAGAGGAATCTGGAAATTCATATGGCTCCCACATATTTCTACGATTACTTTGCGATCGAATGAACCACTTACATACGATACCAATTTCCCTTTGTCTCACGATATTTTACTTATCCGAGGTTATGATCGTCGGTATCTCTGCATACCTAGTTCAACCTCGTTACTGATAAGTACTCTTTTCTCGTTCCCGTGGTATATGATTCCTTGTGAGCCCGTCACATGCTTGCAAGCTAATTGGATGACATTCCACCGAGAGGGCCCAGAGTATATCTATCCGTCATATGGATGGACAAATCCCACTCTTGATCCATGTGTCTCAACCAATACTTTCCGAACACTCAATGCCACCTTTATAGCCACCCTGTTACGGTGTGGTGTTTGATGTCATCAAAGCATCCTTCCGGTAAAGGTGATATACATGATCTCATGGTCGAAGGAATCAGGTTACTATGTATCAGAAAGCTTATAGCAAATGAACTATATTAAATGACTTGATCTTTATGCTACGCTTTAACTATAGGAGTATGTCCATCACATCATTCTCCTAATGATATGACCCTATTGTTAATAACATCTCTATGTTCATGATCAGGAAACCATGATCATATATTAACCAACAAGCTAGTTTAACAAGAGCTTTACTAGGGACTCTTTTATGTTTACAAATCACACAAGTATTAATGTTTCCGGTTAATACAATTATAGCATGGTATGTAAACATTTATCATAAGTATGAAGATATGATAATAACCACTTTATTATTGCCTCTTGGGCATATCTCCAACAATCCCATGGTGGCCAATGATTGGCTACGCTCTGTGAACAAGGACTTGGTAACTGTGGGCTGCACTGATGCAGAAAAGGTCAGATTTGCAGCACACTTGTTGGAAGGACCAGCCGCCACTTGGTGGGATAACTTCCAGATCACCACTCCCATAGAAGATGTGACATGGGCTATCTTTGAGGATGGCTTTCGTACTGCTCATATCTCATCTGGAGTGATGAGTCTGAAAAAGAAGGAGTTTCATAACCTGAAGCAGCGCCACCGCAGCGTGGCTGAATATATTGAGGAGTTCAACAATCTGGTGCGATATGCACCAGATGAAGTTGACACTGATGCTAAGAGGAAAGAAGAGTTCCTCGAAGGGTTGAATGATGAGCGGAATCTGCAGTTGGCTATGGCCTATGTTCCCACTTATCAGTTTCTCTGTGACAAGGCTGCTATTTTGGAGAACAAAATAAAGCAAGTTGAAAGCAGGAAGAGGAAGCACTCTGACAAGCACAGCTCGGGATCGTCACACAAACGATCCCATTATGATGACAGTGGAAGCTCAGGATCCCACAAGCATGGGAAATTCAACAAGCACCACAACCACAACCGTCATGACAACAAGCATCACCGTAGTCATGACAATGACAAGTACAAGAACCACAAGGGTGGATACAAGAGCCACCACAGTGGTAATGGAAGTGGAAGTGGAAATCGGCCTGTCAAGAAGGACATTAGTCAGGTTGAAGGACCCAAAAAGCCCAACCTTTTCAGAAGGGACAGGTTAACCACATAAATGTGGAGGAAGTCTATGAGGAGCCTGATGCTGTTGCTGGTAAGTTCAGACTCAATTCTATTCCAGCATTTGTTCTTTTTGATACTGGAGCATCGCATTCATTCATATCAAAAGCATTTGTTGATAGAAATGGGTTTCCAACTGAAAACATTGGGTGTCCAATAAAAGTCAGTTCTCCGGGTGGAGATATGATAGTAAGTCTTGGATGCCGGGATCTAGTAATAGAGTTTGCAAAGCATAAATTTCCAGTGAGTCTAATAATCCTAGATTCCCAAGGACTAGACGTAATATTGGGAATGGATTGGATGGCTAAGTATGAAGGAGTACTAGATTGTGCTAATCGTACTGTTGCACTCACAACCCCGGAAAGAAAACGGATTAAATTTAAGTCTAACTTTGAGCCAAAAGGGAGTAAGCTAAATTCTCTTAAGGGGGTTAGCATAGACAGTGTGCCAATTGTGAGTGAATATCCGGATGTGTTTCCGGAAGAATTGCCGGGAATGCCACCAGATAGAGATGTGGAGTTTCTTATAGATTTGGTACCAGGATCTAGACCAATAGCAAAGAGACCTTATAAAATGCCAGTTGATGAACTGAAAGAACTCAAGAAACAACTTGGAGAACAGTTGCAGAAAGGATTTATTCAACCAAGTTCTTCATCTTGGGGAGCCCCAGTTTTGTTCGTGGAGAAGAAAGATAGAAGTCAGAGGTTATGCATAGATTACCGTTCACTCAATGACGTGACTATCAAGAACAAATACCCTTTGCCTAGAATTAATGACCTGTTTGATCAGCTAGAAGGAGCTTGTGTGTTCTCAAAGATTGATCTCCGGTCAGGCTATTTTCAACTCAAGATAAGAGAACAAGACATACCTAAGACAACGTTCACCACAAGGTATGGATTATATGAGTATACCGTGATGCCATTTGGTTTGACCAATGCTCCAGCATACTTCATGAATATGATGAACAAGGTGTTCATGGAATTCCTTGACAAGTTTGTTGTCGTTTTCATCGATGACATTTTAGTCTACTCCAAGAGCAAAGAAGAGTATGAAGGACATTTACGTTTAATACTTGAAAAGTTAAGAGAGCATAAACTGTATGCCAAATTCAGCAATTGTGAATTCTGGTTGAATGAAGTTGGATTTCTTGGACATGTTATGACAAAGGATGGTGTAGCAGTTGATCCTGCTAAAGTTTCAGCTGTAACTGAATGGGAATCTCCCAAATCAGTGAAAGAAGTTCGTAGTTTCCTTGGCTTAGCAGGATACTACAGAAGGTTCATTGAAAATTTCTCAAAGGTAGCTAAGCCCATGACGGAATTGCTAAAGAAAGACAAGAAGTTTGCTTGGTCTGAAGGTTGTGAACTCAGCTTTTAGGATTTGAAGAAGAGACTTGTGACAACACCAGTCTTGTGTCTGCCAGATTTGGTGAAAGATTTCCAAGTATATTGTGATGCATCTCATCAGGGTTTGGGTGCAGTACTTATGCAAGACGGTAAAGTTGTGGCTTATGCCTCGAGACAACTCAAAACTCATGAAGTGAACTATCCTACTCATGATTTAGAGTTAGCCTCTGTTGTCCATGCACTAAAAACATGGAGACACTATCTTTTGGGAAAACGTTGTGAAGTGTTCACAGATCACAAAAGTTGGAAGTATATATTCACCCAGAAGGAAATTAATATGAGACAAAGAAGATGGCTAGAACTCATCAAGGACTATGACTTAAGTTTGCAATACCATCCCGGTAAAGCAAATGTTGTAGCAGATGCTTTAAGTCGTAAAGTTTTTGTGAATGGCCTTACCAAAGGAGAAATGCCAGATGACTTGTGTGCCCAATTTAGAGAACTCAGATTGGAGATTGTGCCTGAAGGACATCTCATGTCTTTGGATGTTCAACCCACTCTATTGGACAAGATCAAAGAAGCCCAGAAGACTGATAAGGAAATTGAAGAAATTAAAGAGAAGATTGGCAAGGGAAAAGCCAAAGGATTCCATGAAAACGAACATGGAACTTTATGGCATGGGAAACGTATCTGTATTCCACAAGATCCGGAGCTTCGGAAACTGATTTTGCAAGAAGCACACAACTATCCGTATTCCATTCATCTGGGTAACACCAAAATGTACATGGACATGAAAGAAAGATTTTGGTGGAATAATCTCAAGAAGGACATCGCCGAACATATTGCTTTGTGTGATGTGTGTAGTAGAGTGAAAGCGGAACATCAGAAACCAGCAGGTTTGCTTCAACCACTACCTATTCCTGATTGGAAGTGGGACAAGATTGGTATGGATTTCATTACCGGATTACCAAGGACCCGGTCAGGATACGATTCTATTTGGATAGTAGTGGATCGCCTAACTAAAGTGGCTCATTTCATACCCGTGAAGACAACATATACAAGTGCTAAGTTGGCTAAGATCTACATGAGTAGAATTGTATGTCTACATGGAGTGCCCAAGAGTATTGTGTCTGATAGGGGAACTCAATTCACTTCCCATTTTTGGAGACAGCTACATGAGTCATTGGGAACGAGGTTGGAATTCAGCACTGCTTTTCATCCTCAAACTGATGGACAGACAGAAAGGACCAATCAGATTCTTGAAGACATGTTGAGAGCATGTGCCTTAGACTATGGAGCCAGTTGGGATGAAAGTCTTCCTTACGCAGAATTTTCTTATAACAACAGCTATCAAGCCAGCATTGAGATGGCACCATTTGAATTTCTCTATGGAATAAAGTGTAGCACCCCATTGTTATGGAATGGTGTGGGAGAAAGAAGTTTATTCGGACCAGATTTCATCAAAGAAGCCGAAGAGAAAGTCAAGTTGGTTAAGGACAGGTTGAAGATAGCACAGTCCCGACAGAAAAGCTACGCAGATCCTAAGCGTAAAGAAGTCACCTACGAAGTTGGTGATAGAGCTTATCTTAGAGTGTCACCACTTCGTGGAGTGAAGAGGTTCGGAGTCAAAGGAAAATTGGCACCAAGATATGTTGGGACATTCAGGATTCTGAGTCGTAAAGGAGAAGTTGCCTATGAAATTGAACTCCCAAAATCTTTGTCAGCCGTCCATAATGTGTTTCATGTGAGCCAACTTAAGAAATGTCACCCAGAAATGGAAGAAACTTCTTTGAAAGATACTATACCTTTGGAAGAGGTTCAGTTATAAAGTGATCTCACTTATGAGGAGAAGCCTATCAAGATTCTTGAGACTGCAGAAAGAGTCACACGTACCAAGACTATCAAATTCTGCAAATTTCAATGGAACCATCATTCCGAAGAAGAAGCAACATGGGAAAGAGAAGATGATCTTCGGAAAGACCACCCTCACCTATTTGCTAGCCAATCCGAATCTCGAGGGCGAGATTCACCTTAAGGGGGTTAGATTTGTAACATCCCTAAAATCATGTTTTGAACTTATGCATAGCATCCATGCATCCATGAGCATATGAATTTCATTTCAAACAAATCAATTAAAAACAGAAGCATTTGTGCTTATTATTTTATGTAAATTACTCAAACCTTGGTGCTACTTGATGTTGATAAAAGCACTGTTTATCTTTCAATAATGTTTAGAATCCAAACACAAGTGATTTCAAAAAGTTGAGCAAAGTCTCAAAGCAAAATGTGAAATAAAACCAAATCTATGCCTATTATCACACCTCATAAAGGCATGGTTTTATTTTTATTTTCAAAAGATCCAAGTGTGTTTGAGTGAACACATGTGTTTGGCACTTATTTGAGTACAAGTTTGATGGTACAAAAGTCCTGAAAAGCTTTGGTTTCAAACAGATTTGAATTAGGGTTTGAAAACCATTTCAAAAAAACAAACAGAAAAAGAAAAAGCCTAAAGAGAGAAAAAAATACCACCCAGCCGAATCTGGCCCAGCTAAGCCCAGCACCCCACCCCCGCGAACCGTTTTCTTCACTCGCCCCCGCACCCACTAGCTCGCTGAAAGGCAGGACCCACTCCCCCTCCTTCTCTCTCGCTGACAGCCGCGGCCCACACGACGTCGTCGTCTCCACCTGCAGACAGCTCAATCCCCAAATCACGCCGGCCGTTCCCAGTATTGATTCGCGGCGTCAATTCACGATGAATGCCGGAGTAAATCTCGCTCGCGACCAGGCTACTTAAACCCCCTCTGCCCGCTCTCCCTTTCCCCCAAACCCCAAACGCAGAGCGCCCCCAGGCTGCGAGAATTCCTCGCCGCAATCCCGCTGTTCCGACGACCTCGCCGACGAATTCCGGTGAGCACCGCACTCCCCTCTGCCCATGGTTCATGCTATCTTGCTCTACATCTCTGTGCGCATCTACTAACACTTCCCGTTTGCTCGCGCATGGCCTGTAGCCTCGGCAACGACAACAACTGAGCTCCGCCGCTCTCTGCTCGAACTCCGGCGACCTTTCACCGTAAGTTCCAGCCTCCCCTTGCCCTCTATTTGATACGCGTAAGATCCCCAGCGTCCTACGCATCTAACAGTACCCTCCCCTTGTCTTAGCGTGGCTCAGAACATCGCCAACGTCGACGAGCAGAAACCACAGCCGCCAGGGACTACTCCGACGAGCAATCCGCGACGACTCCGAGCGCCCCTTCGCCAACGAGGGACACGTTGAGCTTCACCTCGTCACTGTGGTTCTGGTGAGCATCCTCCCACCTCCCCGCGCGACCTAGTTCGCCGGCTCCGCCACTGACAGAGCGCTCCGCCGCTCGCCGCCGTGCCAACGCCGCTCGAGTTAGGTCAAGTCAGTATGCACCGTTAGATGTAGATCTTGCGGCTAAGACTAGAACTTAAACGAAGAGGTATGAGCGCATCTGAGACACTAGATCTAACTTAAATCCTACGGCTCGCAGAGACCGATCCGCATGAAGCGGTACCGGCCAGTAGAATAGCGCCGCGTGGCAGTGGTGTAGATTTAAAACAGGATTTGAATCTGATTAATGTTTGAATTTGATTTGGCTATAACTGTTGATCCCCACGTTAGAAATTGATAAATTTTATACCATTGGATTCAGGAGAGCAAGCTCTTTCTAAATATGCAATGTGTTTAATGTTTAGCTTCTGTTAAAAAGGTTTTTTTGCAGAAACTTGTGTAGGGATAATTTGAGTATATGAAATGTTTAGGAAATGATTTAGGGTTTAAACAAATGTTGTTTGGCAAGTTTTCAACTTGATTATGAATCAGTACTATTTGCTTGCTTTGTTGAGTTTTAAAAATCATCACATATCATTTGCATGCATGCATATATTTTTGATTGTATATGTTTTATATGTGATTGTGGCTATGAATCTTTGTGTACATTTTGGTGCTAGTGATTGTGATTGTGAAGAGTGCTACTCTCCAAACTACCAAGGCAAGTGGTACTTCATGAATATTTTTATCCCATGTTTTATACCTAGCATTAGAAGTATTTTTGCTAAGTCTTGCATGATAATATTTTGCTTATATGCCATGTTGGGAAATCCTAAGTAGTTGTAGAATTGCTAGGGAATTTCTAAGTTAAGTTACTATATATGCCATGATTAGCCTAGCTAGTAGCAAACCAGGGTTGGTGAAATATACATGCTATGATGAAAAATATTTCTAAGTCTTTGGACTTGTGTTTTGCCTAATAAAACAACTAAGTTAATAAAACACCTGGGTGGAATGGAAGGAATGGTTTATGTTGAGTGGTTACACAAGGCCCATCTCTATGGTTTACCTTGTGTATCTCACTTGTGGTAAGACACCCAGGAACAAAGAGATTTTAGAGGCCAAGTGTTAAGAAACTTCTAGTGCAGCCACTTGGCAATATGGGCTCTGCCTGGACCATATAGGTTGCTAGAACTTAGCCATTTGGACAGTTGGTGGTAGTGGGAATGATAGGTTGGAGCGCGTCCATTTGGTCTAAGGAAAGGCTTCTGAAAGGTCCTGTCTTGGTGAAACCAAGTCTGGTGGGGAAAGTGCACAACCTCTGCAGATGGAAAAATCTAAGTACTTAGCCAAGTCCATGGCAATGGACAAATTTGAGCATCAAGACATGGAAGCTATCAAGAATCTCCTCATCCCAATTAATAAGTAAAAACTTGTGGGTGAACAAGGGTGAAGGACCTCAATGTCTATTGGTGGTTCCTTGGGAAAGTTTTGACAGAAAAACTTAGTGATTTCAACTAATAGGCAAAACCTATTTTGAGCAAAGCAAGCCAAGCTACACTTAGCCAAATTGCATATAGTATCTAGTCCACATAAATTATACTAAGGTATCACTTGCCAATACTATTCCAATGTATTGACCCCCTATGGCTGTAACTTGTGATGTTGCAGGATACTCTGATGAGGATTAGGTGTCATGAGTCTACACTCAACATGTTTGCCTGTGGCACATGAAGATGAAGACTTTTATTTATTTACTTATTCAAACTCTTGTATTAGGCCTGTGGCCTTGGAGTTATAAAGACTATGTTTATCTCTGGAATGGTTGTAATAAATGACCTTTGTATCTGTGTACTTCATCTTAAACTGTGGATGCTAGCATTGATCCAGGGACTAGCATTGCAATCACAGGGATCCTTTTCCTTTATAAAGGAGGGATCTTACAAACAACCTCTACGACGCTTTGGAGATGAGAAGAGACACGCCATTGGCAAAGAGATAGCTAGGTTACTTAAAGCTAGATTTATCCGAGAAGTCCTTCACACCTGATGGGTGGCCAATCCTGTACTTGTCCCCAAAAAGGGAACCAATGAATTAAGAATGTGCATTGATTACACTGGCTTGAACAAAGCATGTCCCAAAGATCCATTTGCTTTGCCTCGCATTGACCAAGTCATTGACTCGACGGCTGGCTCGGAACTTTTGTGTTTTCTCGATGCATACTCAGAATACCACCAGATCAAGATGAGAGTCGGACCAATTGGCCACTTTGTTCACTACCCCATACGACACGTTTTGCTATGTCACGATGCCCTTTGGGCTGAAAAACGCAGGTGCTACCTACCAACGGACAATGCAACGTTGCCTTCACGACCAAATTGGTCGGAACATTCACGCCTATGTGGATGATATCACGGTGATGTCTAAAAAATCAAACGACTTAATCTCCGAATTAAAAGAAACCTTTGATAATCTCCGGAAATACAACATGATGCTTAACCCTAAGAAGTGCGTCTTCGGGGTTCCAGCCGGCAAATTGTTCGGCTTCATCGTCTCCCAACGTGGAATCGAGGTCAACCCGAAGAAAATCAAGGCCATCTTAAACATAAACCGTCTGACATGACTAAAGGACATTCAACGACTAACAGGTTGTGTTGCAGCAGTTAGTCGGTTCGTCAGCCGACTTGGAGAGAAGGCTCTGCCACTGTACAAGTTGCTGAAGAAGGCGGACAAATTCACGTGGACGGACGAAGCAGATGCAGCATTGAAGCATCTCAAGGAGATTCTTTCCTCAGCGCCCATCCTTGCGGCACCCGAGCCTGGTGAGCCCCTGCTAATTTACATGGCGGCAACCAACAGGATTATTAGCATCGTCGTCGTGGTAGAGCGGAAGGAACTAGGCTACGATCACGGAGTTCAACGACCAGTTTACTATGTGAGCAAGGTCTTGACGGAGTCCAAGAAGCGTCACCCGCACTACCAAAAGATAGCTTATGGATTATTCCTTGCTTCTCGGAAGTTGAGGCATTACTTTCAGGAGCACCCAATCACAGTGGTGAGCAAGACTCCACTGTCCGACATCATCAATAACAGCGACGCTATAAGAAGGGTCACGAAGTGGGGCATTGAACTTGCCGCCTTCGAGATCACCTACAAGAGACACGACGCTATCAAGTCACAAGCCTTGGCGGATTTTGTTGCAGATTGGACGGAGATGCCAGACGCTACTCCGTTGCCAGAACCAGAGTACTGGGTGATGCACTTTGACGGATCAAAGCTGCTCAACGGCTCAGGGGCTGGTGTATTGCTACAGTCACCAACAGGAGACAAGCTACACTACGTTCTGCAGATCCACTTCGAGGCTACAAACAACATGGCAGAGTATGAAGGACTCATTCACGGACTACGTGTAGCCAAGGATATTGGCATCAAGCGCATAGTTTGCTGTGGAGATTCCGACTTGGTTTCCCAACAGGTGGCTGTCACCTGGAATGCGCGGAACCCTATGATGGTGGCATATCGAGACGAAGTGGACAAGATAGTCAAGAGCTTCTTGGGCTACGAAGTCAAGTATGTGCCTAGGGAACAAAACGAGGCGGCTGGTCTGCTCTCTAAGCTAGGATCAGGGCGCAAGCGAATTCCGCCAGGAGTTTTCCTAGAGCACCTGCGCACACCATCCGTGAAGGGAGCCGACATCGACAACACGGATAGAGCTGACTCTTTCGTCAACATGGTGACCAAGGTCCCTCCGGCTTGGACAAAACCGTTCATGGAATACCTCGAACATGGAACTTTGCCCGACGACGAAGTCAAAATACGGCAAATAGTACGACGAGCAAAGGGTTATACCATAATCAATGGGCAACTCTATAAAAGGAGAACTACTGGTGTATACCTAAAGTGTATTTCCCAGCAAGAAGGTATGGAAATCCTACGCGAAATCCATCTCGGAGATTGCGGGCATCACGCCGCTCCTCGATCGTTGGTCGCGAAAGCCTTTCGGCAAGGATTATAATGGCTGACCGCGAAGGCGGATGCCGACCAGCTGGTTGAGACATGCATGGAATGCCAGTATTATGCCCGACAACCACATGTTCCTGCTGAAGAACTGCGAACAATACCAATAACTTGGCCGTTTGCAGTCTGGGGGCTGGACATGGTGGGACCGTTACAGATGGCACCTTGTGGGTTTACGCATCTGCTTGAAGCAGTTGACAAATTCACCAAATGGATAGAAGCTAAACCCATTAGAAAGCTTGATGGGGCAACTGCCCTCAGGTTCGTCCAAGATCTAGTGGTGAGATTTGGTCTCCCACATAGCATTATCACCGACAATGGCAACAATTTATCACTCGAAGAAGTGGAGGATTATTGCTGGGAGAAAGGCATCCGGCTTGACTTTGCATCTGTGGCACACCCACAATCCAATGGTCAAGTCGAGCGAGCCAATGGATTAATTCTGCAGGGAATCAAGCCACGTCTTGAGGCACCACTACATAGAGCAGCTGGAGCCTGGGCGGAAGAATTGCCATCTGTGCTGTGGAGTTTGCGAACTACACCCAACAGATCCACCGGCTACACCCCTTATTTCATGGTATATGGAGCAGAAGCAATCCTCCCTTCCGACATCCTTCATGATGCACCAAGAGTTGCCGCCTACGACGAGGATGACGCTGAAGAATCCAGGCGCCTAGATGTGGACCTTCTCGAGGAAGAGCGTGTTTTGGCATGCCAAAGATCTGCCATCTACCAGCAGAAGCTACGCAGCTACCATAGTCGTCGCGTTCGGCATCGCTCGTTTAAAGAGGGGGATTTGGTGCTCCGACTTAAGCAGAAGAAGTCACACAAGTTATCCCCGCCATGGGAAGGACCGTTCATCATAAGCAAGGCGCTACTCAATGGATTTTACTACCTTGTTGACAATCATGAACTAAAGGATAGACCCAACAAGGATCATAAGCGTAAGCGACGTGACCCGGATGATGACTACCCGGAGCTTGATCGGCCATGGAACATAGCACAGCTACGTCCTTTCTACACTTAGCATTTTTTATCTAATTGTGTATCTCTTATATGATCAATGAAATAAAGCTCTTTGGTTCACTCATATTTCTGAGTCTTTTACCTCCTTTAGTGTTCATTTTTGGATCATGTAAAACCTTTATGCACAAGTATTGCGTTTGCACTTGTGAAAATTCCGCCTACGGGCGTTAGCTTAAGTTTTCTGGTCTACACGTTCTTTGTTGTTTTTATGTGGATTCTGGAGTAGTGACTTTCGACACTTATTGTCGGCAATTTTGTGCCCAGGTTATTGATGGTGCCATTGAGCATCATCACCTGAGCGCATGGTTTCGACAACGACTCTTCCGACTCACAAAAAGTCAAGCATAAGAACCAAAGTAATGGATAAGCCAGCACTTGCTTAAAAAATATATACATGCTGGAAACTAGTTCTTAAGTAGCAGGAAATAACAACCATTGTTTTCCGCCTTAAGTTACATCATCAAGTTTTTTCCGCGCATACACCAAAGGTGAAACAAGTATTACAAAGTTGTTTTTCATTCCTTTGGCGCAGGAGACTTGGAAGCAGCATCGCCACCAGCCGGAGAATCACCCTCAACGTCAGCACTGTGGTGGGACTCGGAGGAGTCTTGGTTGATGCTATCGATGGTGTTCATGGGCACGAAGACGTCGATGTCCACCAACTCGACAACTCTGGTGTCATAACCCGCGAGTGACGACAAGATGGCTTCGTGATCAATCTCTTTGCCGTCATCGTCAATGTCGGGGATACCAGAGGTCACCATATCGATGTCGGCATCTTTGTAGTGTGCCTTCACCATTGACAGTGCCATCCTTGTGCTAGCCCATGCACATGAAGCTTTCCAGCTTGTGATACGCTCGGGGGCTCGGCGCAAAATCTCTGAGTACTTCGCCACGGAGTCCGAGGCCTTAATGTGTATCTAGAGGGGCTTGGCAATCTCTTTGGCTTGGGTGATGGCGGTGTTGATGAAGTTGCCGACAAGAACCATGCATTCCTTGGCTAGAGGAGGCGATCTGGTTAAACCCATAGGAGCTGCAAATTTCGACAAGAAACGCATGAGTTCAACAATTCAAAGTATCTAGACTATAGAAATACAAGGCGGAGAAATCTTATTGAAGATGCTGGCCTCAGCTTGCCAGAGGGTGTCCGCCAAGGATTGTTTCTCTTGTTGGAGGAGCTTGTACGCCTCGCCATGGCGGTGATTCTGCTCATCGGCAGCACGCTTTTGATCTTTCAAGATCGCGATCTCCTCCTTCAAGCGGTTGATTTCCTCGGCGGCGAAGTCCTGCAAGGCCTTCATTGATTCTTCATGCATTTTCAGCATTTCTCCCCTCTCCTTTTTAAGGATCTTGTTCTCGCTGTCCAGTTGCTGGATGTGCTTGGACTGCTCGACAATGTCCTTGGCCTTGGCAACATGTTCTGCAAAGTCGGAGAAAACAAAGTACACAGTGAGTACTCGGAGAATGAAGGCACAAAACCAAGACAGAATGCGCAAAAAGAAAACAGACTCTTGTTTTTGATGATCTGTTCCTTCAAGATGGCAGTTTTACCCTTTTCGTCTTTAAGATCTGCGCGCATCTTCTGGTACTTGTCATTGGCCATGCCCCTCCGATCATTCTTGTTCTATGGAAAAAAGGAAAAAAGTTAAACCATTCTTTAGTCTACTTGGAGCATCTAGTCGGAAGCTTTCCACCTAGACGCTCAGGGGATACAGCGAGAGTTTTTTACTTAGCATTATGCTTAGCTTTTCTTTAAAGCATCTAGTCAAAACTAATTTAGTTCTCGATTAGAAGCTTGGGGGCTACAGTATAAAGTTTTTTAACTCGGAATCTGCTTAGCTTTTCTTTAAGCATCTAGTCGGAACTAATTCAGTTACAACTAGAGGCTTGAGGGCTACAGTATTGAGAATTATAAACACTGCGTATGCTACTCTTAAAGCATCTAGTCGGAATAGTTCATTCCATCTAAATTCTTGGGGGCTACAGTGAGAGTTTTTTCTAACTTAGTCACTCTTAGAGCATATAGATGCAAAACCTATGGTTTTCCGTCTACATCCTCGGGGGTTACAGTGGGATACTCATATGAAATGAAAAAGGCAAAGTAAACTTACAAGTGCGATGATCTTGAGATTTGTAGCGCTCTCGGCTAGCAGCTTGCCAAAGGAAATGCTATTTCCTTTCAATATTTCTGCTTGTCGGAGGAGCTCCTCAAGACCGCATGTCGGAGATGTCGGTACTCCTCCAGGAACCAGAGTTGTGTTACTCAGCGTGAGCGTCGGGTAGACTATCTTTGGAGGTCTTCTTGAGACTGGTCGTGGCTTTCTTCCTAAAACGTGCGAAATGCATAAGAACAGGAGCAAGACAGATAAATAGAAAATGTCGGAAAATGAGAGGCTTACACTAGGGGGGGTGCTTTGGCAAAGATCCCGGTGGTTCTTCTCTTTTTCGCCTCCAGGGCGGCGGTAGTCTTTTTTGAGGCTCCACCCTCCGTCTTCTTCTTCTTGCCTCCGTCGGCAGCATCAGAGGTGGAGCTCTTCCGCTTTCGCGCCAACGGGACCTCGTTGTCGGACACGACCGTGAATTCCTTCATATTTGGATCGTAGATTTGGGCAGCCAGGTTGCCCTCCTCTAGATCGCTAAGCTGTTAAGTGAGAAGTCACCGTGTTAGACAAAATGACATTTGCAATACGGAAGAACTGGAGTATATGTCATGCACGGAAAATAAAAACCTACCTTTGGGCACTTGCCGTCTACTAACATGTCGTAGGTGATGGTGAAGCCATGCTTCTTATCCTTCACCTTGACGATGTCCTTAAGGCGGAGCTTGACGGAGTCGCTCGAGAAGTTGTCCACGGAGATGCGGAGACTATCCCTTCTGTCGCTGGTATACTCGTGCATGTACTTCGCGCGGTGCTCCAGAGGTTGGATTCGCCTGATGAACCAGCACATGGCCAGGTCCAAGCCGGTCAAACCCGTCTCTACAAACCATTCGATCTGCCTTATAGCGCGAGAAGCGTCGAGGTCGGAGGGAAGGGAGGCTTGGGATCTCCATGTGGAAACTTCAGCGACGGCTCCGTCCACAAAGTCTAGGTACGTGACTTCTCGACCCCCCAAAGGAATGTCGGGGCCGTAGAAGTACGTCTACTGCCAATTCTTGCAAGACTCGTGGCCAACGATGTCGGGCAACCGCCGGCCAGCCAGGTCGAATCTTGAAGCTTATGGTGCCGCAGTTCCTAAGCTCCTCCTTACTACGTCCGGCTTCACGTTTGACGGTGAAGAAGTACACAAAAAGGTCTAACCTAGGCCTTATCCCTAGATATCCCTCGCAAAGTGCCGCGAAGTTTCTAAGCACTAAGATACTATTGGGGGAAAGGTTGTGGGGTTGGACCCTATAGTGGTTTAAGACGGAGAGGAAGAAGTGGGAGATGGGCAGGGAAACGCCGCGTACCAGCTGAGCTTTGGGTACACCTTTTCTTCGGCTTGGGGAGAAGGTGTCACCTCGCCGGCCGGCGCCGCCCGCCAGGCGAGCCCCTCCGTCGCAGGGAGGTAGCCTTCGGCGACCATCTCTTGGATATCGTGGTCAGCGATGTCCGAGCCGCGCCATTCGCCCTTGTGCGAATCTGGCTCCTCCTCCAGTGGCTCTAGCGCCGCCAAATTTTGGTCGCCGCTGGTGGATTTGATCACCACCGATGCGGGGATGACCAGGCCCTCTGGGGGCACGACGACGGGGCTCGCCATCTTCACCGCGGCTTCGCTCGACGCCGCCATTGATGGGGAGGTGCTGCTGCTAGCCATGGGGTGAAGATTGGGTGCGACTAATGCAGATGGGAGCTAGGGTTTTTTCGAGGTTTCTCGCGGAGAGCTCGAGGAGAAGCGCGGCTGAAGGAAGAAGATGATGCGAGGAGAATGAGGTAAAAAGTGGAGATTTCCCCACGGTTACTATTTATCATCCTCGGCGTCAAGATTCATGCAGCTTGATCGGACGGTTGCCACGTAGACGACGTGTTCGCGAACATGCGCGGAAATTTCACCACATCTCCAATAGTCGCCGCCAACGGTTCGTCGCTCGCACGGGAAAATCGGATATGATTGCGTTCTCTGCATGTGTGAGTTACGAGGCGTCACTGACCTAAGCCTACGTCGTCCTAGCTGACATGGGTAGATGAGCCATCACATCGAAGATTCCGACATAGACGGATTCAATCCGACTATGGAAGAGTACAATGGAAGACTCAACATTTCTCCGGATTACAAGTCAAAGACGGAGAAAGCCTTGCAGGGTTCTTTGGGAGGACTACAAGATGTTGCTTGACGATTTGCCGACATCCATCTAGACGGAGCATTCCACATGAAGAGGAAAGACGGCGCAAGATCTCGGAGTTCTCCGGGGGCTACTGTTGGGGATATGCTATATGGGTATCCTTATAGCATGTCTCTTATCCGGCTAACCCGGGTGGCCCATAGTCGGTAGCATGGCCTATGGCCTGCTGGGCGGCCCAGTTAGATGGATCCAGAAGGAAGGCTACGGTGGAGTCACCAACGTACCCGGAGCCTTGGAGTGCAAGATACACAAGACTAGTAATAGACGGTGTAGGACTCTGTAACCTGTCCGGCTAGGACTTTTCCCTGTAACCCTAGGACCTGGCGACTATATAAGTCGGGCCTATGGGAGACTTTAGGGCACAACCTAGTATCGATTCACACAACCTCGCACAGCGAACCAATCCCTGTAACTCGACATATTGCCCTTATAGTGATTTATAGCAGGAGTAGGATTCCGCCACCGTCGTGGGATCTGAACCTGGGTAAGCTGTGTTACCTCGTACCCGTCAACCGTCCACCTTCCCCCATGTCTCTAAACACGCACTGTGAGGACCCCTCCATGGCGTACTCGTCGGCAATACCACGACATCTTCATAGGATACCCTAAGGAAACTATTGGATATTCCTTCTATCATAGATCCGAGGTCAAGGTTTTCGTTGCCAAGAATGGATCCTTTCTAGAGAAAGAGTTTCTCGCGAAAGGTGTGAGTATTCAGAAGGTAGAACTCGAAGAGGCTGTAGAACCTTCTCTTCATAGTTTGGCGAGTAGCACAGCGCCGGAAGTTGTTCCGGAGTTGGCTTCATCAAATGAGGAGGTAACTAATTATAATGATCATGAAGCTCCGAAAGAGAATACTATCGAACCTTGCAGGTCTAGTAGGACGCGTGCAGCTCCCGAGCTGTACGGGAACCCTGTTATGAATTTCATGATCGATGAAATTGATGACCCTGCGACATATGAAGAAGAGATGATGAGCCATTCCAACAAATGGTTAGAAGCCATGAAATCCAAGATGGAATCCATGTACGAAAACCAAGTTTGGAACTTGGTGGACTTACCTCACGACGGAAAGGTAGTGGAGAATAAATGGATTTTCAAAAGGAAAACTGATGCTGATGGTAATGTAACCGTGTATAAAGCTCGACTTGTCGCAAAGGGGTTACGACAAATTCAAGGAGTTGACTACGATGAGACATTGTCTCCCGTAGCGATGCTAAAGTCAGTTAGGATTATGTTAGCAATTGCTGCATATTTCGACTATGAGATATAACAAATGGATGTCAAAACTGTGTTCCTCAATGGAAACATTGAAGAAGAGTTGTATATGATACAACCAAAGGGTTTTAACGATCCTAAGGATGCTGACAAGGTATGCAAGCTTCAGCGATCCATCTATGGACTGAAGCAAGCATCCCGAAGTTGGAATCTCCGCTTTGATGAGGTGATCAAAGAGTTTGGATGTGTCCAAACGTATGGAGAGGCTTGTATTTAAAATAAAGTGAGTGGGAGCGATGTGGCATTTCTTATATTATATGTGAATGACATATTATTGATCGGAAATGATATAGATCTTTTAAACAATGTTAAAAGTTATCTAAACAACAAATTTTCAATGAAAGAACTAGGTGAAGGGTCATACATATTAGGCATAAAGATCTATAGGGATAGATCTAGGCGCCTAATAGGGCTATCACAAAGTACATACCTTGATAAGATTTTAAATAAGTTTAAAATGGATGGAAGTAAGAAGGGGTTCTTACCTATGTAGCAAGGCAAGACATTGAGTAAGACTCAAAGTCTGGCTACGATAGAAGAAAGAGAGATAATGGACAAAGTCCCCTATGCTTCAGCGATAGGCTCTATAATGTACGCCATGCTATGTACAATATCGGATGTGGCACATGCTATTAGTTTGACTAGTAGATACCAATCTGGTCCAGGATCGTAACACTGGATAGCGGTCAAGAATATCCTTAAGTACGTGCAAAGAACTAAGGATATGTTTCTTGTGTATGGACGTGAAGAAGAGCTCGTCGCTAAGTGTTATGTCGATGCTAGCTTTGACACCGATCCAGATGACTCTAAGTCTCAATCCGGTTACGTATTTCTCATGAATGGTGGAGCGGTTAGTTGGAGGACTTCCAAACAACCCATGATGGCGGGATCAACAACGGAGGCCGAATATGTTGCTGCTTCGGAAGCGGTCCAGGAAGCAGTTTGGATGAAGGAGTTCATAACCGAACTAGGTGTGGTTGAGAGCGTGTTGGACCCAATGGTGATCTATTGTGACAAAAATGGTTCCATAGCCAATGCCAAAGAACCAAGGTCTCACAAGAATTCCAAGCATATTAAGCGCCAGTTTCACTCCATCCGCGAGCATGTCAAGGATGGAGATATAAAGATTTGTAAAGTACACACGGATCTCAATGTAGCAGATCCGTTGACTAAAAATATCCCTAGAGCAAAACATGATCAACACCAGAACTCCATGGGTGTTAGATTTATCACTATGTAACTAGATTATTGTCTCTAGTGCAAGTGGAAGAATGAAGAGAATATACACTGAGAGGCAATAATAAAGTGGTTATTATGTATATTCCAAGTATATGATAGATGTTTATTTTGCATGCTATAATTGTATTAATACGGAAACATTAATACATGTGTGTTTAATAAACAAACAGAAAGTTCCTAGTTATGCCTCTCTCATAAACAAGCTCGTTGATTAACAAGTTAATCAAGGTTTCTAGATCATGTACATTGGATGTTATTAATAATGAGGTCACAACATTATTGGAATGGTGTGATGAACATTATTAGAATGATGTCACAGCATTACGATCAAATTCATTGAGTTTATATTGCTATAACATCATACGAAGTGATCCTAATCCTTAGACCATGAGATCATGTCAATCACTAACATTGGAAGAGTATCTTGATAACATTAAACGTCACACCGTAATAGGGTGATTATAAAGATAGGTTCAGTACTACTAAAGTGTTATGTTGAGGCCCATGGATCGAGAGTGGAATTTGTCCATTCCGATGACAGATAGATATACTCTGGGCCCTCTCGGTGATATCACATTGATTAGCTTGCAAGAAAGTGATTTGATCACTAGAATGTTATATCACGGGAAAAAGAAAAGAGTACATGTCAGTAACAAGATCAAACTAGGTATGGAGATACCGATGATCGAATCTCGGATATGTAATATATCGCGAGACAAAGGGATTAAGATACTAGCGTAGAAGGTTCTCATCATCACAAGAAAGTCATCGTTGAATGTGTGGGAGTCAGTATGGATCTCTAGGTCCCGCTTCTGATTATGGATCTGAGAGGGGTCTCGATCATGTCCGCATTATTCGTGAACCGTAGGGTGACACACTTAAGAGACACTGACACCATTTGGAGCAAAAGTTTCATGCTGAAAAGAATAACAAAGCGCAAGAATTTATTTCACTAGATACCGAAACTGGTTTCGGGTGAAATTGCAGAAAGTGTTTCTGCATGTGAAATGAAATTCTAGCAAGAGGTTATATGTGAATGTTTGTCATTAAAGTAATTGAGAAAATTCTGAATAAATAAAAGAAGTTTTATTTAATGAGAGTTTTCATTAAATTTGGTGGAATTTAATGGGAATTTGAGTGGGATTTTGAGTGGAGAAATTGAAGGGGCATTTTGTGAGTGGAGCTTCTACCCACATGAATGGAGGGAGGGCAAGGGGGCAGCCCCCATGCGCCGGCCACCCCCTTGGGGTTCCCCCCTCCTCCTATAAAAGGAGCCCCTCCTCACTTCTCACTCACACCTCCTCGTGAAGGATCTCTCTCCCCCTCTAGTATTTATCCCTCATGGTCTCGGACTAGCAAGATACATGTTACCAGTGGCTTTTAGGAAAGAAAGATTTGTGCTTCCGCTGCATCGCTGGAGCGAGGAGGCAGAGGTTGCTCGGTGCCTCGGACATGTGTGCGAGCACAGATGCGCCGCTGATTTGCGGCGCTAGGACTTCCTCTCGATCTTGAGATCGACAAGAGTTTGTCTATATCAACCACGAATTCAACCTCATTAAGCTTTGTCGGTCTTCAAGGGTATGTTCTCTACGGATGTATATCTGCCCATTGCTTGTATCTAGTAGATAGATCTTGGTGCTAGTTGTTCCCATCGTAGGAATTTTTTGTTTTCTATGTTGCGAACCCTGCAGTCATGCGCCGACCCGTGAAGATTTGTTTGTTGCGTTCTTTCCAAGCATTCCACATCACGTACAAAAAGCGTCCGCTGAGCCTGTTTTGTTCAGAAGTCGCCTTTCCTGCGATCAAGTCGTCCCACCAATCAGAAATAGTGGGGAAAGATTGGCCGACACTTCCTGTATTGTCGTTGTCCCACTATTGTGATGTGTTCCAAACCTCTATTGTGAATGGGTAGTCATTGCAAAGGTGGGTGGCAGTTTCCGGTGCCGATCCGCAGAGCTTGCAGGTTAGATCATTTGTCCATCCTCTGATTGCCAGCATATCCACAGTAAGCACCTTTCCATGTAGGGAAAGCCAGGAGAAAAGTTTGCATTTTGCTTCGGCATGTGCCGACCAGATTTTTTGAGCTTTGAATCTGGAAAAGCATCCATTGAATTGGGTGTGGTAGGATGAGCTGGAGGTTTACGCTCTGTCAGCAGTTAAAGTCCATCTGATGGTGTCCGGTTGTAGGGGGTCTAGCCGAGTGTCCTGGATGATGTCCCAAACCTCCAAGTATTGGGATAGCTGGATAGGGGTATGGAGGCTTACAACCGAGTGGATCCAATTTGCATGGCTGAACTCTTTTGAAACATATCTTCTTTTCCTAGTGGCGATGCTGAAAAGATCAGGTTCCCACTGCTTTAGCGGCCCATGGACACTCCAGTTGTCGTGCCAGAAGGAGGCGGTTTCACCGTTCCCAATTGTTATTTTTGTGCAGGCCCGGAATAGATCCATGTTAGCCATGCGGCAGGGAAGTCTCGATCCAACCCAGGTGTGTGTTGGGCCGGTCCATTATAGCCAAGGCCATCGCAGTCTCAGTGCCCTTCCGGTGCGAACAAGGTCCGGCATTCCAAGACCCCCCAAAGCTTTCGGCCTGCAAATTGTCTTCCAGTTGACAAGCGCTTTCCCCTGCACGGCATGCTCTCCATCGTCACCGGCCCAGACGAAATTCGTGACAATCTTGTTTATCTGCTTGCGAGCCCAATTCGTAAGTGGGATGGCTGTGGAATGATAAATCGCAGTGGCCATCAACACCGATTTAGCCAGAGCAACTATTCCAGTGCGCACAATGTTTTTCCCGTACCAACCAGGAAGCTTTTCAGCAATCTTATCGAACAGAGGCTAGAAGTCAACTTTGCGAAGCTGATGGTAGAGGAGAGGTAGCCCTAAGTACTTTCCGGGAAAACTTGCAAGCTTAGCAGGGAAGGAAGTGAGCACTTCATTGAGGTTGATTTGTCCACATTGCACCGGGAAGATTTCTGTTTTTCCCATATTGGTCACGAGGCCGCTAGCCTTTCCGAAATTGTCCAGGATGGCTTTGATGGCAATCAACTCCTCTTGGACCGGGCTGACGAAGATTCTGGCATCGTTAGCATACATTGATATTCAACATCTGTTCGAGCGAGAGCGAATAGGCCTTAGAATTCCAGTGAGGGTAGCATGTGCCAGAATGCGCTGAAGAGGGTGATGCGTGCACCCAGTGTTGTCGCTGGACACTTTGTTGGAACCCCAAGAGCAAGGTGTGATAAGCACAACAACAAGTTTTCCCTTAGTAGAGACCGAGGTTATCGAATCAGAAGGAGGAAGGAAACGTCACACAGGTGTTGCAAACAACGTGGAGACTTGCACAACACAAACTCAAGACTTTGCCCCAACGAATCAGTGAGGTTGTCAAGCTCACCGGTTTGCTGTAACAAAGGATTAACTGTATGGTATGGAAGGTAATGGTTTGTAGCAAGTAAACAAGTAACAGTGGAAGATTTATCAATGGAAAATATTGGACCGGGGTCCATAGTTCACTCGAGGTGCTCTCCTTAGATAAACAACATGGCATGAAGGGTAAACAAATTACAGCAGGGCAACTGACAGGAACTGAGCAAGGCATAACAATGCAATACTAGTCAGAAAGATCCTTTGAGATTCGATTGGGAAATACAACAAGATACATAGACCACCATCCAACTGCATCTATGACTAGAAGTCCACCTTCAGGTTATCATCCGAACCCCCTCCAGTATTAAGTTGCAAGCAACAGACAACTGCTTTAAGCAAAGTGTGTAAGGTAAACAATCCACTTGTTCCATGAACAAGAGACCGTTGGTTTCTCCCTAGTGGCAATATCACATCTACAACCGAAAGATTTATGTCACTTCCCTTGGAAACTAGAGGAATGAACCCACTATCGAGCATAAATATCCCCTCTTGGAGTCACTAGAAACTACTCGGCCAAGATAGCTACTAACAACGAAGAGCATGCAAGATCACAAACAACACAGACATGGTAGAATCATAAAGACAAAAACCATTAACCAAGCTGACATAATAATCTCAATATCCATCGAATCCCCGAAAACACAACATGCATGATTACAAATAGATTAGATCTTGATCATGAACAAAGCTCACAAGATCTATACATGAAAGCACAAGGGGGAGATACAACCATCTAGCTACAACATGGACCCATAGTCCAAGGTGGAACTACTCACGCATCATACCGGAGAAGAAGGCCTCCGGGATGATCTACCCTCCGGCAGGGTGTCGGGAAGAACTTCAGATCCCCCGATCTAGGGACGATGGTGGCGGCGGCTACAGACGGTTTCGTGGAGTTATGATCGGGTGCCTAGGGTTTCTGCATCGGGGGCTTCTTATAGGCGAAGAGGCGAGGCTGGGAGGCGACCAGAGGGCCCACACCCTGCCTAGGGTTGGGCCCACCCCTGGCCGCGCCTATGGGGGGGTCTGGCTGCCCTGGTTCGCTTCTCCGTCTTGTCTTCTGTCTTCGTGTTCCCCACCGAAAGATATTGACTTTGGCTTTTGTCCCGTCCAATTCCAAGAAATATTGATTTTCTGCCTTTCAAGAACTAAAAACAGAAGAAAACAGACAACAGGCACTATGGCAACTTGTTAATAGGTTAGTTGCAGAAAAGATATAAAAACACCTCAAAGTGTAGACAAAGCAAAGCAAAATAGATACTAAACAAGCAAGTAACATAAAAATTTATAGATATGTTTCCGACGTATCAAGCATCCCCAAGCTTAACTCCTGCTTGTCCTCGAGTAGGTAAGTGATAAAAAGAATAATTTTTGAGGTGACATGCACCATCAGAACTAAGATCAAACCATTTGCAAGCATTGAAAGCTGGGATCAAAGAACTCTAAACATGTGCATGAAAGATGGAGTTCTAAAAATAAGACAAAGTAAATATGCCTGCGACATGAAAGGCTACAAACAAAGATCATGAATAACATGGATTCAAAAACGTTTTTTTGTTTCACATATAGAAAACATGGCATAGTGGCAATCAACTTGTCCCTCATAGAGTAGAAAATAGATGCATAGGACACCTTCAAAGTTTGCAAGGGTGACTAGAAACAAACAACACAAGAACAAGTAATATCACAATATGCATCAATCAATAAGCTTTGGGACACTGCACATAGAGCTAAGAATGGTAACTATGCTCTCTTAATGGTGCCTAAAGGTAGAAGGTGGAGACTCAATAGTAGTGGAAGAAAGGCCTTTTATAAAGGAAGCAGGGATTTCAAGTTTCAAAAAGAGCTTCCAAAAATTATGATACTTGTTAGCTTTCAGCCCTCATTGCCCCTATCATAAGCATCTTGAAGTGATTAAGGTTAAAGTGAACAAACTATGGAGTATATGCTTCACAAAGTATAAGTTGGAAATCTCAAGTCCCTTGAATACGAGGGACACACCTCATGCTACTCAACTTTAGTCACCTGTAAGTTCTTGTCATTGTAAGTATTTGCATATCATAGAGAACCGCCAACAGGGTACCCCTTGCACATGGTACATGAGCTATCCCATAACCAAAATGACAAGGCAAGCAGACAGTGAGCATCTCAGCGATCTTTTTATTTACTATATGCATAGCTTTTTATTGAGGATGCTTCATAGATAGCTCACTATGGTGATGCTGCAAGTTTCCACCATGATTAGGCATGGCTTAGGCTAGCGGCCCAGGCGTTTCTCTAACACAAAATACAAACTCCATGTGACGAGGATCGATCTCGTCAATGCCCATTGTTATGAGCTTGGGTTTTGGAGAAGATGGGGGTGCTGGAGATCGCGGAACGGTTAACAGACAAGCAACCAGGGGACACGAGATTTACCCAGGTTCAGGCCCCTGGAGGGAAAAACCTACTCCTGCTTGTCTGCTCTTCATTACGGTGAACCGTAGGTTACAGGGGTGCGCAGATGCAATCTGGCGTGGAGGTGTGTATGTGGTGGCAAAGATTGGCCTTCTCGCCATACCCTCCTGGCCTTTATATAGAGTTTAGGCAGGTCTCGGGCACAGATCGAGTCGGTTACAAGTTTTAGGGTTTGCCCCTTCAAATATTCTATCTGTCCTAGTCTTGCTCTCCAAGGATCCGAAGATGTCGTGGGCTTGGGCCACCCGAAAATCTCCACGGGCCACGTATATTCTTGTGGGCCTTCCTTGGGACGAACCAGGTATGCTAATGTCGTGCAACCGTAGGGTATACCCATGATAGTAGCCCCCGAGTGTTCAGTCGAATCGTAGATTCGGCTGAGGACTCTTTAATCTTTCAGGTGCAGCTGTTTCTGTTCAGAAAAGAGTGTGTAGGGATTGTTGATGCGTGTGCCTGACTCTCCTGACGGATCAGGGTCAGCTAACTGTCTTAGGACAAAACAACACGATCTTCTTCAGATTCGAGTCCCTAGACTCGAACCCGGAACAGATGATGGCGTAATTCGACTTAGGCCGTTGAGGTCTTACAGGAGTCGAATCCCAGTAGCTTTCGAACAATGTACCCAACGTGTCCGTCGGGGATTTTCGTCGCGCCTGTTGGCACGGATTTTTACTAGAAGAGCGTAGTCGGGTGCGTTACTAGGCCATCAGATGGTATCTGTAGGTATTATCTTTGTGTCGCAGACACAGCATCCGAAATTTTGTCACCGCGGAGGTGTTTCGGGTGGCCAAGGAGGATGTTACTCACTTAGCGTTGGTTTGGGGCAAAGTTGCCAAAAAGTTTTTTTGCATTTTGATCCGAAGGATCGTAGTCGAAGAATTCATAGGGTGCGCGACTAGCGCTCCCTATGGGGGTAGCCTCCGATTGTTTGTTCGAGTCGTAGACTCGAGCAGAGACTTTAACTTAGCCGTTGTTATCTTCAGGTCCGTAGGAACAATTTTTTTCGGATGCTTGAATCACTCCTCCCTATTGGAGTAGCCCCCGAGTCCGTAGTGGAGTCATAGACTCGACTTAGGACTCGAATAATAGATCATTGTTGTAGTACCTTATTTGTGCCTCGGGTGCGCGGCCAGCGCTCCTCATAGGAGTAGCCCCCAAGTAGTTGCTCGAATCATAGATTCGAGTGAGTACTTTTGTCAGCCGAAGATTTCTAACCGTTGCTAGTGTGGTTTTGATGACGCCAGTGCTGACGATTGGTGACCCCAAACGTCTGCGGTGCTAGAGGTGACGTGACTGGACGAACGTGGTTCCCACTTTATGACTTTGAGTTGACTGGTCACGCGCGACGTGGAGAGAATTATGGTGTCTCCTCGGTTTTCGTGCGTAGTGGACGTCGTGTGAGTGACGGTTCACTGCTGTGTTGATATGTGGACGGTAGGATCTGACCCTGGCTTTAGGGCTTCTAGATGAACGGTCCCTATTCATCATCTTCGTCCTTATAACTGTGGGGAAAACTGTAGTGCGTTTTCACATTAGCCATTTGCGTTCTATTGCCTCCATTTTCTTGAGCTTTTACCTTTGCATGATGGACGTTCTCAGATCGTTTCCTTCCTTATTCTTGCGTGCACATCATCGCCGTCGACGCGCCACAATGGTGAAATCGAAGAAGGCCTCCACCATAGAGGGCACCAGCGCTGCTGCCGGCGGCAAGAAGGGCACCGCCGTCGCCCGTGTCACCGAAGGTGGGTGGCGGCGCACGGAGACGCGCGAGGGAGACCTGTGAAAGCTTTGTGAGCGGGGTTTAATCCCGCAGGATAAGGAGGCTGTCAAGATCCCTGGCAATGAGGTAACTCCCCGTCCACCCGCAGGGTTTCGGGTGATGTTCGTCGCTTTCATTATTCGCGGCCTTTCTTTCCTAGTCCATGACTTTCTTCGTGGGCTGTTGTTTTTCTATGGCATCCAACTCCACCATCTTTCGCCCAATTCTCTTCTCCACATTGCCTGCTTCGTTGCTTTTTGCCAGTGCTGGATCGGTATCGAGCCACACTTTGGCCTCTTCCGGAAGCTTTATTCCGTGAAGAGACAATCCGGATCCGTCGGAGTTTATCAGATCGGCAGCTGTGTCATTTCTCTTTGATCTAATGTTCTTTTCTTCTCTTTATCTATGTCTGAGTCCGTCCAATACTGGCGGAGGAAGTGGTTTTATATCCGTGACTCCACAGTGGACGGGCAAAGTTTCGGCCTTGCGCCTTTCGACTCCACCCAAGAGATCTTGAAGAAGAGATCCTGGAAGAATCATATCCTGGAGGGCGAGGTGGAGGAGGTAGAGGAGCTCTACCATCGGGTGGAGGCCCTCCAGGTTGTTGCGGAGAAAGAGGTGAACGGTGTGGACATCATCCGCACCTTCCTCAAATGTCAGGTGTAGCCGTTCCAGGCGAGGGCACATCCGATGTTCCTTTACTCTAGCCGCCATGACCCAACGAGAGTTTCGGCTGAAGAGATCTCCAAGGGGGACCTCGACAGAGTTCCTCGGCCACTGCTGAAGTACAAGTCCGACGAGGACCTTCCGGGGAAGTCGCTGACGCCCCCGTTAAGTGCCGCAAGACCAGTGCTGCAGGTGTAGATTTGTGACGTGTGCGTAGAACCTTATTTTTGAGTGCTTTTCTTGTAATTGCTTGTACTGATCGTTATTTCTTCATTGTGCAGGAACTCAAGGTGGATGGCATGGTGCCTCCGCTACCCGAGAGGTTTCCGATTGCGCCAGAGAACGAAGTTGTGGAATCCAAGTCCGAGCTTCCGCCGGCGCAGGCGGCAACTGAGGAAGCCCCCGAGGCGAGCGAGGGGCAGACCTGAAAGCGGGCACGGAGCTCGAGCGAATCTTTGGATGCCTCGACTCCGCCGACGCCTAGGGACCCGTTGTTCCTTGTTCGCCACAACAGAGGCGACGTTGCTTCTTCCTCGCCTATCTTAGCCGTGCCTATGCGGGCTATGGCGCCGCAGCCGCCGGCCAAGAGGAAGAAGGAAGAGAAGAAAGGGAAGAGGGCGCTGCCCGTTTTTTTACTTGAGCGACATGGACTCGTAAGTATCTTCTTATGCCTTTCGCAATCTTCCTCTTGTCTTCTTTTCTTCTTGTTTTTGATTGGTGCTTTCCTTGCAGCCACTCCTCCGAGGGATATTTTAGTGAGGCCACTGAGGAAGCCGTGTGGGAGTCGAAACTGACGCCCCCTCATTCTTAGATGGTGGCCACCTCTGGGGGAGTTGCTCGGAACCCCTCTCCGCAAGAGGCTCGAGTGATCGTCGGCCAGAAGACAGTACCGGGACCTTTGGAGTCTCCGTCTGAGCATGTAAGTTTTTCTCTTTCTTGCTGTAGGGGTAGCCCCCGAGCCTTATTTTTCGGATGATCTGCTGATCTTACTTTGTTTCTTGGACGCATCCCTTTGTGCATAGTGTGAACCTGCTTGTGTAGCAGCACCTGGCGCTGGAGGCCAACTTGCGGCAGCTTCGAGGTACATGCTGAATTGATCCTGCTCTTTTTTTGCCTTCTTGCTAGCTTGTGTAACTCATGTATGTTCTTGTTGCTTTTGCAGATGAGAATAATACAGCCCTCTGCGAGCTTGATGCTCTCAAAAAGAGCCTTGGGCGATTGGAGAAGAAGCCGAGGATGCCATTGGGGCGAAGGAGTGCCTCGAGCGGGAGCTAGCTGGCACAACTGCGGCCAAGGAGCGCCTTCAGCAGGAAGCTACGGATCATGAGGAGCAGCTCGCCACTGTCGCGACTTCGCGCGAGAAGGAGGTGGCCGAGAAGCTGATGGCTGTTGCCAAGGCCATTTCGGGTGACTTCTTTTGCCTTTCTTTTCTATTTCGACTGCTTTGTCTCCCTTCCCTTATTAGATTCCTTTGTTGTCTTGTGCTCCAGATGCCTCGGGCATTGAGTTCAATCGTAGCGCCTTGGAGCACGGGAGTGCTTTAGACGATGCTGCCGCGGCGGTCGAAGACCGCTGCAGTACTGCTTCTGGCTCCCTCGCCAAGGCCAAGGAGATCCTCGGGCGCTTTTACAAGGAGCTCATTCCCAAGGGTGTCGCCCTTGAGGATGTGGATTCTTTGGTGGAGGTGCTGTCAGCGGATGCACCTGCAGCCTACAAGCGCAAGAAGAAGGGCATCGGCGCTTCCATGGGATTGGCCATGGCCATGGCATCCGGGGCGGAGCTGGATCTTCATCGGGTCACCTCTCAGATGCCCACGGCTCCCGATGGTTCCGAGGTAGCCTTCGCTCTCTATGCTTCTAGATGTAAGCGCTATGGGTCGGAGATCATTGACCTGCTGGCGGAGTATGCGGCGAAGGAGCAGGAGGAGGTCAAGAGCAGGCAATCTCGCTCCAAGGCCACTCAGGATGCGGCTTCTTAGGCTTCGTCGCTGTAGTTATAGGATAGTTGGTTTCTTCTTTTGTTGTAATCTTTAACGAACAATTTCCGTGTGCCACACCGTGGCCTTTTGTTGTATATAAATGATCCTTCGAGATGTTGCTCAGTCATGTGTTGTTCATACTCTTGTCTGTTTTCCTTTAGGGACCTTCGGGTGAGGACCCTGTCGATACTTCGCCTCCTCCGCTGCCGCGGCCATCCTTGGATGATGCCTCGTAGGTTGTTTTCCTTCGTGACCATGTCTGCAGTCTTGAGAAGGAGATACTTGGCACCTGAGGTCATGCGGATGTGTGGAAGTCGAAAGCGGAGCGAGCTACCACCAGGGAGGAGTATCTAATGGGGGAGCTGCGGCAGTTGGCCAAGCAGCTGCAATGTAAGTTTCTTCGAGCTGCTGCTCGTTTTTGGGTGCGCCTGGTGGCGAGTCATCTTGTTCTGCATTGATTCCAGGTGCCAACTTGTTCCGAGGGAGGAGAAGGAGCGTGTTGCAGTTTGAATTAACTACTTGACCCAGCAGGATATGGAAGCCGGAGGCTTTTTCTGGATGGACCGCGACTGTGCGACGGTCCTTGCGACTGTGCAGGATCGTGCCCATCAGGTGTCGCGAGTGCTGAGGCAGGTGAAGATTTCTCTGTCATCGATTCTGCACGTCATGTTTCCCCTTGATGAAGCACCATCGACTCTCTGGGAGTTGCTGGCAAAGTTTCAAGACATGTGTCACGTGAGGGAGTTGGTGCGGCACCAGTTGGTTGCGGGGGTGAAGGCCGCCCTTTCCCTCGTGCGGCTGCATCGTCCTGATGTTAATCTTGCGGATGTGGCGGGTGGGCCACCTCCTCGGCCAGATGGTGGCCTATGGGACATGCGCCCGTATTACGCGGTTGTTAAGCAGTAGATAGATGTAAAACTTGTATGTATTTCGACCGGGCGTGTTGTGCCCTTTGTTGTAAAGGTTAATTGTATTTAAAACGTGGTTCTTGGTTGTATGCATGCCCTTTTCGTTAGCCTGACGTGATCAGCTACTCAGGTGTTCATGTGTTATCCTTAGTCGACGAAGTCGTGAGGTGAGGGGGAGCCCCAAGAGTGTGTTGTAACAGAAAGAAAATGTGAGGAAAAGGTAAATTTTCGGGAGAGACACTTAGCCTTATTCATATCGTAATGAGGAGGTACATTGCTCGGCTGAGTAGCCTTATTGAAAGTAAAAGGAGGGGGGGTAGCTAGGGGTAGAAGTGTCGCAATTGTGCGACGTTCCATGGGTTGGAGTATGCGACTCCAGATTCCACGTGCTTGAGGCGGTAGGCGCCACCTAGGATGACTTCGGTGACGACGTAGGGTCCTTCCTAGGGTGACTCGAGATTTTTCGGCCGCTCTTGTTTGAGTCATAGGACTAGGTCTCCTTCGACGAAGGACCTCGGGCGCAACCAACAGCTGTGATAGTTGCGGACGCTCTGCTGGTAGACCGCCGAGCGAGGAGCAGCGATGTGGCGTGCCTCGTCGTGTGAGTCGACGGTGTCTTCGAGTGCGGTCGTTGATTCGACTTTGCTATAGGCGACGACACGCGGGGCCTTATGGCGCACTTTTGTAGGTAGCACATCTTCGGCTCCGTGTACCATGAAGAAAGGTGTGTGGCCCGTTGAGTTGTTTGGCGTTGTGCGCAGGCTCCAAAGGACGGAAGGTAGCTCTTCTGCCCAGGCTCCCGCAAGCCGTTTGAGTGGGCTGAAGAGACGTTTCTTGATACCACCGCCTATGAGGCCGTTGGCCTTTTTGACTTGCCCGTTTGTCTGCGGGTGCACCACAGAGGCGTATGATATGTTGATCCTGAGGCCTTCGCAGAAGTCCTGGAATTCTTTGGAGATGAAGTTTGACCCGTTGTCCGTGATGATGTTGTGCGGCACGCCGAACCTGTAGACTATGGATTCGAAGAACTTCACGGCCGTTTTACCCTTTTGGTTGGTAACGGGCATGGCTTCGATCCAGGAGGTAGACGTGGCCTCCTTTCGAGGACTTGAGCAGTTTGCCGATCATGTCGAGGCCCCACTGGGCGAAGGGCCAAGCCAGAGGTATGGGACTGAGCTCCGATCCTAGTGTGTGCGGTTTATCTGCGAACCTCTGGCAGCCGTTGCACCTTTGGACAATGTCCTTGGCATCGTTCATGGCCGTTGGCCAGTAGAACCCAGCTCGTAGAGCTTTGGCGACGAGGGCGCAGCTGCCCGCGTGATGGCCGCAGATGCCCTCGTGGATGTCTTGGAGGATAGTTTTGCCGTCACCGATGGTGACACACCTTTGGAGTACACCCGAAATGCTGCACTTATATAGCTCGCCATTGATGATAGTGAAGGCCTTGGACCGGCAAGATATGCGCCGGGCATCTGTCGGGTCATCAGGCAGTTCCCTGTTTATCAGGTACCGAAGGTACGGTTGTGTCCATGTTTCCTCGATTTCCATGACCTGCATTAGGTTGACCAACGTGACCTGTGTGTCGAATTTTGTGGGTCCTTCCTGTCCTTCGGGTAGCGCAGCCCCCGAGTGCTCTGTTTCTTCGGGTGATCCCTTGGGGAATTTTCTCTTGATGGAGGGCACACATATTTGTTCGAGGAACACACCTGGTGGTACCCATGGGCAGGTGGAGCCGATGTTGGCGAGTTTGTCGGCTTCCTCGTTGCTTTCCCTTCCAACGCGCCGAAGCTCGCAGCCGTCAAAGTCTCCTTCGAGTGAGTTGTAGAGTGCACGGTACGCGATCATGTTAGCGGCGTGTGCGTCGCACTCGTTCATCGTCTGCTGGACGACGAGGTTTGAGTCACCGTAGATGATGAGGCGCGTTCCGCCGCAGATCTTGGACATCTTCATTCCATGTATGAGGGCCTCGTATTCGGCTTCGTTGTTGGAGGCTCGAAATTTCATCCGGAGGACGTACTTCCTCTTATCGCCCTGCGGGGATGTCAGTATGACCCCGGCTCGCGCTCCAGCTTCGCGCTTGGATTCGTCAAAGTGCATCGTCCATGACTGCGTCATATCTGGGGTATCTGGCAGCTGTAGCTCCATCCAGTGGACGAGGAAGTCCGAGAGGCCCTAAGATTTGATCGCGTGGCGCTTCTCGTAGACAATGTCTAGAGGGGACAATTCGACGCCCCATAGGGCTACACGTCCTATAGCTTCCGGGTTGTTTAGGATGCTGTTCAGAGGTGCCTCATTGACGACCATCACTTGATGCTCCTGGAAGTAGTGACTCAGCCGACGGGCTGTCATGAACACGCCGTAGGAGAGTTTTTTGTAGTGAGGGTACCTCTGTTTTGTTGGTGTCAATACCTCGCTGAGGTAGTAGATTGGGAGTTGGACCCCATGGGTCTTGCCATCTTTAGGTCGTTCGACCACGAGCATAGTGTTGACCACCTAATGCATGGCTGCTATGTATAGCAACAGAGGCTCACGTTCCTTTGGTGTGACCAGGACGGGCGAGGTGGAGAGCAGCCTCTTTAGATCTTTGAACGCGTCGTCTGCTTCGGGTGTCCACTCGAATTTTTCAGCTTTGCGTGGCAGCTGGTAGAAAGGCAGGGCCTTTTCGCCCATGCGGCTGATGAATCTTCTCAACGCCGCGATGCGTTCAGCTAGCTGCTGGACACCTTTGAGGTTCTTCCGCTTCTCCATGGCTAGTATGGCCCGGATTTTCTTCGGGTTCGCCTCAGTCCCTCGCTGGGAGATGAAGTAGCCAAGCAGTTGGCCAGATGGGACGCCAAAAGCGCACATTCTGGGTTTAGTTTTATCTTGTAGTGATCAAGGTTGTCAAACGTCTCGCGGAGATCATCGATCAGCGTCTTGGCCTCCCTTGTCTTGATGACTATGTCGTCAACATAGACCTGTATGTTGCGGCCTATCTGGCTCTTCAGGCATGCCTGCATGCATCGCTGGTACGTGGCACCTGCGTTCTTTAGCCCGAAGGGCATTGTGTTGTAGCAGAATACTCCGAACGGCGTGATGAACGCCGTTTTTTCCTGGTCTTCGACCTTTAGTCAAATCTGATTGTATCCCGAGTAGGCATCGAGGAAGGAGAGTTTCTCGCATCCTATAGTCGAATCGATGGTCTGATTGATCCGAGGGAGAGGGAAGTGGTCCTTCGGGCAGTGCTTGTTGAACGATGTGAAGTCCACGCACATCCGCAGGATGTCCGTGTCCTTTTTAGGGACCAACACAGTGTTGGCCAGCCACTCACTTTCCTTGATCTCCCTGATGAAATCAGCGTCGAGCAGTCTGTTTACTTCGACTCCGACGGCTTTGTCTCGTGGCTCAGACAATCGTCGGATGGATTGTTTGACGGGCTTGGCATCTGGAAATACATTGAGTGCGTGCTTGGCGAATTCCCTAGGAACTCCTGGCATGTCCGCAAGACACCAGGCGAAGATCTCCCAGCGCTCACGGAGGAATTCGATGAGCGCGCTTTCCTATGTGGGGCTGGGGTCGTTGGCGATCAGTGCCATCTTGGAGGTGTCCACGGATGGACCTGCACCTTCTTCGTGTTGACTATTGAGTCAAACGACAAGTCAGGTGCGTTTTGCCTTGAGACTAGGGGTGCCCCGTTGTCTGTCACCTCTCGAAGCCTTGGTAGCTCCTCTTGCATGTCGAATGAGTGGGAGATTCTGTTGAAGTCCCTGTCGCAGTGGTCGGACCTGGTGAAGGTTCCCTGGACCGTGATGATGCCCCTAGGTCCTGGCATCTTGAGCAGTAAGTACGCATAGTGCGGTACTGCAAGGAACCTTACGAATGCCACGCGCCCGAGGATGGCGTGGCCTTGTGATGGACAGTCCACCACTTCGAACTCGGGTCGCTCACACCGAAAATTGTCGGGTTTGTCGAAGATGACGTCGAGCCATATCTTTCCCAGGGGAAATATGCCCTTCCTTGGGACTATGTCGTGGAACGTTGTGTCGGATTGTTCCAGGCTGCACAGCGGGATCCGCATTGCTGCTAGTGTGCTGGCGAACATCAGGTTGATGCCGCTGCCGCCGTCCATGAAGATGCGGCTCATCTCAAACCCTCCGATCTACGCCTCGAGAACCAGGGAAGCATGTCCTGAGCGAGGGATCTGGCGGGGGTGATCCGAACGACTGAATATGATGCAGGACTCCGAACCGCCAAGGTACTCAGAGATGGTGGGTGGAGCGGTCACAACTAAGCTGACCTGGCGGGTGATCTTCTTCTGCACCCTGTTTGTTGGGCGCCCCTTTTGGATCATCAATGATCCTTTCGATGCGGGGTACCCGTTTATGCCGTTGTTCTACGCGGGCGCGATCGGGTGATTCGAAGGTCCCATAGGTGGTGGTGGAGGGGCTCCGTGGGCGATGTCGCCCGGTGCAGGTGCGTGTCCGAACCCAGGGTCCGGGATCTGATGTCTCATCTAGGCCAAGCTCTCGCTGAGTTTCTGGAACTCACGGCAATCCTTGAGCATATGGCTGGCCTTCTTTTTTCCATCTTAATTGTCGATGTAGAAGTGGATGGTGCATGGTCCCGACAACTTGTCGTATGCTGAGGGTTCGTCATCGCGACCGCGGCGTTGCCACGTTTGTGTTGGGCGTCCTCCATCACAGAAGTTGTTTCCACGGTATCCGCCACAGTTGCGGTTGCTTTCTTTGCGGCGTTCGGCGTAGCCAGCCGCGACCATGTCAGGTCCGTCGTGATCGTCGTAGACGCGCTATCTTCGTTTACTACGGCCTTCACGTCTACGGCCGTACTCATCCTCCTCATCCGAATGTGCTCGGTGGAGGGAATCCTCGCCATCTGCCCAATTGTTGGCGATGTCCATGAGGTGGTCAAGTGTCTTGGGTTTGACATGCCCAAGTTCCTCCTTGAAGTCAGGGCGTTTGACACTGTCCTTGAAGGCATCGATCGTTCTCTCCTCCGAGATGTGTGCCGTGGAGTTTTTGATGTTGGTGCAGCAGTATGTACGAGCGAATGGATTCGCCTGTACGCTGGGTGCAGGCCCGAAGCTCCTCGATCGAAGCTGGCCTTTTGCTGGTGCCTTTGAAGTTTCGGATGAAGCTATATGCCAGCTCCTCCCAGTTTCAGATCGATCCTGAGGACAGGCTGCTGAGCCAGATTCGAGCTGCGCCTGTCAGCTGTAGCTAAAGGCACTGCAGGTAGTGTTTTTGTTTCCGCCGTGCAGCTTGACGGATGACACGTGGTCGCTGAGCCACGCCTTAGGGTGATGCATGCCGTCGAACTTCGGAGTGTCCGAAGGAAGCTTGAAGTTTCTCGGCATCCTTGTCCGCCGAATAGATCTACTAAAGCATCGAGCTCCGCAGAGTTCTCCTTCGTCATCATCCTCTTCGGATTAGGATGAGCACACACGTTTAGCGCGTGCCTTGTCCACCTTGCGCTAAGCGAGGTCGCTTCGAGCGTCGTAGTCGTGGCTGTGATGTCCTAGGCTCTTGCGTCGTCGAGGTAGGCCGTGCTCCTCCTCGTCGGATGAGGGTGTGGGGCTGCGGTTGAATCTGATAGCAGCTTTCTTTTTTGGCTCCGCAGGAGTTTCATCGTGGAGCGCAGCTCCGATGAGTCCGAGTTCGGCTAGCACGTACTTGTGCATGGTTCTCTTCGGGTCCCCCACCGGAGGTGGATGGGACGCGAGATATGTGGTGGCCACTATGATCGCGGCTTGCGGCGTCTTCGGGGTGATGTTGCGGTCGACGTCCATCTCCATGAAGGACGTGTTGAGGGTTCGAGTCACCTCGCGACATGCAGCGGGATCCATGTTATCCGTGCGAGAGTGATGCTTGTTGTCTTGATTGCCATGCGAGCTGGAGCCGCCAGTGGCGGAGAGTGCAGCTCGCCGCGTGCTAGACTCCGAGGCCGCTTGCTTGCCTTTGTTGCGTACCTCTTGCATTTTCACTTGCTTTTTGTGCTCTTCGATGAGGAGCAGATGGTATGCCATTAGTAGGTCCCGTGAGGCACCCACAGGTAGGATCTTGTTGCCCGCCACGGCTTCGCGTGCCTGGTTCCATCCTTCCTTGCTGAGGTGGATTACTCGATTGGCATCGGTGTCGTCATCGTTGGGTGGGGGATGGTTGCCTCCTGTTTTCGCCATTTCTACCCTGTGGGTTGGGCGGCGGCACGTGTGCACCCGAACCTGGTGGTTGTTGCTCCAGGTTGCTTTGGATGACCACGGCGCATTGCGAGCATCCGTCGATTGGATCGCTGCTGCCGCAGCTTTCGGATCCAGAACCGTAGGTATCTTCATCCGACGGGGGATCGCACAGATCTGAGTTGCAGTTGCTGCTGTCGTATGACTCATTTGTCGATGTTGACGTGCGAAGCACGCTGGGGTGCGGGTCCCATGAGGCGGGCCTGACCGATGGCAGTGGCACTCGCTCTAGGAGGCGGAGAGTGATGGTCTGTCCCACCTGGAAGCAGAAGCTCCTGAAAAGGATCTCGAGTCCGTCGCCTACGGGCTCAAAGTCCTTCATGGTGGCTGGCGAGTGGGCGGTGAAGTCGAAAGCGTCGAAGAGGATATGGCTCTCCGCCGCCGAGGAGTTGTAGATCGCTTTGGTAGAGACCGTCATGATCGCACAATCAGCGCCCTCGTTTCCCACAGACGGCGCCAATTAACGAGGATCGATCTCGTCAATGCCCATTTTTATGAGCTTGGGTTTTGGAGAAGATGGGGGTGCTGGAGATCGTGGAACAGTTAACAGACAAGTAACCAGGGGACACGATATTTACCCAGGTTCAGGCCCCCGGAGGGAAAACCCTACTCCTGCATGTCTGCTCGTGATTACAGCGGAACCTAAGGTTACAGGGTTGCGCAGATGCAATCTGGCGTGGAGGTGTGTATGTGGTGGAAAATATTGGCCTTCTCTCCATACCCTCCTGGCATTTATATAGAGTTCAGGAAGGTCTCGGGTACAGATCGAGTCGGTTACAAGTTTTAGGGTTTGCCCCTTCAAATATTCTATCTATCCTAGTCTTGCTCTCCAAGGATCCAAAGATGTCGTGGGCTTGGGACACCCGAAAATCATAGACAAAACCATGTCGTGTACTCGTAGGGTATAACCATGTCACCATGGACTTACAAGTTCCCTCTTTATTTCACACTGGTGACATCCATAGACAAAAGAGCATGATATCAATTGAGTACAAAGTACAAGTGCAATGTTGAAAACATTCCTCGTGATAGCATGGTTCTGCTAATTCCAACGTATAAGTGCAAGCATATACAACATAGACGACACAATGGTTCAAGTTTATTAGGAGCAAAGAATATGAAGTGTGCCATCAAGTTTGTGAGGTCTTTAATCACTAAGTTTTCACATAACAAAATAGTTTTTATTTGGAAGATAGCTGAAAACAAGAATATACTTGGAATGGTGTAACACCATGCATAGGAGTTTATACAGGACATTTTTGGAATAACTTGGTTTCTTGGGAGTTGGAAGCATGAGTAGAGCTTACTCATACAAGTGGAGGCTAGCAAAAGACTGGGAGCAACCAACTAAGAGAGCAATAGCGGCCATAATCATGCAGCGACAAAACATTACTAATCAAGGCATACAGTGGTACTACAAGTAAAGGACTAAATGATCATAGAGGCTATGGTGACTTGTCATAGTCATGACATGGTGTGAGCATGTGACAAGTCAACCCAAACAAAGCATCAAAGGAGAATACCACAGTACTATTGTCAACACCCGGATTTTTCATCCCAGATGCCTGTTATGCCATACATCGCAATCCCAGGATTAGCATTTTTGTGAGACATAACAGAATTGGATACCACAGTACATCATCCATTACAAACCATACATAAGGTCTTACACAAATAAGGATCTCATGATCCAGTTCTTAATACAACTCAAGCAGCAGAATAAGGTAATAATAAAGGTAGTGTAGGCAAAGCTCCATCTTCGGGGTCACAGACAATGCTGACGATGGGAGATGATCCTAGTTGTCGTAACCTTCCTGGGGTCCTTCGTCCTGGTACTCCTCTTCATAGTCTGGCCACGGGAATAGCCAGGGACAAAGCCATGAGTACTCTTTAAGTACTCGCAAACTAATACTAACAAGTGAAGGGGATTTTTGTAGTAGGACACTAAGCTCTAGGGTTGTTTTGCAAGAAGCTAGATTTACCTCTACTAAGTTCAGAAGCAAGAAAAGCTAGTTGAAATTTTATAACACCTAAGTGGGAACTTGTATTTCAAATCACAACTCTGTCGTGGTCAAGTCAAAATCTCAATTCACTTCACAAGTCATTTTGAAAACATCTGACGGGGGAATAGTATGGCCACTCCAACTGGCCATAACCGCGGACGTGGCTATTCGAATAGTTTGACACTCTGCAGAGATTGTACACTTTCACCACAACATTCGATACATCCATCAGGAACAAATCCTGAATTCACCATAGTCAGTATGCGGATAATCAATCCTAACCTTTCAATTACACGCCCTAGTATAGGCACCTCTCCTATGCGTTTAGCCTCCCAACCATGACCAACTGTCATCTTGGGTAATGCACAGGTGGAAAATCTTCACAAGGTAGCCTCAGCTCAAACCTTGGCCGTGAGGGAACCCATACTAAGGTATATAAGTTTCCAGTTAAGCCCTACCCAATTCTCGGATATTGTGGTCGTACGGTAAAATTGGAATGGTATCGCATCCAGACAACCACCAGTTTTAAAAAGGGATAAGGCTCATGCCTCAACATTTTCATCATCAAAACCATCTGGTGTTCAGAAACACATGTCAAAATATCTTAGTATAATTACTCATCATTCTAAGGTTTTCATAACCATTTTCACCAAGTATTCCCATCTAAAGTTGATCAAGTTTTATGCTTAGCACTAGCATCTACAAGTGGGGCTGAGTACTAATGAGGGGTGGTAAACTAGTGGAGTTTAACTAAGTACAATCTCATGCCTTAGGATGACATCAAGATTATCTAGCTTAGGCCAAATTTAATGCTCTTTATGCAACCTTCAATTACCTTTCTAGTATCTATAATTTACTCAAGTAAACTCTAAGTAATAGCTTTGATAAATAAATAAAGTAGAAAGCGTGTAAGTAAAACTAGGATTGGTTTATCAAGTGGGTATGATCACATATGCTTAAGGCATATAGTTGTCATGGTAACAAGCAAGTGTTTGCTTGCATAGGTAAAGTATCTTGCAAGTGTTAGCTTGCTCAATCAACTAGTAGTATTAGGCTTGCATCAGTATCAGTGTAAGCTTGCAAGTATTGGCTTGACATTTGCAGAGCAGTGGTTGAAGTTCTCCTCGGCCTCTTCCTCGTAGTATCCTCCTTCCTCCTCGTATCCTTGGTCGGTACTAGCGTCTATGAATAACTACGAGGTACACAATCACCAAACAATACTTAACTACTTTCAATCATCACACAAAGGGGTACTATAGATGATCTAGCATCATCACTAACATTACAAGATTAAAAGATTTGTCTTATTTATTTTATTTTTAGAAAAGTAATTTCTACTCATTGAAAAACTACTTAAGATTTAAATTCTCCAACTCAAACATGGGATCATGTTGACACATGTCATCACCACATATTTCAGTACATGAGAATGTGATTTAAAGTGGTGTTGCAATTTAATAAGGTTTAACCTTTTTATTTTAAATAATTAAAGTGACTAGAAATGCCTATGTGGCATTCTTTTATTACTTGAACATTATTTCTATAAGTAAACCCATATGTTTTTATATATTCTGAAAGGTATGATCAAATGTGATTTTTGAGAGTTGGAATCAACTCAAAAGCTATTATGGTTGAAATTTGAAAAAAATTTGAATGCAAAAAAGCTTCTGAATTGTTATTTTTACCAAGGTTGATCTATAGATTCAAATGATTTGAATCCAACGGGATTGTATTAAGCATTTCAATATCTTTCTAACAAAATTGGTTTCATTCAATTTGGTTCACTGAATCTAGCTGGGTTGATTTTTGAAACTAGGTACAGAACTGAGTTTGAATATAAATATAAAAAGCTAAATTCAAATGGTTGGGCTGCGCGGGAAGGGTTATTGGGCCGGCCCAGTGTCACTCCGCAGCGAGGGGCGCAACTGACAGGGGGGTGTACTGGTTAGTGGATCTTAAAACGCGAAGCGGTACGGGGCGGTGTGGTGCATTGGATTAGAATGAAGATCGACGTCTAAGGGTCGTCATCGATGATGAACAGGTCACCGACGAGCTCGAACCCTAGCGGCTCAGTGGGGGTCGTGGGAGGCTCACCGGGTGTCAGGCGAAGGTCGGCGATGCGGGCGAATGACGAAGTCGACGATGGCGATTCTCCTGGCACCGGCAGCTTCTCCTGGGGCGGCTCCAATCGATGGCTTCCTTCTTCTCCAGCAGCGGCGGGCTCCGGTGAAATTCCGGCGATGCGCTGCTCGCCTTGCTCCGGGAATGAGGTGGGGTGGTTCTAGGTGAGAGGGGAGTAGAATGGTGTGAAGAATTCGAGCGGGGGATGCCTCTATTTATAGTGGCGAGAGGCGACCGACGGGCGCAAGCTGAGCTCGTCGTGGTGGACGACACAGAGGGCTATCGGCGTGGGCGACGGTAGGGGGCGGTGCGGTGCTCCCTAGCGAAGCTCAACGGCGTGGTGGCGAGGCGTGGGGCGGTGCTAATCAGTCGGAACACTGCGGTGCTCTGAGCTGGTCCGACGGAAGTTTTGATGGCGCACAGCGCGCGTGGTCCGCGCGGCGGCGAACGGGCGTGTCTGCGGGGTTGCTGGGGTGTTGGCAATCACGCTTGCACGCGGCAAGGGCGGCGCGTGGTCTGTGGGTGTGTGTCGAGGGTGACGCTCTGGTGCGCTCTCGGCATGGTCGCAGATAAGGTTAGCATGGCCTGGGCGTGTGGTCCAATGGCTGGCATTGCTCGCGGCTGGGACATGGAGTGGCGGTGGGGTGCTAGCTAGCTCCCAGACAAGGTTGGCGAGGCTAGTGTGGCTTCTAGCTCGCCGGCGACAATGGGGTGGCAAGTTTGCTCTCGGCATGCTCACCATTGATGGCTAGGCTTGCTTACAGTGCTGCTAAGGTTAATTAAATGAGCTAGATGATCTACTAAGGACTAGTTGTAACCAGAGAGGGAACAAGTTAGGCCCAAAACACTGCTCAACATAGTGTTTTGATTTTGTTTGATTTGCATCTGCAACCTGTTTGATGAAATGGCCGCATGAACTTAAGTTTTGAATTTTTAAAATATTTTTGGTGGGTGTGCTAGGCATGTGTTGAGGATTCTGTGGATGCTTGGGTTTTGAAAATTGAGCTTGTTTGAGTGGTTTTTGAAATAGTTGGATCTTCCCATATGAAATAGATTCAATTTTAAACTGTCATTTAAACTAAGCATTTAAATGTTTTTGGATGATCACAAAGTGGGCCTTGGTACCTTGTTATGATTACTATCAAGGGGTTCAAAGATCCATACATGTTTCGGTTAAGTTCTGAAAGTTAGGGATGGCCAAAGTAGGCATGGGAGTTAAATTGGCCAAAGTGACCATTCACTTAATTTGTTTGTTTTGATTTGTTTGTCTTTGGGAAAAGTTTGGGGATTGTTTAGATGATGTTTATTTCACCTAAGAATCATTTTACAAGCAAAGAAACACAGACCCATGGCAATTCAAAAGAATATAAATTTTAATGCACACACATATGAATGCTTTCATACTTTAATTGGCAAAAGAACGGGGGTCCAAACTACTTTATTCAAGCGAACTAAACAACCTAATAAAAGCAAAGGAAAACATAAGACGCTCCAAGAACAACACAACTGTGCATGAAACAATAAAAACGAAGTGTCTAGAAAGACCTGGGCTTTTTATTGATGAAGAAGGGGATGCCCAAGCTTTGACGCTTGTACGTCTTGGATATTTCTTGGGGTGACACCATGGTGGCATCCCCAAGGTTGAGCTTTTGTCCATTCTTCATCTCATTACATCATTCTCTCTCTACACCTGAAATTTTTCCTTCGTACAAAACTTCACACAATCTTCATTAGCAACATTAGTTTATTCAAAAGATATTAGACCTTTGGCAAAGCTTTGGAACAGCAAAACTTTTCATTAAAACACAAGCTACTGTAGTAACTCCTTCAAAAATCTCAATTCCCCAAAAGAGAACTCAAAAAGGAATCAATAAGAAGCAAATGCAAATAATGGCAGAAATCTATCAAAACAGACCAGCAGGTAGAAACAAATTTTTTCAAAAATCTTCTGTTGCTCAAATAAAAAGGTTTTGAACTAAAGAAATTTAGCTAACATACTGGGAGATTTATTCGTAAATTATCAGCTCAATCCGAGGTACAGAGACTCCTCACGAATTTTTATGGTGGAGGACAGAAATCTGTTTCGGGACAGCAACTCCCCAAATATTACTTCCCTCTCATTAGAGATCATTCTTGGCACAAAAAGCAAACAAAAAGGATAAGGAGAGGTCATTACTGAAGTAATAATTTCCAAGACTCAAGGAAACTCTTGGGTTATCTCCCAACAAGTACTTTTCTTTAACTCCTTTAAGTTAGGCACAACAAGCAAGAAGAATCAAGTATTTTCAAATGAGGAAGCATTAACATCAAACCTTGCTTTCAAAGGAGGAGCAAAAAGCAACTTACCTCTCCTCATAGGGAATTGTTCAATACCTTTATTTAATGAAAATGATATTTAATGGTGCCTTCTTTCATATCAATGATTGCACCAACAGTTCTAAGAAAAGGTATTCTCAAAGTAATAGGACAAGAAGCATTATATTCAACATCCAAAACATAGAAATCCACAGGGACATAAGAATTATTAACCATAATTAGAACATCATTAATACTCCCCATGAGTTTCTTCTTAGCATTATCATTAAGTGGGGCATCCAAGTAACAATCTTCCAATGGTGGAAAATCAAGCATTTCATAAATCTTCCTAGGCATAATAGAGACACTAGAACCAAGATCACATGAAGCTTTGAGATCAAAGTCATTCACTTGCATATTAATAATGGGTTCCCAACTATCTTCTACTTTCCTAGGAATAGAAGCTTTGTGTTTTAACTTCTCTTCCTTAATCTTAACAAGAGCATCAGCAATGTGTTTGGTGAAAGCAACATGCATATCACTAGCATCAGGACTTCTAGCAAGATTTTGCAAGAACATAATCACTTCAGAAATATTGCAACCATCAATATCAAAATCAAGCTTAGCATCAGTAGTAGTAGGCTCAATAGGCTTAGGCATAGTAGGAGGAGGAACAGGGACTACTTGTGGTTTAGTGGTGATGGTGCACACACTATTGTTTCTATCAATTTCAGCTTCCCTTTCCCACTTAGCATGAAGTTGAGCTAGCAGCCTAACATTTTCATCAATAGTAACTTGTATGGCATGAGTAGCAGCAAAGGTACTTTCCATGGTCTCAGGTTTAGCAGCCATTTTATTAATCAAGGAGGACTTAGCTTCAGATAAAGAGGATATATTTTTCTCAACATTTAAAAGCTTTTCCTCTATAGCCTTATTGAAAGTGGTTTGTTTACTAATAAAGTCTTTGAGCATGACTTCAAGTTCAGACATGGCACTTCTAGCATTGTTGTAAGAGCTTCCATAGGAATTGCCATTATTAGGAGGATAAGGCCTATAATTGTTGTTACCACCAAAATTATTCCTATAGGCATTGTTGTTGAAATTGTAGTTTCTAATGAAGTTCACATCAACTTGCTCTTCTTGAGCAACCAAAGAGGCTAAGGGAACACTATTAGGATCTAAAGGAGCTTTCCCATTAACAAGCATAGCCATAATAACATCAATCTTATCACTCAAAGAGGAAGTTTCCTCAACATAATTTACCTTCTTACCATGTGGAGCTCTCTCAGTGTGCCATTCAGAGTAGTTAACCATCATATTATCAAGGAGTGTTGTTGCAGCACCCAAAGTGATGCTCATAAAGGTACCTTCGGCAGCTGAGTCCAGGAGGTTCCTTGACGAGTAGTTCAAACCTGCATAAAAAGTCTGGATAATCATCCAAGAAATGAGTCCATGAGTGGGACAATTAATAACCAACGATTTCATTCTTTCCCAAGCTTGAGCACCATTTTCATTATCAAGTTGTTTAAATTTCATAATGTCACTTCTCATAGATATAATCTTAGCAGGAGGGTAGTACTTTCTAATAAAAGCATCTTTGCACTTAGTCCAAGAATCAATACTATTTTTAGGCAAAGATAGCAACCATTTTTTAGCTTTTCCTCTCAAGGAGAAAGGAAAGAGCTTGAGCTTAATAATATCTCCATCTACATCCTTATACTTTTGCATCTCACAAAGCTCAACAAAGTTATTGAGATGGGCAGCAACATCATCAGAACTAGCACCAGAAAATTGCTCTCTCATCACAAGATTCAACAAAGCAGGCTTAATTTCATAAAAGGTAGCATCAGGAGCAGGTGGAGCAATACGAGTGCTTGGGAAATCATTGTTGTTGGTGCTAGTGAAGTCACACAACTTGGTGTTCTCAGCAGAGTTCATTTTGGCAAAGGTGGGCAAGCCAAAAACAGCAGCAGCAGCTAGAGCAGGAACTAATTTTTTTGTGTTTTTTAATAAAGAAAGAAAACCAAACTAGACTAATTTTTTTTGGGTTTTTTTTTGAAAAGAGGCAAAGAAAACCAAGCAAAAGAAACTAAGCAAACTAAAAAGAAAGTAAAGAGAAAGGAAGTGAAGGACTCCCCTTGTAAAGACATCCTTAGCCTCCCCGACAATGGTGCCAGAAAGTCTTGATGCGTGCACCCAGTGTTGTCGTGGGACACTTCGTTGGAACCCCAAGAGCAAGGTGTGATGAGCACAGCAGCATGTTTTCCCTCAATAGAGACTGAGGTTATCGAACCAGAAGGAGTAAGGAAACGTCACACAGGTGTTGCAAACAACGTGGAGACCTGCACAACACAAACTCAATACTTTGCCCCAACGAATCAGTGAGGTTGTCAAGCTCACTGGTTTGCTGTAACAAAGTATTAACTGTATAGTGTGGAAGGTAATGGTTTGTAGCAAGTAAACAAGTAACAGTGGAAGATGTATCAATGGTAAAGATTGGACCAGAGTCCATAGTTCACTAGAGGTGCTCTTGATACGCCCAATTTGCATCACCTTTCTATATCATAATTTACCTCTATTCATTGATATATGTCTTATTACGAGGTATTACTTATGGATTTTCATCTGTTTATGCCTGTTGGATGATTCTTGGAGGATGAACTGGCGGAGTCTGGATTCTGATGGAAAAGAAGGCGTTTCGGTGCAATTTTGGCGAAGATCAGAAAAATACCAGAAAAATATGGGAAAATATTATTTTTCCAGAAGATTGAGAAGCCAGAAGGAGAAGCGAAGAGGGGCTGCAGGGGGCCCATACCCCCTAGGCGCGGGCCCACCCTGGGTCGCGCCTAGGGCAGGTCTAGCCCACCTTCCCAGCTCTCAACTCCGCCACTTCTCCTATATCTTCCCTACGAAACCCTAAGGCTGGGGGAGCGACCACAGATAGATTTCCGCCACCTTTGGGGCAGAAAACACCAATAGAGAATGTTATGGGGTAACCCCTTGGGGTGGCCCGATCTTTCACGAATCTCCACGGGAAACGAGGGGAAAGCGGTGGACGGGGAGAGAGGGGATGAAAACCGCGAACACACGCACACAAATCACGATACACGCCGATAACTCAGGCCGGTGGCAACCGGTCCAACATAATCCCTTGGATCGGTGTTGGGCGAAGCTCTCTCTCCACGACCAACAACGGGGGCAAGATTCTTGGTGAGATCTTGACGACTTGGGGGCGAGAAACCGAGAACCCAAGGCCTTGTAGAACTTGAATGCACTAGGCAAGATCCAAGAGGTTGTGGATAATAGGGTGCCCCTTGGTAGGAGCATGAGACCAATAGATGAAATATCCACAAAGGGGTGTCCTCAATCTATTATTATCCAAGTCTAGGGTTTACAATAGAGGGTGGGGGCTATTTATAGGCCAGCCACATAAACAGGGGTAGTTTAGGAATAGAATGGCGAAATATAGAGAGGGTTACAGGGCGCTGGGCCGACTTAACACGATCTGGTTCACGCACGTCCGGTAGTACCGGCCTAGCTACCGGTAGTACCGGTCTCAATCGGTAGTACCGATTCCGGGTCCGGTAGTACCGCTTGCAGCCCTGGGACTTCCGTTGGCGTCTTTAGTGTGGAGCGGTAGTAGGGGGCGGTAGTGCCGCGGACCGGTAGTACCGGTTCCAGATCCGGTAGTACCGCTAGAGATAGAGAGTATTTGGCTTCTGTTGGCATCGTCTGTAGGGAGCGGTAGTAGGGGCGGTAGTGCCGCTGGCCGGTAGTACCGGCCGCCGGATCCGGTAGTACCGCTGGAGACAGAGAGTATTTGGCTTCTTTCGCTGGTGTTCCTCCATTCACTGGGTCCGTCTCTTCATACCTGATGATGCACAAGGTATGCGTATGAAGTAGCAGGCCATCCAAGGGTGTATCGAAGTCACACAAGGAAAGGAGCGAGTTCACCTTAGCTTGTAGGAGTTTGGCTCGGGCGCGAGTCATGGGTCCACTTGGGGAGCTCATGGGGGTAGATGTAGTAGCGTTCGTAGGACGGGCTGCATCAGCTCCCCCCTTGGGAAAGAGTCGTCCTCGACTCTTCAACCTTCTCAACTTCATCTTCTCCATGGTAGGGTGAGAGGTCCTTGAGATTGAATGTCGAGCTCACAAGATACTTTGATGTTGGGATATTGATGATGTAGGCGTTGTTGTTGATCCTCTTTAGCACTTTGAATGGTCCATCACCTCTTGGCTTGAGTTTGGAGTCGCGTTCCTTGGGGAAGCTGTCTTTACTTAAGTGTATCCACACAAGGTCGCCTTCTTCAAAGATCATCTCTTTCTTGTTCTTGTTTAGCCTTGATGCTTGGTGACGGACTTGTTGCTCGATCGTAGATCTTGTGTCTTCATGGAGTTTCTTCATTGTTTGGGCACGCTTGACAACGTCCATATTGGCACGTTCATGAAGCGGGAGTGGAAGGATATCGAGCACGGTGAGAGGCTCGAAGCCATAAACGATCATGAACGGTCTCCTCATGGTGGTGGAGTGCTTGGCGCGGTTGTAGGCGAACTCGGCGTGTGGAATACATTCCTCCCAGTCTTTAAGGTTCTTCTTTATCAACACACGGAGGAGTGTGCCAAGGCTTCGATTGACGACTTCGGTTTGTCCATCAGTTTGAGGATGCGAGGCGGACGAGAAGAGGAGCTTGATGCCGAGCTTGGCCATGAGAGTCTTCCAGAAGTAGCTCATGAATTTGACGTCGCGGTCGGAGACGATTGTTCTTGGTACACCGTGTAGCCGAATTATTTCCCTGAAAAACAAATTTGCTACATGTGAAGCATCATCGGTCTTATGGCACGGAATGAAGTGTGCCATTTTTGAAAAGCGATCCACTACCACGAATATAGAATCATGTCCATGTTTAGATCTAGGCAAGCCTAACACAAAGTCCATGCTAATGTCCGACCAAGGTGCATGAGGAATAGGCAATGGCATATAAAGACCAAAGGGGTTAGATTTAGACTTAGCTTGGATACATGTAGTGCATCGTTGGACGTGGCGCTCCACGTCGTGTTTCATCTTTGGCCAAAAGTAGTGAGTGGATAGCATGTCATATGTCTTGTCACGGCCAAAGTGACCCATAAGGCCTCCACCATGGGACTCTTGAAGAAGCAAAATTTGGAGAGATGACTTCGGAATGCAAAGCTTGTTTTGTTTGAAAAGAAAACCCTTATGCAAATAGAAATCATCAATCCCTTTGTCTATTGAACATGTTGCAAAAATTGGTCCAAAGAAAGGGTCGGACGCGTACAAAGATTTGATGTCATCAAGACCCAAGACATTTACTTCGAGCCGCGTAAGAAGGTTTGTGTTTTTGCGAGACAAGGCGTCCGCTACCACATTTTCTTTGCCCTTCTTGTATTTGACAATGTAAGGAAAAGACTCCATGAACTCAACCCATTTGGCGTGCCTTTTACTCAAATTGGCTTGGCCCTTAAGATATTTCAACGACTCATGTTCGGAATGGATGATAAATTCTTTGGGCCAAAGATAGTGTTGCCACACTTGAAGGACACGAACCAAGGCAAAAAGCTCTTTGTCATAAATGGGATAGTTTAGGCGTGCGCCATCAAGTTTCTCACTATGGTATGCAATGGGACGTCCATTTTGCATAAGGACGCCTCCAATGCCAATTACACTAGCGTCACATTCAATCTCAAAGGTTTTTGTGAAATCCGGTAATGCAAGAAGTGGTGCTTCGGTGAGCCTCTTTTTGAGCTCATCAAAAGCCTTTTGTTGTGCTTTTCCCCAAACGAACGTGACATTTTTCTTGGTCAATTCATTGAGGGGGCAAGCAATGGTAGAAAAGTCTTTCACAAAGCGACGGTAAAAGCCAGCCAACCCATGAAAACTACGAAGTTCACTAACATTGGTCGGTATGGGCCAATCTCGTATGTCCTTAACTTTTGAGACATCAACTTCAATGCCATTAGAAGACACAACAAAACCAAGGAAAATGAGTTTGTCTTTTGCAAAAGTGCACTTTGGGAGATTAGCATAAAGCTTTTCATGACGAAGGATTTGAAGGACCTCCTTAACATGAGTAACATGCTCCTCTAGTGACTTGCTATAGACAAGGATGTCATCAAAGTAAACAACGACACTCTTCCCAATGAGAGATCTCAAAATATGGTTCATGAGGCGCATGAAGGTAGATGGGGCATTTGATAAGCCAAAAGGCATAACCAACCATTCATAGAGACCAAGCTTGGTATTGAAGGTGGTTTTCCACTCATCACCTTCAGCCATGCGAATTTGATGGTAACCACTACGAAGATCAATTTTCGAAAATATAGTGGCTCCACATAACTCATCAAGCATGTCATTAAGATGCGGTATAGGATGTCGATAATGCACGGTGATAGCATTGATTGGATGGCAGTCCATGCATAACCGCAACATATCATCCATTTTTGGAACTAGAATCATGGGGACCGCGCTTGGGCTAGTGCTTACTTGGATCAAACCTTTGGAGATGAGTTGGTTGATTTGATGTTCTATATCCTTCGTCTCTTCCGGGTTCGTGCGATACGCGGCGCGGTTTGGGAGTGGGGCGCCGGGTATGAGGTCGATGTGGTGCTCGATTCCACGAAGAGGAGGTAGGACATGAGGAAGGTCTTCGGGAAATACATCGTGGAATTCCTGCAAAATAGCCATCAAAGAAGGAGGAACATTTGTCAAGTCATTAGTTCCTTGCGCTAGTCCCTTGCATACAAGGACATAGTGCAAGATGGATGGGTTGTTCCGCACTTCTCTCATCTCACTTTTGGTGGCAAGAAGAACACTCTTAGTTTTTCCAATCGAGTTTGGCTTGTGGCACTCACTCACTATAGTGTGGTTTTCTCGCTCACCACTCTTCTCACAAGGAGTCATTGGTTGCAACACACAAGTTTTTTCAAGCCATTTGAAGGTATAAGTGTTTGAGTGACCATCATGCAAAGCACGCTTGTCATATTGCCACGGCCTTCCTAGCAACATATGGCAAACCGTCATTGGGACCACGTCACATTCCACCGTGTCCTTGTAGGGTCCAATTGAGAACGTTACCGAGACGGTGTGCTTGATCTTGATGGACCCTTGGTCACTTAGCCATTGTATATGGTAGGGGTGTTTATGCGGATGGAGGGTGAGGTTGAGTTTCTCACACAATTCCGTGCTTGCAAGATTGTGGCAACTCCCTCCATCGATGACAACTTTGATGGACTTCCCATTGATACCGGCACGAGTTTGGAATATGTTTGATCGTTGGTCTTCATTCTCATTTACTTGAGTAGTCAAGACCCTTGTGACCACAAGCGATGGACTTGCGTCATGTTCACACACAAGTAGTTCTTGGTCCTCTTCCAAATGTTGCCTTGCCAATGCTTCCTTGACCCTTGCATCAAACTCATCTTCACTCAAGTATTCTTCGTCTCCATTGTCATGGATGAACAAAACATTCTTGTTTCCACATGCAGCCGACTTGTGTCCTTTGCCTCCACACTTGTAGCACTCACCATTGAAAGGTTGATCATCCCTTGTGTATTTGCCACTTGGGGGCTGTTTTCCTTGAGGAAGTGTTGGCTTGAAGGGAAGCTTGGTGGTACTTGGTGAGCTTCCACTTGGTGTTGTTGGAGTAGTGGTTGGTGCTTGCTTGTAGGCGAAGTACGTCTTTGGCTTGTTGTACTTGATGTCCTCTTGCACTTGACGCTCGGCCTTTGATGCGATGTGCACAAGCTCAACCATGTTGTTGTACTTTTGGAACTCGGTGATGCGCTTGATTGGATGGTTCAAGCCATTGAGGAAGCATGCCATTGTTTGTTCATCACACTCTTCAATGTTGGCACGGATCATGTTGAGCTCCATTTGCTTGAAGTACTCTTCCACGGCCTTTGTCCCTTGACTAAGCGTTTGAAGCTTGTTGAAGAGGGTCACGCGTGTAGTGCGAAGGAACAAAGTGGGATCTCATATGGGCCTTCATATCTTGCCAAGTTGAGATTGGAGGCTCTTATTTTGCTTCTCGAGCGAGTTGGACTTGTTCCCACCAAAGGTTTACATACTCATCAAACTCGAGGGATGCCATGGCCATCATCTTCTCATTGCTATAGTTGTGCATGCGGAAGATCTTGTCAACCTTGAGTTCCCATGAGAGATATTCTTCGGGTTCATTGGAACTGGTGAACTTGGGCATGGTGAATTTGGGCTTGCCGAAAGTTTCTTCTCCATTGCGGTTCCGGTGGCGGCGGTTGCCATTATTTTGGCGGTCATCATCATCATCCGAGCTCTCATGTCTTGCTTGGTGATGGTTGTGTTGCCCTTGCGGTTGTTGAGGTGCCGCGTTTGGTTGTGGAACTTGGTTTTGATGACGAGCTTGGGGAGATTGCTCGTGTTGTTGGCGCGGTTGAGGACGAGGAGGAGGTTGATGGTCCTCATGACGAGCTTGGGGAGCTTGCTCTTGTTCTTGTCGTGGTTGATGCCGAGGAGCATTGTCTTGTGCCATGTGGCGAGGAGGACGTCGAGCCGCATGCGCAATGGGATTCTCTCTTTCTTCTTGATGTGAAGGAGGCTCGTCATGATTATCATGTTGTCGACGTTGACGTTCATGTCGACGATGACGTCTTGGTGGATCTTCGAGTGCTTCACGCCGACGGCGATCTTGTTCTTCCACTTCGGAGGCTTCACTTGTTGTTGAAAGAACATGTCGACGGCGATGTGCTTGGTGGTCCATGTGATCTTGTTCTTGTTGAATAACAAGTGCCCTTGGTTGTGGCCGGTACGCTTCACGTCTTGGAGGTCTTGCGGAGAGGTCACCATCATAGCTTGATGTTGCGGCGTGTCGCGGAGATGGTACCGCTTGAGAAGAGCTCATGAATTGAAGGACGGGTCCATCCCGATGCCTTGAAGCGTGACGGAGAGGTGCACTTGATTCACTTGAGGAGTGCCAAGATGAGCTTGAATCGCGCGAGCGTGGCCTTGCTAGCCCATCAATGAGGCGTTGAAGCTTCTCATCCGTTGAGGCGAGGGCGCGACCAAGAGCTTCATTTTGATGACCGAGGTTGTGTTGCATGGCATGCATTTGGCCTCGGACTTCTTCGAAGCGGTTGTCGATGTTCTTGAATTCCGCGTGGGCTTCGCTAAATTGTTCATCTTGGCGCCGCTCAAGAGCTTCACAACGGTAGTTGAATTCTCCTCAGACCTTCCAATGATCCCACCTTGTCATGTATTGTGTGTCGTCCTCCGGAGGTGGTGGTGGTTGGGATGGTTCGCCATTCCTGTCCATGATGCAAAGCCGACAAGGGTTGTATATGGAGAAAAAGGGTGCGAAGAGTTAGCCTTTTACCTCACCTTGGAGATTATATCAAACCAATTGCCACACAAAGGAGCGAACAGCGTGCAAAGTGAAATGTCAAAGAAACTCACACACAAAGATGCTACAACTCTCAAAAGCTTTTGGTGGAAGGTTAGGATTGTGGAAAACCAAACGAAACGATCCAAGCAAAAGGTTATTGTTCTAAGTGGTAAAGAACCAAAGATCAAAAGCAAAAAGGATACGATCTAAAAAAACACGGAAGAACGCACACGTGGAGAATAACGGGGTTAGCACGACTATGAAAAATGAGCACAAAAGGTCCTAAAGAACACTATGCTCAGTTGTCGTGCCAACTCAAGGAGAGACCACAACTCATTTGCCAAAAGAGGATAAGCAATATATTTGTGCACTTGACTTGGTGCGCTCTTTCCTCTCTCTTTTTGGCTTAAAAGCTTGGTATTCTCTTTGTATTGGGAGACTATGTATCTTTAAATTTTTCTTTTTTTTATTCTTTTTCTTTTTCTCCCTTTCTATGCTACTATGTTAACTTTTGTATTTGGCATCACACTCTCACTTTCCAAAGGCAAGTGCACAATGCTTAGACAAACACAAAATGAGTTGCTCTCATAGGATAGATACACACAAAGGAAGATATGGGGCTGTCAAAGTGGCGCAAGTTATACCTTTGGTATTGTTGACGACTTGCAACCGTTGGTGGGGATGATGTACGAGTGTCGCGGTGTCGTTGAGCGCGTGGTGACTTTGATGCGGAAGCTTTTGTTAAAATGGCGACAAACACGCGAAACACGAACAAGTTAAAGAGGATAGTCAGCAAACGAAGTTGAGGCGTCAAAGAGAAGAAGAAAACTGTCTGTGTCGCGCGGTAGTACCGCTAGGTACGACCGGTAGTACCGGAGGGCGGTAGTACCGCTTGTGCGACCGGTAGTACCGCCGGGCGCAGAACTTGAACGAGATCTACTTGACTAAAACCTCAAATTCGTGGTAATCTAACCGAAAGGCTGGGCTAGGAACAAAAAGGGCTATAGATTGACTCCAAAAGCAACAGATCTATGGACCAAAACCACGAAAAACTCACCAAATCCAAAGATCGATCCGAAGGAAAATTGGGGCTCTTTTTGGTGGGATTTTCGATTTTAAGGGAATACAAGAAAAATTGGGGGGAAATTCATGATCAACCTTGCTCTTGATACCAAGATGTTATGGGGTAACCCCTTGGGGTGGCCCGATCTTTCACAAATCTCCACGGGAAATGAGGGGAAAGCGGTGGACGAGGAGAGAGGGGATGAAAACCACGAACACATGCACACAAATCACGATACACACCGATAACTCATGCCGGTGGCAACCGGTCCAACATAATCCCTAGGATCGGTGTTGGGCGAATCTCTCTCTCCACGACCAACAACGGGGGCGAGATGCTTGGTGAGATCTTGACGACTTGGGGGCGAGAAACCGAGAACCCAAGGCCTTGTACAAATTGAACTCACTAGGCAAGATCCAAGAGGTTGTGGATAATAGGGTGCCCCTTGGTAGGAGCATCAGACCAATAGATGAAAGATCCACAAAGGGGTGTCCTCAATCTATTATTATCCAAGTCTAGGGTTTACAAAAGAGGGTGGGGGCTATTTATAGGCCAGCCACATAAACAGGGGTAGTTTAGGAACAAAATGGCGAAATATAGAGAGGGTTACAGGGCGCTGGGCCGACTTAACACGATCTGGTTCACGCACGTCCGGTAGTACCGGCCTAGCTACCGGTAGTACCGGTCTCAACCGGTAGTACCGCTTCCGGGTCCGGTAGTACCGCTTGCAGCCCTGGGACTTCTGTTGGCGTCTTCAGTGGGGAGCGGTAGTAGGGGGCGGTAGTGCCGCGGACCGGTAGTACCGGTTCAAGATCCGGTAGTACCGCTGGAGACAGAGAGTATTTGGCTTCTGTTGGCGTCGTCTGTAGGGAGCGGTAGTAGGGGGCTTTAGTGCCGCTGGCCGGTAGTACCGGCCGCTGGATCCGGTAGTACCGCTGGAGACAGAGAGTATTTGGCTTCTTTCACTGGTGTTCCTCCGTTCACTGGGTCCTTCTCTTCGTACCTGATGATGCACAAGGTATGCGTATGAAGTAGCAGGCCATCCAAGGGTGTATCGATGTCACACAAGGAAAGGAGCGAGTTCACCTTAGCTTGTAGGAGTTTGGCTCGGGCGCGAGTCATGGGTCCACTTGGGGAGCTCGTGGGGGTAGATGTAGTAGCGTTCGTAGGATGGGATGCATCAGAGAAAGATCTCTCCGGTAGACAGATTTCTGCCGGGGGAATTCCTTCCTGGAGAGGGGAGACCGTCGCCATCAACACCATCATCAAGCTAGGCTACATCGGGATCACCATCATCATCCACACCATCATCTCCACCAGTACCATCATCATCACTTCATCCCGCTGTAACAATTGTGTTGGATATTGCTTTAGTTCATTAGGGGAAACCTTCCCGGTGTTGATTACTATTGTAGTTGATGCTTGTGAGTGGAACCATTGGATTATTGTTTATGTTCAGATTGTTATCCATTACCATATCATCTTTGATCTTGATCCATATGATGTCTTGTGAGTAGTTCGTTGTGTTCTTGAGGACATGGGAGAAGTCATGTTGTTAGTAGTGAATCTGTGTTGAGTTATCATTCAATGGTTTAGTATTTAAGTTGTGGTGCTATTCTTCTAGTGGTGTCATGTGAACGTCGACTACATGATACTTCACCATTTATGGGCCTAGGGGAATGCATTGTGTATTTGGCTACTAATTGTGGGGTTGCCGGAATGACAGAAACCTGAACCCCCGTTAGGACACCTTTGCACAAGGGAGTGTAGGATCTCAGAGTTTAATACTGTGGTTAGATTTATATCTTAATTACTTTCCTGTAGTTACGGATGTTTGCAGGGGGTTTAATCACAAGTATGTATTAGTCCAAGTAAGGTCAGTATGTTAGCATAGGTTCACCCACACAACAATTACAACACCATAGAAGAGTACTCAGCTATTTGAAGCGAAAGCACTTGACAGAATTCCCATGTGTCCTCAAGAATGTTTGGTCCTTATAAGTATTTCCACCAGCTTGTCCTTTGTTAAGAAAGGATTGGGCCACTTGCTCTGTTTGTTCGTTGTCTTTATTACTTGCTCATGGTTTTGTTTCCTTATCAGAAAACCACTAAAAATTTTCTAAGTATTCACAGGGATTTCCTTCTCCATACCACTACTCAGCACCTTCTGCTCCTCATTAGGATCGACACTCCTATTTATCAAAAGTACTACGATACACCCCCTATACTTGTGGGTCATCATCTCTCCTTAGATAAACAACATGGCATGAAGGGAAAACAAATTACAACAGGGCAACTGACAGGAACTGAGCAAGGCATAACAATGCAATACTAGTCAGAAAGATCCTATGAGATTCGATTGGGCAATACAACAAGATACATAGACCGCCATCCAACTGCATCTATGACTAGAAGTACACCTTCAGGTTATCATCTGAACCCCCTCTAGTATTAAGTTGCAAGCAACAGACAACTGCTTTAAGCAAAGTGTGTAAGGTAAACAATCCACTTGTTCCATGAACAAGAGACCGTTGTTTTCTCCCTAGTGGCAACAACACATATACAACCGAAGAGATTTCTGTCACTTCCCTTGGAAACTAGAGGCATGAACCCACTATCGAGCATAAATACCCCCTCTTGGAGTCACTAGAAACTATTCAGCCAATATAGCTACTAACAACGGAGAGCATATAAGATCACAAACAACACAGACATGATAGAATCATAAATACAAAACCATTAACCAAACTGACATAATAATCTCAATATCCATCGGATCCCCGCAAACACAACATGCCTGATTACAAATAGATTAGATCTTGATCATGAACGGAGCTCACAAGATCTATACATGAAAGCACAAGAAGGAGATACAACCATTTAGCTACTACATGGACCCAAGTACAAGGTGGAACTACTCACTCATCATACCGGAGAAGAAGGCCTCCGGGATGATCTCCCCTCCGGCAGGGTGCCAGGAAGAACTTCATATCCCCCCGATATAGGGACGATGGTGGCAACGACTCAAGATGGTTTTGTGGAGTTTTGATCGGGTGCCTAGGGTTTCTGCATCGGGGGCTTCTTATAAGCAAAGAGGCAAGGCTGGGAGGCGACCAGGGGGCCCACACCTTGCCCAGGCGTAGGCCCACCCCTGGCCGCGCCTAGGGGGTCTTCTGTCTTCGTGTTCCCCACGGAAAAATATTAACGTTGGCTTTTGTCCCGTCCAATTCCGGGAATATTGACTTTCTGCCTTTCTGGAACCAAAAACAAAAGAAAATAGGCAACATGCACTGTGGCAACTTGTTAATAGGTTAGTTCCAGAAAAGATATAAAAACACCTCAAAGTGTAGACAAAGCATCGCAAAGTAGATACTAAACAAGCACGAAACATCAAAAATTATAGATATGTTTCTGACATATCAGAGAGTCGATGGCCATAATAAAGATCATGGGCGAGAGCGGGTCTCCTTGTCTAAGCCCCCTCTGGTGCCAAAAAACCTTTCTTGGGTCACCGTTGAGGATAACTCTCGAAGATGCCGAGGCAAGGGACAGACAAACCCAGTCCCTCCACATTGGGCCAAAACCAATGGCAGTTAGCACCTCGATTAGGTAGGTCAATCCTCCAAATGATCTCCTTAGTAGTGGCAATTTGCATTCTTAAGTCTCCGACATATCCACGTTGCCACTTCTTCAGGGCCTTGGCGGTGCGAGAAAGCTTGGTGTGAATTTTGCGAATGGGGTCCAAGTCGATGACATCTTTATTCCAGGCTTGAGAGACTATTTCTTTGAATCCGTTCATTCTCAGCCAGTACTCTTCGAACTTGAAGGAAGCCCTTCGGTTGTTAGGGACGTGCCCTTGGAGGAGAAGTGCGGCATGATCCGAACATGCTGAGGTGATCGCCTGAAGATGTGCGTCAGGGAAAAGCGTGTCCCACTCATTCGAGAAGAAAACATGGTCGATCTTAGTAAGGACTGGGTCGTCTTGGGCGTTTGACCAGGTGAAACGTCTTCCAACCATACGCATGTCTATTAACTGCAGGAAGTCACGAGCCTCCCAGAATTTGTGGATGAGGCCGCGATTGATATTGTGGTTGTTTTTGTCGGATGCTTTTGTTATTAGGTTGAAATCTTCCACCAGGAGGCACTCATTCTGGACAAAAGGCTTTAGCTCCCGTACCTCCTGAATAAAGGCAAGCTTCTCTTGGTTCCCTTGAGGGCCATATACGCAAGTACATGTCCAGCTTTTCCTCTCTTCAAGCATAGTGATCGTCACCATAGGGGGGGCTAAGAGAGTGAAGAGAACTTTTGAGGCCGCGATGATGATGCCACCCCTAGTGCCCGTGGACGGAAGGTAAGCGAAATTATCTGTGTAGTTCGGCCCGAGCATGCCGGTGATGATTGTGTTGTCGACCATGTCGAGCTTGGTTTCTTGCAAGCAAACGATGGAGGCGTGGGAGTCCCTAGCAACGTCACGGATGGTGTCACGGCGGGCGGAGCTATTCAGACCTCTCGGGTTCCAGTTCAGGAGGTTGATTTTGTGTTGTGTACAATACTGCCTGGACTAGGAGATATGCATCTGGATAGCCCTGTTGAAGAAGAAGAAGAACAAAAGGAATTATCAAGTTATTCTGGTCATGAGCAAGTGCTCAAAGTGGGCTCGGAGTGTTGTATCCCTTGCTCCGTTCGATGAGGGTTCTTTACTTAGACACACATCTACACTTTCCTTTGCATACTCTTATCTAATAACTCTTTACGTGTAAATAAATATGTATATATAGTTCTTGACTGAAAATTATCTTGTTATGTGCAGGTGATTCCATATATCATGCATGCACAGGCATAGTTTTCTACCACACTAAACCTAGAGCGTATCTTCTGACTCCATTGTGCATGTAGTGAGGACCATAACGAGATCAATTACGACATGAAGGTCAGTACTGCTAAATTTTCCTTACTATCTATTGCTTGCCACTAGTGGAAACGAGGCCTTTTGTTGATCCTGGAAAAGGGCTTTAACACCGGTTCTTCTACGAACTGGTGTTAAAGGGGGGCCGTACCAGCGTGGCCCGTGCGGCAAAAAAGGAGCCCCCCTTTAACACCGGTTCGTGCCACGAACCGGTGTTAAAGGACCCTGCAATAGTGGCCCGCGCAGCCCTCCCCCCTTTAACACCGGTTCGTGGCTTGAACCGGTGTTAAAGGGGGGGAGATATATAAGACACCGCAGCCCACACCCCACTCTTCCATTTTTTCACCATCTCATTTTGGAGCCTAGCAAGAGGGTGTGAAGAGTGCTAGTTTGTGTTTTTTTCATATGCACAAGAGGTGTTCGGTGAAATGCCCGAGAGCTCAAAATAAGTTTTCTCGTTTCTCTTTCCTTCTCGGTTGAGGTCGGCAACTATCCTTTCATGTGTCATTGATGTACTATATATAAATGGTCATCTCCCTATTAATTTTTGATATATACTACATATTAATGCAGATGAACCGGCAATGGATGTACGGTGACCGCCGCACTTCCGAGTACATTACGGGCCTCCAAAATTTCATCGTTGTGGCTAATGCAAACCGTGGTCACAATGGTTTTATGTGTTGTCCGTGTGTTCACTGTCAGAACAAGAAAGACTACTCAAATACCAGAACCATTCACGCCCACCTGCTTCGATCCGGTTTCATGCCCAGCTATAATTGTTGGACCAAGCACGGAGAAAAATGGGTTGTGATGGAAGACAACGAAGAAGAGGATGATGACAACTATCATAATATGTATCCTGAATATGATGATACTGCAACAGGGGTAGATAATGAAGATCAAGAGGCAGCAGATGGGCCCGCCGATGACAATCTTGGTCGGGCCATTACTGATGCAAAGGAAGAATGTGAAACTAAAAAGGAGAAGGAGAAGATGTAGAAGATGTTAAAGGATCACAAAACATTGTTGTATCCAACTTGCGAAGATGGCCACAAAAAGCTAGGTACCACACTGGATTTGCTGCAATGGAAGGCAGAGAACGGTGTGACTGACAGCGCATTTTCAAAGTTGTTGGTAAAAATGAAGAATCTTCTTCCAAGAAATAATGAGTTTCCCGACAGTACATACCAAGCAAAGAAGGTTGTCTGCCCTCTAGGATTAGACGTGCAGAAGATACATGCCTGCATTAATGACTGCATCCTCTACCGCGGTGAGAAGTACGAGAATTTGGATGCATGCCCGGTATGCACTGCACTGCGGTATAAGATCAGACGAGACGATCCTGGCGATGTTGAGGGCGAGGCCCCTAGGAAGAAGGTTCCTGCCAAGGTTATGTGGTATGCTCCTATAATACCACGGTTAAAACATCTCTTCAGAAATAAAGAGCATGCCAAGTTGTTGCGATGGCACATGGAAGACCGTACGAAAGACGCGATGTTGAGACAACCCGCTGATGGGTCACAGTGGAGAAAAGTCGAGCGAGAGTACCCGGACTTCGCACGTGACGCAAGGAACTTAAGGTTTGGTCTAAGTACAGACGGCATGAATCCTTTTGGTGAGCAGAGCTGTAGTCACATCACCTGGCCTGTGACTCTATGTATCTATAACCTTCCTCCTTGGTTATGTATGAAGAGGAAGTTCATTATGATGCCAGTGCTCATCCAAGGCCCGAGGCAACCCGACAACGACATTGATGTGTACCTAAGGCTATTAGTTGAAGAACTTTCACAGCTGTGGGCCAAACCAGGTGTACGTATGTGGGATGAGCACAAAGGGGAGCCATTTGACCTACGAGCATTGCTTTTCGTAACCATCAATGATTGGCCTGCTCTTAGTAACATTTCAGGGCAGAAAAACAAGGGATACAATGCATGCACACACTGTTTAGATGAGACTGAAAGTGTATATTTGGATAAATGTAAGAAGGTTGTGTACCTAGGGTATCGTCGATTTCTTCCGAACCTGCATCCAGTAAGAAAGGCAAGCATTTCAAACATCTGGCAGAACCCCGGAGGAAGCCTGTCCTCCGTACCGGTGAGGAGGTATTTGGTATGGTCAAGGACCTAGAAGTAATCTTTGGAAAAGGTCCTGGCAGTCTATCTGTTCCAAATGATGATGCCGGACACGTGCCTATGTGGAAGAAGCAATCTATGTTTTGGGACCTACCCTATTGGAAAGTCTTAGAGGTCCGCTCTTCAATCGACGTGATGCACGTGACGAAGAATGTTTGCGTGAACCTGCTAGGCTTTCTAGGAGTGTATGGGAAGACAAAAGATACACCGGAAGCACGGCAGGACCAGCAACGTAGGAAAGCCCCTGAAGAGCCTATGCATCCTGAGAACGAGAAGGGTAAACGATGCCACTTAACTCCTGCCAGCTACGCTCTTACCAAAGTAGAGAAGGAAATCTTTTTTGAATGTCTGAGCAGTATCAAGGTCCCGTCTGGCTTCTCGTCGAATATAAAGGGAATAATCAATATGGCAGAGAAAAAATTCCAAAACCTGAAGTCTCATGACTGCCACGTGATTATGACACAATTGCTTCCGATTGCATTGAGGGGGCTTCTACCTGAAAATGTTTGAGTACCCATTGTGAAGCTATGTGCATTCATCAATGCAATATCTCAGAAGGTAATCGATCCAGAAAGACTACGAGGGTTACAAACAGATGTGGCCCAATGTCTTGTCAGCTTTGAGTTGGTGTTCCCACCATCCTTCTTCAATATTATGACGCATCTCCTGGTTCACCTAGTAGAAGAGATTGCCATTCTTGGTCCTGTATTTCTACACAATATGTTCCCCTTTGAGAGGTACATGGGAGTCTTAAAGAAATATGTTCATAACCGTGCTAGGCCAGAATGAAGCATCTCCAAGGGCTATGTAACAGAGGAGGTCATTGAGTTTTGTGTTGATTTTATTCCTGACCTTAAGGCGATTGGTGTTCCAGAATCACGACATGAGGGGAGACTGCATGGAAAAGGCACCCTAGGATGTAAAGCAATGATATGTAGGGACGGGCATTCTCTCAATCAAGCACACTACACGGTTTTACAAAGATCTATCTTGGTTGCCCCGTATATCAATGAACACAAGAATTTAATACGCCTCAAACATCCGGGGCAGTCTGATGAATGGATTATAAGTGAACACATGGCGAGTTTTGGCGGCTGGCTGCAAAGACTTCTCACGAATAACACCACTGTTGGGGATCAGTTGTACTTGTTGGCCAGGACACCATCTTCGACTGTATGTACTTTCCAAGGGTACGAGATAAATGGGAATACATTTTACACGATAGGCCAAGATAAAAAGAGCACCAACCAAAATAGTGGTGTCCGCTTTGATGCAGCAGAAGACAATGGGCAGAAGACCACGTATTATGGGTTCATAGAGGAGATATGGGAACTTGACTATGGACCTAATTTTAAGGTCCCCTTGTTTCGATGCAAATGGGTCAAGCTAACAGGAGGAGGGGTTGAGGTAGACAAGAAGTACGAAATGACAACGGTGGATCTCAACAATCTTATGAAGGTAGACAAGAACTTAGACGAACCATTCGTCCTAGCCAATGATCTGGCTCAGGTTTTCTATGTGAAGGACATGTCCTACAGACCAAAAAAATAAAAAATATGCAAACGAATACATCATATGATGAGCCAAAGCGTCACATAGTTCTTTCAGGGAAAAGAAACATCATGGGAATCGAGGACAAGACAGACATGTAAGAAGATTATAATATGTTTGATGAAATTCTGCCCTTCACAGTGAAAACTGACCCAAGAATTCCGTTAAGTAAAGAAGATGCTCCATGGTTACGTCTGAAGCGATCATAAGGAAGGACATATGCCAAGAAGGACTATATATAGGGGGGACCGGTTTTGTAGTCTCAGTTTTTAATATTAATAAATGTCTTGAGTGTTAGTCTTGTTTTGTGGATGGACCGGGACTATGAGAAGAAGTTGTCCCGATTCGTACTTACCATTAAGATCTGATCTCCAAACGCGCGCGGTCACATATTAGGGAGTGCCTCTATGACCAGTTTCTTGGAGATGTCGGAGGACTGGGCTCCATCGACATCTCCCTGAAACTGGCCGTAGTGGTGTCCCTACTCTCGAACTACCCCTGCCCGCCGGGCTACTGTGTCCCCGTCGGCTGGATGCTGAGAACCGGAGGCGTGCCGGTTCCTCCTGTCCCTCTAGGTGTGGCGCGCCGGATGGCCATCACGAACCACTACTACTTCGAGCTCACGCCGGAGCAGCGGAGGAATCCCAGATGGCATCCCGACTATTTCCCTACTTGGGAAGCCTTCTTCGTGGATAGGCGTGAGAGGGTGCTCGCCAGGCACGAGGAGGACGACCCACCTCCTCCTAACTTCAATGAGGCCGGCCGTCGGCTATGGTGGCGCGGTCAGACTCTCTAGAGCGTCATGGCCTATGACACTGCCGCTGACTCCAACCCCTGTCTGCGCTACCCTCAAGTCCAGCCACGCGTACTCAGCCTTCAAGGTTCAATTACGGCGACCCCGACGATGACAGCGATGACGGCGGCGGCGAGTACGACGACTACAGTGGCGAGTATTACGGGTGTAGGCAGGAGCATGACTGAATCAATCCAACATTCCAAAACAAGTTCGGCCGATTGTTACTTAATCTGGCCTTGTATCTTAATTTTCAGTTCTTTTATGTATCTTAATTTTCAGTCGTGCTTTATGTAACTTACTATTAGTTGCATTCTGTATTTTAATTCCAGTTCTATCTCCTTCACAAAATGACCTATCTCATTCGAGGTTTCTCGGCTTTCGGGTCAAATGACCAATGTTATGGCTAGAATCAAGGCATAGTTTGTGATAATATGGCCATATTGTGCATACATGTGCATCATGGCATGGCAAACAATGTTGCAAGAGGAAGTTTTCCTTTTTATCGCACCAAAAAGGCATTTTCCATTTTCCGAGCATAAAAAACAGACGGTTTTGTGAAGCAACCACCAAATGGCTAATTCAAAAAACCAGCAACACATTTTACAAAAATACTATACCAGCTTATATGGACAATGTACCAACAGGGGGATCTGAAACCTTTCCGTCGACCTCTGGTGAAAAAGACAAATTCCTGCCTAATCGGCAGGAAGTGGGTCAGATATGAACTACAGGTACATGATATGATGCTCATGATTTTTTACAAAAATCATTTTTAGGTTCACAATATGCTATTTTATCAAAAATCCAATGCAAGTTGAGCGAGGCTTGGCCCCGAGCTAAGAATCTCCATGGCCGTTGTTCGACAAAGTTTGACGATAGTTTAAAACGGGGATAAAAAAATAAAAAAAGATCGAAACAGTGCGAAACCTTCGCGTGGTGTTATATTATGTGACTTAGTTAGAAGGAAAAATCTCAAGCTTGGTATATTGATTATGTCTCAAAAAAACCTTCACAAAATGACCTATCTCATTCGAGGTTTCTTGGCTTTCGGGTCAAATGACCAATGTTATGGCTAGAATCAAGGCATAGTTTGTGCTAATATGGCCATATTGTGCATACATGTGCATCATGGCATGGCAAACAATGTTGCAAGAGGAAGTTTTCCTTTTTATCGCACCAAAAAGGCATTTTCCATTTTCCGAGCATAAAAAACGGACGGTTTTGTGAAGCAACCACCAAATGGCTAATTCAAAAAACCACCAACACATTTTACAAAAATACTAGACCACCTTATATGGACAATGTACCAACAGGGGGATCTGGAACCTTTTCGTCCACATCTGGTGAAAAAGACAAATTCCTGCCGAATCGGTAGGAAGTGGGTCAGATATGAACTATAGGTACATGATACGATGCTCATGATTTTTTACAAAAACCATTTTTAGGTTCACAATATTCTATTTTATCAAAAATCCAATGCAAGTTGAGCGAGGCTTGGCCCCGAGCTAAGAATCTTCATGCCCGTTGTTCGACAAAGTTTGACGATAGTTCAAAACGGGGATAAAAAATAAAAAAAGATCGAAACAGTGCAAAACCTTCGCGTGGTGTTATATTATGTGACATAGTTAGAAGGAAAAATCTCAAACTTGGTATATTGATTATGTCTCAAAAAAACCTTCACAAAATGACCTATCTCATTCGAGGTTTCTTGGCTTTTGGGTCAAATGACCAATGTTATGGCTAGAATCAAGGCATAGTTTGTGATAATATGGCCATATTGTGCATACATGTGCATCATGGCATGGCAAACAATGTTGCAAGAGGAAGTTTTCCTTTTTATCGCACCAAAAAGGCATTTTCCATTTTCCGAGCATAAAAAACAGACGGTTTTGTGAAGCAACCACCAAATGGATAATTCAAAAAACCACCAACACATTTTACAAAAATACTAGACCACCTTATATGGACAATGTACCAACAGGGGAATCTGAAACCTTTCCGTCCACCTCTGGTGAAAAAGACAAATTCCTGCCGAATCGGTAGGAATCGGTAGATACGATGCTCATGATTTTTAAAAAAAATCATTTTTAGGTTCACAATATGCTATTTTATGAAAAATCCAATACAAGTTGAGCGAGGCTTGGTCAGATTCAAGTGTATACAAAAGATGCGGTATTTAAATATCCAATCAATTCAAAAATGTTAATACAAAAGATGCGGCATTAAAATATGATTTGCTCTAATAAAATAGGGTTAGATTCCTTTTTAGATTCTTAATATTTATTATGTTCAAAGTTTTAGGATTTGACAATTTATTTTTGTTTGAATTGAATAATCAAAATTTATATGTAAGTGTTTTAATCATTTTGAAAATTTCCATCTAAAGTAAATATAAAATGTTTTTACATGAATGGATAGATATTATTTTTCTAAAAATTATGATATATTATTCATATTTTTCTGAGTTGAAATGAAAAAGATATGAATTTTCTAAATTCATATCCTATTTTTTGAATTAAAAATGCCCCTTTAATGCATGAAATAAATGCCCCCCTTTAACACCGATTCCAGCCACGAACCGGTGTTAAAGGGGGGGGCGCATTTATTTTGTTTCGCACGCGCACCCCCCCTTTAACACTGGTTCATGGCTGGAACCGGTGTTAAAGGGGGGGGTGCACGCGCGAAACGAATCCCCCCCCCTTTAACACCGGTTCGTGGCTGGAACCGGTGTTAAAGGGGGGGGGTATTAAATGCGCGCCTTCCCCTTCCTTCTTCCCCCCAGAGCCAGATCGAACCCGCCGCGCAGAGAAACAGAGAGCAGCCGTCCAGCCCTTGCCGTCGCCGACCTCGCCCTTGCCGTCGCCGCCCTCGCCCAGCAGGCGCCAACGAGCTCATCCCCCTGAGGTCCGGCCGTCGTCGTTGTCTTCAATCGCCGTCGTTCTGGAGCTTCTCTGGCCTCGACACCGTCATCACCATGCTCAGGGTGAGCATGCGGTGCTCAGGCATCACCCCGCGAATTCCCTCCTTCTCTCTGTCGTGCCCGCGTCGCGAACCACCGCATACCGCCGCCAGTCGTGTCTCCGGCGAGCCTATGTGGCGCTTGCCGACGTTTCTCCGGTGCTCCTCCACCGTCCCTGGCCGCTTGCCGACGTGTCTCCGGCGCTCCTCCACCGTCCCTGGCCGCCTGCCGACGTGTCTCCGGCGAGCCTGCGTGGCGCTTGTGTGGCCACGACGTGGCGCCCTCGTCAGCGCTGGTCCAGCCATAGTGGCCCACATGTCAGCCATAGTGGCTAGGTTCTGTGCGGTGTAAAAAAATTAACCCCCCAGCTGACGTCAGCCTGATGCAATAAAGGCTTTAATAATTCCAAAAATTGATATAAATTTGTAAATTCAATATCTTTTTATTTATAAATCAGAAAAATACAAATAATATATCAAAATGTTTAGAAAAATGAAACCTAGCTATATAAGCTATAATCATGCATTGTTCAACAACTTAAATGACAAGTTTAATTAGAACACCCTAGTAACCCTAATAGGTGATTCCGGAGTTTTCCCCCGAGTTAGGGTTTTCACCCCTCGGAACCCCGATTAAGTTGTCGAGCATGCCTTAGGGTTACATTTCAAAGCAAATTAACTTGTCATATCATCATACTTGCTTGAGCATTGCATCGATGCCATGTGTTGATTATTTCCCCTTTATTTCCGGTGTTTGGTTCTTCCCGGTAGAATACGATATCAAGATCGAGATCGAAGCCCGAGGACAACACCGTCGAAGATCAGAGATCGACGAACAATACTTGACCAACTGTAATGAAGTCAAGTACAAGGCTCCCGAAGATCTGTTTATCTGCTATCAACAGGCAAAGGCAAGCATAGCCCCACCATGATATAATCCTATGTTTTCGAAAGCATTTCAATTCCTTCCATGATGCATACGATTCTACTATTTGTGTATTTTTGTATGAATAATATGTATATTTGTGTATGAATCCAAGTCCACTTGAATGTTTACTCTCTTACTATAGATAATATTATTGTTTTAGAAACTATGGATCCACTTAGTAGAAACCTTGAAGAAGAAGAAATAATGGAGAACATTATTGATGAGGACACCTCACAATATCTGAACTTGGAGGGACATGATGACAACTCATGTAATCATGGAGAAGATGAAGACTCCGGTGAACGCAATTTAGTGATTACAAAGTCCGGCGAGGTATATGCATTGATTAAGCCTCTGCTGACTTCCACCAACAATATTCTTCTACATGTACTAATTAACGCTTCTTTCTTCTTTTAGCCCTCTGGATCGACCAGCCAGCAACCATCTTCTTCTACGAAAAAGAGCTAGCGAGGCGCGAGCCATCGGTTGAAAGATCGTGCAAAGTTCACGATCGAAGCAGTCCGTGTTGATGGCAGGCCGATGGAGCCCAAGAAGGCCGTAGACAAATTTGTACGTCAGGCTGGAGTTCTTGTTAGGGACCAAATCCCAATCATAATTGAATATTGGAATAAGCCAAAGAAGGGCGACGGTACCTTTGTCAATGAAAGATCCAAAGAAACACTTTGGAATTCGTTGTTGGTAAATTTAACCCTTCCGCCAAAGGAGGATGAAAACAACCCAGTTATAAAGGAAAAGGTCAAAGAGTGGACTCTAAAGAAGATGGCTGACGCTTTCCGCAACTAGAAGACAAAATTGAACAAATTTGTCAAAGCTGGCGAGACTCCAAATTTTGAAGACGCATATTATGCGAAGATAAGACCTCACTGGCCCGAATTTGTGACATATAAAAAAGGTGCTATAGCTAAAAAGAGGTCAGAAACCAATATGCTAAATGCCCAGAAGAAGGAATATCACCAGAGGACGGGGTCAGGTGGCTACATATCTCAGAGGCCTAAGTGGGAGGAAGTTGAGAAGGCCCTGCGCGCTAGAGGGATCACACTGTAGACAGATGGGTGGGACCTATGTGCAAAGACTTGGTTCTACGGAATCGGGGCAAGGTTGGACCCAGAAACGGGATTGTGTATCTTCCCAACCCTCCTTGCCAAACCCGTCACTGAACTCATCACGACATACGAGGAAACAGCCGCCAGGACCTTCCATCCTAACAGAGAGAATGACCAGCTCACACGCGCCATCGGTAAAAAAGAACACCCTGGACATGCACGAGGCACAGGGGGTATGACGTGGAAGGATGGGTTTGCCGAGTGGAGCGACTCTTACAGATGGCGCGGCAGAAAAGAAAAAAGAGCGTACAGAGCGGATGACACAGATAGAACATGCATTTGTGGCGCTGCAGGCGCAAGTGAATGCACAACAGAGCCATCAAGCTACCGACCCATCTCAGCGGCACGAAGAGCCTGCATTGGAAGCTGCCGGTGGCCCAGACTCTGCGCGGAAAAGCAGCGTGGCTTCCACGGAGAACGTGCAGCCCACGCTTGAAATGGCGGGTCCTCGATACCCCATGGATGAGATCACGGAGAGCGAACACGTTGAGCTGCATGTGAGATTAATGGGCTTATCCATTAAGGTGGCTGTCGGCTATGCCTTACCTCCTGTAGCTGATGGAACTTACCACTGCCGACCGATTCCAGATGGCTATGCTATTGTCGGGGTGGATCAGGTTGTGAAGGAATATGAGGAAGCACAGCTTGACCATGCTACAGGTGAAGGGGAAACTCAACTCAAATTTGCAGTGAAAACAACCATTCTTTGGAAGAAGGAACACATCGTGCTTCCAAATTGGAGGCCACTGGCACCCCCGCCGTCTCCGCAGCGTCAGCAGTCTGAGCCGCTTCAGCTATCTCCTGCGCGGCAGCCATCTCCGGCGCTTTAGCCATCTCCTGCGCGCCAGCCATCTCCTGCCCGTCAGCCATCTCCGGTGCTTCAGCCATCTCCTCAGCGTAAGCGGAAGAGCACTGCCACGAAGCTCATCACTAGCACTGCCACAAAGAAATCCGCAGGAAACCGTACGCCAAAGAGTTCAAAAAACTACGTCCCGCAGTCTTCCGCCAAGCCATTGCCGGTTTTACCGTGGAATCTCAGCGACGAGGAGACCAATAGGATCTCGGAAGAAGAGGTCAAGAAATTCTTTGCACCTAGACGGGCCGAGCCAAAGGAGAAAATAGATCCGGTGGTGGTGGAGAAGTTTTACAATAATCTTTTGAAACCTAAAACCCCACTAGTGCCGGACTACGAGTGCTAGATTTTGAAGGGGGATGCAAGGCGCCGTAGGGAGACTGAAAGTAGCAGTCGTGCGGCACCCCAGAAAACAGTTCCCATGCTCGGAGAGCAGGAAAACCAATCATGCGCCCCGCTCCAAGTGTTCGACACACGGGACGCTCCTCCCGTAAATGATTACGAGGCAGAGCTACAAAGAAATGCCAATGAGATGGGGATGACTTACATTGCATACTTGAACATCATGGGAGACAACTTGCCCAAATGCTATGCCAACCCCATACAACCATGGAAGTATGGGAAGAATCTCGTCAAGAAAGAGGAGCTCAAGAATCTACCAACAAAGATGCGAAGATTGCACAAGTGGTACCTTGATTTCTACAAGACGAGAAAGGAAGAATGGATCACGGTGCATATAAGAGATCAGATTTTCTTGTGCAGAGACGACGAGATCGACTTCTACATTCAAGACTTGCATTTTCTATTCAATCAGAAGGAACTCGACAAAGCTGCCATCAGCCTTTATTGTGTGTAAGTACTATTTATGTAATTTATATCTCATCTCATTCACTTCATTAATTGCATGTATATATATATGCTCACCATATATGTATATACTATTATGCAGGAAAAAGGTTATGGAATGCATGAAAGGAGGCCCTTATGACATTGGGTTCGTTGACCCAAATAGAGTTCATGAAGAAGTGGTAAGAACCAAACCCGGGCAAACAGAAGATTACTTGCTAAGGTCTTTACTGAGACAACAAACCAAAAGGGAAATACTATTGCCTTACAACTTCTCGTGAGTACTGTTACCCTCTCTTGTACACATTTTGTTTCGCCTTACTCGATGTTAAGTGTAACTGATGATGAGTTATGCGTGCGTAGGTTCCACTTTATTCTGCTAGTCATTCAACCCGACTCAGGAAAAGTCCTTGTCATGGACTCGTTACGAAAAGAAAAAGAGCTATGGGAAGACTTTAGAGAGATGCTCCAGAGGTAATTTCAATCATATTATCGCACTAGATCGGCAACTTTCATGACAACAAGTAATTAATTACTCCTTTGTCCATTTTCTTTGCCGGACAGGGTTTGGAAAAGGTTCACGGGCAGGGCCGTGGGTGAATGGTCAGAAGAACTAAAATTTGTAGACCAAAATGTAAGTAATACTAGCTAGCTAGGTCTGCGTATCTCTTTGATTCTGCTTCCAATTCCATTATATCATGCTTTATTGATTATTATTTTGATTGAACTCTATTCTCGTAAAGTGCGCGCATCAGGGACACGGCAATAACTTATGTGGGTACTATGTTTTCGAGTTCATTCGCAACACGATATGTGCGACGGGCCAAGCCGCACTGGAACAACTTAGAGTAAGTAAACAAAGTACACAACATTATTTTATTACCATCAATTGTGTTGAGTTTTATTCTTATATATATATTGACCCCATTCTTCATATATATTCAGATCGAACGGATGCGGGACCAACTCCTACCATTTGAACGCACACGAGCCATTCAAGAGGAATTGGCGGGGTTCATACTTGATGAGGTCGTCACGCCTGGCGGAGAACTCTTTAGATTTCCACCAAAATGAACGTTGTATATATGCTTTAGGCCGTTCAAGAGGAATTGGCCGCGGCAGAGATTTAGGCCGTTTTCCTGCCGCGGCAGAACTCTGCCACGGCAGAGATTTATCTCTTTTTCCTGCCGCGGCAGAGAACCTTTAACACCGGTTCGTGTTACGAACCGGTGTTAAAGGGAGGGGCCTGAGCCCTGCGACAACCCCACGTGCGCCACCCTTTAACACCGGTTCGTATAAGAACCGGTGTTAAAGGGGGGCCCCCTCTAACACCGAACCCTCAACAGCGGTTCTACAACCGCTGTTAGAGGGCCCTCCAAACCGGTGTTAGAGGGGTGTCTGCACTAGTGTGCCTATTTAACATTAATGTTAATCATTCAGCTGATCGCTATTATAAGTGTTGTCTCGTTACAGACTAAAGTGCGCCTTCCAGACAATCAGGTTATCAGTGGAATTTTGATATTCCATGACTTAATACACAACCTTGCTGTTGTCGATGCCTTTGCCAGAAGGTGGTTGTGTTCGTGCAGCATGTCTAGATCATCACCAGCAGCTTGAGTTTCATAGTCAAGTGGTTCCTGTTCGGCACTGCTATAGCTCAGGAAAATTAATTGCCACAACTGGAGAAAATTAAAAAAAACACCGCATTACGGGTTAGGCTTTTAAAAAGCCACCACTTTACGCTAGGGTTTCATAAAACCACTCCAGAGTGAGTTTGTGACAGATAGCACTAATACGGGTTTGATTCTGGTCTAACAACAAAACTGACCGGTGGGTCCCACCTATGAGGATGACATGGTGTCGTTTCTTTAAAAAAACACCTCCACATATTATAAGTTCTAATCTTACATACTTTTCTATTTTTTCAATTTATTCTCATAAAAAATATTTTTTTTCTCCATTTCTTTTTCCCTAAGCTGGTCATGTGCGCCGCCCGCTTGCCGGAGCTCGCCCAGAGTTCGCCACGCATAGGCCCCTGCCAGAGCTCGCCGGTGCCTCCCACGGTGCCATGGTCGGAGCTTGTCGCGCGCCGTCCCTACACTAGTGCAGACCCTCCCTCTAACACCGGTTTGGAGGGCCCTCTAACAGCGGTTGTAGAACCGCTGTTGAGGGTTCGGTGTTAGAGGGAGGCCCCCTTTAACACCGGTTCTTATACGAACCGGTGTTAAGGGGTGGCGCACGTGGGGCTGTCGCAGGGCTCAGCCCCCCCCCTTGAACACCGGTTCGTAACACGAACCGGTGTTAAAGGTTCTCTGTCGCGGCAGGAAAAAGAGATAAATCACTGTCGCGGCAGAGTTCTGCCACGGCAGGAAAAGGAGATAAATCTCTGCCGCGGCAGGAAAACAGCCTAAATCTCTGCCGCGGCAGGAAAATGGCCTAAATCTCTGCCGCGGCAGAGTTCTGCCTCTGCCCCATTCTGGGCATATTTCTGTGGGAGGGGAGAGGGGGAATCGATCGGGAACGGTATACACATACATCGTCATCGGTACATACGAGTACATGAATAATTAAGCAACTATTATTATACACAAACATCGTCATTGTGTGGTATTCTCCGTAAACGTTGAAGCATCAAGTACAAGACAAACACGTTCAAGCATATATACAATGTTTATTTTTTTTGGATATCTAAAGAGTTCTCCGCCAGGCGTGACGACCTCATCAAGTATGAACCCCGCCAATTCCTCTTGAATGGCTCGTATGCGTTCAAATGGTAGGAGTTGGTCCCGCATCCGTTTAATCTGAATATATATGAAGAATGGGGTCAATATATATATAAGAATAAAACTCAACACAATTGATGGTAATAAAATAATGTTGTGTACTTTGTTTACTTACTCTAAGTTGTTCTAGTGCGGCTTGGCCCGTCGCACATATCGTGTTGCGAATGAACTCGCAAACATAGTACCCACATAAGTTATTGCCGTGTCCCTGATGCGCGCACTTTACAAGAATAGAGAGTTCAATCAAAATAATAATCAATAAAGCATGATATAATGGAATTGGAAGCAGAATCAAAGAGATACGCAGACCTAGCTAGCTAGTATTACTTACATTTTGGTCTACAAATTTTAGTTCTTCTGACCATTCACCCACGGCCCTGCCCATGAACCTTTTCCAAACCCTGTCCGGCAAAGAAAATGGATAAAGGAGTAATTAATTACTTGTTGTCACGAAAGTTGCCGATCTAGTGCGATAATATTATTGAAATTACCTCTGGCGCATCTCTCTAAAGTCTGCCCATAACTCTTTTTCTTTTCGTAACGAGTCCATGACAAGGACTTTTCCTGAGTCGGGTTGAATGACTAGCAGAATAAAGTGGAACCTACGCACGCATAACTCATCATCAGTTACACTTAACATCGAGTGAGGAGAAACAGAATGTGTACAAGAGAGGGTAACAGTACTCACGAGAAGTTGTAAGGCAATAGTATTTCCCTTTTGGTTTGTTGTCTCAATAAAGACCTTAGCAAGTAATCTTCTGTTTGCCCGGGTTTGGTTCTTACCACTTCTTCATGAACTCTATTTGGGTCAACGAACCCAATGTCAAAAGGGCCTCCTTTCATGCATTCCATAACCTTTTTCCTGCATAATAGTATATACATATATGGTGAGCATATATATATACATGCAATTAATGAAGTGAATGAGATGAGATATAAATTACAGAAATAGTACTTACACACAATAAAGGCTGATGGCAGCTTTGTCGAGTTCCTTCTGATTGAATAGAAAATGCAAGTCTTGAATGTTGAAGTCGATCTCGTCATCTCCGCACAAGAAAATCTGATCTCTTATATGCGTCGTGATCCATTCTTCCTTTCTCGTCTTGCAGAAATCAAGGTACCACTTGTGCAATCTTCGCATCTTTGTTGGTAGATTCTTGAGCTCCTCTTTCTTGACGAGATTCTTCCCATACTTCCATGGCTGTATGGGGTTGGCATCGCATTTGGGCAAGTTGTCTCCCATGATGTTCAAGTATGCAATGTAAGTAATCCCCATCTCATTGGCCTTTCTTTGTAGCTCTGCCTCGTAATCATTTACGGGAGGAGCGTCCTGTGTGTCGAACACTTGGAGCGGGGCGCATGATTGGTTTTCCTGCTCTCCGAGCATGGGAACTGTTTTCTGGGGTGCCGCACGACTGTTACTTTCAGTCTCCCTACGGTTCCTTGCATCCCCCTTCAAAATCTGGCTCTCGTAGTCCAGCACAAGTGGGGTTTCAGGTTTCAAAAGATTATTGTAAAACTTCTCCACCACCGCCGGATCTATTTTCTCCTTTGGCTCGGCCCGTCTAGGTGCAAAGAATTTCTTGACCTCTTCTTTAGAGATCCTATTGGTCTCCTCGTCAATGCGATTCCACGGTAAAACCGGCAATGGCTTGGTGGAAGGCTGCGGGACGTAGTTTTTTGAACTCTTTGGCGTACGGTTTCCTGTGGATTTCTTTGTGGTAGTGCTAGTGATCCTCTTCGTGGCAGTGCTCTTCCGCTTACGCTGAGGAGATGGCTGAAGCACCGGAGATGGCTGACGGGCAGGAGATGGCTGGAGCGTCGGAGATGGTTGCCGCGCAGGAGATGGCTGAAGCACCGAAGATGGCTGCCGCGCAGGAGATAGCTGAAGCGGCTAAGACTGCTGACGCTGCGGAGACGGCGGGGGTGCCAGTGGCCTCCAATTTGGAAGCACGATGTGTTCCTTCTTCCAAAGAATGGTTGTTTTCACTGAAATTTGAGTTGATTTTCCCCTTCACCTGTAGCATGGTCAAGCTGTGCTTCCTCATATTCCTTCACAACCTCATCCACCCCGACAATAGCATAGCCATCTGGAATCGGTCGGCAGTGGTAAGTTCCACCAGCTACAGGAGGTAAGGCATAGCTGACAGCCACCTTAATGGATAAGCCCATTAATCTCACATGAAGATCAACGTGTTCTCTCTCCGTGATCTCATCCACGGGGTATCGAGGACCCGCCATTTCAAGCGTGGGCTGCACGTTCTCTGTGGAAGCCACGCTGCTTTTCCGCGCAGAGTCTGGGCCGCCGGAAGCTTCCAATGCAGGCTCTTTGTGCCGCTGAGATGGGCCGGTAGCTTGATGGCTCTGTTGTGCATTCACTTGCGCCTGCAGCGCCACAAGTGCATGTTCTATCTGTGTCATCCGCTCTATACGCTCTTTTTCTTTTCTGCCGCGCCATCTGTAAGAGTCGCTCCACTCGGCAAACCCATCCTTCCACGTCATACCCCCTGTGCCTCGTGCATGTCCAGGGTGTTCTTTTTTATAGATGGCGCGTGTGAGCTGGTCATTCTCTCTGTCGGGATGGAAGGTCCTGGCGGCTGTTTCCTTGTATGTCGTGATGAGTTCAGTGACGGGTTTGGCAAGGAGGGTTGGGAAGGTACACAATCCTGTTTCTGGGTCCAACCTTGCCCCGATTCCGTAGAACCAAGTCTTTGCACGTAGGTCCCACCCATCTGTGTGGGGTGTGATCCCTCTAGCGCGCAGGGCCTTCTCAACTTCCTCCCACTTAGGCCTCTGAGATATGTAGCCACCTGACCCCGTCCTCTGGTGATATTCCTTCTTCTGGGCATTTAGCATATTGGTTTCTGACCTCTTTTTAGCTATATCACCTTTTTTATATGTCACAAATTCGGGCTAGTGAGGTCTTATCTTCGCATAATATCCGTCTTTGAAATTTGGAGTCTCGCCAGCTTTGACAAATTTGTTCAATTTTGTCTTCCAGTTGCGGAAAGCGTCAGCCATCTTCTTTAGAGTCCACTCTTTGACCTTTTCCTTTATAACCGGGTTGTTTTCATCCTCCTCTGGCGGAAGGGTGAAATTTACCAACAACGAATTCCAAAGCGTTTCTTTGGATCTTTCATCGACAAAGGTATTGTTTGGCTTATTCCAATATTCAATTATGATTGGGATTTGGTCCCTAACAAGAACTCCAGCCTGACGTACAAATTTGTCTGCGGCCTTCTTGGGCTCCATCGGCCTGCCATCAACACGGACTGCTTCGATAGTGAACTTTGCACGATCTTTCAACCGATGGCTCGCACCTCGCTTGCTCTTTTTCGTAGAAGAAGATGGTTGCTGGCTGGTCGATCCAGAGGGCTAAAAGAAGAAAGAAACATTAATTAATACATGTAGAAGAAGATTGTTGGTGGAAGTCAGCAGAGGCTTAATCAATGCATATACCTCGCCGGACTCTGTAATCACTAAATTGCGTTCACCGGAGTCTTCATCTTATCCATGACTACTTGAGCTATCATCATGTCCCTCCATGTTCAGATATTGTGAGGTGTCCTCATCAATAATGTTCTCCATTATTTCTTCTTCTTCAAGGTTTCTACTAAGTGGATCCATAGTTTCTAAAATAATAATATTATCTAGAGTAAGAGAGTAAACATTCAAGTGGACTTGGATTCATACACAAATATACATATTATTCATACAAAAATACACAAATAGTAGAATTGTATGCATCATGGCAGGAATTGAAATGCTTTCGAAAACATAGGATTATATCATGGTGGGGCTATGCTTGCCTTTGCCTATTGATAGCAGATAAACAGATCTTCGGGAGCCTTGTACTTGACTTGATTACAGTTGGTCAAGTATTGTTCGTCCATCTCCGATCTTCGACGGTGTTGTCCTCGGGCTTCAATCTCGATCTTGATATCGTATTCTACCGGGAAGAACCAAACACCAGAAATAAAGGGGAAACAATCAACACATGGCGTTGATGCAATGCTCAAGCAAGTATGATGATATGACAAGTTAATTTGCTTTGAAATGTAACCCTAAGGCATGCTCAACAACTTAATCGGGGTTCCGAGGGGTGAAAACCCTAACTCGGGGGAAAACTCCGGAATCACCTATTAGGGTTACTAGGGTGTTCTAATTAAACTTGTCATTTAAGTTGTTGAACAATGCATAATTATAGCTTAGATAGCTAGGTTTCATTTTTCTGAACATTTTGATATATTATTTGTATTTTTCTGATTTATAAATAAAACATATTGAATTTACAAATTTATATCAATTTCTGGAATTATTAAAGCCTTTATTGCATCAGGCTGACGTCAGCTGGGGGGTTAATTTTTTTACACCGCACAGAACCTAGCCACTATGGCTGACATGTGGGCCACTATGGCTGGACCAGCGCTGACGAGGGTGCCACGTCGTGGCCACGCAAGCGCTACACAGGCTCGCCGGAGACACGTCGGCAGGCGGCCAGGGACGGTGGAGGAGCGCCGGAGACCCGTCGGCAGGCGGCCAGGGACGATGGAGGAGCGCCGGAGACACGTCGACAAGCGCCACTTAGGCTCGCCGGAGACACGACTGGCGGCGGTATGCGGTGGTGCGCGATGCGGGCATGACAGAGAGAAGGAGGGGATTCGCGGGGTGGTGCCTGAGCACCGCATGCTCACCCTGAGCGTGGTGATGACGGTGTCGAGGCTGGAGAAGCTCCCGAACGACGGTGATTGAAGACAACGACGACGGCCGGACCTCAGGGGGATGAGCTCGTTGGGGCCTGCTGGGCGAGGGTGGCGATGGCGAGGGTGAGGTCAGCGATGGCGAGGGCTGGACGGCGCCGGCGGCTGCTCTCTATTTCTCTGCGCGGCGGGTTCGATCTGGTTCTGGGTGGAAGAAGGAAGGGGAAGGCGCGCATTTAATACCCCCCCTTTAACACCGGTTCCAGCCACGAACCGGTGTTAAAGGGGGGGAATTCGTTTCGCGCGCACCCCCCCCCCCCCCCGCTTTAACGCCGGTTCCAGCCACGAACCGGTGTTAAAGGGGGTGGTGCGCGCGCGAAACGAAATAAATGCCCCCCCTTTAACACCGGTTCGTGGCTGGAACCAGTGTTAAAGGGGGGCATTTATTTCATGCATTAAAGGGGCATTTTTAATTCAAAAAATAGGATATAAATTTAGAAAATTCATATCTTTTTCATTCCAACTCAGAAAAATATGAATAATATATCATAATTTTCAGAAAAATAATATCTATCCATTCATGCGAAAACATTTTATATTTACTTTAGATGAAAATTTTCAAAATGATTAAAACACTTACATATAAATTTTGATTATTCAATTCAAACAAAAATAAATTGTCAAATCCTAAAACTTTGAACATAAGAAATATTAAGCATCTAAAAAGGAATCTAACCCTATTTTATTAGAGCAAATCATATTTTAATGCCGCATCTTTTGTATTAACATTTTTAAATTGATTGGATATTTAAATGCCGCATCTTTTGTATACACTTGAATCTGACCAAGCCTCGCTCAACTTGTATTGGATTTTTGATAAAATAGCATATTGTGAACCTAAAAATGATTTTTGTAACAAATCATGAGCATCGTATCATGTACCTGTAGTTCATATCTAACCCACTTCCTCCCGATTCGGCAGGAATTTGTCTTTTTCACCAGAGGTTGACGGAAAGGTTTCAGATCCCCTGTTAGTACATTGTCCATATAAGCTGGTCTAGTATTTTTGTAAAATGTGTTGGTGGTTTTTTGAATTAGCCATTTGGTGGTTGCTTCACAAAACCGTCCGTTTTTTATGCTCGGAAAATGGAAAATTCCTTTTTGGTGCGATAAAAAGGAAAACTTCCTCTTGCAACATTGTTTGCCATGCCATGATGCACATGTATGCACAATATGGCCATATTATCACAAACTATGCCTTGATTCTAGCCATAACATTGGTCATTTGACCCGAAAGCCAAGAAACCTCGAATGAGATAGGTTATTTTGTGAAGGTTTTTTTGAGACATAATCAATATACCAAGTTTGAGAATTTTCCTTCTAACTATGTCACATAATATAACACCACGCGAAGGTTTCGCACTGTTTCGATCTTTTTTTATTTTTTTATCCCCGTTTTAAACTATCGTCAAACTTTGTCGAACAACGGGCATGAAGATTCTTAGCTCGGGGCCAAGCCTCGCTCAACTTGCATTGGATTTTTGATAAAATAGCATATTGTGAACCTAAAAATGATTTTTTTTAAAAATCATGAGCATCGTATCATGTACCTGTAGTTCATATCTGACCCACTTCCTACCGATTCGGCAGGAATTTGTGTTTTTCACCAGAGGTGGACGGAAACATTTCAGATCCCCCTATTGGTACATTGTCCATATAAGGGGGTCTAGTATTTTTGTAAAATGTGTTGGTTTTTTGAATTAGCCATTTGGTGGTTGCTTCACAAAACCGTCCGTTTTTTATGCTCGAAAAATGGAAAATGCCTTTTTGGTGCGATAAAAAGGAAAACTTCCTCTTGCAACATTGTTTTCCATGCCATGATGCACATGTATGCACAATATGGCCATATTATCACAAACTATGCCTTGATTCTAGCCATAACATTGGTCATTTGACCCGAAAGCCAAGAAACCTCGAATGAGATAGGTCATTTTGTGAAGGTTTTTTTGAGACATAATCAATATACCAAGCTTGAGATTTTTCCTTCTAACTATGTCACATAATATAACACCACGCGAAGGTTTCGCACTGTTTCGATCTTTTTTTATTTTTTTATCCCCGTTTTAAACTATCGTCAAACTTTGTCGAACAACGGGCATAAATATTCTTAGCTCGGGGCCAAGCCTCGCTCAACTTGCATTGGATTTTTGATAAAATAGCATATTGTGAACCTAAAAATGATTTTTGTAAAAAATCATGAGCATCGTATCATGTACCTGTAGTTCATATTTGACCCACTTCCTACCGATTCGGCAGGAATTTGTCTTTTTCACTAGAGGTGGACGGAAAGGTTTCAGATCCCCCTGTTGGTACATTGTCCATATAAGGTGGTCTAGTATTTTTGTAAAATGTGTTGGTGGTTTTTTGAATTATCCATTTGGTGGTTGCTTCACAAAATCGTCCGTTTTTTATGCTCGGAAAATGGAAAATGCCTTTTTGGTGCGATAAAAAGGAAAACTTCCTCTTGCAACATTGTTTGCCATGCCATGATGCACATGTATGCACAATATGGCCATATTATCACAAACTATGCCTTGATTCTAGCCATAACATTGGTCATTTGACCCAAAAGCCAAGAAACCTCGAATGAGATAGGTCATTTTGTGAAGAAGATAGAACTGGAATTAAATTACAGAATGCAACTAATAGTAAGTTACATAAAGCACGACTGAAAATTAAGATACATAAAAGAACTAAAAATTAAGATACATGGCCAGATTAAGTAACAATCGGCCGAACTTGTTTCGGAATGTTGGATTGATTCAGTCATGCTCTTGCCTACACCTGTAATACTCGCCACTGTAGTCGTTGTACTCACCGCCGCCGTCATCGCTGTCGTCGTCGGGGTCGCCGTAATTGAACCTTGAAGGCTGAGTACGCATGGGCTGGACTTGAGGGGAGCACAGACGGGGGTTAGAGTCGGCGGCAGTGTCATAGGCCATGACGCTCTGGAGAGTCCGACCGCGCCACCATAGCCGATGGCCGGCCTCGTTGAAGTTAGGAGGAGGTGGGCCGTCCTCCTCATGCCTGGCGAGCGCCCTCTCACGCCGATCCACGAAGAAGGCTTCCCAAGTAGGGAAATAGTCGGGATGCCATCTGGGATTCCTCCGCTGCTCCGGCGTGAGCTCGAAGTAGTAGTGGTTCGTGATGGCCATCCGGCGCGCCACACCTAGAGGGACAAGAGGAACCGGCACGCCTCTGGCGCTCAGCATCCAGCCGACGGGGACACAGTAGCCCGGCGGGCAAGGGTAGTTCGAGAGCAGGGACACCACTACGGCTAGTTTCAGGGAGATGCCGACGGAGCCCTGTCCTCCGGCATCTCCAAGAAACTGGTCATAGAGGCACTCCCTAATATGTGACCGTGCGCGTTTGGAGATCAGATCTTAATGGTAAGTACGAATCAGGACAACTTCTTCTCATAGTCCCGGTCCATCCACAAAACATGACTAACACTCAAGACATTTATTAATATTAAAAACTGAGACTACAAAACCGGTCCCCCCTATATATAGTCCTTCTTGGCATATGTCCTTCCTTATGATTGCTTCAGACGTAACCATGGAGCATATTCTTTACTTAACGGAATGCTTGGGTCAGTTTTCACTGTGAAGGGAGGAATTTCATCAAACTTATTATAATCTTCTGACATGTCTGTCTTGTCCTTGATTCCCACGATGTTTCTTTTCCCTGAAAGAACCATGTGACGCTTTGGCTCATAATATGATGTATTCGTTTGCATATTTTTTATTTTTTTTGGTCTGGAGGACATGTCCTTCACATAGAAAACCTGAGCCACATCATTGGCTAGGACGAATGGTTCGTCTAAGTTCTTGTCTACCTTCATAAGAATGTTGAGATCCACCGTTGTCATTCCGTACTTCTTGTCTACCTCAACCCCTCCTCCTGTTAGCTTGACCCATTTGCATCGAAACAAGGGGACCTTAAAATTAGGTCCATAGTCAAGTTCCCATATCTCCTATATGAACCCATAATACGTGGTCTTCTGCCCATTGTCTTCTGCTGCATCGAAGCAGATACCACTATTTTGGTTGGTGCTCTTTTTATCTTGGCCTATCGTGTAAAATGTATTCCCATTTATCTCGTACCCTTGGAAAGTACATACAGTCGAAGATGGTGTCCTGGCCAACAAGTACAACTGATCCCCAACAGTGGTGTTATTCGTGAGAAGTCTTTGCAGCTAGCCACCAAAACTCGCCATGTGTTCACTTATAATCCATTCATCAGACTGCCCCGGGTGTTTGAGGCGTATTAAATTCTTGTGTTCATTGATATACGGGGCAACCAAGATAGATCTTTGTAAAACCGTGTAGTGTGCTTGACTGAGAGAATGCCCGTCCCTACATATCATTGCTTTACACCCTAGGGTGCCTTTTCCATGCAGTCTCCCCTCATGTCGTGATTCTGGAACACCAATCGCCTTAAGGTCAGGAATAAAATCAACACAGAACTCAATGACCTCCTCTGTTACATAGCCCTTGGAGATGCTTCCTTCTGGCCTAGCACGGTTATGAACATATTTCTTTAAGACTCCCATGTACCTCTCAAAGGGGAACATATTATGTAGAAATACAGGACCGAGAATGGAAATCTCTTCTACTAGGTGAACCAGGAGATGCGTCATAATATTGAATAAGGATGGTGGGAACACCAACTCAAAGCTGACAAGACATTGGGCCATATCTGTTTGTAATCCTGGTAGGCTTTCTGGATCGATTACCTTCTGAGATATTGCATTGAGGAATGCACATAGCTTCACAATGGGTACTCGAACATTTTCAGGTAGAAGCCCCCTCAATGCAATCGGAAGCAATTGTGTCATAATCACGTGGCAGTCATGAGACTTCAGGTTTTGGAATTTTTTCTCTGCCATATTTATTATTCCCTTTATATTCGACGAGAAGCCAGACGGGACCTTGATACTGCTCAGACATTCAAAAAAGATTTCCTTCTCTGCTTTGGTAAGAGCGTAGCTGGCAGGAGTTAAGTGGCATCGTTTACCCTTCTCGTTCTCAGGATGCATAGGCTCTTCAGGGGCTTTCAGACGTTGCTGGTCCTGCCGTGCTTCTGGTGTATCTTTTGTCTTCCCATACACTCCTAGAAAGCCTAGCAGGTTCACGCAAACATTCTTCGTCACGTGCATCACGTCGATTGAAGAGCGGACCTCTAAGACTTTCCCATAGGGTAGGTCCCAAAACATAGATTGCTTCTTCCACATAGGCACGTGTCCGGCATCGTCATTTGGAACAGATAGACTGCCAGGACCTTTTCCAAAGATTACTTCTAGGTCCTTGACCATACCAAATACCTCCTCACCGGTACGGAGGACAAGCTTCCTCCGGGGTTCTGCCAGACGTTTGAAATGCTTGCCTTTCTTTCTTACTAGATGCAGGTTCGGAAGAAATCGGCGATACCCTAGGTACACAACCTTCTTACATTTATCCAAATATACACTTTCAGTCTCATCTAAACAGTGTGTGCATGCATTGTATCCCTTGTTTGTCTGCCCTGAAATGTTACTAAGAGCAGGCCAATCATTGATGGTTACGAAAAGCAATGCTCGTAGTTCAAATGGCTCCCCTTTGTGCTCATCCCACATACGTACACCTGGTTTGGACCACAGCTGTAAAAGTTCTTCAACTAATGGCCTTAGGTACACATCAATGTCGTTGCCGGGTTGCCTCGGGCCTTGGATGAGCACTGACATCATAATGAACTTCCTCTTCATACACAACCAAGGAGGAAGGTTATAGATACATAGAGTCACAGACCAGGTGCTGTGACTACAGCTCTGCTCAACAAAAGGATTCATGCCGTCTGTACTTAGACCAAACCTTAAGTTCCTTGCGTCACGTGCGAAGTCCGGGTACTCTCGCTCGACTTTTCTCCACTGTGACCCACCAGCGGGGTGTCTCAACATCGCGTCTTTCTTACGGTCTTCCATGTGCCATCGCAACAACTTGGCATGCTCTTTATTTCTGAAGAGACGTTTTAACCGTGGTATTATAGGAGCATACCACATAACCTTGGCAGGAACCTTCTTCCTAGGGGCCTCGCCCTCAACATCGCCAGGATCGTCTCGTCTGATCTTATACCGTAGTGTAGTGCATACCGGGCATGCATCCAAATTCTCGTACTTCTCACCACGGTAGAGGATGCAGTCATTAATGCATGCATGTATCTTCTGCACGTCTAATCCTAGAGGGCAGACAACCTTCTTTGCTTGGTATGTACTGTCAGGCAACTCATTATTTCTTGGAAGAAGATTCTTCATTTTTATCAACAACTTTGAAAATGCGCTGTCAGTCACACCGTTCTCTGCCTTCCATTGCAGCAAATCCAGTGTGGTACCTAGCTTTTTGTGGCCATCTTGGCAAGTTGGATACAACAATGTTTTGTGATCCTTTAACATCTGCTCCAGCTTCTCCTTCTCCTTTTCAGTTTCACATTCTTCCTTTGCATCAGTAATGGCCCGACCAAGATCGTCATCAGCGGGCCCATTTGCTGCCTCTTGATCTTCATTATCTACCCCCGTTGCAGTATCATCATATTCATGATACATATTATAATAGTTGTCATCATCCTCTTCTTCTTCGTTGTCTTCCATCACAACCCCTTTTTCTCCGTGCTTGGTCCAACAATTATAGCTGGGCCTGAAACCGGATCGAAGCAGGTGGGCGTGAATGGTTCTGGTATTGGAGTAGTCTTTCTTGTTCTGACAGTGAACACACGGACAGCACATAAAACCATTGTGACCATGGTTTGCATTAGCCACAACGATGAAATTTTGGAGGCCCGTAATGTACTTGGAAGTGCGGCGGTCACCGTACATCCATTGCTGGTTCATCTGCATTAATATGTAGTATATATCAAAAATTAATAGGGAGATGACCATTTATATATATAGTACATCAATGACACATGAAAGGATAGTTGCCGACCTCGACCGAGAAGGAAAGAGCAACGATAAAACTTATTTTGAGCTCTCGGGCATTTCACCGAACACCTCTTGTGCATATGAAAAAAACACAAACTAGCACTCTTCACACCCTCTTGCTAGGCTCCAAAATGAGATAGTGAAAAGAATGGAAGAGTGGGGTGTGGGCTGCGGTGTCTTATATAGCCCCCCCTTTAACACCGGTTCAAGCCACGAACCGGTGATAAAGGGGGGGCTGCGCGGGCCACTGTTGCAGGGTCCTTTAACACCGGTTCGTGGCACAAACCGGTGTTAAAGGGGGGCTCCTTTTTTGCCGCACGGGCCACGCTGGTATGGCCCCCCCTTTAACAGCGGTTCGTAGAAGAACCGGTGTTAAAGCCCTTTTCCAGGATCAACAAAAGGCCTCATTTCCACTAGTGCTACCGGACCTCGCTGGCGCCTCCCACGACGCAATGGTCGGAGCTTGCTGCGCGCCGTCCCTACCAGAGCTCGTCCATGCCTCCCGCGGCCGGAGTTCGCCCGCGCCGCCACTGGCCGGAGCGCAATCGTGCATGCTACCACAAAAAGTCCCCCGCACGCGTGTTTGTTCAGACCAAGAATTTGTAGTATTGAACGACGCCGCCGCCACTGCTCCGGAGAGAAATTATCGTCGGAGCAAACCTCACCAGTCCACGCAGATATCCCTAGGGTCATCCCTGATCCTCTGCACACATTCAGGCCTCTCCATCGACTCCCGCATGGTCTGGAACACCACCTCGATAGAGACAAAGCTGGAGCGCCGCCGTCCTTGCAATCCCGACACCCCTCGTCCGCGCGGAATCTAGACAGAAACCGTATCATATCTGCCTTGACGGTGCGCATCTCGCGGTCACTAATTTTACAACGCAGCTGGCAGTGGAGGTCAAAGGCAGCGAGGTTGACGGCGGTCGGAGGTGAGGACGAAGATGCCCGTATCCTCGATTTAGGACACCGTGACTTTATACCATTCTCTTTAGGAAGATGGTGACGAGGTGGTGAGGAGGCATGTCGGTGGCGAGAGGCAACGTCAGGTTGGAGCCGCGAGCGGTTTGGCCGGTATGCCATGGCGGCGGCGAGCCTGACTAGCATGTGCACTGTTGGATTTTTTGTCCGTGGGTGGATTTGAGACGGAGAAAGAGCTGACACGTGGTCCCCGCAGAAAATTGCAAAAGAACCCAAAATCCAGAACTATTTAACATTAGCTACCACCTACCATTATTGTAGCGCCACGTCGGCCTGATTGCAGGCCCCACCGGTCAGTTTCGCTATTAGACATCAGATCAGTGTTTTTTGCTACGTATTAGTTCTGAGGCAGTGGTTTTTTGAAACCCTAGTGAATAGTGGTGGTTTTTTAAAACCCTAGCCTGTAATGTGGTGGTTTTTTATAATTTTCTCCCACAACTGGGATGTTGGCGGGCGATCCGACGGGTGCTTATTGCAAAGAGGTTGGGGTCTCAAGTTCTCAACATGTGAAATTTCTATGGCGCTCTGTTGATTTCTACTTTTCTTCCATACGTGGTGAAAATAGATAATTGATATAAATAACTTAATTCACCATTATATGCACAAAAGTTTATATTTTTCTTGCAGCAAACATTACTCCTTCAGTTATGCAAACCTCGTTCAACATCACTATTTTTTTCCAATTGACTGAGCACCACTTTGTTCCTTTTCTAGGCTGCATCTGGAGGAATTCTCGTTGATTTTCTTGGGAACGTTCATACCAACGAGTACAATGCTGCAATTTCTGGCTGGGTTTCAGAAAGCATGCGCCGAAAAGTATGCCCTCCTTACTCCCTGCACTTATGAGCTACATAGTCTCAAATTGGCTTACACATGCTTAGGAAAATTGTCAACACCTGAATTTTTAATCCTAGATGTCTGTTATGTCATACCTCGCAATTTCAGGATTATCATTTTTGCGAGACATAACAGATTGGTACCATAGTTTATCATCCAATACAATCCATAATAAAGGTCTTACAAATAAAGGATGTCATGATCTAGTCTTAATACAATCAACGCAACGGAATAAATAATAACGGTAACATGGTCGAAGCTCCATCTTCAGGATCACAGGCAATGCTGATGATGGGAGATGATCCTAGTTGTCATAGACTTTCTGATATCCATCATCCTGGTAGTCCTTCTCATAGTCTGTCCATAGGAATAACCAGAGACAAAGCCATGAGTACTCTTTAAGTACTCGCAAACTAAAACTAATAAGTAAGGTAGTTTGAGTAGAAATCTTAAGCTCTAGGTTTATTTGCAAAAAGCCAGGTTTATCTCTAACTGAGCTTAGAAGTAAAAAAAACTATCTTAATATTTTACAACACCTAAGTGGGAACTTAGTTTGCAGGTTCACAACCCTGTTGTGGTCAAGTCAAAGTCATAGTTCATTTCACAAGTCATTTTGAAAACATATGACGATGGAACAGTATGGCGACTCCAACTGTCCATAACCGCGGACGCGGCTATTCGAATAGTTTGACATTCTACAGAGGTGGTATATTTTCACCACAATATTCAAAGAACAATCCTGAATCACCATACTCAGTATGCGGATAATCAATCTTAACCTTTCAATTACACACCCTAGTATGGGAACCTCCCCTATGAGTTTGGCCTCCCACACTACTAGGAAAACGCCTGTTCGTGGCGCACCTGTAAACAGCATCTGTGGCGCACTAGGTGTATGCCACGGGCCTCGCGCTACGGCTATCTCCTAGCCGTGGCGCACTGCCTGGTGCGCCACGGTTATGTCGATATAGGCGTAGCGCACCTGCTAGTGCACCACGGCTATGTGGGCAGGTGCGCTACGCTTTGGATCTTCTATGGCGCACGTTGCAGTGCGCCACTAAGCTGGGCAGGTGCGCTTTAGTTGTAGTGCGCCACAAAAGCTATGTCATGTGTGCCACGGGTGTCTTTTTTTTAATTTCAGAGCCAGATGATATACAATACAGATTATATACAGTATTACAGGCAGATATACACACAGATATAAGACATACAGTTATATATATAAATACACAATTCGCAAAACAAGATTGAAAAAAATACATATTGATAAGTCTCATACATGAATACATAGTATAAGTTACATTGTTTCGATCAAGTTACAAAGTAGTTGGTGACATGCGAATACATGTGTCTCAAACAAGTTAGAGCTCGGAAGCTCGCCTAGACATCTGAACTAGCTAGACACAAACGCGGGATAAACAACCAAAGACGATAAGCATGATCACCGCGATGAAGGTGTAGGTCTTCATCCGGTTCCTCGTCCTAACTCCCGCTAGATAGCGCGTGTATCTAGCTTCCGCCTCCGCCATAGTGTTGTACCCTTTGTAGGTATTGCCGCTGAAACGGTGCACCTGTCTCCGGCAGTCTTCCCAATCATCGTAGACTCTGGGAACCCGTCCCTTGTACACGACATACCACGTCATCTACAAGTTGACAATAATAATTAACCGGTGATTGAAAAAACATGTATAATTAAAGTCGCATATGAAGATACACTTATAGAAAGTACTCCTAAATCGAAAAGACCAAACTCAAAAAACATGCCTCATATATAACTAGGTTGTTCGACACAGGAATATGCTACGATGAAACCGTCCGCCAAGTAGGATGCACAACACCTGAACCTGTCCATAGCACAAGACAGACAATCCCATCGCAGCACATTCACATATGTAGTGTGCCACAACATTTCAATCATCGGCATTCTCGAAAAAGACCAAAGTAACTCAAAAATCATGCCTCATATATAACTAGGTTGTTGGACACAGGAATATGCTACGATGGAACTGTACGCCAAGTAGGATGCACAACACCTGGACTTGTGCATAGCACAAGGCATACAATCCCATCGTAGCACATTCATATATATAGTGTGCCACGACATTTCAATCATCGGCATTATTCTCGAAAAAGGCCAAAGTAACTCGAAAAGAATGCCTCATATATATATATATAGGTCGTTGGACACAGGAATATGCTACGATGGAACTATGAGCCAAGTAGGATGCACAAGACATGGACTTGTGCATATCACAAGGCTCATAATCCCATCGTAGCACATTCACATATATATTGTGCCACGACATTTCAATAATTGGCATTATTCTCGAAAAAGATCAAAGTAAATCAAAAAGAATGCCTTATATATATATACATAGGTCGTTGGACACAGGAATATGCTACGATGGAACTGTAAGCCAAGTAGGATGCACAAGACATGGACTTGTACATATCACAAGGCTCACAATCCCGTCGTAGCACATTCACATATATAGTGTGCCATGCCATTTCAATCATCGGTATTATTCTTGAAAAAAGATTAATAAAGTAAGGAAAAAAGAAGTAAGCGATGATTTATAAACCTAATAAGATAAGTAGTAGCATGTACACTTGTCCACACACACACAAAGGTCATCTATAGTTTGGAACTACAACTAGGCTAACATCAAGCCTTCTGGCTCGGCTTAGGGAACGGGAGGACGCCTTGTCTCATCATGAACTTCCTATAGTCACCCTGCATCTCTAGGCGATCTTCTATGTCACGGTTATTCGGGATATTTCCTCCGTAGAAGATCCCCCCCCAAAGTCATGACATCACGAAAGATGATTCCCCCAAACTACTGCTGGATGCGATACATCTCTTGTCTAATATCTGAATCAGTGATCTTGGCCTTTGCTTCGGCCCACTGTTTGAGATGATCTGGCAGCGTAGAATTCTGCTGGTCTAGTAGGAACGCCCTCATGTGATGGAGTGTGTAGTAGGCTTCCTTCTTACTATTTTCCGGCTTCTTCACGCAGGGGAACTCCGTTACGTGGTTGAAGACGTGCCTGCCGAACTTGACCTTCGTACGCACGAAGGTGGTGCCTTCCGTCAAGGCATAGCCAGTGAGAGCATCATCGAGAACTTCTAGGTACATTGAGTGATTCATAAAAACTCACCAAAAAAACATCTAGGTAGAAAACACATTGGTTAAGAATGCATCAGCTAGCATGCCCAACCACATCAAGCAATGGTCATTTACATTTATCATCTGGATTCACCAGGCACCAATCTAGCTTTTTTTTGGGCAACACAGTGGGAGAGTTTCCAATTGAAATGTTTCCAGTGGGAAGGACTATTCAATAGGAGTAAGCTACGAAATACATTTATACTATTCTCTAGTTCCTAAATACACTTCTGTTTTATATTGTTCAGTTAAATTATTCGTTGACGCATTATTCTATTGTCATTTGATATTCCTTTATGGTTCCAGACACAGGTAGCATGATGAACGCTGGTAGTTGGGGGTCCATTTACTCCGGTAGGAGCCGCATACTGTTGAGTTAACCACAAAATAATTTATAGGTGCATTTTGTTGGCTAATTACGTTGCAAGTAAAGGACCAATACATGATTGCATACAACAAGGATAATGAGGAAATATGTAGTAACTCAGTGCTGTAATTGATAGTATTTGAATTAATTACCATGTTTTCGCTTGGCTTGGGCTTGGTGAACGACAATGTTTGATCTTTTTACTGCAGTTCGCATGGAATTTTCAAGTTGACAGCACAATCTGAACCCTATTCTGAACCCATCCAACAGGAGCAAATGCTACGATAATCTAAACCCTAATCTGAACTTGGCCTAATCTGAACCCTAATCTGAACAGGAGCAAATGCTACGATAATCATTCACTTCTCTGAACCCTAACCATGGTCTGCAGAGAGAGGGGAGAGAGGGAGAGAGAGGGAGAGAGGGAGAGAGAGGGAGAGAGGGGAGGGGCGACGCTCACCTCTGAGATGAGGACTACGATGGCGGGCGAGCGGGAGGACGATGATGGCGGGCGGGCGGGCGGACAATGATGGCTGGCGCGCGGGCCTCCTCCTCGAGCGGCGGCGGGCCTCCTCCCGCTCCTGCTCCATGACCTCCTCCTTCTCCACGGCCTTCTCCTGCTCCACGGCCTCCTCCTCGAGAGGCGGCGGCTGGCGAGGCGGCGGATCGAGAGCGCGGCGACACAGGGCTCGGGCTCGGGCTTGATTGAGATGGTGTCTGAGATGGAGGCAGACGTGGCGTCGTTGACCAGCTGTGCCCAGATAGGCGTAGCGCACTTGGGCATAGTGCGCTACGGATATCTATAGCGCACTTGGGCATAGTGTGCTGCGCCTATCGGCATTTATCGACTGTATAAGATGGTTGTAGCTCCACTATCTAACAACTACATTAGTCTATCCCACTGGTTCCGCCCTTAGCTCTATTCTCAATCTATGAGCACCCAGGTTCGAATCCTTGTGCCCACCTTTTTTAATTTTATTTCAAAAATACTTTTAAATGTTCCAAAAAATGCCCAAAAGTGGTGATATATGCCATAGAAGTTTTGTTTTGTTTTTAAAATCTTTGTCGCAGTTGAATAATTTAGCCCCGACACTTTAATGTTTCTTCTTTCGAACGGGCTACCTTTTTTGGGTAGGGTTGTCCTTTTTCTTAATGTGATGTATGTTGCTGTATCGTAGTCGTCGTCATCTTCAATCTTTGGATCGCCATAGTGGTCGATGTCTTGCTTGTTGGCGACTCCATCCATTCCGATGATGTTTCTTTTTTCCTCTCCTCATGACAACACGACTAGGCTTTGTCGGGTCGGTAATGAAAAAACATTGGTCCACTTTGGTAGCCAGAACCCACGGTTCATTTTTCGCAGCCACGTTCGCACCGGCGGCCTTGGATTTGGCTGCTTCGGGTATAACCATGGTTGTGACATACCGGTCTTCTCTTTCGACGCTGTTTGCCCATCTAACATGGAACATCGGCACCTTTTTTCCACAGTAGTCGATCTCCCAGATCTCCTCGATTCTTCCGTAGAATCTTTCCTTCACGTTGTCATCGGTGTAGAATTCCGACGTTACGCCTGAGTTCTGATAATCACACTTGTTGTCCTTTTCCTCCGTGTAGAATGTGTAGTCATTGATATCATACGCTAGATAGGTCACCACGTTTTGCATCGGTCCCTGCGACAAGGTGAATATGATCTTTTCCGTGTCAGAAGAATGCGATCGCGGGGGATTATCAAGGAGCGTCTGCCTAAACCAACACGTGAAATCTGAGTTGTGCTCTTTGATTATTTCTCCCTGCGTCCTCTGTATGCCCCGGTCACTGTACTTCTTCTCGATTAACCTTTTGTGCTTCTGTACCCAAGGATCGACCAGTTTTACATGCTGTAGCGCGACGAGGTTTGCTCGATCAAAGTCTGCGCGTCGAAAATCGAAGTCTGCATGTAGTATGCGATGACCCTCTCGGTGACCAGATCCGTCGAGCTCGCCATGGTGCCTGTTGACGGGAAGACCGATAGGGTTCTTGATGTCTAGATAATTCGTGCAGAAAGAGGTGCACTCTTCGGCCAGAAAGCCCTTGGCTATGCTTCCATCTGGACGGGACCTGTTGCGAACGTATCCTTTGATGTGTCCGTTCATCCTTTCGAACGCCATCATGCTGTGGAGGAACATCGGACCAAGTTGGACGATGTCCTCCACGACATGGACCAGCAGATGCACCATAATGTCGAACAATGCGGGCGGGAAGTAGACCTCAAGCTCGCATAGTATCACCACGATCTCCTCCAGTAGCCTCCCGAGCTGATTCACGCCAATCGACTTCCTAGAGATGACGTCGAAAAACTTGCAGAGGCCAAATAACGTTTCACGGACGGGCTCGTCCATTATCCCTCTTAGTGCAACCGGAAGTACCTGCGTCATTAGCACGGCATAGTCGTGAGACTTCATGCAACTGAACCTCTTCTTCGCCTCGTCTAGGTATCTGCTTATCTTGCCCGTGTAGCTGTAAGGAAATTTGACTCCTAGAAGGCACTTGAAAAACTGTTTGATCTCATCCTGGCTTACAGTGAAGCAAGAAGGAGGGCAGTAATATTCGTTCTTCTTGAACTTTTTACCCTTCCGACGACCTTGTGTCGTCTCCGACTCATGATCATCGTCATCTTCCTGATCATCAGGAGTAGTGCGTCCTCCGTGAAGCTCCTTCCGGATACCCATGAATATCAGGTCGTGCCTTGCTTTCGGACCATCTTTCGTCCTATCTGGCATGTTGATTATGGTGGCGACCAGACTCTCGCACACGTTTTTCGTGATATGCATGATGTCGAGGCTATGAGGCGTGCGGAGAAACTTCCATTATGGCAACTCCCAGAAAACAGACCTTGTTTTCCATACCTTCATTAGCGGCTTGTCTTGCTGCCTCTTTCGCTTCTTTCCAGGCTTAGGACAATCTTTCCAGTTTTTCAGCAACTCTTCCACTTCTTCGCTGCTCCTACGCTCTGGGATTCCTCGGGTATCGGATTTGCCATCGAACAGGTCTCCATGTTTTCTCCATGGATCATTCTTGCCGAGCCACCTCTGATGTGTCATGAACACAGTTTTCGAAGACCCTGGATCTTTCTCTAGTTGGATATAGCTTGTGTTATCCATGCACCTAACGCATGTGTAGAATCCTTGGATAACCTGCCCCGAGATATACCCGCAACATGGATAGTCTTGCACCGTAGTGACCAACGCGGCTCTCATAGTGAAATAATATTGTGCGACAGCATCGTTAGTATTGGCTCCAGATTCCCATAACGTGGCTAGCTCCTCTTTCAACAGCCCGAGATACAAATTGATGTGGCTACCAGGTTGTTTCGGCCCTTGAATTAGCATACTCATTTGTATGTACTTCTTCTTCATGCACAACCATGGAGGGAGGTTGTACATCCATACAAACACGAGCCAAGTGTTGTGCGTGCTGCTCTGCCTACCGAACGGATTGAGTCTCGCACCAAGCCTGATGTTCCTCGAATCTCCACCGAATTCTAGGAATTCGAGGTCCAATGCTTTCCACTAGCTAGCATCTGAAGGGTGCGTCAACAGCTCATCCTTTTCGGGGTCATCGTCATCTCCTGGCTTCTTCCTTTCCGCATGCCATCGCATGAGCTTCGCTTCCTTAGGGTTCGCGAAATAGCGCTGCAGACGAGGAGTGATAGGAAAGTACCATACCACTTTTCGAGGTGCTTTCTTCCCTTTCTTGTATCGACTCATGCCGCACACCAGACATGTGGTTTTCTCCGCGTCCTCGCCCCGATAAATGATGCAATTGTTGATGCATACGTGATATCTAACGTGCAATAGATCGAGACGACAGACGATTTTCTTGGCGTCCTCGATACTAGTTGGACACGTGTTCCCCTCCGGTAGACGATCGTGCCAGAATGCAATCATATCGTCAAAGTTTGCGTCGCTCAATTTGTGTTTTGCCTTCATCTCCATAGCCTTGAGCGTTACATTCAACCGGGTATCATCGGGCCTGCATCCTTCATACAATGGAATAACCGTGTCTTCCTCAAGTTGCGCAAGCTTGGCTTTCTCTCTAGCGGCAGGCCTGGCGTTACTCGTCTTCTTGAGAAGCAGCTCTTGCACATAAGGGTCCCGCACCCAGCCTGACGTTGTTCCATCGTCGTCTGCTCCTCCGACATCTAGATCATTATCATCCCGGTCTGCTTCCGCACCTTCACCATCTCCAGGAGACTCTTCATCATCTCGCCCGTCCTCGCCATGATGATCATCGTCATGTTGCCCACCTTCATCGTATCCATCGTCTTCGTCATCGCTTATCCAACGAGTGTATCCATCCATGAAACCATGGCGGAGAAGGTGCGCCTGCAGATTCCCGGAATCTGGGTCGATCACCCAATTGAGTTTGCATCTTCTGCACGGACATCTTATATTTGTCTTGTTATTTCGTATCATGTCGGCCATCGCACATTTCAAAAATCTAGCCACAATGCCTTCGCTCATTATGCGGACCATTTTTACCTACACGGTGTACATGGTACAATTAGAAGTCTATTAGAACCACATAATGAATGCATGCATGCAATGGTCGATAGAAAATTTCGGCATGACCTATCCTAAAATTAGGAACTTTGCAAAATGCCAAAGTCTTGCCAAAATGAAAATGAATCAATATTTTGGAAAAACAAATGGCAACTTGTTCACACACAAACACGAGAGAGAGAGAGATCGATCCATATACACATGAACATATCATTATCCTCTCCATACACACATGCATATGAGCATCGATACTCTTCATATATACACACACACATGACCATCGATCCTCTCCATACACACATCATGAGAATCAATCATCTACATACATATGAGCATATCATCCATATACACATGAACACATCCTTACATGGACAACTTACCAAGATGAAAGACCGAGATCGCGAGAAGATGGAAAGGAGAGGTGTGCGCGAGACCGGAGAAGGAGATGAGAGAGACCGATCGAAGGGCTTCCTCTATTACGTATGTAACATCCAAGGCAAGTTCCACATGCTAAAAATGGTGAATGAGTGGAGAAATTGAGGTGGGAAGGAGAAGGATCCCGACTAGATCTAAGGAGGAAGAAGAAGGGGAAAGTGAAGTGTGGTGTGGTGGATGATCACATGATCACATGTTGTGCACATGCATGGTCGACACATCCGTGGCGCACATGGCCATAGTGCGCCACAGGGAAAAATCACATCCGTGGCGCACATGCCAGAGTGCTCCACGGATGTTTCTTCCCATTTAAGGAGCAGAGGGGGCTTCACACAGGCGTAGCGCACTTGCCGCATGTGCGCTACGGATATCCCTAACAACCGTAGCGCACCTCCCCCATGTGCGCTACGGGTATACAGCATGCGGCCAGCAGGGCCCTGGCCCACACATATCTGTGGCGCATTACGACCATGTGCGCCACGGTTGTTCTAGTTGCTAGTAGGGCACTTCCCACATGTGAGTCATGCATGTTTTAGCTGTGGGGCACTTCAACCATGTGAGCCACGGATGTGCTGATTACCTATAGACGTTTTCCTAGTAGTGCCAACCATGACCATCTGTCACCTTGGGAACTGCATAGGTGGACAATCATCACGAGGTAGCCTCAACTCAAACCTCTTCAGCAAGGGAACCCATACTAAGATATATAAACTTCGAGTCAAGCCCTACCCAAATTCGGATATTGTGGTTGTATGATAAAATTGGAATGGTATCACATTCGAACCCAACCATCATCTTTCATAAAAGGGCTAAGGCTCATGCCTCAACATTTTCATCATCAAATCATCTGGTGTTCATAACACATGTCAAAACATTTTATTAGAATGACTCATCATTATAAGGTTTTCATAATCATTTTCACCAAGTATTCCTATCTAAAGTGATCAAGTTTTATGCTTAGCACTAGCCACTAAAGTTGGGGGTAATCACTAATGAGGGGTGATAATCAAGTGTGACTTATCTAAGTCTAATCTCATGCCTCAGGATGACATCAAGTTCTACCTAACTTAGGCCAAGTTTTGTGCTCTTTATGCTACCTATAATATATTTCCAAAATATCACAAGCACTACCTAAAAGTAGACAAAGAATTTTGATAAAGAAATAAACTAATAAAGCTTGCAAGTAAAACTGGGATTTCGTATAATCAAAGGGGTATAATCACATATGCCTAAGGCATCTAGTTTGCATATTTATCATGCAAGTATTAACTTGCAAAGTTATAGCTTGCTAAGTTAACTTGTATTGTGAGGCTTGCCTTGTGTAGTGCAGTGGTTGAAGTTCTCCTCTACTTCCTCTTCGTAGTAGTCTCCTTCCTCTTCGTATCCTTGGTCGGTACTAGCGTCTATAAATAAATACGAAGTATGCAATCACCAAACAATACTTAACTACTTCTATTTAGCACACAAAGTCTCACACTAGATGATATAGCATCATCACAATCATCACATGAATTAAGACAATAGTCTTATTTATTTTATTTTAGAAAAGTAATTTCTACTCATTAAAAAACTACTTAAGATTTAATATTCTCCAATTAAAACATGGGATCATGTTGACATATGTCATCACCACATATTTCAATACTTGGGAATGCGATTTAAAATGGTGTCACAATTTAATAAGGTTTAACCTTTTTATTTTAATTAATTAAAGTGAATAGAAATGCCTATGGGACATTCTTTTATTACTTGTCCATTATTACTACAAGTAAACCAAGATATTTTTATATATTCAGAAGGGTCTTATCAAATGTGATTTTTTAGAGTTGGAATCAACTCAAAAGCATTTATGGTTGAATTTTGAAAAGTGTTTGAATGCAGAAAAGTCTCTGCCTTGTTATTTTTACCATAGGTGATCTATAATTTCAAATGGTTTGAATCCAACGGGCTTGGATTAAGAATTTCCATATCTTTCTAAAAAAATTGGTTTCATGCTATTTGGTTTAGTAAAACTCTGTGAATTGAATTTTGAATCCATTGCTAGAACTAGATTGAAACTAAATAGATAAATCTAAATTCAAACTACTGGGTCGCGCGGGAATTCTAACTGGGTCGGCCCAATGCGCACAGCGCGTGCGTGGGCTAGTTAAGTGGTGTCCCCATGTGTTAGGGGAGACAGGGGGTGCGAAGGGGTATGGGGCGATTACGACCTTAGTATTAGACTAAGGATCAACGGCTCACGTCCGTCGTCCTCGTCGGAACAGAACATGACAGTGGCTAACCCTAGTGCGGCTAGTAGGGGGTATGGGGCGACTCACCGGGGCTCAGGCAATGGTCGGCGATGGGGGCGAATGACGAAGTCGACGACGGTTCTCCTAGTACTGGCGGCTCCTCCTGGGGTGGCTCCAATCGACGGTGCCCTTCTCCTCCAGTAGCGACAGGCTCTGGCGAAATTTCAGCGAGGGAGAGCTCGCCTTGCTCCAGAAAGAGGTAAAAAGGATCAGTGAGAGGTGGGAAGTGAACTAGTGTGAAGAAAACGAGCGGGGAAGGCCTCCTTTTATAGGCGAGCGAGAGAAGCCGAGCGACATGGGCAGTGCTCGTCGGGTCGGGGTTACATCGAGCTAACAGCATGGCTGAGGCTAGGGGGCGGTGCACGATCTCCTGGCGGTCCTCGACGGCTTGATGGCGCGGTAAGGGGCAGTGCGGTTTAGTCGGAACACGTGGGTGCTCTGAGCGGCACCGACGGCATTTTTGATGACGCACAGGCGCTCCTGGTTGCACGGCGGCGAACAGGCATGTCTGGTGGTCTCCTGGGACGATGGTGATCGCAGGCACGGGCGACGAAGGCGAGGCGCGGTCTGTGCGAGCGTGTCGAGCACGGCGAGCTGGCGCGCTCTGGACATGGCAGAGAAAACTGGACGCGTGTGTTCTCGGTGGTCCACTGCTTGTCAAGGCTCGAGGGTTGGATAGGAGGTGGCGGTGGACGGTGGCGTGCTTCCTGGACATGGTGGCTAGGCGTGGAGATGGCTGGTTCTAGCTTGCCATGGTCGGCTGGCCAGGGTTGGCTCGGGCATGCACGACATGGTGCATTGGTAGGGGTCTAACTTGGTTTAATGCACTGGTTGTTAGTGGGGGAGACAAGGGTGATCAATGGGGAACAATGTTTGAAAGGATTACTGCTCAAAACAGTGAAGTTTGACAGAATTTGGTTCGTGTCTCCAGGTGTTTGATGAAATGGCCGCAAGAAATTCATATTTGAATTTTTGGATGAAACTTGGTGAGTGTACTGGGCACATACTAGGTGGTCTCTGGTTGTTTGGATTTGTCAAGGTAAACTGGTTTGGTTGGGTTTTGAGAAATGGTGATCTTACCATATGAACTAGATTCAATTTTGAAATGTTATTTGAATAGGATTGCCAAATGTTTCTGTGAGTTTGCAAGGTGGGCTTGGGTTCACTTTTACTTGGTCTAGCAAGGGGTGAAAAGAATTGGATTTGTTTCTGTTATAAATCTTGACTAGAAACACTGAAAGTGGTCTAGTGAACAAGATTGGCAAAAATGACCGTTTGCTTATTTGGTTTGTTTTTGAATTTCTATTGATTTTGATTCTACTTGAAAATGATTTAGATGATGTTGTTTTCATCTTTAAACCAATCCTTGTCATTCATAACAATCACACAAGTCCATACAAGCATTCATGCATTCATCACATACACACATGCATTCATATGGGTTTTAATCAACAAAAGTTTTTTGTTAACCCTAAATTTGAGTGATTGGAATTGATAACCTTAATTGATATTTTTGGGATGTTACAGTCTAGCTAGGGTTAGGTTTTGGAGGGAATTAGGGTTTGGGGTAGGTTAGATGGGGTTGTAGGTTGCTGCCAGCTGGGCCTTTGGGCCTGGCCGGTGGCGGCCTCCCCTAGGTTTTTGTAAAACTTTTATTTATTAGTTTTGTTTAGGCTTTTGTAAATAGTTTTTAGCCAAAACAAAAAAATCCGAAAATACCGGGTTTTGTATTTCAAATAGAGAGGGGGTTATTTTAGAAAGCAAACATAGGCTTGTATAAAATAGTTTGTCAAATAATATGCATGCAGTCATGAGGATGCTCGAATGCAATGTGACATGATGACATGTGAATGCCGTCATGATGATGCACAAACAACGATCGTTTCTGGTAGTGGTTTTACCCGGGGTGCTACACTTGTGTCTGGTGGTTGGCGTTCGTCACTCTCGCAGGTGGCGGTCACATCGACTACTATAATAGTGTTTGACGTCTTGCAGTTGTGTGCGTGAAAGATGGCAGGCGACGGTGTTTCTATTCTTCGATTGTGTCGAATGAAGACGACAGTGTCGGGATCTGGTGACCACGGGGAAGATCCTGTCCGATATGCCACAAAGTCTTGGGCTCGTCTCTTGCGACGTCTCAGTTCATCGGCTCAAAAAAACATCCTCGTATGCGATGGTGCTCTCCCCGATCTAGGTATGGCGATTGTTCGCTTTTTTTCCCGGTGCGATCATAGTGACCACGAAAGACGATGGACGACGGTTCAACGAGGTACAAGTTTCTCCAATATTAGAATTGTATTTTTACTTGCGGGGTTCTTTGTATAAAGTTGCTTGAAAAACATGTTTGTCTAAGTGTTGACCATATATGTAAACTCTGGATTGTCTATATGGTTACTTAAAAAGGGCCATAATACGCGTCCCTCGGAGATAGTTCCTTAAAATCCCCCGGGTCCTCGTGGGTGATACGTGTCCTCCAAAAAACTCCGAAGTCTCTCTTTTTCTACAAACATACCCGCTTTTGCTATAAATAGTCCCGCATTTGCTACATATAGCAGAAAACGATTTGAACCAGAGAATAGAAAAACAGACTCGACCTCCCCAAAAAGTTCGCCGGCAACCGTGTAGCAAAACCATAGAGTTTGGTTGTAGCAAAAGAATTATCAAGTTGTAGAATGCCATCGACACCGCACGTAGCAAAAACCTAGCTACACTTGTAGCAACGCTGCCGACCGCACGCTAGCAAAAACCCAGCTCCACTGGTAGCAACTCCGGCGATCGCACGTAGCACGAACCGACGCCGCTTGTAGCATCGACGTCGCCCACAAGTATCACCGCCCGGACAACAAGTAGCATCGCCGCTTGTAGCAATGTCGGTGGCCATCGGTAGCAATGCCGACAGTCGCATATAGAGAACCCGTGGAGAGACGACTGTCGTCGTCGATAGTGACGACCGCACGCCTAGCCGGAGCTCGCATATGGTAGCAGCGGGGATCCCTAGGGCGACGACCATGGCGGGTAGCCTCTATCTCCGGTGGAAGGCGGGACTGGTGCAGGGTGGAGGCGGAGCAGCGGGACGTCCTGGGCGGCGGCCATGGCGGGTGGCCGCCATCTCCGGCGAGAGGAGCGCGGCGGCACGAGCTGCAGGGACGGGCCGACGAAGACCGCGCGAGGCGCTTCAGCAGTGTGGTTGTGGGCCGGCCGGCGGCGCAGGAACAAGCAGATAGTACATCGACGGGATTAAGAAGAAAATGAAGAGATAAGGAACAAGAAAGTTGTTGGATTGAGCAAGGGTCCCATCTTCCGCGCGACGTGGGCAGCGAGACCGACCAGAAAGCGCGTGGTGATATCCCGGCTGATTGGTATCATTTTTTTCTTAAAAGAACTGGCATATCTTCTCTACTATATAATTTTTGTAGCGATGGTTTTCGTCACACCAGGTTTTGGTCCGTCGTCCTGCGAAGAGTTAGGCTCACACTTAGAAAATATGACTGGCGTTAGTACGTATCAAGTCCGGTGTCCAGAATCACAAGCACACTTCTAAACGATCATAATTTGCGGGACGGTTAAGATAGCTGAGGTGTGAACATGGCCGCCATGGACCGCACACCCGCGCCGCCGCCATGATCAGTCCCTTCTCCGTCCACCCCTGCCATCTCGGAGACCAGACCCCGAATCCTCTCCGCGCCCTCCATCCGTCCATCTCGACGCCCTGCGCCGCCGTTGCCGAAGTCGCGGTGGCCGTGATCTCCGTTAGTTGCAAGGTTTGGGCGGCTGCTCCGGTAGAGATGGACGCTCCGTGGCGGCGGCCTCTTCGGCTCCTCCTCCCGCCTCTCGTGTCCTCGGCTCCTCGCCGACCAGCTTGCGGTGGCTGTTCTCGCCCATCGCAGGACTGGCCCGTCCAATCGAGGTCGGCTTGCTCAAGCTCGCGCCCGCCCTCACTCTGGACTGGCAGCGGCCACATTGGCCATGGCTCCTAGCTCCGGCTCCACTGTAGGCTCAGCGCATCTTCCCCGACCTCCGCCATCATCCCCTGGAAGTCAGGCTCAGACGCCACATCAGTGTCATTGCCCCTCTGCTCCCTCGTTAGTGGAGCTCGTCCCTGTGTCACTCCCGGTTACTCGACAAGGCCAACAAGGCCATGGACCTGCTCACCGGATCACGACGAGTTTGGATGGAAGGTGTTACTCGGCACGTGCCGGACGGATGTACCTTCGTGGAGCTCTATTTGCAGCCGAGATGGTGTGGAGTGGAGGCTCGAACCGACAGACACTGCGTAGTATGTCATGTTGTCGATCCTGTATTTGCAACAACTGCCCGCAATGAAGATGATTGCCAAAGCGTAATTAAGATAGTAGATCATACAGAGGGACGCCAACAGCCTCCGTCACATCAGGATGATAACCTTTTCATTGGCAGATTTTCGTGCATGTGTATATAGAGCACATAGGTACCTTCTCCTTTGAGTGCTTTGAGGATATTACAGGTCACAATGGACCATCTGAGTTTATCTTGCATGGAAATTATTTTTGAATATTTGTAGTTGATAATACTATTCTGTTTTTATAATTTAGTTTTTGGCAGAGCATAGAAAAAAATTGGAAAGCAATTTAGTTACTAGGCATTTGTTCTTCAACTCTTCCATGTTAATGACCATGAGCCTAAACCGTGCACATTTGTTCTAAATAATTTTTAATTGGAGTACAGTTTTTAATTATTTGTTCCAAAATACCAGATTTATGATGAATACACAAAAATAGTTTAAATTGGAATACAGTTTTTAATTATAAATGCACATTTAATTAATTTTAATTGAAGTATGGTTTTTAATTACGTAAGCATGGACATTTATAATTATTTGTTCTAAACTAATTGGAGTACAACTTTTAAATTGTACTCGTGTCCGATGTGAATTAGTACAAGGAATTATATTTCCAGTTTATTTAGTGAACATTGATTGTTGTTATATCAATTATTATGAAAAAAATAATATTAGGCTTGTTCACGAAAAAAATTAAAATATTTTTCATATTTTATATTTATACCTAGACAAATATAATGATAATAAAAAATAATAAAAACCGTAGCAACGCACGAACATTCAGTTATCCTCTCAATTTAAGTTGAAAACAATCACTACGGTCTGCGAATTGATGTGATCAAACAGTTCAATTCAAACATGTCAGCCAAACGAACCAGGTCTCCAGTCCAGCCCGATCCTGAACGTGATAGCCACGGCGTCACCGCTGCACCGCCAAGGCTCGCCTTAAAACCCTAAACCCAGCGTCCCCATTATATACCCACGCAGCCGAAAACTTCCCCTCCCCCAAACCGCCGCTGCCGGTGTCACTGCCGCCAGCCATGTCGCTCGACCACGGTAGTCACTAATGAGGGGTGCTAATCAAGTGTGACTTATCAAAATCTAATCTCATGCCTTAGTATGACATCTATTTCTAACTTAACTTAGGCCAAGTTTTATGCTCTTTATGCTACCTATTATATCCTTACAAAATATCACAAACACTAACTAAAAGCAATAAATAATTTTGATAAAGAAATAAAAGAATAAAGCTTGCAAGTAAAAGTAGGATTTGGTATAATAAAGTGGTATAACCAAATATGCCTAAGGCATTCAATAGGTTAAGTGGTATTGTGGGGCTTGCAAGTATTATCTTGCATGGTTTATCCTAGCTTGCATAGTTAGTAGCTTGCCTTGAGTAGTGCAGTGCTTGAAGTTCTCTTCTTCTTCTTCTTCGTAGTCCCCTTCTTCCTCGTATGCTTGGTCGGTACTAGCGTCTATAAATAAATACGAGGTACACAATCACCAAACAATACTTAACTACTTCTATTTGGAACACAAGGGTCACACTAGATGATCTAGCATCATCACAATTACCACATAAAATAAAGACTTAGTCTTATTTATTTTATTCTAGAAAAGTAATTTCTACTCAGTGAAAACTACTTAAGATTTAATATTCTCCATTTAAAATATGGGATCATATTGACCATGTCATCACCACATATTTTAATACTTGGGAATGTGATTTAAAGTGGTGTCACATTTTAATAAGGTTTAACATTATTAGTTTAATTAATTAAAGTGACTAGAAATGCCTATGGGGCATTCTTTTAATACTTGTCCACTATTACTGCAAGTAAACCTAGATATTTTTATATATTTAGAAAGTTCTTGTAAAAAATGTGATTTTTGAGAGTTGGAATCAACTCAAAAGCATTTATGCTTGATTTTTGAAAAATGTTTGAATGCATAAAAGTCTCTACCTTGTTATTTTTACTATAGGTGATCTATAATTTCAAATGGTTTGATTCAAATGGGCTTGGATTAATAATTTCAATACCTTTCTAGATAAATTAGTTTCATGCAATTTTTTTCAGTAAAACACTTTGAATTGATTTTTGAATCTACTGACAGAACTAGGTTTAAACTAACGTGGAAAAAGATTGTTTGAATCACTGGGCTACGCGCGGGAAAGGAAATGGGCCAGCCCAGCTGCACAGCATGCACACAGAGGGCTGCTACCAGAGCGGTCCCATGCGTCAGCGGCTCTAGCTACGTGAAGCGGTAAGTTTCAACCTGGACCATGCGATTATATTAGATCCTATGGCTGGGGTGTGTTGTTCCTTCGGGCAGCGCCGGCGAGACTGAACCCTAACGCGGCGGAGGAGGTCGTGTGAGGCTCACCTAGGCTCCAGCTAGGGTCGGCGTTGGGGGCGAATGACATTGTCGACGACGGCAGTTTGAACGGTGGTCACGGTGGCTCCTAGGGCGGGTCCAATCAACGGCTCCCTTCTCCTTCTGCAACGGCGGGCTCCGGTGAAATTTTGGCGATGCGGAGCTCGCCTTGCTCCAGTGAGAGATGTGGGAGGTTCTGTGAAAGGTGGGGATTGAGATCGTCTGGGGAATTGGGGATGGGGTGGCTTCCTTCTATTGCTGCGTGAGAGGGGCAGTGCGGCATGGTCGGAGCTCGAGGGGGTCGACGATACAGCGAGCTGACGGCATGCGGAGGGTGTAGGCTGGTGCGCGGTTTCCTAGCGATGCTCAAGGACTTAATGGCGCGGCAAGGGGCGGTCGAGGATGGTCAGAACGGGCTGGTGCTCTGAGCGGCACAGACGGCAATTTCGACGACGCACAGTGGCTACGGGTCGCGCGGCGGCGAATGGGGATGTCTAGGGGTTGCTGGTGTTGCGGTGATTGCAGGAACGGGTGGCGAAAGTGAGGCGCAACATCTACATGCGTGTCGGGCGCGGCGCTCTAGCGTGCTCTCGACATGGCGCATAGACAGTGGGCGTGGCGTGTTCTCTGTGGTCTAGGTCCTGGCTGCGTGCGAGGGCAGGACAGAGGGTGGCGGTGGACGGTGTGCTGCCTCCTGGACATGGTGGACGGGTGCGGCATTGATGCGTGCTTCCGGTGTTGACTTGGGAGCACTTTGTTGGAAACCCCAAGAGCAAGGTGTGATGAGCATAGCAGCAAGTTTCCGTCAGTAGAGACCGAGGTTATCGAACCAGAAGGAGGAAGGAAACATCTCAAAGGTGTTGCAAGCAACGTGGAAACCTACACAACACAAACTCAAGACTTTGTCCCAACGAATCAGTGAGGTTGTCAAGCTCACCGGTTTGCTGTAACAAAGGATTAACGGTATGGTGTGGAAGGTAATGATGGTTTGCAGCAAGTAAGTAGTAACATTAGAAGATGTATCAATGGTAAATATTGGACCGGGGTTCATACTTCACTAGAGGTGCTCTTCTTAGATAAACAAACATGGCATGAAGGGTAAAAAAATAACAGAAGGGCAATTGATAGGAACTGAGCAAGGCATAACAATGCAATACTAGACACAAAGATCCTATGATATTCGATTGGGCAATACAACAATATACATAGAACGCCATCCAACTGCATCTATGACTAGAAGTCCACCTTCAGGTTATCATCCGAACCCCCTCTAGTATTAAGTTGCAAGCAACAAACAACTGCTTTAAGCAAAGTGTGTAAGGTAAACAATCCAATTGCTCCATGAACAAGAGACCGTTGTTTTCTCCCTAGTGGCAACAGCACATATACTACCGTAGATATTTCTGTCACTTCCCTTGATAAGTAGAGGCATGAACCCACTATCGAGCATAAATACCCCCTCTTGGAGTCACTAGTAACTACTCGGCCAAGATAGCTACTAACAACGGAGAGCATGCAAGATCACAAACAACATAGACATGATAGAATCAAATAGACAAAACTATTAATCAATCTGACATAGTAATCTCAATATCCATCGGATCCCCGCAAACACAACATGCATGATTACAAATAGATGATATCTTGATCATGAACGGAGCTCACATGATCTATACATGAAAGCACAAAGGAGGAGATACAACCATCTAGCTACTACATGGACCCGTAGTCCAAGGTGGAATTACTCACGCTTCATACCAGAGAAGAAGGCCTCCGGGATGATCTCCCCTCCGGCAGGGTGCCAGGAAGAACTTCAAACCCCCCCCCCCCAATCTAGGGACGATGGTGGTGGTGGCTACAGACGGTTTCGTGGAATATTGATTGGGTGTTTAGGGTTTTGGCATCGGGGGGACTTTATAGGTGAAGAGGCGAGACAGGGGGGCCACCAGGGCGGCTGCACCCCCTAGGCGCGCCCAGCCCTAGACCGCTCCGCCAGGGGGTGTGGCCCCCTGGTGAACCTCCCCCGTCTCGTATTTTGGCTTCGTGTTGCCCACGGTAAAATATTGACTTTGGCCTTTGTCCCGTCCAATTCCGAGAATATTGATTTTCTGCCTTTCTGGAACCAAAAACATAAGAAAATAGGCAACTAGCACTGTGGCAACTTGTTAATAGGTTAGTACCAGAAAACATATAAAAACACCTAAAAGTGTATACAAAGCAAACCAAAGTAGATACTAAACAAGCATGGAACATCAAAAATTATAGATATGTTTCCGACGTATCAAGCATCCCCAAGCTTAACTCTTGCTCGTCCTCGAGTAGGTAAGTGATAAAAGAATGATTTTTGAGGTGACATGCACCATCAAAACCAAGATCAAACCATTTGCAAGCATTGAAATCTGGGATCAAAGAACTCTAAACATGTGCATGAAAGATGGAGTTCTAACAGAAAGACAAAGTAACTATGCATGCAACATGAAAGGCTACACACAAAGACCATGAATAACATGCATTGAAAAATGTTTCTTGTTTCACATACAGAAAACATGGCATAGTGGCATTCATCTAGATGCATAGGACACCTTCAAAGTTCATGAGAGTGACTAGATACAAATAGCACAAGAACAAGCAATATCACATTATGCATCAATCAATAAGTTTTGGGACAATGCACATAGAACTAAGAATGGCAACTATGCTCTCTTAATGGTGCATAAAGGTAGAAGGTGGAGACTCAATATAATAGTGGAAGAAAGGCCCTTCATAAAGGGAAGTAGGGATTTCAAGTTTCAAAAAGAGCTTCCAGAAATTATGGTACTTGTTAGCTTTCAGCCCTCATTGCCCCTATCATAAGCATCTTGAAGTGATTAAGGTTAAAGTGAACAAACTATGGAGTATATGCTTGACAAAGTATAATTTGGCAATCTCATGTCCCTAGAATATGAGGGCCAAACCTCATGCTACTCAACTTCAGTCACCTGTAAGTTCTTGTCATAGTAAGTACATGTGTATCATAGAGAACCGCCAACAGGGTACCCTTTGCACATGGTACAGGAGCTTTCCCATAACCAAAATGACAAGGCAAGCATACAATGAGCATCTCAGTGATCTTTTTATTTACCATTTGCATAGATTTTTATTGAGGATGCTTCATAGATGGCTCATTATGGTGATGCTGCAAGTTTCCACCATGATTAGGCATGGCTTAGGCTAGCGGCCCAGGCGTTTCTCTAACACAAAATTCATAACTCCATGGACTTACAAGCTCCCTTTTTATTTCACACCGGCGACATCCATATACAAAAGAGCATGATATCAACTGTGTACAAAGTACAAGTGCAATGTTGAAAACGTTCTCCATGACAGCATGGTTCTGCTAATTCCAACGTATAAGTGCAAGCATATACAACATAGATGACACAATGGTTCAAGTTTATTAGGGGCAAGGAATATAAAGTGTGCCATCAAGTTCGTGATAGCTTAATCACTAAGTTTTCACATAACAAAATACTTTTTAATTGGAAGATAGCTGAAAACAAGAATATACTTGGAATGGTGTAACACACCATGCATAGGAATTTATAGTGCACACTTTGGAATAACTTGGTTTCTTGGGAGTTGGAAGTATGAGAAGATCTTACTCATACAAGTGGAGGCTACCAAAAGACTGGGAGCAACCAACTAAGAGAGAAATAATGGCCATAATCATGCAAAGCAAAAAAACATTACTAATCAAAGCATAGAGTGATACTACAAGTCAAGGACTAAATAATCATAGAGGCTATGGTGACTTGTTCATAGTCATAACATGGTGTGAGCATGTGCCAAGTCAACCCAAACAAAGAATCAAAGGAGAATACCACAATACTATGCTTTTGTATGCTAAAACAAAGCATGATTCCTTCAAGGCACACTAATCACTCTCAATGACTTGGAGGAAGTCATGCTACATCAATAATCACTAAGCATAAGGTCAAAACAACACCTAGCATGACATGCTAAAGTCTAATTCATAGTCAAAGCAAGCTCCTCTTGCACTATTCAAGCAAGTACTTTCTACTCCTTTCCAACACCAATTGACTTATTTGAAATAACACAACGAGAATGGGGGTCCAAACTACTTTATTCAAGCAAACTAAACAACTAAGCAAATCAAACAAAAACTAAGACACTCCAAGAACAACACAACAGTGCATGAAACAATAAAAACGAAGTGTCTAGACAGACCTGAGCTTTTTATTGATGAATACTTCTTGGATATTTTTTGGGGTGACACCAGGGTGGCATTCCCAAGCTTGAGATTTTGTCCATTCTTTATCTCATTACATCATTCTCTCTCTACACCTGAGATTCTTCCTTCATACAAAACTTCACACAATCTTCATTAGCAACATTAGTGTATTCAAAAGATAATAGACCCTTGGGTTTAGATTTAGAACAGCAAAACTTTCACTAAAAACACAAGCTACTGAAGCAACTTCCTTTAAAAAGCTCAATTCCCCAAAAGGAACTCAAAAAGAAATCGATAAGAAGCAAATGCAAATAATGGCACAAATCTGTCAAAACAGACCAGCAGGTAGAAACCAATTTTTTTCAAAGACCTTCTATTGCTCAAATAAAAAAGTGTTGATCTAATGAAAGTTAGCTAACATACTGGGGGATTTATTCATAAAATATTAGCTCAATCAGACTTATAGAGACTCCTCACGAATCTTTATGGTAGAGGACAGAAATCTATTTCGGGACAGCAACTCCCCAAATCTTACTTCCCTCTCATTAGAGGCCATTCTCGGCACAAAAAGCAAACAAAAAAGGTAAGGAGAGGTCATTACTGAAGTGATAACTTCCAAGACTCAAGAAAACTCTAGGGTTATCTCCCAACAAGTACTTTTCTTTAACGCCTTTAAGTTAGGCACAAGAAGCAAGAAATCAAGTATTTTCAAATGAAGAATTAAGATCAACTCTCTTGCTCTTACCTTTCTTCTTATCTTTAGGGAAAATAAGATTGCTTACTAGAGGATCAAAATGCATAATGCCTTTTCCCACATCTATTATTGCTCCAAGCTGTTTCAGTAGGGATCTTCCAAGTGTAATCTGTCCTTTGCCTACACATTCAATAACAAGATAATTAGTAGACACCATTTTCCCTGAGATTTTTGTAAACACACCTTCAGCTATTCCAATAGGTAATAGAGTGGCATTATTAGTAAGAAATATTTCTTCTCCTCCTTTAGAAAGTCCCCAAACACTCAAAGACTCATAAATATCTTTAGGCATAAGGCAAAATTCAGACAAGATATCACAACGAGCATCAAAAAATTGCAGTATTTACAGATACTTTGATTGTGGGAAACCACTTTGAAGGCTCAGAATTCATTGGAACATAATTATGGTATTCCCTATGTGTGTGATAATAACTGTTCAAAGCAGCAGTACTGGACTCAAGAGTGTTCAACCCAGCAAAAATATCTATGAAATAGGAATCAGATTTTCTAGGAATATTATAAATTATAATCAATTTCTTTATGGCATCAAAAGCTTCATCCTCAGTACATTCAAAAATATACTTCTCAGCCACATCATCGAAAGCATATCTATAACAAAGAGCAATACCGTGGTAGAAACTATTAATAACCAAGCTAAAACTCATCTTAGACTCAGTTTCCCTTTGTAAAGCAGAGATTCTAGACCAAGCTTCTTTGAAACACTCTTCAGTTTTTTGCTTAAAAGTAAAGATCTTTTCCATAGGTGTCACAGAGATTGGACAAAAACCAGACATGGTAGCAACTAGAGCAGGAACTAATTTTTTTGTTTTTTTTTGTTTTTTATAAGAGAAAGCAAACCAAACTAAACTAATTTTTATGGAGTTTTTGATAAAAATAGGCAAAAAAACCAAGCAAAAGAAACTAAGCACACTAAAACAAAGTAAAGAGAAAGGTTGAGAAGGACTCCCCTTGTGAAGACATCCTTAGCCTTCCTGGCAATGGCGCCAGAAATGTCTTGATGCGTGCGTCCGGTGTTGACTTGGGAGCACTTCGTTGGAAACCCCAAGATCAAGGTGTGATGAGCACAGCAACAAGTTTCCCTCCATAGTGACCGAGGTTATCGAACCAGAAGGAGGAAGGAAACGTCTCAAAGGTGTTGCAAGCAACGTGGAAACCTTCACAACACAAACTCAAGACTTTGTCCCAACGAATCAGTGAGGTTGTCAAGCTCACCGGTTTGCTGTAACAAAGGATTAACTATATGGTGTGGAAGGTAATGATGGTTTGCAGCAAGTAAACAGTAAGAGTGGAAGATGTATCAATGGTAAAGATTGGACCGGGGTCCATAGTTCACAAGAGGTGCTCTCCTTGGATAAACAAACATGGCATGAAGGGTAAACAAATTACAGTAGGGCAATTGACAGGAACTGAGCAAGGCATAACAATGCAATTCCAGACACAAAGATCCTATGAGATTCGATGACTAGAAGTCATCCAACTGCATCTATGACTAGAAGTCCACCTTCAGGTTATCATCCGAACCCCATCCAGTATTAAGTTGCAAGCAACAGACAACTGCTTTAAGCAAAATGTGTAAGGTAAACAATCCACTTGATCCATGAACAAGAGACTGTTGTTTTCTCCCTAGTGGCAACAGAACATCTACTACCATAGAGATTTCTATCACTTCCCTTGATAAGTAGAGACATGATCCCACTATCGAGCATAAATACCCCCTCTTGGAGTCACTAGCAACTACTCAGCCAAGATAGCTACTAACAACAGGGAGCATGCAAGATCATGTGACTCCCCCGGGATTAGGGATAGACAAATCCCAGACCTCTGTCTGATTTAAGTTTAACCGGAATCTCGAAAGCATATAGTGAGAGAATTGATAACACAACAGTGACCCTATGACACAAAACTTTATTACAGCAAGCTCATAACTAAGCAAAGAACCAAAATATTACAAACAGAGGTCACTAACCACAAACATCAAAAAACGGAAGGCAACTTATGCTATTAAGTATAGCAAACTTAACAAATGGCCTAAGAGGCCTGAAGCAAAACGATGACTTCCAATCCATAGATCCCAGATTGCCGACTAGGAACTCCAAACTACTCGTCGATGTCAATGCCGTAAAGAACTCATCTTCTATTGTAACATTTACTCTGCTGCAAAAGTATCAATGAAGCAAGGGTGAGTACAGGGTGTACTCCGCAAGACTTATGGCTGGTGGAATTATTACATAAAGCCATCTTTGTTTGCAAAACAAGAGGGAGAAGAATCTCGACTAAATAGAATATTTTAAAAGGGGATAAGAGAGCGGTATCTCTAACTTTGATCATCTTTTGATATCCACCGTATCATCATCAGCTGAACCTACCAACTAGGATCACCCCCTCGTACCCATGAGGAAGCATCCTTAAGCACACATTGATCTGCCAAGTTTTACGATTAGGTTAAAGTTCTCTATGATCTTAGAATATGGTCACCAAGTTCGTCCATAACCGTGGACACGGCTTTTCAAAAAATATTTAACCCTGTAGGGGTGTACAAATTTACCCACATGTACTAACCTTCTCTTAATGCCACTAGTAATAGCCCTCTTCCTTGGAAGGCCGACAGAGGGTGGTTAGACATGACCTTTACCTTGCTTTTGCCGAGACCATGAGTCACGCACTAGGGAGATGCCGCCGTAACGGGTCGATTCCCAAAGTCGGTCCCTAATGATGTGAACAGGGTTTCAGATTACGGATGTCGGGCATCTCCCATTCCCTGCCACGCTTACCTACCTGTATGAATGCACCTCCTTCGAGAAGATCCAGAATGCGTATGTCGAATGGAAAGCCCGAACTATGTGACTCATGGAATCTACTAGGTAAGTTAGTTGGTCGAGGGGATTTCCATGCCCCCATGTGGGAGTACGCTCGTCTTGGTCCATAGGCAAGAACTCAGGTCCTAGTGGTGGGAACTATGGGACTGCAAAAAACCACAACCCACTGTGGCCTCCCATACAAGCCTTAGCATGTTTAACTCTAATCATACCACGTCATCCTGTCATACTAGGTTCATTCGCAGCTCTGATTCATCAACCGGATGGACCAGTAGAACAGCTAAGCATGGCTAAGCATGACAGAAGTAACAGCTCTAGCAATGCTTCACAAGACAAACCCTAGTTATGCTAGGAGCAGTGGATCAGGAAATATAGGCTACACAGGTAACATGCATCAGATAGGATTACTCTATCTATCGATAAAAGACTTTAGAATCGTATGCACATAGCAAGAATTGAAATGCTTGAAAACATAGGATTATATCATGTAACACCCCAATTTTTAGTTAACATAATATTTAGGGTTGTTTGTGCATTCATGAGCATCATATTGTAAAATGCATGAAAATAAAATAAAATGCAAACCCTAACCCTAAATTACCTCTCTCTTTGAAAGCAATTCAAATGGTTTTATATTTTCAAAAGTACCAAAATATGGAGCCCAATTGGTTATGAGGGCCCCATAGTATTTTAAATCTTTATAAAACCCTATGGCATTTTTGAAATGTCCAAAATAGTTTTGTATTTGAAATTACAAAGAGAAAACAAACTTCAGAAAAAGAAAAGGTTCTTTGTAAATAAAAAACCGAATCCAGTAGCCTGCCCACGCGCAGACCAGCAGCCCAGCTCCCTTCCCTCTCCTCTCTGTCGCCTGCGCGTGGCACCTAGCAGCCCAGCTGCAGCCCACCTAGGCCCATGCCGCGTACCGTTTCGCCCTCGTCGTCTTTGTTGATGACGCGAAGCTGCTCGATGTCACCGCCACAGCCGCTCGATGTCGCCGGCCGCTACGATGCATTGCGCCGCCCCCATTTGAGGATAAGAACGCCGCACTATGCCCGTCTTCTCCTTCCCTGGCCTTATCCCCTTCTCTCTCACTCTGGTCTCTCCTCCCGTGAGCTCCGAAACCCTAGCTCCAGCCACCGCTTGTCCCCGTCGTTCCCGACCACCTCTCGCTCGTATGAGACCACTCAGGATCCGCCTCGACGTGAGGATCCTTCTCACCAAAGGAATCAAGCAGGGAAGCCCGTAATCGGCTGCATCGAAGTCATCTTCTCCGTCACCGACGAGCTTCGTCGTCGACATAACCGACGCTACCGACCTCCTCCGGCCATATCGACCTCACCATCAGAATCACGGTGACCACCCAGTGCTCAAGGGCCCCTCCAATCTCCCCCTCCCGTGTTGTAGCCGCCGCTCACCGTTCTTCTGCGAGCTCTGATGCCGCGCGCCGTTGTAGCCATTGTTCCGGCGACCTAACCCAAGTGGCGCCGCCACCTTGAGGTCGCCCCGTAGAGCCGCTTCCAACGCACCCCTTCTCGAGGCCCCGCGCGCCCTCCTCCGCCGTATTCCACCATCTTCCACCGTCGTCTGGCCCGTTGGCTGGCGAGCCGACGTGGCTCCTGCGTGGCGTCCACGTGGTGCCTGCGTGGCCTAGACCCCACCTGGCAGCCGCAGTGGCTAGACCCAGCCACAGTGTAGAAAGCCCCTGACCCTGTGCTGACGTCAGCCCTGTGTCACAGTGACGCATTAAATCATTTCAAATGATTTAAATAATTCCAGAATTTGATATAAACTTGTAAATTCAATATCTTTTTTTTATAAGTCATAAAAATATGTATAATATATCAAAATGTTCAGAAAAATGAGATCTATCTATTATCTCTATAATCATGCATTGTTGAACAACTTAAATGACAAGTACAATTAGAAGAACATAGTAACCCCTCTCATATACATGCGGAGTTTCCCCGAGTTATGGTTTTCACCCCTTGGAACCCCGATTAAGTTATCGAGCATGCCTTAGGGTTACATTTCAATGCAATTTAACTTGTCATATCATCATCCTTGCTTGAGCATTGCATCGATGCCATGTGTTGCTTATTTTCCTTTCTTTTTGGTGTTTGGTTCTTCCTTGGTAGAATACGATATCGAATCAAGATCAAGATTGAAGACCGAGATCAAGACCATCGAAGATCGACGAACAATACTTGACCAACTATAATCAAGTCAAGTACAAGGCTCCGGAAGATCTGCTTATCGGTTATCAACTGGCAAAGGCAAGCATAGCCCCACCATGCTATAATCCTATGATTTTGAAAGCGTTTCAATTCCTGCCATGATTTCATACGATTCTACTGTGGTCTTTTATCGATAGATAGAGTATCCTATCTATTGCATTACTCCCTTTGAGCTTATATTACCTGATCCACTCCTCCTAGCATAACTAGGTTTGGCTTGTGTGCATTGCTAGAGCTTATATCTGTGTCCTGCTTAGCCATGCATAGCTGTTGAGTTTGGTCCATCCAGATGATGTATTAGATGCAAAGAATCTAGTATGACAGGAGAACGTGACGAGATAATATCAGAGGTGATATGAGATTAAACATGCGAAGGCTTGTATGGGAGGCCACGGTGGGATGTGGTTTTTCTAGTCCCATGCTCGCCACCACTAGTACCTGAGTTCTTGCCTTTGGAACCGAGATGGGCATACAGCCACACGGGGCTTGGGAACCCCTCGCCTGATTAACTTGCCTAGTAGATTCCATGAGTCACATAGTTCGGTGTTCCATTCGAAATATGCATAGAAAACCTTTTGAAAGATTTGCCGGGTGAAGGTGCATTCATAACAGGTAGGGAAGCGTGGCCGCGATTTCTTGGGGTTGATAGCGCCCCTAGTAAACCAACCTCGCCTCACATCTTTAAGTACCGGCTTCGGGATTTGACCCGTTACGGCGGAACCATACTTATTCCATGACTCGTGGTCTCGGCGAAAGCAAGGTAAAGGTCGTGGCCAACCACCCTCTGCCGGCCTTCCAAGGAAGAGGGCTAAAACATTGGCATTAAGAGTCGATTGGTACGTGTGGGTAAAGTTGTACACCCCTGCAGGGTTAAATCTTTTTGAAAAGTCGTTTTCACGGTTATGAATGCTTGGTGACCAGATTCTAAGATCATAGAGAACTATAACCTAATCATAAAACTTGGCAGATCAACGTGCGCTTAAGGATGCTTCCTCATGGGTACGAGGGGGTGATCCAAGTAGAGGCTCGATGATTATGTTTTGGTGGATATCAAAAGATGATGATCAATCTTTTGGAGATGTCGCTCTCTTATCCCCTTTTAAAATACTCTGACTAGACGAGCTTCTTCTCTCTCTTGTTTTATAAACAAAGGTGGCTTTATGCAAAACAACTCCACCAGCCATTAGTCTTGTGGAGTACACCCTGTACTCACCCTTGCTTTGTTGATACTTTTGGCAGAGTAAGTGTTCCCTGAAGATCGGTTTGGTACTAAATCGACACCGACGAGTATCTTGGGGTTCCCGGCCAGCACCCTAGAATCTATGGGCTGGGATGTCATTGTTATGCTTCAGGCCTCTTAGGCCATTTGTTAAGTTTTCTATACTTAATAGCATAATTTGCCTTCTGTTGTTTTATGTTTGTGGTCAGTGACCTCTGCTTGTAATAATTTGATTCTCTGCTCAGTTATGAGCTTGCTGTAATAATTTTTGTGTCGTAGGGTCACTGCTGTGTTATCGATTCTTCACTGGATATTCTCGAGCTCAAGGTTAAGCTTATGTCAGACAAAGGTCTGGTATTTGTTTAGCCCTGATCCCGGGGGTTTCACAGGTCTTGGTTTCAGAGAAGTACCGACCGTAGGAAAACCTTGCTATTGGTCGATGTTGAGTCTAGTGTTTGAGAAAACTATTTTAAAGATGAAAAGTATTTGCGAAAACTCTAGTATGCTTCTTTTTCTTCTTATCTAGTTTCGCTCTAACTCTGGGTTATCTTATCTGGTATTGACTTTGGAAATTTTTTGATACCTCTTCTAGTGTTTCAAAACTTAGGTGCCTTTTGGGCATGTCATTTCTCAACTAGTTGACCTAGTGTTGAGTTCTCTAGAGTTGTGTGTGTTGTGTATCCCTTGTTCCCCTTTCTCTTTTTCATCTGAGAGATTCCTTTCTATCATGATCTCTATATTTTATGGGCCACAACATCATGTTGATGGTTCCACAATATTCTATTCTAGGCTTCGAGGTTTCTTTTCGTCTTGTGTGCCTCCCTTTTATTTGTTTGGGTACCTTAGAAGTTGTTTCTTCTTTTGGAAGCTACCTCGTGATTACTACCTTGCAGTGTACGCTATGTCACTCAAGTAGTAGTTACTCCTTTCTTTGGGTTTTAACCCTTGGACTTGAACCGAAGATCCCTGATTGTGCTGGATTCTGATGTTGTGAATCTTGTACATGAAGCTGACCTTTAACTCAAGATCCATTCCTTTGTCCCCTGTTGCTAATGTTCACACATTACCTCAGGATGGCTGGTACTACAATTCTAGCCTTCAAGCTTGTGGTCTTTGTCGCGATTGAATTGTGACAACTAAGGACTTCCCCTACCACATGCTATGGTAGATGTTCTTTAATGGAACTAAAGAGAAAACGACAAGAGTACTCCTCGTGAGTCTCGCATCTACTCTCGTGACTCTGCCACACCTTTTCCCTTATTTGCATTGGTTTTCGGAAGGTTGTTAACTTATGCATCCATATGTCGGGATTCTATCCTGAGCATGTTCCTTCTTCCTTGTTGTTTTCTGACCTTTGTCTACTAGTTGGTAGCCAAGTAGTAAATGTGCATCGGTGTCTTCCAATGTAAGATACTCTTGTGGTTCGTCAAGACAAACCATTTCGGAATGTCTAGGAGAAACAAACTCCAGTACCTCATCATATCTAGGACCAGGTCAAAGTGTTGTAATCCGCAGATCAAGAGCCATTGATTGTCTCCCATCTGTTCTATCTTAAAGTATCACACCCTTTTATACTAGGAGGTCGTGCTGAGTTTCCTGACCCCTTACTGAAGTGATTCTCTTACACATAATTACCCACCCTTACTCGAGCTTTCGTGCTCGTTAATGATGCATGTGCATAATAATGTGGCCATCTGAGATTCTAGCATTTATTATTGTTTTGAACTCTAAAGACATTTGAGTCATTCTTAGCGTGATTGGTTAACCTTATCACTAAGCAAAGGATGATTGTGCTACCAAATCTGCTATTCTGGTAAACTCTCTTCGGTCAAAGAGTTAGGCTTGTGCTGAAGCTCTGAGACTATGTCTTCTTGCCTTACCAAGTAAGTTTCCTCTCGAACTAAGTGACATATCGGTGGTTCGTGATATTCTAGATGTCTACTAGAACTATCGCCATGTTGCCACATGACCGTGTTGTCAAGTTCTTGAGCAAGCAAGTTCTCTGAACTGCCCTTTTCTCCAAGGATTCGTATTGGATACCCCTGAACTAGTTGGTTGAGCTTAAACAACAACTTGGAGAGTTGTAAGACAACAGTTCTATTCAACTTTGTTCCTTCTTAAAGGGATGTCTAGTTTTGTTTGTGCCAAAGAAAGATAGTATCTCCTTTATGGATATGTTATCGTCCCCCCCACCTTTGATTTGATTTAGGTTATCGTTAAATCAAACTCAGTTCCAAGGACTATCTTGATGGTGTTTCTACTCATGATGTTTCACTTGAGTACATCTTCATGTTCTTTGGTCTGACCAGTATTGTTTCTTTGTTCATACGACATATGAGTCCATCTTCTTGGAGTGTCTCTATAAGCTTGTTGTTGAGCCCATCAATGACATCCTTATCTTCTCCATGTTAGATTGAATACATATGGAACATTGGGCATTAATGTTGGAAACTTTAGAGAACCGTCTTTGAGTCATCTCGAAGTATGTGTTCTGGATATTAGAAGTAACCTTCTCCGATTCATGTGCAAATGTTGAAAGATGTCACTATGGATTTGAATAGAGTTAACTCTGTTCCTTAAGGACACATGTGTGGTTTGTTGTTAGTACTTTATGTGTATGCAGTTGTCTTTCGACAAGCTATTAATACATGGGTATAGCAATCCAGCTTAGTCTTTTGGAGCTTTACACTGTAGTCCATATCTTGGGAGTCTAGTAACTTTACCTTCGCGGTAAATGTTGCAAACTTTCTATTGGGACATGCTGAGTCTGAAGTACCATTCCACCTAACCAAAGCTGAATCTCAAGCAGCAATGATGGTTGGTGTTCCTCAAGATTTTGACATAGGTCTCTTTGTAAGTCTGGCAAGATTGATGTAATGGTTGACACACCTAGCCGGAAAGACCTTTGCCATATTCTCTTGAATCAGCAATAACAACCATCTTCATGAGGCTTCTTCTATGATTTATTATAGGAGTTGTTCTTATGGTTCCTTTGTATCCGAAGTCCGACCTTTACTTGATGTTTGATTTCTCCAACATCAAGGAGAACATTTAAAGTAGTGTTGCTAAATGTCTCTCGGTCGATCCTCCAGACCATTTTATGTTGGCAATAATTTTGTTGTGCCAAGTAATTGAAGTCTAAGAATTAAGTTTCTTTTTTCTCGTGTCATCAGGAATCTTCTTAACCATTCATCTTAGTGGAGTAAATTTGATATCATGATCTTGGCAAAGATTTTGATAAATCTGGATGAATGAAGAGTTTCCTCCCTTCTCTTAATCATGTTTTAAGAGTGACTATGATTTTGGTACTTAACAGTTTCTCTGTATACATGTTCCTTGTGACTCTAATGAGTCCTCTCCACCAACATAATCCTTTCCGTCTTGGCCTTCTATTGAATGAAAGAGTGACCCTTATATGTCAAAAGTAGTTCAACAGCTTGGTTTTGTTGATCCATGTCTCTGCAACCTGAAATATCTACTTAAGTTATTTAGTAGAGGTTCTCCATCGAAGTCTATGTTATGTTCTTTCTGTTGAAAGCCTTCCTTTTTAGAAGCTTAAACTCTTATGAGTTCCATGGTCTCAATCCTTATGAAGACCATATGTCTAACAACTTGAAACCTTCTCCTCTTGTTTCCTCCATTACCTTGACGTGTTTCATGTTTGTCATCTCAGAGTTGTTTCTAAACACTCCATCCATCAGTTGACCATGACATACTCTATGAGATGGTTAGTGTGTTTCCCTCTTATCTTTAGAGTGACCTCTTCTCTTTATCTCTCTGTCTCTTTTCCTACCTTTGGAATCTCGGGTCCAGATTCTCGTAAGGGGGATAGAGCTGTAACACCCCAATTTTTAGTTAACATAATATTTAGGGTTGTTTGTGCATTCATGAGCATCGTATTGTAAAATGCATGAAAATAAAATAAAATGCAAACCATAATCCTAACTTCCCTCTCTCTTTGAAAGCAATTCAAATGGTTTTATATTTTGAAAAGTACCAAAATATGGAGCCCAATTGGTTATGAGGGCCCCATAGTATTTTAAATCTTTATAAAACCCTATGGCATTTTTGAAATGTCCAAAACAGTTTTGTATTTGAAATTACAAAGAGAAAACAAACTGCAGAAAATAAAAGGTTCTCTGTAAATAAAAAAACGAATCCAGTAGACAGCCCACGCGCAGCCCAGCAGCCCAGCTCCCTTCCCTCTCCTCTCTGTCGCCCGCGCGTGGTACCTAGCAGCCCAGCTGCAGCCCACCTAGGCTTGCACCGCATATCGTTTCGCCCTCGTTGTCTTCGTTGACGACAGGAAGCTGCTCGCTGTCACCGCCGCAGTCTCCCGATGCCACCGGTCGTTACGATGTGTCGTGCCACCCCCGATTGAGGATAAGAACACCGCGCCGTGCCCATCTTCTCCTTCCCTGGCCTTATTCCCTTCTCTCTCGCTCTGGCCCTCTCCTCCCGTGAGCTCCGAAACCCTAGCTCCGGCCACCACTTGTCCCCGTCATTCACGACCACCTCTCGCTCATCTGAGACCACTACAGGCTTCGCTTCGACGTGAGGATCCTCCTCACCAAAGGAATAAAGCAGGGAAGACCGCAATCGGCCGCATCAAAGTCATCTTCTCCATCACCGACGAGGTTTTGTCGCTAACATAGCCGACGCTACCGACCTCCTCCGGGTATATCGACCTTACCATAAAAATCACGGTGAGCACTCGGTGCTTAAGGTCCCCTCCAATCTCCCCCTCCCGTGCTGTAGCTTCCGCTCACCGTTCTTCTGCGAGTTCTGCCGCTGCGTGCCATCACAGCCATTGTTCCGGCGACCTAACCTAAGCGACGCTGCCACCTTGAGGTTGCCCACGTAGAGCCGCGTACGACGCACCCCATCTCGAGGCCCCGCGCACCCTCCTCCGCCGTCTGCCACCGTCGTCTGGCCCGTTGGCCGGCGAGCCGATGTGGCTCCTACGTGGCGTCCACGTGGTGCCTGCGTGGCCCAGACCCCACCTGGCAGCCGAAGTGGCTAGACCCAGCCACGGTGTAGAAAGCCCCTGACCCTGTGCTGACGTCAACCCTGTGTCACAGTGATGCATTAAATCATTTCAAATGATTTAAATAATTCCAAAATTTGATATAAACTTGTAAATTCAATATCTTTTTATTTATAAGTCATAAAAATATGTATAATATATAAAAATGTTCAGAAAAATGAGATCTATCTATTAGAGCTATAATAATGCATTGTTCAACAACTTAAATGACAAGTATAATTAGAAGAACATAGTAACCCCTCTCATATACATCCGGAATTTCCCCGAGTTAGGGTTTTCACCCCTTAGAACCCAGATTAAGTTGTCGAGCATGCCTTAGGGTTACATTTCAATGCAATTTAACTTGTCATATCATCATCCTTGCTTGATCATTGCATCGATGCCATGTGTTGATTGTTTTCCTTTCTTTCCGGTGTTTGGTTCTTCCTCGGTAGAATACGATATCAAAATCAAGATCGAGATTGAAGAACTAGATCAAGACCATCGAAGATCGATGAACAATACTTGACCAACTATAATCAAGTCAGGTACAAGGCTCCCGAAGATCTGCTTATCGGTTATCAACTGGCAAAGGCAAGCATAGCCCCACCATGATATAATCCTATGATTTCGAAAGCATTTCAATTCTTGCCATGATTGCATATGATTCTACTGTGGTATTTATCGACAGATAGAGTATCCTATCTATTGCATTACTCCCTTTGAGCTTATATTACCTGATCCATTGCTCCTAGCATAACTAGGTTTGGCTTGTGTGCATTGCTAGAGCTTATATCTGTGTCCTGCTTAGCCATGCATAGCTATTGAGTCTGGTCCATCCCGATGATGTATCAGATGCAAAGAATCTAGTATGACAGGAGAACGTGACGAGATAATATCAGAGGTGATATGAGATTAAACATGCTAAGGCTTGTATGGGAGGCCACAGTGGGATGTGGTTTTTCTAGTCCCATGCTCGCCACCTCTAGGACTTGAGTTCTTGCCTTTGGAACCGAGATGAGCATACAGCCACATGGGGCTTGGGAACCCCTCACCTGATTAAATTGCCTAGTAGATTCCATAAGTCACATAGTTCGATGTTCCATTCGACATATGTATAGAAAACCTTTTGAAAGATTTCGGGTGAAGGTGCATTCATAACAGGTAGGGAAGCGTGGCCACGGTAGCTTGGGGTTGATAGCGCCCCTAATAAACCAACCTCACCACACATCTTTAAGTATCGGATTCGGGATTTGACCCATTACGACGGAACCATACTTATTGCATTACTCTTGGTCTCGGCGAAAGAAAGGTAAAGGTCGTGGCCAACCACCCTCTGTCGGCCTTCCAAGGAATAGGGCTAAAACATTGGCATTAGGAGTCAGTTGGTACGTGTGGGTAAAGTTGTACACCCCTGCAGGGTTAAATCTTTTCGAAAAGCCGTGTTCACGGTTATGAACGCTTGGTGACCAGATTCTAAGATCATAGAGAACTATAACCTAATCGTAAAACTTGGCAGATCAACGTGTGCTTAAGGATGCTTCCTCATGGGTACGAGGGGGTGATCCAAGTAGAGGCTCGATGATGATGTTTTGGTGGATATCAAAAGATGATGATCAATCTTTTGGAGATATCTCTCTCTTATCCCCTTTTAAAATACTCTGACTAGACGAGCTTCTTCTCTCTCTTGTTTTATAAACAAAGTGGCTTTATGCAAAACAACTCCACAAGCCATAAGTATTGCGGAGTACCCCTTGTACTCACCCTTGCTTTGTTGGTACTTTTGGTAGAGTAAGTGTTCCGTGAAGATCAGTTTGGTACTACATCGACAATGACGAGTAGCTTGGGGTTCCCGGTCGGCAGACTGAAATCTATGGGATGGGACGTCATCGTTATGCTTCAGGCCCCTTAGGCCATTTATTAAGTTTGCTATACTTAATAGAATAATTTGCCTTCCGTTGTTTGATGTTTGTGGTCAGTGACCTCTGCTTGTAATAATTTGATTCTCTGCTCAGTTATGAGCTTGCTGTAATAATTTTTGTCTCGTAGGGTCACTACTATGTTATCGATTCTTCACTGCATATTCTCGAGCTCAAGGTTAAGCTTATGTCAGACGGAAGTCTGGTATTTGTTTAGCCCTCATCCCGGGGGTGTCACATATCATGTGTGGGGCTTTTCTTGCCTTTGCTAGTTGATATCCAGAGAGCAGAGCTTCGGACATCTGGTACTTGACGTGATTATAGTTGGTCAAGTATTGGTCTTCAAGATTCGACGGTTTTGAAATCGGGCTTCGATCTTGATCTCGATATCGTACTCTACCGAGAAGAAGCAAAACACCAGAAAGTAAGGAAATAATCAACACATGGCATAGATGCAATGCTCAAACAAGGATGATGATATTACCATGTTAAATTCATTGAAATAAACCCCTAAGTCATGCTTGACAATTTAATCGGGCTCCCGAGGGGTACAAACCCTAACTCGGGGAAACTCCAGAGGCATATGACAGGGTACATTTAGTCTTCTAATTGACTTGCAATTAAAGTTGTTTATAAATGCATGATTATACTTTAATTAGGTAGATCTCATTTTTCTGAACATTTTGATATATGATTTGTATTTTTCTGACTCATAAATAATTAGTTATTGAATTTAAAAGTTTTAGTCATTTTTCTCAAATTATTTAAATCAATTTAAAAACCTTTACTGCGTAGCGTGATGTCACTAGGGTTGGGATTGTTTTGTACACATGATTAAGCTATCCTCAGTCACTGACGACTGGGCCCTAGGTCAGGTCAACATGCCATGCTAGAGGGGTTTGGGCATGGCCCACGAGAACCCACGTCGACGCCACGGTGGCGCCACATAGGCTCGCCGGAGTACGGCCAGGTGGTGGCGGTTGGCGGCGCTGGAGGGCGAATGGAGACATGGGAAAGGGTGTGTTAAAACGAGCGCAACACGGCAGACCTAACTATGGCGGCGCCGCTGGTTCTTGGTCGCCGGAGACGGCGGCTCGAAGACGGGCGGCTGCAGCAGACGGCGGCGTTCAACGCAAGAATAGACTAGAGAGGGAGGGAGACAAGAGAGTGGTCCACGAGGACCGGAGACTCACCCTCGATGCATGTATGGCCTCGACGAGGGCAAAGTAGGACGGGATCGAAGGTAATAGCAAAGGCGGTGGTCGTCGGATGCGAGAGAGACGGAGTCGATGGTGACGATTGCGAGCGAGCGGGGCCGATTCCTTCTGGGAGATGAACCAACGCGATGAGGCGGAGCTTGTGGTAGCCTCGGTTGAGCGAGGGGAGGCCGGAAATAGCGGCGCTATGTGGCGGCCGGGCTATGGTTTCAGAGCTTGTCCGCGCGAGCGACACAGAGCGAGAGAGAAGGATAAATGGGGATAAGGAGGAAGAGGGGGATGTGGCGGTTCTTATCCTCGCATCCGGGGGCGGCGGCGAGCATCGCAACACAGCGGCGTGGCGGATAGCATCGGCAGTGCCACCAAGCTGCTTGCCGACGGTGGGGAAGAAGACGGGAAGACGTGAAGCGGTACGGGGCTGCGGTTGGGATGCACTTGGCCCGGGGTGAGCCTCTGCGAGGTGCGCGTGAGCGGCGGGAAAAGAAGAAGAGAATTGGGTTGCGGCCCAGATTAGGTTAGGAACTGTTTTTATTTCTAGAAAACCCTTTTTCTTTTTCTGTTTTGTATTTCCTCTTTATATCTTTGTTTCAAATCTGTTTTGAACCATTTGAAAAATACCACAGTTTTTGAAAATACTTTATAAAACATAGAGGGGCCCTTGTACTAATTTGGGATCCTTATTTTTGTGAGTTCAAAATCAAAACCATTTTATAAGGGTTTTCAAGAGAGGGAAAGGAAGTAGGTTTTAGGGTTTTTGCTTTGTTTCCTCAATGCACAATTTAATAGATGATGCTCATGAATGCACATTCAAACCCTAATTACCATTTAATAAAACTAGGGTTGTTACAATTCTACCCCCCTTAAAAGAATCTCATCCCTAGATTCCTAGGTAGGAAGATAGAAGGAACAGGGTTACACTAGACTTTGACGATCTTCTCGAAGAGGTTGATCCATGCCACCATGACGAATGGACGAAGCGCTTCGTAATCTCCGAGGTGGCTGCTCACACTAAGGAAGAGAGGGAATGACACGGAACCACAAAATGAGTATCTCATGGTTAACTCATGGATAGATGTTTCACAAACATCTCTAAAGACAACGACATGAAACACGTCAAGGTAATGGAGGAAACAAAAGGAGAAGGTTTCAAGGTAACATGTAATTAGTCTTCATAAGGATTGAGACCATGGAGCTTGCAGAAGAGTTTAACTTCTAAAGGAAGAATACTTCCAACAGAAAGAACATGACCATAGACTTCGAGGGATAAACCTATACTAAACAACTTAAGTAGAGGTTCACAGGTGAGAGAGATATATACCAACAAAACCAAGCTGTTTAATTACTTTTGACACAGAAGGATCACTCTTTCATTCAACAGAAGGCCAAGACAGAAAGGTGTTTTGGTGGAGAGGACTCATAAGAGTCACAAGGAACATGTAACAAGAGAAACTATTGATTACCAAAATCATGGTCGCTCTTCGAACATGTTTAAGAAAGCGGGAAGGAAACTCTTTAATTCATCCAGGACTATCAATATCCTTACCAAAGATCATGATATCACTTTACACCACCAGATGAATAATTTATAAGATTCCTGATGACACGAGAAGAAAGAAACTTCATTCCCAGACTCCAAGTACTTGACGTAACAAGATGCTTGCCATCATAAAAGGTTCTAGAGGATCAACCGAGAGACATTTAGAAATACGACTTTAAATGTTCTCCTTGATGTTTGAGACACCAATATCAGACTTTTGACAAGCCTTTAATCAGTCATCAAGTAAAGGTCGTACTTCGGATACAAATAAAAACCATAAGAACAACTCCTATAATAAATCGTAGAAGAAGCCTCATGAAGAGTGGTTGTTGTTACTGATTCAAGGGAGTCTGGCAATAGGTCTTGTGGCTTTTTGTGTCAACCACTACATCAATCTTGCCAGATTTTCAAAGATACCTACGTCAAAACCTTGGTAAACACCAACCATCATGTCTTCTTGAGATTCAGATTTGGTTAGGTGGAGAGATACTTCAGACTCAGCATATCCGAATAGAAAGTGTGCAATATTTACCGCAAAGGTAAAGTTACTAGATTCTCAAGACATGGACTTCAATGTCAAGATCCAAAAGATGAGCTCGATTGCGGAACCCATGTGATAGCAAGTTATCAAAGATAATTGCATCTACATGAATTGTTTGCAATAAAACACCACTGAATCCTGTTTAGGAAACATTTAGGAGGATATAGAAGTTTTGTTGGACTTCTTATCTTCCGTGATCAAATCAATCAGTGGCTTGGTGTGCTTGGAGGATCTTCTCGACATGTGAAGGTATCAACCTACCATATCAAGACTACCTCGCACATGCTTGACTAATTTTAAGTGATTCCTGGAGAAACAAAGATAACTCTACTCAGATCCATGGCGACTTCTTTCAACATTTTGCGCGTGAACTAGGGAAGGTTACTTCTAACATCCAGAAGACATACTTCGAGATAACACGAAGATGGTTCTCAAAAGTTTCCAACATTAATGCCAACTATTCCATATGGATCTTTTCTAACATGGAGAAGATAAGGATGTCATCGATGGGCTCAATAACAAACTTATCTATACACTCCAAGAAGAAGGACTCACATGTTGTATGAACAAGGCATAGACATTGGTCAGACCAAAGAACATGAAGATGTACTTAAGTTAAACATCACGAGTAGATACAGTGACAGGATAGTCCTTGGAACTGAGTTTGATTTGACAATTTCCCAAAACAAATCAAAGGCAGGGAAGATAACATATCCACAAAGGACATACTATCGTACTTTAGCACGAACAAAACTAGACATCCCTTTAAGAATGAACTGAGTTGGATGGAACTTTTGTCTTACAACTCTCCAAGTTGTTGTTTAAGTTTAACCAACTTGTTCAGGGGTATCCAGTACGGATCCTTGGAGAAAAGAACAGTTCAGAGAACTAGCTTACTCAAGAATTTAACAACACGGTCATCTGGCAACATGGGAATACTTCTAGGAAGACATCCAGAATATCACGGACCACCGATATGTCACAGATCTCAAGAGAGAAACTTTCTTGGTAAAGCAAAAAGACAGCCTCAGAGCTTTGGCATGAGCCTAACTCTTTGACTGAAGAGGGTGTACTAGAATATCGGACTTGGTAGCACAATCATCTTTTGCTTAGTGACAGGGTTAACCAATCACGCTAAGAATGACACAAATGTCCTTGAAGTTCAAAGTAATGAGAATTGCTAAGAATCTTAGATGGTCACATTGTTACGCACACACATCATTCACGAGCACGAGAGCTCGAGGAAGGGTGGGTAAATATATGTAAAAGCATCACTTCATTAAGAGGGTCATGATATCAGCATGGGCTCTTAGTATAGTAAGGGTGTGATATTTTAAGGTAGAACAGAACATAAGCTAATCAACACTTATTGATATGCGGATTACAACACTTTGACCTGGTCTCAGAAATGACGAGGTACTGGAGTTTGTTTCTCCTAGACCATCCGAACTGGTTTGTCTTAACGGACCGCAAGAGTATCTTGCATTGGAAGACACCAATGCACATTTACTACTTGGCTACCAACTGGTAGACAAAGGTCAGAAAACAACAAGAAAAAGGAACATGCTCAGAATAGAATCCTGAGATGTGGATGCATAAGTCAACAATCTTCCAGAGACCAATGCAGAAAAGGGAGGTGTGGCAGAGTCACGAATATAGATGCGAGACTCGCAAGGAGAACTCTTATCGTGATATATTTGGTTCCATTAAAGAACATATGTCGTAGCATGTGGTAGGGGAAGTCCTTTATCATCACTGTTCAATAGCGACAACATCCACAAGCTTGAAGGCTATACTAAAAGGTACTAGCCATCCTGGGTAATGTGTGAACATTAACCACAGGGTTCAATAAAATGGATCTAAGGTTAAAGGTCAGCGTCATGTACAAGATTCGCAACACCAGAATCCAGCACAATCGGGGATCTTAGGTTCAAGTCTGAGGGTTAAAACCCAAAGAAAGGATTAACTACTACTTGATTGACAAAGCGTACACTACAAGATAGTAATCATGAGGTAGCTTCCACAAGAATAAAAATCTTCTGAATTACCCAAACAAAAAAGAAGGAGGCACACGAGGCAAAAGGAAACCTTGAGACCTAGAACAGATCACTGTGGGACCATAGACATGATGTTGTGGACCCATAAAATAGAGATATTATGATAGAAAGAAATCTCTCAGAAGAAATAGAACAAAGGGAAACAAGGAACACACACAACTGACTCTAGATAAATCAACACTTGGTCAAATGGTTGAGAACCGACATGCCTGAAGAGGAACCTAAGTTTTGAAAGATGAGACGAGATAGCAAAACTTTTACAATCAACACAAGATATGATGGCCCAGAATTAGAGCGAAACTGGATAAGGAGTAATAGAAGCATACCAAAGTTTTCGCACATAATTTTCATCTTTCAAAATAGTTTTCATAAAGACTAGAGTCGACATCGGCCAATAGAAAGGGTTTCCTACAGTCGGTATAGCTCTGATACCAAAACCTGTGACACCCCCGGGATTAGGGCTAGACAAATCCCAGACCTCTATCTGATATAAGTCTAACCTGAATCTCGAAAGCATACAGAGAGAGAATTGATAACACAACAGTGACCCTATGACACCAAAATTTATTACAGCAAGCTCATAACTGAGCAAAGAACCAAAATATTACAAGCAGAGGTCACTGACCACAAACATCAAACAAGGGAAGGCAAATTATGCTATTAAGTATAGCAAACTTAACAAATGGCCTAAGAGGCCTGAAGAATAATGATGACGTCCAATCCATTGATCCCAGACTGCCGACTGGGAACTCCAAACTACTTGTCGATGTCGATGACGTAAAGAACTCATCTTCCATGGTAACATTTACTCTGCTACAAAAGTATCAACAAAGCAAGGGTGAGTACAGGTTGTACTCCACAAGACTTATGGCTGGTGGAGTTATTTTGCATAAGGCCATCTTTGGTTGCAAAACAAGAGGGAGAAGAATCTCGACTAAGCATAATATTTTAAAAGGGGATAAGAGAGCGGTATCTCTAACTTTGATCATCTTTTGATATCCACCAAATCAGCATCAACTGAACCTACCAACTAGGATCACCCCCTCGTACCCATGAGGAAGCATCCTTAAGCACACATTGATCTGCCAAGTTTTACGATTAGGTTAAAGTTCTCTATGATCTTAGAATCTGGTCACCAAGTTCGTCCATAACTGTGGACATGGATTTTCAAAAAGATTTAACCCTGTAGGGGTGTACAACTTTACCCATATATACTAACCTTCTCTTAATGCCACTAGTAATAGCCCTCTTCGTTGGAAGGCCGACAGAGGGTGGTTAGACACGACCTTTACCTTGCTTTCGTCGAGACCATGAGTCACACACTAGGGATATGCCGCTGTAACGGGTCGAGTCCCGAAGTCGGTCATTAATGATGTGAACAGGGTTTGAGATTACGGATGCCGGGCATCTCCCATTCCCTGCCACGCTTACCTACCTGTATGAATGCACCTCCTTCACCTCCTTCGAGAAGAGCCAGAATGCATAAGTCGAATGGAAAGCCCGAACTATGTGACTCATGGAATCTACTAAGCAGGTTAGTTGGTCGAAGGGGTTTCCAGGTCCCCGTGTGGCTGTACACTCGTCTTGGTCCATAGGCAAGAACTTAGATCCTAGTGGTGGCAAATATGGGACTGTAAAAACCACAACCCACCGTGACCTCCCATACAAGCCTTAGCATGTTTAACTTTCATCTCTGATCATACCACGTCATCCTGTCATACTAGGTTCATTCACAGCTCTGATTCATCAACCGGATGGACCAGCAGAACAGCTAAGCATGGCTAAGCATGACAGAAGTAACAGCTCTAGCAACACTTCACAAGCCAAACCCTAGTTATGCTAGGAGCAGTGGATGAGAGAACATAGGCTACACAGGTAACATGCATAAGATAGGATTACTCTATGTATCGATAAAAGACTTTAGAATCATATGCACGTGGCAAGAATTGAAATTCTTGAAAACATAGGATTATATCATGTGTGGAGCTTCGTTTGCCTTTGCCAGTTGATATCTAGAGAATAGAGCTTCAGACATCTGGTACTTGACTTGATTATAGTTGGTCAAGTATTGGTCTTCGAGCTTCGACGATGTTGATCTCGAGCTTCGATCTTGATCTTGATATCGTACTCTATCGGGAAGAAGCAAAACACCGGAAAGGAAGGAAACAATTAACACATGGAATCGATGCAATTCTTAAACAAGGATAATGATATGACAGGTTAAAGTGCATTGAAATAAACCCCTAAGTCATGCTTGAAAATTTAATCGGGGTCCCGAGGGGTACAAACCCTAACTCAGGGAAACTACGGAGGCATATGAGAGGATACATTTAGTTCTTCTAATTTACTTATAGTTAAAGTTGTTTGTAAATGCATTATTATGCTCTAATTAGGTAGATCTCATTTTTCTGAACATTTTGATATATTATTTCTATTTTTCTGACTTATAGATAATTAGTTATTGAATTTACAAGTTTTAGTCATTTTTCTGAAATTATTTAAATCAATTTTGAAACCTTTAATGCGTCAGCATGATGTCACTAGGGTTGGTGTTGTTTTGTACATAGGATTAAGCTAGCCTCAGTCACTGACGACTAGGCCCTAGGTCAGGTCAACATGCCACGCTGGAGGGGTTTGATCAGGGCCCATGTGAACGCCATGTCGACGCCACGGTGGCGCCACATAGGCTCACCGGAGAATGGCCAGGCAGTGGCGGTTGGCGGCGCTGGAGGGCGAACAGAGACATGGGAAAGGGAGTGTTCGAACGAGCGCAACATGACAGACCTAACTACGGTGTCGCCGCTGGTTATTGGTCGCCGGAGACGGCGGCTTGATGACGGGCAACTGCAGCAGACAGCGGCGTTTGATGCAGGAACAAACTAGAGAGGGGGGAGACAACAGAGTGGTCCAGGAGGACCGGAGCCTCACCCTCGATGTGTATCTGGCCTCGACGAGGGCAGATGAGGACGAGGTCGACGGTAATGGTGAAGGAGGTGGTTGTCGGATGCAAGAGAGACGGAGTCGATGGCGACGATTGCGAGCGAGCGGTCGATTCCTTCTGGGAAATGAAACAACACGACAAGGCGGAGCTTGTCGCAGCCTTGGTTGAGCGAGAGGAGGACGGAAATGGTGGTGCTACGTGGCGGTCGGTCTAGGGTTTCAGAGCTTGTGCGCGCGAGTGATGCAGAGTGAGAGAGAAGGAGAAATGTGGATAAGGAGTAAGAGGGGGACATGGCGGTTCTTATCCTCGCATCCGGCGGCGGCGGCAGGCATCACAACACAGCGGCGCGGCGGACGGCATCGGAAGCGCCACCGAGCTGCTTGCCGATGGTCAGGAAGAAGACAGGAAGAGGTGAAGCGGTACGGGGCCGTGCTTGGGCTGCACTTGGGCCGGCGTGGGCCTCTGCGGGGCGCGCAGGAGCGGCGGGAAAAGAAGAAGAGAAATGGGTTGTGGCCCAAATTAGGTTAGGAACTATTTTTATTTCCAGAAAAACCTTTTTCTTTATCTGTTTTGTCTTTCCTCTGTGTATCTTTGTTTCAAATCTGTTTTGAACCATTTGAAAAATACCATAGGTTTTGAAAATACTTTAGAAAACATACAGGGCCCTTGTACCAATTTGGGATCCTTATTTTTCTAATTTCAAAATCAAAACCATCCTCAATGCACAATTTAATAGGTGATGCTCATGAATGCACATTCAAACCCTAATTACCATTTAATAAAACTAGGGTTGTTACAGATCACAAACAACACAGACATGATAGAATCAAATAGAAAAAACCATTAATCAATCAAACATTGCCGTGGGAATGACCACGATAGATGCTGTAATCGGCAGCGAGTAGTAGAACATGGGGCAAGGGCGGACAGCCATCTGCGGTGCGAGATGAGGGCGGAGACACAAGGATTTACCTAGGTTCGGCCCCCCGGAGGGTAAAGACCTACTCCTGCTAGATTGTATTATGGTGGAAGTACAATGGGGCGAGCTCTGCGGCTAGGCAGCGAGTCACTTGGGTGGATGATGGAACTTATCCTCTACTCGCCCTTTAGGGAGGTTTATATACACCCCCTTAGGGTTTACATATCTCAACCGAATCAGTTAAGGTTTCAGCAATCGTTTAACCTAATCCGACTGGGCCTATCTACGCTTCTGGGCCTTCAGCTTCCAGTCGCTTGAGTCCACGCCAGGTCGTGATCCAGTCGCCGTTACTGCAGGCCCACTCGCGGGTGCCTGGGCCAGTCGGAATCGTCCAGCTGGGTATACCCCGATAGGCATATCCCCATCAGTAGTCCCCGAGGCCGTCGTTGATTGGTCGCTGGCGGTCGCTGGCAGTCGGTGTATACGGCTCCACTGTGGACGCCCAGTCCGCCGCTGCGGCAGACTCCTGAATAAAGGAAAAACAAGTTATTCTAGTCGCACTAACGACGACCGATTTAGTCATAGCTCGGCGAACGGGTCGGCGAATATTCAGTCACTGTTGTAGCGATCGGGTCGGCGAATTAGCAAGTCACGCGGAGCGACGAGTCGAGTGGATGAAGTTGGACCGTCAAGTGGGGTCAAACTAGCCGTTGGGGTAATCCAAGGTAACTTTTGGCATAATCACCGCGGAGTAACGGCTCCCGAAATTGGCGGGTAACAACCGCTATATAAGGGGAATGACGGGCAAGCGGGGAAACATTCCTTCATCTTTCCTCCAACCTCGCCCATCTCCGTTTCCACTCCGCATCGCGATCCAACCGATCCAGAGAGTCCCGACCTCCGCGAATCTTCCAACCAATGGCCCCCTCCACCGAACGATGGGGCCGATCCAAGTGCACCAGGGCGCTATTGGCGTTGTTCGAAGAGGCCGGGATCCTGCGCGCCGGCAGGTGGCGCATCCCCGCGGCCGGAGAGGTGACTCCAGACCCACGCGAGGGAGAATTCGTTTGCTTCCCCAGCCACCTGGAGTGGGGGCTGGGATTTCCCACTTCTCTATTCTTCCGGCGGTTCTGTGCCTTCTACGAGATCCAGCCGTCGGACCTGGGCCCGCATAGCATCGAGCAGCTCGCCGTTTTCGTGGCGTTCTGCGAGTGCTATCTGGGCTGCAGGCCCTACTTCCCCCTGTGGCAAGATCTATTCCATGGGGGGATTAGCCGCGAAGAATCAGGCGGCCCGATGCTGGCAGTGGGTGGCCTGACGTTTCAACTGAAGTCCAAGGCGTCCTTCTTCGACCTGATGCTGCCGGCCAAGGCGGCAAGCGAGTGGAAGAAATCCTGGTTCTACGTTACCGAGGCAACTCCAGATGGCGAGGTGGCGCTTCCAAGGTACTCCGCCAACCGGCCTGAACCGCGTCGGCTCTAGGCCGGCAAGCTCCCGCTGAACCAGCGGATGGTTGTCGATGAAATGTTGCAAACCTTCCGCGGCCTGAAAAAGAAGGGCCTCCAAACCATTAATCTTTACAACTGCTGGCTCGGGCGGCGGCTCGTGCCTTTGGCCCGCCGCGACCATTATATGTACGAGTACGCGGGTAGGGACGACCCGACAAAATCCTGCCTCGTCGAGTGGAAGCTCGAGGACTATATCCTGGCTCTGAAGAAGATCACCCAGGCGACGTACCTGGACGCGAAGGCCGGGGTTGCCCCTATACCGCAAGGCACCCAGCTCCGACGGTAAGTCGCCATTTTTTCCGCCATTCGCAGTCACAGATGATGCAGTCGCGGTTATGCTGACGTTGTTTCATATTTATTGTAGATGTTCCAAGTGGTGGAAGGATGGCTCCCACCCCGCAGATGACGAAAACTCAAGCTCGTCCGTTCGGGACGGGAGCGAGTCTCCACCCGCCAGAGGCGACGCCGGGAGCGATGCGGGTGATGACGATGATGATGACGAAGATGAACCCATGGAAGACGCCACCCCGAGTAAGAGCCTCGAACGTCACGACGACGAGCTCCCCGGGCACACCTCGCGTCGTGAGGCTACACCGTCGAAGAAGAAGAAAAAGAAGGAAGTGAAGGCTCCGCCAAGGAGGAAGACGAAGACGGCGAAGCAGGCGTCTCCGCCTCGCTCTGCGACTAGTTCTGACGCCAGCAGCTCGGCTAAGGGTGAAGCGGCGCACCCGACGGAAACACCGGAAGCCACTCCCTCCTTGATGAGGTACCTCTGGCCTCGCTTCCACCCCCGTTCGCCCCGGTCTCTGGGTTGGGGGATATTCCAGCCGCGGCGGCTTCGCCTCCCAGGAGAGCTTCCGCAGACGTCGTCACGGAGGCTCCTGCCGCAGCCTCGTCTTCGAAGAGGCCCTCCGTGCCTTGGGCACACGACATGCTCGAGATGGGCCTCAGTCGGAAGCTGGGTTCCGAGCTGGAGAAGCCGGCCAATATTCGCACGGGACTGCGGTTCATACCGGTCGCCAAGTAAGTTTTGTTCGTCTGCTTGCCTTCGGTTGTGCTCGGACAATTTTGCTCATATCGTTGTTTCACAGGACTGGAGTTAAGAAGATCGGCCACCCTTTCGTGGCCAAGGTGCCGCCAGTCGTCGCTGAGGAGGATCCCTCACTGAAGAGGAAAGCTGATGAAGTCGCTGCCCCCACAGACAGTGCTAAGAGGGCAAAGGGCGATGATGTCGTCACGATCTCTGACGACACGACGGTTGCTCCGAGTGATCCTCTGACTGCGACAGAGGTGGCCTTGAACACCAAGGAGGCTGTTTCCTCGCCTGGAATGGCCGAGTCGGTTCCTAGTGGCGCTGGAGCATCCGCCGCGACCTTCCCCCGCTTTATGGCTAAAGCGGCTGCAGCGAGTGGTACAGCGCCATCGAGCCGCACGCCTGGGGTCGCCGAAACAGAAGTCGAGCAACGTCGCGGACACACTCCGGCTCTTCTCGCATCTGTGGATGCGCTACAGCTCCACGGCATGCTGGGTGCAGCTATCCAGGTATGTCCAGTCCCCGAGGATCGGGCCACTGAATTTCAGTGGTCAGATTCTTTTAGTGTTTGTTTTTATTTGTAGCACCCAGTCCCCGAGTGCCTAGTCGCTGAATTTCAGCGGGTGGGCACTTAGGATTTTTTGATCTCCAGTCCCCGAGTGCCTAGTCGCTGAATTTCAGCGGGTGGGCACTTAGGATTCTATTGTTGTTGACTGTTTGATTTGTGCCCAGGGCTTGCAGCATGAATCAGCCGATCGGCTTGCTGTGAAGTGTCGCATGGAGAAGGAACTTGTTGCCGTCCAAGAAACGAACAAGGGACTCCAAGCAATCGCTGCCAAGGCAGAGGAGGTCCGCCAAGGTCTTGTCCCAGTGGGCGAGCTGACGGCGGCTCAGTCTGCGTTGGGTACGGCTGAGAAGCGGATCGCTGATCTGGAGCGCGATCTCAAGGAAGCGAAGGCGGAGGCGAGCTCAGCGGATGGGCGAGCGAAAGCTGCTGTTACGGCTGCCACTGAAGAACGAAAGATCTCTGGCGCCCTCGTTATTGGGTTGCAGAACGACTTCTCCTCGCTTCAAAGCTTCATCACGGGCCTCTGCCGTCCTTTAATTGGTAAACTTTCTGCCTCTGCCTGTAGTAGCTGCATTATGTAATCATTGTTATACTCACTGCCGCCCTCTGTCCATAGGTCGGATTATCGACAGCTCGGAGGAGGCGCAGTCGTACGACACGCGGCAGTGTGTGACCACTCTGGTCGACTCGGCCACGTTGTCCGCGGCTTGCATTCGGGCATATCTTCAGGAGATATCGCCTACGGAAGTGATTCCCAGCGACCTCGTCTAAGTATGGTGGTATCTGGAGAAGGCGCCGTCAGTCGTCGAGTTCATGACGCGGTCGGCGTTCCGGTGCGGGGCGACGACGGCTCTCAGCCTTGGGCTTTCCCACTTCCCGGAGGACTTCGATCTTGACGATGTGACGAGTAGCTACCCCTCGTAAACAGGATCGGTGGAGATCGCCGAGGTGCTAAAGCTGACGGACCGGGCCGCGGTGTACTCCGATCGCATCTGGGCGATGGGCGACCTCCTTCCCTATCAGGAGATGACTGTCGCCCCCAACGATCCTGAGCCGCCACATCGGGACTTCAAGGTCGAGCATCCCTTCCGTGCGGCGATGGAGGGCGAGTTGACGACGTACCCGTCGAACCCGTATACGCCCTTCATTCGCAACCGCAGGGGTGGCGGCGAGTCGCCGTCAAAACCTACGGAATAGAAACACTATGCCCTGGGGTGTTAGTAGCGATTGGCCATTGGACTCAACTTGTATTTTGTAACGACGATGTTCTACTGTAATGAAACTTCGTGTTATTTTGTGAATTGTTTCGTGGTTTTGATTGCCGATTGGACGAGTCCCCGAGCGCGTCCGCCCTTTTTATGGGGTTTACCTCGTTTGTTATGTGTCTGTGGTTTTGAATGTTTTGTCAGTTGTTTTGTTATTGAGGTCGACTCACCCGAACTCGGAGAGCCAGTCGCAGGGCGACTCCCGTGAGTGCTCTTTACTTCATCGTTTTCCCTTGCACGAACGAGGTCGGGTGGCCGAGTCCCTGAGAGTGGTACTTGGTGGTTCTAGGCCAGCTCCAGGGTGGGTGAGGACTGAGCGCGTTAGAGGAAGCGCGTCACTCCTGCCTTACCCGTAGGGTCAGTCGCATGGCGAGTCCTGAGCATGCTCTCATACTTGGCGTTTTTCCCTAGTCGCTCGTGCTCGACCGGTCGTCAGTCCCCGAGCGTGGTACTTGGCCGTTCGAGTCGCTGTGCCGAGGATGCGGAGGACCCTGGTCGTTGTGAGGAACGAGGGCAGTTGTCTTGGCTCGTCAAGCCAGTCGAGCTAGGCGACTCCAATGGTGCTCCGGGTTGGTGTTTTTCGTGGACGTTACGAGTCCTGGGGTAACCCAGTGCCCTCGGAACGCACTACTTGGCCGTGCCGGTCGCTGTGCCAGAGATTGACTTCTGCGGTTAGCTTGACGCTGTTATTACGAGTGTGAGTGGCACAAGGCACGGAGAGTAGACGCAATTTGCGGTAACCGATTTATTTTATTTCATAGCAGGTGGGGAGTACATGTATGGAATTTTAGGAGTAGAATTTTCGTAGTAAGTTTACATTCCACGGTCGCTTGACGTCGAGTTTCCCATCTCCTCAGACGTCGATGAGGTAATAGGCATCGTTTCCGAGGACTCGCCCGATGGCGAATGGTCCCTCCCAAGGGGGGATAGCTTGTGCATGCCCTTCTTGTCCTGGATGAGGCGTAGCACCAGATCGCCTTCCTGGAACGTGCGAGTCCTTACTCGCCGGCTATGGTAGCGGCGGAGCCCTTGTTGGTATATGCGGTGCGGGAGCGGGCTAGGTCGCGTGCCTCGTCGAGTTGGTCGCCTCCATCCTGGCGTGCGAGTTCGTTTGCGGTCTCTGTGTAGTTGACAACCCTGGGCGAGTCGTGCTCTAGGTCGGTGGGCATGACTGCCTCGGCACCATACACCATGAAGAAGGGGGTGAACCCTGTCGACCTGTTGACGGAGGTGCGGATGCCCCAGATGACGGAGGGTAGCTCCTTGACCCAGCACCCGGCGGTGCGCTCGAGTGGTACTTGGAGCCGTGGCTTCAGGCCGTGGAGGATGCTCTGGTTGGCTCGCTCTGCCTGGCCGTTGGACTCCGGGTGAGCGACTGAGGCGAGGTCGAGTCGGATGTGATGTTCCTCGCAGAACTCGGCCATGGCTCCTTTGGCGAAGTTGGTGTCGTTTTCCGTGATGATGCTGTTTGGGAAGCCGTAGCGATAGATGAGCTCGCGTAGGAACTTGGTGGCGGTCTTCCCGTCGCATTTCCGGACTGGCTTGGCCTCTACCCATTTTGTGAATTTGTCGACTGCGACCAGGAGGTGGGTGAAGCCGGAGGGGGCCTTTTTGAAAGGACCTACCATGTCCATACCCCACACGGCGAACGGCCAGGTGATGGGGATTGTCTTGAGCGCCAAGCTCGGCACGTGGGTCTGGTTGGCGTACTTCTGGCACCCGGCGCACCGCTGGACAATGTCGACAGCGTCTGCGTGTGCGGTTGGCCAGTATAAACCATGTCGCATGGCCTTTGCGACTAGAGAGCGGGCGCCGGCGTGGTGGCCGCAGTCGCCGGAGTGGATGTCGTGGAGGATTTTGCGCCTTCAGCGGGTTGGACGCGGCGTTGGAACACGCCGGTCACGCTGCGCTTGTGGAGCTCGCCGTCGATGATGACGAAGGATTTGCAGCGGCGTGCTATCATCCGGGCGTCTGTTTCGTCTGTTGGCAAGGTGCCTCCCTCCAGGTAGGCGATGGACGGAGTAGTCTAGTCCTCTGGCTCGGCGATGAGTGCGGCCAAGGATGCCTCTGGTTGCAGCAGGACTCCAATGTCGATCTCCCTTGGGGGAGAGACAGAAGGCTTGGTGATGGTGTCGAGGAAGACGCCGGCGGGTGGTGCGAGTCGAGCCGAGCCGATACGAGAAAGTGCGTCGGCCTCCTCGTTCTTCCGCCTGTCGATCCACTCGACGGAATAGCCTGCGAAGTGTCCGCCCAGCTTGTCCACTGCTTGGTGGTATGCCGCCATGGTGGGGGAAACGGCGTCGCAGGTGCCAGCGACTTGCCCAGCGACGAGGTCGGAGTCTCCGTAGCAGCGTAGGCGGTTGACATTCATCTCCTTGGCGGCTCACATGCCGTGGAGTAGTGCCTCGTACTTGGCCATGTTGTTGGTGCAGGGGGTGAAATCGAGGCAGAGGACGTAGCGTAGCTTGTCGCCCTTCGGAGAGGTTAGCATGATCCCTGCTCCTGCACCGTCCGCATTCTTGGAGCCGTCAAAGTGTAAACTCCAGTAGTGGAGGTATGGCAGCTTTTCTGGCTGCTGACCTCCTCTCAGTCGGTGATGAAGTCCGCGAGAGCCTGTGACTTGATCGCTTTGCGCGACTCGTACTTGATGTTGTGGACATCGATTTCGACGGCCCACTTGGCGACTCGCCCGGTCGCCTCACGGTTGTGGATGATGTCCTGCAACGGTGCTGAGGAGACGACCGTTATCAGGTGCTCCTGGAAGTAGTGCGGCAGTCGCCACTGCGCTCTGAAGACCGCATATACCAGTTTCTGGTATTGCGGGTACCGCTGGCGCGACTCGGTGAGGACCTCGCTGATATAGTACACTGGTCGCTGTACTGGGCGTTCCTTTCCTTCCTCTGGTTGCTCGACGACCATGACGGCGCTGACGACGCGCTCGGAAGCCGCGACGTAGACCAGCATGGGTTCCTTGTCGACGGGGGCGGCGAGTAGCGGTGCTGCGAGCAGCACTTTCTTGAGGTCGCGGAGCACATCGTCCGCCTCCTTGTCCCAGTGGAAGGTGGGGTTATTGCGCATCAGGCGGTATAGGGGCATCGCCTTTTCGCCCAACCGGGGGATGAAGCGACTGAGAGCCGCGACTCGCCCGGCCAGCTTCTGGACGTCGTGCAGGCACTCGGGTTTGCTGAGTCGAGCGATCGTGTCGATCTTGGTGGGATTCGCCTCGATCCCGCGCTTTGAGACGACGTATCCCAATAGCTGACCTGCTGGTACACCGAAGGTGCATTTGCCTGGGTTTAGCTTTATCTTCTATTTCTGCAGGTTGGCGAATGTCTCCGCCAGGTCGGCGAGTAGGTCGCCCTGGCGAGCGGACTTCACTACCACGTCGTCGATGTAGACGTGGATATTGCGGCCAATTTGGCTCACAAGGCACTCCTGCATACACCGCTGGTAGGTCGCCCCGGCGTTCTTGAGGCGGAAGGTCATGGCAGTGTAGCAGAAGGCTCCGAATGGCGTGATGAATGCCTTCTTCTCTTCATCCTCAATGGCCATTTTGATCTGGTTGTATCCAGAGTAGGCGTCGAGGAAGCATAGCGATTCCGAGCCCGCGGTGGAATCGATTATCTGTCGATCCGCGGGAGGACGAATTGCTCCTTCGGGCAGGCGCTGTTTAAGTTTGTGTAGTCGATACACATCCTCCAGGTCCCATTTTTCTTCTCGGCTAGGACTGGGTTTGCTAGCCACTTGGAGTATTTGATTAGCCGGATGAAGCCTGCAGCGAGTAGACGCTGCACCTCCTCGGCGATTGCCCGGCGGCGCTCTTCATTGAAGGGCCGCAGCGACTGCTTGACAGGTCGCACTTTGGGGTCGGCGTTGAGTTTGTGCTCAGCGAGTTCCCTAGGGACACCAGGCATGTCAGAAGGCTTCCATGCGAAGATGTCCCTGTTCTCACGGAGGAACTCGATGAGCGCGCCTTCCTATGCTGGGCTCATGCCCGTCCCGATCGTCACCGTCTAGCTGGAGTCGCCTGGGACCAGCTCGACGGTGCGGGTATGCGTCGTTGCCTCGACGACTGAGGTGTTGCCGCCCTCCGAGTTGGGCTTCTTGAGTATAGTGGGGTCGTCGTTATTGACCCCGCTCGTGTATTTGGTGAGCTCATCGGCGTGGTTGGCCTCGGCCACGATGACGGCATCGGCGAGTTCGGCTCCTTCGGCCTCGCACTCGGCGGCCATGTCGGGGTCGCCATGGATGGTGATGACGCCACGCGGTCCGGGGAGATTCATCGCATTGTACGCATAGTGGGGCGCCGCCATGAACTTGGCGAACGCCTGGCGCCCCAAGACGCAGTGGTAGGGGCTGTTGAAGGGCACCAGCTCGAAGACGATCCGCTCGGTGCAGAAGTTTGCCGGTGTGCCGAAGGTGACTGGCAGCGTGACCTTGCCGATCAGGTACGCCTTCCGACCGGGACGATGCCGTGGAACATGGTGTAGGTCGTCTCGACCATCGACTGCGGGAGCCACAGTCGCGTGAAGGTGTCCAGGTACAGGATGTTGATGGAGCTGCCGCCGTCCATCAATGTCTTGGGGAGCCGGTAGTCTCCCACCTTGGGCTTGACTACCAGGGCGACTCGGCCTGGGTACTCGATGCGTGGCGAGTGGTCCTGGCGGCTCCAAGTGATTGGTTGCTCTGACTAGTTGAACTGGGGAACGTCCACCTGGGCCACCGTGTTGATGGCGATGGCGCAGGCGATGACCTTCTTCTCGCGCTTCGTGTTGAAGCCTGTGAAGGTGTGGAGCGAGCCGGCCACACTGCCGAATTTTCCGCCGTTTGGCGGGTTGTTGTCGGGGTCTTCCCGCGCTCGCCGTGCCTTCTCGATCTCCTTGAAAGAGTGGCAGTCGGCGGTCATGTGCGTGGCAGGCTTCCCTTCCCTGCTGTGAAATGCACAAGGTTGGTTAAGGAGGGCCAAGGGGTCGAACCTTGGTTTCGCCTTGTAGTTGCCGCCGTCGCGGCATTGCCCCCCGTCGCGGCGGAAGCTCTTGGGCTCACGCTGCGCGTGCCCAGCGTTGGTGACGAAGTCGACTCGCCCGTCACTGCGGCGCTTGCCGGTGAGGCGAGTGTTGCTGTAGCGTAGATCAGATCGTCGTCCGTTGTCGTTGCCGCGCACGCGGCGTTGTCCTCCCGACTCGTCGTCGGTTTCTTGGTTTGGGTCTTCCTCCGTGTATCTTTTGGCGATCTCAAGGAGGTCCGGTATGTTGTCGAGTGTGCGGTATGCTCGTTTGAGCTTGGCGACCAGGGGCTCGTAACGGCACGAGGTCTTGAAGCAGTGGATTGCCGTGTCTGGGTGGATACCGACCGCGTTGTACCACAGTTCTTTCCATCACTGGACCCAGCTGCGGTCGACTCGCGAGGTCCCTGGACGCATCGTTCCAGGTCCTTGATGGTGGTGGCGCGGGTGTACGAACCCTCGAAGTGCCTGACGAAGGCATCGAGCATCTCTTCCCAGGAGTTGATGCTATCCGCGGGGAGAGTGTTGATCCACTACCTGCACACCCCCTCCATTATCAGGGGGAGGTAGCGGGCGGCGAGTAGATCGGTGTGGCCGGCGATCCCCATTGCCATGAGTAAGTATCCAGCCACAGGGAGGGATCGTACGTGGCGTCGTACTTCTCTATTTCCTTCGGTGCTTTGAAGTTCGCCGGGTATCTTTCACCTCGGATCATCGGTCCGAAGCACCGGGGCCCGAGTCGGCTTAGCGACCCCCTCGGCTCGCTGTCGCGGCGGTTGGTTAAGGTATGCCGTAGGTCGTCGGGCTGGCGTGCGCGCCAGCTCTGGTTGTTGATGATGTGGGTGCGGGCATCGACGGGCTGACTGTTGGCGGCGACGAAGTTGTTCGCCGGCCGGGGGTCGTTGGTGGAGAGTGCCGCGTTCGCGGGTCGGTGTTGGAGCTGCAGTGGTTCGGGTGGCGGGCAGTTGAGGGTATTTGCCGCCAAGGGGCGGCCGCTTGAGGCCGCTCTGCTGCCCGATGAACGCGAGTACATCCGACCCTGTGAGTCGACGCCTGCGTTTTGTTGCTCGACCACTTTTGCGAGCAAGGCCTTGACGTACTGGATCTGTAGGGCGCTGTCACCGGTGGCCATGATGTTGTCGGCCGCTGCTCGGCCCGCCACGAGGTTGTCCACTGGGGTGGAGAACAGTGGTAGGTCGTTCGCTTCTCGCTCCCGTGAGGAGACCACGATCCGTGGCTGGTCCCTGGGGGGTGCGCGGTTGGGTGGAGGTGGGGCGCCATTCGCCATCGACCCTGGTGGGGGCCGGGCGCTTCCTCCTGGTGGCACGTTCTCGCAGATCGCACGCTCGGCCGCGCGGGCCGGGTCGCTCTCGTCGTCGAAGTTCAGGGCGCGCCCCTGGACGGTGGGGTTCAGGCGCGACCTGATTCGTTGCTGGTGGTAGCGCGACAGCTCCTGCGCCGTCACCTGCTCGAGGCGGAATTTTTCGTGCTCGGCTTGCTCCTTGCGGACTGCTTCCGCCAACTTCAGGCGGAGTTCCTCGACCTCCGTTGCCGTTGTGTTGGGAGGAATCAGGGTGGAGAATGGATCCTCCGGTGGGTCGGCAACAGTCGCCATGTATGTCATGGCGTGGCGACTGGTCCCGTCGCGGAGATCGGCGGAGTTCTCCGACCCGGAGTCGAAGTCGAAGATCCCAAGGATGGAGGGATCCTCGAAGTCTCTGACGTTGGAGACCTGGGTGATGGAGCCCGCGGGCGACGCGGCAACGATGGATCCATCGAGTGACGCCGGGGTCGCCGAGTCAGCGTCGTCGTTGAGGGCCGCGTCTTCCGCGGCCGCCGTGGTTTCAGCCACGTCGCTGTGGGCTGAGTCGTACTCGGAGGCGAGGCGGTGGATCGTGCGGACCTGACTCTCAGAGAGCCGGTCGCATGGCGGCGCCTCGCGGATGCGAGCCGAGTCCTCCGAGACGATGACGTCGGTGAGGCCGACGAAGAGGCTGATCGTGCCAACCGGCAGGATCATGCTGTGCGTGACGGGTCGCGCCGCCGGGACGTAGCTGCTCGGCAGGATTTGGAGCATCTCGCCGATCGCTATCATGCGGCCGGTGGCGATCGACTCGTTGATGGGTAGATTGGATCTCGCCGCAGAACACCGGCCAGACCTGCCAGGCCCCACGGTGGGCGCCACTGTCGTGGGAATGACCACGGCAGATGCTGCAATCGGCAGCGAGTAGTAGAACATGGGGTAAGGGCGGCCAGCCATCTGCGGTGCGAGATGAGGGCGGAGACACAAGGATTTACCTAGGTTCGACCCCCGGAGGGTAAAGACCTACTCCTGCTAGATTGTATTATGGTGGAAGTACAATGGGGCGAGCTCGTCAGCTAGGCAGCGAGTCGCTTGGGTGGATGATGGAACGTATCCTCTACTCGCCCTTTAGGGAGGTTTATATAGACTCACCCCCCCTAGGGTTTACAGATCTCAACCGAATCAGTTAAGGTTTCAGCAATTGTTTAACCTAATCCGACTGGGCCTATCTACGCTTCTGGGCCTTCAGCTTCCAGTCGCTTGAGTCCACTCCAGGTCGTGATCCAGTCGCCGTTACTGCAGGCCCACTCGCGGGTGCCTGGGCCAGTCGGAATCGTCCTGCTGGGTATACCCCGATAGGCATATCCCCATCAAACATAGTAATCTCAGTAGACATCGAATCCCCGCAAACACAACATGCATGATTACAAATAGATGATATCTTGATCATGAACGGAGATCACAAGATATATACATGAAAGCACAAAGGAGGAGATACAACCATCTAGCTACTACATGGACCCATAGTCCAAGGTGGAACTACTCATGCTTCATACCGGAGAAGAAGTCCTCTGGGATGATCTTCCCTGCGGCAGGGTTCCGGGAAGAACTTCAGATCCCCCCCGATCTAGGGACGATGGTGGCGGCGGCTACAGACAGTTTCCTGGAATATTGATCGGGTGCTTAGGGTTTTGGCATCGGGGGGACTTTATAGGCGAAGAGGCGATCCAGGGGGCCACCAGGGCGGCTGCACCCCCCAAGCATGCCCATCCCTAGGCCGTGCTGCCAGGGTGTGTGGCCCCCTGGTGAGCCTCCTCCGTCTCATATTCTGGCTTCGTGTTGCCCACGGTAAAATATTGACTTTGGCTTTTGTCCCGTCCAATTCCGAGAATATTGATTTTCTGCCTTTCTAGAACCAAAAACAGAAGAAAACAGGCAACTGGAACCATGGCAACTTGTTAATAGGTTAGTACCAGAAAACATATAAAAACACCTCAAAGTGTAGACAAAGAAAAGCAAAGTAGATACTAAATAAGCATGCAACATCAAAAATTATAGATATGTTTCCGACGTATCAGGCGTTCGCTCCAGCGTGCTGGCCATGGTCGGCTGGCAAAGGGGGGCTCGGGTGGCACGACATGGTGCAAAGGGTTAGAGGGCTAGCTGCTTAATTGCACTGGTAGTCACTGGGGGAGACAAAGGGAGTGAGATGAGGAAGATTGTTTGATCAAACACTGCTCCAAACAGTATAAGTTAGGCAGTTTGATTTATGTGTGCCAAGTGTTTGACAAAATGGCCGAAAGAAACTTAGATTGGAATTTTTGTATGAAATTTGTTGAGTGTATTGGTCACATACTTGGTAGTATCTGGTTTCTTGGGTTTGGCAAGGTGAATTGTTTTGAGTGGTTTTTGAGAAATGGTGATCTTAGTACCTACACTTGATTCAATTTTGAATTGTCATTTGAATAGATTTGAAATCTATTTCTGTTGGTTTGCAAAGTGGGCTCAGGTTCACCTATACTTTGTTTAGCAAGGGGTGAAAAGAATTGGATTTGTTTCTGTTAGAATTCTTGGACTAGAAACACTCAAAGTGGTCTAGTGAACAAGTTTGCCAAAAAATGACCATTTCCTTATGATGTTTATATTTGAATTTTTCTTGATTTGATTCTCCATGGAAATGATTTGGATGATGTTGTTTTCATCTTTAAACCAATCCTTGCCATTCATAGCAATCAATCATGGCAATACAAGCATTCATTCATTCAACACACACACATGGATTCATCTTGATTTTAATAACAAAAGTTTTTTGTTAGCCCTAAACTTGGGTGATTGGAACTTGATAATCTTTATTAATATTTTTGGGATGTTACAAACCTTCCCCAATTAAACAAAATCTTCTCTCAAGATTTGAGAAAAAGAAAACTAGGATTTATAGAGATCTAGAAACTCAGTCCTAATGTAATCTTCTGGCTCCCAGGTAGCTTCTTCTTCAGTGTGGTTACTCCACTAGATCTTGAGAAACTTGATACTCTGGGTTCTGGTGGTCCTGAAAGCTTCTTCCAAAATACGAATGGGTACTTCAGGATATGTTAGGTCCTCGTTGATCTCTATGGTTCAATATTCTTGAAAACTTCGGTCTTCTCCAGGACTTCTAGGCATTTGCGAAGTAACAAGATATGAAACACATTATGCATGGATGACATCTCCTCCGGCAGTTCCTGTTGATATGATACTTCTCCTCGGCTATTCAAAATCTTGAAGGGTCCAATATATCTGGGGCCATTTGCAAAGTAGCTTGATAACTGATGTTATATGAAAATTCTGGGAAAGGTAGACACTCTTCCCATTTTGATCCATATTCTAGCACACAAGCTCTCAAACATATCTTCGAGTATCTGATTTACTCGCTCTGTTTGTCCATCAGTCTGAGGGTGATAAGCTGTGCTGAAATCCAGTCTGGTTCCTAATCCTTCTTGGACTTTCTTCCAAAATCTCGAGGTAAACTGGGTTCCTCAATCTGACACAATGTTCTTGGGGACTCCATGCAAACTAAATATTCTAGCAATGTACAACTCTGCTATCTTCGAACTCTGATAAGTGGTCTTGACCGGTAGGAAATGGGCAACTTTGGACAGCCTATCCACTATGACCCAGATAGAGTCATTTTCCCTACTAGATGTAGGCAAACTGGTAATAAAATCCATTCTAACTGAATCCCATTTCCATTCTGGAATCTACAATGGTTGCAACAGTCCTGCGGGTCTCTGATGTCCTCTTTGACTCTCTGATAGATATCACACTTGGCTATGTAGCTTCCGATTTCTCTCTTCATATTATGCCACCAAAATTGCTCCTTCAAATCCTGATACATCTTGGTTCCTTCGGGGTGGATAGAATAAAGAGTATCATGAGCTTCTTGCAAAATAGCCCGCTTCAATTCAGAATCTGCTGGCACACAGATACGTCCTTTATACCACAAAACTCCTTCATCTTCGGTGAATCCGGGTATCTTCCCTGTACCGATACGATGTTTGATTTCGTCGATACTAGCATTTCCTTTCTGCACCTCCTTGATCTGACTGATTAAAGTGGGTTGAAGTTCTATGCTAGCCTAGAATCCCTCACTTACTAGCTCCATTCTGAAATCTTCCATCTCCTTGTGCAAACTTGGTTGCTCCTTCAGAATCATGGTGTTCAATCGACACGGCAATCTTCTAAGGACATCTGCTACCACATTGGCTTTGCCAAGGTGATAGTGAATGTCCAGATCATAGTCCTTGATTAGCTCTATCCATATCCTTTGCCTCATATTCAGCTCCTTCTGGGTGAAAATATACTTCAGGCTCTTGTGATCCGAATAAATCTCACAGCAATTACCCATGAGGTAATGCTGCCATGTCTTCAAGGCTAAAACTATGGCTGCTAGTTCAAGGTCATGGGTAGGGTAATTCTGCTCATGTTTCTTCAGTTGTCGGGATAGATAGGATATTACTTTGCCTTCTTGCATTAACACACATCCGAGACCAATCTTGGATGCGTCACAAAACACATCAAAAGGCTTCGTGATATCCGGCATGATCAAGATTGGGGCTGAGATCAATCTCTTCTTGATTTCTTGAAAACTTGCTTCACATTTTTTCGTCCATTCAAACTTCTTATCTTTCTTCAGCAATTGGGTCATGGGTCTTGCGATGCTCGAGAATCCTTCTACGAACTTGCGGTAATATCCCGCTAATCCGAGAAATGCACGAACTTGGGTTTGAGTGGTCGGGGCTTGCCATTCTTCCACATCCTTAACCTTGGAAGGGTCGATAGCAATTCCTCCTGCCAACACGATATGTCCGAGGAATCCTACTTCCTTTAACCAGAACTCACATTTTCTAAACTTGGCATACAACACGATGCTCATGTTCTTCTTATGATTTGGAATAGATCAGAATGTCATTGATGAAAACAACGAAAAACTTATCCAGGAAGTTCATAAAAATCTTATTCATGAGGTTCATGAAATAAGCGGGGGCCTTGGCTAATCCAAAAGACATGACAGTATACTCATAAATTCCATATCTTGTGGTAAAGGCAGTCTTTGGAATATCCTCCCCGCGAATCTTGAGTTGATGATAACCAGTTCTAAGATCAATCTTAGAGAACACTTTGGCACCAGTCAACTAGTCAAACAGATCTTCTATCTTCGGCAGTGGGTACTTGTTCTTAATGGTGACATCATTCATCTTCCGATAATCCGGGCAGAAACGGTTACCTCCATCTTTCTTATCCACAAACAAAACAGGTGATCTCTATGGCAACACACTGGGTTGAATCAGTCCTATCTCCAGCATAGCATTCAGTTGCTTCTTTAGCTCCACTAATTCAAACGGGTTCATCCTATAAGGTCTCTGAGCTATGGGTCCAGTTCCAGGGATTAGTTCAATGATAAACTTGATATTTTGATCTGGGGGCATACCGGGTAATACATCTAGGAATAGGTCGGGGTATTCACAGACTACTCTGACTTGGTCAATGGTTGGTTGGGCTAGACTCTTGTTGCACTTCAATTGATGGGGCAAGGTTTCTGATATATGCTCTACTGATACTCCAACGGTACTAGTCATGGTTATGGCTTTCTTGGCACAGTCGATTAAGCCTTTATATTTTGACATCCAATCCATTCCTAGTACTACTTCCAAACCTTTGGTTCCGAGTACTATTATATTAGCATAAAAATACATTCCATGGATTCTGATAGGTACGGCCTTGCAAATTTGTCTAGCTTTGGTGGTTGAACCAGGTATTTGAGCTATCATAACATGCTTCAATTTTGTTGGTTGAATCTTACTAATGCATGCAAATTCTTCTGTAACAAGCGAGTGCGATGCTCAAGAATCAAACTACACTCTTGCAAGTACTGAGTTAACATAAAACATACCCAACACGACATCTAGCGCTTCCTGAGCTTCTTCAGCATTCATGTGAAACAGACGGCCGTTGCGGTTGAGAGCATTCCCTGGGGCAAATCTTCTTCCAGGCTGAACACGGCGCTGCTGTTGAGCTGGTGCATTCACATTGGTGGCTGCTGCAAGATTCTTGGGGCACTCGTTGGAGTAGTGACCCTTGACTCCGCATTCAAAACAAGTAACCTGAGACTTATCTTTTCCTGCAACAGGCGCGACATTGCTTCCAGTCCTTGGGGCAGTATTGGTGTTGTTGGCGTTGTTGTTGTTGTTGAACTTGGGCGTTGCATGGTTGAAATTGTTGGAGTTGACGGGGTTATTGTTGTGGTTTCCTCTGGGCCTTGGATTTCCTCCTCCATGGTTGGGATAGTTCGGACAGGTTATCGGGGGTCTATTATTTCTCGGGGCATACCCTGCAGACGGGTTGGGATGATACTTTGGGGTATGGTGGGCTCCTGGTTGATGCAACTGTAAGACCCCACCTTTATAAATGTAAAGGTCCCTGTGATTGCAATGCTAGTCCCTGGATCAATTGCTAGCATCCACAGTTTAAGATGAAGTACACAGAAACAAAGGTCATTATTACATCGTCATTCCAGAGATAACATAGTCTTTTACAACTGCATAGCCGTAGGCTAGTACAAGAGTTTAACTTAACAATATAAATAAAAGTCTTCATCTTCATGTGACATAGGCAAGCATGTTGAGTGTAGACTCATAACCCTAATCCTCATCAAAGTAACCTGCAACATCACAAGTTATAGCCATAGTGGGTCAATACATTGGAATAGTATTGGCAAGTGATACCTTAGTAGAATAATAGTATCTAGCTTCTACATGAATTTGGCTAAGTGTAGCTTAGGCTTGCTTTGCTCAAAATAGGTTTTACCTATCAGTTGAAAACACTAAGTTTTTGTTTGGCAAAACACCCAAGGAACCACCAATAGACATTGGTGAACCTCACCCTTGTTCAACCACAAGTTTTAACTTAGAAAATTGGGATGAGGAGATTCTTGATAGCTTCCATGTCTTGATGCTGAAAATTGTCCATTACCGGGGACATGGCTAAGTACTTAGTTTCTTCCTTCTGCAGAGGTGGTGCACTTTCCCCACAAGACTTGATTTTCACCAAGACAGGACCTTTCAGAAGCCTTCCCTTAGACCAAATGGACGCGTTCCAACCTATCACCCACTACCACCAACTGTCCAAATGGCTAAGTTACTGCAACCTATATGATCCAGGCAGAGCCCATAATGCCATGTGGCTGCACTAGAAGCTTCTTAACATATGGCATCTCAAATCCCTTTGTTCCTGGGTGGCATTCCACAAGTGTGATACACAAGGTAAACCATAGAAATGGGCCTTGTGTAACCACTCAACACAAACCAATCCACCATTCCACCCAGGTGTTTCATTCACTTAGTTGTTTTATTAAGCAAAACAAAAGTCAAAGCCTGAGAAATATTTTCCATAGCATGTGTATATAATCCACCATTGGTTGCTACTAGCTAGGCTAAGCATGGTAATAGCAAGTATCTTAACTTAGAGAAAACTCTAACAATTCTACAACTACTAGGATTTCCCAAGCATAGCATATAGATACTTAGCAAAAATTATCATGCAAGCCCTATACAAAATATTTCTAATGTATAGTCAAAATATTGGGACAAAAGTATGAAGCACCACTTGCACCAAAATCTACACATAAAATGATAGCACCAAATTCACATATCAAAATAAACAAGCAAAAATATATGAATGCATGCAAATGACATGTGATGATTTTTCTAAACCCAACAAGACAAGTAAAATAGTACTGATCAATAAACTAAACATCTATACATCAAATAAACTTTATTTGGCCTTTAAAACATTTTCTAATTAATTTTATATACAAAATAAGCCTACAAATGTCTCTGAAAAACCAACTAATTTTACAGAATCAATTCATTAAACAAAGTACATGGTTGGATAGAATTCTTTTTCCTGATTCCATTGATATAAAATTTGCAAAATTTGGACGTGTGGATCAAAAGTTATGAATTTTGCAAGATTGAATATCTAATAGAAATGATTCTGTTTTTAAATCAAACTACATGCCACGCGTCACGTTCTGATTCGCTGATACCGATTCGTACGGATCGAACGATGAGGGCCGCTGGATTTAAGTGACTGTGCATGGCCCATATCTAATCGTACCGCTTCACTTAAGTCATCTATCGTACGCGTTGGATCTAGATCTAACGGTCCAAAGCTAACAGACCAAAATCGAGCGGCGCTCCGACGGTGGCTGGCGGTGGCGCGCTCGGGCGGTGATGCTGCCGGAAATACAAGAAGCGAGGGAAAGGGGGACGTTGCTCACCAGGTTCGTGATGACATGCTGATGCTCTAGGTGGTCTTTGCAGGGACAGGGGCGCACGAGGTTGGCGTAGATTGCTCGCCAGAGTTCCTTCTGGCGACGGGTGCTTCTGTTCGTCGTTGTTGGCAAGGGTGCAGATCATGCCAAGGCAAGAGAAGCAGTGGGTCAGATGCGCAAGACGATGCTGGTCACGCGAGTGTCAACGAGGGGAAAAGGGGCGGTCATACATTACCACGGGAGGTCATCGGAGTTGAAGCCGAAGACGGTGGTGCACAGTCGATTGCGTTGCCGACGCTCAAGGGCACGCGCGGGCGAGCTAGTGGTTTTGGGAAGTGCGCAAAGTGGAGTGGAGTGTGCCGGAATTGGCGCTGCAGCTCGTCGGAGAAGCGGGGACGCGGCGAGGAATTCTCGCAGCCTGGGGGCGCTCAGGGCTTGTGGTTTGGGGGGGAAATGGAGTCGGGGCAGAGGGGGTTTAAGTAGCGAGGCTGAGCGGGGAAATTACGCCGGTAATCAAGCGTAATCAAGCGAATTCATTCGGGGAAGAAATGGCAGAGAGGTGCAGGTCTTCCGGCGCAAGATTGACGATGACGCTGATGTGGCGGTGGGGCCAGGGAGTCAGTGAGTGGGTGTGCGCGGGCAGAGTGAGAAACAGAGAGGAGAGGGCAAACCCCGGGTGGGCCGATTCTGTTACTGGGCCGAAAAGGTGGCGCCGGCCCTTTCTGATTTCTTTTATTCTTTTCCATTTCTATTTTGATTTTATGAAATCATTTTCAAATGCTTTTCATATGCGTTTGAATTCAAACTTGTTCTGAATTTTTGTAAAGTTGACCATACCCTTATTTGACTAGTTGTTCACTTAGAAATACATTGGCCCATTGATTTATAGAAATAAACCAAGCTTTAATTATTTATTTATAATAGGCATATGAGTGGTTTGAATTCATATTTTTTGTTTTGAAAACTTTGGCCAAGCTTTAGAAATATCAAACAAACCTATTTTCAATTCATTACTGATTAAAACAAGTATTTTCTTATTAGAAGGTAGCAATAAGGCCATTGCCTTGCTTACATAAAATAATAGACAACCAATGCTTCTATTTTTGAAAAATGATCCTAAAATGATTATGAATGCATGAATGATATGCAAACTTTGAAATCATGATTTTTGGGATGTTACAAATCTAACCCCTTAAGGTGAATCTCGCCCTCGAGATTCGGATTGGCTAGCAAATAGGTGAGGGTGGTCTTTCTGTAGATCATCTTCTCTTTCCCATGTTGCTTCTTCCTCTGAATGATGGTTCCACTGAACTTTGCAGAATTTGATAGTCTTTGTCCGAGTAACTCTTTCTGCAGTTTCAAGAATCTTGATAGGTTTTTCCTCATAAGTGAGGTCACTTTCCAATTTGACCTCCTCCAAAGGTATAGTATCTTTCAAAGAAGTCTCCTCCAGCTCCGGATGGCATTTCTTTAGCTGACTCACATGAAACACATTGTGAACGGCAGACAATGATTCAGGCAATTCAATCTCATATGCTACTTCTCCTTTACGGCTCAGAATCTTGAATGGTCCAACATATCTTGGGGCCAATTTTCCTTTGACTCCAAATCTCTTCACTCCACGAAGTGGTGATACTCTAAGATATGCTCTATCACCCACCTCATAGGTGACTTCTCTATGCTTTGGATATGCGTAGCTCTTTTGTCGGGACTGTGCTATCTTCAATCTGTCCTTTACTAACACTAACTTCTCTTCGGCTTCCTTGATTAGTTTTGGCCCGAACAAGTTCCTTTCTCCAACACCATTCCATAACAATGGTGTAGTACACTTTCTCCCATAGAGAAATTCAAACGGTGCCATCTCAATACTGGTTTGATAGCTGTTGTTGTAAGAGAATTCTACATAAGGCAGACTTTCATCCCAACTAGCTCCATAATCTAGGGCACATGCCCTCAACATATCCTCTAAAATCTGGTTGGTCCTTTCTATCTGTCCATTAGTCTGGGGATGAAAAGCAGTACTGAATTCCAATCTCGTTCCCAATAACTCATGCAACTGTCTCCAAAAATGGGAAGTGAATTGAGTTCCCCTATCAGACACAATTCTCTTGGTTACTCCATGCAGACACACAATCCTATTCATATAGATCTTGGCTAACTTAGCACTTGTATAGGTTGTCTTTACGGGTATGAAATGAGCCACTTTAGTTAGGCGATCCACTACGACCCTAACAGAATCATATCCCGATCTAGTCCTTGGCAATCCAGTGATGAAATCCATGTCAATCTTGTCCCACTTCCAATCAGGAATGGGTAGTGGTTGTAACAATCCCGGTGGCTTCAGATGTTCTGCTTTCACTCTACTACATACATCACACAAAGCAATATGTTCGGCGATGTCCTTCTTGAGATTATTCCACCAAAATCTTTCCTTCACATCCATGTACATTTTGGTGTTACCTGGATGAATGGAATATGGTGAGTTGTATGCTTCCTATAAAATCAGTTTCTGAAGCTCCGGATCTTGCGGAATGCAGATACGTTTTCCATACCATAAAGTACCCCGTTCGTCTTCATGGAATCCTTTGGCTTTTCCCTTGCCAATCTTTTCCTTAACCTCTTCAATTTCCTTCTCCGTCTTTTGGGATTCCTTGATTTTGTCCAACAAAGTGTGTTGAACATCCAATGACATGAGATGTCCTTCAGGCACAATCTCCAATCTGAGATCTTAGAATTGGGCACATAGATCATCTGGAAACTCTCCCTTAGTAAGGCCATTCACATATACCTTATGGCTTAATGCATCCGCTACAACGTTTGCTTTACCGGGGTGGTATTGCAAACTCAAGTCATAGTCTTTGATGAGTTCTAGCCATCTTCTTTGTCTCATGTTGATTTCTTTCTGAGTTAAGATATACTTCAAACTTTTGTGATCTGTGAACACTTCACATCACTTTCCCGAAAGATAATGTCTCCATGTTTTGAGCGCATGGACAACAGAGGCTAACTCTAAATCATGAGTAGGATAATTCACTTCATGAGTTTTGAGTTGTCTCGAGGCATAAGCCACAACTTTTCCTTCTTGCATCAGAACTGCACCCAATCCTTGGTGAGACACATCACAATACACTTGGAAATCCTTCTCCAAATCTGGCAGACATAAGACTGGTGCTGTCACTAGTATTTTCTTCAACTCTTGGAAACTGAGTTCACATCCTTCAGTCCAATCAAATTTCTTGTCTTTCTTTAGTAACTCCGTCATTGGCTTAGCTACCTTTGAGAAATTCTCAATGAACCTTCTATAGTATCCTGCCAAACCAAGGCAACTACAAACTTCTTTCACTTACTTAGGAGATTCCCATTCAGTTACAACTGACACTTTTGCGGGATCAACTGCTACACCATCTCCTGACACAATGTGTCCAAGAAATCCAACCTCATTCAGCCAGAATTCACACTTGCTGAATTTGGCATACAGTTTATGCTCTCTAAGCTTCTCAAGTATCAAACGCAAATGTCCTTCATGTTCTTCGTTGCTCTCAACTTGTTTCATCTTGTTCTCCAAGATGGTAGCCTTGTCACAAAGTGATTGGTAGGTTGGTACATAGGCAACAGACAACTATAGATTCAGTTCATCATTCAGTCCTTCGAGGAATTTCTCCTTCCTCTTGGCATCAGTATCAACTTCATCCGGTGCATAACACGCAAGATTGTTGAACTCCTCAATATAATCGGCCACACTGCGGTTACGCTGTTTCAGGTTGTGGAACTCCTTCTTCTTCCAATTCATCACTCCTGATGAGATGTGAGAGGTACGGAATCCATCCTCAAAGATAGCCCATGTCACATCCTCAATGGGGGTGGTGATCTGAAAGTTATCCCACCAGGTTGCTGCTGGCCCTTCCAATAGATGTGCTGCAAACCTGACCTTCTCTTTGTCGGTGCAGCCGACAGTCACTAAATCCTTGTTCACTGAACATAGCCAATCATTGGCCACCATAGGATCAGTGGTTCCTGAGAACTTTGCAGGCCTCAATCTTAGAAATCTGGTGAGCATGTCAAATCTTGGCAGATTATTCCGGTTGTTGTTGTTGTTATTGTTATTGTTGTTGTTGTTATTATGATTCTGGTTCTGCATAAAAGTGGTCATCATCTGCATCAGTTGTGCATGTGCTGTCATCAACTGCTGCATCTCGGGAGTGACATTGTTGTTGTTGTTGTTTGGGTTGGGGTTGGCACATCGAGGTGGCATCTGTGGTTTTCATAAGGATAATAATGAGATACCCATAGATGCTTAACATGCACAATACATCACATACTCAATCACAATAACCAAGCATCAAAATAACATAGAGTTTGAACAACATAAACAACAAGTTTGTAAATGCAAACACACCATAGCAAGCCACCCACATGTTGGATGGTCATTGCGACTCAGTATACAAAAGTACGGTAGATGAAAGATAATTGAGTAGTCCACACTACAACTCCGCATCAATCTCTATGTCAACGAGGGTAAGACCTGCATTCTCCATAGCGGTCTTGTACTCATCAACACTAGTAGTCAAGGCCTCTATCTTGGCCCTAAGAGCCCTCTTCTGTGAGCGAAGCCTCTCGATCACTCCCTACTGATGCTCAAGCTCGAAGTCCTTGGCCTCTAGCTCTTCCTTCATCTCCTGGATCTTCTTGTTCCTGTCTTGGACTCTTTTCTCCTGCCTCTTGAACTTCTTGTCCTGGATTTCAAACTTGGCCTCCATTTCCTTGACTATCTCGTCTTGCTCCGCGAAGAGCTTGTCCTTCTCACGAAGCTGAACCTGGATCTCGTCATTGCTAAGCATGACATTGGTCCTATCAGTATCTAGGTGTCTAATAAGACCCTCTAGGTCCTGGAGGTACAGATGAATCGGCTCCATCGTCTCTCTAGCAGCATCCTCGTACTCTATGGCTTCACCCTCCTCGTTGCGTCTCCCGAAGGGGTGAAAGTAAAGACCTCTAAGATCTGTGGAGTGTCTCCCTACCAGGCACCCAAGTAACTCATGCATGACTACAACTATGCATTTCTCCTTGTCGTCATGCATCGGCTTGAAAGTGATGGCCTCCGTGGTTGGCTCTGTCTAACGTCCCGGCTAAGTGACTCTGAAGCCCAAAAGGTCCTTCCTCTCAAATTTGGTGAGTGGAAGTGTCATGATGCTAGGAAGTGGAAGGTTGAGCACACTAGTGAGCTCAATGAGACGAGTACCAAAACGAGTTCCCTTGAACTCCTCGGCCGTCTTGATAATAACATTAGGCATCTATTTTTATAAGATAGAGAAAAGTTAGAATCAACATCAAACAGAGAAAAAAATCACAAGACAAAATATCACAAGCATATCTTTTGCAACAAACACACAAGTCATGGCATACACAACTCCATTACAAGCATCAAGGTTCAACATAAATTAGACAAATTTTTGGAAGGAAAACGATAAGTGTGGTGGTCCAGCTAACGGAGTCATTACAATCCCCACTCACTTGCCAAGTTAGCTATCAGGGCATCCCTAGAGGCAATCTGTCGATCTTGATCACATGATTCCATTGCTAAATCTATGATGTCTTCTCTTAGAAGCCTCTAAGTCCTGGTACTCTTCTTTTCTTCTCTAAGGTCATTTTGGGTGTTGAGCATTCTGCACTTGAGTCTATCACCAAGTTCCTTGATGGCATTCCAAGCTGCATTTCTTGCAGAGTCAAAGAATGTTGTGTGCATTTCAGAGTTGGTGACCATGCAGAATCCTGACTCCTTGTGGTTGTCTTCCTTGTTTTTGTACAAGTGGAGTTGCACCCACTAGTACTCTTCTCCTTCATCCATCACAGGGAATCCTTTGTACACAGATGCACCATGTATCCATAAGGTTCTTGAGGGCCTTGGGAAATTCAGTCTCACACTCCAAAGTCATGGTCATGAGTGGTCCCTTCCTCATGGCTTCGTTGATGGAGTTCATCTACAAATAGAGATGAGAAATAAGATTAGAAAAGTTTACGAGAAGAAAAAGACAAGTGTGGAAATCTTTCAAAATGCTGAAAATTTCTTCCTTAGTGGTTTCTAATCCAATCCTAGGGTCATAATTCTACAGGCAACACAGTGCTCTGATACCATCTGTAAGACCCCACCTTTATAAAGGTAAAGGTCCCTGTGATTGCAATGCTAGTCCCTAGATCAATTGCTAGCATCCACAGTTTAAGATGAAGTACACAGAAACAAAGGTCATTATTACATCGTCATTCCAGAGATAACATAGTCTTTTACAACTCCATAGCCATATGCTAGTCCAAGAGTTTATCATAACAATATAAATAAAAGTCTTCATCTTCATGTGCCACAGGCAAGCATGTTGAGTGTAGACTCGTAACCCCTAATCATCATCAGAGTAACCTGCAACATCACAAGTTATAGCCACAGTGGGTCAATACATTGGAATAGTATTGGCAAGTGATACCTTAGTAGAATATTAGCATCTAGTTACTACATGAATTTGGCTAAGTGTAGCTTAGGCTTGCTTTGCTCAAAATAGGTTTTACCTATCAGTTGAAAACACTAAGTTTTTGTTTGGCAAAACACCCAAGGAACCACCAATAGACATTGGTGAACCTCACCCTTGTTCAACCACAAGTTTTAACTTAGAAAATTGGGATGAGGAGATTCTTGATACCTTCCATGTCTTGATGCTCAAAATTGTCCATTACCGGGGACACAGCTAAGTACTTAGTTTCTTCCTTCTGCAGAGGTGGTGCACTTTCCCCACAAGACTTGATTTTCACCAAGACAGGACCTTTCAGAAGCCTTCCTTTAGACCAAATGGACGCATTCCAACCTATCACCCACTACCACCAAATGTCCAAATGGCTAAGTTATTGCAACCTATATGATCCAGGCAGAGCCCATAATGCCATGTGGCTGCACTAGAAGCTTCTTAACATATGGCATCTCAAATCCCTTTGTTCCTGCGTGGCATTCCACAGGTGTGATACACAAGCTAAACCATAGAAATGGGCCTTGTGTAACCACTCAACACAAACCAATCCACCATTCCACCCAGGTGTTTCATTCACTTAGTTGTTTTATTAAGCAAAACATAAGTCAAAGCCTGAGAAATATTTTCCATAGCATGTGTATATAATCCACCCTTGGTTGCTACTAGCTAGGCTAAGCATGGTAACAGACCAAACTAGCAAATCAATTCTACAACTACTAGGATTTCCTAAGCATAGCATATAGATACTTAGCAAAAATTATCATGCAAGCCCTATACAAAATATTTCTAATATATAGTCAAAATATTGGGACAAAAGTATGAAGCACCACTTGCACCAAAATCTACACATAAAATGATAGCACCAAATTCACATATCAAAATAAACAAGCAAAAATATATGAATGCATGCAAATGACATGTGATGATTTTTCTAAAGCCAACAAGACAAGTAAAACCGTGTTGATCAATAAACTAAACATCTATACATCAAATAAACTTTATTTGGCCTTCAAAACATTTTCCAATTAATTTTTATACACAAAATAAGCCTACAAATGTCTCTGCAAAACCAACTAATTTTACAGAATCAATTCATTAAACAAAGTACATGGTTGGATATAATTCCTTTTCCTGATTCCATTGATATAAAATTTGCAAAATTTGGACGCGTGGATCAAAAGTTATGAATTTTGCAAGTTTGAACATCTAATAGAAATGATTCTGTTTTTAAATAAAACTACAGGCCACGCGTCACGTTCAGATTCGCTGATACCGATTCGTACGGATCGATCGATGAGGTCCGTTGGATTTAAGTGACCGCGCACGGCCCAGATCTAATCGTACCGCTTCACTTAAGTCATCTATCGTACGCGTTGGATCTAGATCTAACGGTCCAAAGCTAACAGACCAAAATCGAGCGGCGTTGCGACGGTGGCTGGCGGCGGCGCGCTCGGGCGGTGATGCTGCCGGCAATACAGGAAGCGAGGGAGAGGGGAACGTTGCTCACCAGGTTCACGGTGACGTGCTGATGCTCGAGGTGGTCTTTGCAGGGACAGGGGCGCACGAGGTTGGCGTAGATTGCTCACCGGAGTTCCTTCTGGCAACGGGTGCTTCTGTTTGTCGTTGTTGGCGAGGGTGCAAATCATGCCAAGGCAAGAGAAGCAGTGGTTCAGATGCGCAAGAAGATGCTGGTCACGCGAGTGTCAACGAGGGGAAAAGGGGAGGTCGGAAATTACCATGGGAGGTCATCGAAGTTGAAGCCGAAGACGGTGGCGCACAGTCGATTGCGTTGCCGGCGCTCTGGGGCACGCGCGGGCGAGCTAGTGGTACTGGGAGGTTTGCAAGGTGGAGTGAAGTGTGCTCGTTTGAACCAGGGGCGGAGGGGTGGTCGGGGTTGGCCGGAAATGAAGCTGCAGCTCGTCGGAGCAGCGGGGTCGCGGCGAGGAATTCTCGCAGCCTGGGGGCGCTCAGGGCTTGGGGTTTGAGGGAAAATGGAGACGGGGCAGAGGGGGTTTAAGTAGCGAGGCTGAGCGTGGCAATTACGCCGGGAATCAAGCGTAATCAAGCGAATTCATTCGGGGAAGAAACAGCAGAGAGGCTTAGGTCTTCCGGCGCGAGATTGACGATGACCCTGATGTGGCGGTGGGGCCGGGGCGTCAGTGAGTGGGTGTGCGCGGGCAGAGTGAGAAATAGAGAGGAGAGGGCAAACCCCGGGTGGGCCAATTCTGTTACTGGGCCGAAAAGGTGGCACCGACCCTTTATGATTTCTTTTATTCTTTTCCATTTCTATTTTGATTTTCTGAAATCATTTTCAAATGCTTTTCATATGTGTTTGAATTCAAACTTGTTCTGATTTTTTGTAAAGTGGACCATACCCTTATTTGACTAGTTGTTCACTTAGAAATACATTGTCCCATTGATTTATAGAAATAAACCAAGCTTTAATTATTTATTTATAATAGGCATATGAATGGTTTGAATTCATATTTTTGTTTTGAAAACTTTGGCCAAGCTTTAGAAATATCAAACAAACCTATGTTCAATTAATTACTGATTAAAACAAGTATTTTCTTATTAGAAGGTAGCAATAAGGCCATTTCCTTGCTTACATAAAATAATAGACAACCAATGCTTCTATTTTTGAAAAATTATCCTAAATTGATTATGAATGCATGAATGATATGCAAACTTTGAAATCATGATTTTAGGGATGTTACAACATCATTCTACGCTTGCGGTTCCTATTGGATTGGTTAATCTTGCCTTCCATCTGGATTGCAGAATCCACTAAGGCTTAGATGTCAGCGGAAGGAATGTTGACTAATATCGTCTACATCTCATCATGCAGACCATTCAAGAATCTCTCCTTCTTGGCTTCAGTGTCAATCTCATCTGGTGCATACCTAGCTAATGACAAAAATTTGTCATGGTACTCAACTACTATCATCCTCCCTTGCTTCAATTCTCTGAACTCATCTCTCATCCTCTTTATTAAACCCGGTGGCACATGGGTTCTACTGAACTTGAGTTTGAATTCATCCCAAGTCATCATCTGTCCTCCATTCATGGTGCGAATGCTATTCCACCAAGCTCTTGCATCCCCTGAAAGATAGTGGGTGGCAAACATTACTTTCTCATTGGCCTCTACTGTAACATCCCGGCATTTAGGAACAAACGAAGGGTAGATTTAGGAAATTGTGCATATGCATGCATTCATCTGCAAAATGAGGGTAAATTTTTTGCCAAATAAAAACTTAAAGTGATCGGAGTTTATTTCACTCTCGAAGTTTAGAAATTTCATTGGAGAGTGATCGTTATAAATTTTGACATGACCTTTATGAATTAGTGTGTTTTGGAGAAAGGAATTTGAATTCAAACTTGAGATTTGAGTTTATATTTTAAAAATATTAGAGTTATGATTTAGTAATATTATTTAATCAAGAAATAATATATAGTAACAGAAACTCTAAATAAGAAATACAATCAAACAAATGAATATTTATTTCATAAATAAGTTACATTACGTAACTTATAAAGTCAACAAAGAATCTTACAGAAATAAAATTACAGAAAGAGGAATATTTTCATATTAATGAACTATTACAAAATTCTTTACAAAGGAATAAAATAATAAGTACAAAGGATTACATCTGTCTAAAAAGGAAACCTATACTAATCTTGAATCTTCGAATCTTGTACCTACAAAACAAAGAACAAACAAAAAGGAAAATAAAAGTTAAGTTGTTAATTTTTACTCTCAGTAGAGAGCAGTGAGTTGCACTGCTCAATTTTACATCATTGAGTAAATCCATTAGGGTCAAGTTTCACCGATATGAAAGAATCAAATCTTTGATAACAAGTAAGCCAAAAGTCAAATGATCATAGCCAGTAAAGGGGCAAGTTTCACCAGGCAGGTTAATAGTAACCAGATCAAAAGGTAGAACACCCCATTGAGCATATCCACAACCATGCAGTAGACACACACACATCTCAGTCACTTAACTGCATGGGTGTGCCGTCGACACAGCCCTAGCAATTCAAACCAATAAAAGGACCAAGCATAGCCATGGGAAAGCACTAGTGCACATCTTCATTGCTCACACCACACTAGAACAATCTTCTTAGCCAAATCCAAGCAAAGCAGCCAACAAAACTTCACATCAGATCCACCCAAACATCACAAGATGGTGACATAAGGAGGGGAAGAATTAGGTGGATAGCAAGGCCAAGCCACATGAGCTAGGAGGAGCAGGCTAGATCAAGGTCAAGCATAGGAACCAGGGGAAACAAGAACAGCATCAGGAGGTGAAGGACAGGATCAAGCCAGCAACACCACCAGCACAACAAACCACTACAATCATCAGTTTTTGTGGTGAGTGCTATAAACATCCACATGATCTGATCATCTTATCCAAACAGAAATATGTGTTGTTTCATAAGACAACCTCTCAATGATCACCCAAGTGGGGTGAATCTATCCTAGAGGTTTTAAATATAAAGATCAAAACCAAACTCTATCAACACCAAATTCTCATACCAGCCTCATAGAATAGGTGATACCAAAGGCAACTTCTATATTCTATCATTTGTTCTTAAAAAATCTAGGCACATCTCCAAGAAGGAGTAGCACCTCATATCTTGGAAGCCACAAACAAAACCATTAACTTAACCAACTAGGATCCAAGATCTAGTAAGCAACTAATGCCTTAGTCAATTTTGAAAGTGACAGCAACATAGGAACTTAGTTCCTAGAGCCTCAGACCAGCATCATAGGCATGAACAAACAGTAAGCTTTCCAACTTATTATTAAGCATCTATCAAGTTTCCAGTAATGACCATAAGTGCAGCCAGCAACAAGATCAATTTGTGTGCCATTCAAAGATGGTTTCACAAGAAATAATATTATAGCTAAGCCAACCAGATAGTCTAGTTTTCATAAACCAACTAGCAAATCAATATCTATCATTTCCCTGAGACCATACTCAGGGATCATACAATATATATCCATTCATTTTCAAAGAATCATCAGACTCTATTGAATAAAATTTAGACTATGGATAAACAGGAAAGCCAACAAACACTAATGTAGTGAATCATCACTGACAGAGTTACTGTTAGTATCAAGATACTGACAACAGATGAACACACTAAGCCACCAGATTATCAACCAAAGGCAACACTATGAAACACTAGCATCTGATCCTAAATTAGCCTCAGACCCACAAAAGCATCACATAATCAATGGATAATGATGGCGCCCAGCACTTGTCCTGGAACGCTTCGTTGGAAACCCCAAGAGCAAGGTATGAAGCAACACAACAGCAAGTTTCCCTCAGTAAGAAACTGAGGTTATCGAACCCGTAGGAGGAAGGAAACGTCACACAGGTGTTGCTAGCAACGTGGAGACCTGCACAACACAAACTCAAGACTTTGCCCCCAGCGAATCAGTGAGGTTGTCAAGCTCACCGGTTTGTTGTAACAAAGGATTAAACGTATGGTGTGGAAGGTAATGGTTTACAGCAAGTAAACAAGTAATAGTGGAAGATGTATCAATGGTAAAGATTGGACCGGGGTCCATAGTTCACTAGAGGTGCTCTCCTTAGATAAACAACATGGCATGAAGGGTAAAAAAATTACTGCAGGGCAATTGAGAGGAACTGAGCAAGGCATAACAATGCAATTACTAGTCAGAAATATCCTATGAGATTCGATTGGGCAATACAACAAGATACATAGACCGCCATCCAACTGCATCTATGACTAGAATTCCACCTTCAGGTTATCATCCGAACCCCCTCCAGTATTAAGTTGCACGCAACAGACAACTACTTTAAGCAAAGTTTATAAGGTAAAAAATCCACATGTTCCATGAACAAGAGACCGTTGTTTTCTCCCTAGTAGCAACATCACATCTACAACCGAAGAGATTATTATCACTTCCCTTGGAAACTAGAGGCATGAACCCACTATCGAGCATAAATACCCCCTCTTGGAGTCACTAGCAACTACTTGGCCAAGATAGCTACTAACAACGGAGAGCATGCAAGATCACAAACAACACATACATGATAGAATCATAAAGACAAAACCATTAATCAAACCAACATAATAATCTCAATATCCATCGGATCCCCGCAAACACAACATGCATGATTACAAATAGATTAGATATTGATCATGAATGGAGCTCACAAGATCTATACATCAAAGCACAAAGGAGGAGATACAACCATCTAGCTACTACATGGACCCATAGTCTAAGGTGGAACTACTCACGCATCATACCGGAGAGAAGGCCTCTGGGAAGATCTCTCCTCAGGCAGGGTGCCAGGAAGAACTTCAGAGACCCCCCGATCTAGGGACGATGGTGGCGGCGGCTACAGACGGTTTCGTGGATATTTGATCAGGTGCCTAGGGTTTCTGCATCGAGCGCTTCTTATAGGCGAAGGGGGAGGCCGAGGATGCGACCAGGGGGGCCAAACCCTAGCCAGGCGGGGGCCCACCCCTGGCCGCGCTTTGGGGTGGGGTCTGGCTACCCTGGCCCGCTTCCTCGTCTCCCATCTGGACTTCTCGTTCCCCACGTAAAGTAATTGACTTTGACGTTTGTCCCGTCCAATTCCGAGAATATTTCTTTACTAGCTTTTCTGAAACCAAAAACAGCAGAAACAGGCATCTAGCACTGTTGCAACTTGTTAATAGGTTAGTACCAGAAAACATGTAAAAAGCACCTCAAAGTATAGACAAGCAAAGTAGATACTAAACAAGTATGGAGCATAAAAAATTATAGATACGTTTCTGACGTATCAACATCCCCAAGCTTAACTCCTGCTCGTCCTCGAGTAGGTAAGTGATAAACAGAATAATTTTTGAGGTGACATGCACCCTCACAATAAAGATCCAACCATTTGCAAGCATTGAAAGCTGCGATCAAAGAACTCTAAACATGTGCATGAAATATGGAGTTCTTACAATAGGACATAGTAACTATGCATGCAACATGAAAGGCTACAAACAAAGATCATGAATAACATGCATTGAAAAACGTTTGTTTGTTTCACGTACATAAAACATAGCAGAGTGGCAATTAGCTTGTCCCTCATAGAGTAGCAAATAGATGCATATGACACCTTAAAAGTTCACAAGGGTGACAAGAAACAAATAGCACAAGAACAAGTAATAACACAATATGCATCAATTACTAAGCTTTGGAACACTGCACACAGAATGACAACTATGCTTTCTTAATGGTGCCTAAAGGTACAAGGTGGAGACTCAATAATGGTGGAAGAAAGGCCTTTTTTAAAGGAAGTAGGGATTACAAGTTTCAAAAAGGGCTTCCAAAAATTATGGTACTTGTTAGCTTTCATCCCTCATTGCCCCTATCATAAGCATCTTGAAGTGATTAAGGTTAAAGTGGCAAAGGTGGAGTATATGCTTGACAAAGTATAAGTCGGCAGTCTCAAGTCCCTTGAATATGAGGGCCACACCTCATGCATACTCAACTTTGGGACAAGGTAAGTTCTTGTCATTGTGCGTATTTGCATATCATTGAGAACCGCTAATGGGGTACCCCTTGCACATGGTACAGGAGCTTTCCCATAACCAAAATGACAAGGCAAGCAGACAATGAGCATCTCAGCAATCTTTTTATTTACCATATGCATAGCTTTTTATTGAGGATGCTTCATAGATATCTCATTATGGTGATGTTGCAAGTTTACACCATGATTAGGCATGGCTTAGGCTAGCGGCCCAGGCATTTCTCTAACACAGAATACAAACTCCATGGACTTACAAGTTCCCTCTTTATTTCACATCGGTGACATCCATAGACAAAAGAGCATGATATAAACTGAGTACAAAGTACAAGTAAAATGTTGAAAACATTCCCCGTGACAGCACGGTTCTGCTAATCCCAACTTATAAGTGCAAGCATATACAACAAAGTTGTCACAATGGTTCAAGTTTATTAGGGGCAAAGAATAAAGTGTGCCATCAAGTTCGTGAGGGCTTTAATCACTAAGTTTTCACATAACAAAATAGTTTTTAATTGGAAGATAGTTAAAAACAAGAATATACTTGGAATGGTGTAACACACCATGCATAGGAATTTATAGTGGTCACTTTGGAATAACTTGGTTTCTTGGAAGATGGAAGCATGAGCAGAACTTACTCATACAAGTGGAGGCTATCAAAAGACTGGGAGAAACCAACTAAGAGAGCATAATGGACATAATCATGCAGAGCAACAAAGCATACTAATCAAAGCAAAGAGTGGTACTACAAGTCAAGGACTAAATGATCATAGAGGCTAATGGTGACTTATCATAGTCATAACATGGTGTAAGCATGTGCCAAGTCAACCCAAGCAAAGCATCAAAGGAGAATACCACAATATTATGCTTTTCCATGCTAAAACAATGCATAATTTATTCAAGGCACACTAAGCAATCCCAATTTTTTGGAACAAGACATGCTACAGCAATAAACACTTATTAGCATAAGGTCAAAACAACACCTAGCATGTCATGCTAAAGTCTAAGTCATAGTCAATGCAAGCTCCTCTTGCACTTCAAGCAAGAACTTACTACTCCTTTCCAACACCAAGCAACTTATTTGCAAAACAACACAGCGAGAACGGGGGACCAAACTAATCAAGCAAACTAAACAACTAAGAAAATCTAACAAAAACTAAGATGCTCCAAGAACAACACAACTGTGCATGAAACAATAAAAACTAAGTGTCTAGACAGACCTGAGCTTTTTATTGATGAAGAAGGGGATGCCTTGGGCATCCCCAAGCTTTAAGGCTTGTACCTCTTGGATATTTCTTGGGATGACACCATGGTGGCATCCCAAAGCTTGAGCTTTTGTCCATTCTTCATCTCATTACATCATTCCCTCTCTACACCTGAAATTTTCCTTCATACAAAACTTCACACAATCTTCATTAGCAACATTAGCTTATGCAAAAGATATTAGACCACTTGAAAAGCTTTTAAATAGCAAGGCTTTTCACTAAAAACACAAACTACTGTAGCAACTCCTTAAAATATCTCAATTTCCCAAAAAAGAATTCAAAAAGGAATCAATAAAAAGCAAATGCAAATAGTGGCAGAAATCTATCAAAACAGACCAGCAGGTAGAAACCGATTTTTTCGAACATCTTCTGTTGCTCAAATAAAAAAGTGTTGAACTAACGAACGTTAGCTAACATACTGGGGGATTTATTAGTAAATTTGGAGCTCAATACAAGTTACAGAGACTCCTCACAAATTTTTATGGTGGAGGACATAAATCTGTTTCGGGACAGCAAGTCCCCAAATCTTACTTCCCTTTCATTAGAGGTCATTCTTGGCACAAAAAGCAAACAAAAAGTATAAGAAGAGGTCATTACCGAAGTAATAACTTCCAAGACTCAAGTAAACTCTTGGGTTATCTCCCAACAAGTACTTTTCTTTAACGCCTTTAAGTTAGGCACAAGAAGCAAGAAGAATCAAGTATTTTCAAATGAGGAAGCATTAATATCAATACTTGCAAAGTCTTCAACTATGAAAGGTATCTCATCCAAATGGGTTTTGGAGGATCCCTTATCATCTCTCTTTGGTCTACTACTTTCATCAAAAAGATTTTCAGGAGCAATCCAATCAAAATTCTTTTCAAAGGCTCCATGCATTCCAACAAGCTTAAAGGGTATGGGTATCTTAAATTCTTACCTAGGATTAGTTTTATCAGACATACCCACAACATCTACACTTGAGCCTAGCATATTGAAACGTTCAAAGAAATTTTTGGCTTCCCTAGGAACATCATGAAATTCTTTTGATAAAGTTTCAAGGATGAATTCTCTCTTTTCAGCATTCTTTTCTTCTTTTAGTTTTAGGAACAAGTATTGTATGAAGGTGTTAAGTCTAACAAACCTAGCCTCCAACATATGAACTAAATAAGCTAAAGCAATTTCATAATTAGGAGCAAGATCTTCTATAGATTTATCCTCAATATCCTCATGCTTGCTAACATAATTAAAGAATTCTTCAATATTATCTTTCCCAATTATGGAGCCACTACCTATTGCAAGATCTTTTAGGGCAAACTTGGGGAGCAACATGGTGAGCTAAAGAAAGGTGCCAACTAGGGCAGGAACTAATTTCTTTGGGTTTTTGAATAATGAAAGCAAACCAAACTAGACTATTTTTTTTAGGTTTTTTGGGAAGAGGCAAACAAAACCAAGCAAAAGAAACAAGGCAAACTAAAAACAAAGTAAAGAGAAAGGAAGTGAAGGACTCCCCTAGTGAAGACATCCTTAGCCACCCCGGCAATGGCGCCAGAAAATAGTATGATGGCGCCCAGCACTTGCCGTGGAACGCTTCGTTGGAAACCCCAAGAGCAACGTATGAAGCAGCACAGCAGGAAGTTTCCCTCAGTAAGAAACCGAGGTTATCGAACCAGTAGGAGGAAGGAAACGTCACACAGGTGTTGCTAGCAACAAGGAGACCTGCAAAACACAAACTCAAGACTTTGCCCCAACGAATCATTGAGGTTGTCAAGCTCACTGGTTTGCTGTAACAAAGGATTAAACGTATGGTGTGGAAGGTAATGGTTTCCAGCAAGTAAACAAGTAACAGTGGAAGATGTATCAATGGTAAAGATTTGGGTCCATAGTTCACTAGAGGTGCTCTCCTTAGATAAACAACATGGCATGAAGGGTAAACAAATTACAGCAGCGCAATTAATAGGAACTGAGTAAGGCATAACAATGCAATTTTCAGTCAGAAAGATCCTATGAGATTCGATTAGGAAATACAACAAGATACACAGACCGCCATCCAACTGCATCCATGACTAAAAGTCCACCTTCAGGTTATCATCCGAACCCCCTCCAGTATTAAGTTGCAAGCAACAGACAACTTCTTTAAGTAAAGTGTGTAAGGTAAACAGTCCACATGTTCCATGAACAAGAGACCGTTGTTTTCTCCCTAGTAGCAACAGCACATCTACAATCGACGAGATTATTATCACTTTCCTTGGAAACTAGAGGCATGAACCCACTATCGAGCATAAATACCCCCTCTTGGAGTCACTAGCAACTACTTGGCCAAGATAGCTACTAACAACGGAGATCATGCAAGATCACAAACAACACAGACATGATAGAATCATAAATACAAAACCATTAATCAAACCAACATAATAATCTCAATATCCATCGGATCCCCGCAAACACAACATGCATGATTACAAATAGATTAGATCTTGATCATGAACGGAGCTCACAAGATCTATACATGAAAGCACAAAGGAGGATATACAACCATCTAGCTACTACATGGACCCATAGTTCAAGGTGGAACTACTCACGCATCATACCAGAGAGAAGGCCTCCAGGATGATCTCCCCTCCCGCAGGGTGCCGGGAAGAACTTCAAATCCCCCCCCCGATCTAGGGACGATGGTGGAGGTGGCTATAGACGGTTTTGTGGATATTTGATCGGGTGCCCAGGGTTTCTGCATCGAGGGATTCTTATAGGCGAAGGGGGAGGCCGAGGAGGCGATCAGGGGGCCAAACCCTAGCCAGGCGCGGGCCCACCCCTGGCCGCGCCTGGGGGGGTCTGGCTGCCCTGGCCCGCTTCCTCATCTCCCCTCTGGACTTCTTGTTCCCCACGTAAAGTAATTGACTTTTACGTTTGTCCCGTCCAATTCCGAGAATATTTCTTTACTAGCTTTTCTGAAACCAAAAACAACAGAAAACAGGCATCTGGAGACCACAAATTGTACCAGAAAACATGTAAAAAGCACCTCAAAGTGTAGACTAGTAAAGCAAAGTAGATACTAAACAAGCATGGAGCATCAAAAATTATAGATACGTTTCCGATGTATCAGATAACAACAAGCACTGAGGTCCAGAGACCACAAATTCTCACTAAGCATCATTACCAGACCATAACATCATTTTACAAGCACCAAGGATGAACCCTAGTATCATTGCAAACACAAAATATAGATTGGACACTAGATACACATAGAGGGACTCGAGGTATCTAGATGCACTAGAGTTCACAGAAGCACAACTTACTGGAGGTCCTCGCTGACGAATTGAAGAGGAAGCAGAAATGCCGACGAGCTCGTGGCGGCACGGGGAGCACTCCAGGGGGCGCTGCAACCTGCACCAGCCACGGCGGCGGCCACAGCAGCGCACAAGCACCATACACCACCACGGGAGGGTCAGCAGCGGCAGTAGCAGCACCATCCCCAAACCCTAGGATTCGGGAACAGGGCAAGCATAGCCACAAGAGGGCTCCAAAGTCAAATCGAAGTGGAGAAGATGAACGAGCGTGGTCGACAACCTCGCCCTGCACCATGGCAGTAGTAGGGAGGACCACGGCGGCGGTGCCAGCACCCCACGGGGTCGAGGAGGAGAGGAGATGAGGACGAGAGAGAGACAGAGGGAGTGAGCCAATAGGGCCAGAACCCTTCGTGGTGCCCTTTTGGTCAAGGTCACTTGGGCCAAATTGGCCCAATAAGCCCAATAGAACCAGCCCAAAACTTAAAAGAAGTCTTAATAATTAATAAGAGACTAAAATACCCCTAGAGTTAAATAACATTCTAGAAAATAAAATAGAAAGTTAAAAATTGCAAATAATATATTTTTGGATTCATAATAATCCAAACTATTTAATTAAATTAAGAAATAAATAGTTACATATATAATTTTTGGTCAAGAATTCTATAATATATTTATTCCTTATGGAATTTTATAAAATTAAAGAAAGACGATAAAAATAAATAAAAATCACTTTTATTATATATTATCATTATAGTATTTTATAAAATACAAAATAAATGTTTTGAGTTATAAAAGAAATTCTATTATTTAAATGATAATTCTTAAAAAGAATTATTAAATGAATAAATATAGGAATTGATATTAAATTTTAATTCTAAAATAATTATTACCTTATATAATGGCAAATATAATATTCAATAAGTATTAAAGATTATTTTTTTTAAATGAAATCCTTTATTACTTAAAGGAATTCTTGAAACTAGAATAATGGGTAAAACACACCAAGAAAAATAATTGATGCATTACATTACTATGCATATTCATGTTGCTTCTTTAAATATTGTTCTTACCGGGCAATAATGATGTTTTATAGACATAGAAGCTCAAGGACCAGTGCAAGCATCTGACTTCACTACCTTGCAATCACAAGGGAAGTTCATCACTTGCTCATGTCCTTTGAAGAGTCTTTATCAAAGTATTTGCAAATTTGTGTGTTATCATCTATGTTTCAAGGAAAGCAAATATTATTTTCTCAAATAAATAAATTATTGATATCATCCTAAGAGATGATAAAAAGGAGCAATAGAACTTAAGTTTATATTTGCAACAATGATAATCAACTAGGAACTTAACAGCCCATGACATCAGTGATTCTACCGCCGTATATAACACGTTAGCCATGAGATTTGGAATGGGACGGAGAAGTCAATTGTATCCTTTTCCTCTTGTATGGAGGCAAGACGACCTTAATGTGACGTTGTGATTCCTTGCGCGGATCCAACATATGGGTGGGCACCCTTATGCCCCACACTTTTGGTGTCTAGATTATCTATGAGTGGTTTTTAGTGGTATAGTCCATTTGATATGGCACTTGCCAGGGCATCACCAGTTCATAGAGTCTTTGAGAACTCATCAGGGTTTTATCCTGCCCCAAAGGGGGCTTAACGGAGGTGAGCCAGCTCTGAAGGATCATGCAGACATATGGGGTCGCGGAGAGGGCTGTGATTGGCTTAGACCAACTACTGGGCCCCACATCATGGAATTGAGGACGGGAAAGTATGCCCGGTTGTGCAACAAGGAGTTGATCTCTCATGGGTAAAGTAACACACCTCTGCAGAGTGTAAGAATTGTAACTTGTTACTACCTGTTCTGGGAAGGAGCTATGAGCGCGGCAGGAAAGGAACTCCATGAAAGTTCTGGTCAACTTGTGAAGGCTGATGGTCATAGATTTTCACAATAAAATCAATCTTTGAAGAAAGGTTTATGAAAAATTCATAGTGCCAAGGGTTTATAGCCCGAGGTGGTAGATAGAGCATCAAACTTCCCACCTTGCATATAATGAACTTGCTGGGTAACGCTATTACTCACCTTTTCCTTTGATCCCCTGCTTAGACTTTGAGGATCCCGAAGAAACCCCAATGTAGGCAGTTGAGAGTCAAGAGGAGGTCTTTTATGATAAACCCAATATGTACGGTGTCGTGGAAGGGGTGGACTACGATATCTTCTATGGAGGAGAGCACCAGGAGTCAGAATAATTACCATAGTTCTAGGAGCCAATTGAGCCAAGCAACATGAACAATATATAACAATAAGTTGTCGAGCTCAATTTGGAGTTTAAGTTGTCGCTTTAAATTTTCCGCTGAAATACTTTATATTTGGTTTGTAAGTTGAATCTTTTGAAGTCTTGAACTTCTTGTATTGTAATAATAATAAGGTGTGTATGTTTGTAATTTGGAACCACAATGTTTCTGTTGTACCACTCTGAGGGGAGTGATATTTATGGAACGGTGTTCTGTGGACATCATTCCAATGACTATAGTGTACTACACATGCAGTGGTATGCTGGGTCACCGCAGTTGGTATCAGAGCAAATTGCTTTGACCTTAGATTAGAAACCTAGTAAAGGGTATTACCTGTAGGTGTGTATAGCAACGATAAAAAATTCTCTAAAAAGGGTATAATGGTTATTCAAATGAGAATATTCTGTTATATTTTTTTAGTATGATAATTCTTTGTTATGATGCGATATATTATTTATTACTAATCAAAATATTTTGAATATACAGAGTTATGGCACCAAAGTTTCCAAAAACAAACTTTGGTAAGGAAAGAGGAGACTCTTGATGATTACCAAGGATCATTCACGGATCAGCTTCATCAACTCTTAAAGATTTTTAGTTGTACAACTAAAATTCGGTGAATACCATAACCTATTATGATGGTTAGATGTTATCCAAGTATCGTGTGAGTATCCAACTTCCAGAGGAGCTTGGATTATATCACGATCTAGCTATAGGTGAAGGTAGGAGTCATTTAGCACCATATCATGTTGCTGTTGTGGAGGCGATAGCTAATATCCGGGAGCATAAAGCCAAGGAGTTAGAAGGGAGCACATTTTCTATGATTCCTCATGATTCTATAGACTCGGAGCCTGTACCGGATCATCTTACTTTGGTAAAGAAGCATCCTAAGTTAGCTTCCAAGTTTATGGATCGATATCGAATGCTTGTTCCGTCTTTTTATAAGACACATCAAGTGATTGTTGAAGATAAAAATGACATGTTAGAGGATCTAACTGATCCAGAAAGAAGGAAGCAGTTAGCATTACAGTTGGATAAAGAAGCAAGTAGTAGTACTAAACCAATCTTTAAGGACATATCCATAGATCCCGAATCTTTTACACCATATCCTTATTCACCCAGACCTGAACCTATCCATGATCCTACTTTAGATATGAGGTATGTTGTACCACAGGGTTTAGAGGAAGGCTCTGATTCAGAACTTCGTAGCGAGAATTCTGATGGTTGGAGGATGGGATCATTTGAAGGATCCCAAGGTAATCAAATGTCCATAGTTGGGTCTGGTAGAAATGTCGGACAATCCAGTTGGATGGGTGCAAGAACCAATCCTAGTAACAGTAGTAGAAATACCATATTCATCGAGGATCAGGATGAGGAAGAAGATCCTGAGGAGAGAGTGTTTGAATCATCAACATCTTCTCAAAACCTAGAGAATATACATTATCCAGTGTTTAATTATCTTGCCCAACAGAGCAACTGGGGAGTAGCAGAATTTGTGTATTCTGTTGACAACTCAAGGAATGAAGATCAGGAGATGCAAGTGGGTGATAATGTTGAACATGTTTCTGAAGAATTTTCAGCTGAGCTGGAGGGGGTCAATACACTCAGGTTGAGTAATGACTCAAGTCCTGATACTTCAGATTCTGAGTATGTTCCTTCTGGAAGGCCATTTGTTCCACAAACTGTGCGCCGGATGTTACATAATCACGGTTGGACTTCAGGCATGGATGATGAGCGTCGTGGATACTAGAAGCGGGTGGATTATTAGGAAGTATCGTGTGATGCATATTTTAATCCGAGAGAATGATGTAGATAAACAAGTGCGGTAGTATGTTCACTCTATTATTGTACATGTAGGGTACAAGTTTAATGACTTTGTACCTGGTGAAGAGGCTTGTGATGTATAATATGTGAAATATATATTTGGATTTTATTTAGATTTTGATTTCCATTGTGTGACTAGTTCTGTGCGTAAAGTTGAGCTCAGAACACATGTGCATGATGTAATTATGATAAATCGCTTTATGTTGCAGGATTAGGGGGTCATGGAATCGGGTGCAGAAACCAAATCTGAGCAACAGCGAATGGAGCGTGAGGCTAAGGAGAATGCAGACGCAGATATCGAAAATCAGGGAACATTACCACCACCACCACCAATGAGGCCGTTAATGGAGCAGAATTTTATGCAATATATGCAAATGATGCAAGAAAACCAAAACAAATTCATGGAAGAGTTGTTGGGACGAGCTGGAAACCAGAGAGTACCTGAAGGTGGAGGAGTGAGTCTTTCTGACTTCCAGAATGCAAGGCCGTTACCTTTTGCATCAGCTCCTGAACCAATGGATGCAGAAGATTGGATAGCAGATACATAAAGAAAGCTGAAGACTGTAGGTTGTAATGATGAGGAAAAAATGAGGTATGCAACTCACCTTCTGACATGACCTACAGCATCATGGTGGGAAAATCAGTTAGCCCTGCAATAGCCAGGAAGGGAGTATACTTGGGAAGACTTCAAGCAAAGGTTTCGAGAGTATCATGTTCCTGAAAGCGTGATGAAGTTGAAGCGGAGGGAATTTGAGGAACTTCATAAAGGATACACTAGTGGCATGAAGTATATTCGGGAGTTTAGCCAATTGGCTCGTTATGTAGAGGAAGAAGTCAATACTGAAGAAAATAGGAAGAAGCGTTTTCTGCGAGGGTTAAATCCATTTGTAAGGATGCAATTGCGGTTGGCCAATAAACAAACATATCAGTAGTTACTGGATGCAGCTATCACTTTTGAAGATGATTACAAGAATGTCCAAGAGGATAGAAGGAAGATAGCTAAGAAGGAAACTAAGAGGATACAGGCAAGTAAACCCAAGTCCAATCCGGAATTCAAGCCAAGGAACAGACCTTATAACAGTAATAATTCCAACCAGAGTGCAAATCCCACCGGAAGGAATATTATATGCCATAATTGCAAACTTCCAGGGCATATGAGAAGGGATTGCTAGAAACCAATAATAGTGTGCCATGCTTGTGGCCAAAGGGGTCACATAAAGCCAAATTGTCCGAACAAACCATAAGGTGGTTGGCCTGTTAAAGGTGGAGGATAAACTAGCGGAGGCAATGGACAACCCAATAAAGGAGGAAATTTTTTCAAGAACAATAATGGAAAGAGGAACAGACCTACCGGGAAGCTGAATTGCGCAACCCTAGAAGAGGTGGATAACTCAGAGCATGCATTGATAGGTACGCTCAATATCCTTACCAATCCCGGAAAAGTTCTATTTGATACTGGTGCAACTACTTCATTCATTTTTGAAGAATTCTGAGAAAAATTTGGGATTGGAAGGGCAACGTTACAAAACCGTATGACCGTAGTGACGGCAGGGGGAAATGTAGTTGTACGCCACATTAAAAAATATTAGGTTATATCGATCTGTGGTTGTACCTACTTTGCAGACCTTTATGTGATTCCTTTAAAGGGAATTGTAGTAGTGCTGGGTATGGATTGGATGACTGAACATGGGTCCCAGATTAATTGTGAGGATAAAATTGTCTCAATCAAGACCCCAATTGGAGAAAGGATAGTTTATCAAGCAGATAAGAACAGTCATATCATGGTGGATCTTCAATTGAACTCTATGAAGGAGGTCAAGTTGGAAGATATTCCTATAGTAAATGAGTTTCAAGATGTTTTCCAGCAGAGTTACCAGGAATGCCACCAGATCAGGAGATAGAGTTCACCATTGTTCTAATTCCAGTTACAGCACCAATAGCTCAAGCACCATACAAGATGGGTCCAAAAGAATTAAAAGAACTTAAAGAGCAAATTATGAGTTAGCCAGAAAAGGATTTATTCAAGAAAGTGTATCTCGATGGGGAACACCTGTGATTTTTGTGGATAAAAGAGATGGAGGAAGAAGGATGTGTGGGGACTATAGAAATATCAATAATGTTACCATCAAAAATAAATATCCATTACCTAGAATCCAAGATCTGTTTGAACAGGTTAAGGGCGCTGGAGTATTTTCCAAGATTGATCTAAGATCCGGATATCATCAGATAAAATTCAAACTAGAAGATGTTCTGAAGACATCATTTGTCTCAAGGTATGGACACCATGAGTATCTTGACGTACCGTTTGGTTTGACCAATGCACTAGCAATATTCATGAATCTGATGAACAAAATCTTCATGTCGTACTTAGACAAGTTTTTCATAATGTTTATTGATGACATTATGATATATTCCAAGGATAAGGAAGAGCATGCTGATCATTTGAGAATAGCATTGCAGATCCTAAGGATATAAGATTTATGATAAGTTCAACAAGTGTGAATTCTGGCTAGATGAGGTAGAATTCCTCGGTCATATGATCAGTAAAGATGGAATTGCTGTAAATCCATCTAAAGTTCAATCCATATTAGAATGGAATGCACCCACTAATGTGAAACAAATTAGAGGTTTCTTGGGAATGGCTGGTTACTATCGAGGTTCATTGAAGGTTTCTCTAAAATATCTGGACCAATGACCAAATTCTTGAGAAAGAATACACCATTCATCTGGGATGAGAAGTGTGAAGCCAGTTTTCAGGAGTTAAAGACCAGATTAACTACCGCTCCAATCTTAGCAGTTCCTGAAAAAGGGAAAGACTTACAGTATAATGTGATGCATCTAAATAAGGTTTAGGTTGTGTGTTAATTCAAGATCGGAAGGTAATTTCTTATGGATCAAGACAACTAAAACCACATGAAGTCAATTATCCAACCCATGATTTGGAACTAGCAGCAGTGGTCTGCTTTAAAAGGATGGAGGCATTTTCTTTATGGAGTTAGATGTGAGTTATACACTGACCATAAAAGTCTCAATTATTTCTTCACTCAAAAGGAATGGAATATAAGATAGAAGCGTTGGTTAGAGCTAATCAAAGATTATGATTTGACAATCAATTATACCCCTGGAAAAGCAAATGTTGTAGCAGATGCCTTAAGTCATAAAAGTGCAGATACTCAGCCAAGCAATAGGGAGCTACCAAAAGAGTTACTGATGGATTTGGAAAGATTAGAGCTTCAATTTATAAGTACAAAAACTCTTGGAGGATTAACCAATATGCAGGTAGTTACAGAACAGAATAGTGATCTTAAACAAGAAATTTTTAGGCATCAAACAGAAGATCCTTTTATTTATGAAGAAATTCGGAGGATATCTCAAGGACAAGCATCAGTTTTTCGCTTAGGATATTATGAATCTTTATGGTTCCAAGATTGCATTTGTGTTCCTGATGTACCAGAGATTCGTGAAGTGATACTTCAAGAGGAACATGAGACACCATATTCCATTCATCCTGGAAGTACTAAGATGTACATGGATTTGAAAGAATTATTCTTGTGGAATAATATGAAGAGAGATATTGCAAAATATGTGTTAGAATGCCATACTTGCCAAAGGGTAAAAGCTAAACATCAAAGTCCAGCAGGACCATTGCAACCTTTGGAAATTACTACGTGAAAATGGGAGGAAATTGGTATGGAATTCATCACAGGATTGCCCATGACACATAAACGGAAGGATATGATATGGGTGATTGTTGATAGACTCACTAAAAGTGCACATTTTATTCCGGTGAATCAGAAGGATAATGCCGAGAAGCTAGTATAAGTTTACATCAAGGAGATAGTAAGTAATCACGGAGTGCCCAAGAAAATCGTAACTAATAGGGGATCAGTGTTTACTTCAGCATTTTGGAAGCAACTACATGAAGCACTTGGTTCAAAATTAGATTTCAGCACAGCCTATCATCCAGAAACTGGTGGTCAAACTGAAAGAACCAATCAAATACTGGAAGACATGCTTAGAGCTTGTGCATTACATTTTGGAGGTTCGTGGGAAGATCATCTACCATTGGTAGAATTTTCCTACAATAACAACTACCAGAGTAGTCTGAAGGAAGCTCCATATCAAGTACTTTATGGAAGGAAATGCAGATCACCAATATGTTGGTGTGAACCTGGGAGTAGCAAAGAATTGCACCAGATTATATCAAAGAAAGGCAAGATATCATTGATATAATCAAGGATAGATTGAAGATAGCCCAAAGTAGACAAAAAAAGTTATGCTGATATAAGTCGAAGATCATGGCATCCTGAAGTAGGGGACATGGTATACCTAAAAGTAAGCCCAATGAAAGGAGTTAAGAGATTCGGAGTTAAAGGAAAATTAAGTCCAAGATATATAGGACCATTCAAAGTACTGAGTCAGAATAGGACAATAGCTTACTCTTTAGATCTACCCTCAAGATTGGTTCAAGTTCACAATGTTTTCTATGTGTCACAACTCCGGAAATGTCTTAAAGTTCCTGATGATGCAATCACACATAAAGAAATAGAAATACAAGCAGACCTCACTTATGTTGAAAAACCCTGTAAAATTCTGGAAGAAAACTGGAAAAGGTTGAGGAATAAGGTAATCAAGTACTACAAGGTACAGTGGGAACATCATCCCGAGAGAGAAGCCACATGGGAGAAAGAAGATGACTTAAGAAAACCCTATCCAGAACTATTCAGGTACACAAACTTTGGGACAAAGTTTAATTTAAGGGGGGAAGTCTGTAACATCCCAGCATTTAGGAACAAACGAAGGGTAGAATTAGGAAATTGTGCATATGCATGCATTCATCTACAAAATGAGGGTAAATTTTTCGCCAAATAAAAACTTAAAGTGATCAGAGTTTCTTTCACTCTCTAAGTTTAGAAATTTCATTGGAGAATGATCGTTATAAATTTTGACATGACTTTTATGATTAGTGTGTTTTGGAGAAAGGAATTTGAATTCAAACTTGATATTTGAGTTTATATTTTAAAAATATTAGAGTTATGATTTAGTAATATTATTTAATCAAGAAATAATATATAGTAACAGAAACTCTAAATAAGAAATACAATCAAACAAATGAATATTTATTACATAAATAAGTTACATTATGTAACTTATAAAGTCAATAAAGAATCTTTACAGAAATAAAATTATAGAAAGAGGAATATTTTCATATTAATGAACTATTACAAAATTCTTTACAAAGCAATAAAATAATAAGTTCAAAGGATTACATCTATCTAAAAAGGAAACCTATACTAATCTTGAATCTTCAAATCTTGTACCTACAAAACAAAAATCAAACAAAAAGGGAAAAAGTTAAGTTGTTAATTTTACTCTCAGTAGAGAGCAGTGAGTTGCACTGCTCAATTTTACATCATTGAGTAAATCCATCAGGGGCAAGTTTCACCAATATGAAAGAATCAAATCGTTCATAACAAATAAGACATAAGTCAAATGATCACAACCAGTAAAGGGGCAAGTTTCACCAGGCAGGTTAATAGTAACTAGATCAAAAGGTAGAACACCCCATTGAGCATATCCACAACCATGCAGCAGACACACTCACAGCTCAGTCACTTAACTGCATGGGTGTGCTGTCGACACAGCCCTAGCAGTTCAAACCAACAAAAGGACCAAGCATAGCCATGGGCAAGCACTAGTGCACATCTTCATTACTCACACCACACTAGAACAAGTAGCTTAGCCAAAGCCAAGCAAATGTAACATCCCAAAAATATTGAACAAGGATTATCATTTCCAATAACCAAAATTAGGGTTAACAAAAACTTTTGTTAATTCAAATCAATATGAATGCATGTGTGAATTGGATGATTGTATGAATGAATGAATGGACTTGTGTGATTGTTCTAATTAGCAAGGAATGGTTTAAAGATGAAAACAACATCATCTAAATCATTTCCAAGAAAAAACAAATCAAGAGAAAATCAAAAACAAATCAAATAGAGCAAATGGTCATTTTTGCCAATCTTCCTCACTAGACCACTTTGAGTGTTTCTAGTCCAAGATTTCAAACAGAAACTTTTACATTTCTTTTCACCCCTTGCTAGACCAAGTAAAAGTGAATCAGAGCCCACTTTTCAAACTTACAGAAACATTTGGCAACTTGATTCAAATGACAATTAAAAATTGAATCTGATTCATATGGGAAGATCACCCAATTCTCAAAAACCAACCAAACCAATTCCACTTGACCTTTCCAACTAACCAGAGATTACTGAGTATGTAACTAGTACACCCACCAAGTTTGAATCAAATATTCAAATATGAATCTCTTTTGGCCATTTCCTCAAACACCTTGCAAGCACCAAACAAACAAACATTAAACACTATTGTGAGAAGTGATTAGTGCCTAAATTGTTCCCTATCTAGCTCACACTACACCCTTAGTAAATCATCTAACTTGTTTAACTCCTCTAGCTCACTGTAAACCAGATCATGCCATCAATGGCAAGCATGTCGAGAGCACCCTTGCCATCCCAATGTCGCCAGCTAGATAGGAGCCTCACAAGCCTCGCCAACCTTGTCAAGCAGGGACTCCACCGTCCACCGCCATCCCTTCTCCAACCCCCGAGCCTTTCCGGCAATTGGACCACACAGCCCTAGCATGCCAAGCCTCTCTGCGAGCGAGCCGAGAGTGCGCCAGAGCGCCACCCGCGACACATGCCCATAGACCGCGCGCCGCCCTCGCCGTGTGCAAGCATGATCGCCATCACCCCAGAAACACCGCAGACATGCCCGTTCGCCGCCGCGCGGACCGTAAATGTTGTGCGCCATTAAAACTGTCATCAGACCCGCTCAGAGCACCAAGACGTTCCGACCGTTTCGCACCGCCCCATGCCGCTTGACCATGCCGTTGAGCTTCGCCATGGAGCACAACACCGCCCCCTATTATCGCCCATGCCTTTAGCTTGCTGTGCCGATGACCACGACGAGCTCCACCCGCGCCCATCGGTCCCCTTCTGGCACTATAAATAGAGACCGTCCCCACTCGATTTCTTTACACCATCTCACTCCCCTCTCTCTTAGAATCACCCCACCTCACCGCCGGAGCAAGGGCGAGCAGCAGGTCACCGGAATTTGGCCAGAGTCTGCCGCAGAGGAGAAAGCAAGGAGTCATTGATTGGAGCTGCCCCAAGAGGAGCTGCCGGTACTAGGAGGTTTGCCATCATTGACTTCGTTGTTCGCCACCATCGCCGACCATCGCCTGAGCCTCGGTGAGACCCCGTCGACCCCCACTAGTCGCGCTAGGGTTCGACCTTGCCGCGTACTGTTCAGGCATGGACGATGAACCATAGTCGTCGATCTAGCTTCTAATCCTATGGCCCTAATCGCCTCGTACCCCTTCGCCACTATCTGTCTCGCTGACGAGTGGGGACTTCCACTTAACCAGCCCGCGCGCGCTGTGCGCAAAGGGCTGGCCCAGTTAGTATCCCGCGCAACCAGTTAGATTGAATTTGTATTTTCCAATTTATTTCAAACCCAGTTTTGTACCTAGATTCAAAAATCAACCCATCTCGATTGACTGAACCAAATTGCATGAAACCAATTTTGTTAGGAAGGTACTGGAATTCGAAATCCAAGCCCGTTGGATTCAAACCAATTGGATTTGTAGCTCACCCATGGTAAAAATAACAAGGAAGAACATTTTCTGCATTCAAACATTTTTCAAAATTCAACCACAAATTCTTTTGAGTTGATTCCAACTCTAAAAAATCACATTTAACTAGACCTTTCAGAATATATAAAAATATCTAGGTTTACTTGTAGAAATAATGGTAAAGCAATAAAAGAATGCCTCATAGGCAATTCTAGTCACTTTATTTAATTAAAATAAAAAGGTTAAACCTTATTAAATTGTGACACCACTTTAAATCACATTCCCATGTACTGAAATATGTGGTGATGACATGTGTCAATATGATCCCATGTTTTAGTTGGAGAATATTAAATCTTAAGTAGTTTTTCAATGAGTAGAGATTACTTTTCTAAAATAAAGGAAATAAAACTAGTGCTTTCATGATTGTAATGTTTGTGATCATCCTAGATCATCTAGTGAAAACATTGGTGTGATAAATAGAAGTAATTAAGTATTGTTTGGTGATTGTCTACCTCGTATTTATCTATAGACGCTAGTACCGACCAAGGATACGAGGAGGAAGGAGGATACTACGAAGAGGAAGCCGAGGAGAACTTCAACCACTACTCTGCACAAGGCAAGCCTAATACTACCAATTGACTTAGCAAGCTAAACTAAACCATGCAAGTTTTGCTTGCAAGCTTATACCCCTTGATGATACCCCATCCTAGTTTTACTTGCAAGCTTAGTATTTTATTTATTTATCAAAGCTTCTTAGTTTGGTCTACCTAGTGACTTGTAGATTGTAGAAAGATGTTTTAAAGGTAGCATAAAGAGCATAAAGCTAGACCTAAGTTAGATAATCTTGATGTCATCCTGAGGCATGAGATTGAACCTAGATAAGATACACTTGTTTACCACCCCTCATTAGTGTTTATCCCCCATTTGTAGATGCTAGTGCTAAGCATAAAACATGATCACTTTAGACAGGAATACTTGGTGAAAATGGTTATGAAAACCTTAGAGTGATGAGTCATTCTACTGAAATGTTTTGCCATGTGTTCTTGAACACTAGATGATTTTGATGATGAAAATGTTAAGGCATGAGCCTTAGCCCTTTATAAAACTGATGGGTGTCTGGATGCGATACCATTCCAATTTTACCGTACAACCACAATACCCGAAATTTGGGTAGGGCTTGACTGGAAATTTATATACCTAAGTATGGGTTCCATTGCGGCCAAGGTTTGAGTTGAGGCTACCTTGTGAAGATTGTCCACCTGTGTAGTACCCAAGATGACAGTTGGTCATGGTTGGGAGGCCAAACTCACAGGAGAGGTGCCTATCTAGGGTGTGTAATTGAAAGGTTAGGATTGATTATCCACATACTGAGTATGGTGAATTTAGGATTGTTCCTGACGGATGTATTGAATGTTGTGGTGAAAGTGTACCACCTCTGCAGAGTGTCAAACTATTCGAATAGCCACGTCCACGGTTATGGACAGTTGGAGTGGCCATACTATTCCGTCATCAGATGTTTTCAAAATGACTTGTGAAATGATTCATGACTTTGACTTGACCCTAACAGGGTGGTGATATGGAATTCAAGTTCCCACTTAGGTGTTATAAAACTTTCAACTAGCTTTCTTTGCTTCTGAACTTAGTAGAGATAAATATGGCTTTTTGCAAAACACCCTAGAGCCTAGTACCACCTATTAAAAACCACTTCACTTGTTAGTATTAGTTGGCGAGTACTTAAATATTACTCATGGCTTTGTCCCTGGCTATTCCCGTGGCCAGACTATGAAGAGGAGTATCAGGAGGACGGACCACAGGAAGGTTATGAGAACTAGGATCATCTCCCATCGTCAGCATTGCCTGTGACCATGAAAATGGAGCTTTGCCCATGCTACCGTTATTATTACATTATTCCACTGCTATGATTGTATTAAGACTAGATCATGAGTCCTTTATTTGTTGTAAGACCTTATGTATGGTTTGTAATGGATGATGTATTGTGATGTCCAATCTATTATGTCTCGCAAAAATGGTAATCCTGGTATTGTGATGTATGGCATAACAGGCATCTGGAATTACAATTCGGGTGTTGATAAGCTGGTATCAGAGACATCCTGACCATAGGAGAGCCTAGTTTAGAATGGACGTTTGAATCAAAAACTTAGTTTCAAAAACCAAGTAAGTGAGTATTTATGAAAACTTATTATCATTCTTATCACTTAGACTCTCTCATGAAAATTCATGTTCCTCAAAAATTCTTGCAAACTTACATAAAATTTGACACACTTGATCACTCTACTAACTTACTCATCCTATATTCTTATAGATGGACGTGAAGTATAGCAAGTTCTATCAATTGGGGAATGCAGGAGACCTCATCTTTGAGTGTGACTTGGACCAGCTTTCGGATATGCTGGAGCATCCGCACCCCGAGTTCTTTGGAGCTCGGCTCAATGATCAGGAAGGGAAGGAATTGCAATGGCTAGTTGTTGCAAGTCTCATAGGAAAGATTGAATCCCCCACCTCAGAGGGAATTCAGTTAACCTTGAGAGAGAACAACTGGCTCGATGGACTTGCTAGAGCAATGCAGGAAGCTCTTGCCCGTCTGTGTGGGCGGAGTATCAATCAGATCAAGGGTACCCGCTTTGAGTTCTATCCAAGGCGTGATGTTATGGGACAGCCACAGGAGGCACCATATCACCATGTGCTGAAGAGTCAATTGGACCACCTCATCTTTATGATGTATGACCATCAGAAGGAGTTAGACAATGCCTGCTCCTACGCCAACCACAAGTACGACATCGCCGCCAAGAAGGATCAGACTATTGCCATGCTAGTGAAGGATCACCAGTCTCGTTGTCGTCAGCTCGCAAGAAGGAGCGCATCATTGCTCGTCTTCGCCACAGGATCACGGATTTGGAGGAGACCATCCACGAGAGAGACATGCAACTTGAGGAAAGGGAGAATGCAGGGGAAGACCTTCGTGGAGACCCCTGCTCCTATCTTAGTGATGATGATTACTTTTTGGAGGATCAGACCATGGACTTCTTCACCGACGAGGATGACTTCGCCTTCATTGATGATGATGAGGATGATGAAGCCACCGATTCCGAGAAGTAGTATCACTTGATCACTAGCGTTAGTGAGTTGTATCCGGTCCCACTGTATCGTAGTTTCCTAGAATGGTTCTTAAAACCATCTGTTTTCCTTTGTTGTGGTGTGTGTTTGTATCATGTGCTATGAATGAATGAATGAATGAATGAAAAGAAAATTGCTAGAAAAATCTAAGTCAAACTTAAAAAACTTTTCAAAATCCTGAACCTTAGAAACTTCCCTATTTTATCATGATCTATCTCAATCTTCAGATGCCTCGCGGAGGAAGCAATTCATCCCCGGACCCGATGTTGCAAATCTTGCAAATGTTGGTTTCGGACTGTGAAGCTGAAAGAGCCGAACGTCAAGCCAACTTAGCCACCCTTCATCACATAGCTCAGATGGCCAACAACAACAACCAGGGCCATGGAAATCAGGACAACCATGGATTTAAGCTCAAGAATTTCTAGAACACCAATTCACCCATTTTCACTAAGTCTGAAGAGCCCCTAGATGCCGATGATTGGCCACAAACCATGGAGAACAACCTAGAAGTTGCAGGAGTGGAAGTCAACGAGAAGGTACTATTTGCCACCCACTATCTGGCCGGAGATGCAAGAGCATGGTGGAATAGCGTTCGTGCCATGACTGGAGGACAAATGATGACTTGGGAAGAGTTCAAAATCAAGTTCAGTAGAACCCATGTGCCATCAGGTTTGATCAAGAGGATGAGAGATGAATTCAGGGAGCTGAAGAAAGGCAGGCTGAAAGTAGTTGAGTACCGTGACAAATTTTTGTCATTGGCTAGGTATGCACCGGATGAGATAGATACCGAAGCCAAGAAGAAGGAAAGGTTCTTGAATGGTCTGCACGATGAGATGCAGACAGTTTTGGTCAATATCCCATTTGTTGATATTGAAGCCTTAGTGGATTCTGCCATTCAGATGGAAGGCAAGATCAACCAAGCCAATAAAAACCGCAAGCGTCGCATGATGCATCAACCAGGAACCCACCATACACCAAAGTATCGCCCCAAACCATCTCTAGGATTTGCCCCAAGAACCAACAGACCCCCGATGAACCGTCCAACCTATCCCAATAATGGAAACCCAAGGCCAGGAGGAAACAACGACAACCCCGGCAATCCCAGCAATTTCAATCATGCCCCGCCCAAGTTCAACAACAACAATGCCGCACCCAACACCAACACTGCCCCGAGGACAGGAAGCAATGTTGTGCCTATTGCAGCAAAGGACAAGTCTTAGGTGACTTGTTATGAATGTGGAACCAAGGGTCACTATTTCAATGAGTGCCCCAAAAAGATTGCCGCGGCCCCCAATGCAAATGGCCCAGCACAACAGCAGCGTCGTGTTCAGCCAGGAAGAAGGTTTGCCCCAGGGAATTCGCTCAACAGCAACGTCCGTCTCTTTCTCATGCATGCTGAAGAAGCCCAAGAAGCGACAGATGTTGTGTTGGGTATGTTTTATGTTAACTCAGTACTTGCAAGAGTGTTGTTTGATTCTAGAGCATCGCACTCGTTTGTTACTGAATAATTTGCATGCACTAGTAAGATGCAACCCACCAAATTGAAGCATGTTATGATAGTTCAAATACCTGGTTCAACCACCAAATCTAGACAAATTTACAAGGCCATAACTATCTGAATCCATGGCATAGATTTTTATGCTAATTTAATAGTACTTGGAACAAAAGGTTTGGAAGTAGTACTAGGAATGGATTGGATGTCGAAACATAAAGGATTAATCGACTGTTCCAAGAAATCCATAACCATGACCAGTACAGCTGGAATATCAGCCAAGCATGTATCAGAAACCTTCCCACATAAATTCAAATGCAACAAGAGTATATCCCAACTGACCATTGACCAAGTCAGAATAGTCTGTGAATACCCTGGTATTTTCAGATGTTTTGCCCGGTATGCCCCTAGATCGGGATATCGAGTTTATCATTGAACTAATCCCTGGAACCAGACCCATAGCTCAGAGACCATATAGTATGAACCCGTATGAATTAGTGGAGCTGAAGAAGCAACTGGATGCTATGCTAGAGATAGGATTGATCCAACCAAGTGCGTCGCCATGGAGATCACCTGTCTTATTTGTGGACAAGAAGGATGGAGGTAACCGTTTATGTACGGATCATCGGAAGTTGAATGATGTCACCATCAAGAACAAGTACCCACTGCCGAAGATAGAAGACCTATTTGACCAGTTGACTGGTGCCAAAGTGTTTTCTAAGATTGACCTTAGAACTGGTTATCATCGACTCAAGATTCGCGCAGAGGATATCCCAAAGACTGCTTTTACCACCAGATATGGACTGTATGAGTACACTGTCATGTCTTTTGGCTTAACCAATGCACCTGCTTATTTCATGAACCTCATGAATAAGATTTTTATGGACTTCCTAGATAAGTTTGTCGTTGTTTTCACCGATGACATTCTGCACCTAAGGACCATCCTTGAAACCCTTAGGGAGCATCAGTTGTATGCCAAGTTTAGCAAATGTGAATTCTGGTTACAGGAGGTAGGATTTCTCGGACATATAGTATCAGCCGGAGGAATTGCTGTTGACCTTGCAAAGGTGAAGGATATTGAAGAATGGCAAGTCCCGACCACCCAAACCCAAGTTCGTGCATTTCTCGGATTAGTGGGATATTACCGCAAGTTCGTAGAAGGATTCTCGAGTATCGCCAGACCCATGACCCAATTGCTGAAGAAGGATAAGAAGTTTTTTAGCAGCAAGACCGTAGGGGAAGCCCCTACGGTGTAATTCTATTTATATAAACACGGGACCAAAAGTAATGTCAAGTTACATCAAGGAGGAAGAAAATTAAAAAGGAAGAACAGATACATCAGGTGAAGGTTGCAAGCACCCAATCTAGGAGAGGCTGAACTAATCCTGTTTTACCCTATATTGGTGTAGCAAAATATCATGTTGAAATCTCACTCTCCATCTTGCCATAGACGGGGTCTTGTCGTTGAATATCATGTTAAAAAGGAAGAACAAATACATTAGGATAAGAAGTTTGAATGGACAAACAAATGTGAAGCGTGTTTTTAGGAACCCAAGAAGAGATTGATTTCAGCCCCAATTTTGATCATGCCGGATATCACGAAGACCTTTGATGTGTATTGTGACGCATCCAAGATCGGTCTCGGATGTGTGCTAATGCAAGAGGGAAAAGTTATATCTTATCTATCCCGACAACTGAAGCAGCATGAGCAGAATTATCCTACCCATGACCTTGAACTAGCAGCCGTAGTTCTAGCCCTAAAGACATGGAGGCACTACCTGATGGGAAATTGTTGTGAGATTTATTCGGATCACAAAAGCCTGGAGTATATATTCACTCAGAAGGAGCTTAATATGAGGAAGAAGAGATGGATAGAGCTAATCAAAGACTATGATCTGGACATTCACTACCACCCCGGTAAAGCCAATGTGGTAGCAGATGCCCTTAGCAGATTGCTGTGTCGCTTGAATTCCATGATTCTGAAGGAGCAACCAAGTTTGCACAAGGAGATGGAAGATTTTAGAATGGAATTAGTAAGTGAAGGATTTTTGGCTAGCATAGAACTTCAACCCACTTTGATCAGTCAGATCAAAGAGGCGCAAAAAGGAAATGCTAGTATCAATGGAATTAAACGTTGTATCGGTACAGGCAAAGTACCCGGATTCACCGAGGATAAAGAAGGAGTTCTATGGTACAAAGGACGTCTCTGTGTACCAGCAGATTCAGAGTTGAAGGAGACTATTTTGAAATAAGCCCATGATACTCTTTATTCTATCCACCCCGGAGGAACGAAGATGTATCAGGATTTGAAGGAGCAAGTTTGGTGTCATAAGATGAAGAGAGGAATCGGGAGCTATATCGCCAAGTGTGACATTTGTCAGAGAGTCAAGGCGGGACATTAGAGAGCCGCAGGACTATTGCAACCATTACAGATTCCGGAATGGAAATGGGATTCAGTAGGAATGGACTTTATCACCGGATTGCCTACTTCTAGTAGGGGAAATGACTCTATTTGGGTCATAGTTGACAGATTGTCCAAGGTAGCCCATTTCTTAAATATCAAGACCACCTACCAGAGTTCGAAGCTAGCGAAGTTGTACATCGCTAGAATCATCAGTTTGCACGGAGTCCCCAAGAACATCATGTCGGATTGAGGAACTCAGTTTACCTCGAGAATCTGGAAGAAAGTCCAAGAAGGATTAGGAACCCGAATAGATTTCAGCATAGCGTATCACCCTCAGACCGATGGACAAACGGAGCGAGTAAATCAAATATTCGAAGATATGTTGAGAGCCTGTGTGCTAGAGTATGGATCTAAATGGGAAGATTGTCTTTCGTTCGCAGAACTTTCGTACAACAACAGTTATCAAGCCAGTTTGCAAATGGCCCCATTTGAGATCATGTATGGAAGGAAATGTCGTACCCCTTTGAATTGGTCGTAAGTAGGAGAGAGTCAGATTTTCGGACCTGACATCCTACGAGAAGCAGAAGAGAAAGTTCACAAGATCCATGAGCACCTCAAGATCGCCCAGTCCAAACAGAAGAGTTACGCCGACAAGAGACGTCGAGACCTCGCTTTCAATATCGGAGATTTTGTGTATCTCAAAGTGTCGCCTTTGAAGGGAATGCATCGTTTCCAGCTCAAAGGAAAGTTAGCCCCCAGATATATCGGACCCTTCAAGATTCTGAAACGTCAAGGAGAAGTATTGTATCAACTAGAACTACCATAGCAGATGTCAGCAGTGCATAATGTGTTCCATATATCGTTGCTTCACAAATGCCTTGAAGTCCCGGAGAAGACTGAAGTTTCCAAGAACATTGATCACCGCACCATAGAGATCAATGACGACCTGACGTATCCTGAAGTACCCATCCGTATTTTGGAGGAAGCTTTAAGGACCACCGGGACCCGAAGCATCAAGTTTCTCAAGATTCAGTTGAGTAACCACACTGAAGAAGAAGCTACCTGAGAGCGAGAATATCACATCAAGACGGAGTTTTCGAATCTTTTTAAATCTTAGTTTTCTTATTTCTTCTTTCTTCTTTCTCAAATCTCAGGACGAGATTTTGTTTAAGGAGGTAAGGTTTGTAACATCCCAAAAATATTGAACAAGGATTATCAATTCCAAGAACCAAAATTAGGGTTAACAAAAACTTTTGTTAATTCAAATCAATATGAATGCATGTGTGAATTGGCTGATTGTATGAATGAATGAATGAATGAATGGACTTGTGTGGTTGTTATAAATATCAAGGAATGGTTTAAAGATGAAAACAACATCATCTAAATCATTTCCAAGCAAAAACAAGAGAAAATCAAAAACAAATCAAATAGAGCAAATGGTCATTTTTGCCAATCTTGCTCACTAGACCACTTTGAGTATTTCTAGTCCAAGATTTCAAACAGAAACTTTTCCATTTCTTTTCAAACCTTGCTAGACCAACTAAAAGTGAATAAAAGCCCACTTTTCAAACTTACAGAAACATTTGGCAACTTGATTCAAATGACAATTAAAAATTGGATCTGATTCATATGGGAAGATCACCCAATTCTCAAAAACCAACCAAACCAATTCCACTTGACCTTTCCAACTAACCAGAGACTATTGAGTATGTAACTAGTACACCCACCAAGTTTTTTGAATCAAAAATTCAAATCTGAATCTCTTTCGGCCATTTCATCAAACAGCTTGCAAGCACCAAACAAACAAACATTAAACACTATTGTGAGCAGTGATCAGTGCCTAACTTGTTCCCTATCTAGCTCACACTACACCCTTAGTATATCATCTAACTTATTTAACCCCTCTAGCTCACTGTAAACTAGACCATGCCATCAATGTCAAGCATGCTGAGAGCACCCTTGCCACCCCAATGTCGCCAGCTAGCTAGGAGCCTCACTAGCCTCGCCAACCTTGTCTAGCAAGAACTCCACCGTCCACCACCACCCCTTGTCCAACCTTCGAGCCTTGCCAGCAACTGGACCACACAGCCGAGCATGCCAAGCCTCTCTGCGAGCGAGCTGAGAGCGCTCCAGAGCGCCACCCGTGACACACGCCCACTAAAGAGTCCCAACCTTTGATAAGGTAGAGATCCCTGTGTTTACAATGCTAGTTAAGATGTAATCAAGAAACAAAGGACATAATACAACTTTATAACTAGGAATAAAATAATTTATTACATCTTACATAGCTCATTTGGCTATCTCATTACAATGCAGCAGAAATAACTATAGCATGGAGTCCTTCATCTTCAAAGTGCCACATGCAATCATGTTGGTTGTAGACTTGTAATCCTAAACAACACCCTTCACTAACATCAAACCAACCTGCAACATCATAAGTTACACCCACAAGGGTCAATACATTTGAATTGTATTGGCAAGTGATACTATGGTAGTATAGTGGAGTCTATCATCTATATGCATTTGGCTAGGTGGAGCTTAGGCTTGCTTTGCTCAAAATAGATTCTCCGTATCATTTGAAAATTCTAAGTTGTTGTTTGACAAAAATCACCCAAGGCATCTCCCAATAGAAATTGGTGATCCTTAAACCCTTGTTCAACCACAAGTTTTTAACTTAGAAATTGGGATGAGGAGATTCTTGATAGCTTCAATGTCTTGATGCTCAAATTGTCCTTTTCCAGGGACATGGCTAAGTACTTAGATTTTACACTCTGCAGAGGTGGTGCACTTTCCCCACAAGACTTGGTTTCACCAAGACAAGATCTTTCAGAAGCCTTCCCTTAGACCAGAATGGACGCATTCCAACCTATCATCCCCTACCACCAACTGTCCATTTGGCTAAGTTATTGCACCTATATGATCCAGGCAGAGCCCATAATGCCAAGTGGCTGCACTTGAATCTTCTCAACATTTGACATCTCAAATCTCTTTGTTCCTGGGTGGAATTCCACAAGTGAGATACACAAGGTAAACCATAGAAATGGGCCTTGTGTAACCACTCAAAAAAATCCTTCCAAGGAATACCATTCCACCCAGGTGATTCATTCACTTAGTTGTTTTATTAAACAAAACACAAGTCCTTGACCTAGAAATATTCCATAGCATGAATATAATCCACCCTTGTTTTCTACTAGCTAAGCTAAGCATGATGGTAGTAGGAATCTTAACTTTAGGAAAATTCCACTAAGGTTTCATCTACTAGGATTTCCCATGGCATAGTTTATACTTAGCAAAATTCTATGCAAGTCCTACTTAGAAATATCACTACTGCATAGTGAAAATAATGGGACAAAAGTATGAAGCATCACTTGCCTTTTTGGTAGAGATTATAAGTTCACTCCTTGATGTTTGCAATAGTCACACACTTCAAATGTCACTACAATTCAATCAAGCAAGGCACAATTTCAATCTATCATTCAAGCAATCATCACATAGAATAATAAAACAAAGAAATGCATGCAAACATGCCAAAGATTGCTTTATTTGGAAAAGTGGTTTCTAATAGGTCATAAACATTCTAAAACACACATTGGTCATTTATAAAAGTGGCAAAATCATTGGATATCAAGTTAGTGAAAATGGCCACTTTAAGTCATTTTTGTTTTGCTAGAAATGGTTTAAATCAAGGTAATATTTTCTAGTGTTCGACAAATACTCAAATACATTTTAAACACAAATGTTAGTGTTTTATGGTCAAGTGTTTATTATTAAAACCATTTGCAAAGGGGTTTTACCTATAAACGATTTTTATACCAAATCTATATTTTATGTTGTTGAAAATGCCTTTTAGTAAAGTAATAATTTATAGGGTTCATCAAATATATTTTTAAATCCTAAAACTTGGTGTTTAGGGTCATAGAATTTAAATCAAAACATTTCCCAAAGGTTTTCTCCCAAAGCATTTTTAACATATAAACAATATTTTTATTTGACTAGAAATGTTCTAAATCAAAGATTCATCTTTTAGCTTTACAAAATGCACTTTTAATTCCCCAAGTTGTTTTACATGGTCAGTAGGTTCAAAACAAACCATTTGTCAAAGATCTTATCCTAAAATCATTTCTAGAATAAATTTTATACATAAAATATGCCTATACAAGTTTCTGTAAAAACAACCAATTTAACAGAAGAAATTTATTAAACAAAGTGCATGGCTGGATAGAGTTTGTTTTGCTGATTCCATTGATATAAAATTTGTAAAATTTGGACGTGTAGATTTATAGTTATGCAATTTGGAAATTCACATATCTAATAGAGTCAAATCTGTTTTTAAAACAGTAGGCAGGGCCACGTGGCGTGATCCTACTGGGCGATACCGGTTCACGCGGATCAACAGATACAGGCTGTTAGATCTAAGTTACATCGCACGGCATATATGCTCTTGTATCCCTTCGCTTAAGAAATCTATCGTAATGCTATGATCTAGATCCGACGGTTCTCAGTGCTTTGACCAGAAACAGGCGGCGGCTGCGCGGCGGCGACGCTCTGGCGGTGAGGTTGCCGGCGATACAGGAGGAGAGAAGAGGAGTGGGATGGCTCACCAGAATCGCATGATCTTGCTGATGCTTGTCGTGTCCTTGGTTGGCGAAGGGGCGCTTGAGGATGACGGTGATTGCTCGCTGGAGAAGCTTCTGGCGGCGGTGCGCTCGGACTGTCATTGTTGGCGACGTTTCGGACCACGCTAAGACAAGATAAGGGCTGCTTCAGCTGCACACGAGGTCGGCGATCATGCGTGCATCAACGAGAGGAAGAAGGGTGGTCAGTACTCACCGGGGAAGGTCGACGGAGCGGAGGCAGACGGCGGCGATGCTCAGACGTGGTTGTTGCCGAGAATATGGGGCACGCGTGGATGACCTGGAGCTACTAGCAGTTGCGCAAGAGGGTGGGGATCATGCTCATGGGGGGTAGAGGCAGAGGGGAGGTGCGGCTTGGCCAGAATCGGGAAAAGGAGTTCGTCGGGGCAGCGAGGTTGCAAACGAAATCAGGGACAGCCTGGTGGCTCTGGTCTTGTGATGTTTGAGGGGAAAGGAGGAGGGGTGGGAGGCAGTTAAAGGGGATTAATCGCGGCGAGGAATTTCTGGCGGAATTGAGCGAATTAAACCGAGGTTTGAACGAGCAGTAACGGCCGAAGTTGAGGGCGAGGTCTTCGCGCGGGTGAGGACGAAGGTGAGCTGGCGGTGGGGTTGCTTCGTCAGGGAGGTGCGGGGTTAGGAGTGGGGTCACCTCGTCAGTGGCAGCTCGGGTTAATTTACTGGTGCAAAACGTTTACTCGCGAAGAGAGAGGAAGTGGGCTGGTTGCTGGGCCTAATGGTCTTAGCTGGGTTGGGCTATTTGTTTTATTTTTTTCCTTCTCTGTTTTCTTTTTCTTTTTCCATTATTCTGTTTTGATTTTTATTTAAATAATTCAAACTTCATTTAAATTCAAACCTCCATTTGAATAATTTCATTTATATTCAAATATTGTTTATTAATACATTCTAAAGTCAAATTTAGAATATCCTTTTATTCTTTTTAAGGTCTATTATTTATTTTATAAATAGACATCTGTCTTTATTTCAAATAGGATTTTATTATGTTTTAAAACTCTATTTGAATTCCAAATTTTACCAAACCTTTTTAGTAGGTCTTATTAAAAAAAACATTTTGAAATATAATTTAAAATACTTTATTATGTTTTAATGTTCATTTAAATGGGAGAATGTCTTTACTTAAATGAAATTGGATAATCATGAATCTTCATGATTTTATTTAAATAATCCTTTACTCTTTTTTATTAAACAAAAATATTTTATTTTATTTGCTTGGCCAAGTTTTAATTTGGCTCTTTAAAATAGTCTTTGTTTATTTATTCCTTCCTTTATTTAATAAAATCCATATCTTTTTATTTAAAGATCCAAAAATGGTGATTCCAAATTGTAAAATTTTATTTAATATTTGTTTATCCTTTTATATCTCTTTTAGGATTAATTGCTCACAAATTGGTATGGATTTTAGATAGGTGCTTTATTAGCTTTGGAAATTAATTCCCTTTTTATCTTATTAAATTCATAAGATTTTATCTATGGTTCCAAATTGAATGAAATCAATTTCTATGGTTTTATAATATTTCCATTTGTCATTCATGATCATTTATAAATGTTTGTTGACAAATCTTTATATGGATCAAATCCATAATCTTAGGAATATCTTTGAAATGATTTTCCTCCAATAGAGTTTTAGAGTTTTGGTTTATTTTCCAAGTGTTGAAATTTCAAGATGCATTTATGAAGAATGCATTTCACTTGATTTGAGTTTAGTTGGATTCTAACACTATTCAAAGTTTGTTCAAGGTGGGATTTTTAAGTTTCCATTTGGGATCACAAAGTTTCTTTTCACCCTAAATTTCAACAAATATTTATTTTGTTTATTTATTTTTCACATTACAAAATTTGGAAAATTTTGGGATGTGACACCCACAGACCGCGCGCCGCCCTCGCCACGTGCAAGCATGATCGCCATCACCCCAGCAACACCGCAAACATGTCCATTCGCAGCCGCGCGGACCGTAAACGATGTGCGCCATTAAAACTGTCGCCAGACCCGCTCAGAGCGTCGCGACGTTCCGACCGTTTCGCACCGTCCCACACCGCGTGACCATGTCGTTGAGCTTCGCTAGGGAGCACAACACTGCCCCCTATCGTCGACCATGCCTTTAGCTTGTTGTGCCGATGACCACGACGAGCTCCACCCGCGCCCATCGGTCCCCTTCTGACACTATAAATAGAGACCATCCCCACTCGATTTATTTACACCATCTCACTCCGCTCTCTCTCAGAATCACCCCACCTCACCCCCGGAGCAAGGCGAGCAGCAGGTCAGCGGAATTTGGCCGGAGTCTTCTGTGGAGGAGGAAGCAAGGAGTCGTTGATTGGAGCAGCCCCAAGAGGAGCTGTCGGTACTATGAGATTTGTCATCGTCGACTTCGTCGTTTGCCACCATCGCCGACCATTGCCTGAGCCCCGGTGAGACCCCGTCGACCCCCACTGGCCGCACTAGGGTTCGACCTCGCCGTGTCATGTTCAGGCATGGACGATGAACCACATCCGTAGATCTAGCTTCTAATCCTATGGCCCTAATCGCCACGTACCCCTTCGCCACTCTATGTCTCACTAACGAGTGGGGACAGCCACTTAACCAGGCCGCGCGTGCACTATGCGCAAAGGGCTGGCCCAGTTAGTATCCCGCGCAACCCAGTTAGTTTGAATTTGTATTGTCCAATTTAGTTCCAAACCAGTTATATACCTAGATTCAAAAATCAACCCAGCTCGATTCACTAAACCAAATTGCATGAAACCAATTTTGTTAGGAAGGTACTGGAATTCTAAATCCAAGCCCGTTGAATTCAAACCAATTGGATTTGTAGATCACCCATGGTAAAAATAACAAGGCAGAAGCTTTTCTGCATTCAAACATTTTTCAAAATTCAACCACAAAAGATTTTGAGCTGATTCCAACTCTCAAAAATCACATTTAACTATACCTTTCAAAATATATAAAAATATCTAGGTACTTGCAGAAATAATGGTCAAGAAATAAAAGAATGCCTCATAGGGAATTCTAGTCACTTTATTTAATTAAAATAAAAAGGTTAAACCTTATTAAATTGTGACACCACTTTAAATCACACTCCCATGTACTGAAATATGTGGTGATGACATGTGTCAACATGATCCCATGTTTTAGTTGGAGAATATTAAATCTTAAGTAGTTTTTCAATGAGTAGAAATTACTTTTCTAAAATAAAGGAAATAAAACTAGTGCTTTGATGATTGTAATGTTTGTTATGATGCTAGATCATCTAATGAAAACCTTGGTGTGATAAATAGAAGTAATTAAGTATTGTTTGGTGATTGTGTACCTCGTATTTATTTATAGACGCTAGTACCTACCAAGGATACGAGGAGGAAAGAGGATACTACGAAGAGGAAGCCGAGGAAAACTTCAACCACTGCTCTGCACAAGGCAAGCCTAATACTACCAATTGACTTAGAAATCTATTATGTTAGCAAGCTAAACTAAACCATGCAAGCTTTACTTGCAAGCTTATACCCCTTGATGATACCCCATCCTAGTTTTACTTGCAAGCTTAGTATTTTATTTCTTTATCAAAGCTTCTTAGTTTGGTCTACCTAGTGACTTGTAGATTGTAGAAATATGTTTTAAAGGTAGCATAAAGAGCATAAATCTTTGCCTAAGTTAGATAATCTTGATGTCATCCTGAGGCATGAGATTAAACCTAGATAAGATACACTTGTTTACCACCCCTCATTAGTGTTTATCCCCCATTTGTAGATGCTAGTGCTAAGCATAAATCTTGATCACTTTCGATGGGAATACTTGGTGAAAATGGTTATGAAAACCTTAGAATGATGAGTCATTCTACTGAAATGTTTTTCCATGTGTTATTGAACACCAGATGATTTTGATGATGAAAATGTTAAGGCATGAGCCTTAGCCCTTTATAAAACTGATGGGTGTCTGGATGCGATACCATTCCAATTTTACCGTACAACCACAATACCCGAAATTTGGATAGGGCTTGACTGGAAATTTATATACGTTAGTATGGGTTCCCTTGCAGCCAAGGTTTGAGCTGAGGCTACCTTGTGAAGATTGTCCACCTGTGCAATACCCAAGATGACAGTTGGTCATGGTTGGGAGGCCAAACTCACAGGAGAGGTGCCTATAATAGGGCGTGTAATTGAAAGGTTAGGATTGATTATCCGCATACTAAGTATGGTGAATTCAGGATTGTTCCTGACGTATTTATCGAATGTTATGGTGAAAGTGTACCACCTCTACAGAGTGTCAAACTATTCGAATAGCCGCGTCCACGGTTGTGGACAGTTGGAGTGGCCATACTGTTCTGTCGTCAGATGTTTTCAAAATGACTTGTGAAATGATTCATGACTTTGACTTGACCCCAACAGGGTTGTGATATGAAATTCAAGTTCCCACTTAGGTGTTATAAAACTTTCAACTAGCTTTCTTTGCTTCTGAACTCAGTAGAGATAAATATGGCTTTTGCAAAACACCCTAGAGCCTAGTACCACCTTTTCAAAACCAGTTCACTTGTTAGTATTAGTTGGCAAGTACTTAAAGAGTACTCATGGCTTTGTCCCTGGCTATTCCCGTGGCCAGACTATGAAGAGGACTATCAGGAGGACGGACCGTAGGAAGGTTACGAGAACTAGGATCATCTCCCATCGTCAGCATTGCCTGTGACCATGAAGATGGAGCTTCGCTCATGCTACCGTTATTATTACATTATTCCACAGCTATGATTTTATTAAGACAGGATCATGAGATCCTTTATTTGTTGTAAGACCTTATGTATGGTTTGTAATGGATGATGTACTATGATATCCAATTTGTTATGTCTCACAAAAATGGTAATCCTGGGATTAAAATGTATGGCATAACAGGCATCTAGGATTAAAAATCCGGGTGTCGACTGCAAAGAAGCCAACAAAAGTTCACATTAGATCCATCCAAACATCACCAGATGGTGACATAAGGAGGGGAAGAATAGGTGGATAGCAAGGCGAAGCCATAGGAGCTAGGAGGAGCAGGCTAGATCAAGGTCAAGCATAGGAACCAGGGGAAACAAGAACAACATCAGGAGGTGAAGGACAGGATCAAGCCAGCAACACCACCAGCATAACAAACCACTACAATCATCAGTTTTTGTGGTGAGTGCTATAAACATCCACATGATCTGATCATCTTATCCAAACAGAAATATGTGTTGTTTCATGAGACAACCTCTTAATGATCACCTAAGTGGGGTGAATCTATCCTAGAGGTTTTAAATATAAAGATCAGAACCAAACTCTATCAAAAACACCAAATTCTCAGACCAGCCTCACAGAATTGGTGATAGCAAAGGCAACTTCTATATTCTATCATTTGTTCTTACAAAATCTGGCCACATCTCCAAGAAGGAGTAGCACCTCAGATCTTGTAAGCCACAAACAAAACCATTAAATTAACCAACTATGATCCAAGATCTAGTAAGCAACTGATTCCTTAGTCAATTTTGAAAGTGACAGCAACATAGGAACTTAGTTCCTAGAGCCTCGGACTAGCATCATAGGCATGAACAAACAGTAAGATTTCCAACTTATTATTAAGCATCTATCAAGTTTCTAGTAATGACCATAAGTGAAGCCAGCAACAAGATCAATTTGTGTGCCATTCAAAGATGGTTTCACAAGGAATAATCTTAAAGCTAAGCTAACCAAATAGTCTAGTTTTCATAAACCAACTAGCAAATCAATATCTATCATTTCCCTGAGACCATACTCAGAGATCATACAATATATATCCATCCATTTTCAAAGAATCATCAGACTCTATTGAATAAAATTCATACTATGGATAAATAGGCAAGCCAACAAACACTAATGTAGTGAATCACCACTGACAGAGTTACTGTAAGTATCAAGATACTGACAACAGATGAACACACTAAGCCACTATATTATCAACCAAAGGCAACACTATGAAACACTAGCATCTGATCCAACATTAGCCTCAGACCCACAACAGCATCACATAATCAATGGATAACAACAAGCACTAAGGTGCAGAGACCACAAATTCTCACTAAGCATCATTACCAGACCATAGCATCATTTTACAAGCACCAAGGATGAACCCTAGTAACAGTGCAAACACAGAATATAGATTGGCCACTAGATACACACAGAGGGACTCGAGGTAGCTAGATGCACTAGAGTTCACCAATGGGCCGACGAGCTCGTGGTGGCACGGGGAGCGCCCCAGGGGTGCTGCAACCTGCACCAGCCATGTAGGTGGCCATAGCAGCGCACGAGCACCATACACCACCACGGGAGGGTCAGCAGCGGTAGTAGCAGCACCATCCCCAAACCCTAGGGTTCGGGAACAGGGCTAGCATAGCCACAAGAGGGATCCGAAGTCAAATCCAAGCGGAGAAGATGAACAAGCGTGGTCGACAACCTCGCCCTGCACCATGGCAACAGCAAGGAGGGCCATGGCGGTGAGCACCGCACGGCGACGGCGCCAGTACCCCACGGGGTCGAGGAGGAGAGGAGATGAGGACGAGAGAGAGAGAGAGAGAATAGGGCCAGAACCCTTCGGGGTGCCCTTTTGGTCAAGGTCACTTGGTCCAAATTGGCCCAATAAGCCCAATAGAACCAGCCCAAAACTTAAAAGAAGTCTTAATAATTAATAAAATACCAAAATACCCCTAGAGTTAAATAAAATTCTAGAAAATAAAATAGAAAGTTAAAAATTGCAAATAATATATTTTTGGATTCATAATAATCTAACCTGTTTAATTAAATTAAGAAATAAATATTTATGTATATAATTTTTGGTCAAGAATTTTATAATATATTTATTCCTTATGGAATTTTATAAAATTAAAGAAAGATAATAAAAATAAATAAAAATAAATAAAAATCACTTTTATTATATATTATCATAATAGTATTTTAGAAAAATACTAAATAAATATTTTGACTTATAAAAAGAAATTCTTTTATTTAAATGATAATTCTTAAAAAGAATTATTAAATGAATAAATATAGGAATTGATATTAAATTTTAATTCTAAAATAATTATTACCTTATATAATGGCAAATCTAATATTCAATAAATATTAAAGATTATTTTTTAAATGAAATCCTTTATTACTTAAAGGAATTCTTGAAACCAGAATAATGGGTAAAACACACCAAGAAAAATAAATGATGCATTACATTACAATGCATATTCATGTTGCTTCTTTAAATATTGTCCTTATCGGACAATAATGGTGTTTTGTAGACATACAAGCTCAAGGACCAGTGCAAGCATCCAACTTCACTACCTTGCAATCACAAGGCAAGTTCGTCACTTGCTCATGTCCTTTGAAGAGTCTTTATCAAAGTATTTGCAAATTTGTGTGGTATCATCTATGTTTCAAGGAAAGCAAATATTATTTTCTCAAATAAATAAATTATTGATATCAATCCTAAGAGATGATAAAAAGGAGCTATAGAACTTAAGTTTATATTTGCAGCAATGATAATCAACTAGGAACTTAACAACCCATGACATCAGTGATTCTAGCGCCGTATATAACGCGTTAGCCATGAGATTTGGAATGGGACGGAGAAGTCAGCTGTATCCTTTTCCTCTCGTATGGAGGTAAGACGACCTTAACGTGACATTGTGATTCCTTGTGCGGATCCAACATATGGTTGGGCACCCTTATGCCCCACACTTTTGGTGTCTAGATTATCTATGAGTATTTTTTAGTGGTATAGTCCATTTGATATGGCACTTGCCAGGGCATCACCAGTTCATAGATTCTTTGGGAACTCATCGGGGTTTTAGCCTGCCCAGAAGGGGGCTTAACGGAGGTGAGCCAACCCCGAAGGATTGTGTAGACATATGGGGTCGCGAGGAGGGCAGTGATTGGCTTGGACCAACTACTGGGCCCCACATCATGGAATTGTGGATGGGAAAGTACGCCCGGTTGTGCAACAAGGAGTTGATCTCTCATGGGTAAAGTAACACACCTATGCAGAGTGTAATAATTGTAACTTGTTACTCCCTGTTCCGGGAAGGAGCTACGAGTGCGGCAGGAAAGGAACTCCATGAAAGTTCTGGTCAACCTGTGAAGGTTGATGGTCATAGATTTTCACAATAAAATCAATCTTTGAAGAAAGGTTTACCAAAAATGCATAGTTCCAAGGGCTTATAGTCTGAGGTGGTAGATAGAGCATCAAACTTCCAACCTTGCATATAATGAACTTGCTGGGTAACGCTGTTACTCACCTTTTCCTTTGATACCCTGCTTAGACTCTGAGGATCCCGAAGAAACCCCAATGTATGCAGTTGAGAGTCAAGAGGTCTTTTATGAAGAACCCAATATGTACGGTGCCGTGGAAGGGGTGGACTACGATGTCGTCTACGGAGGAGAGCACCAGGAGTCAGAATAATTACCATAGTTATAGGATCCAATTGAGCCGAGCAACATGAACAATATATAACAATAAGTTGTTGAGCTCAATTTGGAGTTTAAGTTGTCACTTTAAATTTTCCGCTGAAATACTTTATATTTGGTTTGTAAGTTGAATCTTTTGAAGTCTTGAACTTCTTGTATTGTAATAATAATAATAATAATAAGGTGTGTATGTTTTAAATTTGGACCCATAATGTTTCTGTTGTACCACTCTGAGGGAAGTGATATTGACGGAACGGTGTTCTGTGGATATCATTTCAACGACTATAGTGTACTACACATGCAGTGGTATGATGGGTCACCGCATCTAATCCTGCGACTTCTAAGTTGTTCTCCATGGTCTGCAGCCATTCATCAGCATCTAATGGCTCTTCATACTTACTAAAAATGGGTGGATTGGTGTTCTAAAAGTTCTTGAGCTTGGATCCATGGTTATCCTGGTTTCCATGGCCTTGATTGTTGTTTGCCATCTGAGTTATGTGTTGAAGGGTGGCTAAGTTGGCTTGACATTCGGCTCTTTTAGCTTCACGGTCCAAAACCAACATTTGCAAGATTTGCAGCATTGGGTCCGGGGATGAACTACTTCCTCTGCGAGGCATCTAAAGATTGAGATAGATCATGAGACAAGAGGGAAATTTCTAAGGTTCATGGCTTTGTTTTTGAAAGGTTTTTAAACTTTAATTTTGACTCGAGTTTTGCCACTAGCAACTTGATTTTCATTCATTAATTCATTCATTCATAGCACCCAATACAAACACACACCACACTAAGTAACAGATGGTTTTAGGAACCATTCTGTGAAGCTACGATACAGTCGGACCGTATACAACTCACACCTACGCTAGTGCTCAAGTGTTACTACTCCTCAGAATTAGTGGCTTCATCATCATCAATGAAGGCGGAATCATCATCATCAGTGTGGAAGTTTATGGCTTGGTCCTCCAGGTAATCATCATCATCACTGAGGTAGGAGTAGGGGGCTCCACGGATATCTTCCCCTGCATTCTCCCTCTCCTCAAGCTGCATGTCCCGCTCATGGATGGTCTCCTCCAAATCCGACACCTTGTGACGAAGGAGGTCAATGATCTGATCCTTCTTGCCAAGCCGACAGCGAAGTGATTGGTGATCCTTCACAAGCATGGCGAGGGTCTGGTCCTTCTTGAATGCAATGGCATAGTTGTGGTTGGTTGATGGCTCCCAACACTTGTCGTGGAATGCTTCGTTGGAAACCCCAAGATCAAGGTATGAAGTACCATAGCAGCAAGTTTCCCTCAGTAAGAAATCGAGGTTATCAAACCAGTAGGAGGAAGGAAACATCACATAGGTGTTGCTGGCAACATGGAGACCTGCACAACACAACCTCGCGACTTTTCCCCAACAAATCAGTGAGGTTGTCAAGCTCACCGGTTTGCTGTAACAAAGGATTAAACATATGGTGTGGAAGGTAATGGTTTGCAGCAAGTAAACAAGTAATAGTGGAAGATGTATCAATGGTAAAGATTGGACCGGGGTCCATAGTTCACTAGAGGTGCTCTCCTTAGATAAACAACTTGGCATGAACAGTAAACAAATTACATCAGGGCAATTGACAGGAACTGAGAAAGGCATAACAATGCAATTACTAGTCAAAAAGATCCTATGAGATTCTATTGGGCAATACAACAAGATACATCGATCGCCATCCAACTGCATCTATGACTAGAAGTCCACCTTCGGGTTATCATCCGAACCCCCGTTAGTATTAAGTTTCAAGCAACAGACAACTGTTTAAGCAAAGTGTGTAAGGTAAACAGTCCACATGTTCCATGAACAAGAGACCGTTGTTCTCTCCCTAGTAGCAACAGCACATCTACAACCGAAGAGATTATTGTCACTTCACTTGGAAAATAGAGGCATGAACCCACTATCGAGCATAAATACCCCCTCTTGGAGTCACTAGCAACTACTTGGCCAAGATAGCTACTAACAACGGAGAGCATGCAAGATCACAAACAACACATACATGATAGAATAATAAAGACAAAACCATTAATCAAACCAACATAATAATCTCAATATCCATCGGATCCCCGCAAACACAACATGCATGATTACAAATAGATTAGATCTTGATCATGAATGGAGCTCAGAAGATCTATACATGCAAGCACAAAGGAGGAGATACAACCATCTAGCTACTACATGGACCCATAGTCCAAGGTGGAACTACTCACGCATCATACCGGAGAGAAGGCCTCCGAGATGATCTCCCCTCTGGCTACAGACGGTTTCGTGGATATTTGATCGGGTGCTTAGGGTTTCTGCATCGGGGGCTTCTTATAGGCGAAGGGGTAGGCTGAGTCGGTGGCCAGGGGCCCCACACCCTAGACAGGCGTGGGCCCACCTGTGGCCACGCCTGGGGGGTGTGTCCCCTCTAGCACACCTCCCCGGCTCCCCTCTGGACTTCTTATTCCCCACGGAAAGTAATTGGCTTTGACGTTTGTCCCGTCCAATTCTGAGAATATTTGTTTACTAACTTTTCTGAAACCAAAAACAGCAGAAAATAGGCATCTGGCACTGTTGCAACTTGTTAATAGGTTAGTACCAGAAAACATGAAAAAAGCACCTCAAAGTGTAGACAAGTAAAGCAAAGTAGATACTAAACAAGCATGGAGCATCAAAAATTATAGATACGTTTCCGACATATCAACATCCCAAGCTTAACTCCTGCTCGTCTTCGAGTAGGTAAGTGATAAGTAGAATAATTTTTGAGGTGAACATGCACCCCCGCAATAAAGATCCAACCATTTGCAAACATTGAAATCTAGGATCAAAGAACTCTAAACATGTGCATGGAAGAATGGAGTTCTAACAATAGGACATAGTAACTATGCATGCAACATGGCAAGCTACAAACAAAGATCATGAATAACATGCATTGAAAAACGTTTGTTTGTTTCACATACAGAAAACATAGCATAGTGGCAATCAGCTTGTCCCTCATAGAGTAGCAAATAGATGCATAGGACACCTTCAAAGTTCACAAGGGTGACTAGAAACAAATAGCACAAGAACAAGTAATATCACAATATGCATCAATTAATAAGCTTTGGAACACTGCACACAGAATGACAACTATGCTCTCTTAATGGTGCCTAAAGGTAGAAGGTGGAGACTTAATAATGGTGGAAGAAAGGCCTTTTTATAAAGGAAGCAGGGATTACAAGTTTCAAAAAGAGCTTCCAAAAATTATGGTACTTGTTAGCTTTCATCCCTCATTGCCCCTATCATAAGCATCTTGAAGTGGTTAAGGTTAAAGTGGCAAAGGTAGAGTATATGCTTGACGAAGTATAAGTTGGCAATCTCAAGTCCTTGAATATGAGGGCCACACCTCATGCATACTCAACTTTGGGTCTAGGTAAGTTCTTGTCATTTTAATTATTTGCATATCATTGAGAATCGCCAACGGGGTACCCCTTGCACATGGTACAGGAGCTTTCCCATAACCAAAATGACAAGCCAAGTAGACAATGAGCATCTCAGCCATCATTTTATTTACCATATGCATATATTTTTATTGAGGATGCTTCATAGATAGCTCACTATGGTGATGCTGCAAGTTTCCACCATGATTAGGCATGGCTTAGGCTAGCGGCCCAGGAGTTTCTCTAACATAGAATACAAACTCCATGGACTTACAAGTTCCCTCTTTATTTCACACCGGTGACATCCATAGACAAAAGAGCATGATATCAACTGAGTACAAAGTAAAGTGAAATGTTAAAAACGTACCCCGTGACAGCACGGTTCTGCTAATTCCAACTTATAAGTGCAAGCATATAGAACAAAGTTGTCACAATGGTTCATGTTTAATAGGGGCAAAGAATACAGTGTGCCGTCAAGTTCGTGAGGGCTTTAATCACTAAGTTTTCACATAACAAAATAGTTTGTAATTGGAAGATAGCTGAAAACAAGAATATACTTGGAATGGTGAAACACACCATGCATAGGAGTTTATAGTGGACGCTTTCGAATAACTTGGTTTCTGGGAGTTGGAGGCATGAGTAGAACTTACTCATACAAGTGGAGGCTAGCAAAAGACTAGGAGCAACCAACTAAGGGAGCATAATGGCCATAATCATGCAGAGCAACAAAGCATACTAATCAAAGAAAATAGTGGTTCTACAAGTCAAGGACTAAATGATCATAGAGGCTAATGGTGACTTGTCATTGTCATAACATGGTGTAAGCATGTGCCAAGTCAACCCAAGCAAAGCATCACAGGAGAATACCACAATACTATGCTTTTGGATGCTAAAACAATGCATAATTTCTTCAAGGCACACTAAGTAATCCCAATTGTTTGGAACAAGACATGCTACAGAAATAATCACTAATCGTAATGCTAAAACAACACCTAGCATGTCATGCTAAAGTCTAAGTCATAGTCAATGCAAGCTCCTCTTGCACTTCAAGCAAGAACTTACTACTCCTTTCCAACACCAAGCAAACTTATTTGCAAAACAACACAGCGAGAACGGGGGTCCAAACTACTTAACCAAACTAAACAACTAATCAAAGCAAACGAAAACTAAGACGCTCCAAGAACAACACAACTGTGCATGAAACAATAAAAATGAAGTGTCTAGATAGACCTAAGGTTTTTATTGATGAACAAGGGGATGCCTTGTTCATCCCCAAGCTTTGACGCTTGTACCTCTTGGATATTTCTTGGGGTGACACCATGGTGGCATCCCCAAGCTTGAGCTTTTGTCCATTCTTCATCTATGTACATCATTCTCTCTCTACACCTAAATTTTTTCCTTCATACAAAACTTCACACAATCTTCATTAGCAACATTAGCTTATTCAAAAGATATTAGACCACTGGCAAAGCTTTGAAAAAGCAAGGATTTTCACTAAAACACACAAGCTACTGTAGAAACTCCTTAAAAAATCTCAATTTCCCAAAAAGAACTCAAAAAAGAATCAATAAGAAGCAAATGCAAATAATGGCAGAAATCTGTCAAAATAGACCAGCAGGTAGAAACCGATTTATTCGAACATATTTTGTTGCTCAAATCAAAAAGTGTTGAACTAACGAAAGTTAGCTAAAATACTAGGGGATTTATTCGTAAATTTTGAGCTCAATCCGAGTAACATAGACTCCTCACAATTTTTTTGGTGGAGGAAAGAAATCTGTTTCTGGACAGCAACTCCCCAAATCTTACTTCCCTCTCATTAGAGGTCATTCTTGGCACAAAAAGCAAATAAAAAGGATAAGGAGAGGTCATTACTAAAGTAATAACTTCCAAGTCTCAAGTAAACTCTTGGGTTATCTCCCAACAAGTACTTTTCTTTAACGCCTTTAAGTTAGGCACAGAAAGTTTGAGAAGATGCTCACATAAGAATTATGAATTGAAATCAAAGAGAGCATCAAGAAGAAAATTCAAAACACATTTAAGTCTAACCCACTTCCTATGCACAGGAATATTGTGTGCAAATAATTTCACAAAAAAAAGTGACAGGAATAGGAAGATGAAACAAGAGAAACTTCAAAACTTTCAGCACATAGAGAGGTGTTTCAATACCATGAAAACTTCTACAACCATACTTTCCTATCTCATAATAATTTTCAGTAGAATCATGAATAAACTCAACAATATAGCTATCACATAAAGCATGCTTTTCATGATCTACAAACACATAATTTCTATCAAGCTCAAAAATAGTGGGATTAAAACCTTCATAGGTTTTACCCAAAGTAGATATTTCAAAAGGATCCACAGGAACATAGCATTCATCCTCCTTTGATAAGTGGGAGACAATCAAATAATATGGGAGGTAAAGAGTTACTCTCATTAGAAGGTAGGCATGGGTAGATCCATTCTTCCTCCTTTTGTTCATCACTCTCCTCCTCTTTTTCATCTAATGAGCTTCCAGTTTCAACAATTTCTTCTTCCATAGGCTCCTGCAAGGCTTTAGTCTCTTTCATTTGTGGAAAGCATCTATTAAAATATTCAAGAATATAGCCATTTTATTCCTTGTAATTTTCAAAGCAAAATTTAAGTATCTCATAAACCTCATTTTCATAAGGTGGATCATCAGTATTTTAAAGCAAACTAGCAAGTTAAAATGCACCCTTGAAGGCAATAAATTCTTCAATTTGCTCCACATCATAAAAGTCATAATTTCCTATAACATAGGAAGATATGGTAACATTATCATTATACTCACATCGAAAAGGAAGGTGTTTGTACCTCCTACAGCAACAAGATTTATCAAAGCAATAAGTAACATTATAAGTAGAGCACACCTCTCTAGCAATAATATTCAACTTATCAATTTGTTCCCATAAGTGTTTCCCTTTTTCTGACAAATGGTGTTCCTTATAATAATACCTTTGTTCATCCGTGAACCCACCTTGCCAATAAGAACTAGTTTCAAAGAAACCATCCATTGATAGAAAGCATGACCAAGCAAGGCAAAGACAGACCAACAACTAGAGCAGGAACTAATTTTTTTGGGGTTTTTTAAAAGAGGCAAACAAAACCAAGCAAAATAAACAAAGCAAACTAAAAACAAAGTAAAGAGAAAGGAAATGAAGGACTCCCCTTGTGAAGACATCCTTAGCCTCCCCAGAAACGGCGCCAGAAATTAACTTGATGGCGCCCAACACTTGTCGTGGAATGCTTCGTTGGAAACCCCAAGAGCAAGGTATGAAGCAGCATAGCAGCAAGTTTCCCTCAGTAAGAAACCCAGGTTATCGAACCAGTAGGAGTAAGGAAACGTCACACAAGTGTTGCTGGCAACGTAGAGACCTGCACAACACAAACTCAAGACTTTGCCCCAACGAATCAGTGAGGTTGTCGAGCTCACCGATTTGCTGTAACAAAGGATTAAACGTATGGTGTGGAAGGTAATAGTTTGCAGCAAGTAAACAGGTAACAGTGGAAGATGTATCAATGGTAAAGATTGGACCGGGGTCCATAGTTCACTAGAGGTGCTCTCCTTAGATAAACAACATGGCATGAAAAGGGTAAACAAATTACAGCAGGGCAATTGACAGGAACTGAGCAAGGCATAACAATGCAATTAGTAGTGAGAAAGATCGTATGAGATTCGATTGGGCAATACAACAAGATACATAGACCGCCATCCAACTGCATCTATGACTAGAAGTCCACCTTCAGGTTATCATCTGAACCCCCTCTAGTATTAAGTTGCAAGCAACAGAAAACTGCTTTAAGCAAAGTGTGTAAGGTAAACAGTCCACATGTTCCATGAACAAGAGACCATTGTTTTCTCCCTAGTAGCAACATCACATCTACAGCCAAAGAGATTATTGTCACTTCCCTTGGAAACTAGAGGCATGAACCCATTATTGAGCATAAATACCCCCTCTTAGAGTCACTAGCAACTACTTGGCCAAGATAGCTACTAACAACGGAGAGCATGCAAGATCACAAACAACACATACATGATAGAATCATAAAGGAAAAACCATTAATCAAACCAACATAATAATCTCAATATCCATCGGATCCCCGCAAACACAACATGCATGATTACAAATAGATTAGATCTTGATCATGAACGGAGATCACATGATCTATACATGAAAGCACAAAGGAGGAGACAACCATCTAGCTACTACATGGACCCATAGTCCAAGGTGGAACTACTCACGCATCATACCGGAGAGAAGGCCTCCGGGATGATCTCCCCTCCGGCAGGGTTCCGAGAAGAACTTCAGCCCCCCCCCCACCTGATCTAGGGACGATGGTGGCGGCGGCTATAGACGGTTTCGTGGATATTTGATCGAGTGCTTAGGGTTTCTGCATCAGGGGCTTCTTATAGGCAAAGGGGGAGACTGAGGCGGTGGCCAGGGGCCCCACACCCTAGCTAGGCGCGGGCCCACCTGTGGTCGCGCCTGGGGGGTGTGGCCCCTCTGGCTCACCTCCCCGGCTCCCCTCTAGACTTCTTGTTCCCCACGGAAAGTAATTGACTTTGACGAATGTCCCGTCCAATTCCGAGAATATTTCTTTACTAACTTTTCTGAAACCAAAAACAGTAGAAAACAGGCACCTAACACTGTTGCAACTTGTTAATAGGTTTGTACCAGAAAACATGAAAAAAGAATCTCAAAGTGTAGACAAGTAAAGCAAAGTATATACTAAACAAGCATGGAGCATCAAAAATTATAGATACGTTTCCGACGTATCATTGGTGTATGCGCGGGCGTTGTCCAACTCGTTCTTTCTGTCATGCAGCATGAAGCTGAGATAATCCACGTGATGCTTCAGCTCGGGATGTTGAGGCACCTTTGTCCCATAGCATCACGCCTTGTGTAGTACTCAAAGTGAGTACCCTTGATCTGATTGATGCTTTTCCCACATAGACGGGCAAGAGCTTCCTACATAGCCCTGGCGAGTCCGTCTAGCCAGTTGTTATCTCTTAAGGTGAATTGGATTCCCTCTGAGGTGGGTGCCTCCATCTTCCCTCTAAGATTTGCAACAATCGGCCATTCTAGTTATCCTCCTTGCTGATTGATGGCGCCCAATACTTGTCGTGGAACGCTTCATTGGAAACCCCAAGAGCAAGGTATGAAGCAGCACTGCAGCAAGTTTCCCTCAGTAAGAAACCGAGGTTATCGAACCAGCGGGAGGAAGGAAACGTCACACAGGTGTTGCTGGCAACTTGGAGACCTGCACAACATAAACTCAAGACTTTGCCCCAACGAATCAGTGAGGTTGTCAAGCTCACCGGTTTGTTGTGATAAAGGATTAAACGTATGGTGTGGAAGTTAATGGTTTGCACCAAGTAAACAAGACAGTGGAAGATGTATCAATGGTAAAGATTGGACCGGGGTCCATAGTTCACTAGAGGTGCTCTCCTTATATAAACAGCATGGCATGAAGGGTAAACAAATTACAGTGGGGCAATTGACAGGAACTGAGCAAGGCATAACAATGCAATTACTAGCCAGAAAGATCCTATGAAGTTGATTGGGCAATACAACAATATACATAGACCATAATCCAACTACATCTATGACTAGAAGTCCACCTTCAGGTTATCATCCGAACCCCCTCCAGTATTAAGTTGCAGGCAACAGACAACTACTTTAAGCAAAGTGTGTAAGGTAAACAGTCCACATGTTCCATGAACAAGAGACCGTTGTTTTCTCCCTAGTTGCAACAGCACATCTACAACCGAAGAAATTTCTATCACTTCCCTTGGAAACTAGAGGCATGAACCCACTATCGAGCATAAATACTCCCTCTTGGAGTCACTAGCAACTACTTGGCCAAGATAACCACTAGCAACAGAGAGCATGCAAGATCACAAACAACACAGACATGATAGAATCATAAAGATAGAACCATTAATCAAACCAACATAATAATCTCAATATCCATCGGATCCCCGCAAACACAACATGCATGATTACAAATAGATTAGATCTTGATCACGAACGGAGATCACAAGATCTATACACGAAAGCACAAAGGAGGAGATACAACCATCTAGATACTACATGGACCCATAGTCCAAGGTGGAACTACTCACAAATCATACTGGAGAGAAGGCCTCCGGGATGATCTCCCCTCCGGCAGGGTGCCGGTAAGTGCTTCAGATACCCCCCCCCCCCCCCCCCCCCCCCGATCTAGGGACGATGGTGGTTGTGGCTATAGACGGTTTCATGGAATATTGATCGGGTGCTGAGAGTTTCTGCATCTGGGCCTCTTATAGGAGAAGGGGCGAGACCGGGAGGTAGCCAGGGTGCCCAAACCCTAGCCAGGCGCCGGGCTGGGCCCACCTGCGCCTAGGGTGGGTCTGGCCCCCTGGCTGGCCTTCCGGGCTCCCCTCTGGACCTCTTGTTCCCCACGGAAAGTTATTGACTTTGTCTTTCGTCCTGTCCAATTCCGAGAATATTTCTTTACTAACTTTTCTGAAACCAAAAACAGCAGAAAACAGGCATTTGGCACTGTTGCAACTTCTTAATAGGTTAGTACCATAAAACATGTAAAAAGCACCTCAAAGTGTAGACAAGTAAAGCAAAGTATATACTAAACAAGCATGGAGCATCAAAAATTATGGATACGTTTCCAACGTATCAGCATCCCCAAGCTTAACTCCTGCTCTTCCTCGAGTAGGTAAGTGATAAAAAGAATAATTTTTGAGGTGAACATGCGCCCTCACAATAAATATCCAACCATTTGCAAGCATTGAAAACTGGGATCAAAGAACTCTAAACATGTGCATGAAAGAATGGAATTCTAACAGTAGGACATAGTAACTATGGATGCAACATGGCAAGCTACAAACAAAGATCATGAATAACATGCAGTTGAAAAAAGTTTGTATGTTTCACATATAGAAAACATAGCATAGTGGCAATAAGCTTGTCCCTCATAGAGTAGCAATATAAATGCATAGGACACCTTCAAAGTTCACAAGGGTGACTATAAACAAGTAGCACAAGAACAAGTAATAACACAAGATGCATCAATTAATAACCTTTGGAACATTGCACACAGAATGACAACTCTGCTCTCTTAATGGTGCCTAAAGGTAGAAGGTGGAGACTCAATAATGGTTGAAGAAAGGCCTTTTTATAAAGGAAGTAGGGATTACAAGTTTCAAAAAGAGCTTCCAAAAATTATGGTACTTATTAGCTTTCAGCCCTCATTGCCCCTATCATAAGCATCTTGAAGTGGTTAAGGTTAAAGTGGCAAAGCTGGAGTATATGTTTGACAAAGTATAAGGTGGCAATCTCAAGTCCCTTGACTATGAGGGCTACACCTCATTGATACTCAACTTAGGGCCTAGGCAAGTTCTTGTCACTGTAAGTATTTGCATATCATTGAGAACCGCCAATGGGGTACCCCTTTCACATGGTATAGGAGCTTTCCCATAACCAAAATGACAAGGCAAGCAGACAATGAGCATCTCAGCAATTCTTCTTATGTACCATGGGAATATGGTGCTTTTTTCTCTCTTTCCTCTTTTCTCAATCTGTCTCTCTTTTTTTATAAGAAGAATGCTTCATAGATGTCACTATGGTGATGCTGCAAGTTTCCACCATGATTAGGCATGGCTTAGGCTAGCGGCCCAGGCATTTCTCTAGCACAGAATACAAACTCCATGGACTTACAAGTTCCCACTTGATTTCACACCGGTAACATCCATAGACAAAAGAGCATGATATCAATGGAGTACAAAAAGTACTAGTGCAATGTTGAAAATGTTCCCCGTGACAGCACGGTTCAGCTAATCCCAACTTATAAGTGCAAGCATATACAATAAAGTTTCCTCAATGGTTCAAGTTTATTAGGGGCAAATAATAAAGTGTGCCATCAAGTTCGTGAGGGCTTTAATCACTAAGTTTTCACATAACACAATAGTTTTTAATTGGAAGATAGTTGAAAACAAGAATTAACTTAGAATGGTGTAACACAACATGCATAGGAGTTTATAGTCTACACCTTGGAATAACTTGGTTTCTTGGGAGTTGGAAGCATGAGTAGAACTTACTCATACAAGTGGAGGCTAGCAAAAGACTGGGAGAAGCCAACTAAGAGAGCAATAATGGCCATAATTATGCAATGCAACAAAGCAAACTAATCAAAGCAAAGAGTGGTACTACAAGTCAAGGACTAAATGATCATATAGGCTAATGGTGACTTGTCATAGTCATATCATGGTATAAGCATGTGCCAAGTCAACCCAAGCAAAACATTAAAGGAGAAAACCACAATACTATGCTTTTGCATGCTAGAACAACGCATAATTTCTTCAAGGCACACTAAGAAATCCCAATTGTTTGGAAAAAGGCATGATACAGCAATAATCAGTAAGCATAATGCTAAAACAACACCTAGCATGTCATGCTAAAGTCTAAGTCACAGTCAATGCAAGCTCCTCTTGCACTTCAAGCAAGAACTTACTACTCATTTCCAAACACCAAGCAAACTTATTTGTAAAACAACACAGCAAGAACGAGGGTCCAAACTACTAAAGCAAACTAAACAACTAAGCAAACAAAAACTAAGACGCTCCAAGAACAACACAACTGTGCATGAAACAATAAAAGCGAAGTGTCTAGACAGACCTGAGCTTTTTATTGATGAAGAAGGGGATGCCTTGGGCATCCCCAAGCTTTGAAGCTTGTACCTCTTGGATATTTCTTGGGGTTACACCATGGTGGCATCCCAAAGCTTGAGCTTTTTCCATTCTTCATCTCATTGCATCATTCTCTCTCTACACCTGAAATTTTTCCTTCATACAAAACTTCACACAATCTTCATTAGCAACATTAGCTTATTCAAAAGATATTAGACCACTGGAAAAGCTTTATAACATCAAGGATTTTCACTAAAAACAAAAGCACCTGAAGTAACTCCTTCAAAGAAACTCAATTTACCTGAAGAGAGCTCAAAAAGGAATCAATAAGAAGCAAATGCAAATAATGGCAGAAATCTGTCAAAACAGACCAGCAAGTAGAAACGAATTTTTTTGAACATATTCTGTTGCTCAAATCAAAAAGTGTTGAACTAACTAAAGTTATCTAACATACTTGGGGATTTATTCGTAAATGTTGAGCTCAATCCGAGTTACAGAGACTCCTCACGAATTTTTTGGTGGAGGACAGAAATCTGTTTCGGGACAGCAACTCCCCAAATCTTACTTCCCTCTCATTAGAGGTCATTCTTGGCACAAAAAGAAAATAAAAAGGATAAGGAGAGGTTATTACAGAAGTAATAACTTCCAATACTCAAGGAAACTCTTGTGTTATCTCCCAACAAGTACTTTTCTTTAACGCCTTTAAGTTAGGCACAAGAAGCAAGAAGAATCAAGTATTTTCAAATGAAGAAGCATTAACATCAAATCTTGCTTTCAAAGGAGGAGCAAGAAGCAACTTCTCTCTCCTCATAGGGAAGTGTTCAATAACTTTCTTGAATGGGAATTGATATTTGATGGTGCCTTATTTCATATCAATGATGGCACCAACTATTCTAACAAAAGGTCTTCCCAAAGTAATAGGACAAGAAGCATTGTATTCAACACCCAAAACATAGAAATCCACAGGTACATAAGCATTATTAACCATAATGAGAACATCATTAATACTCCCCATGAGTTTCTTTTTAGCATTATCATTGAGTGGGACATCCAAATAACAATCTTCTAATGGTGGTAAATCAAGCATTTCATAAATCTTCCTAGGCATAATAGAGATACTAGAACCAAGATCACATGAAGCTTTAAGATCAAAGTCATTCACTTGCATATTAATAATGGGTTCCCAACTATATTCTACTTTCCTAGGAATAGGAGCTTTGTGTTTTACCTTCTCTTCCTTAATCTTAACAAGAGCATCTGTAATGTGTTTGGTAAAGGCAACATGCATATCACTAGCATCAGGACTTCTAGCAAGCTTTTGCAAGAACATAATCACTTTAGAAATATTGCAACCATCAATATCAAAATCAAACTTAGCATCACTAGTAGTAGGATCAATAGGCTTAGGCATAGTAGGAGGAGGAATAGGGGCTACTTGTGGTTTAGTGGTGATAGTGCACACACTAATGTTTCTATCAATTTCAGCTTCCCTTTCCCACCTAGCTTGAAGTTAAGCTAATAGCCTAACATTTTCATCAGTAGTAACTTGTATGGCATGAGCAGTAGCAAAGGTGTTTTCCATAGTTTCAGGTTTAGCATCCATTTTATTAACCAAGGAAGTTTGAGCTTCAGACAAATAGGATATATTTTTCTCAACAGTTAAAAGCTTTTCCTCTATAGTCTTATTGAAAGTGGTTTGTTTACTAATAAAGTCCTTGAGCATGACTTCAAGTTCAGAGGGGGCACTTCTAGAATTATTGTAAGAGCTTCCATAGGAATTTCCATTATTAGGAGGATAAGGCCTATAATTGTTGTTGCTACCAAAATTATTCCTATAGGCATTATTGTTGAAATTGTTGTTTCTAATGAAGTTCACATCAACTTGCTCTTCTTGAGCAACCAAAGAGGCTAAGGGAACACTATTGGGATCTAGAGGAGCTTTCACATTAACAATCATAGCCATAATAACATCAATCTTTTCACTCAAAGAGGAAGTTTCCTCAACAGAATTTACCTTCTTACCATGTGGAGCTCTCTCAACATGCCATTCAGAGTAGTTAACCATCATATTATAAAGGAGCCTTGTTGCAGCACCCAAGGTGAGTCCCATAAAAGTACCTCCAGCAGCAGAATCCAACAGGTTTCTTGAGGAGAAGTTCAAACTTGCATAAAAAGTTTGGATAATCATCCAAGCAATGAGTCCATGAGTAGGGCAATTTTTAACAAAAGATTTCATTCTTTCCCAAGCAGGAGCAACATGTTCACTATCAAGCTGTTTAAATTTCATAATGTCACTTCTCATAGCAATAATCTTAGCAGGAGGATAGCACTTTCCAATAAAAGCATCTTTGCACTTAGTCCAAGAATCAATACTATTTTTAGGCAAAGATAGCAACCATTATTTAGCTTTTCCCCTCAAGGAGAAAGGAAAAAGCATGAGCTTAATAATATCTCCATCTACATCCTTATACTTTTGCATCTCACAAAGTTCAACAAATCTATTAAGATGGGCAGCAGGATCATCAGAACCAGCACCAGAAAATTGCTCTCTCATCACAAGATCAACAAAGTAGGCTTAATTTCATAAAAGATAGCATCAGGAGTAGGTGGAGCAATAGGTGTGCTTAGGAAATCATTGTTGTTGGTGCTAGTGAAGTCACACAACTTGGTGTTCTCAGCAGAGTTCATTTTGGCAAAGGTGGTCAAGCCAAAAGCAGCAGCAGCTAGAGCAGGAACTAATTTTTTGTGTTTTTGAATAAGGCAAGCAAACCAAACTAGACTAATTTTTTGGGTTTTTTGGAAAGAGGCAAACAAAACCAAGCAAAATAAACAAAGCAAACTAAAAACAAAGTAAAGAGAAAGTAAGTGAAGGACTCCCCTAGTGAAGACCTCCTTAGCCTCCCAGGCAACAGCTCCAGAAATTAGCTTGATGGCGCCCAATACTTGTCGTGGAACGCTTCGTTGGAAACCCCAAGAGCAAGGTATGAAGCAGCACAGCAGCAAGTTTCCCTCAGTAAGAAACCGAGGTTATCGAACCAGTAGGAGGAAGGAAACGTCACACAGGTGTTGCTGGCAACGTGGAGACCTACACAACACAAACTCAAGACTTTTCCCCAACGAATCAGTGAGGTTGTCAAGCTCACCGGTTTGCTGTAACAAAGGATTAAACGTATGGTGTGGAAGATAATGGTTTGCAGCAAGTTATCAAGTAACAGTGGAAGATGTATCAACGGTAAAGATTGGACCGGGGTCCATAGTTCAATATAGGTGCTCTCCTTAGATAAACAACATGGCATGAAGGGTAAACAAATTATAGTGGGGCAATTGATAGGAACTGAGCAAGGCATAACAATGCAATTACTAGCTAGAAAGATACTATGAAGTTTATTGGGCAATGCAACAATATACATAGACCGTAATCCAACTGCATCTATGACTAGAAATCCACCTTCAGGTTATCATCCGAACCCCCTTCAGTATTAAGTTGCAGGCAACAGACAACTGCTTTAAGCAAAGTGTGTAAGGTAAACAGTCCACATGTTCCATGAACAAGAGACCGTTGTTTTCTCCCTAGTATCTATAGCACATCTACAACCGAAGAGATTTCTGTCACTCCCCTTGGAAACTAGAGGCATGAACCCACTATCGAGCATTAATACTCCCTCTTGGAGTCACTAGCAACTACTTGGCCAAGATAACCACTAGCAACAGAGAGCATGCAAGATCACAAACAACACAGACATGATAGAATCATAAAGATTTAACCATTAATCAAACCAACATAATAATCTCAATATCCATCGGATCCCCGCAAACACAACATGCATGATTACAAATAGATTAGATCTTGATCATGAATGGAGCTCACAAGATCTATACATGAAAGCACAAAGGAGGAGATACAACCATCTAGCTACTACATGGAACCATAGTCCAAGGTGGAACTACTCACAAATCATACCGGAGAGAAGGCCTCCGGGATGATCTCCCCTCCGAGAGGGTGCGGAGAAGAGCTTTAGATCCCCCCTGGTCTATGGACGATGGTGGCGGCGGCTATAGACGGTTTCATGGAATATTGATCAGGTGCTAAGAGTTTCTGCATCGGGGGCTTCATATAGGCGAAGGGGTGAGATCGGGAGGCGACCAGAGTGCTCGAACCCTAGCCAGGCGCGGGGTTGGGCCCACCCGCGCCTAGGGTGGGTTTGGCCCCCCTCGCTGGCCTTCCGGGCTCCCCTCTGGACTTCTTGTTCCCCACGGAAAGATATTGACTTTATCTTTCGTCCCGTCCAATTCCGAGAATATTTCTTTACTAACTTCTCTAAAACCAAAAACAGTAGAAAACAGGCATCTGGCATTGTTGCAACTTGTTAATAGGTTAGTACCAGAAAACATGTAAAAAACACCTCAAAGTGTAGACAAGTAAAGCAAAGTAGATACTAAACCAGCATGGAGCATCAAAAATTATGGATACGTTTCCAACGTATCACTGATCGTTGAGCTGTGCTCCGAAGAAATCGGGGTGCGGGTGCTTAAGAAGTTCCGAGAGTTGGTCCAAATCACGCTCAAAGATGATTTGTCCTCCATCGCCCAACTGGTAGAACATGCTATACTTCACCTCCATCTATAAGAATGTACGATGAGTAAGTTAGTGAGGTGATCAAATGTGTCAAATTTTATGTAAGTTTTCAAGAATTTTTGAGGGACATGAATTTTCATGAAAGAATCTAAGTGATAAGATGTCACATCCCAAAATTCTCCAAATTTTGAAATGTGAAAAATAAACAAACAAAAGAAACAATTGCTGAAATTTAGGGTGAAAAGAAACTTTTTGCTTCTAAATGGAAACATCAAAACCTTACTTGAAAAAAATTTGAATAAGAAGGCAACGAACAAATATTACAAAGATCAAATGCATTCATGCATGGAAAATATATTGAATTTAAAGCACTTGGAAAAGTTAAACCAAAACCATAAACCCTAATAAAAGAAATCATCTCCAAGATCACCCAAAGACTATGGCTTTGTCCCATATAAAATTTAGCAACAAATATTTCTAAATGACCAGAAATAGTAAACAAAAATATTATAAAACCATGGAAATTGATTTCATTCAATTTGGAGCCATGCAAAAAAACTTATGATTTTTAATAAAATAAAAGAAAGTAATTCCCAAGGCTAATTAAAGCTCCTAACAAAAAAATCAATACCAAATTGTGAGCAAATTAATCTTAAAAGGATTTAAAAAGATAAATAAATATTAAATAAAATTATACAAAGTGGAATCACCAATTTTAGAACTATAAATAAAAAGATATGGATTTGATAAGATAAAGAAAGAATTAAATAAATAAGAAATATTTAAAAGACAATTTAAAACATTGGCCAAATCCACAAGCAAATGGAATAGAATTAATTCAAATAAAAAAAGAGTAAAAGATTATTTGAATAAAATTATATGGGCTTGAACCATATTCAATTTTATTTAAATAAAGACAAAATGCCTAATTTAAATAAATATTAAATCATACGAGAATATATGAAATATACTAAAGTGGACTTTAAACACACTAAATAACTGGTATAAAAACCTAATGAAAGTTTGGAAAATATTTGAAATCAAATGGATGTTTAAATCATTTGAATCAAATGAAAATAGAAAATAGAAATGGAAAAGGAAAAAGGTTAAGAAGGAAAAAAATGGAAAAGAACCCCCTAGCAAACCAGGCCCAACAGCAGGCCCAGCACACAGCTCACCCGGCTCCCCTCTCTCCCTGCAGAATCTTTCTCACCGCAGCCTCCACCCACACCCCCACTGACGCCCTAGACCCACGTCCACGTCACCGCGTCGTCTTCACCCGCGCAGACCAGTTCTTCCCTCCCTCCTCCCCGACTGTTTCTTGCCGATAATTTCTCGGCGTAAATTCATTTGATTGCACGGTTAATCCTCCCCCTCGACCATGCTATCTGAACCCCCTATGTCTCCTCCCCATTTCCCCTGACTTCCCCGCATCAGAGAGCCCCTAGGCTGCCATGAATTGGACCCGCACCGCCGTAGCTCTGACGAGCTCGTCGATGAATTCCGGTGAGCACATGCCTCCCCCTACCCTCTGGTTCAAGCTAGATCTTTTGTCATCACCATGCAAATCTACTGACCCCAACCACGTGATTTCTCGTGCGCCAGAGCATCGGCTCCGTCCTCGCCAGCACGCCACCTACGAACCCGCAACTCCGTCGAGTGAATCCGGTAACCCTAGTGCGCGCCTTGTTCTCTGGCTCTTGCTAATTTGATCTCCATCATCTTGCGCGTCTCCAGATGATCTACATTCACTCGCGTGTGACCTGCAAACTAACCTTCGACAACGCCGTGCGTGCCCAACGCTAGGAGCATCTCCGGCGAGGAATCCCCATCGGCCCCGTGCGCCCCTTGATCAACGGAGACCACCTTGAGCATCCCCTTGCCATGGCGACTCCGGTAATGCTTGGTACCCCCTTCCTTGCTTCCTAGTTTCGCCGGACCACCTCCACCAGACACGCCGCTGCCGCGCACCGTCGCCAGCGCCGCCCGTCTTTGACTAAGGCATTCTAATCCGTTAGATCTGCAAACTAGGGCTAGGATTAGATCCTAATCGAAGCGATATGAATCGATCTATGCTAGTTAGATCTAACAGTCCACGTAGCTCGATCCACATTAAATGGTATCAGCCAGTAAGGTTAAGACACGTGTGTAGGCTGTTGTTTTAAAAACCAGATTTGATCTATTAGTTGTTAGATTTTGTAAAATTCATAACTTTTGATCTGTATGTCCAAAATTTACAAATTTTATATCAGTGGATTCACAAAAATGTGTACTTTGCAACTATTTCCCTGGTTTGGTCATTTGCTTCTGAAAAATAGGTGTTTTTTTCAGAAACATTAATAGGACTATTTTCGTTATAAAAGTTGTTCTAAAAAATGATTTTTGAGTGAAACCTTTTAAAAATGGATTTGTTTTGAACCCTCTGACCATAAACACTAACATTTGAGTATAAAAATATATTTTATTAACACTTGGAATTATTACTTTGAATAAAATCATTTCTAGTAAAACAAAAATGATTTAAAAGGGCTATTTTCACTAACTTGATTTTAAATGGATTTTCCACTTTTATAAAAGACCGGTAGGTGTTTTGAAATGTTTAGAACCTTGTTACAAGCCAATTTTTCAATAAAACAACCTTTTTCATGCTTGCATGCATTTCTTTCTTTTTATTATTTTGTTATTTGTTTGAATGCTAGTTTTGAATGTGTGCTTGCTTGATTGAATTGTAGTGAACTTTGAAGAGTGTGACAATTGCAAGATCAAGGAGTGTACCTAGATTTTATACAAAAAGGAAAGTGATACTTTGGTCATCAAAAGTCCTATCTTTTCAATATTGCATTAGTGATATTTTTATAGAATACATGATAGGACAAATTTTATATATTGCTATGCTATAGTAGATCCTATAGAATATATCTTGGTAAGATTGTTCCTAAGTCAAGAGACAAGTTATGCTAGCTTAGCCTAGCTATTAGATTACAAGGGTGGAATATTCATGCTATGATATTATGCAAAGTCTATGACTAAGTTTTTGATTAATAAAACAACTAAGTGAATGAAACACCTGGGTGGAATGGTAATTGCTTGGATGGATTTGTGTTGAGTGGTTACACAAGGCCCATTTCTATGGTTTACCTTGTGTATCTCACTTGTGGATGGACACCCAGGAACAAAAGATTTGAGATGTTTTGTGTTGAGAAGCTTCTAGTGTAGCCACATGGCATATGGGCTCTGCCTTGACTACATAGGTTGCAAGAACTCAGACAGGCAGACAATTGGTGGTAGTGATGATAGGATGGAACACGTCTATCCTGATTTGAGGGATTGTTTCTGAAAAGTCTCGTCTCGATGCATGTCAAGTCTTGTGGGAAAAGTGCACCACCTCTCGAGTGGGTAAAACCGAAGTACTTAGCCGTGTCCCCGGAAATGGACAATTTGAGCATCAAAGACATTAAAGCAATCAAGGATCTCCTCATCCCAATTTCTCTAAGTTAAAACTTGCTGGGTGAACAAGGGAAGCACCTGGTGTGTATCCAGTGTGCCATTGTGTGATGAAATGTTTTGAAAAGAGAAAACTATTTTCAAAGGATAGGGAAAAATATTTTATGCTAAGGCCGGCCAAAACTCCACTTAGCCAAATATTCATGTAGATGTTAGATTCTCCATATCAATATGATATCACTTGCCAATACAATTCAAATGTATTGACCCTTGTGGCTGTAACTTATTATGTTGCAGGTTTGTTTGATGTTAGTGAAGTTTGTTGAGTAGGGATTACAAGTCTACAACCATCATGATTGCCTGTGGCACATGAAGATGAAGGAATCCATGCTATATAGTTATATCTGCTGCATTGTAATGAGATAGCCATATCAGATATGTAAGATGTAATGAATTATTTTATTCCTGGTTATAAGTTGTAATGTGACCTTTGTTTCTTGATATTACATCTCAAACTGTGGGTGCTAGCTATTCGATCCAGGGACTAGCACTGTAAACACAAGGATCTCTACCTTATCAGGTTGGGACCTCTACAGATGGTATCAGAGCACTGTGTTGCCTATAGGATTGTAACCCTAAGATTGGAGAAAACCCCTTAGAAAATAGGAGTTGTATATGTTCAAACTTATTTACAAACAATCTTGTAAACTCTTTCCTCAACATTTTGTTTTAATTCTACATCTCTTCCTTTTATACTTGATCGACAAAAACTTCAACATGAGCAAGGACTTCAACATCACCAATGACTTATCACCTTTGAACCAAGTAAACCAAGATGCAAGAATTTCTTCCAAGCATACCATGATCTTGTTCATGAAGTAACAACTAAGAAGAATGGAATGATCTCAAATGATACCCTATAGTTGGACCACCATACTAGTGTTTAGTTTAAATTGATTTATTAGTCACACCAACTTATGTGGTGTAGCAAAAATATTTTGTTGCCTAAAATATGCTTGAAACTTGTTGTTTGAGTGGAATTCATGATTGTGATTGCTTGCACATTGCTTGTGTGATTCGTTGTGTGTGAGTAGAATTCTTCCCTAGAAATCTTTTGCCTATTCTAATCCCAATCCAACCCAAACAGATGACTTCTCCAAGATACCACAACATCAAGGATGGAGACAACAACAACAACCAAGTGATGCACATGACAGAACAACTGCTAGCAACCCAAGCCCAATTTAATCAAGTGACAACCCAGTATTTAGCCAACAACATTGAGTTAGACCTAGCCATGCTAAAGTTCTTGGAATCCCAATCTCGATTGTTGCAAAGGATGACCAGTCAAATGATCAACATGAGAAGCAACCCTTCCCAAAGAGATTGTGACAACAATGATATCAAGGATGATATTATAGAAGGAACTCAAGACTGCAAAATCTGTGGAGACATAGGACACACTTACAAAGAGCATATGGACCAATGCCCTAATTGTGAAGTGAAACATCCAACTAGACAATGCCCCACATCTCAAGTTTCTTGTTTCCTATGTGAAGGAAATGATCATGTCCCTGTTCAATGCCCCATTTATCCTATAGTTCAACAGATGAAACAAGATGGAAAACATCAAATGTTTGGAAACATTCATGAAGGTACAACTTCTACCAAGAAGGATGAAGACAAAGTCAAACCTCAGTATGCCCCTCCATACATTGTGACCCACTATGGTGGACAAAAGAGGAAACATGGATGTTATCCTAGGAACCGAGGAAGTTTTCCCACATTTGTGGTGAAGTATGAAGAACATGAACTAAGAGAACTCCTAGCTTTGGAGAGACCCAAAAAGAAGAAGAGCCAAGGAAACAAACAAGAGATAGAGATACCAAAGATAAAAGGAGATATTAGCCAAGTGATGTGCCACAAATGCAAAGAGCTAGGCCATTATGCATCACATTGTCCAGAAAAGGAGAAGAACAAGACAAGCAAGCCTGTAAAGGACATCAACCTTGCCACATGTTTTAAATGTGGAAAAAGGACACTATGCAAACAACTGTCCAGATAAGTTACATCAAGACACCAAGTAAGCCAAGATGTAATCTAGTTTAAAATCTTTTAAGGGTGGTAGTACCCTAGTTGTCTTTAAGCCGACTTGTAACCTCTAGCCTTCCCGAATCTCATGACGAGATTCCTTTTAAGGGTGGTAGTCTGTCACATCCCAAAATTCTCCACATTTTGAAATGTGAAAACTAAATAAACAAAAGAAACAATTGCTGAAATTTAGGGTGAAAAGAAACTTTTTGCTTCTAAATGGAAACATCAAAACCTTACTTGAACAAAATTTGAATAAGAAAGCAACAAACAAATATTCCAAAGATCAAATGCATTCATGCATGGAAAATATATTGAATTTAAAGCACTTGGAAAAGTTAAACCAAAACCCTAAACCCTAATGAAAGAAATCATCTCCAAGATCACCCAAAGACTATGGCTTTGTCCCACATAAAATTTAGCAACAAATATTTCTAAATGACCAAAAATGGTAAACAAAAATATTATAAAACCATGGAAATTGATTTCATTCAATTTGGAGCCATGGATAAAAATTTATTATTTTTAATAAGATAAAAGAAAGTAATTCCCAAGGATAATTAAAGCTCCTAACAAAAAATCAATACCAAATTGTGAGCAAAGTAATCTTAAAAGGATTTAAAAAGATAAATAAAATTATACAAAGTGGAATCACCAATTTTAGAACTATAAATAAAAATATTTGGATTTTATAAGATGAAGAAAGAATTAAATAAATAAGAAATATTTAAAAGACAATTTAAACCATTGGCCAAATCCACAAGAAAATGTAATAGAAGTAATTCAAATAAAATAAAAGAATAAAAGATTATTTGAGTAAAATTATATGGGCTTGAACCATATTCAATTTTATTTAAATAAAGAAAAAATGCCTAATTTAAATAAATATTAAATCATAAGAGAATATTTGAAATATTCTAAAGTGGGCTTTTAAACACACTAAATAACTGGTATAAAAACCTACTGAAAGTTTGGAAAATATTTGAAATCAAATGGATGTTTAAATCATTTGAATCAAATGAAAACGGAAAATAGAAATGGAAAAGGAAAAAGGTTAAGAAGGAAAAAATGGAAAAGAACCCCCCAGCAAACTAGGCCCAATAGCAGGCCCAGCACACAGCCCACCCGGCTCCCCCTCTCTCCCCACAGAACCTTTCTCACCGCGGCCTCCACCCACACCCCCACTGAAGCCCTGGACCCACATCCATGTCACCGCGTCGTCTTCACCTGCGTAGATCAGTTCTTCCCCCCCTCCTCCCCGACCGTTTCCTGCCGATAATTTCTCGGCGTAAATTCATTTGATTGCACGGTTAATCCTACCCCTCGACCATGCTATATTAACCCCCTCTGTCACCTCCCCATTTCCCCTCCCTTCCCCGCATCAGAGAGCCCCCAGGCTGCCCTGAATTGGACCCGCGCCGCCGCAGCTCCGATGAGCTCATCGACGAATTCCGGTGAGCACACGCCTCCCCCTGCCCTCTAGTTCAAGCTAGATTGTTTGTCATCACCGTGCGCATCTACTGACCCCAACCACGTGCTTTCTCGTGCACCAGAGCATCGGCTCTGTCCTTGCTAGCACGCCACCGACGAACCCGAAACTCCGTCGAGCGAATCCGGTAACCCTAGTGTGCGCCTTGTTCTTTGGCTCTTGCTAATTTGATCTCCATCGTCTTGCGCGTCTCCTGATGATCGACATTCACTTGCACGTGACCTGCAGACTCGCCACCGACGACGCCATGTGTGCCTGACGCCAGGAGCATCTCCGGCGAGGAATCCCCGTCGGCCCCGTGCGCCCCTTGATCAACGGAGACCACCTTGAGCATCCCCTCGCCATGGCGACTCCGGTAATTCTTGGTACCCCCTTCCTTGCTTCCTAGTTTCACCGGACCACCGCCACCAGACACTCCGCCGCCGTGCACCGTCGCCAGCACCGCCCGTCTTTGACCAATCCGTTCTGATCCGTTAGATCTGCAAACTAGGGCTAGGATTAGATCCTAATCGAAGCGGTATGAATCGATCTAGTCCGTGTGATGCTAGTTAGATCTAACGGTCCGCTTAGCTCGATCCACACGAAATGGTATCAGCCAGTAAGGTTAAGACACGTGTCTAGGCTGCTGTTTTAAAAACCAGATTTGATCTATTAGTTGTGGAATTTTGTAAAATTCATAACTTTTGATCTGTATGTCCAAAATTTACAAATTTTATATCAGTGGATTCAGAAAAATGTGTACTTCGCAACTATTGCACTGGTTTGGTTATTAGCTTCTGGAAAATTAGGCGTTGTTTGCAGAAACATTAATAGGACTATTTTGGTTATAAAAGTTGTTCTGAAAACTGATTTTTGAGTGAAACCTTTTAAAAATGGATTTGTTTTGAATCCTCTGACCATAAACACTAACATTTGAGTTTAAAAATATATTTTGTTAACACTACGAATTATTACTTTGAATAAAAGAATTTCTAGTAAAACAAAAATGATTTAAAAGGCCTATTTTCACTAACTTGATTTTAAATGGATTTCCCACTTTTATAAAAGACCAGTAGGTGTTTTGAAATGTTTAGAACCTTGTTAGAAGCCACGTTTTCAATAAAACAACCTTTTGCGTGCTTGCATGCATTTCTTTGTTTTTATTATTTTGTTATTTGTTTGAATTCTAGTTTTGAATGTGTGCTTGCTTGATTGAATTGTAGTGAACTTTGAAGAGTGTGATAATTGCAAGATCAAGGAGTGTACCTAGATTTTCTAAAAAAAATTCAAGTGATACTTTGGTCATCAAAAGTCCTATATTTTCAACATTCCTTTAGTGATATTTTTGTAGAATACATGATAGGACATTTTTTGTATATTGCTATGCTATAGTAGATCATGTAGAATATATCTTGGTAAGATTCTTACTAAGTCAAGAGACAAGTTATGCTAGTATGCTTAGCCTAGCTATTAGATTACAAGGGTGGAATATTCATGCTATGATATTATGCAAAGTCTATGACTAAGTTTTTGATTAATAAAACAACTAAGTGAATGAAACACCTGGGTGGAATGGTAATTGCTTGGATGGATTTGTGTTGAGTGGTTACACAAGGCCCATTTCTATGGTTTACCTTGTGTATCTCACTTGTGGATGGCCACCCAGGAACAAAAGATTTGAGATGTTTTGTGTTGAGAAGCTTCTAGTGTAGCCACATGGCATATGGGCTCTGCCTTGACTACATAGGTTGCAAGAACTCAGACAGGCAGACAATTGGTGGTAGTGATGATAGGATGGAACACGTCTGTCCTGATTTGAGGGATTGTTTCTGAAAAGTCTCGTCTCGATGCATGTAAAGTCTTATGGGAAAAGTGCACCACCTCTCGAGAGGGTAAAACCTAAGTACTTAGTCATGTCACCGAAAATGGACAATCTGAGCATCAAAGACATTGAAGCAATCCAGGATCTCCTCATCCCAATTTCTCTAAGTTAAAACTTGGTGGGTGAACAAGGGAAGCACTTGGTGTTTATCCAGTGTGCCAGTGTGATGAAATGTTTTGAAAAGAGAAAACTATTTTCAAGGATAGGGAAAACTTATTTTGTGCTAAGGCCAGCCAAAACTCCACTTAGCCAAATATTCATGTAGATGTTAGATTCTCCATATCAATATGATATCACTTGCCAATACAATTCAAATGTATTGACCCTTGTGGTTGTAACTTATTATGTTGCAGGTTTGTTTGATGTTAGTGAAGTTTGTTGAGTAGGGATTACAAGTATACAACCAACACGATTGCCTATGGCACATGAAGATGAAGGACTCCATGCTATATAGTTATATCTGCTACATTGTATTGAGATATCCATATGAGCTATGTAAGATGTAATGAATTATTTTATTCCTGGTTATAAGTTGTAATATGACCTTTGTTTCTTGATATTACATCTCAAACTGTGGGTGCTAGCTATTCGATCTAGGGAAGCATTGTAAACACAGGGATCTCTACCTTATCAGGTTGGGACCTCTACATAAGAATGATAATAGGTTTTCATAAATACTCACTTCTTTTGTGTTGAAACTAAGTTTTTGATTCAAGCGTCCATTCTATTAGGGTCTCCTATGGTTAGGATGGCTCTGATACCAACTTGTCAACACCCGGATTTTTAATCCCAGATGCCTGTTATGCCATACCTCGCAATCCTAGGATTACCATTTTGCGAGACATAACAGATTGGTACCATAGTTTATCATCCATTACAAACTATAATAAAGGTCTTACAAATAAATAATCTCATGATCCAGTCTTAATACAATCAACACAGCAGAATAAATAATAACGGTAACATGGTCGAAGCTCCATCTTCTGGGTCACAGGCAATGCTGACGAGGGGAGCTGATCCTAGTTGTCATAGACTTCCTGTTGTCCATCATCCTGGTAGTCCTCCTCATAGTCTGGCCATAGGAATAGCCAGGGACAAAGCCATGAGTACTCTTTAAGTACTCACAAACTAAGACTAACAAGTAAGGTAGTTTGAGTAGGAATCTTAAGCTCTAGTTTTATTTGCAAAAAGGCAGGTTTATCTCTAACTGATCTTAGAAGTAAAGAAAAATAGTTTAATATTTTACAACACCTAAGTGGGAACTTAGTTTGCAGGTTCACAACCCTGTTGTGGTCAAGTCAAAGTCATAGTTCATTTCACAACTCGTTTTGAAAACATCTGACGACAGAACAGTATGGCCACTCCAACTGTCCATGACCGTGGACGCGGCTTTTCGAATAGTTTGACACTCTGCAGAGGTGGTACACTTTCACCACAACATTTTATACATCCGTCAAGAACAATCCTGAATCACCATACTCAATATGTGGATAATCAATCCTAACCATTCAATTACACACCCTAGTATAGGCACCTCCCCTATGAGTTTGGCCTCCCAACCATGACCATCTGTCATCTTGGGAACTGCATAGGTGGACAATCATCACGAGGTAGCCTTAGATCAAACCTCTTCCACAATGGAACTCATACTAAGATATATAAACTTCCAGTCAAGCCCTACCCAAATTTGGGTATTGTGGTTGTATGGTAAAATTGGAATGGTATCGCATCTGAACCCAACCATCACCTTTTATAAAAGGGCTAAGGCTCATGCCTCAACATATTCATCATCAAATCATCTGGTGTTCATAACACATGTCAAAACATTTCATTAGAATGAATCATCATTCTAAGGTCTTCATAATCATTTTCACCAAATATTCCCATCTAAACTGATCAAGTTTTATGCTTAGCACTAGCCACTAAAGTTGGGGGTAGTCACTAATGAGGGGTGCTAATCAAGTGTGACTTATCCAAATCTAATCTCATGCCTCAGTATGACATCAAGTTCTAACTTAACTTTGGCCAAGTTTTATGCTCTTTATGATACCTATAATATCATTCCAAAATATCACAAACACTAACTAAAAGTAATAAAGAATTTTGATAAAGAAATAAAAGAATAAAGCTTGCAAGTAAAACTGGGATTTAGTATAATAAACTGGTATAACCAAATATGCCTAAGGGATTCAATAGGTTAAGTGGTATTGTGGGGCTTGCAAGTATTATCTTGCATGGTTTAGCTTAGCTTGCATAGTTAGTAGCTTGCCTTGAGTAGTGCAGTGATTGAAGTTCTCTTCTTCTTCTTCATAGTAGTAGTCCCCTTCTTCATCGTATGCTTGGTCGATACTAGCGTCTATAAATAAATACGAGGTACACAATCACCAAATAATACTTAACTACTTCTATTTGGCACACAAGGGTTCACACTAGATGATCTAGCATCATCACAATCACCACATGAAATAAAGACTTAGTCTTATTTATTTTATTTTAGAAAAGTAATTTCTACTCATTGAAAACTACTTAAGATTTAATATTCTCCAAATAAAATATGGGATCATATTGACCATGTCATCATCACATATTTTAATACTTGGGAATATGATTTCAAGTGGTGTCACAATTTAATAAGGTTTAACATTATTATTTTAAGTAATTAAAGTGACTAGAAATGCATATGGGGCATTCTTTTAATACTTATCCATTATTACTGCAAGTAAACCTAGACATTTTAAATATTCAGAAAGGTCTTGTCAAATGTGATTTTTGAGAGTTGGAATCAACTCAAAAGCATTTATGGTTGATTTTTGAAAAATGTTTGGATGCAGAAAAGTCTCTGCCTTGTTATTTTTACTATAGGTGATCTATAATTTCAAATGGTTTGAATCCAACGGTCTTGGATTAATAATTTCAATACCTTTCTACAAAAATTAGTTTCATGAAATGTTGTTCAGTAAAACTCTCTGAATTGATTTTTTAATCTACTGATAGAACTAGGTTTGAACTAAAATGGAAAAATATTGTTTGAATCTCTGGGCTACACGCGGGAAAGGAAATGGGCCGTCCTAGCTGCACAGCGTGCGCAGAGGGCTGCTACCAGAGCGGTCCCATGCGTCAGCGGCTCTAGCAATGCAAAGCGGTAAGTTTCAACCTGGGTCGTGTGATTATATTAGATCCTACGCCTGGGGTGTGTTGTCTCCGTCGGGCAGCGTCGGCGAGACTGAACCCTAACGCGGCGGTGGGGGTCGTGTGAGGCTCACCTGGGATCCAGCTAGGGTCGGCATTGGGGCGAACGACGTTGTCGATGATAACGGTTCGAATGGTGGTCGCAGTGGCTCCTGGAGCGGCTCCAATCAATAGCTCCTATCTCATTCTGCAGCGGTGGGCTCCGGTGCAATTTCGGAGATGTGGAGCTCGCCTTGCTCCGGTGAGAGATGTGGGAGGTTCAGTGAGAGGTGGGGAGTGAGATGGCGTGGCGAATTGGGGCTGGGGTGGCCTCCTTTTATAGCCGAGCGAGAGGGGCAGTGCGGCATGGTCGGAGCTCGATAGGATCAACGATACAACGAGCCAACGGCATGGCGGAGGGTGTAGGCCGGTGCGCGGTCTCCTGGCGATGCTCAAGGACTTAATGGCACGGCATGGGGCGGTCGAGGTTGGTCGGAACAGGCTGGTGCTCTGAGCGGCACCGACGGCAATTTCGATGACGCACAGTGGCTACGGGTCACGCGGTGGCGAACGGGGATGTCTGGGAGGTTGCTGGTGTCGCGGTGATTGCAGGCACGGGCGGCAAAGGTGAGGCGCGGCGTGTACGTGCGTGTCAGGAGTGGCGCTCTGGCGTACTCTCGGCATGGCACAGAGACAGTGGGCACGGCGTGTTCTCTGTGGTCCAGGGCATGGCTGCATGCAAGGACTGGACTAGGGGTGGGGGTGGACGGTGTGCTACCTCCTGGACATGGTGGACGGACGCGACATTCGCTCCAGCGTGCTGGCCATGGTCAGCTGGCAAGGGGGCTCGGGTGGCACGACATGGTGCAAAGGGTTAGAGGGCTAGCTACTTAATTGCACTGGTAGTCACTGGGAGAGACAAAGGGAGTGAGATGAGGAAGATTATTTGATCAAACACTGCTCCAAACCGTATAAGTTAGGCAGTTTGATTTATGTCTGCCAAGTTTTTGACAAAATGGCCGAAAGAAACTTAGTATAGAATTTTGGTGAGTGTACTGGTCACATACTTGGTAGTATCTGGTTGCTTGGGTTTGGCAAGGTGAACTGTTTTGAGTGATTTTTGAGAAATGGTGATCTTAGTACCTACACTTGATTCAATTTTGAATTGTCATTTGAATAGATTTGAAATTTGTTTATGTTGGTTTGCAAAGTAGGCTTAGGTTCACCTTTACTTGGTTTAGCAAGGGGTGAAAAGAATTGGATTTATTTCTGTTAGAATTCTTGGACTAGAAACACTCAAAGTGGTCTAGTGAACAAGTTTGGCAAAAATGACCATTTGCTTATAATGTTTATATTTGAATTTTTCTTGATTTGATTCTGCTTGGAAATGATTTAGATGATGTTGTTTTCATCTTTAAACCAATCCTTGCCATTCATATCAATCAATCATGGCAATACAAGCATTCATGCATTCATCACACACACATGCATTCATCTTGATTTCAATAACAAAAGTTTTATGTTAGCCCTAAACTTGGGTGAATCGAACTTGATAATCTTGATTAATATTTTTGGGATGTTACAAAAATTTATAATACTGCGAGTTTTAATTTAATTGTGTCTTTGTGATGTCATGTTGTGATTTTCATTTCCTCATTTTCATTGTTGGTACTATACTCAGCGGAACCCATTTACCAATCCCTCCTTTTTTCAGTTTGCATAGTTCTGTATCTATACACACATATGATACATGGTCTACACTTTCTAGATTTACTCTTATGAGTTAGCTGAATTATGCGGGAGAGCTAGATCACCTAATCATAGGCGTAGACTTGTCTCGCGGTGGGAGGTCCCCATGAAAAAATATGAAATGAAAGTAGCAAAAGCAATCATGTTGAAAAAAAGGTCCCCATCTGATGTGTCCTATTTAGAAGGTGAGTAGATGAAAGTATATAGATGTCGCCTAGAGGGGGGTGAATAGGCGGTTTAAAAACTTTTTTGAGAGTTGCTCAACAAAGGCGAAATTAAACTAGCGCTTACTTTGTCGAGCACAAAACCTAGAACAACTAGGGTTCACCTATATGCACCAACAACTTATGCTAAGCAATACAAGCAACAATGTGATAGCAAGATATAGATTACTTCAAGCATGAAGGCTATCACAATGTAAAGTGCATAAGTAAAGAGCTCGGGAATAGAGATAACCAAGGCACGCGGGGATGATGATATTTTACCGAGTTCTTCCCAACATGGAGTACGTCTCGTTTGGAGGGGGTGGTATCAAACCACCAATGCCACAAAAGGCCTCCCTTATTCTCCTGTGGATCTCACCCCAACGGGATCGATCCACGCTTCCACTATCGGTGCACTTGTCGGTGGCACTCCGGAACCTCTCACAAGGTTGGGGCACTTCTCCACAACTCAATTGGAGGCTCCCAACAAACAAGCTTGGGGAAAGCTCCACAACTTAATTGGAGGCCCCAAGTAATCCAAGAACCTGAAAAACCAACAAACCGTCTAGGGTTCCAAGAACCCAAGAGTAAAAAGCTTCCCACCTTTCACTCAATCGAATCCTCACCAAGAACTAAAACCTATGCACCAAATGCAATGGAAAGAACACAAGAAGTGCTCAAGTCCTTCTCTCCCAAATTCCACCAAAGCTACAAAAGCTTGTGGGGAAATAAGAGAGGAAGAACAATGGAGGAAATACACAAAAGACTCTAAGATCTAGATCCCAAGATGTTCCCCTCACTTAGAGGAGAGATGGATTGGTGGGATTGTAGATCTAGATCTCCTCTTTCAAATCCCTAAAGTATATGCAAGAATCAAGGGAGGTATTGAAGGGGGAGAAAGCTCAAGAGGGTCAAGAATGGAGGAGAAAGCCTATAAAACTCGAGCAGTGTCATTGGGGAAGAAGGGCCCCTTTTTATAGGCCCACAGATTTCTGACCGTTTTCTGCTTGTTAGGGAAAAGTCAGACCGAAGACTCCGGTGTGCAGACCGAAGACTCCGGTCTACACCAGAGATTCCAGCCGACCTTCAGACCAACCTCCGGGCCAGCCTTCTGGTTGTTCCAGGACTTCTGTGATCCGAGTGGACTGGAGACTCCGGTCTAGCCCCACCAGAGACTACGGTCTGAGGCTCAGACCAGAGACTCCGGACCAGTCTCCGGACCTTACTCCGGACCACCCTTCTGGCTGTCCCAGGCTAATTTCTGTGGCCTCCTCCGGGTATTCCTGGGGAAACTCCAGACCACACCGGAGACTCCGGTCTAGACCAAATAAGAGGCAAACTTCAAATGTCGATATCTAGAGTTTGAAGGCTCCGATTGACCCAAAACCAATTTTGTTGGAAAGAGGACAACAAGATCTTCCCAAAAAGTTTGGGAAAAAGAGCTTGTAAAACTTGAGAATGGAGGACAAAGCTTGTTAAACCCGAGCAGTGTCATTAGGGAAGAAGGGCCCCTTTTTATAGGTCCACAGATTTCTGACCGTTTTCTGCCCGTTGGGGAAAAGTTAGACCGGAGACTCCGGTGCTAGACTGGAGATTCCGGCCAACCTCCGAACCAGCCTCCGGACCACCTATCAGACTGTCCCAGCGCCTCTGGGAACCAAGTGGATCGTAGACTCTGGTCTAGCCACACCGGAGATTTCGGTCTGAGGAATGGACCGGAGACTCCGGTCAGTCTCCAGACCTTCCTCCAGACCACCCATCAGATTGTCCCAGGTAGAATTCTAGAGCCCCCTCTGGGAATTCCTGGGGAAACTCCTGACCACACCAAAGACTCCGATCCACTCAGACTGGAGACTCCGGTTTGGACCAAATAAGAGGCAAACTTCAAATGGCGATATCTAGAGTTTGAAAACTCCGATTGACCGAAACCAATTTTGTTGAAAATATTGGATACCACCAAGTGAGAACATTTCATGTATTATAATGTGAGATACCTCCCTTGGTGAGAAACCAGAAAACCTCAAAGATCAAAAACACAATATGATATAAAAGGGAAATCCGTTTTTAATGAACTAGAGCTTGTTATGAATATTACCACAAGCTCTAGAACCTCACATGGATAAGATCAAAATAACAACCAATAAATGATGATGCTAAGTATGCAAAGGTTTGAGCTCTCTGTGAAAGATATGATCGAGTTACTCACTTGAGAGCCCCTCTTGATAGTACGGTTATCTATCCTATAAACTAGTCTTCCTAACTAACACCACGAGACCGGTAAGAAGGAAACCCTATCAATATCATACCTTTGCCTTGCGCATATTCCACTTGATCTTGATGTAGACGATCTTGTCCTTCTCAAGATGGAACACCTTTCTTGATTGATCTTGCACGCACTTGCTTGATGAAGACTTGCAAGGGGAACCTTTACTTTGACCTTGTCTTCATCGATCCATGATCACCGAGAAGGACTTATCTTCATAGATGTTCTTTCAATCTCCAAGCGACGAGATCTACTATAGATGGCGTATTTTGAGCTTGCACAACACATCTTCTTCACATTTCATCGACCTTGAAGCCAACACATGCTCCAAGCGATGTCAATGGACAAATCCTACAAGTGCAACTTAATACACATTAGTCCATAGAGATTGTCATTAATTACCAAAACCACACATGGGGGCCCACATATTCTTTCAGTAGAGCGTACTCACTCCTGAAGTACTGCTAAATTCTGAACTATCTGGAAATTCATCATCATAATGGTAAAATTACAATTGACACTTGTAGTTTCTTTACCAGTGGTGCAGATTAAATTAATTAATGGTTTTACTCGTCTAGTTTGTTAATACTAAATACATGGATATGCAATATAGGAATATAACCATGTTTTGTACTACACAATGCTTTGTAGTGTTCTAAATTCTGTTTACTCCTCGGTCTCGTCTTTTCAACTGTAGGCAGCTCAAGGATGGAAAAGAAACAGTTCTCGTGTCATTACTGTGATCCAGAAGGGCTATCAGGTTGGACCTGCCACTTATGAAGTTACTTATCTATCATTGGTAATACATGTTATTAATTTTACCTTGTGGCACCAGTAGCACCTGGAGACCGTATCAGACATTTATTCCCTGATCCGAGTTGGCCGGCTCTAGGTGATGATGGATTGATGGTAAGTCCCTGCATTCAGTTTTCGTGACCGCCTTTAGTTAGGCATATATATATGGTTGATCAATCAATCCTCCTTGTTGCACCAGTATATAAGGAGGCTGCTAGGAATATGATAAGGTCCAGAGGTTATCCCTTCCCAGTTTTTGTTGATTGTGAGTTATTTCCTTTATCTTGTGTTGATTACTCTATTTTGTTGCACACTTTCAGTTCACTACTCTATGTCCAGCACTGCCTCAACTACTGCACTTCGTTTCTGTAACCAGGTGGCATGCATTTGCTTTGTAATTTTGAAGATGAATTTGGTGAAGATATCTGGAATAAACTCAGGAAAGAAGTTGCTTCAGATATGTCTCAAAGTATTGTTGCACTAGCTTCATTCAGTGGTACTACTGAGTATGTAAGTATATTATATTACGACTTCCTAACAAATCGGTCTTTTCTGATAGTTGGTTGGTAGAACTATTCTAACATGTTATCAGAGCCTGAGGTCTCTTCGAAACTTTGACCCCGCATTTCCCTCACATTTATTACTTCTTATGTTGGCCATGAGGATCCACCTCGGATGTGTGTGTGGGGGGGTGGTGAATATATTATATCACCACTTTCCAATGATCAGTGTTTTGGGATAGTTATTGGTAGAACTATTTTAACAATAATATGCTCATTACCTTTTTGACCTGTTCTAAATTTCATATTCCATGATTAACTACAATGATCTCAATTATTCTCTTGCAGGAGATAAAAGGTTTTTTGCTTGCACAGGATTAGCTATAGGCTGCAATGAGTTCACTACAAGAGTTCTGACTTCGGCTAGTTTGGTTAGAAATCCTGACGAGGAAGCAAAGGTAGCTGATAACTTGAAGGTAGGCGGTACTGCTCATACTTGTGTAATATACTGGTTTATTCAGACACAGCTGGTTAATCTCACTAGATTTATCATAGCAGATTGAAGTGTGCCTTCCGTATTTACAACATGCCACGGGCACGTTGCAACATTTCAATTTACTTTACAACATCGCTCTCATCGGCGTCATGGGTTCTCACTGTACTCGGACAGTGCAGATCTATGATCAGTTGCTAACTGAACCTCATGGGGAAGTAGTAGCTATAGGACGTGTCTACGAATCAGGCAAATTAATAGCCACATGTGGGACTTTGATTGACAAGCCAAGTGAACTCGATTACAAAGAGCTCAAGATGTCCACTTGTAAAATCACAAAGGTATGCTGCATACTGTTAATCTATACATTTTGAATCTTTCTTTACTTGCTACTCTTTTTTGCGCTAGGCTGGGATTGGAGGGCCTCTTGTTTGATTCTGATGGGAGTTTTATTGGCATGGACTTCTACGTCTTGGAAGAAACTCCGTACCTGCCTAGGAATGTTGTGCTCGAAGTCTTGAGGGGTTTCGATGGAAAGTATGTTAATTTTTATATCCATTTAAATTTTTGTATGTTTTGCAAGTGTTTTTTATGCACTACAGCATTCAAGCTGGAGGAATGCATTTTCCTTCACAAGACTTGTGTCATCCATTTAGTGTTCCTAACTGAATTTTGAATCATTACAACCTGAATTCAGAATGGCAAAAAAATATGTGAGTTTCTCTTGGCTGTTCAGATTAAGTTTAACTTAACCATCTGTAAAGGTCCCAACTTTCTCTTTACTTGAACCATTTGTTCCCTCTCGCTTAGATATATGAACCCTTGGACATGCTTTTGATATTATCATGGTGTTTATTGGTAAAGCCATTTTAAACTAAAGAAATTTTGTTCTATTTGTAGGCCTGATGCTACTGTTTTGATCAATGGTCATAATGCAAACAGGTATTACACCTTCAGTGACACACCTTTCATATGTATGTTTGTATGCTACTCGCTCCGTTCCCCTTTATAAGATTTTTTGGCAAGCCAACTGCGAAAACATCTTATAAAAGGGAAGAACCGATAAAGTGTTATTCAACATCTTTTTTTTTCTTGTAAATTCTTAACATATGGCCTGTGCCTAGACCTTCTTGGTGCTATTCGACATGCCACACCTATATCGGTGAAGGTGTAAATATGGATCATCGACTCCAACCTATGTAACCTAGAAACAAAGTGCCTTAAGGACAGATGAGATTTGGTGGGGTGAAAAATACCATGGCCTACCCTTTCTATTTTGTGGTGTTTGTGATGATGATCTTGGGTGTACTCGTTTTATTCGTAAGTTGGGCTTGGAGAACGGCTGCGAGGCCTCCTTGTCGAGTGGGCATGTTCTACTGGGCTTCTCTGAGACATAATATCCCTGGACTTGGCAACTCTTTCCTCGGAATGCCTGCGCAATTCTTCACGGCGTTTGTTTTTCTAGTGACCTCCTTGAGTTCTTTTTGGAGGAGCTCCCGCGGCATGAGCATTTACATCTCCTTGGTTACCTTCATTGTTTTTGGGTCTCTCCGTCAGGAGAGGTTGGGCTTGTGGCGCCATTGGACTTGGCAGCGGCACCAGTGGGTGGGGGTACCAAATGCCTCCATTTGAATAAATAAGGCGCACGTGTATTCTATGATTTTCTCTTTGACCAAGAATTAGTCTTTATATATTAGGACTATTTTATGAAAAGTTGGCATCATTAGAAATTAGTATTCAGTACAAATCCAACAATACCAATTGTGTACTCCGTTGGTCCTGAATTAGATGTCACAGATTTGTCTAGATTCGCATGTATTTATATAAAGAGTAATATAATTGACATATTGTTGATTAAATCTTTGTCCAAGCATTCGTCTTGGAAAGCAAGTGCATCTTATTCATAGGGAACGGAGAGACTATGTTTCCTAAAGCGCGGTGACCAGGTTAACCATTTGGGCGACTTGTATCAGGCCAGATCCTTAGTCATCCGTTGATTGAATTGAGGTGTGGTGGTTTGTGCTAGCGGTGGAATCACGATGGAACCCAATATAATGGGTGTGGTGTTGCCGATGCTCCAACACCCAGGACCGTCAGGAGTGCGGGACTCGAGAATTGCTAGGAGAGCACTCTTTGCTTGACTCTTGACTCGACTGACTTCTGTTCCTTCGTCTTCATGGTTGCCTGGGTGGTGACGGTCTACCTCTTTGAATAAAGTGCCGGCTTAGGTCAGAATTTATAGTTATAGGGTCATCTAGTATTTTTTTTGTGAGTTAAATATAGTAACAGTCTCTATACTTGTCGGTCAGTCTCGATTTAGTCCTCGTACTTGGAATTTGATGAATTTTACTCGCCTACTTGTAAATTGGGTTTGATTTACAATATTTGTCGTCGAATTTGAGCTGCCGCAAATGACACGTGGATTGAAATCTTGCAAGAACACCCTCCTGCATCGGAGGAAATTGTAAAACACAACCACAAATGTTGCAAAATACAGGATTAGTCCCTATACTTGTACGAATTGCTCGATTTAGTCCTGGTACTTGTTAATTGGACTTAATTTGGCCCAAACGCATATTTGCTCTCGAATTTAAGCCGATATGGATGACACGTGAATGCAGATCCCACTTACAAGAAACTAGCTAGCGTGAGAATTTGCAGATACTCTCTCACGCATCTAAAACGTATATTTTTGCTATCATGTACCCACTCTCCATCTAATCAATAAGCAAGCAATCCACACCGTTATAGTACCATTCAATTTAGGATTGTTCTATTTAAGAGGGAGGGAAAAGGAGGGAGTCGATGGAGAGGGAGACGACGGTGACGACGACGATCACTAGACTGGAACGTGTTACGTTTTTTCATAGAGGGGAAATGACGTCGAAACGACATCGACAGACGCGAAAATGTACGTTCTAGATGTGGGAGTGTGGGAGGCGGCCCTGCAAGATTTCACGCCTATCGCTCTCCTGCGAGTGGGACCCGTGTCCATGTGTTTTTCGCGTTAGCTCAAATTCAACGACAAACGTATTTTTGATTAAATGGAGTCCAATTAATAAGTACATGGATTAGATTGTGCAAGTTACGAGTATCATGACTAAATCGAGCCAAACATACAAGTATAAGGACTGCTATTATATCTAGACTCAATCGTGATAGTTTTAGCAACCCAAATGCGGGAGGGTATTCTTGCAAGATTTCAGTCCACGTATCGTCCGCGTTATCTCAAATTCGGCAACAAACTTTGAATTAGACTAAATCGAACCAAATTTGTAAGTATACAGATAAAATTTAGCAAATTCTAAGTATAAGGACTAAATTAACCCAGCTTCACAAGTATAAGAACTGTTAGTGTATTTAACTCTTTTTGGCTTTCAAGAAGGGGTTGTGATCACTAGAGATGATGAAGGAGGACACAAGACCAACCTAATTCTCTTTGAGCTAGGACACCAAGTCCATGCCAAACCACTAAGATGACATTTTCACACGTAGTAGGCGGTCATCGACCTTCACAAACTTCTTGTCTCCTTCGCAGATCACCATGGATGTTCACTCTACAAAATATAAAAAATACTTGGCTAGCACTTGGATCTTGATAAAGCCGTCACAAACATTGGATTATCCTAACACCATGAATGTTCAAAGATTTGAGTAGAAGTTTAGATCTAGGTGCCAGAGAGATACATGTGGAGGTATGTGCATGAAAAGATCTCTCTTCTCTCTGAAATTTGTTTATTTGCCAAGGGTGGATCTATTTATATGGGCAAAAGAGGAAATCCGCCCGTTGCACAAAAAAATACCTGTTTGGGTCCATCTATATAGCTTTTAAAAATGAAACAGTGAAACCATACCGATATCGCTAGAAGACCACAAGTACATGTGCTTTTAAAAATGAAATGGCAAATAAATTGTTGCACAAAAAATACCTGTTTGGGTCCATCTGTATAGCTTTTAAAAATGAAACAGCGAAACCATACCAATATCGCTGGCAAGACCAGAAGTACATACGCTTTTAAAAATGGAATGGCAAATAAATAACACGAAAGAAAGTTACATGTATTCGACAATCAGACACTGACCTAGCGACAAGCCAGTACATAAGTTATACTCCATGAGTATTATATATTACTACTAGTAGTACTATTTTGATTGGCAAACCAACTTCCATACGAAACATAAAAATTGGAATACAAACATACTTCTATAGTACTACTAATGTCTTTCATATCCCCCCGCCCCCCCGCGGTAGGAGAAAAGATGGTTTCGGTAATCATGCCGACATAGGCTGGGGTTCGTGATCCTCGTCTACACCATCGCCCATATAGCTGTGCCACATTGGATAGCACCAACAAGGCTTAGGCACAGGCCATCTGTTAAGAAGTTACAAGAAGAAAAAAAAGATGCTGAGTAATAGCATATGAACATACATATGGAAGGTGTGTCACTGAAGGTGTAATACCTGTTTTGGTTATGATCGTTGATCAGATCAGCAGCATCGGGCCTACAGATAGAACAAAATTTATTTAATTTCAAAAGGCTTGACCAATAAACACCATGAAAGATCAAAATCATGCAGAACAGTTAATATGTCTAATTCTGAATTCAGGTTGTAGTGACCCAAAATTCAGTTAGGAACAACTGAAAGGATGACACAGGTCTTGTGAAGGCAAATGCATCCCTCCAGCTTGAACACTGCGGTGGTGCACAACAATCACCTGCATACCGTACAAAAATCTACATGGATACAGAAATTAGCATACTTTGCATCGAAATTCCTCAAGACTTGGAGCACTACATTCCTGGGCAGGTACGGAGTTTCTTCCAAGCCGTAGAAGTCCATGCCAATAAAATTTCCATCACAATCAATAAGGGGCCCTCCAATCCCAGCCTAGTACAAAAACAAAAGTAGCAAGTAAAGAAAGATGATATTTGCAAACCTTAACGGATTCAAAATGTACAAACTAACGCATGTAGCATTACCTTTGTGATTTTACAAGTGGACATCTTAAGCTCTTTGCAGTTGAGTTCACTTGACTTGTCAATCAAAGTCCCGCCTATGGCTAGTAATTTGCCTGATTCAAAGATGCGCCCTAAAGCCACTACTTCCCCGCGAGGTTTAGTTTCCAACTGATCATAGATTTGCGCTGTCCGTGTATAGCGAGAACTCATGATCGTAATAATAGCTATGTTGTAACGTAAATTGCAATGTTGCAACATGCCCGTGGCATGTTCATTATCTGGAAGGCACACTTCAATCTGATACGATAAAGCCAAGTGAGATTGACCAGCTGTGTCTCAATAATCCAGTAAATTACAGGTATCCTATGGTTTTCGTTACCGAGATATCTTTTCTTTTTTCCCAGGTATTTTTGGGGTAATCAGCTCCCATGCTGCAAACAGTCAAATCTGAACCTTGTCGCTCTTCTTTCCTCGTGGGCAGGAAGCACACCAGCAGCGTGTGTTGCATGATTCCATTGTGTTTTTTGCACTTGACTGGGTGGACAATTGACCGGAAGTAGTGCGGATAATACATGAGCGTAAGGGCGGATTGGTCCGGCCTAAGAGGGGGCATGGGTGTTGTGGTACTTTTTCGGATAATACATGAGCGTAAGGGCGGATTGGTCCGGCCTAAGAGGGGTAGTTGGGTAGGTGGTACTTTTAGCGGATAATACATCGGAGTCTGTTCGGATTGGTCCGGCCTAAGAGGGGACACTAGGTAGGTGAGTAGTAGTTTACAAGTAGTAGTTGGTAGCTTGACAAGGCCCTCGATAAGAGTGGGTATGGGGGCTTCTTTCACTTGCTTCTTATCGGAGAAAGTCCTTCCTAGGAAGCCAGTATCCTTAATCCATGGCTAGGAAGAAGTGCAGGCAATCAATGAAAGCAAATACAGATAGAAGTATCAACTTCAAAGAATAAGCAGTTACCAATAAATTCCTGTTCGATAGAACCAATTCCAAGTTCTTTTTCCTTGCTCTCTTGACAAACTATTTCCTTGCTTTTGTTCTTTTTAAAATGGAGGATTGGAGTCAGATACTAAACCTATTCTGCTGTGTACTGTGCCAATAATGAAAACGAGGAAAGGCAAACCACAGAAAGATATCACAAAAGAGCACAATTAAATTACATTTCCCATTTTTCTAATTTTTCCTAAGCATGTGTAAAAGCCAACTAGAGACCGTGTGACTAGTCATAAGTGCAGGGAGTACAGAGGGCATACTTTTCAGCACATGCTTTCTGAAACCAAGCAATGAATTCCAGGATTGTACCCCTTGGTATGAATGTAGTCCCTTCCTTAGCATAGCGGTTCAACCCAACAAAGTTTCCAAGAGATCAATGACGAGTCCTTCAGCTGCAGCCTAGAAAAAGAATAAACTCATGCTCAGTCAAGTGGAGAAAAAACAGACGAGGTTTGCATAACTGGTGAATGAGAGTAACATTTGTGTTATATAAAATATGAATTTTGGTGCATATAACGGTAAAACTGAGTCATTCATATCAATTATTTACTTTCACCATGTATAGAGAAATCGACAGTGTATCATAGAAATTTCAAATGTTCAAATCAAGTAAAAGAGACCACAACCTGTTCGGGATAAGGACCAGTAGGATCGCCAGCCAACATCCCAGCTGCAGCCATTAATTTTCCTGAGCTGAAGCAGCGCCCAATGGCAACTACTTGACTGTGAGACTCAAGCTTCTGCTGATGATGATCTAGACATGTTGCACGAATACAACCACCTTTTTGCAAGACGTTGACAACACCAAGATCGTGTGTTAAGTCACGGAACATCAAAATTCCATTGACAACTCGATTACTTGGAAGGCGCACTTTAGTCTGAAGCGAGACAATCTCTACTATATAAAAAGTGTTACGGTGGTTTTCGTTCGTCGCACTTCGTCCGTTGTCCTTCTCAGGCCCGTTCGCTCGCGATCAGTTTCGTAAAGGTCTCGGATTGGAAGGCACCAGCTGACTCCCGATCAGACACATAGACCTCCCAATCTGCCTCAAAACCGTACATAAACCTCCCGATCTCCCTCAAAATAGATCAGAACTTTGAGGATAGGCGGCATCGCGCGGTCGATGAGGAACGGATCACGCAGACGGGCGAGATCAAGAAGGCGGCAACGCACACGCGAGGTGAGCAGGATTGGCCGGCAGTAGGCGTGGCGCTGGCGGCCGCCCATCTATCTCACTCAGGAGGACCGGGCTGAAAGGAACCGGCGAGGTGAGCAGTGACATGGGGGCAGCCAGGTAGGGGAGACGAGAAGGGCAGTAGGTGCGGTCGGCGGCGGAAGGCAGGCGAAGCTGGAGGCCCGCACATGGAGGCTCGAAGAAGAGGCCGACGAGGAGAAGGGGCTAGGGGCGCTTGTGGCGGGTCGAGCTTGGAGCTGCAGGCGACTGCGTGAGGAACGGGACCGGTCGGGGACGAAGTCGGCAAGGCGCGGATCGCCGCCCCTCGATCGCTTCCACTGCACAAGGACATGGCCGCTCGATTGCTGGCCGTATGGGAACCACACCTTGCGGGCGGATCGGGACTTGCAGCTCCGGCTCGACGCACGGGAGCTCCACCTCGAGGCCGAGGATGGCCAGATACACCTCCACTCCACCCAGATCGATTTCAGCAGGACCCGGACCCGAGTGGAAGCGGCGAGCCGGCGACAGTCGAGGGCCTTGCACGCAGCATCCACCAATTCCCCGTCAGAGGGGTGCTGCTCCTATCCGTGATCTCCGGTCGGAGCTGCTGCCAGGCTAGCCTCGCATTTGTCTTACTTTGGCCTGAATTAAACTAAAAGTCTTCCCTTTGTCTTACTTTGGCATTCAGATCACAATGTTTTGTATGGGACTGAGCTGGGCTGAAAAATCAAGAGGCAGGCTGTCTTAAATCAGTTTGTATATTTAGAATCGTGAATTTTTGGCACTACGTGTGCATGTCACAAAAGACTGAATTTTACTTCAGATCATTGACAAGGGTACTCAAGCATGTCTCTCATGGTCCGCGCGCTGATTCATTCTTATTATAGTTGACTGGCCTAGCATAGTTACTTAGCTGCACTTGCATCACCCTGTATAAAAACGCACATGATCGACGCAGGTGGATTTTCTTTTTTCCTTTTATTATTAGTTAAGCTGAATTAGGATTGTTTCTCGGATGTGCTTACATGATATTTTGATTATATATGGACACACATAAAAACAGGTAAAGGGAGGGAAATAAACTATTTTTTTCTAAAAATATACAAGAAATTGGAATACTGGAATATGACTGATTGATCCCTATATATATGTTTAAATTTCAATAAATGCTTTAGTTTTACAATGTAATTTCAAGAAACCGATGTAGTGCCCTGAAATCAGGTGTTTACCTTATGGATATATTGTGATCAAACGCTTTGAACTCTTCCCTTCCAAGTGAAAGTATTCTTGGAGTGTAAATCATGTAGATTATATTGACGGTCGGTAGTGGCCATGTTGGTTAAGGGAAACGATAGCGGTCGTGAAGGAGCCTCTACCGGCGAGTAGTGGGTGTGGGATAAGGATGCCACCTGTGACCGTGAAGGTACTAGGGGAGCGACACTGACGAGCAGAAAAAGGGGCGGAGCTAGGGCCAACGAGCAAGAATGGGAGCAGAATGTGGAGGTATGGAGATGAAGCATGCGGGTGGAAGGGATTGTGCACAATGGAAGCTCTCTCGAGGTTGATGATGATGACGAACGGAACCGGTTTTAATTTTGGGGGTGGATGCGACGTTTTGGTTTGGTTGGATGGAGTTCCATGATTGTTAGGTTTTTAGGTTAACAAAATAAACTTGAAACAAGGCACGAGCTTGGTTGAGTTAAATAAAGAAATGGCACATGGGCCACATAAAATGTCGAATTTTGGTTATAATCTCCACCCGATCTTCACCCGCAGCGCGCACCCGAAACTCGCTAACCCAGAATTTCTTTGTCCACGGAGATACCGAGGCAAGAGTCTGTATGGCTAAGCACCCTCATCGAATGGAGTAAGCGACACGACAGTTTCAGCCCAGTTCGAAGCAACTTGTTCACTGACTTGTTTCTATGTGTTGTTGTGGCAGGTCGCAATGGCCATTATTTCTCTATGGAAATAAATGATGGTGGTTATTTTCTTGTCCAAGGTGCTAACATCAGTTATATTGATGGGGGGTTTTGTCTGGTTTGACCATCTCGACAATCTTACAGGTCACCATATTTGAAAATATGGTGGAACAATTGGGTATAAAAAACAAACTTTCGGGTTCTTCCCCTCTCCCCTGCTACAGTGAATAAGAAGATTTATTACATTATCTCAAGGTTTTGTATGTGAATACGAAGATTATTATACTTGACTCATAGTTTATATTTGTTACAAATTCAATTTCCTCTAGGACTCTCGGTCTTTTCGAAATAACTCGTCGTGCTCAATTTACCTTCTGACCAATTTCAGATAGCGGTTACATTATCTGAAGGTTTTGTATGTGAAAAGAAGGAGATAGTTTAGTGAAGATACATGCATGTGTCGCCGGCTACCGCTGTTTCTACTACAGCGGCGACAGTTACTTTAGTTTAGGGCTTTTTAATTTTGTTCAACTCTATGAAATATCTTCAAATTTGAATGAAATTTTAAGTTATCATTTGAATTCAAGTTTTAAGAAAATCTTATATGTGTGTGCGACTGAGGAGAGGCGTCCTCCAGATGAGGCAGCATTTGTCGTCATCCCCATTCGACCGATCTAGCGCTTCTCATTTGGGGGACACAGCTGAAGATGCTCTAAACAAATTGAGTGTTCCGGGTACAGATATGGCCGAGCTGAATCTAGCTCCCGCCCGGCCGAGCAGTGGCTTAAGACAAATAGGAGGTGTCAATTGACCATGGTTTAGGCCAGTAATATCGCAGTCGAACGACGGCTCTTGCCGTTCCAGCGGACACAAAACAAAAGGGAGGCGACAAGAGAAACCCATCTAGGGTTTTGTTCCCCTCGCCGGTGACACCGGATCCGCTCTGTCTCCAGCGGCCTTGTGCCCCTAGAGACGTGGCGTATCACGGCCCATCTCCGGCGGGAGGTTATCATTCTTTGTTTAGGTTTTTATGTGTCTTCTTCAGGATTATGAGGCGGCGACTACATCCAGAAGTTAGATTAAGGTCCTACTCGTCCTATCCTCGATCTGTTGGTGCGTCTAGCACCGTCGGAGGGCGCATGGAGTCGTGTGTTCGACGGTCTCCTGGGATTCGGTCGTTTTTCATGTACATTGGCGTGATTTCAAGTGAAAGGGCATGTATGCCTCCATATGTGGTTTTGATAATTAATGAAAAAATTTATGGACTAATGTGTAAATTTGGTTTCACTTGTAGGTTTGTCCATTGGTGTCGGGGATATGACCCCAAGTACCTCAGAGTTAGTCATTTACTTGATGGGTAGAAGGAAGGTCATTTGATGTAAATAAAATGAAGTAATATGAGGGCAAATAGATAAAAAGAAGAGTCAAACTCGGCATGGGCCGACATAAGCTAGACCCGGCCTGCAGGAGCTTCTCCTAGGCCAAATCTGCCACTCCCTGACGGAATTAAGCGCAGCTGGGCCGAGATAGTGGTAACCTGACTAGGTTGGCTTCATTTTCCCCTGATTGGGCAGGGATTGCCTCAACCTAGCGGAATCATAACCGTACTTACCTACATGGGCCGGTGCAAGGATATCTCGTCCCACCAAGAGTTGATCCCGACAGTGCCACTCCCCGACGACACCCCCTCCAAGATTCATCGACGCCTCAACCCCACCTGGACGCCAGCCCGGTTGGGACGCTTCTATCGCCGGGAACCCCGGATGGGTCGATTCCTCTGTATCCTGGTTGGGCCGGCATTGCTTCTTCCCGGGCCACCGTGGGACATACTCACTTTGCCCCCACTCCACTTGCCAGGTCGGAATCGCTCTACCTGGCTGGGCCGATTCTGGCCCAATGCCGGACCAGCCCAGGCCGGGATAGCCTTCACCTTGTCTCCCCGCTGTTTATTCCACCTGGGCCGACTCAAGGTGACCCAGCTAGGCCCGTTTGTCGCTGCCTCACCTAGGATGACTTAGGGAAACCCTGGCCGGGCCCCTTTCTCGCCCCTCGGGCTGAATCATGTCACCCCAGGAGCTCCTTCATCGCCAGGTTAACACAAATGACTACCTCTACTTCAACATACCACAATCCCTTCTATCATATGCCAGTCTTGGGATGCCCTGGCTCAGACTGGCACGTCCTGCATCGACACTTACAGGATGCTCCCTAGATCTCAGGAGATGCTCCCTAGTTCTTAGGAGAGGATAAGACCATTGACTAAGATATGCCAAGGAAAAGCACTAGAAGACAAAGTAAAGGACAGACAAGACCTGACAAGGCCCATTCCTTATTAATTCACAAGACTCCAGTAGTCAAACAATAGACAAGATGCCATTAGTAAACTCAGGAACAATACTTGTGGTATACACCTTGTCCCCTGGGCTTCCCTTTTATAAGAGCACTAGGGGGAACGTACAGAGGGCACCCCCCCTGGGGGGGCTCATTTCTCCCTTCACGCATAGGAACTCTGTAAACACCCGGATTTTTAAGTCCAGATGCCTGTTATGCCGTACATCGCAATCCCAGGATTACCATTTTTGCGAGACATAACAGAATTGGTAGCACAGTACATCATCCATTACAAACTATAATAGTCTTACAAATAGTTGATTATATGATCAAGTCTTAATACACATCAAAGCAGCGGAAAATAGCATAGTAGAGGCTCCAGCTTCATTGTCACAGGCAATGCTGACGATGGGAGATGATCCTAGTTATCGTAGACATCCTGCTGTCTGTCCTAGTTATCGAATAGTTTGCCACTCTGCAGAGGTGGTACACTTTCATCACAACATTCGATACATCCGTCGGGGATAACCCTGAATCATCATACTTGGTATGCGGATAATCAATCCTAACCTTTCAATTACACATCCTAGTAGAGACACCTCCCCTATGAGTTTGGCCTCCCAGCCATGGCCATCCGCCATCCCGGGAAGTGCATAGGTGTACATTCATATTCACGAGGTAGCCTCAGCTTAACCTCTTTCCGCGAGGGGACCCATACTAAGACACATAAACTTCCAGTTAAGCCCTACCCAACTCAGGTATTGTGGTTGTACGGTAAAGTTGAAATGGCATCACATCCGAACCCAACCATCAGTTTTACCAAAGTCACGGCACATGCTTCATTCAATATCATCTTAAATTCATTGTGTTCCATAACACATGTCAAAACATTTCAATAGAATGACTCATCATCCCAAGGTTTTCATAATCATTTTCTCCAAGTGTTCCCATCTACCATGATCAAGATTAGTTTAGCACTAGCATCTATCAATGAAGATGTCACTATTGAGGGGTACAAATCAAGTGTAACTACCTACACCTAGTTCTATGCTCTTGATGGCATCTTTCCTATTTCTCCACTAATCATCAATTAATTAACTATTTGAGCAACTTTTATAAAAGAATAAAAGATAAAGCTTGCAGGTAAAACATGAGATTGGTATAATCATGGTTGCATCACCATAGCATGCATAATATATCTTGCATATGCTAGCTTGCATAGTTTATCTTGCATAGTTTAGCTTGGCTTGGTTGGTACAGTGGTCGAAGTTCTCCTCTTCTTCTTCATAGAATTCTTCCTCCTCGTAGCCTAGATTGATACTAGCGTCTATAAATAAATATGAGGTACTCACCAAACAATACTTAACTACTTCTATTTAGCACACAAAGATCCACACTAGATGATATAGCATCATCTCAATCACTACATGTAATATTGACATGGCCTTATTTATCTTATTTTAGAAATGCAATTTCTACTCATTGAAAAATACTTAAGATTTAATATTCTCCAATTATAAAATATGGGATCATGTTGACACATGTCATCACCACATATTCCAATACTTGAGAATGTGATTTAAAGTGGATGGCATATATTACAAAGTTTAAGATTGCTATTTAACAATATTAAAGTGACTAGAAATGACTATATAGCATTGTTTCAATACTAGTCCATGATTAATGCATGTAATATCAAATATTTTTACATATTCAAATAGATCATGGAAAATGTGATTTTTGAGAATTGGAATCAACTCAAAATCATTTATGGTTGATTTTAGAAAAATGTTTGAATTTGTAAAAGTCTCTGCGTTGTTATTTTTACTCTGGGTGATCTGTAACTTCAAACTGTTTGAATCCAATGGGAGTGGTTAGATAATTTCATTACCTTTTTATGTCAGCACCCGGATTTTTAATCCCAGATGCCTGTTATGCCATACATCGCAATCCCAGGATTACCATTTTTGCGAGACATAACAGAATTTTATACCATAGTACATCATCCATTACAAACGATACATAAGTTCTTACACAAATAGGGATCTCATGATCCAGTTCTTAATACAACATCAAGCAGCGGAATACGTAATAGTAATGGTAGCGTAGGAGAAGCTCCATCTTCGGGGTCACAGGCAATACTGACGATGGGAGATGATCCTAGTTGTCGTAACCTTCCTGGGATCCATCTTCCAAGTACTCCTCTTCATAGTCTGGACATGGTAATAGCCAGGGACAAAGCCATGAGTACTCTTTAAGTACTCGTAAACTAATACTAACAAAGGAAAGGGGGTTTTTGATAATAGGACACTAGGCTCTAGGGTTGTTTTGCAAAAGCCAGATTTATCTCTACTAGGTTCCAAAGCTAGTCACAATTTTATAACTCCTAAGTGGGATCTTGTAAATCATGTCACAACTCTGTTGTGGTCAAGTCAAAGTCTCAATTCATTTCATAAGTCATTTTGAAAAGTCTGACGGGGGAACAGTATGGCCACTCCAACTGTCCATAACCGCGGACGTGGTTATTCGAATAGTTTAACACTCTGCAGAGATTGTACACTTTCACCACAACATTCGATACATCCGTTAGGAACAAATCCTGAATTCACCATACTCAGTATGCGGATAATCAATCCTAACCTTTCAATTACACGCCCTAGTATAAGCACCTCTCCTATGAGTTTGGACTCCCAACCATGACCAACTGTCATCTTGGGTACTGCACAGGTGGACAATCTTCACAAGGTAGCCTCAGCTCAGACCTTGGCCGTGAGGGAACTAATACTAAGGTATATAAGTTTCCAGTCAAGCCCCACCCAATCTTCGGGTATTGTGGTTGTACGATAAAACTGGAATGGTATCGCATCCAGACAACCATCAGTTTTATAAAGGGCTAAGGCTCATGCCTCAACATTTTCATCACCAAATCATCCGGTGTTCAGAAACACATGTCCAAAACATTTCAATAGAATGATCCATAATCCCAAGGTTTTCATAACCATTTTTCCACCAAGTATTCCCATCTAAAGTTGATCAAGTTTTATGCTTAGCACTAGCATCTACAAGTGGGGGTGAGTACTAATGAGGGGTGGTAAATTAGTGGAGTTTCAACTAAGCTCAATCTCATGCCTTGAGATGACATCAAGATTATCTAGTTTAGGCCAAATTTTATGCTCTTTATGCAACCTTCACATATATTTCTAGTATCTACCATTCACTTAAGTAAGCTCTAAGTACTAGCTTTGATAAAGAAATAAAGTAATCAAGCCTGTAAGTAAAACTAGGATTGGTTTATCAAGTGGATAATGATCACATATGCTTAAGGCATATAGTGGGCATAGTAACTAGTAGTGGTTTGTGGCATCAGTAGGGTATCTTGCAATGGTTAGCTTGCATTGGTTCACTTAGTTAATAAAGCTTGCTAAATTGCAAGTGTTAGCTTGCAAGGTTACTAGCTTGCCTTGTGCAGAGCAGTGGTTGAAGTTTTCCTCGGCTTCTTCTTCGTAGAATTCTCCTTCCTCCTCGTATCCTTGGTCGGTACTAGCGTCTATAAATAAATACGAGGTACACAATCACCAAACAATACTTAACTACTTGCAATCATCACACACAAGGGTCCTATAGATGATCTAGCATCATCACTAACATTACAAGATTTGGGGTTTGGTTTAATTCTTTTTATTTTTAGAAAAGTAATTTCTACTGATTGAAAAACTACTTAAGATTTAATATTCTCCAAACCAAACATGGGATCATGTTGACACATGTCATCACCATATATTTTAGTTCATGGGAATGTGATTTAAAGTGGTGTCACAATTTAGAAGGTTTTACCCTTTTATTTTAATTAATTAGAATGGCTAGAAATGCCTATGTAGTATTCTTTTATTACTTGAACCATATTTCTATAAGTATTCCCATCTAAAGTTGATCAAGTTTTATGCTTAGCACTAGCATCTACAAGTGGGGGTAAGCAATTAATGAGGGGTGGTAAACTAGTGGGGTTCTGACTAAGTTCAATCTCATGCCTTAAGATGACATCAAGACTATCTAGCTTAGGCCAAATTTTATGCTCTTTATGCAACCTTCACATATCTTTCTAGTATCTACCCATCTTTTAAGTAAACTCTAAGCAAGCTTTGATAAAGAAATAAAGTAAGAACTTGCAAGTAAAACTAGGATTGGTTTATCAAGTGGGTATGATCACATATGCTTAAGGCATATAGTTGGCATAGTAACAAGTAGTGGTTTGTGGCATCAGTAGGGTATCTTGCAAGGGTTAGCTTGCATCAATATCAGTATAAGCTTGCTAAAGTAGAATGTCTTGCAAGTTTTAGCTTGCATTGGTCCACTTAGTTAGTAAAGCTTGCAAGTATTGGCCTGCATAGGTATAGTATTAGCTTGCTAAATTGCAAGTGTTAGCTTGCAAGGTTAATAGCTTGCCTTGAGCAGAGAAGTGGTTGAAGTTCTCCTCGGCTTCTTCTTCGTAGAATCCTCCTTCCTCCTCGTATCCTTGGTCAGTACTAGCGTCTATAAATAAATACGATGTACACAATCACCAAACAATACTTAACTACATGCAATCATCACACACAAGGGTCCTATAGATGATCTAACATCATCTCTAACATTACAAGGTTAAGGCTTGGTTTAATTCTTTTTAATTTTAGAAAAGTAATTTCTACTCATTGAAAAACTATTTAAGATTTAATATTCTCCAAACCAAACATGGGATCAAGTTGACACATGTCATCACCACATATTTTAGTCCACGGGAATATGATTTAAAGTGGTGTCACAATTTAATAAGGTTTTACCCTTTTATTTTAATTAAATAATGTGTCTAGAAATTCCTATGTAGCATTCTTTTATTACTTGAACATTATTTCTGTAAGTAGTCCTATATATTTTTATATATTCTGAAAGGTATGGTTAAATGTGATTTTTGAGAGTTGGAATCAATTCAAAAGCTATCATGGTTTAAAATTGAAAAATGTTGAATGCATAAAAGCTTCTGCCTTGTTATTTTTACCATGGGTGATCTACAGATCCAAATGACTTGAATCCAACGGGCTTGGATTCAGCATTCATAGACCTTTCTAACAAAATTGGTTTTATTCAATTTGGTGCACTGAATCGACCTGAGTTGATTTTTGAAGTTGGGTACAGATGTGAGTTTGAAATAAAATTGAAAAGGTTTAATTTGAATAACTGGGCTGCGCGGGAAAAGTTAACGGGCCGGCCTGCTAAGCGCAGTGCTCCCGCGGGCTGCTTAAGTGGGTGTCCCCACTCGTCAGTGAGACAGGGGTGGTGCGAAGCGGTACGGTGCAACGTGGGACGTTCGATCTAGTTCTAATCCAACGGCTAAGAGTCATCGTCGATGTTGAGCAACGCCGGCGAGAAAGAAACCTAGCGCGGCCAGTGAGGGTTGCTGGGGGCTCATCGGGGTGCTGGCGAGGGTCGGCGAGGCGGGCGAACGACGAAGTCGGCGACGGCGAACTCAGGGGTGGTCGCGGCAGCTCCTGGGTGGACGAAATCGATGGCTCCCTTCTTCTCCAGTGGCGGCAGGCTCCGGTGAAATTCCGGCAAGGTGGTGCTCGCCTTGCTCCGGGAACGGTGTGGCACGATCAGTGATGAGAGGGGAGTAGAATGGTGTGAAGAATTCGAGCGGGGGTGGCCTCTATTTATAGTCGAGCGAGGGGACCGACAGGGCGCATGGTGAGCTCGTCGAGGGCGATGGTACAGACGGCTATCGGCATGGGCGACGGTAGGGGACGGTGCGCTGTTCCCTGGCGATGCTCAACGACATGGTTTCGAGGCATGGGGCGGTGCGGCTTGGTCTGGAACACGCGACGCTCTGCGCAGTAGAGGCGGCGTCTTTGACGGCGAGCGATGGTTGTGCGTCACGGGGCGGCGAACGGGGATGTCTGGCGGTCTCCTGGGTCGGTGGTGATCGTGTATGCACGCGGCGAGGGCGGCGCGTGGTCTGTGGGCTTCGGTCGAGGGTGGCGCTCTGGCGCACGCTCGGCATGGTCGCTGGCGGTCTGGGCGCGGTCCGTGCGTGTGGTCCAGTGGCTGGCAAGGTTCGAGCGGTGGACAGGGAGTGGCGGTGGACGATGGGCTGCCTCCCAGACATGCTGGCTAGGCTTGTTTCTTCTCCTAGCTGGCTGTCGACACTGGGGTGGCATGGTTAGCTTCGGCTGTTCACCATTGATGGCAATGCCAAGCTTACAGTGGGGCTAGTGCTTGGTTTAGCTTGCTAGATGATCTACTGAGATGGTTGTGAGCTAAAGAGGGAACACGTTAGGCTTCAATCACTGCTCACTATAGTGTTTAGATTTTCTATGATTTGTGTCTGCAAGGTGTTTGATGAAATGGCCGCAAGAATTCAAGTTTTGAATTTTAAAAAGATTTTTGGTGGGTGTGCTAGGTTGGTGCTGGTGAGTCTGTAGATGCTTGGGTTTTGAAAGTTGAGCTTGTTTGGGTGGTTTTTGAAAAAGTGGGATCTTCCCATATGATAAAGATTCAATTTTGAATTGTCATTTAGACTATGCATTTGAAAGTTTCTGGATGATCACAAAGTGTGCCTTGATACTTTGTTATGAGTACATTCAAGGGGTGCAAAGATCCAGAAAATTTTCTGTTAGGTTCTGAAAGTTTGAGGCAGCCAAAGTAGGCATGGGAGTTAAATTGGTCAAAGTGACCATTCCTTTATTTTATTTGTTTTGATTTATTTGTCTTTAGGAAAAGTTTGGGAAATGTTTTAGATGATGTTTATTTCACCTAAGAAACATTTTACAAGCAATGAAACAAACAAACAAGGTGGTTCAAAAGAATTTCAAAATGAATGCATGCACATATGCATGCATCCAAAATTTTATTTAGAAAAGTTTTTGTTAACCCTAAGTTTGATGATTAGAATTGGATGATCCAAGTTTAGTATTTTTGGGATGTTACAAACCTTCCCCCCTTAAACAAAATCTCGTCCCGAGATTTGAAAAAGGACGAAAAGATTACCTAGGATTTGAAGAGATCGGGAAACTCTGTCCTGATGTGATCTTCGCGCTCCCAGGTAGCTTCCTCTTCTGTGTGGTTGCTCCACTGAATACGGATGGGTACTTCGGGATAGGTCAGGTCATCGTTGATCTCTATGGTCCGATGGTCGATATTTTTGAACACTTCGGTCTTCTCGGGGACTTCGAGACACTTGGGAAGTAACAAGATATGGAAAACATTGTGCACGGCTGACATCTCTTCAGGTAGTTCCAATTGATATGATAATTCTCCTCGACGGTTCAGAATCTTGAAGGGTCCGATATATCTGGGGGCTAACTTTCCTTTGAGTTGGAAACGTTGCATTCCCTTCAATGGCGACACCTTGAGATAACCAAAATCTCCTATGTTGAAGGCGAGGTCTCTACGTCTCTTGTCGGCGTAACTCTTTTGTCTGGATTGGGCGGTCTTGAGGTGCTCACGAATCTTGTGAACCTTCTCTTCTGCTTCTCGTAGGATGTCGGGTCCAAAAATCTGACTCTCTCCTACTTCCGACCAGTTCAAAGGGGTACGACACTTCCTTCTGTACATGAATTCAAATGGGGCCATTTGCAAACTGGCTTGATAACTGTTGTTGTATGAAAATTTTGCAAACGGCAGACAGTTTTCCCTCTTGGATCCATATTCTAACACACATGCTCTCAACATATCTTTGAGTATTTGATTTACTCGCTCCGTTTGTCCATCGGTCTAAGGGTGATACGCGGTGCTGAAATCTAGACGGGTTCCTAAACCTTCTTGAACTTTCTTCCAGAATCTCGAGGTAAACTGGGTTCCTCGATCCGATACTATGTTCTTGGGGACTCCATGCAAACTAACGATTCTAGCGATGTATAACTCCGCTAGCTTCAAACTCTGATACGTGGTTTTTACCGGCAAGAAATGGGCGACTTTGGACAATCTGTCCACTATGACCCAGATAGAGTCATTTCCCCTACTAGAAGTAGGTAGTCCAGTGATAAAGTCCATTCCAACGGAATCCCATTTCCATTCCGGAATCTGCAAGGGTTGCAACAATCCAGCGGGTCTTTGATGTCCTGCCTTGACTCGCTGACAAATATCACACTTGGCGATATAGCTTCCGATTTCTCTCTTCATCTTATGCCACCAAAATTGCTCTTTCAAATCTTGATACATCTTAGTTCCTCCGGGATGGATAGAATAAAGAGTATCATGAGCCTCCTTCAAAATGACTTCTTTAAACTCAGAATCTGCTGGTACACAAAGGAGTCCTTTGTACCACAAAACTCCTTCTTCGTCTTCGGTGAATCCGGGTACTTTGCCTGTACCGATATGACGCTTGATTCCGTTGATACTAGCATTTCCTTTCTGCGCCTCTTTGATCTGGCTGATCAAAGTGGGCTGAAGTTCTATACTAGCCAAAAATCCTTCGCTCACTAATTCTATTCAAAAATCTTCCATCTCTTTGTGCAAACTTGGTTGCTCCTTCAATATCATGGAGTTCAAGCGGCACGGCAATCTGCTAAGGGCATCTGCTACTACGTTGGCTTTACCAGGGTGATAGTGAATGTCCAGGTCGTAATCCTTGATTAGCTCTATCCGTCTCCTTTGTCTCATATTCAGCTCCTTCTGAGTGAATATATACTTTAGGCTCTTGTGATCCGTATAGATCTCACAACGGTTTCCCATGAGGTAATGTCTCCATGTTTTCAGGGCTAGAACTACGGCTGCGAGTTCGAGGGCATGGGTTGGGTAATTTTTCTCATGTTGCTTCAGTTGTCGAGATAGATAAGATATAACTTTGCCTTCTTGCATTAGCACACATCCGAGACCAATCTTGGATGCATCACAATACACATCGAAGGGCTTCGAGATATCCGGCATGATCAAGATTGGGGCTGAAATCAATCTCCTCTTGAGTTCTTGAAAACTCGCTTCACACTTGTCCGTCCATTCAAACTTCTTGTCCTTCTTCAGCAATTGGGTCATGGGTCTGGCGATACTCGAGAATCCTTCTACGAATTTGCGGTAATATCCCGCCAATCCGAGAAATGCACGAACTTGGGTTTGAGTGGTTGGGGCTTGCCAATCTTCTACATCTTTCACTTTGGCAGGGTCGACGGCAATTCCTCCGGCTGATACAATGTGACCGAGGAATCCGACCTCCTGTAACCAGAATTCACATTTGCTAAATTTTTCATACAACTAATGCTCTCTAAGGGTTCCAAGAATGGTCCTTAGGTGTAGCTCATGTTCTTCTTCTGATTTGGAATAAATCAGAATGTCGTCGATGAAAACAACGACAAACTTATCCAGGAAGTCCATAAAAATCTTATTCATGAGATTCATGAAATAAGCGGGGACATTGGTTAGTCCGAAAGACATGACTGTATACTCATACAATCCATATCCGGTGGTAAAGGCAGTCTTTGGGATATCCTCCGCACGAATCTTGAGTTGATGATAACCAGTTCTAAGGTCAATCTTAGAAAACACTTTGGCACCGGTCAATTGATCAAACAAATCTTCTATCTTGGGTAAGGGGTACATGTTCTTGATGGTGACATCATTCAACTTCCGATAATCCGTACACAAACGGTTACCTCCATCCTTCTTGTCCACAAACAAGACGGGTGATCTCCATGGTGACGCACTTGGTTGAATCAATCCAATTTCCAACATGGAATCCAGTTGCTTCTTCAGTTCTTCTAGTTCCAACGGGTTCATACTATAAGGTCTCTGGGCTATGGGTCTAGTTCCGGGGATTAGTTCGATGATGAACTCGATATCCCGATCTGGGGGCATACCGGGCAAAACATCTGGAAATACATCGGGGTATTCACAGACGATCCGGACTTGGTCAATGGTAGGTTGGGCTATACTCTTGTTGCATTTGAATTGGTGAGGTAAGGTTTCAGATATATGCTCTACTGATATTCCGGCTGTACTGGTCATGGTTATGGCTTTCTTGGCACAGTCAATCAGTCCTTTATGCTTGGACATCCAATCCATTCCTAGTACTACTTCCAAACCTTTAGTTCCGAGTACTGTCAGATTTGCATAAAAATCTATGCCATGGATTCGAATAGGGACGACTTTGCAAATTTGCCTAGCCTTGGTGGTTGATCCAGGAATTTGAACAATCATTACATGCTTCAGTTTGGTTGGTTGAATTTTACTAGTGCATGCAAATTCTTCGGTGACAAATGAATGCGATGCACCAGAGTCAAACAACACTCTTGCAAGTACTGAATTAACAGAAAACATACCCAGCACGACGTCTGGCGCTTCCTGAGCTTCTTCAGCATGCATGAGAAAAAGACGGCCATTGCGGTTGAGTGAATTCCCTGGGGCAAATATTCTTCCTGGCTGAACACGACGCTGCTGCTGAGCTGGGACATTGGCATTGGGGGTTGTAGCATTCTTCTTGTTGGGGCACTCGTTGGAATAGTGGCCTTTATTTCCACAGTCATAACAGGTCACTTGCGACTTGTCCTTGGCTGCTACAGGCACAACATTGCTTCCAGTCCTAGGGGCAGTGTTGGTGTTGGTGGTAGCATTGTTGTTGTTGAACTTGGGTGGGGCACGATTGAAATTACTAGAGTTACCGGGGTTGTTGTGATTTCCTCTGGGTCTAGGGTTTCCACGGTTGGGATAGGTCGGGCGGTTCATCGGGGGTCTGTTGGTTCTTGGGACAAATCCTGGAGATGGGTTGGGGCGATACTTTGGGGTCTGATGGGTTCCTGGCTGATGCATCATGCGACGCTTGCGGTTCTTATTGGCTTGGTTGATCTTTCCTTCCATATGGATAGCAGAGTCGACAAGGGCTTCAATATCCGCAAAGGGGATGTTGACTAACATTGTCTGCATTTCTTCATGCAGACCATTCAGGAATCTCTCTTTCTTCTTGGCTTCCGTGTTGATCTCATCCGGGGCATACCTAGCTAATGACAAAAATTTGTCACGGTATTCCACTACAGTCATCCTTCCTTGCTTCAGTTCTCTGAACTCGTCTCTCATCCTCTTGATTAAACCCGGTGGCACATGGGTTCTGCTAAACTTGACCCTGAATTCCTCCCAGGTCATCATCTGGCCTCCGGTCATTGCGCGAACACTGTTCCACCATGCCCTGGCATCTCCGGCTAGGTAGTGGGTGGCAAACAGAACTTTCTTGTTGGCTTCCACTCCGGCGACTTCTAAGTTATTTTCCATGGTTTGCAGCCAATCATCGGCGTCTAGGGGCTCTTCTGACTTAGTGAAAACAGGTGGGTTGGTATTCTGGAAATTCTTAAGCTTAGATCCATGGTTGTCCTGATTTCCGTGGCCTTGGTTGTTATGGGCAAGCTGGGCTATCTGCTGAAGGGTGGCTAGGTTGGCTTGACGTTCCGCTCTTTCAGCTTCGCGGTCAGAAGTCAACATTTGCAGAATCTGCAACATCGGGTCCAGGGCTGAACCACTTCCTCCGCGTGGCATCTGAAGATTGAGGTAGATCATGAGAAAAGAGGGAAATTTCTAAAGTTTTGGGCTCTTTGAAAGTTTTTTAAAGTTTGACTCAGGTTTTCTAGCAACTTGCTTTTTCATTCATTCATTCATTCATTGCACACGATACAACACACACCACAACAAAGAAAAACAGATGGTTTGAAGAACCATTCTGGAAACTACGATACAGGGGGACCGAATACTACTCACTACGCTAGTGCTCAAGTGCTACTACTCCTCGGAATCTGTGGCCTCAACATCCTCATCATCATCGATGAAGGCGAAATCGTCCTCATCGGTGAAGAAATGCAGAGCCCGATCCTCCAGAAAATCGTCGTCATCGCTGAGATAGGAGTAGGGGTCTCCACGAAGATCCTCTCATGAATTCTCCCTTTCTTCCAACTACATGTCTCTCTCGTGGATGGTCTCCTCCAGAGATGAGATGCGGTGGCGAAGACATGCAATAATGCGCTCCTTCTTGTCGAGCTGACGGCGGCGAGACTTGCGATCCTTTGCCAGCATGGCGATGGTCTGATCCTTTGTCTTGATGATGGCAGACTTGTGGTTGCAATAGTCACGGCAGTTGTCCAACTCCTGCTGACGATCGTACATCATGAAGCTAAGGTGGTCCAATTGAGTCTTCAGCTCTGGGTGGTATGGGGCTTCCAGTGGTTGTCCATTAGCATCACGCCTCGGGCAAAACTCAAAGCGAGTTCCCTTGATCTGATTGATGCTCTGCCCACACAGATGGGAAAGAGCTTCCTGCATTGCTCTGGCGAGTCCATCGAGCTAGTTGTTTTCCCTCAAGGTAAACTGAATTCCCTCCGCAATGGGAGGTTCAATCTTTCCTCGGAGACTTGTAACAATTAGCCACTGCAGATCTTCTCCTCCTTGATCATTGAGCTGAGCTCCGAAGAACTCGGGGTGCGGACGCTCCAGAAGTTTCGAAAGCTGGTCCAAATCACTCTCAAAGATAAGGTCTCCTCCATTCCCCAACTGATAAAACTTGATGTACTTCATGTCCATCTATAAGAATAGAGGATGAGTAGGTTAGCAGAGTGATCAAGTGTGTCAAATTTTTTAGGTATTTTGCAAGGGTTTTTGAGGAACATGAATTTTTATTAAAGAATAAAAGGGATAAGAATGAGAATAAGTTTTTGTAAATATTTGTTTTCTTTGGTTTTGAAACTAAGTTTTTGATTCAAACATCCAGTCTAACTAGGGTCTCCTATGGTCAACCTGGCTCTGATACCAACTTGTCAACACCCGGATTTTTAATCCCAGATGCCTGTTATGCCATACATCGCAATCCCAGGATTACCATTTTTGCGAGACATAACAGAATTGTATACCATAGTACATCATCCATTACAAACGATACATAAGTTCTTACACAAATAGGGATCTCATGATCCAGTTCTTAATACAACATCAAGCAGCGGAATACGTAATAGTAACGGTAGCGTAGGCGAAGCTCCATCTTTGGGGTTACAGGCAATGCTGACGATGGGAGATGATCCTAGTTGTCGTAACCTTCCTGGGGTCCATCTTCCAAGTACTCCTCTTCATAGTCTGGCCATGGGAATAGCCAGGGACAAAGCCATGAGTACTCTTTAAGTACTCGCAAACTAATACTAACAAAGGAAAGGGGTTTTTTGATAATAGGACACTAGGCTCTAGGGTTGTTTTGCAAAAGCCAGATTTATCTCTACTAGGTTCCAAAGCTACTCACAATTTTATAACTCCTAAGTGGGATCTTGTAAATCATATCACAACTCTGTTGTGGTCAAGTCAAAGTCTCAATTCATTTCACAAGTCATTTTGAAAAGTCTGACGGGGGAACAGTATGGCCACTCCAACTGTCCATAACCGCGGACGCGGCTATTTGAATAGTTTGACACTCTGCAGAGATTGTACACTTTCACCACAACATTCGATACATCCGTCATGAACAAATCCTGAATTCACCATACTCAGTATGCGGATAATCAATCCTAACCTTTCAATTACACGCCCTAGTATAAGCACATCTCCTGTGAGTTTGGCCTCCCAAACATGACCAACTGTCATCTTGGGTACTGCACAGGTGGACAATCTTCACAAGGTAGCCTCAGCTCAGACCTTGGCCGTGAGGGAACTAATACTAAGGTATATAAGTTTCTAGTAAAGCCCTACCAAATCTTAGGGTATTGTGGTTGTACGATAAAATTGGAATGGTATCGCATCCAGACAACCATCAGTTTTATAAAGGGCTAAGGCTCATGCCTCATCATTTTCATCACCAAAATCATCAGGTGTTCGGAAACACATGTCCAAAACATTTCAATAGAATGATCCATCATTCCAAGGTTTTCATAACCATTTTTCCACCAAGTATTCCCAGCTAAAGTTGATCAAGTTTTATGCTTAGCACTAGCATCTACAAGTGGGGGTAAGCAATTAATGAGGGGTGGTAAACTAGTGGGGTTCTGACTAAGTTCAATCTCATGCCTTAAGATGACATCAAGACTATCTAGCTTAGGCCAAATTTTATGCTCTTTATGCAACCTTCACATATCTTTCTAGTATCTACCCATCTTTTAAGTAAACTCTAAGCAAGCTTTGATAAAGAAATAAAGTAAGAAGCTTGCAAGTAAAACTAGGATTGGTTTATCAAGTGGGTATGATCACATATGCTTAAGGCATATAGTTGGCATAGTAACAAGTAGTGGTTTGTGGCATCAGTAGGGTATCTTGCAAGGGTTAGCTTGCATCAATATCAGTATAAGCTTGCTAAAGTAGAATGTCTTGCAAGTTTTAGCTTGCATTGGTCCACTTAGTTAGTAAAGCTTGCAAGTATTGGCTTGCATAGGTATAGTATCAGCTTGCTAAATTGCAAGTGTTAGCTTGCAAGGTTAATAGCTTGCATTGAGCAGAGCAGTGGTTGAATTTCTCCTCGGCTTCTTCTTCGTAGAATCCTCCTTCCTCCTCGTATCCTTGATCGGTACTAGCGTCTATAAATAAATACGATGTACACAATCACCAAACAATACTTAACTACATGCAATCATCACACACAAGGGTCCTATAGATGATCTAACATCAACACTAACATTACAAGGTTAAGGCTTGGTTTAATTCTTTTTAATTTTAGAAAAGTAATTTCTACTCATTGAAAAACTACTTAAGATTTAATATTCTCCAAACCAAACATGGGATCATGTTGACACATGTCATCACCACATATTTTAGTCCATGGGAATATGATTTAAAGTGGTGTCACAATTTAATAAGGTTTTACCCTTTTATTTTAATTAAATAATGTGTCTAGAAATGCCTATGTAGCATTCTTTTATTACTTGAACATTATTTCTGTAAGTAATCCTATATATTTTTATATATTCTGAAAGGTATGGTTAAATGTGATTTTTGAGAGTTGGAATAATTCAAAAGCTATCATGGTTTAAATTTGAAAAATGTTTGAATGCAGAAAAGCTTCTGCCTTGTTATTTTTACCATGGGTGATCTACAGATCCAAATGACTTGAATCCAACGGGCTTGGATTCACCATTCACAGACCTTTCTAAAAAAAATGGTTTCATTCAATTTGGTGCATTGAATCGACCTGGGTTGATTTTTGAAGTTGGGTACAGAAGTGAGTTTGAAATAAAATTAAAAAGTTTTAATTTGAATAACTGGGTTGCACGGGAAAAGTTAACGGACCGGCCTGCTAAGCGCAGTGCTCCCGCGGGCTGCTTAAGTGGGTGTCCCCACTCGTCAGTGAGATGGGGGGGTGCGAAGCGGTACGGGGCAACATGGGACGTTCGATCTAGTTCTAATCCAACGGCTGAGAGCCATCATCGATGTTGAGCAACGCCGGCGAGAAAGAAACCTAGCGCGGCCAGTGAGGGTTGCTGGGGGCTCACCGGGGTGTTGGCGAGGGTCGGCGAGGCGGGCGAACGACGAAGTCGGCGATGGCGAACTCAGGGGTGGTCGCGGCAGCTCCTGGGGTGGACGAAATCGATGGCTCCTTTCTTCTCCAGAGGCGGCGGGCTCCGGTGAAATTCCGGCGAGGTGGTGCTCGCCTTGCTTCGGGAACGGTGTGGCACGATCAGTGATGAGAGGGGAGTAGAATGGTGTGAAGAATTCGAGTGGGGGTGGCCTCTATTTATAGTCGAGCGAGGGGACCGACGGGGCGCATGGTGAGCTCGTCGGGGGCGATGGTACAGACGGCTATCGGCATGGGCGATGGTAGGGGACGGTGCGGTGTTCCCTGGCGATGCTCAACGACATGGATTCGAGGCATGAGGCGGTGCGGCTTGGTCTGGAACAAGCGACGCTCCGCGCGGCAGAGGCGGCGTCTTCGACGGCGAGCGATGGCTGTACGTCATGGGGCGGCGAACGGGGATGTCTGGCGGTCTCCTGGGTCGGTGGTGATCATGTATGCACGCGGCGAGGGCGGCGCGTGGTCTGTGGGCTTCGGTCGAGGGTGGCGCTCTGGCGCACGCTCGGCATGGTCGCTGGCGGTCTGGGCGCGGTCCGTGCGTGTGGTCCAGTGGCTGGCAAGGTTCAAGCGGTGGACAGGGAGTGGCGGTGGACGATGGGCTGCCTTCTAAACATGCTGACTAGGCTTGTTTCTTCTCCTAGATTGCTGTCGACACTGGGGTGGCATGGTTAGCTTCGGCTGTTCACCATTGATGGCAATGCCAAGCTTACAGTGGGGCTAGTGCTTGGTTTAAATTGCTAGATGATCTACTGAGATGGTTGTGAGCTAAAGAGGGAACAAGTTAGGCTTCAATCACTGCTCACTATAGTGTTTAGATTTTGTATGATTTGTGTCTGCAAGGTGTTTGATGAAATGGCCGCAAGAATTCAAGTTTTGAATTTTAAAAAGATTTTTGGTGGGTGTGCTAGGTTGGTGCTGGTGAGTCTGTAGATGCTTGGGTTTTGAAAGTTGAGCTTGTTTGGGTGGTTTTTGAAAAAGTGGAATCTTCCCATATGATAAAGATTCAATTTTGAATTGTCATTTAGACTATGCATTTGAAAGTTTCTGGATGATCACAAAGTGGGCCTTGATACTTTGTTATGAGTACATTCAAGGGGTGCAAAGATCCAGAAAAGTTTCTGTTAGGTTCTGAAAGTTTGAGGCAGCCAAAGTAGGCATGGGAGTTAAATTGGTCAAAGTGACCATTCCTTTATTTTATTTGTTCTGATTTATTTGTCTTTAGGAAAAGTTTGGGAAATGTTTTAGATGATGTTTATTTCACCTAAGAAACATTTTACAAGCAATGAAACAAACAAACAAGGTGGTTCAAAAGAATTTCAAAATGAATGCATGCATCCAAAATTTTATTTAGAAAAGTTTTTGTTAACCCTAAGTTTGATGATTAGAATTGGATGATCCAAGTTTAGTATTTTTGGGATGTTACATTTTAACAAAATTGGAATCATGCAACTTGGTTTAGTAAATCTTCCTGAATTTAATTTTGAAATCACTGACATAATGGAGTTTTGGAATAAAAATAAAAATCTAAATTTGAATTCGTGGGCAACGCGCAGGAACGTTACTGGGCCAGCCCAACAACACGGAGCGCACGCAGCGGGCTGCACTGGCGTTGGCCCCACCTATCAGTGGCTATTCTAAAGCGAAGCGGTATCAGCTAATCTGGGTCGCACGATTATAATACGATCAATGGCTCAGTGTCGTCATCTCCGTTGCACGGCGCGCGGGGGATTTTAACCCTAGATCTATGGCGGGGGTCATCGGAGGCTTACCAGGGATCCAGCTAGGTCTAGCACGGTGGGTGAACGAGGTGGTAGACGACGGCGGTTCGAATGGTAGTCGCGGCAGATCCTGGGGCAGCTCCTAGCGATGGCTCCTTTCCACCACAGCAGCGGCGGGCTCTGGTGAAATTCTGGCGATGCAGTGCTTGCCTTGCTCCGGGGATGGGTCAAAGGGAGTGCTAGGGGAGAGGTGAGTCGAGTGGTGTGCATTTTGAAGCAGGGGAGGGGTCTATTTATACCCCGGCGAGAGGAGCATTGCGGCATGGCTCGGGCTCGTCGTCGATGTTGCCATAGGGCGCTATCGGCATGGCTGAGGGAGTAGGTCGACGCGGTGCTCTATGGCGATGGTCATGCGCATAGTGGCACGGCGAGGCACGGTCTTAATTGGACAGGGACGTCCATGCTCTGCCCAGGTACCACGGTGTTCATCATGGCGTACGTTGGTCTGATACGTCGAAAACGTATCTATAATTTGTGATGTTCTATGCTTGTTTAGTATCTACTTTGTATTGCTTTGTCCACATTTTGAGGTGCTTTTGATATGTTTTCTAGTACTAACCTATTAACAAGTTGCCACAGTGCTAGTTGTCTGTTTTCTGCTGTGTTTGGTCCCAGAAAAGCTAGTAAGGAAATATTCTCGGAATTGGATGGGACAGAAGCCAAAGTCAATATATCACCGAGGAGAACACGGAGTCCAGAGGAGAGACAGAGGGGCGCCACAGGGTGGACAGCCCCCTAGGCGCGGGCCCACCCTGAGCCTCCTGGGCAGGGTGTGGGCCCCCTAGTCGCCTCCCAGCCTCGCCTCTTCGCCTATAAGAAGCTCCCGATGCCTAAACCCTAAGCACCCAATCAATATTCCACGAAACCGTCTATAGCCGCTGCCACCATCGTCCCTAGATCGGGGGGATCTGAAGCTCTTCCCGGCACCCTGCCGGAGGGAGATCATCCCGAAGGCCTTCTTCTTCATCATGTCAGCCTCCGATATGAAGCGTGAGTAGTTCCACCTTGAACTACGGGTCCATGTAGTAGCTAGATGGTTGTATCTCCTCCTTGTGCTTTCATGTCTATATCTTGTGAGCTCCGTTCATGATCAAGATCTCATCTATTTGTAATCATGCATGTTGTGTTTATGGGGATTCGATGGATATTGAGATTACTATGTCAGATTGATTAATGGTTTTGTCTTATTGATTCTATCATGTCTGTATTGTTTGTGATCTTGCATGCTCTCCGTTGTTAGTAGCTATCTTGGCCAAGTAGTTGCTAGTGACTCCAAGAGGGGGTATTTATGCTCGATAGTGGGTTCATGCCTCTACTTAATCAAGGGAAGTGACAGAAATCTCTACGGTTGTAGATGTGTTGTTGCCACTAGGGAGAAAACAACGGTCTCTTGTTCATGGAGAAAGTGGATTGTTTACCTTACACACTTTTCTTAAAGCAGTTGTCTGTTGCTTGCAACTTAATACTAGAGGGGGTTCAGATGATAACCCAAAGGTGGACTTCTAGTCATATATGCAGTTGGATGGTGGTCTATGTATATTGTTGTATTGCCCAATCGAATCTCATAGGATATTTATGTCTAGTATTGCATTGTTATGCCTTGCTCAGTACTGTCAATTGCCCTGCTGTAATTTGTTTACCCAGCATGCCATGTTTGTTTATCTAAGGAGAACACCTCTAGTGAACTATGGACCCCAGTCCAATCTTTACCATTAATACATCTTCCATTGTTACTGTTTACTTGCTGCAAACCACTTTCAACTTCCACACCATATAGTTAATCCTTTATTACAGCAACCGGTGAGATTGACAACCTCAAAGTTATTTGGGGCAAAGTCTTGAGTTTGTGTTGTGCAGGTTTACACGTTGCTTGCAACACCTTTGAGACGTTTTCTTCCTCCTACTGGTTCGATAACCTCAGTTTCCTACTGAGGAAAACTTGCTGCTGTGCTGCATCACACCTTGCTCTTGGGGTTTCCCAACGAAGCGCTCCACGTTGACGCATCACCATCAAGACTTTTCCTGGCACCGTTGCCGGGGCGGCTAAGGACATCTTCACAAGGGGAGTCCTTCTCAACCTTTCTCTTTACTTTGTTTTTGGTTTTGTTAGTTTCTTTTGCTTGGTTTTGTCTGCCTCTTTTTATCAAAAAATCCAAAAAAATAGTTTAGTTTGGTTTGCTTTCTCTTATCAAAAACACAAAAAATTTAGTTCCTACTCTAGTTGCTGGTCTGTTATTGCCTTGTTTTGTCATGCTTTCTATCAATGGATGGTTTCTTTGAAACTAGTTCTTATTGGCAAGGTGGGTTCACGAAAGAAGAAAAGTATTATTATAAGGAACACTGTTTGTCACAAAAAGGGAAACACTTATGGGAACAAATTGATAAATTGAATACTATTGCTAGAGAAGTGTGCTCTACTTATAATGTTACTTATTGCTTTGATAAATCTTGTTGCTGTAGGAGGTATAAACACCTGCCTTTTCAATATGAGTATAATGATAATGTTACCATATCTTCTTATGTTAAAGGAAATTATGACTTTTATAATGTGGAACAAATTGAAGAATTTATTGCTTTCAAGGGTGCATTTGAACTTGCCAGTTTGCTTGAAAATTGATACACCTTATGAATATGAGGTTTATGAGATACTTAAATTTTACTTTGACAATTACAAGGAAGAAAATGGCTATATTCTTGAATATTTTAATAGGTGCTTTCCACAAACGGAAGAGACTAATGCCTTGCAGGAGCCTATGGAAGAAGAAATTGCTGAACCTGAAAGCTCATTAGATGAAAAAGAGGAGGAGAGTGATGAACAAAAGTAGGAATAATGGATTAGCTACCCATGCCTACCTTCTAATGTGAGTAACTCTTTATCCCTTACATTATTTGATTGTCCCCATGCTTACCAAAGGAGGATGAATGTTATGCTCATGTTATCTATGATAATCCTTTATTTGTGCCTAACTTTGAAATGCATGGTGATAAAGAGTTTTTCTTAGAAAGTGTTTATGATTAGTCTCTATATGATGGTCCTATATTGAATGATCAGTCTTCTTGTTGTAAAATTGTTAAAAGTGGGTTTGAAGGTTTTAATCCCACTATTTTTGAGCTTGATAAAAATTATGTGTTTGTAGATCATGAAAAGCATACTTTATGTGATAGTTATATTTTTGAGTTTATTCATGATGCTACTGAAAGTTATTATGAGAGAGGGAAACATGGTCTTATGTATCTCAACAATATTAAGTTTCCCCTCTTTATGTTGAAATTTTTGAAGTTGCACTTGTTTTGCTTTCCTATGCTTGTTGATTTGTGCTTCTTTGATTTATTTTCTTACAAGATACCTATGCATAGTAAGTGGGTTAGACTTAAATGTGTTTTGAATTTGCTTCTTGATGCTCTCTTTTACTTCAATTCATATTTCCTTTGTGAGCATCTTCTCAAACTCTCATGCCTAACTTAAAGGCGTTGAATAAAAGTACTTGTTGGGAGATAACTCAAGAGTTTTCTTGAGTCTTGAAAGTTATTACTTTAGTAATGACCTCTCCTTATCCTTTTTGTTTGTTTTTTGTGCCAAGAATGACCTCTAATGAGAGGGAAGTAAGATTTGGGGAGTTGTTGTCCCGAAACAGATTTCTGTCCTCCATCATAAAAATTCGTGAGGAGTCTCTGTAAGTCGGATTGAGCTGAAAATTTACGAATAAATCCCTCCGTATGTTAGATAACTTTCGTTAGTTCAACACATTTTGATTTGAGCAACATAAGGTCTTAGAAAAAATCGGTTTCTACCTGCTGGTCTATTTTGACAGATTTCTGCCATTATTTGCATTTGCTTCTTATTGATTCCTTATTAGGTTCTTTTTGGGAAATTGATCCTTTTGAAGGAGTTTATACAGTAGCTTGTGTTTTTAGTGAAAAGTTTTGCGGTTCCAAATCTAAACCCAAGGGTCTATTATCTTTTGAATACACTAATGTTGCTAATGAAGATTGTGTGAAGTTTTGCATGAAGGAAAATTTTCAGGTGTAGAGAGAGAATGATGTAATAAGATGAAGAATGGAAAAAATCTCAAGCTTGGGTATGCCACCCTTGTGTCACCCCAAGAAATATCCAAGAGTTTCAAGCGTCAAAGCTTGGGGATGCCCAAGGCATCCCCTTCTTCATCAATAAAAATCTCAGGTCTTTCTAGACACTTCGTTTTTATTGTTTCATGCACTGTTGTGTTGTTCTTGGAGCATCTTAGTTTTCATTTTATTTGATTAGTTTGTTTAGTTTTCTTGAATAAAGTAGTTGGACCCCCATTCTCGCTGTGTTGTTTCAAATAAGTTGATTGGTGTTGGAAAGGAGTAGAAAGTTCTTGCTAAAAGTGCAAGAGGAGCTTGCTTTGACTGTGACTTAGACTTCAGCATGTCATGCTAGGTGTTGTTTTGATCTTATGCTTAGTGATTATTTCTGTAGCATGACTTTTTACAAACAATTAGGATTTCTTAGTGTGCCTTGAAAGAATCATGTGTTGTTTTAGCATACAAAAGCATAGTATTGTGGTATTCTCCTTTGATGCTTTGTTTGGGTTGACTTGGCACATGCTCACACCATGTTATGACTATGAACAAGTCACCATAGCCTCTATGATCATTTAGTCCTTGACTTGTAGTACCACTCTATGCTTTGATTAGTAATGTTTTGTCGCTCTGCATGATTATGGCCATTATTGCTCTCTTAGTTGGTTGCTCCCAGTCTTTTGCTAGCCTACACTTGTATGAGTAAGTTCTAATCATGCTTCCAACTCCTAAGAAACCAAGTTATTCCAAAGTGTACATTATAAATTCATATGCATGGTGTGTTGCACCATTCCAAGTATATTCTTGTTTTCAGCTATCTTCCAATTAAAAAGTATTTTGTTACGTGAAAACTTAGTGATTAAAGCTCTCACGAACTTGATGGCACACTTTATATTTCTTGCCCCTAATAAACTTGAACCATTGTGTCATATATGTTTATATGCTTGCACTTATACATTGGAATTAGCAGAACCATGTTTTCATGGGAAACGCTTTCAACATTGCACTTGTACTTTGTACACAGTTGATATCATGCTCTTTTGTCTATGGATGTCGTTGGTGTGAAATGAAAGGGGAGCTTGTAAGTCCATGGAGTTATGTATTTTGTGTAATAGAAATGCCTGGGCCGTTAGACAAAGCCATGCATAATCATGGTGGAAACTTGCAGCATCACCTTAGTGACATCTATGAAGCATTCTTCTTATAAAAAAGAGATTGAGAAAAAAGATACATATTGAGAAAAGAGGAAAGAGAGAAAAAAGCACCATATCCCATGGTAAATAAGAAGAATGCTGAGATGCTCATTGTCTGCTTGCCTTGTCATTTTGTCTATGGGAAAGCTCATGTACCATGTGCAAGGGGTACCCCATTGGCGGTTCTCTATGATACACATGTACTTACTATGACAAGAACTTGCAAGTAACTAAACTTGAGTAGCATGAGGAGCGGCCCTCGTATTCAAGGGACATGAGATTGCCAACTTATACTTTGTCAAGCATATACTCCATAGTTTGTTCACTTTAACCTTAATCACTTCAAGATGCTTATGATAGGGGCAATGAGGGCTGAAAGCTAACAAGTACCATAATTTTTGGAAGCTCTTTTTGAAACTTGAAATCCCTTCTTCCCTTATGAAGGGCCTTTCTTCCACTATTTTATTGAGTCTCCACCTCTACCTTCAGGCACTAATTAAGAGAGCATAGTTTCCATTCTTAGTTCTGTGTGCATTGTCCTAAAACTTATTGATTGATGCATACTATTGATATTGCTTGTTCTTGTGCTATTTGTATCTAGTCACTCTTATGAACTTTGAAGGTGTCATACGCATCTATTTTCTACTCCATGAGGGACAAGCTGAATGCCACTATGCTATGTTTTCTGTATGTGAAACAAACAAACGTTTTTCAATGCATGTTATTCATTATCTTTGTTTGTAGCCTTTCATGTTGCATGCATAGTTACTTTGTATTATTATTAGAACTCCATCTTTCATGCACATGTTTAGAGTTCTTTGATCCCAGCTTTCATTGCTTGCAAATGGTTTGATCTTGGTTTTGATGGTGGATGTCACCTCAAAAATTATTCTTTTTATCACTTACCTACTCGAGGACGAGCAAGAGTTAAGTTTGGGGATGCTTGATACGTCGAAAACGTATCTCTAATTTTTGATGTTCCATGCTTGTTTAGTATGTACTTTGCTTTGCTTTGTCCACACTTTGAGGTGCTTTTCATATGTTTTCTGGTACTAACCTATTAACAAGTTGCCACAGTGCCAGTTGCCTGTTTTCTGCTGTTTTTGGTTCCAGAAAAGCTAGTAAGGAAATATTCTCGGAATTGGACGGGACAAAAGCCAAAGTCAATATTTCACCGAGGAGAACACGAAGTCCAGAGGAGAGACGGAGGGGTGCCACAGGGAGGCCACACCCCCCAGGCGCGGGCCCACCCTAGGCCGCGCCTGGGCAGGGTGTGGCCCCCCTGGCCGCCTCCCAGCCTCGCCTCTTCCCCTATAAGAAGCCCTCGATGTCTAAACCCTAAGCACCTGATCAATATTCCACGAAACCGTCTGTAGCCTCCGCCACCATCGTCCCTAGATCGTGGGGATCTGAAGCTCTTCCCAACACCCTGCTAGAGGGGAGATCATCCCGGAGTCCTTATTTTTCATCGTGCCAGTCTCCGGTATGAAGCGTGAGTAATTTCACCTTGGACTATGGGTCCATGTAGTAGCTAGATGGTTGTATCTCCTCCTTGTGCTTTCATGTCTAGATCTTGCGAGCTCCATTCATGATCAAGATCTCATCTATTTGTAATCATGCATGTTGTCGGGGATCTGATGGATATTGAGATTACTATGTCAGATTGATTAATGATTTTTTCTTATTGATTCTATCATGTCTGTGTTGTTTGTGATCTTGCATGCTCTCAGTTGTTAGTATCTATCTTGGCCAAGTAGTTGCTAGTGACTCCAAGAGGGGGTATTTATGCTCGATAGTGCGTTCATGCCTCTACTTAATCAAGGGAAGTGACAGAAATCTCTACAGTTGTAGATGTGATATTGCCACTAGGGAGAAAACAACGGTCTCTTGTTCATGGAACAAGTGGATTGTTTACCTTAGACACTTTGCTTAAAGCAATTGTCTGTTGCTTGCAACTTAATACTGGAGGGGGTTTGGATGATAACCCAAAGGTGGAATTCTAATCATAGATGCAGTTGGATGGCGGTCTATGTATATTTTTGTATTGCCCAATCGAATCTCATAGGATCTTTATGTCTAGTATTGCATTGTTATGCCTTGCTTAGTCCTATCAATTGCCCTGCTGTAATTTGTTTAACCAGCATGCCATGTTTATTTATCTAAGGAGAACGCCTCTAGTGAACTATGGACCCCGGTTCAATATTTACCATTGATACATCTTACACTATTACTGTTTACTTGCTACAAACCACTTTTACCTTCCACACCATACAGTTAATCATTTGTTACAACAATCAGTGAGATTGACAATCTCACTGTTATTTGGGGCAAAGTCTTGAGTTTGTGTTGTGCAGGTTTCCATGTTGCTTGCAACACCTTTGAGATGTTTCCTTCCTCCTAGTGGTTCAATAACCTCGGTTTCTTACTGAGGGAAAACTTGCTGCTGTGCTGCATCACACCTTGCTCTTGGGGTTTCCAATGAAGCGCTCCACGTCAAACGGACGTCTCTGGGAGGTCGCTGGCGTTGCGGCGAGGGCATTTATGCAAGGGAGAGCGAGGCGCGGCGTGTTTGCACGGGGCGACTCGGCTCTCTGGCGTGCGCGCGGCATGGCAGAGAGATAAATGGGCGAGGCTTCGCTGGCGTCTCCACTGGCTGTTGTTGAGCGAGGCGTACGCTGGCGAGTGCGGTGAGGTCAGGGCTACCTTCTAGACATCATGGGCGAGGGCGGCGAGGCTTGTGGCGTCGTGTCCATGTCCGACCGGCGTGGCACACTCGTTTATGGGTTGGCACTAGTCCAATTGGCGAGTGAGAGAGGCTCCACTGCATGTACTGGTACTGGGGTGATCATGGGCTAGTAGTGGAGCTGTTTCGAGTACAAAGATGATCACTAGATTGATCACAATAGTTTATAGTTGATATATCTATACTGTGCCTGCTAAGTGTTTGATTAAATGGCCGCATGAAATAAACATTTGAATTTTCAAAATCTTTTTGGTGTGTGTTGGTCATATGCTTGAGTGTCTCTGGTTGCAAAGGTTTGCCAAGTGAAGAAGCTTTGAGGGGTTTTTGAAAAATGGCTAACTTGATGTCTATGATGGATTCAATTTGGAAATGTCCTCTAAAAGAATTTGAATTCTGTAAGTTTTGCAAGTTACCTTGTATTAATTTTAACTTAGTCTAGCAAGGTGAGAAAAGAAATAAAATTGTTTCTGTTTGAAATCATTTACTAGAGATGCCCAAAGTGGGCTATGTGTTAACTTTGGCAAAATGACCATTAGGTCATATGCTTCACCATTTGATTTTATTTTGATTTTCTTTGGTTTGGATTTGACCTAGATGATATTGCTTTGATCCTTAAACTATTTCTCAACATATATAACAATAAACATGGCATAACAAGCATTCATACATCATTAATAAACACACATGCACTTATATAGTGTTTAATAGTAAAAGCTTTGTTAATACTAAATTTAGTTGATCGAAAATTGATATTCTCATTATAATATTTTTGAGATGTTACAAACCTTACCCCCTTAAACATAATCTCGTCGCGATATTCGGGAAAAACTAGGAACTAAATAGATTTGGAAACTCAGTCCTAATATAATCTTCTCGCTCCCAGGTGGCTTCTTCTTTAGTATGGTTGCTCCACTGGATTTTGAGAAACTTGATACTCCTGGTCCAAGTGGTTCTGAAGGCTTCTTCCAAAGTACGAATGGGTAATTCATGATAGGTTAGATCCTTGTTGATATCCACGGCTCTGTGATCGATGTTCTTGAAAACTTCGGTCTTGTCCGGAACTTCTAAGCATTTTCGAAGTAACGAGATATGAAACACATTATGTACGACTGACATCTCTTCAGGCAGTTCTAACTGATAGAATACTTCTCCTCGGCGACTTAAAATCTTGAAGGGTTCGATATATCTGGGTGCAAGCTTCCCTTTGAGTTGAAAACACCGCATTCCTTTCAAGGGTGATACTTTGAGATACACAAAGTCTCCTATATTGAAGGTCAAGTCTCGACGTCTCTTGACTCTTCTGTCTGGATTGAGCGGTCTTGAAGTGCTCATAGATCTTGTGAACCTTCTCTTCGGCTTCTCGTAGGATGTCTGGTCTGAATATCTGACTCTCTCCTACATGCGACCAATTCAGGGGGGGGGGGGGTACAACACTTCCTTCCATACAAAAACTCAAATGGGGTCATTTACAAACTAGCCTGATAACTGTTGTTGTATGAGAATTCTGCGGAAGGAAGGCAGTCTTCCCATTTAGACCCATATTCTAGTACATAGGCTCTCAGCATATCTTCTAGTATCTGGTTAATCTTTCCGTTTGTCCGCGGGTCTGCGGGTGATAAGTTGTGCTGAAGTTCAGTTTGGTTACTAATCCTTCTTGGACTTTCTTCCAAAACCTTGAGGTAAACTGGGTTCCTCAATCTGACACATTTGTCTTGGGGGTTCCGTGCATACTGACTATTCTAGCAATATACAACTCTGCTAGCTTCGAGCTTTGATAAGTGGTCTTGACGGGTATGAAATGATCTACTTTGGACAGTCTATCTACTATGACCCAAATAGAATCATTTCCTCTACTAGATGTAGGCAAACCGGTGATGAAATCCATTCCAACTGAATCCCATTTCCATTCTGGAATTTGCAATGGCTGCAATAGTCCTGCGGGTCGCTGGTGTTCCGCTTTGACTCTGATAGATATCACACTTGGCCATATATCTTCCAACTTCTCTCTTCATCTTGTGCCACCAAAATGGCTCCTTCAAATCTCAATACATCTTCGTTCCTCCCGGATGAATAGAATAAAGAGTATCATGGACTTCTTGCAAAATGACTTGCTTCAACTCTGAATCTGCTGGCACACAGATGCGTCCCTTATACCGTAGAACTCCTTCTCCATCTTCCGTGAATCCGGGTACCTTAGATGTACCGATAACACGCTTAATGCCATCAATACTGGCATTTCCTTTCTAAGCTTCCTTTATCTGACTGATCAAAGTGGGTTGAAGTTCGATACTGGCTAGAAATCCTTCGCTAACTAGATCCATTCTAAAATTCTCCAACTCCTCATGCAAAATTGGCTGATCTTTCTTAATCATGGTGTTTAATCTACATGGCAGTCTACTAAGAGCATCCGCTACCACATTGGCCTTGCCGGGATGGTAGTGAATGTCAAGGTCATAATCTTTGATTAACTCTATCAATCTCCGTTGCCTCATATTCAGCTCCTTCTAGGTGAAAATATACTTCAAACTCTGGTGATCTGAATAAATCTCACAGCGGTTACCCAATGACGCCATGTCTTCAAGGCTAAAACTACGGCTGCCAATTCTAAGTCATGGGTGGGATAATTCTGCTCATGTTGCTTCAGTTGTCTGGAAATATATGATATTACTTTTCCTTCCTGCATCAACACACATCGAGACCAATCTTGGATGCATCACAATATACGTCAAAAGGCTTCGTGATATCCGGCATGATCAAAATTGGGGCTGAAATCAATCTCTTGAGCTCTTTAAAACTTGCTTCACATTTGTCCGTCCATTCAAACTTCTTGTCTCTCTTCAACAACTAGGTCATCGGCCTTGCGATGCTTGAAAATACTTCAACGAACATGCGATAATATCTCGCAAATCCAAGAAATGCGTGGACTTCTGTTTGAGTGGTTGGGGCTTTCCATTCTTCAACATCCTTAATCTTGGCGGGGTCGAGGGAAAATCCTCATGCCGACAAGATATGTCCTAGGAATCCTACTTCCTTTAACCATAACTCACATTTGCTAAACTTGGCATACAACTGATGCTCTCTAAGGGTTTCAAGGATGGTTCTTAGGTGCTGCTCATGTTCCTCTTCCGACTTGGAATAGATCAGAATGTCATCGATAAAAACAACGACAAACTTATCCAAGAAGTTCATAAAAATATTATTCATGAGATTTATGAAATAAGCGGGGGCACTGGTTAATCCAAATGACATGACATTGTACTCATATAATCCATATCTTGTAGTGAAAGAAGTCTTTGGGATATTCGTTGCGCGGATCTTTAGTTGATGATAACCAGTTCTAAGATCAATCTTAGAAAACACTCTGGCACCAGTCAGCTGGTCAAATAGATCTTCTATCTTTGGCAGTGGGTATTTGTTCTTGATGGTGACGTCATTCAGCTTCCGGTAATCCGTACACAAACGAGTGGCACCATCTTTCTTATCCACAAACAAAACAGGGGATCTCCACGGCGATGCACTTGGTTGTATTAGACCTTTCCCTAACATGTCATCAATTGCTTCTTGAGCTACACTAATTCAACTAGGTTCATACTATAGGGTCTATGAGCTATGTGTCCAGTTCTAGGAACTAGTTCAGTGACAAACTCGATATCCCGATCTGGGGCATACCGGGTAATTCATCTGGAACACGTCGGGGTATTCACAAACTACTCTGACTTTGTCTAGGGTTGATTGGACTAAACTCTTGTTGCACTTGAATTGACGGGGCAGCGTCTTAGACACATGCTCTACTGATACTCTGGTGCTACTGGTCATGGTTATGGCTTTCTTGGCACGGTTTATTAATCCTTGATGTTTTGACATCCAATCCATTCCTAGTACTACTTCAAACCTTTTGTTCCAAGTACTATTAAATTGGCATAAAAGTCTATTACATGGATTCTGATAGGCACGACCTTGCAAATTTTTCTAGCTTAGGTAGTTGACGCAGGTATTTGAACTATCATAACATGCTTCAAATTTGTTGGTTGAATTTTACTTGTGCATGCAAATTCTTCTATAACAAACGAGTGCGATGCTCTAGAATCAAACAACACCCTTGCAAGTACTGAGTTAACAGAAAACATACCTAGTACAACATCTGGCGCTTCCTGGGCTTCTTACGCATTCATGTGGAATAGACGGCTGGTACGGTTGTGCGGGTTGCCTGGGGCAAACCTCTTTCCAGGCTGGACATGGCGCTGCGGCTGGGCAGGTGCAGTGACATTTGGTGCTGCAGCAAGCTTCTTGGGGCACTCAATGGAGTAGTTACCCGTGATCCCTCATTCAAAGAAGGTTATCATTAACTTGTCCTTCCCGACAATTGGCACAACATTCCTTCCAGTCCTTGGGGCAGTATTGTTGTTGGTAGTGGTGGACCTTGGTGGTGCACGGTTGAAGTTATGGGGGTTACCGGGGTTGTTGTGGCCTTTGGACCTTCGGACGGGACATAGGTGGCATGTTGTTCCTTGGTGCAAATCCTGCATACGTGCTGGGAAGGTACTTCGGGGTATGGTGTGGTCCAGGCTGGTGCATCATACGACGCTTGTGGTTCTCACTGGCCTGATTGAGTTTCCCTTCCATCTGGATAGAAGAATCCACTAGAGCTTCTAGATCGGCCAAAGTAATATTAACTAACACTGTCTGCATCTCATCATGTAGGCCATTCAGGAATCTTTCCTTCTTCTTTGCTTTAGTGTCGATCTCATCGGGGGTATACCTATCCAGAGACAGAAATCTGTCATGGTATTCCACCACAGTCATTCTTCCTTTCTTCAACTCCCTGAATTCATCCCTCATCCTCTTGATCAAACCTGGGTGCACAGGAGTCCTGCTGAACTTGATCTTGAATTCCTCCCAAGTCATCATTTGTCCTCCGTTCATTGTACGAGTGCTATTCCATCATGATCTTGCATAACCTGCCGGATAGTGGGTGGCAAACAATACTTTCTCCCCAGCATCTACTCCTACAACTTATAAGTTGTTCTCCATTGATTGTAGCCAGTCATCAGTATCTAAGGGCTCTTTAGATTTGCTAAACATAGGAGGATTGGTGTTTTGGAAGTTCTTGAGCTTAGATCCATGGTGATCCTGATTTCCGTGGCCTTGGTTGTTATGCCCCATTTTGGGGATCTGCTGAAGAGTGGCGAGATTGGCTTGACGCTCAGTTCTACCGGCTTCACAATCTGCTACAAGTATTTGCAGAATCTGAACCATCGGGTCCTGGGATGAGTTGCTTCCACCGGGGTTGCCGCGAGTCATCTGAAGATTGAGGTAGATCATAAGACAAGAGGGAAATTTCTATGGCTTATGGGTATGGTTCAAAAGCTTTAAACTTTGAGTATGGTGAAGGTTTGAAAACCACAACTCTTGTTCATTCATTCCAAACAACACATACAAACCACACACTGCAAACACCACACCACAACTACGAAGCAGATGGTTTTAAGAACCATTTTGTCATGCTATGATACCTCGGGACCGGATACAACTCACGGCTACGAAAGTGTGCTAGTGCTACTACTCATCATCAGAACTTGTCGGCTCTTCGTCATCCAGGAAATCGGAGTCCTCCTCGTCAGTGTGGAACTCTATATTAATGTCCTCAAGATAGTAGTCATCATCACTGAGGTACAAAGTAATATCCCCACGAATATCTTCACCTTCGTCTTCCTTCTCCTCGAGCTGAATCTCCTAGTCATGGATGGTTTCTTCAAGGGTTGCCACCTTCTGGAGGAGGCAAGCGATGATGCGGTCCTTCTTGTTATGCTGGTGACAAAGTGACTTGCGCTCTTTAGCTAGGAGGGCGAGGGTCTGGTTCTTCTCGGTTGCAACAAGGCGCTTCTGGTTGGCATAGGCATGTGCATTGTCCAACTCCTTCTAGGTCTCGTGCAACATGAAGTCGAGGTGATCCACATGATGCTTCAGCTCCAGATGTCCTGGCATGGCCAAGGGATGTCCAATGGAGTCACTCTTGCATAGTGAGCGAAGCGGGTGCAATTGATCTGGTTGATGTTCTGCCCACATAGACGGGCAATCGCCTCCTGCATGGCTCTAGCTAGTACATCCAGCCGGTTATTCTCCCTCAAGGTGAACTGTATGTTCTCCGAGGTGGGTGGCTCCATCTTGCCTCTCAGATCAACAATAATCAACCACTGCAGTTCTCTTCCTGGCTGGTCATTGAGCTACGCTCCAAAGAACTCCGGGTGCGGGCGTCCAAGAAACTCTGCGAGCTGACCCAAGTCCCTCTCGAAGATGAGTTCCTCTCTGTTGCCAAGATGGTAGAACTTGTTGTACTTGACTTCCATCTATAAGCAATTAGTATGAGTAAGTTAGTGAGGTGATCAAGTGTGTCAACTTTTATGTAGGATTGCAAAAACTTTGAGGAACGTATGACTCTCTTTTGGAAAGAATTTCAAGTATAAGAGTGAGAATAGGTTTTCATAAATACTCACTTTCTTTGTTTTGAAACTAAGTTTTTCAGATGTCCGTTCTAACTAGGATCTCATATGGTCAGGATGGCTCTAATACCAACTTGTAAACACCCGGATTTTTAAGTCCAGATGCCTGTTATGTCATACATCGCAATCCCAGGATTACCATTTTTGTGAGACATGACAGAATTGCTAGCACAGTACATCATCCATTACAAACCATAATAGTCTTACAAATAGTTGATCACATGATCAAGTCTTAATACACATCAAAGCAGTGGAAAATAATGTAGTAGAGGCTCCAGCTTCATTGTCACATGCAATGCTGACGATGGGAGATGATCCTAGTTATCATAGATATCCTGCTATCTGTCCTATGGATAGTCCTCTTCATAGTATGTCCATGGGAATAGCCAGGGACAAAATCCATGAGTACTTTTAAAGTACTCGCAAACTATCACTAATGTAAGTAAGACAATTCTAGTAGGAATCCAAAGCTCTAGGCTTATTTGCAATAAGCTAGTTTTTATTTCAGAGGTACTTAGCAGTAAATACCTATTTTAGTTATCTAGATTACTCAAGAGGGAACCTAGTTTCATGTCCACAACCTTGTGTGGTCAAGTACAAGTCATATTTCAAGTCACAAGTCATTTTGAAAATATCTGACAATGGAAGAGTATGGCCATCCAACTGTCCATGACCGTGGACGCGGATATTCGAATAGTTTGACACTCTGCAGAGGTGGTACACTTTCACCACAACACTCAATACATCTGTCAGGGATAACCCTGAATCATCATACTTGGTATGCGGATAATCAATCCTAACATTTTAATTACACACCCTAGTATAGGCACCTCCCCTATGAGTTTGGCCTCCCAGCCATGGTCGTCCGCCATCTCGGTCACCGCATAGGTGGACATTCATATTCACGAGGTAGCCTCAGCTCAACCTCTTTCCATGAGGGAACCCATACTAAGACACATAAACTTCAAGTTAAGCCCTACCCAACTCAAGTATTGTGGTTATATGGTAAAGTTGGAATGGTATCGCATCCGAACCCAACCATCAGTTTTTATCAAAGTTAGGGCACATGATTCATTCAGTATCATCTTTAACTCATTGTGTTCCATAATACATGTCAAAACATTTCAGTATAATGACTCATCACCCAAGGTTTTCATAATCATTTTCTCCAAGTGTTCCCATCTACCGTGATCAAGATTAGTTTAGCACTAGCATCTATCAATGAGGGTGTCACTATTGAGGGGTACTAATCAAGTGTAACTACATACACCTAGTTCTATGATCTTGATGGCATCTTTCCTATTTCTCCACTAATCATCAATTAATTAACTATTTGAGCAAATTCGATAAAAGGAAAAAAAGATAAAGCTTGCAGGTAAAACTTGGGATTGGTATAATCATGGTTGCATCACCATAGCATGCATAATATATCTTGCATACGCTAGCTTGGATATGACTAGCTTGCATAGTTTAGCTTGCCTTGGTTGGTATAGTGCTCGAAGTTCTCCTCTTCTTCTTCGTAAAATTCTTCCTCCTCGTAGCCCTGATTGATACTAGCGTCTATAAATAAATGCGAGGTACTCACCAAACAATACTTAACTACTTCTATTTAGCACATAAATATCCACACTATATGATCTAGCATCATCTCAATCACTACATGAAATATTGACATGGCCTTATTTATCTTATTTTAGAAATGTAATTTCTACTCAATGAAAAATACATATGATCTAATATTCTCCAATTATAAAATATGGGATCATGTTGACACATGTCATCACCACATATTAGAAAGTTTAATATTGCTATTTAATAATATTAAAGTGAATAGAAATGACTATATAGCATTCTTTTAATACTAGTCCATGATTAATGCATGTAAAACCAAATATTTTTACATATTCAGATAGATCATGGAAAATGTGATTTTTGAGAATTTGAATCAACTCAAAAGCATTTATGGTATATTTTAGAAAAATGTTTGAAGTTGTAAAAGTCTCTGCCTTGTTATTTTAACTCTAGGTGATCTATAACTTCAAGCTATTTGAATCCACTAGGAGTGGTTAGATAATTTCATTAATTTTCTAACTAAATTGGAATCATGCAATTTGGTTTAGTAAATATTCCTGAATTTAATTTTTAAGTCACTGATAGAATGGGGTTTGGAATAGAAGGAAAAATCTAAATTTGAATTCGTGGGCAACGCACGGGAACGTTACTAGGCCAGCCCAACTACACGACGTGTGCGAAGCGGGCTCCACTGGTGTTGGCCCCATCTGTCAGTGTCTATTCTAAAGCGAAGTGGTATCAGCTAATCTGGGCCGCACGATTAGAATACGATCACGGCTCAGTGTCGTCGTCTCCGTCACACGACGCGCGAGGGATTTTAACCCTAGCTCTACGGCGTGGGTTGTCGGAGGCTTACCAGGGCTCCAGCTAGGTCCGGGGAGGTGGGCGAACGAGCTGGTAGACGACGACGGTTCGAATGGTGGTCGTGGCAGCTCCTGGGTGGATCCTAGCGATGGCTCCTTTCCACCACAGTAGCGGCGGACTCTGGTGAAATTCTGGCGATGTAGTGCTCGCCTTGCTCCGGGGATGGGTCATAGGGAGTGCTAGGGGAGAGGTGAGTCGAGTGGTGTGCAATTTGAGGCAGGGGAGGGGTCTATTTATACCTCGGCGAGAGGAGCATTGCGGCATGGCTCGGGCTCGTCGGCGATGTTGCTACAGGGCGCTATCGGCATGGCTGAGGGCGTAGGTCAATGCGGTGCTCTGCGGCGATTGTCATGCGCATAGTGGCACGACGAGGCGCGGTCTTAATTGGACGGGGATGTCCATGCTCTGCTCAGGTACCGCGGTGTTCTTCATGGTGTACGGTGGTCACGGGGCGCGCGACGTCAAACGGGCGTGTCTGGGAGGTCGTTGGCGTCGCGTCGAGGGCGTTTATGCAAGGGAGAGCGAGGCTCGGCGTGTTTGCATGGGGCGGCTCGGCGCTCTGGCGTGTGCTCGGCATGGTAGGGAGATAAATGGGCGAGGCTGCGCTGGTATCTCCACTGGCTGTTGTTGAGCGAGGTGTACGCTGGCGAGTGCGGTGAGGTCAGGGCTTCCTTCTTGACATCGTGGGCGAGGGCGGCGATGCTTGTGGCGTCGTGTCCATGTCCGGCCAGCATGGCACGCTCGGGTACGGGCTGGCATTAGTCCAATTGGCTAGTGACAGAGGCTCCACTACACGGACTAGTACTAGGGGTGATTGTGGGCTAGTAGTGGAACTGTGTCAAGTACAAAGATGATCACTAGATTGATCACAACAGTATATAGTTGGTATATATGTACTATTCCAGCTAAGTGTTTGATTAAATGGACGCATAAAATAAAATTTTGAATTGTCAAAATATTTTTGGTGTATGTGTTGGTCATATGCTTGAGTGTCTCTGGTTGCAAAGTTTTGCCAAGTGAAGAAGCTTTGAGGGGTTTCTGAAAAATGGCTAACTTGATGTCTATGATGGATTCAATTTGGAAATGTCCTCTAAAAGAATTTGAATTTGTTTCTGTAAGTTTTGCAAGTTCCCTTGTATTCATTTTACTTGTTCTAGCAAGGTGAGAAAATAAATTGAATTATTTCTGTTTGAAATCATTTACTAGAGATGCCCAAAGTGGGCTAGGTGTTAACTTTGGCAAAAATGACCATTAGGTCATATGCTTCACCATTTGATTTTCTTTTGATTTGCTTTGGTTTGGATTTGACCTAGATGATATTGCTTTGATCCTTAAACTATTTCTCAACATATATAACAACAAACACGGCATAACAAGCATTCATACATCATTAATAAACACACATGCACTTATATAGTGTTTAATAGTAAAAGCCTTAGTTAATCCTAAATTTAGTTGATTGGAAATTGATATTCTGATTATAATATTTTTGAGATGTTACAAACTCACTTCTTCTTCCTCTAGCTCTCAAGCATATAGATAAGACCTCTAGGAGGCAAGATACAGCTCAAGGAGACATTGTAAGCTATAGTAATTAGATGAGATATGAGATCTAGCATGCAGGAGTAGGAGTTTTATCTCACTAGGAGAGCCCTGAACCTGGGTACATCGTGTGTTCATCGTATGTGGTCTTCATTGCATCATCCTTCTCCGGATCCTCTAGTGTCCTACCTAGGCATATGTCGTGACACCACCAAGATAGTTGGCGCCCACCATGGGGCTAGCAGCGGCGCTGGCTTGGATTTCATCCAGATGGGACCATCTTCATCAACCTCTGCTTTACCATCGTTGCAGAAGCTTCATCATCCTTTTCCCCAATGTACATAGGTTCTGGGGGTTGGCATGCAAGCCTTTCCCATTCACATATCTGAACCTCAACCTCAACCTCATCACCAAGTATATTGTGAGTATCCACTATCTTAACCATCAAAACACACATGGGATAACCCCGAATGTCACTCGGGGGCTATCACCCTCTATCACTTAGTTGTTCACCCCGAGAAAGAGATATATCAACCCGGGGCTAGCCAGCATATCAAGTTTAGAACCTCCTATAGGCAGGAAGAGTATCTCGGGGGCTTGATCATTACTTAACCGGCATACTCATGCATGGAACTATTATTTAGAGTAGACATAGAATATGTAATCTGTTATGTCTCCACATATATCAACTTTGTCTATTTCTTATGTTATGTCGTCTGTTATGGCTACAAGTATGTCAACTACTCTATGCCTTAGGCTATGTCTTTTTATGTCAACCTATAGGTTTGAACGTATGATTTGAGTATATATTGACTATGAAAGATCACAGATGCCGCCTAGATGGGGGATGAATAGGCGGTTTAAAACTTTTACGATATGGGCTTAACAAAGAGGAATAAAACTAGAGTTTTCTTTTTTCAAGCACAAAGCATATATATACTAAGGTTCACCTATGTGCACCAACAATTTATGCTAAGCAAGACAAGAAAAAATGTGATAACAAGATATAGATTACTTTAAGCATGAAGGCTATCACAATGTAAAGTGCATAAGTAAAGAGCTAGGGTATAGACATAACCGAGGCACGCGGGGATGACAATATTTTACCCAGTTCCTTCCACAATGGAAGTACGTCTCGTTGGAGGGGTGGGCGGTACTAAGACCACCAACGCCACAAAAGGCCTCACCCTATTCTCCCGAGCACCCGCCGCATGGAAAGCACTCGTTCCACTATGGGACACTTGAGGGCGGTCACCAAACCCGTACAAAGATTGGGTCAATCTCCACAACTTAACGGAGGCTCCCAACAAATGCCACCAAGGCCACAAACTTGAGGATAGCTCCACAACTTAATTGGAGGCCCGAAGAACACACCACCAAGGCCACACAACTGTCTAGGGTTCCAAGAACCCAAGAGGGATAAGCTTCTATGAATATCACGAACCAAATCCTCCGAGGAGAACTCAAATCGATGCACAGAATGCAAATGGCAAGAATGCCACAAAGATGATCTAATCCCTCACTCTCAAATTCCAACAAAGCTACTAAAGCAATTGGGGGAACAAGAGAGGAGGAATCAAAGAGGAACACAAAATCCCCTAAGATCTAGATCCCAAAGGATCACTCACAAAGATATGATATTGTTTGGTCAAAATATAGATCTAAATCTCCTCTATCCCCCACTCAAATATGGGCAAGAATCATTAGAGGGGAAGCATTAAATCAAGCTAGAGAGGTGGGAAAATAATAGGGCAAAGCTTGAGAAATAGAGGAGGAAGAAGCAACCCAAAAAGAACTAGGGGAAAAGGTTAAATAGGAGGGGCTAAAAAACTGCATGTTGGGACCAAAATCCGGTCTCGACCAGTAGTACCGGATTGGGCCGGTACTACCGGCCCACGAGCACACAGCGCCAGGAAACGGACAAGGCGATAGTGAACGAGTGAGCGGGCAAGCTGGCAGCGAGAGAAGGGGATCGACGGTGAGCTGTGCGCAGCGCGAAGCCAGCGAGTCGGGTGGGAGTGTGCGTGATGGAGAGCCGCAAGCAACATAGCAGGAGCGAGCAGGCTGCAGGGAGAACGCCGGCAGAGCCGGCTGGGCTAGGAAGCTAGGAAAAGCCCGGTACTATCAGCCGCCCGGGCGGTAGTGCTGCATGGGCCTGGGCCGATAGTGCCGGTCGGGGATGTCAGGCAAGGCAGAAGGAGGCCGCGCAGTTCAAGGGCGGCCGATACCGGACCCAGTAGTACCGGAAGGCCCAGAAAACATCTTTTTCTTTTCTTTATAAAATCAAATAAGAGGCAAAAAATTCCAACGGCGATAACTTTAGTTTGGTAACTCATATATTTTATGTTGAGATACCTCCCTTGGTGAGAATCCGGAAAACCTTCAAGATCAAATCCGCAATAAGATATAAAGGGTAAATCCATATATGATGAACTAGAGCATGTCATGAATATTACCACAAGCTCTAGAGCCTCACAAGGATAAGATTCAAATAACAACCAAATACGATCATGCAAGTATGAAAAGGTTTGAGATTTCTCTGAACGATATGATCGAGTACTCACTCGAGAGCTCCTCTTGATAGTACGGCTATCTATCCTAAACCTGGTCTCCCAACAACAACATGAGACCGGCAATAGGAAAAACCTATCAAGAATACCTTTTCCTTTAGCATTCCACTTGAGTGCGATGTAGACGATCTTGACCTTCTCAAGATGGAACACCTTTCTTAATTCATCTTCATCGATTCATGACCACCGAGGATGGCAAGCATCAAACATGATATCTTCTAGAGATGGCGCATTTTGAGTTGGTAAAACACATCTTCTTCATTTCATCAACCTTGAAGCCAACACATGCTCCAAGCGATGCCAATGGACAATTCCTACAAGTGCAACTTAATACATACATTAGTCCATAAAGATTGTCATTAATTACCAAAACCACACATGGGGGCCCACATGCTCTTTCAGAGTAACCATTTCACTTTGAATGTCTATCACTGAGGAAAACTCACTCTCGGGCATATCATGGCATCATCATATTATATCTCGAATTTTTATCCTGGGTCACTGTTTATGGCAGTTTGCCAGCATATTATGGATTCATTATCTTATATCCTAGATTTATATATCGGATCATTATTCATGACATTTTGCCAGCATATCATAGATTCATCATATTATATCTCGAATTTATATCTCTGGTCACTATTTATGTCAGTTTGCCAGCATATCATAAATTTATCATACTATATCTTGGATTTATATCTCAGATCACTGTTTATAACAGTTTGCCAGCATATCATATATTCATTATATTATATCTCAAACTTATATCCCAGATCATTGTTTGTGTCAATTTGCTAGCATATCATAGATTCATCATATTATTGTTGGAGATATGCCCTAGAGGCAATAATAAAATTAGTTATTATTATATCTTTGTGTTTATGATAAATGTTTACATTCATGCTATAATAGTATTAACCCGAAACATTAATACTTGTGTGACTTGTAAACTAATTAGAGTCCCTAGTAAAGCCTCTTTATAATACTAGCTTGTTGGTTAATAGATGATCATGGTTTCTATATCATGAACATTGAGATGTTGTTAACAACAAGATCATATCATTAGGAGAATGATGTGATGGATATACTCCTATAGATAAGCGTAGCATAGAGATCAAGTCATATCAATAGTTCGTTTGCTATAAGCTTCTTGATACATAGTAACCTAATTCCTTCGACCATGAGATCATGCTAAATCACCATCACCGGATGGATACTTTGATGATATCAAACACCACACCGTAACTGGGTGGATATAAAGGTGGCATTGAGTGTTTGTAAAGTATGTGTTGAGGCACATAGATCAAGAGTGGGATTTGTCCATCCATATGACGGATAGATATACTCTGGGCCCTCTCGGTGGAATGTCATCCAATTAGCTTGCAAGCATGTGACTGGATCACAAGGTATCAAATATCACGGGAACGAGAAACGAGTACTTATCGGTAACGAGGTTGAACTAGGTATGCAGAGATACCGATGATCAGACCTCGGATAAGTTAAATATTGTGAGACAAAAGGAAATTGGTATTGTATGTAAATGGTTCTTTCGATCGCAAAGTAATCATAGAAATATGTGGGAACCATATGAATTTCCAGATTCCTCTAATGGTTATTGATCAGAGAAGAGTCTCGGTCATGTCTGCATAATTCACGAACTGTAGGGAGACACACTTAAGGATTCGATGTTGTTTAGTAGATATGGAATGTAAGTAGGGAGACCGAATGTTGTTCGGTGTCTCGTATGGGATCCGGGATATCACGAGGAGATGTGGAATGGTCCGGAGAATAAGATTCATATAAGGAAAGTACAATTCCGGAGTTCGGGAATGGTTCCGGTATTTACACCAGAATGATCTAGAAGGGTCTAGAAGGTTCACCGGACCAGATGGGGAAGGGTGCATGAATGTGTCATGACTAAGTGGAATGGTTGCATCATGTCCTACGTCAAAGGACTGTGCAAATAAAGAGTAAAATCAAACTCCAAAATTAAGAGTCAAAAGGAAAGTTTGAACAGTCAAATTGGGACAATGTTTCCTATTGGAGGAAGAAGAGAATCCTTCTCTCCCTCCACCACAAGCCTAGAAGGAGAGGGAGTTAGGGTAGGATTCGAACTCCCGTCTCCCTAGCTACCCCTCCCTCTCATAAATAGAGAGGAGGGGGCTGCCCCTCCACACAATACCACCACCCACCAAGTCGCCGCCGCGCCACCGCCTACTGCCTCCGTCGGCTACACCTCCTCCTCTCTGTCTTCTAAACCCTGGATCATCGAGAAAACCCTATTTCTCCACCATAACACGCTCCGGCTTAGGCGAAGCCCTGCGGGATCTTCCCTCTACTTCCGACACCACGTCGTCGTGCTACCGGAAGCGCGAGGAGAGAACTACAACCTCCGCTGACTGCTGGAACAAGGGAGAGGAAGGTCTTCATCGAGTACATAACGTGTGATCGACTGCAGAAGCGCTGCCGAAACACAGTGCCGGAAGGATCGTCTACGCTATCTTGAGATTAGCAAGTGTACGACTACATCACCCACGAGAATCTTCGAGGGTGAGTACTATAATCGACTCGTTGCTACAATCTAGTAGATAGATCTTGGCTTGTGTGTGTCCATGCAGTAGAATTTTTTTGTTTTCCATGCTACGAACCCCTACAGTGGTATCAGAGTCGTGTCTATATGTAGATCTGTTGCACGAGTAGAACAAAATGGTCATTGTGGGCGTTGATGCTTTTGTTGTCGATTGCTTCTTGTGTACTTTGCATCTTGCGGGATGGTGGGTTGAAGCGGCCCGGGCTAACCTTACATGACATCGTTCATGAGACTTGCTCCACGCTTGACATGCAACATGTATTTCATAAGTGGCTTTGCTGGTGCCTATTTCTCCCAACATAGTGAAGATTCAATTTACAACGGGTGATTGACAATACTAGTATCAACGTTGTGGTTCTTGTTTGTAAGTTAGAACGACACTTATTGAAAGCCCTAGACCATGTAAAATATGCAAAGAAAATTAGAGGCGTCTAACTTTGTTTTGCAGGGGTGTCTTGTGGTGTGATATGGCCATGATTGTGATTGTATATGATGTATGCAATGTTCTTTATTGTAAGTCAACAACCGGAAGGATCCTTATGGTTGTCTTTTAATTTTGTTAAGACCTACGTGTATATTATTCAAAGTAGTTGTAATACTTGATGCTGGTGGACGACAACCATGGTGCCATTGACCTTGACACCACACCGGTGATGATGGAGATCATGTTCTACAGAGGTCCCAACCTGATAAGGTAGAGATCCCTGTGTTTACAGTGCTAGTCCCTGGATCGAATAGCTAGTACCCTCAGTTTGAGATGTAATATCCAGAAACAAAGGTCATATTACAACTCATAACCAGGAATAAAATAATCCATTACAACTTACATAGCTCATATGGCTATCTTATTACAAAGGTGCAGATATAACTAAAGCATGGAGTCCTTCATCTTCATATGCCATAGGCAAACATGTTGGTTGTAGACTTGTAATACCTACTCAACAAACTTCACTAACATCAAACAAACCTGAAACATAATAAGTTACAGCCACAAGGGTCAATACATTTGAATTGTATTGTCAAGTGATATCATATTGATATGGAGAATCTATCATCTACATGAATATATGGCTAAGTGGAGTTTTGGCTGGCCTTTGCATAAAATAAGTTTTTCCTATCCTTTGCAAAATAGTTTTTCTCTTTTTCAAATCACTTTATCAAACAATGGCACACTGGATACACACCAGGTGCTTCCCTTGTTGACCCAACAAGTTTTAACTTAGAGAAATTGGGATGCGGAGATTCTTGATCATTTCAATGTCTTTGATGCTCAAAATGTCCATTACCGGGGACACGGCTAAGTACTTAGGTTTTACCCTCTCGAGATGTCGTGGGAATGGCCATGGCAGATGCTGCAATCGGCAGCGAGTAGTAGAACAAGGGGCAAGGGCGGCCAGCCATCTGCGGTGCGAGATGAGAGCGGAGACACAAGGGTTTACCCAGGTTCGGCCCCCGGAGGGTAAAGACCTACTCCTGCTAGATTGTATTACGGGGAGAGTACAAGGGCAATCTCGACGACTAGGCAGCGAGTCGCTAGGGTGTATGATGGAATGTGTCCTCTATGCGTGCCCTAGGGATGTTTATATAGGCTCACCTCGCTAGGGTTTACAGATCTACAACCGAATTAGTTAAGGATTCGGAGGGTTCTTGACCTAATCCGACTGGGCCTAGCTACGCTTTTGGGCCTCCAGCTTCCAGTCGCCTGAGTCCTCGCCAAGTCTCGATCCAGTCGCCATCATGCAGGCCCACTCGCTGGTAGCTTGGGCCAATAGGAAACGTCCTGCTGGGCATACCCCAGTAGGCATATCCCCATCAGTAGTCCCCGAGGCCGTCGTTGATTCATCGCAGGTGTTTGTTGGTAGTTGGAGTATGCGGGTCCAATTAGGACGCCCAGTCGAATCGGTGGTGGACTCCTGAACAAAGGAAAGAACTAGTCATTTGAGTCGCAATAACGGCGACTAATCAGATCGCAGCTTGGCGAACGGGTCGGCGAATAATTAAGTCACTTTTCTAGTGATCAGGTCGGCGAATCTTCAAGTCGCTGAAGATAGTGAGTCGAGCAGGATGAAGTTGGACCGTCAGCTTGGCCAAACTAGCCATTGGGTAATCCAACGGTAATATCGGCGTAATTACCGTGTGGTAACGGCTCCCCGAAAATGGCGAGTAACAACCACTATATAAGGAGAGTGACGGGTGAGGGGAAAACACTTCCCTCACTTCCTCTGATCTCGTGCATTCTCAATCCTCCATTCCGCGCAGCGACCAGAGCGACCCAGAGCGATTTGCAGCCCCAGATCCCCCAATCGATCGCCCCTCCCGCGGAACCATGGGGCAGATCCAAGTGTATGAAGGCGCTGCTGAGATTGTTCGAGGAGGCAGGGATCCTCCGCGCCGGGAGATGGCGCATCCCCGCGGCCGGAGAGGTGATCCCAGAACCGCGCGAGGGGGAATTCGTCTGCTTCACCAGCCATCTGGAGCGGGGGCTCAGATTCCTCATATCCCTCTTCTTCCGCCGCTTCTGCGCCTACTACGACATCCAACTGTCAGACCTAGGACCGCATAGCATCGAGCAGCTCGCCATCTTCGTGGCGTTCTGCGAGTGCTACCTGGGCTGTCGACCATACTTCCCCCTATGGCAAGATCTATTCCATGGGAGGATCTGCCGCGAAGAGGCAGGCGGCCCGATGTTAGCTGCGGGCGGCCTAACCTTCCAACTGAAGTCAAAGGCGTCGTTCTTTGATCTGATGCTGCCCGCCAAAGCAGCGAATGAATGGAAGAAGAGCTGGTTCTACGTGACCGAGTCGCCGCCGGGCGACGAGGTGGCGCTTCCAAGGTACTCCACCGACCGGCCCGAGCCGCGTCGGCTCCAAGTCACCAAGCTTCCGCTGGACCAGCGGATGGTCGTTGACTAGATGTTGCAGACCATCCGCAACCTGAAGAAGAAGGGCCTCCAAACCATGAACCTCTACAACTGCTGGCTCGGGCGACGGCTCATGCCTCTGGCCAGCCGTGCCCACTATATGTACGAGTATACAGGCAAGGACGACCCGACGAAGTCCTATCATGCCGAGTGGAGACTCAATGGCTACACCCTAGCCCTGAAGAATATCACCCAGGTGGTGTATCTTGATGCTAAGGCCAGGGTCGCACCTTACACCGCGAAGCGCCAAGCTCCAACTGTGAGTTTTTCATTTCGCATGCACTCGCAGTCGCAGTTTTCGCATTCGCAGTCGTGCTAATGTTGCTTGGTTGCTGCAGCTATTCCAAGAGGTGGAAGGTTGGCTTCCACCCGCAGATGATGAGAACTCGAACTCTTCTGCCGAAGACGAGAGAGAGTCATCGCATGATAAGGGCGATGCCAGAAGTGACGGGGGCGATGGCGATGACGATGATGGCGACGAAGCCGTGGAGGTCGCTGCACCCACAGTCCACAAGACCCCTGGGCACATCCACGTGAACTCGAGGCCAGCAAAAGCCTCGAGGCCGATGATGACGATGATGACGAGCTCCCCGAGCATACCTCGCAGCATGAAGCCACACCATTAAAGAATAAGAAGCCGCCACCACCAAAGAAGAAGACGAAGCCGGCTAAGCCGGTGTCTCCGCCTAGGTCCGCGAGTAGCTCCGATGCTACCAACACAGCCGAAGAAGCAGCGGCGCACGCAGCCGCGGTGACTGGTGCGACCATCGCGGAAGACGAGGTGCCGTTGGCATCACTACCGCCGCCGTTCATCCCAACTACCAGGCTGGTGGCCGCTCTAGCTGCAGGGGCCTGGCCGCCGAGAGGAGCTCCCGCGACGATCGCCACTGAACCTCCTGCCGCGTCCTCGTCCTCGAAGAAGTCGTCAGTGTCTTGGGCGCAGAGTGTGTTCGAGACGGGCCTTAGTTGGAAACTGGGGCCAGAGCTGGAGAAGCCGGGCAATACTCGTACTGGCCTACGATTTATCCCAGTCGCCAAGTGAGTATTTCTCTAAACTTTCATTTGTCTGCTTGACTCATGTTCGACTGACCAGTGTTATTGACGGAGTTGTTCCGCAGGACTGGAGTGAAGAAGATAGGTCACCCTTCGGTGGCCAAGGTCCCACCGGGCGCCGCGCAGGCGCCAGCCGATCCCTCAAATAAAAGGAAGGGCAACAAGGTTGAGGCGCCCGCTGAAGGCGCCAAGAGAACAAAAGGCGACAAGGTCATCACGATCTCGGATGAGCCAGCAGCTGCCCCGATCGAAACTCCGATTGCGGTGGACGTGGCTCTAAGGACCATGGAGGACGCAGAGTCGCAGCGGTCTTGCCCCACGGCCTTGGTTGAGGCGACCGGCACACCTTCGGGTGGTGCAGGGTCCGTGGTGGCGACGTTCCCTCGCTTTGTGGCAAGGGCTGCCACGGCGAGTGCCTCGGTGCCGTCAAGCCAGTTGCCTGGGGCCGCCGGTACGGAAGTCGAATAGCGTCGCGGGCATACTCCACTTGTGCTTTCGTTGGTGGACGCGATGGAGCTTCACGACATGCTAGGTGCCGCCATCCAGGTATGTCCAGTCCCCGAGGATCGGGCCACTGAATTTCAGTGGTCAGATTCTTATTGTTTTTCGCCATCCAGTCCCCGAGTGACTAGTCGCTGAATTTCAGTGGCTCGGCACTTAGAAATTTTGTCATCCAGGCCCCGAGTGGCTAGTCGCTGAATTTCAGCGGCTAGGCACTTAGGAATTTTGTCATCCAGTCCCCAAGTGGCTAGTCGCTGAATTTCAGTGGCTAGGCACTTAGGAATTTTTGTCACTGACGCTTTCATTGTTGCACAGGGCCTGCAGCGCGAGTCGGCAGAGCGGCTTGCTTCCAAGCATCGCGTGGAGAAGGAGCTCCTCACAGTTCAGGATATGAACGAGCAGCTTCGAACGAATGTGGGTAAGTGTTCATCATGCTTGGCACTGATCATAAACTTTGTTATGTTTGTAATAGTTTTGTTGTTGAAGCAGAAAATAATGCGGCCACGGTGAAGGAGGCTCGTCAGGGCCTCGTTCCGGCGAGTGAGTTGACGGCTGCCCAGTCATCCTTAAGCGCCACGGAGAAGTGAATCGCTGAACTGGAGCGTGAGCTCAAGGAGGCGAAGGCGGAAGCGATCTCAGCGGATGGACGAGCCAAGGCGGCCGTTGCTTCTGCTGCCGAGGAACGGAAGGTGTCAGACACCCTTGTCGCCAGGCTGCAGAATGACTTTTATGCTCTTCAAAGTTTCATCACGAATCTTTGTCACCCACTGATTGGTGAGTTTTCCTTATGCGACTCCCTGAGCGCGCCAACCGCATTGTTTTGCGGGTGCTTACCTTACTATTTGCTTGCGTGTTGCAGGCCGGATTACTGATAATGCCGAAGAAGCGCAGTCATACGACACGCGGCAATGTGTTACCACTCTGGTTGATTCTGCCGCGCTGCCAGCGACCTGCCTTCGGGCGTATCTTCAGGAGATCTCGCCCACAGAGGTTATCCCGAGCGACCTCTTCGAAGTTTGGCGCTATCTGTAAAAGGCTCCGGCGGTTGTGGAGTTAATGACGCGGTCGGCCTTCCGTCATGGAGCGGCGACTGCGCTGAGCCTTGGGCTCGCGCATTTTCCCGATGATTTCGACCTTGACGACGTCACGAGCGGGTACCGGGCTCAGTCGAGATCGCCGAGGTGTTGAAGCTGACAGACCGGGCGGCGGTGTACTCCGACCGCGTGTGGGCGATGGGCGACCTTATTCCTTATCAGGAAACGGTCGTTGCCCCCAATGACCCCGAGCCGGTGCACCGCGACTTCAACGTGGAGCAACCATTTCGAGCGGCCATGGCGGGTGAGCTGACGACGTACCCGTCGAATCCTTGGGTTCCCTTTATCCGCAGTCGCAAGGATGGTGGCGCCTCCTCATCAAAGCCTGCGGAATAGAGTACTTTGCCGATCGGCGTTAGTTTAGGACGAATGTGTAATTATCCTTGTAAGCGAACAAATTTTGCTTCTATGAAGAAATGCAAGAGTTCTTTTGTCATTGTTTTTATGGTTTGGTTGTTGGTTGTGCGAGTCCCTGAGCGCGTCCGCCCTTTTTATGGGGTTAAACTCGTTTTTATATGTTGTTTGAACTATTAGTGAGTTATGGTCGACTCGCCATGGCTCGGGAAGCCAGTCGCATGGCGACTCCAAGAGGTGCTCTTTAATTGGCCGTTTTCCCGGGCGCGAACGGGGTCGGGTCGCCGAGTCCCCGAGCGTGGTACTTGGCCGCTCTAGTCGCATGCCCGAGGTAGGTGAGGACTATGCGCGTTGTGTTAGGCGCGTCACTCCACCTGGTCTGTAAGACCAGTCGCGTGGCGAGTCCAGGGCACGCTCTCCTACTTGGCGTTTTTTCCTAGCCGCTCTTCTTTGGGCTGGCATTAGTCCCCGAGCTTGGTACTTTGCCGTTCGAGGCGCTGCACCGAGGGTGTGGAGGACTGGGTCGCTGTGGGAAGCGAATGCAGTTGTCTTGGCTCGGGAAGCCAGTCGAGCGGGGCGACTCCGATGGGGCTTCGGGTTAGCTTTTTTGATGGATGGTACGAGGCCTGAAGTTTTCCAGTGCCCTCGTACTGCACTACTTTGCAGTGTCGGTCACGTCACCAAAGGTTGACTTCTGCGAATAGCATAGCGCTGTTTTTACGAGTGTGAGTGGCACAAGGTACGGAGAGTGGACGCAATTTGTGCGAATCAATCTTCTTTATTTCATAGCGGGTAGGAAGTACATGTCTGGAGTTCTAGGAGTAGAACTTCCGTAGGAGGTTTACATTCCATGGCCGCTTGACGTTGAGTTTTCCGTCGCCTCGGACGTCGGTGAGGTAATAGGCGTCGTTGCCCAGGACTCGCCCGATGGCGAATGGTCCCTCCCAAGGGGGAGAGAGCTTGTGCATGCCCTTCTTGTCCTGGATCAGACGCAGTACCAGGTCGCCTTCTTGGAATGTGTGAGTCCGTACTCGCCGGCTGTGGTAGCCGCGAAGCCCTTGCTGGTAGATGGCGGTGTGGGAGCGAGTTAGATCGCGTGCTTTGTTGAGCTGGTCGACTCCGTCCTGGCGTGCGAGCTTGTTGTCGGCCTCCGTGTAATTGACCACCCGTGGCGAATCGTGCTCGAGGTCTATTGGCATGACGGCATCGGCACCGTACACCATGAAGAAGGGAGTGAATCCTGTCGACCTATTGATGGAGGTGCGGATGCCCCAGATGACAGAGGGGAGCTCTTCGACCCAGCACCCGGGAGTTCGCTCGAGTGGAACTTGCAGTCCCGGCTTCAGGCCATGGAGGATGCTCTGGTTGGCGCGTTCCGCCTATCCATTGGACTCTGGGTGGGCGACTGAGGCGAGGTCGAGTCGTATATTGTGCTCCTCGCAGAATTCTGCCATGGCTCCTTTGGCGAAGTTTGTGCCGTTGTTCGTGATGATGCTGTGCGGGAATCCGTAGCGGTAGATGAGCTCGCGTAGGAATTTGGTGGCTGTTTTCCCGTCGCACTTGTGGACTGGCTTGGCTTCCACCCATTTTGTGAACTTATTTACCGCGTCTAGGAGGTGGGTGAAGCCGGAGGGGACCTTCTTGAATGGGCCCACCATGTCCATGCCCCATACGGCGAATGGCCAGGTGATGGGGAAGGTCTTGAGTGCCGAGCTCGGCACATGCATCTGGTTGGCGTACTTATGGCACCTGACGCATTGTTGGATGATGTCGACCGTGTCGGCGAGTGCGGTGAGCTAGTAGAAGCCATGTTGCATGGCCTTTGCGACAAGGGAGCGGGCGCCAGCGTGGTGGCCGTAGTCGCCAGCGTGGATGTCTTGGAGGATCTTTCGTCCTTCTATGGGTTGGACATAGCGTTGGATCACGCCGGTCACGCTCCACTTGTGGAGCTCGCCGTTGATGATGCCGAAGGATTTGCAGCGGCGTGCTATCATCCGGGCCTCTGTCTCGTCAGCGGGTAGGGTGCCTCCCTCTAGGTAAGCGATGTATGGCGCGGTCCAGTCGCTTGGCTCGGCGATCAGTGTGACCAGGGCTACGTCTGGTTGCAGCGGAATTCTGATGTCGATCTCCCTCGGGGGAGATCGGAAGGCTTGGTGATGGTGTCGAGGAAGATGTCGGCAGGCGGTGCGAGTCGAGCCGAGCCGATGCGGGAGAGTGTGTCGGCCTCCTCGTTCTTCCACCTATCGATCCATTCGACAGAGTAGCCCGTGAAGTGGCCTCCCAGCTGGTCCACTGCTTGGTGGTATGCCGCCATGGTGGGGGAGACGGCGTCGCAGGTGCGGGCGACTTGCCCGACGACGAGGTTGGAGTCGCCGTAGCAGCGCAGGCGATTGATATTCATCTCCTTGGCTGCCCGCATGACGTGGAGTAGCGCTTTGTACTCGGCCATGTTGTTGGTGCAAGGGGTGATGTCGAGGTAGAGGACGTAGCGTAGCTTGTTGCCCTTCGGAGATGTGAGCACGATCCCTGCCCCTTCGCCATCTGCATTCTTGGAGCCGTCGAAGTGTAGGCTCCAGTAATGGAGGTATGGCAGTTTCTCTGTCTGCTGGGCCTCCTCCTAGTCGGCAAGAAAGTCTGCGAGAGCCTGTGACTTGATCGCCTTGTGCGGCTCGTACCTGATGTTGTGGACGCCAATCTCGACGGCCCACTTGGCGACTCGCCCGGTCGCTTCACGGTTGCGGATGATGTCCTGCAACGGTTCTAAGGAGACGACCATTATTGGGTGTTCCTGGATGTAGTGCGGCAGTCGCCGCTTTGCTCTGAAGACCGCATATACCAATTTTTGGTATTGCTGGTAGCGCTGGCGAGACTCGGTGAGGACTTCGCTGATGTAGTATGTAGGTCGCTGCACCGGGCGCTCCTTGCCCTCCTCTGGTCGTTCGACGACCATGAAGGCGATGAGGACACGCTCGAAAGCCACGACATAGACGAGCATGGGCTCCTTGTTTACTGGAGCGGCGAGTAGCGGTGCCGCGAGTAGCACCTCCTTGAGAGCGTGGAGCGAGTTGTCTGCCTCCTTGTCCCACTGGAAAGTGGGATTCTTGTGCATTAGGTGGTAAAGGGGCATGGCCTTCTCGCCTAGCCAGGGGATGAAGCGACTGAGAGCCGCGACTCGCCCGGCCAGCTTCTGGACGTCGCGCAGGCACTCGGGTCTGCCGAGCCGGGCGATCGTGTTGATCTGGGCGGGGTTCGCCTCGATTCCGCGCTTGGAGACGACGTACCCCAGCAGCTGTCCAGTAGGTACGCCGAAGGTGCACTTCCCTGGGTTTAGCTTTATCTTGTACCTCCGCAAGTTGGCGAAGGTTTCTGCCAGGTCGACGAGTATATCGTCCTGGCGAGTGGACTTTACTACCACGTCGTCGATGTAGACGTGGATATTGCGGCCGATTTGGCTCTCAAGGCACTCCTGCATACACCTCTGGTAGGTCGCTCCCGGCGTTCTTGAGGCCGAAGGTCATGGCGGTGTAGCAGAATGCTCCGAATGGCGTGATGAACGTCGTCTTCTCCTCGTCCTCGACTGCCATTTTGATCTGGTTGTACCCAGAGTAGGCATCGAGGAAGCATAGCGACTCCGAGCCTGCGGTTGAATCGATGATTTGGTCGATCTGCGGGAGGAAGAACTGCTCCTTTGGGTAGGCACTGTTGAGGTTTGTGTAATCGATACACATTCTCCAGGTCCCTTTTTCTTCTCGACCAGGACTGGGTTTGCCAGGCACATGGAGTATTTGATTGGCCAGATGAAGCCTGCAGCGAGTAGACGCTGCACCTCCTCGGCGATTGCTCGGCGGCCTCTTCATTGAAGGGCCGCAGCGACTGCTTGACAGGTCGCACTTTGGGGTCGGCGTTGAGTTTGTGCTCAGCGAGTTCCCTCGGGACACCAGGCATGTCGGATGGCTTCCATGCGAAGATGTCGCGATTCTCACGTAGGAACTCGATGAGCGCGCCTTCCTATGCTGGGCTCATGCCCGTCCCAGTCGTCACCGTCTGGCTGGAGTCGCTTGGGACCAGCTCGACGCTGCGAGTGTGCATTGTTGCCTCGAAGGCGGTGGAGCTGCCACCCTCCGAGTTGGGCTTCTTGAATATGGTGGGGTCATCATTGTTGACCCCGCTTGTGTACTTGGCGAGTTCCTCTGAGTGGTTTGCCTCTGCGGCTATGATGGCATCGGCGAGCTCGACCCCTTTGGCCTCGCATTCTGCGGCCATTCGGGGTCGCCGTGGATGGTGATGATGCCGCACGGGCCGGGGAGCTTCATCACGTTGTACGCGTAGTGGGGCGCTGCCATGAATTTGGCGAACGCCTGCCGCCCCAGGACGCAATGGTAGGGGTTGTTGAATGGCACCAGCTCGAAGACGATCCGCTCGGTGCGGAAGTTTGCTGGTGTGCCGAAGGTGACTGGCAGCATCACCTTCCCGATCGGGTACGACTTCCGACCGGGGACGATGCCGTGGAAGGTGGTGTAGGTCGTCTCGATCATCGACTGCGGGAGCCGCAGTCGCTTGAACGTATCCAGGTACAGGATGTTGATGGAGCTGTCGCCGTCCATCAGCATCTTGGGGATCCAGTATTCTCCTATCTATGGCTTGACCACCAAGGCGACTCGGCCCGGATATTCGATCCGTGGCGAGTGGTCCTCGCGGCTCCAGGTAATTCGTTGCTCGGACCAGTTGAGGAACTGGGGGGATGTCGACCTGGGACACCGCATTGATGGCGACAGCACGGGACATGACCTTCTTCTCGCGCTTTGTGTTGAAGCCGATGAAGGTGTGGCGCGAGCCGGTGACGCTGCCAAATTTTCCGCCGTTTGGCGGGTGGTTGTCGAGGTCATCTCGTGCGCGTCGTGCCTTCTCAATTTCTTTTAGGGAGTGGCAGTCGGCGGTCGTGTGCGTGGCGGGCTTCCCTTCCCTGCTATAAAACACACAGGGTTGGTTGAGGAGAGCCGTGGGGTCGAACCTCAGCTTCGCCTTGTAGTTGCCGCCATCGCGGCGCTGGCCTCCGTCGCGGCGGAAACTTTTGGGTTCGCGTGGCACGTATCCGGCCTTGGCGACGAAGTCGACTCGCCCGTCACCGCGGCGCTTGCCGGTGAGGCGAGTGTTGCTGTAGCGTATCTCGGGTTGTCTCTCGTTGTCGTTGCCGCTCGTGCGGCGATTTCCTCCCGACTCGTCGTCGGTTTCTTGGTTTGGGTCCTCTTCTGCATACCGCTTGGCGATCTCGAGGAGGTCCGGTATGTTGTCGAGTGTTTTGTACACCCGCTTGAGCTTGGCGACCAGGGGCTCGTAGCGGCACGAGGTCTTGAAGCAGTGGATCGTGGTGTCCGGGTGGATTCCGGCTGCGTTGTACCACAGGTCTTGCCACCTTTGGACCCAGCTGCGGGTCGACTCGCAGGGTCCCTGGACGCATAGCTCCAGGTCCTCGATGGTGGTGGCGCGGGTGTAGGAGCCCTCGAAGTGCCTGTCGAAGGCGTCGCGCATTTCCTCCCAGGAGTCGATGTTGTCCGTGGGGAGGGTGTTGATCCATTGCTGGCACGCTCCCTCCATCATCAGGGCGAGGTAGCGAGCGGCGAGAAGGTCGGTGTGGCCGGCGATTCCCATTGCCATGAGGTAGGTGTCCAGCCACACGGACGGGTCGTACGAGGGGTCGTACTTCTCGATCTCCTTCAGCGCCTTGAAGTTCTCCGGGTATCTTTCGCCTCGGATATTGGCCCAAAGCACTGGGGTCCGACTCGGCTCAGCGACCCCCTTGGTTCGCCGTTGTGGCGGTTGGTGAGGGTATGCCTCAAGTCATCAGGCTGGCGTGCGCGCCAGCTCTGGTTGTTGGTGATGTGGTTGCGCGCGTCGACTGGCTGCCCGTTGGCAGCGACGAAGTTGTTCGCCGGTCGCGGGTCGTTGGTGGAGAGTGCCGCGTGTGTTGTTCGATGTTGGAGCTGCAGGGGCTCGGGTGGTGGGCAGTTAAGGGTGTTCGCCACCATTGGGAGGCCGCCCTGCTGCCTGACGAACGTGAGTACATGCGACCCTATGAGTCAGCACCCGCGTTTTGTTGCTCGACTGCCTTGGCGAGTAGAGCTTTGGCGTACTGGATCTACAGGGCGCCTTCCCCGGTCACGGTGATGTTGTCAACCGCGGCTCGGCTCGCGACGATGTTGTCCATCGGGGTGGATAACAGAGGGAGGCCATTCGTGTCTCGCTCCCGCGAGGAGACCATGATTCTTGGTTGGTCCCTAGGGGCGCGCGACTGGGTGGTGGTGGGGCCCCGTTGGCCATCGCGCCTGGTGGTGGCCGGGAGCTCCCTCCTGGCGGTGCGTTCTTGCAGATCGCGCGTTTGGGCGCACGAGTTGGGTCGTTTTCATCGTCGAAGTTCAGGGCGCGTCCCTGAATGGTGGGGTTCAGGTGCGACCTGATGCGGAGTTGGTGATAGCGCGAGAGTTCCTGCGCCGTCACCTGCTCGAGGCGAAATTTTTCGCGCTCGGCTTGTTCCTTGCGGACCGCTTCCTCCAGCCGCAGGCGGAGTTCCTTGACCTCCGTCACCGTCGCGTTTAGCGGGATCGGCGTGGAGAAGGGGTCTAGCGGGGGGTCATCGCCATTCTCCATGTAGGCCGCGATGTTACGACCAGATCCGTCGTGGAGGTCGGCGGAGTTCTCCGACCCGGAGTGAAAGTCAAAGATCCCAAGGATGGAGGGGTCTTCGAAGTCTCCCACATTGGAGACCTGGGTGATGGAGCCCGTGGTTGATGCGGTGATGATGGATCCGGTGGCCGATGTCGGGTTCTCCGAGTCAGCGTCAGCGTCGAGGGTCGCGTCATTTGCGATCATGGTGGTTTCGGCCACGTTGTTGTTGGTCGAGCCGTACTTCTATGCGAGGCGGTGAATGGTGCAGACCTGACTCTTAGAGAGCCGGTCGCGTGGCGGCGACTCGCGGATGCGAGCCGAGTGCTTCGAGGTGATGGTGTTAGTGAAGCCGACGAAGCGGCTGATCGTGCCGACTGGCATGATCATGCTGTGCATGACGGGGCGTGCCGCCGGGACGTAGCTGCTCGGCAAGATCTGAAGGATCTCGCCGATCGCGATCATGCGGACGGTGGCGATCGTCTCGTTGATGGGCAGATTGGATCTCGCCGCAGAACACCGGCCTGACCGGCCAGGCCCCACGGTGGGCGCCACTGTCGTGGGAATGGCCATGGCAGATGCTGCAATCGGCAGCAAGTAGTAGAACGAGGGGCAAGGGCGGCCAGCCATCTGCGGTGCGAGATGAGGGCGGAGACACAAGGGTTTACCCAGGTTCGCCCCCCCGGAGGGTAAAGACCTACTCCTGCTAGATTGTATTATGGGGAGAGTACAAGGGCGAGCTCGACAACTAGGCGGCGAGTCGCTAGGGTGTATGATGGAACGTGTCCTCTATGCGTTCCCTATGGAGGTTTATATAGGCTCACCTCGCCAGGGTTTACAGATCTACAACCAAATTAGTTAAGGATTTGGAGGGTTCTTGACCTAATCCGACTGGGCCTAGCTACGCTTCTGAGCCTCCAGCTTCCAGTCGCCTGAGTCCTCGCCAAGTCTCGATCCAGTCGCCGTCCTGCAGGCCCACTCGCTGGAAGCTTGGGCCAATAGGAAACGTCCTGCTGGGCAAACCCAGTAGGCATATCCCCATCACGAGAGGTGGTGCACTTTCCCCACAAGACTCGACATGCATCGAGACGAGACTTTTCAGAAGCAATCCCTCAGATCACCATAGACGTGTTCCATACTATCATCACTACCACCTTATGTCTGTCTGTCTGAGTTCTTGCAACCTAGTTGGTCAAGGCAGAGCCCATATGCCATGTGGTTGCACTGGAAGCTTCTCAACACTAAACATCTCAAATATCTTTGTTCCTGGGTGGCCATCCACAAGTGAGATACACCATGGTAAACCATAGAAATGGGCCCTGGGTAACCACTCAACAAAAATCCATCCATGCAATTACCGTTCCACCCAGTTGTTTCATTAAGAAGTTGTTTTCTTAGTCCAAAACACATAGGCATAATTTTTCCATCATAACATGAATTTCCACCCTTGGATTCTAATAGCTAGGCTGAGAAAACTAGCATAACATGTCTCTTAAATTAGGAATATTTCTACAAAGATATTTTCTATAGGATCTACCATAGCATAGCATTATACAAAAATAGTCCTATCATGCATACTACAAAAATATCACTAATGCAATATTGAAAAGATAGGACTTTTGATGACCAAAGTATCCCTTGCCTTTTTAGTAGAAATCTAGGTACTCTCCTGGATCTTGCAATTGTCACACTCTTCAAAGTTCACTACAATACAATCAAGCAAGGAACACCTTCAAAACTAGCACACAAACAACACAATAAAATAAAGAAATGCATGCAAGCATGTAAAAATGTTATTTTATTGAAAAAGTTGTTTCTAACAAGGTTCTAACATTTCAACAACACCTACTGGTCTTTTATAAAAAAATGGAATTTCATTTGAAACCAAGTTAGTGAAAATAAGTCATTTAAATCATTTTTGTTTTACTAGAAATGCTTTTATTCAAAGGAACATTATCTAGTGCTAATAAAATATATTTTTAATTTCAAATGTTAGTGTTTATGGTCATAGGGTTCAAAACAAAACCATTTTCAAAAGGATTTACTCAAAAATAATTTTTAGAACAATTTTTACACTCAAAATAGTACTAAACAAGTCTCTGCATAAAAATCTCATTTTCCAGAATCAAATGACCAATTCAAGGCTATAGTTTCAAAGAGCTTATTTTTCTGAATCCATTGATATAAAATTTGTAATCTTTGGACAAACAGAACAAAAGTTATTGATTTTACAAGTTCAAACATCTAATAGATAAATTCTTGGATTTTAAATCAAACTCTCTGCCACGCGGCGTGTTTCTATTGGTCGATACCGCTTCGGCAGGATCAACATCGTGGGATATTGGATCTAAGTAAAATGCGTGGCTCAGATGGATTGATACCCCTTCATTTAAGTGATATATCGTAGCCCTTAGATCTAGATCCTACGAATCAAGGTGCACTGACCAGATATGGGTGGCGCTAGTGGCGACTATGGCGGCGACGCGTCGGGTGGGTTGCGCTCAGGCGATTTCAAAGGGGTAAGGGGGCGTGGGATGTGACCAGAGGTTGCTGTGGTCGAGGCGAGCTCAGTGGTGGCCGTGGTCGAGGAAGGGGCGCACGAACTCATCCACAATTCCTCGCTGGAGTTGTGGGGTCGTCAGTGGCTTGCAGATGAAGACAGAGTCGAGCACTTGGGGCGCAAGCAAGCAAGGCAACAATTCAGTAAGGTGCGCAAGGTCCTGGGTAATATCCTAGTGGCCGAATTAGGGGAAGGGGGCTAGGTCTCACCGCAGTTCATCGGCGAACATCGACGGCAGGAGGTGCTCTAGTGGCGACCATGGCGATGGCCTAGGGTGCAAATAAAATGAACAGATGGGGTTAACAAATGCACCCGAGGACGGCGAACAATCTAGGACAAGAAGGAGGGCGAGGTGAGGTAGATTCTCACCGGAATCATCGCCGGAGTTCGTTAGTAGTTGCGGTGGTGCGAGCCAAATTGGGGGCAGCCTGGGGGCTTGGGGGGAAACAAAGAGGAGGGGGAGGAGAATAAGAGAGCGTGGTCAGGGGAGAGATTAACTTGTAAAATAAAATGAATTTAAGCGAGTTAAATCACGGTAGAAACGGTAGAGAAGAACGGGTCCTATGTGCCGGGTTGAAGACGATGATCACATGGCGGTGGGGCCATGTGGTCAGTGAGGGGGTGCGGGGGAGGGTGCGGTAAGAAAAGAAAGCAGAGGGGAAAGAGAGAGGTGGCCGGGTGGGCTGTATTGGGCTGTGTTGGGCCAGGGTTGGGCAGCTGGGTTGGGTAGGTTAGTTTCCCCTTTTTTCAAACCTTTTTCCTTTTCTTTTTCTATTTTCTATTTTTAAATCAATCAAATGATTTAAACCTCTTTTCATTTCAAATCTTCACCAAAATTTCAGTAGGTTTTTATACCAATTATTAGTGTATTATTCAGTCTAACTTGGAGTAATCCAAATATTTTTATTATGATTTAATATTCATTTAAGTGAGGCATTTTGTCTTTATTTAAATAAAATTGAATATGGTTCATAAGCCCATATAATTTTATTTAAATAAACTTTTATCCTTTTATATTATTTAGTAAACTTTTATTTCGTTTAGTTATGGATTTGGCCATGGTTTAAATTGTCTTGGCAATAATTCCTATTTATTTAATTCTTTCCTTGTCTTATAAAATCCATATCTTTTTATTTATAGTTCCAAAAATAGTGATTCCATTTTGAATAATTTTTATTAAATATCTATTTATCTTTTTAAATCATTTTAGGATTACTTTGTTCACCATTTAGTATTGATTTTAGCTAGGAGCTTTATTAGCCTTGGAATAATTTCTTTTATCTTATTAAAATCATAAGTTTTTATCCATGGCTCCAAATGGAGTGAAACCAATTCCTATGGTTTTATAATATTTTTGTTTACCATTTTTAATCATTTAGAAATGTTGTTGCTAAATTTTTATATGGGACAAAGCCATAGTCTTGGAGTGATCTTGGAGATGATTTCTTTCATTAGGGTTTAGGTTTTCGGTTTAACTTTTCTAAGTGCTCAATATCAAGATACAATCTATGCATGAATGCATTTGATTTGTTTGAAAATTTGTTTGTTGCCTTCTTCAATCAAATTTTGTTCAAGTAAGGTTTTGATGTTTCCATTTAGAAACAAAAAGTTTCTTTTCCCTCTAAATTTCAACATTTGTTTCTTTTGTTTGTTTATTTTTCACATTTCAAAATTTGGAAATTTTTGGGATGTGACATATTCGTGCTTGAATATGGAGATCGAAGGCACAAGAAGAAAGGCCATATCATATCACATATTTTGAATTGCATGTTATGTTAATCCTTTTATGCATCGTGTATTGCTTAATTCACGATGGTATCATTATAAGATGATCCCTATCACAAAATATCAAGTTATAAAGTGTTCATCCTTAGTAGGCACCGTTGCCAAGACTCGTTGTTTCGAAGCACCACGTGATGATCGGGTGTGTTAGATTCTGCGAGTGTATACAACGGGAGCAAGCCAGACTTTCTCATGTGGAATCTAAGGTTTGATCTTGACGAGCCTAGCATGTACAGACATAGTCTCAGAACACTCATCACCTAAAGGTAAAGCATGAGTCATATAGTAGATATGATGAACATGTTGATTGTTCGCCTTTGAAGCTACATCATCTCTCGTGATGATCGGTATTGATGTAGTGGATTTGGTTCGTGTGATCACTAAAACAATGTGAGGGATGTTGTTTTGAGTGGGAGTTCACCTAGATTAATTTAACTATTAATTAGAACTCAATTTGTCATAAAATTATTCTAAACTATTGCAAATATGTTGTAGATCAATGGCGGCCCCTACCATCAATTTTAATGTGTTCCTAGAGAAAGAAAAGTTAAAAAACAATGGAAGCAACTTCGCGGATTGGTTCTGCAATTTGAGGATTGTCCTCAATGCTGGTCAGTTGACCTATGTGTTGGATGCACCGCTGGGTGACCCACCTGCAGAAGATGCTACTGATGACGAGAAAAATGTTTATCGTACTCGGAAGAATCAGTACTCCACGGTTCAGTGTGATATCTTGTATGGTTTGCAATCAGATCTTCAAAATAGGTTTGAGAACTTTGACCCACATGATATTGTCCGTGAAATCAAAATGATATTTGAGGATCACACGACAGTTGAGAGTAATGAAGCTTCTGAAAAGTTCTTTAACTGCAAGATGGAAGAGGGCAGCTCCGTCAGTGAGCATGTGCTTAAGATGTCTAGGCATGCTAATAAGCTTCAGAGCTTGGGAATAATAATTCCTAATGCGTTAGGGATTCATCGTGTCCTCCAATAGCTACCACCAAGTTACAAGAACTTTGTGATGAACTACAACATGCAGCGCATGGATAAGACGTTGCCAGAACTCTTCTCTATGTTGAAGTCTGCGGAAGTGGAGATCAAGAAAGAGCACCAAGTGTTGATGGTCAATAAGACCACCAATTTCAAGAAGCAAGGCAAGCCTAAGAAAAATGGAAACATCAAGAATGGGCTGTCAACACCCGGATTTTTAATCCCAAATGCCTGTTATGCCATACATCGCAATCCCAGGATTACCATTTTTGTGAGACATAACAGAATTTGATACCATAGTACATCATCCATTACAAATGGTACATAAGTTCTTACACAAATAGGGATCTCATGATCCAGTTCTTAATACAACCTCAAGCAGCGGAATACGTAATAATAACGGTAGCGTAGGCGAAGCTCCATCTTCGAGGTCACAGGCAATGCTGACGATGGGAGATGATCCTAGTTGTCGTAACCTTCCTGGGTTCCATCCTCCAGGTACTCCTCTTCATATTCTGGCCATGGTAATAGCCAGGGACAAATCCATGAGTACTCTTTAAGTACTCGCAAACTAGTACTAACAGGTAAAGGGGTTTTTGGATAATAGGACACTAGGCTCTAGGGTTGTTTTGCAAAAGCCAGATTTATCTCTACTAAGTTCCAAAGCTAGTCACAATTTTATAACTCCTAAGTGGGATCTTGTAACTCATATCACAACTCTGTTGTGGTCAAGTCAAAGTCTCAATTCATTTCATAAGTCATTTTGAAAACATCTGACGGGGGAACAGTATGGCCACTCCAACTGTCCATAACCGCGGACGCGGCTATTCGAATAGTTTGACACTCTGCAGAGATTGTACACTTTCACCACAACATTCGATACATACGTCAGGAACAAATCCTGAATTCACCATACTCAGTATGCGGACAATCAATCCTAACCTTTCAATTACATGTCCTAGTATAAGCACCTCTCCTGTGAGTTTGGCCTCCCAACCATGACCAACTGTCATCTTGGGTACTACACAGGTGGACAATCTTCACAAGGTAGCCTCAGCTCAGACCTTGGCCATGAGGGAACTAATACTAAGGTACATAAGTTTCCAGTCAAGCCCTACCCAATCTTCGGGTATTGTGGTTGTACGATAAAATTGGAATGGTATCGCATCCAGACAACCATCAGTTTTATAAAGGGCTAAGGCTCATGCCTCAACATTTTCATCACCAAAATCATCAGGTGTTCGGAAACACATGTCCAAAACATTTCAATAGAATGATCCATCATTCCAAGGTTTTCATAACCATTTTTCCACCAAGTATTCCCATCTAAAGTTGATCAAGTTTTATGCTTAGCACTAGCATCTACAGGTGGGGGTAAGCAATAATGAGGGGTGGTAAACTAGTGGAGTTCTAACTAAGTTCAATCTCATGCCTTAAGATGACATCAAGATTATCTAGCTTAGGCCCAATTTTATGCTCTTTATGCAACCTTCAAATATCTTTCTAGTATCTATAATTCACTTAGGTAAACTCTATGTAATAGCTTTGATAAACAAATAAAGTATAAAGCTTGTAAGTAAAAACTAGGATTGGTTTATCAAGTGGATATGATCACATATGCTTATGGCATATAGTGGGCATAGTAACAAGTAGTGGTTTGTGGCATCAGTAGGGTATCTTGCAAGGGTTAGCTTGCATTGGTCCACTTAGTTAATAAAGCTTGCTAAATTAAGGGTTAGCTTGCAAGGTTAATAGCTTGCCTTGAGCAGAGAAGTGGTTGAAGTTCTCCTCGGCTTCTTCGTAGAATCCTCCTTCCTCCTCGTATCCTTGGTCGGTACTAGCGTCTATAAATAAATACGATGTACACAATCACCAAACAATACTTAACTATTTGCATTCATAACACACAAGGGTCCTATAGATGATCTAACATCATCTCTAACATTACAAGATTAAGGCTTGGTTTAATTCTTTTTAATTTTAGAAAAGTAATTTCTACTCATTGAAAAACTACTTAAGATTTAATATTCTCCAAACCAAACATGGGATCATGTTGACACATGTCATCACCACATATTTTAGTCCATGGGAATGTGATTTAAAGTGGTGTCACAATTTAATAAGGTTTTACCCTTTTATTTTAATTAAATAAAGTGACTAGAAATGCCTATGGGGCATTCTTTTATTACTTGAACATTATTTCTGCAAGTAAACCTATATATTTTTATATATTCTGAAAGGTATGGTTAAATGTGATTTTTGAGAGTTGGAATCAACTCAAAAGCTATTATGGTTTTAATTTGAAAAATGTTTGAATGCAGAAAAGCTTCTGCCTTGTTATTTTTACCAAGGATGATCTACAGATCCAAATGACTTGAATCCAACGGTCTTGGATTCAGCATTCCCAGACCTTTCTAACAAAATTAGTTTCATTCAAATTGGTGCACTGAGTCGACCTGGATTGATTTTTGAAAATGGGTACAGAAGTGAGTGTGAAATAAAAAGAAAAAGGTTTAATTCAAATAACTAGGCTACGCGGGAAACGATACTGGGCCGGCCTGCTAAGCGCAGCGCTTTCGCGGGCTGTTTAAGTGGGTGTCCCCACTCGTCAGTGAGACAGGGGGTGCAAAGAGGTACGGGGCAATGTGGGACGTTCGATCTGGTTCTAATCCAATGGCTGGGAGTCATCATCGACGTTGAGCAACGCCGGTGAGAAAGAAACCTAGCGCGGCTAGTGGGGGTTGCTGGGGGGTCACCGGGGTGCAGGCGAGGGTCGGCGAGGTGGGCGAACAACAAAGTCGACGACGGCGAATCTCCTGGTACCGGTGGCTCCTCCTGGGGCGGCTCCAATCGCTGGCTCCCTTCTTCTCCAGAGGCGGCGGGCTCCGGTGAAATTCCGACGAGGTGGTGCTCTCCTTGCTCCGGGACTAAGGTGGGATGGTTCTGGGTGAGAGAGGAGTGGAATGGTGTGAATAATTCGAGCGAGGGAGTCCTCTATTTATAGTCTCGACAGTGAGACCGAACGGCATGGGCGAGCGACGGTGGCGACATGGCTACGGGCTGCTAGAGGCATGGCCGAAGGTAGGGGCGGTGCGGTGTTCCCTGGTGATGCTCAACGACATGGTTTAGAGGCGTGGGGCGGTGCGGCTTGGTCTAGAACACGCGACGCTCTGCGCGGCAGAGGCGGCGTCTTCGACGGCGAGCGGTGGCTGTGCGTCACGGGGCGGCGAACGGGGGTGTCCGGCGGTCTCCTGGGTCGGTGGCGATCGTGTATGCACGCGGGGAGGGCGGCGCGCGGTCTGTGGGCTTCGGTCGAGGGTAGCGCTCTAGCGCACGCTCGGCACGGTTGGCAGAGGCACGGGCGCAGCGTTCCTGGGTGCTCTGGTCGGTGTCTTCGAGGTAGGGCTGGTCGAGAGGGGGCGGTGAGGCATGGGTGATCTCCCAGACAAGGTTGGCATGGCTAGCTTTCTTCCTAGATTGCTGTCTACACTGGGGTGGCAAGGGTGGCTTCGGCTGTTCACCATTGATGGCAATGCCAAGCTTAAAGTGGTGCTAGTGATTAGTTAAGGTTGTTAGATGATCTACTAAGGCTAGTGGTGCCTAGAGAGGGAACAAGTTAGGCTTCAATCACTGCTCACTATAGTGTTTAGATTTTGTATGATTTGTGTCTGCAACCTGTTTGATGAAATGGCCGCATGAATTCAAGTTTTGAATTTTGAAAATATTTTTGGTGGGTGTGCTTGGTTGGTGCTGGTGAGTCTGCAGATGCTTGGGTTTTGAAAGTTGAGCTTGTTTGAGTGGTTTTTGAAAAAGTGGGATCTTCTCATATGATAAAGATTCAATTTTGAATTGTCATTTAAAATATGCATTTGAAAGTTTCTGGATGATCACAAAGTGGGCCTTGATACTTTGTTATGAGTACATTCAAGGGGTGCAAAGATCCAGAAAAGTTTCTGTTAGGTTCTGAAAGTTTGAGGCAGCCAAAGTAGGCATGGGAGTTAAATTGGTCAAAATGACCATTCCTTTATTTTATTTGTTTTGATTTATTTTTCTTTAGGAAAAGTGTGGGAAATGTTTAGATGATGTTTATTTCACCTAAGCATCCATTTACAAGCAATGGAACACACAAACAAGGTGGTTCAAAAGAATTCAAAATGAAATGTATACACATATGCATGCTTCCATTATTTTATTTAGAAAAGTTTTTGTTAACCCTAATTTTGATGATTAGAGTTTGATGATCCAAGTTTAGTATTTTTTGCATGTTACATGGGCGGTAAGAAAGCTACCGCGCCGGTGAAGAAGACCAAGGCTGGCCCTAATCCTGATACTGAGTGCTTTTACTGCAAGGGAGACGGTCACTGAAAGCGGAATTGCATGGAAGCGGAATTTCCCTAAATACTTGGAGGATCTGAAGAACAACAAAATCAAGAAGAAAGGTATATCTGATATACATGTTATTGATGTGTATCTTACTAGTAGTCGTAGTAGTGCTTGCGTATTTGATACTGGTTCGGTTGCTCATATTTGTAACTCAAAACAGGTGCTGCAGGATAGACAGAAACTAGCGAAGAACAAGATGACGATGCGCGTTGGAAATATATCAAAGGTTGATGTGATCGCGGTCGGCATGCTACCTCTTCGTCTACCATCGCGATTAATTTTATACTTAAATAATTATTATTTGGTGCCTGTGTTGATCATGAACATTATATCCGGATCATGTTTATTGCGAGACGGTTACTTTTTTAAGTCCGAGAATAATGGTTGTTCAATTTATATGAGTAATTGTTGTATGCACATGCACCTTTGATAGATGGTCTATTCTTGTTGAATCTCGGTTGTAGTAATACACATGTTAATAACATTGAAGCTAAACGTTTGAAATTAAGCGATAACTCAATCTATATGTGGCACTATCATCTTGGTCACATTGGAGTGAAGCGTATGAAGAAACTCCATTCTGATGGACTTCTTGAATCACTTGATTTCGAATCACTTGAAAGATGCGAAGCATGTCTGATGGGTAAAATGACTAAGACTCCATTTTATGGTATGATGGAGCGAGCTACGGACTTATTGGAAATCATACATACCGATGTGTGTGGACCAATGAGTGTAGCATCATGCGGTGGTTATCGTTATGTTCTTACTTTCACAGATGACTTGAGTAGATATGGGTATATCTATTTCATGAAACATAAGTCCGAAACTTTTGAGAAGTTTAAGGAATTTCAAAGTGAAGTAGAGAATCAACGTAACAAGAAGATTAAGTTTCTACGATCTGATCGTGGAGGTGAATATCTAAGTTACGAGTTTGGCGAGCATTTTAAGAAATGCGGAATACTTTCACAATTGACACCACCGGGAACACCACAACGTAATGGTGCGTCCGAACGTTGTAATCGAACTCTCTTATATATGGTTCGTTCTATGATGTCACTTACAGATTTACCGCTATCGTTTTGCGGTTATGAATTAGAAACAGTCGCATTCACTTTAAATAGGGCACCATCTAAATCCCTTGAAACGATACCGTATGAATTATGGTTTGGGAAGAAACCTAAATTGTCGTTTCTCAAATTTTGGGGCTGTGAAGCTTATGTAAAGAAGTTATATCCCGACAAGCTTGAACCCAAAGCGGAAAAATGCATCTTCATAGGATACCCGAAGGAAACCCATTGGGTATACCTTCTATCATAGATCCGAGGGAAAAATCTTCATTGCCAAGAATGGATCCTTTCTAGCGAAGGAGTTTCTCTCGAAATAAGTGACTGGAAGGAAAGTAGAACTCGACGAGGTTGTCGAACCTTCTCTCAGATTTGAGAGTAGCGTAGCACCGGAATAAGTTCTTATGACGCCTACACCAATAAGAGAGGAAGCTAATGATGTTGATCATGAAACTTCGATTGAAATTACAACGGAACCTCGCAGGTCAATGAGAACTTGTACCACTAGCGTTTCGTATGATCCCATTATGAGTGTCATGTTGGTGGACAACACCGATGACCCTACAACATATGAGGAATAAATGATGAGCCTAGATTCCAATAAATGGCAAGAAGCCATGAAATCCGAAATTGTATCCATTTATGGAAACCAAGTATGGACTTTGGTGGAATTACCGGATGGCCCGAAGGCTGTCGAGAACAAATGGATCTTCAAGAATAAAACAGATGCTGATGGTAATGTTACTGTCTACAAAACTCGACTTGACGCAAAAGGGTTTCGACAAATTCAAGGTGTTGACTACAATGAGACATTCTCACCTGTAGCGAAGCTAAAGTTTGTGAGGATTTTGTTAGCAGTCGCTGCATATTATGATTATGAGATATAGCAGATGGATGTCAAAACGACATTCCTCAATTGAGACATTGATAAAGAGTTGTATATGGTACAACCCAAAGGTTTTGTTAGCAAATCCTTTTGCGACAAGGAATTTATTTACTTAAATATTTTTATAAAATTTAAGCTAAATATCATCTTCATTTTTAGAAGATCCCATAAGGAATTTATTTACTTAAATACTTATCTTAAATTTTATCATCCTAAAATGCAATGTACTATTTTTAGTGAGTAGTTTTAGATTTTTATGAACATATGGATATATTATTTGTATTTTTTGGATTTTGCTATATTTTTCTAGGGTGTACAACATTTATAGGGTCATTTTGGTATATTGTAATTCTTTTGTTTTTTATTAATTCAATTTTTGGGCCTGATCCTTTGGGCTGGCCCGGCCCAACCCAGTGGATCCTGGTTCAAATCCACCTGGTTGTCACTGGACCTACCCGCCGACCCAGTGCGCACTCTCTCGAGCTCTACCAACCTCACCCTCTCGTTCCTCTCTCTGGTGACCGAGGGTTTATCGCCGCCGCCGCCCAATTCCGGTCGTCCCTGGCCTTCCCGGCCACTGTCGTGTTGCAGGCTGAGTTAGTCGACACCGCTCTGTTGTCTAGTCCTATTAGATTCACCTCTAGGATGGCTCCACCCCGAACCCTAGGGTTTGGTGGTTGTCGGCGATGTACAGCTCCGCCGCTCTTGTGGTGCTGCGCTGAGCTCTTGATGGTTTTGTGGTGTTGTTCGACCACTGGTGTGGCTGTGGTTGTCGCCATGGCTTGGCGTGGGTTGTAGAGCCCTCGGATGCTCCCCATGCCGTCGTGTGCGCTTGTCGGCCCCTCTGCATCCTCTTCTAATCATCAGCGAGGACCTCGAGTAAGTTCTTCTGTTTCTCCCCCTCTTTCTCTCTGTCCTCTACCTCTTTCGATAGCTTCTGTGTGCTTCTAGCGAGCAATCCCTAATTAGGGTTCATCGGTTTAATTAGGGTTCATCCCTCTAGTTTGATTACTGAGGATAATGGTGAATTAGTTAGACTAATGGTGGTAGTTATACTGTTCGGGATGATTATCCACTAGAGATTTAGGATTGTTAGTGGCTCTGTCAGTCTACTTCCAAGTGGATATTAGATACTATCCAAGTGGTGATGCTACTGTGTTAAGCTATGGTTTGCACATCCTAGTGATGTGAATTTCACTATTGTTTCAGGTTTATAGTACTGGCAGTGGTACTGTCAGTAATTGTTCACTGTATTTATACTCTGGCATGTGTTGTTATGTTCAGATTGGAGTTAATATGATATGCCTATGATTCTCTGATTATGTATATGCAACATGATTATGATTCCTGGTTGTTCATTCTAGGAAAATGATTGATTATCTTTCTGCAAGTTTACTTGTGAAATCTAAGTATAGGATTTGCTTGGTTTAGAATATATACTTGTGACACCTTATTTTAAATGGTACACAAGTGTCCATTCTAATATTGAGTTAAATTCTACCAGTGTCCAAATATAGCTTGGACTTAAATGAATGAAAAACTTCTGCTGGATTTATTGTCCTAAGATGCTATAATTTTTCCTAGCCTATATGATGTTGGTCTAAGGCATAGCTAAGTAGAAACTAAGCTTTTTACTTGTTGTCACTCATAGATGTGTTCTGGTACTTAGTATCAGCTAATGATTCTTAAAATCTTGTGTAGGTTTTAATGTTGCTTCAAATCACTTGCTATAGTTTGCTCTTGAGGCCTTCCCTTCCTAGCTCCATCTCCCCTTGGTTGTTCCTGGGCTGATGCTTGATCTTCCCCTAGTTTTAGCTCTTGGATGGCTCCATTGAGCAACCAGAGATGATGGTATGGTGAATTTGATCTAGGTGGTTATTTGGATGTTAGGCAGGATGATTCCTGGTGGTGTGCTAAGAGCAGTGTTCTGGACTAGCTGTGGTGGAAGTGCATGTGTGGTAACTGACCAGAAAAGTGGTACTATGCTGCTATGGATGTGTTGTAATCCTGCCCTTTGACTATCCTGTGTTGACAGCACACTATGTTGCATGCAAATGTGTGAGCTACTTGGGAGTGTGCCTGGTATGGTGCAAGTTCCCACATCTGTAGCTTTTAAGCTGTAGATGGGTTCTAGTAAAAGTGTGATATTTTCCTTATCTTTTACCTTTTACTATTCTGGTAAAATTTGCCCCTGCCAATGAGGTTGTACCGAGGCCATTATTTCCATAAGTATAGATGCTCAACTTGGTGAAACTTGCCTATAACATCCCAAAAATATTGATCAAGGATTATCAATTCCAATCACCAAAATTAGGGTTAACAAAAACTTTTGTTAATTAAAATCATATGAATGCATGTGTGTATGTGATGATTGTATGAATGCATGAATGGACTTGTGTGATTGTTGTGAATATCAAGGAATGGTTTAAAGATGAAAACAACATCATCTAAATCATTTCCAAGCATAAACTAATCAAGAGATATTCAAAAACAAACAAAATAAGCTAATGGTCATTTTTGCCAATCTTGCTCACTAGACCACTTTGAGTGTTTCTAGTCCAAGATTTCAAACAGAAACAATTCCATTTATTTTCACCCCTTGATAGACCAAGTAAAAGTGAACCCAATCCCACCTTTCAAACCCACAGAAACATTTGGCAACTTGATTCAAATGGCAATTCAAAATTGAATCTATATCATATGGGAAGATCACCAATTCTCAAAAACCAACCAAACCAATGCACCTTGACAAAACCAACTAACCAGAGACTGCCTAGTATGTGACTAGTACACCCAACAATTTTCATCCAAAAATTCAAATTCAAATCTCTTGCGGCCATTTCATCAAACACCTTGCAAACACAAATTAAACAAAACATAAAACACTATAGTGAGCAGTGTTTGTGCCTAACTTGTATCCCCTCTAGCTCACAGCACACTCTTAGTAGATCATCTAGTTTAATTAACAAGCTCTAGCTCACTGTAAACTTGACATTGCCATCAATGGTGAGCATGTCGAGCCCCAAATGGCCACCCCATGGTCCACAGCAAGCTAGGAGCAGCTCGCCTCGCCAACCTTGTCTGGGACACTGACCACCATCCGCCGCCACCCCCTGTCCAACGCCAAAGCTTTGCCAGCCCCTGGACCACTCGGCCCGAGAGTGCCCAGCTTCTCTGCAAGCATGCCGAGAGCACGCCAGAGCACCGCAATCGACACGCGAGCATAGACCACGCGCTGCACTTGCTGCTTGCGTGCGTGATCACCACCGTCCCAGGAACCGCCAGGACATGGCCGTTCGTCGCCGCGCGACCAAGAGAGCCCGTGCACCATTAAAACCTCCATCGGACGCTTCTAGAGCGTAGCAACGTTCCGACCATTGTGCACCACCCCACGCCTCGCGAACATGTCGTTGAGCTTTGCCAGGGAACACAGCACCGCCCCCTACCGTCGCCCACGTCGTTAGCTAAATATGCCGATGACCACGATGAGCTCCACCGCGCCCGTCGGTCCCCTCTTGGCACTATAAATAGAGACAACCCCCGCTCGAATTCTTCACACCAACACACTCCCCTCTCTCTCAGAACCACCCCACCTCATCCCCGGAGCAAGGCGAGCAGCAGGTCACCGGAATTTCACCGGAGTCTGCTGAAGGGTTTCGCGGCATAGTAAATCAAAATTTTCTACGGATGCGAACAGAGGGAAAGCCAAGATCTAATCTAGGAGATGCAAACAACGAGAGAGGTTGGATTAGATCTTCATACCCTTGAAGATTCGCACAGCGGAACGTTCGTCGGAACGTGGGTGATGTAGTCGTACTCGCTTCTCCTCCTCGCGATCCGATCCGATCTAGCACCACAAGTGGCGGTGCCTCCGTGAGATGCACACGTGCAGCACCTCGACGTCTCCTCCTTCCTCGGACCAGCAAGTATGGTGGAGAGACGGATTGGATCTACAACACGACGGCGTGGTGTATATGGTGGAGAATTTCTGCAGCAGGGCTTCGCCTACAAGCAGTCGGGAGGGAGAGAGGAGGGCAGCAGGGCAGCTAGGGTTGGAGGGGAAGGTGTGTGGGGTTGGTGCGCCCCCAGCCCTCTATATATAGAGGGGTGGGCGCAGCCCTAGCCCCTCCCCCAAGCCAAGGCCGGCGGCCCCAAGGAGGAAGAGTGGGGGGGAAGGAAACCCCCCCCCCCTTCTAGAAGCTCCATCTAGAGTTTAAACCTCTCTTGGCCGGATGGGCCCTATGGGGCCTTGTGCCCCTGGCCCAATGCAGACAGGGCACTCCCTCATAGGCCCATGCCCCCTCCCGGAAGGTGAGGCCACGTTGGTCCCCTTCCGAAAGGTTCTAGAAGCTTCCGGTACAATACCGATTAACCCGGAACAATTCCGAACTCCAAAAACTGCACTGCCTTATATGAATCTTTTTCTCCGGACCACTCTGGAACCTCTCGTGATGTCCCGGATCCCATCCGAGACTCCGAAAAAAAACTCATAAACCAATTATCCAATCTATCCTAGCGTCAAGACACGTTAAGTGTGTGACCCTGCGGGTTCGAGAATATGCAGACATGATCTTCTATCAATAATCAACAGCGGGGTTTGGAAACCCATATTGACTCCCACACATTCATCGATGATCATATCGGATGAACCACGATGCCAGGATTCAATCAATCCCATATATATATTCCCTTCGTCTCGCGATATTTTACTTGCCCGAGATTTGATCGTCGGTACCGTCATACCTAGTTCAATCTCGTTCACAGCAAGTACTTTACTCGTTCCGTAATCCGATATCACTTCGTGATTAACTCCTTAACCACATGCTTGCAAGAGGTGTTGATATCGATTACTGAGTGGGCCCGAAGTATATCTCTCCGACTTGGGAGGGACAAATCCCATCTCGATACATACAACCCAACAGGTACTTTCCGATCACCTGAGAGACACCTTTATGATCACCCTCTCATAGGATGACGTTTGATGACCTCAAAGCTTTCTTCCGATACCAGGGAGTTGTGTTATCTCATGGTCTAAGGAATACAATATTTGACATAAGAAAAGCTTCGCAAAGACGAACACGATGACACGATCTAATTGCTTCGCTTAGTTTGGGTCTGTACATCATATCATTCTCCCGATGATATGATCTCATTATCAATTGACAACTCATGTCTATGGTTAGGAAACCTTAACCATCATTGATCAATGAGCTAGTCCATAGAGGCGTACTAGGGACACGGTGTTGTTCACAAACCACACAAGTATTAAAGTTTCCGCTTAATACAATTCTAGCATGGAATATAAACATTATCATGAACAAGAATTATAATAATAACATCTTTATTATTGCCTCTAGGGCATAATTCCAACATCTGCCACGGAGGAGGAGAAGAGGCGTCGTCGTTTGGAGCCGCCCTAGGAGGAGCCACCGGTACCAGGAGGATCGCCATCATCAACTTTGTTGTTCGCCCCCATCACCAACCCTCGCCTGAGCACCGGTGAGCCTCACACGACCCCCACTGGCCGCGCTAGGGTTCAGTCTCGCCGGCGTTGCCCGATGGAGACGACAAGTCCCGACCGTTGGATTAGATGTTGATCGTATGGTCTAGATTGCCGCGTACCCCTTCGCACCCCTGTCTCGCTGACTGGTGGGGACATCCACTTAAACCACCCGCGCACGCGCTATGCGTAGTGGGCCGGCCCAATTACAATCCCGCGCAGCCCAGTAATTCAAATTTAGGTTTATTAATTTAGTTTCAAACTTAGTTCTGTCCCTAGATTCAAAAATCAATCTAGAGATATTCACTAAACCAAATTGCATGAAACTAATTTTGCTAGAAAGGTACTGGAATTATTAATCCAAGCCGTTGGATTCAAACCATTTAGATTTTTAGATCACCTATAGTAAAAATAACAAGGCAGAGACTTTTCTACATTCAAACATTTTTAAAATTCAACCACAAGAGCTTTTGAGTTGATTCCAACTCTTAAAAATCACATTTGACAAGACCTTTCTAAATATATAAAAATATCTAGGTTTATTTGCAGAAATATTAGACAAGTAATAAAAGAATGCCCCATAGGCATTTCTAGTCACTTTAATTAACTAAAATAAAAAGGTTAAACCTTATTAAATTGTGACACCACTTTAAATCACATTCCCAAGTACTGAAATATGTGGTGACGACATGTGTCAACATGATAACCTATTTTAGTTGGAGGATATTAAATCTTAAGTAGTTTTTTCAATGAGTAGAAATTACTTTTTTAAAATAAAATAATTAAAACCTTGAATGTTTGTAATGTTTGTGATGATGCTAGATCATCTAGTGAAAACATTGGTGTGATAAATAGAAGTAGTTAAGTATTGTTTTTTGATTGTGTACCTCGTATTTATTTATAGACGCTAGTACCAACCAAGGATACTATGAGGAAGAATCCGAGGAGAACTTCAACCACTGCTCTGCACAAGGCAAGTTACCTTACCTAGGCAAGCTATCCTAGCAAGCTTATACTTGCAATTATGCAAGCATCACTATACAAGTTAACTTAGCAAGCTAAGCTAAACCATGCAAGTTTTACTTGCAAGATTACACCACTTGATACACAATCCGAGTTTTTACTTGCAACCTTAGTTATTTTCTTTATTTATCAAAGCTCTCTATTTTAGTTTACTTAGTGACTTGTAGATTCTAGAAAAAATGTTTGAAGGTAGCATAAAGAGCATAAAACTTGACCTAAGTTAGATAAATCTTGATGTCATCCTAAGGCATGAGATTGAACTTAGATCATTCACACTTGTTTACCACCCCTCATTAGTTTTTACCCCCACTTGTAGATGCTAGTGCTAAGCATAAAACTTGATCACTTTAGATGGGATTACTTGGTGAAAATGATTATGAAAAACTTAGAATGATGAGTCATTCTAATGAAATGTTTTGACATGTGTTCTTGAACACTAGATGATTTTGATGATGAAAATGTTGAGGCATGAGCCTTAGCCCTTTTATAAAACCGATGGTTGTCTAGATGCGATATCATTCCAATTTTACCGTACAACCACAATACTCGAAATTTGGGTAGGGATTGACTGGAAATTTATATACCTTAGTATGGGTTCCCTTGCGGCCAAGGTTCGAGCTAAGGCTACCTTGTGAAGATTGTCCACCTGTGCAGTTCCCAAGATGACAGTTGGTCATGGTTGGGAGACCAAACTCATAGGAGAGGTGACTATACTAGGGCATGTAATTGAAAGGTTAGGATTGATTATCCGCATACTAAGTATGGTGAATTTAGGATTGTTCCTGACGGATGTATCGAATATTGTGGTGAAAGTGTACCACCTCTGTAGAGTGTCAAACTATTCGAATAGCCGTTTCCGCGGTTATGGACAGTTAGAGTGGCCATACTGTTTCGTCAGATGTTTTAAAAATGACTTGTGAAATGAATCATGATTTTGACTTGACCACAACATGGTTGTGTATATGAAAATTCAAGTTCCCACTTAGGTGTTATAAAACTTTCAACTAGTTTTCTTTGCTTCTGAACTCAGTAGAGATAAATTTGGATTTTTGCAAAACAACCTAGAGCTTAGTATTCCTACTTAGAAACCACTTCACTGGTTAGTATTAGTTTGCGAGTACTTAAAGAGTACACATGGCTTTGTCCCTGGATATTCCTGTGGCCATACTATGAAGAGGACTATCAGAAGGATGGACCGCAGGAAGGTTATGACAACTAGGATCATCTCCCATCGTCAGCATTGCCTGTGACCATGAAGATGGAGCCCCGCCCATGCTACCGTTATAATTACATTATTCCGCTGCTATGATTGTACTAAGACTGGATCATGAGATCCTTTATTTGTTGTAAGACCTTATGTATGGTTTGTAATGGATGATGTATTGTGATATCCAATATGTTATGTCTCACAAAAATGGTAATCCTGGGATTGCGATGTATGGCATAATAGGCATCTGGGATTAAAAATTCGGGTGTTGACATTGCCCCTTTTAAGATTAGCTCAATGATGAAGCAATTAACAGTGCATTCCATTGTTTACTACTGAGAGGAAAGCCATTTAAACTAGGGATTTCTATTTTAGTGCCCCTGGTTCGTTAGTTGTACTCACTTTTCCCTAGCCGCTTAATTTGTCCTCACTTTTGTCTAGCTCCTTTTCTGAAACTCTCACATCGGTCTAAAACTCGCTCTCCATCGGGTCCTGTTAGTGGACCCTTGCCGTTACATGCTGACAAGTGGGGCCGCATTCAGGTGGGTCCCATAGTGGACCCTCGCCGTTACGTGCTGACAAGTAGGACCCCCCGTTACGTGCTGACAGGTGGGGCCACGTTCAGTCGGGTCCCGTAGTAGGACCCCCCATGTTGGACTGCGTGGGGCCGGCTTGCTGGGAATGCGTTTTGGGGGATGTGGTGTGGGACCATGTGGGGCACGTTTGGTAGTTACGTGCGCCCTGTCGCCTAAATTGTAAGATTTCGTTTTTGTTATTTTTATGATTGGTCTTTTTAAGAGTGCCTTTTCCCCTTTATGTTGCTAACAATTGTTATTTTTGCCCAAAAAGGCAGTAAATCTAGAGCAGCTTCTCTCTTCATTCATGGTTCCTTTTGGCCCTCGTATTTTCCCAATCTGGCAGCAAATCTAACGAGCACCATAAATATGTAGATCAAAAGAGCAGATGTAGATAAAGCAGCTAATAAAGGATTATATAGTACGATACTTAAACCAGGCTCGACAATTAGGCTGCTCAGAACCAGCTTACAAGTTCAACACAGACAACAAAACAAAAGAAGCTGCTTTACAGCAGCAGCATCAGCACAAGATCAGTGGCCCCTCATGGCCTCCGCTAGGAGGGCCTCCGCCTCCTCCCTCTAGCACTTCCTCCACTTCCTGCTGCCTAGTCCCTTGACCTTGGGCGCCTTGGGCTTGATCGGGGTCATGCGACCCTCCTTGATGGCCACCTTCTGGAGGTTGCGAAGGTGAAAACCGAGCGCCTAGTGTTGTGCTCTGAAGGCATTAACGTTCTTTGACAGGCCGCATGTCTTCACATCCTCGGCATGCCTCACGAGGGAGTTGAAGTCGATGGTGAGGCCCCTGGTGCAGAAGGGGCACCTGTAGACGTCGCCGGCGAAGAAGGCGTTGAACTGGCCAAACTTCAGCTTCCTAAGCACCTGACGAGTCTTGGTGTACATGGACTTGTCGTTGTTGCAGACGTCGTTGCTATCCACCTATTATAAAAAACAATAGCATGCAATAAGGACATGATTGAGATACCGTGATTATCGGGATTGATTACTTGCATAAATTAACTGATTGAGATCCCTTGATTATTCCCCAATCGCCAAATCTCAAACCAAATCGAATGCTAATCCCAACTATAGATCAGTGCTAGTATCGATCCTAACTACAGAACGGTGCTAGTACTGATCCCAACTAAAGATCGGTGCTAGTACTAATCCCAACTAGGGCATTCATCAAAATACGAGATCTAACACAACAGGATTAGCTACTGTAAAAAAAACTAGCATCCAACGATTGAAAATACGAACACCCGAGCCCTAATATCACACGATCTAGCATCCAACGATGGGAACAGGGAAAGAACAAAGGAAGGGGAGATAACCCTAGTTACCTCCGAACATGGGTCGGGTAAGCTGGTGTAGAAGGGGTTCTTTGGCTAATGTAATCGTTGTCCCCGTAGGGGTCCCAGCCGTGCGGGATTTGCAGGAGAATAGTGCGGGCCTGTATGGGGACGGGGGCCTCATCGCCGGTGGCTACGGCGGAAGCGGGGACGGAGGTCTGGACGGGGATGACGACTGCCTTCAATGCCTCGACGGGGGCCTATACGGGGACGGGGTCCTCCTCGTCGGCCGCCTTGGAGGCGACGATGGACACCGCGCCATTCTTCTCCATTGCCGGCGTGGTTGGGGTTGTATTGGGGTTTGTAGAAGGTGATGGGACAGTGGAGATGGTTGCTTGAGTGAGTGAGAAAGTGAGTGATGAGTGAGAGTGAGGAGGCCTCTATAAAGGTGAAGGGAGGAGATGTTTCGTTGCACCACCGTGCACCGCTTAACCGCGTGCGCTACTGCACCGTGCACGGCCACACGCGTCCGCCAGCTCCCCATGCACTGCGACACGCATACCGTGCGTCATGTTTTCCCCCTCGTGTCTAACCTTGGCCACTTAGTTGTGCTCAGTTATACCCTCGAGTGTCGCACTGACAATTTGGTTGTACTCAGTTTTTCCCTCCAGTACTAACACTGCCGTGTGCAATATACTCACTTTTACCCTTCGGTAGCTGGTCAACAGATAGTCAACGAATGGGTTTTAGCTAGCTAATTGAGTCATTTTATGCACAACAAATTCAAAAAGATCAAAACATCATGTCATCTACCCAGGGAGTCTTATTATGTGACCTGCCACCATAATAAATGTATATAAATCAAGTTTTAACCTAAATCACCACTTCTCAAATCACCTACTATCTATGAAGGTTCATAGCTTTCTACTCAAGCCTCTTCCCAAAACATCCCTCCCCAAAACATTGTTTGTCTGAATGAGGCAATAATTGTCAAGCTGGTGTATATTTCAAATGCAAATACTTTGATGTATGCAAAGATGTATTTTATTGTATAAAAGAAGCATTTCCCATTTTTTAAATCTCTTCCTGTTTTGCCCTTGGTTTTTAAGTTCTATTCAGTTTTTCTCTCTCTCTTAGTCACAAACTCTCACACCTGTGCTCATATTGGCTGCTATGCTCTGATTGGTCGAGACAGTTGTCACACGGATTGTGCCCACCAACCGTTGATCCTCTATGATCTAGTGGACAATATAACCCCTATATCTGTCAGGGGGTACCCCTCTATCCATGCAGCATAACGAGTTTGCCACCGGTACTTTAAATCCATAAACAAATGATTTTGAATATAATTTGAGGGGAAAGTGTTCAAAGGTGTATAATTTTCGTATATGCAAGTTTATGCATTATATTTCACTCCATTAAAACGATAAATGATCGTATATGCAAGTTTATGCATTACATTTCACTCTATTATGTGACCTACCACCATAAGAAATGGGTTTTAGCTAGATAACTGAGTCATTTTATGCATAAAAAATTCAGAAAGATCAAAACATAGTGGCAACTACCCAGGGAGTCTTATTATGTGACTGCCACCATAAGAAATGTATATAAATCAAGTTTTAACCTAAATCACCACTTCTCAAATCACCTACTATCTATGAAGGTTCATGGCTTTCTACTCAAGCCTCTCCCTAAAACATCCCTCCCCAAAACATAATTTGTCTGAATGAGGCAATAATTGTTGAACTGATATATATTTGAATTGCAAATAGTTTGATGTATGCCAATATGTATTTTATTGTATAAAAGAAGCATTTTCCATTTTTAAATCTCTTTTTGTTTTCTATTTGAACCCCCTTGTTAGTTTTTCCCTTGGTTTTAAAGTTCTACTCATTTTTGCCCTTGGTTTTTAAGTTCTACTTAGTTTTCCCCTCCCTCTTAGTGACAAACTCTCACACCTATGCTCATCTTGGCTGCTACATTCTGATTGGTCGAGACAGTTTTCATGCGGATCGTACCCACCAACCGTTGATCCTTTGATTGATCCTCTGTGATCTAGATATAGGGGTTCGTAGCATGGAAAACAAAAAAAATCGATCGCGTGAACACACACAAGCCAAGATCTATATACTAGATTGTAGCAACGAGTCTATAGAGTACTAACCCTCGAAGATCCAAAGCGGTTAATGAGAGCAGATTCTCGTGGGTGATGTAGTCGTTCACTTGTCGATCTCAGGATCGCATAGACGATCCTTCCGGCGCCGCGTTCCGGCAGCGCTCCCGCAGTCGGTCACACGTACGATACTCGATGAAGACCTTCCTCTCCCTTGTTCCAGCAGGCAGCGGAGGTTGTAGCTCTCTCCTCGCGATTCTGGCAGCACGACGTCCTGGTGTCGGAAGTAGAGGGGAGATCCTGCAGGTCTTCGCCTAAGCTGGAGAGAGTATGGTGGAGTATAATAGGGCCTCGGTGATCTAGGTTTTAGATTCCAAGGGAAGAGGGCAGCCGGCGGCTAGGGTTTAGGCTAGACGACAGCGGTGGTTTAGAGGGGATCTAGGGCGCCGGTGGCTTGGGGGCAGCGGCGGCCTAGGGATTCGGTCTTGGGCGCCTAGGGAAAGGGGATACCATGGGGTGTGCCCCTACCCCTCCTTATATAGGTGGGGGCGTCCAAGGGTGTTCCCAACCCAGGTGGAAACCCTCCCTAACTCGGAAACCATGTTGGGATTTGACTTTTTCAAACTATCTTTTCTGCTTTCAAATTAGAGTTTGATTTCTCTCTTCCAAGTGTCCAGCCAAGTGACCTAAGACATGATGCAACCATTCCACTTTGTCATGACACATCCATGTACTCTTCCCCTTCCAGTTCGGCGGACCTTCTAGACCCTTTTACAACATTCCGGTGAAAACACCGAAACCATTCCCGAACTCCGGAATTGGAATTTCCTAATATTCTCCGAACCATTCCAAATCTCTTCGCGACATCCCGGATCCCATCCGAAACTCCGAACTACATTCGGTCTCTTTACTCACATTCGATATCTACTAAACAACATCGAATCCTTAAGTGTGTCTCCCTATGGTTCGTGAATAATGCAGACATGATCGAGACTCTTCTCCGATCAATAACCAAAAGACAAATCTGGAAATTCATATGGCTTCCACATATTTCTACGATTACTTCATGATCGAATGAACCATTTACGTATGATACCAATTTCCCTTTGTCTCGCGATACTTTACTTATCCGAGGTTTGATCGTCGATATCTCTCCATACCTAGTTCAACCTCGTTACCGACAAGTACTCTTTTCTCGTTCCTGTCATATGTGATCCCTTGTGAGCCAGTCACATGCTTGTAAGCCAATTGGATGACATTCCACCGAGAGGGCCTAGAGTATATATATTTGTCATATGGATGGACAAATCCCACTCTTGATCCATGTGCCTCAACACATACTTTCCGAACACTCAATGCCACCTTTATAACCACCCAGTTATGAAGAGGTGTTTGATGTCATCAAAGCATCCATCCGGTGATGGTGATTAACATGATCTCATGGTCGAAGGATTTAGGTTACTATGTATTTAAAAGCTTATAGAAAGTGAACTATTTAAATGACTTGATCTTATTCTACGCTTAACTATAGGAGTATTTCCATCACATCATTCTCCAAATGATATGACCTTTTTGCTAATAACATCTCAATGTTCATGATCAGGAAACCATGATCATATATTAACCAACAAGCTAGTTTAACAAGAGGCTCTACTAGGGACTCTTACATGTTTACAAATCACACAAGTATTAATGTTTCCGGTTAATACAATTTTAGCATGGCATGTAAACATTTATCATAAGCATGAAGATATGATAATAACCACCTTATTATTGCCTCTTGGGCATATCTCCAACAGTCTCCCACTTGCACTAGACAAAATAATCTTGTTTCAAATCTTTGTGTATTCAACACTTATGGCTTTCCAATGTTGTATGTACACAATTGCTAGTGGTCAACCGATATTCGGATCCGACACTTTCAGATCTGTGTGTAATTGCAAGTCTTTGCGTCTCTACGCATCACTCATTCTCTAATGATATGGCTTTGTATAAATTTGGTCCTTTTGGTGAGACCTTTAGTTCCTTGGGGTTAAAACATGTTTACAATATTGTCGTACAATATATCTTCATAGTACTATCCCGCTGTGAACTAAACCTAGTTTCATAACAAACTACTTGACACAAATGCCCTCTTTTGCTTCTATAATAGCAGTCATATACTTAGCCTTTTGTTGTAGTATCTGTCACAATGTTTTAACTTTGGAACTCATCCAAATCCATTATGGAACTTACTTTCCATTATATTGTGCCACCCTTAGTTTGTATTGAGATAAACTTAATCTATAATTTGTGACAAAACTAGTATCAATGTAGTACTTTTACAATGAACTAACCATCTATTTGTCACCTCTACAAAAATAATATATTCTTAGTTGTTCCACGAGATCATAAGAATATCCTTACTATCGTCCAATGATCATCTTATGAATAATTCTGGTATTTTCTCATAACATTTAGAGTATAGGACATATCTGTATGTGTACATATCACAGTTTGATTGATAAACTCTCTTTGTGATTTCAATCATCAAGTATCAAAATACTTGAATCTTTGTTTCACTTATGCCAAGTGTCGATACACTTGAATTTTGATTTAATCCTTTCTGTGTGGCAAGAACCTTTCTTGACATTTCCATATTGAACTCTTTCAATATCTCATCTATGTACCTTTGGCACAACCATATTAGCATGTCAATCTATCCATATAGATATTGATACCAAATATTCAGGTTTTGCCTAAGTCTTTCATCGAGATGAAATTCTTAACTTGTGTTAATATAAGATACATCATTTCCAATCAACAATATGTCTTCCACATAATGTATTAGAAATATGTATTAGTGCTCCCACTTAATTTCTTGCAAATGCAAGCATCTTCATCGTCTCCGATGAAATTAAACCCTTTAATAATTTCATCATGGTGAAGATTCCAACTCCTTAATGCTTATTTCAACCATTGAAGTTTGCATACACTTTTAGCATCCTTTGAATTTAACAAAACCCTTTGGATCGTGTTATGCACACGTCCTAGGTAACAATTCTATTAGAAGAACTTTGTTTGTTTATTCAACTATCATATACAAATATATGTAGTGGTTGCTACATTAATCTGTCCAGACTAAATATTGCTATGAAAGATCAAATCTTGTCATAGTCAACCTTTGAACGTTGTTGTGAACTCTTTCCCAACATGTCAACTGTTTCATAGATGTGAAATATCCATGTCTATTTCTTTATGGATCCAAACACGACTGTAAGGTCTTACACCTTTCCAGAGGGTCTTTCAAGTTCAAAGCTTGATTCCTCATGTATGGAACTATCACGGATTCTATGGCTTGAATCCATCTTACGGAGTCAGGGCCCATCATCGCTTCTTTGCATACAGTCGGTTCATCATTATCAAATAACAATGATCTACTTTCAAATCCTAGTATTTGATTATTTACCCAACCTACTTGGTTCAATAGGAACTTAGACCTCCGTAACCACAACCTTCGAGGCACATGAGCCATGAGCATTGTTGCTGCCTCGAGAACACTTTTCGGCGTTGCGCAACTTTGCACATATACCTAAGGTTCTTTTAACCTTATCAAAGTTCCATTGTCCTCCCACTTAACTTTTCACGGAAAACTCCTTCTCAAAGAAACTTGACGTTCTAAGCGATAAACATTTTTGTCTTCGGTGTTATGGAGGAATACTCAACGATTATTCGAAATAACATACAAAGACATGCTCATATGACTTTGGTATAAACATCTTACTTATGAATAGCATGCCATTATTTAATAAATGAAAACTTGGGTTTTATCCCAGACCATAACTTTATATGGTGTCATTTCAACAGATCATGACGGAGCTCTTTTCAGTGAAAAAGTGGTAGTCACTAAAGCTTTTAATCTTTAAAATATAATGGCAGTTTTATGAATTACACCTTTGATCTTACCATGTCAAATAAGGTTTCATTGCATATCTCGATTATTCCATACTCATATGGTGTTTCGGGAAACGCAAATCAATGGAACAATTCCTCAAATCTTAGGTGTTATGCTAAACTTGTAACTCAAATATCTTCCTTTATGATTCTATCATAAATTCTTTATTTTCTTGTCACATTGATTTTGCACTTCATCTTGAAAGTCTTTGAACTTTTCAAATGCTTCACACTCCATCCTCATTAAGTAAATATTCATATATTCACTCAAATTTTTGGAGAAGGCATATGAAGTTGAAATCCATCGCTCTTGACTACACTAATGCACTTCATACAACAATATGTACAAGTTCCAATAAGCTAGTCATCTGTTCCCTTTGGCCTATGAACAGAGTTTTAATTATCTCTAGGAAAGTTTCACAAGCGTCATATGATCAAAAATCAAAAGACTCCAAAATTCCATCAAACATGGGGTTTCTTCATGTTTTCTTTCCACTATAATTTAAACGGCGATGTCACTTCTTAAGTGATCTTCAATCAATTGTCTTTTGACATTTTTAGCATTATCTATATGGATGTGATTTCTCCAATGAGATATGTAAATCATCCATATTTTATGGATTACGGCAATTATTTGATCAACCCTTTTGTTCTCATAACACCTGTTAAAACAAATCTTGAAGGCAAGATTTTATATTAACGAGCAACACAACAACCCTTTATTTGTTCTTGATGAACATCATCACATATTCTTTTGCTAGTTACTTAGGCCATTGTAGTTCATGAATTGTGTTGTTTCGTATGATGGTTCACACCAAAAAAATCAGTATCCAATACTTAAGAACCACATTGTTTAACAAGCAAAGAATATAGCCATAACATGTATATCTTATATATACCTAAGATGAACAATTCTAGTCTTTTCTCTTCTGCCAAATATTTCTTAGATTTCTCTTTCAGTATTTCTTTATCCTTTCAAAAGAATCTATCAAGTCAATAGTGGCACCATACTCATGACACATAGTCCAAAGCGTGTATAGTTAAATACCAATGTCTTTGGACTTGCACTTTGAAGTAGATCACCATCATCAAATGTTTGGTGTTCTTTCAAATTCCATTCTTTAGAAATCTTTTAGTGTAGTAAACATTTTACCTACATCAAATATTCATCCTTATCATGGAAATATTCATGATTAAGCTACTTTAGCTTATAACGGTAAATTGCGAGTATAATGTTGCTCTCCAAAACCTTTTGGGGCATTAGGACGACTAGCGTCTCCAACCTTTCGCAAATTCTCATCAAATATGAGAACATAAAGTTTGCCATGTTATACTCTATCATGTTGTAATCAAAACATCGTTTTAGATATCATAATATCTTCCACATATGATGGTTTCTGAAACAATTCTTTCATCTCCCTGATAACCTTGATATTAAAACAATCTTTTGAATATCAAGAATCATGGAGACAAACATGATACTTATATACTAACATTGGAATTGTTACTCTTGATTTAATACCAATTATTAAACTTCACGGAGTAACCGGAACTTACTGAAAGTTTGCAATAGGACTTTTAAACTTTAGATTAACACTTCAAAACAATACGATACCAGTTCGTAAAGTAACTAACCAGAATACTATAGTTCTATTTATCTCAATTATAACTAAGCGCATGGTGGTAAACGGATGCCAATGACTACAACAACTATGCAAATTCACTTTGATTTAATTTATGATAAATAGTGTTCAACTTTTAATCATATTATTATTGAACTCCCACTCAAAACAATATCCCTCACATTGTTTTAGTGACCAAACAAACCAAATCCACTACACCAAGTTCGATCATCATGTGACATGATGTAGTTTCAAAGGCAAACAATCATCATGTTCACCATATCATCTATATGACTCATGCTTTATCTTTTGGTAATCCGTGTTCCGAGACCATGTCTGTACATGCTAGGCTCATCAAGATGTAACCTTAGTTTCCGCATGAGCAAATCTGTCTTGCTCCCGTTGTATACACTCACAGAATCTAACAGACCCGATCATCACGTGGTGCTTCGAAACAACGAGCTTTGGCAATGGTGCCTACTAAGGATGAACACTCTATAACTTGATATTTTGTGAGAGGGATCATCTTATAATGCTACCGTCACAATCTGAGCAATACAAGATGCATAAAAGGATTAACATCACATGCAATTCATAATATGTGATATGATATGGCCTTTCTTCTTGTGCTTCTGATCTCCATCTTCAAGCACGAACATGATCTCCATCATCACGGGCGTTGCATCAAGGTCAATGGCACTGCTCCATGGTTGTCATCCACCAGCATCAACTATTACAACAAATTTGAATAATAGACACGCAGGTCTTAATGAAATTAAAAGACAACCATAAGGCTCCTGCCGATTGTCGACTTATAATATGGATCATTGCATACATCACAAATAATCACACTCATGACCATATCACATCACAGCACACCCCTGCAAAACAAAGTTAGACGCCTCTAATTTTATTTGCATATTTTACGTGGTTGGGGCTTTCAATAAGTACCGTTCTAACTTACGAACAAGAACGACAACGTTGATGCTTTAACTATCAAGTGTTTGTTGTAAATTTAATCTTTACTATGATGGGAGAGACAAACACCCGCAAATCCACTTATGCAATACAAGTTCCATGTTGAGCGTGGAGCAAGTCTCACGAACGATGCCATGTAAGGTTAGCCTAGGCCGCTTCATCCTACCATACTGCAAGATGCAAAGTACACAAGAAGCAATTAATAATCAAAGAACCACCGCCCACAATGACCATTGTGTTCTACTCGTGCAACAGATCTACATATAGACACGGCTTTGATACCACTATAGGGGTTCATAGCATGGAAAACAAAAAAATTCTATCGTGTGAACACACACAAGCCAAGATCTATCTACTAGATTGTAGCAACAAGTCGATAGAGTATTAACCCTCAAAGATCCAAAGAGTTTAACGAGAGTAGATTCTCGTGGGTGATGGCGTCGTTCACTTGCAGATCTCAAGATCGCGTAGACGATCCTTCCGGTGCCGCGTTCCGGCAGTGCTCCGCAGTCGGTCACACATACGGTACTCGATGAAGACCTTCCTCTCCCTTGTTCAAGTAGGCAGCGGAGGTTGTAGCTCTCCTCACGATTCCGGCAGCACGACGGCGTGGTGTAGGAAGTAGAGGGGAGATCCCACAGGGCTTCGCCTAAGTTGGAGCGAGTATGGTGGAGTAGAAGAGGGACTTGGCGATCTAGGTTTTATATTCCAAGGGAAGAGGTCAGCCGGCGGCAGGGTTTAGGCTAGACGGTAGCGGCGGTTTAGAGGGGATCTAGGGCGCCGGTGGCTTGGGGGCGGCGGTGGCCTAGGGGTTGGGTCTTGGGTACCTAGGGCAAGGGGATACCTTAGGGTGCGCCCCCACCCCTCGTTATATAGGTGGGGCGTCCGAGGGTGTTCCCAACCCAAGTGGGAACCTTCCCTAACTCAGAAACCCTCCCTAACTCAGAAAATCATGTTGGGATTTGACTTTTTCAAACTGCCTTTTTGACTTTCAAATTAGAGTTTGATTTCTCTCTGCCAAGTGTCCAGCCAAGTGACCTAGGACATGATGCAACCATTCCACTTTTTCATAAAACATCCATGTACCCTTCCCCTTCTGGTTCAGTGGACCTTCTAGACCCTTCTAGAACATTCTAGTGAAAACACTGAAACCATTCCCGAACTTCGGAATTGGACTTTCCTTATATGCTTCGGACCATTCCAAATCTCCTCGTGACATCCCGGATCCCATCCGAGACTCCGAACTAAATTCGGTCTCTTTACTCACATTCCATATCTACTAAACAACATCGAATCCTTAAGTGTGTCTCCCTACGGTTCGTGAATTATGCAGACATGATCGAGACTTCTCCGATCAATAACCAATAGAGGAATCTGGAAATTCATATGGCTCCCACATATTTCTATGATTAATTCATGATCGAATGAACCATTTACATACGATACAAATTTCCCTTGGTCTCATGATACTTTGCTTATCCGAGGTTTGATCGTCGGTATCTCTGCATTCCTAGTTCAACCTCGTTACCGACAAGTACTCTTTTCTCGTTCTTGTGATATGTGATCCCTTGTCAGCCAGTCACATGCTTGCAAGCCAATTGGATGACATTACACCGAGAGGCCCAGAGTATATCTATTCGTTATATGGATGGACAAATCCCACTCTTGATCCATGTGCCTCAATACATACTTTCCAAACACTCAATGCCGCCTTTATAACCACCCAGTTATGAAGTGGTGTTTGATGTCATCAAAGCATCCATCCGGTGATGGTGATTAACATGATCTCAGTCAAAGGATTTAGGTTACTATGTATTTAAAAGATTATAGCAAGTGAACTATTTAAATGACTTGATCTTATGATACGCTTAACTATAGGAGTATGTCCATCACATCATTCTCCTAATGATATAACCTTGTTGTTAATAACATCTCAATGTTCATGATCAGAAAACCATGATCATATATTATCCAACAAGCTAGTTTAACAAGAGACTTTACTAGGGACTCTTACATGTTTACAAATCACACAAGTATTAATGTTTCTGGTTAATACAATTTTAGCATGGCATGTAAACATTTATCATAAGCATGAAGATATGATAATAACCACTTTATTATTGCCTCTTGGGCATATATCCAACACTAGCGGACAGGATAACCCCTGTATCTGTCGGGGGGCACCCTCTATCCATGCAAAATAACGAGTTTGCCACCGATGCTTTAACTCCATAAACAAATGATTTTGAATATAATTTGAAGGGAAAGTGTTCAAAGGTGTATAATTTTTGCATTATATTTCACTCCATGTTCTAAGTGCGATTTCAAAGAGTTCAAAGGTGTATAATTTTTGCCATATGCAAGTTTATGCATTACATTCTATGAAAATGATAATCTCTCAAGATTTTCTTAGCACATCATTATCACGTATTAAGTGCGATTTCACAGTGTTCAGAGGTTTATAATTTTTGTATACGCAAGTTTAGGGATCACTTTTCACACTATAAAAATGGTAAACACCCTTTTACATTAAGAGTTGTATAATTTTTCAATTTGAAAGTGTTCAAGAGTAGTGTCAATTATAAACACTCTTTTACATTAAGAGTTGTATATTTTTTTAATATGAAAGTGTTCATGAGTAGTGTAAATTATAAACACTCTTTTACATTAAGAGTTGTATAATTTTTTTCAATTTGAAAGTGTTCAAGAGTTGTGTCAATTATAAACACTCTTTTACATTAAGAGTTGTATGATCTTTTTAATTTTGAAGTGTTCAATAGTAGTGTCAATTAGAAACACTCTTTTACATTAAGAGTCGTATGATTTTTTAATTTGAAAGTGTTTAAGAGTTATGTCAATCATAAACACTTTTTTACACTAAGAGTTGTATGATTTTTTTAATTTGGAAGTGTTCAAGAGTTGTGTCAATTATAAACACTCGTTTACATTAAGAGTTGTATATTTTTTTAAATTTAAAAGTGTTCAAGAGTTGTGTCAATTATAAACACTCTTTTACATTAAGAGTTGTATTATTTTTTTTAAATTTGAAAGTGTTCAAGAGTTGTATCAATTATAAACACTCTTTTACATTAAGAGTTGTATATTTTTTTAAAAATTTGGAGGTGTTCAAGAGTTGTGTCAATTATAAACACTCTTGTACATTAAGAGTTGTATAATTTTTTTTAATTTGAAAGTGAATCGCTAGCCGTGCGAGAGTTGTGTCAATTATAGTTTTAGATCACGCGAGAGTTTCATAATTATAAAAACTCTTGCAAACCAACTGAATCACCACTACTACAGGGGAACTTACAATAGATTTTATCTATCTCTGAGAGTTATGGAGGTTGCAACCACCACTGGGAAGTAAAATCCAGAGAGACATTATTCACAACCATGAATTACGACAGCACTGGATCAATCCTATTCAAAAAGCAAGGCAGTTAGTTGAGCACTAGCGATTCGCGTTCAAATACTGCCAATAATCAACCCACAAAACGGTAACGATGCTTACTCAGATGGAATCCATGTGTTAGATCCCTACGATTCCACCCAATCTTCTCTATGCTCGACATGGATGGACGGTGCACCAGTCGGCGTTAAATACTGTTCCGCGAAAGGGGTAGATCTAGTAGGGATGGGAGCACAGCCGGAGGTGGAGTGGGATCCAAGGATAGGGGAGGGGGCAGCTCTAGGGCCGAGGACGCCATAAGGTAGAAGGGCACGACGACGGGGCAACGGAGGGGCGGTGTGGGAGCTGTTCCAGGCTCGGGGGAAGCCAATGCTTTTGGTGAGCGAGAATGGCCGGTACGACGTGTCTCCATGCGGCCCCCACTCTTCACCATGTCTGCAATACCTGTCCCAACGCGGCCCCACCCTTCACCACGTATGCAGGACCCATCCCAATGTGGCCCCACCGGTCAGGTATGTAACGGTCGAGGCCTCATAACATAACGCTCAACGTCCAACCCACACCAACACGGTCCCACTAGTCAGCATGTAACGGTCAAGCCTTTGACGTGACGGCATCCCTCCGTCCGAGCGCCCGCGAGGGTTTCTTAACATGGCGAGGGGAAAAGTGAGAAAAAACTAAGCGGCTAGAGAAAAGTGAATACAACTAACGAACCAAGGGCATGAAAATAGAAATCCCTTTAAACTAAACTATTTCTCTTAGTTTCTTTGTTTTATATTCTTATTTGCAGGGATCCAAAAAGAAAAAAAGATTAGAAAGATGAAGAAATTTCTCTAAAGTTTAGTATAGGATTATTCTTCTTCTTGTGTAATTTTTTATTCATATACTTGTAATTTCTTTTTTTCCTTTTCAACATTTGTAAAAGCAGTTAATGTTTGTATTTAGTTTTAATATTATTCTTTTGTAATTATTCCTAGAAATTGTAAATATATTGTAATATTATTTATATGATAATAAAATAAATGTTTTCTCTATTGTTGTGAATTAGAACTATTTATATCTTGTTTATAATTGATAATTCAATTCTTATTTGTTGTTGTAATTCTTTTCCTTTTGTAAGACTTTGTAATATTTGTTCCAATTACCATAACATTCTTTAATTTTTTATAAATTCATGTCCCTTTATTCAAGAAATTCTGTTTCTACAATATATTTCAATATTCATAATTCATTTGTGATTTCTATTCTAAATTCAAATACATGTTTGAATCACTTACCCCTTAACCAAAAGTTCTGCAAAGGTCATGTCGAAATCTATCGCGCCTTTCCTGATGTTTCCATCAGAACAAGAGAGATCTCGATCCCTCCATAACTTCTTTAATTTTTCCCAAAAATTACCCGGATTTTTCTATGCATGAATGCAATGCACAAACATGTGTTCACTCTATTTATAGGTGCTAATCCTAGGATGTTACAGTGTCGTTCTTCTCTATTTCTAGGTTGGGGTTTACTTGGGGGTTTGCAGAAGGTGATGGGACAGTGGAGATGGTTGCATGATTGAGTAAGCGAGTGAGTGATGAGTGAGAATAAGGAGGCCTCTATAAAGGTGAAGGAAGGAGACGTTTTGTTGCACCACCATGCACCGCGTACACTACTGCACCATGCACGGCAACACGCATCCGGTACCGCCCCGTGCACCACGACACGCGTACCATGCGTCATGTTTTCCCCCACGTATCTAACCCTGGCCACTTAGTTGTGCTCAGTTATACCCTTAAATGTAACACTGACAGTTTGGTTGTACTTAGCTTTACCCTATAGTACTAACACTGCCATGTGCAATATACTCACTTTTACCCTTCGTAGCTGGTCAACAGATAGTCAACGAATGGGTTTTAACTAGCTAATTGAGTCATTTTATGCACAAAAAATTCAAAAATATCAAAACATAGTGCCATCTACCCAGGGAGTCTTATTATGTGACCTGCACCATAATAAATGTATATAAATCAAGTTTTAACCTAAATCACCACTTCTCAAATCACCTAGTATCTATGAAGGTTCATAGCTTTCTACTCGAGCCTCTTCCCAAAACATCCCTCCCCAAAACATAGTTTGTCTGAATGAGGCAATAATTGTCAAGTTGGTGTATATTTGAATTGCAAATACTTTGATGTATACAAAGATGTATTTTATTGTATAAAATAAGCATTTCCCATTTTTTAAATATCTTCCTGTTTTGCCCTTGGTTTTTAAGTTCTACTCAGTTTTTCTCTCTCTCTCTCTCTTAGCCACAAACTCTCACACCTGTGCTCGTATTGGCTGCTATGCTCTGATTGGTCGAGACAGTTGTCACACGGATTGTGCTCACCAACCGTTGATCCTCTATGATCTAGCGGACAGTATAACCCCTATATCTGTCAGGGGGTACCCCTCTATCCATGCAGCATAATGAGTTTTCCACCGGTACTTTAACTCCATAAATAAATGATTTTGAATATAATTTGAGGGGAAAGTGTTCAAAGGTGTATAATTTTCGTATATGCAAGTTTATGCATTATATTTCACTCCATGAAAATGATAAATGATCGTATATGAAAGTTTATGCATTACATTTCACTCTATGAAAATGGGAAGGAAATTATAATCTCTCAAGATTTTGTTAGCTCATCATTATCACGTATTAAGTGAGATTTCATAGTGCTCAAAGGTTTATAATTTTCGTATACACAAGTTTATGCATTATATTTCACTCAATGAAAATCATAAATGATCGGGAATTTATTAACACAACATTATCATGTCCTAATTGTGATTTCAGAGAGTTCAATGTATAATTTTTGTATATGCATGAGGATAAAGATTTTAGTTTAGGGATCACTTTTCACGCTCAAAAAATGGTAAACTCTCGAGATTTTCTTAGGACAACATTATCATGTCCAAATTGTAATTTGATAGTGTTCAAGAGTTGTGTCAATTATAAACACTCTTTTACATTACGAGTTGTATAATTTTTTAATTTGAAGTGTTGAAGAGTTGTGTCAATTATAAACACTCTTTTACATTAAGAGTTGTATATTTTTTTAGTTTGAGAGTGTTCAAGAGTTGTGTCAATTATAAAAACTCTTTTACATTAAGAGTTGTATAATTTTTTAAATTTGAAAGTGTTCAAAAGTTGTGTCAATTATAAACACTCTTTTACATTAAGAGTTGTATAATTTTTTTAATTTGAAAGTCTTCAAGAGTTGTGTCAATTATAAACACTCTTTTACATTAAGAGTTGTATAATTTTTTAATTTGAAAGTGTTCAAGAGTTGTGTCAATTATAAACACTCTTTTACATTAAGAGTTGTATAATTTTTTTAATTTGAAAGTGTTCAAGAGTTGTGTCATTTTCTTATTTCTTATACATCCATCTCCCTAAATCTCAAAGTTTGACTTTCACTTCATGGATTCACTTGATTGCAGTCGAGACATTAACTTGATAAACCAATTAAATCATCAGAACGGCTCGCCGGCTACATTCTCCACATCAAGCGCCCTCGTCTAATTGGAATATTTTGGCGCGAGAGCTAACCTTCTCTTTGCACAGTTGCCATTGTCATCCTTCATATAGGTCAACGAGACGACACCATACTATGGCCAGGAAAAATAGGAGGCCAAAGTGAAGCTTGACAAAGGGCCGCCGTCGCTGGAGAAGGGCTGCCGTTGCCAGAGAAGAAGAACAAAGGGGAGGCAACGACGTGGGCACGGGGTTGTCTCACGTGGATAAGTTGTGGGTCCCATGATGATCTGGATAAGTGGAGAGGGGTGTCCACTACAGGAACCAACTTAACGCGGCCGCACTTGTCAACATGTAACGGCAAGGGTCCACTATGGGACCCGACAGACCGCGGCCCAATTGTCAGCATGTAACGGCGAGGGTCCATTACGGGACCCGACTGAATGCGGCCCCACTTGTCAGCATGTAACGGCTGATACATCCAATTTGCATCACCATTCTATATTATAATTTGCCTCTATTCATTGATATATTTCATATTAAGAGGTGTTACTTATGTATTTTCATCTGTTTTTGCATGTTGGATGATTCTTGGAGGATGTACTGCCGGAGTCAGGATTCTGATGGAAAAGGAGGTGTTTTGATGAAATTTCGTGAAGATCAGAAAAATACTAGAAAAATCAAGGAAGATTATATTTTCCCAGAAGACGTAGGAAGCTAGAAGGGGCGGCGTAGATGGGCCACAGGGGGCCCACACCCCCCAGGCGCGGGCCACCCCCTGGTCGCGCCTATAGGGGGTGTGGCCCAACTGGTCGGCCTCCGACTCCGCCCTCTCGCCTATATCTTCTCCTCGGAACCCTAAAACACAGGGGGGCGACGACAGAAAGATTTTGCCGCCTCTGCGGGGCGGAAAACACCGAGAGAGAAAGAGCTCTCCGGCAGACATATTTTTTCCGGGAAATTCCTTCCCGGAGAGGGGAGATCATCGCCATCAACACCATCGTCAAGCTAGACTTCATCGGGATCATCATCATCCACACCATCATCTCCACCAGCACCATCATCACCACTCCGTCTCGCTGTAACAATTGTGTTGGATATTGCTTTAGTTCTTAGGGGAAACTTTCCCGGTGTTGATTACTATTGTAGTTGATGATTGTGAGTGGATCCATTGGATTATTGTTTATTATCAGATTGTTATTCATCACTATATCATCTTTGATCTTGATCCATATGATGTCTTGTGAGTAGTTCATTTAGTTCTTGAGGACATGGGAGAAGTCATGTTGTTAGTAGTGGATTTGTGTTGAGATATTATTCAATGGTTTAGTATTTAAGTTGTGGTGCTATTCTTCTAGTGGTGTCATGTGAACATCGACTACATGATACTTCACCATTTATGGGCCTAGGGGAATGCATTGTGTATTTGGCTACTAATTGTGGGGTTGCCGAAGTGACAGAAACCTGAACCCCCGTTAGGACACCTTTGCACAAGGGAGTGTAGGATCTGAGAGTTTAAGGATGTGGTTAGGTTTATATCTTAATTGTTTTCCTGTAGTTGCGGATGCTTGCAGGGGGTTTAATCACAAGTATGTATTAGTCCAAGTAAGGTCGGTACATTAGCACAGGTTCACCCACCCAACACTTACAACACCAAAGAAGGGTACTCAGCTATTTGAAGCAAAAGCACTTGAATTCCCATATGTCCTCGAGAAAGTTTGGTCCTTATAAGTATTTCCACCGGCTTGTCCTTTGCTAAGAAAGGATTGGGCCACTTGTTGTATTTGTTCGTTATCTTTATTACTTGCACTTTGTTTCTTTGATTTATTAGAAAACCCCTAAAAATCCGTTTGCTGAGTATTTATAGAGATTTCCTGCTCCACACCACTAGTCAACACCTTCTACTCCTTGTTGGGATCGACACTCATATTTATTGAAAGTACTACGATACACCCCCTATACTTGTGGGTCATCAAGATTATTTTCTGGCGCCGTTGCCAGGGAGTGGAGCGTTATTGAAGAGTGGAACTGGTAAAGGAAACTTCTACTGTGAGTATTGATTTTTATTTTTGTTTGTTACTTTGTTTCCAATATAGATAACCCACTTGGTTTTCTATTTGGGAAAACTACTACCACTGTTAGGGTAGTAGATGAACCACCACCTATTGAGATAGATCCTTTTAAGATACCTACAAGTATTGTTGCTCGTGTTATGGATAATTATTATTTAGGGGATGGAACTATCCACCCTGGTGATCATTTGCTTTTATCCATGAATTATGAGGGTTGTTTAAGTGTGCAGGTATCACAACTGAACAGGTGAAGAAGAAGTTACTCTCTATATCCTTGAAAGGGAGAGCTGAAGAATGGTATAAGCTGTTGAATAATGGGCAATCCATGGAATGGGAGGAAATAGTACCTCTCTTTTATTCTAAATTCTATCCTCCCATTGAAATTCATAAGGATAGAAATCTGGTATATAAATTTTGGCCTCGTGATGGAGAGAGTACAGCTCAAGCTTGGGGGAGATTGAAGTTATTAATGCTTAAATGTCCTATTCATGAACTCCCTAACAATATTATTATCAATAACTTTTATGCTAGGCTTTATCTTCATGATAAAGATTTACTAGATGCTTCTTGTGCTGGATCATTCACACGTATGAAGGAAGAAGCTAAATGGGATCTTCTAGACCGTATTCAAGATAACACTGAAGCTTGGGAGAATCACAAAGGAAGAAAGTCAGGTATAAACTATGATTATGAATGCATTAAATATTTTATGGGAACTGATGACTTCCATGATATTAGTAATGAGTATGGTATTGATTCCCAAAGTATTTCCAACTGTTTTAAGGCCTTTTCCTCTTACATAGAAATTCCTAAAAAGAAGTGGAATAAGTACCATGCACCATATAAAGATGTTGTTAGTCATGTTCCTGTTAGAAGCACTGAAGTTTGTACTCTTGATCATATTTTTCCTGAACCTTATGTTGAGAAAATACCTTTCCCAGCTAAGGTAAAGGAGTATTCTATGATGATTAGTGCGAATAACAAAAGTACAAAGAAAACTGTAGAACCCGATGAGCAAATAAATATTGAACATGTGGTAGCTATTGTGAAAGATCTTGTCACTAGAAATATAGAGGATGAGCACATTGTCTTCTGTGAAGACACTTCTAATATTGTCTCTCATCCTAAAAAAGCTAGGAAAGCTAGTGTTCATGTGCTTTCTGTTAGAATTGGTGATCATTGCTACTATGGTTTATGTGATATTGGTGCTAGTTCTAGTGTTATTCCTTATGTGCTTTATAGGGAAATTATGCATGAAATTGGTCCTTGTGAGCTTGAGGACATTGATGTGGTTATTCACCTTGCTAATAAGGAAACCATTTGCCCCATTGGTATTGTAAGAGATGTGGAGGTTCTTTGCGGTAAGATTGAGTATCCTGCTGATTTTCTAGTGCTTAATTCAGCAGCCAGCAAAACTTGTCCTATAATTTTTGGTAGACCCTTCTTGAACACTTGTGGAGCTATTATAGATTGTAAGAAGGAGAAAGTTTTAACTAAGTTTGATGGAGATTCTTATGAGTTCAACTATTCCAAATTTGCTAAAGCTCCTTGTGAAAATAGCTTACCTAATGAATATTTCAGGATGGAACAACTTGCTTCTATTGATCCAGTTTATGACCTTGGACCTCTTTTTGATGACTGTAAGTATGATCATTTTGATGATAAAGTCGTTTCCAGTGATAGTTATATTGTCAACTTTATTCAAAGTGCTACTGAAAGTTATTATGAGAGAGGGAAACATGGTTTTATGCATCTCAATAACGTTAAGTTCCCCGTTTTATGTTGAAAGCTTTGAAGTTGCATTTGTTTTGTATTCCTATGCTAGTGGCTTTTTGTTTCAACAATTTGTTTTCTCATGATACCCCCATGCATAGGAAGTGGGTTAGACTCAAATGTGTTGGTTATTTGCTTCTTAATGCTCTCTTTCACTTCAGATATTTATCTCCTATGTGAGCATTTTTGAAACTATCAAGCCTAAATTAAAGGCATTAAAGAAAAGTACTTCTTGGGAGATAACCCAATAGTTTTGTCGAGTCTTGGAAGTTATTACCTTAGTAATAACCGCTCCTTATCCTTTTTGTTTTGTTTTTTGTGTCAAGTTCAACTACTTTTGAGAAGTAGAGGAGTTGTGAAAAGTGGCTGTCCTAGGACAGATTTTTGTGCTGCATTGTAAAAATTCATGAAGGATCTCACCACTTCGGATGGAGCTGTATTTTTCTGTTCTTGTTCTCAAGGTTGTTACCCAACTTTCATTAGTTTTGCACTTTTTTATTTGAGCAACAAAAAGTTTTCGAAAAAAATCAATCTTTACATGCTGGTCTGTTTTGACAGATTTCTTCCGTCATTTGCATTTGCCTCTTATATTGATTCCCTTCCGAATTCCTTTGGGTTTTCGGAAAGGAGTTGCTACAGTAGCTTTTGTTTTGATGGATTTCAGTTGAAGTGTGTACCTATAGGTTTATTGTTTTTGCATACACTAATGTTTCCATTGAGGTTTTGTGTGAGATCTTGTGGGAAAGGAATTTTCAGGAGATGGAGAAAAGGAATCTGCATAGTTCGTCCTTGAATAGGTAAAAGTGGTGAAAACAGAAGGTTCGTGAAAACCTTATCCTTTTTATATTTTTGATGTTTTTATTACATACAGAAGGTTACGAGACGAAACAGAGGAGGAAACGGAGGTCAGGGTGGCCACACCAACCCCAGGCATGGGCCCCAGCTGGCCGCCCCTGGAGGGGGTGTGATCCCCCTGAGCTCCGTCTCCGCCTCGTTTTTGCACCAGTACCTTCCTTATGCTTTGAAACTTCGTAATATATAACCCCCCGGATCCCCCGAGGTTCGTGCATCGTGTTCTCATCGTGTTTTCGTTTCGATATATTTCCGTCAGGAAATCTTCTCAAGTTTACAGCACCATGGTCTCCGCCAACGATAAAGGCAAGAAGCCCGAGGAAGATGATCCTCAAAACCCCAAGGAGGAGGAGATTTTTGTAGGGGATGAAGAAGACATGGAGGAGGACGAGCATACGGACACTCGCGCTACCGTCGCAAGCATTGGAGTGGTGGCAAACCCTACCAAGCTTAGAAATACAACACGGATGTCTATGGGAGGGAGAACTCCGCGTCATATCCTCGCTCCACGGTCACCTCCTCCACGTACCAAGAATCCCTTCCATACTCTAATACATGAGCAACAATACCAACAGGTGCCCAAAGGGAACTTGCCCTCGGCTTGGGATCTGCCTCGTTCTAACCATGCAGGGGAGGAACACACTAAGAAGGAAGAGTAGGGAAAGAATAACAAGGACTGGGATTCTCGGTCTGACATGATCATGAACCGCATTGAGCATAATTCGGAGTTGATTCGTACTCTAACCTTCGAGATTGAGTATTTGAGGGAACTGATTGAAGAGCTTATCAAGAGAACACCACCACCACCGAAGGAGTAATTCGTCATCAGGTTTGGCATCCCCTTAGCTTGTTTCAAGCTTGGGGGAGTATCGCGGTATCACACCATTATCTTTTATATTTTAACTTTTTAGTGGATTCTTATCTTTGGTAGAGAAGTTATCTTATAAGTTGGTTTGCATTATGGAAGTATCTCTCCTTTAGTTGGTTATCTATGTATCCCTTGGTGTGAGTGCCTTTATGGAATATTAATGAGAAGTATCATATTTACTTTTTGTACTTCTTATTTTTAGTTTGCAATCTCTATTATATGATTGATCTTGTTGATCAGTATTGGCATCACTTTGGGAGCATCAAGTAGATCTAAATTGGTTTTGGCAAACCAAGATCTAGTAAGTAGCAACACTCTTTGAGGTTTGAAAGGAAAAGAGAAAAAGCTTACAGGTATTTTGTATCATTTATTTTCTTTCTTGATTGGCTCATAAGCTTAGTATTCTTTATTTAAGATCTTTTGTGTCTTCAAGGAAGAATGCATGTTTGGCTTTATCACTTGTAGGTTTGCTTGCTTCTTTCAACTCTTTTGCTTGCTACCCAGCCTTGCTAGCCAAAAACCTATTTTAAGAAGGTATACTTCTCATGCATCCAATCCCTTTGAACCAAACATGTGCCATTTATGTCCACCATATCTACTTATTAGCATTATTGCTATTCCAATCAAATTCTCAAGCTTCATCTATCTTTCGAATTAAAAAGTATTTTGTTATGTTAAAACTAGCTAGTAAAGCTCTCACGAACTTGATGGCACACTTTATTTTCTTGCCCCTAATAGAATTTAACCATTGTGTCATCGAAGTTCTATATGCTTGCATCTATACATTGGGATTAGCATAACCATGCTATCACAGGGAACGCTTTCAACACTTATGGATACATTATCCTATTGATATCGTTCTCTTTTGTTTGTAGATGTCGTCGGTGTGAAATAAAAAGGGAGCTTGTAAGTCCATGGAGTTATGTATGTGTGTTAGAGAAACGCCTGGGCCGCTAGCCTAAGCCATCCCTAATCATGGTGGAAACTTGTAGCATAACCATATTGAGAAATCTGTGAAGCATCTTCAATAAAAACCTATGCAAATAGCAAATAAAAAGATTGTTGAGATGCTCACTGTCTGCTTGCCTTGTCATTTTGATTATGGGATAGCTCCTGTATCATGTGCAAGGGGTACCCCATTGGCGGTTCTTTATGATACACATGTACTTACAATGACAAGAACTTACCAGTAACTAAAGTTGAGTAGCATGAGGAGCGGCCCTCGTACTCAAGGGACATGAGATTGCCATCTTATATTTCGTCAAGCATATACTCCATCCTTGTTCACTTTAGCCTTAATCACCTCAAGATGCTTATGATAGGGGCAATGAGGGATCAAAGCTAGTAAGTACCATAATCTTTTGGAAGCTCTTTATGAACTCAAAATCCCTGCTTCCCTCTATGAAGGGCCTTTCTCCTATTTCTAAGTTGAGTCAGTAAACTTACTTCCTCTCTATCTCTAGCAAGAATTTGAGTTGTTGTGTTTCAAGCATTCATATGGTGATTTATTCAATCATTTTCTTTATCTCCCTTGTTTGCACAAGACTCTTATTTATTGAGTATTACTTTGAAAGCCTTCATTGTGAAAAACCTTTTTGAGCAAAGAGTGCTCCTGTTTTGAAGAATTCTAAAAAAAGCTTTTTGTGAAACTGTTTGCCATCTATTCTCTGACCAAGAACAAAGTTTGCCAATTCCAATTCTGATTTATCTTTATGCATCTCTATTGTTACTCATGTACTTGTTGCAAGCTAAGTTATATAATGGTGAGTTGCTTTCTTCTATGAGTTGTGTAATGGTAAGTGTGATGCTTCTTGTCCGTATTATTTTATCGACACTTCACTCCATAAACCTGTGGACATGTTTACTGAGCTCAGTTTTCGCTTGAGGACAAGCGAAGGTCTAAGCTTGGGGGAGTTGATACGTCCAATTTGCATCACCATTCTATATCAAAATTTGCCTCCGTTCATTGATATATTTCATATTAAGAGGTGTTACTTATGTATTTTCATCTGTTTTTGCATGTTGGATGATTCTTGGAGGATGAACTGCCAGAGTCAGGATTTTGATGGAAAAAGAGGTGTTTTGATGCAATTTCGCGAAGATCTGAAAAATACCAAAAAAATCATGGAAAATTATATTTTCCCAGAAGACGAAGGAAGCCAGAAGGGGGAGCGTAGATGGGCCACAGGGGGCCCACACACCCCAGGCGCGGGCCACCCCCTGGTTATGCCTACAGGGGTGTGGATCACCTAGCCGGCCTCCGACTCCACCCTCTCTCCTATATCTTCTCCTCGGAACCCTAAAACACGGGGGGCGACCACAGAAAGATTTTGTTGCCTCTGCGTGGCGGAAAACACCGAGAGAGAAAGAGCTCTCCGGCAGACAGATTTTTGCCAGGGAAATTCCTTCCCGAAGAGGGGAGATCATCGCCATCAACACCATCGTCAAGCTAGACTTCATCGGGATCATCATCATACACACCATCATCTCCACCAGCACCATCATCACCACTCCATCCCGCTGTAACAATTGTGTTGAATACTTGCATAGTTCTTAGGGGAACTTTCCCAGTGTTGATTACTATTATAGTTGATGCTTGTGAGTGGAACCATTGGATTATTGTTTATGTTCAGATTGTTATTCATCACCATATCATCTTTGATCTTGATCCATATGATGTCTTGTGAGTAGTTCTTTTAGTTCTTGAGGACATGGGAGAATTCATGTTGTTAGTAGTGGATTTTTGTTGAGATATTATTCAATGGTTTAGTATTTAAGTTGTGGTGCTATTCTTCTAGTGGTGTCATGTGAACGTCGACTACATGATACTTCACCATTTATGGGCCTAGGGGAATGCATTGTGTATTTGGCTACTAATTGTGGGGTTGCTGGAGTGACAGAAACCTGAACCCCCGTTAGGACACCTTTGCACAAGGGAGTGTAGGATCTTAGAGTTTAAGATTGTGGTTAGGTTTATATCTTAATTGCTTTCCTGTAATTGTGGATTCTTGCAGGGGGTTTAATCACATGTATGTATTAGTCCAAGTAAGTTCGGTACATTAGCATAGGTTCACCCACACAACACTTACAACACCAAATAAGGGTACTCAGCTATTTGAAGCGAAAGCACTTGACAGAATTCCCATGTGTCCTCGAGAACGTTTGGTCCTTATAAGTATTTCCACCGGCTTGTCCTTTGCTAAGAAAGGATTGGGCCACTTGCTGCATTTGTTCGTTGTCTTTATTACTTGCACTTTGTTTCTTTGCTTTATCATAAAACCCCTAAAAATATGCTTGCTAAGTATTTACAGAGATTTCCTTCTCCACACCACTAGTCAACACCTTCTGCTCCTCGTTGGGATCGACACTCCTATTTATCAAAAGTACTACGATACACCCCCTATACTTGTGGGTCATCAACGGCAAGGCTGACGGACAGCAAGTTTCAGACAGTGTGAGAGTTTCATAGTAGGATATGGGAAAAGGTGAGGAAAGGTTAAGAGGCTAGGGAAAAGTGAGTACAACTAACGAACCAAGGGCACGAAAATAGAAATCCCTAAAAGAAATGAAGGGCAAGCTCAAGATGCACCATCTCTAAAAGATCTCATGCTTGAAGCTTGCCATCCTCGGTGATAATGGATTGATGAAGAAAACTTCAAGGAAGAGGCCTCCCTATGGCATATGGGGGAGAAATTTGGGTCTTTGAAGATGCGTTGTTAGGTGCTCCATTTTCCCATTGAGGATGAACCTCAACCAAATCTTCATCAAGCAAGAGCGACCAAGAGCAATCAAGAAAGGTGTTCCATATTGATAAGGACAAGACGGTCGACATCAAGCTCAAGTAGATTGCTCAAGGCAAAGGTATGATCTTGATAGGGTTTCTCTTTTGCCGGTCTCATGTTTTTAGTTGGGAGACTAGGTTTAGGATAGATAGCCATTTTATCAAGAGGGGCTCTCGAGTGAGTGACTCGATCGCATCTTTCGAAGAGAGCTCAAACCTTTGCATACATAGCATCATCTTTCTTGGTTGTTGTTTGGTTATTGTCCATGTGAGGATCTAGAGCTTGTGGTTATCTCCATAACAATCTCTAGTTCATCAAAAACAGATTTCTTTTGCATATCCTATTGCGCTTTTGATCTTGTGGGTTTTTCGGCTCCACTCCGGCGGAGGTATATCACACATGTATACTTGGTATTTCTCCCTTGGTGGTGCCAAATATTTCGTCTTGTCATTATATTTCCAACAAAATTGGTTTCATCCTCTTTGGAGTTCAGATGCAGAAGTTATGGCACTTTTGGCTCTAGAGTTTTTCCTGACCGGAACTACCACTACCTCACCGGAAGTACCGCTAGGCCAATTTGGTGACGGTAGTACCAATTGAAGTACCGGGCCTAGTTCTGGTGAACATGAGAATGCTCTCAGTACCTGTTCTATTTTTTATGCATATTTACCTGTACTTGGGCCGGTAGTTGACCGGTAGTACTAGTCGGAAGAAGTCGTTGGAGTAGCGCGGCCGAAAGCACCGGCTAGGCACCATAAGTACCGCTCGGGCACAATTCTTGCCGGTAGTACAGGGTGAAATTATGGCTCTCTTTTGGATAAACCCATGTTTCTCTTCAGTAACCTCTCTGTTTGGTTGCGTTTATTTGTCGGTATTTGGGCTGGTAGTAGACCGGTAGTACCGGAAGGAAGTTTCGGCATGGGTCAGGCGGAACTTCCGGCCTGTACAACCAGGTCGTTTCAACTTCTTTCGAGCTGTTGGAGCCGAGGCTGACCGAAACTTTCGATGGCTCACCGGTACTACCGGCTATGTGCGTTTTGACCCAAATAGTCAAATTTGGGAGCCCTTTAAAAGGGGCTCGTCTTCCCCTTCGTCGGTGTAACATCCCATCATTAGAGCTTAGAAATAAGCTGAACACAGATGTGTGCATTGCATTCAAGCATAGAAAATCAGAATATTTTTTGCGCTTTTAAATAAAAACTTGTCAAAGTGATTGAAGCTTGTAACACCCTCGCCTGATAAGGCTGAGTTCATGTGTATAGTGTCAATCCCTGGATCGGTTTATTGGCACACACAGTACCAAATGGTACCAAATATAAATGTGCATCATAAATACAACGAATATGATCCAGAATTTACATTATTTATTCAAGTACACAGCAGAAAACGAATACAAGGTAGATCTCCATCCTTCAAATGTGCCGCAGGCAAACAATTATTGAGTGGAGTCTCGCGACCTATGAACGATCACTTGCAAACGATATAACCTGCAACATGAAAAGTAGCAGCCCCGAAGGGTCAATAATGGAATGTATGGCAAGTAGGATAAAGTGGTTAACAACAGATCTATCAACTACATGCTTATTTGGCCAAGTGGAGTTCAGGCTCATTTGCATAAAGCAACAGTTTTATCCTAACATTTGTAACAAAGTAGTTTTCCAATATGATAAATAGGACACTCTGGTTCACTCCCAGGTGCTCCTACCCAATTATGTTCACCCAACAAGTTTTAAGTAATTAAGAAATAAGGATGAGTGAGAAATATCATAGCATCAGTATCAGGTCGCTCAAATTGTCCATAACCGGGGACACGGCTAAATACTTAGTTTAGACCCTGCAGGGGTTTGTACACTTTACCCATGTGACCTGGCCAACCCATCTTGGACCACCAAACTCATATTGTGTGATGATAGGGAGAAGTCCAAGACAAGACAATTCAGGAAGAGCTTCCCAAACCCATCCACGCACCGTACCAACCTACACTATTCTACATCTCTGGCTACGTAGGGTTCGAGTCGCCACAACCTACTAAGTCCAGCCAGCCACCCACTCTTACTGGCATATGGTTGCACATGAAAGCTACCAAACAAAGAATCCAATCCTTTCTCAGTGTCCTGGGCGGCATTCCCCACCAATATCTTCACTCTGATGACCCAATCAATGCTATTCCGCCCAGGTGGTTCATTGAAACATGTTGGTTTGTCATTTAGCAAAACATAAGCCTTTCAAAACATATAACTTTTCATGATGTGATTCCCTTCCTCGTCTAAATAGCATAGATAAGCAATCTACCAATACGATGGCTCATACACAAGGAATGCTAGGGAATAATATGGTACATATCATAGCATATACACATCAATTACTATATATGCAATTCTACAAAAACATCTACAATGCATAGGAAAACAGTAGAACATTTATGACCAAGATAGCACCACTTGCCTTTGTTGTAGATGTAGTCGATTAGATAATCCTCACAATCCTCATAGATATAATGGTTGCACTCGTCATAACCACAATACTTGCAATCATAGTAGTTGCAATCACACACGTTGCACTCCTCGCAATCTATCGATCAAACAATTGCATACAACATAAACAATAGCACATAGAGATCAAACAAATACAACAAATGCATGCATGACAATTTAGTAAGTCACAATGGTTGTTATTTTAGTTCTCTAAACAATACTGAAGTATATGATGCATGAAAGAGACCAATTAATGCAATGGAGTACTTGTTATTAATAATTACTTGCCAATATAGGGGTTTTAATAGTTCTGTTGTAACGCATGTTCTAACTGTCGAATTAAATTTGTTTCTTGGGTTCACTGGATAGAGGACGTTAATACGAACCAGTAGGCGTTGGATTCAACCTAATCGGATTTATAGATCTTTTTGTATGATTTAAATAGTGTTTAATGGGTTTTAAATGATTCATATAGTTTCTGTTGCCTACAAATCAAACTAAAATTATATCTGTAATCTCCACGGAATTGTGATTCCAGGGACATATTATTTGTAATTTTATGAGCAGTATTCGAATTACTATGAGTTTAATACTCTAAATAATCCATTAATCTATTTATTTAATTGCTGCGAAACCTTATAGTATTTGCCTGAACCATTTGCATATTGATGATCTACATGGAACCATCTTTCCATCGGTATATCATTTATATTTTTGTGACAAGCAATTAATTTACTATAAATTTAATGATTTATAAATCCATTAAAACTAATTAAATTTCTACGGGGTAAATAGTCCGCAAAAGCTGGATCCAACCAGATATTATTAATCTACATTATAGTAGCTTAAATTTGATATATTGTTCATATTTTTCGGATTTACAGATAATTTCTTATGAATTTATTAACCTAAAAGACCATTAAAACTAATTAAGTTACTGCAGTAAACGCATACTGTAAAGGTTGAATCTAATGCCATATTAATATTTTACACATTTTTCTGAATCCATTGATATATTATTTGCTATTTTTGGATCTACGAATCTTTTTATATGATTTTTGCAAGTTTGCATAATTTTTTGCAAATTAAATTCAATTTCAAATCTACCTGGGAATATTCTATGCTGACTGGGACGTGGGGCTGACCTGGTGTTGACACGTGGCGAGATCCGGTTGGCTCATACCCCTTCGTGGAATCGATCTAATCCTGGCCGTTGGGATGAGATCCAGTGGTTAGGAGAGGAGATTAACCCGATTTTGGCTCAGAATAGACAAGAAATAGATCTGTGTTAGAGAGACAAATCTATAGGTCAAATTGAAAAACTTACAACATGAAAGTTATGGGGAATCATTAGTCCTACCTTCTCACCAAAGGAATTTGGATTTGAAGAAACGAGTGCGAGTACATCTTGGATTTACACCGTCATATCTGAAATATTGCGGTGCGAAATTCTCCGGCTGTGGTGGATGAAAAGAGGTGAGGTTTGTCGGGATTGAAAGATTTCGACGAGATCTAAAACTTTAGTTTTTTGGCCGAAGGCAAACGACGAAGTCTAGATGGGTGAATAAACGAAATAAGATTCGGACATGTGTAGATTCAGAATTTCAAGAAGGGAAACTCGTACAGATGTGGCTCCACGATTTTATATAGAGATTTAGGAGGTGTAGAGATAGGTCTTAGAGTAGGGAACAAGTAGAAACAAACGGAAGTCGATTCGAAGTTGTAGATAAAAAGATATAGGAGTTTGAATAGAGGTAGATTTAGAAAACGTGTTTTCGTACGATTTTTAAAGCAACTGGGATCGTACCTTGCCCGTGCCTGGGTGCTCCGGTCGGCTGGCTAGATGGGCCGCCGGCTGGTTGGCCGGCCTAGTTAGTTTTTTTTCTTTTTTTCATTTTCTTTTTTTTATTTATTTGTTTTCCTCATATCTTTTGCATACGACTCCAAATAACATGATTCTTGTTTCTAAAAAATTTTAAAATTGAATAGATCATTATAGTATCAAATTTGTAATATTTTTACTATTTTGGTAGTAGTGGATTTATAAATCCTTGTATATTTCATTTTATTTATATCTTTATGTGTTTGTATTTATTTCATAACGTTTTCATAATAGCTCCAAATGAGCTCAATTTTGTTCCTAAAATTTTGTAATATTAATTGGATCTTTTTAGGCTATAATTATCAATAATCGATGCCTTAGAAACAATGGGTTTTTATAAATCCAAATTAATTCCCTTTAGGAACAAAGTGGCATATACTATTTAGGGTTTTAGTACTTTATTTATATTTAGGTATTTTTCTTGATGCAAATATGCAATGCAATGCTGATGAATATCATGCAAATGCAAAAAAAAATCTAGTCCCAATTTCTAAAATCTTGGGATGTGACAGACTAACCCCCTTAAGAAGAATCTCGTCCCGAGATTCGGAATGGCTAGCAAGGGTATGGGTGTTGATGTCGAGGCTAACCCCCTTAAGAAAATTAAACTTGCATCTCCAAGTATTGTTGATAAGCTATATCTTGTTCTTCCTTCCTCTAGGATTGTGAGTGTAGTATCAAGTTGTGCACCAACAATTCGAGCTTCTTATTTAACCATCCAATCTATGTCTACTATTACTACTATGTCATGTGAATCCAATATAATCTAGCTAGTGGGAAATTTTTATGTGCTCCAATCTCTATGGTTTAAGCTCAACGCCAGCTCTTTGCAATGGTTGAAAGGCACTCGGGATTCGCAAAGCCAATAGTACAAGAGCGAATAACAAGAGTAGTAGGAATGGTGATCAATCCATCCTGCACCCAAATCATTACCCTGTATAAGGATAGGTGAATCACGTTTTCTATCACTCGGGCATCCTCACTTGCCTTCAAGAATGTTTCCATGGGCACGAACTAATGCTCTATGTAGACTCCCATGTATTAAATCAACAAAGCTACTACTAAAACTAAAATATTGATACTTCAACTTTCAGGTTGCGTAATCTACTACATAACATTATTTCAACACTTCATACTTTCAATCCTTTTATTGCATTAGATGAACTATTCTCCTTCGTCGATGCATTCTATTGCAAAAGTTTCCATTAATCCTTCTCCATGTCTCAACACAACATTCTATCTCTAATGTTTATGATAGGAAAGAATAGATTCTAGAGAAAAGAAACTACTAAGGAAGTAATCCTACACATAACTATATGAATCAATCAATATTACAAACAAGCAAACAATAATATGAAATCAACACACAAGCAAGCACTTGCATAACAATAATACATAGGTCTCAACTTAGTAGTATATAACCACAAAATAGTTTGAAAGCATTGGGAACAATACTAGAGTAAAATAGAGCAACATATAAGCAACAAACAAAATCTGTCAAAACGGTACAGCAGGTTTCACGAATTTTTCTGACCGACTTAAACGCGTCAGGAATTTTAGCCAATTTTTGTGCATGTAGTACAGGTAATTACGCTCCAAATCCTGTTTTTTTAGATTTTTACGAGTTATCGATAAAATATGAAATATCGCGCGGTACTACAGGTCCGGCAGAAAACTGCAGCAGTAATCTCACGAATTTCAATCAAATTACACCATTAAAATAATTTTAAAACCACACGAAAGCTCCAGAAACTTTAGAGTTTCAAAATAATAGATCCTAAACAAGGCATCACACAATATGGTTCAGTACAAACAAGCAAGCAACCTATATTGTCAGTGGCGAAGGACGGAAAAAAATTAAGGTCGGGCAAACTCTAAAGCATCAAAAAAATTGATGCAAAAAATAAAAATTGTATCGATTTTACAATGGTAATAGAATAATCAATTGACCACATATTCAAATTTGATTCAATAGTTCAATTGACCATAAAATCACAAATTATATCTGTCCCCTTTGAAATTGCAGGTTTCTTCCCCTTCTTGTCCATCTTTACCACAAATACGTCGAGCCTAGAGGCCATTAATGGGAAGAAGCGTAACCTATATTTTGAAGAAGGATGAAAAATTATAATTGAGATGAGAAGAAGCCCTAGATGGGTAAAACCGTGCACCATGAGACCGAAAATTGAGAATTGGAGAAGATGAGAAGGTTGGGGGAGGACCAGGGAGAAGGCGGCCGGATCAGCGGGCAGGTCTGCTGGCAGGGAGTAGATCAGTAGAAGACGGCGGCGCACCTGCCTGCTCGTCGCTCGAGTCCTAGACTTGTTGGCTTCGGATACTCCACAGGGGCCAAGACATGAAGGGGCACCAGCCACACACGCACACACGGATCAGGGGGCTACTGCTGCTTAGTGCGCGGCCCAGCAAAGGTCCAGTATGGCCAAATCCCCTCTTACGTAGCCATTTTCTAGTACTCCCTCCGAACCATATTACTTTACTTGGATTTGTCAAAATTTGGATGAACCTATATATTAAATAGTGTCTAGATTCATTCAAATCTAGACAAATTTAAGTCAACTAATATGGGTGGGAAGAAGTAGTTTTTTCTTCAGAATTCATCGTACTTTGCAGGAATTGTATGTATGTCGAATAAAAGTGTATATATATGTGATTTTTTGCAGAAATTAAGGTAGGGCAGCTGCCATACCTTTCCCAAAGGGGTCCTTCGCCCATGTATATTTCCATACCACATAAGTTGGTAAGAACAATATGCTAACACGATAGCGATGATCTCCTAAAGAGATAAAATATGGTGGTCCAGACCTACCCAAATTTGGTGAGATGTTCATTTATGTCATGTTATTTGTTCTTTACTTGTAGGACAACTCTCATATAGTGATTTGCTTTATAAAAAACTACTAATAACATTTTCCAATTCTTATAGTTTTTATGGTAGATCACTTCTTCTACTATTCAAATGAATGGACATCTATAAGTTTGAACAAGGAGAGGTGTTGGAAAATTATAGACAAGGAATATAAGAACTCTAATAAGTATAAAATATGATAGTTCTCCTAATAGAGGTCTTCTATTTCTAATCCATTTCTAAGGACACGATCCTACAGTCAACACACAGCTCTGATACCATCTTGTAACACCCTCGCCTGATAAGGCTGAGTTCATGTGTATAGTGCCAATCCCTGGATCGGTTCATTGGCACACATAGTACAAAATGGTACCAAATATAACCGTGCATCATAAATACAACGAATATTATCCAGAATTTACATTATTTATTCAAGTACACAGCAGAAAACGAATACAAGGTAGATCTCCATCCTTCAAATGTGCCACAGGTGAACAATTGTTGAGTGGAGTCTCGCGACCTATGAACGATCACTTGGAAACGATATAACCTGCAACATGAAACTTAGCAGCCCCGAAGGGTCAATACATGGAATGTATGGCAAGTACGCTAAAGTGGTTAACAATAGATCTATCAACTACATGCTTATTTGGCCAAGTGGAGTTCAGGCTCATTTGCATAAAGCAACAGTTTTATCCTAACATTTGTAACACAATAGTTTTCCAATACGATAAATAGGACACTCTGGTTCACTCCCAGATGCTCCTACCCAATTATGTTCACCCAACAAGTTTTAAGTAATTAAGAAATAAGGATGAATGAGAAATATCATAGCATCAGTATCAGGTCGCTCAAATTGTCCATAACCGGGGACACGGCTAAGTATTTAGTTTAGACCCTGCAGGGTTTGTACACTTTACCCATGTGACCTGGCCAATCCATCTCGGACCACCACACTCATATTGTATGATGATAGGGAGAATTCCAAGACGAGACAATTCGGGAAGAGCTTCCCAAACCCATCCACACACCGTACCAACCTACACTATTCTACATTTCTGACTACGTAGGGTTCGAGTCGCCACAACCTACTAAGTCCAGCCAGCCACCCACTCTTACTGGCACATGGTTGCACATGAAAGCTACCAAACAAAGAAGCCAATCCTTTCTCAGTGTCCTGGGTGGCATTCCCTACCAATATCTTCACTCTAATGACCCAATCAATGCCATTCCGCCCAGGTGGTTCATTGAAACATGTTGGTTTGTCATTTAGCAAAACATAAGCCTTTCAAAACATATAACTTTTCATGATGTGATTCCCTTCCTCGTCTAAATAGCATAGCTAAGCAATCTACCAATACGATATCTCATACACAAGGAATGCTAGGGAATAATATGGGACATAGCATAGCATATACACATCAATTCCTATATATGCAATTCGACAAAAACATCTACAATGCATAGGAAAACAGTAGAACATTTATGACCAAGATAGCACCACTTGCCTTTGTTATAGATGTAGTCGATTAGATAATCCTCATAGATATAATGGTTGCACTCGTCATAACCACAATACTTGCAATCATAGTAGTTGCAATCACACACGTTGCACTCCTCGCAATCTATCGATTAAAAAATTGCATAAAACATAAACAATAGCACATAGAGATCAAACAAATACAACAAATCCATGCATGACAATTTAATAAGTCATAATGGTTGTTATTTTAGTTATCTAAACAATATTGAAGTATATGATGCATGAAAGAGACCAATTAATGCAATGGAGTACTTGTTATTAATAATTACTTGCCAATATAGGGGTTTTAATAGTTCTGTTGTAACGCATGTTCTAACTGTCGAATTAAATTTGTTTCTTAGGTTCACTGGATAGAGGACGTTAATACGAACCAGTAGGCGTTGGATTCAACCTAATCGGATTTATAGATCTTTTTGTATGATTTAAATAGTGTTTAATGGGTTTTAAATGATTCATATAGTTTCTGTTGCCTACAAATCAAACTAAAATTATATCTATAATCTCCACGGAATTGTGATTCCAGGGACATATTGTTTGTAATTTTATGACCAGTATTCAAATTACTATGAGTTTAATACTCTAAATAATCCATTAATCTATTTATTTAATTGCTGCGAAACCTTATAGTATTTGCCTGAACCATTTGCATATTGATGATCTACATGGAACCATCTTTCCATCGGTATATCATTTATATTTTTGTGACAAGCAATTAATTTACTATGAATTTAATGATTTATAAATCCATTAAAACTAATTAAATTTCTACGGGGTAAATAGTCCGCAAAAGCTGGATCCAACCAGATATTATTAATCTACATTATAGTAGCTTAAATTTGATATATTGTTCATATTTTTCGGATTTACAGATAATTTCTTATGAATTTATTAACCTAAAAGACCATTAAAACTAATTAAGTTACTGCAGTAAACGCATACTGTAAAGGTTGAATCTAATGCCATATTAATATTTTACACATTTTTCTGAATCCATTGATATATTATTTGCTATTTTTGGATCTACGAATCTTTTTATGTGATTTTTGCAAGTTTGCATAATTTTCTGCAAATTAAATTCAATTTCAAATCTACCTGGGAATATTCTATGCTGACTGGGACGCGGGGCTGACCTGGTGTTGACACGTGGCGAGATCCGGTTGGCTCATACCCCTTCGTGGAATCGATCTAATCCTGGCCGTTGGGATGAGATCCAGTGGTTAGGAGAGGAGATTAACCCGATTTTGGCTCAGAATAGACAAGAAATAGATCTGTGTTAGAGAGACAAATCTATAGGTCAAATTGAAAAACTTACAACATGAAAGTTATGGGGAATCATTAGTCCTACCTTCTCACCAAAGGAATTTGGATTTGAAGAAACGAGTGCGAGTACATCTTGGATTTACACCGTCATATCTGAAATATTGCGGTGCGAAATTCTCCGGCTGTGGTGGATGAAAAGAGGTGAGGTTTGTCGGGATTGAAAGATTTCGACGAGATCTAAAACTTTAGTTTTTTGGCCGAAGGCAAACGACGAAGTCTAGATGGGTGAATAAACGAAATAAGATTCGGACATGTGTAGATTCAGAATTTCAAGAAGGGAAACTCGTACAGATGTGGCTCCACGATTTTATATAGAGATTTAGGATGGTGTAGAGATAGGTCTTAGAGTAGGGAACAAGTAGAAACAAACGGAAGTCGATTCGAAGTTGTAGATAAAAAGATATAGGAGTTTGAATAGAGGTAGATTTAGAAAACGTGTTTTCGTACGATTTTTAAAGCAACTGGGATCGTACCTTGCCCGTGCCTGGGTGCTCCGGTCGGCTGGCTAGATGGGCCGCCGGCTGGTTGGCCGGCCCAGTTAGTTTTTTTCTTTTTTTCATTTTCTTTTTTTTATTTATTTGTTTTCCTCATATCTTTTGCATACGACTCCAAATAACATGATTCTTGTTTCTAAAAATTTTTAAAATTGAATAGATCATTATAGTATCAAATTTGTAATATTTTTACTATTTTGGTAGTAGTGGATTTATAAATCCTTGTATATTTCATTTTATTTATATCTTTATGTGTTTGTATTTATTTCATAACGTTTTCATAATAGCTCCAAATGAGCTCAATTTTGTTCCTAAAATTTTGTAATATTAATTGGATCTTTTTAGGCTATAATTATCAATAATCGATGCCTTAGAAACAATGGGTTTTTATAAATCCAAATTAATTCCCTTTAGGAACAAAGTGGCATATACTATTTAGGGTTTTAGTACTTTATTTATATTTAGGTATTTTTCTTGATGCAAATATGCAATGCAATGCTGATGAATATCATGCAAATGCAAAAAAAAATCTAGTCCCAATTTCTAAAATCTTGGGATGTGACAGACTAACCCCCTTAAGAAGAATCTCGTCCCGAGATTCGGAATGGCTAGCAAGGGTATGGGTGTTGATGTCGAGGCTAACCCCCTTAAGAAAATTAAACTTGCATCTCCAAGTATTGTTGATAAGCTATATCTTGTTCTTCCTTCCTCTAGGATTGTGAGTGTAGTATCAAGTTGTGCACCAACAATTCGAGCTTCTTATTTAACCATCCAATCTATGTCTACTATTACTACTATGTCATGTGAATCCAATATAATCTAGCTAGTGGGAAATTTTTATGTGCTCCAATCTCTATGGTTTAAGCTCAACGCCAGCTCTTTGCTATGGTTGAAAGGCACTCGAGATTCGCAAAGCCAATAGTACAAGAGCGAATAACAAGAGTAGTAGGAATGGTGATCAATCCATCCTGCACCCAAATCATTACCCTGTATGAGGATAGGTGAATCACGTTTTCTATCACTCGGGCATCCTCACTTGCCTTGAAGAATGTTTCCATGGGCACGAACTAATGCTCTATGTAGACTCCCATGTATTAAATCAACAAAGCTACTACTAAAACTAAAATATTGATACTTCAACTTTCAGGTTGCGTAATCTACTACATAACATTATTTCAACACTTCATACTTTCAATCCTTTTATTGCATTAGATGAACTATTATCCTTCGTCGATGCATTCTATTGCAAAAATTTCCATTAATCCTTCTCCATGTCTCAACACAACATTCTATCTCTAATGTTTACGATAGGAAAGAATAGATTCTAGAGAAAAGAAACTACTAAGGAAGTAATCCTACACATAACTATATGAATCAATCAATATTACAAACAAGCAAACAATAATATGAAATCAACACACAAGCAAGCACTTGAATAACAATAATACATAGGTCTCAACTTAGTAGTATATAACCACAAAATAGTTTGAAAGCATTGGGAACAATACTAGAGTAAAATAGAGCAACATATAAGCAACAAACAAAATCTGTCAAAACGGTACAGCAGGTTTCATGAATTTTTCTGACCGACTTAAACGCGTCAGGAATTTTAGCCAATTTTTGTGCATGTAGTACAGGTAATTACGCTCCAAATCCTGTTTTTTTAGATTTTTACGAGTTATCGATAAAATATGAAATATCGCGCGGTACTACAGGTCCGGCAGAAAACTGCAGCAGTAATCTCACGAATTTCAATCAAATTACACCATTAAAATAATTTTAAAACCACACGAAAGCTCCAGAAACTTTAGAGTTTCAAAATAATAGATCCTAAACAAGGCATCACACAATATGGTTCAGTACAAACAAGCAAGCAACCTATATTGTCAGTGGCGGAGGACGGAAAAAAATTAAGGTCGGGCAAACTCTAAAGCATCAAAAAAATTGATGCAAAAAATAAAAATTGTATCGATTTTACAATGGTAATAGAATAATCAATTGACCACATATTCAAATTTGATTCAATAGTTCAATTGACCATAAAATCACAAATTATATCTGTCCCCTTTGAAATTGCAGGTTTCTTCCCCTTCTTGTCCATCTTTACCACAAATACGTCGAGCCTAGAGGCCATTAATGGGAAGAAGCGTAACCTATATTTTGAAGAAGGATGAAAAATTATAATTGAGTTGAGAAGAAGCCCTAGATGGGTAAAACCGTGCACCATGAGACCGAAAATTGAGAATTGGAGAAGATGAGAAGGTTGGGGGAGGACCAGGGAGAAGGCGGCCGGATCAGCGGGCAGGTTTGCTGGCAGGGAGTAGATCAGTAGAAGATGGCGGCGCACCTGCCTGCTCGTCGCTCGAGTCCTAGACTTGTTGGCTTCGGATACTCCACAGGGGCCAAGACATGAAGGGGCACCAGCCACACGCGCACACACGGATCAGGGGGCTACTGCTGCTTAGTGCGCGGCCCAGCAAAGGTCCAGTACGGCCAAATCCCCTCTTACATAGCCATTTTCTAGTACTCCCTCCGAACCATATTACTTTACTTGGATTTGTCAAAATTTGGATGAACCTATATATTAAATAGTGTCTAGATTCATTCAAATCTAGACAAATTTAAGTCAACTAATATGGGTCGGAAGAAGTAGTTTTTTCTTCAGAATTCATCGTACTTTGCAGGAATTGTATGTATGTCGAATAAAAGTGTATATATATGCGATTTTTTGCAGAAATTAAGGTAGGGCAGCTGCCATACCTTTCCCAAAGGGGTCCTTCGCCCATGTATATTGCCATACCACATAAGTTGGTAAGAACAATATGCTAACACGATAGCGATGATCTCCTAAAGAGATAAAATATGGTGGTCCAGACCTACCCAAATTTGGTGAGATGTTCATTTATGTCATGTTATTTGTTCTTTACTTTTTAGGACAACTCTCATATAGTGATTTGCTTTATAAAAAACTACTAATAACATTTTCCAATTCTTATAGTTTTTATGGTAGATCACTTCTTCTACTATTCAAATGAATGGACATCTATAAGTTTGAACAAGGAGAGGTGTTGGAAAATTATAGACAAGGAATATAAGAACTCTAATAAGTATAAAATATGATAGTTCTTCTAATAGAGGTCTTCTATTTCTAATCCATTTCTAAGGACACGATCCTACAGTCAACACACAGCTCTGATACCATCTTGTAACACCCTCGCCTGATAAGGCTGAGTTCATGTGTATAGTGCCAATCCCTGGATCGGTTCATTGGCACACATAGTACAAAATGGTACCAAATATAACCGTGCATCATAAATACAACGAATATGATCCAGAATTTACATTATTTATTCAAGTACACAGCAGAAAACGAATACAAGGTAGATCTCCATCCTTCAAATGTGCCATAGGTGAACAATTGTTGAGTGGAGTCTCGCGACCTATGAACAATCACTTGGAAACGATATAACCTGCAACATGAAACTTAGCAGCCCCGAAGGGTCAATACATGGAATGTATGGCAAGTACGCTAAAGTGGTTAACAATAGATCTATCAACTACATGCTTATTTGGCCAAGTGGAGTTCAGGCTCATTTGCATAAAGCAACAGTTTTATCCTAACATTTGTAACACAATAGTTTTCCAATACGATAAATAGGACACTCTGGTTCACTCCCAGATGCTCCTACCCAATTATGTTCACCCAACAAGTTTTAAGTAATTAAGAAATAAGGATGAATGAGAAATATCATAGCATCAGTATCAGGTCGCTCAAATTGTCCATAACCGGGGACACGGCTAAGTATTTAGTTTAGACCCTGCAGGGTTTGTACACTTTACCCATGTGACCTGGCCAAGCCATCTCGGACCACCACACTCATATTGTATGATGATAGGGAGAATTCCAAGACGAGACAATTCGGGAAGAGCTTCCCAAACCCATCCACACACCGTACCAACCTACACTATTCTACATCTCTGACTACGTAGGGTTCGAGTCGCCACAACCTACTAAGTCCAGCCAGCCACCCACTCTTACTGGCACATGGTTGCACATGAAAGCTACCAAACAAAGAAGCCAATCCTTTCTCAGTGTCCTGGGTGGCATTCCCTACCAATATCTTCACTCTAATGACCCAATCAATGCCATTCCGCCCAGGTGGTTCATTGAAACATGTTGGTTTGTCATTTAGCAAACCATAAGCCTTTCAAAACATATAACTTTTCATGATGTGATTCCCTTCCTCGTCTAAATAGCATAGCTAAGCAATCTACCAATACGATATCTCATACACAAGGAATGCTAGGGAATAATATGGGACATAGCATAGCATATACACATCAATTCCTATATATGCAATTCGACAAAAACATCTACAATGCATAGGAAAACAGTAGAACATTTACGACCAAGATAGCACCACTTGCCTTTGTTATAGATGTAGTCGATTAGATAATCCTCATAGATATAATGGTTACACTCGTCATAACCACAATACTTGCAATCATAGTAGTTGCAATCACACACGTTGCACTCCTCGCAATCTATCGATTAAAAAATTGCATAAAACATAAACAATAGCACATAGAGATCAAACAAATACAACAAATGCATGCATGACAATTTAATAAGTCATAATGGTTGTTATTTTAGTTCTCTAAACAATATTGAAGTATATGATGCATGAAAGAGACCAATTAATGCAATGGAGTACTTGTTATTAATAATTACTTGCCAATATAGGGGTTTTAATAGTTCTGTTGTAACGCATGTTCTAACTGTCGAATTAAATTTTTTTCTTGGGTTCACTGGATAGAGGACGTTAATACGAACCAGTAGCCGTTGGATTCAACCTAATCGGAGTTATAGATCTTTTTGTATGATTTAAATAGTGTTTAATGGGTTTTAAATGATTCATATAGTTATTATGCCTACAAATCAAACTAAAATTATATCTATAATCTCCACGGAATTGTGATTCCAGGGACATATTATTTGTAATTTTATGACCAGTATTCGAATTACTATGATTTTAATACTCTACATAAGCCATTAATCTATTTATTTAATTGCTACGAAACCTTATAGTATTTGCATGAACCATTTGAATATTGATGATCTACATGGAACCAGCTTTCCATCGGTATATCATTTATATTTTTGTGACAAGCAATTAATTTACTATGAATTTAATGATTTATAAATCCATTAAAACTAATTAAATTTCTACGGTGTAAATAGTTCGTAAAAGCTGGATCCAACTAGATATTATTAATCTACATTATAGTAGCTTAAATTTGATATATTGTTCATATTTTTTGGAGTTACAGATAATTTCCTATGATTTTATTAACCTAAAAGACCATTAAAACTAATTAAGTTACTGCAGTAAACACATACTATAAAGTTTGAATATTATTCCATATTAATATTCTACACATTTTTCTGAATCCATTGATATATTATTTTCTATTTTTGGATCTATGAATCTTTTTATATGATTTTTGCAAGTTTGCATAATTTTCTGCAAATTAAATTCAATTTCAAATCTACAGGGAATATTCCCTAGGAATATTCTATGCTGACTGGGACGCGGGGCTGACCTGGCGTTGACACGTGGCGAGATCCGGTTGGCTCGTACCCCTTCGCAGAATCGATCTAATCCTGGCCGTTGGGATGAGATCCAGTGGTTAGGAGAGGAGATTGACCCGATTTTGGCTCAGAATAGACAAGAAATAGATCTATGTTAGAGAGACAAATCCATAGGTCAAATTGAAAAACTTACAACATGAAAGTTGTGGGGAATCATTAGTCCTACCTTCTCACCAAAGTAATTTGGATTTGAAGAAACGAGTGCGAGTACATCTTGGATTTACACCGTCATATCTGAAATATTGTGGTGCGAAATTCTCCGGCTGTGGTGGATGAAAAGAGGTGAGGTTTGTCGGGATTGAAAGATTTCGACGAGATCTACAACTTTAGTTTTTTGGCCGAAGGAAAACGACGAAGTCTAGATGGGTGAATAAATGAAATAAGATTCTGGCATGTGTAGATTCGGGATTTTAAGAAGGGAAACTCGTACAGCTATGGCTCCACGAGTTTATATAGAGATTTAGGATGGTGTAGAGATAAGTCTTGGAGTAGGGAACAAGTAGAAACAAACGGAAGTCGATTCGAAGTTGTAGATAAAAAGATATAGGAGTTTGAATAGAGATAGGTTTAGAAAACATGTTTTCGCATGATTTTTAAAGCAACTGGGATCGTACGTTGCCCGTGCCTGGGTGCTCCGGTTGGCTGGCTAGATGGGCCGCCGGCTGGTTGGCCGGCCCAGATAGATTTTTCTTTTTTTTCTTTTTCTTTCTTTATTTATTTGTTTCCCTCATATCTTTTGCATACGAACTCCAAATGACATGATTCTTGTTTCTAAAATTTTCTCAAATCAAATAGATCATTATAGGATCAAATTTGTAATATTTTTACTAGTTTGGAAGCAGTGGATTTATAAATCCTTGTATATTTCATTTTATTTATATCTTTATGTGTTTGTATTTATTTCATAACTTTTTCATAATAGCTCCAAATGAGCTCAATTTTGTTCCTAAAATTTTGTAATATTAATTGGATATTTTTAGGCCATAATTATCAATAATCGATGCCTTAGAAACAATGGGTTTTTATAAAGCCAATTTAATTCCCTTTAGGAACAAAGTGGCATATACTATTTAGGGTTTTAGTACTTTATTTATTTTTAGGGATTTTTCTTGATGAAAATATGCAATGCAATGCTGATGAATATCATGCAAATGCAATTTTTTTCTAGTCCCAATTTCTAAAATCTTGGGATGTGACAAAGCTTCTCTTAACCTGATGGAATTGAAGTAGATCATCAAGTTGACTGCGATAAGTTTCAATATGACCTTTGCTAAAACCTTATTTTGGGTAAACATGATTTGATCTAAGGGTAGATCAAATGGAATAAAATTAAACCCTAATACATTACTTAATGATTTATATTTGATCCTTAAGTGATAATATCATAGTATTCATTATAATCACTCATGAACACCAAATTATAAATATAACACAAATAATAAGAATGTAACAACTATATCTTAATCTCATCTACTTATACCATGAGTATCATGGAAATACCTAACTTTAACTCTCTAGTGAGATTGAGTAGGAAAGAAACCAAAGTTAAGATCATTCACCATATATCTTTCTTTCCATATCAATCTTTATCATCTCTATTGAATCCTATCCTTATATTTGTTGTTCATCAATATTGAGAAATCAACTATTGATTCACCAATTCTTAACCTATCAATTCTTGACCTATCAACTCTTGTACTCATTATATCATTCACTTAAGGCTTATAAAGAAAGAAGTCAGAAGAGGTAAATAGATGCTAGTTTTAGATGTTATCTATAGGATGGGAGTGATTAGAGGAAATCAAATCAATATGGTAACAAAGAAGATTACAAGGATGAAGTCTGAAGATAGTTACCAGGAGTAGTCCTATTGGATCAAGTAGGTACAGTCAATGAATTATATCTCTTAATCCAATAGAGCTAAACGGAAGATAATTATAATACAACTATAATGTTGTATTGATGAAGCCTTGTTTAGCCAACTGGAAACCTGAACCAAAAAAGGATCAAAGGATTATAAGGATCATGCCTTACTCACCAATATTGAATGCTTATACTAAGTATGAGTGACACTGGTGGATAAAACATGATTGAATCATAGTATAGATATATTATCCTAGATTAGTCATTACAAGTCACATTAATATAATGTGAGGTTGGAATGTTAGATACTGGAGTTAAGAAGAGACAAGATAGTATGAATAAGATGATGCTAGAGTAACATTGGATTATAGAACTAGTAGTTTTCTCTTGGGAAATACTAAACACTTAAGGAGAGTAGAATTTGATATATGCATCTACTGAAGTAGTATTAGTGATGGATGATTAAGGAAGAGTATGAATATAGTTATAGGTAACTATATGTTGGGTTAGAGGTTATCAGCAGTAGAATAGTTGATATACCCAAGTATAGATATGAAAATATTAGGAAATGCTTTAGAATCAAGCTCATTAGAATTTACAAGTGGATTTAGAAGAATAAAAGGTGGATCGGAAAAATTTTGTGAAGTAAAGTTCATCATGTTAACACATGATGATGGATAGGAAGAAGTAGTATATCTAGGAAAGGAATTCTTTAAGTAGAAGTCATAATTATAAAATATGTAAGATAGGAATTCTTGATAAACACTAAACCCTAAATTTTTAACCAAACATAATATCTATTTCATATAAATGATCTATCATCTTATTTCCACAAAGCTTTATAGGAATAGTTTCCTATAGCAAATCACATAAGCACATTTTTATCATTTCTAATTATCATAACCATATGTGCTTAGGAGTTATCTTTATCAAATCCTTTTCATGAGACATTCCAGATAACATCATTCTGATCTCAAACATAAATACAATGTGTTTAGCCATTAATTTTTATTCACATCAATAAAATAAATATGAGAATATTAAATCTTCTAAGAACTTATGGTAAAGCATTTTCAATTCAAACTTTAACTCATATGTGAGTTGTAATAAAATATATATTACTATTTCCTAAATCTATGAGAATAATATTAACCATATTAATTCTTTTGAATATCATGCATCAAATAATGATATATGATCAGTATATAAAATTTTCTCCAAACTATAAGTTAACAAAAAGTTAAATTCTATCAATTAAATAAAGAAATATCATCTAATAAATCCATGGTTTATTATGGAAAGAAAATAAATAACAAAGTCTCTTACCAAATATTAGAATGATCTATATAAACAAAATAAAGAAATACAACATTAATTAATAAAAAATCATAAAATGACTTTAATGCCATTCATTGTGGTTGCAACTATTTAACAAATAAATTCTCTAAAATAAATTTGAAACAAATGTGTAATACACAAATATGAAAATAAAACAGAAAAGAGAAAAGGAAACAGTAAAGAAAAAACTATAACCAGGCTGAAGCCCATTACCCCTCTTTCTTATCCATCGCCCATGAGCAACTCCAGCCACCCAACCGAAGCCCAGTAGCAGCCCAAGACCAGCCCAATATATCCTTCTCTTTGGTTGACAAGTGGGACAGAGGAGGGACCGCGGAGCAAATCAGAAGGACTGTTAGGCGGTTTTCCGCGAAAAGTCCGTTGTCGTCTTTCTCCCCGACGTCATAAGTAGCTGGCTGTCAGCATCGCCGCTGTTCGCCGCCGCGCCATGACGTCCGACCGTGCCAAGATCCACGCCACCGCTCATGGTCGTCTACAAGATCCCCTACTGCGCAGAAACAAACCCTATCTTCTTCTCTTTCCCCAATTCCTCTCTGAGCCGGAACCCTAGCTTGCCGGACCTCTCTGTTCCCATCGTCTCTGGCTGTCCCAGGCCAAGCTAGGACCACTGTTCGACTCCTCTCGCTTTAATTGTTCACCCCCCCCCCCCACACACACACACACAAAGGAATCGACGTTGTTCGATCTAAATCGAGCTCGCCATCACCGACGTTCCGCCGTCAGTCGACGCCGTTCCCAGCGATTCCGGTTGAGCCTTGACTCACCAACACCTCTACTAGCTTCCTGGTGAGTTTCTGACTCTACTGGTCCTCTCTGATTTGCTGTTCGCTTGATGTGATGCTGTCCCCGTGTGCACCTGCCGCTGCCGTTGCCGTTCGTCATTGTCGGCCATGCTCCGGTGGTCAAGATCAAGCGGTGCCGCCCGATTTTGGTCCAGTACGACGCACTGCATCGAATACGCACAACCACGCGTTCCCGCTCACCCTCCTGTGTCGTTCCTCGCCGCCGTCTGGCTCGCTGGCCGGCGTGCCTACGTGGCGCCGAGGTGGTGTCGACGTGGCCATGGCCCGTCTGTCATTGACTAGTAGTAGGAATCGAAACGGTAACAAATGCATTTACTGCTTTGAGTATGCCATGTGGTAACTGGCCCACGGGTCAGGGACCCTGGGTAAGTTTAGCTCTGGTGTAAAAAGTTTCATGTCTATTTAGGAAATAATTGAAACATTATAAATTCAAATTTCAATATTCCAGAAATAAAACAAAATGATTAAATCTTGTAAATTTGATATCTTTTATTTTATAAATTAGAAAAATACATATAATATATGAAAATGTTTATAAAAATAAAATCTACAACTTAAAACTATTATTAAATATTATTATTGTGATTACTTAAATAAACAGTAATTAATAAAGGTTTTATAAATAATAAAAAATTGAATATTGATAAATACTAAAAATATAAATAGAATACTAAAAATCTTAGAAAAATAAGAATTATACTTAAAAATTATAATTATACATTAATATTTCACTTAATTAAATATTTGTTAATTATTAAGTATTTATAAAGTAATAAACCTTATTAAAATCATATCTTATTATTTATAAATCACAAAAATAAATGTAATATACCAAAATGATCACAAAAATAATACCTACATGTTAAAAATGTGTTCCACTTTTGAGTTAAATAAAAAGTTAAACACTTTCATAACTTGAATTTAAACCTATTTCTTTAGTTAATAATTCATAAAATGACAAATAAAATTTGTTAATATTTCTTAAATTAACCAATTAAATGTAATAAATAGTATTAATCTTAAATACTCATTATGAGGTCAAAATTATTTAACACCATTTAAATGCAATCTTATTGAATGATCCTTCAACCATAAGTATAAATTATTTTATAAAAGAATCCTTATCTAATATAAAATATCCAAGAATAATTATAATAAGATAAAACCCATTCTTTACTTTAACCACAATTTTATAAACAAATCAAAACACTATAAGAGAATCCATAAGTAGTAAATAATATTGTTTACTTATTAATAAACCTTAACCACACCCTTATAGGGAGATAAATTCCTTTATACCATTATAATGTAAAGAAACCGCTACTCCAATAAGAAGTAATGCCATTCTTAAGTAACTCTAAGGAAACAATATAAATTGAACAAGATACAAATATCATAAGTAATACTCCCTAAGTCTATCTACATTCTTAAAGTTACCTTTAGTTTGCAAAGCTTTAAGTATGATACTAAATACTTTATTACATGTTTTATAGTTAATTTTGGTCTGTTATAATTAAGTTATAAAACATCTCAAGTCCAAACTATTCAAGCAAGCACAAACAACATCAATCACATTTAATTAACCACAAAGATTGTTTAAACCTTAGTAAGGAAATCTTTTCTTCAAATGTTATTCTTTTTGCCACTTCAGAAAACAAATGACAACTAATCACAATCACATTACTTTATACTTTACTTGTATAATAAGATTGTTAATACTTAAATTCTTTATAAGTGACATTACTTGCAAAGTAAAACTTGAAGATAAACAATTAAGATGTAAGCAACCTTGAGTAGCATTCCATATTGTGTATTTTGTTGTTGTATAAATACATGTTGTTTCCCACACACTCACAAGCCTTGATAAGAAGCACATGTATGAAACTTAATCCAAAAGGGCAATACATTCCAAAGAAACCAATTCCAGTATTCAAAGCCTAGAACAACGTTATCTCCAGGAATTCGAGTTTACGAAATTGCATTACATTACTTATGCATAAAAGCATCTTGCTTCTTTAAACATTAGTCCTTACCGGACCAATGATGCAGATTTCAGCTATTGGATCTTATATTGTCTTAAAGACCGTGAGTGCATAATCTTGCAATCACAAAAGGCAAGTTCACACTTGCTCATGTCCTTTGATTATTTTCAGTAAAGTATTTTGCAAATCCAGTGTTGTCATCACATGCATTTGAAAAAGTTCAGAAAACACTATTTTCATAATAATGTGATTATAGGTTATTTACCATGAGGTAATAACCTACTATAAGAGTTACGGTGGTAAAGGAACATATTATCTAGGACTTAACAACCAATGTCGCCAGTGATTCTTGCGCCGTATATTACGCGTTGACCATGAGATTTAGAATGGGACGGAGAAGTCAGTTGTATCTTTTCCCTCTCGCATGGAGCTGGATGTGTGGGTCGTGGCTGTTATCACTCGTAGCGTGCATATTATTTATGGTAATTCGTAGAGGATATGCAGCATATGGATGGGATCCTTCAACGTCCTAGGATAGTTCCGGCATCTGAACGGTCTGTACTGCCATTGCCGTAATTCAATAGGTGGGCTGGCGTACACCAAGGAGACATGCGGGGTCGCGGAGAAGGCAGTGATTGGCTTGGATCTTAGTCTGGGCCTCACACCAACGAAGTGTGAATGAACTTGCAATTCGGATGTGCAACAAAGCTAAGATCTCTCATGGGTAAAGTGACGCACCTCTGTAGAGTGTAAGAACTATAACTTGTTACTCCCTGTTCCGGGAAGGAGCTGCGAACGCGGCGGGAAAGGAACCCCATGAAGGTTCTGGTAAACCCGTGAAGGCTGACGGACATAGCTTTTTAGAATAAAAGCAACCTTTAAAAAATGTTTACGAAAACCTGCATTGCCTACGACCTATGGTCTGTGGCTGTAGATATAGTGCATCAAACACTCTTTTTCTAGTGAACTTGCTGAGTACGCTCGTACTCAACATATCTTCTTAACCCTTGCTAGGTTCTAAATCCAGTATAGACAACGTCTACATCAAGTTATGCTCCAGGAATCATCATTAAAAGCTAAAACTTTTCAATGAAGTCAAGAAAGTCAGCATATACATCAACTCAAGTGAAGACGAAGTTGCTGATTAGATAAGAATAGAATTTCTAACCATAGAGCCTACTTCTGTAGAGTATTGCAATAGCAGCAATGCAAGCCTAGTAGTTCAGCTACTAGTTTTATAAGTATGGTAGCTATGAGTTATTTATTTCTGATTCTTCTTTGTAAGAAGTTTCTTTCTCTCTCTTTAACCTACAGTGTTCTCTGGATCTTGTGTAAAGAGTTGAGTTGTAACCTATAGTCATGTATTGGACTTGCTATGTTTCTGTTGTACTACTCTAAGGGATGTAATACTAGTGAACGGTGTTTCATTGGTGTTATGTCAAAGACTATAGTGCACTACTGAAGGGTTTCGCAGCATAGTAAATCAAAAAAATTCTACGGATGCGAACGGGAAAGCCAAGATCTAATCTAGGAGATGCAAACAAAGAGGGGAAATAGATGAGATCTTCATACCCTTGAAGATTCGCACAGCGGAACATTCGACGGAACGTGGGTGATGTAGTCGTACTCGCTTCTCCTCCTCGCGATCCGATCCGATCTAACACCGCAAGTGGCGATGCCTCCGAGAGATGCACACGTGCGGCACCTCGACGTCTCCTCCTTCCTCGGTCCAGCAAGTAGGTGGAGAGATGGATTGGATCTACAACGCGACGGCGCGGTGCAAGCGGTGGAGAGTTTGTGCGGCAAGGCTTCGCCTAGGCGCAGTCGGGAGGGAGAGAGAGAGAGGAGGGGCAGCAGGACGGCTAGGGTTGTGGAGGAGGTGTGGGAGGGGTGCGCCCCCAGCCCTCTTTATATAGAGGGGTGGGAGGCTGGCCCTTGCCCCTCCCCCAAGCCCTAGGTCGGCGTCCAAGGAGGGAGGAGTGGGGGGCAAGTTCCCCCCCCCCCTTCTAGAAGCTCCCCTAGGGTTTCCCTAGGGTTTGGCCGGCTGGGCCCTATGGGGCCTTGTGCCCTGGCCCAATGCGTCCATGGCACTCCCTCATAGGCCCACGCCACCTCCCGACAAGTGGGGCCACGTTGGTCCCACTCCGGAAGGTTCTAGAAGCTTCCGGTACAATACCGATTAACCCGAAACAATTCCGAACTCCAAAATCTGCTTTGCCTTAAATGAATCTTATTTTTCCGGACCATTCCAGAACCTCTCGTGATGTCCTGGATCTCATCCGATACTCCGAACAAAAACTCATAAACCAATTATCCAATCTATCCTAGCGTCGAGACACGTTAAGTGTGTGACCCTTCGGGTTCGAGAATATGTAGACATGATCTTCTATCAATAATCAACAGCGGGGTCTGGAAACCCATATTGACTCCCAAACATTCATCGATGATCATATCGGATGAACCACGATGCCAGGATTCAATTAATCCCATTTATATATTCCCTTCATCTCGCGATATTTTACTTGCCCGAGATTTGATCGTCGGTACCGTCATACCTAGTTCAATCTCGTTCACAGAAAGTACTTTACTCATTCTGTAATCCAATATCACTTTGTGATTAACTCCTTAACCATGTGCTTGCAAGCGGTGTTGATATCGATTACCGAGTGGGACCGAAGTATATCACTCCGACTTGGGAGGGACAGATCCCATCTCGATACATACAACCCAACAGGTACTTTCCGATCACCTGAGAGACATCTTTATGATCACCCTCTCATAGGATGACGATTGATGACCTCAAAGCTTTCTTCCGATACCAGGGAGTTGCATTATCTCATGGTCTAAGGAATACAATATTTGACATAAGAAAAGCTTCGCAAAGATGAACACAATGACACGATCTAATTGCTCCGCTTAATTTGGGTCTATCCATCATATCATTCTCCCAATGATATGATCTCATTATTAATCGACAACTCATGTCTATGGTTAGGAAACCTTAACCATCATTAATCAATGAGCTAGTCCATAGAGGCATATTAGGGACACGGTGTTGTTCACAAACCACACAAGTATTAAAGTTTCCGCTTAATACAATTCTAGCATGGAATATAAACTTTATCATGAACAATAATTATAATAATAAAATCTTTATTATTGCCTCTAGGGCATAATTCCAACAGTCTCCCACTTGCACTAGAGTCAATAATCTAGTTTACATCTGGCAACAATCTAACACCCATGGCACTAAGGTGTTGATCATGTTTTGCACGTGGAAGAGGTTTAGTCAATGGATCTACGACATTCAGATCTATATGTACTTTGCTAATCTTCAGATCTCCATCTGCTATATAATCTCGGATTATATGAAACTTGCGGTTGATATGCTTGGTCTTTGGATGATATCTTGGTTCCTTAGCTAGTGCTATGGCGCCAGTGTTGTCACACAATATCTCCAGTGGGTCCAAGGCACTTGGAACCACGCCAAGCTCAGTGATGAAGTTCCTGATCCAAACTCCTTCACTTGACGCTTCTGCAGCAGCCATGTATTCCGCTTCTACTATAGATCCCGCGATCACGCTTTGCTTGCAGCTTCTCCAGCTCACAGCTCCTCCATTCAAATTATAAACGTATCCTGTCTGAGATTTAGAATCATCCTTGTCGGTGTCGAAACTAGCGTCGACGTAACCCTTTACGACAAGCTGTTCATCACCTCCATAGACTAAGAACATTTCTTTAGTCCTATTTAAATACTTTAGGATGTTCCTCACGGCTGTCCAGTGTTCCACTCCTGGATCACTTTGGTATCTGCTCGTCAAACTAAGAGCATTGGACACGTCCGGTCTAGTACACAGCATGGCATACATGATAGAACCTATGGCCGAGGCATAAGGCACTTTGCTCATAGCTTCTCTATCATTTACCATAGCTGGACACTGAGCCTTGCTCAATATCTTACCTGACAACATAGGCACTGAACCTTTCTTTGCCTTATCCATTCTGAACCTTTTCAGAACTTTGTCTAGATATGTACTCTGGCTTAAAGCTATCAGGCGTCTTTGTCTATCTCTATAGATTTTGATGCCCAATATATAAGCAGCTTCCCCTAAGTATTTCATTGAAAAACATTTGTTCAAATAACTCTTCACATCGTTAAGCATGTTAATGTCATTTCCAATAATCAATATGGCATCCACATATAGTACCAGAAATGTCACTGAGCTCCCACTCACTTTCTTGTAGATACAAGCTTCATAGCAATTTGGAACAAATCCAAAGCTCTTGATCACTTGATCAAAACGAAGGTTCCAACTCCGAGATGCTTGCTTCAGTCCATAAATGGAACGCTGAAGTTTGCACACTTTATCAGCATCCTTAGGATCGACAAAACCTTCGGGTTGCATCATATACAACTCTTCATCAATGTTACCATTGAGGAACGCAGCCTTGACATCCATCTGCCATATTTCATAATCATGAAACGCAACAATTGCTAATAAAATCCGAATGGACTTAAACATCGCTACGGGAGAGAAAGTCTCATCATAGTCAACACCTTGAACTTGTCGAAAACCTTTCGCGACAAGTCGTGCTTTATAGACAGTAACATTACCATCCGTGTCCGTTTTCTTCTTGAAAATCCATTTGCACTCAACGTCCTTTCGGTCGCTAGGAAGGTCCATCAAAGTCCATACTTGGTTTTCGCTCATGGATCCCAATTCGGATTTCATGGCCTCTAGCCATTTCTCAGAGTCTGGGCTCATCATCGCTTCCTCATAGTTCGCAGGTTCACTGTCATCTACTAACAAGACAGTTAAGACAGGGTTGCCGTACCACTCAGGAGGGGCACGCGACCTTGTCGACCTGCGACGTTCAGCAGTAGCATCGTCCGAAGCTTCATGATCCTTGTCATTAGCTTCCTCTATTGTTGGTGCAGGCGGAACTGGAACAATTTCAGGTGCTGCGCTACGCTCCAACTCAAGAGAAGGTTCAACAACCTCGTCTAGCTCTACTTTCCTCCCACTCACTTCTTTCGAGAGAAACTCCTTCTCAAGAAAGGATCTATTCTTTGCGACAAACACTTTGCCTTCGGTTCTGTGATAGAAGGTATACCCAATAGTTTCCTTAGGGTATCCTACGAAGACGCATTTCTCCGCTTTGGGTTCGATCTTGTCCGGCATCAACTTCTTGACGTAAGCTTCGCATCCCCAAACTTTAAGAAACGACAACTTAGGTTTAGCACCAAACCACAGTTCATACGGTGTCATCTCAACGGATTTAGATGGTGCCCTATTTAAAGTGAATGCAGCGGTTTCTAATGCATAACCCCAAAATGATAACGGCAAATCAGTAAGAGACATCATTGATCGGACCATATCTAATAGAGTTTGATTCCGGCGTTCAGACACACCATTGCGTTGTGGTGTTCCGGGTGGAGTGAGTTGCGAAACGATTCCGCTTGCTTTAAGATGCGTGAGAAAATCATAACTCAAATATTCACCTCCACGATCGGATCGTAGAAACTTAATTTTTCTGTTACGATGGTTCTCCACTTCATTCTGAAATTCTTTGAACTTTTCAAACGTTTCAAATTTATGTTTCATTAAATAGATATACCCATATCTACTTAAGTCATCAGTAAAAGTGAGAAAGTAGCGATATCCACCGCGCGTTGAAACACTCATCGGTCCGCATACATCGGTATGTATGATTTCCAACAAGTCCGTTGCTCGCTCCATCATTCCGGAGAACGGGGTTTTGATCATCTTGCCCATGGGGCATGGTTCGCATGTGTCAAATGATTCAAAATCAAGAGACTCCAAAAGTCCATCAGAATGGAGTTTCTTCATGCGTTTTACACCAATATGACCTAGACGGCAGTGCCACAAATAAGTAGTATTATCACTATCTACCTTGCATCTCTTAGCCTCAATGTTATGGATGTGTGTTTCATCCCTTTCGAGATTCAGAAGAAATAAACCATTCATAGCAGGTGCATGACCATAAAAGATGTTACTCATATAAATAGAACAACCATTATTCTCAGATTTAAATGAATAACCGTCTTGCAATAAACACGATCCAAATATAATGTTCATGCTCAACGCAGGCACATAATAACATTTATTAAGGTTTAAAACTAATCCCGAAGGTAAAACTAAGGAGAGCGTGCTGACGGCCATCACATCAACTCTTGATCCGTTGTCAACGTGCATCGTCACCTCATCCCTCGCAAGCCGCCGTCTATTCCGTAGCTCCTGTTTCGAGTTACAAATATTAGCAACTGAACCAGTATCAAATACCCAGGCACTACAACGAGGGCTAGTAAGGAAAACATCAATAACATGTATATCAAATATACCTTTGATGGTGCCAGCCTTCTTGTCCGCTAAGTACTTCGGACAGTTGCGCTTCTAGTGACCCTTGTCCTTGCAATAGAAGCACTCAGTGTCCGGCTTAGGTCCAGACTTGAGCTTCTTCTTAGCAGGGGCAACGCGCTTGCCGCTGCCTTTCTTGAAGGGCTTCTTTGCACCCTTACCTTTCTTAAAGCTGGGGGGCTTGTTGACCATCAACACATGATTATCCTTCTTAATGTCCACCTCCGCAGCTTTCAGCTTAGCGAAGAGCTCGGTGATCGTATAAGTGGAACCAATCTGATTATGAGTAACTACAAAACTTTTGTAGCTAGGAGGGAGTGATTGCAGAACCCTGTCAATCTTGAGCTCCTCTGGAATCTTGCAGTCCAGTTGCTCAAGGCGTTGAGTGTAGCCCGACATCTTTATGGCGTGCTCACTAACGGAACTCCCTTCCTCCATCTTCCAGTTAAAGAATTTCTCAGAGATCTCATATCTCTCAGAACGGGCCTGAGTCTGAAACATAGTTTTCAGTTCCTCAAGAATCTCAAAGGGCCCGGGGTAATCTTCAAAACGATTTTGAAGGTCCGATTCCATAGCAAACAACATGGTGCTCTTAATCACACCATAATCATCTTTGCGCGACTGATAAACAGCTTTCTCATCAGCCGGCGCATCTACAGCAGGGGCGTCACCTAGCGCATTCTCAAGGACATAGTCCTTTTGTCCGCCAGCGAGAATGATTCTCAGATTGTGGAACCAGTTGGTGAAGTTAGACACATTGTTCTTAAGCTTTTATTTCTCAGCAAAAACGTTGAAGTTGAAGTTGGACTTAGCCATTTGATCTACAAAATTTGCAAGTACAATTTAGACTATGTTCATGATAACTAGTTCAACTTAATCAAATTACTAGATGAACTCCCACTAAATTCAACATCCCTCAAGTTGTTTAGTGAACATGATCCAAATTCACCACACCTAATCCGATCTTCACGAGAAGAGATGTGGTTTCAATGGTGGACAACGAAGTGTCGATCATATCATTCATATGACTCATGCTTAACCTTTCGGTTCGTGTGTTCTGAGGCCATGTCTGTACATGCTAGGCTCGTCAAGTCAAACCCAAGTATTTCTGCGTGTGCAAAACTGGCTTGCACCCGTTGTATGTGAACGTAGAGTTTATAGCACCCGATCATCACGTGATGCTTGAACATGATGAACTTTCGCAACGGTGCATACATGGGGAGAACACAGTTTTATCTTGATCTTTAAGTGAGGAATCATCTTATAATGCTACCGTCGCGATCTAAGCATAATAAGATACATAAAAGGATAAACATCACATGCATATAACTTTATGTGACATGGTATAGCCAATCTTCGCGCAATGATCTCCATCTTGTGCGTGCCGGCATGATCTCCATCACTCCACCATGATTGCCTCCACCACGAATAGCAACTACAACTATTGCTAACTACTTAGCGATAAAGTAAAGCTATTACATGGCATATAATAAGTTGACACACAGGTCATACACAATTATAAAGACAACCATATGGCTCTTGCCGGTTGTGTACTCATCGACATGCAAGTCGTGAAACATTAAAAAACATGATCATCGCATACAACATACACATCGCATCTTGGGCCATACCATATCACAAAAAACACTCCCTGCAAAAACAAGTTAGACGCCTCTACTTTGTTGTTGCATGTTTTACGTGGCTTATGGGAGTAGCAAGCTAAGAACGATTCTTACCTACGGAAAGCCACAACGGTGATATTATGGTTGCCAAAATCCGGTGTAAATCCCATGACAACTATAGTGAGAGAAACTGGCATCCACCAGCCGCATGTGTGGAACAAGCCACACGTCAAGTGCGGAGCCGGTCTCGCGAACGAGGTCGCGTAAGGTTGGCCTGGACCGCTTCGATCTCACTATCCCGCGTCATAAGAATTACACAAACAAGAGGCTTGCAACAGAAAACATCAACGCCCGCAACAACCATGTTGCGTTCTACTCGTGAAACACATCTACGCATAGATCTAGCTCTGATACCACTGAAGGGTTTCGCAACATAGTAAATCAAAAAAAATCTACGGATGCGAACGGGAAAGCCAAGATCTAATCTAGGAGATGCAAACAACGAGGGGAAATAGATGAGATCTTCATACCCTTGAGGATTCGAACAGCGGAACGTTCGACGGAACATGGGTGATGTAGTCGTACTCGCTTCTCCTCCTCGCGATCCGATCCGATCTAACACCGCAAGTGGCGATGCCTCCGAGATATGCACACGTGCGGCACCTCGACGTCTCATCCTTCCTCGTTCCAGCAAGTAGGGTGGAGATATGGATTGGATCTACAACGCTACGGCGCGGTGCAAGCGGTGGAGAGTTTCTGCGGCAGGGCTTCGCCTACGCGCAGTCGGGAGGGAGAGAGAGAGGAGGGGCAGCAGGGCGGCTAGGGTTGTGGAGGAGGTGTGGGAGGGGTGCACCCCTATCCCTCTTTATATAGAGGGGTGGGCGGCTGGCCCTTGCCCCTCCCCCAAGCCCTAGGCCGGCGGCCAAGGAGGGAGGAGTGGGGGGCAAGTTCCCCCCCCTTCTAGAAGCTCCCCTAGGGTTTCCCTAGGGTTTGGCCGGATGGGCCCTCTGGGGCCTTGTGCCCCTGGCCCAATGCGTCCAGGGCACTCCCTCATAGGCCCACTCCCCCTCCCGACAAGTGGGGCCACGTTGGTCCCACTCCGGAAGGTTCTAGAAGCTTCCGGTACAATACCGATTAACCCAAAACAATTCCGAACTCCAAAATCTGCTTTGCCTTATATGAATCTTATTCTCCAGACCATTCCGGAACCTCTCGTGATGTCCTGGATCTCATCCGAGACTCCAAACAAAAACTCATAAACCAATTATCCAATCTATCCTAGCGTCGAGACACGTTAAGTGTGTGACCCTTCGGGTTCGAGAATATGCAGACATGATCTTCTATCAATAATCAACAGCGGGGTCTGGAAACCCATACTGACTCCCACACATTCATCGATGATCATATCGGATGAACCACGATGCCAGGATTCAATCAATCCCATATATATATTCCCTTCGTCTCGCGATATTTTACTTGCCCGAGATTTGATCGTCGATACCGTCATACCTAGTTCAATCTCGTTCACAGCAAGTACTTTACTCGTTCTGTAATCCAATATCACTTTGTGATTAACTCCTTAACCACGTGCTTGCAAGCGGTGTTGATATCGATTACCGAGTGGGCCCGAAGTATATCTCTCCGACTTGGGAGGGACAAATCCCATCTCGATACATACAACCCAACAGGTACTTTCCGATCACCTGAGAGACACCTTTATGATCACCCTCTCATAGGATGACGTTTGATGACCTCAAAGCTTTCTTCCGATACCAGGGAGTTGCATTATCTCATGGTCTAAGGAATACAATATTTGACATAAGAAAAGCTTCGCAAAGATGAACACGATGACACGATCTAATTGCTCCGCTTAATTTGGGTATATCCATCATATCATTCTCCCAATGATATGATCTCATTATTAATCGACAACTCATGTCTATGGTTAGGAAACCTTAACCATCATTAATCAATGAGCTAGTCCATAGAGGCATACTAGGGACACGGTGTTGTTCACAAACCACACAAGTATTAAAGTTTCCGCTTAATACAATTCTAGCATGGAATATAAACTTTATCATGAACAAGAATTATAATAATAACATCTTTATTATTGCCTCTAGGGCATAATTCCAACAACTACATCATACAGTGGTATGTTGGCTCACCGCAGTCGGGAAGCTTTTTGGTTGGCCTTTTTCTCTCTCTCTCTCATTCATTGTTGACCTTGAAGAGTTTGTCCTCTCCCTCTTATGATTCTTGCATCTTTTTTAGGGATTTGTGAGAGGAGATCTAGATCTACAATCCCACCAAACCAAATCCCTTCTTTGTGAAGGAATCCTTGGGATCTAGATCTTGGAGAGTTTTGTGTTCTCCTATTGTGTTCTTCCTCCCTTATTCCCCAATAACTTTTATAGCTTTGTTGGAATTTGGGGGTGAAGGACCTGCCCTTGTATTTGTTGCATAGGTTTGAGTTCTCCACGAAGATTCTACGAGTACAAGTTTGTGGGCTTGTTACTCTTTGGTTCTTAGAACCCTAGACGATTGTGTGGTTGGTGTGTTGACTTCTTGTGGCCTCCAATTGAGTTGTGGAGAAGCCTCAAGCTTGTAGCCTTTGTGGTGATTGTTGGGAGCCTCCAATTGAGTTGCGAAGATAGCCCCTTTCTTGTACGGGTTTGGTGACCGCCCTCAAGTGTCTCATAGTGGATTGAGTGCCAACCTTTTGTGGTGCGCACTCGGGAAAACAGGGTGAGCCTGTCGTGGCGTCAGTGTGTTGCGTGCCTTTGCATCTTGGGGTTAAGCCTTGTGGCATTTATGGCGTTCAAAGAGCATTGCACTATCACACCTCTCCAAAGAAGACTTCTTTGGAAGTGAGCTTTGGAATAAAAATCATTGTCTTTGCATCCATCGGTTTTCTCTCAACCGGGCCTTTTACTTATGCAATTTATATTGTGATAGCCATCGTGCTTGAAGTATTATTTATTGCTATCACTTTGTTGCTTCTCTTGCTTAGCATAGGTTGTTGATGCATTTAGTCGAACCTAGTGGTTTTAGGTTTTGTGCTAAGTAAATTAAACATTAGTTTTATTCCGCAGTTATTAGAGCCTAAACTGTAATAATTTTAAAAGCCTATTCACCACCCCTTTAGGCGATGTCTATTGCACTTTCATCAGGTCAGTCTTTTCCGATCTACGGATGTCATCATTGGCGACGGTTGCTGCTCTGGTGCGTTAGTTTTTTGGGCCTTAGCACGATGATTTTCCAGTCTGTCTACTATAATAAGCTCTACTATGACAAGTTGTGTCTTGCTTTGGTGATGGAGGAGCAAGGACGGCGACGCGTCTTCGACTCGTGCTAGTGTTTGTAGTCGTCGCTAGGTGGTCTAATTATCTATTTGTATTTTTTATTACTTTTAGGATTCTTTATACTACTGTTAATGGTTATTAATAGATCGGCGGAATTTTCAAAAAAAAAAGACTCATAGTTTTACTTTTTACAAATTCAAATTTCCTCTTGGATTCTTGGTCCCTTCGAAATTACTCGTCGTGCACAATTTAGCGTCTGACCAGTTTTCAGACAGGTTCTGTTTTTGTGATGACCGCGGTCGGTAGCCTCGTCCGTACGTCATCCACGTCACCCAGGTTCCGCACACGCCGTCTGCCAAGTCGGAACCGGACTGCCCTGCCGTGCAGCTGCAGCAGGCCCCTGGAGCAACCCAGGAGCCATTACCAACCAAAAATCAGACCATTTTAAGAAAGAGGAAGAAGACCAATAATTACTACTTCTTCAAATGGCAATCGAGGCGTTGACCTACGACCCAACACGCAACGTAGACGGCACGGAGTGGATCACATCGCCACGCCACCTGACCTCATGATCGGTATATATCATATACACACACGTCCGATCCGACAGCTTATCATCGCGTCCTTAGTAGATCCAGAGGGTAAGCTAGCCGGCGCTGACTTCTACTCGGCGCGAGCGCGGCCGGCGGACGAGCACGCCGGCGCTCGGGGGCATGCGAATGCATGGCGGCGCTGCAGATCGTCTTCGCAGCCATCAGCGTGGCGGTGGTCGTCGTCATCGCCTACTTCCTCCACACGTGTTCGCGGGAGGCCACGCCCATTCCGCCGATGCAGCCGCCGCCCGGAAGCACGGAGGCGACGGCAGCGGCGACCCGCGGCGACGTTGAGCTGGGGGCGGGGATGGACGAGGCAGCCATCAGGGCGCTGCCCAGGATGGTGGTGGAAGGCGGCAGCGGCGGGGACGCATCGGCGTCCTGCGCGGTGTGCCTGGGGGATTACGACCGGGGGGACGTGCTCCGGGTGCTGCCTGCCTGCGAGCACTCGTTCCACCGGCCGTGCGTCGACCAGTGGCTCCGCCTGCGCCCCAGCTGCCCCGTCTGCCGCACGCCGCCGGCGCCCACTGTCCCCTCCCCCGCCCAAGCCAGCAATGACTAGTTCTTCGGCAACTCCGGCATGTAAAGAGCAAGAGGTGTGTACGTATGAATATGGAAATAGCGAATGGATTTTGTGACACGGCAAATTGATGCTAAATAGTTTTGAGCCTGATGGATATGCATTGTTGATTACAAGTCCGATGAATGCATTGAAGATGTACACAGACAACACCCTCCCTCATTTATTCATTCATTGGAGATAAACAACAACATACAAAGGGTAGGGTATTCAAGTCTTAACATGACAGGTACATTTTTAACATGGACACACACAGACAGACAGACAGCAGCCTATATATGTTCCTAAGATTAATAATGAGCTTACAAGTTAGATAAACGGACAGATATGGATTGGGGGTACATGTATGTCTCGCCGGCAGGGCAATGGCGGAGGGCCGCATAGCTCGGCCGCCCAAGCCGGCCATACAAAATGTAACTAAATGCAGAGCCTACGTACTTACCGGTGCTCATCACCGAGTAACGTCAGACTGGCTAAATTAACATGCTTACCCAACAAAGACTGATTACAATGAGAATGATCCTAGGAGACGGCGCATGGAAAAGGGGGAGGAGCTGCTTCAGGTGCACTTCACCCCAGGAGAGAGCTGCCCATTGTTGACAGGAGAAGACGACTCCTTGGTGGCCGCTTCAGGCTGCTGGCTGGCTACTGTGGCAGCATCTGCTTTCCCTCCAGATTCTGGAGCAGGAGGGGGGACGGCAGGCTCGCTGGGAGCAGCAACTGAGTTTTCAGTTGGGTTGCTCGCCAGAGGGGCTACTTCCTCGGACTTCGACTCCTCCAAACTTGCGGGAGGAGCGACAATGGCCTCAGCTGCCTTTCCATCAGCCTTCTTGTCATCCACTGGTGCAGGAGTGGTCTCAAGCTCGACTGGCTTTACATCTTCCTTGTTCTCCACAGGTGCGGGAGGGGCCTCAGACTCGACTGGCTTTGCATCTTCCTTGTTCTCCACAGGCGCGGGAGGGGCCTCAGACTTGGCCGGTTTCACATCGTCCTTGCTTTCCACAGATGCGGGAGGGACCTCAGACTCAGCTGGCTTCACATCTTCCTTGTCATGTGTAGGTGTGGGAGGGGGATCAGACTCAGCTGGCTTTGCATCTTCTTTCACTTCAACTAGTGCAGCAGGGGCAGGCACATCAGCCTCAACCACGACGGGGTCTTCAGTTTTCCCTGCATCTTCACTAGGAGCAGCTTTCACTTCTTCAGCGGCCTTCATCTCCACGTCAGTGCTTTCTACAGGATCGTTGGCCTCTTCAGCAGACTTCATCTCCACATCAGTGCTTTCTACAGCAACGTTCACCTCTTCGGCAGGCTTTGTCTCCACACTGGTGCTCTTTGCAGCATCTTCACTAGGGGCTTCCTTGCCAGCCTCAGCCTCCATATCTTCTTCACCTTCAGGGGCATCCTTGCCAGCATCATCCTCTTTATCTTCTTCAACTTTAGGGGCATCCTTGTCCGCCTCAGCTTCTTTGCCCTCCTCAGTTTCAGTATCCTCCTTTTTCTTGCCCTTTCTGCCACTTGAGTTCCTACTCCGTTTTGGGATCTTCTCACCCTCAGGGCTATCAAATACCTTCACTTTCTCACTAATCCGAGTAGATCGCCTCGGGGTATCACCTGCTCATGAATCATTTTGAACGGATCAGATTTTCATGCACATGGATTCTACTGCATCTTATGGTTATTTACAGAAGTCACATAATGAAGGAACACAAGGGGCAAAAGGCATCTACCAGTACTCCAATCAAACTCTGATGACGCAGGGCCGCCAGGGTTTGCCTTTAGGTACTGGTTCAGCTGCCTCTTGTTTTTTATTTCCTCTCCAGTTGGTGAAACAAAAACGATCTCAGATCTTCCCCGACTTTGGGGAGTAAACTGCAGTATTAGGAAATAGGAGATGTTAGTTGATAGCACCGTATAGCGAATGAGTGTAGTATATGGATGAAGAAATACATGACTGAAAATATCTATTACTAACACTGTAACCAAATTCAACACCTTATAAACATCATCATTAGAAATAAAGAAATAAGTTCTGGAGCATGAGAACCCTTTGTACTGCTCAATGTTTAGTAGTTAGTGATAAACAAATTCTTAGGTAAGCCCTTTGTACTGCTCAATGTTTAGTAGTTAGTGATAAACAAATTCTTAGGTAAGCCCTTTGTACTGCTCAATGTTTAGTGGTTAGTGATAAACAAATTCTTAGGTAAGCATCCTACTTAGGAAAATTAGGATTCCTAATAATGTCAGTTAACACTGTGTGGCTTGTAATATTCAAGCATTGCCTTGCATTTTCATATTACCTTGTCCCGCTGGTACACAATAAAACAACTGAGGCAGAATCCAAACCCTAGCTTCACCCTAATAATGTCAGATTACATTGCCTGGCTTGTACTCAAGCATTTCCTTCCATTCGATACATCAATAACATACTCCCACTGATACAAGCCACTGTAACCATCTCTCTATGTATTGATTATTAGCCACTGTAACGAGTGTCATCGACCACCGACTGAACTTATGCAGAAGCATACTTAATGTTAACAACCAGTAGCCATCGGCCAACAGTAATTACATGACTACATATAGTACATTAAAGAGGGTACAAGATAACAATCTCAAGATAGACACATGAAACTTATTAATCGTATGGTGAAAAGGAGAGATCCAAATATCCAGTACTGCCCTATTACCGCCAAAGGGCAACATACAGCAAAACACTTCAACTGAAGTGATTAGATGTACAGTAAGCAAAACATTTCAGGAAGATAATTCAATTGAAGAAACAATGTCAGAAAGCACAAAAAAGTATACTGAGAATGTTTTTGCGTATCTCCACAACTGGTACTATGAACCATGATTTCTCCATGCTTTTCCATATGTTTCTGGTGGGGCTTTGATGTTGTTGCTTGTTGTACACTAACAATGCAGAGTTACATAAATTCAATCTATGTCTGGTATTTGGTCCATGGGCCTAGTTTCAGAGGAGATATTGCTGGAACTTCCATGATCTCCAGAAGCGTATTTATAAAGGGATTGTGTGTCATCCATAAGTCTGCTACTTAATCAATCTTGTGTCACGTAACAAATGGCAAGACACACCTAATATGCATAAGGAATCCCATTCTGAAGTCCAAGAACACTTCACTTCGATCTGATAATTAGTGCAACTAAGATTGTGCAGTTAGCACCACAGATGTGTCTTAGGCACACTCATTCCAAACACAACTGTTAATCATTTTGGAGTAAAATCACACATATATATTAAAAAATTGAAACACAGTCAAATAAATTGGATGACCTTGTCAAGAAAGTGGACAAACAAAGAAACACCACAAGTAAAAAAAGGAAATGTATGAATGGTTTATACTTTAAACAAACTACCGCAGACTCTAAATGTGAAACCATCTTTCGACTCAAATCAAGAAAGACGCAACTTTAGAAAGTTGTGAATGACTCAAACCAAAGACCAACTAGTTACAGGACACTGATACTTACAAACCAGGCAAGATATGTTTTGGGGATACAAGTAGAAATACCATTTGAACACAAATATGGCAATATGCATGCAACCATGTGACAGTTTTGGTGACCATATCACATGAAGAGTCCATATGCTACCAGCAATTGTGCCCACTCCGCACCATAGCAACATAATATTTAATGGTCCAATCGTATCAGGAAAAGATAGGTACAATTCAAGCTAATAACTAAAGAATTAACTCCTGCCCTATACGACAAATTAATGAAGATACCGTAAGTAATTATACAGATTCTCAAGTCACGAGTAACTTCTTTTTTCATAGAGCTCCAGCATTAAAATTTAATATGTGTCGTTATTATTCGGCACAAAGACATACCAATTGTCGTTATTATCTAACACAAGTCGAAACAAAACATTCTAGAGAAGCAACCAAATTCACTGTCTGGGCTATTTAATACAAATTTGGATATGAGCTTAATGCAATAGCAAAACTAGGGAGTCCAACCGCCATAAACACATTCGATAATGAACGAACAAGCTCCTCGGCTCGGAAGCACGAGGAGTCTAACTGCCATAAGCACATCCAATAAGGACCTAATAAGTCTCTAAACTAATAAGCTTGTGACTCCTTGAAACTCTCCCACACGATCCTAAAAAATCGCAATGGACAAATAAACAAGCATCCAGCCGATGGACTGCAAGCACTTGAAAGCACTTAGTTGGACCATTTTATGCTAACATAAGAAACTCCCATTGGTACGGCATCCCAGTGCTTTGTTCTGTTAACACTGTGCTTGCATTTCTGGCATGACACAGTTGGAAGCAGGCTCTCCTCGCAACGAGTTCTATCATAGCAAAACCAAAGGCACAGTGAAATGAAGTTTGCTACAATTGATACCAAACCAACATCTAGAATGGGGAGACTTAACACACACTGACGGTACTCTCATCTCATGGCACTGAGCTCAACAACACACAGCTGCAAATTCAGAACATCAGAACCCTTTCCATGTCCACACAAAAATAAAGTCAGCCAGCTGAATCCAAACTAGCCTAGCCATTCCCAAACCAGGCCAGACAACAGAGCCAACCCAAGCCCCCAAACTTCGAAAAGAACAGAATCCACTCCGTGCTGCAGTGCAGATAGCAGTAGCTGGAGACAGATTCAAGCATCTGCCCCCAGACTAGTCTGCCACCAAGCCACAGCGGCTGCCTAATCGAGCTCCGCGACAGTAAACTCCAACCCTAACAGCTCCAGAAGAGGAACGATTCGGTCCCACCAAACATGGCAAGGCACACACGCTCCAAACACAGCACATTTCGTTCAGGCGCTCAGGTCACAGCACGAGCGAGCAGATAAGCGCCGCTCCAATCAAGCTCCAGGAGACCGCCACGAGCACCCGCCCGAGTCCAATCGCTTACCCGTGGCTCAGCAAACCCCAGGGCGCGCAAACCCTAGAACCCCACGGACAAAATTGCTAGAACCCTAACCATAGGAAACCTTCAAATCGAGCTCGAATTCGCGCTCCACCGCCCGCAATCCCGCGCCCCGCTTCCTAAAACCCGACGAATTCCAACTCTAGGCGGTCCAATTCGACGAAATTTCGAAGCCCCGGAGTGCTCACACCGGGTCAGTTGGTAAGAAAAGCAAGCGAGCTAGATGCGACAGTCGCGGGCAGGGTAATACCTTCTTGGTCCACCCCTCTGGCGCGGGCATCTCGACGGACACGAGCTCCTCCGCCGCCTTCTCGGGGGTCGCCATGGTTGGGGTTGAGTTTTGGGGTTCCCGCTCCTGGGTCACGCGCGAGTGGATGGAGTGCAGGTGGGAGGAGGAGGAAGAGGGGAAACGAGGGACGTGTGGGGATTTGGGGATTTTTATATCTACTATCCCCGTTCTGCTGATAATTAAATAACGGCTCCTTTTGGGGACGAGGCTGCGAGGAGGGATAGACGTTTCCCAACCAGATCTCACCGACCTGTGGGCCGCCTGCTTTACGTTCGGCAGCGGGACCACACGGCAGTGAGCTCAGAGTGTAGGGTGGTAGAAGGTTTGGTAGGCTGTCGCGCGTCGGTCGAGACAAGTGGCCGTCACGCACGGTAGACGGCGTGGGCGGGGAGCGGGGAACGCACGGACGCGGTCCATGCACCGCACGACGGGGCTGGGAATGAGCTTCAGCTTTCTGGTGTACGGACCTGGTCCCGGAAGGTAACGTCGGGGCAAACGGCGGGACTGAGCGCGCGGGGGCCAAAATTGGATTGAACCGCGCGCCGCTGGAGTCCGGGGTTGTGGGAGCGGGGGCCCTGCTACGGGACGAATATTCGTGCGCGACGGATATGACACCTGGGCCCGCGCGTCACAGGGATCCGTGGATGCCACGTGGCGACCTCGGCGTGGATAAGACCTGGAGCAGGCGGGACGCGGCGCATCAGCCACGTGTCGAGTCTGTAAGGGCATGTACACTAGTGTAGACATCTACCCGTCTGTACTACTCCTCCATGTCATCTTTAGATAGGGTTAAAGCCTGTTGGTACAGTCCGGTGTCTGTTAGTCTGTCTACAAAATGGGTAGCAGTTAAAGTTTTATAGAATCAGCCCACAGCTTTGCGGGAAGAAAAAAAATCCTTTTACCCACGATCCACACGACACCCTCGTATATAATGGAAAAAAGCCCGTTGGTATGCTCCGAATTTCACGCAACAGACCGTCTGCAACCTTGCCGACGGACTCAATCGTTTTCTCGTCAGTTTTCTTACACGTCATATAATTTCTTAGATGGCACACCTTACAGACGGCTGAGTGTACACTACTGTACATGCCCTAAGATGTTTTGATTGATCGTGTGGTTTGGCTGAGCCTTGGTAATAGGATGTGCCAGGCCGTGCTAGAAGGATGGGCCGTGCTGGTGTAAATTGTGTGGAACACACCTCCGGTGCCACACCAACAAACAAGGTTTCTATATTCTCAAAAAAGAAAACAAGGTTTCTCCTAAGTCACACAAACATGTATACCTTGGTTTGCTAAAAAAAATCATGTACCTTGGGTGTATGAATTTCCCCTTAAAAAACATATGTAGTTGGGTTTCTATGACGCGAAAAATCTCCCCGATGGGACGGCTTATTTTAGGCGAATTTTTTGTTTTCTATTTTCAACTAGTTATTTCATTTTCTGTTTATCTCTTTCTCTTTTATTTATCTTTTTTTTCATTTTATTTTTGCTTCCATTTTAAAAAAAAAGGACCATGTAAAAAAGATAAGGGGATTACCTCTTGGATGTTACCTGGTCTAATAAAATTCTTCGCGAAGGATATGTTGCGCAAGACGTCTCCTCGGTCCCAATCAGAGAGGGATAAACACCTTGAAGAGATCGTGTTGATAAGGGATCTCTTAGGAAGAGAGAAGAGTACAAGAAGAACTCCAATCTAGAATTCTTATCTTATCATTTATGTCTAAGGTACATTTGAAGAAGGGTAGGTGCATATATATAATCGAAGTGCAAACCGAGTAGGTCAAAATAATAAGGATACATGGTCGAAGGAAAACTCAACACATATGCTACGATCAGTGGCGATAGTACTAATGGGCTCAGCGGTAGCACCGCTAGGTTCATTCTTACGGTTGTTGCAGCGACAGTGGGACCGGTCTTGGAGTGGCGGTGATAGTATCGCTGGCTTGATGGAGGTAATACCTCTAATCTCGACTCGGGAGTGTTTGAAGTGATGGTGTCGGTGGTAGTGCCGCTCCCTTGAAAGGTGACGGTAATACCGCTCCCTCGAAGGCGGCGATAGTATCAGCGGTAATACCGCTTTGAACGACCCGAGGAGGTTTTAAGAAGTAGCCATGGTGGCAATACTGGCCCGGCGGTAGTAGTTGCCATGGCGGTAGTATCGCTCGTGTAGGCTTTGGAGTGTCGTGGATGAGCAGCGAGGTAGTACGACCCTAGAGCTAGTTTCTGTTCTCCTTGGCCTTGCTTGCTCTTCCTGTCTTGGTCCAAAGGAGGTGGTTCTTAGGGATTATACCTAACCACACACAGTACCGGAATGAAGAAGCAATCCATCCAGGGGGTTTCGAAAGCGCATGAAGCTACGAGGGAGTTTACCTTGTCATGTATAGCGTGAGGACTAGAACTTAACTTTCAGACCCCTGTATTTATTCGTCAATCTCAAGATCAAAGTTGACGATACAGCGAAACATATATCATTGCAGACGTATAAAAAATAATTATTACAAGGTTTGTATAGCAATAGACACGTAATATAATGTCTTGTGACATTTATTACAATCAGAAAAACACAACGGGAATGTAAAACACGTAGTAACTTTATCTCAGCCACATGTAGTCGATGTAGTCCACGAGACCTCACTCGTTAGCGTCGTCATAGTAGTCGTCCTCTTCTCCATAGTACTCTGAAGTATTAACAAAAGCATTGCCATTATATAACATACTCAGCACACCCCCTCATGGGAGACCTATAATATCTAAAGGAGGCTTCAAAGCAAGGTTGTATGATTGTTTTTCATAAAAGCTAATTTTATTTAAAATATGATAATATATTTTATCAAAGCGATTTTAGATGAAAAAATGTTTTTGTATTCAATGTAATATTTCTAAGCAGTGATTGTCCTAGACAACTCACATATTCCATACGAATTCGGGATAGGGATGGAGACAAAGAGGAAAGTAGCAAGACAGGTTCCTGTATGTCAAGAAGGATTCATGTGTCGTCTATGACCGTGGACATGCCTATTCGAATAGTCTTACACTCTGCAGAGGTTGTATACTTTTCTACACGATACAATCCTATCTTGTTGCCCACTAGTGGCCGCTGGTATAGTACACACCAATAGGTGTACCAGCGGAGGGATTGTGACGAGGTATTTTAGCTAGATCCCCCAAAGATGTGACGTGCCCACTGGATATGGCACACGGAACTGAGAGTATGTCCCCAAACCGGTATGGTCATTTGTGTCGAAGCTCCCTCGCAGGAAGACACCTCATCAGCGGTACGGTGACATCAACACCTAAGATTGACTAACCTACTTGACCAAGCAAGTGTACATTATAGTATGTGGTTGTATAGTGGTCACATTCTTCAAATCCAAGACTTATTAGGCTCTCATGCAGCATGCGCGACGGATTTCCCTCTCCAACTAGTGAAAGAGTATCCAATCGCTCCTTCCTTCGATCCAGCTATCGCTCGCGCCGGTATTTAGACGGTAAGTTTCACCTGAAGTAGAATAGAGTAGAGGAAGCAACAATGGATATTCAGCCTAGCTCAATGAGCTCAACAAGTTTTAAAAGGTGTGTGTGACCTGAAGGCCATCGAATTCCTCCAAGAGGCAACATAGAATATTCTAAAGATTATTGAGCATGGCTAAGCAATTCTACTCTATCTAGATTACTATATAATCTATACTCGTAATATCAAGTATATGGCGACAAGAAGATCAAGATATGTGTGTCAGTCGACACGAATAAAATAGCGATTATATTTGTAACACAACAAAATAATATGACCATTGTAAAACATGGGATAAATCATGATCAAAGAGGGGGCATGCCTTCGTTGTCAAACTCTTGATCTTCACCTCCTTGGTAGTGATCGTATCCCGCTCCACTCCCTACTCATCGTATCGAAGCAATAAAAATTCAAATAAATAAAAGAAACACAATGAATAAGATTCAAATGAACGCGCATCGAATACGATCCAAAGAGAGGCTAGCATGGTTTAGATGGTTTATGGAACAATTGAACAATGGTCGATTCGACCCATCCCAAACCTAATAATAATATACTAGAAAAGTAATACTTATATTTAATAAAACCACTATAGGTGATATAGTTTTAATATGCCATGCATGAACAAGTTACATACATGCTATCTAGATGCACCACTAAACAAGAGAATAACCACATCTAGTAATAATGTACTCATGCAATAATCAACAAAGTCTAACAGGATTAAACGGTCATAACTAAATAACACAACATGGATAGTAACATGGAATTTAGGCAACATCAAGCAAGGTTATACTAACAAAAGTAATTACATTATAAACAAACAGCAAGCGACTGTTTATAAATACTCTTGTGATAGATAGTAATGAAACAACTATCATATGCTCACATTATATAAACAAGTAGCATGAACAATTCATGGCATGAATATAACAACATCATTAATATTGTATAAAATATATACTAATCATAGAGTGGAACATGGACAATGGATATATAAGTTGAGCATGCAAAGCTACCAACAAGTATAACTCGAAGTAAGCATGGATAGACATAGCATGGCAAGAAGTCATATTAACAAATATGAACATACATAACCAAGCAAATATGCTACTAGATCGCTAGTAAAAAGGAAATAATATTCTAGATAATAAATAAATATCTAAATATTATTCTACAACAACAGTAGCAAGTCAAATTCTATTTAGTCATAATAAACAGATTAGAAATGACTACAGAGCACACTAAACAGTTTCAAGATCATACTCATGACAAGTAGTGAGCATGTAAATAATTCTAAAACATACATAAGGTGTTGATGGAAAATGAACTCTCCATCAACATGTATGTTTGCATTTATATTTTTTTAAATCTACCCATTCACTATGAACCACTACCAGGTTTCTAAGATCATCTGGCACGCACGTTTTTGGTGTTGGGCTAGAGTTGAGCCAACATGTGCAAGGTATACTACAAGGCTGTTGCCATCCGGTGGCATTCGGTCCACAGGCCGCTCAACAAACTACAAACTAATAGCCATATATTGTGTCTAGGAGGTAGGAATATAGGCGAGTAGTGGGTGGGTGAAAGGATTTTTCATGGCGCTCACCATGTGGCGATGCAATCGCTCCACGAAGATGATGAACTAAGATGAACTTGTGATGTGGTACGTGGTGGACGATCAGCAACTCGAGCGTTAGTTCCGTGGATCAGCTCGATCTCCTCCTCCTCGTGGTCCTAGTGGCTGCCGCCGTCAAGTCCCTTGTGGCCAAAGCTGCCGGAAACGCGGGCGGCGTCTAGCGGCGGTTTAGCAGTTCTCTCTAAGATAAAGGTGAGATAGGAACCTGAAGAGTGCATATTTACATCATGTTTTATTCTATTATTTTGTACTACAGTGGTAGGATATTGGTATTTTACGGCGTTCACACGATGTAACATCCCGAAAATACTAAGCTTGGATCATCAAACACTAGTCATCAACATTTAGGGCTAACAAAAAACTTTGCTAAATAAAATTTTGAAAGCATGCATATGTGTATGCATGGATTTTGAAATTCTTTGAAACCACCTTGTTTGATTGTTTCATTGCTTGTAAAATGTTTCTTAGGTGAAATAAACATCATCTAAAATATTTTCCACACTTTTCATAAAGACAAGTAAATCAAAACAAATATATTAAGAGAATGGTCATTTTGACCAATTTAACTCCCATGCCTACTTTGGCTGTCTCAAACTTTCAAAACCTAACAGAAACTTTTCTGGATCTTTGCACCCCTTGAATATACTCATAACAAAGTATCAAGGCCCACTTTGTGATCATCCAGAAACTTTCAAATGCATAGTTTAAATGGCAATTCAAAATTGAATCTATATCATATGGGAAGATCCCACTTTTTCAAAAACCACTCAAACAAGCTCAACTTTCAAAACTCAAGCATCTGCAGACTCACCAGCACCAACCTAGCACACCCACCAAAAATCTTTTCAAAATTCAAAACTTGAGTTCTTGTGGCCATTTCATCAAACAGGTTGCAGACACAAATCAAACAAAATCTAAACACTATAGTGAGCAGTGATTGGAGCCTAACTTGTTCCCTCTTTAGCTCACAACCATCTCAGTAGATCATCTAGCAAGCTAAACTAAGCACTAGCACCACTGTAAGCTTGGCATTATCATCAATGGTGAACAGCCGAAGCTAACCATGCCACCCCAGTGGATACAGCAAGCTAGGAGAAGAAACAAGCCTAGCCAACATGTCTGGGAGCAAGCTAACACCCCACCGCCACTCCCTGTCCACCGCTCGAACGTTGCCAGCCACTGGACCACGCGCAAGAACCATGCCAACCTCGCCAACAACCATGCCGATAGCACACCCCGTGCGCCACGCTCGACCGACGCCCACAGACCGCGCGCCGCCCTCGCCGCGTGCATACTTGATCATCACCGTCCCAGCAACCCCGCAGACACGCTCGTTCGCCGCCGCGCGAACCATGCATGCTGTGCGCCATTAAAATCTCCGTCGGGAACGCGCAGAGCACCGCCGCGTTCCGACCAAGCTGTACCGCCCCACGCCTCGAAACCATGTCGTTGAGCATCACCAGGGAGCACCGCACCGTCCCCTACCTTCGCCCATGCCGATAACCGTCTGTACCACCGCCCCCGACGAGCTCACCATGCGCCCCATCGGTCCCCTCGCTCGACTATAAATAGAGGCCACCCCCAGTCGAATTCTTCACACCATTCTACTCCCCTCTCCTCACTGATTGTGCCACACCGTTCCCGGAGCAAGGCGAGCACCACCTCGTCGGAATTTCACCGGAGCCCACCGCCTCTGGAGAAGAAGGAAGCCAGCGATTGGAGCCGCCCCAGGAGAAGCCACCGGTACCAGGAGATTTGCCGTCGTCGACTTCGTCGTTCGCCCGCCTCGCCGACCCTCGCCAGCACCCCGGTGAGCCCCCAGCGACCCCCACCTGCCGCGCTAGGTTTCGTTCTCGCCGGCGTTTCTCATCGTCGTTGATGACTCTCAGCCATTGGATTAGAATCAGATCGAACGTCCCACGTTGCCCCGTACCGCTTCGCACCCACCTGTGTCACTGACGAGTGGGGACACCCACTTAAACAGCCCGCGGGAGCGCTGCGCTTAGCAGGCCGGCCCAGTAACTTTTCCCTCGCAGCCCAGTTATTCAAATTAAACCTTTTTCTTTTTAATTCAAACACACTTCTGTACCCATTTTCAAAAATCAATCCAGGTCGATTCAGTGCACCAATTTGAATGAAACCAATTTTGTTGGAAAGGTCTGTGAATGCTGAATCCAAGCCCGTTGGATTCAAGTCATTTGGATTTGTAGATCATCCTTGGTAAAAATAACAAGGCAGAAGCTTTTCTGCATTCAAACATTTTTTCAAATTAATACCATAATAGCTTTTGAGTTGATTCCAACTCTCAAAAATCACATTTAAACATACCTTTCAGAATATATAAAAATATATAGGGTTACTTACAGAAATATGGTTCAAGTAATAAAAGAATACTACATAGGCATTTCTAGCCATTCTAATTAATTAAAATAAAAGGGTAAAACCTTCTAAATTGTGACACCACTTTAAATCACATTCCCATGAACTAAAATATATGGTGATGACATGTGTCAACATGATCCCATGTTTGGTTTGGAGAATATTAAATCTTAAGTAGTTTTTCAATCAGTAGAAATTACTTTTCTAAAAATAAAAAGAATTAAACCAAACCCCAAATCTTGTAATGTTAGTGATGATGCTAGATCATCTATAGGACCCTTGTGTGTGATGATTGCAAGTAGTTAAGTATTGTTTGGTGATTGTGTACCTCGTATTTATTTATAGACGCTAGTACCGACCAAGGATACGAGGAGGAAGGAGAATTCTACGAAGAAGAAGCCGAGGAAAACTTCAACCACTGCTCTGCACAAGGCAAGCTAGTAACCTTGCAAGCTAACACTTGCAATTTAGCAAGCTTTATTAACTAAGTGAACCAATGCAAGCTAACCATTGCAAGATACCCTACTGATGCCACAAACCACTACTAGTTACTATGCCCACTATATGCCTTAAGCATATGTGATCATTATCCACTTGATAAACCAATCCTAGTTTTACTTACAGGCTTGATTACTTTATTTCTTTATCAAAGCTAGTACTTAGAGCTTACTTAAGTGAATGGTAGATACTAGAAATATATGTGAAGGTTGCATAAAGAGCATAAAATTTGGCCTAAACTAGATAATCTTGATGTCATCTCAAGGCATGAGATTGAGCTTAGTTGAAACTCCACTAATTTACCACCCCTCATTAGTACTCACCCCCACTTGTAGATGCTAGTGCTAAGCATAAAACTTGATCAACTTTAGATGGGAATACTTGGTGGAAAAATGGTTATGAAAACCTTGGGATTATGGATCATTCTATTGAAATGTTTTGGACATGTGTTTCTGAACACCGGATGATTTGGTGATGAAAATGTTGAGGCATGAGCCTTAGCCCTTTATAAAACTGATGGTTGTCTGGATGCGATACCATTCCAGTTTTATCGTACAACCACAATACCCGAAGATTGGGTGGGGCTTGACTGGAAACTTATATACCTTAGTATTAGTTCCCTCACGACCAAGGTCTGAGCTGAGGCTACCTTGTGAAGATTTTCCACCTGTGCAGTACCCAAGATGACAGTTGGTCATGGTTGGGAGACCAAACTCACAGGAGAGGTGCTTATACTAGGGCGTGTAATTGAAAGGTTAGGATTGATTATCCGCATACTGAGTATGGTGAATTCAGGATTTGTTCCTGACAGATGTATCGAATGTTGTGGTGAAAGTGTACAATCTCTGCAGAGTGTCAAACTATTCGAATAGCCGCGTCCGCGGTTATGGATAGTTGGAGTGGCTATACTGTTCCCCGTCAGACTTTTCAAAATGACTTGTGAAATGAAGTGAGACTTTGACTTGACCACAACTGGGTTGTGATATGAAATACAAGTTCCCCCTTTAGGTGTTATAAAACTTCAACTAGCATTCGTGCTCCTAAACTTAGTAGAGATAAATCTGGCCTTTGCAAAACAACCATAGAGCCTAGTGTCCTATTATCCAAAAACCCCCTTTACCTGCTAGTACTAGTTTGCGAGTACTTAAAGAGTACTCATGGCTTTGTCCCTGGCTATTCCCATGGCCAGACTATGAAGAGGAGTACCTGGAGGATGGACCCCAGGAAGGTTACGATAACTAGGATCATCTCCCATCGTCAGCATTGCCTGTGACCCCGAAGATGGAGCTTCGCCTACGCTACCGTTATTATTACGTATTCCGCTGCTTGAAGATGTATTAAGAACTGGATCATGAGATCCCTATTTGTGTAAGAACTTATGTACCGTTTGTAATGGATGATGTACTATGGTATCCAATTCTGTTATGTCTCGCAAAAATGGTAATCCTGGGATTGCGATGTATGGCATAACAGGCATCTGGGATTAAAAATCCGGGTGTTGACAAGTTGGTATCAGAGCCATCCTGACCATAGGAGACCCTAGTTAGACTGGACGTTTGAACCAAAAACTTAGTTTCAAAACCAAAGAAAACAAATATTTACAAAAACTTATTCTCATTCTTATCTCTTTGATTCTTTCAGAAAAATTCATGTTCCTCAAAAACTCTTGCAAAATACATAAAATTTTGACACACTTGATCACTCTGCTAACCTACTCATCCTCTATTCTTATAGATGGACGTGAAGTACAGCAAGTTTTATCAGTTGGGGAATGGAGGAGACCTTATCTTTGAGAGGGATTTGGACCAGCTTTCGGAACTTCTTGAGCGTCCGCACCCCGAGTTCTTCGGAGCTCAGCTAAATGATCAAGGAGGAGAAGATCTGCAGTGGCTAATTGTTGCAAGTCTCAGAGGAAAGATTGAACCTCCCACTGCGGAGGGAATTCAGTTTACCTTAAGAGAGAACAACTGGCTCGATGGACTTGCCAGGGCCATGCAGGAAGCTCTTTCCCGTCTGTGTGGGCAGAGCATCAATCAGATCAAGGGTACTCGCTTTGAGTTTTGCACAAGGCGTGATGCAAATGGACAACCACTGGAAGCCCCATAGCACCCCGAGCTGAAGACTCAATTGGACCACCTTAGATTCATGATGTATGATCGTCAGTAGGAGTTAGACAACTGCCGTGACTACTCCAACCACAAGTCTGCCATCATCAAGACGAAGGACCAGACCATCGCCATGCTAGCAAAGGATCGCAAGTCTCGCTGCCGTCAGCTCGACAAGAAGGAGCGCATTATTGCCCGTCTCCGCCACCGCATCTCATCTTTGGAAGAGACCATCCACGAGAGAGACATGCAGTTGGAGGAAAGGGAGAATGCAGGAGAGGATCTTCGTGGAGACCCCTACTCCTATCTCAGCGATGATGATGATTTTCTGGAGGATCAGGCCATGGACTTCTTCACGATGAGGATGATTTCGCCTTCATCGATGATGATGAGGATGTTGAGGCCACAGATTCCGAGGAGTAGTAGCACTTGAGCACTAGCGTAGTGAGTAGTATTCGGTCCCACTGTATCGTAGTTCTCAGAATGGTTCTTAAAACCCTCTGTTTTTCTTTGTTTTGGTGTGTGTTGTATCGTGTGCTATGAATGAATGAAAATCAAGTTGCTATAAAAATCTGAGTCAAACCTTACAAACTTTTCAAAGTCCCGGTACCTTAGAAATTTCCCTCTTATCTCATGATCTATCTCAATCTTCAGATGCCACGCGGAGGAAGTGGTTCATCCCAGGACCCGATGTTGCAGATCCTACAAATGTTGACTTCTGACCGCGAAGCTGAAAGAGCAGAACGTCAAGCCAATCTAGCCACCCTTCAGCAGATAGCCCAGCTTGCCCACAACAACCAAGGCCATGGAAATCCGGACAACCATGGATCTAATCTCAAGAATTTCCAGAATACCAACCCACCTATTTTCACTAAGTCAGAAGAGCCTCTAGACGCGGATGATTGGCTGCAAACCATGGAAAACAACCTAGAAGTCGCCGGAGTGGAAGCCAACGAGAAAGTTCTGTTCGCCACCCATTATCTAGCCGAAGATGCCAGGGCATGGTGGAACAGTGTTCGTGCAATGACCGGAGGCCAGATGATGACCTAGGAAGAATTTAAGGTCAAGTGCAGCAGAACCCATGTGCCACTGGGTTTGATCAAGAGAATGAGAGACAAGTTCAGAGAGCTGAAGCAAGGAAGGATGACTGTAGTGGAATACCGTGACAAATTTTTGTCATTAGCTAGGTATGCCCCGGATAAGATCGACATCGAAGCCAAGAAGAAAGAAAGATTCCTGAATGGTCTGCATGACAAGATGCAGACAGTGTTAGTCAATATCCCCTTTGCGGATATTGAAGCCCTTATCGACTCTGCCATTCAGATGGAAGGAAAGATCAACCAAGCCAATGAGAACCGCAAGCGTCATATGATGCACCAGCTAGGAACCCATTAGACCCCAAAGTATCGCCCCAACCCATCTCCAGGATTTGCCCCAAGAACCAACAGACCCCCGATGACCCGTCCCACCTATCCCAACCGTGGAAACCCTAGACCCGGAGGAAATCACAACAACCCCGGCAACTCTAGCAATTTCACCCGTGCCCCACCCAAGTTCAACACCAACAATGCTACCACCAACCCCAACACTGCCCCGAGGACTGGAAGCAATGTTGTGCCTGTCGTAGCCAAGGACAAGTCGCAAGTGACTTGTTATGACTGTGGAAATAAAGGCCACTATTCCAACGAGTGTCCCAACAATAAGAATGCTACAACACCCAATGCCAATGTCCCAGCTCAGCAGCAGCGTCATGTTCAGCCCGGAAGAAGGTTTGCCCCAGGGAATTCACTCAACCGCAATGGCCGTATTTTTCTCATGCATGCTGAAGAAGCTTAGGAAGCGCCAGACGTCGTGCTGGGTATGTTTTCTGTTAATTCAGTACTTGCAAGAGTGTTGTTTGATTCTGGTGCATCGCATTCATTTGTCACCGAAGAATATGCATGCACTAGTAAAATTCAACCAACCAAATTGAAGCATGTAATGATTGTGCAAATTCCCGGATCAACCACCAAGGCTAGGCAAATTTGCAAAGCCGTCCCTATCCGAATCCATGGCATAGATTTTTATGCTAATATGATAGTACTCGGAACTAAAGGTTTGGAAGTAGTACCAGGAATGGATTGGATGTCCAAACATAAAGGATTGATTGACTGTGCCAAGAAAGCCATAACCATGACCAGTACAGCCGGAATATCAGTCGAGCATATATCTGAAACCTTACCTCGTCAATTCAAATGCAACAAGAGCATAGCCCAACCTACCATTGACCAAGTCCAGATAGTCTGTGAATACCCCGATGTATTTCCAGATGTTTTGCCCGGTATGCCCCCAGATCGGGATATCGAGTTTATCATCGAACTAATCCCCAGAACAGGACCTATAGCCCAGAGACCCTATAGTATGAACCCATCGGAGTTAGAAGAACTGAAGAAGCAACTGGATGCCATGCTGGAAATCAGATTGATTCAACCAAATGCATCACCATGGAGATCACCTGTCTTGTTTGTGGACAAGAAAGATGGAGGTAACCGTTTGTGTACGGATTATCGGAAGTTGAATGATGTCACCATCAAGAACAAGTACCCCTTGCCCAAGATAGAAGATTTGTTTGATCAGTTGACCGATGCCAAAGTGTTATCTAAGATTGATCTTAGAACTGGTTATCATCAACTCAAGATTCGTGCAGAGGATATCCCAAAGACTGCCTTTACCACCAGATATGGATTATACGAGTATACAGTCATGTATTTTGGATTAACCAATGCCCCCGCTTATTTCATGAACCTCATGAATAAGATTTTTATGGACTTCTTGGATAAGTTTGTCATTGTTTTCATCGAGGACATTTTGATTTATTCCAAATCGGAAGAAGAACATGAGCTACACCTAAGGACCATTCTTGGAACCCTTAGAGAGCATAAGTTGTATGCCAAGTTTAGCAAAGTGAATTCTGGTTATAGGAGGTAGGATTCCTCGGTCACATCGTATCAGCCGGAGGAATTGCCGTTGACCCTGCCAAAGTGAAAGATGTGGAAGATTGGCAAGCCCCGACCACTCAAACCCAAGTTCGTGCATTTCTCGGATTGGCGGGATATTACCGCAAGTTCGTAGAAGGATTCTCGAGTATCGCCAGACCCATGACCCAATTGCTGAAGAAGGACAAGAAGTTTGAATGGACCGACAAGTGTGAAGCGAGTTTTCAAGAACTCAAGTGGAGATTGATTTCAGCCCCAATCTTGATCATGCCGGATATCTCGAAGCCCTTCGATGTGTATTGTGACGCATCCAAGATCGGTCTCGGATGTGTGCTAATGCAAGAAGGCAAAGTTATATCCTATCTATCTCGACAATTGAAACAACATGAGGAAAATTACCCAACCCATGACCTCGAACTCGCAGCCGTAGTTCTAGCCCTGAAAACATGGAGACATTACCTGATGGGAAATCGTTGTGAGATTTATACGGATCACAAGAGTCTGAAGTATATATTCACTCAGAAGGAGCTGAATATGAGGCAGAGAAGATGGATAGAGCTAATCAAGGATTACGATCTGGACATTCACTATCACCCTGGTAAAGCCAATGTGGTAGCCGATGCCCTTAGCAGATTGCCGTGCCGCTTGAACTCCATGATTTTGAAGGAGCAACCAAGTTTGCACAAAGAGATGGAAGATTTTCGAATGGAATTAGTAAGTGAAGGATTTTTGGCTAGTATAAAACTTCAGCCCACTTTGATCAGCCAGATCAAAGAGGCGCAGAAAGGAAATGCTAGTACCAACGGAATCAAGCATCGTATCGGTACATGCAAAGTACCCGGATTCACCGAAGATGAAGAAGGAGTTCTGTGGTACAAAGGACGCCTTTGTGTACCAGCAGATTCTGAGTTGAAAGAAGTTATTTTGAAGGAGGCTCATGATACTCTTTATTCTATCCATCCCGGAGGAACTAAGATGTATCAAGATTTGAAAGAGCAATTTTGGTGGCATAAGATGAAGTGAGAAATCGGAAGCTATATCGCCAAGTGTGATATATGTCAGCGAGTCAAGGCAGGACATCAAAGACCCGCTGGATTGTTGCAACCATTGCAGATTCCGGAATGGAAATGGGATTCTGTAGGAATGGACTTTATCACTGGACTGCCTACTTCTAGTAGGGGAAATGACTCTATTTGGGTCATAGTGGACAGATTGTCCAAAGTCGCCCATTTCTTGCCCGTCAAAACCACCTATCAGAGTTTGAAGCTAGCGGAGTTGTACATCGCTAGAATCGTTAGTTTGCATGGAGTCCCCAAGAACATTGTATCGGATCAAGGAACTCAGTTTACCTCAAGATTCTGGAAGAAAGTTCAAGAAGGTTTAGGAACCCGCCTAGATTTCAGTACCGCGTATCACCCTCAGACCGATGGACAAACAGAGCGAGTAAATCAAATACTCGAAGATATGCTTAGAGCATGTGTGTTAGAATATGGATCCAAGTGGGAAGATTGTCTGCCGTTTGCAGAATTTTCCTATAATAACAATTACCAAGCCAGTTTGCAAATGGCCCCATTTGAGTTCATGTACGGAAGAAAGTGTCGCACCCCTTTGAACTGGTCGGAAGTAGGAGAGAGTCAGATTTTCGGACCCGACATCCTACGAGAAGCAGAAGAGAAGGTTCACAAGATTCGTGAGCACCTCAAGACCGCCCAATCCAGACAGAAGAGTTACGCCGACAAGAGACGTCGAGACCTCGCCTTCAACATAGGAGATTTTGTTTATCTGAAAGTGTCGCCATTGAAGGGAATGCAGCGTTTCCAACTCAAAGGAAAGTTAGCCCCCAGATATATCGGACCTTTCAAGATTCTGAACCGTCGAGGAGAAGTGTCGTATCAATTGGAACTACCCGAAGAAATGTCAGCCGTCCACAATGTGTTCCATATCTCGTTACTTCGCAAGTGTCTCGAAGTTCCAGAGAAGACGGAAGTGTTCAAAAATATCGACCACCGGACAATAGAGATCAACGATGACCTGACCTATCCCGAAGTACCCATCCGCATTTTGGAAGAAGCTTTTCGAACTACCCAAACCCGAAGCATCAAGTTTCTCAAGATTCAGTGGAGCAACCACACAGAACAGGAAGCTACCTCGGAGCGCGAAGATCACATCAGGACGGAGTTTCCCGATCTCTTCAAGTCCTAGGTAATCTTTTCGTCCTTTTTCAAATCTCGGGACGAGATTTTGTTTAATGGGGGAAGGTTTGTAACATCCCAAAAATACTAAGCTTGGATCATCAAACACTAGTCATCAACATTTAGGGCTAACAAAAAACTTTGCTAAATAAAATTTTGAAGGCATGCATATGTGTATGCATGGATTTTGAAATTCTTTGAAACCACCTTGTTTGATTGTTTCATTGCTTGTAAAATGTTTTTTAGGTGAAATAAACATCAACTAAAACATTTCCCACACTTTTCATAAAGACAAGTAAATCAAAACAAATATATTAAGGGAATGGTCATTTTGACCAATTTAACTCCCATGCCTACTTTGGCTGTCTCAAACTTTCAAAACCTAACAGAAACTTTTCTGGATCTTTGCACCCCTTAAATGTACTCATAACAAAGTATCAAGGCCCACTTTGTGATCATCTAGAAACTTTCAAATGCATAGTTTAAATGGCAATTCAAAATTAAATCTATATCATATGGGAAGATCCCACTTTTTCAAAAACCACTCAAACAAGATCAACTTTCAAAACTCAAGCATCTGCAGACTCACTAGCACCAACCAAGCACACCCACAAAAAATCTTTTCAAAATTCAAAACTTGAGTTTTTGCGGCCATTTCATCAAACAGGTTGCAGACACAAATCAAACAAAATCTAAACACTATAGTGAGCAGTGATTGGAGCCTAACTTGTTCCCTCTTTAGCTCACAACCATCTCAGTAGATCATCTAGCAAGCTAAACTAAGCACTAGCACCACTGTAAGCTTGGCATTGTCATCAATGGTGAACAGTCGAAGCTAACCATGCCACCCCAGTGGAGACAGCAAGCTAGGAGAAGAAACAAGCCTAGTCAGCATGTCTGGGAGCAAGCCAACACCCCACCGCCACTCCCTGTCCACCGCTCGAACGTTGCCAGCCATTGGACCACGCGCAAGAACCATGCCAACCTCGCCAGCAACCATGACGAGAGCACACCCTGTGCGCCACGCTCGACCGACACCCACAGACCGCGCGCCGCCCTCGCCGCGTGCATACTTGATCACCACCGTCCCAGCAACCCCGTAGACACGCTCGTTCGCCGCCGCGCAGACCACGCACGCTGTGCGCCATTAAAATCTCCGTCGGGCACGCGCAGAGCACCGCCACGTTCCAACCAAGCCGCACCGCCCCACGCCTCGAAACCATGTCGTTGAGCATCACCAGGGAGCACCGCATCGTCCCCTACATTCGCCCATGCCGATAGCCGTCTGTACCACCGCCCTCGACGAGCTCACCATGCGCCCCGTCGGTCCCCTCGCTCGACTATAAATAGAGGCCACCCCCAGTCGAATTCTTCACACCATTCTACTCCCCTCTCCTCACTGATCGTGCCACACCGTTCCCGGAGCAAGGCGAGCACCACCTCGTCGGAATTTCACCGGAGCCCGTTGTCTCTGGAGAAGAAGGGAGCCAGCGATTGGCGCCGCCCTAGGAGAAGCCACCGGTACCAGGAGATTCGCCGTCGTTGACTTTGTCGTTCGCCCACCTCGCCCACCCTCGCCAGCACCCCGGTGAGCCCCTAGTGACCCCCACCTACCGCGCTAGGTTTCTTTCTCATCGGCGTTGCTCAACGTTGACGATGACTCTCAGCCGTTGGATTAGAATCAGATCGAACGTCCCACGTTGCCCCGTACCGCTTCGCACCTCTCTGTGTCACTGACGAGTGGGGACACCCACTTAAACAGCCCGCGGGAGCGCTGCGCTTAGCAGGCTGGCCCAGTAACTTTTCCCGCGCAGCCCAGTTATTCAAATTAAACCTTTTTCTTTTTAATTCGAACACACTTCTGTACCCATTTTCAAAAATCAACCCAGGTCGATTCGGTGCACCAATTTGAATGAAACCAATTTTGTTGGAAAGGTCTGTGAATGCTGAATCCAAGCCCGTTGGATTCAAGTCATTTGGATCTGTAGATCATCCTTGGTAAAAATAACAAGGCAGAAGCTTTTCTGCATTCAAACATTTTTCAAATTAAAACTATAATAGCTTTTGAGTTGATTCCAACTCTCAAAAATCACATTTAACCATACCTTTCAGAATATATAAAAATATATAGGGTTACTTATAGAAATATGGTTCAAGTAATAAAAGAATACTACATAGGCATTTCTAGCCATTCTAATTAATTAAAATAAAAGGGTAAAACCTTATTAAATTGTGACACCACTTTAAATCACATTTCCATGAACTAAAATATGTGGTGATGACATGTGTCAACATGATCCCATGTTTGGTTTGGAGAATATTAAATATTAAGTAGTTTTTCAATCAGTAGAAATTACTTTTCTAAAAATAAAAAGAATTAAACCAAACCCCAAATCTTGTAATGTTAGTGATGATGCTAGATCATCTATAGGACCCTTGTGTGTGATGATTGCAAGTAGTTAAGTATTTTTTGGTGATTGTGTACCTCGTATTTATTTATAGACGCTAGTACCGACCAAGGATACGAGGAGGAAGGAGAATTCTACGAAGAAGAAGCCGAGGAAAACTTCAACCACTGCTCTGCACAAGGCAAGCTAGTAACCTTGCAAGCTAACACTTGCAATTTAGCAAGCTTTATTAACTAAGTGAACCAATGCAAGCTAACCCTTGCAAGATACCCTACTGATGCCACAAACCACTACTAGTTACTATGCCCACTATATGCCTTAAGCATATGTGATCATTATCCACTTGATAAACCAATCCTAGTTTTACTTACAGGCTTGATTACTTTATTTCTTTATCAAAGCTAGTACTTAGAGATTACTTAAGTGAATGGTAGATACTAGAAAGATATGTGAAGGTTGCATAAAGAGCATAAAATTTGGCCTAAACTAGATAATCTTGATGTCATCCCAAGGCATGAGATTGAGCTTAGTTGAAACTCCACTAGTTTACCACCCCTCATTAGTACTCACCCCCACTTGTAGATGCTAGTGCTAAGCATAAAACTTGATCAACTTTAGATGGGAATACTTGGTGGAAAAATGGTTATGAAAACCTTGGGATTATGGATCATTCTATTGAAATGTTTTGGACATGTGTTTCTGAACACCGGATGATTTGGTGATGAAAATGTTGAGGAATGAGCCTTAGCCCTTTATAAAACTGATGGTTGTCTGGATGCGATATCATTCCAATTTTATCATACAACCACAATACCCGAAGATTGGGTAGGGCTTGACTGGAAACTTATATACCTTAGTATTAGTTCCCTCACGGCCAAGGTCTGAGCTGAGGCTACCTTGTGAAGATTGTCCACATGTGCAGTACCCAAGATGACAGTTGGTCATGGTTGGGAGGCCAAACTCATAGGAGAGGTGCTTATACTAGGGCGTGTAATTTAAAGGTTAGGATTGATTATCCGCATACTGAGTATGGTGAATTCAGGATTTGTTCCTGACGGATGTATCGAATGTTGTGGTGAAAGTGTACAATATCTGCAGAGTGTCAAACTATTCGAATAGCCGTGTCCGCGGGTATGGACAGTTGGAGTGGCCATACTATTCCCCCGTTAGACTTTTCAAAATGACTTGTGAAATGAAGTGAGACTTTGACTTGACCACAACAGGGTTGTGATATGAAATACAAGTTCCCCCTTTAGGTGTTATAAAACTTCAACTAGCATTCGTGCTCCTAAACTTAGTAGAGATAAATCTGGCCTTTGCAAAACAACCCTAGAGCCTAGTGTCCTATTATCCAAAAAAAACCTTTACCTGCTAGTACTAGTTTGCGAGTACTTAAAGAGTACTCATGGCTTTGTCCCTGGCTATTCCCATGGCCAGACTATGAAGAGGAGTACCTGGAGGATGGACCCCAGGAAGGTTACGACAACTAGGATCATCTCCCATCGTCAGCATTGCCTGTGACCCCGAAGATGGAGCTTCGCCTACGCTACCGTTATTATTACGTATTCCGCTGCTTGAAGATGTATTAAGAACTGGATCATGAGATCCCTATTTGTGTAAGAACTTATGTACCGTTTGTAATGGATGATGTACTATGGTATCCAATTCTTTTATGTCTCGCAAAAGTGGTAATCCTGGGATTGTGATGTATGGCATAACAGGCATCTGGGATTAAAAATCCGGGTGTTGATACATGAACCTTTTATATTTATTTTCACCAGGATTAGAACAGATGATGGATATAATGGACACAACCCTTAGACCAGTTGTAGTGGAGCAAAAAGAAGTCAAAAACAACGTAAATCGCTAAATTGGGAAATATCAATAACAACAGAAGAAAACCCGAAGGGATTGGAGGACACAAAAGGTTTAACGACCAACTATATAGCGGGAGCAACTTTTCCGGCCGTATAGTTCCCGCCGTATAGTTGGCACCGACACCACCTCCTCAAATAGTTTCATCCCGTGCAACTGGATCAGAGAGACGACATATAGAACACCTAGAAATCATCGAAAACCTCACCTCTAGAAGGGATCTAGAGGGGGAACTTGCCCTAGGGATCCATCTTCTCCCTAAGCAGATCTAGGAGGCCAAGGTATCGATCTCCATCTTCATCAACCACTGCACCACCATCATCTCCATCCATCCCATCTAGATCTTGTTGTAATTCTATCACTAGGTGTGGATTTATACAAGAACTATTCATCTATAATTGTTTCTGTTACTATTGCGATGATGTTGATTGCCTCCATGTCTGAGTAGATCATTAGTTCTTGCGAAGATGGAGAAACCCTAGTATGTGATTGAGATGAGATAGAGATTATTATTTTATACATCATTATGTGTATGTGTTAATTGTCTTCATCTTGATGTTGAGAGTTGTGCACCTCTTTAATATTTGCCTCTTATGAGGACTCGATGAAGGGGATTACTTGTTGGTAGACAGAGGGATGATCGCACTTATTGTGACTATAAAGTTGTTGTCATTCCTAATGTACTAACTTGGGGAAGCAAGGAGAACTCATTAAGCCATGTCCATGCCATAGGAGAAATCCCTTAATAGCGAGATAATATGATTGATGTCGTTTATCTGTCAGCTATTTTTATGAAGGATGATGTGAGCAGTGGTTGCTGCCTATTCATCCAGATGGAGCTCCTCCCACATACATACATGTGATGAGAATATTTGTTATGATAATATTGATTACTCAGTCTAAATTGCTAGCGGTGTATCCACCACTCCCCGAGAACGCATTTTCCTCTATTATAGTTCCAAGCTTTCTTACAAACGCGATTCTTATTTTCTGCATTAAGTTTCTTTTACTTTACTTTATTGTTTTGCTCAATAAAAACCCCCAAAACAATTCTACTTTTCCTGCATCTTATAATTATTCCTTAAGTACTTCGTTTAGTTTTAGTTAAAAGCATTTTAGTCTTTCGCCTACTGCTCCCTATGGGATCGATATCTTTATTTCGAAACTAGCTACAAACGATTTATGCACTTGCAGTCATCAAGCTATTTTCTGGCGCCATAGCGCTATAAGTCACTTTACTCTTAGTTATTTACTTTCGTTATACTAATTTTTGATTTGAGTTGCAGGACCATAACAATGGACAATACTCAGCACTTAATCCAGCTTGAGGCAGTAAGGAAAATGGGTACACCCATGGACGCTTTCATAACTGTCAATAAAAGCATAAACCCCGATGGTATTGAGATCCATCCCTCATTATTTGAATTACTCACCTCTTAGAAATTTACAGGAACCGATGAAGAGAGTCCATATGGACACTTACAATTATTTTAAGATGTTTTTGGTTCCTTTATATTCTATGGCTGTGATCTTGATAAGATTAAAGTCCAGTTGTTTAGACAAACTCTCTCTAATAATGTTTGCAACTGGTATAGAACTTTTTGTGCAGAAGCACCAAGGAATTGGACGGAATTGACAACCATTTTCCTATCAAAATATTACTTAGAAAGCAAAGCTCACAGGATGAGAGGTATTATTATCAGTTTCAAAAATAGTCCTGATGAGAGTTTATATGAAGGCTATGTAAGGTATAAAAGCTATCTAGATAATTGTCCCCATCATTGTTTTCCTGATTGGTTAATCACTCACACTTTCTATGGAGGGCTTAATAATAAAAATAGAACGAGCCTAGATATTGCTTCTAATGGTAGTTTTCTATCTTATACCTATGATGAAGCCTGGAAATTAATAATGTAAATGAGGTAGACAATGGAAAATCTTAAAGATGAGGAGAACATTATGAATAGTTGATATGTCCAAAATGTATCTACTTTCTCGAACACTTTGCTATTGTTTCTTCTCTAAAACTTGTGTGATTTGGATACAACTAACACAGACTGACGCTGTTTTCAGCAGAATTACTTTGGTGTCTTGTTTGTGTGCAGAAAATGAATTATCAGGAAAAATCCTAAAAAATATGCCAAAAATTATATTTCACCGGAAGATCCATGGAGCCAGAAGGGGAGACAGAGGGGAGGACTGGGGGGCCCAGACCCATCCCAGGCGTGGGCCCACAGGCCCCGCACCTGGGCGAGGTCTGGCTACCGCAGGCAGCTCCTCGGCCTCCCTCTGCGCCTATAAGTTGCCTTCTGACCTAAAAACTCAGGGGGGTTGATAGTTTTCCAGAAAGAGTTCCGCTCCACCGCCGCCACCAAAAACCAAGATTCGGATCCAGAAACTCCGTTCTGGCACCCTGCCGGGACAGGAAATTTGGAGAGGATCATCGCCATCGTCATCACCAACGCCTCTCCATCAACCATTGATGTTTCCCTCATCGATGAGTGAGTAATCCCCCGCTGTAGGCTTGGGGATGGTAGGGATTGGATGAGTTCTATCATCTAATCGAATAAGATCTGTTAGGGCATAGTGCCTAGTATCTCTATTAGTGCTATTTGACTTTGTTGCAACTTGTTGTGCTTAATGCTTGTCACTAGGGCCCGAGTTCCATGATCTCAGATCTGAACTTATTATTGAATCATTATGATAGTTTTGTTTGTGATCTTATCTGCAAGTTGTGTACACATATCATTGTCCGGATCCAAAGGCCCCAAAGTGACAATAATTGGGACAACCGAAGGGGATGGCTGTGGTGTGAGGATCACATGTGTTCACGGAGTGTTAATGCTTTGCTCCGGTGCTCTATTAAAAGGAGCACCTTAATTGCTAGTAGTTCCCTAGAGGCCCTGCTGCCACGGGCTGGCTGGACAGAAGATGTTGTGCAAGTTCTCATTGCGAGCACGTATGACTATATATGGAGCACATGCCTAGGATTGTTTAGTACTTGGATGCTTGTTATTATTTATCTACAATGCCCTAGTTCTTTGAGGTTATATGTTTAGACTCGTCCATGCAACGCCTGTCCATCCATCCCTATGCCTACCGCACCCGAATCCTACTGTTACCATTACTGTTACTACTGCTGTTGTTTCACTGTTGCTGTTGCTGTTGCTGTTGCTACTGATAAACTTCTGTGAGCAAGAACTATTTTCAGGTGCAGCTGAACTGACAACTCAGTTGTTAAGGCTTGCAAGTATTCTTTGGCTCCCCTTGTGTCGAATCAATAAATTGGGTAATACTACCCGCGAAGACTATTGTGATCCCCTATACTTGTGGGTCATCAAGACTATTTTCTGGCGCCGTTGCCGAAGAGCATAACTTTATTTGTAAGTTCACTTGGATCTATTATTGTTCACTGCTACTCCTTTCATCATGGGGAAGTCTCGTGATGGAAAGTTCCCTATTTTACCATCCACTACAAGAAGAGGTATAGTCCTAAACACCTATGTTTCTCTTGATTCACCGTCTGTTATAAGTAAGCTTGTCACACCACCACCACATACTCATGCTACACACACTGCTACTACTGCTGAATCTGAAACTGCTTTTGATACTCATGATGTTACTTCTACTGTGCTTGATGCAAGTGGTTCATTAGGTCCTTTTCTAGATGCTACTATGGCTAGTCTAGGAAATACCAAAACTCCTAGTAAAGACACTGTTACACCTGTTAGCTCACCTGCTAGTGAGAGTTTTGATATTAATGATGGTTACATTGATCTCACTAATGAATTTGTTGAAGAGTGCCAAAACACACATGGTGTTAGTGCTATTAAGAGTCTCCTTTCTATACGTACTATTATGCCCAAGAAGTCCTATGATCCTAAGTTTGCCACCTCTCCCATAGATATTAAAGATAAAGATTATGATTTCTCTCTTGATTTATCTTATTTAGATATTGTTGAGAAAGAACCTTTTTGTGGTACTGAAAATGAAAGTGTTGTGGCTCATATGAATGAGCTTTCTACTATGAGTGCTTTGTTCTCTGATGATTTTAAAATGCGCAAGTACTTTGTTGCTAAGATCTTCCCTTTTTCACTAAAAGGAGAAGCTAGGGCTTGGTTTAATAGATTACCTCCTGGTTCCATTGATAGCCCTGATTTCTTGATTGCTTCTTTCTTCCATAAATATTTTCCTCCCGGTGCTAGACATGTTGATTTGCAGAGACTTTTTGATTTTAAACAGGGAGAAGAAGAGAAATTGCCGGAGTCATGGAAAAGATTATGTTCCTTGATTCATGCATATCCTGGATGTCCATTACCTCAGAATGAGCTTCTTGATATTTATTATAATGGACTAACTGATGATTCTAGGACCTACCTAGATAGCTTTGATGATTGTGTTTTCAGGAAAAGGACTCCTACAGATGCTGAAGAATTAATGAACAAGATAAGCAAGAATTATGATGATTGGACTTCAACTGAGCTGAATACACCTGAGCCTATTACTCCTGAACCAGTTGTTCCTGAACCAGTTCCACCACCAACAACAAAGAAGAGGGGAGTTATTGCATTAAATGATGAAGTGATGAAGGAAGCTAAAAACTATCTAAAGGACAAAGAATCTACCTCCTATAGAAGAATTGTGTAAGCCAATTCCCCACTCATCTACTATTGAGGTACACTCTCTCCAATTTAATGAAGGTGATATTCCTTATGGTAAGCCTCCTGGTCAATGCTTAGAGGAACTTGACACATTTATTGTTAAACAAGGTAATTTTAATAAACAAGTTTAGAATCATGTATTGGAAAACTCTAGGGCTATCCATGAGTTGAAAGATATTGTAGAAAGAACTTCCAATGATATTAAAATGCTTTGTAAACACTTTCAAATGGTTCAAACTCAACTTGATCAACTTGCTAAAGTATAAAAGGATATGCTAGTTAATGCTTCAAGAAATAAACATGCTTATGGAATTAGAACTAGGAGTGGTGCAGCTACTCAAAATCCTTTATATCCTGAAGGACACCCTAAAAGAATAGAGCAGGATTCCAACAAGGTGAAGATAGTGGTAGTCCTCGTAAGAGGAAAAAAAGAAACATAAGAAAGTTGAGGAATCACTTGAACCTGATGTAGATCCTAATAGTATATCTATCTCTGATGCTGAAACTGAGAGTGGTAATATTGATGAGTCTCTTGATAAGGAGGAAGTTGAGGAAGAACCTGAAAAGCACACTAAGAACACTAGGTACACTAAGGAAGATTTTATTGCTAATAAACATGGTAAAGAGAGAACCTTGGGTGCAGAAACCTATGCCTTTTCCAGGTAAGAAACACAAGTCAAAGGAGGAAGAACACTACAACAAGTTTTGTGAGTGGATGAAGCCTTTATTTTTGCAAATTCCTTTGACTGATGCTATTAAGTTACCTCCTTATTCAAAGTATATGAAGGATATTGTCTCTAATAAAAGGAAGATTCTTAATGAGGAGATTTCTACTTTGCTTGCTAATTACTCCTTTAATGGTAAGGTTCCAAGAAACTTGGTGATCCAGGTATACCAACTATTCCTTGCTCCATTAAGAATAATTATGTTAGAACTGCTTTATGTGATTTGGGAGCTGGAGTTAGTGTTATGCCTTTTTCTCTCTACAAGAGGCTCCAGCTAGAAAAGTTGATACCAACTGATATATCTTTGCAAATGGCTGATAAGTCAACTACTATTCCTGTTGGTATATGTGCAAATGTTCCTGTTCAAGTTGCTCATAATTGCATGGTCTTAACTGATTTTGTTGTGCTTGAGATGCCTGAAGATGATAATATGTCTATCATTCTTGGGAGACCTTTTCTTAATACTGCAGGTGTTGTTATCAATTGTAATCAAGGGAAAGTAACATTCAATATTAATGAAAAAGAGCACACTGTCTATTTCCCCAAGAAGGTTGTTAAGAGCTATTGCCTGAATTCCATTGAAATTTTTGAGGGCATCAAGGTTGGAGAAATATATTGTCCCATTCCACAAGAAAATTTTGAAACTATTATGATTGGGACCATTGCTATCAAGTATGAGGTAACATAATAACCTTGTGGAACGCAAAGTTTTGCTTCATATAAGATTGTTTTGGTAACAAGACTTGATCAACCTTGTTAACAAAAGGATTTTTATGAACAAAATAATGTTTCCACTATGGTTATACTTGCTTTGTTTTTCCTTTCTCCTTCCTAGTCTTTGCTTTAGCTTTAGTTTTGCTAGTTGTTTGCTTGTTTGAGTTTCTTAGAGCTCCTGTAGTTTGTCTTTTGGTTTGTTTTTGCTTCTTATGAAAAAACTGTTTATGCGAGAAAATCAATTTTCATAACCTGAAAATTGGCCAAAAATAAAGTTTCCCGAAAAATCCCAGAAAATTCAAAATAAATTTTTCCTCAAAAAAAGGGGCAGAGTGGCACCTGAGATGACCCAAGGGCCACCCCTAGGCCCCACACCCATGGTAGGCGTGGCCTACCTAGTGGTGGCGCCTAGGGGGTCTGGCCCACCTGGGCCCCTCCAGGCTGCCTCCTCAAAGCCACCTTCTTTCTCTCTCCCAAAAAACACCGGAAAACTTTGTCAAGCTCGTGTTCTTGCTATTCTTTCTCGTGATTTTCGTTCTCCTTGTTCAGCCCATCTCAAGTGCTGATGTTTGGAGGGTTTGCTCCTTGGTATGTGCCTCCTCCACTTGTCCAATCAGATTTGTGATTGGTAGATTTATCTTGAGTATTTTGCTGCTATAGGTGACAGGTTGTTTAAGCTTGCATGCTTGTTCTATGCTTAGAAACTTTGTTTTGATGCATGTGTAGTCCTCTAGCAAGTTCCTATAGTAGTTGCTCATCATTTATCAACATAGAAATCACTCGGTTTGATGGTTATCTAAAAATTTCAGCAAGGAAGATGAGTGCTTATTCACTGAATAAATATGACTTGATGGTGCGTGAGCCAATGAAGGTTCATCGTGAGGAGGCAGTTTTTCCTTCCATATACCCATGCCATGAATTTATGAGAGCTGCGGGGATCCTCCAAGATTTCCAAACTTTGGTTACAAGTGCAGGGTTGGAGCACTTTGTTGAAGGTGAACCAATCCAATATGTTAAGCTAACCATGGCTTTTGTGCAGGACTTTCGGTTCACTTGGTCTACCTCTAATCCCATGGTCCATTACAAAATATATAATACCTGTCGACCTGCCTTTTGTTGATTTCTGTGCAGCAATTAGAGTACCTCAGTGGGGATCTTGTGAGAAGATCAAGGAGAGGCCCAAGTCACTTATTGATTTGTATGCTGAGATTTACCAAGGTTTCGACTTCTCAAAGGAAAGTGGTAAAATTCAGAACATCCAGCTCCCAGCTATTAGATACTTTGCCTATTTCATTACCAAGTGTGTTCTTTCTAGAAAGACTGCTAGAAAGTTGTGTTCTTTTGATCTAGCTTTTATTGCAGCTGCTCTGAATAGGAATAGTTCTTATAGTTTGGGTGCTTTGATAGCTCACCGTCTCACCACCAACCGTGAGAAGGGTGGAATTTGTGGAGGTCTCATTGCTTCTAGGTTGCTAGCTTTCCATGGTTTAGAGCATCACTTTTCAGATTTTCAGTTCTCCATAGAGAGGCTTGATATTGAATCCATGATTCAGCACGATTTTGTTTCTTTGGGAGCTAATGTGATAAGTTTGCCATTTGAACTATCTTTTGTCCAGCAGGGTTGGAGAAAGGGTAGGACTGAGAAAATAGTTTATTTGCCTGCACCTATTTTGTTTAACTTTGATAACAGGCAAGGATGGTCGCTTACAGAGGAAGAGGTTGACACATATGTTGGGGAACTCTCCCAGCAATAAGAGAATGTTTAAGAGGATGCCGAAGACAATTCGGTTTAGCCCTCCAACTTGGGAGAGTCTTCATACCAGCAGCCCTCATTTGATTGGGGCGCGTCTTCTTCTTCATCACAGGTGCCTGACTATGATCATTCCTATGATGACCCACCAGCATGGGGTCACTATGCGCGTTACTGAACCCCGCGTAGGCCAGAAGCCTAAGCTTGGGGGGGGGGTATACCGACATCACACTCATCTACATATCATGTTCGGTCGGTTCTTTGTATATCCATTGTTTTCGCTTTCTTTTTGGTTCTTGTTGTTGCTTTCTCAAAAACCCAAAAATACCAAAAATATTTTAGTTGTTTCTCTTGGTTTGTTTCTTTGCTTTGGTTTGCCTTAAAAGAAAAACCCAAAAAGATTTTGCTTTGTTTGGTTTGATTTGTTTTTGTTTGTTCTTTTTGTTTGCTTGTTTCTAAAAAAATCGAAAACACAAAAAATATTTGTTGTTCTTCTTTGGTTTTGTGAGTTCTTCGCAGAGTTCAATCGTCCTTAGTGGATATTGGTTTTCATGTTAATTATTCAAGTCACACAAGTGAAGGGTGATGATGAAGATTAAGACAACTCGAGGTGTGGTAAGAGGCTGGCAACAAACTCTATTTGTTTCATTTTTGTACATATACTCATCATTGTGAGCATGCTTAGCCTATTTGTGTAAGGTGTATGTCATTATGGATGCTTAGTAGTTCTTGATTGTCTATGATTAGCTCCAGCTTGCTAATAATTTGTAGCATGTCATATGAATGTTTGCTTGCATTGTTCTATTCATACTTTGGTATGACATTGTGGTATCCTCCTCTAACTGTTCATGTGAATCGACTTGGCACATGCTCACACATGCATATGACTAATCAATAGTCAATAAGCCTCAATGATTTATTTTGCCTCAGAGTTCTTGTATCACTTTCATGCCATAGTTAGTCCTGTTTTGTTGCAAGCATGATTATGACAGTTATTGCTCTCTCGTTTGTCGCTCCCTCTCTATTGCTAGCCTTCACTTGCACTGAGTATGAGCTCTACATGTGCTTCCAACTCCCCAAAACCAATATTGCCAGTTGTGTCCACCATACCTACCTATTAGCATCATTTGCTATTTCAGTGCATATTCCATATGCCGTGTTTTCTTCCAAAAATAAAATGTTTGTCTGTTTTGAGAAAGTTAGTTAGTAAAGCTCTCACGAACTTGATGGAACACTTTATTCTTTGCGCTTAATAATTCTAAACCATTGTGACTAGTCCATGAAAGTTATATGCTTGCTTATTATATAATGGGAGTCAACAGAACCGTGTTGTCACGGGGAACGCTTTCAACACTTTTTGGATATCTCATCTAGTTGACTCCTTGCTCTTTTGTTTATGGATGTCGGATGGAACACTTTATTCTTTGCGCTTAATAATTCTAAACCATTGTGACTAGTCCATGAAAGTTATATGCTTGCTTATTATATAATGGGAGTCAACAGAACCGTGTTGTCACGGGAACGCTTTCAACACTTTTTGGATATCTCATCTAGTTGACTCCTTGCTCTTTTGTTTATGGATGTCGACGATGTGAAATAAAAGGGGAAGTTGTTAGTTCATGGAGTTTATACATTGTGTTAGAGAAACGCCTGGGCCGCTAGCCTAAGCCATGCTTAATCATGGTGGAAACTTGCAGCATCACCATAATGAGCATCTATGAAGCTTCCTCAATAAAAAAGCTATGCATATGGTAAATAAAAAGATTGCTGAGATGCTTATTGTCTGCTTGCCTTGTCATTTTGGTTATGGGAAAGCTCATGTACCATGTGCAAGGGGTACCCTGTTGGCGGTTCTCGATGATATGCATGTATTTACAATGACAAGAACTTTCAGGTGACCAAAGTTGAGTAGAATGCGGAGCGACCCTCGTACTCAAGGGACTTGGGATTTCCAGTCTATGGTATGTCAAGCATATGATTCAGAGTGGACCTCACTTTCACCTTAACCACATGAAGATGCCTATGATAGGGGCAATGAGAGCTCAAAGCTAATGAGTACCTTCCTTTCAGCATTGGGAAGCCTTTCAAACCTTCACAAAACCGTTTTCACAACTTTGTTGAGTCACCACTTATTCTATGAGAACCTTCTTGAGAGCATAGTTGTCCTTCTTGTGTTTGTTCCAAAACTTGGTTAATTATGTCATGACTTTGATGCTTGTATCTCTGATATCTTTACTTCTAGTCTTCATGTGAACTTCAGGGGTGCATTGGCATTTATATTGTGCTCTTCAAACAAAGGCAAGTGAGATACCACTCTATCATACCTTATTATGAGCATTGCAATGTTGCTTATGTTTATGTTTCATGCTACTTATTATTATTGAGTTGGTTCCTCTTCATAGCTTGCAATGACTATTGAGTAGACCTAGTTGCATACTCCTTATTATGAATTGTCTAAGCATCTACTCCTATGCTAAGAATATATACATCATATGAAGAAAAGTGTTCGTGAAAGTTCTTTTATCACACTCAGTTTTCAACTGAATTGCTTGAGGACAAGTAATAAGCTAAGCTTGGGGGAAGTTGATACGTCCAAAACGTATCTACTTTCTCGAACACTTTGCTATTGTTTCTTCTCTAAAACTTATGTGATTTGGATACAACTAACACGGACTGACGTTGTTTTCAACAGAATTACCTTCGTGTCTTGTTTTTGTGCAGAAAATGAACTATCAGGAAAAATCCCGAAAAATATGCCAAAAATTATATTTCACCAGAAGATCCATGGAGCCAGAAGGGGAGACAGAGGGGAGGCCTGGGGGGCCCAGACCCACCCCAGGCGCGGGCCCACTGGCCCCGTGCCTGGGGGAGGTCTGGCCACCCCAGGCAGCTCCTCGGCCTCCCTTTGCGGCTATAAGTTGCCTTCTGACCTAAAAACTCAGGGGGGGGGGGGTCGATAGTTTTCCAAAAAGAGTTCCGCTCCGCTGCCGCCACGAGAAACCAAGATTCGGATCCAGAAACTCCGTTCTAGCGCCCTGCCGGGACAGGAATTTGGAGAGGATCATCGTCATCGTCATCACCAATGCAACTCCATCAACCACCGATGTTTTCCTCATCCATGAGTGAGTATCCCCCGCTGTAGGCTTGGGGATGGTAGGGATTGGATGAGTTCTATCATATAATTGAATAAGATCTGTTAGGGGCATAGTGCCTAGTATCTCTATTAGTGCTATTTGACTTTGTTGCAACTTGTTGTGCTTAATGCTTGTCACTAGGGCCCGAGTGCCATGATCTCAGATCTGAACTTACTATTGAATCATTATGATAGTATTGTTTGTGATCTTATCTGCAAGTTGTGTATACATATCATTGTCCGGATCCAAAGGCCCCAAAGTGACAATAATTGGGACAATCGGAGGGGATGGCTGTGGTGTGAGGATCACATGTGTTCACGGAGTGTTAATGCTTTGCTCCGGTGCTCTATTAAAAGGAACACCTTAATTGCTAGTAGTTCCCTAGAGGCCCCGTTGCCACGGGCTGGCTGGACAGAAGATGTTGTGCAAGTTCTCATTGCGAGCACGTATGACTATATATGGAGCACATGCCTAGGATTGTTTAGTACTTGGATGCTTGTTATTATTTATCTGCAATGCCCTAGTTCTTTGAAGTAACATGTTTAGACTCGTCCATGCAACACCCGTCCATCCATCCAAATGCCTACCGCACTCGAATCCTACTATTACCATTACTGTTACTACTGTTGTTGTTTCACTGTTGTTGTTTTTGTTTTTGTTGCTGTTGCTTTGTTGTTGCTACTACAAACTGTTGGTACTGATAAACTTCTGTGAGCAAGAACTATTTCCAGGTGTAGCTGAACTGTCAACTCAGTTGTTAAGGCTTGCAAGTATTCTTTGGCTCCCCTTGTGTCGAATTAATAAATTGGGTAATACTACCCGCGAAGACTGTTGCGATCCCCTATACTTGTGGGTCATCAATAGTTCTTCTGGATATGCTTGTGTTAACGATTTTCATGCAAATGAAAGGACTTGTGTGATGATTAAAACCCTCGCTATTGATTCTTACTCAGTAAAGAAAATTATTGAGAATTATGTAGGGCATCTATAGGTACCTACAGAATGGAAACCCTCTAAACCCCTCGAAGAAAAGAAATGTTGGAGATATGCCCTAGAGGCAATAATAAAAGTAGTTATTATTATATCTTTGTGTTTATGATAAATGTTTACATTCATGCTATAATTGTATTAACCGGAAACATTAATACTTGTGTGATTTGTAAACTTATTAGAGTCCCTAGTAAAGCCTCTTTATAATACTAGCTTGTTGGTTAATATATGATCATGGTTTCCTGATCATGAACATTGAGATGTTATTAACAACAAGATCATATCATTAGGAGAATGGTGTGATGGACATACTCCTATAGATAAGCGTAACATAAAGATCAAGTTATTTCAATAGTTCGTTTGCTATAAGCTTTCAGATACATAGCAACCTAATTCCTTCGACCATGAGATCATGCTAATCAGCATTACCGGATGGATGCTTTGATGACATCAAACACCACTTCGTAACTGGGTGGGTTATAAAGGTGGCATTGAGTGTTCGGAAAGTATGTATTGAGGCACATGGATCAATGATGCAGCTCAGATCACTGTAGAGCTTCGTTGGGATACCCCAAGAGGAAGGTGTGAAGAGCTGATGCGTGGAACAACACTTTGTTGGGAGACCCCAAGAGGAAGGTATGATGCGGTACAACAACAAGTTTTCCCTCAGTACGAAACCAAGGTTATCGAACCAATAGGAGGAAGGAAATGTCCCAAAGGTGTTGCAAGCAACATGGAAACCTGCACAACACAAACTCAAGACTTTGCCCCAACTAACAGTGAGGTTGTCAATCTCACCGGTTGCTGTAACAAAGGATTAACTGTATGGTGTGGAAGGTTATGATGGTTTGTAGTAAGTAAACAGTAAAAATGGAAGATGTATCAATGGTAACCGGGGTCCATAGTTCACTAGAGGTGCTCTCCTTATATAATGGCATGAAGGGTAAACAAATTACAGCAGGGCAATTGACAGGAACGGAGCAAGGCATAACAATGCAATACTAGACAAAAAGATCCTATGAGATTCAATTGGGCAATACAACAATATACATAGACTGCCATCTAATTGCATCTATGACTAGAAGTCCACCTTCAGGTTATCATCTGAACCCCCTCCAGTATTAAGTTGCAAGCAATAGACAACTTCTTTAAGCAAAGTGTGTAAGGTAAACAATCCACTTGTTCCATGAACAAGAGACCGTTGTTTTCTCCCTAGTGGCAACAACACATCTACAGCCAAAGAGATTTATGTCACTCCCCTTGGAAACTAGAGTCATGAACCCACTATAGAGCATAAATACCCCCTCTTGGAGTCACTAGCAACTACTTGGCCAAGATATCTACTAACAACGGAGAGCATGCAAGATCACAAACAACACAGACATGATAGAATCAATAAGACAAAACCATTAATCAATCTGACATAGTAATCTCAATATCCATCGGATCCCCACACACACAACATGAATGATTACAAATAGATTAGATCTTGATCATGAACGGAGCTCACAAGATCTATACATGAAAGCACAAGGAGGAGATACAACCATCTAGCTACTACATGGACCCGTACTCCAAGGTGAAACTACTCACGCTTCATACCGGAGAAGAAGGCCTCTGGGATGATCTCCCCTCCGGCAGGGTGCCGAGAAGAACTTCAGATCCCCCTTGATCTAGGGACGATGGTGGCGGCGGCTACAAACGGTTTCATGGAGTTTTGATCGGGTGCCCAGTGTTTCTGCATCGGGGGCTTCTTATAGACGAAGAGGGAGGCCGAGGGGGTGCTCGAGGCGGCTGCACCCCCCCAGGCATGGGGTGGGCCCACCCATGCGGCCAGGGGTTTGGCCCCCTCGAGGCCCTCCTCCGTCTCGTACTCTGGCTTCGTGTCGCCCACAGTAAAATATTGACTTTGGCTTTTGTCCCATCTAATTCCGAGAATATTGATTTTCTGCCTTTCTGGAAGCAAAAACAGAAGAAAACAGGCAACTGGCACTGTGGCAACTTGTTAATAGGTTAGTTCCAGAAAACATATAAAAACACCTCGAAGTGTAAACAAAGCAAAGCAAAGTAGATACTAAACAAGCATGGAACGTCAAAAATTATAGATACGTTTCCGATGTATCAAGCATCCCCAAGCTTAATTCCTGCTCATCCTCGAGTAGGTAAGTGATAAAAAAGAATAATTTTTGAGGTGACATGCACCATCAAAACCAATATCAAACCATTTGCAAGCATTGAAAGCTGGAATCAAAGATCTCTAAACATGTGCATGAAAGATGGAGTTCTAACAATAAGACAAAGTAACTATGCATGCAACATGAAAGGCTACAAACAAAGATCATGAATAGCATGCATTGAAAAACGTTTGCTTGTTTCACATACAGAAAACATGGCATAGTGGCAATCAGCTTGTCCCTCATAGAGTAGCAAATAGATGCATAGGACACCTTCAAAGTTCATAAGATTGACTAGATACAAGTAGCACAAGAACAAGTAATATCACAATATGCATCAATCAATAAGTTTTGGGACACTGCACATAGAACTAAGAATGGCAACTATGATCTCTTAATGGTGCCTAAAGGTAGAAGGTGGAGACTCAATATAATAGTAGAAGAAAGGCCCTTCATAAGGGAAGCAGGGATTTCAAGTTTCAAAATAGCTTCCAAAAATTATGGTACTTGTTAGCTTTCAGCCCTCATTGCCCCTATCATAAGCATCTTGAAGTGATTAAGGTTAAAATGAACAAACTAGGGAGTATATGCTTGACAAAGTATAAGTTGGCAATCTCATGTCCCTTGAATACGAGGGCCACACCTCATGCTACTCAACTTCAGTCACCTGTAAGTTCTTGTCATAGTAAGTACATGCGTATCATAGAGAACCGCCAACGGGGTACCCCTTGCACATGGTACAAGAGCTATCCCATAACCAAAATGACAAGGCAAGCAGACAATGAGCATCTCAGTGATATTTTTATTTACTATGTGCATAGATTTTTATTGAGGATGCTTCACAGAATGCTCATTATGGTGATGCTGCAAGTTTCCACCATGATTAGGCCTGGCTTAGGCTAGCGGCCCAGGCGTTTCTCTAACACAAAATACATAGCTTTATGGACTTACAAGCTCCCTCTTTATTTCACACCGGTGACATCCATAGACAAAATAGCATGATATCAACTATGTACAAAGTACAAGTGCAATGTTGAAAATGTTCCCCATGACAGCATGGTTCTGCTAATTCCAACGTATAAATGCAAGAATATACAACATAGATGACACAATGGTTCAAGTTTATTAGGGGCAAGGAATATAAAGTGTGCCATCAAGTTTGTGAGGGATTTAATCACTAAGTTTTCACATAACAAAATACTTTTTAATTGGAAGATAGCTGAAAACAAGAATATACTTGGAATGGTGTAACACACCATGCATAGGAATTATAGTGGACACTTTAGAATAACTGGGTTTCTTGGGAGTTGGAAGCATGAATAGAACTTACTCATACAAGTGGAGGCTAGCAAAAGACTGGGAGCAACCAACTAACAGAGCAATAATGGCCATAATCATGCAGAGCGACAAAACATTACTAATCAAAACATAGAGTGGTACTACAAGTCAAGGACTAAATGATCATAGAGGCTATGGTGACTTGTCATAGTCATAACATGGTGTGAGCATGTGCCAAGTCAACCCAAACAAAACATCAAAGGAGAATACCACAATACTATGCTTTTGTATGCTAAAACAATGCATGATTTCTTCAAGGCACACTAAGCAATCCCAATTGTTTGTAACAAGACATGATACAACAATAATCACTAAGCATAAGGTCAAAACAACACCAATCATGTCATGCTAAAGTCTAAGTCACAATCAATGCAAGCTCCTCTTGCACTTCCAAGCAAGAACTTTCTACTCCTTTCCAACACCAATCGACTTATTTGAAACAACACAGCGAGAACGGGGGTCCAAACTACTTTATTTAAGCAAACTAAACAAACTAAGCAAAGCAAATGAAAACTAAGACGCTCCAAGAACAACACAACAATGCATGAAACAATAAAAACGAAGTGTCTAGACATACCTGAGCTTTTTATTGATAAAGAAGGGGATGCCTTGGGCATCCCCAAGCTTTGACGCTTGTACCTCTTGGATATTTCTTGGGGTGACACCGGGGTGGCATCCCCAAGCTTGAGATTTTGTCCATTCTTCATCTCATTACATCATTCTCTATCTACACTTGAATTTTTTCCTTCATACAAAACTTCACACGATCTTCATTAGCAACATTAGTGTATTCAAAAGATAATAGACCTTTAGGCTTAGCTTTGGAACAACAAAAATTTTCACTAAAAACACAAGCTACTGTAGCAAATCCTTCAAAAAGCTCAATTCCCCAAAAGAGAACTCAAAAAGGAATCAATAAGAAGCAAATGCAAATAATGGTAGAAATCTGTCAAAACAGACCAGCAGGTAGAAACCGATATTTTCGAAAATCTTCTATTGCTCAAATAAAAAAGTGTTGAACTAACGAAAGTTAGCTAGCATACTGGGGGATTTATTCACAAATGTTGGTGGAGGATAGAAATCTGTTTCGGGACAACAACTCTCCAAACCTTACTTTCCTCTCATTAGAGGTCATTCTTGGCACAAAAAGCAAACAAAAAGGATAAGGAGAGGTCATTACTGAAGTAATAACTCCTAAGACTCAAGGAAACTCTTGGATTATCTCCCAACAAGTACTTTTCTTTAACGCCTTTAAGTTAGGCACAAGAAGCAAGAAATCAAGTATTTTCAAATGAAGCATTAGATCTCTTGTTCTCTCCTTTCTTACCTTTCTTCTTCTCTTTAGGGAAGATATGATTGCTTACTAGAGGAGCAAAATGCATCATGCCTTTTCCCACATCTATTATTGCTCCAAGGTGTTTCAGTAGGGATCTTCCAAGTGTGATCTGTCCTTTGCCTACACATTCAATAACAAGATAATCAGTAGTCACCATTTTCCCTGAGATTTTTGTAAACACACCTTCAGCTATTCCAATGGGTAATAAGGTGGCATTATTAGTAAGAGAGATTTCCTATCCTCCTTTAGAAAGCCCCTAAATACTCAAAGACTCATAAATATCTTTAGGCATAAGGCAAAATTCAGACATGATATCACAACGAGCATCAAAAGTTGCACTATTTATATTGACTTTGATTGTGGGAAACCACTTTGAAGGCTTAGAATTTATTGGAACATAATCATGGTACTCCCTAAGTGTGTGATAGCAACTGTTCAAAGCAGCAGTACTGGACTCAAGAGTGTTCAACCTAGCAAAAATATTTATGAAAGAGGAATTAGACTTGCCAGGCGTATTATAAATTATAATCTATTTCTTTATGGCATCAAAAGCTTCATCCTCAGTACATTGAAAAATATCTTTCTCAGCCACAACATCCAAAGCATATCTATAACAAAGAGCAATACCGCGGTAGAAACTATTAATAATCAAGCTAAGACTCATCTTAGGCTCAGTTTCCCTTTATAAAGCAGAGATTCTAGACCAAGCTTCTTTAAAACTCTCTTCATTTTTTTGCTTAAAAGTGAAGATCTCTTCCATAGGTGTCACAGAGATGGGACCAAAACAAGACATGGTAGCAACTAGGGCAGGAGCTATTTTTGTGTGTTTTTGAATAGAGAAAGCAAACCAAACTAAACTATTTTTTTTGAGTTTTTGATAAAAATAGGCAAAAAAACAAAGCAAAAGAAACTAAGCAAACTAAAAACAAAGCAAAGAGAAAGGTTGAGGAGGACTCCCCTTGTGAAGACGTCCTTAGCCTCCCTGGCAACGGCGCTAGAAATGTCTTGATGCGTGCAGCAGCACTTCGTTGGGAGACCCCAAGAGGAAGGTATGATGCGGTACAACATCAAGTTTTCCCTCAGTAAGAAACCAAGGTTATCGAACCAGTAGGAGGAAGGAAACGTCCCAAAGGTGTTGCAAGCAACGTGGAAACCTGCACAACACAAACTCAAGACTTTGCCCCAACTAACAGTGAGGTTGTCAATCTGACCGGTTGCTGTAGCAAAGGATTAACTGTATGGTGTGGAAGGTGATGATAGTTTGCAACAATTAAACAATAACAATGGAAGATGTATCAATGGTAAAGATTGGACCGGGGTCCATAGTTCACTAGAGGTGCTCTCCTTAGATAAACAACATGGCATGAAGGGTAAACAAATTACAGCAGGGCAATTGACAGGAACGGAGCAAGGCATAACAATGCAATACTAGACAAAAAGATCCTATGAGATTCGATTGGGCAATACAACAATATACATAGACCGCCATCCAACTGCATCTATGACTAGAATTCCACCTTCAGGTTATCATCCGAACCCTCTCCAGTATTAAGTTACAAGCAACAGACAACTTCTTCAAGCAAAGTGTGTAAGGTAAACAATCCACTTGTTCCATGAACAAGAGACCGTTGTTTTTCCCTAGCGGCAACAACACATCTACAACCGAAGAGATTTATGTCACTTCCCTTGGAAACTAGAGGCATGAACCCACTATCGAGCATAAATACCCCCTCTTGGAGTCACTAGCAACTACTTGTCCAAGATATCTACTAACAACGGAGAGCATGCATGATCACAAAAAACACAGACATGATAGAATCAATAAGACAAAACCATTAATCAATATGACATAGTAATCTCAATATCCATCGGATCCCCGCAAACATAACATGCATGATTACAAATAGATTAGATCTTGATCATGAACGGAGCTCACAAGATCTATACATGAAAGCACAAGGAGGAGATACAACCATCTAGCTACTACATGGACCCGTAGTCCAAGGTGGAATCATGCTTTATACCGGAGAAGAAGGCCTCCGGGATGATCTCCCCTTCAGCAAGGTGTCGGGAAGAACTTCAGATCCCCCCGATCTAGGGACGATGGTGGCGGCAGCTACAGACGGTTTCGTGGAGTTTTGATCGGGTGCCTAGGGTTTCTGCATTGGGGGCTTCTTATAGGCGAAGAGGGAGGCCGAGGGGGTGCCCGAGGCGGCTGCACCCCCTAGGCGCGGGTGGGCCCACCCGTGCGGCCAAGGGGTGTGGCCCCCTCGAGGCCCTCCTCCGTCTCGTACTCTGGCTTCGTGTTGCCCACGGTAAAATATTGACTTTGGCTTTTGTCCCGTCCAATTCCGAGAATATTGATTTTCTGCCTTTCTGGAACCAAAAACAGAAGAAAACAGGCAACTGGCACTATGGCAACTTGTTAATAGGTTAGTTCCAGAAAACATATAAAAACACCTCAAAGTGTAAACGAAGCAAAGCAAAGTAGATACTAAAAAAGCATGGAAATTCAAAAATTATAGATACGTTTCCGACGTATCAAGAGCACAACAATAAGTTTTCCCTCACTTATGAAACCAAGGTTATCAAACCATTAGTAGGAAGGAAACAACTCCAAGGTGTTGCTACCAACTTGGAACCTGGACAACACAAACTCAAAACTTTGCCCCAACGTATAGTGAGGTTGTCAATCTCACCGGTTTGCTGAAAAACAAAGGATTAAACATATAGTATGGAACATAGTAGTTGCTTGTAGAAAGTAAACGGTAATAGTAGAGGATGTATCAATGATAAAGATTGGACCGGGGTCCACAGTTCACTAGAGGTGTTATCCTTAAGATAGATAACATGCTGGGTGAACAAATTACAGTGGGGAAATTGACAGATTGAGAAAGCATAACAATGCATATACTAGACATCATGACTCCTATGAGATTTGATTGGGCATTACAACAATATACATAGACCATAATCCAACTGCATCTATGACTAATAATCCACCTTCAGGTTATCATCCGACCCCCTTCCAGTATTAAGTTCCAAGCAACGGATAATTTCATTAAGCAATGTGTGTAAAGTAAACAATACAATTGTTCCATGAACAAAATATTGTTGTTTTCTCCCTAGTAGCAACAACATATCTACAAACTTGGAGATTTTTGTCACTTCCCTAGATTACTAGAGCATGAACCTACTATCGAGCATAAATACCCCCTCTTGGAGTCACAAGCATCTACTTGGCCAAGATAGCTACTAGCAACGGAGAGCATGCAAGATCAAAAATAACACAGACATGATAGAATCAATAATCAATCTGACATAGTATCTCAATATCCATCGGATCCCCGCAAACACAACATGTATGGTTACAAATAGATGATCTTGATAATGAACGGAGCTCACAAAATCTAAACATGATAGCACAAAGGAGGATAAACAACCATCTAGCTACTGCATGGACCCATAGTCCAAGGGTGAACTACTCACGCATCATACCGGAAGCTGACATGGTGATGAAGAAGGCCTCCGGATGTCGTGGTATTGCCGACGAGTACGCCATGGAGGGGTCCTCACAGTGCATGTTTAGAGACGTGGGGGAAGGCGGACGGTTGACGGGTACGAGGTAACACAGCTTACCTAGGTTCAGATGCCATGACGGTGGCGGAATCCTACTCCTGCTATAAATCACTATAAGGGAAATACGCTGAGTTACAGAGATAGGTTCGCTATGCGAGGTGTATGCTAATCGCTACTTGGTCGTGTGAAGTTGTGCTCTAAAGGCTCCCATAGGCCCGACTTATATAGTCGCCAGGTCCTAGGGTTACAGGGAAAAGTCCTAGCCGGACAGGTTACAGAGTCCTACACCGTCTATTACTAGTCTTCCGTGTCTTGTACTCCAAGGCTCCGGGTACGTTGGTGACTCCAGCCATAGCCTTCCTTTATCCGGCATGGGCCTCCCTTCTGGATCCATCTAACTGGGCCACCCAACAGGCCATGGGCCATGCTACCAACTGTGGGCCACCCGAGTTATCCGGATATGATACATGCTATGAGGATACCCATATAGCATATCCCTAATAGTAGCCCCTGGAGAACTCCGAGATCTTGCGTCGTCTTGCCTCTTCACGTGGAATGCTCCGTCTAGATGGATGTCGGCAAATCGTCAAGCAATATCTTGTAGTCCTCCCAAAGAACCCTGCAAGGTTTTCTCCGTCTTCAATTAGCAAGCCGGAGAAATGCTGAATCTTCCATCATACTCTTCCGTAGCCGGACTGGATCTGTCCATGCCGGAATCTTCTGATGTGATGGCTCATCTGCCTATGTCAGCTAGGGCGACGTAGACGTAGGTCAGTGATGCCTCGTAACTCACACATGCAGATAACACAATCATGTCCGATTTTCCCGCGCGAGCGATATGAACCATTGGCGGTGACGGTTGGGACGTGGCGAAATTTCCGCGCACATTTGCGCACACGTCGTCTACGCGGCAACCATCCGATCAAGCTGCACGAATCTTGATGCTGGAGATCATAAAAAGTAACTACGGTGAATTTTTTTTACTTTTCACCTCATTCTCTCTTCGCATCGTCTTCTTCCTCCAGCAAGCGCTCCCTTGAGCTCTCTGCGAAACCTCGCAAAAAACCCTAACTCTCAATCTCGCCAGTCACTTCCAAACTCGCGTAATGGCCAGCAACAGCTCTAATCCCTCGATGGCGGCATCAGGCGAAGCCGCGGTGAATCCGGCGAGCTCTGTCGTCGTGCCCCTAGAGGGCCTGGTCATCCCTGTCTCCGTGGTGGTCGAGACCACCGGCGGTGACCATAATCCGGCTGCGCTAGAGCTGCTAGAGGAGGACAACGACTCCCACAAGGGTGATTGGCACGGTTCGGACATCACGGAATGCGACATCAAGGAGCTGATCGTCGAGGGCTATCTCCCCGCGACGGAGGGGCTCGCCTGGCGGGCGACGCCGGCTGGTGAGGTCACACCTTCTCCCAAGCCGGAGAAAAGGTGTACCTCAAAGCACAATTGGTACGCGGTGTCTCCCTGCCCATCTCTAACTTCTTCTTTTCCGTCTTGAACCACTACCGAGTCCAGCCCCAAAACCTTTCTCCCAATAGTATCCTAGCGCTCAGCAATTACGCGACACTCTGCGAGGGTTACTTAGGGATTAAGCCTAGGCTAGATCTCTTCGTGTATTTCTTCACCGTCAAGCGTGAAGCCGGAGCCAGCAAGGACGAACTTAGAAATTGTGGCACCATAAGCTTCAAGATCCGTCCTGGCTGGCGGTTCCCCGACATCGTCGGCCATGAGTCTTGCAAGAACTGGCAGCGTACTTACTTCTACGGCCCAGATATCACTCTGGCCTGCCAAGAAGTAACGTACCCGGACCTCGTCGATGGAGCCACCGCCGAAACTTCAACATGGAGATCCCAGGCCTCCCTTCCCTCCGACATCGACGCTTCCCGCGCTATAAGGCAGATAGAGGGGTTCGTAGAGACAGGTTTGACCGGCTTGGACCTAGCCATGTGCTGGTTCATCAGGTGAATCCAACCTCTGCAGCACCGCTCGAAGCTAATGCACGAGTATACCAGCGATAGAAGGGATAGCCTCCGCATTTCCTTGGACAATTTCTAGAGCGACTCCGTGAAGCTCCGTCTTAAGGACATCGTCAAGGTGAAGGACAAGAAGTGTGGCTTCACCATCACCTACGACATGTTTGTAGACAGCAAGTGCCCAAAGGTAACTGTTTATATTCCGTGTATGACATATACTCAAGTTCTTCCATCTAGAAATTGTCATCCCATCTAACACGGTGGTTCTTCACCTTACAGCTTAGCGACATAGATGAGGACAGCATGGCTCCTCAAATCTATGATCCAAAGATGAAGGAAGTCACTGTCGTGTCCGACGACGATGCTCCATTGGCGCGAAAGCGGAAGAGCTCCACCTCTGATGCTGCCGACGGAGGCAAGAAGAAGACGGAGGGTGGAGCCTCCAAGAAGACTACCGCCGCCCTGGAGGCGGAGAAAAGAAAGACTACCGGGATCCCCTTTGCCAAAGCACCCCCTCTTGTGTAAGCTTCTTTCTCTCCGACATTGTCCATTTATCTGTCTTGTTCCTGTACTTATGCATTTAGCACGTTTCAGGAAGAAAGCCACGACCAGCTTGAAGAAGACCTCCAAAACATTGGGGGCTTCTAGAACCATCAAGGACATGCTGCATCGCGATGCATCTCCCACCATCGCCCCTTCTACTCCCAGTGTCAAGCCCTCCTTTGCTCCGAGAAGCTCACAAGTCAAGGAAACATCTGGCCCTTCCGCCATGGAAGTGGACTCAGGTGCCTCTATAGATATTGTTGTCGTCGGCGAGCAGGCGAGCAGGAGAGGGCCACACACCCAATGGCTAAAGCTTCGGATAAGGATGCCATCGGTGGCGGTAAGGCGGTGGTGGAAGCTGGTACTTCTACCGTAGGCGGTGCCCCCACACCCAATAAAACCATAGAGTATCCGAAGATAGTCTATCCGGTACTTACACCGGGTAGCACTGCTCTGGTTCCAGGTGCGGCGCCGACATTTCCGATGTGCGGTCTAGAGGAGCTCCTCCGACAAGCAGAGATCTTGCAAGGAAACAACGTATCCTTTGGCAAGATGCTGGCCGAGAGTGCTACAAACCTCAAGATCATTGCACTTGTAAGTTTTATTTGCCTTTTGCATTTCATACGAGTATACCACTATAGCCCCCGAGGATTTAGACGGAAAACCATAGGTCTTTGCGTCTAGATGCTCTAAGAGTGACTAAGCTAGAAAACTTCTCACTGTAGCCCCCAAGCATATAGGTGGAATGAATTATTCCGACTAGATGCTTTAAGAGTAGCATACGCAGTGTATAAATTTCAATACTGTAGCCCCCAAGCCTCTAGTTGTAACTCAATTAGTTCCGACTAGATGCTTAAAGAAAATCTAAGCATACATCCGAGTTAAAAACTTCTCACTGTAGCCCCCAAGCTTCTAATCAAAAACTGAATTAGTTCCGACTAGATGCTTAAAGAAAGACTAAGCATATTGCTAAGTTAAAAACTCTCGCTGTAGCCCCCCGAGCGTCTAGGTGGAAATTTTCCGGCTAGATGCTCCAAGTAGACCAAATAACGTTTAACTTTTTTCTTTTTTCCACAGAACGAGAATGCTTGGAGGGGCATCGCCAACGACAAGTACCAGAAGATGCGCGTGGACTTGGAAGCTGAAAAGGGTAAAACTGCCTTCTTGAAGGAACAAATCATCAAGAGCAAGCGACTATGTTTCCTTTCTTTTTCGTATTCCGACTTATACTTGTGTATTCTCCGAGTACTCACTGTGTACTTTGCTTTCTCCGACTTGCAAAAACCATTGCCAAGGCTAAAGACATTGTCGAGCAATCCAAGCACATTCAAGAGCTGGATAGCGAGAACAAAATCCTTAAGCAAGAGAGGAAGGACATGCTGAAGATGCATGAGGAGTCAATGAAAGCCATGCAGGACTCCGCCACCGAAGTGATGAACCGCTTGAAGGAGGAGATCTCGAACTTAAGAGATCAGAAGAGAGCTGCCGATGAGCAGAATCAGCGCCATCATGAGGCGTACAAACTCCTCCAACAAGAACGGGACTCCTTGGCGGATACTCTCTAGCAAGCTGAGGCTAGAATCTTTAGTAAGTGATTCTCCGTCTTGGATTTCTATAAGCTGGATACTCTGAATTTTTGAACTCATGTGCTCCTTGTCGGAATTTGCAGCTCCTATGGGTTTAACCCGGTCGCCTCCTCCAGCAAAGGAATGCATGGTTCTTGCCGGCAACTTCATCAACACCGCCATCGCGCAAGCCAAAGAGATTGCCAAGCCCCTCCAAATCAATATCAAGGCATCGGACTCTGTGGCGAAGTTCTCGGAGATCCTGCACCGAGCCCTCGAGCGTATCACAAGCTAGAAAGCTTCATGTGCACGGGCCGGTGCAAGGATGGCGCTGTCAATGGTGAAGGCACATTACGAAGATGCCGACATCGACATGGTGACCTCTGGCATTCCCGACGTAGATGACAATGGCAAAGCGATTAATCACGAATCCATCTTGTCGTCACTCGCGGGCTATGACACCAGAGTTGACGAGTTAGTCGACGTCAACGTCTTCGTGCTGATGAACACCATCGATTGCGGCAACCAAAGCTCCTCCGAGTCCCTTCATACTGCCGACTTTGAGGGTGATTCTCCTGCTGCCGATGACGCTGTTTCCAAGTCGCCTGCGCCAAAGGAATGAAAAACAACTTGTATTATTTGTTTCACCTTTGATGCATATGCGGGAAAAACTATGTAATAACTTAAGGCGGAAAATAATGTTGTATGTCCTGCTACTTAAGAACTAGTTTCCAGCATGTATATATTTTTTAAGCAAGTGCTGGCTTATCCATTACTTTGGTTCTTATGCTTGACTTTTCGTGAGTCGGAAGACTCATTGTCGGAACCATGCGCTCAGGTGATGATGCCCAATGGCACCGTCAATAACCTAAGAACAAAATCGCCGACAATAAGTGCCAAAAGTCACTACTCCAGAATCCACATAAAAACGACAAAGAATGTGTAGACCAGAAAACTTAAGCTAACGCCCGTAGGCTGAATTTTCACAAGTGCAATCGCAAAACTTGTGCATAAATGTTTTATATGATCCAAAAATGAACACTAAAGGAGGTAAAAGACTCAGAAATATGAGTGAACCAGAGAGCTTTATTTCATTGATCATATAAGAGGTACACGATTAGATAAAAAATACTAAGTGTAAAAAGGATGTAGCTGTGCTATGTTCCATGGCCGATCAAGCTTCGGATAGTCATCATCCGGGTCACGTCGCTTACGCTTATGATCCTTGTTGGGTCTATCCTTCAGTTCACGATTGTCAACGAGGTAGGAAGACCCATTGAGTAGCGCCTTGCTTATGATGAACGGTCCTTCCCATGGCAGGGATAATTTGTGTGACTTTTTCTGCTTAAGTCGAAGCACCAAATCCCCTTCTTTAAACGAGCGATGCCGAACGCGGCAACTATGGTAGCTGCGTAGCTTCTGCTGGTAGATGGAGAATCTTTGGCATACCAAAACGCGCTCCTCCTCGAGAAGGTACACATCTAGGCGTCTGGATTCTTCAGCGTCATCTTCGTCGTAGGCGGCGACTCTTGGTGCATCGTGAAGTATGTCGGAAGGTAGGATGGCTTCTGCTCCATATACCATGAAATAAGGAGTGTAGCCGGTGGATCTGTTGGGTGTAGTTCATAAACTCCACAGCACAGATGGAAATTCTTCCGCCCAGGCTCCAGCTGCTCTATGTAGCGGTGCCTCAAGACGTGGCTTGATTCCTTGCAGAATTAATCCATTGGCTCGCTCAACCTGACCATTGGATTGTGGATGTGCCACAGATGCAAGGTCAAGTCGGATGCCCTTCTCCCAACAATAAGCCTCCACTTCTTCGAGTGACAAGTTGCTGCCGTTGTCGGTGATAATGCTATGTGGGAGACCAAATCTCACCACTAGATCCCGGACAAACCTGAGGGCAGTTGCCCCATCAAGCTTTCTAATGGGTTTAGCTTCTATCCACTTAGTGAATTTATCAACTTCTACTAGAAGATGTGTAAACCCACGTGGTGCCGTCTCTAACTGTCCCACCATGTCTAGCCACCAGATTGCAACAGCCAAGTTATTGGTATTGTTTGCAATTCTTTAGCAGGAACATGTGGTTGTCGGGCATAATACTGGCATCCCATGCATGTCTCAACCAGCTTGTCGGCGTCCGCCTTCGCGGTCAGCCAGTAGAATCCTTGCCGGAAGGCTTTCACGACCAACGACCGAGGAGCGGCATGATGCCTGCAATCTCCGAGATAGATTCCACGTAGGATTTCCATACCTTCTAGCTGGGAAACACACTTAAGGTATACACCAGTAGTGCTCCTTTTGTAGAGTTGTCCATTGATTATGGTATAACCCTTTGCTCGTCGTACTATTTGCCGTCTTTCGACCTCGTCGTCGGGGAAAGTTCCGTGCTTGAGATATTCCATGAACGGTTTTGTCCAAGACGGAGGGACCTTTGCCACCATGTGGATGAAAGAGTCAGCTCTATCCAGGTTGTTCATGTCAGCTCCCTTCACGGATGGTGTGCACAAATGCTCTAGGAAAACTCCTGGCGGAATTCATTTGCGCCCTGATCCAAGCTTACATAGCAGATCAGCCGCCTCGTTTTGCTCCCTAGGCACATACTTGACTTCGTAGCCCAAGAAGCTCATGGCTATCTCGTCCACTTCGTCTCGATATGCCGCCATCATAGGGTTCCACGCATTCCAGGTGCCAGCCACCTGCTGGGCAACCAAGTCGGAATGTCCACAACAAACTATGTGCTTGATGCCAATATCCTTGGCTACACGTAGTCCGTGAATGAGTGCTTCATACTCCGCCATGTTGTTCGTAGCCTCGAAGTGGATCTGTAGAACATAGTGTAGCTTCTCGCCAGTTGGTGACTGTAGAAATACACCAGCCCCGAGCCGTTGAGCAGCTTTGATCCATCAAAGTGCATCTCCCAGTACTCTGCTTCCGGCAACGGAGTAGCATCTGGCATCTCCGTCCAATCTACGATAAAATCCGCCAAGGCTTGTGACTTGATAGCGTTGCGTCTCTTATAGGTGATCTCGAAGGTGGCAAGTTTAATGCCCCACTTCGCGACCCTTCCCATAGCGTCACTGTTGTTGATAATGTCGGACAGTGGAGTCTTGCTCATCACTGTGATTGGGTGCTCCTGAAAGTAATGCATCAGCTTCCGAGAAGCAAGGAATACTCCATAAGCTATCTTCTGGTAGTGCGGGTAACGCCGCTTGGACTCCGTCAAGACCTCGCTCACATAGTAAACTGGTCGTTGAACTCCATGCTCATAGCTTGGTTCCTTCTGCTCTACCACGACGACGATGCTGATTACCCGGTTGGTTGCCGCCATGTAGACTAACAGGGGCTCTCCAGGCTCGGGTGCTGCAAGGATGGGCATTGAGGAAAGAATCTCCTTGAGCTGCTTCAATGATGCATCTGCTTCGTCCGTCCACGTGAATTTGTCCGCCTTCTTCAGCAACTTGTACAGCGGCAGAGCCTTCTCTCCAAGTCGGCTGACAAACCGACTAACTGCTGCAACACAACCTGTTAGTCGTTGAATGTCCTTTAGGCATATCGGACGGTTTATGTTTAAGATGGCCTTGATTTTCTCCGGGTTGACCTCGATTCCACGCTGGGAAATGATGAAGCCCAATAATTTGCCGGCTGGAACCCTGAAGACGCACTTCTTAGGGTTAAGCATCATGTTGTATTTCCGGAGATTATCAAAGGTTTCTTTTAAGTCGGAGATTAAGTCATTTGACTTTTTATACATCACCGCGATATCGTCCACATAGGCGTGAACGTTCCGACCAATTTGGTCGTGAAGGCAATGTTGCATTGTCCGCTGGTACGTAGCACCTGCGTTTTTCAGCCCAAAGGGCATCGTAACATAGCAAAACGTGTCGTATGGGGTAGTGAACGAAGTGGCCAATTGGTCCAACTTCCTCATATTGATTTGGTGGTATCCTGAGTATGCATCGAGAAAACACAAAAGTTCCGAGCCAGCCGTTGAGTCAATGACTTGGTCAATGCGAGGCAAAGCAAACAGATCTTTGGGGCAAGCCTTGTTCAAGCCGGTGTAATCAACGCACATTCTTAATTCTTTCCCTTTTTGGGGACAAGTACAGGATTGGCCACCCATCGGGTGTGAAGGACTTATCGGATAAATCTAGTCTTAAGTAACCTAGCTATCTCTTTGCCAATGGCACGTCTCTTCTTGTCTCTGAAGCATCGTAGAGGTTGTTTCACTGGTTTGTATTTTGGATCAATGTTTAAGCTGTGCTCGGCAAGTTCCCTAGGTACACCTTTCATGTCGGCAGGTTGCCAGGCAAAGATGTCCCTATTCTCACGGAGGAACTCGACGAGCGCGCTTTCCTATTTGGGATCCAGGTTCGTCCCAATGGCGGTGACCTTGGAGGCATCACCTACCACAAATTACACCGGCTTGGTCTCGATGGCGGCCTTGAACGCATGAGCGGAGTTGGAGATCTGCTTCTTCGACGCGGGCATCTTTGAGTCATCGACCTTGCTCTGGATCTCTTTGAATTCTTTGCTGTAGAGGACAGCTTCCGCGAAGGCTGCTTCATTAATCTTGCAGTCCCTTGCCTTGGTAAAGCTTCCGGATACGGTGATGACACCATTTGGTCCGGGTATCTTGAGTTTGTTGTATACGAAGCATGGCTTGGCCATGAATGTGTGGAATATGTCGTGGCCGAATGTGACGTGGTACACGCTCTTGAAGGGGACCACCTCAAAGGTCATGCGTTCTTGGCGGTAATTATTAACATCGCTAAAAGCAACCTGAAGTGTAATGCACCCAAGGGACCGAGCCTCCCGACCAGGTACTACACCGTGGAAGATGGTGTTGGTCCGCCTTAGGTTTGCCTCCGTCAAGTTCATCTTCTGTAGTGTATCCAGGTACATGATGTTGATGCTGCTTCCACTATCCACCATACACTTGGTGAACTCCACGCCGTCAATCAAGGGATTGATGACCATGGTGTATTGGTTCTCCGTAGGAATAAGGTCTGGGTGGTCCGTTCTGTCCCAAGTAATTGGAACCTCCGACCAGCGCAGGTACTGGGGGACTAAGGGTAGAGTAGCCATCAGGATCCTCAGAGAGGTCTTCTGTTGTCGGATGGTGGGGGTGCCAAGGAAAGTGTGGTAGACTGGTGCCTTCTTCACGAAGGGGTTATTTCCCTTGTCGTCGCACTTGGCGGCGTTCTTGGGGTCAACATCCTCGTCCATGTCACTTGAGTCCTTGGACTCCTCCTCCTTCTTATTCCCCTTTCCCTTGCCTCGCGGTCTGTTCTTCTGACTTCGCTTGTAGTCGGACTCCAGGTCTTCCTTGAGGTTGTTGATGAACTTGCAGTGTCGATTGGTATGGGTGGATTTACCATTGACATCGAGGTGTACGAGGCACAAAATATTACGGTACTCTTCGTAGATTTGGGGAACGTGGAGCGGGGCCGAGGTAGTTTCACTTCCTCGTTGCTGCCCATGACCAGCTCCCCGTCCTCGGCCATGTTGTCCGCCATCACCTCATCCTGCAAAGGTCATGGCGACCATGTCGGGAGAGTGCTTTTCTTCTAGAGAGGTTTTCCGCTTTGTGCTGCTGTTCCTCCGAGCTTGAGTTGGAACGGCCGTTGCCGGCAGAGAGCCGCGAGCATCGTCGTCAGCAGCTGCGAACTCACTAGCCAACTGAATCATATGGTTCAAGTCAAGCTGGTGATTGTCCTGCAAGCGCTTCAGCTTATGTCGGAGCAACGTGCCCCTTTCCAACCCATCGATGAAGGCGGCCATGGCGGTCTGATCGTGCACTCCTGTGCAGGAATTCTTCATATCCAGCCAGCGGGAGAGGTAGGCGCGAGATGTCTCGTCTTTCTCTTGCACGCACCACTGTGGATCGCCAACAGTGCAGGGATGCTTGTACGTACCCTCGAAGTTCTTGGTGAATGCTTCTTGCATGTCCAACCAATTGCAGATGGATTTCTCCGGCAAGTCGTTGATCCATTGACGGGCCGTGCCCACAAACATCAAAGGGAGGTACTTGACGGCAACGTTGGGGTTACCTCCGGCAATCTCCACTGTGTTGCCGTAGTCTTGCAACCATGTGGCTGGCTTGGCGGTTCCGTCATAGGGCTCGATGGTCTTGTCAATCCGGAAGCCTTTGGGGGAAGTTGCGGACGTATTGCAGGTCCAAAGCAACGTGGTCCCATGTATGGTCCTTCCCGGGCCTTGTGGATCTTATCGATCCCCGAACGTGCATCGTACGGCTCTGGGTTATTCTTCTTCTTGTCAACAGGGGATGGGCTGCATGAACGACACGGGCCTCCTCCGCCATGGTGACTGCTAGGTGGCGACGGAGGCGGAGGTGGCGGTGGGTTAGCCTTCTTGCTGTTACCCTCCTGCGACGCCTCACGCCTGTCTCGGTTGCTTGTCGGACGCAGAGGGTCATGGCGTGACCTGCTCTTGTGTCCTTGGTTGCTCTCTTCGTCATGACGGGTCTGCTCCGTGTTGTCACGGATGACGATGCCACACTGCCTTTGTGGGGGCATATCCGTACGATGGTGAGCCTTGGTATCTTCGTGATGTCGGGGGGATCGGGGCGGTGGCGATGGGCGACGAGGTCGGGCCTTTTCTCCGTGGTCAGAGGATATGGGGATTGCATCCTTCCTGTTGCACGCATTCCTCCGTCTTCGCTCTAATGAACCCGTATGGGACCCGACATCAAGAGGAGATCTGTCCTTTGGCGGCTTATGCTGGCTAGACTGGCAAAACGCTGGGTCAGACTCAAGCCTCTGAGAGGTGGCCTTTTCCTGCTGCTTCACCGCCTTGGCCACTAGGTCATAGACCTGTTCCACTGCCTCGGGTGATCTATCCTGCTCCAGAAGGGTCTTGGCGACGGGGAGGTTAAGGAGTGGGGTGGGCATCACCTGTTTGCCTTCACTGTCAATGTATGGCTTGGCCTGTGCTGGCTTCGAGGGAGCCCATCCTAGGTTTCGCCGTACACCAGGATCGTTGATGACGCGAGCTGGAGCCTTTTCGGCCTTCTGCTGCTGCAGCAGAGTCTTGTACTCGGCCTCCATTGCTCTAGCTTTCTCTATGGACTTCTGCGCATTGACCAGATCTCGATCTAGCTTAGCGCCTTGCGCCGCGATGGCCTGCGCTTCCTCCAGCAGCTGCTGGCGCTTCTCGTCAAGCTGAGTCACGTTCCGGATATGAGCTACGGTCAGTGGCTCAATGAGGAGGTTGCCATACATCACTCTATCAGCCGGAGTAACTTGGTCAGCAGCAGACGTAGATGCCGGAGGCGGCAAGTTTGCGGTGTTGTTGTTGCTCGGACTGGTGACGAGTTCCTGCGGCTGCTGCACTGGATTAGGCGGAGGAGGCATGACCTTTGCGCGATCATCGTCAGCAGCAATAATTGTCCCCTTCCCCTTTTCCAGCGCTGTAGGCGGAGCTCGTTCGGGTTGATCTTCATCCATCGCCGTCCCAATGGTGACAAACACCTCTCGAGACGTGACGGCATTGTTGGCTTGCTCGTTGCGCGTGTACTCCTCCTCCATCTCCTTCATGGAGGATTCTAGTTCCTCTGGGCTGAAATCTATCTCCTCCGAATCTGCACTGAATTCGGCGTAGAGCGCGTCAATCGTAGAGTCGGAGGGTGCCAGGACTTCCTCGATGACGGGGGGGGGGGGGGGGGGGAGGGAGGGGGGTGGAGGTGCAACAACAGTGACGATGACTGGAGGTGGCGGCGTAGCTGCGGCGATGGCGGCCGGAGGCGGTGGTGGCGGTGGCAGAATCGGAGGGGCTCCGTCAATGAGCGCAAGCGCTGTCTGAGCTACCGCTTCAGCCTCCGCATAGTTGTTGATGGTGTTCACCATGCCTTCAAAAGTAAGGCGTCCTGACGCCTGCTGCCGTCTTATAGAATGCCGGAGAAGCGTGCCATGGTCCAGTCCTTCCACAAAGTGATACATAGCATCATCATTGGGGTAGTGGGCCAGATCGTCTCGTATACGGAGCCACCTGGCCAGGTAATCGCGGGGGTTTTCATCCTCTCTCTAAACGCAACGCGCCAGATCGAAGATGGTAACCGCGCCGACGAACTTGGATCTCTGCTGTCCAGACGCACGGGCGAAGCCAGCGGACTTGTAGTGATCTTCCACCTTTATATCCTGCACAGGGGCGGTTTGGGTGGGCCTTGAATTTTTTTGATCTTTGCCGGAAAAATCCGAAGAGAGATCCGACATCGATCCTTCCGCGAACGTATCCTGCCCGTAGGCGGTCCGTGCGGGCCTTTATGCTCCTTCGACTCCCAAGGAACTAGTGCCCGAGTCGGTTTTGCCAATGAAGAGGTGGATGTCTCCGATAGGAACGATCGAACACCGTGTAGGGTTCGTCTTCACCGGGATCCAGAACTCGTCGGGAGGGACGATCGGAACGTTGCCGGAGAAGAGAACGCGACCGATGGCCACGGTTTCACCGATTCCCGCGAAGATCTTGGTCCTCGCCCGCTGAAGATCCTGAAGCGCCTATTGCCCCACGGTGGGCGCCAACTGTCGTGGTATTGCCGATGAGTACGCCATGGAGGGGTCCTCACAGTGCGTGTTTAGAGACGTGGGGGAAGGCGGACGATTGACGTGTACGAGGTAACATAGCTTACCCAGGTTCAGATCCCACGATGGTGGCGGAATCCTACTCCTACTATAAATCACTATAAGGGCAATACACCGACTTACAGAGATAGGTTCGCTGTGCGACGTGTATGCTAATCGCTACCTGGTCATGTGAAGTTGTGACCTAAAGGCTCCCATAGGCCCGACTTATATAGTCTCCAGGTCCTAGGGTTACAGGGAAAAGTCCTAGCTGAACAGGTTACAGAGTCCTACACCGCCTATTACTAGTCTTGCGTGTCTTGTACTCCAAGGCTCCGGGTACGTTGGTGACTCCAACCGTAGACTTCCTTTATCCGGCATGGGCCTCCCTTCCGGATCCATCTAACTGGGCCGCCCAGCAGGCCATGGGACATGCTACCAACTGTGGGCCACCCGGGTTATCCGGATAGGAGACATGCTATGAGGATACCCATATAGCATATCCCCAACACCGGTATGATCTCTCCCCTCCGGCAGGGTGCCGGGAAGAGCTTCAGATCCCCCTCCCCGATCTAGGGACGATGGTGGCAGCGACTATGGACTATTTCGTGGAGATCTGATCGGGTTCTTAGGGTTTCTGCATCGGGGTGACTTTATAGGCGAAGATGTGAGGCAGGGGGCCGCCCAAGGGGCCACACCTAGGGCTGGCGCACCCCAGGCTGTGCCGCCCTAGGGTGTGGACGCCTCGTGGCCCCACTTCATCCCCCCTCCGGACTCTGTGTTCTCTTCGGTAAAATATTGACTTTGGATTTTGTCCCGTCCAATTCCGAGAATATTTCCTTACTAGCTTTTCTGAAACCAAAAATAGCAGAAAACAGGCAACTAGCACTGCGACATCTTGTTAATAGGTTAGACCCAGAAAATGTCTAAAGATACCTCAAAGTGTAGACAAAACACAACAAAGTTGATACTAAACAAGCATGGAACTACAAAAATTATAGATACGTTTACGACGTATCAATCAAGAGTGGGATTTGTCCATCCATATGACGAATAGATATACTCTGGTCCCTCTTGATGGAATGTCATCCAATTAGCTTGCAAGCATATGGCTGGCTCACAAGGTATCACATATCACATGAACGAGTAAAGAGTACTTATCGGTAACGAGGTTGAACTAGGTATGCAAAGATACCGACGATCAGACCTCGGATAAGTAAAATATCGCAAGAAAAGGGAAATTGGTATCATATGTAAATGGTTCATTAGATCACAAAGTAATCATAGAAATATGTGGGAGCCATATGAATTTCCAGATTCCTCTATTGGTTATTGATCAGAGAAGAGTCTCGGTCATGTCTGCATAATTCACGAACCGTAGGGAAACACACTTAAGGATTCGATATTGTTTAGTAGATATGGAATGTGAGTAAGTGCGGTGACTCATCATACCACTGCATGTGTAGTACACTATAGTCGTTGACATGACATTTACAGAACACCGTTCCGTAAATATCACATCCCTCAGAGTGGTACAACAGAAACATTGCGGGTCCATATTACAAACACACACACATTATTATTATTATAATACCAGAATTTCAAGACTTCGAAAAGATTCAACTTACAAACCAAAATATAAAGTGTTTAAGCGGAATTTAAAAGTAACAACTCCCACTAAGAGTTGAGATTAATAGCTTATTCTATAGGGTTCATGCTGCTCAGCTCCGTCGGTTACTACTAACTAGAGCACTAGTTTGACTCGTTGCCATCTACTCCATAGCGGATTTCGTAATCCACTCCTTCAACATCTCCTAACAGGTTAGGCTCCTCGTAAAACAAATCTTCTTGGCATTCGACTGCATACATAGGCGTGCCTTCGGGATCTTTAGAGTCTAAGCAAGGGATCAAAGTAAAGGGTGAGTAACAACGTTACCCAGCAAGTTCATTATATGCAAGGTGGGAAGTTTTATGCTCTATCTACCACCTCGGACTATAAGTCCTTGGCACTATGTAGTTTTTGTAAATCTTTCTTCAAAGATTGATTTTATTATGAAAATCTATGACCATCAGCCTTCACAGGTTGACCAGAACTTTCATGGCGTTCCTTTCGTGCCGTGTTCGTAGCTCCTTCCCAGAACAGGGAGTAACAAGTTACAGTTCTTACACTCTGTAGAGGTGCGTTACTTTACCTATGAGAGATCAACTCCTTGTTACACAACCGGGCTTACTTTCTTGTCCACAATTCCTTGATGTGGGTCCCAGTAGGTGATCCAAGCCAATCACTGCCCCCTTCGCGACCTCGCATGCCTCCTTGGTGTACACCATGGCCACCCATTGAATTACGGCAATGGTTTGTACAGACCGTTAGATGCTAGAACTATCGTGGGACGATGAGGGTTCCCACCCACATGCTGCGTATCCTCTACGAATTACCAATTAATATGCACGCTACGAGGGATAACAGCCACGACCTGCACATCCGGCTAAATGCGAGAGGAAGAAGATACAACTGACTTCTTTGTCCCATTCCAAATCTCATGGTTAACGCATAATATACGGTGCTAGAATCACTGATGTCATGGGTTATTAAGTCCCTAATTGATCATCATTGTTGCAAATAGAATACTAAGTTCTATTGCTCCATTATATCATCACTTAGGATGATACCTAAGATTTATTTATTTGAGAAAATTATATTTTCTTTTTCTGGAATATAGATGATAACACACAATTTGCAAATACTTTGATAAAGACTCTTCAAAGGACATGAACAAGTGATGAACTTGCCTTGTGATTACAAGGTAGTGAAGTCGGATGCTTGCACTAGACCTTGAGCTTCTATGTCTACAAAACATCATTATTGCCTGGTAAGGACAATATTTAAAGAGGCAAAATGATTATGCAAAGTAATATAATGCATTATTTATTTTTGTGTGTTCTACCCATTATTTTAGTTACAAAAATTCCTTTAAGTAGTAAAGGATTTAGAAATATTAATTTTTTTATATTTATTGAATATAGTATTTTTTTATTTTATTTGATTTTTATTTATTTAATAATTCTTTTAAGAATTATCATTTAAATACAAGAATTCCTTGTTATGATATTAAACATTTATTTAGTATTTTTCTAAAATACTACAATATTAATATATAATAAAAATGATATTTATTTATTTTTATCTTCTTTCTTTAATTTTATAAAATTCCATAAGGAATACATATATTATAAAATTCTTTATTAAAAATTATATGACTAAAAATTTATTTCTTAATTGATTTAGATAGGTTGGATTATTATGAATCCAAAAATATTGTATTTGTAATTTTTTTATTTTTTATTTTATTTTTTATAATTTATTTGAGTTTAATGGTATTTTGGTATTTTCTTAATTATTAAAAGTTTCTTTAGGTTGTGGGGCTGGCTTTGTTGGGCTTATTGTGCCCATTTAGCCCAAGTGATCAAGACCAAAAAGGCCCCCCGAAGGGGCTGGTCCTCTCAGCCCACTCTCCATGTCCTTCTCTCTCGTCCCCATCTTTTCTTCTTCCACGACCCCGTGGTCACCGATACCACCGCCGGGCGATTCATGCCGCCGTGGTCCTCTCCGGCCGCCGCCGTGGTGCATGGCGTGGTTGCTGACCCTGCTCCTTCATCTAGTCCATTTCGATTTGGATTTGGGGCTCTCCTGTGGCCAGGCCGGCTCCGTCCCAAACCCTAGGGTTTGGGGTGGTGCTGGTGATGCCGCCATTGCTACTCTAGTGGTGCTGTGGATGTTCCTATGTGGTTGTGGTGGTGATGCTCGCCCTTAAGCGTTGCTGTGGTCGCTACCTCGGCTCGGTGTGGGTTGCAGCGGCCCTTGGGTGCTCCCCGTGCCGCCGTGCTCGTCGACCCCTCTGATTCCTCTTCTCGACCACTGCTAGAACCTCCAGTAAGTTTGTTTTCTCTTCCCACTCGTGCTCTCTGTACTCTGCCTCCCTATCATGTGTGTTTCTAGTGGCTACCCCTGATTAGGGTTCATGTCTTGATTAGGGTTCATGTACTGATTAGGGTTCATCCCTCTGTTGTGGTTATATATGATGAATTGATATTAGTAGTAATGGTAATTGAAGATGGTGAATGGTTGTTTGATGTGGATTACTGTTTATAATTGGGCTTTGGTTATTGCCAGTGGTTTACCAGACTAATTCCAGTGGTATTTGATATGGTTCAAATGACAGTGCTACTATGGAATCATTACTTGTGGATCCTAGTGATTTGGAAGTTCACTAATGTCATGATTTGGTTATTGACAGTGACTTTGTGAGTGATTTATTCACCGTATCTGTAATTTTTGGCTTATGGATTCATATGCAGATTGAGGTTAATTAGTTTCTTACAGTGATGTTCTGTATACATAAACTTGGAAGTGATTCCTGGTGATTGATACCAGGAAAATGCTTATTAGTTGTTTGTCAGTTTATCTATGAAAGCTAGATACTTAATCTGCTTGGTTTAGAATCTGCTCTTGTGACACCATCTTGAAATGGCACACAGGTATAGGTTCTACTACTTGGCTTGATTCTGTTAATGCTTAAGATTGGATTAATGCCAAAGATAAGTTGGAAGCTTCTTTTGTTTAAACATCAGTGCCTATGATGTTGGTTTGAGGCTTAGGAACTAGGTTCCTATCTTGCTGTTCCTCATAGATATGTTCTGGTAGTGATACCAGTTACTTATTATGGAATCCCTTCGATAAAATGATTGGTGTGCTAATGGTTTTGCATGGATCCATAAGATTTATGGATTCTGGGGTGCTACTCTTTTAAGAGATGTGTCCAAAATTCATAATCTTGACTATGATTATATTGGATTAAAATATTTGGCCTTTATATCTAGGATCAGTGATGTTGGTCTGAGGTCCTGGTTTTACTTGTATGGTTTTCTTATGGCTATGACTTTAGTATTCAAAATCCTCTATGATGGATTCACCCCACTTGGGTGCTTTCTGAGAGGTTTAATAGAAGACAACACATGGATTCTTATCTAACTTAGATAGACAGATCATGTGATGGTTTTATACTACTCACCACAACAGTTGAGTTGTTGGTGTTATAAGTGGTTGATCTTGTGGCTTGATCTTGCTGGTTGTGTTGCTGGCCTGATCTGGTTCTTCTCCTGATGCTACTCCTACCACTTCCAGCTCCTGGAAGCTTGTCCTTGATCTTGCTATCCACCTTCTGGTTCCTGTTAGCTTGGCCTTGTCCTTGCTATCCACCTGATCCACCCCCTTCTTATGTCACCATCTTGGTGAGTACTGGGATGATCTGGTGTGTGTGGTTGGTTTGGTTTGGTTTGCTATGGCTAGACTGCTGATGCTTGATGTGTATGTGCAAGCAAATGGTGCTGTGGTGCTTGCCCACGGCTGTGTTGAGCTCTTTTGCTTGTGTAGACAGCTGTGGCTGTGTTGACAGCACACACACGATGCATTTAGGTGTGTGAGCTGCTTGTGTGCCTGCTGCACCTTGTGGATATGCTCAGGGAGATGATCTACCTTTTTATCTGATTACCATTTATCTGCCTGGTGAAACTTGCCCCTCTTACTGATTGGAATCATTTGACTTGTGGCTTATTAATTATGAAAGATTTAATTCTTTCATATTGGTGAAACTTGCCCCTAAATATTTACTCAATGATGTAAAGTGGAACAGTGCATCACACTGTTCACTACTGAGAGTAAAAATATCTTAACCTTTATTTTCTTTCTTTTTGTTTGTTCTTTGTTTTGCAGGTACAAGACTTGAGGATTCAAGATTAGAATAGGTGTACTTTTAGATAGAATAGTTCCTTTGTAATCTTTTTTTTTTGTAATCTTTACTTTATCCCTTTGTAAGAAATATTGTAATAATCCTCAATATGTAAATATTCCTCCTTTTATAATTTAATATTGTAAAGATTCTTGATTAACTTCATAAGTTACATTTTGTAACTTATTCATTGAATAAAGATATGGAATAAATATTCATTTTCTTGATTGTGTTATATTATTTAAGGGTTGAGTTACTAAACATTATTTCTTGATTAAATAAGATTACTCAAACATAATTCTAATCTTTTTAAAAGTATAAATCCAAATCTTAAGTTTGGATTCAAATTCCTTTCCCAGAACACACTAATCAATAAAGATCATGTCAAATTTTATAACGATCATTCTTCAAGGCTATTCCTAAACTTAAAGAGTGAAAGAAACTTTGATCACTTTAAGTTTTTATTTGGTAAAAAATTTACCCACATTTTTTTAACAGATGAATGCATGCAATTGCACAGATTCCTAAATCTACCCTTCGTTGGTTCCTAAATGCTGGGATGTTACAGTAAGAAGACCGAATGTTGTTCAGAGTCTCGAATGGGATCCATGATATCACGAGGAGATCCGGAATGGTCCGAAGAATAAGATTCATATAAGAAAAGTCTAATTCCGGAGTTCAGGAATGATTCCGGTGTTTTCACCAGAATGTTCTAGAAGGGTCTAGAAGGTTCACCGATCCGGAAGGGGAAGGATACATGAATGTGTCATGGAAAAGTGGAATGCATCATTTCCTAGGTCAATAGGCCGGGCAAATAAAAGAGAGAAATCAAACTCCAAAACTGAATGTCAAAAGGCAAGTTTGAAAAGTCAAACTGGGACAATGTTTCCTGGTGGAGGGAGGAGAGGAAACCTCCTCTCCCTCCACCATGCGCCAAGGAGGAGTTGGAGTTCGGGAGGATTCTACCTCCCCCTCCCCTAGCCGCCCCTCCCTCTCATAAATAGAGGGGAGGGGGCTTCCCCTCAATAGAACACCACAAACCCTAGCCCCACCTAAGCCGCCGCCGCCCAACACCGGCGGCCCCACCTCCTCATCTTCGGCCTCTAAATCCTAGTTGCTGAGGAACCCCTCTACTCCACCTACTCGCTCCGGATTAAGGCGAAGACCTACGGTATCTCCCCTCTAAACTCCGACATCACGCCATCGTGCTGCCAGAATCGTTAGGAGAGAGCTACGACCTCCGCTGCCTGCTGGAACAAGGGAGAGGAAGGTCTTCATCGAATACCGAACGTGTGACCGACTGCAGAAGCGCTACTAGAATGCGGTGCCGGAAGGATCGTCTACGCGATCTTGATATCGGCAAGTGAACGACTACATCACCCACGAGAATCTGCTCTCATTAACCGCTTTGGAATCTTCGAGGGTGAGTACTCTATCGACTCATTGCTACAATCTAGTAGATAGATCTTGGCTTGTGTGTGTTCATGCGGTAGAATTTTTTTCCATGCTATGAACCCCTACAGTGTTATCAGAGTCGTGTCTATATGTAGATCTGTTGCACGAGAAGAACACAATGGTCATTGTGTGCGGTGGTGCTTTTAGTATCAATTGCTTCTTGTGTACTTTGCATCTTGTGGTATGGCGGGATGAAGCGGCCCGGGCTAACCTTACATGACATTGTTCATGAGACTTGATCCACGCTCAACATGCAACTTGTATTGCATAAGTGGTTTTGCAGGTGTCTATCTCTCCCATCATAGTAAAGATTCAATTTACAACGGGCACTTGATAGTTTAAGCATTAATGTTGTGGTTCTTTTTCATAAGTTAGTACGGTACTTATAGAAAGCCCCAAACCACATAAAATATGCAAAGAAAATTAGAGGCGTCTAACTTTGTTTTGCAGGGGTGTGCTGTGATGTGATATGGCCATGATTGTGATTATATATGATATATGCAATGATCCTTATTGTAAGTCGGCAACCGGCAGGAGCCTTATGGCTGTGTTTTAATTTTGTTAAGACCTACGTGTCTATTGTTCAAAGTAGTTGTAATAGTATTGTTCAAAGTAGTTGTAATAGTTGATGCTGGTGACGACAACCATGGAGCGGTGCCATTGACCATGACGCCACGCCGGTGATGATGGATATCATGTTTGTGCTTGAAGATAGAGATCAGAAGCACAAGAAGAAAGGCCATATCATATCACATATTTTGAATTGCTTGTGATGTTAATACTTTTATGCATCTTGTATTGCTTAGATTGCGACGGTAGCATTATAAGATGATCCCTCTCACAAAATATCAAGTTATACAGTGTTCATCCTTAGTAGGCACCGTTGCCAAGACTTGTTGTTTCGAAGCACCACATGGTAATCGGGTGTGTTAGATTCTGCGAGTGTATACAACGGGAGCAAGCCAGATTTTCTCATGCGGAAACTGAGGTTACATCTTGATGAGCCTAGCATGTACAGACATGGTATCGGAACACGGATCATCGAAAGGTAAAGCATGAGTCATATAGTAGATATGATGAACATGTTGATTATTCGCCTTCGAAACTACATTATGTCTCGTGATGATCGGACTTGATGTAGTGGTTTTGGTTCGTGTGATCACTAAAACAATATGAGGGATATTGTTTTGAGTGGGAGTTCACCTAGATTAATTTAATTATTAATTACAACTCAATTTGTCATAAACTTAGTCTAAACTCTTTCTAAATATGTTGTAGATCAATGGCGGACCCTACCATCAATTTCAATGTGTTCCTAGAGAAAGAAAAGTTGAAAAACAATGGAAGCAACTTTGCGGATTGGTTCCGCAATTTGAGGATTGTCCTCAATGCTGGTCAGTTGACCTATGTGCTGGATGCACCGTTGGGTGACCCACCTGCAGAAGATGCTACCGATGATGAGAAAAATGTTTTCTATACTCAGAAGAATCTCTTGTATGGTTTGGAATCGGAGCTTCAAAAGAGGTTTGAGAACTTTGACCCACATGATATTGTTCATGAACTCAAAATGATATTTGAGGCTCACGCGGCAGTTGAGAGTTATGAAGCTTCTAAAAATTTCTTTAACTACAAGATGGAAGAGGGCAACTCCGTCAGTGAGCATGTGCTTAAGATGTCTGGGCACGCCAATAAGCTTCAGAGCTTGGGCATAATAATTCCTTTTTTTGAAGGAAAAACAGTAGGGGAGGGAACCCCCACTATAACTTTTTTCTTTATTATATAATCATCGTATCATAGTACAGAGTAGAATTACATGGTTACAAAGGAGTAGATCATTACATGTGATACATTATGTTTACTAGAAGTTACCCACTAATGTACTTGAGTCTGAAACCAGCTATCAAATTGGGGACCATGCTTCTTTTTTATTCTTAGTTTGACCCATCTCAGTTCTTGAAGAAATACTGCTTCTAGGTAGAGAACTGTGGTGTTACATTCTCAAATATTTTGTTGTTTCTACAGATCCATATTCCCCAAGCAGCTAAAATTATTATCTCCATGGCAAAGGGAAGCTTGAGACTGGTTTTTATGTCTTGAAAAGCCTCAAACACAGAGATTCTGTGATCTCTATGGGGACAAATGTAATCCCAACATTCAGCATCAAAAGGGCAGTTCCAAAAAAGGTGAATCAAAGTTTCTTCTGAGTGACAGTTTATAACTACACAGTTGTTGTCAGGTAGAGAGCAATTTTTCCTTTTGAGAAGATTCCTTGTATTTAGTCTATCCAGAAGAAGTAGCCAGAAGAAGAATTTATGTTTAGCCTGGCAAGAAGAATCTCAGATCCAGGTGAAATGTGGAGGAGCAGGTTGATAGCCTACCATAACCTCATGTGCTCTTTTAACATAATTTTTTTCACTGACCCAGATGTAGGTCCATTTGTCAAGTGTTGCCAAGTGATTAATCTGTTGGCATCTCAATACAAGTTGTTCAAATTCAGAAAAAGCTTGTTGAGACAGAGGAAGATTAAAGAGATCCTCAAGATATTCAGTCTGAACAACCTCTTTGACAGTAATTCTGGTGTTCTTTGCATAGGAGAGCAGATGAGGCATCTGAAATTGCATACATTCTTTATCCCACTAATCAGACCAAAAATAGGCAGTTTTTCCATTTCCAGGTTGACATTTAGCGATTGCCTTGTAGGCATCAATGAGTTTCAGGTGGGCCTTCCACCAGAATGATCCATCCAATTGATAACCAGGAAGTTTCCCTTGGTTATAATAAGATTCCTAGACAAGATGAACCCAAGGGATATCTTGGTGATTAAATTTTTTATCAAGATTCTTGAGCAACAGAGCAGTATTTTGGATATTAAGATTAAGAACTCCCATACCACCTTGATTCTTTGGCGTGCAAACCTTTGTCCAAGAAACCATTGCAGTGCCTTTAGCCTGAACATCGGCAGTTTTTTTCTCCATAGACAGTGTCTCATGTATTTAACTACCCGGTCCTTGATTGTAATGGGAACATCAAGAGAGCTCATGAAGAAGAGTGGTAATGATGTTAAAACTAACTTGACCATTTGAAGTTTTCCCCCATAATTCAAAAAATCTGCAATTCCACCAAGTCTGAATTGAACCCTCTGCACCATAGGAAGGTAGAACTCTAGAGAGGGCTTGTTAAGGCTGAGAGGGAGTCCAAGATATGTGAAGGGGAGGCTACCCATCTTACATCCAAAGGTAGAAGAGAAATCAAGTAGTCTTTCATGGTCTAGGTTGATAGGTATCATACTTGATTTGGCATAATTAACCTTGAGCCCAGTAGAAGTGGCAAAACAATTTAACATTGATTTAATGCAAAGTAATTATTTTGATTCAGCCTTCATGACAACTAAGGTATCATCAGCATATTGGATCACAGGGAAATCAGGACAAGCAGGACAAGGGATGGTAAGGCTGAAAAGATTCTTATTCATGCTAGAGTTTAGAAGAGTTTGTAGAAAATCAGCTGCCAGCACAAATAGAAGAGGTGATGATGGATCACCTTGTCTGACTCCTCTTCTACAGTAGAACTTTTTTCCAGGTATTCCATTTAGGAGCACATATGAGTTCCCAGTATAGAAAATCATTTTTATCCAATTAATCCATTTAGTTCCAAATCCTCTTGCTTCTAGGATGCTTATAATGGTGGAATGTTCAATTCTATCAAAAGCTTTTTCAAAGTCCAGCTTTAGGATTACAATTTCCTCATTTGATTGATGACATTGAAAGAGGTACTCAAATGCCCAACCAAGGCAATCTTGAATGGATCTATTCTTGATAAAACCATATTGGTTTTTATGCACAAGCTTAAGGATGATAGTTTGGAGTCTGTTGGCAAGGAGTTTTGTAATAATTTGAACACACTGTTCAATAAAGAAATTGGTCTAAAATCATTAGTATGCATAGGGGATTTAGTCTTTGGAATGAGAGTGATGAAAGCATAGTGAATGCTTTCCAGAGAAATCTTTTCATGATAAAAATCCTGAATCAATTGAGTAACATCTGCTCCAATAATGTTCCAACGGGACTTGATAAATTCATTGTTGAAGCCATCAGGCCCAGGAGACTTCTCATTAGGAAGATCTTGAATGCCATCCTCAATTTCCTTTTCTGTGAAAGGGACTTCCAGAGTAGCAGAGCTATCAAAATCCATGTGTCCATTATACAACTCTGGTAGGCTAAAGTGCATTGTTGGCATGTCAGAGGATCCCATTCTACTTTTAAAATCATTCCAAAGAATGATGACCTTTCCATCATGATCATAGATATCAGAGGAGTTCTCATTCTTTAGCATGGAGATATAGTTATTCCTGTAGCTAGTAGTTGCTTTGGCATGAAAAAAAATTGTATTCTCATCACCAAGTTTTACCCATTTTATCTTTCCTCTTTTTTTCCAATAAGACCTTTGATTCTGAAGTAATTGTATCAGGTGAGCCTTGAGAATGTCTCTTAGGTTCCACTCAAAGATGCTTAGGGTCCTGAATTCTTCCAACAAGTCCAAAAAATCAATGGACTCATTAACTTTTGAAATTATGTGTTTAAGGCAAGGAAGAGATTTTTCCCAAAGCTTGAGTCCTCTTCTAACATTCTTAAGCTTGGCATTTATCTTTTTTGCGCTGTCTGCATACCCCATAGGGATATCCCAGGCATTTTGCACAGTCTGCTTAAAATCACTATGTTGAAGCCAATAATTCTCAAATCTGAACACCTAAGCCTTAGGGATTCTAGTGCCAATTGAGATCACAAAAGGTGTATGGTCAGATGTAGGTTTGGAAAGGGAATAGACAAAAGAGGATGGGTAAGAGATTGTCCATGAGGGTGATGAGAAAAAACAATCTAATCTCTCCAAGAGTGGATCTTTCTGCATATTACTCCAGGAGAATTTTCTTCCTTTTAAAGGGAGTTCAACAAGACCAAGGTTACTAATGGCTTCATTAAAGAGAAGCATGTTATTAACATCACCACCCACTTTATTTCTATCAGATGGTTTCCTGATAAAATTGAAATCTCCAATGAGCGACCAGTCAATGTCATCAGGCATATCAATATTGGACAACCAATCAATAAATAAGGCTTTTTTTCAAGTTGACAAGGACCATAGATATTGGTAAGAATCCAAGAATCATTGGAAAGCCTAGAGGTAAACTTGATAGAAATAGAGAATTCATTTTGGAAGTCCATCTCTCCATCAAAGAGATTCCCATTCCAGATAATAATTGCACCCCCAAAGGCCCCAATTGAAGGTAGAAAAGCAAACTTATTCAATCTCTTTGGACAAAATTTCCTGATATATTCTTCATAAATTTTTCCCTTTTTGTTTCATGAAGGCAAATGATCTCACACTCTGATTCCAAGATTTTGTGGGAAAGAGCCACCCATTTTTTCTCAGAATTGATGCCTTTCAAGTTCCAATTTAAAATTTTCCAAATTCGTTTACTATCCATGGAAACTATAATTGAGATAAAGGGTTTGATGTCTATCAAAACATGATATAACATCCAGGACAGGGAGAAACACAGTGACAGAAACATTTAAGCGATAATATGGTCCATCAAAAGAAATGTACTTTCACCATACAATATTCCAGAATCTCATGCTCTGATAAATAACAAGGACAATCCATTGGATCACAGATCCAAGGATGACAACCCAAAAGCAAAGTTTTCCTAACATTGGAAATTTATTTAGTCATCTTCTTTTTGGCCTGCTGCCCACAGGGCCTAGCAGCCTCCTTCTTCTTCTTATCTCCCTGACTGGAACTAGAAGCAACTCTAGTAGTCCTTTTGGTTGCACCAGGTGGCCTTATTATCTTGTCAGCAATATTGCTCTTCTTCTGCAGCTTTGTGTCAAGGTTCTCCTCAGCCACCTTACAAAAATTAACAGCCAAGTTTTTAACCACCTTAGTGCCAAGAGTTGGTGGTTCAGCATAACAGGATAGACAATTAATATCAGAGCAATTGATATGGATTTTGAAACCACCATTAAGTTCAACAATTCTAGGACTTCTTCTCACCTCAGTCTCAAAAATGGGACCTGCACCTCTCCTTTTCTTTGATGGAGCAGAGGGAGTTTTCTCAAGAGAGCCAGTATCTAGAGAATCCTGAACACATATAGGGGCAGTCTGAGTAACACATTTCTCAGGAACCAAGAATGAAATTGTAGGTTCACTTGCAATAGGCTCTTTAATAATTTCCCAAAGAGGTTAAGAAAGAAAGTTCTTTTCCCAATTAAATTTCTCAGTGGTGATAAGCATAAGAGTAATGAAATTAAACCAACTGACAGGAATCTCAAATTTTGCCATCTTTTGTGAAGAATAATGACTTTGGATGTGGGGAGCAAAGAATTTGTCCCAAATTTCTAGACCCTATTGAGAGAACCTGAACTTTGTTGTCAAGAGGTCAGGAGTTGTCATAAAGTGAGTGTAGGCCATTCCAATCTGTAGGTGAGCCTCATTTGGTTCAATCAAGTTGGTGTCTTCCATCATAAAATCACCATCCCCATCCACATTGTCTGGATCAGCAGGCATGAAACCATGTTCATCAGAATCAGCATATGCATCAAGAATACTGAGCAGGCCATCTCCAATACCAACATCTTGCCGCTGAACTCTAGCAAGTTACTGGCTAGAAGTGGGGGCTTGGTTCACCTCCTGTTCACTAGAGTTAGCAGGCTGGATAAAAGCAGGGTCCACTGCCTGCTCAGGGGAGGAGTTAGTTATCCCACTGAGAATAACATGGGGAGGGGAATGGAGATTTTCTGGTTGAAGCTCTTCTCCATCCACTTGAATGGGTCCAGCATGCACATTTTGGGCAACATTTTGCACCACCCACTGATCCCACTCACCAGCATTGTCATCTTGTGGAGGGGAAGGTGGAGGTGGTGGGGGGACAAAAGGAGCAGCCACTATAGGGATAGGGTGTGGGTCCTCCCCATCATCAGGAGCAGGGTTTTCATCAGGTGGCCCCTATCCAAGAAGGTTACTGAGCAGGATCTCAACTGAAAAAGTCGAAGATTCAGAGTCTTCACTGTCTCCAAGTGTCATTCTGACACTCTTTGGAATGTCAGCCAAGTCAGTGACTCTCACCTTAGCAAGGATTCTGCCTTTGTTTTCAGGATCCCTTTCCCACAACAGCATCTTGCCAATGCCATTAAATATAGCATTGAGGTCCTCTGTGTTCATATGGTCCAGGGGGGCCGACAAGCATAACCCAACATTCATTATTAAATTGAAATCGACGCCAATTAGTCCCCTCGTTATGCTTGACAAAGGAGACATGCACATCTTGAAAAGCAATGGGACTCTCCCTAACCAGTCTGTCTCTATCACTAACATGGGTGAACTGTACATAAGCCGCACCAAAAGGGCAGGCCTGAACTTCACCAAAACCAACTCTGTCCTCATTATGAAGGAAATCCAGAAGCACATCACGAATATTTAGGAAAGGGACAGGGCCAGGAGGCAGAGGATGAATTGAGGTAATGGCATACTGTTCATTCAGGCGCTAACGGCGTGGAACCACCACCCTTCGAAGTCCCACCCGGCCTTCAACCTGCATAATCTCAAAGCCTTAAGGCAGGAAAGGTGCATGGTCGATAGGAATATTCGCCATTGCTTCGCTGTCCACCGGCGACGAGGTCTTGACAGGGGGAGGAGAAGTTGGGGTTTATAGAGGCAGGGGAGTTGAGGAGACGGGGTGCTCTGCAACTGTTGTAGCAGTGGAAGAGTGGCCAGAAATGAAGAAGTCATTTAGACAGGAGAAGACCTGGGGATGATTTTCGTATTGGGCTGGGCCTTAAACCAAGAAAGGAAAGAATCATTGGGCCATTCCCTTTTTTGGAAGGAGGGGAAGCGCATAAATGGAAGGAGCCCAGGTAGAGTTAATGAGCCCGATTTCACATGCACGGGAGAGTCGGAAATCAAGTCCTTTTGTCCAGAATTACCATTAAAGACATCATCAGCGAAAGACCTAGAGTGATTTGTCTTAAAATAAATAAAAAACGCCGAATTAACTTGGTGGTTGACCGGTGATTCTGGTGATGGTAAAGGAAATTTTAAACGGTCAAAGACAGACTTAATGCCCAAACGGCTAGCACCTGAGGTCTGACCAGAGTTTCGTGTCGAGGATTTTTTGGTCGTGACAGTTTTCCAAGCAAGATCTTGCTCGCGGTAAAATTTTCTTTCTTCCGCCTGCCAATTAGGCCCACCATCACCCCAGAGATTGATGAACATAATAAAATGTTCAAAAGAAAATTTTGAAGAATTGTAAATTTCAAATCCAACCGCCCTGGAAGCAACTGTAAATTTTAAAGTTCTATCCTGAAGAAGTCTAACTTGGAAGAGAGCAGTAGATCCTCCAAAGCAAGATTACAGAGCAATACCCACAGTATGAACATCAAGTTTGAAATTAGCTCTTCCAAAAGAGCAAACCATGAAAATGGGGTCTTCTACGAAAACCAGGACGGAAATTGACTGAATGACCAAATTTAGAAAGAATATCACTATCAAACTTCTTTACAACATTGAAATCCAATGAAATTGCACCAGATAAAGTAGGATCCACTTGAACTTGTTCGGTAGCACAGGGTTTAGGAAACTCTTTCTTGACAAGATCAATAGATTCATTCATAGCTTCCATCTTATCAACATGCATGTCAATTTTGGAAACTTTTGAAGAGATCTTCCCCATGACAAAATCCTTGTTTACCTTGGAGCATTTTGGAGTGCTCTTAGACAAATTGGAAATAATTTGAGCACCAACACAGATTTTTAAAACTGGCAATTCCATCTCTGCCCCTTCCACAATTTTTTCATCCTTAAGCAAATATCTAGCATCGATGACCACTTCATTTTGATTGAGAAGAACCAATCTTTTTGCACGAGAATTCAAGATCAGAAACCCTGGAAATTGCTTATCAAGGGAGAATTAGAGAGCATGCCACCTCAAAGAGAAATCTTCATCTGGTCCATCCGGAGAAGGAGATCTACCAAAGAAACCATCCAGAGAGATCAAGACATCATTAGCTCTGGCCAGGTGAGAGGGGAACCTCACCACAGATCCAATCAAGATCTTGTCTCCATTTTCGATAACCTTTCCATCCAATGGCAAACCTTTGACATTTAGAAGCAGCAGCCAATCATCCGAAGAAAGAATCAGAGAGCCTTCAACAAACTTACCACCAGAGCTTGCACCCGTGTAGGTGACCTTCCAACTACCAACCGGAGAATCCATGGGGGTGGGCACCGACGCCGGAGTGGCGCCGACAAAGGCCGGAAGAAACTCACCTCAGAGCCACCACATGCCTTGGAATTCGTGCAGGTCTAGAGCGCAAGTAGCCAACATCACTAATACTCCCCATGAGTTTCTTTTTCGGCATAATAATTCCTAATGAGTTGGGCATTTATCGTGTCCTCCAATCACTACCACCAAGTTACCAGAACTTTGTGATGAACTACAACATGTAGCGCATGGATAAGACGTTGCCAGAACTCTTCTCTATGTTGAAGTCCGCGAAAGTGGAGATCAAGAAAGAGCACCAAGTGTTGATGGTCAATAAGACCACCAATTTCAAGAAGCAAGAAAGTCTAAGGAAAAAGGAAACTTCAAGAAGGGTGGTAAGAAAGCTATCACGCCGTCGAAGAAGACCAAGGCTGGTCCTAAGCCTGATACTGAGTGCTTTTACTGCAAGGGAGAAGGTCACTGGAAGCGAAATTGCCCCAAGTACTTGGCGGATCTGAAGAACGGCAACATCAAGAAGAAAGGTATGTCCGATATACATGTTATTGATGTGTATCTTACTAGTAGTCGTAGTAGTGCCTGGGTATTTGATACTGGTTCGATTGCTCATATTTGTAACTCGAAACAGGTACTGCAGAATAGATGGAAACTAGCGAAGAACAAGGTCCAATGCGTGTTGGAAATGGATCAAAGGTTGTGATCGCGGTCGGCACACTACCTCTTCATCTACCATCGGGATTAGTTTTATACTTCAATAATTGTTATTTGGTGCCTACGTTGAGCATGAACATTATATCCAGATCATGTTTATTGCGAGACGGTTACTTGTTTAAGTCTGAGAATAATGGTTGTTCGATTTATATGAGTAATATGTTTTATGCAAATTCACCTTTGATAGATGGTCTATTCTTTTTGAATCTCGATTGTAGTAATACACATGTTAATAATATTGAAGCTAAACGTTTGAAATTGAGCGATAATTCTACATACATGTGGCACTGTCGTCTTGGTCACATTGGAGTGAAACGTATGAAGAAACTCCATTCTGATGGACTTCTTGAATCACTTGATTTCGAATCACTTGAAAGATGCGAAGAATGTCTGATGGGTAAAATGACTAAGACTCCATTTTCTGGTATGATGGAGCAAGCTACGGACTTATTGGAAATCATACATACTGATGTGTGTGGCCCGACGAGTGTAGCATCACGTGGTGGTTATTGTTATGTTCTTACTTTCAAGGATGACTTGAGTAGATATGGGTATATCTATTTCATGAAACATAAGTCCGAAACTTTCGAGAAGGTTAAGGAATTTCAAAGTGAAGTAGAGAATCAACGTAACAAGAAGATTAAATTTCTACGATCTGATCGTGGAGGTGAGTATCTAAGTTACGAGTTTTGCGAGCATTTGAAGAAATGCGGAATACTTTCACAATTGACACCGCCGAGAACACCACAACGGAATGGTGTGTCCAAACATCGTAATCGAAATCTCTTAGATATGGTTCGTTCTATGATGTCACTTACAGACTTACCTTTGTTGTTTTGGGGTTATGCATTAGAAACAGCCGCATTCACTTTAAATAGGGCACCATCTAAATCCATTGAAAAAACACAATATGAATTATGGTTTGGGAAGAAACCTAAATTGTCGTTCCTTAAAGTTTGGGGTTGCGAAGCTTATGTAAAGAAGTTACAGCCCGACAAGCTTGAACCCAAAGCGGAAAAATGCGTCTTCATAGGATACCTGAAGGAAACTATTGGGTATACCTTCTATCATAGATCCAAAGGCAAAATCTTCATTGCCAAGAATAAATCCTTTCTAGAGAAGGAGTTTCTCTCGAAAGAAGTGATTGGAAGGAAAGTAGAACTGGACAAGGTTATCGAACCTTCTCTCGGATTTGAGATTAGCGTAGCACCAGAAGAAGTTCCTATGGCACCTACACCAATAAGATAGGAAGCTAATGATGATGATCATGAAACTTCGGTCGAAGTTACTACGAAATCTCGCAGGTCGACGAGAACTCGTACCACTCCCGATTGTTATGATCCCGTTATGAGTGTCATGTTGGTGGATAACACCGACGACCCTGCGACATACTACCTCCATCCCAAGGCTTAAGGCCTATATTTTTTGAAAAGTCAAACTATGTCAAGTTTGACCAAATTTTTACCAAAAATTATTAATATGCAAAATACATAATCAATATCATTAGATAGATAATGAAATATATTTCATATGGTGTCTACAAAATATCATGTTTATTAATAGTTTTTTCTAAAAGTTTGGTCAAAGTTCAGTTGGTTTGACTTTTCAAAAAAAATATAGGCCTTAAGCCTTGAGATGGAGGGAGTATAAGGAAGAAATGATGAGCCTAGATTCCAATAAATGGGAAGAAGCCATGAAATCCGAGATTGGATCCATGTACGAAAACCAAGTATGGACTTTGGTGGACTTACCGGATGGCCAAAAGGCTATCGAGAACAAATGGATTTTCAAGAAGAAAACATATGCTGATGGTAATGTAACCATCTATAAAGCTCGACTTGTCGCAAAAGGGTTTCAACAAATTCAAGGAGTTGACCGCGATGAGACTTTCTCACCGGTAGCGAAGCTAAAGTCTATGAGGATTTTGTTAGCAATCGCTGCATATTACAATTATGAGATATGGCAGATGGATGTCAAAACGGCGTTCCTCAATGGAGACATGGATGAAGAGTTGTATATGGTACAACCCAAAGGTTTTGTCAATCCTAAGGATGCTAACAAGGTATGCAAACTTCAACGATCCATTTATGGATTGAAGCAAGCATCCCGAAGTTGGAATCAATGTTTTGATAAGGTGATAAATTTTTTGGTTTTATACAAACTTATGGAGAAGCTCGTATTTATAATAAAGTGAGTGGGAGCTCTATAGCATTCCTAGTACTATATGTGGACGACATATTGTTGATTGGGAATGATGTAGACCTTCTTAAAAGTGTCAAATATTATTTGAATAATAGTTTTTCAATGAAGTATCTTGGTGAAGCTGCTTACATATTAGGCATAAAGATTTATAGAGATAGATCGAGACTCCTAATATCGTTTTCACAAAGTACATATTTGTACAAAGTCCTAAAGAGGTTTGGAATGGAAGATAGCAAGAAAGGGTTCTTGCCCATGTTGCCCAATACGACCTTGAGTAAAACTCAAAGTCCCGCTACAGTAGAAGATAGAGAGAGGATGAGTAAGACTCCCTATGTCTCAGCCATAGGATATATCATGTATGCCATGCTATGTACTAGACCCGACATTGCATATGTTGTTAGTTTAACTAGCAGATATCAAAGTGATCCAGGAGTGGATCATTGGACAGCGGTCAAAAACATCCTTAAGTACTTGAGAATAACTAAGGATATGGTTCTTTCTTATGGAGGTGATGAACAACTCGTTTTTAATGGTTACGCTGATGCTAGTTGGAACACCGATCTGGATGATTCTAAATCTCAATCTGGATACGTATTAACTTTGAATGGTGCAGTAGTGAGCTGGAGGAGTGCAAAGCAAAGCGTTATGGTGAGATCTTTAACTGAATCGGAATACATAGCTGATTCGGAGCCTTGACAAGAGGCGATATGGATGAAGGAGTTCATTACGGAGCTCAGTATAGTTCCTAGTGCCCTGGACCCAATGTCTATCTATTGTGATAACATGGGCGCCATATCCAATGCGCAGGAGCTAAGGTCACACAACAAGCTGAAGCATATCAAGCTACATTTTCACGCTATTCAAGATCATGTCCAAGATGGTGACATAAAGATTTGCGAAGTACACACAGATCTGAATGTGGCGGATCCGTTGACTAAACCTCTCCCGAGGGCAAAACCTGACCAGCACCAAACCACCATGGGTGTTCGGTGTATTACCTTGTAATCTAGATTAGTTGACTCTAGTGCACGTGGGAGACTGTTGGAGATATGCCCTAGAGGCAATAATAAAAGTAGTTATTATTATATCTTTGTGTTTATGATAAATGTTTACATTCATGCTATAATTGTATTAACCGGAAACATTAATACTTGTGTGATTTGTAAACTTATTAGAGTCCCTAGTAAAGCCTCTTTATAATACTAGCTTGTTGGTTAATAGATGATCATGGTTTCCTGATCATGAACATTGATATATTATTAACAACAATATCATATCATTAGGAGAATGGTGTGATGGACATACTCCTATAGATAAGCGTAGCATAAAGATCAAGTCATTTCAATAGTTCGTTTGCTATAAGCTTTCAGATACATAGTAACCTAATTCCTTCGACCATGAGATCATGCTAATCACAATTACCGGATGGAAGCTTTGATGACATCAAACACCACTTAGTAACTGGGTAATTATAAAGGTGGCATTGAGTGTTCGGAAAGTATGTGTTGAGGCACATGGATCAAGAGTGGGATTTGTCCATCCATATGACGGATAAATATACTCTAGGCCCTCCCGGTGGAATGTCATCCAATTATCTTGCAAGCATGTGACTGGATCACAAGGGATCACATATCACAGGAACGAGTAAAGAGTAGTTATCGATAACGAGGCTGAACTAGGTATGCAGAGATACCGACGATCAGACCTCGGATAAGTAAAATATCGCAAGACAAAGGGAAATTGGTGTCGTATGGAAATGGTTCATTCAATCACAAAGTAATCATAGAAATGTATGGGAGCCATATGAATTTCTAGATACCTCTATTGGTTATTTATCAGAGAAGAGTCTCGGTCATGTCTGCATAATTCACGAACCATAGGGAAACACACTTAAGGATTCGATGTTGTTTAGTAGATATGGAATATGAGTAAGAAGACCGAATGTTGTTCGGAGTCTCGAATGGGATCTAGGATATCACAAGGAGAACCGGAATGGTCCGGAGAATAATATTCATATAAGGAAAGTCCAATTCCGGAGTTTAGGAATGATTCCGGTGTTCTCCCGGAATGTTCTAGAAGGGTCTAGAAGGTTCACCGATCCGGAAGGGGAAGGGTACATGAATGTGTCATAACAAAGTGGAATGGTTGCATAATGTCCTAGGTCACTAGGCTGGGCAAATAAAAGAGAGAAATCAAACTCCAAAATTGAAAGTCAAAAGGCAAGTTTGAAAAGTCAAACTGGGACAATGTTTCCTGGTGGAGGGAGGAGAGGAAACCTCCTCTCGCTCCACCGTGCGCCAAGGAGGACAGGGAGTTGGGGGAGGATTCGACCTCCCCCTCCCCTAGCCACCCCTCCCTCTCATAAATAGAGGGGAGGGGGCTGCCCCTCAATAGAACACCACAAACCCTAGCCCCACCCAAGCCATCGCCGCCAAGCCGCCACCGCGCTAGCCGCCGCCGGACCCACCTCCCTCTCTTAGGCCTCTAAACCCTAGTCACAGAGGAACCCCTATACTCCACCTACCCGCTCTGGCTTAAGGCGAAGCCCTGCGGGATCTCCCCTCTAAACTCCGACACCAGACTGTCGTGCTGCCGGAAACGCGAGGAGAGAGCTACAACCTCCGCTGCCTGCTGGAACAAGGGAGAGGAAGGTCTTCATCGAGTACCGAACGTGTGACCGACTGTGGAAGCACTGTCAGAACGAGATGCTAGAAGGATTGTCTACGCGATCTTGAGATCGACAAGTGAACAACTACATCACCTTCAAGAATTTGCTCCCGTTAACCGCTTTGAAATCTTCAAGGGTGAGAACTCTATCGACTCGTTGCTACAATCTAGTAGATAGTTCTTGGCTTTTGTGCATTCATGTGGTAGATTTTTTTGTTTTCCATGCTACGAACCCCTACAAGAATCGTGCAAGAGAAAGTGCACCGACTGTAGAGTTTTCCTCTGAACCTATTCAAGAGAATATCAAGAAAAAGTGCAGAGAGGAAGAACACATAAAGAGAAGATTAAAGAAACCTGAAAAGAATACTGATGCTACCAATGCGAATATTGTTATATTGAAGGATCTTATGGAAGCACGAACCATGGATAATGAAGTGGTTATGCTAGACTTTGAAACTTTAGAATTCATCGAAGGTAACGTACGAGGTAATGAAACTTCTAAGCCTATGACGCCTATATATTATGGAGAAACTTTGTTATATGGAATTTGTGAGCCAATCTCCATTATAAACATTATGCCTTCATCACTTTATGAGGAACTTCGCTACATTTTAAATAATCCAGATGTGGAACTAGTAGATACTATTATTAAATTGTCTAATAGAACTAATGAAAAACCAGAAGGTGTTATTAGAAATATCTATGTCTTTATTAGATCACTCATGTACCCCCTTGATTTTTATATTGTTGATATGCCTCGAGATTCTTTTTGTCTTATTATTTTAGGTAGGCCTTTTGTCTCTATAACCAAAGCTCAAATTGATAACAAGAAGGAGACTATTTCAATGATGTTTGGATAAGAGGAAATGACATTCCACTTCGCCAAACTAAAGAAGAGGCCATATGAAGTGGAAGATATCAAGGAAGGGAAACGATTGCCGAGCTAGCCGCAATTCATTTCAGCACTCCGCAAGATGAATTAGAGAGGATCCTAATTAATTGGGAAGAGGCAACAGATGATGAGGAAAGAGAAGACATGGATGATTACCTTGACTCCATTCCAGAAACATAAAATCCACATGACTATGAAGAACTGGTAAGAAAAGGAGACGAAGAACCTCCGCCAATTGAATTGAAATGTCTTCCAGACGATATGAGGTATGAGTTTTTAGATAATGAAAATAAATGTCCTATTATTAGTAGTAAAAATTTATTAGAAAATGAAACAAATAAACTCATTTCAGTCTTGATCAAGCATCGTGAAGCATTTGGATATACTCTAAGTGATATTAAAGGAATAGATCCATCTATTGTGACACATAAAATTACCATGCTTGAAGATGTTGTACCCGTAGTTGACACACAGAGAAGGCTTAATCCAAAAATGAAGGAAGTAATAAGGAAAGAAGTTATATGCATATTAGATGCCGGCATAATATATCCTATTTCTGTAGTAAATGGGTTAGCCCAGCTTATTGCATACCAAGACAAGGGGGTCTTGATGCTGCTCTGAATGAGGATGGTGATCTAGCTCTTGTAATACCTATTGTTCGATATCGCATGTGCATTGATTTTAGAAAACTAAACCGTGAGACACAGAAAACCATAAACCTATACCGTTCATGGATAAAATTTTAGAAAGACTTAGCAATAATTTTTATTTCTGTTTTCTTGATGGTTATTCTGGTTATTCCCAAATTTCTCTACAACCCGAAGATCAAGAGACAACAACTTTCACATGTGCTTACGATACATATGCTTATAGATTAATTCCATTTGGCTTATGTAATATAGCTGCAACTTTTCAAGAATGTGTTTTAAAAATCTTTGATGATCTTGTTGAAAAGACTATGGAAGTTCTAACAAATTATTTTGTTGTTTGTGGAACAACATTTGATAATTGTCTCTACAATTTAACCAAAGTTTTGCAGAGATTCAAGCAATCAAATTTAGTTTTGAATTGGGAGCAATATCGATTCATGGAAAGAGAAGGTAAATTTTTTGGACATAAGATTTCAGAAAAGGGTATAGAAATATATAAAACTAATATAAATGCTATAGAAAATCTTCCAATACCTCATGACATAAAAAACTTAAAAAAGTTTCTGGGACATGCAGGATTTTACAAACGTTTTATAAAAGATTTTGCTAAAATAGCTATGCCTCTCACTAACCTTCTTGAGAAAGAAACTTTGTTATATTTAGATCATGACTGCATTGCAACTTTTGAAAACCTTAAAAACAAATTAGTTTCAGCACCTATCATGCAATCTCCAAAATGGGATGAACCTTTAGAAATTATGTGTGATGCTAGTGACTATGCTTTAGGAGCTGTATTAGGACAGCGAGACAGAAAGAATTTAAATGTTATTCATTACGCTAGTAGAACTCTTAATAAGATTTCAAAAAATTATGCTAATACAGAAAAAGAGTTCCTAGCTATAATTTTTTGCTTATGACAAATTTAGATATTACATCATTAATTCTAAGGTGATAATTCATACGGATCACCAAGTTTTGCGCCACCTCCTTGTGAAAAAGGATGCGAAGCCCGGGTTGATTAGATGGGTTTTATTACTACAAGAATATGATTTGCATATAGTAGATAAGAGGGGTAAGGATAATCCGGTAGCAGATCATCTCTCTAGGATGGAGGGATAATTACCGACCTCGTACCTATAAATGAGTCATTTCCGGGAGAATATTTAGCAAGTGTTGAAATCGCTTACCCCTAGTTTGCAGATTATGCTAACTATATTGCAAAAAAATTTATACCTCCTGGTATGACAAGTAATAAAAGAATAAAGTTCTTTAATGATCTTAAATATTACTTTTGTGATGATCTATATTTATATCGTCATGGACCTGATGGAATGATTCAGAAGTGTGTTCCTAACCATGAAATGAATGCAATTTTGCAAGCTTGTCATGACAGCCTGAATGGAGGACATCATGCATGCAAGCGAACTGTAGCAAAGGTACTTCAATCCAGATTCTATTGGACCACCTTGTTCAAGGACACACACATGTATGTAGAACATTGTGATGCTTGCCAAAAAAGGGGTAATATAGGTAGAAGACAAGAGATGGCAATGAATTATAGTCTTATAATTGAACGCTTTGATATATTGGGAATGGATTACATAGGACCTTTTGTAGAATCAAATGATTACACTTATATTCTTGTTGCTATCGATTATGTCACTAAATGGGTTGAAGCTATTTCAATAAGCCATGTAGATGCAACTACTTCAGTAAAGATGATCAAGGACATCATATTTCCCGGGTTTGGAGTTCCTATATTTTTAATTACTGACGGTGGTTCTCATTTTATGAAAGGAACTTTCAGGAAAATCCTCTACAAACATGGAGTAACTCACCGAGTTGCTTCACCATATCATCCTCAAACGAGTGGTCAAGTAGAACTCGCCAATAGAGAATTAAAGACCATACTCGAGAAGACGATGGAAAAATCAAGAAAAGATTAGTTATACAAGTTACATGACACTCTTTGGGCATACCGTACTGCTTTTAAAAATCCAATGGGCATGACACCATATAAGATGATCTACGGTAAGGCGTGCCATTTACCTTTAGAATTGGAACATAAAGCCTTTTTGGCGATCAAAAACTTAAACTATGATTTTAAAACAACAAGAGAAAAATGTTTATTATATATTCATGCTTTAGATGAGTTTAGAAGTGAGGCTTAAGAAGATGCTAGATTGTTTAAAGAAAAGTAAAAAGATGGCATGATAGAAAAATAGAGAATAAGTTCTTTAAAATTGGAGACAATGTGTTGCTTTATAATTCTCGTCTTAAGTTGTTTCTAGGAAAGCTCGGATCAAATTGGTAAGGTCCCTATATAGTTGAAGAAGCTTATTCACCGGGAGCAGTGAAGCTCTAGGAAAAAACGCCCTCTCTTTCATGGGTGATGAATGGACAACGCTTGAAGCATTATCGAGCAAAAGAAAATATAAGTATAGTCACCATATGTGTGATCACCCCAGAAGAGGTGATTAAGCAAAGATATACAAGGAATGGCAACTGCAAGAAGGATAAAATCGAGATAAAATGAGCAACACCACGGTCAAGCTATTGACCATAAAAGAGCGCTTCATGGGAGGCTACCCATGTGAAATAGTAAGTTTTAAATTTTCAATTGAGTTTTAGTTAAGTTTGTGTTGAATAAACAACATTTAAAACTCTAGAGAGTAGAAGAAGTTTTGTTATGCTAAAAACCCATTCGACGGATGTTAATGTTGGTCGAAAATTTAAGCTGTCATTTTTCTGTCAAAACCTGGTATTTTATTAAGTTTCAGATTAATAAAGAATTCTTGGAGAAGCAGGTAATTTTTGGTGGCTCCAGAAGTTTTAACGACCAACTATATGACGGGAATTAAATTTTCAGCCGTATAGTTGCGGTCGTATAGTTTTCCACTCCATCTCCGAAATTTATTCGAGGATACAGAAGGTTTAACGACCAACTATATGGCGGGAATTTTTTTTTCAGACGTATAGTTGTGGCTGTATAGTTGGTACCACCGTAGAAGGATAAATCTAGGTCGTTTCATAACTATACAGCGGGATATATACGTGACGCGCATGTATAGTTGCTCATTACGGACGACGACTAGGGTTTTTGACCTCCCCTTTTAAAGTTGATCGCATCTAACCTTTTTCATTAAGTTTTTGCAGAGCTACAGCCTCCAGCCTCGAAAAATCACTGCCATCTCCATACAAGCCCCTTCTAACAATATCCGTGCAGCAAAGCCATGCAGCCTTTCCATGTCAACAAGATTTGGAGGAAGAAAGAAGAGAAGCCCGTGAAGAGGACCGAGGAAGTAGAACCTAAAGAAGCATCATCGTCATCCGGCTCGGAGATCAAGCCTCTCCCAAATTGGGAGGACATGTTCCCACAGAGGATGGAGATGATGAGGCAAGCAAAACAGAGAAGGAGCAAGGTTGAGTACCTCCCTAATCCTTATCGTCACAACATAGAATCTTATTATAAACCTCCTCTCAGCCCATCGCCTCTTAAACCTAAGAAGGTGCACAAGATGAGAGTCATGATAAGATCTATCAATTGGAAAAATCTTCGAAAGCATGTCTCCTACTGGATGATGAGCAAAGACCTTGAGAAAAAGGTCAATGACATCGATGGCAGAGTTGGTTTCTTGATTAAAATTGTTTTTGAGTTGACAGATGAGAAGAAATTCCTCCAGAAGAAAATTTTGAAGCTTCAATACGACATGGCCCAGCTAAGCATCCGCTTTGCAAGCATAGCTAAAGTTTGCAACATAGGGGAAGAAGGCAATACTCTTCTTACCTAGGAGGAGGAATAGGTACCAACAAGGAGTTATGTGATCCTGTCTGGCTTGATTCCAAGCTTGGGGAGATCTTTAAGACCTTCTAATCTATCTTATAAGTTTTATATTACTGTTTTAGTTTCGCATTAGTTCGAGCTTAGAAATAAAGTTTGCATCTTTTGAATCCCTTAAGGAATAGTCGATCCCATTTATGAAATTCCGAGTATATATGGAGCATTATTAAGTTTGTGCTTGTCTTATTGGATATATGAATGGCTTGAGTATACTTTTACTTGCACTTGATGATAGAAATAGGAGTCTTCCACACCATTGGTATTAGTGGAACATATAAAGATAATTTAGTCAATATGTTGTAAGTTGATGGTTTGATTTACAAAAGGAGAAATAATCTAATCAGTCAAGTTGAGAAAGAAACCTTGAACAAAGGAAAATTAAAAGTGCTATCAAATTAGAGTGAGAATAAGTCGAGGTAGAGTCTTCAAGCCATAAATATGCTTCATATACAATTGGAATTTGATAATTGAGATCGTTAAACTTTGAATTCCTACATGAAGTGTAATGTATGGCTAGCTCCTTTGCACATCACTTAAACAAAAGTGTAAACATATATATAAAAACAAACAAAAGTAAGAAGAAAAAGAGCGAATGTGCAAAGAGAAAATATGCATACACCATTTTCTTGTGGTAAGACAATGGAACATTTGATATTTTAAATCCCAGGTGAATATGTTAATCCTAAAACACTTGGGACTACCTCACTAACTCATTCGATCGAACCGAAACACTTTACATCATATTGAGATTCATATTTTGTGAACTGTTGATCACTAAGGTGTGGAAGCCTGCTAATATTATTCAGATGCTTTGAGTAAGGTACTATTCATGAACTTATTCCTATGTATCTTATATAATAAACACATGCTGTAATTGAATCATTTATTTTATCGACTCAGCTTCATGAATATGAGGATCATATTCATTAAGTCGGCCTTGCTCGGGATGAGCAAGAGTCTAAACTTGGGGAAGTTGATGAGTGCATATTTGCATCATGTTTTATATTATTATTTTGCGCTGTAGTGGTAGGATCTTGGTATTTTACGACGTTCACACGCACCTTTTATGTTTATTTTCACCAGGATCAGGATAGATGATGGATACAGTGGACACAACTCTTGGACCAGTTATACTAGAGCGAAAAGGAGTAAAAAACAACGTAAATTGCTAAATTAGGAAATATCAATAACACTAGAAGAAAACCCGATGCCATTGGAGGACACAGAAGGTTTAACAACCAACTATACGGCAGGAGCAAATTTTCTGGCCGTATAGTTCTCGCTGTATAGTTGGCGCCAACACCGCCTCCTCAAATAGTTTCACCCCGTGCAACAGGATCGGGGAGACGACATACAGAACACCCATAAAACCACCAAAAACCTCACCTCCGGAAGGGATCTAGAGGGGGAACTTGTCCTAGGGATCCATCTTCGCCCTAAGCAGATCTAGGAGACCAAGGCATCGATCTCCATCTTCATCAACCGCTGCACCACCATCATACCCATCCATCCCATCTAGATCTTGTTGTAATTCTAGCACTAGTTGTGGATTTATACAAGACCTATTCATCTATAATTATTTCCATTACCATTGCCATGATGTTGATTGCCTCAATGTCTGAGTAGATCATTAGTTGTTGGGGAGATGGAGAAATCCTAGTATGTGATTGAGATGAGATAGAGATTATTATGTTATACATCATTATGTGTATGTGTTAATTGTCTTCATCTTGATGTTGAGAGTTGTGCACCTCTTTAATATTTGCCTCTTACGAGGACTTGATGAAGGGGATTACTTGTTGGTAGACGGAGGGATAATCACACTTATTGTGACTATAAAGTTGTTGTCATTTCTAACGTACTAACTTGGGGAAGCAAGGATAACTTATTAAGCCATATCCATGATACGGGAGACATCGCTTAATAGCGAAATAATACGATTGATGTCGTTATCTGTTAACTGTGGTTATGAAGGATGATGTGAGCAGTGGTTGCTGCCTATTCGTCCATATATGGAGCTCCTCCCACATACATACATGTGATGAGAATATTTGTTATGATAATCTTGATTACTCAGCCTAAATTGCTAGCGGTGTATCCACCACTCCCCGAGAACGCCTTTTTACCTATTATAGTTCTAAGCTTTCTTACAAACATGATTCTTATTTTCTGCATTAAGTTTATTTTACTTTACTTTATTGTTTTGCTCAATCAAAAACCCAAAAACAATTTTACTTTTCCTGTATCTTATATTTATTTATTAAGTACCTCGTTTAGTTTTAGTTAAAAGCATTTTAGTCTTTTGCCTATTACTCCCTGTGGGATCGATATCTTTATTTCGAAACTAGCTACAAAGGCTCTGTGCACTTGCAGTCATCAGAGCCCAGAGTTCTCGTGGCGGTGTAGAATGACAAGAGAGTGCAGTGGGCGTTGCATATGAAGCTTAATATTTGGACGGGGATGGCAACCCTTTCTAGTCTAAATTATAGGTCGATGGTTGTGGCGTTTCTATTTGGCTGACTCGTCCGGGAGACAAAGAAGAAGGCAATACTTTGACTGATTGGGGGTGTTGCGCGCAGACGCTTAGCTTCGTGTACATCCTAGGTGTGTGTTGTGCTGCAAGTCGATCGACAGGGCTACAGAGCTAGCTTAGTTTGGCTGCCTATGCTAGCTAGCTTGGCAATGAAAGAACGAGATGAGAGAGAGAATAGAGAAAAAATATATAAAAAAGACACGACATGTTGGTGCACCCACCATGTATGGGACATGTATGCACGTGTATGTCCACAACCATTGTAGGACTAAGTACGAAAATAAAAAGTTTTGAAAGAATCAAATTAACAAGAAGTTAGACAAATCAAAACAAGATTCAAAAAAATATAAGAAGTATTGTGAAAAAATACGCATGGGCACAATATTGTTACATGACGCTAGTGCTAAAACAAGTGAAGTCAAACTTTATAAAACACTTGCATGAATATGAATCCAAAGTCATATAAACATTTGAATAGTTCTATTTGGCTTATTTAAGAACTAGTATTGTTAAATTGCATGTAGGAAGTTAACTTACATGTCATAAGATAATTTCATATAGATTAAAGCTAAACCATGCACCTCATTTATATATGTGCATGCATCCATAAGACTAAATTATAACTAGGATCATAGCCTAGGCCACTTGCACTAGCATAATATAGTGTACTTGACGAGATTAAAATTAAGCAATGCACTTCTCTCATATAGGTGCATATCTCTATGATAACTAGGGTCATAACCTATGTTATTTTGCACTAAATATATCATATTGCATCATCAAATTCCATATAACATCCCCATATCTTAGCTTGGTCAAATGCTACATACATTATCATCGCCAAGTAACCAAATATTCTCTCGAGCATTCATATAAAAATCACATGCATGAAAAAATAGACTTACAAATAATTTTATGCACTATATTGCACACATGCTCTTTGGCTAGTTAGTTAACCATCTAAATAGATTGTAATATGACCAAAACTATAAACACCACTCACAACTAAATCTCCAATGGTTAAAGAGCTATGTGAAAATAGCCAAGAAATACATGCGCCATATACATGAACACTAAGTACAAAGTGGATAATATGACTACTAAAATGTCATATGCTGCCAATAAATCAAACCGTCATTATCATGCTACACATATATTAGCATCGACGAAATTGAAGACTTCCTCGACCATGCTGGTGCCAACAACAAGGAGGACTTTTATTTCTTTTGTAGTATTAACATGTTGTAATGTTATTTAATATCTATGTTGGAATTCTTAATCAGGGGTTTTCTCTTGTATATTCATCTCTCCTTGACGAGGGTTGAACTCATCAATGCTCATTGTTATGGACTTGAGTTTTGAGGAAAAGGGAAGTACTGGAGATCGTGTTTGGCTAACAGACAAGCAATACGGGAAACGAGATTTACCCGGGTTTAGGCCCCCAGAGGGAAACCCTACTCCTGCTTGTATGCTCTTAATTATCAATAAAACCGAAGGTTACAGGGGGTACGCAGATGAGATCTGGCAGGTGTGTATGCTAGGGTTAAGGTAGATCCTCGTCGTCGTGCCCTCATGGCCTTTATATAGGTAGTTTAGGTCTTGGGATAGGGTGAAGTCGGTTATAGATTAAGGTTTGCTCTTTAAACTTTCTACCTAAAGCTGGTCATATCGTCCGATGAATCTCCTCCTTCATGGACATGGGGCACCTGAATCCTTCCTAGGCTTCAACATCAGGTGTGGATCATCACGTGGGCTCCTCCTGGGCTGAACCGGATAGGCCAATATTGGATACCCATAGGGCATACCCATGTCACTCCTTAGGCAATGTCTTTTACGCGGTGTGATATGCCATATTGTGTAAGATGCATCTTTTGGTTAATCATACATACATAAGCTCTATACACAAAGGTTGTTTTACTTCTCTCCTCTACTATCATATTGATCTTGGATTTGTATTTTGCTCAATTTTACTATGCTAAGATCCTCCCAGACTCTTGTTCCCTATCAACTTTCCAAAAATAAAGTAACAATACTAAAAGGGTCGTATGGGCACCTAGAGGGTGATGAATAGGTGTTACTTCAAATTTTACTCCTTTTCAAATTAGGGTTTGACAAAAAAGGTAAATTCTATAGATTATGCAACTATGGGGAATTTACCTATATGTCAATCTAGCACAACACTAAGTAAGAACAAGATAAGTAAAGTGTGGTAAAGGATAGAAGTAACCAAAGTGGAGTACGCGGAGACACAAGGATTTTTTCCCGCAGTTCCTTCCTTTTGAGGGGAAGTACGTCTACGTTTGGAGAGGGGGTGGTTTCAAACCACCAACGCCACGAAAGGCCTCCCTTGTTCTTTGATGAACCTCACCCCAAAGGGTTCGATTCACCTCTTCCACTATATCGGCAACCTTCGAGGTGTTGGCACCTTTACATTAAGTTCGAGGCACGCATCCACAACTGAATTGGAGGCTCCGAATACAAGCAAGCTGTCAAACAATCAAAGATAAGCTTGTAAGAACCAAATCAAGAGCTAGGATTTCCAAAGAAACACTAGAGAAACGGCCCTCAAGTGAATGAGGGGGAAATGAAGATCTCTCTTGGTGAAGCTATAGATCAAGACCTCCTCCTCCAATTCTCAAAAGATCAATAACTTTGGATGGTTGGATGAAGAGATCTTGTTTATTTGGTGGCTAAAATAGTGTTGGAGTTCTTGACTGGGTCGAGCTGCTGGAGGAAGGGGATGACGTCCCCTATTTATAGCCCACTCATTCTGAACCATTTTCTGACCGTTGGGCAAAATGTCACATCGGAGACTTCGATTTGCAGACAGGAGACTATGGTCTACACTGGAGACTCTGAACCATCTTCGGTCCGTCTCCGGACCACCATACAGAACGTCCCAGCTGACTTGGGGAAACCTCCTTCGGAAACTCGTCAAAGACTTTGGTCTCTTGTACACCGGAGACTCTGGTCTTTCCACACCGGAGACTCCGGTCTGCATGAACGCATCGGAGAATCCGGTCTCTCTCTGGTCCATCTCCGGACCTTTATACAGACTGTCCCAAGCAAGTTTCTGGAGGCCCCTCCGGAGACTTTTGGGGTAACTCCGGACCACACCGGAGACTCCGGTCTGAAATACCGTGAAACATGTAGTTTCTTGCGGGGACAATATCACAGGGCAAAGACCTTTTCACTTTTCATTATTTCATCCTGTAGACATTAACACACTATAAAATGAACTACAAGTTGTTAACAAACACCAAAATTGATTAAGACAATAAATGTCCTTTCAAATACTTAACAATAGTGTAGAATAATTATGGGAGGATGCACAACTCCAATATGGTCGGCTATCTCATATATATAGACAAATACAGGTACAATCCTGAGGGTACAAGGAGACCTATACAGAGTACAACATACGTATCTCAACATCCCCACACAGTCGAAGGGTCGGCACCAACACATAGACTGGAGCGAAACTCATCGAAGGTCAACGTCGGTAATCCCTTCGTCATGATATCCGCAAACTGCTAAGAGGTCGGTACATGAAGAACTCGAACGTTACCGAGGGCAACCTGCTCACAAACGAAATGGATGTCCAACTCGATGTGCTTGGTGCAGCGATGATGAACGGGGTTGGCAGAGAGGTAGACAACCGAAACATTGTCACATAACACCACCGTGTCCTTGTCGACAGGACAAGAGAGCTCAGAGAGAAGCTGACGAAGCCATGTGCACTCGGCCATGGCGTTAGCCATGGCCCGATACTCGGCCTTGGCACTCGAGCGAGAGATGGTGGGTTGGCGCTTGGAAAACCAAGAGACAAGCGATGAGCCGAGGTAGACGCAGTAGCCCTAGGTGGACCGCCGCGTGTCAGGGCATCCAACCCTGTCCGCGTCCGAGTAGGCGACGATGTTTGTCAACGGCGAGGCATGCAGCGAGAGGCCGAGATACATAGTGCCGCAGATGTAGCAAAGTATCCGCTTCACTACTGCCAAGTGAGCATCCCAAGGGGCATGCATGTGCAATCACACCTGCTGCACGACATACTACAACTCCGGACGTGTCAACGTCAAGTACGCAGAGCACCAACGATGGAGCGGTAGAACGATGCGTCAGAAACCAGCGATACATCACTGGCCAAAAGCTTGCCCTTCGTGTCGACTGGAGTAGGCGCGGGGTTGCATTTAAGCATCCCAGCGCGCTCGAGGAGCTCATGGGTGTACTTCCGCTGATGAAGAAAGAATCCATCCTTGCGCCGGACAACCTCGATGCCGAGGAAGTACTGCAGTGGGCCAAGGTCCTTGAGTGCGAACTCAGCGCAAAGGCGATCGTTGAGCTGTCGAAGGAGGCCAACAGTGCATGCCATCAATATGATGCCGTCGACATATAGCAGCAGATAGGCCGTGTCGCTGCCTTGACGATAGACGAACAACGATGCATCGGAGCGTGTAGAGCGGAACCTGAGCTGATGCAGAAACGAGGTGATGCGCTGGTACCAGGCACGCGGGGCCTGCTTCAGTCCATACAAGGACCGAGAAAGCAGGCACACGTGGTCCGGATGCTCGGCATCGACGAAACCGATGGGCTGCTGACAGTACACCTGCTCGAAGAGATGGCCGTGGAGTAAGGCGTTGGAGACATCCATCTGATGCACCATCTAGGAACGAGAGACGACGAGGTGCAGGACGGTGCGGATCGTGCCTGGCTTGACAACCGAGGCAAACATATCCTTGAAGTCGACGTTGGCACATTGGCAATAACCGCGAACCACCCAACATGCCTTATAGCGCTCCAGAGTATCGTCAGGACCCAGCTTGTCCTTGAAGACCCACTTGCCGGTGATGATGTTAGCGCGAGGGGGGCGAGGGACCAGCTCCCAGGTCTGGTTGCGCTGCAGCACATCGAACTCCTCCTGCATTGCGGCGTGCCACTACGGGTCGCGCAAGGTGGCCCAGGCAGAGGTAGGCACCAGCGAGATCGCAGTCGTAGAGGCGGTGCAGACGTACTGGTCGGAGGGGTAGCGGGTGGACGGCTGGCGCACACCCGCACACACACGAGTGACGACACCTGCAGATGGAGTGGGCGGGGCAGGCACATCATCCGCAACTGAAGCGAGCGACGAAGCCGGTGAAGACGGGGCCGACGAGGAGGGTGTCAAGCTGGATGATGACGACGAGGGTGACACGAGCGGTGTTGCTGGCGCGGGAGGAGATGGAGCCTCGGCAGGCGACAACACGGGTGGTGACACGGGCCCGTCCGCCGAGGGACCAGGCGAGGCGGGCGCAGACAGGGCCACCTGATACGTCCAAAACGTATCTACTTTCCCGAACACTTTTGCTATTGTTTCTCCTCTAAACTTGTGTGATTTGGATACAACTAACACGGACTGATATTGTTTTCAGCAGAATTACCTTGGTGTCTAGTTTTTGTGCAGAAAATCAACTATCAGGAAAAATCCGGGAAAATATGCCAAAAATCCTATTTCACCAGAAGACACACGGAGCCAGAAGACGAGACAAAGTGGAGGCCTGGGGGGCCACACCCCTGCCAGGCGCGGGTGGCCCCAGCCCGCGCCTAGGGGGGTGCGGCCACCCCAGGCACTCCCTCGGGTTCCCTCTGTGCCTATTAGTTATCCCTTGACCTAAAAACCGAGGGGGGTTGGACGTTTTTCCAGAAAGAGTTCCCCTACGCCGCCACCACCAGAGACCAAGATTTGGAACTAGAAACTCCGTTCTGGCACCCTGCCGGGACGGGGAATTTGGGGAGGATCATCGCCATCGTCATCACCAACGCCTCTCCATCAACCATCGATGTTTCCCTCATCCATGAGTGAGTAATCCCCCGTAGTAGGCTATGGGGATGGTAGGGATTGGATGAGTTCTATCATGTAATCGAATAAGATTATTAGGGCATAATGCCTAGTATCTCTATTAGTGCTATTTGACTTTATTGCAACTTGTTGTGCTTAATGCTTGTCACTAGGGCCCGAGTTCCATGATCTCAGATCTGAACTTATTATTGAATCATTATGATAGTATTGTTTGTGATCTTATCTGCAAGTTGTTTACACATATCATTGTCCGGATCCAAAGGCCCCAAAGTAACAGAAATTGGGACAACCGGAGGGGATGGCTGTGGTGTGAGGATCACATCTGTTCATGGAGTGTTAATGCTTTGCTCTGGTGCTCTATTAAAAGGAGAACCTTAATTGCCAGTAGTTCCCTAGAGGCCCCGCTGCCACGGGCTGGCTGGACAGAAGATGTTGTGCAAGTTCTCATTGCGAGCACGTATGACTATATATGGAGCACATGCCTAGGATTATTTAGTGCTTGAATGTTTGTTATTATTTATCTGCAATGCCCTAGATCTTGAAGTTACATGTTTAGACTCGTTCATGCAACACCCGTCCATCCATCCCTATGCCTACCGCACTCGAATCCCACTGTTTACCATTACTATTTATATTGCTCCTATTTCACTGTTGTTGTTGCTTTGTTGTTGCTACTACAAACTATTGCTACTGATAAACTTCTGTGAGCAAGAACTATTTCCAGGTGCAGCTGAATTGACAACTCAATTGTTAAGGCTTGCAAGTATTCTTTGGCTCCCCTTGTGTCGAATCAATAAATTGGGTAATACTACCCGCGAAGACTGTTGCGATCCCCTATACTTGTGGGTCTGTTATAAGTAAGCTTGTTACACCACCACCACATACACATTCTACACACACTGCTACTACTGCTGAGTCTGAAACAGCTTTTGATACTCATGAAGTTACTTATACTGTGCTTGATGCGAGTGGTTCATTAGGTCCTTTCCTAGATGCTACTATGGCTAGTCTAGGAAATACTGAAACTCCTAGTGAATACACTATGACACATGTTAGATCACCTGAGTCTAGAGAGAGTTATGATATTAATGATGGCTACATTGAGTTTACTGATGTTTTTGTTGAAGAGTGCCGAAACACACATGGTACTAGTGCTATTAAGAGTCTCCTTGCAATATGTACTATTATTCCCAAGTTTTCCTTTGATCCTAAGTTTGCCACCTCTCCCATAGATATTAAAGATAAAGATTATGATTTTTATCTTGATTTATCCTATTTAGACATTGTTGAGAAAGAACCTTTCTGTGGGACTGAAAATGAGAGTGGTGTGGCTCATATGAATGTGCTTTCTACTATGAGTGCTTTATTCTTTGATGATTTTAAGATGCGCAAGTACTTTGTTACTAGATCGTCCTTTTTTCACTAAAAGGAGAAGATAGGGTTTGGTTTAATAGATTACCTCCTGGATCCATAGATAGCCCTGATTGTTTGATTGCTTCTTTCTTTCAGAAATATTTTCCTCCCAGTGCTAGACATGCTGCTTTGCAGAGACTTTTCGATTTTAAACAGGGAGAAGAAGAGAAATTGCCTGAGTCATGGACAAGGTTCTGTGCCTTGATTCATGCACATCCTGGATGTCCATTACCTAAGAATGAGCTTCTTGATATTTATTATAATGGACTAACTGATGATTCTAGGACATACCTAGATAGCTTTGCTGATTGTGTTTTTAGGAAAAGAACTCCTATAGATGCTGAAGAATTAATGGCTAAAATAAGAAAGAATTATGATGATTGTTCTTCAACTGAGCTAAATACACCTGAGCCTATTACTCCTGAACCAGTTGTTCCTAAACCAGTTCCAACACCAACACCGAAGAAGAGGGGAGTTATTGCATTAAATGATGAAGTGATGAAGGAAGCTAAGAAATGTCTAAAGGAGAAAGGTATTACAGGTGAAGATGTGAAGAATCTACCTCCTATAGAAGAATTATGTAAGCCAATTCCCCACTCATCTACTATTAAGGTACACTCTCTCCAACACTTTGATGAAGGTGATATTCCTTATGGTAAGCCTCCTGATCAATGTTTAGAGGAACTTGACATTTTTGTTGTTAAGCAAGGTAATTTTAATAAACAAGTTCAGAATCATTTATTGGAAAACTCTAGAGCTATTTAAGAGTTGAAAGATATTGTGGAAAGAACTTCAAATGATATTAAAATGCTTTGTAAACACTTTAAAATGGTCCAAACCCAACTTGATCAACTTGCTAAGGCACAAAAGGATATGCTAGTTAATGCCTCAGGAGATAAACATGCTTATGGAATTAGAACTAGGAGTGGTATAGCTACTCAAGATCATTTATATCCCGAAGGACACCCTAAAAGAATTGAGCAGGATTCTCAACAAGGTGAAAGTAGTGGTAGTCCTCGTAAGAGAAAGAAAAATAAACATAAAATAGTTGAGGAACCCCTTGAACCTGCTGTAGATCCTAATAGTATATCTGTCTCTGATGCTGAAACTGAGAGTGGCAATGATAAAAATGGTAAAGAGGAAGTTGAGGAAGAACCTGAGAAGCACACTAAGAATACTAGGTACACTAAGGAAGATTTTATTGCTAATAAACATGGTAAAGAGAGAGAACCTTGGGTGCAGAAACCTATGCCTTTTCCAGGTAAGAAACACAAGTCAAAGGAGGAAGAACACTACAACAAGTTTTGTGAGTGGATTCCTAATGAGGAAATTTTTACTTTGCTTGCTAATTATTCCTTAAATGGTAAGGTTCCAAAGAAACCTGGTGATCCAGGTATACCAACTATTCCTTGCTCTATTAAGAATAATTATGTTAGAACTAATTTATGTGATTTGGGAGCTGGAGTTAGTGTTATGCCTTTTTCTCTCTACAAGAGACTTCAGCTAGAAAAGTTGATACCAACTGATATATCTTTGCAAATGGCTGATAAGTCTACTACTATTTCTGTTGGTATATGTGAGGATGTTCCTGTGCAAGTGGCTCATAATTGCTTGGTTCTAACTGATTTTGTTGTGCTTGAGATGCCTGAAGATGATAATATGTCTATTATTCTTGGGAGACCCTTTCTAAATACTACAGGTGCTGTCATCAATTATAATCAAGGAAAAGTAACATTCAATATTAATGACAAATAGCATACTGTCTAATTCCCTAAGAAGGTTTCTAAGAGCTATTGCTTGAATTCCATTGAAAATGTTGAGAGCATTAAGGTTGGAGAAATATATTGTCCCATTCCATAAGAAAATTTTGAAACTATTATGATTGGGACTATTGCTATCGAGCTTGAGGTAACATAATCACTTTGCGGAATACAAAGTTTTGTTTCATATAAGATTGTTTTGGTAACAAGACTTGATCAACCTTGTTAACAAAAGGATTTTAATGAACAAAATAATGTTTTCACTATGGTTATTCTTTCTTCCTTCTACTTTTCTCCATCCTAGTCTTTGCTTTTTCTCTTGTTAGCTAGTTGCTTGCTTGTTAGAGTGTCTTAGAACTTTTGTTGTCTGGTTTTTGTTTGCCTTTTCTTCTTCTGAAAAAGTCTTTTCTGCGAGAAAATCAATTTTCATACCCTGAAAATTGGCCAAAACTAAAGTTTCCCAAAAAATCTCGGAAAATTCAAAATAAATTTTCCCTCCAAAAAAGGGGCATAGGGACACCTGGAGTGACCCAGGGGGCCACTCCAGGCACCCACACCCCTGGTAGGCACGACCTACCTATAGGTGGCGCCTGGGTGGGGTGTGGCCCACCTGGGCCCCTCCAAGGTGCCTCCTCCCAGCCATTCTCTCTCTCTCTCTAAAAACACCGGAAAAATTTCTCAAGCTCGGGTTCTTGTTGTTCTTGCTCGAGATTTTCGATCTCCTTGCTCAGCCCATCTTTGTTGTTGCTTTTTGGAGGGATTGCTCCTTGGTATGTGCCTCCTTCACTTGTCCAATTAGATGTGTGGTTGGTTGATTGTATTTTGAGTATTTTGCTGATATAGGTGTCAGGTTGTGTAAGCTAGCATGCTTGTTCTATGCTTAGAGATTTCATTTTGATGCATGTGTAGCCCTCTAGCAAGTTCCTATAGTATATGCTCTTCATTTATCAACTTGGAAATCACTTGGTTTGATGTTTGTCTAAAAATTTCAGAAAAAAAAGAGGTCATGGACAACCACACATTTGGTGAAATATTTGAGAGTGATGCACCTAGAAGGGAAAGGCCTTCAAGATCATCCTCCCGTGCTAGGCCCTCATACAATGAGGATCTCATTACTCCGATTTGGCGACGAGGGAGATGAGGGGGATGCGCACCCCTCCACCTTTCCTTGATGAACCTTCTTGCGGGATGATGGGATTCTTGATGATTTTATGACCTTGGTTCGGAAGGCTGGACTGACAAGTTATATGCAGGATGAGAGCGTGCAATACGCTACGCTCACCAAAACATTTGTGAAGAGCTTTTCTTTTACTAACAGCATGTTCAAGCCAGATGTGTCTTTCAAAATTTATGACAGGTCTTATAATTTGACATTGAAGAAATTTTGTGAGGCCCTGGGACTTGGTACAGCTGGGTCGGCGAAGAAGATTCCAGATCAACCCGCTGATTTGTTGGAGCTTTACCAAGGGATAACCAATGATGATGATCGTAGATCTCAACGGGGAAGATAAGAAATATTCAACTCCCAGCCATCAGGTACTTTGCTTACTATCTTGCCACTAGTGTTCTTGGTAGGGAGACACTAGTAATATTTCCAACTATCAATTGGCGTTCATAGCTGCTGCGCTCAACAATGAAACTAGGTACAATCTTGGTTCTCTCATTGCTAGTCGTTTAGCTGCTAAGGGACCCATTTATGGGGAATTATTGCTGCACGTGTTGCTGCTACCTTGGACCTTGCTGTTGATCCAAATGATACAGTCTTGGCTCCTCAGAGTCTTGATCTTGCTACTATGAAGGCGCATCACTTTGTCACCACTAGCTCTACCCTTGAGAACTTGGTTTATAGAATGCTGTTTATTGACGGGGAAGAGAGAGAGAGAGAGATCCCTCTCCCCCAAACCACTTTGTTCAGTATTTCTCAGGGACCTTTGTCACGCTCCAAGGAGGAGATGGATGAGAAGCTACACATTCTTGGCTTCCATTGACACTATCAGGAGGAAGCACCCTCATACGACCCCTCTATGTACTACACAGGGGAGTCCTCGAGCTCATACCAGGACGAGGGAGCCTCCTCGACGTATTACGGAGGTGCACCTTCTTGGGTACCATGGGATTGAGCCCCACTTAGGCCAAAATACTAAGCTTGGGGGGAGGTATACCGACATCACACTCATCTATATATCATGTTCGGTCGGTTCTTTGTATATCCTTTGTTTCGCTTTCTTTTTGGTTCTTGTTGCTGCTTTCTCAAAAACACAAAAATACCAAAAATATTTTTGTTGTTTATCTTGATTTGTTTCTTTGCTTTTTGGTTTTGGTTTGCCTTAAAATAAAAATCCAAAAAGATTTTGCTTTGTTTGCTTTTGCTTTGTTTGCTTCTTTTGGTTTGTTTTTTGCTTTGTTTGGTTTGCTTTAAAAAAATTGAAAACACCAAAAATATTTGTTGTTCTTCTTTGGTTTTGTGAGTTCTTTGAAGGGTTCAGCCGTCCTCAGTGGATTTTGGTTTCATGTTATTATTCAACTCACATAAGTGAAGGGCAATAATGAAGATTAAGACAACTTGAGGTGTGGTAAGAGGCTGGTAACGAACTCTATTTGTTTTCATTTTTGTACATATACTCATCATTGTGAGCATGCTTAGCCTGTTTGTGTAAGGTGTATGTTATTATGAATGCTTAGTAGTTCTTGCTTTCTTGTGATTAGCTCCAGCTTGCTAATAGTTTGTAGCATGTCATATGAATGCTTGCTTGCATTGTTTTATTCATATTTTGGTATGATATTGTGGTATACTCCTCTGAAAGTTTCATGTGAATCGACTTGGCACATGCTCACGCATGCATATGACTAAACAATAGTCAGTAAGCCTCGATGATTTATTTTGCCTCAGAGTTCTTGTATCACTTTCATGCCATAATTACTCCTGTTGTGTTACAAACATGATTATAACAGTGATTGCTCTCTCGTTTTTCGCTCCTTCTCTATTTCTAGCCTTCACCTGCACTGAGTATGAGCTCTACCTGTGCTTCCAACTCCCCAAAACCAATATTTCCAACTGTGTCCACCATACCTACCTATTAGCATCATTTGCTATTTCAGTGCATATTCATTATGCCTTGGTTTCTTCCAAATAAAATGTTTGTCTATTTTGAGAAAGTTAGTTAGTAAAGGTCTCACGAACTTGATGGCACACTTTATTCCTTACACTTAATAATCCTGAACCATTGTGACCCGTCCATGAAAGTTATATGCTTGCAAATTATATGCTGGGAGTCAGCAGAACCGTGCTGTCACGGGGAACGCTTTCAACACTTTTTAGATACATATCCAGTTGATACCTTGCTCTTTTGTTTGCGGATGTCGTCGGTGTGAAATAAAAGGGGAGCCTGTGAGTTCATGGAGTTTATATGTTGTGTTAGAGAAACGCCTGGGCCGCTAGCCTAAGCCATGCCTAATCATGGTAGAAACTTGCAGCATCACCATAATGAGCATTTATGAAGCATCCTCAATAAAAAGCTATGCACATAGTAAATAAAAAGATAGCTGAGATGCTCATTGTCTGCTTGCCTTGTCATTTTAATCACGTGATAGCTCATGTATCATGTGCAAGGGATACCCGTTGGTGGTTCTCTATGATATGCATGTATTTACAATGACAAGAACTTACAGGTAACCTGATACGTCCAAAACGTATCTACTTTCTCGAACACTTTTCTATTGTTTCTACTCTAAACTTGTGTGATTTGGATACAACTAACACGGAGTGACGCTGTTTTCAGCAGAATTACCTTGGTATCCTGTTTTTATGCAGAAAATCAACTATCAGGAAAAATCCCAAAAAATATGCCAAAAATTATATTTCACCAGAAGATCCACAGAGCCAGAAGACGAGACGGAGAAGGAGCCTAGGGGCCCACTCCCATGCCAGGCGCGGGCCCACCACTGGCCACGCCTAGGGGTGCAACCACCCCAGGCACCCCCTCGGCCTCCCTCTGCGCCTATAAGTTGCCTTTTGACCTAAAAACCGAGGGGGGTTCGATAGTTTTCTAGAAAGAGTTCCGCTCCGCCGCCGCCACCAAAAACCAAGATTCGGATCCAGAAACTCCGTTCTAGCACCCTGCTGTGACGGGTAATTTGGAGAGAATCATCGCCATCGTCATCACCAACGCCTCTCCATCAACCATCGATGTTTCTCTCATCGATGAGTGAGTAATCCCCCGCTGTAGGCTTGGGGATGGTAGGGATTGGATGAGTTCTATCATGTAATCGAATAAGATCTGTTAGGGCATAGTGCCTAGTATCTCTATTAGTGTTATTTGACTTTGTTGCAACTTGTTGTGCTTAATGCTTGTCGCTAGGGCCCGAGTGCCATGATCTCAGATCTGAACTTATTATTGAATCATTATGATAGTATTGTTTGTGATCTTATCTGCAAGTTGTGTACACATATCATTGTCCGGATCCAAAGGCCCCAAAGTGACAATAATTGGGACAACCGGAGGGGATGGCTGTGGTGTGAGGATGACATGTGTTCATGGAGTGTTAATGCTTTGCTTCGGTGCTCTATTAAAAGGAGCACCTTAATTGCTAGTAGTTCCCTAGAGGCCCCGCTGCCACGGGATGGTTGGACAGAAGATGTTGTGCAAGTTCTTATTGCGAGCACGTATGAATATATTTGGAGCACATGCCTAGGATTGTTTAGTACTTGGATGCTTGTTATTATTTATCTACAATGCCCTAGATCTTGAAGTTACATGTTTAGACTTGTCCATGCAACGCCCTTCCATCCATCCCTATGCCTACCGCACTCGAATCCTACTGTTACCGTTACTGTTACTATTGCTCTTGTTCCACTGTTGTTGTTGCTTTGATGTTTCTACTACCAGACTGTTTCTACTGATAAACTTCTATGAGCAAGAACTATTTCTAGGTGCAGCTGAACTGACAACTCAGTTGTTAAGGCTTGCAAGTATTCTTTGGCTCCCCTTGTGTCGAATCAATAAATTGGGTAATACTACCCGCGAAAACTGTTGTGATCCCCTATACTTGTGGGTTATCAAGACTATTTTCTGGCGCCGTTGCTGGGGAGCATAGCTTTATTTGTAAGTTCACTTGAATCTATTATTGTTCATTTCTACTCTTTTCATCATGGGGAAGACTTGTAAAGTTCCCTATTTTACCATCCACTACAAGAAGAGGTATAGTCCTAAACACCTCTGCTGCTCTTGATTCACCGTCTGTTATAAGTAAGCTTGTCACACCACCACCACATACATATGCTACACACACTGCTACTACTGCCGAGTCTGAAAATGTTTTTGATGCTCATGATGTTACTTCTACTGTGCTTGACGCGAGTGGTTCATTAGGTCCTTTTCTAGATGCTACTATGCCTAGTCTAGGAAATACCGAAACTCCTAGTGAAGACATTGTTACACCTGTTAGCTCACCTGAGTCTAGTGAGAGTTATGATATTAATGATGGTTACATTGAGTTCACAGATGATTTTGTTGAAGAGTTCCGAAACACACATGGTACTAGTGCTATTAAGAGTCTCCTTGCTAGACGTACTATTATGCCTAAGTTCTCCTCTGATCCTAAGTTTGCCACCTCTCCCATAGATATTAAAGATAAAGATTATGATTTCTCTCTTAATTTATCTTATTTAGATATTGTTGAGAAAGAACCTTTTTGTGGGACTGAAAATGAGAGTGTTGTGGCTCATATGAATGAGCTTTCTACTATGAGTGATTTATTCTCTAATGATTTTAAGATGCGCAAGTACTTTGTTACTAAGATCTTCCCCTTTTCACTAAAAGGAGAAGCTAGGGCTTGGTTTAATAGATTACCTCCTAGTTCCATTGATAGCCCCGATTGCTTGATTGCTTCTTTCTTCCAGAAATATTTTCCACCCAGTGCTAGATATGCTGCTTTGCAGAGACTTTTGATTTTAAACAAGGAGAAGAAGAGAAATTGCCAAAGTCATGGACAAGGTTTTGTGCCTTGATTCATGCACATCCTGGATGCCCATTAGCTAAGAATGAGCTTCTTGATATTTATTATAATGGACTAACTGATGATTCTAGGACATACCTAGATAGCTTTGCTGATTGTGTTTTCAGGAAAAGAACTCCTACAGATGCTGAAGAGTTAATGGCTAAGATAAGCAAGAATTATGATGAATGGACTTCAACTGAGTTGAATACACCTGAGCCTATTACTCCTGAACCAGTTATGCATGAACCAGTTCCAACACCAACAACAAAGAAGAGGGAGTCATTGCATTAAATGATGAAGTGATGAAGGAAGCTAAGAAGTGTCTAAAGGAGAAAGGTATTAGAGCTGAAGATGTGAAGAATATACCTCCTATAGAAGAATTATGTAAGCCAATTCCCCACTCATCTACTATTGAGGTACACTCTCTCCACTTTAATGAAGGTGATATTCCCTATGGTAAGCCTCCTGATCAATGCTTAGAGGAACTTGACACATTTAATGTTAAACAAGGTAATTTTAATAAACAAGTTCAGAATCATTTATTGGAAAACTCTAGATCTATCCATGAGTTGAAAGATATTGTGAAAAGAACTTCTAATGAGATTAAAATGCTTTGTAAACACTTTAAAATGGTTCAAACCCAACTTGATCAACTTGCTAAGGTACAAAAGGATATGCTAGTTAATGCTTCAGGAGATAAACATGCTTATGGAATTAGAACTAGGAATGGTATAGCTACTCAAGATCCTTTATACCATGAAGGACACCCTAAAAGAATAGAGCAGGATTGCAAACAAGCTGAAGATAGTGGTAGTCCTCGTAAGAGAAAGAAAAGAAACATAAGATAGTTGAGGAACCACTTGAACCTGTTGTAGATCCTAATAGGATATCTATCTCTGATGCTGAAACTGAGAGTGGTAATGATAAAAATGATACTACTGATAAGGAGGAAGTTGAGGAAGAACCTGAGAAGCACACTAAGAACACTAGGTACACAAAGAAAGATTTTATTGCTAATAAACATGGTAAAGAGAGAGAACCTTGGGTGCAGAAACCTATGCCTTTTCCAGGTAAGAAACACAAGTCAAAGGAGGAAGAACACTACAACAAGTTTTGTGAGTGGATTCCTAATGAGGAAATTTTTACTTTGCTTGCTAATTATTCCTTAAATGGTAAGGTTCCAAAGAAACCTGGTGATCCAGGTATACCAACTATTCCTTGCTCTATTAAGAATAATTATGTTAGAACTAATTTATGTGATTTGGAAGATGGAGTTAGTGTTATGCCTTTTTCTCTCTACAAGAGACTTCAGCTAGAAAAGTTGATACCAACTGATATATCTTTGCAAATGGCTGATAAGTCAACTACTATTCCTGTTGGTATATGTGAGGATGTTCATGTTCAAGTTGCTCATAATTGCATGGTTTTAACTGATTTTGTTGTGCTTGAAGTGCCTGAAGATGATAATATGTCTATTATTCTTGGGAGACCTTTTCTTAATACTGCAGGTGCTGTCATTAATTGTAATCAAGGGAAAGTAACATTCAATATTAATGACAAAGAGCACACTGTTTATTTCCCAAGAAGGTTGCTAAGAGCTATTGCATGAATTCCCTTGAAAATATTGAGAGCATCAAGGTTGGAGAAATATATTGTCCCATTCCACAAGAAAAGTTTGAAACTATTATGATTGGGACCATTGCTATCAAGTATGAGGTAACATAATCACCTGGTGGAATGCAAAGTTTTGCTTCATATAAGATTGTTTTGGTAACAAGACTTGATCAACCTTGTCAACAAAAGGATTTTAATGAACAAAATAATGTTTTCACGGTGGTTATACTTGCTTTCTTTTACTTTTCTCCTTCCTAGTCTTTGCCTTTCTTTTGCTAGATTTGGTTTTGTTAGTTGTTTTTTGTTAGAGTTTCTTAGAGCTGATGTACCTTGGCTTTTGGTTTGCTTTTGCTTCTTCTAAAAAAATTGTTTCTGCGAGAAAATCAATTTTCATTCCCTGAAAATTGGCCAAAAATAAAGTTTCCGAACAATCCCAAAAAATTCAAAATAAATTTTTCCTCGAAAAAAGGGGCAGAGAGACACCTGAAGTGACCCAGGGGGCCACCCCAGGCCACCACACCCATGGTAGGCGCGGCCTACCAGGGGGTGGCGCCTAGGGGGGTCTGGCCCACCTAGGGCCCTCCAACTTGCTCAAGCTCGAGTTCTTGCTGTTCTTGCTCGTGATTTTTCGATCTCCTTATTCAGCCCATCTCAAGTGCTGATTTTTGGAGGGTTTGCTCCTTGGTATGTGCCTCCTCCACTTGTCCAATTGGATTTGTGATTGGTAGATTGTATCTTGAGTATTTTGCTGCTATAGGTGACAGGTTGTTTGAGCTTGCATGCTTGTTCTATGCTTAGAAACTTTATATTGATGCATATGTAGTCCTCTAGCAAGTTCCTATAATAGTTGCTCATCATTTATCAACTTAGAAATCACTTGGTTTGATGTTTGTCTAAAAAATTCAGAATTAAAGAAAGGTCATGGACAACCATACATTTAGTGAAATATTTGAGAGTGATGCACCTAGAAGGGCAAGGCTTCCAAGGTCATCCACTAGTACTAGACCCTCATACAATGAGGATCTCATTACTCTACAATTTGGTGACGAGGGAGATGAAGGGGATGCGCACCCCTCCACCTTTCCTTGCCAAACTTTCTTGCGGGCTGCTGGGATTCTTAATGATTTTATGACTTTGGTTCGGAAGGCTGGACTAACAAGTTACACGCAGGATGAGAGCGCACAATATGCTTTGCTCACTAAAACATTTGTGGAGAGCTTTTCTTTTACTAACAGTGTGTTCAAACCAGTTGTGTCTTTCAAAATTTATGGCAGGTCTCATTCTATGACTTTGAAGCAATTTTGTATGGCCCTGGGACTTGGTACAGCTGGGTCATCAAAGAAGATTCCAGCTCTAGCCGCTGATTTGTTGGAGCTTTATCAAGGAATAACCAATGATGATGATCGCAGAGCTCAGCAAGGGAAGATAAAGAATATTCAACTCCCAGCCATCAGGTATTTTGCCTACTATCTTGCTACCAGTTTTCTTGGTAGGGAGAACACTACTAATATTTACAACTATCAATTGGCCTTCTTAGCTGATGCGCTCAACAATGAAGATAAGTATAATCTTGGTTCTCTCATTGCTCGTCGCTTAGCTGCTAAGGGACCCATTTATGGGGGAATTATTGCTACTCGTATTGCTGCTGCCTTGAACATTGTTGTTGATCCACATGATACAGTTTTGGCTCCTCAGAGGCTTGATATTGCTACCATGAAGGCGCACCACTTTGTCACCACTGGCTCTACCCTTGAGAACTTGGTTTATAGAATGTTGTTTATTGATGGGGAAGAGAGAGAGATCCCTATACCCCAAATCACTCTGTTCAGTATTTCTCAGGGACCTTTGTCACGCTCAAAGGCGAAGATGGATGAGTTGCTCGCTCCCTTCACTTTCATGGGCACTATCATGAGGAAGCGCCCTCATATGGCCCCGCGGTACACTACACGGGGGAGTCCTCGAGCTCATACCAGGGCGAGGGAGCTTCCTCGACATACCACGGAGGTGCATCCTCTTGGACACCATGGGATTGAGCCCCACTTAGGCCAAAACCCTAAGCTTGGGGGTAGGTATACCGACATCACACTCATATATATCATGTTCGGTCGGTTCTTTGTATATCCATTGTTTCGCTTTCTTTTTGGTTCTTGTTGCTTTTTTCTCAAAAATACCAAAAATATTTTCGTTGTTTCTCTTTCTTTGTTTCTTTGCTTTGGTTTGTCTTAAAAGAAAAATCCAAAACGATTTTGCTTTGTTTGGTTTGCTTTTTCTTTGTTTGTTTTTGCTTTGTTTGCTTTCTTTAAAAAATTCGAAAACACCAAAAATATTTGTTGTTCTTCTTTGGTTTTGTGAGTTCTTTGCAGGGTTCAGCCATCCTTAGTGGATTTTGGTTTCATGTTATTATTCAAGTCACACAAGTGAAGGGCAATAATGAAGATTAAGACAACTCGAGGTGTGGTAAGAGGCTGGTAACGAACTCTATTTGTTTCATTTTTGTACATATACTCATCATAGTGAGCATGCTTAGCCTGTTTGTGTAAGGTGTATGTCATTATGGATGCTTAGTAATTCTTGCTTGTCTATGATTAGCTCCAGCTTGCTAATAGTTTGTAGCATGTCATATGAATGTTTGCTTGCATTGTTTTACTCATATTTTGGTATGATATTGTGGTATCCTCCTCTGACTGTTCATGTGAATTGACTTGGCACATGCTCACGCATGCATATGACTAATCAATAATTAGTAAGCCTCGATGATTTATTTTGCCTCAGAGTTCTTGTATCACTTTCATGCCATAATTAGTCCTGTTTTGTTGCAAGCATGATTATGACAACTATTGCTCTCTCGTTTGTCGCTCCCTCTTTATTACTAGCCTTCACTTGCACTGAGTATGTGCTCTACCTGTGCTTCCAACTCACCAAAACCATTATTGCCAGTTGTGTCCACCATACCTACCTATTAGCATCATTTTCTACTTTAGTGCATATTCTATGTAACATCCCAGGATTAGCAACCAGAAATAGAGAGGACACAGGTTTGTGCATTGCATTCATGCATAAGAAAATCCGGGGAATTTTCGCGCAAAACTAAAAGAGCTATATAGGGATCGGGATCTCTCTTGTGCTGAAGGAAACTTCAGAGCAAGTGCGATAGATTTCGACATGACCTCTGTAGAATTCTTTGTTTCGAGAGGAAATTTGTTCACACATGTATTTGAATTTCAAATATGAAATTCAAATGAATTTATAAGATACACAAATGGAAATTAGAAATATTTTAATAACTTGAAATAAAATGATTACATAAATAATATAACAAGGATTCTTTATTAATATAAATATATATGCATATATTATTATTCTACAATAGATAAATAAAAGAATTCTTTATATAAGACATTGTCTTGACAATTAGGATTTACAAAAGAAGAATTAATAAATAAATAGTTTATTATTTACAATCACAATAATAATACAAAATCTTTACACTTGTGAATAAAAAAAGAGAAATATACAACAAGATTAAAAAAATAAAACCTAACTAAGCTTCTTTTCTTCTTCTTGATCTTCATTTCCTGCAAACACAACAAAAAGAAAACGAAAAAAAGGATTAGTGGTTAGTTTTGCTCTCAGAGTGAACAGTGAAATGCACTGTTAAAATTCATCATTGAGCTAATCTGTAAGGGGCAAGTTTCACCAAATTGAGAATCTGTTCTTATCCAGTGAGGACCTCAGTACAACATCATAGGCTTGGAGAGGGGCAAGTTTCACCATGGCAGTAAAAATAATAAGATAAAGATTCCACAAATATCAAGTTTTCACTTGATCTCATCCACACCGGCAGGTCCCACTTGCAAGCAGCTTGCACATCCACATGGAGCTGTGAGCTGTCAACACCACAGCTAACCAGGAAACCAAATAAGAAGAGAGCACAGCCGTAGCTGGTAACTAGAAGCTGCTCAGAATACCACCACACACCTTATTTAGCTCAAAAGAAAACCACCCCAGTTCACCTTAGTGCATCACCAGATTCTTATAAACAGATCAGCCAATACCACAATAACCAGCATGGTTACTTAGAGGAGTTTAGAAAATAGGCCAATATAGGAGCACAAGAAGGAAGGGGTAGGAGCAGATCAAGTTTATCAAGAAGAAGTTCAACAACAGCAATACAAGGAGATTACTTGGTAGCACATCCACAAGACAAGGTGCACAGTCACATACCAGCAGATCTACAGGCATCAGGTTATTAGACCACAACTCAATCAACACATGATTTAATCAGATTTAAACATAGAGTTTTTGTTGAGACTGGGAGGACTCTCAGACTAGCATAGAAGTGCTATGCTAGTCTCATCATTGAGTTAGAAAGATAAACTATATCATCTGTTTCAATCACCATTAGGGCCTCAGCCTTTGCATCATAGGCTGGATCTTGTTGCACACAACAATTATCAAGGGCTAGTGAGCCTTGACCATGTTGAATAATTAACATAGCAACAGATCCTACTCACTATGAGTAAGTTACTATGCACCCTTCAATTGGGTTCCACAGTATTGAGCTCACAGCAGGTCATGCAAATAGGATTTGTCACTGTGCACACTCCAAAATGGAGGCCCCACAGTGACAGTCTGATATACAATAGCTATTATAATGTATCATCACCCAAAATCATCATTGAGATATCTCAGCTAAACAAATCTATCATTTTCCTAGCAGCACACTCTAGGAATCAATGGTATACTTTATTTTACTATCAACAAAGATAGTAAACCAAATCACCACCATCATCATATATGCACCTGAATCAAGGATCCACACCTTTTGTCAGAGAAGCCAACCAAAAACTGAAAGGGACTAATCCATATCATTTTCTTAGGCATTAACCCTAAGAATCAAGTATATATATTCAGAATTTCATTTAGTAATGAATTCAAATCATTTTCCTAATAATTTTAGGAATCATTTAAATTATGGCTGTCATATGAACAGAGTAATCATATTAACCATCCATTTACATTTACCAATATTACCCACACAATCTTTATCATTTTCCTAGTAGAAATTCTAGAATCAAAGCAACACCTTATTTCACTGTCAGTTCTGACAGAAAACAAATCATTTTCCTAGGAAATAATTCTAGGAATCATTCCAATATGTTTCCATGATCATATTAGAGCAAAGCTTGGCTGAGCACCCTACCAAGTTAGCTAGTCCAAAGATTCTAGGGAACACCTGTAAGTGATTTCACCATACCAACATCACACAAGATTCGAAGCATTCAAGCAATCACTGTCATATTTGACAATAGTAGAAATTTAGCATCACATATAATCCAACATCAATCATAAAATTTTTATCAAGATAATCCATTCCATTTTTATTCTCTCTCTATAAGTACAAGACAAATGGCAATAATGGCCAACATCACCTTACTGTCATATTTGACAGTCACAGACATTCAGAGCACAACATATTTAGCAGGTTATTAACTGACATGAAGAAGAGCAACAAGCTAGGATCACTAGGGTGTAATAGATACCATAAGAAGATTAACAATCAATAGAAGACCGCTGGTAGGATGAACCCGAATAAATTAACCGAACATCACTGTAAAGGGTGTGAACCCTAGGTTTAGAGATGAAACCTAGACAGTGGGGAATCATAGAAAGCACACTTGACATAGCAAGGTAGATAGAGCCTGGAGTGCAGCATAGAAGAGAGGAACACCTACCTGGGGCGAGTCCTAGCTCGCCGAAGAGGAAGAGAGGCCACGAATGAAGCGGCACGGCGGCACAATGGGCACCAAGGCGCTTGCACCATGCTGAGCCGTCCCAACAACATCTGTAGCACGGCGAGTGTCATAGCCAAACCACATCATCCAACACATCACCGGTGAACGGCGGCGCCGCGGGCACCACAAACCCTAGCACCGGTGAGGGTTTGATACGATCTGGGGAAAGCATTATTCCCAAATCGAATTGGAGGGCCAGGTTCGTCTGGGGAAGGCGGAGCTCCGGCAGCCAATGGAGGCGTCCGCAGCGGCCTGCCTCGCCGAAATCAAGCCGGCGGTGGAGATAAGCTTCGGGTGGGGGTGACTGATGAGGCGAGTGCGGGCTGGGTCGGTTTGACCGATCCAGTACCCCCTCTGCTGGGCCAATTTAGCCCAATGTTGGGTACTAGGCCCATTTCAAAATAAAATAAGAAATGAACTAAAAGAAAAATAAATAAATTACCAAAATAACCTTTAAACATTTCCAGCTATAGAAAATTATAGAAGAATCATAAAAATATATTTAATATACTAAAATTATCACAAAAATAATATCCACCTAAGAAAAATATAACTTTACTTATTTAAGTTAATAAAATGCAAATAAAGATTTAACCCTATTAAATCTTAAATGAAATTTCATTAAATAAGGAAAAATCCTAAAAATAAATAAAAATCATTTTTGTGTATAAAAATAACTTTACTATTTTATGAAACTACTAACTTAGAGTTTTTCCAAAAAAAATATAAATCAAGCATTCAAAGACACTTAATTCTTTGAAGAATTTTATAAAAATAAAGGTAAGACGTAAAAATAAATAAAATTCATTTTTAAGATCTTTAATAAGTATATTACATTAGAAAAATACTATGTATATTATTCAAAGACATTTTAAGATAAATAAAATTCATTACTTATATTACTCAAATAAGATGCCCACTTTGTTAATTTTTAAAATTATTTCTTAAGTAAGAGATAATCACGTTTTCTTATCAAATACTAAAACCTTTAAACTTCAATTACTAAGTATAAATCCATAAGCAAAATAAAACTTAAATATAACTATTAGCCTTTAAATGTTTTTAAATCTTAAATTCAAATCAAACTCCTTTTAAATAAATATTATATATCACTCATGTATAAGATGGTGAATAATCTCCATCTCTTAACCACTCTTTAAAAATATAACTCTAAACTCTAATAAATTTATAAGATCATATAATTAATCTCCCATTAATAAATTGCATATTATTAAATTTATCTTTCACTTACATTAAAAAGGATCATTCATAATCATATTTGTCAAAACCCTAAAACTAGATGATATTCTAAAAACTCATTATATCTTAAAATTCACTTATATTTTTAAAGTTAACTTTGGTCACTTATACCATCAATTAAAATATAATAACTTAACACCATTCCTAACCATCACAAACCCTCATGTAAAACCTAATAACCCTTAAGGATAATTAACCTTAACTAATACTTGTTTCTTCAAATGTTATTCTTTTTGCCACTTCACACAAACAAGTCTATATTAGTTCCTTCAGCTCTTAAAAAACTCAACTCAAAGACTTTTTATCCCAATCACTAGATAACAATTAATCATAATCACATTATTCTATAAGTATTTGTATAGTTTGGATTGTTAACACTTAAGTTCCTTATCAATGTCATTGCTTACGAAATAAACTTAAAGATAAACCCAATCTTAAAGAAGATACCTAAGATCAACTTATTCAAAATACTAAGGGTTTTACTTTGGGAATTATAAAATTGCATAGCATTATTTATGCATAATGGCATCTTGCTTCTTTAAACATTAGTCCTTACCGGACCAATGATGATGATTTCAGATATTGGATCTTCTATTATCTCCAAGACCATGAGTGCATAATCTTGCAATCACAAAAGGCAAGTTCACACTTGCTCATGTCCTTTGATTATTTTTTGTAAAGTATTTTGCAAATCTAGTGTTGTCATCACCTGCATTTGAAAAAGACCAGAAAATACTATTTTCATAATAATATGATTATAGGTTATTTACCATGAGGTAATAATATACTATGAAAGTTTCGGTGGTAAAGGAACATATTATCTAGGAATTAACAACCAATGTCACCAGTGATTCTTGCGCCGTATATTACGCGTTAACCATGAGATTTGGAATGGGACGAAGACATCAGCTGGATCGGCTCCCTTTCGCATGCATTGGGCACTATTCTGAGCATTTGTAAGTTGCAGATCGTGGGTATAGCCCTTTTATACGGGGAAGTCTACCGTGGATCTGGGCTTACAAAAGACAGATATCTAGTGTTAATGGTTGTTGTGTGTATCGAACTAAGCTATAGCCGTTTTATACGGGGAAAAGTCTACCTTGAGTTTGGACATCCAATAGTTGTGGTGTATGCGGGGTCGCAGAGAAGGACAGTGATTGACTTGGATCTTAGTCTGGGCCTCATACCAAGGAAGTGTGAACGATCCTATAACTCGGATGTGCAACAAAGCTAAGATCTCTCATGGGTAAAGTGACGCACCTCTGTAGAGTGTAAGAACTGTAACTTGTTACTCCCTGTTCCGGGAAGGAGCTGCGAATGCTGCCGGAAAGGAACTCCATGAAAGTTCTGGTAAACCCGTGAAGGCTGATGGACATAGCTTTTCAGAATAAAAGCAACCTTTGAAGAAATGTTTATGAAAACTTGCATTGCCTACGACCTATGGTCTGTGGCTGTAGATAGTGCATCAAACACTCATCTTTAGTGAATTTGCTGAGTACGCTCGTACTCAGCGTATCTTCTTAACCCTTGCTAGATCTCGGAGAAACCAATGGCATTTCTAGGAAATAAGTCACCTAAAGAGTTGAAGATATCTAAGGGAGATCAACGGAGTCGAAGACCTTACCGGAATCTATCGAAGACAAGCTGAAGCGTATAATCTAAGTAAAACTCCTAGAATCTAGAACCTACTTCTGTAGAACAATCTTATAGTAGTACTTTCAAGCCTTGTCCATATATTAATAGTAGTACTCCTAAAGTAACTTCAAATGGATCTTTCTGGTTCTTTCTGTATAATATCCCTCACTCTCCAAGGAAGCTCTCTGGATCTTTTGTAATATGCTATATGTAATATAAAGTGTTGTCTTGGACCCACGATGTTTCTGTTATACCACTCTGAGGGATATAATGCAGATGGAACGGTGTTACATTGGTATTATATCAACGACTATAGTGTACTACACCATGCAGTGGTATGCTGGGTCACCGCAGTTGGTATCAGAGCATATGCTTTGACCTTAGGTTGGGAACCTAGTAAATGGGTAGAACCTATAGGTTGGATAGTGACTTTAGGAAGCCATCTTATCTACACTATATTTCCTTATATATGTGATGCATATTCACTTGAGAATGACCTTGTCACACCTTATTAAATTTCTTAGATTACTTCTTTTCTTATTAATGATACTTATCTACTATTTAATTTAGGAAGTACCTATCAAGTATTTCGTAAGAAGGCAATATATCTTCTGTTAGACTATTCTATACTATAACTAAACTAGAGTAGTATATCACCAAGTCAGAGTCCGTCATAAGGGAGTAGTTAATTATGGTGTTATCTTACTAAGAGAAGCCATGAAATGAAGTAAAACTTTGTTATTAACTTTATACTAATAGTAAATACCAGGGGAGTATGCCCCAAAACCTTAAACAACATGTTATTGTAGGGAAAGTAACTAATGTTTTGTTTAACTAAAAGCTATTATATGAAGAATAGAATCTTATCAAGAGTAACAAATAGGGTTATGCTTATCTAAACCCATGTAATATGCCAAATTTATAGTGGCATGAATGAAAAGGCAGTATTCTTGTATTACAAGTAGATCTATATAGGTTATGAAACTGGTTAAAATTTGAGAATTATTCGTTTTTATAATAAATGTGCTTAGGGAAGTTAAGATTAGAAACAAAGGGTAGAAATGTGAGGATGATGTTTAGTATATAACTCCAAGGATAATTAAGTATAACCAATTATAGAGTGATTTAACCAACTATCTCTAGAGTCGGATCAAATTTTACCAAAAGTTATCCTTTGCAAATGGGTAAATGGTGTAATTTCAGAGACAAAGAACATTATGAGCCATACAAATAGGTATATAACGGTAGAATTCCATACACTATATATAAAAAATTGTAGTGTATAACATAAAAGCCTAAGTACAAGAGATGTTTTACTCGAAGTACTGTTTCTACAGGCTTTTGATGTATGTTTGCTAGAGGTAATATTTGGATTTGTTGGATTTTATTTGATTTTATTGTGTGACTAGGTATGTGCATGAAGTTTGAACTTTATGGGCAAATGCATGATGTTTCATGGAGTCCTTACTTGATGTACAGGTCTAGAAGGGAAAATGGGTTTGCGTGAGGGAGAGGCGAATTATCACTTTAATGTTGGAAAGATGAAGGCTCATGAGATGTTGGTGATACAACAAAAGGAGGCTAACCAGGGAATTCTGAAGGACGGGTCAAATCAAAAGCCGTATTTAACCACCAAAGAGGAGGTTCTTCAGTATATGAGGAGTATGGAAGAAGGAAGAAAGGTTGAAACCGAGAGGCAGAACCAGTTTTATCGGGAGACATTAAAGATTAGGCAAAGGAAGCAATTCAAGGAATTACATCCAAGGGTTAAACTGGTGGAATTCTTAGAAACCAAACCCTGGAGTTTTTCCGTGGTTGAAGAACCTATGGAGGCGGATAATTGTTTAATGGATACATCCTGTAAGCTTAAAAGTGTGGGATGCAAAGATGAAGAAAAGGTGCGCTATGCAACTTATCTATTGACCGGAACCGCAGCCACGTATTGGGAGAAATCCAAGTTTGTGATTCCGGAAGGAGGTGTAAATACCTGGGTTGAGTTCAAAAATAAGTTTCGAGAAGAATTTTTTCATCAGAACAATGGGAAAAGGAAGGATAATGAAGCCTTAGAGAACAAGAATCTCCCAGTCCCGAAACATGTACGAGAATTTAACCGTTTATCCAAGTACATTAGTGAGAAAGTAAACAAGGAGGCTAAACGACAAAATAAGTTCATGAAAGGACTACAAGCAATTATGAAAATGCAGCTCAGGATTGTGCGTGCAAAGGAGTTCCAGGAATTGGTGGATAGCGCACATATATCCGTAGATGATGATGACGAGGTTTAATCTCGTCAATGACCATTGTTATGAGCTTGGGTTTTGGAGAAGATGGGGATGCTGGAGATCACGGAACGGTTAGCAAACAAGCAACACGGGGACACGAGGTTTACCCAGGTTCAGGCCCCCGGAGGGAAAACCCTACTCATGCTTGTCTGCTCTTGATTACAGCGGAACTGAAAAGTACAAGGGTGCGCAGATGCAATCTGGCGTGGAGGTGTGTATGCGGTGGTATGCGAAGTGCCCTCCTCGTCATCCCCTCCTAGCCTTTATATAGAGATAGGAAGGTCTCAGGCACAGATCGAGTCGGTTACAGGTTCTAGGGTTTGCCCCTTTGAATATTCTATCTACTCTAGTCTTGTTCTCCAAGGATCCGAAGGCGTCATGGGCCCTGGCCACCTGAAAGTCTTCATGGGATGGCGCATGTTCTCGTGGGCCTTCCTTGGGCTGGACTAGGTATGCTAAGATCGTTTACCCATAGGGTATAACCATGTCAGTAGCCCCCGAGTGTTCAGTCGAATCGTAGATTCCGCTGAGGACTCTTTAATCCTTAGGGTGCATCTATCTCTGTTTGTCTAGAGAATGATTTGAGTGTGTAGGGATTGTTGATGCATGTGCCTGACTCTCCTTATAGATCAGGGTCAGTTAACTATCTTAGGACAAAACAACACGATCTTCTTCAGATTCGAGTCCCTCGACTCGAACCCGAAACATATGCTGGCGTAATTTGACTCAGGCCATGGAGGGCTTACAGGAGTGGAATTACAGTGAATTTTAAATGATGTACCCAACACGTCCGTCGGGATTTTTCATCGCACCTGCTGGCACGGATTTTTACTAGTAGAGCGCAGTCGTGTGCGTTACCAGGCCATCAGATGGTATCTGTAGGTCTTATCTTTGCGTCGTGACGCAGCATCTGAATGTTTATCACCGCGGAGGTGTTTCGGGTGGCCAAGGAGGATGCTACTCACTTAGTGTTAATTGGGGCAGAGTTGCCGAAAAGTTTTTGCATGCTGATCCGAAGGATCGCAGTCAAAGAATTCATAGGGTGCGCGACCAGTGCTCCCTATGGGAGTAGCCCCCGAGTGTCTGTTCGAGTCGTAGACTCGAGCAGAGACTTTAATTCTGCCATTATTTGGCTTCAGGTCCATAGGACACAAATTTTTCGGATGCTTGAATCCATCCTCCCTATGGGAGTAGCCTCCAAGTCCGTAGTGGAGTCGCAGACTCGACGTAGGACTCGAAGAATAGTTCCATGGTATATTGCTTTGATTATTTTTCGGGTGCACGGCCAGCGCTCCTGATAGGAGTAGCCCCCCGAGTAGTTAGTCGAATCGTAGATTCGAGTGAGTACTCTTAGCTGTGTAGCCGAAGAATTGTAACCGTTGCTAGTATAGCTTTTGATGACGTCAGTGCTGACATCGGTGACCTCAAGCGTCTGCGGCGCCAGAGATGACGTGACTGGACGAACATGGGTCCCACCTTCTGACTTTGAGTTCACTGGTCACGCGCGGCGTGTAAATAATTATGGTGTTGCCTCAATTTCCGTGCATAGTGGACGGCGTGTGAGAGACGGTTCGCTGGTGTGCTGACACGTGGACGGTCAGATCTTGATGTTGGCTCTAGGTCTTCCCGATGGACGGTCGTCGTGCATCGTCCTCGTCCTTATAATCATTGGGGAAAAGTGAGTTTGTTTTCACCGCAGCCATTCCTGTTCCACTACTTTCATCTTATTGAGTTTTCCTTGCTACGCGCTGGAATTTCTTCAAACTTTTCCATCTTTGATTCTGCGTGCTCATCGTCGTCGCCGCCGCACTCAATGGGGAAGCCCAAGAGGTCCTCCACTGCAGTTGGTACCAGTGCTGCCTCCGACGGCAAAAAGGGTTCCGCCGCCACTCGCGTCACTGATGGTGGCTGGCGGCGATCGGAGATGCGTGAGGGTGACCTTCGCAAGCTTCGTGAGCGGGGTCTTATCCCGCAGGATAGGGAGGCCGTCAGAGTTCCCGGCGACGAGGTAATTCCCCGTCCTTCCACTGGGTTTCGGGTTATGTTCATCGCCTTTGTCCTTCGGGGCCTTTCTTTCCCAATCCACGATTTTCTCCGTGGATTGCTTTTTCTTTATGGCATCCAGTTTCATCATCTTTCACCAAACTCTCTTCTTCATGTCACCTGTTTCACCACATTCTGTGACTGCTGGCTCGGTATCGAGCCACACTTTGGCCTCTTTCGGAAGCTCTATTCCGTGAAGAGGCAATCTGGCTCCGATGGCGTTTATCCCATCGGCGGCTGCATCATCTCCCTGGGATCCAACTTTCTCTTCTTCTCCTTTTCTATGTCTGAATCTGTCCAGTACTGGCGGAGGCGACGGTTTCACATCCGCGACTCCACAGTGGCCGGTCAGAACTTTGGCCTTGCTCCTTTCGACGCCTCCCAGAAAATCGAGTCGAAGAGGTCCTGGAAGAACCACATCTTGGATGGCGAGGTGGCAGAGAGATGGGCTCTATCATCGGGTGGAGGATCTTCAGTTGATTCCGGATAAAGAGGTGAACGGTGTGGATATCATCCGCACCTTTCTCAAAGGTCGGGTGCAGCCGCTCCAGGCTAGGGCGCACCCGATGTTCCTTTATTCTGGTCGCCACGATCCGACTAGGGTTTCGGCTAAGGAATTCTCCAGAGGGGATCTCGACAGGATTCTTCGGACGCTGCTGAAGTACAAAGCTGAAGAGGATCTCCTGGGGAAGTCGCTGACTCCTCCATTCGCTGCCTCTCGTCCGGTTCCGCAGGTGTAGATCTGGGACGTGCGCGTAGCGCTTTTTTCGACTACGTTTTCCTTGCATTTGCCTGTGTGCTAAAAAATTTGCTTCTTTTGCGCAGGAGTTTAAGGTACCGGGCATGTCGCCACCACTACCCGAATTGTTTCCGGATGCACCGGACAATGAGGTAGTGGACTCCATGTCTGAGCTTCCTTCGGCGCGGTCGCCGGCTGAGGAGACTTTTGAGTCTAGCGAGGAGCAGACTCGAAAGCGGACGCGGAGCTCGAGCGAAACGTCGGATGCTTCGACTCCACCGACTCCTAGGAATCCGACGTGCCTTGAGTGTCACAGTGGGGGTCATGATGGCTCTTCCTCTCCTATTCCTGCTGTTCCCGTGCGGGCTGTAGCGCCGCAACCGCCGGCGAAGCGGAAGAAGGAAGAGAAGAAAGAAGAGAAGAAGGAAGAGAAGAAGGGCAGGAGGACCCCACCTGTCTTCGACTTGAGCGATCTCGACTCGTAAGTTTATCCTGTTGCCTTTTGCTCTCGTTTGTTTCTGCTTGCTTGTACTTGTCTGATGTTTTCTTTTGTAGCCACTCCACCGATGGCTCCTTCAGCGATGGCGCTCGGGAGATGGTGGGGGAGTCGAAAGTTGTTCCTCCTCCTCCTCGGACGGTGGCCACCTCTGAGGGTGCTGCTCCGAACCCTTCTCCGCAGGAGGCTCAGGTGGTTGTCCCCCAGAAGACTTCGGCCAGACCTTCGGAGTCGCTGTCTGATCATGTAAATCTCTTCGTTCTTGCCGTGGGGGAGCCCCCGAGCATTTTTGGATGATCTGCTGATCACTTTGATTTTTTGCTTCGTGTCTCGGGGGAGCCCCCGAGCATCTGTAGGATGATCTGCTGATCGTTTTTGCTTTGTGTCTCGGGGGGGAGCCCCCGAGCGTTTTTTCGTATGTGTAATCTGTCTTGCTCGTTCTTTGGGCGTAGCCCCCGAGCCTTTCTTTTGACGAGTAGTGTCTCTTTGCAGCCTTTTGTGCAAGGCGCCAACCAACTGGTGCAGCAGCATCTGGTGTTGGAGGCCAGCTTCAAGCAGCTTCAGGGTACGTTCATGAGTTGGTGTTTTTGCGTCTTCTTCTATTTCCTTTTCTTCGATCTAATAAGTGTTCTGCTGTTTGCAGAGGACAAGAATACCACCCTCCACGACCTTGATGCTCTCAAAAAGAGCCTTGGGCTAGCGGAGAAGAAGGCCGAGGACACCGTTGGTGCGAAGGAGCGCCTCGAGCAGGAGCTAGCCAACGCAGCTGCGGCCAAGGAGCGCCTGCAGCAGGAGGCTACAGACCGCGAGGAGCAACTCGCCACCGCTGCGGCCTCGCGCGAGAAGGAGGTAGCCGACAAGCTAATGGCGGCTGCCAAGGCTATTTCAGGTGAGTGGTTTCGTCTTTTCCTTTTCGGCTGTAACATCCCAAAAATACTAAACTTGGATCATCAAACTCTAATCATCAAAATTAGGGTTAACAAAAACTTTTCTAAATAAAATTATGGAAGCATGCATGTGAGTATGCATTTCATTTTGAATTCTTTTGAACCACCTTGTTTATGTGTTCCATTGCTTGTAAATGAATGCTTAGGTGAAATAAACATGATCTAAACATTTCCCAAACTTTTCCTAAAGACAAATAAATCAAAACAAATAAAATAAAGGAATGGTCACTTTGACCAATTTAACTCCCATGCCTACTTTGGCTGCCTCAAACTTTCAGAACCTAACAGAAACTTTTCTAGATCTTTGCACCCCTTGAATGTACTCATAACAAAGTTTCAAGGCCCACTTTGTGATCATCCAGAAACTTTCAAATGCATAGTTTAAATGACAATTCAAAATTGAATCTTTATCATATGAGAAGATCCCACTTTTTCAAAAACCACTGAAACAAGCTCAACTTTCAAAACCCAAGCATCTGCAGACTCACCAGCACCAACCTAGCACACCTACCAAAAATCTTTTCAAAATTCAAAACTTGAATTCATGCGGCCATTTCATCAAACAGGTTGCAGACACAAATCATACAAAATCTAAACACTATAGTGAGCAATGATTGAAGCCTAACTTGTTCCCTCTCTAGCTCACAACCATCTCAGTAGATCATCTAGCAAGTTAAACCAAGCACTAGCCCCACTGTAAGCTTGGCATTGCCATCAATGGTGAATAGCCGAGCACACCCATGCCACTCCAGTGGAGACAGCAAGCTAGGAGAAGATTAAGCCGTGCCAACCTTGTCTGGGAGGCAGCCCACCGTCCATCGCCACTCCCTGTCTAGCGCTCGAACCCTGCCAGCCACTGGACCACACGCACGGTCCGCGCCCAGACCGCCAGCGACCATGCCGAGTGTGCGCCAGAGCGCCACCCTCGACCGAAGCCCACAGACCGCACGCCGCCCTTGGCGCGTGCATACACGATCACCATCGACCCAGGAGACCGCCAGACATCCCCGTTCACCGCCCCGTGACGCACAACCACCGCTCGCCGTCGAAGACGCCGCCTCTGCCAAGCAGAGCGTCACGTGTTCCAGACCAAGCCGCACCGCCCCATGCCTCGAAACCATGTCGTTGAGCATCGCCAGGGAACACCGCACCATCCCCTACCTTCGCCCATGCCAATAGCCGTCTGTACCATCGCCCCCAACGAGCTCACCGTGCGCCCCGTCGGTCCCCTCGCTCGACTATAAATAGAGACCACCCCCGCTCGAATTCTTCACACCATTCTACTCCCCTCCCATCACTGGTCGTGCCACACCATTCTCGGAGCAAGGCGAGCAACACTTCGCCGGAATTTCACCGGAGCCCGCCGCCTCTAGAGAAGAAGGGAGCCAGCGATTGGAGCTGCCCCAGGAGGAGCCACCGGTACCAGGAGATTCGCCGTCGTCGACTTCGTCGTTCACCCGCCTCGCCGACCCTCGCCTGCACCCCGGTGAGCCCCCAGCAACCCCCACTGGCCGCGCTAGGTTTCTTTCTCGCCGGCGTTGCTCAACATCGATGATGACTCCCAGCTGTTGGATTAGAATCAGATCGAACGTCCCACGTTGCCCTGTACCGCTTCGCACCCCTGTCTCACTAATGAGTGCGGACACCCACTTAAACAGCCCGCGGAAGCGCTACGCTTAGCAGGCCGGCCCGTTAACCTTTCCCGCGCAGCCCAGTTATTTGAATTAAACCTTTTCTATTTTATTTCAAACTCACTTTTGTACCCAACTTCAAAAATCAACCCAGATCGATTCAGTGCACTAAATTGAATGAAACTAATTTTGTTAGAAAGGTCTGGGAATGCTGAATCCAAACCCGTTGGATTCAAGTCATTTGGATCTATAGATCACCCATGGTAAAAATAACAAGTCAAAAGCTTTTCTGCATTCAAACATTTCTCAAATTTAAACCATAATAGCTTTTGAGTTGATTCCAACTCTCAAAAATCACATTTAACCATACCTTTCATAATATATAAAAATATATAGGATTACTTGCAGAAATAATGTTCAAGTAATAAAAGAATGCCCCATAGGCATTTCTAGTCACTTTATTTAATTAAAATAAAAGGGTAAAACCTTATTAAATTGTGACACCACTTTAAATCATATTCCCATGTACTGAAATATGTGGTGATGACATGTGTCAACATGATCCCATGTTTGGTTTGGAGAATATTAAATCTTAAGTAGTTTTTCAGTGAGTAGAAATTACTTTTCTAAAAATAAAAGGAATTAAACCAAGCCTTAATCTTGTAATGATTAGAGGTGATGTTACATCATCTATAGGACCCTTGGGTGTGATGAATGCAAGTAGTTAAGTATTGTTTGGTGATTGTGTACATCGTATTTATTTATAGACGCTAGTACCGACCAAGGATACGAGGAGGAAGGAGGATACTACGAAGAAGAAGCCGAGGAGAACTTCAACCACTGCTCTGCACAAGGCAAGCTAACACTTGCAAGATCCTTTACCTATGCAAGCCTAATACTACTAGTTAAATGTGCAAGCTAACACTTGCAATTTAGCAAGCTTATACCAATTTTGATGCAAGCCAATACTTGCTTGTTACCATGACCACTATATGCCTTAAGCATATGTGATCATATCCACTTGATAAACCAATCCTAGTTTTACTTGCAAGCTTCTTACTTTATTTATTTATGAAAGCTCTTACCTAGATTTTACCTAAGTGAATGGTAGATACTAGAAAGATATGTGAAGGTTGCATAAAGAGCATAAAATTTGGCCTAAGTTAGAAACCTTGATATCAGCCTAAGACATAAGGTTGTACTTAGTTGAAACCCCACTAGTCTACCACCCCTCATTAGTGCCTACCCCCACTTATAGATGCTAGTGCTAAGCATAAAACTTGATCAACTTTAGATGGGAATACTTTGTGGAAAAATGGTTATGAAAACCTTGGAATGATGGATCATTCTATTGAAATGTTTTGGACATGTGTTTCCGAACACCTGATGATTTTGGTGATGAAAATGTTGAGGCATGAGCCTTAGCCCTTTATAAAACTGATGGTTGTCTGGATGCGATACCATTCCAATTTTATCGTACAACCACAATACCCGAGAATTGGGTAGGCCTTGACTGGAAACTTATATACCTTAGTATTAGTTCCCTCACGGCCAAGGTCTGAGATGAGGCTACCTTGTGAAGATTGTCCACCTGTGCAGTACCCAAGATGACAGTTGGTCATGGTTGGGAGGCCAAACTCACAGGAGAGGTGCTTATACTAGGGCGTGTAATTGAAAGGTTAGGATTGATTATCCGCATACTGAGTATGGTGAATTCAGGATTTGTTCCTGACAGATGTATCGAATGTTGTGGTGAAAGTGTACAATCTCTGCAGAGTGTCAAACTATTCGAATAGCTGCGTCCGCGGTTATGGACAGTTGGAGTGGCCATACTTATCCCCCGTCAGACTTTTCAAAATGACTTGTGACATGAATTGAGACTTTGACTTGACCACAACAGGGTTGTGAGATGAAATACCACTTTCCCACCTGGATGTTATAAACTTTAACTAGTAATTGTTGCTCCTAAACAGAGTAGTGATAAATCTGGCTTTTTGCAAAACAACCCTAGAGCCTAGTGTCCTATTATCAAAAACCCCTTTCCCTTGTTAGTATTAGTTTGCGAGTACTTAAAGAGTACTCATGGCTTTGTCCCTGGCTATTCCCATGGCCAGACTATGAAGAGGAGTACCTGGAGGATGGACCCCAGGAAGGTTACGACAACTAGGATCATCTCCCATCGTCAGCATTGCCTGTGACCCCGAAGATGGAGCTTCACCTATGCTACCGTTCTTATTATGTATTCCACTGCTTGAAGTTGTATTAAGAACGGGATCATGAGATCCCTATTTGTGTAAGAACTTATGTACCGTTTGTAATGGATGATGTACTATGGTATCCAATTCTGTTATGTCTCGCAAAAATGGTAATCCTGGGATTGCAATGTATGGCATAACAGGCATCTGGGATTAAAAATCCGGGTGTTGACAAGTTGGTATCAGAGCCATGCTGACCATAGGAGATCCTAGTTAGATTGGACGTTTGAATCAAAAACTTAGTTTCCAAAACCAAAGAAGATAAATATTTACAAAAACTTATTCTCATTCTTATCCCTTTGATTCTTTCATGAAAATTCATGTTCCTCAAAAACTCTTGTGAATACATAAAATTTTGACACACTTGATCACTCTACTAACTTACTCATCCTATATTCTTATAGATGGACGTGAAGTACAACAAGTTTTATCAGTTGGGGAATGGAGGAGACCTTATCTTTGAGAGAGATTTGGACCAGCTTTCGGAGCTTCTGGAGCGTCCACACCCCGAGTTCTTCGGAGCTCGGTTCAATGATCAAGGAGGAGAAGACCTGCAGTGGCTAATTGTTGCAAGTCTCCGAGGAAAGATTGAACCTCCCACTGCGGAGGGAATTCAGTTTACCTTGAGGGAAAATAACTGGCTCGATGGACTTGCCAGAGCAATGCAGGAAGCTCTTTCTCGTCTGTGTGGGCAGAGCATCAATCAGATCAAGGGTACTCGCTTTGAGTTTTGCCCAAGACGTGATGCAAATGGACAACCCCTGGAAGCCCCATACCATCCCGAACTAAAGACTCAATTGGACCACCTTAGCTTCATGATGTACGATCGTCAGCAGGAGTTGGACAACTGCCGTGACTACTGCAACCACAAGTCTGCCATCATCAAGAAGAAGGATCAAACCATCGCCATGCTAGCAAAGGATCGCAAGTCTTGCCGCCGTCAGCTCGACAAGAAGGAGCGCATTATTGCTCGTCTTCGCAACCGCATCTCATCTTTGGAGGAGACCATCCACGAGAGAGACATGAAGTTGGAGGAAAGGGAGAATGCCGGAGAGGATCTTCGTGGAGACCCTTACTCCTATCTCAGTGATGATGATGATTTTCTGGAGGATCAGGCTATGAATTTCTTCACCGATGAGGACGATTTCACCTTCATCGATGATGATGAAGATGATGAAGCCACAGATTCCGAGGAGTAGTAGCACTTGAGCACTAGCATAGTGAGTAGTATTCGGTCCCACTGTATCGTAGTTCTCAGAATGGTTCTTAAAACCATCTGTTTTTCTTTGTTGTGGTGTGTGTTGTACTGTGTGCTATGAATGAATGAATGAAAAAGCAAGTTGCTAGAAAAATCTGAGTCAAACTTTAAAAAAATTTCAAAGACCCTAAACTTTAGAAATTTCCCTCTTTTCTCACGATCTATCTCAATCTTCAGATGCCACGTGGAGGAAGTGGTTCAGCCCCGGACCCGATGTTGCAGATACTGCAAATGTTGACTTCTGACTGCGAAGCTGAAAGAGCGGAACGTCAAGCCAACCTAGCCACTCTACAACAGATAGCCCAGCTAGCCCACAACAACCAAGGCCATGGAAATCAGGACAACCATGGATCTAAGCTCAAGAATTTCCAGAATACCAACCCACCTGTTTTCACTAAGTCCGAAGAGCCCCTAGACGCCGATGATTGACTGCAAACCATGTAAAATAACCTAGAAGTCACCGAAGTGGAAGCCAACGAGAAAGTTCTGTTCAGCACCCACTATCTAGCCGGAGATGCCAGGGCATGGTGGAACAGTGTTCGCGCAATGACCGGAGGCCAGATGATGACATGGGGGGAATTCAAGGTCAAGTTTAGTAGAACCCATGTGCCACCGGGTTTGATCAAGAGAATGAGAGACGAGTTCAGAGAGCTGAAGCAAGGAAGGATGACCGTAGTGGAATACCGTGACAAATTCTTGTCATTAGCTAGGTATGCCCTGGATGAGATTGACACTGAAGCCAAGAAGAAAGAAAGATTCCTTAATGGTCTGCATGATGAGATGCAGACAGTGTTAGTCAATATCCTCTTTGCTGATATTGAAGCCCTTGTCGACTCTGCTATCCAGATGGAAGGAAAGATCAACCAAGCCAATGAGAACCGCAAGCGTCACATGATGCATCAGCCAGGAACCCATCAGACCCCAAAGTATCGCCCCAACCCATCTCCAGGATTTGCCCCAAGAACCAACACACCCCCGATGAACCGTCCAACCTATCCCAATCGTGGAAACCCTAGGCCCAGAGGAAATCACAACAACCCCGGCAACACTAGCAATTTCAATCGTGCCCCACCCAAGTTCAACAACAACAGTACTACCACCAACACCAACACTGCCCCGAGGACTGGAAGCAATGTTGTGCCTGTAGCAGCCAAGGACAAGTCGCAAGTGACCTGTTATGACTGTGTAAATAAAGGCCACTATTCCAACGGGTGCCCCAACAAGAAGAATGCTACAGCCCCCAATGCCAATGTCCCAGCTCAGCAGCAGCGTCGTGTTCAGCCAGGAAGAAGATTTGCCCCAGGGAATTCACTCAACCGCAACGGCCGTCTTTTTCTCATGCATGCTGAAGAACCTCAGGAAGCGCCAGACGTCGTGCTGGGTATGTTTTCTGTTAATTCAGTACTTGCAAGAGTGTTGTTTGACTCTGGTGCATCGCATTCATTTGTCACCGAAGAATTTGCATGCACTAGTAAGATTCAACCAACCAAACTGAAGCATGTAATGATTGTTCAAATTCTCGGATCAACCACTAAGGCTAGGCAAATTTGCAAAGCCGTCCCTATCCGAATCCATGGCATAGAATTTTTATGCTAATATGATAGTACTCGGAACTAAAGGTTTGGAAGTAGTACTAGGAATGGATTGGATGTCCAAACATAAAGGATTGATTGACTGTGCCAAGAAAGCCATAACCATGACCAGTACCGCCGGAATATCAGTCGAGCATATATCTGAAACCTTACCTCGCCAATTCAAATGCAACAAGAGTATAGCCCAACCAACCATTGACCAAGTCCGGATAGTCTGTGAATACCCCGATGTATTTCCAGATGTTTTGCCCGGTATGCCCCCATATCGGGATATCGAGTTCATCATCGAACTAATCCCCGGAATTGGACCCATAGCCCAGAGACCCTATAGTATGAACCCGTCAGAGCTCGCAGAACTGAAGAAGCAACTGGATTCCATGCTGGAAATTGGATTGATTCAACCAAGTGCGTCACCTTGGAGATCACCTATCTTGTTTGTGGACAAGAAGGATGGAGGTAACCGTTTGTGTATGGATTATTGGAAATTCAATGATGTCACCATCAAGAACAAGTAACCCTTGCCCAAGATAGAAGATTTGTTTGATCAGTTGACCGGTGCCAAAGTGTTTTCTAAGATTGATCTTAGCACTGGCTATCATCAACTCAAAATTCGTGCAGAGGATATTCCAAAGACTGCGTTTACCACCAGATATGGATTGTATGAGTATACAGTCATGTCTTTCGGACTAACCAATTCCCCCGCTTATTTCATGAATCTCATGAATAAGATTTTTATGGACTTCCTGGATAAGTTTGTCGTCGTTTTCATCGATGACATTCTGATTTACGCCAAATCGGAAGAAGAACATGAGCTACACCTAAGGACCATTCTTGGAACCCTTAGAGAGCATCAGTTGTATGCCAAGTTTAGCAAATGTGAATTCTGGTTACAGGAGGTAGGATTCCTCGGTCACATTGTATCAGCCGAAGGAATTGCTGTTGACCCTGCCAAAGTGAAAGATGTAGAAGATTGGCAAGCCCCAACCACTCAAACCCAAGTTCGTGCATTTCTCGGATTGGCGGGATATTACCGCAAATTCGTAGAAGGATTCTCGAGTATCGCCAGACCCATGACCCAATTGCTGAAGAAGGACAAGAAGTTTGAATGGACCGACAAGTGTGAAGCGAGTTTTCAAGAACTCAAGAGGAGATTGATTTCAGCCCCAATCTTGATCATGTTGGATATCACGAAGCCCTTCGATGTGTATTGTGACGCATCCAAGATCGGTCTCGGATGTGTGCTAATGCAAGAAGGCAAAGTTATATCTTATCTATCCTGACAACTGAAGCAACATGAGCAAAACTACCGAACCCATGACCTCGAACTCGCAGCCGTAGTTCTAGCCCTGAAAACATGGAGACATTACCTGATGGGAAACCGTTGTGAGATCTATTCGGATCACAAGAGCCTAAAGTATATATTCACTCAGAAGGAGCTGAATATGAGGCAGAGAAGATGGATAGAGCTAATCAAGGATTACAACCTGGACATTCACTATCACCCTGGTAAAGCCAACGTGGTAGCCGATGCCCTTAGCAGATTGCCGTGCCGCTTGAACTCCATGATTTTGAAGGAGAAACCAAGTTTGCACAAAGAGATGGAAGCTTTTCGAATGGAATTAGTAAGTGAAGGATTTTTGGCTAGCATAGAACTCCAGCCCACTTTTATCAGTCGGATTAAAGAGGCGTAGAAGGGAAATGCTAGTATTGACGGAATCAAGCGTCGTATCGGTACAGTCAAAGTACCTGGATTCACCGAAGACGAAGAGGGAGTTTTGTGGTACAAAGGACGCCTTTGTGTACCATCAAATTCTGAGTTGAAAGAAGTCATTTTGAAGGAGGCTCATGATACTCTTTATTCTATCCATCCCGGAGGAACTAAGATGTATCAAGATTTGAAATAGCAATTTTGGTGGCATAAGATGAAGAGAGAAATCGGAAGCTATATCGCCAAGTGTGATATTTGTCAGCGAGTCAAGGCAGGACATCAAAGACCCACTGGATTGTTGCAACCCTTGCAGATTCCGGAATGGAAATGGGATTCTGTAGGAATGGACTTTATCACTGGACTGCCTGCTTCTAGTAGGGGAAATGACTCTATCTGGGTCATAGTGGACAGATTGTCCAAAGTCGCCCATTTCTTACCCGTTAAGACCACATATCAGAGTTCGAAGCTAGCAGAGTTGTACATTGCTAGTTTGCATGGAGTCCCTAAGAACATTGTATCGGATCGAGGGACTCAGTTTACCTCGAGATTCTGGAAGAAAGTTCAGGAAGGTTTAGGAACCCGCCTAGATTTCAGCACCGCGTATCGCCCTCAGACCGATGGACAAACGGAGCGAGTAAACCAAATACTCGAGGATATGCTGAGAGCATGTGTGTTAGAATATGGATCCAAGTGGGAAGACTGTCTGCCGTTTGCAGAATTTTCATACAACAACAGTTATCAAGCCAGTTTGCAAATGGCTCCATTTGAGTTTATGTACGGAAGGAAGTGTCGTACCCCTTTGAACTGGTCGGAAGTAGGAGAGAGTCAGATTTTCGGACCCGACATCCTACGAGAAGCAGAAGAGAAGGTTCACAAGATTCGTGAACACCTCAAGACCTCCCAATCCAGACAAAAGAGTTACGCCGACAAGAGACGTCGAGACCTCGCCTTCAACATAGGAGATTTTGTTTATCTAAAAGTGTCACCATTGAAGGGAATGCAACGTTTCCAACTCAAGGGAAAGTTAGCCCCTAGATATATTGGACCTTTCAAGATTCTGAACCGTCGAGGAGAAGTATCGTATCAACTGGAACTGCCCGAAGAGATGTCAGCCGTGCATAATGTGTTCCATATCTCGTTACTTCGCAAGTGTCTCGAAGTCCCCGAGAAGACCGAAGTGTTCAAAAAAATAGATCACAGGACCATAGAGATCAATGATGACCTGACCTATCCCGAAGTACCCATCCGTATTTTGGAAGAAGCTTTTCGAACTACCCGAACCCGAAGCATCAAGTTTCTCAAGATTCAGTGGAGCAACCACACAGAAGAGGAAGCTACCTGGGAGCGCGAAGATCACATCAGGATGGAGTTTCCCGATCTCTTCAAATCCTAGGTAATCTTTTTCGTCCTTTCTCAAATCTCAGGACGAGATTTTGTTTAAGGAGGGAAGGTTTGTAACATCCCAAAAATACTAAACTTGGATCATCAAACTCTAATCATCAAAATTAGGGTTAAAAAAACTTTTCTAAATAAAATTATGGAAGCATGCATGTGAGTATGCATTTCATTTTGAATTCTTTTGAACCACCTTGTTTATGTGTTCCATTGCTTGTAAATGGATGCTTAGGTGAAATAAACATCATCTAAACATTTCCCAAACTTTTCCTAAAGAAAATTAATCAAAACAAATAAAATAAAGGAATGGCCACTTTGACCAATTTAACTCCCATGCTTACTTTGGCCGCCTCAAACTTTCAGAACCTAACAGAAACTTTTCTGGATCTTTGCACCCCTTGAATGTACTCATAACAAAGTATCAAGGCCCACTTTGTGATCATCCAGAAACTTTCAAATGCATAGTTTAAATGACAATTCAAAATTGAATCTTTATCATATGAGAAGATCCCACTTTTTCAAAAACCACTCAAACAAGCTCAACTTTCAAAACCCAAGCATCTGCAGACTCACCAGCACCAACCTAGCACACCCACCAAAAATCTTTTCAAAATTCAAAACTTGAATTCATGCGGCCATTTCATCAAACAGGTTGTAGACACAAATCATACAAAATCTAAACACTATAGTGAGCAGTGATTGAAACCTAACTTGTTCCCTCTCTAGCTCACAACCATCTCAGTAGATCATCTAGCAAGTTAAACCAAGCACTAGCCCCACTGTAAGCTTGGCATTGCCATCAATGGTGAACAGCCGAGCACACCCATGCCACCCCAGTGGAGACAGCAAGCTAGGAGAAGATTAAGCCGTGCCAACCGTGTCTGGGAGGCAGCCCACCGTCCACCGCCACTCCCTGTCCAGCGCTCGAACCCTGCCAGCCACTGGACCACACGCATGGACCGCGCCCAGACCGCCAGCGACCATGCCGAGCGTGCGCCAGAGCGCCACCCTCGACCGAAGCCCACAGACCGCGCGCCGCCCTCGCCTCGTGCATACACGATCACCACCGACCCAGGAGACCACCAGACATCCCCGTTCGCCGCCCCGTGATGCACAGCCACCGCTCTCCGTCGAAGACGCCGCCTCTGCCGCCCAGAGCGTCGCATGTTCCAGACCAAGCCACACCGCCCCATGCCTCGAAACCATGTCGTTGAGCATTGCCAGGGAACACCGCACCGTCCCCTACCTTCGCCCATGCCAATAGCCGTCTGTACCATCGCCCCCGACGAGCTGATCGTGCGCCCCGTCGGTCCCCTCGCTCGACTATAAATAGAGGCCACCCCCGCTTGAATTCTTCACACCATTCTACTCCCCTCCCATCACTGATCGTGCCACACCATTCCCGGAGCAAGGCGAGCAACACTTCGCCGGAATTTCACCGGAGCCCGCCGCCTCTGGAGAAGAAGGGAGCCAGCGATTGGAAACCGCCCCAGGAGGAGCCACCGGTACCAGGAGTTTCGCTGTCGTTGACTTCGTCGTTCGCCCGCCTCGCCGACCCTCGCCTGCACCCCAGTGAGCCCCCAGCAACCCCCACTGGCCGCGCTAGGTTTCTTTCTCGCCGGCGTTACTCAACGTCGACGATGACTCCCAGCCGTTGGATTATAATCAGATCGAACATCCCACGTTGCCCCGTACCGCTTTGCACCCCCAGTCTCACTGACGAGTGGCGACACCCACTTAAACAGCCCGCGGAAGCGCTACGCTTAGCAGGCCGACCCGTTAAACTTTCCCGCGGAAGTGTACAATCTCTGCAGAGTGTCAAACTATTCGAATAGCCGCGTCCGCGGTTATGGACAGTTGGAGTGGCCATACTGTTCCCCCGTCAGACTTTTCAAAATGACTTGTGACATGAATTGAGACTTTGACTTGACCACAACAGGGTTGTGAGATGAAATACCACTTTCCCACCTGGATGTTATAAACTTTAACTAGTAATTGTTGCTCCTAAACAGAGTAGTGATAAATCTGGCTTTTTGCAAAACAACCCTAGAGCCTAGTGTCCTATTATCAAAAACCCCTTTCCCTTGTTAGTATTAGTTTGCGAGTACTTAAAGAGTACTCATGGCTTTGTCCCTGGCTATTCCCATGGCCAGACTATGAAGAGGAGTACCTGGAGGATGGACCCTACGAAGGTTACGACAACTAGGATCATCTCCCATCGTCAGCATTGCCTGTGACCCCGAAGATGGAGCTTCGCCTACGCTACCGTTCTTATTACGTATTCCGCTGCTTGAAGTTGTATTAAGAACGGGATCATGAGATCCTATTTGTGTAAGAACTTATGTACCGTTTGTAATGGATGGTGTACTATGGTATCCAATTCTGTTATGTCTCGCAAAAATGGTAATCCTGGGATTGCGATGTATGGCATAACAGGCATCTGGGATTAAAAATCCGGGTGTTGACATCGGCTTCCTTGTCTTTTCTTGTTTTGCTTTTTATTGACGATGCCTCTTCTGTTTGTTTAGATGCTGCAGGCATCGAGTTTGACCGTGGTGCTCTGGAGCACGGAAGTGCTCTGGATGATGCCACTGCGGCGGTCGAAGACCGCTGCAGTACCATGGTCGGCTCACTCGCCAAGGCCAAGGAGGTTCTTGGGCGCTTCTACAAGGAGCTCGTTCCCAAGGGCGTCGCCCTCGATGATGTCGACTCGTTGGAGGATGCGCTGTCATCCAATGCGCCTGTAGCGTACAAGCGCAAGCAGAAAGGCATCGGTGCATCCGTGGGGCTGGCGATGGCCCTGGCGTCTGGAGCGGAGCTGGATCTTCATCATGTCACCTCCCAGATGCCAACGGCTGCTGACGGATCCAAGGTAGCCTTCGCCCTCTACGCTGCCCGCTGTAAACGTTATGGGCCGAAGTTGATTGACTTGCTAGCTGAGTACGCGTTGAGGCAGCAGGGGAGGCCAAGAGCAGGCAATCCGGCTCCGAGGCTACTCAGGATGCAGCTTCTTAGGCCTTGTAGTTGTAGGATAACTTTTGTTTCTTTTGTTGTAATTATGTCTATGAACAGTCCTTGTGCCATGCAGTGGCTTTTTGCTGCATATAATGAATCTTCGAGCTCTTTGTCCATTCGTGTGTTTGTTAATATCACTGCCTTCTTTTCCCCTAGGGACCTTCGGGTGATGATCCCGTTGACACCTCGTATGCGCCGCAGCTGCGGCCATCTTTGGATGGTGCGTCGCAGCTTGTGTTTCTTCGTGATCTTATCCGTAGTCTTGAGAAAGAATTTCTTGGAGTGTGCGGCCATGCCGATGTTTGGAATTCGAAGACAGAGCAAGGTGCTGCCAGAGAGGAGTATTTGATGGGGGAGTTGCATCATCTGGCCGAACAGCTTCAATGTAAGTTTTTCGAGCTGCTGCTCATTTGTTCGGATGCGGCTGCTAGCCTGTCATCTTACTTTGCCATTGTTGTAGGTGCAAACCTTGTTCCTAAGGAGGAAAAGGAGCATGTTGCTATTCGGATCAACTGCTTGACCCAGCAGGACATGGAGGCCGACGGCTTTTTCTGGATGGACCGCGATCGTGCCATGGTCCTTGCGACTATGCAGGATCGTGTTCACCAGGTGTCGCGGGTGCTGCGTCAAGCGAAGACTTCGTTGGCGTCGGTTCTACGCATGATGTTTCCCTTGGATGAGGCACCATCGACTCTCTGGGGCCTGCTGGCGAGGTTTCGAGATGTGCATCATGTTAGGTAGCTGGTGCGGCATCAGCTTGTTGCAGGTGTGAAGGCTGCGCTTTCCCTTGTTCGGCTACATCGTCCTGATGTAGATCTTGCTGCTGTGGCAGCTGGGCCGCCTCTTCGGCCAGATGGTGGTGTGTGGGATATGCGTCCACATTATGCGGCTGTAAGGCAGTATGCCGAACAAATTGTAGATCACTTTGAGCAGTGTGCGCAGGTGATTCCTCAGAATAGGTAGGACCTATAAAAAGATAGATGTAAAATTTGTATGTATTTGACTGGTCGTGTTATGCCCTTTGTTGTAAAGGTTTATTATTGTTAGCACGTGGTGCTTTATTTGTATGCGTGCCCTTTTCGTTAGCCTGACGTGGTTAGCTACTCAGGTATACACACGTTATTCTCAGTCGACGAAGTCGTGAGGTGAGGGGAGCCCCCGAGTGTGTTGTAGAATGAATAAAATGCGAATAATAGACAAAAAAATTGGGGTGAGACACTTAGATTTATTCATATCGTAAGGAGGAGGTACATTGTTTGGCTGAGTAGCCTTGGCTGAGTAGCCTTATTGAAAGTAAAAAGAGGGAGGTAGCTAGGGGTAGAATCGTCGCAATTGTGCGGCGTTCCATGGGTTGGAGTATGCTACTCCAGACTCCACGTGCTTGAGGAGATAGGCGCCACCTGGGATGACTTCAGTGACAATGTAGGGTCCTTCCCAGGGTGACTCGAGCTTCTTTGGTCGCTCTTGCTTGAGTCGCAAGACTAGGTCTCCTTCGACGAAGGACCTTGGGCGCAGCCGACGGCTGTGATAGTTGCGGAGGCTCTATTGATAGACCGTTGATCGAACCGCGGCGATGTTGCGTGCCTCGTCGAGTGTGTCAACGGCGTCTTCGAGTGCGGCCATCGATTCGGCCTCTCTGTAGGCGACGGCCCGTGGGGCCTTGTGGCGTACTTCTGCAGGCAGCACGGCTTCGGCTCCGTGCACCATGAAGAAGGGCATGTAGCCAGTTGAGCTGTTTGGCGTCGTGCGCAAGCTCCAGAGAACGGAGGGTAGCTCTTGTGTCCAGGCTCCTGCGAGTCGCTGGAGTGGGCTCATGAGGCGCTTCTTGATGACGCCACCAACGAGGCCGTTGGCCTTTTCCACCTGCCCGTTTGTTTGCGGGTGCGCCACAGAGGCGTATGTGATGTTGATTCCGAGGTCTTCGCAGAAGTCCTAGAATTCTTTGTAGATGAAGTTCGACCCATTGTCGGTGATGATGTTGTGCGGCACGCCGAACCTGTAAACAATGGATTCGAAGAACTTGACGGCCGTTTTGCCCTTTTGGTTAGTAACGGGCATGGCCTCGATCCACTTGGTGAATTTGTCGACTGCGACCAGGAGGTAGACGTGGCCTCCTTTCGAGGACTTGGGCAGTTTGCCGATCATGTCAAGGCCCCATTGGGCGAAGGGACAGGCCAGGAGTATGGGCCTGAGCTCCGATCCTGGTGTGTGTGGTTTATCCGTGAACCTCTGGCACCCGTTGCACCTTCGGACGATGTCCTTGGCGTCGTTCATGGCCGTTGGCCAGTAGAACCCAGCTCGTAGAGCTTTGGTGACAAGGGCGCGGCTGCCCGCATGATGGCCGCAGATGACCTCGTGGATGTATTGGAGGATGGTTTTGCCATCGCCGATGGTGACGCACCTTTGGAGTACACCCAAAATGTTGCGCTTGTACAGCTCGCCATTGATGATGGTGAAGGCCTTGGACCGGTGAGATATGCGCCAGGCAACTGTCGGGCTATTAGGCAGCTCTCCATCTATCAGGTACCTGAGGTACGGCCGTGTCCACGTTTCTTCAACTGCCATGACCTGCATCAGGTTGACCACTGCGACCTCTGTGTCGAGTTTTTCAGGTCCTTCCTGACTGTCGGGTAGCGCAGCCCCCGAGTCCTCTGCTTCTTCGGGTGATCCCTTTGGGAATTTCCTTTTGATGGATGGCAAGCAGATCTGTTCGAGGAACACACTTGGTGGCACCCGTGCGCAGGTGGAGCCGATGTTGGCGAGTCTGTCAGCCTCTTCGTTGCTTTCTCTCCCAACGTGTCGAAGCTCGCAGCCATCAAAGTCTCCTTCGAGTGCGTTGTAGAGTGCGGCGGTACGCAATCATGTTGGCGGCGTGTGCGTCGCACTCGATCATCGTCTGCTGGACGACGAGGTTCGAGTCTCCGTAGATGACCAGGCGCGTCGCATCGCAGATCTTGGCCATCCTCATGCCGTGGATGAGGGCTTCGTATTCGGCCTCGTTGTTGGAAACTCGAAATTTCATCCGGAGGACGTACTTCATCTTGTCGCACTGCAGGGAGGTCAGTATGACCCCGACTCCTGCTCCGGCCTCGCGCTTGGAGCCATCAAAGTGCATCGTCCATGACTGTGTCATGTCCGGTGTGTCTAGCAGCTGCAGTTCCATCCAGTGGACGAGGAAGTCCGGAAGGACTTGAGACTTGATCGGGTGCCGCTTCTCGTAGACGATGTCTAGAGGTAACATCTCGATGCCCCATAGGGACACATGTCCTGTGGCCTTCGGGTTGTTCAGTGTAACATCCCAGGATTAGCACCTAGAAATATAGAGGACACAGGTTTGTGCATCGCATTCATGCATAAGAAAATCCGGAGAATTTTCGCCCAAAACAAAAAGACCTATAGAGGGATCAAGGTCTCTCTTGTTCTAAAGGAAACAATAGAGCAAGTGCGACGGATTTTGACATGAGCTCTACTGAATGTTCATGTTTGAGGGAAAACAGTTTGAGTTAAATATTCAAATACTTTATTTGAATTCAAAAGTAAATTGAAAAGAATTAATAATAGAATTGGATTGGTAAAATTCTTGAATAAACAAATAGATATCATCACATTCACAATACATTTAAATTATACAATAATTTGGAATTATTATCTCAAGAACAATAAATATTACATAATATTTAATAATACAAGTGTATAAGAGGTCCAACAATTAGTAACTAGTACAATTTAGAAATGAAATAAAATAAAGCATTTACTTTATTACAATTAGAATAATCCAAAGTTTACAAAATGGATAAATAAAATTACAAGTACTAAGAATAAAAAGAAATTCTTTATTACAATTATATTGAAACTATAATGCTTTCCACCTCACCAAAATAAATAAAAGGTAAATTACAAAAGAATAAAGTAAAACCCTAAAACTATTTCTAAACTCAATTTCCTAATTCATCTCTCGTATCTTCTTTTCTTCTTATTCCTTTGTCCCTGCAAAACAGCACAAAAGATAACAAAAGAAAAGAAAAAGAATAAAATAAAGAGAATTGTTTGAGATGAATGCTACTCTCAGTCTGGCAATGTGATGCATTGTTGAACACATCATTGAGTATTTCTTTAAAAAGGGGCCAAAGAGTAGTATCTGTTCTTATTCTGGAATATTGCCTCAGACTAGTGTATCATAGGCTGGTACAGGGGCAAGTTTCACCAAGGACAGGTAAGTGGAAAAGAGATGATATTCAAACCAGCCGAGCACATCCACAAGGGATCAGCTTCCAAACTAGGAAATATATGGAAATGGGACAAAACCCCTGGAACAGGCAGGCAACTTACACACACAGCTGCATGTGATGTGATGTCGATTAAGCAAGGGAAGTGACCAATATATAAAGAACAATTGCAGCCACTACTGGGAGAGGTGCTGCTCACACATTCATTCTCTCCCAGGACAGCATAAGCTAAATCAACTCAAAACACAAGACCACATCACATATAACTCTAGCTTTGGATCTCAGCTAAACAAACCAACCACACCACTAGCCAGATTTCATGTCCACACCCTAACTCTGGTTGCTCCCTAAAATACATCCAAGAGCTAGAACAAGAAGAAAATCAGGACATGATAATAAGCTAGCTCAAGAGGAGGAGGAGCAGGCCAGTAGCTAGGAAGAAGGAAGGATCCACAACATACCAAGGTGGAGCATTTCAAGCCCAAGAGCAAGAAGATCTAGCTGATCAAGAGTAGACAAAATCCCAGCACAAATCATTTGTTGACTCTACAGTAGCAGGTAAAAATCATCAGAAATAACCACTAGATCATGTAGCATCTGTTCTTATATCCTACATAAAGATTTGGGAACAAAAGGTAAATAATACCTAGCAACTAACTCCATCTACCCTTCTACTAGATTTTATCTAGGAGGATTGGATGGAGAGTTTTCTCTCAGGCTTGCATAGAGATGCTATGCAAAGTTCATCACAGAGAATGAAAGCCACCAGAATAAATAAATATCTGTTCTTATTTCTATCAAGGCCTCAGTATTTTCCTCACAGGCAAGGAACTAATCCATCTTAGTTCCAATCATTAAACCATCAGGCAAACAATCTTAATAAGCCAAGGCAAGAACATAAATAGCATATCATACTCCCTGGAATTTTAGTGGGGACACTCCATAAGGAGGCACCGCACTAGGATTTACAGAAGGGCAGAAGCCATCTACATTATTGTCAATAGAAATAGAGAAGTATGATACTTCTACATTACCCCTCAGCAAGGTTCATTAAGTTCCTTATATCATCTTCCTAGCTAATCAAGCTAGGAATCCTTGCAAGCAATCAGAGCATGATTTAAATCATTTTCCTAAGATAATTTGATCTAGGAATCATTCAATCAAGTATTAAACAATTTAGTAGATAAAGAAAATCTACTTTGCATATTCAAATTCATATCTGTCTAAGATCATGCCTTGCATGATATAGCATCATCAGTTTATTCTCTAGCTTATTACTAGACAAGTATGTACTATAGCTGCTAGGCTATAGGGCACATTCCCAGAGGGTAGCACCTCTGCACCTAGCAGATTCAGAGTTTCTTGAGTACAGGCTCAATTCTATTTTCTTAAACCCACAAATCATTTTCCTAAAAAAATTTAGGAATCATTTATATTGTTACCATCATATTGACAGAGCACTCCATTTGGCCATCCAATTACACTTACTAACATTACCCAAATAATGTTTATCATCTTCCTAGCAGTAATTCTAGGAATCATATCTACTCCATATCTCACTGTCAGATTTGATAGAGAATAAATCATTCTCATAGAAAAGGTTTCTAGGAAATAATTCAAAACCATCACTCCAAATGTGCAGATCACCAAGAGTGCCTCATATATGATCATAGCACAGCCAGATAACAGGTGTAACCAATCCTGGATAGAGGAATGCACACATCCAGGTAGGTTCCATTTTAGTGGATACCAAAGGCAACCAAAGCTACTATCTAAAATCTCCAGCAATCTCTATAATACAAGCTCAGTAGGAAACCATCAACTACATAATTTATCCACTTATAATTGTACTTGTTATCTGCCATGTTTAAATTATAGAATGAATAAAACATGAGTATAACTGAATTCTTTCAGTCAACAACACTGCAAAGAATTCAAATTCATCAAAAATAACATCATAGCAACACCACACATGACAGGGATAACCACACCATCCAAACTTGGACACCGGATCAAGCACACTACAATTCATTCAAAGCCTGACAGTGCAAGTCAAGCATACTAGGGGTAGTTAATCATCTAGACTGGGACACCACTACAAGTAACCAGCTAGTAACATATCACCATACAACCTTAATCCCAACCTGAGGAGTTTATTAGCCAAAGAATCAGTCACATGAGGATTAATTGAATTAGAGGAAGAAGTAGCAGGAACACACCTGGTTCGGCGCCCGGGATTGCGCAGTTGCAGTGCCATCCGCCGGAGCCAGAGCCGGAGCCGAGACGTCACCACCATAGGGAGGTAGCACAACGACACATCCATGGGCACCAGGGTTGCAACCCAGGCTGCCGTCCCTCCGGTGTTGGAATAGCATGTGAGACCTGGAGAATCAGTTGAAAACCACGGTCAGCCATAGCAGTAGTAGCAGCGGCGACACCACCGAAGAGCAAGAAGTAGGGCGTAGGGGCCGAGCCAATAATCGTGGGGCTAGAGTTTCGGTCGAGCACGCTCGCAAGGGACATGGGCCAACCAAATTGATGGTTGAGAAGAGAGGAGAAGGAGAGGGTAAGGCTTGGCCGACGAGTGGCTGCGAAGGAGGCAGCCAGCGGCGGCCAAAGTGGCTGGCGGCGGCGACATCGCACGGGAGCAAGGGAGGAGAAGATGAGGGTTGTGTGCGTATACGAGTGTGGGTGTGTTGTGAGGGGTGGGCCAGGGTGAGGGGTCTGGCATGGTCCAGTTGGGCCAGACCAGCCCACATATCCAACCAAATGGCCCAAGTTGATTAGGTTTAGAAATAAAATAAAAAAATGAATTACTAAAATAACCTCCAAACATTTTTAGCTATAGAAAATTATAGAAAAATCCTAAAAAATGCATATGATATATCAAAATGATCACAAAAATAATATCTACCTAATAAAATATAATTTTAAATGTTTAAAATAAATTTAAATTAAAATAATTATTAACACCATTAAATCTTAAATGAATTTTTTTTTAAATAAAACAAAAACCCTAAAAATAAATAAACAATCATTTTTGTGTATCAAAATAACTCTATTATTTTATAAAACTACTAACTTAGAGTTTTGCAAATAAAACATCAAGCAAGTATTCAAAGACACTTAATTCTTTGATGAATTTTATAAAAATAAAGATAAGACTTAAAAATAAATAAAATTCATTTTTAAGGTCTTGAATAAATATATTACACTAGAAAAATATTAAATATATTATTAGAAAAGTCTTTAATATTTTAAATAATAAATCCTTATCTATTACTTATTTTATAAATTCTTTAAAAATAATTCTTAAGTAAGAAATAATCACAATTGTTATAAAACCTTGAGTAATTAAAGTCTAAATACTAAATCCCAAATTCACAACTTAAATTCATACTCAAATTTAAGTATAAACTTTTAACTTGAAAGTATTCTTTTACAGAAATCTTATTGAGTATTACTCATATATATATATAATATGATGTACAATCATTATATATTAATCATTATTAACATAACTTTAAATTCTAACAAATTACTAAGGTCATCTAATTATGCTCCCATTAAATAAATACTTCATAATAGCAAAACAAATTTAATCTAATCATTCACTTAAATAGAAAGTGAATAATTCCACACCTTAATTATACCTATCATAAATCTAAAACTTGGGAATAATTAAAACATATTACATCTTAAGTTTACTTACCCTTTAAAGTTAAGTTTAGTCTCAAAGCTTATAAACATCAGGTCTAATACACTACTTATGTTTTTATAGTTAACTTTGGTCTATTTCAATTAAGACATAATGCATCTCAAGTCCAAACTAATCAATCAAATACCAGAAGGCATTGATCACATTTGATTAACAATGAAGATTACTTAAACATTATAAAAGAAATATTTTCTTCAAATGTTATTCTTTTTGCCACCTCAAATAACAATCTTATAATAAGTTCTTCAACTCTTAACAACTCAATCCCAAGGATTTTTATCATAGTCACCACATGACAATTCACCATAATCACATCATCTTATACTTTACTTACATATTTTGGATTGTTAACACTTAGGTCCCTTATAAAGGTCATTACTTGTAAAAGTAAAATTGGAAAATAAACCAACTCTGAAAAGAATCACTTGAACTCACTTCACTCAAAGTATTGGGGATTCAATTTGGGAATTTTACAAAATGCATAGCATTACTTATGCACAACAGCATATTGCTTCTTTAAACATTAGTCCTTACCAGACCAATGATGCAGATTTCAAACATTGGATCTTATATCGTCTCAAAGACCGTGAGTGCATAATCTTGCAATCACAAAAGGCAAGTGTAAGGTTCCCAACCTTTAATAAGGTAGAGATCCCTGTGTTTACAATGCTAGTCCCTGGATCAATAGCTAGCATCCACAGTTAAGATGTAATATCAAGAAACAAAGGTCATAATACAACTTTATAACCAGGAATAAAATAATTTATTACATCTTACATAGCTCATTTGGCTATCACATTACATTGCAGCAGAATATCTATAAGCATGGGGTCCTTCATCTTCAAAGTGCCATAGGCAGACATGTTGGTTGTAGACTTGTAATCCTAATCATTAAACTTCACTAATATCAAGCAAACCTGCAACATGACAAGTTACAGCCACAAGGGTCAATACATTTGAATTGTATTGGCAAGTGATTCTATGGTAGTATAGTGGAGTCTATCATCTATATGCATTTGGCTAGGTGGAGCTTAGGCTTTCTTTGCTCAAAATAGATTTTCCTTATCATTTGAAAACACTAAGTTTTTGCTTGACAAAATCTTTCCCAAGGCATCCCCCAATAGAAATTGGTGATCCTTTCAATCCCTTATTCAACCACAAGTTTTTAACTTAGAAATTTGGATGATGAGATTCTTGATAGCTTCCATGTCTTGATGCTCAAATTGTCCTTTGCCAGGGACATGGCTAAGTACTTAGATTTTACACTCTGCAGAGGTGGTGCACTTTCCCCACAAGACTTGGTTTCACCAAGACAAGATCTTTCAGAAGCCTTCCCTTAGACTAGAATGGACGCATTCCAACCTATCATTCCCTACCACCAATTGTCCATTTGGCTAAGTTATTGCACCCTATATGATCCAGGCAGAGCCCATAATGCCAAGTGGCTGCACTTGAAGCTTCTCAACATTTGACATCTCAAATCTCTTTGTTCTTGGGTGGCCATCCACAAGTGAGATACACAAGGTAAACCATAGAAATGGGCCTTGTGAACCACTCAACACAAACCATTCCTTCCATTCCACCCAGGTGATTCATTCACTTAGTTGTTTTATTAAACAAAACACAAGTCCTCAGACTTAGAAATTTTCCATAGCATGAATATATATTCCACCCTTGTTTTCTATTAGCTAAGCTAAGCATGATAGTAGTAGGAATCTTAACTTAGGAAATTTCTACTAAGGTTTCATCTACTAGGATTTCCCATGGCATAGTTTACACTAATGCATAGTGAAAATAATGGGACAAAAGTATGAAGCATCACTTGCCTTTTTGGTAGAGAGTATAAGTTCACTCCTTGATCTTTGCAATGTTCACTCACTTTAAATCACTACAATTCAATCAAGCAAACAATATTTCAATCTACCATTCAAGCAATTCATCACATAAAATTATAGAAACAAAATAATGCATGCAAGCATGCTAAAGATTATTTTATTTGTAAAGTGGTTTCTAATGGGTCATAAACATTTGAAAACACCTAAGGGTCATTTTATAAAGTGGCAAAACCATTTGCAAAAGGTTTTTCTTCATAAACCATTTTTAAACCAAATCATTATTTTATGTGGTGAAGAAATGCTTTTAATAAGGCAACATTCTATAGAGTTCACAAAATATGTTTTCAAACCATAAAACCTTGTGTTTAGGGTCAGAGAGTTTATTTACAAAACATTTCTCAAAGGTTTTCTTCCAAAACCATTTTTTAATAATTAAACCATATTTTATTTGACTAGAAATGTTTTAAATCAAAGATTCATTCTTTTGTTTCACCAAATACATTTTTGAAACCACCAATTTATTTCTAGGGTCAGTAGGTTCAAAACAAACCATTTGCCAAAGATTTTATCCCCAAAATCATTTTAGAACAATTTTTATATCCTAAACATGCATACACAAGTTTCTGCAAAAACAATCAATTTAACAGAAGCTTTTTACTAAACAAAGTGCATGGTTGGCTAGGGTTTGTCTTTCTGAATCCATTGATATAAAATTTGCAAAAATTGGACGTGTAGATTAAAAGTTATAGATTTTACAAAATCTAGCATCTATTAGATCAAATTTGTATTCAAAACATCAGGCAGGGCCACGTGGCGTGTTTTAATTCGTCGATACCGCTTCGTGCGGATCGTGCAACGAGAGGCGTTTGATCTAAATAGATCGTGCGGCACAGAGGTGAGCGTACCCCTTCGTTCACGTTCTAATCTTAACCGTCAGATTAAAATCCTATGGACCATATCGCCTTGACCATTAGGCAGCGGCGCTGGCGGCGGCGACTGGCGGCGCGCGGTCAGACGACGACATTGCTGGCGATGTAAGAAGCGAGGGATAAGAAGGAGATGCTCACCAGATCGCAGAGTCGCGGTGATGCTCAAGGTGCTCGCGAGAGTGCAAGGGGCGCACGGGGTTGATCGGAATTCCTCGCCGGAGATGCTCCTGGCGTCGGGTGCGGTCAGACGTCGACGGGGCGAGGCTACAGAGCGTGCTAAGACGAGTGGAAGACACAGTCAGATGCGCAAGGACGTGGCGATGATGCGTGCGTGAAAGAGAAGGAGAGGGGCGGTCTGGTTCTTACCCGAGGCTTCGCCGGAGAGGAAACAGACGGTGGTGGCGGTGGTCGTTGTCGTTGCCGAGGTTCTGGGGCGCGCGGGGACGAGCGGGCGCCACTGGGAGGTTCTCCAAGAGATGGGGATCGCGCTTGTGTGCTCGAGGAGGCGAGGGGCAACGTCTACTGGCCGGAATCGCTCGCGGAGCTCGCCGGAGACAGCGGTAGTGCAGAGCAAAATGGAGGCAGTCTGGTGGCTCTCTGGCAGCGGGGTTTGAGGGGAAATGAAGAGGAGAGGGAGGGGATTTATCAGGCGTGATCACGGGATTAATTCGTCGAGTCATTGCAGCATATTTACTCCGAGAAGTTAACGGCAGGAACGGCCGGGAGGAGGGCGTGGTCAGCGGGGTGGGTGAAGACGATGACGACGTGGCGATGGGGTCCATTGTCAGCGAGTGAAAGAAAATGGGGGTGGGGTCCATCCGTCGGTGTCTCTGCGGGTTCGTTTGCGAGTGAATAACGGTTCGCTCGGTGAGAGGGAGAGGTGGGCTTCTGATGGGCTTAATGGGCTAGGTTAGTTGGGCTGGGTCTTTTACATTTTTTTGTTCTGTTTGTTTTTCCTTTTCCCATTTCTTTAATTCTGTTTTGATTTTGAATAAACAATTCAAACACTCATTTGAATTCAAACCTTTGCCAAATTTTTGTGAAGACTTCAATAATGATTAATAGTATATTCTGAAGTTAATTTTGGAATAAAACTTTATTCTTTTTGGGGTCTTTTTATTTATTTAATTAGGCCCTTGTTTTAATTCAAGTAGGATTTAATAATATTCTCAAACACCATTTAATTTCTTAAACCTTCCAAATCTTTTCAGTAGGTTTTTATTTGTTTAATAGGGGTCAAATAATTCATCTTGAATTACTTGGAAAGTATTTAATATGATTCATAAATCATTTGATTTGGGTATTTGTTTTAATTCCAATGGAATTAAATATAGTATTAATTCACTAAAGTTTATTTGGAAGATTTTTATTTAATCTTATTTAAGTTGAATTAAACAACTTTTATTTCACTTGGGTATATTCCAAAATATTATTTTCTCATGAGTTATATAATTATTCTTATTAGAGATTTGTCTTTGTTAAAATAGGGATAGAATGGTTAATGCCATTTTATTTTATTTTGGAAATTCTTTATCCTTTTATTTTTATTTGGATTTGTATTGTATTCATTCCATTTGATTATGGACTAGGCCAAGATGTAATTTGGTCTTTAAATATTCTTTATTTAATATTTCTTTCTTCATCTTATAAAATCCATATCTTTTTATTTAGAGATCCAAACTTGGTGATTACAATTTGTAAAATCTTGTTTAATATTTGTTTATCCTTTTAAATCCCTTTAAGATTATTTGCTCACCATTTGGTATGGATTTATATATAGGTTCTTTATTAGCTTTGGAAATTTAATTTCCTTATCTTATTATATTCATAAGATTTTATTTATGGCTCCAATTTAAGTGAAACCAATTTATATGGTCTTATAATATTTCTATTTGTCTTTATTAATCATTTGTAAATGTTTGTTGACAAATTTTTATATGGATCAAATCCATAGGCTTGGAGATAACTTGGAAATGATTTTCTTCCATTAGGGTTTTAGGATTTGGATTTATTTTCCAAGTGTTCAAATTTCAAGATACATTCATTGAGGAATGCATTTCTCTTGATTTGGATTTTGTTAGATTCAAACTCTATCCAAAGTTTGTTCAACATGGGATTTTAAGTTTACTTTTTAAAACAAAGTTTCTTTTCACCCTGATTTTCAACAATAATTTATTTTGTTTATTTATTTTTCACATTACAAGATTTGGAAAATCTTGGGATGTAACAGAAAGTTCACACTTGCTCGTGTCCTTTTGATTATTTTCTGTAAATTATTTTACAAATCTATTGTTATCATCACCTGCATTTGAAAAAGGACAGAAAACACTATTTTCACAGTAATATGATTATAGGTTATTTACCATGAGGTAATAACCTACTATAAGAGTTCCAGTGGTAAAGGAACATATTATCTAGGACTTAACAACCAATGTCGCCAGTGATTCTTGCGCCGTATATTACGCGTTGACCATGAGATTTGGAATGGGACGAAGAAGTCAACTGTATATTTTCCCTCTCGCATGGAGCTGGATGTGCGGGTCATGGCTGTTATCACTCGTAGCATGCATATTATTTATGGTAATTCATAGAGGATATGCATCATATGGGTGGGAGCCCTCAACGTCCCACGATAGTTCTGGCATCTGAACGGTCTATACAAACCATTGCCGTAATTCAAAAGGTGGGCATGGCGTACACCAAGGAGACATGCGGGGTCACGGAGAAGGCAGTGATTGGCTTGGATCTTAGGTTGGGCCTCAAACCAAGGAAGTTTGAACGGGAACATAATCCCGGCCGTGCAACAAAGCCTAAGGTCTCTCATGGGTAAAGTGACGCACCTCTACAGAGTGTAAGAACTGTAACTTGTTACTCCCTGTTCCGGGAAGGAGCTGCGAACGCGGAGGGAAAGGAACTCCATGAAAGTTCTGGTAAACCCGTGAAGGTTGACGGACATAGCTTTTCAGAAGAAATGTTTACGAAAATCTGCATTGCCTATGACCTATGGTCTATGGCTGTAGCCATAGTGCATCAAACACTCCTTTTATAGTGAACTTGTTGAGTACGCTCGTACTCAAAGTATCTTCTTAACCCTTGCTAGGTTCTAAAGCCAGTACAGATGGTGACTACATCAAGTTATGCTCCAGGAATCATCATCAAAAGCTAAAGCTCTTCAATGAAGTCAAGGAAGTCAACATATATAACCACTCAAGTGAAGACGAAGTTGTGGATTAGATAAGAATAGAATCTCTAGCCATAGAACCTACTTCTATAGTGTATTGCAATAGCAGCAATGCCAGACCATTAGTTAAGATACTAGTCTTAATAGTATGATAGTTTTGGAGTTATTTATTTCTGATTCTTCTTTGTAAGAAGTTTCTTTTTCTCTCTTTAACCTAGAGTGTTCTCTGGATCTTGTGTAAAGAGTTGAGTTGTAACCTATAGTCATGTTTGGACCTACTGTGTTTCTGTTGTACTACTCCGAGGGATGTAATACTAGTGAACAGTGTTTCATTGGTGTTATGTCAACGACTATAGTGTACTACATCATGTAGTGGTATGCTGGGTCACCATAGTTGGTATCAGAGCATATGCTTTGACCTTAGGATTAAAACCCTTTTAGGAAGATCTGTTGGTTGGATAGTGACTATAGGATCCATCTTATCTAAACCAAATGATCCTATGACTTGTGATGAGTATCCACTTGAGGATAACCTTGTCACATCTAAGTCAGATGCTTAAATCATTCTTTCTTATGAGTAATTATTTTATCTTTTCTCAGTATAGTGCTCTTTAGTGTCTTCCAAGGGAGACATAAACCACCTAGATACTGTAGGAAAGTGTAAGACACCATATGGAAGTAGTCTTAATGGTGTAGCCTAATCCTAGAATTTAAGTAAGAATAGTAAAATCTTAGGGACAGTTGATAACCAAAGACAACATGATGAATATCATTAGGATAAATGTTGAGGTAATGAGTAGTAATCATGTGGGATTCACTTGAGAATCCTACGTGATGGAGTGAGATTAGGTCAAGACTTAATGACAGTACAACAAGAAATAAAGTCATCATGGTGAGATTAACTCCTAAATCCTGGTGTATAGGTAAAACATAACGAGATCATGGTGAGATTAGCTCCGAAACCATGATATAAGTATAAATATGACAAAAACTTAGTAAATTATCTCGGAGTAGAAGTAAGCAAATAGCATAGTAGAACTAGGATAGAAGGCATAAGTGTCATAACTCCGGATAAAATTCAATTTTAGGGGTTCAATAGAAACTAATTAGTCATTTGGAGTGACCATGTGATGTTAGTTACTAAATAAGAGAGGTTGGTCATAGTTAATCATTGCAAAAGGTGAGACAAAAGGTTAGTCAAAAACCAAATTGAGACTACTTTGTTTAAGATTATCCTATTGCAATTGAGCAATTTGGTTAAATGTCGAGACAAAGAATAGTTTAACCCTATGTGCTAAGTATCACGATGTAAACCAATACGAGGAGGTGTCATATACTACACAGCTAAGCCTGAATTCTAGAGATATTATACTCAACTACTATATTTCGGGCTTAGAGAATTGTGTGTTATATGTACCACATTTGGATTTAATTTTTTTCTTGGATCTTCTTGATTGACTAGATCTATACATAAAGTTTGACTTGGTGTGCAAATGCATGTTAAAACATCCAGTCACTACTTGATGTTATAGACCTAGATAGAGTAAGGGAATTCGTGTAAGGGAGTGACGGATTTCAAAGACCAAAATGAAGACTTACATGAAGAATGAAGCCAAGTGTAAGGATTATCAACTCAATTTGGAGGATGGATTAAGCTTAGATCATTATTAGTCAGCAAAAGAAAGTGATGAACTTAAAGTTCAATCAAAATAGGTAATTTTGCTAAGAAGTCAATGGAGTAATTATACAAGTTCATGGAAGTATCATGAATAAATATAAAGAAGTAGCTTTGAAACCAAAATGGTATTCAAGCTCTAACAATTCAGAGAGAATGCCAGAGGTATATCGGAAACCATAGGGTAATATATATACCCTAGGATGGTTCGCAGTTGGTAAATATCCGCAGCTGGTATTTGATCCACAGTTGGTATCTTGTCCGCAACTAGTGTTGGTTGACATAGTTAACCAGATCTTCGTAGAAGTTGCATAAAGAGCATAAAATTTGGCCTAAGTTAAGAAAGACATGAAGGAGTATAAACATTAAAGCGACCGTCTTTTGAGACTCTTCGCGAAGTCAAACTTATCAAAGCGAAAATGTCCAATAGTAAGTAAGACAAATAATGCTGAAAGATTTGTTTCGGAGATCCACAATTGTGTGGATGCACTGTACAATCTTTCATAAGACTCTAATTAGTTAAAGGATAAGCTGAATAGAGACCAACATTCTATTTATAAAGCCAATAAGTACTAGATAGACAATTTAAAGACTATTAGTAAACCCTAAGGGGGAGAGTAAACATAAGAAATGAAAGTATCATTATCTAACTTTCCAAATAAAGGTTGGAGAAGAAGGACTAACCTGCAACAACAGTAAGCCTTATTTTCATAAAGTTAGAAGAAAGTCATTATTATAAAAGTACTTAAGATAATAACAAAAGGTTATCTAAAGCCTGCTAAGGTAAAAGCTTGAAGGAAATAGAATAGATTAATTCTAACGAACTAATCCTAAGAGGAAACAACTCTTAAGTGATCTTTAAGAGTGAATAATCACATCAAATTAGACATGTATAGAGAAACAAGGAAATTCCTTTGGGTATGAACTAAATGAGTTCAAATCCAATTTTTTGAAGGACTACCAGTATAAACCATCTCATCACAAATCAAAAGTTAGTCTTTTGATTTTAGCTATTGTTTAATGGAGTTAAAATCCTATGTTAGTGAGACTTCCTAAACCTTGTATAGTATAAGCAAGGAGGTTTAATGATCCAGTAAAGGAGTTGGATTAGGATACTGAATCAAGGAAATGAACTAAATATGAGACCCCAATTAAAAGGAGTTTATAACAAGGACATATCCCTAAGGAAGTAAAGTAAAAGGAACTTTGGAGAATTGGAGACAACAAGATTGAAGATTGCCAAGTATGGTAGGAATTCAAGAAAAGGATCTGGATATGGAATATTACCATTATTTCCATTTGAGGTTACCATGAAGTGGAGAAATGCAGTACCCAATATAAGTAAATTCCTTACTCCTAAACATGAGAGTTTACGAACTTCGAGGATGAAGTTTATTTTAAGGGGGAGAGTCTATAACATCCCAGGATTAGCACCTAGAATTATAGAGGACACAGGTTTGTGCATTGCATTCATGCATAAGAAAATCCGGAGAATTTTCGCGCAAAACAAAAAAACTATAGAGGGATCGAGGTCTCTCTTGTTCTAAAGGAAACAATAGAGCAAGTGCGACGGATATTGACATGAGCTCTACTGAATGTTCATGTTTGAGGGGAAACAGTTTGAGTTAAATATTCAAATACTTTATTTGAATTCAAAAGTAAATTGAAAAGAATTAATAATAGAATTGGAATGGTAAAATTCTTGAATAAACAAATAGATATCATCACATTAACAATACATTTAAATTATACAATAATTTGGAATTATTATCTCAAAAACAATAAATATTACATAATATTTAATAATACAAGTGTATAAGAGGTCCAACAATTAGTAACTAGTACAATTTAGAAATGAAATAAAATAAAGCATTTACTTTATTACAATTAGAATAATCCAAAATTTACAAAATGGATAAAGAAAATTACGAGTACTAAGAATAAAAAGAATTTCTTTATTACAATTATATTGAAATTACAATGCTTTCCACCTCACCAAAATAAATAAAAGGGTAAATTACAAAAGAATAAAGTAAAACCCTAAAACTATTTCTAAACTCAATTTCCTAATTCATCTCTCGTATCTTCTTTTCTTCTTATTCCTTTGTCCCTACAAAACATCACAAAAGATAATAAAACAAAAGAAAAAGAATAAAATAAAGAGAATTGTTTGAGATGAATGCTACTCTCAGTCTGGCAATGTGAAGCATTGCTGAACACATCATTGAGTATTTCTTTAAAAAGGGGCCAAAGAGTAGTATCTGTTCTAGTTCTGGAATATTGCCTTAGACTAGTGCATCATAGGCTGGTACAGGGGCAAGTTTCACCAAGGACAGGTAAGTGGCAAAGAGATGATATTCCAACCAGCCGAGCACATCCACAAGGGATCAGCTTCTAGACTAGGAAATATCTGGCAATGGGACAAAACCCCTGGAACAGGCAGGCAGCTTACACACACGGCTGCATGTGATGTGCTGTCGATTAAGCAAGGGAAGTGACCAATATAAAAAGAGCAATTGCAGCCACTACTAGGAGAGGTGCTGCTCACACATTCATTCTCTCCCAGGACAGCACAAGCTAAATCAACTCAAAACACAAGACCACATCACATATAACTCTAGCTTTGGATCTCAGCTAAACAAACCAACCACACCACTAGCCAGATTTCATCTCCACACCCCAACTCTGGTTGCTCCCTAAAAGACATCCAAGAGCTAGAACAAGAAGAAAATCAGGACAGGATAATAAGCTAGCTCAAGAGGAGGAGGAGCAGGCCAGTAGCTAGGAAGAAGGAAGGATCCACAACATACCAAGGTGGAGCAGTTCAAGCCCAAGAGCAAGAAGATCTAGCTAATCAAGAGTAGACAAAATCCCAGCACAAATCATTTGTTGACTCTACAGTAGCAGGTAAAAATCATCAGAAATAACCACTAGATCATTTAGCATCTGTTCTTATATCCTGCATAAAGATTTGGGAACAAAAGGTAAGTAATACCTAGCAACTAACTCCATCTACCCTTCTACTAGATTTTATCTAGGAGGATTGGATGGAGAGTTTTCTCTCAGGCTTGCATAGAGGTGCTATGCAAATCTCATCACAGAGAATGAAAGCCACCAGAATAAATAAATATTTGTTCTTATTTCTATCAAGTCCTCAGTATTTGCATCACAGGCAAGGAACTAATCCATCTTAGTTCCCATCATTAAACCATTAGGCAAACAATCTTAATAAGCCAAGGCAAGAACATAAATAGCATATCATACTCCCTGGAATTTTAGTGGGCACACTCCATAAGGAGGCACGACACTAGGATTTACAGAAGGGCAGAAGCCATCTACATTATTGTCAACAGAAATAGAGAAGTATGATACTTCTACATTACCCCTCAGCAAGGTTCATTAAGTTCCTTATATCATCTTCCTAGCTAATCAAGCTAGGAATCCTTGCAAGCAATCAGAGCATGATTTAAATCATTTTCCTAAGATAATTTGATCTAGGAATCATTCAATCAAGTATTAAACAATTTAGTAGATAAAGAAAATCTACTTTGCATATTCAAATTCATATCTGTCTAAGATCATGCCTTGCATGATATAGCATCATCAGTTTATTCTCTAGCTTATTACTAGACAAGTATGTACTATAGCTGCTAGGCTATAGGGCACATTCCCAGAGGGTAGCACCTCTGCACCTAGCAGATTCAGAGTTTCTTGAGTACAGGCTCAAGTCTATTTTCTTAAACCCACAAATCATTTTCCTAAAAAAATGTAGGAATCATTTATATTTTTACCATCATATTGACAGAGCACTCCATTTGGCCATCCAATTAAACTTACTAACATTAGCCAAATAATGTTTATCATCTTCCTAGCAGTAATTCTAGGAACCATATCTACTCCATATCTCACTGTCAGATTTGATAGAGAATAAATCATTCTCATAGAAAAGGTTTCTAGGAAATAATTCAAAACCATCACTCCAAATGTGCAGATCACCAAGAGTGCCTCATATATGATCATAGCACAGCCAGATAACAGGTGTAACCAATCCTGGATAGAGGAATGCACACATCCAGGTAGGTTCCATTTTAGTGGATACCAAAGGCAACCAAAGCTACTATCTAAAATCTCCAGCAATCTCTATAATACAAGCTCAGTAGGAAACCATCAACTAAATAATTTATCCACTTATAATAGTACTTGTTATCTGCCATGTTTAAATTCTAGAATGAATAAAACATGAGTCTAACTGAATTCTTTCAGTCAACAACACTGCAAAGAATTCAGATTCATCAAAAATAACATCATAGCAACACCATACATGACAGGGATAACCACACCATCCAAACTTGGACACCAGATGAAGCACACTACAATTCATTCAAAGCCTGACAGTGCAAGTCAAGCATACTAGGGGTAGTTAATCATCTAGACTGGGACACCACTACAAGTAACCAGCTAGTAACATATCACCATACAACCTTAGTCCCAACCTGAGGAGTTTATTGGCCCAAGAATCGGTCACACGAGGATTAACTGAATTAGAGGAAGAAGTAGCAGGAACACACCTGGTTCGGCGCCCGGGGTTGCGCAGTTGCAGCGCCATCCGCTGGAGCCGGAGCCGAGACGTCACCACCACAGGGAGGCAGCACAGCATCACCACCACACTAAGGTCAGTTGATGCAGTGCAGTCCTTTGCGATCCGATCGTCCTGGTGCTAATCGTACAACACCTCTGCTGGTATCCACACATACAAGGAGGAGCGCCGGCGGTGAACTGCTAGGTTCGATACGATGGTAGGACTGCTGTGGAGCTAGGGTTTCCAACACATGGAATGACCTAACCGAACAACGATTAACCTTTCTGGGTTACGGTGCTCCACTATATATACGGAGTGAACGTGGGCTCCACTCTCGTGGCTCATTCACTAAAGCCCATATATCACTAGTCACCATGAGTCCGACTGGCTGACTCAGTCCTAATCCGGCTCGGGTCTAACCCGGCCAGATTTCCGGTTCAGATCCAATCCGAACTTGCTCCCGCTCTTAAGTGTGTGACCCGGCAGGCTCTTGGTTACTCGGACACAATTGGAGTCCGACTCACAATCGATCAGTCGGCAGCGGCTCCTAGCAGAACGTGCTGACTCCCAAGTACCAGTGAGTCATGACGACTTGCCTTTCCAATGCGACTTGCGTCCGAGTCCCTTTTGCCTCACAATATACCTTGTCAGACTATAGGCGAATAATTGTCATCCCTTAAATAGTCCGAGTCTCTTCTCGATCCGAGATAAGTGATTCACCCGACTAACTCTTAGTCGATCGCCTCGGTTAACACTTAACCGAGTCGTGCATGGACATGCTTTCTGAATCATATCATCCGAGAGGGCCCAGAGAATATCTCTCCGAGTGGAGGGGCAAAATCCCATCTTGGTTATTCACATCACGCAGCTTGATTCTCAGTCGACCCGAACTCTGCCTTTATAACTGCCCAGTTACGGATCAGCGTTTGACAGAACCTAAGTCGGTGATCCTCAACTCGGACTATGCAACAACCTCATGTCTAAGGATTACATTGATTGAGATATACAAATGACAACTTGTTCGTTGTACCTCAATATAGGTCAATCCGACTCGCTAAACTCTTTAGCCGAATCTGTGTAAGTTGGAATAGCATCTCCATGCCCATGACAAGTGGAACCGAGTCATCAAGCCGACTTTCACATTGGTCTAAGTTGTGTGTCCAGCACAACCTCAATGACCAAGGACATTTAGTACAAACAACATGAATAAATAGTTTCACAACCGAATCACATATTCAATGATACACATCAGATGTTTACACAAGGACAACTTTATATCTTTATGAATACAATGGGAAATATCATCATACATGATTGCCTCTAGGGCATATTCCCAACAAGAAGAGGATCCACAGAAAATCTTAAATGAAGATATAACAATTATCTTCCTCCCGGATTTAAAAGAGTCACCAGGATCTAAAGAAGTCAATCTTATCTTCCGAAACGTAAGAGGGTGCGAATTTCGAGGACGAAGTTTATTTTAAGGGGGAGAGTCTGTAACATCCCAAGATTAGCAACCAGAAATAGAGAGGACACATGTTTGTGCATCTCATTCATGCATAAGAAAATCCGGGGAATTTTCGCGCAAAACTATAGAGCTATAGAGGGATCGGGATCTCTCTTGTGCTGAAGGAAACTTCGGAGCAAGTGCGATAGATTTTGACATGACCTCTGTAGAATTCTTTGTTTTGAGAGGAAATTTGTTCAAACATGTATTTGAATTTCAAATATGAAATTCAAATGAATTTATAAGATACACTAATGGAAATTAGAAATATTTTAATAACTTGAAATAAAATGATTACATAAATAATATAACAAGTATTCTTTATTAATATAAATATATATGCATATATTATTATTCTACAATAGATAAATAAAAGAATTCTTTATATAAGACATTGTCTTTACAATTAGGATTTACAAAAGAAGAATTAATAAATAAATAGTTTATTATTTACAATCACAATAATAATACAAAATCTTTACACTTATGAATAAAAAAAGAGAAATTACAACAAGATTAAAAAAATAAAACCTAACTAAGCTTTTTTTCTTCTTCTTGATCTTCATTTCCTGTAAACACAACAAAAAGAAAAAGAAAACAAAACAAAAATAAAATAAAATAAAAGAAGGATTAGTGGTTAGTTTTGCTCTCAGAGTGAACAGTGAAATGCACTGTTAAAATTCATCATTGAGCTAATCTGTAAGGGGCAAGTTTCACCAAATTGAGCATCTGTTCTTATCCAGTGAGGGCCTCAGTACAACATCATAGGCTTGGAGAGGGGCAAGTTTCACCATGGCAGTAAAAATAATAAGATAAAGATTCCACAAATATCAATTTTCACTTGATCTCATCCACACCAGTAGGTCCCACTTGCAAGCAGCTTGCACATCCACATGCAGCTGTGAGCTGTCAACACCACAGCTAACCAGGAAATCAAATAAGAAGAGAGCACAGTCGTAGCTGGTAACTAGAAGCTGCTCAGAATACCTCCACACACCTTATTTAGCTCAAAAGAAAACCACCCCAGTTCACCTTAGTTCATCACCAGATTCTTCTAAACAGATCAACCAATACCAAAATAACCAGCATGGTTACTTAGAGGAGTTTAGAAAATAGGCCAAGACAGGAGCACAAGAAGGAGGGGGCAGGAGCAGATCAAGTTTATCAAGAAGTTAAGCAACAGCAATACAAGGAGATTCCTTGGTAGCACATCCACAAGACAAAGTGCACAGCCACATACCAGCAGATCTACAGGCATCACGTTGTTAGAACATAACTCAATCAACACATGATTTAATCAGATTTAAACATATAGTTTTTGTTGAGATTAGGAGAACTCTCAGACTAGCATAGAACTGCTATGCTAGTCTCATCATTGAGTTAGAAAGATAAACTATAGCATCTGTTTCAATCACCATTAGGGCCTCAGCCATTGCATCATAGGCTGGATCTTGTTGCACACAACAATCATCAAGGGCTAATGAGCCTTGACCATGTTGAATAATTAACATAGCAACAGATCCTACTCACTATAAGTAAGTTACTGTGCACCCTTCAATTGGGTTCCACAGTATTGAGCTCACAGCAGGTCATGCAAACAGGATTTGTCACTGTGCACACTCCAAAATGGAGGCCCCATAGTGACAGTCTGATACACAATAGCTATTATAATGTATCATCACCCAAAATCATCATTGAGATATCTCAGCTAAACAAATCTATCATTTTCCTAGCAGCACACTCTAGGAATCAATGGTATACTTTATTTTACTATCAACAAAGATAGTAAACCAAATCACCACCACCATCATATATGCACCTGAATCAAGGAATCACACCTTTTGTCAGAGAAGCCAACCAAAAACTAAAAGGGACTAATTCATATCATTTTCTTAGGCATTAACCCTAAGAATCAAGTATATATATTCAGAATTTCATTTAGTAGTGAATTCAAATCATTTTCCTAATAATTTTAGGAATCATTTAAATTATGGTTGTCATATGAACAGAGTAATAATATTAAAAATCCATTTACATTTACCAATATTACCCACATAATCTTTATCATTTTCCTAGTAGAAATTCTAGAATCAAAGCAACACCTTATTTCACTGTTAGTTCTGACAGAAAACAAATCATTTTCCTAGGAAATAATTCTAGGAATCATTCCAATATGTTTCCATGATCATATTAGAGCAAAGCTTGGTTGAGCACCCTACCAAGTTAGCTAGTCCAAAGATTCTAGGGAACACCTGTAAGTGATTTCACCATACCAACATCACACAAGATTCAAAGCATTCAAGCAATCACTGTCATATTTGATAGTAGTAGAAATTTAGCATCACATATAATCCAACATCAATCATAAAAATTGTATCAAGATAATCCATTCCATTTTATTCTCTCTCTATAAGTACAAGACAAATGGCAATCAGGGCCAACATCACCTTACTGTCATATTTGATAGTCACAGACATTCAGAGCACAACATATTTAGTAGGTTATTAACTGACACGAAGAAGAGCAACAAGCTAGGATCACTAGGGTGTAATAGATACCATAAGCAGATTAACAACCAATATAAGACCGCTGGTAGGATGAACTAGAAGAAATTAACCAAACATCACTATAAAGGGTGTGAACCCTAATTTCAGAGATGAAACCTAGACAATGGGGAATCACAGAAAGCACACTTGACATAGCAAGGTAGATAGATCCTGGAGTGGAGCATAGAAGAGAGGAACACTTACCTGGGGCGAGTCCTAGCTCGCCGAAGAGGAAGCATAGGACACAAATGAAGCGGCACGACGGCACGATGGGCACCAAGGCGCCTGCACCGCGCTGAGCCGTCAGCAACATCTATAGCACGGCGAGTGTCATTGCCAAACCGCAGCATCCAACACATCACCGGTGAACGGCGGCGCCGTGGGCACCACAAACCCTAGCACCAGTGAGTGTTCGATACGATCTGGGGAAAGCATTATTCCCAAATCGAATTGGAGGGCCAGGTTCGTCTGGGGAAGGCGGAGCTCAGGCAGCCAACGGAGGCGGCCGCAGCGGCCTGCCTCGCCGGAATCAAGCCGGCGGTGGCAGCGCCCAGGAGCGCGATAAGAGAGGAGAGAGGAGGAGATAAGCTTCAGGGGGGAAATGACTGATGAGGCGAGTGTGGGCTTGGTCGGTTTGACCGATCTAGTACCCCCTCTGTTGGGCCAATTTAGCCCAATGTTGGGTACTAGGCCTATTTCAAAATAAAATAAGAAATGAAATAAAACAAAAAATAAATAAATTACCAAAATAACCTTTAAACATTTCCAGCTATAGAAAATTATAGAAGAATCATAAAAATATATTTAATATATTAAAATTATCACAAAAACAATATCCACCTAAGAAAAATATAACTTTACTTATTTAAGTTAATAAAATGCAAATACAGATTTAGACCTATTAAATCTTAAATGAAATTTCCTTAAATAAGGAAAAATCCTAAAAATAAATAAAAATCATGTTTGTGTATAAAAATAACCTTACTATTTTATAAAAATACTAACTTAGAGTTTTTACAAATAAAATATAAATCAAATATTCAAAGACACTTAATTCTTTGAAGAATTTTATAAAAATAAAGTTAAGACCTAAAAATAAATAAAATTCATTTTTATGATATTTAATAAGTATATTTCATTAGAAAAATACTATGTATATTATTCAAAAACATTTTAAGATAAATTAAATTCATTACTTATATTACTCAAATAAGATACCCACTTTGTTAATTTTTAAAATTATTTCTTAAGTAAGAAATAATCACGTTTTCTTATCAAATACTAAAACCTTTAAACTTCAATTACTAAGTATAAATCCATAAGCAAAATAAAACTTAAATATAACTATTAGCCTTTAAATGTTTTTAAATCTTAAATTCAAATCAAACTCCTTTTAAATAAATATTATATATCACTCATGTATAAGATGGTGAATAATCTCCATCTCTTAACCACTCTTTAAAAATATAACTCTAAACTCTAATAAATTTATGAGATCATATAATTAATCTCCCATTAATAAATTGCATATTATTAAATTTATCATTCACTTACATTAAAAAGGATCATTCATAATCATATTTGTCAAAACCCTAAAACTAGATGATATTCTAAAAACTCATTATATCTTAAAATTCACTTATATTTTTAAAGTTAACTTTGGTCACTTATACCATCAATTAAAATATAATAACTTAGCACCATTCCTAACCATCACAAACCCTCATGTAAAACCTAATAACCCTTAAGGATAATTAACCTTAACTAATACTAGTTTCTTCAAATGTTATTCTTTTTGCCACTTCACACAAACAAGTCTATATTAGTTCCTTCAGCTCTTAAAAAACTCAACTCGAAGACTTTTTATCCCAATCACTAGATAACAATTAATCATAATCACATTATTCTATAAGTATTTGTATAGTTTGGATTGTTAACACTTAAGTTCCTTATCAATGTCATTGCTTACGAAATAAACTTAAAGATAAACCCAATCTTAAAGAAGATACCTAAGATCAACTTATTCAAAATACTAAGGGTTTTACTTTGGGAATTATAAAATTGCATAGCATTATTTATGCATAATGGCATCTTGCTTCTTTAAACATTAGTCCTTACCGGACCAATGATGATGATTTCAGATATTGGATCTTCTATTATCTCGAAGACCGTGAGTGCATAATCTTGCAATCACAAAAGGCAAGTTCACACTTGCTCATGTCCTTTGATTATTTTCTGTAAAGTATTTTGCAAATCTAGTGTTGTCATCACCTGCATTTGAAAAAGACCAAAAAACACTATTTTCATAATAATATGATTATAGGTTATTTACCATGAGGTAATAATCTACTGTGAAAGTTCTGGTGGTAAAGGAACATATTATCTAGGACTTAACAACCAATGTCACCAGTGATTCTTGTGTCGTATATTACGCGTTAACCATGATATTTGGAATGGGACGGAGAAGTCAGCTGGATCGGCTCCCTTTCGCATGCATTGGGCACTATTCTGAGCATTTGTAGTTTTAGATCGTGGCTATAGCCGTTTTATACGGGGGAAGTCTACCGTGGATCTGGGCTTACAAAAGACAGATATCTAGTGTTAATGGTTGTTGTCTGTATCCAACTAAGGTATAGCCGTTTTATACAGGGAAAAGTCTACCTTGAGTTTGGACATCCAATAGTTGTGGTGTATGCGGGATCGCGGAGAAGGACAGTGATTGGCTTGGATCTTAGTCTGGGCCTCATACCAAGGAAGTGTGAACGATCCTATAACTCGGATGTGCAACAAAGCTAAGATCTCTCATGGGTAAAGTGACGCACCTCTGCAGAGTGTAAGAACTGTAACTTGTTACTCCCTGTTTCGGGAAGGAGCTGCAAACGCTGCCGGAAAGAAACTCCATGAAAGTTCTGGTAAACCCGTGAAGGATGATGGACATAGCTTTTTAGAATAAAAGCAACCTTTGAAGAAATGTTTATGAAAACTTGCATTGCCTACGACTATGGTCTGTGGTTGTAGATAGTGCATCAAACACTCCTCTTTAGTGAATTTGCTGAGTATGCTCGTACTCAGCATATCTTCTTAACCCTTGCTAGATCTCGGAGAAACCAATGGTGTTTCCAGGAAATAAGTCACTTGAAGAGTTGAAGATATCTAAGGGAGATCAACAGAGTCGAAGACCTTACCGGAATCTATCAAAGACAAGCTGAAGCATATAATATAAATAAAACTCCTAGAACCTAGAACCTACTTCTGTAGAACAATCTTATAGTAGTACTTTCAAGCCTTATCCATATATTAATAGTAGTACTCCTAAAGTAACTTCGAATGGATCTTTCAGGTTCTTTCTGTATATTATGTTGATTCACCTCATAATTAAATATGGAGACCATATACGGGCTATTTTAGTCTTATATTAGCTTCATTTAAATTTGTATAGCGAACCGATGCCATGTTTTGCCCTATTAAGACAACATATAAATTATGGGGTATCTAAACAACATCAACAACCTAATTAATTATCGGGACCCCGGTTCCGCTTAATATGGGACAGTTGCATTGCATCCTTGCCATGTCAAACATCATACATGCATCATGCCCGATCTTTTGCTGTAGTATTAAATAGTGCATCCGATGCTTTTGCTAGTGTTTTGCTTCTTTACGGACTAGGTCGATGAGTTGATGTGAGTGTCGACCTGATCTCCGGTGAACCTTCGACAATGTTTTTAGGCGAGCATTCTCCCCCTTTCTACCTATCTTATTTTTTATAGTCTTTATTTCCTCATGTTGATCTATTGCTATCTGTGTTGCGATGCTCTAGTTTTCGTACCCGTGATATCCCTTGCAGCCCTTATATTGCTATGGACACATCCTATTACCTGTTGTTTGGTAGATAGTCGGCCTTGCGAGTCGTAGTTGCTTGCGCAGGTGATGTGTCGCATCGTCGATCTTCCACAGTTGCTGGAGTAATGCCGCATGTTTAATGTTGGAGATGATCATGGCTTTAATTACCGTTTAATAACTAAAATTGAAGTAGGTAAATAATGCAGAGGCACATGTGGGCAATAGATGTTATTTGGTTTTTAACCGTCCACTTGTGTCCCGTAGGACCCCGAGTACTTGATACCTGTTCTTTGAATATTCGCACTATCCGCATGTGGGACCATGAATCCCCCTAACCCTAGCTTGAGTCATATTTAATTCCTTGGGGCCACAAACTAGTTTGGGGCTTTATTACTATCATGTACTTATGCAATGCTTTACTTCTTTATTTACGATTGCGCGTGGAGCGCCTGTGCTATTTAGGAACAAATGTGGAATGTTTTCGCGGTATCGACAAGCCCAGTCACGTTTTCAGGTTCCCAGTCGTTTACGGCCATTGGCACAAACCTCTGGGTCCGTCTCGGAGCCGGCCAACTTCGTCGCGGGTAGCTTGGTGGGGTGGCCCCCTGAAATCAAATATGAATCTTACGAATGTTCTGTCGTGATGCCTCGTTGGGTTTTTATTTGGTTCTTTTCGAGGTTGATCGTGCGTGTGTTGCTATTTGTGCCCCCTGCTGGGTAAAACTTTCTGAAAGTCGTGTCTGCGGTTATGGACGACTTGGAGCACAGTATCTCGATCATAGACAACTATAACTAAAGTAGTGCTATAAATTTGACTTTATGATGACTAGTAATCAGCTTCACTATAATGGAATGGCTAAATAAAAGTTCCAACAACTGCTGGTTTGGGTTGTCACCTGTTACCATTGTATCTGACTAGCAAGTATTCCAACTACAACGGAATGGCTAAATAAAAGTACCAACAACTGCTGGGTTTTGGGATGCCTCATGCTATATGTATCTGACTAGTAAGTAGTGCAACTACAATGGAATGGTTAACTAAAACTGCCCACTTCTTATTATATCAGGATGACTCATGCTATCTATATCTGACTAGTAATTGTCGCAACTATAACGGAATGAATAAAACTGCCAACGGTGTGAGTCCCTCGGTTGACTTCCTCGTTTGGTCTCGAGGGGGAAATACCAGGATGGGTATGCTTGGTGATAGTTTTAGGTTGGATCCGAATAGGCATTTCTTATCCCTATCTGATAGCCGCCAGCTGTATCGAGTCTCTATAGGTTATTTAGTGCATGCTGCGCTACCGCTTCAGTCCACCATACCTATGTAGGCGAGGACCGCATAATTCTAGTCTCGCCGTGTACTGGCCTTAGTACTGATCGCTCTTTTTTTTCCTACGCCCTTTGTCGGCACCCCTTTTGTTAAGCAGGTTTTGAGATCGACGTCGTTAGCAGGGTTACCCTTCCGGCTTGGCCTGGGCAGGGTTATGGACCCCATTGGTTATTCTTCAGGGCTCTTAGCTTGATTTGCATCTTGTCTGTACTCGGACGATGTAGCTTTATCAAGGTGATTTGGATCTTTGTATTATATATCTGTATTCTTGACTTATGGAGTCGTTATTGTATATATCTGTTCTGTGGGTTCCATCGTGGAATATTGTGTAATGATATTACTTCGTTTTCCACCCGCATGCAAGTGCCTGGTGGGAACCTTTGAATCGTTTCTATGCGGGTTTGGCGGGAATCGCTAAGACTTGCATAGGGCCGATTCCGAGGGTGTTACAGAGTGGTATCAGAGCTCAGCAGTTACGATACCCCACTGGTCCAGCCTATAAGATAACCTCGCTAACAGACATTGTAGAGTGTCAAAACTATTTTGGAAAATCGGTTGGATAGATCTGATTAGGTCTGTTTTTACTCCTTACCCCTCTGATATTCTCCTCTTACCTTCGCGTGTTTTGAATCTACCCCTTATCTTTTCTTCGAGTCTAGGAATTCTCGTGGTTGGGATTCTGTCGTAGCTTCAGGGTTTCCCTTCCTATTGTAACGGTGCTTCGACATTTTGTCTTCATGCCATCTGAGGAATCTCCCTCTGTGTACCTTCAGTGGACCAAAAATTCACAAAATTTCTTTGTATCTACCGGTGTTTTTCAATGCGACGACCTCATATCCATCAGATCTGATAAAGACTCTACATCACTTCTTTGCTTCCGAACCTTGTTTGTCGAGATCTTCAGCCTAAATTCTAAGGGTTCGTTGCATAATCCGTTTGTCCATGTACAGAGTAATGCTTTGAGTACGGGATGGAGTCGCGACCATACCACTACTCTTATCATTCCCTTTTGTATATTGAATGATGGATTGATGCAATTCTTACTCCTTCCATGGAAGTTAGAGGTGGACTTACCTTTAACTTCGTCCGTTGTTTATCCGGAGTGTTCTTTCAACAAACATGATCAACGACCTCTTGTTGGTGGTTTCGCCGATTTCAAGATGGAGAAATAATCTTTGTTAGTGGTGTCGCGGGGATCTACATGAAGCGAGAAGATTCAGGTCATCGACTTTCTTCCCCGTACTAGGAGGCGGATCTCGAGGGCGAGATCCATTGTTAGTGGTGTCGAATTGTAGCACCCCGCGGAAATCCACTACTATAAAATCGCGTGCTAAATAATACTTTGTTCATAATCATGACATTTGCATACATCTGTTTGCCAAAACTATTTTATAAAAGGCTATTTTGTTTTCTAGATATTCTCCCCTTTGTTCAAATTGAAACCATCGGTCCATCCGGATCTTTTATTTGGCTAAACTATTTATCAAAATACTATTTTAAACAAACTAAATAAATAAAAACAGTTTCTTTTTAAAACTGGGGAGGCAGACAACCGGCCATGCCCAATGGACAGACCGGAGTCCACCTACAACCCAGCAAAATAAACCCTAGATCTAACCTAAACCAAACCCTAACCCTACCCAGCCTCCACTCCTCCCATCCTCCCCTCCCGCCGCCACCCTCCCCTGACACCCGATGCGCCACACGCGGTCGCACACACCACACACACACACCTAGCAAACCCTGAACCGAAACCACCCCACCAACTCAGCGCACCACTCGCGACCTAGGCGGTACACGGCCACGCACCCAAAGCCACTCGCCACCTACCGCGTGGGAAACACACCTGCGACCCCGATCCATTTTCCGCACCGCACGGCTTGCCCACCTGGCCCCACCCCGACAACCACGTACCACCCACGCACGCGTACCACCCCGCTCCCTCGTTCCATTCCCTACCCGACGAAGCCACCAACCCCCGCTCTCTCCATCATGCGTCACCGCCGTCAGGTTCCACACCCTCTCGGCAAGTTGCGCCGCCCAGGCCCGAGCCCCCGTGCCGCGAGCGTCCCTCGCTCAAGCCGCCGCCGCGAGGCCCCCGACGTCCCCGGCCTCCCTCCTCTGTTCTGCGCCCGGAGCTCCTCCTCGTCGGATGGGCTCTCTCCACTGAGCCCTACTCTGCAATGCCACCGACCCCGTCACCCTCCCGAGCCCGAGCTTACCACTAGGATGCCCTCTCCCGCCGCCGATCCCTCCCCTCTGCCTCTGAGTCCCCCCCTCCCCCCGCCATCGAGCTTCCTCGTTCGTCGCCAGGGACCCCGTCGGGCCCGCTCTCCTGCTCTCTACCCCGCATCCGGTCGCGCCTCTGCGCCTTCCTCTCCCTATAGCGGCCTTCCCGCCTCTCTGCACTGTCGCTCCCCAATACTCTGGTCGCCGTCCTGCGGAGCTCCTCCGGCCTCTCCTCGCCAGCCCGGCACCTCCTGTGGCCCTCTCTGCTCTGGTCCTTGGCCGCTACCTGCGTGTGGCCCTGACCTGCAACCGGCGTGCTGGCAATGCTCTTGTTTGCCACATCCTGCAGATACCGTGAGTGGTTTTTTTCCCATGTGGTGTATGTACTGATGTGGTGCCACCTGAAGGACATCGGTGAAGATATGGGCTTCAAGATCTTCTTTAGGGATTCAATGATCGGTAGATTGCCGAGAGGAAATACCTAGACTGTTTGGCGTCGAAACTGGGTTCGACACCGACCATCCAAGTCCTCCTTCCGGGAACCGAAGACCCTCGATCCATGGATCCGAAGACCGATCATGGCGTTCGCAGACCAAACCAAACCCCTCGGATCCAAGATCATCGATCCGACATGTGTGACCCCTATCCAAGACCCCTATTTTTATAAATGATATATATACCTGTTGCATATAATTGTTCATATCGCATACATATCATGTGGTTTTGGGGGCATTATGTTGATTCACCTCATAATTAAATATGGAGACCATATACGGGATATTTTAGTCTTATATTGGCTTCATTTAAATTTGTATAGCGAACCGATGCCATGTTTTGCCCTGTTAAGACAACATATAAATTATGGGGTATCTAAACAACATCAACCACCTAATTAATTTTCGGGACCCCGGTTCCGCTTAATATGGCCTAATTGCATCGCATCCTTGCCATGTCATACATCATATATGCATCATGCCCGATCTTTTGCCGTAGTATTAAATAGTGCATCCGATGTTTGTGCTAGTGTTTTGCTTCTTCACGGACTAGGTTGATGATTTGATGCAAGTGTCGACCTGATCTCCGGTGAACCTTCGACAATGTTTTCAGGCGAGCATTCTCCCCCTTTCTACCTATCTTATTTTTTATAGTCTTTATTTCCTCCTGTTGATCTATTGCTATTTGTGTTGCGATGCTCTAGTTTTCGTACCCGTGATATCCCTTGCAGCCCTTATATTGCTATGGACATATCCTATTACATGTTGTTCGGTAGATAGTCGGCCTTGCGAGTCATAGTTGCTTGCGCAGGTGATGTGTCGCATCATCGATCTTCCACAGTTGCTGGAGTAATGTCGCATGTTTAATGTTGGATATGATCATGGATTTAATTACCGTTTAATAACTAAAATTGAAGTAGGTCAATAATGCAGAGGCATAGGTGCGCAATAGATGTTATTTGGTTTTTAACCGTCCACTTGTGTCCCGTAGGACCCCGAGTACTTGATACCTATTCTATGAATATTCGCACTATCCGCATGTGGGACCATGAATCCCCCTAACCCTAGCTTGAGTCATATTTAATTCCTTGGGGCCACAAACTAGTTTGGGGCTTTATTACTATCATGTACTTATGCCATGCTTTACTGTTTTATTTACGATTGAGCGTGGAGCGCCTGTACTGTTTAGGAACAAATGTGGAATGTTTTCGCGGTATCGACAAGCCTAGTCACATTTTCGGGTTCCTAGTAGTTTCCGGCCATTGGCACAAACCTCTAGGTCCGTCTCGGAGCCGGCCAACTTTGTCGCGAGTAGCTTGGTGGGGTGGCCCCCTGAAATCAAATATGAATCTTGCGAATGTTGTGACGTGATGCCTCGTTGGGTTTTTATTTGGTTCTTTCCAAGGTTGATCGTGCGTGTGTTGCTATTTGTGCCCCCCTGTAGGGTAAAACTTTCTAAAAGCCATGTCCGCGGTTATGGACGACTTGGAGCACAGTATCTCGATCATAGACAACTATAACTAAAGTAGTGCTATGAATTTGACTTTATGATGACTAGTAATCAGCTTCACTATAATGGAATGGCTAACTAAAAGTACCAACAATTGCTGGTTTGGGTTGTCACCTGTTACCATTGTATATGACTAGTAAGTATTGCAACTACAACGGAATGGCTAAATAAAAGTACCAGCAACTACTGGGTTTTGGGATGCCTCATGCTATATGTATCTGACTAGTAAGTACTGCAACTACAACGGAATGGTTAACTAAAACTGCCCACTGCTTATTATATCAGGATGACTCATGCTATCTATATCTGACTAGTAATTTCTAACTATAACAGAATGAATAAAACTGCCAACTGTGTGAGTCCCTCGGTTGACTTCCTCGTTTGGTCTCGAGGGGGAAATACCAGGATGGGTATGCTTGGTGATAGTTTCGGGTTGGATCCGAATAGGCATTTCTTATCCCTATCTAATAGCCGCCAGCTGTATCGAGTCTCTATAGGTTGTTTAGTGCATGTTGCGCTGTCGCTTCAGTCCACCATACCTATGTAGGCGAGGACCGCTGAATTCTAGTCTCGCCGTGTACTGGCCTCAGTACTGACCGCTCTTTTTTTCCTTCGCCCTTTGTTGGCACCCCTTTTGTTAAGCAGGTTTTGAGATCGACGTCGTTAGCAGGGTTACCCTTCCGACTTGTCCTGGGCAGGGTTATGGACGCCATTGGTTATTCTTTAGGGCTCTTAGCTCGATTTGCATCTTGTCCGTACTCGGACGCTGTAGCTTTATCAAGGTGATTTGGATCTTTGTATTATATATATCTGTATTCTTGACTCATGGAGTCGTTGTTGTATATATCTATTCTGTGGGTTCCATCGTGGACTATTGTGTAATGATATTACTTCATTTTCCACCCGCACGCAAGTGCCTGGTGGGCACCTTTGAATTGTTTCTATGCGGGTTTGGCAGGAATCGCTAAGACTTGCATAGGGCCGATTCCGAGGGTGTTACAGGAAGCCTTTCAGACCTTTCAAAACTGTTTTCACAACTTTTTTGAGTCACCACTTATTCTATGAGCACCTTCTTGAGAGCATAGTTGTCATTCTTGTGTTTGTTCCAAAACTTGGTTAATTATGTCATGACTTTGATGCTTGTATCTCTGATATCTTTATCTCTAGTCTTCACTTGAACTTCAGAGGTGCCTCGACATTTATATTGTGATCTACAAACAAAGACAAGTGAGATACCACTCTATCATACCTTACTATGAGCATTGCAATGTTTCTTATGTTTATGTTTCATGCTACTTACTATTATTGAGTTGGTTTCTCTTCATAGCTTGCAATGACTATTGAGTAGACTTAGTTGCATACTCTTTATTATGAATTGTCTAAGCATCTACTCCTGTGCTGAGGATATATACATCATATGAAGCAAATGTGTTCGTGAAAGTTCTTTTATCGCACTCAGTTTTCAACTGAATTGCTTGAGGACAGGCAATAAGCTAAGCTTGGGGGAGTTGATACGTCCAAAACTTATCTACTTTCGCGAACACTTTGCTATTGTTTCTCCTCTAAACTTGCATGATTTGGATACAACTAACATGGACAGACGCTGTTTTCAGCAGAATTACCTTGGTGTGTTGTTTTTGTGCAGAAAATCAACTATCAGGAAAAATCCCAGAAAATATGCCAAAAATTATATTTCACCAGAAGATCCACGGAGCCAAAAGACGAGACGGAGAAGGATCCTGGGGGGGCAACACCCATGCCAGGCGCGGGCCCACCACTGGCCGCGCCTAGGGGGGTGCAGCCATCCCAGGCACCTCCTCGGCCTCCCTCTGCGCCTATAAGTTGCCTTTCAACCTAAAAACTAAGCGGGGTTTGATAGTTTTCCAGAAAGAGTTTCGCTCCACCGCCGCCACCAGAAACCAAGATTCGGATCCAGAAACTCCGTTCTGGCACCCTGTCGGGACGGGGAATTTGGAGAGGATCATCGCCATCGTCATCACCAATGCCTCGCCATCAACCATCGATGTTTCCCTCATCCATGAGTGAGTAATCCCCCGCTGTAGGCTTGGGGATGGTAGGGATTGGATGAGTTCTATCATGTAATCGAATAAGATCTATTAGGGCATAGTGCCTAGTATCTCTATTAGTGCTATTTGACTTTGTTGCAACTTGTTGTGCTTAATTCTTATCGCTAGGGCCCGAGTGCCATGATCTCAGATCTGACCTTATTATTGAATCATTATGATAGTATTGTTTGTGATCTTATCTGCAAGTTGTGTACACATATCATTGTCCGGATCCAAAGGCCCCAAAGTGACAATAATTAGGACAACCGGAGGGGATGGTTGTGGTGTAAGGATCACATGTGTTCACGGAGTGTTAATGCTTTGCTCCGGTGCTCTATTAAAAGGAGCACCTTAATTGCCAGTAGTTCCCTAGAGGCCTCGTTGCCACGGGATGGCTAGACAGAATATGTTGTGCAAGTTATCATTGCGAGCACATATGACTATATTTGGAGCACATGCCTAGGATTGTTTAGTACTTGGATGCTTGTTATTATTTATCTGCAATGCCCTAGATCTTGAAGTTACATGTTTAGACTCGTCCATGCAATGCCCGTCCATCCATCCCTATGCCTACCGCAATCGAATCCTACTGTTACCGTTACTGTTACTATTGCTCCTGTTCCACTGTTGTTGTTGCTTTATTGTTGCTACTACCAGACTGTTGCTACTCATAAAATTGTGTGAGCAAGAACTATTTCTAGGTGCAGCTGAACTGACAACTCAGTTGTTAAGGCTTGCAAGTATTCTTTGGCTCCCCTTGTGTCGAATCAATAAATTGGGTAATACTACCCGTGAAGACTGTTGCGATCCTCTACACTTGTGGGTCATCATAACCAAAGTTGATTAGCATGCGGAGCGACCCTCGTACTCAAGGGACATGGGATTTCTAGTTTATGGTATGTCAAGCATATAACTCAGATTGGACCTCACTTTCATGTTAACCACATGAAGATGTCTATGATAGGGGAAATGAGAGCTCAAGGCTAATGAGTACCTTACTTTCAGCATTTTGAAGCCTTTCAAACTTTTCAAAACCTTTTTCACTTCCTTGTTGGGTCACCACTTATTCTATGAGCACCTTCTTGAGAGCATAGTTGTCATTCTTGTATTTGTTCCAAAACTTGGTTAATTATGTCATGACTTTGATGCTTGTATCTCTGATATCTTTACTTCTAGTCTTCACTTGAACTTTAGAGGTGCCTTGGAATTTATATTGTTCTCTTCAAACAAAAGCAAGCGAGATACCACTCTATCATACCTTATTATGAGCATCGCGATGTTGCTTATGTTTATGTTTCATGCTACTTATTATTATTGAGTTGGTTTCTCTTCATAGCTTGCAATGAATATTGAGTAGACTTAGTTGCATACTCTTTATTATGAATGGTTTAAGTATCTACTCTTGTGCTGAGAATATATACATCATATGAAGAAAATGTGTTCGTGAAAGTTCTTTTATCGCACTCAGTTTTCAACTGAATTGCTTGAGGACAAGCAATAAGCTAAGCTTGGGGGGAGTTGATACGTCCAAAACGTATCTACTTTCCCGAACACTTTTGCTATTGTTTCTCCTCTAAACTTGTGTGATTTGGATACAACTAACATGGACTGACGTTGTTTTCAGCAGAATTACCTTGGTGTCTAGTTTTTGTGCAGAAAATCAACTATCAGGAAAAATCCGGGAAAATATGCCAAAAATCCTATTTCACCAGAAGACACACGGAGCCAGAAGACGAGACGGAGTGGAGGCCTAGGGGGCCCACACCCATGCCAGGCGCGGGTGGGCCCAGCCTGTGCCTAGGGGGTTGCAGCCACCCCAGGCACCCCCTCGGTTTCCCTCTGCGCCTATACGTTACCCCTTGACCTAAAAACCGAGAGGGGTTGGACGTTTTTACAGAAAGAGTTCCGTTGCGCTGCCACCACCAGAGACCAATATTCGGAACCAGAAACTCCGTTCTGGCACCCTGCCGAGACGGGGAATTTGGGGAGGATCATCGCCATCGTCATCGCCAACGCCTATCCATCAACCATCGATGTTTCCCTCATCCATGAGTGAGTAATCCTCCGTAGTAGGCTATGGGGATGGTAGGTATTGGATGAGTTCTATCATGTAATCGAATAAGATTGTTAGGGCATAGTGCCTAGTATCTCTATTAGTGCTATTTGACTTCGTTGCAACTTGTTGTGCTTAATGCTTGCCACTAGGGCCCGAGTTCCGTGATCTCAGATCTTAACTTATTATTGAATCATTATGATAGTATTGTTTGTGATCTTATCTGCAAGTTGCGTACACATATCATTGTCCGGATCCAAAGGCCTCGAAGTGACAGAAATTGGGACAACCGGAGGGGATGGTTGTGGTGTGAGGATCACATGTGTTCACGGAGTGTTAATGCTTTGCTCCGGTGCTCTATTAAAAGGAGCACCTTAATTGCCAGTAGTTCCCTAGAGGCCCCACTGCCACGGGCTGGCTGGACAGAAGATGTTGTGCAAGTTCTCATTGCGAGCACGTATGACTATATATGGAGCACATGCCTAGGATTGTTTAGTACTTGGATGCTTGTTATTATTTATCTGCAATGCCCTAGATCTTGAAGTTACATGTTTAGACACATTCATGCAACGCCCGTCCATCCATCCCTATGCCTACCGCACTCGAATCCCACTGTTTACCGTTACTGTTAATATTGCTCCTGTTTCACCGTTGTTGTTGCTTTGCTGTTGCTACTACAAATTGTTGCTACTGATAAACTTATGTAAGCAAGAACTATTTCCAGGTGCAGCTGAATTGACAACTCAGTTGTTAAGGCTTGCAAGTATTCTTTGGCTCCCCTTGTGTCGAATCAATAATTTGGGTAATACTACCCGCGAAGACTGTTGCGATCCCCTATACTTGTGGGTCATCACCGCCAACTTGTCGGCGAGCAGGACCGGCCTCAGGAGGGCCAGCGGGCACCGTGGGTGTCGTCAAAAGTCCCTGCTAAAACGAAAACACCAACTCATTGAAGTAAATGTACCGAGGTTATGATGCGATGAGAGACGGGATCATAGCAGCGATATCCCTTGGTGTTGGCTGGGTAGCCGAGAAACACGCAAGGGAGAGAGCGCGGCGCAAGCTTGTGCGCGGTGGTGGCGGAGGTGCTAGGGTACCAGCAGCAGCCGAAGATGCGAAGATCATCGTAGGAGGAGGCACACCAAATAGGAGATGGTGCGGCGTGTATTGCCAGCGAGAACAGCATGGGAAGATGTTGACTAGAAGAGTAGCCATGGCGAGAGCATCCGGTCAGAACCGTGGTGGCATGTACGCATGGAAAAAAGGGTGGGGATGCGGTTGTTGAGAGTAAGAAGGATGCGTTTAGCACGACCATTTTGTTGAGAAGTGTATGGACACGTGAGCCGGAAGATAGTGCCATGAGTGGCGAGAAGGGTGCATATGGCGATGTTGTCGAACTCTTTGCCATTGTCGGTTTGTAAGGTGTGGATAGGGCGACCGAATTGGGTGGAGACGTAGGCGAATAAGGAGGTGAGGGTGACAGTGACGTTGGATTTACGGTGGAGAGAAAAAGTCCACACAAGTGCGAGTAATCATCCAAAATCACAAAATAGTAAGTATAGCCAGAATTACTCGGAACAGGCAAGGTCCAAACATCACTATGCATAATTTGAAATGGAAAAGACACACCTATGGAGGAAGAACTAAACGCAAGACGAACATGTTTGCCTAGACGACATGCTTCACAAGAATGGCATCCGTTTTAGTACGAGAAAAAGAGAATCCTCGCATTATTTGACGAAGGCGGTGGAGCTAGGATGGCCGAGGCGGGCATGCCATAGGTCGACACCGGCGGAGAGGGCGAGATGGCTGCTGGTAGCGGGGGAGGACGACCGAACATGGTACAAATCGCCAGGGCTGTCACATCGGTGGAGAAGCATCTGGATACGCCATCCTTAACAGAAAAACCAGAAGCGTCAAATTCCACAGTCACAGAATTATCACGAGTGAGAGAACGAACAGAAACAAGGTTTTGGATCAAGTTAGGAGAAATGACAACATTATTGAGGGAGAGAGGAGTGGAGGTGGAGGGAAAGGAGGCGCAACCGGTGTGAGTAATGGGAAGAACATGACTGTTGCCAATGATTATGCGAGAAGAAGTAGAAGTGGGAGTGGAAGTGGAGAGGTTATCGGGGTGAGAGTCCATGTGCGCGGAGGCGCCGGTGTGCATGAACCAATCGCCAACACCGCCATAAGATCCCGCGGTGGGAGCGGTCTGTAGAGCAGTCAGCATCGCGGGGTCCCACGGGACCGACGATGGGGGAGCGGGGTAGTAGCCGGTGGGAGTCAGAGGCGTGGTGTAGACCGGCGCGGTGGCGGGATGAGGCGACGCAAAGAACGCATGGTGAGTGGTCGGGCGCGGCCCCAAGATGCTCGGGTGAGGGGCTCGTGGCACGGGCATCGTATAGGCGTGAACGACCCCGGTCCAGGGGGTTTGACCCGTGATCCATGGCAGTGTCGAGGCAGTCTGCTGAGGTGGTCGAGGCTGGCGAGGGGTGGCGTTGCCACCGTTGCCACCATTGCGATGATGACGTCGTCGGCCACCACCATTTCCACCGCCGTTGGCAGGAGGCGGAGGCGCGTGCGGTTGGGGCGCATAGAACCCCGGGGGCAGGGCCGGGGCACGATGCTGGGGGAGGAGGCGCGGGAGCAGGGGCACCCCAAAAGACGCTGACGGCGAAGGCGGTGTGAGCTACCCGGGCCCGTAGGTGCTTCATCCGCCGCTCCTCAAGGTGGAGGTACGCCACGGCCTGCTCAAAGGTCGGCGTGGTGAGCAGCGTCAAGTTGGAGGCAGCGTTGCTGAGGTCCTCGCCTAGCCCTGCCATCGGAGGATCTTGTCGTCGATCAGAAACTCCAAGTCACGGAGTTCATCGGCGAGGGACTTGAGGCGGAGGCAGTAGTCGTCGAGGGAGAGATCGGCGTGGGGAGTGCCGAAGAACTCCTGCTGGAGGAACATGACGCGCTGGATCTTGTTGTCAGTGAAGAGGCCGGTGATCTTGGTCCAAATGGTGTGCGCAGTGACGCCGTTGCGAACGACTGTGCGGAATATCTCGCTGGAGACGGTCTGGTAGAACCAGCGGATGATGGTGGGGTCGATCGTCAACCAGTCAGGGTCATGCGGCATGGCGAGGAGGTCGATGGTGCCGTTGACGTGATCGATGAGATCATACTCGTGGAAGAGGAGGCCGAAGTACGTCTTCCACGGGAAGAAATTGTCAGTGGTTTGAGAGAGCTTCACCGGCACACGCTCGAGGATGAGGACGTCGCGGATGACGGTGATGGAGGGCCCAACGAAGGGGTTGCTGCTCTCGGAGACGGAGGAGTTGAAGGGGTTGCTGGAGGAGGAGAGATCGGCCATGGTGGGGGTAGGAGGAGGAGGCAAAAGTGGTGGATGTGGTGGCGGAAGCGGCCGGCGGCCCCATGGGAGGCGGCGGCTAGGGTGGGAAGTGGAGGAGGGTTGGCGGTGCCGTGGAGGAGAAGGAGGGGCGGCGGCTAGGGTTTGGGGAAGGTGAAAGCCGGCGGCACCTGGGGAGGAGGGATGCGACGGCTAGGGTTTGAGGATCGGGGTTAGCCTGATACCATGTAGAATAATTATGGGAGGATGCACAGCTCCAATAGAACCGGCTATCTCATATATATAGACAATACAGATACAATCCCGAAGGTAAAAAAAAGTACAACATACATATCTCAACAAATAGAATGCTAGAATCTCCTGCCTCCTCCCTTGTACACCTTACTCGGTGCACGCGGTCGCATATAATAGCTCTTCTAACAAATTATATTGTGCAAAGTGAACCGTTGTCCCATTAGTTTGCACCAAAGAATAGGATCCCGGATTCGCGAAGTCGCGATTATACGCACCGACTCATTCTCCAAATTGGATACCCTAAATACCCTACCAAAGCAAAAAAAAAATACTCAAATGTATCTGCACACTACTTAGGATATATAGTACTTCCTCCGTCCCAAAATAGATGTCTTAGATTTATCAAATTTTAGATGAATCTAGATACTATTTAGTATACAGGTTCATCCAAATGTTGCCAAATTTAAGACATCTATTTTGGTACGGAGAGAATAGATATAAAAATTTAGATAAAGTAAATCTACTAGGAAGGATACTACCCATTCAAATCATTGGCAAATGATACCACCGTCATGTTTAGCATGCTCAAAACCTAAACATGTTGTAGGACAGATTTCATGGTCCAAAAAAGCTCAGTGAGTTCGGTAAGAAAAGAAGCTTAGCTCTTGTTCATCATTGTTCATAGTTTGTTATCATACAGTAGTAAATAAGAAATTGAGAATCTGATTGTTGTTCTATGTTTGACTTGGAGGGTGGACCTACATGAACAAGCGACCTACATACCTATGGGGCTTTAAGAAAAGGCATGCAATGTAACTTAGGTAATTGTTCCACCGTATTTCAAATTTTATAAATCCTGCCTTTTCTGTTCTCATGAAAAAAGCAGGTTTAACTGTTTCCTCAATTTCAGGATGTCCGTGTTGCACCATCTTAGTACTAATATGAACAAGTAACTAATTGATTCTTTAATTGCAAATCAAATTCTGGATTCACAGAATTGTGCGGGTTTTTTATCTTGCCTTTTTTTCTAGGGCATGTATGACATCAAGATTTGGAATAAACAGCTTGGATGTGTTTAATGATGACTGTTTTGTGCCGGGTGGTGAAGACATGTACAATGCGGTAATGTCATCATTCCCTTATGCTTGCCATGTTGAATTTTTTTAGTTGGAGGAGAGAGAAATAAGAAAAAATATTATCCCTCAACTAAATGATGATATCTTATAAATAAGAAAAAACTATTTTCTCTATTATACCATATGTGTTCCTTAGCCAACTAATTTCTTACTAAAAATAGTTAATTCTCATTAATTGCTAGAGATAGAAATAGGAGATAATGTAGTGTATAAGTTATATATTATGTTTTCTCTAAATTATGTGGAGAGCTAAGAGAAAGCATGTCTTTCCTAGCATAATACATTACCATCACCAACTCTCGCATAATAGTAAAGATTTGTAAATCCTGCCTCTTTTGTTCTCATGAAAAAGTCAGGTTTAATCGCTTCCTCAATTTTAGGATGTCTGTGTTGTATCATCTTATTACTAATAGAAAAGGGTAATTAATTGATCCTTTAATTGCAAATCAAATTTTGGATTCTGGAATTGTGCGGGTTTTTTATCTTGCCTTTTTTTTCTGGGGCATGTGTGACATCAAGATTCATAATAAACGGTTCAGATGCGTTTAATGACAACTATTTGTGTCAGCTAGTGATGTACGATCACCAAATATCACTTAATAGTAAAGGTATGTAAGAGTTCTGAAAACAAAGTATCTGCAATGTTTGAACCTTTTACTTATAGAAAAGGATACTGCTCCCTAGGGGAGCGCACGAATCGATCACCAGGGTCGCTTCGCTCCCTGCAGCCACGCGCGCTGCACTCGCACGCAAACTGCAAACCGCGTCGCCGCTGCGCTGCAGTCCCGCGCCGCCTCGCCGCTGCAGCCCCGTGCCGCCGCTCCTCTCCGTCGCAGCGATGCAACCCCGTGTCGCCTCGCCGCTGCAGCCCGTACAGCCCGCGCGCCGCTCGCCCTGTAGTTCCGCTCCGCCACGATGTTCTTCTCCGCCATGTCCTCCTCCGTCGCGCTCTCATGCTAGTTGTGGCCAGCGGCGCCACACGCCTCCATCATCGCCGCACCCTCCTCCACCCCGCATCCTCCCCTGTGCCTGATCTCCTCTGCCACAAGGCAGCGATATTGCTGATGGGGGCGACGTCACAGAAGGTGGCCATGGCAGTCGCGGCCTGTATGGTCGCCATCCTCTGCACGCCTGTTTCTAGGGACGGTAGTTTGGTAGTTTTTTCGCTACATCTGTATATTCTTTTAGCTACATAATTGTAATTGTTTTGCTATTTTTGCATAATTTTTTTGCTACAACCAATCTCTATGTCTTTGCTAAGAGATCTCCGGTGGAGAGTCTCCGGCAATATCTCCTTTGCTATATTAGAAAAAACATTTTGCTACAGTCATTTTGTGTTTTTGCTATAATAGCGTACATTTTGTGCTAAGAGGTCTTTGGCGACGTTTTTTCCGTCGAGAGTCTTCAGCGAAGTCATTTTTTCTATATTAGAACTTTTTTTGCTACAAGGTCGTCGGCGAACTCTCCGGTGAGGTCTAGTCTGTTTGTTCTTTTTTTGGACCGAACCGTTTTCTGCTACATGTAGCAAAAACGAGACTATTTATATCAAAAGCGGATCATTTGTAGTAAAAGCAAGAGGAGGTGCTGTTTTTAGGAAGAAGTGTCACGCTGTCGAACTGGGGCAAATATCCCCCGGGACACGTAGCACTCCCCTTTACTTATTTATACATTTATGTATTTAAATTATACTGTCTTTATGATGTGGACATGTATTCTCTCATCTCATTTTTTTCGTCATCAGATTTATATACCAAATTATAGAAATGCAACCACTCGCAGACCACAACCGTCCCACCAACATCTAACAGCCTCTCTCAACATACAATCGAATCCACAATGGTTGCAAATGATTTAATGGTGGTGAATAGATATGCAATTGTCTTGCACGGGGGGTCATGGAAGGAGTGGGTACAAGTGTCAATGTCCAACAGGCGTACTGAGCTGGACCCACTGCAAGCCAATTAATCACCAAAGCTTTGATCACACACAACAAAGTGGTCAACAACGAAAAGGAGCTTTTCCAACCCTGCAGTGAGCAAATACCTGACCTGGCCTCAATCCTTTTAGTTTCGGTGGTCTGAATTGGTAGAGTACACAGACACCACTGTTGCGCTTGGTTGGTAAAACCTCTAGCTCTCTTCGCAGTAGGTGTGGCCCCTTTTATTTTTGCAAGTCGTGCAAGGGACCAGTTCCAACGCCTGGATTTTCAAGAGAATTTTGTAGGAGCATCTACTCCCTTCATGCTAAAAAGATGTTTCAAATTTGTCTAAACTTTTTTTTAGATACATCCAAATTCAAACAAACTTGAGACGTCTTTTTTTAGGACAGAGGGAATAGTATTTTTCACACGAAATAAGCTGAATTTACCCTCGTTCCGAACCGCGTCCGAGATCCGAAAAGACCTCAGATTTCCATGAACTTAAACCCAGCAAGTAATTGCAACTTGCTTTCTTTGATTCCATATTTTACTTTCTTTTTCTAAAAAAAATTATCAGCTCAATTGTGGCCCATGTGATGAGCATGTACAAAGTCAAGAGTTGACCCCAGGAAGGTGATGCCAACTAGCACTGGCAATAGCACACACCAGAGATTAAAATTCTGAAAAGGAGAAAAAATTGACTTTGACCTGTGATGTACACACATGATCGTGATCAACACACTGCGTCTACACTTCCACGATGGCAGCTCACCTGTCACACTCATCAAAAAAAATGGTTTGTTCGTGGTGGATGGGATCATGCACCGGAAAAGCAAAGCGTTGACAGCGAGAGGTTCTAGTTCTGACAAATCTTTGCAGTGATGCTGACATGATAATACTGTTCATTATCCAAGGATTCTGTCAAGTTGATTAATTCAGCTACTAGTAATATAGTATTATTTATTATATGCATTCACATGTCAGCATCTTGAACCCAAATTTCAAGACCTGTGACTGTGATGCTGCATGTTCTTTGAAGTGGAGAACATGTGAGATCAAAGCAGTAGGCAAATATATATCTCAGGGAGGAGCAAGGCATAATTAACATTGAGGATCTAAGGATTACAAGTCCAGCACAGCTCAATTCAGGACAGGTAGGAGCAAAACAGCCATTCTCTTTCTTTACACAAGACGAAAGCTCCCAGAGCCTGGAAGAGAAGAGGTGAGGAGGAGGATACACACGCACACACATCGAAAGGGGAGTTCGGTTACCTATACTGTACTAGTCAGTTCCACTTCATCTTAATTAGGCAGCAAACAGCGCAAACTCAAGACGGCGAAGCCAAATCTTCGACCTGGTTCGCTTCAGGGTTCGCCCTGAAAAAGAGGCTCTCTCTGTGTATGTTAAACGTCGCGGGGGGGGGGGGGGGGGGGGGGGGGGGAGACTATACAACGGCGACTGCAGGTGTTAGGGCAATCTCCATGGCAGGCGGTGGATCGGGCCAGGAGAACTCAAAGGGGGCTTCAATCATGGGGAACTGGGATGGGAGGGCGATCTCTCTGGGGCATGACTCGGTGTAGTGGAACTCGATCTGGAGGCGGTGGTGCAGCGGTGTCGACGCCATGAGTCCCTTCTTGATGTCCGCCTGCAGCTCGCGGATCGGGATGGCGGCCAGGAAGCTCTTGATGTACTCCTTGCACGCCTCCTTGCCCTTCAGCACCAGCTCGCTCTCCTCCGTATCAGTTCCACTGTCCTGCTCCGTGGAGGAGCTCTCTGAGGAATCCTTGTGGTGTGTAGTACTGGAGTCAGAGTTGGCTTCTTTCTTTTCAGCCGCTGCTTTGTGAATTGTGGTCTTGTCATCAAACTTCAAAATGTATGCCTGGTCGCAGCCTTCATACAGCCTCTCGCCAAGTGTATCAATGATGTAATATGCGTCAGCCTCGACCTTGAGAACAAAAAAATGGTCGTTCCAGCTGACAACATATAGAGTAGGTCTCTCACTAGAACACTCCGCTGCTCGGCTGATTTCTTCCCAGATATTATCGAACGACATCGCCCCGTCAAGGAAGTCAAATCCACTGGCATCCTCCACACTTTCAGGCTGGAAAAATCCAACAAATGACTTGTTAGGAGCAACTGTCAGCGGGCGGATCTTGGCGTGAAGTACTGTTTCAAGATCAAAGTGCTTGTCGGGGAAGCGCTCTCTATACGTCTCGTTCTCACAAAGCTTCCTCCACTCTAGAGAACCTTCTCGGATGAGGTTATCAAACTGCGAGCGGATTGGCATCAGCTCCTGGTTTGCTTGGAACCAGTCCGCGATCACAGCCACCAGTGCGGTGCAGGCGCTCTCCCCGGCAGCCCGCTCGCTCCTCTGGTCTATTGATGCGAAGAACACCTGGGTGGAAAGCTTCAAATGGCCATCACGACTGAGCACTTCCTTTGACTCCCAGTTCCCCACAATAAAATTGTCATCGCCGAATACTGACTCCATACTGTTGACCGAACCATTTGATCCCTGGAAATAAGAAAGAGCATATGCTATCAACAAGCTTCAACAAATAGTGGCAGTAAACCAGAAATAAATATGAAGAGAAATGGCCAGGAAGGCTGTAAAGGAAAATAGATTAAATTTGACATTCATTCCAAGATATGAACGAAATATTGTACCTCCGAAACAGATCCATCGGAAGAGGTTAATATCCGACGATCATAGTCAATATCATCACCACCCTCTTCTCCGTTTTTGTTCTTCAATAATGGTTCCCCTTTCTTCGGCACTTTGACCTTTCTCCATGGAAGTATGCTTCTTTTTCGCCGAATAACTACAGAGGTCTGCTCTTCAGCAGTGGATGATGGTTCTTTCTCTACATGATAACCGGCATCAGATTTTCGGTGACTGTAATATATCCAGTCCTCGTGTTCTCCATCAATCCTTGCATGTGCATAAAAGAGGCCACCAGCATAGTTCACAGACTGCAGTGAACCATAGCTGAAGGACTTCCTGACAGTTGAGCTTCCCAAGTCCTGATCCCTCTGTGTATCATCTAGATCATCATCAGAGTCGATAGTGCAAGGGTATTCAGCACCATCACTGTGAACATACTTATCACTGTTGTCGTCATCTCTTTTAGCCTTTTTGGACCTTCGTATTGACACAAGGTCTGTAATATGCTTCACCTTTCTCAGTCCAGCTTTAATGACAGAAAGCTCATCTTTTCCAGAAGGAACAGAGTCACCAGATGAAGGTGACAATGGGGCAGTAACAACAGAACGCTGGGAAGCATCGGGCAATTGCTGAGGAAGTCTTAGTTCCACCAAACCCAGAGTGAGCTGAAAACAAAATGACAGTAATTCACAAACTGTTTGACTGTATGATATATGGTGTTCCAATGGGAAAACAATATATATTTGTCAAGAAAGTGTCACTGGCTTGGAGCATCAGATCACAAACATACATGAAGTGATGGGGGAGACTCAGGTGTGCCATTGGGCACCGACAATGGGAGGATAATCTCAACGTCCTCTTCAGCAGCAGATGTATAATCTGCTAGGTTCAGTGACGCAGTACCCAGAATCGATTCACTCTTTGGCCCTTTATTTGAATCCTGGAACAACAAAGACAAACCATTTTGAGAGGTCCAAACAAAGTGTAGGACACCATAACGACAAAACCAGTAAAAAAAGTGCAAAACATCCTACAATTACAATATAAAGTAGTTTCACTCAGGAAAACTGGTAGCCTGCCTAATACGGATTTAAACGCACCGGTGAAGAACAGTAGAGGCTATAATGGCGCCAACTTTGGCTATCCTTTTCATTTGCATGGTAATCGGGTGACAACTGGCAAGCTCCCGCTAGAGCAACTACCAATTGCACGACTTATTCAAAACAATTAAATAACACGACAATGAATCACCAAGCAAACAACACGACAAAATAGTAATACCACCAATCACAAAGTAGTAGAAACTAATGGGACAACAAACTAAAAGCATCCCATTTTTTTCATCGTGGCGGTGTTTGTCTAAAGGCTCACAAAGAAACAATTGGCAAGACGTGGACAACAAGCCTAATCAATTCATGCCCGGCTAATCTGTCCTGAGTTTGCAAAGCCCAACAAGAGTATGGTTATGCGATATTCGTATTTACCTATGTGTCATCCTAATGAGATACAAGCGTATACTGAATCATATCGCTTTCTCATTGCATCAAAACCTAGTTTATGACAGTCAAGCTGAAGCTGTGAATATGAACAACATAATTTCTTTATTATTAACTCTGAGCTAGGTCAAGTAATCTACTCAAAATTCTCAATAAAGCTAAACCGGTTTGGAGATTCCAAATAACTACATAAAAGAACCACAATAATGTACCAGAATCCTTATCATCCACGCAGCCTGGTTATCATAACAGCGAAAAAGGGGCAAAAGGAGGCTAAGCCCAGTTAGCATACTCCTAACATAATTTGCAGCAGAAAAACTACTACTACTAATAATGAATTTTAAAATTATTATATATTCTGTTAAAGCGTGTTTGCTGTCTTAGATTTTTTTGTTTGTTTGTAAAGGCAGTACCCAAACGAATTTAAGAGAAGTTATCGTTTTCAACGAATAACCAACGAGACTGACCTTTTCAATCAACGAATAAAAAGTCAAAAGTTTCACCATCACTATGACCGGAACGAAATGCTAAAAAAACAATCCAAACAGGAACGATTCAAACACCCATGGCTAACTAACTTAATCCCACGATCCAATCGACTCAAAATCAACAGGGGGGGCAGGTAGAAAATCGCCAATTAATAAAACCACCGGCCGGTGACGAAATCACATCAATTAATAAGAACATAGAAAACCATATCAAGACTGCTTTGCTTTTCACACGAAGAAAAAAAAAAGGAGTACGCGGAAAGGGAGTGTGCTCACATTGAGGACGGAGAAGGAGATGTCCCATGGGTGGAACGCCGCGGCGGAGGTCTTGCGGCGGTGCGACGTCTCCGTGAGCGTGACCACGTCCTCGAACTCCTCCTCCCACTCCACCACATCCGATGATGACGACGATGCGGCGTCGGCCGCCGACGCCGACTCCAGCCGCGTGCGGTTGCGGCAGACCCGGATGCCCTTCCACCTCGCCTTGGGGCCCTTCCACGTCACCTCTACCGCCACCTTCGCCTCCACATCGGCGTCCGCCGCGGGGGGCGCCGGAGGCTGCAGGCCCTCCGCCCGGCGTACCACCAGCCGGACGCTGAACTTCCTCGCCGCCGGCGGCCACGGCCACCGCATCTTCAACGCCAAAAAAACACTCAAAAGCCTCAGGCTCCGGCCTTCCGGACAGAAGTCTGCAGCACACTGAATCAAACGGAAACCCAAGCTCCCTCCGAGAGCGCCGCGCAGGGAGACGATGCCCGCGGCAGGAACTGGCGCGGAGAAGCCTCGAATCGGGCGCAAGGTTAGATTGTGGCGGGGGAATCGGGATTGGGCGAGCAGATTTGTGTCGGGGCAGGCCGGGATTAGGGGAGTTCGTTGGAGATTGGGACGCGGGGGAGGAGGAGGAGGAGGAGGAAGAAGAAGAAGAAGAATATACTGTACGAGGAGAGATGCAGCGGACGGAAGGGGGGTGAGCGAGGAAGAAATAAACGGGAGGAGGCGGTGGCTGCTTTCGTAATTAAGGTTTTCTTCGGGGGGTTTACTTTTTTCTCGGCAACAGTATTTTCCAGGGCGGGTGGGGGCCCACCGGCCGGCTTCCCTTTGCTGTGATTTTTCCAACTGTATTTTTTTTTGGTTAGTGAAGAAACGGATTCATATTTTTGTACAGAGAAATTAATATGGGGTCCTTTATATATTGGGATAATGTTTCGTGGCCGTTTAGGATCTGCTGTTTTAGTTACCGCTGATTTAACGCGTTTGTTGCTAATTTTGTGGATAAGGTTGCGTGGTCTAGTTCTTGTGCTCCGTGACGTTTTTTTTTGTTGATGATAGGAAACGTTGGATCGATGAACTGGATTTGTTCCAAAAGCGCATTAGAATCGGTACTACTCTAAAACTTGTGACGGTATTACTCTCTCCGTTCTCAAAATAAGTGTACTTATAGTTCTTGTCTTAAATCAAATATATTTCAAAGGTTAATTAACCAGATTTATGAGAAAAAGTAACAATGTTTACAGCACCAAATTAGTATCAGTAGATCCTCTTGAAATGTAGTTTCATATATTTATGTTGCTACTCTTTTCAATGAAATTGGTCAAAGTTATTTATTTTTTACTCAAGAGAAGAGAACAAATACACTTATGTGAGGATGGAGGGAGTACATAGTGTTATATATTTTTTACTTGAGTATAAAGTGATATAGGGGTGTTCTTTGTTTTTGTGAGGAGTGTCATAAGGTTAAAAAAGACATATATAAAAAAAAACATAAGGTTAGGAAAGAGCTTGTCGACGACACGACTATACATGGAGTTGTTTCTAACATGATTTACACAAAGGACACGGAACCCTAAGAACTTTTATTTGAAATTTGGCTTGACTTTGATTTGCAGTTTGGCTTGCTTTGAACAGTGAAAATACATAGTGGTTTGGAGATGATATTTGCCAGAGGGCATTTAAAGTGCTATGTTTGCCTACTAATAGATTGTGAGAAGCTAAACAACCCTTGCTTCCGAGGTGAGCGAAAAAATAAAATGTAATTATAAAATTATAAATATTTCCATACATATATACGTTCATGTATTATATGTGCTTGAAAGTTTTCCATAACGCACCATAAGGAACAGAATAGGTATTCTAAAATTGGATTTTAACTAGAACTTGTATTCTTTTTTTTAATAACTAGAACTTGAGTATAAGGCTGGATCACATAAACATATAGCCTCTGCATTAACAAACGTACGAAAATACACAAAGAGTACAAAAAGCAAGGTGGAATAAGCTACGTGCACGACTAACAACAAACGTGCACGGTTAGTTGGTTTGGTTCCCTTGGTCAAAGGCTCTGATCGAAAAAGTTAGTGGAGCCAAAGGTGGGGGCATTATCTAAAGCTATATGCGCGTGTTTGTGCATGTGTGTTCAGTATCTTGATCGTGATCTTGACAAAGCTATATATGGAGTTAATTAACTGAACGAGCTACTTATTAACCATCATTGGAAGAAAAATTAAACCCTAGCTGAACGAGCTAATTAATGGACCATCCTTGGTAGAGAAGCAACATGGAAAAAGTAACTAACCTCCGTGGAAAGTAATTTGTGTTCAATACGAAGCATTCTCATCAACCTATAATATGAGAAGAAATGTGATAATGTATCTCTAGCGGGCTGCCCTAATTCGAACAAAAACGTGTTTGATTTGGTCCGTTAGGGTGCCGGTGGACAAGTCAAAGGCTCATGTTAACGATGACCCATTGCAAAAAAAATTGACTCCAAAATAATTAAAGATGGACATTAAAAACACATTACTAAACCCTAGGGTTCCATGTCGGTGGCTTAGGCATTCTTCTCCTCGACCTTGTTCAATGTCGATGGCCTAGTTGCTTTCCTCGGCTTTGATAGTGATGGGTGGCCACGCACTTCGACGTGACCACGTAGCCCATCGATGGTCACAAATGCAAAACCGTGGGGCGCTCCACGGCGACCCCAGAGCTGCCAGTGGAGTTGCCACCATTAGAGATGGCTCATGGAGTGCGAGCACTAGATCGCTACACATCTCGAGCTCCATCATTTCGGACTCCTTGATGGCGGCCTAGATTTCGGCGGCATCCTCCTGCTCTGTTTCACGAGGCGGGCAGCGGTGCATCGCGCTCCACCTTCTTCTTGATGGGCATCACCACCGCTCCCCGATAGGCGGACCACTCGGGCACATCGCCAGCAAACACGTCCTCCTCCGTACGCATTGTTGTGCTCTTGTGTACGGCGGTGCTAGTCAAAGGACGACCCGACCTCGTGGTCGATGCGTCCCGGCTCCGACCAGCCCTTCGTCATTGCTGGCGGTTGGCAATAAGGGCTAGGGTTTGGGGAATGGGGACTCACAACAGGGCAGTGGGAGTGGGGAGCGATAGGGATAGGGATGGTCAGTCCCCATTAAAAAAAAGGACCAGGGGTTAGTTGGTCGCTGACGCGTGGGCCTGGGTGGACGTGGATAACACTTGTCGGCCCGCCTTCGGTCGGTGTGGGCGCATTTCCAACCCAAATTTAGGTTGGAAATAGGCATGAAGGATGCGTCTACGCTCTTTGATCCGTTTGCAACGCCCCGTTGTGCCCTGCCTATGCCCGCGCGGACCAAAACGGACAGCTTGCGGTCCGCTTGGGTGCTCCTTCTACATGCCCTAAGTTCTAGTTTTAGCATAAAGAAGATGATGAAATGGACCATGCAAGATACGGATATGCTGGCCAGCTGGAAGACAGTCATGTGCATTTTGCAGAAAAATTCTGCCCCAACCATCGGTTTTCCCGGCCAGCTAGGAGAGAATAGTATGCCTGCCTGCGTACAGCCTACAAGGCTAAGCGCTACAAGAAATTCCAAGGTACATCCACATCACATGCGCCATGGTGCATTCCAATGCTGTTCCTTGCAATACAAATTCGCCCTGGAAATAATGCATCAGCTATCTTAATTTTTCTAGACAAAGACAACGATGACACGGCATCAACCTATCTATCCATCACGTCCTCCTTAGTGATGAGGAACCACCGTCCATGAAAGTGCAATTGATCACCCTTTTGACTTTTGGGGGTCACACACCCACGGTACTAATATGACACATGAGATTTCCCTTTATTTCTTTTTAGGTGTCTTGTCCTCTAACATGGGACAAAAATGCATCAATATAATCCCTAGAATAATTTTGAGAATGGGATAGTTTATTAATCATGGCTTAACTGCATCAACAGCATACGCACAACATCTCTGATTTTGTGTTCGGCACAAATCCTTGCAATGTTTGGCGCTTTCGATTTTTGCAGCCGCAGATTAATAATAAGCTAAAGCTATGTGTGTCGTCCCTTTTATGTTCTCATCCATATTCATAAAGGAGACTAACTTTTGATGAGCGGAGCATGGCCCGTCGCGGGAGGACTAGGGCCATATCGTCGTGCTATGTAGGGACGCCCGGGGTTTGCGTGGGTGGGGGCGAACGCCCCCGCGGTTTGGATCGTTACCATAGCCTCTCTATATATATTTTGTAAGCCGTTTATTAGGGTTCACCATATCACTGAAAACCCACAACATTGTGTAAACACTTTCGATATAGTGAAGTTTTGGTGGTTGGTGCCCATGATTTTTCCTCTCTTGATCGAGAGTTTTTTCCATGTTATAATCTTGTGTCTCCTATGTGTGATTTGTTCTTCGTTTTTTATTGCCGTGTTTATAATAGTCACATCTCTTTTCATAACCTCCACCTATGATAGATGGGCCCACATCAAACTAATTAAGGCTTTGCCTCCATGGCTAGTTGTTGGTGCAACCGAATTCTTGCCTTCTTACATAAGCATGATCTTTCCTGTTTGACTATGTGAAATGATATATTTTTTCATATTCTAGTCTAGAAAATCCGAGCATCCGAAGGGTCGTATTAGGGCACGACGGTTTCCTTAGTATCCCCTCGCTCATGGCAAGAGATTCAAGATCAGGATTATAAACCGCTCGGATGTTAACGACGGCGACGGGTGTTAAAACTTCACTTTCCACAATTTATTTACTACTTCTTTTTAGTTTGCAACTTTATTATTAGTTAGCATGGTCACAAGAGGTCATCGTAGGATAAAACCGCTGAAAGGGACATGACAACCTCCTCCCAGTGTTGACATCCTAAAACCCTCAAGCTATAGCCGATATGGCGTGTGCGGTGTACCCCGCCCAATCTTAGTCGTGTGGGTGATGTCAACCACAGCAAGTGTCCCGGTGGGTTGCCAAAATGTCAACCCGCACCACCGCTAGCTAGCTAGTGTATACAACATATACATATACATGTTCTGGAAGCCCATGGTTGCGGCATTTGTCTCTTCGTGTGGGTGCACACACATTCACAGATCTAGATAAGGTTCCATGATGTGAATTCCGTGTCCGCAAGAAGACTTTTTTTTTTTTGGCACGGAGTACCAGTTTCTTATCCTGCATCTCGAGTGCGGTAGAGGTGGTAGATATTAATATTAGCTACTTCCTCCGTCTGCAAATAAGTGTACATCTAACTTTTGCCTAAGTCAAAGATAACTAAATTTAACTAACTTTATAAAGAAATATAAAAATATATATTACATTAAATTGACATATTATGAAACTAGATTTAAAAATAAATCTAATAATATCAATTTAGTGTCATAAATGTTAGTACGCTGTCCTAAAAAGTTAGTCAAACGTAGTAAAATTTGACTTAGGACAAGGCTAGAAGTACACTTATTTGCGGACGGAGGGATCACACGTGAAATTAAGTACTCTCTAATCCAAATTAATTGACATATGTTTAGGCAAAATAATGTTGGCCAAATCTATTTAGATTCAATAAACTCGCGGCAACTTAATTTGGATCAGAGGTAGTAGTAGTAATTAAAATGCATGCACCAGAGTCGGGCTATCGGACAGCTTAATCAAAAAACAAATATTCAGATGATGAAAGAATATCTGCAGGCATGCATCCGAGGAGTATTCAAAACTATAGGTATGCCAATGTATAATGTTTTGTATTTTAACACTATAAGTGGAAATAATATAATCTTTTTCAATGTGTCTTCTTTTCTCGTGGTAACGAATGGGCACTCAGCTAATACACAAACCCAAAAGACATGAAAAACTTAATTGGTTTTACAAGTTTGAGGCGGAAAAACGTTGCTGTAGATGGGAAGAATAGTACCGACTGGTCAACGTTTGGGGAACAAAACAAAGAGAGTGTTCTTTTGCAGTTGTGAGGAACTTGTGGGCAAAAAGAAGCAGCAAAACTGACAATATCTTTATATCTTCCACACGCTGATCTCGAAGTAGAGCAGGCAAACTTGATCCATTCGCCCAGTTGGAGCTAGCTAGCATGGCAATATTCCCCACAAGGAAGTTACTCCTTGTACTACATCTGTTCGCGCCTAAGTACAAATACTTTTTGAAAAAAATAAAGAATGGTTTTCTTGTTAGATTCTACACGGAACAACATATGCGTATTCGCCTTTGAATGTATGCATCAGTTGACCTTTCAGTCTTTGGCCGTTTGTGACGTTTAGAAATGTTCTTTGGTTCTCCTTTTAGATGTGTTGCTCTCCTATTTAGTAGAGCATGGAACTTTATTCGTCCATCATTGAAACTAGAATATATAGCATACAAGCCTCATGACATGTACTACGTACGTAGTAATAATACTGCCAAAAGAAATAGCATTTTTCTCGATGGATTCTTCACGGAAACTAGTATGTTGGAACAACCCGACGATAGATTCTCCTTTTAAATGTTTCTGTCTTTCGAGTTGACCTTTTAATACTCCGGGCCGTCGATGGTGTTATGAAATGTTGAAATTACTTTATAACCAAGTTAAAATGTGTGAATAAAAAAAGAACATCTTAACCAACACTATTCCAGAGATAATGGATGAGCATCTCCTGTCCTTAGCATCCTAGAATGCACATAGAAAAACAAAAACAAAAAGGACATGAAAAGCTCTGTTTTGATAGTTTGGGGAAATATGTTGCTAAATGGACAAGAACAATAATATACCATGTTGGAGAAAAAACAAAAAAAAGTTCTTTTGGTGGAGGAACTTGTAGGAAAAAGGAAGAAGCGATAATTAGTAATGACTTAATTTTCCACGTTGATATCGAAGTGTAGCAACTTTATTCGCCATCGGAGCTACTTAAAAAAATTCTCCACAAGGAAGATGTACAACCGGCCTCATAATGACATGACATGGGTACCCACCTAATACTTTCTTCGAAAGGAGTGATTTTTCTTGTTGGATTCTACACGGAACTATGTATGTCTCCAAACAACAAAAAGTCGCTTCTCTTTCTAGATGTTGTCTACATCGGATGTGTGCTTCGTGCGCGTGACCTTGTAATTGCCCGTTAGACGATTTTGCCTAATGGATATACACATAAAAAATGAGGGTCCAAAGCTTAATTTAGACGAATTTAGGTGGAATTCGCGAATGCATAATTAGTTGATAGAAAATTGAATTCGCTTGTACTATTAACATATGTTTTAGGGGAGACCCTCGTCGATATCCATGAAGAGAGATGTATATTTTGTGATATCAATATTAACGGTTGCAAGAATAATGAACCTGACGAGACAAATGAGGAAGATGTGAGTGTATGACATGAACAAGATGAGACAGTTAAATTCATTAAATTCACGGAGTTGCTCATAAGCTTTTGTACATTAAATTCATTCCTTCGGAAGCTCAAGTGGCTGATGGTTTTACTAAGTCACTTTCTACACAACAACTAGGAGTGTTTCGTCGCAATCTTAACTTAAATAAGTTATGTTTGAGGGAGTGTGTTAAATTGTATTAGCCTAGTTGTGTAAAGTTTGTATATGTCTCCCGTGACACTGATACGTTGGAAACGTATCTCTAATTTTTGATGTTCCATGCTTGTTTAGTATCTACTTTGCTTTGCTTTGTCTACACTTTGAGGTGTTTTTATATCTTTTCTGAAACTAACCTATTAACAAGTTGCCGCAGTGTCAATTGTCTATTTTCTTCTGTTTTTGGTTTCAGAAAGGCAGCAAATCAATATTCTCGAAATTAGACGGGACAAAAGCCAAAGTCAATATTTTACCGTGGGCGACACGAAGCCAGAAGACAAGATGGAGGGGCGCCACAGGGCGGCCAGACCCCCCTAGGTGCGGCCAAGCCTGGCCCGCGCCTGGGCACGGTGTGGTCCCCCTGGTGGCCCTCCTGGCTCGCCCCTTCGCCTATAAGAGGCCCCCGATGCAGAAACCCTAGGCACCCGATCAAAACTTCACGAAACCGTCTGTAGCCGCCGCCACCATCGTCCCTAGATCGGGGGGATCCGAAGTTCTTCCCGGCACCCTGCCGAAGGGGAGATCATCCCGGAGTCCTTCTTCTTCTTCATCATGTCAGCCTCCGGTATGAAGCGTGAGTAGTTCCACCTTGGACTACGGGTCCATGTAGTAGCTAAATGGTTGTATCTCCTCCCTTATGCTTTCATGTATAGATCTTGTGAGCTCCGTTCATGATCAAGATCTAATCTATTTGTAATCATGCATGTTGTGTTTGCGGGGATCTGATGGATATTGAGATTACTATGTCAGATTGATTAATGGTTTTGTCTATTTGATTCTATCATGTTTGTATTGTTTGTGATCTTGTATGCTCTCCGTTGTTAGTAGCTATCTTGGCCAAGTAGTTGCTAGTGACTCCAAGAGGGGGTATTTATGCTCGATAGTGGATTCATGCCTCTAGTTTCCAAGGGAAGTGACAGAAATCTCTTCGGTTGTAGATGTGTTGTTGCCACTAGGGAGAAAACAACGGTCTCTTGTTCATGGAACAAGTGGATTATTTAACTTACACACTTTGCTTAAAGCAGTTGTCTGTTGCTTACAACTTAATACTGGAGGGGGTTCAGATGATAACCTGAAGGTGGACTTCTAGTCATAGATGCAGTTGGATGGCGGTCTATGTATATTGTTGTATTGCCCAATCGAATCTCATAGGATCTTTTTGTCTAGTATTGCATTGTTATGCCTTGTTCAGTCATGTCAATTGTCCTGCTATAATTTGTTTACCCAGCATGACATGTTTGTTTATCTAAGGAGAGCACCTCTAGTGAATTATGCACCCCGGTCCAATCTTTACCATTGATACATCTTCCACTGCTACTATTTAGTTGCTGCAAACCATCATCACCTTCCACACCATATAGTTAATCTTTTGTTACAGCAACCGGTGAGATTCATAACGTCACTGTTCGTTGGGTCAAAGTCTTGAGTTTGTGTTGTGCATGTTTCCATGTTGCTTGCAACACTTGTGTGACGTTTCCTTCCTCCTACTGGTTCGATAACCTCAGTTTCTTACTGAGGGAGGACTTGCTGATGTGTTGCATCACACCTTGCTCTTGGGGTTTCCCGATGAAGCGCACCTACATCAACTAGGCGCATCAACAAGTTTTTTGGCGCCGTTGCCGAGGAGGCTAAGGACGTCTTCACAAGGGGAGTCCTCCTCAATCTTTATCTTTACTTTGTTTTTAGTTTGCTTAGTTTCTTTTGCTTGGTTTTGTTTGCCTATTTTTATCGAAAACTCCAAAAAAAATAGTCTAGTTTGGTTTGCTTTCTCTTTTCAAAAACACAAAAAAATTAGTTCCTGCTCTCACTGTTGCTGCTGTTTTGGCTTGCTCACTGAAAGGATCGTATGGGCACCTAGAGGGGGGGTGAATATGTGCTACTTCAAATTTTCTTGTTTTTGAAATTAGAGTTTGACAAGAAAGGTAAATTCTCTAGATTATGCAACTAAGGTGAATTTACCTATATGTCAAACAAGCAACAACAAGCACAACACTAAGCCAGAACAAGTAAGTAAAGTGCGGTAAAGGATAGAAGTAACCAAAGTGGTGGACGCGGAGACACAATGATTTGTTTCCCGTGGTTCCTTCCTTTTGAGGGGAAGTACGTCTACGTTTGGAGAGGGGGTGGTTTCAAACCACCAACGCCACGAGAGGTCTCCCTTGTTCTCCGATGAACCTCACCCCAAGGGGTTCGATTCACCACCCACTATATCGGCAACCTTCAAGGTGGAAGCCAATACCTTTACAACGAGTTCGGGGCACACATCCACAACTTAATTGGAGGCTCCCAAATACAAGCAAGCTGTCAAAACAATCAAAGACAAGCTTGTATGAACCAAATCAAAGCTAGGGTTTCCAAAGAAACACTAGAGCATGGGGGCCCTCAAGTGAATGAGGGGGAAATGAAGATCTCTCTTGGTGAAGTTGTAGATCAAGGCCTCCTCATTCGATTCTCCAAAGATCAATGACTTTGGATGGTTGGATGAAGAGATCTTGTTGATTTGGTGTCTCTAATGGAGTTTGTGTTCTTGAGCAGGTCGAGCCTCTGGAGGAAGGGGATAAGGGTCCCTATTTATAAGCAGCCCCCTTCCATGAACCGTTTCTGACCGTTGGTGAAAAGTCAGACCGGAGACTCCGGTTTGTACACCGTAGACTCCGGTCTACACCGGAGATTCCGGTCCATCTCCGGACCAGCCTTCGAACCAGCCTTCTGATTGACCAGGCCCTGTCACGAGCCAAATGGGTCGGAGACTCCGGTCCAGCAGCACCGGAGACTCCGGTCTGAGCCCACACCAGAGATTCTGGAGGAACCTCTAGACCTTGCTCCGCACCCCCATAGAGAATGTCCTAGCTAGATTCCTGTTGCCTCCACCGGGGACTCCTGCGGAGACTTCAGTCCACACTAGAGACTCCGGTCTAGCCAGACCGGAGACTCCGGTCTGGAATTTCTAGAACCATGTCAATCTTGCAGGAATCTTTTCAAAGTGTGAGGGTACTTTGCACATATCATTATAACAACCTGTAGACAGCAACAACCTGTAAAATGATCTACTTGTTAACAAACACCAAAAGTGATTATGACAATAAATGTCCTTTTCAATCTCCCTTTTTGGTGTTCGATGACAACAAGTGATTTTGCATGGAATAATTTGTATGAAGCTCCCCCTGACTATGTGCAATAAGGTAAACAAGTAAATTATGCAAGATAGATGATATCATAGATAAAGCACATAATCCTCACATGAGTTACAATAATAGATGCACAAGCACATAGTCACACACATAGGTGGCAAATAACACATAGAAGTTCAAATAGCAAATAAAGGCAAATAATAGCGAATCCAAAGCCCAAGCCCATGCAAATTGATGATAATGTCTTCTCCCCCTTTGGCATCAAGACGCCAAAAAAGGGAAAAGACCTAAGCTAGCGCCCTAGCAACTCAGTAGTCCTCGTCATCCTCATCGTCATCCTGATCCTCACCATCCGCATTAAAGTCATCATCATCAGGGACTACAGGCCCTTTGCCGTGAGGGCGAGAAGAGGAGGTACCCTGGCACCCATATCCAGAGGTGACATCGAAGAATGTCTTCCAGTCAACTAGGTTGTCCTGCTGGGCATTCCATGCCCCAAAGGAAAGAGTGTGATCTGACTCAGTGGACTGCTGAGCACCATGCTCATCATTGTACTCACCCTCTCCTTCCTCATCATCCTCTTCGCCATGTTCCTTGATTTCCTTGAGGAGCTTCTCAATGCGTCGGTTGCTTTGGTAGGAGGCATGTTGTTGCTTCCGGATGTCTACATTCATGCAACATAGGGTCCTCTCCCAGAAAGTGGCCTTCTTGACCTTCTCATGTACATAGTCCCGTGTCATGGAAGACATAGGTGCATTGGAGGCATTCTTCCTCCAAACTCTAGGGGGAGAGGGATCCCTCTCAGTCTCATCCCTCTCCTCATCATCATTGCCATAGCGACCCCTAGGGGAAGGCCCCATGCGCCCCTTCTGCTGTAGTGAAACCAGAGTGTGCTCAGTGAGATTTGGAGCCATGCCAAGAGGAGAATCATGCTCCTTGGAGTTGATGAGCCTCATAACCAAGGGTGCATATGGAGGAGACATCTTGAAGATAATGGCATGGAACATATCCTCAAAAATGTAATCCATCACATCAATAGGATCAACATCTGCCTCTAGGCCAGCATTGTAGATCTGGTGGGTATGATAGAGTAGGTTGACAAACCCACACCTAATATCATCGTCATTCCCAGCACTCGATGAGATGGTATGACGGAATATCCTCAACATCAAGTTGTAGAGAGGCTTGAGTCCCTTAGACCCCCCTACAACACCCTCGCTGCCATACAAAGGTGCAAGCTTCATCTTGTTCTCACCAAGTGACACTAAGTGCATGCGCAGCCCAACAGGAGTGGATACACCATGGAAGGTCTCGAAAATGACATTGTCAAAGTCATAGAAAGTAGCTATGTAGCGAGTGGTGCCAGTCATCCAAGTCATGGTCCTGTCTTGGTCAGATCCAAACACTACAGTGGCGTAGAACTGCTGCACGAGAGTGATGTTGTAGTCTTCATGGAGCTCCATCAAGTTAAACAGCCCCAACTTCTCACAGATCCACAGAGCATCATTGAAGTAGGGGTTGAGCCTCATCTGCTCAACACTCATGAAATTCTGAGGACATACAGGTGATTTTGTGAGCACGCCATACACGTCCTTCATGAACACAGCCAGCTCCTTCCTCTAGTAACGAGGATCCTCGCTGGTACGAGGCAGCTCATAGAAGTCAGTCTTCCTCAGCTCACGGAACTCCTCCTTTGACATTTTGGCCAAAGGCTGAAGATTGTCATATTTGGCCTTCTTAGCGCGGTTCTCTTGTTCAGTCCTTTCCTGTTCCCTCCTCAAATAAGCTGCATCATGTGCCTGCTGTCTCCGGTTGGAAGGGGAACGATAAACTGACCCTAGGATTCATCATAGCGAGGAGTGCCCATTTTTGACTTGGCCTTCGTGCGAGGAGGACGACGAGAACCATCACCCGTGAACAGTAGTGAGGGAGATATCATGGAGATGAGTATATATGTCCCAAAGATGCAGTACAAGAGCTTTGATGCATTTATAAACTGTTTTGAGTTACCCTACACCGGAGTCTCCGTAGCTCATACCGGAGTCTCCTGTCCTGTGGACCGGAGTCTCCGACCTGGATCGGAGTCTCCGGCCTAGGGGCCGGAATCTCTAGTTGGGAGGCTCGGGCATGAGCTGGGAGGGTGCTGGTGGGGGTAAATCTAATAGATCTGGTAATGCAACAAGGCTAAAGTACTAGAGTGCACGCAAACAAGTGATTCCAATAGACAAATCAACACCAATCCTCAAAAACACGTCTAGAGATAAACCCTAGGAGAAAAAGAGGAGGAGAGGTACCAGATCTGTCCATGGGATCGATTCCTCCGGTGGGAATGACCCAATGGAGGAGAGGAGAAGGTTGGCCGGCGGCACGGCGGATCCCGGGGGCTTCTTAACCTTCGGGGAGGAGTTTTGGAGGAGGGGCGACGGGTTGGAAGGAGGGGAACGGGGTTGGAAGAATGAAACTGCTGTTTCAGTTCACCCCGTCCCCTCCCTATAAGTGGCAGAAACCGTCTGGACCGGAGACTCCGGTCTACACCGGAGGCTCCGATGCAGGTGCACCGGAGACTCCGGTCTACACCGGAGACTCCGGTGCAGGTGCACCGGAGACTCCGATCCTCCTCGACCAAAAGCTCCAGGTTAGGTGTTTGGGGACATATATGAGAGATAGATAGTTTTAAAGACAGGTATAGGCTTGGGTTGAGATATCAATCTGGGAAGAATCAATAAGAGCCATAGGAATTCGCAAATATGTTCAAGAAAGCTCCAAAAAGACACGGACCAACAAATGACAAACACGAGTAAGTACCAACCTCTCAAATGTGAGAGGGCGGTGGCCTAGGCCACCATATTTGAGTATACTCGGCTTGGCACCATGAAGATATATCTTGGGTCCATTACCGGAACTCATCATTTAAGCTCACATATCACAAAATTATATTAAGAGGAATGATTTTGATTGCTTTGGGCATAATGGGGGAAGGGATAGTCCAATCAATTAGAACCGCACTCCCCTATATCCATGCCTGCACCTAAACCAAATAAGGTTCAATACATAGGTGAGTATGCAAGGTGATCAAGTCAAGCTCCTTGAATCTATGGTATTTAGTTCATTACTCAAATAGCAAAACCTTGCTTCATCAAGTGGCTTCGTGAAGATGTCGGCAAGTTGATCTTTGGTTGACACATATAATAGATCAATATCACCTCGAGCAACATGATCCCTAATGAAGTGATGACAAATCTCAATATGCTTTGTCCTTGTGTGATCCACTGGGTTGTAGGCAATCTTGATGGCACTTTCATTGTCACATAGAAGAGGCACGTTGTCACAAAGGACACCGTATTCCTTTAAAGTTTGCCTCATCCATAGCAATTGGGTGCAAGCACTAGCAGCTGCCACATACTCGGCTTCGGCGGTGGAGAGAGATATACAATTTTGCTTCTTAGAAGACCAACGTACCAAGGACCTACCAAGGAATTGGCAAGCCCCGGATGTTGATTTTCTATCATCCTTATCACCATCCCTATCCGAATCCGTGTATCCGCAAAGAGCAAATGTTGACCCTCGAGGATACCAAAGACCATAATATGGGGTATGAACCAAATATCGAAAGATTCTCTTGACCGCCATTAAATGTCTTTCTTTAGGAGCCGCTTGATATCTTGCACACACACCTACACTCAACACAATATCGGGTCTAGATGCACAAAGGTAAAGCAAAGAACCAATCATAGACCGGTATACCTTTTGATCCACATCTTTACCATTGGATTTTGTTCTAGATGAGTCTTTGTAGCCATGGGAGTAGGAGCTCCATTTAAATCTTGCATATTGAATCTCTTGAGCATATCTTGAGTATACTTGGCTTGGTTGAAGAATGTCCCTCTTCTAACTTGCTTGATCTCAAAACCAAGAAATACTCTCAACTCTCCCATCATAGACATCCAAAACCTACTAGTCATGAGCTTTGAGAATTCATCATTAAAATCTTTGTTAGATGAGCCAAAGATAATATCATCAACATATATTTGGCATACAAAAAGCTCCCCATTGACCTTCTTAGTAAAAAGAGTGGGATCGATTTTCCCAACCTCAAATCCACGGTCAAACAACAACTCTCTAAGGTGCTCATACCACGTGCGTGGGGCTTGTTTGAGCCCATAGAGCGCCTTATCAAGTTTGTAGACATGGTTTGGGAAGTTGGGGTCCTCAAATCCCGGGGGTTGCTTTACATACATCAACTCATTCAATGGACCATTAAGAAAAGCACTTTCTACATCCATTTGTTGCAACTTAAAGTTATGATGTGCCGCATAAGAAAGAAGGATACAGATGGACTCAAGGCGAGCAACGAGTGCATATGTCTCACCAAAATCAATGCCTTCAATTTGAGAGAACCCTTATCTTGCCTTATTCCTTATTATAATTCCATGATCATATTGCTTGTTCTTGAATATCCACTTGGTGCCTATAACATTGCGGCAATCCTTTGGCTTCTCAACTATCTTCCATACTTTGTTTCTCTCAAAGTTGTTTAGCTCTTTGTGCATTGCTTCTAACCAATCCAAATCTTCAAGAGCTTCCCACACTTTCTTTGATTCAATCATGGAGATGTGTGCTTGGTGCTTACTAAACCTCTTCAATTGTGCTCTTGTGGAAATGCCCCTCCTTAGGTCACCAACCACATTTTGTAGAGAGTGGTCTCTTAATTCCAACATCCTCTCCTTTCTAGCTTCGCAACGAGAGTGGATCTCCTCGTTGTTTATTGGAGGACCCTCTTCATCATTTTGGTCCTCGTCTTGACCATCATCTTGACCTTGATCAACACGGGAATCATTCTCTTCATTGAGAGGCAAAGATTGACCTTGGTCTTGATCTGGCACATTTCTAGCATTGAGTTGAGCTTGTCTTAAGGAACTTTGTATGGATCTCCCTTGTGTAATTGACTTGGCACCACTTGACATTCTGGCGATTGGAGACTCAAGATCTTCCTCACTAGAGATATCACCAAGATCAACATGTTGAGGGTCCATAGCTTGTCTTTGGCTTGGGTCGTTGTCTTCTTCGGTGTATGGAGCTTGTTGATGTTGTGAAGATGAGGGCTCCACTTGAGTAGAGCATAGTTCTTCTCGATTCGCCATAAAGGGTTCCTCAATGGGGCGGATATATCCCACACCCATTCTTCCTATGGCATCCTGAGGCATTTCATCATTTGCATCACAAGCATCAGCATGCCCCCCTTGGGGACCATCATATTCTTTCAAGGTCACACTACAAGATTCTATGACGGCTCCGGAGAGCTTATCATAGATTTTATAAGTGTGAAATTCAAGACCATAGCCAACAAAAATACCCTCTAATGCTTTAGACTCGAATTTGGACAAACGAACACCTTTTATGAGATAGAAACACTTACAACCGAACACCCAGAAGTAAGATATGTTGGGCTTGTTACCGGTAAGTATTTCATATGGAGTCTTGTTGATTCCTTTGCGGAGGTAGAGCCGGTTTGATGCATGGCAAGCAGTGGAGATGGATCCGGCCCAAAAGTTATATGGAGATTTAAACTCCACCAACATGGTCCTAGCCATCTCAATAAGAGTCCGGTTCTTCCTCTCGGCAACACCATTTTGTTGAGGGGTATATGCAACAGAATATTGATGTTTTATCCCCTCATCACCAAGGAAATCATTCAAGGTGTAGTTCTTTAACTCGGTGCCATTGTCGCTTCTTATTATCAACACGGGGACATTGTATTGACATTGAACCAAGTTGATGAAGTCGACGAAGGTATTTTGGGTCTCACTTTTCAACTTGAAGAAGTATACCCATGAGTATCTTGAAAAGTCATCAACAATCACCAAACAATATTTCTTCCCACCAAGACTTGCATGAGATGGAGGACCAAAGAGATCCACATGAAGGAGCTCAAAGATCCTCGTTGATTTGATGCGGTTGTTTGGCTTGTGGGGAGCATCATGCATCTTTCCTAGAACACAAGCCCTGCAAACATGATCTTTGGCAAAGGAAACATTTTCTTTTAGTCCAACAATATGGCCCTCCTTGTGGAGACTTTGCAAAGTTCTCATATTGACATGGGCTAGTCGGCGATGCCATAACCAGCCCACATCGTCCTTTTCGAATAAGCACATTGCACTTGTAGTGGTTTGCCCCGAAAAGTCTACCACATACAAGTCATGTTCGACGTACCCAACGAAAGCGACCTTGAGGGACTTGCTCCACATGAGGACCACAATATCATCATCAATAAATATGGCAAATACCATCTTTCCAAGAGAACGGACTGAAAGTAAATTGTAACCAAGGGTCTCAACAAGAATGACGTCCACGAGTGTAATATCGTGGGCAACCACTACCTTGCCGAAACCCATTACCTTAGACTTTTACTTGTCGGCATATGTCACGATTATTTGATCATCATTTGGCCTTAAATCCTTGACAATAGACGACCTTCCGGTCATATGACTTGTGCAACCACTATCAAGTACCCATTTTGACCCACCGGAAGCATATGTCTACAAAAGATCAAACTAATTTTTAGGTAACCATTTTTCAATGGGTCCTCTTTTGTTAGCAACAAGGGTCTTGGGGACCCAAATAGACCAAGAATTATAACCATCATATGGACCAACATATTGTGCATACACATCACCATAATAATCACGCATTAGAACATAGTGAGGGTTAGCACATCCTGCAAAATCATCATGAGACATAGTTTTACCACTTGTGGCCTTACTATCCACAATGGTCTTGTTTTTATCTTGTGCGGGCTTGGCCTTCTTATTCTTGTTGTTCTTCTTCTTGGCTTTGGAGACAAAACCAATGCCCCATTTCTCACCATTAGGCCTTTTCTTACTCAAAAGATCATCAATGGACTTGTTACCTTGTGGAAATGTGGCCTTGGCTAGATCTCCCTTCAACCTAGCATTTTCTTCAAGAATAGTTGTACTACTAGAGGGAATTAAGTTACTAGGTGAAGGAATATTGGTCAATTGAGTTTGAAGCGTTTCATGGGACTTTGTGAGTGAAAATAGTTCACTTTCCAAAGCCTTGTGAGCCTTGTTAAGAAAACTAAAGTCCTCGGCAAGTTTTTCATGAACCACATCAAACTCAATCTTGTCCTTTTTAGCCCTTTTGTATTTAGCAATAGCATGATCACATCCTTTGACGAGTCTATTAACAATTATGTCATTGGCCTCATCAAGCCCTTCAAGTTTTAGTGCAAGAGACACCCTAGTCTCTTGTTCTTCTTCTAGAGCATTATTTAGGGCTTCTATCTCAATCATGTGTTCACTCCCAAGTTTACATCTTACATAAAGAAGCTCTTGTGTGTGGGAAAGTTGATCTAAGATGTTCCCAAAATGTATCTTGGACTACCCTTGTAAGTTAGTCACAAACTCATCAAAAGAAATTAATTCTCTTTTTACTTCAAGAGACATCTCATCATCAAATTCATCATTTGCTAAGGGAGTGGAGTGAGATGATGAAGATACCTCCGTTCCTCTTGCCATAAGGCAAGTGGCGTTCTTGTTGGGAGTATTCTCATTTGGAGAATCAAAGAGTGAGAATGTCAGAGTAGATGTAGTGGCTAGAGCAGCCACCCCACTTGATGTTTCCTCTTCCTCATCTTCATCATCTTCATTGTCGGAGGATAATTCTTCATGAGTGATCAATACAATTTCGCCCTTCTTGATTCTTCTTGATGAAGGGTTTCTTGTAGGGACCTTTGGAAGTTGTCTTTTGCACAAGTTTACCCCCATGATCTTCTCTCTTGTCATAGGGACAACCTGCCACAAAGTGATGGCGATCACCACAATTGAAGCAAGTTCTCAATTTATTGACATTTTCTCTTTTTCCATTTGGGTTGCTTCTTCGTTGCATTTCCATCTTGGCCTTGGCGGGGTTCTTCCAAAAGTTCTTTGCATAGAAAGCCATGTATTGACCATGAGCAATCTTGACATCATCGGGGTAGCTCATGGAGAGGCCTTCATCACTATCATCTTCATCCCCATGTTCCACAACTTTGGCCTTCAAAGCAAGGTTGACAACATTGCTCATGCATAGGGCTCGAGCACGGTCATCTTTGGCATTCTTGGCGACAACCTTGAAAGAGGCCATCTCTTGCATAACTTCATTGGAGGTCATGAGATGGAAGTTGTATCTTACTTGTAGGCTCTTCAAGTCGGTGGGATCAAAGGGCATGAGTGCACTCACATATTTCCTTTTTATCCAAGCATCATCCACATTGGAGGCACACACATTCCTAAAAGCGGTGGCGGTGGTCTTGAGACTATGGTACATGTCCTCGTGATCTTCACCTTTCTTCATATAGAAGCCTTCGGCTTCATTGCTTAATGCATCATACCGGTTCCTCCTCATGCTCTCATTCCCAACAAATGACACTGTGAGAGCATCCCAAGCTTCCTTGGCGGTGTTGAGGTGCTCAATGTGTAGGTAATCCTTTGTACCCAAACCTTGTTGAATCATGTGCAAGGCAGTGGCATTGAGTTGACTATTGACAACTTCTCTTCTTGTCAAGTTGTTTGGATACCCAATATAGAGTCCTTGTTCAATGATGTTTCATAGTTCAATGCAAGAGCTGCGCACATGAGTTTTAATTAGAGATTGCCATTGAGCAAAAGTAGTAGATGCTTCAAGCTTTGGTGGTTCACCTCTATTTTTTACATGAGGGTGAGGAATTGGAGGGTCGGGAGTGTACCATCCATGAGAGTCATGGTGCTCTCCCTTCTCACCAACCCTTTTTATGGAGGAGTTAATGTTGCCTTGATTATCCCCCACCACCTTATCTGTGGGAGATACCGGGGCATTCTCTCTAGATAATGGTGGTAGTTCCTCTTGAGGAGAAGGGGATGATGAGACAACTTTATCTTTAACAAGTTGCTCAAGTAACTTGTGCAATTGTTTAATCTTGTTGGCCATGGTGGAGCTCAATCTTGTTTCCAAGTTATTGAGATCATCCATGGTCACCGTGGTATGCTCACCACCACCTTACCCATCGTCGCTACCCATATACTCTTAGGCGGTAAAGCCCTAATAAAGAGCCGAGGCTCTGATACCAATTGAAAGGATCGTATGGGCCCCTAGAGGGAGGGGTGAATAGGTGCTACTTCAAATTTTCTTGTTTTTCAAATTAGGGTTTGACAAGAAAGGTAAATTCTTTAGATTATGCAACTAAGGTGAATTTACCTATATGTCAAACAAGCAACAACAAGCACAACACTAAGCCAGAACAAGTAAGTAAAGTGCGGTAAAGGATAGAAGTAACCAAAGTGGTGGACGCGGAGACACAAGGATTTGTTTCCCGTAGTTCCTTCCTTTTGAGGGAAGTACGTCTACATTTGGAGAGGGGGTGGTTTCAAACCACCAACGCCACGAGAGGCCTCCCTTGTTCTTCGATGAACCTCACCCCAAGGGGTTCGATTCACCACCCACTATATCGGCAACCTTCAAGGTGGAAGCCGGCACCTTTACAACGAGTTCGGGGCACACATCCATAACTTAATTGGAGGCTCCCAAATACAAGCAAGCTGTCAAAAAAATCAAAGACAAGCTTGTAAGAACCAAATCAAAGCTAGGGTTTCCAAAGAAACACTAGAGCATGGGGGCCCTCAAGTGAATGAGGGGGAAATGAAGATCTCTCTTGGTGAAGCTGTAGATCAAGGCCTCCTCCTTCGATTCTCCAAAGATCAATGACTTTGGATGGTTGGATGAAGATATATTGTTGATTTGGTGGCTCTAATGGAGTTTGTGTTCTTGAGTAGGTCGAGCCTCTAGAGGAAGGGGATAGGGGTCACTATTTATAAGCATCCCCCTACACGAACCGTTTTCTGACCGTTGGAGAAAAGTCAGACCGGAGACTCCGGCATGTGCACCGGAGACTCCGATCTACACCGGAGATTCCGGTCCATCTCCGGACCAGCCTCCGGACCAACCTTCTGATTGACCAGGACCTGTCACGAGCCAAGTGGGACGGAGACTCTGGTCCAGCAGCACCGGAGACTCTGGTCTGAGCCCACACTGGAGATTCCGGAGGAACCTACGGACCTTGCTCCGTACCCCCATACCGAATGTCCCAGCCAGATTCCTCTTGCCTCCACCGGGGACTCCTCCGGAGACTCCGGTCCAGCCAGACCAGAGACTCCGGTCTGGAATTTCCAAAACCATGTCAATCTTGCAGGAATCTTTTCAAAGTGTGAGGGTACTTTTAACTTATCATTATAACAACATGTGGAAAGTAACAACCTGTAAAATGATCTACTTGTTGTTAACGAACACCAAAAGTGATTATGACAATAAATGTCCTTTCAATCTCCCCTTTTTGGTGTTCGATGACAACAAGTGATTTTGCATGGAATAATTTGTATGAAGCTCCCCCTGACTATGTGCAATAAGGTAAACAAGTAAATTATGCAAGATAGATGATATCACAGATAAAGCACATAATCCTCACATGAGTTACAATAATAGATGCACAAGCACATAGTCACACACATAGGTGGCAAATAACACATAGAGGTTCAAATAGCAAATAAAGGCAAATAACAGCGAATCCAAAGCCCAAGCCCATGCAAATCGATGACAATGTCTTCTCCCCCTTTGGCATCGAAGCACCGAAAAAGGGAAAAGACCTAAGCTAGAGCCCCAGCAACTTAGTAGTCCTCTTCATCCTCGTCATCCTAATCCTCATCCTGATCCTCATCATCCTCATCAAAGTCATCATCATCATCAGGGACTGCAGGCCCTTTATCGTGAGGGCGAGAAGAGGAGGTACCCTGGTACCCGTATCCAGAGGTGACATCGGAGAACGTCTTCCAGTCAACTAGGTTGTCCTACTAGGCATTCCATGCCCCAAAGGAAAGAGTGTGATATGACTCAGTGGACTGCTGAGCACCATGCTCATCATTGTACCCACCCTCTCCTTCCTCATCATCCTCTTCGCCCTGTTCCTTGATTTCCTTGAGGAGCTTCTCAATGCACTGGTTGCTTTGGTAGGAGGCATGATGTTGCTTGCGGATGTCTACATTCATGCAACATAGGGTCCTCTCCTAGAAAGTGGCCTTCTTGACCTTCTCATGTACATAGTCCCGTGTCATGGAAGGCATAGGTGCATTGGAGGCATTCTTCCTCTGAGATCTAGGAGGAGAGGGAGCCCTCTCAGTCTCATCCCTCTCCTCATCATCATTGCCATAGCGACCCCTAGGGGAAGGCCCCATGCGCCCCTTCTACTGTAGTGAAACCAGAGTGTGCTCAGTGAGATTTGGATCCATGCCAAGAGGAAAATCATGCTCCTTAGAGTTGATGAGCCTCATAACCAAGGGTGCATATGGAGGAGACTTCTTGAAGAGAATGGCATGGAACATCTCCTCAAAAATGTAATCCATCACATAATACGATCAGCATCTGCCTCTAGGCCAGCATTGTAGATCCGATGGGTATGATAGAGTAGGTTGACAAGCCCACACCTAATAGCATTGTCATTCCCAAAACTCGGTGAGATGGTATGACGGAATATCCTCAACATCAAGTTGTAGAGAGGCTTAAGTCCCTTAGACCCCCCTACAACACCCTCGCTGCCATACCAAGGTGCAAGCTTCATCTTGTTCTCACCAAGTGACGCTGAGTGCATGCGCAACCCAACAGGAGTGGATACACCATGGAAGGTCTCGAAAATGACATTGACAAAGGCATAGAAAGTAGCTATGCAGCGAGTGGTGCCAGTTGATACGTCCAAAACGCATCTACTTTTCTGAACACTTTTGCTATTATTTCTCCTCTAAACTTGTGTGATTTGGATACAACTAACACGGACTGACGTTGTTTTTAGCAGAATTACCTTGGTGTCTTGTTTTTGTGCAAAAAATCAACTATCAGGAAAAATCCCAGAAAATATGCCAAAAATTATATTTCACCAGAAGACCCACGGAGCCAGAAGACGAGACAGAGAAGGGGCCGGAAGGGCCCACACCCCTGCCAGGCGCGGGCCCACCTCTGGCCGTGCCTAGGGGGTGCAGCCACCCCAGGCACCCCCTTGGCCTCCCTCTGCGCCTATAAGTTGCCTCTCGACCTAAAAACCAAGGGGGGTTTGATAGTTTTCCAGAAAGAGTTCCGCTCCGCCGCCACCACCAGAAACCAAGATTCGGATCCAGAAACTTCGTTCTGGCACCCTGTCGGGACGGGGAATTTGCAGAGGATCATCGTCATCACCAACGCATCTCCATCAACCATCAATGTTTCCCTCATCCATGAGTGAGTAATCCCCCGCTGTAGGCTTGGGGATGGTAGGGATTGGATGAGTTCTATCATGTAATCGAATAAGATCTATTAGGGCATAGTGCCTAGTATCTCTATTAGTGCTATTTGACTTTGTTGCAACGTGTTGTGCTTAATGCTTGTCACTAGGGCCCAAGTGCCATGATCTTAAATCTGAACTTATTATTGAATAATTATGATAGTATTGTTTGTGGTCTTATCTGCAAGTTGTGTACACATATCATTGTCTGGATCCAAAGGCCCCAAAGTGACAATAATTGGGACAACCGGAGGGGATGGCTGTGGTGTGAGGATCACATGTGTTCATGGAGTGTTAATGCTTTGCTTCAGTTCTTTATTAAAAGGAGCACCTTAATTGCCAGTAGTTCCCTACAGGCCCCGCTGCCACGGGCTGGCTGGACAGAAGATGTTGTGCAAGTTCTCATTGCGAGCATGTATGACTATATTTGGATCAAATGCCTAGGATTGTTTAGTACTTGGATGCTTGTTATTATTTATCTGCAATGCCCTAGATCTTGAAGTTACATGTTTATACTTGTCCATGCAACGCCCGTCCATCCATCCCTATGCCTACCGCACTCGAATCCTACTATTACTATCATTGTTACTACTGCTCTTGTTTCACTGTTGATGTTGCTTTGCTGTAGCTACTACAAACTATTGCTACTGATAAACTTTTGTGAGCAAGAACTATTTCTAAGTGTAGCTGAATTGACAACTCAGTTGTTAAGGCTTGCAAGTATTCTTTGGCTCCCCTTGTGCCGAATCAATAAATTGGGTAATACTACCCGCGAAGACTGTTGCAATCCCGTACACTTGTGGGTCATCAAGACTATTTTATGGCGCCGTTTCCGGGGAGCATAACTTTATTTGTAAGTTCACTTGGATCTATTATTGTTCACTACTACTCCTTTCATCATGGGGAAGTCTCGTGATGGAAAGTTTCCTATTTAACATCCACTACAAGAAGAGGTACAGTCATAAACACCTATGTTGCTCTTGATTCACCGTCTGTTATAAGTAAGCTTGTCACACCACCACCACATACTCATGCTACACACACTCCTACTACTGCTGAATATGAAACTACTTTTGATGCTCATGATGTTACTTCTACTGTGCTTGATGCGAGTGGTTCATTAGGTCCTTTTCTAGATGCTACTATGGCTAGTCTAGGAAATACCGAAACTCCTAATGAAGACACTATTACACCTGTTAGCTCACCTAAGTCTAGTGAGAGTTATGATATTAATGATGGTTACATTGAGTTCACTGATGAATTTGTTAAAGAGTGCCAAAACACACATGGTACTAGTGCTATTAAAAGTCTGCTTGCTCGACGTACTATTATGCCTAAACTGTCCTCTGATCCTAAGTTTGCCACCTCTCCCATGATATTAAAGATGAAGACTATGATTTCTCTCTTGATTTATCTTATTTAGATATTGTTGAGAAAGAACCTTTTTGTGGGACTGAAAATGAGAGTGTTGTGGCTCATATGAATGAGATTTCTACTATGAGTGCTTTATTCTCTGATGATTTTAAGATGCGTAAGTACTTTGTTACTAAGATCTTCCCTTTTTCACTAAAAGGAGAATCTAGGGCTTGGTTTAATAAATTACCTCCTCGTTCCATTGATAGCCTGATTGCTTGATTGCTTCTTTCTTCCAGAAATATTTTCCTCCCAGTGCTAGACATGCTGCTTTGCAGAGACTTTTTGATTTTAAACAGGGAGAAGAAGAGAAATTACCGGAGTCATGGACAAGGTTCTGTGCCTTGATTCATGCACATCCTGGATGTCCATTGCCTAAGAGTGAGCTTCTTGATATTTATTATAATGGACTAACTGATGATTCTAGGACCTACCTAGATAGCTTTGCTGATTGTGTTTTTAGGAAAAGAACTCCTACAGATGCTGAAGAATTAATGGCTAAGATAAGCAAGAATTATGATGATTGGACATCAACTGATCTAAATACACCTGAGCCTATTATTCCTGAACCAGTTGTGCCTGAACCAGGTCCAACACCAACACCAAAGAAGAGGGGAGTTACTGCATTAAATGATGAAGTGATGAAGGAAGCTAAGAAGTGTCTAAAGGAGAAAGGTATTAGAGCTGAAGATGTGAAGAATCTACCTCCTATACAAGAATTATGTAAGCCAATTCCCCATTCATCTACTATAGAAGTACACTCTCTCCAACACTTTGATGAAGGTGATATTCCTTATGGTAAGCCTCCTATACAAGAGGCTCCAGCTAGAAAAGTTGATACCAACTGATATATCTTTGCAAATGGCTGATAAGTCAACTACTATTCTTGTTGGTATATGTGAGGATGTTCCTGTTCAAGTGGCTCATAATTTCTTGGTTCTAACTGATTTTGTTGTGCTTGAAATGCCTGAAGATGATAATATGTCTATTATTCTTGGGAGACCTTTTCTTAATACTGCAGGTGCTGTCATCAATTGTAATCAAGGAAAAGTAACATTCAATATTAATGACAAAGAGCATACTGTCTATTTCCCCAAGAATGTTGCTAAAAGCTATTGCCTGAATCCCATTGAAAATATTGAGAGCAATAAGGTTGGAGAAATATATTGTCCCATTCCACAAGAAATTTTGAAACTATTATGATTGGGACCATTGCTATCAAGTATGAGGTAACATAATCACCTTGTGGAATGCAAAGTTTTGTTTCAAATAAGATTGTTTTGGTAACAAGACTTGATCAACCTTGTTAACAAAAGGATTTTAATGAACAAGATAATATTTTCACTATGGTTATACTTGCTTTCTTTTACTTTTTCTCCTTTCCAGTCTTTGCTCTTCGTCGTGCCTAACTTAAAGGCGTTAAAAGAAAAGTACTTGTTGGGAGATAACCCAAGAGTTTCCTTGAGTATTGGAAGTTATTACTTAAGTAATGACCTCTTCTTATCCTTTTTGTTTGATTTTTGTGCCAAGAATGACCTCTAATGAGAGGGAAGTAAGATTTGGGGAGTTGCTATCCCGAAACAGATTTCTATCCTCCACCATAAACATTCATGAGGAGTCTCTGTAAGTCTTATTGAGCTGAAAATTTACTAATAAATCCCCCAGTATGTTAGCTAACTTTTTTTAGTTCAAAACTTTTTTATTTGAGCAACCGAAGGTCTTAGAAAAAATCATTTTCTACCTGCTGTCCTGTTTTGACAGATTTCTGCCATTATTTGCATTTGATTCTTATTGATTCCTTTTCGGGTTCTTTTTGGGAAATTGAGATTTTTGAGGGAATTGCTACAGTAGTTTGTGTCTTTAGTGAAAGTTTTGATATTTTAAAACTAAACCCCAAAGGTTTATTATATTTTGAATGCACTAATGTTGCTAATGAAGATTGTGTGAAGTTCTGTATGAAGGAAAATTTTCAGGTGTAAGGAAAGAATGATGTAATGAGATGAAGAATGGACAAAAGCTCAAGCTTGGGGGGAGCCACCCCGTGTCACCCCAAGAAATATTCAAGATGTACAAGCATCAAAGCTTGGGGGTTCCCAATGCATCCCCTTCTTCATCAATAAAAATCTCAGGTCTTTCTAGACACTTCGTTTTTATTGTTTCATGCATAGTTGTGTTATTCTTGGAGCGTCTTAGTTTTTGTTTTTGGTTTTATTTTGCTTTGTTTAGTTTGTTTTTGCTTTGTTTGTTTTTGCTTTGTTGGCTTGTTTGAAAAATCGAAAACACCAAAAATATTTGTTGTTCTTCTTTGGTTTTGTGAGTTCTTTGCAGGGTTCAGTCGTCCTTAGTGGATCTTTGTTTCATGTTATTATTCAAGTCACACAAGTAAAGGGCAATAATGAAGATTAAGACAACTTGAGGAGTGGTAAGAGGCTGGTAACGAACTCTATTTTGTTTTCATTTTTGTACATATACTCTCATTGTGAGCATGCTTAGTCTGTTCATTGTAAGGAGTGTGTTACTGATGGATGCTTAGTAGTTCTTGCTTGTCTATGATTAGCTCCAGCTTGCTAATAGTTTGTAGCATGTCATATGAATGTTTGCTTGCATTGTTATATTCATATTTTGGTATGACATTGTGGTATCCTCCTCTGAAAGTTTCATGTGAATCGACTTGGCACATGCTCACGCATGCATATGACTAAACAATAGTCAGTAAGCCTCAATGATTTATTTTGCCTCGGAGTTTTAGTATCACTTTCATGCCATAATTAGTCCTGTTTTGTTGCAAGCATGATTATGACAATTATTGCTCTGTCGGTTGTCGCTCCCTCTCTTTTTCTAGCCTTCACTTGCACTGAGTATGAGCTCTACCTGTGTTTCCAACTCCCCAAAACCATTATTGACAGTTGTGTCCATGATACCTATCTATTAGCATCATTTGCTATTTCAGTGCATATTCAATATGCCTTGTTTTCTTCCAAATCAAAAGTTTGTATGTTTTAAGAAAGTTAGTTAGTAAAGCTCTCATGAACTTGATGGCACACTTTATTCCTTGCACTTAATAATCCTGAACCATTGTGACCTGTCCATGAAAGTTATATGCTTGCAAAGTATATGCTGGGAGTCAGCAGAACCGTGCTGTCAGGGGGAACGCTTTCAACACTTTTTGTATATCCTATCCAGTTTATACTTTGCTCTTTTGTTTACATATGTCGACGATGTGAAATAAAAGGGGAGATTGTGAGTTCATGGAGTCTATACATTGTGTTAGAGAAACTCCTGGGCCGCTAGCCTAAGCCATGCCTAATCATGGTGGAAACTTGCAGCATCACCATAATGAGCATTTATGAAGCATCCATGCATATAGTAAATAAAAAGATCGCTGAGATGCTCATTGTCTGCTTGCCTTGTCATTTTGATCACGGGATAGCTCCTGTATCATGTGCAAGGGGTACCCCGTTGGCGGTTCTCTATGATATGCATGTATGAACAATGACAAGAACTTACAAGTAACCAAAGTTGAGTAGCATGTGGAGCGGCCCTCGTACTCAAGGGACTTGGGATTTCCAGTTTATGGTCTGTCAAGCATATAACTCATACTGGACCTCACTTTCACCTTAACCACATGAAGATGCCTATGATAGGGGCAATGAGATCTCAAAGCTAATGAGTACCTTCGTTTTAGCATTTGGAAGCCTTTCAAACTTTTCAAAACCTTTTCACAACCTTGTTGAGTCACCACTTATTCTATGAGCACCTTCTTGAGAGCATAGTTGTCATTCTTGTGTTTGTTCCAAAACTTGGTTTATTATGTCATGACTTTGATGCTTGTATATCTGATATCTTTACTTCTAGTCTTCACTTGAACTTAGAAGGTGCCTTGGCATTTATATTGTGTTCTACAAACAAAGGCAAGCGAGATACCACTCTATCATACCTTACCATGAGCATTGCAATGTTGCTTCTGTTTATGTTTCATGCTACTTATTATTATTGAGTTGGTTTCTCTTCATAGCTTGCAATGACTATTTAGTAGACTTAGTTGCATACTTCTTATTATGAATGGTTTAAGCATCTACTCCTATGCTGAGAATATATACATCATATGAAGCAAATGTGTTCGTGAAAGTTCTTTTATCGCACTCAGTTTTCAACTGAATTGCTTGAGGACATGCAATATGCTAAGCTTGGGGGAGTTGATACGTCCAAAACATATCTACTTTCCCGAACACTTTTGCTATTGTTTCTCCTATAAACTTGTGTGATTTGGATACAACTAACACAGACTGACGGTGTTTTTAGCAGAATTACCTTGGTGTCATGTTTTTGTGTAGAAAATCAACTATCAGGAAAAATCCGGGAAAATATGCCAAAAAATATATTTCACCAGAAGGCCCATGGAGCCAGAAGACGAGACGGAGAAGGGGCCTGGGGGGCCCATGATACGTCGAAAAGGTATCTACATTCTTGAACACTTTGCTATTGTTTCTTCTCTAAACTTGTGTGATTTGGATACAACTAACACGGACTGGCGTTGTTTTCAACAGAATTATCTTGCTGTCTTGTTTTTTGAAGAAAATCAACTATCAGGAAAAATCCCTGAAAATATTCCAAAAATTATATTTCACCAGAAGATCCACGGAGCCAGAAGACGAGACGAAGAGGAGGCCTAGGGGCCCACACCCACCCTAGGTGCGGGCCCACCACTGGCCGCGCCTGGAGGGGGTGCAGCCACTCTAGGCACCCCCTCGGCCTTCCTCTACGCCTATAAGTTTCCTTTCGACCTAAAAACCGAGGGGGGTTCGATAGTTTTCCAGAAAGAGTTCTGCTCCGCCGCCACCAAAAACCAAGATTTGGATCCAGAAACTCTATTCTGGCACCCTGCCGGGACTGGGAATTTGGAGAGGATCATCACCATCGTCATCACCAATGCATCTCCATCAACAACCGATGTTTCCCTCATCCATGAATGAGTAATCCCCCACTCTAGGCTTGTGGGTGGTAGGGATTGGATGAGTTCTATCATGTAATCGAATAAGATCTATTAGGGCATAATGCCTAGTATCTCTATTAGTGCTATTTGACTTTGTTGCAACTTGTTGTGCTTAATGCTTGTCACTAGGGCCCGAGTGCCATGATCTCAAATCTGAACTTATTATTGAATCATTATGATAGTATTGTTTATGATCTTATCTGCAAGTTGTGTACACATATCATTGTCCGGATCCAAAGGCCCCAAAGTGACAATAATTGGGACAACCGGAGGGGGTGGTTGTGGTGTGAGGATCACATGTGTTCATAGAATGTTAATGCTTTGATCCGGTGCTCTATTAAAAGGAGAACCTTAATTGCCAGTAGTTCCCTACAGGCCCCGCTGCCACGGGCTGGCTGGACAAAAGATGTTGTGCAAGTTCTCATTGCGAGCACGTATGACTATATTTGGAGAACATGCCTAGGATTGTTTAGTACTTGGATGCTTGCTATTATTTATCTACAATGCCCTAGATCTGGAAGTTACATATTTAGACTCGTCCATGCAACGCCCGTCCAACCATCCCTATGCCTACCACAATCGAATCCCACTGTTACCGTTATTGTTACTATTGGTATTGTTTCACCGTTGCTGTTGCTTTACTGTTGCTACTACCAAACTGTTACTCCTGATAAACTTCTGTGAGCAAGAACTATTTCCAGGTGCAGCTGAACTGACAACTCAGTTGTTAAGGCTTGCAAGTATTCTTTGGCTCCCCTTGTGTCGAATCAATAAATTGGGTAATACTACCTGCGATGACTGTTGCAATCCCCTATACTTGTGGGTCATCAAGACTATTTACTGGCGCCGTTGCCGGGGAGCATAGCTTTATTTGTAAGTTCACTTGGATCTATTATTGTTCACTGCTACTCCTTTCATCATGGGGAAGTCTCGTGATGGAAAGTTCCCTATTTTACCATCCACTACAAGAAGAGGTACAGTCCTAAACACCTCTGTTGCTCTTGATTCACCGTCTGTTATAGCCCTGATTGCCTGATTGCCTGATTGCTTCTTTCTTCCAGAAATATTTTCCTCCTAGTTCTAGACATGTTGCTTTGCAGAGACTTTTTGATTTTAAACAGGAAGAAGAAGAGAAATTGCATGAGTCATGGACAAGGTTCTGTGCCTTGATTCATGCACATCCCGGATGTCCATTACCTAAGAATGAGCTTCTTGATATTTATTATAATGGACTAACTGATGATTCTAGGACCTACCTAGATAGCTTTGCTGATTGTGTTTTCAGGAAAAGGACTCCCACAGATGCTGAAGAATTAATGACTAAAATAAGCAAGAATTATGATGATTGGACTTCAACTGAGCTGAATACACCTGTGCCTATTACTCCTGAACCGGTTGTTCCTGAACCAATTCCAGCACCAACAACAAAGAAGAGGGGAGTTATTGCACTAAATGATTAAGTGATGAAGGAAGCTAAGAAGTGTCTAAAGGAGAAAGGTATTAGAGCTGAAGATGTGAAGAATCTACCTCCTATAGAAGAATTATGTAAGCCAATTCCCCACTCATCTACTATTGAGGTACACTCTCTCCAACACTTTGATGAAGGTGATATTCCTTATGGTAAGCCTCCTGATCAATGTTTAGAGAAACTTGACACATTTATTGTTAAGCAAGGGTATTTTAATAAACAAGTTTAGAATCATTTATTGGAAAACTCTAGAGCTATCCATGAGTTGAAAGATATTGTGGAAAGAACTTCTAATGATATTAAAATGCTTTGTAAACACTTTCAAATGGTTCAAACTCAATTTGATCAACTTGCTAAGGTGCAAAAGGACATGCTAGTTAATGCTTCAAGAGATAAACATGCTTATGGAATTAGAACTAGGAGTGGTATAGCTACTCAAGATCCTTTATATCCTGAAGGACACCCTAAAAGAATAGAGCAGGATTCCCAACAAGGTGAAGATAGTGGTAGTCCTCGTAAGAGGAAGAAAAAGAAACATAAGATAGTTGAGGAACCACTTGAACCTGCTATAGATCCTAATAGTATATTTGTCTCTGATGCTGAAACTGAGAGTCGTAATGATAAAAATGAGTCTCCTGATAAGGAGGAAGGTGAGGAAGAACCTGAGAATCACACTAAGAACACTAGGTACACTAAGGAAGGTTTTATTGCTAATAAACATGGTAAAGAGAGAGAACCTTGGGTGCAGAAACCTATGCCTTTTCTAGGTAAGAAACACAAGTCAAAGGAGGAGGAACACTACTACAAGTTTTGTGAGTGGATCAACCCTTTATTCTTGCAAATTCCTTTGACTGATGCTATTAAGTTGCCTCCTTATTCAAAGTATATGAAGGATATTGTATCTAATAAAAGTAAGATTCCTAATGAGGAGATTTCTACTTTGCTTGCTAATTACTCCTTTAATGGTAAGGTTCCAAAGAAACTTGGTGATCCAGGTTTACCAACTATTCCTTGATCTATTAAGAATAATTATGTTAGAACTGCTTTATGTGATTTGGGAGCTGGAGTTAGTGTTATGCCTTTTTCTCTCTACAAGAGGCTCCAGCTAGAAAATTTGATACCAACTGATATATCATTGAAATAGGCTGATAAGTCAACCACTATTCCTGTTGGTATATGTGAGGATGTTCCTGTTCAAGTGGCTCATAATTGCTTGGTTTTGACTGATTTTGTTGTGCTTGAAATGCCTGAAGATGATAATATGTCTATTATTCTTGGGAGACCTTTTCTTAATACTGCAGGTGCTATCATCAATTGCAATCAAGGAAAAGTAACATTCAATATTAGTGACAAAGAGCACATTGTCTATTTCCCCTAGAAGGTTGTTAAGAGATATTGCCTGAATTCCATTGAAAATATTGAGAGCATCAAAGGTTGGAGAAATATATTGTCCCATTCCACAAGAAATTTTTGAAACTATTATGATTGGGACCATTGCTATCAAGTATGAGGTAACATAATCACCTTGTGTAATGCAAAGTTTTCCTTCATATAATATTGTTTTGGTAACAAGACTTGATCAACCTTGTTAACAAAAGGATTTTAATGAACAAAATAATGTTTCCACTGTGGTTATACTTGCTTTCTTTTACTTTTCTCCTTCCTAGTCTTTGCTTTAGCTTTAGTTTTGCTAGTTGTTTGCTTGTTTGAGTTTCTTAGAGCTCCTGTAGTTTGGCTTTTGGTTTGCTTTTGCTTCTTCTCAAAAAACTGATTCTGCAAGAAAATCAATTTTCATACCCTGAAAATTGGCCAAAAATAAAGTTTCCCGAAAAATCCCAGAAAATTCAAAATAAAATTTTCCTAAAAAAGGGGTAGAGAGGCACCTGAACTGTACCAGGGGGCCACCCCAGGCCACCACACCCATGGTAGGCGCGGCCTACCAGGTGGCGGTGCCTGGGGGGTCTGGCTCACCTGGGCCCCTCCAGGCTGCCTCCTCAAAGCCATCTTCTTTCTCTGTCCCGAAAAACACCGGAAAACCTTCTCAAGCTCGAGTTTTTGACGTTCTTGCTCGCGATTTCGATCTCCTTGTTCAGCCCATCTCAAGTGCTGATTTTTGGAGGGATTGTTCCTTGGTATGTGCCTCCTCCACTTGTCCAATTAGATTTGTGATTGGTAGATTGTATCTTGAGTATTTTTCTGCTATAGGTGACATGTTATTTGAGCTTACATGCTTGTTCTATGCTTAGAAACTTTGTTTTGATGCATGTGTAGTCGTCTAGCAAGTTCCTATAGTAGTTGCTCATCATTTATCAACTTAGAAATCACTTGGTTTAATGGTTGTCTAAAAATTTCAGCAAGGAAGATGAGTTCTTATCCACTGAATCAATATGACTTGATGGTGCATGAGCCAATGAAGGTTCATCATGAGGAGGAAGTTTTTCCTTCCATATACCCATGCCATGAATTTATGAGAACTGCGGGGATCCTCCAAGACTTCCAAACTATGGTTACAAATGCAGGGTTGGAACACTTTGTTGAAGGTGAACCATTCCAATATGTTAAGCTAACCATGGATTTTGTACAGGACTTTCGGTTCACTTGGTCTACATATAATCCCATGGTCCATTACAAAATATATAATATATCTGACGACCTGCCTTTTGCTGATTTCTGTGCAGCAATTAGAGTACCTCAGTGGGGATCTTGTGAGAATATCAAGGAGAGGCCCAAGTCACTTATGGATTTATATGCTGAGTTTTGCCAAGGTTTTGACTTCTCAAAGGAAAGTGGTAAAATTCGGAACATTCAGCTCCCAGCTATTAGATACTTTGCCTATTTCATTACCAAGTGTGTTCTTGCTAGAAAGATTGCTAGAAAGTTGTCTTCTTTTGATCTAGCTTTTATCGCAGCTTCTTTGAATAGGAATAGATCATAGCTTGGGTGCTCTGATAGCTCACCGTATCACCACCAACCATGAGAAAGGTGGAATTTGTGGAGGTCTCGTTGCTTCTAGGTTGCTAGCTTTCCATGGTTTAGAGCCTCACTATTCAGATTTTCAGTTCCCCATAGAGAGGCTTGATAATGAATCCATGATTCAGCATGGTTTTGTTTCCTTGGGGGCTAATGTGAGAAGTTTACCGTATGAATTATCTTTTGCCCAGCAAGGTCGGAGAAAGGGTAGGACTGAGAAAATAGTTTATTTGCCTGCACCTGCTTTGTTTAATTTTGATAACAGGAAAGGATGGTCGCTTACGGAGGAGGAGGTTGACACATATGTGGCGGAACTCTCCCAGCAAGAGGAGAATGTTGAAAAGGATGCCGGAGACAATCCGGTTCAGCCCTCCAACTTGGGAGAGTCTTCATACCAGCAACCCTATTTGATTCGGGCGCATCTTCTTCTTCATCGCAGGTGCCTGACTATGATCATTCCTATGATGACCCACCAACATGGGGGTACTATCCACGTTATTGAGCCCCACTTAGGCCAAAAGCCTAAGCTTGGGGGAAGGTACACCAACATCACACTCATATATATATATATATCATGTTCGGTCGGTTCTTTGTACATCCATTGTTTTCGCTTTCTTTTTGGTTTTTGTTGCTTCTTTCTAAAAACCCAAAAATACCAAAAATGTTTTCATTGTTTCCTTTGGTTTGTTTCTTTGTTTGTTTGCTTTGGTTTGCCTTAAAATAAAAATCCAAAAAGATTTTGCTTTGTTTGGTTTGCTTTTTTTCTTTGGTTTTTCTTTGTTTGCTTGTTTCTAAAAAAATCGAAAACACCAAAAATATTTGTTGTTCTTCTTTGGTTTTGTGAGTTCTTTGCAGGGTTCAACCGTTCATAGTGGATTTTGGTTTCATGTTAATTATTCAAGTCACACGAGTGAAGGGCAATCATGAAGATTAAGACAACTCGAGGTGTGGTAAGAGGCTGGTAACGAACTCTATTTGTTTCATTTTTGTACATATACTCATCATTGTGAGCATGCTTAGCCTGTTTGTGTAAGGTGTATGTCATTATGGATGTTTAGTAGTTTTTGCTTGTCTATGATTAGCTCCAGCTTGCTAATAGTTTGTAGCATGTCATATGAATGTTTACTTGCATTGTTTTATTCATACTTTGGTATGATATTGTGGTATCCTCCTCTGACTGTTAATGTGAATCGACTTGGCACATTCTCACGCATGCATATGACTAATCAATAGTCGGTAAGCCTCGATGATTTATTTTGCCTCAGAGTTCTTGTATCACTTTCATGCCATAATTAGTCCTGTTTTGTTGCAAGCATGATTATGATAGCTATTTCTCTCTCGTTTGTCTCTCCCTCTCTATTGGTAGCCTTCACTTGCACTGAGTATGTGCTCTACCTGTGATTCCAACTCCCCAAAACCAATATTGCTAGTTGTGTCCACCATACCTACCTATTAGCATCATTTGCTATTTTAGTGCATATTTTATATATGCCGTGTTTTCTTCCAAAATAAAATGTTTGTCTGCTTTGAGAAAGTTGGTTAGTAAAGCTCTCACAAACTTGATGGCAGACTTTATTCCTTGCGCTTAATAATTCTGAACCATTGTGACTTGTCCATGAAAGTTATATGCTTGCTAATTATATGCAAGGAGTCAGCAGAACCGTGCTATCACAGGGAACACTTTCAACATTTTTTTGGATATCTCATCCAGTTGATACCTTGCTCTTTTGTTTACAGATGTCGATGATGTGAAATAAAAGGGGAGCTCGTGAGTTCATGGAGTCTATACATTGTGTTAGAGAAACGCCTAGGCCGCTAGCCTAAGCCATGCCTAATCATGGTGGAAACTTGCAGCATCACCATAATGAGCATCTATGAAGCATCCTCAATAAAAAGCTATGCATATGGTAAATAAAAAGATTGGTTATATGCTCATTGTCTGCTTGCCTTGTCATTTTGGTTATGGGAAAGATCCTGTACCATGTGCAAGGGGTACCCCATTGGCGGTTCTTGATGATATGTATGTATTTACAATGACAAGAACTTTCAGGTGACCAAAGTTGAGTAGCATGCGGAGCGGCCCTCGTACTCAAGGGACTTGGGATTTCCAGTCTATGGTCTGTCAAGCATATAATTCAGAGTGGACCTCACTTTAACCTTAACCACATGAAGATGCCTATGATAGGGGCAATGAGAGCTCAAAGCTAATGAGTACGTTCCTTTCAGCATTGGGAAGCCTTTCAAACCTTTCAAAACCATTTTCACAACTTTGTTGAGTCACCACTTATTCTATGAGCGCCTTCTTGAGAGCATAGTTGTCATTCTTCTGTTTGTTCCAAAACTTGGTTAATTATGTCATGACTTTGATGCTTGTATCTCTGATATATTTACTTCTAGTATTCATGTGAACTTCAGAGGTGCCTTGGCATTTATTGTGCTCTTCAAACAAAGGAAAGCGAGATACCACTCTATCATACCTTATTATGAGCATTGCAATGTTGCTTATGTTTATGTTTCATGCTACTTATTATTATTGAGTTGGTTTCTCTTCATAGCTTGCAATGACTATTGAGTAGACTTAGTTGCACACTCCTTATTATGAATTGTCTAAGCATCTACTCCTATTCTGAGAATATTTACATCATATGAAGCAAAGTGTTCGTGAAAATTCTTTTATCGCACTCAGTTTTCAACTAAATTGCTTGAGGACAAGCAATAAGCTAAGCTTGGGGGGAGTTGATACGTCCAAAATGTATCTACTTTCTCGAACACTTTGCTATTGTTTCTTCTCTAAACTTGTGTGATTTGTATACAACTAACACGGTCTGACGCTGTTTTCAGCAGAATACCTTGGTGTCTTGTTTTTGTGCAGAAAATCAACTATCAGAAAAAATCCCGGAAAATATGCCAAAAATTATATTTCACCAGAAGACGAGACGGAGAGGAGGCCTGGGGGGGCCACACCCACCCCAGGCGTGGGCCCACCACTGGTCGCGCCTGGAGAGGGTGCAGCCACCCCAGGCACCCCCTCGGCCTCCCTTTGCGCCTATAAGTTTCCTTTCGACCTAAAAACCGAGGGGGGTTCGATAGTTTTCCAGAAAGAGTTCCGCTCCGCCGCCGCCACCATAAACCAAGATTCGGATCCAAAAACTCCGTTCTGGCACCCTGCCAGGACGGGGAATTTGGAGAGGATCATCGCCATCGTCATCACCAACACATCTCCATCAACCACCGATGTTTCCCTCATCCATGAGTGAGTAATCCTCCATTGTAGGCTTGGGGGTGGTAGGGATTGGATGAGTTCTACTACCTTCGTTCCTTAGAATAAGGCCTATAAATTTAGTCAAAATTCAAAGAGTTCAAACTTTGACCAAGTTTATAAGAAAAACTATCAATAACTATGATAATAGATAGCTACATTACGAAAATATATTTCATAATGTATCTAATAAAATTGATTTGACCCTATAGAGGTTTATAGTTTTTTCTAAAAATTGAGTCAAACTTTGCAATGTTTGACTTTTGACTAAATTTATAGGCCTTATTCTAAGGAATGGAGGGAGTATCATGTAATCGAATAAGATCTGTTAGGGCATAGTGCCTAGTATCTCTATTAGTGCTATTTGACTTTGTTGCAACTTGTTGTGCTTAATGCTTGTCACTACGGCCCGAGTGCCATGATCTTAGATCTGAACTTATTATTGAATCATTATGATAGTATTGTTTGTGATCTTATCTGCAAGTTGTATACACATATCATTGTCCGGATCCAAAGGCCCCAAAGTGACAATAATTGGGACAACCGGAGGGGATGGTTGTGGTGTGAGGATCACATGTGTTCATGGAGTGTTAATACAGTGCTCCGGTGCTCTATTAAAAGGAGAACCTTAATTGGCAGTAGTTCCCTAGAGGCCCCGCTGTCACGGGCTGGCTGGACAGAAGATGTTGTGCAAGTTCTCATTGCGAGCATGTATGACTATATTTGGAGCACATGCCTAGGATTGTTTAGTACTTGGATGCTTGTTATTATTTATCTGCAATGCCCTAGATCTTGAAGTTACATGTTTAGACTCGTCCATGAAACGCCCGTCCATCCATCCCTATGCCTACCGCACTCGAATCCCACTGTTACCATTACTGTTACTATTGCTACTGTTTCACTGTTGCTGTTGCTTTACTGTTGCTACTACCAAACTGTTGCTACTGATAAACTTCTGTGAGCAAGAACTATTTCCAGGTGCAGCTGAACTGACAACTCAGTTGTTAAGGCTTCCAAGTATTCTTTGGTGCCCCTTGTGTCGAATCAATAAATTGGGTAATACTACCCGCGAAGACTGTTGCGATCCCCTATACTTGTGGGTCATCAGCCCACACCCCTTCCAGGCGCGGGCCCACATTTGGCCGCGCCTAGGGGGTGCAGCCACCCCACGCACCCCCTCGGCCTCCCTGTGCGCCTATAAGTTGCCTCTAAACCTAAAAACCAAGGGGGGTTCGATAGTTTTCCAGAAAGAGTTCCGCTCCGCCGCCGCCACCAGAAACCAAGATTCAGATCCAGAAACTCCGTTCTGGCACCCTGCCGGGACGGGGAATTTGGAGAGGATCATCGCCATCGCATCACCAACTCATCTCCATTAACAATCGATGTTTCCCTCATCCATGAGTGAGTAATCCCCCGTTGTAGGCTTGGGGATGGTAGGGATTGGATGATTTCTATCCTGTAATCGAATAAGATCTGTTAGGCATAGTGCCTAGTATCTCTATTAGTGCTATTTGACTTTGTTGCAACGTGTTGTGCTTAATGCTTGTCACTAGGGCCCGAGTGCCATGATATAAGATCTGAACTTATTATTTAATAATTATGATAGTATTATTTGTGGTCTTATCTGCAAGTTGTGTAAACATATCATTGTCCGGATCCAAAGCCCCCAAAGTGACAATAATTGGGACAACAGGAGGGGATGGATGTGGTGTGAGGATCACATGTGTTCATGGAGTGTTAATGCTTTGCTCCGGTGCTCTATTAAAAGGAGCACCTTAGTTGCCAGTAGTTCCCTAGAGGCCCCGCTGCCACGGGCTGGCTGGACAGAAGATGTTCTGCAAGTTCTCATTGCGAGCACGTATGACTATATTTGGAGCACATGCCTAGGATTGTTTAGTACTTGGATGCTTGTTATTATTTATCTGCAATGCCCTAGATCTTGAAGTTACATGTTTAGACTTGTCCATGCAACGCCCGTCCATCCATCCCTATGCCTACCGCACTCGAATCCCACTGTTACCGTTACTGTTACTACTGCTCTTGTTTCACTGCTGCTGTTGTTTTGTTGTTGCTACTACAAACTGTTGCTACTGATAAACTTTTGTGAGCAAGAACTATTTCTAGGTGCAGCTGAATTGACAACTCGGTTGTTAAGGCTTGCAAGTATTCTTTGTCTTGTGTCGAATCAAGAAATTGCGTAATACTACCCGCGAAGACTGTTGCGATCCCCTACACTTGTGGCATGGAACATCTTGAAGAGAATGGAGGAGACTTCTTGAAGAGAATGGCATGGAACATCTCCTCAAAAATATAATCCATCACATCAATAGGATCAGCATCTGGCTCTGGGCCAGCATTGTAGATCCGGTGGGTATGATAGAGTAGGTTGACAAGCCCACACCTAATAGCATCATCAATCCCAGCACTCGGTGAGATGGTATGACGGAATATCCTCAACATCAAGTTGTAGAGAGTCTTGAGTCCCTTAGACCCCCCTACAACACCCTCGCTACCATACAAAGGTGCAAGCTCCATCTTGTTCTCACGAAGTGACGCTGAGTGCATGCGCAGCCCAACATGAGTGGATACACCGTGGAAGGTCTCGAAAATGACATTGGCAAAGTCATAGAAAGTAGCTATGCAGCGAGTTGTGCCAGTAATCCAAGTCATGGTCCTATCTTGGTCAGATCCAAACACTACAGTGGCGTAGAACTATTGCACGTGAGTGATGTTGTAGTCTTCATGGATCTCCATCAAGTTAAACAGCCCCAACTTCTCACAGATCCACAGAGCATCATTGAAGTAGGAGTTGAGCCTCATCTTCTCAACACTCATGAATTTCTGAGGACATATAGGTGATTTTGTGAGCACGCCATACACATCCTTCATGAACACAGCCTTCTCCTTCCTCCAGTAACGAGGATCCTCACTGGTACAAGGCAGCTCATAGAAGTCAGTCTTCCTCAGCTCACTGAACTCCTCCTTTGACATTTTGGCCAAAGACTGAAGATTGTCATATTTGGCATTCTTGGCGCGGTTCTCTTGTTCAGTCCTTTCATGCTCCCTCCTCAAATAAGCTGCATCACGTGCCTATTGTCTCCGGTTAGAAGGGGGCACGATAAACTGACCCTGGGCTTCATAGCGAGGAGTGCCCCTTTTTGACTTGGCCTTGGTGCGAGGAGGATGACGAGAACCATCACCTGTGAACAGTAGTGAGGGAGATAGCATGGAGATGATTATATATGTCCCAAAGATAAAGTACAAGAGATTTGATGTATTTCTGAACTGTTTTGAGTCACCCTACACCGGAGTCTCCGCGACTCATACCGGAGTCTCCGGCTCAGACCGTAGTCTCCGGTCCCATGGACTGGAGTCTCCGACCTGGACCGGAGTCTCCGGCCCAGGGGCCGGAATCTCCGGTTGGGAGGCTCGGCCACGATCTGGGAGGGTGCTGGTGGGGGTGAATCTAATAGACCGGGCAATGCAACAAGGCTAAAGTACTAGAGTGCACGCAAACAAGTGATTCCAATGGACAAATCAACACCAATCCTCAAAAACACATCTAGAGATGAACCCTATGATAAACCGTCTGGACCAGATACTCCGGTCTACACCATAGACTCTAGCCTACACCGGAGACTCCGGTGTAGGTGCACCGGAGACTCCGGTCCTCCTCGATCAAAAGCTCCAGGTTAGGTGTTTGGGGACATATATGAGAGATAAATAGTTTTAAAGACATGGTATAGGCTTGGGTTGAGATATAAATCTGTGAAGAATCAATAAGAGCCAAAGGAATTCACAATGATGTTCAAGAAAGCTCCAAAAAGACACGGACCAACAAATGACAAACACGAGTAAGTACCAACCTCTCGAATGTGAGAGGGCGGTGGCCTAGGCCACCATATTTGAGTATACTCGGCTTGGCACCACGAAGATATATCTTGGGTCCATTACTGAAACTCATCATTTAAGCTCACATATCACAAAATGATATTAAGAGGAATGATTTTGATTGCTTTGTGCATAATGGGGGAGGGATAGTCCAATCAATTAGAACCGCACTCCCCCTATATCCATGCCTGCACCTAAACCAAATAAGGGTCAAGACATATGTGACTATGCAAGGTGATCAAGTAAAGCTCCTTGAATCTATGATATTTAGTTCATTCCTCAAATAGCAAAACCTTGCTTCATCAAGTGTCTTCGTGAAGATGTCGGCAAGTTGATCTTTGGTTGACACATATAATAGATCAATATCATCTCGAGCAACATGATCCCTAATGAAGTGATGATGGATCTCAATATGCTTTGTCCTTGTGTGATCCACTGGGTTATAGGCAATCTTGATGGCACTTTCATTGTCACATAGAAGAGGCACTTTGTCACAAAGGACACCGTATTCCTTTAAAGTTTGCCTCATCCATAGCAATTGGGTGCAAGCGCTACAGCTGCCACATACTCGGCTTTGGTGGTGGAGAGAGATATACAATTTTGCTTCTTCGAAGACCAACATACCAAGGACCTACCAAGGAATTGGCAAGTCCCGATGTTGATTTTCTATCATCCTTATCACCAGCCCAATCTGAATCCGTGTATTCGCAAAGAGCAAATGTTGACCCTCGAGGATACCAAAGATCATAATATGGGGTATGAACAAAATATCGAAAGATTCTCTTGACCGCCATTAAATGGCTTTCTTTAGGAGCCGCTTGATATCTTGCACACACACCTACACTCAACACAATATCGGGTCTAGATGCACAAAGGTAAAGAAAAGAACCAATAATAGACCGGTATACCTTTTGATCCACATCTTTACCATTTGGATTTTGTTCTAGATCAGTCTTTGTAGCCATTTAAATCTTGCATATTGAATCTCTTGAGCATATCTTGAGTATACTTGGCTTGGTTGGAGAATGTCCCTCCTCTACCTTTCTTGATCTCAAAACCAAGAAATACTCTCAACTCCCCCATCATAGACATCTGGAACCTACTAGTCATAAGCTTTGAGAAGTCATCATTAAAGGCTTTATTAGATGAGCCAAAGATAATATCATCAACATATATTTAGCATAAAAAAAATCTCCCCATTGACCTTCTTAGTAAAAAGAGTGGGATCGATTTTCCCAACCTCAAATCCATGGTCAAACAACAACTCTCTAAATTGCTCATACCACGTGCGTGGGGCTTGTTTGATCCCATAGAGCTCATTATCAAGTTTGTAGACATGGTTTGGGAAGTTGGGATCCTCAAATCCTGGGGGTTGCTTTACATACACCAACTCATTCAATGGACCATTAAGAAAAGCACTTTCTATATCCATTTGTTGCAACTTAAAGTTATGATGTGCCGCATAAGCAAGAAGGATACTGATGGACTCAAGGCAAGCCAAGGGTGCATATGTCTATCCATAATCAATGCCTTCAATTTGAGAGAACCCTTGTGCAACCAATCTTGACTTGTTCCTTACTATAGTTCCATGCTCATCTTGCTTATTCTTGAATATCCACTTGGGGCCTATAACATTGCGGCAATCCTTTGGCTTCTCATCTAACTTCCATACTATGTTTCTCTCAAAGTTGTTTAGCTCTTTATGCATTGATTCTAACCAATCCGAATCTTCAAGAGCTTCCCACACTTTCTTTGGTTCAATCATGGAGATGTGTGCTTGGTGCTCACTAAACCTCTTCAATTGTGCACTTGTGGAAATGCCTCTCCTTAGGTCACCAACCACATTTTGTAGAGAGTGGTCTCTTAATTCCAACATCCTCTCCTTTCTAGCTTCGCGACGAGAGTGGATCTCCTTGTTGTTTCTTGGAGGACCCTCTTTACCATTTTGGTCCTCGTCTTGACCATCATCTTGACGTTGATCAACACGGGAATCATTCTCTTCATTACGAGGCAAAGATTGACCTTTTTCTTGATCTGGCACATTTCTAGCATTGAGTTGAGCTTGTCTTAAGGCACTTTGTATGGATCTCCCTTGTGTAATTGACTTGGCACCACTTGACATTCTGGAGATTGGAGACTCAAGCTCTTCCTCACTAGAGTTGTCACCAAGATAAACATGTTGAGGGTCCACATCTTGTCTTTGGCTTGGGTCATTGTCCTCTTTGGTGGATGGAGCTTGTTGATGTTGTGAAGATGAGGGCTCCACTTGAGTAGATCATAGTTCTTCTCGATCCGCCATAAGGGGTTCCTCAACGGGGCAGATATATCCCACACCCATTCTTCCTATGGCATCCCGAGGCATTTCATCATCTACATCACAAGCATCAACACGCCCCCTTGGGGACCATCATATTCTTAGAAGGTCACACTACAAGATTATATGACGGCTCCGGAGAGCTTATCATAGATTCTATAAGTGTGAGATTCGAGACCATAGCCAACAAAAATACCCTCTAATGCTTTAGACTCGAATTTGGACAAACGAACACCTTTTATGAGATATAAACACCTACAACCGAACACCCGGAAGTAAGATATGTTGGGCTTGTTACCGGTAAGTATTTCATATGGAGTCTTGTTGATTTCTTTGCGGAGGTAGAGCCGGTTTGATGCATGGAAAGCGGTGGAGATGGCTTTGGCCCAAAAGTTGTATGGAGATTTAAACTCCGCCAACATGGTCCTGGCCATCTCAATAAGAGTCCGGTTCTTCCTATGGGCAACACCATTTTATTGAGGGGTATATGCAGTAGAATATTGATGTTTTATCCCCTCATCACCAAGGAAATCATTCAAGGTGTAGTTCTTGAACTCGGTGCCATTTCGCTTCTTATTATCAACACGGGGACATTGTATTGATGTTGAACCAAGTTGATGAAGTCGATGAAGGTCTTTTGGGTCTCACTTTTCAACTTGAAGAAGTATACCCATGAGTATCTTGAAAAGTCATCAACAATCACCAAACAATATTTCTTCCCACCAAGACTTGCATGAGATGGAGGACCAAAGAGATCCACATGAAGGAGCTCCAAGATCCTTGTTGATTTGATGCGGTTTTTTGGCTTGTGGGGAGCATCATGCATCTTTCCTAGAACACAAGCCATGCAAACACGATCTTTGGCAAAGGAAACATTTTCTTTTATTCCAACAATATGGCCCTCCTTGTGGAGACTTTGCAAAGTTCTCATATTGACATGGGCTAGTCGGCGATGCCATAACCAACCCACATCGGCCTGTCCGAATAAGCACATCGCACTTGTAGTCGTTTGCCCCGAAAAGTCTACCACATACAAGTCATGTTCGACGTACCCAACGAAAGCGACCTTGAGGGACTGCTCCACATGAGGACCACAATATCATCATCAATAAAGACGGCAAAGCCCATCTTTACAAGAGCACGGACTGAAAGTAAATTGTAACCAAGGGTCTCAACAAGCATGACGTCCACGAGTGTAATATCGTGGGCAACCACTACCTTGCCAAAACCCATTACCTTAGACTTTGACTTGTTGGCATATGTCACGGTTATTTGATCATCATTTTTCCTTAAATCCTTGACAATAGACGAGCTTCCGGTCATATGACTTGTGCAACCACTATCAAGTACCCATTTTGACCCACCCGAAGCATTTGTGTACAAAAGATCAAACTAATTTTTAGGTACCCATTTTTCAATGGGTCCTCTTTTGTTAGCAACAAGGGTCTTGGGGACCCAAATAGACCAAGCAATATAACCATCATATGGACCAACATATTGTGCATACACATCACCATAATAATCACGCATTATAACATAGTGAGGGTTAGCACATCCTGCAAAATCATCATGAGACATAGTTTTACCACTTGTGGCCTTACTATCCACAATGGTCTTGTTTTTCTCTTGTGCGGGCTTGGCCTTATTCTTCTTGTTGTTCTTATTCTTGGCTTTGGAGACAAAACCAATGCCCCCTTTCTCACCATTAGGCCTTTACTTACTCAAAAGATCATCAATGGACTTGTTACCTTGTGGAAATGTGGCCTTGGCTAGCTCTCCCTTCAACCTAGCATTTTCTTCAAGAATAGTTGTAATACTGGAGGGAATGAAGTTACTAGGTGAAGTAATATTGGTAAATTGAGTTTGAATCATTTCATGGGACTTTGTGAGTGACAAGAGTTCACTTTCCAAAGCCTTGTGAGCCTTGTTAAGAAAACTAAAGTCCTCGGCAGGTTTTTCATGAACCACACCAAACTCAATCTTGTCCTTTTTAGCCCTTTTGTATTTAGCAATAGCATGATCACATTCTTTGATGAGTCTATTAACAATTATGTCACTGTCCTCATCAAGCCCTTCAAGTTTTAGTTCAAGAGACATCCTAGTCTCTTGTTCTTCTTCTAGAGCATTATTTAGGGCTTCTATCTCAATCATGTGTTCACTCCCAAGTTTACATCTTACATCAAGAAGCTCTTGTGTGTGGGAAAGTTGATCTAAGATGTTCCCAAAATGTATCTTGGCCTCCCCTTGTAAGTTAGTCACAAACTCATCAAAAGCAATTAATTCTCTTTTTACTTCAAGAGACATCTCATCATCAAATTCATCATTGGCTAAGGGAGTGGAGTGATATGATGAAGATAACTCAGTTCCTCTTGCCATAAGGCAAGTGACGTTCTTGTTGGGAGTATTCTCATTTGGAGAATCAAAGAGTGAGAATGTCGGAGTAGATGTAGTGGCTAGAGAATCCACCGCACTTGATGTTTCCTCTTCCTCATCTTCATTGTAGGAGGAGAATTCTTCATGAGTGATTAATACAATTTCGCCCTTCTTCTTATTGATTGGATTCTTCTTGATGAAGGGTTTCTTGTAGGGAGCTTTGGAAGTTGTCTTTGGCACAAGTTTACCCCCATGATCTTCTCTCTTCTCATAGGGACAAACCCTCCACAAAGTGATAGCGGTCACCACGATTGAAGCAAGTTCTCAATTTAGTGACATTTTCTCTTTTTCCATTTGGGTTGCTTCTTCGTTGCATTTCCATCTTGGCCTTGGCGGGGTTCTTCCAAAAGTTCTTTGCATAGAAATCCATGTATTGACCATGTGCAATCTTGACATCATCGGGGTGGCTCATGGAGAGGCCTTCATCACTACCATCTTCATCCCCATGTTCCACAACTTTGGCCTTCAAAGCAAGGTTGACAACATTGCTCATGCCTAGGGCTCTATCACGGGCATCTTTGGCATTCTTCGCGGCAACCTTGAAAGAGGCCATCTCTTGCATAACTTCATTGGAGGTCGTGAGATGGTAGTTGTGTCTTCCTTGTAGGCTCTTCAAGTCGGTGGGCTCAAAGGGCATGAGTGCACTCACATATTTTCTTTTTATCCAAGCATCATCCACATGTGAGGCACCCACATTCCTAAAAGCGGTGGCGGTGGTCTTGAGCCTACGGTACATGTCCTCATTATCTTCACCTTCCTTAATATAGAAGCCTTCAGCTTCATTGCTTAATGCATCATACCGGTTCCTCCTCATGCTCTCATTCCCAACAAATAACACTGGGAGAGCATCCCAAGCTTCCTTGGCGGTGTTGAGGTGCTCAATGTGTGGGTAATCCTTTGTACCCAATCCTTGATGAATCGTGTGCAAGGCGGTGGCATTGAGTTGACTATTGACAACTTCTCTTCTTGTCAAGTGTTTGGATCCCTAATATAGAGCCTTTGTTCAATGATGTTCCATAGTTCAATGCAAGAGCTACACACATGAGTTTTCATTAGAGATTGCCATTGAGCAAAAGTAGTAGATGCTTCAAGCTTTGGTGGTTCACCTCTAATGTTTACATGGGGTGAGGAATTGGAGGGTTGGGAGTGTACCATCCATGAGAGTCATGGTGCTCTCCCTTCTCACCAACCCTTTTTGTGGAGGAGTTAATGTTGCCTTGATTATCCCCCACCACCTTATCCGTGGGAGATGCCGAGGCATTCTCTTTGGATAATGGTGGTAGTTCCTCTTGAGGAGATCGGGATGATGAGACAACCTTATCTTTAACAAGTTGATCAAGTAACTTGTGCAATTGTTTGATCTCGTTGGCATGGTGGAGCTCTGATGACCCACAAGTATAGGGGGTGTATCGTCGTACTTTCGATAAATAGGAGTGTCGATCCCAACAAGGAGCAGAAGGTGCTAAACAGTGGTATGGAGCAGGAACTCTCTACAAATACTTAGCAAATGGATTTTTAGGGGTATTCTGATAAAGCAACAAAACAACGTGCAAGTAACAAAGAACAAACGCAGCAAGTGTCCCAATCCTTTCTTAGCAAAGGACAAGCCAGTGGAAATACTTATAAGGACCAACGTTCTCGAGGACACATGGGAATTCTGTCAAGTGCTTTCGCTTCAAATAGCCGAGTACTCTTCTTTGGTGTTGTAAGTGTTGTGTGGGTGAACCTGTGCTAATGTACCGACCTTACTTGGACTAATACATACTTGTGATTAAACCCCCTGCAAACATCCGTAACTATAGGAAAATAATTAAGATATAAATTTAACCACAGCCTTAAACTCTGAGATCCTACACTCCCTTGTGCAAAGGTGTCCTAACGGGAGTTCAGGTTTCTGTCACTCCGGCAACCCCACAATAAGTAGCCAAATACACAATGCGTTCCCCTAGGCCCATAAATGGTGAAGTATCATGTAGTTGATGTTCACATGACACCACTAGAAGAATAGAACCAAAACTTAAATACTAAACCATTGAATAATAACTCAACATAAATCCACTAATAACAACATGACTTCTCCCATGTCCTCAAGAACTAAACGAACTACTCACGAGACATCATATGGATCAAGATCAAAGATGATATGGTAATGGATAACAATCTAAACATAAACACTAATCCAATGGTTCCACTCACAAGCATCAACTATAATAGTAATTAACACCGGGAAAGTTTCCCCTAAGAACTAAAGCAATATCCAACACAATTGTTACAGCGGGACGGAGTGGTGATGATGGTGCTGGTGGAGATGATGGTGTGGATGATGATGATCCCAATGAAGCCTAGATTGACGATGTTGTTGACGACGATGATCTCCCCTCTCCAGGAAGGAACTCCCCCGGCAGAAATCTATCTGCCAGAGAGATCTTTCTCTCTTTGTGTTTTCCGCCCCGCAGAGGCGGCGAAAATCTATCTGTGGTCGCCCCCTAGCCTTAGGGTTCCGTAGGGAAGATATAGACGAAGGGGCAGAGTCGGGAGTGTCAACACCCAGATTTTTAATCCTAGATGCCTGTTATGCCATACATCGCAATCCCAGGATTTCCATTTTTGTGAGACATAATAGATTGGATATCACAGTACATCATCCATTACAAACCATACATAAGGTCTTACACAAACACGGATCTCATGATTCAGTCTTAATACAATTCAAGCAGCGGAAATAACGTAATAATAACGATAGTGTAGGCGAGGCTCCATCTTCATGGTCACAGGCAATGCTGACGATGGGAGATGATCCTAGTTGTCGTAACCTTCCTGATGTCCGTCTTCCTGATAGTCCTCCTCACAGTCTGGTCATGGGAATAGCCAGGAATAAGCCATGAGTACTTTAAGTACTCGCAAACTAATACTAACAAGTGAAGTGGTTTTGAGTAGGAAGTACTAGGCTCTAGGTTATTTTTCAAAAAGCCAGATTTATCTCTACTAAGTTCAGAAGCAAAGAAAGCTAGTTGAAAGTTTTATATCACCTAAGTGGGAACTTGAGTTTCATATCACAACTCTGTTGTGGTCAAGTCAAAGTCATAAATCATTTCATAAGTCATTTTGAAAACATCCGACGACAGAACAGTATGGCCACTCCAACTATCCATAACCGCGGACGCGGCTATTTGAATAGTTTGACACTCTGTAGAGGTGGTACACTTTCACCACAACATTCGATACATCTGTCAGGAACAATCCTGAATTCAGCATACTCAGTATGCGGATAATCAATCCTAACCTTTCAATTACACGCCCTAGTATAGGCACCTCTCCTATGAGTTTGTCCTCCCAACCATGACGAACTGTCATCTTGGGAACTGCATAGGTGGACAATCTTCACAAGGTAGCCTCGACTCAACCTTGGCCGCAAGGGAACCCATACTAAGGTATATAAATTTCCAGTCAAGCCCTACCCAAATTTCGGGTATTGTGGTTATACGGTAAAATTGGAATGGTATCGCATCCAGACAACCATCAGTTTTATAAAGGACTAAGGCTCATGCCTTAACACTTTCATCATCAAAATCATTTGGTGTTCAAGAACACATGGCAAAACATTTCAGTAGAATGACTCATCATTCTAGGGTTTTCATAACCATTTTCACCAAGTATTCCCGTCTAAAGTTAATCAAGTTTTATGCTTAGCACTAGCATCTACAAGTGGGGGTAAATACTAATGAGGGGTGGTACATAAGTGTGAACTAGCTAAGTTCAATCTCATGCCTCAGGATGACATCAAGATTATCTAACTTAGGCCAAGTTTTATGCTCTTTATGCTACCTTCAATTATCCCTATAATATCTACAAGTCACCAAGTAAACTCAAATAAAAGCTTTGATAAAGAAATAAAATACTAAGCTTGTAAGTAAAACTAGGATTGGGTATCATCAAATGTATCTAACCAAGCATGCTTAATGCATTGCATAGGTTATCTAACTTTCATAGTTGCAAGTGTTAGCTTGCCTTGTGCAGAGCACTGGTTGAAGTTCTCCTCGGCTTCTTCCTCGTAGTATCCTCCTTCCTCCTCGTATCCTTGGTCGGTACTAGCGTCTATAAATAAATACGAGGTACACAATCACCAAACAATACTTAACTATTTCTATTTATCACACCAAGGTTTTCACTAGATGATATAGGATCATCACAAACATTACAACCATTAAGGCAATTAGTTTTAATTCCTTTATTTTAGAAAGTTAATTTCTACTCATTGAAAAACTACTTAAGATTTAATATTCTCCATCTTAAACATGGGATCACATGTCATCACCACATATTTCAGTACATGGGAATGTGATTTAAAGTGGTGTCACAATTTAATAAGGTTTAACCTTTTTATTAATTAAATAAAGTGACTAGAATGGCCTATGGGGCATTCTTTTATTACTTGATCATTATTTATGTAAGTAAACCTATATATTATTATATATTTAGAAAGGTCTTGTTAAATGTGATTTTTGAGAGTTGGAATCAACTCAAAAGCTTTTGTGGTTGAATTTTGAAAAATGTTTGAATGCAGAAAAGCTTCTGCCTTGTTATTTTTACTATAGATGATCTACGAATCCAATTGTTTTGAATCCAATTGTCTTGGATTGAGCATTTCAGTACCTTTCTAACAAAATTGGTTTGATGCATTTTGGTTCAGTGAATCGAGCTAGGTTGATTTTTGAATCTAGATACAGAACTAAATTTGAAACTAAAATAATAAACCTAAATTTGAATTACTGGGTCGCGCGGGAGGTTAACTGGGCCGGCCCACTACGCACAGTGTGCGCGGGCTGGTTAAGTGGATGTCCCCACTCGTCAGTGAGACAGAGGGGTGCGAAGCGGTATGGGTGGATGTGGACCGCACGATCAAGCTGTAATCCTACGGTTGCGGTTCATCGTCCACGTCGGGCAACGCCGGCGAGACAGAACCCTAGCGCGGCCAGTGGGGGTCGTGGGAGGCTCACCATGGCTCAGGCGATGGTCGGCGACGGGGGCGAATGACGAAGTCGACGACGGTGACCCTCCAGGTACCGGCAGCTCCTCCTGCGGCGGCTCCAATCGACGGCGCCCTTCTCCTCCAGCAGCGGCAGACTCCGGCCAAATTCCGGCGATGCGCTGCTCGCCTTGCTTCGAGAGTGAGGTGGGGTGCTTCTGAGAGAGAGGGGAGTGAGATGGTGTGAAGAATTCGTGCTGGGGTGGCCTCTAATTATAGTGCCTTAAGGGGACCGACGGGCGCGGGCTGAGCTCGTCGTAGTCGTCGGCACAGCGAACTAAAGGCATGGGCGACGATAGGGGGCGGTGTTGTGCTCCCTGGTGAAGCTCAACGGCATGGCTACGCGGCGTGGGGCGGTGTGAAATGGTCGGAACATCACGGCGCTCTAGGCGGGTCCAATGGCAGTTTTAATGGCGCACAACATCTACGGTCCGTGCGGCGGTGAAAGGGCATGTCTGCGGTGTTCCTGGGGTGGTGGCGATCCTGCTTGCACGCGGCGAGGGGGCTCGCGGTCTATGGGCATGTGTCGCGGTTGGCGCTCTGGCGCACTCTCGGCTCGCTCGTAGAGAGGCTTGGCATGCTCGGGGTGTGTGGTCCAGGGGATGGCCGCGTTTGAGGCTTGGACAGGGAGTGGAGGTGGACGGTGGAGAGTGTCCCAGACATGCTTGCTATGCTTGGTGCTTCTCCTAGCTTGCTGTCGACATGGGGGTGGCAAGTTAGGCTCGGCATGGTCACCACTGATGGCTATGGCATGCTCACAGTGGTGCTAAAGCTTGTTAGTTGAGCTAGATCATCTACTGAGAGTGTAGTGTGAGCTATAGAGGGAACAAGTTAGGCCAAATTTACTACTCACAATAGTGTTTGTGGTTTGTTTTTTTGGTGCCAGCAAGGTGTTTGATGAAATGGCTGCAAGAGATTCAAATTTGAATTTTGGATTCAAACTTGGTGGATGTGTTGGTTACATACTAGGGAGTCTCTGGTTAGTTGGAAAGGTCAAGTGGAACTGGTTCGGTTGGTTTTTGAAAAAGGGGTGATCTTCACATATGAATCAGATTCAATTTTGAAATGTGACTTGAATCAAGTTGCCAAATGTTTCTGCAAGTTTGAAAGGTGGGCTTTGATTCACTTTTACTTGGTCTTACAAGGGGTGAAAAGAAATGGAAAATTTTCTGTTTGAAATCTTGGAGTAGAAACACTCAAAGTGGCCTAGTGAGCAAGATTGGCAAAAATGACCATTTGCCTTATTTGTTTTGTTTTTGGATTTTCTCTTGATTTGTTTCTGCTTGGGAATGTTTTAGATGATGTTGTTTTCATATTTAAACCATTCCTTGTTATTTAGATCAATCTCACAAGTCCATCATCACATACACACATGCATTCATAGTGATTTGGAATTAACAAAAGTTTTTGTTAACCCTAATTTTGGTGATTGGAATTTGATAATCATTGTTCAACATTTTTGGGATGTTACACGGAGCCGGGCAGGTGGGCCACACCTGCCTAGGCGCGTCCCAGGGTGGGCCCGCGCCTAGGGGGGTGTGGGGCCCCTATGGCCCTTCTTCGCTCCTCCTTCTGGCTTCCTCAATCTTCTAAAAAAATAATATTTTCCCATATTTTTCTGGTATTTTTCTGATCTTCACGAAATTGCACCGAAACGCCTTCTTTTCCATCAGAATCCAGACTCCGGCAGTTCATCCTCCAAGAATCATCCAACATGCATAAACAGATGAAAAGCCATAAGTAATACCTCATAATAAGACAAATATCAATGAATAGAGGTAGATTATGATATAGAATGGTGATGCAAATTGGGTGTATCAACTCCCCCAAGCTTAGACCTTCACTTGTCCCCAAGCGAAAACAGAGCTCAGTAAACATGTCCACAGGTTTATGGAGTGAAGTGTCGATAAAAGAATACGAACAAGAAGCATCACACTTACCATTACACAACTCATAGAAGAAAGCAACTCGCCATTATATAACTTAGCTTGCAACCAAGTACATCAGTCACAATAGAGATGCATAAAGATAAATCATAATTGGAATTGGCAAACTTATTCTTGGTCAGAGAACACCTGGCAAATAGTTTCACAAAAAGCTTTTTGTAGAAGTTTTTCAACAGGATCACTCTTTGCTCAAAAAGGTTTTTCAATGAAGGATTTCAAAGTAATACTCAATAGATAAAAGTTTTGTGCAAACAAGGAAGATAAAGAACATGATTGAGTAAATCACCATATGAATGCTTGCAACTCAACAACTCAAATACTTGCTGGAGATAGAGAGGAAGTAGGTTTACTGACTCAACTTGGTAACTAGGAGAAAGGTCCCTTCATAGAGGGTAGCAGGGATTACAAGTCATAAAGAGCTTTCAAAAGATTATGGTACTTACTAGCTTTGAGCCCTCATTGCCCCTATCATAGGCATCTTGAGATGATTAAGGTTAAAGTGCACAAAGATGGAGTATATGCTTGACGAAATATAAGTTGGCAATCTCATGTCCCTTGAATATGAGGGCCACTCCTGATGCTACTCAACTTTGGTAACCGGTAAGTTCTTCTCATTGTAATTACATGCGTATCATAGAGAACCGCCAACGGGGTACCCCTTGCACATGGCACAGGAGCTATCCCATAACCAAAATGACAAGGCAAGCAGCAATGAGCATCTCAACGATCTTTTTATTTACTATATACATAGCTTTTTATTGAGGATGCTTCATAGATAGCTCACTATGGTGATGCTGCAAGTTTCCACCATGATTAGGCATGGCTTAGGCTAGCGGCCCAGGCGTTTCTCTAACACAAAATACAGACTCCATGGACTTACAAGTTCCCTCTTTATTTGACACTGTTGACATCCATAGACAAAAGAGCACGATATCAACAGAGTACAAGGTACAGGTGCAATGTTGAAAGCGTTCCCAGCGACAACACGGTTCTGCTAATTCCAACGTATAGATGCAAGCATATACAACTTCGATGACACAATGGTTCAAGTCTATTAGGGGCAAAGAAATAAGGTGTGCCATCAAGTTCGTGAGAGATTTACTAACTAGTTTTCACATAACAAAATACTTTTTAATTCAAAAGGTAGATGAAGCTTGAGAATTTGCTTGGAATATAAAAAGCTACTAGGTAGATATGGTGGACACAAGTGGCAAAGTTTTTGGTTCAAAGGGATTGGAAACATGATAAATATGCCTTCTCAAAACAGGTTTTTGGCTAGCAAGGCTGGGTAGCAAGAAAGAGAGTTGAAAGAAACAAGCAAAGATACAAGTAATAAATCCAAACATGAAATCTTCCTTGAAGACACAAAAGATCTTAAATAAAGAATACTAAGCTTATGAGCCAACAAGAAAGAATACAAATGATACAAAATAGCTGCAAGCTTTTTTTTTAAACCTCAAAAGGTATTGCTACTGACGAGAAATCGGTTTGCTAAAACCAATTTAGATCCACTTGATGCTCCCAAAGTGATGCCAATACTGATCAACAAGATCCATCATATAATAGAGATTGCAAACTAAAATAAGAAGTGCAAAAATTAAAAGATGAGACTTCTCATTAATATTCCAATAAAGGCACTCACACCAAGGGATACATAGATAATCAACTAAAGGAGAGATACTTCCACATGCAAACCAAACTATAAGATAACCTCTCTACCAAAGATATGAATCCACTAAAAAGGTAAAAGATGAAAGATAAAGATAGTGATACCGCGGCACTCCCCCAAGCTTGGAACAAGCTAAGGGGATGTCAAACCTGATGACGAATTACTCCTACGGTGGCGGTGGTGTTTTCTTGTCATCATAAAACTTCCAAGGCAATGGTTCCCCATCCAAAAAGGATGTCCTTGTCTCTGCAATCCTGAAACTAGCAGCAGAGCTTATGCGATCAAACCTAGCCTCATACTCACAGTTTTGATTTTGTATGTCATAGAGTTGTGCTTGTAATTGGTTGGTGGTCTGACGGAGTGAGAAGATTTCTTCTCGGAGCTCAGCCACCTCCTTCTCGTGTTTGATGATGAGTTCTGAACTTATCTTGTGAATAACATCCACTTCGCGTTCTGCCATCTTCTTGTACCTGAAAACCTCCTGCTCCATTGCTTCCAACATGTCTTCTAGACTTCCTTCTCCCTTGGGGCCTTGAAATTCTTTCATCTGTACCTTCCCATCTTTGAGAATCAGCTCCTTGGGATGAATCGTCAACTCATACATGTATGGGTTGAGGACATCCGCAGAGGAATCCTCCATGGGTGATCTAGAGGAAGACATTGTAGCTCCAAAACTAAGAATTTGCCTCACAGAAACAGATTGAAACAAAAACACGACGAGAACTCGATGCAAGAACCTCGAGGAATCTGGGGGGGGTATATATTGCGAAGTTTCAAAGCATAAGGAAGGTTTTAACATGGAAACGAGGCGGAGTTGGAGCTCGAGGGAGGCACACCCCCTCCAGGTGCGGGGCAAGGTGGGCCCGCACCTGGGGTGGGTTTGGCCACCCCGGCCTTCGGTTCCTCCTCTGTTCCGTCTCATAACTTCCCTTATGTATTAAAAACATCAAAAATATAAAAATATTGGGGTTTCACGAACCTTCTGTTTTTACCACTTTTACCTATTCAAGGACGAACTCTACAGTTTCTGGTGTTTGGCTTCTGATAAATTCTTCTGGAGTCACCATTTGAATAACATCCACATCTTCATTATAAGAATCTCCAGAAATATAATGTTTTAGTCTTTGACCATTAACCACCTGTGTTGTGTCATCCTTTAGAGAAGAAATTTTGATGGCACCTGTACGGTACACTTCTTTGATAACAAAAGTTCCTTCCCATTTTGAGAGTAGTTTCCCTGCAAAAAATCTGAGACGAGACCTATACAAAAGAACGTTCTCACCAACATGGAACTCCCTTTTGAGAATTCTCCTATCATGCCATCTTTTTACTTTTTCCTTAAAAATCCTAGCATTTTCATAAGCTTCACCTCTCCACTCATCTAAATTACTTAAGTCGAGCAGTCTTTTCTCACCCGCGGGTCTAAAATCTCTATTCAACTCTTTCACTTCCCAATAATATTTGTGTTCTAATTCTAAAGGCAAGTGACAAGCTTTCCCATAGAACAATTTGTAAGGAGACGTCCCCATAGGATTTTTATAAGCAGTTCTATAAGCCCACAAAGCATCATTCAACTTTTTAGCCCAATTTTTTCTAGATCTATTGACAGTCTTCTACAAGATAGATTTAATTTCCCTATTGGAAAGTTCTACTTGCCCACTAGTTTGGGGGTGATAAGCTGAAGCAATTCTATGGTTTACATCATACTTAGCGAGAGTTTTTCTAAAAACCCCATGAATAAAATGAGAGCCTCCTTTAGTCATGATATATCTAGGCACACCGAACCCAGGAAAAATGACATCCATAAGCATTTTCAAAGAGGTCTTACCATCAACACTATTTGTAGGTATGGCTTCTACACACTTTGTAACATAGTCGACAACAACAAGAATATGAGTGTATCCTTTTGAAGGGGGAAAAGGTCCCATAAAGTCCAATCCCCAACAATCAAAAGGTTCAATAACAAGAGAATAATTCATAGGCATTTCATTGCGTCTAGAAATGTTACCTACTCGTTGACATTCATCACATGATAATACAAACTTCCTTGCATCTTTGAAATGGTTAGGACAATAAAAATCAGATTGTAAAACCTTCTGTGCAGTCCTATCCCCTGCATGATGTCCTCCATAAGCACTGCCATGACATTTTCTCAATATCTCTTGTTGTTCAAATTCTGGAACACATCTTCGCATAATGCCATCTACTCCTTTATATAAGTGTGGGTCATCCCAAAATTAATGCCTTAGATCATAAAAGAATTTCCTTCTCTACTGAGCTGTAAAGGTTGGAGGCAAATACTTGGAAACAATAAAGTTAGCATAATCAGCATACCAAGGACTCTCATGCAGACTTACCCTTATCGCAGCCAACTGCTCATTTGGAAAACTATCATTAACAGGCAATGGGTCAAAAGAAATGTTTTCCAAACGATATAAATTGTCAGCAACAGGATTTTCATCACCTTTCCTATCTACAATATGCAAATCAAACTCTTGTAAAAGCAAAACCCACCTGATAAGTGCGGTGACCCAGCATACCACTGCATGATGTAGTACACTATAGTCGTTGACATAACACCAATGAAACACCGTTCACTAGTATTACATCCCTCAGAGTGGTACAACAGAAACACAGCAGGTCCAAGACATGACTATAGGTTACAACTCAACTCTTTACACAAGATCCAGAGAACACTCTAGGTTAAAGAGAGAGAAAGAAACTTCTTATATGGCTAGATATAAATAACTCCAAAACTATCTAGTATCTTAACTAATGATCTGGCATTGCTGCTATTGCAATACACTATAGAAATAGGTTCTATGGCTAGAGATTATATTCATATATACTTAGTAACCTCATCTTCACTTGAGTTGATGTATATGTTGACTTTCTTGACTTCATTGAAGAGCTTTAGCCCTCGATGATGATTCCTGGAGCATGACTTGACGTAGACGTCGTCTGTACTGGCTTTAGAACCTAGCAAGGGTTAAGAAGATACTTTGAGTACGAGCGTACTCAGTAAGTTCACTAGAAAAGGGGTGTTTGATGCACTATATCTATAGCCACAGACCATAGGTCGTAGGCAATGCAAGTTTTCGTAAACATTTCTTCAAAGGTTGCTTTTATTCTGAAAAGCTATGTCCGTCAGCCTTCACGGGTTTACCAGAACTTTCATGGAGTTCCTTTCCTGCCGCGTTCGCAGCTCCTTCCCGGAACAGGGAGTAACAAGTTACAGTTCTTACACTCTGCAGAGGTGCGTCACTTTACCCATGAGAGACCTTAGGTTTTGTTGCACGGCTGGGAGTATGTCCCCGTTCAAACTTCCTTGGTTTGAGGCCCAACCTAAGATCCAAGCCAATCACTGCCTTCTCCGCGACCCCGCATGTCTCCTTGGTGTATGCCATGCCCACCTATTGAATTATGGCAATAGGCAATACAAACCGTTCAGATGCCGGAACTATCGTGGGACGTTGAGGGCTCCCACCCATATGCTGCATATCCTCTATGAATTACCAGTTAATATGCACGCTACGAGTGATAACAGCCATGACCCGCACATCCGGCTCCATGCGAGAGGGAAAAGATACAACTGACTTCTCCATCCCATTCCAAATCTCATGGTCAACTCGTAATATACGGTGCAAGAATCACTAGCGACATTGGTTGTTAAGTCCTAGATAATATGTTCCTTTACCACCGGAACTCTTATAGTAGGTTATTACCTCATGGTAAATAACCTATAATCACATTATTATGAAAATAGTGTTTTCTGTCCTTTTTCAAATGCAGGTGATGACAACACTGGATTTGCAAAATACTTTACTAAAAATAATCAAAGGACATGAGCAAGTGTGAACGTGCCTTTTGTGATTGCAAGATTATGCACTCACGGTCTTCAAGACAATATAAAAGATCCAATATCTGAAATCAGCATCATTGGTCTGGTAAGACCTAATGTTTAAAGAAGCAAGATGCTATTATGCGTAAGTAATGTAATGCAATTTTGTAAACTCGAATCCCGGGAATAGCGTTGATCTAGGGTTTGGATACTGGAAATGGCTACTTTAGAATGTGTTGTCCTTTTAGATAAGTTTTATACTTGTGCTTCTTATTAAGGCTTGTGAGTATGTGTGAAACAATATGTAAACATAATGGCATACAACAATAATATATACTAATGAGATGTGCTAGTCAAGGACTGCTTATATGAGAATTATCTTATCTTCAAGTTTTACCTTGCAAATGATGACATTTATAAGGAACTTAAGTGTTAACAATCCTAGGTATATAAGTAAAGCTTAATGTAATGTGATTATTATTAATTGTCATATGTTTACTGAAGTGGCAAAACGAATAACTTTTGAAGAAAAGATTCCTCTAATAAGGTTTAAACAATCCTTGTGGCTAATCAGAGGTGGTTGATGTTATTTGTGCTTGATAGAACAGTTTGGACTTGAGATGCTTTACAACTTAATTATAACAGACTAAAGTTAACTATAAAGTACATAATAAAGTTTTTAGAATAGTATTTAAAGTATTATAGACTAATGTTAACTTTAAAGACATAGATGGGCTTAAGGCATATTGCTTGTGTTATTTGTACCAGGTGTACTTTATAATGTTTCTCTAAGGATACTTTAAGAATGGTAACACTTCTATTTCCATAGTGGTTTCCTAATTGTTTAGTGGAATAGAATCATTTTCCTTTTTATGGATGAGTGGTTATAGTTTGTAAACAAAGAAATAATGTTACTTAACTACTTATGGATTCAATATAGTGTTTTGGTTTGTTTATAACTTATAGTTGAAATATTGGAGTAGGTTTTGTTTCACTACAAGGTTATTCTTGGAGATTTTATAATATATAAGGATCCTTTTATAAAATAATCTACACTTATGGTTTAAGGATAATTAAATAAAATTGTATTTAAAATGTGTTAAACCATTTTAACTTCACACTAACAATATTTAAGACTAATACTATTTATTGGACTCTATTAGCTAATTTTTAGAATTATGAGCAAATTTTATTTATCTTTATAAGAATTATTAGTTAAAGAAATAGGTTTAAATTCAAGTGATTGAAGTGTTTAACTCTTTATTTAACTCAAAAGTGGAATATTATATTTTTAACATGTAGGTATTATTTTTGTGATCATCTTGGTATATTACACTTATTTTTGTGATTTAAAAATAATAAGATATGATTTTTATAATAATTATTACTTTATAAATACTTAATAAATAACAAATATTTAATTAAGTGGAATAATAATGCATGATTATAGTTTTAAGTTATTTTTTTTTATTTTTCCAAGATTTTTGGTATTTTATTTATATTTTTTTAACATTCACCAATATTAAAATATGAATTTTCAAAGTATTAATACTTATAAAATATTTATTAAATATTAATAATTTAAATTTTTAACATAATAATGTTTGTTAATAGTTTTAAGTTATAGATTTTATTTTTCTACAACTTTTCATATATTATACACATTTTTCTAAATTATAAATCAAAAGATATTAATTAAACAAGATTTAATCATTTTATTACATTTCAGGAAATATTTATATTTGATCTTAAAATGTTTATCTATTTTCTTAAATAGAAATACTTTTTATACCGGAGCTACATCTACCTTAGTCACTGACTAGTGGGCCACATGCCACATCACATATCCAGATTAGCAAATACAAATTTTACTTAATCCATTTCTACTCTTAGTCGATGACACGTGGGACCAGGGCCATGTCACATGCCACATGGGCAAGGACCAGTCAAACAGTTGACCATGTCAACCCTGGCGCATGCATGATGTCATTGTGACATCAGCACGCCCTCCACCACCAGAAAGTGGTCACCGGCGGCGAACCGGGGCTCCCTAGTGACCGTGGATGGTTGGGTTAAAACCGTGAGGGCAAGGCGATCCTAGGGGTGGTGTCAACGCTACGATTTAGTCGCCGGAGTTGCTTCGGTGACGTCCTACGGCGGCGGCACCCATCGGCCCGACGGCGAACTCGAGCTACAAACGATGCTAGGAAGTGTAGTTAGGGTTGTTCGATGCGGAAACTCACCCCCGACGTGATGGAGTGGTCGGCGATGTAAATGGTGACCGGAGGCGAGTACAAGGTCGCCGATTCCGGCCGGCGGCTGCGGAGGAAATTAATGAAATTTGCTTGACTACGCACTCCCCTTGATTCCATCCTGCTCTCAGATGATCAACATGCGATGGTGCTTCTCCTCGACCCCTCCACGCATGTCAAGGTGGACTAACGACGGCTAGCCAAAGCTCGCCGGCAGCGGCATTTGTTCATCGAGGAAGACAGAGGGAGTTTGAGGGGGAATTAAGGAGAGAGGAAAGTAGCTGAGGCTCGGGCGATCCTTATCCAACCTTTTATACGACAAGGCGAGCTCGGACACGATGGCACGGTGGCGACGACGGCCGAGATGCGGCGGCGCTACTGAAGGTTAAGGTGGGCGCGAATCACTGCGCGAATCCACCTGGCGGACACCAAACAAGTTGGGGCGAGGTTCGGAGACGGTCAACCGCGTCCGGATGGTCCAGAATTGCGGCGGCGACGTGGCTCGCCGGTGGCGTGTCGATCAGCCAAAGGAAGAAGAAGATGACGGTTCTCTCTCGCGTGGGACCCGCTTGCCAGTGAGAGAACGAACGGTATGTGGGCTCGGGCCAAGGTGGGCTCGTTCTGGGCTACGAGAAGAAGAGAAAGTCTGCTACTGCTGGTTGCTCTGAGCGGTGTATAGACGATGGGCCTTGGCCTGGTTTTGTTTCTGTTATTTTTTTCTTTTTTTATCTTTCTGTTTTCTTTTCTTTCAAGATTTTTGTATTTAAACACTTGTTTTGATTTTTTCTTTATGGAAGTTCTTTGTTGAATACTTGCAGGAATGATAAATGGTATATAAAAAATCATTTTGTGAGTTTTTATTATATATTGTTATAATTTTCTTTATTTTATTTATACATATACTTTTCCTATTATTATTTGTGAGGGCCTTTTCATATGAATTTAATTTATCTAATATTCATAAACTTATTAAAGAATGCTTTACTATTAACCCATGAGAATTGTTGCTTCTTTTTTGATACATAAAGTTCTAAGGAACTAATATGGTTAATATTATTCCCATGAATCCATGAAATAGCAATGTATATATTTTATTATAACTAATACAAGAGTTAGGGTTTTAGGGATTTGTTAATTATATTATACCCTTATAGAATGATTTTTATTTCCTCCAAATAAATGTAATGATAATGGTTTATAGTAATTTCCAATTATGTGATACACATAATTTAAAAGTTTGAAAGTGTCAAAGATATATTTGAGTGATTTGCTATAGGAAATTATTCCTATAAGACATTGTGGAAATAGGATAATAAATCAATCAGATGAAATGGATTTTATGTTTGGTTAAACATTTAGGGTTTAGTGTTTTATCCAGAATTCCTATCTTCCATACTCCAATAATTCTAGACTTCTAATTAAGGAATTCCTTTCCTAGATATATTACTTCTTCATATCTAACATCATGTGTTAACATGATGAGCTTTACTTCACAAAAATGTTCTTATCCACCTTTTATTCTTCTAAATCCATTTATAATTCCAATGAGCTTGACACTGAAGCTTTCATAATCTTCTCATATCTATACTTGGTTATATCAAACTATTCTACTATTAATAATCTCCAATCCAACAAGTGGTTACTTCTAACTCCATTCATACTCTTTGTTAATCACCCTTCTATAATATTACTTCACTAAATGTATACATCAAATCCCACTTCACCTCAAGTGCTTAGTATTTCCAAAGAGGAAAATACTACCTCTTTAATCCAATGTTGCTCTAACATCATATTCATCATACTATCTTGTCTCTACTTGACCCCAGTATCTAGTACTCCAACCTCACATTATATTAATATGACTTGTCATGGCTAACCTAGGATAACATATCTAGACTAGGGTTTAATCATGTTCTACCCACCAATGTCACTTATACAGGATATAAGCATTCAATCTTGGTGACTAAAGCATGGTCCATTATAATCCTTTGATCATTTATGGCCTAGGTTTCCAATTGGGTAATCAAGGCTTCCATCCATACAACATTATAGTTGTATTATAATTATCTTCTGTTTAGCTCTATTGGATTAAGAGATATAATTATTGACTTACCTACTTGATCCAATAGGACTACTCCTGGTAACTATCTTCAGGATTCATCCTTGTTATCTTCTTTGTTACCATATTGATTTGATTTCCTTCAGTCACTCCCATCCTATAGATGATATCCAATACTAGCATTACTATTTACCTCTTCTTACTTCTTTCTCTAAGGCTTTAAAGTAAATGCTATGATAAAGACAAGAGTTGATAGGTCAAGAATTGATAGGTTAAGAATTGGTGAATCAATAGTTGATTACTCAACATTGATGAATAACAAATATAAAGATAGGATTCCATAAGGATTGATATGGAAATAAAGATATATGGTGAATGTTCTTGACTTGGTTTCTTTCCTACTCAATCTCACTAAAAAATTAAGATTGTATTACCATGATGTTCATGGTATAAGTAGATGAGATTAAGATTTAATTGTTACATTCCTATTATTTAAGTTAGATTTATAATTTGGTATTCATGAGTTGTTGTAATGAATATTATGATATGATTACCTAAGGATCAAATATAAATAAGTAAGTAATCTATTAGGGTTAACTTTTAATTACATTTGATCTACCCTTAGATCAAATCTCCCTTACCCAAAATAAGGTTTTAGCAAAGGTCATATTGAAACTTATCGCAGTCAACTTGATGATCTACTTCAATTCCATCAAGTTAAGGGAAGCTTCAATCACTTTGACAAGTTTTATTTAAAAGCGCGAAAATTATTCGGATTTTCTATGCATGAATGCAATGCACACATCGGTGTTCAGCTTATTTCTAAGCTCTAATGCTAGGATGTTACAGTAAGTCTAGGCTTAGCGTCCTTCTTTGTCATAAGGTACTTGATAGCAGCATGATCAGTATGAATAGTAACATTTGAATCAACAATATAAGGTCTAAACTTATCACAAACAAAGATTATAGCTAAGAACTCTTTTTCAGTAGTAGCATAATTCTTTTGAGCAGCATCTAGAGTCTTGCTAGCATAATGAATAATATTCAACTTCTTATCAACACGTTGTCCAAGCTCATCACCCACAACAAAATCACTAGCATCACACATAATTTCAAAAGGTAAACTCCAATTGCCGTGGTGTGGAACACGGCAGAGCCATCGGGGATGGCAAAGAAGGGACACACAGATGCATTCGGTGGCTCATGCAACGGGTTGGGCACGATGCACTGCAAACACAGGGACGTACCCAGGTTCGGGGCCCTCTTGGCAAGGTAACACCCCTACTCCTGCAAGATGAACTATTTATGGGAGCTCGATGCTTAGTACAAGTGCTCCTTGAGCTGTTTCCTTAGCTACTATCGGTGGCTAGAGGAAGATGGAAGCTAGATGCTAACACTTCTCTTCTACTACTGTCTTCACTTTGAGTCTATGTGAGTCTATCTCAGTCTACCTAGAACCCTGGCTCTGCCCTCCCTTATATACTGGTCTGGGGGCAGATTACAGATTGGGTCCTAGGGTTTACTGTTTGGATATGGGCTTACAGGGCAGGGCCGACTACAGGGCCCAGCCGGTGGGCCAGGACCCAGTCTGCCCTTCTTTTAGCGTCATCCTTCTCTTTAGTGGTCACCCGGGCTTCCTTTGGGGCATCATCCTTGCTTTAACGGTCACCCAGACCGCTTTCGCCAGTCCAGCCGACCGTCTTGCTTTATATTTGTCTGGTAGCGCTGGTCATGACAGCATGCCAGCTTCCTTGATGATGAGGGAGAGCCAGAAGCGTACCCCGCACGGAGCGTTAGTCCTTCCGTGCTCTCCATCGAATCCAAGGTGAGCCGGGTGGGAACGGCCACCCGGCCGGTTCTTCTGGCCACCAGCTAGACAGGCCAGCCGGGAAGGTTATAAGCCCAGCCGAGCTTTCTTGCCAGACGGTTAGAGTTGTATTTATTGGAGGCCAGGCGGCCTGTATCTTCTGGAGCCGGCCTACTTATGCCTGGCTTTCCCCACCCGGGGGTTATCCCCCCGACACTACTCCTCGAGCACGTATGGGCTTGGCCGGTGGGCAAGATCTTCCGTGCTCCTTCCTTTCCTGAGAGGTTGCTTTACTTTCTTCGGCTGCGGCTTTTGCTTTTGTTTTCCGGCTGGAGTTAACCGGCTACGGAATCGATGGCCGTCCACTGGGTGTAAACAGCGAAGGCAGGTACCGGCTGGCAGAGCTGAAGACGAAACGTTTGGCTAGATGACGTCATTGATGCCGTCACCCACGTCCGTGGCTCTGGCGCACGTCGCGTCAGTTTGACTTCCGCGTCGATGCGTCAGTTTTTGGCAACTGCGCACGCAAACTTGCCGCAGCGTTTCCTCGGGGCAAGAGTGCACGCCTCGCCTCTCGCTCAAGCCCAGGGATCTTCTATGGCAACCACGACGGTGCAGGGGATCCGGAGCCGAAGCGTCGCGCAACTGTGGCACCGTGACGCCACGCGTCGCTCAGAAACTGAAGGGGCGACGTTGCCGCTTGTGGGGATAAATAGGGCTCTGAGGCGATCGGTTCCCACACTTGTCCATCCTCCGGCTCATCTTCTCCTCGTGCCCTTGCGCTCCTTGTTCTTGCGCGCCCTCTCCCTGTTGCCGCCGACCACCTTCTTTTCGCCAACCACGGCCTCCTCCTCTTCTGATATGCTGCTGGAGCAACGCGGCGATTGGTGCGGGTCCTTCATGACCGATGAACTCATCAACAAGTACCGGCGGGGGAGGTTTCTTCCGTCGTCGTTGCTTGTGAAGCACCGGCTTGCGCCGGAGGGGGAGAGGGTGCCGAACCCTCGGCCAGGGGAGCGTGTCGTATTTCTTGCGCACTTCACGCGCGGCTTCGGCCTCCCCGCCAGCCCATTCCTCCTCCATCTCATCGGCTTCTTCAACCTCCAGCTTCACCACCTTGGCGCCAACGCCATGGCGCAGCTGTCGCACTTTGCGGCCTACTGCGAGTCGTACCTTGGGGTGTGGCCTGAGGTGGGGAACTTTCTCAAGTTCTTCCACTTCAAGGCCCAGAACATCACCAAGGGCGGCGTGCTGACGAGGACGGGCTGCTGCGCCGTCTACCCGCGGACTTCCTCGCCGATGCCGCGGTTCGAGCTCCCCGACACTGTCAAGCTGTGGCAGCACACATATTTCTATGTGAGCAATGCCATGGAGATTGACTGGATCTGCCTTCCGCCCTTCACCGACGTGCCCTCGTCACAGAGGACCTAGACGACAAAGAGCATGGGCGTGTTGGCGGACCTCGATAGGATGGCTGCCCGGGTGGAGACAATGGTGGGGACAGAGAGGCTCACCGCGCGGGACATCACCTTGTCGTGTATGGTGCATCGCGTGCTTCCGCTGCAGAAGCGGTCGCACAAGATGTGCCATCTTTCGACCGCCAACGATCCGACGAGGACGTCGCGGAAGGATGTGCCCATCTAGGACCTGCAGAACTGGATTTCCATGATCTCCAAGTTCCGCACGAAGGGCAACTGGGCATACTCTTGCCCCCCGTACCATCGCGGCCGCCTGCCGCCGTCGGTAAGTTTTTCTCTGGTAGCTTTGCGCCTCGCTTCTTGTTTTTGCTAGCTTGCCTTGGGTGCCTTATGCCCCCTTCTTTGATTAGTTGTTCACGGCGCAGCTGGCCGAGGATGGCATGGGTGACTTCCCGCTTCCGTCCTTCTTGGAGGACAGGAAGCCGAAGAAGTACCCCCAGACGGACCCCGAAGGGTTTCCCGTCCGGGTGGACGATGGCCCCCCCGGATCCTCATGGTAGGTTGCTATCCGCAGCTTTTTCTTTCACCTTTGCTCTTGAGGTTATGGTCTTTATTCTTTGCTTGTGCCGCAGTCACCGACGAGGAGGGTCCCCGAGAAAGACCCGTGGCGAGAGCCCCGGGAAAGAGGGCGGCACCAGTGCCGTTCCTGCTCAAGTTGAGATGAAAAAGACGCGCCGAGGGCGTCAGGTTGTTGCTCCACCCTCCGTCGCCGGGTTAGTATCTCTCTTGCCCTTGCTTGCCACTCTGCGGTTTTGCTGGCTTCTCCTCTGACTCTTTGTTCTTTGCAGCGAGGCCATGGTGCTTGGCGACGGAGGTGCCACCGTCATGCCTCCTCCGTCGGTTGAAGAGGTGATGAGGTCGCCGGCTGCACCCGCGCCGGCTGCGGCTGGCCCGGCTGCGGCCAGCCCGGCTGCACCAGCCATGCCCTCTCCGCCCAGGGCGCCTGAGGGCTCCCCGACCACGGGCCTGCTGCATCAGGCTCCTGCGTCTTCGCGGTTGGGCCAGCTGCTTGCGGCTGCACAGGACTAGGAGACCCCCTGCCTCTCCTAAGGGCCGGCGTGAACCCGGCTTGGAGCGATGCTTTGAGCAGTTCCGCCAGACCCGTCATTACGAAGGTGATGGAGGGAGCGGGGGCCACGCAAGCGGCTACGGCGGATGCCGGTCAACCGGCTGGGAGGGAGTTGGTGGTGGCTGCGCCTTCGGGTGCAGCTGCCTATGATGACGAGGTGATCGTCACCAGCTCGAGGCCAGCTCCGGCTGTGCTGACGCCGGCTGCGATCCTTGCCCAGCTCTCCGACTCGGCACCCGTCGCGCTCAACCAGGTTCGCCACCTGGTTGAGGGAATGGAATAGGGCCTTGGCGAGGCCAAAAAATTGTCTGTTTTGATGGAGGTGAGTCGTTGCCCTTCATACGTTTTCCACTCTTTCATCCGGTTTGCTCCTCTATTGCTCATTTGCTTTCTTGCTGCAGAAAGCGTTTATGGAGTCGGTGAAGAACACCCGGGACCTTGGCCGTAAGATTGCTTCTTCAGATCTGTCTTGGCGATTGGCTCCCTTTTCCCGTTTTTTGTTGACCATCGGGTATCCTCCTACAACCATGATCCAGGACAAGGAGAAGGAGCTGGAGCGCCTCAAGGCTGAGGTTGCCCGGCTGGAAGAGTCAAACAAGGCGCGACAAGCGCAGTTTGATCAGCTCGCCGCGGCCAAACACCAGCTTGAGGTTAGCATAGAGCAGGGCAAGAAGACGGCTGATATCCGGGCGGAGGCGCTGAAGAACTTTGAGACGATCTGCACCCGGCAGAAGGGGACAATCCAGTCTCTTCACCGCAGGGAGGTGGAGCTCAATCAGCACCTCCAGAACGTCTCGGAAATGGTCATCAGTAAGTTTTTCAGCTGCTCTCTTCCGTTGTGCCGCGACTTGCTCGATCTTGTTAGTTTATTCTGCTTTGTGTCTGGCTACAGCTCACTATCCTGAGGCGACTGAGATAGCCACGGAGAAGCTGCCGCTGGAATAGGTTGGTCGTGACCTGACCGCCCTCGACCTGGTCAAGGTGGTGGCAGAGGAGAGCAACGGCTTGTGTGCCGTTGGCAATGATCTCTTCCACTACATCTGGCCGGACGCGGGCCTGGTCGTGCACGATATGGCCAGCCTGGCCGTGGTGCTGTCCAAGGGCGTCGACGTGCTGGAGGTGCACAAGGAGTGGGCTGCTCGAGGCGGGGCGGAGATGGCGCTTGCGATGGTGAAGTCATGGTATCCTGGCGTCGACCTGAGCGTGATCGACCGCGGCTTCCGCCTCGGGACGACTTACGAGGATCTTCGCGAGAGCCTTCCTACGCTCCAGGCCTATAGGGTGAAGATCGGCACCTACGTGGACCTGGAGCGTGACTTCAGCGCCCCTGGAGATCCACGACCATTCCACTGGGAGCTGGCGCCTTGGAATCCCATTAACATAGCCTCCAGCAGCCAGCCTCCTTCTGCTGACGCCGGCGCCGCCCCTACTGATCCAGCCACCGCTCCTTCTACTTCGCAAGCTTCTGACTCTTGATCCCCGGGATGCCGGGTGTATTTGTTAAAATTGCTACTCTGATGTGCTACACTTCGGCTGACTTCGGTCGCTGATCTTTTAATCTGTGTGGAGCCTTCGTGCTCTGCTTTATGGCTTGGTGCCTTTTGCTAATCTTTGCTTGTGTCTTCATCATTTGCGGTCTTTTATGCTCGCGCCGGCTGGGATAGCCACCCGGGTTCGAGCTCTTTTTGCTATCTTGACTTTGTTTTGTGGGTGCGCGGGAGCACGTCCACTGGGTGTAGTCCCCGAGGTTCGGGCCAGCTGGGTTAGCCAGCCGGGGCGAAGCTCTTTTGGCTACTTTCACTTGAGTTTGTGGGTGCGCAGGAGCGCGTCTACTGGGTGTAGTCCCCGAGGTTCGGGCCGGCTGGGGTAGCCAGCCGGGGCGAAGCTCTTTTGGCTACTTTGACTTGAGTTTGTGGGTGCACGGGAGCGCGTCCACTGGGTGTAGTCCCCGAGGTTCGGGCCGGCTGGGGTAGCCAGCCGGGGCGAAGCTCTTTTGGCTACTTTCACTTGAGTTTATGGGTGCACGGGAGCGCGTCCACTAGGTGTAGTCCCCGAGGTTCGGGCCGGCTGGGGTAGCTAGCCGGGGCGAAGCTCTTTTGGCTACTTTGACTTGAGTTTGTGGGTGCACGGGAGCGCGTCCACTGGGTGTAGTCCCCGAGGTTCGGGCCAGCTGGGGTAGCCAGTCGGGGCGAAGCTCTTTTTCCACCTTGACTTGAGTTTGTGGGTGCGCGGGAGCGCGTCCACTGGGTGTAGTCCCCGAGGATCGGGCCGACTAGGGTAGCCAGTCGGGGCGAAGCTCTTTTGGCTACCTTGACTTGAGTTTGTGGGTGCGCGGGAGCGCGTCCACTGGGTGTAGTCCCTGAGGTTCGGGCCGGCTAGGGTAGCCAGCCGGGGCAAAGCTCTCTTGCCGTCTTGTTTCCTGCCAACTTGTGACTCGGGTCGTGCAAGACAAAACGTTGCTTTGGGTTAGTTTTCTTGTGCATATGCTCATGCGTGAATTGGTAATTATCGTAGGACAGAAATAGACATGTGCCCTTTCGAGTTAGGCCACGAGCAACTCTCCTTTTCTCAGCGAGTATTGGCCCTTCTAGGATTTTTCCTTGCCGGCCGTCAGCCGGGTTGCGGTCTGCAGCCGGAACCGAAGGAGTTGCTATGTTGGCGTGCCTCGCGATACTTCGGTTCGCTGTTGTTGGCTTAAATTTTGTAGGGCGCGACCAGTTCGCCTGGACGCCCTTGCTTTCTACGCCGGCATCTTCTTGCCACGTGCGCTTTGAGTTTTTGCTCTTGCCGGGTCAACAGCCGCCGTGCGTACTGAAGCCGAAACCGAAGAGGCTACTCTAGGTGCCGCGTGCAACATTATGCCGTCTGTAGAAATCGTGGGGCCTAGGCCAGCCGGTACGAAAATGCAGATGGTGCGTAGAATTGGGACGAAGTCCTTAGCGCTGTGCTAAGGCTCTCATTCTTGTTCACTTGTTACATAAAAAAGGGAATATACATACACTTTTCTAAGTGTAAAATGGCCGGAGTAGGCTGGCATTCCATGGGAGTTCTGTCTCCTCGTCTGAGCGGTCTGCCTTGTTCTTCATTGGCTGTTGTGCGTCGATCAGGTAGTACGAATTGTTGTGGAGTGCTCGGCTGACGATGAATGGTCCTTCCCATGGTGGGGACAGCTTGTGCATTCCTTTGGTGCTCTGGACCAGGCGCAGCACCAGGTCTCCCTCGCGGAAAGAGGTGGGCCGGATCCGGCTGGCGTGGTATCGGCGCAGGTCTTGTTGGTAAATTGTTGATCTGGACAGAGCCAACTCGCGTGCCTCCTCGAGCAGGTCCACGCTGTTCTCTCTTGCCTCCTTGGCTTCCTGCTCCGTGTAGAGCTGCTTGCGAGGTGTGTTGAACTGGATGTCTGTGGGAGAATGGCTTCTGCCCCATAGACGAGGAAGAACGGCGTGAAGCCGGTTGAGAGATTGGGCGTGGTGCGTAGGCTCCAGAGCACTGCTGGCAGCTCCTCTATCCAGCATCCTGGTGACCTGACGAGCGGTTTGATGAGCCTCGGCTTGATTCTGGCTAGCACCAAACCATTGGCGCGCTCGCATTGTCCGTTGGACTGTGGGTGCGCAACCGATGCCAGGTCCAAGCGGATCCCTTTTTCCCCACAGAAACGAGCGAAGACTCCTTTCGCAAAGTTGGTTCCATTGTCAGTGATGATGTTGTGAGGGTAGCCGAACCGGATGATAATGTCTGTGAAGAACTTGATCACCGTCGCCCCATCCAGCTTCTTGATTGGCTTCGCCTCGATCCACTTGGTGAACTTGTCCACGACGACTAGCAGGTGCGTCATGCCGGATCAAGCTGTCTTGAATGGCACAACCATGTCCAGGCCCCAGACTGCAAACGGCCAGGTGATCGGTATTGCCTTGAGCGCCGTAGACGGCGTGTGCTTCAACTGGCTGAATCGCTGGCAGCCGCTGCATGTCTTGACTATTTCTTCGGCATCCTTCAGCGTCGTTGGCCAATAGAAACCATGCCGAAGGGCCTTGGCTGCTATCGCCCTCGACAAGGCATGGTGGCCACACTCGCCCTGGTGTATGTCCGTTAAAAGCTTGGCTCCTTCCTCTCGACTGGCGCATCGCTGGTAGATGCCTCCAACGTTGCGCTTGTACAGCTCGTTTTTGATGATTGTGTAGGCTCTTGCCCTTCGTCGCACTTGTCGTGCTGCCACCTCTTCTGTTGGGAGTTCACCCTTGGCCAGGAAATCCATGAATGGCTTCGCCTAGTCGGGCGCCTCCCGTATGGTGTGCACCGTCTGTATGATGAGCTTGATCTCCTCGCGGGCGACCGGCTCCGGAGCATCGTGAGGTCTGCCGGGTGGAAGGGTGGTGATGTCGACCGCGGGCTGGGTCGAGGCAGTCCCCGGGTGCGGCGAGGCAGTCCCCGGGTGGGGTGAAGCAGTCCCCGGGTGCGGCGCGGCAGTCGCCGAGTGCGGCACGGCAGTCCCCGGGTGCGGTGAAGCAGTCCCCGGTTGCGGTGCGGCAGTCCCCGGGTGCGGCGCAGCACCGGCTGCCCCTGGATCCGCGTCGAGCACGATGGAGTCGGACTCTAGTGAGGGAGTGATGGAGGGATTGCGCAGGTGCTCGAGAGAAACTCCAGGTGGTATGGCTTGCCTTGTTGACCCGACCCTGGCCAAAGCGTCAGCGGCTTCGTTGTTGGCTCTGGGTACATGGTGAAACTCACATCCTTCGAAGCAAGCGCACAGCTGCTGGACGAAGAAGCGGTAGAGGGCCATGTTCGCATCCCTAGCGTCCCATTCGCCAAATACTTGTTGCACCACCAAGTCCGAATCTCCAAAGCACAACACCCTCTGAATGCCTATCTGCTTGGCCATTTTGAGCCCATGGATGAGCGCTTCGTACTCGGCGACGTTGTTGGAGGCTTTGAAGTGGATCTGGAGAACGTATTCCAGCCGGTCTCCTTTGGGCGAGGTTATAACGATTCCGGCTCCGAATCCTCCTCTCATTTTCGACCCGTTGAAGTGTAGCTTCCAGTAAGTTGAATCCGACACTAGGGGCATGTATTGCGTCTCCCCCCAATCGACGATGAAATCAGCCAATGATTGTGACTTGATTGTCGTGCGCGGCTCATACTGGATGTTATGCGCAGCGAGCTCGATGGCCCATTTCGCCACGCGGCCAGTGGCATCTTTGTTGCTGATGATATCCGTGAGTGGGGCCAAAGCTACCACCCTGATGAATGCTCCTGGAAGTAATGCTTGAGTTTCTTGGCGGCCATGTACACGCCGTACACCAGCTTCTGGTAGTGAGGGTAGTTCTGCTTGGATAGCGAGAGCACCTCACTCAGGTAGTATACGGGGCGCTGGACCATCTGAGCCTTTCCTTCCTCTGGCCGCTCGACAACCAGTACCACGCTGACCACTCTGTTTGTGGAAGCGATGTACATCAGCATGGGCTCCTTCGCGGCTGGTGCCGCCAGGACGGGTGGCGAGGTGAGCATGCGCTTGAGGTCCGGAAAGCTTCATCCGCCTGAGCTGTCCAGACAAATTTGTCTGTCTTCTTCATCAACTGGTACAGGGGAGAGCCTTTTCTTCCAGCCGGCTAACGAACCGGCTGAGTGAAGCGAGGCACCCGGTGAACTTCTGTATGTCACGCAGGTTCTGTGGCAGCTCCATGCGCTCGATGCCTCCGATCTTCTCCGGGTTCGCCTCGATTCCACGCTCGGAGACGAGGAAGCCCAGGAGTTTGCCGGCTGGGACGCCGAACACGCACTTCTCCGGGTTTAGCTTGATCTGGAAACGGCAGAGGTTGTCGAACGTTTCCTTTAGATCCTCAAGGAGCGTGTGTCATTCCTTGGTCTTGATGACGACGTCGTCGACGTAGGCGTGTACATTCTTCCCAATCTGCGTCTGCAGGCATTTCTGCATGCAGCACTGATAGGTTGCGCCTGCGTTCTTCAATCCGAAGGGCATGGTGGTGTAGTAGTATCTCCATACGGGGTTATGAACGATGTCTTTATTTGGTCGGTTACATTGAGCTAGATCTGGTGGTAGCCCGAGTAAGCGTCCAAAAAAGACAACAAATCGCATCCGGCAGTGGAGTCGATGACCTGATCAATTCGCGGCAGGGCGAAAGGATCCTTGGGGCAAGCCTTGTTGAGACTAGTATAGTCGACGCACATGCGCCATGTCTTGTTCTTCTTCATCACCAGCACCGGGTTGGCTAGCCATTTCGGGTGGAAAACATCCATGATGAAGTCGGCCGCGAGCAGCCGTGTGATCTCCTCACCAACGGTTCTTCTTTTTTCTTCTGCGAAGCGGCGTCAAGATTGTTTGACCGGCTTCGCGTCCGGTCGAACATGAAGGGAGTGCTCGGCGAGTTCCCTCGGGACACCTGGCATGTCTTTGGGGAACCATGCGAAAATGTCCCGATTCTCACGGAGGAATCGACGAGCGTGCTTTCCTATTTGCTGTCCAGGCCGTCTCCGACCAGGACGAACTTGCTTGGGTCTTCCTCGTTCAGCAGGATCTTCCTTGTTCCCTGCGAGGGCTTGAACTGCGACTCTCCAGCCAGTTTGGGCTCTCCAGCCGGCATGTCCTTCTACAAAGCCGCCATGTTCTGCATTATGGCGCGCTTCTCTTCAGCGATGATCATTGCTTCGGCCAGCTTAGAGCCGTCTGAGGCGTACTCGATCGAACGCTTGTAGCATCCATCGATGGTGATCACTCCCTTTGGGCCTGGCAGCTTCATCTTGAGGTATGCGTAGTGCGGTACTCCCATGAACTTGGTCAAAACTAGGCGCCCTAGTATGGCGTGGTAGGCGCTGGAGAGATTCACGACCTCGAACCAAATTGGCTCGCGGCGGAAGTTGTTCTCGCTGCCGAAGATGACGTCCAGCCGGATCTTGCCGATTGGGGAGTGAGATGGCCCCGGTACTGCTCCATGGAACAAAGTGCTTGAAGGCTCCAGCTGGGACTCGCTGATGCCCAACCTCTCGAGGCTGCTCCGGTAGAGGAGGTTGATGCTGCTTCCTCCATCGATCGGCACTCGAGAGAAGCGGCATGAATGCTTCTTGGAGATGATGATGGGGTCCAGGACCAACGCGTAGCTACCAGGGCTTGATAACACGGCCGGGTGATCCTCCTTGCTCTAGGTGATCGCCTGATCGGACCAGTGCAGGTACTGGGGGACGAGTGGGACGATTGCGTTCACCTCCGCCTCACGTCTCCGCTTGGCGTGCTTCGTTTCCGGCTCCGGCAAGAATATGTGGTAATTACCCACCTGCCGCGGGTAACCATCTTCGTCATCCTCGCGGCGGTTGCGTCGTTCCCTATTATTCGGTGGGCCTCCGGCTGGCGGTAGAGGTGGTGGTGGGAGCCCACCGGCTTTGGCCATCTTCTTTGTCCAGCTGCATTGGCGCATCATGTGGTTCGTGGGCTTGTTGCCGCCACTGTGAAACTTGCACGGTCCATCGAGCATGGACTCGATGGTGTACTTAGGCCGAGGCGGCCTGACATCCGGCCTCTGCCTCCGACTGCCTCCTGCAGCCGGATCCTCATGCACCGCGGCTACCTGTTTGGTACCGTACCGGATGTCCGGCTGGTCGTATTTCCTCTTGCCGTGGCAGTTGTCATGACCGTGCTGACGAGGTTTAATTTCGTCAATGCCCATTGTTATGGACTTGGGTTTTGGAGAAGATGGGGATGCTGGAGATCGTGGCACGGTTAACAGACAAGCAACCAGGGGACACGAGATTTACCCAGGTTCAGGCCCCCGGAGGGAAAACCCTACTCCTGCTTGTCTGTTCTTTGATTACGGCGGAACCGAAGGTTACAGGGTGCGCAGATTCGATCTGGCGTGGATGCGTGTGCGAAAGTATGAGTCGAGTTGCCCTAGGACGTGCCCTCCTGGCCTTTATATAGACTTAGGCAGGTCCCGGGCGTAGTCCTAGTCGGTTACAAGTTCTAGGGTTTTACCCCTTTGAATTTCCTATCTCCTCTAGTCTTGCTCTCCAAGGATCCGAAGACGTCATGGGCCTTGGCCACCCGAAAATCTTCATGGGCCAGCGTATATCTGCTGTGGGTCTTCCTTGGGCTGGACCAGGTATGCTGAAGTCACGTACCCGTAGGGTATAACCATGTCAGTAGCCCCCGAGTGATCAGTTGAATCGTAGATTCGGCTGAGGACTCTTCCATTTTTCGGGTGCAACTATGTTTTAATAGTATATGATCGTAGGGATTGTTGATGCGTGTGCCTGACTCACCCGACGGATCAGGGTCAGTTAACTGTCTTAGGACGAAACAACACGATCTTCTTCAGGTTCGGGTCCCTCAACCCGGACCTAGAACATATGCTGGCGTAATTCGACTCAGGCCGCGGAGGACTTACAGGAGTGGAATTCCAGTGATTTTAATTGGTGTACCCAACGCGTCCGTCGGGATTTTTCATCGTACCTGCTGGTACGGATTCATACTAGCAGAGCGCAGTCAGGTGCGTTGCCAGGCCATCAGATGATATGTGTAGGTCTTATCTTTGCGTCGCAGACGCAGCATCCGAACATTTATCACCTCGGAGGTGCTTCGGGTGGCCAAGGAGATTGTCGCTCACTCAGCGTTTTGTTGGGGCAGAGTTGCCAAAAAAGTTTTTGCATGCGGATCCGGAAGATCGCAGTCGAAGATTTCATAGGGTGCGCGACCAACGCTCCCTATGGGAGTAGCCCCCTAGTGTCTGTTCGAGTCGTAGACTCGAACGGAGACTTTCAGTTCAAGCATTGTTTCAATCATTAGGTCCGCAGGACTCGAAAATTTTCGGATGCTTAAATCCATCCTCCCTATGGGAGTAGCCCCTGAGTCCGTAGTGGAGTCGTAAAATCGACGTAGGACTCAGAAATAATTTTGTCCTCATTTGTCTGTCGGGTGCGCGGCCAGCGCTCCTGATAGGAGTAGCCCCCAAGTATTTAGTCGAATCGTAGATTCGAGTGAGTACTTTTAGCTGTGGAGCCGAAGTGGTGCTAGTATAGCTTTTGATGACGTCAGTGCTTACGATCGATGACCTCAAGCGTCTGGTACGCCAGAGATGACTTGACTGGATGAAGTGTGGGTCCCACTTGCTGACTTTGAATTGACCGGTCACGCGCGACGTAGAGATGATTACGGCGTCTCCTCGATTTCCGCACGTAGTGGACGGCATGGTAACGACGGTTCGTTTTGGTGCTGACACGTGTACGACCAGATCTACCGTTGGCGTTATGTCTTCTCGATGGACGGCCAGCGTGCATCGTCTTCGCTGTTATAATCCCTGGTGAAATCGTGGTTTGTTTTTCACCGCAGCAGTTCATCTATTCACTGCCCCCTCGTTCTTGAGCTAGTCTTGCTGCGCGCTGAGAGTTTTCTCCACATTTCCTTTGTTCTTTCTTCGTTGGCAACGCCATCACCGCCGTAGCGCCATGAGGAAAACGAAGAAATCTTCATCTGCGGTCGGGACCAGCGCCGCCAGAGGCAAGAAGGGCGCCGCCACTGCTCGCGTCACCGACGGTGGCTGGCGGCGATCAGAAACGCGGGAGAGCGATCTCCGCAAACTGCGCGAGCGGAGCCTGATCTCGCAAGACACGACGGCCGTGAGACTCCCCGGCAATGAGGTAATCCCCCGTCCCCCATCTGGATATCGGGTTATGTTTGTTGCCTTCATGATTCGCGGGTTTTCTTTTCCGGTCCATGATTTCCTTCGTGGACTGCTCTTTTTCTATGGGGTTCAACTCCATCATCTGTCTCCCAACTCCCTTCTCCACATTGCGTGTTTTATCACGTTTTGCGAGTGTTGGCTTGGCATTGAGCCGCACTTTGGCCTCTTCCGGAAGCTTTATTCCGTGAAGAGGCAGTCTGGTTCGGATGGTGTGTATCCCATTGGGGGTTTCATCATCTCCCTCAGTCCCAGTGTGCAATTCTTTTCCTTTTCCATGTCCGAATCTATCCAGTACTGGCGGAGGAAATGGTTTTACATCCGTGACTCCGTACTGCCTGGGCAAGATTTTGGTCTCGTTCCTTTTGACCCCTCCCAATTGATTGAGAAGAAAAGATCCTGGAAAAACCAAATCTTAGACGGTGAAGTGGCGGAGATAGAGGCCCTGTACCGTCGGGTGGAGGATCTCCAATTGATTCCTGAGAAGGAGGTGAACGGTGTCGACATTATCCGGATGTTTCTTGAGCGTCGGGTGCAGCCTCTCCAAGCGAGGGAGCATCCGATGTTTCTTTACTCTGGGCGCCGTGATCCGACGAGGGTTTCGAGTGAGAAAATCTCCGAGGTGGAACTTGACAAGGCTCTTCGCGCGCTGTTGAAGTTCAAGGCCGACGAAGAAATCCCGGGGAAGTCGCTGACTCCTCCCTTTTCTTCAACGTTGGTCGTACCGAAGGTGTAGATTTGCGCACGTAGTGCTCCCCTTTTGTTTTTGTCAGCTGTGTACTTTTTCCTTTGTTTGCTAACAAAGTTCCTTTTCCTTTTGGAGAGCTTCAAAGTGCCGGGTATGGCACCACCGTTGCCCGAGAGGTATCCGAATGCCCCGGATAATGAAGTGGTGGATTCTGTGTCCGAGCTACCGTCAGTGCGATCCCCAGCGGAGGATGCCGACGAATCGAGTGAGGACCATTCGCGCAAGCGATCACGGAGCTCTAGCGAGTCATCAGATGCCTCGACTCCTCCGACTCCCAGAAATCCTCTAGGCCTTGAGCGTCATGATGATGTTCATGGGGGTTCTTCCTCTCCCCTTCCTGCCATTCCTGTGCGGGCTGTTGCTCCGCACCCGCCAGCAAAGCGGAAGAAGGAAGAGAAGAAGGAGGAGAAGAAGGAAGAAAAGAAGGAGGAGAAGAGGGCCCGAAGGGCTTCTCCTATCTTCGACCTAAGCGCGTTGGGCTCGTAAGTTTTCTTGTTGCCACTGTTGTCCTTTGTTCCCTTGTTATTTTTGCACCTGTGTTGATTGGTTCGTATGCAGGCAATCCTCCGACGGCTCTGGTGATGGGGCGCGCGAGATGATGGGGGAGTCGAACATTGCGTCGCCTCCTCCTCAGACGGTGGCGACTTCTGGCGATGCTGCGCCAGTTCCTCCTGTGCAGGAGAGGCTGGTGGTTGCGCCTCAGAATTTCGCAGGCGGGCCTGCGGGTTCGCCTTCGGAGCACGTAAGTTTTCCTGCTTGATGTTACGGGGGGAGCCCCCGAGTGTCTTCGTATGCTGATGTTGTTTATGCTTCTTTGTGTTGGGCGTAGCCCCCAAGTCCTGCTCTTACTACTATTGCCTGTTGCTGCAGCCTTTTGTCCAAGAGGCCAAGCGGCTGGTGGAGGAACGCCTGACGCTGGAGGCGAAACTACGGCAGCTTCAAGGTATTCGTCTGCCTTGTAGTACTTCTCTTGCTTATCCTGGTCCTGTTCTTTGACGCTTGCTTGTTGTAAATGCAGAGGAGCATAACGACTCTCTCCGTGAGGTCGATGCTCTGAAGAAGAGCCTTGGCCAATCGGAGCAGAAGGCCGAAGCTGCCGCTGGGGCGAGAGAGCGCCTTGAGCTGGAGCTGATGAAGGCAGCCGAAGCGAAAGAGCGTCTGCAGCAGGAGGCCGCAGATCGTGAGGAGCAGCTGGCCACCGTTGCGGCTGCTCGTGAAAAAGGGGTGGCGGAGAAGCTCATGGCTGCTGCCAAGGCTATTTCGGGTGAGCACTAGCTTTTGTACTTGCTTCTTTTTCTTTGGATCTTCTTCTATGTTGCCTTTCTTCATGTTTTCTTCTTTTTTGTCTCAGATGCCGCAGGCATCGAGTTTGACCGCGGTGCTCTGGAGCACGGGAGTGCTCTAGATGATGCCACTGTAGCGGTCGAAGACCGCTGCAGCACCGTCGTCAACTCCCTTGCCAAGGCGAAAGAGGTCCTTGGTCGCTTCTACCAGGAGCTCTTCCCGAAGGGCGCATCCCTTGAAGATGTGGGTGCCCTGGCAGAGGCTCTGTCAGCCGAAGCGCCTGCAGCGTACAAGCGCAAGCAGAAGGGCATCGGTGCGTCCGTCGGGCTGGCGATGGCCATGGCGGCTGGGGCGGAGCTGGACCTGCCCCAGATTACTTCTCGGATGCCTACAGCTGCGGATGGATCCGAGGTAGCCTTCGCCGCCTACTCCGCTTGCTGCAGACGATATGGGCCCAAGCTCATTGACTTGCTGTCTGAGTATGCATTGCGGCAGCAGGGCGAGGCCAAAGCTAGGCAGTCTGGTTCTGAGGCGACTCAGTGTCCTCCGCCTGTAAGGTAGTTTGTAGTCTATTTTTGTTGTAAATATCTTTTGTAGTATCATCCTTGTGCCACGTAGTGGCCTTATATACTTTAATGAATTCCTCCGAGTTGTGCTCTATCCTTGGCTGAATGTCTGTGTGCCTTCTTTTTTCTGCTGCTATAGGTTCCTTCAGGTGCTGACCCGGTTGACACTTCATCCGAAAGGCCCTTGCGAGCATCATTGGATGATTCCTCGCAGCTCGCTTTTCTTCGAGATCGCGTTCGCAGCTTGGAGAGAGATTTGCTTGGGTTACGTGGTCGCGCTGACGTTTGGAAATCCAAAGCAGACCGTGGTGCAGCCAGAGAGGAGTATCTAATGGCGGAGCTGGGTCGGCTGTCCGAGCAGCTGCAATGTAAGTTGATCCTTCTTTCGGGCTGTAGCTCAGGTGCTTCGAGTGAGTCTGCTGGCCTTATCCTTGTTTTGTGTGATTGTCGCAGGTGCGAATCTTGCTCCGAGGGAAGAAAAGGAGCGTATTGCTGTTCGAGTCAATTGCTTGACTCAACAGGACATGGAGGCCGGCAGCTTCTTCTGGATGGATCGTGATCGCGCCATAGTTCTGGCGACGGTGCAGGATCGTGTCTACCAGGTTTCGCGGGTGCTCCGCCAGGTGCAGACATCGCTTTCCTCGGTGCTGCATGTCATGTTTCCGTTGGATGCCGTGCCAACGACCCTTGCAGGTCTTCTGACGAAGTTTCGGAGTGCCAACAATGTCAAGGAGCTGGTGCGGCAGCAGCTCGTCGCCGGGGTGAAGGCTGCCTTGTCTCTTGTGAGGGTGCACCGCCCAGACGTAGATTTGGCTGCTGTGGCGACTGGGCCACCTCCTCGACCAGATGGTGGCGAGTGGAATATGCGTCCGCATTACGCGGTTGTAAGGCAGTATGCCGAACAGATTGTAGATTTGTTTGAGCAGCGTGCTCAGGTTATTCTTCAGAATAGGTAGGACCTGAAAATAAACAGATAGATGTAAAATTTGTATATTGCGGCTGGGCGTGTATGTGCCCTTTGTTGTAAAGGTTTGCTTGTTTGCGAGCACGTAGTGCTTTGATTTAGTACGTGCCCTTTTCGTTTGCCTGACGTGGTCAGCTACTCAGGTGTACATGTTTTGTCCTCAGTCGATGAAATCGTGAGGTGGGGGGAGCCCCCGAGTGCGTTTGTAGCATGTAATAAAGTTGCAGAGAAATAGTCAACCGAAGGTTGGAGGCGAGACACTTAGCTTTATTTGTAGCGTAATGGAGGAGGTACATGGTTCGGCTGAGTAGCCTTGGCTGTAAGCCTTATCGAAAGTAAAAAGGGGTACATTGCTATGGGTAGGATCGTCGCAGGTGCGAGATGTTCCATGGGTTGGAGTATGCGACTCCAAACTCCACGTGCTTGAGGCGATAGGCGCCACCTGGGATGACTTCGGTGATGACATAGGGTCCTTCCCATGGTGAATCGAGTTTGTTCGGTTGCTTTTGCTTGAGTCGCAAGATGAGGTCTCCTTCGATGAAGGACCTTGGGCGCAGCCGGTGGCTGTGGTAGTTGCGGAGACTTTGCTGGTACACCGCTGATCTAGCTGCTGCTATATCCCGTGCTTCGTCGAGTGTGTCGACGGCATCTTCGAGTGCAGCCGTGGATTCGGCTTCGCTGTAAGCCACGACTCGTGGAGCCTGGTGGCGTACTTCGGCTGGTAGCACGGCCTCAGCTCCGTGCACCATGAAGAACGGTGTGTAGCCGGTGGAGCTGTTTGGCGTAGTCCGTAAGCTCCACAGGACAGACGGTAGCTCTTTCGTCCAGTTTCCGGCTTTGTGCTCGAGTGAGCTCATGAGGCGCTTCTTGATGCTGGCGCCGATTAGACCGTTGGCCTTTTCCACTTGCCCGTTTGTTTGCGGGTGTGCCACTGAGGCATACGTGATGTTGATCCCGAGGCCTTCGCAGAAGTCCTGGAATTCTTCGAAGATGGAGTTCGATCTGTTGTCGGTGATGATGCTGTGTGGTACGCCGAACCTGTAGACAATGGATTCGAAGAATTTGACGGCAGTTTTGCCCTTCTGGTTGGTGACTGGCATTGCCTCGATCCACTTGGTGAATTTGTCGACTGCGACCGGGAGGAAGACGTGTACTCCCTTCGAGGATTTTGGCAGTTTGCCGATCATGTCGAGACCCCATTGGGCAAAAGGCCAGGCTATGGGTATGGGTCGAAGTTCGGACCCAGGTGCGTGCGGTTTGTAGGCGAACCTTTGGCACCCGTTGCATCTTCGGACGATGTCCTTCGCGTCGCTCATGGCCGTTGGCCAGTAGAATCCTGCTCGCAGAGCTTTGGCGACGAGGGAGCGACTGCCTGCATGGTGGCCGCAGATGCCCTCGTGGATATCTTGGAGTATGGCTTTGCCGTCGTTGATGGTGACGCACCGTTGTAGTATGCCCGTAATGCTGCGTTTGTACAGCTCGCCGTGGATGATGGTGAAGGCTTTTGACCGACGAGATACGCGTCGGGCATCTGTCAGGCTGTCTGGCAATTCTCCGTTTATCAGGAACTGGAGGTATGGACGTGTCCAAGTTTCTTCGACTGCCATGACCTGCATCAGGTTGACCATGGCAACTTCGGTATCCAACTTTTCGGGTCCTTCATGACCTTCGGGTAGCGTAGCCCCCGAGTGTTCTGCTTCTTCGGGTGATCCCTTGGGGAATTTCCGCTTGATGGATGGCACGCAGATCTGTTCGAGGAACACACCTGGTGGTACCTTTGCACAAGTGGAGCCGATGTTGGCGAGTCTGTCGGCCTCCTCGTTGCTCTCTCTTCCAACGTGCCGAAGTTCGCAGCCGTCGAATTCTCCTTCGAGCGCGTTGTATAGTGCGTGGTACGTGATCATGTTTTCGGCGTGTGCGTCGCACTCATTCATCATCTGCTGTACGACAAGGTTGGAGTCACCGTAGATGACCAGGCGCGTTGCGCCACATATTTTTGCCATCTTCATGCCATGGATGAGGGCTTCGTATTCGGCCTCGTTGTTAGAGGCTCTGAATTTCATCCGAAGGACGTACTTCATCTTATCACCTTGCGGGGAGGTCAGTATGACTCCTGCCCCTGCTCCGGCTTCACGTTTGGAGCCGTCAAAATGCATTGTCCAGGACTGCGACATGTCTGGGGTGTCAGGCAGCTGCAGCTCCGTCCAGTGCACCAGGAAGTCCGGAAGGACTTGAGATTTGATTGTGTGTCACTTCTCGTAGATGATGTCCAGGGGTGATAGTTCAATGCCCCCATAGGGCCACGCGCCCTGTGGCCTCTGGGTTATTCAGGATGCTGTTTAGGGGTGCCTCGTTGACGACCATCACCTGATGCTCCTGGAAGTAGTGGCTCAGTCGTCGAGCCATCATGAACATGCTGTAGGCCAGCTTCTGGTAGTGCGGGTACCGCTGTTTTGTTGGAGTGAGAACCTCGCTGAGGTAGTAAATTGGGCGTTGTACCCCGTGGGTCTTGCCTTCTTCGGGTCGTTCGACCACGAGTACTGTGCTGACCACCTGGTGTGTGGCTGCTATGTACAGCAACAGGGCTCGCGCTCTTTTGGCGTGACCAAAACTGGCGAGGTGGAGAGGAGCCGCTTGAGGCTTTCGAATGCGTCGTTGGCTTCTGGTGTCCACTCGAACTTGTCTGCCTTGCGCAGCAGCTGGTAAAATGGTAGGGCCTTCTCGCCCATGCGGCTAATGAACCTGCTTAGTGCCGCTACTCGCCCTGCGAGCTGCTGAACGCCCTTGAGGTTTTTCGGCTTTTCCATTGTCATGATAGCTTTGATTTTCTTCGGGTTCGCTTCGATCCCTCGTTGAGAGATGAAGTACCCGAGCAGCTGACCCGAGGGGACGCCGAAAGCGCACTTTTTTGGATTGAGCTTTATCCTGTAGCGATCAAGGTTGTCGAACGTCTCGCAGAGATCGTCGATAAGTGTTCTTGCCTCCTTGGTTTTTATGACTATGTCGTCGACATAGACTTGGACGTTGCGACCGATCTGGTCCTTGAGGCAGGCCTGCATGCATCGCTGGTATGTGGCACCCGCGTTCTTTAGCCCGAAGGGCATTGTGTTGTAGCAGTATACTCCGAACGGTGTGATGAACGCCGTTTTCTCTTGATCTTCGACCTTGATTCGAATCTGGTTATAGCCTGAGTAGGCGTCGAGGAAGGAGAGTTTCTCACAACCTGCAGTCGAATCGATGATCTGGTCGATCCGAGGAAGAGGGAAGTGGTCCTTAGGGCAGTGTGTATTTAGTGACGTGAAGTCCACGCACATCCGCAGGATGTCCGTGTCCTTCTTCGGGACCATCACCGTGTTTGCCAGCCACTCGCTTTCCTTGATTTCCCGGATGAAGTCTACTGCGAGTAATCTGTTGATCTCCTTGCCGATAGCTTCGGCTCGTGGCTCCGACAGCCTTCGGATGGACTGCTTGACTGGCTTGGTGTCTGGGAAGACATTGAGTGCGTGCTCGGCGAATTCCCTACGAACTCCTGGCATGTCCGCAGGACACCAGGCGAAGATTTCCCAGCGCTCACGGAGGAATTCGACGAGCGCGCCTTCCTATGCGGTGCTGAGATCGTTGGCGATCAACGCCGTCTTGGAGGCATCCGTTGGATGGACCTGCACTTTCTTGGTGTTGATGGTGGAGTCGAAAGACATGTCAGGTGCGTTCTGCTTGGTGACTGGGGGTAGCCCATTGTCCGTCACCTCGCGGAGCCTTACAAGCTCGTCTTGCATGCCGAAAGACTGGGAGATTTTGTTGAAATCCCTGTCGCATTGGTCCGATCGGGTGAAGCTCCCGTGGACTGTGATGACGCCCCTCGGTCCTGGCATCTTGAGTAGTAGGTATGCGTAGTGTGGGACGGCCAGGAACCTTGCGAATGCTACACGTCCCAGGATGGCATGGTATTGCGACGGCCAGTCCACCACTTCAAATTCTAGGCGCTCCTGCCGAAAGTTGTCCGGTTTCCCGAAGATGACGTCGAGCCCTATTTTGCCCAGGGGGAAGATGCCCTTCCCTGGGACAATGCCGTGGAACGTTGTGTCTGATTGTTCCAGGCTGCATTGCGGGATTCGCATAGCTGCTAGAGTGTTTGCGAACATTAGGTTGATGTCGCTGCCGCCGTCCATGAAGACGCGACTCATCTCGAAGCCTCCGATCTGCGCCTCCAGCACCAGGGCAGCATGACCTGGGCGAGGGATCTGGCAAGGGTGATCCGCGCGAGTGAATGTGATGCAGGACTCCGATCCGCTGAGGTACTCAGGGATTGCAGGCGGAGTTGCCACGGCCAAGTTGATTTGTCGGGTGATTTTCTTCTGCACCCTGTTGGTGGGGCGTCCCTTCTGGATCATATTTAGTGCTCCCTTTGGTGGGGGTATGCGACCCCGGCGTTGTTTTGCGCTGGTGCGACTGGTTGATTTGGGCCTCCAATAGGCGGCGGTGGAGGAGCTCCGTGTGCTATTTCACCTGGCGCAGGTGTGTTTCCGAACGCAGGAATTGGAGCTTGTTGCCTCATCTGCATCATGCCTTCGTTGAGTTTCTGGAACTCGCGGCAGTCCTTGAGCATGTGGCTAGCTTTCTTTTTGCCATCTTGTTTGTCGATGTAGAAGTGGATGGTGCATGGACCCGAAAGTTTGTCGAATGCTGAGGGTCCGTTGTCGCGGTCTCGGCGTTGCCACGACTGTGTTGGTCGTCCGTTGTCGCGGAAGTTTCCGCTGCGATATCCTCCGCTGTTGCGGCTGTTGTCGTTACGGCGGTCGGCGTAGCCGGCTGCGACCATGTCGGGTCTGTCGCGGTCCTCGTAGACGCGCGATCTCCTCTTGCTGCGGCGTTCGCGTCTTCGGCCGTAGTCGTCCTCTTCATATGATTGCGCCCGATGGATGCAATCTTCGCCGTCTGCCCAACTGTTGGCGATTTCCATGAGGTGGTCGAGTGTCTTGGGCTTGACACGCCCAAGTTCCTCCTTGAAGTCTAGGCGCTTGACGCCGTCCCTGAAGGCGTCGATGGCCCTTTCTTCGGAGATGTGTGCTGCGGAGTTCTTGGTTGTAGACCAGCATAGTATGTACGAGCGAATAGATTCACCCGTTCTCTGAGTGCAGGCTCGCAACTCTTCGATTGAGGCGGGCCTCTTGCTGGTGCCTTTGAAATTTCGGATGAAGCTATAAGCGAGATCCTCCCAGCTTCGGATGGATCCTGATGATAGGCTGCTAAGCCAGACCCGCGCCGCGCCTGTCAGCTGCAGCTGAAGGCATTGCATGGCGGTTTCTTTGTTGCCTCCATGAAGCTTGACGGATGACAGATGGTCACTGAGCCAGGACTTTGGATCTTGCGTGCCGTTGAACTTCGGAGTATCCTAAGGAAGCTTGAAGTTGCGTGGCATCTGTGTTCGCCGGACGGATCTGCTGAAGCATCGAGCCCCGCAGAGTTCTCCTTCGTCTTCATCCATCTCAGATTTAGACGAGCATGCGCGTTTGGCGCGTGCTTTGTCGATCTTGCGCTGTGTAAGCTTGTCTCTGGCGTCGTAGTCGCGTTTATGGCGGTGCGAGCTCTTCTTCCTTCGAGGAAGATCGTGTTCCTCTTCATCTTCGGATGAGGGAGTGGGGCTCCGGTCGCGCCTGGCCGGAGCTTTCTTCTTCGGCTCCGTAGGAGCGTCTTCGTGGAGCGTAGCTCCGATTAGTCCTAGTCCGGTGAGTGCGGACCTATGCATGGCCCTTTTCGGGTCCCCCTCCGGAGGTGGGTGAGCCGCGAGATACGCAGTGGCTGCCATGATCGCAGCTTGTGGCGTCTTCGGGATGATGTTGCCGTCGGCGTCCATATCCATGAACGATGTATGGAGAGTTCGGGTCACGTCACGCCGCTCCTTCGGGTCCATGTTTTCCACCCGAGAATGGTGCTTGTTTCCCTGGTTTCCGTTTGTGCTAGAGCCGGGTGCCATGGCGGAGAGCGCAGCTCGTCGCGCGCTGGACTCGTAGGCTGCTTACTTGCGTTTGTCGAGCGTCTCCTGCATCTTGACTTGTTTGTTGTGCTCCTCGATGAGGAGGTAGTGGTATGCCATCAGTAGGTCACGTGAGGAGTCCAGAGGTAGGACTATTTCGCCTGCGACGGCGCGGCGTGCTTCGACCCATCCTTCTTTGCTAAGTTGGATGAGGTGGCCCCTGTTTTCCCCGTTTTCGCTGTTTCCACCGTTTTCGCCGTTTCCGTCCTGCGGGTTGGGGTTGGGTGGCGGGTTAGGCGTTTCCTCGTCGGTTTGGATGACTGCGGCACACAGATAGCGCCTGCAGATTGGTTGGCTGCTGCCGCAGCTTTCGGACCCGGAACCGTAGGTCCCTTCATCCGAAGGTGGATCGCATAGATCGGAGTTGCAGCAGCTGCTGCTGTAGAACTCATCTGTTGATGGTGACGTGCGTAGCACGGGGTGTGGAGCCCACAAAGTGGGCCTGATTGACGGCACGGGCACCCGCTCAGGGAGGCGGAGGGTGCCAGTTTGTCCCACCTGGAAGCAGAAGCTCCCGAACAGAATTTCGAGTCTGTCGCCTACGGGCTCGAAATCCTTCATGGTATCCGGCGAGTGGGCGGTGAAGTCGAAAGCGCCAAAGAGGAGGTGATTCTCCGTCGCCGCGGAGTTGTAGATCGATCGAGTCGGAACCGTCACGACCGCACAATCAGCAGCCCCAATTCCCACAGACGTGCCGCCTGGGATGATGGTTGCCCGACTGGCGATGCTCCGCCTGCTTGTCCGTGATGATTTGGCCCTGGTCGTCCACCATGATGGGCTTCTTAATTGCCCCATCCGCGGTGGTGTACTTGTCTGCGATGGCCATGACCTGATCCATGGTTTGCGGGTCTGCCCGGCTGAGTTTATGCTTCAGCATGGTGCCATCCCGGCAGCCGTTGGTGAATAAGTATATCGCCTGGTGCTCACGCACCCCTTCGCACAAATTTTGCATGCTGGTCCATCGGGTGAGGTAGGCGCGATCCAACTCGTCCTTGCCTTGCACGCAGAGTGCAAGCTCGCGGGGTTGACCCGGCCATTTGTATGCCCCGGTGAAGTTGCGGATGAACGCCTCTTCAAAGTCTAGCCACGCGTTGATGTTGTTGTCAGGGAGGCTATTGAGCCACGTTCTCGCCGAGTCGACGAGCATGAGGGGGACGTAGCGGACGGCCAAGCGGAGGTTGCCATTGGCGATTCCCATCGTGGTGGTGTAATCGACCAACCAATCCTCAGGCTTGACGGTTCCGTTGTACTTTGGCGTGTCTCTTGGGAGCGAAAATCCCTTCGGAAACGGCTCATTCCGGATGCGCGGGCCAAAACACTTTGGGCCAGCCAGACTTTCCTCCTCCAGGGTACGTGACTGTACCAGGAGGTCGATGCGCTCCCGCGCATCAGCTGGTTCTCGAGGACCAAGCCGGCCCTTAAAACATGACGCAGGCGGGTCCTTGTTCGCGTCTGCTTCCTCCTCCAGTGCTCGCGTCTTTTTCCCCTGGGAGGCTCTGCATGCGCGACTAACGCTGGAGGCTGCAACGTCACGGTTGTGGCGACCACGGTTGCCAGATTCGCCGTGTGGGCGACTGTTTTGCCCGGCCCCTCCTGGAGAAGAGGCTTGCTGGCTCTTGCTTCCTCCGTGCGCTGTTTGTTCTACGCCTTTGCGGACGACGATGCCATGGGAGTTGCCCACCTGGATGGGGACGCCCTCGGCCTACTGCTTGTTAGCAGTAGCCACGAGGAGCTTCACACACTCCTGCTGGCGACGAAGTTCCTCGCCCTCCAGGTGCTTCAGCTCCACGGCCACCGCCTCGGCTGCCCTCATGTTCTTGGCGAGGGTGTTGTAGACGGGTCGCGCCACACTTGCATGTGAGTCAGCGGCGCGACCCAGTTCTGACGCCAGGTCGTGCCCTCGGTGCTGGATCTTCCTGACGAAGCCGTGGGCTGCGTTGTACTCATCCACGGTGGCGTTCAGCTGACGCTGGTTAGCCGTGACCTTGGTGGCTTCTTCCAGGAGCTTCTGGCGCGTAGCTTCAAGTGCTGCCGCCGCGGCCGCTGGATCCGCCTCGACGACGACCGGAGCGTGCAGATGCTGGATGGAGGAGGTGAGCGGGTCTTGCTCCAGCTTAGGCGCGGAGTTTTCTCCTCCTGCCCGACATTCTTGAGGCTGCCGATGGTTTTCGCGAGTGTTCACCATCATGACTTCGACGCAAACCCTCCCTGTGGCTGGGACGCGGGCGAGGGGCGCGTCGAGGACAGGGGTGACCATGCTGGGAAAACCCTCAGTGACAGTGGCGACATAGACGCGGATGTCTCCAAAATGTATGATGGAGCCGCCGGCGGGGAAGGTGTTCCCAGGAAAACACGCTGCATTGTCGATGACGCAGTCAAAGGCACCGAGCGTGAGCACAAGGCCAGAGGCCACGCGTTCGCCGGTGATGAGCGAAAGTCCCGTGCGGAAGATGATCCCAGCTGAAGCGTTGTGCCCCACGGTGGGCGCTAACTGTCGTGGTGTGGAACACGGCAGAGCCATCGGGGATGGCAAAGAAGGGACACATGGATGCATTCGGTGGCTCACGCAACGGGTTGGGCACGATGCACTGCAAACACAGGGACGTACCCAGGTTCGGGGCCCTCTTGGCGAGGTAACACCCCTACTCCTACAAGATGAACTATGTATGGGAGCTCGATGCTCAGTACAAGTGCTCCTTGAGCTGTTTCCTTAGCTACTATCGGTGGCTAGAGGAAGATGGAAGCTAGATGCTAACACGTCTCTTCTACTACTGTCTTCACTTTGAGTCTATGTGAGTCTATCTCAGTCTACCTAGAACCCTGGCTCTGCCCTCCCTTATATACTGGTCTGGGGGGCAGATTACAGATTGGGTCCTAGGGTTTACTATTTGGATATGGGCTTACAGGGCAGGGCCGACTACAGGGCCCAGCCGGTGGGCCAGGACCCAGTCCGCCCTTCTTTTAGCGTCATCCTTCTGTTTAGTGGTCACCCGGGCTTCCTTTGGGGCGTCATCCTTGCTTTAACGGTCACCCGGACCGCTTTCACCAGTCTAGCCGACCGTCTTGCTTTATCTTTGTCTGGTAGCACTGGTCATGACGACATGCCAGCTTCCTTGATGACGAGGGAGAGCCAGAAGCGTACCCCGCACGGAGCGTTAGTCCTTCCGTTCTCTCCATCGAATCCGAGGTGAGCCGGGTGGGAACGGCCACCCGGCTGGTTCTTCTGGCCACCGGCTAGACGGGCCAACCGGGAAGGTTATAAGCCCAGCTGGGCTTGCTTGCCAGACAGTTAGAGTTGTATTTCTTGGAGGCCAGGCGGCCTGTATCTTCTGGAGCCAGCCTACTTATGCCTGGCTTTCCCCACCCGGGGGTTATCCCCCCCGACACCAATCAGGTGGTTGGACAATAGAAGAAGTTGTTAAAGCTTTCTTCAAAGTTTCAAAAGCTTCCTTACAATCATCATCAAAAACAAAAGGTACATGTTTTTGAAGAAGATTAGTAAGGGGCTTTGAAATTTTGGAGAAATCTTTAATAAACCTCCTATAGAAACCAACATGACCAAGGATACTATGAATACCTTTGATATCTCTAGGACAAGGCATCTTCTCAATTGCTTCAATTTTGGCTCTGTCAACTTCAATGCCTCTTTCAGAGATCTTGTGTCCAAGAACAATCCCTTCATTAACCATGAAATGCCATTTCTCCCAATTAAGAACAAGGTTGGTTTCTTCACATCTCTGCAAAACTTTATCAAGGTTGTGCAAACAGTTATCAAAAGAAGTTTCATAGACAAAAAAATCATCCATGAAAACCTCCACAATTTCTTCACAAAAACCATGAAAGATAGCAGACATACATCTCTGAAAGGTAGTAGGAGCATTACATAAACCAAAAGGCATACGCCTATAAGCATACGTACCATAAGGACAAGTGAAAGTAGTTTTATCTTGGTCTTGTGCTTTCACAGCAATTTGAGAAAACCTAGAATAACCATCAAGAAAGCAAAAGTGAGTCTTTTTGGACAACCTTTCAAGCATTTGATCAATAAAGGGCAGAGGATAATGATCTTTCTTAGTAACTTTATTAATCTTTCTAAAATCAATGCAGATTCTATACCCAACCACTACTCTTTGAGGTATAAGCTCATTATATTCATTAGGCACAACAGTTATTCCCTCTTTATTGGGAACACAATAAACCGGGCTAACCCATTGACTATCAACAATAGGATAAATAATACCAGCATCAAGGAGTTTTAATACCTCATTTCTTACCACATCCTTCATCTTAGGATTTAGACGGCGTTGGTGCTCAACAACTGGTTTTGCATCAGGCTCAATATTAATAGCATGCTGACATATAGTAGGAGAAATTCCTTTTAAATCATCAAGAGTATAACCCATAGCTCCTCGGTGTTTCTTCAATACTTCCAATAACCTTTCTTCTTCCTTTCCTAAAAGTTTAGAACTAATAATAACAGGATACACTTTCTTATTGTCAAGATAAGCATATTTAAGATTATCAGGTAAAGGTTTTAATTCAAAAACAGGATCCTCTTTAGGTGGTAGTGTGGTACCCAAATCTTCCACAGGTAGATTATGCTTAAGTAACTCAGGCTGACGAAGGAAAACCTCGTCAATCTCATTTCTTTCCTTCATGAAGACATCACTTTCGTGATCTTCCATAAACTGCTACAAGGCAATTTTAGGAGCAAGAGAAATAGCAGAAAGTTGTTCAACCCTGAAATCATCATTAGGCTATTCATTTTCATAAGGAGTTTTTGCAAATTTGGAAAAATTAAACTCATAAGAACTTCCATCAAACTTAGTCAAAACTTTTTCCTTCCTACAATCTATTATAGCCCCGCAAGTATTCAGGAAGTGTCTACCAAAGATAATAGGATAGGTTTTACTAGCTTCTTTACCAAGTACTAGAAAATCAACAGGATATTTAATCTTACCACAAAGTACCTCCACATCTCTTACAATGCCAATGGGGCAAACTTGCTCTCTATTGGAAAGGTGAATAACCAAATCAATGTCCTCAAGCTCACAAGGACCAATTTCATGCATAATTTCCCTGTAAAGCTCATAAGGAATAGCACTAGAACTAGCACCAATATCACATAAACCATAATAGCTATGATTACCAATTCTAACAGAAAGCATAGGGACACTAGATTTTGTAGCCTTTTTAGGATGAGAAACAATATTAGTAGCGTCTTCACAGAACACAATATGCTCATCCTCTATATTTCTAGTGACAAGATCTTTCACAATAGGTACCATAGGCTCAATATCAATGAGCTCATCAGGCTCCACAGTTTTCTTTGCACTTTTGCTAACCACATTAGCTATAATGGAATGTTCCCTTACCTTAGCAGGAAAAGGGATTTTCTCCACATAAGGTTCAGGCAAAATAGGATCAACAGTATAAACCTCTATGCTAGTAGGAACATGGGTGACAATGTCTTTATAAGGAGCATGGTACCTGTCCCACTCTTTCTTGGGAATTTCAATATAAGAGGCAAAGTCATTAAAACATTTTACAAGGACTTGAGGATCAAGACCAAACGAATTGCTAATATCACGGAAGTCATTAGTTCCCATAAAAGATTTAATGCATTCATAATCATAGTTTATACCTGACTTTCTTCCTTTGTCATTCTCCCAAGCTTTAGTGTTTTCTTGAATACGGTCTAAGAGAACCCATTTAGCTTCTTCCTTCATACGGGTGAATGATCCAGCACAAGAAGCATCTAGTAAATCTTTATCATGAAGAGAAAGCCTAGCATAAAAGTTATTGATAATAATATTGTTAGGGAGTTCATGAATAGGACATTTAAGCATTAGTAACTTCAATCTCCCCCAAGCTTGAGTTGTACTCTCTCCATCACAAGGCCAAAAGTTATATATCAGATTTCTATCCTTATGAATCTCACTGGGAGGATAAAATTTAGAATAAAAGACAGATGCCATTTCATCCCATTCCATGGATTGTTCACTCTTCAGCAGCTTATACCATTCTTCAGCTCTCCCTTTCAAGGATATGGAGAGTAACTTCTTCTTCACCTGTTCAGTTGTGATACCTGCACACTTAAATAACCCGCATAATTTATGGATAAAAAGCAAGTGATCACCAGGATGGACAGTTCCATTCCCTAAATAATAATTATCCATAACACGATCAACAATACTTGTAGGTATCTTAAAAGGATCTATCTCAACAGGTAGTGGTTCATAAACTACCCTAGCAGTGGTAGTAGTTTTCCCAAACATAAAACCAAGTGGGTTATCCATATTGGAAACAAAGTAACAAGCAGTAACAAAAGAAATAATTAAAGTAGAAGTTTCCTTTACCAGTTCCACTCTTCAGTAGCGCCTCACTCCCTGGCAACGGCGCCAGAAAATAGTATTGATGACCCAAAAGTATAGGGGGTGTATTATAGTACTTTCGATAAATAGGAGTGTCGATCCCAACGAGGAGCAGAAGGTGCTGAATAGTGGTATGGAGCAGGAACTCTCTGCAAATACTTAGCAAACTGTTTTTAGGGGTTTTCTGATAAAGCAACAAAACAACATGCAAGTAACAAAGAACAAACACAGCAAGTGGCCCAATCCTATCTTAGCAAAGGACAAGCCGGTGGAAATACTTATAAGGAACAAACGTTCTCGAGGACACATGGGAATTCTATCAAGTGCTTTCGCTTCAAATAGCGGAGTACTCTTCTTTGGTGTTGTAAGTGTTATGTGGGTGAACCTGTGCTAATGTACCGACCTTACTTGGACTAATACATACTTGTGATTAAACCCCCTGCAAACATCCGTAACTACAGGAAAGTAATTAAGATATAAATCTAACCACAGCCTTAAACTCTGAGATCCTACACTCCCTTATGCAAAGGTGTCCTAACGGGGGTTCAGGTTTCTGTCACTCCGGCAACCCCACAATTAGTAGCCAAATACACAATGCATTCCCCTAGGCCCATAAATGGTGAAGTATCATGTAGTCGACGTTCACATGTCACCACTAGAAGAATAGCACCACAACTTAAATACTAAACCATTGAATAATAACTCAACACAAATCCACTAATAACAACATGACTTCTCCCATGTCCTCAAGAACTAAATGAACTACTCATGAGTAGGGGTGGGCGTTCGGTCATGATCGAAAATTCGGTCTTTGCATATCGGTCTATTTAGAAATCGGTCTTCAAACAAATAAAGACCGAAATTTACTTGTTATTTTTACTAACAGATAAATTCGGTTACCCGATAAATTCGGGTTCAGTTTCGGTCATGAACGAATTGTGTAGTAGATATTACCAAATACAAAAGTTTGACAATATTTGGTAAACCATTTGGTACTATGTAAGTTGTAATTCGAATATAAAATACACTTCATATAGTCATATTAATTTGCAGAAACTAACATTCAATAATACTAAATTTGGCTTACTCGAGGAAGGTAAATCTATAGTTATGAGCAACTACTGCTTTGGAACTACGCCACTCTCACCTAAAATTCGGTCAGTTCGGTCTATTCGGTTACTAAGAACTAATGACCGAATTAACCGAACAAAATTCGGTCTACAAAATTTGCTACCCAATTTTTTGATCGGTCCTTTCGGTCTCGGTCTATTCGGTTTTGGTCTCGGTCTTTTCAGGTTTGGTTTTCGGTTATCGGTTTTTCTGCCCACCCCTACTCATGAGACATCATATGAATCAAGATCAAAGATGATATGATAATGGATAACAATCTAAACATAAACAATAATCCAATGGTTCCACTCACAAGCATCAACTACAATAGTAATTAACACCGGGAAAGTTTCCCCTAAGAACTAAAGCAATATCCAACACAATTGTTACAGCAGGACGGAGTGGTGATGATGGTGCTGGTGGAGATGATGGTGTGGATGATGATGATGATGATCCTGATGAAGCCTAGCTTGACGATGGTGTTGATGGCGACGATCTCCCCTCTCTGGGAAGGAATTCCCCCAGCAGAAATCTGTCTATCGGAGAGATCTTTCTCTCTCAGTGTTTTCCGCCCCGCAAAGGCGGCGGAAATCTATCTGTGGTCGCCCCTAGCCTTAGGGTTCAGTAGGGAAGATATAGGCGAAGGGGCGGAGTCGAGAGCCGGGCAGGTGGACCACACCTGCCCTAGGCGCGGCTCAGGGTGGGCCCATGCCTAGGGGGTGTGGGGGACCCCTGCGGACCTTCTTCGCTCCTCCTTCTGGCTTCCTCAATCTTCTGAAAAAATAATATTTTCCCATATTTTTCTAGTATTTTTCTGATCTTCGCGAAATTGCACCGAAACGCCTTCTTTTCCATCAGAATCCAGACTCCGGGAGTTCATCCTCCAAGAATCATCCAACATGCATAAACAGATGAAAAGCCATAAGTAATACCTCATAATAAGACAAATATCAATGAATAGAGGTAGATTATGATATAGAATGGTGATGCAAATTGGGCGTATCAACTCCCCCAAGCTTAGACCTTCGCTTGTCCCCAAGTGAAAACTGAGCTCAGTAAACATGTATACAGGTTTATGGAGTGAAGTGTCGATAAAAGAATACCAACAAGAAGCATCACACTTACCATTACACAACTCATAGAAGAAAGCAACACACCATTATATAACTTATCTTGCAACTAGGTACAACTGTCACAATAGAGATGCATAAAGATAAATCATAATTGGAATTGGCAAACTTGTTCTTGGTTAGAGAACACCTGGCAAACAGTTTCACAAAAAGCTTTTTGTAGAAGTTTTTCAATAGGAGCACTCTTTGCTCAAAAAGGTTTTTCAATGAAGGCTTTCAAAGTAATACTCAATAGATAAAAGGTTTGTGCAAACAAGGAAGATAAAGAACATGATTGAGTAAATCACCATATGAATTCTTGCAACACAACGACTCAAATGCTTGCTGGAGATAGAGGGGGTTTACTGACTCAACTTGGTAACTAGGAGAAAGGTCCCTTCATAGAGGGTAGCAGGGATTACAAGTCATAAAGAGCTTTCAAAAGATTATGGTACTTACTAGCTTTGAGCCCTCATTGCCCCTATCATAGGCATCTTGAGATGATTAAGGTTAAAGTTCACAAAGATGGAGTATATGCTTGACGAAATATAAGTTGGAAATCTCATGTCCCTTGAATATGAGGGCCACTCCTTGTGCTACTCAACTTTGGTCACTGGTAAGTTCTTGTCATTGTAAGTACATGCATATCATAGAGAACCGCCAACGGGGTACCCCTTGCACATGGTACAGGAGCTATCCCATAACCAAAATGACAAGGCAAGCAGACAATGAGCATCTCAGCGATCTTTTTATTTACTATATACATAGCTTTTTATTGAGGATGCTTCATAGATAGCTCACTATGGTGATGCTGCAAGTTTCCACCATGATTAGGCATGGCTTAGGCTAGCGGCCTAGGCGTTTCTCTAACACAAAATACAGACACCATGGACATACAAGTTCCCTCTTTATTTCACACCGTTGACATCCATACACAAAAGAGCACGATACCAACTGTGTATAAGGTACAGGTGCAATGTTGAAAGCGTTCCCCACGACAGCACGGTTCTGCTAATTCCAACGTATAGATGCAAGCATATACAACTTCGATGACACAATGGTTCAAGTCTATTAGGGGCAAAGAAATAAGGTGTGCCATCAAGTTCGTGAGTGATTTACTAACTAGTTTTCACATAACAAAATACTTTTTAATTCGAAAGGTAGATGAAGCTTGAGAATTTTCTTGGAATAGCAAAAGATACTAGGTAGATATGGTGGACACAAGTGTCAAAGGTTTTGGTTCAAAGGGATTGGAAACATGAGAAATATGCCTTCTCAAAACAGGTTTTTGGCTAGCAAGGCTGGGTAGCAAGCAAGAGAGTTGAAAGAAACAAGCAAACATACAAGTATAAAGCCAAACATGCAATATTCATTGAAGACACAAAAGATCTTAAATAAAGAATACTAAGCTTATGAGCCAACAAGAAACAAAACAAATGATACAAAATACCTGCAAGCTTTTTTTCTCTTTTTCTTGCAAACCTCAAAACGTATTGCTACTGACCATAACTCGGTTTGCCAAAACCAATTTAGATCCACTTGATGCTCCCAAAGTGATGCCAATACTGATCAACAAGATCCATCATATAATAGAGATTGCAAACTAAAATAAGAAGTGCAAAAAGTAAATGATGAGACTTCTCATTAATATTCCAATAAAGGCACTCACACCAAGGGATACATAGATAATCAACTAAAGGAGAGATACTTCCACATGCAAACCAAACTATAAGATAACCTCTCTACCAAAGATATGAATCCACTAAAAAGGTAAAAGATGAAATATAAAGATAGTGATACCGCGTCACTCCCCCAAGCTTGGAACAAGCTAAGGGGATGCCAAACCTGATGACGAATTACTCCTTAGGTGGTGGTTGTGTTTTCTTGTCATCATAAAACTTACAAGGAAATGGTTCCCCATCCAAAAAGGATGTCCTTGTCTCTGGAATCCTGAAACTAACAGCAGAGCTTATGCGATCAAACCTAGCCTCATACTCATAGTTTTGATTTTGTATGTCGTAGAGTTGTGCTTGTAGTTGGTTGGTGGTCTGACGGAGTGAGAAGATTTCTTCTCAGAACTCAGCCACCTCCTCCTCGTGTTTGATGATGAGTTCTGAACTTATCTTGAGAATAACATCCACTTCGCGTTCCGTCTTCTCTCCTCCTTTTGGCTTCCTCAATCTTCTGAACAAATAATATTTTCCCATATTTTTCTGGTATTTTTCTGATCTTCGCAAAATTGCACCGAAACGCCTTCTTTTGCATCAGAATCCAGACTCCGGCAGTTCATCCTCCAAGAATCATCCAACATGCATAAACAGATGAAAAGCCATAAGTAATTCCTCATAATAAGACAAATATCAATGAATAGAGGTAGATTATGATATAGAATGGTGATGCAAATTGGGCGTATCAAGCTCAATATTTTTTCCAAGTTATTGAGATCATCCATGATCACCGTGGTATGCTCACCACCACCTTCCCCATCGTTGCTACCCATATACTCTTAGGCGGTAAAGCCCGAATAAAGAGCCGAGGCTCTGATACCAATTGAAAGGATCGTATGGACACCTAGAGGGGGGTGAATAGGTGTTACTTCAAATTTTCTTATTTTTCAAATTATGGTTTGACAAGAAAGGTAATTTCTCTAGATTATGCAACTAAGGTGAATTTACCTATATGTCAAACAAGCAACAACAAGCACAACACTAAGCCAGAACAAGTAAGTAATGTGCGGTAAAGGATAGAAGTAACCAACATGGTGGACGCGGAGACACAAGGATTTGTTTCCCATAGTTCCTTCCTTTTGAGGGGAAGTACGTCTACGTTTGGAGAGGGGGTGGTTTCAAACCACCAACGCCACGCGAGGCCTCCCTTGTTCTCCGATGAACCTCACCCCAAGGGGTTCGATTCACCACCCACTATATCGGCAACCTTCAAGGTGGAAGCCAACACCTTTACAACGAGTTCGGGGCACACATCCACAACTTAATTTGAGGCTCCCAAATACAAGCAAGCTGTCAAAAGAATCAAAGACAAGCTTGTAAGAACCAAATCAAAGCTAGAGTTTCCAAAGAAACACTAGAGCATGGGGGCCCTCAAGTGAATGAGGGGGAAATGAAGATCTCTCTTGGTGAAGGTGTAGATCAAGGCCTCCTCCTTCGATTCTCCAAAGATCAATGACTTTGGATGGTTGGATGAAGAGATCTTGTTGATTTGGTGGCTCTAATGGAGTTTGTGTTCTTGAGCAGGTCGAGCCTCTAGAGGATGGGGATAACGGTCCCTATTTATAAGCAGACCCCCTCCACGAACCGTTTTCTAACCATTGGAGAAAAGTCGGACCGGAGACTCCGGTCTGTGCACCAGAGATTCCGGTCCATCTCCGGACCAGCCTTCTGTTTGACGAGGCCCTGTCATGAGCCAAGTGGGCCGGAGACTCCGGTCCAGCAGCACCGGAGACTCCGGTCTGAGCCCACACCGGAGATTCCGAAGGAACCTCTGGACCTTGCTCTGCACCCTCATACAGAATGTCCTAGCCAGATTCCTATTGCCTCCACCGGGGACTCCTGCGGAGACTCCGGTCCATACCGGAGACTCCGGTCCAGCCAGACCGGAGACTCCGGTCTGGAATTTCCAGAACCATATCAATCTTGCAGGAATCCTTTCAAAGTGTGAGGGTACTTTTCACTTATCATTATAACAACCTGTGGACAGTAACAACCTGTATAATGATCTACTTGTTGTTAACGAACACCAAAAGTGATTATGTCAATAAATGTCCTTTCACTCACCTTTGCCAAAATGAACTCTACTGAGAACACCAAGTTGTGTGACTTGACTAGAACAAACAACAATGATTTCCTTAGCACTCCTATTGCTCCACCTGCTCCTGATGCTACCTTTTATGAAATTAAGCCTGCTTTGTTGAATCTTGTGATGAGAGAGCAATTTTCTGGTGCTAGTTATGATGATGTTGCTGCCCATCTCAATAACTTTGTTGAACTTTGTGATATGCAAAAGTATAACGATGTAGATGGAGATATTATTAAGATCAAGTTGTTTCCTTTCTCCTTGAGAGGAAAATCTAAAGAATGGTTTCTATCCTTGCCTAGAAATAGTATTGATTCTTGGACTAAGTGCAAAGATGCTTTTATTGGAAAGTACTATCCTCCTGCTAAGGTTATATCTATGAGAAGTGACATTATGCAATTTAAACAACTTGATAATGAGCATGTTGCTCAAGCTTGGGATAGAATGAAATCTTTGGTTAAGAATTGTCTCACTCATGGACTCACTGCTTGGATGATTATCCAGACTTTTTATGCAGGTTTGAACTTCTCTTCAAGAAACCTGTTGGATTCAGCTGCTGGAGGTACCTTTATGGGCATCACTTTGGGTGCTGCAACAAAACTCCTTGATAATATGATGGTTAATTACTCTAAATGGCACACTAAGAGAGCTCCACGTGGTAAGAAGGTAAATTCTATTGAAGAAACCTCCTCTTTGAGTGATAAGATTGATGTTATTATGGCTATGCTTGTTAATGGGAAAGCTCCTTTATATCCAAACAATGTTCCCTTAGCCTCTTTGGTTGCTCAAGAAGAGAAAGTTGATGTGAACTTCATTAGAAACAACAATTTCAACAACAATGCCTATAGGAATAATTTTGGTGGTAACAACTATAGGCCTTATCCTCCAAATAATGGCAATTCCTATGGAAACTCTTACAACAATGCTAAAAGTGCCCCCTCTGAACTTGAAGTTATGCTCAAAGACTTTATTAGTAAACAAACCGCTTTCAACAAGACTGTGGAGGAAAAACTTTTAACTGTTGAGAAGAATATTTCCTTTTTGTCTGAAGCACAGTCCTCCTTGATTAATAAAATGGCTGCTAAAACTGAAACCATGGAAAGTACCTTTGCTTCTACTCATGCCATACAAGTTACTATTGATGAAAATGTTAGACTGTTATCCCAACTTCATGCTAAGTGGGAAAGGGAAGCTGAAATTGATAGAAACAATAGTGTGTGCACCATCACTAGAATGGATACCACTAAACCACAAGAAGTCCCTATTCCTACTCCTACAATGCCTAAGCCTAATGAGTCTACTACTAGTGATGCTAAGTTTGATTTTGATATAGATGGTTGCAATATTTCTGAAGTGATTCTGTTCTTGCAAAAGCTTGCTAGAAGTCCTGATGCTAGTGATATGCATGTTGCTTTCACCAAACACATTATAGATGCTCTTGTTAAGATTAAGGAATAGAAGTTAAAACACAAAGCTTCTATTCCTAGAAAAGTAGAAGATAGTTGGGAACTCATTATTAATATGCAAGTGAATGACTTTGATCTCAAATCTTCATGTGATCTTGGTTCTAGTGTCTCTATTATGCCTAGGAAGATTTATGAAATGCTTGATTTGCCACCTTTGGAAGATTGTTATTTGGATGTCCCACTTAATGATATTGCTAAGAAGAAACTCATGGGGAGTATTAATGATGTTCTCATTATGGTTAACAATGCTTATGTCCCTGTTGATTTCTATGTTTTGGATGTTGAATACAATGCTTCTTGTCCTATTACTTTGGGAAGACCTTTTCTTAGAATTATTGGTGCCATCATTGATATGAAAGAAGGCACCATTAAATATCAATTCCCATTCAAGAAAGGTATTGAACACTTCCCTATGAGGAGAGGGAAGTTGCTTTTTGCTCCTCCATTGAAAGCAAGGTTTGATGTTAATGCTTCCTCATTTGAAAATACTTGATTTCTTGCTTCTTATGCCTAACTTAAAGGCGTTAAAGAAAAGTACTTATTGGGAGATAACCCAAGAGTTTCCTTGAGTCTTGGAAGTTATTACTTTAGCATTAACCTATTCTTATCCTTTTTGTTTGCTTTTTGTGCCAAGAATGACCTCTAATGAGAGGGAAGTAAGATTTGGGGAGTTGCTATCCCGAAACAGATTTCCATCCTCCACCATAAAAATTCGTGAGGAGTCTATGTAAGTCGGATTGAGCTTAAAATTTACGAATAAATCCTCCAGTATGTTAGCTAACTTTCGTTAGTTCAACACTTTTTGAGTTGAGCAACAGAAGATTTTTGAAAAAATCGGTTTCTACCTGCTGATTTGTTTTGACAGATTTCTGCCATTATTTACATTTGCTTCTTATTGATTACTTTTTGAGTTGTCTTTTGGGGAATTAGCTTTTTGAAGGAGTTGCTACAGTATCTTATGTTTTGGTGAGAAGTTTTTCTGTTCCAAAGCTAAGCCTAAAGGTCTATTATCTTTTGAATACACTAATGTTGCTAATGAAGATTGTGTGAAGTTTTGTATGAAGGAAAAAATTCAGGTGTAGAGAGAGAATGATATAATGAGATGAAGAATGGACAAAAGCTCAAGATTGGGGATGCCACCCCAGTGTTACCCCAAAAAATATCCAAGAGGTACAAGTGTCAAAGCTTGGGAAGGCATCCCCTTCTTCATCAATAAAAAGCTCAGGTCTGTCTAGACACTTCGTTTTTATTGTTTCACTTACTTACTCGAGGACGAGCAGGAGTTATGCTTGGGGATGCTTGATACGTCAGAAACGTATCTATAATTTTTGATGCTCCATGCTTGTTTAGTATCTACTTTGTTTTGCTTTGTCTACACTTTGAGGTGTTTTTATATCTTTTCTGGAACTAACCTATTAACAAGTTGTCACAGTGTTAGTTGCATGTTTTCTTCTGTTTTTGGTTCTAGAAAGAAAAAAAATCAATATTCTCGGAATTGGACGGGACAAAAGCCAAAGTCAATATTTTACTGTGGGCGACACGAAGCCAGAAGACGAGACGAAGGGGCGCCACAGGGCGTCCAGACCCTCCTAGGCGTGACCAAGCCTGCCCGCGCCTGGGCAGGGTGTGGCCCTCCTGCTGGCCCCCCTGGCTCGCCCCTTCGCCTATAAGAAGCCCCCGATGCAGAAACGCTAGGTACCCGATCAAAACTCCATGAAACCATATGTAGCCGCCGCCACCATCTTCCCTAGATCGGGGGATCTGAAGTTCTTCCCGGCACCCTGCCGGAGGGGAGATTATCCTGGAGGCCTTCTTATTCATCACGCCAGCCTCCGGTATGAAGCGTGAGTAGTTCCACCTTAGACTACGGGTCCATGTAGTAGCTAGATGGTTGTATCTCCTCCTTGTGCTTTCATGTATAGATCTTGTGAGCTCCGTTCATGATCAAGATCTAATCTATTTGTAATCATGCATGTTGTGTTTGCGGGGATCCGATGGATATTGAGATTACTATGTCAGATTGATTAATGGTTTTGTCTATTTGATTCTATCATGTCTGTGTTGTTTGTGATCTTGCATGCTCTTCGTTGTTAGTAGCTATCTTGGCCAAGTAGTTGCTAGTGACTCTAAGAGGGGGTATTTGTGCTCGATAGTGGGTTCATGCCTCTAGTTTCCAAGGGAAGTGACAGAAATTTCTTCGGTTGTAGATGTGCTGTTGCCACTAGGGAGAAAACAACGGTCTCTTGTTCATGGAACAAGTGGATTGTTTACCTTACACACTTTGCTTAAAGCAGTTGTTTGTTGCTTGCAACTTAATACCGGAGGGGGTTCGGATGATAACCTGAAGGTAGACTTCTAGTCATAGATGCAGTTGGATGGCGGTCTATGTATATTGTTGTATTGCCCAATCGAATCTCATAGGATCTTTTTGTCTAGTATTGCATTGTTATGCCTTGCTCAGTTCCTGTCAATTGTCCTGCTGTAATTTGTTTACCTAGCATGCCATGTTTGTTTATCTAAGGAGAACACCTCTAGTGAACTATGGATCCCGGTCCAATCTTTACCATTGACACATCTTCCACTGTTTACTTGCTGCAAACCATCATCACCTTCCACACCACACAGTTAATCCTTTGTTACAGCAACCAGTGAGATTGACAACCTCATTGTTCGTTGGGGCAAAGTCTTGAGTTTGTGTTGTGCAGGTTTCCACATTGCTTGCAACACTTGTGTGATGTTTCCTTCCTCCTACTGGTTCGATAACCTCGGTTTCTTACTAAGGGAAGACTTGTTGCTGTGCTGCATCACACCTTGCTGTTGGGGTTTCCCGACGAAGCGCACCTACATCAACTAGGTGCATCAGACACCCCCGGGATTAAGGATAGACAAATCCCAGACCTTCATCTGGTCATAAGCCTAACCTAATCTCGGAAGCGTACAGAGTAAAAATCTGTAACACAACAGTGACCCCACGACACAAAATTATTACAACAAGCTCATAACTGAGCGAAGAACCAAAATAATACAAGCAGGGGTCACTGACCACAAACATCAAACAACGGAAGTTAAATTATGTTATTAAGTATAGCAAACTTAGAAAATGGCCTAAGAGGCCTCAAGCATAACGATGACGTCCCATTCCATAGATTCCAGGCTGCCGACCGGGAACCCCAAGCTACTCGTCAATGTCGATGCCGTATTGAACTCATCTTCAATGGTAACACTTACTCCGCTGCAAATGTATCAACGAAGCAAGGGTGAGTACGGGGTGTACTCTGCAAGACTTATGGCTAGTGGAGTTATTTTGCATAAAGCTGGCTTTGTTTGTAAAACAAGAGGGACCTACTGATGGCATACCACTATCTCCTCATCGAGGAGCACAAGAAGCAAGTCAAGATGCAGGAGACGCTCGACAAACGCAAGAAAGCAGCCTCTGAGTCCAGTGCGCGATGAGCTGCGCTCTCCACCATGAGACCCGGCTCTAGCACAAACGGAAACCAGGGAAACAAGCACCACTCTCGGGTGGAAAACATGGACCCGAAGGAGCGGCGTGACGTGACCTGAACTCTCCACACATCGTTCATGGATATGGACGCTGACGGCAACATCACTCTGAAGACGCCACAAGCTGCGATCATGGCAGCCACTGCGTATCTCGCGGCTCACCCACCTCCGGAGGGGGACCCGAAAAGGGCCATGCATAAGTCCGCACTCACCGGACTAGGACTAATCGGAGCTGCGCTCCACGAAGACGCTCCTACGGAGCCGAAGAAGAAAGCTCCGGCCAGGCGCGACCGGAGCCCCACTCCTTCATCCGAAGATGAAGAGGAACACGATCTACCTTGAAGGAAGAAGAGCTCGCACCGCCATAAACGCGACTACGACGCCAGAGACAAGCTTACACAACGCAAGATCGACAAAGCACGCGCCAAACGCGCATGCTCGTCTGAATCTGAGATGGATGAAGACGAAGGAGAACTCTGCGGGGCTCGATGCTTCAGCAGATCCGTCCGGCGAACACAGATGCCACGCAACTTCAAGCTTCCTTCGGATACTCCGAAGTTCAACGGCACGCAAGATCCAAAGTCCTGGCTCAGTGACCATCTGTCATCCGTCAAGCTTCACGGAGGCAACAAAGAAACCGCCATGCAATGCCTTCAGTTGCAGCTGACAGGCGCGGCGCGGGTCTGGCTTAGCAGCCTATCATCAGGATCCATCCGAAGCTGGGAGGAGCTCGCTTATAGCTTCATACGAAATTTCAAAGGCACCAGCAAGAGACCCGCCTCAATCGAAGAGTTGCGAGCCTGCACTCAGAGAACGGGTGAATCTATTCGCTCGTACATACTACCCTGGTCTACAACCAAGAACTCCGCAGCACACATCTCCGAGGAAAGGGCCATTGACGCCTTCAGGGACGGCGTCAAGCGCCCAGACTTCAAGGAGGAACTTGGGCGCGTAAAGCCCAAGACACTCGACCACCTCATGGAAATCGCCAACAGTTGGGCAGACGGTGAAGATTGCATGCAGCGGGCGCAATCAGATGAAGAGGACGACTACGGCCGAAGACGCGAACGCCGCAGCAAGAGGAGATCGCGCGTCTACGAGGACCGCGACGGACCCGACATGGTCGCAGCCGGCTACGCCGACCGTCATAACGACAACAGCCGCAACAGCAGAGGATACCGCAGCGGAAACTTCCGCGACAACGGACGACCAACGCAGTCGTGGCAACGCCGCGACCGCGACAACGAACTCTCAGCATTCGACAAACTTTCGGGTCCATGCACCATCCACTTCTACATCGACAAACAAGATGGCAAAAAGAAATCTAGCCACATGCTCAAGGACTGCCGCGAGTTCCAGAAACTCAGCGAAGGCATGATGCAGATGAGACAACAAGCTCCAATTCCTGCGTTCGGAAACGCACCTGTGCCAGGGGAAATAGCACACGGAGCTCCTCCACCGCCGCCTATTGGAGGCCCAAATCAACCAGTCGCACCAGCGCAAAACAACGCCGGAGTCGCATACCCCCCACCAAAGGGAGCGCTAAATATGATCCAGAAGGGACGCCCCACCAACAGGGTGCAGAAGAAAATCACCCGACAAATCAACTTGGCCGTGGCAACTCCGCCTGCAATCCCTGAGTACCTCAGCGGATCGGAGTCCTGCATCACATTCACTCGCACGGATCACCCTTGCCAGATCCCTCGCCCAGGTCATGTTGCCCTGGTGCTGGAGGCGCAGATCGGAGGCTTCGAGATGAGTCGCGTCTTCATGGGCGGCGGCAGCGGCATCAACCTAATGTTCGCAAGCACTCTAGCAGCTATGCGGATCCCGCAATACAGCCTGGAACAATCAGACACAACGTTCCACGGCATTGTCCCAGGGAAGGGCATCTTCCCCCTGGGCAAAATAGGGCTCGACGTCATCTTCGGGAAGCCGGACAACTTTCGGCAGGAGCGCCTAGAATTCGAAGTGGTGGACTGGCCGTCGCAATACCACGCCATACTGGGACGTGTAGCATTCGCAAGGTTCCTGGCCGTCCCACACTACGCATACCTACTACTCAAGATGCCAGGACCAAGGGGCGTCATCACAGTCCACGGGAGCTTCACCCGATCGGACCAATGCGACAGGGATTTCAACAAAATCTCCCAGTCTTTCGGCATGCAAGACGAGCTTGTAAGGCTCCGCAAGGTGACGGACAATGGGCTACCCCCAGTCACAAAGCAGAACGCACCTGACATGTCTTTCGACTCCACCATCAACACCAACAAAGTGCAGGTCCATCCAACGGATGCCTCCAAGACGGCGTTAATCGCCAACGACCTCAGCACCGCATAGGAAGGCGCGCTCGTCGAATTCCTCCGTGAGCGCTGGGAAATCTTCGCCTTGTGTCCTGCGGACATGCCAGGAGTTCCCAGGGAATTCGCCGAGCACGCACTCAATGTCTTACCAGACACCAAGCCATTCAAGCAGTCCATCCGAAGACTGTCAGAGCCACGAGCCGAAGCTATCGGTAAGGAGATCAACAGATTACTCGCAGCAGACTTCATCCGGGAAATCAAGGAAAGCGAGTGGTTGGAAAACACGGTGATGGTCCCGAAGAAGGACACGGACATCCTGCGGATGTGCGTGGACTTCACGTCACTAAATAAACACTGCCCTAAGGACCACTTCCCTCTTCCTCGGATCGACCAGATCATCGATTCGACTGTAGGTTGTGAGAAACTCTCCTTCCTCGACGCCTACTCAGGCTATAACCAGATTCGACTCAAGGTCAAAGATCAAGAGAAAACGGCGTTCATCACACCGTTCGGAGTATACTGCTACAACACAATGCCCTTCGGGCTAAAGAACGCGGGTGCCACGTACCACCGATGCATGCAGGCCTGCCTCAAGGACCAGATCGGTCGCAACGTCCAAGTCTATGTCGACGACATAGTCATAAAAACCAAGGAGGCAAGAACACTTATCGACGATCTCCGCAAGACGTTCGACAACCTTGATCGCTACAGGATCAAGCTCAATCCAGAAAAGTGCGCCTTCGGCGTCCCCTCGGGTCAGCTGCTCGGGTACTTCATCTCTCAACGAGGGATCGAAGCGAACCCGAAGAAAATCAAAGCTATCATGACAATGGAGAAGCCGAGAAACCTCAAGGGCGTTCAGCAGCTCGCAGGGCGAGTAGCGGCACTAAGCAGGTTCATCAGCCGCATGGGCGAGAAGGCCCTACCATTTTACCAGCTGCTGCGCAAGGCAGACAAGTTTGAGTGGACACCAGAAGCCAACGACGCATTCGAAAGCCTCAAGCGGCTCCTCTCCACCTCGCCCGTTTTGGTCACGCCAAAAGAGCGCGAGCCCCTGTTGCTGTACATAGCAGCCACACACCAGGTGGTCAGCATAGTACTCGTGGTCGAACGACCCGAAGAAGGCAAGACCCACGGGGTACAACGCCCAATTTACTACCTCAACGAGGTTCTCACTCCAACAAAACAGTAGTACCCGCACTACCAGAAGCTGGCCTACGGCGTGTTCATGACGGCTCGACGACTGAGCCACTACTTCTAGGAGCATCAGGTGATGGTCGTCAACGAGGCACCCCTAAACAGCATCCTGAATAACCCAGAGGCCACAGGACGCGTGGCCCTGTGGGGCATTGAACTATCACCCCTGGACATCATCTACGAGAAGCGACACGCAATCAAATCTCAAGTCCTTCCGGACTTCCTGGTGCACTGGATGGAGCTGCAGCTGCCTGACACCCCAGACATGTCGCAGTCCTGGACAATGCATTTTGCCAGCTCCAAACGCGAAGCCGGAGCAGGGGCAGGAGTCATACTGACCTCCCCGCAAGGTGACAAGATGAAGTACGTCCTTCGGATGAAATTCAGAGCCTCCAACAACGAGGCCGAATACGAAGCCCTCATCCATGGCATGAATATGGCAAAAATATGCGGCGCAACGCGCCTGGTCATCTACGGTGACTCCAACCTTGTCGTACAGCAGACGATGAATGAGTGTGACGCACACGCTGAAAATATGATCGCGTATCGCGCGCTATACAACGCACTCGAAGGAGAATTCGACGGCTGCGAACTTCGGCACGTTGGAAGAGAGAGCAACGAGGAGGCCGATAGACTCGCCAACATCGGCTCCACTTGTGCAAAGGTACCACCAGGTGTGTTCCTTGAACAGATCTGCGTGCCATCCATCAAGCGGAAATTCCCCAAGGGATCACCCGAAGAAGCAGAACACTCGGGGGCTACGCTATCCGAAGGTCATGAAGGACCCGAAAAGTTGGATACCGAAGTTGCCATGGTCAACTTGATGCAGGTCATGGCAGTCGAAGAAACTTGGACACGACCATACCTCCAGTTCCTGATAAACGGAGAATTGCCAGACAGCCTGACAGATGCCCGGCGCGTATCTCGTCGGTCAAAAGCCTTCACCATCATCAACGGCGAGCTATACAAACGCAGCATTACGGGCGTACTACAACGGTGCGTCACCATCAATGACGGCAAGGCCATACTCCAAGATATCCACGAGGGCATCTGCGGCCACCACGCAGGTAGCCGCTCCCTCGTCGCCAAAGCTCTGCGAGCAGGATTCTACTGGCCAACGGCCATGAGCGACGCGAAGGACATCGTCCGAAGATGCAACGGGTGCCAACGGTTCGCCGACAAACCGCACGCACCTGGGTCCGAACTTCGACCCATACCCATAGCCTGGCCTTTTGCCCAATGGGGCCTCGACATGATCGGCAAACTGCCAAAATCCTCGAAGGGAGGACACGTCTTCCTCCTGGCCGCAGTCGACAAATTCACTAAGTGGATCGAGGCAATGCCAGTCACCAACCAAAAGGGCAAAACTGCCGTCAAATTCTTCGAATCTATTGTCTACAGGTTCGGCGTACCACACAGCATCATCACCGACAACGGATCAAACTTCATCTCCGAAGAATTCCAGGACTTCTGCGAAAGCCTCGGGATCAACATCACGTATGCCTCAGTGGCACACCCGCAAACAAACGGGCAAGTGGAAAAGGCCAACGGTCTAATCGGCGCCGGCATCAAGAAGCGCCTCATGATCTCACTCGAGCACAAAGCCGGAAACTGGACGAAAGAGCTACCGTCTGTCCTGTGGAGCTTACGGACTACGCCAAACAGCTCCACCGGCTACACACCGTTCTTCATGGTGCACGGGGCTGAGGCCGTGCTACCAGCCGAAGTACGCCACCAGGCTCCGCGAGTCGTCGCTTACAGCGAAGCCGAATCCACGGCTGCACTCGAAGATGCCGTCGATACACTCGATGAAGCACGGGATATAGCAGCAGCTAGATCAGCGGTGTACCAGCAAAGTCTCCGCAACTACCACAGCCGCCGGCTGCGCCCAAGGTCCTTCGTCGAAGGAGACCTCGTCTTGCGACTCAAGCAAAAGCGACCGAATAAACTCGAGTCACTATGGGAAGGACCCTATGCCATCACCGAGGTCATCCCAGGTGGCGCCTATCGCCTCAAGCACATGGAGTCTGGAGTCGCATACTCCAACCCATGGAACATCTCGCACCTGCGACGATTCTACCCATAGCAATGTACCCCTTTTTTTCGACAAGGCTTACAGCCAAGGCTACTCAGCCGAACCATGTACCTCCTCCATTACGATACAAATAAAGCTAAGTGTCTCACCCCCAACCTTCGGTTGACTATTTCTCTGCAGCTTTATTACATGCTACAAACGCACTCGGGGGCTCCCCCCACCTCACGATTTCATCGACTGAGGACAAAACGTGTACACCTGAGTAGCTGACCACGTCAGGCAAACGAAAAGGGCACGTACTAAACCAAAGCACTACGTGCTCGCAAACAAGCAAACCTTTACAACAAAGGGCACATACACGCCCAGCCGCAATATACAAATTTTACATCTATCTGTTTATTTTCAGGTCCTACCTATTCTGAAGAATAACCTGAGCACGCTGCTCAAACAAATCTACAATCTGTTCGGCATACTGCCTTACAGCCGCGTAATGCGGACGCATATTCCACTCGCCACCATCTGGTCGAGGAGGTGGCCCAGTCGCCACAGCAGCCAAATCTACGTCTGGGCGGTGCACCCTCACAAGAGACAAGGCAGCCTTCACCCCTGCGACGAGCTGCTGGCGCACCAGCTCCTTGACATTGCTGGCACTCCGAAACTTCGTCAGCAGACCCGCAAGGGTCGTTGGCACGGCATCCAATGGAAACATGACATGCAGCACCGAGGAAAGCGATGTCTGCACCTGGCGGAGCACCGCGAAACCTGGTAGACACGGTCCTGCACCGTCGCCAGAACTATGGCGCAATCACGATCCATCCAGAAGAAGCCGCCGGCCTCCATGTCCTGTTGAGTCAAGCAATTGACTCGAACAGCAATACGCTCCTTTTCGTCCCTCAGAGCAAGATTGGCACCTGCGACAACCGCACAAAACAAGAGTAAGGCCAGCAGGCTCACCCGAAGAACTGAGCTACAGTCCGAAAGAAGGATCAACTTACATTGCAGCTGCTCGGACAGCCGACCCAGCTCCGCCATCAAATACTCCTCTCTGGCTGCACCACGGTCTGCTTTGGATGTCCAAACGTTAGCGCGACCGTGTAACCCAAGCAAATCTCTCTCCAAGCTGCGCACGCGATCTCGGAGAAACACGAGCTGCGAGGAATCATCCAATGATGCTCGCAAGGGCCTTTCGGATGAAGTGTCAACTGGGTCAGCACCCGAAGGAACCTATAGCAGCAGAAAAAAGAAGGCACACAGACATTCAGCCAAGGATAGAGCACAACTTGGAGAAATTCATTAAAGTATATAAGACCACTACGTGGCACAAGGATGGTACTACAAAAAGATATTTACAACAAAAATAGACTACAAACTACCCTACGTCTACTATGCCTAAGGCGGAGGACACTGAGTCGCCTCAGAACCAGACTGCCTAGCTTTGGCCTCCCCTGCTGCCGCAATGCATACTCAGACAGCAAGTCAATGAGCTTGGGCCCATATCGTCTGCAGCGAGCGGAGTAGGCGGCGAAGGCTACCTCGGATCCATCCGCAGCTGTAGGCATCCGAGAAGTAATCTGGGGCAGGTCTAGTTCCGCCCCAGCCGCCATGGCCATCGCCAGCCCGACGGACGCACCGATGCCCTTCTGCTTCCGCTTGTACGCTGCAGGCGCTTCAGCTGACAGAGCCTCTGCCAGGGCACCCACGTCTTCAAGTGATGCGCCCTTCGGGAAGAGCTCCTGGTAGAAGCGACCAAGGACCTCTTTCGCCTTAGCAAGGGAATTGACGACGGTGCTGCAGCGGTCTTCGACCGCTACAGTGGCATCATCTAGAGCACTCCCGTGCTCTAGAGCACCATGGTCAAACTCGATGCCTGCGGCATCTGAGACAAAAAAGAAGAAAGCATGAAGAAAGGCAACATAGAAGACGATCCGAAGAAAAAGGAGCAAGTACAAAAACTAGTGCTCACCCGAAATAGCCTTGGCAGCAGCCATGAGCTTCTCCGCCATCCCTTTTTCACGAGCAGCCGCAACGGTGGCCAGCTTCTCCTCACGATCTGCGGCCTCTTGCTGGAGACGCTCTTTCGCTTCGGCTGCCTTCGTCAGCTCCAGCTCAAGGCGCTCTTTCGCCCCAGCGACAGCTTCGGCCTTCTGCTCCGATTGGCCAAGGCTCTTCTTCAGAGCATCGACCTCATGGAGAGAGTCATTATGCTCCTCTGCATTTACAACAAGCAAGTGTCAAAGAACAGGACCAGGATGAGCAAGAAAAGTACTACAAGGCAGACGAATACCTTGAAGCTGCCGCAGTTTCACCTCCAGCGTCAGGCGTTCCTCCACCAGCCGCTTGGCCTCTTGGACAAAAGGCTGCAGCAACAGGCAATAGTAGTAAGAGCAGGACTTGGGGGTTACGCCCAACACAAAGAAGCATAAACAACATCAGCATACGAAGACACTCGGGGGCTCCCCCCGTAACATCAAGCAGGAAAACTTACGTGCTCCGAAGGCGAACCTGCAGGCCCGCCTGCGAAATTCTGAGGCGCAACCACCAGCCTCTCCTGCACAGGAGGAACTGGCGCCGCGCCACCCGAAGTCGCCACCGTCTGAGGAGGAGGCGACGCAATGTTCGACTCTCCCATCATCTCCCCCGCACCATCACTGGAGCCGTCGGAGGATTGCCTGCATACGAAGCCAATCAGCACAGGTGCAAACATCATAAAAAGAAAAGGACAACAGTGGCACCAAGAAAACTTACGAGCCCAACGCGCTCAGGTCGAAGATAGGAGAAGCCCTTCGGGCCCTCTTCTCCTCCTTATTTTCTTCCTTCTTCTCCTCCTTCTTCTCTTCCTTCTTCCGCTTTGCTGGCGGGTGCGGAGCAACAGCCCGCACAGGAATGGCAGGAAGGGGAGAGGAAGAACCCCCATGAACATCATCATGACGCTCAAGGCCCAGAGGATTTCTGGGAGTCGGAGGAGTTGAAGCATCCGAAGACTCGCTTGAGCTCCGTGACCGCTCGCGCAGATGGTCCTCACTCGATTCGTCGGCATCCTCCGCTGGGGATCGCGCTGACGGTAGCTTGGACACGGAATCCACCACTTCATTATCCGGGCATTCGGATACCTCTCGGGCAACGGTGGTGCCATGCCTGGCACTTTGAAGCTCTGCAAAAGGAAAAGGAACTTTGTTAGCAAACAAAGGAAAAAGTACACAGCTGACAAAAACAAAAGGGAAGCACTACGTGCGCAAATCTACACCTTCGGTACGACCAACGTCGAGGAAAAGGGAGGAGTCAGCGACTTCCCCGGGATTTTTTCGTCGACCTTGAACTTCAACAGCGCGCGAAGATCCTTGTCAAGATCCACCTCGGAGATTTTCTCACTCGAAACCCTCGTCGGATCACGGCGCCCAGAGTAAAGAAACATCGGATGCGCCCTCGCTTGAAGGGGTTGCACCAGACGCTCAAGAAACGTCCGGATGATGTCGACACCGTTCACCTCCTTCTCAGGAATCAATTGGAGATCCTCCACCCGACGATACAGGGCCTCTACCTCCGCCACCTCACCATCCAAGATTTGGTTTTTCCAGGATCTTTTCTTCTCAATCAACTGGGAGGGGTCAAAAGGAACGAGACCAAAATCTTGCCCAGGCAGTACGGCATCACGGATGTAAAACCATTTCCTCCGCCAGTACTGGACAGATTCGGACATGGAAAAGGAAAAGAATTGCACATTGGGACTGAGGGAGATGATGAAACCCCCAATAGGATACACACCATCCGAACCAGACTGCCTCTTCACGGAATAAAGCTTCCGGAAGAGGCCAAAGTGCGGCTCAATGCCAAGCCAACACTCGCAAAGCGTGATAAAACACGCAATGTGAAGAAGGGAGTTGGGAGACAGATGATGGAGCTGAACCCCATAGAAAAAGAGCAGTCCACGAAGGAAGTCATGGACCGGAAAAGAAAACCCGCGAATCATGAAGGCAACAAACATAACCCGATACCCAGATGGGGGACGGGGGATTACCTCATTGCCGGGGAGTATCACGGCCGTCGTGTCCTGTGGAATCAGGCTCCGCTCGCGCAGTTTGCGGAGATCGCTCTCCCGCGTTTCTGATCGCCGCCAGCCACCGTCGGTGACGCGAGCAGTGGCGGTGCCCTTCTTGCCTCCGGCGGCGCTGGTCCCAACTGCAGATGAGGACTTCTTTGGTTTCCCCATGGCGCTACGGCGGTGGTGGCGTTGCCAACGAAGAAAGACAAAGGAAATGTGAAGAAAACTCTCAGCGCGCAGCAAGAATAGCTCAAGAACAAAGGGGCAGTGAATAGATGAACTGCTGCGGTGAAAAACAAACCACGATTTCACCAGGGATTATAACAGCGAAGACGACGCACGCTGGCCGTCCATCGAGAAGACCTAACGCCAACGGTAGATCTGGCCGTACACGTGTCAGCACCAAAACGAACCGTCGTTACCACGCCGTCCACTACGTGCGGAAATCGAGGAGACGCCGTAATCATCTCCACGCCGCGCGTGACCGGTCAATTCAAAGTCAGCAAGTGGGACCCACGCTTCGTCCAGTCAAGTCATCTCTGGTGTAGCAGACGCTTGAGGTCATCGATCGTAAGCACTGACGTCATCAAAAGCTATACTAGCACCACTTCGGCTCCACAGCTAAAAGTACTCACTCGAATCTACGATTCTACTAAATACTTGGGGGCTACTCCTATCAGGAGCGCTGGCCGTGCACCCGACAGACAAATGAAGACAAAATTATTTCTCTAAGTCCTACGTCGAGTTTACAACTCCACTACAGACTCGGGGGCTACTCCCATAGGGAGGATGGATTTCATCATCCGAAAATTTTCGAGTCCTGCGGACTTAATGATTGAAACAAAGCTTGAACTAAAAGTCTCCGTTCGAGTCTACGACTCAAACAGACACTTGGGGGCTACTCCCATAGGGAGCGCTGGTCGCGCACCCTATGAAATCTTCGACTGCGATCTTTCGTATCAGCACGCAAAACTTTTCGGCAACTCTGCCCCAATTAATGCTAAGTGAGTAACATCCTCCTTGGCCACCCGAAACACCTCCGCGGTGATAAACATTCGGATGCTGCGTCTGCGACGCAAAGATAAGACCTACAGATATCATCTGATGGCCTGGCAACGCACCTGACTGCGCTCTGCTAGTATAAATCCGTACCAGCAGGTACGATGAAAAATCCCGACGGACACGTTGGGTACACCAATTAAAATCACTGGAATTCCACTCCTGTAAGTCCTCCGCGGCCTGAGTCGAATTACGCCAGCATATGTTCCGGGTTCGAGTCGAGGGACTCGAACCTGAAGAAGATCGTGTTGTTTTGTTCTAAGACAGTTAACTGACCCTGATCCATCGGGAGAGTCAGGCACACGTATCAACAATCCCTACACATTTCTCTTGAAAGACAGAGTTGCACCCGAAGGATTGAAGAGTCCTCAGCCGAATCTACGATTCGACTGATCACTCGGGGGCTACTGACATGGTTATACCCTACGGGTACATAACTTCAGCATACCTGGTCTAGCCCAAGGAAGGCCCACAGCAGATATACGCTGGCCCATGAAGATTTTCGGGTGGCCAAGGCCCATGACGCCTTCGAATCCTTGGAGAGCAAGACTAGCGGAGATAGGAAATTCAAAGGGGTAAAACCCTAGAACTTGTAACCGACTAGGACTACGCCCGAGACCTGCCTAAGTCTATATAAAGGCCAGGAGGGCACGTCCTAGGGCAACGCAACTCACCTCGACTCATACTTTCACACACGCATCCACGCCAGATCGAATCTGCGCACCTTGTAACCTTCGGTTCCGCCGTAATCAAAGAGCAGACAAGCAGGAGTAGGGTTTTCCCTCCGGGGGCCTGAACCTGGGTAAATCTCGTGTCCCCTGGTTGCTTGTCTGTTAACCGTGCCACGATCTCCAGCATCCCCATCTTCTCCAAAACCCAAGTCCATAACAATGGGCATTGACGAGATTAAACCTCGTCAGAAGAAGCTTGACTAATCAGAATACTTTAAATGGGATAAGAGAGCGGTATCTCTAGTTTTGATCATCTTTTGATATCCACTGAATCTTTATCAGCTGAACCTATCAACTAGGATCACCCCCTCCATCCCTGAGGAAGCATCCTTCAGCACACTTTTCATTCAAGTTTTACGATTAGGTTCAAGTTCTTTATAATCTTAGAATATGTTGCCAAGTCGTCCATAACCATGGACACGACTTTTCGAAAATATTATTACCCTGCAGGGGTGTACAACTTACCCACATGTACTAACCGACTAGTGCCAGTACATTAGCCCTCTTCCTTGGAAGGCCGACAGAGGGTGGTTAGACACGACCTTTACCTTGCTTTCGCCGAGACCATGAGTCACGCACTAAGGATATGCCGCTGTAACGGGTCGAGTCCCGAAGCCGGTCCCCATAGATGTATGCGGGGTTCAAGATTACGGAGGTTGTGCCTCTCTTGTTCCCGGCCATGCTTACCTACCTGTTATGAATGCACCTCCTTCACCACCTTCGAGAACAACTAGAATGAATATGTTGAATGGAACGCCCGAACTATGTGACTAATGGAATCTACTAGGCAAGTTAGTTGGTCGAGGGGGTTTTCAGGCCTCCGTTTAGCTGTACGCTCGTCTTGGTTCAAGAGGCAAGAACTCAAGTCCTATTAGTGGAAGGTATGGGACTGCAAAAACCACAACCAACCGTGGCCTCCCATACAAGCCTTACAATGTTTAACTTTCATCTCTGATCATACCACGTCATCCTGTCATGTTAGAGATATGACCAAGAGGCAATAATAAAATGGTTATTGTTATATCTTTGTGTTGATGATAAATGTTTACATTGCATGTTATAATTATATTAACTAGAAACATTAATACTTGTGTGTTCTGTAAACATAAAAGTAGTCCCTAGTAAGCCTCTTCAATTTGCACCCTTCCAAGCAAACTAGCAAGTTCAAATGCACCCTTCCAAGCAATATATTCTTCAATTTGTTCCACATAATAAAAATTCATAGTTTCCTTTAACATAAGAAGATATGGTAACATTATCATTATACTCACATTGAAAAGGGAGGTGTTTATACTTCCTACAGTAACAAGATTTATCAAAGCAGTAAGTAACATTATAAGTAGAGAACGCGTTTCTAGCAATGGTATTCAATTTATCAATTTGTTCCCATAAGTGTTTTCCTTTTTGTGACAAGCGGTGTTCCTTATAATAATATTTTTGTTCTTCCGTGAACCCACCTTGCCAATAAGAACTAGTTTCAAAGAAACCAACCACTGATAGAAAGCATGAGAAAGCAGGGCAATAACAAACCAACAACTATAGTAGGAACTATTTTTGTGTGTGTGTTTTTGATAAGAAAAAGCAAACTAGACAAAACTAATTTTTTTGTATTTTTAAAAGAAAGAAACAAGCAAAACAAAGAAAAAGAAACTAAGCAAAACAAAAACAAAGTAAAGATAATGGTTGTGAAAGACTCCCCTTGCGAGAATATTCTTTCTCCCTGAAAGGTGACTAACGAGGAGGAAGAGATTGAAGCTGTCCTTAACTCCCCGACAACGGCGCCAGAAAAGAGCTTGTCGGGGAAGAAGAGACTAAAGGTCCTATAGCCCCCGGCAATGGCGCCATAAAATCTTGATGGTGGCTCAGTTGACTGTAGAGCCTCGTTGGGAGACCCCAAGAGCAAGGTGTGATGAGCAAAGTAGCAAGCTTTCCCTCAGTTATGAAACCAAGGTTATCGAACCAGTAGGAGCAACGAAACAACTCCAAGGTGTTGCTAACAACTTGGAATCCTGCACAACACAAACTCAAGAATTTTCCTCAACTTATAGCGAGGTTGTCAATCTCACCGGTTTGCTGAAAACAAAGGATTAAATGTATAGCGTGGAAGGTAATAGTTGCTTGTAGAAAGTAAACGGTAACAGTAGATGATGTATCAATGATAAAGGAATAGACCGGGTGATGCGTGTTGAACGCCCCGTTGGGAAACCCCAAGAGCAAGGTATGATGCAGCACAGCAGCAAGTTTTCCCTCAGTAAGAAATCGAGGTTATCGAACCAGTAGAAGGAAGGAAATGCCTCAAAGGTGCTGCAAGCAATGTGGAAACCTGCACAACACAAACTCAAGACTTTGCCCCAACTAACAGTGAGGTTGTCAATCTCACCGGTTGTTGTAACAAAGGATTAACTGTATGGTGTTGAAGGTGATGATGGTTTGCAGCAAGTAAACAGTAACAGTGGAAGATGTATCAATGGTAAAGATTGGACCGGGGTCCATAGTTCACTAAAGGTGTTCTCCTTAGATAAAGAAACATGGCATGCTAGGTAAACAAATTCTAGCAGAGCAATTGACAGGACTGAACAAGGCATAACAACGCAATACTAGACAAAAAGATCCTATGAGATTCGATTGGGCAATACAACAATATACATAGACCGCCATCCAACTGCATCTATGACTAGAAGTCCACCTTCAGGTTATCATCCGAACCCCCTCCAGTATTAAGTTGCAAGCAATAGACAACTGCTTTAAGAAAAGTGTGTAAGGTAAACAATCCACTTGTTCCATGAACAATAGACCGTTGTTTTCTCCCTAGTGGCAACAACACTTCTACAACCGAAGAGATTTCTGTCACTTCCCTTGGAAACTAGAGGCATGAACCCACTATCGAACATAAATACCCCCTCTTGGAGTCACTAGCAACTACTTGGCCAAGATAGCTACTAACAACAGAGAGTATGCAAGATCACAAACAACACAAACATGATAGAATCAAATAGACAAAACCATTAATCAATCTGACATAGTAATCTCAATATCCATTGGATCCCCGCAAACACAACATGCATGATTACAAATAGATTAGATCTTGATCATGAACGGAGCTCACAAGATCTATACATGAAAGCGCAAGGGAGAAGATACAACCATCTAGCTACTACATGGACCCATAGTCCAAGGCGGAACTACTCACGCTTCATACCGGAGGCTGGCATGATGAAGAAGAAGGCCTTCGGGATGATCTCCCCTCCGGCAAGGTGCCGGGAAGAACTTCAGATCCCCCTGATCTAGGGACGATGGTGGTGGCGGCTACAGACGGTTTCGTGGAGTTTTGATTGGGTGCCTAGGTTTTTGCATCGAGGGCTTCTTATAGGCGAAGAGGCGAGGCAGGGGGCACCAGGGCGGCTGCACCCCCAGGCGCGGGGTGGGCCCACCCACGCGGCCAGGGGGTGTGGTACCGTGGTGAGCCTTCTCCGTCTCGTCTTCTGGCTTCGTGTTGCCTACGGTAAAATATTGACTTTGGCTTTTGTCCCGTCCAATTCCGAGAATATTGATTTTCTGCCTTTCTGGAACCAAAAACAGAAAAAGGCAACTAGCATTGTGGCAACCTGTTAATAGGTTAGTTCCAGAAAACATATAAAAACACCTCAAAGTGTAGACAAAGCAAAGCAAAGTAGGTAGTAAACAAGCATGGAGTATCAAAAATTATAGATAAGTTTTCGACGTATCACCGGGGTCCACAGTTCACTAGAGGTGTTCTCCTTAAGATAGATAGCACAATGGATGAACAAATTACAGCGAGACAATTGACAGGTTGAGAAAGCATGAAAATGCAAATACTAGACATCATGACTCCTATGAGATTTGATTGGGCATTAAAACAATATACATAGACCGTAATCCAACTGCATCTATGACTAATAATCCACCTTCAGGTTATCATCCGAACCCCTTCTAGTATTAAGTTGCAAGCAACAGATAATTGCATTAAGCAATGTGTGTAAAGTAAACAATACAATTGTTCCATGAACAAAAGATTGTTGTTTTCTCCCTAGTAGCAACACCACATCTACAACCTTAGAGATTTCTGTCACTTCCCTAGATTACTAGAGGCATGAACCTACTATCAAGTATAAATACTCCCTCTTGGAGTCACAAGCATCTACTTGGCCAAGATAGCTACTAGCAACGGAGAGCATGCAAGATCACAAACAACACAGACATGATAAAATCAATAATCAATCTAACATAGTATATCAATATCCATCGGATCCCCGCAAACACAATATGTATGATTACAAATAGATGATCTTGATCATGAACGGAGCTCACAATATCTAAACATGATATCACAAAGGAGGAGACACAACCATCTAGATATTGTATGGACCCATAGTCCAAGGGTGAACTACTCACGCATCATACCGGAGGCTGTCATGGTGATGAAGGAGGCCCCCGGGATGATCTCTCCCCTCTGGCAGGGTGCCGGAAAGAGCTTCAGAACCCCCCCGATCTAGGGATGATGGTGGCGGCGGCTACAGACTGTTTCGTGGAGATCTGATCGGGTGCTTAGGGTTTCTGCATCGGGTGACTTTATAGGTGAAGAGGCGAGGCAGGGGGACGCCCGAGGGGACCACACCAGGTGGCGGTGCACCCTAGGGGATGCCTGCACGACCCTAGGGTGTGGCCACCTCGTGGCCCCCCTTCGGCTGCCCTTCGGTCTCTGTGTTCTCTCTGTTAAAATATTGACTTTGGCTTCTGTCCCGCCAAATTCCGAGAATATTTTCTTACTAGCTTTTCTGAAACCAAAAACATTAGAAAACTGGCAACTGGCACTGCGGCATCTTGTTAATAGGTTAGTCCCAGAAAATATATAAAAATACCTCAAGGTGTAGACAAAACATAGCAAATTTGATACTAAACAAGCATGGAACATAAAAAATTATAGATACGTTTACGACGTATCAGCCCACATGTCATATATTTATTTATTACATAAAATACTTACAAAACTTCTAAATAAAAGAAAAGGGCATTATGGAGTCAGCATGACGTCATGCTGACGTCAAATGCAACATTGCCCACAGATTGAGCATAGAGCAGGCGATTGAGGGGTGCGGGGCTTCACGGAGGGGTGCGTTGGAGAGAGGGGAGTGAGGTGGTCCTGGTGGTGGTAGCCCCACCAAGAAATGGTCACTAGAAGGCGGCCGACGAGCTTATGTGGCGGCGACCACGGGTGGATGGTGCGGGCTTGATAGGGGAAGAGAGGAAGAAGAAGGAGTGATGCACGGGCACCAGTGGCTCACTAGGAGGCCGATGGAGGGGTCGGCGAGGCCCGGGGAAGCCGGACGGAGGTGAATCGACGGCAAACAACGTCGGAGAGGATGAAGACCGTGGCGTCGATTCACGGCGCGCAGGGTCGATTCCTTCGGGGAAGATGGCCGACGTGATGAGGCTGAGCTCATCGGCACCTCAGATGGGCGAGGAGAGGCCGGAAACGGCGAGGCTCGATGGAGCCCGAGCGGCTAGGTTTTCAGGTTGGGGAACCTAGGAGAGAAAGAGGGAAAACATGGCACAGCTAGGGTTCTCGGCGGCGAGGCGGAATCCTTATAGGCACCTAGAGCTGTGGCGCGAATCTTGACGCACACCGGTGACGGAGGCACGGCCAGCGAGCTGCTTCAGCGATCGGGAGGTCGACGACGACCTAAGGAAGACGACGAACAGGGCGAAGCGGTATCGGGCTGCTGCTGGGCTGGCTTGGGTCAGGGTGGGCTGCGGCGAACCCAGGGCAGCGGGCTACTGGCAGCTGCTCGTGCGCCAGAGAGGAGAGAAAGAGAAGTTGGGCTACGGCCCAGGTTAGCTAGGAGTAGTTTTTATTTTTGAAAAACACTTTTATTTTTCTGTTTCTATTTTATGTTTGTATTTTCAATTTCAAATCTGTTTTAAAATATCTCACAACACAAAAGTTTTGTAAATAATTTGAAAACAAGGTAGGGCCCTTGTAGTCCATTTGGGCTCCACTTTGTTTTGTAATATTTTTTAAAAAATATCAAAACCATTTGAATGCATTTGAGAGAGAGGGGAAATTAAGGTTTATGGTTTTGGGAACCTTTTCTTTAATGAGTTTTTCTAAGTATACTAGAATTAGGTGTGTTACATCTCGTGTGCCTATATTGTAACCACCTACGGTGGACCCTTTGTATATGTCCAAGGCTACATATAAACAACAACGGCCCTGTGTTAGGGTAACACGACTATATTGTTATGATAGAGACAATATGATGCCCACTTTATGTATGGAATTGATCAAGGGGACGACCGACGAGCCCGGCCTCCGCGCACTCCAGGGGACGGCCGACGAGCCCGGCCTCCGCGCACTTCAGGGGACGGCGACAACGACATGAATGACGACGGCGGCGGTGGAACCCTATCTTGCCTTCTCCTCCATGACACTGGACATGAGAGATTGGGGGAGTCGCTCGGGCTCGAGGCACGGTGGCAGTTTTATGTTATTATCCTGAACTAAGATGGGTACTTCCGTCTGCTACACCTGGGAAGCGGCAAAAGCGCTCGGGAGCTGCTCTCGACCCGCTTTCACCCGCCCGCGTTCGGTAGGCTATATTTGCGTGGCGCTTCTTTCCAGCGCGTTCCAAAATTTGTCTATTTGTTTCCTCTTGCAATTCCCAACCTCAAAAGGTCTTTTTGTTTCCTCTAGCAATTCCCAACCGCAAAAGTTGCAGCCACAGCGGTAACAAACAGAGCCTATATATGTCTCCAAACAATCAAAAGTCGCTTCTCTTTTTAGATGTTGGATATGTGCTTCGTGCGCGTGATCTTGTAATTGCCGGTTGGATGATTTTGCCTGATGGAGTCCAAAGCTTCGCAAAACGTTAATCTAGTCGAGTTTTCACTCTTGCATAAGCGTCGCAAATGCATAATTATTTTATAGAAAATGGAATTCACTCGCACTATGAACAAATGTTTTAGGAAGACCCTTGTCAATATTCGTAAAGAGAGAGATGTATATTTTATGATATTAATATTAACGGTTGCAAGAATAATGAACCCGGAGAGACAAACGAGAAAAATGCGAGCGTATGACATGAACAAGACGAGACAATATGATGCGCCGAATTGATCAAGCTATAAGCTAGAGGAAGAAATCGAGAACCACGTCCGATGCGCGCACATCAACAAAGTTGGTTGTTGCCGTGTACTCCCTTTTTTTTTAAAATATAAGATGTTTTAGATCTGTGAAAAAAAATATCTAAACTTTTTTTAGTGTGTAGATTCACTTTAAACTTGAGTAAACCTACATAGTAGAAACAGTCTAGATACATTTGGTCTACAAAGCTAAAACATCTTATATTTTAAAATGAAGAAAGTATGATTCAAGATGCAAAATAATCAAAGAGAAGATGCCTGATGCATCCTTTTTTGTTGTTGTTGTTGTTGAAATTCTTTCTTTCTTGAGCTGGATTAACCTCCAAATTTGAGAATGGGAGTTGGCCAGGTCATGGTGTTATCTTCCGTTTCGATTAACATCAGGATTAGTATTAACCAAAGAACATGGTTTGCAAATGACACATGCAGATGTGGGGAATAGGGAATATGCAGGGATCAGGCATAGCCATTCTGAGGGAATTATGTTTTTAGATGGAGAAGGAATAATTATAGTGGGCCGAGACTCGATGGCCTCGTCGTTCTACAAAGCCTATAAAAACATGGGCCTAATATAATCCAACTAACTCCGTTCATCTATTCTCCGTACTACAATGGGCCCAAACAAAGACGAAGTCTGTCCTGCGAAGTCCGGGGAGACACAGTATCTCCGAAAAATACAGATACATACGCGCCCACGAGACACCGCATATACGCTCTCGCTTTTGCTCGTAGTAGTATGGAGTACTACCGCGCGAGGCGTGCCACCGCACGTAGCCCAACCACGAAGCCCCACGTGTCCATTCCACCTCGTCACTCGTGCGGTCGTGCCCTTTTTTCCCGCGGGGCAAGTAGACGCGGGTACGCAACGCACCGGACTTGGTCGCGTACGCGGCGCCGCGCCACGCCCGACTCTCCCAGCCGCGCCACGACAGCCATCCAATCACGTCGCGCCACGCGCTGACGCGCGCCCGTCCAGAAGAAATTACTACTACTCATCTTCTTTGTTTTGTTTTCTTACCAGTATATCCCTCGTGTTGGAATTCGTAGATTCGATCGTGCCGCTGGAAGTCCGGGAGAATATCCACTTTGCGAGAAAATTATAAAAAACCATCACATTTGAGGCTAGGGTTTCGAAAGACCACCAAAAATTTAAAAAATTTCAGATAGCACCGTTTTTAGGACGAGAGGTTTCAGAGAGCACTGATCCGTGTCTGACTCAGATCTAATGACGAAACTGACAGACGGGACCCGTTTAGCAGGCTGACGTGGCGTCGTTTTTTTACAAGAAACACCTCCACACAATATAAATTCTAATCATACCTCCACACATCATAAACTGACAGGCAGGGCTCGGCTTAGGAGCTGTCGTGTAGCCGCTGGAGCAGCACGGAGCGGAGGGTGGCGCCGTCGTCGTGCTGTAGCCCGGCAAGCCCCTCTCCACCACCAGGTCCACCACCCCCGCCCGTCCCCTACCCCGGCCTCTTTCTCTGGCTGCCTCTCTTGCCTGCATCCCGTCTGCTCCGGATGGATCCCCGACATGGCCATGTACCGGCGTGCTAGTCCCGATGCCGCCTTCTATACTCACGCGCCCTGCAATGGCGTGATGGAGAACAGCAGCTGCACATTGAGAAGCCCCACGGAGAAGGCCACGAGCACCCGAAGCGCTCACGGGTCGCCCAGGCAACCTTGCTCGTTACGGGCATTTCATCGAACAGTTCATGCCCCTGAGCGAGCAAGGGAGCGGAGCGCATGGGCAGAGGCGGCCATGGAGCCGCGCGTCAGTGGTCGGCGAGCAGCGACAAAATTACCTGCTCTGATCTCCTTTTGTGTGTTGGGAACACGAACGGCATTAGGAGCACGCCGTTGTCATCATGCTCGTGGGCCAAACTTGCCTGGGATGCCATCAAACTCGTCACATGATGTTTCTGCTTCATGCTTACCCCCGTGGATGAGGACAAGGGCTAGCTGCAGGCGCTGCTACTCGAGGGCCGCGCGTCGTTGCGCCTGGCCTGGAGGCCGCTCCGACCGTCGTCGTGGCCGCGCCGCTCCGCTCCGGCCTGCACGTCCTGCCCATCCGTGCCCGTTCGTGTGCCGCCGACCTCCGTCCGGCCTGGAGGCTGCTCCGTCCGTCGCCGTGGCTGTCCCGCGCCGCTTCGCTCTGGCCTGCAAGCGCGACCCATCCGTTCCCGGCCACGCGCCGCCGATGTCAGGACCTGGAGCTTGTCCTTTCGCCCTGGACGGCTGTGATGCTTGTGTACCGCTTCGGTGTATCCAACGGCTCATATTAAACCTATTCAAATAATTTGTATTCGAATTATAAACTGTCGAGGCTCTGACGGTTGGTCTATAAAACCGTGGAGAGTGGGTGGCTGGGTGGCTCGACAATGAAAACCCTAATTTCCCCTTCCTGTACTTTTACTGCCTACCTTCTTCCTGCTATTTTATCCTGCAATTACCTATTTTTCCTTGCCTAGATCTAGTGTTTATAGCAACCACCCAGCAGTTCCAGTCCGATTCCCACTGTCTCAATCCCCAATTCTAGTGAGGTCCTGACAAAGTGGTATCAGAGCATCAAGATCTGCAAGAATTTTTTTTTCCCCGGGTTCTCTGGTCACATTGATCCAGAGGTAAAATTCCCCTCGAGTTCTCCGTGGCTCTGCCAGCAAGATCTGCGAGGTGGGAACGGATGTCGATTATCCGGACCAGATCCCAGGAACGCATGGACAAGGAAGCGGAGGAAGCTGCCCGAGTCCTGGCGGAGCAGGAACAACAAAGGGCTGAGGCGGAAATCAGTCAACGCCTGCCTCGCGAGGTCCTCAACCTCTCGTCGCGACTAGATAAACACCAAGAATCGATGGACAAGATGCAGGGAGACATGGCCAACCTCATGACCATGGTCAGCCAGATCAACGCCTCGCTGAGCAGACCACCGGAGCGAGCTCCTACCTCGAGCGACTCGGCCCCGACCTCAGCGAATTTCTCAACACCGCCGCAACTTCCGTCGCATCTGAGCCCGATTCCGGAAGCACCAACTCCACAGAGCTCGACCCAGTCAACACCGATGAACACCACTGCTCGCCCCCTTCACTTTGGTAACACTTCCTACCCCTCCCCTTCGGCTCAGGTCACATACTGCTCTCCCAACATTACCCAACCATGCTCTGCCCAATTTCCATCTTCTACATTTACTCCACCAAATTCCTCTCCTTTACCCCCACCAACCTCATCCTACATACCACCTGCACACAGACCACCTCAATTCCATCAAAATTCCAACCCTTACAGTCAGCCCCAATACTACCAACAACCTCAATTCCAGTACAATTATCAACCATACCCACCTAGCCATACAACAAACACCAGTCAAACCTTTTACCTTCACCAGAACATCACCAATTCTTACAACTCCAATATACCTGCTTTACCACAGGGTCACCACTCTTCCTCTTACACCCACCAACATACCAACCAACCAACCTATTCTTATACAGCTCCCATCACTAATTCCACACCAATTTTCCCACCAAACCAACACAACCGTTTTTCTCACCAAGTTCAACACCAGCAACATACCCCTACACCTTACCACAGATCACATGCACCTCCTACAGAACCACCACCTCCTACTCCTCATCACAATAACATACAAGACCCCTACCTCAGAACCCCCAACATGGAATTGCCCCTCTTCCTTGGAGACAATGCTAAGTGTTGGATTGAAGAATGCGAAAGCATATTCAATCTATTGGGAATCCAAAACGAAGCCAAGATCAAATGGGCTAATGCTCACATAAGAGGTAAAGCAAAGATATGGCTAGCCAGCAGCAACCTGAATATTTACTTGATGAATTGGGAACAATTCTGTGAATTGCTCTGTGAAAGGTTTCCCTCTGTTGGCGAACATGAGTCTATGGAGCAATTTCAGAATCTCAAGCAACTCACAACAGTCAATCAATATATTGATTCATTCGAAGAGTATATGATTCACATGCGTCGTGATCACCCATACTTGACTGACAATTTCTTCTTGCTTCGCTTCGTAAGTGGGCTGAAGGATACAATTAAACATGCTGTCAAAAGTCATAACCCTCCCACACTTCGCTCAGCTTATTGGCACGCCCGCCAACAGGAACAAGCTTACCTTTCCACCAGCAGACGACCTTCACCAAGCACCACTCCTAGCAGAACAAACACAAGCCAGAATTTCAGGCTGAACAACTCTGTCAGAGACAACAAGCCGAGAGTCACCGTGGAAAGACCAAGAGAAAAAGGTAGATGCTGGTATTGCCCCGAACAATGGTCGTATGGTCACAAGTGCACCAGTGTCAAAAATATGGTGCATGCAATTCAAATGCAAGGACATAGTGATGAGGAGGATGAAAGTCTGGAATCACCTAAATATTTCCAAGATGCTCAAGCAGTACTTCCACCGCTGCCTACAGTAGTACATCAAACTGTTGATCCAGTACAAGAGAAAGAAGCAAAGGAACAACTGATGCAAATATCAGCTGAGGCTGTGCATGGCATGCCAGGTGACACCACTTTATCTGTAATGGTTAAGGTGGGCAACTACCAAGCCACGACACTCATAGATAGTGGAAGCACAAACACATTTGTGGACACTGAATTTGCCACCAAGGCCAAACTGCCAGTGAAACCAACCCCAGCTAGCAGAGTGAAAGTTGCTGGTGGTGGAGAACTCATATCTGCTGGGTATATTCAGGATTGCAAATTCTCCATTCAGAAAACAGAATTCCAACATGACTGCAAACTCCTTCCTCTAAAAGGATATGACATGATACTGGGAGCAAATTGGCTTAGTCACCACAGTCCTAACTACACTGATTGGGAACAAAGGAGCATATCCATCACAGTACAAGGCAATTGGTTCACCATCAAAGACAGAGCAGTACCACTACAGAATTCCATCATTTCTGCTAAAGCATGTTCCAAATTGCTGCGAACAGGGGCTCAAGCCTATCTCATTAGAGCAAACCATTCAGAGGAGGTTACACAGAAGCACTTGGTGGATAAACAGGCACAATCACCTGTAGATGACATTCTCTTAGAATATGCTGATATCTTTGAGGATCCAGTTGGCCTTCCCCCATACAGGAATTGTGACCACTCAATTCCCTTGAAGGAGGGAGCTACCCCACCTAATGTCAGGCCATACAGAATGCCACACAAGCAGAAGAACACCGTGGAAGAATTGGTCCAGAACATGCTGAAAAATTCTGAAATCAGACCCAGTACCAGTCCTTATTCTTCTCCAGCTATCCTTGTTAGGAAGAAAGACAAAACCTGGCGACTCTGTGTGGACTATAGGAAACTCAATGCACTTACAATCAAAAACAAATACCCTATACCTGTCATCGAAGATCTTTTGGATGAATTACAAGGAGCATCTGTGTTCTCCAAATTGGATTTAAGATCTGGTTACCACCAAATAAGGATGGACCCTCTGGACATTCCAAAAACAACATTTACAACTCACTTGGGTCACTATGAGTACCTGGTCATGCCTTTTGGCTTGACTAATGCTCCTGCCACCTTCCAACAGCTTATGAACAACATCTTCTCGTCCTACCTTAGGAAGTTTGTTCTGGTGTTCTTTGATGACATATTAGTATATAGCAACAACATCAAGCAACACAAAATACACCTATCTCAGGTTCTACACATCCTCAGGCTGCACAAGTTGAAAGCAAAACGCTCCAAATGCACTTTTGCTGCATCCTCAGTGGATTATTTAGGCCATGTCCTATCTAGGCAAGGGGTGACAACAGATCCTACTAAGATTGCTGAAATCACAGAGTGGGAAACTCCTAAAAACATCACCCAATTGAGAAGATTCTTGGGCTTAACTGGATATTATAGAAGATTTATCAAAGGCTATGCTTCCATTTGCAAACCCCTCCATGAAGCACTCAAAACAATTTCACATGGCAGGAACCTCAAAAATCTGCTTTTGAACAACTCAAGGTGGTCATGTCCACCCCTCCTGTGCTCATACTTCCAAAATTTTCCCTCCCATTTGTGCTGGAAACAGATGCTTCTGGAACTGGACTAGGAGCAGTATTGATGCAACAAGGCAAATCCATTGCCTTCTTTAGCAAATGTTTGGGCCCATCCACAGCTGCTTTATCAGTGTATGAGAAAGAAGCCCTAGCAATCTTGGAAGCACTGAGAAAATGGAGACATTACCTCTTGGGAAATTCTCTAGTCATCAAGACTGATCAGAGAAGCCTCAAATACCTAGCCAGTCAAAGGTTACTAGAAGGAATTCAACACAAACTCATGCTTAAGTTACTGGAGCATGATTACACCATTGAATACAAGCAAGGCAAAGACAACAATGTAGCAGATGCTTTATCAAGGAAATTTGAACAACCAGTGGAAGCTTCTTGCCAGGCCATCTCTATGGCTATTCCCTCTTGGGTGACTGAAATTGTTGACACCTACACTGATGATGATAAGTGCACACAGCTCTTACAAGCTCTGGCCATACAACCTGAGAGCAATCCACACTACAAGCTACAATCTGGTCTCTTGAGGTACAAGAACAGACTAGTCATTGGCAAAACCACAGATTTGAAAGAAAAAATATTTCAGGCCTTCCACTCTTCCATCTTTGGTGGTCACTCCGGCCATCGAGTTACTCATCACCGACTCAAACAGCTCTTCTATTGGCCAAACATGAAGCAGTACATTGCTACTAAGGTGGCTGAGTGCCCCACTTGCCAAATATCCAAAACCGAAAGAGTTCACTATCCTGGCTTATTATATCCACTCAACATTCCAAAGATGAAATGGTCTGAAATAAGCATGGATTTTGTGGAGGGTCTCCCCAAGTCAAGAGGCAAAGATGTCATTCTGGTGATTGTAGACAGACTGACAAAATACTCTCATTTTTTGACCTTGTCACACCCCTTCACTTCCCAGCAAGTTGCAAACCTAATCATCAACAACATATACAAACTGCATGGACCACCTAGTGTCATAGTAAGTGACAGGGACAGAATCTTCACATCTAAGATTTGGCAAGAAATTTTCTCTGCCCACAAGGTCCAACTCAACTTTAGCACTGCATACCACCCTGAGTCTGATGGACAGACTGAACGTGTCAATCAGTGTCTCGAACAGTACCTCAGAGCTATGGCTTTCAAAGAACCAAAAAAGTGGGCAGATTGGATACCAGCTGCAGAGTGGTGGTACAACACTTCATACCACACTTCCCTCAAGACTACCCCCTTTGAGGCACTCTATAATTACCCCCCTCCTCAAATGCATGGCATCTCAGTTCCTTGCAATGCTCCTGCTGACACAGAAGTAACACTGATGGAAAAAGAACACATTGTCCAAGCACTGCAACAAAACCTGTTACAAGCACAAAACAGGATGAAAAAGTATGCTGATTTGAAGAGAACTGAAAGGCACTTCTCTGTAGGGGACATGGTTTACCTCAAAATGCAACCCTATAGAGAAACAGCACTGGGATTAAGGAATGCACTCAAACTTTCCTCCAAGTACTATGGTCCCTTTAGAATCCTACAGAAGATTGGTAACCTGGCTTACAAACTCCAACTTCCTGAAGGCACACTTATACATGATGTTTTTCATGTCAGCCAACTGAAGAGACATTTGGGTCCTAAGGCGATTCCCAACCCAAAATTACCTTTAGTTACAACTGATGGTAAGATCAAAATTAACCCCTGGCTATCCTCCAATACAGGCAGGTCCCGAGAAGCGCAGGAGCTTATGACATTCCAGTTGCTCAATGGTTAATCCACTGGGAGAACCTCACACCCGAAGAAGCTACCTGGGAGGATGCTAAGTTCATTCAAGCAACCTTCCCAAATTTTCAGCCTTGAAGTCTGAAGCTGGCCGGGGAGTATTGTTAGGACCTGGAGCTTGTCCTTTCGCCCTGGACGGCTGTGATGCTTGTGTACCGCTTCGGTGTATCCAACGGCTCATATTAAACCTATTCAAATAATTTGTATTCGAATTATAAACTGTCGAGGCTCTGACGGTTGGTCTATAAAACCGTGGAGAGTGGGTGGCTGGGTGGCTCGACAATGAAAACCCTAATTTCCCCTTCCTGTACTTTTACTGCCTACCTTCTTCCTGCTATTTTATCCTGCAATTACCTATTTTTCCTTGCCTAGATCTAGTGTTCATAGCAACCACCCAACAGTTCCAGTCCGATTCCCACTGTCTCAATCCCCAATTCTAGTGAGGTCCTGACAGCCGACCTCCGCCTGGCCGGGAGGCCGCTCTGGCCGTCGCCGTGGCATCCCGCGACGCTCCGCTCTAGCCTGCACGGCCTGCCCATCCGTGCCCGGCCACACGCCGCTGACCTCCGCCCGGTCTGGAGGCCGCTCCGGCCGTTGCTGTGGCTGTCTTGCGCCGCTCTGCTCCGGCCTGCACGCCTTGCCCATCCGTGCCCAGCCACGCGCCCGGCTTTGTGCTGCCCATCCGCTCCAGCCTCCGGCCGTCCTCGCCGCTCTGCTCAGATGTAGTGAACAAATTTTAAAAAAAAAGAAAACAGAAATAACAAGGACGTATGATTAGAATTTATATTGTGTGGAGGTGTTTCTAGTAAAAAACGACGCCACGTCAGCCTGATAAACGGGTCCCACCTGTCAGTTTCATCATTAGACCTGAGTCGGAGACGGATCAGTGCTCTCAGAAACCTCTCGCCCCAAAAACGGTGCTATCCGATTTTTTAAAAAAAATTGGTGATCATTTGAAACCCTAGCCTCAAATGTGATGGTTTTTTGTAAATTTCTCCCAGTTTGCGGATGCCATGCTGCTGCTGCACTGAGGGTTGTTTGGTTGCCGGCCACATTTTGTCAAACCAAACTTGGGCTAGTCATACTTTATAGGAACGTGTTTGGTTTGTGTCACACTTTGGCTTGCCATATTTTATTACTCCTGTGGTTCATTTGTCTTAGATTTTATAGCCACACTTTTTATGACTGCCACACTTTTATGGATTGCCACACTTTGGCTTGTAAAATTTGGCTAAGAATCAAACAAGCCCTGAATGCACATGCGGGCGGCATCGCTTGACAAAACAAAAACCTCGATGCTATCGCCCTGCCAAGTGCGCCCGAGATCTCACATTCCATGCACGGCACGTATAATGCCCGGATGGCCCCGACCATGATCATTTTCCTAGTATTTCTTTACATATCCAGTTTACTTTTGAGTGAATATTCCTTTTTACTAACCACTACTAATTGGGTATTGGGTACTATCCTCCGAAAATTCCTGTTTGCTCACGGGTGCAATTGCATTTATTATGAGAATACATACTTTATGTTAATTTTTTTGAAAAAATATCTACATGTACATTCAGGCATTTTATGTTCGTTCATAAGTTTTCATGATGAAAGAATATTTTACGTGTCATTTATAAAAAAGATAAAAATGTGACGTGAGTATGCCTATTCATAAGATATTTTTTGCCTTTTTTGCACGGAACACGTAGAATATTATTTCATCCCAAAAACTTATAAACGAACATAAAATACTCGAATATATATGTAGACATTTTTTTTAAAAAAATTAGCGTTTCTAAATATGTTTTCTCACAATGAATGCAAATGCACCCGTGAGCTGAATTGCCAATTCCCATTATCCTCGTAGTACTTTGGTATTCAATAACTCCATTTTGATGTAGTAGTAGTATCTTTTCATGGTTTGGGTTGTATCCTCGTACTCTTCTTTTGTCCTCCACCTCCCTCCTTGGGGGCAGGAAGAACGTCTCATTAGATGCATCACATGTAATAAAATATAGTCGGTTCTTGTCTCCGCAATTGTGGCCGACAAAGCGTGCTAGGGCATGAAACTTAATCTGTACATATCGTCTCTATCATGTTGCGATAAGATATACTACCTCCGTTTTTAAAATATAAGATGTTTTAGCTATGTGAAGCAAATGCATTTCGACTACTTTTAGTATATAGGTTCACTTATGTTTGAAGTGAATCTACACACTAAAAAAAATCTAGATACATTTTTTTTCATAAACCTAAAACATCTTAGATTTGGAAACGGAGGGAGTAGTCTTGTACAATGCGTCGTGAGTGATGGAAAGAACGATATTCAAACTCTTATTCAAGTTAGCTCTCTTTTTGTTGGAAAACATAGCTAACTTGGCACGATCAGACAGGAGGAAGGAGATGGAGCTCGGTCTACATGCTACAAATAAATGAAAAGGCTGGAAACGTAATGGAAATAAATTGAGGGCTAAGGACAAACATTGGACATGCCCTAAAATTATATAGCTGGAAAAATGAGAAAACCAACAAACGAGCTAACAGACGGGGCCGCTGGAAAATGTGAATCGTATCCTACGTATTCCTCTACCAAATTTTGGGCAGCCTAACTTTATAACATGGCATATGAATAAGAAAGATTGTTTTTAGTCATACCATCACACCACATTGAGTGGAGAGTGGATAAAGAAGAAGGGTGCAACTTTCTATTCTTCCATGGATCTTCGAACATGTTTTTTTATGCACTTGAGATATGGGAGGATTTAGGGCTAGGTGAGATCATCCGATCGTCCTTTGTGAGAGATCGACCATGCTCAATGGTGCTGGAAGAGTTATCGTGGCCAAACGGTGTCATATTCAGTATGCAACATTTCATACAAACCATCACGATCACATGTTGGTATTTATGGTTGTCACGGAGATATATCAAGAACAAGGAGCGTGTTCCTACGCTAGAGAGAACGGTCATCAATATCCATGGTATCCTAGCAAATAGTATCGAGCTAAAAGGAGCTGAAAATGCAATCCATAGAAGGGGTTACATGAGACCGTCTTATGCAGTTTGCAAGCTAAACATTGACGCGGATTCGGGACGTGGTGCTTTCGGTGCAATAATCACAGTTTCTAGAGGGAATTTTGTTACAACATGTTATAATTACACTGATCATGTTATCGATGATGCAACTACGTAGGCCTCATCATTACCGCGGGACTTTGTTTAGCTAAAGAGTTTGGTGCCTAGTCCTTAGTGGTGGAATCTGACTCGATGGAGATGGGCTCAAGCTGTTCTTGCTCCTTCGGAGTACATAGGCATGAGTGTGGTGGTTATTGCTGATTGTCGGCATTTGTTTACGATGCTAGGTATGGCAGCAATTCAACATTGTCCGTGATAAGGTAAAGATGTCACAGGGTACCAGGGAGTTCTGATTTGGCGATCCTTGTACTTTTATTTTTCATGTATTTGTAGAAGACTTTGCAGAAAACCGTGTTTTGATTTAGTATTCCCACGGTTTCAAATAAGTTGTTTTAGATTTATTTAGGAGTGGAGGGAGTAATATATCTAGTTATAGAACATATCTGAACAAATTTGAGTGGAGGGAGTAATGAAGAGCCTAAAGTTTTAATTAAGAAGAAAAACAGGCGGGGCCTCCTCTAGCAAACAAGAGTCCTGGCACTAGCCATCTTCTTCTTCCCTTCTGTCCCTGCGGTCACGGTCCGGTTCGATCTCTGTCCAAGCGACTCATCGTCACCCTCGGTCGGCATTAATAGCCGCCTTCGTCTCTCGGGCATCGTCTTCCTTCCGTCTCCACCCCTCCCTCTCCCCCCTTCGCCTTCCCGTTCTCCAATCCAAATCAAATCCCAACCCAGTTCCAAATCAAATTCCTCCTTGCGCGTCCACAAAATCCACCAACCCGCCCGCCGCCGCAGAGCAATTTTCGCAGCACAACCCCGGATCTCAAATGCTCGCCGCCGGCGACGCCCCGTCCACCTCCAGCCCCGCCCTCGAGGCGGCGGCCGATGAGGACGGCCGCGTCTTCCTCGTCCAGCACCGGTGAGTTGAAACAAACCCTAACCCTAGCACCCCCTCCGATCCGGCCGCCGGGTCTGCGGCGTCTCTGACGGATCAGGCGTGCAATGCAGATGGTGGAAGGAGGCGCAGGAGGGCGCGGGGATCGACGTGCACGGGGTGCCCTACGCGGTGGCGCCCAGCGGGCCGACCTCCTACTCGCAGAGGATGTTCAGCCTAATCATGAGCGACTACACCGCCACCTTCGTCCTCCACCGCGCCGACGACCTCGCCCTCCAGCCGGACGCCCCCGCCAAGGCCGGGGCCAGGAGCTACGCTCTCGTGGCGGCCGACCTCTTCGACAAGGCGCGCTCCTGGTGAGTACAGACGGCTCTCGCCCCTTGCTTTTAGTTGCAATGAAACGAATCGTAGTTGGATAGATCATATATCGATGCATTGGTCTCTCTAGATTCTGAGCTTGCTGCTGCGCGAGCAATGTTCGTCTAGTATCGAATCTGGAGGGTTACCGTTGATGCCTAACGAAGCAGCGTGTGGAACTATGCATCAGTCTGTAGATAGTAGCTGCACTGTGCTTTGAATTAATTATTGTTGCGTGTGATTTTGGTGAATAGGCATGTTCTAAACTGTTAACCATACAATGCGCGGGAATTTCTAGGGTTACCGTCCGGCTCTTCACTGGCTGTCCACTGGTAGAATGAATGCATCAGTCTGTAGATAGTAGCTGCAATGAACTGTGAATTAATTATTGCGTGTGATTTTGGTGAATAGGCATGTTCTAAACTGCTAACCATACAATGCGCGGGAATTTCTAGGGTTACCGTTCGTCTCTTCACTGGCTTTCCACTGGTAGAATGAATGCACCTAGGCAGTTGGATTAATTTCTAGAGATTGTCTTAACGGCTTGTGCACCCCGTAGTTTATCCCTCAAGCCGATGTGTAAAGAGTATTAACTTTGTAAGCATGATGCAGTTTTCAGTTTGCAATACACGAAAGGTTTATAACTAACGGTCAGTGATGGGTTATTATTTTTGTCTACTCCAAATGCCAATACTATGTACTGTGAAGAGGTCATAGTACAATTACACATAGTATTCCTTTTATTAAAGCAATGTGCAACCAAGCCGGTGAGTTCTTTGGGGTCAACTTTGCATGGAGGGAATAATTGAAATTTGACATCTGGTTCTGCTGAGGTTGCTACTGTTTTATTTGTATCTGTTGCTAGCATTGCTCTATCTCCAACATGTCAAGCATAGGTTTTGTGAGGGATGGAAAACGATGGTCTGCTCAGACAGACCACAGGGTTTGTCGCGTCGTCCCCAGTTTGTCTACCATAGCTGATGCAAGGAAATTTGTTAGTTCACTTTAGGCACTTGTGTTTAGAGTTTTAAGCTGCATGTTATCAATGTGGTTGCTTTAAACTATTCTAAAGGAATGCATCACCGCAAGAAAAAGTTCAGAGCAAGAAACCTGGTATTGCATTTAGGCTGCTGCATTGATTCTATGGACTAGTGGATGGATGAGAGAAAGAGATCTTATTCTGCCTTTGGAAATGTTCTGAGCCCCAAAACAGTTTAAATGTTTCCTTTATATGAGAGAAAAAATATGGCTGTTAATGTTTTAATGCAATGCTGCACCTAAAAGTTAGGCCTACCAGTTGTTTAATTATAGGCATAGCTGCCTGGTTTAGCTATGCTCCATTTGTTTGCTCGCTCTGATGGTTTATAGTATCTCTCTCTACTTAATTGGTTTCTTTATTTTCTCACCTAGGCATTTGGATTCCCTAAAGTCAAATGGCAAAAATTTATTTCTTACCGAAGAGGCATCTGTAAATATTTATCCTTTAATGCTTAGAGTTTCGGTCACGAGAGGTACAAATGCATTAACGGTGAAGATCAGCAAAAAGGTATGTGTTATTTTCCACACCATCTTCTTCACCTTGTTTTGAAGAAAGCTTTCTTGGTTTAATCAAGGATCTTCATGTTTTAATGGATGAATTTTCTTTGTAATGCATGCATCATAAGAAATTTCGATGTTCTAAATTTCACTTTAACGTGTTAGGACAACTCAGCTGAGAACTTCAAAAGAGCAAACAAGATTCTGGTTTCTGACCTTGATCCGGTAATTTTCTGGTTTTCTTCACTTGTATGTAAAGTCTGGTATTTCTTTTACTCAATAACATGTCTACTGTATTTAGGTTCACATATGGGATTTCTCTGGGCGAACAACTTTCATATTGATGAATGAATGGAACCGTATCCCCCAAGATCCTCGGTCTTCTGACCAGGAGGTCATTATCTTCTCCATCAAATTTGCCATTTTATTGCCTGTGCTTTACTACCTTCATAAGACTGTAAAATGGTTTGTACACTTGTGTTGATCATAGTATTTGTCTCCTGGCTACTGTTTTACCCTTTTCTACTGCATAAGATGCCAATGATGATTATTCACTATTTTATTTCAACATACTCATGAAATTTTTTCTTTTTGGTCTTAGGTGCTAGTGTGTGCTAGCTATAGGGTTTTTGCAGAACGTGTAAGCAAAGCAGCGGGTTAGCAGCAAAATAATGAGCCAAGCTGGCGCAGTAACATCTATGTCTATATACTAACATGAAAAGAACAAGTTCGGTTGATCTGTAGCACGCTGGCCCTTCATCTTCCTAATCTGAGGGCTAGAATTAAAAGCTGGAAAATTACCCTTATAGCACACATTTTGATTTAAACCTGTGATTACCCAAATCAGTCCTTGTTACTGTTATCTCCTCCTGCAACATCATAATTTTATTTGAATGCGGAACACTAGAGACTAGAATATTGTATTGTTTGGTCTGTTGAGTAAATATCCATTGTCCTATGAAAACTTTCTACTTAGGTAACATGAATTTCAGTGCATGTGGGTAGTAAGTAATTCTGGGCAGTTTAAACTGATTAAAATATAATGATGCTTATTGCGTAACCCGCATGCTCTCTGGGCCTTATAAATCTAACCCATCTTGCCCTCAATCTAGCGCTAAATTGTTTATTGGCAACTAAATTGGCTGATGCATGAAGTTCTAGTTATAGCTGGCAAGTTATTATCATGTTTACCCACTGTATATTGGTACCATAAATCACACAAAATGGAAGTAAACTGTGCATCGATAATACATGTGGATTGAGCTGGCTTCCCACCAGTATAGAGGAGTTGGCTTCTGCTAGCTTAACCCAGACTCAGCTGGCCTTACTAAATTAAGTAGACACCAGGTTGTCCTTCCTAGTTATTTGATACTAAATCTAGCAGAGGGAGTGTTGTCCTGAAAATCATTCAACTGTCATTTTATTCTTATTATCTTCAGATGATTAATGGAATACTTCTGTACTAGTAGTATGTTGTACTTGTATTCACTAGTTTCACATCTTCAGATGCCTCTGGAAATACAATTTTATGATATATCAGAACCTACAGCTAATGGTGCTACTGGGAAAAAAGACGAGTTAGCATTGACAATGGGTAGCTCAGCTTTGAGCAATGGCAGCATCATGGACATGGATCTGGATTCATCAGGGGGAATCTGTAAGCAAGTTGGCTCTGGTTTAATAGGATTAGACAATCTTGGAAACACATGTTTCATGAACAGTGCAGTCCAGTGCTTGGCTCATACTTCAAAGCTGGTTGACTATTTTCTTGGAGATTACCACAAGGAAATAAACCCCCATAACCCACTGGGGTTGAAGGTATGCTAAAGTCTCTTTTCACCATGCAAATTAGTGCATTTATTTTTATTTTTGTTTCCTTGCTCATTTAGACAATGTTTCTTAAAAATAGGGCGAGCTCGCTTACTCATTTGGAGATTTGTTGAGGAAGATATGGGCTATTGATGGAACCTCATTTCCACCTCGCCAGTTTAAGGCAAGACTTGCACGCTTCGCCCCCCAGTTCAATGGCTTTAACCAACATGATTCACAGGTCAGTAAACTTATTTGGTTAAAGACATGTATTTTCTTGGCATGGTTTGGCAATGTGTTGGCCACTTGATCCTGCCATTGCCAGTTCCGGATCAATTAGCCTAGATTTAGAAGTCATATTATGCTTATCCTGTTGATAGTTTGCAATACCAAAATCCTGTTTGTTTATTTAGTTAATTGTATATTTTTAGGCCTCGATTCTTTTCTTTGTTTTTGTCCTCATTTTCCAGTTATGTAACATTTAACCAAATTTGAATATTATTTACCTGAAATGTTTTACGAGTGCCAATGGGTTGAAGATGTCTTTCCTGTCTTTTTGTAGGAGCTTCTTGCTTTCTTATTGGATGGACTCCATGAAGATTTGAATCGTGTCAAACGTAAACCCTATTCTGAAGCAAAGGATGCAGATGGCCGCCCCGATGAAGAGGTTGCAGATGAGTACTGGGGCAACCATTTAGCCCGAAATGATTCCATTATAGTTGATACCTGTCAGGTTAGTTCTATACGCATGCATTTTCTTTGTTTGGTTTTGGTAAGATATCTCGTAATAACAAAAGTAGTCGCTACTCAATTGAGTCTGTTTTTTATCTTCTGTTTCCAGCAGATATTTTTAAAATTACTTCCTATATGTTGTTAGATTCCTTTCATACATACAGAATACATTTCGTACTTCTGTTAAGGTTCACATTATGGGTGTCAGGGAGGAGCTGGGTGTCCCCAGTTCAAATCAACACCCAGTCAGCTGTAATGCCAGTGCCCAACCAATTCCCTACCAATACCTGATTCAGCTTGAAGCTTGAACCTTGAATTGTATGTGTGTGCAAAATAGATGAGTACATGCTAATCTAGTAAAGGAACACAGTGCATAACTAATAAAGTTTTAGCAGAATGAACGGTGCAAGTTTGAAAATTCCCTCTAGTCAGAGCTGTAACAATATTCTTCTGGCATATCAGTCAACAGTTTTGTGCATTTTTTTTTGCATTACCTAAGGGAGTGGAATCTTTGCATTACCCCAAAATTGCTTAAATCTGCAAATAATGGACGAACTTCATGGCCTCATTAGAGCACCTTTAGCACATAATAACTGCCACATCATGTCAATTCAGTAAAATTCTGTGCCAATCTTTACTTATTGGAACTCCTCAACAAACAAGGAGAGCTCTAACACCTTGGACCAGGAAGTGTAATATATGGTTATTCTGGTGATGCGATTAACACCCTCTGGGCTGCCTATTCCCTGTAATTACACGTTTAATTGGCGGAAGGCAATGTATCTTTAGCCATTATTCTGGTGGATACATACATGGTATGGACAGAGCAAGTAGATCCCCTTTTCAAACCCATGTAATTTGTGTGATCATACTGGTATATCCATACCCTCTATCTAGGGGTGGAGTGAATGTGGGTAATGGTTGATTTTTTTTTCTGTCTGCTTTAACTCGTATGATTTGTCAACTTTTGATTATCTTTGGTGCTTCATTGACAGGGCCAATACAAGTCTACATTAGTTTGCCCACTTTGCAAGAAAGTGTCCATAACGTTTGACCCGTTCATGTATTTATCTTTGCCCCTGCCTTCAAGTGCAACCACAACAAGAACAATGACTGTAACAGTATTCAGTACTGATGGCACTACTGGGCCGTGTCCTTACACTGTGAATGTGTCACAATCTGGATATACCAAGACACTCATTGATGTGCTAAGCAATGCTTGTTCGCTGAGAGACGATGAGCGCCTCCTGGTTGCTGAGGTATTACCCATTCCTGCATATCATTCCGGTGCCAAAAGCTACTATATATGCCTGCACGCTTCCTTAATTTTTGATGATCTGCATGTAGGTTTATAATGGTTCTCTTCTCCGCTACCTGGAGGAACCTTCTGAAGTCATCTCCTTGATCAGAGATGGAGATCGCTTGGTTGCATATCGACTTCCGAAAGACAGTGAAGATGCTGCTATCGTGGTGTTCAAAAACGAACGAATGGAGTAAGTATTATCGCCCTGTCTGTTATATTGTGCTCTCAAAGTTGGATATCATTTTTTTCTTCTGAAAATCGGAAAGTTGGATATCATTTTTTTCTGAAAGTAAAGAAAAGTTGGATATCAGATGCCTGACAGTTGGAAATAAATGTACACCTTTATAGTCTGTTTGTTCATAGGTCTTGCTTTGTCTGTTCAGGAAGTACAGAGAACCTTCTTCTGATGAGATCTTCCTTTTATGCACAGGTCCTCCCTCTCTAGTTTCGGTAGGAAGTCTTGGAAGAATTTTGGCACTCCTCTTGTGTCAAATCTTCCTGACACAATCAATGGACGTACTATCTATGATCTTTTCCTAAAACTTCTGACTCCATTCCGAGCATTAAAAGATGATACGCGAGATGTTGATCAAATAACTGGCAAAAGCAGCTCTGTTAATGGAACTTCAGACATTGATATGAGCTCTGATGCTGCAGAGTGCTCCAGCACAAATAATAATGCTGGCGAGGATGACATAATGACTGAAGGTGGCATGGAGTTTTTCTTGAATAGTGAGAGGTTTCCAAACCCGCGCATGAAAATAGAAATGGATCAAACTATTACAGTTTCAAATTCAAAGAAACGTTTGCTTGTGACTGTGAGTTGGCAGGACAATGGTCTCAAGCAATACAACTTTGATTCTTTGGATTCTCTTCCAGAGGTTTTCAAGACCGTGCTATTTGCAAGGAGACCACAGGAAACCTGTTCTCTATATGCATGCCTTGAAGCATTTATAAAGGAGGAACCGCTGGGCCCAGAGGACATGTGGTAATTATTTTTCATCGATATTGTCATGTATCAGTGTTTACTAGTCTCTTGCTTTGTGTAGCTTCCCCCTAATTTTAAAAATTGTAGAAACATTGCTGGAGGGAAAACCTGAAACTTAGAAGCATGTGCAACATAAAGCTTAATCATGGTTCCTTTTTTTTTTAATTTCACAGGTATTGCCCAGGTTGTAAAGAACATCGGCAAGCTAGTAAGAAATTAGATCTCTGGAGGTTACCAGAAATCCTCATAATACACCTGAAAAGATTTTCGTACAGTCGGTACACAAAGAACAAGCTAGATACATTTGTGGACTTCCCGATTCATGATCTTGACTTGTCGGGGTATATCCGCGACAAAAGCAGGCAGATGTCCAACCACTATCAACTGTATGCTGTTAGTAACCACTATGGAGGCATGGGAGGAGGTCACTACACTGCATATGTTTATGTAAGTGTTCTTGTCCTCACTGTTGTATGTACTGCAACATATATATGTACTGGTTTACATCTTGTTTTAAGCTCAGTGTCAGATCCTGACACGAGGTACCTTTTTTCTTCTGTTTGCAGCATGAGGGAAAAAAGAAGTGGTATGACTTTGATGACCGCTGTGTCCAGGGTCTCGAGAAGGAGGACACTATAAAGACTTCGGCAGCTTATGTTCTTTTTTATCGGCGGGTACAGGGTGATAGTAGCTTAGATACAGAAACAACAGTAGTGTCTGATTCTACAACATGAAGAAGTAGCACCAGTGGATTAATATTCTGAGAGCCTGGACCATTGTATAGCCGATTGGTTGGGACCCCGGGGCGCAGCTGCGCTGCCAAAGATCAAGTGCAGTCAATCTTTGCTGATGTAACAGATGACAGCAGCAGTATTGACCGTCATTTCATCGTGTGGACTGAACAGAGGAGGTAAAGGAGCCGAGATAGTTACAGATGGAACGGAAGAGGATTCATTTCAACACCGTGACTTGGACCTGTAGGAGATCCTGATTATTGCAGGCATACAGACAGGCAGGCTGTTGGTTCGTGTTATGGTTACTGTCAATTTCTCACCCATGATTTTCTAGGGTCGAGGAATCAGGGTTAGATGATGATTTATAGTTCTATACTGCAGTTGTTGTTGGTCTGGTTCTTTCTGAACATGCCCTGTAAACTTGTCCTGCTAGTGCTGATTCTTTTGGCTCGTGCTGTCAAGCAAGGCAGCCCAGATTCATACATATATACAGCTGCAACCACAGATGAGTAGCTTTTCCAGTTCGCGTCGTTGGGACTTCGAGACTCGCTTGTATGTATTGTCACGTGCGCTCGCATGGATGGTATGTGCAGAGTGAGTTTCGCTCGTTTGCTTTCACAATCAACATGTTATTTTCTTTTGTAGTGTCTATATCTACAACTGTGGCCACGAAGCAAGGTTGAGCTTCGGATGCACCTATAGGCTACAGCGGGTGTGTTTTATCATATGGTCAGTCAGGTCGCCACGTTGGTGAGACCAAGAGCGCTCCCTACACTCGTACTATGCATTTTCCCGTCGCCGTCGATCATCATCATCATGATCGTTGTGTGCATATATTGCGGTGCTCGTTAAGTTAAAGATCAGCTGTCCCACAACGTAGTGGATAGTACAGAGCTACATAGATTCGTGATCAAGGTATGTCGGTGTTTTTGAGCTCATCTCATGTCGTAGAGTCGGAAGAAAATCGAACAAATAAAACACTGACATGCCTTGATCACGAATCTATGTAGCTGGTAAATGGTAAATGCCGTAGATTCGGAAGAAAATTGAACAAATATGTCAGTGGATTTTAACTGGTGCCGGTAAACGGTTACTAGGGCGCGGGGATTTTAACATCTCATGTCGGTGCTTGCTTCCCAATACATTTACCATTTGACCCCGCTCATTAGGGGTGGGCATATAGCCCGAAAACCGAATCACCGAACCGATTTAATCTGGACCGAACCCGAACTGATCGAAACCGAATTCTTTGGTACAACACTCGGTTACCAGATCTAGACAACCGAAATAGTTTCGGTGAGTTCGGTCATAGCACTCGGTTCACCGAAGAGACCGAACACCGAAGAAACGACACACAACCTATATTCCTCTCCACCAACAAGCGAGGCAGAAACTTGGATATTCACCTCTCCCTAAAATCTGTGACCTCCTCGCATATTACGTTCCCAGAAATTGCGCCCTGAGTGATATTTGACCTCTTAATTAGGCGCTAGTCTCGCTCCCCTGATCTTCTGCCGTGATTGATATTTTGCCTCTGCGATTCCCTATATAAGTCCGGATCCCATCCAGCCCTGATGCAACAATTCGTCTCTCAATTCACTCCAATACCTAGCCGCTGGCGTGGGCGTCGACATTCTTCGACGCAATCCTGGATTGGAAGAACAAGGTCGGCATCTAACGTCCGCATCGAACATTACTGCTACTTTGCAAGCTATAGGGTAAGTTCTTGATTCGGTCTAGTCTAAAACTTTCACTGTCGCAACTAGATCTGTTCTTGCATGCATACATATTGATTTCCGTGTCCCTTTCAATTTAGATTAGATGTCGACTGAGATTTGGAACCACTTCACGAAAATTATTATGATTGAGGGCGTCCTGCATAAAGGAAGATGCAGCTACTGCACAAAGGACATCCCTGCTCATCCCGTTATGAACGGTACATCTGCTTTGCGGAATCACTATCATATTTGCAAGCGTAATCCTCACAAAAATTCAGCGGTAATATGCAAGTCCATCTCCACTATAAAGCTCAGTGCTAAACTTTAGGTGAGATTAAACTAAACTATTAGAATCAATGTCTAGATCTGTATGTCTGTATCGAATATTATATTCCTGATGATTGTATTGGTGGTTGTAGTTCTCAAGGGCTGGATGATGAAATTTGAAGACTAATAATAAAGCTTGAAGTTTAGAAGATTGGGGATTAGCGAGCTCTTGTGTGCTTCCTGCCGCTTCTATTTTGTTTCTCAAAATTAAGTGTTTTGTCAGACTTCATGTGTGTGCCAAACTGCAGGATATGTATAGATCGAAGTTTTGTTAGACTTGGATGCTATTTCTTAAGTCAAATTTGCCGTGTTCATGTCCAATTTGTGTGTCAAGTATACTTTCTGTTTTGCTACTGTTGTCGGTTAAGAAATCTTGATCCTAGCCTGGTTTTTAGTTTCATGGTTTCCCGTCAGTTGTTTGCTGGAGGGTTGTTCATACATCGTCTGACTTGCAGACCTATTGTTGCTAGCAGTCTAGCACAAACAAATGATCCTAGCCTGGCAGCCTAACTGAAAAAACAAAGATAAAGAAAAAAAGAGCCTAAGAGCATGTAGAATAGAGTACACTCAGCAGGCTACAAGCAATTTTATATTGACAAAATCCTAGCTGGATGAGAGAGATATGGGGAGAGAGGAGAGAGCCGACGCTACACATACGGCCGGCTGCAGCACATGCATCAAGAAGTACAGCCCACATGCAGCCTATAGGATGGCTCTGGTTACTTATGACTCTTGCATGCAAACACACATTAAATACTTAAATATTAGATAGAGCCAATCTAGTAGCCAACTTATTGTATGAGTGTTTATTTAAGAAGACTTTAGATAACATGGCAAGGTTATATAGCCAACAGCCGGCTGTGTTATTGTGCTTGCTCTAACAGCTGCCAAATCCGGTCGGCAAGCTAGGAGCCAGCTATCCAAACTGGTCAGAAAAGCCATGTGCGGCAGCATCCTAGGCTCAGTACACGTGTTCTCGGTCTGTTCGGTCCAGCACCGAATACCGAACCGATGTCACGGTCAACCGAATACTCGGTTACACGTACTTAAATACACCGATCGGTGCTTGCTATCTTAGGACCGAAAATTCTGAAACACCGAGGAACCGATCCGATCGGTTCGGGGGAACCGAATGCCCAGTCCTACCGCTCATCATCCCTCCCGAAACACTTCACAACATCAAGAAAATTGAGCGGGCCTTCTTATGGGCGGCAAGTGACAAAGTCTCGGGAGGAAAGTGTAAGGTGAATTGGGAGATGCTCTGTAGGCCGAAAAACCTTGGTGGTCTTGGGGTACTCAATACCAATTTCTTTGCTAGAGCGCTTAGACTGAGATGGCCTTGGCTTGAGTGGAAGGACCCATCAAAGATTTGGACTGGTTTGGGCAACCCTTGCAACCAAACGGATATGTGCCTTTTCTATGCCGCCACAAAAATCATGTTGGGTGATGGAGGTAATACACCTTTTTGGGAGGCACCATGGTTGGATGACACCAAGCCCATCGATATCACCCCCCTCATCTATAACCTCTCCACTTGAAAGAATTGGAATGTCAAGCAAACCTTGCAAAATGATGCATGGATCACTAAAATCAAAATGACCGTTGACCTCTCCACAGAGCACATCCAACAATACATTTCTCTTTGAAACATCCTTAGGAGTGTAAACCTACAAGACGAAGTAGCGGATTATATTACTTGGACTATAACCAAAGATGGGAATTACTACGCAAAATCCGCTTACAAGGCTCAATTCTATGGCTCTACTACCTCTCCGTTAAGCTCATAAGTGTGGAATATTTGGTCCCCTCTAAAAATCAAGTTCTTTGCTTGGCTTGCCCTTTAAAATGGTATTTGGACCGCCGACCACCTTGCAAAGAGAGGGTGGCCGAATTGTGGGAATTTCCCACTTTGCCATCAAGTTGTCGAATCGGTTGACCACCTTTTTGTTCATTGCTGCTACACCGTTAGACTTTGGGGCCTTGTGAAGAGTTGGCTAGGACTTCATTTTGTCGATCAAGCTTAATGGCCGACTCAAGACTTCCAATCATGGTGGCACAATATGATCAAGAGCAAATACCTTGCATCCATCGCTCTTCTTGTATCTTGGGAGGTTTGAACCGAACGAAACGCCCGTATGTTAAAAAACAAGCATGCCCCATCCACGGTGATCCTAGAAAAAGTTAAGTGTGAGGCGAGATTGTGGTATTAGCGGGCGCAAAGCGCATGAGTAATTTGATGCCACGAGAGTAATCATGTTGTAACTAATTTTTTCTCTTTCACTCTTTTCATTGTACTTTCTTCCTTAATTAATTGAATGGGCAAAGCTTTTGCCCTGTTTCAAAAAAAAAGAGCATCTCCATCTAGGCCCCATAGAGGTAGGGTGTGCTTGCGTGCATTTATAGTGATGAGCGTATATATGTATTTGTGAGCGTTTGCATCTATACTAGCCAAATTGCTTTGGGGAAGTCTGCCCAAACAACCAGAGGTTTGGGTTGACCTTCCCACATCGTCTTCCCCTAGCAACAATCAAGTCCCCCAAATCAATTTTTGGCTAGTTCACATATTTCAATCACAATAGGACATATTTCAAGCACATAAACTTTGAATAACTCCAAGTTTATTAAAAAAATCCAAACATAAAATGAAATAGTTAACACAATAATGTAAATTTCAAATATATCAAGACGTCGGCGGAGGGGGCATTGGCCGGTGTAATTCTTTTGAGCGCCCAAAAATGCTCGACGGGCATTTTACAGCCATGCAAGCACCTGTTCTTCAAATTGGTTGATGCATGGTGAGGAAAACACCAAACTCAGCTGACGCATCGTGATCAACATCGAGAAGAGGGTCCATGTGCTCAAACGGTTGATCATCAACCACTAGGTTATCGCGCCAACTCTCGATGAATATATTATGCATGATCATGCAAGCATTCATCACCTCCTGCATCTGAGATGTTGATAAGGTAAGAGCAGGGTACCCTGACGATAGCAAAATGAGCTTGTAGCATGCCAAATGCTCGCTCAGCATCCTTCTCGCAAGCCTCTTGGTACTTTGAAAACCAAGCCGTTGCATCACTATGAGTCTGGATGGAAATGGGTACCCGTCACCCGTTAACCTGTCGGGTACCCGCGTCAAATGGAGGAGGGTATGGTTCAAAAAAAAACCACGGGTCTCTTAATGATAAAATGTGTGACCCAACGGGTCTAACCGAGGCGGGTATGGAGGTATGAAACCTAGACCCGTTTACCCGTAGACCCGCCACAGACAGGTAGAGCCCACCTATGATTGGCTAAGTGGAAAGTGGAAATCCTAACTATCCTAGAGGCCCGCCAAGTGCCCCAGCCCCAGCCCCCAGCCCAATCATTCCCTACCGCCGTGCCACGCCTCCTTCTCCCGTCCGAACCCCAACTCATCAACCCTCTCACACCTCCTCCTCCTCCTCCTCCTATGATCTCTCACGCCGCCACCGCCCACAGCTCCACGCACCCACCCCACAGCTCTGCAGCCTGTGCTCTGCCTCCATCCCTCCACCCTCCTTCCCCCGGTTGTTCCTGAAGCCATGGAGGCCGTGCCGGTCGAGGCCAATGAGGGGAGTGGCATTCTAGCGGCGACCGACACCATGGACACACCGCGTCTAGATATATCGTCGCTAGGGAGAGGGGAGTGGCTACGCTCCCTCCTCTAAGTGCCTCCCTCATGGTCGACGTTCAAGGCAAGGAGGAGGGCACCATGCCGGTTTGCTGCCGGTGGTAAGGCGGGAGTAGGGACCGAGAGGGGAAAGCAGGGCCGGCCTTCCGGCAACAATGATGGGGAGGTGCAGAGGGAGAACAGGGACAAGCGGAGGAAGGGAAAGCTGGCTATGGGCCACGCACAACGACAGGTGGAGAAATCTGCATGGTATGAACAATAGTATGGAGTACTACCCTGCGATTTAGATAAATCTAAGGAAAATAGATGGATTTTAAGCTGATGTTGTGTAAATTGTAATAGACAAATCTGAGGAAAATAGATGAATTTTAGGCTGTTGTTCATTTAGTGAATTTTAGGCTGATGTTGTGTAATAGATGAATCTGAGGAAAATAGATAAAGTTTAGGCTAATGCTATGCTAATTGAACAATATACTGAATGTCATTTTCGCTTGTATGCATACATTTAGTGAATATATTGATGCTTCTATTTAAGGAATGATGCTTATTTCTTATTGCTTGTTCATTTTCTGCTACATATATATGGTTCTTGCAATCTATATGCTTATAATTATGCCGTGCCATTTCCTACATATATAAAATGTTGGTATTTTGCTGCTTAAAAATTTGCTAACATTTGTTTCATTTATATTTAGTGAAACAAGGACAAGCTGTAGTAGTCAAGCTCCAGCTGAATCTGGAATGAAATTTCTAATCATGAAGATGGTGAGGTTCGGGAGTTGACCGCTGTTTCTACAAGAAAGCTCACATCTGATGTATGGCTCGAGATGACCAAGAAGATGCTGCGTGGAAAGCCTATTGCCATATGCAACTACTGTCACAAGGAACTAACTGCAGGAGCCAAGAGTGGCATGTCACATCTGCGTGACCATCTAAAGATATGTACTCAAAGGATGTTGAAGTTGAGGTCTACTTCTGGAAAATCTTTGTGTCAGTCTCAATTGAGGATGACTGCCCAAGCTGAAGGGATGGTCAATGTAGAGAGCTATACCTTTTATCAAGATACTTGTAGAGCAAATCTTGGTAACATGATAGTGTTGCATGACTACCCGCTGAGTATTGTCGACCATACTAGATTTAGGAGGTTTGTTCATGCATTGCAGCCACACTTCAATATGCATACAAGGAATACTATTAGGTACATTGATGTTTATGAGCTTTTAGTGAACTTGCTGTATTTGACTTGTTGCTTATGATGTTGAGACTAGATTGTAAGACTAGGTGGAATTATGTTTTCATAATGCTTGAGACAACTTTGCCTTATAGAGCTGTCTTTGAAAGAGCTAAAATAGTTTACAAGAAATATAAAATAGTAAGCATATCTACACTCCTTGATCCTAGATATAAGAAGCATATGTCGGTAACATGTTTTGCAATGCTCTATGGCATTGCCTCAACCTCTGATGAGTGCATTGAGAAGGTAGATTTTGTTGTTGCTAATCTCCATAGATTGATTGAGGAGTATGAACTAGATGGAGATGGATATTAACAAGCTGAAGAGTGCTCCTTATCTGAAAAGCCATCTCCTGCCATTATGTCTTTCTTCCATGATATTGTAGCCCAACACAAGCCTGCAACAACTAGACTTCAAGGTGAGATAGAACATTACTTGTCTGATGATTTGGTGCCATATACTGAAAATTTTAGTATGCTGGATTGGTGGAAAGTGGTTGGTACAAGGTAGCCAACACTAAGAAAGGTACAAAAAGACATTTTTGTTATTCCAATCACAAGTGTTGCTTTAGAATCTGCATTTAGTACAAGTGGTAGAATAGTTGATGAACATAGGAGCCACCTCACTTCTAAAATGCCCGAGGTCTTGATGTGCCATCAAAATTGGCTTAGTGACAAGTATAAAGGTGAGATTATTATCTCGACTATCTAATCTAGTGTCTCTTCTAAATAATTCTTTCTAGTTGTAGCCTACTATTTCTCACATTCAGATTTCGTTTTTTGTAGATGCTCATATAGGTGAACAAAGTTTCTAGACTTGTCTTCAAGACACACAAGAAGAGTACTCATATTTGACCTCTGTATGAGTATGGAAGGCTTGAAGCATTGATGGAACTGGAATAATGCTAGAGTTCAATAATTTGTTGCCTTCCTTAAACTGTTCCGTATTTATGTTATTATAATGTTGAGGTCTTGTGGACTTATGTTCTATGAACTTGTTGGACTTGTTAAACTGTTGAACACTTGGACCTTTTAATTATGATGAACTTGTTGGACCTTTTAATTGTGATGAACATGTTGAACTTGCTGGACATGTACTTGTTATTGTAATATTTGTACTTGTTTATTGTGAATTGTGATGAACTTGTTAAATGCAGCAAGTTGTTGTCCAAATTTTGTACATAATATGCTATTTGCCGTCATATTTTTGTACACAGTATGATACTTGATGTCAATTTTTTGTGCTCCTGTTCACCTTCATGGGTACCCATCGGGTCACGGGTACCCGTCACAGGGCTGTTCTGGTGGAGTTTAGGACCTGGCATGGATATACCCTACGGGTGCCTCACATTGGTATACCCGGTCTAGCCCAGGGAAGGCCCACATGAAGACTTGCTGTCCAAGGAGACTCTGGGTGGCCTAAGCCCAGTAGAAGTTCGACTCCTTGGAGAACATGGCCAAGCTATAGATAGAATATTCAAGGGTGAAACCCTAACTTGTAACCGACTCGACCTACCCCGGGACCTGGCCTATCTATATAAAGGCCAGGAGGGCATGGCGAAGAGGACCTTGACAAGTCATACACACACCTCATGCCAGATCGCATCTGCACACCCTCTATAACCTTCAGTTCCACCGTAATTAAGAATAGACAAGCAGGAGTAGGGTTTTCCCTCCCGGGGCCTGAACCTGGCTAAACCTCATGTCCCCTTGCTGTGTGTATGTTAACCGTCTCGCAATATCCAGCATCCCCATATCCTCCAAAGCCCAAGTCCATAACAATGGGCATTGACGAGTCGAACCCTCGTCAATTGGCGCCGTCTGTGGGAACCGGGGGCGCTGATCGTGCTGTCGCAACAGAACCATCCACCACGATCTACAATTCCTCAGCAACGGAGAATCACCTCCTCTTTGGCGCTTTCGACTTCACCGTCCACTCGCCGGCCACTCGCAAAGATTTTGACTCCGTAGGAGACAGAGTCGAGATGATATTCGGGAGCTTCTGCTTCCAGGTGGGCAAGACCGATACCCTACGCCTCCCAAAGAGGGTGCCACCTCCATCAATAAGGCCCGCCTCATGGGTGCCACCAATCGATGCCCTACGCACGTCGTCGCTGACAGACGATTCGGATGACAGCGGAAGCTGCAACTCCAACCTCTGTGACCCTCCTATGGAGGAAGGAACCTACAGTTCTAGATTTGAGAGCTGCGGAGTAACAATCTCTTCCCATGCTAATGTGCACGGCCATCCACAATGACAATGTCGACAACGTAACCGAGCCACCATAGAATCCCCCTCCCAACCCTTAGGCCGAGAACGGAGGAATCGGGGCACCCCCGCCAGATCCCAACAGGAATCGGGCACCTCAAGGCACTGAGGGTATAAACCGTGTTCGCAACAAGATCGACCTCTCCAACGAGGATTGGGAGAGGGTGCACGACGCCGTGCGAGGCACTCACCCTCTACGCGTCGACGCCCCTCGTGACATGCTGATGGGGTAACACTGGCTCCTCATCGAGGAGCACAATTGACAGATCAAGCAGCAAAGTGAGCTCGATCTACGTAGGCGAGCGGATGACGAGTCGAGCATGCGGCGAGCTGCGCTCTCTTCTAGCGGCTCTACCTCGATGGGCTACGACGGTCACAAGTATCGTTCTCTCCTAGAACGTATGGATCCCGCTGCATGGTGCGAGGCTACCAAGGCACTCGATATGTCCTTCATGACGATGGACTCGTAGGGAAACATCATGCCGAAGACGCTGCAGGCCGCGGTCATCGCGGCCACCACCTACCTCGCATCTAACCCGCCACCGGCAGGAGACCCAAGGAACGCAATCCATAAATCTGCGCTTGTGGGACTTGGACTCGTCGGAGCTGCGCTCCATGATGAAACACCCGCGGAACGGAAGAAAAAGGCCGCGATAAAGTTCACTCGAAGCCGCACACCCTCATCCGAGGAGGAAGAACATGACCTGCCATGACGCCGCCGTAGCTCACGACGCAGGCACAACAACTATGACGCTCGTAGCAAGCTCGCACAATGCAAGATCGACAAGTCACGTGCAAAGCGAGCATGCTCCACTGAGTCCGAAGACATGGACGGGGAACTGTGTGGCGCCAGGTGCTTCAGCCGGGCTGTACGATAATCGTGTATGCCGAAGAGTTTCAATCTCCCTTCGGACAACCCGAAATTCGAGCGCAGGAGCTGAAGATCTAGCTCGACGACCACCTGTCATTAGTCAAGCTCCATGGCGGGAGCAAAAAAAACCATGCAGTCCCTTCAGCTGCAGCTGACAGGCGCAGCGAGGGCCTGGCTCAACAGTATCCCCTCCAGATCCGTCCACAATTGTGAAGAGTTGTCGTACAGCTTCATACGCAACTTCAAGGGCACCAGCAAGAGACCAGCTTCAATCGAAGAGGTACGCGCCTGCTGCCAGCGGTCCAACGAGTCCATCCGCTCGTACATACTGCGTTGGTCCATCATCAAAAATTCATCCGCAAACATCTCGGAAGAGAGGGCAATCGACGCTTTCAACAACGGCGTCAGGCGCCGTGAATTCAAGGAAGAGCTCGGGCGCATCAATCCCAAGACCAGCGATCACCTGATGGACATCGCCAATCGCTAGGCCGATGGTGAAGATGCTGTCAACCGAGCACGTTCGGATGACGAAGATGACTTCGGCCGCAGGCTTGATCGTCGTAGAAAGATAAGACCGTGTGTCTATGATGACCGCGAGGAGGTCGACATGGTTGAGGCTGGTTCCGTCGATCGCCGCGACGATGGCAACCGCAACAACGGGTGCACGGTGGAAACTACCACGACAGCGGAAGGCCCACCCAAACATGGCAGCACCACAACTATGATGATGAGCCATCCGCATTCAAAAAGTTGTCGGGTCCCTGCACCATCCACTTTTACATCAACAAATAGGATGATAAGAGGAAGGCCAACCACATGCTCAAAGATTGTAGGGAGTTCCAAAAACTCCACGAGGGCTTCGCTCAGATGCGTTGCCATGCGGTGAACCCAAGATTCGCCCCCGCTCTAGGAGCCGTCGCACATGGAGCTCCACCACCACCACCCGGAGGACCTGTGCAGCCTGCGGCTGCGCCAACGCAGAATAACGGAGCGGACGCATACCCGCCACCACTAGGGTCTATGATGATACAGAAGGGGCGCCCAACCAACAGGGTGCAGAAGAAGATCACTCGCCAAGTCAACCTAGCCTTCACCTCTCCGCTAGCCATACATGAGTACCTCAATGGATCGGAGTCATGCATCACATTTGATTGTTCGGATCACCCACGCCAGATACCTTGCCCAGGTCACTCTGCCCTGGTGCTTGAGGCCTAGATTGGGGGATTCGAGATGAGCCGCGTCTTCATGGATGGCGGCAGTGACATCAACCTGATGTCACCAGCACACTCGCAACTATGCGGATCCCGCTATGCATCCTAGAGGCATCAGACACGACATTCCACTGCATTGTCCCAGGCAAGGGCATATACCCCCTCGGCAAAATATGGCTTGACGTCATCTTCGGCAAGCCCGACAACTTCAGACATGAGTGGCTGGAGTTCGAAGTGGTGGATTGGCCCTCATAGTACCATGCGATCCTTGGGAGTGTGGCATTCGCAACATTCCTGGTAGTGCCGCACTACGCGTACCTTCTACTGAAGATTCCAGGACCCAACAGTGTCATCATCGTCCCAGGAAGCTTCACCAGGTCGGATAGCTGCGACATGGACTTCAACAAAATCTCCCAATCATTCGGCATGTAGGAGGACCTTGCAAGGGAGAAGGAGGTCACAGACAATGGGTTGCCCTAGTCACCAGGTAAAACACGCCTGATATGTCATTTGACTCCGCAGTCAACACTAAAAAGGTGCTGGTACACCCGACAAATGCCTCCAAGACGGCGTTGATCGGCAACGACCTGAGTCCCGCATAGGAAAGCGCGCTCGTCGAATTCCTCCATGAGTGCTAGGAAATTTTCGCCTGGTGTCCTGCGGACATGCTAGGATTTCTCAGGGAATTCGCCGAGCATCCACTCAATGTGTTTCCGGATGCAAATCCAGTTAAGAAGTCGATGCGTCGACTGTCCGAGCCAAGAGCCGAAGCTGTTGGTATCAAAGTCAACAGACTCCTCGACGCCAACTTCATAAGGGAGATAAAGGAAAGCACTTGGGTAGCTAATCCCGTGCTGGCCCCCAAAAAGGACACATACATCCTGCGGATGTGTGTGGACTTCACATCGCTCAACAAGCACTGCCCTAAGGACCACTTTCCCCTACCACGGATTGACCAAATCATCGATTCAACTGCAGGTTGCAAGAAACTCTCCTTCCTTGATGCCTACTTAGGTTACCACCAAATTCGAATGAAGGTTGAAGATCAGGAGAAAACGGTGTTCATCGCGCCGTTTGGGTTGTTCTGCTACAACACTATGCCTTTCGGGCTGAAGAACGCATGCGCCACATATCAACGATGCATGCAGGCATGCTTGAAGAGCCATATTGGTCGCAACGTGCAAGTCTATGTCGACGAAATAGTAATCAGGACTAGGGAGGCCAGAAGACTCATCGACGATCTCCGCGAGACGTTCGACAACCTTGATCGCTAAAAGATCAAATTGAACCTGGAAAAGTGCACCTTCGGTCTCCTGTCTGTCCAATTACTCAGTTACTTCATCTCTCAGCGTGGCATAAAGGCTAACCCGAAGAAAATCAGGGCTATACTAGCCATGGAAAATCCCAAGAACGTCAAAGGAGTCCAGCAACTGGCTGGGCGAATTGCGGCGCTCAGCAGGTTTATCAGCCATATGGGCGAGAAGGCCCTCCCGTTCTATCAGCTGCTGCGTAAGGCCGAAAAATTTGAGTGGGCGGCCGAGGCTGACGAAGCATTCAAAGACCTCAAGCGCCTGCTCTCCACATCTCCTGTACTGGTAATGCCAAAGGAGAGGGATCCTATGATGCTGTACATTGTAGCCACGGGGTACAACGCCCAGTCTACTACCCCAGCGAGGTACTGACCCCAACAAAGCAAAGGTATCCCCATTACCAGAAACTCGCCTACGACTTCATGACGGCGCGTCGACCGAGCCACTACTTCCAGGAGCACCAGATCATGCTCGTCAACGACGCACCATTGTCGAACATCCTGAACAACCCCGAAGCTATGGGGCGAGTAGCCTTGTTGGGTATCGAGTTGTCTCCTCGAGACATTATCTACGAGCAGCGCACCGCCATCAAGTCCCAGGTGCTTCCTGACTTCTTCGTTCACTGGATGGAACTCCAGCTACCAGACATGTCCCAGTCCTGGACGATGCACTTCGACGGCTCCAAACGTGAGACCGGAGTGGGAGCCGAAGTGATCCTAACGTCCCCTCAAGGAGACAAGATGAAATATGTCCTTCGGATGAAGTTCCACACATCCAACAACGAGGTCGAATACGAGGCACTCCTACTTGGCATGAGGATGGCCAAGGTGTACGGCGCCACATGCCTCATCATCTATGGTGACTCCAACCTTGTCGTCCAGCAGACGATGAATGAGTGCGACACCCATAGCGCCAACATGATCGCATACCGTGTGCTCTACAACACACCCAAAGGAGACTTTGACGGCTGTGAGCTTCGGCACGTTGGCAGAGAAAGCAATGAAGAGGCGGACAAACTCGCCAACATCGGCTCAACCTATGCCCCGGTGCCACCAGGTGTGTTCCTCGAGCAAATCTATGTGCCCTCAATCAAGCGGAAGTTCCCAAAGGACACAACCAAAGCCGTGGGACACTCGGGGGCTGTGCCACCTGAGACAGCCGAGGGACACGAAAAGCTGGATACGGAGGTTGAACTGGTGAGCCTCATGTAGGTCATGGCAGTCGAACAAACATGGAATCAGCTGTATGTCAGGTACCTGGTGGACAAGCAGCTGCCTGAGGACCCAACGGATGCCCGGCAGTTCGCCCGCCGATCAAAGGCCTTCACCATCATTAACGTCGATCTATACAAGCGCAGCATTTCAGGTGTGCTCTAGCGATGCGTCACTAATAGTGATGGGAAGAACATCCTCCTTGACATCCATGAAGGTATCTGTGGCCACCACGCCAGCAGCCGCGCCCTCGTCGCCAAGGCTCTGCGAGGTGTCTTTTACTGGCCAACAGCGATGTGCGATGCCAAGGACATTGTACAGAGATGCAACGCCTTCCAAAGGTACACCAACAAGATGCACATGCCAGGCTCAGAGTTGTGGCCCATACCATTGGCCTGGCCCTTCGCCCAGTGGGGACTCGACATGATCGGCAAGCTGCCAAAGTCCTCGCTAGGAGGGCACGTCTTCCTCCTGGTGGCAGTCGACAAATTCTCAAAGTGGATAAAGACCATGCCCATCACTAACCAGTCTGGCGCCACCGCCGTCAAGTTCTTCGAGTCTGTTGTCTATAGGTTCGGAGTGCCCCACGGCATCATCACCGACAACGGCTCGAATTTCACCTCAAAGGAGTTCCGAGGCTTCTACGAAAACCTCGGGATCAACCTCTCATACGCCTCCATGTCGCATCGGCAGACCAATGGGAAGGTCGAAAAGGCCAACGATATCATTGGCATCGGCATCACGAAGCGTCTTCTATGCCCACTCAAAAGGCTTGCAGGAGCCTGGGCAGATGAGGTACCCTTCCTCTGGAGCTTGCGCACAATGCCAAATAGCTCAACTAGCTGCACGCCCTTCTTCATGGTGCACAGATACAAAGCCATGTTGCCCGCAAAGGTATGCTACAAGGCTCCGTGGGTCCTCGCCTACAGCGAGGCCGAATCATCGGCTGCACTCAAAGACGTCGTTGACACGCTGGACGAAGCTCACGACATCATCGTGGCCCATTCGGTGGTATACCAACGAAGTCTTCGCAACTACCACGGCCGTCGGCTACGCCCAAGGTCCTTCGTCAAAGGAGACCTCGTTCTGTGACTCAAGCAGGAAGGACACCTAAAGCTCGAATCACCCTGGGAAGGACCCTACATTGTCACTGAAGTAATCCTAGGTGGTGCTTACCACCTAAAGGAGGTCGAGTCCGGAGTCAAATACTCTAACCCCTAGAATGTCGCAAAACTGCGACGCTTCTACCCTTAGTTGTCTTTTACTTTCAATAAGGCTATTCAGCTAGGCTACTCAGCCGAACACTGTATCCTCTACATTACGATGAATAAAAGCTAAGTCTCTTGGCCCAAAATTTCTCTTTTACATTTACATCGCTAAAATACACTCGGGGGCTGCGCCTCACCTTACGACTTCGTCGATTAACAACAACGCATAAAACCTGAGTAGCTGACCATGTCAGGCTAACGAAAATGACATGCATAATCTATAGTCAAACAATGCACTGCGTGCCAATACATACAACTTTACAAGGGTGTTAAAATCCCACTCGACACTATACAGACTTTACATTGTTTTGTTTTCTACTTATAGGACTCAACCATGCTAGAGCAGGATGTTCGTCCGCTCCTCGAAAATGTCTACAATTTCTTCATCATGTTGTTGTTGGAGATATGCCCTAGAGGCAATAATAAATGTAGTTATTGTTATATCTTTGTGTTTATGATAAATGTTTACATTCATGCTATAACAGTATTAACCAGGAAACATTAATACTTGTGTGATTTGTAAACTAAATTAGAGTCCCTAGTAAAGCCTCTTCATAATACTAGCTTGTTGGTTAATAGATGATTGTGGTTTCCCTATCATGAACATTGAGATGTTGTTAACAACAAGATCATATCATTAGGAGAATGGTATGATGGACATACTCCTATAGATAAGCGTAGCATAAAGATCAAGTCATTTTAATAGTTCAATTGCTATAAGCTTTCTGATACATAGTAACCTAATTCCTTCGACCATGAGATCATGCTTATCACCATCACCGGAAGGATGCTTTGATGACATCAAACACCACACCGTAAATGGGTGGCTATAAAGGTGGCATTGAGTGTTCGGAAAGTATGGGTTGAGACACATGGATCAAGAGTGGGATTTGTCCATCCATATGACAGATAGATATACTCTGGGCCCTCTCGGTGGAATGTAATCCAATTGGCTTGCAAGCATGTGAATGGCTCACAAGGGATCACATACCACGGGAATGAGAAAAGAGTACTTATCAGTAACGAGGTTGAACTAGGTATGCAGAGATACCGACGATCAAAACCTCGGATAAGTAAACTATCGTGAGACAAAGGGAAATTGGTATCGTATGTAAGTGGTTCATTCGATCGCAAAGTAATCGTAGAAATATGTGGGAGCCATATGAATTTCCAGATTCCTCTATTGGTTATTGATCGGAGAAGTGTATCGATCATGTCCGCATAATTCACGAACTGTAGGGAGACACACTTAAGGATTCGATGTTGTTGAGTAGTTATGGAATGATGAGTAAGAGACCGAATGTTGTTCAGAGTCTCGGATGGGATCCGGGATATCACGAGGAGATCCGGAATGGTCCGGAGAATAAGATTCATATAAGGAAAGTCATGTTTCGGAGTTGAATGATTCCGATGTTTTCATCGGGAATGTTCTAGAAGGGTCCGCAAGGTCCGGCACTCCGGAGGGGAAGGGTACATGAATGTGTCATGACAATGTGGAATGGTTGAATCATGTACTAGGTAACATGGGTGGGCAAAATAAAGAGAGAAATCAAATCCTAGTTTGAAAGTTAAACGCCAATTTGAAAAAGTCAAATGACAAGTTTGCTTGGTTGAGGGAGAGTAGGAAACCTACTTGGGGAGGAGTTCCTCTCCCTCCACCCGCCAGCCAAGGAGGCCGACTTGGGGGAGGACTCCCTACTCCCAAGCCGCGCCCTCCCACCTATATAAGGAGGGGCAGGGATGCCCCTCTTCCCTACACCTCTCACACCCCAAACCCTAACCCTAAGCCGTCGGCGCCACCACCCCTGCTGCTGCCGCTGCCTAGGGCACCACCAACTCGCCGAGTTGGGGTGATCCCAAACCCTAGCCGCCGGCTACACTCTCCCCTTGGTGCCTTCTAAACCCTAGATCGCCAAGGCCTCTCTCATACTCCACAATACTCGCTCTGGCTTAAGGCGAAGCCCTGCGAGATCTCCCCTCTACTTCCGGTACCACGCCGTCGTGCTGCCGGAATCGCGAGGAGAGTGCTACAACCTCCGCTGCCTGCTGGAACAAGGGAGAGGAAGGTCTTCATCGAGCACCGAACGTGTGACCGACTGCGGAAGCGCTGCCGGAACGCAGCGCCGGAAGGATCGTCTACACGATCTTGAGATCGGCAAGAGTATGACTACATCACCCACGAGAATCTGCTCTCGTTAACCGCTTTGGAATCTTCGAGGGTGAGTTCCTCTATCGACTCGTTGCTACAATCTAGTAGATAGATCTTGGCTTGTTTGTTTGCATGCGGTAGAATTTTTTTGTTTTCCATGCTACGAACCCCTATAGTGGTATCAGAGCCGTGTCTATATGTAGATCTGTTGCACGAGTAGAACACAATGGTCATTATGGGCGGTGGTGCTTTTATTATCAATTGCTTTTTGTGTACTTTGCATCTTGCGGTATGATGGGATGAAGCGGCCCGGGCTAACCTTACATGACATCGTTCATGAGACTTGCTCCACGCTCAACATGCAACTTGTATTGCATAAGTGGCTTTGCGGGTGTCTGTCTCTCCCATTATAGTATAGATCCAATTTACAACGGGCACTTGATAGTTCAAACATCACCGTTGTGGTTCTTGTTCGTAAGTTAGATCGACACTTATTGAAAGCCCCAAACCACGTAAAATATGCAAAGAAAATTAGAGGCGTCTAACTTTGTTTTGCAGGGGTGTGCTGTGATGTGATATGGCCATGATTGTGATTATATTTGATGTATGCAATGTCCCTTATTGTAAGTTGGCAACCGGCAGGAGCCATATGGTTGTCTTTAAATTCTGTTAAGACCCGCGTGTCTATTCAAAGTAGTTGTAATAGTTGAAGCTGGTGGACGACAACCATGAAACGGCGCCAGACCTTGATGCTATACCGGTGATGATGGAGATCATGTTCGTGCTTGAAGATGGAGATCAGAAGCACAAGAAGAAAGGCCATATCATATCACATATTATGAATTGCATGTGATGTTAATCCTTTATGCATCTTGTATTGCTTAGTTATTGACGGTAGCATTATAATATGATCCCTCATGCACACAAATTTCAAGTTCCAAAGTGTTCATCCTTAGTAAGCACCGTTGCTAAAGCTCGTTGTTTCGAAGCACCACGTGATGATCGGGTGTGTTAGATTCTGCGGGTGTATACAACGTGAGCAAGCCAGATTTTCTCATGCGGAAGCTAAGGTTTGATCTTGACGAGCCTAGCATGTACATACATGGTCTCGGAACACGGATCACCGAAAGGTAAAGCATGAGTCATATAGTAGATATGATGAACATGTTGATTGTTCTCCATTGAAGCTACATCAACTCTCGTGATGATCGGTTTTGATGTGGTGGATTTGGTTCGTGTGATCACTAAAACAATGTGAGGGATATTGTTTTGAGTGGGAGTTCACCTAGATTAATTTAACTATTAATTAGAACTCAATTTGTCATAAACTTAGTCTAAACTATTGCAAATATGTTGTAGATCAATGGCGGCCCCTACCATCAATTTTAATGCGTTCCTTGAGAAAGAAAAGTTGAAAAACAATGGAAGCAACTTCGCGGATTGGTTCTGCAATTTGAGGATTGTCCTCAATGCTGGTAATTTGACCGTGCACCGCTGGGTGAACCACCTGCAGCTACTGCTACCGATGAAGTAAAGAATGTTTACCTCACTCGGTAGAATCAGTACTCCATAGTTCAGTGTGCTATCTTTTATGGTTTGGAATCGGAGCTTCCGAAAAGGTTTGAGAACCAAGACCCATACGATATTGTCCGTGAACTCAAAATTATTTTTGAGACTCACGCGGCAGTTGAGAGTTATGAGGCTTCTGAAAAGTTCTTTAACTGCAAGATGGAAGAGGGAAGCTCCGTTAGTGAGCATGTGCTTAAGATGTCTGGGCACGCAAACAAACTCCAAAGTTTGGGTATAGTGATTCCTAATGCTTTGGGGATTTACCGTGTCCTCCAATCACTACCACCAAGTTACAAGAACTTTGTGATGAACTACAATATGGAAAGCATGAACAAGACGTTGCCAGAACTCTTCTCCATGTTGAAATTTGCAGAAGTGGAGATCAAGAAAGAGCATCAAGTGTTGTTGGTCAACAAGACCACCAAATTCAAGAAAGGCAAGTCTAAGCAAAAGGGAAACTTCAAGAAGGGCGGTAAGAAAGTTGCCGCACCAACGAAGAAGACCAAGGCTGGGCCAAAGCCTGATACTGAGTGCTTTTACTGCAAGGGAGAAGGTCACTGGAAGCGGAATTTCCCAAAGTACTTGGCGGATTTGAAGAACGGCAACATCAAGAAGAAAGGTATATCTGATATACATGTTATTGATGTGTATCTCACTAGTACTCGTAGTAGTGCCTGGGTATTTGATACTGGTTCGGTTGCTCATATTTGTAACTCGAAATAGGTACTGCAGAATAAACGGAAGCTAGCGAAGAATGAGGTGACGATGAGCGTTGGAAATGGATCAAAGGTTGATGTGATCGCGGTCGGCACGCTACCTCTTCATCTACCATCGGGATTAGTTTTATACTTAAATAATTGTTATTTGGTGCCTACGTTGAGCATGAACATTATATCTGGATCATGTTTGTTGCGAGACGGTTACTTGTTTAAGTCCGAGAATAATGGTTGTTCGATTTATATGAGTAATATGTTTTATGCACATGCACCTTTGATAGATGGTCTATTCTTATTGAATCTCGATAGTGTAAATACACATATTAATAACATTGAAGCTAAACGTTTGAAATTGAGCGATAACTCGACCTATATGTGGCATTGTCGTCTTGGTCATATTGGAGTGAAGCGTATGAAGAAACTCCATTCCGATGGACTGCTTGAATCACTTGATTTTGAATCACTTGAAAGATGTGAAGCATGTCTGATGGGTAAAATGACTAAGACTCCATTTTCTGGGATGATGGAGCGAGCTACGGACTTATTGGAAATCATACATACCGATGTGTGTGGCCCAATGAGTGTAGCATCACACGGTGGTTATCGTTATGTTCTTACCTTCACGGATGACTTGAGTAGATATGGGCATATCTATTTCATGAAACATAAGTCCGAAACTTTTGAGAAGTTTAAGGAATTTCAAAGTGAGGTAGAGTATCAACGTAACAAGAAGATTAAATTTCTATGTTCTGATCGTGGAGGTGAATATCTAAGTTACGAGTTTGGCGAGCATTTAAAGAAATGCGGAATACTTTCACAATTGATACCGCCGGGAACACCACAGCGTAATGGTGTGTCCGAACGTCGTAATCGAACTCTCTTAGATATGGTTCGTTCTATGATGTCACTTACAGATTTGCCGCTATCGTTTTGGGGTTATGCATTAGAAACAACTGCATTCACTTTAAATAGGGCACCATCTAAATCCATTGAAACGACACCGTATGAATTATGGTTTGGAAAGAAACCTAAATTGTCGTTCCTTAAAGTTTGGGGTTGCGAAGCCTATGTAAAGAAGTTACAGCCGGACAAGCTTGAACCCAAAGCGGAAAAATGCGTCTTCATAGGATACCCGAAGGAAACTATTGGGTATACCTTCTATCATAGATCCGAAGGCAAAATCTTCGTTGCCAAGAATGGATCCTTTCTAGAGAAGGAATTTCTCTCGAAAGAAGTGACTGGAAGGAAAGTAGAACTCGACGAGGTTGTTGAACCTTATCTCGAACTTGCGAGTAGCGCAACACAGTAAGTAGTTCCTGTGGCGCCTACACCAATAAGAGAGGAAGCTAATGATGATCATCATGAAACTTCGGTTGAAGTTGCTACAGAGCCTCGCAGGTCAATGAGAACTCGTACCACTCCTGATTGGTATGATCCCGTTATGAGTGTCATGTTGGTAGACAATACCGATGACCCTACAACATATGAGGAAGCGATGATGAGCCCAGATTCCAATAAATGGCAAGATGCCATGAAATCCGAGATTGGATCCATGTACGAAAACCAAGTATGGACTTTGGTGGACTTAACGAATGGTCGGAAGGCTGTCGAGAACAAATGGATTTTTAAGAAGAAAACAGATGCTGATGGTAATGTTATTGTCTATAGAGATCGACTTGTCGCAAAAGGGTTTCGACAAATTCAAGGAGTTGACTACGATGAGACTTTATCACCAGTAGCGAAGCTAAAGTCTGTGAGGATTATGTTAGCAATCGCTGCATATTACGATTATGAGATATGGCAGATGGATGTCAAAACGACGTTCCTCAATGGAGACATTGATGAAGAGTTGTATATGATGCAACCCAAAGGTTTTGTCGATCCTAAAGATGCTAACAAGGTATGCAAACTTCAACGGTCCATATATGGATTGAAGCAAGCATCCCGAAGTTGGAATCAACGTTTGGATAAGGTAATCAAAAGTTTTGTTTTTATACAAACTTATGGAGAAGCTTGTATTTACAAGAAAGTGAGTGGGAGCTCTGTAGCATTCTTAATACTATATGTAGATGACATATTGTTGATTGGGAATGATGTAGACCTTCTTAATAGTGTCAAAAAATATTTGAATAATAGTTTTTCAATGAAAGATCTTGGCGAAGCAGCTTACATATTAGGCATAAAGATTTATAGAGATAGATCGAGACGCCTAATATCATTGTCACAAAGTACATATTTGGACAAAGTTCTAAAGAGGTTTGGAATGGAGATAGCAAGAAAGGGTTCTTGCCCATGTTGCCCAATACGACCTTCAGTAAAACTCAAAGTCCTGCAACGAGAGAAGATAGAGAAAGGATGAGTAAGACTCCCTATGCCTCAGCCATAGGATCTCTAATGTATGCCATGCTATGTACTAGACCCGACATTGCATATGCTGTTAGTTTGACTAGCAGATATCAAAGTGATCCAGGAGTGGATCATTGGACAACAGTCAAAAACATCCTTAAGTACTTGAGAAGAACTAAGGATATGGTTCTTTTTAATGGAGGTGATGAACAAATCGTTGTTAATGGTTACACCGATGCTAGTTGGAACACGGATCCGGATGATTCTAAATCTCAATCTGGATACGTATTTACTTTGAATGGTGCAGCAGTTAGCTGGAGGAGTGCAAAGCAAAGCGTTGTGGCGAGATCTTCAACTGAATCGAAATACATAGCTGCTTCGGAGGCATCACAAGAAGAGATATGGATGAAGGAGTCCACTAAAGAGCTCGGTGTGGTTCCAAGTGCGCTGGACCCAATGTCTATCTACTGTGATAACATGGGCGCCATAGCCAATGCGCAAGAACCAAGGTCACACAAAAAGCTGAAGCACATCAAGCCACGTTTTTCACGCTATTCGAGAACATGTCCAAGATGGTGACATAAAGATTTGCAAAGTACACACAGATCTGAATGTGGCGGATCCATTGACTAAACCTCTCCCGAGGGCAAAACATGACCAGCACCAAACCGCCATGGGTGTTCGGTATATTACCATGTAATCTAGATTAGTTGACTCTAGTGCAAGTGGGAGACTGTAGGAGATATGCCCTAGAGGCAATAATAAATGTAGTTATTGTTATATCTTTGTGTTTATGATAAATGTTTACATTCATGCTATAACAGTATTAACCAGGAAACATTAATACTTGTGTGATTTGTAAACTAAATTAGAGTCCCTAGTAAAGCCTCTTCATAATACTAGCTTGTTGGTTAATAGATGATTGTGGTTTCCCTATCATGAACATTGAGATGTTGTTAACAACAAGATCATATCATTAGGAGAATGGTATGATGGACATACTCCTATAGATAAGCGTAGCATAAAGATCAAGTCATTTTAATAGTTCAATTGCTATAAGCTTTCTGATACATAGTAAACTAATTCCTTCGACCATGAGATCATGCTTATCACCATCACCGGAAGGATGCTTTGATGACATCAGACGCCACACCGTAATTGGGTGGCTATAAAGGTGGCATTGAGTGTTCGGAAAGTATGGGTTGAGACACATGGATCAAGAGTGGGATTTGTCCATCCATATGACAGATAGATATACTCTAGGCCCTCTCGGTGGAATGTCATCCAATTGGCTTGCAAGCATGTGACTGGCTCACAAGGGATCACATACCACGGGAACGAGAAAATAGTACTTATCAGTAACGGGGTTGAACTAGGTATGCTGAGATACCGACGATCAAAACCTCGGATAAGTAAACTATCGTGAGACAAAGGGAAATTGGTATCGTATGTAAGTGGTTCATTCGATCACAAAGTAATCGTAGAAATATGTGGGAGCCATATGAATTTCCAGATTCCTCTATTGGTTATTGATCGGAGAAGTGTCTCGATCATGTCCGCATAATTCACGAACCGTAGGGAGACACACTTAAGGATTCGATGTTGTTGAGTAGTTATGGAATGATGAGTAAGAGACCGAATGTTGTTCGGAGTCTCGTATGGGATCCGGGATATCACGAGGAGTTCCGGAATGATCCGGAGAATAAGATTCATATAAGGAAAGTCATGTTTCGGAGTTGGGGAATGATTCCGATGTTTTCACCGGGAATGTTCTAGAAGGGTCCGGAAGGTCCGGCACTCCGGAGGGGAAGGGTACATGAATGTGTCATGACAATGTGGAATGGTTGCATCATGTACTAGGTAACATGGCTGGGCAAAATTAAGGGAGAAATCAAATCCTAGGTTGAAAGTCAAACGCCAATTTGAAAAGGTCAAACGGCAAGTTTGCTTGGTGGAGGGAGAGTAGGAAACCTACTTGCGGAGGAGTTCCTCTCCCTCCACCCGCCGGCCAAGGAGGCCGACTTGGGGGAGGACTCCCTCCTCCCAATCTGCGCCCTCCCACCTATATAAGGAGGGGCAGGGCTGCCCCTCTTCCCTACACCTCTCAGACCCCAAACCCTAACCCTAAGCCGCCGGCGCCACCACCCCTGCTGCCGCCGCCTAGGGCACCACCAACTCGCCGAGTTGGGGTGATCCCAAACCCTAGCCGCCATCTACACTCTCCCCTTGGTGCCTTCTAAACCCTAGATCTCCAAGGCCTCTCTCATAGTCCACCATACTCGCTCCGGCTTAAGGCGAAGCCCTGCGAGATCTCCCCTCTACTTCCGGTACCATGTTGTCGTGCTGCCGGAATCGCGAGGAGAGTGCTACAACCTCCGCTGCCTGCTGGAACAAGGGAGAGGAAGGTATTCATCGAGTACCGAACGTGTGACCGACTGCGGAAGCGCTGCTGGAACACAGTGCCGGAAGGATCGTCTACACGATCTTGAGATCGGCAAGAGTACGACTACATCACCCACGAGAATCTGCTCTCGTTAACCGCTTTGGAATCTTCGAGGGTGAGTTCCTCTATCGACTCGTTGCTACAATCTAGTAGATAGATCTTGGCTTGTTTGTTTGCATGCGGTAGAATTTTTTTGTTTTCCATGCTACGAACCCCTACAATTGTGCCACTGCTGCATAATGCGGCGCATGTCCCAAGACATACCATCTGGAGGAGGGGGAGGCCCAGATGCTATCTCCACAAGGTTGACATCATGACGATGCAACCACACAAGTGATAGGGCTTCCTTCACACCCGCCACCAGCTGATGATGCACCAGCTCCTTTACGGCGCTCGTGTCGCGAAATCTTCCAAGCAAGCCCAAGAAGTTGGAGGGAGCCGAATCCAGAGGGAACATCGTATCCCAAATTGCCGCGCGGGACAACCTTGCATTCTTTAGCACCCAAAGCACTTGATGGACGCGATCTTGAACTGTTCTAAGAACAACTGCTCGATCGCGGTCCATCCAGAAGAAGCCGCCGGCCTCCAACTCCTGTTGCGTCAAACAATTCATTCGAATCGCAACACGCTCTTTATCTTCCTTCGGAAGAAGATTCACAACTGCACAATGAGGTAGCAGGTGAGAAGGCATAAAAACATGGCGTAGTCGAAAAGAAAAGGCTCGTGATGACTTACACTAGAATTGCTCGCCAATCTGCCGAAATTCCTCAAGGAGAGATTCTTCCCTAGCAATGGCTCGTTCGGTCTTGGATTTCCAAACGTCCGGATGACCACAGATCATGAGAACGTCCTTCTCCAGACTTTGGATGCGATCACGCAACATTGGCAATTGTGACGCCTCACTCGGCGGTGGACGAGCACCAAAGAAAGGAGGAGGCGTGACCACCGGTTCAGCACTCGAAGGACCCTAAGGGTGTACAAGTATCAAAGCATAAAAATCAAGGCATTTGACATCAGTCAAAAGGGGCAATTATATTTACATAAATTAACCACTATGTGTTAGAGTAAACTTGTCCACCATGAAGCATTATAGGCACAAGGGCAAAGCAAAATGGAAATACTGCTACAACTATGAGGCAGAAGACCTAGGCAGCAGCATCCGGAGAAGCTTCAGACTCCGAATATCTAGCCTTGGCCGCCCGCTGCTGCTCCAGCGCATATGCGGCTAGGAGGTCAATCAGATTTGGACCAAAGTGCTTGCAGTAGGAGGCGAAGGGAGCAAACGCTACCTCGCTGCCATCCGCTGCCGTTGGCATCCTGGATGTGATCTGCTGAAGATCCATTTGTGCGCCAAACTCCACCGCCATCGCTAGCCCCATAGAGGCGCCCACCCCTTCTGCGTCCGCTTGTAGCTCGCAGGAGCATCACCCGCAAAAGCTTCTATGAGGGAGTCGACATTGTCAAGGGTGACGCCCTTCGGATTGATCTCCTTGTAGAAGTGGGCGAGGACCTCCTTGGCCTTTCCCAGCGATTCCACAACAAAGCTGCAGCGATCTTCGATCGCCGCAACTGCGTCCGCCAGGGGATCTCCATGCTCCAAGACGCTGCGATCAAACGCAACACTAGTAGCATCTGCAAGACATGGCAACATTTTCGGATGAGAAAAAAGGAACCACACCCGAAGAAGAGCAAACTCAAAATAGGAACATGGTGACTTACCAGATATCGCTTTGGCAGTACATAAGCTTTTCCACCATGGCCTTCTCTTGCGACGACGTGGCAGCCGCAAGCTGCTGCTCACGGTCTTGGGCCTCTTGCTGTTGGTGCTGGAGGGCCTCTGCAACATCCTTTGCCTTGGTTGTAGGGGTTCGTAGCATGGATAACAAAAAAATTCTACCGCATGAACACAAACAAGCCAAGATCTATCTACTAGATTGTAGCAACGAGTCGATTAGAGTACTCACCCTCAAAGATTCCAAAGAAGTTAAAGAGATCAGATTCTTGTGGGTGATATAGTCGTACACTTGCCGATCTCAAGATTGCGTAGACGATCCTTCTAGCGCTGCATTCCGGCAGCGCTTCCGCAGTCGGTCACACGTTCGGTACTCGATGAAGACCTTCCTCTCCCTTGTTCCAGCAGGCAGCGGAGGTTGTAGTTCTCCCCTCGCTATTCCGGCAGCACGACGGCGCGGTGTTGGAAGTAGAGGGAAGATCCTGCAGGGCTTCGCCTAAGCCAAAGCAGGTTATGGTGGAGAATTAGGGTTTCCGGCGATCTAGGGTTTAGAGGGCTGGAGAGAAGGAGGCGTGGCCGACGGCGGCTAGGGCGGAGCCAGCGGTGGCGCGAGGCGGCTTGGAGGCGGGGTGGTGGTGTTGTGTGTCTCCTGGGGCACCCCTCCCCTCTATTTATGAGAGGGAGGGCAGATTGGGAGATGGGAGTTTGAATCCTTCCCCAACTCCCTCTCCTTGTTGGCTTGTGGTGTAGGGAAAGAAGGATTCTTTCCTTCCTCCACCAGGATACATTGTCCCAGTTTGACTTTTCAAACTTGCCTTTTGACTTTCAATTTGGAGCTCAATTTCTTTCTTACAAATGCCCAACCAAGTGACCTAGGCCATCATGCAATCATTCCACTTATTCATGACACATTCATGTACCCTTCCCCTTCCGGTCTGGTGAACCTTCTAGACCCTTCTAGATCATTCCGGTGTTTTCACTGGAATAATTCCCGAACTCCGGAATTGGACTTTCCTTATATGAATCTTATTCTCTGGACCATTCCTATTCTTCTCGTGATATCCCGGATCCCATTCGAGAATCCGAACAACACTCGGTCTCCCTACTTACATTCCATATCTACTAAACAACATCGAATCCTTAAGTGTGTCTCCCTATGGTTCGTGAATTATACAGACATGACCGAGACTCTTCTCCGATCAATAACCAATAGAGGAATCTGGAAATTCATATGGCTCCCACATATTTCTACGATTACTTTGTGATCGAATGAACCCCTTACATATGATACCAATTTCCCTTTGTCTCGCGATAGTTTACATATCCGAGGTCTGATCGTCGGTATTTCTGCATACCTAGTTCAACCTCGTTACCGATTAGTACTATTTTCTCATTTCCGTGATATGTGATCCCTTGTGAGGCAGTCACATGCTTGCAAGTTAATTGGATGACATTCCACCGAGAGGGCCTAGAGTATATCTATCCGTCATATGGATGGACAAATCCCACTCTTGATCCATGTGCCTCAACACATACTTTCTGAACACTCAATGCCACCTTTATAGCCACCTAGTTACGGTGTGGTGTTTGATGTCATCAAAGCATCCATCCGGTGATGGTTATTAGCATGATCTCATGGTCGAAGGAATTAGGTTACTATGTATCAGAAAGCTTATAGCAAACAAACTATTGAAATGACATGATCTTTATGCTATGCTTATCTATAGGAGTATGTCCATCACACAATTCTCCTAATGATATGATCTTGTTGTTAATAACATCTCAATGTTCATGATTAGGAAACCATGATCATATATTAACCAACAAGCTTGTTTAACAAGAGGCTTTACTAGGGACTCTTTTATGTTTACAAATCACACAAGTATTAATGTTTCCGGTTAATACAATTATAGCATGGTATGTAAACATTTATCATAAGCATGAAGATATGATAATAACCTCTTTATTATTGCCTCTTGGGCATATCTCCAACATTGGTATCCGCCTAGTCGAGACTCTTTTCGAGTGCATTCATCTTGCGGAGGGCATCATTGTTCTCATCTGCAATACTCAACAAGGAAAAGTCAAAACAAACATGTCTTAGTAAAACTCGCAATCAAACAGAAGGAATCCACGCACCTTGGAGCTGCTTGAGGTCACCCTCCAAAGCAAGGTGTTGCTGGCCCAGGCGATTGATGTCATCGATAAAGGGCTGCAAATAAAAACAGCACACCAAATGAATTAAGGACTCAGGGGCTCGTTCACAAGAAGAAATAGACTACTTACATGGTCACCTGAAGACTCCGAGGGTTTTTCTTGCATCTTTCGAGCAACAACTGGATGAGCCCCTTGCCTCAAGGAGCTTGAATTGTCGTCTTTAGAGTCGGCCACCATCTTCGGGAATGTCGAAACAACTTTCGACTCCCCATGCATCTCTTCGAGTTCCCCCTCAAAAGATTCTTCCGAGGAGTTCCTCCTAGCACATTCGAAGAACCAAGTCAACAACCATCTAATACTTATCATACCAAAAAACAACAAGAGGGGAACCGAAATACATAAGGGAATGTCGGATAAGTCGAAGACTAGAGCTTCCTTCTTCTTCTTGGCTGGCGGCTGAGGAGCCATGGCCCGAACGGGCACAGCCAAAATAGGGGAGGCCGCACCCTCATCCCCACCATGACGCTCAAGGAAGGTAGGACCCCTTGGAGTCGGCGGCGTCGCTCCATCCGAACTTTCGCTCCAGGACCTCTTGCGAGATATCCCTTTGCTTTGCTCGTGGGCTTCGGTGGTAGGCGATTGAGCAGGGGGAGCTCGGAATCAGACTCCGCGTCCCTACCATCTCGTGCAGCCTCAAACTTTTCAGGAAGAGGCGACATCATGCCCGCTACCTTGAAGTTGTGTGAGTCAAAGACAAAATCAAAGTTTAGTCAAACAAAAATAGCAAGAAATGAGCACATGAAAAACATTACATGCAACCACAGGTTTCACCTGAGGGACTTCCTTCTTCGTGTGAAAGGGGGAAGTCAGAGACTTCCCCGGCAGATCCTTTTTGGCCTTATGCTTCAGGAGAGGTCGAGCGCCCTGTCGAGGTAAGTCGAGGACATCTCCTCTAACAAAACTCTCGTCGGGTCATTGGGGCCAGAGTACAAAAACATCGGATGCACCCTCTCTTGGAGCGGCTACACCCGACGCTTGAGGAAGGTGCGGATAATATCAACACCATTAACCTCCTTGTCTGGAATCAGCTGGAGTGCCTCCACCCGCGTATACAACTTCTCCACCTCTTCAGATTCACCCTCCATGATGTCGTTTAACCATGAACGCTTTCGGATGATCTTCTTGGTTGAGTCGAAGAGGGCAAGCCCGTAATGTTGGCCGTCTAGATTGATGTCGCGGATGTAGAACCATTTGTTCCGCCACTGCTGGACGGACTCGCAGAGATATAAGGAGAAAAACTAGACAATGGGTTGGATGTAAATCCCGCACCCACCTAGTCGATAGATGCCACCAGTGCCAGATTGCCTCTTTAGAGAATAAAGTCTCCTGAAGAGGCCGAAGTGTGGCTTGATAACGAGCTAGCACTTGCAAAGCATGATGAAACACGTGATGTGGAGAAGAGAGTTGGGCGACAACTTGTGGAGTTGTATCCCATAGATAAAAATAAGCCCACGAAGAAATTCGTGGGCAGGCAAAGAAAGGTCCTGAACAACGAAAGCATAAAACATGACTCGAAACCCTTTGGGTCGATGCGGGATTACCTCCTGGTCAGGAAGGATAGCGTCGTTCTTGTTCTTAGAGATCAGACCGAACTCGTGCAGCTTGCGCAAGTCCACATCCCTCATCTGGGAGCGCCGCCACCCCTCATCGGTGGTGCGGCTGGGGGCGGGCGACCTTCTTGGCGACGCCAGCGGCGCTCGACCCCGCTGCAGCGGAGGAACTCTTCTTCATCTTTCCCATCTTGGCGGCACGATGATCACGGCGATGAGAGCGGAGGAAATAAGAAGGGAAAATGCGGAGAATGTCCAGCACGTAGCACGAGCTCTGGAAATGGCAGCAGCAAGAAGATGATGGAAAATGACGAAGGAGAAGATTACTCTGGTTTCACCACGGAATAAAAGGATGAGGAAGATGAAGAGGATCCTATGATACAAAAGCCATAATTTGTGCCCTTCAAATCTCACCGTACACGTGTCAACAGCCGCCCGAATCATCGTGAACACGACGCCCACTATGCACGGGAATCGAGGAGGCACCGTAATTTTCGCCAAAGTTACGCATGACTAGTCAAATCCACGTCAGAAGGTGGGACCCACGGTCGTCCCGTCGCATCTTCTCTGCTGCCGCAGACGAGTGAGCTCACCAGGCGTCAGCAATGACGTCATCAATGCAAAAGCTAGCAATGGCTCAAAACTTTCGACTAGAAAAAAATACTTACCCGAGTCTATGACTCGACAAACTACTCGAGGGCTACTCCTATCAGGAGCGCTGGCCGCGCACCTGAAAAATTACAATAGTGAAAATGCCTCGAAAAAATCTTCGAGTCCTTCGTCAAGTCCGCGATTCCACTGCGGACTCGGGGGCTACTCCCATAGGGAGCGCTGGAAGCGCATTAAAAAAACTATAGCATGGATGACATCCACAGAATTAAAGTCTCCGCTCGAGTCTACGACTCGAACAGACACTCGGGGGCTACTCCCATAGGGAGCGTTGGTCGCACACCCTATGAGATATTTGAATGAGATCCTTCGGCTCACGTGTGACAAAATATTTTTGGCAACTTTTCCCAAATTAACGCTAAGTGAGAAACAGTCTCCTTGGTCACCCGAAACACCTGGGCGGTGATAAATTTTTCAGATGCTGCATCTATGACGTAAAGATAAGACCTACAGATATCATCTGATGGCCTGGTATCGCACCTGACTGCGCTCTGCCAGCAATATACCGTTCTAGCAGGCACGATGAAAAATCCTGACGAACGTGTTGGGTATCTAACTTAGAACACTAGAATTCAATGCTGTAAGACCTCAACGGCCTGAATCGAATTACGCCAACATTGTTCCAGATTCGAGTCCGGGGACTCGAGTTTGAAGAAGATCGTGTTGTTTTGTCCAAAGACAGTTAACTGACCCTGATCCGCCGGGAGAGTCAGGCACATGCATCAACAATCCCTATAAACTAGTATATCCATCCGAAAACATGCTCGAGTGAGAAAGCACTTGGAAGACTATAGTCTCCAGTCGAATCTGCGATTCGACTGAACACTCGAGGGCAACTGACATGGATATACCCTACGTGTGCCTCACATTGGTATACCCGGTCCAGCCCAGGGAAGACCCACATGAAGACTTGCTGCCCAAGGAGACTCCGGGTGGCACAAGCCCAGTAGAAGTTCTACTCTTTGGAGAACACGGCCAAGCTATAGATAGAATATTCAAGGATGAAACCCTAAACTGTAACCGACTCGACCGACCCCGGTACCTGGCATATCTATATAAAGGCCAGGAGGGCACGGCGAGGAGGACCTTGACAACTCATACACACACCTCACACCAGATCGCATTTGCGCACCCCCTATAACCTTCGGTTCCGCCGTAATCAAGAACAGACAAACAGGAGTAGGGGTTTCCCTCCGGGGGCCTAAACCTGGGTAAACCTCATGTCCCCTTGCTGCGTGTGTGCTAACCATCTCGCGATCTCTAGCATCCCCATCTTCTTCAAAATCCAAGTCCATAAAAATGAGCATTGACGAGTCGAACCCTCGTCAGGACCCACCAACGGGTATGGAGGCGGGTGGAGATGGCGGGGAGAGATGGCAGAGGCAGGTATGGAGGTCGCAAACCCGCATCCATACCCAACGGGTGCCACCCGGAACTATGAGGGTTCGGATTGTCTTCAAGAAGGTGGCCCATGATGACTGCAAGTGCACAGATCTTCTGTAGCTAGTTTCGAAATAAAAATATCGATCCCACACGGAACAGTAGGCAAAATACTAAAATGCTTTTAACTAAAACTAAACGAAGTACTTAAGGAATAATTCTAAGATGCAAGAAAAGTAGAATTTTTTTGGGTTTTTGGTTGACTGAAACAGTAAAGTAATGTAAAGTAAAAATTAATGCAGAAAGTCGCGTGTGTAAGAAAGATTGAAACTGCAATAGGGGGAAGGCGTTCTCAGGGAGTGGTGGATACACCGCTAGCAATTTAGACTAAGTGATCAAGATTATTATAACGAATATTCTCATGATATTCATGTATGTGGGAGGAGCTCCATATATGGATGATTAGGCAACAACCACTGCTCACACCATCCTTCGTAACCATAGCTGACAGATAAACGACATCAATCGTATTATCCCGCTATTAAGGGATTTCTCTCACGACATGGACATGGATTAATGAGTTCTCCTTGGTTCCCCAAGTTAGTACGTAAAGGATGACAACGACTTTATAGTCACAGTAAGTTCTACCATCCCTTCGTCTACCAAAAAGTAATCCCCTTCCTCGAGTTCCCGCCCGAGGCAAATATTAAGGAGGTGCACAACTCCCAACATCAAGACAAAGACAATTAACACATACATATGATGATGTATAACATAATAATCCCTATTTCATCTCAATCATATACTAGGGTTTCTCCATATACCCAAGAACTAATGATCTACTCAGACATGGAGGCAAACACCATCATGACAATGGTAATGGAAATGATTATAGATGAATAGTAGTTGTATAAATCCACAACTAGTACAAAAATTACAACAAGATCTAGATGGGATGGATGGAAATGATGGTGGTGATGGAGATGCAGTGGTTGATGAACGTGGAGATCGATGCCTTGGCCTCCCAGATCTTCTTAGGGCAAAGATGGATCCCTAGGGAAAGTTCACCCTGCAGATCTCTTCCGGAGGTGAGGTTTTCAGCGATTTCTAGGTGTTCTGTATGTCGTCTCTCCGATCCAGTTGCACGGGGTGAAACTATTTGAGGAGGCGGAGGCAGCGCCAATTATACAACCACAACTATACGGCGGTGGCCCGTATAGTTAGTCGTTAAACCTTCTGTCTCCTTTGCTTGCTTAAGTACCATAAGGACATGTGAAAGTTGTTTTCTCTTGATCTTCAGGCTGTATAGCAATTTGAGATTAACTGGAATAACCATCAAGAAAACAAAATTAAGAATTATTGCTTAGTCTTTCTAAAATTCTATCCATGAACGGTATAGGTTTATGATTTTTCTATGTCTCACGGTTTAGTCTTCTAAAATCGATCCACATACGATACCCAACAATAGGCCTTATAGGGACTAGCTCACCATCCTTATTCAAAGAAGCATCAAGACCCCCATGTCTTGGTATGCAATGAGCTAGGCTAACCCACTTACTATCAGAAATAGGATATATTATGCCGACATCTAATAAGCGTATAACTTCTTTTCTTACTACTTCTTTCATTTTCAGATTAAGCCTTCTTTGTGTGTCAACTACAGGTACACCATCTTCAAGAATAGTAATCTTATGTGTCTACAATGGGATGGATCTATTCCTTTAATATCACTTAGAGTATACCTGAATGCTTCACGATGTTTGATCAAAACTGAAATAAGTTTATTTGTTTCATTTTCTGATAAATTTTTACGAATAATAATACGACATTTATTTTCATTATCTAAAAACTCATACCTCATATTGTCTGGAAGTCGTTTCAATTCAATCGGCGGAGGTTCTTCGTCACCTTTTATTACTAGTTCTTCATAGTCATGTGAGTTATGTGCTTCCAGAATGGAGTCAAGGTAATCATCCATGTCTTATGTTTCCTCATCATCTAGTGCCTCTTACCAATTGATTAAGCTCCTTTCTAATTCATCTTGGGGAGTGCAGAAATGAATTGCGCCTAGCTCGGCAATTGTTTTCTCTTCCTTGATATCTTCTATTTCATATGGCCTCTTTTTAAGTTTGGCGAAGTGGAATGTCATTTCCTTTTCTCCAAACATCATGGAAATAGTCTCCGCTTATTATCAATTCGAGCTTTGGTTATAGAGACAAAAGGCCTACCTAAAAGAATAGGACAAAAAGTATCTCGAGGCATATCAACAATATAAAATTGAGAGGGTACATGAGTGGTCCAATAAAAACATAGACATTTCGAATAACACCTTATGTTTTTATATTAGTTCTATTAAACAATTTAATAGTAGTGTCCACCAGTTCCACATCTGGATTATTTAAATTGTAGAGAAGTTCCTCATAAAGTGATGAAGGCATAATATTTATAGTGGAAATTGGCTCACAAATTCCTTATAGGGAAGTTTCTCCACAGTATATAGGAGTCATAGGTTTAGAAGTTTCTTTACCTTATATCTTACCTGTAATGAAGTCTGAAGTTTCACAGTCTAGCATAACTACTTCATTCTCCATGATTCTTGCCTCCATAAGATATTTAAATATAACAATATTTGCATTGGTATCTTCTGGGTTTTTTTCTGGTTTCTTTGATCTTCTCCTTATATGTTCTTCCTCCCTGCACTTTTTCTTAATATTCTCTTGAATAGGTTCAGAGGAAAATTCTACCAATGATGCGTCCTCTCTTGCTTGCTTCTTTTCTTCTAGGGGTTTGTGAGGTTCCCATCCTGTAGGTAACTGCATATGCCCTGCATAATTCTCAATAATTTTATTTACCGAATAAGAATCAATACCGAGGGTTTTAATCATCGCACAAGTCCTTTCATCTGCAAGAAATTCGTTAACACAAGCAAATTCAGAAAAACTATTCATATTGCTTTCCCTATTTTCATGACTTTCTGTTGTCTCCCTCATTTTCATTATTAATTTCCAAGCTTGATCATAGGTATAAGATAGTAAACTACCATTAGAAGCGGTATCTAGGCTCGTTCTATTTTTATTATTAAGCCCTCCATAGAAAGTATGGGTGATTAACCAATCAGGCAAACAATGATGGGGCAGTTGTCTAGATAGCTTTTATACCTTAGATAGCCTTCATATCAACTCTCACCAGGATTATTTTTGAAACTAATAATAATACCTCTCATTCTGTGAGCTTTGCTTTCTGAGTAATATTTTGACAAGAAAGTGGTTGTCAAATCCGTCCACATCCTTGGTGCTTCTGCATAAAAGGATCTATACTAGTTGCAAACATTATTAGAGAGAGTTTATCTAAACAACTGGATTTTAACCTTATCAAGGTCAAAATCATCAAATACGAAGGAACCAAAAACATATTCAAAGAATTGTAAGTGTCCATATGGACTCTCTTCATTGGTCCCTAAAAACTTCTTAGAGTTAAGTAACTCAAATAATAAAGGATGGATCTCAATACCATCGAGGTTTATGCTTCTATTGACAGTTATAAAATCGTCCATGGGCAAACCCATATTCCTTACTGCCTCAAGCTGCATTAAATGCTGAGTGTTGTCCATTGTTATGGTCCTGCAACTCAAATAAAAAATTAGTACAACAAAGGTAAATAACTAAAAGTAAAGTGACTTATAGCGCTAAGCTCCCCGACAATGACGCAAAAAAAATCGCTTGATGACTCCAAGTGCACAGATCATTTGTAGCTAGTTTCGAAATAAAGATATCGATCCCATAGGGAGCAGTAGGCGAAAGATTAAAATGCATTTAACTAAAACTAAACGAAGTACTTAAGCAATAATTCTAAGATGCAAGAAAAGTAGAATTGTTTTTGGGTTTTCGGTTGAGTGAAACAGTAAAGTAATGTAAAGTAAAACTTAATGCAGAAAGTAGTAATCACGTGTGTAAGAAAGATTGAAACTGCAATAGGGGGAAGGCATTCTCAGGGAGTGGTGGATACACCGCTAGCAATTTAGACTAAGTGATCAAGATTATTATAACGAATATTCTCATGATATGCATGTATGTGGGAGGAGCTCCATATATGGATGATTAGGCAGCAACCACTGCTCACACCATCATTCATAACCACAACTGACAGATAAACGACATCAATTGCATTATCCCGCTATTAAGGGATTTGTCCCGTGACATGGACATGGATTAATGAGTTCTTCTTGATTCCCCAAGTTAGTACGTAAAGGATGACAACGATTTTATAGTCACAGTAAGTGCCATCCCTCCGTCTACCAACAAGTAATCCCCTTCATCGAGTCCCCGCGAGAGGCAAATATTAAGGAGGTGCACAACTCCCAACATCAAGATGAAGACAATTAACACATACATATAATGATGTATAACATAATAATCCCTATTTCATCTCAATCATACACTAGGGTTTGTCCATCTCCCCAAGAACTAATGATCTACTCAGACATGGAGGCAAACAACATCATGACAATGGTAACGGAAATGATTATCGATGAATAATACTTGTATAAATCCACAACTAGTGCAAGAATTAAAACAAGATCTAGATGGGATGGATGGATAAGATGGTGGTGATGGAGATGCAGAGGTTGATGACGATGGAGATCGATGCCTTGGCCTCCCAGATCTGCTTAGGGCAAAGATGGATCCCTAGGGCATGTTCCCCCTCCAGATCCCTTCCGGAGGTGAGGTTTTCGGTGATTTCTGGGTGTTCTGTATGTCGTCTCTCCGATCCAGTTGCATGGGGTGAAACTATTTGAGGAGGCGGAGGCGGTGCCAACTATACGGCGGCGACCCATATAGTTGGTCGTTAAACCTCCTGTCTCCTTTGCTCGCTTCGGGTTTTCTTCTCGTGTTATTAATATTTCCCAAATAAGCAATTTACGTAGTTTTTGGCTCCTTTTCACTCCAATATAACTGGTCGAAGAATTATGTCTATCGGATCCATCATCTGATCTGATCCTGGTGAAAATAAACATAAAAAGTGCATGCGAACGCCGTAAAATACCAAGATCCTACATCTACAATGCAAAATAATAATATAAAACATGATGCAAATATGCACTCGTCAACTTCCCCAAGCTTAGACTCTTGCTCGTCCCGAGAAAGTTTAGCTTAATGGATGTGATCCTCATGTTCATGAAGCTGAGTCGATAAAATAAATGAGGCAGTTGCAACATGTGTTTATCATAAAGGATACATGTAAATAAGTTCATGAATAGTACCTTAATTGAACCATCCGAATAATACTAGCAGGCTTCCACACCTTTAGCAATTAACAATTCACAAAAGATTATTCTCAACATGATGTAAAGGTATTTGGTTTGACCGAATGAGTTAGCGAGGTAGTCCCAAGTGTTTTTCGGATTAACATATTTACTTGGGATTCAAAATCTCAAACTGTCTCTTTGTCTTTCTACAATATAGTGGGATATGCCTATTTTATCTTTGCACATTCTCTCCTTTTCTTCATCTTTATTTTCCTCTTTTTCTATATATATTTGTGCTCACTCATTTGTTTAAGTTCTGTGCAAAGGAGCTAGCCATATATTCCACTTCATGTAGGAATTTAAAAGTTTAACGATCTCAATTATCAAATTCCAACCATATATGAAGCATCTTTATAACTTGAATATTCTACCTCAAACTTGTTCTCACTCTATTTGATAACACTTATAATTTATCCTTTGTTCAAGGTTTTTATTTTTCATCTTTAATTAATTAGATAATTTCTCCTTTTTGCAAATCAAACCATTGACCTACAACATATTGATCAAATTATCTTTATATGTTCCATTAATACCAATGGTGTGGAAGACTCATATTTCTATCATCAAGTGCAAGTAAAATCATACTCAAGCCATTCATATATCCAATGAGACAAACTCAAACTCAATAATGATCTATATATTATAATAAACTCAGAATTTCATAAATAGGATCAACTATTCCTGAAGGGAATCCTAATGATGCAATCTTTATTTCTAAACTCAAACTAATGTGAAACTAAAAGTAATGAACTTATAAGATTGATTACAAGGTTTTAGAGATCTCCCCGAGCTTGGAATCAAGCCATGCGGGATCAAATAACTCCTTGATGGTACCTATTCCTCCTCATGGGTAGGAAGAGCATTGCCTTCCTCTCCTGGGTTGCTAACTTTAGCCACGCTTACGAGGCGGATGCTGAGCTTGGTCATGTCGTATTGAAGCTTCAAAATTTTCCTCTAGATGAATTTCTTCTCATCTGTCAACTCAAAAACAGTTTTAATCAAGAAACCAACTCTACCATCAATGTCGTCTCTTTGTCTTTCTACAATATGGTGGGATATGCCTATTTTCTATTTGCACATTCTCTCCTTTTCTTCATTATTCTTTTCCTCTTTTTCTATATATATTTGTGCTCACACTTTTGTTTAAGTGTTGTTCAAAGGAGCTAGCCGTATATTCCACTTCATGTAGGAATTTCAAAGTTTAACGATCTCAATTATCAAATTCCAAACATATATAAAGCATCTTTATAACTTGAATATTCTACCTCAAACTTGTTCTCACTCTATTTGATAGCACTTATAATTTCTTCTTTGTTCAAGGCTTTTATTTTTCATCTTTAATTAATTAGATAATTTCTCCTTTTTGTAAATCAAACCATTGACCTACAACATATTGATCAAATTATCTTTATATGTTCCATTAATACCAATGGTGTGGAAGACTCCTATTGCTATCATCAAGTGCAAGTAAAATCATACTCAAGCCATTCATATATCCAATGAGACAAACTCAAACTCAATAATGCTCCATATATTATAATAAACTCAGAATTTCATAAATAGGATCAACTATTCCTGAAGGGAATCCTAATGATGCAATATTTATTTCTAAACTCGAACTAATGTGAAACTAAAAGTAATAAACTTATAAGATTGATTACAAGGTTTTAGATATCTCCCCAAGCTTGGAATCAAGCCAGGCAGGATCAAATAACTCCTTGCTGGTACCTATTCCTCCTGATGGGTAGGAAGAGCATTGCCTTCCTCTCCCGGGTTGCTAAATTTATCCACGCTTGCGAGGCGGATGCTGAGCTTGGTCATGTCGTATTGAAGCTTCAAAATTTTCCTATGAAGGAATTTCTTCTCATCTATCAACTCAAAAATAGTTTTAATCAAGAAACCAACTCTACCATCAATGTCATTGACCTTTTTCTCAAGGTCTTTGCTCATCATCCAGTAGGAGTCAATCCCTTCTCCAATAGTTTCAGTACATGCCTTTGAAGCTTTTTCCAATTGATAGGTCTTATCATGAATCTCATATTGCCACACCTTCTTGGGTTTAAGAGGTGGCAGACCAAGAGGAAGTTTATAATAATATCCAATGTTGTGACGGTAAGGATTAGGGAGATACTCATCCTTGCTCCTTCTCTGATCTGCTTGCCTCATCATCTCCATCCTTTGAGGGAACATGTCCTCCCAGTTTGGGAGAGGCTTGATCTCTGAGTTGGATGACGATGATGCTTATTTTGGTTCCTCCCCCTCGATCCTCTTCACGGGCTTCTCTTCCTTATTCCTCCAAATCTTGTTGACATGGAAAGGATGCATGGATTTGCTGCACGGATGTTGTTAGAGGGGCGTGTAGGGAGATGGCGATGGTTTTCCGAGGCTGGAGGCTGTAGCTCTGCAAAAACTTAATGAAAAAGGTTAGATGCAACCGTCTTTAAAAGGGGAGATCAAAAACCCTATCCGCCAAGCTTAATGAGCAACTATACGGGCACGGATCGTATAGATCCCGCCGTATAGTTGTGAACCGACTAGAGATTTTTTTATTATCTAAGGTGGTACCAACTATACGGCCGCAACTATATGGCTGGAATATTCTTTTCGCCGTATAGTTGGTCGTTAAACTCTCTGTACCCTGGCATAAAAATTTGGTGATGCGGTGAATAACTATACGACTAGAAATTTATTTCCTGCCATATAGTTGGTCGTTAAGGTTACAGTATACATCAAAATTTATCTGTTTCTTTGGGAATTCTTTATTAGTACGAAACTTAATGAAATACCAAGTTTTGACAGAAAAATGACAACTTAAATTTTCGACCAACATTACATTCATTGAACGAGATTTTTATGATGACCAAATTTCTTTTATTTCACAAGAGCTTCGAGTGTTCCTTTATTCAATCTAAAACTTAGCTAAAACTTACTTGAAATCTTAAAACTTACTCGTCCCTTTATTTCACATGGGTTGCCTCCTATTAAGCGCTTTTTATGGTCTATAACTTGACCATAGTGTTGCTCAATTCGTCTCGATCTTGTCTTTCTTCCAGTTACCATTCCTTCCATATTTTTGCTCAATCAACTCTTCTGGGGTAATTATTCGTAAGGTAATTGCACTTATATCTCATTTTGCACGATAATTCTTCAAGCGTTGTCCATTCACTATCCATGAAAGAGAGGGTGTTTTCCCCTGGAGCTTCACTGCTCCCGATGCATAAGCCTCTTCAACTATATAGGGGCCTTCCCACTGATCTGAGCTTTCCTAGAAACAGCTTAAGGCGAGAGTTATAGAGCAAAACTTTATCTCCATTTTTAAAGACTTTATCCTCTATTTTTCTACCATGCCATCTTTTTACTTTTTCCTTAAACAATCAAGCATTTTCATAAGCCTCACTCCTAAACTCATCAAAAGCATGTATGTCTAATAAACGTTTTTCTCCTGCTGATTTAAGATCATAATTTAAGTTCTTGATTTCCCAAAAGGCTCTATGTTCCAATTGTAAAGGTAGGTGGAACGCCTTACCGTATAGCCATTTTATATGGCGTCATACCCATCAGATTTTTAAAAATCTAGGAACTCCAAACCTGGGAAATATGACATCCTTGATCATATTCACGGAGGTAGCTGCATCTGCATGATTAGTTGGGATAGCTTCAACCCATTTAGTAACATAATCGATAGCAACAAGAATATGAGTGTAGCCATTTGATTCTATAAAGGGTCCCATGTAATCCATTCCGCACACATCAAATTGTTCAATTATAAGACTATAATTCATTGCCATCTCTTGACTTGTGCCTATATTACCTCCTCTCTGGCAAGCATCGCAATATTCCACATACCTTTGTGCATCCTTGAACAAGGTGGGCCAATATAATCTGGATTGAAGTACCTTTTCTACAGTTCGCCTACCTACATGATGTCCATACGGGATGCCATGACAAGCTTGCAAAATTGCATTCATTTCATGGTTAGGAACACACTTTAAAATTATTCCATCTGGTCCATGATGATAAAGAAATGGATCATCCCAAAAGTAGTGTCTGAGATCATTAAAGAATTTCATTCTTTTATTTCGTGTCAAACCAGGTGGTACAAATTTTACTGCGAGATAATTAGCATAATCTGCATACCACGGATCAACTACTTCAATTTTTGCTAAGTATTCTCCCGAAATGACTCATTTATATGTACGGGGTCGGTAATTATTCCCTCCATCATAGATAGATGATCTGCTACTGGAATATCCTTACCCCTCCTATCTACTATTTGTAAATCATACTCTTGCAGTAATAACACCCACCTAATCAACCTGGGCTTTGCATACTTTTTCACAAGAAGGTGACGCAAAGCTTGGTGATCTGTATGAATTATTACTCTAGAATTAATAATATAAGATCTAAATTTGTCACATGCAAAAATTATAGCAAGGAACTCTTTCTCAGTAGTAGCATAATTTTTCTGAATCTTATTAAGAGTCCTACTAGCATAATGAATAACATTTAAATTCTTCCCGTCTTTCTGTCCTAATACAACTCCTAAAGCATAGTCACTAGCATCACACATGATTTCAAAAGGTTCATCCCACTTTGGAGATTGCATGATAGGTGCTGAAACTAATTTGTTCTTAAGATTTTCAAAAGCTGCAATGCAGTCATGATCTAGATAGAAAGGAGTTTCTTGATCAAGAAGGTTAGTGAGAGGCATAACTATTTTAGCAAAATCTTGTATAAAACGCTTATAAAAACCTGCATGTCCTAGGAACACTTTTTAGTTTTTAGTGACTTGGGGTATGGGAAGATTTTCTATGGCACTTATATTGGTCTTGTCTATTTCTATACTTTTTTCTGAAACCTTATGTCCAAAAACTTTACCTTCTCTTTCCATGAACCGACATTGCTCCCAGTTTAAAACTAAGTTTGATTGCTTGCATCTCTACAGAACCTTGGTTAAATTGTAGAGACAATTATCAAATGTTGTTCCACAAACAACGAAATCATTTGTTAGAACTTCCATAGTCTTCTCAACAATATCATCAAAGATTTTTAAAACACATTCTTGAAAGGTTGCAGCTGCATTACATAAGACAAACGAGATTTATCTATAAGCATAAGTACCATAAGTACATGTGAAAGTTGTTTTCTCTTGATCTTCGGGCTATATAGCAATTTGAGAATAACCAGAATAACCATCAAGAAAACAAAAATAAGAATTATTGCTTAGTCTTTCTAAAATTCTATCCATGAATGGTATAGGTTTATGATTTTTCTGTGTCTCACGGTTTAGTCTTCTAAAATCGATGCACATACGGTACCCAACAATAGGCCTTATAGGGACTAGCTCACCATCCTCATTCAAAGCAGCATCAAGACCCCCATGTCTTGGTATGCAATGAGCTAGGCTAACCCACTTACTATCAGAAATAAGATATATTATGCTGGCATCTAATAAGCATATAACTTTTTTCTTACTACTTCTTTCATTTTCAGATTAAGCCTTCTTTGTGTGTCAACTACAGGTACACCATCTTCAAGCATGGTAATCTTATGTGTCATAATGGATGGATCTATTCCTTTAATATCACTTAGAGTATACCTGAATGCTTCACGATGTTTGATCAAAACTGAAATAAGTTTATTTGTTTCATTTTCTGATAATTTTTTACTACTAATAATAGGACATTTATTTTCATTATCTAAAAACTCATACCTCATATTGTCTGGAAGTCGTTTCAATTCAATCGGCGGAGGTTCTTCGTCACCTTTTCTTACTAGTTCTTCATGTCATGTGAGTTATGTGCTTATAGAATGGAGTCAAGGTAATCATCCATGTCTTATGTTTCCTCATCATCTAGTGCCTCTTCCCAATTGATTAAGTCCTTTCTAATTCAACTTGGGGAGTGCTGAAATGAATTGCGTCTAGCTTGGCAATCGTTTTCTCTTCCTTGATATCTTCTATTTCATATGGCCTCTTTTTAAGTTTGGCGAAGTGGAATGTCATTTCCTTTTCTCCAAACATCATGGAAATAGTCTCCTCCTTATTATCAATTCGAGCTTTGGTTATAGAGACAAAAGACCTGCCTAAAAGAATAGGACAAAAAGTATCTCGAGGCATATCAACAATATGAAAATCGAAAGGGTACATGAGTGGTCCAATAAAAACATAGACATTTCGAATAACACCTTATGGTTTTATATTAGTTCTATTAAACAATTTAATAGTAGTGTCCACCAGTTCCACATCTGTATTATTTAAATTGTAGAGAAGTTCCTCATAAAGTGATGAAGGCATAATATTTATAGTGGAGTTTATCCATAGTATATAGGAGTCATAGGTTTAGAAGTTTCTTTAACTTATATCTTACCTGTAATGAAGTCTGAAGTTTCACAGTCTAGCATAACTACTTCATTTTCCATGATTATTGCCTCCATAAGATCTTTAAATATAACAATATTTGCATTGGTAGCTTCTAGGTTCTTTTCTGGTTTCTTTGATCTTCTCCTTATATGTTCTTCCTCCCTGCACTTTTTCTTAATATTCTCTTGAATAGGTTCATAGGAAAATTCTACCAATGATGCGTCCTCTCTTGCTTGCTTCTTTTCTTCGAGGGGTTTGTGAGGTTCCCATCCTGTAGGTACCTACATATGCCCTGCATAATTCTCAATAATTTTATTTACCGAATAAGAATCAATACCAAGGGTTTTAATCATCGCACAAGTCCTTTCATCTGCAAGAAATTCGTTAACACAAGCAAATTCAGAAAAACTATTCATATTTCTTTCCCTATTTTCATGACTTTCTGTTGTCTCCCTCATTTTCATTATTAATTTCCAAGCTTGATCATAGGTATAAGATAGTAAACTACCATTAGAAGCAGTATCTAGGCTCGTTCTATTTTTATTATTAAGCCCTCCATAGAAAGTATGGGTGATTAACCAATCAGGCAAACAATGATGGGGCAGTTGTCTAGATAGCTTTTATACCTTAGATAGCCTTCATATCAACTCTCACCAGGATTATTTTTGAAACTAATAATAATACCTCTCATCCTGTGAGCTTTGCTTTCTGAGTAATATTTTGACAAGAAAGTGGTTGTCAAATCCGTCCACGTCCTTGGTGCTTCTGCATAAAAGGATCTATACTAGTTGCAAACATTATTAGAGAGAGTTTGTCTAAACAACTGGGTTTTAACCTTATCAAGGTCACAATCATCAAATACGAAGGAACCAACAACACATTCAAAGAATTGTAAGTGTCTATATGGACTCTCTTCATTGGTCCCTGAATACTTCTTAGAGTTAAGTAACTCAAATAATAAAGGATGGATCTCAATACCATCGGGGTTTATACTTCTATTGACAGTTATAAAATCGTCCATGGGCAAACCCATATTCCTTACTGCCTCAAGCTGCATTAAATGCTAAGTGTTGTCCATTGTTATGGTCCTGCAACTCAAATAAAAAATTAGTACAACAAAAGTAAATAACTAAAAGTAAAGTGACTTATAGCGCTAAGCTCCTCGATAATGACACTAGAAAATAGCTTGATGACTGCAAGTGCACATATCATTTGTAGCTTGTTTCGAAATAAAGATATAGATCCCACAGGGAGCAGTAGGCGAAAGACTAAAATACATTTAACTAAAACTAAACGAAGTACTTAAGCAATAATTCTAAGATGCAAGAAAAGTAGAATTTTTTTTGGGTTTTCGGTTGAGTGAAACAGTTAAGTGATGTAAAGTAAAACTTAATGCAGAAAATAGTAATCGCGTGTGTAAGAAAGATTGAAACTGCAATAGGGGGAAGGCGTTCTCAGGGAGTGGTGGATACACCGCTAGCAATTTAGACTAAGTGATCAAGATTATTATAACGAATATTCTCATGATATACATGTATGTGAGAGGAGCTCCATATATGTATGATTAGGCAGCAACCACTGCTCACACCATCATTCATAACCATAGCTGATAGATAAATGTCATCAATTGCATTATCCCGCTATTAAGGGATTTGTCCCGTAGCATGGACATGGATTAATGAGTTCACCTTGATTCCCAATTTAGTACGTAAAAGATGACAACGACTTTATAGTCACAGTATGTGCCATCCCTTTGTCTACCAACAAGTAATCCCCTTCACCGAGTCCCCGCGAGAGGCAAAAATTAAGGAGGTGCACAACTTCCAACATCAAGATGAAGACAATTAACACATACATATAATAATGTATAACATAATAATCCCTATTTCATCTCAATCATATACTAGGGTTTCTTCATCTCCCCAAGAACTAATGATCTACTCATACATGGAGGCAAACAACATCATGACAATGGTAATGGAAATGATTATCGATGAATAGTACTTGTATAAATCCACAACTAGTGCAAGAATTACAACAAGATCTAGATGGGATGGATAGAGAAGATGGTGGTGATGGAGATGCAAAGGTTGATGAAGATGGAGATCGATGCCTTGGCCTCCCAGATCTGCTTAGGGAGAAGATGGATCCCTAGGGCAAGTTCCCCCTCCAGATCCCTTCCGGAGATGAGGTTTTTGGTGATTTCTGTGTGTTTTATATGTCGTCTCTTTGATCCAGTCGCATGGGGTGAAACTATTTGAGGAGGCGGAGGCGGTGCCAACTATACGTCCGCAACTATACGGCGGTGGCCCATATAGTTGGTCGTTAAGCCTCCTGTCTTCTTTGCTTGCTTCGGGTTTCTACTGGTGTTATTAATATTTCCCAAATAAGCAATTTACGTAGTTTTTGGCTCCTTTTCACTCCAATGTAACTGGTCCAAGAATTGTGTCCATCGGATCCATCATCTGATCTGATCCTGGTGAAAATAAACATAAAACGTGCGTGCAGACACCATAAAATACCAATATCCTACATCTATAATACAACATAATAATCTAAAAACTGATGCAAATATGCACTCATCGGCCCGTCTAGGGTAAATGCCATTGGCTAGGTAGTAGCCTTTGGTGTATATCTTACCATTGATTACATAGTTCATCACCAGAGAATTGCCTTCAACAAGTTTGTCGAACACTGGAGATCACTGTAGCACATTAATTTCATCGTGAAATCCATCGATGCCAAAGAAAGTGTGCCAAATCCAAAAGTAATAACCCGCCATAGCCTAAAGTACCATAATGTATTCTCTAGTATGGCCTTTTTACATCTCTTGCCAAGCAAATAGGCAATTCATCCATACCCATTGCATGCAGTCGAAGCATCCCATGAAATTCCCTTGCTAAGTTCTGTGATATTATCTAAGATATGTATTGTTCATTTGGTGCTCTTAGGTAAGTTGGACCAAACTTTTCCACCACAGTACGGCAAAACATGTACACACTCGAATGTTGTGGACTCAGCCATGCGCAGATAGTCATCTTGGGCGTGTTTGGTTGCTCGTTTCCCCGTTTCTCGCATGGGACAGGAAGAAATAAGAGCATTTGGTTCCGCGTGGCGGATGGAATCTTTGCATCGCATGATTCTTAAAGCGACCATCAGCCAGGCACCAGAGGAACACCGAAATCGGGCGTTTCCATGGAGCCAAGTTCTTCTCGCGCTCGTGGGGGAAGAAGCTGCACGCGCTCGTGCAAGGGAGGGATGACGGGAGATCGCAAATCTGGCGGGATAAATTGGGTTACCGCCCGCCTATTTGCCGCGGCTATTTACACTGCTCCTCCGTCGGCTCCAAAATCCCCGCCTCCATTTTCCCCAATTTCGAGCTCTCCCTCCAAATCCTCTTCCTCACCATCGAGCAGGTAAGCGAAGCCTCCTACTTCGGCGGGTCTAGCTCATCTTCGGCAAGTCTTCCTCCTCGGATATGTCGAACATGTCATCCTCATTAGGCGAGATCAAGATCATGGTAAGAAACATCTAACCCTAGCTCTCGCAGCTTAGATCTGTTGCCATGTTCTAGCTCATAGTTCTAAGCCGTGAGCTGGTGTTCTAGATCTGGACCTAAGCATGTTGTTCTATGAGGATTGCCATGTCTTGTAGGTAGGATTAGTGGTATAAGTATAGTTCTTCACACAAAATTGAACATATTATTATCCCTGCTGCCGTAGGAGAAGGTTGCGTCCCTTGATCTATCCGTAACCTCTGTGCTGCCTCTATGTTATGTGCCGATGCCTCATGCGGTGGCCATGAGGAAGCTGGCCATGTCATGACCAGCATCTCTGTCCACCTTCGTCCTGAATCGGGTGGTCCAGTTGATCAAGAAAGGGGGTTCAGTAGTGCGGGGATTCAGACAGGCAGATATGCGCTTGGTTGCAGATGATGTGTTCAACTTCTATGGCCGGACAGTCACTCCTAACTAGGTGTACAACCACATGAGGCACTGGAGAGTGCGCTGGATTCGGGTGCTGAGGATCAAGAGGCTTAAGAACGTGCGCTGGGTTGAGGAGACTTCTGCTATCATGATGGACGATGAAGCTTACTATGAACACATCAAGATATGATCTATTCGCACTTGCATAAGTTTTTGTAATTCTCACATGCACTACATGGCATGAACTAACTGTGATTCTCATGTAGGATCACCCATCAGACACCGAGTTGATCAAAAAGCCCATTGACAACTATGCTCAAATGAATATCATCTATGGTCCTCGCATTCCTGTTGCGCCCTTCTCTATGACGGCAATCCACCGTGCTCTTACCCACCTAATGGAGCACAGTGGACATGCAACCATGTACCTTTCCATGACCCCTGAGCGCAAGTTGAGATGGTTCATTGCCTTCCTGAACAAGCACTACCTTTGAGCAACGGACTGAGCTGTTCGAGGATGTGCTAGTAGTAGCGGTGTTAGTGATGATGGTTGTGATGTGTATTTTGGGAGTAGCTAGGCTGATGAACTATGGTTGTGATGACCCCTGAACTTTGGTCTATATATTTTGGGATATGGTATTCAGTTATAACCCCTCCATATGTGATGAACTAGTGCTGCATCACGGGCAGTTGCTCGTTAACTCGTGCTGCAGCACACACACACCACGACTTATTATGTCGAACCTGTGTTAATATAAGCTAGTAGTTCTCTAAATTGTACTTTTCTGAAATTTGTTCTCTTGCTTGATAATATTGGGTAAGCTCACCTCACTAGCCATGAGGTAAGGCTAGCAGGGACAATGCATCTCTCCAAAATGCACCAATTTGCTGAAATCCTAGAATAAATGAAACCAAACGACCGGAGCTTGTCTTCTCAACCCATAGGGAAATGAGAATACAAGGAACCAAATAACCCTTTTGGCACGAGAGGTTGCATTGCCGCATGCAGCTTCCACGGAGCCATGATCTCTAGGTGTGAAAAAGGCACGAGAAACCAAACACGCCCCTTGTGTATCTGGAGGAGCTCCATATGCAAGACATCTCAAGGAAACCATGCATTTATGAGAATATGTGAAACCAACCAATCCGGTGAAGCCCTTCTTGCAAATAAAATAGGGATCAAACTCTCGCATGCCAATAGTAAACTATGCATGTTTAAATCATGTATTGTGCACAAACTTAATGAGTAGTCTTATTAATGCCGATTCTCTATCTTACTGACCTACGGAAGGAATAATTTCTCGCGACGCATGCCCAGTAATCGTTTCAAGGATCCAACGGACCTAAAATTCTTGTTGGGGCCCCAAAAGGATGACACGCTAGAAAATTACCTATAATCATAAGCATTACAGTTAACTCTGCAAACGGAATCGGGACATCGACGACACCGCATATTTCAGCCCATTTAATCGCTTATGCTGGCTCCCGCGAAACTTCGATGGATATAAGCGGCATCTGCGGGCCGCCCACATATCCAACATATCTCCCGCATATCCCCCTTGTATCTCCCCATTCTTCCTTGGACCGGGTCGTGAAATACCTAGGCGCAGCTGCAGCGCCGCCGGGCTAGATGCGCCATGGCCACCGCTCCTCTTCCGGCTCCGCCCCTCCCTCTACCACCTACACCATTTCCAGTCTTCAGTAGCAAGGCCCTCGACGAGCGGGCTAGATCCTCCATGGCCACTGCTCCTCCGGCTCCACCCCCTCCAACAGAGCACCTGCTACACCGTGGCGTGGGGAAGACGATGGACCTAGGGTCAAAGGGACGCGAGATGAGCACAGAAAGCATGGGGATGGTGGGTGGCCAAGACAACTTCAATGGTGGCGACCCTCAAATGGGCAGGGACAGTGGCGGGAAGCTACAACAGTGCAAGAACATGGTGGCTAAGCAAAATCGTCCCAAGAAGCTCAGCCACAACTCCCTCGTCCCCAACATCATCAAGGCAACCAATCTTGAATTTGCGCGTGGCCGGCCTCGTGCGGAGGGGATTGGGAGTTGACGAAACAGAGGGAATGGGGAATAGGTTTGACCGGTTTGACTAGTTTGTGGTTGTTGTCTGTGCATGCTTGTGTCTGTGCATGCTTGTGGAGAACGGTTTGACCGGTTTGGAGATTTTCTAGGTAGCGTTTAGACCTTCAGTTTGACCGGTTTGTGGCTGTTGTCTGTGCATGCTTGTGGAGAACGGTTTCTAAAATAATTCGATGTGATCATCCATATCTATGCTGAATTGCTACATGTATTTTTCCAAACATTATCGAGTGTGCCTATTATATTGTGTAGATTATGTAAATATGTGTAGCCAGGTGTTCAAAGATAGCTTTAGCATGATAATCTAGAATTATGGACTCCTAGTTAGTGACTAAATTTTTCGAAGAGCGCGATTATCCCAAATTCAATCATTTATGCTAATGGTTGCGTTCCATTTGTTGCATTGCTCTGTTCCTTTTGACTGTGAACACAGTGTTCAAACTTGAAAGTATTGCTCCAGAAACAAAAAAAATCAAATTTCTCCCATGCAAAACAACATGCTAGGCTTGTGCGTTTACCAACATAGGACAAATCTAATTGTTTTAGTTTATAGAATATTGGTCTTATCTTTATCAATTATCTTTAGTAGAAAGAGCAAAAGTTTCAGTAAGACTGGTTATATATATTTCATATCTGATTGCAGTTGGATGAATTCATTAAATAAATATGCTTTATCTTATAGAAAATATGTGATATATTTATTTCTATGTTTTACAGGTATCTCATGTGTAAGTGGGACAGGGCGAGCTTCACACGAAAAAACCCCATCCAAAGCCAACATTGAAGAAGAGCGGCAATAGAAAGGTTTCCTTTTTGTGTCTGATTTGGCTTTATTTAGTTAATGATCTTTATAAATTCTGAGTTGAATTGTTTGACTCAATTCTTTTTAGGGACACGTTCCAATTGGTTCAAAGTCAGCCAGTCCACGAATTCGATCTCCTATGCAAGTGGCAAGTTCACCGGGAATAAACATGCTTGCTAAGTCTGAAGCATCTAGAAGGGAATCGTCAATGGTGAGATCTGTTGCACTAAAAAGAGCAAAGATGGAAGGTTGTACCGAGTCATCACAATAGTCACCAAGTTGTGCCATGACATCTCTAGTACCAGATCTATCACATATTTCTCCTCCTCTTGAGGATCTCTCTCCGGATACAAGAATCACTCATTCTCAAGGTAAGATCCGCCACCACATATTCCTAGATTACTTGTATAATTTTAGTCCACTCTTGATAAACTAACTATTCATTTTCCATGCATGTATCCTTAAAAAGAAAATGCTGCAAGTTGATATCAGCCATATGGACAGAGGCTATTCCAAACTATAGAGACATGAAACTTGTGGAAGGAAGATGCATGCATTATCGACAAGTATTTGCAGCTGCAAGAGGCATGGGGACTAGCCAACTCAAACGACATTTAAAGGTACCGCGAAGCAAAAATAACAATGCATGAAATGGTTGATAAGATGGGTCATCCCGAGGGAGTTGATCCAAATTGGAAATTTGAACCTATGGTCGCAAGACGAAAACTTGTCAAACTAATAGTTGTCAATGAAAATGCCATTTTCTTTTGGTGAATATAAGCCTTTTATAGAGTTTTCTGCTGCGTTGAATCCATGGTTCGAAAAAGTGTCTAGAACAACTATAAAGAAGAAGTCCATGACTGCTTTCAATGATCATGGAAATAAGTTGAAATAATGCTTGGAACATTCTGACACACGCATATTTCTCACGGGAGATATATGGACGTTGAGTCGGAAATTAGGCTACTTTTGCATGACCTGCCATATCATTTCTAGTGAGTGGGTGCACCATAAAAGGGTTATAAGATTTTCCATGTTGGAGACACCCCATAACTCTTGGAACATGTTCAATATAGTGCTAAAGACCATTCAAGAATGGAACTTAGAGGATAAGTTGTTTAGCTTTACATTGGACAATGCATCAGTCAATACCGCAATGGTCAGTTTGTTGAGAGAAAACTAGAAGAACAAGGTTTTTTTACCAATAGAAGGGAAGTTACTTCATTTTTACTATAGAACACATGTTCTTAATATAATTTCCCAAGATGGTTACGGGAAATAAAACCTGTAGTCAATAACATTAGGGAAAGTGTCAAGTTTGTCAAAAGTTCAGAAGGCAGGGTTGAGAAGTTTCTTGATATAATCATACAAGAAGGACTGACATGTAAATATAAAAGTCTTTCCGTTGATGTGACTACTCGCTGGAATTCTACTTATTTGATGCTTGAAGCTGCATTGGCTCTTAGAAATGCATTCTATTCTCTAGAAAAACAGGATAAGGATTATTCATTTGCCCCTTCGCCCTCTAAATGGAAAATGGCTGAAGCTGTATGCAAGTTGTTGGAGGTTTTCTACATAGCAATAGTGATTCTTTCAGGCTCGAAGTATCCCGCCTCTCATCTACATTTCTATCAGTTTTGGAAAATTAAGAAGATGTTGAACAAAGAGGAATCGAATCTGAATAGAAAACTATTGAATGAACAACTATCAACTCAGGATCTAACAATTGCACGAATGATACAACAAATGCAACTCAAGTTCAATCAATATTGGATAGAGACATACAAATCAGCTTGCATTCCTGTCATACTTGATCCGAGGTTTAAGTACGTCTTCCTTGAATTTCTTTTGAATGAATGTGGAAGTGAAGAGGAGGCCAGAAAATGGATGGGTGAAGTGAAGAAAATCATGGAAGGTCTCTTCGATGAATATAGCAAAGAGGTTTCTGTTCAGTCATAGAGAGAAAGTGATACCGAGGTGGAAGATGATGATGATCCACTTGCAAAGTGTGATCCCTACATGATGTCAAAAAGAGGGCAGTCGAGCAATGAGCTAGATTGATATTTGAAAGAAGATTTGACACCTCGAAAAGAGGAAGTTGATATTTTAGAATGGTAGAAAAAAAGTTTTTCAAAATACCCCGTGCTCTCTAAAATGACACGTGACATATTGGCTATCCTAGCTTCTACCGTTCCTTCGGAGTCTTCTTTTAGCACCGGAGGACGCGTCATCAGCGACTACAGGAGCAGTCTCGCATGCTCTACCGTTGAGGCCCTAATATGCCTCTAGGACTGGTATAAGGTAGCGTTATGTAAAATTTGCCTTTGTAAGTTATTCTTCTAGCTAGTTTTTCCTCGTGGCTAACAAGAAATTATTTTACTTTTTCAGATGAATCAGACCATGAGTAGCACCTTTCTTGTAGCTGGGATTGCATCACTACAGGTAACTTATTCAGTTTTGGTAGTGCATCACCAAAAACAACTAACTATGCACTATATGTCTACAGTCTACTATTGTGCCATTGATGAATCAGTAACTTTAGCTGGTACATATAATTTCTACTTTCTAACGTCAATAGTCTGTAGCAATTTAAACTAGCATTTTCTATGCTATATATTCTCCAGCTTTTTTTCGAAATGCAATGCAATTCAATGAGATAACCTGAGATGCCTATTCAATTCAATGAAATAAGTAGAATTCCTATGCTATGCTCTAGTTTTTTTATATCGGCTCTGAATCTTGGGTGTGTCAAACTCTGGGAGCTCTGTGAGAGGATCGGCGTCATCGACGTTAAGTTGTTAGACTTAAGCACGCTGTACGTTGGCACGGCGTCACGGCTTCGACGTATACGAGTAGTGTACGTACATGCAATCCGACAAGAATAGGAATCATAGTCCTACTAGATTAGCTGATCATGATCAATAGCGAGTAGGTTTCAAACTTGTACTCTACTAGGTACGTGGTGTTGCCTGCGTGTACATAAGCATACACCTAGGTTGTAACCAGACATGGTGAGAAGCAATAGAAGAAAACAAGGCTCGACAAGAGCCTTTGGCCATCATATTGTTTTGCATGTACGTGCGTGAGTTGTACTAGCTTGATCAAAAGAATCGATCAGCGCTAGCGGTACGTGCATCTCGGCGGAAGTTATCGGATACGTGTGTGTCGTCTCGTCGGAATTTCCTCGTCGGTGTCGTCGGAAAGTATTCGGCGGCAGGGGCTATGCTAACAATTGGTATCAGAGCCTCGTGGAGGATCTCCTAGTAATGGAAGGTCAGAGCGACGATGAATGTGGGCGAGTATTCCGGTGCGACTGCGGGTGCACCGGTGTCGATGCAGTATCCGCGGTACAGCCGCGACAACTACACGGTCTGGGCGGTCCAGATGGAGTGAGCGTTAGAAGGCGCCAGACTCTGGGAGGCTGTCGATCCAGGCGGCGACGAGTTCAAGAAGGGCGTGTCGAAGTACCACCTAGACCGACTAGAACTCACGGCCATCTGCTCGTTGTGCCAACGGATCTGATGCAACACCTAATCTCGAAGAAATATGCAAAGGAGGTGTGGGATACGCTCAAGACGCTAAATCTTGGGCACGAGCGCGTCCGCGAGGCGACCCTGCAAACCTTGCAGAAGAAGTACGCGAATCTGGAGATGGGAGAAGATGAGACGCTAGATGCCTTTGCTTCAAGGGTCGCTACACTGGTCAATGGGATTCGCGGACTTGGCGAGAAGCTGGAGGAGATCTCTATCGTGAGGCGTTTCCTACGCGTGGCTCCGCCACGTTACTCGCTCGTTGTCTTGGCGATCGAGCAATGAGTTGATCTCAAGACTCTCACGATGGATGATCTAGTTGGACGGTTCAAGGCGCACGACGAGTGGATGAAGATCACCTATGACGAGGAGAAAGTGGATGAGCATCTCATGCTTATGGCTTGAGCGTTGTTCGCCAAGGAGAAAAAGGGCGATAAAGCATCCGGCAGCAGGACTGATAGAGAAGATTCTCGCCCAGTGAAAAAGTATATCGCAGGGAAGGACGAGGACGAGGCTCCGCCGCGGAGGAAGTTTGATCAAGAAAGTAAGATGTCATAAGTGCGGCGAGCTCGGTCACTTCTAGAAGGATTGCAAGAAATCGTCGAAGGAAAGGGCTCTCATCGCCCAGGAAGGAGATGATGATGGACCGATGATGCTGATGCTCGAAGTAACTGAGCTGAAGGATGAGGAGGATCCTCCATCACCGGGTACAGAGATTGTGGCGCAAGTGGATCACGATCTACCGTGTGTGGATCACGAGCAACGGAGTGCCCCGTTTCTGCGTGAAGCCACGTTTGAGGCAAGTGAAGCTTCAGAATCTGATCATGGTGATCTATGCGTTGGAATTTCACCTGCAACTCCGTCCGGCAATAAGTTCTTTATGCTTCTGGTGGATGATCATAGTAAATACATGTGGATTGTATTGCTGAAAAGTAAGAATCAAGCTCAACAAGCATTTGAGAAGATCAAGGAAGCCGAAGAGTTCAAGGTGGAGGCGAAGATAAAAGCTCTACGCATTGATCAGGAAGGCGAGCTGCATCAAATCGTGTTGACCATGACACGGAGGATGATGAAGAGTAAAGGTTTGCCAGGAAACTTCTGGGGTGAGGCAGTCAATACGGCTGTGTATATGCTGAACATGGAGCCAACTGAGAGTGGAGTTGGTATGACTCCGTATGAAGGATGGTACGGATGGAAGCCCTCGGTTGATCATCTTCGCACTTTTGGGTGCATGGCGCATGATAAGTCCGGCCAGCAGAGTACTCCAATGATCATGACAGGATATGAAGGCTCGAAGGAATACCGTTTGTGCAATCCTTACACCAATAAGGTGGTTTTTACGGACGACATAGTTTTTGAGGAAGAGAAATCATGGAATTGGGGCTCCAAGGAACCGGAATATTCATCTTTTCACATCACGTGGGATCTTGAGTATGAAGAAAATATGGATCAACCAAGCTTATCTTTGTCAGCAAATTCAGACCCAGAAGAGATTGAAGGCCTAGGGGGTACTCTAGGCGTGGACACCATGCCAGAAGCACTAGGGATACTCCCAGATGAAAAAGTTTCCGGAGAAAAGGCTAGTCCGTGGACGGAAAAAACAGAGCTAGAAGGTGTTGTGTTTAGCTCATCATCTGAGGTGGTGATCCACGTGAAGATCTTGGGGCAAAGGAGTGTCTAGAAGTGAAAGGGTCATGTGATGTGGTGGTGAGTCAAGAAATGGGCTCAGAAATAGACATGCAGGACACGCTGCATGTAGAGCCGTTGGCTCCAGGAGCTCTACGTAGAGGCACACAAGGTTCAGAAACAAGCGTGTTGTCGGACGCAGAAGAGTATGTCATGCCGACTCCGATAGAACTGGAGATAAGGCAACTACGACCAACGCGAGCACACGAGCGAAGCGTGTTGGACTACTATCCGATAAAGAAACTTCGGACGGCTGATAATCTGGTGAAGATGAACTACGAAAATCAATGTTTGTTCATCAAGGAACCGGTGAAGACCGAAGGAACGATCATGGACGATATCGATAAGGAGGACGCGGAAAAGAAGGACGCGGACAAGGAGGGTCGACGTGAAGTCATGGAGAAAACGGCGAAGATAAAGTCGGTGACATGGAGGATAACGCCTGGAGCGGCGAAAACAATGCCGAGGATGACGCCTGCGAGGAGCAGCCGGCGCATTTGGGATCCAGGTCGAAACGAAGTGCATGTCATGCTTAGGTAGATGTAGAAGAACACATCGTGCTTAGGGGGTGAATGTTAGACTTAAGCACGCTGTACGTCGGCACGGCGTCACGGCTTCGACGTATACGAGTAGGGTACGTACATGCAGTTCGACAAGTATAGGAATCATAGTCCTACTAGGTTAGCTGATCATGATCAATACCGAGTAGGTTTCAAACTTGTACTCTACTAGGTACATGGTGTTGCCTGCGTGTATATAAGCATACACCTAGGTTGTAACCAGACATGGTGAAAAGCAATAGAAGAAAATAAGGCTCGACAAGAGCCTTTGGCCATCATATTGTTTTGCATGTGCGTGCGTGAGTTGTACTAGCTTGATCAAAAGAATCGATCAGCGCTAGCAGTACGTGCATCTCGGCGGAAGTTATCGGGTACGTGTGTGTCATCTCATCGAAATTTTCTCGTCGGTGTCGTCGGAAAGTATTCGGCGACAGGGGCTGTGCTAACAGAAGTAAGATCATCAATTGGTTTTGAAGGAGAGCAAGGCAGATCAGTAATTGGTTTTGAGGGAGAGCAAGACACACCCAGTCCGTGAGATATGTCCTGGCATGTATTATATATATAAACCCTATTCAGCACTCAGGGTGCAGAATAGTTATTTTGCACCCAACATATTTTTACGCTGTTAGATTGAAAAAATTATATTTTGTATACGAATAATTATGTTCATATATTTATCACAACCAAAAAATTTGACATAAAAATAAAGTTTATAGGTCATTATAGTGTAAAAAGCACCAAAAATATGTATTTTACATCGAATATTTTTACGACATGTAAACAAAAAAATTATGTCATTTTTGAATTTTATTATATTCTTCTCGACTTACGAAGTAATACAAAATTTACGTGACATAAAAATAATATACGGTTCTAAAGATAGAGAGTGGGTGTCAAATAGAGCCATCCTATTATATATATATATATATATATATATATATATATATATATATATATATATATATATATATATATATATATATATGCGCGCGCGCGCGTGCGTGCTGTGTGTGTCGTGTACTTGCTTTTATTCTTTTATTACAAAGAAATTTGAAACATCTGCATGTGATCTGGCCGGGAACTTTGAAACATTTAATGATTATTAGTAGGATTCTGTGATCTGGCTAGTTGTGTTTCGTACGTCCGTACGTCAGCTGAAACTGGCAAGTGTATATCCGGGATTTGTGATTAGTTTTTGTAGGTACTAGCAGAATCTTGCATTCAGGTGCATGACACTATGCGGGTCTATGCGGACGCCGCATATTTGCTACTACTAGTTTTGCAGGTTGCCGCAGATGTCCCAGTTAACCATCTGCATCTCGTCCCACTTGCACCCTGAATTACAGTATCCAGTAACATACTAGCAGCTACAGTATATAGGAGTAGCACATAATCAGAGGGATTTGTACGTTCAAATTAAGCAATATTTTCGAGCTCATGTCATGGCATGCCATGGTTCCGGATGCTATATTTATATATGGTAAAACAGAACATATACATATATATGGTTGTAGCTGACAACGTACACAGGTCCGTTTTGAGTTGTTGTCACCAAAAAAAAACCCATACCACACTATTCATTCAGGCATACGGTAACACACGTGGTCTTTTATTTAGTCCCCGTTCCTCCGCCCTTACGACCATTAGGTGAAAAACCTCGATGATCTGGATGAAAAGTTGTGGGGAAAGCGGGTCTCCTTGTCGGAGACCACGCCTGTTGGCCACCTTCGCCCCTGGGCACCCATTCATCAGGACGCGTGTGGAGGCCGTGGAGAGCAGTGCGCAAATGCACGTGAGGAGGCGCTCTCCAAAACCCAGCTTCCTCAGCACTTCCAACAGGAACGCCCAGTTCACAGTGTCAAAGCCTCCATGCTCAATAGAGGAGGGCGGCTCGAACTTGTCAAAACAACTTTATCCGCCATGCCTATTTTTGCCATGATGTCCCTCGATATTCCCATAGAGATCATCACCGCCATCGAGAAGATCATTCGCGGTTTCCTCTGGAAGGGGAGGAAGAATGTGCACGACGGGCACTGCCTGGTGGCTTGGGACAGGGTGTGCATGCCCAAAGAGCTGGGGGGGGGGGGCTTGGCATCCCCAACCTGCGCCTCATGAATATTGCGCTGAGGGCCAGATGGTTGTCGTTAAAGCGCGTGGAGGTGGATAGACCATGGCATGGCCTCGACATCCGGGTCCCAGAGCCCTCGAGACGTCTCTTTGAAGTGGCGACTACCTCGGTAATTGGGGATGGCGCGACTACTTTCTTCTGGACGGATAAGTGGCTCCCATGTGGGCGGCTCTGTGACGTGGCACCAAACCTCTTCGATGCGGTCTCACCAAGTGCAATCTCCACGCGCCGTGTTCGCGAAGGCCTTGCAGGAGGCTGGCTGCATGATGTCACTCCGGATCTTAGCGCAACAGCCATCAGGGAGCTCCTCGAGGTGGCAGACCGTATCGAAGCAATCACCCTGACAGAGGGTACACAGGACATCCTCAAGTGGAACTGGGACCTAAGCAATTGCTACACGGCCCGATCCTGCTACCAGGCCCTTTTTGCCGGGCGGACTTCTATGGCAGGGGCCCTTCAGATCTGGCGATCCCGAGCCCCTGCTAGCTGCAAGGTGACCTTTTGGTTAGCCATAAGGAACAAATGCTGGACAACTGATCGGCTCAGCCGGCGTGGCCTTCAACATCCGGCAGCCTGCCCCTTCTGTGACCAGTGTGGAGAGACCATAGATCATCTTTTCATGGGTTGTGTCCTGGCCCGCGAGGTTTGGGCAGCCTGCCTGGTCTGGTGGAACAAGAGACACTGGATGCCGGAACATGACTCCAAGTTTGTTGCTTGGCTCCAAGATAAACGGGGCGGCGAGGGCCGCGAGCGCGACTTCTGGACAGGGATCGCTTTGGTTTGTTGGACGCTATGGCGCCATCGGAATGACGTGGTTTTTGAAGGGGACACTCCTTCCCCTGGAGAGGTCATTCGAATCACCGCGGAGGCAGACCTCTGGAGGACTGCACGTCTTTTTCGCGACTGTCTAGGGCAGGTAGATAGGTGGAGATGTCGCGAATAGTTGTTTAAGATGTGTGTGTGCCATCTTTGGGATGGCGTGGATTTACACCCTTGGCGTCTGTGCCACGGTGCGTTATAAAACTTGGCCTCTTGGCCCTCCTTGTATGAAAACGATACGTATCCTTACAAAAATTTATTGATCGACAGTTAACCTTGGAAGAAGTTGGGAGTCGCTGTCATGAAAGGACAAGGGAGCTACTCTCTAGTTGGCTTAGGTCCGCATCATGTCCTATACCTCAAGATTCTTCTCTCTTTTCGCTGACCATGAGTTGATAAATTATACCCCGGGGAGAAAAACAGTAACCAAAGCAAAAGTGGCCATTTCTACTTTCAACAGTGGTTAACGTGCACGTGTAGAAGTCATAACATCTGGTGCGCTAGACTATCTAGGTCCAGAATTCTTATTCGGAAACTGCATACATATGAACCCATATCTTGAAACTTGGCAAGAAATTGTACTTTTGGGTTCTAAAAAAAGTAGTACATTTACTTAGAGCAACCGGTAGGAGCGAGTCCGGCCTTTTCATCAAGGAAAAAAAAAATCACACGCACGCCCACACGTACACGCACCGGCACACAGACACACGCCACGCAGCCAAACACACACGAAATGCACAGAAATTTATCCTTACAAATTTTGTTAAATTATGGGCGATATTTTGTGTTCTGCGCAACAATCTTGAGATGCTTTATGCTTAACAAGTTAGGTTTGCTTGCACCATATACATTTTTGTTATAATACGATTTTCTACCCATGCATTAATTCTTCTACTTCTATGATCGTCTTTCTTCCAAAATTTCAAATTTTGAAACTTCGACCTTTTGCCAAGTCTCGGAAATTAGTTCAATATGAACTATACTTTCTAAATTCTGCTTTGTTATCAATATGAACTACACCTTATTAATACCACTAAGAAACACAATTTTGATATCAATGCAGTAGTAGGTTCTACTAACGTGTAGCTTTTAGACGCCATTACAACTGCATGTGAGTTGAGAGTCATGTGGTAGCAGAGGGGGAGGAGGGAGGGCCCGGAGAAGAAGGCCAGAGAAATTATTCAAGGGATCGAAACTGTCCCGTCGAAGTGACGCAACATGGCCTGTCTCTGCCTGCCTCTAGGCCCCCTCTTTGCTGCTGCTGCTTCTGTTCCATGTGCACCTGGCTAGCTAGCTAGCTACCTCATCCACTACGCACTAATCCTCCCGAGAGTAGCATGTAATCCTACCGCTAGGATGCTAGTTTGTGCATAGTGCTGGCTACTGCTCTTGATCTGATATGAGGAACTAGTATAAGCCCCGCACCTATTTCTTATCCTTTTTCTTTCAAGATAGTAGATGCTAAGCTAGCTTGCTACTGTTTTCGTATGTGTTTTGAAAGTGTGCTTCGATTGGAAAATATTATTTCCTCTCTTTGTTATCTAACAATGTGCGTTTTGAAAGTAGTTTCACTTTATTCTCGCTGTTGGTGGTGGTGCACTTTTGCTTCGGTGTACCCCTCCGATCCTGCACATTCTTCACACCGCCTCCTCACCGCAACATGGAATGTCGCACCGTGACGAGATCGTTGCTGTCATCACATATGCTAATGAAATACTTGCCTGGCATATATTGGCTTGCTGAGGAACATGTTGTTGAAGAAGTACATCACCGCGACATCAATTTGCTTGTATGCCCTAACAAAAGCCCTCCACAAGGCTGCCAGATGTGGCCCTTTCTTCACTATTCTCCAGGTACAAGTCAAACCTCAAAACCGCAAGATAGCTACTCCCTCTGTTTTAAAATATAAGACGTTTTAGGTTTGTGAAGAAAATGAATCTAGACTTCTTTTAGTGTGTAGATTCATCCCAAAGTTGAGTGAACCTATATACAAAAATAAGTCTAGATTCATTTTCTTTACAAACCTAAAACATCTTATATTTTGAAACGGAGGGAGTAGCTGTTGAGGTCGTCATCGATTCAATTAGAACTCTCACAAGCATTATTATTAGCACCATATATAGATGGAGGTGCGTCGAGGTTGGTCGAGTGACATAGTATTGTGTTCAACACCATGTGAAAAGCACGGTCGTGCTCATCATACCAATGGGCAGGACCGTACATCCACCAATGTAGGACTCATCCAAATGGTGCATGCAGAAGCCATCTGCTACTTTTTAGTAATGTAGTATTGTCATCTACTTCCTCAATTTTAAATTACTTTGCATATTAGCTTTCGTTAGAGCATGCCTTTAATTTGCCGTTTCATGCATTGCCAGGTCACTAATTAGTCAACTTAGTCGACAGTTTGGGACGAGACAAAGGAGAATTAACTTTGTACGACAAGAGACTCAAGTCTGCCATATTTCCCCAGCTAGTCAGCTCTAGACATTGCCCTATCCTTTCAACTAGCTAGACTAGGCAGATGAAAGCTCTGCCGTTACTACTTTCCCTTCAACTTGCTTTTTTTGCAGAGGGATACTTTTAACTTCAACTAATCGTCTAAAATGTCGCAACAACATTTTCACATGAAAAGTTGACCTCACTATTTTATACTTCCTCCGTCGAAAAACAAGTGACTTGCATTTTTATAGATTTGCATGTATCTATACACTAAAAATCCTCTATGTATATGCGAATATAAATAAATCCAAACCACTTGTTTCTAGAGGGGAGGGAGTATCTGTTTTAGAAAGATCGATCGACTTCTACGTGCATGCACAGACGCACCATATATATAAAATCGACCCTCAGGGTACATGTGCATGCAGAGTCATGCATATATGAACATGATTAATAACTACACGATTTATGTCTCTGCCGTACATTTATATCTAGCAGTTATGTGAACTGCCCCACTGATTTGAATAGGTTTAGTTAGCTGGCAGTTATGTAGTCCTGACCTCAGCTCAGCTCAGCTCAGCTCCGTTGATGAGACTGACTGATCAGCTAGCTAGCTAGCTAGATGCTAGGCCGGCCTCCAAACAGTACTGGACACTGCTCCAGTGCTCCTGTAGATAGCTACTCCACGCCCTGAATTTATCTTGGCAGTATATAGAGATGGATGGTAGATAGATCGGTCCATGTTGGAGAATCTGCAGTTGATCGTCGAACTAGTAGCTAGCAAAGTAAATCGATGAAATAATGGTCAGCGATCATTAACTTTTTTTATCCATCTTAGTTTATCTTTAATTTTCCTCAAAGAAAATCTTAGCTTTAATTTGGAGATAAAGAACACATATTTTTAACTTTACTTCTCGCAGTAAGATCACCTTTATAGATCAAATGTTACTTCATGTCACCTCATAAGGCTCACAACCAACAAAAACACGTCACAAAATGAACATTTTTTTATAAGAAGCATATTTTATTATCGTGAAGGTACCAATTACACCGAGGCTCTGCAACAACACGATGCCTAAATGACACTATAGATGCAAAAAAAAAAAAGAATTACAAAAAAGAGAAGTCTCACTACAGTGATCCAATCTTTACAACAACAACAGTACTAACACTACCAAGACAACACCACAAGTCCAGTTTCTCTAATTACGACGCTTCCAAAAAGGAAAAAATGCACTAGCGCTATCGTCACCCCATCATAAAGCATAGGTTTTCACCCTGGAAAAAGACCACGCTCATAAAACAATGCCTTCAACGAGGTCATTGCCAGACACAACCAATTAAGGCTAGACCTTGGATTTTCACCCTGCAAGGTAGGACTTTGAATTTCTCCTATGTTGTTGCCCCACATACCGATGCCGCTACTACAAGTCACGAATCACCAGGCCAGTTCCTCATCTCCACAAAGACTCAAACCACCATTGATAGTCATAAGTTCTTGGCTTTCATGACATTCTTCGCCTTTGACTTTATCATGTACCAAAATACGTGTCCCATGATGGTAACAGACAGTAGAACTTCCAACACTCCCTCTGAACCCAAACAGCCAGGAAAAACTTGGGCGCGCCCGACCGAATCCCATTTGATCCAGCAATCTCCAGGCATGCGGCGCCCATGGGAGTTCGCCACTGAGCCTTCCGAAACTTGACACTCCGGCCTGATCACAAAGGGAAAGCATCAAGAAGATCTTCATCTTGGTGCGAGAGGAACCCGAGGACCACCACCATTATTCAAGCTGAGCTAGTTGCCCCCATGCCACCCACCGACACCCTGCAGGATCTTCTGCCCCAAATCCCCACACTGACAGCCCGTGTGCTAGTCCAGCATCGAGGAAGGCATCGAAAGAGCAGGGCCGACCTTCCACCATCGACGGCCAGACATCACAACGGAGATGACATGGGGAGGCATCACAAGAAAGCCTCCAAATTAGACCGATATAAGGTTTCACCCAATTCCATACCGCCCCAACCCTTCTTTTCCACTACCGGTCATGGCACGGCTCCGGAGGTGGACCTCCCCCACCACCCGACACAGAGTCTCTACCCTGGTCGCCGTGTGTCCATGCGTTGGCTATCGCCGTCCCAGCAGCACCGGCGGGCATCTCCGTCACCCACGAATCCTAGGACACCTTCGCTGGCTGGGCCCGCCGCTACCACGGCGAGGGCCGATGACAACGGTGGCGAGGGGATTCGGCGGCGGGAGGGCTCTCTGGCGGCGCGTGGGTGCCCCTAGGGTCGCCCTAGGGTGCGACTCAGGAGGGGTTTGTAGAATGAAAAAAATGACACAATGAACTATGGCTGTACGTATCTTAATTGAGTGGCTAGACTGATAAAGTTTTCTTTTTAAGAGGTGAGCCTAGGTCACTTGGTCACGAAAGTGGATGTACAATCTAGCCACGAAGGTTTAAGTCCCCATAGACGCAGATTTTGGTTTGATTTTCAAAAACAAATTGATATAGGGGCTTCCCCTGCAACATTCCTTTCAAAAGAATAGCTTTCATTTTCCAAAAAATATCACAGCTTCTTTAAAAAATAAACTTAAATTGTGTCGATAGACAAAAATTAATAATTATATATAAATATCCTTCTCAAGCGAAGAAACAAGTTATGTGGCTATATAATAAACTCACACAACGACTTATAATAATTATATATACTCACATAATTGTGTCTGGTAGTAGTATTTATATATGCCTCTGCTCCATACTCAAAATATATTGTGTCTATTAGTGGTAGTTAAATAGCACGTACACCAAAGCTAAACACATTTCTCCTTTAAAAAACACGTACTCAATACCACCATAAAAGATCAAGAAATCACAGCTTGCAATAGACAGTGTCTATTAAAAGTACACATACGGTTCTAAATACATCAGAGTTGAGGCCGATCAATTATTTGCAAGCTAGCTTAAGGGTGACCGAATTACGTAATGGAATTTGGTGAAGGCCATAATTTTATAGGCTTCATTATTTATTATTATGTTACTCTCATAGTGTCCTGCCATCACTATTCATAGAACGGAAATCGGGAGAATAGACAAGACAATGCATCGTCAATGTTGGTGTGAAATTAACTTTCTGAATAATTGTACGACGAGAGAAACATTGATCTTAGTTTGCACGACTAAATTGAGAGAGACTAGTCGTAATAGTTGTATAAAAGTAAGCAAAAATTCATCTACTTCACCCATTTATGGATCTACGAGTTGATCAAATTAAAAAATTAGACTATCACATACGTGATGACATATGAAAAAACAGGACAAGTTAATTTACGAGCCAACAAAGTGCGGCAATTGGGTGGGGTTCCAGGTTATTTTGTGGTAAATGTAGTCCCCGTCTTGCAACGGGACAAATTCACACAAATCATAACCATACAAAAAAGGGGTTTGATCCCGTACAACCCCTTCCCGTTAAACTCGTACAAATACGTTTATTTATATATTAAACTCGTATCTAAATATAATATTATCATATATGTATTGGGATATGTAGTTATACACAATTCTAAATTTCCACACGCACATGATCCGGCTTGTCCCACCGCCAGCCATCGCCGTGACCGCCGCCGCCACCGGCCGTCACGATCGCCGCCGCTTCCGCCAGCCATCGTCATGACCGCCACAAGCAATCTCTCCTGCGGCGCCTCCGCCGGACAGTCTGACGAGCCGCCGGACAAGTCACCAGACAGTCCGGCAAGCTGCCGGACAAGTTGCCGGATAGTCCAGCAAGCCGCCGGACAAGTTGCCAGATAGTCCAGCGAGCCGCCGGACAAGTCACCGGACAAGTTGTCGGACAGTCCAGCGAGCCATCGGACAAGTCGCCGGACAAGTTGCCGGACAGTCCAGCAAGCTGTCTAACAGTTCGATCGCCGCCGCCAAGCTCTCCCACGCTGCCGGCTCTGCGCGCCGCCACTGCCTCCGTGCCAGCGCCGCCGACACACACCTACGAGGCCAAGCCAAGGCGTGCGCTGCCCAGGCCGAGTCACCGGCTCGCTGGACCTAACTACCACTACTACCACCGCGCGCGGACACGACAATTACCGGCGATGATCCGGCATACAACCATACTTTTTTTTCCTTTGCGTAGGGCTCGTACTAGTACATGTATGGCAAGAAAATGTATTATTTAGTTTAGTTATATGGGTTTTATACAGGGTTACGTATACATGTATATACTAATTACGAAGGGGTATCAAGTAATCTGAACCGTTCTTGTGTTTAACATTATACGAGTTTATACGAGTTTAGGAGGGAGGGGGTTGTACTGGAAATGTGTTTCAAAAAAAAGAGAACCATACAAAAATAAGGCTATCTGGTGCAGCATTCGAAGCTTGTAAAACATGCAAACAAAATATACTATTCAGAGTTGATGAATATAACTATTATAGTATTTATGCCTCTGCTCCATACACAAAATATATTGTGTATATTAGTGGTAGTTAAATAGCACGTACACCAAAGCTACACATAATTCTCCCAGCAAAAAAACGCATACGTAATATATATATAATTCAATACTACCATAAAAGATCAAGAAATCACAGCCTGCAATAGACACTATCTATTAAAAGTAGACATACGGTTCTAAATACATAAGATCTGAGGTCTATCAATTATTTAGAAGATAGCTTGAGGATGATCGAATTACGTAGTGGAATTTGGGGAAGCCCCTAATTTTATACACTAGTGGAAAAAGGGCTATCCGTTCGCGATCCCTCAGAGCATTTGTCCCGGTTGCGCCACCAACCGGGACTAATGCTGGCACGCGTCCCGGTTGGAGCGGGCACGGGGCCAGGGGGCATGCGTCCCGGTTGGTAAGGGGGAATACGTCCCGGTTGGAGCCACCAACCGGGACTAAAGGTTTGGCCGCAGCCACGTGGCGTGGAACACACCTTTAGTCCCGGTTGCTAGCTCCAACCGGGACTAAAGACCCCCTGCCCTCTATAAATGCAACGCCCCAGCCCCCTCTGCCTCCACTCTGTTTTTTCGAATGGTGGAAGGGTGAGGGGGTGTGCTAGTTTTTTCTCATGCATGCATTGAAGGTGTTTGTTGAAATGTTTGAGTGAATAATCCCGTTGAATTTCTCATAGAACAAAAATATAGAAGGTGTCCGAGACGCACTTGAGCTTTCTCCTCTTTATTTCCCTCGATCGAGGTTAGCAATCTTATCTTTTCTAGGTCATTGATACAATTCATGTGTCGGTGTGAATTGGTTATTTCACTATTTATGATGTCCTGTTTTTTGAAAAACTTACTTATATGATGCAGATGAATGGTCGGGAATGGATGTACGGTGACCGGCGCGTAGCCGGGTATATCAAAGGCGTGGATAAATTTATCGATGTGGCTACGGCAAACAAAGAGAATGGATTTATACATTGTCCATGTGTTCAATGTCGGAACAACAAGGAGTACTCTTCCTCGAAAATCATTCGCGGCCACCTGATTATGAAAGGTTTCATGCCCAACTATAATTGCTGGACCAAGCACGGTGAAAGAGGGGTTATGATGGAAGATGGTGAAGAAGAAGATGATGATAACAACTATCATCATATGTTTCCTGAATACAGTGATACTGCAATGGAAGACAATGGAGAGGAAAGAGGTGAAGAACGGGCATCAGATGAGCCGGCTGATGAACTTGGTAGGGTCATTTCTGATGCAAAGCGAGACTGTGAAACAGAAAATGAGAAGTTGAAGTTAGAGGGCATGTTAGAAGATCACAAGAAATTGTTGTACCCAAATTGTAAAGATGACAGCACAAAGCTCGGTACCACACTGGAATTGTTGCGATGGAAGGCAGAGTGTGGTCTAACTGACTCCTCATTTGAAAAGATGCTGAAAATAATGAAGCCGAAGTTTCCAAAACATAACGAACTTCCCGAGAGTACCTACGAAGCAAAGAAGACTCTCTGTCCTCTCGGATTAGATGTGCAAAAGATACATGCATGCATTAATGACTGCATCCTCTACCGCGGTAAGGAGTATGAGAATTTAGATAAATGCCCGGTATGCAATGCGTTGCGGTATAAGATCAGACGAGATGACCCTGGTGATGTTGAGGGAGAGCCCCTCCGGAAGAGGGTTCCTGCTAAGGTTATGTGGTATGCTCCTATAATACCAAGGTTGAAACGCATGTTCAGAAACAAAGAGCATGCCAGGTTGTTGCGATGGCACAAAGAAGACCGTAAGAAAGACGGGAAGTTGAGACACCCTGCTGATGGGTCACAATGGAGAAAAATCGAGAGAGACTTCCCAGACTTTGCAGGTGACGCAAGGAACTTATGGTTTGGTCTAAGTACGGATGGCATGAATCCTTTTGGGGAGCAGAGCTGCAGTCACAGCACCTGGCCCGTGACTCTATGTATCTACAACCTGCCTCCTTGGTTGTGCATGAAGCGTAAGTTCATTATGATGCCAGTGCTCATCCAAGGCCCGAAGCAACCGGGCAACGACATTGATGTGTACCTTAGGCCATTAGTTGAAGAACTCTTACAGTTGTGGGGCAAACCAGGTGTATGTGCGTGGGATGAGAACAAACAGGAGCCATTTGATCTACGAGGGTTGTTATTCGTAACCATCAATGATTGGCCTGCTCTTAGTAACCTTTCAGGACAGACAAACAAGGGATATAAGGCATGCACCCACTGTTTAGATAAGACCGAAGGTACATATTTGCATAAATGCAAGAAGGTTGTGTACCTGGCGAATCGACGATTTCTTCCGACCAATCATCCCGTAAGAAAGAAAGGCAAGCATTTCAAAGGTGAGGCAGATCACCGGAAGAAGCCTGAACTCCCTGCTGATGATGATGTATTTGGTATGGTCAAGGACATAGAAGTAATCTTTGGAAAGGGTCCCGGCGGTCAATCAGTTCCGAACGACGTCGCTACAGGACACGCACCCATGTGGAAGAAGAAATCTATATTTTGGGAGCTGCCATATTGGAAAGTCCTGCGTGTCCGCTCTTCAATCGACGTGATGCACGTGACAAAGAATCTCTGCGTGAACCTGCTAGGATTCCTAGGCGTGTATGGGAAGACAAAAGATACACCTGAAGCACGGGAGGACCAACAAATTATGAAAGACCCAAAGAACATGCATACACATAACAAGACGGATAAAGGACGTCACTTAAGTCGTGCCAGCTATGCTCTTACCAAAGCAGAGAAGGAAATCTTTTTTGAAGTCCTTTATAGTATTAAGGTGCCGTCGGGCTTCTCATCTAATATAAAGGGGATAATAAATTTGGCAGAGAAAAAGTTCCAAAACCTGAAGTCTCATGACTGTCACGTGATTATGACGCAGTTGCTTCCGATTGCATTGAGGGGGCTTCTACCGGAAAATGTTCGAGTATCCATTGTGAAGCTGTGTTCATTCCTCAATGCAATATCTCAGAAGGTAATCAATCCAGATATTCTGCCAAGGTTACAGAAGGATGTGGTACAATGTCTTGTTAGTTTTGAATTGTTGTTCCCACCATCCTTCTTCAATATTATGACGCATCTCCTGTAGTGGAAGAGATTTCCATTCTCGGTCCGGTATTTCTGCACAATATGTTCCCCTTTGAGAGGTTCATGGGAGTCTTAAAGAAATATGTTCATAACCGTGCTAGACCAGAAGGAAGCATCTCCAAGGGATATGGAACAGAGGAGGTCATTGAGTTTTGTGTTGACTTTATTCCTGACTTTAAGCCGATTGGTGTTTCTGACTCGCGGCATGAGGGAAGACTAAGTGGAAAAGGCACGCTGGGAAAGAAAGCAATGATATGTAGGGACGGGGATTCTTTCACTAAAGCACACTACACAGTTCTACATAATTCCACCTTGGCAGCTCCGTATATCGAGGAACACAGGAATATTGTACGCTCCAAAAACCCGGGGAAGCCTGAATCATGGATTACAGATGAACACATGAAGTCTTTCGGTGGTTGGATGCGGACACATCTCTTGAATGACACCACTGTTGGAGATCAGCTATACTTGTTGGCCGCGTCACCATCTTCTATTGTATTGAATTTCCAAGGGTACGAAATAAATGGGAATACATTCTACACGATCGCCCAAGATAAAAAGAGCACCAACCAAAATAGTGGTGTCCGCTTTGATGCAATAGACGAGAATGGACAAAAGGACACATATTATGGTTACATAGAGGAGATATGGGAACTAGACTATGGAGTCTCTTTAAAGGTCCCTTTGTTTCGCTGCAAATGGGTCAACCTGAATGGGGAAGGGGTAAAGATAGACCAGTTGTACGGAATGACAACAGTGGATCTCAACAATCTTGGTTATAGAGATGAACCATTCGTCCTAGCCAATGATGTGTCTCAGGTTTTCTATGTGAAGAACATGTCCTCCAGACCGAAAAAAGAAAAAATATGCAAACGAATACATCATATGATGAGCCAAAGCGTCACATAGTTCTTTCAGGGAAAAGAAACATCGTGGGAATCGAGGACAAGACAGACATGTCAGAAGATTATAATAAGTTTGATGAAATTCTGCCCTTCACAGTGAAAACTGACCCAAGCATTCCGTTAAGTAAAGAAGATGCTCCATGGTTACGTCTGAAGCGGTCATAAGGAATGACATATGCCAAGAAGTTCATGCTCATATTATGTAATATCTTTCGCGGTTTGTGGCCTTTAGTCCCGATTTTGTAGTCTCAGTTTTTAATATTAATAAATGTCTTGAGTGTTAGTCCTGTTTTGTGGCTGGACCGGGAGTGCCTCTATGACCAGTTTCTTGGAGATGCCGGAGGACTGGGATCCGGCGGCATCTCCCTGAAACTGGTCGTAGTGGTGTCCCTGCTCTCGAAAACCATCTTGCAGCTTGTAACTTCTCTAACTAGATCAATACGCCTGGGAGCTAACTAATTTCACATATTAGGGAGTGCCTCTATGACCAGTTTCTCGGAGATGCCGGAGGACTGGGCTCCGTCGGCATCTCCCTGAAACTGGCCGCAGTGGTGTCCCTGCTCTCGAAAACCATCTTGCAGCTTGTAACTTCACTAACTAGATCAATACGCCTCGGAGCTAACTAATTTCACATATTAGGGAGTGCCTCTATGACCAGTTTCTCGGAGATGCCGAAGTACTGGGCTCCGTCGGCATCTCCCTGAAACTGGCCGTAGTGGTGTCCCTGCTCTCTAAAACCATCTTGGAGATGCCTCAAACTGGCTGGAGGACTGGACTCACAAGGATGCCTATTTATAGTACAAGCAACTCGGAATAATGTCGACACTCACGACATAATGTCGACACTCACCCCTATTATTAGTGTTGACTCATCTTTAGTCCCGGTTGGAGACACCAACCGGGACTAAAGGTTCATCTTTAGTCCCGGTTGGTGACACCATCCGGGACAAGGTACAAGCCGCACGACATAATGTCGACACTCACCCCTATTATTAGTGTTGCCTGGCCCACTCTGCCGCAATCCCTTCAGTCGCGGTTGGTTTCTCCAACCGGGACTAAAGATGAACCCTCTCTTTATATAGGCATTTCCCTCTATTTATTAGGTAACACTCAAGACATTTATTAATATTAAAAACCGGGACAAACCGGGACTAGCTAACACTCAGGACTAAAGCCGCCCCCTTTAGTCATAATCATGCCTAGTCCTATAGTACGCAGCTTCAGGGTCTTCATCGTTGTCGTCATCGTCACCTGCCACTCCGGGGATCCTCAGCCCATCCATGGCATATACCAGGGGCCATTCCAGCCTCGGATTCACGGCGGGCGGGAGAGGGGTCTCCTGGAAGACGATGCCGCTACCGCCGGGACAGTGTGGGGCCTGTGGCGGGTGGACTCGTGGGCACCGTAGGCGAGGATGGTCTCCCCCGGCGATGTAGCGCATCACTCTGATGATAGTACGGTTCGCCCACCACAGACGACGACCGGCTTCGTTGTGGTTCACCGGTGGCGGGCCATCACCCTCGTACCTGGCGAGCTCCCTTTCCCGCCTATTAGCGAAGAAGGCATTCCAGGTGTCGTAGTTGCCGGGATCCCACTGGGGATCCATCCGCTGCTCCGGCGTGAGCTCGTGGTAGAAGTGGTTTGTGATGGCCGCCTGGCGTGCGGAACCTTGAGGGACAGGAGGGACAGGAACCCCTCCAGCGCTTAGCATCCAGCCGGCGGGCGGCTGGTAGCCCGACGGACAAGGGTAGTTGGAGGCGCACAACGCCTCGGTCTCCTCGAGGGTCAGAATGGCCCAGTAGGCGTTGTCCATTGTTCTAAGAGAGGAAGGTGTGGATGTGTGGATATCCATGACACGATCACCCTAAATATAGAGGGAAAGGGCGGGAAAACTTGGCGTGAAGCTTTGGGAAATGGCGGGAAATATCTTTAGTCCCGGTTAGTGACTACATCCGGGACTAAAAGCTCTAGTAGAAAGGAAAGGGCGGGAAAACTTGGCGGAAAGAGGTGGGAAATGGCGGAAAATATTTTTAGTCCCAGTTTGTGACTACATCCGGGACTAAATGTCTGCCGAACAATGAAAATCCTTCGCGTGGTAGTCCATAGTTAGAAATTCAGATAATTCAAAACGGGCATAATAAATTCAAAAAAAATCCGAACAATGAAAATCCTTCGCGTGGTGTCATATTTTGTTACATAGTTGAAAGGAAAAATACCAGACTTGGTATATTGATCATGTTTCGAAAAAACCTTCACAAAATGACCTATCATGTTCGAGGTTTCATGGCTTTCGGTCCAATTAACCGATGTTATGTGCTGAATCACGGCATAGTTTGTGATGTTGTGCCCATATTATGCATGTGTGTGGACATTGGTATGGAGAACAATGTTGCAGGAGGAAGTTTTCCTTTTTGTCGCACGGAAAAGCCCTTTTCCATTTTCCGAGCGCAAAAAACGGGTCGTTTTGTGAAGTAACCACCAAAATACCGTTTCAGAATGCTACCGTCCCATTTTCCTAAAATACTAGACCACCTTACATGGACTATCTCCCAACCGGTACATCTCAAACCTTTTCGTCTATCCCGGGTAAAAAGGACAAATGTCTGCCGAATCAGCAGGAATTGGGTCCGGTTTGTACTACAGGTACATGATCTATCGCCCGTGATTTTTTGAAAAAATCATTTTTAGACTCGCAATATATGGTTTCTTCAGAGATCCAATGCAAGTTCTAACGATGCTCGCCCCCTATCTTCATGCACACCGGTTCGACCATAGTTAGAAATTCAGATAATTCAAAACGGGCATAATAAATTCAAAAAAAATCCGAACAATGAAAATCCTTCACAAAAACAGAAAATGGTTTTGAATTACTTATAAGTTAATTCATTTTTAATTGTAAATGGTTCATATTTTAAATGGTTACATTAATTATTTTTTAAAAATAGAAAATGGTTTTCAATTATTTATTCAAATCCAAACACTTTTTGTGTTTAAAGTTTTTCTAAATTCCAAATTAATATTTAAAAAATATAAGTTAATTCATTTTTAATTTTAAATGGTTACATTAATTATTTTTTAAAATATAGAAAATGGTTTTGGATTATTTATTCAAATCCATACACTTTTTATGTTTAAAGTTTTTCTAAATTCCAAATTAATATTTAAAAAATATAAGTTAATTCATTTTTAATTTTAAATGGTTACATTAATTATTTTTTAAAAATAGAAAATGGTTTTGGATTATTTATTCAAATCCATACACTTTTTATGTTTAAAGTTTTTCTAAATTCCAAATAAATATTTAAAAAATATAAGTTATTTCATTATTAATTTTAAATGGTTACATTAATTATTTTTTAAAAATAGAAATTGGTTTTGGATTATTTATTCAAATCCATACACTTTTTATGTTTAGAGTTTTTCTAAATTCCAAATTAATATTTAAAAAATATAAGTTATTTCATTATTAATTTTAAATGGTTCATAGTTTAAATGGTTACATTAATTATTTTTCAAAAAATAAAATGGTTTCGAATTAGTTATTCAAATTCAAACACTTTTTATGTTTAAAGTTTTTCTAAATTCCAAAGTAATTATCATTTAAAAAACATTACAAATTTAAACCCCAAAATAAAAAATAAGGCGGGAACAGAGAGAAAATAACTGAAAAACTTTGAAAACAGGGGAATACGTCCCGGTTGGAGCCACCAACCGGGACTAAAGACCCCTTGCGCGCGCGCCCCTTCGGCTGCTGAAAATTGGAGTATACGTCCCGGTTGGTGGCTCCAACCGGGACGTATGCCCTTTTAGTCCCGGTTGGAGCCACCAACCGGGACGTGTACTCCCTCCCCTTTATAACTTCTCTTCTTCTTCTCTGCTTCTCTTCTCTACTTCTCTGTTTCATCCACGACGCCGCCAGGCTGCCCGCGCACTGCCTCCGGCCGCCACCACCGCGCGCTCCCCGACGACCGCCGCCCGCGCGCTCCCCGACGACCGCCGCCCGCGCGCTCCCCGACGACCGCCGCCCGCGTCTCTTCCCGCCGACGACCGCGCCGCCCGCGCCCTTCCTCCACCGCCGCGCGTCAGGTACGCCCCCTGCCTCTGTCCTCCCCCTCCCTCTGCTGCTGCTGATGGGCGGCGGCGGCCGACGAAGACGGAGGAGGACGAGCCTCCCTTCTGCAGGTCAGAGGAGGAGGGTGGCCGCTGTCCAGCCCGGCCGGCAGCCGGCGAAGACGGAGGAGGACGACGCCTTCCACCGAAGCGGCAGGTGCTCCGGGCCGGGGAGAGGGGTGGCGCCATGGGGAGCGCGAGATGAGGGGGCGCCCGCCGGTGCACCGGCCACCACGGGCAGAGACCGCCGGCGGCAGTGGCGTAGCCATATAGAGAGCTGTGTGGTCATTTGACCACACAGGTTTTTGGAAAATCCTTTATTGACAAGTATAAATTCAGCAAAAAATATTAAAAAAACCAGTAGAAATACATGTATTTGATATCACATAGTTGAAATGACAACACAAACCTGGAACTCTGGCTCCGCCACTGGCCGGCCGCAAGATTCACCATGGGTAGAGGGTGATTGGTGTAGTTTGGAAGAGTCGGGTCCTCTCAATCGCCTCAAGTATCTTGGTTTTCATGGACTGGAGAATCGTCTTATATTTTAGTATGTTTGTATAGTAAACTGATTGAAATTTTAGCACCAGTATGCATAGGAGTAGTTGGTTAGGACAAATGTTTACAACCCAATTGATCGCAAGATCAAGTGCTAGTCTTGCACCATTTATTGTTATTTTTTCCTTCGTTTTTTACTATGAATACCCATTGTGAAATTCCTGAGCCCGCCACTGCCTCCGGCGACCGCATGCACTACCGTCTGGGATCCGGCAACTGGCGTCGTCGACCACACCATGAGCGACAACAATAATGAACATGGTGCTCCTGCGATGAAGTTTATGTGATTTTATTCACTTTGTTTGCACTAGCCGTTGCTAGATTTATAGATCTACTAGATGTGCGTGTTTGGCTGTATGTGTTTAGATATGCTATTGTTTGCTTATGTAATGTTGATTTCTGTAATTAATCTATGCCGAAATGGCTTAAAAATATTCCAAAAGTGGTCGAGCAGCAGGTACACCGTCGCGTCCGACATCCCGCCGGTCTCCTTCCGGTCGACGCCCTATGTCGCTGCCGCCGCCGCGACCTCGCTAGGTTTAGGGTTTAGGGTTTCTCTTCATTTTTATTATTGTGTATGTATATATTAGGGTTTCTCTGAATTAGGGTTTATATCTCTCAACACCGTACCTAACTTTCTCCTTTAGCCGCTTTGACTTATTCGTTTTTCCACCTATGCAGAAAATATGGACCCACACGTCAGAGACGAAGAAAAGGAAGAGTTGGTCCAAGGTGTGATCCGTGGGGAAGATAATTTAGACGTATCAATGTTTCTGAACAACTCTGTTGAGGGTGATCCTCTTTTTACCGGAATAGACAACTTGTTTGAGGTTGAAGGTGTTGCCTTCCGCGAGGGAGAAGGCGATGCCTTGTGTAATCGAGAAGACGACCGCTCCGGCGAGGTGCATGTAATATAAATCAATTCCTTAATTAATCATCTGCTATCTATATAGAAATAGTAATGACGATCTTTCTTCTTTTAGCCCTCCGAATCGAAGGAATCTACTGAAAAGAGCAGACGAGGCCCAACCAAAAAGTTGCAAGACCATGAGAGGTTCAGGATCGAAGATGTCGCTGATGACGGCAAACCGACAGCTCCCGAAGTTGTCGCAACCAAATTTGTGGCACAATGCGGAGTAATCGTTAGGGACTTAATCCCGATCAGCATTAGAAATTGGAATAGGCCTGCTAATGCGGATGAAGAGAGAACATGTTTATTTGTCCCTAACCACGCCAAAGATTTACTGTGGAAGAGGCTCATGGTTAATTTCAAACTACCGAAGATAGAGCTGGATCCAAATGCGGAGGATCCAGTTGAGGACGCCTTACAACATGGGAGAGCCATGGAGGCTAAGGTCAGGGAGTGGGTGAAATGGATCGTATGGGCACCTAGAGGGGGGGTGAATAGGTGCTAACCAATTTTTAATACTTTTTCAATTTTAGGCTTGACACAAAGTAAATTCTCTAGATATGCAACTACGAGAATTTCCCTATATGTAACCCTAACTACTAAGCACGTAAAAGAGGAGCGAGGAAACCGTAGCGGAGCATGCAGAGACACAGGGATTTGTTTTACCGTAGTTCCTTCCTTGTTAAGGGAAGTACATCTGCGTTGGAGGGGTGGGCGGTTCTAAGACCACCACGCCACAATAGGCCTCACCCTATTCTCCGATGGATCTCGCCACGAGAGGCCTGATCCACCTTCTCCACTATTGGATCCCTTCGAGGCGGGAACCGGTGCCTTTTACAACACTATCGGGGCACACACCCACAACCGAATTGGGGGCTCCCGAGATGACAACAAGCTGCCACAAGAACAAGGTTTATCAATATAAACAAAAACGAGGATCTAGATATTTGCAAGAAATACTAGATCGGAGGTTCTCCAAATGAATGGAGAGGAGATGAAGTGCTTGATTGCTGATGATGAAGATCGAGTTCTCCTCCTTTGATTCCCCAAGGGATGGGGCCTTTGGGTGGATCTAGGTGGAGCACTCTTGGATGAAGCTTTCAGATCTGATCTATTCTTTTTTGAGATGAATCAAGAGTTCTGGCAGGAGGGGGATGGCTGGCATAAATACCCCCTCCCCAGATCTGGCCGTTGCACAACTTTGGGGGCGGATTATCCGCCCCCTGGGAAAACTCCGCCCCAAGGGCGGATTCTCCGGGGGAAACTCCGCCCCCTCTCTGGGGCTTGCGCCTTGGTGAAGCTTGGTGAAGTTCTTGGGGGGCGGATAATCCGGCCCCCCTGAGGGGCGGATTATCCGGCCAGACCGGAAAGTCCGGGCAAAACTCCGCCCCCTCTCTGGGGCTTGCGCCTTGGCGATGAGCAGGGGGGCGGATTATCCGGCGGGGCCGGAAAATCCGGCCAAAATTCCGCCCCCCTTCTAGGGCTTGCGCCTGCTTGGGCAAAGGGAGGGGCGGATTATCCGCCCCTGGTGGGGCCGGATTATCCGCTCCCAAAGGCAGAGTTCTTTTCCCTTTATTCTCAAATAGAGCTGCAACACTTCAACACACATTAAATGATCCTTGGTATTGTTATCTAACACACAAAACACTAGGGATTAAGAAATGTTCTTTCAATCTCCCCCTTTTTGGTGTTAGATGACAATACTAGGATTTGCAATAAAAACGGCAAACGCCACCTTAAATAATGAAAGACGCTCCCCCTAGATGTGTGCATATTTAAGATTTGCATTTGAATACAAATACACACACTAGGTAGAGCACTACTTTAAGGTTTGGGAAAAAAAGGTCATACCACCGGAATATATAGCCAAGGTATACATAGATAATCCCATGACTCCATATGCCATCAAATATGCTCCATAATTCTAGAATTCCATGGGGTCCATGATAGATAAATCCAGAAATCTATGAATACCAAACATAGTACCAAACTGTGGAGTACGACATAGTCTTACACAAACAACCACAAATAGCAAACAAGTTCATGCTAGAAAAGGCACAAGCAAGCAAATAAAAACGCAAGCAAATAAACGACTAAAATCGAAGAGCTTGTGCCCGACCCTTGCAAATCCACGAGACCTAATAGAACTACTTCTCCCCCTTTGGCATCAAAACACCAAAAAGGAAGAAGAGCGATGCTAACGTCCCTGGAGATCACTCCTCCTCATCCTCGTCGTAGTCATCCCCGTCCCCTTCCTCTTCATCATACTCATCATCATCGTCATCAGCTGGAGGAGTGGGTGCCCTCGGTGGAGGAGGAAAGAGACAACTCTCGAGCTCGCCATAGTTGATCCCTGAAGTGTTCCACTGAGCATACGGATCCGGAGCAGTGGGAGGAGGTGGATTGCCAGTGGCACCTGAGACATGGTGGAGGATAAGCTGCTGCGTGTGATCGCTCTCATGATCCCTGCGGTACGCCTCATATTGGCCCTTGTGAATGTCAATACACATGCAAAGAATGTTCCGCTGGAACCAATTAAGCTGCTTGACCTCACGTGCCATTGGGGACACCGTGGAACGACGACCACTAGCCCGAGCATCACGCATGAAGGACTCCGGGGCAGTGGAGGGGTGATGAGTCTTCTGAGCCTTGTTGTAGATTTTCTTGGGCTTATGAACACCATCCAAAGCAGTGCCAAACTCTTCATGGGGTAACATATGCTTGACAAGCATCATAATGAACGGAGCATAAGGAATAGAGAGCCGGTTGATCATAGCATCCGTCATCTCATGAAAAATGTAGTCCATGACATCCAGTTTGTAACCAGTGGCTGATCCAGTGTTGGTGGCACACTCGTGAGCAAACGCAAGGAGAGGAACAAGGTGGCCACGGATCTTGTCATTGTTGCCACCACTAGGAGCGATGCAGTCCCTAAACATGCCAACAAGAGAGGCATACAAGGGAGAGAGACCAGCGAAAGTACCAGCAACACCATCAGGAGAAAGACAGGGAGCCAGTGCAGTGTCCTTGGATGGCTTCAATGGAGTAATGATGCGGTGACCAGCGGGAGTGTCACGACCATAGAAAGCATACCCAAGAACCTGCCCAAAAGTGCGAAAGTCTGACTAAAGCATTGTAGTCCAGGTCATCCACTTCATAGTGCGGCGCTCATCACCGCAGATCACAAGTGTGGAAAAGAACTGGCGCACCATAGAAGAGTCATAATTGCATTGAATGGTCATGAGGTGGTGAAGCCCCATCTTCTTGGTCACATCCAATGCCGCAAGGAGCCGAGCCTTGGATTGAGCCTCAGTCAAGTTAATGGGACGCATGGGGCGAATCTTGAGAGTAGCATAGACATCATCATGGATAGCCCGAAAGTGAGCATTCCAAAACATAGAGTCCTCGGGTTGGCCATCACTGTCAACATCATCATAGTAGTCTGTCTGGCGGATGGTGGCATATTGAATGTTGTCCATAGACTTGTAATTGGGCCGAGACTGTTTGCCCTTGCGAGAAGCGGTCCGCTTAGATTTCTTACTTGCCTCTGCCATCCTTGCAGCCTCTCTTGCTGCCCCGCGGACCTCTGTTTCGTCAATAAACTTCCCTTCTGCAGTGGGTTTGAGATAACGGGGACGGGGACGATGGGCGAAGGTCTTGGTCGGCTTGGAACCACCTGTGAATAGCATTGATATAGGTAGCATGGAGATGAGCAGACACACAAGTCCAGGAGAAAGAAAACACGGAGAAAGAGTAGCAATGCAACCCCATAACCAAGGATGTGCATGAGTAGAACCAGAACCAAAACAGACCAGAGTGTAACTCTCCAGGCCGGATTATCCGGCCCTGGCAGGAGCGGATAATCCGCCCCCCGCAAAAAAATTCTGGATTGGCTCAGATCTACCATGGCAAAACAGATCGAGTACTAGGGTTGCAAGGCTACTGATTCTAGCATGTAAGAAACAACACCAAGAACCTTCTACAACGAGATTTCCACCAAATAGAATACATCCCATACAAAAGGAGAGAGATGAGGGAGTTACCCTCACTCATTGGAGGAAAATCGCGGAGGAGAAGATACCCGGAGGCGAGGTGAAGAAGATCCGGGGAGAGCCCGGAGAATCCGGTGGTCAAATCGACTCCGGGAGAGGCGGATGCTCCGGCGGCGGCTGGGGGGCAGAGGTAGGGTTGGGGGAGGACTGGCTGCTCTGTTTGAGCCTGCCCTCCCCGACCCAGTCTATAAGGGGCTGATTTCGCCCGGGGCGGATAATCCGCCCCCCACTTAGGGCGGAGAATCCGCCCCCCCCTCCAGAAATTCTGGAAAATAGAATCAGTCCAGAGCAACCTAGCAAATCTCTCGATGGTGTTTTAGAGGACTTGTGTGCAAGAATAGATGGTTCAAGGAGGGAGAGAAAGGCTTGAGTTGAGAGTATCAAACTGAGATGGTACTGCACAACCAAATTTGCAAGAATCAAATCAACCAAAATCCAAATTTGAGTGTGTTTTCCATAAGAACAAGAGGTATGCAAGAAAATCCAACGATACCCATGAAAAACCAACTCTTCTCGAGGAAGAGGGCGGTGGCCGAAGCCACCATGTTGGAGCGCATGGCATGACACCGCGAAGATGTATCTTGAGTTCAAAACCAATGCTCATCGATGACCCACATATCACAAAATGATATTAAGGGAAATGATTTTACTTGCTTTCGGCATTATGGGGGGAGGGTTGGCCCAATCAATTAGGACCACACTCCCCCTATGTCTATGCCCGCATCTAAACCAAATACATGAATAAGAGCAAGTGAGTGTGCAAGGGTAGTCAAGCCAAGCTCCTTGAATCTATGATATTTAGCTCATTCCGCAAATAACAAAATCTTGATTCATCGAGGGGCTTCGTGAAAATATCAACAAGTTGGTTCTTCGTGCTCACAAAGGATAGAGCAATATCTCCACGAGCAACATGATCCCGAATAAAGTGGTTGCGAATCTCTATATGTTTGGTTCTCGTATGCTGCACGGGATTGTAAGCAATTTTGATAGCACTTTCATTGTCGCATAAAAGAGGCACTTTGTCACAATTGACACCATATTCCTTTAAAGTTTGCCTCATCCATAACAATTGAGTACAAGCACTTCCAGCAGCAACATATTCAGCTTCGGCGGTTGAGAGTGAAATACAATTCTGTTTCTTTGATGACCAACATACTAGAGACCTGCCCAAGAATTGGCATGCACCTGAGGTTGATTTCCTATCATCTTTGTCACCAGCCCAATCTGAATCAGTGTAACCACCTAGAGAGAAACTTGAACCCTTGGGATACCATAACCCAAAATTTGGGGAATGAACCAAATATCGGAAGATTCGCTTGACTGCCACTAAGTGGCTTTCTTTAGGAGCGGCTTGGTACCTTGCACACACTCCTACACTTAACACGATATCGGGCCTAGATGCGCAAAGGTAAAGGAGAGAGCCGATCATGGATTGGTATACCTTTTGATCCACGTATTTACCGTTGGGATTGAGCTCAAGATGACACTTTGTTTGCATAGGGGTAGCAACGCCATTGAGATCCGTCATCTTGAACCTTTTGAGCATGTCTTGGATGTACTTAGCTTGATTAATAAAGGTTCCCTCTCTAAGTTGTTTGATCTCAAATCCAAGAAAGAACCTGAGCTCACCCATCATGGACATCTCAAACCTGTCAGTCATAAGCTTTGAAAATTCATCGTTAAAAGCTTGGTTAGTAGAGCTAAAAATAATGTCATCTACATAAAGTTGGCATACAAAAAGCTCCCCATTAACCTTCTTAGTAAAAAGAGTGGGATCGATTTGCCCAACTTCGAATCCACGGTCTAGCAAAAGCTCTTTAAGGTGCTCATACCACGCACGTGGGGCTTGTTTAAGGCCATAGAGCACCTTATCGAGTTTGTATACATGGTTCGGAAATTTGGGGTCCTCAAACCCCGGGGACTGCTTGACGTATACTAAGTCATGTAGAGGACCATTAAGGAAAGCGCTCTTCACATCCATTTGTTGCAATTTAAAATTATGATGGGCTGCATATGCAAGAAGGATACGGATGGACTCAAGGCGAGCCACAGGAGCGTAGGTCTCGCCAAAATCAATCCCTTCTACTTGAGAGAATCCTTGAGCCAGGAGTCGTGCTTTATTCCTCACAACAATGCCATTTTCATCCTGTTTGTTCTTGAAGATCCACTTGGTGCCGATAACATTGCGGCAATCCTTTGGCTTTTCTACGAGCTTCCAAACTTTGTTGCGTTTGAAGTTGTTTAATTCTTCATGCATTGCAACAACCCAATCGGGGTCTTCAAGAGCATCAAAAACCTTCTTTGGTTTAACCATGGAAATGTGAGCTTGATGATCACAGAAGCTTGCAAGCTCTCTTCTAGTGGATACCCTTCGTCGTAGATCACCAACAACCTTGTCAAGAGTGTGACCTCTTAGTTCAAGGTTGCGATCAGCACGAGCTTTGCAACGAGCCTCAATGTCCTTATTGTTTCTAGGAGGAGTGGATTCAATAGTTGTATCCTTGTCTTGATTACTGCCCTGCCCTTGATCTTGATCACCGTTACTGACAGAAGATTGTTGTTGAACATTTTCTTCAGGCCCAGATAATCCGCCCCTTGGAGGGGCCGGACTATCCGGCCTGGGAGGTGAAACACCAGAACCATCTTCCTGAGAAAGCCTGACTGGATTTGGAGACCCAGGGCCGGATACTCCGCCCCTGGGGGCCGGAGAATCCGGCCTGGGAGCTTCAGAGATGTTGATTTCTCCTTCGGATCCCCTGGAACGAGTTGGAGTGCCAAGGGCGGATTGTCCGCCCCTTGGAGGGGGCGGATAGTCCGGCCTAGGACTACCAACTTGTTCAGGAGACAGATGATCTTCAGCAGGTTGTGGTGATGGTGCAGAGTTTTCTTCAACAGTAGGAGCTTGTTGATCTTGTGTAGATGAGGGCTCCACATGGGTGGAGCATTGTCCTTCCCGATCCGCCACAAGGGGTTCCTCAATGGGGCGGAAAAATCCCACGCCCATTCTTCTTATGGCATCTTGGGGTATTTCAACATCTGCATCACAAACATCAACTTGCCCTACAAAGGAGCCGTTATTTTCATCGAACTCCACACTACAAGATTCTACAACAATCCCAGTGAGCTTGTTGTAGACTCTATAAGTGTGGGATTCGGCACCGTAACCAACAAAAATACCTTCTAAAGCCTTGGATTCAAATTTCGACAAACGGACACCTTTAATAAGAAAGAAACACTTACATCCGAATACCCTGAAGTATGAGATGTTGGGTTTGTTACCGGTAAGTATTTCATATGGGGTCTTGTCCAAGATCTTCCGAAGGTAGAGCCGGTTTGATGAGTGACAAGCAGAGGATATGGCTTCAGCCCAAAAATTATAAGGAGACTTGAATTCAGCTAGCATAGATCTTGCCATATCCATCAAAGTCCGGTTCTTCCTCTCGGCTACACCATTTTGTTGAGGGGTGTACGCAGCGGAATATTGGTGTCTAATCCCCTCTTCGCTAAGAAACTCGTTTAAAGTGTAGTTCTTGAATTCTGAGCCGTTGTCACTTCTAATTGCCAAGATGGGAACATTGTGTTGATGTTGAACTTCATTGGCAAAGTCGATGACAGTTTGTTGGGTCTCACTTTTCAGCTTGAAAAAATATACCCATGTGTATCTTGAGTAATCATCGACGATGACCAAGCAATATTTCTTCCCACCAAGACTTGCATGAGAAGGAGGACCAAATAAATCCACATGAAGTAGTTCCAAGATCCTTTTTGATGACACAATAGTCTTCCTCTTGTGAGGAGAATCATGCATTTTTCCTTCAACACAAGCCCTGCAAACACGATCTTTGGTAAAAGAGACATTGTCTTTTAGTCCAAGGATGTGGCCACCCTTTTGGAGACTTTGCAAAGTTCTCATGTTGACATGGGCTAAACGGCGAGGCCATAGCCAGCCCACGTCGGCCTTTCCGAATATACACATCGGCCCCGAAGTGGTTTTCCCCGAGAAGTCCACCACATACAGGTCATTTTCGACGTATCCAACGAAAGCGACCTTTAGAGACTTGCTCCATAAGAGTACCACCAAATCATCATCGATAAAAAAAGCAAAACCCATCTTGCCAAGGGCACGAACAGAAAGAAGATTGTAGCCAAGGGTCTCAACAAGCATGACGTCCACGAGAGAGATATCGTGGGCAACCACAACCTTGCCAAGACCCAATACCTGAGATTTAGACTTATCACCATAGGAGACTGTGATATTATCAAGATTTGGACGCATCTCCGTGATGATCTCCTTGCTTCCGATCATATGACTAGTGCAGCCACTATCCAACACCCATTTCGACCCACCGGAAGCATAGCCCTGCAAGAAAATTACTTCTTGGTTTTAGGTACCCATTTTTCAATGGGTCCTTACATGTTAGTAACAAGGGTCTTTGGGACCCAAATAGACCAAGCAATATAATCATCAAAAGGACCAACATAATAAGCATAAACATCGCCATAGTCATCACAAAAGGGTTCATAATTCGGATTGTGAGACCCTGCAAAACCAATATCATTAGTCTTGTCTTTTGTGACAACCTTCTCAGCAGTGCTTGTCTTTAATTGCACATTCTTGGTCTTGTTCTTCTTGGTTTTCTTCTTCTTGGTTTTCTTCTTCTTGGACTTGGTGACATACCCAAGTCCCTCTTTACCATGATTTGACCTTTGCTTGTCAAGGACTTCATCAAGCACACCTTTGTCCTTTGTAGTGACGTCCTTGATCACTTCTTTTTCCACACTAGCATTTTTCTTGTTACTATCTGTTGAGTTGGACGAGCTAGGAGAATCATATTTGGCCAATCGACTTTGAAGCTGATCATGTGACTCATTGAGAATAGAGAACTCGTTTTTCAAAGCCTTATGAGCATTGTCAAGTTTCTCCAATTCCTCGGAGAGTCTATCATGAGCAGCCCCAAAGTCAATCCTTTCCTTCTTTAACTTCTTTGCCTTGGTGACAGCATTGTCACGTTCCTTAACGAGTTTAGTCACAATTTCTTCATGTGACTCTTCCATAGACTCAAGTCTCTCTTCAAGAGAGACCCGGGCTTCTTCTTCTTCTTCAAGAGCATTTTTAGGGATGCAATTTCCATTGCATCCTCCCTTTCAATTCTGCCCTTTTCTTCGAGGAGTGCTTCGTTTTGGGCCAGCTGATCCATAAGAGCCTCAAAACGAACTTTGTGCTCACCTTGCAGGTTAGTATAGAAATAATCCAAAGCAATAATCTATTCTTTAACCTTAAGACTAGCAGGATCATCCATGTCTATCATAGCCTTGGGAAAAGAAGAGTTAGAAGAAGTTACCTCGGAGCTTCTTGCCATGAGGCAAGTAGCATTCTTGTTGATGATGTTTTCGTTCAGAGAGTCGAAGAGAGATGTTGATGTAGATGTAGTGGCTATAGCAGCCACCTCTTGAGAGCTATCGTCATCGTCCTCATCTTCACTCCCCGATGAATATTCTTCTTGAGCTACTAGAACAATCTTTGGTTGCTTCTGGAAAGGAGCATTCTTCTTTACAAACTGTTTCTTACGTGGAGCTTTTGATTTGTCCTTGAAAATGAGTCTTCCTCCATTATCCTCTCTACTTTGATATGGACACTCAGCTACGAAGTGCAGCCGGTCACCACAATTAAAGCATGTTCTCAGCTTGGGACCATTTTCTTTTCTTCCATAGGCTCCACTCTTGCGATCTAGTTCAGCTTTAGCCTTGGCTGGATCTTTCCAAAAGTTTCTTGCATAAAGAGCCAAGTATTGCCCGTGGATCCTTTTTATATCCTCGGGACAGTCCAGACCTTCTATCGCATATTCATCATGATCAATCACACTAGTCTTCAAGGCCATGTTGACCCCTTTTTGCATCCCCATAGCTCGAGCACGAGCATCTTCGGCATTCTTGGCAGCTACTTTGAAAGCAGCCATTTCTTGCATAACCTCATTGGATGACATGAGGTGATAGTTATGCCTACCTTGGAGACTTTTCAAATCTGTGGGCTCAAATGGCATAAGGGCACTGACATACTTGCGCTTGATCCAAGCATTATCAACATGAGCTGCACCGTGGTTTCTGAAGGTTGTGGCTATTGCCTTGAGCCTCCTATACATGTCCTCGTGGTCTTCTCCATCCAGCATATAAAATCATTCAGCTTCATTGCTCAAGGCATCATATCTATTCCTCCTCATACTTTCATTTCCGATGAAAATCTCGGTGAGAGCATCCCAAGCTTCTTTAGTTGTGCTAAGATGCTGAATGTGTGGCATGTCTTTGTCACCCACACCAAGCTGTATCATGTGTAGAGCTGTAGCATTGAGTTGACTATCGACCACTTCTCTCCTTGTGAGATTTTTAGGATTTCCAACGTGAAGACCATTTTTGATGATCTTCCACAACTCTATGGAGGAACTGCACACATGGGATTTCATCAAAAATTGCCATTGAGAGAAAGTAGATGCTGAAAGTTTGGGTGGATCACCCCTATTATGTATATGTGGGTGAGGAATAGGCGGATCAGGGGAATACCCATGAGGAACCTCATTGTATCCATCCTTACCGCTATCCTTTTTCGAGGAGGAGATCTTACTAGTATCATCACCTACCACTTCGTTATCTTTGGAGACAGTTTTACCCGTTTCCTTGGATTGCGAAGTGGCATCCTCAGAGTTAGATGGAGGTGATGCTGCGGATGTGGAGAGACGCATTATCAATTGACGCATCTCTTCCATCTTAGCCTCCATTGAACTCACCAAGGTTGTTTCCAACGTCTTGAGATCGTTCATGGTGACTACCTCCGGAGCATCACTCCCATCTCCCTTGGAACCCATACTTCTCTTAGGCGGTTAAGCCCAAAATAAGAGCCGAGGCTCTGATACCAAATGAAATGGATCGTACGGGCACCTAGAGGGGGGGGTGAATAGGTGCTAACCAATTTTTAATACTTTTTCAATTTTAGGCTTGACACAAAGTAAATTCTCTAGATATGCAACTACGAGAATTTCCCTATATGTAACCCTAACTACTAAGCACGTAAAAGAGGAGCGAGGAAACCGTAGCGAAGCACGCGGAGACACAGGGATTTGTTTTACCGTAGTTCCTTCCTTGTTAAGGGAAGTACATCTGCGTTGGAGGGGTGGGCGGTTCTAAGACCACCATGCCACAATAGGCCTCACCCTATTCTCCGATGGATCTCGCCACGAGAGGCCTGATCCACCTTCTCCACTATTGGATCCCTTCGAGGCGGGAACCGGTGCCTTTTACGACACTATCGGGGCACACACCCACAACCGAATTGGGGGCTCCCGAGATGACAACAAGCTGCCACAAGAACAAGGTTTATCAATATAAACAAAAACGAGGATCTAGATATTTGCAAGAAATACTAGATCGGAGGTTCTCCAAATGAATGGAGAGGAGATGAAGTGCTTGATTGCTGATGATGAAGATCGAGTTCTCCTCCTTTGATTCCCCAAGAGATGGGGCCTTTGGGTGGATCTAGGTGGAGCACTCTTGGATGAAGCTTTCAGATCTGATCTATTCTTTTTCGAGATGAATCAAGAGTTCTGGCAGGAGGGGGATGGCAGGCATAAATACCCCCTCCCCAGATCTGGCCGTTGCACAACTTTGGGGGCGGATTATCCGCCCCCCACTTGGGGCGGATTATCCGCCCCCTGGGAAAACTCCACCCCAAGGGCGGATTCTCCGGGGGAAACTCCGCCCCCTCTCTGGGGCTTGCACCTTGGTGAAGCTTGGTGAAGTTCTTGGGGGGCGGATAATCCGGCCCCCCTGAGGGGCGGATTATCCGGCCAGACCGGAAAGTCCGGGCAAAACTCCGCCCCCTCTCTGGGGCTTGCGCCTTGGCGATGAGCAGGGGGGCGGATTATCCGGCCCCCTGAGGGGTGGATTATCCGGCGAGGCCGGAAAATCCGACCAAAATTCCGCCCCCCTTCTAGGGCTTGCGCCTTCTTGGGCAAAGGGAGGGGCGGATTATCCGCCCCTGGTGGGGCCGGATTATCCACCCCCAAAGGCAGAGTTCTTTTCCCTTTATTCTCAAATAGAGCTGCAACACTTCAACACACATTAAATGATCCTTGGTATTGTTATCTAACACACAAAACACTAGGGATTAAGAAATGTTCTTTCAGTGGGCTTTGAAGAAGATGGCCCAGTGTTTCACCAACTAGAAGAAAAGATTGCACCTTGACTATGTCGTGAAAAAGAAGACTCCCGATTTCAAGAATATTCAGTTTGAGAAGATAAAAGCATTCTGGGCTGAGTTTGTGGAATACAAGAAATCAGAAAAAGCTAAGAAAATGTCTGAAACAAATAAGCTGAATGCTGCTAACAAGAAGTATCACCATACTATGGGGCAATGTGGCTACAGGGCTGGCATTCCTAAGTGGGAGAAACTTGAGAATGAACTGCGTGCTAAAAAGATCACCCCAGAGACAGACGATTGGGTAAAACGTGCAAGGAATTGGTTTTACGGGCATGGGGGCACGTTGGACTCGGAAGGGAGGTGTATATATAACATACGACATAAAGAAGACCCCTTGCCAATCGAGAGGATGAGAAAAGCAGTAAAGGCTGTTAAAGATGGGGACTTCATACCCGATAGAGAGAATGATGAGCTCACACTCGCCCTTGGAAATAAGGAACATGATGGAAGAACACGAGGCACAAGAGGCTCCCAACCATGGAGGACTGGGTTTCCCGAAGAGAGGAAGAAATATCCTGATAGAAGCCGTCAGAGGAGAAAGGACAGGGTGGAAGTTGAAGCAAATAGTCAGAAAGAGCGAATGCGTTTAATTGAAGAACGATTAAAGCAACAACAAGATGAAATTAACGCACTTAAAGAGCAAAGTACTACCGGCCCATCTCAGCAGCACACTGCATTCGATGCTACCGGCCTATCGAATAATCAAAAAAGCAGTGTGGCTTCCACCGAGGTCCCGGGTGATGACAATGGCGATGACGATGATGCACCGACGCTGGCTCCTGTTGGCTACCCAGTGGATGATATCACAGAGATGACACACTGCGAGCTACATGTCAAAGTTGTGAACATATCAATGAAGGTGGCGGTCGGCTATGCCTTACGAATTGGACCCACACCAACTTACCACTGTCGTCCGGTTCCAGAGGGCTACGCTGTTGTCGGCGTGGATGAAATCATGCCCACCTTTGAAGTTTTGGATCTTCACTACCCTGCAGGTGAAGGGGATGTGACTGTGCTGGGAGACGCAAAAAACGTCACCATTCTATGGCCAAAGGAATGTATCGTGCTTCGAAATCACACGCCAAGGCCATCTTCGCCGCCGCCTCACCCGTCTCCAGCGAGGTCGTCGCCGCCGCGGCAGCCGTCTTCGTCGCCTCACCCGGCTCCGTCGCCTCACCAATCTACGGCGCAGCCATCGCCGCGGGAGCCATCACCGGCGCCTAAGGGTCAAAAGCGTAAGCGTACCGCTACTGTGCCTCGTGGTAAGCGATCGCGAAAACGTAAACAAGAGCCTCTTCCAAAAGTACCAAAGGTTCCTCCCAAGAGAGCTTATGACTGTACTGAAGAGGAGACTGCGGCGATCGTTGATGCGGAAACGACAGCGTTTTTCGCTAAGCTGAGGCGGCCGAAAGAGCCAGAGTTCCCCAGCACCAAAGAAGAAAAAGCCAAAGTGTTGAAAATGCTAAAGAATCTTCATCAACCCGAGCCAAAGCTGTCATCAGACTATGAGCGTTCTATTCTCAAGTCACATGCGGCACAAAAAGCCTCGAAGAGCAGTACTGATGCAAGCGAGAAATCTGTTACCCAGCTCGGAGAACAAGCAAAACAGACTTGCGCCCCTCTCAAGGTGATTTCTCAAACCAATGTGGGGTCAAGCAAATATGGGGCCGAAGAGCAGTATGATCCAGAGGTAGTTGCACAATACGGAGAAGCTGCCGCTGCTCAAGGTATGAGTATTGCCCAGTACTTATCCCAGTTAGAGTTCTTCCCCGTGAGTGAAGTAGCATACAGATACCAGTACGGCAAACCTCTCGTCAAACCTGAGGAGGTAAACAATCTTCCAACAAAAATGCGAAGATTGCATAACTGATACATGCATGCCACAAGGGCCGGGGCTAACTGGATAGTGCTGAGGGTTACAAAAAAGCATCATGGGAAAGAAAAGGATGACATGATATCCATTGAATTTGATGAACTATTTCAATTATTCAATCAAGACGCCTTGGACAAATCGATCATCATTGCCTATTGTCTGTAAGTACTAATTCTATAATTAATTTAGTCTCCAGCTATATTATTTTGTTTATTGCATGTATATAATCATATTGTAATATGCAGAATGAAGATTCTCGAATGCAGCAGAGGACAAATCTATGACATTGGCTTCATTGACCCATATTGGGTTCATGAAGCTAATCTCAAAATAAGCCCCCAGGATACGGAGGATAATATAGTACACGCGTTAAGGTTTCAAGAAACCAAAAGGGAAATACTATTTCCTTACAACTTCGAGTGAGTGTTATTGTCTTGTATACACTTTCTATTTCGCTTACTCGATGTTAAGTGTATAATTGATTAGTTATGCATTTGCAGCTTCCACTATATTCTGTTAATCATTCAACTTGACAAAGGGCGTGTACTAGTCATGGACTCGAAACATAAACCCCTTGAGACATGGAAGGACATGCAGATACTTCTCCAGCGGTAATTCTAATCATTACGACACTATATCGGCAACGTTCGTGAATTTTATGATATCAAGTACTTAATAACTTATTTTATTCGTTTTCTACGCCGGGCAGCGCTTGGAAACGGTTCACCAACAAGGCTAGGGGTGTTTGGAAAGAGGAGCTTACATTTCAACCACTAGATGTAAGCACCACTAGCTATATCCGCGCATCTCTTTGATTCTAGTTTTGATACAGTTATTATCATGCTTGATTATTATTTTGATTGAACTCTGTTCTCGTAAAGTGCCTGACGCAGGGACCAGGTAACAATCTATGTGGATACTATGTATGCGAGTTCATCCGGCAGACGTGCGATGAGAAGGGCAGAAATTTAGAGCAACTCCACATACGTAAACAATTTCTATAGTTTTTAATTACAATCAAATTGTGTTTAGTTTCATTCATATAGGCTGACTCCTTTTTTAAATCAGATCGAACGTCTACGGGACGGTCTTCTGCCAAAGGATCGCGTACGAGCAATTCAGGAGGAATTGGCGGGATTCTTGGATGCAGAAGTCCTAGACCCAAAAGGGGAATACTACTCGGCTGTGTATAGACAATAGGAATTGTAAAAATAGCAACTTTGAAGAAATTGGTCGGTAGCATCGAATAGCAACTTTTGTATGTAGTGCATGAACTCGATCCGTGTATTAAATATAATATTGTCATCATGATGTAATATAAGGTTCCTTTATTGATAAGTGCAAATCACTAAATAAACAATAAAACAACCTAAATGAATTCTCTGCCGCGGCACAAAAAGTGGCGAAAATGCTGCCGCGGCAACAAAATGTGCCAAAATGAATTCTCTGCCGCGGCAGAGAAATGGGCCAAATCTCTGCCGCGGCAGAAGGTTATTAGTCCCGGTTCGTGTTACGAACCGGGACTAATGCTCCACCCCCCCTCGCCCTCTGCCGCTGCCACGTGTGCACCCTTTAGTCCCGGTTGGTGGGGCAACCGGGACTAAAGGTTAGAGCTTTAGTCCCGATTGCCCCGTCCCGGTTGGGCAACCGGGACTAAAGCCCCGTACCAACCGGCACCTGTAGCCCCGTTTCCACTAGTGATAGGCTTGATTATTTATTATTATGTTACTCTCATAGTGTCCTACCATCACTATTCATAGAACAGAAATTGGGAGAATAGACAACACAATGCATCTCACCGTCGGTGTAAAATTAACCTTTCTAAATATAATTGTATGACTAGAAAAACATTGATCTTTGTTTGCACGACTAAATTGAGAGAGACTAGCTGTAACAATCTATTATATACTAAAAGCAATATAAGGATGTTTTTAGAGGCACCATATTAATCCACATCATCTAAATTATATTGACTTTTAGATCTACTATTTATGGCTACGATTTAAATATAACAAAAGGTTACGTAAAACATGTTGGTACAAATAACAGTCAACAATGGCACGTATGAGGAGTTAATAAAGCACATGTACAAAAGTATATGATTTAATCAGCCACCGAGAGATTAGGAGCGTACGTGGTCGTGTAGTCATAGGTTTATTTAAATAGATTCCGGGTCGATTACTAGGCCAACCTCCATACGCTGACATGCACCAAAGTTCTGCCGGGAAAAAAAATTCATAGGGTACTGGTACGTTGGTACGTGGACAAGGATAGAGCCGGGCGTGTACTATGGCAGACGCTTGTGCAGATGCTTAAATGCAAAATTAAAAAACCAAAAATTAGGATTACGGGCTAAGCGCCTCGGCTCCCAACGCGCGACGCTAAGTTGGGTGGCTATGACCGCTTATCAAACTCCCGTGCAATGGCAAAAAAGAATTCTGGCTACCGACGCCTCAGTCTGCATTGACGCTAGGAAAAATCTCTGGATTAGACAAGATCTAGGCATAACGGTTAGGATAATCATCCTAGCGTCTGCTCTAAACTTCTGCGTAGTACGTGCCCTTAGGCCAGCCTCTAATCACATGTTACGAATGTTTGAACTACTCGAATAAATAATAAATATACATGTAACGTAGTTAAAGTTTACGACACGTGGTAATATGCTTTGGCAATTTCTTCTCTACGAATAAATTAACAAACTGAAAGACCAGTTTGGTATCAAAGTATTATTTTAAGGTGATTGAATCCAATAAATATTGTAGTTTTAAAATTAAAGTATTCTCAAAAACTATGTTTTTTTCTGAAGTATTGGAGAATGAGGTTTGACCCTCTTTTTACAAAATCAAGTGAAAATAAAAACCATGGTATTTGTTTGCCCGGTGCTGAAATACTTTGGTCTTGAAATTCTTTAGTTTAGAAAATACAAACCTACAAAAACAGAGCTGAATTTATCTTTTTTTTAAGAGAGAAAGCTGAATTTATCTATTGGGACAATGATCACCCACTGATATAATTATCATTGTCATTAGTATTACAAAAGTTTTCATTTGCACATGGAATCAACTTTTCTCTTGGACTCTTGGTTTGGCTTTCCATGTCTGTTGCATGCAAAAATTCCTTGCGGCAAAAAAAAGTCGATGTGAAAGCTTGAGATATGCTATACAGCAAGACATGTAGAATCAATGCAGTCAAAACTACTAAAAATCAGTCAATCTAATGCATCATTTTAATTTACCCTCTGGGAGAAAGTTGCGCCTCAATACCAACCGTCCACTATCGTACGGAAGAGCGCTCACCTTCTGTCTACTCCGTCGGCTGCAAGTATGCATCACTCCTTTGCAGTTTTCTTATATGTCTGCCACCACTACGATTAGTCTTTATCGACTTTAAGAATGAAACATGTCATGTATTTTTTGAGATTGGTGTTGCATGGTAGTGTTTGCTCAACATACTTATATCTTGCAAAACTGAAATCCTAAATACACAACCACTCACATATATGATTCCTAATATTCGCGGTTCATGTGCTACATGATCATGTTAAGTACTACCAAGTATGACTACTATCATAAATGTTTATTTTTAATATTAGAAATACTCAGCAAATTATTTTATTTTTGAAAACTAACAGAAGATAACATATTAGTTTCTTAGGTGGAAATTGTACCATTAGATTTGTCATCTTATAAAAGTGGTTTGAATTAAATAGGTAGTTAGCTTGGTCGAGTAAGCGCTAAGAAAACCTCATATGAAGTGAATACAGATACTCGGCGGGTGGTGAGCCATGAAATCAGCTCTGTCAATGAATAAAAAGGAAAAGATAAAAAAGTAGCCATAAAATGAAACCGAGATGGATGGATAAACTTGGGTAGACTAATTCTTCAGAAAAAATAAATTAACTGGGACATAGGAAATTTGTTTATACATACAACCATGTGGGTTGACCTTCTACATTCAAGATAAATTACATGTTAGCCCATAATGCGACAATAGTACAGCAACTACTACGTTCCTAAGGGAGTTGATACAAAAAATATATAGCTCATGGATCATTTTGACTGCCGAAAGAGAGCGCCGATGCACGTGGTATGTTGCCGTTAAATCTAGATTAGTTTTTATGAGATTTTGGATCAATTCGTAATGATAGCAAGATTGTCGCTCTCTGGAATATGAATGTTTTCGACCAAATAAGAATGAGGATCTACCAAAAAAATGACGATACGACGCTTACAATCTTCAACGGAAATGAGAAATAATAAATACACATGAGGTATTTCATAACACATTATTAGGTATAGAGAATAATATGAATAATCACGAGAAGACACACTAAAATCTATAAAGATGATGCCCTCGCATTTGCGAGGGCCACCTTGCTAGTTGTATATATAAAGGAAAGCAAAAGTCATCCAGTTCACCCATTAATGGATCTATGACTTGATCCAATAAACAAAATTACGACTATCACACGTGTGATGACGTGTGCAAAAACGCGCCGAGTTAACTTACCGGCCAACAAAGCAAGACAATTGGACGGGATTCTAGGTAAATATAGTCATCCGTATTGAAACAGAACAGAGTTGCACAAATCAGAAGCGTACCAAAAAAAAATTGTTTCAAAAAAAAAGAACCATACAAAAACTCAAATGAATTACGCAACTACTAAGAAATCGCACAGTAATTCGCGGGATCGATGGATAGGAATCATTTCAGAGTGCTGTTTTGTCAAACTTGAAAAAGGGATTGGACAGGCGCCGTGGTTGATAGGTCACACACGGTTATGACAAGAGATTGATCGACAGGGTTGCATGTACGAACGGCTTGTGATCGATCAGACCGGATCACTTGCCGTTTTTGGGTATGAGTAGGGCACCAAAGTCTTGGTTGGCTTGTTCCTTGTCCAACCAATCTTTCCTCTTTTGGCTGAGAGAGATTTTTTTTGGCCAAGAGATTAATGGTGAGTGCTGGACTGTATCTATGAAAAATCTATCTCTCTGAGTTGTCTTGATCATCAACGTACGTACATCAATCACTTAGCCACGGCCACAAGTTTGTCGACACGACCACACATCACATGTATATATCACATGAGACTAATTATTTTATTTATGATCTGATTCCCACTTGTTGCAGAGCTATATAGGCGCTTCTCTCTTTTTAGCACCCTTTCTTCAGTGTGCTTTTCTCCTTTATCATTTTCTTTCAATAAAACACAAGCAAATAAATGATGGAGATGACCTAAAATCAAAGGTCCTAATTATATATTTGAACGTGGAGAGTACCAAAGATCGTCATACGTGAAAATCTTATATATTTGCAAACAAAAGGTGTGTTGCTTTTTGGTATGCCCATTTTCAATCAATTAGTTAATTTTAAAATGGATTTAACTAAATTAAATTCCAGCCTTATGAAAAGATATGTGCTCGCATCAAAGATTAAGCCGATACCGGATGAAGTTATGGCATTGATTGAGCAAGTGTACGGGTCCAGCGTGGAGATGCCGAAAGGGACTTCAATCTACACCGCATGGGCATCCAGCATCCATCAGATCATTTAGATGGAAATTGGTCTATCTCTATCTTTCTATCTCACCATGAGTTTTGCACACACACTACACTACAATACTCAAAGACTAGCTAGCCATACATACATATGCCAACAAAATATGAGCACAAAAGATAACCTTCTTTGAGTGGTCTGGTGTGGCTTTGCGCTTGTAATTATTCATCACTTGAGAACCTTGTAATCCTTCTTTTTAGCTTAAGTTAATGACTCGCAGATTTCCCGCGCCCCGTGGGTTCTCGAAAAAAATGTGAGCACAATAGATAACTTTGAGAGAGATGCAAAATGTCGGATGATGTTCATATATGATATAGCCACGGATAAATTGTGAACTAAGTTGTACAACTTGTTTCTACTAGAACTAGTGAAGGTTCATAAAAAAAAATAGGGGAGTTTTTTTTTTCTAAGCTAGGGTGTACCTGTAATCTCCTTATTTTTAGAGTTACACGCTCACATATTTTATATATTTTTGGTGTACTTAGATTATAAAACAAGATACAATAAGTTTCACATTAATAATTCATGTCGTTTGGGAGAAAAAAACTTGTAAGAATTTCGTATTAGCCTATAGTTGCTACTGCTGTTGTTTTCTATGTACCACATAATATAAGTTTTACATGATTCTTTTTCTTGCAGCATTGTACAATATAAAGTTGTCCTACATTCAAGTTTTTTCTAGGTATTTCTAAAATTGTATAATGTCACAAAATATCCAAAGTTAGCGGGGGTGTAGTTGTAGGTACAGCCCAGCTCAACTACAATATTCCCCAAAACTAATTCAGTACGTCGACGACCTCAGACTTTATCCTAAGTAACATGGCAGGTTTTGTCCAATGAAAAGGTGACATCTTATCTTTTAATTAACCAGATAAATCCCACAAAAGATTAACCTATGTGATGGTTATTAAATTTTTGCCAAGAAAAACATGATAACAAATTTGCGTATTATTGGCTGTGTGTATCGATCAATTAATTAATGCAGAAGCCTGGGGTCCCTTCGTTACAAAAACACACGCTATGTTATTTGATATTTTCTTTGTGGCGAGAAGCTTGGCAAGGAAGTGGATGTACAATCCCACTGGCCTTGGATCAAAAAATTGTAAAAGACCTGGTGATAGCTAGGGTGCTTGCTGGTGACTGAGCAATTTGGTAAGTGCACACTGGCGCCATCGGTCCATGTTGGTAGATAGGCATGATGGAGGAAGGAAGGGAGGGAGGGGTATCTGCCACCCACTCATTGTTGCAATCATACCACAAACACCATTTCTCATCCTCCAACCCCCATCTCTCTCTCTCTCTCCCTCTCTCTCTCTCTCTAGAGCTAGCACCAGGAAAGAGGAAAGCTGGACAGCTCAATTTCTCCTTCCTCCCTTCACGTACATATCTCTCTCTATCGATCAAACCTGCACATACAAACATACATAGAGAGAGAGAGGGAGAGAGAGAGAGGGAGAGAGAGACTGCAGAATATAAGTAGTAGTACATGTAAACCTAGCTTATAGCCCTCGTCTCCACATCTCTCTCTCTCTCTCTCTAGCCTTTTCTTCTTCTTGTTGGCTGCCGGTAGACTGTTCTTTGCCAACGGCTGCGGCGGCGGGATCCATCGGTAGCTCCAAGGAATGTCGGCCGGACAGATCACGCCGGCAGAACAAGTGTGCTACGTGCAGTGCAACATCTGCAACACAGTACTTGCGGTAAGATATACTATATGCCCGTGTTGCCTGCATATATGATCTCTCTCTCTCTCTCTCTCTCTCTCTCTCTCTCTCTCTCTCTCTCTCTCTCTCTCTCTCTCTCTCTCTCCTTGTGTGTGTAGATCTGCTTTCAAGAGAAAGATTCAGCAGTTGATCGATGGATTTGGCCAATTCTGCTACTCTAATGTGGTAGCTAAATCTTTGTACAAATTAATGATGCAAAATTCGATCTTCTCCTGGATTCGCTAGTACCTGATTATAGTGGGTTGATCTTCCTTTTTGTTCTTGCCACTTTGGTTGGAGTAGTGTCTCTAGCAAAGAAGCAACAGAAATTTCCCTTGGAGAAAAAGAATCGTTTTCCCTTAATTATGTCCTCTCTACTTTCCTGAAATTTTAACTTCAATTCTAGAAATCACACTTCATTTTAGGGTGGGCAGTGCATTTACGGGACAATTTGCATAACTATTTCGCAGTTTTTTCTTCGGAATTCATTTTGGGTCTTACTTTGTATTATATTCCCGTCAAGCATATATAAAGAGGTCTAGCATCCTCCTCTGCTACTCCATGTGGAAAATCACTGGGTTCTAATAAACTTGAATTAATGGAGAACAATACTGCCTCAAATCAAATAAAACCACAATACAACTATATATATATGTCGACATGCATGTGCCAAAATTTATGCTACACAAATAATATAGTGTATGCACGTTTACAAACAAAACATATTATAGTCGTCGATAGGGATCTGAACTAATTATGTTTTACTGATTGATCCCTTCTCTACAATTTTTCTCTGAAAAACCTTCTCCTTTCTTTGACTTCTCATTGGTCCCCTGCTAAGTTACATGCATGGATGTGAACACATTTACATTCTAACATGATCCAAGATCTCAAGAAGATTAGTAAGTACTATGCGTGTTTAACTTATTTTATTTATTTATTTTCAACAAGATATATCCAAAGAAATTAATAGGTGCCGTGTTCAAATTAAGTGAAGTTTACATACAATTTAATTTTTTTCGTATGCTTAACTGTTTGTAGGTTTTACATACGTCATTGGACTTGTGTTGACATGGAATAACACCAATCATCTTACTGTTTTGAAGCCTCATGAAATTAATTTGAATTTGAATTCTTTTTTTTTGCTTGTCTTGTTCCTGCATGTACAAAACAAAATTCAGACGGGTCTTTCACTAGAAATAGAAGTCATTTGAATTTTAGTAGAAAAATTCCAAAGATACTTTTTGGACCTTGATCAGCCATACTTATCACTTATAACTTCATAAGTCATAACATCCCTCCCCGACCTTCTTCTAAACTCATAATGCTTTGTAAGGATAAATGAATATTGTGTTTAATTGTTTGAGAGACAGGTAACTCCCCTCTTTGTCGTTCTCGTGATGTTTATTTGTCTCGATTTTTTCCTTTTAAATTTCATGCATGCCAAGCTCTTTAGGCAGGAAAAGCTGAAGTCGAATTATTTTTTTGGTGATAACTACTCACTCAAAGTGACTATTAGATGATTTTTTGCTCCTGGAATCCAACCTATCCGCCCAGTATATATCCACACACAATAACTGCATAATCTGTTGGGAAGTGGTACATCTTGATCAACTTCTCCATGAAGATCCTAATGTTAATTAATCACCACTTTGTAGCTTTAAATTACTCATGTTTAGCTTTTAACTTGATCATGTATCGATCTAAGCATCTAGATATATAGTCGATGTCAAACATGTCCTTGCAACTTCTTTTATGATCTGTCAAGTTCATTTACTTAAGCTCACATGAAAAAATTAAAATGGTTAACCGGTACTCTAGTCATTTCATGTAAGGTACACACATCGAACTAATCAATGAACTAGTAAGTACATAATTAATCAGTTGGCAAGCTAAATACTCCACAAGGTAGCTAGGTACAGAAAGAAATTAACGAGGATTTCCTTGCATAGATCAGTAGCATAGAAACCCTATAATCATCAACAAAAATGCAATAATTCCCAGTAATTATTCAAGCTTAATTACTCCCAGAGTTTATAAGCTAATCTATATCTTTGGAACTAACTGTGAGATACACTAAAAATCAGTTAAGCTTGAGCCTCCTAATACTGTAGCTCATATATATGTAAGAGTCTGCAGAGCATATATGCTGGATCTTGTCCATGCATGTGAGTGTGTGAAGTGGGCTCTGCATGAAGTGTCACTGTCTGCTGCTTCTTTTCCTTAGTGTAGGGGACAGAAACACAGAGAGAGTACATCATCTCTATTGCTCATGAAATGTACACATGTGCAGTATACCAATTAATATACCACTCATGAAATCATGCAATTTCTCCCATCTTGGCCATTTGTGTGTGTATGTGCATGGGCTAAAACACCTACATACACAATCATTGGTAGGGGGTCATGCATGTGCTTGTTTATCAATTCTTTTTCTTATGGGAGTGTGTGCCACAGGAAGAAAGAGATATGAGACTGACCGGCCATGATTCTCAATATCTCAGACGATGTTGTGAGCCATTGGTGTGCTATACGAAAAGGTGAACGAAAAAAGGGGATCCAATATAGTATACTATAGTTCAGGCCAGGCTCTGATAAAAGTAACATATTGGAGGAGCATGCATGCAGTTGCTGCAGCCTGCAGCTGGTTAAAGTAGGAACAAGGAGCAAAGTGAGAGAGGGAAAGAACCAAAAGTCATACCTGGTCTGAATCTAACCACAGACCTTTCCAATCTACCTTGATCTTTGATTTGCTCACCCATATGCCTGCATATACTATGTCTTTTTGCTGCTTGAACATGCATGCATGCCCTGGATATCAGTTCTTGGAATTGATGTCTACTGACTAATTGTGGTTAAATAAACTGTTGTTTGGCTAATCCTCACCCATATGCCTGATTTTGTCTTGTATGCAGGTGAGTGTTCCCGGGAACAGCATGCTGAGCATTGTGACCGTTCGGTGTGGTCACTGCACAAATCTACTATCAGTGAACCTGAGAGGGCTGTTGCACTCATCATCGGTCCCTCCTGCTACGCAAGATCATCATATCCAGGTTTGTTACAGACAACTCGTGCATGCATATAAGATGTGCTAACAAGTTACCGTACACTAAATCATGTATATAGTATTAAAAGCACGAGTTAGGGTTTGCGGCGTTTTGGTTACTAGTGAGTAGTATGGTTTCGTTTTAAAGAAAACTCTTCTTTCTTCTGACATTAATTTGTATTTTGCGTCAACCATGCATGTCCATGAAAATTAGTACACTCGTAATAGACATCTACATGGTACTACTTGTGTATACTATTTTCAAAGAATCTTTTGAGTTTCAAAAATAAGAAGTTTGCTTTTTTTTAACCCAGCTAGCTGTAGGCCGATCTAAAAGAACTATTAATTCGTAGCTTGGAATGAACTGTTCCTAGCTTTGAATGACTGACCAATTAGCAAATATATATATTGTGATACATATATCAGTAGTCCTTGCAAGTACAACTAATCATCAAAACGGACAAACATAGTACTTGTGATGCATCAATGCATGCATGCACGCCATGCTCCTATAGCTTGATACCTGTAGCAAACAAAAGGCTGCATGGTAAACAGTCGATGCACACCCAAGTCACGTCCATGTCTTCTTTGACTAGTATATATGCTATAGTACATCATGCTTCCTCATGCACGTGGTCCATTGCTTGAAATATAATTCTGACTCTTTTACTGCAGGAGAATGTGAGCAGGGTTCATGGCATCAACGGCTTACTTCATGATCATCATCATCATCAAGCTAGCGGCGGGGTCGTCCATTCGGATCAGTTCGGTGGCTCTTCTTCTTCATCATCGTCGTCGTCGTCCAAATTCCGGCTGCCTATGATGATGTTCTCGCAGCAGAACGAGCTGCTGCAGGAACAAGCGCTGCACAGTACACGCCGTAAGTGCCATAAACATGCATGCATGCATTGAACTGGTTATATATTTAATCAAAATCTTACTGAGACAAGAGTAGATATAGGGAACTCATCAGTTACACGATCGCAATAAATTGATAAATTGGTTTATACCCACATATATATATAAGTAATCCTTGCTTTGATTTTGATACAGCAGCCCCTGAGAAGAGGCAGCGTGTCCCATCTGCGTATAACAGATTTATCAAGTAAGTATAATGATTTATATCGTGAGAAACAAATTTTCTGGTGCTCGATCTTCACTGAAACATTCATTGTTGTGTGGAAATTAAACCTAATTAGCTAGTGATGAACAATCTATCAGGGAAGAGATACGAAGGATCAAGGCGAACAACCCGGACATTAGCCACAGGGAAGCCTTCAGCACAGCGGCAAAGAACGTACGTAGCCATGTCATGCATGCATTTGGCTTTTGCCATAGTTTTTACTTTTTATGCGTGAGAAAGTGAAGTACTCGTCCTATGTATATATGATGTGATTAGCTAATTTGCATTTGCTTCACACTTATTTTCTGTGGCGCCGTTGCAGTGGGCACATTACCCTAACATCCATTTTGGGCTACACCCGGGCGGCCACGGCGACGGTGGAAGCAAGAAGCTCGCCGTCGATGTCGACGCGCCGCCGGCTCCCAAGAAGATCCATGCTAGTTTCTGCTCATAGAAATGACGTCCAAGCAAGGACGACCAACGAACATCTTATCTGCATATATATCGCATATATAGGTATATATATATATATAGTACTGCATGTGATGAGTATACACTCATCAGTCCTGGTATACATATACGTAAGAGACTATATAAAGAAGCAAAGAAGAAGCCTCTCTATACACGTACATATATATATAGCAGGCAGGGTAACCTGTGTTGATTTGTACTTACTACTTATATACATATACATGTGGATGATTTGCATGACGCTAGCAGGTGAACTTGGCCTAGCTAGCTCATATGAAATATGGAATGAGCGTTCATGTTCCTAAGTAAAAAAGTCAGAGTATTCAAAAAGGGGGAGCATGCATGTCAGCCAGGTCGGTCTTGGTGATGCAGTACTAGTACGATGCCATGCATGAATCATAAAAGAAGGAATGGCCGGTGGATTGAATGAATTGAATTGGCAAGTGGGAGCTGGCTATTCGGCTTACGGATGCATTTGCATCCATTGGCACAGCGTGCAGTAGTGACCAATCTTATATCTGTCCGTCAGTAGAAGGCTGGCGCATGCAGTTTAGCGTAGTTTCTTCTCCCTTAATTGGCACGGCAGCCCAGCTCGAGGTCAGGTTCAGGTCTCCGGCCATATGCAGTCTCCAATCCGGCCGGTCCACAGGGCACATGGCATTGAGCTCCCCCAGGGCCAGCTTCCTGATGCATGATCCATTGACACGCCCGTGTGCTTGCAGGCACTCTGCTCTCATATACGTCTGCATCCGGTTGATCTGTAGATATTGATTAGAATCTGCCTACACGTGCATGTGCTTTTCTAAAAATAACTGAAGGCATGTGCCCGACCTTACAAATTAATAAAACCTCAAATGGCTGATCGATACAATGGTGACGGGGATAACATCCTCTAACAGATGATTTATAATAGGGCATCCAAAACAGGTGATGTAAAAATTATACATCCGGTTGATCCGTAGATATTGATTAGAATCTGCCTACACGTGCATGTGCTTTTCTAAAAACTAGCAAGGTGGCCCTCGCAAATGGGAGGGCATCGTATTTAGTTGGTTTTTGTTGATAGCAGCATTGTCCTTAGATTGTGAGGATTGACCATGACTTTTTTGTAGATTGGTGGTCATTCAAATGATGCTATAGAAAATAACAAAGCCTATAGCGACCAATCATGTTAAATAAGTATCACATGTATAGAACTTAGCATTAAATGAATATTATTCTGAAAACACTATATTACCATATGTCTCATTTTTTCAGGATTAAAATGGTATATACAATTATGTTCAGTCAGTGAGCTAGGTGGTAGTTATTATGTGATGTTAGATCAACAAATAAGGTGAACATTCAATTTTTTAAATAATTACTGTTCACTTGAGCACTAACCATACAACTTTTAGATATCTGTAATCAAATATAAGATAACTTTCTTCATAAAGTAAAACAGAAATAAATCCATCCAAGTCAATATACATGTTGACTAATAATAAGTATTTTAATTTTACCTTGATTTTTTTGAGGGTGCAAGGAGGGCGATAGCCCACCTGAACACGGTCTCGTTTTCAATTAAAGGGGGGGGGGGGTCTAGTACATGGTAGCGACGTCGCGGGGCACGACGCGCGGGGGTGGCATACCACCGCCCAGGAGCACAAAAAAGGTGGCGGACGGGCTAAGATACACGCGCACACCAGTTGCGGAGAGGGCCAAGGTCGATCCTGCGGGGAGCTCGCACGCCCCATAGGCGCAAGTGGTCCCCAATCAGGGCAGCGATCTCACTGGTCCTGAGAAAAACGTCGTCGAACACCATGCTATTGCGCGACTTCCAGACCTACCAGAGGGTCGCAAGCATAGCGGTGTGGAGGCATGCGGGGGAGCCGGGAGGAGAGGGCTGACAGTAGCCTGGCGACATTCGAGTCAGGGGGCAGCCGAAGCCCGCCTATGAGGTGCTCCCAGAGGGCCAAGAGGCGCGGACACCGAACAAACATGTGGTCCAGGTCCTACGGAACACCGGGGCAGAAGGGGAAGTGCGGAGAGGGGACGCACCCCAAGTGAAACAGGTGGGCGCGTGTCCTGGTCCGTCCCAGACGGATAATCCAGAAGAAGACGCGCACCTGAGGAGGCGCAAAGTTCTCCCAGTTGATATCCTGATGAGGCATGGAGCACCCAGAGGAGCACAACACACGGTACACATCGTCGGTGCGGAACTCGCCAAAGGTAGCAAAGATGACAGCACGACGGTCGGGGCCCCTGGGGAGACAGAGGGAGTGTAGGTGGCCGTGGAGGAATGCCATCTCCGCAACTGCCTGCATAGATACACGCGGCTGGAGCGGGATGCCACCCCTGGTGCGGTGACCCAGCATACCACTGCATGTGTAGTACACTATAGTCGTTGACATGACATCCACAGAATACCGTTTCGTAAATATCACATCCCTCAGAGTGGTACAACAGAAACATTGCGGGTCCATATTACAAACATACACACATAATTATTATTACAATACGAGAAGTTCAAGACTTTCAAAAGATTCAACTTACAAACCAAAATATAAGTGTTTTCAGCGGAAGTTTCAAAGTGAAAACTTAAACTCCAAATTGAGCTCAACAACTTATTGCTATATATTGTTTATGCTCGGCTCAAGTGGCTCCTAGAACTATAGTAATTATTCCGACTCTTGGTACTCTCCTTCGTACACGATATCATAGTCCTCCCCTTTTACGACTCCATACAAATTGGGATCTTCATGGAAGACCTCCTCTTGGCTCTCAGTTGCATACATTGGAGTATCTTTAGGATCCTCAGAGTCTAAGCAAGGGATCAAAGGAAAGGGTGAGTAACATCGTTACCTAGCAAGTTCATTATATGCAAGGTGGGAGGTTTGATGCTCTATCTACCACCTCAGGCTATAAGTCCTTGGCACTATGCAGTTTTTGTAAATCTTTCCTCAAAGATTGATTTTATTATGAAAATCTATAACCATAAGCCTTCACAGGTTGACCAGAACTTTCATGGAGTTCCTTTCCTGCCGCGTCCGTAGCTCCTTTCCGGAACAGGGAGTAACAAGTTACAATTCTTACACTCTGCAGAGGTGCGTTACTTTATCTATGAGAGATCAACTTCCTTGTTGCATAACCGGGCGTACTTTCCCGTCCACAATTCCATGATGTGGGGCCTAGTAGTTGGTTCAAGCCAATCACTGCCCTATGTCTGCACGATCCTTCGGGGCCGGCTCACCTCCGTTAAGCCTCCTTTCGGGCAGGCTAAAACCCTGATGAGTTCCCGAAGACTCTATGACCTGGTGATGCCCGGGCAAGTACACTTTAAATGGACTATACCCCTAAACACCATTCATATATAATCTAGACACCAAAAGTGTGGGGCGTAAGGGTGCCCACCCATATGTTGGATCCGCACAAGGAATCACAACGTCACGTTAAGGTCGTCTTGCCTCCATACGAGAGGAAAATGATACAACTGACTTCTCTGTTGTTTGACACGAGAAAAACGTACGGAACGCCTCCACGGGTATGTGCGGGGTCGGTAGTTCTCTCATGCGCACCGGGGTACGGTAAAAGAAAGAAAGGGTGCGGGCGTGCCAGTGTATCATAAATACACAAATAAAACAAAGAGGAGGGAATAATATTTTATTAATCATATGAGATAATAAATACAATTTCCAATGTTGCGCTCCGTGGCCTATTAGTGCGATCAGTCTGACAATGGCGATTGTGCGATCTTCTGGTTCCCGGAACCTCGGAAGGCTCCCGGTTAATTACTATCGCGGGTTACGCCGCGAGACACATCCGATTAAGCCGTGTGGTCGTCTTCGTCGTCTTCGCTTCACGTGTATATGGCTTAGCAAATTGACTCTTTGGAGTCCATCAATTACATGAGACGTATGACTCTAACCCCACATGGAAGTAGCTACCGTGTTTGCCTGTATAATAAAAATACATATCCACATTAGTATTTGTATCTATGATTATACAAAAAATGCAGTGTGTTTAAAATATTATTTGGTACAAAATCACGTCGAACAAATGCCCCCTCACCAAGTGAAGTTCGAGAGCGAAGAAAATCGAACTAAACTTGGTGGAAACTATTTTTACCTCCTCGGCGCACCAACCTAGTGCAGCCTAAATTTGTACTGGTCCTTAGTATTTTGGCATGAAACCAAGTAACCGTTGTGTCGTCGCCATAGGGTGCCTTTTACTCCAGCGTTATCACGCCTTGGAGACACACTAGATTGTGGCCGATGTAGACGTTCTTCCATGCGGAGGCGACATGTCTTATGTCCCCGTGCTTGAGTGTTGGTGTAAATTAGTGCGGGCATGAACATCCGTAACTCTGAAGAAAGCTGGTTGAGACCGTGTATGGTGCCATCCAACCAGCTAATCCTTGCTTGTCTTTCATTCCATGGCGAAAGAACATGCGATGTCTTGAAAATAATTTTATCAATTCAGTCGGGACCGCCTAGCCCAGGTAGTGCCAGCCAACTAGAGTGAAGGGTTTCACAGATTAGCGCTGACCGCACTAGCGCGGTGCACTGCTCCCGTATATTGACGTGTTGATGGAGATGGGGCGCCGGTAAGCCGTCGACGTGGAGACTCCACCCGTAAGGAGGAGAGAGCGTCGTCCCATGGGCGTCGCCATTGATGACGAGGTGTCTGCCGCCGAGGGCAAGAAACGCCACTAGTATTGTTGATGTAGGGCGGCGTTGGACCTCTCAGACGATGTACCTACTCAAGCATGATGGACAAAGCAGCCAAGTCAAAATAAAAGAAGCGAGGGACAACTTCGACAAAACATGGTTTTGGGTTTGTGTTTTTTCAAAATGTTGGCTTTCCCGTTATACACTAGCTATATGTGTGAAATCTGAAAAAGCCGCCAAAGAACTTGTCATTGGGAATCGTCGCAAGACCATGATGATCATAACTTGTCCTTCTGTGTGCGTGTGTGGAGACGCCATTTTCGGAGATGCTCCCGAGAGGCAGCGGATAGTCATGCCCTAGCCCATCGCGGTACCAAGGAACCTCACAGCTCAACCATGCCCCCGGTGCGACGCCCCGTGAACGCAGAGACTTGGGTATGGTGGATGATGGTAAATGGTTTTGGGATGAAAATTTGAGGTTTTCCATGCCTTCTTGAGGGGTGGTGAACAGCTACCTTCCGCCTTCTTTCCATGATTTGCTTGATATTCAGAACCATTGGACTTGATTCTTGAACTTCTGTATATTCGCCCTCTTAAGAGGATTGCTTGAATGGACCACTTGGATGGTCATGGACTTCATTGATTGCTTGAACTTGTGATTTTTTTTGGCTTGAACTTCCTTTAGATTTCTTGCTTGCTCGTGGACCTCCTCGAGAACTTGGAAGGCAACCATTCACCTTGGTGGACTACGTCACCCTCTAGCACTTTATCTGGAGCTTTTAACGCCACGCCCCAGAGTTGTCATGCGGCTACGCACCAAATCGGGCAACCCTTTCATGATATTTTCCTATGGTCTTCCTTGGGGCGTGAGTCCCTATGAGCGTGTGGCCCGCCTGGAAGCATGAGGGGCGTGGAGCCTCGGTACGTTGAAGTGTCCAAGAATCTTCTCCGCTGCCTCCAGAAGCGTACACCTGGTTCGTGTCGTGCTTAGTGGGTGTGAGAGCCGCTCCACCTGCAACTTGACACGTTGTGCCACCCTCCGACAAGTCCTAGGTTAGTGAGATCTTGTATCACCAGCGTGGTATGATGAGGGAAAGCCATTTTTTTTTGTTGTTGTTGAGGAAAATGAATATCCATGTTATGCAAAAGAGAATGCATCATGGATCTATGCCAACCGAAGAATTCCCCATTAAAAAAACGAAAGAAAGAAAAAATGGCAACGGAAGAGGCAAATCTTTTAGCAAAAATACTTCTTGAGAAACCATCCATTGATTGGCGGCATAGGCCGAGATCCTTGGGGATCGACCAGCTGGTATGCACCTCCGTCGTAGACGTGCTCTATGGCGTAAGTCCCTTCCCACTTCGGCTCGAATTTTCCCTTTGTCTTGTGCATGATGACGATGTGACACCTTAGCACCAGGACTAGTTCGCCCTTACAGAAGGCGCGCTGCTTGACGAGCTTGTCGTAGGCTCTCACCATGTTCTGGTGATAGAGCTCCAGGTTTTGCACAGCGTTGAGTCGATCCTCTTCTAGGGCGTCGAGCTCTTGGAAACGCAGTTGTACCTGTTCGTCTTTGGTGAGTTCATCCTAAACGGCCACCCGTAGAGAGGGTAGCTCGACTTCCGGTTGTAGCCTAGCTAACTATCCATGAATGACAGTGCGCCATGGCCCATGGTGGATTGACCAATCATCACCGCGCTAGAAAGGGGGACGTATTCTTTAGGGAACCTCCAAGTGGTCTTCATGAACACTGCAAGAATGGAGAGAGAGAGAGAGAGAGAGAAAGAAAGAGAGAGAGTGCCAGGACACACATTGGGTGTCCCCACACCGGCATCTTCGGCGCCGTTCAAGGGAATAGAGAGGGCGTTGGGTTGTACACCGGTGGCCCCGACAACATGTCTTGGGCCCCATGGAGAGGGCGTCGTTGTACGCCGGTAGCCTTAGCACCGTCATCGTTTTCAAGTCCCATCTTGTCCATGCACTTGGTGGAGACGGCGGTGATGTGATGGTGAAGTGGAAGGCGGGGAAGTAAATCCGTTGCCCCGGCGATGCTTTGCCTTTTTCTCCGGATTTTTGATGAATGAGGATGAGGATGAAGATGTCTGGCCTCGTCGAATTAGACAGGTGTGTGGCCTTCGCCTTGTCGGTGCCTGGCCTGGTGGTGTCCGCCTCGTCGGTGTCGGACTTGATGGCTTGCCTTTGCCTCGTAGGTGCCCGACAAGATATGAATTTCTTCATAGAAAAATCACATGTAGGAAAAGTGGCTTTGTCTCGTCGGTTCTAGGACAAAGTCGAAGAAGAGTGTTGATGAGTCGAAGTAGACTTGAATGTCATCGTTGCAACGCAGCTTGATGACGATGGTATATATGTGTACAAGCTCACAGAGGCTTGATATATTGTGGTCACATGACACGATTAAGGCATATGGTCGCTATAGACAAATAGAAGTGTGTCGAAGCAGTTGGCGTCCATTCTAGGTAGAGGCTGATGAAGAATGCCGCCATGTTGATGTAGTTGGCACCTGCTCGCTGACTGACGGGCAGCATCGTGGCGTCTTGTGTCTTGTTGGACCTGAAGTTGCTCTCCACGCCAAGGAGGGGATGAAGTCTGCGGTGGAAGTGCAGCTAGTGGGGGATCCCGTGGTCTCCACTGTTGAGTGGGGACGAGGGCCCCTCTCATCATCTTGAAATTGTGACCAACGGTTCCAACGTGGGGGCATGTTAGGATGCCCCCGCTGTGCCTGTTGGACGGGTGAAGGTTGGCATTGGGGCGCCAAGGTATGCCGCTCATGTTGGGGACGATGGATAGGGGCTTGGTGACTAATCCTGCCCCCAGCTTGTGTTGATGATGAACTTGGCGCTCCTTGGTCATGGAGCCACATCTGGATGCGATTCATTTGATCTTGCAAGTGGAGAAACTCCTATCGTAGGTCTTCTCTGCATGGTGAAGGTGCCTCATTCCGAAGAACGATGAACCTGTTGTTGTTGGGATGGGATGGCCGTTGACCGCCGAAGTGTGGCAGCATGGTGCACAAATGCTTTTTTCGAGGATCTTCCGGGTTGATAGAGAGCGTAGGGCCTGGCAAGACGGACTTCTTACGGGAGTACCGTTTACAGAACTCCTTCATGATGGCTCTTCTCACCACCAGATTGACCTCCGCTGGCTCGGTGCTCATGCATGTCCGCGAGGTCCCTTGCGCCGAGGGACCGAGCACCGTGCTCTTAGTGACACGAGAGCTTAATTGTTGGTGGAGTCGTAGTACCTTGCGGTACTTCCTCCTGTAGTCCCTCATCGGTTGCAGGCTTTCTGACAAACGATCATTTTTCATGAGTCTCCGCAAGTCACCGGAGGCGGCTTCCAAGCCTGCAATAAGCTCAACTCTGGTGCGCCTAGTCGTTGGTGTTGGCAGCTTCGAGTATAATGGCGGGGTAGGGGCGTGAAGTGACGCCATACCGTCCCGCTTGTAGGCGACGTTGTAATAGAGGCATTGGAGTGCCCCATGTCCCCTTTGATGTCGTGTCCTATTCACTCCTTCAACAGGGCACGCACCTCAAGCCTCAACTCGTGGCGCTCCTTCCTCGCCATGATGCATGCCCGCCTTTGCGCCCTCTTGGATTGCACAGTATGGAACTGCATTGGCTCATGGGCTCGGTGCATGTACATCTTGGCGCCGACCTCGATGACAACCATGGTCCGAAAGGGTGATCTAAAATGGATCACCCAAGCCTCCATGTTGGTGGCGTGGGAAAGTCCTCCTACATGAAGAGGATTCTTGATCGGCGGAGCTCCACACCATTGGATCGTCATGGACGATGCCGTGTAAGTTCGGTGAATGGGTTAAGACGATTCTGACGACCATAACGAAACGAAGATGGGAGGAGAACCATGTACTACCGGGCGTGCCAATTTGTTTGACACGAGAAAAACGTACGGAACGCCTCCGCGGGTATGTGCGGGGTCGGTAGTTCTCTCGTGCACACCGGTAAAAAAAGAAAGGGTGCGGGCGTGCCAGTGTATCATAAATACACAAATAAAACAAAGAAGAGGGAACATTATTTTATTAATCATATGAGATAACAAATACAATTCCCAATGTTGCGCTCCGTGGCCTACTAGCGCGGCCAGCCTGACAATGGCGATTGTGCGATCTCCTGGTTCCCGGGGCCTCGGAAGGCTCCCGATTAATTACTCCCGCGGGTTACGCCGCAAGACACCTACGATTAAGCCGCGTGGTCGTCTTCGTCATCTTCGCTTCACGTCCAGCATATATAGTGGTGGTGGTGTGTGTGTGGGCAGAGGCAGAGCCCGTGTCCTCGTCGGTACACGCGCCGCTGAAAGCGTGGCCTTTGCTCCGGCCTCGCCCGCCCTCGCCGTTGCGCCTCGTCGGTCTTGAACGGCGATGAAGAGTTGTTAATGTAGATGGATGCAGTCCGCTCGGCTGGGACTTCTCGACGACTATGCGGCTTCGTCGGGGTACGCAAGGGGTATGCCTCGCGAAAGTATTTTTATTAGGAGATTGGCGTCGGTATAAAACCAGCGCGCGCTCATGTCGGCATAGCCGGTGTGGTCGATGCTTTCGTCTCGGTGCGGCGTCGTGTTTACGGCAGCCGGCAAAGTCGAAGGCGCCGTCTCACATGATCACGGAGCGGTGGTGTCGATAGAGTCTGGAGTCTGCTGATTCGCACAATGAACCTATTCATGTCCTGATGAGAGCTCGTCGGCGTGTGCCCTGCAGACGTACGCGCTCATCTCTTTGCATGCGACATGCATGAGAGAACCTCACGTGCATAGCTCAGTACGTGAGCTTGCTCCTGTACCCTGGGCTGAACCTGTACGTCGGACTGAGTAGGGCGTGACGCCGAGCAGGCAAGGCGAAGCTGAACCTATACGCCGTGCCTCTATGATCAGCCGTACGTGGGGTGGAGCTGAAACTCTTCATCGCACCTGTCTACCCAGCCAGTCCGATCTGCACACCACCATGCTGAGCCGCGCTTGTCCGCCTGCACCGGCCGATACTTGGAGTCAAGACTTATATGCCATTGACCTGAACTGTGTCCGTACGTCAGGATGCGCACTGATGAACCGGCACGAGCTCTGAGAAGCGTCCACATCGGGCAGTACGTCCGCTTGTCTCTTGTCTCTTGGAACCTGTACACCGGTGAAGTGCACGCAAGTTTGCCGCGGAGTTGAACCTGTGCGTCGGGCTGCCGTGGAGCGGAACCTGTACACCAGGAACCGAGCAGCGTCGCGTCGGGCTGTACTCATGTGTCTTGTATATGTCTGTGCCGTCACGCGTTGGCGTTATCAACGACTGGGCACGAAGTATGTGGACTGTGCCGCGGCGCCTTCGGCTCCCGGCGAATGGACGTGGGCTGGTCCTCCGGCAACCGACGGCGATGGCAAACTTTATCGGCGTGGCGGACGCACTGGCAGGCGGGCTATGCGTGGGCGAGCTCCGATGGCTCCGGTGCTGCTTCGTGTGCGGGCTCCCCGGCTCCGTCCCCGTTTTGAACCTGTACGCCAAGTTGTGCCGCGCGCAGGCTGGCCGAGCTGAACCTGTACGCCGAGCTGCCTCTCTACCATAACCGCCTAGCTGCACCGGAGCCCGGTCGAGCGCCGAATTTGGCCACGTCATGTTGGGACCACCGCTTGTTCCTCTCATCTTCAAGAGCACCGCGTGAACGTGAACGCCGGGAAGAATCTCCGCTCCCGCAGCGCCTTGGGGTCTTCCCCTTGGACCTGGGAAGAGTCGTTGGGCAGCTCCTGTATTTGTACGCCAGCTCGACGCGCTGTACCTGCACACCCGACGCCGAGTAATGACGGAGCGTGATGTAGTTAGGACGCACGTCGGTGACTCCAGCTTCCGGTGAGCGGGTCGTGATCTCGGACCATGGTATCACCTCATCGCCTCCGGCAGTGGCGAGCCAACGGCGTGGACAGCGGACCGGCCCACGGCCTGCTCCTTGGCGCACTCCGGGGCTTTCGCGCCCTCGTGCGCTCTGCGCTTCCAACTGCTATGGTGGCGGCGAGCTTCGTCCGCGTGTCCGACGCACCGGTCAACGGGCTGCTCGTGGGCGTGCTCCGACGGTGGCGTTGTTCTGCGTGCTGGACCTTAGGCATGCTAGCTGCGAGAGGAAGAGAAGAAACAATTCAAACATGTACATAAAGTGCAGTCCTCGTGTCCATGGTCGACCTCCTCCTCTTGATCTCTGCCCGTCTTCTCAGATCGTGAGTTCTCCTCTTCGCGATCCGTCTGCGTTCGTCAGGTGCGAGGTCTCCAACAGCGAATTGCTTCCGAGTGAGTCCTCTCCAGATGCGATCTTCGTTGCCTCTTCTTCTCTGGCCTCCGATCCCCGTCTCCTCTTCTTCTGCCTCCGTCCGCAGCTGGGACGTGTGTAGTATATATATAGGCGAAGACTAGGGTTGCGGGCCGCCTCGGCCGTCATTACAGGACGCGCGCGCTATGCCGAGGGCAAAAAATCCGTCGGCGTAGGCCAAAATGTCTTTGGCGTATGATACGCCGACGGCTTCCCTCGGCGTAGCCTCCTCGGCAAAGACCTCCCTCGGCGGAGCATATAGAGGCCGTCGGCATAGCCTGTCGACATGTTGTAAAAACATTTTTTTTAAAATATATTTTTTATTTTTTTCTCAATTTTTTAATCTTTGAATTGTTTGACTCGTTAATCTCTCACTTTGAACATTTTTAACACTAATTATACTTAATATTTAATTAAATTGCAGTCTGGGTCAAACTTCCAGCCGGTCACCCATCCTAATACTACTCCAGCTCCAGTACGCTTAACTTCCTCGTTCCTTCGTAATCTGTTTCCGCAAAGTAATTCATACATTGTTGTCAATACTATGATATCAATCATATTAACTCTTATATCATCAAGTCACATGTTTGTATTTTTTTAAATTACAAACAATCATTTAAGTAAACATTAATGAATAAGTAAAAATATTATTGAATTCAAATAAAAATATAATAATTTTACTTTTTGTATTTTTCTATTTAATATGGAATAATTAATATCTTTAAATCCGTAAATCGGAATTCGACAAATAATATGTCTAAATTTATCAGAAAAATGATATGAATCTAAATATGATATCTATATCAACTAATCACAAACCCTCCGTTTTTGAATTAGCTATTTGGTGGTTGGTTCAGAAAATCCCCTTTTTTGCGCTCGGAAAATAAAAAATGGCTTTTGTGTGTGATGAAAAGGAAAACTTGCATTGGATCTTTGATAAAATAGCATATTGTAACCTAAAAATGATTTTTATAAAAAAACATGAGCATCGGATCATGTACCTGTAGTTCATATCTGACTCACTTCCTACCGATTCGGCAGGAATTTATCTTTTTTACTAGAGGTGGACATAAACGTTTCGGATCCCCTTGTTGGGACATTGTCCATATAAGGTGGTCTAGTATTTTTGTAAAATGTGGTGGCAGCATTTTGAATTAGCCATTTGGTGGTTGCTTCACAAAACCGTCTGTTTTTTGTGCTCGGAAAATGAAAAATCTCTTTTTGGTGCGACGAAAAGGAAAACTTTCTCCTACAACATTATTCGTCATCCCATGATACACATGTATGCACAGAATAGGCACATTATCACAAACTATGCATTAATTCTAGCCATAACATTGGTCATTTGACCCGAAAACCAAGAAACCTTGAATGAGATAGGTCATTTTGTGAAGGTTTTTTGAGACATAATCAATATACCAAGTTTGATATTTTTCCTTATAACTATGTCACATAATATGACACCACGCAAAGGTTTCGATCGTTTTTTGAATTTTTATGCCAGTTTTAAACTATCGTCAAACTTTGTCGAACGACGGGAATGAAGATTCTTAGCTCGGGGCCGAGCCTTGCTAAACTTGCATTGGATCTTTGATAAAATAGCATATTATGAATCTAAAAATGATTTTTGTAAAAAAAAATGGGCATCAAATCATGTACCTGTAGTTCATATCTGACCCACTTCCTAGCAATTCAACAGGAATTTGTCTTTTTTACCAGAGGTAGGCGGAAAGGTTTCAGATCCCCCTGCTAGGACATTGTACATATAAGGTGGTCTAGTATTTTTGTAAAATGTGGTGGTAGTATTTTGAATTAGCCATTTGGTGGTTGCTTCACAAAATCGTCCGTTTTTTGTGTTCGGAAAATGGAAAATGGCTTTTTGGTGCGATAAAAAGGAAAACTTCCTCCTGCAACATTGTTCACCATCCCATGATGCACATGTATGCATAATATGGGGACATTATCACAAACTATGCCTTGATTCTAGCCATAACATTGGTCATTTGACCCGAAACCAAGAAACGGTCGAATGAGATAGGTTATTTTGTGAAGGTTTTTTTCAGACATAATCAATATACCAAGTTTGATATTTTCCTTATAACTATGTCACATAATATAACACCACGCGAAGGTTTCGCATTGTTTCGATCGTTTTTCAATTTTTTATGCCCGTTTTAAACTATCGTCAAACTTTGTTGAACGACGGGCATGAAGATTCTTAGCTCGGGTCCGAGCCTTGCTAAACTTGCATTGGATCTTTGATAAAATAGAATATTGTGAACCTAAAAATGATTTTTATAAAACAACATGGGCATCGGATCATACCAATTCAGCAGGAATTTATCTTTTTTACCAGAGGTAGACGGAAAGGTTTCAGATCCCCTGTTGGGACATTGTCCATATAAGGTGGTCTAGTATTTTTATAAAATGTGGTGGTAGTATTTTGAATTAGCCATTTGGTGGTTGCTTCACAAAATCGTCCGTTTTTAATGCTCGGAAAATGGAAAAATGGTTTTTTGGTGCGACAAAAAGGAAAAATTCCTCCTGCAACATTGTTCGCCATGCCATGATGCACACGTATGCACAATATGGAGACATTATCACAAACTATGCCTTGATTATAGCTATAACATTGCTCATTTGACCGCCAAGAAACCTCGAATGAGATAGGGTATTTTATAAAGGTTTTTTTGAGACATAATCAATATACCAAGTTTGATATTTTTCCTTATAACTATGTCACATAATATAACACCACGCGAAGGTTTCGCATTGTTTTGATCGTTTTTGAAAATTTTATGCCCGTTTTAAACTATATATAATGTTTTATGTTTCACTTAATTTTTATTTACAAATGTGTAATATTTGAGTGTAGATAGATAGATCTTATTTTTCTACAAATTTTGATATATTATTTATATTTTTCCAAATTAGAATGATTTAGTTATAATTTTTCAAAGTTTAACGAGGTAAAATAAAAAAATAGCTACGCCGAGGGCAATTCTACGCCGACGGCTGTTTGGCGGGGCTGGCCTAGACGATGGCTACGCCGACGGCCCCGACATTTGGCCATCGGCGTAGCTTCCTATTCTTGTAGTGCGTTCAACCGCTACCGATTTTATTGAACCAGATAGAGATAGAACGTGGCGTCTTCTTATCTCTTCCTCTGATCTTCTTGGCTCACACGTCTGCACAAGAAAAAAAACCACCATTGTACGTACCTAATTGCATGGCTGCATATGGGCCCTGTCCCAGACCGAAGCGTGATGTTCCGGTTGAGCCGAGGTCATTTAAACATAGCTTAATTATCTCTTCAGCTCATATGTACTAGATTTAGGGGTGCGTCTTGGCGCACGATCCCGTTGATTTTGAGCCAATTTAGCGATTATAAGTGAGTAAAAATAATAACAAAATGGTTGACCATAGTGTCAAAGGCTCAAATTTGATAGATGGTTTCAAATGAAATTATAATTCAATTGTTATACGAACAAATTCAAAATGATGTGTAAGGTGAACACTGCGTAGCTGAAGTTACCTAAGGCAGGTCTATATCTTAAGGCTGATATGTGCTGAGCAACAAAAGAAACAGTGGCTAGTAGCAACATCAAAAGTCAGCCAGCTAGTGGGTTCAAAAGTTGTTCATAGGGTGCGGTGGAAAGCTTCCAAGAATCCACATTCTTCATGGTATTTTTGGCCACACAATCTATAGAGACCATTTCACAAGGACATCCCCTCCGAAGACATGATACCCTAACACTGCAGAAAAGACGGAAACATGCAACAAAATATCAAATTTCACAACACAATGCTTGAAGGAGAAATGAACACTTATTGAGACATCGAGTGTAACCGATGTACTCCCAGTAATAGTCATGAATAAATAGCTTTAGTTACCTTAAAAGTTTGAACTCAACAACAACATTTCCATACCACAATCTGGAAAAGGTACTATTTATACCCCTTCTATTTCTCAGATTTATAGTGAATATAATAGTAGAAAAGCAGTAGCAAAGCTGAGTAATTTTAAAAGCATAAGGTGCATGTATATCAAATAGAATCTGGATACGTTATTCAGAGATATAAAATATACCTGAAATATGAAAACGGTACTTCACAGTTGTCGGGTAGATTAAACCAAGACAAAAATTAAGGAGATCGAATAGGGGAAGCAAGTGGCGTTTGGCAAGAGTGCTAGAGAAAAATCATTAAGCTAAAAAGTTAACCTTTGCTATTTTTCATCAAATTAAAACCTAACTACCTCTCATAACAATTGAGGACATCTTAGAATTATAGAGCAGGGTAATGTTGACGATCTCGGCTCAGATATAAGATCACAAAGAACCAAAAGTTGCATAATAGGAGTCCTTTGTGTTGTGATCTAAATATACCTTTTTTAGCTTTTACTCTGTTTCTTTGCCAATGCATATGGCTTACTTAGTTTAGTTTGTTCGTATATACATCAAGAGATTGGGTATATTGTACAAGTTTAATAATTTTATCAAGCAAGTCTAATTTACATCGCTAATCGTTCTCCACTGTATATACAACTGCTGGAACACGTACATTCAATCATTCCAGAAGTATAATTGGTGTTATGGGGAGCTTAGATATACTCTCCTTTCAACACTTTATTTTGGTAGCATATATATCTTCTCGAAGATGTAAAAGTAGCTGCATAGTCGAGCGTACATGTTTGTTACGATGCAGATTTTTGTACAAACCTGTACCAAAGGAGAAGTACGCATCCCATTTACCATGCTGCTACTTGATAAATCCATACTTTTCTTTGAAGGGGCAGTATATACTTCGTTTGTAACATTCGTACATATATCTTTGGTGGCAAGCAGTATATACTAATTTGAATAATATGTGAACACAGGAAAAAATAGTGTATGTTTCTGAACGATAATAAGTATGTACTTCTTCGCAAAAGATAACAACACCCGCACATATGAAAAACGGTATAGAAAGGAGATCATGTTGAAGTATATACACCTTTTTTTAACCAATGAAGTCGTGTTTATCATCCAGTGAAGCATATACTCATTTTAATGAATAACCAATCAAAGTTTAAAAAACTTGTACAAACCTGGAGCTGGCCTTTGTCATGGTGGCAGAAGTAGTCGGGGAGCATGAGGTCTTGGAGGTGGTCGGCGTCGTTGCGGTCCCTGTGCCCATTGCGCTGCCCTATAATTCACCGCTGCCGACCTCGCCCCAAGTTGACGAGTACTTCATGGCAATCCTCACAACCCAGATCAGAGACCACCCGGTTCACCTACGGTGCCCACCTCTTGTGCTCTGATGTGTTGATATCTGCAAAAACAAAATATATGAACAAATAAACCTCGATCAGAGCTTGCATGGTATAGAAATTATCCTAATTGGCTTATCTATGACCTAGAAGAATAGTCCATATCAATATTTCTCTATTTAGGCCATCTGTGAAAATAAATATAATTATATGACTAATTAGGATATCAAGCACAAATATTATGATCATAACTGAGTCTGTCAAGAGCATACAAAAACTACCTAGGTCGAGTACATGCACATTTAGTATTCGCAAAGTACATCTATTTGGAGCCTAACAGAATTTTGGATAGTTGTCCTCAATACTGTAGAACCAGAAACCTAAAGGTAGTGCATGACAGAGAAGGTTTCTAGAAGTTAGTCAACTGAAACTCTTCTTTTAGTTAGTCAGTAACCATACAGTACTTCTGATATACCGACAAGCATATGGTCCAAATCTGGCTCTTATATGTATGAATGGAGGGAGTAAAATATGCCGATAGGGTTGCTTTAATTGGCAATTACTTGAACAGAGGGAGTAAATATTAGAGAATGTTTTTTCTCCTCTCTACTAATAAATACCCTAAATTTGCATTCTATGATAGGAGAAGCTGGACCAGTATTTGGTATGATAACATATATGACACTAAATTCCTGATAACCGCAACATGATAAAACTTTCTTCTGAAATAGTATTCTGAGCTCTTGGCTACACATGAGTGTCGTAATTACTCGGATAATGTAATGTCATCAGAAAAGAGTACGCTAATAAATATACATACACCTAAAAACGATTGACGGAGAAGTTGTAAGGATCTAAAGAATTAAAGATAGGAGACAATAAACACACCATGTGTTTAATATTCCTGGTTGCATCTTGAAAAGTAAGTATATATTTGGTGGATTAATATGTCTCAATAATATAGATCAGGTCACACATAAAACACATGAAAAATAAGATAAAGAGCAACACACTGTATCAAGCTTGTGTCAAGCTTGGCAGGATTAAAAAACAGAGAACTCGTACAAAGCATCAAGAAAAACATGCAGATTCAGCAGCCGTGGAACATCTAAATTCAGAAATAGATAAATACTAAAAGTTGAGAATTCATCAGAAATTCCACTTACTCGAAGCCCTTAACACTGTCACTTCTTTTTGTTTCCTATTGATTCAGCGTGTCACAAACTCAGAATGATATCTGCTTTAACAATGCCATTAACAAAGCTATATTTGCATGGTCAAAATAATTCACGTAACTTACAAAAAGGCGAAACAAACCGTGAGAGACCGGCAAACCTAATACATAAAACACATATAATATGTGCCTGACATGCATGTAATCACCTGGTCAGGCTGAACATAAGGAGCCGTTTTGGGAAATAGGGCCTTTTGCACAGATGAACGCTCAACAACCTTGGAACCACTACACAAAAAGAGAAAGCACATCAATAAGAAATGCAAGGATCTTCTATAAATTACCGCCGGATGGGGTTGACGGAGGAATGCTACGAAGACCCCATACGATGGCCAACAATGCAGAAGAAGATCAAAGTTAGGACATCCCGGCACTTGTTTCTCACTGTTGAATCAGAGATTTCTAGGGGTCGATGGAGAAATACAGCCTTGGTTAAAATACTACAAGAGAATCTATGAGCAAAACTACAAAAACAAAAATAGAACTATTTCCTAAACCACTTGTCTGCACGAGCAGCTCTGAGAAAACATAACATGGTGCTCTCTTCATTCAAGAGGATAATAGCCTGAAGTTTGAGAAAACAAGCACGTTGATCTTCCATGTACAATCTGGAAAATTTAAAACATATCATTTGCTTAAAGTTTGCTGCAAGACTGACAACTCAAGTTACTATCGTCGATTCGGGCTAAATTTCAGGAAAAAGGAGCAAAAGTAAGACATACACCGTTTCCAGTAGGATTTCTATCAAATAGGTTGTACACGTAGAAAAAACGAAATCTGCACAAAAGAAGATGAGGATTAGAGAGGATAGAGATAGAGGGGAGGAAGGTGTGGACCTGTAGGTAGACCTATTCTTGACGTTGATGACGGCTGCGGTGACGCCATGGCCGGTGATGGCAGCACAGACGAGGATGGCCGACGCTGCTGAGGGGGAAATGGTTGCGCGCGTTTGGGCGGCACAAGGATGACTGCACGACGTTAATTCCAGGGGGCGGGCTGTCACCACACAGAGTGCCTCACATGGTCGACGTGGCGGATACCACTACAACAGCTCTGTACACCACCGGGAGTCATGCTGTGAGTGCGCCATCGAAAGATGATGGCCTCGGAGCAGCCAGCGAGCGGTGCTGGGCATCATACATATATGCAGCCTAGAGAACCACCTCTTGAATCTTCTGCTCCTCTTCTCTACTTGCATTGGTAATAAAAGTACATGTTTGTTTAGAAGACATTGCAATTATGTAAAAGACACTTAAAAAATAATGGGCAACGATTCCAACATGAGTCGTTAGTGCATCATGGGCTTTCATCAACCATCATAGAATATGTAGCTGGAAAATCAATCTGGCTTCAAACCATAGCACACCGCAAATCTGCATGTAGGGGCATAGAGACAAAGCAAGAGGGGATAAAAAATTATAAATCTTAGATGATGGGCCAAAACACATGAAGAGCTCACCAGAAATTTTTGGTCAACGATCTGTGTGTGAGAGAGAGAGAGGAGGGAGGGAGGGGGAGAGAGAGACCAGACTCACCTGAACCTATATATCTGTGCTCCTCCCGCCGGCAACAAGCTCAATTCCGCCCGGCCTTCCTCGATTCCGGCCATCCACGCTCGATTCCGGGTGGATCGAGGGTCGTCGGTGACGAACCCATCCGAACCGAGCCCCTCCCCTCGTGGCCTCCTCCTGATCGTGGCCGGACTTCATGGGCCAAGAGGATACATGATGGAGAGGGGCTTACCTCGGCTTGCTGGCATCGTCCAACTCTCCGGCGGCGGCCTACATGTTGCCCCTCCTGCTAGGCGACGAGAAGGAGGGAGATGGCATCCATCCACCGCTTCACCGCGTGCTCCTCCACGCCGACCTCCGCTTCCTCCATCCAGGGCGCCATTCCTGCCTCTAGCCCCCCTCGGTACAGCCATGGAGAAGACGGGAAGATGGGATTGTGGAGCAGAAAGAGGAGAAGGAGGATAGGGCAGAGATGAACGCTCGATAGGGATAGGGGGGTGGCGGCAGCTCGCCCGAGATTTGGAGTTGAGCGAGAGGAGAGTGAGAGAGGTGCGCCGTTGGAGGGGATTGGAGAGGAGAGATGAGAGAGATGATTGGATGGTGGCGGCTAAGGTTAGCAAGCTCTCCCCGGCTGAGCACCATGCGGCGCCGCACCCACTGCCCCTGACGATTCAGTCCGTACCCACTAAACGCACACGGAAATAAAACAGACGAGGCTGATATGCGGACCCAGAAATCTCTTGACAGCAAATGACGCAACTGGACCAAGTGGAGCGCACGCGTGGGTAGTAGCGAGGAGTGCGTGCTGCAAATTGGCAGTTTACTGTTGATCTGGGTAAAACAGTTACCACAAACGAACGGCTCGGATTTTGTTTCAGCACTCGATCTGATGGTCCAGAATGGCTAGCACCTATGATAACCCCATGGGGATGCACCAATTATACCTTTAGATACGTACGATCGAGCCGCAACATAGGTGGAGAGTCCCGACGCCAGCTGGCCAGGCTCGTATATATGGCCTAGCAAATTGACTCTTTGGAGTCCATCAATTACATGAGACGTATGGCTCCAGCCCCACATGGAAGTAGCTAGCGTGTTTGCTTGTATAATAAAAATACATATTCACAGTAGTATTTGTATCTATGATTATACAAAAAATGCAGTGTGTTTGAAATATTATTTGGTACAAAATCACGTCGAACATCCGTCTTATTCCAAATCTCATGGTTAACGCGTAATATACGGCGCTAGAATTATTGATGTCATGGGTTATTAATCCCTAGTTGATCATCATTGTTATAGATAGAAACCTAAGTTCTATTGATCCATTATATCATCACTTAGGATGATACCTAAGTTTTATTTATTTTGAGAAAATAATATTTTATTTCTCTGAAATATAGATGATAACACATAATTTGCAAATACTTTGATAAAGACTCTTCAAAGGACATGAGCAAGTGATGAACTTGCCTTGTGATTGCAAGGTAGTGAAGTCGGATGCTTGCACTGGACCTTGAGCTTCTATGTCTACAAAACATCATTATTGCCCGGTAAGGACAATATTTAAAGAAGCAAAATGATTATGCAAAGTAATGTAATGCATTATTTATTTTTGTGTGTGTTCTCCTCATTATTTAAATTACAAAAATTCTTTTTAGTAGTAAAGAATTTATAAATATTAATTATTAATATTTATTGAATATTGTATTCTTTTATTTTATTTCATTTTATTTGAATTTTATTTATTTAATAATTCCTTTAAGAATTATCATTTAAATACAAGAATGATATTAAATATTTATTTTGTATTTTTTCTAAAATACTACAATATTAATATATAATAAAAGTGGTTTTTATTTATTTTTATCATCTTTCTTTAATTTTATAAAATTCCATAAGGAATATATATTATAAAATTCTTGATAAAAATTATATGCATAAAAATTTATTTCTTAATTTACTTAGATAGATTGGATTATTGTGAATCTAAAAATATTTTATTTATAATTTTTAGATTTTTAGTTTATTTTCTAGAATTTATTTAAGTTCAGGGGTATTTTAGTCTTTTCTTAATGATTAAAACTTTCTTTAGGTTGTTGGGCTGGCCTTGTTGGGCTTATTGGGCCATTTTGGCCCAAGTGGTTAGAACCAAAAAGGCTCCCCTAAGGGTTGGCCCTCTCAGCCCACACCCCCTGTCCTTCTCTCTTGTTCCCCCTTTCTCCTTCTTCCTCGACCCGTGGTCGCCGATACCACTGTCGGCCGATTCACGCCGTCGTGGTCCCCCCGACCGCTGCCATGATGCATGGTGTGGTTGTTGACCCTACTCCTCCTTCCAGTCCATCTTGATTTGGACTTGGGGCCCTCCTGTGGCCAGACCGGCTCCGTCCCGAACCCTAGGGTTTGGGGTGGTGTTGGTGCTGCCGCCCTCGAGTGTTGCTGTGGTCACCGCCTCGGCTCGGTGCGGGTTGCAGCGCCCCTTGGGGTGCTCCCCGTGCCGCCGTGATCATCGACTCCTTCTGCTTCCTCTTCTCGACCACTGCTACAATCCTCCTGTAAGTTGCTCTTTCCTACCTCTCGTGCTCTCTGTACTATGCCACCCTGTCTTGTGTGTTTCTAGTGGCTACCCCTGATTAGGGTTCATGTCCCGATTAGGGTTCATCCCTCTGTTGATGTTTGATGGTGAATTGGATCTAGTAGTGATGATCCTTGAGTATGATGCTTATGTGGATCACTGTCCATAGTTAATTTTCATGGTGCTGGTGGCTTTATTGTTCGGATTCCAATGGATAATTGGATATGGTTTAGTGGATACTGTTACTGTGAGACTATTACTTGTGGATCATGTTGATTTGGGATCTTGCTACTGTCAAAATATTGATACTAACAGTAGTTCTGTCAGCGATTGTTCACTGCATCTATAATTGTGGCTTGTATGGTTATATCCAGATTGAGATTTTATTCTGATGATGTTCTGTATATATACATATAAACTTGAAATGATTCCTGGTGATTGATACCAGGAAAATGATGATTAGTTGCTTGTTAGTTTATCTATGCAAGCTAGATACTTAATCTGCTTGGTTTAGAATCTACTCTTGTGACACCATCTTGAAATGGTACACATGACTAGGTTCTACTACTTGGCTTGATTCTGTTAATTTTAAGATTGAATTAAGGCCAAAGATAAATTGGAAATTTATTCTTTAAACAACAGTGCCTATGATGTTGGTCTGAGGCTTAGGAACTAGGTTCCTATCTTGTTGTTCCTCCTAGATCTGTTCTGGTAGTGATACCAGTCACTTACTGTGGACTCCCTTTTATAAAATGATTGGTGTGCTACTGGTTTTGCATGGATCCATAAGATTTATGGATTCTGGGGTGCTACTCTTTTAAGAGATGTGCCCAGAATTCATAATCTTGACTATGATTATATTATATTATAAGATTTGGCTTTTATATCCAGTATCAGTGATGTTGGTTTGAGATCCTGGTGTTACTTGTATGGTTTTCTTATGGCTATGACTTTAGTATTCAAAATCTTCTAGGATGGATTCATCTCACTTGGATGAATACTGAGAAGTTTAATATAAAGCAACACATGAATTCTTATCTAACTTAGATAGATAAATCATGTGATGGTTTTATACTACTCACCACAACAGTTGAGTTGTTGAGGTTGTAAACTAGTTGATCTTGTGGTCTGATCTTGCTGCTGGTGTTGCTGGCCTGATCTGGTTCTTCCCCTGATGCTGTTCCTACTACTTCCAGCTCCTGGAACTTGTCCTTGAGCTTGATATCCACCTTCTGGTTCCTGTTAGCTTGACCTTGACCTTGCTATCCACCTGATACACCCCCTCCTTATGTCACCATCTTGGTGAGTACTGGGTTGATCTGATGTGTGTTGTGGGTTTGGTTTGGTTTGGACGTGGCTAAGCTGCTGATGCTTGATGTGTATGTGCAAGGAAATGGTGTTGTGGTGCTTGCCCACAACTATGTTGAGCTGTTTTGCTTGTGTGGACAACAGTGGCTGTGTTGACAGCACACACCATGCATTTAGGTGTGTAAGCTATTTGTGTGCCTGCTGCATCCTTATGGATATGCTCAGGGAATGATCTACCTTTTTATCTGATTACATTTATTTGCCTGGTGAAACTTGCCCCTCTTACTGCTTGAAATCATTTGACTTGTGGCTTATGGATTATGAAAGATTTAATTCTTTCATATTGGTGAAACTTGCCCCTAAAGATTTACCCAATGATGTAAAGTGGAATAGTGCATCTCACTGTCACTACTGAGAGTAAAAATATCTTAACCCTTTATTTTCTTTCTTTTTGTTTGTTCTTTGTTTTGCAGGTACCAAACTTGAAGATTCAATATTAGAATTTTTCTTCTTTATAGAATAGTTCCCTTGTAGTCTTTATTTTATTCTTTTGTAAGAAAGATGTATTAATTAAATAATATGTAATTTCCTCCTTTTGTAATTCCACTCTTGTAAAGATTCTTTATTAATTTTGTAAGTTACATTTTGTAACTTATTGATGAAATGATTATATGAAATAAATATTCATTTATTTTAATTGTCAATCTTACATAGAGTTTCTGGTTACTATGTATTGTTTCTTTACCATCTTCATAAGTTACATTTTGTAACTTATTCATTTAGTAAATATATGGAATAAATATTCATTTACTTGATTGTGTTATGTTATTTAAAGTTTGAGTTATTAAATATTATTTCTTGATAATATTACTCAATCATAATCTTAATATTTTAAAAATATAAATCCAAATATCAAGTTTGAATTCAAATTCCTTACCCCAAAACATATTAATCCATAAAGATCATGTCAAAGTTTATAACGATCATTCTCCAAGACTATTCCTAAACTTAAAGAGTGAAAGAAACTTTGATCACTTTAAGTTTTTATTTGGCGAAAAATTTACCCATATTTTTACAGATGAATGCATGCAATTGCACCGATTCCTAAATCTATCTTTCGTTGGTTCCTAAATGCTGGGATGTTGCACCTAGCCTCAGCGAGCAACGGGTCGGGCGAGGGGCAGTGGGAGAAAGCTGCTGGGAGAGCGTCGACGAGGGGACCAAGGGACGTCCACGAGTCAAACCAGACTGAGGTGGAGGACCCATCACCCGACACCACCCTTGTAATGGCACGGTACATGGGGACCAGGGACTGGAAACCGCGCCAGGAGGGTGTCGAGGGTTGCGGGTGCGCACCCATGTAGCTTCGACGGATCCAGCGTGTCCAGGGGGTGTCGCAGCCGGTGAAGAGGGCATGGAGGTTTTTGAGCAGCATGCAGGTATTCTACAGTGCGAAGTCCATGACTCCCAGCCCCTCCCTCGGATCGCAGGTAGCACACCAGGTCCCAAGCTACCTGGCAGTCTCCCCCGGAGCAGGAAGCCACAGATTTCCAGAGCATAGCACGCCTTGGCCTGTCCATTTTGACCAGCATCCCTTTTGCAAGGGGGAGTACGGACATGGGGGGGTGGGAAGCGCCGAGAGGATAGCAATGACGAGGGTCAGCCGTCCGCCGATCGGGATCAGCGACGTACGCCAGCTCAGGATCCTATTTGTTTGTTTAGTTGTTCGTAAAATACATGAAATTCTCACGTTGGTATGATTACAAATTATAATGATGTGTTATATTAATTGTGTGAATTAGAAACCATTGTAACTTTCTGGAATAAACCATGGATGTTTTCTAAAAAAGGAACTAATAGAAATTTGTATGTAGTCACATCATAGTTATACCAGAGGAACTCATTGAACATAAATATTGTCCAAACAATCGCACTCAATGCAAATTTTATTTCTAGTTGAGTGTGGTTTATAGAAATATTTATAAGATTTACAATACTTAAAATTTAACAATCTAGCTCTATACAAAATCCTCAAGAATTAGTATGTATATTGACTCTCTAATTTATTTTGAATAAAAGTGGCAACGTATCATTTAATTTTACGAAGAAAATATTAGTAGCGACATATCTTGACAACAACCTAGTTTGTTGATATTGATACTTGTGTAGTGGTGTCATCTCTCTCTCTCTCTCTCTCTCTCTCTCTCTCTCTCTCTCTCTCAAGCAGACACATGCACAATAACCAACATTCGACCCTCCACCTTTTATAAAAAATAAGTTGATCAATTGCTTTTTTGGCTTTAATCCTTCAAGAACTATACAATCATCAATTGATGTTAATATATCATGTTTAAGTAAACTCATGCAATCTTTGTAATTAATACTATTTAACTCGATACACTTTGGACGAATCTAACGTTTGTGATATGTTCATGTATGGTTATGATGATCTATTGGCAATGATTTTCTTAACTACAACTATAAAAATCTATTTTGACTTGTGATTTTTTCAAACAAATTTGTGATGATATTTTTGTATTGATCGTGTATAGGCATTTCTATGAATATCAACTCTTTTTTATGTACTAACAAAAGTAAGATCTACTAAGTTTATTATGAGATGCTTTGCTTTTCTTATAATTTCTGGCATACCTCTCTTTTCTCTACCATATTTTTTATGGTGGAGTTCGTTTGTGATATGAATAGTTAAAAAATTCATGATGGATTAGCATTGATATGTTTCGTGCACTTATCAATATCTATTGGTTGTGGTCCATTAATAAAATATGGTTAGCGATGGTTGGATATTTTTGCATTTAAGATAATTTGCTAGTTCATCTGATTTTTCTATTGTATCATGTTTTGATTGTATGCTTTCCAAATGTTGAATTTTTGGAATATGACATATTGACAAGATGAGGTGTAACTCTTGTTTATAAGAATAATTAATGTGTGAGTATGTGAATGTATGGACCAGAAGCTTGTATAAGAAAAATATGATTTCATGTGTTTGTATTTTTATTCGAGTTTGTAAGGATGTTAATTTTCATTTGTTGTTGTAGAACCTTTTTTGCTTTTCTCTCATAAAAAATAATATGTACAATGACATGAATAGTCCATGAAGGAGTGTAGCCTCTTTTGATGCTAGAATTCTCTATCGCCTCAAACCTCTTCTCTGCCATTTTCATTTCTATTGAAAAGTGATTGTTTCTGTTTCTGTCTAGTTTTCTTCACCTTTAACATTTTTTCTCTATACTTTAGTTTAGCTATATTACATTAGATTGATCTTCACGCAGTGTCATGGTGATTGAGATGATGAAGAAACGGAGGCTCGATCATTGCCTCCATATAATGCTTTGTTTTTTTATTGAGCTGTTTTTAGTCTATGGAATCACGTGTTTTCACAGCTTGTTCTTTCTAGTTGTCGTTTTCTTGGAGGTTAAGCGATAAAGGTGGACCTTGGACAATCTATCATGTGAGGAGCATATCCCAGGCACCACTATTTGTCCGGCTAGTTCTTACATGATCTTTGAAAACCTATGAGATTAATTTAAGAGTTTACAAACTTATGTTTTTTTTTTGGAAAAGAGTATATATATAGGAATACCAATTACACCCGGCCTCTGCAACAACGCATGCCCTAGCGGCCCTACGTATGTACACAGTCTAGAAAAAAAAATTATAAAAAAGAAAAGTCCCGCTACAGAGAATTAATCCTCAAAGCAACGACATTGACACCATCAGAACAACACCAGTAGTCCTCCACTCCAATAGCAACGCCTTTAAGAAGGAAACAGTGCCAAGCGCCGTCGTTGTCCGATCAAAGATCATAGGTTTTCATCCTGGAGAAAGTCCTCGCTCACAAAACAATGCCTTCAACAAGGTCATTGCCAGGCACAACCAGTTAAGGCCAGACCTTGGATTTTCACCCTGCAGGGTAAGACTGAGAACTCCCCATGTGTTGTCTTCCCGTACCAAAAGTCGCTGCAACGAGTCCCAGATCACGCAGTCAGTTCTCTGTCGTCACAAGAACTAAAATCACCATCGCTACCCTCATATTTCCGCTTTCCTGACATTCTCCGCATCTGACTTCACCACGGCTGTAAGAATGGCACTTGGTGGGAACAAACAACAGAGCTTCGTAACGCTCCCGCTAAAACCAAACGGCCAGAAAAACAAGGTGCGCACGACCGAATACCTTCCGATCCAGCAATCTCTAGGCATGATACGCCCATGGGAGTTTGCCGGCGAAGCCTTCCGGAAGCCGCCTCTCCAGACCAGATCAATGAGGGCAGACATCAAGCAGATCTCCGTCTTCGTGCGAAAGAAACCAAAGGACCACCTCCTTTATTAGATCCGGCACAGTGATCCCCACACCGCCGGCCGTTTCCGGAGAACGGATCGAGCAGGCCGACCATCGGTGCCGATGAGCACGTAGGCTTAGTACCGCCTCTAAGGGCGCGCCTTCGCCTCTATCCTGCAGCACCACGTCCGCCGCTTCCCCCAGATCCCGGCCAACGCTGCCCCGGTCCAGCAGCCGCCGGCCCCGAGCACGAAACCACCGCTCCACGCAGCCCTCCTCGTCATAGCAGGGTGACGCCACCGTGCCGAGCCGCGCCACCTAGCCGGACGCCGCCACGCCCCGCGCACGCGCGCCGCCGCCGGTCGTCGATCTTGGCCCACGCCTAGATCTGGCGAACTAGGGGTAGAAGAGGGGCCCCGCCGCCACCGACGCCGAGCGGCTTTGCCACCGGCGCATCCCGGCGGCGGCGAGGAGGGAGGAGCGGAAGGGGGACGGGAGGACCGGCGGCGGCTCTAGGTTCCCCCGTCGCTCGCGGGAGCAACACGGGAGGGATCGATTCATAATTTTTTTCTATAAAAAAGTAACCACGCTAGTGTATTATATCCATATATGTCTGAACAGGCACGTATGTAATTAAGCTAAAACCAGATCACCTGATTGTATTGATCAGCTTTTCTAAAGACGTATTGATTGTTCTTTCTAGAACACGTTCCGATCACTCAACATTGGAGAACCGATCTGTTCGGCACATTTTAACCTAGCTTCCCTTAGATACATAACGATCAGCTTTGGATTTTTAAAAACACAGATGTGCTTTGGAGTCAGCTCCTCTTTGTAATTAAGCAACATCAGATCATAGTGATCAGCTCTTTTTTTGAAACACGTATTGATCAGCTATGGAGTTTTACTTTTAGGTGACCGACCTGTTCTTGGTACGGACTCTACCAGCATAAATCTGGCCCATTTAACTTAAATCTGGCCCATTTAACTTATGTTTCCTACTACCCGCAAAAAAAAACTTATGTTTCCTATAGCCGGCCTGAAGTCCATGGTACGGAGTATCCTGTTGAATTTGGCCAGAAGTCACGTACGGGGGTTTCCTTTTGTATTTACCGTGTCAGATATACTCACGTGTACACTTAAGGGCCTGTTCGGTTTTAGTGGGATCAACAATGGATCGGGAGGTGTTAACAGGAAATTGAACTGTATTTCCTGCCGTTCCATGCCAATCCCTCCCAACTTGGGTGTAATCGAACAAGGCCTAAGTGTTTTACATAACACCTTTTATCTTTTAATCTGTATTGTTAAAATAAACAATATAGTATATTTTATAAGCATATGTGGATCAATCTGGTGCCCCAGACGACACTCTTATATTACTTTTAGTATATAATAGATAACTGAAGAAGGCATGTGCCCGATCTTACAAATTAATAAAGCCTCAAACGGCTGATCGATACAATGGTGACGGAGATAACATTCTCTAACAGATGATGTATAATAGGGCATTCAAAACAGGTGATTTAAAAATTATACATTACCAAGAGTGTTTTACATTACCAGTTCACTTTTTACTTTTTCAGATGACATATAATAGGACACCTGTGACACAACAGGTGATGTAATTTAGTGTTGGAAATATGTCCTAGAGGCAATCATGTATAATGTAATTCTTATTGTATTCATAAAGTTATTAGTTATTAACTTGTTCTTGTATCAACATCTAATATGTACCATTGACTATGTGATTCAGTTGTAAAACTATATATTCATGTTGTTCATACTAGATTGTCTTTAGTAATCAAGGTTGTGCAAGACACATAACTTAGACTAATGTGAAAGTCGGTTAATAACTCTGTTCTACTTGTCATGGGAATGGTGATGCTATTTCGACTTACACGGACTCGATTAAAGACGAGTCGGAGTGACCCATATTAAGATACAACGAAAAGATTGTTATTTGTATGTTTCAATCAATGTAATTCTTAGACCTGAGGTTGTCGCACAATTCGATTTGTGGATCACCGACTTAGGTTCTATCAATTGTTGTTCTATCACAGGGCAGTTATAAAGGCAGAGTTTGGGGCGGCTGAGAATCGAGGTGCGTGATGTGGATAACTAAGATGAGATTTTCCCCCTACGACTGGAGAGATATTCTCTGGGCTCTCTCGGATGATATGATTTAGAAAGCATGGCCATACATGATTCGGTTAAGTGTTAACCGAGGCGATCAACTAAAGTTAGTCGGATGAATCACATATCATGGATCCAGAAGAGAGTTGAGATACTTAAAAGATGACAATAATTCGCCTATAGCTCGACAAGCTATATCGTGAGGCAAAAGAGGCTTGGATGTAAGTCACATTTGAAGGTATGTTGTCATGACTCTTTGGTACTTGGGAGTGGGCACGTTCTGCTAGGAGTCGCTTCTGATTGATCGATTGTCAGTCGGACTCCAATCATGTCCAAGTCGCCATGAACCTGCGGGGTGAAAGAACATTTTATAATCCCTAGTGTTTTGTGTGTTAGATAACAATATCAAAGATTATTTAATGTGTGTTGAAGTGTTGCAGCTCTCTTTGAGAAAAAAGGGAAAAGGACTCTGCCTTTGGGGGCGGATAATCCGTCCCTCCCTCTTCCCAAGCCGGCGCAAGCCCCAGAAGGGGGCGGAGTTTTGGCCGGATTTTCCGGCCCCGCCGGATAATCCGCCCCTCAGGGGGGCCGGATAGTCCGCCCCCCTTGCTCATCGCCAAGGCGCAAGCCCCAGAGAGGGGGCAGAGTGTTGGCCGGACTTTCCGGTCTGGCCGGATAATCCGCCCCTGGAGGGGGCCGGATAATCTGCCCCCCCAAGATCTTCACCAAGTTTCGCAGGCGCCAGCCCCAGAGAGGGGGCGGAGTTTCCCCCAGAGAATCCGCCCCCAAAGTTGTGCAACGGCCATATCTGGGGAGGGGGTATTTAAGCCATCCTTCCCCCTCCTGCCAGATCTCTTGATTCATTCGAAAAAATTGAGATCTGATCTGCAACCTTCATCCAAGATAGCTCCATCTAGATGCACCCAAAGGCCCTGTCCCTTGGGGAATCGAAGGACGAGAACTCGATCTTCATCATCAGCAATCAAGCGCTTCATCTCCTCTCCATTCATTTGGAGAACCCCCAATCTAGTATTTCTTGCAAATACCTAGATCTTTGATTTTGTTTATATTGATAAACCTTGTTCTTGTGGCAGCTTGTTGTCATCTCGGGAGCCCCCAATTCGGTTGTGTGTGTGTGCCCCGATAGTGTTGTAAAAGGCACCGGTTCCCGCCTCGAAGGGATCCAATAGTGGAGAAGGTGGATCAGGCCTCTCGTGGCGAGATCCATCGGAGAATAGGGTGGGGCCTATTGTGGCGTGGTAGTCTTAGAACCGCCCACCCCTCCAACGCAGATGTACTTCCCTTAACAAGGAAGGAACTGCGGTAAAACAAATCCCTGTGTATCCGCGTGCTCCACTACGGTTTCCTCGCTCCTCTCTTTACGTGCTTAGTAGTTAGGGTTGCATATAGAGAAATTCTCGTAGTTGCATATCTAGAGAATTTACGTTGTGTCAAGCCTAAAATTGAAAAAGTATTAAAAATTGGTTAGCACCTATTCACCCCCCTCTAGGTGCCCATACGATCCATTTCAATTGGTATCAGAGCCTCGGCTCTTATTTCAGGCTTAACCGCCTAAGAGAAGTATGGGTTCGAAGGTAGATGGTAGTGATGCTCCGGAGGTAGTCACCATGAACGATCTCAAGACGTTGGAAACAACCCTGGTGAGTTCAATGGAGGCTAAGATGGAAGAGATGCGTCAATTGATAATGCGTCTCTCCACATCCGCAGCATCACCTCCATCTAACTCTGAGGATACCACTCCACAATCCAAGGAAACGGGTAAAACTGTTTCTAAAGATAACGAAGTGGTTGGTGATGATAATAGCAAGAGCTCCTCCTCAAAAAAGGATAGCGGTAAGGATGGATACAATGAGGTTTCTCATGTGTATTCCCCTGATCCACCTATCCCTCACCCACATATACATAATAGGGGTGATCCACCCAAACTTTCTGCATCTACTTTTTCTCAATGGCAATTTTTGATGAAGTCTCATGTGTGCAGTTCCTCCATTGAGTTGTGGAAAATCATAGAAAATGGTCTTCATGTTGGAAACCCCAACAATCTCACAAGAAGTGAAATTGTTGATAGCCAACTCAACGCTATAGCTCTACACATGATACAGCTTGGTGTGGGTGACAAATACATGCCACACATTCAACATCTTAGCACAACTAAAGAAGCTTGGGATGCCCTCATCGAACTCTTCAGCGGAAATGAAAGTATGAGAAGGAATAGATATGATGCTTTGAGCAACGAAGCTGAAGGATTCTATATGCTGGATGGAGAATACCACGAGGACATGTATAGGAGGCTCAAGGCAATAGCCACAACCTTCAGAAACCACGGTGCAGCTCATGTTGATGATGCTTGGATCAAGCGCAAGTATGTCAGTGCTCTTATGCCATTTGAGCCCACAGATTTGAAAAGTCTCCAAGGTAGGCATAACTATCACCTCATGTCATCCAATGAGGTAATGCAAGAAATGGCCGCTTTCTAAGTGGCTACCAAGAATGCCGAAGATGCTCGTGCTCGAGCTATGGGGATGCAAAAGGGGGTCAACATGGCCTTGAAGGCTAGTGTGATTGATCATGATGAATATGCGGTAGAAGGTCTGGACTATCCTGAGGATATAAAAAGGATTCATGGACAATACTTGGATCTTTATGCTAGAAACTTCTGGAAAGATCCAGCCAAGGCTAAAGCTGAACTAGAACGCAAGAGTGGAGCATATGGAAGAAAATAAAATGGTCCCAAGCTGAGAACATGTTTCAACTGTGGTGACCGGCTGCACTTCGTAGCTGAGTGTCCATATCAAAGTAGGGAAGATAATGGAGGAAGACTCATTTTCAAGGAAAATCAAAGGCTCCACGCAAGAAACAGTTTGTAAAGAAGAATGCTCCTTTCAAGAAGCAACCAAAGATTGTTCTAGTGGCTCAAGAAGAATATTCATCGGGAAGTGAAGATGAGGACGAGGACGATAGCTCTCGAGAGGTGGCTGCTATAGACACCACATCTACATCAACTTCCCTCTTCGACTCTCCAAACGAAAACATCATCAACAAGAATGCTACTTGTCTCATGGCAAGAAGCTCCGAGGTAACTTCTTCTAACTCTTCTTTTCCTAAGGCTATGATTGACACGGATGATCCCACTAGTATTAAGGTTGAAGAAGAGATTATTGCTTTGGATTATTTCTATACTAACTTGCAAGGTGAGCACAAAGTTCGTTTTGAAGCTCTTATGGATCAGCTGGCCCAAAACGAAGCTCTCCTTGAAGAAATGGGCAGAATTGAAAGGGAGGATGCCATGGAAATTGCATCCTTAAAAAATGCTCTTGAAGAAGAGGAAGGGGCTCGGGTCTCTCTTGAAGGGAGGCCTGAGTCTATTGAAGAGTCACATGATGAAATTGTGACTAAACTTGTTAAGGAACGTGACAATGCTATCACCAAAGCAAAGAAGTTAAAGAAGGAAAAGATTGACTTTGGGGCTGCTCATGATAGACTCTCCGAGGAATTGGAGAAACTTGACAATGCTCACAAGGCATTGAAAAACGAGTTCTCTATTCTCAATGAGTCACATGATCAGCTTCAAAGTCAATTGGCTAAATATGATACTCCTAGCTCATCCAACTCAACATATAGTAACAAGGAAAATGCTAGTGTGGAAAAAGAAGTGATCAAGGACATCACTCCCAAGGATAAAGGTGTGCTTGATGAAGTCCTTGGCAAACAAAGGTCAAATCATGGTAAAGAGGAACTTGGGTATATCACCAAGTCCAAGAAAAAGAAAATCAAGAAGAACAAGACCAAGAATGTGCAATCAAATATAAGCACCGCTGAGAAGAATGTCACAAAAGACAAGACTAACAATACTGGTTTTGCAGGGTCTCACAATCCGAATTATGAACTCTTTTGTGATGACTATGGCGATTTTTATCCTTATTATGTCGGTCCCTTTGATGAATATATTGCTTGGTCTATTTGGGTCCCAAAGACCCTTGTTACTAACATGAAAGGACCCATTGAAAAATGGGTACCTAAAACCAAGAAGTAATTTTCTTGCAGGGCTATGCTTCCGGTGGGTCGAAATGGGTGCTGGATAGTGGCTGCACTAGTCATATGACCGGAAGCAAGGAGATCATCACAGAGATGCGTCCAAATCATGATAATATCATAGTCTCCTATGGTGATAAGTCTAAATCTCAGGTATTGGGTGTTGGCAAGGATGTGGTTGCCCACGATATCTCTCTCGTGGACGTCATGCTTGTTGAGACCCTCGGTTACAACCTTCTTTCTGTTCGTGACCTTGGCAAGATGGGTTTAGCTATTTTTATCGATGATGATTTGGTGGTACTCTTGTGGAGCAAGTCTCTAAAGGTCGCTTTCGTTGGATACGTCGAAAATGACCTGTATGTGGTGGACTTCTCGGGGAAAACCACTTCGGGTCCGATGTGTCTATTCGGAAAGGCCGACATGGGCTGGCTATGGCATCGCCGTTTAGCCCATGTCAACACGAGAACTTTGCAAAGTCTCCAGAAGGGTGGCCACATCCTTGGACTAAAAGACAATGTCTCTTTTGCCAAAGATCGTGTTTGCAGGGCTTGTGTAGAAGGAAAAATGCATGACTCTCCCCACAAGAGGAAGACTATTGTGTCATCAAAGAGGATCTTGGAATTACTTCATGTGGATTTATTTGGTCCTCCTTCTCATGCAAGTCTTGGTGGGAAGAAATATTGCTTGGTCATTGTCGATGATTACTCAAGATACACATGGGTCTATTTCTTCAAGATGAAAAGTGAGACTCAACAAACTGTCATTGACTTTGCCAATGAAGTTCAATGTCAACACAATGTTCCTATCTTAGCAATAAGAAGTGACAACGGCTCCGAATTCAAGAACTACACTTTGAATGAGTTTCTAAGCGAAGAGGGGATTAGACATCAATATTCCGCTGCGTACACCCCTCAACAAAATGGTGTAGCCGAGAGGAAGAACCGGACTTTGATGGACATGGCAAGATCAATGTTGGCTGAATTAAAGTCTCCTTATAATTTTTGGGCTAAAGCCATATCCACTGCTTGTCACTCATCGAACCGGCTCTACCTCCGAAAGATTTTGAACAAGACTCCATATGAAATACTTACCGTTAACAAGCCCAACATCTCATACTTTAGGGTATTCGGGTGTAAGTGTTTCTTTCTTATTAAAGGTGTCCGTTTGTCAAAATTTGAGTCCAAGGCTTTAGAAGGTATTTTTGTTGGTTACGGTACCAAATCCCACACTTATAGAGTCTACAACAAGCTCACTTGGATTTTTGTAGAATCTGGTAGTGTGGAGTTCGATGAAAATAACGGGTCCTTTGTAGGGCAAGTTGATGTTTGTGATGCAGATGTTGAAATACCCCAAGATGCCATAAGAAGAATGGGCGTGGGATATTTCCGCCCCATTGAGGAACCCCTTGTGGCGGATCGGGAAGGACAATGCTCCACACATGTGGAGCCCTCATCTTCACAAGATCAAGAAGCTCCTACTATTGGAGAAAATCCTGCACCAACACCGCAATCTGCTGAAGATCATCTGTCCCCTGGACAAGTTGGTAGTCCCAGGCCGGACTATCCGCCCCCTCCAAGGGGCGGACAATCCGCCCCTGGCACTCCAACTCGTTCCAGAGGATCCGGAGGAGAAGTCAACAACTCTGAAGCTCCCAGGCTGGATTCTCCAGCCCTCGAGGGCGGATTATCCGGCCCTGGGTCTCCAACTCCTGTCAGGCACTCTCAGGAAGAAGGCTCTGGTGCTTCACCTCCCAGGCCGGATAGTCCAGCCCCTCCAAGGGGCGGATTATCCGGCCCTGAAGAACAAACTCAGCAGCAATCTTCTGGTGTTAACGCAGACCAAGTTCAAGGGCAAGGCAGTAATCAAGACAAGGATACAGATACTGAATCAACTCCTTCTAGATACAATAAGGACACTGAGGCTCGTCTCAAGGCTTGTGCTGATCAGAACCTTGAACTAATGGGTCACACTCTTGACAAGGTTGTTGGTGATCTACGACGAAGGGTATCCACTAGAAGAGAACTTGCAAGCTTCTGTGATCATCAAGCTCACATTTCCATGGTTGAACCGAAGAAGGTTTTTGATGCTCTTGAAGACCCCGATTGGGTTGTTGCAATGCATGAAGAATTAAATAACTTCGAACGCAACAAAGTTTGGAAGCTCGTAGAGAAACCAAAGGATTTCCGCAATGTTATCGGCACCAAGTGGAAAATGGCATTGTTGTGAGGAATAAAGCACGACTCGTGGCTCAAGGATTCTCTCAAGTGGAAGGAATTGATTTTGGCGAGACTTATGCTCCTGTGGATCGTCTTGAGTCCATCCGTATCCTTATTGCATATGCAGCCCATCATAATTTCAAATTACAACAAATGGATGTTAAGAGCGCTTTCCTTAATGGTCCTCTACAAGAGTTAGTATACGTCAAGCAGCCCCCGGGGTTTGAGGACCCCAAATTTCTGAACCATGTCTACAAACTCGATAAGGCGCTCTATGTCCTTAAACAAGCCCCACGTGCGTTGTATGAGCACCTTAAAGAGCTTTTGCTAGACCGTGGATTCGAAGTTGGGCAAATCAATCCCACCCTTTTTACTAAGAAGGTTAATGGGGAGCTTTTTGTATGCCAACTTTATGTAGATGACATTATTTTTGGCTCTACTAACCAAGCTTTTAACGATGAATTTTCAAAGCTTATGACTGACAGGTTTGAGATGTCCATGATGGGTGAGCTGAGGTTCTTTCTTGGATTTGAGATCAAACAACTTAGAGAGGGAACCTTTATTAATCAAGCTAAGTACATCCAAGACATGCTCAAAAGGTTCAAGATGACGGATCTCAATGGCGTTGCTACCCCAATGCAAACAAAGTGTCATCTTGAGCTCAATCCCAAGGGTAAAGACGTGGATCAAAAGGTATACCGATCCATGATCGGCTCTCTCCTTTACCTTTGCGCATCTAGGCCCGATATCGTGTTAATTCTAGGAGTGTGTGCAAGGTACCAAGCCGCTCCTAAAGAAAGCCACTTAGTGGCGGTCAAACGAATCTTCCGATATTTGGTTCATTCCCCAAATTTTGGGTTATGGTATCCCAAGGGTTCAAGTTTCTCTCTATGTGGTTACAATGATTCATATTGGGCTGGTGACAAAGATGATAGGAAATCAACCTTTGGTGCATGTCAATTCTTGGGCAGGTCTCTAGTGTGTTGGTCATCAAAGAAACAGAATTGTATTTCACTCTCAACCACCGAAGCTGAATATGTTGCTGCTGCAAGTGCTTGTACAAAATTGTTATGGATGAGGCAAACTTTAAAGGAATATGGTGTCAATTGTGACAAAGTGCCTCTATTATGCAACAATGAAAGTGCTATCAAAATTGCTTACAATCCCGTGCAGCATACAAGAACAAAACATATAGATATTCGCAACCACTTTATTCGGGATCATGTTGCTCGTGGTGATATTGCCCTATCCTTTGTGAGAACGAAGAACCAACTTGCTGATATTTTCACGAAGCCTCTTGATGAAGAAAGATTTTGTTATTTGAGTAATGAGCTAATATCATAGATTCAAGGAGCTTGGCTTGACTACCCTTGCACACTCACTTGCTCTTATTCATGTATTTGGTTTAGGTGCGGGCATAGACATAGGGGGAGTGTGGTCCTAATTGATTGGGCCAACCCTACCCCCTTAATGCCGAAAGCAAGTAAAATCATTTCCCTTAATATCATTTTGTGATATGTGGGTCATCGATGAGCATTGGTTTTGAACTCAAGATACATCTTCACTGTGTCATGCCATGCTCTCCAACATGGTGGCTTCGACCACCGCCCTCTTCCTAGAGAAGAGTTGGTTTCTCATGGGTCTCGTTAGATTTTCTTGCATATCTCTTGTTCTTACGGAAAACACACTCAAATTTGGCTTTTGGTTGATTTGATTCTTGAAAATTGGGTGTGTAGTACCATCTCAGTTTGATGCTCTCAACCCAAGCCTTTCTCTCTCTCCTTGAACCATCTATTCTTGCACACAAGTCCTCTAAAACACCATCGAGAGGTTTGCTAGGTTGCTCATGCCTGAATTTGTAATTTATAGAATTTCAGGGGGGGCGGACTATTCGCCTTAAGTGGGGGGCGGATTATCCGCCCCGGGCGAAATCGGCCCCTTATAGGCTGGGCCGGGGAGGGCAGGCTCAAACAGAGCAGCCAGTCCTCCCCAACCCTACCTCTGCCCCCCCAGCCGCCGCCGGAGCATCCGCCTCTCCCGGAGTCGATTCGACCACCGGATTCTCCGGGCTCTCCTCGGATCTTCTTCACCTCGCCTCCGGGTATCTTCTCCTCCGCGATTTTCCTCCAATGAATGAGGGTAACTCCCTCATCTCTCTCCTTTTGTATGGGATGCATTTTATTTGGTGGAAATCTCGTTGTAGAAGATCCTTGGTGTTGTTCCTTACATTCTAGAATCAGTAGATTTGCACCCTTTGTGCCTGATATGTTTTGCCATGGTAGATCTGAGGGCCGATCCAGAAAATTTCTGTGGAGGGCAGATTATCCGCCCCTGCCAGGGCCGGATAATCCAGCCTAGAGACTGAACTCTGGTCTATTTTGGTCCTGCTCCTGCAATACACATCATTGGCTCTGGGTTGCTTTTCTACTTTTTCTTCTTGCTTTCTCCTGGACTTGTTGTATGCTTATCTCCATGCTATCCTTCTAATGCTTTTCACAGGTGGTTCCAAGCCGACCAAGACCTTCGTCCGTCGTTCCCGTGCCCGTAATCTCAAGCCTACTACAGAAGGGAAGTTTATTGACAAGACCGAGGTTAGCAGAGCAGCAAGAGAGGCTGAACGGATGGCAGAGGCAAGTAAGAAAACTAAGAGGACCGCATCTCGCAAGGGCAAACAGTCTTGGCCCAATTACAAGGCTATGGACAGTCTTCAGTATGCCACCATTCGCCAGGCTGATTATTATGATGAGGCTGACAGTGATGGTCCCCCCGAGGACTCTATGTTTTGGAATGCCCACTTTCGGGCTATTCATGATGATGTCTATGCTACTCTCAAGCTTCGCCCCATGCGTCCCATCAATTTGACTGAGGCTCAATCCAAGACAAGGCTCATTGAGGCATTATATGTGACCAACAAGATGGGACTTCACCACCTCATGACTATCCAATGAAACTATGATTCCTCTGTGGTGTGGCAGTTCTTCTCGACTCTGGTGATTTGCGGTGATGAGCGTCGTACTATGAAGTGGATGACAGGGACCACCATGATTCAGTCGGACTTTCGCACCTTTGGGCAGGTTCTTGGTTATGCATTCCATGGCCGTGACACTCTTTCGGGCCACTGTATCATTTCTCCTCTAAAGCCATCCAAGGATACTGCACTTGCTCCTTGCCTTTCTTCTGATGGTGTTACTGGTACTTTTGCTGGTCTCTCTCCCTTGTATGCCTCCCTTGTTGGCATATTTAGGGTCTGCATCGCTCCTAATGGTGGCAACAATGACAGGATCCGTGGCCACCTGGTTCCACTCCTTGCTTTTGCTCACGAGTGTGCCACTAACTCTGGATCAGCCACAGGTTACAAACTGGATGTCATGGACTATATTTATCATGAGATGACGGATGCTATGATCAACAAGCTCTCTATTCCTTATGCTCCATTCATAATGATGCTCGTCAAGCATATGTTTCCACATGAGGATTTTGGCACTGCTCTGGATGGAATTCACAAGCCCAAGAAAATATACAACAAGGCTCAGAAGACCCATCACCCTTCCACTGCCCCGGAGTCCTTCATGCATGATGCTCGGGCTAGTGGTCGTCGTTCCATGGTATCCCCAATGGCACGCGAGGTTAAGCAGCTCACTTGGTTCCAGCGACACATTCTTTGCATGGGCATTGACACTCACAAGGGCCAATATGAGGCTTACCGCATGGGATCATGAGAGGGATCACACACAACAGCTTATTCTCCACCATGTCTCAGGTGCCACTGGCCATCCACCTCCTCCCACCTCTCCGGGTCTGTATGCTCAGTGGAACACCTCATGGATCAACTATGGCGAGCTCGAGAGTTGCCTCTTTCCTCCTCCACCGAGGGCACCCACTCCTCCAGCTGATGATGAGTATGATGAAGAGGAAGGGGACGGGAATGACTACGACGAGGATGAGGAGGAGTGATCTTCAGGGGCGTTAGCATCGCTCATCTTCCTTTTTGGCGTTTCGATGCCAAAGGGGGAGAAGTAGTTCTATTAGGTCTCGTGGATTTGCAAGGGTCGGGCGCAAGCATCTTTCTTTCTGTCGTTTTATTTGCTTGCTTGTGCCTCTTTAGCGTGAACTCATTTGCTATTTGTGTTTGGTTATGTAAGACTTTGTCGTGTTTCACTAAGTTTGGTACTTTGTGTGGTATTCATGGATTTCTGGATTTATCTATTGTGGATCTCATGGAATTCTGGATTTATCTATGGAGGCATATTTGATGGCATATGGAATCATGGGCCTATCTAATGTATGCATCAATATTGCTGGTATGGTTGGGATGTGCTTGGAAGCTATCAAACAAACTATATTCTTTGGCTATATTGTCATCCCGGTGGTATGACCTTGTTTCCCAAACCACCTTGTTTCAGTTATCTTTGTTATGGAAGTTGTGTTCTCTCTAGTGTGTGTATTTGTATTCAAATGCAAATTTTAAATATGCACACATCTAGGGGGGGGGGGGCGTCTTTCATTATTTAAGGTGGCATTAGCCGGTTTCATTGCAAATCCTAATATTGTCATCTAACACCAAAAAGGGGGAGATTGAAAGAACATTTTATAATCCCTAGTGTTTTGTGTGTTAGATAATAATATCAAGGATTATTTAATGTGTGTTGAAGTGTTACAGCTCTCTTTGAGAAAAAGGGAAAAGGACTCTGCCTTTGGGGGGCGGATAATCCGCCTCCACCAGGGGCGGATAATCCGCTCCTCCCTCTTCCCAAGCCGGCGCAAGCCCCATAAGGGGGGCGGAGTTTTCGACAGATTTTCCGGCCCCGCCGGATAATCCGCCCCTTAGGGGGGCCGGATAGTCCGCCCCCCTTGCTCATCTCCAAGGCGCAAGCCCTAGAGAGGGGGCGGAGTGTTGGCCGGACTTTCCGGTCTGGCCGGATAATCCGCCCCTGGAGGGGGCCGGATAATCCCCCCCCCCCAAGATCTTCACCAAGTTTCGCAGGCACCAGCCCCAAAGTTGTGCAACGGCCAGATCTGGGGAGGGGGTATTTAAGCCAGCCTTCCCCCTCCTGCCAGATCTCTTGATTCATTCGAAAAAGTTGAGATCTGATCTGCAACCTTCATCCAAGAGAGCTCCACCACCCAAAGGCCTCGTCCCTTGGGGAATCGAAGGAGGAGAACTCGATCTTCATCATCAGCAATCAAGCGCTTCATCTCCTCTCCATTCATTTGGAGAACCCCCAATCTAGTATTTCTTGCAAATACCTAGACCCTTGTTTTTGTTTATATTGATAAACCTTATTCTTGTGGCAGCTTGTTGTCATATCGGGAGCCCCCAATTCGGTTGTGGGTGTGTGCCCCGATAGTGTTGTAAAAGGCACCGGTTCCCGCCTCGAAGGGATCCAATAGTGGAGAAGGTGGATCAGGCCTCTCGTGGCGAGATCCATCGGAGAATAGGGTGAGGCCTATTGTGGCGTGGTGGTCTTAGAACCGCCCACCCCTCCAACGCAGATGTACTTCCCTTAACAAGGAAGGAACTGCGGTAAAACAAATCCCTGTGTATCCGCGTGCTCCACTATGGTTTCCTCGCTCCTCTCTTTACGTGCTTAGTAGTTAGGGTTGCATATAGGGAAATTCTCGTAGTTGCATATCTAGAGAATTTACGTTGTGTCAAGCCTAAAATTGAAAAAGTATTAAAAATTGGTTAGCACCTATTCACCCCCCCTCTAGGTGCCCATACGATCCATTTCAACTGGTATCAGAGCCTCGGCTCTTATTTCGGGCTTAACCGCCTAAGAGAAGTATGGGTTCCAAGGTAGATGGTAGTGATGCTCCGGAGGTAGTCACCATGAACGATCTCAAGACGTTGGAAACAACCTTGGTGAGTTTAATGGAGGCTAAGATGGAAGAGATGCGTCAATTGATAATGCGTCTCTCCACATCCGCAGCATCACCTCGATCTAACTCTGAGGATACCACTCCGCAATCCAAGGAAACAGGTAAAACTATTTCTAAAGATAACGAAGTGGTTGTTGATGATACTAGAAAGATCTCCTCCTCAAAAAAGGATAGCGGTAAGGATGGATACAATGAGGTTTCTCATGTGTATTCCCCTGATCCACCTATCCCTCACCCACATATACATAATAGGGGTGATCCACCCAAACTTTCTGCATCTACTTTTTCTCAATGGCAATTTTTGATGAAGTCTCATGTGTGCAGTTCCTCCATTGAGTTGTGGAAAATCATAGAAAATGGTCTTCATGTTGGAAACCCCAACAATCTCACAAGAAGAGAAATTGTTGATAGCCAACTCAACGCTACAGCTCTACACATGATACAGCTTGGTGTGGGTGACCAAGACATGCCACACATTCAGCATCTTAGCATAGCTAAAGAAGCTTGGGATGCCCTCACCGAGCTCTTCATCGGAAATGAAAGTATGAGAAGGAATAGATATGATGCTTTGAGCAACGAAGCTGAAGGATTCTATATGCTGGATGGAGTAGACCACGAGGACATGTATAGGAGGCTCAAGGCAATAGCTACAACCTTCAGAAACCACGGTGCAGCTCATGTTGATGATGCTTGGATCAAGCGCAAGTATGTCAGTGCTCTTATGCCATTTGAGCCCACAGATTTGAAAAGTCTCCAAGGTAGGCATAACTATCACCTCATGTCATCCAATGAGGTAATGCAAGAAATGGCCGCTTTCAAAGTGGCTGCCAAGAATGCCGAAGATGCTCGTGCTCGAGCTATGGGGATGCAAAAGGGGGTCAACATGGCCTTGAAGACTAGTGTGATTGATCATGATGAATATGCGGTAGAAGGTCTGGACTGTCCTGAGGATATAAAAAGGATTCATGGACAATACTTGGCTCTTTATGCTAGAAACTTCTGGAAAGATCCAGCCAAGGCTAAAGCTGAACTGGAACGCAAGAGTGGAGCATATGGAAGAAAAGAAAATGGTCCCAAGCTGAGAACATGTTTCAACTGTGGTGACCGGCTGCACTTCGTAGCTGAGTGTCCATATCAAAGTAGGGAAGATAATGGAGGAAGACTCATTTTCAAGGACAAGTCAAAGTCTCCACGCAAGAAATAGTTTGTAAAGAAGAATGCTCCTTTCAAGAAGCAACCAAAGATTGTTCTAGTGGCTCAAGAAGAATATTCATCGGGAAGTGAAGATGAGGACGAGGACGATAGCTCTCAAGAGGTGGCTACTATAGCCACCACATTTACATCAACTTCCCTCTTCGACTCTCCGAACGAAGACATCATCAACAAGAACATCATCAACAAGAACATCATCAACAAGAATGCTACTTGTCTCATGGCAAGAAGCACCGAGGTAACTTCTTCTAACTCTTCTTTTCCTAAGGCTATGATTGACATGGATGATCCAAGTAGTCTTAAGGTTAAAGAAGAGATTATTGCTTTGGATTATTTCTATACTAACTTTCAAGGTGAGCACAAAGTTCGTTTTGAAGCTCTTATGGATCAGCTGGCCCAAAAAGAAGCTCTCCTTGAAGAAAAGGGCAGAATTGAAAGGGAGGATGCAATGGAAATTGCATCCTTAAAAAATGCTCTTTAAAAAGAGGAAGAGGCTCGGGTCTCTCTTGAAGAGAGGCTTGAGTCTATTGAAGAGTCACATGATGAAATTGTGACTAAACTTGTTAAGCAACGTGACAATGCTGTCACCAAAGCAAAGAAGTTAAAGAAGGAAAAGATTGACTTTGGGGCTGCTCATGATAGACTCTCCGAGGAATTGGAGAAACTTGACAATGCTCACAAGGCATTGAAAAATGAGTTCTCTATTCTCAATGAGTCACATGATCAGCTTCAAAGTCGATTGGCTAAATATGATACTCCTAGCTCATCCAACTCAACATATAGTAACAAGGAAAATGCTAGTGTGGAAAAAGAAGTGATCAAGGACATCACTCCCAAGGATAAAGGTGTGCTTGATGAAGTCCTTGGAAAACAAAGGTCAAATCATGGTAAAGAGGGACTTGGGTATGTCACCAAGTCCAAGAAAAAGAAAACCAAGAAGAACAAGACCAAGAATGTGCAATCAAAGATAAGCACCGCTGAGAAGAATGTCACAAAAGACAAGACTAACAATATTGGTTTTGCTGGGTCTCACAATCCGAATTATGAACTCTTTTGTGATGACTATGGCGATGTTTATGCTTATTAGGTCGGTCCCTTTGATGAATATATTGCTTGGTCTATTTGGGTCCCAAAGACCCTTGTTACTAACATGAAAGGATCCATTGAAAAATGGGTACCTAAAACCAAGAAGTAATTTTCTTGCAGGGCTATGCTTCCGGTGGGTCGAAATGGGTACTGGATAGTGGCTGCACTAGTCATATGACCGGAAGCAAGGAGATCATCACGGAGATGCGTCCAAATCATGATAATATCACAGTCTCCTATGGTGATAAGTCTAAATCTCAGGTATTGGGTCTTGGCAAGGTTGTGGTTGCCCACGATATCTCTCTCGTGGACGTCATGCTTGTTGAGACCCTCGGTTACAACCTTCTTTCTGTTCATGCCCTTGGCAAGATGGGTTTTGCTGTTTTTATCGATGATGATTTGGTGGTACTCTTGTGGAGAAAGTCTCTAAAGGTCGCTTTTGTTGGATACGTCGAAAATGACCTGTATGTGGTGGACTTCTCGAGGAAAACCACTTCGGGTCCGATGTGTCTATTCGGAAAGGCCGACGTGGGCTGGCTATGGCATCGCCGTTTAGACCATGTCAACATGAGAACTTTGCAAAGTCTCCAGAAGGGTGGCCACATCCTTGGACTAAAAGACAATGTCTCTTTTGCCAAAGATCGTGTTTGCAGGGCTTATGTAGAAGGAAAAATGCATGACTCTCCCCACAAGAGGAAGACTATTGTGTCATCAAAGAGGATCTTGGAATTACTTCATGTGGATTTATTTGGTCCTCCTTATCATGCAAGTCTTGGTGGGAAGAAATATTGCTTGGTCATTGTCGATGATTACTCAAGATACACATGGGTCTATTTCTTCAAGCTGAAAAGTGAGACTCAACAAACTATCATTGACTTTGCCAATGAAGTTCAACGTCAACACAATGTTCCTATCTTGGCAATAAGAAGTGACAACGGCTCCGAATTCAAGAACTACACTTTGAATGAGTTTCTAAGCGAAGAGGGGATTAGACATCAATATTCCGCTGCGTACAACCCTCAACAAAATGGTGTAGCCGAGAGGAAGAACCGGACTTTGATGGACATGGCAAGATCAATGTTGGCTTAATTCAAGTCTCCTTATAATTTTTGGGCTGAAGCCATATCCACTGCTTGTCACTCATCGAACCGGCTCTACCTCCGAAAGATTTTGAACAAGACTCCATATGAAATACTTACCGGTAACAAGCCCAACATCTCATACTTCAGGGTATTCGGGTGTAAGTGTTTCTTTCTTATTAAAGGTGTCTGTTTGTCAAAATTTGAGTCCAAGGCTTTAGAATGACTACCACTCCAAGCATTGGAAACTCTAGCCTCATTCAGTTCAGCCGTTGTACCGGACCTAGCAGTCAGCCGTCGGAGCTCCTCCTCATACGTGTGGATACCGGGAGAGGTGTTGTACGTTCAGCACTTCAATGATCGTGGAACTAAAACAGATTATGAGGGATGCACTGCATCAATTGACGCGCTTCATCAGTAATCCGCAACCGCGCGTCTAGTGGTAACCTCGTGGCCATCTACCTCGGTTAGATCTTTGGATCATCGTGTAGGGAAAACGTTTTGTTTATCTCTGTGTGGCCCAACAGTTGTATCCGAGTGATAACTTATGGTTTTAGGCTCGAGATCATGTATATGTGATATGAAGTTAGCATTAGATTGGATCTAGTTGCTATTTTGGTAGTCATTCTATAAGATAGATCGGTTTTGTACGAGATTATTGGATCAACTGTACTCGGGGAAATGGATGATCTTGTTTCCGTGACCATGCTATTGAGGTGGTGGAACGACATATCCCTACCGACCGGCTTCCTCCATCTGGGTAGACTGTGACACGTAAATCCAGATGTCGTGATCGAAGATCAAAAGAGTTTGATCGAATTAGAGTACAGATCAAACTCGGGTAAAATTGGTTTATCCAATGAAGAAATCCATGTTCGGAATGCAGAGGAGATTTTTGTTGTCTGAAAAATCATCGGGCGCTGCCCCTTCGATCCCTGCCCGCTATCTGTCTAGCAGGACTGCTGGCTTCTCCCTATTGTAGTGCGTTAGATATCGCTGTTAGTTTCACAACACTGATAGATATCGTATCTCCACATAACTTCTTTTTGTAGGATGTTGTGAATGGTATGGTTCATGTGCATGTGTTGTATTTGTGTAATCGATACGTGATCTGCGTATCATGGTTTTGTCAGCCGGCTGGAGCCTAGGTGCTATCATTTTATTATATAATGATATGCGTGTCGGATTCTCTATGTAAGTTTCATTTACTAACTAGTGTAGCTATTTGGAGAACCTGGATGACATGCAAGTCGATGTTCAAGTCAGCAACATGGAGTAAGATGGCATATGAAAAGATTTGGTGCAAGTCAACTTACAGGCTTTATGGAGATGGAAATAGCCATAAAGAGAGCCATGCCATTTCACATTATAGTTGCTTTATTTTGTGTTATTATTATGTCTCTGTTTTATCTCTATTAGATAGTTGGTAGAAAGTAATCCCTCAAAGAAGGTCTAGTTGGTTGCCCCACCAGTGTTGCATTAACCTGTGTCAATAAAAGATACATCATTTTCAATCAACAATGTGTCTTTCACATAATGTATTAGAAATATGTCTCAGCGCTCTCACTTAATTTCTTGCAAATGCAAGCATGTTCATCGTCTCCGATGAAATTAAACTCTTTTAACGGTTTCATCATGGTGAAGATTTCAACTCCAATATGCTTACTTCAACCATTGAAGTTTGCATGCCCTTTTTAGCATCCTTTGAATTAACACCCTTTGGATCGTGTCATGTATACGTCCTTGGTAACCACTCGATTAAAAGAACTTTATTTTGTTTGTTAAACTACCATATACCAAATTATATGTAGTGGTTGCTATAATAATCCGTCCAAACTAAATATCGCTATAAAAGATCAAATCTTGTCATAGTAAACTCCTTGAACATTGTCGTAAAATCTTTACCGACATGTCGACTATTTCATAGATGTGAAACATCCATGTATATTTCTTTATAGATACAAATACAACCGATAGGCTTTACACCTTTCTGGAGGGTCTTTCAAGTTCAAAAACTTGATTTCTCGTGTATGGAAACTATCACGGATTCTTTATGACTTCTGGTCATTTGATGGAATCAGGGCCCATCATCGCTTTTTTGCATATAGTCGGTTCATCATTGTCCAAACAATAATGACATGTTCTTTAAATCTTACTATTTGATTGTCACCCAACCTATTCGGTTGAATAGAAACTCAAAACTTCGAGATTACAACCTTTGTAACCAAGAGAACCATGAGCGTTGTGGCCGCCCCCGGGATACTTTTCGGTGTTGTTCTACTTAGCACATGTTGCTTACATTCATCAACCTAATCAAAATTCTATTTGTCCTTGGTGTTATGGAGGAATATCCAACAAATTCTTTGGGATAACCTACAAAGACGTGCTTATCCGACTTTGGTTGTAAACATTTTACTTATTCCTAGCATACCAAAATTTTAGAAAAGACAACTTAGGTTTTATCCCAAACCATAACTTATATGGTGTCATTTCAACGGATCACGATGGTGTCTTTTCAGTGTAAAAGTGGTTCACTAAAGCTTCAATCTTTTAAAATATAATGGAAATTTTATAAATGACACCTTTGATCTTATCATGTCAAACAAGGTTTCATTACATATCTCGAACACTCCATACTCCTATGGTGTTTCGGGAAATGCAAATCCATGGAACGTTTCTTAAATCTTAGGTATTTTTCTAAACTATAACTCAAGTATCTTCCTGTATGATCCAATCATAAACTCTTTATTTTCTTGTTAGAATGATTTTCTACTTCATCTTGAAAGTGTTTAAACTTTTTCAAATATTACACACTCCTTCCTTATTAAGTAAATATACACATATATTCACTCAAATTTCCGAAGAAAGTATATGAAGTTGAAATCCATCGCTCCCACGACTACATATAATGGAGTACATACATCAACATGTACAAATTTCAATAAGTTAGTCATTCGTTCTTCCTCGGCCTTTGAACAAAGTTTCAATTATCTCTAGAAGAGTCTCACAAGCATCAATTGATCAAAATCAAAAGACTCAAAAATTCCATCAACATGGATTTTCTTCATTTTCTCTTTCCAATATAATTTAAACGGTGATGTCACTTTGTAAGTGATCTTTAAATCATTTATCTTGCGACATTTTTAGCATTAGTTTTTATGGATGTGATTTCTCCAACTAGACTTGTAAATAATCCATGTTCTACGGAATACGGTAATTTTTTTGAACAACCTTTGTTTTCATAATACCTGATCAAAATAACAATTATTAAAAGAAATCTTAAAGGAAAGCTTGGATGTCAACTAGAAACACAACAATACTTTATTTGTTTTTAATTAACATCATCACATATTCTCTTGCTAGTTACTTAGGCATTGCAGTTTATGAATTGTGTTGTCCTGTATGACACTTCCCACCAACCAATTTGGTATCCAATACCCAAGAACCACATTGTTTAACAAGCAAATAATACAACCATAACATGTATATCATCTGTATACCTACTTTGGACATTTCCAACCTTTTATTTTCTGCCAAATATTTTATTGATTCTCTTTCAACATTTCCTTTTATTTTGAAAGAATCTATCAACATCAATAGTGGTGCCATACACATGACACATATTCCAAAGAATGTATAGTTAAATACTAATACCTTTGGACTTGCACTTTGAAGTGGATCACCATCATCAAATGTTTGACGTTCTTTCAAAATCCATTCTTTAGTAATCTTTTGGTGTAGTAACCATTTTACCTACATCTTATATTCATCCTTATCATGACAACTTATGTGATCAAGAGATAGCTACTATAGCTTATAAAGACAAAACACGAGTATAATGTTACTTTCCAAAACCTGTTTGGAGGATTAGGATGCCTAGCGTCTCCAACTTTCACAAATTCTCATACAATATGAGAACATGTATTTTGCTAATTATACTATATCATATTGCAACCAAAACATTGTTTCAGATATCGCAATATCTTCCACACATAATGGTTTCTGAAACAACCCTTTTAGTTCCTAGATAACCTTGATACTAAAACATATTTTGAATATCAAGGATCATGGAAGCAAACATGATACTTTAAAATATACTAACACTTGAATTGTTACTCTCGATTTAATACTACTTATTAAATTTCATGGAGTTTGCTGAAAGTTTGCAATAGGACTTCTAAACTTTAAATTGATACTCAAAACAATACGATACCGGTTCGTAAAGTAAATATCTAGAATTTTATAGTTCTATTATCTCAATTATAATGAAGCATAATGTAGTAAATGAACGCCAATGACTACAAAAAATTATGCAAATTCACTTTAGTTTATTTTATGATAAATTGAGTTCAACTTTAATCATATTACTATTTGAACTCCCACTCAAAACCAACATCCCTCGAGTCATTTTGGTGATTACATAAACCAAATCCACTACACCAAGACCGATCATCACGTGAATTAGCGCAGCTTCAAAGGCGAGCATCAATATGGGAATCATATCAACTATATGACTCATGCTTTACCTTTCGGTTCGTGTTTCGAGGCTATGAATATACATGTTAGGCTCGCCAAGTAAGAAACTTAGTACCCACGTGTGTAAAATTGTCTTAGACCCGTTGTATGCGAACATAGAGTTTATCACACCCGATCATCACGTGGTGTCTCAAAACGACAAACTTTCTTAATGGTGCATACTAAAGGAAGAACACATTTTTGTCTTGATATTTTAAATGAGGGATCATCTTATAATGCTACTAAAATGCCATAAGAAAAATAAGATGCAAATAAACATCATCTGCAAAAAGTGATATGATATGGTTCTTGCACTTGATCACTATCTTGTGCATCGTGGTATGATCTTTATCATTCATATATGTGTAATGCCAATGTCTATGGAACTTACACTTTTGCATGTTATAATTTCCAATAGTATCAATCCATACTATAAATCATAATACTACCATATCATAGTACTTGCCTGGCAAAACCAAAAACTAGACACCTCTAATTTATCTTTTGCATGTTTTTACGTGGTTGGGGCTTTTGGAGATAGAACCGTTCTTACCTACGAACATGGAACCACAATGATGATAATCAAATTATTGGCAAATCATTGTAAATCATATAATGACTATATTAGGAGAGACAGACACTCGCAATCCACTTATGCAAAACTAGTTGCATGTCAAGTGTGGAACAGGTCTCATGTACGAGGACATATAAAGTTGGTCCGGGCCACTTCATCCCACTATGCCACCAATATCGAAAATACACATAAGAAGCAATAACGTGACCATCAGAGCCCACATAACCATATGTATACTACCCGTGCAAAGCATCTATGCATAGATCCGGCTCTGATACCACTATTGGGTCCGTAGCATAGAAAACAAAAATTTCCTTGAAATTAACAACTGAGCACCAAGATCTATCTATCTAGATACAAGCAACGGGTGGACATACATCCATAGAGAACTTAACCTTAAAGACCAACAAAGCATTACGAGATTGTTTCTCGTGGATGATGTAGTCGTTCACTTGCCAATCTCAAGATCGTGTAGAAGTCCAGCACTGCAAAGCAGTGGTGCATCTGTGATCGCACACACGTCCGATACCCCGATAACCTCTGAGTCCTTGCTCCAGTGAAGCAGCGAAAGAAGCAACTCCTTGCTCCAGAAAAAGCTACCAGAACATGCATCTCGCTAAGCCAGGACCATGGGAATATTCTAGAGGGGAGAGAGATCCTTTGCGAGGAGGTGTGAGAGTGGAGGAGGAGGTGCTACTTATATAGGGGAGGGGTCTGCCCAAGGGGCATGGCCGCCGTCCATGGTGGGTGCCCCACACATTCATGTGAGTGGATCTCCCACTCACACAAATGCCCCTCCATTTCTCCACTCAAAATCCATTAAATTTCCACCAAATTTAACGCAATCTCTCATTTAATAAAAAATCTTTTATTTATTTTATTCATAATTTTGTTAATTACATTAATTAACAAACATTCACATAAAACCCTTGCAACATTTCAATTTCACATGCAGAACCGATTTTAACAAATTCACCCGAAACAATTCCGGTTTCCATTGAAATAATTCCAGCGCTTTGATATTCTTTCTTTGGCATCTTATTTGCTCCAAATGGTGTCGGTATCCCTTAAGTGTGTCACCCTACGGTTCATGAATAATGCAGACATGATCGAGACCCCTCTATGATCAATAATCAGTAGCGGGACCTAGAGATCCGTACTGACTCCCACACATTCAACGATGACTTCTTATGATCGTGTGAAACTTTAACATTATAACTAAATTCCTTTGTCTCACGATATTCTATATGTCTGAGATTCGGTCATTGGTATCCTCATACCTAGTTGAATCTCGTTACCGACATGTACTCTTTTCTCGTTCCCGTGATATAACATTCTAGTGATCCCCATCACTTGCTTCCAAGATATGTCAATGTGATATCACCGAGAGGGCACAGAGTATATCTCTCCATCATCGGGATGGACAAATCCCACTCTTTATCCATGAGTCTCTATATAACACTATTAGAGTATCTGAACCCACCTTTATAGTCACCCTGTTACAGTGTGACATTTGATGTTATCAAGCTACTCTTCCTGTGTTAGTGATTGACATAATCTCATGGTCTAAGGATTAGGGTTACTTCGTAGGACTTATTATAGCAACGTAAACATAATGACTTTGATCGTATTACTATACTTCGGGTGAATGTTCATCACATAATTCCACCAATGTTGTGACCTCGTTATTAACAATATCTAATGTCCATGATCAAGAAACCTTGATCATCTTGTTAATCAACGAGCTATATTATATGAGAGGCATAACTAGGAACTCTTTATTTTTTTATTAATCACACATGTATTAATGTTTCCAATTAACACAATTATAGCATGAGCAATAAACATTTATCATAAACAAGGAATAAGATAATATCCACTTTATTATTGACTCTTGGGCATATTCCCTTCAAACACTTCATAGTAGCCATAAACATTAACCTCTGTCGGGGTCCTGGTAACCAGGGCGCCACGTCCCCTTGGTTAAAGGATCCAATGCCGGGGTAGCGCCCCCTCGTGAGGCGGCTACACCTCTGTAGATGGACAAGTCTTGCACACCTCACGAGGGGATGAGCCTCCGGAGGGTGCACCCCCCAAGGAGACCTTTCCACTGCGCCTCTTGGATGATTTGGTATGTGTCCCAGGGCTATTCGGTAACTTCGCCCAACAAGGTGTGAGCCGGATCCCGACAAGGGGAGCAGCACTTCTGTGCTTCCGACCTGCCTCGGTAAAGTGAGACTCGGTCCACCCAACTTTCCTGCAAGGTGAGGACAGATGACCTCGTGGTGGATGGCTCCTCCCATTGTTCTTTCGGTGGAAGAGGAAAAAGTAGAGAGCATCGGATGAAGACAAGCGGCGCTATTGAAGGCCACTTTATAGGAGGATGGAGTGGAGCGTGGCGTTCTAGGCCTACTCCACCAAAAGTAGTCTCCTAGACCGGGATCTTGAGGAGCGGCACTATGGACGCCCTTGTTGGAGATATGCCCTAGAGGCAATAATAAAAGTGGTTATTATTATATCTTTGTGTTTATGATAAATGTTTACATTCATGCTATAATAGTATTAATCGAAAACATTTATACTTGTGTGATTTGTAAACTAAATTAGAGTCCCTAGTAAAGCCTCTTTATAATACTAGCTTGTTGGTTAATAGATGATCGTGGTTTCTCGATCATGAACATTGAGATGTTATTAACAACGAGATCATATCATTAGGAGAATGGTGTGATGGACACACTCCTATAGATAAGCGTAGCATAAAGATCAAGTCATTTTAATAGTTCATTTGCTATAATCTTTCTGATACATAGTAACCTAATTCCTTCGACCATGAGATCATGCTAATCACCATCACTGGAAGGATGCTTTGATGACATCAAACACCACACCATAACTGGGTGGCTATAAAGGTGGCATTGAGTGTTTGGAAAGTATGGGTTGAAGCACATGGATAAAGAGTGGGATTTGTCCATCCATATGACGGAAAGATATACTCTGGGCCCTCTTGGTGGAATGTCATCCAATTGGCTTGCAAGCATGTGACTGTATCACAAGGGATCACATATCATGGGAACGAGAAAAGAGTACTTATCGGTAATAAGGTTGAACTAGGTATGTAGAGATACTGACGATCAAAACCTCGGATAAGTAAACTATCGCGAGACAAAGGGAAATTGGTATCGTATGTAAGTGGTTCCTTTGATCGCAAAGTAATCGTGGAAATATGTGGGAGGCATATGAATTTACAGATTCCTCTATTGGTTATTGACCGGAGAAGTGTCTCGGTCAAGTCCGCATAATTCACGAACCGTAGGGAGACACACTTAAGGATTCGATGTTGTTTAGTAGATATGGAATGATAGTAGGGATACCGAATGTTGTTCGGAGTCTCGGATGGGATCCGGGATATCACGAGGAGATCCGAAATGGTCCGGAGAATAATATTCATATAAGGAAAGTCCGATTCCGGAGTTTGGGAAAGATTCCGTTGTTTTCATCGGAGAGGTTCTAGAAGGTTCACCGATCCGGAAGGAGAATGGTCCATGAATGTGTCATGGGTAAGTGGAATGATTGGATCATATCCTAGGTCACTTGGTGTGGGCATTTGCAAGAGAGAATTAAAACTCTAAATTGAAAGTCAAATGGGAAGTTTGAAAAGTCAAACTGGAACAATGGTTTCCTAGTGGGAGAAGAAACAGGTCCTTCTCTCAATCCAACTTGGGTTTGGGTTTGGATTCAAACCTACCCCTTCCAAGGCTGCCCCCATCTCATAAATAGAGGGGGAGGGCTGCCCTAACACCATAAGCCCTAGCCCCTCTCCACCCGAGCCGCCGCCAGCCGCCGTCGCCGCGCCACCGCCGGTCCGTCGCCGCCGCTCTAGCCGCCGCCGACACCTTCTCCTCCTCCCGGTCTTCTAAACCCTAGATCTCCGGGAAACCCTAATCCACCATAACTCGCACCGGCTTAGGCGAAGCCCTACGGGATCTTCCCTCTACTTCCGACACCACGACGTCGTGCTGCCGGAATCACAAGGGGAGAACTAGAACCTCCACTGCCTGCTGGAACAAGGGAGAGGAATGTCTTCATCGAGTACCGAACGTGTGACCGACTGTGGAAGCGCTGCCAGAACGCAGCGCCGGAAGGATTGTCTACGCGATCTTGAGATCGGAAAGTGTACGACTACATCACCCACGAGAATCTGCTCTCGTTAACCGCTTTGGAATCTTCAAGGGTGAGTGCTTCTATTGACTCGTTGCTACAATCTAGTAGATATATCTTGACTTGTTTGTGTGCATGCGGTAGAATTTTTTTGTTTTCCATGCTACGAACCCCTACAGTGGTATCAGAGCCGTGTCTATATGTAGATCTGTTGCACGAGTAGAACACAATGGTCATTATGGGCGGTGGTGCTTTTATTATCAATTGCTTTTTTTGTACTTTGCATCTTGCGGTATGATGGGATGAAGCGGTCCGGGCTAACCTTACATGACATCGCTCATGAGACTTGCTCCACGCTTAACATGCAACTTGTATTGCATAAGTGGCTTTGCGGGTGTCTGTCTCTTCCATCATAGTATAGATTCAATTTACAACGGGCACTTGATAGTTCAAGCATCAATGTTGTGGTTCCTGTTTGTAAGTTAGAATGACACTTATTGAAAGCCCCAAACCACGTAAAATATGCAAAGAAAATTAGAGGCATCTAACTTTGTTTTGCAGGGGTGTGCTGTGATGTGATATGGCCATGATTGTGATTATATATGATGTATGCAATGTTCCTTATTGTAAGTTGGCAACCGGCAGGAGCCATATGGTTGCCTTTTAAATTCCGTTAAGACCTGCGTGTCTATTCAAAGTAGTTGTAATAGTTGATGCTGGTGGACGACAACCATGAAGCGGCGCCATTGACCTTGACGCCATACCGGTGATGATGGAGATCATGTTTGTGCTTGAACATGGAGATCGGAAGCATAAGAGGAAAGGCCATATCATATCACATATTATGAATTGCATGTGATGTTAATCCTTTTATGCATCTTGTATTGCTTAGTTAACGACGGTAGCATTATAAGATGATCCCTCAAGCACAAAATTTCAAGTTTTAAAGTGTTCATCCTTAGTAAGCACCGTTGCTAAAGCTCATTGTTTCGAAGCACCATGTGATGATCGGGTGTGTTAGATTCTGCGAGTGTATACAACGTGAGCAAGCCAGATTTGCTCATGCGGAAGCTAAGGTTTGATCTTGACGAGCCTAGCATGTACAGACATGGTCTCGGAACACGAATCACCGAAAGGTAAAGCATGAGTCATATAGTAGATATGATGAACATGTTGATTGTTCGCCATTGAAGCTACATCAACTCTCGTGATGATCGGTTTTGATGTGGTGGATTTGGTTCGTGTGATCACTAAAACAATTTGAGGGATATTGTTTTGAGTGGGATTTCACCTAGATTAATTTAATTATTAATTAGAACTCAATTTTTTATAAACTTAGTCTAAACTATTGCAAATATGTTGTAGATCAATGGCGTCCCCTACCATCAATTTTAATGCGTTCCTAGAGAAAGAAAAGTTGAAAAACAATGGAAGCAACTTCGCGGATTGGTTCCGCAATTTGAGGATTGTCCTCAATGCTGGTAATTTGACCTATGTGCTGGATGCATCGCTGGGTGACCCGCCTGCAGCTGATGCTACCGATGAGGTAAAGAATGTTTTCCTCGCTCGGAAGAATCAGTACTCCACAGTTCAGTGTGCTATCTTGTATGGTTTAGAATCGGAGCTTCAGAAAAGGTTTGAGAACCATGACCCACATGATATTGTCCGTGAACTCAAAATGATATTTGAGGCTCACGCGGCAGTTGAGAGTTATGAGGCTTCTAAAAAGTTCTTTAACTGCAAGATGGAAGAGGGCAGCACTGTTAGTGAGCACGTGCTTAAGATGTCTAGGTACGCAAGCAAGCTTCAAAGCTTGGGTATAGTGATTCCTAATGCTTTGGGGATTCACCATTTCCTCCAATCACTACCCCCAAGTTACAAGAACTTTGTGATGAACTACAATATGCAAAACATGGACAAGTCGTTACCCGAACTCTTCTCCATGTTAAAGTCTGCAGAAGTCGAGATCAAGAAAAAGCACCAAGTGTTGTTGGTCAATAAGACCACCAAATTCAAGAAGCAAGGCAAGTATAAGCAAAAGGGAAACTTCAAGAAGGGCGGTAAGAAATTTACCGCTCCGGCGAAGAAGACTAAGGCTGGGCCTAAGCCTGATACTGAGTGCTTTTACTGCAAGGGAGAAGGTCACTGGAAGCGGAATTGCCCAAAGTACTTGGCGGATTTGAAGAACGACAACATCAAGAAGAAAGGTATATCCGATATACATGTTATTGATGTGTATCTCACTTGTACTCGTAGTAGTGCCTGGGTATTTGATACTGGTTCGGTTGCTCATATTTGTAACTCGAAACAGGTACTGCAGAATAAACGGAAGCTAGCGAAGAACGAGGTGATGATGCGCGTTGGAAATGGATCAAAGGTTGATGTGATCGCGGTCGGCACGCTACCTCTTCATCTACCATCGGGATTAGTTTTATACTTAAATAATTGTTATTTGGTGCCTGCGTTGAGCATGAACATTATATCCGGATCATGTTTATTGCGAGACGGTTACTTGTTTAAGTCCGAGAATAATGGTGGTTCGATTTATATGAGTAATATGTTTTATGCACATGCACCTTTGATAGATGGTCTATTCTTATTGAATCTCGATTGTGGTAATACACACATTAATAACTTTGAAGCTAAACATTGGAAAATGAGCGATAACTCAACCTATATGTGGCACTATCGTCTTGGTCATATTGGAGTGAAGCATATGAAGAAACTCCATTCCGATGGACTTCTTGAATCACTTGATTTCGAATCACTTGAAAGATGCGAAGCATGTCTGATGGGTAAAATGACTAAGACTCCATTTTCTGGTATGATGGAGCGAGCTACAGAATTATTGGAAATCATACATACCGATGTGTGTGGCCCAATGAGTGTAGCATCTCGCGGTGGTTATCGTTATGTTCCTACCTTCACGGATGACTTGAGTAGATATGGGTATATCTATTTCATGAAACATAAGTCTGAAACTTTCGAGAAGTTTAAGGAATTTCAGTTGAGGTAGAGAATCAACGTAATAAGAAGATTAAATTTCTATGATCAGATCGTGGAGGTGAATATCTAAGTTACGAGTTTGGCGAGCATTTGAAGAAATGCGGAATACTTTCACAATTAACCGTCGGGAACACCACAGCATAATGGTGTGTCCGAACGTCGTAATCGAACTCTCTTAGATATGGTTCGTTCTATGATGTCACTTACAGATTTACCGCTATCATTTTGGGGTTATGCATTAGAAACAACCGCATTCACTTTAAATAGGGCACCATGTAAATCCGTTGAAATGACACCGTATGAATTATGGTTTGGAAAGAAACCTAAATTGTCGTTCCTTAAAGTTTAGGGTTGCGAAGCTTATGTAAAGAAGTTACATCCCGACAAGCTTGAACCCAAAGCGAAAAAATGCGTCTTCATAGGATACCCGAAGGAAACTATTGGGTATACTTTCTATCATAGATCCGAGGGCAAAATCTTCGTTGCCAAGAATGGATCCTTTCTAGAGAAGGAGTTTCTCTCGAAAGAAGTGACTGGAAGAAAAGTAGAACTTGACGAGGTTGTTGAACCTTCTCTCGAACTTGCGAGTAGCGCAGCACCGGAAGTGGTTCCTGTGGCGCCTACATCAATAAGAGAGGAAGCTAATGATGTTGATCATGAAACTTCGGTTGAAGTTACTACGGAACCTCGCAGGTCGACGAGAACTTGTACCACTCCTGATTGGTATGATCCCGTTATGAGTGTCATGTTGGTGGACAACACCGATGACCCTGCAACATATGAGGAAGCGATGATGAGCCTAGATTCCAATGAGATTGGATCCATGTACAAAAACCAAGTATCGACTTTGGTGGACTTACCGGATGGCTGGAAGGCTGTCGAGAACAAATGGATTTTCAAGAAGAAAACAGATGCTGATGGTAATGTTACTGTCTATATAGCTCGACTTGTCGCAAAAGGGTTTCGACAAATTCAAGGAGTTGACTACGATGAGACTTTCTCACCAGTAGCGAAGCTAAAGTCTGTGAGGATTATGTTAGCAATCGCTGCATATTATGATTATGAGATCTGGCAGATGGATGTCAAAACGGCGTTCCTCAATGGAGACATTGATGAAGAGTTGTATATGATGCAACCCAAAGGTTTTGTCGATCCTAAAGATGCTAACAAGGTATGCAAACTTTGATGGTCTATATATGGTTTGAAGCAAGCATCACGAAGTTGGAATCAACATTTTGATAAGGTAATCAAAAGCTTTGGTTTTATACAAACTTATGGAGAAGCTTGTATTTACAAGAAAGTGAGTGGGAGCTCTGTAGCATTCTTAATACTATATGTAGATGACATATTGTTGATTGGGAATGATGTAGACCTTCTTAATAGTGTCAAGGATTATTTGAATAATAGTTTTTCAATGAAAGATCTTGGCGAAGCAGCTTATATATTAGGCATAAAGATTTATAGAGATAGATCGAGGCGCCTAATATCATTGTCACAAAGTACATATTTGGACAAAGTTCTAAAGAGGTTTGGAATGGAAGATAGCAAGAAAGGGTTCTTGCCATGTTGCCCAATACGACCTTGAGTAAAACTCAAAGTCCTGCAACGGCAGAAGATAGAGAAAGGATGAGTAAGACTCCCTATGCCTCAGCCATAGGATCTCTTATGTATGCCATGCTATGTACTAGACCCGACATTGCATATGATGTTAGTTTGACTAGAAGATATCAAAGTGATCCAGGAGCGGATCATTGGACAGCGGTCAAAAACATCATTAAGTACTTGAGAAGAACTAAGGATATGGTTCTTTCTTATGGAGGTGATGAATAGCTCGTTGTTAATGGTTACACCGATGCTAGTTGGAACACTGATCCGGATGATTCTAAATCTCAATCTAGATACGTATTTACTTTGAATGGTGCAACAGTTAGCTGGAGGAGTGCAAAGCAAAGCGTTGTGGCGAGATCTTCAACTGAATCAGAATACATATCTGCTTCAGAGGCTTCACAAGAGGCGATATGGATGAAGGAGTTCATTACAGAGCTCGGTGTGGTTCCAAGTGCGCTGGACCCAATGTCTATCTACTGTGATAACATGGGCGCCATAGCCAATGCCTAAGAACCAAGGTCACACAAGAAGCTGAAGCACATCAAGCTACGTTTTCATGCTATTCGAGAGCACGTCCAAGATGGTGACATAAATATTTGCAAAGTACACACAGATATGAATGTGGCGGATCCATTGACTAAACCTCTCTCGAGGGCAAAACATGACCATCACCAAACAGCCATGGGTGTTCGGTATATTACCATGTAATCTAGATTAGTTGACTCTAGTGCAAGTGGGAGACTGTTGGAGATATGCCCTAGAGGCAATAATAAAAGTGGTTATTATTATATCTTTGTGTTTATGATAAATGTTTACATTCATGCTATAATAGTATTAACCGGAAACATTTATACTTGTGTGATTTGTAAACTAAATTAGAGTCCATAGTAAAGCCTCTTTATAATACTAGCTTGTTGGTTAATAGATGATCGTGGTTTCTCGATCATGAACATTGAGATGTTATTAACAACGATATCATATCATTAGGAGAATGGTGTGATGGACATACTCCTATAGATAAGCGTAGCATAAAGATCAAGTCATTTTAATAGTTCGTTTGCTATAAGATTTTTAATACATAGTAACCTAATTCCTTCAACCATGAGATCATGCTAATCACCATCACCGGTAGAATGCTTTGAGTACATCAAACACCACACCGTAACTGGGTGGCTATAAAGGTGGCATTGAGTGTTTGGAAAGTATGGGTTGAAGACAATGGATCAAGAGTGGGATTTGTCCATCCATATGACGGATAGATATACTCTAGGCCCTCTCGGCGGAATTTCATCTAATTGGCTTGCAAGCATGTGACTGGCTCACAAGGGATCACATATCACGGGAACGAGAAAAGAGTACTTATCGGTAACGAGGTTGAACTAGGTATGTAGAGATACCGACGATCAAAACCTCGGATAAGTAAACTATCGTGAGACAAAGGGAAATTGGTATCGTATGTAAGTGGTTCATTCAATCGCAAAGTAATCGTAGAAATATGTGGGAGCCATATGAATTTCCATATTCCTCTATTGGTTATTGATCGGAGAAGTGTCTCGGTCATGTCCGCATAATTCACGAACCGTAGGGAGACACACTTAAGGATTCAATGTTGTTTAGTAGATATGGAATGATAGTAGGGATACCGAATGTTGTTCAGAGTCTCGGGTGGGATCCGGGATATCATGAGGAGATCCGGAATGGTCAGGAGAATAAGATTCATATAAGGAAAGTCCGATTCTGGAGTTCGGGAAAGATTCCGATGTTTTCATCGGAGAGGTTCTAGAAGGTTCACCAATACGGAAGGAGAATGGTCCATGAATGTGTCATGGGTAAGTGGAATGATTGGATCATATCCTAGGTCACCTGGTGTGGGCATTTGCAAGAGAGAATTAAAACTCTAAATTGAAAGTCAAACGGGAAGTTTGAAAAGTCAAACTGGAACAATGGTTTCCTAGTGGGAGAAGAAACAAGTCCTTCTCTCAATCCAACTTGGGTTTGGGTTTGGATTCAAACCTACCCCTCCCAAGGCTGCCCCCCTCTCATAAATAGAGGGGGAGGGCTGACCCAACACCATAAGCCCTAGCCCCTCTCCACCCGAGCCGCCGCCAGCCGCCGTCGCCGTCGGTCCGTTGCCGCCGCTCTAGCCGCCGCCGACACCTTCTCCTCCTCTCGGTCTTCTAAACCCTAGATCTCCGGGAAACCCTAATCCACCATAACTCGTACCGGCTTAGGCGAAGCCCTGCGGGATCTTCCCTCTACTTACGACACCACGCCGTCGTGCTGCCGGAATCACAAGGGGAGAACTACAACCTCCGCTACCTGCTGGAACAAGGGAGAGGAAGGTCTTCATCGAGTACCGAACGTGTGACCGACTGCGGAAGCGCTGCCATAACGCAGTGCCGGAAGGACCGTCTACGCGATCTTGAGATCGGAAAGTGTACGACTACATCACCCACGAGAATCTTCTCTCGTTAACCGCTTTGGAATCTTCAAGGGTGAATGCTTCTATCGACTCGTTGCTACAATCTAGTAGATAGATCTTGGCTTGTTTGTGTGCATGCGGTAGAATTTTTTTGTTTTCCATGCTACGAACCCCTACAGCCCTTCCTGCCCAAAGACTGCGGGAGGAGGCCCGACGCCGCCCTATATAAGGATCACTTCTCATACCTTAGAACAGGTTGATCCCTAGTGATCTAAAACCCTAGACTTGCATCCATTATTGTACCCTCACGAAGCAAGAGAGCAATACACCAAAGTAGGAGTAGGGGATTTACGTCCTCACGAGGGTCCCAAACCTGGGTAAATAACCCCGCGTCACCTCTCTATTGTGTTCTTTGCTCCACCGTCTCCACCGTCGTTGAGGATCCTTGGAACCGCGTGTTCAGCCCCGTCTCGAACCAAGGGATCGTTGGACCCTAGTTTCCTTCGCGGGATAAATATCTGACATTTGGTGCGCCGGGTAGGGGTTTGAGGTGCTCTTTCAAGACCTCACGCATGAAGCCGCCAAGCGCATGGTGCAGGAGCTCCTGGATCACCCGCCGACCGACCCAAGAAAGGAGAGGTGGTGTGACTGGATCGCCGAGCTCCTCGACATTGCCACCCTTTATCCAGAAGGGCTGGGAGCTTAGTGCGGAGACCGTGCGCCAGGGGCTAGGGGCTCTCTCCCGGCCTAGCATCGTGATAGGGCCCCCAAGCCTGACTAGGTCACCCCACCGGCGGCTAATAGCTACCAGATCGTCTAGCCCCCCATGGCCGTGGCGCTGCCACACGGGAGCGAAGACCGTCTCACAGAAGAAATCATCGTTGCAGGTCAGAAAAACCGCACGGACCTCGCCAACGGCAAGGCGGTGCAGGCCAATGGCCGCCTCTCCCTCACCAACGGGCTCCGCCATGTGATATGGCCGCACAAGTTCCGCCTAGAGACGCCTGCGCACTATAACAGAATGACCAACCCGTGCGAGTTCTTGCAGCTCTACACCACATGCATCGAGGGAGGCGATGATGACCGCATCATGGCGAATTGGCTTCTCCTATGCCTAAAGGACACAACCAACACCTGGTTGATGAACCTTCCAGAGGAGTCCATCGACTCGTGGGCTAACCTGAGCTCCCTCTTCATCACGAACTTCAAGGGGTCCTACAAGCGCCCACTCACCTACTTCGACCTCCACCAGGTGCGCCAACAACCTGAAGAGACCCTCTTCAAGTTCCTGCAGAGGTTCATCCGAGTTCACAACAGGATCCCCAAAATCTCGGACTCCAACATCATCACCGCCTTCACTGAGGGCGTCAAGGACATCAAGATGAGTTAGAAGATCAAACATCCGGGGTGAGAGCCTCACCATGGCTGCTGGTGACTGCAAGTGCACATATCGTTTGTAGCTAGTTTTGAAATAAAGATATCGATCCCACATGGAGCAGGAGTCTGAAGTCTAAGAATTCTTGAAATAAATACTAAAAATAGAAATGCTAAATAAATATCGAAGTGACAAGATAAAATGTGAGTATTGTGTAAAAAGGTGTTTTGGGGGTTTTTGGTATAAGAGAATAATGAGTGAAGTAAAAAAACTGAATAGAGAAAATAAGCATCGCGTATGTAAAAGAGATTTGAAACTTCAGTGGGAAAAAGCATTCTCAGGGATTAGCGAATATGCCACTAGCATTATAAAGGGCTAAGGTAAAGATTATTATCATGAACATTCTCAACTATGTATGTGTGGGAGGAACTCCGTATTTGGACAATGAGGCATTAACCACTGCTCAAATCATCCTCATAACCACAACAGACAATAATCAACATCAATTGAATTACTGCGCTATTAAGGGACATAATCCCAGAGGACGTATCCCATGGCATGGATACTGTTTGGTGAGTTTCCTCGATTCCCAAGTTCATACATGAGGGGTGCCAACAACTTTATAGTCACTGTAAGTGCTAACATCCCTCCGTCTACCAACAAGTAGTTCCCTTCATCAAGTCCCCACAAGAGGCAAATATTGAGAGGTCGACTTCTCCCAACATCAAGATGTAGACAATCTAACACATGGTCACAGCGATGGATATCATAATAAACTTTATCTTATTTCAATCTCATGCTAGGGTTTCTCCATCTCCCCAAGAATTAATGATCTACTCAGACATGGAGGCAATCAACATCATGGCAAAAGTCATGGAATCTATCATAGATGAATAGTACTTGTATAAATCCACAACGAGTACGGAAATTATAACAAGATCTAGACAAGATGTAGATGGGATGGATGGACATGGTGGTGATGCAGCGGTTGATGATGAAGATCGATGCCTTAGCCTCCTGGATCTGCGCAGGGCGAAGATGAATCCCCGATGGATGAGTTCCCCCTCCAGATGCCTTCTGGAGGTTAGGTTTTGGCGATTTCTGGGTGTTCTGTATGCCGTCTCCCCGATCCAGTTGCACGGAGTGAAACTGTTTGAGGAGGCGGTGTTGGCGCCAACCCTTCTATACGGCTGGAATATTTCCTCCCGCCGTATAGTTGGTCGTTAACCCTTCTATACCCTACAATTGCTTCAGGTTTTCTTCTGGTGTTATTAATATTTCCCAAAAGCAATTTACGTAGTTTTTGGCTCCTTTTCACTCCAGTATAACTGGTCCAAGAATTGTGTCCATCGGATCCATCATCTGTCCTGATCCTGGTGAAAATAAACATAAAAGGTGCGTGCGAACACCGTAAAATACAAAGATCCTACCAGTACAATGCAAAATAATAATCGAAAACATGATGCAAATATGCACTCATCAGCTGCGGAGCTCTTCTTCATGGATGGAAAGTGTGCCAATGCAGAGGCGGGGAGGATGTTCGGCCTCGCCGAAGCGGAGACCACCCCTAAGGCCTCGAGCTCATATAAGAGCAAGGATAAGGACCCCAAGCACAAGACCGATGTCGTCCTGACCGTGGAGCTAGACCGGAAGAGTCCTCGTGAGGAGCGCGACGAAGGGGAACGAGACGACATATCGTACTGCCACTTCCACAAGAGGCAGGGACATCCCACTAACGACTGCTATGACCTCAAGAAATTCCGCGACATGCGCAACAACCAGAGAAGGGGAAGATCAGGTGGGGAGCACAGCGGGAAGGGCGGCAATAATAGGGGCGAGCGCTGGAACAATACCGACGGCTGCAACACCCCGCAGGCAGTCCACCAGGCCAACACCGTGCAGCAGCACCCTCCTCAGTCGGATAAAGGACACACCAAGGACCCTGGGGGATACCAAGTGCCACAGGGTGCCATCACCTACATCCTCAGTGGTTTCGAGGCCCTAGTGTCCGACACTTCAAGCTGCTCACTCATGAGGTCGCCACCGCCAGACCGGGTTTCCCATCCCCGAAGCTCAAGTGGTCCTAGTGTGCCATCACCTTCGATGCCCGTGACCACCCTCTCTCCACCAGGACCGTGGGCACTCTCCCCATGATATGCACCCCCACCATCAACAACATCGCGTGCATAAAGACTCTCATTGATGGAGGCGCTGTCTTGAACGTGATCTCCACCAATACGTTCTCCCAGCTGCAGGTGCCCTACGACAGGCTGATGCCGACCATGCCGTTCTCCGGGGTGACTAGTGGAACCACAACTCCCATTGGGCAGGTGCGCCTCTCCGTCACATTCAGGAGGTGCGACAACTACCGCATCGAGCTCGTCAACTTCAATGTGTCCCACATCGAGCTCCCCTACAATGTCATCCTCGGATACCCTGCGCTGGCCAAGTTCATGGAAGCCACCCACCATTCCTACAACATCCTCAAGATTCCCGGGGGCAACGACAAGGTCATCATGGTGTGACGAGGTCAAATCCTTGCGCTCCCACGAGCATGCCTACAATAAAGTGGTCGCTGCCTACCCCGAGGACCTAGATGCGCTGGGCTATGTTGACGGCTCCACGAGAAGGAAGCAGATGAAGGATCAGGAGAGCGCCATGGCCAAAATGGCAGCCTCTGTGCTGTTCCTACCTCACGTGGTGTCATGGTATTGTCGACGAGTATGCCATGGAGGGGTCCTCACAGTGCGTGTTTAGAGACGTGGGGGAAGGCAGACGGTTGACGGGTACGAGGTAACACAGCTTACCCAGGTTCAGATCCCACAACGGTGGCGGAATCCTACTCCTGCTATAAATCACTATAATGGCAATACGCCGAGTTACAGAGATTGGTTCGTTATGCGAGGTTATGTGAAGTTGTCTGAGGTTGTGCCCTAAAGGCTCCCATAGGCCCGACTTATATAGTCGCCAGGTCCTAGGGTTACAGGGAAAATTCCTAGCCGGACAGGTTATAGAGAACATGGTCTATTACTAGTCTAGCGTGTCTTGCACTCCAATGCTCCGGGTACGCTGGTGACTCCACCGTAGCCTTCCTTTATCCGGCATGGGCCTCCCTTCTGGATCCATCTAACTGGGCCTCCCAGCAGGCCATGGGCCATGCTACCAATTGTGGGCCACCCGGGTTATCCGGATAAGAGACATGCTATGAGGATACCCATATAGCATATCCCCAATAGTAGCCCCCGGAGAACTCCGAGATCTTGCGCCGTCTTGCCTCTTCAAGTTGAATGTTCCATCTAGATGTATGTCAGCAAATCGTCAAGCAACATCTTGTAGTCCTCCCAAAGAACCCAGTAAGGTTTTCTTCGTCTTCAATTCGTAAGTCGGAGAATTGCTGAATCTTCTATCGTACACTTCCATAGCCGGACTAGATCCGTCCATGCCGAATATTCTGATGTGATGGTTCATCTTCCTATGACAGCTAGGGCGACGTAGACATAGGTCAGCAACGCCTCATAACTCACACATGCAGAGAACGCAATCATGTCCACTTTTCCTGCGCGAGCGATACGAACCGTTGGTGGCGACAGTTGGTACGTGGCAAAATTTCCGCGCATGTCTCCGCACAAGTCGTCTACGCGACAACCATTTGATCAAGCTACACGAATCTTGATGCCGGAGACCATAAATAGTAACTGCGGTGGAAAATTTACTTTTTGACCTCATTCTCCCCTCCATCATCTTCTTCCTCCAACGAGCGCCTCCTCGAGCTCTCCGCGCAACATGCGAAAAACCCTAGCTCTCCAATCTTTCGCAGTCACCATTGAACACACCCAATGGCCAGCAGTAGCTCCTCCCCTTCGATGGCGGCGTCGGCCGAAGCCGCGGCGAAGCCGGCGAGCTCTGTCGTCGTGCCCCCAGAGGGCCTGGTCATCCCCAAGTCTGCGGTGGTCGAAACCACCGGCGGCGACCATAACCAGCGGCGCTGGAGCTGCTGGAGGAGGAGTACGACTCACACAAGGGCGACTGGTGCGGTTCGTATATCACGGACCGCGACATCAAAGAACTGATCAACGAGGGCTACCTCCCCGTGACGGAGGGGCTCGCCTGGCGGGCGGCATCGGCCGGTGAGGTCATACCTTCTGCCCAAGCCGGAGAAAAGGTGTACCTCAAAGCACAGATGGTACGTGGCGTCTCCCTGCCCATCTCCAACTTTTTCCTTGCTGTCCTAAATCATTACCGAGTGCAGCCATAGAACCTCTCCCCCGATAGCATCTTAGCGCTCAACAATTACGTGGCGCTCTGCGAGGGTTATTTAGGAATCAGGCCTAGGCTAGATCTCTTCATATACTTCTTTACCGTCAAGCATGAAGCCGGAGCCGGCAAGGACGAGTTTAGGAATTATGGAACCATTAGTTTTAAGATCTAGCCTGGCCGGCGCTTCCCCGACATCGTCGGCCATGAATCCTGCAAGAATTGGCAGCGGACGTACTTCTACGGCCCAGATCTCCCTCTGGCTGGTCGAGAAGTCACGTACCCAGACTTTGTCGATGGAGCAGCCGCCAAAGCCTCGACATGGAGATCCCAGGCCTCCCTTCCCTCCGACATCGACGCTTCCCATGCTATAAGGAGGATAAAGTGGTTCGTAGAGATGGGTTTGACCGGATTGGACCTAGCCATGTGCTGGTTCATCAGGCGGATCCAGCCTCTGCAGCACCGCTTGAAGCTGATGCATGAGTATTCCAATGATAGAAGGGATAGCCTCTGCATCTCCGAGGACAACTTCTCGAGCGACCCCGTCAAGCTCCAGCTCAACATCATCGTCAAGGTGAAGGACATGAAGCGTGGTTTCACCATCACCTATGACATGTTCGTAGAGAGCAAGTGCCCAAAGGTAACTGTTTATTTTCCATGTATGACATATACTCCAGTTCTTCCGTCTAGCCATTACCATCTCATCTAACAGGGTGGTTCTTCACTTTAACAGCTCAGCGACATAGATGAAGATAGCATGGCTCCTCAAATCTATGATCCAAAGATGAAGGAAGTCACCGTCATGTCCGACGACGATGCTCTATTGGCTAGAAAGCGGAAGAGCTCCACCTTTGACGCTGCCGATGGAGGTAAGAAGAAGAAGGAGGGTGGAGCCTCCAAGAAGACTACCGCCGCCCTAGAGGCGGAGAAAAGAAAGGTTACTAGGATCCCCTTTGCTAAAGCACCCCCTCTTGTGTAAGCTTCTTTCTCTCCGACATTGTCCATTTGTCTGTCTTGTTTCCATACTTATGCATTTTGCATGTTTCAGGAAGAAAGCCACAACCAGCTTGAAGAAGACCTCCAAAACTTTGGGGGCTTCTAGAACCATAAAGGATATGCTGCATCACGACGTATCTCCCTCCATCGCCCCTGTCACTCCCATCGTCCAGCCCTCGTCCGCTTCGACAAGCTCTCAAGCTAAAGAAGCATCTGGCCCTTCCGCCATGGTAGTGGACTCAGGCGCCTCCACAGAGCTCGCTGTTGTCGGTGAACAGGAAACGCAGGAGAGTGCCACACACCAATAGGCTGAAGCTCCGTCTAAGGATGCCATGGGTAGCGGTAAGGCGGTGGTGGAAGGTGGTACATCTGCCGAAGGCGGCACCCCCGCACCCAACAAAACCATAGAATTCCCGAAGATAGTCTATCCGGTACTTACGCCGGGTAGCACTTCTCTGGTTCCTGGTGCGGCACCGACATCTCCAACGTGCGGTCTCGAGGAGCTTCTCCGGCAAGCAGAAATCTTACAAGGAAACAGTGTATCCTTCGGCAAGTTGCTGGCTGAGAGTGTTACCAACCTCAAGATCATTGCACTTGTAAGTTAAATTTGCCTTTTTGCATTTCATATGAGTATCCCATAATAGCCCTCGAGGATTTAGACGGGAAAAACCATAGGTCTTTGCGTCTAAGTTCTCTAAGAGTGACTAAGCTAGAAAACTTCTCACTGTAGCCCCAAGCATATAGGTTGAATAAATTATTTCGACTAGATGCTTTAAGAGTAGCATACGTAGTGTTTATAAATTTCAATACTGTAGCCCCCAAGCGTATAGTTGTAACTGAAGTAGTTCCGACTAGATGCTTAAAGAGAAGCTAAGCATACGTCTGAGTTAAAAACTTTATACTGTAGCCCCCAAGCTTCTAATCGAAAACTGAATTGGTTCCGACTAGATGCTTAAAGAAAGACTAAGCATATTTCTAAGTTAAAAAACTCTCTCTCTAGCCCCTGAGCGTCTAGGTGGAAATTTTTCGGCTAGATGCTCCAAGTAGACCAAACAACATTTTAACTTTCTTCTTTCCACAGAATGAGAATGCTCGGAGGGGCATGGCCAACGACAAGTACCAGAAGATGTGCGCTGATTTGGAAGCCGAAAAGTGTAAATCTGCCTTCTTGAAGGAACATATCATGAAGAGCAAGCGTCTGTTTTTCCTTTCTTTTTCGTATTCCGACTTGATCTTGTGTATTCCCCGAGTACTCACTGTGTACTTTCCTTTCTCCGACTTGCAGAAACCATTTCCAAGGCTAAGGATATTGTCAAGCAATCCAAGCATATTCAGCAGCTGGATAGCGAAAACAAGATCCTTAAGAAGGAGAGGGAGGAGATGCTGAAAATGCATGAAGACTCGATGAAAGCCCTATAGGACTCCGCCACCGAGGAGCTGAACCGCTTGAAGGAGGAAATCGCGATCTTAAAAGATCAGAAGAAAGCCGCCGATGAGCAAAATCAACGCCATCATGAAGTGTATAAGATCCTCCAACAAGAATGGGACTCCATGGCGGAAACTCTCTGGCAGGATGAGGCCAGCATCTTTAGTAAGTGATTCTCCGTCTTGGATTTCTGTAGTCTAGATACTCTGTATTTTTGAACTCATGCGCCCCTTTGTCGGGATTTTGCGGCTCCTATGGGTTTAACCCGGTCGCCTCCTCCGCCAAAGGAATGCATGGTCCTTGCCGACAACTTTATCAACACCGCTATTGTGCAGACCAAAGAGATTGCCAAGTCCCTCCATATTAACATCAAGGCATCAGACTCTGTGGCGAAGTTCTCGGAGATCTTGCGCCGAGCCCCCAAGCGCATCTCAAGCTGGAAAGCTTCATGTGCACGGGCCGGTGACAAGATGGCATTGTCAATGGTGAAGGCACACTACGAGAATGCCGACATCGACACGGTAACCTCCGGTATCCTCGACGTAGACGACAAAGGCCAAAAGTTAAACCACGCATATATCTTGGCGTCGCTCACGGGTTATGAAACCAGAGTCGCCGAGTTGGTCGACGTTAATGTCTTTGTGCCCATCAAAACCATTGAAGACAAAGGCCAAAGCTCCTCCGAGTCCCTCAACACTGCCGACTTCGAGGGAGGTGACTCTCCTACTGCCGATGATGTTGCTTCCAAGTCGCCTGCGCCAGAAGAATAAAAATAACTTGTAATATTTGTTTCCTCTATAACATGTTATGCGGAAAAAACTATGTGTTAACGTAAGGCGGAAAACAATGGTGTATGTCCTGCTACTTAAGAACTAATTCTAGCATGTATATATTTTTTAAGCAAGTGCTGGGTTATCCATTACTTTGGTTTTTATGCTTGACTTTTCGTGAGTCGGAAGACTCGTTGTCGGAATCATGAGCTTAGGTGATGATGCCCAATGGTACCGTCAATAACCTAAGAACAAAATCGCCAACAATAAGTGCCGAAATTCACTACTCCAGAATCCACATAAGAACGACAAAGAACGTGTCGACCAGAAAACTTAAGCTAATGCCCGTAGGCGAAATTTTCACAAGTGCAATTGCAAAGCTTGTGCATAAAGGTTTTATACGATCCAAAAATGAACACTAAAGGAGGTAAAAGACTCAGAAATATGAGTGAACCAAAGAGCTTTATTTCATTGATCATATAAGAGGTACACAATTAGATAAAAAATGCTAAGTGTAGAAAGGACGTAGCTGTGCTATGTTCCATGGCCGATCAAGCTCCGGGTAGTCATCATCCGGGTCACGTCGCTTACGCTTATGATCCTTGTTGGGTCTATCCTTCAGTTCACGATTGTCAACGAGGTAGTAAGACCCATTGAGTAGCACCTTGCTTATGATGAACGGTCCTTCCTATGGCGGGGATAATTTGTGTGACTTCTTCTTCTTAAGTCGGAGCACCAGGTCCCCCTCTTTAAACGAGCGATGCCTAACACGATGACTATGGTAGCTGCGTAGCTTATGCTGGTAGATGGCGGATCTTTGGCATGCCAAAACGCTCTCCTCCTTGAGAAGGTCCACATCTAGGCGTCTGGATTCTTCAGCGTCATCTTCGTCGTAGGCGGCAACCCTTGGTGCATCGTGAAGTATGTCAGAAGGTAGGATGGCTTCTGCTCCATATACCATGAAGTAAGGGGTGTATCCCGTGGATCTGTTGGGTGTAGTTCGTAAACTCCACAACACAGATGGCAATTCTTCCGCCCATGCTCTAGCTGCTCTATGTAGCGGTGCCTCAAGACGTGGCTTTATTCCCTGCAGAATTAATTCATTGGCTCGCTCAACCTGACCATTGGATTGTGGATGTGCCAGAGATGCAAGGTCAAGTCGGATGCCCTTCTCCCAACAATAGGCCTCCACTTCTCCGAGTGACAAGTTGCTACCGTTGTCGGTGATAATGCTATGTGGGAGACAAAATCTCACCACTAGATCCCGGACAAACCTGAGGGCAGTTGCCCCATCAAGATTTCTAATGGGTTTAGTTTCTATCCATTTAGTGAATTTATCAACTGCTACTAGCAGATGTGTAAACCCACATGGTGCCATTTGTAATGGTCCCACCATGTCTAGCCCCAAGACTGCAAACGGACAAGTTATTGGTATTGTTCGCAATTCTTCAGCAGGAACATGTGGTTGTTGGGCATAATACTGGCATCCCATGCATGTCTCAACCAGTTTGTCGACGTCCGCCTTCGTGGTCAGCCAGTAGAATCCTTGTCGGATGGCTTTCGTGACCAACGATTGAGAAGCAGTGTGATGCCCGCAATCTCTGAGATGGATTTCGCGTAGGATCTCAATACCTTCTTGCTGGGAAACACACTTAAGGTATACACCAGTAGTGCTTCTTTTGTAGAGCTTTCCATTGATTATGGTATAGCCCTTTGCTCGACGTACTATTTGCCATGTTTCGACTTCGTCGTCGGGCAAAATTCCGTGTTCGAGATATTCCATGAACGGTTTTGTCCAAGATGGAGGGACTTTTGCCACCATGTGAATGAAAGAGTCAACTCTATCCGGGTTGTCGATGTCTGCTCCCTTCACGGATGGTGTCCATAGATGCTCTAGGAAAACTCCTGGCGGAATTTGTTTGCGCCCTGATCCAAGCTTAGACAGCAGATCAGCCGCCTCGTTTTGCTCCCTAGGTACATACTTGACCTCGTAGCCCAAGAAGCTCTTGGCTATCTCGTCCACTCCGTCTAGATATGCCGCCATGATAGGGTTCCGCGCATTCCAGGTGCCAGCCACCTGCTGGGCAACCAAGTCAGAATCTCCACAGCAAACTATGCGCTTGATGCCAATATCCTTGGCTACACGTAATCCATGAATAAGTGCTTCATACTCCGCCATGTTGTTAGTAGCCTCGAAGTGGATCTGCAGAACGTAGTGTAGCTTGTCCCCAGTTGGTGACTGTAGCAGTACAACAGCCCCCGAGCCGTTGAGTAGCTTTGATCCGTCAAAGTGCATCACCCAGTATTCTGGTTCTGGCAATGGGGTAGCATCTGGCATCTTCGTCCAATCTGCAATAAAATCCGCCAAGGCTTGTGACTTGATAGCATCACGTCTCTTGTAGGTGATCTCGAAGGCGGCAAGTTCAATGCCCCACTTTGCGAACCTTCCTGTAGCGTCGCTGTTGTTGATGATGTCGGACAGTGGAGTCTTGCTCACCACTGTGATGGGGTGCTCCTGGAAATAGTGCCTCAACTTCCGAGAAGCACGGAATACTCCTTAAGCTATCTTCTGGTAGTGCGGGCAATGCTGATTGGACTCCGTCAAGACCTCGCTTACATAGGAAACTGGTCGTTGAACTCCATGCTCGTAGCCTGGTTCCTTTCGCTCTACCACGGCGATGATGTTGATTACCCGGTTGGTTGTCGCCATGTAAATTAACATGGGCTCTCCAGGCTCGGGTGCTGCAAGGATAGGCGCTGAGGAAAGAATCTCCTTGAGCTGCTTCAATGTTGCATCTACTTCGTCCATCCACGTGAATTTGTTCGCCTTCTTCAGCAACTTGTATAGCGGCAGAGCCTTCTCTCCAAGTCGACTGACGAACCAACTAACTCCTGCAACACAACCTGTTAGTCGTTGTATGTCCTTTAGGCATGTCGGACAGTTTATGTTTAAGATGGCCTTGATTTTATCTAGGTTGACCTTGATTCCACGGTGGGAAACGATGAAGCCCAACAATTTGCTGGCTGGAACCCCGAAGACGTACTTCTTAGGGTTAAGCATCATGTTGTATTTCCGGAGATTATCAAAGGTTTCTTTTAAGTCGGAGATTAATTCATTTGACTTTTTAGACATCATCGCTATATCGTCCACATAGGCATGAACGTTCCAACCAATTTGATCGTGTAGGCAATGTTGCAATGTCCGCTGGTACGTAGCACTTGCGTTTTTCAGCCCAAAGAGCATCGTAACATAGCAAAACGTGCCGTAGGGAGTAGTGAATGAAGTGGCCAATTGGTCTGACTTCCTCATCTTGATCTGGTGGTATCCTGAGTATGCATTGAGAAAACACAAAAGTTCCGAGCCAGCCGTCGAGTCAATGACTTGGTCAATGCGAGGCAAAGCAAACAGATCTTTGGGGCATGCTTTGTTCAAGCCGGTGTAATCAACACACATTCTTAATTCTTTGGTTCCCTTTTTAGGGACAAGTACATGATTGGCCACCCATTGGGTGTGAAGGACTTCTCAGATAAAACTAGCCTTAAGTAACCTAGCTATCTCTTTGCCTATGGCCTGTCTCTTCTCATCTCCAAAGCGTCGTAGAGGTTGCTTCAATGGTTTGCATTTTGGATCAATGTTTAAGCTGTGCTCGGCAAGTCCCTAGGTACACCTTTCATGTCGGCAGGTTTCCAGGCAAAGATGTCCCGGTTCTCACAGAGGAACTCGATGAGCATGCTTTCCTATTTGGGATCCAGGTTCATCCCAATGGCGGTGGTCTTGGAGGCATCGCCTACCACAAGTTCCACCGGCTTGGTCTCGATGGCGGACCTGAATGCTGGAGCAGAGTCGGAAATCTGTTTCTTTGACGTGGGCATCTCCGAGGCATCGACCTTGCTCTGGATCTCCTTGAATTCTTTGCTATAGAGGACAGCTTCCGCGTAGGCTGCTTCTCCGATCTTGCAGTCCCTAGCTTTGGCAAAGCTTCCGGATACGGTGATGACACCGTTTGGTCCAGGTATCTTGAGTTTGTTGTAGACGAAGCATGGCTTGGCCATGAAGGTGTGGAATATTTCGCGGCCGAATATGACGTGGTACATGCTCTTGAAGGGGACCACCTCAAAGGTCATGCGCTCTTGGCGGTAATTATTAACATCACCAAAGGCTACCTGAAGTGTGATGCACCCAAGGGACCGAGCCTCCCGACCAGGAACTACGCCGTGGAAGATGGTGTTGGTCCGCCTTAGGTTTTCCTCTGTCAAGTTCATCTTCTGCAGTGTATTCAGGAACATGATGTTGATGCTGCTTCCACTATCCACCATACATTTGGTGAACTCATTGCCGTCAATCAAGGAGTTGATGACCATGGCATATTGGTTCTCTGTAGGGATAAGGTCTGGGTGATCCTTCCTATCCCAAGTAATTGGAATCTCCGACCAGCGCATGAACTGGGGGTAGAGTAGCCATCAGTATCCTCATAGAGGTCTTGTGTTGTCGGACGGTGGGGGTGCCAAGGAAAGTGTGGAAAACTGCCGCCTTCTTCTCGAAGGTTTTTTTGCCTTTGCCATCGCTCTTGGCGGCGTGCTTGGGGTCAACATCCTCGTCCATGTCACTTGAATCCTTGGACTCGTCCTCCTTCTTCTACCCCTTGCCCTTGCCTCGCGGTCTGTTCTTCCTACTTCGCTTGTAGCCGGACTCCGGGTCCTCCTTGAGGTCGTTGACGAACTTGCAGTGTCGATTGGTATGGGTGGTCGTGCCGTTGACATCGAGGTGTACGAGGAACGACATATCGTGGTACTCTTTGTAGGTTTGGGAAACGCGGAGCGCTGCCGAGGTAGTTTCACTTCCTCGCTGCTGCCCACGACCAGCTCCCCGTCCTCGGCCACGTTGTCCGCCATCACCTCGTCCTGCGAAGGTCATAGCGACCATGTCGGGAGTTTGCTTTTCTTCTGGAGCAGTTTTCCGCTTTGTGCTATTGTTCCTCCGAGCTTGAGTTGGAACGGTTGTTGCCGGCAGAGAGCCGCGAGCATCGTCATCGGCAGCTGCAGACTCACTAGCCAACTGAATCATCTGGTTCAAGTCAAGCTGGTGATTATCCTGCAAGCGCTTCAGCTTATGTCGGAGCAACGTGCCCCTTTCCAACCCATCGATGAAGGCGGCCATGGCAGTCCGAGCGTGCACTCCTGCGCAGGAATTTTTCATATCCAGCCAACGGGAGAGGTAGGTGCGAGATGTCTTGTCTTTCTCTTGCATGCACCGCTGTAGATCGCCAACAGTGCAGGGACGTTGGTACGTACCCTCGAAGTTCTTGGTGAATGCTTCTTGCATGTCCAACCAATTGCAGATGGATTTATCCGGCAAGTCATCAATCCATTGACGGGTTGTGCCTGCCAACATCAGTGGAAGGTACTTGATGGCAACATTGGGGTTACCCCCGGCGATCTCCACCGTGTTCCCGTAATCCTGCAACCATGTAGCTGGCTTAGCGGTGTCGTCATAGGGCTTGATGGTCTTGTCAATCCGGAAACCTTTGGGGTAAGTTACGGACCGTCTCGCAGGTCCAAAGCAACGTGGTCCCAGGTATGGTTCTTCCAGGGCCTCATGGATCTTGTCTATCTGCGAACTTGCATCGTATGGCTCCGGGTTTCTTTTCTTCTTGTCAACAGGGGATGGGCTGCATGAACGACGCGGGCCTCCTCCGCCATGGTGACTGCTAGGTGGCGATGGAGGCGGAGGTGGCGGTGGGTTAGCCTTCTTGCTATTACCCTCCTACGACGCCTCGCGCTTGTCGCGGTTCCTTGTCGGACACGAAGGGTCATGGCGCGGCCTGCTCTTGTGCCCCTGGTTGTGCTCTCCGTCATGACGGGTTTGCTCAGTGTTGTCACGGATGACGATGCCGGTCTGCCTTGGCGGGGGCATATTCGTACGACGGTGAGCCTTGGGGTCTTCACGATGTCGGGGGAGCGGGTCGGTGGTGATGGGCGACGAGGTTGGGTCTTTCCTCCGTGGTCGGAGGATATGGGGATAGCATTCTTCCTATTGCGCGCATCCCTCCGTCTTCGTTCTGATGAACCCGTCTGAGACCCGACATCAAGAGGAGATCTGTCCCTTGGCGGCTTATACTGGATAAACTGGCAAAGCGTTGGGTCAGACTCAAGCCTCTGAGAGGTGGCCTTTTGCTGCTGCTTTACCGCCTTGGCCACTAGGTCATAGACCTGTTCCACCGCCTCAGGCGATCTATCCTACTCAAGAAGGGTCTTGGTGACGGCGAGGTTGAGGAGAGGAGTGGGCATCACCTTCCTGCCTATCGTGGTGGTGGCACGACAGATGCCATGGGTAGGCTAAAGTATGGGGCCAATGGATGCTAGAGGGATCCAAGGAGGGAAGATGTAGTGATTTCTACACTCAAATGCTCGACAAATAAATCTCTATTCCTCTTCTCAATGAATACAAGTGCTCCAAGATCTGTCTCGTAGAGAGGAAGATCACTACTACACGAGCCTTACATCCTAGAATGAATCGATCCCCTTCTCAGGAGCCAGCGTCCCCCCTTATAAAGGGGTGCCTTGGTTCCTTCTAGGGCTGATGTGGCAAGCATATCCTTGGAATATGCTTGTCCCAATATGGTAACTCGGCGGCCTCCTTTACGTGTCCCCCTTCTATCAGCGGCAATGTTCCAGAGACCTTCACATGCGCGCCTTGGGCTCCCTGTCTGTCACCTCCGTGACCTTCTTCTGCCCTTCTGCTGCTCTGCTTCTTGTCCTTTGTGCTTGGCTCTATTTAGATTCCTCCTAGCCAGTGACTAGGGTTTGACTATAGGCACCTCCTTCTCCTGCAAGCTTCGTGTTACTCGGCCTTCTCTCGCATAACTCGGCTCGGCCTTCACCTGCATTCAAGTTAGTCAGAGTCATTCGGCCGACTTAACTCATATGTCGGCCGGATAAGGTGTTACTCATTCTACACTTTCCATGGCCCTGCTTATCTTGGCCAACTCTTATATGACCCGGCCGACACAAACAGTAACTCGGCTCACGACAAGGGAGATTCCTTTTGTCTTTCCCCTGTCTTGACCCTATCCAGGGTCACCTCCCCAACATTAGTCCCCGAAGGTGGTGTGGTCCTGCCTGAAACCTCGGCCGGGCCACATCAGTTTCCCAACATACTTCTTTCTTTCTTTCCGAGTTACTTCTTGCTGTTCGAGGTATCCGTGCAGCTTCCTGAACACGCCTCGTCCTACGTGTACCACTCATCATTGTTCTTCTAGTTTTTTGTTCCTCTACAGTGTCCACTGACAAGCTACAGTGATTACTGCGCCCGTCGCGTCGGCATAGTGATGCCTCGAGTATTGCATCAGTCAGGAGGCCCGATCCCCTCCTGCGTCATGTGGTCTTTGGTGTGGGTCCACTAGTTGCGAGCGGTTCCGCCACGCGCGCGATTATGCGGTTATCGTGGCGCACCCACGATCCCACTACCGCTAATACTGCGCGGTTATAAAGAGGGGAGCGGGGCTAGATGATTTTACTTTCCCCCTTAGTTTGCCCTTCTTCTTCCTCCTCGCACCGGCGCCTCCGTTCGTGCGCTAGCGGCCGCGCCATCATCGACCTCCTCGACGGTCACGCCGCTGTTCTCTTGCTCCGACGACCTCACCGTCGTGCCCTTCTCCGTCGCCTTCACTGGTGAGTTATCCTACGGCACCGCCGCTAGATTTCTGCCCTAGGCAATCCCTCTGTTTCCTAGATTCCTCGTGGCGGTTCTTCTTCATTGCGCCGCCGCGCTCGTTAGAATCACGACGGGGCCCTGCACTTCTAGGCCTCTCCCCGCCGCTAGTTTCTCCTCCGTTGACTCCTCCGACGACCCCATGTCTAATTCTGCCAGTGGAGCCCTCGTCGAGGAGGATGATTTTGCGTCCGGTCTAGAACGGGGTTCTTGGCAGGGTTCCACTGTCACTCGCCGTGAGGTAGAGTGGTTAATTAGAACGCGTCGGATCCCTGCCGAGGTAACCTATCGCTTGCCCGGCAAAGAATCCTCTCCAGTGCTCAAAGAGGGAGAGTACGTAGTCTTCATGTCCCATTTTGCTCGTGGGTTCGGTCTCCCCCTTAGCGATTTTGCTAGGGGGTTCCTCGATTACTTCGGCCTCCAGCCGCATCATCTGCCGGCCAATGCTATCGCCTCTTTGTCAGCTTTTATCTCGGCTTCGGAGGGGTACTTCGGCCTTTGGCCCTCCGTACACGTCTGGTCCAAATTCTTCCAAATCCGATCTAATGCCGTGCCAGACAAATCTCTTCACCCTTCCGAGAGATCTCTTACCCAATGCGGGGCTGCGTCCATTACACCTCAGAGGAACTCTGAGTTCCCGCGTGTCGCCGGCCTCGAGTCTTGTAAAAAATGGCATAAATCATTTTTCTATGTCAAAAATACTGGGAAAGAAGATAAGATTCGGCTCCCTGCTTTTTCTATTGGCCCCCCTTCCAAGAAGAATTGGAACTACAATCCTAGGAAGAGCCATGCTTTGGCCGAGGCATTCGAGATTCGGCTCAAGGAGTTGATTCGCGCCGGGCTCCATGGTGAGGATATGATGACTGCCTTCATCAGCAGCCGAATCTGCCCTTTTCTGCTTCGCTCTCACAAGCTTTGTTATATGAGTGGTCCTCTCGATCCCAACCGGGTTTCGACGGTTGAGCTCGACAATTATCACATTTATAAGCATGTCCGGGCTATCTTCAAGACCGATAAGCCGGAGGAGTGGGCATGGGGACTAAAGCCCTTCACTCGCGGGAATCCCCCTCCTCAGGTAAATTTACGCATTGGTGTTTGCTTCCGAGTCGCGCTCGTGGTCGTTCTTTTTCTAATCCTTCCTTGTTTCTTCTCTCGCAGAGGTTTACCGAGCAAAAGACAGAGGATGCCGAGGTTTTGGCTCTTCCATGGACCATAGATCGTAATACTCCGGACACCGGAGAACCTGACTCGGAGGAGTTTGTCCCTAAGTCAGATGTCGCTCCAGTTCGTGTCCGAGGCAAGACCTCGGCTCATGCGGATGAAGGTGACTCAGACGATGTCCAAATTCTTGAGGTAGTTGCCGTGGTGCCTATCTCTTGCGCATTTTTCGGCTCCTTCTTTCCCAGCTAATCCGGCTAGTCAGGTGCACGATGCTGAACTTCTCGCTTCTCGAGCTCCTGCTCCTTCAAAGAAGCGCACCGCTTCGGCAGATCCCTCCGGAGCTGCCCCCAAGAAGCGAGTGAAGAAGTCTTCACAGCATATCCCGAGGCGTAAGACCATGCGTGGGGTTACTGGGTGAGTTTATTTTCATTTGCACTTCTTGTTTCTCTCTTTCTGGTTTTTATTCGACTTTTTGTCTCTTGCAGAGATCCTCTCTCTGCGAAGCCAAGCGGTCCGAGTATGACAAGCCATGCTACTCGGCAGCCTTCTCCTCCGCCTCCAGAAGATACTCGGGCTCCCAGTCCCTCTAGTGTTGACTCTCCTCCTGCGCCAACCAATACATCGCCTCAGTGAGATGTACCCACTTCTCCCACCATTAATGCCGACATAACACCGCCACCAGATCATCCTGTTGAACATGTCGCCCCTCTTCAGACCGCCGAGGTTTCCCCCAACGACCCTTTGATCACCACGATCCCAGCTGCTATTCCCGCTCCAACCGAAGATATCACCATCTCGGCCCCCTTGGAAACATAGTTCCTCCTGCTCCTCAGGACGTGATTCCTAATGCCGAGGTTGCTGCCCCTGCCGAAGCCTCTCCTAAAAGTAGGAAGGTTGTCATTACCAAGCCCTCAGCATCTCAGAAGGGGCCAACTAGTTCTTCTCAGCCCAACATAGCTGATGCACTTTGCAAGGGGGCTTCCTCTGCTAAGCCTGGTGTCACCCCGGCCGCCGACACTCAACTTACTCTTCACAAGAGTCCTGCGGCGGTGGTAGTTACACAACGGGACCGAGGTAAAGTGCTGACCCGCACTGAGAGCGGAAACAACCTCAACTCTTTGGTGGAGTATGCCAATAACTGGAATGCCGTCGATCAACTTGAAGGCAATCCGAGTAGCCAACCATTTCAGCTTTCCGACATCAGTAGTCGCTTGCATATGGCTGCCAAGATTGTTCTTGATAGCGACAAGATGAACGAGGTAAGTGCTTTCATTGATACTTTGTCTATCATTCAAATGATATCATATATACACTAGTCCCCGAAGCTTGCAACCGAATAACTTGTTGTTCGTTTGGAAGCTTTGCCAGGCATCAAATGTCATGACTCAAATTATATGTGATATCCGAATCAAGTTTTAATCAGTTTGGATTTGCTTTAGCTTTAAGTGTCTAGCCACTTTGATATAAGTCAAGTTACACTTAGGTTGGGTCTGTTTTAACTTTGAACATCCAGCCACCGAGATCCGAGTCGAATTTTATTTGATTCGGATCTGCTTTATCTTTGAATATCCAACCACCCAGATCCGAGTCAAATTTTATTTGATTCGGATCTGTTTTAACTTTGAATATCCAGCCACCTAGATTCGAGTCAAACTTTATTTGATTTGGATCTGCTTTATCTTTGAATATCCAGCCACCCAGATCCGAGTCAAATTTTATTTGATTCAGATCTATTTTAACTTTGAATATCCAGCCACCTAGATCCGAGTCAATTTTATTTGATTTGGATCTATTTAATCTTTGAATATCCAGTATTTTAACCTTCCATTATATCTAGGTTGCCCATGATCGGCGGATGGCCGAATTTCAAAGGTTGCTCTTCGCCCACAAGAAACGGCAAGAAAAGTATGAGAAGGTTGTTCCTGTGGTGAAAAAGACTGGTAATTTAACTAATCCATGTACTGTTCCTTAAGTTCGGAATACTTTTGGCTTGTCGTGCTAATTCATTCCTCGTTGGCATGCAGCTAGTATCAACAATCTGAATACCCGCCTTACCAAGAAGGTTACCGCTCTTGAAGGTTGGTTCCTCTTTGGTTTTTAACCTATTAATTTTTGTCCGAGATAAGTATCGGGTATCTTACAACCTTCCGGCTTTGGTATAGCCGAGCTACAAACACTTGCAGCATCGCATGAAGAATGCATACCTATGCCTGATATGATGCTGCATTTTTTAGAACAAGCTGCTGCTCATTCGACGCAACTCCAAGAAAAGTATGATGAGATAGCTCGGTTACGCGCCGAGGTTGAGTCTCTCAAGCTTTCCCAGAAGTCTGAACTGGAAAAGGTTGATCAGGAATTTTCTGAAGAAAAGAATCGACTGAGCCTGCAGTTGCAGAAAGATAAGGAACTTCTTGAGGCTACCGAGCTAAAAATCCGGGTGATGAGTGAGGAAATCACTCGTTTCGAGAAAAGCAGGGACGATTGGTCCATGGATCTCCAGAAAATGTTGAGTTACATTCATCGTAAGTTTCTGCCCGTGGCCGAGTTATTTTCTTCTTTTTCTTATTTTTAATTGATATATTTTCCTTTCGTGTAGATCATTTTCCGGAAGCGAAACCAGTGGGCTCTAAGCAGTGATTTCTGCTCATCAGCGCCGAGGTGTCCCTGCTGACTTGAGTCCAGAATACTCGATGGAAGACTTCCTGATTGCTGTTGGTGCTGCTATTGGACCAATGAAGATCATGGGAAGAGATCTAGTGCAAGCAGCCATTCGGGCCTACCATGTTCTTTGGCCGAATACCTCTGGAACGCCTGATATTAATGAAGTCAAAGTGCTCGTGGCGAGGTTAATGGCATCTCAGACCCAATTAAATCTCTGGAGGGAATCTGCTGGAAGGGCTGGTGCTGATATGGCACTTACAGCCATTTTTTCTTGGTACGAGGATATCTCACTCGATACTATGATGAATTTGCGCACTGGCTCTCATTGGGTTGAGGATCCAGAGTTCGTTGCTCCCTGCCAAGCTCGTGCCTTCCAGCTTATTGAATATGCTGACGTGCATAATTGGATTGAAGGGCCAAGTTTTCTTCCCAATCCGGCGGATGATGTCGAAGCTGAAGATGCATCAGGTGATAGCTCGGCCGATCAGGATGAATCAGAGGGTGATTCGAATAATTCTCGTGATTCAAACGATAGCTCGGGCGAGGATGGCGACACGCGATCGTCCTCTAAAGGGATTGAAGACTCTCGAGCTCAAACTGATGTCTCTCGGCAGCCAGAACTTGCGCCCGAGGTTACTATGGCTTTCGTTGAAGCTGAGGTAACGTCGGCTGATGCGCCAGCTACTTCAGAGCGCCTAGTTGCTAAAGATACCCTTCTGAAGGAGACCGAGGTCCCTCCTCCATCGTCCGAGATACCCGTGCCCAATGCTCCTGACCATGCTACTGCTCATTAAGGGTTGTTTGGCCTCTTCTGGTGTTTAGGCTTGAAGAAACTTCAATTTGCTTTAAGTCCCCGGCATGTCAGGCGTATGATGTTTGTGAAACAATTGTCCTTCTTTTGGTGTTGTGCAAACCTTTTTGCCTTGCGCCCCTGAGGCGTTGGTTATGGTAACTATTGTTATTTCGTCTAAGTTAAGATATGTTTCATATTTTTTGCCTTATCCCACTTTAATTTTGTAAGGCCGAATCGTATTTTCCCATGTGGTTGACCTTCGTCCGGCATTTATCTTGCTTGCCCTTTGTAGATTTGGTTGTATAACTGTTGTTTTTGCGACTTCTACTTGAAGTACAATGCTCTTATAGATTGGCTTGTATCCCCTTATCATACTTCGACTCGCTGAGGTTGTTACCTCTTAGAAATCGTTAATTGTTTTCTCCTTGTTATTCCTTTGTCGATCAAGGCAAGCTTATGTTTCCTCTTACGAGTTATGAGTAGCAAATTGGGGTAGTCCCAGAGTTTCTGCTGAAGCTATCGAGCTCTTATATGAATGGAAGAAATTAATGAGTGGTGTAAGTCATCCCCCGAGTTATCCCTTGGGTCGCTGAAGGTTTATATCTCTTCAGATGATATCGAATAACACAAAACAGTCCCCGAGTTACAAACTGGGTTGCCGAAATATATTTCATAGCTCAATGCTGAGAATACCATGGGGCAGTCCCCGAGTCATTGCTCGAGATGCCGAGGTTTAATACATATTTCAGAACAAGAAACAATCATGGGGCCATCCCCGAGTCGATGCTCGAGGTACCGAGGTTTAATGCATAATCCGAAATAAGGGATAACATGGTGCAGTCCCCGACTCACTGCTCGAGGTGCCGAAATTTAATACATAATTCAAAATAGGAAATAACACGATGCAGTCCCCGAGTCACTGCTCGAGGTGCCGAGGTTTACTACATAGTCTTAAAAAATAGAAACAACGTTGTGCAGTCCCCGAGTCGCTGCTTGAGGTGCCGAGGTTTAATACATGCTTGATACTCCAACTTGATGCGTCACATCACGACATACAACATATGGATTCTAAGTATAGAACGGGCGAAGTAAGGCTATGTTCCATGGTCTTTTTGATTCGTCTCTGACCTTATTTGCCTTATTCTTCTCTGGTGCCTGAGCGTCGATCAGGTAATATGCATCATTGTGCAATGCTTTGCTCACAATGAATGGTCCTTCCCATGGAGGTGAGAGTTTGTGCATGCCGGCTATGCATTGCACTAGTCGAAGAACCAAGTCTCCTTCTTTAAAAACTCTTGGATTTACTTTTTTGCTATGGTATCGTCTGAGGTTTTGCTGTTAAACGACTGATCTTGATAATTCCAATTCTCTTGCTTCCTCTAGCAGATCTACATTGTCTTGCCGTGATACTTCGGTTACTTCGGCCGTTGTGTATTGGATTACTCTTGGCGAGTCATGCATTATGTCGGCTGGAAGCACAGCTTCTGCCCCGTATACCAGAAAGAAAGGGGTATACCCTGTCGACCTATTTGGGGTGGTCCTGAGGCTCCATAGTACTGCCGAAAGCTCCTCAATCCAGCATCCTGCCGACCTTTGTAGTGGTTCGATAAGCCGGGGTTTTATTCCTGACAATACCAGTCCATTTGATCTTTCTACTTGCCCGTTTGATGCTGGGTGAGCCACCGAGGCAACATCTAGTCTTATGTGCTTTTCTTGGCAGAATCTAGAGAAGGCTCCTTCAGCAAAATTTGTGCCATTATCTGTGATAACACTGTGTGGATATCCATATCTCAAGATAATATTTTTTAGGAATTTTACCGCTGTTAGTCCATCACACTTTCTTATCGGTTTCACCTCGATCCACTTTGTGAACTTGTCCACCATGACTAGAATGTGAGTCATTCCGCCTCGGGCTGGTTTGAACGGACCTACCATATCCAAACACCATACAGAAAAAGGCCAAGTTATTGGTATTGTTTTTAACTCGGACGAGGGCAGATGTATCTTGCTGGCGTATCTTTGTCAACTATTACATTTTTCCACTAATTCTTTTGCTTCCTTTAATGCCGTCGGCCAATAAAACCCATGCATAAATGCTTTGTCCACTAAGGCTCGTGATGAGGCGTGATGCCCGCATTCTCCCTAATGTATATCCAGGAGTATTTCCTGTCCTTCTGCCGAGTCAACACATCTTTGTAGTACATTCGTGACGCTTCTCTTATATAGCTCATTGTTTATGATTGTGTAAGCTTTTGCTCTTCTTACTATTTGTCTAGCCAGTACTTCATTACTCGGCAAGATTGCCTCCTTAAGGAATGAGAATATGGGTTGCACCCATATCGGCGTGATCTTCTCTGGGATAATTTCACTATCGATTTCCATATTTTCCGCCGACATAACAGCTTCAGATTTTTCTGTGCTCGCTCGTGCGATGACCGGGATCACCTTTAGAAAACAGGGGTCACATTCTTTGTCGATTTCCATTAGCATGTTTCCTTCTTTCACTTCTGCCAAGACACGAATTGACTCGGATTCTGGTGATGGTGTAATCGATGGTTTTCTCAGGTGTTCTAGGGCAATACCTGGGGGAATTGACTGCCTAGTTGATCCGAGTTTTCACAGTGTGTCTGCAACGTCATTTTCCGCCCGAGGTATATGATGAAACTCACATCCATCAAAGTAACCACGGATTTTTTGCACATGAAATCTATATAGGGCCATATTCGCATCTAGTGCGTCCCAATTGCCTGATACTTGCTGTACTACTAGATCTGAATCCCCGTAGCATAGGATCCGACGTATACCAATCTCTTTTGCCACCTTTAACCCGTGGACGAGTGCTTCATACTCGGCTACATTGTTTGATGCGGCGAAATGTATCTGTAGCACATACTTCAGCTGATCTTTTTTTGGCGAAGTTAACACTATCGCTGCCCCCAAGCCATTTCTCAGCTTGGATCCGTCAAAATGCATTGTCCAATAATTCGGATTTGGTAATGGCGGCTCATATTGTACCTCGGCCCAATCCACAAAGAAGTCGGCCACTACCTGAGATTTGATTGCATCTCGCCTATGGAACTGTGGAGCATAAGGTTATAACTCGATTGCCCATTTTGCTATTCGGCCACTTGCATCTTTGTTGCTCAATATCTCGGCTGTGGGCGCTTCACAAATCACTTTTATCGGATGCTCTTCGAAGTAATGTTTAAGTTTTTTCGCCGACATGTATACTCCATAAGCCATCTTCTGGTAGTGCGGGTAGTTCTGTTTTGAGGCCGATAGTACCTCGCTTAGGTAATATACCGGCCTTTGTATTGACTTATCCCCTTCATTCCGTTCCACGACAACCACCGCACTTACCACTCTGTTAGTGGCAGCTACATAAAGTAACATAGGTTCTTTTGACAGTGAAGAAGCCAAGATTGGTGCTGTGACCAACATATTTTTTAACTCATGAAACGCATTATCTGCCTGCGGTGTCCAGATGAATTTATCAGACTTCTTCATCAGTTGACATAGAGGTAATGCCTTTTCCCCAAGCCGACATACGAACCGACTCAGCGAAGCCAGGAAACCCGTGAATTTTTGTACATCATTTAGACACCTCGGCAGTTCCATTTTTTCAACTGTTCGGATTTTAGTTGGATTTGCCTCTATACCTCGGCTGGACACGAGGAAACCGAGTAATTTTCCAGCCGACACACCGAAGGTACATTTTTCCGGGTTAAGCTTCATTCGGAATCTTCTCAATTTTGCGAATGTCTGTCGAATATCATCAAGGAGCGTTTTGCTCTCTTTGGTTTTTATAACCACATCATCTACATATACTTGTACATTTTTTCCTATCTGGTCATGTAGACATTTTTGCATGCATCTTTGGTATGTTGCTCCTGCGTTACGCATGCCGAATGGCATGGTGCGATAGCAATAAGCCCCGTACGGGGTAATAAACGCAGTCTTTATTTGATCGGCCGGATTTAACGGTATCTGGTGGAAACCAGAATACGCATCTACAAATGACAACAACTCACAACCAGCAGTCGAATCAATGACTTGGTCTATCCTAGGTAAAGGAAAAGGATCTTTGGGACACGCCTTGTTTAGGTTCATGTAATCGATACACATTCGCCATACGACAGCTACATTCGGGTCATCCTTTTTCTTTTCCGCTAACACCGAATTTGATAGCCAATCCGAGTGAAGCACTTCCATGATGAACCCGGCCGCAAGGAGCCGAGCTATCTCATCCCCTATTATTTTTCTCCTGTCTTCGGCGAAGCGGCGGAGAGGTTGCTTCACCGGCCTTGCTCCTGGCCTTACATGCAAAGAGTGCTTAGCCAACTCCCTCGGCACACCTTGCAGGTCTTGAGTTGACCATGCAAAGATATCCCGATTCTCACGGAGGAAGTTGGTGAGCTCGCCTTCCTATTTGGCATCTAGGCCGGCACCAATCGTGATGGTGCGCTCTGGGAACTGCTCATCTATCTGGATCTTTTTTGTCTCTTTAGTCGGCTGGAAAGAAACACTCCCATGGGGGTTGGATAGTATCGACATATTCAGCTGTGCCGACTGATCCAGAGCCGCTGCCTCCTGAATCCTTCTTTTTTCTCTCGCAATCACCAATGACTCGGCCAGGTTTGATCCGGCCGAAGCACACTCCATTGACTTTCTGTAATCTCCAGCTACTGTTATCACCCCTTGTGGTCCGGGTAACTTCATTTTCATATAAGTAATGTGGCAGCTACCCATGAATTTGGCCAATGCTGGCCATCCGAGTAAAGCATGATAGCAACTTTCTAGGTCCACCACTTCAAATTCCAAATTTTCCGCTCTGCAATTCTCCCTTGTGCCGAATAATACATCTACTCGGACTTTCCCAATGGGTTCACACGAAAGTCCCGACACTATTCCATGGAACGTGGTTCTTGTGGATTGCAGCATATTCTGTGCTATTCCGAGTTTGTGCATTGTATCTTTGTACATGATGTTGATACTACTCCCATTTTCAATGAGTACCTTTGAGAATTTCACATTAATGCTGGGCCCGACAAATGTCGGATCTAGTACGAGTGCATACGACCCTGGATTCGGCATTATCTTCGGGTGATCTTTTATGCTCCAGGTTATTTCTTGATCGGACCAAGGCACATATCTTGGTACCGCCGGCATGACAACATTTACTTCCATATGCCGGCGTTGTACACTCTGCCTATCTTGCTGTTATGTTGTGAACACACAATATGATTGATGATGCTCCCTGTAATCATTGCGTCCGTTGTTTCCGGGGTTTGCCCTTCCATCTTGAACTTGATTTATCACTTGATGCACTGCATCCCTTCGGTCCGAGTTATCATACCTCGGAGGAGGTGGTGGTAACATTAACTGCTGCGCATTTGCTCCAGTTAGCTGTGGCTGCGGCTGCTGATGCGCTTGATGAGGGGGCGCTTGCATGCCCGCCGGGTTCCCCATTGCATTTTTCATCCAAGCACATTGGCGAGTGGTATGATTAGCCGGCTTAGCCAGGTTTGGAGTGTGGAATTTACAAGGTTTATCCAGCATGGATTCAAACGTGTACTTCGGCCTCTCCTACCATTGCTTCTTCTGTTCTGGTGTCCACTTCCTTTTCCCTTCATTCCTCGGCGTCCACTGCTGAGGACTGTTCTTCTGTCGCTGACTATTTCCATGACTCGGCTGGTCTTGTACTACCGCTGCCACCTAATTGGATGCATATCTGTAATCCGGTCTTTCCTCCCTTCTTCTACCCCGGAATTCGTTGCGCCTCGATGATCTGGCTGCATCTCTTGCATATTGATCTTGGTGCTCCCGATGCTCTGCCGACATTAATTCTGGTTGTGTCGGATCCCCTAATGCATATGAATCTGCTATCCTGATGGTCTCTGCCTAGGTGGTCAGCATATCTCTTTGCAACCTCTGCCATAGTACACTCCCATATCGGCAGCCTTGAGCAAACCAAGCTATCGCTTGAGACTCTATGACCCCTTCGCATGAGTTTCTGAGGTTACACCACCGAGTCAAGAATTCCCTATCTGTTTCATTCGGCTTTTGTTTGCACATAGCGAGCTGTTGAGGCCTATTCGGCCTCTTATAAGTACTGGTGAAGTTGCTGACAGACATTTCTTCAAAATCCAGCCATCAGTTGATACTACTCGTCGGCAGATTGTTCAGCTATACTCTGGCTGGTCCATTTGTGGGACGTATCTCACTTCCCATCGTAAGTTTCCACCAGCTATTTTTACTGCAGTGGCATAGTCAATCAACCAATCCTGTGGTTTTGTACTCCAGTTATATGTTTTTGTGCCCCTTGCCAATTGGAAGTTCTGCACTGGTGGTTCTCCCATGATCCGAGGTCCGAAACATGCCGGACCTGGCGGACCCTGTTCTTCTAATAATTCGAATCGATATAATCTATCCAGTTTCAGTCTTGCGTCACTCGACAGCAAGTTTCTGTAAACGATTCTCTCTTGTATTTCATAATGGTTTTTCCCACCATGTTCTGCATGCTCCATATCCGAATAACCATCATTGTACCTATCATTTGCCTGATTATACTGAGCTGGTCTCACTTCTCGATCTTGCCGAGGTTCATATCTCGGTTGAGGATTATGTGGAGGATTTCTCCTTCCCTCCGCCGGGGTTTCTATCTCCACTGTTACCTCGGCTGCCATTGCCTCTGTTTTCATTGACCTTTCCGACAACCGCCGGATCATACGAAACAATTTGCTTATTTCTTTTCCCTGAGCTCACAACTCTATCTTTTCGCGCGTTGTTCCCGGGTGAGGATACCGCTGCTGTAGATAGTGCGGGTACTGCTCCAGCCGAATGAACCATACGCGAGGCTCCCGGTCTCGCCGGGTCAGCCCTTAACATTTCCTCATTCTGTTGATTTGCAATGCGCACCAGCTCATTCACTATTTCTTGCTGTTTATGCCGGGCTTCCCCGCTTAATCCTTCCAGCTCCAAAGCAGCGACATTCGCCGCCCTTAGGTTCTTTGCCGGGGTACTATACCTCGGCAAGCCTAGATCGACTGACTCACCTCCACGAGCTTCATGCTCTTTATTCATATCATTCATGAGGTTCTTTCCTCTCAATCTCAATTCATCTACCCGCTCGGGGGCCACATCTAGTTTGTTTGCCTTAGCATATTCTCGCAGGGTCCTGTTCAAGGACTCCCGCAAGGCCGACACCTTTTTTGCCTCTACCAGTACTTTTTGTCTAGTTTCTTCTAACTCTGCCTGGGCGTTAGCCGGATCAAGTATCGGCACCACAGGCGTGGTTAGATTGTCTATAGTTGCCTGGAGAATATTCTCTGGTCTTTCTAGAGGCGGCCACCTTACCCTTGCCGCCTTTGGGGTCGTCTCCTGCACCTCGGCTGACTTGGCTGCTGGTGGATCTACCTCGGTGGGCTGGGGAGCTGCTTGCTTCGTGGTCACCTGTCCTCCTGCCGCCGGGTCCTTGCTTGGTCCGGCGCCTGCTCCTGATGCCTGTGCTGCGGCTGTCACCATCACCTCGACGCTACCTACGGGCCGTGCTCCATGCGGACCGTTAGCAGCACTGAGGGGACGCTCTCCTGCATCAATAACTCGGTGAGGATAGACGTAGGAGGTGTCGACGCCGACGTAGACCTTGTACGTGCCCAGGTTGATGAAGACGCCGTTGCACGGAGGCGCTTTCCTCCTGAAGCTACCAGCGTTATCGTTGACATAGTACTAGAGATCAAATCTCTGGACTAAGCCAGAGACAACCCGCTCGCCGGTCTCGATGAAGTTTCCTGTCTGGATCTTGACTCCAGCTAGCACGCTGCTGGCTCCATGGTGGGTGCCAACTGTCATGGTAGTGGCACGGCAGATGCCATGGGTAGGCTTAAGTATGGGGCCAATGGATGCTAGAGGGATCCGGGGAGGGAAGATGTAGTGATTTCTACACTCAAATGCTTGACAAATAAATCTATATTCCTCTTCTCAATGAATACAAGTGCTCCAAGAGCTGTCTCGTAGAGAGGAAGAACACTACTACACGAGCCTTACAGCCTAGAATGAATCGATCCCCTTCTCAGGAGCCAGCATCCCCCCTTATAAAGGGGTGCCTTGGTTCCTTCTAGGGCTGATGTGGCAAGCATATCCTTGGAATATGCTTGTCCCAATATGGTAACTCGGCGGCCTCCTTTCCGTGTCCCCCTTCTACAGCGGCAATGTTCCAGAGACCTTCACATGTGCGCCTCGGGCTCCCTGACTGTCACCTCCGTGACCTTCTTCTGCCCTTATGCTGCTCTGCTTCTTGTCCTTTGTGCTTGGCTCTATTTAGATTCCTCCTAGCCAGTGACTAGGGTTTGACTATAGGCACCTCCTTCTCCTGCAAGCTTCTTGCTACTCGGCCTTGTCTCACATAACTCTGCTCGGCCTTCACCTGCATTCAAGTTAGTCAGAATCATTCGGCCGACTTAACTCATATGTCGGACGGATAAGGTGTTACTCATTCTACACTTGCCATGGCCCTGCTTATCTCGGCCGACTCTTATATGACCCGGCCGACACAAACAGTAACTCGGATCACGACAAGGGAGATTCCTTTCGTCTTTACCCTGTCTTGACCCTATCCGGGGTCACCTCCCCAACACTGCCTTCACTGTCAATGTATGGCTTGGCCTGTGTCAGCTTTGGGGGAGCCCATCCTAGGTTTTGCCATACACCAGGATCGTTGATGACGCGAGCCGGAGCTTTCTTGGCCTTCTGCTGCTGCAGCAGAGTCTTGTTCTCGGCCTCCATTGCTCTAGCTTTCTCTATGGATTTCTGCGTGTTGACCAGATCTCGATCTAGCTTAGCGCCTTGCTCTGCGATAGCCTGCGCTTCCTCTAGCAGCTGCTGGCACTTCTCGTCAAGCTGGGTCACGTTCCGGATATGAGCTACGGTTAGTGGATCAACGAGGAGATTTCCGTACATCACTCTATTAGCTGGAGTAACTTGGGCAGCAGCAGACGTAGATGCCGGAGGTGGCAAGTTGGCGGTGCTGTTATTGCTCGGGCCGGTGCCGAGTTCCTGCGGCTGTTGCACTGGGTTAGGCAGAGGGGGCATGACCTTTGCGCAATCATTGTCGGCAGCAACAGGTGGTCCCTTCCCTTTGTCCAGAGCTGTAGGCGGAGCTCGTCCGGGTTGATCTTCATCCATCGCCGTCCCAATGGTGACGAACACCTCTCGATACATGACGGCGTTGTTGGCTTGCTCGTCGCACGTGTACTCCTCTTCCATCTCCAGCATGGTGGAGTTTAGCTCTTCGCTGTAGAGGACAACTTCCGCGTAGGCTGTAGAGGATAGCTTCCGCGTAGGCTGCTTCTCCGATCTCGCTGTCCCTAGCTTTGGCAAAGCTTCCGGATACGGTGATGACACCGTTTGGTCCAGGTATCTTGAGTTTGTTGTAGACGAAGCATGGCTTGGCCATGAAGGTGTGGAATATTTCGCGACCGAATATGACGTGGTACACGCTCTTGAAGGGGACCACCTCAAAGGTCATGCACTCTTGGCAGTAATTATTAACATCACCAAAGGCTACCTGAAGTGTGATGCACCCAAGGGACCGAGCCTCCCGACCAGGAACTACGCCGTGGAAGATGGTGTTGGTCCGCCTTAGGTTTTCCTCCATCAAGTTCATCTTCTACAGTGTATCCAAGTACATGATGTTGATGATGCTTCCACTATCCACCATACATTTGGTGAACTCATTGCCGTCAATCAAGGAGTTGATGACCATGGCGTATTGGTTCTCTGTAGGGATAAGGTCTGGGTGATCCTTCCTGTCCCAAGTAATTGGAATCTCTGACCAGCGCATGAACTGGGGGTAGAGTATCCATCAGTATCCTCATAGAGGTCTCTTCTATTGTCGGACGGTGGGGGTGCCAAGGAAAGTGTGGAAAACTGCCGCCTTCTTCTTGAAGTTTTTTTTGCCTTTGTCGTCGCTCTTGGCGGCGTGCTTGGGGTCAACATCCTCGTCCATGTCACTTGAATCCTTGGACTCCTCCTCCTTCTTCTTCCGCTTGCCCTTGCCTCGCGGTCTGTTCTTCTGACTTTGCTTGTAGCCGGACTCCGGGTCCTCCTTGAGGTTGTTGATGAACTTGCAGTGTCGATTGGTATGGGTGGTCATGCCGTTGACATCGAGGTGTACGAGACATGGCATATCATGGTACTCTTCGTAGGTTTGGGGAACGCGGAGCGCTGCCGAGGTAGTTTCACTTCCTCGCTGCTGCCCACGACCAGCTCCCCGTCCTCGGCCACGTTGTTCGCCATCACCTAGTCCTGTGAAGGTCATAGCGACCATGTTGGGAGTTTGCTTTTCTTCTGGAGTGGTTTTCTGCTTTGTGATGTTGTTCCTCCGAGCTTGAGTTGGAACGGTCGTTGTCGGCAGAGAGCCGCGAGCATCGTCGTCGGCAGCTGCAGACTCACTAGCCAACTGAATCATCTGGTTCAAGTCAAGCTAGTGATTGTCCTGCAAGCGCTTCAGCTTATGTCGGAGCAACGTGCCCCTTTCCAACCCATCGATGAAGGCAGCCATGGCAGTTCGAGCGTGCACTCCTGTGCAGGAATTTTTCATATCCAGCCAGCGGGAGAGGTAGGCGCGAGATGTCTCGTCTTTCTCTTGCACGCACCGCTGTAGATCGCCAACAGTGCAGGGACGTTTGTACGTACCCTCGAAGTTCTTGGTGAACGCTTCTTGCATGTCCAACCAAATGCAGATGGATTTATCCGGCAAGTCATCAATCCATTGACGGGCTGTGCCTGCCAACATCAGTGGAAGGTACTTGACGGCAACATTGGGGTTACCCCCGGCGATCTCCACCGTGTTGCCATAATCCTGCAACCATGTAGCTGGCTTAGCGGTGTCGTCATAGGGCTTGATGGTCTTGTCAATCCGGAAACTTTTGGGGTAAGTTGCGGACCGTCTCGCAGGTCCAAAGCAACGTGGTCCCAGGTATGGTTCTTCCCGGGCCTCGTGGATCTGGTCTATCCGCGAACTTGCATCGTATGGCTCCGGGTTTCTTTTCTTCTTGTCAACAGGGGATGGTCTGCATGAACGACGTGGGCCTCCTCCGCCATGGTGACTGCTAGGTGGCGACGGAGGCAAAGGTGGCGGTGGGTTAGCCTTCTTGCTATTACCCTCCTACGACGCCTCGCGCTTATCGCGGTTGCTTGTCGGATGCGAAGGGTCATGGCGTGACCCGCTCTTGTGCCCCTGGTTGTGCTCTCCATAATGACGGGTCTGCTCCGTGTTGTCGCGGATGACGATGCCGCTCTGCCTTGGTGGGGGCATATTCGTACGACGGTGAGCCTTGTGGTCTTCGCGATGTCGGGGGGAGCGGGGTGGTGGTGATGGGCGACGAGGTTGGGTCTTTCCTCCGTGGTTGGAGGATATGGGGATAGCATCCTTCCTGTTGCGCGCATCCCTCCATCTTCGTTCTGATGAACCCGTCTAAGACCCGACATCAAGAGGAGATCTGTCCCTTGGTGGCTTATACTGGCTAGACTGGCAAAGCGCTGGGTCAGACTCAAGCCTCTAAGAGGTGGCCTTTTACTGCTGCTTTACCGCCTTGGCCACTAGGTCATAGACCTGTTCCACCGCCTCAGGCGATCTATCCTGCTCAAGAAGGGTCTTGGTGACAGCGAGATTGAGGAGAGGAGTGGGCATCACCTTCCTGCCTGTCGTGGTGGTGGCACGACAGATGCCATGGGTAGGCTAAAGTATGGGGCCAATAGATGCTAGAGGGATCCGGGGAGGGAAGATGTAGTGATTTCTACACTCAAATGCTCGACAAATAAATCTCTATTCCTCTTCTCAATGAATACAAGTGCTCCAAGAGCTGTCTTGTAGAGAGCAAGAACACTACTACACGAGCCTTACAGCCTAGAATGAATCGATCCCCTTCTCAGGAGCCAGCGTCCCCCCTTATAAAGGGGTGCCTTGGTTCCTTCTAGGGATGATGTGGCAAGCATATCCTTGGAATATGCTTGTCCCAATATGGTAACTCGGCGGCCTCCTTTCCGTGTCCCCCTTCTATCAGCGGCAATGTTCCACAGAACTTCACATGCGCGCCTCGGGCTCCCTGACTGTCACCTTCGTGACCTTCTTCTGCCCTTCTGCTGCTCTGCTTCTTGTCCTTTGTGCTTGGATCTTTTTAGATTCCTCCTAGCCAGTGACTAGGATTTGACTATAGGCACCTCCTTCTCCTGCAAGCTTCGTGTTAGTCGGCCTTGTCTCGCATAACTCGGCTCGGCCTTCACCTGCATTCAAGTTAGTCAGAGTCATTCGGCCGACTTAACTCATATGTCGGCCGGATAAGGTGTTACTCATTCTACACTTGCCATGGCCCTGCTTATCTTGGCCGACTCTTATATGACCCGGCCGACACAAATAGTAACTCGGCTCACGACAAGGGAGATTCCTTTCGTCTTTCCCCTGTCTTGACCCTATCCAGGGTCACCTCCCCAACACTACCTTCACTGTCAATGTATGGCTTGGCCTGTGCCGTCTTCGGGGGAGCCCATCCTAGGTTTCGCCGTACACCAGGATCGTTGATGACGCGAGCTGGAGCTTTCTTGGCCTTCTGCTGCTGCAGCAGAGTCTTGTTCTTGGCCTCCATTGCTCTAGCTTTCTCTATGGATTTCTGCGCGTTGACCAGATCTCGATCTAGCTTAGCGCCTTGCTCCGTGATGGTCTGCGCTTCCTCCAACAGCTGCTGGCGCTTCTCGTCAAGCTGGGTCACGTTCCGGATATGAGCTACGGTCAGTGGCTCGACGAGGAGATTGTCGTACATCACTCTATTAGCTAGATTAACTTGGGCAGCAGCAGACGTAGATGCCGGAGGTGGCAAGTTTGCGGTGCTGTTATTGCTCGGGCCGGTGCCGAGTTCCTGCGGCTATTGCACTGGGTTAGGCGGAGGGGGCATGACCTTTGCGCAATCATTGTCGGCAGCAACAGGTGGTACCTTCCCTTTGTCCAGAGCTGTAGGCGGAGCTCATCCAGGTTGATCTTCATCCATCTCCGTCCCAATGGTGACGAACACCTCTTGAGATGTGACGGCGTTGTTGGCTTGCTCGTCGCGCGTGGACTCCTCTTCCATCCTCTGCATGGCGGAGTTTAGCTCTTCTGGACTGAAGTCTATCTCCTGTGAATCTGCACTGAAGTCAGCGTATAGCGCGTCAATCACAGAGTCAGAGGGTGCCAGGGCTTCCTCGATGACGGGGGTGGAGGTGCAATAGCAGCGACGATGACTGGAGGTGGTGGTGCAACTGCGGCAATGGCGACCAGAGGCGGTGGTGGTGCTGGCTGAATTGGAGGGGCTCCGTCAATGAGCGCAAGCGTTGTCTGAGCCGCCGCTTCGGCCTCCGCGTAGTTGTTGACGGTGTTTACCATGCTTTCTAAGGTAAGACGTCCCGAAGCCTGCTGCCGCCTTAGAGAATGACAGAGAAGTGTGCCATGGTCTAGTCCTACCACAAAGTGATACATGGCATCATCATTGGGGTAATGTGCCAGGTCGGCCCATATACGGAGCCACCTGGCAAGGTAATCGCGGGGGTTTTCGCCCTCTCTCTGAACGCAACGCGCCAGATCGAAGATGGTAAACACACCGAGAAACTTGGATCTCTGCTGTCCAGATGCGCGGACCAAGGTTGGAAAAAGCGTTAGGCGTAGGCGAGGCGTTTGGCCTTCGCCTAGTGCCTAGGCAGTGCTTAAGCGTCCTAGGCGTGGCCTAGGCGAGCATATAGTTTTTACCATCAAGGGTATATATGGGTTATTATATGTGATATACATTGATTTAGAGCATGTAAATGAGTAAACAACCAACGACCGCCATTGGAATATGGCCCAACTAGCTAAAAAGTGAAAAAAAAATCATGATTTCTTGCTCAATAAGGAAATTTATTAGTTATCCTGCCTAAACTTCCGCTTATGCTCTAGGCGAGGCGTTTGTCTACTGCCTAGTGATTAAGCATGCTTAAGCGTTGCCTAGGCGCCGCCTAATCCAACATTGGCGCGGACAAAGACGGCGGACTTGTAGTGATCTTCTACCTTTATGTCCTACACAGGGGTGGTTTGGGTGGGCCTTGAATTTTTTTGATCTTTGCCGGCAAACTCTGAAGAGAGATCCGACATCGATCCTTCCGCGAATGTATCCTTCCCATAGGCAGTCCGTGCAGGTCTTGATGCTCCTCCGACTCCCAGGGAACTAGTGCCCGAGTCGGTTTCGCCGATGAAGAGGTGGATGTCTCTGATAGGAACGATCGAACACCGCGTAGGGTTCGTCTTCGCCGGGATCTAGAACTCGTCAGGAGGGGCGATCGGAACATTGCCGGAGAAGAGAACGCGACCGATGGCTACGGTTTCACCGATTCCCGCAAAGATCTTGGTCCTTGCCCGCTTAAGAGCCTGAAGCGCCTCTTGCCCCACGGTGGGCACCAACTGTCATGGTATTGCCGACGAGTACGCCATGGAGGGGTCCTCATAGTGCGTGTTTAGAGACGTGGGGGAAGGCGGACAGTTGATGGGTACGAGGTAAAACAGCTTACCCAGGTTCAGATCCCACAATGGTGGCAGAATCCTACTCCTGCTATAAATCACTATAATGGCAATACACCGACTTAGAGAGATTGGTTCGCTATGCGAGGGTATGTGAAGTTGTCTGAGGTTGTGCCCTAAAGACTCCCATAGGCCCGACTTATATAGTCACCAGGTCCTAGGGTTATAGGGAAAAGTCCTAGCCGGACAGGTTACAGAGTCCTACACGGTCTATTACTAGTCTAGCGTGTCTTGCACTCCAAGGCTCCGGGTACGCCGGTGACTCCACCACAGCCTTCCTTTATCCGGCATGGGCCTCCCTTCTGGATCCATCTAACTGGGCCGCCTAGCAGGCCATGGCCCATGCTACCAACTTTGGGCCACCCGGGTTATCCGGATAAGAGACATGCTATGAGGATACCCATATAGCATATCCCCAACACGTGGGGCAAGCCGCAGTCAGCACCCGCACCTTCAAGAAGGACTCTGATCCGCTGCCACCTACCCTCACGATCGTTGCGGAGGCTCCCAAGAGCTGCCTCGACCCGGGGGCTCCAGACTTCCCGATGGACTACACCCAGCGTGTGTGCAACACCGACAGCCTCCCCGAGGGCAGCTAAGCTACCGGCTGAGTAGGAGTTCAAGGCTAATGGAAGGTGGACAAGCCTCTCCAAATGGCACGCCTAACTCAATGAATTTTTGAAGGTGTCCCTCGAGAAACTCTCATCCCTTCTAGACTTATTTCCTATGATACCCCGTGCGAGCCACGGTGGTGCTGTAATAAGTTTGAACTTCCTGTGGTTTCTTGGATCTTGTGCCCCACTCACGTATTGCCATTTGTTTTTTCCTTTGAAAAAGACTTCCTTGAAAACCATACCCGCTTGAGTTCCCTCACATTTCCACGCAAGCGGGGGCTAGGCACGGTGTCCGTCACCGAGTCACTCTCCGGCTTCATCAGAGCCTAAAGTGTCGAGCTTTAAACTTACAGACTTGTTCCGGCCATAAGTTACCTCACCTACGGTCTCTAGTGCTTGTGTCCCTCGTGCGGCGCATGTATCGAGCCCCAGAGGTACACGCATTTTGCCCTACGACCCTCCCCTGGTAAGGTATACTGGGCGGCTCGTGAGGGAACATTCCCCTCCGATGACCAAAAAATATCTAGGACCTAAAGTGTCAAGCTCTAAACTCATGGACTGGGTCCAGTGACTAGTCACCTCACCCACACTCCTGGATCCCAAAAAATAATAGCATCGAAGCGATGGCTCATGAGGCCCTTTTCCTCCGCGGTCCAAGCTTTCCAGGACATAAAGTGTCGAGCTATGAACTTACGGCCCGTTCCTCGGCCGCAAGTTACCTCACCCACAGTTCCTAGCCTTTAATTCTTCTAGTTTAAAAACACTCCCCGAAGCGACATCTCATGAGGCTCTGTTCCTCCACGGCCCAAGCTTTCCAGGACCTAAAGCATCGAGCTCTGAACTTACGGCCCGTTTCTCGGCCGCAAGTTACCTCACCCATGGTTCTTGGCCTTTAAAAAATAAAAACCTTCATGCTAGCCGTTGGCTCCCTCCTCAAGAGGCCAGCGGGACCAGCATTAGTCCTAGGGATTTTTCCTCGAGAGTCTTATGGGGCGACCCTGGAGACACACCCTCTCCAGCGGCCAGAATTTTGCAGGACCTAGAGTGTCGAGCTCTGAACTTATGGGACAATTTCAACAGTAAGTTACCTCGCCTACAGTTCCTAGCACCCAAAAACACTTAACATTAATGCATTTTAGGACTCTAGCAGCAGTAGGCGCTCGTGTGCTATGGAAATCCACTTGGGAGGTCCCAGGAAAGGCGCACAAGATAGATCCTCTCGAAGGCCCTAAAACTACTTACGGTTGGAGAAGACCCACCGCCGGGCTGCCTCACCCATAGTTAGGCACCAACCCTACTGCACCCCACTGAGGGATCTATAGAGCAGCTGCGAGGCGACCCGACCATGGGCCTATACATTGGCAGCTATGTCAGGGCCCGCTCCTCTTTCCTCGAAAGGGGGGCCTACACCCTCGCACTTGTGGCCAATCAGCGTTGGATCCCTCCATAGGGGTGCGCGATGGAACCCCTCATCAAGGGGACTCGCCAATCCGTCATAGTAGGAAACCATGGCTCGAGCACCAAAGTAACCTAAAGCCCTCCAAAAGGTAAGGGGGATACACTTCTAGAGGCGTGCAATGCTCCTCGTAAGCCTATTGAGCAAAGCCTGCCGAGCGACAGCCCAGGTATCTAACAGAGAGGAACTCCACGCAGGCGGCATCCACCAGAGGCCGTCTCCAGGAGTTGCCTTGCCAGGCGCTATCCTTGCAAGTCTTGCCTTGCGAAGACATTGTTCCGGGACACTCAGCCCCTCGACAGGTATGCTCGAAGACCCATGAGTTCCATCCCTGGGAAAGAAAGGCACGGGCAGTCTCGGCCGGCCTCGTCAAGCGGGCTCCACGCCTTGTCCACACACAACAAAAATCTAAGCATCACAACATTCAAAAGGAGGAACAACAAGCACAAAGATCCGCTTACAAGCATACACAATAGTCTTCCTTACGACCTGGCTACAAGACGTGAAGCTAAGGACACGACGACTCCTAAGCTAGCAAAGGGAACGTACCCCTGTCAAGGCGGCCACGACAAGGAATCCTCCCTAGCCCTCTCAAGGCGGTAATGCTAGTCGACGCAGCACGACATCGGGTCTTACACCACCACCTAGAAGTCCTTCTCGACATCGCACCTGAACCTCAGCACAGAGCCCCGATCCATCTCGTTTTTGCGTATGATACGTCGTAAACGTATCTATAATTTTTGATGTTCCATCCTTGTTTAGTATCAACTTTGCTATGCTTTGTCTACACTTTGAGGTATTTTTATACATTTTGTAGGACTAACCTATTAACAAGATGCCGCAGTGCTAGTTTCCTATTTTCTGCTATTTTTGGTTTCAGAAAAGCTAGTAAGGAAATATTCTCGGAATTGGACGGGACAAAAGCCAAAGTCAATATTTCACCGAGGAGAACATAGAGACTTAAGGGCGACTGGAGGAGGGCCACAAGGCCGCCACACCCTAGGGTGGCGCGCCCCTTAGGGTGAACCGCCACCTGGTGTGGGCACCTCGGGTGCCCCCTGCCTTGCCTCTTCACCTATAAAAGCCCCCCGATGCCAAAATCCTAAGTACTCGATCAGATCTCCACGAAACAGTCCATAGTCGCCGCCACCGTCCCTAGATTGGGGGGATCTGAAGCTCTTCCTGGCACCCTGCCAGAGGGGAGAGATCATCCCGGAGGCCTTCTTCATCACCATGCCAGCCTCCGGTATGATGCGTATGTAGTTCACCCTTGGACTATGGGTCCATACAGTAGCTATATGGTTGTTTCTCCTCCTTTGTGCTATCATGTTTAGATCTTGTGAGCTCCGTTCATGATCAAGATCATTATTTGTAATCATGCATGTTGTTTTTGCGGAGATCCGACGGATATTGAGATACTATGTCAGATTGATTTTTGATTCTATCATGTATTATTGATTATTGATTCTATCATGTCTGTGTTATTTGAGATCTTGCATGCTCTCTGTTTCTAGTAGCTATATTGGCCAAGTAGTGCTAGTGACTCCGAGAGGGAGTATTTATACTTTATAGTGGGTTCATGCCTCTATTGAATCTGGGGAAGTGACAGAAATCTCTAAGGTTGTAGATGTGTGTTGCTACTAGGGATAAAATAACAATCTTTTGTTCATGGAACAATTGTATTATTTACTTTATACACATTGCTTAATGCAATTATCCGTTGCTTGCAACTTAATACTGGAGGGGGTTTAGACGATAACCTGAAGGTGGATTATTAGTCATAGATGCAGTTGGATGACGGTCTATGTATATTGTTGTAATGCCCAATCAAATCTCATAGGAATCATGGATGTCTAGTATTTGCATTGTTATGCCTTGATCAGTTTCTGCCAATTGCCCCACTGTAATTTATTTACCCAGCATGTTATGTTATTTATCTTAAGGAGAACACCTCTAGTGAACTGTGGATCATGGTCCAATCTTTACCATTGTTACATTATCTACTGTTACCGTTTACTTTCTGCAAGCAATCATTACCTTCCACACTATACGTTTAATCCTTTGTTTTTAGCAAACCAGTGAGACTGACAACCTCACTGTAAGTTGGGGCAAAGTCTTTAGTTTGCGTTGTGCAGGATTCCAAGTTGCTAGCGACACCTTGGAGTTGTTTCCTTGCTCCTACTGGTTCGATAACCTTGGTTTCATAACTGAGGGAAAATTTGCCGTGTGCTCATCATACCTTTCTCTTGGGGTCTCCCAAAGAAGCTCTATAACTAAGCCACGTCAAGATATTTTTTGGCGCCATTGCAGGGGAGTTTAAGGACAACTTCACAAGGAAAAGGACAAATTACACTTGGAAGATCCCTACCGAAACTCCTTGGAGCAATAATAGATGTCGGAAAAGGCATTATGCATTTTGCTTCTCCAACAAGAAATCATACATTCCCTAAATCTAAGAGTAAAGGTAAGAAACGGAGGGGCAAGAAATATGTTAATGCTTCTTCATTTGAAAATACTTGATTCTTGCTTCTTGTGCCTAACTTAAAGGCGTTAAAGAAAAGTACTTTTTGGGAGATAACCCAATATTTTTCTTGAGTCTTGGAAGTTATTACTTTTGTAATAATCTCTACTTATCGTTTTTGTTTTATTTTTGTGCCAAGAATAACCTCTAATAAGAGATAAGTAAGATTTGGGGAAGTTGTTGTCTCGAAACAGATTTTTGTGCTTCACTGTAAAAATTCGTGAAAAATCTCTGTATGTCATATTGAGCTGTAATTGTCTGAGTAAATCCTCTAGGTTGTTATCTAACTCTCATTAGTTCAACACTTCTCGATTTGAGTAACCGAAGGTATTAAAAAAATCGTTTTTTATCTCCTAGTCTGTTTTGACAGATTTCTGCCATTATTTGCATTTGCCTCTTTATCGATTTCTTTTTGGGTTCTCTTAGGTAAATTGAGCTTTTTTGAAGGAATTGCTACAGTAGCTTGTGTTTTTCATGAAAGTTTTTCTATTTTTAAACTAAACCCAAAGGTTTATTATCTTGAATGCACTAATGTTGCTAATGAAGATTGTGTGAAGTTTTGTATGAAGGAAATTTTCAAGTGTAGGGGAAGAATGATGTAATAAGATGAAGAATGGACAAAAGCTCAAGCTTGGGGATGCCACCCATTGTCACCCCAAGTAATATTCAAGAGTTACAAGCGTCAAAGATTGGGGATGCCAAAGGCATCCCCTTCTCCATCAATAAAAATCTCAGGTCTCTTTCTAGACACTTCGTTTTTATTGTTTCATGCACTATTGTGTTGTTCTTGGAGCGTCTTAGTTTTTGTTTTTGGTTTTAGTTTGCTTAGTTTGCTTGAATAAAGTAGTTGGCCCCCCGCTTTCACTGTGATGTTTCAAATAAGTTGATTGGTGTTGGAAAGGAGTAGAAGGTTTCATGCTTATAGTGGTATAAAAGGGAGCTTGTTTTGACTGTGGCTTAGACTTTATCATGTCATGCTAGATGTCGTTTTGACCTTATGCTTAGTGATTATTGATGTAGCGTGACTTGTTCCAGACAATTGAGATTGCTTAATGTGCCTTGCAAGAATCATGCATTGTTTTAGCATACAAAAGCATAATATTTTGGTATTCTCCTTTGATGCTTTGTTTGGGTTGACTTGGCACATGTTCACACCATGTTATGACTATGAACCAGTCACCTTAGCCTCTATGATCATTTAGTTTTTGACTTGTGGTACCACTTTATGCTTTAGTTGATAATATTTTGTCGCTTTGCATGATTATGGCCATTATTGCTCTCTTAGTTGGTCGCTCCTAGTATTTTGCTAGCCTCCACTTGTATTGAGTAATCTCTACTCATGCATCCAACTCCCAAGAAACCCAGTTATTCCAAAGGGTCCGCTATAAATTCATATGCATGGTGTGTTACACCATTCCAAGTATATTGTTTTATCTATCTTCCAAATTGAACTTGTTATGTGAAAATTAGTGATTAAAACTCTCACAAACTTGATGGGACACTATTTTTCTTGCCCCTAATAAACTTGAAACATTGTGTCATCTATGTTGTATATGCTTGCACTTATAAGTTGGGAATTAGCATAACCATGTTGTCACGGGGAACGCTTTCAACACCTGTACATATTTACCCAGTTGATATCATGCTCTTTTGTTTATGGATGTCAGCGGTGTGAAATAAAAGGGGAGCTTGTAAGTCCATGGAGTTATGTATATGTGTTAGAGAAACGCCTGGACCGCTAGCCTATGCCATGCCTAATCATGGTGGAAACTTGCATCATAACCATAATGAGCAATATGTGAAGCATCCTCAATAAAAACCTATGCAAATAACAATAAAAAGATTGCTGAGATGATCATTGTTTGTTGCCTTGTCATTTTGATATGGGATAGCTCCTGTATCATGGGGAAAGGGTGAAGGGAATATGCCCGAGAGGCAATAATAAAGTGGTTATTATCGTATTCCTTATTTATGATAACTGTTTATTTTGCATGCTATAATTGTATTAATACGGAAACGTTAACATGTGTGTTTAATAAACAAAAAGGAAGTTCCTAGTTATGCCTATCTTATAAACTAGCTCGTTGATTAACAAGATGATCAAAGGTTTCCTGATCATGGACATTGGATGTTGTTAATAACGAGGTCACAACATTGTTGGAATGATGTGATGAACATTCATCCGAAGTATAGCATTACGATCAAAGTCATTGAGTTTATATTGCTATAACAACTTACGAAGTGATCCTAATCCTTAGACCATGAGATCATGTCAATCACTAACACCGGAAGAGTTTCTTGATGACATCAAATGTCACACCGTAACTGGGCGATTATAAAAATGGCTTTAGAACTACTAAAGTGCTATGTTCAGGCTCATGGATCAAGAGTGGAATTTTTTCATCCCGATGATGGATAGATATACTCTAGGCCCTCTCGGTGATATCACATTGGTTAGCTTGCAAGCAAGTGATTTGATCACTAGAATGTTATATCACGGGAACGACAAAAGTGTGCATGTCGGTAACGAGATCAAACTAGGTATGGAGATACCGATGATCGAATCTTGGACATGTAATATATCGTGAAACAAAGGGATTAAGATACTAGTGTAAAAGGTTCCGACGATCACAGGAAAGTCATCGTTGAATGTGTGGGAGTTAGTATGGATCTCCAGGTCCCGCTTCTGATTATTGATTTGAGAAGGGTCTCGATCATGTCCGCATTATTCGCGGACCATAGGGTGGCACACTTAAGAGAGACCTACATCCAATTGGAGCAAAAGTTTCATGCCGGAAACAATAACAAGCGCAGGAATTTATTTCACTAGACACCGAAACTGTTTCGGTTGAAATTGCTGAAACTGGTTCTGCATGTGAAATTTAATACTAGCAAGGGGTTTTATGTGAATGTTTGTTAATTAAAGTAATTAACAAAATTCTGAATAAATAAATAAAAGAGTTTTATTTAAATGAGAGCTTGCATTAGATTTGGTGGAAATTTAATGCATGTGAGTGGATTTTTGAGTGGAGGCTCTTTTATAGTGGAGGCTTTTCATTTTGAGTGGGAGCTCCACCCACATGAATGTGGAAGAGGTGGGGGCAGCCACCATGGCTGGTGCCATGCCCCTTGGGGTGCCCCCTCTCCCTATAAAAGGCCTCCTCTCCTCCTCTCAAAGCACACCTCCTCGTGAAGGATCTCTCTCCCCCTCTAGAATTTATCCCCCATGGTCTCGGACTAGCGAGATACATGTTCCCGGTGGCTATTCAGCAATAAAGGGTTGTGATTCCGCTGCATCGCTGGAGCGAGGAGGCGGAGGTTTCTCGGTGTCTTGTACGTGTGTGCGAGCACGGATGCACTGCTGTTTTGCGGCACTAGGACTTCCTCTCGATCTTGAGATCGGCAAGAGATCGTCTACATCAACCACGAGTTTGGACTCATTAAGCTTTGTCAGTCTTCAAGGGTATGTTCTCTACGGATATACATCCGCCCGTTGCTTGTATCTAGTAGATAGATCTTGGTACATAGTTGTTACCATCGTAGAATTTTTTTGTTTTCTATGCTGCGAACCCTATAGTGGTATCAGAGCCGGATCTATGCGTAGATGCTTTGCACGGGTAGTACACATATGAGTATGTGGGCGATGATGATCATTTTATTGCTTCTTAGTTGTACTTTGGATATTGGTGGCATAGTGGGATGAAGCGGCCCGGACAAACTTTACATGTCCTCGCACATGAGACCTGTTCCACGCTTGACATGCAACTAGTTTTGAATAAGTAGCTAGCGGGTGTCTGTCTCTCCTACTATAGTCAATATCAAATTTGCAATGAGTTGTCAACAATTTGGTTATCCTCGTTGTGGTTCATGTTCGTAGGTAAGAATGGTTCTATCTTCGAAATCCCTAAGCCACGTAAAACTTGCAATGGATAAATTAGAGGCGTCTAGTTTAGATTATTGCTAGGCTAGTGTCATTATATGGTGATGTTGTAAGTCGAAGTATAAGTCGATGCTCTTACAACACACATAACATGTAAGTTCCATAGACCTTGGCCTTACACATAGAGTATGATAGTGATCATACCACGATGCACAAGATGGAGATCAAGTGCGGGAACCATATCATTTCACTTATAAACATGTGATGTTTAATTGCATCTTATATTGCTTGTTTGGCGTTTTTTAGCATAATAAGATGATCCCTCATTTAGATATCAAGATAAGAATGTGTTCTTCCTTAAGTATGCACCAACAATGTTTCGTCGCTTCAAGACATCACGTGATGATCGGATGTACTTGAATCCACGAGCATATCTCGGGTTTAAGACAGTTACACACACGAATACTAAGGTTCTTACTTGGCGATCCTAGCATGTATAGACATGGCCTCGGAACACGGACCGAAAGGTTAAGCATGAGTCATATGGTAGATATGATGCCCATTTGATGCTCGCCTTTGAAGTTACACCAACTCACGTGATGATCGGACTTGGTGTAGTGGATTTGGTTCATGTAATCACCAAAAAGGCACGAGGGATGTCATTTTTGAGTGGGAGTTCATTTCTAATTTGGATTAGTAGAACTCAATTTATCATAAATTAAATCAAAGTGAATTTGCATAATTTGTTGTAGTCATTGGAATTCATTCACCACCCTATGCATAGTTGTAATTGAGATAATAGAACTATAGAATTCTGGATATATACTTTACGAACTGGTATCGTATTGTGTTGAGTGTTAATCTAAAGTTTAAAGTCCTATTACAAACTTTCAACAAACTCTGTTTACTTCGTGAAATTTGATAATTATTATTAAATCGAGAGTAACAATTCCAGTGTTAGTATCTTAAGTATCATGTTTGCCTCCATGATTCTTGATTGTTTTAATATCAAGTCTATCTAGGAGCTGAAAGAATTGTTTCAGAAACCATCATGTTTGGCAGATATAAGGATATCCGAAACAATGTTTTGGTTGCAATATGATAGAGTATAATATATGTTCTCATATCGGATGAGAATTTGCGAAGGTTGGATGTCACATCCCAAAATTTTCCAAATTTGAAATGTGAAAAATAAATAAACAAAATAAACAATTGTTGAATTTTAGGGTGAGAAGAAACTTTTTGATTCCAAATGGAAACATCAAAACCTATTTTGATCAAATAAAATCCTAAAGGGATTTAAAAAGATAAACAAATAATAATAATAAAAAGTTATAATAGTTGGAATCACTATTTTTGGATCTTTAAATAAAAAGATATGGTTTTTATAAAGCAAAGGTAGAAATATAAATAAGGACTATTTTAAAGAGTCAGATTAATCTTGGCCAAGCATTTAAAAATAAAATATTTCTATTTGATAAAAAGAGTAAAGGATTATTTAAATAAAATAATAAGGATTTATTAATATCCAATTTTATTTAAGTAAAGGCTTTTCCATTTTAAATAAACACTAAAACTTGTTAAAGTATTTTAAATAAGAATTCCAAGTGTTTTGTTTTTCAAATGAAACCTACTGAAAAGGTTTTGATATTATTTAGATTTAAAATAGAGTTTTAAAATAAGTTAAATCCTATTTGAAATAAAGATTAAGTTCTATTTATTTAATAATTAATAGATCCTAAAAGAATAAAAGAATTATTTTATTTTGGAATATGTTGTTAAACAGAATTAAAATTTACCTAAAGTTTGGTGGTGGTTTGAATTCGTTTGGAGTTTGAATTGTTTGAAATAAAATCAAAACAAAAATTCAAATTGGAAAAAGAAAAAGGTTCAGTATAAAAAAATAAAACTAACCCAACCCATCTGGCCAGCCCAGCAAGCCCACTCGCAGCCCACCAGCTCTCCCCTCTGGTGAACCGTTTTTCACTCAGAATAGAACTCACCCCGTCGCTGACAACCGGACCCCACAACCACTCCCTCACTCTCGCTGACAACGGGACCCCATCGCCACCTCAGCATCTTCCCTACCGCGACGACCTCGCCTCTCCTCGCGACTGTTTCTGCACTTTGATTTGAGGCTTAAATTCGATTGATGGAGTGATCAATTCTCGCCAGTAATCACGCACACATAAACGCCACGCTCTCCTCTTCCATTCCCCCTAAGCCACACCTCCTATCTACCTCCAGGCTACGAAAATCGTGAACTCGAACCCCACTGCTCCGACGAGCTTCTCCAGCAAATTCCGGCGCCGACCAGCCGCCCCTCGCCTCCCACTGCATGCGAGCCTGTTCCCCATCTCCTGGCGCATCTCCCTGTGCCAACTGCTTGGCCGCGCCCGCTCCAGAACATTGGCAACCTCGACGACAGAGCGCCACCGCCGTCTGTTCCTCTCCGGCGACCTCCTCCCTGTAAGCTTTGTCCTCTCCTGTCTCTATGGATGATGCTCCCGCACTCGCCGTACCCTCACGCATCTAACCCCACTGTTTGCTTGCTCTCTCGTACTCCGTAGCAACGCGACCGACGAGACTCGTGCGTGTTCGACAGCGGCAAGAACTCTGGTGAGGGATTCCCATCGTCCCTGTGCGCCCCCTGCCCAACGACGAGCACCTTGAGCATCAGAGTGTCACCGCGATCACTGTAAGCACCTTCACTCTCTCCCTCGCTTCCTGAATCATTGCCAACGCCACCGCCAGATCCGCACCGCCGCCAGCCACCGTCAAGCGCCGCCAGTTCCTGGTCGAGCTGCTGTGCGCCGTAGGATCTAGATCTAAGCGTCACGATAGATTCATAATCGAAGGGGTATGTATCCATCTGAGCCGTGCGTTTTAAATAAGATCCAACGACTCATAGAGAGCGATCCGCGCGAAATGGTACCGACCAGTAAGGAAGCGCCACGTGGACAGAGTTTGATTTAAAACAGAAATTAGAATTTATTAGATTTGCAAACTTGCAAAATTCATAACTTTAATTCTAAACGTCCAAATTTTGCAAATGTTACATCAATGGATTCAGCAGAACAAGTACTTGGCAACCATGCACTTTGTTTAATGTTTTGCTTCTGTAAAATTGGTTGAAATTGCAGAAACATGTGTAGGCATAATTTGAATATGAAAATTGTTCTAGATATATTTTTAAGGTGAAATCTTTGCAAAATGGATTGGTTTGAACCTACTTACCATAGGAACCAACTTATGGATTTAAAAATGTATTTTGTGAAGTTAAGGGATAAATATTTGAATTAGCTCATTTCTAGTCAAATAAAAATATTGTTTATGGTTTAGGAATGATTTTTGAGTAAAACCTTTGGGCAATGATTTGATTCAAACCTTCTGACCCTAAAACACCAAGTTTTGAGATTAAGAACATATTTGATGAACCATATAAAGTTATTGCTTTGCTAAAAGATATTTTCAACAACATAAAATATCACCTTAGCATAATATTTGGTTTATGAGATAAAACCTTTAGCAAATGGTTTTACCACTTTAGTAAATGACCACTTTGAGCTTTAAAATGTTTAGAGCCTAATAGAAACCACTTTTCTAAATAAAACCATCTTTTGCATGCTTGCATGTATGGCCATGTTTTTGTTATTTTATGTGTGATAAATTGTTTGAATGCTAGTTGAATTTGTGTTTGCTTGATTGAATTGTAGTGAAGTTAGAAGAGTGAGATATTTGCAAGATCAAGTTGTGAACCAATATTCTCTAATAAAAAGGCAAGTGACACTATCATCCAAGTCCTACTATTTTCATTACACTTAGTGGATTTTTGTAACATGCATGATAAGACTATTATATTTTTATGCTATGCTAAATCCTAATAGGATACCCTTATATCTTCCTTAGTAAAAACATTGTAGTTGTAGTATGCTTAGCCCTGCTATATATTTGGGATGGGATACATGATATGATTATATGAAGTGTTGGAAATATATATGTTTTATATAACAAAACAAGTACTCAATGAACCACCTGGGTGGAAAAGGATACTCAAGATTTGGACAAGGTGGCAACAAAGGGAACCATGTTTATATGTCTATCTTTTTGTGTGTGCACTAGAAGAAAACCATCCAGGGACTTAGAGATTGAACATGTTTCTCGTAAAGTGGCTTCCGTGTACAGCCACATCTAAATGGGCTCTGGCTTAGTCAACTACATAGTGGAAGACCCATGCATTGGCATCTTCAGGTTAACTAGAATTGTGTAAGGGAAATATATCCCTACATTGGTGCCTGGTTGACAAGCTAGCATTGTGTATTGGGAGGACTTCTATGGAAAGACTTTGTCACATTCTCGATCTGCCAGTACTCCATTTTGGTGAGTACTTATCCAGCCACCACTGGTGGCAACAAGACGAGATTGTGTCATGTGGGTAAAGTGTACAACTTCTGCAAAAGATCAAATTCTAAGTACTTAGTCGTGTCCCTGGTTATGGACAACTCTGAGCAACTAAGGCCTGAAGCTATGGAAGATCTCGACATTCGAATTTCTCAAAGTAAAACTTGATGGTGACAACAAGGGATTTGAAGCACTTGGAGTTTTCCAAGGAGTTCAGAAAGATTTGACAAAAGATCAAAACTATTTTGAAAAGATAGGACAAAACTATATTGCTTTCTGCAAATGAGCCTAAACCCTACCTAGCCAAATAGGCATGTATTGATAGGATCCACTTATTACTACATAGTAGTGAAACTTGCCAATATAATTCAAATGTATTGACCCTTGTGGCTGCAACTTATTATGTTGCAGGTTTGTTTGATGTTAGTGAAGTGTGTTGAATAGGATTACAAGACTACAACCAACATGATTGCCTGTGGCACTTTGAAGATGAAGGACTCCATGCTATAGTTATTTCTGCTGCATTGTAATGAGATAGCCAAATGAGATATGTAAGATGTAATGAATTATTTTATTCCTGGTTATAAAGTTGTATTATGACCTTTGTTTCTTGATATTACATCTTAACTATGGATGCTAGCTATTGATCCAGGGACTAGCATTGTAAACATAGGGATCTCTACCTTATTAAAGGTTGGGAACCTTATATGGAGATGCTAGACATCCTAATCATCCAAAAAGGTTTTGTAAAGTAATGTTATACTCACGATTATCCTTTATAAGCTACATTAGCTTGATCATGAAAGTCGTCATGATAAGGATGAATGGAAGATGTATGTAAAGTGTTTACTACACTAAAAAGATTACTAAAGAATGGATTTTGAAAGAATACCAATCATTTGATGATGGTGATCTACTTCAAAGTGCAAGTCCAAAGGTATTATTATTTGAATATACACTCTTTGGACTATGTGTCATCTATATGGCGCCACTATTAATGTTGATATATTCTTTTAAAAAGGAAAAGGAAATGTTGAAAGAGAATCTATAAAATATATTTGGCAGAAAAGAAAAGATTGGAAATATCCAATTTAGGTATATGGATGATATACATGTTATGGTTGTATTCTTTGCTTGTTAAACAATGTGGTTCTTGGGTATATGGTAGATGAATAAACAAAACAAAATTCTTCTAATAGAATGGTTACCTAGGACGTGTACATGACACGGTCCAAAGGGTTTTGTTAATTCAAAGGATGCTAAAAGGGCATGCAAACTTCAATGGTTGAAGTAAGCATCGCGGAGTTGGAATCTTCACCGTGATGAAAAGGAGTTTTCATCAGGAGACAATGAAGATGCTTGCATTTGCAAGAAATTAAGTGGGAGCGCTAAGACATATTTCTAATACATTATGTGGAGGACATATTTTGATTAGAAATGATGTAATTTTTATTGACAAAGGTTAAGAATTTCATTTTGATGAAAGACTTAGACAAAACCCGAATATTTAGCATGAATGTCTATAGTGGATAAACTGTGACGCTAATATGGTTGTGCCAAACGTATATATATATGAGATATTGAAGGATTTCAATATAGAAACGACAAGAAACGGTTCTTGTCGCATGGAAAAGAATCGAATAAGATTCAAGTGTATCGACACTTGATAAGTGAAACAAGATTCAAGTGCTTTGACACTTGATGAGTGAAATCACAAGAATTATTTGATCAATCATACCATGATATGTACACATCCAGATATGTCCTATGCTCTAAGTGTTATGAGCATATACCAGAATGAATCATAAAATGATCATTGGACGATAGTAAGGATATTCTTATGATCTTCTGGAAGAACTAAGAATATATTTGTGTAGAGGTGACAAACAATTACAAATAGTTCATTGTAAAGCGTTACATTGATACTAGTTTTGTCACAAGATACAAATTAAACTTATCTCAATTTAAACTATGGGTGGCACAATGAAATAGAAAGAAAGTTTCCATGATGGATTTGGATGAATTCCAAAGTTAAGATATTATGACGGATACTACAACAAAAGGCTAAGTATATGACTGCTATAGTAGCAGCATAGGAGGGCATTTTTGTCAAGTAGTTTGGTATCAAACTAAGGTGTGGTTCGCAATGGGCTAACACTATAGATACATTATACGACAATAGTATCGACATGATTTAACCCCAAGGAACTAAAGGTCTCACCAAAAGACCAAATTTATACAATGCCATCTCATTGGAGAATGAGTGATGCGTGAAGACACAAAGACATGCAAATACACACGGACCTGAAAGTGTCGGATCCGTAGATTATGTTAACCACTTGCAGTTGCATATATGGAACACCAGAAAGCCATAGGTGTTCAATACGCAAAGTTTTCAAACTAGATTATTATCTCTGGTGCAAGTGGGAGACTGAAGGGAATATGCCCGAGAGGCAATAATAAAGTGGTTATTATCGTATTCGTTATTTATGATAAATGTTTACTTTGCATGCTATAATTGTATTAATACGGAAACGTTAATACATGTGTGTTTAATAAAAAAAAGGAAGTTCCTAGTTATGCCTCTCTTATAAACTAGCTCGTTGATTAACAAGATGATCAAAGGTTTCCTGATCATGGACATTGGATGTTGTTAAGAACAAGGTCACAACATTGTTGGAATGATGTGATGAACATTCATCCGAAGTATAGCATTACGATCAAATTAATTGAGTTTATATTGCTATAACAACTTACGAAGTGATCCTAATCCTTAGACCATGAGATCATGTCAATCATTAACACCGGAAGAGTTTCTTGATGACATCAAACGTCACACCGTAACTGGGTGATTATAAAAATGGCTTCAGAACTACTAAAGTGTTATGTTGAGGCTCATGGATCAAGAGTGGAATTTGTTCATCCCGATGATGGATATATATACTCTGGGCCCTCTCGGTGATATCACATTGGTTAGCTTGCAAGCAAGTGATTTGATCACTAGAATGTTATATCACGGTAACGAGAAAAGAGTGCATGTCGGTAACGAGATCAAACTAGGTATGGAGATACCGATGATCGAATCTCGGACATGTAATATATCGTGAAACAAAGGGATTAAGATACTAGCATAAAAGGTTCCGACGATCACAGGAAAGTCATCGTTGAATGTGTGGGAGTCAGTATGGATCTCCAGGTCTCGCTTCTGATTAATGATCGGAGAAGGGTCTCGATCATGTGTGCATTATTTGCGAACCATAGGGTGGCACACTTAAGAGACACCGACATCCAATTGGAGCAAAAGTTTCATGCCGGAAACAATAACAAGCGCAGGAATTTATTTCACTAGACACCGAAACTGTTTCGGTTGAAATTGCTGAAATTGGTTCTGCATGTGAAATTGAATACTAGCAAGGGGTTTTATGTGAATTTTTTTAATTAAAGTAATTAAAAAAATTCTGAATAAATAAATAAAAGAGTCTTATTTAAACGAGAGCTTGCATGTGAGTGGATTTTTGAGTGGAGGCTCTTTTATGGGAGTGGAGGCTTTTCATTGTGAGTGGGAGCTCCACCCACATGAATGTGGAAGAGGTGGGGGCAGCCACCATGGTTGGCGCCATCCCCCTTGGGGTGCCCCCCTCTCCCTATAAAAGGCCCCCCTCTCCTCCTCTCAAAGCACACCTCCTCGTGAAGGATCTTTGTCCCCCTCTAGAATTTATCCCCCATGGTCTCGGACTAGTGAGATAAATGTTCCCGGTGGCTATTCGGTAAGAAAGGGTTGTGCTTCTGCTCCATCGCTGGAGCGAGGAGGCGGAGGTTGCTAGGTGTCTTGTACGTGTGTGCGAGCATGGATGTGCTGCTGTTTTGCGGCGCTAGGACTTCCTCTCGATCTTGAGATCGGCAAGAGATCGTCTACATCAACCACGAGTTTGGACTCATTAAGCTTTGTTGGTCTTCAAGGGTATGTTCTCTATGGATATACATCCTCCCGTTGCTTGTATCTAGTAGATAGATCTTGGTACATAGTTGTTCCCATTGTAGGAATTTTTTTGTTTTCTATGCTGCGAACCCTACAAAGGGGTACCCCGTTGGTGGTTCTTTATGATATACATATACTTACTATGACAAGAACTTACTGGTGACTAAAGTTGGGTAGCATGAGGAACGGCCCTCGTACTCAAGGGACATGAGATTGCCAACTTATACTTTGTCAAGCATATAATCCATACTTTGTTCACTTTAACCTTAATCACTTCAAGATGCTTATGATAGGGGCAATGAGAGCTAAAAGCTAACAAGTACCATAATTTTTGGAAGCTCTTTATGAAACTTGAAATCCCTGCTTCCCTTTATGAAGGGCCTTCCTTCCCACTTTTATATTGAGTCTCCACCTTCTATCTTTATGCACCAACTAGGAGAGCATAGTTGTCATTCTTAGTTCTCTATGCATTGTCCCAAAACTTATTGATTGATTCATAATGTTGATATTGCTTGTTCTTGAACTATTCGTATCTAGTCACCCTTATGAACTTTGAAGGTGTCCTTTGCATTTATGTTTTGCTACTCCATGAGGGACAAGCTGAATACCACTATGCTATGTTTTCAATATGTGAAAGAAACAAACGTCTTTAAATGCATTATTATTCATGATCTTTGTTTGTATCCTTTCATGTTGCAACAAAGTTACTATGTCTTATTGTTAGAACTTCATATTTGATGCTCATGTTTAGAGTACTCTGATCCCAGCTTTCAATGCTTGCAAATGGATTGATCTAGATTGTGATGGTGCATGTCACCTCAAAAATCATTCTTTTTATCACTTACCTACTCAAGGAAGAGTAGGAGTTAAGCTTGGGGATGCTTGATACGTCGTAAAAGTATCTATAATTTTTGATGTTCCATGCTTGTTTAGTATCAACTTTGCTATGATTTGTCTACACTTTGAAGTATTTTTATACATTTTCTAGGACTAACCTATTAACAAGATGCCGCAGTGCCAGTTGCCTGTTTTCTGATGTTTTTGGTTTCAGAAAATCTAGTAAGGAAATATTCTCGGAATTGGACAGGACAAAAGCCAAAGTCAATATTTCACCGAGGATAACACAGGGACCGAAGGGCGACCGGAGGAGGGCCACGAGGCCTCCACACCCTAGCGTGGCACATGCCCCCCTAGGGTGCGCCACCACCTGGTGTGGGCGCCTCGGGTGCCCCTGCCTCGCCTCTTCGCCTATAAAAGCCCCCCGATGCCAAAATCCTAAGTACTCGATCAGATCTCCACCAAACAGTTTGTAGCCGCCGCCACCAGCGTCCCTCGATCGGGGGATCTAAATCTCTTCCCGGCACCCTGCTGGAGGGGATAGATCATCCCGGAGGCCTTCTTCATCACCATGCTAGCCTCAGGTATGATGCGTGAGAAGTTCACCCTTGGACTATGGGACCATACAATAGCTAGATGGTTATTTGTCCTCCTTTGTGCTATCATGTTTAGATCTTGTGAGCTCCATTTATGATCAAGATCATCTATTTGTAATCATGCATGTTGTGTTTGCGGAGATCCGATGGATATTGAGATACTATGTCAGATTGATTTTTGATACTATCATGTCTTATTGATTTTTGATTCTATCATGTCTGTGTTGTTTGAGATCTTGCATGCTCTCCATTTCTAGTAGCTATCTTGGCCAAGTAGATGCTAGTGGCTCCAAGAGGGAGTATTTATGCTCGATAGTGGGTTCATGCCTCTATTGAATCTAGGGAAGTGACAGAAATCTCTAAGGTTGTAGATGTGTTGTTGCTACTAGGGAGCAAACAACAATCTTTTGTTCATGGAACAATTGTATTGTTTAATTTACACACATTGCTTAATGCAATTATCCGTTGCTTGCAAATTAATACTAGAGGGGGTTCAGACGATAACCTGAAGGTGGATTATTAGTCATAGATGCAGTTGGATGGCGGTCTATGTATATTGTTGTAATGCCCAATCAAATCTCATAGGAATCATGAATGTCTAGTATTTGCATTGTTATGCCTTGCTCAGTTCCTATCAATTGCCCCGTTGTAATTTGGTTACCCAGCATGTTATGTTATTTATCTTAAGGAGAACACCTCTAGTGAACTGTGGACCTCGGTCCAACCTTTACCATTGTTACATTATCTATTGTTATTGTTTACTTTCTGCAAGCAATCAATACCTTCCACACTATACGTTTAGTCCTTTGTTTTCAACAAACCAGTAAGATTGAAAACCTCACTGTAAGTTGGGGGAAAGTCTTGAGTTTGTGTTTGTGTAGGATTCCAAGTGGCTAGGAACACCTTGGATTTGTTTCCTTGCTCCTACTGGTTTGATAACCTTGGTTTCATAACTGAGGGAAAATTTGCCGCTATGCTCATCATACCTTCATCTTGGGGTCTCCCAACGAAGCTCTATAACTGAGCCGTGTCAGCGTATAAAGCTCTTCTAGCCAGAGGTAAAGTACATCTCCTCCGGCGAGAGGGTCTCGACCACCAAAGACCATTCTCCGCTACCTCCTGAGTGTCTCAGGCATGCACGTCCTCCAAATAGACCCCGTGCAGTGAGAGCGAAGCGTGTAGGAAGCCGCATCCTGGAGGACCAGTCATCCTCTTTGAGAACGAGAACAAAATTGACCACCAACGCAGTGTCTCCCCATCCTTGGCCTTAACCCCGGCTTAGGGGGAGTGGTGAGCCTCCGCCCAGGCATGATGGCGCCAGCGACCATAGTCCGGGCACGTTTCACCGTGCCCAGACGAGTGGCCTCTACTCACCATCGGAGTATCGTGGGCAGCGGCGACCTTGCAGGGAACGAGTTGACTTTGATGTGCCCTGAGGTTGCTCCCACATGGTCGTACCCGGATGCGCTTCATCGATGGAGTCCCCTCCACATCTGACATCACCGCCTTGTCCTTCTCTATGGCCGAGAAATGCCTGGGCACCATCGCAGGAGGTGAGGCTTTGGCTTGAGGGCGCAAGGGGGAAACAGTGGCGTGGAAGTAAAGAGATTCCCTGACCACACCCCTATTTAACCAGGCTAGATGAGAATACGATTCACTGCACCACACGCATGACATTAACCACAAGGCCCCACGCGTCGTTGCATTGTGGGAATAACTCCCGGAGTGGCAACCGTGTGCTCCAGATCTACAGTCAGGCGTGCACGGCCAATCGAGCTTCACGGCCAAGATGCGAGCATGGCAGACTGCTGTTGACCAAGCGGGCACTAGGACCCATCAACCGTCCAGGGACGCTTGCCCCTTCGAGCCCACCAAGGGACTGATACGCCCAATTTGCATCACCTTTCTATATCATAATTTACCTCTATTCATTGATATTTGTCTTATTATGAGGTATTACTTATGGCTTTTCATCTGTTTATGCATGTTGGATGATTCCTGGAGGATGGACTGCCGGAGTCTGGATTCTGATGGAAAAGAAGGTGTTTCGGTGCAATTTCGCGAAGATCAGAAAAATACTAGAAAAATATGGAAACATATTATTTTACCTAAGGACGAAGGAAGCCAGAAGGATGAGCGAAGGGGGGGCTGCAGGGGGCCCACACCCCCTAGGCCTGGGCCCACCTAAGGCCGCGCCTAGGGCAGGTGTGGCACACCTACCCGGCCTCCGACTCTCCCCCTTCGCCTATATCTTCCCTTTATAACCCTAACCCACGAGGGAGCGACCACAGATAGATTTTTGCCGCCTCTGGGGGGCGGAAAACACCGAGAGAGAAAGATCTCTCCGACAGACAGATTTCTACCAGGGGAATTCCTTCCTGGAGAGGGGAGACCATCGCCATCAACACCGTCATCAAGCTAGGCTTCATCGGGATCATCATCATCCACACCATCATCTCCACCAGCACCATCACCACCACTCTGTCCCGTTATAACAATTGTGTTGGATATTGCTTAGTTCATTAGGGGAAACTTTCCTGGTGTTGATTACTATTGTAGTTGATGCTTGTGCATGGAACCATTGGATTATTGTTTATGTTCAGATTGTTATCCATTATGATATCATCTTTGATCTTGATCCATATGATGTCTTGTGAGTAGTTCGTTTAGTTCTTGAGGACATGGGAGAAGTCATGTTGTTGGTAGTGAATCTGTGATGAGTTATTATTCAACAGTTTAGTATTTAAGTTGTGGTGCTATTCTTCTAGTGGTGTCATGTGAACGTCGACTACATGACACTTCACCATTTATGGGCCTAGGGGGATGCATTGTGTATTTGGCTACTAATTGTGAGGTTACCGGAGTGACAGAAACCTGAACCCCCATTAGGACACCTTTGCACAAGGGAGTGTAGGATCTCAGAGTTTAAGGCTGTGGTTAGATTTATATCTTAATTACTTTCCTGTAGTTACAGATGTTTGCAGGGGGGTTAATCACAAGTATGTATTATTCCTAGGAAGATTGGTACATTAGCACAGGTTCACCCACACAACACTTACAACACCAGAGAAGAGTACTCAGCTATTTGAAGCGAAATCACTTGACAGAATTCCCATGTGTCCTCGAGAACGTTTGGTACTTATAAGTATTTCCACCAGCTTGTCCTTTGCTAAGAAAGGATTGGGCCACTTGCTGTGTTTGTTCTTTGTTACTTACTCCTTGTTTTGTTGCCTTATCAGAAAACCACTAAAACCCGTTTGCTAAGTATTTACAGAGAGTTCCTGCTCCACACCACTGTTCAGCACCTTCTGCTCCTCGTTGGGATCGACACTCCTATTTATCGAAAGTACTACGATACACCCCTACACTTGTGGGTCATCAAGACTATTTTCTGGCGCCGTTGCCGGGGAGTGAAGAGCTATTTAAGAGTGGAACTGGTAAGGGAAACTTTCACTGTGAGTATTGCTTTTGTTACTGCTTGTTACTTTGTTTCCAATATGGATAACCCACTTGGTTTTCTGTTTGGGAAAACTACTACAACTGCTAGGGTAGTAGATGAACCACCTCCTGTTGAGATAGATCCTTTTAAGATACCTACAAATATTGTTAATCGAGTTATGGATAATTATTATTTTGGGGATGGAACTGTCCATCCTGGTGATCACTTGCTTTTTTGTCACATCCCAAATTTCATTTTTGGTACTTCATAGCATACATGTCATTGCATCATGAGCATCATTGCAAAAAAAATCAGTTTCAAACTTTTTGTCAAAATCACACTTGCATGCCTTTGTCACATACACTTGATTGCTCGGTTTCTACCTTGCATCTGCTAGAAAGGATTAGTTTAGTTGTTTGGAAGGAACATGTGCGTAGAGGGTTCCGACACGAACCCGTAGCACTTTGAATTGCCTCATTCGAAGTTACGGTTCAAAAGTTATGGTTGACTGAAATTTTGGTTAATTTCAGACAGTTCTGGTCAGGTTTTCAGACAGAAGTTCAGATAAGAAATTGTCACAGGAAAAAGAAAAAGAAATGGAAAAAAAGAGAGAAACCGCACGCCAACCGTGGCCCACCCGGCCGGCCCAGCCGAGGCCTGCTAGCCTTGCAGCCATCGGCAGCAGCAGCACGCGACTGCGCGTGCAGCGGATAGCTAGGCGTCGCCACCTAGCCCCGCGCCACTGACGCATGGGCCCCGCCCCGTCTCCCTCATCACGACGAACTCACGCGAGTCCCTGTCGACCCTGAGCACGGAATCCTCTCGAATCCGTTTGGATTTTGGCCCCTCTCAATGCCCACGCTCCTTTAAACCTTCCCCCTCCCTCGACCCCGTGCGATTTTTCCCATTCTCGAACCCTAGGCCGCCCTCGAGCTAGCTCGTCTCGTCGTCGCCGCCTTTGACTCACGGTAAGAGCTCAGCCCCGCTATAAATAGTTGCCCCCTCGCACGCCGTCGACCTCCCTACCTTCACCGCACTCGACAACATCGCCTCACCCACTTTTCCCCCTCTGCCTTGCAGTCCACCGCTGGGAATTTCTCGCCAATCTTCTCGCCGGAGAGGAGAAAGAAGGAGCTGACTGGGACCACAGGAGCGAGGAGGAGCGGAATTGAAGGAACGAGAAGATCCACCATCCCTCTTCGAACCCCGTAGACCACCCAGGCCTCGCCGGAGATCGTCGTGGCCACCGGAGCACCGCCGCCGGGTCACTGTCGCCGCCAGCCACCGTCATCTCAACTGAGCCTCGCCTCGGATGCCCCCACCGTCCGATCTAACATGAACGCGCCATATTAGATCATGCCAGTGAAGGGGAACCGGCCACTAGCAGCATGCCACGTGTCGCCACATCAGCGCTGACCCACCGGTCGCGTTGACTGCGCAGTAAATCCTTTTAAACAAATTTGGAAATAGCAGAATTTAGTTGAAACTTGTAAAATCAATAGGAATTAAACTATTTGGCCAAAAATTGCAAATAAGATACCGATGGATTCAGTTTTTCACGTAGAATATTGCTGTACAATTGTTTAAGAATTTTCCAGCAAGGTTTTTCCGTGATTAATTAAATAGTTTAATGGCCTATTTAAAGTAATAAATTCTTAGGAAAAGTTCTACAACTTAGAAAATTGCAAATGAGGTGTCCTGGAATCAGTAGAACAAGTAGATTCTGTTTGTAAATTAAAAAGGCAACCTTACTGTACTGGAAGTTGCAAGAATAATGAAAAGGCTTTCTGGAGTATTTTAATTGTATAAAACGTTCTGTACCTCCTTTTGAGTGATTCCCATTGGTACTGGTTCTATTTTAGGTTGCCTACACATTAGTTATTTTTCCAAGATTTTACAAACTAGTTGACAGTAGTGGTTTGATAATTGGGCTAGATCACCATTATTTGACCATTTAAAATTGCATGCTTTGTTTTCAATTCTTTTAAAATGTTTTCCATGCATGCATACAGTAGGTATACTGAACAAGGTGGTAGAAATCTACTGTAGCATTGTTCAACTTCTTATGCATGCATCTTTCATTGTTATGTTTGTATATGATTGTTTATGTGTTGCAATTGTGTATCGTGTAGATTGTGACGAGTGCAACGCTTGCTTCTGTGAGGACTGTACTCTCGACTCCTACCGTAAAGGCAAGTAGTTGCTATTTTTTTTGAGGATAAAACAGTAGGGCAAAAAACCCCACTTCAATTTTTATATATTATAGAGAGTTACAAAAGAATATTTACAAACTCAATCCACCTCAAAGAAGAGGGATAACATTCTAATCAGCTATCTCCTGTCTAAATTGATTTCATTCCAAACTTTAAGGCCCTGATGATACTTCTTCTTAATTCTATAAAGGACCCATCTTAATTCCTGGGCTACAATAGCCTTCCAGTTCTCCATCGACGCATGCTGATTATTGAACATTTCATTATTTCTACAAATCCAAATGCCCCAAGTTCCAAGTATCAGAATTTCCATTGCAAAAGGGACATTAAGATCTTTTTTAATACTGGCTAAGACTTCAAAGATATTTTGATCCGCCATAGTGACCTGTGAAATTTCAGCCCAGCAGGCTCTCGCAGTAGTTGCTATTTTGATCATGAATTGTCTTACTAGTTTCCCTTGTGCATTGGTAGTGTATTTTCGTAGCTACATATGTAGGTATTACTATGCTATTCTATGTCCTATGTATTGTGGTAGGTAAATCCTTTGTAGTGAGCTCCTGTATGGTAGATATGCTTAGCATTGTTGTAGATACAAGGAAGGGATCATGCTTTGGTAAAGTAAAGGTTTTGTTCTACTAAAACAACATAATGCTAATGAACTACCTGGGCGGAGTGGTTGGATTAGTCATCGGAGTGTGAATACTGGTGGGGAATGCCGCCTAGGGTACTGAGAAGTATTAGTTGTCTTTATTCTAGTAGCTTACGTGTGTAACCATGTGCCAATAATAAATGGGTGGCTGGTTGGACTTAGTAGGTCGTGGTGACCCGAACCCAGCGTAGCCAGAGATGTAGTGAATGGTAGGTTGGGACCGATGCGCAGTGGGGTTTGGGGATCAACTTCCCGAACGGTCTCTTCTTAGACTTCTCCCTATCATCACACAATATGCGTGTGGTTGTACGATCTGGGCTATTCAAGTCACATGGGTAAAGTGTACTAACCCTTGCAGGGTGTATGATCTAAGTGCTTAGCCGTGTCCCCGGTTACGGACAAATGAGTTCCTTGATATTGATACTATGACATATTCTTGCTAATCCTTATTTCTTGATTTCTAAAACTTGATGGGTGAACTTAATGGGTTGTTGTGAATCAAATTGGTTTAATAAAGTATGACAAAGTGTTTGGAAAATGCAAGCTAGCCACAGCTCCACCAGCCAAATAAGCATGTAGTTGTTAAGTCTATTGTCTCCCTATTTAGCGCTACTTGCCATACATTCCATGTATTGACCCTTCAGGTTGCTACGTTTTATGTTGCAGGATATTCCGACTCTGATTGATCTGCTAGGTCGCGGTACTTCACTCTGCACTTGTTCGCTTGGGGACAATTTGGAGATTGAAGGAGTTATTTATTTATGATTGATACTTGAATAAGTTTGAGCTAGCCTTCGAGCTAAGCTTTATTGTAATAAATGTATACTCTGGATCTTCGTTATTTATGATACACAAATATTTTACTTTGTTATTTCATCTAAGTTCTATGTAAGATAATGAACCGATCAAGGGATTGGCATCTTGCATAGAAGCTACAGTCTTTTCAATACTATAGTGTTACAGATGGTGTCAGAGCCCGTGTATCGACTGTAGGATCGTGACCTAGGTTGGAATAGGAAGCCATAGAATTACTAAAGCTTATATTAACTCTGTCTTTCATCTTATGCCTTTCACTCTCGTAAATCTTTATCATTGTATTCTCAAAATTTCCTCTTTTAATTGATAGATGGGAGAAGTCAGGACTGAGTATGCTGGAATCGAGTCGCCAAGGCCATTTGCAAGACAGTTGGGACAACTCTCACAGTCATTGGGATTGATGCTGCCCATGTTCAAGGGAAGAAGGATATATACCTATGGATATGGCGAGGACGCCTGGCAGATCACCACTATCATCTTCAGAGACATCGCCTTGCCAAACCCTGTGCATCTAGTCTATACCAAGCAGTATTGCAACTGGGAGCTTGGAATAAACTTGGCCCTGCATGAAGCCCTGTCACGCCAGTGCCATCTTGTTTGACAGCTGCTGCCAGAACACTCACCTTACCGTGACTACGGAAGGCGTGATGAGGATGGGAATGTTGTGGTTACCCCAGCCAACAAGAATAACATGTTGCTCCGTCGAAGGCACATACAGGATATGGAGGTGTAAAATGGAGTCCTAGCTGAGAAGGTGATGATGGTAAAGGAGATAGCTGATTTTGCCATCAACGGTCTAGTGGTCCAAGGACAAGAGATTGATACCTTACACAAAGCTGTGGATGTTCTGAAGCAGGCACTTATTGGCAGGGATGCAACCATAGGACAGTTGAATGGGACCGTCTAGGAGAATAATCAAGCCATAGAGCAGCTGCAAGGGACCGTTCAGGAAAGGGATCAAACCATTGTTGATATGGTAGCTCAGATTGCCGCTCTCCAAGCACAGTTGAATCCACCACCGGATGACAACAATGGAGATGATGACAATGATGATGATGATAAAAGAGGGAACAATGATAATGAGTACGAAGATGATGAGGAGGACGGAGGCAATGATGGTGGAGGAGATGAAGCAATTGCTGAACCAGCAGAACATGAGGAAGAAGAGGATTCTGAAGAGGTGGATTTTGATGTCTCCAGCGAGGATTCAGGGGAGGTGTATACGCCACCAGCATGGATGATTCGTGGACCGAAGCGTCAATGCATGAATGCAAGGACCTACTACAACCTCTTCATGAAGTAGTTAGATGGCCACCAATTAGTCTTCGTTAGGATACATCGTTAGTTTAAGGCCTCGATCAATGTAAAACTTCGTTTATGTTAGTTTAAAGTGTTTAGGATGCTCTATACAGGAATTAGTTGTGCGAATTTCTGAATGAGTTATGGCAAAGTTTTGGTTGAAATCCGTGATTTTCTGCTGCAGTTTTCTGCTGACCCTGCTGTACCATACGATTTTTCATATTTTATTGGTTGTTGGGAAAAATCTGAAACAATATGGTTTCGTGCGAAACTTCCTGTACTATATGTACAAAAAAATCAAAAAAATCTGATGAATTTAAGTCAGGCAGAAAAATTCGTGAACAGTGATGGACTGTTCTGCAAGATTTCTGTTTTGTGCTTTTGTTGGCTTGTTTATGGTTGTAATTGTTGCTAATGCCTCTAAATCTATTTCAGTAGCTATATACTGTTAGGATAACCCCTGGAACAGTGCTTTCTTGCTAATTTGCTGATGTCGTGCTTGTGTGTGGTTGCTTGCGCTTGTTTTGTTGTTGTATGATCATAATGCATGGGTAGATTATTTATTCGTAGATGCTCTTTCTAAACTTACTTGTGCTAAACCGCAAATGCTATCTCGCCGTCAACCCACTGAGATGGAGCAACTGATGGCAGCCCAGGCGCAACTACCACAGGTGATGACTCAGTTTATGGCTGCCCAGAACAACAACAATAACAATAATAACAACAACAACAACGGGAACAACCAGCCCCAAGGTGATGCACTTGCAAGGTTCTTGAGGCTAAGGCCAGCAAAGTTTTCTACAGCACCTAAACCAATTATTTCTCTCGACTGTTTGCATCCAGTGAACAAGGATCTGGTAACTGTTGGATGCACAGGTGCTAAAAAGGTGAGGTTTGCTGCTCACCTACTGGAGGGACCGGCTGCTTCTTGGTGGGATACTTTCCAGATCACCCACCCACTAGATACAGTTACCTGGGCCATGTTTTAGGAAGGTTTCAAAACCAACCATGTCTCTTTAGGGGTTCTGAGTCTAAAGAGGAAGGAGTTCTGCAACTTGCGCCAGACCAACCGCACTGTGGCTAAATATATAGAAGAGTTCAACAACCTGTCGCGTTATGCCCCTGAGGATGTTGACACCGACTCCAAGAGGAGAGAGAGAGAGAGGTTTCTGGATGGCCTCAGTGATGAGCTCTCAGTGCAGCTGTTAGTGGTTTATTTCCCAACATTTCAAGAACTGATGGATAAGGCTCGGATCCTGGAAGGAAAGCAGCAGCAAGTGGAAAAGCGCAAGAGGAAGCACAACAGTCACTCTTCTGGATCACACCACCGTGCTCGCATCTCCTTTGATGGACACTCTGGACACTCCATGCATGGGGGTGATGACCGCGATCACCGCAGAGGTAATGGCCATCGCCATGATGGACACAGGAGCAGCAGCCACCACCGTGGAGGGAACGACCGCCACCACAATGGTCACAAGAACCACAATGGCAGCTCTGGGAAAAACAATGGACACAGCTATGTGAGCAAGAAGGACCTCAGCAATGTGGAGTGCTACAAGTGCAAGAAGCTGGGTCACTATGCAAGCACCTTCCCGGAGAAGATTCCAGGAGTTGGACCCAAGATTGGCCCCAACCAGAAGGCAAATGTGAACCATGTGGATGTGGAAGAGATCTGTGACGAGTCAGACCTCGTGATTGGTAAGTTCCCAGTCGATTCCCATATTGCACTTGTTTTATTTGATACTGGAGCATCAAATTCATTCATATCAAGGGCATTTGTGGATAGACATAAGTTACCCACTGAGGCATTGAAAGGGACAATTAGAGTGAGCACACCGGGAGGAGAAATGTTAGATAGTGTGGGTTGTCGTGATTTGACCCTAGGAATTGGAGCGCACAGTTTTCTAGCACACCTAGTTGTTTTGGAGTCACAGGGACTAGATGTGATACTGGGTATGGATTGGTTGTCCGTGCACGATGGCCAAGTGGATTGTGCATGGAAAGCATTTCACTCAGAACTCCACGGGGCACTAGGATCAAGTTTAAGTCGTCAGCACGTCTTAGTAGTGCCGAGGTGAATTATCTTAAGGGGGTTAGCATGGACACAGTACCTGTAGTGAGAGAATACCCCGATGTGTTTCCATAGGAGCTACCAGGGATGCCACCAGACTGTGATGTGGAGTTTCTTATTGACTTAATGCTGGGGACTGGACCAATAGCCAAGAGGCCATACAAGATGGATGTGGATGAACTAAAGGAGTTGAAGAAGCAATTGAGAGAGCAATTCGACAAGGGTTTTATTCAGCTCAGCTCGTCGTCATGGGGTGCGCCTGTTCTGTTTGTGGAGAAGAAGGACAATAGCAAGATGTTGGTAGTGGACTATCGTTCGCTGAATGAATGACTATCAAGAATAAGTACCATCTGCCCAATATAAATGATTTTTTTGATCAGTTGGAAGGAGCAAAGGTGTTTTCCAAGATTGATCTGAGATCAGGATATTTTCAACTGAAGATCTGGGAAGAGGACATACCAAAAACTGCTTTCACCACTAGGTATGGTTTATATGAGTATACAGTTATGTCTTTTGGACTAACGAATGCTCTGATATATTTCATGACCATGATGAACAAGGTATTCATGGAGTACTTGGACAAGTTTGTGGTAGTGTTCATCGACGACATATTGATATACTCTAGAAATGATGAGGAGCATGAGAAGCATTTGCGGATGATTATGGAAAAGCTGAGGGAACACAAGCTATATGCCAAATTCAGCAAGTGCGAGTTCTGGTTGAATGCTGTTGGATTTCTAGGACATGTGGTGTCAGGAGAAGGAGTCGTAGTTGATCCAAGCAAGGTATCATCGGTTACAGAATGGGAGGTGCCCAAGAATGTGGGCAATATTTGGAGCTTCTTAGGACTTGCTGGATATTACAGAAGGTTCATAGAGAATTTCTCCAAGATTGTGAAGCCAATGATGGAATTTTTGAAGAAGGAGAAGAAGTTTGAATGGACCAAAGAATGCGAAGCTAGTTTCCAGGAACTGAAGCATCGCCTAGTGACCGCACCGATTCTATGCTTGCCTGATCTATAGAAGGATTTCCGGGTATACTATGATGCATCTCGACAAGGTCTGGGTAGTGTGTTGATGCAAGATGGAAGAGTGGTGTCATATGCCTCGTGCCATCTCAAGCACCATGAGAGGAACTACCCACACATGATTTGGAATTAGCATCGGTCGTGCATGCACTCAAGGTATGGAGACACTATCTGATGGGAAAGCACTGCGATGTGTTCACATACCACAAGAGCTTGAAGTACATATTCACCCACAAGGAGCTGAACATGAGGCAAACAAGATGGTTGGAACTCATAAAGGATTATGACATGAGTCTGCAATATCACCCAGGAAAGGCAAATGTAGTGGCAGATGCACTAAGCCGCAAGGTTTATGCAAATGGACTAAGCGTGGGAAATTTGTCGAGGGATTTATGCGAGCAATTCAAGGATCTTAGATTAGAGGTAGTATCCGAGGGACATTTGGCAGCAATGGAGATCAAGCCAACACTACAGGAAAAGATTGGAGAAGCTCAGAAGAAGGATAGCGACTTGGAAGGAATAAAGGAAAACATACCCAAGGGCAAAGCGGAGGGATTTCGCGAGGATGAGCAAGGAACCCTATGGTATGGTGATCGTCTGTGTGTGCCCAACGATCTAGAAATAAGGAAGTTGATCCTCCAGGAAGTCCATGACTCACCATACTCGATACATCCAGGAAATACCAAAATGTATATGGATTTAAAGGAAAGATTCTGCTGGAACACTATGAAGGTGGGTATCGCCGAGCATATTGCCTTATGCAATGTGTGTAGTAGAGTGAAGGCGGAACATCAGAAGCCAGCGGGATTATTACAACCATTGCTGGTACCGAATTGGAAGTGGGATAAAGTGGGGATGGATTTTATCACAGGACTGCCCAGGACCAGGTCCGGTTATGATTCTATATGGGTAGTGGTGGATCATTTGACCAAGGTAGCTCACTTTATACCTGTGAAGACCACCTATACCAGTGCCAAGCTAGCCAGGATCTATATGAACAAGATTGTGTGTCTGCACGGTGTGCCCAAGAGCATTGTGTTGGATAGAGGTACCCAATTCACCTCTCACTTTTGGCACCAGCTGCATGAGTCATTGGGAACCAGATTGGAATTTAGCACAACATTCCACCCTCAGACAGATGGACAGACAGAGAGGGTGAATCAGATTTTGGAGAATATGTTGAGAGCTTGCGCTCTTTCTCAAGGCTCGAGTTGGGGTGAGAATTTGCCCTATGCTGAGTTTTCCTACAACACCAGAGAAGAGTACTCAGCTATTAGCTATTGGCATTGTAAGAGATGTGGAGGTTCTCTGTGGTAAGATTAAATATCCTGCTGATTTTCTAGTACTTAATTCAGCAGCTAGCAAAACTTGTCCTATCATTTTTGGTAGACCCTTCCCGAACACTTGTGGAGACATTATTGATTTAAGAAGGAAAAAGTTTTAACTAAGTTTGATGGAGATTCTTATGAGTTCAAAATTTCCAAATTTGCTAAAGCTCCTTGTGAAAATAGCTTGCCTAATAAAGATTTCAGGATGGAACAACTTGCTTCTATTGATCTAGTCTATGACCTTGGACCTCTTTTTGATGACTGTAAGTATGCTTATTCTGATGATAAAGTTGTTTCCAGTGACAGTTATATTGTCAACTTTATTCAAAGTGCTACTGAAAGTTATTTTGAGAGAGGGAAAACTGGTTTTATACATCTCAATGATGTTAAGTTTCCACGTTTTATGTTGAAAGCTTTAAAGTTGCATATGTTTTGTCTTCCTATGCTTGTGGCCTTTTGTTTCAACAATTCGTTTTCTCATGTATAGGAAGTGGGTTAGACTCAAGTGTTTTGGCTATTTGCTTCTTGATGCTCTTTTTCACTCCAGATATATATATCCTATGTGAGCATCTTTGGAAGTTTAAAGGCTAACTTAAAGGCATTAAAAAAGTACTTGTTGGGAGATAACCCAAGAGTTTTTGTCGAGTCTTGGAAGTTATTACCTCTATAATAACCGCTCCTTATCCTTTTTGTTTTGGTTTTTGTGTCAAGTTCAACTACTTTTGTGAAGTAGAGGAGTTGTGAAAATTGGCTGTCCTGGGACAGATTTTTGTGCTGCATTGTAAAAATTTGTGAGGAAGCTCAGTACTTCATATGGAGCTACATTTTTCGGTGCTTGTTCTCCAAGTTGTTATCCAACTTTCGTCAGTTCTGCACTTTTTGATTTGAGCAATAGAAGGTCTTTGGAAAAATCAATCTATACCTGTTGGTCTATTTTGACAGATTTCTGCCATCATTTGCATTTGCCTCTTACAAAAGCTTTTGTTTTGATGGGTTTTAAGTTGAAGTGCTTACCAAAGGTTTATTGTTTTTGCTTACACTAATGTTGTCATTGAGTCTGTGCAAAAGTTTTGTATGAAGGAAATTCGTAGGAGAAAGAGAGAAGGAATCTGCAGAGTTCGTCTTTGAATAGGTAAAAGTGGTGAAACAGAAGGTTCGTGAAACCCCAATCTTTTTATATTTTTGATGTTTTTAATACATAAGGGAAGTTACAAGACGAAACTAAAGAGGAAACGGATCCCGGGGTAGACAAACCTACCCCAGGCATGGGCCCAGCCTGGCCCTGCCTGGAGGGGGTTTGCCACCCTCGAACTCCATCTCTGCTTTGTTTCCATGTCAAAACCTTCCTTATGCATTGAAACTTCGTAATATATAACCCCCCGGATCCCCCGAGGTTCATGCATCATGTTCTCGTCGTGTTTTTGTTTCGATCTGTTTCTATCAGGAAATCTTCTCAAGTTTAGAGCACCATGGCCTCTGCCGACGACAAAGGGAAGAAGCTCGAAGAAGAAGAACCTCAAGTTCCAAAGGAGGAGGAGATTCCGGTAGGGTATGAAGGAGACATGGAGGAGGAAAAGCAACCGGACACCCGCGCTACCATTGCAAGCATTGGTTTGGTGGCACGACCTACCAAGCTTAAGAAGACAACACGGATGTCTATAGGAGGGAAACCTCCACGTCTCTTCTACAATCCACATACATCTCCTCCACGTAACAAGAGACCCTTCCATACACTTATACATGAATATCAATATCAACATGTGCCCAAGGAAAGTTTGCCTTCGGTTTGGGATATGCGTCATTCTAACAATGCAGAGAAGGATCATGCTAAGGATGAAGAGTGGGGAAAGAATAACAAGAACTGGGATTCTCGAACTGACATGATCATGACCAATATAGAGCAAAACTCAGAGCTAATCCGTACTCTTACTTTTGAGTTCGAGGAGTTGAAGAAACTTATTGAGGAGCTTATCAAGAGAACACCACCACCACCGAAGGAGTAATTCATCATTGTGTTTGGCATCCCCTTGGTTTGTTCCAAGCTTGGGGGAGTGTCGCGGTATCACCACCATTATCTTTTATCTTTTACCTCTTTAGTGGATTCATATCTATGGTAGAGGGGTTATCTTATAGTTTGGTTTGCATGTGGAAGTATCTCTCCTTTAGTCGATTATCTTTGTATCTCTTGGTGTGAGTGCCTTTATTGGATTATTGATGAGAGGTTTCATATTTTAATTTTTGCACTTCTTATTTTTAGTTTGCAATCTATATTATATGATGGATCTTGTTGTCTAGTATTGGCACCACTTTGGGATCATCAAGTGGATCTAAATTGGTTTTGGCAAACCAAGTTCTGGTCAGTGGCTTTAGTTTGAAAGAAAAAGAAAGAAAGAAAGAAAAAGCTTACAGGTATTTGGTATCATTTGTTTACTTTCTTGTTGGATCATAAGCTTAGTATTCTTTATTTAAGATTCTTTTGTGTCTTCAAGGAAGATTTCATGTTTGGCTTTATTACTTGTATGTTTGCTTGTTTCTTTCAACTCTCTTGCTTGCTAGCCAAAAACCTGTTTTGAGAAGGCATACTTCTCATGTTTCCAAAATCCTTTAAACCCAAAACTTTTGCCACTTGTGTCCACCATATCTACCTATTAGCTTTTGCTATTCCAAGCAAATTCTCAAGCTTCATCTACCTTTCAAATTAAAAAGTATTTTGTTATGTGAAAACTAGTTAGTAAAGATCTCATGAACTTGATGGCACACTTTATTTACTTGTCCCTAATAGACTTGAACCATCGTGAACATCGAAGTTCTATATGCTTGCATCTATATGTTGGAATCAGCAGAACCGTGCTGTCACGGGGAACGTTTTCAACATTGCACTTGTACCTTGTTGTACTCAGTTGATATTGTGTTCTTTTGTCTATGGATGTTAACGGTGTGAAATAAAAAGGGAACTTGTAATTCCATGGAGTTTGTATTCTGTGTTAGAGAAATGCCTAGGCCACTAGCCTAAGCCATGCTTAATCATGGTGAAAACTTGCAGCATCACCATAGTGATTCATCTATGAAGCATCCTCAATAAAAGCTATACACATAGTAAATAAAAATATTGCTGAGATGCTCATTGTCTGCTTGCCTTGTCATTTTGGTTATGGAAAAGCTCCTGTACCATGTGCAAGGGGTACCCCGTTGGCGGTTCTCAATGATATGCAAATACTTACAATAACAAGAACTTACCTGGACCCAAAGTTGAGTATGCATGAGGAGTGGCCCTCATATTCAAGGGACATGAGATTTCTAACTTATATTTTGTCAAGCATATACTTCATCTTTGTTCACTTTAACCTTAATCATCTCAAGATGATTATGATAGGGGCAATGAGGGCTCAAAGCTAGTAAGTACCATAATATTTTGGAAGCTCTTTATGACTTGTAATCCCTTCTACCCTATAAGAAGGGACCTTTCTCCTAGTTACCAATTTGAGTCAGTAAACCTACTTCCTCTCTATCTCCATCAAGCTTTTGAGTTGTTGTGTTTCAAGCATTCATGTGGTGATTTATTCAATCATGTTCTTTATCTTCCTTGTTTGCACAAAACTCTTATATATTGAGTATTACTTTGAAAGCCTTCAGTTGTGAAAAACCTTTTTGAGCAAAGGGTGTTCCTGTTTTGAAACTTCTACAAAAAAGCCTTTTGTGAAACTGTTTGCCAGGCGTTCTCTGACCAAGAACAAGTTTGCCAATTCCAATTATGATTTATCTTTATGCATCTTTATTGTGACTGTTGTACTAAGCTTGGAGGAGTTGATACGCCCAATTTGCATCACCTTTCTATATCATAATTTACCTCTATTCATTGATATTTGTCTTATTATGAGGTATTACTTATGGCTTTTCATCTGTTTATGCATGTTGGATGATTCCTGGAGGATGGACTGCCGAAGTTTGGATTCTGGTGGAAAAGAAGGTGTTTCGGTGCAATTTCGCGAAGATCGGAAAAATACCAGAAAAATATGGAAACATATTATTTTACCTAAGGATGAAAGAAGCCAGAAGGAGGAGCGAAGGGGGGCCGCAGGGCGCCCACACACACCCTAGGCGCGGGCCCACCTGAGGCCGCGCCTAGGGCAGGTGTGGCCCACCTGCCCGGCCTCCGACTCTCCCCCTTCGCCTATATCTTCCCTTAAGAACCCTAACCCTTGGGGGAGCGGCCACAAATAGATTTCTGCCGCCTCTGGGGTGCGGAAAACACCGAGAGAGAAAGATCTCTCCGGCAAACAAATTTCTATCGGGGGAATTCCTTCCCGGGGAGGGGAGACCGTCGCCATCAACACCGTCATCAAGCTAGGCTTCATCGGGATCATCATCATCCAAACCATCATCTCCACCAGCACCATCACCACCACTCCGTCCCGCTGTAACAATTGTGTTGGATATTGCTTAGTTCATTAGGGGAAACTTTCTCGGTGTTGATTACTATTGCAGTTGATGCTTGTGAGTGGAACCATTGGATTATTGTTTATGTTCAGATTGTTATCCATTATCATATCATCTTTGATCTTGATCCATATGATGTCTTGTGAGTAGTTCGTTTAGTTCTTGAGGACATGGGAGAAGTCATGTTGTTAGTAGTGAATCTGTGATGAGTTATTATTCAATGGTTTAGTATTTAAGTTGTGGTGCTATTCTTTTAGTGGTGTCATGTGAACGTTGACTACATCTAACTTCACCATTTATGGGCCTAGGGGGATGCATTGTGTATTTGGCTACTAATTGTGAGGTTGCCGGAGTGACAGAAACATGAAGCCCCATTAGGACACCTTTGTACAAGGGAGTGTAGGATCTCAGAGTTTAAGGTTGTGGTTAGATTTATATCTTAATTACTTTCCTGTAGTTATGGATGTTTGCAGGGGGTTTAATCACAAGTATGTATTAGTCCTAGGAAGGGCTCCTGCGGGAGGCTTTAGTAGGACTTGTGTTGTCCACCCTATTAGCTAGTGGTTTCACTCAACCCTTGACCCTAGATTGTTCCCCTCGATTTTACAAAACCGTAGGAGGAAGAATCGCTCGATTCGGAGCTCGTACGGAAAAGTTACGGCCGTTTTATTAAAAGATAGAAAAACGGCCCGACTTTTCCGTGTCCGTTTCCAACCGCGCGCCGTATCCAAGTAGGACCGCGTGGGGCCCATATAGGCGGACCCCACCTGCCGCCGCCGCCCCTGCCTCAAAGACCGCGCCGCCCCGCCTCGGGACCCGTGCCCCCACCTCGAACGCCGCGCGCGCCGCGTCTCCTGGAACCGCCGCCGCCGCCCTCGGATCCCGTGCCGCGCCGCCGCCCCAGGTACGCCGTAGCGCCACCGCTCGCGTCGCCCTCCGCGCCGCTGCACCCCGCAGCCTGTAGTGCCGCCTCGCCGCGCGCTGCCGCTGCTGCTCGCCCGCGCCGCGCGCGCCTCCGCCTGCAGCCGCGCGCCGCCCGCAGCTGCTGCTAGCCGCTGCTGCCGCTGCACGCCGCGCCGCCTTGCGCCGCCGCTCACTGTCCGGGCTGTCGCGCCGCCGTTGCGTGATCGCCTTGATCCGCGCTGACCGTCTCCCCCTTCCGCGCAGGAAAAACGTCGTCGCCGGAACCGATCGCCGCCGCCGTTCCGAGTTCGTCGCCGTTTGTCTCCGGTGAGTCCGCAGCCGCCATTAGATTTCAGATCAGCGGTTCAGATCAGCCGTTGACCGGTCAGTCCCAGGCGTTGACTAGTCAGACGCCCAGTCAGCGCCCAGTCAGCAGCCGCGTTGACCAGTCAACAGACACAGTTGACTGGGTAATTACTTTAATCGATTTAGTGGACAGATTTCGGTAGAAATTTGTAAATTGCATAAAAATTAAACCGCTGGGCCAAAAATTGCAAATAAAATATGTGTAGATTCAGTGAGTCGTGTAGAATCTCGCTGTACCTTTGGTTCAGACTTTTGCAGCAAGATTTAGTACAGTTTAATCAAATAGATTAATGGCCTTTTTGGAGTAATTAATTCGTAGAAAAAGATCTGTAACTCCAAAAATCGCGTATGAGATGTCCCTGGATTCAGTGGAACGAGGGGAATCTCATCGTGAATTAAAAAGATAGGCTTACAGTAAAAACTTTTGCAGAAACTGTCTAGTGGATTTCTGCAGTGTTTTAATTACTCGGGGAGTTTTATAATTCCTTTTTGAGTAATTCCAGTTGGTACTGTTTCTAATTAGCTATGCCTATGAGGTAGAATTTTCCCAAGATTTTACAAACAGTATACTACCGGTAGTGAATTATTTGAGTTCTAGCTCTAGTTTTCAGCATTATATTTTGCATAATAGTTTTCCTTGCGCTAAAACTATTTTCCATGCATACAATCAGTAGTATTATTGAATAGGATTATGTGGTGCAGCTGTAGCACCAATTCACTTGCCCTGCATACCTTCATGCATCATCTTTGTTGCATATGCTTGTGAATTGTTTGTTTATGATTGCAATTGTATCGTGTAGATTGTGACGAGTGCAACGCTTGCTCGTGTGTGGATTGTTCTTCCGACCGCTACAACCAAGGCAAGTAGATGCTACTTTGTTCATGATATCGTCCTACTATTTTCAATGCATTGTCGTGTATTTTATAGATGCATGTGTAGGATGATACTATCGCTATGCTATGTCCTATTATGTGGTAGGGCCTTCCTTGTAGATGAACCACCGTTGGTAGATGTGCTTAGCCATGCTATGTTGAACGAGGGCTGGGTTACATCATTGAGACTTGTTTCTAAAAGTATTGGTTTGTGAAAACTAAAACAACTTAATCAATGAATCTCCTGGGTGTGATGGTATTGATAATTTTTGGTGGTTTCATTGCGGAAAGGCACCCAGGTATCGAGAGAAATTTATTGGCTTCTTTATTTGGTAGCTTACGTGTACAACCATGTGCCAATAATGAAATGGGCGGTTGGTTGGACTTAGTAGGTTGTGGTAACCCGAACCCGCGTATCCAGAGATGTAGAATTTTGGTAGGTTGGACCGGTGCGCGTCGGGATTGGGGTGCTACTTCCCGGACAGTCTCTTCTTGGACTTCTCCCTATCATCACCCAAAATGAGAGTGATGGTACGAGCTGGGCTGGCCAAGTCACATGGGTAAAGTGTACTAACCTCTGCAGGGTGTATAATCTAATCGATTAGCCGTGTCCCCGGTTATGGACAACTGAGTTGCTTGATATTGATTCCATGACATGTTTCTCGCTCATTCTAACTTCATAATTGTTTTTAATATTGTTGGGTTAACTTAATTGGGATCTTTTCAAAGAAAATCAAAATCTGTTTATGAAAGTAGGACAAATGTATTTGCAAATGCAAGCCAGACACAGCTCCAATTGCCAAATATGCATGTAGATGTTAGTACTATTGTCTCCTTTACTAGCTCTACTTGCCATACATTCCATGTATTGACCCTTCGGGGCTGCTACGTTTCATGTTGCAGGATATTCTAATTCTGAGTAATCGATATAGGCCACGGTACTCCACTCGGCACTTGTTCACTTGTGGGCAATTTGAAGAATGGAGGATTTACTTTATTTATGTTGTACCTGAATAATTTGAGCTAGCCTTGAGCTAAGCTTTTATTGTAATAATGGTACTCTGGATCTTCGATATTTATGATACACGGATATTTTGCTATGTTATTCATCTCATTCTATTGTGGGCCAATGAACCGATCCAGGGATTGGCATGTCACATAGAAGCCACGATCTTTTCAGAACCGCGGTGTCACAAGATGGTATCAGAGCCCGTGTGTCGACTGTAGGATCGTGACCTAGGATTGGATTAGGAAGCCATAGAACTATTAAAGCTTATATTGACTCTGTCTTTCATCTTATGCCCTTCACTCTCGTAAATTCTTACCATATGCTATTCTCACACTTTCCTCTTTTAATTGATAGATGGGAGAAGTCAGGACTGAGTATGCCACCATGGAGTCACCAAGGCCCTTTGCAAGGCAGTTAGCACAGCTCTCGCAGTCATTGGGATTGCCACTGCCCATGTTCAAGGGAAGAAGGTTGTACACCTATGGATATGGAGAGGATGCATGGGAGGTCACTACCTTCATATTCAGGGATGCCGCCTTGCCAAATCCAGTGCATTTGATCTACACCAAGACATACTGCAACTGGGGACTTGGAATCAACTTGGCCATACATGAAGCCCTGTCTCGCCATTGCCATCAAGTCCGACACCTACTGCCAGCAGATTCACCCTACCGTGACTATGGGAGGCGTGATGAAGATGGGCGCATTGTGGTTACCCCGGGCGACAGGAACAACATGCCGCCCCGTCGGAGGCACATAGAGGACATGGAAAGGGAGAATGGAGCTCTAGCTGAGAAAGTGATGATGATAAAGGAGATTGCAGATTTTGCTAGCAATGGTATGGTGGTCCAAGGACAGGAGATTGACACCTTGCATGAAGCCGTGGGAGTTCTGGAGAATGCCCTGATAGCCAAAGATGCAACCATAGCTCATCTTCATGGTACGGTGCAGGAGAACACCCAAAACATACAACAGTTGCAAGGGACCGTCCAGGAAAGGGACCAAACTATTGAAGCTATGACAGCCCAGATTGCCGCTCTCCAAGCACAGCTGAATCCACCCTCTGATGATGACAACGGAGATGATGGCAACAATGGGGATGATGATGACAGTGGAAACGATGATGATGAGGACGAGGATGATGATGATGGAGACGATGATGGTGGAGGAGATGAAGCTGTTGCAGTTGCAGCTGAGAGTGAAGAAGAAGAGGAGGATCCAGAAGAGGTGGAGTTTGAGATCTGAAGTGATGATTCAGGAGAAGTGTACACTCCGCCGCCACGGTTGTGCCGCGAACCGAAGCGCCAATGCATGACATCAAGGACCTACCGCAACCTCTTCAAGAAGTAGATAGAAGTCCACCAATTAGTCCTCGTTAGGTAAATTCGTTAGGATTAGTCACGATCGATGTGGAACTTAGTTGCTGTTAGTTTAAGAGTGATTAGTTGCTTATTTGTGTACTCCAATATCACAGGAATTATTTGTGCGAATTTTATGAAAGAGTTATGGCAATTTTGGTTAACATCTGTGTTATTTTCGCTGCAGTTTTCTGCTGATACAGCAGTACTGTACGATTTTTCATATTTTTCTGGTAACTGGGAAAAATCTGAAAAAAATTGGGCTGATGCGAAACTCTCTGTACTGTATGTGCAAAAATCAGCTAAATTTTCTGACGAGTTTAAGTCAGGCGGAAAAATTCGTGAACGCTGCTGGACTGTTCTGGCAGATTGCTGTTTTTGTTGTTTAGTTGATTAACTGTTTAGTTAACCATTGCCAACTCTTGTAAAACTATTTCAGTAGGTATATACTGCTAGGATAACCCCTAGGATGTTGCTGGATCACTTGTTTGTTGATGCGTTGCTTGCTTGTGATTGTCTGCTATTGTTTGTTGTTGTTTGATCATATGCATGGGTAGAATCCTATTATCGTAGTTGATTCTTTCTAAACTTACCTGTGCTGAACCGCAGATGCCTCCCCGCCGTCAACCCACTGAGTTGGAGCAGCTCATGGCAGCTCAGGCACAGCTGACCCAAGTTATGACTCAGTTCATGGCAGCTCAGAACAACAACAACAACAATGGAAACAACCAGCCTCAGGGAGATGCTCTCACCAGATTTCTGAGGCTAAGGCCAGCTAAGTTCTCTACTGCAACGGAGCCAATGGTTGCTCTCGACTGGTTGCGTTCAGTCAACAAGGATCTAGTAACTGTTGGATGCACTGATGCTGAGAAGGTGAGGTTTGCCGCTCACTTACTGGAGGGACCAGCCGCTTCTTGGTGGGACACTTTTCAGATCACCCACCCGCTGGATACTGTGACTTGGGCTATGTTTGAGGAAGGTTTCAGGACCAACCACGTGTCTTCAGGAGTTCTGAGCCTGAAGAGGAAGGAGTTCCACAACTTGCGCCAAACCAATCGCACTGTGGCTGAGTACATTGAGGAGTTCAACAACCTGTCCCGTTATGCACCTGAGGATGTTGACACTGATGCAAAAAGGAGGGAGAGATTCCTGGATGGCCTCAGTGATGAGCTTTCAGTACAGCTACTGGTGGTTTATTGCCCCACTTTCCAGGAGCTTATGGACAAGGCCAGGATCTTGGAAGGGAAGCACAAGCAGGTGGAAAGCCGCAAGAGAAAGAGCAACAATCATCACTCTGGTTCACATCACAAGTCTCGCACTTCATATGATGGATACTCCAAGCATGGAGGGAGTGACCATGGGAGCCATGACCGCCACCACCATGGAGGCGATGGGCATCGTCATGACAACCATAGGAGCACCCACCACAGCCACAAGGGAGGACACTCTCACCACTCTGGAGGACACGGTGGACATGACCGCAACCGTGATCGCAGCTTTGTGAAGAAGGATCTGAGTGAGGTGACATGCTTCAAGTGTAAACAGAAGGGACACTATGCTGACAACTGTCCGACCAACAACGAGAAGGCCACAGTGAACCACATGAGTGTGGAGGAGATCCCAGATGAGCCTGACCTTGTGATTGGTAAGTTTCCAATCAACACTTACCCTGCACTTATACTTTTTGACACTGGTGCATCACATTCATTCATATCAAGGGCTTTTGTGGATAAGTATAAGCTACCTACTGAGTCTATGAAAGGGTCTATTAGAGTGAGTTCACCTGGAGGAGATATGGTAGCTAGCGCGGGATGCCGCAACTTAACTGTGAGGATTGGAACACACAACTTCATTGCACATTTGGTAGTGTTGGAATCACAGGGATTAGACGTTATTCTGGGTATGGATTGGATGTCTATGCATGGGGGACACATAGATTGTGCACAGCGAGCTGTTTCACTCAAAACCCCGGATGGTAAGAGGATTAGATTCAAGTCGGCAGTGCAACCGGGAAGGTGTAAGCTGAATTCTCTTAAGGGGGTTAGCATGGATACTGTGCCAGTGATTAAGGATTACCCCGATGTGTTTCTGGAAGAGCTGCCAGGAATGCCACCTGACAGGGAAGTAGAGTTTCTCATCGACCTGATGCCGGGAACAGGACTAATAGCAAAGAAACCATATAAGATGGATGTGGATGAGCTGAAGGAATTGAAGAAGCAGTTGAAAGAGCAGCTAGAAAAGGGATTCATTCAGCCTAGTTCGTCGTCATGGGGTGCACCCGTTCTGTTTGTGGAGAAGAAAGACAGCAGCAAGAAATTAGTAGTGGACTATCGCTCGCTGAATGAAGTGACCATCAAGAACAAGTACCCCCTGCCAAACATAAATGACTTGTTTGATCAACTGGAAGGAGCGAAGGTGTTCAGCAAGATTGATATGTGATCAGGCTACTTTCAATTGAAGATCCGGGAGGAGGACGTACCAAAAACCGCCTTCACCACTAGGTATGGGTTATATGAGTATACGGTTATGTCTTTTGGACTAACGAATGCCCCGGCATATTTCATGACCATGATGAACAAGGTATTCATGGAGTACTTGGACAAGTTCGTGGTGGTGTTTATTGATGACATACTGATATATTCCAAGGATGATGCTGAGCATGAGAAGCATCTGCGACTGATTATGGAGAAGCTGAGGGAACACAAGCTCTATGCCAAATTCAGCAAGTGTGAATTCTGGCTTAACACTGTTGAGTTTCTTGGACACGTAGTGTCAGGAGAAGGAGTCGCTGTTGATCCAAGCAAAGTGACTGCAGTGACAGAGTGGGAAGCGCCCAAGAATGCAGGAGAGATACGAAGCTTTTTGGGACTTGCTGGATATTACCGGAGGTTCATTAAAAACTTTTCCAAGATTGCTAAGCCAATGACTGAACTTCTGAAGAAGGAGAGGAAGTTTGAATGGTCAGACGTATGTGAAGCTAGCTTTCAGGAACTGAAGTGTCGATTAGTGACCGCACCCGTTCTGTGTTTACTAGACCTTCAGAAGGATTTCCAAGTGTACTGCGATGCTTCTCGACAGGGACTTGGGAGTGTGCTGATGCAAGATGGAAGAGTAGTGTCATATGCCTCGCGACAACTCAAGCACCATGAGAGGAATTACCCCACACACGACTTGGAGTTAGCGTCAGTGGTTCATGTGCTCAAGGTATGGAGGCATTACTTAATGGGAAAGCACTGTGATGTGTACACCGACCACAAGAGCCTGAAGTACATATTCACACAGAAGGAACTGAATATGATACAAAGGAGATGGTTGGAGCTTATCAAGGACTATGATATGAATCTGCAATACCACCCAGGAAAGGCCAATGTAGTAGCAGATGCTATGAGCCGGAAGGTCTATGCCAATGGATTGACAATTGGGGAATTACCCGAGGATTTGTGCAAGCAATTCAAGGACCTTAGACTGGAGGTAGTATCTGAAGGATACTTGGCAACAATGGAAGTCCAACCAACGCTACAGGAAAGAATCAGGAAAGCTCAAGTGGGAGACAAAGAGATTGATGAAGTAAAGGAAAAGATGAAGGAGGATCGAGCAAAGGAATTCCGCGAGGATGAGCAAGGAACCTTGTGGTACGGAGATCGTTTGTGCGTCCCCAACGATCCGGAGTTAAGGAAGCTGATTCTGCAGGAAGCTCATGACTCACCGTATTCCATACATCCGGGCAATACGAAGATGTATATGGACCTAAAGGACAGATTCTGGTGGAACAACATGAAGGGAGACATCGCAGAGCATATTGCCCTATGTGATGTATGTAGCCGAGTAAAGGCGGAACACCAGAAGCCAGCAGGATTGCTACAGCCATTGCCCGTGCCGGATTGGAAGTGAGATAGAGTGGGAATGGATTTTATCACAGGATTGCCCAGGACCAGGTCAGGATATGACTCTATTTGGGTAGTGGTCGACCATTTGACCAAGGTAGCCCACTTTATACCGGTAAAGACGACCTATACGAGTGCAAAGTTGGCCAAGATTTACATGGACAGAATTGTGTGCCTACATGGAGTTCCCAAGAGTATTGTATCATATAGAGGCACCCAATTTACCTCGCACTTCTGGCGCCAGCTGCACGAGTCACTTGGTACTAGATTGGAGTTTAGCATAGCGTTTCACCCACAGACTGATGGACAGACCGAGAGGGTAAATCAGATTTTGGAGGACATGCTGAGAGCTTGCGCTTTGGCTCATGGTTCTAGATGGGATGAGAATTTGCCGTATGCGGAGTTTTCCTACAACAACAGCTATCAAACCAACATCAAGACATCACCGTTTGATGTACTGTATGGGAAACGGTGCCGGACACCATTGTTATGGGATGGAGTAGGAGAACGCCAGCTGTTTGGGCCTGATTTGATCAAGGACGCTGAGGAGAAGGTCGCCTTGATTAGAGACAGGCTGAAGGTAGCACAATCAAGGCAGAAGAGCTACGCTGACGCCAAGCGCAAGGAAGTGGTGTATGAGATAGGTGATAGAGCATACCTCAGAGTGTCGCCACTTCGTGGAATCAAGAGATTTGGAATTAAGGGTAAGCTGGCACCTCGATTTATTGGGCCGTATCGAGTCTTAGCACGCAAAGGAGAAGTTGCTTATCAGTTGGAGTTGCCAGAGGCTCTGTCCGCTATTCACAATGTGCTCCACGTGTCCCAGCTGAAGAAGTGCCACCCGGAGATGGTGGATACGCCATTGAGAGACACTGTACCGCTAGAGGAGGTTCAGCTTGAGAATGACTTGACCTATGAGGAGAAACCGGTCAAGATTCTGGAAACAGCGGAGAGGACTACCCGTACCAAGACGATCAGGTTTTGCAAGGTGCAGTGGAGCCACCACACCGAAGAGGAAGCCACTTGGGAGCATGAGGATGACATCCGAGAGGACTACCCACACCTATTTGCTAGCCGCGCCGAATCTTGAGGACGAGATTCATCTTAAGGGGGTTAGTCTTGTCACATCCCAAATTTTAGATTTGGTTCTGCATATCATGCATATCATTGCATCATACTTTTCCATGCAAAACCGTCGATTGAAAGAATCGGCGAAACGCTATTTTCAAAACCCGATTCTATTCTACTACGAGGCTCCTGCGGGAGGCTTTAGTAGGACTTGTGTTATCCACCCTAGTAGCTAGTGGTTTCACTCAACCCTTGATCCTAGATTGTTCTCCTCGATTTTACAAAACCGTAGGAGGAAGAATCGCTCGATTCGGAGCTCGTACGGAAAAGTTACGGCCGTTTTATTAAAAGATAGAAAAACGGCCCGACTTTTCCGTGTCCGTTTCCAACCGCGCGCCGTATCCAAGTAGGACCGCGTGGGGCCCATATAGGCGGACCCCACCTGCCACCGCCGCCCCTGCCTCAAAGACCGCGTCGCACCCGCCTCGGGACCCGTGCCCCCACCTCGATCGCCGCGCGCGCCGCCGCCCTCGGATCCCGTGCCGCGCTGCCGCCCTCGGCCTCCGTGCGCCGCCCCAGGTACGCCGCAGCGCCACCGCCCGCGTCGCCCTCCGCGCCGCTGCACCCCGCCGCCTGCAGCGCCGCCTCGCCGCGCGCCGCCGCTGCTGCTCGCCCACGCCGCGCGCGCCTCCGCCTGCAGCCGCGCGCCGCCCGCCGCTGCTCCGCCGCCAGCCGCTGCTGCTCGCCGCTGCACGCCGCGCCGCCCGCTAGCTGCGTGCACGCACGCGCTCCGCCTTGCGCCGCCGCTCGCCGTCCACGCTGTCGTGCCGCCGTTGCATGATCGCCTTGATCCGCGCTGACCGTCTCCCCCTTCCGCGCAGGAAAGACGTCGTCGCCGGAACCGATCGCCGCCGCCGTTCCGAGTTCGTCGCCGTTTGTCTCCGGTGAGTCGGCAGCCGCCATTAGATTTCAGATCAGCGGTTCAGATCAGCCGTTGAACGGTCAATCCCAGGCGTTGACTAGTTAGATGCCCAGTCAGCGCCCAGTCAGCAGCCGTGTTGACCAGTCAACAGACACAGTTGACTGGGTAATTACTTTAATCGATTTAGTGGACAGATTTCGGTAGAAACTTGTAAATTGCGTAGAAATTAAACCGCTGGGCCAAAAATTGCAAATAAAATATGTGTAGGTTCAGTGAGTCGTGTAGAATCTTTCTGTATCTTTGGTTCAAACTTTTGAAGCAAGATTTAGTACAGTTTAATCAAATAGGTTAATGGCCTTTTTAGAGTAATTAATTCGTAGAAAAAGATCTGTAACTCCAAAAATCGCGTATGAGATGTCCCTGGATTCAGTGGTACGAGGGAAATCTCATCGTGAATTAAAAAGATAGGCTTACAGTAAAAACTTCTGCAGAAACTGTCTAGTGGCTTTCTGCAGTGTTTTAATTACTCGGGGAGTTTTATAATTCCTTTTTGAGTAATTCCAGTTGGTACTGTTTCTAATTAGCTATGCCTATGCGGTAGAATTTTCCCAAGATTTTACAAATAGTATACTACCGGTAGTGAATTATTTGAGTTCTAACTCTAGTTTTGAGCATTATATTTTGCATAATAATTTTCCTTGCGCTAAAACTATTTTCCATGCATACAATCAGTAGTATTATTGAATAGGATTATGTGGTGCAGCTGTAGCACCAATTCACTTGCCCTGCATACCTTCATGCATCATCTTTGTTGCATATGCTTGTGAATTGTTTGTTTATGATTGCAATTGTATCGTGTAGATTGTGACGAGTGCAACGCTTGCTCGTGTGTGGATTGTTCTTCCGACCGCTACAACCAAGGCAAGTAGATGCTACTTTGTTCATGATATCGTCCTACTATTTTCAATGCATTGTCGTGTATTTTGTAGATGCATGTGTAGGATGATACTATCGCTATGCTATGTCCTATTATGTGGTAGGGCCTTCCTTGTAGATGAACCACCGTTGGTAGATGTGCTTAGCCATGCTATGTTGAACGAGGGCTGGGTTACATCATTGAGACTTGTTTCTGAAAGTATTGGTTTGTGAAAACTAAAACAACTTAATCAATGAATCTCCTGGGTGTGATGGTATTGATAATTTTTGGTGGTTTCATTGCGGAAAGGCACCCAGGTATCGAGATAAATTGATTGGCTTCTTTATTTGGTAGCTTACGTGTACAACCATGTGCCAATAATGAAATGGGCGGTTGGTTGGACTTAGTAGGTTGTGGTAACCCGAACCCGCGTATCCAGAGATGTAGAATTTTGGTAGGTTGGACCGGTGCGCGTCGGGATTGGGGTGCTACTTCCCGAACAGTCTCTTCTTGGACTTCTCCCTATCATCACCCAAAATGAGAGTGATGGTACGAGCTGGGCTGGCCAAGACACATGGGTAAAGTGTACTAACCTCTGCAGGGTGTATAATCTAATCGATTAGTCGTGTCCCCGGTTATGGACAACTGAGTTGCTTGATATTGATTCCATGACATGTTTCTCGCTCATTCTAACTTCATAATTGTTTTTAATATTGTTGGGTTAACTTAATTGGGATCTTTTCAAAGAAAATCAAAATCTGTTTATGAAAGTAGGACAAATGTATTTGCAAATGCAAGCCAGACACAGCTCCAATTGCCAAATATGCATGTAGATGTTAGTACTATTGTCTCCTTTACTAGCTCTACTTGCCATACATTCCATGTATTGACCCTTCGGGGCTGCTACGTTTCATGTTGCAGGATATTCCGATTCTGAGTAATCGATATAGTCCACGGTACTCCACTCGGCACTTGTTCACTTGTGGGCAATTTGAAGAATGGAGGATTTACTTTATTTATGTTGTACCTGAATAATTTGAGCTAGCCTTGAGCTAAGCTTTTATTGTAATAATGGTACTCTGGATCTTCGATATTTATGATACACGGATATTTTGCTATGTTATTCATCTCATTCTATTGTGGGCCAATGAACCGATCCAGGGATTGGCATGTCACATAGAAGCCACGATCTTTTCAGAACCGCGGTGTCACATTGCATCATATACAACTCTTCATCAATGTCTCCATTGAGGAACGCTGTTTTTACATCCATCTGCCATATCCCATAATCATAATATGTAGCGATTGCTAACATAATCCTCACAGACTTTAGCTTCGTTACAGGTGAGAAAGCCTCATCGTAGTCAAATCCTTGAATTTGTCGAAACCCTTTTGCGACAAGTCGAGCTTTATAGACAGTAACATTACCATCAGCATCTGTTTTCTTCTTGAAAATCCATTTGTTCTCGACAGCCTTCCGGCCATCCGGTAAGTCCACCATAGACCATACTTGGTTTTCGTACATGGATCCAATCTCGGATTTCATGGCTTCTTGCCATTTATTGGAATCTGGGCTCATCATCGCTTCCTCTCATATGTCGCAGGGTCATCGGTGTTGTCCACCAACATGACACTCATAACGGGATCATACCAATTAGGAGTGGTACGAGTTCTCGTTGACCTGCGAGGCTCTGTAGCAACTACAACCGAAGTTTCATGATCATCATCATTAGCTTCCTCTCTTATTGTTGCAGGCACCACAGGAACTTCTTCCAGTGCTGCGCTACTCGCAAGTTCGAGAGAAGGTTCGATAACCTCGTCGAGTTCTACTTTCCTTCCAGTCACTTCTTTCGAGAGAAATTCTTTCTCTAGAAAGGATCCATTCTTGGCAACGAAGATTTTGCCTTAGGATCTATGATAGAAGGTATACCCAATAGTTTCCTTCGGGTATCCTATGAAGACGCATTTTTCCGCTTTGGGTTCAAGCTTGTCCGGCTGTAACTTCTTTACATAGGCTTCGCAACCCCAAACTTTAAGGAACGACAATTTAGGTTTCTTCCCAAACCATAATTCATACGGTGTCGTTTCAACGGATTTAGATGGTGCCCTATTTAAAGTGAATGCGGTTGTTTATAATGCATAACCCCAAAATGATAGCGGTAAATCTGTAAGTGACATCATAGAACGAACCATATCTAAGAGAGTTCAATTACGACGTTCGGACACACCATTACATTGTGGTGTTCCCGGCGGTGTCAATTGTGAAAGTATTCCGCATTTCTTCAAATGCTCGCCAAACTTGTAACTTAGATATTCACCTCCACGATCAGAACACAGAAATTTAATCTTCTTGTTACGTTGATTCTCAACCTCACTTTGAAATTCCTTAAACTTCTCGAAAGTTTAAGACTTATGTTTCATGAAATAGATATACCCATATCTACTCAAGTCATCCGTGAAGGTAAGAACATAACGATAACCACCGCGTGATGCTACACTCATTGGACCACACACATCGGTATGTATGATTTCCAATAAGTCCGTAGCTCGCTCCATCATACCAGAAAATGGAGTCTTAGTCATTTTACCCATCAAACATGCTTCGCATCTTTCAAGTGATTCGAAATTAAGTGATTCAAGAAGTCCATCGGAATGGAGTTTCTTTATACGCTTCACTCCAATGTGACCAAGACGACAGTGCCACATATAGGTCGAGTTATCGCTCAATTTCAAACGTTTAGCCTCAATGTTATTAATATGTGTATTTCCACTATCGAGATTCAATAAGAATAGACCATCTATCAGAGGTGCATGTGCATAAAACATATTACTCATATAAATCGAACAACCATTATTCTTGGACTTAAACAAGTAACCGTCTCGCAATAAACAAGATCCCGATATAATGTTCATGCTTAACACAGGCACCAAATAACAATTATTTAAGTATAAAACTAATCCCGATGGTAGATGAAGAGGTAGCGTGCCGACCGCGATCACATCAACCTTTGATCCATTTCCCACGCACATCGTCACCTCATTCTTCGCTAGCTTCCGTTTATTCTGCAGCACCTGATTCGAGTTACAAATATGAGCAACCGAACCAGTATCAAATACCCAGGCACTACTACGAGTACTAGTGAGATACACATCAATAACACGTATATCGGATATACCTTTCTTCTTGATGTTGCCGTTCTTCAAATCCGCCAAGTACTTTGGGCAATTCCGCTTCCAGTGACCTTCTCCCTTGCAGTAAAAGCACTCTGTATCAGGCTTAGGTCCACCCTTGGTCTTCTTCGTCGGTGCGGCAACTTTCTTACCACCCTTCTTGAAGTGTCCCTTTTGCTTAGACTTGCCTTTCTTGAATTTGGTGGTCTTATTGACCATCAACACTTGGTGCTCTTTCTTGATCTCCACTTCTACAGATTTTAACATGGAGAAGAGTTCTGGCAACTGCTTGTTCATGCTTTGCATATTGTAGTTCATCACAAAGTTCTTGTAACTTGGTGGTAGTGATTGGAGGACACGGTAAATCCCCAAAGCATTAGGAATCACTATACCCAAGCTTTGAAGTTTGTTTGCGTGCCCAGACATCTTAAGCACATGCTCACTGACGAAGCTGCCCTCTTCCATCTTGCAGTTAAAGAACTTTTCAGAAGCCTCATAGCTCTCAACTGCCGCGTGAGTCTCAAAAATCAGTTTGAGTTCACGGACAATATCATGTGGGTCTGAATTCTCAAACCTTTTCTGAAGCTCCGATTCCAAACCATACAAGATAGCACACTGAACTATGGAGTACTGATTCTTCCAAGCGAGGTAAACGTTCTTTACTTCATTGGTAGCATCAGCTGCAGGCAGGTCACCCAGCGGTGCATCCAGCACATAGGTCAAATTACCAGCATTGAGGACAATCCTCAAATTGCGGAACCAATCCGCGAAGTTGCTTCCATTGTTTTTCAACTTTTCTTTCTCTAGGAACGCATTAAAATTGATGGTAGGGGCCGCCATTGATCTACAACATATTTGCAATAGTTTAGACTAAGTTTATGACAAATTGAGTTCTAATTAATAGTTAAATTAATCTAGGTGAACTCCCACTCAAAAAAATATCCCTCACATTGTTTTAGTGATCACACGAACCAAATCCACCACATCAAAACCGATCATCACGAGAGTTGATGTAGCTTCAATGGCGAGCAATCGACATGTTCATCATATCTACTATATGATTCATGCTTTACCTTTCGGTGATCCGTGTTCCGAGACCATGTCTGTACATGCTAGCCTCGTCAAGATCAAACCTTGGCTTCCGCATGAGCAAATCTGGCTTGCTCACGTTGTATACACTTGTAGAATCTAACACACCCGATCATCACATGGTGCTTCAAAACAACAAGCTTTAGCAACGGTGCTTACTAAGGATGAACACTTTTAGAACTTGAAATTTATGTGCATGAGGGATCATGTTATAATGCTACCGTCGTTAACTAAGCAATACAAGATGCATAAAGGATTAACATCACATGCAATTCATAATATGTGATATGATATGGCCTTTCTTCTTTGTGCTTCCGATTTCCATCTTCAAGCACGAACATGATCTCCATCATCACCGGCATTGCATCAAGGTCAATGACGCTGCTCCATGGTTGTCGTCCACCAGCTTCAACTATTACAACTACTTTGAATAGACACGCGGGTCTTAACAGAATTTAAAGAAACAACCATATGGCTCCTGCTGGTTGCCAACTTACAATAAGGAACATTGCATACATCAAATATAATCACAATCATGGCCATATCACATCACAGCACACCCCTGCAAAACAAAGTTAGACGCCACTAATTTCTTTGCATGTTTTACGTGGTTTGGGGCTTTCAATAAGTTTCGATCTAACTTACGAACAAGAACCACAACGTTGATGTTTGAACTATCAAGTGCCCGTTGTAAATTGGATATATACTATAATGGGAGAGGCAGACATCCGCAAATCCACTTATGCAATACAAGTTGCATGTTGAGCGTGGAGCAAGTCTCATGAACGATGTCATATAAGGTTAGCCCGGGCCGCTTCATCCCATCATACCGCAAGATGCAAAGTACACAAGAAGCAATTGATAATAAAAGCACCACCGCCCACAATGACCATTGTGTTCTACTCGTGCAACACATCTACATATAGACACGGCTCTGATACCACTATAGGGGTTCGTAGCATGGAAAACAAAAATTTCCTACCGCATACAAACAAACAAGCCAAGATCTATCTACTAGATTGTAGCAACGAGTCGATAGAATAACTCACCCTCGAAGATTCCAAAGTGTTTAACGAGAGCGGATTCTCGTGGGTGGTGTAGTCGTACTCTTCCCGATCTCAAGATCGTGTAGACGATCCTTCCGGCGCTGCGTTCTGGCAGCGCTTCTGCAGTCGGTCACACATTCGGTACTCGATGAAGACCTTCCTCTCCCTTGTTCCAGCAGGCAGCGGAGGTTGTAGCACTCTCCTCGCGATTCCGGCAGCACGACGACGTGGTACCGGAAGTAGAGGGGAGATCTCGCAGGGCTTCGCCTTAAGCCGGAGCGAGTATGGTGGACTATGAGAGAGGCCTCGGTGATCTAGGGTTTAGATGCACCAAGGAGAGAGGGATAGGCCGACGTCTAGGGCTTGGGGAAGCCCAAGTCGGCGGCTAGGGTTTGCCCTCGGCGGCGGCAGCAGCAGGAGGTGGTGGCGCCGGCGGCTTAGGGTTAGGGTTTGGAGAGGGCAAGGTGTAGGTCTTGGAGGGGCAGCCCTGCCCCTCCTTATATAGGTGGGAGGGCGCGGCCAAGGGGAGGGGAGTCCCTCCCCAACTCGGCCTCCTTGGCCGGCGGTGGAGGGAGAGGGACTTCCTCCCCAAGTAGGTTTCCTACTCTCCCTCCACCAAGCAAAATAGCCGTTTGACTTTTCAAATTGGCGTTTGACTTTTCAAACTAGGATTTGATTTATCCCTTTATTTTGCTCAGCGATGACACCTAGTACATGATGCAACCATTCCAACTTGTTATGACACATTCATGTACCCTTCCCCTCCGGAGTGCCGGACATTCCGGAACCTTCTAGAACATTCCCGATGAAAACACCGGAACCATTCTCCAACCCCGAAATAGGACTTTCTTTATATGAATATTATTCTCCGGACCATTCTAGATCTCCTCGTGATATCCTGGATCCCATCCGAGACTCCGAACAACATTCGGTCTCTTACTCATCATTCCATAACTACTCAACAACGTCGAATCCTTAAGTGTGTCTCCCTACGGTTCATGAATTATGCAGACATGATCGAGACACTTCTCCGAACAATAACCAATAGAGGAATCTGTAAATTCATATGGCTCCCACATATTTCTACTATTACTTTGCGATCGAATGAACCACTTACATACGATACCAATTTCCCTTTGTCTCACGATAGTTTACTTATCCGAGGTTTTGATCGTCGGTATCTCCGCATACCTAGTTCAACCTCGTTACTGATAAGTACTCTTTTCTTGTTCCCGTGATATGTGATCCCTTGTGAGCCAGTCACATGCTTGCAAGCCAATTGGATGACATTCCACCGAGAGGGCCCAGAGTATATATATCCGTCATATGGATGGACAAATCCCACTCTTGATCCATGTGTCTCAACCAATACTTTCCGAACACTCAATGCCACCTTTATAGCCACCCAGTTACGGTGTGGTGTTTGATGTCATCAAAGCATCCTTCCGGTGATGGTGATATGCATGATCTCATGGTCGAAGGAATTAGGTTACTATGTATCAGAAAGCATATAGCAATTGAACTATTAAAATGACTTGATCTTTATGCTACGCTTATCTATAGGAGTATGTCCATCATACCATTCTCCTAACGATATGATCTTGTTGTTAATAACATCTCAATGTTCATGATAGGGAAACCACAATCATTTATTAACCAACAAGCTAGTATTATAAATAGGCTTTACTAGGGACTCTAATTTAGTTTACAAATCACACAAGTATTAATGTTTCCTTGTTAATACTGTTATAGCATGAATGTAAACATTTATCATAAACACAAAGATATAATAATAACTACATTTATTATTGCCTCTAGGGCATATCTCCAACAAATATTACCCATTATCAAAAGCTTTTGGAATCAGGCGTCTTATCATGACTTGGAAGAATCGTCCCAATGAAGGACTAGTAAGAGCTTATATAAGATTTAAAGATTTACTTAGACAATGTCCTCATCATGATTTACCTGAATGGTATTTATTGCATATCTTTTATGGCGGTTTAATTGAACCTAATAGAATTGAACTAGACTCTTGCACGAGGGGAGCTTTTATGGATTTACCTATAACTAAAGCTTGGGCTTTACTTAATAGAATTCACGATCATAGAGTTTCATGGAATTTTGGTCTAGGAACTGAAGGAGTCATGGAAATAGATCATGAATGCATTCACGATTATAATAAAAAAAGCCATGTTAATGAATTATCTAAAGAGCTTTATTTATATCCAGATCTTGTATTGCAAGTTGTTAAAGCTTTTATAGAACACATTGAAGCTCCAAACTTTGGTCCAGTCAAGTTTTATCTACCACCTGAACCGAAAAAGAAAAGAGAAGTTAAAGCAACTGTAGCCTCCCTAGAACCAATGTATGAGATACCTTTTCCTAACACTGTACAAAAGCATATTTTGGATTATGAACAGGTCAAAGTAGTATAGGTAGAGAAAGAAGAGGAAAGTGTGCCAATAATCCAAGAACATCTAGATGAAACCAAAGATGAGGAGGTAACCAAGGAAGCAATCATGGCTATGTATACACATTGTAACATAGTTGAACTTGATGAAGAGACTTCTATATTGGTTGAAGGTAAAATTAAGGTAAAAGATGTGTGTAAGCCTATTCTTCCATGCATATTTAAAGAAACCTCGCACTATGGTTTATGTGATCTTGGCACCAAAGTTAATGTTATATCCTATGACTTTTATTTAGAAATAAAAGAAGAAATAGCACCGGCTACAATAGAAAATACTGATATGATAATCATGTTAGCCAATAAAAATCTTAGAATTCCAATGGGAGTAGTTGAAGATGCAGTTATCACAATTAACAATAAAAATCCCCTTATTCATTTTGTAGTTGTTGATATGCCAATTGACACTCTTTGCCCAATTATATTTGGAAGAAACTTTTTGAGAGATATAGGTGCCACAATTGACTTCGGAAAGGAGGTTGTATCCATTAAGCTTGGGGAAGTGGAAAAAGAATTCCATTTTTCCAAATTTAAAGACAAACCTCTATTCATAAAAGAAGAAGAGAAGGAGAAAACTATTGAAGAAATGGTAGCTCTCTTCTTAAATAATCAAGATGAAGAAATAAATGAAGATCCAAATTGTGGAGAAATAATCATGGAGGATAAAACTCTAGAAGAATTAGAAAATGAATTTGATTCATTTCCCAATGAAGAACCTCCAACTGATGAAGCTTTTGAATAGCCATAAAAGAGAGGGGATGAGGAGTTACCACCCCCAGAATTAAAAACTCTACCAGATAATATTAAGTATAGATTCTTAGATGATACTAATAAATTCCCTGTTATTATTAGTGCTAAACTTTCAGGGGAAGAAGAATAACTTATGAAGGTACTAAAGGAGCATCGCAAGGCCTTTGGGTACTCAATGGATGACTTGAAGGGTATTAGTCCCATGATAGCCTCCCATCGGATATTCATGGAGGAAGGTGCTAAACCAGTTGCAAAATTTAATAGAAGACTGAAGCCTGAAATGAAGGAAGTGATAAGAAAAGAAATAGTACGCCTACTTGATGCAGGTATAATCTATCCTGTAAAAGAAAGTGAATGGGTAAGTATTGTTCATTGTGTTCCTAAGAAAGACGGCTTTACAGTTGTTCCTAATGAAAACAATAAATTGATACCTACTAGAACTATTGTTGGACATAGGATGTGCATAGATTTTAGAAAATTGAATAAGGAGACTAGGAAAGATCACTATCCTTTACCGTTCATAGATCAAACTTTAGAGAGGTTAGCAAACCACACTCATTTTTGTTATTTGGACGGATACTCTGGTTTTTTCCAAATAGCTGTTCATCCTGAAGACCAACTTAAAACAACTTTCATTAGTCCTTATGGTTTACATGCTTATCGACACATGCCCTTTGGGTTATGTAATGCTCTAGCTACTTTTCAAAGATGCATGACTGCTATATTTGTAGATTTTGTAGAACTTATAATGGAAGTATTTATGGATGATTTTTCTGTCTATGGAACTTCGTTTACTAGTTGCTTGGAAAATATCAATAGAAGTTTGCAACATTGTGAAGAGACTAATCTTGTCTTAAATTGGGAGAAGTGCCATTTTATGGTCAAAGAAGGCATAGTCCTTGGAAACAAAGTATCAGGTAAGGGAATCGAAGTAGATAGGGCTAAAGTTGAAGCAGTAGAGAGAATGCCATAACCAAGGGACGTAAAAGGTATAATAAGTTTTCTTGGTCATGTAGGATTTTATAGAAGGTTCATTAAAAAAAATCTAGAATTTCTAAACCTTTAACTAAACTGTGGCAAAAAGGAGTAAGATTCAATTTTGATGACAAATGCCTTATTGCCTTTGATAAACTTAAATATGCTTTGTCTCGTGCTCCCATTATTAAACCACCTATATGGGATATGACTTTTGATTTAATATGTGAAGTTAGTGATGATGTTGTAGGAGTAACTCTGGGACAACACATAGGTCGCAGATTTAATATTATACATCATGCTAGTAGAACTCTCAATAGTGCTGAAAAGAATTATCCCAAGGAAGAAAGAGAACACTTTGTTGTATTTTTCCCTTGTGATAAGTTTTGTTCTTATATTGTTGATGGAAAAGTAAGAGTCTATACGGATTGTGATGGTTTAAAAGAACTCCTCGAAAGGAAGTTTCATAATCCAAGACTGATCCGTTGGATCCTTTTACTTCAAGAATTTCAGTTGCAGATTATGCAAAGACAGGAAGCAAAGATAGTGGATACATCATCCGTATTTACCCAACAAGACATCGATCTTATTGAGGGGATTTTAGTCTTGATGATTTTTGTTTTCCCAAGAACTAAGGTCAAATCCTCCCAAGAAGAGGAAGTCCTTGTTGTTGGAGGATCTTGTCACTCCCGACTAAATAAACTGTAAGTCGAAGGTAAGTTTTCTAAACTCTAATAAGTGCTTTGTTTTCACAGTTTATACTATTATTTTTTTTGCCTTTGAATTAGTATTTTTGAAGTTTTTGAGGGGTTTCTGTAACTATACGGCCGCAACTATATAGCCACAGAAAATTCTCCCGCCATATATTTGGCCGTCAAACATTCTGTATCCCCTTTGCAAAATAATTTCTGGGTGCTATACTATACGGGCGAAACTATATGGCCGGAGAAAAATCTCCTGCCGTATAGTTGGTCGTTAAACGTTTTGTGCCCTCTTCTCAAAATAATTTTCGAGGTGTGGTATCTATACGGCCTCAACTATACGGCCAGAGAAAATTCTCCCGCCATATAGTTGGTCGTCAAAGATTCAGTATCCTCGACCCGTTTTCGTTATTTTTCCATAAAAATTTTTTTGTCGGTTCTTAGCCGGTAATCTAACCGACCTGGGCTAGAAAAATTTGGAAGTTTCTGCCTGAAACCAACTATACGGCCGCAACTATACGGGCCACGAACATATAGTTGGTCGTTACGGCGCAGGACTCCTCCAAATCCGTGATTTCTTTTTCTAGTCGGTTTGGATTGTTTTCTTGAATGACAATTTGGCATTTCTCGCGAGTTTTACCGGCCTCTGGCCGCTCTTATATACTGCCCTAGTGTTTCTCTCTAATCACAAATCACCAGGAGCAAATCTACTTCTTGTTCATCCAAGAAGACACACAACATACAGCCACCAAGATCCAAGAGGCCATGGAGAGGAGTTCCTATGGAGATCGGAAGCAATAGCGAGCAAGGCAAGGAGATCAAGATCACCTCCTTGAAGTTCTTCGACGATGACAAGGAGCGCCAGAAGAAGGAGCTGAAGTCCCTCGAGTTGAAGATTGAATAAATAAACAAGGAGGCGTCAGCGACACCTAGGCATCTTTCGTGGCTGCGTGTTTATCTTGATAAAATCGATGAAGATATCAAGCAGACCACTGAAGCAGGTTTTACTAGAAGTCTCAAGGCGATACAAGCCCTCCAAAGCAACAATGAGATCATTAAAGAACAAGTGAAAGTGATGGAGAAGAATAACCTTCTCTACAAGATGCGCATTAAAAGAGCTGGAGGCCATCAATCAATCCATCCGTCTCAGGCTGGCCCATGAGGAGAAGATACCACGTTCCATGACACCACAATGACCTTCAATAAATCACGGTATCAAATAATTGCAAGGGATTATTTGATCCCGCCTGGCTTGATTCCAAGCTTGGGGAGATATTTAAGACTTGTAATCTATCTTACAAGTTTTTATTTCTATTTTAGTATTGCATTAGTTCGAGATCATAAATAAAGTTTGCATCATTAGATTCCATTCAGGAATAGTTGACCCATATTATGAAATTCTGAATCTATTATTATATATGGAGCATTATTGAGTTTGAGTTCGTCTTATTGGATATATGAAATGACTTGAATATGATTTTACTTGCACTTGATGATAGCAATACGAGTCTTCCACACCACTGGCATTAATGGAACATATAAAGATAATTCGATCAATATGTTGTAGGTAATTGGTTTGATTTACAAAAAAGGAGAAACTATCTAATCAACTAAGATGAAAAAGAAAAACCTTGGACAAAGGAGAAATTATAAGTGCTATCAAATAGAGTGAGAACAAGTTTGAGGTAGAATTGTAGAGTACCGAACCTAATAAGGTACAAGTCTCTATGTTTACAGTGCTAGTCCCTGGATCGAATAGCTAGCACCCACAGTGAAGATGTAATATCAAGAAACAAAGGTCATATTACATCTCATATCCATGAATAAAATAGTTCATTACAACTTACATAGGTCATATGGCTATCTTATTACGGAGCAGCAGATATAACTATAAAGCATGGAGTCCTGTTGTCACATCCCAAGATTCTCCAAATCTTGTAATGTGAAAAATAAATAAACAAAATAAATTATTGTTGAATTTTAGGGTGAAAAGAAATTTTTGTTTTTAAATGGAAATTAAAATCCCATCTTGAACAAACTTTAATTAAAGTTTGAATTAAACAAAGTACAAATCAAAAGAAATGCATTCCTCATAAAATGCATCTGTAAATTTAAACACTTGGAAAATAAATCCAAACCCTAAACCTTAATGGAATAAAAATCATTTCCAAATTATCTCCAAGCCTATGGATTTGATCCATATAAAATCTTGTCAACAAACATTTACAAATGATCAAGAATGACAAATAGAAATATTATAAAGCCATATAAATTGGTTTCACTTAATTTGGAGCCATAGATAAAATCTTATGAATTTAATAAGATAAAGGAATTGAATTCCCAAAGCTAATAAAGCCCTTATCTAGAATCCATACAAAATGTTGAGCAAATAATCCTAAAGATATTTAAAGGGATAAACAAATATTAAATAAAGATTTTACAAATTTGAATCACCAAGTTTGGATCTCTAAATAAAAAGATATGGATTTTATAAGATGAAGAAAGAAATATTAAATAAAGAATATTTAAAGACCAAATTAAATCTTGGCCTAATCTATTAACCAAATGGAACGTTTATAATCCAAATCCAAGTAAAATAAAAGGATAAAGAATTTCCAAAATAAAATAAAAATGGCATTAACCATCCTATCCCTATTTTAATAAAGACAAATCTCTAATAAGAATGATTATATAATTCATGAGAAAATAGTATTTTGGAATTTACCCAAGTGAAATAAAAGTTGTCTAATTCAACTTAATTAAGATAAAATAAATCTCCCAAATAAAAATTATGGTAATAAAACTATATTTAATTCCATTGGAATTAAAACAAATACCCAATTCAAATGATTTATGAATCATATTAATTATTTTCCAAATGATTCTAGTTGAATATTTTGACACCCTAATAAGTAAATAAAACTTACTGAAAGATTTTGGAAGGATTTATAATTCAAATGGAAATTAAAAACATTTTTAAATCTTGAAGGAATTAATACAAGGACCTACTTTAAATAATTAAAAGGGCACTTAAGGAATAAAAGTTTTATTCCAAATTTGACATCAGAATGTGGTAGTAAACAGTGTTTGATTAATCACAAATTTTGGAAAAGGTTTGAATTCAAATGAGTGTTTGAATTAATTAAACAAAACCAAAACAGAATAAAAGAAAAGGAAAAAGAAAAACAATCAGTATAAAAAAGTGAAAACGGACTCGACCCAGTCAGCTAGCCCAACAAGGCCCAGTTAGCCCACCTCTCCTTCTCTCCCACAGAAAACGATTCGCACCCACATACAAACCCGCAAGGTCGCTGACCGAAGGACCCCACCGCACCCTTCCCTCTCTCGCTGCCAGACGACCCCACCGCCAGCTCTCTTCTTCCTCACCCGTGCGCAAACCTCGCCAGCGGTTTCTGCCATTAAACGCTTGCGTCAATACTCGTTACTACCAGTGTTACTCCACCCCGTGACCATGCTGTATTAATCGCCAGGCACTCCTCCCTCTTTGCCCCCAGACGCCACATCCCCGAAGCCACCAGGCTGCTACAATTTTGACCTCGAAGCTCCTCTGTCCGACCACACTCCGGCAACAATTCCGGCTGAACTCTGCCGCCCCTTGCCTCCTCAACCAAGCTCACATACTCCCCACCTCCTGGCACACCTCCCAATGTCGCCCGTTCATCCGCGCGTGCTGTGAAGACCAAGCGCCGCCGCCTGCTACCTCTCCGGCGAGCTACTGACGCCAAACCAGTGCGCCCCTCGTGTTCTGTTGAGTACCATCGCAACCCCTGCAAGCGTGCACACCTTCCTGACTATTTTCCCTGCCTTATTATGCCACAGGAACTCGCCCCCATCGATGACCGTACGAGCCCGAGGCGCATCGCAGCCCCGGCGAGTGATTGCCGTCACCACCGTGCGCCCCTCGACGAGATAACACCACCTTGAGCTTCCCCACGCCACGGTGAACCTGGTGAGCCACACCTTTCTCTCCCTCGCTTCCTGTAACCGCCGCGACGCCGTAGCCAGACACGCCGCCGCCACCTGCCACCGCCAGCGCCGCCCCTCTCTGGCAAACACGCTATGCGCCGTCCGATCTCGATCTAGTGGATAGGAAAACTTAAACGAAGGGGTACGTTTGATTCTGAGCCACACGATCTGTTTAGATCCAACGCGCCAGAGAAGCTGATCCAGACGAAATGGTATGGGAGAATAGGATTAAGACACGTGGCTTGAGATCTGTTTTAAAAACAGAAACATGTCTATTAGATGATCAATTTTGAAAAATCCAAAAATTTCAAACCACACGTCCAAATTTTGCAAATTTTATATCAATGGATTCAGCAAGACAAGCCCTAGCCAACCATGCACTTTGTTTAGAAAATTGCTTCTGTTAAATTGTTTGTTTTTACAGAAACTTATGTATGCATGTTTAGAATATAGAAATTGTTCCAAAATGATTTTGAGGATAAAATCTTTTGCAAATGGTGTGTTTGAACCTACTGACCATAGGAAACAAATTGTGGTTTCAAAAATGTATTTGGTGAAGCAAAAGAATAAAACCTTGATTTAAACCATTTCTAGTCAAATAAAAATATGGTTTAATTATTAAAAATGGTTTTGGAAGAAAACCTTTGAGAAATGTTTTGGAAATAAACTCTCTAACCCTAAACACAAAGTTTTATGGTTTGGAAACATATTTTGTGAAACCTATAGAATGATTGCCTTATTAAAAGCAATTCTTCACCACATAAAATAATGATTTGGTTTAAAAATGGTTTATGAAGTAAAACCTTTTGCAAATGGTTTTGCCACTTTATAAAATGACCATTAGGTGTTTTCAAATGTTTATGACCCATTAGAAACCACTTTTACAAATAAAACAATCTTTTGCATGCTTGCATGCATTGTTTTGTTTCTATCATTTTATGAGATGAATTGCTTGAATGATAGATTGAAATATTGTTTGCTTGATTGAATTGTAGTGATTTGAAGTGAGTGAACATTGCAAAGATCAAGGAGTGAACTTATAATCTCTACCAAAAAGGCAAGTGATGCTTCATACTTTTGTCCCATTATTTCCACTATGCATTAGTGATATTTCTAAGTAAGACTTGCATGGAATTTTTGCTAAGTATAAACTATGCTATGGGAAATCCTAGTAGATGAAACCTTAGTAGAAATTTCCTAAGTTAAGATTCCTATTACTATCATGCTTAGCTTAGCTAATAGAAAACAAGGGTGGAATATATATTCATACTATGGAAAAATTTCTAAGTCTGAGGACTTGTGTTTTGTTTAATAAAACAACTAAGTGAATGAATCACCTGGGTGGAATGGAATGAATGGTTTGTGTTGAGTGGTTACACAAGGCCAGGGGACTGGTGAACCTTGTGTATCACACTTGTGGAATGCCACCCAGGAACAAAGAGATTTGAGATGTCAAATGTTGAGAAGCTTCAAGTGCAGCCACTTGGCATTATGGGCTCTGCCTGGATCATATAGGTTGCAATAACTTAGCCAAATGGACAGTTGGTGGTAGGGGAATGATAGGTTGGAACACGTCCATTCTGGTCTAAGGGAAGGCTTCTGAAAGATCTTGTCTTGGTGAAACCAAGTCTTGTGGGGAAAGTGCACCATCTCTGCAGAGTGTAAAATCTAAGTACTTAGCCATGTCCCTGGCAAAGGACAATTTGAGCATCAAGACATGGAAGCTATCAAGAATCTCCTCATCCCAATTTCTAAGTTAAAAACTTGTGGTTGAACAAGGGTTGAAAGGATCACCAATTTCTATTGGGGGATGCCTTGGGAAAGATTTTGTCAAGCAAAAACTTAGTGATTTCAAATGATAAGGAAAAATCTATTTTGAGCAAAGCAAGCCTAAGATCCACTTAGCCAAATGCATATAGATGATAGACTCCACTATACTACCATAGTATCACTTGCCAATACAATTCAAATGTATTGACCCTTGTGGCTATAACTTGTTATGTTGCAGGTTTGTTTGATATTAGTGAAGTGTAACGATTTGGATTACAAGTCTACAACCAACATGTCTGCCTGTGGCACTTTGAAGATGAAGGACTCCATACTATTGCTATATTCTGCTGCATTGTAATGAGATAGCCAAATGAGCTATGTAAGATGTAATAATTTATTTTATTCCTGGTTATAAATTTGTATTATGACCTTTGTTTCTTGATATTACATCTTAACTGTGGATGCTAGCTATTGATCCAGGGACTAGCATTGTAAACACATGGATCTCTACCTTATTAAAGGTTGGGAACCGTACAGATGGTATCAGAGCATTGTGTTTCCTGTAGGATTTGTAACCCTAGGATTGGACAAAACCCCATAGAATAATAGGAGCTGTATTTGTTCCAAAACTTATTTACAAACAATCTTGTAAACTCTTTCCTCAACCATTTTGGTTTTGACTCTACATCCCTTCTATTTCAAACTTGATGGACAAGCCTACCCCATGGCCAAAGACTTCATCATGTGCAAAGGACTTCATCAACTCTAATGACTTCAACATCTTCAACTCTAATGACTTCAACATCTTCAACATTTTCACCAAGGACTTCAACCTTGGATATCACTAAGGACTACAATTGAGACAAGAAATGTTACCCAAGAATTGAAGACTAAGGAAACACAACTTAGAAGGAACCATCATCACTTTGAAGTTTTTAAGACCAAGAATTTTCCCAAGGAAACCATGATCTCATTCAAGAAGAATCAACTAAGAAGGATGGAAAGATTTCAAGTGAACCATATAAGTGGACCACCATATTTAGTTTAAGTCAAACCCACCAACTTATGTGGTGTAACAAAAATATTTTTGGTTGCCTAAAAATATGCTTGAAACTTGTTGTTTGAGCAGAATGTTTGTTTGTGATTGCTTGCACATTACTTGAGTGAATTGTGATATGTGTGATTAGAATTGATTCCTTAGAAATATTTTTCCTATTCTAATCCCAACCCAACCCAAACAGATGACTTCTCCAAGAAACTCCAACATCAAGGATGGTGACAACAAAAACAACCGAGAATACAACATGAGAGAACTCATAGTAACCCAAACCCAGTTGAACCAAGTGACAACTCAATTTATAGCCAACACCAGTGAGGTAGATCCAACCATGCAAAGGTTTTTGGAGACCCAAACCCAATTGTTGCATAAGGTGGCAGATCAAATGATCAACATGGGAGACAACTCTTCCCAAGGAGTTTATGACAACAAGGATGACAAAGATGTTATTCTAGAAGGAACCCAAGCTTGCAATATTTGTGGAGACAAGGATCACACTTCCAAGGAGCATGAAGATCAATGCCCCAATTGTGAAGAGAAACATCCAATTGACCAATGCCCCACAACCCAAGCTACTTGTTACTTGTGTGAAGGAAATAATCATGTCCCTATCCAATGCCCCATCTATTCCATAGTTCAACAAAGGAAACAAGGTGGAGTGCAACAACTGATTGCAGACTACCATGAGAGAGCCAAGTCTACCAAGAAGGATGAAGACAAAGGAAAATCTCAGCTTGTACCTCCCAGCAACATGACTCAATTTAAAGGACCAAAAAGGAGACATATGTATTATCCAAGGAATAATAGAAGGTCAAGGAGACCAGGAACTGTTCCTACCTTTGATATAACATATGAAGAACATGAATTAGAAGCACTCTTAGCTTTAGAGAAACCCAAGAAAAAGAAGGACAAAAGCCATGTGCAATGTGGGCATTGCAAAGAAATGGGACACTATGCCAGTGAATGTCCAGAGAAGAAGAAGTATAAGGAGATTAGCCAAGTGTGGTGCAACAACTGCAAAGAGCTAGGCCATTATGTAGCAACTTGTCCATAGAAGATACGTGAAGAACTCAATCTTATCACATGTTACAATTGTGGTAACCAAGGACATTATGCAAGCAACTGTCCAGAAAAGATGAGGCACAAGATAAAGCCTATGAAGGATCTTAGCCTTGTCACATGTTTCAAGTGTGGAAACAAAGGACACTATGTAGATGTTTGCCCAAAGATATTTCAACAAGATCCCAAGCAAGCCAAGATGTAATTTAGTTGGAAAATGTAAGATCCCTCCTTTGTAAAGGAAAGGATCCCTGTGATTGCAATGCTAGTCCCTGGATCAATGCTAGCATCCATAGTTTAAGATGAAGTACACAGATACAAAGGTCGTTTATTACATTCATTCCAGAGATAAAACATAGTCTTTTACAACTCAGGGCCAAAGGCCTAATACAAGAGTTTATGGAATAAGTAAATAAACATAAGTCTTCATCTTCATGTGCCACAGGCAAGCATGTTGAGTGTAGACTCATGACTCCTAATCATCATCGGAGTAACCTGCAACATTACAAGTTACAGCCACAGAGGGTCAATACTTTGGAATAGTATTGGCAAGTGATACCTTAGTAAATTTTTAAGTGGACTATATTACTATATGCATTTTGGCTAAGTGTAGCTTGGCTTGCTTTGCTCAAAATAGGTTTTTCCTATTAGTTGAAATCACTAAGTTTTTCTTTATCAAAAACTTCCCAAGAAACCACCAATAGACATTGGGGTCCTTCACCCTTGTTCACCCACAAGTTTTACTTAGAAGTTGGAGTGATGAGATTCTTGTAGCTTCCATGTCTTGATGCTCAATTTGTCCATTGCCATGGACTTGGCTAAGTACTTAGATTTTCCATCTGCAGAGGTTGTGCACTTTCCCCACCAGACTTGGTTTCCCAAGACAGGACCTTTCAGAAGCCTTTCCTTAGTCAAATGGACGCGCTCCAACCTATCATTCCCACTACCACCAACTGTCCAAGTGACTAAGTTCTAGCAACCTATATGATCATGGCAGAGCCCATATTGCCAAGTGGTTGCACTGTAAGCTTTCTCAACACTTGGCCTCCAAATCCCTTTGTGCCTGGTTGGCATACCACAAGTGAGATACACAAGCCAAATCCATGGCCTTGTGTAACCACTCAACCAAAAACCACCATTCAAGTCCCATTCCACCCAGGAAGTTCATTGACTTAGTTGTTTTATTAAGAAAAGCATGAGTCCCAAAGGACTTAGAATTATTTCACCATAGCATGTACATACTTTACCAACCCTTTGTTTTCTACTAGCTAGGCTAAGCATGGCATAGTATCTTAACTTAGGAAAATTCCCTAGCAATTCTACAATTCTATACTACATAGGATTTCCCACATAGCATTTGGCAAAAGTAGTATGCAAGACTTAGCAAAAATAATTCTAATGCATATTCAAAATAAAGGGTGGAAAATGTCATGAAGTATCACTTGCCTTGGTAATGGGGAGAGTAGCACTCTTCACAATCACAGTCACTAGCAAAATCTACACAAAAATTTGTAGCATACAATTACACACAAATCATATACAATCAAAAATATGAATGTATGCATGCAAGAATCTACTAAGTGATGATTTTGAAAATTCTACCAAGCAAGTGCATAATACAGAAACATAACAAGTCACAAAGTTTGCTATCTAAACTTATTTAGCCCTAAAACAATTTACTAAACTAAATCTATGCTCAAAATATACCTAAATATGTTTCTGCATACAAAGTCATTTTAACAGATACTATTTGTTAAACACATTGTAGATTCAGAAAGGTCTTGACTCACTGATTCCAACGGTATAAAGTTTGCAAAATTCTAACATGGAAATCTCAAGTTATAGCCAATTGAATTCTGGATCTAAATCTGTTTTTGAATCAACCCTAGACACGTGTCGTAGTATTACTTGCGCGTACCGATTCGTTTGGATCGACAAACGCGGACCGTAGGATCTAAGTGAGATCTGGCGGCTCAGATGCGCGCTTACCTCTTCGCCCACGTTCTAATCTACGTCGTAGGATCTACATCTGACGCTCGTAATCGTCCTGACCATACACGGGCGGTGCTAGCGGCGTTGACAGGCGGCGGCGCGTCTGACCGCGACGGTGCTGGCGCTCTAGGTCGCCTGGGAAGGAAGGGAGGCGCTTACCGGATCCGCAGTGGCGTGCTGAAGCTCGACGTGGTGTTGGTTTGCGAAGGGGCGCGCTGGCACGGTCTCAGGAACTCGTCGGAGTAACGGGCGGCGTCGGTAGCTTGCAATCGTGGTCCTTGCCGAGGTTTGGCGTCGCCCTAGCATGAACCAGTGGCATCAGGATTTGCGCAAGACATAGGCGAACAAGCTCGCGTGAAGGAGGGGGCAAGGGGCGCTCGGGTTTTACCTTAATTGGTCGCCGGAGTTTATCGGCAGCGCAGGTGGTTTCGGTCGCGAACGGAGACGACGACCTGGGTCACGAGCAGGCAAAAGGAAGGTATCAGCGTAAGCGCGAGATCATTCCGAACATCCTTGTTTGAACCAGAGAGAGAGGGGTGGTCGAGGCTCACCGTAATTGGCCGCCGGAGTTGTCGGTACTACGGGGTTTCGAGGGCAATTGCGCGCAGCCTGGTGGCGGAGTGAGCGAGGAGAGGGGGGGGGAAATGCTTGCGGGGCAGAGGGGTTTAAGTAAGCCTAGGTGCGACAGGAAACGCTTGCGAAATAATGGGCAATTACACCGCGCCATTACCGGCCTTGACAGCAGCAGCGACGTGGTCGCGAGCATGGTTTGAGGAAGACGAGGGTGACGTGGACGGGGCCCGCTGGTCAGCGAAATAAACCGAAGGGGCGTGGGGTTTGGCCGTCAGTGGCTGAATGGGTGTGCTCGCGCGTGAGAGAAGAAAAGAGATGCCCCGGGTGGGCTTGCTGGGCCTGCTCCGTTGCTGGGCTAAAATGGCAGCGCTCGGCCTTTTCTATTTGTTTGCTTCTTTTCTTTTTCTGAAACGATTTTCTGATTTGATTTTGATATGAATTCAAACTCTTTTTGAATTCAAACATTTCCTGGGTTTTTGCAGGGTGCAGTAGTCTCCAATTTAGGCATAAAATCATGTGGTTGCTTTGCAAAGGATTGGTCAAGCTTGGAGATCAAAAATAACAGAGGTTAGGCACTTGGTTTGTAAAATTTGAAAAATGGTTTTTGAATCTATTTCCAATTTGAAAAACTTGGTTTAAATTCTACACTCAAACCTATCCTCATAGAAGGCAACAAACTTGGTTCATAAACAATCAAACTTTCAAATGGTGTTAGCCATTTGATTTAAATCTGCTCACATAAAATCATAGCACTATGTGCTTCTGTTTTTCCTGAAATGAGTTTGAAATTTGATCTCAAATCTATATGCATGCATGAATGATATGCAACTTTGAAATTATGATTTTAGGGATGTTACAGAAAATTTTTAAGGGTGGTAGTACCCTAGTTGCTTTGAGCCAACTTGTAACCCCTAGCCTCCCCAAATCTCGGGACGAGATTTATTTTAAGGGTGGTAGCCTGTCTCATCCCAAGATTTTCCAAATCTTGTAATGTGAAAAATAAATAAACAAAATAAATTATTGTTGAATTTTAGGGTGAAAAGAAACTTTTGTTTTTAAATGGAAATTAAAATCCCATCTTGAACAAACTTTAATTAAAGTTTGAATTCAACAAAATCCAAATCAAAAGAAATGCATTCCTCATAAAATGCATCTGGAAATTTAAACACTTGGAAAATAAATCCAAACCCTAAACCTTAATGGAATAAAAATCATTTCCAAATTATCTCCAAGCCTATAGATTTTATCCATATAAAATCTTGTCAACAAACATTTACAAATGATCAAGAATGACAAATAGAAATATTATAAAGCCATATAAATTGGTTTCACTTAATTTGGAGCCATAGATAAAATCTTATGAATTTAATAAGATAAAGGAATTGAATTCCCAAAGCTAATAAAGCCCTTATCTAGAATCCATAAAAAATGGTGAGCAAATAATCCTAAAGATATTTAAAGGGATAAACAAATATTAAATAAAGATTTTACAAATTTGAATCACCAAGTTTGGATCTCTAAATAAAAAGATATGGATTTTATAAGATCAAGAAAGAAATATTAAATAAAGAATATTTAAAGACCAAATTAAATCTTGGCCTAATCTATTAAGAAAATGGAACAAGGTGGAGTGCAACAAATGATTGCAAACTATCAAGAGGGATCTAAGTCTACCAAGAAGGGTGAAGACAAAGGAAAAGCTCCACTTATACCTCCATGCAATACAACCCAATTCAAAGGACCAAAGAAGAGGCATATGAATTATCCAAGGAGCAATAGAAGGTCCAAGAAACAAGTAGACATTCCTACCTATAAGATAACATATGAACAACATGAACTGGATGCACTCCTAGCTTTGGAGAAACCCAAGAAAAAGAAGGACAAAAGCCATGTGCAATGTCATCATTGTAAAGAAATGGAACACTATTCTAGTGAATGTCCAGAGAAACAGAAATATAAAGAGATTGGTCAAGTATGGTGCAACAACTACAAAGAGCTAGGCCATTATGCAGCAACTTGTCCACAAGAGACACGTGAAGAACTCAAACTTATCACATGTTTCAATTGCAAAGAATCAGGACATTATGCAAGCAACTGTCCAGAAAAGATGAAGCACAAGATAAACAAACCTATGAAGGATCTCAGCCTTGTCACATGTCCCAAGTGTGGAAACAAAGGGCACTATGCAGATGTTTGCCTAGAGAAGTTTCCCCAAGATCCCAAGCAAGCCAATATGTAATTTAGTTGGAAAATTTTAAGGGTGGTAGTACCCTAGATGCTTTGAGCCTACTTGTAACCCTAGCCTTCCCAAATCTCGGGACGAGATTTATTTTAAGGGTGGTAGCCTGTCACATCCCAAGATTTTCCAAATCTTGTAATGTGAAAAATAAATGAATAAAATAAAACTTTGTTGATTTTCAGGGTGAGAAGAAACTTTTTGAATCCAATTGGAAACTTTCAAAACCTATCTAGATCAAATAAAATCCTAAAGGGATTTAAAAAGATAAATAAACAATAAAGTTAAAGTATTTGAAAATACTATTTTTGGATCTTTTAATAAAAAGATTTGGCTTTCAAATGAAAAGGTAGAAATATAAATAAGGATTATTTTATAAAGCCAAACTAAAACTTGGCCAAGCCTTTGAAATAAAATATTTCTATTTGATAAAAATAGTAACCGTTTATTTAAATAAAATGATAACGATTTAATATCCAAGTTTATTAAAAAATAAAGGTTTTACTATTTTAATTAAACATCAAAACTTATTTATTTATTTTAAACAAGCTTTCCAAGTATTCTATATTCTCAAATAAAACCCACTGATTTGGTTTTGATAATATTTATATTTCAAATGGAGATTTTAAATAAATCAAATCCTATTTGATTTAATAACTAAGGACTATTTATTTAATTATAAATGGACCCTAAATTAAAAATATTATTTTGGGACTTGGATTTTTGTTGTCAAACAGAACCAAAACTCAATGCAGAGTTTGGAGGAATTTTGAATTAATGTGTTGATTGATTTGTTTGATTGAATTTCAAAACAGAAAATAGAAATGGAAAAGGATAAAGCAATCAGAAAGAAAAAAAATAGAATCAAACCGCAGCCCAACAAGGCCCAATCAGCCCACTCCCTCTCTCCCCGCAGAAAACGATTCGCACCTGTTTACTGATCCACGCAGACACCGATGAGTGGACCCTCTCCCTATCTCACTCCCTCGCTGACAGCAAGGCCCCACCTCTCCTGTTCGTCGTCTTCAACCCCCAAATCACTCCCTGCCGTTGCAGCCAGTAACACCGGCATCAATTCGCGTTAATAGAGGCTTTAACTCCCCCTGCGACCACGCGTGCTTAAACGCCTCCCTCCCCTCTCTCATTTCCCCCAGACAGCCCTCCCCCTCTGCCTCTAGGCTGCCCCAATTCGAGCCCGCGCCCTCACTGCTCCGGCGAGTTCCGCGAACAATTCCGGCCAGTAGACGCCGCCCCTTGCCTCCTCGACCAAGCTCACACACTCCCCAGCCTCTGGCGCTTCACCCAATGCCTTCCATTCGCCCGCGCTCACCCCAGAGCCTCGGCTTCGACAACCTCTGAGCACCGCCGCGTCTGCTTCTTTCTCCGGCGACCTCCCCTGGTAAGTCTCGACTGCCCCAGCACTCCTCGATGATGCTCCCATCTTCTCCAGAACATCATGCTTCTAACCATGCACCTATCTTGTCTTAGGGTGATCTGCAACGCCGTCCTCGACGACCACCAGAACCGCCTGACGCCGCCATCGTCTCCAGCGAGCGATTACTCCCGCTCCAGTGCGCCCCTCGCCAGACCAGCACCACCTCGAGCTTCACCTCAACCTCGCGAGCACGGTGAGCATCCCCGTTTCCTCCTTTGCTTCCTGTAGCCGCCGCAGCGTCATCGTCTGACCGCGCCGCCGCCGTTCACCACCGCTGGCGCCGCCGGTTTATGTCCAGTAGTTGTGAGTCGTTGGATTGTAATCGTACGCACGCGATAGAATAACTTAAACGAACCAGTACACTCGATCTGTGCCGTGCATTACTAGTTAGATCTGACGGCCAGCATCGCTCGATCCACGCGAAGCGGTACTGACCAATGGAAACGTGTCGCGTGGCACTAGTTGATTTAAAACAGGGTTTGAAATCAGATTGATTTGCAAATTTGTAAACCTTGTAACTTTTGATCCACATGTCCAAATTTTGCAAATTTTATATCAATGGAATCAGTGGAACAAGCTCTAGCCAACCATGCAATTTGTTTAGTAAAAAGCTTCTGGTAAAATGTTTGTTTTTGCAGAAACATTTGTATGCTTGTTTAGGTTATAAAAATTATTCCAAAATGATTTTGGGGTTGAAATCTTTGAAAATTGGTTTGTTGTGAACCTGCTGACCCTAGGGCCAACCCATGGATTTAAAAATGTATTTGGTAAATTTTAGGATTGAATATTTGAATTAGCCCATTTCTAGTCAAATAAAATGTTGATTTTATTATGGAATTGGTTTTTGAGAAAAACCTTTGGAAAATGTTTTGATTCAAACCTGCTGACCTTAAACACCAAGTTTTGAGATTTAACAACTTATTTGGTGAACATTATAAAAATTATTACCTTACCAAAAGCATTTTCACCACATGAAATAATGATTGGATTTGAAAAATGGTCTTTAGATAAAACCCTTTTGCAAATGACTTTACCACTTTAGAAAATGACCACTTTGGACTTTACAATGTTTAGAGTCTCGTAGAAACCACCTTGGCAAATAAAACTATCTTTTGCATGCTTGCATGCATGACTTTATCTCTATTATTTTATGTGTGTTTGATTGTTTGAATATTGGTTGGAATGCTAGTTGAATTTGTGTTTGCTTGATTGATTTGTAGTGAAACTAGAAGAGTGTGATATTAGCAAGATCAAGAAGTGAACCAACATTCCCTACCAAAAAGGCAAGTGACACTATCATCCAAAGTCCTACTATTTTCATTATACTTAGTGGATTTTGAAACATGCATGAAAAAGATTTCTATATTTTATGCTATGCTAAATCCTAATAGGATACCCTTATTCATTCCTTAGTGAAAACAATGTAGTTGTAAAATGCTTAGCCATACTATATATTTTGAGAAGAGATACATGTTGAGATTTTATGAAGTTGAGAAAAGACTTATGTTTTATATAATAAAACAAGTACTCAATGAAACACCTGGGTGGACAAGGATACTCAAGTTTTGGACAAGGTGGCAACAAGAGGAACCATGTTTATATGGCAATCTCTTTTTGTTGTGCACCAGAAGAAAACCACCCAGGGACTTAGAGATTGAACATGTTTCTCCAACAGTGGCTTCCGTGTACAGCCACATGCTAAAATGGCTCTGGCTTAGTCAACTACATTGGGAAGACCCATGCATTGGTCTTCAGGTTAACTGGAAATGAGGGAACTAGGAACCCTACATTGGTGCCTGAAGACAAGCTAGCAATGTGTATGGGAGGACCCTATGGAAAGACTTCGTCACATTCTCAATCTGCCAGTACTCCATCTTGGTGAGTACTTATCCAGCAGCCACTGGTGGCAACAAGATGAGAGTGTGTCATGTGGGTAGAGTGTACAACTTCTGCAGAAGATAAAAATCTAAGTACTTAGCCGTGTCCCCGGTTATGGACAATACTGAGCAACTAAAGCTTGAAGCTATGGGAAATCTCGACATTCCAATTTCTAAAACAAAAACTTTTAAGTGACAACAAAAGGCTTGAAGCACTTGGGGTGTACCAAGGAGCTCAAGAGATTTTGATAAAAACTTGAAGCACTTGGGGTATACCAAGGAGCTCAAGAGATTTTGATAAAAACTTGAAGCACTTGGGGTTTACCAAGGAGCTCAAGAGATTTTGACAAAGACTTGAAACACTTGGGGATTTACCAAGGAGTTCAGAAAGATTTGACAAAAGATCAAAACTATTTTGAAAAGATAGGATAAATTATTGCTTTCTGCAAATGAGCCTAAAACCCTATTTAGCCAAATATGCATGTATTGATAGGATCCACTTATGTCTACATAGTAGTGAAACTTGCCAATACAATTCAATTGTATTGACCCTTGTGGCTGTAACTTGTTATGTTGCAGGTTTGTTTGATACTAGTGAAGTTAATTGATTAGGATTACAAAGTCTACAACCAACATGTCTGCCTGTGGCACTTTGAAGATGAAGGACCCCATGCTTATAGATATTCTGCTGCAATGTAATGTAATAGCCAAATGAGCTATGTAAGATGTAATAAAATTATGTTATTCCTGGTTATAAAATTGTATTATGACCTTTGTTTCTTGATATTACATCTTAACTGTGGATGCTAGCTATTGATCCAGGGACTAGCATTGTAAACACAGGGATCTCTACCTTATTAAAGGTTGGGACCTCTACAGATGGTATCAGAGCATTGTGTTGCCTGTAGGATTTGTAACCCTAGGATTGGACAAAAACCCTTAGAAAAATAGAAGTTGTATTTGTTCCAAAACTTATTTACAAACCATCTTGTAAACTCTTTCCTCAACCATTTTAGTTTGGATTCTAGATCTCTTCTATTTTCAACTTGATGGATAAAAGCCTATCCCATGGCCAAAGACTTCATCATGTGCAAAGGACTCCATCAACTCTAATAACTTCAACTTCTTCAACTCTAATGACTTCAACATCTTCAACTCTAATGACTTCAACATCTTCAGCATATTCACCAAGGACTTCAACCTTGGATATCACTAAGGACAAGTGAGACAAGAAATCTTGCTCAAAGATTTGGAGACTAAGGAAACACAACTTAGAAGGAGCCATCCTCACCTTTGAAGTTTTGTGACCAAGAATTTTTCCTAAGGAAACCATGATCTCATGCAAGAAGAATCAACCAGGAAGGATGGAAAGATCACAAGTGAACCATATAGATGGACCACCATATTTTGTTTAAGACAAACCCACCCACTTATGTGGTGTAACAAAAATATTTTTGGTTGCCTAAGAATATGCTTGGATACTTGTGTTTGAAAGGAGTGTTTGTTTGTGATTGTTGCACATTGCTTGAGTGAATTGTGATGTGTGTGATTAGAATTATTTCCTTAGAAATATCTTGCCTATTCTAATCTCAATTCAACCCAAACAGATGACTACTCCAAGAGACTCCAACATCAAGGTTGATGACAACAACACCAATCAAGAGGACAACATGAAAGAACTCATAGCAACCCAAAACCAGTTGAACCAAATGACAGCTCAATTCATAGCCAACACCAGTGGGGGAAGATCCAACCCTGCAAGGATTTTTGGAAACTCAAGCCCAAATGTTGCATAAGGTGACAGATCAAATGCTCAACATGGAAAGCAACTTTTCCAAAGGAGTTTATGTCAACAAGGATGACAAAGATGTTATTCTAGAAGGAACCAAAGCTTGCAATATTTGTGGAGACAAGGATCACACTTCCAAGGAGCACCGCAACCCGCGGCGCGCGCGATTGTGACAAGGCGAGGCATGGTGTGGCGTGGTATGGCGAGGCGAGCAAGGAGGAGGAGGAGGAGCGCGTGTGTATATGTCTTCTCTTCTCAAGATCGTACAAGTGGTGAAAGAGCTCTCCTTATAAGCTGGTCCAACTTCCACTCAACTAGCAATGTGGGACTAAACATTTTTCCCAGCTCTTGCCTTGCATGAATGGGCCAAATGGGCATCTAGGATTTCAGAAATTTATTGGCATATAATAAATGGACCGGGCCTATTTAAGAAAAAATTCTAACAATCCCCCACCAGATCCCAGAGGCACATGAAGTTTGCCTTTGGTTCCAAAACATTGTGTATATACCGGTACTGTAGTGGAGACTGTTAAGTTGAACTTCCACCTAGAGCTTTATGTTATACTAGGTTGCAACTTGTACAGTGGATTATGCCTTGAACTGCAAGTTTGCTGCGAACCTAGCTTCACAAAAAGTCTTGACCGATACTAGGCTACCGTGGGACTTCCCCGTGGGTGAAGCTTATATGTCATACTCCATGACCTTTCATAAGTCTAATAGAGAGCACCCTACTCTCATAGACTGCGACATTTTAATAGTCAGACTCATATAGGTGTGTTCTTTAAAAGATGTTCTGCAGGATAACATCTTTTCTTAGGATAAGCCACTTAGAACACATTAAGATAATAAATCAACCTGCCATGCAGAATAGGAAAGTATTGCATCTTTATGGAGTGGTGTTTATTAAAGTAGGGATACTTTCCTCTCATCTAACCAACAGCTTGTCTCCCAATTCTAATTCACGGGATCTTCGATCATATAGAGTGGTTTACCACTATGGAAAGCTCAAATTGTGGGTCTCATAACCATCTCCTTTGATGCATTTTCTATCATGTTGCGTGATAGACCCTTTGTGAAGGGATCTACCAAGTTTTTAGATGTTTGGATATAATCCAATGCAATAACTCCGGAGTTCTCATTTTCCTGACAGATTTTAGTCTCCTCTTCACATGTCTTGATGACTTCATATTATCCTTAGAACTATTTACCTTGAAAATCACAGTTTTATTTTCACAGTTCATAAGGATTGCGGGTATTGGTTTTTCAACCACAGGCAAGTTCATCAAGAGTTCATGAAGCCACTCTGCTTCAACAGTGGTTGTGTTTAATGTTGTGGGTTCTGCTTCCATAGTTGACCTCGTTAAGATGGTCTGCTTGCAAGACTTCCAAGAAACAGCGCCACCAGCAAGTGTGAATACATATCCACTCGTGGCCTTTATCTCGCCAGCATCAGATATCCAATTTGAATCACTATAACCCTCTAGTACCCTCAGATACCCGGTATAGTGAATGTCATAGCTTGCAGTGCCTTTTAGATAGTGCATGACTCTCTCAAGAGCATGCCAGTGATCATCTCCTGGATTTGAAACAAATCGACTGAGTTTGCTTACAGCAAAGGCGATGTCATGCCTCGTGGCACTAGCTAAATACATAAGCGAGCCAATAATTCGAGAGTATCTTAGTTGGTCTCTAGCATTTCCTCGATTCTTTCGAAGCAACACACTAGGATCATACGGTGTAGGAGAAAACTTGAAGTCGCTATACCCGAAATGACTCAAGACCTTTTCCACATAGTGGGATTGCAGCAATGTAATCCCACCGTCATTATCTCTCAATAGCTTGATGTTCAGGATGACATCAGCTACTCCTAGATTCTTCATCTCAAAGGAACAAGATAAGAAATCCTTGACCTCCTTAATTGCATTAAGGTTGGTTCCGAAAATCAGTATGTCATCAACATACAAACAAAGGATGACTCCCTCACCCCCACCATGGCGATGGTACACACATTTATCAGCTTCATTTACAATAAAGCCTGCAGCAGTTAAAGTTCTTTCGAACTTCTCATGCCACTGCTTAGGGGCTTGTTTTAGACCATATAAAGACTTCAACAACTTGCACACCTTTTCTTCTTGACCTTTTACCACAGATCCATCTGGCTAATCCATGTAAATTTCCTCATCCAACTCTCCATTAAGGAAAGTTGTCTTAACGTCCATTTGATGAACGAGAAGACCATGAGAGGCAGTCAATGAGAATAATACTCGCATGGTGGTCAATTTGGCAACAAGTGAGTAAGTGTCAAAGAAGTCTTCGCCTTCTTTTTGAGTATATCCCTTGGCCATAAGCCGTGCCTTGTACTTCTCAATAGTACCATCAGGTCTAAGCTTTTTCTTAAACACCCACTTGCACCCTACAGGTTTGCACCCATAAGGGCGATCAGTGATCTCCCATGTTCCATTAGCTAAGATGGAATCCATCTCACTATGGACGGCTTCCTTCCCGTAGTCAGCATCAGGAGATGCATATGCTTCTGAAATGGAAGTGGGAGTGTCATCCACAAGGTACACAATGAAATCATCACCAAAGGATTTTGTAGTCCTCTATCTCTTGCTCCTTTTACGAATTTCATTATCATCCTCCTTAGGACTTTCAAAGTGTTCAATTGGAATGGTAGGTTTAGAAAATGTAGCAAATTCTTGATTTTATGAACTAGGTATCTCCCGATTTGATGAGTTAGGTTTATCCTTCATGGGAAATATATCCTCAAATAAAATCGCATCAGTCGACTCCATGATTGTATCGACATAAATGTCAGGTACTTCAGATTTTACTATCAAGAATCTATAACCAATGTTATGAAAAGCATAGCCCAGAAAAACACAATCAATGGTTTTTGGTCCAAGCTTGCGCTTCTTGGGGATTGGTACATTAACCTTTGCCAAACAACCCCAAGTATGTAAGTAAGAGAGTTTTAATCTTTTCTTCTCCCATTCTTCGAATGGAGTAATTTCTTTGTTCTTTGTGGGAACTCGGTTTAGGACATGACATACAGTCAATAGTGCCTCCCCCCACCATTCCTTAGAGAGACCCGATGTGTCTAACATGGCGTTAACCAAATCTGTTAGAGTACGGTTCTTTCTTTCGGCTACTCCATTTGACTGGGTGAGTAGGGAGGCATCCTCTCATGAATTATGTCATGTTCCGCACAAAAGAAATCAAACTCGTTGGAAAAATACTCTCCACCACGATCAGACCTAAGACTCTTAATCTTTCGATCAAGTTGATTTTCTGCCTCAGCTTTATAGATTTTGAAGAAACTCAAAGCCTCATCTTTTGATTTCAGAAGATACACATGACAATATCTCGTAGAGTCATCAATCAAAGTCATGAAATATTTCTTTCCACCTTTTGTCAACGCACCATTCATCTCACAAAGATCAGAATGTATGAGCTCTAGTGGTGTTAAATTTCTCACATCTGCAGTCGTATGTGACTTGCGAGGTTGTTTAGCTTGCACGCAGACTTGGCACTTAGATGCCTTAACAGTTGTGAAATCAGGGATTAAGTTTATTTTGGCTAGCCACATCATACAACCAAAATTAATATGATAAAGACGAGAGTGCCAGACGTTTGATTAAAAATTTGTGTAAATATGATTAACAACTTTATTACAAATGTCTGATAGAGATAAGAGGAACAAGCCTCCGCACTCATAGCCTTTACCAATAAAGGTTCCATACTTCGAAATTACAAATTTATTGGACTCGAATATAATCTTGTATCCATCTCGACATAGAAGAGATCCGCTAACAAGATTTTTATTTATTGAGGGACCATGATGCACGTTCTTCAGGCGCACGGTCTTTCCCGAAGTGAACTTCAGATCGACCGTACCAACACCATGAACAGAAGCATGCAAGCCGTTCCCCATCATCACGGTTTGAGTCCCTCTGACCTGGTATGAAGAAAACATGGAAATATCAGAACAAACATGTACATTAGCGCCCGTATCAATCCACTAATCAGGAGAATGACATAATGAAAGAACAGTAGGTAATATACCATACCCAACATCTTTCATCTCAACGTCGCCCATGACAACATTAGCAGTCTTGCTACCCTTCCAATGCTAGTGCTTGTCAAAGAGGTTGGGACAAGCAGGAGCCCAATGATCAGGATCACCGCACACATGACAAGCACCTTTCTTCTTATCAGTCTTCTTATTGAAGCTGGTAGACTGTGAGGCCTTGTTCTTTCCATCGAACTTTCCTTTGCCGTCAAACTTGCCTTTGTTCTTGAACTTGTGAGGCTGGAAGTTCCTTTTCTATACCAGATTGGCATTAGAACCTCCCTCGATACCTCGAGCACGTGTGTCTTTTGCTCTCGCCTTCTCTTCCACATCAAGAGTCCCAATGAGATCCGTCACGGAGAACTCTTGTCTCTTGTGCTTTAGAGAAGTAGCAAAATTCCTCCATGACTGGGGAAGTTTGGTAATAATGCCTCCGGCAACAAACTTGTCCGGTAATACACAAGTGAAGTGCTCAAGCTCCCTAGCAAGTGACTGTATCTCATGAGCCTGCTCCACAATGGGGCGATCATCAACCATTTTATAGTCATAGAATTGTTCTATGACATACAGTTCACTACCAGCATCAGACACTCCAAATTTTCTCTGAGTGCATCCCACATATCTTTGCCATTGCTAAATGACATATATGAATCAACAATATTGTCGCCAAGAATGCTAATCAAGGCAGCCTTCAAAGTGGTATCAAGTTTTTGGAACACCTCTTCCTGAGCGGGATTAAGATCCCCCTCAGGTGCGCCATAGATGGTGTTATAGCATCTCATGGTCTAAAACCAGCGCACTGCTCTCGCACGCCATCGTTTGTAATTGACACCTTCGAACACAGGTGGCTTCATAGAAGCAACAAAGCCACTTGGGGCAAATTGCCTAAAATAAGGTTTTTTGGATTGTTGAGAAAAAGAGCAATTTACCAAGCGAATTACCCATAATAAACATTAGATAAAACATGATTAGAATAATAGATAATATACTAATTATGTGAAATCGCGAATACATATTAAGGCAGATAACCAAACAGACTGCAAGGCGTAAAACTTGAGATGCGATCAGAACAAGGTTGAGAAAGAAAATATACACGGCAGTAGCAGCAGAGGAACCGCCGACGTTCGGGTTGAAACCATCGTTAGACATGTCGTCAAGGAAGAGGGTGCTGATGTCGGGGAAGAAATCCTCGTCGGGGAAAACGTCGCCGCAATCGCTATCCGTGAGGGAGTCCGTGATGAAGCCAGTAGTCACGCCAATAGTGCTCCCCAAAAACATTACCGCCCTTCTCCCGTACAGGACTCGAAGCAGCGGGGTCTCGGAGGCCTACTGTCCCGACTCGCGATGCACGCCGCAAGACGGGATGGGGAAGACTAGGTAGTGCAGTGCTCTGGAACTGGAGGTGCAAAGGACGTATGACAGTGTGTCTGAGAGGAGGTTGAAAGAACATTTCTTAATCCCTAGTGTTTTGTGTGTTAGATAACAATACCAAGGATCATTTAATGTGTGTTGAAGTGTTGCAGCTCTTTTTGAGAATAAAGGGAAAAGAACTCTGCCTTTGGGGGCGGATAATACGCCCCTCCCTTTGCCCAAGCAGGCGCAAGCCCCAGAAGGAGGGGCGGAGTTTTGGCCGGATTTTCTGGCCCCGCTGGATAATCCGCCCCTCAGGGGGCCGGATAATCTGCCCCCTGCTCATCGCCAAGGCACAAGCCCCAGAGAGGGGGCAGAGTTTCTGCCGGACTTTCCGGCATGGCCGGATAATCCACCCCAGGAGGGGGCCGGATTATCCGCCCTCCCAAGATTTCCACTAAGTTCCTCAAGCGCAAGCGCTAGAGAGGGGGCGGACTTTCCCCCGGAGAATCCGCCCTTGGGGCGGAGTTTTCCCAGGGGGCGGATAATCCGCCCCCAAAGTTGTGCAACGGCCAAATCTGGGGAGGGGGTATTTAAGCCAGCCTCCCCCCTCCTGCCAGAACTCTTGATTCATCACGAAAAAGACCAGATCAGATCTGAAAGCTTCATCCAAGAGTGCTCCACCTAGATCCACCCAAAGGCCCCATCCCTTTGGGAATCGAAGGAGGAGAACTCGATCTTCATCATCAGCAATCAAGCGCTTCATCTCCTCTCCATTCATTTGGAGAACCTCCGATCTAGTATTTCTAGCAAATATCTAGATCCTCGTTTTTGTTTATATTGATAAACCTTGTTCTTGTGGCAGCTTGTTGTCATCTCGGGAGCCCCAATTCGGTTGTGGGTGTGTGCCCTGATAGTGTTGTAAAAGGCACCGGTTCCCGCCTCGAAGGGATCCAATAGTGGAGAAGGTGGATCAGGCCTCTCGTGGCGAGATCCATCGGAGAATAGGGTGAGGCCTATTGTGGCGTGGTGGTCTTAGAACCGCCCACCCCTCCAACACAGATGTACTTCCCTTAACAAGGAAGGAACTGCGGTAAAACAAATCCCTGTGTCTCCGCGTGCTCCACTACGGTTTCCTCGCTCCTCTTTTACGTGCTTAGTAGTTCGGGTTACATATAGGGAAATTCTCGTAGTTGCATATCTAGAGAATTTACTTTGTGTCAAGCCTAAAATTGAAAAATTATTAAAAATTGGTTAGCACCTATTCACCCCCCCCTCTAGGTGCCCATACGATCCATTTCAATTTGTATAAAGAGCCTCGGCTCTTATTTCGGTCTTAACCGCCTAAGAGAAGTATGGGTTCCAAGGTAGATGGGAGTGATGCTCCGGAGGTAGTCACCATGAACGATCTCAAGACGTTGGAAACAACCTTGGTGAGTTCAATGGAGGCTAAGATGGAAGAGATGCGTCAATTGATAATGCGTCTCTCCACATCCGCAGCATCACCTCCATCTAACCCGGAGGATACCACTCCGCAATCCAAGGAAACGGGTAAAACTATTTCCAAAGATAACAAAGTGGTTGGTGATGATACTAGCAAGAGCTCCTCCTCGAAAAAGGATAGCGGTAAGGATGGATACAATGAGGTTTCTCATGTGTATTCCCCTGATCCGCCTATCCCTCACCCACATATACATAATAGGGGTGATCCACCCAAACTTTCAGCATCTACTTTCTCTCAATGGCAATTTTTGATGAAATCTCATGTGTGCAGTTCCTCCATAGAGTTGTGGAAGATCATCGAAAATGGTCTTCATGTTGGAAACCCCAACAATCTCACAAGAAGAGAAGTGGTCGATAGCCAACTCAACGCTACAGCTCTACACATGATACAGCTTGGTGTGGGTGACAAAGACATGCCACACATTCAGCATCTTAGCACAGCTAACGAAGCTTGGGATGCCCTCACCGAGCTCTTCATCGGAAATGAAAGTATGAGAAGGAATAGATATGATGCCTTGAGCAATGAAGCTAAAGGATTTTATATGCTGGATGGAGAAGACCACGAGGACATGTATAGGAGGCTCAAGGCAATAGCCACAACCTTTAGAAACCACGGTGCAGCTCATGTTGATGATGCTTGGATCAAGCGCAAGTATGTCAGTGCTCTTATGCCATTTGAGCCCACAGATTTGAAAATTCTCCAAGGTAGGCATAACTATCACCTCATGTCATCCAATGAGGTAATGCAAGAAATGGCCGCTTTCTAAGTGGCTGCCAAGAATGCCGAAGATGCTCGTGCTCGAGCTATGGGGATGCAAAAGGGGGTCAACATGGCCTTGAAGACTAGTGTGATTGATCATGATGAATATGCGGTAGAAGGTCTGGACTGTCCCGAGGATATAAAAAGGATCCACGGACAATACTTGGCTCTTTATGCAAGAAACTTTTGGAAAGATCCAGCCAAGGCTAAAGCTGAACTAGATCGCAAGAGTGGAGCCTATGGAAGAAAAGAAAATGGTCCCAAGCTGAGAACATGCTTTAATTGTGGTGACCGGCTGCACTTCGTAGCTGAGTGTCCATATCAAAGTAGAGAGGATAATGGAGGAAGACTCATTTTCAAGGACAAATCAAAAGCTCCACGTAAGAAACAGTTTGTAAAGAAGAATGCTCCTTTCAAGAAGCAACCAAAGATTGTTCTAGTGGCTCAAGAAGAATATTCATCGGGGAGTGAAGATGAGGACGATGACAATAGCTCTCAAGAGGTGGCTGCTATAGCCACCACATCTACGTCAACATCTCTCTTCGACTCTCCGAACGAAAACATCATCAACAAGAATGCTACTTGCCTCATGGCACGAAGCTCCGAGGTAACTTCTTCTAACTCTTCTTTTCCCAAGACTATGATAGACATGGATGATCCTACTAGTCTTAAGGTTAAAGAAGAGATTATTGCTTTGGATTATTTCTAAACTAACTTTCAAGGTGAGCACAAAGTTCGTTTTGAAGCTCTCATGGACCAGCTGGCCCAAAACGAAGCACTCCTCGAAGAAAAGGGCAGAATTGAAAGGGAGGATGCAATGGAAATTGCATCCCTAAAAAATGCTCTTGAAGAAGAAGAAGAAGCTCGGGTCTCTCTTGAAGAGAGGCTCGAGTCTATGGAAGAGTCACATGAAGAAATTGTGACTAAACTTGTTAAGGAACGTGACAATGTTGTCACCAAAGCAAAGAAGTTAAAGAAGGAAAGGATTGACTTTGGGGCTGCTCATGATAGACTCTCCGAGGAATTGGAGAAACTTGACAATGCTCACAAGGCGTTGAAAAACGAGTTCTCTATTCTCAATGAGTCACATGATCAGCTACAAAGTCGATTGGCCAAATATGATACTCCTAGCTCGTCCAACTCAACATATAGTAACAAGAAAAATGCTAGTGTGGAAAAAGAAGTGATCAAGGACATCACTACAAAGGACAAAGGTGTGCTTGATGAAGTCCTTGGAAAGCAAAGGTCAAATCATGGTAAAGAGGGACTTGGGTATGTCACCAAGTCCAAGAAGAAGAAAACCAAGAAGAACAAGACCAAGAATGTGCAATTAAAGACAATCACTGCTGAGAAGATTGTCACAAAAGACAAGACTAATAATATTGGTTTTGCAGGGTCTCACAATCCAAATTATGAACTCTTTTGTGATGACTATGGCGATGTTTATGCTTATTATGTTGGTCCTTTTGATGAATATATTGCTTGGTCTATTTGGGTCCCAAAGACCCTTGTTACTAACATGAAAGGACCCATTGAAAATGGGTACCTAAAACCAAGATGTAATTCTCTTGTAGGGCTATGCTTCCGGTGGGTCAAAATGGGTGCTGGATAGTGGCTGCACTAGTCATATGACCGGAAGCAAGGAGATCATCACGGAGATGCGTCCAAATCATGATAATATCACAGTCTCCTATGGTGATAAGTCTAAATCTCAGGTATTGGGTCTTGGCAAGGTTGTGGTTGCCCATGATATCTCTCTCGTGGACGTCATGCTTGTTGAGACCCTTGGTTACAACCTTCTTTCTGTTCGTGCCCTTGGCAAGATGGGTTTTGCTGTTTTTATCGATGATGATTTGGTGGTACTCTTGTGGAGCAAGTCTCTAAAGGTCGCTTTCGTTGGATACGTCGAAAATGACCTGTATGTGGTGGACTTCTCGGGGAAAACCACTTCGGGTCCAATGTGTCTATTCGAAAAGGCCGAGGTGGGCTGGCTATGGCATCGCCGTTTAGACCATGTCAACATGAGAACTTTGCAAAGTCTCCAGAAGGGTGGCCACATCCTTGGACTAAAAGACAATGTCTCTTTTGCCAAAGATCGTGTTTGCAGGGCTTGTGTTGAAGGAAAAATGCATGACTCTCCCCACAAGAGGAAGACTATTGTGTCATCAAAGAGGATCTTGGAATTACTTCATGTGGATTTATTTGGTCCTCCTTCTCATGCAAGTCTTGGTGGGAAGAAATATTGCTTGGTCATTGTCGATGACTACTCAAGATATACATGGGTATATTTCTTCAAGCTGAAAAGTGAGACTCAACAAACTGTCATCGATTTTGCCAATGAAGTTCACGTTAACACAATGTTCCTATCTTGGCAATTAGAAGTGACAACGGCTTAGAATTCAAGAACTACACTTTAAACGAGTTTCTTATCGAAGAGGGGATTATACACCAATATTCCGCTGCGTACACCCCTCAACAAAATGGTGTAGCCGAGAGGAAGAACCGGACTTTGATGGATATGGAAAGATCTATGCTAACTGAATTCAAGTCTCCTTATAATTTTTGGGCTGAAGCCATATCCACTGCTTGTCACTCATCAAACTGGCTCTACCTTAGGAAGATTTTGGACAAGACTCCATATGAAATACTTACCGGTAACAAGCCCAACATCTCATACTTCAGGGTATTCGGGTGTAAGTGTTTCTTTCTTATTAAATGTGTCCGTTTGTCAAAATTTGAGTCCAAGGCTTTAGAAGGTATTTTTGTTGGTTACGGTGCCGAATCCCACACTTATAGAGTCTACAACAAGCTCACTGGGATTGTTGTAGAATCTTGTAGTGTGGAGTTCGGTGAAAATAACGGCTCCTTTGTAGGGCAAGTTGATGTTTGTGATGCAGATGTTGAAATACCCCAAGATGCCATAAGAAGAATGGGCGTGGGATTTTTCCGCCCCATTGAGGAACCCCTTGTGGCGGATCGGGAAGGACAATGCTCCACACATGTGGAGCCCTCATCTACACAAGATCAACAAGCTCCTACTATTGAAGAAAATCCTGCATCAACACCGCAATCTGCTGAAGATCAACTGTCCCCTGGACAAGTTGGTAGTCCCAGGCCGGACTATCCGCCCCCTCCAAGGGGCGGACAATCCGCCCCTGGCACTGCAACTCATTCCAGAGGATCCGAAGGAGAAGTCAGCAACTCTGAAGCTCCCAGGCCGGATTCTCCGGCCCCCGAGGGCGGATTATCCGGCCCTGGGTCTCCAACTCTCATCAGGCATTCTCAGGATGTTGGCTCGGGTTCTTCACCTCCCAGGCCGGATAGTCCGGCCCCTCCAAGGGGCGGATTATCCGGGCCTGAAGAAAATGTTCAGCAACAATCTTCTGGCAGTAACGGTAACCAAGATCAAGGGCAAGGCAGTAATCAAGACAAGGATACAAATATTGAATCAACTCCTTCTAGAAACAATAAGGACATTGAGGCTCGTCGCAAGGCTCGTGCTGATCGGAACCTTGAATTAAGAGGTCACACTCTTGACAAGGTTGTTGGTGATCTACGACGAAGGGTATCCACTAGAAGAGAACTTGCAAGCTTCTGTGATCATCAAGCTCACATTTCCATGGTTGAACCGAAGAAGCTTTTTTGATGCTCTTGAAGATACCGATTGGGTTGTTGCAATGCATGAAGAATTAAATAACTTCGAACGCAACAAAGTTTGGAAGCTCGTAGAAAAGCCAAAGGATTGCCGCAATGTTATCGGCACCAAGTGGATATTCAAGAACAAATAGGATGAAAATGGCATTATTGTGAGGAATAAAGCACGACTCGTGGCTCAAGGATTCTCTCAAGTGGAAGGAATTGATTTTGGCGAGACTTACGCTCCTGTGGCTCGTCTTGAGTCCATCCGTATCCTTCTTGCATATGCAGCCCATCATAATTTTAAATTACAACAAATGGATGTTAAGAGCGCTTTCCTTAATGGTCCTCTACATGAGTTAGTATACGTCAAGCAGCCCCCGGGGTTTGAGGACCCCAAATTTCCGAACCATGTCTACAAACTCGATAAGGCGCTCTATGGCCTTAAACAAGCCCCACGTGCATGGTATGAGCACCTTAAAGAGCTTTTGCTAGACCGTGGATTCGAAGTTGGGCAAATCGATCCCACTCTTTTTACTAAGAAGGTTAATGGGGAGCTTTTTGTATGCCAACTTTATGTAGATGACATTGTTTTTGGCTCTACTAACCAAGCTTTTAACGATGAATCTTTGAAGCTTATGACTGACAGGTTTGAGATGTCCATGATGGGTGAGCTCAGGTTCTTTCTTGGATTTGAGATCAAACAACTTAGAGAGGGAACCTTTATTAATCAAGCTAAGTACAACCAAGACATGCTCAAAAGGTTCAAGATGACGGATCTCAATGGCGTTGCTACCCCAATGCAAACCAAGTGTCATCTTGAGCTCAATCCCAAGGGTAAAGACGTGGATCAAAAGGTATACCGATCCATGATCGGGTCTCTCCTTTACCTTTGCACATCTAGGCCCGATATCGTGTTAATTGTAGGAGTGTGTGCAAGGTACCAAGCCGCTCCTAAAGAAAGCCACTTAGTGGCGGTCAAGTGAATCTTCCGATATTTGGTTCATTCCCCAAATTTTGGGTTATGGTATCCCAAGGGTTCAAGTTTCTCCCTATGTGGCTACATTGATTCAGATTGGGCTGGTGACAAAGATGATAGGAAATCAACCTCTGGTGCATGTCAATTCTTGGGCAGGTCTCTAGTGTGTTGGTCATCAAAGAAACAGAATTGTATTTCACTCTCAACCGCCGAAGCTGAATATGTTGCTGCTGCAAGTGCTTGTACACAATTGTTATGGATGAGGCAAACTTTAAAGGAATATGGTGTCAATTGTGACAAAGTGCCTCTATTATGCGACAATGAAAGTGCTATCAAAATTGCGTACAATCCTGTGCAGCATACAAGAACAAAACATATAGAGATTCGCAACCACTTTATTCGGGATCATGTTGCTCGTGGAGATATTGCTCTATCCTTTGTAAGCACGAAGAACCAACTTGCTGATATTTTCACGAAGCCTCTTGATGAAGCAAGATTCTGTTATTTGAGGAATGAGCTAAATATCATAGATTCAAGGAGCTTGGCTTGACTACCCTTGCACACTCACTTGCTCTTATTCATGTATTTGGTTTAGATGCGGGCATAGACATAGGGGGAGTGTGGTCCTAATTGATTGGGCCAACCCTCCCCCCATAATGCCGAAAGCAAGTAAAATCATTTCCCTTAATATCATTTTGTGATATGTGGGTCATCGATGAGCATTGGTTTTGAACTCAAGATACATCTTCGCGGTGTCATGCCATGCACTCCAACATGGTGGCTTCGGCCACCGCCCTCTTCCTTGAGAAGAGTTGGTTTTTCATGGGTCTCGTTGGATTTTCTTGCATATCTCATGTTCTTATGGAAAACACACTCAAATTTGGGTTTTGTTTGATTTGATTTTTGCAAATTTGGGTGTGTAGTACCATCTCAGTTTGATGCTCTCAACCCAAGCCTTTCTCTTCCCCCTTGAACCATCTATTCTTGCACACAAGTCCTCTAAAACACCATAGAGAGGTTTGCTAGGTTGCTCTGGCCTGATTCTGCATTTTCCAGAATTTCTGGGGGGGCGGATTATCCGCCCTAAGTGGGGGGCGGATTATCCGCCCCGGGCGAAATCGGCCATATATAGGCTGGGTCGGGGTGGGCAGGCTCGAACAGAGCAGCCAGTCCTCCCCCAACCCTACCTCTGCCCCCAGCCACCGCCGGAGCATCCGCCTCTCCCGGAGTCGATTCGACCACCGGATTCTCCGGGCTCTCCCCGGATCTTCTTCACCTCGCCTCCGGGTATCTTCTTCTCCGCGATTTTCCTCCAATGAGTGAGGGTAACTCCCTCATCTCTCTCCTTTTGTATGGGATGTATTTTATTTGGTGGAAATCTCGTTGTAAAAGGTTCTTGGTGTTGTTCCTTACATGCTAGAATCAGTAAACTTGCAACCCTAGTACCCGATCTGTTTTGCCATGGTAGATCTGAGCCAATCCAGAATTTTTTTGCGGGGGGCAGATTATCCGCCCCTGCCAGGGCCGGATAATCCGGCCTGGAGAGTTAAATTCTGGTCTGTTTTGGTTCTGTTTCTGCTAATGCACATCATTGGTTATGGGGTTGCATTGCTACTCTTTATCCGTGTTTTCTTTCTCCTGGACTTGTGTGTATGCTCATCTCCATGCTACCTCTCTAAATGCTCTTCACAGGTGGTTCCAAGCCGACCAAGACCTTCGCCCGTCGTCCCCGTGCCCGTTATCTCAAGCCTACTGCCGAAGGGAAGTTTATTGACGAAACAGAGGTCAGCAGGGCGCACGAGAGGCTGCAAGGATGGCAGAGGCAAGTAAGAAATCTAAGCGGACCGCTTCTCGCAAGGGCAAACAGTCTCGGCCCAATTACAAGTCTATGGACAGCATTCAGTATGCCACCATCCGCCAGACAGATTACTATGATGAAGCTGACAGTGATGGCCAACCCGAGGACACTATGTTTTGGAATGCCCATTTTCGCGCTATTCATGATGATGTGTATGCCACTCTCGGGATTCGACCTATGCACCCCATCAACTTGACTGAGGCTCAATCCAAGGCTCGGCTCCTTGAGGCATTGGAAGTGACCAACAAGATGGGGCTTCACCACCTCATGACCATTCAATGCAACAATGACTCTTCTGTGGTGCGCCAGTTTTTCTCCACACTTGTGATCTGCGGTGATGAGCGTCGCACTATGAAGTGGATGACCGGGACTACAATGCTTCAGTCGGACTTTCACACTTTTGGGCAGGTTCTTGGGTATGCTTTCCATGGTCGTGACACTCCCGCTGGTCACCGCATCATTACTCCATTAAAGCCATCGAAGGACACTATGCTGGCTCCCTGCCTTTCTCCTGATGGTATTGCTGGTACTTTCGCTGGTCTCTCTCCCTTGTATGCCTCCCTTGTTGGCATGTTTCGGGACTGCATCGCTCCTAGTGGTGGCAACAATGACAAGATCTGTGGCCACCTTGTTCCTCTCCTTGTGTTTGCTCACGAGTGTGCCACCAACCCTGGATCAGCCACAGGTTACAAACTGGATGTCATGGACTATATTTTTCATGAGATGACGGATGCTATGATCAACAGGCTCTCTATTCCCTATGCTCCGTTCATTATGATGCTTGTCAAGCATATGTTACCCCATGAGGAGTTTGGCACTGCTATGGATGGTGTTCATAAGCCCAAGAAAATCTACAACAAGGCTCAGAAGACTCATCACCCTTCCACTGCCCCGGAGTCCTTCATGCTTGATGCTCGGGCCAGTGGTCGTCGTTCCACGATGTCCCCAATGGCACGCGAGGTTAAGCAGCTTACTTGGTTCCAGCGGAACATTCTTTGCATGGGCATTGACATTCACAAGGGCCAATATGAGGAGTACCGCAGGGATCATGAGAGGGATCACACGCAGCAGCTTATTCTCCACCATGTCTTAGGTGCCACTGGCCATCCACCTCCTCCCACTGCTCCGGATCCGTATGCTCAGTGGAACACCTCAGGGATCAACTATGGCGAGCTCGAGAGTTGCCTCTTCCCTCCTCCACCGAGGGCACCCACTCCTCCAGCTGATGACGGTGATGATGAGTATGATGAAGAGGAAGGTGACGGGGATGACTACGACGAGGATGAGGAGGAGTGATCTTCAGGGGCGTTAGCTTCGCTCTTCTTCCTTTTTGGCGTTTCGATGCCAAAGGGGGAGAAGTAGTTATATTAGGGCTCGTGGATTTGCAAGGGTCGGGCACAAGCTTTTCGATTTTAGTCGTTTTTATTTGCTTGCTTGTGCCTTTTCTAGCGTGAACTCATTTGCTATTTGTGTTTGTCTATGTAAGACTTTGTCGTACTCCACTTTGTTTGGTACTATGTTGGGTATTCATGGAATTCTGGATTTATCTATTATGGACCCCATGGAATTCTAGAATTATGGAACATATTTGATGGCATATGGATTCATGGGATTATCTATGTATGCTTTGGCTATTCTCATCCCGGTGGTATGACCTTGTCCCTCAATCCACTTTTGTTCCAATTATCTTTGCCATGGAAGTTGTGCTCTCTCTAGTGTGTGTATTTGTATTCAAATGCAAATTTTAAATATGCAAACATCTAGGGGGAGCTCCTTTCATCTTAAGGTGGCGATAGCCGGTTTCATTGCAAATCCTAGTATTGTCATCTAACACCAAAAAGGGGGAGATTGAAAGAACATTTCTTAATCCCTAGTGTTTTATGTGTTAGATAACAATACCAAGGATCATTTAATGTGTGTTGAAGTGTTGCAGCTCTTTTTGAGAATAAAGGGAAAAGAACTCTGCCTTTGGGGGCGGATAATCCGGCCCCACCAGGGGCGGATAATTCGCCCCTCCCTTTGCCCAAGCAGGCGCAAGCCCCAGAAGGGGGGCGGAGTTTTGGCCGGATTTTCCGGCCCCGCCGGATAATCCACCCTCCCTGCTCATCGCCAAGGCGCAAGCCCCAGAGAGGGGGCAGAGTTTCTGCCGGACTTTCCGGCATGGCTGGATAATCCGCCCCAGGAGGGGGCCGGATTATCCGCCCCCCCCCCCCAAGATTTCCACTAAGTTCCTCAAGCGCAAGCGCCAGAGAGGGGGCGGACTTTCCCCCAGAGAATCCGCCCTTGGGGCGGAGTTTTCCCAGGGGGCGGATAATCCGCCCCAAGTGGGGGCGGATAATCCGCCCCCAAAGTTGTGCAACGGCCAGATCTAGGGAGGGGGTATTTAAGCCAGCCTCCCCCCTCCTGCCAGAACTCTTGATTCATCACGAAAAAGACCAGATCAGATCTGAAAGCTTCATCCAAGAGTGCTCCACCTAGATCCACCCAAAGTCCCCATCCCTTTGGGAATCGAAGGAGGAGAACTCGATCTTCATCATCAGCAATCAAGTGCTTCATCTCCTCTCCATTCATTTGGAGAACCTCCGATCTAGTATTTCTAGCAAATATCTAGATCCTCGTTTTTGTTTATATTGATAAACCTTGTTCTTGTGGCAGCTTGTTGTCATCTCGGGAGCCCCCAATTCGGTTGTGGGTGTGTGCCCTGATAGTGTTGTAAAAGGCACTGGTTCCCGCCTCGAAGGGATCCAATAGTGGAGAAGGTGGATCAGGCCTCTCGTGGCGAGATCCATCGGAGAATAAGGTGAGGCCTATTGTGGCGTGGTGGTCTTAGAACCGCCCACCCCTCCAACGCAGATGTACTTCCCTTAACAAGGAAGGAACTGCGGTAAACAAATCCCTGTGTCTCCGCGTGCTCCACTACGGTTTCCTCGCTCCTCTTTTACGTGCTTAGTAGTTAGGGTTACATATAGGGAAATTCTCGTAGTTGCATATCTAGAGAATTTACTTTGTGTCAAGCCTAAAATTTAAAAAGTATTAAAAATTGGTTAGCACCTATTCAGCCCCCCCCCCTCTAGGTGCCCATACGATCCATTTCAGAGGTGCGAACTCTCTCTTATATAGGCACAGAGGGAAAGGCAGACAGACTGCGCAGAAGATGAAACGAATGGACAGAAGTTGAATCGAACAGGCGGCAGCCCACCAGACAGCTTCCACTCAGTTCGTATTCATTTAACTCGTATTAAAGTCCACTCGAGAAAAACGTTTCAGCTTCTATACAACTGTTCATATACCATTCATGCATGGCAAAATAAAGCTCGGCTCGGCGAGATTCCCGCAACCCGTGGCGCGCATGTCATGACATGACGAGGCGAGGCGAGGCGTGGTGTGGCGAGGCGAGCAAGGAGGAGGAGGAGCGCACGTGTATATGTCTTCTCTTCTCAAGCTCGTACAAGTGGTGGAAGAGATCTCCTTCTAATCTGGTCCAACTTCCACTCAACTAGCAATGTGGGACTAAACATTTGTCCTAGCTCTTGCCTTGCATGAATGGCCCAAATGGGTCTCTAGGATTTCAGGAATTTATTGGCATATAATAAATGGGCTGGGCCTATTTAGGCAAAAATTCCAACAAGTCCTTCATCTTCATGTGCCTCAGGCAAACATGTTGGTTGTAGACATGTAATCCCTACTCAACAAACTTCACTATCAGCAAGTAATCCTGCAACATGATAAGTTACATCCACAAGGGTCAATACATTTGAATTGTATTGGCAAGTGATACCATATTGATATAGAGAACCTAACATCTACATGAATATATGGATAAGTGGAGTTTTGGCTAGACTTTGCATAAAGTAACTTTTCCCTATCCTTTGTAAAATAGTTTTACTCTTTTTCAACAACACTTCATCAAACTTGGCACTCTGGATACCCTCTAGGTGCTTCCCTTATTCACTCACAAAGTTTTAACTTCGAGAAATTAGAATTATGAGATTCTTGGTTCTGCTTCATTGTCTTGATGCTCAAAAAGTTGTCCATAACCGGGGACACGGCTAAGTACTTAGTTTTACCCTCTCGATAGGTGGTGCACTTTCCCCACAAAACTCGATATGCATTGAGACAAGACTTTTCAGAAGCAATCCCTCAGACCACCACGGACGTGTTCCATCCTATCATCACTACCACCTTCTGTCCGTCTAGCTGAGTTCTTGCAACTTAGTTGGTCAAGGCAGAGCCCATATGCCACGTGGCTGCACTGGAAGCTTTCGTGACAAGAATGTCTCCAATATCTTTGTTCCTGGGTGGCCATCCACAAGTGTGGTACACCAGGGTAAACCATAGAAATGGGCCCTGGGTAACCACTCAACACAATCCATACAAGTCCCATTTCCACCCAGGTGTTTCATTAACATCAGTTGTTTTCATTAATCCAAAAATACTCATATTTTCGTAATACATCATATCATGATTTCCACCCACGAATATATATAGCAATACTAAGCATTCACATCTTACGATGTCTCCTATCTTTAGGAAATACTACCAAGGTAGATACTATAGGATTAGCATACCATAGAAATATACATAATGGTCCTATCATGCACACTACAAAAACATCTCTAATGCAATATAGAAAAGGTAGGACTTTTGATGACCAAAGTATCACTTGCCTTTATAGTAGAATATTTAGGTACTCTCCTTGATCTTGCAATTAGCACACTCTTCAAAGTCTACGACAATTCAATCAAGAAAAAAGCACACACTCAAAACTACAACACAAAATAACAAAACAAAAATAAAGGAATGCATGCAAGCATGCAACAAGATCATTTTATTGAACAAATTGTTCCAACAAGTCTCTAAACATTACAAACACCTACTGGTCCTTTTTATAAAATTGGAATTCCAATTGGAACCAAGTTAGTGCAATTTGGTTACTTAAATTATTAAGCTTTTATTCAATGGGATATTTTTCTAGTGCCAACAAATTATATTTTTAATTTCAAATGTTAGTTTTTATGGTCATAGGGTTCAAAACACAACCATTTGCAAAAGGATTCAATCAAAATTAATTTTCACAACAATTTTATACTCAAAATACTCCACAAAAGGTTCTACTTAAAAATCATTTTTTACAGAAGCTTTTGGACAAAAGGAGGTCACAGTAGTGTAGTTCACATTTTTCTGAATCTATAGACACCAAATTTGTATTTTTCTGAATTGTAGTTTAAAAGTTATGATTTTTACAAGTTTAAACATCTAACAAATCATTTCTGAATTTTTGCCTGAAAAGCCTAGCCACGTGGCTTGTTCTAATTGGCTGGTACCACTTCGGCCGGATCGGCAATGTGATCTGCTGGATCTAAGTGGAATTGAGCGGCTCAGATCGATGGATACATGTTCACTAAATGATCTAATCCTAGCCCTAGGATGCCCATCTAACGGACCTGGGCGCTTGGCCATAGTCTGGCGACGCTGACGACAGTGCGCGACGGTAGCGCGTCGAGTGGGTGGCACTCCTTTGATTATAGGGGTAAGGGGAGGGGTGTTGAATGTTACCGAGGTCGTGGCATCGAGGCGAGCTCAGGGGTGGTAGTGGTCGAGGCAGGGGCACACAGGTCCGTCATGGATTCCTCGCCGGAGTCGAGGCCGTCATCAGTTGCTTGCAGGTGAAGACAGAGTCGAGCTTCTGGGGCACGAGCAAGCAAACGGGGAGCGTCAGTGAGTGCGCCTGAAGACAGCGAGCAAGACGGTGCAAACAAGAGGGCAAGGGGTGGTCAGACCTCACCGAATTGGTCGCCGGAGTGCGTCGGGACAAAGGCGGTTGCGAGCAAAAATTGGACAGCCTGGTGGCTCACCGGTGGTGTGGCTTGAGGGGAAATGGAGAGGGGCAAAGGGGTTTAAGTGGACGGGGTCGGGGGAGTGATTGCACCGTTAACCTCGCGGATTTACACATATTGAATCGCGGCGGAAACGGCCGAGAGGGGGAGCGGGTCCTGCGCGCGGGGGTTGAAGACGTTGACGACATGGCGGTGGGGTCGAACTGCCAGTGAGGTGGTCCGGGGAGGGCTCGGTGAGAAAAGGGTTCAGCAGGGAGAGAGGTGCTGGGTATGCTTTAGTGGGCTGGGATTACTGGGCCGTGGCTGTTTGGGCAGGTAGGGTTTCTTCTTTTTTTCCTTCTAATCTTTTTCTTTTTTTTGTTTCTATTTTCTGTTTTTATTTAAATAATTTGATTCAAACTCCAATTTGATTTCAAATCTTCACCAAACCTTTTCAGAAGATTTTATATAAAATACAAGTTGGTTATTTAGTCCAGTTAAAGTATTTCAAATATATTTTTATAAATTAATATTCATTCAAAATTGAGTGTGGCACATTGTCATTATTTAAATAAAATGTGAATATTTCTTAAGCCCATATAATTTTATTTAATAAATATTTATACTTTTATATTATTTAAACTTTTATTCCATCCACTTATGGATTTTAGTCATGGTTTAAATTAACTTTGCAATATGTCTTATTTTTTTCTTCTTGTCTTATATAATTCATATCTTCTTATCCATGGCTCCAAACAGAGTGAAACCAATTCCCATGGTTTTTTAATATTGGTGTTTATCTTTATTGATTATTTAGGAATGATGTTGCTAAATTGTTATATGGAACAAAGCCATAGTCTTGGAATGATCTTTGATGACTATTTCTCTTATTAGGGTTTAGGGTTTAGGTTTATCTTTTCCAAAAGCTCAAAATCAAGATACATTCCATGCATTAATGCATTTGATCTGTTTGAAAAAAAATTGTTACTTTCTCATTCAAATTTTGTTCAAGTAAGGTTTTGATGTTTCCATTTAGAAATAAAAAGTTTATTTTCCCCCTAAATTTCATCATTTAATTCTTTTGTTTGTTTATTTTTCACATTTCAAAATTTGGAAAATTTTGGGATGTGACAGACTATCACCCTTAAAAGGAATCTCGTCCTGAGATTCGGGAAGGCTAGAAACAACAAGTTGGGTTCAGGACAACTAGGATACTACCACCCTTAAAAGGATTTAACTAGATTGCATCTTGGCTTACTTGGTGTCTCGATGTAGTTTCTCTGGGTAGTTGTTTGCGTAGTCTCCCTTATTACCACATTTGAAACAAGTGACAAGGTTGAGATCCTTACCAGGTTTTCTCGTCTTGTTCTTATCTTTTTGTAAACAATTAGACGCATAATGGCCTAACTCTTTGCAATTGTAGCACATCACCTGGCTAATATCCTTCTTTATCCTTTGTATCACTATCTCTTGTTTGTTTTCCTGGCCCTTCTTCTTTTCTAGGCATTCGTTAGCATAGTGTCCCATCTCCTTGTAGTTGAAACAGCACATCTGGCTAATGTCTTTCTTACTAGGGTTGGGGAGATTCTTCTTGTTCTTGGGTTTCTCCAAGGCTAGGAGGTCTCTTAGTTCATGTTATTCATATTCCACCACAAATTCAGGAAACCTTTCACGGTTCTTAGAACGGTTCTGAGGTTAACGTCCATGTTTCCTCTTTTGCTCACCAAAGTTGGTTATATTGTATGGAGGTGCATACTGAGATTTGACTTTGTCTTCATCATCCTTGGTGGAAGTTGTACCTTCATGGGTGTTTCCAAAGACTTGATGTATTCAATCCTTAGCTTGATGTTTCATCTGTTGAACTATAGGATAGATGTGACATTGGACAGGGGCATGATTAGTTCCTTCACATAGGAAACATATAACTTGAGATGTGGGGCATTGTCCAGCTGGATGATTCCCATTATAATTAGGACACTGGTTAATATGCTCTTTATAAGTGTGTCCTATGTGTCCACAGATTTTGTAGGCTCGTGTTCTTTCCATAATATCATCCTTGAAATCATTGTTGTCATAATTTCTTTGGGAAGGGTTGTTTCTCATGTTGATCATCTGATTGGTCATCCTTTGCAACAATTGGGATTGGGATCCCAAGAACTTTAGCATGGCCGGGTCTAACTCAGTGTTGTTGTGGTTGTTGGCTAAAAACTGGGTTGTCACTTGATTCAACTTAGTTTGGGTTGCTAGCAGTTGTACTGTCATGTGAATCTTGAGGTTGTTGTTGTCACCATCGTTGATGTTGGAGTTGTGGTCTCTTGGAGAAGTCATCTACTTAGGTTGGGTTGGAATTAGAATAGAGAAAAGATTTCTAGGGAAAGAATTCTACTCATACGCAACAAATTACACAAAACAATATTCAAGCAATAACAATCATGCATTCCACTCAAACAACAAGGTTCAAGCATATCTTAGGCAAACAAAATATTATTGGCATACCACATAGGTTGGTATGATCAATAAATGATCATAAAATCGATTTAAACGTAACACTAGTATGGTGGTCCAACTATAGGGTTCCACTTCCACATGAAACAAAAGCAAAGATAACCTAGTAAAACCATAAAAGATAAGTTCTGATCCGATGGTCTTTCCTAATTTCTCTCATATTTTCCTTCTGAGACTTCTTCACTTGAATTCTTTTGATGATGGAGGTAGGTAGATCCAGCATGTTGACATAGTCGAGAAGTCCAATTCCAATCAGGTGGTCTTGAAATCCTTAGTGATGTCGAAGCTGAAGTCCTTTTTGAAGTTGATTTCCTTTAGTGAAACTGAAGTTTAAGTCCTTGATGATGTTGAGGTTGAAGTCCTTAGCCATCAAGTTGAAAAGGGAGAGATGTAGAAACAAAACAGAATACTAAGGAAAGAGTTTACAAGATTGTTAGTAAATAACTTGCACAAATGAAACACTTATTTTTCTAAGGGGTTTTGTCCAATCCTAGGGTTACAAACCTACAGGCAACACAGTGCTCTGATACCATCTGTAGAGGATCGAACCCAATAAGGTACAAGTCCCTATGTTTGCAGTGCTAGTCCCTGGATCGAATAGCTAGAACCCATAGTGAAGATGTAATATCAAGAAAAAAAGGTCATATTACATCTCATATCCAGGAATAAAATAGTTCATTACAACTTACATAGCTCATATTTCTATCTTATTATAGAGTAGCAGATATAACTATAAAGCATGGAGTCCTTCATCTTCATGTGCCACAGGCAAACATGTTGGTTGCAGACTTGTAATCCCTACTCAGCAAACTTCACTATCAACAAGTTATAGCCACAAGGGTCAATACATTTGAATTGTATTGGCAAGTGATACCATATTGATATAGAGAACCTAACATCTACATGAATATATGGCTAAGTGGAGTTTTGGCTGGCCTTTCCATAAAGTAACTTTTCCCTATCCTTTGTAAAATAGTTTTTCTCTTTTTCAACAACACTTCATCAAACTTGGCACTCTGGATACCCTCTAGGTGCTTCCCTTGTTCACCCACAAAGTTTTAACTAAGAGAAATTAGAATGATGAGATTCTTGATTCTGCTTCATTGTCTTGATGCTGAAAAAGTTGTCCATAACCAGGGACACGGCTAAGTACTTAGTTTTACCCTCTCGAGAGGTGGTGCACTTTCCCCACAAGACTCGACATGCATCGAGATAAGACTTTTCAGAAGCAATCCCTCAGACCACCATGGACGCGTTCCATCCTATCATCACTACCACCTTCTGTCTGTCTGGCTGAGTTCTTGCAACTTAGTTGGTCAAGGCAGAGCCCATATGCCATGTGGCTGCATTGGAAGCTTTCGCGACAAGAATGTCTCCAATATCTTTGTTCTTGGGTGGCCATACACAAGTGTGATACACCAGGGTAAACCATAGAAATGGTCCCTGGGTAACCACTCAACACAATCCATACAGGTCCCATTTCCACCCAGGTGTTTCATTAACATCAGTTGTTTTCATTAATCCAAAAATACTCATATTTTCATAATACATCATATCATGATTTCCACCCATGAATATATATAGCAATACTAAGCATTCTAATCTTACGATGGCTCCTATCTTTAGGAAATACTACCAAGGTAGATACTATAGGATTAGCATACCATAGAAATATACATAATGGTCCTATCATGCACACTACAAAAACATCTCTAATGCAATATAGAAAAGGTAGGACTTTTGATGACCAAAGTATCACTTGACTTTATAGTAGAATATTTAGGTACTCTCCTTGATCTTGCAATTAGCACACTCTTCAAAGTCTACGACAATTCAATCAAGAAAAAAGCACACACTCAAAACTACAACACAAAATAACAAAACAAAAATAAAGGAATGCATGCAAGCATGCAACAAGATCATTTTATTGAAAAAAGAATTCCAACAAGGCTCTAAACATTAAAAATACCTACCGGTCCTTTTTTAGAAAATTGAAATTCCAATTGGAACCAAGTTAGTGCAATTTGGTTATTTAGATTTTTTTCTTTCCTAGAAAAGCTTTTATTCAATGGGATATTTTTCTAGTGCCAACAAATTATATTTTTAATTTAAAATTTTAGTGTTTATGGTCAGAGGGTTCAAAACACAACCATTTGCAAAAGGATTCACTCAAAAATAATTTTCACAGCAATTTTTATACTCAAAATACTGCACAAAAAATTCTGCTTAAAAATCAGTTTTTACAGAAGCTTTTGGACAAAAGGAGGTCATAGTAGTGTAGTTCACATTTTTTTAATCTATAGACACCAAATTTGTATTTTTCTGAATTGTAGTTCAAAAGTTATGATTTTTACAAGTTTAAACATCTAACAAATCATTGCTGAATTTTTGCCTGAAAAGCCTAGCCACGTGGCCTGTTCTAATTGGCTGGTACCGCTTCGGCCGGATTGGTAATGTGAGCCGCTGGATTTAAGTGGAATTGAGCGGCTCAGATCGATGGATACATGTTCGCTAAATGATCTAATCCAAGCCCTAGGATGCGCATCTAATGAACCTGGGCGCTTGGAGATAGTCTGGTGGCGCTGACGATGATGCACGGCGGCGGCGCGTTGGGTGGGTGGAGCTCCTGTGATTCTAGGGGGTAAGGGGAGGGGTGCCGAATGTTACCGAGGTCGCACGGTCGAGGCGAGCTTAGGGGTGGTCGTGGTCGAGGCAGGGGCGCACGGGTCCATCCTGGATTCCTCACCGGAGTCGAGGCCGTCATCGGTTGCTTGCAGGTGAAGACAGAGTCGAGCTTCTGGGGAACGAGCAAGCAAACATGGAGCATCAGTGAGTGCGCCCGAAGACAGTGAGCAAGACGGTGCAAACCAGAGGGCAAGGAGTGGTCAGACCACACCGAATTGGTCGCCGGAGTGCGTCAGGATTAAGGAGGTTGCGAGCGAACATTCGGACAGCCTGGTGGCTCACCGGTGGCGTGGCTTGAGGGGATATGGAGAGGGGCAGAGGGTTTTAAGAGGACGGGGTCGGGGAGTGATTGTGCCGTAAACCTCTCGGATTTACGCGAATTGAATCGCGGCAGAAACCCGAGAGAGGGGAGCGGGTCCTGCGCGCCGGGGTTGAAGACGATGGCGACGTGGCGGTAGGGTCAGACTGCCAGGAAGAGGGTGCGGGGAGGGCTCGGTGAGAAAAGGGTTCAGCGGGGGAGAGAGGTGCAGTGTGGGCTTTAGTGGTCCGAGGTTACTAGGCCGTGGCGGTTTGGGCATGTAGGGTTTCTTCTTTTTTTTCCTTCTAATCTTTTTCTGTTTCTATTTTCTATTTTTATTCAAATAATTTGATTCAAACTCCAATTTGATTTCAAATCTTCACCAAACCTTTTCAGAAGATTTTTATATAAAATACAAGTTGGTTATTTAGTACAGTTAGAGTATTTCAAATATATTTTTATAAATTAATATTCATTAAAAATTGGCACATTGTCATTATTTAAATAAAATTTGAATATGGTACTTAAGTGTAACACCCCCAAATTGGGTCTATGCAGATCTTAGCATTTCCAGCCAAAACCCGCATAGAAGCGATTCGAAGACGCCCACCAGACACTTTCGTGTGGGTGGGATTCGATTACAAGTAGTTACATCACAGTAGTTTACAACAGAGTCCAAAAGAACTTATATATACAACAACGACTTAACGAGTCAAGAATACAAAAGGTATAACACGAAGATACAACTTAAAAAGAAAGCAAGATAGTATCCGAGTACGGACAAGATCCAAATGAGACTAAGAGTCCTGAAGAATAACCAAGCGGTGTCCAACCCTGCCCAGGCCAAGCCGGAAGGGTAACCTTGCTAACGTCGTCAAACACATACATGTCAAGCCAAAAAGGGTGCCGACAAAGGGCAAAGGAAAACAGAAAGAAAGCGGTCAGTACTGAGGCCAGTACATGGCGAGACTAGAATTCGGCAGTCCTCGCCTACATACGTGTGGTGGGCTCAGCGGCAGCAAAGCTTGCACTATCTAACTTATAGAGACATGCTACAACTTCGGCTATTAGAGCGAGGTAAGAGAGCGCTATGCGATAACAATATATAACACCAAACATAACCCATATGAAGGTTTCCCCCTCGAAGACCAGTCGAGGAAGTCCCCTTGCGGAACACACACAGTGGCAATTTTAGATAAGCAAGTGTTTAGTTGATAAGGCTAATTACTAATCATATTATTAAAGAGCGAAACATTAGTGGCATTGTCTATGATCATGACACTGTACTCCTGAGGCGTCCATAACCGTGGACTCACGGCTTCTCGAAAAGATTTACCCTGCAGGGGTGCACTACTGTACCCAAACACATGCTCAACCCTTCAGGCAACATATTACGCGTGCCATCCGAATCTCACAACAAGAACTGTCCTATAACTACGCGCATGTCCAGAGGCATCACCTACTGTGGGGAACCAACCAAGAGGTACGACGACTCTCAAGGAAGGCACAGTGTTTGCGCCTACTGGTGGATCGGGCCTTACGGGGTAACTTGTACACACCATGGGTGCCGCCACCGTGTACCGTGATTTATGTATGCAAGCCATGGCAATCCACCAAAACATCAAGTCCGAACACATATCAACTCACCCATGTCCGAGGACATATTATGCGTATGCACCGAATGGAAAACCAATTTTGTAACCCTCTGGATATACAAATAGCGCCAGTAGTTCAGGGGGGGATCCCAGAGGCCCCACGTTTGGTTAGCGTGATCAACTCAGTACTGGTATCGTAGAACGAATGGGTCCTAGGTCGGCTCAAGCAGTTCCCAAAAGTGATCCCTGCCGGGGCCTTATCATTAGGTGAAACCATAACCAACAACATCCGATTATTTATCTTATCACCAACCATATCCGAGTATTATGTTCCACCTGTATGAGAGCGGTACTAAGCATGCCTATGACTCGCAAGGACAAAGCTAACTAATCAAACAAGGCAATAGGATAACCAAGGCAGTATAGTGGAGCAGGTAATTAAAGGGGACAATACTAAAGCATCGACAATAAGGATAGCAGTAGACAAAAGGAAGAAAGTAAAGACTATAAATGCAAAATAGGTAGAAGAGGAAGAATGCTTGCCTGAAAACATTGTCGAAGGTTCACCCGAAGCTCGGGTCGACACTCACATCAACTCATCGGCCTAGTCCGCGAAGAAGCAAAACACTAGAAGAGGCAATGGATGCAATATTTAATACTAGGACGGAAGATCCGGCATGATTATGATATGATGCATGACATGGCAATATGCGGTCTATCTTAGCAATATTAAGTGGAATCTGGATCCCGATAGAAAATATTATGGTTCAAGTTGTTTAACTACCCCACATATTAAATATTGAATTCACAAGGCAAAACATGGCATCGGTGAGCTACACAAATTTAAATGGAGTCGATACAATACAAGAATATCCCGCATGTAGTCTCCATATTTAATTTAGGTGAATCGACAAAGTCCCCCAAACAAATGAATAAGTATGCGAGCATGAATGATTTATATGCAACAAGTAGATATCATATATTATATAAATACGGGGCTCGGAAGGGGATCATAGGTCGAAGGTCTCGGGTTCCAAGGAAAATCAGGGTCTTCGGATCCGTGAAGGAGAACTCGGAGGTCTTCGAAGATCTTGGAAGGAAAACCGAGAACAAAGATCTTAGCGAGAGTGTGGTACTCTTCGGGTGGCATCACGCAGCTTCACACGGTCGTCGTCCACACCACACTCATATATCATCCAGACAGATCTTAGAAAGCCACTATCAAAATGTGAGCACACTATCAAAACGTGAGCACAAAGCAGAAGGATAAAAAGCAGCACAAGATCAAAGTTGCGCTGTGAGGGGACACGTCCCATGTGGACATTTGCTCAAACACCTTATGGGAACCGGGTGTTGTCTGAAGGGGCGACTCCATGGCCTGGGGGCAAGACCGACGACACATGAGGCAGGGGCGTTTCGGTTCATGCGAGAAAGCGGCGAAGGAGGCGGCCGCACGCGTTGTGAGATGGCCGGAGGCGCGCGGCATCTCGGCGCACTGCGGGGACGCGCCAAGGAGCTCGAGGCGGCAAGGTCGCAAGACGCTGGCGGCGGAGGGCGCGACGAGACAGGAGGACGGTCGGGCAAGGAGGAAGAGGCTAGGGTGGAGCACCACGACAATGCCATGAGGGGGCGAGGCCGGCAGCGCTCGAGGAAGGAGGCGGTGGCGACGAGCCTGATAGCGGTGGCCGGAGAGGATGGCGAGGCACCAGCAGGCCGGGAAGAGATGAGGGCGTCCAGGAGCGGTGGCGGCCATGGACGACGAGGGGATCGAGTTTCGGTGGGGCGAGCTCCTGGCGGCGCTCGGGAAGGGGCCGAGGTGGAGGGCGACGGGAGGTTGGGATCACATGTGCGTGCGTGTAGTTTTGCGGGCATGAGTGTGTGCTTGTGTCCACCGATGGGTGAGTGCAGTGTGTGTCGTGTTGGGTGCAGCGTGCGTGGTGGTGTGGCGTCGCGTGTGTTTCCTGGGTGTGTGTGTTGGGTCTGGTGGCGGCGGGGTGTGTGAAGAGGAGTTAGGGTTTAGGTTTAGACTGGGGTCGTAGGTGGTCTTCCGACTGGGCCTGGTCGTTTGATTGCCTCCCCTACTAATAAAAATATGTTTTTTTTTATTTTTTATTTTTATAAAGTCGTTTATAAATAGTTTTTAGACAAATAAAAGATTTAGAAAAGACCGGGGTTTTAATTTAAAATAAAAGAGGGCACTAATTAGAAAACAAAATAGGCTTTTGTCAAAAGATTTAGAGGCAAAATATGCATGATGATGTCATAATGATGCGAAAAAGAAATTAGCACGCAATTTTATTTCGGAATATTTTCTAGGGCATTACAACTCGACACCACTAACACGGGATCTCGTCCCGAGATCCAAGCAAAGACACCGGGGGGAGGGGTGATGATCAGATCTTCTTGCACCAGGGTGATGGTCGCGACACCACTAACAAGAATTCTTGCTCCGTCTTGAAATCGTCGACACCACCAACAAGGCGTTGTTGCTCTCGTTCTTGGGGACAACACTCCGGAGAGGCAAAGGCGAAAGTACAGGTATCAGAGATAAGGACACCTTTACCTTCCGTGGAGGGAGTAAAAGTCACATGGATCCACCAATTCAATATAACAAGAGCGAATGATAAGAGTAGTGGTATAGTCATGACTCCATCCCGCACTCAAGGCATTACTCTGTATAAGAATAGAAGGATCATGCAACCATCTCTCAGAATTCAGACTGAAGATCTTGACAATTGGTACTAACAAAATATTCAGGTAGATGATGTTGTCGCTGGAAGTTGCAGGACACCGGGAAACATTTGAAGAGGGATCAAGTAGAATGAAATCCAGATGTAGATCTACTGTTACAAAAGGAGGAAAACAGATCCCCAAAGGTACGACGGAAAACCCATCCACGAGAATCATATACTTGAACAAGGTAAGAGAGAAGATTAAAACACGCAAAGATAAGAAGAGAAAGAATGGAGGTAAGAAATAAAAATCAGAGCTAATCAGATCTATCCAACGCATTTGTAGAAAAATAGTTTTGACACTAGACATCGGCCGTTGGCAAGGTTAACCTACAGGCTGGACTAGTGGGGTATCGTAAACCTTTGCTCTGATACCACTTGTAACTCCCCCAAATCGGGTCTATGCAGATCTTAGCATTTCCCGCCAAAACCCGCATAGAAGCGATTCAAAGACGCCCACCAGACACTTTCGTGTGGGTGGGATTCGATTACAAGTAGTTACATCACAGTAGTTTACAACAGAGTCCACAAGAACTTATATATACAACAACGACTCAATGAGTCAAGAATACAAAAGGTACAACACGAAGATACAACTCAAGAAGAAAGCAAGATAGTATCCAAGTACTGACAAGATCCAAATGGGACTAAGAGTCCTGAAGAATAACCAAGCGGTGTCCAACCCTGCCCAGGCCAAGCTGGAAGGGTAACCTTGCTAACGTCGTCAATCACATACCTGTCAAGCCAAAAAGGGTGCCGACAAAGGGCAAAGGAAAACATAAAGAAAGCGGTCAGTACTGAGGCCAGTACACGGCGAGACTAGAATTCGGCAGTCCTCGCCTACATACGTATGGTGGGCTCAGCGGCAGCAAAGCTTGCACTATCTAACTTATAGAGACACGCTAGAACTTCTGCTATTAGAGCGAGGTAAGAGAGCGCTATGCGATAACAATATATAACACCAGACATAACCCATCCGAAGGTTTCCCCCTCGAAGACCAGTCGAGGAAGTCCCCTTGCGAAACACACACAGTGGCAATTTTAGTTAAGCAGGTGTTTAGTTGATAAGGCTAATTACTAATCATATTATTAAAGAGCGAAACATTAGTGGCATTGTCTATGATCATGACACTGTACTCCTGAGGCATCCATAACTGTGGACTCACGGCTTCTCGAAAAGATTTACCCTGCAGGGGTTCACTACTGTACCAAAACGCATGCTCAACCCTTCAGGCAACATATTACGCGTGCTATCCGAATCTCACAACAAGAACTGTCCCATAACTACGCGTATATCCAAAGGCATCACCTACTGTGGGGAACCAACCAAGAGGTACGATGATTCTCAAGGAAGGCATAGCGTTTGCGCCTACTGGTGGATCGGGCCCTGCGGGGTAACTTGTACACACTGTGGGTGCCGACACCGTGTACCGCGATTTATGTATGCAAGCCATGGCAATCCACCAAAACATCAAGTCCGAAGACATATCAACTCACCCATGTTCGAGGACGTATTATGCGTATGCACCAAATGGAAAACCAATTTTGTAACCCTCTGGATATACGAATAGCGCCGGTAGTTGAGGGGGGATCCCAGAGGCCCCACGTTTGGTTAGCGCGATCAACTCAGAACTGGTATCGTAGAACGAACACGTCCTAGGTCGGCTCAAGCAGTTCCCAAAGGTGGTTCCTGCCGGGGCCTTATCATTAGGTAAAACTATAACCAACAACATCAGATTAATTATCTTATCACCAACCATATCCGAGTATTATGTTCCACCTGTATGAGAGCGGTACTAAGCATGCCTACAACTCGCAAGGACAAAGCTAGCTAATCAAACAAGGCAATAGGATAACCAAGGCAGTATAGTGGAGCAGGTAATTAAAGGGGACAGTATTAAAGCATCGACAATAAGGATAGCAGTAGACAGAAGGAAGGAAGTAAAGCCTATAAATGCAAAATAGTTAGAAGAGGAAGAATGCTCGCCTGAAAACATTGTCGAAGGTTCACCCGAAGATCGGGTCGACACTCGCATCAACTCATCGGCCTAGTCCGCGAAGAAGCAAAGCACTAGAAGAGGCTATGGATGCAATATTTAATACTAGGACGGAAGATCCAGCATGATTATGATATGATGCATGACATGGCAATATGCGGTCTACTTAGCAATATTAAGCGGAATCGGGATCCCGGTAGAAAATATTATGGTTCAAGTTGTTTAACTACTCCACATATAAAATATTGAATTCACAAGTCAAAACATGGCATCGGTGAGCTACATAAATTTAAATGGATTCGATACAATACAAGAATATCCCGCATGTAGTCTCCATATTTAATTTAGGTGAATCGACAAAGTCCCCCAAACAAATGAATATGTATACGAGCATGAATGATTTATATGCAACAAGTAGATATCATATATTATATAAATACGGGGCTCGGAAGGGGATCACACATCAGGGCGAAGGTCTTGGGTTCCAAGGAAAATCAGGGTCTTCGGATCCTTGAAGGAGAACTCAGAGGTCTTCGAAGATCTTGGATGGAAAACTGAGAACAAAGATCTTAGCGAGAGTGCGGTACTCTTCGGGTGGCATCACGCAGCTTCACACGGTCGTCGTCCGCACCACACTCGTATATCATCCAGACAGATCTTAGAAATCCACTATCAAAACGTGAGCACACTATCAAAATGTGAGCACAAAGCAGAAGGATAAAAAGCAGCACAAGATCAAAGTTGCGCTGTGAGGGGACACGTCCCATGTGGACATTTGCTCAAACACCTTATGGGAACCGGGTGTTGTCTGAAGGGGCGACTCCATGGACTGGGGCGAGACCGACGACACATGAGTCAGGGGCGTTTCGGTTCATGCGAGAAAGCGGCGAAGGAGGCGGCCGCACGCGTTATGAGATGGCCGGAGGCGCGCGGCGTCTCGGCGCACTGCGGGGACGCGCCAAGGAGCTCGAGGCGGCAAGGTCGCAAGATGCTGGCGGCGGAGGGCGCGACGAGACAGGAGGACGGCCGGGCAAGGAGGGAGAGGCTGGGGTGGAGCACCACGGCAGCGCCATGAGGGGGCGAGGCCGACAGCGCTCGAGGCAGGAGGCGGTGGTCGGAGAGGATGGTGAGGCACCAGCGGGCGGGGAGTGACGAGGGCGTCCAGGAGCGGTGGCGGCCATGGACGATGAGGGGATCGAGTTTCGGCGGGGCGAGCTCCTGGCGGCGCTCGGGAAGGGGCCGAGGTGGAGGGCGACGGGAGGTTGGGATCACATGTGCGTGTGTGTAGTTTTTCCGGCCTATGTGTGTGCGTGTGTCCAGCGATGGGTGAGTGCAGTGTGTGTCGTGTTGGGTGCAGCGTTCATGGTGGTGTGGCGTCGTGTGTGTTTCCTAGGTGTGTGTGTTGGGTCTGGTGGCGGCGGGGTGTGGGAAGAGGAGTTAGGGTTTAGGTTTAGACTGGGGTTGTAGGTGGTCTTTCGACTGGGCCTTTGGGCCTGGTCGTTTGACCGCCTCCCCTAGTAATAAAAATATGTTTATTTTATTTGTTTATTTCTAGAAAGTCGTTTATAAATTGTTTTTAGACAAATAAAAGATTTAGAAAAGACTGGGATTTTAATTTGAAATAAAAGAGGAGACTAATTAGAAAACAAAATAGGCTTTTGTCAAAATATTTAGAGGCAAAATATGCATGATGATGTCATGATGATGCGAAAAAGAAATTAGCACGCAATTTTACTTCGGAATATTTTCCGGGGCATTACATTAAGCCCATATAATTTTATGTAATAAATATTTATCCTTTATATTATTTAAATATACTTTTATTCTATTCACTTATGGATTTTATTCATGGTTTAAATTGACTTTGCAATATGTCGTTTTTTCTTCTTGTCTTATATAATTCATATCTTCTTATCCATGGCTCCAAATAGAGTGAAACGAATTCCCATGGTTTTGTAATATTGGTGTTTATATTTATTGATTATTTAGGAATAATGTTGCTAAATTTTTATATGGAACAAAGCTCAAAGAAATAAAAATATTGTATGAAAATACATGCACATGCAAGAGAGACAGAGACAACCCTATCATTTGAGCGAAGTGTAGGCAGAAGTCTTGGAGTGATCTTTGATGACTACTCGTATTAGGGTTTAGGATTTAGGTTTATCTTTTCCAAATGCTCAAAATCAAGATATATTCCATGCATGAATGCATTTGATCTGTTTGAAAATTCGTTTGTTACTTTCTCATTAAAATTTTGTTCAAGTTGGGTTTTGATGTTTCCATTTAGAAACAAAAAGTTTCTTTTCCCCCTAAATTTCATCATTTAATTCTTTTGTTTGTTTATTTTTTACATTTAAAAATTTGGAAAATTTTGGGATGTGAAAAAGAATACTCAAGTTATAAAGATGCTTCATATATATTTGGAATTTGATAATTGAGCTTGTTAAACTTTGAAATTCCTACATGAAGTGGATTATATGGCTTGCTTCTTTGCACAGCACTTAAACAAAAGTGTGAGCACAAATATATATAGAAAAAGAAAAATGAAGAAAAAGAGCGAATGTGCAAAGAGCAAATAGGCATATACCACCAAATTGTAGTAATACAAAGAGACGTTTGAGATTTTGAATCCCAAGTGAATATTGAAAGAACATGTTGGGCCCCCATGTGTGGTTTTGGTAATTAATGACAATCTTTATGGACTAATGTATGTATTAAGTTATACTTGTAGGATTTGTCCATTGGCATCGCTTGGAGCATGTGTTGGCTTCAAGGTCGATGAAATGAGAAGAAGATGTGTTGTGCAAGCTCAAAATACGCCATCTATAGAAGATCTCATGTTTGATGCTTGTCATCCTCGGTGATCATGGATCGATGATGAGGAATCAAGTAAGGCGTTCCATCTTGAGAAGGTCAAGTTCGTCTACATCGAGCTCAAGTGGACCGCTCAAGGCAAAGGTATAGTCTTGATAGGTTTTCCCTTTTGCCGGTCTCATGCCATGTGTGAGAGACCGGGTTTATGATAGATAACCGTACTATCAAGAGGGGCTCTCGAATGAGTAACTCGATCATATCGTTCGGAGATAGCTCAAACCTTTGCATACTTGCATCATTGTATTTGGTTGTTATTTGGTCCTATACATTTGAGGATATAGAGCTTGTGGTAATCTCCATAACAAGCTCTTGGTCATCAAAATCGGATCTTCCATTTGCATCTTGTTGTGATTTTGATCTTGGCGGCTTTTTCGGTTTCTCACCAAGTGAGGCATCTCACATTATAATACATGATACTTTCTCACTTGGTCGTCCTCTTTCCACTTTTTATAGGGTAGCTTGTGTCGTCCTCTTTCCAACGCAATTGGAATCGGGTCAATCGGAGCTATCAATCAAAAGTTATTCACGTTTGAATATTGACTGCTATTTGCTTTTAAAAAGAAAAGAAAAAGATTTTTTCTGGCATGTCCGGTACTACCAGGCCCAGTACCGGACACACCTGATCCGGCCCGCTACTCCTCAGGCCCAGGCGGTAGTTGGTGCCAGCACTACCAGACCGGCCCGGTAGTACCGCCTGGATGGGCCGGTACTACCGGTCGGCCCAGGTTGCCCAGCTCGCTGGTCCTGCTTATCTGCCGCGCCGCCAGCCCGCTAGCGCTGCGCGCTGCCTTGCCGCCGCCTTGTTTCAGCCTGCTGTCTCCCGCGCGTTGCCGCCCGCATCACCGATTCCCGCGCTAGCACAGCTGCTCCCGCGCATGCGCCGCTCCCACGCGCGCGTCCGCTCGCGCGTTGACCGCATGGGCCCCAGCGCTGGCCCCTGCTGCGCCCACTCGCTCTGCTCTGGCTCGCGCGCCTGCTGCTGCTGGCTTACCTCACGCGCGCGTTGCTGTGGCCCCGCACGCGGATCCTGCCCTGCCCGCATTGACTCGCTAGCTTGCTTGCTCGCCAGGTGCGGTAGTACCGGCGATTTATGGTACTACCGGTCCATGCCTAAATCTGGTCCCAACGGGTATATTTTCTGGTGCCTTTAAATATGCTTTGTCCGTTTTGAGTTTAGCAAGCTTCTTCCTCTTCTATTAGGCTAAGCTTTGTCCACACTTGCTCTAGATCTTGAAGCTTGCCTAATCTTTTCCCTCCGATGATTCTTGCCCATATTTGAGTGGAAGAGAGAGGAGATCTAGATCCACGTTTTGACCTAACCGATTCATCTCTTTGTGAGTGCATCTTTGGGGATCTAGATTTTGGGAGATTTTGTGTCTCTCTTTGATTCCTCCTCTCTTGTTCCCCCAATAGCTTTAGTAGCTTTGTTGGAACTTGAGAGTGAGGGATTTGAGCACCTTTGTGGTGTTCTTGCCATTTGCATTCGGTGCATCGGTTTGAGTTCTCCTCGGAGGATTTGGTTTGAGTTACTCATTGGAGCTTGTCCCTCTTGGGTTCTTGGAACCCTAGATGGTTTTGTGGCCTTGGTGTCTTTGTGGCCTTTTGTGGCGTTTGTTGGGAGCCTCCAATTAAGTTGTGGAGAAGTGCCCCAACCTTGTGAGAGGTTCCGGTTGCCACCGACAAGTGCACCGATAGTGGAAGCGTGGATCGATCCCGTTGGGGTGAGATTCACCGGATAATAAGGGAGGCCTTGTGTGGCGTTGGTGGTTTGATACCACCCCTCTCCAAATGAGACGTACTCCATGTTGGGAGGAACTCGGTAAAATATCAGTGTCCCGCGTGCCTCGGTTATCTCTATACTCAAGCTCTTTACTTATGCACTTTACACTGTGATAGCCTTCGTGCTTGAAGTAATATATATCTTGCTATCACTTTGTTGCTTGTATTGCTTAGCATAAGTTGTTGGTGCACATAGGTGAACCTTAGTTGTTCTAGGTTGTGCTTAACAAAGTAAACACTAGTTTTATTCCGCCTTTGTTGAGCCACTCTAGGAAAAAATTTAATCGCCTATTCCCCCCCCCCCCCCCCCGTCTAGGCGACATCCGTATCCTTTCAAATATGTTAATCATAAAAACACTTGGGACTACCTCACTAAATCATTCGGTTGAACCGAATACTTTTACATCATATTGAGAATAATCTTTTATGAACTATTAATTGCTAAGGTGTGGAAGCCTGCTAATATTATTCAGATGGTTTGAGTAAGGTACTATTCATGAACTCATTTATATGTATCCTTTATGATAAACACATGTTGTAACTTCCTCATTTATTTTATTGACTCAGCTTCATGAATATAAGGATCACTCCATTAAGCTAAACTTGCTCGGGGTGAGATAGGGTCTAAGCTTGGGGAAGTTCATGAGTGCATATTTGCATCATGTTTTGCATTGTTATTTTGCATTGTAGATGTAGGATCTTGGTATTTTACGGTGTTCGCACGCACTTTTTATGTTTCTTTTCACCAGGATCAGATCAGATGATGGATCCGAAGGACACAATTCTTGGAGAAGTTGTACTGGAGATAAAAGGAGCCAAAAAATACGTAAACCGCTTATTTGGGAAATATTAATAATACCAGAAGAAAACCCAAAGCGAGAAGCGGAGACATAAGAGTTGACGACCAACTATACGGCGGTCTGCCGTATAGTTCCCGCGGTATAGTTGGCGTCGCCTCTGCCTCCTCAAATAGTTTCACCCTGTGCAACTGGTTCGAAGGGACGACATACAGAACACACAGAAATCATCGAAACATAACCTCCAGAAGGCATCTAGAGGGGGAACTTGCCCTAGGGGTCCATCTACGCCCTATGCAGATCTGGGAGGCCAAGGCATCGATCTCCATCTTCATCAACCACTGCATCTTCATCACCACCATCACCTCCATCCATCCCATCTAGATTGTGTTGTAATTATTGCACTAGTTGTGGATTTATACAAGTACTATTCATCAATGATCGCTTCCATTACCATTACCATTACTATGATGACGTCTACCTCCATGTCTAAGTAGATCATTAGTTCTTGGGGAGATGGAGAAACCCTAGTATGAGATTGGAATAAGATAAAGTTTATTATGATATTCATCGTTGTGACCATGTGTTAGATTGTCTACATCTTGATGTTGGGAGAAGTCGACCTCTCCAGTATTTGTCTCTTGTGGAGACTTGATGTAGCGAACTACTTGTTGATAGATGGAGGGATGTTAGCACTTACAGTGACTATAAAACTATTGGAACCCCTTACATATCAAATTGGTAATCGAGGAAGCTCACAAAACACTATCCATGCCATGGGATATGTCCTGCGAGATTATGTCCCTTAATAGCGTGGAGATTCAATAGATGTTGATTGCTATCTACTGTGGTTATGAGGATGATTTGAGCAGTGGTTGCTGCCTCTTTGTCCAAATACGAAGTTCCTCCCACACATACATAGTTGAGAATGTTCATGATGATAATCTTTACCTTAGCCCTTTATAATGCTAGTGGTGTATCCGCCAATCCCTGAGAACGCTTTCTCCCACTGAAGTTTCAAATCTCTTTTTACATACACGATACTTATTTTCTGTATTCAGTTTTATTTACTTTACTCGTTGTTCTCTTATACCAAAAACCCCAAAACACCTTTTTACACATTACTCGCATTTTATCTTGTCACTTAGAACTTTATTTAGCATTTCTATTTTCAGTATTTATTTCAAGAATTCTTAGACTTCAGACTCCTGCTCCCTGTGGGATCGATATCTTTATTTCGAAACTAGCTACATCCAAACTGTGCACTTGCAGTCATCAGTGCTCCCCCGAGGAGAACCTGCTGATGCGCCCCATCATGTCCCGAAGCCTCGGATGCTTTGGTACACGTCCTGGGGCTATTCGGTAACTCCACCCAGCGAGGTGTGAGATGGATCCTGACAAGGGGAGAAGCGCTTCTGCGCTTCTGACTTGCCTCGGTAAAGCAAGACTCGGTCCACCCTACTTTCCTGCAAGGTGAGGATAGATGACCTCGTGGTGGAAGGCTCCTCATGTTGCCGTTTTGATGAAAAAGGGAAAAGCAGAGAGCACCGGATGAAGACAAGGGACACTAAATAAGGCCACTTTATAGGAGGACGGAGTGGAGCGTGGTGTGCTAGGCATAGTCCACCAAAAGTAGTCTCCTATACTGGGATCTCGAGGAGCGGCACTGTGGACGCCCTTCTCGCCCAAAGACTATGGGAGGAGCCCCGACGCCGCCATTTATAATGAGCCCTTCTCCTACTTTAGAACATGTCGATCCCTAGCGATCTAAAACCCTAGACTTGCATCCACCATTGTACCCTCATGAAGCAAGCCAGCAATACAACAAAGAAGGAGTAGGGGCTTTACCTCCTCACGAGGCTCCTAAACCTGTGTAAAAAAACCGTGTGACCTCTCTATCGTGTGCTTTGCTCCGCCATCGCCACCATCGCCGAGGCTACTTGGAACCGCATGTTCAGCCCCCTCTCGAACCAAGGGATCGTTGGACCCTAGTTTCCTTTGCGGGACAAATCTCCGACAACCTCATCATAATTTACCACATATTTGGTTGATGGGGTTTCATATTATTTAGAATCAACACTCATATGCTGCAAAAATGTCTCATTTTCAACACTACATGCACGAACAACACCCATAGATAAAACATAATTGCATACAATAACCAAAAAATAAAAAGGAAATTGAATGATAAAAAGAGAGAGAAAGAAACTACCTTTGCGACATTTTATCAAGGACATGTGAGGCGAATGGCGTGGGCGTCGGGAGAACTTTATCTTCCTTGGCGTGCAGCGGTGTCGGCACCCGGAGAACCTCCTCCACGACGGCAGCCTCGGGGAGGGTTGTCAGCCTCGTTCTTCGGGAGGAGACTTCCTTTTACTTATTTGTTTTGCCGATGATGGTCGCGGGCTTCGACCTGATCGCTCCAGTAGAGGTGGCTAGCTTCTGACCTTTCGTAAGGCTTCTTAGCTGGCATTGGGACAACCAGGGTAGGATTCCTGGCCGTGGTGACCGGCCTAGGTGCGTCCGACACTGGGCAACAGAGGGGAAGCACCATATAATGCAAAGAATACCCCATGTGATGCAGTGGTGGCCCTCTATTTGAAAACATGCATGTAGAATACATGAACCTATGAACTTGACATCATGGATCGAATTAGTCATCGTACATTCGTAACATCCTTTTACGACCTCTACTGGCAACAATTCTGTGTGTACCAACTTGTTGGGACTCCAAGTGAAGAGTGTTGTAGCAAGCATGTTTTCCCCGGAAGGATGACTCGAGGGTTTATATCGAACTCTCGGGAAATTGGCAAATACTCCCTCCGTCCCAAAATAGATGTCTCAGATTTTTCAAAATTTGGATGAACCTATATACTAAATAGAGTCTAGATTCATCCAAATTTTGAAAAAACTAAGGCATCTATTATGGTACGGAGGGAGTAGTATCTTTTTCTTCTCTTCTCAAGCAACCTACAAAACAATGTTTTGCCTTGTGTCCCTAACTCCACCGTGTGATTGTCAAGCACAAGGTTTAGTATTAGTAAAATAAAATAATAATAAAAATAACAAGTAAGGTAAAAAACAATAATAAAGTATGCAAGTAAAGTAAATGCAATAATAAAAGGTCTTTTGTGTTTTTTTGTGTTTGTAAGAAAGAAATTATTTTTTTGTTTTTAGAGATAGTAAATTGCATCAAAGGTAAATGATAGTAGTAGTGTTTTAAGGTTGTTTCTTATGATAAAATTTGGACCTAGGTTCATGGGTTCACTTGTCTACTCTCTTTTAAGTTGAAGTGGACATAAAACAATTCATCATCAATATAATATTGGTGGAACATCACTATGTGTTTGATAAGCATTCATATGGGCATTAAGTCCTAACATAGAGATGATGCAACACATCTCTCTTATACTCAAGGGAAAACTCCAAGCAATCTAGAATTAAGAATTAACAGAGCATAGCCTTAAGACATGATGTTTGAATAAGAAATATGCTACCTTGACCAAATAAGATTATCAAGATGTCACAAGATAATTATAGCACATGAATTCACTTAATTCCTAGTGAGGTAACAAAATAAAGGTAAAAACTATAGTAGATCTTGAATTTTTTTTGTCACTATTCAATCACCACCACTATGTTACTTCATCTAATACACACTTTTCCCCACACACCTGCTCTTGCATACAAGTTGGATCAAAACAAGCAATTAAGAACCGGGTACATCAGATGCATGTATCAATACATCTTACACATAGATAGATTCCAATTTCACATATCAAATCATAGAATAAAGATCCACCACATAGAAATTACATATATGACCATAATCATGTAGGGCAACTCATATGGTAATAGATCTATGAAGAACAAGAGAGATATAGACCAATCTACTACCACAAACCCATAGAACATAGGTGGACTACTCCCTCTTCATCATGGTGATAAAGTTGGAGATGTTGGAGAAGGTAGAAATCCCTCCGGTGGCGGTTCCGGTGGAGTTTCCTCCTCCAATCTTCGCTGGATCTGACTCCTTTTTGGTGTTTTCTGTGTTTCTACGGTGCTCTCCTCGAGGATGCCCTGGGGTACCCTTTTTATAGCAGTTTTTAGGTCAAACCAAGTCGGTGGGCAAAAAATTGAAGCGAATCGGATGGCCGAGGGCCAAAAGAGGTGTGGTGGCGCGTGTACTAGGGCAGGCAACGCCACCCACCCTCTTTCAGGCCTCCCTCATGAGGTACAAGCACTCCAGATCCTCTTCTTTCCAAAATATTGGCTTTCCTAGAATATTGGCTCCATTGGACTTCATTTAGGTTCTTGGAAGATCAAAATACACAAAATAGGGTTTTCTTGTCCTGCAGAGTTATAACCATAATAAAGGGGACCATTGGTAAATCCCCAAAAATCAATATAAAACATGGTTATTGCATTATAAATGTTGTAGACATGTGGGAATATGTGTCGATAAACTACAAAGTTCATATATGCATTTTACATGCATCAACCACTAAAGTTGTTGCACGTGTTTTCTATGGCTGCTGGTTCTGGGAGCTATTAGGTATTTGTCCATGTGGCACATGTGGTATCCACAAATAGGTTAGCGGCCATTAACTTAAAAGAGGGCCCAAGTGCAGTAGGGGTTATTGGCAAACATGTCATCTACATTATGACCACTAGTGCATTACAACCCCCCTCCCCCCGAAAAATAACTTTCCATCTTCCATATGCTTCTTCCTCCCTTGTGCTCTGTTGCGACCGCTCCGTCAATGCAGCCATAAGGATCTGTAGCCCTACGCAGCTGACCCATATGCATCCGCCATATGTAGATTCTCTACCTCATGCATGAGGAACTAGAGGAGGCACGGGGCATGTAGGAGTTTGTTTGAGGAGCAGGACAAGCGTACTAGGCCAGGGAGATGTAGGAGTCCTGGGATCTCAGTTGTGCAGGAGGAGGGGGGTTAGGGACGACAGGAGGAGGAGGGGTTGGGCACGACGGTGTGGGCCGTGAAGCTGAGCGATCATCCTCTAAGTTATCCAGGATGTCAGCTTCTCCTCTAAAATTTGTCATATCACTTAGCCTCTACTGCTTTAGACCTTTCATCTCTTAACCAGGGAGTTCCAGGTGAGATGCGCAGGATTTGGGGCTGAAGGAGAGGAAGGGGATGAGTGGTATGTTTCTGTAGCATTCCGGAAATTTTCTAGGGTTTATTTGCAAAAGAAAAAACACTACCGGAGCACCACATGTGTCCTGACAAGTAGGTACACATGTGCCATGTCGAAAAATACACGAGAGCTCAGGAAACCGGTGAACATAGAAAATACATGCAACGTCTATTCATGAATTTTACTCGTGCATGTAGTATGTTTTTGGCACAAAACAAACCTACACACATTGTCAAAAGAGAAGTCCTTGATGACCAAGTCAGCTTATTTTCAGACCAGAGGACAAGTTGCCAAAACTAAATTAGCTTCATCATCATGGCGTCTATAGAGAAGATGGAGGACAAGTTTGAGGTGAAGGACTTCGCGCACTTCTTCTACAAGTCGTCTAAATTCGAAGAGTTGGAGATTAATGATACATTGAACTAAGTTAAGGCATCAGGTCAAATTTGTCAGTTCTTCCTTTTTTGGGGGTGGGGCACAAATGCATAATTAAATGCACTTGTTGTTTTGTTAATCGTTTTTCCTTCCACATTTGTATGTGGCTTGTAATTTTTGCTCATGGCCACTCAAACAATTAGGGGAATGCTTGGTTGGGCGAACTTTTTTTAGGCTTATATCACTCGGAGGTAAATCCCAATGTGAGCTCTTCGTGATATGATGATGTCAAAGAACTCTTTAATTGACTCATCCAAGAAAAGATCACCCTCATTGGGATTTATCCCACCGTATGTATCTTTGGTCCAAACCTTCAGAGGTCAGAGCATAGTAAATAGAATTCACAACTTGAACCTCGAGATGCATATTTTTTTACTTTCCTTGATAGGCCGATTCAGACCATGTTTTATAGGAGAAGAACTCGCAGCTGTAATTCTCTCAACATTGGAGATTGGACCCATGGCTCGAAAGTAGTAAAGCATGCAATTTTCACCAAGTGATATTTTATACCATGTAAATGAAAGTACCATTGTGCACTTTACCACAGGTCGACATAGTTACTCTATAGGTAAAGACAACAAAAGATATCTTGCTATGGTACAAGATGAAATGACCTAGTCTCCTAGAGGCGCCGGTGAGTAGATGATTTGAAGTGATTACAATTTTTCTTAGTAGACTACTCCCCTGTTTCAAAATATAAGATGTTGTAGCTATTTTCTAAAACAGATGTATCAAGACATCTTTAGTGTATAGGTTCACTAATTTTGCTCTGAACTTAAACTAAATGTTTATAATTTAGCTAAAAGGACGATATAGACCATGTTTTATAGGAGAAAAACGCGCAGCTGTAATTCTCTCAACATTGGAGATTGGACCCATGGCTAGAAAGTAGTAAAGCATGCAATTTTTCACCAAGTGATATTTTATATCATGTAAATGGAAGTACCATTCTGCACTTTACCATAGGTCGACATATTTACTCTATAGGTAAAGACAACAAAAGAGATCTTGCTATGGTACAAGATGAAATGACCTAGTCTCCTAGAGGCGTCGGTGAGTAGACGATTTAAAGCGATTACAAATTTTATTAGTAGACTACTCCCCTATTTCAAAATATAAAATGTTGTAGCTATTTTCTAAAACATATGTATCAAGACGTCTTTAGTGTATAGGTTCACTAATTTTTCTCTGGAACTACACTAAATGTTTATAATTTAGCTAAAATATCTTATAATTTGGAACGGAGAGTATTTGACAAATACATTCTCTAAATGTAAAGGCTTAGTTTCTCATACAAACTCTTTTACGATCCTTGGAGATTGTTTAACAATAAACTCTAGGTCCTCAAAATCACCCATACAAGCAAATGGTAGTGTTTGTAACACGTAAGGTTGGAGAACTATATAATAGCGTATTAGTACTCGACGACCAATCTATAAATGAGTCTCCCTCAAAACATCTTGAGACCAGTGTTTATGGTTTTCTCTCGATCGCCCTCATATTCTAGTTAGGAAAGCCTAGGCTTAAGCACATCTTCATACTACTATATCATTACTTAGTTTTAGGTTAGCTTTTTGTTCTCTGGGATTCAGTTCAATAGACCGCATAAATATAACAATGGATTGAATTAAATATAGAAGCATTTCATGCGTAAGTTTGTCTAGAAATTAAATGCGGATCAACGTATACTATGTAAGGTAAGGAGAAGAAAAAAAGAGACTTCGAATTTGAGAAAATGTGGCTCAAAGAGGATACCTTCCTTTTCTGGGTTTCCAAGATTTGGGCTCAACACGTGTGATCCAAAAAGGGTTTAGAATTGATGCAGATGAAACTAAAAAAAAGGTGAAGAATGATCGCAAACGAAGGGTGCTAATTTGAGAGGCACTAACATCAAAAATAAAATAGAACTTTCTCAAGAACTATGTGTTTGGAAGGCTTGGAGGAAATGTCAACTCTTACTCATGTCCATATTCTCAAGAAAGGCAAGATTCAAAAAGTTCTAATGCAGATTCATGAAAATAAGGAGGATTTCTAGCAATAGAGGCCTAGTGAAAATTGATTTCTGAATGGAGACAATTGTATTAAGTTTTTCCATAGAACATCCAATGGAAATAAAATAAAAAGAACCATCTTCTCCTTACTAAATTGGAGCAATACTATTCAAGGAACTGTAAAATTATTGGTCCATGCAACAGATTTCTGCAAGAGTTTGTTTGGATAGCAACATCCAACAGTTGTGAGACTCGGGGGACGGGGGTTGTGGTCAGAAGCCGAGAAGCTTTATGATGAAGATAGGCATGGTCTGAACAAGGATTTCACTGAAGATGAAATTAAAGCTGTAATTTTCTAGATGAATAAAAAAAGTTGTGTGTCCTGATGGAATTCTATCATGTCTGTTGTGACAATATCAAAAGTGATATGATGAATATGTTCAGATATTTTCATAGCCACTAGTTTGATCTTAGCAGAGTGAATTGTGGCATTATTACTCTGGTACCTAAAAGTGAAAATGCAGATATTATTCAGAAGTTCAGGTCCATATGTTTGCTCTAGGTAATTTTTAAGAATTTCACTAAAGGTGTAATTGTGAGGAGTGAGTAAATGATGCAGAAGTTGGTACATCCTTGTCAGACTGTCTTTATCAAAGGAAGATACATTACTGATGGGGTGATGTTGCTGCAAGAAATTCTTAGAGAGTCAAAAGGCTTATGGAAAAGTCATCTAGGATTGCCTATTTGATTGTTGCAAAAAAGCAGGGTTTTAGTGAGAAAAGCTTGATCTGGATCAACAATATTGTTACACAAGGGACCCTTAGAGTGAAAGTTAATGATACCGTGGGCCCTTATTTTTGGCAACCACAAAAGTGTTAGGCTGGGGGGATCCTTTTCCTCCCTATCTGTTCAATTTTGAAGTTAATAGTTTAGCCAAGATGGTGGTTACTGCTCAAAAATGGCATCTTCTCTTGTTTGGTGGATCATGTGGTGCCTGGGGCATAGCTATCCTTTAATATGCTAACGATACCATTATTTTCATCAAGATGACATGGAGGGTGTCAGGAATCTCAAACTCATGTTATATATATTTGAATCCATGTCAGGTTTGAAAATAAACTTTGAAAATAGTGAAATCATGATGGTTTTGGATTATGATGAAGAGTTGCAAAGTTATGCTAGCTTGTTCAATTGTCAAGCTGGTAACTGGCCAATCAAATATCTAGGCACTCATGTCTTCTCTAGAAAGGACCCCAGTGGTTGAGATGAGTTTTCTAGGGGAGAAGATCAATCATAATATGGGAGGCTGGATGGGTAGTACCATGTCCATTTGTGAAAGAGTGACCAAGATTGATGCATGTCTCCAGGGCCGGCTCTGACCCATGGCCAACATGGGCGGCGCCCTAGGGCCCATGCCTTTCGGGGACCCATGATTTGCATGCTCCTTTATTAGTCAGCCGTTTCATTTTGGATTAAAAATATTCAGTTAAAAGGCCTAGCATGAAGAAAGAACGGACCAAACCAAATCAAGAATCGATATCCCGTCTAGTCTAGTTCGTGTTCGTCTGTTTGTATCCCTAATTTCCTAGTATCGTCTATTCAACTACGGACTGCCCTAACCGCCCTGCTCTAGATTGGAGGTCGCCAATTCGTTATTACCTATTAGAAAGCAGAATTGATCATTTGAACTTATGAATTCATCTGCGTCCCTTCCTGCTCCTCATGGCCTTTTCTCTGATGTCCTGGCCCCTGGTACATTCAATCGCCCACAGAATCCAATTGCAATGTGAGATTAGGGACTTGGAGTTTTAGTTTTAAATACTATTTAATTTCTTCACAATTATAGGTGTTTAAATGTTGCCCCAAGAACATAAGTCCTGCGTTGAGAAAATAAATTAAAAACCAAGAGTCGGTTTATTGAATCGCAAATAGGTGCTTTAAAATAAGGATTTTCTGGTCAACTAGTAGTTTTGATATCAACATCGATAATCAATTGCAAGAATCTGATTCGGGAGAAGATGATTTTGCAGCAACAAGTTATTTAACTATTCTTTTATTTTCTCTGTCATTATATGACATGGTTTAAGTGCTTAACAATCATGTTTATACATCTTAAACTAAGAATGTGTTGTCGGATGTTAACTCTTAATACTTTGCAAGTAAAAAATAGTCATTCATAAACCTTTATATATTAATATATACATGTATACAGCCTTATAAGAGCCCATGTTATCGACCTCGCCCTAGGGCCCTCCAAAACATAGAGCCGGCCCTGCATGTCTCTCTAATATAGCTATATACCAAATGTCAGTGAGAATCCTTCACAAAACAAATATTGTCCAGATGGAGAAAGCTATTAGATCCTTCCTCTGGGTTTGTAGTGCTACAAAGAGAAAATACCACCTTGTGAAGCTATAAACCTAAATGTAAAGGTGGTTTGGAACTAAAAAATCTTACCAATTTTAACCTTGCACTAATATGAAAATGTTGGTGGAAATTGGAGAAAGGAAATGGTCCTTGGCAAGATTTCATGAGAAAGAAATATCTGGAAACGCTGGAGTGTTCAGTTCAAAGCATAGGATCAAAGACTCAACCTTGTGGTCTGACATGCTTTAGTGTGTGGCAGAAAAATGAAAGTTGGGAATGGAGAGAGGACCAAACTTTGGGGAGATGCATGGTGTGGTCACAACTCACTAAAATATACTTTCCCTGAGTTTTTTGAAATATGTAATGAGCAGGATTGGACTGTGGCTATTGTTACGAGAAGAAGATGGTATCTCACATTTAAGAGATGGCTATATGTGGAGTTATAGCGGCATATGACAAAATTGCAGGATATGTTGGATCTGATGGCTTTAATGCAGAACAAGATCTGCCAGTGTGAAGTGGAAAGAGAGTGGGATCTTTAATGTGAAATCAATGTACAAGCATTTGTGCAGTAATGGGATCGGTAGGTCCTCGCCACCTCCAGAAAGCCAAGTTTTCACTCAAGATCAAGGTTTTGTTGTGGCTAATTTGGCATAATTCCATTGTAACGAAGGACGTCATGGTAAGAAGGAACTAGGTGGGAAACACCAATCCTCAGTTTTTTGACGATGAAGAAACCATTCTACATCCCTTTTTTTATTATGCATCAGCTTGTTGTGTCTGGAGTTGTGTTGCCAAGGAAGTTAGTGCTCCCACTTGTCCTGGTTCTTTCTATTAATTTTTCTGGTGGTTTCTAGTGGAGATTTTTGGCTCCGGAGCTCTAGTTGCTCTTGTTATTTAAAAAATTCAAAATCATATTTGTGAGTTTTGAAAAATATTAGAAAGCATTCTGGACTGTAGCCCATGATTTATCTGTTGGAGATATGCCCAAGAGGCAATAATAAAGTGGTTATTATCATATCTTCGTTCTTATGATAAATGTTTACATTCATCCTATAATTGTATTAACCAGAAACATTAATGCTTTTGTGGTTTGTAAACATAAAAGAGTCCCTATTAAAGCCTCTTGTTAAACTATCTTGTTGGTTAATATATGATCATGGTTTCTTGATCATGAACATTGAGATGTTGTTAACAACAAGGTCATATCATTAGGAGAATGATGTGATGGACATACTCCTATAGTTAAGCGTAGCATAAAGATTAAGTCATTTAAATAGTTCACTTGCTATAAGCTTTCAATACATAGTAACATAAATCCTTCGACCATGAGATCATGCTAATCACCATCAACGGATGGATGCTTTGATGACAACAAACACCACTTTGTAACCGGGTGGTTATAAAGGTGGCATTGAGTGTTCGAAAAGTATGAGTTGAGGCACATGGATCAAGAGTGGGATTTGTCCATCCATATGACGAATAGATATACTCTGGGCCCTCTGGGTGGAATGTCATATAATTGGCTTGCAAGCATGTGACTGGCTCACAAGGGATCATATATCATAGGAACGAGAAAAGAGTACTTGTCGGTAACGAGGTTGAACTAGGTATGCAGAGATACCGATGATCAAACCTCGGATAAGTAAAGTATCAAGAGATAAAGGGAAATTGGTATCGTATGTAAATGGTTCATTCGATCATGAAGTAATTGTAGAAATATGTGGGAGCCATATGAATTTCTAGATTCCTCTATTGGATATTGATCAGAGAAGAGTCTCGATCATATCTGCATAATTCAAGAACCGTAGGGAGACACACTTAAGGATTCGATGTTGTTTAGTAGATATGGAATGTGAGTAAAGAGACCGAATATAGTTCGGAGTCTCGGATGGGATCCGGGATATCACGAGGAGATCTAGAATGGTCTGGAGAATAAGATTCATATAAGGAAAGTCCAATTCCGGAGTTCAGGAATGTTTTCGATGTTTTCACTGGAATGTTCTAGAAGGGTCTAGAAGGTTCAACGATCCGAAGGAGGAAGGGTACATGGATGTGTTATGACAAAGTGGAATGGTTGCATCATATCCTAGGTCACTTGGCTGGACACTTGGAAGAGATAAATCAAACTCTAGTTTGAAAGACAAAAAGCCATTTTGAAAAAGTCAAACTGGGACAATGATTTCCAAGTGGAGGGAGGGAAGGAATCCTACCTAAGGGAGGATTCCTCCCTCTCCCTTGCGCCGGCCTAGAAGTGGAGTTGGGGTAGGACTCTCCTCCCTAAACTGCCCCTCCCTCTCATAAATAGAGGCGAGGGGACGCCCCCTTGAACCCCACTAGAAACCCTAGGTTGGCCGCTGGCCCCCTCTCTAGTTGCGGCTGATCTAGATCCTCCTCTAAACAGTTTCTGACTAGCTAAACCCTAGTTGCCAACCACCTCTAAACCTCGGCCCTCTAAACCCTAGATCGTCGGGGCTCCCTGTACTCCACCATACCCGCTCCGTCTTAGGCGAAGCCCTACAGGATCTCCCCTCTACTTCCGACACCATGTCATCGTGCTGCAGGAATCGTGAGGAGAGAGCTACAACCTCCGCTGCCCGCTGGAACAAGGGAGAGGAAGGTCTTCATCGAGTACCGAATGTGTGACCGACTACGGGAGCACTACCGGAAAACGACGCCGGAAGGATCGTCTACGCGATCTTGAGATCGGCAAGTGAACGACTACATCACCCACGAGAATCTGCTCTAGCTAACTGCTTTGGATCTTCGAGGGTTAGTACTCTATCGACTCATTGCTAGAATCTAGTAGGTAGATCTTGGCTTGTGTGTGTTCATGCGATAGAATTTTTTTTCCATGCTATGATCCCCTTCAGTGGTATCAGAGTCGTGTCTATGAGTAGGTCTGTTGCACGAGTAGAACATAATGGTCATTGTGGGCGTTGATGCTTTTGTTGTCAATTTCTTCTTATGTACTTTGCATCTTGTGGGATGGTAGGATGAAGCGGCCCAGGATAACCTTACATGACATCGTTCATGAGACTTTCTCCATGCTTGACATGCAACTTGTGTTGTATAAGTGGCTTTGCGGGTGCCTGTTTCTCCCAACATAGTGACGATTCAATTTACAATGGGTGATTGACAATGCTAGTATCAACATTGTGGTTCTTGTTCGTAAGTTAGAAAGGTACTTATTGAAATCCCCAAACCACATAAAATATGCAAAGAAAATTAGAGGTGTCTAACTTTGTTTTGCAGGGGTGTGCTATGATGTGATATGGCCATGATTGTGATTAGATATGATGTATGCAATGATCCGTATTGTAAGTTGGCAACCGGCAGGAGCCTTATGGTTGTCTTTTAATTTCGTTAAGACCCGCGTGTCTATTATTCAAAGTAGTTGTAATAGTTGATGCTAGTGGATGATAACCATGGAGCGGTGCCATTGACCTTGACGCCACGCCGGTGATGATGGAGATCATGTTCGTGCTTGAAGATGGAGATCGGAAGCACAAGAAGAAATGCCATATCATATCACATATTGTGAATTGCATGTGATGTTAATCCTTTTATGCATCTTGTATTGCTTAGATCGCGACGGTAGCATTATAAGATGATCCCTCTCACAAAATATCAAGTAATAAAGTGTTCATCCTTAGTTAGCACTGTTACCAAGACTCATCGTTTCAAAGCACCACGAATGATCGGGTGTGATAGAATCAACGTGTGCATACAACGGGAGCAAGCCAGATTTGCTCATGCATAAACTAAGGTTAATCTTGATGAGCCTAGCATGTGCAGACATGGTATCGGAACACGGATCACCAAAAGGTAAAACATGAGTCATATAGTAGATATGATGAACATGTTGATTTTTCACCTTTGAAACTACATTATGTCTCATGATGATCGGACTTGATGTAGTGTATTTGGTTCGTGTGATCACTAAAACAATGTGAGGGATATTGTTTTGAGTGGGAGTTTAATAGCAATAGGCTTAAATGTTGAACACTATTTATCATAAATTAAATCAAAGTAAATTTGCATAGTTGTTGTAGTCATTGGCATCCGTTTACCACCTTACGCTTAGTTATAATTGAGATAATAGAATTATAGAATTCTGGTTAGTTACTTTAAAAACTGGTATTGTATTGTTTTAAAGTGCTAATCTAAAATTTAAAAGTCCTATTGCAAACTTTCAGTAAGTTCTGGTTACTCCGTGAAGTTTAATAATTGGTATTAAATCAAGAGTAACAATTTCAGTGTTAGTATATAAGTAACATGTTTGTCTCCATGATTCTTGATATTCAAAAGATTGTTTTAAATCAAGGTTATCAGGGAGCTGAAAGAATTATTTCAGAAACCATCGTGTGTGAAAGATATTGCGATATCTGAAACGATGGTTTGGTTGCAACATGATAAGAGTATAATGTGGAAAAATTTATGTTCTCATGTTTGAAGGGAATTTGCAAAAGGTTGGAGATGCTAGTCGTCCTAATCCTCCAAAAGGTTTTGGAGAGCAACATTATACTCGCGATTCACCGTTATAAGCCAAAGTGGCTTGATCATGAATAGTTCCATGATAAGGATGAATATAAGATGTAGATAAAATGTTTACTACACTAAAAGATTACTAAAGAATGGAAGTCAAAAGAATGCCAAACATTTGATGATGGTGATCTACTTCAAAGTGCAAGTCCAAAAGATATTAGTATTTGACTATACACGCTTTGGACTATGTGTCATGTGAATGGCGCCACTATTGATGTTATATATTCTTTTGAAAAGAAAAGGAAATGGTGAAAGAGAAATCTAAGAAATATTTGGCATAGAAGAAAAGACTAGAATTGTTCAGCTTAGGTATATAGATGATATACATGTTATGGATATATTCTTTGCTTGTTAAACATTATAGTTCTTAAGTATTGGATAGTGAATTTGTTGGTATGAACTGTCATACGAAACAACACAATTAATGAACTTCAATTGCCTAATTAACTAGAAAAAGAATATGTGATGATATTCATCAAAAACAAAATAAAGAGTTATTATGTCTCTTGTAGATATCAAAGCTTGCCTTCACGATTTTTTTTATCAGGTATTATTTGAATAAAAGGTTGTTCAAATAATTTCCGTATTCCATAAAAGATGGATGACATACATATCTAGTTGGAAAAATCACATCCATAAAACTAGTGCTAAAAATGTCGAAAGACAAATGGTTAAAAGATCACTTAGGAAGTGACATCGCCGTTTAAATTATATTGGAAAGAAAACATGAAGAAACTCCACGTGGATGGAATTTTGGAGTCTTTTGATTTCGATCAAATGACGCTTGTGAAACTTTCCTAGAGATAATTAAAACTCCGTTCACAGGCCAAAAGTGTTCGAATGACTAGCTTATTGGAACTTGTACATATTGTTGTATGAAGCCCATTATGTGTAGTCAAGAGCAATGGATTTCAACTTCATATGCTTTCTCCGAAAATTTGAGTGAATATATGAATATTTACTTAATGAGGATGAAGTGTGAAACATTGGAAAAGTTCGAAGACTTTCAAGGTGAAGTAAAATCATTGTAACAAGAAAATAAAGAATTTATGATAGGATCATAAAGGAAGATATTTGAGTTACAAGTTTAGCAAAACACCTAAAGATTTGAGGAACCGTTCCATAGATTTATGTTTACCAAAAACACCATGGTAGTATGGAGTAATCGAGATATGTAATGAAACCTTGTTTGACATGGTAAGATCAAAGGTGTCATTTATAAAACTGACATTATATTTTAAATATTAAAAGCTTCAGTGACTACCGCTTTTACACTGAAAAGATCTCCATCATGATCCGTTGAAATGACACTATATAAAGTTATGGTTTGGGATAAAACCCAAGTTGTCCTTTCTTAAACATTGGTATTCTATGCATAAGTAAGATGTTTGCAACCAAAGTCAGATGAACATGTCTTTGTATGTTATTTCGAATAACCATTAAGTAATCCTCCATATCACCAAAGACAAAAGTTTTTGTCACTTAGAACGTCAAGTTTCTTAAAAAAGGATTTTTTTGTGAAAAGTTAAGTGGGAGGACAATAGAACTTTAATAAGGTTAAAAGAACCTTAGCTATATGTGCTCAGTTGTGCAGCACTGGAAAGTGTCCAGGAGGCAGCAACAATGCGCATGGCTCACGTGCCTCAAAGGTTGTGGACACGGAGGTTTAAGTTCCTATTGAACCTAGTAGGTCGGGTAAACAATCAAATACTAAGATTTGAGAGTCAATCGTTCTTTGACAATGATGAACCGACTATATGCAAAGAAGCGATGATGGGACCTGACTCCGTCAGATGGCTTGAAGCCATAGAATCCGTGATAGTTCCATACACGAGAAACCAAGCTTTAAACTTGGAAGACCCTCTGAAAGGTGTAAAACCTTACAGTCGTGTTTGGATCTATAAAGAAATATACATGGATGTTTCACATCTACGAAGTAGTCGACATGTCGGGAAAGAGTCCACGACAATGTTCAAGCAGTTGACTATGACAAGATTTGATCTTTCATAGCGATATTTAGTCTAGACAGATTAATATAGCAAACAGTACATGTAATTTTGTTATGTGATAGTTGAATAAACAAAAACAAGTTCTTCTAATAGAATGGTCACCTAGGACATGTACATGTCACAATCCAAAGGGTTTTGTTAATTCAAATGATGCTAAAAGAGTATGCAAACTTCAATGGTTAAAATAAGCATCGCGGAGTTGGAATCTTCACCATGATGAAACTGTTAAAAGAGTTTAATCTCATCAGAGACGATGAAGATGCTTGCATTTGCAAGAAATTAAGTGGGAGCGGTAAGACATATTTCTAATACATTATGTGAAAGAAATTTTGTTGATTGGAAATGATGTATATTTTATTGACACAGGTTAAGAATTTTATCTCGATGAAAAACTTAGGCAAAACCCGAATGTTTGGCATCAACATATATATAGATAGATTAAGATGCTAATATGATTGTGCCAAATGTACATAGATGAGATATTGAATGAGTTCAATATGGAAATGATAAGAAAGGTTCTTGCCACACAGAAAGGATTAAATCGAATTTCAGGTGTATCAACACTTGGTTTAAGTGAAACAAAGATTCAAGTATATTTTGGATACTTGATGATTGAAATCACAAAGAGAGTTTGTCAATCAAACTGTGATATGTACACATCCAGATATGTCCTATACTCTAAATGTTATGAGCATATGCCAGAATGATTCATATGATGATCATTGGACGATAGTAAGAATATTCTTATGATATTTTGGAAGAACTAAGAATATATTATTTTTGTAGAGGTGACAAATAGATGGTTAGTTCATTGTAAAGTATTACATTAATACTAGTTTTGTCACAAAGTACTGATTAAGTTTATCTCAATACAAACTAAGGGTGGCACAATATAATGGAAAATAAGTTCCATAATGGATTTGGATGAGTTTCAAAGTTAAGACATTGTGACAGATACTACAACAAAAGGTTAAGTATATGACTGCTATTATAGCAGCAAAAGAGGGCATTTGTATCAAGTATTTTGTTATCAAACTAGGTGTAGTTCACAACGGGATAGTACTATGAAGATATATTGTACGCCAATATTATCAACATGTTTTAACCCCAAGGATCTAAAGGTCTCACCAAATGAACAAATTTATACAAAGCCATCTCATCAAAGAATGAGTGATGTGTAGAGACACAAAGACATGCAATTACACACGGACCTGAAAGTGTCGGATCCGAAGATCAGTTGACCACTAGCAATAGTGTACATACAACACCGGAAAGCCATAGGTGTTGAATACACAAAGGTTTGAAACTAGATTATTGTCTCTAGTGCAAGTGGGAGACGGTTGGAGATATGCCCAAGAGGCAATAATAAAGTGGTTATTATCATATCTTCGTGCTTATGATAAATGTTTACATTCATGCTATAATTGTATTAACCGGAGACATTAATACTTGTGTGGGTTGTAAACATAAAAGAGTCCCTAGTAAAGCCTCTTATTAAACTAGCTTGTTGGTTAATATATGATCATGGTTTCCTGATCATGAACATTGAGATGTTGTTAACAACAAGGTCATATCATTAGGAGAATGATATGATGGATATACTCCTATAGTTAAGCATAGCATAAAGATCAAGTCATTTAAATAGTTCACTTGCTATAAGCTTTCAATACATAGTAACCTAAATACTTCGACCATGAGATCATGCTAATCACCATCACCGGATGGATTATTTGATGACATCAAACACCACTTCGTAACTGGGTGGTTATAAAGGTGGCATTGAGTGTTTGGAAAGTATGAGTTGAGGCACATGGATCAAGAGTGGGATTTGTCCATCCATATGATGGATAGATATACTCTGGGCCCTCTCGGTGGAATGTCATCCAATTGGATTGCAAGCATGTGACTGGATCACAAGGGATTACATATCACAGGAACGATAAAAGAGTACTTGTTAGTAACGAGGTTGAACTAGGTATGCAGAGATACCGACGATCAAACCTCAGATAAGTAAAGTATCACGGGACAAAGGGAAATTGGTATCGTATGTAAATGGTTCATTTGATCACGAAGTAATTGTAGAAATATGTGGGAGCCATATGAATTTATAGATTCCTCTATTGGTTATTTATCGGAGAAGAGTCTCGATCATATCTGCATAATTCAAGAACCGTAAGGAGACACACTTAAGGATTCGATGTTGTTTAGTAGATATGGAATGTGAATAACGAGACCGAATATAGTTCGGAGTCTTGTATGGGATCCGAGATATCACGAGGAGATCCGGAATGGTCCGAAGAATGAGATTCATATAAGGAAAGTCAATTTCCGGAGTTTGGGAATGGTTTCGGTGTTTTTATCAGAATTTTGTAGAAGGGTCTAGAAGGTTCATCGATCCGAAGGGGAAGGGTACATGGATGTTTCATGATGAAGTGGAATAGTTGCATCATGTCCTATGTCACTTGGATGGACACTTAGAAGAGAGAAATCAAACTCTAGTTTGAAAGACAAAAAGCCAGTTTGAAAAAGTCAAACTGGGACAATGATTTCCATGTGGAGGGAGGGAAGGAATCCTACCTAAGGGAGGATCCCTCCCTCTCCCCTGCGTCGGCCTAGAAGTGGAGTTGTGGTAGGACTCTCCTCCCCCCAAACTGCCCCTCCCTCTCATAAATAGAGGGGAGGGGCGCCCCCATTGAACCCCACTAGAAACCCTAGGTTTGCCGCCACCTCCTCTCTAGTTGAGGTTGTTCTAGATCCTCCTCTAAACAGTTGCCGACAAGCTAAACCCTAGTTTCCAACCACTTCTAAACCTCGGCCCTCTAAACCCTAGATCATCGGGGCTCCCTCTACTCCACCATACCGGCTCCAGCTTAGGTGAAGCCTTGCGGGATCTCCCCTCTACTTCCGACACCACGTCGTCGTGCTGCCAGAATCACGAGGAGAGAGCTACAACCTCTGCTTCCCGTTGGAACAAGGGAGAGGAAGGTCTTCATCGAGTAGCGAACATGTGACCGACTGCGGGAGCACTGCCGGAACGCGGCGTCAGAAGGATCGTCTACGCGATCTTGAGATTGGCAAGTGAACGACTACATCACCCACGAGAATCTGCTCTCGTTAACCGCTTTGGACCTTCGAGGGTTAGTACTCTATCGACTCGTTGCTATAATCTAGTAGATAGATCTTGGCTTGTGTGTGTTTGTGTGATAGGATTTTTTGTTTTCCATTTTATGAACCCCTTCATTATCACACAAACATGGAAAATGTCAGTTTCAAATACTTTGCATTCTGGGTTGTACAAAAATGAAAATAGTGTAGATCTGTGCAAGTATCATTTCAAATCCCTAAATTTTAGCAGATTTGTTAGTTTTGTGTAGGCCAAAATACAAAGAATTTCACGTCACGATTTTACATACTTGTGGGATACAATATTGATTATATTCAAAATTATTTTCAGATATTTTGAAACCTATAAGATATTTTTTAATTTGTTTTAAATGAAGAGAGTACTGGTTCTTAGGAGGCAAAGACAATTTTCAATAGTATATACGTAAAACTGCTTGTCTGTTTGTTCTTTGATTTTTGAGTGTTAGCTTCCAATGAAGGACTTGTTTGGTACCAGAGTTTTCACGGGGGTTAGCAGGGATAATCCCCACAGGCCTTCACCCAATCCCCATAAATTGACCCACAATAACAATGGCAAGCAACAAGGCAAATCAACATACATTAGAAAAGATTCAGTTTTTATGACGGAACATGAACAAAACAGTCTTGAAATCAACAACAGGCCACACGGTAGTGAACACTGAACTCTTAATTGAACATATTTGAGGCACACACACTGGAACAAACTCTGAAATTAGATTATGCATCCAACTTGTTTCTGAATATTTGTTTCGACGGGTGCATTACAACATTTACTCGATGACAGATTACGAAACCAGATCCGTGCACATCGTACACTCAACAAGCATATTGATAAAATGGTAGAGCCATCACCAGACCTGAAATATGCAACCGAGAAATCAGAAATGCATCTTCTATGATAGATTACAAAAGCAAAGCCCGATTCATTCATTCATCACAATTACTTTAGTTAAGCTTCCAGCTACAAGTAATAGTACTAGAAATGTAAGTATATTTGGGATTATAAAGTTGTCAGCTAGTTGACTTTGTTCATATAGCCATTCTTAAAAAGTGTTGTTATGTACTGAATTAATAGCTAAAACATGGGAACTGGTTTCATTATAGAAGTGCTAATCCTTATTGAGATGTGCATGCTACGGTCTGTACTGAACTTGATGTTATGATGGTCTCATGGATCGATTCCGAATCACGTGAATCAATTCTGATTTTTTGATAGATTACAAAAGCAAAGGAGTATATAATCACAGGAGTATATACTACTGCTACGTAGATGAACAAGATAAAGTTCTCTGGTCTAAAAACTAGAAGAAATCTGCATGTACGTGTTATAACCAGAGAAAAGAAATGTGACATAAAAAGAGACCGACATGTGCCAGAAAAAACAATAAAACACTACTCCCTCCGTTTCAAAATATAAGATGTTTTAGATTTATGAAGAGAATGTATCTAGCCTTGTTTTACTATATAGGTTCATTCATGTTTGGAGTGAATCTAGACACTAACAAGTCTAGATACATTTGATTCACAAAACTAAAACATCTTATATTTTGAAACGGAGGGAGTATTATATAAATACTACAGTATGTTGCCTGTAGAAAAGCTTGTTTAGCTGCATAGAATGCAGATTAAGTTTGCTTGGGTAGTTGCTTGAATTGACACACGGTGTCCATACAACTTTATAAACAGGAGCTGCTCTAACAACCAAAGCTGCTCATATTGACAAAACTGCCATGTCTGTTATGTTCTAGCTTGAATTCGGCGACTTCAGTAAATCTTGCTTATAAAGGCTGTCAATTCTTTCCTGATTAGCTGGGGTTTCAGAAGTTCAGTTGCTCATGCAGGGTCTTATCTGAGTTTTGATCTATCCCAGTCAATCCTCGTATAGTTAGCTAAAAATTGGTGTTATTTTGCATGCATTTTGGTGTCATGCCAAGTGAGTTTCACTTAGCTAGTAGGCAGGAGCTTTCTGCTCACTCGAAAGGTCATGTTCAGGAGCATTCTTCTTGTCGGTTGGTTTATTTAGAGATTTTTCTTACATGTATATGTCATGCTCTTGACTAATCCAAGTTAACGGACTACCATTATTGGATATTATCATGTTCCCTTCAAACGAAAAGAGTGGGAGGTTTAGTTGGACCTGTAGCATAGTTGTTATGCATCAAACTCAATCTGGAATTTTGAAAAGGAGGTTTAGAAGCCTATGGCAAATTCAAAAGTACTTTTAGGACTGAAGATGAGATATGAATCAGTGATGTTTATAGGGGATTGATGAACTGAATAAAACTCTTTATCTCTTACCAATAAGAATTCTGACAGAGATTCAACAAGTGCAAATAATATTTGCCTACACAAACTAGAAATGAAAGGGAAGGACGGTTCCTTCAACTAAAAAGAATATGCTATGACTTCGAATGAATCAAAAAATTCTTCCAAATATGTATCTAACTAGAGCTCAGAATAAAAAATGTCCTTTCTTCTTGCTCTCTAATTCTTGTTTAGATACCAGATGAACAATATCCATAACCAACATGATGGAGCTTAGGTTTTAGAGATAAAATGTGACAATGGGAGAAATGTCACAATAGCTATAGCAAGCAAGCTGCAACTTGACTTGTAGTGCTTTAGTACAATTGTCAACATATATTCAAGCATAGCATACGCAGGAACTCAAACTAGACAAACTCAACAAGTCAGTTCTTCGGGCTATATAACTTGAATAACTATCTTTTTGAACTCAAACTAAAAATTGTTCTCACTCCAAAAGCTAATTCATGCATAATTAAACATGAACTGAACCTCTGTCATCGGCACTCAACTAAATCACACCATCTTCCTGTACCCCCAAATCTCAGCAGCGTTCCTTTTAGCCAGCCATCGTACCTCATCTAATCACCCCATCTTCCTACCCCCAAATCTCAGCAATTCCTTTCAGCCAACAAGGCATCTTACCTGGTCTCACATATATAATAGCTATCTTCCTATGTACCCTAAGATATCGCTCAAAACAAAAGCCAGCTTGAGCATGAACGAAGGGAAGACCCAACTGGTGGTGGACGAAGGGCGGGAGATGCTCAGACCGGGAGACTGGCTAGCAATTAGAGTTACCAGAGAGAAGGTAGAATGAGATATCGGAATGGTTAGAGGTGGTGTCTCCGGTCAGTCTCCAAGAATGGCGGCGATGTGGAGCGGCTCAGTGGGATCCATGTTTGTCTTCTTTCGGTCAGATGTTCCATCCCTCCTGTAGCTTCCGTCCCTCCCGTAGTTCTCGCCGCCGCTCTCGCCTCTTGCCTTGCCGGCCGCCTATAGCTAGGTTTTGGTCAGGGACGGGGATAAAACACGGTTCCGGGTGGTGGATTGTGTGCAAGAGAAAAACAGGCCGAAGATGGGGATACGCGGGGATGAGCGGGAAAGAAACTAGCCCAAAACTCTAGCGCCAACGGTCTTTCGGGGAAAGTTGGGAATTCGGCGTTGAGCCGGGATAATACTCGCCAAACCCCGGCACTTTGAACCTTTTTATTTTTTCTTTGCACCTAGATGTTTTTTTAGGCAACTACGGCGGGTATAAGCCGTCCTGAACCATTTTCATTATGAAAGTCTTACTGGGATACAAACACAATGGCTAAAGAAAGTAGCACACAACACATACACAAGAAATAACAGAGAAGAACAAAGAAAAGAACCTGGAAACGAGCAAGATCCTACATAACACCACCGAGCCTAATACAAAGCACCAAGCACCACATGAATAGACCAAGACTAGAAGATCAGGATGAGTGTCGATCGATCAGTCGAAGGGCATCCAGATGTCGAGACAACAACTAGAGACATCACCTGCTAGCCCACCGATTGCTCTACACCTTGCAGACCTAGGAGAGCGATAGGGTCATCGAACGGTCTCACATCGCCGAGGTACATCGCGACACCGAAAGCCGCCGACGATACCGAAGGGCAATGTTTCACCGAGAAAAACCATTGTGCCTCCTCTTCGCTCATCAACCATCACAAAATCAGCAACCTTGAGCAATTGCAAGACGACGCAACAAACATTGTCGAAGGACCCAGATCAGCCGAGACCTCAGCACAACACGAACATCCCTATAAGGAGGCCAACCATCGGGCATGGTGAACAGAGAACTTAGCTTGGGGCGACGTTGAGCATCGCACGAAGACCGGGGCTCGCCGATGACACCTGCGCTGGATGCAACAGGAGAGTGAGGGTTTTCGACGATGCTTCCAAGGAAGAGAACGACGCCCTCAGGCGACGCCATCGACGACACTGACAGAGGTCAGAGCAGAGTTTTCACCCCAACCCAAATCTCCTGGCCCAAAAACTGAACCTCAAATGACACTGAAGCTCAGCACCAATGAGGTGGGATTCCTATAGGATGCCTCCAGGGAGGAAGTGACGTCCGAAGACGATACCATCGTCAAGCTTTCGCCTGGAATCCCAAACTCTACATCGGGAGGCCGACAGGACGCCGACGACCCAGACAGCCCTAGCCACGCGCGGATCTTGGAGGTGGGCGCCACATGCACACTATTTGGGGGAGCTGGGAGGGGTCACACGGGGGGTGTGGAAGGCCGCGCCGGGAGTGAGCGCGGCCACGGTGGAGCGGCGACGCAGAGTGGGATGGAAGCGGTGGAGCGGCGACGCAGAGTGGGATGGAAGTGGGAAGAGGGAGTGATGCACAACGCCCAAGCTCGAGAGAAAACGATTCCCGCCGCCACCAGCCACTGTCGAGCTTTGCTCGGCGACGTATGCTGGCGTCGACCGGGGGGGGGGGGGGGGTGTTGTTGGGGAAGGGGCGGCGGCGGGATCTAGTAGGGGGGAGGGGGGGGGTTCCCGGCCTTTTGGTTATCTTGCTTGTAATGAAATTCGATTTTTTCGTTCCCTTGTAGAAAAAATGCGGATCAACAAGAGAATTAGTACAACAACACGACGAATTTTTGAAGCAGGCACCGTGTTATTATTTAACTAACCAAGCAATATGGTTTCTTCTCATTCCTCCCAATTAAACAAAATTTGGAAAAAGGGAAACACAAATAGTTGCAAGTAATCACAACGTTAGAAGAATTTGGTTTCTCCTTGGCCCAAGAAGAGATGGAAGGAAGCTAGGCCCAGTTCTTTTGGTGGCTTCTCTCAGAAGCTGCCCTACCCCAGCTTCCTGGAAAAGCCGGTTTAAAAAATTCGCGAAGCTTCCAAATTTTTTTAGTCTCAACTATTTTGGAAGCCTCGTAAATTTTTTGGACCGGAAGCCGGAGGAGGGCAGCTTTCTCGGAGAAGCCCAAAAAGAACTGGGCCTAAGTAACCGAGACCGACTTGAGCGGCCGGAGACGGCGAGCGGGTCACCAGGTTTCCTCGCGCTGCAACGGGCTCTTCCAGAAGCCGGCGCTGTTGAAGAGCGTCCAGACCTCCTCCTCCGCCTCGGCGAGCTCCTCCGCCGCCGCCGCCACCACCACCACCGCGGGCTTAGTCGGCCATTGGCACCACCCCTGCTCCTCGTCGGCCACAATAGCCGCTTGTTTTGCCTGGGCCGCGGCCAACGACCTGGGCGAGGGGCCCTCGGCGGCGACGACGACGAGGTCCTCCGTCTCCTTTCTCCGCCTGCGCCGACGGTTGCGGATGGTGCGGCGACAGAGCGCGGCGGGCGCGCGCACGGTGGCGAAGACAACGAGCTCGACGACGGAGAACGGGAGGCAGACGCTCACGGCCGCGCACCCCGCCGCCGTCCCCGCCGCCACCTCCCCGTAGCGCGACCGCCGCTCCTTCCGCCGCCGCGTCTCCATCGCTGGCGGCGACCGCCTCAGCCGCCTCTCTTCCATCTTCCTAGGCGACGACATCACGGGTGCCAACGCGCGGTTGTGGTGCACCCTGGCCGCCATTTATTATAATGTCTCGATCTCTCACGCTGGCGCGCACGCTGCCACTGGCGGTTCGTGGCGGTGGCGCTTGCACCTTCGTCAGAGGCTTCGCCGCATAGATATTGGCAGGAGGCGAGAGGCCGTGGTGGGCGGCGTCGCCGTCGGGAGATGGAGATTGGAATTCGAGGAGGAAGTGGAGGTGGCTGTTGAGGGATGCGGAGAGCGAGGCGTATATAGCCGTGTCTCGGCCTCTCGGGTCTGTGGCTCACCGGCCCGCCCGGCTTCGCGGCGCGGAACCCGCTAAGCCGCTCGCCTGTGCCACGTGTGGCCCACCGGACCCGCGCTACGCCTACGTGTCGCTCGCTGGAAAGAAGGGGGGGGGGGGGGGGGGGTGGACCCACCTACAAAATTCCCGAAAGAATTCGTGTCCTAGTTTCCCTCTCCCCCCGAATCGGGTGCGCGCGCGAGACGAGTTCACCATTTGCCGTTCGCGATCATCATCATCATCATCATAGTTTAATGATAGGAGGAGCGCGCGGGCGAGGTCGTGCGCGCGACGACGGGTTCCCCTGGGCGGTGGCGGAGGCCGATTGACCCGCGCGCGGTCAGACCATTCCATGGAGGTAATAAAGGATCGACAGGTATTCGAGAGGCGCGCCGTGTGGCGAGGTGCGGGCGTGGTGTTTGACGCAATGCGCGGCTGACGGTGGCTCTCGCGTGCGTGCAGAAGGACAGCGTCGCCGGCGTGGCGAGGAGGGTGACGTCGGGCGGGAGGGAGATGGACTCGCCGCGGTTCCGTGCGATCCTCCGGGCGACCAGCGGCCGGAAGAAGCCCCGCCCGCCGGACGTCAAGAGCTTCTCGCACGAGATCAACCCGGGGAGCGGCGGGGGCGCGGGGCACCAGCAGCAGCATTTCGCGGCGAGGAACAGGCCCCGTGGCGACGAGGAGTTCATCGGCGCCATCAAGACCAAGTTCATCAGGCTCAAGGAGGAGGTGGACTGCGAGCTCGGCGTCTTCGCCGGGGACCTCGTCGGCGTCCTCGACAGGACCGCCGGCGAGGACGAGGGGGAGGAGGAGGAGGAGGGCCGGCAGAAGGAGTGGCGCGTCACGCTCGAGGACCTGCTCGTCGTCGCGCAGAAGTGCGCCGAGATGAGCCCCGAGGAGTTCTGGGGCAAGTGCGAGGGCATCGTCCAGGCCCTCGACGACCGCCGCCAGGAGCTCACCGCGCCGGGCGTCCTCAAGCAGGCCCACACGCGCATCCTCTTCATCCTCACACGATGCACCCGCCTCCTGCAGTTCCGGAAGGAGATCAGCGGCTACTGCTACGGCGGCACCGACTACCACAAGCATCAGCACGTGCTGGGCCTGCACCAGCTCAGCGACCTCGGCCTCTACCCGTTACATGCCGGCGATGGCGGCTCCATGGAGCTAGGACGAAGGAGCACGTCCAGCCTCACCGAGCTCAAGGAGAGGCTCATAAGGAGGAGGATGCTCGAGCACAAGCACCTTACGCTTGACTTTGCCGGCCGACACTTCTTGGCTGAGCCTGGCGATTCTCCAGGTAGCGGCAGTGCTGGCAAGATATCGTCTTGGAAGAAGCTACCGTCGCCTGCTGAGAAGAACAGGCCCAAAAACACGGAAGCCAAGGAGGACAAGGTCACACCAACAAAGAAGGCAATAACCAGGAACAAGGTCGACGTGGACGAGATTGTTGAGAGGATCGACGCCGCTAGCATTCACCCGGATGGCCTGGCTTCTCTTGGGGACTCAGCCGTCAAGATCGAGATTTCACCTGAGTACCCAGGGGCCCAGAAAATAATTGTCGATGGAAAGCCGAGGATGATATGCAGGATCTGCGATTTTGAGATCCCGATGGCATGTGCTGAAGGCCATTTCATAGTATGCACGCTCGCTGATCGGTGTGATTCCAAGGGCTTGAGTACCGACAAGCGGCTGCAGAGGGTCGCCGAGGTGCTTGAGAGGGTCCTTGCTTGCTTTGAAGCGAAGAGCCCACATGATGCAGAATTTAATCATCTTCAGCACGCAAGACCTAGCACATCGAGTTTAACGGAAGAAGAGTCTGATGGATCAGTGGATCATGATTTTGACCTGTCTCATCTACTGACGGTGCCATCATCAGAATTGTTTTCACAAGTAGTTGCCACCTCTTCTGTTTCAGACAATTAGAATTCTTCTGATTTGATCCTAGTGGATTGTTGACATTGCGACCATGAAATTGGCAGGGAGCACTGACACCGGCATCAGGAAGCTTGTCACAATCACCATTATTGACACCTAGAACTAGCCACGCAGAATCACAGCTGACTAAACACAAGGGGTTCGTAGAGCTAGAGAATTTTCAGCAGGTTCGTGAATACTTCTTTATTTTTTATTCAGAGACTGTAATAAACTCTTCTTCTTTGGTGGCCTAAATACCTTTTTGGCAGGTTGAAAGTTTATTGACCATCGCTAGAGGCATTGAGAGCATACAAAGTTCAGAGTACAACTCACTGGAGGACTTGAGCTCTTACCTTGAAGACCTGAATGCTGTTATTGACACGAGAACAGTGGATGCCCTTGTTGTGGAGACGTTTGGGAGAAGAATAGCCAAGTTACTACAGTAAGTGTGCATTGCATGTTTTCAATATTTATTTGTGTTACTTATTTGGCACTTATAATTCATTTGCCATTAGGAGCAATATCCTACTTGCAGTTTTCTGTCTCTAATTTCACATACCTGGAGAATATTTCTTTACTGTCTTCTTAACATTGTGAGCTCTCAGGGAGAAATTTATGCAACTATGTGGACAAATAGATGATATGAGCACTGATTCATTAGGTCCAATAGATGAAGATGGTCCTTTGGAGACTAGTGTAAACTCAAGAACAAGCCAGCTGAATGGAAAATTTAAGGACCGTACCTCAATTGAGGACTTTGAAATTATAAAGCCAATCAGCCGTGGTGCATTTGGGCGTGTATTTCTTGCAAAGAAAAGGGTAACAGGAGACCTTTTTGCCATCAAGGTAATGAGAAGTACACCAGTCTCTTCATATCCTGATTCCTTCACAATGTCTTGCCTCCTTTACAATAAACACAAGGAAGCTACGAAGTTAAAGAATTTACTTGGGATTCGATTTATTTTTTCTCAGAAGAAGGGCTTTTATATGTACTTCATTTTGTAAAAAAATCCAAGCTCCTTGTAGCATTGCTTTTTCTTAGTTAATTCTGAACCAATGATGAGATTAAATGCATGACTTGCTCAAGACACTTAGATAACAACATCCGAAAAAGACACTTAGAGAACTCTTCAATAGAAACTAAATTTAAAAACCACACGTAACATGCACTGATAGTGTTGTTTGACACCAAATGTGCCTTGCTAGCTCCAGTGGCGACTTTTAATCATCAGTCCTCAAGCTTGATGGTATTATCACGCATGCAGGTGCTGAAGAAAGCTGATATGATCCGCAAGAATGCAGTTGAAAGCATTTTGGCGGAGCGTGACATCTTAATATCAGTTCGCAACCCGTTTGTGGTACGTATGCTGAATGTTTAGTATAGTGTTATGTTGGACTTCGCTGACCTTCCATCTGTGATGGACAGGTTCGATTTTTCTACTCCTTCACATGTAGGGAAAACCTTTATCTTGTTATGGAGTACTTGAATGGAGGAGACCTCTATTCCCTTTTGAGAGGCTTAGGTTGTTTGGATGAAGATATGGCAAGGACATATATAGCAGAACTGGTAAGTTACACCCACTTTTTCTTTGTCCTGGTTTATCTGACACTATTACACAAACAACTAAGCCAGAAGAACATTAATATCCCCTCCTTCGTCATATTTTTATTTATTTTAATTAATGAACAATAGAAATTTCATCTACTTGTAGGTTCTTGCGTTGGAGTATTTGCATTCTTTAAATGTTATTCACCGTGATTTGAAGCCCGACAACTTGTTAATATCTCGTGATGGCCATATAAAGGTTAAATTTTGCTACCCTTATCTTTTATGTTCTTTAAATGTTTGATTTTTTTAGAAAGAATTGTTATGCCCAAACAAAACAATAGCTCTATGCATTTGGATGATTTGGATTTTTCTTTCATTTTCACGCAGTTGACTGATTTTGGGCTATCAAAGGTCGGCCTTATAAATAGCACCGATGATTTATCTGGTCCAGATGTCAGCAGTGTTCTAGTTGGTGACCATCAACCGACAGATGCAGAGCAACGTGCACACAAGCGAGAGCAGAGGCAAAAACAGTCAGCTGTGGGCACTCCTGACTATTTGGCCCCTGAGATACTACTGGGGATGACCCATGGTATGTATATATGCTTCTTATGTGGAACTTATTTAAACTTAAAAGTGTTGAATCGATCACTCCTATTAACCTTTGTGGACAGTGTAAATATCTTAATATTATCGTTTTTCATGCAGGCCCAAATGCAGATTGGTGGTCAGTTGGTGTCATTCTCTTTGAGATTCTTGTGGGAATTCCTCCATTCAATGCTGGGCATCCACAGGTAGCATCACATAGGCTTTTATCTTATCTAATTTATTGATCCTAATAGGATACACCTTTTCCTGTTAGCGCCACATATTGTTACATAATTGTTATCTACATAATGATGATTAAATTACTTAATGTATTGTAAAGAGGGAGACTGGTTGAAAATAACTTCTCATTTATTCACTCTCATGCCACAATGTTCATTGATATGTATTTTCCATAAATGTGAAGTGAATAAACAGTGTTTAGATCATCAACAGTATTGGTTACTTACAGATAATATTTCTCAATGGATCTCCATGTCGACTATGTTTCTGAATGGTTTTTCAGCAGCTATATTAACAATATTGGTTGCTCGCAGATAATATTTGACAATATAATGAACCGGGAAATACCTTGGCCACAAGTACCAGAGGAACTGAGCTTTGAAGCATACGACTTGATTAACAAGTATGCCATGAAAATATTGTTTTTGGAAATCTTTTGCTCTCTATTAAGTGCAGTTGTGTGTTTTCTTCAACAACATTTCCTGGCTGATCTACAGTTATGTGTGCCAAATAGAATAGATCTCTATGGTACAAATGTCATTTTAACTCATTTTGTTTTCATGCTAGGTTGCTAATTGAGAACCCGGTACAAAGATTAGGTGCGACCGGTGCTGGAGAGGTACCCCTTTCCTTATTTCCCTTTTGGAAATTATCCCTCTCATGTATAGGACACTAACTGAAATATGCTATTAGAGCAGGTAAAGGCTCATCCGTTCTTTAAAGGCATCAACTGGGATATGATTTCTAGACAACAGGTTAGGACCTAACCTCTGCTAATGCGTAGTCGAGAACATCAGACATTCACTTCCTGAAAATATCTCATAACCATCTTCATTTTTTTTAGGCTGCGTTTATTCCTTGTACAGACGATGAATATGATACAAGTTATTTTGCGTGCCGTCATGCGTGGGGTGCTGCTGATGATCAAGTCCACGCAGTCCCCAATGAGTACGATGACAGAAGTGAGACTAGTAGCATGAGTTGTGGCAGCAGTCCACATAGTTGTGATTACGAAGAAGATGTACACCACATGACTCCCTCTTAATTACCCCGTATTGTGATGAAAAGTAATCTGGGTCATTCTACAGCAGTCAACTCACATCTTAAATTTTCTACTGAAACCATTGACAGGGCGATGAATGTGGTAGCATGGAAGAATTCGGAGCTCCTCTGTCCGTGAAATATTCTTTCAGTAACTTCTCATTCAAGGTAAAGCCAACCCTATTCCGAACTTTCCTGATTCTTTGAATTATGTCCTCGGTAAGTTAAAGCATCTTCCCTCTATTTGCAACCAGAACATTTCCCAGCTGGCATCAATGAACTATGATCTGATAACGAAGCATAACGAGGATCCTTTGCACTCCTCGAAATCTTGAGTCCCACGACGACAAATCAGCTCCCTCCACAGGACATGACTAGTGTCTCATCGGTAAGCTGACATCTAACTCTTGCTTGATCAGGCGTTCAGAAGTAACACTGTGCACCGAGTAAAAATTGATGCACTCTCTTGGGTTTTATTCGTCATGCAGGAACAGAGCTTCCCCAGACACCGACTGTACTAGCGAGTGATGTGATACCAAGTGTAGTGTAGCGAAGATTTTGAACCTGCTCGTTCTGCTCTGGAACTCCACGATCGATCGATCGATTTGACCAGCTAGTGAGCAATGCGCAGCTTTCTTTTTAATCTGTACAGGAAAGCACTTGATCTGCGTCACAGAAAGACCGCGGTGTCGATAATGTAGTGGTTGCACAGGGATCATGCACTCCATAGGTATTGGAATCCACTGTCGAGTGTCATCTCGACACTCCACAGCTGCTGGTTGTACATAGCAGTGTCATGTTAGAACATTTGAAATAGGCAAAAACAAGTGTAGAACTCTCATCTCTGTTTGAAAACCTGCAAGCCATGGCAAACTAAATTTTTTTGTGCCGAGAAGTGCTTTGTGTCAATAGTGAAACATTTCGCCCGGAATTGCTTTGATCTATGCGCAGTGATCACATTTTCATGTGTGTGGAAGTTACTATCCAATAAATCAAAACAAAAGAGTTGCTTCCTCCGTCCTAAAAAGGATGTCTTAGATTTGTTAAGATTTGGATGTATCTACATATTAAAACATGTTTAGATTCGCTCTAAAAAAAAGTTTAGATTCATTCAAATTTGCGACATCCTTTTTTTAGGAGGTAGGGAGTACTTACTATTATCTGATTGTCCTCTCTACAGTTCCAGAGGTGCATATGCCATAGTGAGAGGATATCGGGATTTTGCATTTTCAGCAAGGAATGTGAAGTGAAATATAAATCCCAATGCTTTGCTAGACGGTGGCAGCGGGCGCTTGAAACATAGCCATAGATCTCCGTTCGGAACAGATTGGCTGACGTTGTGAACAAAAGGCAGCGGCTGACTTTAGCCTCTCATCCACCGTGTGTTTCACATCCGATGGCTAGTCGATTCCTCACACCCCTCAGTGCAAAACAGTACAGCCCAGTTCAGAAATAAGCCCAAGTAAAGCCTAGTTCAGGCTGACGCAGACAAGCAGAAAAAATATCCAGAAACAGACAAAGCTCTGCTTTAGCACATAATTTTCATACTGTTACCGACTATATTTAGTGCAACGTTTAAAAGAACCTTCAGTTTTGCTACCCACATCGAAGTACCAGTTTCAGAAAAAGAAAAGGCAGCAGCGCCAAATCAGTACCCATACAGAGCAGCACCAAACAATATGGCCTGAATCAGCTTAGAGGCATGAGTTTAAGCACGGTGAAGCAAAATAACCTTCAGCATGAAGTTAAACAGAGAGTAAAGTGTGACGTTTCAAAACATATATCTAGTCCAGAAAAACAAAATAACCTTCACCATGAAAGTTGCTACTAAAAGAGGGGTCTAAAGAAGATTTTCTAAAGAGAAATCACCAATTTGACGAAGACCCTGCAATGTTAAAGGAACTAGTCAAACATAGGAATATTATTTTCCATTGAATCAATTAATTAAACACTCGTATGCTCCATTACCATTAGCAGCTCAGTGTAGCTACTGATGCTATCCATGTCACTGATTTCTTCAAACCCATCGCTTTTATCCTTCAAAGCATGCTCTGCTGCTACTTGAGTTTCTGCAGAACCGGCTTTCTCCTGTTGCTGTATAAAGTAATGCAGCTAGTTATTCTCAATATGATTGAATATTAGAAGATTGCAAGTAATTAAGGAACATACACTAGATTTTTTTGGCACTTTCTTTTTGAACTTGCGTAATTTGTCGACCCAACTTCGTTTTCTTTTTGAACTTCTTGGTTTAACCTCCTTTTTCTTTAGGCGTGCAGCACCAAGCAAATCTTCTTCTTGTTGAACATCTTGTTGGGAATTATGTGATTTACTCAAAATATCCGAACGTGCATTCATTTTATCCTCCAAATTCTTACCAAGGCAATCAAGTGCATTATCTACTAACAAGCAATATTCTGGATTGTTGGCTGCCATATATGCCATGTTAGAAAATTTGTGGGAGAGAAATCTGTAGCGAAGCATAGCATCCAATTTTGGATTTTCAATAATGCTTCTTCCTTGATTGTCTTGTATAGTTCCACACCGTGCCTCCCTTGTCCATCGCTTCAAAATATAATGCTTTGGCAACAACTTGATGTTCATTAAGTCAAGAACTTTCAACGCATGGCAGCACAAAATTCCAGTCCTTGTAAACAACTCACAGCTACATAAAGTTGTTTGGTCCAAGGAATTTCCAACAACTATGCGCTCCCTCTCCACAAAGGCTAAACCATCATCCCCGCTCCCAATCGCAACAGCATAGGTGCTATCTCCCTCCAATAGTCTTGCGTATGCAGCCATGGATCTTTCATATTGAGTTTGGAACGCTTCAAATATAGTGGGTGTGTATAATTTGCTAGTTTGCACCAACATGGGTGCCTTCATTCTTACTCTAGGAATTTTTTTCCTAGCTTCAAATTCTGCCTCTAGTTCCTTGTTTCTTTTTCCTTCCACTGCCCTTTCAAAATGCTTTAAGAACCGAAGGATATCAAAATCTGATTTTAAATGTTTTTTCAAGTCACTATTGAAACTCTCACTTAATTGTGTACTTCTCATACCCAATGAGAAAACATCCTTCATGTAACACTCAGCCCATTTTTCTCTGAACTTGTATATACTATCAAACCATGTCTTCTTCTCCACCTTATTTCTCATGGCGCCAAATGCTTCTTCAAAAGCAGCCTTGTCCTCAATATCATACATGCAAGCACTGAAATCTGAGAGTATATGTGGTTCTTCATCCTTCTTCTTTCCATTTCCAGGAGGTGATTCTTTATCTTTATCTTTAACATGGCACAAGTGTTTGACAGCATTTTGCATTATGTGAAAGGTGCATAAACCATGCCATGCTTCCGTGAATACTTCCTCAACAGCATTTCCCATTGCAGTGTCCTGATCGGTGTAGATAGTTTTAGGTTGCTTCCCATTATGTGCAGCTAGAAAAGCCTTAAATATCCATGTAAAAGAAGGACATGTTTCATCAAACATAAGAGCAGCACCAAAAATGACGGTTTCCCTAAACTGATTGAATCCAACAAAGACACCAAAAGGCCGATACTCTTTGTTTGTTCCAAAGGTAGTGTCGAATGTGATAACATCTCCAAAGTGTGCATAATCGATGATCATCTTAGCATCAGCCCAAAATATATTGGCTATATCTTCATGACAATCCAGCTGCAAAGCATAATGGAACGAAGGGTTCTCGGAAATCTTGTCCTGAAAATACTTTAGCATGCTTCCCGCCTGACCATATGCCAACTCTCTTTGACGCTTGCTCTTCAAATAGTTTTTATGGTCACGACAAGTGTAGGAAAGATTCATTGGTCCACCTACTCGTCGACAAGCTAACTCATGAGAAGCTTTTGGCCCAATTCCAGAATCATCAGCTGTTTCAATTTCAAATGCTTGCATTTCTGAAATCTTTCGTTGTGATACCATCAAATGAAAGGTTTGTGGCAAATACAAGTTGTGGTTATGTTCAAGAGACAATTTAGTCACTTCATAATCTCTCACCACTAGATCAAGTGAAAGAATCATATGAACATCACAACCTGTTCTTGTTTTAGCTCGAGGATTCTTTATCACACGATTTCGGTTATCTTCTGCTCGAAAACCCTCCTTTGCACAAACATATCTGCACGAAGTGATGCTGCCATCAATCTTGCTCTTATTTTGATACCTTTTTCTGACCTCAAAGCCTGCTTGACCTCCATAGCTGACCCAGAACGACCAAGCCTCGTCCAGATTTCTAAATCTCAGGCCAACTTGAGGTACGCAACTAGGATTCACACCCTTCCTACATGAAAAATAAGGGCAAACATATACTATGTTGCACGTCAGGTTGCCAAACAGAGTATTATAATCTGCGATGGTAATGTCACCGACCTAGTACATTGTGGCTGTGCCATCGAAGATTGACTGAAGGCAAGAATTCAAGGCATGCTGCAGCAATCAAAAATCAAACTAATTTTTCAGTCTGAGAGAGAAATCAAGAATTACGAAGATAGAAAGGGGTAAAAGATGCCATTCATAATAGAAGGGAACGGGAGATTACTACGAGCTGGACTAGGAGGGAGCCGGGCTGCCGTCGTCAAAGAACTCCCAGCGCGTGCGCCCGGCGCCGTCGCCAATCGCCGTCACCACGCACAACTCAGATCTTCTCCCGCTACTCCCGCCAAAATCAGCGATGCTGCCCGCCAAAATCAGTCTATATCATTCTCTGCCTCCACGACGTGGGCTTTGTGGGCTGGAGCTGGGCTGTGCTGTTTTGCACTGAGGGGTGTGAGGAATTGACTAGCCATCGGATGTGAAACACACGGTGGATGAGAGGCTAAAGTCAGCCGCTGCCTTTTGTTCACAACGTCAGCCAATCTGTTCGGATCTTCGCTTGCCCCTTGACTGCTGAAAACTTTATCTGAATTTTGACACTTAGTGTTTTTGGCATCAAGACCTGGTTAACTGGTTCCTGACACCTAGTCTCTCGGACGTCAAGAGCAGTCGTTTCGATTGTCTGCCTTGCTACTCGGGAATTATATTGTTGGCTTGGTAAAAATCAGAGACATGACCGACGTTCCTGAATTCACCCGACTTAATTGAGGTTGTAATAAACTCAATTGAAATTGCAGGCAACAAAGTGCCCCTTGACTCATTACACAGGCTATCGCTAGAAGTAGCAGGCTTAGCTTAAACCTGACCTGGCGAATGCTTCTGAAATCAAAACTGGACCGGAAATTAATGCAGGCAACAAAGTGCTCCTTAATTAACCCAGATTACAGACATGCTTAACAAGCAAGGCGAGTCGAGGAGTAGGCCGCCTTGCGCAGCGCCGGCCGGACCAGCCTGCTGCCACCTGCGCCAGCGGTGGCGTTGGCGGCGCGCCGTAGCTCGTCGAGGTCTGTGGCCGCCACGTCGTCCGCGAACCGCACCTTCTTCTTCGTCCTGCTCCGCTGCAGTTGATCTGCTCGGGTGGCTACATGATGTATGCATGTGCATCGTTAAATCTGGCTGGTTGTGTGGTTGCGGCTGTTAAATTAAGGAGATGCATGCCTCGATCGATGCCTTACCGACGGTGCTGTTGAGCTTGAGGTTGGAGTCGAGGCGGCGGTGGAGGTGGTAGTAGGAGGCCAGGATGACGCCGGTGGACACCACGGCGACGGCCACCATGCCCAGGCCGCTGACGTTGCTGCTCCGGTCCACCATGGATCTATGTGTGCAATGCAATGTGTCAAAGCTATGTCCTACTATATAACCATGGGTGGAGGGAGAAGCCATGGTTGTGTGTGCGTGACTGCGTGTGACTGGGTAAGCCACGAGGGAAACGCATGGAAAGCCGGCCGGCCGTCTAGATGCGGCGCCCCGAGTTCGTTCATTCCTTGGAACAAGCAATGGGATAGTTTAGATTTACAAGCTATGACAGATCGTCGTCATCTTCCAAGCTACGGGCCGCGCGTTCTCCTCCTTTTAAACCATCTTTTCAACAAATCCGTCGACTGGCTGGTTGTGGTTTGCGTGAAACAGCATTCGTCTAGTTTAGACACCTGTGCGGAATACCATGTGAAAAAACAAATGTTGCGCGAGCGGATACGTGCCTTCTAGAGGTTGTACATAATTCAGTTAGATCGTGTCGCTCTGGGAACAGACTTTACTGCTGGTGTCTTGTACGTCTGGGCGAGAGGCGTACGTCGGCGTCCCATTTTCTGGTTTGTTGTCTTTCTTTTTAGATTTTTGTATACTCCCTTCGTCACGGTTTGGAGGGCATTTTAGAAAGATTGCATTTTAGAGAGATTGTTGGAACCTAGGTAAACACTGATTGGGGCCAGATTTGTGCCAAAACATGCGTCCATTAATTATTTGGCGCCCTATTAAACGTAATTACTCAATGGAAACGAGAAGTTTAGACTCATGCATTGGTGGAGTTACATGCAAGAATTAATTTCTTAGCTGCATGGAGTAGAAAGTAGGGAGAAAAAAAGGGCATTAATTTTGTAATTAAGTCTAACGCGCCTAGGAGGAGAGGAGTTTTAGAAACGCATGGCTTTTGTAAGACGCCATCTAAACCGTGACGGAGGGAATAGTAGGAGTACATGTTTTTAATAATATAAACTTCTTTGGCATAAATTATGCACGCCCTCCGATCTATAATAAATGTCGTTCATTTAGTACAACTTTATAGTAGTAAATCAGCCACATTTATTACGAATTGGAGGTGATAATTAAACCTTTATGCATGGTATACATTTTTCTTAAGAGGTATATACACTTTTAGTCCCACATCTTGCACTCTAGAAGTATTTTAGTCCCACATCTTGTAAACTGAACAAGATTAGTCACACAACTTGAAAGCATTTTAGTCCAACTTGATCAAACTTCAGCAAGTCTGACTAAATTCTTCTACCTACAACGTCGTAATTTTTTCATAATCACTCATGTGTATTTTTCTTTAATATTTGTGTTCTTAATGCAAACTGATAGACAGACCAGACGTACAAATAAAATAAAACGCCTTGGAAAGGATTCGAGCACAACAACTTTCAATAGGTGCACAAAGGCACAACCACTAACCCAACGGAATCTACTGTTTAATTACTCACGTATTTATTTTATATAAGATGAAAGCACACGGCGCATGTAAAAATGCAATTCAAAGTATCAAAAACTCCTTCAAAAAATATATACGTGTGTGCAATGATGTAAGCATTTTTATTGTGCAAAATTTAAACCCTGACTGATTTGTACTGGGGCTAAAAGAGAGATAATTTTTACAGGATTTGAAGGTGCACAGTTCGTAAATAGAGATTTTTACTTTTATGTTCTTTATGTAGCACATAACACAAATTATTTCGAATTAAACGTATTTTTAAATGTCCAAAATAAAGACTTACATGTATCTCGGGTGTGTCTCCACGCGAGCGACCAAAGCGGCGCGCAAGCCCTAGCTCCCCGTCGCCCCTCCCCACCCTCTCGCCGCCGCCGGCGTTGGTCGCCGGGAAAACCCATGCGGTGCCGGTGGCGACGGGTCCTCCTTCCCCCGGCTCAAGCTTCCTAGGCAGGACGAAGGAGTCTTGGCGCGCAGTGCGGCTCGACAGAGGTTGGTGATGGTGCTCGCGGCTGCTGCCTCCGCGGTGGCGGCAGGGGTCGAGCTCGCCCCGTAGATCTCGGATGGCGTCGCGATGGCCTCTCCTCACCGGCGGCGGTGCTCCGAGGAAGTTGAAGGTCCGACGTGTTGCGGTATTTCGAGAATGTATTCTGGGTATATACACTCAATTAGTTAAGCTCCAGTTTACTGCGCTCTAGTATACATAATTTTCTTTTCTGGTTTCATAGTTGAGCCAACTAGATAGCTAACCTGTTGGCTGACGTATGTGTGTATAGCCAAACTAGGACGCAGCACTCCAGATATATAATATATAACAGAAAACCTCTCTTGAAATAACATATCCCTATGTGCTGTAGTGGCAAGCATCTATTTCTTTAGCACCACTCAAATCATGAGTTCAACTTCTCACTGCTCATTGTTGTTTATTTATTTATTTTCTTATATATAGTTGTACAACTACTGACAGGTGGAGCCGTACCAAGGTTGCAAATCCACTAGTGAACGAATTTGGTTAAAATCGTAAAAATTCAATTAAATTAGACTAAAATGCTTCCGGATTACAAGTTGTGATACTAATCTTGTTCAGTTTACAAGATGTGAGACTAAAATGCTTCGAGAGTGCAAGATGTGGGACTAAAAGTGTATATAGCTCTTTTCTTAATTATGTTCATTGGTAAGTATAGGTTTGCTCTAATAGTGTCTTCTTATACACGTAAAAAAAGACCAGTACAAGCAAGTCAGTCGTCTCGTGTTGTGTGAACATTCTGAAAAAAAAAAAACGTTTCATATGGATGTAAATATTGTTCAAAGTGTTTCTTTATGCGTGTGACTTTCATAATTTGATACAATTAGGCTTTCATTGGACTCGTGTTGGCTCCAATATGTTTTATCTCCCGCGAGCCACGCCTTGCCGACCATGGAATAAGCCATGCCACGTGGGAGCCATATTTACCATGCATATTGCACGCAATTCTGCTGGGCCTAGTTGTGTGCAAATATTTTCTACCACATGTTTATTGTTGTATGTGTTGTCCTTTTGTCTCTTCTATTCCCGCCGTTTTACCGACTTCTCGTGATCATCTATAAATAATACAAACAATGGAGACAATTTCTGTAAATCAAGAGCTACAATATGCCTCACCAGTACTGCAGAGTCACTGATGATAGTCCATGCATGGTCTCGGGCGCAATGAGCCCGGATGTCACGCCTAGGGTGGTATACCCTGTCCTTCCCACGATGGTCACGGAGGCGGAGCTGTACGCACCGCCACCTGGCCAAGCAAGTGCGCACGGTATCCCCGTACCCCCGTAATTCCGTTGGCTGGTAACAACAAGTCCACCTCCTCCCCCACCCTTCCTGCATCCTCCGATGCGTCATTGTTTGACTCCATCCCATCCGTGGAGGTGGTGGACGACACTGATTCAGCGAGTTTGGTCTCGTCGCTGGATCTCGCGCCTAGGGTGGTATACCCCCGTCCTCTCCCATGCCGACGATGGTCACGGAGGTGTGAAAGAACATTTCACGATCTCTATTGTTTTGTGTGTTAGATAACAATACCAAGGATTATTTGATTGTGTGTTAAGTTCTGTAGATTATTTTCCCCCAAATCAACTTCATGCCAAATGCAGCTAAACAAGGGTTTTGGGGGCGGATTATCCACCCCTGTCAAAGGCCGGATTATTCGCACTGCCTCGATCATCAAACGGTGCCAAGGCGCATCGTGCGGTATGGGGGCGGAGTTTTCCCCGGATTGTTCGACTAGGACTAGATTTTTTCCCTAGCCGGATAATTCGCCCCTTCCAGGGGCCGGATAATCCCCCTAGGCATTTTTCACAAAGGATCCAAGGCGCATCATGCGGTATGGGGGGTAGAGTTTTCTCCCGGATTGTCCGACCAGGGCCGGAGTTTTTGCCCTGGCCGGATAATCCGCCCCTCCCAGGGGAGCGGATAATCCGCCCCCAAGTATTTTTCTCCAAAGGACCAAGGCGCGTCAAGCGGTATAGGGGGCAGACTTTTGGACTGGATTTTCCATTTCGGGTCGGATGTTTGTCCCGACCGGATTATCTGTCCCCCACTTAGGCCGGATTATCTGGCCCAAGTTTCTTCCAACAACAACTTTCTGGCAGGGGGTATATATACCCCATTTGATCCTCATTTCAAAGCCTCTTGGATCCCACAAAAAGTGCAGTGTTGTTCCACGAGATCTCCACTTCCGTCCATCTGAAGGCTTCGATATTTGGAGAATCGAAGGAGGAGTCCTTTAACTTCATTAGCACCAATCAATATATTCATCTCCCCCCATTCACTTGGGGGCCTCTTCATATAGATTTTCTTACGAATATCTAGATCTCAGTTTTGTTATTGATAAACTTATTTTTTGTGGTAGCTTGTTGTCATCTCGGGAGCCTCTAATTTGGTTGTGGATGTGTGCCCCGGTAGTGTTGTAAAGGCATCGGTTCCCACCTTGAAGGGTACCATATAGCGGAAAGGTGGATCGGGCCTCTTATGACGAGATCCATTGAAGTCCAGGGTGAGGCCTATTGTGGCGTGGTGGTCTTAGTACCGTCCACCCCTTCAACGCAAACATACTTCCCTTAACAAAGCAGGAACTGCGGTAAAACAAATCTTGTGTCTCTGCGTGCTCCACTACGGCTACCTCGTTTCTCTCACTGCCTTTACTCGCTTAGTAGATAGGTTGGCATATAGGTAAATTCATCTTAGTTGCATATCTAGAGAATTTACCTTTGTGTCAAGCGTAAAACTGAAAAAGAATTAAAATTTGGAGTAGCACCTATTCACCCCCTCTAGGTTCCCATATGATCCATTTCAATTGGTATCAGAGCCTCGGCATTTTATTTGGGCTTTACCGCCTAAGAGAGTATGGGTAGTAAGTGAGATGGTAGTGAGGCTGTGGACAAGGTCACTATGGAAGATCTCAAGTCTTTGGAAACAAACTTGATTAAAACCATGGAGGTCCAAATGCAAGAAATGTGTGAAATGATAGCTTGTATCATTCCACCCATAGCCACGCCTCCATCTTATGTTGAGGTTACAACTCCTCTTTTAAAGGGCAAAGTTAAGGCTAACTCCATTGAAGAAGATTTGGAGGGTGAAAATAAAAATAAGAGTTCCTTCTCGAAAAAGGGGAAGTGGTAAGGAGGATTATAGTGAGGTTTGTCACTTATACTCACCTGATCCACCAATCCCTTACCCTCATATAAAAACAATAGGGGTGAACCACCCAAGCTTAGTGCATCTTCTTTTAACCTAATGGCAATTTTAATGAAATCTCATGTGTGCAGTTCATCTATTGAGTTATGGAAGATTATCGAGGTTGGTCTACATGTTGTGGATCCAACCAATATGACAAGAAGAGAAGTTGTTGATAGCCAACTCAATGCTACTGCCTTGCACATGATTAAGCTTGGTGTGGGTCCTAATGACATGCCACACATTGAACATATAGGCACCGCTAAGGAAGCTTGTGATGCCCTCACCGAGTTGTTCATTGGAAATGAGAGCATGAGAAGGAATAGGTATGATGCTCTAAGCAATCAAGCTGAAGGTTTCTACATGATGGATGGTGAGGACCACGAAGATATGTATAGAAGATTCAAGTCCATTGCCACCACATTTAGAAATCATGGTGGCACACATGTTGATGATGCTTGGATCAAGAGGAAATATGTAGGTGCTCTTATGTCATTTGAACCCACAGACTTGAAGAGCCAACAAGGAAGAAACAACTACCACCTCATGACTTCCAATGAGTTTATGCAAGATATGGCCGCATTCAAGGTTGCATCCAAGAACGCTGAAGATGCTCGTGCACGAGCAATTGGAATGCAAAAGGTGTTAATGTTGCCTTGAAGGCCAATATTGTTGAGCAAGAAGAAGATGATAGGAACATTGACATAGCTTCCATGAGCTATCCCGAAGAGCTCAAACATGCACATGGTGAGTATATTGTGTTTTATGCAAGAAACTTTTGGAAGGACCCTGCCAAGGCAAAATCTGAGCTTGAATGCAAGAATGAATCAAGTGGAAGAAAGGAAAACGTTCCAAAACTGAGACCTTGTTATAATTGTGGAGACCATTTACATTTTGTTATCCAGTGTCCTTATCAAAATAGGGAAGACCATGGGGGTAGACTGGTTCTCAAGGAGAAGTCAAAAGCTTCACGCAAGAAGCCATTCAACAAGAAAAATGTTCCTTATAAGAAGCAACCAAAGATAGTGTTGGTATCCTAAGAGGAGTAATCATTTGGAAGTGAAGACGAAGAGGATGATGATGGTTCAAGAGAGGTGGCTGCCATAGCTATCACATCTACACCAACAGCTTCGCTCTTTGACTCTCCTAATGAGAACTTCTCCAACACGAATTCCACTTGTCTTATGGCAAGGGGTTCCGAGGTATCACCTTCCACCACTTCCTTTCCTAAGACTACTATGAATGTTGATATGGATGATTCTACTAGTCTTAAGGTTAAGAAAGAAGTTATTGCTTTGGATCATTTTATAACTAACTTGCAAGGTGAGCACAAGATGCATTTCGGGGCCCTCATGGGCCAACTTGTTCACTCAGAGGAGCTTCTTGAATAAAAGGGCAGAATTGAAAGAGACGATGCAATGGAGATATCATCTTTAAAGAATACTCTAGAGGAAGAAGAGGAGATTCGGGCTTCCCTCGAGTATAGGCTTGAGTCTATTGAGGAGTCACATGACGATACAGTGGATAAACTAATAAAGTAACTCGATCATTCTATTGCTATAGCAAAAAGGTTGAAAAGGAGAAGGTTGAATTTTTGGCTGCTCATGCTAGACTTTCCGAGAAATTGGAGGAACTTGACATTGCTCACAAGGCTTTGGAGAGTGAACACTATTCTCAATGAGTCTCATGATCAGCTCCAAACTCGACTAGCCAAACATGATGTTGCTATCACCTCTACTCCTTTGTGTGATCATGCAGATATCCTTGAAGAAAATGCTATATTAAAGGATGATCTTGCCAAGTCATCAATTCCCAAAGGTAAGGAAGCACTCGATGATCTCTTGAGTAAGCAAAGAACAAAAAATGATAAAGAAGGACTTGTCTATGTCTCCAAGACGAAGAAGAACAAGAACAAGAAAAAGAAGGTCAAGAATGCTCAAGCAAAGACAAGCACCATAGAAAAGAACATCACGAAGGACAAAACTGATTATGATGGTTTTGCAGGACCTAATAATCCTAATTATGAGTTATTTCATGATTATTATGGTGATGTCTATTCTAGTTATATTGGTATTATATTGCTTGTTTTATTTGGGTTCCAAAGACCCTTGTTACTAACGTGAGAGCACCCAATGAAAAATAGGTACCTAAAACCAAGAATTAATTTTATTGTAGGGCTATGATTATGGTGGGTCGAAATGGGTGCTTGATAGTGGATGCACAAGTTACATGACCGGAAGCAAGGAGATCATCATGAAGATGAGGCATAATCATGATCAAATAACCGTCTCATGTGGTGATAAGTCCAAGTCAAAGGTATTGGGTCTTGACAAGGTTGTGGTTGCGCACGATATTTCTCTCGTGAACGTCATGCTTGTTGAGACCCTTGGGTATAATTTACTTTATATTTGTGCCCTTGGTAAGATGTGATTTGCTGTTTTCATTGATGATGATATAGTGGTACTCTTGTGGATGAAGTCTCTAAAGGTCTATTTCGTTGGGTATGTCGAAAATGACTTGTATGTGGTGGACTTTTCGGAGAAAATCACTATAGGTCCGGTCTGCTTATCCGGAAAGGCCGATGCGGGTTGGTTATGGCATCACCGTCTAGCCCATGTCAACATGAGAAGTTTGCAAAGTCCTCACAAGGGTGGCCACATTCTTGGACTAAAAGAAAATGTTTCCTTTGCCAAAGATCGTGTTTGTAGGTCTTGCGTTGAAGGAAAAACTGCATGACTCTCCCCATCGAAGGAAGACAATTATTTCATCAAAAAGAATCTTAGAGGTCCTTCATGTGGATCTTTTTGTCTCCATCTCATGCAAGTCTCGGTGGGAAGAAGTATTGTCTTTTCATTGTCAATGACTACTCAAGGTACACATGGGTCTACTTCTTCAAGTAGAAAAGTGAGACTCAACAAACCATCATCGACTTTGCAAATGAGGTTGAACTTCAACACAACGTTCCTTTTTTGTCAATAAGAAGCGACAACGGCTCCGACTTCATGAACTACACCCTGAATGAATTTCTAAGTGAAGAGGGGATAATACACCAATATTCTGATACGTACATCCCTCAACAAAATGGTGTATGCGAGAGGAAAACCATACTTTAATGGATATGGCGAGGTCTATGTTGGCTTAATTCAAGTCCCCATATAATTTCTAGGTTGAAGATATATCCACCGCATGTCACTCTTCAAACTGGCTTTACCTCCGCAAGATCTTGGACAAGACCCCTTATGAAATACTTATCAGTAACAAGCCCAATATATCATACTTCCGGGTATTCGGTTGTAAGTGTTTCTTTCTCATTAAATGAGTCTATTTGTCTAAATTTGAGTTTAAGTCTTTAGAAGGTATTTTTGTTGGTTATGGTGATCCCACACTTATAGAGTCTACAACAAAGCCTCTGGAATTGTTGTTGAATCTTATAGTGTGGTGTTCGAGGAAAATGATGGCTCCCATGTGGGGCAAGTTGATGTTTTTAATATAGATGTTGAAATACCCCAAAAAGCCATAAGAAGAATGGGTGTGGGATTTTACCGCCCCGTTGAGGAACCCCTTGTTGCAGATCGGGAAGGACAATGCTCTACTCAAGTAGAGCCCTCATCTACAAAATATCAACAAACTCCACCTGTTGTAGCAACTACTTCACCTACTCAACAAACCTCTGAAGATCATCCATCATCTAATAAAGCTGGAAATCCCAGGCCAGATTATCCAGCTAGGGGAGCCAGATTATCCGGCCCTACTACTACCTCACGCACCAGTGACGATCAGGAAGCAGCTGAAATTCCCAGGATGAATTATACGGCCCCTCCTTCAGCCGGATTATCCGGCCCTGCAAGCCTGGAACAGCAACCTCCGATATGGTTGTAAATCAAGATCAAGAGCAAGTCTCTCCATCAACTGTCGGTACTGAACATACTGCTAATCAAGGTCAAGCTAATGGTCAAGACGAGGACCCGAATGGTGAAGAAATTCTTCCAAGAAACAATAAGGAAATTGAAACTCGTCGCAAAGCTCGAGCTGAAATAAATCTAGAACTTAGAGGTCACACACTTGAAAAAGTAGTGGGTGATCTAAGAAGAAGGGTGTCCACAAGGAGAGAGTTGGAAATCTTTAGTGACCATGAAGCTCATATCTCTATGGTGGAACCTAAAAATGTTTTTGAAGCGCTTGAAGATCCGGATTGGGTGGTTGCTATTCATGAAAAACCCAACAATTTCGAGCGCAACAAAGTTTGTAAGTTAGTAGATAATCCCAAAGACTGCCGCAGTGTTATCGGCACAAAGTAGATATTAAAAAATAAGCAAGATGAGAATGGGATTGTTGTAAGAAACAAGGCAAGATTGGTAGCACAAGGTTTCTCTCAAGTGGAAGGCATCGACTTTGAAGAAACTTATGCTCCAATGGCTCGCCTTGAGTCTACCCGTATCCTTCTTGCATATGCAACACATCAAATTTTAAATTATAGAAAATGGATGTTAAGAGTGCCTTTCTTAATGGACCTCTACATGAATTGGTATACGTAAAGCAACCCCCAGGCTTTGAGGACCCCAACTTCCCGAACCATGTCTTCAAACTCGATAAGGTGCTTTATGGCCTTAAACAAGCCCCACGTGTGTGGTATGAGAATCTTAAAGAGATTTTGTTAGACTGTGGCTTTGAGGTTGGGCGGATTGATCCCACTCTTTTACTAAGAAGGTTAAGGGGAGTTTTTCATGTATCAATTGTATGTAGATTGCATTATCTTTGGCTCTACTAACCAAGATTTTAACGATGAATTTTCAAAGCTTATGACTAACAGGTTTGAGATGTCTATGATTGGAGAGTTAAAGTTCTTTCTTGGATTCGAGATCAAGCAACTAAGAGATGGAACCTTTATTAATCAAGCAAAATAAATCCAAGACCTGCTCAAGAGATTCAAGATGATGGATCTTAATGGCGTTGCTACACCAATGCAAACTAAATGTCATCTTGAGTTAAATCCTAATGGTAAAGATGTGGATCAAAAGGTACACCGGTCCATGATTAGCTCTTTGATTTACCTTTGCGCATCTAGACCCGATATTGTGTTGAGTGTAGGAGTATGTGCAAGGTTTCAAGCGACCCCTAAAAAAATTCACTTGGTGGCTGTCAAGAGAATCTTCCAATAGTTCATTCATTCCCCTAACTTTGGTTTATGGTATCCCAAAGAATCTAATTTTTCTCTATGTGAATATACGGATTCAAATTGGGCTGGTGACAAGGATGATAGAAAATCAACTTCAGGAGCTTGTCAATTTCTGGTTAGATCCTTAGTATTTTGGTCTTCAAAGAAACAAAATTGTATATCTCTCTCCATCGCCGAAGCTGAATATGTGGATTCTGTGTAACTACCTCGGTGAATTACGCTCTTAGTTACAAGCCTGGATGAGCGGAAATGGTTAAAATAGTACGGTGGGGCCAAATGCCACTCACAGGTAGATCTTTCGGCCGTCCTAACCATTTCCAAACATCGGGACAAGAACGAGCGGCGTAATCGGCAGGCGAAGGGATCAACTACATACACAAATGAGTATGTATGCAAGCCACCATACAATAGTCCTCAGAGCCATTCCATCTAAAAGAAATAGAAATATTGCAACGCCATACGGCAAGATCCAAATATCCTAGATAGATATAATAGTTTAGGATATCTCCTCATACATCAAACATCAGAGTATTAGGCGGAAGCGGAAAACAAGATCCGAGTACGGATAAGAAGCAAATCGGCATAAGATGCCCCATAAATAAACACATCCCGCCCACAGATCTCACGGATCCCCGTTCCCGGAATCTCTACACCAAGTGATTGTTGCCAACATCGTCCGTCTCCTCCACCCAGTATCCATCTTGTGAGGGTACCTGTTCATCTGAACCAATAATTTATCGTGTGAGACCCTAGGGGTACTCAGCAAGTCTTTATGCCTCTAAAGGGGACACAACCTGGGGTGACGCAATTGCAGCAAAAGATAATACCTAACAATTCTATAGATACTCGCTAACCATCCGCCTAACCAAAGATAGACGGATGTCCGTAAATTAATAACAACAGCTATAACAGTAATATTAACAGATCCATCCTCCTCCTTGCTTACCAACGAGGAAGCGGACGAACAACCCCCCCATCCGTTGGCAGTTTTATTATCCATTCCATGAGTGTTGCACTATTTACTAGACAGGTACTTAGTCAAATTAAAAGCGGTACTTTAGTTATACTTGTCTATGATCGAGAAACTGTGCTCCAAGTCGTCCATAACCGCGGACATGGCTTTCAGAAAGTTTTACCCTGCAGGGGTGCACAAATAGCAACACACACTCGATCAACCTCGGAAAAACCAAATCAAAACCCAACGAGGCAGTCACGACAAAGCGATCACAGGATTCAGAAATATTTCAGGGGGCCACCCCATTAAGCTACCCGCAACGAAGTTAGCCGACTCCGAGATGGACTCAAGGTTTGCGTCAGTGGCTGTAAACGACTGGGAACCCGAAAGTGTGACTGGGCTTGTCGATACCGCGAAAACACTCCGCTTCCATAAACAGTACAGGTGCATCCTCGCACAATCTTAAATAAAGCAGTAAAGCATGGCATAAGTACAGGATAGTAATAAAGCTCCAAACTACTTTGTGGCCCCAAGAAATAAGAATGAATCAAGCTCTGGCTCAGGGGGGTCCATAGGCCTCCCGGATGTGGATAGCGCGAATATTCAAGGAACAGGAATCAAGTACTCGGGGTCCTACGGGACACAAGTGAGCATGAAAAACCAAATAGCAGATATTGCTCACCGGTGCCACTTTCATTAGTTATCCCATTACTACTCAGGTTAAGTTGTTTAGGTACCTCGTTATCCACCAGACACTCACATACCCTACGCATGCTGTGCTACGACTCGCATGGCTCAAACAACTCCTGTAGTAATGGCTCATGGGATGGAGGAACAAGCTTCGGTGGGGTTTAAAAGTAAAGGCTATGCAGTACTTGGGATTCAATTTAATGCAAACGCGACTCAATGATGCAAGAATAAGATAGAGGCAATAGGTACTGTATGTATGCAAGCATGTGGTAGTGCTTGCCTGGCAGCTCAGTTGAAGCGAGAGAAGGATCTGGGTAGTGCTCCTGGGTTTCTTGATATATCCCCTGCTCAGCGTCTATTCGAAGAAGAACCAAACAAACAAGGGCCAACATAAATAAAGTGCACAAGCATAGGGATAAAATGCATCAAGCAAACAATCATGCCATGATGAATGATGCACAATTTGCATGGCAATAATGTAGCATGGCATGGGTGAGGTGTGGAATACAAGAATAAGGCATTTTATTGAGTTTTGGTCACATTTTATCCTCAAATAAGTTGCTGTAATCTTTATATTTATATGATGCATGCTGCAATTCAGAACATGGATTGCATAAACAGAAAGGTCTCGTCGAGCTAATCATTTTAGACATATCATTTGTCAAATTTGGAGTTATAAAACAAAAGTTATTAATTAAATAAGGAAAAGGGCATTTTATTTGTAATTTTAATCAACTCAAAATTAAAGTGTTCAAAATATATTTTGAAGGGCATATTTGAAATCCTCACATTTTTCTGATTTCAAAACATATATTATTTTTATTATTTGGAATTATATTTGAAAAGTTATTTGAAACAGATTTAAATTTGTATTTAAACATTTTCTAGAATTATTTTTATTAAACAGATAAACAGGCAGATCTTTTTATACTCAGCCAGAGCTAGCCACAGTCAGTGACAGGTGGGGCCAGGCTGACTGGGACTCACACGCACAGAAAAGGTTTTCTCACCGCGGCTTTACCTAGCCTCTTCGAATGACAGGTGGGGCCAGCGGCCACGGGGGTCCACGTGACAGTGGGTGACACAGACGTGGCTGGCAGGAGGGGTACCGGACCGCGGGTTAATTCTAAGATACTATGGGGTGCTCTTTGTAAAAAGGACAGGGAGGCTGACTGGTGGGGCTCTGCGTACCGCGGGTTGAAGCGAAAAAGCAACGAGGGGTTTTCTGCAAAAAGGCACCGCGACACTGTTTTTCTTCTACGCCGTTTCTGACGAGAGATCGGTGCGCGGCACGGGGCGGGGGGATCGATCCCTGGTCGCGGGCGTGCGCGCTGAGGGACGGAGCCAGCGCGGCGGGCTAAGCGATGGTGACAGAGGAGCGGCGGGCGACTAGATTAGGCTCTATGCGGCGCAGGAACCCTGCAGGCAACAGCGAGCCCGACGCACGGACGACGCTCGACGGAAAGAACGGCGGCACTAGACGGTGATGGCGAGGCGGACTATGTCGGGGAGGGAGAGAGGCTCACCGCGGGCTCGATGGCGGGCAGGCGTGCAGCGGATCGGCGGTAGAGCTGGAGGACAGCGAGCTAGGGTCTGCGCGGGCGTCGTCGTACAGCGGCAGGCGTGGCCTTCTCCTCCTCGCTGGTGCGGTTCAGGGTGAAGCAGGGGGTACTCCACGGTCTCCTCGATCACCTCCACGACGTGTCCATCGGCTGGAGCGACGGGGGCGACGTGGTGCTGGCGGTGGCCGGCGAGAGAGGTTGGGCGTCTGTGGAGAGGAAGGGGAGGAGCGGCAGGCGCCCTGGGGTGGATCTGGGGGAGGCAGCAGGCGAGAGAGAGGGAGTAGATAGGGACGGGAGAGGAGAGGGGGTGCCGTGGGGGAGTGGTTAGGGATAGAGGTGGCTTCGGCCACCTTTTTCCTCCTCCTTCACGTGCGCTAGCTGGCTCGGGCAGGGCAGGGGCAGGGTAGATGGGGGCTGGAGACTGCCAGGTGGGGACAGCAGGGTCGGTGGGGAGGCTCGGCTGGAGGGGCCCTCATGGCAGAGAGAGAAAAGAGAGAGGGAGGGAGAGAGGGAGCTCGGGCTGGAGCTAGGGTTGGTTAGGTGGGAGGCTCGGGTTAGGTTAGAGAGAGGAGAGGGATTAGAGAGTGAGGGTATGGCTTAGGGTTTAAATGCTTGCATGCACCAAGCTTAGATCAACAAGAATAGGTGGAATTGGTGTAGGGTTTGGGTTTTAGTCATGATCCACTTGATCATGCATGGAAGGAGGTGAAAAGGAGAGGAAGGTGAGGAATAGAGAGAGAGATATGGTGGTGGCTTTTTAGCAAGACCAAACTAGATCAAGCCCAAGGAGTGGTAGAGAGGGAGATGGATGATTCACTCGAAAGATCAAATAAAAACAAAGGAGGACAAAAAATAGAGATGGTTGCATGGCCCATGCATAAATATTAATGCTAGGTTTCATCTTGTGAAAACAAAATAAATAGCCATGGCATTTATACATATGCATTCCATAAATATGGAATAAGCCAAGCTAAAAGAATTGAAAGGATGCCCCATGTGGAGTAGATGGGGATGACCATATTTGAATAAAAATGGGACATGCTAGTGTGTATGTGCCACTAGGTATTTAGTAAGCCCAAAAATATCCAAACATGAAAATATCCCCAAAACAACACATATGGAAGCTAGAAAAGGGTTCCACTCACAAGGCATGCAAAGGTGGCCATGTGGCTCTTATAAACCAATAATGTGAAAACAATATTGTGCATATATGAGAGCATGTGAAGATAGAGTTGGATCCATCCCAACCCACATGAGCTAGAGGTAAAACCAAATAAAGTGCAAAGCTCATATTTAGTTGGATGGTGGAATTATAAGGTGGTGACAAGGAAAGGTGATGGAGTTGAATAAAAGATATGCCCCCAACTCAACTTGGGCATTAAACAATATATCAATAACCAAATACAATATCAAGAGGCAAATACAATTAATAATGCATATGAGAGAAGAACCAAAACAAAAATGGTTTTATATGATGCTCAAATGCAAGGTGGCATGATGACATGAGCATGATATATTTATGATGCAACAATTATATGTATGAAGTAGCATATATATAGACTAGGCTAGTAGCATTGCAATTGTTAGACAATTGGGATGCTACAACTCTCCCCCACTAAACAAGAATCTCGCCCCGAGATTCCTAGGAAAAGAAAACAACACAAGGAGAGGCGGGTGTTCGAACGAAGGTGACCCTCACGTTCCCAAGTTGATGAACAACGGAATGGTGCGACCACTACACCTTGCAAACTTGCTAGACTTGTTGCGAGTCTTGCGTTTTGCTTGAGAAAGAACGGGTTAGAAGAGTTGAAGGATTGTCGTGAGACAAGAAGGATAGGATGGACATAGCTTCGGTTTTCTCAAGACACATGATAAAAGAATAGAACCACTTGTGAAAGAAAGGACAAGATGATGTATCATGGATAAAGAAAGACACACCATTAAGATTAAAGATTTACCGCTACTAGAGAGGATGAAAACTTTGTCTCGCTGGAAGAAAAGAGCTAGATTGGAGAGGTTTTGAACCACTATGACAATAGCATCGTATCTTCTCTCGGATTTGAGAAATGAAGTACGGAAACAATATTGCCTAAAACAATAGAGTCCCTTGATATCAACCAAAAGATTTAGTTAGACATCGTCTGATTAGATTCTTCTTGCGCCGGTAAGAACCAAAGGATCACGCAATTGAGGTGCGCGGATATAACTTCCAGAGACGGATGTGAAGCCAGATCATGGTGGAATCCCGAGAAGCAAAGAATATGGAGGATCTGGAGTTTATTGTAGAGATACTTATTGCTTTCTTTAGCCTTGAGGCTAACGCAATAGATTTGCGGCTGATGGCCTCAACCATAATTGGCTTTACCACAGAAAAAGAATTGATGAAACAAAGAGAGAGATAGTTTCCTTTCATCTTGTTTGGGGATGTAGAGCATTGGTAGAATGACGAGGACAGAAAAGAGTTTGCGTCTGTTTCCACCAGATAATTGAAGATTTTGCTCCAGCTAGAATAGACAGACCACCAACAAGAGATTATTGATTACTTTCTTCGAGAGAGCACTCCGGAAAACAAAGACGGAAGTAAAAGTATCGAGGGATAAAGGCCACTTCTAACTTCCGTGGAATGAGTGAAATCACATTAATTCACCAATTCAATGTACAAGAGCGAATGATAAGAGTAGTGGTATGGTAGCTACTCCATCCCGCACTCAAAGCATTACTCCGCACATGAATAAGAAAACCATGCAACCCAACTACCGAAACAGACTGACGGTATTGACAAGAAGAGCTCATGGAACTCCGTTAGAAAACAAGGATAGATGCAAACGATTCACCGGATTCATGGATAGATAAAGATGATGATGTTGTTGTCATGTCAAAAGTACCAAGCCACCGGAAAGATATGAAGGAAGATTACGGAGACAACTGCAAGATTCCACAGACAAAGAAAAAGGTAGCACCACTTGAACAGAAGGATTACGAAAGATCTGAAAAGTCTTCATGGCCTCCGGTGGATTGAGCATAGACGATAGAGCGAGAGGGTTTCAAGAGATTACTTAACGAGATAGAGGTGAAAAGAACTCCATGTTCTTCTGGAAATGATTGAGAAAGATTTAGCAGTCTTGAGGAAAACTTCGGCGGAACGACGATGATAACTTGCCAACAAGGAACAACTCCGGATTGGTTGAAGATGGAAGTTGGAATCAACAATGGACTTGCTAATTCTAGAATTGAAGCAATGTATTTAGCAGAAGGACGTGGCCAAGATAGGTGACTTCAAAAAGTCAGAATTCTCACTTTGAGACTTTGCACACAGGCAGTGCTCACGAAGCTTGAGAGAAAGAGACACAGATGATCTTCCATGTCCTTCCATTGATATGGAATAGGCAAGCATATTAACAACATATACCACCATGGATTAACAGGATATTCCCAGAATATCAAGTTCGAGAGGCGGGAGAAACAAACAAATGCTCGAACACTTCCTGAGCTCAACGCTCTTAGAAATATCAATATTAAGAGCACGGGTTCGTGTTGAAGAAGATGCACTGGAAGAATAGATTATCTGGTCCTTTGGAAGAAAAAGAGATGTCGCCTGGTTCACATTGTCGATTGGATCGCCGGTTACAAAGATAAAGAGATCTTGGATAACGAAAAGATGATAGATCATACCATAAGCAAAGCTATCAGAAGCAAAAAGATGCAATTCCCTCGTCTCAAAGAGAATTTTGCAGATATGGAGTTCCAAAAAGATGTGCAGCATGATGGACAGATGATAGACCGCCGTAGTGCCTTGAGAAACTCCGGATTGCCAAAGATGCTTGAATAAGCATAGATATGATCACGGTGTACTCAAAATCACAGGAGATAACCGTCACCATTTGGAGGATAGCGTTGATAGCATTTTCCATATTCCAGCCATGATAAGTGTCCTACAGCTATGCTGAGAACCCAATTACAATCACCAGCATCGGATCGACACATGTTATGTAATTAGCCCAAGAGAATTGGAGATGAAATAAAACTCCAGGATTAAGCGCCGGTGACAAAAGAATGAGTTAGCATGGACATGCTAATAAAAGGGGGATAGATAATGTTTCACACACGACTGGAAAGGAGTGTGGAAACACAGATGTATCAAAGAAAAAATTTCCGCATTTTTCGGCATTAAAATACCAATAGATGCACGAAATCACTTATCAGGTAGATATTAGCAACAGATGCTTACACAGAACGTGGAGTTGCTAGAAGGAAGGACACCCTTAAGAAGAGGGCACCGGTTAACAAGGAGTCAGATAGATCGCGCCGGTTTTCAAAAGCCTATCAGTATGGAATGTACCAACAGTTGATAACCAAAGGCAGATAAAGATAACATGTTGGATGCAACAGATAGACAAGGAATTACACACACACACACTTTCTATGGTACTACGGAAACCCAGAACACGTGAATCCTAGTTTGAATTTTAAGAAGAGGATTGAAAACGTTACACTTCCTTACCAGAATAAGGTGGGTGGGTGGGTAAGAAGAAAAGTGGAAGTAGTCCTACTCTCGCGTTTTGTTTTTCCCTAGTATACATAGCTACCAAAAATATTTGCTAGACTGACAACGACCATTTGGCTGAGACCCTGAAGGTCGGGATGGCTCTGATACCAATTGTAACTACCTCGGTGAATTACGCTCTTAGTTACAAGCCTGGATGAGCGGAAATGGTTAAAATAGTACGGTGGGGCCAAATGCCACTCACAGGTAGACCTTTCGGCCGTCCTAACCATTTCCAAACATCGGGACAAGAACGAGCGGCGTAATCGGCAGGCGAAGGGATCAACTACATACACAAATGAGTATGTATGCAAGCCACCATACAATAGTCCTCAGAGCCATTCCATCTAAAAGAAATAGAAATATTGCAACGCCATACGGCAAGATCCAAATATCCTAGATAGATATAATAGTTTAGGATATCTCCTCATACATCAAACATCAGAGTATCAGGCGGAAGCGGAAAACAAGATCCGAGTACGGATAAGAAGCAAATCGGCATAAGATGCCCCATAAATAAACACATCCCGCCCACAGATCTCACGGATCCCCGTTCCCGGAATCTCTACACCAAGTGATCGTTGCCAACATCGTCCGTCTCCTCCACCCAGTATCCATCTTGTGAGGGTACCTGTTCATCTGAACCAATAATTTATCGTGTGAGACCCTAGGGGTACTCAGCAAGTCTTTATGCCTCTAAAGGGGACACAACCTGGGGTGACGCAATTGCAGCAAAAGATAATACCTAACAATTGTATAGATACTCGCTAACCATCCGCCTAACCAAAGATAGACGGATGTCCGTGAATTAATAACAACAGCTATAACAGTAATATTAACAGATCCATCCTCCTCCTCGCTTACCAACGAGGAAGCGGACGAACAACCCCCCCATCCGTTGGCAGTTTTATTATCCATTCCATGAGTGTTGCACTATTTACTAGACAGGTACTTAGTCAAATTAAAAGAGGTACTTTAGTTATACTTGTCTATGATCGAGAAACTGTGCTCCAAGTCGTCCATAACCGCGAACACGGCTTTCAGAAAGTTTTACCCTGCAGGGGTGCACAAATAGCAACACACACTCGATCAACCTCGGAAAAACCAAATCAAAACCCAACGAGGCAGTCACGACAAAGCGATCACAGGATTCAGAAATATTTCAGGGGGCCACCCCATTAAGCTACCCGCAACGAAGTTAGCCGACTCCGAGACGGACTCAAGGTTTGCGTCAGTGGCTGTAAACGACTGGGAACCCGAAAGTGTGACTGGGCTTGTCGATACCGCGAAAACACTCCGCTTCCCTAAACAGTACAGGTGCATCCTCGCACAATCTTAAATAAAGCAGTAAAGCATGGCATAAGTACAGGATAGTAATAAAGCTCCAAACTACTTTGTGGCCCCAAGAAATAAGAATGAATCAAGCTCTGGCTCAGGGGGGTCCATAGGCCTCCCGGATGTGGATAGCGCGAATATTCAAGGAACAGGAATCAAGTACTCGGGGTCCTACGGGACACAAGTGAGCATGAAAAACCAAATAGCAGATATTGCTCACCGGTGCCACTTTCATTAGTTATTCCATTACTACTCAGGTTAAGTTGTTTAGGTACCTCGTTATCCACCAGACACTCACATACCCTACGCATGCTGTGCTACGACTCGCATGGCTCAAACAACTCCTGTAGTAATGGCTCATGGGATGGAGGAACAAGCTTCGGTGGGGTTTAAAAGTAAAGGCTATGCAGTACTTGGGATTCAATTTAATGCAAACGCGACTCAATGATGCAAGAATAAGATAGAGGCAATAGGTACTGTATGTATGCAAGCATGTGGTAGTGCTTGCCTGGCAGCTCAGTTGAAGCGAGAGAAGGATCTGGGTAGTGCTCCTGGGTTTCTTGATATATCCCCTGCTCAGCGTCTATTCGAAGAAGAACCAAACAAACAAGGGCCAACATAAATAAAGTGCACAAGCATAGGGATAAAATGCATCAAGCAAACAATCATGCCATGATGAATGATGCACAATTTGCATGGCAATAATGTAGCATGGCATGGGTGAGGTGTGGAATACAAGAATAAGGCATTTTATTGAGTTTTGGTCACATTTTATCCTCAAATAAGTTGCTGTAATCTTTATATTTATATGATGCATGCTGCAATTCAGAACATGGATTGCATAAACAGAAAGGTCTCGTCGAGCTAATCATTTTAGACATATCATTTGTCAAATTTGGAGTTATAAAACAAAAGTTATTAATTAAATAAGGAAAAGGGCATTTTATTTGTAATTTTAATCAACTCAAAATTAAAGTGTTCAAAATATATTTTGAAGGGCATATTTGAAATCCTCACATTTTTCTGATTTCAAAACATATATTATTTGTATTATTTGGAATTATATTAGAAAAGTTATTTGAAACAGATTTAAATTTGTATTTAAACATTTTCTAGAATTATTTTTATTAAACAGATAAACAGGCAGATCTTTTTATACTCAGCCAGAGCTAGCCACAGTCAGTGACAGGTGGGGCCAGGCTGACTGGGACTCACGCGCACAGAAAAGGTTTTCTCACCGCGGCTTTACCTAGCCTCTTCGAATGACAGGTGGGGCCAGCGGCCACGGGGGTCCACGTGACAGTGGGTGACACAGACGTGGCTGGCAGGAGGGGTACCGGACCGCGGGTTAATGCTAAGATACTACGGGGTGCTCTTTGTAAAAAGGACAGGGAGGCTGACTGGTGGGGCTCTGCGTACCGCGGGTTGAAGCGAAAAAGCAACGAGGGGTTTTCTGCAAAAAGGCGCCGCGACACTGTTTTTCTTCTACGCCGTTTCTGACGAGAGATCGGTGCGCGGCACGGGGCGGGGGGCTCGATCCCTGGTCGCGGGCGTGCGCGCTGAGGGACGGAGCCAGCGCGGCGGGCTAAGCGATGGTGACAGAGGAGCGGCGGGCGACTAGATTAGGCTCTATGCGGCGCAGGAACCCTGCAGGCAACAGCGAGCCCGACGCACGGACGGCGCTCGACGGAAAGAACGGCAGCACTAGACGGTGATGGCGAGGCGGACTATGTCGGGGAGGGAGAGAGGCTCACCGCGGGCTCAATGGCGGGCTCGGATCGGGCAGGCGTGCAGCGGATCGGCGGTAGAGCTGGAGGACAGCGAGCTAGGGTTTGCGCGGGCGTCGTCGTACAGCGGCAGGCGTGGCCTTCTCCTCCTCGCTGGTGCGGTTCAGGGTGAAGCAGGGGGTACTCCACGGTCTCCTCGATCACCTCCACGACGTGTCCACCGGCTGGAGCGACGGGGGCGACGTGGTGCTGGCGGTGGTCGGCGAGAGAGGTTGGGCGTCTGTGGAGAGGAAGGGGAGGAGCGGCAGGCGCCCTGGGGTGGATCTGGGGGAGGCAGCAGGCGAGAGAGAGGGAGTAGATAGGGACGGGAGAGGAGAGGGGGTGCCGTGGGGGAGTGGTTAGGGATAGAGGTGGCTTCGGCCACCTTTTTCCTCCTCCTTCACGTGCGCTAGCTGGCTCGGGCAGGGCAGGGGCAGGGTAGATGGGGGCTGGAGACTGCCAGGTGGGGACAGCAGGGTCGGTGGGGAGGCTCGGCTGGAGGGGCCCTCATGGCAGAGAGAGAAAAGAGAGAGGGAGGGAGAGAGGGAGCTCGGGCTGGAGCTAGGGTTGGTTAGGGGGGAGGCTCGGGTTAGGTTAGAGAGAGGAGAGGGATTAGAGAGTGAGGGTATGGCTTAGGGTTTAAATGCTTGCATGCACCAAGCTTAGATCAACAATAATAGGTGGAATTGGTGTAGGGTTTGGGTTTTAGTCATGATCCACTTGATCATGCATGGAAGGAGGTGAAAAGGAGAGGAAGGTGAGGAATAGAGAGAGAGATATGGTGGTGGCTTTTTAGCAAGACCAAACTAGATCAAGCCCAAGGAGTGGTAGAGAGGGAGATGGATGATTCACTCGAAAGATCAAATAAAAACAAAGGAGGACAAAAAATAGAGATGGTTGCATGGCCCATGCATAAATATTAATGCTAGGTTTCATCTTGTGAAAACAAAATAAATAGCCATGGCATTTATACATATGCATTCCATAAATATGGAATAAGCCAAGCTAAAAGAATTGAAAGGATGCCCCATGTGGAGTAGATGGGGATGACCATATTTGAATAAAAATGGGACATGCTAGTGTGTATGTGCCACTAGGTATTTAGTAAGCCCAAAAATATCCAAACATGAAAATATCCCCAAAACAACACATATGGAAGCTAGAAAAGGGTTCCACTCACAAGGCATGCAAAGTTGGCCATGTGGCTCTTATAAACCAATAATGTGAAAACAATATTGTGCATATATGAGAGCATGTGAAGATAGAGTTGGATCCATCCCAACCCACATGAGCTAGAGGTAAAACCAAATAAAGTGCAAAGCTCATATTTAGTTGGATGGTGGAATTATAAGGTGGTGACAAGGAAAGGTGATGGAGTTGAATAAAAGATATGCCCCCAACTCAACTTGGGCATTAAACAATATATCAATAACCAAATACAATATCAAGAGGCAAATACAATTAATAATGCATATGAGAGAAGAACCAAAACAAAAAGGGTTTTATATGATGCTCAAATGCAAGGTGGCATGATGACATGAGCATGATATATTTATGATGCAACAATTATATGTATGAAGTAGCATATATATAGACTAGGCTAGTAGCATTGCAATTGTTAGACAATTGGGATGCTACATTCTGCAAGTGCTTGCTGTAGGTTTTTATGACTGGGGCAAACTTTAAAGGAATACAATGTCAATTGTGAGAAAGTGCCTGTTTTGTGTGACAATGAAAGTGCCATCAAAATTTCTTACAATCTGGTGCCACATACAAGAACAAAGCATATTGAGATTTGTAATCATTTTATTCGAGATCATGTTGCTCATGGTGATATTGACCTATCCTTTGTGAGCATGAATAATCAACTTGCAGTATATTCACAAAGCCACTTGATGAAGCAAGATTTTGTTACTTGAGGAATGAGCTAAATATCGTGGATTTAAGGATCTTGACTTGATTACCCTTGCATACTCACCTATATCTCATCCTCTATTTGGTTTAGATGTAGGCATGGACATAGGGGGAGTGTGGTCCTAATTAATTGGGCTATCCTCCCATAATGCCGAAAGAAAGACAAATCATTTATCTTAATATCATTTTGTGATATGTGAGCTTATTGATGAGTATTGGTCATGAACCCAAGATACATCTTCGTGATGTCTTACCATGCACTCCTACATGGTGGTTTCGGCCACCACACTCTTCTTCGACGAAGAGTTGGTTCTTTGTGGATTTTATTGTTTTTTCATGCCTATCTTGTGTTCTTATGGAAAACACACCCAATGTTGGCTTTTATTTTTGATTCTTGCAATTTTGGGTGTGTAGTACCATCTTAGTTTGGATATCTAAACCTAAGCCTCTCCCCACCTCAAGACATCTACCTATCTTGCACGCAAGTCCTTTGTCAATATTGCGAGGGTGTTTTTGGGTTGTGTTGGCCTAAACTCTGTGTAAACAGAAAAGTTTAGAGAGGGGATGGATTATCTGCCCCTAGTGGGAGTCGGATTATTCGCCCCAGATAGTTTTCGTCTTCTTAGGGCAGGGTGTCGGTGAGGAGGCTCAAACAGAGCATCTATACTCACCCCAACTCCCTCCTTATCCCCAGCTATTGGGGGGGGGGGGTGACCCCGGATAGGGTAAAGATAGGGGAAAGAAGAAAGGAGTTTCCCTTACCTTAAGCCGAATTGCTGGCAGTGTCGGCCGAATCATGTAAGATCCGGTCGAGTTAAGCAGAACCATGGAAAAGATAGAATGAGTAACACCTTACTCGGCCGACCTATGATCTATGTCGGCCGAATGAGACTGATCGACTTGTATGCAGATAAAGGCCGAGCCGAGTTATGCGAGATGAGGCCGAGTAACAGGAAACTTGCAGGAGAAGGAGGTGCCTATAGTCAAACCCTAGTTGCTGGCTAGGAGGAATCTAGAAAGAGCCAAGCACTAAGGACAAGGAGCAGAGCTGCAGAAGGGCAGACAAGCGTCACGGAGGTGACAGTGACGAGGCCCGAGGCGCGCATGTGAAGCTCTCTAGAACATTGCCACCGATAGAAGGGGGACACGGAAAGGAGGCCGCCGAGTTACCACTTTGGGACAAGCATATTTCAAGAATATGCTTGCCACGTCAGCCCTAGGAGGAATCAAGGAATCCCTTTATAAGAAGGGGAACGGGCTCCAGAGAGGGGGATCGATTCATTCCGCACCTAAAGGCTCGCGTAGGAGTCTTCTTCTTCTCTATGATACAACTCTAGGAGCACTTGTAATTCTTGAGAAGAGGAATAAAGATCTACTCATTGTTCAGTTGAGTGTAGAAATCACTACATCTTCCCTTCCCGGATCTCTCTAGCATCCATTAGCCCCATACTTTTGCCTACCCATGGCATCTGCCGTGCCACCACCACGACAGTTGTCGCCCACCGTGGGGCCAGCAACGGTGCTAGCTGGAGTCAAGATCCGGACGGGAAACTTCATCACCACCGGCGAGCAGGTTGTCTCTGGATTAGTCCAAAGATTTGATATCTGGGACTATGTCAGCGATAACGCCGTCAGCTTCAGGAGGAAAGCACCTCCGCGCAACGGCATCTTCATCAACCTGGGCGCTCACACGGTCTACGTCGGCGTCGACACTTCCTGCGTCTACCCCACCGAGTCATTGAGGCAGGAGAGCCTCCCCTCCATGCTGCTAGCGGTCCGCGTGGAGTACGCCCCGTTGGCAGCGTCGAGGTGATGATGACGGCCCCGGCACCAGTAGCAGGAGTAGGCGCCGTACCAAGCAGGGACCCGACGACATGAGGACAAGTGGCCACGAAGCAGGCAGCTCCACAGCCCATCGAGGTAGATCCACTAGTGACCAAGTCAGCCGAGGTGCAGGAGACAACCCCAAAGGCGGCAAGGGTAAGATGGCCACCTCTGGAGAGGCCAGAAAATATCCTTCAGGCAACTATAGATAATCTAACTACGCCTGTGGCATCGATACTTGATCCGGCTAACGCATAGGCGGAGTTAGAAGAAACTAGACAGAAAGTGCTAGTAGAGGCAAAAAAGGTGTCGGCCTTGCGGGAGTCCTTAAACAGGACCCTGCGAGAGTACGCTAGGGCAAACAAACTAGATGTGGCCCCTGAGCGAGTAGATGAGTTGAGATTAAGAGGAAAGAACCTCATGAATGATATCAACAAGGAGCATGAGGCTCGTGCAGATGATTCAGTCGATCTGGGCTTGCCGAGGTATAGTACCCCGGCAAAGAACCTCAGGACGGCAAATGCCGCAGCCTTGGAATTGGAAGGATTAAGCGGGGAAGCCCGACAAAAACAGCAAGAAAGAGTAAATGAGCTGGTGCGCATCGCGAACCAGCAGAATGTGGAAATGCTTAGAGCTGACCCGGCGAGGCTGGGAGCTTTGCGTATGGTTCATTCGGCAGGAGAAGCCCCCGCACTATCTGCGGCAGCAGCGTCCTCACCCGGGAACAATGCGTGAAGAGATAAAGCGGTGAACTCGGGGAAAAGAAATAAGCAAATTGTTCCATATGATCCGGCAGTGAAAGTCAATGAGAATAGAGGAAATGAGAGCCGAGGTAACAGTGGAGATGGAAAGCCCGGCCGTGCAAACAAAGAGCATGGAAACCTCGGAAGGGGAAATCATGAAAACAATAATCCAGCGGAAGGAAGGAGGAACCCTCCACCAGATCCTCAGCCGAGGTATGAGCCTCGGCAAGAACGAGAGGCAAGACTAGCTCACCATAATCAAGCAAATGATAGATACAATGATGGTTACTCGGACATGGAGTATGCAGAGCATGGTGGGCACAACCAATATGGGGTACATGAGAGAGTTATTTATAGAAACTTGTCGTCGACTGACGCAAGGTTAAAACTGGACAGGTTGTATCGGTCCGAGCTATTAGAAGAGCAAGGTCCACCTGGTCCGGCATGTTTTGGACCCCGGATCATGGGCGAACCACCCGTGCCGAACTTCCAGCTAGCAAGGGGCACGAAAACGTACAATGGAAGTACGAAACCACAAGATTGGTTAATCGACTATGCCCCGGCAGTAAAGATAGCTAGCGGAAATTTAAGATGTGCAGTAAGATACGTCCCACAAATGTTGGAAGGGCCGGCCAGAGTATGGTTGAATAATTTGCCAGCAGGAAGTATCAATTGTTGGTTAGATTTTGAAGAAATATTTGTCAGTAATTTCACCAGTACCTATAAGAGGCCAAACAGGCCGCAACAGCTCGCAATGTGCAAGCAGAAGCCGAATGAAATAGATAGAGAATTCTTGACTCGGTGGTGTAACCTCAGAAACTCATGCGAAGGGGTCATAGAATCTCAAGCGATAGCTTGGTTTGCTCAGGGCTGCCGATATGGAAGTGTATTATGGCAAAGGTTGCAAAGAGATATGCCAACCACGTTGGCAGAAACCATCAGGATAGCAGATTCATATGCTTTAGGGGATCCGACACAACCAGAATTAATGTCGGCAGAGCATCGGGAGCACCAAGATTAGTATGCAAGAGATGCAGCTGGATCATCGCGGCGCAATGAATACCGAGGTAGAAGAAGGGAAGAGAGGCTGGATTACAGATATGCTTCCAATCAGGTGGCAGCGGTTGTGCAGGATCAGCCGAGTCATGGGAACAATCAGCGACAGAAAAATGGTCCTCAGCAGTGGACGCCGAGGAATGAAGGGAAAAGGCAGTGGACACCAGAACAAAACAAGCAATTGCAGGAAAGGCCAAAATACACATTTGAATCCATGCTGGATCAACCGTGTAAGTTCCACACTCCAAACCCGGCCAAGCCGGCTAATCACACAACTCGTCAATGTGCTTGGATGAAAAATGCAATGGGAAGCCCGACGGGCATGCAAGCACCTCCTCATCAAGCACATCAGCAGCAGCAGCCACAGCTAACCGGGGCAAATGCGCAGCAGTTAATGTTACCACCGCCCCCTCCGAGGTATGATAACTCGGACCGGAGGGATGCAGTACATCAAGTGGTAAATCAAAATCAAGACGGAAGGGCAAACCCCGGGAACAATGGGCGTAATGATTACATGGAGCATCATCAATCATATTGTGTGTTCACAACAGAACAGCAAGATAGACAGATTATACAACACCGACATATGGAAGTGAATGCAGTTATGCCGACAGTACCAAGATACGTGCCCTGGTCTGATCGAGAGATAACCTGGAGCATAAAGGATCATCCGAAGATAATGCCGAACCCAGGGTCGTACGCATTGGTACTGGATACGACATTTGTCGGGCCTAGCATCAATGTGAAATTCTCAAAGGTACTCATAGATAATGGAAGTAGTATCAACATCATGTACAAGGACACGATGCACAAACTCGGAATAGCACAGAATATGCTGCAGCCCACAAGGACCACATTCCATGGAATAGTGCCGGGTCTCTCCTGCGAACCCATTGGGAAAGTTCGAGTAGATGTATTATTCGGCACAAGGGAGAATTGCAGAGCGGAGAATCTGGAGTTTGAGGTGGTGGACCTAGAAAGTTTCTATCATGCTTTACTCGGACGACCAACACTGGCTAAATTCATGAGAAGCTGTCACATTACCTACTTGAAAATGAAATTGCCAGGGCCTCAGGGGGTAATAACAGTGGCAGGGGATTACAGAAAATCAATGGAATGTGCTTCAGCCGTGTCAAACCTGGCCGAATCATTGGTAATTGCAAGGGAGAAAAGAAGGATTCAGGAAGTAGCAGCTCTGGCTTAGTCAGCGCAGCTTAATATGCCAACATTAGCCAACCCGCATGGGAGTGTATCTTTCCAGCCGACTAAAGAGATGAAAAAGATCCAGATAGATGAGCAGTTCCTAGAGCGCACCATCACGATTGGTGCTGGACTAGATGCTAAATAGGAAAGCGAGCTCACCAACTTCCTCCGTGAGAACCGGGATATCTTTGCTGGTCAACTCAGGACCTGCAAGGTGTGCCGAGGGACTTGGCTGAGCACTCTTTACATGTAAGGCCAGGGGCAAGGCCGGTGAAGCAACCTCTCCGCCGCTTCGCCGAAGACAGGAGAAAGATAATAAGGGATGAGATAGCTCGGCTCCTTGCAGCCAGGTTCATCATGGAAGTGCTTCATCCGGATTGACTATCAAATCCGGTGTTAGTAGAAAAGAAAAAGGATGACCCGAATGTAGCCATCGTATGGCGAATGTGCATCGATTACACGAACCTCAATAAGGCGTGTCCCAAAGATCCTTTTCCTTTACCTAGGATAGACCAAGTCATTGATTCGACCGCTGGTTGTGAACTGTTATCATTTGTAGACGCGTATTATGGTTTCCACCAGATACCTCTAAACCCGGCTAATCAAATAAAGACTGCGTTTATTACCCCGTACGGGGCTTATTGCTATCGCACCATGCCATTCGGCCTGCGTAATGCAGGAGCAACATACCAAAGATGCATGCAAAAGTGTTTACATGACCAGATAGGAAAAAATGTACAAGTATATGTATACGATGTGGTTATAAAAACCAAAGAGAGCAAAACGCTCCTTGATGATATTCGGCCAACATTCGCAAACTTGAGAAGGTTCCGAATGAAGCTTAACCCGGAAAAATGTACCTTCGGTGTGCCGGCTGGAAAATTACTCGGTTTCCTCGTGTCCAGCCGAGGTATAGAGGCAAATCCAACTAAGATCCGAGCAGTTGAAAGAATGGAACTGCCGAGGTGTCTGAACGATGTACAAAAATTCACGGGATGTCTGGCTTCTCTGAGTCGATTCGTATGTCGGCTAGGGGAAAAGGCATTACCTCTATATCAACTGATGAAAAAATCTGACAAATTCATCTGGACACCATAGAGTGATAATGTATTTCATGAGTTAAAAAAGATGTTGGTCACAGCACCGATCTTGGCTTCTCCATTGTCAAAAGAACCTATGTTACTTTATGTAGCAGCTACTAACAGAGTGGTAAGTGCGGTAGTTGTCGTGGAGCGGAATGAAGGGGATAAGTCAATACAAAGGCCGGTATATTACCTAAGTGAGGTATTATCGGCCTCGAAGCAGAACTACCCGCACTACCAGAAGATGGCTTATGGAGTATACATGTCGGCGAAAAAACTCAAACACTACTTCGAGGAGCATCCGATAAAAGTGATTTGTGAAGCACCCATAGCCGAGATATTAAGCAACAAAGATGCAAGTGGCCGAATAGCAAAATGGGCAATCGAGTTATCACCTTATGCTCCGCAATTTGATAGACGAGATGCAATCAAATCTCAGGCAGTGGCTGACTTCTTTGTGGATTGGGCCGAAGTACAATATGAGCCCCCATTGCCAGATCCGAACTATTGGACAATGCATTTTGATGGGTCCAAGCTGAGAAATGGGCTAGGGGCAGGAATAGTATTATCTTCGCTAAAAAAAGATCAGCTGAAATACGTGATGCAGATACATTTCGCTGCATCAAACAATGTGTCCGAGTATGAAGCGCTCGTCCATGGGTTAAAAATGGCAAAAGAGATTAGTATACGTCGGATCCTGTGCTACGGGGATTCAGACCTGGTAGTACAACAAGTATCAGGCAATTGGGACGCGCTAGATGCGAATATGGCCCTGTATAGGTTTCATGTGCCAAAAATCAGTGGTTTATTTGATGGGTGCGAATTCCATCACATATCTCGGGCGGAAAATGATGCTGCAGATACACTATCAAAACTCGGATCGACTAGGCAGTCAATTCCCTCAGGCATAGCTCTGGAGCACTTGAGAAAACCTTCAATTATACCTTCGCCAGAATCCGAGTCAATTCGTATCTCGGCAGAACAGATAGAAGGAAATATCCCAATGGAAATTGCAAAGAATATGACCCGAATCATTTAAAGGCTAATTCGGCCGACCCATAAATGAGCACAGAAAAGCCAAAGATGTTATGTCGACGGAAATTATTGAAATTGACAATATAATTCCCCCGGAGAAAGTTATGCCGACGTGGGCACAACCCATATTATCATTCCTTAAAGAAGAAATCTTGCCGAGTGATGAGGTCCTGGCTAGACAGATAGTGAGAAGAGCAAAAGCCTACACAATAAAAAACAATGAGCTGTATAAGAGAAGTGTCACGAGCGTACTGCAACGATGTGTCGACTCGGCAAAAGAGAAGGAAATACTTTTGGATATACATCAGGGAGAATGTGGGCATCATGCCTCGTCCAGAGCCCTAGTGGCCAAAGCATTTAGGCATGGATTTTTTTGGCCGAATGCGCTGAAGGAAGCAAAAGAATTAGTATAAAGATGTAATGGCTGCCAGAGATACGCCAGCAAGATACATCTGCCTTGATCCGAATTAACAATAATACCCATCACTTGGCCATTTTTAGTGTGGTGTTTAGATATGGTGGGTCCATTTAAGCCGGCTCGCGGCGGAATGACTCATATTCTGGTCATGGTGGACAAGTTCATAAAGTGGATAGAAGTAAAGCCAATAAGAAAATGTGACTGGCCCACATCAGTGAAATTCCTTAAACATATTATCCTAAGGTATGGATACCCGCACAGTATCATCACAGATAACGACACGAACTTCGCCGAAGGAGCTTTCGCTAGATTCTGCCAAGAGAAACACATAAGACTCGATGTTGCCTCGGTAGCTCACCCGGCATCAAATGGGCAAGTAGAAAGAGCAAATGGACTAGTATTGTCAGGAATAAAACCTCGGCTAATTGAACCACTACAAAGGTCGGCAGGATCTTGGATTGAGGAACTTCCAGCAATCCTGTGGAGCCTCAGGATCACCCCAAATACGTCAACGTGGTATACCCCATTCTTCCTAGTATACAGGGCAGAAGCGGTACTTCCAGCCGACATAATGCATGACTCGCCGAGAGTGGTCCAGTACACAAGTGCCGAGGTAAATGAAATATCACGGCAATACGATGTGGATCTGCTGGAGGAAGCAAGGGAATTGGCATTATCAATATCAGCTATTTATCAGAAAGATCTTAGACGATATCATAGCAAAAAAGTCAATCCAAGAGTTTTTAAAGAAGGAGATTTAGTTCTTCGACTAGTGCAACACACAGCCGGCATGCACAAGCTCTCACCCCCATGGGAAGGACCATTCATCGTGAGTAAAGCATTGCACAATGATGCATACTACCTGATCGACACTCAGTCACCAGAAAAGAACAAGGCAAGCAAGGCCGGAGACGAATCAAAAAGACCATGGAACATAGCCTTACTTCGCCCGTTCTACACTTAGAAGCCCTATATTGCATGTTATGGTGTGATGCACCAAATCAGTGTGTCAAGCATGTATCAAACTTCGGCACCTCGAGCAGTGACTCGGGGACTGCCCCATATTATTTCAAATTCTGAATTATGTATCAAACCTCGGCACCTCGAGCAGTGACTCGGGACTGCCCCATATTATTTCCTATTCTGAACTATGTATCAAACTTTGGCACCCCGAGCAGTGACTCGGGGACTGCCCCATGTTATTTCTGATTTATTATTTTGTATTATGTATCAATCATCGGCAACCCAAGCAGTGACTCAGGGACTGCCTCATGTTATTTGTTATTTTGGAGCATGTATGAAACTTTGGCAACACAAGCGATAACTCGAGGACTGCCTCACATTGTCCGCTAATTTTTGGCATTCACGTAGAAGTTTAGTAACTCAATCAGAAACTCGGGGACTTCCCCGACTTATCAATCATAAGTCGTAAGATGCGAAATAAGCTTGCCTCGGCCATAAAAGGAATAACAAGGAGGAAACAATTAACGATTTGTAAAATCATAGTAACAAGAATGACAACCTCAGCAAGTCGAGGTATAATAAGGGACGTACCCCTATCTATATCATTTTACCAAAGAATACCTCGGGGAGGATGGTAAACCAATATATAGTCTTAGAACATAGTAATTCAAGGAGAAGTTGCGAAAACGACAACTAGACAACCAAGTTTACATAAGGAACACGGGATAAATGCCGAACGAGAATCAGTCATATGGGAAAATATGATCCGAATCTATGAAGTTAAAGTTCGGCAAAGCAAAAATATGATTTTAATAGATTCAGTTAGATAAAGCTAACAACAATTACCATTACTAGTGCCTTAAAGGCACAAGGCAAAGTAGTTCACACCATATCAAAAGGCGGGCAATCGTTTCAAAGACATCATACGCCCGGCATACCAGGGACTTAAACGACTAAGAGTTTTCTGAACCTAGACACCGGCAGAGGCCGAATCACCTGTAGGAGGGACAGTAGTAGGACCTGGAGTCTCGGAAGAGGGTACCTCGGCTCCCTTCAAAGGTGTTTCCTCGGGAACTAGGTGCTCCGAGGTTGGATGGGCCTCTGCAGAGGTCATCTTGGCATCGACGGGCGCCGTAGTAACACCTAGGCCAATCTCTGGCTGCTGGGAGACATCACCTTGGGCTCGAGAGCTTCGGTTCCTTTGGAAGACGATCGCGCATCACCATCTCCACCCGATCTATCATTGGACTCATCGACATTACCCGAATCATCCTCCGATCCATCTTGATTAGCCGAGTCACCACCCGATGCATCTTCAGCTTCGGCATCATCGGCCGGGTTGGGAAGAAAACTCGCCCCCTCGATCCAATGATGCAAATAAGCATACTCGATAAGCTGGAAGGCACGGGCTTGATGACAAACAACAAACTCTGGATTCTCAACCCAAGGAGATCTAGTGCGCAGATTCATCAGAGTATCGAAAGAAATATCCTCGTACCAAGACAAAACGGCTGTAAGTGCCATATCAGCACCAGCCCTTCTAGCAGATTCCCTCCAGAGGTTAAGTTGGGTTTGAGATGCCATTAGCCTCGCCACAAGCACTTCAACTTTATCAATATCCGGCGAATTCGGCCAGAGAACATGGTAGGCTCGGATAGCTGCTTGCACCAGATCTCTTCCCATAATCTTCATTGGTCCAATAGCAGCACCGACGACAATCAGGAAATCTTCTATGGAATACTCTGGATTCGAAGCAACGGGGACACCTCGGCGCTCGTGAGCATAAATCACAGGCTTGGAGCTCACAGGTTTAGCTTCTGGAAAATGATCTGCATGAAAGAACGACATATGGGTTAGAAATAATAAAAGAGGAAGGATAACTCGACGAGAGACAAAAACTTACGATGAATGTAATTCAGCATTTTATGGAGATTCTAGGAGCAGTCAGTCCTACTCTTCTCAAAGCGAATGATTTCCTCGCTCATCGCCCGATTCTTTAATTCGGCAGCATCAAGAAGTTCCTTACCTTTCTGTAACTGCAGACTGAGTCGGTTCTTTTCTTCAGAAAACTCTTGATCAACTTTTTCCAACTCAGACTTCTGGGAAATCTTGAGGGATTCAACCTCGGCGCGCAACCGGGTTATCTCGTCATCTTTTTCGTTGAGTTGCGCCGAATGAGCGACAGCTTGTTCTAAAAAATGCAGCATCATATAAGGCATAGATATGCATTCTTGATGCGATGCTGCAAGTGTTTTTAACTCGGCTATCAAAAGCCGGTAGGTTGTAAGGAATCCAAGATTTGCCTCGAACAAAAGTCGACAAACTAAAAGACAAAAGAGTAACTAACCTTCAAGAACGCCAACTTTCTTGGTAAGGAGAGCATTCAAATTGTTGATACCAGCTGCGCACCAGCAAAAGACTAGTTAGCACGAAAAACTAAGACTATTACAAAATTAAGAGACACTACACGGTCTAGTTAAATTACCAGTTTTCTTCACAATAGGGACAATCTTCTCATATTTATCTTGAAGTTTCTTGTGTGCAAAGAGAAACCTTTGAAATTCGTCCGTCCGCGGATCATGGGCAACCTAAGTAAAAAAGTAAGTTACAAGGCTGGATATTCAAAGTTAAAACAGATCCGAATCAAGTAAAACTTGACTTGGATCTAGGTGACTGGATATTCAAAGTTAAAACAGATCCGAATCAAGTAAAACTTGACTCGGATCTAGGTGACTGGATATTCAAAGTTAAACCAGATCCAAATCAAGTAAAACTTGACTCGGATCTAGGTGACTGGATATTCAAAGTTAAAATAGATCCGAATCAAGTAAAACTTGACTCAGATCTAGGTGGCTGGATATTCAAAGTTAAAACAGATCTGAATCAAGTAAAACTTGACTCGGATCTAGGTGGGTGGATATTCATAGTTAAAAAGATCCGAATCAAGTAAAACTTGACTCGGATCTAGGTGACTGGATATTCAAAGTTAAAACAGATCCGAATCAAGTAAAACTTGACTCGGATCTAGGTGACTGGATATTCAAAGTGAAAACAGATTCAGATCAAGTAAAACTTGACTCGGATCTAGGTGGCTGGATATTCAAATATAAAGCAAATCCGAATCAAGCAAAACTTGACTAGGATATGAATGGTTTGATATTCTGGACCATGGCTAATCCGAGTTACGAAGGGAATTAACTCAGCAAGTAATGCATTTAAAGCCTGATAAAGCTTCCAAACGAACAACAAATTATCCGGTTGCAAGCTTCGGGGACTAGTGTGTATATAATAACATCGGAATAATAGGAAAAGTATCAACGAAAGCTCTTACCTCATTCATCTTGTCACTATCAAGGACAATATTAGCAGCCATGTGCAAGCGACTGCTGATGTCGGAAAGCTGAAACGGTTGGCTACTCGGATTGCCTTCGAGTTGATCAGCGGCATTCCAATTATTGTCATACTCCACCAGAGATCCGAGGATGTTCCCGCTCTCAGTATGGGTCAATACCTTACCTCGGGCCCGTTGTGTAACTACCGCCGTTGTCGGACTCTTGTGAAGAGTAAGTTGAGTGTCGGTAGAAGGGGCGACGCCAGGTTTAGCAGAGGAAGCTCCCTTGCGAAGTACATCCACAATGCTGGGCTGAGAATAACTAGTTGGCCCCTTCTGAGATGCCGAGGGTTTAGTAACAAAAACTTTCTTACTCTTAGTAGAGACTTTGGCAGGGGCAACAACTTCAGCACTGGGAACCACGTCCTTGGTGGCAGGAGGAACTATAGTTTCCAAGGGGGCCGAGGTGGTGATATCCTCGGTTGGAGTTGGAGTAGGAGCTAGGACTGCGGTGATCAAAGGATCATTGGGGGAAACCTCGGAGGTCTTGAGAGGGACAACATGCTCAGCTGAGTGATCCGGTGTGGGGGTTACGTCGGCAATAACGGTAGGAGCGATAGGCTCATCTTGTTGGTCCGATACGTTAGTCGGCACAGGAGGAGAATCAACGCGAGAGGGACTGGGAACCTGAGTATCTTCCGGAGGTAGGGGAGAAGACGGCCGAGTAGTATGGCTTGTCATACTCAGACCGCTTGGCTTTGCGGAGAGAGGAGCTCTGCAAGAGAGAAAAAGTTGAGTCAGAAACAGAAAGAGAGAAACAAGAAATACAAATGAAAATAAACTCACCCTGAAACCCCAGGCATGGTCTTACGCCTCGGGATATGCTGCGCAGATTTCTTGACTCGCTTCTTGGGGGCAGCACCTGAGGGATCCGTCAAAGCGGTGCGCTTCTTCGAAGCAACAGGAGCCTCGGAATCAAGAGTTTCGGTGTCGTGCACCTGACCAGCTTGATTAGCTAGGAAAGAAGGGGCCAAAAATGCGTAAGAGATAGGCACCACGGCAACTACCTCAAGAATTTGGACGTTGTCCGAGTCACCTTCATCCGCATGGGCCGAGGTCTTGCTCCAGGTACGAACAGGAGCAGCATCCAACTTAGGGACAAACTCCTCCGAGTCAGGTTCCCCATTGTCCAGGGTATTGCAATCTGTAGTCCAAGGAAGAGCAAAAACCTCGGCATCTTCTGTCTTCTGCTTCGTAAACCTCTGCGAGAGAAGTAAATTAGAGTTAGCAAAAAGAACGATCAAAAAAGCAACTCGGAAGAAAAATCTAGTGTTTAACTTACCTGAGGAGGAGGATCCCCGGGAGAAAATGGCTTCAATCCCCATGTCCATTCCTCCGACATCTCGGTCTTAAAAATAGCCCGGACACGCTTGTAGATTTGATAATCATCAAGCTCAACCGTACATACTCGGTTGGGATCCAGAGAACCACTCATGTAACAGAGCTTATGAGAGCGAAGCTGAAAAGGGCAGATTCGGCTGCTAACGAATGCAGTCATTAAATCTTCACCATGGAGCCCAGCACGAATTAGTTCTTTAAGCCGGATCTCAAATGCCTCGGCGAGAGCATTGATTTTCCTAGGATTGTAGTTCCAATTCTTCTTGGAGGGGGGACCGAAAGAGAAAGCGGGGAGCCAAATCTTATCTTCTTTCCCAGTATTTTTGACATAGAAAAATGATCTATGCCACTTCTTACAAGATTCGAGGCCGGCGACGCGGGGAACTCAGAGTTTCTCCGAGGTGTAATAGATGCAGCCCCGCATTGGGTAAGGGAATTCTCAGAAGGATGAAGAGATTTGTCCGGCACAACGTTGGTTTGGATCTGAAAGAACTTGGACCAGACATCTATGAAGGTCCAGAGGCCGAAATACCCCTCTGAAGCCGAGATAAAGGCCGACAGAGAGAGCAACGGCGTTAGCCGGCAAGTGATACGGCTGAAGGCCGAAATAATCGAGGAAACCCTAGCAAAGTCGCTAAGAGGGAGGCCAAATCCACGAGCGAAGTGGGACATAAAAACTACGAACTCGCCCTCATTGAGTACGGGCGAGGATTCTTTGCCGGGTAAGCGACAGCTTACCTCGGCGGGAATTCAGCGTGTTTTGATTAACCATTCTACCTCCCGGCGAGTAACGGTGGAACCCTGCCAGGAACCACGTTCTGGACCGGCCGCAAAGTCATCTTCCCCGACGAGAGCACCGCTAGCGGAGCTAGACATAGGCTCGTCGGAGGAATCGACAGAGGAAAAACTGGCGGCGGGGAGAGGCCTAGAGGTGTAGGGACCCGTCGTGACGCTAACGAGCACGGCAGCGGAACAGAAAAAGAACCACCGCAGGGAATCTAGGAAAACAAGAAAGATGCCTAGCGCAGAGACCTAGCGGCGGCGCTGTAGGAAAACTCACCGGCAAGAGCGCCAAAGCGAAGGAACTGCGGCGAGGTCGCAGGAGCCAGAGAACAGCAGCGTGACAGTCGAACGGGACGACGATGGCGCGGCCACTGGAACACGAGCAGAAGCAGCGGCGCAAGGAAGAAGATGAAGGGAAAAGGAAGGAGGAAAGTGAATCGTCCAACCCCGCTCCCCTTTTTATAACCGCATAGGGTTAACCGTAGTGGGATCGTGGCTGTGCCACAATAACCACATAATCACGTGTATGGCAAAACTGCTTGCAGGTAGTGGAGCCACACCTAATGAAGGGATTCACAACATAGTAAATCAAAAAAATTCTACGGATGCGAACGGGAAAGCCAAGATCTAATCTAGGAGATGCAAACAACGAGGGGGGATAGATGAGATCTTCATACCCTTGAAGATTCACACAGCGAAATGTTCGATGGAACGTGGGTGATGTAGTCGTACTCGCTTCTCCTCCTCGCGATCTGATCCGATCTAACACCGCAAGTGGCGATGCCTCCGAGAGATGCACACGTGTGGCACCTCAACGTTTCCTCCTTCCTCGGTCCAGCAAGTATGGTGGAGAGATGGATTGGATCTACAACGCGACGGCGTGGTGCAAGTGGTGGAGAGTTTCTGCAGCAGGGCTTCGCCTACACGCAGTCGGGAGGGAGAGAGAGAGGAGGGGCAGCAGGGCGGCTAGGGTTGAGGAGGAGGTGTAGGGGAGGGGTGCACCCCCAGCCCTCTTTATATAGAGGGGTGGGCAGCCAGACCTAGCCCCTCCCCAAGCCCTAGGCCGGCGGCCAAGGAGGGAGGAGTGGGGGGCAAGTTTCCCCCCTCCCTTCTAGAAGCTCCCCTAGGGTTTCCTAGGTGTTTGGTCGGCTGGGCCCTATGGGGCCTTGTGCCCCTGGCCCAATGCGTCCAGGGCACTCCCTCATAGGCCCATGCCCCCTCCTGGCAGGTGGGGCCACGTTGGTCCCCCTTCGGAAGGTTCTAGAAGCTTCCGGTACAATATCGATTAACCCGAAACAATTCTGAACTCCAAAATTTGCTTTGCCTTATATGAATCTTATTCTCCGGACCATTCCGGAACCTCTCGTGATGTCCCGGATCCCATCCGAGACTCCGAACAAAAACTCATAAACCAATTATCCAATCTATCCTAGCGTCGAGACACGTTAAGTGTGTGACCCTTCGGGTTCGAGAATATGCAGACATGATCTTCTATCAATAATCAATAGCGGGGTCTGGAAACCCATATTGACTCCCACACATTCATCGATGATCATATCGGATGAACCACGATGCCAGGATTCAATCAATCCCATATATATATTCCCTTCGTCTCGCGATATTTTACTTGCCCGAGATTTGATCGTCGGTACCGTCATACCTAGTTCAGTCTCGTTCACAACAAGTACTTTACTCGTTCCGTAATCCGATATCACTTTGTGATTAACTCCTTAAACACATGCTTGCAAGCGGTGTTGATATCAATTACCGAGTGGGCCCGAAGTATATCTCTCCGACTTGGGAGGGACAAATCCCATCTCGATACATACAACCCAACAGGTACTTTCCGATCACCTGAGAGACACCTTTATGATCACCCTTTCATAGGATGACGTTTGATGACCTCAAAGCTTTCTTCCGATACCAGGGAGTTGTATTATCTCATGGTCTAAGGAATACAATATTTGACATAAGAAAAGCTTCGCAAAGATGAACACGATGACACGATCTAATTGCTCCGCTTAGTTTGGGTCTGTCCATCATATCATTCTCCCAATGATATGATCTCATTATTAATTGACAACTCATGTCTATGGTTAGGAAACCTTAACCATCATTAATCAATGAGCTAGTCCATAGAGGCATACTAGGGACACGGTGTTGTTCACAAACCACACAAGTATTAAAGTTTCCGCTTAATACAATTCTAGCATGGAATATAAACTTTATCATGAACAAGAATTATAATAATAACATCTTTATTATTGCCTCTAGGGCATAATTCCAACAGTCTCCCACTTGCACTAGAGTCAATAATCTACTTTACATCTGGCAACAATCTAACACCCATGGCACTAAGGTGCTGATCATGTTTTGCACATGGAAGAGGTTTAGTCAATGGATCTGCGACATTCAGATCTGTATGTAGTTTGCTAATCTTCAGATCTCCATCTGCTATATAATCTCGGATTATATGAAACTTGCGGTTGATATGCTTGGTCTTTGGATGATATCTTGGTTCCTTAGCCATTGCTATGGCGCTAGTGTTGTCACACAATATCTCCAGTGGGTCCAATGCACTTGGAACCACTCCAAGCTCAGTGATGAAGTTCCTGATCCAAACTCCTCCACTTGACGCTTCTGCAGCAGCCATGTATTCCGCCTCTACTGTAGATCCCGCAATCACGCTTTGCTTGCAGCTTCTCCAGCTCACAGCTCCTCCATTCAAAATATAAACGTATCCTGTCTGAGATTTAGAATCATCCTTGTCGGTGTCGAAACTAGCATCGACGTAACCTTTTACGACGAGTTGTTCATCACCTCCATAGACTAAGAACATTTCTTTAGTCCTATTTAGGTACTTTAGGATGTTCTTCACGGCTATCCAGTGTTCCACTCCTGGATCACTTTGGTATCTGCTCGTCAAACTAAGAGCATTGCACACATCCGGTCTAGAACACAACATGGCATACATGATAGAACCTATGGCCGAGGCATAAGGCACTTTGCTCATAGCTTCTCTATCATTTACCGTAGCTGGACACTGAGCCTTGCTCAATATCTTACCTGACAACATAGGCACTGAACCTTTCTTTGCCTTATCCATTCTGAACCTTTTCAGAACTTTGTCTAGGTATGTACTCTGGCTTAAAGCTATCAGGCGTCTTTGTCTATCTCTATAGATTTTGATGCCCAATATATAAGCAGCTTCCCCTAGGTCTTTCATTGAAAAACATTTGTTCAAATAACTCTTCACATCGTTAAGCATGTTAATGTCATTTCCAATAATCAATATGTCATCCACATATAGTACCAGAAATGTCATTGAGCTCCCACTCACTTTCTTGTAGATACAAGCTTCATAGCAATTTGGAACAAATCCAAAGCTCTTGATCACTTGATCAAAATGAAGGTTCCAACTCCGAGATGCTTGCTTCAGTCCATAAATGGAACGCTGAAGTTTGCACACTTTATCAGCATCCTTAGGATCGACAAAACCTTCGGGTTGCATCATATACAACTCTTCATCAATGTTGCCATTGAGGAAAGCAGTCTTGTCATCCATCTACCATATTTCATAATCATGAAACGTAGCAATTTGCTAATAAAATCCGAATGGACTTAAACATCGCTACGAGAGAGAAAGTCTCATCATAGTCAACACCTTGAACTTGTCGAAAACCTTTCGCGACAAGTCGTGCTTTATAGACGGTAACATTACCATCCGCGTCCGTTTTCTTCTTGAAGATCCATTTGCACTCAACGGCCTTTCGATCGCTAGGAGGGTCCACCAAAGTCCATACTTGGTTTTCGCTCATGGATCCCAATTTGGATTTCATGGCTTCTAGCCATTTCTCAGAGTCTGGGCTCATCATCACTTCCTCATAGTTCACAGGTTCACTGTCATCTACTAACAAGACAGTTAAGACAGGGTTGCCGTACCACTCAGGAGGGGCACACGACCTTGTCGACCTGCGACGTTCAGTAGCAGCATCGTCCGAAGCTTCATGATCCTTGTCGTTAGCTTCCTCTATTGTTGGTGCAGGCTGCACTGGAACAATTTTAGGTGCTGCGCTACTCTCCAATTCAAGATAAGGTTCAACAACCTCGTCTATCTCTACTTTCCTCCCACTCACTTCTTTCGAGAGAAACTCCTTCTCAAGAAAGGATCCGTTCTTTGCGACAAACACTTTGCCTTCGGTTCTGTGATAGAAGGTATACCCAATAGTTTCCTTAGGGTATCCTATGAAGACGCATTTCTCCGCTTTGGGTTCGAGCTTGTCCGGCATCAACTTCTTGACGTAAGCTTCGCATCCCCAAACTTTAAGAAACGACAACTTAGGTTTAGCACCAAACCACAGTTCATACGATGTCGTCTCAACGGATTTAGATGGTGCCCTATTTAAAGTGAATGCAGCGGTTTCATGCATAACCCCAAAATGATAACGGCAAATCAGTAAGAGACATCATTGATCGGACCATATCTAATATAGTTCGATTCCGGCGTTCAGACACACCATTGCGCTGTGGTGTTCCGGCGTGAGTTGCGAAACGATTCCGCTTGCTTTAAGATGCGTGAGAAAATCATAACTCAAATATTCACCTCCAAGATCGGATCGTAGAAACTTAATTTTTCTGTTACGATGGTTCTCCACTTCATTCTGAAATTCCTTGAACTTTTCAAATGTTTCAGATTTATGTTTCATCAAATAGATATACCCATATCTACTTAAGTCATCGGTAAAAGTGAGAAAATAGCGATATCCACCGCGCGTCGAAACACTCATCGGTCCGCATACATCAGTATGTATGATTTCCAACAAGTCCATTGCTCGCTCCATCATACCGGAGAACGGGGTTTTGATCATGTTGCCCATGAGGCATGGTTCGCATGTGTCAAATGATTCAAAATCAAGAGACTCCAAAAGTCCATCAGAATGGAGTTTCTTCACGCGCTTTACACCAATATGACCTAGACGACAATGCCACGAATAAGTAGTATTATCACTATCTACTTTGCATCTCTTGGCCTCAATGTTATGGATGTGTGTTTCATCCCTTTCGAGATTCAGAAGAAATAAACCATTCACAGCAGGTGCATGACCATAAAAGATGTTACTCATATAAATAGAACAACCATTATTCTTAGATTTAAATGAATAACCGTCTTGCAATAAACACGATCCAGATATGATGTTCATGCTCAACGCAGGCACATAATAACATTTATTAAGGTTTAAAACTAATCCCGAAGGTAAAACTAAGGAGAGCGTGCCGACAACCATCACATCAACTCTTGATCCGTTGCCAACGCGCATCGTCACCTCATCCCTCGCAAGCCACCGTCTATTCTGTAGCTCCTGTTTCGAGTTACAAATATTAGCAACTGAACCAGTATCAAATACCCAGGCACTACAACGAGGGCTAGTAAGGAAAACATCAATAACATGTATATCAAATATACCTTTGATGGTGCCAGCCTTCTTGTCCACTAAGTACTTCGGACAGTTGCGCTTCCAGTGACCCTTGTACTTGCAATAGAAGCACTCAGTGTCCGGCTTAGGTCCAGACTTGAGCTTCTTCTCAGCAGGGGAAACGCGCTTGCCGCCGCCTTTCTTGAAGGGCTTCTTTGCACCCTTACCTTTCTTAAAGCTGGGGGGCTTGTTGACCATCAACACATGATTATCCTTTTTGATGTCCACCTCCGCAGCTTTCAGCTTAGCGAAGAGCTCGGTGATCGTATCAGTGGAACCAATCTGATTATGAGTCACTACAAAACTTTTGTAGCTGGGAGGGAGTGATTGTAGAACCCTGTCAATCTTGAGCTCCTCTGGAATCTTGCAGTCCAGTTGCTCAAGGCGTTGAGTGTATCCCGACATCTTTATGGTGTGCTCACTAACGGAACTCCCTTCCTCCATCTTGCAGTTAAAGAATTTCTCAGAGATCTCATATCTCTCAGAACGGGCCTGAGTCTGAAACATAGTTTTCAGATCCTCAAGAATCTCAAAGGGCCCGGGATAATCTTCAAAACGATTTTGAAGGTCCAATTCCATAGCAAACAACATGGTGCTCTTAATCACACCATAATCATCTTTGCGCGACTGATAAACAGCTTTCTCATCAGCCGGCGCATCTACAGCAGGGGCGTCACCTAGCGCATCCTCAAGGACATAGTCCTTTTGTCCGCCAGCGAGAATGATTCTCAGATTGCGGAACCAGTTGGTGAAGTTAGACCCATTGTTTCTAAGCTTTTCTTTCTCAGCAAAAACGTTGAAGTTGAAGTTGGACTTAGCCATTTGATCTACAATATTTGCAAGTACAAATTAGACTATGTTCATGATAACTAGTTCAACTTAATCAAATTACTAGATGAACTCCCATTAAATTCAACATCCCTCGAGTTTATTAGTGAACATGATCCAAATTCACCACACCTAATCCGATCTTCACGAGAAGAGATGTGGTTTCAATGGTGGACAACGAAGTGTTGATCATATCATTCATATGACTCATGTTTAACCTTTCGGTTCATGTGTTCCGAGGCCATGTCTGTACATGCTAGGCTCGTCAAGTCAAACCCAAGTATTTCCGCGTGTGCAAAACTGTCTTGCACCCGTTGTATGTGAACGTAGAGTTTATAGCACCCGATCATCACGTGATGCTTGAACACGACGAACTTTCGCAACGGTGCATACATGGGGAGAACATAGTTTTATCTTGATCTTTAAGTGAGGAATCATCTTATAATGCTACCGTCGCGATCTAAGCATAATAAGATACATAAAAGGATAAACATCACATCATATAACTTTATGTGACATGTTATAGCCAATCTTCGTGCAATGATCTCCATCTTATGCGTGCCGGCATGATCTCCATCACTCCACCATGATTGCCTCCACCACGAATAGCAACTACAACTATTGCTAACTACTTAGCGATAAAGTAAAGCTATTACATGGCGTATAAGAAGTTGACACACAGGTCATACACAATTATAAAGACAACCATATGGCTCCTGCCGGTTGTGTACTCATCGACATGCAAGTCGTGAAACATTACAAAACATGATCATCGCATACAACATACACATCACATCTTGGGCCATACCATATCACAGAAAACACTCCCTGCAAAAACAAGTTAGACGCCTCTACTTTGTTGTTGCATGTTTTACATGGCTTATGGGAGCAGCAAGCTAAGAACGATTCTTATCTACGGAAAGCCACAACGGTGATATTATGGTTTCCAAACTCCGGTGTAAATCCCATGACAACTATAGTGAGAGAAACCGGCATCCACCAGCCGCATGTGTGGAACAAGCCACACGTCAAGTGCGGAGCCGGTCTCGCGAACGAGGTCACGTAAGGTTGGCCTGGACCGCTTCGATCTCACTATCCCGCGTCATAAGAAGTGCACAAACAAGAGGATTGCAACAGAAAACATCAACGCCCGCAACAACCATGTTGTGTTCTACTCGTGAAACACATCTACGCATAGATCTAGCTCTGATACCACTGAAGGGATTCGTAGCATAGTAAATCAAAAAAATTCTACGGATGCGAACGGGAAAGCCAAGATCTAATCTAGGAGATGCAAACAACTAGGGGGGATAGATGAGATCTTCATACCCTTGAAGATTCACATAGCGGAACGTTCGACGGAACGTGGGTGATGTAGTCGTACTCGCTTCTCCTCCTCGCGATCCAATCCGATCTAACACCGCAAGTGGCGATGCCTCCGAGAGATGCACACGCGCGGCACCTCGACGTCTCCTCCTTCCTCGGTCCAGCAAGTATGGTGGAGAGATGGATTGGATCTACAACACGACGGCGCGGTGCAAGTGGTGGAGAGTTTCTGCAGCAGGGCTTCGCCTACACGCAGTCGGGAGGGAGAGAGAGAGGAGGGGCAGCAGGGCGGCTAGGGTTGAGGAGGAGGTGTAGGGGAGGGGTGCGCCCCCAGACCTATTTATATAGAGGGGTGGGCATCCAGCCCTAGCACCTCGCCCAAGCCCTAGGCTGGCGGCCAAGGAGGGAGGAGTGGGGGGCAAGTTTCCCCCCTCCCTTCTTGAAGCTCCCCTAGGGTTTCCTAGGTGTTTGGCCGGCTGAGCCCTATGGGGCCTTGTGCCCCTGGCCCAATGCGGCCAGGGCACTCCCTCATAGGCCCATGCCCCCTCCCGGCAGGTGGGGCCACGTTGGTCCCCCTCCGGAAGGTTCTAGAAGCTTCCGGTACAATACCGATTAACCCGAAACAATTCCGAACCCCAAAATCTGCTTTGCCTTATATGAATCTTATTCTCCGGACCATTCCGGAACCTCTCGTGATGTCCCGGATCCCATCTGAGACTCCGAACAAAAACTCATAAACCAATTATCCAATCTATCCTAGCGTCGAGACACGTTAAGTGTGTGACCCTTCGGGTTCGAGAATATGCAGACATGATCTTCTATCAATAATCAACAGCGGGGTCTGGAAACCCATATTGACTCCAACACATTCATCGATGATCATATCGGATGAACCACGATGCCAGGATTCAATCAATCCCATATATATATTCCCTTCGTCTCGCGATATTTTACTTGCCCGAGATTTGATCGTCGGTACCGTCATACCTAGTTCAATCTCGTTCACAACAAGTACTTTACTCATTCCGTAATCCGATATCACTTTGTGATTAACTCCTTAACCACATGCTTGCAAGCGGTGTTGATAGCAATTACCGAGTGGGCCCGAAGTATATCTCTCCGACTTGGGAGGGACAAATCCCATCTCGATACATACAACCCAACAGGTACTTTCCGATCACCTGAGAGACACCTTTATGATCACCCTCTCATAGGATGACGTTTGATGACCTCAAAGCTTTCTTCCGATACCAGGGAGTTGTATTATCTCATGGTCTAAGGAATACAATATTTGACATAAGAAAAGCTTCGCAAAGATGAACACGATGACACGATCTAATTGCTCCGCTTAGTTTGGGTCTGTCCATCATATCATTCTCCCAATGATATGATCTCATTATTAATTGACAACTCATGTCTATGGTTAGGAAACCTTAACCATCATTAATCAATGAGCTAGTCCATAGAGGCATACTAGGGACACGGTGTTGTTCACAAACCACACAAGTATTAAAGTTTCCGCTTAATACAATTCTAGCATGGAATATAAACTTTATCATGAATAAGAATTATAATAATAACATCTTTATTATTGCCTCTAGGGCATAATTCCAACACCTAAGACCACATGGCGCAGGAGAGGATCAGGCCTTCTGACTGATGTGGTACTCGAGGTGTCACTGCGCCGACGCGACGGGCACAATAATCATTGTAGCTTGTCAGTAGACACTGTAGAGGAACAAAAAACTAGATAACTATGATGAATGGGACACGTAGAACGAGGCTTACCTAGTAAGCCAAGCAAATATCTCGAACGAAAGGAGGTAACTCGGAGCGTAGCCCACAGCAGGAAAAGGATGAAATGAGGAAGAGGATAGCGGAAAAAGAATGCCGGCTAAGAGATAACTCAGAAAGAAAGAAGATAAATGTCTGGAAACTGATGTGGTCCGACCGAGGTTTCTGGCAGGACCGCACCAGCTTCGGGGACTAATTTTGGGGGGGGGGGGGGTGACCCCGGATAGGGTCAAGATAGGGGAAAGAAGAAAGGAGTTTCCCTTACCTTAAGCCGAATTACTGGCAGTGTCGGCTGAATCATGTAAGATTCGACCGAGTTAAGCAGAACCATGGCAAAGATAGAATGAGTAACACCTTACTCGGCCAACCTATATCTATGTCGGCCGAATGACACTAATCGACTTGTATGCAGACAAAGGCCGAGCCGGTTATGCGAGATGAGGCCGAGTAACAGGAAACTTGCAGGAGAAGGAGGTGCCTATAGTCAAACCCTAGTTGTTGGCTAGGAGGAATCTAGACAGAGCCAAGCGCTAAGGACAAGGAGCAGAGCTGCAGAAGGGCAGACAAGCGTCACAGAGGTGACAGTGAGGAGGCCTGAGGCGCGCATGTGAAGCTCTCTGGAACATTGCCACTCATAGAAGGGGGACACGAAAAGGAGGTCGCTGAGTTACCACTTTGGGACAAGCATATTCCAAGAATATGCTTGCCATGTCAACCCTAGGAGGAGTCAAGGAATCCCTTTATAAGGAGGGGAACGGGCTCCAGAGAGGGGGATCGATTCATTCCACACCTAAAGGCTCGCGTAGGAGTCTTCTTCATCTCTATGATATAGCTCTAGGAGCACTTGTAATTCTTGAGAAGAGGAATAAAGATCTACTCATTGTTTAGTTGAGTGTAGAAATCACTACATCTTCCCTCCCCGGATCCCTCTAGCATCCATTGGCCCCATAATTTTGCCTATCCATGGCATCTGCCGTGCCACCACCACGACACCAGCCTCCGCTGGCGTCCCCGCCCCTCCCTTGTCCCGCTCCAGCCGCCGGATTCTCTGTTTCACCTGATCCGCTCCCTCATCCTCCCAGGTACTTTATCCTCTGAGTAAATCTTCCAATGAGTGAGGGTCCTATTTTGTGTGGAAGTTTATTTTTTGTTGTTGAAACTCGAATTAGAAGTTGCCCATTGATCCATATGCCTATTAATCATAGAAAAAATCAACCATTATTTTCGATCTTTATGCATGCCATCAATCCAAGTCGATTTGCAAAAATTTGCTAGGGCCAGATTATATGCCCCTGGCATTGCCGTATTATCCGGCCTAGAAGGTTCCATACTGCTGAATTTTGACTCATATTGATGTGGCATATAATTTCTCTGTGGTTGGTTCTCTACCATTTTTTAGCAATTCTTCCTGGCCTTGTGTGCGCTTATCTATTGCTACCTACCTTACTCATTTCACAGGTGGTTCTCGCGGTGTCTCTTAGACTTATAAGAGACGTCCTCATGCTCGGTACTTTAGGCCCAACGACGAGGGTGTTCTAGTTGACGAGGTTGAACTGAGGAGGCAGAAAAGATAGGCCGAACGGATGGCTGAACGGGCAAAGAAGGAAAAGAGGTCCGGGGAAGCTTCCAAGAGGAAGTGAAAGAAAACACAGATCAATTACAAGGACATGGATATCATTGAATACTCTTCTCTTTGGCAGCGTGACTGGTTTGTGAAGGATCCACGTGATGAGGATCTTGAGGATCCCATGTTGGAGATATGCCCAAGAGGCAATAATAAAATGGTTATTATTATATCTTTGTGTTTATGATAAATGTTTGCATAACATGCTATAATTATAGTATCTAAAATATTAATACTTGTGTGTTTTGTAAACATAAAAGAGTCCCTAGTAAGCCTCTTGTTGAACTAGCTTGTTGATTAATAGATGATCATGGTTTCTTGATCATGGACATTAGATGTCATTAATAACAATATCATGTCATTAGGAGAATGATATGATGGACACACTCCTATAGTAAGCGTAGCGTAAGTTCAAGTCATTTAGAGTTTGTTTGCTACAAATCTTTCAAATACATAGTAACCTAATCCTTCGACCATGGGATCATGTTAATCACCATCACCGAATGAATACTTTGATGACATCTGAAAGAACATGTGGGCCCCCATGTGTGGTTTTGGTAATTAATGACAATCTTTATGATCTAATGTGTGTATTAAGTTATACTTGTAGGATTTGTCCATTTGCATCGCTTGGAGCATGTGTTGACTTCAAGGTCGATGAAATGAGAAAAAGATATGTTGTGCAAGCTCAAAATGCGTCATCTATAGAAGATCTCATGTTTGAAGCTTGCCATCCTCGGTGATCATGGATCGATGATGAAGATCAAGAAAGGCGTTCCATCTTGAGAAGGACAAGATCGTCTACATCGAGCTCAAGTGGAATGCTCAAGGCAAAGGTATAATCTTGATAGGTTTTCCCTTTTGCCGGTCTCACGTTGTGTGTGTGAGACCGGGTTTAGGATAGATAACCGTACTATCAAGAGGGGCTCTCGTATGAGTAATTCGGTCACATCGTTCGGAGAGAGATCAAACCTTTGCATACTTGCATCATTGTATTTGGTTGTTATTTGGTATTACCCATGTGAGTATATAGCTTCTGGTAATCTTCATAACAAGCTCTTGATCATCAAAATCGGATCTTCCGTTAGTATCTTGTTGCAATTTTGATCTTGCCGCCTTTTTGGTTTCTCACCAAGTGAGGTATCTCACATTAGTATACTTGATATTTTATCACTTGGTGATAACCAATATTTCCACCTTTTATTGGAAATCCCTTGTCGTCCTCTATCCAACGCAGTTGGAATCGGGTCAATCGGAGCTTCCAGTCAAAAGTTATTGTCGTTTGAATATTTACCCGTCAATCTGTTTTCTGGGCCGAGCGGTAGTACCGCCCGGGCGGGCCGGTACTACTGCCCGCCCCTGAGAGCGGCCCGTTTTCTTTCTGCCTCGCTAGGTACCTAAATCCGGTAGTACCGACCGGCCTAGATTCTTTTTCCTGGTACGATCCAGATCCAGATCTCGCTCAGCTGCTGCCGCTCGTTTCCACTCACGCGCTTGCCACCCCGCTCACTGCCACTGGGCCCTGTCCGTGCGCGTGCTCCCCCTCCGCGTTGACCCCGCGTGCCGCTCGCTCGACCATGCGCCGTTGCGTCGCATCAGCTGGGCCCGCGCAGCCGCATGCTCTGCCCGCTCGCTGCAGTTCCCGCGCGCATGCGCTGCTGGCTGGCTTGCTGCTCGCGCGCGCCCCGCTGGCCCTGCTGTGGCCCCGCCTTCTGGCTGCCTAGATGCTGCTGCGCTGCGCTGCGCGCATGCATCTGGCCCCACGCCCCCGATCGCTGCCGCATCTGTTGCTTGCTGTTGCGCTGCCTCGCTTCTTGGCCCTCGCGCGCGCTGCCGATTCCCGCGCGCAGCCGCCCTCTCTCTGGCCCCACGCACGCGCGCGTTAACCCGCGAGGGCACTTACCTCGCCCACTTGCGCGTGCCGCTCTGCCTCGCTGGCCCAGCTTGCTGCGCGCGCTGCTGCCCGCTGGGCCCCTCTACCATGCTCGCATCCTGCCGCTGATTCCCTCACGCATGCGCGTGCTCGCCCTGCTGCTTGCTAACTCGCTCTGGCCCCTTTGCCTTTTTCCTGGCGTTGTGTTGTTTGGGTCTGGTAGTACCGAACCAATCCGGTACTACCGGACCGTTCAGAAATGCCCCAACGGGCAGAATCTGCCCGTCTCTTTAAATGGCTTTGCCCCTTTGTCTTTTAGGGTTGCTTCTTCTCTCTCCATTCTTGCTCAATCTTTGCCCCATATTCTCATTCCCTCTTGAGCTTGATTCTATGATTTCTCTCCAATGATTCGTGCCAATATTTGAGAGGAATATAGAGGAGATCTAGATCTACGTTTTGACCAAACCAAAACATCTCTTTGTGAGTGTATCTTTGGGGATCTAGATTTTGGGGGATTTTGTTTCTCTCTTTGATTCCTCCTCTCTTTTTCCCCCAATAGTTTTAGTAGCGTTGTTGGAACTTGAGAGTGAGGGATTTGAGCACCTTTGTGGTGTTCTTGCCATTTGCATTTGGTGCATCGGTTTGAGTTCTCCTCGGAGGATTTTGTTTGAGTTACTCATTGGAGCTTGTCCCTCTTGGGTTTTTGGAACCCTAGACGGTTTTTTGGCCTTGGTGGCATTGTGGCCTTTTGTGGCATTTGTTGGGAGCCTCCAATTAAGTTGTGGAGAAGTGCCCCAATCTTGTGAGAGGTTCCGGTTGCCACCGACAAGTGCATCGATAGTGGAAGCGTGGATCGATCCCGTTTGGGTGAGATTCACCGGAGAATAAGGGAGGCCTTTTGTGGCGTTGGTGGTTTTATACCACCCCCTCTCCAAACGAGACGTACTCCATGTTGGGAGGAACTCGGTAAAATATCGGTGTCCCCGCGTGCCTCGGTTATCTCTATACCCGAGATCCTTACTTATGCACTTTACATTGTGATAGCCTTCGTGCTTGAAGTAATATATATCTTGCTATCACTTTGTTGCTTGTATTGCTTAGCATAAGTTGTTGGTGCATATAGGTGAACCTTAGTTGTTCTAGGTTGTGCTTAACAAAGTAAACACTACTTTTATTCCGCCTTTGTTGAGCCACTCTAGGAAAAGTTTTAATCGCCTATTCACCCCCCCTCTAGGCGACATCCGTATCCTTTCAACATCAAACACCACTTCCGTAACTAGGTGCTTATAAAGGTGGCATTGGGTATTTTGAAAGTATGTGTTGAGGCACATGGATCAAGAGTGGGATTTGTCCATCCATATGATGGATAGATATACTCTGGGCTCTCTTGGTGGAATGTCATCCAATTGGCTTGCAAGCATGTGACTAGGTCACAAGGGATATCATATCACGGAACGAGTAAAGAGTACTTATCGGTAACGAGGTTGAACTAGGTATAAGAGATACCGATGATCAAATCTCGGATAAGTAAAATATCACGCTACAAAGGGAATCGGTATCGTATGTAAATGGTTCATTCGATCACAATGTAATCATAGAAATATGTGGGAGCCATAATGGATTTCAAAATTCCTCTAATGGTTATTGATCGGAGAGGTGTCTCGATCATGTCTGCATAGTTCACGAATCATAGGGAGACACATTTAAGGATTCGATGTTGTTTAGTAGATATGGAATATGAGTTGGAGACCTAATGTTATTGGGAGTCTCGGATTGGATCCCGGACATCACGAGGAGATCCAAAATGGTCCAGAGAATAAGATTCATATAAGGAAAGTCAATTTTCGGGGTTCGGAAATGTTTTTGGTGTTTTGAATGGAAGCTTCTAGAATGTTCTAGAAGGTCCACCACCACAGGAGGGGTACTTGGAATGCACAATACCCTAATGGGGTAGGAGCATGGTCCACTAGGTCAATTCGGCCGAGGACGAGGAAGATAGAATCAAACTCTAGTTTGAATAGTCAAACACTAGTTTGAAAAGTCAAATCCTAGTTTGAAAGTCAAAGTCCTAGTGGAGGAAGGAAACGGAACCTTGAGGGAAAAGGTTTCCCTTTCCCTCTCCATTGACGCTATCCATGAGGAGTTTGGGGTGGACTCGTCCAGGGCTGGGAACCCTGGCCACCGCCCCTCCACCCATATAAGGAGGGGTGGGGCACCCCCACAATCTCACCCAAACGCTAGGCGCCACCACCCATGGCCGCCTCCCTGCTTCCTCCTCCATTGTCCTGCTCCGACTTAGGTGAAGCCCGACAGGGATTCTTCTCCACCACCACCACCACCACGCAGTCATGCTGTTGGGATTCCGAAGAGATCTACTACCTCCGCTGCCTGCTGCAACAAGGGAGAGGAAGGTCTTCATCGACTACCATACGTGTGACCGACTGTGGAAGCGCTGCTGGAACATGGCACCAAAAGGATCGTCTTTGTGATCTTGAGATTGGCAAGTGAACGACTACATCAACCACGAGAACCCGATCTTGTTAAACGCTTTGAATCTATGAGGGTTAGTACTCTACAAACTCGTTGCACCGATCTCATAGATTGGATCTTGGCTTTTGTGTGTTCCCGCAATAGATTTTTTTTGTTTCTCATGCTTGATATGTCGTAAACGTATCTATAATTTTTGATGTCCCATGCTTGTTTAGTATCTACTTTGCTATGCTTTGTATACACTTTGAGGTATTTTTATACATTTTCTAGACTAACCTATTAACAAGATGCCGTAGTGCCAGTTGCCTGTTTTCTGCTATTTTTGGTTTCAGAAAAGCTAGTAAGGAAATATTATCGGAATTGGACGGGACAAAAGCCCAAGTCAATATTTCACCAAGAAGAACACAGAGACCGAAGGGTAGCCGAAGGAGCGCCACACCCTAGGGCCGTGCGGGCCCACCCTAGGGCGTGCCGCCCTATGGTGTGGGCGCCCTGGCCGCCCTCCTGCCTCGCATCTTCGCCTATATAAACCCCCGATGCCAAAACCCTAAGTACCCGATCAGATCTCCACGAAATAGTCCATAGCCGCCGCAACCATCGTCCCTAGATCGGGGGGAGGGGGATCTGAAGCTCTTCCTGGCACCCTGCCAGAGGGGAGAGATCATCCCGGAGGCCTTCTTCATGAGCATGCCAGCCTCCGGTATGATGCGTGAGTAGTTCCACCTTGGACCTTGGGTCCATACAGTAGCTAGATGGTTGTTTCTCCTCCTTTGTGCTATCATGTTTAGATCTTGTGAGCTCCGTTCATGATCAAGATCATCTATTTGTAATCATGCATGTTGTGTTTGCGGGGATCCGATGGATATTAAGATACTATGTGAGATTGATTATTGATTCTATCATGTCTTATGATTATTGATCCTATAATGTCCGTGTTGTTTGAGATCTTGCATGCTCTCTGTTTCTAGTAGCTATCTTGGCCAAGTAGATGCTAGTGACTCCAAGAGGGAGTATTTATGCTCGATAGTGGGTTCATGCCTCTATTGAATCTAGGGAAGTTACATAAATCTCTAAGGTTGTAGATGTGTTGTTGCCACTAGGGAGAAAACAAAAATGTTTTGTTCATGGAACAATTGTATTGTTTACTTTACACACATTGCTTAATACAGTTATCTGTTGCTTGCAACTTAATACTGGAGGGGGTTCAGATGATAACTTGAAGGTGGATTACTAGTCATAGATGCAGTTGGATGGAGGTCTATGTATATTGTTGTAATGCCCAATCAAATCTCATAGGATCATGAATGTCTAGTATTGCATTGTTATGCCTTGCTTAGTCCTGTCAATTGCCCCACTATAATTTGTTTACCCAGCATGTTATGTTATCTATCTTAAGGAGAACACCTCTAGTGAACTGTGGACCCCGGTCCAATCTTTACCATTGTTACATCATCTACTGCTACCGTTTACTTTCTGCAAGCAAACATTACATTCCACACCATATGTTTAATCCTTTGTTTTAAGCAAACCAGTGAGATTGACAACCTCACTGTAAGTTGGGGCAAAGTCTTGACTTTGTGTTGTGAAGGATTCCAAGTTGCTAGAAAAACCTTGGAGTTGTTTCCTTGCCCCTACTGGTTTGATAACCTTGGTTTCATAACTGAGGGAAAATTTCCCGCTGTGCTCATCATACCTTCCTCTTGGGGTCTCCCAACGAAGCTTTACTATCGAGCGGCATCAATGCTGCGAACCCTACAGTGGTATCAGAGCCGTGTCTATGTGTAGATCTGTTGCATGAGTAGAACACACTGGTTTTGTGGGCATTGATGCTTTTCTTGTTGCTTGCTTTTCGTGTACTTTGCATCTTGCGGGGTGGTGGGATGAAGCGGCCCGGGCTAACCTTACATGTCATTGTACATGAGACTTGCTCCACGCTCAATGTGCAACTTGCATTGCACAAGTGGATTTGCGGGTGTCTGTCTCTCCCACCATAGTGAAGATTCAATTTACAACATACACTTGATAATACTTGTATCAACGTTGTGGTTCATGTTCATAAGTTAGAACGGTTCTTATTCGAAAGCCCCAGCCACGTAAAACATGCAAAGAAAATTAGAGGCATATAACTTGTTTTTGCAGGGCTTGTGTTGTGATGTGATATGGGAATGATGTGATTGTGATTATATATGATGTATGCAATGATCATTATTGTAAGTTGGCAACTGACAAGAGACTTATGGTTGTCTTTAAATTCGTTAAGACATGTGTGTCTATTCATCATGTAATCGCTTTATTCCAAGTAGTTGTAATAGTTGCTATTGGTGATGGACAACCATGAAGCGGCGCCATTGACCTTGATTCCACGCCGGTGATGATGGAGATCATATGCGTGCTTTGGAGATGGAGATCAAAGGCACAAGAAGAAAGGCCATATCATATCACATATTATGAATTGCCTGTGATGTTAATCCTTTTTATGCATTTTGTATTGCTTAGATCGCGACGATAGCATTATAAGATGACCCCTCTCACTAAATATCAAGTAATAAAGTGTTCGTCCTTAGTAGGCACCGTTGCTAAGACTCGTCGTTTTGAAGCATCACGTTATGATCGGGTGTGATAGATTCTACGTGTGCAAGCCAAATTTTCACATGCGGAGACTAAGGTTAACCTTGACGAGCCTAGCATGTACAGACATGGCCTCAGAATATGGAATACCAAAAGTTAAATCATGAGTCATATGGATGATATGATGAACATGTTGATTGTTCGCCTTTGAAGCTACAACATCTTTCGTGATGGACTTGGTGTAGTGGATTTGGTTCGTGTAATCACCAAAACGACCCGTTGTTCTGAGTGGGAGTTCAACAGTAATATGATTAAAAGTTGGACACAATTTATCATAAATTAAATCAAAGTGAATTTGCATAATTTTTGTAGTCATTGGCATCCATTCACCACCTTATGCTTAGTTATAATTGATATAATAAAACTATAGAATTCTAGATAGTTACTTTATGAACTGGCATCGTATTGTTTTGAGTGTCAATCTAAAGTTTAAAAGTCCTATTACAAACTTTTAGCAAACTTCGTTTACTCCATGAAGTTTAATAATTAGTATTAAATCAAGAGTAATAATTCGAGTGTTAGTATCTAAGTATCATGTTTGTCTCCATGATTATTGATATTCAAAAGATTGTTTTAATATCAAGATTATCTAAGAATTGTTTTAATATCATGATTCTTGATATTTGGTTGCAACATGATGGAGTATAATATGGCAAAATTTATGTTCTGATATTTGATGAGAATTTGCAAAAGGTTGGAGACGCTAGTTTTCATAATCCTCCAAAAGGTTTTGGAGAGCAACATTATACTCGCGATTCTCCGTTATAAGCTAAAGTAGCCCGATCATGAAAATTTTCATGGTAAGGATGAATATAAGATGTAGGTAAAATGTTTACTACATTAAAAGATTACTAAAGAATGGAATTTGAAAGAACGCCAAACATTTGATGATGGTGATCTACTTCAAAGTGCAAGTCCAAAGGTATTAGTATTTGACTATACACGCATTGAACTATATGTCATGTGTATGGCGCCACTGTTGATGTTGATACATTCTTTTAAAAGTAAAAGGGAATGCTGAAAGAGAATCTCAGAAATATTTGGCAGAAAAAGAAAAGACTAGAATTGTTTAGCTCGGGTATATAGATGATATACATGTTGTGGCTGTATTCTTTGCTTGTTAAACAATATGGTTCTTGGGTATTGGATACCGAATTTGTTGGTATGAAATGTCATACAAAACAACACAATTCATGAACTGCAATGACCTAAGTAACTAGCAAGAGAATAGGTGATGATGTTCATCGAAAACAAACAAAGTGTTGTTGTGTTGCTCGTTAACATCAAAGCTTACCTTCAAGATTTGTTTCAATAATTGTTATTTCGATCAGGTATTATGAGAACAAAAGGGTTGTTCAAATAATTGCCGTAATCCATAAAAGATGGATGATTTACAAATCTGGTTGGATAAATCATGTCCATAAAACTAATGCTAAAAATGTCGAAAGACAAATGATTTAAAGATCACTTAAGAAGTGACATTGCTGTTTAAATTATATTGGAAAGAAAACATGAAGAAAATCCATGCTGATGGAATTTTGGAGTCTTTTGATTTTGATCAAATGAAGCTTGTGAGACTTTCCTGGAGATAATTAAAACTTCGTTCAAAGGCCTAAAAGAACGAACGACTAATTTATTGGAATTTGTACATATTGATGTATGTAGTCCATTATGTGTAGTCATGAGCGATGGGTTTCAACTTCATATGCTGTCTCTGGAAATTTGAGTAAATATATGTGTATATTTACTTAATGAGGAAGAAGTATGGAATATTTGAAAATGTTCAAAGACTTTCAAGATGAAGTGGAAAATCATTGTAACAAGAAAATAAAGATTTTATGATTGGATCATAAAGGAAGATATTTGAGTTACAAGTTTAGCATAACACCTAAGATTTGAGGAATCGTTCCATGGATTTGCATTTCCCGAAACACCATATGAGTATAGAGTGCTCGAGATATGCAATGAAACCTTGTTTGACATGGTAAGATCAAAGGTGTAAGTTATAGAACTGCTATTATATTTTAAAAGATTAAAAGATTTAGTGACTACAGCTTTTACATTGAAAAGAGCACCATCGTGATCCGTTGAAATGACACCATATAAGTTATGGTTTGTGATAAGGCCCAAGTTGTCCTTTCTTAAACATTGGTATGCTTGGCATAAGTAAAATGTTTACAACCAAAGTCGGATGAGCATGTCTTTGTAAGTTATTTCGAATAACCATTAGGTATTCCTCCATAACACTGAAGACAAAAGTGTTTGTTGCTTAGAACGTCAAGTTTCTTTAGAAGGAATTTTTCGTGAAAAGTTAAGTGGAAGGACGATAGAACTTTGATAAGGTTATTGAACTTTAGCTAATATGTGCTGAGTTGCGCAGCGCCGGAAAGTGTCCTAGAAGTAGCAACAATGCCGATGGCTCACGTGCCTCAAAGGTAGTGATCATGAAGGTCTAAGTTCCTATTGAACCAAGTAGGTCGGGTAACACAATCAAATACTAAGATTTGAGAGTAAATCATTATTGTTTGACAATAATGAACCGACTACATGCAAAGAAGATATGATGGGTCCTAACTTTGTCAAATGGCTTGAAGCCATAAAATCTGTGATAGTTCCATACACGAGAAATCAAGTTTTTTGAACTTGGAAGACCCTCTGGAAAGGTGTAAGACCTTACAGTTGTATTTGGATCTATAAAGAAATAGACATGGATGTTTCACATATATGAAATAGTCGACATGTCGGGAAAGAGTTCACGACAATGTTCAAGCAGTTGATTATGACAAGATTTGATCTTTCATAGCAATATTTAGTCTGGACAAATTAATATATAGCAACCACTACATATAATTTTGTTATATGGTAGTTGAACAAAACAAAAAAGTTCTTATAATAGAATGGTTACCTAGGACGTGGACATAACATGATCCAAAGGGTTTTGTTTGTTCAAAGGATGCTAACAGGGCATGCAAACTTCAATAGTTGAAGTAAGCATCGAGGAGTTTAAATCTTCGCCGTGATGAAACTGTTAAAAGTTTTAATTTCATCAGAGACGATGAAGATGCTTGCATTTTCAAGAAATTAAGTGGGAGCGCTAAGACATAGTTCTAATACATTATGTGAAATACATATTTTTGATTGAAAATAATGTATCTTTTATTGACATAGGTTAAGAATTTCATCTTGATGAAAGACTTAGGAAAAACCCGAATGTTTGGCATCGATGTCTATATGGATAGATTGAGACAGTAATATGGTTGTGCCGAGAGTACATAGATGAGATATTGAAATAAGTTCAATATAGAAACCACAAGAAAGGTTCTCGTCACACATGAAGGATTGAATCAAGATTCAAGTGTATTGACACTTGGTAAGTGAGATGAGATCCAAGTATTTTTGACACTTGGTGAATGAAATCACAAAGAATATTTTTGATCAATCATACTGTGATATGTACACATCCAGATATTTCCTATACTCTAAATGTTATGACAAGATACCAGAATGATTCATAAGATAATCATTATACAATAGTAAGGATATTCTTATGATCTTTGCAAGAACTAAGAATATATTATTTATGTAGAGATGACAAATAGATGGATATTTCATTGTAAAGTGTTACATTGATACTAGTTTTGTCACAAGATACAAATTAAGTTTATCTCAATATAAAACTATGGGTGGCACAATGTAATGGAAAGAAAGTTCTATAACGGATTTGGATGAGTTCCAAAGTTAAGATATTGTGACAGATACTACAACAAAAGTCTAAGTATATGACTATTGTGGGAGCAGCTAAAGAGGGCATTTGTGTCAAGTAGTTTGTTATCAAACTAGGTGTGGTTCACAGCGGGTTAGTACTATGAAGATATATTGTATAACAATTGTATCAACATGTTTTAACCCCACGGAACTAAAGGTCTCACCAAAGGACCAAATTTATATAATGCCATCTCATTGAAGAATGAGTGATGTGTAGAGACACAAAGACATGCAATTGCACATGGACCTAAAAGTGTCGGATACGAAGATTAGTTAACCACTAGAAATCACGTATATACAACACTGGAAAGCCATTGGTGTTGAATGCAAAAGTTTTTCAAAACTAGATTATTGACTCTAGTGCAAGTGGGAGACTGTTGGAGATATGCCGAAGAGGCAATAATAAAATGGTTATTATTATATCTTTGTGTTTATGATAAATGTTTGCATAACATGCTATAGTTATATTAACCGGAAACAATAATACTTGTGTTTTTTGTAAACATAAAAGAGTCCCTAGTAAGCCTCTTATTGAACTAGCTTGCTGATTAATAGATGATCATGGTTTCTTGATCATGGACATTAGATGTCATTAATAACACGATCATGTCATTAGGAGAATGATATGATGGACACACTCCTATAGTAAGCATAACGTAAGATCAGGTCATTTAGAGTTCGTCTGCTATAAAGCTTTCAAATACATAGTAACCTAATCCTTCGACCATGAGATCATGTTAATCACCATCACAGGATGAATACTTTGATTACATCAAACACCACTTCCTTAACTGGGTGGTTATAAAGGTGGCATTAGGTATTTTGAAAGTATGTGTTGAGGCACATGGATCAAGTGTGGGATTTTTCCATCCATATGACGGATAGATATACTCTGGGCCCTGTCGGTGGAATGTCATCCAATTGGCTTGCAAGCATGTGATTAGGTCACAAGGGATGTAATATCATGGAACGAGTAAAGAGTACTCATCGGTAACGAGGTTGAACTAGGTATAAGAGATATCGACGATCAAACCTCGGATAAGTAAAGTATCGCATGACAAAGGGAATCAGTATCGTATGTAAATGGTTCATTCGATCACAATGCAATCGTAGAAATATGTGGCGGCCATAATGGATTTCCAGATTCCTCTAATGGTTATTAATCGGAGAGGTGTCTTGATCATGTCTGCATAGTTCACAAACCGTAGGGAGAAACACTTAAGGATTCGATGTTGTTTAGTAGATATGGAATATGAGTTGGAGACCGAATGTTGTTCGGAGTCTCGGATTGGATCTCGGACATCATGAGGAGATCCGAAATAGTCCGTAGATAAGATTCATATAAGGAAAGTCAATTTCCAGGGTTCAGAAATGTTTTCGGTGTTTTGACCGGAAGCTTCTAGAATGTTTTGTAAGGTCCACCACCCCGAGAGGGGGTACATGGAATGCACAATAACCTAATAGGGTAGGAGAATTGACCACTAGGTCAAGTCGGCCAAGGACGAGGAATATAAAATCAAACTCTAGTTTGAATAGTCAAATCCTAGTTTGAAAAGTCATAGTCCTAGTGGAGGAAGGAAAGGAAACCTTGAGGGAACATGTTTCCCTTTTTCTCTCCGTTGCCGCCGTCCATGAAGAGTTTGGGGAGGACTCGTCCAGGGATGGGTACCCTGGCCGTCGCCCCTCCACCCATATAAGGAGGGGTGGGGCGTCCCCCATAACCTCACCCAAACCCTAGGCGCCACAACCCATGGCCGCATCCCTCCTCCCTCCTCCATTGCCCTGCTCCAGCTTAGGCAAAGCCCTGTAGGGACTCTTCTCCACCACCACCACCATGCCATCATGATGTTGGGATTCTGAGGAGATCTACTACCTCCGCTGCCTGCTGGAACAAGGGACAAGATGGTCTTCATCGACTACAGTACGTGTGACCGACTTCGGAAGCGCTGCTAGAACATGGCACCAGAAGGATCGTCTTAGCAATCTTGAGATTGGCAAGTGAACGACTAAATCAACCACGAGAATCTTATCTCATTAAATGCTTTGGATCTACGAGGGTTAGTACTCTACAAACTCGTTGCACCGATCTCGTAGATTAGATCTTGGGTTTTGTGTGTTTCCGTGATAGATTTTTTTGTTTTCCATGCTGCGAACCCTACATCCTAAACTTTGGTGTGCTCATCAGAAGTTTATCTTTGAGGACATTTACTCCAGCTTGAGGATTCACCCCATGCATCCATTGGATATGACTACAACAAATAATAAGCCTTATTTTGTTGATGCTATTGCTGTGACTGAAAATATGGGGCTGCAGCATTTTATGGAAGTTCATTGTCCTTATGACACGTCACTGGTTAAGCAGTTTTTCTCTATTCTCGTGATGTGTGGTGATGAAAATCGCACTATGAAGTGGATGACTGGCTCTCATTTTCTCCAGGCTGACTTCTACACATTTGCTTAGGTCCTTTCCTATCCCTCAATGGTCGAGATCATTCTTGTGGTCATCGCATTATTAGCCCCAACAAATCCAGCAAGGATACATTGCTTTCACCATGTTATGGATCCAATGTTGTTGTTGGAAAGGTTGAAGGCCTCTTCTTGCTCTATGTTCAGCTGGTTCTCATGTTCCGTGATTGCATTATTCCGAGTGGAGGGAACAATGATAGTATTCGTGGTCATCTAGTTCATTTACTTGGTTTTGCATATGATTGTGCTTCCTACGAAGACTCATATGTGGATTACACCTTGGATGTTATTGACTTCATTTTTCATGAGATGACTGACGCACTGTGCAACATGTACTCCATTCTATATGTTCCCTACATTATGATGCTCATCAAGGCCATGCTTCCCACTAAGGATTTCACTAGTCGACTCGATGGGAAACACAAGGCTAATAAGCCCCATGTTGATACGTCGTAAACATATCTATAATTTTTGATGCTCCATGCTTGTTTTATATCATTTGTCTTATGTTTTGTCTACACTTTGAGGTATTTTTATACACTTTTTGGAACTAACCTATTGACAAGACGCCGCAGTGCCAGTTGCCTGTTTTCTGTTGTTTTTGGTTTCAGAAAAGCTAAAAAAGGAATATTCTCGGAATTGGACGGGACAAAAGCCAATCTGCCTATTTTTCCTGGAGCAATACAAAAACGCGAAGCAGAGACGAAGGGGGACACCAGGGTGGGCACACCCTATGGTGGCTCGGGTAGCCCCTAGTGGCACCACCAGGGGGTGTGGGTCCCCTGGGCCTTCACCGACCTTGCCCTTTCTCGTATATAAAGCCCTCGATGATAAAATCCTAGAGGAATCGACATACATCCACGAAAACATCCGTAGCGCCGCCGCCACCGAAGGGGAGATTCGGGGGATAGAAATCTCTGTTCCAGCACCCTGCCGGGATGAGGAATTGCCCCAAGATTCATCTCCATCGATCTCCACGACTATTTCCATCGCCGTTGCTGATTTACATGATGAGGAGGGAGTAGTTCTTCCTCGAGTCTAAGGGCTCTACCGGTAGCTATGTATTCATCTATCTCTCTATGCATGATCATATTATGATCATGAGCTTTGTAATCAAGTAGATCTACTCTGCTACTCAAGTTCTTTAATAGATCTCTGGCTCTCCCCACGTGTGTGAAAGTGACAACGTGCACACCATGTGGCACTTAGGCTATAGATTATAAATACTTGTCATGAGTTATATTTGGAGTTGGATGTCTCTATGAAATTGTGGTGTTTGAAGGAACCATCTAGCGCTCAAGGTGACAGTGTGGGGTTATCTAGATGAGGAAGCAAACTTTGACCTGTGTTCACTAGTGAAAGTATGATCCCTAGGCCTTGTTTCTAAGCATTAAAACACTGTTCGCAACTAGATTTGTTACATGTTTGCTTGCTTCCATCTTTATTTCAGATTGCCTTAGTTTCTTCCTCCCGTCAAGCTCTTTTCTGGCACCGTTGTCTTATAATCATCCATACTACTTGTATTTCACTATCTCTTCACCGAACTAGTACACCTATACACCTGACAAGTGTATTGGGTGTGTTGGGGACACAAGAGACTTCTTGTATCTTGATTGCAGGGTTGCTTGAGAGGGATACCTTTGAACATTTCCTCCCCGAGTTCGATAAACCTTGGGTAATCCACTTAAGGGAAACTTGCTGCTATTCTACAAACCTCTGCACTTGGAGGCTCAACAAATGTCTACAAGAATAGAAGTGCGTAGACATCAAGCTCTTTTCTGGTGTTGTTGCCGGGGAGGTAAGGTAAAAGGTACTCACATCCTCTGGCTACTAAGCTATCTTCTAGTACTGTTGCTAGTGTGTGAGTGCTCGAAGTTATTTCCTTTAGATTCTGCAATTATGTCTTTTTGTTTCTTGTTTTCACTAGTTAGGCTTAATGGAAAACAACAACAAAATTAGAGAGCTTTATAGTATTTATCTTGAGTGAGGACATGAAGTGTTTGAAGAGAAAAATAAAAAAACTATGGAACTGTATTTGCATACTAATAGCAATGTTATTAGTATGAATTCTTTGGACACCATTATTGCTAATGCTATGGAAAATTCTAAGCTTGGGGAAGCTAGTTTTGATGAAAATGATCTTTTTAGTTCCTAGCTTTAGAGGAGAAAATTTTCTTTGATGATACTTTACCTCCAATATATGATGATTACAATGATGAATATGATGTTTTCAGTCCACCTACTATTGAGGATAAAATTAATTATGATTACAATATGCCTCCTATATTTTATGATTATGGTGATGAGAATATTAATGATAGCTATTTTGTTGAATTTTCTCCCACTACAATTAATAAGAATGACTATGCTTATGTGGAGAGTAATAATCATTTTATGCATGTGGCTCATGATAAGAATGTTTTATTTGATAGTTATATTGTTAATTTCATTCATGATGCTACTGAAAGTTATTATGAGAGAGGGAAACATGGTTTTATGCATCTCAAAAATATTAAGTTTCCCCTCTTTATGTTGAAAATTTTGAAGTTACTCTTGTTTTATCTTCCTATGCTTGTCACTTTGTTCTTTGTGAACTTATTTGTGTACAAGATTCTTATGCATATGAAGTGGGTTAGACTTAAATGTGTTTTGAATTTGCTTCTTGATGCTCTCTTTTACTTCAATTCATATTTCTTATGTGAGCATCTTCTCAAACTATCAAGCCTAGCTAAAAGGCATTAAAGAAAAGCACTATTGGGAGATAACCCAAATTATTTTTATTTCAGTATGTTTTTGTTTTTTTGAGTCTTGTAAGTTATTTCTTCTATAATAACCTCTCCTTATCCTTTTTATTTGATTTTTGTGCCAAGAATAACCTCTAATGAGAGAGAAGTAAGATTTGGGGAAGTTGTTGTCCCGAAATAGATTTCTGTGATTCACTGTAAAAATTGGTGAAAAATCCCTGTAAGTCGGATTGTGCTGTAATTTTCTAAGCTTATGACCCAGGTTGTTATATAACTTTCTATAGTTCAACACTTTTTGATTTTAGCAATATAAGGTCTTCGAAAAAATCGGTTTTTACCTGCTGGTCTGTTTTGACAGATTTCTGCTATTATTTGCATTTGCCTCTTATCGATTTATTTTTTAGTTCTTTTTGGTGAATTGAGCTTTTTGAGGGAATTGCTACAGTAGCTTGTGTTTTGAATGAAAGTTTTGCTGTTTTGAAACTAAACCCAAAGGTTTATTACTTTTGAATGCACTAATGTTGCTAATGAAGAATTGTGTGAAGTTTTGTATGAAGGAAATTTTCAAGTGTAGGGGAAGAATGATATAATGAGATGAAGAATGGACAAAATATCAACCTTGGGGAGGCCACCCCGTGTCACCCCAAAAAATATTCAAGAGGTACAAGCGTCGAAGCTTGGGGATGCCCAAAGCATCCTCTTCTTCATTAATAAAAATCTCAGGTCTCTTTCTAGACACTTTGTTTTTATTGTTTCATGCATTATTGTGTTGTTCTTGGAGCGTCTTTGTTTTTGTTTTTAGTTTTATTTTGCTTGGTTGGCTGCAATAAGTTGGTTGGATCCTAGCACACTTATTTCAAAGAGAGACACACTCTGTTTTCATTGCCTAGAACACTACTAGGAAAAATGCTACCAGTGGTGCACCAAATTAGAATTCTGTGGCGCATATGGGTGTCACCACTAAATCCTCGCCACTAAAATTTAAATTCTGTGGCGCATATACATATGCGCCACAGAATTCTCAACATTCTGTGGAGCATATGGCATATGCGCCACAGAATTCTCAACATTCTGTGGCGCATATGCCATATGCGCCACAGAATTTTGTCCCAGGTTCTGTGGCGCATATGGCATATGCGCCACAGAATCCTTTTTTTCAGAATTTCGAATTGTTCACAATTCAGTACAAATACAGGTATATTACAAGAAATACACCTAAATTTGACAGAAATACACAGAAAAACTACACACAGCAGTACAAATGTTCCAGTTCACATATAATACATCAACAGGCACAAATGTTCACAAGTGTTCATCAATCACATATTACACATATTAGAACCGAATAAGTGTGTACATTTAACAAGTGTTCATCTCACTCACATAACTTAATTACAACCGCGTGATGTTGTCACCACCTATATAGTACACCGTAACTGATGCCGGTGAGGAGGAGCGACATCAAGATCTTCGTCTGGTTCATCTTCCATATGTGTCTCCTCCACTTGGCCACCGCCTCCTCTCTAGTCGCGTATCCCTTATAGCTATTGCCGCTGAACTTGTCCACTTGTTGGTGGCAGTCCACCCACTCCTCGTACACACCTGGAACCCGACCCTTGTACACAACGTACGTCGGCATCTCTATTGACAAGGCATATTAGTACATCATGCAAATATATATGTTGACAAATATTAGAGCAACACATTCATAAACTTAAATAATGCATCGATGACAATGAAAGAAACACGACAACATGCCCGACACAATAACAACGACCATGGTTATTACACGACACAATAACAACGGCGGTTTCAAGCTAGGCAAGATAAGTTACGTTTTTCGACACACACACTACATGTGTCCACCGATACACACGCTCTCTCGGTCAAGTAGCCTTCTCCTCAGAGGGCGCCGGGAATGGCTTGTACATGTCTTTCGTCATCCACGTCCTGAAGTCACCCTACGCCTTGAGGCGAGCTTCGATCTCCCTCTTGGTGAACTGCCTGGGCTAGTGAAAGAGCCCACCAGTTGTGTTGACTTGTTCCACGATGATATGTGATAGCTTCACCTGCGTATCATGGAAGTCTTCCATGAGATCGGAGTCATTGATCCCATGCAACTTTTGCGCCCATCCTCATAGTGAAGATGGCAGCGTTAGCATCTCACCATCCCGGACAAACCGTTTGAGGTGATGGCAAACGTAGAAGGCCTCCTTCACGCTGCTAGACGGCTGCTTGACACAGGGGAACTCGCACACGTGCTTGAACTTGTGTAAGCCATTGTCCTTGTAAGCCTCCCCCTTATAGTCGAAGGGGCCTCCCTGTTTGGCATAGCCCTCGATAGCATCATCCAAAACGTTCTTTACTCTGGCGTAGTTCTTCCTCCACGCACTCCCCGAGTCGAAGTAGGTGGCAAGCGAATACCTCGTGGAGAGGACGATGAGCGTGCAGTACTTGTCTCTGCGGGCAACACACAATGTGGAACGGGATGTTGGAAAAGAGCAATGAAAAAAAATACTTATGTGTTACGACGATGGTAGGAGGATGTGTACACTTACTCGGGAAAGAAAGGCACAAGGATGTTGTCCTTCCTCTTGCTTTCCATCAATAGCTTCTAAAGGTAGGAATTTGCCCGGGCCCGGGTCCTTGTTCCTTCTTCCAGCTGGCTGTCCCGCATGTAGTAGGGATCCACTATCGCGACGAACGGGGTTTGCTCTCTCTTGACCTTCATCACCATATTGAGCGCGAATAGGCGAACCAAGTTATAGTCCAGCCGTCTCGAGTGGAATAGCTTGAAGATGTCCTCGTAGGATATGAAGAACACATCCGCGGGGGCATCGGTGACGAAGCCCATGTCCTCCGGCACCTTGATGGTGAACACCGGATAATTCAGGTTATTGTCCTTGACAAGGAGTCCCTCCAGTGTCCGGATACCTTCATGCAAACTCATCATAGCTCCCGAAGCCAGGTGGCGCAGTTCCAGAGGCAGTATGGGCTGACTAGCTTCGTGCACTCTAGTCAAGCCATCCTAGCGTGGTGGTACAACATCGTCCCGGCAACGGATCGGAGCGGGCTGGCTCGCAGCCTTGTCCTTGTTCTTGTTCGGCCTCTTCCTCACCCTCTTCCTCTTCTCATCAGCAGTGTCCTCCACTGGCGATGCTATCCCCTCACATGCCATCATGTGGAGTGTGTCAGGGCTGAAAATGATTCCGTCCGGTGGAGGTTGTGTCTCGGCGGCCGGAGGCGTCTCCTGAAAAAACCCACGGAAGACTAGACGCTTCTTTTTATGGGTAGCTTGATCACGGAATGATGGTTCTTCATCGAGAGGAGGCATGAACGGTCATTTGCCGGCGCCGGTGTTGACGAAGGCATTGACGTCAATCGGTTCATCATCATCATCCACCTCGATGTTGGCGTCGAAGGCCGCCATGTCCACGTCGTCCTGGGGTGGTGGCGATGGCGGTTGCGGTGCCACGGCCTTGCCTTTAGGCGGGGGCGATGGCGGTCGAGGAGCAACCACGCCCTTGGCTTCTTGTGGCGCCGGGTTAATTTATTCCACACAAACAGCCATTGCTCGAGATTCAAGTGCTCATCTTGAAGTATCACGGGATGCTAAGATCTGTAGGTGGATAGGACAAAACATGTTCTTGTCTTAATATTTTGATTGTCACAGCATGCTGCTCTATGGCGTTTTGCAGTGATGAAGTGACCGACAGTAATAATGTGTTAATCCTTTGGTTCGTCTGCTTGCTTATAGACTGATTAAACTTGAATCCAGAATTACTAGACTTTGAATACTTGGTTTTCAGAGGCACGTGAACATCCATAGACCAATCTCAAAAAAAAAACATAGACCACTTTGGCAGTAGGAAAGATTACTGAACTGTGCAATCTAAGCGGGTTAATCTGATCCACAAACCGCCATTGATGGAGATTCACGTGTGAATCCTGAAATATCACGGGCTGCTAAAATGGGGAGGTGAAGATGAAGAAAGAATCCAAGTATAGGGGAATGGGGATGTGCAGACTAATAATGCTGCTGCCAAATAAACCCCGAGACTGACGGTGTCGATCTGCGCGCCAGAGCGCGAGCGCCAGTGGCGGCCGAGGGCCAGAGAGGAGAGGCGAGGGGAAGAGGGTTCTCACCTCAGGGGGCGGAGACGGTGAAGGCAGGCGCTGGCGAGGTACACGTACGGCAGGCGAGCGACCGTGGGCAAGCGCGGCGGCACTACGCTACGGACACGGCGGGGCAAGCGCGGTGCGGCGGCACGGCAGGGCAAGCGCGGCGACACTACGCTACGGACACAGCGGGGCAAGCGCGGCGCGGCGACGAGAACGGAAGCGTGTAGCTAGTTAGGGTTCTTGACGCGCGTGTATCTGGTTGATTTGGGGAAGAGCCAGGGGGAGAAGCTCGTCAAAACCGCCAAGTCCCAGAATTCTGTGGCGCATTTGTTCTGATATGCGCCACGGAATTATTGGGGCTGGTACCAAAACAGCGTTGCGCTGTTGTTTAACACAAAACACAGCTTACCACACTGGTTTAGTGCTTGCTCCTCTGTTCTGATGCCCCAGGTTTGATTCCTGGTGGCCACAACTTTTTGTTTTCTTAAGCAATATTTTATGGATGATAATAATATATTAAAAGCAAGAACTAAGATATTTATCTATTAAAAACAAGAATTAATATATTATATGCTTGTCACACACACCCACATTAATATATCCACATACATTTCTCTTCGAGGTAATATATTAAAAGCAAGAACTAATATATTTGTCTATTAAAAACAAGAATTAATATATTATATGCTTGTCACACACACCCACATTAATATATCCACATACATTAGTTTGTCAAAACAAAGGTGTCAAAAACCGCTAAGTCGGCTCCAAGGTAGCGCTAGTACTGTCTCTTCACAACAACTTTCTTGCCCTTCTTCTTTGCGGTAGAATACTTTAGGCCAGCCACCTTGAGATTTCTTCTCGTGTACGGGCAACCTTTAGCCGGTATGGTGGTCTTCCTTCTTACTTTAGCATAAGTAGTAGGCTTGTCGAAGTACTTGTCGAATTCCTCTTCGATCTTGGGATCGCCGTTCTTGTCGATGTCTTTCTTGTTGGCAGGTCCTTCGATTCCGATGATGCTCCTCTTGCCCCTCCTCACGACAACACGGCTTGGCTTTGCCGGGTCGGTAATGAAGAAGCATTGATCAACTTGGCTAGCGAGCACCCATGGCTCATTTTTTGTGGAGGCGTTCTTCGATTTTGCATCGTGTATAACCATGGTGGTGAAAAACCGGCCATCTTTTTTGACACTCTTGGCCCATTAATGCTTGTCACACACACCCACATTAATATATCCACATACATTTATCTTCGAGGTAATATATTAAAAGAAAGAACTAATATATTTGTCTATTAAAAACAAGAATTAATATATTATATGCTTGTCACACACACCCATATTAATATACCCACATACATTAGTTTGTCAAAACAAAGGTGTCAAAAACCGCTAAGTCGGCTCCAAGGTAGCGCTAGTACTGTCTCTTCACAACAACTTTCTTGCCCTTCTTATTTGCGGTAGAATACTTTAGGCCGGCCACCTTGAGATTTCTTCTCGTGTACGGGCAACCTTTAGCCGGTAGGGTGGTCTTCCTTCTTACTTTAGCATAAGTAGTAGGCTTGTCGAAGTACTTGTCGAATTCCTCTTTGATCTTGGGATCGTTGTTCTTGTCGATGTCTTTCTTGTTGGCATGTCCTTCGATTCCGATGATGCTCCTCTTGCCCCTCCTCACGACAACATGGCTTGGCTTTGCCAGGTCGGTAATGAAGAAGCATTGATCAACTTGGCTAGCGAGCACCCATGGCTCATTTTTTGTGGAGGCGTTCTTCGATTTTGCATCGTGTATAACCATGGTGGTGAAAAACCGGCCATCTTTTTTGACACTCTTGGCCCATTAATGCTTGTCACACACACCCACATTAATATATCCACATACATTTATCTTCGAGGTAATATATTAAAAGAAAGAACTAATATATTTGTCTATTAAAAACAAGAATTAATATATTATATGCTTGTCACACACACCCATATTAATATACCCATATACATTAGTTTGTCAAAACAAAGGTGTCAAAAACCGCTAAGTCGGCTCCAAGGTAGCGCTAGTACTGTCTCTTCACAACAACTTTCTTGCCCTTCTTATTTGCGGTAGAATACTTTAGGCCGGCCACCTTGAGATTTCTTCTCGTGTACGGGCAACCTTTAGCCGGTAGGGTGGTCTTCCTTCTTACTTTAGCATAAGTAGTAGGCTTGTCGAAGTACTTGTCGAATTCCTCTTTGATCTTGGGATCGTCGTTCTTGTCGATGTCTTTCTTGTTGGCATGTCCTTCGATTCCGATGATGCTCCTCTTGCCCCTCCTCACGACAACATGGCTTGGCTTTGCCAGGTCGGTAATGAAGAAGCATTGATCAACTTGGCTAGCGAGCACCCATGGCTTATTTTTTGTGGAGGCGTTCTTCGATTTTGCATCGTGTATAACCATGGTGGTGAAAAACCGGCCATCTTTTTCGACACTCTTGGCCTATCTGACACGAAACATCGGCACCGTCACTCCGCAATAGTCGAGTTCCCATATCACCTCGATCCTTCTGTAGAATCTTTCCTTGACATCAGTCTCGTCATTGGCATATGATAGCATAGTTACTCCTGAGTTTTGGTATTTGCTATTCTTGTCCTTCTCCTCGGTGTAGAATCTGCAGCCATTGATGTCGTATTCTGATAGGTCCTAACGTTGCGCCCGGGCCCCCTGTGAGAGTGAGAATATGAGTTTCTGATCTTCAGTATAAGGCGTCGGCATGGGAGTTTCCAGTAGCCTTTTCTTGAACCACCCCGTGTAGCTAGCGTTGTGCTCTCTGGTTACGTCTCCCTTCTTCCTTGTCTTGCCCAGGTTATTAGCGAGCTTCTGCTCGATTAAGGTTTTGTGCTCATCCACCCAGGGGCCGACCAACTCTATGTGTTGTAGCGCGACTCAGTTTGCCCTGTCAAAGTCAGCGCGTTCGAGTTCGATGCCAACGTGGAGTGCGCGGTAGCCCTCGCGGTGACCAAATCCAGTGAGCCTCCCTAGGTGCTTCCTGGTGGGCAGACCGACATCCTGGTTCTCGATGCTTAGGTAGTTCTGGCAGAAGGATATACACTCGTAGGTCAGAAAGCCCTTGGCTATGCTTCCATCTGGACGGGACCTATTAAGAACGAATCCTTTGATGACACCGTTTAGCCTTTCGAACGGCATCATGTTGTGCAGGAACGCCGGCTCGAGATGGATGATGTCATCCACGACATGGACAAGCAGATGCACCATGATGTCGAAGAACGCGGGAGGGAAGTAAATCTCGAGCTCACATAGTATCTCGATGATCTCTTCCTGTAGCTTGCCGAGCTGCTTCACGCCGATAGACTTCTTAGAGATGACGTCGAAGAAGTTGCAGAGGCCAAACAGCGTCTCACGGACGTGCTCGTCCATTATCCCTCGGATCGCGACGGGGAGTATTTGCGTCATCAGCACGTGACAGTCATGAGACTTCATCCCGCTGAACCTCTTCTTTGCTACGTCTAGATATCTGCTTATCTTCCCAAAGTAGCCGTGCGGAACCTTGACTCCTATGAGACAACTAAAAAACCTATGGAGCTCCTCCTCGCTCAGAGTAAAGCATGCAGCTTTAAGCACCACCCCATTCTTCTTAGCCCTTTTGCGGCGACCCTGGGTCCCTTTCGTCTGTTCATCGTCATCGCCGGCATCGTCACTATCGGGGTACTAAAGTTCCTTCTTAATGCCAAGCAATTTCAGATCTCTTCTTGCTTTCGACCCATCCTTGGTCCTATCCGGCATGTTCATCAGAGTGCCGAGCAGGCTCTCGGTGACGTTCTTCGTGATGTGCATCATATCGAGGCTACGGGGCGTGCGGAGGACCTTCCAGTAAGGTAGGTCCCAGAAAACAGACCTCGCCTTCCATACTCCATGCAACGGTGGCGGCTATTCCCTCGGCCGCTTCTTTCCCGGCGCATGGCACTCTTCCCAATTGTCTAGAAGCTCCTTGATTTCTTCGCCGCTCAAAGGCCGTGGGGCATTATCAGCTCGTCTTTGCCATTAAACAGGTCTCCGCGTTTTCTCCACGGGTGATCCTTGCGGAGCCACATTCGAGTCCTCTGGAACATGGTTTTCGAAGACCCGGGATCCCTCGGCAGCTGCAGATGCAGGGTCTTGTCCATGCACCTAACACATGCACAGAATCCATGGTTCACCTGGCATGCTACATATCCGTAACCAGGATAGTCATGCACCGTCGTGAGCAACGCGGCTCTCAGGTCAAAATAATCTCCAGTGTAGGCGTCCCACGTACGTGTAGGCGTCTCCCACAACGTCGCTAACTCCTATTTCAGGAGCCCGAGATACATATGCATGTCGACACCTGGTTGTTTCGGCCACTGGATAAGGATACTCATGTGTACGTACCGCTGCTTCGTGCACAGCCAGGGGGGAGGTTGTACGGCCATACAAACACGGGCCAGGTGCTGTGCGTGCTACTCTGGTTGCCAAAGGGATTGAGTCCGTCGGTGCTCATGTCCAGCCTGACGTTCCTTGGATCGAGCCCGAAATCATCTTGGAATTCGATGTCTAGCGCATTCCACTGGCTAGCGTCCGTCGGGTGTGTTAGGATCTTGCCCTTCTCCGGATCATCTTCCGGCTTCTCCCTCTTCGTGTGCCATTGCATGAGCTCTGCTTCCTTAGGGTCTACGAACTACCGCTGCAGACAAGAAGTGATAGGAAAGTACCACACCACTTTTCAGGGAACTTTCTTGTTCCCTCTCTTGTACTGTCCCTGGCCGCACACTGGGCATGAGGTTCTATCCTTGTACTCGTTCCGATAAAGTGCGCAGTCGTTGATGCATGCGTGGTACTTCACGTACGACATGTCTAGTGGGCAAACTACTTTCCTCGCCTCCTCGATACTCGTTGGCAGTGTGTTGTCCTTGGGAAGACGAGCATGCCAGAATTTCATATGAGCGTTGAAGCTAGTGTCGGTCCATTTGTGCTCCGCCTTCATCTCCAAAGTCTTCAGCGTTACACTCAAGCGTGTATCCTCGGGCCGGCACACAAGATTCAATGGAGTCCTCCCGTCTACCTCCATCTGTGCCAGCTTGGCTTTCTCTCTGGATGCAACTTTCGTCTTGGTCGTCTGCTTGAGGAGAATTTCTTGAATATGAGGGTCCCGCAAGGCCGAAGTTAGCGCCGTGTCCGTGCTCCCTTCTTCTCCGCCACCACCACCATCTGCTCTGGCATCATCTCCTTCATAATGATCGTGTTCGTCGGCATCTCCTTCTTCATGATGATCATCATGTTCTCCTTCATCATGATGACCATGTCCAGGAGACCCTTCGTATTCTCCCCCGCCCCCGGCCTCTTCTTCATCATGGCCACCACCATCTGCCGGCGGCTCATTCACTAAGAAGCCGGGCATGAAACCACGCATGAAAAGGTGAGACTTCAGTTGTCCGAAATCAGGGTTGATCCACTTCCGGTGTTTGCACGTTCGGCACGGACATCTTATCTTCGTCATGTTGTTCTGAACCATATCAGCCACCGCGTCAACCTTGTATCTAACCGCCCAGCGTTCGCTCATATGGATGACCATGGTCGCTTGCGCGTGAACATATACCAAATTAAAGAGAGAGTGTTAGAACCATGCACACACACATGAAGAGCACACATATATGCATGATCGCCGGAAAATTTTGGCATGACCTACCCTAAAAGTAGGACGTATGGCTAGTGCAGAAATTTGCCGAAATGGACGTGTATCAACATTTCGGCAAACCTCCATGCACCCGGTGCCAGCAACATGCATTCAAGCACAACACAAAGCTCCTCTAGAAGCAAGCATGCATGCATTCAACAAACACAACACAAAGCAAACGAACATCGTCTCGCCATCGCACACCGCCCGCGGGACCAATCTTCACCTACAAAACATCCATATATATACATGCATGCTCCGAGACCCGCCGGCCACACAAAACATGCATCACACACAAGTACCCATGCACACCTCACAAATCCACAACCATAGGCATAGCGGTGGAGGAGCAAAGTATGGGTAGGTGTAGTACCTTTACAAAGTAGGAGTAGCTTCCCTCACAAGTACATAAACCAAAGTAGGTCTAGCTATCAACAATGGAGGTGAGTATGAGCAAAATGGAGTGGGAGGGAGGAGAGGGACGAGCTAGTTGGAGGAGGGGAAGAAGGGAAAGGGTGGTGGTAGGTAGGAGGGATGCCACCTTTTTTAGATCTTTTTCGCACATTCTGTGGCGCATATGGCTATATGTGCCACAGAAAGTGCAAATTCTGTGGCGCATATGCTGTATGCGCCACAGAAAGTAAGAGTTCTGTGGCACATATGCTATATGCGCCACAAAACTCTAACTTTCTATGGCGCATACAGCATATGCGCCACAGAATTCTTGCATGCCCATGTGCTGGGTCAGGCCCACATGGGGCCCACAGAAATTCTGTGGCGCATATGGCTATATGCGCCACAGAATGCTCACTTTATGTGGCGCATATAGCCATATGCGCCACAGAATTGCATGAATTCTGTGGAGCATTTCTTATATGCGCCACCGAATTAATTTTAGTGGAGCATTTTCCCTATATGCGCCATAGGATTAAAATCTACCTATAATCGTTTTCCTAGTAGTGGAACACTCTAGTTTTCATTCTTATTGTCTTGTGAGTGTTCTCTTTTGCTAGCTCTGTGTTTAGCCTTAGTTTTCTTGTGCTTTCAGCTTAGAACTTTTTAGTTCTTCTTTGTGGATTTGTGAGACTTTCTCACTGATCTTTATTGATGATTATCTTTGTGAGTTGTTTCAAATAAGTCGATTGGTGTTGGAAAAGAGTAGGAAGCTTCATGCTTATAGTGGTACAAAAGGAGCTTGTTTTGACTGTAGATGGCGCCCAACACTGTCGTGGGACGCTTCGTTAGAAACCCCAAGAGGAAGGTGCGATGAGCACATCAGCAAGTTTTCCCTTAGTAAGAAACCGAGGTTATCGAACCAGTAGGAGGAAGCAAACGTCTCAAAGGTGTTGCAAGCAACGTGGAAACCTGCACAACAAAACTCAAGACTTTGCCCCAATGAATCAGTGAGGTTGTCAAGCTCACCGGTTTGCTATAACAAAGGATTAACTGTATGGTGTGGAAGGTGATGAACGGTTTGCAACAAGTAAACAGTGAAGATGTATCAATGGTAAGATTTGACTGGGGTCCATAGTTCACTAGAGGTGCTCTCCTTAGATAAACAACATGGCATGAAGGGAAAACAAATTACAGCAGGGCCATTGACAGGAACCGAGCAAGGCATAACAATGAAATAATAGACAAAAAGATCCTATGATATTCGATTGGGCAATACAACAATATACATAGACCGCCATCCAACTGCATCTATGACTAGAAGTCCACCTTCAGGTTATCATCCGAACCCCCTCCAGTATTAAGTTGCAAGCAACAGACAACTGCTTTAAGCAAAGTGTGTAAGGTAAACAATCCACTTGTTCCATGAACAAGAGACCGTTGTTTTCTCCCTAGTGGCAACAACCCATCTACAACCGAAGAGATTTCTGTCACTTCCCTTGGAAACTAGAGGGATGAACCCACTATCGAGCATAAATACCCCCTCTTGGAGTCACTAACAACTACTTGGCCACTACTAACAACAGAGAGCATGCAAGATCACAAACAACATAGACATGATAGTATCAAATATACAAAACCATTAATCAATCTGACATAGTAATCTCAATATTCGTCGGATCACCGCAAACACAACATGCATGATTACAAATAGATTAGATCTTGATCATGAACGGAGCTCACACGATCTATACATGAAAGCACAGAGGAGGATATACAACCATCTAGATACTGCATGGACCCGTAGTCCAAAGTGGAACTACTCATGCTTCATACCGGAGAAGAAGGCCTCTGGGATGATTTCCCCTCTGGCAGGGTGCCGGGAAGAACTTTAGATCCCCCCGATCTAGGGACGATGGTGGCGGCGGCTATAGAAGGTTTCGTGGAGTTCTGATCAGGTGCCTAGGGTTTCTGCATCGGGGGCTTCTTATAGGCGAAGAGGCGAGGCAGGGGGGCCGCCAGGGGGGCACACCCTGCCTAGGCGCGGGCCAGCCCTAGCCGCGCCTAGGGAGGGTCTGGCTGCCCTATGGCGCCCCTCCGTCTCGTCTTCTGGCTTCGTGTCGCCCACGGTAAACTATTGACTTTGGCTTTTTGTCCCGTCCAATTCTGAGAATATTGATTTTCTGCCTTTCTGGAACCAAAAACATAAGAAAACAGACAACTGGCACTGTGGCAACTTGTTAATAGGTTAGTTCCAGAAAAGATATAAAAACACCTCAAAGTGTAGACAAAGCAAAGCAATGTAAATACTAAAAAAGCATGGAGCATCAAAAATTATAGATACGTTTCCGACGTATCAAGCATCCCCAAGCTTAACTCCTGCTCGTCCTCAAGTAGGTAAGTGATAAAAAGAATAATTTTTAAGGTGACATGCACCATCAAAACCAAGATCAAACCATTTGCAAGCATTAAAAGATGGGATCAAAGAACTCTAAACATATGCATGAAAGATGGAGTTCTAACAATAGGACATAGTAACTATGCATGCAACATGAAAGGCTAAAAACAAAGATCATGAATAACATGCATTAAAAATGTTTGTTTGTTTCACATACAAAAAACATGGTATAGTGGCATTCAGCTTGTCCCTCATGGAGTAGCAAATAGATGCATAGGACACCTTCAAAGTTCACAAGAGTGGCTCGATACAAGTAACACAAGAATAAGTAATATCACAATATGCATCAATCAATAAGTTTTGGGACACTACACATAGAACTAAGAATGAAAACTATGCTCTCTTAATGGTGCCTAAAGGTAGAAGGTGGAGACTCAATATAATAGTGGAAGAAAGGCCCTTCATAAAGGGAAGCAGGGATTTCAAGTTTCAAAAAGAGTTTCCAAAAATTATGGTACTTGTTAGCTTTCAGCCCTCATTGCCCCTATCATAAGCATCTTAAAGTGATTAAGGTTAAAGTGAACAAACTATGGAGTATATGCTTGACAAAGTATAAGTTGGCAATCTCGAGTCCCTTGAATACGAGGGCCACACCTCATGCTACTCAACTCCAGTCACTTGTAAGTTCTTGTCATGGTAAGTACATGTGTATCATAGAGAACCGCCAATAGGGTACCCCTTGCACATTGTACAGGAGCTATCCCATAACCAAAATGACAAGGCAAACAGACAATAAGCATCTTAGCGATCTTTTTATTTACTATGTGCATAGCTTTTTATTGAGGATGCTTCACAGATAGCTCATTATGGTGATGCTGCAAGTTTCCACCATGATTAGGCATGGCTTAGGCTAGTGGCCCAGGTGTTTCTATAATACAAAATACATAACTCCATGGACTTACAAGATCCCTCTTTATTTCACACCGGTGACATCCATAGACAAAAGAGCATGATATCAACTGTGTACAAAGTACAAGTGCAATGTTGAAAACGTTCCCCATGACAGCATGGTTCTGCTAATTCTAATGTATAAGTGCAAGCATATACAACATAGACGACACAATGGTTCAAGTTTATTAGGGCAAAGAATATAAAGTGTGCCATCAAGTTTGTGAGGGCATTAATAACTAAGTTTTCACATAACAAAATACTTTTTAATTGGAAGAAAGCTGAAAACAAGAATATACTTGGAATGGTGTAACACACCATGCATAGGAATTTATAGTGGACACTTTGGAATAACTTGGTTTCTTGGGAGTTGGAAGCATGAGTAGAGCTTACTCATACAAGTGGAGGCTAGCAAAAGACTGGGAGCAACCAACTAAGAGAGCAATAATGGCCATAATCATGCAGAGTGACAAAACATTACTAATCAAAGAATAAAGTGGTACTACAAGTCAAGTACTAAATGATCATAGAGGCTATGGTTACTTGTTCATAGTCATAACATGGTGTGAGCATGTGCCAAGTCAACCCAAACAAAGCATCAAAGAAGAATACCACAATACTATGCTTTTGTATGCTAAAACAACACATAATTCTTTCAAGGAAAACTAAGAAATCTCAATTGTTTGGAACAAGTCATGCTACAACAATAATCACTAAGCATAAGGTAAAAACAACACCTAGCATGTCATGCTAAAGTCTAAGTCACAGTCAATGCAAGCTCCTCTTGCACTTCCAAGCAAGAACTTTCTACTCCTTTCCAACACCAATCAACTTATTTGAAAGAGCACAGCAAGAACGAGGGTCCAAACTAATTTATTCAAGCAAAATAAAACCAACTAAGAAAATCAAACGAAAACTAAGACGCTCCAAGAACAACACAACAATGCATGAAACAATAAAAACGAAGTGTCTAGACAGACCTGAGCTTTTTATTGATGAAGAAGGGGATGCCTTGGGCATCCCTAAGCTTTGACGCTTGTACCTCTTGGATATTTATTGGGGTTACACCGGGGTGGCATCCACAAGCGTGAGCTTTTGTCCATTCTTCATCTTATTACATCATTCTATCTCTACACCTAAATTTTTTCCTTCATACAAAACTTCACGCAATCTTCATTAGCAACATTAGTGTATTCAACAGATAATAGACCTTTGGTTTAGATTTGTAACAACAATTTTTTTCACTAAAAACACAAGCTACTGTAGAAACTCCTTCAAAAAGCTCAATTCCCCAAAAGAGAACTCAAAAAGGAATCAATAAGAAGCAAATGCAAATAATGGCAGAAATCTGTCAAAACAGACCAGCAGTTAGAAACTGTTTTTTTCGAAAATCTGTTGTTGCTCAAATCAAAAAGTGTTAAACTAACTAAAGTTAGCTAACATATTAGGGGATTTATTCATAAAGTTTCAGCTCAATCCGACTTATAGAGACTCCTCGCGAATTTTTATGGTGGAGGACAAAAATCTGTTTGGGGACAGCAACTCCCCAAATCTTACTTCCCTCTCATTAGAGGTCATTCTTGGCACAAAAAGCAAACAAAAATGATAAGAAGAGGTCATTACTGAAGTAACAACTTCTAAGACTCAAGTAAACTCTTGGGTTATCTCCCAACAAGTACTTTTCTTTACCGCCTTTAAGTTAGGCTTGATAGTTTGAGAAGATGCTCACATAAGAAATATGAATTGAAGTAAAAGAGAGAATCAAGAAGCAATTTCAAATCACATTTAAGTCTAACCCACTTCCTATGCATAGGAATCTTGTAAGAAAATAAATCAAAGAATCACAAAGGAACAAGCATAGGAAAGCAAAACAAGTGCAACTTCAAGATTTTCAACATAAAGAGGGGAAACTTAATATTGTTGAGATACATAAGAACATGTTTCCCTCTCTCATAATAACTTTCAGTAGCATCATGAATAAACTCAACAATATAACTATCACATAAAAAATGCTTTTCATGATCTACAAACACATAATTTTTATCAAACTCAAAAATAGTGGGATTAAAACCTTCAAACCCACTTTTAGCAATTTTGTAATAAGGTAAATGATCATTCAACATAGGACCATCATCTAGAGATTTATCATAAACATTTTCTAAGGAAAACTCCTTAGTACCATGCATTTCAAACTTAGGCACAAATATAGGATTATCATAGATATAGGAGCATAACTATTATCACAAGTTTTACCCATAGCAGATATTTCAAAAGAATCCACATGAACATAACATTCATACTCCTTAGGTAACACATGGGGGACAATCAAATAATGTAAGAGGTAAAGAGTTACTCTCATTAGAAGATAGACATTGGTAGATCCATTCTTCCTCCTCTTGTCCATCACTCTCCTCCTCTTTTCAATCTAATGAGCTTTCAGTTTTAGCAATTTCTTCTTCCATAGGATCCTGCAAGGCATTAGACTCTTCCATGTGTGGAAAGCATCTATTAAAATATTCAAGAAATATAGCCATTTTATTCCCTGTAATTATCAAAGAAAAATTTAATTGGTGTTATGTCAACTACTATAGTGTACTACATCATGCAGTGGTGTGCTGGGTCACCGCAGTTGGTATCAGAGCATATGCTTTGACCTTAGGATTAAAACCCTTTTAGGAAGATCTATAGGTTGGATAGTGACTAAAGGAGCCATCTTACCCATCCAAATAATTTTATGAATTGTGATGAGTATCCACTTGAGGATAACCTTGTACCGATGTGTATAATCATCTTTCTTAGAAATAGTTTTCCATATTCTCTTAGTAAAGTGCTATTTAGTGTCTTCCGAGGGAGACATAAACCACCAAGATACTATAGGAAAGTGTAAGACATCATATGGAAGTAGTCTTAATGGTGTAGCCTAACTCTATAATTCAAGTAGCACAGTGGAATTTTTATTGTTAGTTGTTAACGAAAGACAACATGATGAATATCATTAGGATACATGTTGAGGTAATAAGTAGTAATTGTGTGAGATTCACTTGGGAATTCTACGTGATGAAGTGACATTATGCTAAGACTTAATAATAGTGTAATGTGAAACAAAGTCATCATGCACTACAAGGAATCTGGCTATATATGACCCTCCATTTTCGTCACAAAATCGTCATAATAGTCCATTTATGACGATTCTATGACGATTTTGAGATCGTCGAAAGCTGGGCGTCGCAAATGAACTATAACGACGTTTTTGGTAAAATAGTCATAATCGTCTATGACGATATTGGATCGTCATATCGTCATGGCCCATCTAGCCATGCCAGCTCAGATCCTACGTGGCCGATCCTATGTGGCAAAATTGTGACGAAATAAAATCGTCGTAGTTTGAATTCAGCCCAATCCATTTCAGTCACTTATATGGGCCAAGCCCAATAATTCAGCCTTTATCTTTTTAGGTCATGGCGTTTTATAGTGCATTTGTTCTTGGGCCTACACCTTTGTACGATCCTTTTTGTTATAATTTTCAGCCTTTTTATTCACAGTATTATTTGGGCCTTGCCCTTTTTACTATCCTTTTATTATTTGGAACTACCATTTTCTTTTCAGATTTCAGCCGTTTTTGTTATTCAATTTCCAACAAAATATCCTTTCGATCCAACACTAAGAATGGGCCATGGCCTTATTACAACATTTGATACAGAACATTGCAGATTCAGTCACCGAGTCATGCATGCTCAATATTACTAAGAATATTCTTATCACAGCATACAAAATGAACCAAACTTTGGAATAGCGATACTATATGCACTTATTTATATCAAAATAAAATTCAGTTCACAAAACAGAGTTGCACAGGGCGCTTCTTCCATCTAAGCTTCAATGATATCATCCAAAACCTTCTGTCTTGATCATCTCAAAAAGGCCTCCATATTAGCATATGAAATTATTCACAAAAATAAAAAGGAGTAAGAAAGCATTCAGAAAATAGGCTCCGTTTATGTTCAGCCTAAATTGACAATACTATCTAGAATACATTCATGACCTGTGTGCTCACGAGAATTTAACAATACCGAAACTTTCACCAGAACGAGCAATTGTCCATTGAACATTTCATTGATATTTAATAGCATTTGATATTCAGCAGGAATAGTAGTGGTCATTCATAAACAATTGACAGAGCTAATCCAACGAAAATAATAGATAAAATAGTTGATCTAACCAAGCACAACTACGAAGAGACAGCCATTTTGGTCACACAACTAGCAGTTGGCAAAAGTAGGGAATGTCTCGAGGAATGGAGAGCCGAGCTTACAAGGGGAGAGACAGGCAGGTGGAGCCACTAAGGACTGATTCTTGAGTGACGGTGCAGATTGTGCCCCCGGTGTTGGCGAGACGTAGACAATGATGTTGTCCCAGCACTGCCAACTGCGGTAACAACACTTCAGCTTTAGATACATCTGCATTTGAGCACCATAACACATATAGTGAGCTTGAGATATATCTACATTCACATCTGGACCTAGACTGGAGTATGTCAATTCTTTTAAAGACAACATATGAACCGAGATAATGCACTGGAATAAACTGATGTTCATCATGAAGGCGGAGGCAAGAGGCACATGTGACTCCCAAGAATAATTGCAACTTCGAAAACCATACTCAAACCATAAGCTATCGCTATTCATTTGCCATTCGCTAGAGCTAAATATCGTATCGCATCAAATAACAACAATTAAACACTGATAGAGCATAAAAAAATCATGTCCTGACAACACAACAGTTCTTTACTAGCTAACAGAAGTATCAGTAACATGTAAACAATGGTACCCAGATAATAAACAATGCTTTGAACTTTTAGAATCTAGCTTACACAGCACGAATCACAATTGTAATTTATGAACATAGTGATTAATACCTACATGACCAGATAAACCAATCTCAAATTGTACTATACAAGCACCATGAAGAATGCGAGTATGCTATAGTTCTGATGATGTATGTTAGAATGACCAATAGCTACCATCAAGATTCAGGCTTCATCTAAGCAAGCTACCACTACATGCATACAATACATGCACTAGGCCATAGTGTTTGCCAAAAATGTCTTAACATATGCATACATACCAGTAACTAATAGTAAAACATGACCATGTAGAAGTAACTAATATGAACATGCTGATAGAGATGCGACAAGCTCTGGATAGTACTGTTTGGTAATTGAATTTTATTAGTCCATGTTTAGCATATGAATTGAGAAGGAATTCAAGATCTTATTTTCATTGCTCACGTGCTCATATAAGAATAACTGATTAATCTAAATTGACCACTTCAAACAAAGTGACATACTTGAAACTCAAATGATTAGCTACAACAAAGCCAACCAAGTAATGATAACTGATGTAGAAGTCGTCCTGGATGTACAAACAAACAGGGGATCCAGTCATGATAATATCCAGGCATAGATCATGTTAGTTTCATAGTTTTGGTTTCAAGAACTATTGAATTGACATGATAATATTCAGACAAACATGGTAGAAAGCACAACTAAGTTTCAAGTATATCTGCCTAGGATCATACCACTTTGCAAACAACAAGCACACCTACTCCTATCTGAGTTCACCTAATATTGTGCTCAAACAAAGTAACAGATTAGCAACCATGTGATTCAATTAATTTTCTGTGAGTAGCTTTCCTTAACTAGTTCTATGTACGCAACACGGAATGCAAGTAAACAGAACATAGTAAACCCCTGTCTCACAAAGATGAGAAAAGTGAGGAACCGGGGACTTATCTACACCATGGAGATCATGAAGAAGATAATTACTATATTACAGCCATAATCATGTTGGCAAATACCCCTGCAACTACTCATGGCTTGCTCAAAGCATGCCTGCAACAATCACATGCTGTAGTTAGTACAAAATATTAAGTAAAAGACGGAGCTAGCATGATAAAGAATAGCACTAGGTATGCTTAAAATTTTGCATTGCGGACAAAACTATAGATGTTCTAGAAAGTAACAAGGAAAAAATGGGTTTGGCTTTAATGTGTACAGGTACTTAGATGTATCATGGGCTCCTCTTGCATGGAAATGCAACGTGCAACTTTTGCCAAACTTGTACTCTAGATCACAAGGGCACAAATAAACCACATGATATGCAAATGATTCTGTACAAAGAAACCATGACTGTAAAAAAATATGAATACAAAGTGTACATAGATAACATTAAAGGCAATCATTAATATATATTAATCACGAAATGAACCTAGAGCTCCTTCCTGTACAAAGAAACCATGGTTATCATGGAGTAAGATTTTTAATTAATCTAACTATGAAAAAGAATTTTCTCAATTTATAGTGTCAGTAGATTAACTATTTTTGCTCAGATCAACACATTTGATAATTTTTAATGTGTGTTCATACTTTCTATAGAATGGGAAAGACAAGTTGTCATAGTACCATGGAACGGTAAACTTTCTATAAAACAAATTGGAACAACATCAGCTCGATTCCAATAGGCATCAGCAGCAGCATCCCTGGGTCATCCCAGAGCTAGGCTTAGCTAGATCATACTTACTAAATGATGTAACTAAGAAGAAATCCAAACCAGATGAAATCCAAACCAAATGAAAGGTAACTGAGAATTTACTAAATTAGGGAATGCAATCATTCTGTTTAAGATACTTCAATGATGTAGCATCTAAGTAATCAGGGAACGAAGTGACATATTAAGTACACACTTGCAACAAAATTGTAAGCAAACAAGCATGGAAAGACTGGACGTTAATACATGGGGGTTTGTGCTATCCACGTTTTAAGTGTCCTTGTGCAAAAAATCACACACATATGACCCTACCACATACATCACCATAACAGTAATTCTTGTGAACCTTGTATTGAAGCGGAATAAACATGCAGTGATCAAAACATAGTATGAGGATGCAGCAAGTATCAATAACAGTGGTCATAGCCCTAAATTTCACGAGATCCTAAACTCTCTCACACAAATTAGTCATTCATATAGTAGTACACATAGCAAATCACACAAATTCCATGGTAATGAAGAGAGATTTGCATGTCGAGTGTCTAGTTAACTGAAATTTGCAACAGGCAATCAAATAATGATATCATAAACAACACTTTTCTACTTCCCTATTTTAGCCACATCAACAAATCATGATATCATAAGCAGAACACTAACTATAGAGACAGTGAAAACTGGGTACTGAGGGTATTAGATTATTTGCAAATTACCTTCGTGGAGCCACTGATGAGGTTATGGATGTGGTTGCTGTCGTCGCAAGCGAGCATGACGATGGAAGCCATGGACCTCCTTCTCCTCTCCAGTGATCTCTGTCTCCCGGTGGAGTTCATGGCCTTAGCAGAGGGGACAACGACGCCAACTAGGCCTCCCCGCGACCTTTTCGTCTTCCCCGCAGCCACAACCATAGTCACCGCCCGCACACGCCCATGTTGTCACCGCCTCTCCTTCGCTGGCACCGCCCGCCGTCCCCTCCTTCGCTGATGAGGTCCCACGTAGGTAGAGGAGGGAGCACTGGGAGGCGGACATCTACGCCGAGGAGAGGGCAAGAGACGCCATCAGAGGGGTCATGGCAAGGCTGGGGATCTCGTTGGAGAAGGAGGGGAGCGGCTTGAGCGAGCGGGAAGAGCGGCGGCGCGCGGATCTCGCTGGAGAAGGAAGAGCGGCGGCGTGCAGATCTCGCTGGAGACGATAGGTTTAGGGTTGGGGATCTCGCTGGAGACGATAGGTTCAGCGGCTGGAGCGAGTGGGAAGAGCGGTGGTGCGGATCTCGCGGCTGGAGGGGCGGCGCGGGTCTCGCGGCTGGAGCGGCGGCGATAGTTTTAGGGTTGGGGAAACGCGTTCGCTGGGAGGGTGGGGATGTGGCAGTTTTGGTTCCGTCGGTACGCGCGCGATGTGAAAATATTTGGTGCGTGCGCGCGATGGGTAGTGCCATGTCACCGATCCATGTCAAAGTTCCCACATATCAGCATCCTGTCCGTCCATCTTGTTTGGATCCAACGGTCCATGTTGTTATCCTATATATTTAGATCTCCCTAGCTTTTATGACGATTTCATTTAAAGGAATTACGATGTTTTTGAGCAAAATCGTCATAGTTTACTAAGGCTTTGACCCTCCCAAGCAGCTTGAGCAGAATCTTCATAAATCTAAGAAGATTTGTAGATGGTCACTACCAAAACGTCACAAGATGACACATTTCTTGTAGTGATGGTTAGATTAGCTCTTGAAACATGTAAATAGGTAAAACATAACAAGATCATGGTGAGATTAGCTCTGAAACCATGATGAGAATATAATTATGTCAAGAAATTAGTAAATTAGCCTGAAGTTGAAGTAAGGAAATAGCATGGTAGAACTATGATAGAAGTCATAGGAGTCATAAAATAGCGATAACCTTCAATTTTAGGGGTTCAATAGAAACTTATTAGTCTTTTTGTGAGATCATGTGAGGTTAGTTACTAAACAAGAAAGGTTGGTCATAGATAATAATTTCAAAAGGGGAGACTAAAGGTTAGTCAAAACCAAGTTGAGACCACTTTGCTTAAGATTATCCTGTTGCACTTGAGCAATTGGGTAAATATTGAGATAAAGAATAGTTTAACCCTATGTGCTAATTATCACAATGTAAAACTATATGAGGAGGTGTCATATACTACACAACTAAGCCTGAATTCTAGAGATACTATACTCAACTACTATATTCCGGGCTTAGAATATTGTGTGATATATGTACCACATTTGGATTTATTTGTTTTTCTTGGATCTTCTTGATTGACTAGATCTGTACATGAAGTTTGACTAGGTGTGCAAATGCATGTTGCAACATCCAGTTACTACTTGATGTTATAGACCTAGATAGGAATGGGAATTCATGTAAGGGAGTGACGATTTCCAAAGACCAAGATAAAGACTTACATGAAGAATGAAGCAAAGTTTAAGGAGTATCAACTCAATTTGGAGGATGGATCAAGCTCAGATTATTCTTAGCCAAATATAAGAAGGAAGTCTAGTGTAGAAAATACTTGGAGCAATAAGAAGTCATGAACTTAGAGATCACCTAAAATAGGTGATGTTGATAGGAAGTTAATAAAGTAATTGTACTAAGTTCATGGAAGTATCATGAATAGGTGCAAAGAAGAAGCTTTGGAACCAAAATGGTATTCAAGCTCTAACAATTTAGAGAGAATGCCAGAAGTATGTCAGAAACCGTAGGGTAATGCCTACAACCTAGGATGATCCACAGCTGGTATTTGATCCATAGTCGGTATTTTGATCCACAGTTGGTATCTTGTTTACAACTGGTATTTGGTTAACATAGTTAACCGGATCATCTTAAAAGTTTCATAAAGATTATAAAACTTAGCCTAAGTTAAGTAAGACATAATGGATTATCAAATTAAAGCGATCGTCTTTCAAGGCGCTTCGTGAAGTCAGATCTATCAAAGTGAAAATGTCCAAATAGTAAGTAAGACAAATAATGCTGAAAGATTCACTTCGGAGATCCACAATTGTGTGGATATACCATAAAATCTTTCATAAGACCCTAACTAGGTAGAGAATAAGCTGGACAGAGACCAATATTCTAATTGTAAAGCCAATAAATACTATATAGCCAGTTTGAAGACTATTAGTAAACCCTAAGGGGGAGAGTAAACAGTAAACAGAAGTACTGTTATCCGAATTCCAAGTAAAGGATGGATAAGAAGTACTAACCTATGACAACATTAAACCTTATTTTCATAAGGTTAAAAGAAAATCATCAGAAAAGTACTCTCTAAAGTATGTCTAGATGAAAGATCGAAGTTTATTTCAAGGTAGTAGTACTCAAACCTTAAGGTAATTAATAAATAAAGTTGAAGGAGTACTTAAGGTGATAACAAAAGATTATCTAAAACTTGATTAAAAGCTTGAAGGTGATAAAATAGATTAATCCTAACAGATTAATTCTAGAGGAAACAACTCTTACGAGATCATTAAGAATAAATAAAACACATCCATTTAGACATGTATAAAGGAATAAGAAATTCCGATGGGTATGTACAAAATGAGTTCAAATCCAATCTTGGAAAGATTACCAGCTTGAGCCATACAATTACAAACCAAAAGTTAGTCTTTTGACCATAATTATTGTATAACAAAAATTTAAAACATGTTTTAGTGAGACTTCCTAGACCTTATATAGAATAGTAAGAAAGTTTGATGATTAAATAAAAGGATTTGGATATGGGATATTACAATTATTCCCATAGAGGTTACCAGGGAGTTGAGACATATTGTAATCATTGCAAGACAATTCCTTACTCCGAAACGTGAGAGTATACGAACTTCGAGGACGAAGTTTATTTTAAGGGGGAGAGTCTGTAACGTCCTAGCATTAGAGCTTAGAAATAAGCTGAACATAGATGTGTGCATTGCATTTATGCATAGAAAATCCGAATAATTTTTGCGATTTTAAATAAAAAACTTGCCAAAGTGATTGAAGCTTCTCTCAACTTGATGGGATTGAAGTAGATCATCAAGTTGAATGTGATAAGTTTCAATATGACCTTTGCTAAAACCTTATTTTGGGTAAGGGAGATTTGATCTAATGATAGATCAAATGTAATCAAGGTTAAACCCTAACACATTATTTAATAGTTAATATTTGATCCTTAAGTAATCATATCCTAGTATTCATTACACAACTCATGAATACCAAGTTATAAACATAACTTAAGTAATAGGAATGTAACAACTAAATCTTGATCTATCTTAATCTCATTTACTTATACCATGAGTATCATGGTAATACCTAACCTTAACTCTTTTGTGAGTTTGAGTAGGAAAGAAACCAAGTCAAGATCATTCACCATATATCTTTCTTTCCATATCAATCTTTATCATCTCCAATGAATCTTATCTTAATATCTGTTGTTCATCAATGTTGAGTAATCAACTATGGATTCAACAATTCTTAATCTATCAACTCTTGCTCTTAACATAGCATTCACTCAAGCCTATAAAGAAAGAAGTAAGAAGAGGTAGGTGGTAATGCTAGATCTAGATATCATCTATAGGATGTGAGTGTTGGAAGAGAATAAGATCAATGTGATAATTTATGGAGTTAACTCAATCCTGAATGAATAGATGACAACTTTACATCATATCATGTTGACTTGTCATGGCTTACCTAGAATAACATATCTATACTAGGGTGCAATCATGTTTTTATCCACCAATGTCACTTATACATGATATAAGCATTCAATCTTGGTGAGTAAGGCATGATCATTATAATCCTTTGATCCTTTATGTTTTAGGTTTCCAGTTGGCTAATCAAGGCTTCCATCCATACAACATTACAGTTGTATTATAATTATCTTCTGTTTAGCTCTATTGGATTAAGATATATAATTCATTGACTATACCTACTTGATCCAATAGGAGTACTCCTGGTAACTATCTTCAGGGTTCATCCTTGTTATCTTCTTTGTTACCATATTGATTTGATTTCCTTCAATCACTCCCATCCTATAGATGATATCCAATACTAGCATTACTATTTACCTCTTCTTACTTCTTTCTCTAAGGCTTTAAAGTGAATGCTATGATAAATACAAGAGTTGATAGGTTAAGAATTGGTGAAAAGCAAGGCAATAACGGACCAGCAACTAGAGCAGGAACTAATTTTTTTGTATTTTTGATAAGAGAAAGCAAACCAAACTAAACTATTTTTTTGGAGTTTTTAATGAAAAGAGGCAAACAAAACTAAGCAAAATACACTAAGAAAACTAAAAACAAAGTAAAGAGAAAGGTTGAGGAGGGCTCCCCTTGCGAAGACATCCTTAGCCTCCCCGGCAACTGCGCCAGAAAGAGCTTGATGGCGTCCAGCACTGTCGTTGGACACTTTGTTGGAATCCCCAAGAGGAAGGTGTGATGATCACAACAGCAAGTTTTCCCTCAATAAGAAAATGAGGTTATCGAACCAGTAGGAGGAAGGAAAAAGGTGTTGCAAGCAACGTGGAAACCTGCACAACACAAACTCAAGACTTTGCCCCAACGAATCAGTGAGGTTGTCAAGCTCACTGGTTTGCTGTAACAAAGGATTAACTGTATGGTGTGGAAGGTGATGAATGGTTTGCAGCAAGTAAACAGTGAAGATGTATCAATGGTAAAGATTGGAACAGGGTCCATAGTTTAGTAGAGGTGCTCTCCTTAGATAAACAACATGGCATGAAGGGTAAACAAATTATAGCAGGTCCATTGACAGGAACTAAGCAAGGCATAACAATGCAATACTAGACAAAAAGATCCTATGAGATTCAATTGGGCAATACAACAATATACATAGACCGCCATCCAACTGCATCTATGGCTAGAAGTCCACCTTCAGGTTATCATCCGAACCCCCTCCAGTATTAAGTTGCAAGCAACAGACAACTTCTTTAAGCAAAGTGTGTAAGGTAAACAATCCACTTGTTCCATGAACAAGAGACCGTTGTTTTCTCCCTAGTGGCAACAACACATCTACAACTGAAGAGATTTCTGTCACTTCCCTTGGAAACTAGAGGCATGAACCCACTATCGAGCATAAATACCCCCTCTTGAATTCACTAGCAACTACTTGGCCAAGATAGATACTAACAACGGAGAGCATGCAAGATCACAAACAACACAGACATGATAGTATCAAATAGACAAAACCATTAATCAATCTGACATAGTAATCTCAATATCAATCGGATTCCCGCAAACACAACATGCATGATTACAAATAGATTAGATCTTGATCATGAACGGAGATCACACGATCTATACATGAAAGCACAAAGGAGGAGATACAACCATCTAGCTACTACATGGACCCGTAGTCCAAGGTGGAACTACTCACGCTTCATACAGGAGAAGAAGGCCTCTGGGATGATTTCCCCTCCGGCAGGGTGCCGGGAAGAACTTCAGATCCCCCCGATCTAGGGACAATGGTGGCGACGGCTATAGAAGGTTTCAGTAGAGTTTTGATTGGGTGCCTAGGGTTTCTGCATCGGGGGCTTCTTATAGGCGAAGAGGTGAGGCGGGGGGCCACACCCTACCCAGGCGCGGGCCAGCCCTAGCCGCGCCTAGGGGGGTCTGGCCGCCTTGTGCTGGCTTTGTGTCGCCCACGATAAAATATTGACTTTGGCTTTTGTCCCGTCCAATTCCGAAAATATTGATTTTCTGTCTTTCTGGAACCAAAAACAGAAGAAAATAGGCAACTGGCACTGTGGCAACTTGTTAATAGGTTAGTTCCAGAAAATATATAAAAAACACCTCAAAGTGTAGACAAAGCAAAGTAGATACTAAACAAGCATGGAGCATCAAAAATTATAGATACGTTTCCGACGTATCAACTATGGCTTAGACTTTATCATGTCATGCTAGATGTTGCTTTGACCTTATGCTTAGTGATTATTGCTATAGCATGACTTGTTACAAACAATTGAGATTGCTTAATGTGCCTTGAAAGAATCTTGCGTTGTTTAGCATACAAAAGCATAATATTGTGGTATTCTCCTTTGATGCTTTATTTGGGTTGACTTGGCACATGCTTACACGATGTTAAGACTATGAACCAGTCACCTTAGCCTCTATGATCATTTAGTTTTTGACTTTTGATACCACTTTATGCTTTGATTGATAATGTTTTGTCACTGAGCATGATTATGGCCATTATTGCTCTCTTAGTTGATCGCTCCCAGTCTTTTGCTAGCCTCCACTTGTATTGAGTAATCTCTACTCATGCATCCAACTCCCAAGAAACCAAGTTATTCCAAAGTGTCCACTATAAATTACTATGCATGGTGTGTTACACCATTCCAAGTATATTCTTGTTTTATCTATCTTCCAAATTAAACTTGTTATGTGAAAATTAGTGATTAAAGCTCTCACAAACTTGATGGCACACTTTATTTTTCTCGCCCCTAATAAACTTGAACCATTGTGTCATCTATGTTGTATATGCTTACACTTATAAGTTGGGAATTAGCAGAACCGTGCTGTCACGGGGAACACTTTCAACACCCATAAATATCTACCCAGTTGATATCATGCTCTTTTGTTTATGGATGTCGGCGGTGTGAAATAAAAGGGGAGCTTGTAAGTCCATGGAGTTATGTATATGTGTTAGAGAAACACCTGGGCCGCTAGCCTAAGCCATGCCAAATCATGGTGGAAACTTGCAACATCACCATAGTGAGAAATCTCTGAAGCATTCTTCTTATAAAAAAGAGAGATAGAAAAAATAGAAGAGAAAAAGAAAAAAAGAGGAAAGAAGAGAAAAAACCACCATTTTCCCATGGTAAATAAGAAGATTGTTGAGATGCTCATTGTCTGTTGCCTTGTCATTTTGATATGGGATAGCTCCTGTATCATGGGGCAAGGGGTACCCCGTTGGCGGTTCTCTATGATACACATATACTTACAATGACAAGAACTTACCGGTAACTAAAGTTGAGTAGCATGAGGAATGGCCCTCGTACTCAAGGGACATGAGATTTCCAACTTATACTTTGTCAAGCATATACTCCATACTTTGTTCATTTTAACCTTAATCACTTCAAGATGCTTATGATAGGGGCAATGAGAGTTGAAAGCTAACAAGTACCATAATTTTTGGAAGCTCTTTATGAAACTTGAAATCCCATAAAGCATCTCAACAATCATAGTGATGCTCTTTATAAAGCATCTCAACAACCATAGTGAGTAATCTATAAAGCATCTCAACAATCTTCGTATTTACCATGGGAAAATGGTGCTTTTCTCTTCTTTCCTCGTTTTCTTTTTATTTTTATTTTTCTCCTTTTTCCATCTCTCTCTCTCTCTCTCTCTCTCTCTCTCTCTCTCTCTCTTGTAAGAAGAATGCTTTATGGATTGCTCACTATGGTGATGCTGCAAGTTTCCACCATGATTAAGCATGGCTTAGGCTAGCGGTCTAGGCGTTTCTCTAAAACATATACATAACTCCATGGACTTACAAACTCCCCTTTTATTTCACACCGCCGACATCCATAAAAAAGATCATGATATCAACAGGGTAGAGATTTACAGGTGTTGAAAACGTTCCCCGTGATAGCACGGTTCTGCTAAATCCCAACTTATAGGTGCAAGCATATAAAACATAGATGACACAATGGTTCAAGTTTATTAAGCGAAGGAAAAATAAGGTGTGCCATCAAGTTCGTGAGAACTTTACTAACTAGTTTTCACATAACAAGAGAATTGTTTTAATTTGAAAGGTAGATGAAACTCGAGAATTTACTTGGAATAGCAATAATGCTAATAGGTAGATATGGTGGACACATATGGCAAGGGTTTTGGTTCAAGGATTGGATGCACGAGAAATATTCCCTCTCAGTACAGGTTTTTGGCTAGCATGGCTGGGTAGAAAGCAAAAGAGTTGAAGGAAACAAGCAAACATACAAGTGATAAAGTCAAACATGCAATCTTTCTTGAAAACACAAAAGATCTTAGCTAAAGAATACTAAGCTTATGAGCCAATCAAGAAAGAAAGAAAATGATATAAAATACCTGTAAGTGTTTTTTCTTTTCCTTTCAAACCTCAAAAAGTGTTGCTACTAACCAGAGCTCGGTTTGCCAAAACCAATTTAGATTTACTTGATGCTCCCAAAGTGATACCAATACTAATCAACAAGATCAATCATTTAATAGAGATTGCAAACTAAAATAAGATGTGCAAAAAGTAAAAGATGAAACCTCTCATTAATATTCCATAAAGGCACTCACAGCAAGGGATACATAGATAACCAACTAAAGGAGAGATACTTCCACAATGCAAACCATCCTATATGATAACTTCTCTATTCAATATATGACTCTACTAAAAAGGTAAAAAGATGAAAGATAATGATGTGATACCGCGGCACTCCCCCAATCTTGGAACAAACCAAGGGGATGCCAAACCTGATGACGAATTACTCCTTCGGTGGTGGTGGTGCTCTGTTCAGGGCGAGGAAACCCTCCAGCATCTTTCGAAGCCTGTTATTCTCCTCTTGAAGTATATCCACCTCCCTCCTTAGATCTCGGTACTTATCACAAAACTCATCAGTGGCTTGCAGGTCTTCCACTGCCTCAGGGCAGGAACTGAAGTCTGGAACGGAGGTCATCATCCCCTGCATATTATGAGAAAAATCATGTCCATTGTTAATTTCCCCTACAAAAGTAGGTTTTCTCGCCCTTGATCCCGTGGCAGTTTGTCCCTTCATGCCTGCTGACATGTTCTTAACTTCCTCTTCGACGCTCCAATCCATGTCTTCACGCCTAGCTGTGATCATGTCTTCACAACCATAGTCACCGCCCGCACACGCCCATGTTGTCACCGCCTCTCCTTCGCTGGCACCGCCCGCCGTCCCCTCCTTCGCTGATGAGGGCCCACGTAGGTAGAGGAGGGAGCACTGGGAGGCGGACATCTACGCCGAGGAGAGGGCAAGAGACGCCATCAGAGGGGTCATGGCAAGGCTGGGGATCTCGTTGGAGAAGGAGGGGAGCGGCTGGAGCGAGCGGGAAGAGCGGCGGCGCGCGGATCTCGCTGGAGAAGGAAGAGCGGCGGCGCGCAGATCTCGCTGGAGACGATAGGTTTAGGGTTGGGGATCTCGCTGGAGACGATAGGTTCAGCGGCTGGAGCGAGTATGAAGAGCGGTGGTGCGGATCTCGCGGCTGGAGGGGCGGCGCGGGTCTCGCGGCTGGAGCGGCGGCGATAGTTTTAGGGTTGGGGAAACGCGTTCGCTGGGAGGGTGGGGATGTGGCAGTTTTGGTTCCGTCGGTACGCGCGCGATGTGAAAATATTTGGTGCGTGCGCGCGATGGGTAGTGCCATGTCATCGATCCATGTCAAAGTTCCCACATATCAGCATCCTGTCCGTCCATCTTGTTTGGATCCAATGGTCCATGTTGTTATCCTATATATTTAGATCTCCCTAGCTTTTATGACGATTTCATTTAAAGGAATTACGATGTTTTTGAGCAAAATCGTCATAGTTTACTAAGGCTTTGACCCTCCCAAGCAGCTTGAGCAGAATCTTCATAAATCTAAGACGATTTGTAGATGGTCACTACCAAAACGTCACAAGATGACACATTTCTTGTAATGATGGTTAGATTAGCTCTTGAAACATGTAAATAGGTAAAACATAACAAGATCATGGTGAGATTAGCTCTGAAACCATGATGAGAATATAATTATGTCAAGAAATTAGTAAATTAGCCCGAAGTTGAAGTAAGGAAATAACATGGTAGAACTATGATAGAAGTCATAGGAGTCATAAAATAGCGATAACCTTCAATTTTAGGGGTTCAATAGAAACTTATTAGTCTTTTTGTGAGATCATGTGAGGTTAGTTACTAAACAAGAAAGGTTGGTCATAGATAATAATTTCAAAAGGGGAGACTAAAGGTTAGTCAAAACCAAGTTGAGACCACTTTGCTTAAGATTATCCTGTTGCACTTGAGCAATTGGGTAAATATTGAGATAAAGAATAGTTTGACCCTATGTGCTAATTATCACAATGTAAAACTATATGAGGAGGTGTCATATACTACACAACTAAGCCTGAATTCTAGAGATACTATACTCAACTACTATATTCTGGGCTTAGAATATTGTGTGATATATGTACCACATTTGGATTTATTTGTTTTTCTTGGATCTTCTTGATTGACTAGATCTGTACATGAAGTTTGACTTGGTGTGCAAATGCATGTTGCAACATCCAGTTACTACTTGATGTTATAGACCTAGATAGGAATGGGAATTCATGTAAGGGAGTGACGATTTCCAAAGACCAAGATAAAGACTTACATGAAGAATGAAGCAAAGTTTAAGGAGTATCAACTCAATTTGGAGGATGGATCAAGCTCAGATTATTCTTAGCCAAATATAAGAAGGAAGTCTAGTGTAGAAAATACTTGGAGCAATAAGAAGTCGTGAACTTAGAGATCACCTAAAATAGGTGATGTTGATAGGAAGTTAATAAAGTAATTGTACTAAGTTCATGGAAGTATCATGAATAGGTGCAAAGAAGAAGCTTTGGAACCAAAATGGTATTCAAGCTCTAACAATTTAGAGAGAATGCCAGAAGTATGTCAGAAACCATAGGGTAATGCCTACAACCTAGGATGATCCACAACTGGTATTTGATCCATAGTCGGTATTTTGATCCACAGTTGGTATCTTGTTTACAGCTGGTATTTGGTTAACATAGTTAACCAGATCATCTTAAAAGTTTCATAAAGATCATAAAACTTAGCCTAAGTTAAGTAAGACATAATGGATTATCAAATTAAAGCGATCGTCTTTCAAGGCGCTTCGTGAAGTCAGATCTATCAAAGTGAAAATGTCCAAACAGTAAGTAAGACAAATAATGCTGAAAGATTCACTTCGGAGATCCACAATTGTGTGGATATACCATACAATCTTTCATAAGACCCTAACTAGGTAGAGAATAAGCTGGACAGAGACCAATATTCTAATTGTAAAGCCAATAAATACTATATAGCCAGTTTGAAGACTATTAGTAAACCCTAAGGGGGAGAGTAAACAGTAAACAGAAGTACTGTTATCCGAATTCCAAGTAAAGGATGGATAAGAAGTACTAACCTATAACAACATTAAACCTTATTTTCATAATGTTAAAAGAAAATCATCAGAAAAGTACTCTCTGAAGTATGTCTAGATGAAAGATCGAAGTTTATTTCAAGGTAGTAGTACTCAAACCTTAAGGTAATTAATAAATAAAGTTGAAGGAGTACTTAAGCTGATAACAAAAGATTATCTAAAACTTGATTAAAAGCTTGAAGGTGATAAAAAAGATTAATCCTAATAGATTAATTCTAGAGGAAACAACTCTTATGAGATCATTAAGAATAAATAAAACACATCCATTTAGACATGTATAAAGGAATAAGAAATTCCGATGGGTATGTACAAAATGAGTTCAAATCCAATCTTGGAAAGATTACCAGCTTGAGCCATACAATTACAAACTAAAAGTTAGTCTTTTGACCATAATTATTGTATAACAAAAATTTAAAACATGTTTTAGTGAGACTTCCTAGACCTTATATAGAATAGTAAGAAAGTTTGATGATTAAATAAAAGGATTTGGATATGGGATATTACAATTATTCCCATAGAGGTTACCAGGGAGTTGAGACATATTGTAATCATTGCAAGACAATTCCTTACTCCGAAACATGAGAGTATACGAACTTCGAGGACGAAGTTTATTTTAAGGGGGGGAGTCTGTAACGTCCTAGCATTAGAGCTTAGAAATAAGCTGAACATAGATGTGTGCATTGCATTTATGCATAGAAAATCCAAATAATTTTCGCGATTTTAAATAAAAAACTTGCCAAAGTGATTGAAGCTTCTCTCAACTTGATGGAATTGAAGTAGATCATCAAGTTGAATGTGATAAGTTTCAATATGACCTTTGCTAAAACCTTATTTTGGGTAAGGAGATTTGATCTAAGGATAGATCAAATGTAATCAAGGTTAAACCCTAACACATTATTTAATAGTTAATATTTGATCCTTAAGTAATCATATCCTAGTATTCATTACACAACTCATGAATACCAAGTTATAAACATAACTTAAGTAATAGGAATGTAACAACTAAATCTTGATCTATCTTAATCTCATTTACTTATACCATGAGTATCATGGTAATACCTAACCTTAACTATTTTGTGAGTTTGAGTAGGAAAGAAACCAAGTCAAGATCATTCACCATATATCTTTCTTTCCATATCAATCTTTATCATCTCTAATGAATCTTATCTTAATATCTGTTGTTCATCAATGTTGAGTAATCAACTATGGATTCACCAATTCTTAATCTATCAACTCTTGCTCTTAACATAGCATTCACTCAAGCCTATAAAGAAAGAAGTAAGAAGAGGTAGGTGGTAATGCTAGATCTAGATATCATCTATAGGATGTGAGTGTTGGAAGAGAATAAGATCAATGTGATAATTTATGGAGTTAACTCAATCCTGAATGAATATATGACAACTTTACATCATATCATGGTGACTTGTCATGGCTTACCTAGAATAACATATCTATACTAGGGTGCAATCATGTTTTTATCCACCAATGTCACTTATACATGATATAAGCATTCAATCTTGGTGAGTAAGGCATGATCATTATAATCCTTTGATCCTTTATGTTTTAGGTTTCCAGTTGGCTAATCAAGTCTTCCATCCATACAACATTATAGTTGTATTATAATTATCTTCTGTTTAGCTCTATTGGATTAAGATATATAATTCATTGACTATACCTACTTGATCCAATAGGAGTACTCCTGGTAACTATCTTCAGGGTTCATCCTTGTTATCTTCTTTGTTACCATATTGATTTGATTTCCTTCAATCACTCCCATCCTATAGATGATATCCAATACTAGCATTACTATTTACCTCTTCTTACTTCTTTCTCTAAGGCTTTAAAGTGAATGCTATGATAAATACAAGAGTTGATAGGTCAAGAATTGATAGGTTAAGAATTGGTGAAAAGCAAGGCAATAACGGACCAGCAACTAGATCAGGAACTAATTTTTTGTATTTTTGATAAGAGAAAGCAAACCAAACCAAACTAAACTATTTTTTTGGAGTTTTTAATAAAAAGAGGCAAACAAAACTAAGCAAAATACACTAAGAAAACTAAAAACAAAGTAAAGAGAAAGGTTGAGGAGGGCTCCCCTTGCGAAGACATCCTTAGCCTCCCCGGCAACTGCGCCAGAAAGAGCTTGATGGCGTCCAGCACTGTCGTTGGACACTTTGTTGGAATCCCCAAGAGGAAGGTGTGATGATCACAGCAGCAAGTTTTCCCTCAATAAGAAAATGAGGTTATCGAACCAGTAGGAGGAAGGAAAAAGGTGTTGCAAGCAACGTGGAAACCTGCACAACACAAACTCAAGACTTTGCCCCAACGAATCAGTGAGGTTGTCAAGCTCACTGGTTTGCTGTAAAAAAGGATTAACTGTATGGTGTGGAAGGTGATGAATGGTTTGCAGCAAGTAAACAGTGAAGATGTATCAATGGTAAAGATTGGAACGGGGTCCATTGTTTACTAGAGGTGCTCTCCTTAGATAAACAACATGGCATGAAGGGTAAACAAATTACAGCAGGTCCATTGACAGGAACTAAGCAAGGCATAACAATGCAATACTAGACAAAAAGATCCTATGAGATTCAATTGGGCAATACAACAATATACATAGACCGCCATCCAACTGCATCTATGACTAGAAGTCCACCTTCAGGTTATCATCCGAACCCCCTCCAGTATTAAGTTGCAAGCAACAGACAACTTCTTTAAGCAAAGTGTGTAAGGTAAACAATCCACTTGTTCCATGAACAAGAGACCGTTGTTTTCTCCCTAGTGGCAACAACACATCTACAACTGAAGAGATTTCTGTCACTTCCCTTGGAAACTAGAGGCATGAACCCACTATCGAGCATAAATACCCCCTCTTGAATTCACTAGCAACTACTTGGCCAAGATAGATACTAACAACGGAGAGCATGCAAGATCACAAACAACACAGACATGATAGTATCAAATAGACAAAACCATTAATCAATCTGACATAGTAATCTCAATATCAATCGGATTCCCGCAAACACAACATGCATGATTACAAATAGATTAGATCTTGATCATGAACGGAGATCACACGATCTATACATGAAAGCACAAAGGAGGAGATACAACCATCTAGCTACTACATGGACCCGTAGTCCAAGGTGGAACTACTCACGCTTCATACAGGAGAAGAAGGCCTCTGGGATGATTTCCCCTCCGGCAGGGTGCCGGGAAGAACTTCAGATCCCCCCGATCTAGGGACAATGGTGGCGACGGCTACAGAAGGTTTCAGTAGAGTTTTGATTGGGTGCCTAGGGTTTCTGCATCGGGGGCTTCTTATAGGCGAAGAGGTGAGGCGGGGGGCCACACCCTACCCAGGCGCGGTCCAGCCCTAGCCGCGCCTAGGGGGGTCTGGCCGCCTTGTGCTGGCTTTGTGTCGCCCACGATAAAATATTGACTTTGGCTTTTGTCCCGTCCAATTCCGAGAATATTGATTTTCTGCCTTTGTGGAACCAAAAACAGAAGAAAATAGGCAACTGGCACTGTGGCAACTTGTTAATAGGTTAGTTCCAGAAAATATATAAAAAACACCTCAAAGTGTAGACAAAGCAAAGTAGATACTAAACAAGCATGGAGCATCAAAAATTATAGATACGTTTCCGACGTATCAACTATGGCTTAGACTTTATCATGTCATGCTAGATGTTGCTTTGACCTTATGCTTAGTGATTATTTCTATAGCATGACTTGTTCCAAACAATTGAGATTGCTTAATGTGCCTTGAAAGAATCTTGCGTTGTTTAGCATACAAAAGCATAATATTGTGGTATTCTCCTTTGATGCTTTATTTGGGTTGACTTGGCACATGCTTACACGATGTTAAGACTATGAACCAGTCACCTTAGCCTCTATGATCATTTAGTTTTTGACTTTTGATACCACTTTATGCTTTGATTGATAATGTTTTGTCACTGAGCATGATTATGGCCATTATTGCTCTCTTAGTTGGTCGCTCCCAGTCTTTTGCTAGCCTCCACTTGTATTGAGTAATCTCTACTCATGCATCCAACTCCCAAGAAACCAAGTTATTCCAAAGTGTCCACTATAAATTACTATGCATGGTGTGTTACACCATTCCAAGTATATTCTTGTTTTATCTATCTTCCAAATTAAACTTGTTATGTGAAAATTAGTGATTAAAGCTCTCACAAACTTGATGGCACACTTTATTTTTCTCGCCCCTAATAAACTTGAACCATTGTGTCATCTATGTTGTATATGCTTACACTTATAAGTTGGGAATTAGCAGAACCGTGCTGTCACGGGGAACACTTTCAACACCCATAAATATCTACCCAGTTGATATCATGCTCTTTTGTTTATGGATGTCGGCGGTGTGAAATAAAAGGGGAGCTTGTAAGTCCATGGAGTTATGTATATGTGTTAGAGAAACACCTGGGCCGCTAGCCTAAGCCATGCCTAATCATGGTGGAAACTTGCAGCATCACCATAGTGAGAAATCTCTGAAGCATTCTTCTTATAAAAAAGAGAGATAGAAAAAATAGAAGAGAAAAAGAAAAAAAGAGGAAAAAAGAGAAAAAACCACCATTTTCCCATGGTAAATAAGAAGATTGTTGAGATGCTCATTGTCTGTTGCCTTGTCATTTTGATATGGGATAGCTCCTGTATCATGGGGCAAGGGGTACCCCGTTGGCGGTTCTCTATGATACACATATACTTACAATGACAAGAACTTACCGGTAACTAAAGTTGAGTAGCATGAGGAATGGCCCTCGTACTCAAGGGACATGAGATTTCCAACTTATACTTTGTCAAGCATATACTCCATACTTTGTTCATTTTAACCTTAATCACTTCAAGATGCTTATGATAGGGGCAATGAGAGTTGAAAGCTAACAAGTACCATAATTTTTGGAAGCTCTTTATGAAACTTGAAATCCCATAAAGCATCTCAACAATCATAGTGATGCTCTTTATAAAGCATCTCAACAACCATAGTGAGTAATCTATAAAGCATCTCAACAATCTTCGTATTTACCATGGGAAAATGGTGCTTTTCTCTTCTTTCCTCGTTTTCTTTTTATTTTTATTTTTCTCCTTTTTCCATCTCTCTCTCTCTCTCTCTCTCTCTCTCTCTCTCTCTCTCTTATAAGAAGAATGCTTTATAGATTGCTCACTATGGTGATGCTGCAAGTTTCCACCATGATTAAGCATGGCTTAGGCTAGCGGTCTAGGCGTTTCTCTAAAACATATACATAACTCCATGGACTTACAAGCTCCCCTTTTATTTCACACCGCCGACATCCATAAAAAAGATCATGATATCAACAGGGTAGAGATTTACAGGTGTTGAAAACGTTCCCCGTGATAGCACGGTTCTGCTAAATCCCAACTTATAGGTGCAAGCATATAAAACATAGATGACACAATGGTTCAAGTTTATTAAGGGAAGGAAAAATAAGGTGTGCCATCAAGTTCGTGAGAACTTTACTAACTAGTTTTCACATAACAAGAGAATTGTTTTAATTTGAAAGGTAGATGAAACTCGAGAATTTACTTGGAATAGCAATAATGCTAATAGGTAGATATGGTGGACACATATGGCAAGGGTTTTGGTTCAAGGATTGGATGCACGAGAAATATTCCCTCTCAGTACAGGTTTTTGGCTAGCAAGGCTGGGTAGAAAGCAAAAGAGTTGAAGGAAACAAGCAAACATACAAGTGATAAAGTCAAACATGCAATCTTCCTTGAAAACACAAAAGATCTTAGCTAAAGAATACTAAGCTTATGAGCCAATCAAGAAAGAAAGAAAATGATATAAAATACCTGTAAGTGTTTTTTCTTTTCCTTTCAAACCTCAAAATGTGTTTCTACTAACCAGAGCTCGGTTTGCCAAAACCAATTTAGATTTACTTGATGCTCCCAAAGTGATACCAATACTAATCAACAAGATCAATCATTTAATAGAGATTGCAAACTAAAATAAGATGTGCAAAAAGTAAAAGATGAAACCTCTCATTAATATTCCATAAAGGCACTCACAGCAAGGGATACATAGATAACCAACTAAAGGAGAGATACTTCCACAATGCAAACCATCCTATATGATAACTTCTCTATTCAATATATGACTCTACTAAAAAGGTAAAAAAGATGAAAGATGATGATGTGATACCGCGGCACTCCCCCAATCTTGGAACAAACCAAGGGGATGCCAAACCTGATGACGAATTACTCCTTCGGTGGTGGTGGTGCTCTGTTCAGGGCGAGGAAACCCTCCAGCATCTTTCGAAGCCTGTTATTCTCCTCTTGAAGTATATCCACCTCCCTCCTTAGATCTCGGTACTTATCACAAAACTCATCAGTGGCTTGCAGGTCTTCCACTGCCTCAGGGCAGGAACTGAAGTCTGGAACGGAGGTCATCATCCCCTGCATATTATGAGAAAAAGCATGTCCAGTGTTAATTTCCCCTACAAAAGTAGGTTTTCTCGCCCTTGATCCCGTGGCAGTTTGTCCCTTCATGCCTGCTGACATGTTCTTAACTTCCTCTTCGACGCTCCAATCCATGTCTTCACGCCTAGCTGTGATCATGTCTTCACAACCATAGTCACCGCCCGCACACGCCCATGTTGTCACCGCCTCTCCTTCGCTGGCACCGCCCGCCGTCCCCTCCTTCGCTGATGAGGGCCCACGTAGGTAGAGGAGGGAGCACTGGGAGGCGGACATCTACGCCGAGGAGAGGGCAAGAGACGCCATCAGAGGGGTCATGGCAAGGCTGGGGATCTCGTTGGAGAAGGAGGGGAGCGGCTGGAGCGAGCGGGAAGAGCGGCGGCGCGCGGATCTCGCTGGAGAAGGAAGAGCGGCGGCGCGCAGATCTCGCTGGAGACGATAGGTTTAGGGTTGGGGATCTCGCTGGAGACGATAGGTTCAGCGGCTGGAGCGAGTATGAAGAGCGGTGGTGCGGATCTCGCGGCTGGAGGGGCGGCGCGGGTCTCGCGGCTGGAGCAGCGGCGATAGTTTTAGGGTTGGGGAAACGCGTTCGCTGGGAGGGTGGGGATGTGGCAGTTTTGGTTCCGTCGGTACGCGCGCGATGTGAAAATATTTGGTGCGTGCGCGCGATGGGTAGTGCCATGTCATCGATCCATGTCAAAGTTCCCACATATCAGCATCCTGTCCGTCCATCTTGTTTGGATCCAATGGTCCATGTTGTTATCCTATATATTTAGATCTCCCTAGCTTTTATGACGATTTCATTTAAAGAAATCTATCAAAACAGACCAGCAGGTAAAGATTGATTTTTTCGAAAATCTTCTGTTGCTCAAATCAAAATGTGCAAAACTAATGAAAGTTTTATAACAACTTGGGGAACAAACACGGAAAATTACAACTCCATCCGATGTACTGATATTTTTCACGAATTTTTATAGTGAAGCACAAAAATCTGTCCCAGGACAACAACTTCTCACAACTCACCTACTTCTCAAAAGAGGCTGATCTTGACACAAAAACCAAACAAAAAGGACAAGGAGAGGTTATTACAGAAGTAATAACTTTCAAGACTGAAAGATACAAAAACCAAAAGTAAACTAAAATGGGTTGTCTCCCAAAAGCTCTTCCTTTATAGCCATTAAGATGGGCATGAAAATTTCAATGATGGTCTCATAGGAGATATGAATTTCAAGTGAAAGAGAGCATCAAGAAGCAGCTATCCAACACATTTGAGTCTAACCCACTTCCTATGCAAGGGATTTTCGTAAGAAAACAAATTATTGAAACAAAATGCCACTAGCATAGGAAGAGAAAACAAGTGCAACTTTAAAGCTTTCAACATAAAACAGGGAAACTTAATATTATTGAGATGCATAAAACCATGTTTCCCTCTCCCATAATAACTTTCAGTAGCACTATGAATAAACTTAACAATGTAACTGTCACAAGAAACATTCTTATCATCAGAATGAGCATTCTTAAAATCATCAAAAAGAGGTTTAAGGTCAAAAACTGGATCAATAGAAGCAAGTTGTCCAACTCTAAAATCCTCATTAGGAAAATCATTTTCATAAGGAGCTTTAGCAAATTTGGAAAAGTTAAACTCATAATAATTTCCACCAAACTTAGTTAAAACTTTCTCCTTCTTACAATCTATAATATCTCCATAAGTGTTCAGAAAAGGTCTACCAAAAATGATAGGACAAGTTTTACTAGCTGCTAAACCAAGCACTAGAAAATCTACAGGATATTTAATCTTACCACAAAGTACTTCCACATCTCTTACAATACCAATGGGACAAATGGTTTCTTTATTAGCAAGGTGAATAACCACATCAATGTCTTCAAGTTCACAAGGACTAATTTCATGCATAATTTCCCTGTAAAGCTCATAAGAAATAGCACTAGAACTAGCACCAGTATCACATAAACCATAATAGCAATGATCACCAATTCTAACAGAAAGCACAGGGACACTAGCTTTCGTAGCTTTACTAGGATGAGAGACAATATTAGAAGCATCTTCACAAAAGATAATGTGCCCATCTTCTACATTTTTAGTGATAAGGTCTTTCACAATGGCTACTACAGGTTCGATATTTATTTGTTCATCAGGTTCAACAACTTTCTTTGTACTTTTGCTAACCACATTAGCTATAATAGAATGTTCCTTTACCTTGGCAGGGAAAGGTATTTTCTCAATATAAGGTTCAGGCAAAATGCGATCAATAGTACAAACTTTAGTATTTCTAACAGGAAGATTAACAATATCTTTATAAGGTGCATGGTACTTGTTCCACTTATTTTTGGGAATTTAAATATAAGAGGCAAAGGCCTTAAATCAATTGGCAATACTTTGAGAATCAAGACATACTCAGTACTAATATCATGAAAGTCATCAGTTCCCATAAAAAGATTTAATGCATTCATAATCATAATTTATACCTGACTTTCTTCCCTTTTTATTCTCTTATGCTTTAGTATTTTCTTGAATACGATCTAGAAGATCCCATTTAGCTTCTCCCTTCATACGTGTGAATGATCCAGCATAAGAAGCATCTAATAAATCTTTATCATGAAGAGAAAGCCTTGCATAAAAGTTAGTAATAATAATATTATTAGAGAGCTCATGAATAGGGCATTTAAGCATTAGTAACTTCAATCTCCCCCAAGCTTGTGTAACATCCCTAAAATCATATTTCAAACTCATGCATATCATCCATGCATCCATGATCATATGAATTTCATTTCAAAACAGAAGCATTTATGCTTATCATTTCATGTAAGTTGCTCTAGCCTTAGTGCTACCTTTCAATAAGAAGAGTGCTTGATTTGTTCAGTAAGGTTTGAATTCAAACTTAGGCACCATCAAAAGTTTGAACAAAGTTTCAAAACAAAATAAGTAAAATAAAACCAATACTATGCCTATTATATATATCACATAAAGGCTTGGTTTTATTTTTATTTTCATTTGATCAAAGTGTTTTGATTGAACAGAAGTGTTTGACACACATTTGAGTGCAAGGTTTGCAGTATAAAAACCTAGAGAAGATTTGAATTCAAACTCATTTGATTTGGATTTGAAAATCATTTCAGAAAATCAAAACAGAAAAAGAAAAGGAGAAAAGAAATGGAAAAAGGCCAGCGCTACCTATCTGACCCAACTGCGAATCCAGCACAGTTAGCCCACCCGGGTTCCCCCTCTCTCTTTGTCACTCGCAGACAAACCCACTGAGCGACTGATGCCAGGACCCCACCCCCTCTCTGTTTAACTCGCTGACGAGTGGACCCCGCGACCACGTCGTCTTCGTTATCAATCACGCGCGGCCGCGACGCTCGCTCCGCCGTTACCTCGCTGCAATCAGTACGCGCTTAATTGCCATTGATACGTCGTGTGATCCTCGCCCCCGCTCTGGCTATAAGACCACCTCCCCCTCGCGGCCATTTCCCCCAACAAAGCCAGACAGATACGCCCCCAGGCTGCCCGCAATTGCCCTTGCGCCGCCGCAGACAGACGCACTCCAGCGACGAATCTCGGTAAGCACAGACCGCCCCTCTGCCTCTAGTTCAAACCACTGTGACCAGCATGACCTTGCGCATCCGCTAATGCCCTCTGTTTGCTTTCTCGTGACCCAGAGCGACGTCCTTGTTCTCACCCGCGAGCACCTGAGCCGCCGCTCGACTCCGACGTGCGATTCAGGTAAGATGAGACCGCCCCTTGCCTCCCCTTTGGTACTGTCTTGTTCGCCAGGCCTTTGCGCATCTCCTAAACCCTGTGGCTTGTGCTAGGTCGACGCAGAGCCTCGGCAACGACTTCGACAGCAAGCAACAGACGCCGCCCGCAATTCCGACGAGCTCCAGCGACTGTGTCCGTGCGCCCCTTGCCAAGCCATCGCCAGGTGGAGCATCAGCGCATCGTCACGTTTCTGGTAAGCATCTCCAACGACCCCAGAGCCACCTGTAGCGCCGCGCCACCGTAGGCAGAGCTCGCCGCCGCCAGTAGCCACCGCCAGCGCCGCCCAGCTATGGTCGTTTGATCCAGAACCGTTGGATCTGGATCCAGCGTGTGAGATTAGATCACTTATCGAAGCGTTACGAGTAGATCTGGGCCGTGCAGATTATGTTGATCTAACGGCTCACAGACGCGATCCTGAGCGAAGCGGTACGGGCCAATCAGAATAAGACGCGTGGCAGCAGTTGAGATTTAAAAACAGAATTTGAATCTATTAGATGTTTGAATTTGTTTTGGCTATAACTTTTGATCCCCACGTTAGAATTTGACAAATTTTATATCAATGGAATCAGGAGAGCAAGCCCTTTCTAAATATGCAATGTGTTTAATGTTTTGCTTATGTTAAAATGGTTTTATTTGCAGAAACTTGTGTAGGGCTAATTTGAGTATATGAATTGTTTAGGAAATGATTTAAGGTTTAAATAATTGTTGTTTGGAAAGTTTTAAACTTGTTATGAACCAGTACTGTACACTTGCTTTGTTGAGTTTTAAAAATCATCACATATCATATTGCATGCATTCATATATTTTTGGTTGTATATGTTTTGTATGTGATTTGTGGCTATGATTCTTTGTGTAGATTTTGGTGCTAGTGATTGTGATTGTGAGGAGTGTAGCTACTCTCCAAACTACCAAGGCAAGTGGTGCTTCATGAATATTTTTGTCCCTATGTTTTCTACTAAGCATTAGAAATATTTTGCTAGTCTTGCATGCTATATTTTGCTTATATGCCTTGTTGGGAAATCCTAGTAGTTATAGAATTGCTAGAAAATTTCTAAGTTAAGATGCTTATCTATGCAATGCTTAGCCTAGCTAGTACCAACCAAGGGTTGGTGAAATATACATGCTATGATGAAGATATTTCTAAGTCTTTTGGACTTGTGTTTTGCCTAATAAAACAACTAAGTAAATTAAACACCTCGTGGAATGGAAGGAATGGTTTATGTTTAGTGGTTACACAAGGCCCATTTCTATGGTTTACCTTGTGTATCTCACTTGTGGAAAGCCACCCAGGAACAAAGAGATTTTAGAGGCCAAGTGTTGAGAAGCTTCTAGTGCAGCCACTTGGCAATATGGGCTCTGCCTGGATCACATAGGTTGCTAGAACTTAGCCATTTGGACAGTTGGTGGTAGTGGGATGATAGGTTGGAACGCGTCCATTTGGTCTAAGGGAAGGCTTCTGAAAGGTCCTGTCTTGGTGAAAATCAAGTCTGATGGGGAAAGTGCACAACCTCTGCAGATGGAAGAATCTAAGTACTTAGCCATGTCCTTGGAAAAGGACAACTTGAGCATCAAGACATGGAAGCTATCAAGAATCTCATCATCCCAATTTCTAAGTTAAAAACTTGTGGGTGAACAAGGGTGAAGGACCTCAATGTCTATTGGTGGTTCCTTGGGAAATTTTTTGACAAAGAAAAACTTAGTGATTTCAACTAATAGGCAAAATCTATTTTGAGCAAAGCAAGCCAAGCTACACTTAGCCAAATTGCATATAGTATCTAGTCTACCTAAATTATACTAAGGTATCACTTGCCAATACTATTCCAATGTATTGACCCACTATGGCTGTAACTTGTGATGTTGCAGGTTACTCTGATGAGGATTAGGAGTCATGAGTCTACACTCAACATGTTTGCCTGTGGCACATGAAGATGGAGACTTTTACTTATTTACTTATTCAAACTCTTGTACTAGGCCTGTGGCCTTGGAGTTGTAAAGACTATGTTTGTCTCTGGAATGACTGTAATAATGACCTTTGTTTCTGTGTACTTCATCTTAAACTGTGGATGCTAGCATTGATCCAGGGACTAGCATTGAAATCACAGGGATCCTTTTCCTTTATAAAGGAGGGATCTTACAGATGGTATCAGAGCACTGTGTTGCCTGTAGGATTATGACCCTAGGATTGGAAACCACTAAGGAAATTTTTTCAACAACTTCTACGCTTGTCTATTCTTCTCGTAAACTTTTCTAATCTTCTTTCTCATCTCTAATTGTAGATGAACTCCATCAACAAAGCCGTGAGGAAAGGACCACTCATGACAATGACTTTGGAGTGTGAGACAGAATTCCCCAAGGCTCTCAAGGACCTCATGGTTGCAATGGAAATACATGGTACAGCTGTGTATAAAGGTTTTCCTGTGATGGATGAAGGAGTTGAGTACTGGTGGGTGCAACTTCACTTGTATAAAAACAAGGAAGACAACCACAAGGACTCAGGATTCTGCATGTTCACCAATTCAGTGATGCACCCTACATTCTTTGACTCAGCAAGGGATGCAGCTTGGAAGACCATCAAGGAACTTGCTGAAAGAGTCAAGTGCAGAATGATCAACATCCAAAATAGCCTAAAAGAAGAGAAGAAACATACCCAAGAGTTGGAGGCTACCAACCAAACCTTAAGAGTTGACATTATAGACTTAGTGATGGAGTCATGTGCTCAAGAAAGAGTGATTGCTTCTAGAAATATTGTGTTAGCCAACATATCTAGTGAGATAGGATTGTAAGCGTACTTCGTTAGTTGGACCACCACTTATCACCTTATTTTCCAAATGTTACTTTAAAATAAGTTGAACCTTGGTTGTTGTAATGAATTTATGTATGCCATGACTTGTGTGTTTAGATTTCCAAGGATATATATGTGATGTTTTGCCTTGTGTTTTATCTTGAATTGTGTTGTTATAACTTTTTCTATCTTATAAATAGATTCCTAATGTTACCATCAACACTGTTGAGGAGTTCCAGGGAACTCGCTTTGGTCCTCGTATTGTTGAGCTTACTACTTTGCTCAATCTCCCTCTTCCTACCATCATCGTGCTTCCCCTCACCAAGTTTGAGAGGAAAGACCTTTGGGGTTTCAAGGTCAATCAGCCTGGATGCCAGACTGAGCCTACCACGGAGGCTATCATCTTCAAGCTCATGCACGATGACAAGGAGAGAGGCCTTGAGGTAGTCATGCAGGATCTGATAGGACGTCTGCTAGGGAGACACTCTCGATAGGTTAGAGGTACTCACTTCCACGTCTTCGGTAGACGTGATGAGGATGGAGAGTCCATCGACTTCGAGGACACTTCGAGGGAGACAGCGGAGCCGATTCGCCTATACCTCCAGGACTTAGAGGCTCTCATTAGGCACGTGGACTCTAATAGGACCAACGTCATGCTCAACAATGACGAACTCCAGGTGCAGTTTCGCGAGAAGGACAAGCTCTTCGCGGAGCAAGATGAGATAGTCAAGGAGATGGAGGCAAAGTTCGAGAGCCAGGACAGAAAGTTCAAGAGTCAGGAGAAGCGAGTCCAGGATAGGAACAAGAGGATTCGGGACATGACTGAAGAACTGCAGGCCAAGGACTTCGAGCTCGAGCATCAGTAGACGGTGATTGAGAGGCTTCGTTCCTAGAAGAGGGCTCTCAAAGCCAAAATAGAGACCTTGACCACTAGTGTCGAGGAATACAAGACCGCGATGTAGAACGCAAGTCTTACCTTTGTCGAGGAGGAGGTTGATGCCGAGGAGTAGAGTTGACTACTCATTTATCATTTATTATCATACTTTTTGTTGGGAACTTGTTATTTGACCATCCAACATGTGGATGGCTTGTTATTTGTGTGCGTTTTACTTTGCGAACTTGTTATCTGGTTGTTGAACCTTTATCATTATGTTACATGATTTGTGATTGTTTATGTGATGTAATGTGCATGTTAGCATCTATGGGTATCTCATTCTTATCTCTATTGAACAAACCACAGATGCCTCCTCGTCGTGCCAATCCCAACCCCAACAACAACATCACTCCAGAAATGCAGAAAATGATGACAGCTCAGACTCAGCTGATGCAAATGATGACGACATTCATCCAGAACCAAAACAACAACAACAACAACAACAACAACAATAACAACAACAACAACAACAACCCACCGGGTTTTGACATGCTTACCAGGTTCTTGAGATTGAGGCCAGAGAAGTTCTCAGGAACAACTGATCCCATGGTGGCCAATGATTGGCTACGTTCTGTGAACAAGGACTTGGTAACTGTGGGATGCACTGATGCAGAAAAGGTCAGATTTGCAGCACATTTGCTGGAAGGGCCAGCCGCCACTTGGTGGGATAACTTCCAGATCATCACTCCCATAGAAGATGTGACATGGGCTATCTTTGAGGATGGCTTTCGTACTGCTCATATCTCATCCGGAGTGATGAGTCTAAAAAAGAAAGAGTTCCATAATCTGAAGCAGCGCCACCACAGCGTGGCTGAATATATTGAGGAGTTCAACAATCTGGCGCGTTATGCACCGGATGAAGTTGACACCGATGCTAAGAGGAAAGAAAAGTTCCTCGAAGGGTTAAATGATGAGCTGAACCTGTAGTTGGCTGTGGAATATGTTCCCACATACTAGTCTCTTTGTGATAAGGCTGCTATCTTGGAGAACAAAATGAAGCAAGTTGAGAGCAGGAAGAGAAAGCACTCGGACAAGCACAGCTCGGGATCGTCTCACAAACGTTCCCATTACGATGACAGTGGAAGCTCAGGATCCCACAAGCATGGGAAATTCAACAAGCACCACAACCACAACCGTCATGACAACAAGCATCACCGTAGTCATGACAATGACAAGTACAAGAACCACAAGGGTGGATATAAGAGCCACCACAGTGGTAATGGAAGTGGCAGTGGAAGCCAGCCTATCAAGAAAGACATTAGTCAGGTTGAATGCTTCAAGTGCAAGAAGATGGGGCATTATGCAAATGAATGCCCAGAAAATAAAGTTGAAGGACCCAACAAGCCCAACCCTTTTCAGAAGGGACAAGTGAACCACATCAATGTGGAGGAAATTTATGAGGAGCCTGATGCTGTTGCTGGTAAGTTCAAACTCAATTCTGTTCCATCATTTGTTCTCTTTGATACTGGTGCATCTCATTCATTCATATCAAGAGCATTTGTTGAAAGAAATGAACTACCGGTAGAGACTATTGGGTGTCCTATAAAAGTAAGTTCTCCTGGCGGAGAAATGATAGTGAATTCAGGATGTCATGATCTAGTCATAGAGTTTGGGAAGTATAAGTTTCCCGTTAACTTGATAATTCTAAACTCCTAAGGATTGGATGTCATTTTGGGAATGGACTGGATGACTAAGCAAAAGGGAGTGATAGATTGTGCCAACCATACTGTCTCACTCACAACTCCAGAAAATAAAAGGATCAGATTCAAGACCAACTTTTAAGCAAGAAGGAGTATGCTAAATTCTCTTAAGGGGGTTAGCATAGACAGTGTGCCAATTGTGAGTGAATATCCGGATGTATTTCCGGAAGAATTGTCGGGAATGCCACCAGATAGAGATGTGGAGTTCCTTATTGATTTGCTACCAGGATCTGGACCAATAGCAAAGAGACCATACAAGATGTCAGTTGACGAACTAAAAGAGCTCAAGAAACAACTTGGAGAACAGTTGCAGAAAGGATTTATTCAACCAAGTTCTTCATCTTGGGGAGCCCCAGTTTTGTTCGTGGAGAAGAAAGATAGAAGTCAAAGGTTATGCATTGATTACCGTTCACTCAATGAGGTGACCATCAAGAACAAATATCCTTTGCCTAGAATCAATGACTTGTTTGATCAGTTAGAAGGAGCTTGTGTGTTCTCAAAGATTGATCTACGGTCAGGTTATTTTCAACTCAAGATAAGGGAGCAAGACATACCTAAGACAACTTTCACCACAAGGTATGTATTGTATGAGTATACCGTGATGCCATTTGGTTTGACCAATGCTCCAGCATACTTTATGAATATGATGAACAAGGTGTTCATGGAATTCCTTGATAAGTTTGTTGTCGTTTTCATCGATGACATTTTAATCTACTCCAAGAGCAAAGAAGAGCATGAAGGACATTTGCGTTTGATACTTGAGAAGCTTAGAGAGCATAAGTTGTATTCCAAATTCAGCAAGTGTGAGTTCTGGCTAAATGACGTTGGATTTCTTGGACACGTTGTGTCAGGAGATGGTGTAGCAGTTGATCCTGCTAAAGTTTCAGCTGTAACTGAATGGGAATCTCCCAAGTCAGTGAAAGAAGTTCGTAGTTTCCTTGGCTTAGCAGGTTACTATGGAAGGTTCATTGAGAATTTCTCCAAAGTAGCCAAACCTATGACTGAATTGCTAAATAAAGACAAGAAATTTGCTTGGTCTGAAGGTTGTGAACTCAGCTTTCAGGAATTGAAGAAGAGACTTGTGACAGCACCAGGCTTGTGTTTGCCAGATTTGGAAAAAGATTTCCAAGTATATTGTGATGCATCTCATCATGGTTTGGGTGCAGTACTTATGCAAGAAGGAAAAGTTGTGGTTTATGCCTTGAGACAACTCAAAACTCATGAAGTGAACTACCCTACTCATGATTTGGAGTTAGCCTCTGTTGTCCATGCACTCAAAACATGGAGACACTATCTTTTGGGAAAGCGATGTGAAGTGTTCACAGATCATAAGAGTTTGAAGTATATCTTCACCCAGAAGGAAATTAATATGAGACAAAGAAGATGGCTAGAACTCATCAAGGACTATGACTTGAGTTTACAATACCATCCCAGTAAAGCAAATGTTGTAGCGGATGCTTTAAGTCGTAAGGTTTTTGTGAATGGCCTTACCAAGGGAGAATTGCCCGATGATTTGTGTGCCCAATTTAGAGATCTCAGATTGGAGATTGTGCTTGAAGGACATCTCATGTCTTTGGATGTTCAACCCACTTTGTTGGACAAGATCAAAGAAGCCCAGAAGACTGATAAGGAAATTGAAGAGATTAAGGAAAAGATTGGCAAAGGAAAAGCCAAAGGATACCATGAAGACGAACAGGGTACTTTATGGCATGGGAAACGTATGTGTGTTCCACAAGATCCGGAGCTTCAGAAACTGATTTTGCAAGAAGCACACAACTCACCGTATTCCATTCATCCGGGTAACACCAAAACGTACATGGACATGAAGGAAAGATTTTGGTGGAATAATCTCAAGAAAGACATCGCCGAACATATTGCTTTGTGTGATGTGTGTAGTAGAGTGAAAGCGGAACATCAGAAACCAGCCGCTTTGCTTCAACCACTACCTATTCCTGATTGGAAGTGGGACAAGATTGGTATGGATTTCATTACCGGATTACCAAGGACCAGGTCAGGATACGATTCTATTTGGGTAGTAGTGGATCGCCTAACTAAAGTGGCTCATTTCATACCCGTGAAGTCAACCTATACAAGTGCTAAGTTGGCCAAGATCTACATGAGTAGAATTGTATGTCTACATGGAGTGCCCAAGAGTATTGTGTCTGATAGGGGAACTCAATTCACTTCCCATTTTTGGAGACAGCTACATGAGTCATTAGGAACGAGGTTGGAATTCAGCACTGCTTTTCATCCTCAAACTGATGGACAGACAGAAAGAACTAATCAGATTCTTAAATACATGTTGAGGGCATGTGCCCTAGACTATGGAGCCAGTTGGGATGAAAGTTTGTCTTACGCAGAATTTTCTTATAACAACAGCTATCAAGCCAGCATTGAGATGGCACCATTTGAGTTTCTCTACGGGAGAAAGTGTACCACCCCATTGTTATGGAATGGCGTGGGAGAAAGAAGTTTGTTCGGACCAGAACTTATCAAAGAAGCCGAAGAGAAGGTCAAGTTGGTTAAGGACAGATTGAAGATAGCACAGTCCCGACAGAAAAGCTACCTGACTTTCTTCCCTTTTTATTCTCTTATGCTTTAGTATTTTCTTGAATACGATCTAGAAGATCGCATTTAGCTTCTTCCTTCATACGTGTGAATGATCCAGCATAAGAAGCATCTAATAAATCTTTATCATGAAGAGAAAGCCTTGCATAAAAGTTATTAATAATATTATTATTAGGGAGCTCATGAATAGGGCATTTAAGCATTAGTAACTTCAATCTCCCCCAAGCTTGTGTAACATCCCTAAAATCATGTTTCAAACTCATGCATATCATCCATGCATCCAAGATCATATGAATTTCATTTCAAACAAATCATTTCAAAACAGAAGCATTTATGCTTATCATTTCATGTAAGTTGCTCTAGCCTTAGTGCTACCTTTCAATAAGAAGAGTGCTTGATTTGTTCAGTAAGGTTTGAATTCAAACTTAGGCACCACCAAAAGTTTGAACAAAGTTTCAAAACAAAATAAGTAAAATAAAACCAATACTATGCCTATTATATATATCACATAAAGGCTTGGTTTTATTTTTATTTTCATTTGATCAAAGTGTTTTGATTGAACAGAAGTGTTTGACACACATTTGAGTGCAAGGTTTGCAGTATAAAAACCTAGAGAAGATTTGAATTCAAACTCATTTGATTTGGATTTGAAAATCATTTCAGAAAATTAAAACAGAAAAAGAAAAGGAGAAAAGAAATGGAAAAAGGCCAGCGCTACCTATCTGGCCCAACTGCGAATCCAGCCCAGTTAGCCCACCCGAGTTCCCCCTCTCTCTTTCTCACTCGCAGACAAACCCACTGAGCGACTGACGCCAGGACCCCACCCCCTCTCTGTTTAACTCGCTGACGAGTGGACCCTGCGACCACGTCGCCTTCGTCGTCAATCACGCGCGGCCGCGACGCTCGCTCCGCCGTTACCTCGCCGCAATCAGTACGCGCTTTATTGCCATTGATACGCCACGCGATCCTCGCCCCCACTCTGGCTATAAGACCACCTCCCCCTCGCGGCCATTTCCCCAACAAAGCCAGACAGATACGCCCCCAGGCTGCCCGCAATTTCCCTTGCGCCGCCGCAGACAGACGCACTCCGGCGACGAATCTCGGTAAGCACAGACCGCCCCTCTGCCTCTAGTTCAAACCACTGTGACCAGCATGACCTTGCGCATCCGCTAATGCCCTCCGTTTGCTTTCTCGTGACCCAGAGCGACGTCCTCGTTCTCACCCGCGAGCACCTGAGCCGCCGCTCGACTCCGACGTGCGATTCAGGTAAGATGAGACTGCCCCTTGCCTCCCCTTTGGTACTGTCTTGTTCGCCGGGCCTTTGCGCATCTCCTAAACCCTCTGGCTTGTGCTAGGTCGACGCAGAGCCTCGGCAACGACTTCAACAGCAAGCAACAGACGCCGCCCGCAACTCCGACGAGCTCCAGCGACTGTGTCCATGCGCCCCTTGCCAAGCCGTCGCCAGGTTGAGCATCAGCGCATCGTCACGTTTATGGTAAGCATATCCGACGACCCCAGAGCCACCTGTAGCACCATGCCACCGTAGGCAGAGCTCGCCGCCGCCAGTAGCCACCGCCAGCGCTGCCCAGCTATGGTCGTTTGATCCAGAACCGTTGGATCTGGATCCAGCGTGTGAGATTAGATCACTTATCGAAGCGTTACGAGTAGATCTGGGACGTGCAGATTATGTTGATCTAACGACTCACAGACGCGATCCTGAGTGAAGCGGTACGGGCCAATCAGAATAAGACGCGTGGCAGCAGTTGAGATTTAAAAACAGAATTTGAATCTATTAGATGTTTGAATTTGTTTTGGCTATAACTTTTGATCCCCACGTTAGAATTTGACAAATTTTATATCAATGGAATCAGGAGAGCAAGCCCTTTCTAAATATGCAATGTGTTTAATGTTTTGCTTCTGTTAAAATGGTTTTATTTGCAGAAACTTGTGTAGGGCTAATTTGAGTATATGAATTGTTTAGGAAATGATTTAAGGTTTAAATAATTGTTGTTTGGCAAGTTTTAAACTTGTTATGAACCAGTACTGTACACTTGCTTTGTTGAGTTTTAAAAATCATCACATATCATATTGCATGCATTCATATATTTTTGGTTGTATATGTTTTGTATGTGATTTGTGGCTATGATTCTTTGTGTAGATTTTGGTGCTAGTGATTGTGATTGTGAGGAGTGTAGCTACTCTCCAAACTACCAAGGCAAGTGGTGCTTCATGAATATTTTTGTCCCTATGTTTTCTACTAAGCATTAGAAATATTTTGCTAGTCTTGCATGCTATATTTTGCTTATATGCCTTGTTGGGAAATCCTAGTAGTTATAGAATTGCTAGAAAATTTCTAAGTTAAGATGCTTATCTATGCCATGCTTAGCCTAGCTAGTACCAACCAAGGGTTGGTGAAATATACATGCTATGATGAAGATATTTCTAAGTCTTTTGGACTTGTGTTTTGCCTAATAAAACAACTAAGTAAATTAAACACCTGGGTGGAATGGAAGGAATGGTTTATGTTTAGTGGTTACACAAGGCCCATTTCTATGGTTTACCTTGTGTATCTCACTTGTGGAAAGCCACCCAGGAACAAAGAGATTTTAGAGGCCAAGTGTTGAGAAGCTTCTAGTGCAGCCACTTGGCAATATGGGCTCTGCCTGGATCACATAGGTTGCTAGAACTTAGCCATTTGGACAGTTGGTGGTAGTGGGATGATAGGTTGGAACGCGTCCATTTGGTCTAAGGGAAGGCTTCTGAAAGGTCCTGTCTTGGTGAAAATCAAGTCTGGTGGGGAAAGTGCACAACCTCTGCAGATGGAAGAATCTAAGTACTTAGCCATGTCCCTGGAAAAGGACAACTTGAGCATCAAGACATGGAAGCTATCAAGAATCTCATCATCCCAATTTCTAAGTTAAAAACTTGTGGGTGAACAAGGGTGAAGGACCTCAATGTCTATTCGTGGTTCCTTGGGAAATTTTTTGACAAAGAAAAACTTAGTGATTTCAACTAATAGGCAAAACCTATTTTGAGCAAAGCAAGCCAAGCTACACTTAGCCAAATTGCATATAGTATCTAGTCTACCTAAATTATACTAAGGTATCACTTGCCAATACTATTCCAATGTATTGACCCACTATGGCTGTAACTTGTGATGTTGCAGGTTACTCTGATGAGGATTAGGAGTCATGAGTCTACACTCAACATGTTTTCATGTGGCACATGAAGATGAAGACTTTTACTTATTTACTTATTCAAACTCTTGTACTAGGCCTGTGGCCTTGGAGTTGTAAAGACTATGTTTGTCTCTGGAATGACTGTAATAATGACCTCTGTTTCTGTGTACTTCATCTTAAACTATGGATGCTAGCATTGATCCATGGACTAGCATTGCAATCACAGGGATCCTTTTCCTTTATAAAGGAGGGATCTTACAGCTTGGGTGTACTCTCTCCATCACGAGGCCAAAATTTATATATTTGATTCCTATCCTTATGAATCTCACTGGGAGGATAGAATTTAGAATAAAATAGAGGTAGAATTTCCTCCCATTCCATAGATTGTCCATGCTTCAACTCTTTATTTCAATGATATAGAGAGTAACTTTTTCTTAACTTGTTCTGTTGTGATACCTGCACACTTAAACAACCCGCATAATTCATGGATAAAAAGCAAGTTATTACCAAGATGGACAGTTCCATCCCCAAAATATTAATTATCCATAACACGACCAATAATTATTGTAGGTATCTTAAAAGGATCTATCTCAACAAGTGGTGGCTCATCTACTACCCTAGCAGTGGTAGTAGCTTTCCCAAATAGGAAACCAAGTGGGTTATCCATATTGGAAACAAATTAACAAACAGAAATAAAAATTAATACTCATAGTAGAAGTTTCCTTTACAAGTTCCACTCTTCAATAGCGCTTCACTCCCCGACAACAGCGCCAAAAAATAGTCTTGATGACCCACAAGTATAGGGGGTGTATCATAGTACTTTCGATAAATAGGAGTGTCGATCCCAACGAGGAGCAGAAGGTGTTGACTAGTGGTTTGGAGCAGGAATTCTCTGTAAATACTTAGCAAACGGATTTTTAGGGTTTTTTATAATGCAAAGAAATAAAGTGCAAGTAAATAAAGACAACAAATAACTGCAGCAAGTGGCCCAATCCTTTCTTAGCAAAGGACAAGCTGGTTGTATTACTTATGAGGACCAAACGTTCTCGAGGACACATAGGAATACTGTCAAGTGTGTTCGCTTTATATAGTTGATTGATCTTCTTTAGTTTGATAATTGTTGTGTGGGTGAACCTGTGATAATGTACCGACCTTACTTGGACTAATACATACTTGTGATTAAACCCCTTGCAAGCATCTGCAAATACAAGAAAGTAATTAAGATAAAGACCTAACCACAATATTACACTCTGAGATCCTACACTCCCTTGTGCAATGTAACACTACGGTTCTGAAAAGACCGTAGCTTCTGTGTGATATGCCAATCCCTGGATCGGTTCATTGGCCCACAATAGAATAAAGATGAATAACATAGCAAAATATCTGTGCATCATAAATAACGGAGATCCAGAGTATCATTATTACAATAAGGCTTAGCTCAAGGCTAGATCAGCTTATTCAAGTAGCAACATAAATAAAGTAAATCATCCATTCTTCAAATTTCCCACAAGTGAACAAGTACCGAGTGGAGTACCATGGCCTAAATCGATCACTCAGAATCTGAATATCCTGCAACATGAAACGTAGAAGCCCCGAAGGGTCAATACATGGAATGTATGGCAAGTAGAGCTATTAAAGGAGACAATAGAGCTAACATCTACATGCATATTTGGCAAGTGGAGCTGTGGCTAGCTTGCATTTGCGAATACCTTTGTCCTACTTTCGTAAATAATTTTTGATTTTCTTTGAAAATATCCCAATTAAGTTAACCCATCAACATTAAAGCAATTAGGAAATTAGAATGAGCGAGAAACATGTCATGAAATCAATATCAAGCAACTCAGATGTCCATAACCGGGGACACGGCTAATCGATTAGTTTATACACCCTCTAGGGGTTAGTACACTTTACCCATGTGACTTGGCTAGCCCAACTCGTACCACCACTCTCACATTGGGTGATGATAGGGAGAAGTCTAAGAAGGGACCGTTCGGGAAGTAGCTCCCCAAACCCGACACGAACCGGTCCAACCTACCAAAATTCTACATCTCTGGATACGTGGGTTCGAGTTACCACAACCTACTGAGTCCAACCAACTGCCCATTTCATTATTTGCACATGGTTGTACACGTAAGCTACAAAATAAATAAGCCAATCATTTTCTCTTGATACCTGGGTGCCTTTCCGCAATGATACCACCAAAATTTTCAATCCCATCATACCCAGGAGATTCATTGATTTAGTTGTTTTTAGTTTTCCCAAACCAACACATTTAGAAACAACTTTCAGTGATGTAACCCAGCCCTCGTTCATCATAGCATGGCTAAGCACATCTACCAACGGTGGCTCATCTACAGGAAAGCCCTACCACATAATGGGACATAGCATAGCGATAGTAATATCCTACACATGCATCTACAAAATACACGACAATGCATTAAAAATAGTAGGATAACAACATGAACAAAGTAGCAACTACTTGCCTTGGCTGTTGCGGTCGAACGAACAATCCTCACACGAGCAAGCGTTGCACTCGTCACAATCTACACGATACAATTGCAATCACATAAACAACCAAACACAACCATATAAAAACATGGCAATGCAAGATGCATGCATGACAAGTTTGAACAATGCTACAGTAGCTTTATATAATCTTATTCAGTATACCTACTGTATGCATGCATGGAAAATATTTTAAGTGCAAAGGAAACAAGGCATGCAATTTCTAAATGACCAACAATTGAGCTATAACCCAATTATTTAGCCACTGCTATTGAACAGATTGTAAAATCTTGGAAAAATATCCACTGTTTAAGCAACCTAAAATAGAACCAGTACCAACTGGAATCACTCAAAAAGGATTTATATAATTTCCTGGGTAATTAAAATACTCCAGTAAGCCTTTTTGTATATTCTTCAAATTCCAGTGCTGTAAGTCTACCTTTTTAATTCACTAAAAGATTCCTCTTATTCTACTGATTCCAGGGACATCTTATTTGAAATTTTTGGAGTTGTAGAACTTTTACTATGAATTTAATACTCTAAAAAGGACATTAAACTATTTAATTAATCAAGACAAATCCTTGCTGCAAAAGTATGAAACAATTGTACAGCAATATTCTACGTGAAACACTGAATCCATACATATTTTATTTGCAATTTTTGCCCAGTAGATTATTTTCTATTGAATTTACAAGGTCTATCTAATTTCTGCCAAAATAAATCGAATTAAAAATCTCAGTCAAAGTTGACTGGCTTGACCACGCTGACATGGCACGCTGACTAGTCAGCGGCCAGATCAGCCAGAACGACAGAGGGGGGGCGTGCTCACCAGCGGTCACTGGCGGCAGGGTGGCTCGGCGACGACGGCAGCGGCGCTCGGACGATCACTGGCGGCGGCGTTTGGTGCGACGGCGTGCGGGGCGAGGTGGCGGAGCTCGTGGGAGCGACGGCGGCGGCTGACGTGTCCGTGGGTGGCGGCAGCAGGCGGCTGGAGCAGCGGCGATGCCGCACTCCGGCGAGCAATCCCTGGCGGCGGCGGGCTCTGCAGAGGGCGAATGTCACAGAGGCAACGAAAGGGCTCGGGGCGGCATCCCTTACCTCGTTCGCGAGCTCGCCGGTGGCGGCAATGGCGACGATGTCGGCGGCGGGGCGGGCAAGCTCGGGACGGCTAGGGTTCGAGGCGGGGGGGGGAAGGTTGTTGCCCGATGGTTTAAGGGGGCTCAAACAGAGTCCCGCTCGGGAACGACCGCCACGAAGATCGGGACGCCGGCGGAGTCCGCGTCGGTTGCTGGCTCGCCGGGCTGACAGGTGGGGCCTCCCTGTCAGCCTGCGTGGCTACGCGGGCTGGCCGCGGCGGCAGCGGCTATCTGCCGCCCGCGCAAGTGCTGCCTGCGACTGCTGCGGGGCACGGTGCTGGCAGGCCCCGGGTGAGCTGCTGGGCCTGCGGCCCGGCTGGCTGCGCCGGCTGCCCTCTACTCTTTTTTTTCCTTTTTCTTATTCTTTTTCCTGAAGGTTTTCTATCTGAATTATTGTCCGAAACTGTCTATAATTAAGCACAAAATTCAGTTCGTCATAGAATTTGCTGTGAAGCTCCGATTGAGGCGATTCAAAATGCTACGGGTTCATGTCGGAACCCTGTACGCACCTGTGCCTTACAAACAACTAAAATATATCATTCTAGCAGATGCAAGGTAGATACCGAGCACTCAAGCATAGGTGACAAAATGCAAATGCAAGTGAGGTGTTTTGCCAAAACCTTTTCAAACTGAATTTTTGCAATGATGTTCATGATGCAATGACATGTATGCTATGCAGTACCAAATTTTAAATTTGGGATGTGACAAGACTAACCCCTTTAAGATGAATCTCATCCCCGAGATTCGGCGTGGCTAGCAAATAGGTGTGGGTGGTCCTCTCGGATGTCATCTTCATGCTCCCAAGTGGCTTCCTCTTCGGTGTGGTGGCTCCATTGCACCTTGCAAAACCTGATCATCTTGGTACGGGTAATGCTCTCCGCTGTCTCCAGTATATTGACCGGCTTCTCCTCATAGGTCAAGTCACTCTCAAGTTGAACCTCCTCTAGTGGCACCGTGTCTCTCAATGGTGTATCCACCATCTCCGGATGGCACTTCTTCAGCTAGGACACGTGGAACACATTGTGGACGGCGGACAGAGCTTCTAGCAACTCCAACTGATATGCAACCTCTCCTATGCGTGCTAATACCCGATATGGTCCTATAAACCGAGGTGCCAGCTTACCCTTGATTCCAAATCTCTTAATTCCACGCAGTGGCGACACTCTGAGGTACGCTCTATCACCTATCTCATACACCACTTCCTTGCGCTTGGCGTCAGCGTAGCTCTTCTGTCTCGATTGTGCTAATTTCAGCCTGTCCCTAACCAAAGCGACCTTCTCCTCGGCATCCTTGATCAAATCAGGTCCAAATAGCTGATGCTCTCCTACTCCATCCCATAGCAATGGTGTCCGGCATCTTTTCCCATATAGCACATCAAACGGTGACGTCTTGATGCTGGTTTGGTAGCTGTTGTTGTAGGAAAACTCGGCATACGACAAATCGTCATCCCAACTAGAACCATGAGCCAAAGCGCAAGCTCTCAATATATCCCCCAAAATCTAATTCACCCTCTCTGTCTATCCATCTGTATGTGGGTGGAATGCCGTGCTAAACTCCAACCTAGTTCCCAATGACTCGTGCAGTTGGCGCCAAAAGTGCGATGTAAATTGGGTGCCTCTATCTGATACAATGCTCTTGGGAACTCCATGTAGGCACACAATCCTGTCCATATAAATCTTGGCCAACCTTGCACTCGTGTAGGTTGTCTTCATCCGTATAAAGTGGGCTACCTTGGTCAAATGGTCGACCACTACCGAAATAGAGTCGTATCCCGACCTGGTCCTGGGCAATCCTGTGATAAAATACATTCCCACTCTATCCCACTTCCAATCCGGCACGGGCAATGGCTGTAGCAATCCCGCTGGCTTCTGGTGTTCCGCTTCACTCGGCTGCATTCATCACATAAGGCAATATACTCGACGATGTCTCCCTTCATGTTACTCCACCAAAATCTGTCCTTTAGATCCATATACATCTTCGTATTGCCCGGATGTATGGAATATGGCGAGTCATGAGCTTCCTACAGAATCAACTTCCTTATCTCCAGATCGTTGGGAATGCACAAACGACCTCGATACCACAAGGTTCCTTGCTCATCCTCGCGGAATTCTTTTGCTCGATCCTCCTTCATCTTTTCCTTTATCTCCTTGTCTCCTACTTGAGCCTTCCTGATCATGTCCTGTAGCGTTGGTTGGACTTTAATTGCTGCCAAATATCCTTCTGACACTACCTCCAGTCTAAGCTCCTTGAATTGCTTGCACAAATCCTTGGGCAATTCCCCAATAGCCAATCCATTGGCATAGACCTTCCGGCTTAGAGCATCCGCTACTACATTGGCTTTTCTTGGGTGGCATTGCAAATTCATATCATAATCCTTGGTAAGTTCCAACCATCTCCTTTGCCTCATGTTCAGTTCCTTCTGTGTAAATATGTATTTCAGGCTCTTGTGGTCGGTGTACACGTCGCAGTGTTTTCCCATTAGGTAGTGTCTCCATACCTTGAGCACGTGTACAACCGATGCTAATTCCAAATCGTGCATGGGGTAATTCCCCTCATGGTGTTTAAGTTGCCGTGAGGCATATGACACCACTCTCCCATCTTGCATCAGCACACTTCCAAGTCCCTGTCGAGAAGCGTCACAATACACTTGGAAATCCTTCTAAAGATCAAGTAAACACAGAACATGTGCGGTCACTAGACGATGCTTCAGTTCCTGAAAGCTAGCTTCACACACATCTGTCCACTCAAACTTCTTCTCCTTCTTCAGAAGTTCCGTCATCGGCTTAGCAATCTTGGAGAAATTTTCTATGAACCTCCTGTAATATCCAGCAAGTCCCAAAAAGCTCCGAATATCGCCCACATTCTTGGGCGCTTCCCACTCAGTTACTGCTGTCACTTTGCTTGGATCAACAGCGACTCCTTCTCCTGACACCACGTGTCCAAGAAACCCAACAGTGTTAAGCCAGAATTCACACTTGCTGAATTTGGCATACAGCTTATGTTCCCTCAGCTTCTCCATAATCAGTCGCAGATGTCTCTCATGTTCAGCATCATCCTTGGAATATATCAGTATGTCATCGATGAACACAACCACGTACTTGTCCAAGTACTCCATAAACACCTTGTTCATCATGGTCATGAAATATGCCGGAGCATTCGTTAGTCCAAAACACATAACCGTATACTCATATAAACCATACCTAGTGGTGAAAGCAGTTTTTGGTATGTCCTCCTCCCGGATCTTCAATTGGAAATAGCCCGATCGTAGATCAATTTTTCTAAACACCTTTGCTCCTTCCAGTTGATCAAACAAATCATTTATGTTTGGCAGGGGGTATTTGTTCTTGATGGTCACTTCATTCAGCGAGCGATAGTCCACCACTAACCTCTTGCTGCTGTCCTTCTTCTCCACAAATAGAACAGGTGCACCCCATGACAACAAACTGGGCTGAATAAATCCCTTGTCCAACTGCTCCTTTAGATGTTTCTTCAATTCCTTCAGCTCATCCACATCCATCTTATATGGTCTCTTTGCTATAGGTCCTATTCCCGGCATCAGATCGATGAGAAACTCCACATCCCTGTCAGGTGGCATCCCTGGCAGCTCCTTCGGAAATACGTCAGGGTACTCCTTTATCACAGGCACAGTATCTATGCTAACTCCCTTAAGAGAATTCAGCTTACACCTTCCCGGTCGTACCGACGACTTGAACCTAATTCTCTTACCATCCGGGGTTTTGAGCGATACCGCTCATTGTGCACAATCTATGTGTCCCTCATGCATAGACATCCAATCCATGCCTAGTATTACATCTAAACCTTGTGACTCCAATATTACCAGATGTGCAATAAAATTGTGTGCTCCAATCCTCACAGTTAAGTCACGGCATCCCGCGCTAGCTATCATATCCCCTCCTGGTGAGCTTACTCTAATAGACCCTTTTAGAGACTCCATGGGTAACTTATACTTATCCACAAATGCCCTTGATATGAATGAATGCGATGCACCGGTATCGAAAAGTATAAGTGCAGGGTGAGTGTTGATTCGAAACTTACCAACCACAAGCTCAGGCTCATCTAGAATCTCCTCCACATTCATGTGGTTCACTGTGGCATTCTGGTTGTTGCCTGGCTTCAGTCCCTTCTTCTCCGGGCAGTTATCTGCATAATGTCCCTTCTATCCACACTTGAAGCACATCACCCCACTCAGGTCCTTCTTCACAAAGTTGCGATCATGATTGCGGTCATGTCCATTGTGTCCTCCAGAATGGTGAGTGTGTCCTCCCTTGTGGCTGTGGCTGTGGCGGTTGCTCTTGTGGCTCTCATGGCGATGTCCATCGCTCCCATGGCTGTGGCGGTCATGGCTTCCATGGCGCCCATGGTCACTTCCCCCATGCTTGGAGTATCCATCATAAGAAGTGCGAGACTTGTGGTGAGAGCCAGAGTGGTGATTGTTGCTCTTCCTCTTGCGGTTTTCCACCTGCTTGTGCTTCCCCTCCAAGATTCTGGCCTTGTCCATAAGCTCCTAGAAAGTGGGACAATAAACCACTAGCAGCTGCATTGAAAGCTCATCACTGAGGCCATCCAGGAACCTCTCTCTCCTTTTGGCATCAGTGTCAACATCCTTAGGGGCATATCGCGACAGGTTGTTGAACTCCACTATATATTCAGCCACGGTGCGATTGGTTTGGCGCAAGTTGCGAAATTCCTTCCGATTCAGGCTCAGAACTCCTGAAGATACGTGGTTGGTCCTGAAACCTTCCTCAAACATTGCCCAAGTCACAGTGTCTAGCGGGTGGGTGATCTGAAAAGTGTCCCACCACGAAGCGGCTGGTCCCTCCAGTAGGTGAGCGGCAAATCTCACCTTCTCAGCATTCGTGCACCCATCAGTTACCAAATCCTTATTCACCGAACGCAACCAGTCGAGAGCAACCATCGGCTCCGTTGCAGTAGAGAATTTCGTTGGCCTTAGCCTCAGGAACCTTGTAAGTGCATCTCCCTGGGGCTGGTTGTTCCCATTGTTGTTGTTGTTGTTGTTCTGAGCTTCCATGAACTAGGTCATCACCTGGGTTATCTGTGCCTGAGCCGCCATAAGCTTCTCCATCTCGGTAGGTTGACGGCAGGGAGACATCTGCGGTTCAACACAGGTAAGCTTAGAAAGAATCGATTACGAAAATAGGATTCTACCCATGCATTATGATCAAACAACAACAAGGCAATCACAGACAAACATGAGCAAGCAACACATCAGCAAACAAACGATCCAGAAATGTTCCAGGGGTTATCCTAGCAGTATATATCTACTGAAATAGTTTTAGAAGCGTTGGCAACAGTTATCAACACAAATTGGCCAACCAAGCATTAAAACAGGAATCTGCCAGAACGGTCCAGCAGTGTTCACGAATTTTTCTACCTGACTTAAACTCGTCAGGAATTTTTGCTGATGTTTTTATATACAGTAAAGAGAGTTTCGAACCAAACCATAATTTTTCAGATTGTTCCCAGTTATCAATAAAATATGAAAAATCGTACAGTACAGCTGGGTCAGTAGAAAAACTGCATCAGGAAAAACTCGGATATCAACCAAAACTTGTCATAACTCTTCTATAAAATTCGCACAAATAATCCTGAAACTTTGGAGTACACATAGGAGCAACAAAACACTTTAAACTAATAGTAAATAAGTTTTAAATTGATCAAGACTTAAGCTAACGATGTATCCTAACGAAGACTATTTGGTGGACATCTATCTACTTCATGAAGAGGTTGCAATAGGTCCTTGCACTCATGCGTTGGCGCTTCTGTCCATGAACCAACCATGGTGGCGGAGTATACACTTCTCCTGAGTCATCACTTGAAACCTCAAATTCCACCTCTTCTAGATCCTCCTCTTCTTCTTCATCCTCTGCTGCAGCTGCAATAGCTTCATCTCCTCCACCATCGTCGTCTCCATCATCATCATCATCATCTTCGTCCTCCTCATCATCATCATCGTTCCCACCATCATCATCATCATCATTGTTGCCATCATCTCCATTGTTGTCATCAGGGGGTGGATTCAACTATGCTTGGAGAGCCTCAATCTGGGCTGCCATATCAGCAATAGTCTGGTCCCTTTTCTGGACGGTCCCTGTTGTTATATGGCTTGATTATTTTCCTGCACGGTCCCATTAAGCTGTGCTATGGTTGTGTCCCTGACTATCAGTGCATGATTCAGAACATCCACAGCTTCATGCAAGGTCTCAATCTCTGTCCCTGGACCACCATACCGTTGCTGGCAAAATATGCTATCTCCTTTACCATCATCACTTTCTCAGCTAGAGCTCCATTCTCCCTCTCCATATCCTCTATGTGCCTCCGACGGGGCGGCATGTTGTTCCTTTCGCCCAGGGTAACCACAACGTTCCCATTCTCATCACGCCTTCTGTAGTCATGGTAGGGTGAGTCTTCTGGCAGCAGGTGTCAGACAAGATGGCACTGGCGTGACAGGGCTTCATGCAGGGCCAAGTTTATTCCAAGCCCCCAGTTACAATATGTCTTGGTGTAGACCAGATGCACAGGGTTTGGCAAGGCGGCATACCTGAAGATGAAAGTGGTGATCTCCCAGGCGTCCTCGCCATATCCATAGGTGTATAGCCTTCTTCCCTTGAACATGGGCAGTGGCAATCCTAATGACTGCGAGAGCTGTGCCAACTGTCTTGCAAAGGGCCTTGGTGACTCCATCGTTGCATACTCAGTCCTGACTTCTCCCATCTATCAATTAAAAGAGTAAAGTGTGAGAATAGCACATGGTAAAGATTTACGAGAGTGAAAGGCATAAGAGGAAAGACAGAGTTAATATAAGCTTTAATAATTCTATGGCTTCCTAATCCAAACCTAGCTCACGATCCTACAGTCGACACACGGGCTCTGATACCATCTTGTAACGCTACGGTTCTGAAAATACCATAGCTTCTACGTGACATGCCAATCTCTGGATCGGTTCATTGGCCACAATAGAATAAAGATGAATAACATAGCAAAATATCCGTGCATGATAAATAACGGAGATCCAGAGTATCATTATTACAATAAGGCTTAGCTCAAGGCTAGCTCGGCTTATTCAAGTAACAACATAAATAAAGTAAATCCTCCATTCTTCAAATTGCCCACAAGTGAACAAGTGCCGAGTGGAGTACCGTGGCCTAAATCGATCACTCAGAATTTGAATATCCTGCAACATGAAACGTAGCAGCCCTGAAGGGTCAATACATAGAATGTATGGCAAGTAGAGCTATTAAAGGAGACAATAGAGCTAACATCTACATGCATATTTTGCAAGTGGAGCTGTGGCTAGCTTGCATTTGCGAATACCTTTGTCCTACTTTTGTAAACAATTTTTGATTTTCTTTGAAAATATCCCAATTAAGTTAATCCATCAACATTAAAGCAATTAGGAAATTAGAATGAGCGAGAAACATGTCATGAAATCAATATCAAGCAACTCAGATGTCCATAACCAGGGACACGGCTAATCGATTAGTTTATACACCCTACAGGGGTTAGTACACTTTACCCATGTGACTTGGCTAGCTCAGCTCGTATCACCACTCTCATATTAGGTGATGATAGGGAGAAGTCCAAGAAGGGACCGTTTGGTAAGTATCTCCCCAAACCCGACACGCACCGGTCGAACCTACCAAAACTCTACATCTCTAGATACGTGGGTTCGAGTTACCACAACCTACTGAGTCCAACCAACTGCTCATTTCATTATTGGCACATGGTTGTACACGTAAGCTACAAAATAAAGAAGCCAATTATTTTCTCTTGATACCTGGGTGCCTTTCCGCAATGATACCACCAAAATTTTCAATCCCATCGCACCCAGGAGATTCATTGATTTAGTTGTTTTTAGTTTTCTCAAACCAACATATTTAGAAACAACTTTCAGTGATGTAACTCAGCCCTCGTTCATCATAGCATGGCTAAGCACATCTACCAACGGTGGCTCATCTACAGGAAAGCCCTACCACATAATAGAACATAGCATAGCGATAGTAATATCCTACACATGCATCTACAAAATACATGACAATGCATTAAAAATAGTAGGACAACAACATGAACAAAGTAGCAAATACTTGCCTTGGCTGTTGCGGTCGAACGAACAATCCTCACACGAGCAAGCGTTGCACTCGTCATAATCTACACGATATAATTGCAATCACATAAACAACCAAACATAACCATATACAAACATGGCAATGCAATATGCATGCATGAAAAGTTTGAACAATGCTACAGTGCAAAGGAAACAAGGCATGCAATTTTTAAAGACCAACAATTGAGCTATAACCCAATTATTTAGCCACTGCTATTGAACAGATTGTAAAATCTTGGAAAAATAACCACTCTGTAGGCAACCTAAAATAGAACCAGTACCAACTAGAATCACTCAAAAAGGATTTATATAATTTCCTGGGTAATTGAAATACTCTAGTAAGCCTTTGTATAGATTCTGCAAATTCTAGTACTGTAAGTCTACCTTTTTAATTCACTAAAAGATTCCTCTTGTTCTATTGATTCCAAGGACATCTTATTTGCAATTTTTGGAGTTATAGAACTTTTACTATGAATTTAATACTCTAAAAAGGACATTAAACTATTTAATTAATCAAGACAAATCCTTTCTGCAAAAATATGAAACAACTGTACAGCAATATTCTACGTGAAACACTCAATCCATACATATTTTATTTGCAATTTTTGGCCTAGTAGATTATTTTCTATTGAATTTACAAGGTCTATCTAATTTCTGCCAAAATAAATCGAATTAAAAATCTCAGTCAAAGTTGATTGGCTTGACCACGCTGACTAGTCAGCGGCCAGACCAGCCAGTCAACGCTCCATCTGAACCGTTTGACCTAGATCGAACGGTAGAGGGGGGGCGGTGTGCTCACCAGCGGTCACTGGCGGCGGGGTGGCTCGGCGACAGCGGCGGCGGCGCTCGGTGCGACGGCGTGCAGGGCGAGGCGGCGGAGCTCGTGGGGGCGACGGTGGCGGTTGACGTGTCCGCGGGTGGCGGCAGCAGGCGGCTGTAGTGGCGGCGGCGGTGGCACGCTCCGGCGAGCAATCCCCGGCGGTGGCGGGCTCTGCAGAGGGGGAAAAGATTATGGGGCGATGCGATCGAGTGTGGCGAACGTCACAGAGGCAACAGAAGGGCTCGGGGCGGCGTCCCTTACCTTGTTCGCGAGCTCGCCGGTGGCGGCGATGTCGACGGCGGGGCGGGCAAGCTCGGGACGGCTAGGGTTCGAGGCGGGGGGAAAGGTTGTTGCCCGATGGTTTAAGAGGGGGATCAAACGGAGTCCCGCTCGGGAACGGCTGCCGCGAAGATCGGGACGCCGAAGGATTCCGCGTCGGTTGCTGGCTCGCCGGGCTGACAGGTGGGGCCTCCCTGTCAGCCTGCGCGGCTACGCGGGCTGGCCGCGGCGGCAGCAGCTATCTGCCGCCCGCGCAAGTGCTGCCTGCGGCTGCTGCCGGGCACGGTGCTGGCAGGCCCCGGGTGGGCTGTTGGGCCTGCGGCCTGGCTGGCTGCACCGGCTGCCCTCTACTCTTTCTTTCCCTTTTTCTTATTCTTTTTCCTGAAGGTTTTCTATCTGAATTCTTGTCTGAAACTGTCTATAATTAAGCACAAATATTAGTTCATCATAGAATTTGCTGTGAAGCTCCGATTGAGGCGATTCAAAGTGCTACGGGTTCGTGTCGGAACTCTCTACGCACTATACCTTCCAAACAACTAAAATATACCATTCTAGCAGATGCAAGGTAGAGACCGAGTACTCAAGCATAGGTGACAAAATGAAAATGCAAGTGAGGTGTTTTGCCAAAACCTTTTCAAACTGAATTTTTGCAATGATGTTCATGATGCAATGACATGTATGCTATGAAGTACCAAATCTAAAATTTGGGATGTGACATGCAAAGGTTTCTAACGGGGGTTCAGGTTTCTGTCTCTCCGGCAACCCCACGATTGCCAAATACACAATACATTTCCCTAGGCCCATAAATGGTGAAGTATCATGCAGTCGACGTTCACATGACACCACTAGAAGAATAGCACCACAACTTAAATGTCAAACCATTGAATAATAACTCAACACAATTCCACTACTAACAACATGACTTTCCCCATATCCTCAAGAACCAAATGAACTACGCACACCACATCATATGGATCAAGATCAGAGATGATATGATGATGAATAACAATCTGAACATAAACAATAAGTCAATGGTTCCACTCATAAGCATTAACTATAAAAGTAATTAACACTGTGAAAGTTTCCCCTAAGAACTATGCAAGATTCAACACAATTGTTATAGCGGGATGGAGTGGTGATGATGGTGCTGGTGGAGATGGTGGTGAGGATGATGATGATGATCCCGATGAAGTCTAGCTTGATGACGGTGTTGATGGCGACGATCTCCCCTCTTCGGGAAGGAATTTACCCAGCAGAAATTTGTCTACCGGAGAGCTCTTTCTCTCTCTGTAGTTTCCGCCCCGCAGAGGCGGCAGAATCTTTCTATGGTCGCTCTCCATGTATTAGGGTTTCGAGGAGAAGATATAGGCGAAATGGCGGAGCAGGAGGTGGGTCAGGGTGGCCACACCCCCTGGTGGCGCGACCTAGGGTGGCCCGCGTAGGGGGGTGTGGGCCCCCTGTGGCCCATCTCTGCCTCCCCTTATGACATACTTCGTCTTCTGGAAAAATAGGATTTTCCATGTATTTTCTGGAATTTTCTGATCTTCGCAAATATTGCATCAAAACACCGCCTTTTTTCCATCAGAATCCTGACTCCGGCAGTTCATCCTCCAAAAGTCATCCAACATGCAACTATAGATGAAACAACATAAGTATCACCTCTTAATATGAAATATATCAATGAATAACAGTAAATTATGATATAGAACAGTGATGCAAAATGGACATATCACTACTCCTCAATCCAGTTACTGTGCTCTCCTACTTACTTTTATTTGTCATGCGATGTAACATGCCTACAAGATCATGGACGTCATTGTTTTGTCATCTTAGAGCATCTCTAGCAGACACCGAAAAACTCGTTTCCAGGTCGCGTTCGAGCTAGTTTTTGCTCAAAGAAGACGATGGCTAGAACAGAAACCACAAATTCGAACTATAAACACGAGATTTTTGAACATTTGCGGGAGATTTCAAAACGCGAGCATAGTTCATACACGCGATCATATGTACAAAACGCGAATTAAACATAAATACTATGGGGGTATCTGGCGTATCCGCCTCTACCCTAGCATGTACACAAAATCAGGCTCACCGGAGCCCAGGGAGCGTCGGTGACGCTTCTGGCGCCGGGCTTCACTCCTCGTCGAAGAAGTCGAAGGACGACAGCCCGGAGCTGATGTCGGAGATGAGGTCGACGACCTCCACCTCCTTCTCGCAGGATTTGTGGTCGACGGCGAGCTCTGCTCGAGGAGGATGCCGTCGATGAGCTCGTCGTGCTGAGCTTGACAGGCCTCCGCCTCGGCGATGCTCCGGTGTTGGATGAACTCGACCCAGCGGTCAAAGGAGGCGTCGTCGAGGGTGTAGTCGGCCTTCGTGACGACGCGGCCCTCCGGGAGCTCCTCCTCCTTCTTCACTAGCGGCGGCGGAGTCCTCGGCGCACACGAGGACTTCCCCTGCCCCCTCCCCCTGGCGGGCGCGGATGCGGACGTCGAACTCCGTCGTCTCACGGCGGAGGAGCGTGGCCGCCACCGGCACGCCCCACCTCGTGTAGTGGAGTGTGGCGCGCTTGCGTGCCCCGTCCGAGCGCACGCACCGGCGGCACTCCTCCTCCGCATCGGTGAGGCGACGTAAGCGCAGCGTTGATGGTCACCTCGCCTCCACGCTCCTCCTCCGTCGGTCCGTCGCGTACTGGATCGGGCGGATCTGCTATCGTCGGCGAGAAATTGCTCGCTGGTGCTCGGCGATTTGAGCGGTGGTGCGTGGCGGAGGCGTTGAGGGGGCGGTGGTGGAGAAAATGTTCGAGACATGGGAATCGAGCTCGGAACTGGGATTTTATGGGTCGAGGGGGTCGATTCCCAGCGGCCCGAAATTTTTTCTAGTTCGGGCCATGTTTACGGTGTCTGTTTGGGCCAGATTTCGCGGCCCAGCCCGAAAAACCACCAAAATTTTCTGGTTCCGACCTTTTTTTTGTGTCTGCTAGATAGAGATGCTCTTAGTCAACCACCCTTTTTTTACGTGATCTTGAATTTTAGTGACATGTGGTGAGGATTATCTGTGACATTATTGTGCATGATGGCTTAGACCCTACTCTCTCAAGTCAATGTCTCGTATCTATTTTCAAAACATGCGAGGTTAATTTAACGTCTACAAATTATGTTTGCAAGTCTGTATTTTTTGGTGATTTTATTTTTTGACGGAATGTATTTATTGATATTGGTATATATGTCCATACAAAGCAATCTAATTTTAGGATCTCTAATATATTTTTTTAGTCGGCCAACACGTCATACGTAAATACTCCTATTTCATGACACATCCGAGCGTTAGCTAAAATCAGACCGCATCAATCTGCTTTGAGTTTTTTCTGCACCACGTCGTATGTATTTTTTTTTTGACAGTTGCACCACGTCGTATGTAAATACTTATGTCATGACACGGATGTGAGCTTGTGCCAAAATTAGATTGTATGGGTATGTTTAAAATCTTTTTAAATCGTTCATCAGTTTTGCAGTTGGCTTCACGCACAAATTGATCAGTTTTAGAGTTTTTTCCATGATATGTTAGCTTTAGAGTTAGCTTTTTGTACGTATGTACCCTCCACGGATTGCATCGGCATAAATCTTGTCAATCGAAATGATGTGGTCGTTGTTTTGCTCCTGATTTCAAGTTAATCAAGGCTATAAATTTTATATTAGGTATATAATTTATATATAATCTAAATTATACAAAAAAATTGGTCTGTTTCATATCAATATCCATACCGATTAAAAATCATTCGATGAGATCAGCAATGCTGTCACACGCCGTTTGCTTCCAAATTAGACCGAACGTTGCTGGCTATGTCTGATGCAACGTAACTCTATCTTTCTACTGTGCCATATGACTCGTGTTGTTTTATTTGTGCATATGAAATCTGGGCCGTCATAACTAAAATCCACCACATATATGATTAAGAAGATAATTTAGTCACCCGCAAAAAGAAGATAATTTAGTCTACATGGATCAATCTGGTGTACCCAAACAATCATTTATATTGTTTTTAGTACTCGCTTCGATCCAATAGGTGTATAATAATAGATACTTTCTCCGTTTAGAAATATAAGACGTTTTAGTTTTATGAATCGAACGTATCTAGACATATCGGGAAACCGAGTAACCGACCAAATTTTTTGAATTTAAATTCCGTAATATGGATAAATCGACAATATCCCACAAAGATTAATCTTAACCAGGTATGGCGCAGTGGTTGAAATGCAGCGAAGCTTCTTTAGCACCGTAAGGTCCCAGGCTCGAGTCTCCCATTTGTGATTTTTGTTGTTTTGAAGTTATATAAGATCTGATTTGAAATTAATACACGTAAAACAACAAAAAGATGGTAGTGGAGTCGAACACGCGACGTATAGCTGGTGAATGGTGCAGGAAAGAACAGACCAGCGAGACATATCAGCTGATGTGTTTTATTAAAGTTTAAAACCTATTAGACAGCTCTTACAAAAATTTGAATACGATTTTTGATTTTTAAATTTGTCCAGTAACCACTCGGGATTTCTCGGTAACCGCGGTAACCGAGAATCCCGAGACCCCTCGGAAAATTTTCTTTTTCGGGAAACAAAATCTTGACCTATAAACTAAAAGACGTCTAGATATATTTATTTCACGAAACTAAAATATCGGAAATAGATAATAATCACGGTAGTTACAAAGTGGATCGAGTTGAGAAATGAGAAACGAGGCTTGGAGTTGACCAAATTAGGTTAGGTCACCTCGTGCGTTTCCCTCCCGACATTACATCGTTGTCTGGTCGAGAGTGCCCTCCTCATCGTCGGCTCCTCCAATGCCCTCCTCCTCGTACTACTTCTACGAGTTGCCTTGCCAATGCAAACCGTGTGCTTTTAACACCAAACAGGCCGGAGCTGACAAGCTATGAGCCGAGAGAAATCCCCATCGATGGCGGAGGAGGAGAAGGTGTACGTGGCGGTGCCGGCGGAGCCCAGGGAGGGGCAGTCGACGCTGTCTTGGGCTCTCGGCCATCTCTCCGGCGGCGGCGCCACCACCATCGTCGTCACGCACGTGCACGTCCCGCCGCAGACGATCCCCATCAGTACGTGTTCCTTGCTCATCCCATTTATCTCATCGATCAAATGCATGCGTACGTAATCATCTCTCTTCCGGCCTGATGAAATTTCAGTGGGAGTGAAGTTCCATGTCAGCAAGATGGGCGCGGAGCAGGTGCGCCAGTTCAGAAAGGTGGAGCGGCAGAAGGCGGACGACATGCTAGACGACTACGTCCGTCGCTGCTCCGAAATCAAGGTCACCTGAATCCATCTGCCTACTGCTTGAAATTTTTATTTTTTGAGCTTGCACATGTCACAGAGAAGCATGCGGTTAAGCTGTTCTCCACCATCCCTAAGCTAAGGAAGAAACAAAGAAGGTCGAAAAAACAAGCCATTTGATCCTCCGCTAAAAACAATAATAAGAAATTGAATTGAATCGCTACAAATATTCTACTACATAGAAAAAAAGGAAAGCTCTGTCACGATCAATGTCTTTTATTACTTGCATCTTATTATATTTCTCTACGTCTCCCGTGGCCGAGTGTGTAAATAATCAAATATGCAAAAATTAGACTGACCACATAACTGCGGTAAGCTGAAAGAGACACCCTCCTTAATTGTGGACCCTAAGATCTTTGTGTGCTTTTTGTAGAGGGACACAACTCTCCAAAAGGCATGTTTCTAAAACTAGTGTTTGCTACGAGAAAAGGGATCATTGCTGTGTGGCAATCCCACACGCCAACATACTAAATCCACACGGCAAAGGCTTCGACATGTGGTCGCACACGGCAAACATCCTACGACAAAGAAAGACACGGCAAAGTGAACGTGTGCTTCAGGAACAACGCACGGCAAAGGTCTTTATCGTGTGCTTCAAGAACAACACACGGCAAAGGTCTTTGTATGTGTTTTTCCCCGTATACGACAACGTACAATGCTTGACGACGGTGGACAGACTAACGACACCATCCACGTTAGTTCACCGTGCGGTGCGGCTTTGCCGTGTGTAAATTGTGTTCCCTTTGCCGTGCGTTTCTCTTGGCCCCTTTGCTGTGTCGCTTTTTACAACACATGGCAATAATACTCTTCCTTTGCCGTGTTCTTTCTTTCCTCGCACGGCTAACTGAAGTCAGCTGGTCAGCTGGTCAAAGGCCTGCCGTCACAACGACACCATCAACTGGGCGAGGCTGTGGGCCCTCCTTGCCAGTTTACCAAGGGATTTTCCATTCCTACGTGTTTTTATGCTATTTTATCGCGAGCCGTGCTTTGTCATGTGTCTTTGTCTATTTTTTTTGCCGTGCAAATTCTGGTTGTTGTGTGTCATGTTTAGTTTTGCCATTCACCAGCTCTATGCCATGCGTTTTTTAGAAGGTCACACGGTATACATATCTTTGTCATGTGTAGACGCGCGGGAATGGTTTTATGCATGGCAACACCGTGTTTTCCCCTAGTGCCTAAACTAACGAGGAAACAATTAGCAGGATGAAACGACAAGCGATGAGAACTATATATTATTTCGGTGGAGTAGGCCATGACATAGACATTCGTAAAATAAATTTAGCCAGGGAGTCTTCCATAAATAGCACACACAACTAACAGATAATCTATGTAAACTAAACGCCCATGGAGTGGCACACAAGGAGCGAGCTTTGCACAAATTGGCGGCAAGAAACAAAACAAGTGATTTATTATGTGATAAACCTTTTAATAATAGAGTATATGTCAAGCTTCATGCACTAACCAACACAACCAAAAGTCCGAACTGATGAAAAGGGCTAGTGCAATCCACTTATACACTTCAACACCCCCTCTCACGTGTGACGGAGAGAAGTCAACACGTGCAACCGAAAGAGAGCGACGGCGCGCGAAACTCACGTATGACTCAAGAGGACGTGGACACAGAGGGTCAACAGCAATTTTAGGATAAATTGCGAAAGCCAGGACTCGAACTCGAGACCTTAGGCTCTGATACCATGTCAAGCTTCATACACTAACCAACGCAACCAAAAGTCCGAACTGATGAAAAGGGTTAGTGCAATCCACTTATACACTTCAACGGTATAAACCTTTTAACAATATATATTGATCATGGATCTTATTATGTGAATAAGCACACTTCTGTGCAGGTCTTAATGGTTTCCAATCCTGCATACTCCCTTCATCTTGGTTTGAACGGCACATATAACAAATCTCTGGGCTCTAGGCTTCTTTTTATTGGGGATAATTTGTGCCTAACTAATCCTCTTATTGTATCTTTCTCCGAAATTAAATGCTTATGTGCCTAGGAGGCAAGGGAGTTTTGTGATTGCATGATTTCCAATATGTGTCTTTTAAACCGGGATAGAGGAAGTAAAAAAAAAGTTGTGTCATTACAATCAATAAATTCACATACATATTCATATTACATGCCACTACAAGTAAATGTGAACAAGAGTTTGAAATACCTTGATTTGAGATTAGGCGGTGAAAGAAAACATGTAAAAATATTACCCCCTCTGTCCCAAAATGTAAGTCGTAAAATAGTCAAAAGTCAACATTTACTAAGTTTGACAAAGTTATACACAAGAATATAAATATTTACAATTTTGAATCAATATCAATAGATTCACCATAAAGTATATTTTTTCAATGTATCCATTCAATATTGTAGATGTAGATATTGTTTCCTAAATATTTGGTCAATGTTAGTAGAATTTCATTTTTGACTAATCTTAGACGTCTTACATATTGGGATGGAGGGGATTACCACTGTAATTAAAATAAAGTGGTGTAGTGAAAAACATGTATGTACTAGAAGTTCCCTTATTGATATGTAAATACATATACAAACTATGAGATAGGCTAAAATAAATTCTTTTTGGAACATGTTGATATTCAAAATATTCAAGTTTGATTCTTCTTCTTCGACATGTACAATACAAAGGATAAAATAATGAGTAGAACACAAGTAGATATATGTGTCATGAAGTATAAATATTTTTGTTTTTTACTTTGTTATAAATATGTATATTTTTCTACTCTACCCGAAATACGGTCCACACATTATCTCTATGCAGTGCTTATTTTAAGGAATCGGAGGTAGTAATTAACATATTACATGGTGGCAGGTGAAATGTGAGAAGCTGGTGATCGAGAAAGAAGACGCCGTGTCCGGTCTGGTGGAGCTCATTCGGCTGCACAGAATCACCAAGCTGGTAGTTGCCGCTGCCGTAGACAGGCACTACTCAAAGTATGATCCTACACAATCCAGATTCCTACAAATCTAGACACAGATAATTCCCTTATTATCGTTTTTCATTCGATCTCTTGTATTCAGGAAGTTGGTCAAACCTGTCTCCAGGACAGCAACGGAGATAATGCAGAGAGCTGACCCATCTTGCAAGATTTGGTTCGTCTGCAAGGAGCAGTTGATCTGTATGAGGTATATAAACGAAAAAACTCTAAAACTCGGGTTTTTCCCTTGAGAAAATTCCGTTTATCAAAAAAGAAACTGATGACTGAGCTTCCCATGCATTGTAGGGACAACCAGGCCGTGCAGATCGTAGAATCGGCATCCCAGCAGCAAGAGGTCTGGTTTCTAAACATTTCTTAACGCAGGCGCGCCTCGATCTTAATTCTTCTAAACATTGTGTAGGATGAGACCGAGACGGAAACGGGGGCGGGGCTGCTGTACGATGAACTCCAGAAAGCGGTGGAGGAGCTGATGGGCAGAGCTTTGAAAGAGTCCCACAGGCGCCAACAGGCACAAGAAGCAGCGGCCTCGTCTCTCCAGAAAGTAACTCGCTCCTCCTCCTCCTCTTCTTCTTGTCATAAACAAACCCCTAGCTACGTGTTCCTTCCGATAATAATTAAGCAACTCTGACTGACCGGCACAGCACTCACTCACTCCGGCCGAAACCCTTTGCATTGCAGGCCAAGGCGTACGAGGAGCTGTACCTGGAGGAGGTGAGGAAGAGGGAAGAGCTGGAGGCAGCGCTCGCGAGAGCAGACGGGGAAATCGCGCGGCTTTGGCGAACTTTCCACAGGCCCACGGAGACGGAGGGGCCCGAAACGGGAGGATTCGATCTCGGAACAACGGCCTGGCGGGGGCAGCCGGCTGAGCCTTGGTGAAACGGTCTACGGTTTTTTCTCTCTTATTACTGTAATTATTATATTTTTTTTCTGGCTTTTTATATAGCTGTATATATATCGCCATGGATCTCACGCAGTTCTCCAAGAAACGGAACAATTTGAGCTGGTGATTTTTATTGTTTTCGTGCCCTGTTGCTAGTTTTGCCGTCACTATGCATGGTTGGAAGTCCAAACTAATCAAACGGAGAGAGCCCGGGCAGGTCAAAACCCAACGATCTTCACTAGAGACGCCCCTTAATTATTAGGAGAAACGGATGCCTAAAATACCATTTGTTTCCTCTTTAAAACTGGCATCCGTCTTATATATTTTATAAATATAAACCAACATCCAGATATAACCGAGTTCCTTCACAACATACACGGTCAGAGCCAAATAAAGAAAAAAAAAGTAGCATCGTCCACCAGGGCCTCGGCACAGGTTAGCCCAAGGAAAAATAAAGCAAAAAAAGGAAGGAAGCAACACCGATGTGAGGCGACCTCGTGGGGAGCATCGCGGGGGGTCAGGGGCCAAGAAGTGATGTGCCGTCACTCTTAGTGCCTAGATGGTGCCGTCCAGGTGCTCTCGGTCCCGCTGCCTAGATAGCGGGTACCAATGCTGCAGGTAACAAGTGAAAAAATGGACTTAGGGGCGCGAGTAGGAAAAAATTGCTCAATCACCATCTTGTTACACACGTTTCATAGGGTCCATGATAAGGCCGCAAATACTAACCATAAGAGGCGGCGCCTCCTTCATGTATAGTTTGCTTATGTTTCCATCGTGGGAGATGCGCAAATGTCGAAGAGGGAGGGGTTCTCATGGCGAAGCAGAGAATTCGTTGGCCACGGTCCAGCCAGAGAAGCACCTCCCTCCCATCACCTAAACTGAACGAGGCCCCCATGCGAATGTTATATTTGATGTCCCTGATGGCCCGCCAGAACTGAGAGCCTTCTCGCCGCTTGCATGCTAGTAGGGGCGGCCCCGAAGTTATTTGTCTTTAATGAGTTGCAGCCATAGACCTCCGTCGTAAGCATCAGGCCAACGTTGAACCGACGTGAGTCAAGAATTCCTATGCTCCCAAGAATCTTGGGGCACATATGTCTGCCCATTTAACCATATACTATTTCTGTAGTCCATACGTGGCCACCCAAAAGAACCAGCACAACTCTTTCGCGAAGTCCATTGGGTCCCCTCAGGTAGAAGGTACAAACCCATCTGGTATATGGGGAGGCTGGACAAGCACGAGTTAATCAGTATCGTCTTACTCTCCTTAGTCGCGAGTCTCGCTCTCGAGGGTTAAGCTTTTAACCAAACCCTTGTTACCAGGGGACAAGGTCCTTGATTAGGACCCTATAGGGGCTGCGTGCCTGAAAACAATATTTTTTTCTATGCAAACAACCCTAATGCCAGGATCTATCTATTAATAATATAGTAACGGGAGGGGATTTTTGCTAACTTACCAAGTGGAAGACCCAAAAGCTTTGTCAATGTTCAGGAGAACGTGGGTGATGTAGTCGTAGCTACGCTGCGGTGACCCAGCATACCACCGCATGTGTAGTATATTATAGTCGTTGACATGACATCCACAGAACACCATTCCGTAAATATCACATCCCTCAGAGTGGTACAACAGAAACATTGCGGGTCCATATTACAAACATACATAAATTAATATTATTACAATACCAGAAGTTCAAGACTTCAAAAGATTCAACTTACAAACCAAATATAACGTGTTTCAGCGGAAGTTAAAAGTAACAACTCCAACTAAGAGTTGAGCTCAGAATCTTATTATATAAAGTTCATGCTGCTCGGCTCCGTTGGTTACTAATAACTAGGGCAACTAAGCTGACTCATTGCCATCTACTCTATATCGGCTCTCGTAATCCACTCCTTCAACACCACCTGACATGTTAGGCTCCTCGTAGAAGACATCTTCTTGGCATTCTGCTGCATACATTGGAGTATCTTCAGGATCCTCAGAGTCTAAGCAGGGGATCAAAGGAAAAGGTGAGTAACAGCGTTACCCAGCAAGTTCATTATATGCAAGGTGGGAAGTTTGATGCTCTATCTACCACCTCGGACTATAAGTCTTTGGCACTATGCAGTTTTTGTAAGTCTTTCTTCAAAGATTTATTTTATTATTAAAAACTATGCCCATCAGCCTTCACAGGTTTACCAGAACTTTTATAGAGTTCCTTTCCTGCCGCGTTCGTAGCTCCTTCCCGGAACATGGAGTATCAAGTTACAGTTTTTTACACTCTCCAGAGGTGCGTTACTTTACCCATGAGAGATCAACTCCTTGTTGCACAACCAGGCGTACTTTCCCATCCACAATTCCATGATGTGGGGCCCAGTAGGTGATCCAAGCCAATCATTGCCCCCTTCGTGACCTTGCATGCCTCCTTGGTGTACACCATGCCCACCCATTGAATTACGGCAATGGTTTGTACAAACCGTTAGATGCCAGAACTATCGTGGGACGATGAGGGTTCCCACCCATATGCTGCATATCCTCTACGAATTACCAATTAATATGCACGCTACAAGTGATAACAGCCACGACCTGCACATCCGGCTACATGCGATAGGAAGAAGATACAGCTGACTTCTCTGTCCCATTCCCCAAATTTCATGGTTAACGCGTGATATACATCGCTAGAATCACTGATGTCATGGGTTGTTAAGTTCCTAGTTGATCATCATTGTCGCAAATAGAAACCTAAGTTCTATTGCTCTATTATATCATCACTTAGGATGATATCAAAAATTTATTTATTTGAGAAAATAATATTTTCTTTCCTTGAAACATAGATGATAACACCCAATTTGCAAATACTTTGATAAAGACTCTTCAAAGGACATGAGCAAGTGATGAACTTGCCTTGTGATTGCAAGGTAGTGAAGTCGGATGCTTGCACTGGACCTTGAGCTTCTATGTCTACAAAACATCATTATTGTCCGGAAAGGACAATATTTAAAGAGGCAAAATGAATATGCATAGTAATCTAATGCATTATTTTTCATTTATTTTCTTTGTGTGTTGTACCCATCATTTTAGTTACAAGAATTCCTTTAAGTAATAAAGGATTTCATTTTTTAAAGAATAATATTTAATATTTATTGAATATCATATTGGTCATTAATAAGGTAATAATTTTTTTAGAATTAAAATTTAATATAAACTCTTATATTTATTTATTTAATAATTCTTTTAAGAATTAACATTTAAATAAAAGAATTTCTTTTTATAACTCTATACATTTATTTAATATTTTTCTAAAATACTACAATATTAATATAATAAAAGTTATTTTTATTTATTTTTATCCTTTTTCTTTAATTTTATAAAATTCCATAAGGAATATATATATACTATAAAATTCTTGACCAAAAGTTATATACATAAAAAATTATTTCTTAATTTAGTTAAATAGGTTGGATTATTATGAATCCAAAAATATATTACTTGTAATTTTTAGATTTCTATTTTATTTCTAGAATTTTATTTAATTATAGGGGTATTTTGGTCTTTTATTAATCACTAAACTTCTTTTAAGTTTTGGGCTAGTCCTTTTGGTCTTATTGGGCCAGTTTGGCCCAAGTGACTTGACCAAAAGGGCACCCCGAAGGGCTTTGGCCCTATTGGCCCATTCCCTCTTGAAATGGATCGTATGGGCACCTAGAGGGGGGGGTGAATAGGTGCTACTCAATTTTTAGTTCTTTTTCAATTTTAGGCTTGGCATAAAGTAAATTCTCTAGATATGCAACTATGAGAATTTCCCTATATGCAATCCTTGCTACTAAGCACGTAAAGAGAGGAGCGAGGAAACCACAGTGGAGCACGCGGAGACACATGGATTTGTTTTACCGCAGTTTCTTCCTTGTTAAGGGAAGTACATCTGCGTTGGAGGGGTGGGCGGTTCTAAGACCACCACGCCACAATAGGCCTCACCCTATTCTCCGATGGATCTTGCCACGAAAGGCCTGATCCACCTTCTCCACTATTGGTACCCTTCGAGGCGGGAACCGGTGCCTTTACAACTCTACCAGGGCACACACCCACAACTGAATTGGGGGCTCCCGTAATGACAACAAGCTGTCACAAGAACAAGGATTATCAATATAATCAAAAGCAAGTATCTAGATATTTGCAAGAAATACTAGATCGGAGATTCTCCAAACGAATGGAGAGGAGATGAAGCGCTTGATTGCAGTTGTTGAAGATCGAGTCCTCCTCCTTCGATTCCCCAAGGGACGGGGCCTTTGGGTGGATCTAAGTGGAGCTCTCTTGGATGAAGGTTGCAGATCAGATCTTGACTTTTTCGAATAACCAAGAGTTCTGGCAGGAGGGGGAAGGCAGGCTTAAATACCCCCTGCCCAGATCTGCCTGTGGAAGAAGTTTGGGGGCGGATTATCCGCCCCCACTAGGGGAGGATTATCCTCCCTGGGGAAAAACTCCGCCCCCGGGACGGAAACTCCAAGGAAAAATCCGCCCCCCATACAGAGAGGGACGCAGGTCCAGACTTGGCGAAATTCCTCGAGGGGCGGATTATCCACCCCTCTCAAGGGGCGGACTATCCGGCCTAGGGGAAAACTCTGCCCCGAGTTGGAAAGTCCGGGGGAAAATCCTCCCCCATACAGAGAGCGACGCAGGTCCAGACTTGGCGAAAATCCTCGAGGGGCATATTATCTGCCCCCCTCTAGGGGCGGACTATCCGTCCATGCCGGAAAATCCGGCTGATTCACCCCCCTCTCTAGGCGTTGCGCCCTTCTGGGTATGGGGAGGGGCGGATTATCCGCCCCTGGTAGGGGCGGATTATCTGCCCCCAAAAGCAGATTTCCTTTTCCTTTTACAATGTGAATATCTGCAACACTTCAACACACATTAAACAATCCTTGATATTGTTATCTAACACACAAAACACTAGGGATTATGAAATGTTCTTTCAATCTCCCCCTCTTTGGTGTTAGATGACAATACCAGGATTTGCAAAGAGACCTACTAACGACACCTTAAACCAAATGAATGAGGATTCCCCTAGATGTGTGCATATTTATAATTTGCATTTGAATACAAATGCAGACACTAGAGAGTATGCAATTTTCATAGCAAAGACAATTAAAACAAGGTGAGTTAGGAAACAAGGTCATACCACCGGGATGTGAATATAGCCAAATAAAATAATGAGATTTTCAGGCTCCAAGCACATCCCACAATATTGATGCATACACTAGATAATCCCATGATTCCATATGCCATCAAATAGACTACCAGACTCCATAGATAAATCCATAATTCCATAAGAGTAGATCCACAATATAAATCCAGAATTCCAGAGGTCCATACATAGTAAAGCACGACAAAGTCTTACATAAACCAAGCACAAATAACAAATAAGTTCACGCTAAAAGGGCACAAGCAAGCAAATAAATGACTGAAAAAGAGACAAGTGCTTGCGCCCGACCCATGCAAATCCGCGAGACCTAATAGAACTACTTCTCCCCCTTTGGCATCGAAACGCCAAAAAGGAAGAAGAGCGATGCTAATGCCCCAGAAGATCACGCCTCCTCATCCTCGTTGTAGTCATCCCCGTCCCCTTCCTCTTCATCATACTCATCATCATCGTCATCAGCTGGAGGAGTAGGAGCCCTCAGAGGTGGAGGAAACAGGCAACTCTCGATCTCACCATAGTTGATCCCTGAAGTATTCCACTGAGCATATGGTTCCGGAGCAGTAGGAGGAGGTGGATTGCCAGTAGCACCGGGCACATGATGTAGAATGAGCTGCTGAGTGTGTGCCATCTCATGGCTCCTCCGGTATTCCTCATATTGGCCCTTGTGAGTGTCTATGCCCATGCAAAGGATGTTCCACTGGAACCAATTGAGCTGCTTGACCTCGCGTGCCATTGGGGACACCGCGGAACAAACGACCACTAGCCCTTGCATCACACATGAATGACTCAGGAGCAGAGGATGGGTGATGGGTGTTCTGAGCCTTGTTGTAGATTTTCTTGGGCTTGTGAACACCATCTAAATCGGTGCCAAAGTCCTCAAGGGGAAACATATGCTTGATGAGCATCATAATGAAAGGGGCATATGGGATGGAGAGCCTGTTGATCATAGCATCCGTCATCTCATGATATATATAGTCCATGACATCCAGTTTGTAACTTGTAGCTAAACCAGAATTGGTGGCACACTCGTGAGCAAATGCAAGGAGAGGTACCAGGTGACCGCGGATCTTGTCATTGTTGCCCCCACTAGGAGATATTCTTTCCCTAAACAGGACAACACGGGAGGCATACAAAGGAGAGAGTCCAGCGAAAGTGCCAGCAATACCATCAGATGTCAGACATGGAGCGAGAACAGTGTCCTTGGATGGCTTGAGTGGAGAAATGATGCGGTGGCCAGAAGGAGTGTCACGGCCATGGAAAGCATACCCAAGAACCTGCCCAAAAATGCGGAAGTCCGACTGAATCATTGTTGTCTCGGTCATCCACTTCATGGTACGACGCTCATCACCGCAAATCACAAGTGTCGAGAAAAACTGCCTCACCACGGAGGAATCATAGTTGCATTGGAGAGTCATAAGGTGGTGAAGCCCCATCTTGTTAGTCACATCCAAAGTTTCAAGGAGTCTTGCCTTGGATTGGGCCTCAGTCATATTGATGGGGTGCATGGGGCGAAGCTTGAGAGTGGCATACACATCATCATGTATAGCCCGAAAGTGTGCATTCCAAAACATAGAGTCCTCTGGAAAACCATCACTGTCAGCCTCATCATAGTAATTAGTTTGGCGGATGGAGGCATACTGAATACTATCCATAGCCTTGTAGTTGGGCCGCGACTGTTTGCCCTTGCGAGATGCAGTCTTCTTGGTTTTCTTTGCTGCCTCTGCCATCCGTTCAGCCTCTCTTGCTGCTCTGCAAACTTCTATTTCGTCAATGAACGTCCCTTATGCAGTGGGCCTGAGATAACGGGCATGGGGACGACGAGTGTAGGTCTTAGTAGCCTTGGAACCACCTGTGAAAAGCATGAGAGGGATATCATGGATATAAGCACACACACAAGTCCAGGAGAAATGTTAGAAATAGTAGAAAAGCAATCCATGAGCCAAGGGTGTGCATTGCGGAAATCAGAACCAAACTAGACCAGGTTTTAATCTCCAGGCCGGATTATCCGGCCCTGGCAGGGGCGGATAATCCGCCCCCCGCAGAAAAATTCTGTAATGGCCTAGATTTACCAAGGCAAAACAGATCTGGCACTAGGGTTGCAATACTACTGATTCTAACAAGTAAGGGAAACACACAGGATCTTCTACAATGAGATTTGTGATTTCCACCAAAAATAATGAATCCCATACACAAGGAGAGAAATGAGGGAGTTACCCTCACTCATTGGAGGAAAATCGCGGAGGAGAAGATAGGGCCCAGAGAATCCCGTGGTCAAATCGACTCCAGGGAGGGGCGGAAGCTCCGGCACCGGCTGGGGGCAGAGCTAGGGTTGGGGGAGGGCTGGCTGCTCTGTTTGATCCTGGCCTCCCCGACCCATCCCTTTAGAGGCAGAAAACGCCCGGGGCGGATAATCCACCCCCACTTGGGGCGGATAGTCTGCCCCCTCTGAATTTTCTGTAAAGACAGATTCAGGCTGGAGCGTCCTTGCAAAACCCCTCGATGGTGTATAGAGGACTTGTGTGCAAGAATAGATGGTTCAAGGAGGAAAAAGTCTTCGGTTTAGAGCAACAAACTGTGATGGTACTACACACCCAAAGTTGCAAGAACAAATCAAACAAAAGCCAAAGTTGGGTGTGTTTTCCATAAGAACAAATGATATGCAAGAAAATCCAAAGAGAGCCAGTAGAAACCAACTCTTCTCAAGGAAGAGAGCGGTGGCCGAAGCCACCATGTTGGAGCGCATGGCACGACACCGCGAAGATGTATCTTGAGTTCAAAACCAATGCTCATCAAGAACCCACATATCACAAAATGATATTAAGGGAAATGATTTTGTCTTGCTTTCGGCATTATGGGGGAAGGGTTAGCCCAATCAATTAGGACCACACTCCCCCTATTTCTATGCCCGCATCTAAACCAAATACATGAATAAGAGCAAGTGAGTGTGCAAGGGTAGTCAAGCCAAGCTCCTTGAATCTATGATATTTAGCTCATTCCTCAAATAATAAAATCTTGCTTCATCAAGAGGCTTCGTGAAGATATCAGCAAGTTGGTTCTTCGTGCTCACAAAAGATAGTGCAATATCGCCACGAGCAACATGATCCCAAATAAAATGATTGCGAATCTCAATATGTTTTGTTCTTGTATGCTGCACCAGATTGTAAGAAATTTTGATAGCACTTTCATTGTCACATAAAAGAGGAACTTTGTCACAATTGACACCATATTCCTTTAAAGTTTGCCTCATCCATAATAATTGTGTACAAGCACTGGCAGCAGCAACATATTCAGCTTCGACGGTTGAGAGTGATATGCAATTTTGTTTCTTTGAAAACCAACACACTAGAGACCTGCCCAAGAATTGACATGCACCCGAAGATGATTTTTTATCATCTTTGTCACCAGCCCAATCTGAATCAGTGTAACCACATAGAGAGAAACTTGAACCTTTGGGATACCATAAACCAAAATTTGGGGAATGAACCAAATATCTGAAGATTCGTTTGACCGCCACTAAGTGGATTTCTTTAGGAGCGGCTTGGTACCTTGCACACACTCCTACACTTAACACGATATCAGGCCTAGATGCGCAAAGGTAAAGGAGAGAGCCGATCATGGATCGGTATACCTTTTGGTTCACGTATTTACCCTTGGGATTAAGCTCAAGATGACACTTTGTTTGCATTGGAGTAGCAACGCCATTGAGATCCGTCATCTTGAACCTCTTGAGCATGTCTTGGATGTACTTAGCTTGATTAATAAAAGTTCCTTCTCTAAGTTGTTTGATCTCGAAACCAAGAAAGAACCTCAATTCTCCCATCATAGACATCTCAAACCTGTCAGTCATAAGCTTTGAAAATTCATCGTTAAAATCTTGGTTAGTAGAGCCAAAAATAATGTCGTCTACATATAGTTGGCATACAAAAAGCTCCCCATTAACCTTCTTAGTAAAAAGAGTGGGATCGATTTGCCCAACTTCGAATCCACGGTCTAACAACAGCTCTTTAAGGTGCTCATACCTCGCACGTGGGGCTTGTTTAAGGCCATAGAGCGCCTTATCGAGTTTGTAGACATGGTTCAGAAATTTGGGATCCTCTAAACCCGGGGGTTGCTTGACGTATACCAACTCATGTAGTGGACCATTAAGAAACACACTCTTAACATCCATTTGCTGTAATTTAAAATAATGATGAGCTACATATGCAAGAAGGATAGGGATGGACTCAAGACGTGCCATAGGATCATAAGTCTCGCCAAAATAAATTCCTTCCACTTGAGAGAATCCTTGAGCCACGAGTCTTGGTTTGTTCCTCACAACAATGCCATTTTCATCTTGTTTGTTCTTGAAAATCCACTTAGTGCCGATAACATTGTGGCATTCTTTGGGTTTCTCTACGAGCTTCCAAACTTTGTTGCGCTCAAAGTTATTTAATTCTTCATGCATTGCAACTACCCAATCGGGATCTTCAAGAGCATCAAAGACCTTCTTTGGTTCAACCATAGAAATGTGAGCTTGATGACCACAGAAGCTTGCAAGTTCTCTTCTAGTAGACACCCTTCTTCGTAGATCACCGACAACCTTGTCAAGAGTGTGACCCCTTAGCTGAAGGTTCCGATCAGCACGAGCCTTGTGACGAGCCTCAATGTCCTTATTGTTTCTAGAAGTAGTTGATTCAACATTTGTATCCTTGTCTTGTCCACTACCTTGCCCTTGATCTTGATCTGAGTTGACAACAGGAGCTTGGTGCTGAACATTTTCTTCAGGGCCGGATAATCCGCCCCTTGGTGGGGCCAGACTATTCGACCTGGGAGATGTGTCTATAACTTCCTCTTCCTGTGACTGCCTGACTGAGCTGGGAGATCCAGGGCTGGATAATCCGCCCCCGGGGGCCAGAGAATTCGGCCTAGAGTCTTCTTGGCTGTTTTCTTCTCCTTCTAATCCCCTGAGATGAGTTGGAGTGCCAGGGGCGGACTGTCCGCCCCTTGGAGGGGGCGGATAGTCCGGCCTGGGACTATCATTTGGCCTAGAAGATTGATGGTCTTCAGCAGGTTGCGGTGTTGGTGTAGAGTTTTCTCCATCAGTAGGGGCTTTTTGATCTTGTGTAGATGAGGGCTCCACTTGAGTGGAGCATTGTCCTTCCCGATCCGCCACAAGGGCTTCCTCAATGGGGCGGAAAAATCCCACGCCCATTCTTCTTATGGCATCTTGGGGTATTTCAACATCTGCATCACGAACATCAACTTGCCCCACATGGGAGCCGTCATTTTCATCGAACTCCACACTACAAGATTCTACAACAGTCCCGTTGAGCTTGTTGTAGACTCTATAAGTGTGGGATTCGGCACTGTAACCAACAAAAATACCTTCTAAAGCCTTGGACTCAAATTTAGACAAGCGAACACCTTTGATAAGAAAGAAACACTTATACCCGAATACCCTGAAGTATGAGATGTTGGGCTTATTACCGGTAAGTACTTCCTCCGTTTAGGATTATAGGTCACACACGGTTAACTAGGTTGCTAATTTGACCAACAAAATATAAATAAAATAATATAAAAATTATACCATTAGAAACTTTAGATGTTGTATTTTATAATGGTATAATTTGTATGCTATATAACTTATATTTTATTAGTCAAATTAACGACTTAGGTATACGCGTAGGACTTATAATCCCAAACAGAGGAAGTATTTCATACGGAGTCTTGTCCAAGATTTTTCGGAGGTAGAGCCGGTTAGATGAGTGACACGCGGTGGATATGGCTTCAGCCCAAAAATTGTACGGAGACTTGAATTCAGCCAACATTGATCTTGTCATATCTATTAAAGTGCGGTTCTTCCTCTCGGCTACACCATTTTGTTGAGGGGTATACGCAGCGGAATATTGATGTCTTATCCCCTCTTCACTTAGAAATTCATTCAAAGTATAGTTCTTTAATTCAGAGCCGTTGTCACTTATTATTTCCAAGATAGGAACATTGTGTTGACGTTGAACATCATTGTCAAAGTCAATGACCGTTTGTTGAGTCTCACTCTTTAGCTTGAAGAAATAGACCCATGTATATCTTGAGTAATCATCGATAATGACCAAGCAATATTTCTTCCCACCGAGACTGGCATGAGATGGAGGACCAAATAAATGCACATGAAGTAATTCCAAGATCCTCTTTGAAGACACAATATTCTTCCTCTTGTGGGGAGAGTCATGCATTTTGCCTTCAACACAAGCCCTGCAAACACGATCTTTGGCAAAGGAGACATTGTCTTTTAGTCCAAGGATGTGGCCACCCTTGTGGAGACTTTGCAATGTTCTCATGTTGACATGGGCTAAACGGCGATGCCATAGCCAGCCCACGTCGGCCTTTCTGAATAGGCACATCGTACCTGAAGTGGTTTTCCCTGAAAAGTCCACCACATATAGGTCATTTTCGACATACCCAACGAAAGCGACCTTTAGAGACTTGCTCCACAAAAGTACCACCAAATCATCATCAATGAAAACAGCAAAACCCATCTTGCCAAGGGTACGAACAGAAAGAAGGTTGTAACCTAGGGTCTCAACAAGCATGATGTCCACGAGAGAGATATCGTAAGCAACCACAACCTTGCCAAGACCTAATACCTGAGATTTGGACTTATCACCATAGGAGACTGTAATATTATCATGATTGGGATGCATCTCCGTGATGATCTCCTTGCTTCCGGTCATATGACCAGTGCATCCACTATCCAACACCCATTTCAACCCACCGGAAGCATAGCCCTGCAAGAGAATTACTTCTTGGTTTTAGGTACCCATTTTTCAATGGGTCCTCTCATGTTAGTAACAAGGGTCTTTGGAACCCAAATAGTGAAGGGAATATGCCCGAGAGGCAATAATAAAGTGGTTATTATCGTATTCCTTGTTTATGATAAATGTTTATTTTACATGCTATAATTGTATTAATACGGAAACGTTAATACATGTGTGTTTAATAAACAAAAGGTAGTTCCTAGTTATGCCTCTCTTATAAACTAGCTCGTTGATTAACAAGATGATCATAGGTTTCCTGATCATGGACATTGGATGTTGTTAATAACGAGGTCACAACATTAGTGTAATGATGTGATGAACATTCATCCGAAGTATAGCATTACGATCAAAGTCATTGAGTTTATATTGCTATAACAACTTACGAAGTGATCCTAATCCTTAGACCATGAGATCATGTCAATCACTAACACCGGAAGAGTTTCTCGATGACATCAAACGTCACACTGTAACTGGGTGATTATAAAGATGGCTTCAGAACTACAAAAGTGTTATGTTGAGACCCATGGATCGAGAGTGGAATTTGTTCATCCCGATGACGGATAGATATGCTCTGGGTCCTCTCGGTGATATCACATTGATTAGCTTGCAAGCAAGTGATTTGATCACTAGAATGTTATATCACGGGAACGAGAAAAGAGTGCATGTCGGTAACGAGATCAAACTAGATATGGAGATACCGATGATCGAATCTCGGACATGTAATATATCGTGAAACAAAGGGATTAAGATACTAGCGTAAAAGGTTCACATGATCACAGAAGTCATCGTTGAATGTGTGGGAGTCAGTATGGATCTCCAGGTCCCGCTACTGATTATTGATCAGAGAAGCGTATCGATCATGTACGCATTATTCACGAACCGTAGGGTGACACACTTAAGGGATACCGACACCATTCGGAGCAAATGATATGCCAGAAAATGAAAAGGAAAGCGCAGGAATTTATTTCACTAGACACCGGAACTGTTTCGGTTGAAATTGCTGAAACTGGTTCTGCATGTGAAATTGAAATGTTGTAAGGGGTTTTATGTGAATGTTTGTTAATTAAAGTAATTAACAAAATTCTGAATAAATAAATAAAAGAGTTTTATTTAAATGAGAGCTTGCATTAAATTTGGTGGAAATTTAATGCATGTGAGTGGATTTTTGAGTGGAGGCTTTTTAATGGGAGTGGAGGCTTTTCATTTTGAGTGGGAGCTCCACCCACATGAATGTGGAAGAGGTGGGGGCAGCCCCCATGGCTGGGCGCCATGCCCCTTGGATGCCCCCCCTCTCCCCTATAAAAGGCCCCCCTCTCCTCCTCTCAAAGCACACCTCCTCGCGAAGGATCTCTCTCCCTCCTTTAGAATTTCCCCATGGTCTCGGATCAGCGAGATACATGTTCCCGGTGGCTTTTTCTGGAAGGATTTGTTGCTTCCGCTGCTTCGCTGGAGCGAGGGCGCGGAGGTTGTCGGGGTACCCGTACGTGTGTGCGATCACGGATGCACCACTGCTTTGAGGTGCTGGACTTGATCGTGCTAGACCGGTTGGACCAGAAGGACTTCATCACGATCTTGAGATCGGCAAGCGTTTGTCTACATCATCCACGAGTACAACCTCGTTAACGCTATTCGGTCTTCGTGGGTATGTATTCTATGGATGTATATCCACCCGTTGCTTGTATCTAGTAGATAGATCTTGGTACATAGATGTTCCCATCGTAGGAAATTTTTTGTTTTCTATGCTGCGAACCCTACAAATAGACCAAGCAACATATTCATCAAAAGGACCAACATAATAAGCATAAACATCGCCATAGTAATCACAAAAGAGTTCATAATTAGGATTGTGAGCCCCTGCAAAACCAATATTGTTAGTTTTGTCTTTTGTGACATTCTTCTCAGCGGTGCTTGTCTTTGATTGAACATTCTTGGTCTTCTTCTTCTTGGACTTGGTGACATACCCAAGTCCCTCTTTACCAAGATTTGACTTTTGCTTCCCAAGAACCTCATCAAGAACACCTTATCTTTGTGAGTGATTCCCTTGACAAATCCTTCTTCCACACTAGCATTTTCCTTGTGAAAATATGTTGACTTAAATGTGCTAGGAACATCATACTTGGTCAATCGAATTTGGAGATGATCATGTGACTCATTGAGAATGGAGAAATCACTTTTCAACACCTTGTGAGCGATGTCAAGTGTCTCCAATTCCTCGGAGAGTCTATCATGAGCAGCCCCAAAGTCAATCTTTTCCCTTTTTAACTTCTTTGCTTTGGCGACTGCATTGTCGCGTTCCTTAACAAGCTTAGCCACTATTTCTTCATGTGACTCCTCAATGGACTCAATCCTCTCTTCAAGAGAAACCAGAGCCTCCTCTTCTTCTTGAGCATTTTTTAAGGATGCAATTTCCATTGCATCCTCCCTTTCAATTCTGCCCTTTTCTTCAAGGAGAACTTCATTTTGGGCCAGCTGGTCCATAAGAGCCTCAAAACGTATTTTATGCTCACCTTGCAAGTTAGTGAAGAAAGAAATAGTCCAAAGCAATAATCTCTTCTTTAACCTTAAGACTAGTAGGATCATCCATGTCAATCATAGCATTATGAAAAGAAGAGTTAGAAGTAGTTACCTCAGAACCTCTTGCCATGAGACAAGTAGCATTCTTGTTGATGACATTTTCGTTTGGGGAGTCGAAGAGTGATGTTGGTGTAGATGTGGTGACTATAGCAGCCACCTCTCGAGAGCTATCATCCTCGTCCTCATCTTCACTTCCCGAAGAATATTCTTCTTGAACCACTAGAACAATCTTTGGTTGCTTCTTGAAGGGAGCATTCTTCTTTACAAACTGTTTCTTACGTGGAGACTTTGACTTTTGCTTGAAAATAAGTCTTCCTCCATTATATTCCCTACTTTGATATGGACACTCAGCTACAAAGTGCAGCCGGTCTCCATAGTTGAAACATGTTCTCAGCATGGGACCATTTTCCTTTCTTCTATAAGCTCCACTCTTGCGTTCTAGTTCAGATTTATCCTTGGTCGAGTCTTTCCAAAAGTTTCTAGCATAAAAGGCCAGATATTGTCCATGGATTCTCTTTACATCCTCGGGACAGTCCATACCTTCTATGTCATCTTCATCATGATCAATCACACTAGTCTTCAAGGCCATGTTGACCCCCTTTTGCATCCCCATAGCTCGTGCACGAGCATCTTCGACATTCTTGGCAGTCACTTTGAAAGCGGCCATTTCTTGCATCACCTCATTGGATGTCATAAGGTGGTAATTATGCCTTCCTTGAAGACTCTTCAAATCTATGGGCTCAAATGGCATGAGAGCACTGACATACTTGCGCTTGATCCACGCATCATCAACATGAGAGGAACCATGATTCCTGAAAGTGGTGGCTATTGACTTGAGCCTCCTATACATGTCCTCGTGGTTTTTGTAACAACCCTAAAATCATGTTTCAAACTTATGCATATCATCCATGCATCCATGATCATATGAATTTCATTTCAAACAAATCATTTCAAAAACAGAAACATTTATGCTTACTATTTCATGTAAGTTTGTTCTAGCCTTAGTGCTATCTTCCAATGAGAAGAATACTTGTTTTGATTCAGTAAAGATTAACTTAGGCACCACCAAAAGTTTGAACAAAATTTCAAAAGCAAAATGAGTGAATAAACCAATATTATGCCTATTTGAATATATATCATAAAGGCTTGGTTTTATTTTATTTTCATTTGATCAAAGTGTTTTGATTAAACAGTAGTATTTGACACACTTATGAGTGCAAGGTTTACAGTATAAAAATCTAGAGAAGTTTTGAATTCAAACTCCTTTGATTTGGATTTGAAAATCATTTCAGAAAATCAAAATAGAAAAAGAAAAGGAGAAAAGAAATAGAAAAATTCCAGCGCCAGCAATTGAGCCCAGCTACAGATCCAGCCCAGTTAGCCCACCCGGGTTCCCCCTCTCTCCTTCTCACTCGCAAACGAACCCGCTGACAGACTGACGCCAGGACCCCACCCCCGCTCTGTTTAACTCGCTGACGAGTGGACCCTGCGACCACGCCGCCTTCGTCGTCAATCACGCGCGCCTGCGACGCTCGCTCCGCTGTTAACTCGTCGCTGTTACTGCGCGCTTAATTGCCATTGATACGCCGTGCGATCCTCGCCCCCGCTCCGGCTATAAGACCCCCTCTGCACCGCGTCCATTTCCCCTCACCTAGCGCCACCTCTATGCCCCCAGGCTGCCCGCAATTGCCCTTGCACCGCCGCAGACAGAGCAACTCCGGCAGGCGATTCCGGTAAGCTCCGACCGCCCCTCTGTCTCTGGTTCAAACGAGCGTGACAGCCATTTCCTTGTGCATCTGCTAACACCCCTGGTTTGCCTGCTCGTGACCCAGGACGTCGTCTTCATTCACGCCCGCAACCACCAGAGCTGCCGCTCGACTCCGACGAGCAATAGCGGTAAGAACCGTGCGCCCCTTGCCTTCCCTTTGGTACTGTCCTGTTCGCCAGACCCTTGCGCGTCTCCTAAACCCTCTGGCTTGTGCTAGGTCGACGCAGAGCCTCGGCAACGACCTCGACATCAAGCAACAGACGCCGCCCGCAACTCCGACGAGCTCCAGCGACTGTGTTCGTGCGCCCCTTGCCAAGCCGTCGCCAGGTTGAGCATCAGCACGTCATCGCGTTTCTGGTAAGCGTCTCCGACGACCCCCTAGCCATCTGTAGCGCCGCGCCGCCGTAGGCAGAGCTCGCCGCCGCCAGTAGCTGCCGCCAGCGCCGCCACTAGATGGTGAGGGTGCTGTGCGCCGTTAGATCTAGATCTTGCGGATAGGATAGAACGCGAGCGAAGCGTTAAGTTTAGATCTGAGCCGTGCGATTAAGTCAGATCCAGCGGCTCAGAAGCGTGATCCAACGCGAACCGGTACGCGCCAATAAGATTAAGACGCGTGGCATCTATTTAGGTTTAAAAACAGAATTTGAATCTATTAGATGTTTAAATTTGTTTTGGCTATAACTTTTGATCCCCACGTTAGAATTTGAAAAAATTTATACCGTTGGAATCAGGAGAGCAAGATATTTCTAAATATGCAATGTGTTTAATGTTTTGCTTCTGTTAAAATGGCTTTATTTGCAGAAACTTGTGTAGGGCTAATTTGAGTATATGAATTATTTAAGAATTGATTTAGAGTTTAATTAAATGTTGTTTGGCAAGATTTTAACTTGTTTTTGAACCAGTACTGTACACTTGCTTTGTTGAGTTTTAAAAATCATCACATATCATATTGCATGCATGCATATATTTTTGTTTGTATATGTTTTGTATGTGATTTGTGGCTATGATTTTTTGTGTAGATTTTGGTGCTAGTGATTGTGATTGTGAGGAGTGTAGCTACTCTCGAAACTACCAAGGCAAGTGGTACTTCATGAATATTTTTATTCCTATGTTTTCTACTAAGCATTAGAAATATTTTGCTAGTCTTGCATGATATATTTTGCTTATATGCCATGTTGGGAAATCCTAGTAGTTGTAGAATTGCTAGGAAATTTCTAAGTTAAGATGCTTATCTATGCCATGCTTAGCCTAGCTAGTAGCAACCAAGGGTTGGTGAAATATATACATGCTATGATGAAAATATTTCTAAGTCTTTGGACTTGTGTTTTGCCTAATAAAACAATTAAGTAATGAAACACCTGGGTGGAATGGAAGGAATGGTTTGTGTTGAGTGGTTACACAAGGCCAGGGGACTGGTGAACCTTGTGTATCTCACTTGTGGAAAGCCACCCAGGAACAAAGAGATTTTAGAGGCCAAGTGTTGAGAAGCTTCTAGTGCAGCCACTTGGCAATATGGGCTCTGCCTGGATCACATAGGTTGCTAGAACTTAGCCATTTGGACAGTCGGTGGTAGTGGGAATGATAGGTTGGAGCGCGTCCATTTGGTCTAAGGGAAGGCTTCTGAAAGGTCCTGTCTTGGTGAAAATCAAGTCTGGTGGGGAAAGTGCACAACCTCTGCAGATGGAAAAATCTAAGTACTTAGCCATGTCCCTGGAAAAGGACAACTTGAGCATCAAGACATGGAAGCTATCAAGAATCTCCTCATCCCAATTTCTAAGTAAAAAACTTGTGGGTGAACAAGGGTGAAGGACCTCAATGTCTATTGGTGGTTCCTTGGGGAAAGTTTTGACAAAGAAAAACTTAGTGATTTCAACTAATAGGAAAAACCTATTTTGAGCAAAGCAAGCCAAGCTACACCTAGCTAAATTGCATATAGTATCTAGTCCACCTAAATTATACTAAGGTATCACTTGCCAATACTATTCCAATGTATTGACCCACTGTGGCTGTAACTTGTGATGTTGCAGGTTACTCTGATGAGGATTAGGAGTCATGAGTCTACACTCAACATGTTTTCCTGTGGCACATGAAGATGAAGAATTTTAATTATTTACTTATCCAAACTCTTGTACTAGGCCTGTGGCCTTGGAGTTGTAAAGACTATGTTGTCTCTGGAATGCCTGTAATAATGACCTTTGTTTCTGTGTACTTCATCTTAAACTGTGGATGCTAGCAATGATCCAGGTACTAGCATTGCAATCACAAGGATCCTTTTCCTTTATAAAGGAGGGATCTTACAGATGGTATCAGAGCACTGTGTTGCCTGTAGGATTATGACCCTAGGATTGGAAACCACTAAGGAAAATTTTTCAACAACTTCTACACTTGTCTATTCTTCTCGTAAACTTTTCTAATCTTCTTTTTCATCTCCAATTGTAGATGAACTCCATCAACGAAGCCGTAAGGAAGGGACCACTCATGACAATGACTTTGGAGTGTGAGACAGAATTCCCCAAGGTTGTCAAGGACCTCATGGTTGCAATGGAAATACATGGTGCAGCTGTGTACAAAGGTTTTCATGTGATTGATGAAGAAGTTGAGTACTGGTGGGTGCAACTTCACTTGAACAAAAACAAGGAAGACAACCACAAGGACTCAAGATTCTGCATGTTCACCAATTTAGTGATGCACCCTACATTCTTTGACTCAGTAAGGGATGCAGCTTGGAAGACTATCAAGGAACTTGGTGAAAGAGTCAAGTGCAGAATGTTCAACATCCAAAATAGCCTAAAAGAAGAGAAGAAACACACCCAAGAGTTGGAGGCTACCAACCAAACCTTAAGAGGAGACATTATAGACTTAGTGATGGAGTCATGTGAGCAAGATAGACTGATTGCTTCTAGAAACATTATGTTAGCCAACAGATCCAATGAGATAGGATTGTAAACGTACTTCGTTAGTTGGACCACCACTTATCACCTTATTTTCCAAATGTTGCTTTAAAATAAGTTTAACCTTGGTTGAGGTAATGGATTCTTGTATGCCATGACTTGTGTGTTTTGATTTCCAAGGTTATGTATGTGATGTTTTGCCTTGTGTTTCATCTTAAATTGTGTTGTTCTAACTTTCTATCTTATATGTAGATGCCTACTGTTACCATCAGCACTGTTGAGGAGTTCCAGCGAACTCGCTTTGGTCCTCGTATTGTTGAGCTTACTACCTTGCTCAATCTCCCTCTTCCTACCATCATGGTGCTTCCCCTCACCAAGTTTGAGAGGAAAGACCTTTGGGGTTTCAAGGTCAACCAGCCCGGACGCCAGACTGAGCCTACCACGGAGGCCATCGTCTTCAAGCTCATGCACGATGACAAGGAGAGAGGCCTTGAGGTAGTCATGCAGGATCTGATAGGACGTCTGCTGGGGAGACACTCTCGACAGGTTAGAGGTACTCACTTCCACGTCTTCGGTAGACGTGATGAGGATGGAGAGTCCATCGACTTCGAGGACACTGCGAGGGACACAGCCGAGCCAATTCGTCTATACCTCCAGGACTTAGAGGCTCTCATTAGGCACGTGGATTCTGATAGGATCAACGTCATGCTCAACAATGACGAACTCTAGGTGCAGCTTCGCAAGAAGGGCAAGCTCTTCGCGGAGCAAGATGAGATAGTTAAGGAGATGGAGGCAAAGTTCGAGAGCTAGGACAGAAAGTTCAAGAGTCAGGAGAAGCGAGTCCAGGATAGGAACAAGAAGATCCGGGACATGATTGAAGAACTGCAGGCCAAGGACTTCGAGCTCGAGCATCAGCAGACGGTAATTGAGAGACTTCGTTCCCAGAAGAGGACTCTCAAAGCCAAGATAGAGACCTTGACCACCAGCGTCGAGGAATACAAAACCGCGATGGAGAACGCAGGTCTTACCTTTGTTGAGGAGGAGGTTGATGCCGAGGAGTAGATTTGACTACTCATTTATCATTTATTATTATACTTGTTGTTGGGAACTTGTTATTTGACCATCCGACATGTGGATGGCTTGTTATTTGTGTGTGTTTTTCTTTGCGAACTTGTTATCTGGTTGTTGAACTTTTATCATTATGATGCATGCTTTGTGATTGCTTATATGATGTATTGTGCATGAAAGCATCTATGGGTATCTCATTCTTATCTCTATTGAACAAACCACAGATGCCTCCCCGTCGTGCAAATCCCAACCCCAACAAAAACAACATCACTCCAGAAATGCAGCAAATGATGACAGCGCAGACTCAACTGATGCAAATGATGACGACGCTCATCCAGAACCAAAACAACAACAACAACAACAATAACAACAATAACCCACCGGGTTTTGACATGCTTACCAGGTTCTTGAGATTGGGGCCAGCGAAGTTCTCAGGAACAACTGATCCCATGGTGGCCAATGATTGGCTACGCTCTGTGAACAAGGACTTGGTAACTGTGGGCTGTACTGATGCAGAAAAGGTCAGATTTGCAGCACATTTGCTGGAAGGACCAGCCGCCACTTGGTGGGATAACTTCCAGATCACCACTCCCATAGAAGATGTGACATGGGATATCTTTCAGGATGGCTTTCGTACTGCTCATATCTCATCTGGAGTGATGAGTCTGAAAAAGAAAGAGTTTCATAACCTGAAGCAGCGCCACCGCAGCGTGGCTGAATATATTGAGGAGTTCAACAATCTAGCGCGTTACGCACCGGATGAAGTTGACACTGATGCTAAGAGGAAAAAAAAGTTCCTCGAGGGGTTGAATGATGAGCTGAACCTGCAGTTGGCTGTGGCATATGTTCCCACATACCAGTCTCTTTGTGATAAGGCTGCTATTTTGGAGAACAAAATGAAGCAAGTTGAGAGCAGGAAGAGAAAGCACTCGGACAAGCACAGCTCGGGATCGTCTCACAAACGTTCCCATTACGATGACAGTGGAAGCTCAGGATCCCACAAGCATGGGAAATTCAACAAGCACCACAACCACAACCGTCATGACAACAAGCATCACCGTAGTCATGACAATGACAAGTACAAGAACCACAAGGGTGGATATAAGAGCCACCACAGTGGAAAAGGAAGTGGCAGTGGAAGCCAGCCTGTCAAGAAGGACATCAGTCAGGTTGAATGCTTCAAGTGCAAGAAGATGGGGCATTATGCAAATGAATGCCCAGAAAAGAAAGTTGAAGGACCCAACAAGCCCAACCCTTTTCAGAAGGGACAAGTGAACCACATCAATGTGGAGGAAATTTATGAGGAGCCTGATGCTGTTGCTGGTAAGTTCAGACTCAATTCTATTCCAGCATTTGTTCTTTTTGATACTGGAGCATCGCATTCATTCATATCAAAAGCATTTGTTGATAGAAATGGGTTTCCAACTGAAAACATTGGGTGTCCAATAAAAGTTAGTTCTCCAGGTGGAGATATGATAGTAAGTCTTGGATGCCGGGATCTAGTAATAAAGTTTGGAAAGCATAAATTTCCAGTGAGTCTGATTATCCTAGATTCCCAAGGACTGGACATAATATTGGGAATGGATTGGATGGTTAAATATGAAGGAGTACTAGATTGTGCAAATCGTACTGTCGCACTCACAACCCCGGAAAGAAAATGGATTAAATTCAAGTCTAACTTTGAATCTAAAGGGAGTAAGCTAAATTCTCTTAAGGGGGTTAGCATAGACAGTGTGCCAATTGTGAGTGAATATCCGGATGTGTTTCCGGAATAATTGCCAGGAATGCCACCAGATAGGGATGTGGAGTTCCTTATTGATTTGCTACCAGGATCTGGACCAATAGCAAAGAGACCATACAAGATGTCAGTAGATGAACTGAAAGAACTCAAGAAACAACTCGAGGAGCAGTTGAAGAAAGGATTTATTCAACCAAGTTCTTCATCTTGGGGAGCCCAGTTTTGTTTGTGGAGAAGAAAGATAGAAGTCAAAGATTATGCATAGATTACCGTTCACTCAATGAGGTAACTATGAAGAACAAATACCCTTTGCCCAGAATCAATGACTTGTTTGATCAGCTTGAAGGAGCTTGTGTGTCCTCAAAGATTGATCTCCGGTCAGGCTATTTCCAACTCAATATAAGAGAGCAAGACATACCTAAGACAGCTTTCACCACAAGGTATGGATTGTATGAGTATACCGTGATGCCATTTGGATTGACCAATGCTCCAGCATACTTTCTGAATATGATGAACAAGGTGTTCATGGAATTTCTTGATAAGTTTGTTGTCGTTTTCATCGACGACATTTTGATCTACTCCAAGAGCAAAGAAGAACATGAAGGACATTTGCGTTTGATACTTGAGAAGCTTAGAGAGCATAAACTGTATGCCAAGTACAGCAAGTGTGAATTCTGGTTGAATGAAGTTGGATTTCTTGGTCATGTTATGACAAAAGATGGTGTAGCAGTTGACCCTGCTAAAGTTTCAGCTGTAACTGAATGGGAATCTCCCAAGTCAGTGAAAGAAGTTCGTAGTTTCCTTGGCTTAGCAGGTTACTACAGAAGGTTCATTGAAAATTTCTCTAAGGTTGCCAAGCCTATGACAGAATTGCTAAAGAAAGACAAGAAATTTGCTTGGTCTGAAGGTTGTGAACTCAGCTTTCAGGAATTGAAGAAGAGACTTGTGACAGCACCAGTCTTGTGTTTGCCAGACTTGGAAAAAGATTTCCAAGTATATTGTGATGCATCTCATCATGGTTTGGGAGCAGTACTTATGCAGGAAGGAAAAGTTGTGGCATATGGCTCGAGACAACTCAAAACTCATGAAGTGAACTACCCTACTCATGATTTAGAGTTAGCCTCTATTGTCCATGCACTCAAAACATGGAGACACTATCTTTTGGGTAAGCGTTGTGAAGTGTTCACAGACCACAAGAGTTTGAAGTATATCTTCACCTAGAAGGAAATTAATATGAGACAAAGAATATGGCTAGAACTCATCAAGGACTATGACTTAAGTTTGCAATACCATCCCGGTAAAGCAAATGTTGTAGCGGATGCTTTAAGCCGTAAGGTTTTTGTGAATGGCCTCACCAAGGGAGAAATGCCCGAAGATTTGTGTGCCCAATTTAGATATCTCAGATTGGAGATTGTGCCCGAAGGACATCTCATGTCTTTAGATGTTCAACCCACTTTGTTGGACAAGATCAAAGAAGCCCAGAAGATTGATAAGGAAATTTAAGAGATTAAAGAAAAGATTGGCAAAGGAAAAGCCAAAGGGTTCCATGAAGACGAACAGGGTACTTTATGGCATGGGAAACGTATCTGTGTTCCACAAGATCCGGAGCTTCGGAAACTGATTTTGCAAGAAGCACACAACTCACCGTATTCCATTCATCCGGGTAACACCAAAATGTACATGGACATGAAGAAAAGATTTTGGTGGAATAATCTCAAAAAGGACATCGCTGAACATATTGCTTTATGTGACGTGTGTAGTAGAGTGAAGGCGGAACATTAGAAACCAGCCGGTTTGCTTCAACCACTACCTATTCCTGATTGGAAGTGGGACAAGATTGGTATGGACTTCATTACCGGATTACCAAGGACCAGGTCAGGATACGATTCTATTTGGGTAGTAGTGGATCGCCTAACTAAAGTGGCTCATTTCATACCCGTGAAGACAACCTATACAAGTGCTAAGTTGGCCAAGATATACATGAGTAGAATTGTATGTCTACATGGAGTGCCCAAGAGTATTATGTCTGATAGGGGAACTCAATTCACTTCCCATTTTTGGAGGCAGCTACATGAGTCATTGGGAACGAGGTTGGAATTCAGTACTGCTTTTCATCCTCAAACTGACGGACAAACCGAAAGGACTAATCAGATTCTAGAAGACATGTTGAGGGCATGTGCCCTAGACTATGGAGCCAGTTGGGATGAAAGTCTGCCTTACGCAGAATTTTCTTATAACAACAGCTATCAAGCCAGCATTGAGATGGCACCATTTGAGTTTCTCTACGGGAGAAAGTGTACCACCCCATTGTTATGGAACGGTGTGGGAGAAAGAAGTTTGTTCGGACCAGAACTTATCAAAGAAGCCGAAGAGAAAGTCAAGTTGGTTAAAGACAGATTGAAGATAGCACAGTCCCGACAGAAAAGCTACGCGGATCCTAAGCGTAGAGAAGTCACCTACGAAGTTGGTGATAGAGCTTATCTTAGAGTGTCACCACTTCGTGGATTGAAGAGGTTCGGAGTCAAAGGAAAGTTGGCCCCAAGATATTTTGGGCCATTCAAGATTCTAAGTCGCAAAGGAGAAGTTGCTTATGAAATTGAATTGCCAGAGTCTTTGTCAGCTGTCCATAATGTGTTTCATGTAAGTCAGCTTAAGAAATGTCATCCAGAAATGGAAGAAACTTCTTTGAAGGATACTATACCTTTGGAGGAGGTACAATTGGAAAGTGACCTCACTTATGAGGAGAAACCTATCAAGATTCTTGAGACTGCAGAAAGAGTCACATGGACTAAGACTATAAAGTTTTGCAAAGTCCAGTGGAACCATCATTCCAAAGAGGAAGCAACATGGGAAAGAGAAGATGATCTTCGGAAAGACCACCCTCACCTATTTGCTAGCCAATCCGAATCTCGAGGGAGAGATTCACCTTAAGGCGGTTAGATTTTTAACATCCCTAAAATCATGTTTCAAACTTATGAATATCATCCATGCATCCATGATCATATGAATTTCATTTCAAACAAATCATTTCAAAAACAGAAACATTTATGCTTACTATTTCATGTAAGTTTGCTCTAGCCTTAGTGCTATCTTCCAATGAGAAGAATACTTGTTTTGATTCAGTAAAGATTAACTTAGGCACCACCAAAAGTTTGAACAAAATTTCAAAAACAAAATGAGTGAATAAACCAATATTATGCCTATTTGAATATATATCATAAAGGCTTGGTTTTATTTTATTTTCATTTGATCAAAGTGTTTTGATTAAACAGTAGTGTTTGACACACTTATGAGTGCAAGGTTTACAGTATAAAAACCTAGAGAAGTTTTGAATTCAAACTCATTTGATTTGGATTTGAAAATCATTTCAGAAAATCAAAACAGAAAAAGAAAAGGAGAAAAGAAATAGAAAAAGGCCAGCGCCAGCAATTGAGCCCAGCTACAGATCCAGCCCAGTTAGCCCACCCGGGTTCCCCCTCTCCCCTTCTCACTCGCAAACGAACCCGATGAGAGACTGACGCCAGGACCCCACCCCCGCTCTGTTTAACTCGCTGACGAGTGGACCCTGTGACCACGTCGCCTTCGTCGTCAATCACACGCGCCTGCGACGCTCGCTCCGCCGTTACCTCGCCGTTGTTACTGCGCGCTTAATTGCCATTGATACGCCGCGCGATCCTCGCCCCCGCTCCGGCTATAAGACCCCCTCTGCACCGCGGCCATTTCCCCTCACCTAGCGCCACCTCTATGCCCCCAGGCTGCCCGCAATTGTCCTTGCACCGCCGCAGACAGAGCAACTCCGGCAGGCGATTCCGGTAAGCTCCGACCGCCCCTCTGTCTCTGGTTCAAACGAGCGTGACCGCCATGTCCTTGTGCATCTGCTAACACCCCTGGTTTGCCTGCTCGTGACCCAGGACGCCGTCTTCATTCACGCCCGCAACCACTAGAGCCGCCGCTCGACTCCGACGAGCAATAGCGGTAAGAACCGTGCGCCCCTTGCCTTCTCTTTGGTATTGTCCTATTCGCCAGACCCTTGCAAGTCTCCTAAACCCTCTGGCTTGTGCTAGGTCGACGCTGAGCCTCGGCAACGACCTCGACATCAAGCAACAGACGCCGCCCGCAACTCCGACGAGCTCCAGCGACTGTGTCCGTGCACCCCTTGCCAAACCGTCGCCAGGTTGAGCATCAGCACGTCGTCGCGTTTCTGGTAAGGGTCCCCGACGACCCCCTAGCCATCTGTAGCGCCGCGCCGCCGCCAGCGCCGCCACTGGATGGTCAGGGTGCTGTGCGCCGTTAGATCTAGATCTTGCGGATAGGATAGAACGCGAGCGAAGCGTTAAGTTTAGATCTGAGCCGTGCGATTAAGTCAGATCCAGCGGCTTAGAAGAGTGATCCAACGCGAACCGGTACGCGCCAATAAGATTAAGACGCGTGGCATCTGTTTAGGTTTAAAAACAGAATGTGAATCTATTAGATGTTTAAATTTGTTTTGGCTATAACTTTTGATCCCCACGTTAGAATTTGACAAATTTTATACCGTTGGAATCAGGAGAGCAAGCTCTTTCTAAATATGCAATGTGTTTAATGTTTTGCTTCTGTTAAAATGGCTTTATTTACAGAAACTTGTGTAGGGCTAATTTGAGTATATGAATTATTTAAGAATTGATTTAGAGTTTAGTTAAATGTTGTTTGGCAAGATTTTAACTTGTTTTTGAACCAGTACTGTACACTTGCTTTGTTGAGTTTTAAAAATCATCACATATCATATTGCATGCATGCATATATTTTTGTTTGTATATGTTTTGTATGTGATTTGTGGCTATGATTCTTTGTGTAGATTTTGGTGCTAGTGATTGTGATTGTGAGGAGTGTAGCTACTATCCAAACTACCAAGGCAAGTGGTACTTCATGAATATTTTTATTCCTATGTTTTCTACTAAGCATTAGAAATATTTTGCTAGTCTTGCATGATATATTTTGCTTATATGCCATGTTGGGAAATCCTAGTAGTTGTAGAATTGCTAGGAATTTTCTAAGTTAAGATGCTTATCTATGCCATGCTTAGCCTAGCTAGTAGCAACCAAGGGTTGGTGAAATATATACATGCTATGATGAAAATATTTCTAAGTCTTTGGACTTGTGTTTTGCCTAATAAAACAACTAAGTAATGAAACACCTGGGTGGAATGGAAGGAATGGTTTGTGTTGAGTGGTTACACAAGGCCAGGGGACTGGTGAACCTTGTGTATCTCACTTGTGGAAAGCCACCCAGGAACAAAGAGATTTTAGAGGCCAAGTGTTGAGAAGCTTCTAGTGCAGCCACTTGGCAATATGGGCTCTGCCTGGATCACATAGGTTGCTAGAACTTAGCCATTTGGACAGTCGGTGGTAGTGGGAATGATAGGTTGGAGCGCATCCATTTGGTCTAAGGGAAGGCTTCTGAAAGGTCCTGTCTTGGTGAAAATCAAGTCTGGTGGGGAAAGTGCACAACCTCTGCAGATGGAAAAATCTAAGTACTTAGCCATGTCCCTGGAAAAGGACAACTTGAGCATCAAGACATGGAAGCTATCAAGAATCTCCTCATCCCAATTTCGAAGTAAAAAACTTGTGGGTGAACAAGGGTGAAGGACCTCAATGTCTATTGGTGGTTCCTTGGGGAAAGTTTTGACAAAGAAAAACTTAGTGATTTCAACTAATAGGCAAAACCTATTTTGAGCAAAGCAAGCCAAGCTACACCTAGCTAAATTGCATATAGTATCTAGTCCACCTAAATTATACTAAGGTATCACTTGCCAATACTATTCCAATGTATTGACCCACTGTGGCTGTAACTTGTGATGTTGCAGGTTACTCTGATGAGGATTAGGAGTCATGAGTCTACACTCAACATGTTTTCCTGTGGCACATGAAGATGAAGAATTTTAATTATTTACTTATTCAAACTCTTGTACTAGGCCTGTGGCCTTGGAGTTGTAAAGACTATGTTGTCTCTGGAATGCCTGTAATAATGACCTTTGTTTCTGTGTACTTCATCTTAAATTGTGGATGCTAGCAATGATCCAGGTACTAGCATTGCAATCACAGGGATCCTTTTCCTTTATAAAGGAGGGATCTTACAGTTTTCTCCATCCAACATTTAAAAACCTTCAGCTTCATTGCTCAAAGCATCATATCTATTCCTTCTCATACTTTATTTCCAATGAAGAGCTCGGTGAGTGCATCCCAAGCTTCCTTAGCTGTACTAAGATGCTGAATGTGTGGCATGTCTTTGTCACCCACACCAAGCTGGATCATGTGTAAAGCTATGGCGTTGAGTTGACTATCAACAACCTCTCTCCTTGTTAGGTTGTTGGGGTCTCCAACATGAAGACCATTCTCTATGATTTCCCATAACTCAATGGAGGAGCTGCACACATGAGACTTCATAAAAAATTTACATTGATTAAAAGTAGATGCTGAAAGTTTGGGTGGATCACCCTATTATGTATATGTGGTTGAGGGATAGGTGGATCAGAAGAATACACATGAGGAACCTCATTGTATCCTTCCTTACCACTATCCTTTTTCGAGGAGGAGCTCTTGCTAGTGCCATCACCAACCACTTCGTTATCTTTGGAACCGGTTTTACCCGTTTCCTTGGATTGCAGAGTGGTAGCCTCAGGGGTAGATGGAGGTGATGCTGTGGATGTGGAGAGACGCATTATCAATTGACGCATCTCTTCCATCTTAGCCTCCATTGAACTAACCAAGGTTGTTTCCAACGTCTTGAGATCGTTCATGGTGACTACCTCCGAAGCATCACTCCCATCTCCCTTGGAACCCATACTTCTCTTAGGCGGTTAAGCCCGAATTAAGCGCCAGGGCTCTGATATCAATTGAAATGGATTGTATGGGCACCTAGAGGGGGGGGTGAATAGGTGCTACTCAATTTTTAGTTCCTTTTCAATTTTAGGCTTGGCATAAAGTAAATTCTCTAGATATGCAACTATGAGAATTTCCCTATATGCAACCCTAGCTACTAAGCACGTAAAGAGATGAGCGAGGAAACCGTAGTGGAGCACGCGGAGGCACAGGGATTTGTTTTACCGTAGTTCCTTCCTTGTTAAGGGAAGTACATCTGTGTTGGAGGGGTGGGCGGTTCTAAGACCACCACGCCACAATAGGCCTCACCCTATTCTCCGATGGATCTCGCCAGGAAAGGCCTGATCCACCTTCTCCACTATTGGTACCCTTCGAGGCGGGAACCGGTGCCTTTACAACTCTACCGGGGCACACACCCACAACTGAATTGGGGGCTCCCGTAATGACAACAAGATGTCACAAGAACAAGGATTATCAATATAATCAAAAGCAAGGATCTAGATATTTGCAAGAAATACTAGATCGGAGATTCTCCAAACGAATGGAGAGGAGATGAAGCGCTTGATTGCAGTTGTTGAAGATCGAGTCCTCCTCCTTTGATTCCCCAAGGGACGGGGCCTTTGGGTGGATCTAGGTGGAGCTCTCTTGGAGGAACGTTACAGATCAGATCTTGACTTTTTCGAATGAACCAAGAGTTCTGGCAGGAGGGGGAAGGCAGGCTTAAATACCCCCTACCCAGATCTGGTCGTGGAAGAAGTTTGGGGGCAGATTATCCGCCCTGGGGAAAAACTCCGCCCCGGGGACGGAAACTCTAGGGAAAAATCTGCCCCCATACAGAGAGCGACGCAGGTCTAGACTTGGCGAAATTCCTCGAGGGGCAGATTATCCGCCCCTCTCAAGGGGCGGACTATCCGGCCTAGGGTAGAACTCCACCCCCGAGCCGGAAAGTCCGAGGGAAAATCTGCCCGCATACAGAGAGCAACGCAGGTCCAGACTTGGTGAAAATCCTCGAGGGGCGGATTATCTGCCCCCTCTGGGGGCGGACTATTCGCTCGTGCCGGAAAATACGGCTGATTCTCTGCCCCCTCTCTGGGGGTTGCGCCCTTCTGGGTATGGGGAGGGGCAGATTATCTGCCCCCAAAAGCAGATTTCCTTTTACTTTTACAATGTGAAGATCTACAACACTTTAACACACATTAAATTATCCTTGATATTGTTATCTAACACAGAAAACACTAGGGATTATGAAATGTTCTTTCACCTCTGTCTCTCTCGCTCTCTCTCTCTCTCTCTCTCTCTCTATCTCTCTTTCTCGACCTCACCTCCTCTCCTCCTCGACCCCGTGGTCGATGGCACCGCCGCCGTGGTCCTCCCTGGCCGCTACTGTGGTGCAGGGTGAGGTTGTCGACGACGCTCCCTCATCTCCTCCGATTCGATTTGACTTCGGGGACCTTCTATGGCCAGGCTAGTCCCGTTCCGAACCCTAGGGTTTGGGGATGGTACTGCTAGTGCCGACGATGATGCTCGCGTGGTGATGTGCGGTGCCCGTGCACCCTTGTGTGCTGCGGTGGCCGCCTCCATGGCTGGTGCGGGTTGCAGCACCCTCTGGGGTGCTCCCCGTGCCGCCACGAGCTTGTCGGCCCCTCTGTTTCCTCTTCAATTCTTTAGCGAGGACCATCAGTGAGTTGTGTCTTTGTGATCACGCGTGCCTCTGACTACCTCGAGTACCTCTGTGTGTATCTAGTGGCCAATCTATATTTAGGTTTTGCACTGATTCTAGGGTTCATCCCTATGTGCTTGTGAATTGATGCTATGATCTGGTAGTGATGCTCAGTGAAGAATGTGTTCTCTGCACCATAGTGCTTGTTGTCATCCTTAGATTATGTGATGATGTGGTTGATCTAATGCTATGTTAATCTGATGCTAGAGTTGATCTGATGCTAGTGGCTCATTGTGTTGCCTCTGATTAGTAACATGGTTGCTTAGTGTGTTCATCTTCTGTCAGTATCTCGATACTGACATTAACACTGTCAGTGATGATCCACTACATGAGTGAGTATTTGCTTGTATGTTCCTCCATAGACTGGGCTTAATTATTATTAGAGTCTAATGATTCTTTGGAGATAAGTTGATATATTAAATTATCTCTGAGTATGGTCTTAGGGAAATGATATATATTGGTCTGCTAGTTTATTTATGAAAGCTAGACTATCTGGTTGGCTTAGTTGTAGGATCATTTCTTGTGAAACCATCTTAGAATGGTACACAAGTTGATCTTGTTGTTGGCTTTACTTATGGTCAGTACTTGAGACTTGATAGATGCTTAATGATAAGTTGAAAATTCCACTTAATGTTTATGCCTATGATGCTGGTCTGATGCTCTAGGAACTAAGTTCCTGTGTTGCTGTCACTTTCAAAGTTGGTTAAGGCATCATAATTTCTTGCTGGATCTTGGATTCTAGTTGGTTAAGTTAATTGATTTGTTTGTAGCTTATGAGATCTGAGGTTCTACTCTTTCTTGGATATGTGCCCAAATCTTATAAGAACAAATGATAGAACATATAAGTTGCCTTTTTGGTGTCACCAAATCTATGAGGCTGGTCTGAGATTTTGGTGTGTTTGTTAGAGTTTGGTTTTGGCCTTTATATTTGAAACCATCTAGTATAGGTTCACCCCACTTGGGTGATCATTGAGAGGTTGTTTTATGAAACAACACATATTTTCTGTTTGGATAAGATAAACAGATCATGTGGATATTTATGACACTCACCACAAAAATGGATGATTGTGGTGGCTTGATGTGCTGGTGGTGTTGCTGGCCTGTTCCAATCCTTCACCTCCTGATGCTATTCTTGTTTCCCCTGATTCCTGTGCTTGGCCTTGATCTACCCTGCTCCTCCTAGCTCCTGTGAGCTTGATACTGTCCACCTGATCCTCCCCTCCTTATGTCACCATCAGGTGATACTTGGATTGATCTGGTATGAGGTTTTGTTAGCTGGTTTGCTTGGCTTTGGCTAAGCTGGTTGTTCTTGTGTGGTGTGAGCAATGGAGAGATGCACTAGTGCTTGCCCACGGCTGTGCTTGGTCCTTTTACTTATTTGAACTGTTGGGGCTGTGTCGACAGCACACCCATGCAGTTAGGTGACTGAGCTATTTGTGTGTCTGCTGCATGGTTGTGGATATGCTCAATGAGGTGTTCTACCTTTGGATCTTGTTAATATTAATCTTCCTGGTGAAACTTGCCCCTTTACTTGCTGTGATCATTTGACTTGTGGCTTATTTATTATGAAAGATTGAGTTCTTTCATATTGGTGAAACTTGCCCCTAAAAGATTTACTCAATGATGTAAAGTTGAGCAGTGCAACTCACTGCTCTCTACTGAGAGTAAAATTTAATACTTTAACTTTCATTTCCTTTTTTTATTCTTTGTTTTCCAGGTACAAGCTTTGAAGATTCAAGATTAGTATAGGTTTACTTTTAGACAGATCACTGCCTTTGTAATTTTTATTTCATCCTTTTGTAAGGAATGTGTAAGAGTTTATTAATATGTAAATATTCCTCTTTTTGTAATTTCGTTTCTGTAAAGATTCTTTATTGACTTAATGAGTTACTTTTTGTAACTTATTCATGGAATAAATATTCATTTGTTTAATTGTATTTCTTATTTAGAGTTTCTATTACTATATATTAATTCTTGATTAAATAATATTACTAAATCATAACTCTAATCTTTTAAAATATAAACTCAAATCTCAAGTTTGAATTCAAATTCCTTCCCCCAAAACACACTAATTCATAAAGATCATGTCAAAATTTATAATGATCACTCTCCAAAGCTATTCCCAAACTTAGAGAGTGAAAGAAACTTTGATCACTTTAAGTTTTTATTTGGCGAAAAATTTACCCATATTTTGTAGATGAATGCATGCATATGAACAATTTCCTAAATCTACCCTTCGTTGGTTCCTAAATGCTGGGATGTTATAGACTTCCCCCCTTAAATTAAACTTTGTCCTGAAGTTTGCTGAATTGTACCTAAACAGTTCTGGATAGGACTTTCTTAATTCATCCTCTTTCTCCCATGTGGTTTCTCTCTCGGGGTGATGCTCCCACTGTACCTTGCAAGTACTTGATTGCCCTATTTCTTAACCTTTTCCAGTTCTCTTCCAGAATTTTATAGGGTTTCTCAACATAAGTCAGATCTGCTTGTAATTCTATCTCTTGATGTGTGATTGCATCATCAGGAACTTTAAGACATTTCCGGAGTTGTGACACATGGAAAACATTATGCACTTGAGCCAATATTGATGGTAGCTCTAAAGCATAAACTATTGTCCTGTTCTAACTCAGTATTTTGAATGGTCCTATATATCTTGGACTCAATTTTCCTTTAACTCCGAACCTCTTAACTCCTTTCGTTGGACTTATTTTGAGATATACCATGTCTCCTACTTCAGGATGCCATGATCTTCGACTTTGGTCAGCCTAACTTTTCTGTCTACTTTGAGCTATTTGCAATCTATCCTTGATTATATCAATGATATCTTGCCTTTCTTTGATATAATCTGGTGCAAATTCTTTGCTGCTCCCGGGCTCATACCAACATATTGGTGATCTACATTTCCTTGCATATAGTACTTGATATGGAGCTGCCTTTAGACTACTCAGATAGTTGTTATTGTAGGAAAATTCTGCCAAGGGTAGGTGATCTTCCCACGAACCTCCAAAATCTAATGCACAAGCCCTAAGCATATCTTCCAGGATTTGATTGGTTCTTTCAGTTTGAACCCCAGTCCCTGGATGATAGGATGTGCTAAAATCTAACTTTGAACCAAGTGCTTCATGTAATTGCTTCCAAAATTCTGAAGTAAACACTAATCCTCTATCAGTTACAATCTTTTTGGGCACTCCGTGCATGCTTACTATCTCCTTGATGTATACTTCTACTAACTTCTCGGCATTATCCTTCTGATTCACCGGAATAAAATGTGCACTTTTAGTGAGTCTATCAACAATCACCCATATCATATACTTCCGTTTAGGTGTCATGGGTAATCCTGTGATGAAATCCATACCAATTTCCTCTCATTTCCACTCAGTAATTTCCAAAGGTTGTAGTGGTCTTGTGATACGTCCAAAACGTATCTACTTTCTCGAATACTTTGCTATTGTTTTTCCTCTATACTTGTGTGATTTGGATACAACTAACACGAACTGGCGCTGTTTTCAGCAGAATTGCCTTGGTGTCTTGTTTTTGTGCAGAAAATGAACTATCAGGAAAAATCCCGGAAAATATGCCAAAAACTATTTCTCACCAGAAGATCCACGGAGCCAGAAGGGGAGATAGAGGGGAGGCCTGGGGGGCCCAGAACCACCCCAGGCGCGGGCCCACTTACCCGAGCCTGGGGGAGGTTTGGCCACACTAGGCAGCTTCTCGGCCTCCCTCCGCGTCTATAAGTTGCCTTCTGACCTAAAAACAGAGGGGGGTTCGGTAGTTTTCCAGAAAGAGTTCCGCTCCGCCGCCGCCACGAGAAACCAAGATTTGGATCCAGAAACTCCGTTCTAGCACCCTGCCGGGACACGGAATTTGGAGAGGATCATCGTCATCGTCATCACCAACGCATCTCCATCAACCACCGATGTTTCCCTCATCCATGAGTGAGTAATCCCCCGATGTAGGCTTGGGGATGGTAGGGATTGGATGAGTTCTATCATGTAATTGAATAAGATCTGTTAGGGGCATAGTGCCTAGTATCTGTATTAGTGCTATTTGACATTGTTGCAACTTGTTGTGCTTAATGCTTGTCACTAGGGCCCGAGTGCCACGATCTTAGATCTAAACTTATTATTGAATCATTATGATAGTATTTTTTGTGATCTTATCTGCAAGTTGTGTACACATATCATTGTCCGGATCCAGAGGCCCCAAAGTGACAATAATTGGGATAACCGGAGGGTTTGGCTGTGGTGTGAGGATCACATGTGTTCACGGAGTGTTAATTCTTTGCTCCGGTGCTCTATTAAAAGGAGCACCTTAATTGCCAGTAGTTCCCTAGAGGCCCCGCTGCCACGGGCTTGCTGGACAGAAGATGTTGTGCGAGTTCACATTGCGAGCACGTATGACTATATTTGGAGCACATGCCTAGGATTGTTCAGTACTTGGATGCTTGTTATTATTTATCTGCAATACCCTAGGTCTTGAAGTTACATGTTTAGACTTGTCCATGCAACGCCCGTCCATCCATCCCTATGCCTACCGCACTCGAATCCCACTGTTACCGCTACTGTTACTATTGCTCATGTTTCACTATTGCTGTTACTGTTGTTGTTGCTTTGCTGTTGCTACTATAAACTGTTACTACTGATAAACTTCTGTGAGCAAGAACTATTTCTAGGTGCATCTAAACTGACAACTCAGTTGTTAAGGATTGCAAGTATTCTTTGGCTCCCCTTGTGTCGAATCAATAAATTGGGTAATACTACCCGCGAAGACTGTTGCGATCCCCTACACTTGTGGGTCATCAAGACTATTTTCTGGCGCTATTTCCGGGGAGCATAGCTTTATTTGTAAGTTCACTTGGATCTATTGTTGACCACTACTACTCCTTTCATCATGGGGAAGTCTCGTGATGGAAATTCCCTATTTTACCATCCACTACAAGAAGAGGTATAGTCCTAAACACCTCTGTTTCTCTTGATTCACCGTCTGTTATAAGTAAGCTTGTCACACCACCACCACATGCTCGTGCTACATACACTGCTACTAGTGCTGAATCTGAAACTGCTTTTGATACTCATGATGTTACTTCTACTGTGCTTGATGCGAGTGGTTCATTAGGTCCTTTTTCTAGATGCCACTATGGCTAGTCTAGGAAATACCAAAACTCCTAGTGATGACACTGTTACACTTGTTAGCTCACCTGAGTCTAGTGAGAGTTTTGATATTAATGATGGTTACATAGAGCTCACTGATGAATTTGTTGAAGAGTGCCGAAACACACATGGTGCTAGTGCTATTAAGAGTCTCCTTGCTAGACATACTATTATACCTAAGAAGTCCTATGATCCTAAGTTTGCCACCTCTCCCATAGATATTAAAGATAAGGATTATGATTCTCTCTTGATTTAGCCTATTTAGATATTGTTGAGAAAGAAACTTTTTGTGGTACTGAAAATGAGATGTTGTGGCTCATATGAATGAGCTTTCTACTATGAGTGCTTTGTTCTCTGATGATTTTAAAATGCGTAAGTACTTTGTTGCTAAGATCTTCCCTTTCACTAAAAGGAGAAGCTAGGGCTTGGTTTTATAGATTACCTCTTGGTTCCATTGATAGCCCTGATTGCTTGATTGCTTATTTCTTCCATAAATATTTTCCACCCAGTGCTACACATGCTGCTTTGCAGAGACTTTTTGATTTTAAACAGGAAGAAGAAGAGAAATTGCCTGAGTCATGGAAAAGATTATGTTCCTTGATTCATGCATATCCTGGATGTCCATTACCTAAGAATGAGTTGCTTGATATTTATTATAATGGACTAACTGATGATTCTAGGACCTACCTAGATTGCTTTGCTGATTGTGTTTTCAGGAAAAGGACTCCTACAAATGCTGAAGAATTAATGAACAAGATAAGCAAGAATTATGATGATTGGATTCAACTGAACTGAATACACCTGAGCCTATTACTCCTAAACCAGTTGTTCCTGAACCCGTTCCAACACCAACAACAAAGAAGAGGGGAGTTATTACATTAAATAATGAAGTGATGAAGGAAGCTAAAAAGTGTCTAAAGGAGAAAGGTATTAGAGCTGAATGAAGGGTTCGCATCATAGAAAACAAAAAATTTCCTACGATGGAACTAAGTACCAAGATCTATCTACTAGATACAAACAATGGGCGGATGTATATCCGTAGAGAACATACCCTTGAAGACCGACAAAGCTTAACGAGTTGAACTCGTGGTTGATGTAGACGATCTCTTGCCGATCTCAAGATCGAGAGGAAGTCCTAGCGCCGCAAAGCAGCAGCGCATCCGTGCTCGCACACACGTACAAGACACCGAGCAACCTCCGCCTCCTCGCTCCAGCGATGCAGCGGAAGCACAACTATTTCTTGCCGAATAGCCACCGAGAACATGTATCTCGCTAGTCCGAGACCATGGGGGATAAATTCTAGAGGGGGAGAGAGATCCTTCACGAGGAGGTGTGAGTGAGAGAGAGGAGAGGGGGTGCCTTTTATAGGAGGAGGGGGGTTGGCCGCCGGCCATGGTGGCTGCCCCCTCCCCTCCTTCATTCATGTGGGTGGACACTCCACTCACAAAAATCTCTTCAATTCCCTCCACTCAAAATCCCACTCAAAATTGCTATTAAATTTCAACCAAATTTAATGCAAACTCTCATTAAATAAAACTCCTTTTATTTATTCAGAATTTTGTCAATTACTTAAATGACAAACATTCACATATAACCCCTTGCTAGAATTCCATTTCACATGCAAAAACACTTTCTGCAATTTCACCCGAAAACTTGTTTCGGTATCTAGTGAAATAAATTCCTGCGCTTGTTATTCTTTCCGGCATGAAACTTTTGCTCCAATTGGATGTCAGTGTCCCTTAAGTCTGTCACCCTATGGTTTGTGAATAATGCGGACATGATCGATACCCTTCTCCGATCAATAATCAGAAGCGGGACCTGGATATCCATACTGACTCCCACACATTCAACGATGACTTTCCTGTGATCGTCAGAACCTTTTACGCTAGTATCTTAATCCCTTTGTTACACGATATATTACATGTCTGAGATTCGATCATCAGTATATCCATACCTAGTTCGATCTTGTTACCGACATGCACTCTTTTCTTGTTCCCGTGATATAACATTCTAGTGATCAAATCACTTGCTTGCAAGCTAACCAATGTGATATCACCGAGAGGGCCCAGAGTATATCTATCTATCATCGGGATGAACAAATTCCACTCTTGATCCATGAGCCTCAACATAACACTTTAGTAGTTCTGAAGCCATCTTTATAATCACCCAGTTACGGTGTGACGTTTGATGTCATCAAGAAACTCTTCCGGTGTTAGTGATTGACATGATCTCATGGTCTAAGGATTAGGATCACTTCGTAAGTTGTTATAGCAATATAAACTCAATGACTTTGATCGTAATGCAATACTTTGCATGAATGTTCATCACATCATTACACTAATGTTGTGATCTCGTTATTAACAACATCCAATATCTATGATCGGGAAACTGTGATCATCTTGTTAATCAACGAGCTAGTTTATGAGAGAGGCATAACTAGGAACTTTCTGTTTGTTTATTAAACACACATGTATTAACGTTTCCGTATTAATACAATTATAGAATGCAAAATAAACATCTATCATATACTTGGAATACACATAATAAACACTTTATTATTGCCTCTCAGGGCATATTCCCTTCACTAAAGATGTGAAGATTCTACCTCCTATAGAAGAATTATGTAAGCCAATTCCCCACTCATCTACTATTGAGGTACACTCTCTCCAACACTTTGATGAAGGTGATATTCCTTATGGTAAGCCTCCTGATCAATGCTTAGAGGAACTTGACATTTTTATTGTTAAACAAGGTAATTTTAATAAACAAGTTCAGAATCATTTATTGGAAAACTCTAGAGCTATCCATGAGTTGAAATATATTATGGAAATAACTTCTAATGATATTAAAATTCTTTGTAAACACTTTCAAATGGTTCAAACCCAACTTGATCAACTTGCTAAGGTGCAAAATTATATGCTAGTTAATGCTTCAGGAAATAAACATGCTTATGGAATTAGAAATAGGAGTGGTGAAGCTACTCAAGATCCTTTATATCCTGAAGGACACCCTAAAAGAATAGAGCAGGATTCCCAACAAGGTGAGGATAGTGGTAGTCCTCGTAAGAGGAATAAAAATAAACATAAGAAAGTTGAGGAACCACTTGAACCTGTTGTAGATCCTAATAGTATATCTGTCTCTAATGCAGAAACTGAGAGTGGTAATAATATTGATGAGTCTCCTGATAAGGAGGAAGGTGAGGAAGATCCTGAGAAACACACTAAGAACACTAGGTACACAAAGGAAGATTTTATTGCTAATAAACATGGTAAAGAGAGAACCTTGGGTGCAGAAACCTATGCCTTTTCCAAGTAAGAAACACAAGTCAAAGGAGGAAGAACACTACAACAAGTTTTGTGAGTGGATGAAACCTTTATTCTTGCAAATTCCTTTGACTGATGCTATTAAGTTGCCTCCTTATTCAAAGTATATGAATGATATTGTCTCTAATAAAAGGAAGATTCCTAATGAGGAGATTTTTACTTTGTTTGCTAATTATTCCTTCAATGGTAAGGTTCCAAAGAAACTTGGTGATCCAGGTATACCAACTATTCCTTGCTCCATTAAGAATAATTATGTTAGAACTGCTTTATGTGATTTGGGAGCTGGAGTTAGTGTTATACCTTTTTCTCTCTATAAGAGGCTCCAGCTAGAAAAGTTGATACCAACTGATATTTCCTTGCAAATGGCTAATAAGTCAACTACTATTCCTGTTGGTATATGTGAGGATGTTCCTGTTCAAGTTGCTCATAATTGCATGGTCTTAACTGATTTTGTTGTGCTTGAAATTCCTGAAGATGATAATATGTCTATTATTCTTGGGAGACCTTTTCTTAATACTGCAGGTGCTGTCATCAATTGCAATCAAGGAAAAGTAACATTCAATATTAATGACAAAGAGCACACTGTCTATTTCCCCAAGAAGGTTGTCAGAAGTTATTGCGTGAATTCTATTGAAAATATTGAAGGCATCAAGGTTGGAGAAATATATTGTCCCATTCCATAAGAAAATATTGAAACTATTATGATTGGGACCATTGCTATCAAGTATGAGGTAACATAATCACCTTGTGGAATGCAAAGTTTTGTTTCATATAAGATTGTTTTGGTAACAAGACTTGATCAACCTTGTTAACAAAAGGATTTTAATGAACAAATAATGTTTCCACTGTGGTTATACTTGCTTTCTTTTTTCCTTTCTCCTTCCTAGTCTTTGCTTTAGATTTAGTTTTGCTAGTTGTTCGCTTGTTTGAGTTTCTTAGAGCTCCTGTAGTTTGGCTTTTGGTTTGCTTTTGCTTCTTCTGAAAAACTGTTTCTGCGAGAAAATCAATTTTCATACCCTGAAAATTGCCCAAAAATAAAGTTTCCCGAAAAATCCCAGAAAATTAAAAATAAATTTTTCCTCGAAAAAAGGGGCAGAGTGGCACCTGAGATGACCCAGGGGGCAACCCCTAGGCCCCACACTTGTGGTAGGCGCGGGCCCACCAGTAGTGGCGCCTAGGGGGGTTTGGCCCACCTGGGCCCCTCCAGGATGCCTCCTCAAAGCCACCTTCTTTATCTCTCCCGAAAAACACCGGAAAACTTGCTCAAGCTCGATTTATTTCTGTTCTTGCTCGTGATTTTCGATCTCCTTGTTCATCCCATCTCAAGTGCTGATTTTTGGAGGGTTTGCTCCTTGGTATGTGCCTCCTCCACTTGTCCAATTAGATTTGTGATTGGTAGATTGTATCTTGAGTATTTTGCTACTGTAGGTGACTGGTTGTTTGAGCTTGCATGCTTGTTCTATGATTAGAAACTTTGTTTTGATGCATGTGTAGTCCTCTAGCAAGTTCCTATAGTAGTTGCTCATCATTTATCAACTTAGAAATCACTTGGTTTGATGGTTGTCTAAAAATTTCAGCAAGGAAGATGAGTGCTTATCTACTGAATCAATATGACTTGATGGTGCATGAGACAATGAAGGTTCATCGTGAGGAGGCAGTTTTTCCTTCCATATATCCATGCCATGAATTTATGAGAGCTGCGGGGATTCTCCAAGATTTTCAAACTTTGGTTACAAATGCAGGGTTGGGGTAGTTTGTTGAAGGTGAACCAATCCAATATGTTAAGCTAACCATGGCTTTTGTGCAGGACTTCCGGTTCACTTGGTCTACTTCTAATCCCATGCTCCATTACAAAATATATAATATACCTGTCAACCTGCCTTTTGCTGATTTTTGTGCAGCAATTAGAGTACCTCAGTGGGGATCTTGTGAGAAGATCAAGGAGAGGCCCAAGTCACTTGTTGATTTGTATGCTGAGATTTGCCAAGGTTTCGACTTCTCAAAGGAAAGTGGTAAAATTCGGAACATCCAGCTCCCAACTATTAGATACTTTGCCTATTTCATTACCAAGTGTGTTCTTGCTAGAAACACTGCTAGAAAGTTGTCTTCTTTTGATCTAGATTTTATTGCAGCTTCTCTGAATAGGAATAGTTCTTATAGTTTGGGTGCTTTGATAGCTCACCGTCTCACCACTAACCGTGAGAAGGGTGGAATTTGTGGAGGTCTCATTGCTTCTAGATTGCTAGCTTTCCATGGTTTAGAGCCTCACTTTTTAGATTTTCAGTTCTCCATAGAGAGGCTTGATATTGAATCCATGATTCAGCATGATTTTGTTTCTTTGGGAGCTAATGTGAGAAGTTTTCCATATGAACTATCTTTTTCCCAGCAAGGTCGGAGAAAGGGTAGGACTGAGAAAATAGTTTATTTGCCTGCACCTGTTTTGTTTAACTTTGATAACAGGCAAGGATGGTCGCTTACGGAGGAATAGGTTGACACATATGTTGGGGAACTCTCCTAGCAAGAGGAGAATGTTGAAGAGGATGCCGAAGACAATTTGGTTCAGCCCTCCAACTTGGGAGAGTCTTCATACCATCATCCCTCGTTTGATTGGGGCACGTCTTCTTCTTCATCACAAGTGCCTGACTATGATCATTCCTATGATGACCCACCAGCACGGGGTTACTATCCGCGTCATTGAGCCCCGCTTAGGCCAAAATCCTAATCTTGGGGGGAGGTACACCGACATTACACTCATCTATATATCATGTTCGGTCGGTTTTTTGTATATCCATTGTTTCGCTTTCTTTTTGGTTCTTGTTGCTTATTTCTCAAAAATACAAAAATACCAAAAATATTTTCGTTGTTTCTCTTGGTTTGTTTCTTTGCTTTGGTTTGCCTTAAAAGAAAAAATCCAAAAAGATTTTGCTTTGTTTGGTTTTCTTTGTTTTTGTTTGGTTTTTCTTTGTTTGCTTGTTTCTAAAAAATCAAAAACACCAAAAATATTTGTTGTTCTTCTTTGGTTTTGTGAGTTCTTCGCAGGGTTCAGCCATCCTCAGTGGATTTTGGTTTCATGTTAATTATTCAAGTCACACAAGTGAAGGGCAATAATGAAGATTAAGACAACTCGAGGTGTGGTAAGAGGCTGGTAACAAACTCTATTTGTTTCATTTTTGTACATATACTCATCATTGTGAGCATGCTTAGCCTGTTTGTGTAAGGTATATGCCATGATGGATGCTTAGTAGTTCTTGCTTGTCTATGATTAGCTCCAGCTTGCTAATAGTTTATAGCATGTCATATGAATGTTTGCTTGCATTGTTTTATTAATACTTTGGTATGATATTGTGGTATCCTCCTCTGACTGTTCATGTGAATCGACTTGGCACATGCTCATGCATGCATATGACTAATCAATAGTCAGTAAGCCTCAATGATTTATTTTGCCTCAGAGTTCTTGTATCACTTTCATGCCATAATTAGTCATGTTTTGTTGCAAGCATGATTATGACAGCTATTGCTCTCTTGTTTGTCGCTCCCTCTCTATTGCTAGCCTTCACTTCCATTGAGTATGTGCTCTACCTGTGCTTCCAACTCCCCAAAACCAATATTGCCAGCTGTGTCCACCATACCTACCCATTATCATTATTTCCTACTTCAGTGCATAATCCACATGCCGCGTTTTCTTCCAAAATAAAATGTTTGTCTGTTTTGAGAAAGTTAGTTAGTAAATCTCTCACGAACTTGATGGCACACTTTATTCCTTGCGCTTAATAATTCTGAACCATTGTGACTAGTCCATGAAAGTTATATGCTTGCTAATTATATACTGGGAGTCAACAGAACCGTGCTGTCACGGGGAACGCTTTTAACACTTTTTGGATATTTAATCTAGTTGATTCCTTGCTCTTTTGTTTATGGATGTCGACGATGTGAAATAAAAGGGGAAGTTGTTAGTTCATGGAGTTTATACATTGTGTTAGAGAAACGCCTGGGCCGCTAGCCTAAGCCATGCCTAATCATGGTGGAAACTTGCAGCATCACTATAATGAGCATCTATGAAGCTTCCTCAATAAAAAGCTATGCATATGGTAAATAAAAAGATTGCTGAGATGCTCATTGTCTACTTGCCTTGTCATTTTGGTTATGGGAAAGCTCCTGTACCATATGCAAGGGGTACCCCGTTAGCGGTTCTCGATGATATGCATGTATTTACAATGACAAGAACTTTCAGGTGACCAAAGTTGAGTAGCATGCGGAGCAGCCCTCGTACTCAAGGGACTTGGGATTTCCAGTCTATGGTCTGTCAAGCATATGATTCAGAGTGGACCTCACTTTCACCTTAACCACATGAAGATGCTTATGATAGGGGCAATGAGAGCTCAAAGCTAATGAGTACCTTCCTTTCAGCATTAGGAAGCCTTTCAAACCTTCACAAAACCATTTTCACAATTTTGTTGAGTCACCACTTATTCTATGAGCACCTTCTTGAGAGCATAGTTGTCATTTTTGTGTTTGTTCCAAAACTTGGTTAATTATGTCATGAATTTGATGCTTGTATCTCTGATATCTTTATCTCTAGTCTTCATGTGAACTTAAGAGGTGCCTCAGCATTTATATTGTGCTCTTCAAACAAAGGCAAGCGAGATACCACTCTATCATACCTTATTATGAGCATTGCAATGTTGCTTATGTTTATGTTTCATGCTACTTATTATTATTGAGTTGGTTTCTCTTCATAGCTTGCAATGACTATTGAGTAGACTTAGTTGCATACACTTTATTATGAATTGTCTAAGCATCTACTCCTGTGCTGAGAATATATACATCATATGAAGCAAAGTGTTCGTGAAAGTTCTTTTATCGCACTTAGTTTTCAACTGAATTGCTTGAGGACAAGCAATAATCTAAGCTTGGGGGGAGTTGATACGTCCAAAACGTATCTACTTTCTCGAACACTTTGCTATTGTTTTTACTCTATACTTGTGTGATTTGGATACAACTAACACGGACTGACGCTGTTTTCAGCAGAATTGCCTTGGTGTCTTGTTTTTGTGCAAAAAATGAACTATCAGGAAAAATCCCAGAAAATATTCCAAAAACTATTTCTCACCAGAAGATCCACGGAGCCATAAGGGGAGACAGAGGGGAGGCCTGGGGGGCCCAGACCCACCCCAGGCACGGGCCCACTAACCCCGCGCATGGGGGAGGTTTGGCCACCCCAGGAAGCTTCTCGGCCTCCCTCCATGTCTATAAGTTGCCTTCTGACCTAAAAACAGAGGGGGGTTCGGTAGTTTTCCAGAAAGAGTTCCGCTCCGCCGCCGCCACGAGAAACCAAGATTCGGATCCAGAAACTCTGTTCTGGCACCCTGCCGGGACGGGGAATTTGGAGAGGATCATCGCCATTGTCATCACCAACACATCTCCATCAACCACCGATGTTTCCCTCATCCATGAGTGAGTAATCCCCCGCTGTAGGCTTGAGGATAGTAGGGATTGGATGAGTTCTATCATGTAATCGAATAAGATCTGTTAGGGGCATAGTGCCTAGTATCTGTATTAGTGCTATTTGACTTTGTTGCAACTTGTTGTGCTTAATGATTGTCACTAGGGCCCGAGTGCCATGATCTCAGATCTGAACTTATTATTGAATCATTATGATAGTATTGTTTGTGATCTTATCTGCAAGTTGTGTACACATATCATTGTACGGATCCAAAGGCCCGAAAGTGACAATAATTGGGATAACCGGAGGGGATGGCTGTGGTGTGAGGATCACATGTGTTCACGGAGTGTTAATGCTTTGCTCCGATGCTCTATTAAAAGGAGCACCTTAATTGCCAGTAGTTCCCTAGAGGCCCCGCTGCCACGGGCTGGCTGGACAGAAGATGTTGTGCGAGTTCTCATTGCAAGAACGTATGACTATATTTGGAGCACATGCCTAGAATTGTTTAGTACTTGGATGCTTGTTATTATTTATCTGCAATGCCCTAGGTCTTGAAGTTACATGTTTAGACTCGTCCATGCAACGCCCGTCCATCCATCCCTATGCCTACCGCACTCGAATCCCACTATTACCGCTACTGTTACTATTGCTCATGTTTCACTGTTGCTGTTACTGCTGTTGTTGCTTTGCTGTTGCTACTACAAACTGTTACTACTGATAAACTTCTGTGAGCAAGAACTATTTCCAGGTGCAGCTGAACTGACAAGTCAGTTGTTAAGGCTTGCAAGTATTCTTTGGCTCCCCTTGTGTCGAATCAATAAATTTGGTAATACTACCCGCGAAGACTGTTGTGATCCCCTACACTTGAGGGTCATCATCCTGCTGGACTTTGATGTTTAGCTTTTACCCTTTGGCAAGTATGGCATTCTGACACATATTTTCCAATGTGTCTCTTCATATTATTCCACCAGAATAATTCTTTCAAATCCATGTCCATCTTAGTACTTCCAGGATGAATGGAATATGGTGTCTCATGTGCCTCCCGAAGTATCACTTTACGAATCTCAAGCACATCTGGAACACAAAGACAATCTTGGAACCATAAAGACTCATAATATCCTAAGCAAAAAACTAATGCTTGTCCTTGAGATGTCCTCTGAATTTCCTCAGCAATAAAAGGATCTTCTGCTTGATGTCTAAAAATTTCGTGCTTAAGATCACTATTCTGTTCTGCAACTACCTGCATAGTAGCTAGTCCTCCAAGAGTTTCTGTTCTGATGAATTGAAGCTCTAATCTTTCCAAATCCAACTTAACTCTTTCGGTAGCTCCCGATTGCTAGGCTAAATATCTGCACTTTTATGACTTAAAGCATCTGCTACAACATTTGCTTTTCTTGGGGAATAGTTGATTATTAAATCATAATCTTTGATTAGTTCTAACCAGCGCTTCTGTCTCATATTCAATTCATTTTGAGTGAAGAAATATTTGAGACTTTTGTGGTTAGTGTATAACTCACATATGGCTCCATAAAGAAAATGCCTCCATCCTTTCAGAGCAAAAACTACTGTTGCTAGTTCCAAATCATGGGTTGGATAATTAACTTCATGTGGTTTTATTTGTCTTGATCCATAAGCAATTACCGTCTGATCTTGCATTAACACACAACCTAAACCTTCTTTAGATGCATCACAATATACTGTAAAGTCCTTCCCTATTTCAGGAACTGCTAAGATTGGAGCGGTAGTTAGTCTTGTCTTTAACTCCTGAAAAATTTCTTCACACTTCTCATCCTAGATGAAGGGTGTATTCTTCCTTAACAATTTGGTCATTGGTCCAGCTATTTTAGAGAAACCTTCAATGAACCTCTGATAGTAACCAACCATTCCCAAGAAACCTCGGATTTGTTTTACATTGGTTGGTGCAGTCCATTCTAATACTGATTGCACTTTGGATGGATTTACAGCAATCCCATCTTTACTGATCACATGACCGAGGAATTCTACCTCATCTAGCCAGAATTCACACTTACTGAACTTAGCATAAAGCTTATGTTCTCTTAGCAACTGCAATGCTATTCTCAAATGATCAGCATGCTCTTCCTTATCCTTGGAACATATCAAAATATCATCAATAAACACTATGACAAACTTGTCCAAGTACGACATGAAGATTTTGTTCATCAAATTCATGAATATTGCTGGTGCATTGGTCAAACCAAACGGTACGACAAGATACTCATGGTGTTCATACCTTGAGACAAATGTTGTCTTTGGAACATCTTCTGGTTTGATTTTTAACTGATGGTATCCGGATCTTAGATCAATCTTGGAAAATACTCCAGCTCCTTTAACTTGATCAAACAGATCCTGGATTCTAGGTAATGGATGCTTATTCTTTATGGTAACATTGTTTAGATTTCTGTAGTCCCCACACATCCTTCTTCCTCCATCTGTAGTCCCATGGGGATACACTTTCTTGGATGAATCCTTTTCTGGCTAACTCATCAATTTGCTCTTTGAGTTCTTTTAATTCTTTTGGTCCCATTTTGTATGGTGCTTGAGCTATTGGTGCTGTACCCGGAATTAGATCAATAGTGAATCTATTTCCCGATCTGGTGGCATTCCTAGTAATTTTGCCGGAAAATATCTGGAAACTCATTTACTACATGAATATCTTCCAACTTGACCTCCTTCATTGAGTTCAACTGAAGATCCACCATGATATGACTGTGCTTATCTGCTTGATAAACTATCTTTGCTCCACTCGGAGTTTTTATTGAGACAGTTTTGTCCTCACAATTAATCTGGGCCCCATGTTCAGTCATCCAATCCATACCCAGCACTACTGAAATTCCCTTCAAAGTAATCACATAAAGGTCTGCAAAGTAGGTACAACCACAGATCGAGATAACCTAATCTTGTTTAATGTGGCGTACAACTGCATTTCCCCTGCCGTCACAATGGTCATAGGGTTTTCTAACGTTGCCCTTCTAATCTCGAATTTATCACATAATTCTTTAGAAATGAATGAAGTAGTTGCACCAGTATCAAATAGAACTTTTCCGGGATTGGTAAGGATATTGAGCGTACCTATTATGGCATGCTTGGAGTTGTCCACCTCCTCCAAGGTTGCACAATTCAGCTTCCCTGTGGGTCTATTTCTCTTGCCATTGTTGTTCTTGACATTATTCCCTCCTTGATTGGGCTGTCCCTTACCTACACTGGCTTGTCCTCCGCCCTTGGTAGGACAACCACCCGGTGGTTTACTCGGACAGTCAGGCTTGATATGGCCCTTCTGGCCACAACCGTAACAAATAACTAATGGATTTTTGCATTCTCTCTGGAAATGCCCTAAAAGTTCACAATTATTGCAAATAACATTTCTCCGGGGATTGGACTGATTTCCACCATTGCCCTTGTTATTGTTATTGTTGCCGTAGGCTTTGTTCCTGGGTTTGAACTCTAGGTTGGGTTTAGGTTTACTTGCCTGAATCCTTGTAGAAAATGCTTCTTTCTCTTCTCTTCAGTGCTCACTTCATCCTCGGCATAATGAGACAGTTGGCTAAACTCCCGGATGTACTTCATGACACTAGTATAACCTTGCTGGAGCTCCTCAAACTCTCCCCGCTTCAACTCCATAACACTCTCCGGAATATGATACTCACGGAATCTCTGCTTGAACTCTTCCCAAGTATACTCTCTTTCTGGTTGTTGCATGGCTAACTGATTTTCCCACCATGATGCTGCAGGTCCTGTTAGAAGATGAGTTGCAGACCTCAGTTTTTCCTCATAATTACAACCTACAGTCTTTAGCTTTCTCTCTGTATCTTCTAGCCAATCTTCTTCATCCATTGGTTCAGGGGCTGATGCAAAAGGTAATGGCCTTGCATTCTGGAAGTCTGTAAGACTCACTCCTCCACCTTCAGGTGCTTTCTGGTTTCCAGCTCGTCCCAACAACTCTTCCATGAACTTTTTTTGGTTTTCTTGCATCATTTTCATATACTGCATAAAATTCTACTCCATTAACGACCTCATTGGTGGTGTTGGTAATGTTCCCTGATTTCTGACATCTACATCGGCCTTATCCTTGGCCTCACGTTTCATGCGTTGCTGCTCAGATTCAGTTTCTACACCCATGTCCATGACCCCCTAGTCCTACAACATAAAGCGAATAGTCATAATTACATCATGTACATGTGTTCTGAGCTCAACTTTACGCATATAACTAGTCACTCAATGGAAATCCAAATAAAATCCAAATATGCATTTCACATATTATACATTACAAGCCTCTTAACAAAGTACAAAGTCATTATACTTGTACCCTACAAGTACCATAGTAAAATAAACATACTGCCTCACTTATTTATCTACATCATTTTATCGGATTACAATACGCAATACCCGGTACTTACTAATAAGCCGCCTGCTTCTAGTATCCACGATGCTCATCATACATGCCTGAAGTCCAAAAATGATGACATAACGTCCGTCGCATAGTTTGTGGAACAAATGGCCTTCCAGAAGGAACATACTCAGTATCTGAAGTATCAGGACTTGAGTCATTAGTCAACCTGAGTGTATTGACTCCCTCCAGCTTAGCTGAAAAGTCTTCAGAAACATGTTCAACATCATCACCCTCTTGCCACTCCTGAGCTTCATTCCTTGAGTTGTCAACAGAATACGCAGATTCTGTTGCTCTCCAGGTGCTTTGTTGGGCAAGATAGTTAAACACTAGATAATATATATTCTCTGGGTTTTGAGAAGATGTTGGTGATTTAAACACTCTCTCCTCAGGATCTTCTTCCTCCTCCTGAACATCTACAAATATGCTATTTCTACTACTGTTACTAGGATTGTTCCTTGCACCCATCCAACTAGATTGTCCAACATTTCTGTCAGATCCATCTATGGACATTTGATTTCCTTGGGATCCTTCAAATGATCCCATTCTCCAATCATCAGAATTCTCGATAGAATTTTGGAATCAGACCCTTCCTCTGAACCTTGTGGTACATTATACCTCATATCTAATGTAGGATCATAGGTAGGTTCAGGTCTAGGTGAATAAGGATATGGTTTAAAAGATTCGGGATCTATAGGTATATCCTTAAAGATTGGTTTCATACTACTGCTTGCTTCTTTCTCCAACTGGAATGCTAACTGCTTCCTTCTTTCCGGATCAGTTAGATCCTCTAACATGTCATTTTTATCTTCAACAATAACTTGATGTGTCTTATAAAAAGACGCAACAAGTGTTCGATATCGATCCATAAACTTGGAATCTAACTTAGGATGCTTCTTTAACAAAGTAAGATGATCCGATACTGGCTCCGAGTCTATAGAATCATGAGTAATCACAAAAAATGTGCTCCCTTCTAACTCCTTGGCTTTATGCTCCCGGATATTAGCTATCGCCTCCACAACAGCAACATGATATGCTGCTAAATGACTCCTATAGGTAGATCGTGATATAATCCAAGCTCCTCTGAAAGTTGGATACTCACACGATACTTGGATAACATCCGACCATCATAATAGGTTATGGTATTCACCGGAATTTTAGTTGGACAACTAAAAATCTTTAAGAGTTGACGAAGCTGATTCGTGAATGATCCTTGGTAATCATCAAGAGTCTCCTCTTTCCTTACCAAAGTTTGTTTTGGAAACTTTGGTGCCATAACTCTGTATATTCAAAAATATTTTAATTAGTAATAAATAATATATGGCATCATAACAAAGAATTATCGCACTAAAAAATATATAACAGAATATTCTCATTTGAATACCATTTATACCCTTTTTTAGAGAATTCTTTATCATTGCTATAAACTCCTACAGGTAATACCCTTTACTAGGTTTCCAACCTAAGGTAAAAGCAATTTGCTCTGATACCAACTGCGGTGACCCAGTATACCACTGCATGTGTAGTACACTATAGTCGTTGACATGATATCCATAGAACACCGTTCCGTAAATATCACATCCCTCAGAGTGGTACAACAGAAACATTGCGAGTCCATATTACAAACATACACACATTAATATTATTACAATACTAGAAGTTCAAGACTTCAAAATATTCAACTTACAAACCAAATATAACGTGTTTCAGCGGAAGTTAAAAGTAACAACTCCAACTAAGAGTTGAGCTCAGCAGCTTATTATATAAAGTTCATGCTGCTCGGCTCTGTTGGTTACTAATAACTAGGGCAACTAAGCCGACTCGTTGCCATCTACTCCATATCGGATCTCGTAATCCACTCCTTCAACACCACCTGACAGGTCAGGCTCCTCGTAGAAGACATATTCTTGGCATTCTGCTGCATACATTGGAGTATCTTCGGGATCCTCAGAGTCTAAGCAGGGGATCAAAGGAAAAGGTGAGTAACAATGTTACCCAGCAAGTTCATTATATGCAAGGTGGGAAGTTTGATGCTCTATCTACCACCTCGGACAATAAGTCCTTGGCACTATGCAGTTTTCGTAAGTCTTTCTTCAAAGATTTATTTTATTATTAAAAACTATGCCCATCAGCCTTCACAGGTTTACCAGAACTTTCATGGAGTTCCTTTCCTGCCGCGTTCGTAGATCCTTCCCAGAATAGGGAGTAACAAGTTATAGTTTTTTACACTCTGCAGAGGTCCGTTACTTTACCCATGAGAGATCAACTCCTTGTTGCACAACCGGGCGTACTTTCCCGTCCACAATTCCATGATATGGGGCCCAGTAGGTGATCCAAGCCAATCACTACCCCCTTCGCGACCTCGCATGCCTCCTTGGTGTACACCATGCCCACCCATTGAATTACGGCAATGGTTTGTACAGAATGTTAGATGCTAGAACTATCGTGGGATGATGAGGGTTCCCACCCATATGCTGCATATCCTCTACGAATTACCAATTAATATGCATGCTACGAGTGCTAACAGCCACGACCTGCACATCCGGCTACATGCAATAGGAAGAAGATACAACTGACTTCTCTGTCCTATTGCCCAAATCTCATGGTTAACACGTGATATACGGCACTATAATCACTGATGTCATGGGTTTTTAAGTTCCTAGTTGATCATCATTGTTGCAAATAGAAACCTAAGTTCTATTGCTCCATTATATCATCACTTAGGATGATATCAAAAATTTATTTATTTGAGAAAATAATATTTTCTTTCCTTGAAACATAGATGATAACACCCAATTTGCAAATACTTTGATAAAGACTCTTCAAAGGACATGAGCAAGTGATGAACTTGCCTTGTGATTGCAAGGTAGTGAAGTCGGATGCTTGCACTGGACCTTGAGCTTCTATGTCTACAAAACATCATTATTGTCTGGTAAGGACAATATTTAAAGAGGCAAAATTAATATGCATAGTAATGTAATGCATTATTTATCATTTATTTTCTTTGTGTGTTTTACCCATCATTTCAGTTACAAGAATTCCTTTAAGTAATAAAGGATTTAATTTTTTAAAGAATAATCTTTAATATTTATTGAATATCATATTGGTCATTAATAAGGTAATAATTTATTTATTTTTTAGAATTAAAATTTAATATAAACTCTTATATTTATTTATTTAATAATTCTTTTAAGAAATAACATTTAAATAAAATAATTTATTTTTATAACTCTAAACATTTATTTAGTATTTTTCTAAAATACTACAATATTAATATATAATAAAAGTGATTTTTATCCTCTTTCTTTAATTTTATAAAATTCCATAAGGAATATATATTATAAAATCCTTGACCAAAAGTTATATACATAAAAACTTATTTCTTAATTTAATTAAATAGGTTGGATTATTATGAATCCAAAAATATATTATTTGTAATTTTTAGATTCCTATTTTATTTTCTAGAATTTTATTTAATTCTAGGGGTATTTTGGTCTTTTGTTAATCACTAAAACTTCTTTTAAGTTTTGGGCTAGTCCTTTTGGGCTTATTGGGCCAATTTGGCCCAAGTGACTTGACCAAAAGGGCACCCCGAAGGGCTCTGGCCCTATTTGCCCATTCCATCTGTCTTTGTCTCTCTCTCAACCTCACCTCCTCTCCTCGACCCCGTGGTTAATGGCGCCGCCACCATGCTCTACTCGCCGCCGTGGTCCTCCCTGGCCGCTGCCGTGGTGCAGGGCGAGGTTGTCGACAACGCTCCTTCATCTGCTCCGATTCTATTTGACTTCGGGGCCCTTCTGCGGCTAGGCTAGTCCTATTCCCAAACCCTAGGGTTTGGGGATGGTGCTGCTACCACCGACGACGATGCTCGCGTTGTGATGTGTGGTGCTCGTGCGCCCTTGTGTGTTGTGGTGGCTGCCACCATGGCTGGTGCGGGTTGCAGCGCCCTCTGGGTTGCTCCCCGGGCCGCCACGAGCTCGTCGGCCCCTCTGCTTCCTCTTCAATTCTTTAGCGAGGACCATCGGTGAGTTGTGTATTTGTGATCACGCGTGCCTCTGGCTACCTCGAGTACCTCTGTGTGTATCTAGTGGCCAATCTATATTTAGGTTTTGCACTAATTCTAGGGTTCATCCTTGTGTGCTTGTGAATTGATGCTATGATCTGGTAGTGATGCTCAGTGAAGAATGTGTTCTCTGCACCTTAGTGCTTGTTGTCATCCTTAGATAATGTGATGCTGTGGTTGATTCGATGCTATGTTAATCTGATGCTAGTGTTGATCTGATGCTAGTGGCTCATTGTGTTGCCTCTGATTAGTAACATGGTTGCTTATTGTGTTCATCTTCTATCAGTATCTTGATACTGACATTAACACTGTCAGTGATGATCCACTGCACCGGTGAGTATTTGCTTGTATGTTCCTCCATAGATTGCGCTTAATTATTATTAGAGTCTGATGATTCTTTGGAGATAAGTTGATATATTAAATGATCTCTAAGTATGGTCTTAGGGAAATGATATATATATTGGTCTGCTAGTTTATTTATGAAAGCTAGACTACGTGGTTGGCTTAGCTGTAGGATCATTTCTTGTGAAACCATCTTAGAATGGTACACAAGTTGATCTTGTTGCTGGCTTTACTTATCGTCGGTACTTGAGACTTGATAGATGCTTAATGATAAGTTGAAAATTTCACTTAATGTTTATGCCTATGATGCTGGTCTGATGCTCTAGGAACTAAGTTCCTGTGTTGTTATCACTTTCAAAGTTGGTTAAGGCATCAGAATTTCTTGCTGGATCTTGGATCCTAGTTGGTTAAGTTAATTGATTTGTTTGTAGCTTATGAGATTTGAGGTTCTACTCTTTCTTGGATATGTGCCCAAATCTTATAAGAACAAATGATAGAACATATAAGTTGCCTTTTTGGTGTCACCAAATCTATGAGGTTGGTCTGAGATTTTGGTGTGTTTGTTAGAGTTTGGTTTTGGCCTTTATATTTGAAATCCTCTAGTATAGGTTCACCCCACTTGGGTGATCATTGAGAGGATATTTTATGAAACAACACATATTTTCTGTTCAGATAAGATAAACAGATCATGTGGATATTTATGACACTCACCACAAAAATGGATGATTGTGGTGGCTTGATGTGCCGGTGGTGTTGCTGGCCTATTCCAATCCTTCACTTCCTCATGTTGTTCTTGTTTCCCATGATTCCTATGCTTGGCCTTGATCTACCCTGCTCCTCCTGCCTCCTGTGAGCTTGACCTTGCTATCCACCTGATCCTCCCCCTCCTTATGTCACCATCTGGTGATACTTGGATTGATCTGGTATGAGGTTTTGTTGGCTGGTTTGCTTGGCTTTGGCTAAGCTGGTTGTTCTTGTGTTCTGTGAGCAATGGAGAGATGCACTAGTGCTTGCCCACGGCTGTGCTTGGTCCTTTTACTTATTTGAACTACTGGGGCTATGTCGACAGCACACCCATGCATTTAGGTGACTGGGCTGTTTGTGTGTCTGCTGCATGGTTGTGGATATGCTCAATGAGGTGTTCTACCTTTGGATCTTGTTACTATTAATCTTCCTAGTGAAACTTGCCCCTTTACTTGTTGTGATCATTTGACTTGTGGCTTATTTGTTATGAAAGATTGAATTCTTTCATATTGGTGAAACTTTCCCCTAAAAGATTTACTCAATGATGTAAAGTTGAGCAGTACAACTCACTGCTCTCTACTCAGAGTAAAATTTAATAATTTAACTTTCATTTCCTTTTTGTTTATTCTTTGTTTTGCAGGTACAAGCTTTGAAGATTCAAGATTAGTATAGGTTTACTTTTAGACAGATCACTACCTTTGTAATTTTTATTTCATCCTTTTGTAAGGAATGTGTAATAGTTTATTAATATGTAAATATTCCTCTTTTTGTAATTTCGTTTCTGTAAAGATTCTTTATTGACTTAATGAGTTACTTTTTGTAACTTATTCATGGAATAAATATTTGGAATAAATATTCATTTCTTTAATTGTATTTCTTATTTAGAGTTTCTATTACTATATATTAATTCTTGATTAAATAATATTACTAAATCATAAATCTAATCTTTTAAAATATAAACTCAAATCTCAAGTTTGAATTCAAATTCCTTCCCCCAAAACACATTAATTCATAAAGATCATGTCAAAATTTATAACAATCACTCTCCAAATCTATTCCTAAACTTAGAGAGAGAAAGAAACTCTGATCACTTTAAGTTTTTATTTGGCAAAAAATTTACCCACATTTTGCAGATGAATGCATGCATATGCACAATTTCCTCAATCTACCCTTCGTTGGTTCCTAAATGTTGGGATGTTACATACGCCGATCTCAAGGTCGTTCCAAAGTGTAACGGCTCCAGCGGCTCTGACAACTCCAGGTGCCACAAGTACAACACCCCCGAGGAAGTCGCACACATACGGTGCTTGACGATGAATCCTTCTTCTCTGATCCAGTAGAGATCACCGAAGTAGATCTTTTGGATCCAAACCCCGCAGCATGACGGCGCTCCGTGATACGTTGGAAGCGTATCTATAATTTTTGATGTTCCATGCTTGTTTAGTATCTACTTTGCTTTGCTTTGTACACACTTTGAGGTGCTTTTCATATGTTTTCTGGTACTAACCTATTAACAAGCTGCCACAGTGCAAGTTGCCTGTTTTCTGCTGTTTTTGGTTCTAGAAAAGCTAGTAAGGAAATATTCTCGGAATTGGACGGGACAAAAGCCAAAGTCAATATTTCACCGAGGAGAACAAAGAGTCTAGAGGAGAGATGGAGGGGCGCCATAGGGTAGATGCACCCCCAGGCACGGCCTAGAGTGGGCCCACGCCTGGGCAGGGTGTGGGCCACCTGGCCGCCTCCCAGCCTCGCTTCTTCACCTATAAGAAGCCCCCGATGCCTAAACCCTAAGCACCCGATTAATATTCCACGAAACCGTCTGTAGCCGCCGCCACCATCGTCCCTAGATCGGGGGGATCTAAAGCTCTTCCTAGCACCCTGCCAAAGGGGAGATCATCCCGGAGGCCTTCTTCTGCATCATGCCAGCCTCCGGTATGAAGCGTGAGTAGTTCCACCTTGGACTACGAGTCCATGTAGTAGCTAGATGGTTGTATCTCCTCCTTGTTGTTTCATGTCTAGACCTTGTGAGCTCAGTTCATGATCAAGATCTCATCTATTTGTAATCATGCATGTTGTGTTTGCAGGGATCCGATGGATATTGAGATTACTATGTCAGATTGATTAATTGTTTTGTCTTATTGATTCTATCATGTCTATGTTTTTTGTGATCTTGCATGCTCTCCGTTGTTAGTAGCTATCTTGGCCAAGTAGTTGCTAGTGACTCCAAGAGGGTGTATTTATGCTCGATAGTGGGTTCATGCCTCTATTTAATCAAGGGAAGTGACAGAAATATCTAAGGTTGTAGATGTGTTGTTGCCACTAGGGAGTAAACAACGGTCTCTTGTTCATGGAACAAGTGGATTGTTTATCTTACACACTTTGCTTAAAGCAGTTGTCTGTTGCTTGCAACTTAATACTGGAGGGGGTTCGGATGATAACCCAAAGGTGGACTTGTAGTCATAGATGCAGTTGGATGGCAGTCTATGTATCTTGTTGTATTGCCCAATCGAATCTCATAGGATCTTTATGTCTAGTATTACATTGTTATGCCTTGCTCAGTCTTGTCAATTACCTGCTGTAATTTGTTTACCCAGCATGCCATGTTTGTTTATCTAAGGAGAACACCTCTAGTGAACTATGGACCCCGGTCCAATCTTTACCATTGATACATCTTCCACTGTTACTGTTTACTTGCTGCAAACCATCATCACCTTCCGCACCATACAGTTAATCCTTTGTTACAGCAACCGATGAGATTGACAACCTCACTGTTAGTTGGGGCAAAGTCTTGAGTTTGTGTTCTGCAGGTTTCCATGTTGCTTGCAACACCTTTGAGACGTTTCCTTCCTCCTACTGGTTCGATAACCTCGGTTTCTTACTAAGGGAGAACTTGTTGTTGTGCTGCATCATACCTTGATCTTGGGGTTTCCCGACAAAGCGTCAACACGCATCACTCCGCGATGAAGAAGTACCCCATTTGCATAGTCTAGACTTGGGACCACGGTCTCGGGAGAGAGATGGGGGAGAGAGAGGCGGCTGGAAACTTTTCCCAAAGCTAGGAAGCTTTTGGTTTTTCTGACAACTTAATTGCCCACATATGCCTCTTCTTATATAGGGGAAGGGGACCACAAATCTCAATGGCTAAGCCATGTGGTACTAAACAAAGGAGAGGAGAGGGGGAGGCTTGGCCTCCGGCCAAGGACCCTATGGGCCACACGCGGGTGCCCTAGGGCCCATGTGGCCACCTACTCCCTCTCTGCCCTTTTGGTTTTTCCCTCATGGGCCCTTCCACTTAGGGAATTGGCCTAATAGGGAATTTAACCTTTTTAATTCCTTTTCTTTTATTAAATAAATCAATATTTAATATCTATTTACATATTATTTTCTCCTCGTGGCTATGGAACTCCTTCCATACCACTTTGGACATCCTCCGGATCTTCCCGGAACTCTTCCGGTTTCTCTCTCTCTTTTCTTCGGTGATTCCGATGATACCAAAACGATCTCCAAGCTTTGTCAAACCCTTAAGCGTGTTACCCTATGGTTCGGGAACATTCCATACATGGTCGAGACCCCTCTCGGACCAATGATCATTAGCGGGACCTGGATGCCCATAATAACCCTTATGCATTCCTTGAAACTTTGTCGTTGGACCATCAATGTTGTGTCCTATTCCTTTTGTCTCTAAGATACTTGCTTGTCCGAAATTTTATCAACGACATCACCATGTCGGGTTTAACAGCATTACCGGCAATTGCTACTTTACTCGTTCCGATAAGTGATATTCCCGTGTCCTAGTCACATGTTGCACAGCTCATGGATATAACTTTTCCAAGTGGTCCTAGAGTATCTTTTGTCACACGGATGGATAAATCCTGCTCTTGACACATATTCCTCAACTATCACATAAAACATGCTTTTCATGATCTACAAACACATAATTTCTATCAAGCTCAAAAATAGTGGGATTAAAACCTTCAAACCCACTTTAAATTTTTTTATAACAACATGACTGATCATTCTCAATACGTATGGGGTTCCAAGATAAAGTCAAGACCCCTCCAATCTCATTTTCAATAGTAGTACAATTAATATTATCAACCAATATAGGACCATCAGCTAGATCTTTATCATAAACATTTTCTAAGCAAAAATCTTTAGTACCTTGCATTTCAAAGTTAGGCACAAATAAAGGATTATCATAGATAGCAAGTGCATAATTATTATCACAAGTTTTACCCATAGTAGATATTTCAAAAGAATCCACAGGAACATAACATTCATCCTCCTTTGGTAAGCATGGGGGACAATCAAATAATGTAAGGGATAAAGAGTTACTCTCATTAGAAGGTAGGCATGGGTAGCTAATCCATTCTTCCTCCTCTTGATCATCACTCTCCTCCTCTTTTTCATCTAATGATCTTTCGGGTTCAGCAATTTCTTCTTCCATAGGATCCTGCAAGGCATTAGTCTCTTCCGTTGGTGGAGAGCATCTATTAAGATATTTAAGAATATAGCCATTTTTTTCCTGGTAATTATCAAAGCAAAATTTAAGTATATCATAAACCTCATATTTACAAGGTGCATCATCAGTATTTTCAAGCAAATAAGCAAGGTCGAATGCACCCTTCCAAGCAATAAATTCTTCAATTTGTTCCACATCATAAAAGTCATAATTTTTCTTAACACAAGAAGATATGGTAACATTATCATTATACTCACATTGAAAAGGGAGGTGTTTATACCTCCTACAGCAACAAGATTTATCAAAGCCAAGTAGAGCACACGTTTCTAGCAATGGTTCACAATTTATCAATTTGTTCCCATAAGTGTTTCCCTTTTTGTGGCAAGCGGTGTTACTCATAATAGTTTTGTTCTTCCGTGAACCCATCTTGCCAATAAGATCTAGTTTCAAAGAAACCAACCACTGGTAGAAAGCATGACAAAGCAAGGCAATAACAGACCAACAACTATAGTAGGAACTAATTTTTTGTGTGTTTTTGATAAAGAGAAACAAACTAGTAAAACTAATTTTTTTGTTTTTTTGATAAAAATAAACAAGCAAAATAAAGCAAAAGAAACAAAGCAAAACAAAAACAAAGTAAAGAGATTGGTTGTGAGAGACTCCCCTTGCGAGAATCTTCTTTCTCCTTGAAAGGTGATTGACGAGGAGGAAGAGATTGAGATGTCCTTATATCCCCGGCAACGACGCCAGAAAATCTTGACGTGGCTCGGTTGACATAGAGCCTGTTGGGAGACCCCAAGAGCAAGGTGTGATGAGCACAGCAGCAAGTTTTCCCTTAGTTATGAAACAAAGGTTATCGAACCAGTAGGAGTAAGGAAACAAATCTAAGGTGTTGCTAACAACTTGGAACCTGCACAACACAAACTCAATACTTTGCCCCAACTTACAGCGAGGTTGTCAATCTCACTGGTTTGCTGAAAACAAAGGATTAAACGTATAGTGTGGAAGATAGTAGTTGCTTGTAGAAAGTAATAGTAAAACAGTAAACAGTAGATGGTGTATCAATGATAAAGATTGAACCGGGGTCCACAGTTCACTAGAGGTGTTCTCCTTAAGATAGATAACATGTTGGGTGAACAAATTATAATGGGGAAATTGACAGATTGAGAAAGCATAACAATGCATATACTAGACATCTTGACTCCTATGAGATTTGATTGGGCATTACAACATAATACATAGACCATAATCCAACTTCATCTATAACTAATAATCCACTTTAGATTATCATTTGAACCCCCTCCAGTATTAAGTTTCAAGCAACAGATAATTGCATTAAGGAATGTGTGTAAAGTAAATAATACATTTGCCCCATGGACAAAGGATTATTGTTTTCTCCCTAGTAAACATCACATCTACAACCTTAGAGATTTCTGTCACTTCCCCAGATTACTAGAGGCTTGAACCTACTATCGAGCATAAATACTCCCTCTTGGAGTTTCAAGCATCTACTTGGCCAAAGAATCTATGAACAACGGAGAGCATGCAAGATCACAAATAACACAGACATGATAGAATCAATAATCAATCTGACATAGTATCTCAGTATCCATCGGATCCCCTCAAACACAACATGTATGATTACAAATAGATGATCTTGATCATGAACGGAACTCACAAGGTCTAAACATGATAGCACAAAGGAGGAGAAACAACCATCTAGCTATTGTATGGACCCATAGTCCAAGGGTGAACTACTCACGCATCACTCCGGAGGCTGGCATGGTGATGAAGAAGGCCTCAGGGATGATCTCTCCCCTCTGGCAGGGTGCCGGGAAGAGCTTCAGATCCCCCGATCTCGGGACGATGGTGGCGGCAGCTACGGACTGTTTCGTGGAGATTTTATCAGGTACTTAGGGTTTTCTGCATCGGGCTGCTTTTATAGGCGAAGGGGCAAGGTCGGTGGGCGCCCGAGGGGCCACACCTAGGGCTGGCACGCCCCCTGGCCACGCTGCCACTGGGTGTGTCCACTTCATGGCCCCCCTTCGGCTGCCCTTCGGACTCCCTGTTCCTTCTGGTAAAATATTGACTTTGGCTTTTGTCCCGTCCAATTCCGAGAATATTTCCTTACTAGCTTTTCTGAAACCTAAAACAGCAGAAAACAGGCAACTGGCACTACGGCATCACGTCAATAGGTTAGTTCTGGAAAATGTATAAAAATACCTCAAAGTGTACACAAAACATAAGAAAGTTGATACTAAACAAGCATGGAGCATAAAAAATTATAGATACGTTTACGACGTATCATTCCTCACTTTCCCAATCTTGCTCCGAGTGAAAACCCTAGATTCGCGGATCGGGCGGTGGCGGCGCGTCTGCGTCGTGCTCTTCTTGAAGACGCCGTCTTGGAGATCACGGTGTGCGGCCCTCCGTTGGTGGTGGGCGGAGATGTGTTGCTTCTTCCTTTGGCTATCTTCGGCAAAGCTTGCTTCGGTTTCTACACCCTGGTTCCTTGTTGAGGGCTACCTCAGGGGTCCCTCTTGGCTGTGGGCAGCGTGGCCCGGTTCCTGGTGGTGGTCGGTCTCCGGTGGCGTGGCTTCGATGACCTGCCTGTTTGTTAGCTCACCCTTTGGGCGAGTCCCGACCCGACACTGCTGTTGTTGGCTTCTACTCCGAGTTTCCGTAGTCTTCATAATGGCCGTGCCTACTGCACACTTTGTCAGTTGTGGCCCTCCTGGTAGCTCTATCTAGTGTTTGGGTGTGTTGTCCGCGCTTGTAAGCTAGGTTCAGCATCTTGTATCTTCTCGCCATTCTTGGCGCTATTAATTTATCGCCGGACCTCTGGCCTATTTTCGAAAAAAATAATTATTAGATTATATTTTTATCAAAATTTTAAACAAGTATGTGTTATCTGCTTCCATGAGTGCATTTCAAAAAAAAATGTTTACCAAATATTGCTTATAAGTATATATAAATAATCACACAAATTACACCAGGTATATATACTTCACCTGTGTATGCACAGATGGCCATGTCGGCTCCATTTGGTCGACTTGCTCTACAGCAAGAAGGAGATAGGCTCTTCTCCCCAGCTACAAAACACGACCGTAACCTGACGGTATGGGTGGGACACCCTACGACCAAGGCCTACATGTGGTGTATGAATTTTTATGTGTAATTTTTTTTTAAAAATTAAGACGGCAATAGAGATATGAATAGGCAGTGTGAGATGATGGTTCTACACGAGAACATTACTTGATATGATTGGGGGTGTCTTAAACATGTCATCTATTTTTAATAGCTAGCTTGCAGGGATACATGAGGTCGTCTTTATAGGTTGACTAAAGTTTTAAAATATAATGAGGAAAGAAGTTGGAGAGATCTCGAATTTTTGTTGATGTATTTGTAGAATCAATGTGATAGAAACTGCGCGATGTCTTATCATTCGACACCTTTTGCAAAATGAAGACAATTGTTTCATATGTGTGTTTGTATAATCTTTATAGTATTCCGTTGCAACACACGGGCATTCAGATAGTTAATTAAATTCTCATAAAGAATAAGTTATATTTTTATTAGATAGATATTTCTTTTATGAACATTTTGAAATGCTATATCTATTTTTCTGATTTGTAATTATTTCACTATGTATTTTGCAAGCTTGATCATAGTTTCAATATGCAATAAGGCACGAACTACATATTACACTAATATTTTAGAAAACATTTCCAAAAGCCTCTTTAGAACTTGCTGCTACACCGCCATCTGCTGCCGCGGCAGCTAAATCCCTAAAATGTTGCACGGCATAGCTCATTTAGTCTCGGGTCCTCCACCCCCTGCTCTCCACCGTGACCACGATTGTGTACCTTTTGTCCTGATTCGCTACACAACCGGAACTAAAGGGGTGGGTATTTAGTTCTGATTGTGCAGTCTCGGTTGCGTAACCGGGATTGAGCTCTGTCTTTCCACTAGTGACTCGTACAACATAAGTAACAATGGAGAGGGGTGGGACTGAGAGAGCAGCATATACCAAACAACCCTTTGGCATTGCATCGAAGGAAACTAAAACAATACAATAAACTGATATACTTTGGAGGGGTGGCCAACATATATAGATGAACATTACCAGCAAATTGGATACAGATAGTCCAACACCTTGAATACTTACAAAAAGAAATATAGTTTAACAACTTGTGAAGCCCATCCAAGATGTAAATCAAAAAGGAAAATTTCCTCTGATCATCAGCACGACATCCCCCGTTTCTACTACTCCTCGTCATCGTCCTCATCCTGCGATTCATCCGAGGATTCATCGCCGGCGCTCCTGAGGTACTCCTTGTGGAACACGACGTAGCCATTGGTGATCAAATCAATGCGGATCTTGTGCACCAGGAGTATTTCACCGCCCTTCGTCTTGTGGCGACATTGTTCTTCTAGCAGAAGCCTTCTGTTCTGGATCCAGTCGGGCGGGAAGACCCCGCTGTCTTCGACGCCGAGGATGTCGTCGACAGTGGGTGTCTTGAGCAGGACCAACCAGATGCGGATGTCGTCGTTCGACATCCGAACCATGCCTAGGCCGGCCACGGATGCAGTCTCGGGCTTGGACTCCTTCATGATCCGTTCAATCGCACCCTCCAACTCCGTTGGGCTCAACGCCTTGGACTCGGGGAAGGTTTGCAGCTCTTCATTGACTCTCTTCCGCAGCCCGGAGGTTGGATCGACCATCATAGGCTCGGCGACGACGGGCTTGTGGCTCCCTACTATGGCTGAGGCAGCTTCAGGAGTGGATCCGCCCAATGCCCGAATATGCGTTCCTTCTCCTGCGTTTCTCTAGTAGGAGTATTTCACCGCCCTTCGTCTTGCGGCGACATATTTCTTCTAGCAGAAGCCTTCTGTTCTGGATCCAGTCGGGCGGGAAGACCCCGCTGGCTTCGACGCCGAGGATGTCGTCGACAGTGGGTGTCTTGAGAAGGACCAACCAGATGCGGATGTCGTCGTTCGACATCCGAACCATGCCTGGGCCGGCCACGGATGCAGTCTCGGGCTTGGACTCCTTCATGATCCGTCCAATCGCACCCTCCAACTCCGTTGGGCTCAACGCCTTGGACTCGGGGAAGGTTTGCAGCTCTTCATTGACTCTCTTCCGCAGCCCGGAGGTTGGATTGTCCATCATAGGCTCGGCGATGACGGGCTTCTGGCTCCCTACTGCGGCTGTAGGCAGCTTCAGGAGTGGATCCGCCCAATGCCCGAATATGCGTTCCTTCTCCCGCGTTTCCCGGGCATAGGCGGTGGGTCGTCTCTCGTCGCCGGTCGCCGCCATAGTGTCCTTTTTGCTGTTCGGGGTGGTCTCGATCTATCCGTATCGATCTATATATATATATATATATATATATATATATATATATATATATATATATATATATATATATATATATATATATATGGGCTCTTGTTGAATTTATTTAGTACCTACGTGTGTCGAAGAAGTTTTGTAGTCCGTGTCAATGACTAGATCCGATTGGTAAAAGTCTGCTAGCTAGCTGATTACTATTTGGTAAATAAACATGATTGACTTGGCCTGGTAGGTTAGTACGTCACGTTGCTTCGTGGGGTGGCACAATCTGGGCACGCACACTCGACTTAGTGGGATGGCGTCCCAGGTGCGTCCGGTCAGCTTTGAGATCAAGACTCTGCACGTGTTGTGTTCAACGAGATCAAACTGAAGCTGGGTGTGAGAGCTAGAGTTCTCAATCTGCCGGTATGTATGTATCAAGAAATGGTTGGATACTATATCTGGATTTCTTGTTGGCTTACACGACTATCAATATAGTTGTAGAAGAACTCCAAATTCAAATCTTTTTCATCCGCGATGATCATATGATGGAGGATCCTCGTCTCCAAACCGGCCTTCATCTCCGTGCACAGGTCTTGCGCGGAGCCATTCCTGGTCGCTGCCGTGACCCGCGGGGTCAGCTGCTACCGGACCACCACATCTGTGCAGATCATGGACATGAGTGAAGACATCCCTAAGTAAGAAATTCTGGCTGCAACAAAGACATCGCGAAGTAAGAAATTTTGATCGCTGCACATAATAAACAAATTAACGATACAGAATGCATGAGAGAGCTGAACTGACTTGTTCAACACCACATCCGTTACCCCTCTTGTACCCCTTTTTTTTTAGAAAAGAGCATATATTGATATCGCGAGATACAATTACACCTAGTATCTGCAACAAATAAAGTATCCTATTGGCATTACGGATGCACATAGCAACAAATTAACTCTAGAATCCTCTTGTACTGTCGCCCTCACTTTCCGATGTCGCTGCTATAAGACCAAAACCACCAAGCCAAAACCTCATCGCCACCTGGATTCAAACCACCATTAACAGTCCCCAGACATTGGCTTTCATGTCATTCTCTGCGACTGACATCACCATGGGACTAAAGGCATGTCCTTGATGGCAACAGACTGCAAAGCTTCTCATCACTCCCTCTGAAACCAAACGGTCAGATAAAAATATGGTTGCGCGTGACCAAAATCCATCCAATCTAGCGAACTCTGGCATGCTAGTTTGGGCACCTGGTGGCCCATAATAGAGGTAGCAGTGGCATCTCAGAACAGGAGAGAGCTCAATCCTTTGGTTGTGCTTATAGTGAGATCTCTATGGCTAGAAGGCAACACGCGTGTGTGTTCGACAGGAAATCTTCGCCGCCCCCTATAGTATGTAGCGGAATTAGGCAAACCTTTGATCTGTGGAGAGCAGCAAAACTAGGCAGAAGCGGACCGTCGTGAGATGTAACCTAGGTGTGAGTGTGGTGTCCCAGGGCGAGGATGCTCGACCCTGGATCTCTGTAACATAACTCTATATCTACCTTAATGAAAGAATACACGCAAGGCTCACGCGTGTTCTTGAAAAAAAATTGGAGTTCACCGGCAGAGCCTTTCGGAACTCGACACTCTAGCCAGAGGGAGGAAGACGGGCATCAAATAGATCATCGTCTTGGCGCGAAAGGGATCCTAGGACCAGATCGAACCACCTTTATTCGGAACACCCACCACACGCTCTCTAGATCCACCAAGGCCGCCGCCCGAGGCTCGGCACCCACCTAGCCCACCGTCGGCAGCACCACCACGGTTCCACTCCGAGCACGCAGCCAGGCGCCGCCATGTCTCCCACCTCAGCAGACCTAGACCCACTGACCCACCCCTGGGGCCGATCAGGATCAGAAGGCCACGATCATGGGGCACAACCTCCAGGATGTATCACCACCTCCACTGTTGAGACGTTGAGATCGTCGCAAGTAGTCCATGGAACCGCACCGCCATCGTCCTGCGAAGCCTTCACCACATCATCGGGGATTGGTGACCCTGCCCGACGAGAAAACGCACTGCCACCACCATCAAAGGCACGGGCTTTGCCTTGCCATGACTCCGGGCGGTGGCGAGGGGAGGAGGAAGGTTAGGGAGGGGTTGTAGCCATCGGTGCAGTTGCCCCCTACCCTTCTCCTTTACATGTATGTATACTGGTATGGAGTAGTACTCAAACCCACATACAACTCCTCTTGTACCCCTCTCCTTTACATGTACATATATAGTTATGGAGTAGTACGCGAACCCACATACGACTCCCTCCTTGTACGCTAAGGCGATAGGGATTGTCTATCAATCTATAAACATGTAAAAGAGACCATCAACAGGGTCATCACTTCTGCATACCATTGACATATTATTAGAGCTATAGCTCTCCTCTAACCTAGCCACCGCAAACATATGTACATAAAGATCAAGATCATTCTTCCCTCCTGCCTCCAAGTCATCCTCCACATCGATGACGACATTGTTGCAGCCTTGGGTTCCACTCCCTCCCAAATACTTGTAGGGTTCGCAACAAAGGCAACAAAAAATTTCCTACGATGGGAACAACTATGTACCAAGATCTTGATCATCCACAAGTATAGGGGGTGTATCATAGTACTTTCGATAAATAGGAGTGTCGATCCCAACGAGGAGCAGAAGGTGTTGACTAGTGGTAAGGAGCAGGAAATATCTGTAAATACTTAGCAAACGGATTTTTAGGGGTTTTCTGAGAAAGCAACAAAACAAAGTGCAAGCAATAAATACAACAAACAAACGCAGCAAGTAGCCCAATCCTTTCTTAACAAAGGACAAGCCGGTGGAAATACTTATAAGGACCAAACGTTCTCGAGGACACATGGGAATTCTGTCAAGTGCTTTCGCTTCATATAGCTAAGTACTCTTCTTTGATGTTGTAAGTGTTGTGTGGGTGAACCTGTGCTAATGTACCGACCTTACTTGGACTAATACATACTTATGATTAAACCCCCTGCAAGCATCCGCAACTATAAGAAAGTAATTAAGATATGAACCTAACCATAGCCTTAAACTCTGAGATCCTACGCTCCCTTGTCCAAAGGTGTCCTAACGGGGGTTTAGGTTTCTGTCACTCCGGCAACCCCACAATTAGTAGCAAAATACACAATGCATTCCCCTAGGCCCATAAATGGTTTAGTATCATGTAGTCGACGTTCACATGACACCACTAGAAGAATAGCACCACAACTTAAATACTAAACCATTGAATAATAACTCAACACAAATCCACTACTAACAACATGACTTCTCCCATGTCCTCAAGAACTAGACGAACTACTCACAAGACATCATATGGATCAAAATCAAGGATGATATGGTAATGGATAACAATCTAAACATAAACAATAATCCAATGGTTCCACTCACAAGCATCAACTACAATAGTAATTAACACCGGGAAAGTTTCCCCTAAGAACTAATGCAAGATCCAACATAACTATTACAGCGGGATGGAGTGGTGATGATGGTGCTGGTGGAGATGATGGTGTGGATGATGATGATCCCGATGAAGCCTAGCTTGACGGTGGTGTTGATGGAGACTATCTCCCCTCCCCGGGAAGGAATTTCCCCGGCAGAAATCTGTCAGCCGGAGAGCTCTTTCTCTCTCCATGTTTTCCGCCCCGCAGAGCAGCGGAAATTTTTCTATGGTCCGCTCCCTTGGTATTAGGGTTCCGAGAGGAAGATATAGGGGAGAGGTCAAAGTCGGAGGCCGGCCAGGTGGGCCACACCTGCCCTAGGCGTGGCCAGGGGGGACCGCGCCTAGGGGTGTGGGCCTCCTGTGGCCCAGCTACACCTCCCCTTCTGGCTTCCTTCGTCTTTTGGGAAAATATAATTTTCCAATATTTTTCTGGTATTTTTCTGATCTTCGCGAAATTGCATCAAAACACCTCTTTTTCCATCAGAAACCTGACTCCGGCAGTCCATCCTCAAGAATCATCCAACATGCAAAATCAGAGGAAAAGACATAAGTAACACCTCATAATAAGACATATATCAATGAATAGAGGCAAATTATGATTAGAATGGTGATGCAAATTGGACGTATCAACTCCCCCAAGCTTAGACCTTCGCTTGTCCCCAAGCGAAAACTGAGCTCAGTAAACATGTCCACAGGTTTATGGAGTGAAGTGTTGATAAAAGAATACGGACAAGAAGCATAAACAAAGCAACTCACAATTATATAACTTAGCTTTCAACAAGTACATGAGTCACAATAGAGATGCATAAAGATAAATCATAATTGGAATTGGCAAACTTTGTTCTTGGTCAGAGAACACCTGGCAAACAGTTTCACAAAAAGCTTTTTGTAGAAGTCTTCAAAATAGGAGTACTCTTTGCTCAAAAAGGTTTTTCACAATGAAGGCTTTCAAAGTAATACTCAATAGATAAGAGTATTGTGCAAACAAGGAAGATAAAGAACATGATTGAATAAATCACCATACGAATGCTTGCAACACAACAACTCAAATGCTTGCTAGAGATAGAGAGGAAATAGGCTTGTGACTCAACTTGGAAATAGGAGAAAGGTCCCTTCATAGAGGGAAGCAGGGATTTCAAGTCATTAAGAGCTTCCAAAAGATTATGGTACTTACTAGCTTTGAGCCCTCATTGCCCCTATCATAGGCATATTGAGATGATTAAGGTTAAAGTGAACAAGGATGGAGTATATGCTTGACAAAATATAAGTTGGCAATCCCATGTCCCTTGAGTACGAGGGTCGCTCCTCATGCTACTCAACTTTAGTCACCGGTAAGTTCTTGTCATTGTAAGTACATGTGTATCATAAAGAACCGCCAGTGGGGTACCCCTTGCACATGGTACAGGAGCTATCCCATAACCAAAATGACAAGGCAAGCATACAATGAGCATCTCAGCGATCTTTTTATTTACTATTGGCATAGCTTTTTATTGAGGATGCTTCACAGAATGCTCATTATGGTGATGCTGCAAGTTTCCACCGTGATTAGGCATGGCTTAGGCTAGCGGCCCAGGCGTTTTTCTAACACACATACATCACTCCATGGACTTACAAGTTCCCTCTTTATTTCACACCGTCGACATCCGCAAACAAAAGAGCATGATATCAACTGTGTACAACGTACATGTGCAATGTTGAAAGCGTTCCCCGTGACAGCACGGTTCTGCTAATTCCAACGTATAGATGCAAGCATATACAACTTCGATGACACAATGGTTAAAGTCTATTAGGGGCAAGAAAATAAGGTATGCCATCAAGTTAGTGATAGCTTTACTAACTAGTTTTTACATAACAAAATACTTTTTAATTCGAAAGATAGATGAAGCTTGAGAATTTTCTTGGAATATCAATAATGCTAATAGGTAGATATGGTGGACACAAATGGCACAAGCTTTGGTTCAAAGGGATTGGATGCATGATAAGTGTACCTTCTCAAAACAGGTTTTTGGCTAGCAAGGATGAGTAGCAAGCAAAAGAGTTGAAAGAAACAAGCAAACCTACAAGTGATAAATCCAAACATGCAATCTTCCTTGACGACACAAAAGATCTTAAATAAAGAATACTAAGCTTATGATCCAATCAAGAAAGAAAATAAATGATACAAAATACCTATAAGCGTTTCTCTTTTTCTTTCAAACCTCAAAAAGTGTTGCTACTGACCAGAGCTCGGTTTGCCAAAACCAATTTAGATTTACTTGATTCTCCCAAAGTGATGCCAATATTGATCAACAAGATCAATCATATAATATAGATTGCAAACTGAAATAAGAAGTGCAAAAAGTAAAATATGAAACTTCTCATTAATATTCCATAAAGGCACTCACACCAAGGGATACATAGATAATCAACTAAAGGAGAGATACTTACACATGCAAACCAAACTATAATATAACCTCTCTACCAAAGATATGAATCCACTAAAAAGGTAAAAGATAAAATATAATGATGGTGGTACCGCGACACCCCCCCAAGCTTGGAACAAACCAAGGGGATGCCAAACCTGATGATGAATTACTCCTTCAGCGGTGGTGGTGTTCTATTGATAAGCTCTTCAATAATTTTATTCAAATCCTCAATCTCAAAGGTCAGAGTACGAATCAACTCCAAATTCTGCTCAATCGGTTCATGATCATGTCGGGCCGAGAATTCCAGTCCTTGTTATTCTCTCCCTACTCTTCCTTCGTAGTGTGTTCCTCCCCTGCATGGTTAGAACGAGGCATATCCCACATCGAGGGCAAATTCCCTTTGGGCACCTATTGATATTGATGCTCATGTATAAGAGTATGGACGGGTCTCTTGGTACGTGGAAGACATGACCGTGGATTGTAGATAAGACGTGGAGGTTTCCCTCCTGTAGACATCCGTGCTGTCCTCCTAAGCTTGGTAGGTTTTGCCACCACTCCAATGCTTGCGATGGTAGCGCGGGTGTCCGGATGCTTGTACTCCTCCATGTCTTCTTCATCCCCAACAAAAATATCCTCCTCCTTGGGGTTTTGAGGATCATCTTCCTTGGGCTTCTTGCCTTTGTCGTTGGCGGAGACCATGGTGCTCTAAACTTGAGAATATTTCCTGACAGAAACAGATCGAAACGAAAACACGACGAGAACACGATGCACGAACCTCGGGGGGACCCGAGGGGTTATATATTACGAAGTTTCAAAGCATAAGGAAGGTGCTGATACGAAAACGAGGCAGAGACGGAGCTCGGGGTGCTCACACCCCCTCCAAGCGCGGCCAGCTGGGGCCTGCGCCTGGGGTGGGTGAGGCCACCCCGGACTCCGTTTCCTCCTCTGTTTCGTCTCGTAACCTGCCTTATGTATTAAAAACATCAAGAATATAAAAAGATTCGGCTTTCACGAACCTTCTGTTTTCACCACTTTTACCTATTCAAAGACGAACTCTACAGACTCTAGTGTTTGGTTCCTGATAAATTCTTCCGGAGTCACCATTTGAATAATATCAACATCTTCGTTATAAGAATCTCCAGAAATATAATGTTTTAGTCCTTGACCATTCACCACCTGTGTTGTGTCATCTTTAAAAGAAGATATTTTGATAGCACCTGAACGATATACCTCCTCAATAACAAAAGGTCCTTCCCATTTTGAGAGTAATTTCCCTGCAAAAAATCTGAGATGAGACCTATACAAAAGAACTTTCTCCCCAACATGGAACTCCCTTTTGAGAATTCTCCTATCATGCCATCTTTTTACTTTTTCCTTAAAGAGTCTAGCATTTTCATAAGCTTCACTTCTCCACTCATCTAAGGTACTCATGTCAAGCAACCTTTTCTCACCAGCAAGTTTGAAATCTCTATTCAACTCTTTCACTACCCAATAAGCTTTGTGTTCTAATTCTAAAGGCAAGTGACAAGCTTTCCCATAGACCATTTTGTAAGGAGACATCCCCATAGGATTTTTATAAGCAGTTATATAAGCCCATAAAGCGTCATTCAACTTTTTAGCCCAATTTTTCCTAGATCTATTGACAGCCTTTTGCAAGATAGATTTAATTTCCCTATTGGAGAGTTCTACCTGCCCACTGGTTTGGGGGTGATAAGCTGAAGCAATTCTATGGTTTACATCATACTTAGCGAGAGTTTTTCTAAACCCCCCCCCCATGAATAAAATGAGAGCCTCCATCAGTCATGAGATATCTAGGCACACCAAACCTAGGAAAAATAACATCCTTAAGCATTTTCAAAGAGGTCTTACCATCAGCGCTGTTTGTAGGTATGGCTTCTACCCACTTTGTAACATAGTCAACAACAACAAGAATATGAGTATACCCTTTTGAAGGAGGAAAAGGACCCATAAAGTCAAATCCCCAACAATCAAAAGGTTCAATAACAAGAGAATAATTCATAGGCATTTCATTGCGTCTAGAAATGTTACCAACTCGTTGACATTCATCACATGATAAGACAAACTTCCATGCATCCTTGAAGAGGGTAGGCCAATAAAATCCAGATTGTAAAACCTTTTGTGCAGTCCTATCCCCATCATGATGTCCTCCATAAGCACTGCCATGACATTTTCCCAATATCTCTTGTTGTTTGATGGCTCAGTTGATGTGGAGCCTGTTGGGAACCCCAAGAGCAAGGTGTGAAGCAGCACATCACCAAGTCTTCTCTCAGTAAGAAACCAAGGTTATTGAACTAGTAGGAGGAAGGAAACATCACACAGGTGTCGCAAGCAACGTGGAAACCTGCACAATACAAACTCAAGACTTTGCCCCAACTAACAGTGAGGTTGTCAATATCACTAATTGCTATAACAAAGGATTAACTGTATGGTGTGGAAGGTAATGGTTTGCAGCAAGTAAACAAGTAACAGTGGAAAATGTATCAATGGTAAAGATTGGACTGGGGTCCATAGTTCACTAGAGGTGCTCTCCTTAGATAAACAACATGGCATGAAGGGTAAACAAATTACAGCAGGGCAATTGACAGGAACTGAGCAAGGCATAACAATGCAATACAAGAAAAAAGACCCTATGAGATTCGATTGGGCAATACAACAATATACATAGACCGCCATCCAACTACGTCTATGACTAGAAGTCCACCTTCAGGTTATCATCCGAACCCCCTCCAGTATTAAGTTGCAAGCAACAGACAACTGCTTTAAGCAAAGTGTGTAAGGCAAACAATCCACTTGTTCTATGAACAAGAGACCGTTGTTCTCTCCCTAGTGGAAATAGCACATCTACAACTGAAGAGATTTCTGTCATTTCCCTTGGAAACTAGAGGCATGAACCCGCTATCGAGCATAAATACCCCCTCTTGGAGTCACTAGAAACTACTTGGCCAAGATAGCTACTAACAACGGAGAGCATGCAAGATTAGAAACAACACAGACATGATAGTATCAAATAGACAAAACCATTAATCAATCTGACATAGTAATCTCAATATCCATCGGATCCCCGCAAACACAACATGCATGATTACAAATAGATTAGATCTTGATCATGAACGGAGCTCACAAGATCTATACATGAAAGCACAAGGAGGAGATACAACCATCTAGCTACTACATGGACCTGTAGTCCAAGGGTGAACTACTCACGCTTCATACTGGAGGCTGGCATGATGAAGAAGAAGGCCTCTGGGATGATCTCCCCTCCGGCAGGGTGCCGGGAAGAACTTCAGATCCCCCCGATCTAGGGATGATGGTGGCGGCGGCTACAGAAGGTTTCATGGAGTTCTGATTGGGTGCCTAGGGTTTCTGCATCAGGAGCTTATTATAGGTGAAGAGGCGAGGCTAGGAGGCGGCCAGAGGGCCCACACCCTACCCAGGCGCCGGGTGGGCCTACCCGCGCCTAGGGGGGTGTGGCGGCCCTGGCTCGCCTCTCCGTATCTCTTCTGGACTTCATGTCGCCCATGGTAAAACATTGACTTTGGCGTTTGTCCCGTCCAATTCCGAGAATATTGATTTTCTGCCTTTCTGGAACCAAAAACAGAAGAAACAGGCAACTGGCACTATGGCAACTTGTTAATAGGTTAGTTCCAGAAAATATATAAAAACACCTCAAAGTATAGACAAAGCAAAGCAAAGTAGATACAAAACAAGCATGGAGCATCAAAAATTATAGACATGTTTCCGACGTATCAAGCATCCCCAAGCTTAACTCCTGCTCGTCCTCGAGTAGGTAAGTGATAAAAGAATAATTTTTGAGGTGACATGCACCGTCAAAACCAAGATCAAACCATTTGCAAGCATTGAAAGCTGGGATCAAAGAACTCTAAACATGTGCATGAAAGATGGAGTTCTAACAATAAGACAAAGTAACTATGCATGAAACATGAAAGGCTACAAACAAAGATCATGAATAACATGCATTGAAAAACGTTTTTTTCACATACAGAAAACATGGCATAGTGGCATTCAGCTTGTCCCTCATAGAGTAGAAAATAGATGCATAGGACACCTTCAAAGTTCATAAGAGTGACTAGATACAAATAGCACAAGAACAAGTAATATCACAATATGCATCAATCAATAAGTTTTGGGACACTGCACACAGAATGCCAACTATGCTCTCTTAATGGTGCCTAAAGGTAGAAGGTGGAGACTCAATATAAAGGTGGAAGAAAGGCCCTTCTCAAAGGGAAGCAGGGATTTCAAGTTTCAAAACGAGCTTCCAAAAACTATGGTACTTGTTAGCTTTCAGCCCTCATTGTCCCTATCATAAGCATCTTGAAGTGATTAAGGTTAAAGTGAACAAACTATGTAGTATATGCTTGACAAAGTATAAGTTGGCAATCTCAAGTCCCTTGAATACGAGGGCCACACCTCATGCTACTCAACTTCAGTCACATGTAAGCTCTTGTCATAGTAAGTACATGCGTATCATAGAGAACCGCCGACGAGGTACCCCTTGCACATGGTACATGAGCTATCCCATAACCAAAATGACAAGGCAAGCAGACAATGAGCATCCCAGCGATCTTTTTATTTACTATGTGCATAGCTTTTTAATGAGGATGCTTCACAGATAGCTCATTATGGTGATGCTGCAAGTTTCCACCATGATTAGGCATGGCTTAAGATGGCGCCCCAGGCGTTTCTCTAACACAAAATACATAACTCCATGGACTTACAAGCTCCCTCTTTATTTCACACCGGTTACATCCATAGACAAAAGAGCATGATATCAACCATGTACAAAGTACTGCAATGTTCAAAATGTTCCCCATGACAGCATGGTTCTGCTAATTCCAACGTATAAGTGCAAGCATATACACCATAGATGACACAATGGTTCAAGTTTATTAGGGGCAAAGAATATAAAGTGTGACATCAAGTTCATGAGGGCTTTAATCACTAAGTTTTCACATAACAAAATACTTTTTAATTGAAAGATAGCTGAAAACAAGAATATACTTGGAATGGTGTAACACACCATGCATAGGAATTTATAGTGGACACTTTGGGATAACTTGGTTTCTTGGGAGTTACAAGCATGAGTAGAACTTACTCATATAAGTGGAGGCTAGCAAAAGACTGGGAGCAACCAACTAAGAGAGCAATAATGGCCATAATCATGCAGAGCAACAAAACATTACTAATCAAAGCATAGAGTGGTACTACAAGTCAAGGACTACAAGATCAAAGAGGCTATGGTGACTTGTTCATAGTCATAACATGGTGTGAGCATGTGCCAAGTCAACCCAAACAAAGCATCAAAGGAGAATATCACAATACTATGCTTTTGTATGCTAAAGCAACACATGATTTCTTCAAGGCACACTAAGCAATCCCAATTGTTTGGAACAAAACATGCTACAACAATAATCACTAAGCATAAGGTCAAAATAACACCTAGCATGTCATGCTAAAGTCTAAGTCACAGTCAATGCAAGCTCCTCTTGCACTTTTCAAGCAAGAACTTTCTACTCCTTTCCAACACCAAACAACTTATTTGAAACAACACAAAGAGAGAGGGGGTCCAAACTACTTTATTCAAGCAAACTAAGCAAAGCAAACGAAAACTAAGACGCTCTAAGAACAACACCACAGTGCATGAAACAATAAAAACAAAGTGTCTAGAAAGACCTGAGCTTTTTATTGATGAAGAAGGGGATGCCTTGGGCATCCCCAAGCATTGATGATTGTACCTCTTGGATATTTATTGGGGTGACACCGGGGTGGAATCCCCAAGCTTGAGCTTTTGTCCATTCTTCATCTCATTACATCATTCTCTCTCTACACCTAAAATTTTTCCTTCATACAAAACTTCACACAATCTTCATTAGAAACATTAGTGTATTCAAAAGATCATAGATCTTTGGGTTTAGCTTTGGAACAGAATTTTTTTTCACTAAAAACACAAGCTACTGTAGCAACTCCTTCAAAAAACTCAATTCCCTAAAAGAGAACTCAAAAAGGAATCAATAAGAAGCAAATCCAAATAATAGCAGGATTCTGTCAAAACAGACCAGCAGGTAGAAACCGATTTTTTCGAAAATCATATGTTGCTCAAATAAAAAAGTGTTGAACTAACGAAAGTTAGCTAACATATTTGGGGATTTATTAGTAAATTTTCAGTTCAATCCAACTTACAGAGACTCTTAACGAATTTTTATGGTGGAGGACAGAAATCTGTTTTGGGACAGCAACTCCCCAAATCTTACTTCCCTCTCATTAGAGGTCAATCTTGCCACAAAAAGCAAACAAAAAGGATAAGGAGAGGTCATTACTTATGTAATAACTTCCAATACTTAAGGAAACTCTTGGGTTATCTCTCAACAAGTACTTTTTTTAACGCCTTTAAGTTAGGCACAAGAGGCAAGAAATCAAGTATTTTCAAATGAGGAATTTAGATCAATACTTGCAAAGTCTTCAACTATGAGAGGTATCTCATACAAATGAGTTTTGGAGTATCCCTTCTCATCTCTCTTTGGTTTACTACTTTCATCAAAAGGATTTTCAGGAACAACCCAATCAAAAAAAATTCAAAGTCCTCATGCATACCAACAAGCTTAAAGGGTATGGGTATCTTAAATTCCTCTCTAGGCTTAGTTTTATCTGAAGCACCCACAACATTTACACATGAGCCTAGCATATTAAAATGCTCAAAGACCTTTTTGTCTTCCTTAGCAATGTCATGGAACTCTTTGAGTAAAGTTTCAAGAATAAATTCTCTCTTTTCAGCATTCTTTTGTTCTTTTAGTTTTAGGAACAAAATTTGCAACATGGGGTTAAGGCTAACAAACCTAGCCTCCAGCATATGAACTAAAGAAGCTACAACAATTTCATAATTAGGATCAAGTTCTGCTATATATTTATCCTCAATATCCTCATGCTTGCTAACATGATTGAAGAATTCTTCAATATTATTTTTCCCAATTATGGAGCCACTACCTATAGAAAGGTCCTTTAGGGTGAACTTGGGGAGCAACATGGTGAGCTAGAACAAGGTGGCAACTAGAGCAGGACCTATTTTTTGTGTTTTTTATAAGAGAAAGCAAATCAAACTAAACTATTTTTTTTGGAGTTTTGAAAAGAGGCAAACAAAACCAAGCAAAAGAAACTAAGCAAACTAAAAACAAAACAAAGAGAAAGGTTGAGGAGAACTCCCCTTTTGAAAACGTCCTTAGCCTCCCCGGCAACGGCGCCAGAAAACTTGTTGATGGCTCAGTTGATGTGGAGCCTGTTGGGAACCCCAAGAGCAAGGTGTGAAGCAGCATAGCACCATGTCTTACCTCGGTAAGAAACCGAGATTATCGAACCAGTAGGAGGAAGGAAACATCACACAGGTGTTGCAAGCAACATGGAAACCTGCACAACACAAACTCAAGACTTTGCCCCCAACTAACAGTGAGGTTGTCAATCTCACCGGTTGCTGTAACAAAGGATTAACTGTATGGTGTGGAAGGTAATGGTTTGCAGCAAGTAAACAAGTAACAGTAGAAGATGTATCAATGATAAAGATTGGACCGGGGTCCATAGTTCCCTAGAGGTGCTCTCCTTAGATAAAAAACATGGCATGAAGGGTAAACAAATTACAGCAGGGCAATTGACAGGAACTGAGCATGGCATAACAATGCAATACCAGACAAAAAGATCCTATGATATTCGATTGGGCAATACAACAATATACATAGACCGCCATCCAACTACGTCTATGACTAGAAGTCCACCTTCAGGTTATCATCCAAACCCCCTCCAGTATTAAGTTGCAAGCAATAGACAACTGCCTTAAGTAAAGTGTGTAAGGTAAACAATCCACTTGTTCTATGAACAAGATACCATTGTTTTCTCCCTAGTGGCAACATCACATCTACAACCGAAGAGATTTCTGTCACTTCCCTTGGAAACTAGAGGCATGAACCCACTATCGAGCATAAATACCCCCTCTTGGAGTCACTAGCAACTACTTGGCCAAGATAGCTACTAACAACGGAGAGCATGCAAGATCACAAACAACACAGACATGATAGTATCAAATAGACAAAACCATTAATCAATCTGACATAGTAATCTCAATATCCATCGGATCCCTGCAAACACAACATGCATGATTACAAATAGATTAGATCTTGATCATGAACAGAGCTCACAAGATCTATACATGAAAGCACAAGGAGGAGATACAACCATCTAGCTACTACATGGACCCGTAGTCCAAGAGTGAACTACTCATGCTTCATACTGGAGGCTGGCATGATGAAGAAGAAGGCCTCTAGGATGATCTCCCCTCCGGTAGGGTGCCGGGAAGAACTTCAGATCCCCCCGATCTAGGGATGATGGTGGCGGCGGCTACAGAACGTTTCGTGGAGTTTTGATCGGGTGCCTAGGGTTTTTGCATCGGGGGCTTCTTATAGGCGAAGAAGCGAGGCTGGGAGGCGGCTAGAGTGCCCACACCCTACCCAGGTGCGGGGTGGGACCACCCGCGCCTAGGGGGTGTGGCGGACCTGGATCGCCTCTCCGTCTCTCCTCTGGAATTCGTGTCACCCACGGTAAAATATTGACTTTGGCTTTTGTCCCGTCCAATTTCGATAATATTGATTTTCTACCTTTCTGGAACCAAAAACAGAAGAAAATAGGCAACTGGCACTGTGGCAACTTGTTAATAGGTTAATTCCAGAAAAGATATAAAAACACCTCAAAGTGTATACAAAGCAAAGCAAAGTAGATACAAAACAAGCATGGAGCAAAAATTATAGATACGTTTCTGACATATCATTGTTCAAATTTTGGAACACACCTTCTCATAATACCATCCACTCCTTTATACAAGTGTGGGTCATCCCAAAAGTAGTGCCTTAGATCATAAAATAATTTCCTTCTTTGCTGGACTGTAAAGGTTGGAGACAAATACTTGGAAACAATAAAGTTAGCGTAATCAGCATACCAAGGACTCGCATGCGGACTTACCCTTATTGCAGCCAACTGCTCATTTGGAAAACTATCATTAACAGGCAAGGGGTCAAAAGAAATGTTTTCCAAACGAGATAAATTGTCAGCAACAGGATTTTCAGCACCTTTCCTATCTACAATATGCAGATCAAACTCTTGTAAAAGAAACACCCATCTAATAAGCCTAGGCTTAGCGTCCTTCTTTGTCATAAGGTACTTAATAGCAGCATGATCAGTATGAATAGTGACCTTCGAATCAATAATATAGGGTCTAAACTTATCACAGGCAAAGTTTATAGCTAAGAACTCTTTTTCAGTAGTAGCATAATTCTTTTGAGAAGAATCTAGAGTCTTGCTAGCGTAGTGAAAGACATTCAACTTCTTAGCAACACGTTGCCCAAGGACAGCACCCATAGCAAAATCACTAGCATCACACATAATTTCAAAAGGTAAACTCCAATCAGGTTGTTGAACAATAGGAGAAGTTGTCAAAGCTTTCTTCAAAGTTTCAAAAGCTTCCTTACAATCATCATCAAAAACAAAAGGTACATCTTTTTGAAGAAGATTAGTAAGGGGATTTGAAATTTTGGAGAAATGTTTAATAAACCTCCTATAAAAACCAGCATGACCAAGGATACTATGAATACCTTTAATATCTCTAGGACAAGGCATATTCTCAATTGCTTCAATTTTTGCTCTGTCAACTTCAATGCCTCTTTCAGAGATCTTGTGTCCAAGAACAATCCCTTCATTAACCATGAAATGGCATTTCTCCCAATTAAGAACAAGGTTGGTTTTCTTCACATATCTACAAAACTTTATCAAGGTTGTGCAAACAGTTATCAAAAGAAGTTCCATAGATGGAGAAATCATCCATGAAAACCTCTACAATTTCTTCACAAAAACCATGAAAGATAGCAGACATACATCTCTGAAAGGTAGCAAAAGCATTACATAAACCAAAAGGCATACGCCTATAAGCATAAGTTCCATAAGGACAAGTGAAAGTGGTTTTCTCTTGGTCTTGCGCTTTCACTGCAATTTAGAGAACCCAGAATAACCATCAAGGAAACAAAAGTGGGTCTTTTTAGACAACCTCTCAAGCATTTGATCAATAAAGGGCAAAGGATAATGATCTTTCTTAGTAACTTTATTAACCTTTCTAAAATCAATGCACATCCTATACCCAACCACTACTCTCTGGGGTATAAGCTCATTATTTTCATTAGGCACAACGGTAATTCCCCCTTTCTTGGGAACACAATGAACAAGGGTAACCCATTGACTATCAGCAATAGGGTAAATAGTACCAGCATCAAGGAGTTTTAATACCTCATTTCTTACCACATCCTTCATCTTAGGATTTAGATGGCGTTGGTCCTCAACAACTGGTTTTACATCAGGTTCTATATTAATAGCATGCTGACATACAGTGGGAGAAAATCCTTTTAAATCATCAAGATTATAACCCATAGCTCCTCGGTGTTTCTTCAGTATTTACAATAACCTTTCTTCTTCCTTTCCTGAAAGTTTAGAACTAATAATAACAGGATATACTTTCTTATCATCAAGATAAGCGTATTTAAGATCATCAGGTAAAGATTTTAATTTGAAAACAGGGTCCCCTTTAAGTGGTAGTGTGGTACCCAAATCTTCCACAGGTAGGTTATGATTAAGTTGCTCAGGCTGACGAAGAAAAACCTCGTCAATCTCATTTCTTTCCTTCATGAATAAATCGCTCTCATGATCTTCCATAAACTGTTGGAAGGCATTGTTAGGAGAAAGAGAAATAGCAGAAAGTTGTTCAACCTTGAAATCCTCACTTGGCAGTTCATTTTCATAAGGAGTTTTAGCAAATTTAGAAAAAGTAAACTCATAAGACTCTCCATCAAACTTAGTCAGAACTTTTTCCTTCATGTAATCTATAATTTCCCCACAAGTATTCAAGAAGGGTCTACCAAATATAATTGGATAGGTTTTACTAGCTTCTTTACCAAGTACTAGAAAATTAGCATGATATTTAATCTTACCACAAAGAACCTCCACATCTCTTACAATGCCAATGGGACAAACTGTCTCTCTATTAGCAAGGTAAATAACCACATTGATGTCCTCAAGTTCACAAGGACCAATTTCATGCATAATTTCCCTGTAAAGCTCATAACGAATAACACTAGAACTAGCACCAATATCACATAAGCCATAGTATCAATGATCACCAATTTTAACACAAAGCATAGGAACACTAGCTTTTCTAGCTTTACTATGATGAGAGATAATATTAGAAGCGTCTTCACAGAAGACAATGTGCTCATCCTCTATATTTCTAGTGACAAGATCTTTCACAATAGCTAGCACAGGATCAATATTAATTTGCTCATCAGGCTCCACAGTTTTTTTTGCACATTTTCTAACCACATTAGCTATAATAGAATGTTCCTTTACCTTACCAGGAAAAGGGATTTTCTCAATGTAAGGTTTAGGCAAAATAGGATCAACATTACAAACCTCTATGCTAGCAGGAACATGAGTAATAAAATCTTTATAGGGAGCATGATACTTGTCCCACTCTTTTTTGGGAATTTCAATATAAGAGGCAAAGTCCTTAAAACAATTTGCAAGAACTTGAGGATCAAGACCATACTCAATACTAATATCACGGAAGCCATCAATTCCCATAAAATATTTTATGCATTCATAATCATAGTTTATACCTGACTTTCTTCCTTTGTCATTCTCCCAAGCTTAAGTGTTCTCTTGAATACGGTCTAGTAAATCCCATTTAGCTTCTTCCTTCATACGTGTGAATGATCCAGCACAAGAAGCATCTAGTAAATATTTATCATGAAGAGAAAGCCTAGCATAAAAGTTATTGATAATAATATGGTTAGGGAGTTCATGAATAGGACATTTAAGCATTAGTAACTTCAATCTCCCCCAAGCTTGAGTTGTACTCTCTCCATCACGAGGACAAAAGTTATATATCAGATTTTTATCCTTATGAATCTCACTAGGAGGATAGAATTTAGAATAAAAGAGAGATGTCATTTCCTCCCATTCCATGGATTGTCCATTCTTCAACAGCTTATACCATTCTTCTGCTCTCCCTTTCAAGGATATAGAGAGTAACTTCTTCTTCACCTATTCAGTTGTGATACCTGCACACTTAAACAACCCGCATAATTCATGGATAAAAAGCAAATGATCACCAGGATGAACAGTTCCATCCCCAAAATAATAATTATCCAAAACACGATCAACAATACTTGTAGGTATATTAAAAGGATCTATCTCAACAGGTGGTGTTTCATCTACTATCCTAACCGTAGTAGTAGTTTTCCCAAACAGAAAACCAAGTGGGTTATCCATATTGGAAACAAAGTAACAAACAGAAACAAAAAGCAATAATCACAGTAGAAGTTTCCTTTACCAGTTCCACTCTTCAATAGCACTTCACTCCCCGGCAACGGTGCTAGAAAATAGTCTTGATGACCCACAAGTATAAGGGGTGTATCGCAGTTCTTTTGATAAATAGGAGTGTCGATCCCAACGAGGAGCAGAAGGTGTTGACTAGTGGTAAGGAGCAGGAAATCTCTATAAATACTTAGCAAACGGATTTTTAGGGGTTTTCTGAGAAAGCAACAAAACAAAGTGCAAGTAATAAATACAACGAACAAACGCAGCAAGTAGCCCAATCCTTTCTTAGCAAAGGACAAGCCGGTGGAAATACTTATAAGGACCAAACGTTCTCGAGGACACATGGAAATTCTGTCAAGTGCTTTCGCTTCATATAGCTAAGTAGTCTTCTTTGGTGTTGTAAGTGTTGTGTGGGTGAACCTGTGCCAATGTACCGACCTTACTTGGACTAATACATACTTGTGATTAAATCCCCTGCAAGCATCTATAACTATAGGAAAGTAATTAAGATATGAACCTAACCATAGCCTTAAACTCTGAGATCCTACGCTCCCTTGTGCAAAGGTGTCCTAATGGGGGTTCAGGTTTCTGTCACTCCGGCAACCCCATAATTAGTAGCCAAATTACACAATACATTCCCCTAGGCCCATAAATGGTGAAGTATCATGTAGTCGACGTTCACATGACACCACTAGAAGAATAGCACCACAACTTAAATACTAAACCATTGAATAATAACTCAACACAAATCCACTACTAACAACATGACTTCTCCCATGTCCTCAAGAACTAGACGAACTACTCACAAGACATCATATGGATCAAAATCAAGGATGATATGGTAATGGATAACAATCTAAACATAAACAATAATCCAATGGTTCCACTCACAAGCATCAACTACAATAGTAGTAATTAACACTGGGAAAGTTTCCCCTAAGAACTAATGCAAGATCCAACACAATTGTTACAGCGGGATGGAGTGGTGATGATGGTGCTGGTGGAGATGATGGTGTGGATGATGATGATCCTGATGAAGCCTAGCTTGATGGTGGTGTTGATGGCGACGATCTCCCCTCTCCGGAAAGGAATTTCCCCGACAGAAATCTATCAGCCGGAGAGCTCTTTGTCTCTCGGTGTTTTCCGGCCCGCAGAGGCGACGGAAATCTTTCTGTGGTCCGCTCCCTTGGTATTAGGGTTCTGAGAGGAAGATATAGGTGAGAGGGCGGAGTCGGAGGCCGGCCAGGTGAGCCACACCTGCCCTAGGCGTGGCCCAGTGGGACACGCGCCTAGGGGGTGTGGGCCTCCTGTATCACAGCTACACCTCCCCTTTTAGCTTCCTTCGTCTTCTGGGAAAATATAATTATCCAATATTTTTCTGGTATTTTTCTGATCTTCGCGAAATTGCATCAAAACACCTCTTTTTCCATTAGAAACCTGACTCCGGCAGTCCATCCTCAAGAATCATACAACATGCAAAAACATAGGAAAAGACATAAGTAACACCTCATAATAAGACATATATCAATGAATAGAGGCAAATTATGATATAGAATGGTGGTGCAAATTGGACGTATTAGATCTATCTACTAGATACAAGCAACAGGTGGATATACATCCATAGAATACATACCCTCGAAGACCGAATAGCGTTAACGAGGTTGTACACGTGGATGATGTAGTTAAACGCTTGCCAATCTCAAGATCGAGAAGAAGTCCATCCGGTCCAGCACCATCCAGTCCAGCACCGCAAAGCAGCGGTGCATCCGTGATCACACACATGTCCGGATACCCCGACAACCTCCGCTCCCTCGCTCCAGCGAAGCAGCTGAAGCAACAAATCCTTCCAGAAAAATCCACTAGGAACATGTATCTCGCTGATCCGAGACCATTGGGAAATTCTAAAGGGGGAGAGAGATCCTTCACGAGGAGGTGTAAGAGTGGAGGAGGAGAGGGAGGCCTTTTATAGGGAGAGGGGGGCACCCAAGGGGCATGACGCCCAGCCATGGTGGCTGCCCCCACCTCTTCCACATTCATGTGGGTGGATCTCCCACTCAAAATGAAAAGCCTCCACTCACATAAACATGCCTCCACTCAAAAATCCACTCACATGCATTAAATTTTCACCAAGCTATCTTTTAAATAAAACTCTTTTATTTATTTATTCAGAATTTTGTTAATTACTTGAATTAACAAACATTCACATAAAACCCCTACAACATTTCAATTTCACATGTAGAACCAGTTTCAGCAATTTCAACCGAAACAGTTTTGGTGTCTAGTGAAATAAATTCCTGCGCTTTTCTTTTCTTTCTCTGGCATATTATTCGCTCCAAATGGTATCGGTATCCCTTAAGTGTGTCATCCTAAGGTTCGCGAATAATATAGACATGATCGAGACCCTCTCCAATCAATAATCAGCAGCGGGACCTGGAGATCCGTACCGACTCCCACACATTCAACGATGACTTCTATGATCGTGTGAACCTTATACGCATGTAACTCAATCCCTTTGTCTCGTGATATATTACATGTCCGACATTCGATCATCGGTATCTCCATACCTAGTTTGATCTCGTTACCGACATGTACACTTTTCTCGTTCCCGTGATATAACATTAGTGATCAAATCACTTGCTTGCAAGCTAAATAATGTGATATCACCGAGAGGTCCCAGAGTATATCTCTCCGTCATCGGGATGGACAAATTCCACTCTTGATCCATGAACCTCAACATAACACCTTTGTAGCACTAAACCCATCTTTATAATCACCCTATTACGATGTGACGTTTGATGTTATCAAGATACTCTTCCGGTGTTAGTGATTGACATGATATCATGGTCTAAGGACTAAGATTCTTCGTATGATGTTATAGCAATATACACATAATGACCTTGATCGTAATACTATACTTAGGATGAATGTTCATCACATCATTCCAATAATGTTGTGACCTCGTTATTAACGACATCCAATGTCCATGATCAGGAAACCTTTGATCATCTTGTTAATCAACGAGCTAGTTTATAAGAGAGGCATAACTAAGAACTTTCTATTTGTCTATTAAACACACATGTATTAACGTTTCCGTATTAATACAATTATAGCATGATAAATAAACATTTATCATAAATAATGAATATGATAATACCACTTTATTATTGCCTCTCAGGCATATTCCCTTCAAGACTCACATGGGACAACTTGTTCTAGAAGGATCTCGTGATTCCTACATTGCAAGGTGCACATGTGTTCGGATTTCTTGTCGAATAAATTCAGCAGCTGTCACTTTTGTTTCATTTTGTTCAGTTTCTTCAGGTTTAGGTGTCAGTTAGGCTATCTTGTGAGAGTTAGAGAGATTCTTTTAGAGAGTTGTTAGGAGGATCGAATCGTGTTTAGTATGATCACCTCCATGTTTATAAGATCACCTTGGGATCGTTCTGGGTCGTGGGATGGCATGATGTAGTAAGGAACTTGGAGATCACCATGACATGCCCTGTATTCATTTAGAATAAAAGGAAAGGAAATAATAGAAAATGGCAAGTTGAATGTTGGCTAAAACTCTCTCTCTCTGTAACCTATGTTTCTACTCTCGGTCCCGTGTTTGATCTCATGTTTGTAGGTTGAGAGATGATAAGGCACACGCGACAAAGGCCAAGCCAAAAAGGGTGCTGGCGATGGTGTAGATCGGGAAGATGAGTGCCGCTACTGTGGCATGATAGGCCACTTAGCCCATGAATATCTCAAGAATAAGAGGGAGAAAGCACACCTGGTACGTGACGGGGGAAACGATGAGGAGCAGTTGACACTCCTCTTGGCACAGCTCGGCCCCTTGAGCGAAGATCCATAGCACGTGGGCAGGCATGTGTTCCTTAACAAGGAGCATGCCAAGGTGTGACTCGGCCATGAGGGGGAGACTGTTGACATCGCCTGGTAGTTGGACACCGGGGCGTCAAATCACATGACAGGGAATCGCTCGGTCTTCGCCAATCTGGATGAGCGCATCAATGGCTTAGTTTGTTTTGGTGAAATCTCCGTTGTCGACATCCGCAGGCGGGAACGGTGGTGATCACCTTGCGCCGGAGAAGAGCATCGTGCACTGGCCGATGTCTACTTCATCCCTCGTCTAAAGACGAGCATTGTTAGCTTTGGGCAGCTCGATGAAAATGGCTACCCATCATTCATCCGCGGCGGATATATGTTACTATCGGACCGCAACGATCACCTCCTTATCAAGGTTCCACGCTCTCCTAATCGCCTGTACAATGTGACTCTAAAGGTGGTATAACATGTGTGCCTGTCCGTGTGCCACGGTGACGATGCCTGGATCTGGCATGAGTGGCTCGGTCACCAGAATCTTGGCGTGTTGCGCATCATGTCACGCACGGCCATGGTTCATGGGCTCCCTGAGATCTGGCACGTAGATCAGCTCTATGATGCTTGCCTGGCTGAAAAGCAGCGCCGTGCTCCCTTCCCGTAGGTGTCCAAGTTACATGCCACTGAGTGTCTAGAGTTAGTGCATGAAGATTTGTGCAGTCCAATCACGCCGGGGGCGCCTGGCGGCAAGCGCTACTTCCTCCTCATGGTTGATGATTACAGCCGCTTCATATGGCTGGTTCTTCTCACAACCAAGACGAAGCGAAGACAGCAATCAGGCGCATCAAGGCTGCAGCAGAAGTGGAGAGCGGAAAGTGAGTCTGCACATTGTGCACCGATCACGGCATTGGGTTCAACTCGTGCACGTTCGAGGATTTATGCGCCGACAACGGTGTGCAGTGTCACCTCACCGCACCCTATTCTTCTCAGCGGAACAGGATGGTGGAGCGGCATAATCAGACGGTGGTTGTGACAGTGCGCAACATGTTCAATGGGCGAGGCATGCCCAGCGCGTTTTGGGGAAGGCGATGATGATGGAAGACGAGCAGAAACCCATCTGCAAAAGATCGTCAAGTTCAAGCGGGAGATAATAGATCAATTCAAGATTTCATATTTGGGCAAACTCACCTATTATATTGGGATCAAAGTAAAGTAAGTATGAAGAAGATCATAGTGTGTCAGTCCACGTATCTAGGGAAGTTACTAGAGAAGGCTAACATGTCAGATTGCCACCCAGTTCATGTGCCAATTGAAGCAAGGTTGAAGCTGAGAAAGGATAACAATAATCCACCAGTAGTTGCCACCTTCTATCGATCGATTGTTGGAAGCCTGCGCTACCTGGTACATAGCAGGCACGGCATTGCATTCGCAGTTGAGTACGTAAGCAAATTCATGGAGAGAAGCTAACAACAGAGCATCTCTACACAGTGAAGCTGTTGCTCCGGTACATAGCAAGGACACAAAGCTTTGGTTGTGTGTTCACCAAAGGAAAGGAGTGGGTCACACTCACTAGCTTTAGAGATGCAGATATGGTTAGAGATATTGACGATCAGAAGAGCATGATGGGAACCATGTTTCTCATGAGCGTCATCCCTGTCACTTAGCAATCTTAGAAGTAGAAATTGGTGGCCTTTTCATCTTATGAGGCAAAGTATATCGCCGCCACCACTGCAGCCGGTCAAGCAGTTTGGCTTTGGAAACTCCTTGGAGATTTGGTCAATGAGAGGAAGGTTGCTACGAAGATCTTCATTGGTAACAAGAGTGCAATTTAGCTGTGTAAGAACCCAGTGTTCCATGGTCGCAGCAAGCGCATAGAGACACATTTTCATTTCATTAGATAATGTGTCGAGGATGGCAAGAGTACCTTCGATCACATTGGCACCACATACTAGCTCGCTAACATCATCACAAAGTCTCTCGGGTGTGCTCAGTTCTAGGAAGTTCGTACAAGGACCGGCGTCACCAACATCAACAATGATGACTAAATTTATGAGTTTTTCAAATAACTTCAGTTGCTATCACTATTGTTTCAGTTTGTTCAGTTTCGTCATGTTTAGGTGTCAGTTAGGCTATCTGATGAGAGTTAGAGATTCTATTAGAGATTTGTTGGGAGGATCGAGTCGTGTTTAATATGATCACCTCCATGTTTATAGGATCAAGGTAGGCTCATTCCAGATCATGGGATGGCACGATGCAGTAGGGAACATGGCGATCACCATGGCATGCTCTGTATTCGTTCAGAATAAAAGGAAATAAAAGAACAGAAAATGGCAAGTTGAACACCAGCCAAAACTCTCTCTATATATAACCCGTGTTTCTACTCTCGTCCCCACACCATGATAGTAGTGGTCGTGAGACTCTCATGTGGCAGTAATGATCGCGGATGCAATTCTGATCGCGTCGACCATGGTCGCTATTACTATGGCACTTTAATCGGAACCTCACACTCGCATGATGTGTCTGCATTAACGAATGATAGGAGTCGCCAATAGGTATGACCGAGTAATGTATAAGGTCTTACTCAGGTTACCCGAAATAGCAAGGGTGTTGCACCTCATTGGTTTCCAGGATACCAATTTCACAACATGATACGCAAGATAGTGAGCCGGTGATTTTAGAACTAGAAGTTCATATTTCTCGGGAGGGTCCCATATGAGATTCTACCGAGTATTGGTTGAGCTAGTCAACCTAATCGCCCTAACTTGGTGATGACTCCTAAATGCAGGAGATCAATTGTAGTACCTTTCAATAAGAAATTGGCAAACCCATGAGGAGCTGAAAGTATTGGTTAGCAAGTTTGACAAGTAAAGTAATAAAATATGCAGTGGTTTTATGTTTTGGGTTTATAGTTTGCAGTAATATAAATTGTTGAATGTAAATTGCATTAAATAGATGCTCTTAATAAGATAAATCCTAATCATATATGAAGCAAAAGGACAAGATCAAGTGTGTGTTCTTATACGTGACAAGCGTTCCCGAGGGTTCTTATATGTCTGGGTTCCTGCGATCAACAACAAGGTTATTGCAGTACTTGTAGCAACAACTATTTATTAGAAAGTTCGTCACACGGAAGCTTTGCAAATAGCAACAACACAACCCCATAGCCACGTTGTCAGTGAGGACACGTTTGTAACCAAAACGGTGTTTGGAAATAGTCTACACTATAAGTTGCTAGAATAGAAAACATGAGAGATTTAAAGTAACTAGTGACAAAATAAATAACAAAAGTAAACTAAAGCAAGAGAGTATTTATGAAGTGTTGTGTGATATGATTGTTGGGTTCTCAAGGAGTGTAGGATTCACCACTAGCATGGAAAGATTATGAATGGTTAGGATAATCTATTTCTTGTGTCATGACATGTGTGGAGAGAGTTACATAATAATATGTTCACTACAAGACTCGTGGGCAGTCACTTTCTTGAGTCGGGTAATGATGTCATCTCTAAATAACCACTACAATGCCTCGGAACAATCACTCATACAGACCACCACAATTAAGGTTTTTCCCATGGATATTGTAATTATCTTAGCGAATCTCACTTTACTCCCCTTTGACCGTGCAGGTTATAAGCCAATGCTTGTAGTCACGAAAGTAACACTAGACATACTCCCATACAGGTCCTAAGGATATCACCCTCTCTTTAGTCTCGGAGGCAAATGATATGATGCTGACTACACATATTATCTAAAGAGAGAGAGAGATCAAACACAGTATCATAGATCAGGATCATGGACAAAAGTAATAGATCATCTCTATTTCAATGCATAATAATACTAGGGTTTCACCATATTTCCCCAAGAACAAGGCAACTACTCATACATGAATGGTATCAACATCATGGCAATAGTATGGATGATATATGAAGGTACAATTAAATACAGTGCACATCCACAATAGATATTGGATTACAACAAAGTAAACAAAGGGGATCAAAGTTGGATATGTTGATGAAGATGATGATGAATATCGATGTGTGTCCCTTGAAGATACAAGTATCCTCTTCCTATTGAGTGGTATGGTGGTGGATATCTTGTGTGCGGTGGCTATGAAGGCGGCAGAGCGGTAGGGCTCTGCCCCTATGGCGTGTGTGGACTCTCTTCCTGGCGTCTAGGATATCCCTATTTAAATAGGCATTCTAGAGGTCGATTTCGCGAACCAATGGAGCTCGGGGCCAAATATTCCCATTGGGCATTCACAAATGTTGCTCCCTTTGATGAAATGGAGCCTACAGAGAGAGGTACGACTGTACGGTACAGTCAAGCTCCTCCCATATCTATGGTCGTTAAACCCTCTCATGGCTGCAGTGTTTTGGCCGCCATTTCTTCATATAGACTCCTATTAAGGTGTTCTTTGGCTCGTTGAATTTGTATGGAAGAGGGATACAACACCATGGAATTGGATATTAATTTGGAGTTGATGCAATTCCTCCCCTAAAATGGATAAGTCTGGTGCATGTAGCTCCTCCATATTGCATCCTCTTGGCTCCTTTTGTCCATGATTGTCCATAGCACCTACACACAAGTCAAAGACAAGGAAAAATAATAAAATCCTAATAAAACTACTAGTTGTGCAAAGTCCATGTGAAAATGAATGAGAACTAGTAATCATACATAATACGCAAAGTTGTACCTATATATAGCATGTAATGACTAACAATATGAATAATTTATATGCTTAAATATGCATCATAGTTGCACTCATCGACTTACCCAAGCTAAATGTTTCTCGTCCTTGAGCAATAGATTTTATTAGAACACATTCTATCATCTATCTTACCATACAAGATCGATGCCTTGTATCCTTATTTTCCCTACAAGTTCAAAGTAAGACTGGACATATTCATACAAGGCAACACAAGTTCAGTTACTTCAATCAATAAAAGATCAATGACAAATTCAATGCTCCATGTCAAAAGTAAATCTAGCTTGAAAGCAAACTTGTGATCCCCCTATTGCGTCTTTTGTATTTTGTATCCTCACTTTTGTAAAGTAAAAAACTTTAGAAATTAGGAGTGGGATATCGTGTCATAAGAAGCATAGAATTAGAGTGTCTCCTTAGAACACCCACATCGTTAAACACTACTATCACATTCATTGTCTTTCAAGAAAATTCATGTAGTGGTAATGAGACCATGCCAAAGACTGTTTTTTGTGAATATTTATTTATTTTGAAGATAGTTTTCAACAAGGATCATCGAGTAATCTTCTAATCAATAGTTCCCACAAACTTCATGTGACCCCCGGGATCAAGGCTAGACAAATCCTAGACCTTCGTCTGATCATAAGTTTAACCTTGAGATCGAGGATATCCAGTGAAGAATCGTAACACAATAGTGACCCTATGATACAAAAGTTATTACAGCAAGCTCATAACTGAGCGAAGAACCAAATTATTACAAGCAGAGGTCACTGACCACAAAAATCAAACAACGGAAGGCAAATTATGCTATTAAGTATAGCAAACTTAACAAATGGCCTAAGAGGCCTGAAGCATAATGATGACATCTAATTCCATAGATCCCAGACTGCTGACTGGGAACTTCAAGCTACTCGTCGACATTGATGTTGTATTGAACTCATATTCAATGGTAACACTTACTTTGCTGTAACAGTATCAACGAAGCAAGGATGAGTATAGGATGTACTCCGCAAGACTTATGGTTGGTGGAGTTATTTTGCGTAAAGCCATCTTTGTTTGTAAAACAAGAGGGAGAAGAAGCTTGACTAATCAGAATGTTTTCAAAGAGGATAAGAGAGCGGGATATCCAAAAGTTGATCATTATATTGATATCCACCGAATATTTATCAACTGAACCTACCAACTAGTATCACCCCCTCCATTCCCTGAGGAAGCATCCTTAAGCACATGTTGATCTACCAAGTTTTATGATTAGGTTAAAGTTCTCTATGATCTTAGAATCCTTTCCCAAGTCGTCCATAACCGTGGACACGGCTTTTCGAAAATATTAATACCCTGCAGGGCTGTACAACTTTACCCACATGTACTAAGTGACTATTAATGCTAGTACATTAGCCCTCTTCCTTGGAAGGACGGCAGAGGGTGGTTAGACATGACCTTTACCTTGCTTTCGCCGAGACCATGAGTCACGCACTAAAGATATGCGCCGTAACGGGTCGAGTCCCGAAGCCGGTCCCTAGTGATGTGCGTAGGGTTCAAGATTATGGAGGCCGTGCCTCTCTTTTTCCCGGCCACGCTTACCTATCTGTTATAAATGCACCTCCTTCGATATCAACCAAGATGCATATGTTGAATGGAATGCCCGAACTATGTGACTGATAGCTATGAGATTCGACACATTTTTTATGGTTTCTATTGATGGTTTTTGTTTGGATTTGATGGTTTTCTAGATTTACCTAACGCTAATACACCGGTAGCAAAGAAAACTTGGTTTTTAATGTGTATTTTAGGTTCTGAACATCAATAGAGGGTTTTAACAGCAAAAATCACAATATTCAGACGAAAACAAGAAAGTCTCTTTTTGGAAGCAATCAAGGGATGCATACAGTAGATTTAACGATCAACTATTCGGCTGGAATATTTTTCAGCTATATAGTTCCCGCCGTATAGTTGCCACCGCCTTCGTCTTGTTAAAAGGGACAACTTTCGTGAAGAGGCCGAGGACGAAAATAGAATATAGCAGCTGCCATCCCATCTAGAAAGGAGAAAGAAGAGATTCGGAGAAGAAGGGGAAGACGTTCTTCATCTCGCTCCACGATCTTTGACCTCTTTGCCACCACACCCCCACAGCCATTACTTGTACTTGAGAGAGAGATCTCCACCTTGCAAGATTAGGGTTTGAGATTGTTCTTCCTATCTTGAATTGTCTTGGATTTACTTCTATTCTTATTGTGGATCTCCATGGTAATATCAAGAAGAACTCCCTTTATTTAATTATATCGATGATACTTTCTTCTCTCATGTGTGATTAAGTTTCCTTAGGATTGGGAGATCTAAGAGATTGGTGAGATGTGATGTGCCTATATAATTTCCATTAGTTTGTGGTTAATTTTAATTACTATATTATGTGTGATTAACTATCTATTGGATGCTTAATGCTTGTAATCCAATTAAGGGCCCAGACAACATGATACCTTGTTCTACATAGATAAGATCTTGTTTGCTAGCAGACCGACGACACCCCCCCCCCCGAGTGACACGGGTATATCAATGGAAAACTAGTTGAGCTTGAGGAGCATGAGGAGCCACTGCGCCTATTGCATTAGTCTGATCCAAGGAGCTTAATTGCTAAGCAACCTGAAGGATCTTAATCGTCTAATGACTAACCATGGTTTTGGTAACAGACTAGTAGGATTATTGAAGTTGGGATGAAATCTACTAAGAGGAGTTCCGGCTAATTATGAGTTGCTCGCCTACACACATACTTATAAGATTATAATTGTTACAATTATCACTCATCCACTTAGCACATTCACTATCACCATGAACTGGATCTCCCAGCGCCTATTTTGTCATCTGCAGAAAACAACGAACAATCAATCGTTCTTTACTTTTATGTTATTTATTTCTAAAGTTTATATTTTAGTTTTATTTAAATACAATCATTTTAATCCAAATCTCATTCTTATTTCAACACTTGCAGTCAATTCACTCAAAAACATGTGACAACTTTGAGTGCGATAGAGACTTCATTTATAAACATTTATCTTTGGGCTCCCTGTGGGATCGACATCTTAACTTCGAAACTAGCTACAAACGATCTGTGCACTTGCGGCCATCATGCTATTTTCTAGAGCCGTTGCCAGGGAGCTAAGGGCTAAGTGTTTTGTCTCTTGAAATTCTAGGTGTTACCACTACAAAATGGTATCCCTAGGAGACAAATGGTATACACGCTCTGGTAGGACCTATGTACCAGATTATTTTGACCACGTACCTGTTCAAAGGCGCGAGGAAATTATTGAAATACTTTTGATATCGAATAAGGTTAAAGTTGAAAATTTGAGTGATTTTATGGAAATCATGTCCATTCATAGGACAACTCCCAAGAAACCTGAGAAAACTCTCAGAGAATACAGTGCTCCAAATTCCGCTTTTCTTAAACAACCAATAGAATTTCCTAATCCTAGAGTTAGAGAATATTGATTTGATGGTGAGATTATTAAAATTTTGTAGGAAAAAGCTTTCAGCGGAAGGCAAAATAAAGACCCAGGAAGACATCTTAGAGAGTTTGACGATGTGATAACATCACTTGGACCAAAAGGTTTGCCAAGAGACTTCTCTCGTCTAAACTTATTTCGTCGGTCTCTCAAAGGTAAGGCTCTAGATTGGCGTCATTACATTAAATGTTGGGAAAACTATATTGTTAAATTCATAAACATTTCCTTTTAGAAAGGTAACAGAAATTAGAAAGAATATAGGTAACTTCATGTAGGGTTCGCAGCATAGAAAACAAAAAATTTCCTACGATGGGAACATCTATGTACCAAGATCTATCTACTAGATACAAGCAACGGGTGGATATACATCCATAGAATACATACCCTCAAAGACCGAATAGCGTTAATGAGGTTGTACTCGTGGATGATGTAGACGAACGATTGCCGATCTCAAGATCGTGATGAAGTCCATCTGGTCTAGCCGGTCCAGCACGATCAAGTCCAACACCTCAAAGCAGTGGTGCATCCGTGATCGCACACACGTACGGGTACCCCGACAACCTCCGCGCCCTCACTCCAGCAAAGCAGCGGAAGCAACAAATCCTTCCAGAAAAAGCCACCGAGAACATGTATCTCGCTGATCCGAGACCATGGGGAAAATTCTAAAGGGGGGAGAGAGATCCTTCGCGAGGAGGTGTGAGAGAAAAGTGAGAGGAGGGGGTCCTTTTATAGGGGAGGGGGCAGCCCAAGGGGGCATGGCCGCCGGCCATGGAGGGTGCCCCCACCTCTCCCCATTCATGTGGTGGAAGCTCCACTCACATAAAAACCTCTCCACTCACAATTCCACTCACATGCATTAATTTTCCACCAAAATTAATGCAAGCTCTCATTTAAATAAAACTCTTTTATTTATTTATTCAGAATTTTGTTAATTACTTTAATTAACAAAAATTCACATAAAACCCCTTGCTAGTATTCCATTTCACATGCAGAACGAGTTTCAGCAATTTCAACCGAAACGGTTTCGGTGTCTAGTGAAATAAATTCCTGCGCTTTCCTTTTCTTTTTCTGGCATATCATTAGCTCTGAATGGTGTCGGTATCCCTTAAGTGTGTCACCCTACGGTTCGCGAATAATGAGGACATGATCGAGACCCTTCTCCGATCAATAATCAGTAGCGGGACCTGGAGATCCATACTGACTCCCACACATTCAACGATGACTTCTGTGATCGTGTGAACCTTTTACGCTAGTATCTTAATCCCTTTGTTTCACGATATATTACATGTCCGAGATTCGATTATCGGTATCTCCATACCTAGTTTGATCTCGTTACCGACATGCACTCTTTTCTCGTTCCCGTGATATAACATTCTAGTGATCAAATCACTTGCTTGCAAGCTAATCAATGTGATATCACCGAGAGGGCCCAGAGCATATCTATCCGTCATCTGGATGAACAAATTCCACTCTCGATCCATGGGTCTCAACATAACACTTTTGTAGTTCTGAAGCCATCTTTATAATCACCCAATTACGGTGTGACGTTTGATGTCATCGAGAAACTCTTCCGGTGTTAGTGATTGACATGATCTCATGGTCTAAGGATTAGGATCACTTCGTAAGTTGTTATAGAAATATAAACTCAATGACTTTGATCGTAATGCTATACTTCGGATGAATGTTCATCACATCATTACACTAATGTTGTGACCTCGTTATTAACAACATCCAATGTCCATGATCAGGAAACTTTGATCATCATGTTAATCAACGAGCTAGTTTATAAGAGAGGCATAACTAGGAACTTCCTTTTTGTTTATTAAACACACATGTATTAATGTTTCCGTATTAATACAATTATAGCATGCAAAGTAAACATTTATCATAAATAAGGAATACGATAATAACCACTTTATTATTGCCTCTCGGGCATATTTCCTTCAGTCTCCCACTTGCACTAGAGACAATAATCTAGTTTGAAAACTTTGCGTATTGAACACCTATGGCTTTCTGGTGTTCCATATACACAACTACAAGTGGTTAACATAATCTACGGATCTGACAGTTTCAGGTCCGTGTGTATTTGCATGTATTTGCGTCTTCACGCATCACTCATTCTCCAATGAGATGGCATTGTATAAATTTGGTCTTTCGGTGAGACCTTTAGTTCCTTGGGGTTAAAACACGTCGATACTATTGTCATACAATATATCTTTAGTGTTAGCCCGTTGCGAACCACACCTTAGTTTGATAACAAACTACTTGACACAAATTCCCTCCTTTGCTGCTACTATAGCAGTCATATACTTAGCCTTTTTGTTGTAGTATTCATCACAATGTCTTTAACTATGGATTTCATCCAAATCCATCATGGAATCTCCTTTCCATTACATTGTGCCACCCATAGTTTAAATTGAGATAAACTTAACTTGTATCTTGCGACAAAACTAGTATCAATGTAACGCTTTACAATGAACTATTTGTAATTGTTTGTCACCTCTACACAAATATATTCTTAGTTCTTCCAAAAGATCATAAGAATATCCTCACTATCGTCCAATGATGATTTTATGATTCATTCCACGGTGCCCTGCTTAGTTCGAGACAGATTGGCTCAAATCCCTTTTTCATATCCAGGGCTGGTATATGCTCATAACACTTAGAGCATAGGACATATCTGGATGTGTACATATCATGGTATGATTGATCAAAACATTCTCGTGATTTCACTCATCAAGTGTCAAAGCACTTGAATCTTGTTTCACTTATCAAGTGTCGATGCACTTGAATCTTGATTCAATTTCTTTCCATGCGACAATAACCGTTTCTAGTCGTTTCTATATTGAACTCCTTCAATATCTCATATATGTACGTTTGGCATAAACATATTAGCGTCACAGTCTATCCACTATAGACATTCATGCTAAATATTCGGGTTTTGCCTAAGTCTTTCATCGAAATGAAATTCTTAACCTTTGTCAATAAAAGATACATCATTTCTAATCAACAAGATGTCATCCACATAATGTATTAGAAATGTGTCTCAGCGCTCCCACTTAATTTCTTGCAAATGCAAGCATCTTCATCGTCTCCGGATGAAAACTCCTTTTCATCACGGTGAAGATTCTAACTCCGTGATGCTTACTTCAACCATTAAAGTTTGCATGCCCTTTTAGCATCCTTTGAATTTAACAAAACCCTTTGGACCGTGTCATGTACATGTCCTAGGTAACCATTCTATTAGAAGAACTTTGTTTTGTTTATTCATCTACCATATACCAAATTATATGTAGTGGTTGCTACTTTAATCCGTCCAGACTAAATATCGCTATGAAAGATCAAATCTTGTCATAGTCAACTCCTTGAACATTGTCATAAAATACTTTACGACATGTCGACTATTTCATAGATTTGAAACATCCATGTCTGTTTCTTTATAGATCCAAATACGACCGATAGGTTTTTACACCTTTCCGGAGGGTCTTCCAAGTTCAAAACTTGATTTATCGTGTATGGACTTATCACGGATTTTATGGCTTCAAGCCATTTGACGGAGTCAGGGCCCATCATCGCTTCTTTGTATGTATTCGGTTCATCATTGTCAAACAATAATGATTTACTCTCAAATCTGAGCATTTGATTGTTTAACGGACCTACTTGGTTTAATAGGAACTTAGATCTTCGTGACCACAACCTTTGAGGCACATAATCTATGAGCATTATGGCAGCCTCCAGAACGATTTCCGGCACTGCGCAACTCAGCACATTTAGCTAAGGTTCGTTAACCTTATCAAAGTTCTATTGTCCTCCCACTTAACTTTTGCGAAAAATTCCTTTTTCAAGAAACTTCACATTTAAAGCGACAAACCCTTTTGTCCTCGGTGTTATGGAGGAATAACCAATTGTTATTCGAAATAACCTACAAAGACATGCTCATCCGACTTTGGTTGTAAACATCTTACTTATGTTTAGCATACCAAAATTTAAGAAAGGACAACTTGGGTTTTACCCCAAACCATAACTCATATGGTGTCATTTCAACAAATCAAGATGGAGCTCTTTTCAGTGTAAAAGCGGTAGTCTCTAAAGCTTTAATCTTTTAAAACATAATGGCAGTTTTATGAATAACACCTTTGATCCAACCATGTCAAACAAAGTTTCATTACAAATCTCAAACACTCCATACTCCTATGGTGTTTCGAGAGATGTAAATCTAGGTGTTTTGCTAAACTTGTAACTAAAATAAATCCCTTTTATGATAAAATCATAATTCATTTATTTTTCTTGTTACACTTGTAACTCAAACAAATCCCTTATGATAAAATCATAAACCATTTATTTTCTTGTTACAATGATTTTCCACTTCGTCTTGAAAGTCTTTGAAACATTTTCAAATATTTCATACTTCTTTCTCATTAACTGAACATTCACTCAAATTTCCGGAGAAAGCATATGAAGTTGAAACCCATCGCTTACGACTACACATAATGGACTACATACATCGATATGTATAAATTCCAATATTTTAGTCGTTCGTTCTTCTTTGGCCTTTGAACGAAGTTTTTAATTATCTCGAGGAAAGTCTCACAAGCGTCACTTGATCAAATCAAAGACTCCAAAAATCCATGAATATGGAGATTCTTCATGTTTTCTTTCCAATATAATTTAAACGGCGATGTCACTTCATAAGTGAACTTTCAATCATTTGTCTTGCGACATTTTAGCATTAGGTTTTATGGATGTGATTTCTCCAACTAGTTTTGTAAATCATCCATCTTATATGGAATACGGTAATTATTTGAACAACCTTTGTTCTCATAATACCTGATTTAAATAACAATTATTAAAACAAATCTTGAAGTCAAGCTTTGATGTCAACGAGAAATACAAACAACGGTTTGTTTGTTTTCGATGAACATCATCACATATTCTCTTGCTAGTTACTTAGGCCATTATGGTTCATGAATTGCGTCGTTCCGTATGAAATTTCATACCAACCAATTCGGTATCCAATACCCAAGAACCACATTGTTTAACAAGCAAAGAATACAACCATAACCTGTATATCATCTATATACCTCAATTGGATATTTCCAATCTTTTCTTTTCTGCCAAATATATTTTATAGATTCTCTTTCAGCATTTCCTTTTCCTTTTTAAAAGAATCTATCAACATCAACAGTGGCGCCATATACATGACACATAGTCCAAAGCGTGTATATTCAAATAATAATACCTTTGGACTTGCACTTTGAAGTAGATTACCATCATCAAAATGATCGGTATTCTTTCAAAATCCATTCTTTAGTAATCTTTTAGTGTAGTAAACACTTTACATACATTTTCTATTCACCCTTATCATGACGACTTTCATGATCAAGCTACTGTAGCTTATAAAGGCGAATCATGAGTATAATATTACTTTCCAAAATCCTTTTGGATGATTAGGATGTCTAGCATCTCCAACCTTTGTAAATTCTCATCCAATATGAGAACATATATTATACTCTATCATATTGCAACCAAAACATTGTTTCATATATCGTTATATCTGCCACACATGATGGTTTCTGAAACAATTCTTTCAGCTCCTATATAAACTTGATATTAAAATAATCAAGAATCATAGAGGCAAACATGATACTTAAGATACTAACAATGGAATTGTTACTCTCGATTTAATACCAATTATTAAATTTCATGGAGTAAATAGAATATTGCTGAAAGTTTGCAATAGGACTTTAAACTTTAGATTGACAATCAACACAATACGATACCAGTTCGTAAAGTATATATCCAGAATTCTATAGTTCTATTATCTCAATTACAACTATGCATAAGGTGGTGAACGAATGCCAATGACTACAACAAATTATGCAAATTCACTTTGGTTTAATTTATGATAAATTGAGTTATACTAATCCAAATTAGAAATAAACTCCCACTCAAAAACGACATCCCTCGTGCCTTTTTGGTGATTACATGAACCAAATCCACTACACCAAGTCCGATCATCACGTGAGTCGGTGTAGCTTCAAAGGCGAGCATCAAATGGGCATCATATCTACTATATGACTCATGCTTAACCTTTCGGTCTGTGTTCCGAGGCCATGTCTGTACATGCTAGGCTCGCCAGGTAATAACCTTAGTATTCGCGTGTGTAACTGTCTTACACCCGAGATATGCTCGTGGATTCAAGTACACCCGATCATCACGTGATGCCTTGAAGCGACGAAACATTGTCGGTGCATACTTAAGGAAGAACACATTTTTATCTTGATATCTAAATGAGGGATCATCTTATTATTCTAATAAAACGCCAAACAAGCAATATAAGATGCTATCAAACATCACATGTTTATTAGTGGAATGATATGGTTCCTGCATATGATCTCTATCATGTGCATCGTGGTATGATCACTATCATACCTTTATGTGTAAATCCAAGGTCTATGGAGTTTACACGTTATGTATGTTGTAAGAGTATCATCTCATACTTCTACTTACAACATCACCATATCATAACACTAGCCCAGCAACAATCTAAACTAGACGCCTCTAATTTATCCATTGTAAATTTTACGTGGCTTAGGGCTTTCGAGATAGAACCGTTCTTACCTACGAACATGAACCACAACGAGGATAACCAAATTGTTGACAACTCGTTGCAAATTAGATATTGACTATAGTAGGAGAGACAGACACCCGCTAGCCACTTATGCAAACTAGTTGCATGTCAAGCGTGGAACAGGTCTCATGTGCGAGGACATGTAAAGTTTGTCCGGGCCGCTTCATCCCACTATGCCACCAATATCCAAAGTACAACTAAGAAGCAATAAAATGATCATCATCGCCCACATACCCATATGTGTACTACCCGTGCAAAGTATCTATGCATAGATCTGGATCTGATACCACTGTAGGGTTCGCAACATAGAAAACAAAAAAATTCCTACGATGGGAACATCTATGTACCAAGATCTATCTACTAGATACAAGCAACGGGTGGATATACATCCATAGAATACATACCCTCGAAGACCGAATAGTGTTAACGAGGTTGTACTCGTGGATGATGTAGACGAACGCTTGCCGATCTCAAGATCGTGATGAAGTCCATCTGGTCCAGCCGGTCCAGCACGATCAAGTCCAGCACCTCAAAGCAGTGGTGCATCCGTGATCGCACACACGTATGGGTACCCCGACAACCTCCGCGCCCTCGCTCCAGCGAAGCAGTGGAAGCAACAAATCCTTCCAGAAAAAGCCACCGGGAACATGTATCTCACTGATCCGAGACCATGGGGAAAATTCTAAAGGAGGGAGAGAGATCCTTCACGAGGAGGTGTGAGAGACAAGTGAGAGGAGGGGGTCCTTTTATAGGGGAGGGGGGCAGCCCAAGGGGGCATGGCCGCCGGCCATGGAGGGTGCCCCCACCTCTCCCTCATTCATGTGGTGGAAGCTCCACTCACATAAAAACCTCTCCACTCACAATTCCACTCACATGCATTAATTTTCCACCAAAATTAATGCAAGCTCTCATTTAAATAAAACTCTTTTATTTATTTATTCAAAATTTTGTTAATTACTTTAATTAACAAACATTCACATAAAACCCCTTGCTAGTATTCCATTTCACATGCAGAACCAGTTTCAGCAATTTCAACCGAAACAGTTTCGGTGTCTAGTGAAATAAATTCCCGCGCTTTCCTTTTCTTTTTCTGGCATATCATTTGCTCCGAATGGTGTCGGTATCCCTTAAGTGTGTCACCCTACGGTTCGCGAATAATGCGGACATGATAGAGACCTTTCTCCGATCAATAATCAGTAGCGGGACCTGGAGATCCATACTGACTCCCACACATTCAACGATGACTTCTGTGATCGTGTGAACCTTTTACGCTAGTATCTTAATACCTTTGTTTTACGATATATTACATGTCCGAGATTCGATCATCGGTATCTCCATACCTAGTTTGATCTCGTTAACGACATGCACTCTTTTCTCGTTCCCGTGATATAACATTCTAGTGATCAAATCACTTGCTTGCAAGCTAATCAATGTGATATCACCGAGAGGGCCCAGAGCATATCTATCCGTCATCTGGATGAACAAATTCCACTCTCGATCCATGGGTCTCAACATAACACTTTTTTAGTTCTGAAGCCATCTTTATAATCACCCAGTTACGGCGTGACGTTTGATGTCATCGAGAAACTCTTCCGGTGTTAGTGATTGACATGATCTCTTGGTCTAAGGATTAGGATCACTTCGTAAGTTGTTATAGCAATATAAACTCAATGAATTGGATCGTAATGCTATACTTCGGATGAATGTTCATCACATCATTACACTAATGTTGTGACCTCGTTATTAACAACATCCAATGTCCATGATCAGGAAACTTTGATCATCATGTTAATCAACGAGCTAGTTTATAAGAGAGGCATAACTAGGAACTTCCTTTTTGTTTATTAAACACACATGTATTAACGTTTCCGTATTAATACAATTATAGCATGCAAAATAAACATTTATCATAAATAAGGAATACGATAATAACCACTTTATTATTGCCTCTCGGGCATATTCCCTTCACTTCAGTCAGAACATGGGAGAAAACTACCCACAAGCCTAGGATAGATTCTTTAGAATGATCATAGTATTCCTAATCATGGCTATTCTGAATCAACAATTTTCCATTTATTTTACCATGGTCTTAATACTCAATGCTGAGAGTTGCTTGACTTATCAGCAGTAGGATCGATAAATACTCTAACTATTAAAGCATGTTTGGAATTGATGTCTATTAGGGCTAAGAATGATTCTTTATATAATCCCGATTTTGGCACTAAGCTAGAAAAATGGATACTTCGTATAACTCCTGACCTTATGCCTAAAGTATGCAAAACAATGAAAGAAAAAGGTATACCTTCTGAACTTGTTAAGGAAAACATAGTAGATTTGTTACAAGTTTTTAATGAAGAAGATGAAAAGTTTTTCAAGAATTAAAACATCAATAGGCTAAATCGCATAATAACCTGTATAAGCAATTTAAAAAACATAAGAATATTTTGGCAGAACTAACGAAAAATTATGATGAGATTGGCCAAGAAATAAAATTATTTCACAAGTACCTTAGTATGATTGAAATTCAATGTGAACAAATAGCATTTGGTTATCAAATTTTTCTTCAAGATGATATAAATATTCCTGTTACTACTAATGTTGTTACAGGGAGAGGTGCAGTTGTTACAGGGCCATTAGGACCACCAGAATATGAAGCTGAAAAAGAGCAAAGGAAAAAGCCTTGATCAAACCAAGCCAAGAAGATGACACACTGGTGGATCCTCAACATGAAACTGCTCAAGAAACACAAGACCAAACCTTGGAGGAGCAAAATGATGCACATGATGACCGTCATGACTGATGCAGAGATTGTTGATCCAAGAGAAGTAAAAGAAACAAGCAAAGAAGATGAAGTTGTTGCTGTAGAAAAGAATAAAAGAGATAAGCAACAATAAAAGAAAGCAACTAAAGAGCCTGATCCCCCACAAAAGGTAAAAGATAAGAATAAGAAAGGTGAGCAAAAGCTTCTTATCCAGATCGAAAAAAGAAAGCGTCGGATCAGGTAATCTATGATTCTTTCAAAAATGCACTTGGTGACCTTCATTTAGAAATTCCATTTGCGGATGCAATAAAAGTTCCCACCTATTCTAAATTTCTCTGTGATATTCTTAATAGAAAGAAAGAAATAACTAAAATTGTTACCATGGTGACTAGTTATCCTGCTAATGGGAAATTCTTGTCTAAGTCGGGAGATCCCGGAATACCAACTATTTCATGCTCAATTGGCAAAACTGGTATTCATAATACTTTGTGTGATTTAGGTGCAGGAGTTAGTGTAATGACATATTCCCTCTATAAAAGGTTAGGATTAGGGGAGTATTCCCCCATTTCTATCACTTTACAGATGGCTGACAAATCCACTAGAAAACCCATTGGAATAAATGAGCATGTTATTACCACTGATTTTTTTATTCTTGAAATGCCAGAGGATGAAAAATTATCTATAATACTTGGAAGACCTTTTATTAGCGTTGCAGGAGCATCAGTTGATTGTGCTGAAGGAAAAATAATCTTCAATGTTTATGATGCTAAAATCATCCAGTATTTTCCAAAGAAACTAGAAGCGGGAGAAAGGTATATTCCACCGGCAAACTGAGTTCATGTAGTAAGTGCCTTTGATAAAGGGCAACCTAAGGTAAGAATTCAAGAACAGAGAAAAGGTTGAAATATTCAACCATTCTTAATAAAATCCTTAATGTGATTCAACCCATCACAATAATAAAATAAAGTTAAATAATAAAAAGTTCATCGCATTCCTACAACTTTTTCATAGACATTCTTGCGGAAGCGCGCCCGTGAAGATGCGGCTGTCAAAAAGTAGTAGAAATATCAACTAAATAAACATAAATTTAGTGTAGAAAATAAAGTTTGAGTTTTATATGAAAAAACTAGCTTAATCATATTGTCCAGTTTAAAAAGTGAATCTCTGAAAATTTGGGAGAAAAAGTATATTCCACGAGTTGTAACGACCAAATATACGGCGGGAATATATATTCAAGATGTATAGTTGTGACCGTATAGTTATCGATGAATATCTCACAAATATGTATCTCGGATGCAGAAGGTTTAACGACCAACTATACGACGAGACCATTTTGGTCCGGCCATATAGTTGCGCCAGTATAGTTGCGATCTGGTGTGGATAACTTTCGGCGCCGCCACAACTATACAACGAGAGCTACCTATCCCGCCCATATAGCTCCCGCCGTATAGTTTGGCACAACCACTTAAACGCACCGGGACGGCTAGGGATTCTCCTCCTCCTCATTATTTCTCTCATATTATCTCTCCAAACCTCTCAACATCCACCTAGAACTCTTGTTTCTTCGCGGATTTCGTTTGTTTGAGTGGGGGAATCAAAAGATCGTGCATCAAGATGAACAAGCTCGGTAGTATCTTTCGCAAGATCAAGCGCCAACATGGTGAAGGCTCGGGGCACCGGGCTGATCTAGACAGCAAGTACGCCATGGTTTCATCAAGGAAGGTGATGCCCACACGTTGGGCCGATGATGGCTTTCTCAGCACAGCAGGGTTGAGGGCGGACTTTGATCACATGTGTGCAAATGCAGGGCTATCAAACCACGCCTATCCAAGCCACTACACCTACACTGAGCTCACCCATGAGTTCCTTGCCTCTTTCTACGACGACTACAAGGAGAAAAGGTAATGCATGCACGGTGAGTTTCACCATTAATCAACGGCCATATCAAATCACTTTTCAACAATTTTGTGAAGCTTTTGGATTCCCTCAAGAAGGGGAATCAACTGTTACAAACTTGTATAGAGTCTATAGTGGAGAAACTTTGGAGGTTATTTCTATTAATGGTAGCAGGGACTTCTACCAGAAGAAGATGTCCACCATTCAGAATCCGACCATCCACTACTTTGCTTTGTTTCTTCCCAACACTTTGTTGGGAAGAGGAGATACCGGCTCTATGGCCAATGCAGACATGGCCATGATCACCAAAGCACTCTTCCCCGATGCACCATAGAGTCCCACTCCTACAGCTCTATTCCTCCAGCACCTCCGCCACCAGAGCAAAAAAAAGAAAGATGATATTCACATCGGTGGATTGGTAACCCACCTTGTCCAAGCCCATGGAATTCCGATACCTGTTATGCAACCTGTTGATGGCTCCATACTCATGGATGTAAAATATATAACTGCTTGTGGCTTCCTCGGTGTTTACCAAGGTAACGGGAGGCTCCAAGCCTATCAATTTGGTTATCTTGATGTTGCACAGGATGAGCGGGTGCCATTGCCTTGTCCACAATCCTTCTCGATTCAGGAGAAGAACAACTGGATCATCACCAAGGATCAAGTGACAGAGATCATGGAAGCACTCTATCCTGACCCTGAGGAAGATGAAGAAGGAGAGCAGCAGGATGAAGAGGAAGAGGAGCAGGACAACCCTGCTTGGGGAGGACAGCAGCAGCATCAAGAGGGACCTTGGGACCCATGGCCCAATCAGCATCAACAGCAGCAGGGGTTCAACAATGTCCCCTATGAAGAATTTCTGCAGCTCAACCAGTGCGTTGGGGAGATCGACCAAACTCTTCATGGAGTGAATGAAGATGTTAGTTCCCTAACTAATAGCTTCAGTCACTTCATGACCCACTTCCCCGACTACTACCAGCAGTATCCACACCCGCCGCCGAACGTCGGCAACAACTAAGCATGGCAACAACCTAAGCTTGGGGGAGGTTTGAAAACCTCCAAACTTTGCATTCATATTTTTATTTCTTCTTTTTATTTATTTTACTTCTTCAAAAATTTCATGTTTACTTTCAGTTTGCATTCCTAAACTAAAACAAAAAAATAGTTGTAACCTTTATTGCAAATTTTTTTCTTTGTTTCTCTTGGAGATTGCTCAATTTTAGGTGACTTGGCAATAGGGAAATATAGAGGGGGTTCGACTCAAGTACAAGAAACAAAGCAAGCAAGAGGAGGTATCACATTCCTTTCATCACCTCTTCTACAACCTTAAATTGACCCTACAATTATTTACTCGCTTGCACTTGAGTTACTCCCCACTTAGCTTGTTATCCTATAAATTATATTCCTTTGCCAGTGTCCCCTTTTAGCTTTGAAATAATGAGCAATGAACTTGGTTAAAACATTTCCGACATTTTTACAACAAGAAAAATCATCCAAAAGATGACTTGAGTCCATGTTTAGTCCAAAGGATTTGCTTTTAGAAACTACTCAACCCCATTGAGCTTAATGTAAATAGACTCGATAGTACTCTTAAATGAAATTGTTTGATAAAATGGATGCTTCGAAGTAGTAGAGATTATGCCACTTCTTTTTCTAATAATTAAAGTAATATATTGCTTTATGGGTGTCATTACAACACTGTCATGCTCCATTTGGAACTATTAACTCCGCTGGCCAATGAATGATCTAAATGTGGGAAACCACTTGATTTCGGCTATTGAGTTATGTAAGCGTCTGTAGCTGCAATGCTATGACGGGTAAATTTTTTGTCTCCTCATGGTTTCATGTTCCAAGTAAAGTTGTAGGACTCCTCTGACCCACTATTGCTCAAGAGTTATATATTGGCATGGTCACGAGTGCACAACACAGTCCCAATTAACATCTTAAAAACAATGCCATGATTTCTCTATGAAAGAGCTAAAGTTTTTGAAAAACAAGGAAATGAAAAAGGTTCTTTGAGAGTCTTGAAATTTTGACGTGGGAGTAGATGATTTATTCTTAAATTGAATGTTCTTGGTGCCAACTTGAGTACTCTTAATTGATTAAAGGAACAAGAGCAACAAGTTTTCATCTCTCAATAAAGAGAGAAACCAAAAGAATTTGTTTCACTTTCCTAGCTACACTTTTGACACTTGCTCAGGCATATGATTTATTTTCTACCAAGATATACATGGTTAGGAAGTGGACGCAGTGCAATCTTCTTAATACTTGTATGATCATGTTTAAGATTGCAGAATTGTGAAGAAAAGAATTTGACACCAATTCGAGCTTCTAAGTTCTTTTATTTCAGTCTCGAATCTCCACAATTCTTCCTTATTTTCTTATCACTCGAGGGCGAGCAACATCTAAGCTTGGGGGAGTTGATAGCTATGAGATTCGACACATTTTTATGGTTTCTATTGATGGTTTTCATTTGGATTTGATGGTTTTCTAGCTTTACCTAATGCTAATACTTCGGTAGTGAAGAAAACTTGTTTTTAATGTATGTTTCAGGTTCTGAACATCAAAAGAGGGTTTTAATAGCAAAAACACAATTTTCAGATGAAAACAAGCAAGTCTCTTTTTGGAAGCAATCAAGGGAGTCATATAGTAGCTTTAAGGAGCAACTATTCGGCGGGAATATATTTTTGGCCGTATAGTTCCCGTCGTATAGTTGTCACCGCCTTCGTCCTGTTAAAAGGGACAACTTTCGTGAAGAGGCCGAGGATAAAAACGGAATACAGTAGCCGTCATCCCATCTAGAAAGGAGAAAGAAGAGATTCGGAGAAGAAGGGGAAGACGTTCTTCATCTCGCTCCACAATCTTTGACCTCCTAGCCACCACACCCCCATAGCCATTACTTGTACTTGAGAGAGAGAGATCTCCACCTTGCAAGATTAGGGTTTGAGATTGTTCTTCCCATCTTGAGTTGTGTTGGATTTACTTCTATTCTTATTGTGGATCTCCATGGTAATATCAAGAAGAACTCCCTTTATTTAATTATATCGATGATGCTTTCTTATCTCATGTGTGGGTAAGTTCCCTTGGGCATGGGGGATGTAAGGGATTGGTGAGATGTGATGTGCCTATATAATTTCCATTAGTTTGTGGTTAATTTTATTTACTATATTATGTGTGCTTGACTATCTGTGGTATGCTTAATGCTTGTTGTCCAATAAAGAGCCCAAACAACATGATACCTTGTTCTACATAGATAAGATCTTGTTTGCTAGCAGACCGGTGACCCTCGAGTGACAAGGGGATATCAATGGAAAACTAGTTGAGCTCGAGGAGCACGAGGATCCACTGTGCCTATTGCATTAGTTCGATCCAAGGAGCTTAGTTGCTAAGCAACCTGAAGGATCTTAATCGTCTAGTGATTGATCATGGTTTTGGTAACAGACTAGTAGGATTATTGAAGTTGGGATGAAATCTACCAAGAGGAGTTCCGGCTAATTATGGGTTTCTCGCCTACACACATACTTATAAGATTATAATTGTTACACTTATCACTCATCCATCTAGCACATTCACTATCACCATGAACTGAATCTCCCCGCGCCTATTTTGTCATCTGCAGAAAACAATGAACAATCAATCGTTCTTACTTTTATGTTTTTATTTATAAAGTTTACATTTTAGTTTTACTTAAATACAATCATTTTAATCCAAATCTCATTCTTATTTCAACACTTGCAGTCAATTCACTCAAAGACCTATGACAACTTTGAGTGCGATAGAGACTTCCTTCATAAAGATTTACCTTTGGGCTCCCTATGGGATCGACATCTTAACTTCAAAACTAGCTACAAACGATCAATGCACTTGCAGCCATCAGTGACTCATGTAATCTACTAGGAAAGTTAGTTGGTCGAGGGGGTTTCCAGGACCCCTTGTGGCTGTACGCTCGTCTTGGTTCAAGAAGCAAGAACTCAGGTCCTAGTAGTGGCAAGTATCTGACTGCAAAAACCATAATCCACTATGGCCTCCCATACAAGCCTTAGCATGTTTAACCTTCATATCTGATCATACCACAACATCATGTCATACTAGGTTCATTTGTAGCTCTGATTCATCAACCGGATGGACCAGCGGTAACAGCTAAGCATGGCTAAGCACAACAGCTATAAATAGCTCTCGCGAAGCTTATAAGCCAAACCCTAGTTATGCACATGGCAAGAATTGATAGGATTACTTTATCTATTGATAAAATACTTTGGAATCGTATGCACATGGCAAGAATTGAAATACTTTGAAATCATAGGATTATATCATGTGTGGCGCTATGCTTGCCTTTGCCTGTTGATACCTTCGATCCGGATTACGGATGTAGTATAGCTCTTTTTCCCTAGTAGACCTAGGTTTATCGAATCCTCGGGAAGCAGAAAGCAAAGTGAGATTAACTTAACGGACCTTTGAGAGTTTTAGAATTCCTATTGCATTTTCACCGGACCAAGAGTTTGCGATCTTGTTGTTGTTTTGTTGACGATGGAGAGAGAGGGCCTAGGGTCTTCGGTTTTCACCAGTAGTTGTGCAAAACATCTGATGGGAATAATATATAGTAATAAAGTACCCATGTGATTGTTAGAGCAAGATAATTGTATGTGGGCAGTGCATCCATAAATGTTATCACCTCCGCAACCGCTTATGGCAATAACCTACTAGTCTCATCCATGGAAGAAAGAGAGCTAATGATATGCATAGTGATGTCACCGTTAATCCCAAGTAAGTTCCTCACATACATCCATACTATCCTTTCTATCACTGGGGTTCCTATCCTGCAGATCAGTCGTTACTCACACTCCCTTTACCTGGATCAATCCTCGGGGTCTTGGGTACCTGACAAGTCCTTAGATTGAGGCAAGAGAGGGTAGTACAATCATCAAGTCATACAAACTAATACATGATCCCATCTATGATAAATAACATGCACAAAAAGCTATATTTCTAGGCCGAAGCCCTTAGCCCAAGGAGAATTACTCACACATAGAGATGAGACAATCATAAACATTATCATAAAGATCATAGAGTTGATAACAAATAGTCTTACAATGTCGCCAATTGGAGATGAGATCTACTATTACAAGTGGTGAAAGATGGCTATAGTGGTGGAGAAGGGTTTAGAGGTTTAGATCTAGATCTATTCCTCCGGCGTGGCGGCAGGGAGAGTTAAGGATGAAAGAAGCGATGTTGTGGAGTCGGGGGCTTGTTTCTCGTCGCATGAAGACTCTTTATATAGGGGTCCCTTTATGAAAGTTGTTCTATTTGACCTAAGGAGGTCGGTGCAAACTATATGGCTGCAACTATACGGCGGTGAGCCGTATAGTTGGTCATTAAACTTGCAGTTGCCTCCTCACGGCTCCTGGTTTCTTTGGCGTTTTGGAAACCTCGTATCTTTGGCATTTATGTAGTGATTCCCTTCATAATACGTCATTATCTACGCAGGAAAAAATAGCAAGAAAGGATTGCAAACCCCTTTGATCATTAGGCATTAGTGGCAGGAAACAGAGATATTTCATCAAATATATGAATAATATCTAGTTTAAACGCGGACGTGGATGGCTATATTTCACAGCCATAACCTCCCCAAGCTTAAACTTGATCGTCCTCGAGCAACAAAACCAAAATCAAAAGGGAACTCAGCATTTAAACTGAAACAACCAGATAATGGTCTTACTGATGATTGGTAGTCTCATGGTTCCTTCACTTTATTAATCTGAAAAACTTTAGCATAGATAGAGTAATGGAAAGCATATCATATGGGTTTCATGAATCCTTATAGCGCAGCAAAATTATTATAAGCATGGATGATTCAAAAGAGTAAACTTTATTCTATATCATGTAATTAACTCATAGGCTTGTCTTTGAACAATAAAGTGTAATCATGTAAAATTAAGAGTGTGAGAGTTCGTGATGAAAAGAATATATACTAGGGTGTCTCCATTCTCCCACATCAATAAATCAAGACTTTTCAAGCAATACTTTTATATTTATTGTCCTTCAAGAATTTTAGTTCTTAAGTAATTGAGAGCATGCCAAAAGAATTCATTAGTTTATCGGGCTGAGATGGACATTCGTGGCATCACTAAGGTTTTTGTTCCTTTTGCATAATGATTACTCATATCAGCCAGAGGAGTGATTCCATCATGTTACAGCTACCTGGAAGTGCCAAGAATCTTACCTATTATATCATTACTGCTACCAATGTTTAATCAACTTATAGCCAAAATCTAGGAGTTTCCTCAATGAAGATCGTTCGTAGGCCAGCGGAGTTGTTGGCATCTCATGAAGTTTGACACGCATAAAGCTATATCATTCTTATGATTTACAAGTCAAACTTTGGCATGCTCATAAAAACCGCTAAACATTAATTCAATTGAACAAATCTTTTCAAACAGAGCTATCAACTCAATCATTATTTTCTGTGGTGTTGAGTGTCTCTAGGAATAAGCTTTCAAGACTAAACAATACAACACCCAAGTCTTCAATTTGTGAGACTTTTTATTATTTCAATTGTTTAGCAAATTTTTAGGCAAGACTTGGTTAACTACAAGAGCTGGAACAAAACGTACCCGGTTAAATACCCATGCAAACAAAATTTTACTATAATATAGAGACTCACTCAACCGATATAACATCTCAACATTACTACTAACTAGCATGGGTTTCTCAAACTTCAAAAGTGGGGAGTAATAAGACATACTCTCATGTTTGGTTCCACTTCTCTCTTCCCTTTTTATTTGTTTCTTGGAAACTCGAAGCCAATCACTCTCTTGCAAAGCAACGAGAACTTTGAGGCGAAAAGAAAAAGAGAGAGGGAAAATAAAGATAAACAGAGAAATCTTTTTGTGGTTTTTGAGAAGGGAAATTAAAGAATAGAAAATTGGCGGCAAAACTCGGCTTGAAAATCTCAAAAAAAATAAAACAACTAAGATAAAGTGTTGGGGAAACCAACACGAGTGCTTATAAACTCAAATAAAAGCATAACCTCGAAATTAAGATAAAGAGAAATGAAAATCAAAATATAAAATAGATAGAAAACCTCCCCAAGCTTAGCCTTTTGCAAGTCCTTCAAATCACTATGGTGGGGGGGAGGGGGGAAAGCTTACTCACACGAAGTGGTGCGTGATGGATTCGGATGCATTCAGTAAGATTACAACACATGCAGAACAGGGTTAGGTGTGCAACGATGAGCGGGATTTGCACCGTGCGCGCGGATGCAGAATGGGTGAGGCACACGGGAAGGGTGGGTGCAGAATATGGGAGTCAAATAAATAAATAAATAAATATATATATAGCGCTATTTGATACCTAGGGTGTAGAACAGTTATTCTTCACACACTCTCTATCTTTAGAACCATATATTATTCTTATGTCACGTAAATTTTGTCTTACTTCGTAAGTCGAGAAGAACAAAAAAAAATTAGAAATGACATAATTTTTTTTGTTTATATGCCGTATAAAATTACGATGTAAAATACGTATTTTTGGTGTTTTTACACTATAATGGCTCATAAATTTTATTTTTATGTCGAAATTTTTGGTTGTGGTGAATATATGAACATAATTATTCGTATACAAAACATTTTTTTAATCTAACAACATAAAAATATGTTGGGTGCAAAATAACTATTCTACACCCTGGGTGCTGAATAGGGTTTCTAAATTTAACATAAATTATATTTAGTATGCTAACTATTTTTACAAATTAAATCATGCATGTTCCTATAGAAAACTTCATGTTTCATGGGCACTCTATATTTTTATTTATACAATATAGTATCTTTTAAGATTTCTAATGCAATATGTCCCTCTATTTATTTTAGAATCAATACCATAATATATTTATAATAGCAAGTAGTATATGGTAGAGATACATAAGCTATCTTCAGTGATTGCAAAATAAAGTGTAAAAGAAACAAGCATATCTTTGAGGTCTTCAAATTCTTTCTATTTTCAAGGCACAACCTTGTACTTTTCTGAAGGTAGACGAATACTGACAGATACCAAACCATAACATGTAAATACCAAATGAGAGCTCTCCTATAATTTTAATTTGAGCTGCGGTGCAAGGTACGTGCACGCAGGTAGTCATTAGGATAATCAATCAATATTGACAAAAATAACAACGCCCAGTATAGAATGATATAATTAGTAAATAAAGAATAAATAACCATATCCAAGTCATCAAGGGGTGGTAGTTGGGCAGCCGTATGCCTAGGGCTAGTAAGATATCATGGGCTCGGCCAATAGATCGAGCTCTGTGCGTGTTGCCTACTTGCCCGTCCCAGTTAAGGCCTTGTACTTTAAATCCCTGAGAGGCAAGGATTGATCTAGATAGCTGCCAAAACCCGGTAGTCTAGCCTATCCGAGGTGGTTTCTCGGGACCATTAGTATTGTTTCCTTTGTTTAATCCCCCACAATATTATTAGCCCAATTCATACCGTTCATCTTTCTACTAACTCCTTTCAGAAAAAAAATCATCCCCCCCCCCCCCCCCCCCCCCCCCGCGACCTCTAGAAGAATTTCCAGACGTGGAAGAACAGAGCGAGCGAAGGGCACGAAGATGATGATCTCGGATTAGTAGGGGTTAGTCGAACGGCTGAAATGTACGAGGGATTATGGGGAATGGATTCAAAGGTTACTAGGGATTTGTTGTAGGGATCGGATGGGATCTACCGAATGCATGTCTGGATGAAGTTCATGTCTGAATACAACCCCGAGGCCTAAGCCTGCATCAAACCTGAGCTATCTTCTCATAGAACCCATAAGACCTTTATTCTCGTTCATGTGATTGCGATGTGCCGATGAGCATTGGTGCAACACAGCCACGGGATACTCAGCTACATCAAGCTGACCATCTCAGCCATCTACTATTTTCATTTTTTAACACTAAAAGGGTCCGAAGGGACCAATAGCTTCCAGTCTTATCGCTTAATTACTCTAATCAGCCGGTAGCAACGAAGATGCCCATGCGTTAATACCTCATGATTGCATATGTTGATATATCATTGTTGCAATGGACACAACTAAATTTTCAAGCAGATCGATTGTCATATCAAGCTAAATCGGATCGAGCCACAGGGAGTATGGGTACACCCTCCCGATACTCTCTGGACCAAACTATTGTTGAAAATATAAGCAATAATCCATATGATTTAATCCGAATAATAAATTAATAAAGCATGATCGTACAAACGTTACTAAAACCAATTATGCAGATCAACAAAGTAGATGAACAGATTACATCTATAGGAGATAAATCTATCACATCTACACCAAACGCTAGAACAAAGAACTCTAGCATAATCCAAAAAGACAGTTGAGGATCATATACGGTGTAGGCTGAATAGCAGCCGCAGCAGCGTCGTCCATGTTGAGGTTGTTGAAGAGGTCGCTGACGTCAGGAAAGAAGTCATCGTCGGACGACGTCGTGGTTGCTAGTAGTCGCGCTTGAGCGCTCCCTAAAAACCTGACCGCCCCTCATCCGTACAAGTTCACGAGAGGCAGGGTTTCGGAGGCCTACTGTCCTGATCTGCGGTGCATGCCGCAAGCCGGGATGGGGAAGACGAAAGCGGCAGCGCAAGGTTCTGGAGGTAGACGCGTGTGTGGATTGATTCACCGATTAGGTTTAGCACAGACGCTTATATAGTGCAGGTTAGAAAGATCGTGGGGCTCAGTCCACGTCCGAGTTGGTAACAGTCCACGTCCATAAAAACTGGAAACGGCTGTAACTAACGCGTCCGTTAATGACTCATAATCAGTTTTCCCAACCAGCAAAATAAAGCTCGGCTCGGCGAGATTTCTGCAGCCCGCAACCCGCGCACGCGCGTCGTAACGAGGCGAGGCGAGGCTGGCGGCGTCGGAGGAGGAGTGTGCGAGGGCTTCTCTCCTTGTCACACCTTTAGTGAGTGGTGCAACACTCTACTATATAAGGTGGTCCAACTCTCCTTCCACTAGCAATGTGGGACTAAACTTTAGCACCACTAGCACATCCACATGCTGCCATATACAAGTGGGCCAAAGAGAATTTCAGAATTTGTCTAATGGGCCAACAGCCCAATATACACAAAATTCCAACAATCCCCCACAAAGTCTGTAACATCCCAGTATGTAGGACCTAACGAAGGGTAGATTTAGGAATATGAATTATTGCATGCATCCATTTGTGAAAATGCGGGTAAATTTTTTCGTCAAATAAAACCTTGAGTGATCAATATTTCTTTCTTACTTTGAGATTAGGTTTAGTCTTAAAGGAGGATTGCTATAAACTTTGATATGATCTTAAAGGAATGATGTGTGTTTTAAAAATGAATTTGAATTTTAAACTTGAGTATTGAATAATAATTTCAATGATTTAGATATAAGATTTCAATCTTAAACTAATCAAGAGATAAGTATTATAACTTAAATCTTACCCAAAAACAATATTGAATATGAAATTCATTTCATTAGCACATAAACAAGTTACAAAGAATGTAACTACTGAAGCCATTTCAAAATTCACAAATTACAAAGAGTAAAGAATAAGAATATTCTTTATTAATAATCATATAATCTTTATTATAAGAAGTCAAATAAAGATTACAAGAAGGATAAAAGAAAAATTACAAAAGAATAAGAAAATTACATTCGTATACCTACTAACTAGCCTACATCTAAATCTACACTAAATCTTCATCTTTATCTTGCACCTGCAAAACAAGGACTAAAAAGAAACAAAATAAAATTAGTGTTAGTATATTTCTCTCAGATATGTCAGTAAAGTCCACTTGACAAACTCATCATTGAGAAATGTTGTAAAAGGGGCAAGTTTCACCAATCTGAAATATTTCATCTTTCATAAATTCAAAGCCATAATTCAAATAACAGCCAAGAGGGACCAATTCACCAGCCAGGTAAAAGTAGTTTGGTAATGGTAAGTTCAAAAATTCTGAACCTATCCACATGTGCATAGCAGGCACACAAGCTGGACACACACCACCATGCAAAGGGTGTGTTGTCGACCTCACAAGCACAACCAATATCACAAAACCACAGCACAGCCGTGGAGGAGCACATCAGTGCATCTCTCCATTACACAACACACCAGCACAGCCAGGGTGAACAGCAGCCAAACCCAACCACCCAGATCAACCCAAACATCACCAGGATGGTGACATAGGGAGGGGGATGAATCTGGTAGACAGCAAGGTCAAGCCCAGAAGCTAGGAGGAGCAGGCAAGCTCAAGAGCAAGCTCAGGAGCACAGCAAAATCAGATCAAGATCATCATCAATCTACTACATCCACATCAGAATTTGTGGTGAGCCTCATAAAACCATCACATGATTTCATCATATTATCTAAATAAAAGCATGTGTTGCTTTATGAAATGATCTCTCAATAATCACCCAAGAGGGGTGAATCTATCCTAGAGATTTCAAGTATAAGGATAAGAAATTAAGCTCAACCACAAGCACTAAACTCTCAGACCAACATCACTGATTTCAGTGTTACTTTTACAACTTAGATCATTTTTCATTTGATCTTATCAGATCAGGGCACATCTCTCAAACAGAATAGCACTTCTAATCCTATAAGTTTCAAACAAACTATTGCCCAACTAACTAGGAATTACATCCTAGAGCCTCATACCAACATCATAGGCAGGAAAGTTAATACAAGTTTTCATGTCAACTTGCCAGTATTAATCACAAGCATTATCAAGCTAAGCCCAGAAATAAAACTCAATCACTTATGTGCCAGATCATAATGGTATCACAAGGACAGGTTGTATATGAACTAAAACCACTCTTTGTTTAGATTCCACATATAAAAGGGACAACCAATAAATATCATTTTCCTGAAGCCAAGTACCAGGAATCAACCTTAAATCAAACTATACATCCACAGAAAATCATTACATGTAATGATTTGATTCAGTGAGTATAATCTCATACAAGCCAATATTATAATTGCAGTAAGCAACTACTGAGAGGAACTGCTGTCAGTATAAGCATTCTGACAGTAGAGTAAACTCTTAGATCAACAACATAATCCAATCAAGGATTTCATTGAAACACTAGTATGGATCATGGTGGATTACCACTAGAATAAATCTGACAGGCAATTAGCATCATCAAAGCCACTACCAATCATTAACCATAGCAGACAATCATTTCCCATGATCAGATATGATCAACACTAGATATAAAGCATCATAGATATGATCAACAGGGGGTTATGAACCCTAATCAAAGCAAGAACCCTAGTCCAGAGATGAACCCAATCAGCACATAGTCACTCGGCATGAGAAGCCACAAGATACACACAGAGAGAATCATGGTAGTAGCATGGACAAACACCATAGAGACAACTTACCCGAGGTCCTCGCTGACGAATCGAAGAGGAAGCAGGGTGGCCGACAAACCACGGCGGCACAGGGAGCACCCAGAGGGGCGCTGCAACCTGCACCTGCCACGGCGGTGGCGCAGCAGCACATGAGCCCAAAACACCACCGCAGGCGGGATCGCAGCGGCGGCGACAGCACCTTTTCCTAACCCTAGGGTTTGGGAATGGGGTGGACCTGACCACGGGGAAGCCCCGGAGTCAAATCCAAGTGGATAGAACAAACGAGCGTCATCGACAACCCCAACTCGCACCACGGCAGCGGCCAAAACAGTCGACGGCGGCGGGAATCGACGGTGGGCCATGGGGTCGAGTCAGAGGAGGAGGGGATAAGGTCGAGGGAGAGAGGGAGGCAGAGTGGGCTGGGTGGGCCAAAACCCTTCGGGGTGATATTTTGACCCTGCCCTATTGGGCCACCCTGGCCCAATAAGCCCAAGGGTCCAGCCCAAGTTGTTTAATAAATCTTTTTGATCAATTGGAAAAGACCAAAATGCCCCTGGCCTTAATAAAATTATAGAAAATAAAATAAAAGTCCAAAAATTATAAATAAAATATTTTTCGATTCACAATAATCCACTCAGTCCAAATAAAATAAGATATCAAATTTTGGACATTTAAATTTCTATAAGAATTTTGTAATTTATATATTCCTTATGGAATTTTACAAAATTATTGAAAGGTGATAAAAATAAATAAAAATCACTTTCATTATTTATTCATATTATAGTATTTTTGAAAAATACTAAATAAATATTTAGTAATAAATTTAATGTATAATTAATAATTCCTAAAAGAATTATTAAATCAATGAAAGTCAAATAAGAAGGGAAATCAAATAAAATAATTCAATATATGCAATAAATATAAAAAATATTTCTAAATGCTTTATTAAAAGGGCACCTTATATAGGGAAAATGCATATAGGATTAAATAATGCATTACATTACTTGCATAATCATTTTGCTTCTTTAAATATTGTGCTTACCGGGCAATAATGATGTTTTTGTAGAACTAGAAGCTCAAGGTCCAGCGCAAGCATAAGACTTCACTACCTTGCCATCACAAGGCAAGTTCATCACTTGCTCATGTCCTTTGAAGAGTCTTTATCAAAGTATTTGCAAATTGTGTGTTATCATATATGCTATAAAAGAAAGAAAATATTATTTTCATTAATAAAGAAATCATAGATATCATCGTAAGTAGTGATATAATGGAGCAATAGAACTTAGGGTTCTGTTTGCAACAATGATAATCAAGTAGGGACTTAATAACCCCTGACATCAGTGATTCTAGCGTCGTATATTACGCGTTATCCATGAGATTTGGAATGGGACAGAGAAGTCAGCTGTATCTTCTTCCTCTCGCATGAAGCCGGATGTGCCGGTCGTGGCTGTTATCCTCGTAGCGTGCATATTAATTGGTAATTCGTAGAGGATATGCAGCATATGGGTGGGAACCCTCATCGTCCCACGATAGTTTTGGCATCTAACGGTTTGTACAAACCATTGCCGTAATTCATTATGTGGGCATGGTGTACACCAAGGAGGCATGCGGGGTCGCGAAGGGGGCAGTGATTGGCTTGGACTAACTACTGGGCCCCACATCATGGAATTGTGGACGGGAAAGTACGCCCGGTTGTGCAACAAGGAGTTGATCTCTCATGGGTAAAGTAACGCACCTCTGCAGAGTGTAAGAACTGTAACTTGTTACTCCCTGTTTCGGGAAGGAGCTACGAACGCGGCAGGAAAGGAACTCCATGAAAGTTCTGGTCAACCTGTGAAGGCTGATTGTCATAGTTTTCCGGAATAAAATCAATCTTTGAAGAAAGATTTACAAAAACTGCATAGTGCCAAGGATTTATAATCTGAGGTGGTAGTTAGAGCATCAAACTTCCCACCTTGCATATAATGAACTTGTTGGGTAACGCTGTTACTCATTCTTTCCTTTGATCCCTTGCTTAGACTCTGAGGATTTCGAAGACGTGCCAATGTATGCAGTGGTATGCTTGGTCACCGCAGTTGGTATCAGAGCAAATTGCTTTGACCTTAGGTTGGAAACCTAGTAAAGGGTATTACCTGTTGGAGATTTAGCAACGATAAAGAATTCTCTAAAAGTAATATAATGGGTATTCAAATGAGAATATTCTGTTGTATATTTTAGTGCGATAATTCTTTGTTATGATGCAAGTTCCAAAACAGACTTTGGTAAGGAAATAGGAGACTCTTGATGATTATCAAGGATCATTTACAGACCAACTTCATCAACTTTTAAAGCTCTTTAATTGTCCCACTAGAATTCTAGTGAACACTATAACTTACCTTGATGGTCGAATGTTATCCAAGTATCGTGTGAGTATACAACTTCCAGAGAAGCTTGGATTATATCACGATCTACCCATAGGAGAAGGTAGGAGTCATTTAGCAGACTATCATGTTGCTGTTGTGGAGGCAATAGCTAATATCCGGGAGCAGAAAACCAAGGAGCTAGAAGGTAGCACATTCTCTGTGATACCTCATGATTCTATAGACTCGGAGCCTATACCGGATCATCTTACTTTGGTTAAGAAGCATCCTAAGTTAGCTTCCAAGTTTATGGATAGATACCGGACACTCGTTGCGTCTTTTTACAAGACTCATCAAGTGATTGTCGAAGACAAAAATGACATGTTAGAGGATCTAACTGATCCGGAAAGGAGGAAGCAGTTAGCATTCCAGTTAGAGAAAGAAGCAAGTAGTAGTGCAACACCTGTATTTAAGGATATACCTATATATCCGGAATCTTTTACACCATATCCTTACTCACCAAGACCTGAACCTACATATGATCCTACTATGGATATGCGGTATGTAGTACCACAGGGCTCAGAGGATGGTTCTGACTCAGAACTTCCTATTGAGAATTCAGATAGTTGGAGGATGGGATCATACAATGGATCTCATGACCACCAGATGTCCACAGATGGCTCTGACAGAAATGTTGGACAATCTAGTTGGATGGGTGAAAGGATGAATCCTAATAATAGTAGTAGTAGAAATACCATGTCAATAGCTGATCAGGATGAAGAAGAAGATCCTGAGGAGAGAGCGTTTGAATCATCAACATCTTCTCAAAACCTAGGGAATATACATTATCCAGTGTTCAATTATCTTGTCCACGAGAGCACCGGGGAAGCAGCAGAATCTGCGTATTCTGTTGACAACTCAAGGAATGAAGCTCAGGAGATGCAGGTTGGAGATAATGTTGAATATGTTTTTGAAGACCTTTCAGCTGAGCTGGAGGGAGTCGATGCGCTCAGGTTGAGTAATGACTCAAGTCCTGAGACTTCAGATACAGAGTATGTTCCTTCTGGAAGGCCATATGTTCCACAAACTATGCGACGAACAACACGTCATCACGGTTGGACATCAGGCATGTATGATGAACGTAGTTACTACTAGAAGGAAACAAGTAGTCAACAGTATCAAGCACTATGTACTGTACTCCAAGGAATGAGGTAGTGAGATGAATACGATAGTTTTGTGACTATACCTATATGGTATATGTTGTAAGAACTTTGTATCATTATGATATCGTGTATAATATGTGAAATGCATATTTGGATTTTCTTTGGATCTTCATTGTGTGACTAGTTCTGTGCGTAAAGTCGAGCTCAGAAGACATGTGCATGATGTAATTATGAGTATTCGCTTTATGTTGCAGGACTAGGGTCATGGATACGGGTGTAGAAATGGAAACTGAGCAGCAGCGGATGGAGCGAGAGGCCAAGGAAAAGGCCGATGCAGATGTAGCAAATCAAGAAGCATTACCACCACCACCAATGAGGCTGTTAATGGAGTAGAACTTTATGCAAAGCATGCAAATGATGCAAGAGACCCAGAACAAGTTCATGGAAGAGTTGCTAGGGCGAGCAAATCAGAGGGCACGTGAAGGTGGAGGAATGAGTTTATCTGATTTCCAGAATGCAAGACCGTTACCTTTTGCATCAGCTCCTAAACCAATGGATGCAGAAGACCGGTTAGAAGATACAGAAAGGAAGCTGAAAACTGTGGGTTGCAATGATGAGGAAAAATTGAGGTATGCAACTCATCTGCTGACTGGACCTGCAGCATCTTGGTGGGAAAACCAGTTAGCCATGCAACAACCAGGAAGGGAGTTTACCTGGGAGGAGTTCAAGCAGAGATTCCGTGAATATCATGTTCTGGAAAGCGTCATGGAGTTGACACGGAGAGAATTTGAGGAGCTTCAGTAAGGATATACTAGTGTCATGAAGTACATCCGGGAGTTTAGCCAATTGTCTCGTTATGCTGAGGAGGATGTTAACACTGAAGAAAAGAGAAAGAAACGTTTCTTGCATGGATTAAATCCGTTTGTGAAGATGCAGCTAAGGTTAGCCAATAAGCAAACTTATCAGCAGTTGTTGGATGCAGCCATTACTTTTGAAGATGACTACAAGAATGTCCAAGAGGATCAGAGGAAGAGAGCCAAGAAGGAAACCAAGAGAATTTAGGCAAGCAAACCTAAACCTAACCTGGAGTTCAAACCTCGGAATAGGAATTATGGTAACAACAACAATAACAATAATACTAACAAGGGCAGTGGTGGAAATCAATCTAATCCGAGAAGGAATGTTATCTGTAACAACTGTGGAATTCCAGGGCATTTCCAGAGGGAGTGCAAAAAGCCTGTAGTGATCTGTTACGGTTGTGGCCAGAAGGGGCATATTAAGCCAGATTGTCTGAGCAAACCACCAGGAGGATGGCCTACCAAGGGAGGAGGACAAGCCAGTGGAGGAAATGTATAGCCCAATAAAGGGGGAAACAATGGCAAGAACAATAATGGCAAAAGAAACCGACCTACCGGAAAACTGAACTGTGCAACTCTCGAGGAGGTGGATAATTCGGAGCATGTGGTGATAGGTACGCTCAATATCCTTACCAATCCCGGCAAAGTTCTATTTGATACTGGTGCAACTACTTCATTCATTTCTGAAGAATTTTGTGATAAGTTCGGGATTAGAAGGGCAACGTTAGAACGTCCTATGACCGTAGTTACGGCAGGAGGGAATGTGATTGTACGCCACATAAAACAAGATCAGGTTATCTCGATCTGTGGTTGTACATATTTTGCAGACCTTTATGTGTTTCCTTTGAAGGGAATTGCAGTAGTGCTGGGAATGGATTGGATGATGGAACACGGAGCCCAGATTAATTGTGAGGAGAAAACTGTCTCAATCAAAACTCCAAGTGGAGCAAGGATAGTTTACCAGGCAGATAAACACAGTCATATCATGGTGGATCTGCAGTTGACTTCAATGAAAGAAGTTAAATTAGAAGAGATTCCTATAGTTAATGAATTCCAAGATGTTTTTCCAACGGAATTACCAGGAATGCCACCAGACCAGGAGATAGAGTTCACCATTGAACTAATACCTGGTACAGCACCAATAGCTCAAGCACCATATAAAATGGTACCCAAGGAGTTGAATGAACTCAAGGAACAAATTTATGAGTTAGCGGGAAAAGGATTTATACAGGAAAGTGTGTCTCCATGGGGAACACCAGTAATCTTTGTGGATAAAAGAGATGGTGGAAGACGGATGTGTGGTGATTATACAAATTTTAACAACGCGACTATCAAGAATAAGTATCCTTTACCAAGAATTCAAGATTTGTTTGATCAAGTGAAAGGAGCTGGAGTATTTTCAAAGATCGATTTAAGATCTGGATACCATCAAATAAAAATCAAGCCGGAAGATGTTCCAAAAACAGCATTTGTCTCAAGATATGGACACCATGAGTATCTGGTAGTACCATTTGGTTTGACCAATGCACCGGCAATATTCATGAATCTGATGAACAAGATCTTCATGCCCTATTTGGACAAGTTTGTCTTTGTTTTTATTGATGATATTCTGATATATTCCAAGGATAAGGAAGAGCATGCTGACCATTTGAGAATAGCATTGCAGACTTTAAGAGAACATAAGCTTTATGCTAAGTTCAGTAAGTGTGAGTTCTAGTTAGATGAGGTAGAATTCCTCGGTCATGTGATCAGTAAGGATGGAATTGCTGTGAATCCATCTAAAGTTTGGTCGGTACTAGAGTGGACTGCACCTACCAATGTGAAACAAATTCGAGGTTTCTTAGGAATGGTTGGTTATTATCGAAGATTCATTGAAGGTTTCTCCAAAATAGCCAAACCAGTGACCAAATTATTAAGGAATAATACACCATTCAAGTGGGATGAGAAGTGTGAAGCAAGTTTCCAAGAGTTGAAGACTAGATTAACCACAACCCCAATCTTAGCAGTTCCTGAAACAGGGAAGGATTTCACTGTATATTGTGATGCATCTAAAGAAGGTTTGGAATGTGTATTAATGCAAGATCGGAAGGTGATTGCTTATGGTTCAATACAATTGAAACCACATGAAGTCAACTATCCAACTCATGATTTAGAGTTAGCAGCAGTAGTCTTTGCGCTGAAAGGATGGAGGCATTTTCTTTATGGAGCCAGATGTGAGTTATACACTGACCATAAAAGTCTCAAATACTTCTTCACTCAAAAGGAATTGAATATGAGACAGAAGCGTTGGTTGGAATTAATCAAGGATTATGATTTAACAATCAATTACACTCCAGGGAAAGCAAATGTTGTAGCAGATGCTTTAAGCAGAAAGAGTGCAGATATTCATCCAAGCAATAGAGAGTTACCAAAAGAGTTACAAATGGACTTGGAAAGATTAGAACTTCAATTCATCAGAATAGAGGTTCTTGGAGGATTAGCGACTATGCAGGTAGTTGCAGAGCAGGACAGTGATCTTAAGCAAGAAATTGTTAGACATCAAGAAGAAGATCCTTTTATTGCTGAGGAAATTCGGAGGATATCCCAATGGCAAAAATCAGTTTTTCGCCTTGGAGATTATGGATCTTTATGGTTCCAAGATCGTCTATGTGTTCCAGATCTGACTGAGATAAGAAATGTCATACTTAAAGAAGCACATGATACCCCATATTCTATACATCCAGGGAGTACTAAGATGTATATGGATTTGAAAGAACTATTCTGGTGGAATAACATAAAAAGAGATATTGCTAAATATGTATCTGAATGCCATACTTGTCAATGGGTGAAAGCTGAACATCAAAGTCCAGTAGGACCATTACAACCCTTGGAAATTCCTGAATGGAAATGGGAGGAAATAGGCATGGACTTTATTATAGGGTTACTTATGACACCAAAAAGGAAGGATATGATATGGGTAATTGTGGACAGACTCACTAAGAGTGCACATTTTATTCCAGTGAACCAAAAGGATAATGCCGAGAAGTTAGTTGAAGTATATGTTAAAGAGATAGTAAGTAAGCATGGAGTACCCAAAAAGATCGTAACTGATAGGGGATCAGTGTTTACTTCAGCATTTTGGAAGAAATTGCATGAGGCACTTGGTTCAAAATTAGATTTTAGCACGACATATCATCCTGAGACAGGAGGTCAAACTGAAAGAACAAATCAAATACTAGAAGACATGTTGAGAGCTTGTTCACTAGATTTTGGAGGAACATGGGAAGATCACTTACCATTGGCAGAATTTTCTTATAACAATAGTTATCAGAGTAGTCTAAAGGCAGCTCCATATGAGATTTTGTATGGAAGGAAGTGTAGATCACCAATATGTTGGTATGAACCTGGAAGCAGCAAAGAATTTGCGCCAGATTATATCAAGGAAAGACAAGATATCACTGATAAGATCAGGGATAGACTAAAAATAGCCCAGAGCAGATAGAAAAGTTATGCGGATCAAAGTCGAAGATCATGGCATCCAGAAGTAGGAGATATGGTCTATTTGAAAATAAGTCCAATGAAAGGAGTAAAAAGATTCGGAGTTAAAGGAAAATTGAGTCCAAGATATATCGTACCATTCAAGATACTGAGTCAAAACAGAACTATAGCTTATGCTTTAGAGTTACCATCAAGATTGGCTCAAGTGCATAATGTTTTCCATGTGTCACAACTTTGCAAATGTTTGAAAGTTCCAGGTGATGCAATAACACACCAAGAGATAGAACTACAAGCAGACTTAACTTATATTGAAAAGCCCTGTAAAATTATGGAAGAAAATTGGAAAAGATTGAGGAACAAAGCAATCAAATATTGCAAGGTACAATGGGAACATCACCCTGAGAGAGAAGCCACATGCGAGAAGGAAGAGGATTTAAGAAAAGCTTATCCAGAATTATTCAGGTACATCTCCACAAACTTCGGACGAAGTATAATTTAAGGGGAAGTCTGTAACATCCTAGTATATAGGACCTAATGAAGGGTAGATTTAGGAATATGAATTGTTGCATGCATTCATTTGTGAAAATGCGGGTAAAAATTTTCCCCAAATAAAACCTTGAGTGATCAATGTTTCTTTCTTACTTTGAGATTAGGTTTAGTCTTAAAGGAGGATTGCTATAAACTTTGATATGATCTTAAAGGAATGATGTGTGTTTTAAAAATGAATTTGAATTTTAAACTTGAGTATTTGAATAATAATTTCAATGATTTAGATATAAGATTTGAATCTTAAACTAATCAAGAGATAAGTATTATAACTTAAAACTTACCCAAAAACAATATTGAATATGAAATTCATTTCATTAGCACATAAACAAGTTACAAAGAATGTAACTACTGAAGCCATTTCAAAATTCACAAATTACAAAGAATAAAGAATAAGAATATTCTTTATTAATAATCATATAATCTTTATTATAATAAGTCAAATAAACATTACAAGAAGGATAAAAGAAAAATTACAAAAGAATAAGAAAATTACATTTGTATACCTACTAACTAGCCTACATCTAAATCTACACTAAATCTTCATCCTTATCTTGCACCTGCAAAACAAGGACTAAAAAGAAACAAAGTAAAATTAGTGTTAGTATATTTCTCTCAGATATGTTAGTGAAGTGCACTTGACAAACTCATCATTGAGAAATGTTGTAAAAGGGGCAAGTTTCACCAATCTGAAATATTTCATCTTTCATAAATTCAAAGCCATAATTCAAATAACATCCAAGAGGGACCAATTCACCAGCCAGGTAAAAGTAGTTTGGTAATGGTAAGTTCAAAAATTCTGAACCTATCCACATGTGCATAGCATGCACACAAGCTGGACACACACCAACATGCAAAGGGTGTGATGTCGACCTCACAAGCACAGCCAATATCACAAAACCACAGCACAGCCGTGGAGGAGCACATCAGTGCATCTCTCCATTACACAACACACCAGCACAGCCAGGGTGAACAGCAGCCAAACCCAACCACCCAGATCAACCCAAACATCACCAGGATGGTGACATAAGGAGGGGGATGAATCTGGTGGACAGCAAGGTCAAGCCCAAAAGCTAGGAGGAGCAGGCAAGCTCAAGAGCAAGCTCAGGAGCAAAGCAAAAGCAGATCAAGATCAAGATCAATATCAAGATCAAGATCAAGATCTAGATCAAGATCATCATCAATCTAAAACATCCACATCAAAATTTGTGGTGAGCCTCATAAAACCATCACATGATTTCATCATATTATCTAAATAAAAGCATGTGTTTCTTTATGAAATGATCTCTCAATAATCACCCAAGAGGGGTGAATCTATCCTAGAGATTTCAAGTATAAGGATAAGAAATTAAGCTCAACCACAAGCACTAAACTCTCAGACCAACATCACTGAGTTCAGTGTTACTTTTACAACTTAGATCATTTTTCATTTGATCTTATCAGATCAGGGCACATCTCTCAAAGAGAGTAGCACCTCTAATCCTATAAGTTTCAAACAAACTATTGCCCAAACTAACTAGGAATTACATCCTAGAGCCTCAGACCAACATCATAGGCAGGAAAGTTAATACAAGTTTTCATGTCAACTTGTCAGTATTAATCACAAGCATTATCAAGCTAAGCCCAGAAATAAAACTCAATCACTTGTGTGCCAGATCATAATGGTATCACAAGGAAAGGTTGTATATGAACTAAAACCAATCTTTGTTTAGATTCCACATATAAAAGGGACAACCAATAAATATCATTTTCCTGAAGCCAAGTACCAGGAATCAACCTGAAATAAAACTATACATCCACAGAAAATCATTACATGTAATGATTTGATTCGGTGAGTATAATCTCATACAAGCCAATATTATAATTGCAGTAAGCAACTACTGAGAGGAACTACTATCAGTATAAGCATTCTGACAGTAGAGTAAACTCTCATATCAACCACATAATCCAATCAAGGATTTCACTGAAAACATTAGTATGGATCATGGTGGATTACCACTAGAATAAATCTGACAGGCAACTAGCATCATCAAAGCCACTACCAATCATTAACCACAGGAGACAATCATTTCCCATGATCAGATATGATCAACACTAGATCTAAAGCATCATAGATATGATCAACAGGGGGTTATGAACCCTAATCAGAGCAAGAACCCTAGCCCAGAGAAGAACCCAATCAGCACATAGTCACTCGGCATGAGAAGCCACGAGATACACACAGAGAGAATCATGGCAGTAGCATGGACAAACACCATAGAGACAACTTACCTGAGGTCCTCACTGACGAATCGAAGAGGAAGCAGGGTGGCTGACGAACCGCGGCGGCACAGGGAGCACCCAGAGGGGCGCTGCAACCTGCACCTGCCACGTCGGCGGCCGCAGCAGCGCACGAGCCCAGCACACCACCGCAGGCGGGATCGCGACGGCGGCGACAAAACCTTTTTCTAACCCTAGGGTTTAGGAATGGGGTGGAGCTGACCACGGGGAAGCCCCAGAGTCAAATCCAAGTGGATAGAACAAACGAGCGTTGTTGACAACCCCAACTCGCACCACGGAGGCGGCCAGAACGGCCGACGGTGGCGGGAATCAACGGTGGCGGCATCGCCGGCCATGGGGTCGAGTTAGAGGAGGAGGGGACAAGGTCGAGGGAGAGAGGGAGGCAGAGTGGACTGGGTGGGCCAAAACCCTTCGGGGTGATATATTGACCCTGCCCTATTGGGCCACCCTGGCCCAATAAGCCCAAGGGGCCAGCCCAAGTTGTTTAATAAATCTTTTTGATCAATTGGAAAAGACCAAAATGCCCCTGACTTTAATAAAATTATAGAAAATAAAATAAAAGTCCAAAAATTATAAATAAAATATTTTTGGATTCACAATAATCCACTCTATCCAAATAAAATAAGATATCAAATTTTGGACATTTAAATTTCTATAAGAATTTTGTAATTTATATATTCCTTATGGAATTTTACAAAATTATTGAAAGGTGATAAAAATAAATAAAAATCACTTTCATTATTTATTCATATTATAGTATTTTTGAAAAATACTAAATAAATATTTAGTAATAAATTTAATGTATAATTAATAATTCCTAAAAGAATTATTAAATCAATAAAAGTCAAATAAGAAGGGAAATCAAATAAAATAATTCAATATATGCAATAAATATAAAAAATATATATTTCTAAATGCTTTATTAAAAGGGCACCGTATATAGGGAAAATGCATATAGGATTAAATAATGCATTACATTACTTGCATAATCATTTTGCTTCTTTAAATATTGTCCTTACCAGGCAATAATGATGTTTTTGTAGAACTAGAAGCTCAAGGTCTAGTGCAAGCATCAGACTTCACTACCTTGCCATCACAAGGCAAGTTCATCACTTGCTCATGTCCTTTGAAGAGTCTTTATCAAAGTATTTGCAAATTGTGTGTTATCATATATGCTATAAAAGAAAGAAAATATTATTTTCATTAATAAAGAAATCATAGATATCATCCTAAGTGGTGATATAATGGAGCAATAGAACTTAGGGTTCTATTTGCAACAACGATAATCAAGTAGGGACTTAATAACCCCTGACATCAGTGATTCTAGCGTCGTATATTACGCGTTAGCCATGAGATTTGGAATGGGACAGAGAAGTCGGCTGTATCTTCTTCCTCTCGCATGAAGCCGGATGTGCAGGTCGTGGCTGTTATCCTCGTAGCGTGCATATTAATTGGTAATTCGTAGAGGATATGCAGCATATGGGTGGGAACCCTCATCGTCCCACGATAGTTCTGGCATCTAACGGTTTGTACAAACCATTGTCGTAATTCATTATGTGGGCATGGTGTACACCAAGGAGGCATGAGGGGTCGCGAAGGGTGCAGTGATTGGCTTGGACCAACTACTGGGCCCCACATCATGGAATTGTGGACGGAAAAGTACGCCCGGTTGTGCAACAAGGAGTTGATCTCTCATGGGTAAAGTAACGCACCTCTGCCGAGTGTAAGAACTGTAACTTGTTACTCCCTGTTCCGGGAAGGAGCTACGAACGCGGCAGGAAAGGAACTCCCTGAAAGTTCTGGTCAACCTGTGAAGGCTGATTGTCATAGTTTTTCGGAATAAAATCAATCTTTGAAGAAAGATTTACAAAAACTGCATAGTGCCAAGGATTTATAATCCGAGGTGGTAGTTAGAGAATCAAACTTCCCACCTTGCATATAATGAACTTGTTGGGTAACGCTGTTACTCATTCTTTCCTTTGATCCCTTGCTTAGACTCTGAGGATCCCGAAGACGTGCCAATGTATGCAGTCGAATGCCAAGAAGACGTGTTCTACGAGGAACCTGATCTATCCGGAGGAGTTGAAGGCGTGGACTACGAGATCCGCTACGGTGTCGATGAGAACGAGTCCACTTAAGTATCTAGTTAGTAGTAACTAACGGAGCCGAGCAGCCTGAACTCTATAGAATAAGCTGTTGATCCCCACTCCTAGTCAGAGTTATTACTTTTAAATTTCCGCTGAACACTTTATATTTGGTTTGTAAGTTGGATCTTTTGGAAGTCTTGAACTTTCGGTATTGTAATAATAATGTGTGTACTTTTGTAATATGGACCCGCAATGTTTCTGTTGTACCGCTCTGAGGGATGTGATATTTACGGAACGGTGTTCTATGGATGTCATGTCAACGACTATAGTGTACTACACATGCAGTGGTATGCTGGGTCACCGCAAAGTCTCATTGGCACATCACATTACTTTTATTCCAGAACATTGTTTTATATACCGGTGTGTAGTGGAGACTGTTAAGTTAAACTTCCACGTTAAACTTCATGCTACACTAGCTAGCAACTTGAATAGTGGACTATGCCTTGAACTACAAGTTTTCTGCGCGCTAGTTTCACACAAAATCTAGACCGGTACAGGGCTACCGTCGGCTTCCCTGCAGTTTGGAGCTTATGCGTCATACTCCAGGGCCTATCATGAGTTTATTAGAGAGAACCCAACTCTCACGGACTGCGACGTTTAATAGTCAGACTCATATAGGTGTGTTCCTCAAGAGATGTTCTGCAGGACAACATCTCCGCTTTAAAGAGCCACTTGGAACATATTAAGATAAATATCAACCTGCCATGCAGATTAAGAGAGTATTGCATCTTTATGGAGATGTAAATATAATATGGGAATACTCTCCTCTCAGCTGACCAACAGCTTGTCTCCCAACTCTAATTCACGGGATCTCCGATCACATAGAGTGGGCTACCGCTGCGATCAACTCATAGTGTGGGTCTCAAACCCATCTCCCTCGATGCATTATCTATCACATTTCGTGATAAACCCTTTGTGAAGGGATCTGCCAGGTTTTTAGATGTTTGGATATAATCCAATGCAATAACTCTGGAGTTTCTTAGTTTTCTGACAGATTTCAATCTCCTCTTCACATGCCTTGATGACTTCATATTATCCTTAGAACTGTTTACTTTGACGATCACAGTTTGATTATCACAGTTCATCGGGATGGCGGGTATTGGTTTTTCAACCACAGGTAAGTCCATCAAGAGCTCACGAAGCCACTCTACTTCAACAGTGGATGTGTCTAATGTTGTGAGTTCTGCTTCTATTGTTGACCTCGTTAAGATGGTCTGCTTGCAAGACTTCCAGGAAACAGCGCCACCACCAAGTGTAAACAAATAACCACTTGTGGCCTTAATCTCATCAACATCAGATATCCAGTTTGAATCACTATAACCCTCAAGTACCATGGATACCCAGTATAATGAATGACATAACTCGTGGTGCCTTTCAAATAGTGCAAAATTCTTTCAAGAGCATGCCAATGATCATCTCCAAGATTTGACACAAATTGACTCAGTACAGCAAAGGAGATGTCAGGTCTAGTAGCACTGGCTAAATACATGAGCGAGCCAATAATTTGAGAATATCTCAATTGATCTTTAGCAATCCTTTGATTCTTTCGAAGTAGCACACTCGGATCATAAGGCGTTTGAGAAGAATTGCAGTCGCTATACCCAAAGCGACTCAATATCTTTTCCACATAGTGAGACTAAAGCAGTGTAATCCCACCATTGTCATCCTTTAGTAGCTTGATGTTTAATATTACATCAGCCACTCCCAAGTCCTTCATCTCAAAGCAGCAAGATAGGAACTCTTTGACCTCCTCGATAACAGCGAGGTTGGTCCCGAATATCAATATGTCATCAACGTAGAGACACATAATAACTCCCTCGCCCCCACCATGGTGATAGCACACACATTTGTCAGCTTCATTTACAACAAAGCCTTCAGCAGTTAAAGTTCTTTCAAACTTCTCGTGCCACTAATTAGGAGCTTGCTTAAGACCATACAAAGACTTCACTAACTTACACACCTTCCCTTCTTGACCATCTACTACAAATCCGTCAGGCTGCTCCATATAAATTTCCTCATCTAGGTCTCCATTAGAAAAGTTGTCTTAACGTTCATTTGACGAATGAGAATACCATGTGAGGAGGTATCGAAGAAGTCTTCACCTTCCTTTTGGGTATAACCCTTGGCCACAAGACGTGCCTTGTACTTTTCAATAGTACCATCAGGTCTAAGCTTTTTCTTGAACACCCACTTACATCCTACAAGTTTGCACCCATAAGGACGATTAGTCACTTCCCAAGTACCGTTAGCTAAGATGGAGTCCATCTCGCTTCGGATAGCTTCCTTCCAATAGTCAGCATCTTGAGATGCATAGGCTTCTGAAATAGAAGTGCGAGTATCATCCACAAGGTACACAATGAAATCATCACCAAATGACTTTGCAATCCTTTGTCTCTTGCTTCTTTTGGGAGCTTCATTGTCATCCTCCATAGGATCATCAGAGTGTTCTATCGGCATAGTAGGTTCAGGAATTATAGAAAATTCCTGACTAGATGAACTAGTCATCTCCTGATTTGATGAGCTAGACATACCTTTCATAGGAAAGATGTCCACAAAGAAAGTCGCATCATTCGACTCCATAATTGTACCAACATGTATGTCAGATACCTCAGATTTTACTATCAAAAATCTATAGCCAATGCTATGAAAAGCATATCCCAGAAAAACACAATCAACGGTTTTTGGTCCAAGCTTTCGCTTCTTGGGTATTGGAATATTGACTTTCGCCAAACAACCCCAAGTTTGTAAGTAAGAGAGTTTAAGCCTTTTCTTTTCCCATTCCTCAAATGGAGTCATGGTTTTATCCTTTACAGGAACACGGTTTAGGACATGACACGCAGTCATTAGCGCCTCCCCCCACCATTCTTTGGAAAGACCCGATGTATCTAACATGGCGTTAACCAAATCAGTTAGAGTGCGGTTCTTTCTTTCGGCCACCCCATTTGACTGAGGTGAGTAGGGAGGCGTCCCCTCATGTATAATACCATGTTCCATACAAAATAAATCAAATTCGTTTGAAAAGTACTATCCACCACGATCCGACCTTAGCTGCTTGATTTTAAGATCAAGTTGGTTTTCCGCCTCAGCTTTATAGATTTTGAAGTAGTTCAAAGCTTCATCTTTAGATTTCAGAAGATAAACATAGCAGTATCTAGTGGAGTCATCAATCAACGTCATAAAGTATATTTTTCCACCTTTTGTCAACACACCATTCATCTCACATAGATCTGAATGTATAAGTTCTAGTGGTGCTAAGTTTCTCGGTTTCGCCGTATGAGACTTGCGGGGTTGCTTTGCTTGCACACAAACTTGGCACTTAGAACCTTTGATAGTGGTAAATTTCGTAACTAAACTCATATTGGCTAGCCGCGTTATGCAACCAAAGTTAATATGACAGAGTCGTGAATGCCAAACATTGGACTCATTATCATTGCAAACATGATTAATAACTTTAGTACATGAGTCTGACAAAGACAAGCGGAACAGACCTCCGCACTCATAACCCTTTCCAACAAATTGTATATACTTGGAAATTACAACTTTATTGGACTCAAAAACCAACTTAAAACTATCTCGACTTAAAAGCGATCTGCTGACGAGATTCTTATTAATGGAGGGGACGTGCTGCACATTCTTCAACTGTACGGTCTTCCCCGATGTAAACTTCATATTTACCATACCAACATCATGAACAGAAGCACGTGAGCCGTTTCCCATTAGCACGGAAGAAGTCCTTGAGACCTGATAAGAGGAAAACATGGAAATATCAGAACATACATGTGTATTAGCACCCGTGTCTATCCACCAATCAGGAGAATAACATACTGAAAGGATAGTAGGTAAAATACCGTACCCAGCATCCTTCATCTCAGTATTGCTAATAACAACATTAGCGGCCTTGCCGCTGTTCCCATGTTGACGCTTGTCAAAACGATTAGGGCAGCTAGGAGGCCAATGATCAAGATCACCACAAACGTGGCAAGAGCCTTTCCTCTTATTATTTTTCTTCTTGAAGTTGGTTGAGTGCGTGGCCTTGTTCTTGCCATCAAACTTCCCCTTTCCTTCAGTTTTGTTCTTATTCTTGAACTTGTGGGATTGGAAGTTTTTCCTCCGCACCAAGTTGGCAGTAGAACCTCCCTCAAATCCTCGAGCAGTTTTGTCCTTTTCTCTCGCCTTCTCTTCCACATGAAGAGACCCAATGAGATCCGTAAAGAAAAACTCTTGTCTCTTATGTTTTAGAGAAGTAGCAAAGTTCCTCCACGAGGGAGAAAGCTTGGCAATAATTCCACCGGCCAAAAATTTGTCCGGTAAGGAACACTTGAACTGTTCAAGTTCTTTGGAAAGTGATTGTATCTCATGATCTTGCTCAACGACGGAGCGCTCATCAACCATCTTGTAGTCATAGAATTGCTCCATGACATACAACTCAGTGCCAGCGTCCGAGACCCCAAACTTGGCCTCGAGCGCTTCCCACGCGTCCTTGCCATTACCAAATGACATATACGAGTCAACAATGTTACCCCAAGAACACTGAACAAAGCCACCATAAACATGGTATCGGCTTTCTTAAAAGTCGCTTCCTGCTCAGCAGAAAGATCTCCTTTAGGCTTACCAAGAGTGGCGCTATAGCAGTTCAGGTTTTCAAACTAGAGGACTGCTCTCTTGCGCCATCTCTTATAGTGCATGCCATCAAAAGGAGGTGGCCTAGTAGCCGCGGCTACACCAGTGGAATTTAGTTGCCTATAATCAGGTTTTTGGATTGTTGAAAATATAAGCAATAATCCATATGATTTAATTCGAATAATAAATTGATAAAGCATGATCATACAAACGGTACTAAAACCAATTATGCAGATCAACAAAGTAGATGAACAGATTACATGTATAGGAGATAAACCTATCACATCTACACCAAACGCTAGAACAAAGAACTCTAGCATAATCCGAAAAAGACAGTTGAGGACTGAATAGCAGCCGCAACAGCGTCGCCCATGTTAAGGTTGTCGAAGAGGTCGCTGACGTCCGGGAAGAAGTCATCGTCGGACGATGTCGTGGTTGCCAGTAGTCGCGCTTGAGCGCTCCCCAAAAACCTGATCGCCCATCACCCGTACAGGTTCACGAGAGGCAGGGTTCCGGCGGCCTACTGTCGCGGTCTGCGGTGCACGCCGCAAGCCAGGATGGGAAAGACGAAAGCGGCGGCGCAAGGTTCTGGAGGTAGGCGCGTGTGTGGATTGATTCACCGATTAGGTTTGGCACAGACGCTCCACGTCCATAAAAACTGGAAACGGCTGATGACTCATAATCAGTTTTCCCAACCAGCAAAATAAAGTTCAGCTCGGCGAGATTCCCGCAACCATCCGCGGCGCGCGTCGTGCTGTGCCGTGCCGTGCCTTGTCGTGGCGTGGCGAGGCGGGCAGCGTCGGAGGAGGAGGAGTGCGCGAGGGATTTTCTCCTTGTCACACCTTAGTGAGTGGTGCAACACTCTACTATATAAGATGGTCCAACTCTCCTTTCACTAGCAATGTGGGACTAAACTTTAGCACCACTAGCACAGCCATATGCTGCCATATACAAGTGGGCCAAAGAGAATTTTAGAATTTGTCTAATGGACAAACAACCCAATATACACTAAATTCCAACAACTATATGCTGACAAGATATCAGAGATACTCAGGACAAGAATTATATATGAGTCTCCTACTCAAGTTTCCAATGCATCCCATTCTCTGGAAGATCACACTAATAAGTGATTCTGCTGACATTCACCATGCTCCTCGACGGTGTTGCTCTTCTTCCACAGTTTTCCATTCAGCCTTAGCAACTAAATTGGGTTCTACTATATAGGATATTTAGCTACTTTATGGAAGGTCAGTGGTTCAGCAGTGTGTGGTCTCGACATCATTGCATCACCAAACATCACGTACAAGTTTTTGTTCTATTAATTCTTATGCAAGTATACAGTAGATGACATCCGTGGCATCTGTTGCACACCTACATATTGCTAGCAAACTAAGACACTATATCCCATTACGAACTCGAGCTATAATGAAAAAATATCCTGTCGATTTAGTTCCGACAGGGATAGCAAAACAAAGACATATCGCTAGACCAAACCTTCATGTGTAACTTATATAAACAAAAATATAACATTAATTGGTTAGTAACGATCATCATATGCACAACTATAGCGAATGATTGTTGCTAGTTATGATTTTTCATAACTTCACACTTTAATTAACATGTAGTGTCACTAGGTAACTCTATAGGGCTTGCAAGACAAGTCATTAAGATCGATCGAATGAGTTCTAAAATAACAAACGTTGACCTCCGGGAAATGATTCCTCGCGGGCTGTACGTTGTTAGGTAAATGAGATCTCTCCAGCAGCGAATTATACGCGCTCGGATAAAACCCCGTTTGATACTTCGCTGTTATTTTCTACAAGACATTTAGGCCTATGCATAAAAAGTCTAATCCTAATGCAAAATCACCATCCTAATGTCTTTGACTCCATGGAATTGGATGAGCCAGTATAAAAAAATGCATAGTAGATTATGGTCTAGATGGAGCCTCTTTGAGTAAAAAAACTCATGTAACATATTTTAGTTGATAATTGGGCAAGATATATAGTTAGAAATCGTGAAATACTTACTTAGTGTAGAACATCACTCATTGTTAAGAGAAAATAATGCTGGAAGTGATATCAACTGACAACCAACATAAATATGGGAGAACATGGTATGTCATATTTTCCTCACATGGAAGGCTTGATTGGAGTCCCGAAAGCCAACTACTTAATTAGATGCTCGAAAATCATGAGAGAAAAAATAACCCAACCAAGTTATCGAGGGATGGTAGTTGGGTCGTACGCCTAGGGACAGTAAGGTAGCACGGGCTCGGCCAACAGACCAAGCGCCGTGGGCATTGCCCACTTGCTTGCCCCAGTTAATCCCTGCCTCAAACTCGGCTTGTCTGGAAATAGGCTTTCGCCCCGCTTTATAAATAAAGCAACCGTCCATAATAAATATCATAGTACAAAGTCACTCACACACCACATGCTGGGGCCACAGCACAAGACGACCCAACTCGAACAAAACCCAACGAAAAAGAGGAACTACGCCTCGCCAGGGGAGTGAACGCCGAAGACACTATGTCGGACTATGGGGGAGCCGCTGAGCCGCCTCCAAGAGCCAGCGGAGAGTCGCGTCCAACCTCGCCTTGTCCTGCTATCTACACAACGGGTACCAAAGCTGCAGAGAAGCCAGAAAGTGGAAAACCGAGTCAGACGCACGCCTAGGGAGAATCTTCTCAATAACCATCTTATTCCGAATATTCCAGAGGGACCACGACATAGCCGCGAACACGAGCCAGAAGAGGCGACGACCCTTTCCAGCTTGGTTTTCTTGGGTTTCTAGGAATTCACCGAGATCATGGGCCAGCCAGTCCGGGCCCAACGCCTCTCTGGTGAAATTCCACAGAAACCGGGCCGCGGGACAGGTGAACATTATGTGGGTGCCCGTTCCAGGGACCCCACATAATGGACATAATCTGTCCCCTGGCCCATGTCTCTTGGCCACCTCAACTCCCGACAGGAGCCTATCGCGTAAAAGTTGCCACACAAATTTTTTTGTCTTCAGCGGGAGAGGTGCTTTCCAGAGGTGCTTGGTCCAGGGGAGTACCGCCTGGCCAAAGAGGGTCCGATATGCCGAGCCAACCGAGATGGATCCGGACGGGGTGAGGGTCCAAGATACACTATCAGGTTCGTCGGCTAAGGAGGCCAGGAGCTCCGCCCTGAGTTCCCTCCATGCTTCTGTTTCCTCCGGGCCGAAGGTACGACGGAACGAGATGTTCCATGTACCTCCATGTGCCGCGTTGGATACACGAAGCGCTGGGTCGGAACAGATGGCGAATAGGCTCGGGAAGGCCTCCTGCAACGGGCGTTCTCTGAGTCAGGGGTCCAGCCAGAACATGGTCCCCTCCCCGTTCCCAATAGAAAAGGCGAGACCATGCCTGATCTCACGCTTGATCTCCTAAATGGAGTGCCAGAATTGGGACCCATCGCGCCGATCACAGTCCAGAAGGGGCCGACCTCGCAGGTACTTGGCCTTGATGAGTTTGAGCCACAGGCCACCATCATCACGCAAGATACGCCATACCCATCTAAGCATTAGGGCTTTGTTGAACTGACGGGATGCAAGGATACCTATGCCCCCAACATCCTTGGGGGCGCAAATGTCTGCCCACTTGACCATGTGGTATTTCTGGCGACCCAGGGAGTCTTGCCAGAAGAACCTCGACAGCTCCCTGTCAAATGTCCCATGCACCCCCTCGGGGAGGAGGTACATGCCCATCATACATGGGCAGGCTAGAAAGACATGAGTCGATCAAGACGGTCTTGCTGCCTTTAGATGTAAATCTACCACGCCAAGGTTCGGACCTCGAGCGCACCCTATCCGCGAGCGGGTCCAGGTCCCTAATAAGGATCCTGGTGTCTCGGATCGGCATCCCCAGGTAAGTGATGGGGAAGGAGGCGAGCCGACAGTTGAAATTGTCAGCTATCCTCTGCTGCTCGTCCTGGGAGAACCCTAGTGCGATGATTTCGCTCTTTTCGAAGTTGATATGGAGGCCAGACATCTCCTGGAAGCAGAGGAGGAGGAATTTGAGGTTTTCAATGTCCAGAGTCGAGCCTTCAATCATGATCATAGTGTCGTCTGCGTACTGAAGCTGGGTGATGCCGCCCCCGGGGATAAGGTGGCCTACCACGCCAGAGATGTGGCCGGCCGCCTTCGCTTTCTCAAGCATTTCCGCGAGGGCATCAACAGTAGCGTTGAAGAGGAAGGGGGACAGGGGGTCCCCCTGGCGGACACCACAGGAGGGGCGGAAGTATGGCCTGATCTCGCCATTGATGTTAATTGCGTTGCTCCCGGTCATGACGAACTACATTATCCAGGTGATCAGGCGGTCGTCAAATCCTCGCCTAATGAGGACCTGACGTAGGAACCGCCAGTCCAAACGATCATAGGCCTTCTGGAAGTCCAGCTTCAAGAAGATGCCCTTCAATCGTCTAGACTTGATCTCGCGGATAATCTCATGGAGGGCCAGGATCCCATCATGTATAAATCTGCCCTTGAGAAAGGCAAATTGATACTCGTGGGTGAGGCGCTCCATGATCGGGGCGAGACGAGAGGTGCATACTTTCGCGAGGATCCGTTCGATGACATTGAGGACCGTGATGGGCCTGAATTGGCGAATATCCGAGGCCCCCAATACTTTAGGGATCAGAGTGATAACTCCCAGATTCAGTCTCCCCATCACGAGGGTTCCGGTGTAGAATTCCTGGAACATGGGCATGATGACCGGTTGGAGTTCCCTCCAGAAAGTCTGGAAGAAAGATACCGGGAGGCCATCAGGGCCCGGCGCGGAGTTGGCCTTCACCGCCCGCTCAACTTCCTCTGGTAGGAATGGGAGGATGAGCTCCGCATTCTCGTCAGCTGTGACTCTGGCTCCACTAGGCCAAAAATCGTCAGCCAACGCGACCCCCATAAGGGGTCCTGCCAAGAAGAGCTCCTTATAAAAGGAGTAAATATGGGCGGAGAGCGCCTGCGGCTCCTCAAGGAGGATCTCACCGTCCCAGAGGCAGGGGATCGAGCATTTCCTATGGCGACCATTGGCCACCGCATGGAAGTATGCTGTGTTCGCATCTCCTTGGAGAAGCCAGTTCTGGCGGCTGCGCTGTCGCCAGAACGGCTCCTCCCCTTTGTAAATCTCGATGAGCGAAGTCTCTAAGGCATAATGGTGGGACCACTCGTCAGCGGAGAGGCCCACCGAGTCTGCCGCCAGGTCCAGGGTACGGATCTCCTCCAGCAGCGAACCCTTCTGGAGTCGTGTCGCTGCACCCAAGTTGGCCCCCCAGCCCTTCATGAATTAGTGGGAAAGCTTGGCGCAGTGATGCCAGACGTCCACCGCATTAAAGCGTCTGGGGACAGCCGCCGCCGCCAACCACTTGGCCTTTACCGCTTCCACAAAACCTGGCTATTGAAGCCAGAAGTTCTCGAAGTGGAAGCGATTCAGCCGTGGTGGTGAACTCCCCCCTGTCGAAAGCAGCAGTGGAACATGGTCTGAGCCTACCCTGGTAATGGCGCGGAGGGAGCAGAGAGGGAAGGCGACCTCCCAGTCCACTGAGACCAAAACGCGGTCCAAGACACTCCTGACAGGGTCAACCCTGTTGTTCGTCCACGTGAAGCAGGTTCCCACTCTCGTGATCTCTCTAAGAGCGAGATCAGCGATACAATCGTTGAACATCCGCATGCGCGGGACATCCACGTTGTGGGAGCTCTTATCTTCATGGGAACGAATCAGGCTGAAGTCCCCCACCACAACCACCGGAGTGGAGCAACGTTCAACCTTCCCCTTCAGTTCCTCGAGGAAGGCTGGGGAGCGGCTATGGTCCGCGGGGCCATAGACGATGATGACCTCCCACTGGAGGTTGGAACGTCTATGGGCAAGCGACATGCTCACAAAGAATTCCCCGCGATCCATATCCTCCACCTCGAAGGTATCCTCCTTGGCGCCAAGGAGGATGCCTCCAGAGTGACTGTCAACACCCGGATTTTTAATCCCAGATGCCTGTTATGCCATACATCGCAATCCCAGGATTACCATTTTTGCGAGAAATAACAGAATTGGATACCATAGTACATCATCCATTACAAACGGTACATAAGTTCTTACACAAATAGGGATCTCATGATCCAGTTCTTAATACAACTTCAAGCAGCGGAATACGTAATAATAACGGTAGCGTCGGCGAAGCTCCATCTTCGGGGTCACAGGCAATGCTGATGATGGGAGATGATCCTAGTTGTCGTAACCTTCCTGGGGTCCATCCTCCAGGTACTCCTCTTCATAGTCTGGCCTTGGGAATAGCCAGGGACAAAGCCATGAGTACTCTTTAAGTACTCGCAAACTAATACTAACAAGGGAAAGGGGTTTTTTTTTGGATAATAGGACACTAGGCTCTAGGGTTGTTTTGCAAAAGCCAGATTTATCTCTACTAAGTTTAGGAGCACTACTGCTAGTTGAAGTTCATAACACCTAAATGAGAATTTGTATTTCATATCACAACCCTGTTGTGGTCAAATCAAAGTTTCACTTCTTTTCACAAGTCATTTTGAAAAGTCTGACGGGAGAACAGTATGTCCACTCCAACTGTCCATAACCGTGGACGCGGCTATTCGAATAGTTTGACACTCTGCAGAGATTGTACACTTTCACCACAACATTCGATACATCCGTCAGGAACAAATCCTGAATTCACCATACTCAGTATGCGGATAATCAATCCTAACCTTTCAATTACACGCCCTAGTATAAGCACCTCTCCTGTGAGTTTGGCCTCCCAACCATGACCAACTGTCATCTTGGGTACTGCACAGGTGGACAATCTTCACAAGGTAGCCTCAGCTCCGACCATGGCCGTGAGGGAACTAATACTAAGGTATATAAGTTTCCAGTCAAGCCCTACCCAATTCTCGGGTATTGTGGTTGTACGATAAAATTGGAATGGTATCGCATCCAGACAACCATCAGTTTTATAAAGGGCTAAGGCTCATGCCTCAACATTTTCATCACCAAAATCATCAGGTGTTCGGAAACACATGTCCAAAACATTTCAATAGAATGATCCATCATTCCAAGGTTTTCATAACCATTTTTCCACCAAGTATTCCCATCTAAAGTTGATCAAGTTTTATGGTTAGCACTAGCATCTATAAGTGGGGGTAGGCACAAATGAGGGGTGGTAGACTAGTGGAGTTTCAACTAAGTACAACCTTATGTCTTAGGCTGATATCAAGGTTTCTAACTTAGGCCAAATTTTATGCTCTTTATGCAACCTTCACATATCTTTCTAGTATCTACCATTCACTTAGGTAAAATCTAGGTAAGAGCTTTGATAAAGAAATAAAGTAAGAAGCTTGCAATTAAAGCTAGGATTGGTTTATCAAGTGGATATGATCACATATGCTTAAGGCATATAGTGGTCATGGTAACAAGCAAGTATTGGCTTGCATCCAAATTAGTATAAGCTTGCTAAATTGCAAGTGTTAGATTGTACATTTAACTAGTAGTATTAGGCTTGCATAGGTAAAGTATCTTGCAAGTGTTAGCTTGCCTTGTGCAGAGCAGTGGTTGAAGTTCTCCTCGACTTCTTCTTCGTAGTATCCTCCTTCCTCCTCGTATCCTTGGTCGGTACTAGCGTCTATAAATAAATACGATGTACACAATCACCAAACAATACTTAACTACTTGCATTCATCACACACAAGGGTCCTATAGATGATCTAACATCACCTATAACATTACAAGATTGAGGCTTGGTTTAATTCCTTTTATTTTTAGAAAAGTAATTTCTACTCATTGAAAAACTACTTAAGATTTAATATTCTCCAAACCAAACATGGGATCATGTTGACACATGCCATCACCACATATTTTAGTTCATGGGAATATGATTTAAAGTGGTGTCACAATTTAATAAGGTTTTACCCTTTTATTTTAATTAAATAAGGTGACTAGAAATGCCTATGGGGCATTCTTTTATTACTTGAACATTATTTCTGCAAGTAAACCTATATATTTTTATATATTCTGAAAGGTATGGTTAAATGTGATTTTTGAGAGTTGGAATCAACTCAAAAGCTATTATGGTTTAAATTTGAAAAATGTTTGAATGCAGAAAATCCTCTGCCTTGTTATTTTTACCATGGGTGATCTATAGATCCAAATGACTTGAATCCAACGGGCTTGGATTCAGCATTCCCATACCTTTCTAACAAAATTGGTTTCATTCAAATTGGTGCACTGAATCGATCTGGGTTGATTTTTCAAGTTGGGTACAGAAGCGCGGGAAAGGTTAACGGGCCAGCCTGCTAAGCGCAGCGCTTCCGCGGGCTGTTTAAGTGGTTGTCCCCACGCGTCAATGACATAGGGGGGTGCGAAGCTGTATGGGGCGCTGTGGGTCGTTCGATCTGATTCTAATCCAACGGCTGAGAGTCATCATCGACGTTGAGCAACGCCGGCGAGACAGAAACCTAGCGCGGCCAGTGGGGGTCGTTGGGGGCTCACCGGGGTGCTGGAGAGGGTCGGCGAGGTGGGCGAACAACGAAGTCGACGACGGCGAATCTCCTGGTACCGGTGGCTCCTCCTGGGGCGGCTCCAATCGTTGGCTCCCTTCTTCTCCAGAGGCGGCGGGCTCCAGTGAAATTCCGACGAGGTGGTGCTCGCCTTGCTCCGGAACGGTGTGGCATGATCAGTGAGGAGAGGAGAGTAGAATGGTGTGCTCAATTCGGCTGGGGGTGGCCTCTATTTATAGTCGAGCGAGAGGACCAACGGGGCGCACGGTGAGCTCGTCGGGGGCGATGGTACAGACGGCTATTGGCATGGGCGAAGGTAGGGGACGGTGCGTTGTTCCCTGGCGATGCTCAACGACATGGTTTCGACCCATGGGGCGGTGCGGCTTGGTCTGGAACACGTGACGCTCTACGCGGCAGAGGCGGCGTATTCGACGGCGAGCGGTGGATGTACGTCACGAGGCGGCGAACGGGGATATCTGGCGGTCTCCTGGGTCGGTGGTGATCGTGTATGCATGTGGCGAGGACGGCGCGCGGTCTGTGGGCTTCGGTCGAGGGTGGCGCTCTGGCGCACGCTCGGCATGGTCGCTGGCGGTCTGGGCGCGGTCCGTGCGTGTGGTCCAGTGGGTGGCAGGGTTCGAGCGCTGGACAGGGAGTGGCGGTGGACGGTGGGCTACCTCCCAGACAAGGTTGGCACGGCTTAATCTTCTCCTAGCTTGCTGTCTCCACTGAGGTGGCATGGGTGTGCTCGGCTGTTCACCATTGATGGCAATGCCAAGCTTACAGTGGGGCTAGTGCTTGGTTTAACTTGCTAGATGATCTACTGAGATGGTTGTGAGCTAGAGAGGGAACAAGTTAGGCTTCAATCACTGCTCACTATAGTGTTTAGATTTTGTATGATTTGTGTCTGCAACCTGTTTGATGAAATGGCCGCATGAATTCAAGTTTTGAATTTTGAAAAGATTTTTGGTGGGTGTGATAGGTTGGTGCTGGTGAGTTTGCAGATGCTTGGGTTTTGAAAGTTGAGCTTGTTTGAGTGGTTTTTGAAAAAGTGGGATCTTCTCATATGATAAAGATTCAATTTTGAATTGTCATTTGTAACTACCTCGGTGAATTACGCTCCTAGTTACAAGCCTGGATGAGCAGAAATGGTTGAAATAGTACGGTGGGGCCCAAATGCCACTCACAGGTAGACCTTTCGGCCGTCCCAACCATTTCCAAACATCGGGACCAGAACGGGCGGCGTAATCGGCAGGCGAAGGGATCAACTACATACACAAATGAGTATGTATGCAAGCCACCATACAATGGTTCTCAGAGTCATTCCATCTAAAAAGAAAGGAAATATTGCAACACCATACGGCAAGATCCAAATATCCTGGATAGATATAATAGTTTAGGATATCTCCTCATACATCAAACATCAGAGTATCAAGCGGAAGCAGAAAACAAGATCCGAGTACGGATAAGAAGCAAATCGGCATAAGATGCCCCATAAATAAACACATCCCGCCCACAGATCTCACGGATCCCCGTTCCCGGAATCTCTACACCGAATGATCGTTGTCTACATCGTCCGTCTCCTCCACCCAGTATCCATCTTGCGAGCTTACCTGTTCATCTGAATCAAACAATTTATCGTGTGAGACCCTAGGGGTACTCAGCAAGTCTTTATGCCTCTAAAGGGGACACAACCTGGGGTGACGCAATTGCAGCAAAAGATAAACCCTAGCAATTCTATAGATACTCGCTAACCATCCGCCTAACCAAAGATAGACGGATGTCCGTGAATTAATAACAACAGTTATAACAGTAATATCAATAGATCCATCCTCCTCCTCGCTTACCGACGAGGAAGCGGACGAACAACCCCCCATCCGTTGGCAGGTTTATTATCCATTCCATGAGTGTTGCACTATTTACTAGTCAGGTACTTAGTCAAATTAAAAGCGGTACTTTAGTTATTCTTGTCTATGATCGAGAAACTGTGCTCCAAGTCGTCCATAACCGCGGACACGGCTTTCAGAAAGTTTTACCCTGCAGGGGTGCACAAATAGCAACACACACTCGATCAACCTCAGAAAAACCAAATCAAAACCCAACGAGGCATTCACGACAAAGCGATCACAGGATTCAGAAATATTTCAGGGGGGCACCCCATTAAGCTACCCGCGACGAAGTTGGCCGACTCCGAGACGGACTCAAGGTTTGCGCCAATGGCTGTAAACGACTGGGAACCCGAAAATGTGACTGGGCTTGTCGATACCTCGAAAACACTCCGCTTACCTAAACAGTACAGGTGCAGTACCTCGCACAATTTTAAATAAAGCAGTAAAGCATGGCATAAGTACAGGATAGTAAATAAAACCTCAAACTAGTTTGTGGCCCCAAGAAATAAGAATGAATCAAGCTCTGGCTCAGGGGGGTTCATAAGCCTCCCGGATATGGATAGCGCGAATATTCAAGGAACAGGAATCAAGTACTCGGGGTCCTACGGGACACAAGTGAGCCTAAAAAACCAAATAGCAAATATGGCTCACCGATGCCACTTTCATTAGTTATCCCATTACTACTCAGATTAAGTTGTATAGGTACCTCATTATTCATCAGACACTCCCATACCCTACACATGCTGTTCTACGACTCGCATGGCTCAAACAACTCCTGTAGTAATGGCTCATGGGATGGAGGAACAAGCTTCGGTGGGGTTTAAAAGTAAAGGCTATGCAATACTTGGGATTCAGATTAATGCAATCGCGACTCAATGATGCAAGAATAAGATAGAGGCAATAGGTACTATATGTATGCAAGCATGTGGTAGTGCTTGCCTGGCAGCTCAGTTGAAGCGAGAGAAGGATCTGGGTAGTGCTCCCGGGTCTCTTGATATATCCCCTGCTCAGCGTCTATTCGAAGAAGAACCAAACAAACAGGGGCCAACATAAATAAAGTGCACAAGCATATGAATAAAATGCGACAAGCAAACAATCATGCCATGATGAATGATGCACAAATTGCATGGCAATAAAGTAGCATGGCATGGGTGAGGTGTGGAATACAAGAATAAATCATTTTATTGAGTTTTGGGCACATTTTAACCTCAATTAAGTTGCTGTATACTTTATATTTATATGATGCATGCTGCAAAACAGAACATGGAATGCATAAACAGAAAGGTCTCGTCGAGCTAATCATTTTAGACATATTATTTGTCAAATTTGGAGTTATAAAACAAAAGTTATTAATTAATTAAGGAAAAAGGGCATTTTATTGTAATTTTAATCAACTTGGAAAATAAAGTGTCCAAAATATATTTTGAAGGGCATATTTGAATTCCTCATATTTTTCTGATTTTAAAACATATATTATTTGTTTAGTTTGGATTTATATTTTAAAAGTTATTTGAAAAAAGATTTGAATTTTGAATTTAATTTAAATTTTAAAAGTTTGAATTAAACAGAGAAACAGAAAATCTTTTGTTACTCAGCCCAGTGCTAGCCACAGACACAGGCAACTGGGCCCGTGCTGACCTGGCGAAAAACGACTCAGGGAATCCTTTCTCACCGCGGCCCGAGCTAGACCCAGTGGCTGACAGGTGGGGTCGGAGTGCTCTCGGACCCACACGCGGGCGCGCCAGCCGGGGCGTGACACGCGGCAGATCCCAGGGAGTGCGGGTTAAGCGCTCAGGTCTGCGGGGTGTTTTCTGCAAGATGGTCGGAGAGGCTGACGGTGGGCTCGGTTGTACCGCGGGTTTAGGAATAAAAGCTAGGGGGTTTCTGCAAAAAGGCGACGCGTACTGTGCTTCTTCTCTGAAACTCTGACGACAAAACGGTGCTCGACAGCGGCAGAGCGCGGCGCGCGGTGCTCGAACACGCGACCTGGGCGTGCACGCGGAGGCGGCCACCGCTGGGCTAGGGCGGGGTAGGTGTCAGGATGAAGGATCGCGGCTAGATGGGGTTTTGCGCGACACGGGAGCGAGCAGACGCCAGAGCACAGCGGCGCGCAGAGACCGTTCGACGAAACGTCCGGCGAGGCTAGAGCGATACGGTGAGGCAGAGCGTGTCCAGGAGGATCGTGGGCTCACCGGGAGGTTGTTGGTGCGGTTTGTTCGGGCAGGGGAGCGGTCGATCGGCGACGAGGCAGACGCCGGGCGGAGCTAGGGTTTCGCTTCGGGCGACGATGGTTCTGGCGGTTCCAGCCCTTCTCCTCCTCGACAGCGTGTCCAGGGTTAAGTAGAGGGCTGGCCTTGGTCTTCCAGGCCTCCTCCTCGACGCGCTTGACGGCCGGATCAACGTAGACGTCGAGGTGCTGGCGGCGGCAGCGGCGGCGTTGGCTGTTGGTGGCCGGAGCGGTAGGAGGGGAAGGAGGGGGCGCTCTGGGGCGGATCTGGGCGAGGCAGTGGTGCCGTGAGGTGGTGGAAAAGTAGGGAGGGGAGAGGAGGTGCCGTGGGGGAGTGGGTAGGGTTAAAGGTGGCTCGGCTACCTTTTTCTCCTTCCTCTCCTCACGTGCCCGGGCTGGCTCCGCCAGGCAGGGGCAGGTGGTGATGGGGCTGCCAGGTGGGGCGGCCGGTTGGTGGGGAGGCTCGGGCTGGGGGCCCTCATGGCAGGGAGAGAAGAGAGGGAGAGGCTCGGTGTAGCTAGGGTTGGAGCTAGAGGGGGTATGGCTCGGGTTAGGGTTAGGTTTTGTAAGAGTTGGGGTGGGAGGTAGCTAGGGTGTGGCCAGGTGGTTGAGAGAGGAGTGAGGCCGAGAGAGGGGTAGCTCGGGTTAGGGCTTCAGGGTTAGGGGAAAGAGGGTGGCTCGGGTTAGGGTTTAGATTAGGTATAGATTAGGAGAGAGGTTTAGAGAGAGAGGAAAGATGTGGTGTGGTAATCCTTTGACAAGACCAAGCATGATCAAAACAAGCTCAATCAAGATATAGTCAAAAGAGAGAAGAGAAGAAAAGGTGGTGACGGCATGGATGGAGATGGTGATGGGGTTTTAGATGCTTGCATGCATCAAGCAAGATCAAGCATAAGGGGGTAGAGAGAGATATGGGGAAGATCCACTCAAAGATTCAAATAAAAACCAAAAGGCTAGAAAAAGGTGGTACTTGCATGGCCCATGCAAAACAATTAATGCCATGCTTAATCTTGTGAAAACAATAATACTAACATGGCATTATTCTTATGCATTCCCAAAAGTGGAATAAAGCCAAGCAAAAGGATTTAAAGGAAAGTTCCAGATGGAGTAGATGGAGATGATCACATTTGATTATAATTGGGATTTGCTAGTGTGTATATTCCACTAGATGTTTAATAGTCCCAAAAATACCCCAACATGAGCATAAATCCATAATAATCCATATGAAAGCTAGGAAAAGGGGCACTACTCATAATGCATGCAAGGGTGGCTCCACATATCAATAATGTGAAAACAACATGATGCTACGATGAGAGCATGTGGGAAAAAGAATTGGATCCATCCCAACCCACATGAGCTAGAGGTAAAACCCAATAAATTGCAATGCTCATATATGGTGGAATGGTGGAATGATGGGGTGATGACAAGAAAGGTGGTGGAGTTAATAAAAGATATGCCCCCAACTCAACTTGGGCATTTAAACAATATATCAAGAACCAAATACAATATCAAGAGGCAAATACAATTTACAATGCATATGATAGAAGATCCAAAACAAAAAGGGTTTTATATGATGCTCAAATGCAAGGTGGCATGATGACATGAGCATGATTTAATTATGATGCAACAATTATATGTAGGAAGTAGCATATATATAGACTAGGCTAGTAGCATTGCAATTGATAGACAATTGGGATGCTACAACTCTCCCCCACTAAACAAGAATCTCGCCCCGAGATTCTAGGAAGAAGAAGAAGACACAAAGAGGGTAGGATACTTGGCACGGAGCTCATCTTCACGTTCCCAAGTGGCTTCATCAACAGAATGGTGCGACCACTACACCTTGCAAACTTGCTAGACTTGTTGCGAGTCTTGCGTTTTGCTTGAGAAACAACGGTTAGAATAGTTGAAGGATTGTCGTGAGACAAGAAGGATAGGATGAACATAGCTCCGGTTTTCTCGAGAAACAAGATAAAAGACCAGAACCACTTGTGACAGAAAGGAAAAGATGATGTATCATGGATAAAGAAAGACACACCGTTAAGATTAAAGATTTACTGATACTAGAGAGGATGAATCTTTGTCTCGCCGGAAGAAAAGAGCTAGGTTGGAGAGGTTTGAACCACTATGACCATAGCATCGTATCTTCTCTCGGATTTGAGAAATGAAGTTCGGAAACAATATTGCCTTCAAACAATAGAGTCCCTTGATATCAACAGAAAGATTTAGTTAGACATCGTCGGATTAGATTCTTGTTGCGCCGGTAAGACCCAAAGGATCACGCAATTGAGGTGCGCGGATATAACTTCCAGAGACGGATGTGAAGTCAGAACATGGTGGAAACCCTAGAAGCGAAGAATATGGAGGATCTGGAGTTTATTGTAGAGATACTTATTGCTTTATTTAGCCTTGAGGCTAACGCAATAGATTCGCGACTGATGGCATCATCCATAATTGGCTTTACCACAGAAAAAGAATTGATGAAACAAAGAGAGAGATAGTTTCCTTTCATCTTGTTTGGGGATGTCAAGCACCGGTAGAAAGACGAGGACAGAAAAGAGTTTGCGTTTGTTTCCACCAGATAATTGAAGATTTTACTCCATCTAGAATAGTCAGACCACCAACAAGAGATTATTGATTACTTTCTTCGAGAGAGCACTCCGGAAAAACAAGGACGGAAGTAAAAGTATCAAGGGATAAAGGCCACTTCTAACTTCCGTGGAATGAGTGAAATCACATTAATTCACCAATTCAATGTACAAGAGCGAATGATAAGAGTAGTGGTATGGTAGCTACTCCATCCTGCACTCAAAGCATTACTCCGCACATGAATAAGAAAACCATGCGACCCAACTACCGAAACAGACTGAAGGTATAGACAAGAAGAGCTCATGGAACTCCGTTAGAAAACAAGGATAGATGCAAACGATTCCCCGGATCCAAGATAGATAAGGGTGATGATGTTGTCGTCATGTTGGAAGTACCAAGGCACCGGAAAGATATGAAGGAAGATTACAGAGAAGAACTGCAAGATTCAACAGCTACAGCAAAGATAGCACCAACTTGAACGAAAGGAATACAAGATCTGGAAGGTCTTCATGGCCTCCGGTGGATTGAGCATAGACGATAAAGCGAGAGGGTTTCAAGAGATTACTTGACGAGACTGAGGTGAAAAGAACTCCATGTTGTTCTTGAAAAGATAGAGAGAGATTTAGCAGTTTTGAGGAAAATCTTTAGCGGAACGACGATGATAACTTGCCAACAAGGAACAACTCCGGGTTGGTTGAAGATGGAGGATGGAATTAACAATGAACTTGCTGATTCCAGAACTGAAGCGATCTATTTAGCAGAAGGACGTGGCCGAGATGGTGACTTCAAAAAGTCAGAATTGTCGCTTTGAGACTTTGCACACAGGCAGTTCTCACGAAGCTTGAGAGAAAGAGACACAGATGATCTTCCATGTCCTTCCAAGATATCGAATAGGCAAGCATATTATCAACATATACCACCATGGATTAACAGGATATTCCCAGAATACCGAGTTGAAGAGGCGGGAGAAACGAACAAATGCTCGAAACACTTTCTGAGCTCAACGCTCTTTGAAAGATCCATATTAAGAGCACGGGTTCGTGTTGAAGAAGATGCACTGGCAGAATAGATTATCTGGTCCTTCGAAAGAAAAAGAGATGTCACCTGGATCACATTGTCGATCGGATCACCGGTTACAAAGATAGGGAGATCTTGGATAAAGAAAAGATGATAGATCATACCTTAAGCAAAGCTATCGGAGACGAAAAGATGCAATTCCCTCGTATCCAGGAGAATTGTGCAGATATGGGGTTGAAAAAGATGTGCAGCATGATGGACAGATGATAGACCACCGTAGTGCCTTGAGAAACTCCGGATTGGCAAAGATACTTGAATATGATAAAGATATGATCACGGTATAACTCAAGATCACAGGATATAACCGCCATCATCTGGAGGATGAAAAATAGATAGCATTAACTATACTCCACTCATGATAAGTGTCATATAGCTATGTCGAGAACCAAATTACAATCACAAGCATCGGATCGACACATGTTATGTAATTAGCCCAAGAGAATTGGAGATGAAAAGAAACTCCAGGATTAAGCGCCGGTGACAAAAGAATGAGTTAGCATGGACATGCTGATAAAAGGAAGATAGATACTGTTTCACACACGACTGAAAAGGTGTGGAAGCACAGATGTATCAAAGAAAAAAATTCCGCATTTTTCGGCATTAAAATACCAATAGATGCGCAAAATCACTTATCAGATAGAGATTAGCAACTGATGCCTACACAGAAGGTTGAGTTGCTAGAAGGAAGGACACCCTTAAGAAGATGGCACGGGTTAACAAGGAGTCAGATAGATCGCGCTGGTTTTTCAAAAGCCTGTCGGTATGGAATGTACCAACAGTTGATAACCAAAGGCAGATTGTGATAACAGAAAGGATGCAACAGATAGACAAGGAATTACACACACACACACACTTTCTATGGTACTACGGAAACCCTGAAGACGTGAATCCTAGTTTGAATGTTAAGAAGAGGATTGAAGACGTTACACTTCCTTACCAGAAAAGGGTGGGTGGTTGGGTAAGAAGAAAAGTGGAAGCAGTCCTACTCTCACGTTTTGTTTTTCCCTAGTATACATAGCTACCAAAAATATTTGCTAGACTGACAACGACCATTTGGCTGAGACCCTGAAGGGCGGGATGGCTCTGATACCAATTGTAACTACCTCGGTGAATTACGCTCCTAGTTACAAGCCTGGATGAGCAGAAATGGTTGAAATAGTACGGTGGGGCCCAAATGCCACTCACAGGTAGACCTTTCGGCCGTCCCAACCATTTCCAAACATCGGGACCAGAACGGGCGGCGTAATCGGCAGGCGAAGGGATCAACTACATACACAAATGAGTATGTATGCAAGCCACCATACAATGGTTCTCAGAGTCATTCCATCTAAAAAGAAAGGAAATATTGCAACGCCATACGGCAAGATCCAAATATCCTGGATAGATATAATAGTTTAGGATATCTCCTCATACATCAAACATCAGAGTATCAAGCGGAAGCGGAAAACAAGATCCAAGTACGGATAAGAAGCAAATCGGCATAAGATGCCCCATAAATAAACACATCCCGCCCACAGATCTCACGGATCCCCGTTCCCGGAATCTCTACACCGAATGATCGTTGTCCACATCGTCCGTCTCCTCCACCCAGTATCCATCTTGCGAGCTTACCTGTTCATCTGAATCAAACAATTTATCGTGTGAGACCCTAGGGGTACTCAGCAAGTCTTTATGCCTCTAAAGGGGACACAACCTAGGGTGACGCAATTGCAGCAAAAGATAAACCTTAGCAATTCTATAGATACTCGCTAACCATCCGCCTAACCAAATATAGACGGATGTCCGTGAATTAATAACAACAGTTATAACAGTAATATCAACAGATCCATCCTCCTCCTCGCTTACCGACGAGGAAGCGGACGAACAACCCCCCATCCGTTGGCAGTTTTATTATCCATTCCATGAGTGTTGCACTATTTACTAGTCAGGTACTTAGTCAAATTAAAAGCGGTACTTTAGTTATTCTTGTCTATAATCAAGAAACTGTGCTCCAAGTCGTCCATAACCGCGGACACGGCTTTCAGAAAGTTTTACCCTGCAGGGGTGCACAAATAGCAACACACACTCGATCAACCTCGGAAAAACCAAATCAAAACCCAACGAGGCATTCACGACAAAGCGATCACAGGATTCAGAAATATTTCAGGGGGCCACCCCATTAAGCTACCCGCGACGAAGTTGGCCGACTCCGAGACGGACTCAAGGTTTGCGCCAATGGCTGTAAACGACTGGGAACCCGAAAATGTGACTGGGCTTGTCGATACCGCGAAAACACTCCGCTTACCTAAACAGTACAGGTGCAGTACCTCGCACAATTTTAAATAAAGCAGTAAAGCATGGCATAAGTACAGGATAGTAAATAAAACCTCAAACTAGTTTGTGGCCCCAAGAAATAAGAATGAATCAAGCTCTGGCTCAGGGGGGTTCATAAGCCTCCCGGATGTGGAGAGCGCGAATATTCAAGGAACAGGGATCAAGTACTCGGGGTCCTACGGGACACAAGTGAGCCTGAAAAACCAAATAGCAAATATGGCTCACCGATGCCACTTTCATTAGTTATCCCATTACTACTCAGATTAAGTTGTATAGGTACCTCATTATTCATCAGACACTCACATACCCTACACATGCTGTTCTACAACTCGCATGGCTCAAACAACTCCTGTAGTAATGGCTCATGGGATGGAGGAACAAGCTTCGGTGGGGTTTAAAAGTAAAGGCTATGCAATACTTGGGATTCAGATTAATGCAATCGCGACTCAATGATGCAAGAATAAGATAGAGGCAATAGGTACTATATGTATGCAAGCATGTGGTAGTGCTTTCCTGGCAGCTCAGTTGAAGCGAGAGAAGGATCTGGGTAGTGCTCCCGGGTCTCTTGATATATCCCCTGCTCAGCGTCTATTCGAAGAAGAACCAAACAAACAGGGGCCAACATAAATAAAGTGCACAAGCATATGAATAAAATGCGACAAGCAAACAATCATGCCATGATGAATGATGCACAAATTGCATGGCAATAAAGTAGCATGGCATGGGTGAGGTGTGGAATACAAGAATAAATCATTTTATTGAGTTTTGGGCACATTTTAACCTCAATTAAGTTGCTGTATACTTTATATTTCTATGATGCATGCTGCAAAACAGAACATGGAATGCATAAACAGAAAGGTCTCGTCGAGCTAATCATTTTAGACATATTATTTGTCAAATTTGGAGTTATAAAACAAAAGTTATTAATTAATTAAGGAAAAAGGGCATTTTATTGTAATTTTAATCAACTTGGAAAATAAAGTGTCCAAAATATATTTTGAAGGGCATATTTGAATTCCTCATATTTTTCTGATTTTAAAACATATATTATTTGTTTAGTTTGGATTTATATTTTAAAAGTTATTTGAAAAAAATTTGAAATTTGAATTTAATTTAAATTTTAAAAGTTTGAATTAAATAGAGAAACAGAAAATCTTTTGTTACTCAGCCCAGTGCTAGCCACAGACACAGGCAACTGGGCCCGTGCTGACCTGGCGAAAAACGACTCAGGGAATCCTTTCTCACCGCGGCCCGAGCTAGACCCAGTGGCTGACAGGTGGGGTCGGAGTGCTCTCGGACCCACACGCGGGCGCGCCAGCCGGGGCGTGACACGCGGCAGATCCCAGGGAGTGCGGGTTAAGCGCTCAGGTCTGCGGGGTGTTTTCTGCAAGATGGTCGGAGAGGCTGACGGTGGGCTCGGTTGTACCGCGGGTTTAGGAATAAAAGCTAGGGGGGGTTTCTGCAAAAAGGCGACGCGTATTGTGCTTCTTCTCTGAAACTCTGACGACAAAACGGTGCTCGACAGCGGCAGAGCGCGGCGCGCGGTGCTCGAACACGCGACCTGGGCGTGCGCGCGGAGGCGGCCACCGCTGGGCTAGGGCGGGGTAGGTGTCAGGATGAAGGATCGCGGCTAGATGGGGTTTTGCGCGACGCGGGAGCGAGCAGGCGCCAGAGCACAGCGGCGCGCAGAGACCGTTCGATGAAACGTCCGGCGAGGCTAGAGCAATACGGTGAGGCAGAGCGTGTCCAGGAGGATCGTGGGCTCACCGGGAGGTTGTTGGTGCGGTTTGTTCGGGCAGGGGAGCGGTCGATCGGCGACGAGGCAGACGCCGGGCGGAGCTAGGGTTTCGCTTCGGGCGACGATGGTTCTGGCGGTTCCAGCCCTTCTCCTCCTCGACAGCGTGTCTAGGGTGAAGCAGAGGGCTGGCCTTGGTCTTCCAGGCCTCCTCCTCGACGCGCTTGACGGCCAGATCAACATAGACGTCGAGGTGCTGGCGGCGGCGGCGGCTGTTGGTGGCCGGAGAGGTAGGAGGGGAAGGAGGGGGCGCTCTGGGGCGGATCTGGCCGAGGCAGTGGTTCCGTGAGGTGGTGGAAAAGGAGGGAGGGGAGAGGAGGTGCCGTGGGGGAGTGGGTAGGGTTAAAGGTGGCTCGGCCACCTTTTTCTCCTTCCTCTCCTCACGTGCTCGGGCTGGCTCGGCCAGGCAGGGGCAGGTGGTGATGGGGCTGCCAGGTGGGGCGGCCGGTTGGTGGGGAGGCTCGGGTTGGGGGCCCTCATGGCAGGGAGAGAAGAGAGGGAGAGGCTCGGTGTAGCTAGGGTTGGATCTAGAGGGGGTATGGCTCGGGTTAGGGTTAGGTTTTGTAAGAGTTGGGGTGGGAGGTAGCTAGGGTGTGGCCAGGTGGTTGAGAGAGGAGTGAGGCCGAGAGAGGGGTAGCTCGGGTTAGGGCTTCAGGGTTAGGGGAAAGAGGGTGGCTCGGGTTAGGGTTTAGATTAGGTATAGATTAGGAGAGAGGTTTAGAGAGAGAGGAAAGATGTGGTGTGGTAATCCTTTGACAAGACCAAGCATGATCAAAACAAGCTCAATCAAGATATAGTCAAAAGAGAGAAGAGAAGAAAAGGTGGTGACGGCATGGATGGAGATGGTGATGGGGTTTTAGATGCTTGCATGCATCAAGCAAGATCAAGCATAAGGGGGTAGAGAGAGATTTGGGGAAGATCCACTCAAAGATTCAAATAAAAACCAAAAGGCTAGAAAAAGGTGGTACTTGCATGGCCCATGCAAAACAATTAATGCCATGCTTAATCTTGTGAAAACAATAATACTAACATGGCATTATTCTTATGCATTCCCAAAAGTGGAATAAACCCAAGCAAAAGGATTTAAAGGAAAGTTCCAGATGGAGTACATGGAGATGATCACATTTGATTATAATTGGGATTTGCTAGTGTGTATATTCCACTAGATGTTTAATAATCCCAAAAATACCCCAACATGATCATAAATCCATAATAATCCATATGAAAGCTAGGAAAAGGGGCACTACTCATAATGCATGCAAGGGTGGCTCCACATATCAATAATGTGAAAACAACATGATGCTAAGATGAGAGCATGTGGGAAAAAGAATTGGATCCATCCCAACCCACATGAGCTAGAGGTAAAGCCCAATAAATTGCAATGCTCATATATGGTGGAATGGTGGAATGATGGGGTGATGACAAGAAAGGTGGTGGAGTTAATAAAAGATATGCCCCCAACTCAACTTGGGCATTTAAACAATATATCAAGAACCAAATACAATATCAAGAGGCAAATACAATTTACAATGCATATGAGAGAAGATCCAAAACAAAAAGGGTTTTATATGATGCTCAAATGCAAGGTGGCATGATGACATGAGCATGATTTAATTATGATGCAACAATTATATGTAGGAAGTAGCATATATATAGACTAGGCTAGTAGCATTGCAATTGTTAGACAATTGGGATGCTACATCATTTAAACTATGCATTTGAAAGTTTCTGGATGATCACAAAGTGGGCCTTGATACTTTGTTATGATTACATTCAAGGGGTGCAAAGATCCAGAAAAGTTTCTATTAGGTTCTGAAAGTTTGAGGAAACCAAAGTAGGCATGGGAGTTAAATTGGTCAAAGTGACCATTCCTTTATTTTATTTGTTTTGATTTATTTGTCTTTAGGAAAAGTTTAGGAAATGTTTATATGATGTTTATTTCACCTAAGCATCCATTTACAAGCAATGGAACACATAAACAAGGTGGTTCAAAAGAATTCAAAATGAAATGCATACTCACATGCATGCTTCCATAATTTTATTTAGAAAAGTTTTTGTTAACCCTAATTTTGATGATTAGAGTTTGATGATCCAAGTTTAGTATTTTTGGGATGTTACAAACCTTCCCCCCTTAAACAAAATCTCGTCCCGAGATTTGAAAAAGGACGAAAAGATTACCTAGGATTTGAAGAGATCGGGAAACTCCGTCCTGATGTGATCTTCGCGCTCCCAGGTAGCTTCCTCTTCTGTGTGGTTGCTCCACTGAATCTTGAGAAACTTGATGCTTCGGGTTCGGATAGTTCGAAAAGCTTCTTCCAAAATACGGATGGGTACTTCGGGATAGATTAGGTCATCGTTGATTTCTATGGTCCGGTGATCGATATTTTTGAACACTTCGGTCTTCTCGGGGACTTCGAGACACTTGCGAAGTAACGAGATATGGAACACATTGTGCACGGCTGACATCTCTTCAGGTAGTTCCAATTGATACGATACTTCTCCTCGACGGTTCAGAATCTTGAAAGGTCCGATATATCTAGGGGCTAAATTTCCCTTGAGTTGGAAACGTTGCATTCCCTTCAATGGCGACACTTTCAGATAAACAAAATCTCCTATGTTGAAGGCGAGGTCTCGACGTCTCTTGTCGGCGTAACTCTTCTGTCTGGATTGGGTGGTCTTGAGGTGTTCACGAATCTTGTGAACCTTCTCTTCTGCTTCTCGTAGGATATCGGGTCCGAAAATCTGACTCTCTCCTACTTCCGACCAGTTCAAAGGGGTACGACACTTCCTTCCGTACATAAACTCAAATGGAGCCAATTGCAAACTGGCTTGATAACTGTTGTTGTATGAAAATTCTGCAAACAGCAGACAGTCTTCCCACTTGGATCCATATTCTAACACACATGCTCTAAGCATATCTTCGAGTATTTGGTTTACTCGCTCCGTTTGTCCATCGGTCTGAGGGTGATACGCGGTGCTGAAATCTAGGCGGGTTCCTAAACCTTCTTGGACTTTCTTCCAGAATCTCGAGGTAAACTGAGTTCCTCGATCCGATACGATGTTCTTAGGGACTCCATGCAAACTAACTATTCTAGCGATGTACAACTCTGCTAGCTTCGAACTCTGATATGTGGTCTTGACGGGCAAGAAATGGGCGACTTTGGACAATCTGTCCACTATGACCCGGATAGAGTCATTTCCCCTACTAGAAGTAGGCAGTCCAGTGATAAAGTCCATTCCAACGGAATCCCATTTCCATTTCGAAATCTGCAAGGGTTGCAACAATCCAGCGGGTCTTTGATGTCTTGCCTTTACTCGCTGACATATATCACACTTGGCGATATAGCTTCCAATTTCTCTCTTTATCTTATGCCACCAAAATTGCTCCTTCAAATCTTGATACATCTTAGTTCCTCCGGGATGGATAGAATAAAGAGTATCATGAGCTTCCTTCAAAATGACTTCTTTCAACTTAGAATCTGATGGTACACAAAGGCGTCCTTTGTACCACAAAACTCCCTCTTCGTCTTCGGTGAATCCGGGTACTTTGCCTGTACAGATACGACGCTTGATTCCGTCAATACTAGCATTTCCCTTCTGCGCCTCTTTAATCTAACTGATCAAAGTGGGCTGGAGTTCTATGCTAGCCAAAAATCCTTCACTTACTAATTCCATTCGAAAAGCTTCCATCTCTTTGTGCAAACTTGGTTGCTCCTTCAAAATCATGGAGTTCAAGCGGCACGGCAATATGCTAAGGGCATCGGCTACCACGTTGGCTTTACCAGGGTGCTAGTGAATGTCCAGATCGTAATCCTTGATTAGCTCAATCCATCTTCTCTGCCTCATATTCAGCTCCTTCTGAGTGAATATATACTTCAGACTCTTGTGATCCGTATAAATCTCACAACGATTTCCCATCAGGTAATGTCTCCATGTTTCTAGGGCTAGAACTATGGCTACGAGTTCGAGGTCATGGGTTGGGTAGTTTTGCTCATGTTGCTTCAGTTGTCGAGATAGATAAGATATAACTTTTCCTTCTTGCATTAGCACACATCCGAGACCGATCTTGGATGCGTCACAATACACATCGAAGGGCTTCGTGATATCTGGCATGATCAAGATTGGGGCTGAAATCAATCTCCTCATGAGTTCTTGAAAACTCACTTCACATTTGTCGATCCATTCAAACTTCTTGTCCTTCTTCAGCAATTGGGTCATGGGTCTGGCGATACTCGAGAATCCTTCTACGAATTTGCGGTAATATCCCGCCAATCCGAGAAATGCACGAACTTGGGTTTGAGTGGTTGGGGCTTGCCAATCTTCTACATCTTTCACTTTGGCAGGGTCAAAGGCAATTCCTCCGGCTGATACAATGTGACCGAGGAATCCTACCTCCTGTAACCAGAATTCACATTTGCTAAACTTTGAATACAGCTGATGCTCTCTAAGGGTTCCAAGAATGGTCCTTAGGTGTAGCTCATGTTCTTCTTCTGATTTGGAATAAATCAGAATTTCATCGATGAAAACAACGACAAACTTATCCAGGAAGTCCATAAAAATCTTATTCATGAGATTCATGAAATAAGCGGGGGCATTGGTTAATCCAAAATACATGACTGTATACTCGTACAATCCGTATCTGGTGGTAAAGGCAGTCTTTGGAATATCCTCTGCACAAATTTTGAGTTGATGATAGCCAGTTCTAAGATCAATCTTAGAAAACACTTTGGCACCGGTCAACTGATCAAACAAATCTTCTATCTTGGGAAAGGGGTACTTGTTCTTGATAGTGACATCATTCAATTTCCGATAATCCGTACACAAACGGTTACCTCCATCCTTCTTGTCCACAAACAAGACAGGTGACCTCCAAGGTGACGCACTTGGTTGAATCAATCCAATTTCCAGCATGGAATCCAGTTGCTTCTTCAGTTTTGCGAGCTCTGACGGGTTCATACTATAGGGTCTCTGGGCTATGGGTCCAGTTCCGGGGATTAGTTCGATGATGAACTCGATATCCCGATCTGGGGGCATACCGGGAAAAACATCTGGAAATACATCGGGGTATTCACAGACTATCCGGACTTGGTCAATGGTAGGTTGGGCTATACTCTTGTTGCATTCGAATTGACGAGGTAAGGTTTCAGATATATGCTCGACTGATATTCCGGCAGTACTGGTCATGGTTATGGCTTTCTTGGCACAGTCAATCAATCCTTTATGTTTGGACATCCAATCCATTCCTAGTACTACTTCCAAACCTTTAGTTCCGAGTACTATCAGATTTGCATACAAATCTATGCCATGGATTCGGATAGGGACGGCTTTGCAAATTTGCCTAGCCTTGGTGGTTGATCCGGGAATTTGGACAATCATTACATGCTTCAATTTGGTTGGTTGAATTTTACTAGTGCATGCAAATTCTTTGGTGACAAATGAATGCGATGCACCAGAATCAAACAACACTCTGGCAAGTACTGAATTAACAGAAAACATACCCAGCACGACGTCTGGCGCTTCCTGAGCTTCTTTAGCATGCATGAGAAAAAGACGGCCATTGCGGTTGAGTGAATTCCCTGGGGAAAATCTTCTTCCGGGCTGAACACGACGCTGCTGCTGAGCTGGGGCATTGGCATTGGGGGCTGTAGCATTCTTCTTGTTGGGGCACTCGTTGGAATAGTGGCCTTTATTTCCACAGTCATAACAAGTCACTTGCGACTTGTCCTTGGCTGCGACAGGCACAGCATTACTTCCAGTCCTAGGGGCACTGTTGGTGTTGGTGGTAGTACTGTTGTTGTTGAACTTGGGTGGGGCACGATTAAAATTGCTAGCGTTGCCGGGGTTGTTGTGATATCCTCCGGGTCTAGGGGTTCCACGGTTGGGATAGGTCGGGCGGTTCATCGGGGGTCTGTTGGTTCTTGGGGCAAATCCTGGAGATGGGTTGGGGCAATACTTTGGGGTCTGATGGGTTCCTGGTTGATGCATCATGCGACGCTTGCGATTCTCATTGGCTTGGTTGATCTTTCCTTCCATCTGGATAGCAGAGTCGACAAGGGCTTCAATATCAGCAAAGGGGATATCGACTAACACTGTCTGCATCTCATCATGCAGACCATTCAGGAATCTTTCTTTCTTCTTGGCTTCGGTGTCAATATCATCCGGGGCATACCTAGCTAATGACAAGAATTTGTCACGGTATTCCACTACGGTCATCCTTCCTTGCTTCAGCTCTCTGAACTCGTCTCTCATTCTCTTGATCAAACCCGGTGGCACATGGGTTCTGCTAAACTTGACCTTGAATTCCTTCCAAGTCATCATCTGGCCTCCGGTCATTGCGCGAACACTGTTCCACCATGCCCTGGCATCTCCGGCTAAAAAGTGGGTGGCGAACAGAACTTTCTCGTTGGCTTCCATTTTGGCGACTTCTAAGTTATTTTTCATGGTTTGCAGCCAATCATCGGCGTCTAGGGGCTCTTCGGACTTAGTGAAAACAGGTGGGTTGGTATTCTGGAAATTCTTGAGTTTAGATCCATGGTTGTCCTGATTTCCATGGCCTTGGTTGTTGTGGGATAGCTGGGCTATCTGCTGAAGGGTGGCTAGGTTGGCTTGACGTTCCGCTCTTTCAGCTTCACGGTCAGAAGTCAACATTTGCAGAATCTGCAACATCGGGTCCGGGGCTGAACCACTTCCTCCACGTGGCATCTGAAGATTGAGATAGATCATGAGAAAAGAGGGAAATTTCTAAAGTTTTGGGTCTTTGAAATTTTTTTAAAGTTTGACTCAGATTTTCTAGCAACTTGCTTTTTCATTCATTCATTCACACGATACAACACACACCACAACAAGGAAAAATAGATGGTTTTAAGAACCATTCTGGAATCTACGATACAGTGGGACCGAATACTACTCACTACGCTAGTGCTCAAGTGCTACTACTCCTCAGAATCTGTGGCTTCGTCATTTTCATCATCATCGATGAAGGCGAAATCGTCCTCATCGGTGAAGAAATCCATAGCCTGATCCTCCAGAAAATCATCATCATCGCTGAGATAGGAGTAAGGGTCTCCACGAAGATCCTCTCCGGCATTCTCCCTTTCCTCCAACTGCATGTCTCTCTCGTGGATGGTCTCCTCCAAAGATGAGATGCGGTGGCGAAGACGGGCAATAATGCGCTCCTTCTTGTCGAGCTGACGGCGGCGAGACTTGCGATCCTTTGCTAGCATGGCGATGGTTTGATCCTTCGTCTTGATGATGGCAGACTTGTGGTTGCAGTAGTCACGGCAGTTGTCCAACTCCTGCTGACGATCGTACATCATGAAGCTAAGGTGGTCCAATTGAGTCTTTAGTTCGGGTGGTATGGGGCTTCCAGGGGTTGTCCATTTGCATCACGCCTTGGGCAAAACTCCAAGAGAGTTCCCTTGATCTGATTGATGCTCTGCCCACACAGACGAGAAAGAGCTTCCTGCATTGCTCTGGCAAGTCCATCGAGCCAGTTGTTCTCTCTTAAGGTAAACTGAATTCCTTCCGTAGTGGGAGGTTCAATCTTTCCTCGGAGACTTGCAACAATTAGCCACTGCAGATCTTATCCTCCTTGATCATTGAGCTGAGCTCCGAAGAACTCGGGGTGCGGATGCTCCAGAAGTTCCGAAAGCTGGTCCAAATCCCTCTCAAAGATAAGGTAACTTGTTGTACTTCACGTCCATCTATAAGAATAGAGGATGAGTAGGTTAGCAGAGTGATCAAGTGTGTCAAAAATTTATGTATTTTGCAAGAGTTTTTGAGGAATATGAATTTTCATGAAAGAATCAAAGGGATAAGAATGATAATAAGTTTTTGTAAATATTTGTTTTCTTTGGTTTTGGAAACTAAGTTTTTGATTCAAACGTCCAATCTAACTAGGGTCTCCTATGGTCAGGATGGCTCTGATACCAACTTGTCAACACCCGGATTTTTAATCCCAGATGCCTGTTATGCCATACATCGCAATCCCAGGATTACCATTTTTGCGAGACATAATAGAATTGGATACCATAGTACATCATCCATTACAAACGGTACATAAGTTCTTACACAAATAGGGATCTCATGATCCAGTTCTTAATACAACTTCAAGCAGCGGAATACGTAATAATAACGGTAGCGTAGGCGAAGCTCCATCTTCGGGGTCACAGGCAATGCTGACGATGGGAGATGATCCTAGTTGTCGTAACCTTCTTGGGGTCCATCCTCCAGGTACTCCTCTTCATAGTCTGGCCATGGGAATAGCCAGGGACAAAGCCATGAGTACTCTTTAAGTACTCGCACACTAATACTAACAAGGGAAAGGGTTTTTTTTTGGATAATAGGACACTAGGCTCTAGGGTTGTTTTGCAAAAGACAGATTTATCTCTACTAAGTTTAGGAGCACTACTGCTAGTTGAAGTTTATAACACCTAAATGAGAATTTGTATTTCATATCACAACCCTGTTGTGGTCAAATCAAAGTTTCACTTCTTTTCACAAGTCATTTGAAAAGTCTGACGGGAGAACAGTATGGCCACTCCAACTGTCCATAACCGCGGACGCGGCTATTCGAATAGTTTGACACTCTGCAGAGATTGTACACTTTCACCACAACATTCGATACATCCGTCAGGAACAAATCCTGAATTCACCATACTCAGTATGCGGATAATCAATCCTAACCTTTCAATTACACGCCCTAGTATAAGCACCTCTCCTGTGAGTTTGGCCTCCCAACCATGACCAACTGTCATCTTGGGTACTGCACAGGTGGACAATCTTCACAAGGTAGCCTCAGCTCCGACCATGGCCATGAGGGAACTAATACTAAGGTATATAAGTTTCCAGTCAAGCCCTACCCAATTCTCGGGTATTGTGGTTGTACGATAAAATTGGAATGGTATCGCATCCAGACAACCATCAGTTTTATAAAGGGCTAAGGCTCATGCCTCAACATTTTCATCACCAAAATCATCAGGTGTTCGGAAACACATGTCCAAAACATTTCAATAGAATGATCCATCATTCCAAGGTTTTCATAACCATTTTTCCACCAAGTATTCCCATCTAAAGTTGATCAAGTTTTATGGTTAGCACTAGCATCTATAAGTGGGGGTAGGCACAAATGAGGGGTGGTAGACTAGTGGAGTTTCAACTAAGTACAACCTTATGTCTTAGGCTGATATCAAGGTTTCTAACTTAGGCCAAATTTTATGCTCTTTATGCAACCTTCACATATCTTTCTAGTATCTACCATTCACTTAGGTAAAATCTAGGTAAGAGCTTTGATAAAGAAATAAAGTAAGAAGCTTGCAATTAAAGCTAGGATTGGTTTATCAAGTGGATATGATCACATATGCTTAAGGCATATAGTGGTCATGGTAACAAGCAAGTATTGGCTTGCATCCAAATTAGTATAAGCTTGCTAAATTGCAAGTGTTAGCTTGTACATTTAACTAGTAGTATTAGGCTTGCATAGGTAAAGTATCTTGCAAGTGTTAGCTTGCCTTGTGCAGAGCAGTGGTTGAAGTTCTCCTCGGCTTCTTCTTCGTAGTATCCTCCTTCCTCCTCGTATCCTTGGTTGGTACTAGCGTCTATAAATAAATACGATGTACACAATCTCCAAACAGTACTTAACTACTTGCATTCATCACACACAAGGGTCCTATAGATGATCTAACATCATCTCTAACATTACAAGATTGAGGCTTGGTTTAATTCCTTTTATTTTTAGAAAAGTAATTTCTACTCATTGAAAAACTACTTAAGATTTAATATTCTCCAAACCAAACATGGGATCATGTTGACACATGCCATCACCACATATTTTAGTCCATGGGAATATGATTTAAAGTGGTGTCACAATTTAATAAGGTTTTACCCTTTTATTTTAATTAAATAAGGTGACTAGAAATGCCTATGGGGCATTCTTTTATTACTTGAACATTATTTCTGCAAGTAAACCTATATATTTTTATATATTCTGAAAGGTATGGTTAAATGTGATTTTTGAGAGTTGGAATCAACTCAAAAGCTATTATGGTTTAGATTTGAAAAATGTTTGAATGCAAAAAATCCTCTGCCTTGTTATTTTTACCATGGGTGATCTATAGATCCAAATGACTTGAATCCAACAGGCTTGGATTCAGCATTCCCATACCTTTCTAACAAAATTGGTTTCATTCAAATTGGTGCACTGAATCGATCTGGGTTGATTTTTCAAGTTGGGTACAGAAGTGAGTTTGAAATAAAATAGAAAAGGTTTAATTCAAATAACTGGGCTGCGCGGGAAAGGTTAACGGGCCGGCCTGCTAAGCGCACCGCTTCCGCGGGATGTTTAAGTGGATGTCCCCACGTGTCAGTGACACAGGGGGGTGCGAAGCGGTATGGGGCGATGTGGGTCGTTCGATCTGATTCTAATCCAACGGCTGAGAGTCATCGTCGACGTTGAGCAACGCCGGCAAGACAGAAACCTAGCGCGACCAGTGGGGGTCGTTGGGGGCTCACCGGGGTGCTGGCGAGGGTCGGTGAGGCGGGCGAACGACGAAGTCGACGACGGCGAATCTCCTGGTATCGGTGGCTCCTCCTGGGGCGGCTCCAATCGCTGGGTCCCTTCTTCTCCAGAGGCGGCGGGCTCCGGTGAAATTCCGACGAGGTGGTGCTCGCCTTTCTCCGGGAACGGTGTGGCACGATCAGTGAGGAGAGGGGAGTATAATGGTGTGCTCAATTCGGCTAGGGGTGGCCTCTATTTATAGTCGAGCGAGGGGACCGACGGGGCGCACGGTGAGCTCGTCGGGGGCGATGGTACAGACGGCTATTGGCATGGGCGAAGGTAGGGGATGGTGAGGTGTTCCCTGGCGATGCTCAACGACATGGTTTCGAGGCATGGGGCGTTGCGGCTTGGTCTGGAACACGCGACGCTCTGCGCGGCAGAGGCGGCGTCTTCGATGGCGAGCGGTGGTTGTACGTCACGAGGCGGTGAACGGGGATGTCTGGCGGTCTCCTGGGTCGGTGGTGATCGTGTATGCACGCGGCGAGGGCGGCGCGCGGTCTGTGGGCTTCGGTCGAGGGTGGCGCTCTGGCGCACGCTCGGCATGGTCGCTGGCGGTCTGGGCGCGGTCTGTGCGTGTGGTCCAGTGGCTGGCAGGGTTCGAGCGCTGGACAGGAAGTGGCGATGGACGGTGGGCTGCCTCCCAGACAAGGTTGGCACGGCTTAATCTTCTCCTAGCTTGCTGTCTCCAGTAGGGTGTCATGGGTGTGCTCGGCTGTTCACCATTGATGGCAATGCCAAGCTTACAGTGGGTCTAGTGCTTGGTTTAAGTTGCTAGATGATCTACTGAGATGGTTGTGAGCTAAAGAGGGAACAAGTTAGGCTTCAATCACTGCTCACTATAGTGTTTAGATTTTGTATGATTTGTGTCTACAACCTGTTTGATGAAATGGCCGCATGAATTCAAGTTTTGAATTTTGAAAATATTTTTGGTGGGTGTGCTAGGTTGGTGCTGGTGAGTCTGCAGATGCTTGGGTTTTGAAAGTTGAGCTTGTTTGAGTGGTTTTTGAAAAAGTGGGATCTTCTCATATGATAAAGATTCAATTTTGAATTATCATTTAAACTATGCATTTGAAAGTTTCTGGATGATCACAAAGTGGGCCTTGATACTTTGTTATGAGTACATTCAAGGGGTGTAAAGATCCAGAAAAGTTTCTGTTAGGTTCTGAAAGTTTGAGGCAGCCAAAGTAGGCATGGGAGTTAAATTGGTCAAAGTGACCATTCCTTTATTTTATTTGTTTTGATTTATTTGTCTTTAGGAAATGTTTAGATGATGTTTATTTCACCTAAGCATCCATTTACAAGCAATGGAACACATAAACAAGGTGGTTCAAAAGAATTCAAAATGAAATGCATACTCACATGCATGCTTCCATAATTTTATTTAGAAAAGTAATTGTTAACCCTAATTTTGATGATTAGAGTTTGATGATCCAAGTTTAGTATTTTTGGGATGTTACAGTGACCCACCGTCGGGAGCCAGTTCCAAGCGAACTTGTGTCGCGACAATCCCTGGAGTTCTGAAATCTGGAACTCTTGCTTGACTGTCTCCTGGAATCCTACGATGTCAACGTTCTCCTGACGCATGTAGTCTTTAATCTGGCGTTTTCGACCGTCATTACCAAACCCCCGGATGTTCCAGATGAGTGATATGATAGCAGGCCAACTCATTGGACAACATTCTTGGGTTTGGTCCCCTTATGGGGGACAGATCGTGTCTTCCGGGACGACGAAGGCGTAGAACTCGGTCTGGGCGGCCTCCCTAGAGATCCCCCAGCTAGGGGGATCTCCTGGGTGGCGGCCGAAGGGCGCTGCTGAGGAGAGCCCACCATCCCGGATCCGGATCAGATGTCCCAGTTCCTAGCGGTGTCGAGGTTTCCCCTGCTGGCGTGCAGCACGTGCACGCGCAGCGGCGAGGGACCCCTCGTAAATCTCCCTAGCTCTAATCGCCTCAATCTGCTCGAGCCTCGACCTCGTTCCCCGTGGAAGACCACACCACTATTAGCGGCCACTTGTGCAAGATGGTCGAGAGGGCAGTCATCTAAGACCGAGAACCTGGAGCCTGATGGAGAGGAGTGAGAGGCAGAGGGGCAGGAGGGAGGGACTTTATTGGGGGTACCTGAGTCAAGGTTGCGTGCTGCAGTCCTCTGGGACGCCAGCTGGGACACCGTGGGCACCACCCCCGGGCTCTCCGCCCTAACACGTGCCAGGCGTGCACTCTGGCGCGAAGGTGGAGGCGCCGGGCGGGGGGGCGAGGCTGACGAGTCTTGGGGCCAGCCGCGGGAGTGATGGGGAAGACCACCGCTGGCTCGTCAGGGTGTGGCGCCGGGGTTGCTGGGACCAACGACGGAGATCCCCGAGGCGAGGCTGGAGTAGAGCCTAGGGACAGCCAGTAGCAGAGGACTCCTGGAGAGAGAGGTGACGAGGGGGCGGTGACCACCATCCCCACACTCCCGGAGTCCCTGTCAGACTCCGACTGTGGCTCCTCTGGTGCCTCGTCGGGGATCTCTACGGAGAGCGGGTCAAGGGCCATGTGGCCGGTGAACCTCTCAGACTGCCTGAAGTTGGAGCCGTACTGAGCGATCTAGAGGTCGAGAGGGCCCTGCGAGGGGGGCAGCATGGGCAGCTGGTGGGACGCAGACGGAGCAGCAGTGGTCGAGCCCGCGGCCGGAGGAGCCGAGGGAGAGGGAACCGGAGTCCGAGACTCCCCTCCCAGGTCGTCGTCGTCGGAGTCCTCTCCAGATGAGCTCCCCCCCTCCTGTAGAGTGGTCGTCGGAGGGAGGGACCAAGGGAGGGGGGAGTCCATCAGCGGCCTGGTCCTCGTCCAGCTCAACTGTCAGGATCCTCCCCTCCGTACCAAAGTAGAAGGGTGGGAGAGGCCCTGGGAGCAGAGCTGGGTCAGGGCAGAGCACCTGCATGCGGATCGGTCCCGACCCCATGCGAGAGGTCTCGTCCACCACGACCAACTTACCCACCGCCTGAGAGACGAGCTCCAGGATGGGCAACGTCCGCACACGCGCCTCCTCCGGAAAGCCAAGGATCCGCACCCACACTGCCGAGAGAGTCGAGGTCGTCGCGGGGTGGGCGGTCGAGGGCTCGATGGAGATCTGCACCTTGCTGGTCGGGAGGGTGAGGGCGGTACTACAGGCACTGATGGAGAGGATCTCGGCAGACGGGAAGGTCACCGCGAACTGGGTCGGGGAGATCTCCCGGGCACTCCAGGTGTGACCCGACATATCTGCCGGAGCTCCTCCTGGATGAACTCCGCGGAGATCACCACCGAGGCTGGGAGCTCCTGTCCCTCCACCACGGTGACCAACGCCAAGTTCTTGGGCACCGTCATCGCCACCCTCCCGATATCGATGTAATAGAACCCCCCGACAATGGAGTGCGCGAGGTACTCCAACTGCTGGGAGGCCCGGCGCGGGAGGGCGACACCGAGGTGCGCGGTGCTGGGTCCGGGGGCCAACGCCGACTTCTTCTTCTTGTTGTTGTTCTTCTTCTTTTTCTTCTTCGCCGGTTCATGAGGGCCTGGAGATGTGTCACGACGGGGGGAACGAGGGCGGGGACCCTCCCGGTCCCGGCGCCACTCCGGCACAGCCCTGCCCGCCTCAGCATGAGCCCCCTCCCTCTGGAGCAGTTCCTGCCGGAGCCTCTGCTCCGCGCGGCGCCCCTCCGGAGACGAGCCCTGCGTGGCTCGTCCCATCCCGAGCGTCCCTGGGGCCCCTGCCCACGCTGCCCCCCATGGGGGGGCGACCTGCCATGACCCTGGGAACGGAGGGGGGAGGAGGCGCGCCTCGGGGACCTCTGCAGAGGCGGGGAACGGCGTCCCGGCGCCCTGTAAGGCTGCACCCGAGGCGGACGCGACGGCAGGGAGTGGCGAGGAGGCGAGTAGCGACGGGGGGTTGATCTGCGACGCGGGGGGGAGGGGGCGGACTGCGCGGCCGCTTGCGCGTCAGTGCCTCGGCATACGTCATGGGGCCGGCGGTGGGGGGATGGAGCGGCGGCCGGCGGAAGGGCGGATGGAGGAGGGTGGCTGCAGAGGGGCGGCGTCGGGGAGGGAGAGGTGAGGCTGCAAGCCACGGTGACGTGATGGGACCAGGAGAGAACCCTAATGGGTCAACTCCTGTCCGAGACGGCCCCACAACGGCCCATCCGGCCCCCGTTCGCGGGCCGCTCGGTCCGCAGCCGCACGTCCTGCCCGCGCCAGGCCTGGACCGGGACTGGGCCGGCCACGGGCCCAATCCCCACCATCGGCCCAGCCATGGGGGACGCGACCAGGGTCACGCCGTCCTGGGGACAGGGCGCCGCCGGGTAGGAGGTTGCCGGCGCCGGCGCCGACGATGGAGGGATCTCCAGGGGACCCCGGTGTTCCCTCCGTCGCCACGCTAGCAACCGCGTCCCCCTGCCGCAGTGACGGCCCTTGCGACGGCGATGACCGGCGGCAGCGGGGAGGAGCCGAGCGAGGTGCCGGTGGAGGGAGAGGGGGCCGGCGAGACCGCGTCGTCGATCTGGGGGACCGGACGCGGCGCGCCGCCGACAAGAACTCCGCCAGCGTGGGGAACGCCGGGGGAGAGCATCTGCGGGCTGTCTCCGCCGCCACCGCCTCTGCCTCCTCTTCCTCGTCGGCGACGTCAGCCCAGCGGCGCCCTCGGAGGTCCTCTGCGCCCTTCGCCGTGGCGCGCGACGGCGACGGGGCCATCGCGCTCCCTGCCAGAGTCCAGGCACCTACAAGGCGGCGGCTTTTGCCGGGAGGGAAGGGTGTACCTGCAGGGCGGCGTCGGCGAGCAGCAGAACCAGCGGGGGAGCCTCGGCTGGGCCAGCGAGCGGAGCCCCCTACCAGCCGGCGGCGCGGCGTGCCGGCGAGCACGGGACGAGCGCCTCCATCACCGTCGCCTCACTCGCTAATTAAGAGGATCTGGCCGGGCGGTCATATGTCCATCGATCGCGCCGCCGTAAACTTCCCTTCAACTCGGCTTGTCTTCCCCATAAAGAATCATAAGACCGCTATTCTCTTCCATGCGATTGCGATGAGCCGATGACCACTGGTGCAGCTCAGCCACGACATACTCAGCTGCATCACGCTGACAGCTCAGCCACCTCCTATATATTTTCATTAAACCGGTCTTGTCGTTTATTAGAATCTGCCAACAGCGACGACGATGCCCGTGCATTAATACATCACGGTTACATGTTGATGTATCAAAACTGTTGCGATAGACTCAGCTAAAGTGTCCAGCAGATCGATTGCCATCAAGCATACTAGGAAACTTGGCGCAGCGACACGCTGCGCCCGTGGAGATGACTCATTTTATGTTTGAATGTTGAGATGTAATTGAGTAGCCGTTACTCCCTCCGTTTTAAAAGGTTTATGAAGAAAATGTATCTAGACTTGTTTTAGTGTCTAGATTCACTCCAAACATGAGTGAACCTGCATACTAAATAAATCTAGATATATTTGCTTCACAAAACTAAAACATCTTATATTTTGAAACGGAGGTACCATGCATATGAGAGAGATAGCAGTACAGATGTATGTTATTTGCCGGTCTTAGGTCTTTCACAATAGGTGTATCTTAGCTCTATATCCTAGGCAAGACTCTCGCTTCGGTATCCCTCCCTAGACAAAGAAATTCAGCGCTACCGGATTTCGGGTTCATGCTCCGGGTGGAGACCAGGCTCACATTGAGAGCCAGAAGTTGTGCAGATTGGGAGCAGTTATAGTCAGAGGTGCTAGCGCTGGGCGTGGAGGTTGCGGAAGAGGAGCTGGACGTGGAGGATGATGGACATAGGTCCAGGTGAATGTAGGTGTTGACGGCCATATGGAGGAGGAGCGAGGGGAGGTGGAGGAACTACGCGAGGGCGGCAAGCGAGAGTGCGGCGGCGATCTTTTCTCTGTCCAACGATGGCGGCCGACATGATCTGCGCGGTCACGTACGCTCCACTCAGTCACGTACGCTCGCAGCCGATCCCGATCTCGTCGTATGCCCTCCTCGCAACTGATCAATTACAATCCCGTCCGATCCCGTATTCCGTTATTACGTAGCCAGTACGGTCTCCATCTCCATCCGGTCTCTACCCGGAGCATGAACCCGAAACCCGATAACGCTGTATTTTTTTGTCTAGGGGGGGATACCGAAGCAAGGCTCCCTAGGCAATTTGGTTATGTTTCACTATAGTTAATGAAGAAAAAAAATAATGTTGTATCTTAGCTAAGCTACACCTCCTGCACGCAATCATAGACAAAAAACTTGGCTAGTCCAATCACACACATGCGTGAGCACAAAATCATTAAATACAACATCTCTAAGAAACTCTATCTAAGATACACCCCATTGTGATGGTTATTTCTTAAGTTTTAATATCTCCTATGAAAACATGCTAAGATACACCCCACTGAAAAAGGCCTTAGCCAGTCGGTGCCGGTGCATAGATTTAGGTTGCATTGATTTAAATTAGAGGGGAGTTTCCTACTTTAGTTGGTCTTACTGATAATATACATAGTAGGATGTACATGATGGTATATATTACAATAAAGTTTACGTTGTCTGAAGAAAAAACACAAGTAGTGCACAACAACCTAACACACAGATCAGTGTTTATCAAATGACCTACTAAAATAAATAGAACATACGATGCCAAAGCAGAAACAAAGTTTCATATGCGACTTTTTTACATGTGTGTGTGGCTCATTTTGATGTTTAAATGGGTTTGAGTAGCTGTCAGGTGCCCCTGCAAAAAAAAAGGAGAGTAGCTGTCAGGTGTTGTACTGACAACGCCAATATACATATTTGTTGTCTTAACCAGATGGCGCTGGTACATAGATGGCATTGGTTTACAGTCGACTATACTGCCTTTCCCTGAACATATTATCATCATCTTGATTCTGGTGCTTCTACCCCTTCAGTTGTTGTTCTCGTTGTTGGCTGCGGCTTGTTGTCGATGAGGTTCTTTGTTGCTTACATGCAAGAGCTCACTTGAGACAGTGTAGCATATGCATGTAACTAACTTGATTAAAGAAACCCATTTCAATGTGACAAAAATTTCCAATCATAGACAAAAATTATTGCCATTTCAATGTGACCAAGAAATTATGAAAGCATAACATAAAACTGAAAGAAATTAAGAAATGACCTACCAAGAATGTCTGTTCTGGCTGGTTGGGCATAGTCATTGAGCTTTGGAGTATCAGAAGACGTCAAATTGTTGACAAATTCTACTGATATGATGTAGCTAGCTGCAACATGAAGCTAAATCAGCACCTACAAAAATTGACATGTGGTTCTGGAGAAGAAATGAAAGGACACAGATCATCATCGTTAATCATACCATTAAATCTCCAACAGCTTGTAATATGTCTGCACCATATTTGGGAACCTTGGTCATATCAGTAGGGAACTTTAGTCATGCTTGATGATGCAGCTGATTATACATCAGCATCTTCGTATCCTTGTAGCTAATACTGACAATATGATCTAATGATCAAAATAATCAATACCAAGAAGTTCTTGGGCTGTCTTTTCCTTAAGCTGACTACAACTGATGCTTGCCTCTCTTGAGCAGTAGCACACGTATAGACCTGTAAACATTGAAATCATGGAACATGGTGTATACGGATCAGAAAACAAAGAGCATGGAAATAGGACCGCAGAGTGTCTGCTGATGCCTGGGATCAAAGCTGACCACATCCAATCCAAAGTGGGGTTCAGAACGTCCTCCTCGTACTAACACTTGAGAGATGAGATGAGCTCTAATGCTTACAAAAACAGAGATAGAGTGAAGATTGACTGCACGGAAAGAAACTAACACTGGCTGCTTAATTGGGGAAGTAAGCTATCACAGCTGTTAAGAAACTAATACTGGACTCATATAAACAATATTAAGAAAGACGCAAAACCTTGAGAAGAAGCAACATGGTGTTTGGCTTGGCTATCACAGCTGTTAAGAAACTAATACTGGAAACATATAAACAATATTAAGAAGACGCAAAACCTTGAGAAGAATCAACATGGTGCTTGGCTTGCCTTATTTCCTGACGATGATACCACACATGCAAAGCTATCAGCAAAAACTGAAGAAGGCAAATTGATGTGGTGGCTCGCTAGTGGAATGGTCCCTGTCGCTTTGGCCTAAAGAGAGGGAACTCCAACCCCTGCGGTAGCAAGTAGCGTGAGGCAGGCAGTGGCCCTTGGCGGCACGGACTCCCCGTGGCAGGGCCGCATAAGAAGGCTGCGTCGGCGGCGCTCGACTCCGACGGACCGGCGGCCAACGCCGGCGGACAAATCCTGCATGTAGACCGCTTGGGAGCGCTCGAATCCGACAGACCGGCGGCCAACGCCGGCGGACAAATCGCTGCATGTAGACCGCTTGGGAGAGCACGCTGCCTAGGGAGAAGCCTTCCGCGGCGGCGACGGAGTGGAGCTCCTCTGCTACCTCCTCGACGGCGACGAAGAGGAGCTCGAGTACCTTGTCGAACACGTGCGGGAGGCGCCGCAGCTTCTTCACGTCGACGGCGACCGTGGCGCAACTCTGGACAAAGATGGTGTGTGGTCAGGTGGATCCTTATGGAGTGGGGAGGGATGACTGCGTCAGCTCCTCCCATAGTTGCAACGCCTCGGCAAGAAGCAGAGGGCGCCGAGGTCATCCACCGTGCCGTCAGCTGGTTCGGGAAGGAGAGGCCGCCAGCCGAGAGAAGGGCATGTTGCGGGGCCAGACCTGGAGAGAAGGGCATGGGAGGCCGTCCCAATTGTAGAGAGCAAAGAAGGTAGGAAATCGCCGGCCGTGGGCACCGCTTTGTCAAGCCGCCGCTTTGACCGAATCGTGGAGAACACGAGATCTGCTAAATTGACGTGTCATCGACCGGACACAAAGGGAGAGAAATTACTCGAAGGAGGGACACGCAGGGCTTATCTAAGGAAAATGATTCCCCTTTCCCGAAAATAATACACCTCGATAATACACCTCTATCCCCCGGGTCGTGTCGCGCGTTGGATAGCCATCGCTATCTAGCGGGCCCCATTATATCCCGTCCTCTTCCTTCTTTTTTCTCTCGAACTGATTCTTTCTGATGGGATGTGCCTACCGGGGTATACCCAGCAGGACGTTTTCGACTGGCCCAGGAACTGGCGAGTGGGCCTGCAAGACGGCGACTGGATCAAGGCCCGGTGTGGATCCAAGCGACTGGAAGCTGAAGGCCCAGGCGAGTAGATAGGCCCAGTCGGATTAGGTCAAACGAGTACCGAAGCCTTAACTGAATCGGTTGAGATATGTAAACCCTAGGGGAGGTGAGCCTATATAAACCTCCCTGCAGGGCAAGTAGAGATACGTTCCATCATACACCCGAGCAACTCGCAGCCGAGCTCGCCCATTATACCACCTTCATAATACAATCTAGCAGGAGTAGGTCTTTACCCTCCAGGGGGCCGAACCTGGGTAAATCCTTGTGTCTCCGCCCTCATCTCGCACCGCAGATGGCTGGCCGCTCTTGCCCCTCGTTCTACTACTCGCTGCCGATTGCAGCATTTGCCGTGACCATTCCCACGACAGTGGCGCCCACCGTGGGTCCTGGCCGGTCTGGCCGGTGTTCTGAGGCGAGATCCAATCTGCCCATCAATAAGACGGTCGCCACCGGCCGCATGATAGCGATCGGCGAGATGCTCCAAATCTTGCCGAGCAGCTACGTCCCGGCAGCGCGACCCGTCACGCACAGCGTGATCTTGCCAGTCGGCACGATCAGCCTCTTCGTCGGCCTCACCGACGTCATCGTCTCGGAGGACTCGGCTCGCATCCGCGAGTCGCCGCCACGCGATCCATCGCCTCGCCTCCGAGTACAACTCGGCCCACAGCAACGTGGCCGAAAACTCAGCGGCCGCAGAAGACGCGGCCCTCAACGACGACGCCGATTCGGCGACCCCGGCGTCACTCGCCGGATCCATCACCACGGCTTCACCCGCGGGCTCCATCACCAGGGTCTCCAACATGGGAGACTTCGAGGACCCCTCCATCCTTGGGATCTTCGACTTCGACTCCGGGTCGGAAAATTCCGGCGACCTCCGCGACGGGACCGGTCGCCACGCCGCGACCTACATGGCGACCGGCACCGAACCGCCGAAGGACCCCTTATCCACCCCGATCCCTCCTAACGCCACGGCGACGGAGGTCGAGGAACTCCGCCTGAAGCTGGCGGAAGCAGTGCGCAAGGAGCAAGCCGAGCGCGAAAAATTTCGCCTCGAGCAGGTGACGGCGCAGGAGTTATCACGCTACCACCAGCAGCGAATCAGGTCGCGCCTGAACCCCACCGTCCAGGGGCGCGCCCTGAACTTCGACGACGAAAACGACCCGGCCCGCGTGGCCGAGCGCGCGATTTGCGAGAACGCGCCACCAGGTGGAAGCGCCTGGCCCCCGCCAGGGTCGACGGCGATGGGCGCCCCACCTCCACCCAACCGCACACCCCCCAGGGATCAGCCGCGGATAGTAGTCTCCTCACGGGAGCGGGACGCGAACGGCCTCCCACTGTTCTCCGCCCCGATGGACAACCTCGTGGCGGGCCGAGCAGCAGCCAACAACATCACGGCCACCGGCGACGACGCCCTACAGATCCAGTACGTCAGGGCCCTGCTCGCAAAGGCCGTCGAGCAGCAAAATGCAGGCGCCGACTCGCAGGGTCAAGTGTACTCGCGTTCTTCGGGAAGCAGAGCGGCCTCGAGCGGCCGCCCAATGGCGGCAAACACCCTCAACTGCCCGCCAGCAGAGCCATTGCAGCTCCAACATCGACCCGCGAACGCGGCACTCTCCACCAACGACCCCAGGCCAGCGACCAACTTCGTCGCCGCCAACGGTCAACCCATCGACGCCCGCACTCACATCATCAACAACCAAAGCTGGCGCGCACGCCAGCCCGACGACCTGCGACACACCCTAACCAATCGCCGCGACGGCGAGCCAATGGGGTCGCTCAGTCGACTCGGCCCCAAGTGCTTCGGACCGATGATCCGAGGCGAGAAGTACCCACCGAACTTCAAGGCGCCGAAAGAGATAGAAAAGTACGACCCCTCGTACGACCCAGCCGTCTGGCTCGATACATACCTCATGGCAATGGGGATCGCAGGCCACACCGACCTGCTAGCTGCCCGTTACCTTCCCCTGATGATGGAGGGGACGTGCAGGCAGTGGATCAACACCCTCCCCCAGGATAGTATCGACTCCTGGGAGGAGATGTGCGACGCCTTCGTCAGGCACTTCGAGTGCTCCTACACCCGCACCACCACCATGGAGGACCTGGAGCGATGCGTCCAGGGACCCCGCGAGTCGACCCGCAACTGGGTCCAGCGGTGACAAGAACTCTGGTACAACGCGGTCGGCATCCACCCAGACACTGCTATCCATTGCTTCAAGACCTCGTGCCGCTATGAGCCTTCGGTCGCCAAGCTCAAGCGACACTCTCGCACACTCGACAACATACCGGACCTCCTCGAGATCGCCAAACGGTGCGCGGAGGAAGATCCAAACCAGGAAACCGACGACAAGTCGGGAGGACAACGCCGCACGAGCGGCAACGACAGCGGACGACGGTCCGACCTACGCTACAGCAACACTCGCCTCACCGGCAAGCGCCGCAGTGACGGGCGAGTCGACTTCGTCGCCAACGCCGGGCACGCACAACGCGAGCCCAAAAGCTTCCGCCGCGACGGAGGACAACGCCGCGACGGCGGAAACTACAAGGCCAAGCCAAGGTTCGACCCCGCGGCCCTCCTTAACCAACCTTGTGCGTTTCATAGTAGGGAAGGCAAACCTGCAACGCACACGACTGCCGACTGCCACACCCTCAGGGAGATTGAGAAGGCACGGCGAGCAAGGGAGGACCCCGACAACAACCCGCCAAACGGCGGAAAGTTCGGCAACATGGCCGGCTCGCTCCATACCTTCACCGGCTTTAACACGAAGCGCGAGAAGAAGGTCATCACCCGCGCCGTCGCCGTCAACACGGTGGCCCAGGTGGACGTTCCCCAGTTCCTCAACTGGTCGGAGCAGCCCATCACCTAGAGCCACCAGGACCACTGGCCGCGCATCGCGTACCAAGGCCGAGTCGCCCTGGTGGTCAAGCCAAAGGTGGGCGACTACTGGCTCCCCAAGACATTGATGGACGGCGGCAGCTCCATCAACATCCTGTACCTGGACACCTTCAGGCGGCTGCGGCTCTTGCAGTCGATGATCGAGACAACCCACACCACGTTCCACGGCATCGTCCCCGGTCGGAAGGCGTACCCGATCCTCAAGGTCACGCTGCCAATCACCTTCAGCACACCGGCAAACTTCCGCACCGAGCGGATCGTCTTCGAGCTTGTGCCCTTCGATAGCCCCTACCACTGCGTCCTGGGGCGCCAGGCGTTCGCCAAGTTCATGGCAGCGCCACACTACGCGTACAACGCGATGAAGCTCCCTGGGCCGTGCGGCGTCATCACCATCAACGGCGACCCGGACATGGCCGCCGAGTGCGAGGCCAAAGGAGCAGAACTCGCCGATGCCGTCATCGCGGCAGAAACCAAACACGCCGACGAGCTCGCCAAGTACGCGAGCGGGGTGAACAATGACGACCCTTCTTTCTTTCTTATTTTTGCAGTGCTCCACTTTCTGTTAAGCCCGGCGGTCCTAGCATGACTAGCCGTGTGACTCGGCAACCGTCTCCTCCTCCCGCTGAAGATACCAGGATTCCCAGTCCTGCTCGTGCTGCATCTCCTTCATCTCCGAATCAGTCGCCCCCTCGTCATGACGTGCCTGACACTCCTTTCGTTGACATTGATTCCACTCGGCCCTCCGAGATTTCCACCGAACCAGTTGCCCCCTCTGTGGATCCGAGCGACTCTACCGAGCCTCTTTCTACCCCCGCAGTTTCTATAGTAACTCCAGCCTCGGCCGAGGACGTCATTATCTCGGCGCCCTCTGCGACCGTGACCCCTCCGGCTCCTAAAGGCACCGTTCCCATTGCCGAGGTATCGGCTCCCGCTGATGCCTCCTCTAAAGCAAGAAAAGTTGTTGCCACCAAGGCTTCCACTTCCCAGAAAGGCCGTGTCGGCTCTTCTCAGCCGAGTATTGCCGATGTGCTGCGCAAAGGAACTGCGCCCACCAAAGCCTCCGTTACTCCGGCCACCGGTACCCAGCTTGATCTTCATAAAAGCCCTGCGGCCGTGGTGGTTACACAGCATGTCCGGGGTAAAGTCCTAACTCGGACGGCTAGTGGGAACAGCCTCGGCTCGCTGGTGGAATATGCCAATAATTGGAATGATGCCGATCAGTTTGAAGGTAATCCAATCAGTCAGCCATTTCAGCTTTCCGACATTAGCGGCCGCTTGGATCAAGCTGCCAAGATCATCCTTGATACTAACAAGATGAATGAGGTAATTGCTGTTTTGCGGAGTTTTGATTAATTCTCCATATGCTACTATATACTCTAGTCCCCGAAACTTGCAAGGAAATAACTTGTTATTCGCTTGGAAGTTTAATAATGATCTACTTAATTTAATTTTAACTTTAGGGTTCGAATCTATATCCGACTAGATCTGCCTTAAACCTTGCTTGACTTTCGTTTAGTTGATCTTGGAATATCCAGCCACTTAGATCCGGGTTAAGTTTCGCTTGACTCGGATCTGTTTTAGCTTCGAATATCCAGCCACCTAGATCCGAGTTAAGTTTCGCTTGACTCGAATCTGTTTTAGCTTCGAATATCCAGCCACCTAGATCCGGGTTAAGTTTCGCTTAACTCGGGTCTGTTTTAGCTTCGAATATCCAGCCACCTAGATCCGGGTTAAGTTTTGCTTGACTCGGATCTGTTTAGCTTCGAATATCCAGCCACCTAGATCCGAGTTAAGTTTCGCTTAACTTGGATCTGTTTTGGCTTCGAATATCCATTCATCGTTTGCTCCATTGTTCAGGTTGCACATGGCCGGCGGACTGCCGAATTTCAAAGATTGCTTTTTTCGCACCGAAAATTGGAAGAAAAATATGAGAAAGTCATTCCTGTGGTGAAAAAGGCTGGTAAGTCGATAATCCTTTTCGTCATTTTCGACATTCTTATTGTTTTGTACCGAGATGCCGGCTCACTTTTTTGGTGAACAGGTAATATCAATAATCTCAACATCCGCTTGAGAAGAAAGTCAAGAGCCTAGAAGGTTAGTTTCCCTTTTACCTTACACCTTTCCCTTTTTAAAATGTGCACTAAGCTTCTTTTATTTCGTTTGGCTTTGGTAAAGCCGAGTTACAAACCTTCGCAGCATCTCACCAAGATTGCACGCCTATGCCTGATGTGATGCTGCATTTTTTTAGAACAAAGAGCTACTCATTCGGCGCAGCTAAAAGAAAAGGATGATGAAATAGCTCGCCTGCGCGCCGAGGTGGAGGCCCTTAAGCTCTCTCAGAAATCCGAACTAGAAAAAGTCGATCAGGAATTCTCCGAGGAGAAAAATCGGCTAGCTCTGCAACTGCAGAAGAATAAAGAGCTCCTCGAGGCTGCCGAACTGAAAACTCGGGGAATGAGCGAGGAGATCGCTCGCTTTGAGAAGAGCAAGATTGACTGGGCTAAAGACCTTCAGATAATGATGAGTTATATTCATCGTAAGCTTCTTAGCACGGCCGGATTATCTTTTTCTTTTTGTTCCTGCTGCCTCCTGACGCATTCGTGTTTTGCGCAGATCATTTTCCAGAAGCTAAGCCCGTGAGTTCTAAAGCGGTTCTTGCTGCTCGTGTGCGCCGAGGTGTCCCTGTTGACGCGGACTCGGAGTACTCGATGGAAGATTTCCTGATTGCTGTCGGCGCTGCAGTTGGTCCGATGAAAATTATGGGCAGGGATTTGGTGCAGGCGGCTATCCGAGCTTACCATGTTCTCTGGCCGAATACTTCTGGGACTCCTGATATCAATGAGGTAGAATTGCTGGTGAAAAGATTGATGGAATCTGAGAAGCAACTAAGTCTTTGGAGGGAATCAGCCGGACGAGCTGGCGCTGATATGGCTCTCACTGTTATCATGTCATGGTATGAAGACATTTCTCTTGATATCCTGAGAAATTTGTGCACTGGTTCCCGTTGGCTTGAGGACCCCACCTTCGTCGCTCTTCGGCAAGCTCGCGCCTTTCAGCTTGTTGAGTATGTCGATGTGCACACCTGGAATGAAGGTCCGAGTTTCCTTCCAAACCCGGACGACGAGGTCGTAGTCGAGGATGCATCGGATAACGATTCAGCTGAGCAAGGGGAAGATGAGGATGACTCGACTACTTCTGGTGACTCCAGTTCAAGCTCGGATGGCAACGGTGACGCGCGATCCTCCTCCAAAGGTACTGGGCATTCAACTGTGCAAACTGATGCTCCTCAGCAGCCTCGGACTTCCGCCGAAATCGCACCTGGGTCTATGGAGGGCGAGGCAACCTCGGCCGAAGCTCCTCCTACCTCGGAGTGCCCAGCCCCTGACCACGTTGCTGCCTCTCCAGCTAAAAACGTTTAAGTCATTTCTTATCCTTGGTATGTCGGGCGTATGATGTACGTGAAACATTTGTCCGTCTTCTGTATGGCATGAATCTCTTTTGCCGTGTGCTGCTGAGACACACATGTTTGTAATTGTTATCACTTTGTCTAAGTGGTCTTGTTTGTCCGAATCCTTGCTGTGTTGGCCTGCGATTTCTTAATTTTGGGTTGTATCTTTACTTTTGTACTCCCGTGGTTTAGCCAGTTAATCTAGGTGTGAGCTCCGAATATCATACGAGTTTGAGCTGCTCTTACTTTGAATGTCGAAGTTTGATACCTTCTTTGTATCAAAAGCTAACCACAACTTCGGAACAATATATGGCAGTCCCCGAGTTACTGCCTATGGCGCCGAAGTCTAGTGTGTAAACCAAACTTCGGAAATAATATAAAACGGTTGGCGAGTCGCTGCTCAAGGTGCCGAGGTTTAGTACGCTAAAATTGAAATATCATATGGCAGTCCCCGAGTCACTGCTCTGGACGCCGAGGTTTAATACATAACCCAAAATTGGAATAACACATGGCAGTCCCCGAGTCACTGCTCTGGATGCCGAGGTTTAATACATAAGATGAAATTGAAATAACATATGGCAGTCCCCGAGTCACTGCTCTGGATGCCGAGGTTTAATACATAAGATGAAATTGAAATAACATATGGCAGTCCCCGAGTCATTGCTCTGGATGCCGAGGTTTAGTACATGCTTGATGTTGAGATAGCACACTACGAGTAAAATGGACGAAGTAAAGCTACATTCCATGGTCTTTTCGTTTCTTCGCCAGCTTTGTCTGCTCTGTTCTTTCCAGGGGACTGAGCATCGACTAGGTAATAGGCATCATTGTGCAATGCTTTGCTCACGACGAATGGTCCTTCCCATGGAGGTGATAGCTTGTGCATGCCGGCCGTACGTTGCACCAGTCGGAGAACTAAATCCCCTTCTTTGAACACTCTTGGATTCACCTTCTTGCTGTGATATCGTCGCAAGTTCTGCTGATAAATAGCTGATCGTGATAGCGCCAGCTCTCTGGCTTCTTCTAGCAAGTCAACAGTATCTTGCCGACCTACTTCATTTACCTCTGAAGTTGTATATTGAGTAACTCTTGGCGAGTCATGTATTATGTCGGCTGGAAGCACGGCCTCTGCCCCATATACCAGAAAGAATGGTGTGTAACCTGTTGATCTGTTCAGAGTAGTCCTGAGGCTCCATAATACTGCTGGTAATTCCTCAATCCAACATCCTGCCGACCTTTGCAATGGTTCGACTAGTCGTGGTTTTATTCCTGACAATACTAGTCCATTAGACCTTTCCAATTGCCCATTAGATGCTGGGTGAGCCACAGAGGCAACATCTAATCTTATGTGTTTCTCTTGGCAGAACCTAGCGAAATCTCCTTCTGCGAAGTTTGTATCGTTATCTGTAATAACACTGTGAGGGTACCCATATCTTAAAATAATATCTTTGAGAAATTTCACTGCCGTGGGCCCATCGCATTTTTTATTGGTTTCACTTCAATCCATTTTGTGAACTTGTCCACCATAACCAATATGTGGGTCATCCCCCCTCGGGCCGGCTTAAATGGTCCCACCATATCTAAGCACCACACGGAAAATGGCCAAGTAATGGGTATCGTTTTTAACTCGGACGACGGCGTGTGTATCTTGGTTGCATATCTCTAACAACCATTGCATTTTTCAACCAACTCTTTGGCTTCCTTCAACGCCGTTGGCCAATAAAACCCATGCCTGAATGCTTTGGCTACCAAGGCATGAGATGAGGCATGGTGTCCACATTCTCCTTGATGTATATCTAGGAGGATCTCCTGGCCTTCTGCCGAACTCACACACCTTTGCAATACACTTGTGACGCTTCTTTTATATAGCTCATTGCTTATGATTGTATAAGCTTTTGCTCTCCTTACAGTCTGTCTTTCTAACACTTCATTATTCGGCAACATCGCATTTTTAAGGAAAGAGAATATGGGTTGTGCCCACACCGGTGTGATTTTTTCTGGTGTGGTCTCACTGTCTACTTCCATGTTTTCCGCCGACATAACTACCTCGGCCTTCTCCATAATTATGCTTACCTCTGCTGTCCTTTTCTTGGGGAGTTCCGAGTTATATTGCTGGTCTACTTCCATCAGCACATTATCTTCTGCTGAATTTGTCGGAATAAAGATAGATTCGGATTCTGGTGATGGGGTTATTGATGGTTTTCTGAGGTGTTCCAGGGCAATACCCGGTGGAATTGACTGCCTGGTTGATCCTAGTTTTGACAACGTGTCTGCGGCATCATTTTCTGCCCGAGGTATGTGGTGAAATTCACACCCTTCAAAGTATCCACTGATCTTTTGCACATGAAATCTATACAACGCCATATTATCATCTAATGCATCCCAATTTCCTGAGACTTGCTGTACTACTAAATCCGAGTCCCCATAGCATAAGATTCGGCGTATGCCAATCTCTTTTGCTACTTTCAATCCATGAACCAGTGCTTCGTATTCGGCTACGTTGTTTGATGCGGCAAAATGTATTTGTAGCACATACTTCAGCTGATCTCTTTTGGGCGAGGTTAACACTATTCCTGCCCCCAAACCATTTCTTAGTTTGGAACCATCGAAATGCATCGTCCAATAATTTGGGTCTGGTAACGGTGGCTCATACTGCACATCGGCCCAATCTACGAAGAAGTCGGCGACCGCCTGAGATTTGATTGCATCTCTCCTATCGAATTGTGGAGCGTATGGTGACAACTCGATTGCCCATTTTGCTATTCGGCCACTTGCATCTTTGTTGCTCAATATGTCGGCTATGGGCGCTTCACAGATCACTTTGATGGGATGCTCTTCGAAGTAATGTTTAAGCTTCTTTGCCGACATGTACACTCCATAAGCCATCTTCTGATAATGTGGGTAATTCTGCTTTGAAGCGGATAACACCTCGCTCAAATAATACACCGGCCTCTGTACCGACTTATCATCTTCGAGTCGTTCTACGACGACTACAGCACTCACTACTCTGTTGGTAGCCGCTATATAGAGTAACATAGGCTCTTTTGATAATGGAGAAGCCAAAATGGGTGTTGTGACCAACATCTTTTTCAACTCATGAAATGCACTATTTGCTTGTGGAGTCCAAATGAACTTATCTGATTTCTTCATTATTTGATAGAGTGGTAGTGCCTTCTCTCCCAGCCTACATACAAACCGGCTGAGCGAGGCTAGACATCCCGTGAACTTTTGTACATCATTTAGACACCTTGGCAACTCCATTCTTTCTACTGCCTTTATCTTTGTTGGGTTGGCCTCTATACCTCGGCTAGATACAAGAAAGCCGAGTAATTTTCCTGCCGGCACGCCAAATGTGCATTTTTCCGGATTAAGCTTCATTCGGAACCTTCTTAGGTTCGCGAAAGTCTGCCGTATATCATCCAGTAGCGTTTTGCTTTCCTTGGTTTTGATGACCACGTCATCTACATATACCTGTACATTTTTTCCTATCTGGTCATGTAGACATTTTTGCATGCATCTCTGATACGTTGCTCCTGCGTTTCGCAGGCCGAATGGCATTGTGCGATAGCAATAAGCCCCATACGGGGTAATAAATGCAGTCTTTATTTGATCGGCCGGATTCAACGGTATCTGGTGAAAACCAGAATATGCGTCTACAAATTACAATAACTCACAACCAGCGGTCGAATCAATGACTTGGTCTATTCTAGGTAATGGAAAAGGATCTTTTGGACACGCCTTATTCAGGTTTGTGTAATCGATACACATTCGCCATACAATGGCTACATTCGGATCATCTTTCTTCTTTTCTACTAGCACCGGGTTTGACAACCAATCCGGATACAGCACCTCCATGATGAACCCGGCTGCGAGGAGCCGAGCTATTTCATCCCCTATTATTTTTCTCCTGTCTTCGGCGAAGCGGCGGAGAGGTTGCTTCACCGGCCTTGCTCCTGGACTTACATTTAGAGAGTGCTCAGCCAACTCCCTCGGAACACCTTGCAGATCCTGAGTTGACCATGCAAAGATGTCCCAATTCTCACGGAGGAAGTTGGTGAGCTCGCTTTCCTATTTAGCATCTAGGCCTGCACCAATAGTAACGGTGCGTTCTGGGAATTGCTCGTCTATCTGAAACTTCTTCGTTTCTTTAGTCGGCTGAAAGGAGACACTTCCATGTGGATTGGCCAGTGCCGGCATATTCAGCTGTGCCGACTAAGCGAGGGCTGCTACCTCCTGAATCCTTCTTTTTTCTCTTGCTATAACCAATGATTCGGCCAAATTTGACCCGGCTGAAGCACATTCCATTGACTTCTTGTAATCCCCTGCTACTGTTATCACTCCTTGTGGTCCGGGTAGCTTCATTTTCAGATAACTTACATGACAGCTGCCCATGAATTTGGCCAGCGCAGGCCGTCCGAGTAAAGCATGATAACAACTCTCTAGATCCACCACTTCAAACTCTAAGTTTTCTGCTCTGCAGTTATCTCTTGTGCCGAATAACACATCCACTCGGACTTTACCAATGGGTTCGCATGAAAGTCCTGGCACTATCCCATGGAAAGTGGTCCTCGTGGACTGCAGCATGTTCTGCGATATTCCGAGTTTATGCATGGTATCTTTGTACATGATGTTGATACTGCTTCCATTGTCAATGAGTACTTTTGAAAATTTCACATTGATGCTTGGTCCAACAAATGTCGGATCCAACATGAGTGCATACGACCCCGGATTCGGTATTATCTTGGGGTGATCCTTTATGCTCCAAGTTACCTCCGGATCTGACCAAGGCACATATCTTGGCACTGCCGGCATAACTGCATTTACTTCCATATGCCGGCGCTGCACACTCTGCTTGTCTTGCTGTTCCGTTGTGAACACACAATAAGACTGATGATGTTCTCTGTAATCATTGCGTCCAGTATTCGCTGGATTTGTCCTTCCATCCTGGACTTGGTTCATCACTTGATGTACAGCATCTCTCCGGTCCGAGTTATCGTATCTCGGGGGAGGAGGTGGTAACATCAGTTGCTGTGCATTTGCTCCAGTCAACTGTGGTTGATGCTGTTGATGTACTTGATGGGGCGCTGCCTGAATGCCTGCGGGGTTTCCCATTGCATTTTTCATCCATGCACATTGGCGGGTCGTATGGTTGGCTGGCCTGGATGGGTTTGACGTGTGAAATTTACACGGCTGATCTAACATAGACTCGAACGTGTACTTCGGCCTCTCCTGCCACTGCTTCTTTTGCTCTGGGGTCCACTGTCTTTTTCCCTCATTCCTTGGTGTCCACTGCTGAGGACCATTCTTCTGTCGTTGAGTCGCTCCGTGACTCGGCTGATCCTGCGCTACCGCTGCCACTTGGGCCGAATTATATCTATAATCCGGCCTTTCTTCTCTTCTTCTTCCTCTGAAGTCACTGCGCCTGGATGACCCGGCCAAATATCTTGCATATTGGTCTTGTTGCTCCCGATGATCTGCTGACATTAATTCTGGTTGCGTTGGATCTCCTAATGCATAGGAGTCCGCTATTCTGATAGTTTCTGCCAATGTGGTCGGCATATCTCTTTGCAGACGTTGCCACAATACACTTGCATAACGGCATCCTTGAGCGAACCAAGCTATTGCTTGCGACTCTATAACTCCTTCACACGAGTTTCTCAGGTTACACCATCGAGTTAAAAACTCTCTATCTGTTTCATTCGGCCTCTGCTTGCACATGGCTAGCTGTTGCGGCCTGTTTGGTCTCTTGTATGTGCTGGTAAAGTTGCTGACGAACATTTCTTCAAAATCTAACCAACAGTTGATACTGCCTGCTGGCAGATTATTTAGCCATACCCTAGCTGGTCCCTCCAACATTTGTGGGACATACCGTACTGCCCATCGTAAGTTCCCTCCTGCTATTTTCACAGCAGTGGCATAATCAATCAACCAATCTTGTGGTTTGGTACTCCCATTGTATGTTTTCGTGCCTCTCGCTAGCTGAAAGTTCGGCACAGGCGGTTCGCCCATGATCCGTGGTCCAAAGCACGTTGGACCTGGCGGACCCTGTTCTTCCAGCAACTCGGACCGGTATAACCGGTCTAGCTTTACTCTCGCATCATTTGATGGCAAATCTCTGTACAGAACTCTGTCTTGCATTCCATAGTGGTTATTTCCACCGTGGATCGCATATTCCATCTCGGAATAACCATCATTGTATCTTTCATTCACTTGATTGTGGCGAGCTGGTCTTGCTTCTCTTTCCTGCCGAGGTTCATGTCTTGGCTGTGGGTTGAGTGGCGGTTCTCTCCTTACTTCAACCGGGGTATTGTTCTCGTGATTGCCTCTTCCGAGTTCTCTTCTTCCCAGGTCTCCATTGCCTCGGCTTCCGCCATCCTTCTCAATACGACCTGGATTCCTCTCTCCACTGATACCTCGGCTTCCATTGCCTCTATTCTCGTTTGCTTTTACAGCTATTGCCGGATCATACGGAACAATTTGCTTGTTTCTCTTTCCTGAAGTTACTGCTTTGTCATTTCGTGCATTATTTCCGGGCGAGGAGGTTGCTGCCACAGACAAGGCTGGTGCTGCTCCAGCGAGTGAACCATTCGCGAGGCCCCTGGCCTCGCCGGGTCTGCCCTGAGCATTTCTTCATTTTGCTGGTTCGCAATGCACACCAGCTCATTTACTCTTTCTTGCTGTTTCTGCCGGGCTTCGCCGGTCAAACCCTCTAACTCTAATGCTGCGGCATTCGCCGCTCTTAGGTTCTTTGCCGGGGTACTGTACCTCGGCAGGCCCAGATCAACTGATTCTGCCTTGTGGGCATCATGCTCCTTGTTGATATCATCTATGAGGTTCTTCCATCTCATTCTCAGCTCGTCCACCCGTTCGGGAGCGACGTTAAGCTTATTAGCTTTGGCATATTCTCGCAGGGTTCTGTTTAGAGACTCCCGCAGTGCCGACACCTTTTTTGCCTCTACCAGCACCTTTTGCCTGGTTTCTTCTAACTCTGCCTGAGCATTAGCCGGATCAAGTATTGGCGCTACAGGTGTAGTCAAGTTTTCTATGGTTGCCTGAAGAATGTTTTCTGGCCTTTCCAGAGGTGGCCCTCTTACTCTTGGTGCCTTTGGGTAGTGTCATGTACCTCAGCCTGGTTGGTCACTGGAGGGATTACCTCAGAGGGTGGTGCCGTCTGCTTGGGCGTGCTCTGAACGCCTGCGGCGGGGTCTCTGGTTGATCCGGCTCCCACTACTCCCGCCTGCACCCTGGCTGTGACCATCACCTCGACGCTGCCCACAGGATGTGCTCCACACGGACGGCTTGCAGCGCTAAGGGGCGGCTCTCCTGCAATAACAACTTGGTGAGGATAAATGCCGGAGATGTCGACGCCGACGTAGACCTTGTGCTCGCCCAAACTGACGAAGACACCGTTCCGCGGGGGAGTTTTTCCCCTGAAGCTGCCCGCGTTGTCGCTGACATAGTCACAGAGATCGAATCTCCGGACTAGGCCAGAAACCACGCGCTCGCTAGTGTTGATGAAGTTTCCCGTCCGGATCATGACTCCAGCTAGCACCACTGAATGCCCCACGGTGGGCGTCAACTGTCGTGGTGGTGGCACGGCAGATGCCATGGGTAGGCTAAAGTATGGGGCCAATGGATGCTAGTGGGATCTGGGGAGGGAAGATGCAGTTGATTCTACACACATGAAGCTAAGGCAAAGATCTTTATTTCTCCTTACTTGGGCTACAAGTGCTCCTTGAGCTGTATTCAAGAAGGAAGAACTTTACCAGCCTAACGGTACTATCAATGAGCCGATCCCCTCCTCAGGGTCCAAGCATCTCCTTATAAAGGAGAGACTTGGGTTCCTCTAGGGCTGATGTGGCAAGCATATTCGAGGAATATGCTTGTCCCAATATAGTAGTTCGGCGCCCCCCTTTCCCTGTCGCTCCCCTAATGACGGCAAGGTTTTAGGGGGGCCCTCCTGTGCGCCTCGGGCTTCTGGACTGTCACCTCCGTGACCTCCTTCTGCCTCTCTGTCGCTCTGCGCCTTTGTCCCTAGCGCTTGGCACCGCTCAGATTCTCCCTAGCTTGCGGCTAGAGTTTGACTTTAGGCTTCTCCTTCTCCTGCAAGCTTCCTATCATTCGGCCCTTCCTCACGTAACTCGGCTTGTCCTTCACCTGCATCAAGATTACTCGGGCTAACCCGGCCGACTTACGCAGTATCTCGGTCGGGTAATGCCTCGCCATCATTATAAGGGTCTCGCCCTTTCATATCTCAGCCGACTCCTACAGGATTCGGCCGACTCATACTGTAACTCGGAAACTAGACGGGGGACATCCTTTCGTCTTTCCCCGTCTTTACCCTATCCGGGGTTACCTCCCCAACATTCGGCCTCAAGAACGCCGGGGCGACCTACCAGCGGTTCATGCAAGAGTGCCTCGCGAGCCAAATTGGCCGCAACATCCACGTCTATATCGACGACGTGGTCGTAAAGTCCGCTCGCCAGGGCGATCTACTCGCCGACCTGGCGGAAACGTTCGCCAACCTGCGAAAATACAAGATAAAGCTTAACCCAGGCAAATGCACCTTCGGTGTACCAGCAGGACAACTGCTGGGGTACGTCGTCTCCAAGCGAGGGATCAAGGCGAACCCCACTAAGATCGACACGATCGCCCGGCTCGGCAAACCCGAGTGCCTGCGCGATGTCCAGAAGCTGGCCGGGCGAGTAGCGGCTCTCAGTCGCTTCATCCCCCGCCTGGGCGAAAAGGCGATGCCCCTATACCGCCTGATGCGCAAGAACCCCACATTCCAGTGGGACAAGGAGGCGGACGACGCGCTCCGCGACCTCAAGAAGGTGCTACCCGCCGCACCACTACTCCCCGCTCCCGCCGACAAAGAACCCATGCTGGTCTACGTCGCGGCCTCCGAGCGCGTCGTCAGCGCCGTCATGGTCGTCGAACGGCCGGAGGAAGGAAAGGAGCGCCCAGTACAGCGACCGGTGTACTACATCAGCGAGGTCCTCACCGAGTCGCGCCAGCGATACCCGCAGTACCAGAAACTGGTATACGCGGTCTTCAGAGCACAGCGGCGCCTGCCGCACTACTTCCAGGAGCACCCGATCACGGTCGTCTCCTCAGCACCGCTACAGGACATCATCGTCAACCGCGAGGCGACCGGGCGGGTCGCCAAGTGGGCCGTCGAGATCGGCGTCCACAACATCAAATATGAGCCACGGAAGGCGATCAAGTCGCAGGCCCTAGCGGACTTCATCGCCGACTGGGAAGAGGCCCAGCAGCCAGAGAAGCTGCCATACCTCCATTACTGGAGCCTGCACTTCGACGGCTCCAAAAACACGGACGGCGCAGGAGCAGGGATCGTGCTAACTTCACCGAAGGGCGACAAGCTCCGCTACGTCCTCTGCCTCGACTTCACCCCATGCACCAACAACATGGCCGAGTACGAGGCCTTACTCCACGGCATGCGAGCTGCCAGGGAAATGAACGTCAACCGCCTACGCTGCTACGGCGACTCCGACCTCGTCGCTGGGCAAGTCGCTGGCACCTGCGACGCCGTGTCCCCCACCATGGCGGCGTACCACCAGGCGGTGGACAAGCTGGGCGGACACTTCGCAGGCTACTCCGTCGAATGGATCGACAGGCGGAAGAACGAGGAGGCCAACACACTCTCTCGCATTGGGTCGGCCCGACTCGCACCACCCACCGGCGTCTTCCTCGACACGATCACCAAGCCATCAGTCTCTCCCCCGAGGGAGATCGACATCGGAGTCCCGTTACAACCGGAGGCAGCCCTGGTCGCACTCGTCACCGAGCCAGACGAATGGACCAAACCCTACGTCGCCTACCTGGAGGCCGGCACCTTGCCGGCAGACGAGACGGACGCTCGGATGATCGCACGCCGATGCAAGTCCTACACCATCATCGACGGCGAGCTCCACAAGCGCAGCGTCACCGGCGTGTTCCAACGCTGGGTCCAACCCGCCGAAGGAAGCAAGATCCTCCATGACATCCACTCCGGCGACTGCGGCCACCACGCCGGCGCCCTCTCTCTGGTCGCCAAGGCTATGCGGCATGGCTTTTACTGGCCCACCGCACACGCCGATGCCGTCGACATTGTCCAGCGGTGCGCCGGGTGCCAGAAGTACGCCAACCAGACGCACGTACCGAGCTCAGCGCTCAAAACAATCCCCATCACCTGGCCATTCTCCGTGTGGGGCATGGACATGGTAGGCCCCTTCAAAAAGGCTCCCTCCGGCTACACCCACCTCCTGGTCGCGGTCGACAAATTCACAAAGTGGGTGGAGGCCAAGCTAGTCTGGAAATACGACGGGAAGACCGCCACTAAATTCCTACGCGAGCTCATATATCGCTACGGGTTCCCAAACAGCATCATCACGGACAACGGCACCAACTTCGCCAAAGGAGCCATGGCCGAATTCTGCGAAGAACACCACATCCGGCTCGACCTCGCGTCAGTCGCCCACCCGGAATCCAACGGCCAGGCGGAACGGGCCAATCAAAGCATCCTCCACGGCCTGAAGCCGCGACTCCAAGTACCACTCGAGCACACCGCCGGGTGCTGGGTCGAGGAGCTACCCTCCGTCATCTGGGGAATCCGCACCTCCGTCAACAGGTCGACATGATTCACCCCCTTCTTCATGGTGTACGGCGTCGAGGCAGTCATGCCCACCGATCTCGAGCACGACTCACCGCGGGTCGTCCACTACACGGAGGCGGCAAACGAACTCGCCTGCCAGGATGGGGTCGATCAACTCGACGAGGCACGTGACCTCGCTCGGTCACGTACCGCCATCTACCAACAGGGACTCCGCCGCTACCACAGCCGGCGGGTGAAAACCCGCACCTTCCAAGAAGGCGACCTGGTGTTGCGCCTCATCCAGGACAAGAAGGGCATGCACAAGCTTTCCCCTCCGTGGGAGGGACCATTCGCCATCGGGCGAGTACTTGGCAACGACGCCTACTACCTCATCGACGTCCGCGGGGACGGCGAACTCGACGTCAAGCGACCATGGAACGTAAACCTCCTACGGAAGTTCTACTCCTAGAACCCCACATATGTACTCTCCAGTCGCTATGAAATAAAAAGAATTGGTTACCGCAAATTGCGCCTACTCTCTGTGTCTTGTGCCACTCGCACTCATAATAACAGTGTCAAGCTAACCGCAGAAGTCAACCTTTGGCACAGTGATCGGCACGGCTAAGTAGTGCGGTGCAAGAGCACTGAGTCACCTCAGGTCTTGCATCGTCCACGAAAAACGCCTAGCCGGAGCCCCATTGGAGTCGCCCAGCCCGACTGGTTCTACGAGCCAAGACAACTGCCTTCGCTTCTTACAGCGACCATGATCCTCCGCATCCTCGACATAGCGACTCGAACGGCCAAGTACCACGCTCGGGGACTGACAACCAGTTCATCGCGAGCGGCTCGGGAAAACGCCAAGTATCAGAGCATGCCCAGGACTCGCCATGCGACTGACCCAATGGGCCAGGCAGGAGTGATGCGCTCAAACTAACGCGCCAAGTCCTCACCCACCCTCGAGTCGCACCTAGAACAACCAAGTACCACGCTCGGGGACTCGGCTACCCGACCTCGTTCGCGCAAGGGAAAACGGTGAAGTACAGAGCGCTCAAGGGAGTCGCCTTGCGACTAGATCTTCGAGTCCGGGCGAGTCGACCGCAATAACAAAACGTTCAAAAACCTTAAACACACCACACACGAGGTAAACCCCACAAAAGGGCGGACGCGCTCGGGGACTCGTTCAAATCTCAATCAGAATACATATGACAAGTCACAAAACAAACACGATGGCACATTCATAGCATGTTGCAATCATCTCAGAATACAAAATATGCCCAAACGGCAGGTTTGCTACTAACACCCCATGGCAAACTGTTCTATTCTGCAGGCTTCGACGACGACTCGCCAGCACCCTTGCGATTGCGGATAAACGGCATGTACGGGTTTGATGGGTACGTCGTCAGCTCACCCGCCATCGCCGCGCGGAAGGGCTGCTCGACCTTGAAGTCCCGGTGCTGCGGCTCGGGGTCGTTGGGTGCGACGACCGTCTCCTGGTACGGAAGGAGGTCGCCCATTGCCTAGACACACTCGGAGTACATCGCGGCGCGGTCCGTCAACTTGAGCACCTCAGAGAGCTCCACCGCGCCAGTCGACGACGGGTAGCCACTCGTCACGTCATCGAGGTCGAAGTCCTCCGGGAAGTGAGCAAGACCAAGGCTAAGCGCCGTCGCTGCTCCACGCTGGAATGTCGATCGCGTCATGAACTCAACGACCGAGGGCGCCTTCTCCAAGTACTTCCACACCTCGACAAGGTCGCTAGGAATTACTTCTGTGGGCGATATCTCCTGGAGGTAGGCTCGGATGCATGTCGCCGACAACGTCGCCGAGTCGACGAGCGTGGCCACACATTGCCGCTCGTCGAACGAGTTCGCCTCTTCCGCGCTATCAAGGATGCGACCTGCGAATAGAAGATAACGGTGAGTACGTCGGACATCACAAAAAGGCACATGCTATTGGCGGGGGCAGATACACTTACCAATCAAGGGGCGGGAGAGATCCGTGATGAAGCGTTGAAGTGAAGTATAGTCGTCCTGAAGCCCAGCAACAAGGGCGTCGGACACTTTATGATCCTCTGCGGCGGCAGTAATGGCGGCCTTGGCTCGCCCATCTGCCGAGATCGCTTCCTCCTTCGCCTCCCTCAGCTCGCGCTCGGGATCGGCGATCCGCTTCTCAGCCGAGCTCAATGCCGATTGAGCCACTACCAACTCACCCGCTGGGACAAGTCCCTGGCAAGCCTCCTCCGCCTTCGCGGCAACTGCCTGAAGCCCCTTATTCACCTCTTGGACGGCGGCTAGTTCTTTCTCCGCGCGGTGTTTAGCCGCCAATTGGTCAGCTGACTCACGTTGCAGACCCTGCACATAACTCAAACAGTCAACCAAAGCGAAATCCTAAGTGCCCACCCGCTGAAATTCAGCGAGTGCGCACTCGGGGACTGGCAATCAAGAAATCCTAAGTGCCCACCCGCTGAAATTCAGCGACTGTGCACTCGGGGACTGGCAATCAAGAAATCCTAAGTGCCCACCCGCTGAAATTCAGCGAGTGCGCACTCGGGGACTGGCAATCAAGAAATCCTAAGTGCCCACCCGCTGAAATTTAGCGAGTGCGCACTCGGGGACTGGCAATCAAGACACTAAAAGAATCAGACCGCTGCAACCCACCGGCCTGATCCTCGGGGACTGGACATACCTGGATGGCTGCGCCGAGCATGCCGTGAAGTTGTAGCGCATCCACGGATGCGAGGAGAGCCGGCGTGTGCCCACGACGCTGCTCGACCTCCGTGTCGGCGACCCCAGGTGCACGGCTCGAGGGCGAGGTCCCACTTGCTGTAGCCGATCTGGCCATGAAGCATGGGAACGTGGCGATGGAGGCACCAGCACCAAAGGAGACAGGCTCGGTCACCCCAGGCGAGGGAGCACCCTCCTTCGTGGGTACGGCCGCCTCCACTGCGGGTTCATTCGGCACAATCGCCGTGTCGTCGGAGATCGTGACGACATTGTCACCCTTGGCCTTCTTGGCGCTATCCGCAGGGACAACGACTTCGTCCGCCTTCCTCTTCCGGGAGGGATCCTCTTCGCTGACGACGGGTGGCACCTTAGCCACAGTCGGGTGGCCTATCTTCTTCGTTCTGGTCCTGTAAATCGATCCTGTGAGCAAGACAATTCAAGCTGCTATGAAAGACAAAGGTAGGTGAGCAAACTCACTTGGCGACTGGAATGAAGCGTAGCCCCGTGCGGAGGCCGGCCGACTTCTCCAGTTCGGGGCCCAGTCGGCGGCTGAGGCCCATCTCCAGGACGTCGCGTGCCCAAGATACGGACGGCTTCTTCGTCGTCGAGGCTGCAACAGGAGTTTCTAGGACATCTTCAGCAGGATCTTCCTTGCGAGGTGAAGCCGCCGCGGCCGGAACGGCCCCTAGCCCAGAGACTGGGGCGAATGGCGGAGGCATCGAGGCCAGTGGCACCTCGACAGTGGTCGTGTCCAGCGTGGCTGCCGTCAGCGGCGCCTCGTCCTTGGCCGGGCTGGGGGCGTCGGAGCTGCTCGCCGAGTGCGGTGGCGAGGCCGGCCTCATCGGCTTCGTCTTCTTCTTTGGAGGGGCCTTCGCCTCCTTCTCCTTCTTCTTCTTCGTCTTCTTCGACAGAGTAGCTTGGCGGCGCGAGGTGGTCTCCGGAAGTTCGTCCTCGTCATCATGACGCTCGAGGCTTTTACTCGCCTCAAGCTCACGCTGACGCTGCCCACGGGTCTTGCGGACCAGCGGGGCGACCTCCTCTTCGGATTCGTCGTCGCCGTCGCTTTCCTCGCTCTCGGTGTCGCCCTTGGCGGGAGGCGACTCGCCCATGTCCCGGACGGACGAGCTCGAGTTCTCGTTGTCTGAAGGCGGGAGCCATCCTTCCACCACTTGGAATAACTGCAATGAACACAAAATGAAATTAGAATGACCGCGACTGCAAAAACTGCGACTGCGAACGATGTGAGGTGACTTACCGTTGGGGTTGGATGCTTTGCGGTGTAGGGGGCGACCCCAGCCTTTGCGTCCAGGTACACCGCCTGGGTGATCTTCTTCAGCGCTGGGGTGTAGTCCTCGAGCTTCCACTCGGCTAGGCAGGACTTCGTCGAGTCCTCCCGGCCCGTGTATTGGTACATGTAGTGGTCGCGCCGAGCCAGAGGGATGAGCCGCCGCCCGAGCCAGCAGTTGTATAAGTTGATCGTCTGGAGGCCCTTCTTCTTCAGAACACGGATGGTTTGAAGCATTTCGTCCACGACCATCCGCTGGTCGCTAGGGAGCTTGCCGACTTGAAGACGGCGCGGTTCGGACCGGTTGGCAGCGTATCATGGGATCGCCGTCTCGCCCTCCGGAGTCGCCTCGGAGACGTAGAACCAAGATTTCTTCCAGTCGCTCACCGCTTTGGCGGGTAGCATCAAGTCAAAGAACGAAGCTTTCGACTTGAGCTGGAATGTCAGGCCGCCCGCGGCGAGCATTGGGCCGCCCGCTTCCTCGCGGCTGATCCGTCCATGGAACAGATCTTGCCATAGAGGGAAGTAGGGCCGGCAGCCCAGGTAGCACTCGCAGAACGCCACGAATATGGCGAGCTGCTCGATGCTATGTGGACCCAGGTCCGACGGTTGGATTCCGTAGTAGGCGCAGAAGCGCCGGAAGAACAGGGACGTAGGGAATCCCAGCCCCCGTTCTAGGTGGCTGGTGAAACAGATGAACTCTCCCTCGCGCGGGTTCGGAGTCAAATCTCCGGCCGCGGGGATGCGCCAACAGCCGGCACGCAGAATCCCGGCCTCCTCGAAGGATGCCAGTTGCACCCTCGTACACTTAGATCTACCCCAAGGCTCGGTGGAGAGGGCCATGGCGGAAGGATCTGTGGGGGGTCGGAGGATTTTGGGTCGGCTGGATCGCGATGCGAAGGAAGGCGAGAGTGCGTGCAATCGGAGGAAATGGCGAGAAGATGGTTCTCTGATCGCCTGCCATTCCCCTTATATAGCGGTTGTTACCCGCCAAATCAGGGAGCCGTTACTACGCCGTGATTACGCCAAAAGTTACCGTTGGATTACCCCAACGGCTAGTTTGACCACGCTTAACGGTCCAACTTCAGCCACTCGGCTCGCCGACCCGATCATTACGACAGTGTTTTGCCGACTCGACTCGCCAAAGCTGCGATCAGGATGACTAGTTTTCTCCTTTATACAGGAGCCCGCCGACGATTCGACTGGATGTCTACTCTGAAGCCATATACTCCGACTGCCAGCAGCCACCTACGCCCAATCGACGACGGCCTCAGGAACTATTGATGGGGATGTGCCTACCGGGGTATACCCAGCAGGACGTTTCCGACTGGCCCAGGAACTGGCGAGTGGGCCTGCAAGACGGCGACTGGATCAAGGCCCGATGTGCATCCAAGTGACTCGAAGCTGAAGGCCCAGGCGAGTAGATAGGCCCAGTCGGATTAGGTCAAACGAGTACCGAAGCCTTAACTAAATCGGTTGAGATATGTAAACCCTAGGGGAGGTGAGCCTATATAAACCTCCCTGCAGGGCAAGTAGAGATACGTTCCATCATACACCCGAGCGACTCGCCGCCTAGCCGCCGAGCTCGCCCATTATACCACCTTCATAATACAATCTAGCAGGAGTAGGTCTTTACCCTCCGGGGGGCCGAACCTGGGTAAATCCTTGTGTCTCCGCCCTCATCTCGCACGCAGATGGCTGGACGCTCTTTCTCCTCGTTCTACTACTCGCTGCCGATTGCAGCATCTGCCGTGACCATTCCCATGACACCTTCGTTCCCCATCGCGCTGCCGGTCTAGACCAACTCCTCGCTCCGTCACTCCACGTCGCGTGCGCCGCCCTGTCTTGCTCTCCTTCCGTCGGCGCGTCGCCCTGCCCTGCTCCTCCGCCAGCACGTGCCTCCCCAGCCTTGTTCCTCCACCGGCGCGCGTCGCCCAAGCTCCCCTGCCGGACATGGCGATCTCGCTGGAGATGGAGGCCTCCGTCAGCGCACGCCGCCCCAGCCCTGCTTCTTCCGTCGCGCGCCCCGCCCTCGCCCTACTCACCTTCCACCGACGCGCCGCCTAAGCCATGGTCCTCCGCCAGTGCGCGTCGCCCAAGCTCTCCTACCGGATATGGCGATCTCGCCAGAGATGGAGGCCCCTCCCTGCTCCGCCGCCTCTCCCCATGTCGTATTTGTGTTCGTGTCCTCCCCCGACCCGCGAGATCTCCCACCGGAGCAAGAACTTGTCATCTCTATCGAATCAGGCGGATTTTGCTACTTGCATTGTGCTACACAGGCTGGATGACGATGCTACTGGAAGGGGTCGTCCTTGCTACAAATGAAGGGTCACGATGCTACCCCGATCAAGGAATGCATTTTGAGATTTTGCTACAGGGTGATGCTACAAGAGTAGTAATGTTTTGCTATTTCTGTTCTATGTTTTTGCTACAATAGCACAAAGTATTTGCTACGATATTTTCGACGAAAGTCCTCAGCAAAATCGGTTTTGCTACGGCAATCTCCGGCGAGGTCGTTCTTTTTTGCTACATTAGCACATGTCTTTTGCTACCACCGTTTTGCGATTTTGCTACAATAGCATAACATTTTTGCTACACGGTCTCAGATGAGGTCTACCGGCGAAAGTCTCCGGCGAGGTCGAATATGCTACGTTAGCACAACTTTTTGCTACACGGTCGCCGGCGAGGTCTCCCGTGAAATCTCCGGCGAGCTCCAGTGTGTTTTTCTATTTTCTGGACCGAACCATTTTTTGCTACATGTAGCAAAAGCGGGACATTTTGTAGCAAATCGGGGTAATTTGTAGCAAAAGCGGGAATCTGGACAAAAAAAGAGGACACGTGTCAAGCAGGGGACACGGGGATTGAGGGGAGTTATCCCGGGGGACGCGTAGCACTGTCCTTATCTAAGCCCCACGCAAGCGGTGTGCGATGCGTTAAAAAAAAGAAGCGGTGCATGACAAATCGCCAGAGGAACATGCAACACTATAGAAGTTCAAAATTCGTGTTTCTACAGTTGAATTGATGATGTGGACGCGTAGATCGATCTATAAAGTGCATCACTTTCATATACTCCCTCTGTTTCAAAATATAAGATGTTTTAGGTTTGTGAGGAAAATGAATTTAGAGTTGTTTTAGTATATAGGTTCACTCAACTTTGAAACGAATCTACATACTAAAAGATGTCTAGATTTATTTTCTTCACAAAACTAAAATATATTATATTTTGAAATAGAGGGAGTATGTAGTTATTGGGACTGAGCCACGATTGATTCAGGTAAATTGTATTGATACTCTCTAGATCATGTAGGTTTGCGTTGAAACAGTGCCCCGATCGGAGGCCTAGTTACGTGTTAATATAGATGAAAAGAGCCTCCATCGTGGCCTTACAAGGAGTGGGCTTTGATTACATAAAGTGGATAATAAAGACAGAATATGAAACAAAGAGACTAATAACCGAAGGGACTAAATACGTCTACACACACCCCTCCCCTTAATCTAAACCTTGAGATTTCTTGAAAGGTTTAGATTATGCTTGAAGACCTCAAAATCCTTGGTAGATAGAGACTTGGTAAAGCCATCTGCAATCTGATCTCCGCTAGAGATAAATCTGATGTCAAGGAACTTATTTGTGACTCGTTCGCGGACAAAATGAAAATCGATCTCAATCTGCTTGGTACGAGCATGAAATACTGGTTTGGCAGATAAGTATGTGGCACAAAGATTGTCACACCATAAACAAGTTCGTTCTTTGAGACATATCCCCAGTTCCTTGAGTAGAGCTTCTATCCAGATTAATTCAGCAGTAGCATTAGAAAGCGCTTTATATTCAGCCTCAGTACTAGAACGAGAGACTGTAGCTTGCTTACAAGCATTCCAAGAGATCAGGTTGGGACCAAAGAATATAGCAAAACCACCTGTAGAGCGTCTATCATCAAGACACCCTTCCCAGTCTGCATCAGAGAAGGCACTAAGAAGGGTAGAAGAGGTCTTTTGAAAAGTAAGACCAATTTGCAATGTACTCTTAACATAACGTAATATTCGTTTCGCCGTTGTCTAGTGAGCAGTAATAGGTGCATGAAGAAACTCACACACTTTATTAACGGAGAAAGAGATATCTGGTTGTGTAAGAGTCAAATATTGTAATGCACTAATGATACTTCTGTATTGAGTACTATCTCCAGGGTCAAGAGGTGTACCGGCAGTAAGTGACAATTTTTCTGAAGAAGACAATGGTGTAGGACATGGTGTGCATTTGCTCATGCCTACGCGTGTAAGTAGATCAGTGGCATATTTTTCTTGTGTTAGTATGAGGGAGCCGTTCACCTTCTTTACTTCAATACCCAAAAAGAAATGAAGGTCTCCCAAATCTTTGAGAGCGAAGTTGTGACTAAGATCATGTAAGAGGGCAGAAATTGCCTTGTCTAAGGAGCTAGTCACAATGATGTCATCCACATAAATCAACACGAAGATGGTAACTTCAAACTTGCGGTAGATAAACAGAAATGTATCTGCTTTAGAAGATGTGAAACCAAGCTCATGAAGTTTGGAGCTAAGTCGTGAGAACCAGGCACGAGGAGCTTGCTTTAAACCATATAGAGCTTTGTTGAGTTTGCAAATATGGTGCGGAGCTTGGGGATTTTCAAACCCAAGAGGTTGTTTTATGTAAACTTTCTCTCTCAGAACGTCATGTAAGAACGCGTTCTTGACGTCTAGCTGACGCAAGCTCCATCCTTGAGAGATAGAAATAGCTAGTACTAGACGAATAGTAGCTGCTTTTACAACAAGACTGAATGTGTCCTCATAATCAATACCATAACGTTGTTTGAAACCTTTTGTGACAAGACGGGTTTTATACCTATCAATAGTACCATCCGAATTTTTCTTTATACGGTAGACCCATTTGCAATCAATCACATTTTTTTAAGCTAGGCAGAACAAGATGCCATGTCTTGTTGTGTATAAGTTCCTCATATTCTTCTTTCATAGCACGGCTCCATTTTTTGTCCGCAAGGGCTTCAGAGAGTTTATGTGGTTCCCTATAGTAGTGATTAAGCCATATCGAACCGTCCCATCAGTATAGATTTTGGGTTGTCGTATTCCGTTTTGTAGTCGTGTGCGGGGTTCAGCCACAGGGGATGCTACAGGATCAGGTGGAACAATTAATCCCGGAGAAACAGCAGATCCAGAAACACTAGAATCGCTCACCACAGAAGATCCCGGTGGCGTGGTGTGGCTGGTTATTGGCATAGAAGATCGAGGGGAGGGGGGCTGGAGAGGGGTCCCGTCAGCTTCCGTGGCAGCGCCAGATTGGCGGGGACACGCTCGCGCGCGGGAGACCGGCGTTGTCGCGTCTGACGCAGAAACAGACGGCCTGGTGGGCCTCTGACCAGGCGACGTGGCACTGCGGGACGGGCTGCCCGCCTCTGATTGCTCGTGATCCCAGGCACAGTTTGGCAGAGAATCAACATGACGATCGGAGCTAAAAGAATTGCTCGATGCACCCGATTTAGTACCATTTTCTGAATTTCCTGGTATATTGTATGTGCCTTCTGTGATGATATTTTCAGTACATGAATCTGCATGTGCTTCAGCCTGTTCATCAGGTACGACAACCTGTGGATGATTAGTGGCAGGAGTAATAATCATATGGTCATTGTTAATTTGCATCCCCTCATGTTCAGAAGAAAAAGTAGTGACGTGAGGTAATAGAAGAATTTCTTTCCGGAGACGAGAACCAGCATTAGGACGAAGAGAAAAAAAAGGAAAAACATTCTCATCGAACACAACATCTCGTGAGATATAAACACGACCAGTAGATGTATCTAGACATTTTACTCTCCTTTGTGACAGGGACTATAACCCAAGAAACATATCTTTTTGAACGAAAAGAAAGTTTTCGTTGGTTATAGGGACGCAAGTTTGGTCTACATGCACATCCAAACACACGAAGAGATTCATAATTGGGTTTAATATTAAGAAGTTTTTCAGTGAGGCTCATGTGATTGAGAACTTTAGTGGGAAGTAAATTGATAAGATATGTGGCAGTTAAAAATGTTTCATCCCAAAATTTTAGAGGCATGGATGCATGAGCAAGTAAGGCAAGGCCAACCTCAACAATATGGCGATGTTTTCGCTCAGCCGAACCATTTTGTTGATGAGCGTGGGGACAAGACACATGATGTGTAATACCAAATTTTTGAAAAAAGGCATTAAGTATTTTATATTCACCACCCCAATCAGTTTGCATGGTGATTATTTTGCAACCAAATTTGCGTTCAACAAGTTGCTGAAAATTAAGAAAAACTTGATAAAGATCAGAACGCTCTTTAAGCAAATATATTCAAGTAAATTTGCTAAAATCATCGATGAAGCTCACATAATATACGTGTTTGCCAACAGAGGCCGGGGCAGGGCCATACATCAGAAAATATTTGTTTCAAAGAAACAGTGGACACACTGGTGGAAATAGGATATGGCAGTTCCTCCAATATATATGGTGGAAATCTAATATCCATAAGAAGCAACATGTGCACCCTTGTGATCGGAGGGAGAATCACCATCATCATTATTATCTGAATACCTCCACCAACATTCACTAGCCGGGTGCCCATACTTCTTGTATATCTGACAAGTGATGTCTTGATGAGGTGAGGGAGTGCGACCACGACCACGTCCACGGCCACCTCTCTTTTGTGCACCACGTCCTTGTGGGGGGGCACATCATGGCGTTGTTGCAGTGGACCTCGTTGTTGCCAATTGCCACCACGAGAATTCTGCCTAGTGTTATGGAAGTGACGACCACGAGTGGCAGTATTAACAGAGGATTGAAACCCCGTGGTTTGATCTAATTCAGCAAGCATTTGATTTCTATAATCATATGCAGTGAGTTGATCACACAAATCATAAAGTGTGGTGTTAGGATTGACATTAACCGAAGCAACAAAAGCATTGTATTCACCATCAAGACCACCAATAATATATTCCTTTAATTCTTCATCTTCAATGATACGACCAGCGGCTGCAAGTTCTGAAGCAAAACTCTTTATCAACGGGATATATTTAGAAGCCGGCATATCCCTTTTTTGGTGTTGACAAGTTTGCCACGCAGCATATTAACACGTGCTTTTGATTGCGAGGTAAAAATAGCTTCAATAGCAGCCCATATATCTACAACATGTTCTAGTCCAAAGACTTCAGCAAGAAGATCTTTGCTCAGAGATTTGGTCAGATAACTTACAATCTGTTGATCCCTTTCAATTCATACATCATATGCTGGATTGGGGATGATTCTCCTTGTGCCTTCTTCTTCTACCTCCAAGGTTTATGGAGGTGCTGAATTGGAGCCATCCAGTAGCCCCATGACACGAGCACCTCGAAGGGTTGGAAGAACTTGGATCTTCCAATATGGATAATTATCCCGAGTAAGCTTCTCAGAGGGGGCGAGCCAAGAAGCGCCACCAGAGATGTCGTCGAGGAGGAGGACCCAGCCATCGTGAGAAGCTAAGGATCGAGAGGGAGGAAAGGTAATCAGCAGCGAGAAGGCAAGGATCGGGAGGAGAGGATTTTGTCCCGGATTGTGTGGGCTGATTGGGGGAAACGGGAGTAACTAGCGATGGGAGTTTCTTTCTATCAATCGATCGGAGTCGGATCGATCGGAGCCAGACCTCGGAAGAGGTGGCTCTGATACCATGTGGGTTTGCGTTGAAACAGTGCCCCGATCGGAGGTCTGGTTACGTGTTAATATAGATGGGAAGAACCCCCATCGTGGCCTTACAAGGAGTGGGCTTTGATTACATGAAGTGGATAATAAAGACAGAATATGAAACAAAGACTAATAACCGAAGGGACTAAAAACGTCTAACAGATCAAACTATGACAACACGATATCGTAGATCTGATGTGCTCACTATTAGCTTCGCCAATATATTCAGGACGAGAACTCTATTGTAGTCTCCTAATGAAATTTCCAATGCATCCCACTCTCTCAATGATCACTAAGGGTCTTTTTGGATTGAAGGATTTTCGAAGGAATTCAACCCATAGGATTTTTTCTAAGAAAGCCCTTTAGATCAAAGGATTCACACCTACAATCTATGGATTGCATTCCTACACTCAAACCCCATAGGAATTTCAACATTCACTCTAACCTCTTTTTTACACTTATCCGCGTAAGATCGAGGCACTTTTCCTATGTTTTTTCTATGTTCTATCCAAATGATTAATCCTGCAGTTTTCCTCTGTTGTATCTGCAACCTTGTCAAATTCCTATATCCTTCCTATTCTTGTTTTTGAAATCCTGTGATCCAAAAAGGCCTTAAGTGATTCTGGTGATATTCAGCGTGTTTCTCTATGATGCTTCTGTTTCATGGATCGACAGACATGATTGCGGTGTAGTGTTTGTGTCACCAATGTGAAAAATTCCTCTAAACTACCGTCTCGACACTCTCTAGACCAAACCACACCAATTCTATAACACAAATTTGATGCGCTCACTGCTAGCACATCCACTCTACCCTGTACTAGGTCAGCTTACTCGTTTCCCACTCGATTTTCCAATGCTTCCCATTCCCTGAAAGATCAAACTACGTGACTCTGGTGCCATTCATTGTGCTTGCTATTTTTCTTCGTTAACTTCTCATTTCACGCTAGCAACTTAATGTGATTCTATTGCCTGGGATAGATGGATATTTATGGAAGATCAGTGGTCTTTCAGAACGTGTGATATGAACATTATTGCGTTATCAAACATCAGATGTCAGTTGTTGTCTCATTAATTCTTATCCCGTGATGTGGCTGTCGATATTTGTGGCGTTCATTACACATCTATATATTGCTAGCAAGCCAATACATTCTAGCCATCACGATCCATGCCTCCACAACGAAAACATCCCTTTAATTTGTTCCCAAATCAAGGAATGGGGAAAGAAAGACATATCTCCACACCAAACCATATATGAAAACATATTGACTGATCGTCATTTTGAATGATTGCTAATTCTATTCTTCACGGCTTTGCTATGTAATGAATAGGTAGTGTGACTGAGTAGCTCTATATATATTGCATGATAGAGTCAATTATAACTACTTCCTTCGTCTCGAAATAGATGTCAAAGATTTGTCTATCGTATGTTCTAGACGTGTTTCGGTGTATAGATACATGCAAATTTAGACAAATCTCTTATAACTATTTTGAAATGAAGGGAGTACTATTTCGTATTATGGACCTCCAAATTCGAATTTTGTGTAGCTTACAAATTGGGCGTACTAATAAAAATCCATACATGCAGAAAGCAACTATACACATGTGGAACAGATATCAGAATTATTGGAAAATTTAAATAAGCACTTGAAATATTCTTTAAAACACAAGCCAAAACTCCCCCACTCATTTCGGCAAGCCATATATCATGTGTGTGCACAACAAAAACACTGCTCTGGAACTTCGGTAATGGATCAGGAAACACTTGACCTGCGGATGCATCGCATAAGGCTGGAGTTTAGATGTATAAGGTAGTGACTGCACAGGGATCATGCGTGTAATCTCGACACTCCGAAGTTGAGGGGTGTGCAATAGTAGAAATCCGATAGTACTAGAACATTTGAATTAGGCAGAACAACTGTAGACCCACGAGCTTCAGGAAAAAAAAAGTGTAGAGATCTCCCGGTGGAAACCTGCAAGCTTCAGGCAATTGAATTGTTTGTTCTGCATAGTATTTCGTGTCAGTCGTGAAACGTTCTATACTGCCAGAAGTTGTACACAGGTTCGGTCTGCGCACATTGGTCGCATCTTCTCCTGTGAAAAATACTAAACTGAAGAAAAACAATGTGGCGTGAGGAAATGTATGCCTTCTTTTTTCCATAAAGGAGCATACTCACGAAAAATTGACATATATTTAAAAGTTGCCGACCATCAAGGCCAGACAGATGGCTTATAAAAAGAAAAACAATCCGAGGCCAACATGTGGTCTCGCGACAGTGGGCATCTCCATAATCTATCACAAACCTACCGCAACCGAAATTCACTAGTAGCACGACAACACATAACCTAACCCCTGACCAGATCCATCACAACTTTAGTCGCGCTGGCCCCAACCATTTCCAACATCAGCTTATAGCGTCGCAGTAGGCCACCGCGTTTCCCTGTGCTGCTTCAGACCGATTGCGCGTTTCCCTACGCTGTAGGAAGAAGGTGGGCGATGATGTTTGCTGGCTGGTGTTCGTGACCTTCCCCGGCATCTTCTTGCTCAGCCTTCACATGTACCTCGCGCCTCTCCTCTACCCCTAGCGAGCTAGGACAGAGGAGCGATGCACGCACGGATGCAGGTAATTGTGGCGTGCGACATGGACGTGTGGCGTTTTGTCACGCCGCAACGACGGCAGTTGAGTTGGGTGATACTCGAGGCGCAGCTGCGTCACTGTGGCGACGACGAGATCTTCGATCTCCACACTCCCTTGACAAAACTGTGCTGATTTGGTATCAAAGATTTTGTGTCCTCACAGCTACCCTCACTATTGGACTTGGGACCAGGTAACAACCCTAGCCGCCGCCGCCGGCGGGCGCCCCCCGCGAGTCTCCCTCCGCCGCCGCTGCCGCAGGTCCCTCACGCGGTGGCGGCGGGCGCCCTCGCCGCCGAAGGCTGGAGGGGGGAGCTGCCATGGAGGCGTTTTGACGGGTCGGGGCGACGGCGCGGCCTGCTCTAGAGGTCGCGGGCGGCGCATGGTGGCTCGGCGAAGGCGGTGTGGATGGCGTACGGAGGGGCCTCGCTGCGACGACGACCGTCTGCGGGTGCGCCGCGTGGGCTGGATCTGGAGCCATCTAGGCCAGGTCGGCCCTCGGCAGGGGCGCCATGGTAGGCAGCGGTCAAGGCGTGGTGCTGGGATCCTGCTGGGCGGCGGCTCTGGCGCTGCTACGGTGGTTCCCGGTTTGGTTCTCTCCCTTTTTGCCTGCTCGATCCGTCCTCCGGGAACCGGCCGACGGTGTAGGGATCGCTATGTCGAATCTAATAAAGGTGGTGGTCCTTTGATTTCTCTCGCACGAAGACGAAGATCTGCTTGATGTCTGCCCTCCTTGATCTGGTCTGGAGAGGCGGGTTCCGGAAGGCTCCGCCGGCGAACTCCCATGGGCGTATCATGCCTGGAGATTGCTGGATCGGAAGGTATTCGGTCGCGCGCACCTTGTTTTTCTGGCCATTTGGTTTCAGCGGGAGCGTTGCGAAGCTCTGTTGTTTCTTCCCACCAAGTGCCATACTTTGCGCCATGGTGATGTCAGATGCGGAGAATGTCAGGAAAGCGAAAATTTGAGGGTAGCGATGGTGATTTTTGTTCTTGTGGTGACGGAGATCTGGCTACGTGATCTGGTACTCGTTGCAGCGACTATTGGTGCAGGAAGACAGCACGGGGGAGTTCTCAGTCTTATCTTGCAAGGTAAAAATCCAAGGTCTGGCCTTAGCTGGTTGTGCCTGACAATGACCTTGTTGAAGGCATTGTTTTGTGAGTAAGAACTTTCTCCAGGGTGAAAACCTATGACCTTTGGTCGGGCAACGACGGCGCTTGGGCACTGTTTCTTTTTTAAGGCGTTGTTATTGGACCGGAGGACTACTGGTGTTGTTTTGATGGTGCCACTGTCGTTTCTTTGTGGATTAGTTCTCTCTAGCGGAACTTTTTTTTTGTAATTTCTCTTTCTTTTTTCTAAGCTGTGTGCATCCATAGAGCCGCTAGGGCATGCGTTGTTGCAGAGGCTGGGTGTAATTGGTGTCCTTGTGATATTAATATATACTCTTTTCCAAAAAAAAAAAATGTGTTCCATTCGCCTACTCGAATTTCTAATGCATCTCATTCCCAAATACATCATAAAATGTATGTGACTTTGGTGGTCACCACGGCTGTTCTTGTTACACAGTTTGTCATACACGGCCATGGCAACTAAACGTGATTGTGCTACATGAGGTAGCTAGTTATATATGGAAGGTCTGTGGTTCAACATAGTGTGTGGTCTAGGCATCATTGTGTCACCAAACATCAAATGCTAGTAGTAGTTGTGTCGTTAATTACTGTGTGAGTCGGGTAGTTGTCGATATTTGTGGCGTTCATTGCACATCTGTACGAGCAATCCTAACACAAATATTGTTAGCAAAATAAGACTAGATTATATAGCCATCATGAACTCCGGAACAACCAAAAATGTGTCATGTGTGTTTACTTCTAACCAGGACAACAAAATAAAGAACTATCGCCTCACCGAACCTTTCTGCATCACTCGACAAAAACATACAGAGAAACATTTAAATAGTACCTAACATTAAATGATGATAATGATCATAAGTGCATTTTCTGATTCATTTTGAGTGATCGCTGATTTTTATTCTTCACGGCTTCACTTTGTGATGAGTATTTTTTTTTTTTTGACAACTTGGTGCCTCTTTATACATTCACAAAAAGAGTTACATCTTTAATCAAAAGAGGTGTAATATCAGGATGGGGATTCTCCAACCAAGTACTAGGACTAGAAAACCTAGCCATACGAGCTAATTTATGGTCCACCTGATTAGCTTCCATGTTGACATGTTCATACTCCACCTCCAATAGTTCCTTAGATGCATAATATCCAATCATCAAAGATGGCAGCTGCTACTCCAGCAGAGTCCCTCCATCTCGCATGATTTCAATCACATCGTGATTATGAGAGATCGGTATGATTCTATTGCAATCTAGGTTCCTGTTAGATCAACTCCAAGTTTCATGGCATGTGCTTCCGCTGATATAGCATCATGGACATGATCAATTTTTGAGTTACATGTGGCGATAAAGAGACCCTTACCATTCCTTGATATAGCACCCATGCTTGCCTTCAAGGCATCACCGTCAAAACCAGCATCTATGTTGATATTGATAATACCTTTTACAGGTTTCTCTCAACCCTCCTTTCTCAATTTGGGCTTAGACGAACATGCAGTCTTATAGTTGGACAGTAATACTGAAATTTCCATGGCCGATCGCTTTGGTGTTTGAACATGTTCCCCATTAACTGCTTGGCGCCTTTCCCACCACCAATACCAGCTTGCGACTCCGATTATTTCAGTTGATGCTTGGAGACCCAAGACCGAAGAACTCAAGACCCAAAATCTGACATGCCAAACGATGCCAATGGGATCGCCAGAACCCTGAGGCCTCAATTGGCCAAAATGTTTGATTAAATAATTATTTATCCCATTTTTTTGAGAGAATGTGAAACTTTATTGATCAACCAGCATCATTACATAGTTCTTCTCGGATCAGATCCGGGATAGCACCGACTGAAATATTACAAACACAAGCTTCGGCGTTCCGAGCTAATTTATGAGCTACCACATTCAGTTCACGACGATAGAATTTAAACGAACACGACACAAATTCTGCCGCTATAACTTTGATGTCGGCTACCACTGCCCCAAGGATAGATCTATCAACCAAGGTCCAAGAAACTCGGTTGATGAGTGAAAGACAGTCCGACACCACCATGGCCTTCAAGACACCATGATCCTTACCCACCACCAGACCATGGCGCACAGCAATGGCCTCAGCCATCTCCGGCGACGGGCAGCCGCCCAGACCTTCACTGACAGAGAGGAGGAAATCACCTGCATGATTATGCAGAACGATCCCGCACCCCATTCGACTGTCAGAAGGAAACAACGCCGCGTCGACATTGATACAAATTACACCATCAGGAGGAGGAGTCCACCGAGCTCTGGGAGTCGATGTTGTTGTTCTCTCCGCACCAGCCTGTCTGTAAAGATGCGTGAGGATCATCTCAATGTATGCCAAGGCCTTATTTGCTACCCGCTTGACCTCCGCACACCTCCCCCCCCCCCCATTATTTATCACATCATTGTGTGCCTCCCATATGTGTCAAATCGTGACAACAAGGACCGTAGCATGTACCTCTGATTCTCGTTTCAGAAAATCAAACACCCATTGACGTGCGTTGTGCATGTCCTTCCTAGCCATATTAATTGGAAAGGCCTCCTTGATCAGCTTCTACACGCTTCTAGCAAAGGGATAGAGGAGAAATAGATGCTCCACCCTTTCAACATGGCCATAAAATTGGCACTTATCATCTGCTGGGATGTGTCGCCGGACCAATTGGTGACCGGTTGGAAGACAATCATGGACCATCCTCCACAGAACAATCTTCATCTTACCAGGTGCTTTCACTGCCACACTACCTTCCAGCTCGACTCATCGCACGGTCTGTCAGAACTTGCGCCCTTCCCAGCCGAACATTGTTGAGTGTAGTACTTCTCAGTACGTGCAAGATTGTATGCTGACCTAACGGTGTACTGCCCGAACTTGTCATGTGGCCATGAGACAAAGTCCTCGCCCCCGTGACGGCTAATGCGGACCTTCTTCATTCATTAGATAACGGACCCTAGCCATAGAGGGTATTGGCGTCAACGGTTTGATAGTATCTTGTTGAAAGTTTGGGATCCAGTTGTCTCCCATGATGTTGACACTATTCCCATCGCCAATCCCCCACCTCAACCCCTTTTCGAGTAAATCTCGACCAAAGAGGATAGATCTCTAGGTAAAAGATGATGACCTCGGTTTCTTAGCTGAAAGAAAATTCGAGTCAGGATAGTAGCGGCCCTTGAGCACCCTCGCACACAAAGAGGAGGGATTAGTAATAAGACGCTAACATTGTTTGCCCAACATTGCTTGATTGAAGAGCACAAAATCTCGAAAACCCGGACCACCGAGGGATTTAGGGGAAGACAGCCACTCCCATGACCGCCAATGCATTTTCTTGCACCCATCCTCAAAACCCCATCACTGATCTGCAATGATGCACTTCACCTTGTCACACGTTGAGAGGGGGACCTGAAAACGGCTCATAATGTAGTTAGGAATTGCTTGTGTTGGAGATATGCCCTAGAGGCAATAATAAATATAGTTATTATTATATCTTTGTGTTTATGATAAATGTTTGCATTCATGCTATAATAGTATTAACAAGGAAACCATTAATACTTGTGTGAATTGTAAACTTAATTTGAAGTCCCTAGTATAGCCTCTATACTTCACTAGCTTGTTGGTTGATTGATGATGTGGTTTCTTTGTCATGAACATTGAGATGTTATCAACAACAAGATCATATCGTTAGGAGAATGATATGGTGGACATACTCCTATAGATAAGCGTAGCATAAAGATCAAGTCATTTCAATAGTTCAATTGCTATATGCTTTCTGATACATAGTAACCTAATTCCTTCGACCATGAGATCATGCATATCACCTTTACTGGATGGATGCTTTGATGTCATCAAACACCACACCGTAACAGGGTGGCTATAAAGGTGGTATTGAGTGTTCGGAAAGTATTGGTTGAAACACATGGATCAAGAGTGGGATTTGTCCATCCACATGACGGATAGATATTCTCTGGGCCCTCTCGGTGAAATGTCATCCAATTAGCTTGCAAGCATGTGACTGGGTCACAAGGGATCACATATCACGGGAACGAGAAAAGAGTACTTATCAGTAACGAGGTTGAACTAGGTATGCAGAGATACCGAAGATCATAACCTCGGATAAGTAACATATCGTGAGACAAAGGGAAATTGGTATCGTATGTAAGTGGTTCATTCGATCGCAAAGTAATCGTAGAAATATGTGGGAGCCATATGAATTTCCAGATTCCTCTATTGGTTATTGTTCGGAGAAGTGTCTCGATCATGTCTGCATAATTCACGAACCGTAGGGAGACACACTTAAGGATTCGACGTTGTTTGAGTAGTTATGGTATTATGAGAAAGAGACCGAATGTTGTTCGGAGTCTCGGATGGGATCCGGGATATCACGAGGTGATCCGGAATGGTCCGGAGAATAAGATTCATATAAGGAAAGTCCCGTTTCGGAGTTCGGGAATGATTCCGGTGTTTTCATCGGGAACATTCTAGAAGGTCCCGGAATGTCCGGCACTCCGGGAGGGAAGGGGTACATGAATGTGTCATTGCATGTTGGAATGATTGCATCATGTACTAAGTGTTCTCGCTGTCCGAAATAAAGGGTTAATTCAAATCCTAATTGAAAAAGTCAAACTGCCAGTTTTCGGTCAAACTGCCAGTTTTCGGAAAGAGGAGAAAGAGGAGGAGAGGTGGAGGCCGAGTTGGAGGAGGGTTCCTCCCCTTGGCCGGCGCACCTCCCAAGGCCGAGTTGGGGAGGAACTCCTCCCCTTGGCCGCCGGCCCTCCCACCTATAAAGGGAGGGGCAGGGCTCCCCTCTCTACACAACACTACTAGTTCCTACCCTCTAAACTAAACCCTAGATCTAAAACCCCGGTTTAGAGCTATTTTGGTTTAAGAGCCTTCTAATTGGTTTAGAGCCCTCTAATTGGTGTGTCTAATTACTAGACCACTAATAGCCTCTCTCATAAGCTCCACCATACTCGCACCGGCTTAAGGCGAAGCCCTGCGGGATCTCCCCTCTACTTCCGGTACCACGCCGTTGTGCTGCCGGAATCGCGAGGAGAGTGCTACAACCTCCGCTGCCTGCTGGAACAAGGGAGAGGAAGGTCTTCGTCGAGTACCGAACGTGTGACCGACTGCGGGGGCGCTGCTGGAACGTGGCGCCGGAAGGATCGTCTACACGATCTTGAGATCGGAAAGAGTACGACTACATCACCCACGAGAATCTGCTCTCGTTAAACACTTTGGAATCTTCGAGGGTGAGTTATTCCATCGACTCGTTGCTACAATCTAGTAGATAGATCTTGGCTTGTTTGTTTGTATGCGATAGAAAATTTTTGTTTTCCATGCTACGAACCCCTACAGTGGTATCAGAGCCGTGTCTATATGTAGATCTGTTGCACGAGTAGAACACAATGGTCATTGTGGGCGTTGATGCTTTTATTGTAGATTGCTTTTTGTGTACTTTGCATCTTGCGGTATGTTGGGATGAAGCGGCCCGGGCTAACCTTACATGACATCGTTCATGAGACTTGCTCCACGCTTAACATGCAACTTGTATTGCATAAGTGGCTTTGCGGGTGCCTGTTTCTCCTAGCATAGTAAAGATCCAATTTACAACGGGTAATCAACAATGCTGGTATCAATGTTGTGGTTCTTGTTCGTAGGTTAGAACGACACTTATGGAAAGCCCCAAACCACGTAAAATATGCAAAGAAAGTAGAAGCGTCTAACTTTGTTTTGCAGGGGTGTGCAGTGATGTGATATGGCCATGATTGTGATTATATTTGATGTATGCAATGTTCCTTATTGTAAGTTGGCAACCGGCAGGAGCCATATGGTTGTCTTTAATTTCTGTTAAGACCTGCGTGTCTATTCAAAATAGTTGTAATAGTTGAAGCTGGTGGACGACAACCATGAAGAAGCGTCATTGACCTTGATGCTATGCCGGTGATGATGGAGATCATATTCGTGCTTGAAGATGGAGATCGGAAGCACAAAGAAGAAAGGCCATATCATATCACATATTATGAATTGCATGTGATGTTAATCCTTTATGCATCTTGTATTGCTTAGTAGACGACGGTAGCATTATAAGATGATCCCTCATGCACATAAATTTCAAGTTCTAAAGTGTTCACCCTTAGTATGCACCGTTGCCAAAGCTTGTTGCTTCGAAGCACCACGTGATGATCGGGTGTCTTTGATTCCGCGGGTGAATACAACGTAAGCAAGCCAGATTTGCTTATGCGGTAACTAAGGTTTGATCTTGACGAGCCTAGCATGTACAGACATGGCCTCAGGAACACGGATCGCCGAAAGGCAAAGCATGAATCATATAGTAGATATGATGAACATGATGATTGTTCGCCATTAAAACTATATCGGCTCTCGTGATGATCGGTGTTGATATAGTAAATTTGGTTCGTGTGATCACTAAAACAATGTGAGGGATGTTGTTTTGAGTGGGAGTTCACCTAGTTTAATTTCATTAATTAATTTGAACTCAATTTGTCATAAACTTAGTCTAAACTATTGCAAATATGTTGTAGATCAATGGCAGCCCCTACCATCAATTTTAATGCGTTCCTAGAGAAAGAAAAGTTGAAAAACAATGGAAGCAACTTCGCGGATTGGTTCCGCAATTTGAGGATTGTCCTCACAGCTGGTAATTTGACCTATGTGCTGGATGCACCGCTAGGTGACCCACCTGCAGCTGATGCTACCGATGAAGTAAAGAATGTTTACCTCGCTCGGAAGAATCAGTACTCCATAGTTCAGTGTGCTATCTTGTATGGTTTAGAATCGGAGCTTCAGAAAAGGTTTGAAGAGTCAGATCCATATGATATTGTCGAGGATCTCAAATTAATTTTTGAGACTCATGCGGCAATTGAAAGTTATGAAGCTTCTGAAAAGTTCTTTAACTGCAAGATGGAAGAGGGTAGCTCCGTCAGTGAGCATGTGCTTAAGATGTCTGGGCACGCAAATAAACTTCAAAGTTTGGGTATAGTGATTCCTAATACTTTGGGAGTTTACCGCATCCTCCAATCACTACCACCAAGTTACAAGAACTTTGTGATGAACTACAACATGCAGAACATGAACAAAGAGTTGCCAGAACTATTTGCTATGTTAAAATCTGCAGAAGTGGAGATCAAGAAAGAGCACCAAGTGTTGATGGTCAATAAGACCACCAAATTCAAGAAAGGCAAGTCTAAGCAAAAGGGACACTTCAAGAAGGGTGGTAAGAAAGTTACCATGCCAACGAAGAAGACCAAGGCTGGACCTAAGCCTGAAACTGAGTGCTTTTACTGCAAGGGAGAAGGTCACTGGAAGCGGAATTGCCCAAAGTACTTGGCGGATTTGAAGAACGGCAACATCAAGAAGAAAGGTATATTTGATATACATGTTATTGATGTGTATCTCACTAGTATTCGTAGTAGTGCCTGGGTATTTGATACTGGTTCGGTTGCTCATATTTGTAACTCGAAACAGGAGCTGCAGAATAAACGGAAGCTAGCGAAGAACGAGGTGTCGATGCGTGTGGGAAACGGATCAAAGGTTGATGTGATCGCGGTCGGCACGCTACCTCTTCATCTACCATCGGGATTAGTTTTATACTTAAATAATTGTTATTTGGTGCCTGCGTTGAGCATGAACATTATATCGGGATCTTGTTTATTGCGAGACGGTTACTTGTTTAAATCAGAGAATAATGGTTGTTCGATTTATATGAGTAATATGTTTTACGCACATGCACCTTTGATAGATGGTCTATTCTTATTGAATCTCGATAGTAGAAATACACATCTTAATAACATTGAAGCTAAACGTTTGAAATCAAGCGATAATTCGACCTATATGTGGCACTGTCGTCTTGGTCACATTGGAGTGAAACGTATGAAGAAACTCCATTCCGATGGACTTCTTGAATCACTTGATTTTGAATCACTTGAAAGATGCGAAGCATGTCTGATGGGTAAAATGACTAAGACTCCATTTTCTGGTATAATGGAGCGAGCTACGGACTTATTGGAAATCATACATACCGATGTGTGTGGTCCAATGAGTGTAGCATCGCGCGGTGGTTATCGTTATGTTCTTACCTTCACGGATGATTTGAGTAGATATGGGTATATCTATTTCATGAAACATAAGTCCGAAACTTTCGAGAAGTTTAAGGAGTTTCAAAGTGAGGTAGAGAATCAACGTAACAAGAAGATTAAATTTCTACGTTCTGATCGTGGAGGTGAATATCTAAGTTACGAGTTTGGCGAGCATTTAAAGAAGTGCGGAATACTTTCACAATTGACACCGCCGGGAACACCACAGCGTAATGGTGTGTCCGAACGTCGTAATCGAACTCTCTTAGATATGGTTCGTTCTATGATGTCACTTACAGATTTACCGCTATCGTTTTGGGGTTATGCATTAGAAACAGCCGCATTCACTTTAAATAGGGCACCATCTAAATCCGTTGAAACGACACCGTATGAATTATGGTTTGGGAAGAAACCTAAATTGTCGTTCCTTAAAGTTTGGGGATGCGAAGCCTATGTAAAGAAGTTACAGCCGGACAAGCTTGAACCCAAAGCGGAAAAATGCGTCTTCATAGGATACCCGAAGGAAACTATTGGGTATACCTTCTATCATAGATCCGAAGGAAAAATCTTTGTTGCCAAGAATGGATCCTTTCTAGAGAAGGAATTTCTCTCGAAAGAAGTGACTGGAAGGAAAGTAGAACTCGACGAGGTTGTCGAACCTTCTCTCGAAATTGCGAGTAGCGCAGCACCGGAAGAAGTTCCTGTGGTGCCTGCACCAATAAGAGAGGAAGCTAATGATGATGATCATGAAACTTCGGTTGAAGTTGCTACAGAGCCTCGGAGGTCAACGAGAACTCGTACCACTCCAGATTGGTATGATTCCGTTATGAATGTCATGTTGGTGGACAACACCGATGACCCCGAGACATATGAGGAAGCGATGATGAGCCCAGATTCCAATAAATGGCAAGAAGCCATGAAATCCGAGATTGGATCCATGTACGAAAACCAAGTATGGACTTTGGTGGACTTACCGGATGGCCGGAAGGCTGTCGAGAACAAATGGATTTTCAAGAAGAAAACAGATGCTGATGGTAATGTTACTGTCTATAAAGCTCGACTTGTCGCAAAAGGGTGTCGACAAATTCAAGGAGTTGACTACGATGAGACTTTCTCACCAGTAGCGAAGCTAAAGTCTGTGAGGATTATGTTAGCAATCGCTGCATATTATGATTATGAGATATGGCAGATGGATGTCAAAACAGCATTCCTCAATGGAGACATTGATGAAGAGTTGTATATGATGCAACCCAAAGGTTTTGTCGATCCTAAAGATGCTAACAAGGTATGCAAGCTTCAACGGTCCATCTATGGATTGAAGCAAGCATCCCGAAGTTGGAATCAACGTTTTGATAAGGTAATCAAAAGTTTTGGTTTTATACAAACTTATGGAGAAGCTTGTATTTACAAGAAAGTGAGTGGGAGCTCTGTAGCATTCTTAATACTGTATGTGGATGACATATTGTTGATTGGGAATGATGTAGACCTTCTTAATAGTGTCAAGGAATATTTGAATAATAGTTTTTCAATGAAGGATCTTGGCGAAGCAGCTTACATATTAGGCATAAAGATTTATAGAGATAGATCGAAACGCCAAATATCATTGTCACAAAGTACATATTTGGACAAAGTTCTAAAGAGGTTTGGAATGGAAGATAGCAAGAAAGGGTTCTTGCCCATGTTGCCCAATACAACCTTGAGTAAAACTCAAAGTCCGACATCGGCAGAAGATAGAGAAAGGATGAGTAAGACTCCCTATGCCTCAGCCATAGGATCTCTAATGTATGCCATGCTATGTACTAGACCCGACATTGCATATGCTGTTAGTTTAACTAGCAGATATCAAAGTGATCCAGGAGTGGATCATTGGACAGCGGTCAAAAACATCCTTAAGTACTTGAGAAGAACTAAGGATATGGTTCTTTCTTATGGAGGTGATGAACAGCTCGTTGTTAATGGTTACACCGATGCTAGTTGGAACACTGATCCGGATGATTCTAAATCACAATCTGGATACGTATTTATTTTGAATGGTGCAGCAGTTAGCTGGAGGAGTGCAAAGCAAAGCGTTGTGGCGAGATCTTCAACTGAATCGGAATACATGGCTGCTTCGGAGGCTTCACAAGAAGCGATATGGATGAAAGAGTTCATTACAGAGCTGGGTGTGGTTCCTAGTGCGCTGGACCCAATGTCTATCTACTGTGATAACATGGGCGCCATAGCCAATGCGCAAGAACCAAGGTCACACAAGAAGCTGAAGCATATCAAGCTACGTTTTCACGCTATTCGAGAACATATCCAGGATGGGGATATAAAGATTTGCAAAGTACACACAGATCTGAATGTGGCGGATCCGTTGACTAAACCTCTCCCGAGGGCAAAACATGACCAACACCAAACTGCCATGGGTGTTCGGTATATTACCATGTAATCTAGATTAGATGACTCTAGTGCAAGTGGGAGACTGTTGGAGATATGCCCTAGAGGCAATAATAAATATAGTTATTATTATATCTTTGTGTTTATGATAAATGTTTGCATTCATGCTATAATAGTATTAACAAGGAAACCATTAATACTTGTGTGAATTGTAAACTTAATTTGAAGTCCCTAGTATAGCCTCTATACTTCACTAGCTTGTTGGTTGATTGATGATGTGGTTTCTTTGTCATGAACATTGAGATGTTATCAACAACAAGATCATATCGTTAGGAGAATGATATGGTGGACATACTCCTATAGATAAGCGTAGCATAAAGATCAAGTCATTTCAATAGTTCAATTGCTATATGCTTTCTGATACATAGTAACCTAATTCCTTCGACCATGAGATCATGCATATCACCTTTACTGGATGGATGCTTTGATGTCATCAAACACCACACCGTAACAGGGTGGCTATAAAGGTGGTATTGAGTGTTCGGAAAGTATTGGTTGAAACACATGGATCAAGAGTGGGATTTGTCCATCCACATGACGGATAGATATTCTCTGGGCCCTCTCGGTGAAATGTCATCCAATTAGCTTGCAAGCATGTGACTGGGTCACAAGGGATCACATATCACGGGAACGAGAAAAGAGTACTTATCAGTAACGAGGTTGAACTAGGTATGCAGAGATACCGAAGATCATAACCTCGGATAAGTAACATATCGTGAGACAAAGGGAAATTGGTATCGTATGTAAGTGGTTCATTCGATCGCAAAGTAATCGTAGAAATATGTGGGAGCCATATGAATTTCCAGATTCCTCTATTGGTTATTGTTCGGAGAAGTGTCTCGATCATGTCTGCATAATTCACGAACCGTAGGGAGACACACTTAAGGATTCGACGTTGTTTGAGTAGTTATGGTATTATGAGAAAGAGACCGAATGTTGTTCGGAGTCTCGGATGGGATCCGGGATATCACGAGGTGATCCGGAATGGTCCGGAGAATAAGATTCATATAAGGAAAGTCCCGTTTCGGAGTTCGGGAATGATTCCGGTGTTTTCATCGGGAACATTCTAGAAGGTCCCGGAATGTCCGGCACTCCGGGAGGGAAGGGGTACATGAATGTGTCATTGCATGTTGGAATGATTGCATCATGTACTAAGTGTTCTCGCTGTCCGAAATAAAGGGTTAATTCAAATCCTAATTGAAAAAGTCAAACTGCCAGTTTTCGGTCAAACTGCCAGTTTTCGGAAAGAGGAGAAAGAGGAGGAGAGGTGGAGGCCGAGTTGGAGGAGGGTTCCTCCCCTTGGCCGGCGCACCTCCCAAGGCCGAGTTGGGGAGGAACTCCTCCCCTTGGCCGCCGGCCCTCCCACCTATAAAGGGAGGGGCAGGGCTCCCCTCTCTACACAACACTACTAGTTCCTACCCTCTAAACTAAACCCTAGATCTAAAACCCCGGTTTAGAGCTATTTTGGTTTAAGAGCCTTCTAATTGGTTTAGAGCCCTCTAATTGGTGTGTCTAATTACTAGACCACTAATAGCCTCTCTCATAAGCTCCACCATACTCGCACCGGCTTAAGGCGAAGCCCTGCGGGATCTCCCCTCTACTTCCGGTACCACGCCGTTGTGCTGCCGGAATCGCGAGGAGAGTGCTACAACCTCCGCTGCCTGCTGGAACAAGGGAGAGGAAGGTCTTCGTCGAGTACCGAACGTGTGACCGACTGCGGGGGCGCTGCTGGAACGTGGCGCCGGAAGGATCGTCTACACGATCTTGAGATCGGAAAGAGTACGACTACATCACCCACGAGAATCTGCTCTCGTTAAACACTTTGGAATCTTCGAGGGTGAGTTATTCCATCGACTCGTTGCTACAATCTAGTAGATAGATCTTGGCTTGTTTGTTTGTATGCGATAGAAAATTTTTGTTTTCCATGCTACGAACCCCTACAGCTTGCACTACTGATTTGAGCCAGGCATCTTTCACTGCCCGAGACAGAGGGCGCCCTGAGCCACTCGAGGCACTCTGCCACACCCTCTCGACGATAAACTTGAAGGATGTTGTAGTGGCTCTGGCAATTTCGATGGGCATACCAAGGTATGTGTCTTGCAAGATTTCATTGAATGCCTCCAACTTAACCTTCACCATATCTTTGATATCATCCGGGCATTTGCTGCCAAAGAAAATTGAAGACTTCTGCAAATTCACCTTCTGCCCAAAAGCCTCGCAATATGTGTTGAGAACGAGTTTTAAAGACTCTACACTCTTGGGATCACTGCGAGCAAATAAGATACTATCGTCCGCGAAGAGTAAATGTGATATAGAGGGGCCTTGTCGACCATTTACTAGTTCACCAAGGCCCTCCTTCTGCTGCATCAAACACGATAAACCTTTCGTACACAACAGGAACAAATAGGGGCTGATAGGATCCACTTGGTGGATTCCTCTCGAAGGAGAAACAGGGGGAGTTAGCACCCCATTAACTTTCACTTCATATCTTGCTGAAGCAACACAACGCATCACTGAGTTAATCCAACTATCAGCAAAACCAAGCTTAATCAGACAGTTGTGGAGGTATTCCTACTCAATACGGTCATAAGCTTTCATCATATCAGTTTTCAGTGCAAAGAAGGGAGACTTCCTCTTATGATGTCGCACGGTATGCAAGAACTCATAGGCAATCAGGGTTATTAGTAATCAGGCGCCCTAGCACAAAAGCACTCTGAAATTCAGATATAACATCCGGTAACAAGAGCTTCAGTCTATTGGCGATAACTTTGGATGCAATTTTGTAAAGAACGTTACACAAACTGATTGGTCTAAATTTAGACAGATGTTTCACATTTGTTACCTTTGGGATGAGGACAATAACCGAGTCACAAAAGCATTCTGAAATATCATCACCACCCAAAAAACTCCTCACAACATCGCACACCATGTTCTGGACCAGATCCCAATGGACTTGATAAAACATGGCGGGAAAGCCATCCGGGCCTGGTGCCTTAGTGGGTCCCATCTAGAAGAGTGCCTCACGGATCTCCTCATTAGAGTAGGGCTTTCACAACCCTTCATTCATATGGTCATCCACCTTGGCAGGGATTGCATCGAGAACCGCATCCGTAGATGCAATCGGTTCAGTAGTGAACAAATTCTCACACCAATTGTGAACCATTCCTTTGATCTTAGTAGGGTTGGTGCAAACCGAGCCATCCTCCCGAGTTAAAGCATCAATGCTATTTGTTTTCTTTCTCACAGTAGCCTTATTGTAGAAAAAGGTTGTATTGCGGTCACCCTCCTTAAGCTATTCAACGCGTGATCTTTGGCGAGCCATAATCTCCTCCCGCTCAAACAACTCACACAATTGCCTTTCAACCCTTTTCTCTTCCGCCATGTTGGACGCAGACGGTTCAGAATTCCGGATCGAATGCAAAATTCGTTCTAGCCTCGTGATCTCACGAGTGATAGAACCAAAGGGCAGTTTACTCCAGTCCTTCAACGTTCCTACCATATGATTCAAACTATTACAGGCGACATGCATGGCATTCGGCCCCGCAGCGTTGGCGGCCCAGCCCGCCTCGACCACTTCAGCATAATCCTCGGCCGACGCCAAGCTGCCTCATACTTGAAATCGGGCTGCAGCGGCCCATCAAGGTGAGGCTGACACCGCTTCAGCGAAATCAATATAGCATAATGGTCTGAGGAGGTAGTAATTATATTCTCCATAGAACAATCACCAAACAGTGATGAGAAAGCAGAATTTGCCACACCTCTGTCCAAGCGAACCCGGATGTTACACTGTGCATTCTGACGATTTGTCCACGTTTGGAGTCTGAGTAACCGAGATCCACCAGATTACAAACATCCAGGCAGTCTTGGAACAAAATCATCTGAGCTTCTAATCGATCAGTCAAACCATAATGCTCATCTTGCAGTAAAACCTCGTTGAAGTCTCCACAACAAATCCACGGACCATTCCATTCTCTATGTAGCCGTTTGAGAGTGTCCCAGAAGAGATGACGAAGCTCTCGATGCGGCTCCCCGTATACAAAGGTAGCACGCCAATCAGTAGACTCACTCAAGGACACAACCACATCGATGAAATGTGTGTTAGCCCCTTTCAATGAAACTCTAAAGGGTTGCTTCCAAAAGAGCGCAAGGCCGTCACTGTGGCCCTCGCAACTGACAGCATAGGAACCCGTATAGCCTAGGGACCATATGACATTCCTTGCTCTGGTATCCCACATCTTTGTTTCGGATAGAAATAGGATACCGGGTCTAAAAGACTTCACCAACCAGCGAAGCTCACCCACTGTCGCGTCAGACCCTAAGCCACGACAGTTCCAGCATAGAAGACTCATTGCATCTGGCGGGACTGCACCGTAGCCGCCGCCTGATACGCCGATCGAGAAGGGGTTGTTCTTAGTTTCTTGTTTGAGTCTGAACTATGCACATCGTCCTCTGTCACCGTTCTAGCATCATCAGTGACTCCACAATTTCTAAGGGACCAGCATCAACAAGGGGTGCCTCCAACATCAGAGCATCACTGGGCACCTTAAACGTCTTTCGCTTCTTCACTGCCGTACCAAGCTTGGTTTTTGCTGGGGGAGCCTCCCTCCCGACCTCCTCTGAACGGCCACGCCCACGACCTCTAGTAGCGCCCTGACCTCGGCCTCTCCCAGCACCGATAACACCCTTTAACGGGGACAAGACTTCAGCCTCACCAGTGGTCCAGCCCAGCAGAAGGCGACGGTCGGCCCCTGCAGTAGGAGTTCCATGCACGGACGTACAAGAATGATCAGTCGAAGCAGCCTGATCCCTGATTTAAACCCTCCTGACTTCTTGGCAAAATCATCAGCACACAACCTTTTTGCACAATAAGGGAGGTCACCATTCTCATCTCGTTCTGCCGGAGTAGCACAGGATAGATGAGAGTGACCTACCAGGCCACAAGAGAAACAATATATTCGCAGGTGTTCATATTGCACCGCATAGCTCTCAGTCGTCTGCAGACGGCTAGAGAACATTGTCACCGCGCGCACGAGGGGTTCGTCTACCTTCACTTCCACCCTCAGCCGCATGTATCCACCCCAACATCTGCCAAGAGAATCAGCCTCAACCTTTTTCACTAAGCCAATTGGCTCAGCAATCAACTTCCCCCTATCAAAATTCATCAATCTATTTGGAAGGAGAAGGATTCTGGCCCAGATGGCCAATCTTTCAAAGAAAACTTGGCGAGGATGCACCTCCACATCATACTTCTTCATTAACACGGCATGTTTGCCAACAACCCATGGAGATCCTTCCATGGCACGATCATGTTCCACCTTTGAACAGAACTCAACAACGAACAGATTGTCCCCTGTCGGTTTGAGAAGCAGACCTTTCGAATTGCCCCATGCAGCCCTTAGTGTCACAGAGATCGTCTGAATATGCAGGGTGTTCGGGGCCAGAACCTTACCCACAAACGCCCGCTCTGGATCCACAAGCCCCAGATCATCAACATCATCAATCACCACCGCTTTAGATTCGGCCACCGTCAGATGAAGCCTCGTCGTCATCTTCTCAACATGATCCCTAGAAGCGGATCCATCCTTCTCACTTCGAGTTGTCGCCGCGACATCTTTTCCTTTCTCAGATCGCAGTGGGATTGAGGAACCATCCCCACGTCGATCAGAGCACTCATCCGCCGCCACAATGTTCGCCTTTCCTCCTGCCGCACCCGCCATGACACCGGTTCTCCGGTCTCCTTAGCGCTTAGCCAAGGGTAGGTAGTTCTGCTGAGAGAACCCCTTGATCACCCCGAACCAAGACTACCGGCGGAGAGAGGAGGGACCGAATCGAGGCATGACATGGGATCAAGGAGGATCGCCGAAGACTAAGAGAATCACGATCGTGGTCTCACCAGAGTCCTAGCACTAGAGATCGTGAATCGCCAGAGCACCGCCAACCCTAGCCCTAGAGACAGTTTTCCTAGCAAGCGACGAAGACATCTTCTGATTTAATTATTTATCCCATTGATTAGTAACAAGATCAATCAGAAGACAAACCTTAGAAATAAGGTTTTGACATCTTCAAGTGATGATTTTCCTCAGCAAACAGTTTGGGATCCACTCTTCTATCCATATATCTTTAGTATTTCCATCACCAACTCAGCAAATATATCCTAGTTTCAGATTTTTTTTATCCCAGAGAAAATACTTTGTGATGAGTATAGTGTCAGCGGGAAGCTCTAAATGGAAGACGAGTTACTAAGATGGCTTGATGGGAACAAGACACTGTAGGCTTATGCATTAAGCATCATGTACCAGCTCAAAATTACCATCCTAACTTCTTTGACTCCTTGCCATTAGATGGGGCATATTTAAATAGTACAATTTTAGGATTAAATTCTTTGACTATAGGCTACATGGAGCATGTTTCGGTAAATTTTTAGGATGGGTAAGAACAAGCGAGTACCAGTGCCAACAGGGAACTTCCATCGAGGGAGTTGCACAAACGTGCGGCACCAACAACGGATACAAACACATTGTCGTGGCTCCACACTAGTTCACAAAAGCAACTTCGCAATATTTAGAAATAAAAAGACTTTCAGCAGTCATTACTTCACTTGAAAAGAGGATGTTTTCACGAGAGGCGTCTTCATCTATCTATCTATCTTCAACGCAAGTGCAAGCTCATCTTGCCCTTGTGCCTTTGGATGTTTTCAAAGATTCCAAAGCTTCCCTGCACATCACGGTCATAATAAGTGAGTGTTGGATAATGGTGTGGGCACAGATGCTTGGCTACAATGTGGTCAAAGGAAACATTGTACCCCTTTCTATAATGAAACATGAGGAAAATTCTCATTCAAGAGAGCAAAAATAGTACATGGCACAAATATAGCAAACAGAATGCATATCCTAAAGTTGTTAGGTAAGCAACAGTAAATATGCCCATCCTAAAGTAAGCACATAAGAGCGGTCTAAATAGCATGTTTCTATTATAACAAGTTCACAAAAAATCGTGAGATGTGCTGAAACATGCATGCAACAACGCAAAAGGGGGTACCGTAATGCCCGCTCCATGTCAGCGTTCTCCGGGTCCAACTTGAGTCCATCCAAAAGTGCTTCGCACGCGCTCCCGTAGTCCTGATGAGCAAGACCATGTGAATTACTAGAAACAATCTACACTGGTCAATAAAAAAGTAGCTGATTGTATCTTCGATCCCACCTCTAGTAACATCAGAGCGGCACCATGCCTGTAGTAGCCCTTTGGCCAGTCAGGCCGCAGTTCTCTGCATTTAAGAGCATCCAGCAGAGCTGCCTCTCCGTCACCCATGCGGAGACAGCAAAAACTCTTGTTTGAGAACAGTGTTGCATCATTAGGGTCAAGATCCAGTGCCTGCATCCAACAAGTTAAATCAAGATTTGCTGAGGGTCCAAAACAGATACGAATTTGTGAGCATTTGAATAGGAAAATCTGCAACTGGTTGCTCAGACAAGCATTAGTGCAAGATGTTAAAGATTCATGTGAATACCTTAAATTTCTCAAAAATAAAAAAACCAGGGAATGGTCCCTTGCGGGCTATACGTTGTTAGATGAGACCTCTCCACCAGCGGATTATACGTGCTCGGATAACACTCCATTTTAATTCGGTCCCCAATAAGCACTCAAACCCACGTGGGCTGGCTGCACAATCGCAAGCCTTGCCACCAAGCCAGCGCTTGGTTCTTAATTTTCTCAAAAAGAATACCAAAATTCATAAATATAGCATAATACTCAAGTAAAAGTCAATTGCAGACAAAATAGGTTCTACTTTCTGATTTCCTAACCGTTAAGCCTATGCAGAAATTGAAACCGGCCAAACCGGTCCGCTATACTCTAGTTCATTTTTCTTCACAAGTGAAATCCAAACTTTAGATTTAGTACAAAATTTTGAACTAGCCCAAACCGGCCAAACCAGTTAAACCAGGTTTGCACAGGCTTACTAACCGTCCCTTGAAAATATGTAAGGGAAAAGGAACAAAATAAGCGAAACAAGCCCCCTTATGAAAATTTTTTTTGGTCCAGGGCAGACCAGGTGTCTTTTACTGAAAGCATACTTACTAGCCTTTGAGTTGACCAGGCTGATGTTATGACCTGCGATATAGGGTGAGAGAGAGAGAGAGAGGGGTGTGTGCAGGCTGGAGGTGTTGTGCAACTGGGCAAGCAATCCAATACAACAAACAAAGCAGTGCCTATCTTCCCCTTACAATAGCCTAATCCCTTTCCAGTCACTCTATCTATATCTTTCAAGGTAATTATCCCTTGATAATGCCACTGGTCAAGTTTGCTATTCAATAACTAGGCCTTGCCATTTGGTGACTGAAGCATAGCTAGAAGCCTGTTTGAAAATCTGCACGTTTACATCCATTCTTTTTCCTCAAATAATTAGAAGCGGGGAAAGAACACGGAATGTACCAAACCTTAGTGTAGAACGCTGATGCAGAAAAGTAATCTTTTCTCTGGACTGCTTTACTCCCAAATGACTTCAACAGTGCTATTTTCCATGTATTCTCATCTTTATCCTGAACCATAAATATCAAATAAGATTGGAAATATGAGGAATGAATGGAAAAATGCTATAATAGTAAAGTAACTAAATAGGCCTGCTGTGTAGATGTTTGGGAAAACATGGTTTTGTTTGGAAAAAATATTGACTATCAACATTCTAGTTTGTATAAGCATAATGTTCAGACTTCCAACTTCCAAGTACTCATGCAAGACAGTTCTGTAAATGTTTGGGAAAACATGGTTTTTGTTTGGCAAATATATTGACTATCAACATTCCAGTTTGTATAAGCATAATGTTCAAACTTCCAAGTACTCATGCAGGTAGGCTCCATACTCAGGGTGTGTTTGGTTCTACTTTTTCGACCTGCTTTTGCTGTCAAAAATCTAAAAGCTAACCAAAGAGATATTTCTTCATAGCAGATTTCAATAATCTACCTGCTTTTCGTAGTGTATTTCTCACAGCAGGTAGACCCCTGCTTTCACTGCGGTGGATTCTAATTTTGCACGAAAATTACCCACCATGCCACCTGTTAGTCATACCGGTTCGTTTATTCTATTCTTCCTCGTCCCGACGCACGACGTATTCTCCAGCACATCATGCCCTTCCATCATGGAGAAGTGCCGGAGCTCCGGCCCTAAGATTCTTGCGCCGCCTGTCTCTTTCTACGTCGCCTGGATCCATTCCAGCTGCATGCCGCCTCCTCCCCCATCTGCACCGAGATGGTGGCCGCATATAGCAGGGATGGACTGGTCGCCGGTGTATATGTGTGTGTATCGCCGGGATGGATTGAATGGCATGGCGTGCGTGTTTTCGCTTGGAGGCGTGTAGAGTGATAGCATGGCAGCTTGCACGCAGATACTCCAGTACGCAAATAGAGGTACAGAATATTTAAACAAAGAAACGTTGAGTTTTAATATTTGATCAATGGTATTTCGATGTGAAGATGTAGCCGTTGGACATGTGACGAATTGTGTAGTAATATATTTGATTTTGATTCTTTTGTTTTGAATAAGATTGGAGATATTTTAATGTGTGAAATAAACAGAAAATTATATATAGTTATTCAAGTATTATGTGCAATTTTTATTTTCAAAAATAGCAATGACAAACAATGACTGTTTTTCAAAATGGTTTTACCTATCAAATAAGTGTACATGTCGGTATTGTATACAACAGTCATGAGTGTCTGAGGGCATTACACACAATTTTCACTAAATCTACAGTTTTCACAGTTATCTCAGCCAAACAACTTTCAACTTTCTCATAGTTCTTAGCTCACAGCAGATTTTTCACAGCTCATAGTTCACAGCAGCTTTTTCGGAATCTACAGTTGAACCAAACACACCCTTAGTACTGTGATAAATATTATTCGGCAATAGGCTCCATACCATCAAGACTTTCAACCAGCAATATACTGTAATAAATAGGTTTCAAAAAATATACTGTAATAAATGTACTGGGTAATAGGATCCTCTACCAATGGAAACTTTAACAACAAGCATTATATTCTCCTCATAATTTTCACATCACACATATTCTTCTAATTTAAGTGTGCAACCCAGTTTATCTCATATTTCTATATAACCTTAAGATTTGGGATGATGTCACACATATATTCTTCTTGTGTAACTGTGAAACCCAGTTCATCTCCTATTTTCCATACAATCTTAAAATTTAAGATGATGTCACAATCAATAACTGCCTCCTGTGCACATTGATAGTAGATGGAAGTTTCTAACAAGATCAAAAACAAATTTGCCATCATTTCCCTTAGTCTGACCAGTATGGAAAACTGGAATCTCATATAACTTAACTTTCACATAAATCGGTGTAATTCCAAAAAAATACGAGAAATTTATCCATTTCAAACAGGACCCAAACATTTCAAGTCAAATTTTTCAGCATGAGAAAAAAAAAAGAGAATATAATAAAATTTGAATTATTTCAATTGGACATGTTTCATCCCACACCCACATTACTTCAAAGCAAACCTAAGATGCCAATTCGAGATATAAAATATTCTCAATATTTCTTTACTACTACCTGTTATCCAAATTAGTTGTCGCGGGTTCATTGAATCTAGACAGATTTTAGGCAACATTTTTGCCTAAATCTGAGATAACTAATTTGGATCGGAGGGAGAAACATATTTGTAAACATTTCAACTAAATTTAGAAAATACATCCAAATATGGCTTTTGATTAGTATATTTTCCATGTGGAAGCATAAAGCGACCTTTAGAATGGTCAAATTGTTTAAAACCAAGTCATTAGTTGACCAAGCATCATGCGGCGTCACTCGCCAAAATGCACAATCATGTTTACAGCCTAAATTTACATTCAGCAATAATACAACCAGACTGTTTAATACTGGACATATATTAATTCAAGAAGAGGCTGGGAGCACATAAGATTTGGTGCCAAGTTGGATAATCTCCACTAAGATGTTGCTACAAAGAGAATACAGAGTTAGAAACATAATGGTTTACTATTTGGTCCACTGCCAGTGCCAAGGTTTACCATAATATCTTCCAAACTTGTTGCCTCTACAATTTTTGTTGCAGATAAAATGTATGCTACAGCTCTGCGAAATTTGGCCGTAAAATATAGTCACTGACCTGTGAGTCCTGCTAAGAGAAGTTTGGCGAGCTAGGCAAAACTTGGCTGCCTAAGATGTGGCGGGCAAACTACGGTCACAAACCAAATAGGCCCTAAAGACAATAAAATTGACTGAACAACTATCCTAGAAGCACCTTAGGTTTTCAGAAAAAAAATCCAACAAACACGCAACTGAACCTCTTCTCCAAGAATAGCACCACCATACAGCAACTTACAATTCCAGAAAAAAATGCATCTAAGCTCGGTAGCATCTAAGTTGTCTAACATGACAAAATTGTGTACATTGATGACAAGCAGCACTGGGTCTGCAGTACTCTACCTGAAGTGACACTTATATTCTCATTGTAGTCAAATTAATTGTCATCCTTTCACATGTATATTTACTGTAGACATACGACGTTTCAAAAAAATCAGAACAAATAAGGCAACTAACTAGAGCAATTACCACATTACTGAATCATTACATGACAACAGAACATCAAACTGAATTTCGACAGGTATATACTGGTAATACTAATATTTGTCGGCTTCATTTCTATCTGCTTCTCAAAGTAACAAACTTGTTTTACTGGGCAGCATACCGAGAAAAAGTTACAGCCTGTTAGTGTGTAACTTAAACAAGAATTACAGAAAAGTTCACCCAAATAAGAATCCATATCAACAAACATCAATAGGCTAAACATCTCATACCACCTGTATCGTATATTTATATATCCTAAAAACAGAAGAGAGAACAGGTAGCATGGAATTATTGAGCCACATAGCACAGCAACATAACTCATGTACAAGGTGCCTATGCTAAGCAAGATGTGTCAGCAATTCAAGAATGAAAGATGGTCAGTGCATAGTTTTGTAGTAAAGCAACGAAAAACTATGGAGAGCAAAAAAGTGGCACGATAAATCTTGAACAGTGTCATTTAACAGACACTAGTATTTACTAGTGGCAAAGGGGTAAATCTTACATCATCAGCGGCATCACGGTTGGCACAAGCCTCCAGTAAGAAATTTAAGCACTCGGTTGAGTCATCATTTCCCATTGTAGAATCAAGTGAAAGAGTTGAGACACAATCTGAGTTGATAACAGCACCAGCCTATCACATAGAAGGAATGTCACATTTTCTTTATGGTGAATAACTGAAGAAGTTAAAGGTTTCCAAACTTAAGTGTTGGAAAAATATTGCAATAAAGTAAGCAACCCAGTGCAATGCTAGGACTTTACAAAGCTAAGATAAAGGTACAATACCTCAACCAGGAGCTTCACGCATTCCACTGATGATACATTTACAGCCTCGAAGAGGGGTGTCGTAGGATACAGTCCAAACGTCATGTATGTCTTGTTGCACTAGTGACAGATGTGAAGAATATTAGTTTCGGTTATAATAACTGGATGGACAGAAATATTAAACAGAACGGTAAATATACATAAAAAAGGGCGTACCCAGTGCTGAAAGCTCCCACACATTATGGGGTCTGGGGAAGGGTATTTCTAGGCAGCCTTTCCCTTGCTTTTTATTATGCAAGGAGGCTGATTCGAACAGAACAGCAAATATACATAACCATATATATCCATGGTTTTAAAGACGTCGCCTAGGCGTCGCCTTAGCGTCGCCTAAGCGTCGGAGCGCCCGGGAACGTCAAGGCGTCGGACTCGCCTTGGACTGCTGTCGAAGGCGTCCAGATTGGACCGCCTAGGCGTCCAGGTCGTCACTTTCGCGTCCAGGTCGTCGCTCTGGGCGATTTTGGACGCCCTGGTCTGGTTGAGCGGGAAGAACAGCAGCCTGAGCGGGAATCCAAAATTGGAGCGGAAGAGAAGAAATTGGGGGCAGGAAGCGAGGGGAAAAGACAGAGAGAACAGGGAGGAACCAACCAGTCACTCCAATCGACTGATTGAGAGATAGAGGAGCTCTCTCCTTTTGACGCCATGGCCTGGGCGAGCGGGAAACAGAGCAGCCCGAGCGGGAATCCAAAATTGGAGCGGGAATTGGAGAAATTGGCGGCGGGAAGTGAGGGGAATAGAGAGAGAAGACAGGGAGGAACCAACCAGTCACTCCAATCGACTGATTGAGAGAGAGAGGAGCTCTCTCCTCTCAGGCGCTCCTCCCCAACTCCAGCCAGATTGCTCCGCCATCTGCCGGCCTCCCCAACTCCAGCCAAGCTTGTGGCCAAGCTTCTGGCGACTCCTCCCCCCGGCGCAGCCCTCTCCCAGAGCGGCTCCTCCCCATGGCGCAGCCTCCCTTTGCTCTGTTCTGTTGGTGGTGGTGCGTGTACTAGTGTGTGTGCTGCTTGCCTACTTGCCTCCCTCTGAGGCAGCCTCAAAGGCGTCGCCTTGCAACGCGCCTTGAGCGCCTAGGCGTTGAGGCGCCCCTCCAGCGCCTTGGGACGCCTAGACGCCTTTAAAACCATGTATATATCTACGACAATCGTTCAGTAAAAGAAGAAGGAAACAGCTCACGTGACGTTCCAATTTGCGAAAAACATATTTTTGAATGAATGAGCCTTCTTTTGAATGAATGAATATATTCAGGTGGGGAACCTCTCCACCCCCGGTGACCATTCTAAAAAAAAAAGTTGTTGCAATAGCCGCCTTATTGGCCAACACTTGACTAGTAGATTTTTCTTATTTGATTGATTGATGATTCCATATAGTACTTATATAAGATGGCAGACATGACAGAAAATCGACCATTGTGGAGTGCACAAAAGGGCAATGCACCAAGAGAAATTGTCCAGTGCATGCATCTGGCACTTTCAAAGCTAAACATACATGATGCATATATAGTAGACTTCCACAGAAAGACAACAGTGGTGATTCCAATAGATGTTTAAACATTACTCTTACATAAGAATAGAGACAATAAGCTAGGACCCAGACTATAGCTTGAGTACAATGCTATGGATTTAAACAAAAAGTAATGAAGTATTTATGATTCTTGTAGTCGCTACCAAGGAAATCTTGAAGATAACATATAACGAGAAAATTAGACAACTAAGCAGCAGAGAAGAAAGAAGTAACAAACATTTGAAGATTTAACTGTGCTGCAAAGAGCCATCATAGCATCTTAATTTACATAGCAGCAAAAAAACAGCCTCAAGGGACCAAAGTAACAAAAGATAACTGGAATGGAACATGAGAAAAATACAGTTAACAAAGAAATGGACAAAAATTGGACAATGCAAACTTTATTTATGTTTACAATTGAACATGAAACTTAAGGCGGAAGTAGCAGTAGGTTAAGCTTACATCTGCATTATGGTCCAACAAAGTCTTCATAGCACCGACTTGTCGTTCCTTAGTAGCAAGATGCAGTGGTGTCCCAATTTCATCAGCTATCGGGTCAACAGAAGCTCCCTTTCCAAGCAACAGTTCTATCATTTCACATTCTCCTGCATAAAAGAAGCAATATGAAGGTACTGATTACATAAGATGGTAAGTTTTTCCCAGACAATATTATTTCTTTATTTGTATCTGGCTCCTGGCATACATCAGTTTTCCCTGCATATAGGCTACAAAGATCATGCTAAAACGGGTCAATCTTCCATAGAAACAAGAACAACACCTATTCGCCTGGCCAAAAAAAACGAGTGGACCAATAACTGTTGAAATCAAGCAAAGGGGCACGTTTTGGATGCAGACATGTTTTGAACAATAGTTTCCTAAGAACACGGCAATGAATATCAGGAAAGCAATTATATGTGTTGATAAACCATTACATTTATGCAACAGAAAGTTCAGAGAATACAGTACCTGCCACACATATTACACAATTAAGGATGTTATAAACGATAGGTCAACAAAATTTAACTATGAAATTTGAAGATAATCTACTTCCATACTAACCTAAGGGAAAGGAAATATAAATTGCCCTGGAACAAGGCCAAATAAACCATAATAGGAACATACTATGACCACCCCATATATTACAAAAAAAAATGTGGTGCATACATGCAAAATAGAGATGCATATGAATAGAGAGAGGACCTAATCCAGCAGCAGAATGTAGAGGAGTTAGCATGTCATCATCAGCTTTGTCTGGATCAGCACCATGATCAAGAAGATACTTGACAACAGCAGTATTTTGACTGAAGACTGCATAAAAGAGAGGTGTTCTACCTGCCAAGCACGCAGACCAGGATGCTTACTTGATGCAAATCAATTCAGGATCAGCAAAGGAATGAACAACTGAAATCATTTCACTGAGCATGACAGAAATATGGTTAGCAAGATTAGAACATGAAATTCAGGTACCGCAAGTTGAATGTGGGCAAACAGGACCAACTATTTCACTTTTTAAAGTTGTAACAGTCCCATAACTATGCAGAATTGACTGTAGAATGTTAATACCCTGAGATGAAATTGAAGTATTATTAATAGCACCAATAAATCATTCGGGCATTTTCATAAGCACAATTAACCAAACAATCAAAAAGACAGTGAATTCCCCATCAATCAGTGACATTTTTGTATCTCAACATAGGCACTACTTTGTTGTAGGCACTGCTGTTTGACATGGCCTATTAAGATGTAGCAGACTCAGAACATCCTAATGATGTCATGTGAACTCATCAATCATACCTAAAACCTAGTACAGATCAAGCAACCCATCAGCTTAGACAAGGAGCACCATCTTGTAAATTATGGCACGCTGCGATCTCCCTAAAAACAGAGCACGTCTCCAGATACACAAATGCCGGCACCGCTGGGGATCAAGTAAAAGGCAATGGTTGAAAGGAACGGACCCTCATCATCGGCGGCGTCCACATCCACGCGCAGCACCTGGACAAGGTACCTGCAGACCTCCAGTTGCCCGTTGTTCGCGGCGATCGACAGCGCCCAAATCCCTCCGTCCGACCTCGCCGCCTCCACCGCCTCCCTGGGGCTGGGGTGGCTCCCGCCATTACCCAGCAACAGCACCAGCCGTGCAAGCGCGCTCTTGAGGATAAGGAGGTCGCCGTTATACGCCGCGTCGAGGAGCGTGTCCCGCATCGAGGAGGCTAAGGCTGCGACTGCAAAGAGAGAGAGAGAGAGAGAGAAAGTGAGCGGGCGGAGTTAGGGTTTGGTGCACGATCGTCGAGGCGCGGGATGAATCCGGGGAGGCGCTTACGAGCATACGCCGAGACGGGGAAGCGAGGTGGCTGTGCCGCCGCCATGGCGGATTGGTTGGCGAGTGAGAGGAGGGGTTTGGGGAATGTGGGGGAGAAGAGGAGGCGAGGGGGAAAACTGAAAAGGGTCGGCGTTTGATTTTTGAAATCCGGCGTTTGATTTGGGAAGAAGTAGCAGCGTGGGGAAAAACGGGTGCTCCGGACACGACGGCCTTTAGAGCATCTCCACTGTTGTCCGAAATCCGGACCTTTTTCCGGCGAAATGGCGCAAGTTTTTGGACTGGACACGTCCAGTTTTCCACTCGCGTATCCAGGCCGAGTACCCAGACGAATGCAAAATGGCTATATATTTGAATCTTTATCGTTTTCGCCGGCGAGTGCTCGGCCACAAGGTGTTCGACAGGTACGTCCACAAGTTCGGCGACAGATTTTTATTACATAACAGCGTTGTCGTTCATCTCGCCGGTGAAGGCCCCCGGGTTGGAGGAAGTCGAAGCAGAGCTCGGCGTGGGAGCGTTCGGCGCAGGCACGTTCGGTGCAGAGGAGGAAGGGAAAGCCGTCATCATGCCCTGTAGGATGGCCTGACGTTGCGCCATGTACCAGGCCTTGACCGGCGAGCTCATCTTCGACGTGTCCTCGTCGCCCATGAGGAACTTGAGGTCCATGTTGCGCTTCTTGGCGGCGTAGTTGGCCTTCTTCTCGGCGAGATTGGCCTTCTTCTCGGCGAGGTTGGCTTTCTTCTCGGCAAGGTTGGCCTTGATAAGGGTCACATTTTCCTATTGTGTCTCGATCAGCTTCTTCCAGCGCTCCTCGCTCTTCTCGGCCTGCGCCCTCGTGTCGGCGAGGCATTTCTCGATCGAAGCCTGGAGACGCTCGGCGGGAGGTCCGACGGCCTTGAGCATCTTCGCCTTCTTCTGGCCGAGCTCAGGTCTTCCTTCGCTGGCAGCAGCGGCTGGGGCCTCGGGGTTGTAGACGTCGTCCTTGCTCTTGGAGAGACTCAGGCGAGTGTCCCGCCACTTCTCACAATGCTCGATTTTCTCGAAGACATGATGAAACTTGAACTCCATCTTCATGTCCTCTCGAAACAGAGCAAGTGCACGACGCAGCTGCAAAATAAAAGTGTGTCAAGTTTGTCAAAATGGAAGAGAGTGCACGACAAAGCTAGTGTTCGCGAGTATCTTGTTGTCCATGTTCTCTCCACTGGCTTGTGTGCGGTCGACCTCTTCCACGCAGGTGTGCCACTTGCTACAGGCAGTTTGGATGATCGCCCAGTGATTGGTAATAGCCTTTTCCCCTCGCTCCATATGGATCTTGCGATACTTTGGGTCGCACATGCTTCGCTCGTCGAATGGTGCCTTCACGCGCCGCCAATAATTGTCTGAATTCTGGTTAGCACCAGTGATCGGATCCATGCTCACCGTTTTCCATGCTTCGGCGAGGCAGGTGTCCTCGGCCACAGTCCACTTGATCCGAGCGTCCGCCGAAGTGTCCGGCTTCTTCTTCCCCTTCTTGACTTTAGCCTCAGCCTCGGCGTCCTCCGACTGCGTCTGCTCGGCCTGCGTCTCCTCGGCGTCGGTGTCGGCGAGGTCTGCGACTTGATGCCGTGCTCGGCGTCGGCCCGGGTCTGCTCTTCCGTGAAGAAGGAGGGATGGTTCGTCGCCGAGCCTGTTGCGATCAGGTCCTCCATGTACGCCTCAGCCATCATGCCGGCCGGAAGGGCGCCCGGCATTCTGCCGAACAGGTTGCGCGCGTCGGCCTCGCCGAAGGGCGACGAGCTTCCGCCGAAAGGCAGCGGTCCGCGGCGCAGAGCGGGGATTGCGTACGCCGGAGAGGCGGAGTAGGGGAGGTTGATGTCGACGTCGAAGGCCGAAGGAGGGCGCGGCGCCGGGCAGGGGAAGATGACATTGGGGTTGAAGCCGCCGTCGAACTCGGGCGACGAGGAGTACCTCTGCCGAGCAGCCGCCTGGCTCTCCTGGAAGCTGGCCGGAGAGATCGGCGAGAATCCGGCGGGTGAGCCGACACTCGCCTGGCTTCCCCAGTGTGGTGGGTACGGCGCGTCCATCAACGCCGAACGCGTCGTCGCCGCCTGCTTCGCCTTCACCATCGTCTGTTCTTCTGCCGCCGCCTTCACCATCGCCTTCTCCTCTGCTTGCTGTTGCCGGAGCTTCGCCCTCTTCTTCTTGTCCTTTCGCTCGGCCGACGAGATCTGCCTGGCGTGCTCCCTCTTCTCCCACTTGGCCGAGGGCATGCCCTCTGGCTTCGTCGGCGACGCTCTCGGCTTCCTCGCCTTCTTCTCCACCGGACCCTCGCCGAGGATCGATCTGGGTTGGACGAAGCTCCTGGGCGGCATGTCGGGCGGGGAGCTCGGCGAAGCGTCGGGGGTGGGGGATGGGGAAGAAAGGCGGGAGGGGGGAGGAAAAGGGCGGGAGCTCGGCGAAGTGGGGGGAGTGGTGCCTTCTCTCGCCGACAGAGCTGGCCCACGCCCGTTTTCGCTGAGTCCGGCGTCCCCATGGCGTACCCGGGATCCTGGGTACGGCCTGGATAGGCCGGACCAAAACATGCCAAAATCCGGACGAAAACAGGTCCCTGGATACGCGACTGGGCCGATTTTCAGCGTCCGGATCGGCGTCCTGGGTAGGCGAGTGGAGATGCTCTTACATTGTTAGTACAACTTTAGCTCATACGGATATTTTTTTTAAATCCACCGGCACTTTTTGGAGCACAATAGAATAGCTGATACATCCATGTTGACCCTTACATGAAAGGGTTTCATTGGGAGCATCGACACCCAAGGCCATGTTGGATTTCGACCGTGGAACCGCTTGGCAGCCGCATGACCAAAAACCTTGTTTTTTCCCTCCACTTCCAATTCTATTTCCCTCCAATTCCACTTCATATCGCCTTCAATCCATCCTTCCGACTGCCACTCCAGTTTCTTTCCCGCCACTCCAGTTCCTGCTCGTAAGCCGACGCTAAAGGAGCTGCTACGCAAGCCGATGCTAAAGGAGCTGCCGCACACCATGTCTCAGAAGGAGTGGGAGGACAAAGGTCACCAGGCTCAAGTACGCGACTTTGAACGGCAAGAGCCACTAGCACGTGCCCATGTGCTGGCTGTGGAGAAGGCCTCTGCGATGCATTGCCTAGCCTCTGCCTCGGTATTGGGGTCGGCCGTATTGGACGCGCTGGTGTCGGCAACCCATCCCTATTCGCAAGCACTGTCTGTGGGCTCTGTCATGCTGCCGCTATGATTTGGGGAGCGCTGGTGGAGATGCTCTATGAAATCTGAGGTGAGGACACGGTAAAAGCCCCTGTCCATGCGAGTACAACAACTGAAAACTACGGCTACAATGCAATTTTGAAAATTATTAAAACCAGTAGGTAAAACAATACAACTTCACCAAAATCGTTTCTGGCCGATGATCTTGATGTTTTTCTTCTCTATTATTGTATCATGTAGAGTAGAAAAATTGAGGCAATTGATTTAGAAAAAGTTAATGAGCCAAAAAGGCCTTCTAGTGTCTGACCATATCGGCATGCTTTTGATGATCTATCAATGCTTCATTTTTTAGTTGCACATTAACCTCCTACGAGGCAATAAAGCAAAACAGTTGACCTATATTTTCTTATATTTCTTTGTGTATTTTCTTCTATTACTTTTGCATTTTGAATGTCTGACATGTGTTCAAGTACACATTTTTTGGAAGACGCTTGGTTAGGCAAGACGCCCCTACCCTAGAAATATCCATCATAATATAATATTGTACGACATAGAAATGTCTTGGTAACCAATGTTCTTTCACAAGCTCCACAGAATATAGGTTTCAGGAGAGTTTTCAACGTCCATAAAATGGAACAAGTGGTTACATTTATGCCAGTGTTTAAAGATGGTGCAACAAACTGATGATCTAGACAAATTTGTTTGGAACCTTACTCTCTCGGTTTATTTACGGTTAAGCCTATGCGTTTGGATCTCATGAATGATCATGCTAGGTTTCTTCGTAAATGCATGTGGAAAGCTTAAAATCTAACTAAAAATTAAGATATTTATGTCGTTCCTTAATGATAAAGGCTTACTTACAACGGATAAGCTAGCAAAAAAGGAATTGGCGTGGATGTTAGAAGTGTTTTTTAACTCAAAAGTGACATTTGAGCATTTTTTTCTCACGTGTTCCTTTGCACATATTGTTTGGTGTATGGTCTATTTTGCGTAAAATATTCCTCCCCCAACCAATACGACAAACGTATTTAAAAATTAGTTAAACTAGCAAGGTGGCCCTCATAAATGCGAGGGCATCATCTTTACTTAGTTTATAAAATGACAAAGAAATTGGTGGTCCAAATATATTTCAGAATATAACTAATCTAGATAGACACCACAAATGTTATATTTGCTAAATAAAAAATTTACATGCACGAAAAAAGCTTATAGGTTATATTTAATTTGTGGGAGAATGTTTGGTATGAATTTTCAAGAATAACAGATATATATATCAACAATCGTATACATCATTCATACTCCATAAAGATTAGATCAATACATAGAAATAGAATATGTTATACCACGAGCTACCAATAGTTTATGTTATCTTAGATCAGCATGCTATGTTAAACATGTGACTCACGGTTAAAGCTGTTGAATACTCATACTCCCTCCGGCCCATATTAATTGACTCAAATTTGTCTAGATTTGAATAAATCTAGACACTATTTAGTATATAGGTTTATCCAAATTTTGACAAATCAAAGTCAATTAATATGGATCGGAGGGAGTAAAACAATTATACAATCTTGCCAATCGATAAACCTCAAGAAATAGCTAGAAAATATTTTACTTATGAAGTAATATATAATTAAAGATTGTATTCTTCCTTGAGAAGCAGGCCAACGGGTCTGCAAGTGTTAATTCGACACACAACACTCTCTCCTGGCATTAATTGATTTTTTTGTAGTGAAATTTTTAAATACGTGAATCTCGTAGTGGCATATATCGAATTGACTCATTGTTCAAAATTTTGAGAGCATTCTTGAGAACATATAGCATATCTATTTATTTTAAATGTATTGTATGTGGTTTGTGTAATAGAAACATGTAAGAGCTTCTAGGTTATCAGAAATTAAGGTGGAAATTTGTTTCTATTTTCTCTAAGAATGATAAATGTGCTAAGTATGTCACCATATGGCTCATATGATTCATATTGGCAGAAGAGACAACTGGAAATTCATGATTTCATATTAACATGGGAAGTTGTACGAGTATTTGCATTTTGGTGTGAAAAATTAAGGTTTTTGTCTCACCAAAATATCATATTGAGTCCACCATTTGAATCTGTCTTGATTACCCTGACATTCGATAACCCATAAGGCACTGTAATGTGGGGAACTACATACTTAACCTATCACATGTGTAGCCTTGTTTGTTTAGTTCATCGTTTTAGTAAGAAAACACAACTGCGGAGATAATCTACGGGGGCATGGAGAAAGGTCAAAGATGCAAAGGGATAATCTAGAACATTTTTCATTTTTTGTGATTTATTGGACTTTTTATATTGAGTGTAAAGCCCCCAGCCTATGCATTCATTGATGCACATAACATTTTATATTATTAAAAGTCAATAACCCAGCAATGTAACCAGACACAAATGAAAAGTTGAAAAAATAAAGTAGATGCATATTAGATTCATAGTCGTGTACTTTACTTTCTTTGAAATTATAGTACATCCCTTTATTTCAAACATTTGTGTTTTCAATATATTGATGTCTAGGTTGTGAATTATGAAACATTAACGAGATAATTTCTAGATACATTTCTCAAAGGATAATAACCGTCCTGATTAATGAGTGTCGACCATATGTGGCAGACATCTAATCTACAACCCAACATTTTTTACATTGACTTTTCTAGTTATTGTTTGAAATTTAAAGATTATTCTCTCATAAGAGAATATGTTTGATGACGCTAGTTCACCTCAATTTTTATGATTTTTTCCTCACTTTCAAGATATTTCTTACTAAAAGCAAACTATGTAGGTACAAACATAGCATGCATATTTAAGACTATAGGTTTATGGATTCATAGGTTTGTATTTTACAATTTTTTACTCTGGTTCACTCTATAAGCCTACCATGGAAATCTAAATCATCAATCCTCTAGATTTTGAAAAAAGCCAATGTACATCATCTGTCTACTAATTGCACAATGATAGCACATGATCATATGCTTTATATTGGCAAAAGAGACAACTGGATATTCGTGATTTCATATTAACATAGAAATTTTCAAGGGTATTTGAATTTCAGTGTGAAAATTCATACTTTTCTCTCACCAAAAAATCATACGGCAAACTGTGTCCACCATTTCGGCAGTCTGTGTTGATTGCCATCACATTTGATAACCCATCAGCCAGAGGTGGCGAACCACATACTTAACCTCTCACATATGTAGTTAAGATGTCTTGTTTGTTTGGTTCATCAGTTCAGTAAGAGCATCGTGATGGCTGAGATAGTTCTAGGGGACATGGAGAAATGTCAAAGATGCAAAGGGATAATCTAGATTTTTTTCAATTATTATGATCTAGTAATTTTTTCTAATAAGTGTAAAACCCCTGGCCTATGCATCCATTGATGCGCATAGCCTTTTATGTTATTAAAAGACAGCGAACCCGTCAAACGGAACCATACACAAATGAGAAAATGGAAAGAAAGCAGATGCAAATTATTGACAATTGGATATTTTGCTTTTTGTGGAAGATTCTAGTATATCCCTTTATTTTGAAAAATCGCGCATTAATTATATAGATGTGTTAATTGTAGATTATGAAATATTAAAGCAATATTTTTAAGATACCGTTTTCAAAGGATAATAACCGTCATGGTTACTATGTATCCTTTTCTTTTGCTCACAGATTACTGAGTATTCGACCATATGGAGCAGAAGTCTAATATACAATCCAGAGTGTTTTTATTTACATTGAGTTTTCTACTTAGTGTGGAAATTTAACGATTTTTCTTTCATAAAAGACGACATCTGATGACGTTAGTTCACCCCAATCTCTAGGGTTCTTTCTCACTTTGCAGAATTTTCTTTTGTAAAAGTAAACTATATGTATATACAGTCTTGTGTGCATATTTCAGAAAATAGGTTTATGTAGTCATAGGTTTGCCTTTACGGTTATTTTTTTACTCCCATTCATGATATAAGCATGCCATGGCAATGTAAATCATCAACCATCTCGATTTAAAAAAAAGGACGGGACTGAGCGTCCTCCGAAGGTTGGAAAAATTGCAGCCTCCGGGTCCTTCAGCTGACACCTGTCCACTTTTGTCTAAAAATCCACATTTGCTTTTATGTAGCAAACAACTATCCCGCTTTTGCTGTATGTGGCAAAAAAAACTGTTCATCCACCAAATACAAGAAAAAGACTAGTCTCACCAGAAATCGATTGACCTCGTCAAAGACCTCGCTGAAGACATTGAAGCAAAAATTTGCTTTACTGTAGCAAAAACGACTTTGCCGAAGACTCGCCGAAGAAGTTGTAGAAAAACTGTGTACTATTATAGCAAAATCACAGAATGGATGTAGCAATAAAATAATACAAATGTAGCATCCTAGCAATAAAAATTCCGGAGAGGTCCTCCAATGAAACTCTTATGACGCAAAATCGTAAAATGGTTGTAGCAAAAAAAATCTTCATGTGATGCAAAATCACCAAACGCTTGTAGAAAAAAAAACTCCTTATTAAGAGGCAAATCCAAAGAACAATTGTAGCACATGTTTTTTCTATGATGCAAAACCATAGAATTGTGATAGCAACGCCAGAACCCGCTCGCAGCACCGGCCACCAGCACCGGCCACCACCGACGGTTGTCGCAGTCGCCATCATCAAAGAAAAAACATGAACATATCTCTAAAGTGCTTATAGCATCATTGTCGGCCGCTTCCAGCAACGCTGTCTGCCGCTCGTAGCAACACTGACAACCACTGCCAATAGCAGTCCCGGCGCGCCGCCGCTTGTAGCAACACCGACTGCCGTTGGTAGCAGTTCTGGCCGACCGCTTGTAGAACCGCTAGCGGCCGCCGGTAGCAGTGTTGGCCACCGGCCACCGCATGTAGTAGCCGCCGACGCCGCATATAGCAGTCGCCGCCACCACCACGTGCAGCAAACATCGACGCTGCATGTAGTAGTCGTTGCCGTTGCTTGTAGCAAAAGCCGGCGACGCGCTGGCGCCGCTCGTAGCCGTCGCCGCCGCCACACGTAGCAGTCGCAGCTGCCGCATGTAGCAGCCGCCACGCCGGTCGCAGCATCACCCCCCTTCCTCGTAGCTCCAGTGAGCTCCACCACCGCCCGGAGCTCCGCCGCCCGGAACTCTCATCATGGCGGTGTCAGTCTGCAGCCATGGGAGTCAAGAAAGGTGCAGCGGTGGGAGGTTGGCCGCGGCATCGGGAGTCGAGCACGTGCAGCGGTGGCGCGCCTTGGTGCAGCAGTAGGTTGGACATGGCATCGCGGTGGTGCTTCCATGGGGATGCGGGGCGTTCTTGCAGAGGAAGGAGAGAAGAATTAGGATGGGGTAAAAATGAGTGGACGAGACAATGGTTAGGAAGATAAGAGCACCAACTATGGGGTAGTGTTACGGTCAGTGGCGAAGGACGAAAAAAATTGAGGTCTGGCGAACTTCAAAGCATTAAAAAAAATTGATGCAAAAAATCAAGATTGTGTCGACACATAAATAATTTATATGATCTTAAGCACAGTCACTTAGTACAATGGTAATAGCGACATGTATAAATCAAACTAAAACAAACAAACATACCAATAATAAAATTTAATGCCTTCTTGAAGTCCCCGGCAATGGCAAAGCTCTACTTGGCTTCTAAAAATCTTTTTTAATATCACCAAGATCAAGACTTTTAAATATCTCTCGCTCGATATAGCACGCCATTAAATTATGAGAAGCCTATATACTAAATGGTGTCTAGTTTTATTCAAATCTAGACAAATTTAAGCCAATTAAATATATATATATATATACACACGATTTTTTGCAAAAAATTGAGGTAGGGCAGCTGCCCTACCTTGCCCACTGAGGAGCTTCGTCCCTGGTTACGGTGTGGTTTCCAGCTATCCACGTAGACAGGCCACATGTGTGAAATATATGTCCTAATGGAAGCTACTCTATGTGAGGTCATACTCATACCTTTTTCTCTGACTCCCAGGGGCAATTGATTCCCACACCGCGATGCACAACGGTTGCCTCGTGGCTTTTGTCAGTGGAGAAGTGGGATAAGAGACCGCTTTTCTCTGCCATCGGTAAGTTTGGTTGAGTTGGCAACTAGAGTCCTACGTGGACGCCTGAGGCAGTGGTCCACCGTGGTGCGTTGGCTATGCCCTAAGGTGAGTCATTGGTGGGGCCCTATCTATCCTTGTCTCACGCAGTGGGGAACCTGTGGCGGATGTACAAGATGGAGGATGCGAAAATGCTAGCCTCCGGCTGAAACGTATTTTTTTGCCAAATATGCCTAAATGGAAAGTTCAACTAAATCTGACTTTTTTCCGAAACTAATTCGGAATCTGACCCCTGGGGTCGGCGCCAATGGCGTCGAAGTTGTACAGGTCGACGCCAAGATGAAGCAGTTGGGAGGCAGGGAGGTCGGCGCTGTTTTAAACGGAGCCGACCTCCTTCGGTTCGGTTTTCTGATGTGTGTCCGCCGACATATACAACTTCGGCGCCATTTTATACAGCGCCGACCCCAGGGGTCAGATTCCGTATTAGTTTTAAGAGGGGGTCAGATTCGGTTGAACTTCTTAGATTTGGCCAGATTTGGCAAAAAAATACGGCTAAAACGAAGCGTTTTCCTAAAAAACAATGCAAATCATCTACCTACAGATTACACAATGACGGACCGACAGCAGCCACATAAGTAATCAAGGGGAGAGCACCCTCTAAGAAGCGACCAAGCATTTTGTCTACAACGTTGCAGTGTATTTAACTTGTTATAAACATCTAGATACGCACGTTTCCATTTAAACGTGATTATAATTTTATTTTGTTCTACTTCTGGCTATATTGACTCTACCGGTATTTGTTTGATCTTTTTTTGGAAAGAGTTCAGGAACTACGTCTCATTAAAGAGTCAAGGAAGTGCTCTCTAAAAAAAGAGTCTAGGAAGTGCACATCCACCGATTGTGAAAACCGTGTTATATGATTTTTACGTGTCAAACTTCTATACATAAAATTACTTCTGATCTTATTAAATCCTAACCATAGATTTAAGATCTAACTAACTAAATAATTTAGATGACGTGGATCAACGTGGTGCCTTGAAAAACCCTTATATTGCTCTTAGTATATAATAGTAGATGAAAAGAGTTCTACGTCTCGTTAAGAGTCAAAGGAAGTGCTCTCTAAAAAAAAGGAGTCTAGGAAGTGCACCTCCCACCGATTGTGAAAACCGTGTTATATGATTTTTATGTGTCAAACTTCTATACATAACATTACTTCTGATCTTGTTAAATCCTAACCATAGAGTTAAGATCTAACTAACTAAATAATTCACATGACGTGGATCGACGTGGTGCCTCGAAAAAACCCTTTATATTGATTTTAGTATATAATAGATAGATAGACAGATAGATGTGATAGATAAGAAAAATAAGACTAGAGTACACATTGGTGTATTGTCTTTTTATTGGTCCATTTGGATATACAGAAATAATTTTTTTTAACAAGATAAAGGACACTATTTGTTTGTAAGTTATTCTTTTGACTACCCATTGGATTCAGGTTATGTCCTACCTGCACCAAACCGTATATGGATGACTACATCATTTCTCTTTTATTTCATCGTTGGGCACGTGTGTTGGATTTTTAGTGCTATTTTTGACCAATTCCCGTAGGTCACGCGCATAATGTTAAGTTCAAAATATAATTGTAAACAATTATCAAAAGGAGGACAAGATCACAACTGGTTTACTCATGACCAATGAACGATGTTCACCAAAACTTTTCTGTCAATCCAAAATACTCACGGATAGATAAACTGTTAACTAGCTATACTAGATAGATGTGGGATCGAGCCCTTGTCGCTGCTTGTGGAAGCTGAGGTTGGCGCTGAGCTGGCCGGGGGTGCTGCGGCCCAAACCGCGATGGCGCCTAGTGGACCAGAGTAAGCCTTGCAGGAGCCCGTTGTCGATGTCCTGGATGCTTCCCAGGAGGTGCGCAAGGAGGTTCTTACACAGGCTGTTGATGGGCCTTTACCTGCTACTATCCCTGGCACGCAGGATGTGAATGTTTCTTCGTTGCAATCGGATGCACTGCCTCCTGTCTACACGCGGAAGACCCCAGTGGTCCATGTGCTGCGATGGAGTGCCCCACCCGACGGACAGTGATGGTTCAGCTACGACGGATGAAGACTCCTTTTTTTTTGAACCGAGGGCGGTCCCGAAGGACCTAGATTGCTGCCATTTAGTCAAAGCGGTGGAGGTACAGTTACAAAGGGGCCCTTCAGAGAAACGGAAATAACACACAAGCCCCTGGATTTTGCATAGAGGACCCTAGATCTAATTCCACAAACGAGATCCGGTCCTCCGCCTCCTTCGCTTCCGATGGGTGCGCTCGAGCTCCGGCCACCACCCTCTTCACCGGGGAACAAGCCACTTGGGAAGGGGGCAGCGTGGGACGCCGCCGTCGAGCCACCAACTCCTGGCCTCCGATGGAGGTTGAAGATGCGCCTTGCAGGCGCCACGAGCCGCCGGTTGTCGGCGTGGATCAGAGGCTGGCACGCCGCCGCCTCTGTGGAAGAACTCGCCTCTGCAGCAGTGGTATCCCTCAGCCGGCCAAGATCGAGACGAAAGACTTCAAGAACCCACACCCCCTCGCCTCCACGGCCGGCCAGGGGCAGGATCTTGTCATCGGCGTCCCGAGTCCGCCGACCAACGCGCTTATTGGAGGAGCTTGCAGCCGGGGACACAGTTACCTTCCACCATGGAAGGAAGAACATCCCTGCAGACGCCTCCGCCGCCGTGCGCGCCATCAGCAGCGAAGAAGAGCTCCAGGCTTCAGCTTTATTAGCGGAGATGCCTGGCCTCTGACCTTCCAGCGACGAACGCCCCTGCCACTAGGACGCCACGAGGAAGGAGAGCACCAGGACGCGCTGATGGCAGCTGAGATCCACCGGCGTCCTACTCCCACACACGGCCATCTTGGACAAACCAAACCCTAACCTAAATCTACCTACTCCGGTACTGCCCCGTCGCCGCCTCCAGCCAGCATCACCGCCGGATTTGGGTCGGGGGAGGCCCGGGAACACACAGACGACTCTCAACGGGAGAAGCGCGTAGGGAGAGGGGAGGGGGAGAAGGGGGAGCTGGATGAAGACTCCTTGGTGAAGGCTATGTGGAGGAAGGCCGACAAGAACTTGGATTCTAATGGTAATATGCCATCGTCGACCTTTCTTTCTTTTCCTTCTACGCATATTTCATCAAATCTTAATAGTGTAGGTATTTCTCTTGGTAAGAATGTTAGTGATGTTTCTATTTCTACTAAGGTCTTGAGACGGATGGAATTCGACCGGCTAACGGTTGCTCCAAAAGTTTCGACCTCTGTTGTTTCCACTTACTCTGATGAGGAGGAGGATGTGAATGCCACAACAGATGGTCAGCTCCTATCTCATTTAGTAGGTGAAGTTCTGGAGGTTGGTTTTGACGAGAACAGACTAAGTTCAGTTTATGAACTAACTGCTTCTGGTCAAAAATCTTCCTCTGGTAAAAAATGTAATAAGTCTCGGAAACGAGATTTAGCTCCTAAATCTATTTTTGTTTCCCAATAAATGGCATGTTCTTGAATAGCAGAGGTCTTCGTGACTTGGCTAAACATTTACATATCGCACTTTATGCTAGGGAACATAATCTAGATTTTATAGCTATTTTTGAAACGGGTAGACGAGAATTCTCACAAAGTTTACTGGATCGCCTTTCAGGGGCTATGACTTTGTGTGGAATTCCCATCCACCCAGGGGACGGTCGGGCGGCATATTACTCGGTGTAAGAGCTGATACCATGGATATTTTAGCTTGTTCGGAAGGAGATTTTCATATAAAGCTCCATATCCGTAATAAAGCTGACAATTTTACATGGAGCCTTGTCACTGTGTATGGTGCGGCCCAGGATGCGTTCAAGGATAAATTCCTTCAAGAATTGGTGAATTTAACTAAGGATAATCCATACCCTATTCTCATAGGGGGATTTCAATCTGTTTCGATTCCCATTCGAAAAGAGTAAAGGACGGTTTGACGATCATTGGCCATTCCTTTTAATGTTGTCATAGACAGACTTGACTTGAAGGAAGTATCCATGATCGTACGACAATTTACTTGGGCTAATTGTCTACCAGATCCTACATACGAAAAACTTGATCGTGTTTTGATGGACTCTTATTGGGAAGAGCACTTTCCACGAGTCTCTATACGCGCTCTCGAACGTATTGAAGCTCTGTCTGACCATGCTCCCATTTTATTGACCACTGGTTTACCTCGGACGCGATGCTCCCATCCATTCAAATTTGAACTTGGATGGTTACATCGAGAGGGTTTCTAGGATGTGGTTAAAACAATATGGGAAAGACCGGTTCCGGGTAGTACCCCAATCCAGAGGTGGAATTATAAAGTGCGTTTAACACGCAAACACCTTGGGGGATGGGCACGACACACAACTGGTATTCTTAAAAAGGAGAAGCAACATCTTTCGTCTATTATAGACGAACTCGAGGATCTTGTAGAATTTCGTTTGTTAACAACGCAAGAAATTGAGCTTAAAAGCAATGCAAATACGGAGGTAGCACGAATTCTGCGCGAAGAGGAATTAAAATGGTATCAACGTTCCAAATCTCAATTTATTTTGCATGGAGATTCTGTTGGAGATATTCCCTAGAGGCAATAATAAAAGTAGTTATTATTATATCTTTGTGTTTATGATAAATGTTTACATTCATGCTATAATAGTATTAACCGCAAACATTAATACTTGTGTGAATTGTAAACTAAATTAGAGTCCCTAGTAAATCCTCTTTATAATACTAGTTTGTTGGTTAATAGATGATCGTGGTTTCCCGATCATGAGCATTGAGATGTTGTTAACAACAAGATCATATCATTAGGAGAATGGTATGATGGACATACTCCTATAGATAAGTGTAGCATTAAGATCAAGTCATTTCAATAGTTCGTTTTCTATAAGCTTTCTGATACATAGTAACCTAATTCCTTCGACCATGAGATCATGCTAATCACCATCACCAGAAGGATGCTTTGATGACATCAAACACCACACCATAACTGGGTGGCTATAAAGGTGGCATTGAGTGTTCGAAAAGTATGGGTTGAGGCACATGGATCAAGAGTGGGATTTGTCCGTCCATATGATGGATAGATATGCTTTGGGACATCTCGGTGGAATGTCATCCAATTAGCTTACAAGCATGTGACTGGCTCACAAGGGATCACATATCACGGGAACGAGAAAAGAGTACTTATCGGTAACGAGGTTGAACTAGGTATGCAGAGATACCGACGATCAAAACCTCGGATAAGTAAACTATCGTGAGAAAAAGAGAAATTGGTATCATATGTAAGTGGTTCATTCGATCGCAAAGTAATCGTAGAAATATGTGGGAGCCATATGAATTTCCAGATTGGGTGTGCTAAAACCTAGATCTCATGGAAACCCTAATCCACCATAACTCGCATCGACTTAGGCGAAGCCCTGCGGGATCTTCCCTCTACTTCTGACACCACGCCGTCGTGCTTCCGGAATCACGAAGGGAGAACTACAACCTCCACTGCCTACTGGAACAAGGGATAGGAAGGTCTTCATCGGGTACCGAACGTGTGACCGACTGCAAAAGCGCTGCCGGAACGCAGCGCCGGAAGGATCGTCTACGCGATCTTGAGATCAGCAAGTGTACGACTACATCACCCACGAGAATCTTCTCTCGTTAACCGCTTTGGAATCTTCGAGGGTGAGTGCTTCTATCGACTTGTTGCTACAATCTAGTAGATAGATCTTGGCTTGTTTGTGTGCATGCGGTAGAATTTTTTTGTTTTCCATGCTACGAACCCCTACAGTGGTATCAGAGCCGTGTCTATATGTAGATCTGTTGCATGAGTAGAACACAATGGTCATTGTGGGCGGTGGTGCTTTTATTATCAATTGTCTTTTGTGTACTTTGCATCTTGCGATATGATGGGATGAAGCGGCCCGGGCTAACCTTACATGACATCGTTCATGAGACTTGCTCCACGCTCAACATGCAACTTGTATTGCATAAGTGGCTTTGCGGGTGTCTGTCTCTCCTATCATAGTATAGATTCAATTTACAACGGGCACTTGATAGTTCAAGCATCAACATTGTGGTTCTTGTTCGTAAGTTCGAACGACACTTATTTAAAGCCCCAAACCACGTAAAATATGCAAAGAAAATTAGAGGCGTCTAACTTTGTTTTGCAGGGGTGTGCTGTGATGTGATATGGCCATGATTGTGATTATATATGATGTATGCAATGTTCCTTATTGTAAGTTGGCAACCGGCAGGAGCCATATGGTTGTCCTTTAAATTCCGTTAAGACCTGCGTGTCTATTCAAAGTAGTTGTAATAGTTGAAGCTGGTGGAATACAATCATGAAACGGCGCCATTGACCTTGACGCCATACCGGTGATGATGGAGATCATGTTCGTGCTTGAAGATGGAGATCGGAAGCACAAGAAGAAAGGCCATATCATATCACATATTATGAATTGCATGTGATGTTAATCCTTTTATGCATCTTGTATTGCTTAGTACATGACGGTAGCATTATAAGATGATCCCTCAAACACATAATTTCAAGTTTTAAAGTGTTCATCCTTAGTAAGCACCGTTGCTAAATCTCGTTGTTTCGAAGCACCGCGTGATGATTGGGTGTGCTAGATTCTGCGAGTGTATACAACGTGAGCAAGCCAGATTTGCTCATGTGGAAGCTAATGTTTGATCTTGACGAGCCTAGCATTTACAGACATGGTCTCGGAACACGGATCACCAAAAGGTAAAGCATGAGTCATATAGAATATATGATGAACATGTTGATTGTTCGCCATTTAAGCTACATCAACTCTCGTGATGATCGGTTTTGATGTGGTGGATTTGGTTCATGTGATCACTAAAACAATGTGAGGGATATTGTTTTGAGTGGGAGTTCACCTAGATTAATTTAACTATTAATAAGAACTCAATTTGTCATAAACTTAGTCTAAACTATTGCAAATATGTTGTAGATCAATGGCGGACCCTACCATCAATTTTAATGCGTTCCTAGAGAAAGAAAAGTTGAAAAACAATGGAAGCAACTTCGCGGATTGGTTCTGCAATTTGAGGATTGTCCTCAATGCTGATAATTTGACCTATGTGTTGGATGCACCGCTGGGTGACCCGCCTGCAGCTAATGCTACCGATGAGGTAAAGAATGTTTTCCTCGCTCGGAAGAATCAGTACTCCACAGTTCAGTGTGCTATCTTGTATGGTTTGGAATCGGAGCTTCAGAAAAGGTTTGAGAACCATGACCCACATGATATTGTCCGTGAACTCAAAATGATATTTGAGGCTCACGCGGCAGTTGAGAGTTATGAGGCTTCTGAAAAGTTCTTTAACTACAAGATGGAAGAGGCAGCTCCGTCAGTGAGCACGTGCTTAAGATGTCTGGGCATGCAAGTAAACTCCAAAGCTTGGGTATAGTGATTCCTAATGCTTTGGGGATTCACCGTGTCCTCCAATCACTACCACCAAGTTACAAGAACTTTGTGATGAACTACAACATGCAAAACATGGACAAGTCGTTGCCAAAACTCTTCTCCATGTTAAAGTCTGCAGAAGTGGAGATCAAGAAAGAGCACCAAGTGTTGTTGGTCAATAAGACCACCAAATTCAAGAAGCAAGGCAAGTCTAAGAAAAAGGGAAACTTCAAGAAGGACGGTAAGAAAGTTACCGCGTCGGCGAAGAAGACCAAGGCTGGGCCTAAGCCTGATACTGAGTGCTTTTACTACAAGGGAGAGGGTCACTGGAAGCGGAATTGTCCAAAGTACTTGGCGGATTTGAAGAACGGCAACATCAAGAAGAAAGGTATATCTGATATACATGTTATTGATGTGAATCTCACTAGTACTTAGCAGTGCCTGGGTATTTGATACTGGTTCGGTTTCTCATATTTGTAACTCGAAACAGGTACTGCAGAATAAACGGAAGCTAGCGAAGAACAAGGTGACGATGCGCGTTGGAAATGGATCAAAGGTTGATGTGATCGCGGTCGGCACACTACCTCTTCATCTACCATCGGGATTAGTTTTATACTTAAATAATTGTTATTTGGTGCCTGCGTTGAGCATGAACATTATATCTGGATCATGTTTATTGTGAGACGGTTACTTGTTTAAGTCCGAGAATAATGGTTGTTCGATTTATATGAGTAATATGTTTTATGCACATGCACCTTTGATAGATGGTCTATTCTTATTGAATCTCGATTGTGGAAATACACACATTAATAACATTGAAGCTAAACGTTTGAAAATGAGCGATAACTCGACCTATATGTGGCACTGTCATCTTGGTCATATTGGAGTGAAGCGTATGAAGAAACTCCATTCCGATGGACTTCTTGAATCACTTGATTTCGAATCACTTGAAAGATGTGAAGCATGTCTGATGGGTAAAATGACTAAGACTCCATTTTCTGGTATGATGGAGCAAGCTACGACTTATTGGAAATCATACATACCGATGTGTGTGGCCCAATGAGTGTAGCATCGCGCGGTGGTTATCGTTATGTTCTTACCTTCACGGATGACTTGAGTAGATATGGGTATATCTATTTCATGAAGCATAAGTCCGAAACTTTCGAGAAGTTTAAGAAATTTCAAAGTGAGGTAGAGAATCAACGTAACAAGAAGATTAAATTTCTACAATCTGATCGTGGAGGTGAATATCTAAGTTACGAGTTTGGCGAGCATTTGAAGAAATGCGGAATACTTTCACAATTGACACCGCCGGAAACCCCATAGCGTAATGGTGTGTCCGAACATCGTAATCGAACTCTCTTAGATATGGTTCGTTCTATGATGTCACTTACAGATTTACCGCTATCGTTTTGGGGTTATGCATTAGAAACATCCGCATTCACTTTAAATAGGGCACCATCTAAATCCGTTGAAATGACACCATATGAATTATGGTTTGGGAAGAAACCTAAATTGTCGTTTCTTAAAGTTTGGGGTTGCGAAGCTTATGTAAAGAAGTTACAGCCAGACAAGCTTGAACCCAAAGCGGAAAAATGCGTCTTTATAGGATACCCGAAGGAAACTATTGGGTATACCTTCTATCATAGATCCGAGGGCAAAATTTTCGTTGCCAAGAATGGATCCTTTCTAGAGAAGGAGTTTCTCTCGAAAGAAGTGACTGGAAGGAAAGTAAAACTCGACGAGGTTGATGAACCTTCTCTCGAACTTGCAAGTAGCACAGCACCGGAAGTAGTTCCTGTGGCGCATGCACCAATAAGAGAGGAAGCTAATGATGTTGATCATGAAACTTCGGTTGAAGTTACTACGGAACCTCGCAGGTCGACGAGAACTCGTACAAACTCCTGATTGGTATGATCCCGTTATGAGTGTCATGTTGGTGGACAACACCGATGACCCTGCGACATATGAGGAAGCGATGATGAGCCCATATTCCAATAAATGGCAAGAAGCCATGAAATCCGAGATTGGATCCATGTATGAAAACCAAGTATGGACTTTGGTGGACTTACCGGATGGCCGGAAGGCTGTCGAGAATAAATGGATTTTCAAGAAGAAAAAAATGCTGATGGTAATGTTACTATCTATAAATCTCGACTTGTCTCAAAAGGGTTTCGAAAAATTCAAGGAGTTGACTACGATGAGACTTTCTCACCAGTAGCAAAGCTAAAGTCTATGAGGATTATGTTAGCAATCGATGCATATTATGATTATGAGATATGGCAGATGGATGTCAAAACAGCATTCCTCAATGGAGACATTGATGAAGAGTTGTATATGATGCAACCCAAAGGTTTTGTCGATCCTAAAGATGCTAACAAGGTATGCAAACTTCAAAGATCCATATATGGATTGAAGCAAGCATCACGGAGTTGGAATCAACGTTTTGATAAGGTAATCAAAGCTTTGGTTTTATACAAACTTATGGAGAAGCTTGTATTTACAAGAAAGTGAGTGGGAGCTTTGTAGCATTCTTAATACTATATGTAGATGACATATTGTTGATTGGGAATGATGTAGACCTTCTTAATAGTGTCAAGGATTATTTGAATAATAGTTTTTCAATGAAAGATCTTGGCGAAGTAGCTTACATATTAGGCATAAAGATTTATAGAGATAGATCGAGACGCCTAATATCATTGTCACAGAGTACATATTTGGACAAAGTTCTAAAGAGGTTTGGAATGGAAGATAGCAAGAAAGGGTTCTTGCCCATGTTGCCCAATACGACCTTGAGTAAAACTCAAAGTCCTGCAACGACAGAAGATAGAGAAAGGATGAGTAAGACTCCCTATGCCTCAGCCATAGGATCTCTTATGTATGCCATGCTATGTACTAGACCCGACATTGCATATGCTGTTAGTTTGACTAGCAGATATCAAAGTGATCCAGGAGTGGATCATTGGACAGCGGTCAAAAACATCCTTAAGTACTTGAGAAGAACTAAGGATATGGTTCTTTCTTATGGAGGTGATGAACAGCTTGTTGTTAATGGTTATACCGATGCTAGTTGGAACACCGATCCAGATGATTCTAAATCTCAATCTGGATAAGTATTTACTTTGAATGGTGCAACAGTTAGCTGGAAGAGTGCAAAGCAAAACGTTGTGGCGAGATCTTCAACTGAATCGGAATACATAGCTACTTCGAAGGGTTCACAAGAGGCGATATGGATGAAGGAGTTCATTATAGAGATCCGTGTGGTTCCAAGTGCGCTGGACCCAATGTCTATCTACTGTGGTAACATGGGTGCTATAGCCAATGCGCAAGAACCAAGGTCACACAAGAAGCTGAAGCACATCAAGCTACGTTTTCATGCTATTCGAGAGCATGTCCAAGATGGTGACATAAAGATTTGCAAAGTACACACAGATCTGAATGTGGCGGATCCATTGACTAAACCTCTCCAGAGGGCAAAACATGACCAACACCAAACCGCCATGGGTGTTCGGTATATTTCCATGTAATCTAGATTAGTTGACTCTAGTGCAAGTGGGAGACTGTTGGAGATATGCCCTAGAGGCAAAAATAAAAGTAGTTATTATTATATCTTTGTGTTTATGATAAATGTTTACATTCATGCTATAATAGTATTAACCGGAAACATTAATACTTGTGTGATTTGTAAACTAAATTAGAGTCCCTAGTAAAGCCTCTTTGTAATACTAGCTTGTTGGTTAATAGATGATCATGGTTTCCCGATCATGAGCATTGAGATGTTGTTAACAACAGGATCATATCATTAGGAGAATGGTATGATGGACATACTCCTATAGATAAGTGTAGCATTAAGATCAAGTCATTTCAATAGTTCGTTTGCTATAAGCTTTCTGATACATAGTAACCTAATTCCTTCGACCATGAGATCATGCTAATCACCATCACCGGAAGGATGCTTTGATGACATCAAACACCACACCGTAACTGGGTGGCTATAAAGGTGTCATTGAGTGTTCGGAAGGTATGGGTTGAGGCACATGGATCAAGAGTGGGATTTGTCCATCCATATGACTGATAGATATGCTCTGGGCCCTCTCGATGGAATGTCATCCAATTAGCTTGCAAGCATGTGACTGGCTCACAAGGGATCACATATCACGGGAACGAGAAAAGAGTACTTATCGGTAACGAGGTTGAACTAGGTATGCAGAGATACCGACGATCAAAACCTCGGATAAGTAAACTATTGTGAGACAAAGGGAAATTGGTATCGTATGTAAGTGGTTCATTCGATCACAAAGTAATCGTAGAAATATGTGGGAGCCATATGAATTTCCAGATTCCTCTATTGGTTATTGATCGGAGAAGTGTCTCGGTCATGTCCGCATAATTCACGAACCGTAGGGAGACACACTTAAGGATTCGATGTTGTTTAGTAGATATGGAATGTTAATAGGGATACCGAATGTTGTTTGGAGTCTCGGATGGGATCCGGGATATCACGAGGAGATCCGGAATGGTCCAGAGAATAAGATTCATATAAGGAAAGTCAGATTCCGGAGTTCAGGAAAGTTTCCGATGTTTTCATCAGAGAGGTTCTAGAAGGGTCTAGAAGGTTCACCAGTCCGGAAGGAGAATGGTCCATGAATGTGTCATGGATAAGTGGAATGATTGGATCATATCCTAGATCACTTGGTGTGTGCATTTGTAAGAGAGAATTAAAGCTCTAAATTGAAAGTCAAACGGGAGTTTAAAAAGTCAAACTGGAACAATGGTTTCCTAGTGGGAGAAGAAACAAGTCCTTCTCTCAATCCAACTTGGGTTTGGGTTTGGATTCAAACCCACCCCTCCCAAGGCTGCCCCCCCTCTCATAAATAGAGGGGGAGGGCTGCCCCAAAGCACACAAGCCCTACCTTTCTCCACCCGAGCCGCCGCCGCCGGTTCGTCGCCGCTGCCCTAGCCACCGCCGACACCTCCTCCTCCTCCCGGTCATCTAAACCCTAGATCTCCGGGAAACCCTAATGCACCATAACTCGCACCAGCTTAGGCGAAGCCCTGCGGGATCTTCCCTCTACTTCCGACACCACATCATCGTGTTGTCGGAATCACGAAGGGAGAACTACAACCTCTGCTGCCTGCTGGAACAAGGGAGAGGAAGGTCTTCATCGAGTACCGAACGTGTGACCGACTGCGGAAGCGCTGCCAGAACGCAGCGCCGGAAGGATCGTCTACGCGATCTTGTGATCGGCAAGTGTACGACTACATCACCCACGAGAATCTGCTCTCGTTAATCGCTTTGGAATCTTCGAGGGTGAGTGCTTCTATCGACTCATTGCTACAATATAGTAGATAGATCTTGGCTTGTTTGTGTGCATGCGGTAGAATTTTTTTTGTTTTCCATGCTACAAACCCCTACTGATTCGAATACAAGGTACTTCCATAGTGTGGCCAATTGCCGACATAAGAAGAAGCTTAATCGATCTTTAACGCAAGATGATGAGACGATTGAGGGACATGAGCAGTTGAAATCATATATTACAAATTACTACAAATGTTTGTTTGGGGAACCAGAAGAAGGTACCTTCTCCTTAGACGAGACCCAAACAGATGATGTACCTCAGGTGTTTGATGAGTAAAATAGCCTATTGACTGCTCCCTATTCAGAGGAGGAGGTCGAGAAGGCTGTTTTCCAAATGGAACATAATAAAGCCCCTGGTCCTGATGGCTTCTAGCTGAGTTTTACCAAACTTTTTGGGATGTTATCAAAACAGATCTTCTTGCCATGTTTGTTGCCTTGCACTCTGGCCAACTAGACTTGTTCAGATTGAATTTTTGTGAGATTATTTTATTACCTAAGGTTAATGAAGCAGAACGGATCCAACAATATAGACCCATCTGTCTTCTTAATGTTTGTTTTAAGATTTTCACCAAAATTACGACCATTAGGTTAAATTTAGTGGCCGATCATGTAGTTCGCCCCTCGCAAACTGCCTTCATGCAAGGTCGTAACATACTTGACGGTGTAGTTACCTTACATGAAACAGTTCGTGAACTACATAGAAAGAAACTGAACGGGGTCATTCTAAAAATTGATTTCGAGAAGGCCTATGATAAAGTCAAATGGTCTTTTCTTCAACATACTCTTAGGATGAAAGGTTTCTCCTCTGAGTGGTGGTCTTTAATAAACAGCTTTGTGTCGGGAGGTTGTCATGGTATTGCCGACGAGTACGCCATGGAGGGGTCCTCACAGTGCGTGTTTAGAGATGTGGGGGAAGGCGGACGGTTGACAGGTATGAGGTAACATAGCTTACCCAGGTTCAAATCCCACAACGGTGGCGGAATCCTACTCCTGCTATAAATCACTATAAGGGCAATACGCCGAGTTACAGGAATTGGTTCGATGTGCAAGGTGTATGCTGAATCGATACTAGGTTGTGCCCTAAAGGCTCCCATAGGCCTGACTTATATAGTCGCCAGGTCCTAGGGTTACAGGAAAAAGTCCTATCCAGACAGGTTACAGAGTCCTACACTGCTTACAACTAGTCTAACATGTATTTCACTCCAAGGCTCCGGGTACGTTGGTGACTCCTCCGTAGCCTTCCTTTATACGGCATGGGCCTCCCTTCTGGATCCATCTAACTGGGTCGCCCAGCAGGCCATGGGCCATGCTACCAACTATGGGCCACCCGGGTTATCCGGATAAGATACAAGCTATGAGGATACCCATATAGCATATCCCCAACAGTAGCCCCCGGAGAACTCCGAAATCTTGCGTTGTCTTGCCTCTTCAGGTTGAATGCTCCGTCTATATGGATATCGGCAAATCGTCAATCAATATCTTGTAGTCCTCCCAAGAACCCTGCAAGGCTTTCTCCGTCTTCAACATGTAAGTCGGAGAATTATTGAATCTTCTATCATACTCTTCCGTAGCCGGACTGGATCTGTCCATGCCGGAATATTCCGATGTGATGGTTCACCTACTAGTGACAACTAGGGCGACGTAGACATAGGTCAGCAACGCCTCATAACTCACACATGCAGATAACAAAATCATGTCCTTTTTTCCCGCGCGAGCGATACGAACCATTGGCGGTGACGGTTGGAAACGTGGCGAAATGACGTGCCCGCACACGTCGCCCACGCGCCAACCATTCGATCGTCTAGCACGAATCTTGACGCCAGGGGTTATAAATTGCAACTATGGTGGATTTTTACTTTTCACCTCATTCTCCTCCCGCGTCGTCTTCTTCCTCCAGCAAGCGCCTCCTCGAGCTCTTCGCGTGTTTCGCGAAAAACCCTAGCCCTTCTATCCTTCCAACCACCACCTCCCCCTTCCAATGGCAAGCAGCAGCTCTGCTCTCTCCATGGCGGCGTCAGGCGATGCTGTGGCGAAGCCAGCGAGCACCGTGCTCGTGCCTCCAGAGGGTTTGGTGATCCCCAAGTCCGCGATGGTCGAATCCACCGGCAGCGACCATAATCCAGCGGCGCTAGAGCTGCTGGAAGAGGAAAGATATTCCCACAAAGGGGACTGGCACGGCTCGGACATCACAGACCATGACATCAAGGAGTTGCTCGTCGAGGGCTACCTCCCTGTGGCGGAGGGGCTTGCCTGGCGGGCGGCGCCGGTCGGCGAGGTCACCCCTTCTCCCCAAGCCGGAGAGAAGGTCTACCTCAAAGCCCAATTGGTACGCGGCATTTCCCTGCCCATCTCCAATTTCTTCCTAGTTGTCCTTAGCCATTACCGAGTACAGCCTCAGAACCTCTCCCCAAATAGCATCCTCATGCTTAGCAACTACGCGGCGCTCTATGAGGGTTACTTAGGGATTACGCATAGGCTAGATCTCTTTATTTACTTATTCACCGTCAAGCGGGAAGCCGGAGCCGGCAAGGATGAGCTTAGGAACCGCGGGACAATTAGCTTTAAGATCTGGCCTGGTCGGCGGTTCCCCGACATCGTCGGACATGAATCTTGCAAGAACTGGCAACAGACATACTTCTACGACCCAGATATCCCTCTGTCTGGCCGAGAAGAAACGTATCCGGACTTTGTCGATGGAGCCGCCGCTGAAGCCCCGACATGGAGGTCCCAAGCAACCCTTCCCTCCGACGATGAAGCCTCCCGCACCATAAGGCGAATAGAGTGGTTATAGACACTGGTTTGACCAGGTTGGACCTAGCCATGTGCTAGTTCATTAGACGGATCCAGCCTCTGCAGCACCGCTCGAAGTTGATGCATGAGTACACCAAGGATAGGAAGGACAACCTCCGCATCTCCGAGTACAATTTCTCGATTGACTCCGTCAAGCTTCGACTCAAGGACATCGTCAAGGTGAAGGATAGGAAGCGAGGCTTCACCATCACCTACGACATGTTCGTTGACGGCACGTGCCCAAAGGTATGATGTTTATTTTCCGTGTATGACATATACTCCAGTTCTTCCGTCTAACCATTACCATCTTCATCTAACACTTGTGGGATTTCACTTAACAACTCAGCAGTCTAGATGAGGATAGCATGGCTGTCCAAATCTATGACACAAAGATGAAGGAAGTCACCGTCGTGTCCGACGACGATGTCCCGCTGGCGCGAAAGCGGAAGAGCTCCGCCTCTGACGCTGCCGATGGAGGCAAGAAGAAGAAGACGGAGGGTGGAGCCTCCAAGAAGAGTATCGCCTCCCTGGAGGCGGAGAAAAGAAATGTTACCGGGATCCCTTTCGCCAAAGCACCCCATGTCGTGTAAGCTTCTTTCTCTCCGAAATTTGTCCATTGCTTGTCTTATTCCTGTACTTATACTTTTTGTACGTTTCAGGAAGAAGGCCACTACTAGCTTGAAGAAGACCTCCAAGACTTTGGGGGCTTCTAGAAATATTAAGGATATGTTGCATCATGACGTGTCTCCACACGCATCTCCCGCCATCGCCCCTATTACTCCATGCGTCCAGCCTACGTCTGCTCCGACAAGCTCATAGGCAAAAGATGCATCTGGCCCTTCCACCATGGAAGTAGACTCAGGTGCCTCCGCGGAGCTTGCCGTTGTCGGAGAACAGGCAACACAAGAGAGTACCGCAACTCAAATGGCTGAAGCTCCGGGTAAGGATGCCATCGGTAGCAGTAAGGTGGTGGTTGTTGGTGGAACTTCTGCTGAAGGCGGCGCCTCCGCACCTAGGACAACCGTAGAATTCCCGAAGATAGTCTACCCGGCACTTACGCCGAGTAGCTCCGCTTTGGTTCCTGGTGCGGCGCCAACATCTCCAACATGCGGTCATGAGGAGCTTCTCCGGCAAGCATATATCTTGCAAGGAAATATCCTTTCCTTCGGCAAGTTGCTTGCTGAGAGCGCTACCAACCTCAAGATCATTGCACTTGTAAGTTTCATTTGCCTGTTGCATCTTATATGAGTATTCCACTGTAGCCCTCGAGGATTTAGACAGAAAACCATAGGTCTTTGCATCTAAATACTCTAAGAGTGACTAAGATAGAAAATCTCTCACTGTAGCCCCCAAGTATCTAGTTTGAATGAATTATTCTGACTAGATACTTTCAGAGTAGCATACGCAGTGTTTGTAAATTTCAATATTGTAGCCCCCAAGTCTCTGGTTGTAACTGAATTAGTTTCGACTAGATACTTAAAGAAATTCTAAGCATATGACTGAGTTTAAAAACTTTATACTGTAGCCCCCAAGCTTCTAGTTGAAAACTGAAGCAATCTGACTAGATGCTTAAAGAAAGACTAAGCATATTGCTAAGTTAAAAAACTCTCACTGTAGCCCCCAAGCCTCTAGGTGGATAATTATCCGGCTAGATGCTCCAAGTAGACTAAACAACGTTAAATTTTCTTTCCACATAATGAGAATGCTCGAAGAGGTGTGGCCAACGAGAAGTTCCAGAAGATGCGTGCGGATTTGGAAGCCGAAAAGGGTAAAACTGCCTTCTTGAAGGAACAAATCATCAAGAGCGAGAGTCTGTTTTTCCTTTCGTTTTCGTATTCCGACTTGGTCGTGTGCCAACATTCTCCGAGTACTTATTGTGTCCTTGTCCGACAAGGACAAGGACAGTGTAGATCAATCCAAGCATATTCAGCAGCTGGATAGCGAAAACAAGATCCTTAAGCAGGAGAGGAAGGATATGCTGAAGATGCACGAGGACTCCATGAAAGTCCTGCAAGAGTCCGCCAACACGGAGATGAACCGCTTGAAGGAGGAGATCGCGATGCTGAAAGAGCAGAAGAAAGCTGCCGATGAGCAAAATCAGCGCAATCTCGAAGCAAACAAGATCCTCCGACAAGAACGGGACTCCATGGCGAAAACTCTCCAGCAGACTGAGATTAGCATCTTCAGTAAGTGATTCTCCGCCTTGTACTTCTGTAAGCTAGATACTCTGAACTTTTTGTGTTATGGAACTCATGCGTTCCTTTGTTGGAATTTGTAGCTCCTATTGGGTTGACCCAGTCGCCTCCTCTGCCAAAAGAATGCATGGTCCTTGCCGGCAACTTTATCAACACCGCCATCAAGCAGACCAAGGAGATAGCCAAACCCCTCTAGATTAACATCAAAGCGGTGGATTCCGTGGCGAAGTTCTCGGAGATCTTGCGCTGATCCCCCGAGCATATTGCAAGCTGTAAATCTTCATGTACCCGGGGTGGCACGAGGATGGCGCTGTCAATGGTCAAGGCGCACTACGAAAACGCCGACATCGACACGGTGACCTCCGGTATCCCCGACATGGACGACGATGGCCAGAAAATAGATCACAAAGCTATCTTGGTGTCGCTCGTGGGTTTTGATACCAGAGTCGCCGAGTTGGTCGACCCTAACGTCTTCGTGCCCATGGAAACCATTGACGGTGACAACCAAAGCTCCTCTGGGCCCCCTCAACACCGCCGACTTCGAGGAGGATGACTCTCCTATTGCTGCTGATGTTACATCCAAGTTGCCTGTGCCAGAGGAATGAAAAAACAATATGTAACATTTGTTTCCTCTGGAATTTGTATGCGAAAAAAAACTACTTGTTAATTTAAGGCGGAAAACAATGGTTGTTATGTCCTGCTACTCAAGAACTGGTTCCAGCATGTATATATTTTTTAAACAAGTGCTGGTTTATCCATTACTCTGGTTTTTATGCTTGACTTTTTGTGAGCAGGAAGACTCGTTGTCGGAACTATGCACTCAGGCGATGATGCCCAATGTCACCGTCAATAACCTAAGCACAAAATCGCCGACAATAAGTGCCAAAAGTCACTACTCCAGAATCCACATAAAAACAACAAAGAACGTGTAGACCAGAAAACTTAAGCTAATGCCCGTAGTCGGAATTTTCACAAGTGCAATCACAAAGCTTGTGCATAAAGGTTTTATATGATCCAAAAATGAACACTGAAGGAGGTAAAAGACTCATAAATATGAGTGAACCAGAGAGCTTTATTTTATTGATCATATAAGAGGTACACAATAGATAAAAAATGCTAACTGTATAAAGGACGTAGCTGTGCTATGTTCCATGGCCGATCAAGCTCCGGGTAGTCATCATCCGGGTCACGTCGCTTACGCTTATGATCCTCGCTGGGCCTATCCTTCAGTTCACGATTGTCAACGAGGTAGTAAGACCCATTGAGCAACGCCTTGCTTATGATGAACAGTCCTTCCCATGGCGGGGATAATTTGTGTGACTTCTTCTGCTTAAGGCGGAGCACCAGGTCCCCCTCTTTAAACGAGCGATGTCGAACGCGACGACTATGATAGCTGTGTAGCTTCTGCTGGTAGATGGCGGATCTTTGGCATGCCAATACGCGCTCCTCCTCGAGAAGGTACACATCTAGGCGTCTTGATTCTTCAGCGTCATCTTCGTCGTAGGCGGCAACTCTTGGTGAATCGTGGAGGATGTCGGAGGGAAGGATGGCTTCTCCTCCATATACCATGAAGTAAGGGGTGTAGCCGGTGGATCTGTTAGGTGTAGTTCGTAAACTCCACAACACAGATGGTAATTCCTCCGCCCAGGCTCCAGATGCTATATGCAACGGTGCTTCTAGACGTGGCTTGATTCCCTGCAAAATTAATCCATTGGTTCGCTCAACCTGACCATTGGACTATGGATGTGCCACAGATGCAAGGTCAAGTCGGATGCCCTTCTCCCAACCATAAGCTTCCACTTCTCCGAGTGACAAGTTGTTGCCATTGTCGGTGATAATGCTATGTGGGAGACCAAATCTCACCACTAGATCCCGGACATATTTAAGAGCAGTTGCCCCATCGAGCTTTCTAATGGGTTTAGCTTCTATCCATTTGGTGAATTTATCAACTGCTACTAGCAGGTGCGTAAACCCACATGGTGCCGTATGCAACAGACCAACCATGTCCAGCCCCCAGACTGCAAACGACCAAGTTATTGGTATTATTCGCAATTCTTCAGCAGGAACATGTGGTGGTCGGGCATAATACTGGCATCCCATGCATGTCTCAACCAGCTTGTCGGCGTCCGCCTTCGCGGTCAGCTAGTAGAATCCTTGCCGGAAGGCTTTAGCTACCAACGATCAAGGAGCGGCGTGATGCCCGCAATCTCCGAGATGGATTTCACTAAGGATTTCAATACCCTCTTGCTGGGAAACACACTTAAGTTATACACCAGTAGTGTTTCTTTTGTAGAGCTGTCCATTTATTATGGTATAGCCCTTTGACGAGGATCGATCTCGTCAATGCCCATTGTTATGAGCTTGGGTTTTGGAGAAGATGGGGATGCTGGAGATCGCGGAATGGTTAACAAACAAGCAACCAAGGGACACGAGATTTACCCAGGTTCAGGCCCCCGGAGGGAAAACCCTACTCCTGCTCGTCTGCTCTTGATTATGGCGGAACCGAAAGTTACAGGGGTGCGTAGATGCAATCTGGCATAGATGTGTGTATGCGGTGTTATGAGAGGTTATCCTCCTCGCCGTGCCCTCCTAGACTTTATATAGATAGGCAGGTCCCGGACACAGATCGAGTCGGTTATAGATTTTAGGGTTTCCTCCTTTGAATATTCTATCTGTTCTAGTCTTGCTCTCCAAGGATCCGAAGACGTCATGGGCTTGGGCCACCCGAAAGTCTTCATGCGATGCGTGTATTCTCGTGGGCCTTCCTTTGGCTGGACCAGGTATGCTAAAGTCGTGTACCCGCAGGGTATAACCATGTCAGTAGCCCTCGAGTGTCAGTCGAATCGTAGATTCGGCTGAGGACTCTTCAATCTTTCGGGTGCAGCGGTCTCTGTTTACTAGAGAATGTTTTGAGTGTGTAGGGATTGTTGATGCGTGTGCCTGACTCTCTCGACGGATCAGGGTCAGTTAAATATCTTAGGACAAAACAACACGATCTTCTTCAGATTTGAGTCCTTCGACTCGAACTTGGAACATATGCTGGCGTAATTCGACTCAGGCCGTTGAGGACTTACAGGAGTGGAATCCCAGTAATTTTGAATGATGTGCCCAACGCGTCCGTCGGGATTTTCATCGCGCCTGCTGACACGGATATTTACTAGCAGAGCACAGTCGTGTGCGTTGCCAGGCCATTAGATGATATCTGTAGGTCTTATCTTTGTGTCGCATACACAACATCTGAATGTCTATCACCGCGGAGGTGTTTCGGGTGGCCAAGGAGGATGTTACTCACTTAGCGTTAATTGGGGCAGAGTTGCCAAAAAGTTTTTTTGCATTCTGATCCGAAGGATCGTAGTCGAAGAATTCATAGGGTGCGCGACCAGCACTCCCTATGGGAGTAGCCCCCGAGTGTCTGTTCGAGTCGTAGACTCGAGCAGAGACTTTTAGTTCCGCCATTACTTGCTTCAGGTCCGTAGGACACAAATTTTTTCGGATGCTTTAATCAATCCTCCCTATGGGAGTAGCCCCCGAGTCCGTAGTGGAGTCGTAGACTCGACGTAGGACTCGAAGAATAGTTCAGCGGTGTAGTACCTTAGTTATACTTCAGGTGCGCGGCCAGCGCTCCTGATAGGAGTACCCCCGAGTAGTTACTCGAATCGTAGATTCGAGTGAATACTTTAGCTGTGTAGCCAAAGATTTGTAACCGTTGCTAGTATAGCTTTGATGATGTCAGTGCTGACGATCGGTGACCTCAAGCGTCTGCAGCACCAGAGGTGACGTGACTGGACGAACGTGGGTCCCACCTTCTGACTTTGAATTGACTGGTCACGCGCGACGTGTAGATAATTATGGCGTCGCCTCGGTTTCTGTGCATAGTGGACGGCGTGCGAGCGACGGTTCGCTGCTGTGCTGACATGTGGACGGTTGGATTTTGATGCTGGCTCTAGGGCTTCCCGATGAACGGTCCCTGTTCATCGTCTTCGTCCTTATAATCTATGGGGGAAGATTTGTTTGTTTTCACCGCAGCCATTTGCTTTTCACTGCTTCCACCTTCTTGAGCTTTTCTTTGTCGCGCGCTGGAACTTCTTCGATCCTTCCCATCTTCTTTTTTGCGCTCACACCGCCGCCATCTCCGCACTGCAATGGGGAAATCGAAGAAGGCCTCCACTATGGCGGGCACCAGCACTGCTGCCGGCGGCAAAAAGGGCACCGCAGCTACCCACGTTACCGATTGTGGGTGGCGGTGTACGAAGACGCGCGAGGGCGACCTGCGCAAGCTTCATGAGCGGGGTCTGATCCCGTAGGACAAGGAGGCCGTCAAGATTCCCAGCGACGAGGTAATTCCCCGTCCACCCGCTGGGTTTTGGGTCATGTTTGTTGCTTTTGTTGTAATATATTTATGAACACTTCTTGTGCCACGCAGTGGCTTTTTGTTGTATATAATGAATCTTCGAGTCATTTCTCATTCTTATGTTGTTCATATCCTTATCTCTTTTACTCTAGGGACCTTCGGGTGATGACCCTGTCGATACTTCGCCTGCTCCGCAGCCGCGACCATCCTTGGATGATGCGTCGCAGCTTGTATTTATTTGTGACCGCGCCCGCAGTCTTGAGAAGGAGTTGCTTGGCATCCGAGGTGATGCAGACGTTTGGAAATCGAAGGCAGAGCGAGGCGCCGCCAGATAGGAGTATTTGATGAGTGAGCTACGGCGTTTAGCCGAACAGCTGCAGTGTGAGTTTCTTCGAGCTGCTGCTCATTTTTGGATGCGCCTGTTGGCTTGTCGTCTTACTTTGTAGGTGTTGCAGGTGCTAACCTTGTTCCTCAGGAGGAGAAGGAGCGTGTTGCAGTTCGAGTCAATTGCTTGACCCAGCAAGATATGGAGGCCGGTGGATTTTTCTGGATGGATCGCGACCGTGCCATGATCCTTGCGACTGTGCAGGATCGTGCTCACCAGGTCTCGCGAGTGTTGCGGCAGGTGAAGAATTCCCTGGCGTCGATTCTGCACGTCATGTTTCCTCTGGATGAAGAGCCATCGACTCTCTGGGGCTTGCTGGCGAAGTTTCGAGATGTGCGTCATGTCAGGGAGCTGGTGCGGCACCAGTTGGTTGCTGGGGTGAAGGCTGCGCTTTCCCTCGTGCGGCTACATCGCCCTGATGTGGATCTTGCTGCTGTTGCGACTGGCCCGCCCCCTCGGCCAGATGGTGATGTGTGGGACATGCGCCCATACTATGCGGCTATGAGGCAGTATGCCGAACAAGTTGCAGATCTTTTTGAGCATCGTGCACAGGTGATTCTTCAGAATAGGTAGGACCTGTAAAAAGATAGATGTAAAAACTTGTATGTATTCGACTGGGAATGCTATGCCCTTTGTTGTAAAGGTTGATTGTATTAGCACGTGGTGCTTGTTTGTATGCATGCCATTTTCATTAGCCTGACGTGATCAGCTACTCAGGTGTACATGCGTTATCCTTAGTCGACGAAGTCGTGAGGTGAGGGGAGCCCCCGAGTGTGTTGTAGTATAAAGAAATGCGAGTAAGAGATAAAGTTTTGGGGCGAGACACTTAGATTTATTCCTATCGTAATGAGGAGGTACATTGTTCGGCTGGGTAGCCTTGGCTGAATAGCCTTATTGAAAGTAAAGGGGGTGGGGGGGGTAGCTAGGGGTAGAAGTGTCGCAGTTGTGCGACGTTCCATGGGTTGGAGTATGCGACTCCATACTCCACGTGCTTGAGGTGATAGGCGCCACCTGGGATGACTTCAGTGACGACGTAGGGTCCTTACCAGGGTGACTCGAACTTCTTAGGTCACTCTTGCTTGAGTCGTAAGACTAGGTCTCCTTCGACGAAGGACCTTGGGCGCAGCTGACGGCTGTGATAGTTGCGGAGGCTCTGCTGGTAGACCGCCGATCGAGCCGCGGCTATGTCACGTGCCTCGTCGAGTGTGTCAACGACGTCTTCGAGTGCAGCCGTCGATTCGGCTTTGCTGTAGGCGATGACCCGTGGGGCCTTGTGGCGTACTTCTGCATGCAACACGGCTTTGGCTCCGTGCACCATGAAGAAAGGCGTGTAGCCAGTTGAGCTGTTTGGCGTTGTGCGCAGGATCCAAAGAACGGAGGGTAGCTCTTGTGTCCAGGCTCCCACAAGTCACTGGAGCGGGCTCATTAGGCGTTTCTTGATGCCGCCGCCGACAAGGCCGTTGGCTTTTTCGACCTGCCCGTTCGTTTGCGGGTGCACCACGGAGGCGTATGTTATGTTGATCCCGAGGTCTTCGCAGAAGTCCTGAAATTCTTTGGAGATCAAGTTCGACCCGTTGTCGGTGATGATGTTGTGCGGCACGCCGAACCTGTAAACTATGGATTTGAAGAACTTCACGGCCGTTTTGCCCTTTTGGTTGGTGACAGGCATGGCCTCGATCCACTTGGTGAACTTGTCGACTGCGACCAGGAGGTAGACGTGGCGTCCTTTCGAGGACTTGGACAGTTTGCCGATCATGTCGAGGCCCCATTGGGAGAAGGGCCAGGCCAAGGGTATGGGCCTGAGCTCCGATCCGGCTGCGTGCGGTTTGTCTGCGAACCTCTGGCACCCATTGCACCTTCGGACAATGTCCTTGGCATCGTGCATGGCTGTTGGCCAGTAGAACCCAGCTCGTGGGGCTTTGGCGACGAGGGCGCGGCTGCCCGCATGATGGCCGCAGATGCCCTTGTGGATGTCTTGGAGGATAGTTTTGCCGTCACTGATGGTGACGCACCTTTGGAGTACACGCAAAATGTTGCGCTTGTATAGCTCGCCATTGATGATGGTGAAAGCCTTGGACCGGCGAGATATGCGCCAGGCATCTTTCGGGTCATCAGGCAGTTCCCTGTCTATCAGGTACCAGAGGTACGGCTGTGTCCATGTTTTTTTGGCTGCCATGACCTGCATCAGGTTGACCACTGCGACCTCTGTGTCGAGCTTTTTGGGCCCTTCCCATCCTTCTGGTAGCGCAGCCCCCGAGTGCTCTGCTTCTTCGGGTGATCCCTTGGGGAATTTCCTTTTGATGGATGGCACGCAAATCTGTTCGAGGAACACACCTGTAGGCACCCGTGCGCAGGTGGAGCCGATATTGGCAAGTCTGTCCGCCTCTTCGTTGCTTTCTCTTCCAACGTGCCAAAGCTCGCAACCGTCAAAGTCTCCTTCGAGTGAGTTGTAGAGTGCGCGGTACGCGATCATGTTGGTGGCGTGCGTGTCGCAATCGTTCATCGTCTGCTGGACGACGAGGTTCGAGTCACCATAGATGACCAGGCGCGTTGTGCCGCAGATCTTGGCCATCTTCATGCCGTGGATGAGGGCCTTGTATTCGGCTTTGTTGTTAGAAGCTCGAAATTTCATCCGGAGGACGTACTTCATCTTGTCGCCCTGCGGGGACGTCAGTATGACCCCTGTTCCTGCTTCGGCTTCGCGCTTGGAGCCGTCGAAGTGCATCGTCCATGACCGTGTCATATCCGGTGTGTCTGGCAGCTACAGCTCCATCCAGTGGACAAGGAAGTCCGATAGGACCTAGGAATTGATCGTATGGCGCTTCTCGTAGACTATGTCTAGAGGAGACAGCTCGATACCCCACAGGGCCACACGTCTTGTGGCCTCTGGGTTGTTCAGGATGTTGTTTATGGGTGCCTCGTTGACGACCATCACCTGATGCTCCTGGAAGTAGTGGCTCAGCCGACGAGCCGTCATGAACACGCCGTAGGCGAGTTTCTGGTAGTGAGGGTACCTCTACTTTGTTGGTGTCAATACGTCGCTGAGGTAGTAGATTGGGCGTTGGACCCCATGGGTCTTGCCTTCTTCGGGCCGCTCAACCACGAGCACGGTGCTTACCACCTGGTGTGTGGATTCTATGTATATAAGTAGAGGTTCGTGTTCCTTTGGCGTGACCAGGACGGGCGAGGTGGAGAGCAGCCGCTTCAGGTCTTCGAATGCGTCGTCTGCTTCGGGCATCCACTCAAATTTGTCTGCCTTGCACGGCAGCTGATGGAAAGGTAGGGCCTTTTCACCCATGCGGATGATGAACCTGCTCAGTGCTGCGATGCGTCTAGCCAGCTGCTAGACGCCTTTGAGGTTCTTCGGTTTCTCCATGGCCATTATGGCCCGGATTTTCTTCGGGTTTGCCTCGATCCCTCGCTGGGAGATGAAGTAGCCAAGCAGTTGACCAGATGGGACGCTGAAGGCACACTTTTCTGGGTTCAACTTGATCTTGTATCGATCAAGGTTGTCAAATGTCTCGCGGAGATCGTCGATCGGTGTCTTGGCTTCCCTTGTTTTGATTACTATGTCGTCGACATAGACTTGTATGTTGCGGCCGATCTGGTTCTTCAGGCATGCTTGCATGCATCGCTAGTACGTGGCACCTGCGTTCTTCAGCCCGAAGGGCATTGTGTTGTAGCAGAACACTCCGAACGACGTGATGAACGCCGTTTTTTCCTGATCTTCGACCTTCAGCCGAATTTGATTGTAGCCTGAGTAGGCATTAAGGAAGGAGAGTTTCTTGCATCCTGTAGTCGAATCGATGATCTAATCGATCCGAGGGAGAGGGAAGTGATCCTTCGGGCAGTGCTTATTCAGCGATGTGAAGTCCACGCACATCGGTAGGATGTCCGTGTCCTTTTTGGGGACCATCACGGTGTTGGCGAGCCACTCGCTTTCCTTGATCTCCCTGATGAAATTAGTGTCGAGCAGTCTATTGACTTTGACTCCGATGGATTCGGCCCGTGGCCCGGACAATCATCGGATGGATTGTTTGATGGGCTTGGTATCTGGGAACACATTGAGTGCGTGCTCGGCAAATTCCCTGGGAACTCCTGGCATGTCCGCAGGACACCAGGCGAAGATTTCCCAGCGCTCACGGAGGAATTCGACGAGCGCGCTTTCCTATGCGGGGCTGAGGTCGTTGGCGATCAGCGCTGTCTTGCAGGCATCCGTCATGTGGACCTGCACCTTCTTCGTGTTGACTGTTGAGTCGAACGACATGTCGGGTGCGTTCTGCCTTGAGACTGGGGGTGCCCCGTTGTCTATCACCTCTCGGAGCCTTATGAGACGCTCCTGCATGCCGAATGACTAGGAGATTCTGTTGAAGTCCCTGTCGCAGTGGTCCGATCGGGTGAAGCTCCCGTGGACCGTGATGACGCCCCTAGGTCCTGGCATCTTGAGTAGCAGGTACGCGTAATGCGGTACTGCCAAGAATCGTGCGAATGCCACGCGCCCGAGGATGGCGTGGTATTGTGATGGCCAATCCACCACTTTGAACTCGAGTCGCTCGCACCAAAAGTTGTCGGGATTGCCAAAGATGACGTCAAGCCATATCTTTCCCAGGGGGAATATGCCCTTCCCTGGGACGATGCCGTGGAACGTTGTGTCGGACTGTTCTAGGCTGCATAGCGGGATCCGCATTGCTTCTAAGGTGCTAGCGAACATCAGGTTGATGCTGCTGCCGCCGTCCATGAAGACGCGTCTCATATCGAACCCTCCGATCTACGCCTCGAGCACCAGGGCAGCATGACCTGGGCGAGGGATCTGGCGGGGGTGATCCGAACGGCTAAATGTGATGCAGGACTCCGAACCGCTGAGGTACTTAGGGATGGCGGGTGGAGCAGTTACAGCCAAACTGACCTGGCGAGTGATTTTCTTCTGCACCCTGTTTGTTGGGCGCCCCTTTTGGATCATCAATGACCCTTTCGGCGCGGGGTACCCGTTTCCACCGTTGTTCTGCACGGGTGCGATTGGGTGATTCGAGGGTCCCACGGGTGGTGGTGGAGGAGCTCCGTGGGCGATCTCACCTGGCGTGGGTGCATGCCCATACCCAGGGTTCAGGGCTTGCTGCCTCATCTGGGACATGCTCTCGCTGAGTTTCTGGAACTCGCGGCAGTCTTTGAGCATGTGGCTTGCCTTCTTTTTGCCATCCTGCTTGTCGATGTAGAAGTGGATGGTACATGGGCCCGATAATTTTTCGTATGCCGAGGGGTCGTCATCGCGGCTGCGGCGTTGCCACGATTGCGCTGGGTGTTCTCCATCGCGGAAGTTGTTTCCGCGGTATCCGCCGCTGTTGCGGTTGCCCTCGTTGCAGCGGTCGGCGTAGTCCGTCGCGATCATCGTAGGCGCGCGATCTTCGTTTGCTACGGCTCTCGCGTCGGCGACCGTAGTCATCTTCCTCCTCCGAATGTGCTCGGTGGATGGAGTCCTCACCATCTTCCCATCTGTTGGCAATGTACATGAGGTGGTCGAGTGTCTTGGGCTTGACGCGCCCGAGTTCTTCCTTGAAGTCCTGGCGTTTTACACCATTCTTGAAGGCGCCGATTGCTCTCTCCTCAGAGATGTGCGCCGTGGAGTTTTTGGTGTTGGACCAGCGTAGTATGTACGAGCGAATGGATTCGCCCATTCGTTGGGTGCAGGCCCATAGCTCCTCGATCAAGGCTGGCCTCTTGCTGGTGCCCTTGAAGTTTCGGATGAAACTGTATGCCAGTTCCTCCCAGCTTTGGATGGATCCCGAGGATAGGATGCTGAGCCAGATCCGGGCGGCGCCAGTTCCTCCCAGCTTCGTAAGGCGGTGTTTTTGTTTCCGCCGTGCAGCTTGACGGACGACAGGTGGTCGCTAAGCCACGCCTTAGGGTCCTGCGTGCCGTCGAACTTCGGAGTATCCGAAGGAAGCTTGAAGTTCCATTGCATTCGTGTCCGCCGAACGGATCTGCTGAAGCATCGAGCTCCGCAGAGTTCTCCTTCATCGTCATCCTCTTCGAATTTGGATGAGCACACGCGCTTGGCGCGTGCCTTGTCGATCTTGCGTTGGGTGAGCTCGCTTGTAGCGTCATAGTCGCGGCTGTGACGCCGCGAGCTCTTGTGCCGTCGAGGCAGGTCGTGTTCTTCCTCGTCGGATGAGGGTGTGGGACTGCGGTTGAATCTGACCGCAACCTTCTTCTTCGGCTCCTCAGGAGCTTCCCCGTGGAGCGCAACTCCAACGAGTCCGAGTTCGGCTAATGCAGAATTGTTCATGGCCCTCTTCGGGTCCCCCACCGAAGGTGGATGGGATGCGAGGTATGTGGTGGCTGCCATGATCGCAGCTTGCGGTGTCTTCGGGATGACGTTGCCGTTGGCATCCATCTCCATGAAGGATGTGTTGCGGGTTCGGGTCACCTCACGACGTGCGGCGGGGTCCATGTTCTCTATGCGAGAACGATGCTTGTTGGCGTTGTTGCCGTGCGAGCTAGAGCCGCCGATGGCGGAGAGCGCAGCTCGCCGCGCGCTAGACTCTGAGGCTGCTTGCTTGCGTTTGTTGAGTACTTCCTACATCTTCACCTGCTTTTTGTGCTCTTCGATGAGGAGCAGGTGGTATGCCATCAGTAGGTCCTGTGAGGCACCCACAGGCAGGATCTTGTTGCCCACCACGGCTTCGCGATCTTGGTTCCATCCTTCCTCGCTGAGGTGGATTACTCGACTAGCGTCGGTGTCGTCCTCATTGGGTGGGGGTGGGGGTGATCGTCTCCCGTTTTCCCTATTTCTACCCCGCGGGTTGGGTGGCGGGTTGGGTGCTTGCTGATCCACATCACTCTGGATGACCGCGGCGCATTGGTAGCGTCCGTAGGGTGGATCACTACTGCCGCAGCTTTTAGATCTGGAACCGTAGGTCCCTTCATCCGACGGCGGATCGCACAGATCTGAGTTGCAGCAGTTGCTGTCATATGACTCATCTATCGATGGTGATGTGCGTAGCATAGGATGTGGGGTCCATGAGACGGGCCTGATCGATGGCATGGGCACCCACAGACGGCGCCAATTGACGAGGATCGATCTCGTCAATGCCCATTGTTATGAGCTTGGGTTTTGGAGAAGATGGGGATGCTGGAGATCACGGAACGTTTAACAGACAAGCAACCAGGGGACATGAGATTTACCCAGGTTCAGGCCCCTAGAGGGAAAACCCTACTCATGCTTGTCTGCTCTTGATTATGGCGGAACCGAAAGTTACAGGGGTGCGCAGATGCAATCTGACGTGGAGGTGTGTATGCGGTGGTATGAGAGGTTATCCGCCTCGTCGTGCCCTCCTAGCCTTTATATAGATAGGCAGGTCCCGGACACAGATCGAGTCGGTTACAGATTTTAGGGTTTCCTCCTTTGAATATTCTATCTATTATAGTCTTGCTCTCCAAGGATCCGAAGACGTCATGGGCTTGGGCCACCCGAAAGTCTTCATGGGGTTGTGGGCATTCCTTGGGCTGTACCAGGTATGCTAAAGTCGTGTACCCGCAGGGTATAACCATGTCACCCTGTGCTCGATGTACTATTTGCCGTCTTTCGACCTCGTCGCCGGGCAAAGTTCCGTGTATGAGATATTCCATGAACGGTTTTGTCCAAGCCGGAGGTACCTTTGCCACCATGTGAACAAACGAGTCAACTCTGTCCGGGTTGTCTATGTCTGCTCCCTTCGCGGATGCTGTCCGTAGATGCTCCAGGAAAACTCCAGGCGGAATTCGTTTGAGCCCTGATCCAAGCTTAGACAGTAGATTAGCCGCCTCATTTTGCTCCCTAGGTACATACTTGACCTCGTAGCCCAAGAAGCTCTTGGCTATCTCGTCCACTTCGTCTCGATATGTTGCCATCATAGGGTTCCGCGCATTCTAGGTGCCAGCAACCTGCTGGGAAACCAAGTCGGAATCTCCATAGCAAACTATGCGCTTGATGCCAATATCCTTGGCTACGTAGTCCGTGAATGAGTGCTTCATACTCCACCATGTTATTCGTAGCCTCGAAGTGGATCTGCAGAACGTAGTGCAGCTTTTCCCCGGTTGGTGACTGCAGCAGTACACCATCCCCTGAACCATTGAGTAGCTTTGATCCGTCAAAGTGCATCACCCAGTATTCTGGCTCCGGCATTGGGGTAGCATCTGGCATCTCCGTCCAATATGCGATAAAATCCGCCAAGGATTGTGATTTGATAGCGTCACGTCTCTTGTAGGTAATCTCGAAGGCGGCAAATTCGATGCCCCACTTTGCGACCCTTCCTATAGCATCGTTGTTGTTGATGATGTCGGATAGTGGAGCTTTGCTCACAACTGTGATAGGGTGCTCCTGGAAGTAGTGCCTCAGCTTCCGAGAAGCAAGGAACACTCTATAAGCTATCTTCTGATAGTGCGGGTAACGCTGCTTGGACTCCGTCAAGACCTCGCTTACATAGTAAACTGGCCATTGAACTCCGTACTCATGCCCTGGTTCTTTCCGATCTACCACAACGACGATGCTGATTACCCGGTGGGTGGCCGCCATGTAAATTAACATGGGCTCCCCAGGTTCGGGTGCTGCAAGGATAGGTACTGAGGAAAGTATCTCCTTAAGCTGCTTCAATGCTGCATCTGCCTCGTCCGTCCACGTGAATTTGTCCGCCTTCTTCAGCAACTTGTACAACAACAGAGCCTTCTCTCCAAGTCGGCTGACGAACCGACTAACTGCTGCAACACAACCTGTTAGCCGTTGTATGTCCTTTAGGCACGTCGGAAGGTTTATGTTTAAGATGGCCTTGATTTTCTCCGGGTTGACCTCGATTCCACGCTAGGAAACGATGAAGCCCAACAATTTCCCGACTAGAACCCCGAAGACGCACTTCTTAGGGTTAAGCATCATGTTGTATTTCCGGAGATTATCAAAGGTTTCTTTTAAGTCGGAGATTAAGTCGTTTGATTTTTTAGACATCACCGCTATATCATCCACATAGGCTTGAACGTTCCGACCAATTTGATCGTGTAGGCAACGTTGCATTGTCCGCTGGTACGTAGCACCTGCGTTTTTCAGCCCAAAGGGCATCGTGACATAGCAAAACATGTTGTATGGTGCAGTGAACGAAGTGGCCAATTGGTCTGACTTCCTCATCTTGATCTGGTGGTATCCTGAGTATGCATCGAGAAAACACAAAAGCTCTGAGCCAGCCGTTGAGTCAATGACTTGGTCAATGCGAGGCAAAGCAAACAGATCTTTGGGACATGATTTGTTCAAGCCGGTGTAATCAATGTATATTCTTAATTCTTTCGTTCCCTTTTTGGGGACAAGTACAGGATTGTCCACCCATCGGCTGTGAAGGACTTCTCGGATAAAACTAGCCTTAAGTAACCCAGCTATCTCTTTGCCTATGGCGCGTCTCTTCTCGTCTCCGAAGCGTCGTAGAGGTTGTTTCACTAATTTACATTTTGGATCAATATTCAAGCTGTGCTCGGCAAGTTCCCTAGGTACACCTTTCATGTCGGCAGGTTGCCAGGCAAAGATGTCCTTGTTCTCACGGAGGAACTTGACGAGCACGCTTTCCTATTTAGTTCCAGGTTTGTCCCAATGGTGGTGGTCTTAGAGGCATCGCCTACCACTAGTTCCACTGGCTTGGTCTCGATGGCGGCCTTGAATGATGGGGAGGAGTCAGAAATCTGTTTCTTTGACGCGGGCATCTCTGAGGCATCGACCTTGCTCCGGATCTCCTTGAATTCTTCGCTGTAGAGGATAGCTTCTGCATAGGCTTCTTCTCCAATCTCGCAGTCCCTTGTTTTGGTAAAGCTTCCGGATATGGTGATGACACCGTTTGGTCCGGGTATCTTGAGCTTGTTGTAGACGAAGCATGGCTTGGCCATGAATGTGTGGAATATGTCGCGGCCAAATATGACGTGGTACACGCTCTTGAAGGGGACCACCTAAAAGGTCATGCGTTCTTGGCGGTAATTATTGACATCACCAAAAGCGACATGAAGTTTGATGCACCCAAGGGACCGAGCCTCCCGACCAGGAACTACGCCATGGAAGATGGTGTTGGCCCGCCTTAGGTTTGCCTCCGTCAAGTTCATCTTCTGTAGTGTATCCAGGTACATGATGTTGATGCTGCTTCCACTATCCACCATACATTTGGTGAACTCGTTGCCGTCAATCAGGGAGTTGATGACCATGGCGTATTGGTTCTCCGTAGGGATGAGGTCTGGGTGATCCTTCCTGTCCCAAGTAATTGGAATCTCCGACCAGCGCAGGTATTGGGGAACTGGGGGTAAAGTGGCCATCAGTATCCTCATGGAGGTCTTCTATTGTCGGACGGTGGGGGTGCCAAGGAAAGTGTGGAAAACTGCCGCCTTCTTCTCGAAGGTTTTTTCCCTTGTCGTTTCTCTTGGCGGCGTGCTTGGGGTTAACGTCCTCGTCCATGTCACTTGAATCCTTGGACTCCTCCTCCTTCTTCTTCCCCTTGCCCTTGCCTCGCGGTTTGTTCTTCCGACATCGCTTGTAGCCGGACTCCGGGTCCTCCTTGAGGTCGTTGACAAACTTGCAATGGCGATTGGTGTGGGTGGCTTTGCCGTTGGCATCGAGGTGTACGAGGAACGGCATATCGCGGTACTCCTCGTAGGTTTGGGGAACACGGAGCGCTGCCGAGGTAGTTTCACTGCTTCGCTGCTGCCCACGACCAGCTCCCCGTCCTCGGCCACGCTGGCCGCCATCACCTCGTCCTCCAAAATTCGTAGCGACCATGTCGGAGGTTTGCTTTTCTTCTGGCATTGTCTTGCGCTTGGTGTTGTTGTTCCTGCGAGCCTGAGTTGGAATGGCCGTTGCCGGCAGGGAGCCGCAAGCATCGCCGTCGGTAGCTTCGAACTCACTAGCCAACTGAATCATCTGGTTCAGATCTAGCTGGTGATTGTCTTGCAAGCGCCTCAGCTTATGTCGGAGCAACGTGCCCCTTTCCAACCCATCGATGAAGGCGGCCATGGTGGTCTGAGCGTGCAATCTTGCGCAGGAATTCTTCATATCCAGCCAGCGGGAGAGGTAGGCGCGAAATGTCTCGTCTTTCTCTTGCACGCATCGCTGTAGATCGCCAACAGTGCAGGGATGTTTGTACGTACCCTCGAAGTTCTTGGTGAACGCTTCTTGCATGTCCAACCAATTTCAGATGGATCTTTCCGGCAAGTCATCAATCCATTGGCGGGCTGTGCCCGCCAACATCAATGGAAGATACTTAACGGTGACATTGGGGTTACCCCCGGCGATCTCCACCGTGTTGCCATAGTCCTGCAACTATGTAGCTGGCATGGCGGTGCCATCATAGGGCTTGATGGTATTGTCAATCCGGAAACCTTTGGGGTAAGTTGCGGACCGTATCACAGGTCCAAAGCAACGTGGTCCCAGGTATGGTCCTTTCCGGGCCTCGTGGACCTTTTCCAGACGTGAACGTGCATCATATGGCTCCGGGCTTCTTTTCTTCTTCTTGCCATCAGGGGACAGGCTGCGTGAATGATGCAGGCCTCCTCCGCCATGGTGGCTGCTTGGTGGCGACGGAGGCGGAGGTGGCGTTGGGTTAGCCTTCTTGCTCTTACCATCCTGCGACACCTCACGCTTGTCGCGGTTGCTTGTCAGACGTGGAGGATTGTGGCGTGACCTTCTCTTGTGTCCTTGGTTGTGCTCTCCCTCATGATGGGTCTGCTCCGTGTTGTCGCGGATGACGATGCCGCTCTGCCTTGTTGGAGGCATATCCGTGCGACGGTGAGCCTTGGCATCTTCGCGATGTCGAGGGGAGCGGGGCAGCGGAGATGGGCGACGAGGTTGGGCCTTGCCTCCATGGTCAGAGGATATGGGGATAGCATCCTTCCTGTTGTGCGCATCCCTCCGTCTTTGTTCTGATGAACCCGTCTGGGACCTGACATCCAGAGGAGATCTGTCCCTTGGCGGCTTACGCTAGCTAGACTGGCAAAATGCTGGGTCAGACTCAAGCCTCTGAGAGGTGGAATTTTCCCGCTGTTTCACCGCCTTGGCCACTAGGTCATAGACCTGGTTCACCGCTTTGGATGATCTATCCTGCTCCAGAAGGGTCTTGGCGACAACGAGGTTGAGGAGAGGAGTGGGCATCACCCGCCTTCCTTCACTGTCAATGTATGGCTTGTCCTGTGCCGGCTTCGAGGGAGCCCATCCTAGGTTTCGCCATACACCAGGATCGTTGATGACGCGAGGCAGAGCTTTCTTAGCCTTCTACTGTTGTAGCAAAGTCTTGTACTCAGCCTCCATTGCTCTAGCTTTCTCTATTGACTTATGCGTGTTGGCCAGATCTCGATCTAGCTTTGCGCCTTGCTCCGCAATGGCCTGCGCTTCCTCCAGCATCTGCTGGTGCTTCTCGTCAAGCTGGACTACATTGCGAATATGAGACATGGTCATAGGATCGACGAGGAGATTGCCGTACATCACTCTATCAGCTGGAGTGACTTGGGCAGCAGCAGACGTAGATGCCGGAGGCGGCGGGTTTGCGGTGTTGTTCTTGCTCGAACCGGTGCCGAGTTCCTGCGGCTGCTGCATTGGGTTAGGCGGAGGGGGCATGACCTTTGCACGATCGTTGTTGGCAGCAACAGGTGGTCCCTTCCCTTTGTCCAGCGTTGTAGGTAGAGCTCGTCGAGGATGATCTTCTTCCATCGCCGTCCCAATGGCGACGAACACCTCTCGGGACGTGATAGCGTTGTTGGCTTGCTCGTCGCGTTTGTAATCCTCCTCCATCTCCTGCATGGCGGAGTCTAGATCCTCCAGGCTAAAGTCTATCTCCTCCGAATCTGCGCTGATGTCGGCGTAGAGCGCGTCAAGCACCGAGTCAGAGGGTGCCGGGGCTTCCTCGATGATGGGCGGTGGAGGTGCAATAGCAGCGACGATGACTGGAGGTGGTGGCGCAGCTGCGGCGATGACGACTAGAGGCGGTGGCGGCGGTGGCTGAGGCGGAGGGGCTCCGTCAAGGAGCGCGAGGGCTGTCTAAGCTGCCTCCTCAGCCTCCGCGTAGTTGTTGATGGTGTTCACCATGCTTTCAAAGGTGAGGCGTCCTAAAGCCTGCTGCCGCCTTAACGTATGCCGGAGAAGCGTACCTTGGTCCAGTCCTTCCACAAAGTGATACATAGCATCATCATTGGGGTAATGTGCCAGATCGGCCTGTATAGGGAGCCACTTGGCAAGGTAATCGCGGGGGTTTCTCCCTCTCTCTGAAAGCAACGCGCCAGATCGAAGATGGTCACCACTCCGACGAACTTGGATCTATGCTGTCTAGACGCACGAGCAAATTCGGCGGACTTGCAGCGATCTTCCACCGTTATATCCTGCACAGGGGCGGTTTGGGTGGGCCTTGAATTTTTCCGATCTTTGCTGGCAAACTCCAAGGAGAGATCCGACATCGATCCTTCCACGGACGTATCCTGCCCGTAGGTGGTCCGTGCGGGCCTTGATGCCCCTCCGACTCCCAGGGAACTAGTGCCCGAGTCGGTTGCGACGATGAAGAGGTGGATATCTCTGATGGGGACGATTGAGCATCGTGTAGGGTTCATCTTTGCCGGGATCCAGAACTCGTCAGGAGGGATGATTGGAACGTTGCCAGAGAAGAGAACACAACCGATGGCTATGGTTTCGCCGATTCCCGCGAAGATCTTGGTCCTCGCCCGCTGAAGAGCTAGAAGCGCCTCATGCCCCACGGTGGGCGCCAACTGTCGTGGTATTGCCGACGAGTACGCCATGGATGGGTCCTCACAGTGCGTGTTTAGAGACGTGGGGGAAGGTGGACGGTTGACGGGTACGAGGTAACACAGCTTACCTAGGTTCAGATCCCACAATGGTGGCGGAATCCTACTCCTTCTATAAATCACTATAAGGGCAATACGCCGAGTTACAGGGATTGGTTCGCTGTGCGAGGTGTATGCTGAATCGATACTAGGTTGTGCCCTAAAGGCTCCCATAGGACCGACTTATATAGTCGCCAGGTCCTAGGGTTACAGGGAAAAGTCCTAGCCAGACAGGTTACAGAGTCCTACACTGCTTACAACTAGTCTAGCGTGTATTGCACTCCAAGGCTCCGGGTACGTCGGTGACTCCTCCGTAGCCTTTCTTTATCCGGCATGGGCCTCCCTTCTGGATCCATCTAACTAGGTCGCCCAGCAGGCCATGGGCCATGCTTTCAACTGTGGGCCACCCGGGTTATCCGGATAAGAGACATGCTATGAGTATACCCATATAGCATATCCCCAACAGAGGTAGCGTTGCCATAAACGTCAATGATGACGTTGGAAATTACTTTCAGACCAAAAAAGGGCTTAGACAGGGAGACCCACTATCACCAATGCTATTTAATATAGTGGCTGATATGCTTTCTATCCTGATTGAGCATGCAAAATCCGTGGGTCAAATTGAAGGTGTTATTCCCCATCTGGTAGATGGAGGTTTATCTATCCTTCAGCATGCCGACGATACAATTCTTTTTATGGAACACGATTTGGAGAAGGCAAAAACCTGAAACTAATACTTTCATCTTTTGAACATCTAACGGGATTAAAAATAAACTTCCATAAAAGTGAATTGTTCTGTTTTGGGATGCTCAAGAGACCGTTCATCTTTACGCTGAACGTTTTGGCTGTAGTCAGGGCGTTTTTCCGATTCGGTATTTGGGCATTCCGGTTCACTACCGAAGGCTCACAAATGCTGAATGGAAAATTGTCGAACAAAGATTACAGCTAAGACTCTCAAGTTGTAAAGGAAAATTATTATCCATTGGAGGAAGATTGGTACTCATTAATTCAGTACTCAGTAATATGGTGCTATATATGATATCATTCTTTCAACTTCCAAAAGGAGTCTTGCAAAGGTTGGACTATTTCCGATTAAGATTCTTTTGGCAGGGTGATAATGATAAAAAGAAGTATAGAGTGGCTAAATGGAATGTGCTTTGTAGTCCCAAAGAACAGGGAGGCCTGGGTATTCATGATCTGGAGATCAAAAATACCGCCTTACTTAGTAAATGGCTCTTTAAATTATTAACTGAAGAGGGGATATGGCAAACGTTACTTAAAAGAAAATATGTTGGATCAAAACCTTTGTCCCAAATGGGTTGGAAACCTGGTGACTCGCACTTTTGGGCCGTTCTGATGGCTACGAAGAAACATTTCTTCCGCTTTGGAACATTTTCTATTAAGGATGGGTCCCAGATTAGATTTTGGGAGGATAGGTGGCTTGGTACCACTTCACCCCGTGAACAATATCCTGCCTTGTATTCCATTGTACGGTATAAGGAGAAAATGATTGCCACCGTGTTGGGATCATTTCCTCCTGACGTGTCTTTTCGGAGGAATTTAATCGGTGTAAGGCTTGACTCTTGGACCATGCTATTGTTGGAGATATGCCCTAGAGGCAATAATAAAAGTAGTTATTATTATATCTTTGTGTTTATGATAAATGTTTACATTCATGCTATAATAGTATTAACAAGGAAACATTAATACTTGTGTGAGTTGTAAACTTAATTTGAAGTCCCTAGTAAAGCCTCTATATAATACTAGCTTGTTGGTTAATAGATGATTGTGGTTTCCCTATCATGAACATTGAGATGTTATTAACAACAAGATCATATCGTTAGGAGAATGATATGATGGACATACTCCTATAGATAAGCGTAGCATAAAGATCAAGTCATTTTAATAGTTCAATTGCTATATGCTTTCTGATACATAGTAATCTAATTCCTTCGACCATGAGATCATGCATATCACCTTTACCGGATGGATGCTTTGATGACATCAAACACCACACCGTAACTGGGTGGCTATAAAGGTGGCATTGAGTGTTCGGAAAGTATTGGTTGAAACACATGGATCAAGAATGGGATTTGTCCATCCATATGACGGATAGATATACTCTGGGCCCTCTCGGTGGAATGTCATCCAATTAGCTTGCAAGCATGTGACTGGCTCACAAGGGATCACATATCACGGGAACGAGAAAAGAGTACTTATCGGTAACGAGGTTGAACTAGGTATGCAGAGATACCGGCGATCATGACCTCGGATAAGTAAACTATCGTGAGACAAAGGGAAATTGATATCGTATGTAAGTGGTTCATTCGATCGCAAAGTAATCGTAGAAATATGTGGAGCCATATGAATTTCCAGATTCCTCTATTGGTTATTGTTCGGAGAAGTGTCTCGATCATGTCTGCATAATTCACGAACCGTAGGGAGACACACTTAAGGATTCGACGTTGTTTGAGTAGTTATGGAATGATGAGAAAGAGACCGAATGTTGTTCGGAGTCTCGGATGGGATCCGGGATATCACGAGGAGATCCGGAATGGTCCGGAGAATAAGATTCATATAAGGAAAGTCCCGTTTCGGAGTTGGGGAATGGTTCCGGTGTTTTCATCAGGAATGTTCTAGAATGTTCCGGAATGTCCGGCACTCCGGAGGGGAAGGGTACATGAATGTGTTGTATCAAGTTGGTATGATTGCATCATGTACTAAGTGTCATCGCTGTTCCAAATAAAGGATTAATTCAAATCCTAGTTTGAAAAGTCAAATAGCTAAATTGAAAAGTCAAACGGCTAAATTTGGAAAGAGGAAAAGAGGAGGAAGGGGAAACCGAGTTGGGGAGGGAGTCCCTCCTCCCCAAGCCGGCGCACCACCCAAGCCGAGTTGGGGAGGGACTCCTCTCCCTCCGCTTGGCCGGCCGGCCCCTCCACCTATATAAGGAGGGGCAGGGCTCCCTCCTAGAGACACACAAGTTCCCTGCCCCAAACCCTAGCTTGGCGCCACCACCTCCTGCAGCTGCCGCCGCCTCCTAGGGTTGCCCTAGCCGCCGACTTGGGCTGCCCCAAGCCCTAGCCGCCGGCTCTAGCACCTCCTCCTTGGTGTGTCTAAAACCTAGATCGCCGAGGAGCTCTCTCATACTCCACCATACTCGCTCCGGCTTAAGGCGAAGCCCTGCGAGATCTCTCCTCTACTTCCGGTCCCACGCCGTTGTGCAGCTGGAATCACGAGGAGAGTGCTACAACCTCCGCTGCCTGCTGGAACAAGGGAGAGGAAGGTCTTCGTCGAGTACCGAACGTGTGACCGACTGCGGGAGCGCTGCCGGAACGCAGCGCCGGAAGGATCGTCTACGCGATCTTGAGATCGGGAAGACTACAACTACATCACCCACGAGAATCCGCTCTCGTTAAACACTTTGGAATCTTCGAGGGTGAGTTATCCATCGACTCGTTGCTACAATCTAGTAGATAGATCTTGGCTTGTTTGTTTGTATGCGGTAGAAATTTTTTGTTTTCCATGCTACGAAACCCTACAGTGGTATCAGAGCCGTGTCTATATGTAGATCTATTGCACGAGTAGAACACAATGGTCATTGTGGGCGTTGATGCTTTTATTGTCGATTGCTTCTTGTGTACTTTGCATCTTGCGGGATGTTGGGATGAAGCGGCCCGGGCTAACCTTACATGACATCGTTCATGAGACTTGCTCCACGCTTGACATGCAACTTGTATTGCATAAGTGCCTTTGCGGGTGCCTGTTTCTCCTAGCATAGTTAAGATCCAATTTACAACGGGTGATTAACAATACTAGTATCAATGTTGTGGTTCATGTTCGTAAGTTAGAACGACACTTATTGAAAGCCCCAAACCACGTAAAACATGCAAAGAAAGTAGAGGCGTCTAACTTTGTTTTGCAGGGGTGTGCTGTGATGTGATATGGCCATGATTGTGATTATATTTGATGTATGCAATGTTCCTTATTGTAAGTTGGCAACCGGCAGGAGCCATGTGGTTGTCTTTAATTTATGTTAAGACCCGCGTGTCTATTCAAAGTAGTTGTAATAGTAGAAGCCGGTGGACGACAACCATGGAGAAGCGTCATTGACCTTGATGCAATGCCGATGATGATGGAGATCATGTTCGTGCTAGAAGATGGAGATCGGAAGCACAAAGAAGAAAGGCCATATCATATCACATATTATGAATTGCATGTGATGTTAATCCTTTATGCATCTTGTATTGCTTAGTAGACAACGGTAGCATTATAAGATGATCCCTCATGCACATGAATTTCAAGTCATAATGTGTTCACCCTTAGTTAGCACCGTTGCTAAAGCTTGTTGTTTCGAAGCACCACATGATGATCGGGTGTGTTAGATTCCGCAAGTGTATACAACGTGAGCAAGCCAGATTTGCTCATGCGGAAACTAAGGTTTGATCTTGACTAGCCTAGCATGTACAGACATGGTCTCGGAACACGGATCACCGAAAGGTAAAGCATGAATCATATAATAGATATGATGAACATGTTGATTGTTCGCCATTGAAACTATATCAACTCTCGTGATGATCGGTGTTGATGTGGTGGATTTGGTTCGTGTGATCACTAAAACAATGTGAGGGATATTGTTTTGAGTGGGAGTTCACCTAGATTAAATTTATCAATTTGAACTCAATTTGTCATAAACTTAGTCTAAACTATTGCAAATATGTTGTAGATCAATGGCAGCCCCTACCATCAATTTTAATGCGTTCCTAGAGAAAGAAAAGTTGAAAAACAATGGAAGCAACTTCGCGGATTGGTTCCGCAATTTGAGGATTGTCCTCATAGTTGGTAATTTGACCTATGTGCTGGATGCACCGCTGGGTGACCCACCTGCAGCTGATGCTTTCGATGAAGTAAAGAATGTTTACCCCACTCGGAAGACTCAGTACTCCACAGTTCAGTGTGCTATCTTATATGGTTTAGAATCGAAGCTTCAGAAAAGGTTTGAGAATTCAGACCCATATGATATTGTCGAGGATCTCAAATTGATATTTGAGACTCATGCGGCAATTGAAAGCTATGAGGCTTCTGAAAAGTTCTTTAACTACAAGATGGAAGAGGCAGCTCCGTCAGTGAGCACGTGCTTAAGATGTCTGGGCATGCAAGTAAACTCCAAAGCTTGGGTATAGTGATTCCTAATGCTTTGGGGATTCACCGTGTCCTCCAATCACTACCACCAAGTTACAAGAACTTTGTGATGAACTACAACATGCAAAACATGGACAAGTCGTTGCCAAAACTCTTCTCCATGTTAAAGTCTGCAGAAGTGGAGATCAAGAAAGAGCACCAAGTGTTGTTGGTCAATAAGACCACCAAATTCAAGAAGCAAGGCAAGTCTAAGAAAAAGGGAAACTTCAAGAAGGACGGTAAGAAAGTTACCGCGTCGGCGAAGAAGACCAAGGCTGGGCCTAAGCCTGATACTGAGTGCTTTTACTACAAGGGAGAGGGTCACTGGAAGCGGAATTGTCCAAAGTACTTGGCGGATTTGAAGAACGGCAACATCAAGAAGAAAGGTATATCTGATATACATGTTATTGATGTGAATCTCACTAGTACTTAGCAGTGCCTGGGTATTTGATACTGGTTCGGTTGCTCATATTTGTAACTCGAAACAGGTGCTGCAGAATAAACGGAAGCTAGCAAAGAACGAGGTGACGATGCGCGTTGGAAACGGATCAAAGGTTGATGTGATCGCGGTCGGCACGCTACCCCTTCATCTACCATCGGGATTAGTTTTATACTTAAATAATTGTTATTTGGTGCCTGTGTTAAGCATGAACATTATATCGGGATCTTGTTTATTGCGAGACGGTTACTTGTTTAAATCCGAGAATAATGGTTGTTCGATTTATATGAGTAATATGTTTTATGCACATGCACCTTTGATAGATGGTCTATTCTTATTGAATCTCGATAGTGGAAATACACATATTAATAACATTGAGGCTAAACGTTTGAAATCGAGCGATAACTCGACCTATATGTGGCACTGTCGTCTTGGTCACATTGGAGTGAAGCGTATGAAGAAACTCCATTCCGATGGACTTCTTGAATCACTTGATTTCGAATCACTTGAAAGATGCGAAGCATGTCTAATGGGTAAAATGACTAAGACTCCATTTTCTGGTATGATGGAGCGAGCTACGGACTTAATGGAAATCATACATACCGATGTGTGTGGTCCAATGAGTGTAGCATCGCGCGGTGGTTATCGTTATGTTCTTACCTTCACGGATGACTTGAGTAGATATGGGTATATCTATTTCATGAAACATAAGTCCGAAACTTTCGAGAAGTTTAAGGAATTTCAAAGTGAGGTAGAGAATCAACGTAACAAGAAGATTAAATTTCTACATTCTGATCGTGGAGGTGAATATCTAAGTTACGAGTTTGGCGAGCATTTAAAGAAACGCGGAATACTTTCGCAGTTGACACCGCCGGGAACACCACAGCGTAATGGTGTGTCCGAACGTCGTAATCGAACTCTCTTAGATATGGTTCGTTCTATGATGTCACTTACAGATTTACCGCTATCATTTTGGGGTTATGCATTAGAAACAGCCGCATTCACTTTAAATAGGGCACCGTCTAAATCCGTTGAAACGACACCGTATGAATTATGGTTTGGGAAGAAACCTAGATTGTCGTTCCTTAAAGTTTGGGGGTGCGAAGCCTATGTAAAGAAGTTACAGCCGGACAAGCTTGAACCCAAAGCGGAAAAATGCGTCTTCATAGGATACCTGAAGGAAACTATTGGGTATACCTTCTATCATAGATCCGAAGGCAAAATCTTCGTTGCCAAGAATGGATCCTTTCTAGAGAAGGAATTTCTCTCGAAAGAAGTGACTGGAAGGAAAGTAGAACTCGACGAGGTTGTCGAACCTTCTCTCGAAATTGCGAGTAGCGCAGCACTGGAAGAAGTTCATGTGGTGCCTGCACCAATAAGAGAGGAAGCTAATGATGATGATCATGAAACTTCGGTTGAAGTTGCTACAGAGCCTCGCAGGTCAACGAGAACTCGTACCACTCCAGATTGGTATGATCCCGTTATGAGTGTCATGTTGGTGGACAACACCGATGACCCTGAGACATATGAGGAAGCGATGATGAGCCCAGATTCCAATAAATGGCAAGAAGCCATGAAATCCGAGATTGGATCCATGTACGAAAACCAAGTATGGACTTTGGTGGACTTACCGGATGGCCGGAAGGCTGTCGAGAACAAATGGATCTTCAAGAAGAAAACAGATGCTGATGGTAATGTTACTGTCTATAAAGCTCGACTTGTCACAAAAGGGTTTCGACAAATTCAAGGAGTTGACTACGATGAGACTTTCTCACCAGTAGCGAAGCTAAAGTCTGTGAGGATTATGTTAGCAATCGCTGCATATTACGATTATGAGATATGGCAGATGGATGTCAAAACAGCATTCCTCAATGGAGACATTGATGAAGAGTTGTATATGATGCAACCCAAAGGTTTTGTCGATCCTAAAGATGCTAACAAGGTATGCAAACTTCAACGGTCCATCTATGGATTGAAGCAAGCATCCCGAAGTTGGAATCAGCGTTTTGATAAGGTGATCAAAAGTTTTGGTTTTATACAAACTTATGGAGAATCTTGTATTTACAAGAAAGTGAGTGGGAGCTCTGTAGCATTCTTAATACTATATGTAGATGACATATTGTTGATTGGGAATGATGTAGACCTTCTTAATAGTGTCAAGGATTATTTGAATAATAGTTTTTCAATGAAAGATCTTGGCGAAGTAGCTTACATATTAGGCATAAAGATTTATAGAGATAGATCGAGACGCCTAATATCATTGTCACAGAGTACATATTTGGACAAAGTTCTAAAGAGGTTTGGAATGGAAGATAGCAAGAAAGGGTTCTTGCCCATGTTGCCCAATACGACCTTGAGTAAAACTCAAAGTCCTGCAACGACAGAAGATAGAGAAAGGATGAGTAAGACTCCCTATGCCTCAGCCATAGGATCTCTTATGTATGTCATGCTATGTACTAGACCCGACATTGCATATGCTGTTAGTTTGACTAGCAGATATCAAAGTGATCCAGGAGTGGATCATTGGACAGCGGTCAAAAACATCCTTAAGTACTTGAGAAGAACTAAGGATATGGTTCTTTCTTATGGAGGTGATGAACAACTTGTTGTTAATGGTTATACCGATGCTAGTTGGAACACCGATCCAGATGATTCTAAATCTCAATTTGGATAAGTATTTACTTTGAATGGTGCAACAGTTAGCTGGAAGAGTGCAAAGCAAAACGTTGTGGCGAGATCTTCAACTGAATCGGAATACATAGCTACTTCGAAGGCTTCACAAGAGGCGATATGGATGAAGGAGTTCATTATAGAGCTCCGTGTGGTTCCTAGTGCGCTGGACCCAATGTCTATCTACTATGATAACATGGGCGCCATAGCCAATGCGCAAGAACCAAGGTCACACAAGAAGCTGAAGCATATCAAGCTACGTTTTCACGCTATTCGAGAACATATCCAAGATGGGGATATAAAGATTTACAAAGTACACACATATCTGAATGTGGCGGATCCGTTGACTGAACCTCTCCTGAGGGCAAAACATGACCAACACCAAACTGCCATGGGTGTTCGATATATTACCATGTAATCTAGATTAGATGACTCTAGTGCAAGTGGGAGACTGTTGGAGATATGCCCTAGAGGCAATAATAAAAGTAGTTATTATTATATCTTTGTGTTTATGATAAATGTTTACATTCATGCTATAATAGTATTAACAAGGAAACATTAATACTTGTGTGATTTGTAAACTTAATTTGAAGTCCCTAGTAAAGCCTCTATATAATACTAGCTTGTTGGTTAATAGATGATTGTGGTTTCCCTATCATGAACATTGAGATGTTATTAACAACAAGATCATATCGTTAGGAGAATGATATGATGGACATACTCCTATAGATAAGCGTAGCATAAAGATCAAGTCATTTTAATAGTTCAATTGCTATATGCTTTCTGATACATAGTAATCTAATTCCTTCGACCATGAGATCATGCATATCACCTTTACCGGATGGATGCTTTGATGACATCAAACACCACACCGTAACTGGGTGGCTATAAAGGTGGCATTGAGTGTTCGGAAAGTATTGGTTGAAACACATGGATCAAGAATGGGATTTGTCCATCCATATGACGGATAGATATACTCTGGGCCCTCTCGGTGAAATGTCATCCAATTAGCTTGCAAGCATGTGACTGGCTCACACGGGATCACATATCACGGGAACGAGAAAAGAGTACTTATCGGTAACGAGGTTGAACTAGGTATGCAGATATACCGACGATCATGACCTCGGATAAGTAAACTATCGTGAGACAAAGGGAAATTGATATCGTATGTAAGTGGTTCATTCGATCGCAAAGTAATCGTAGAAATATGTGGGAGCCATATGAATTTCCAGATTCCTCTATTGGTTATTGTTCGGAGAAGTGTCTCGATCATGTCTGCATAATTCACGAACCGTAGGGAGACACACTTAAGGATTCGACGTTGTTTGAGTAGTTATGGAATGATGAGAAAGAGACCGAATGTTGTTCGGAGTCTCGGATGGGATCCGGGATATCACGAGGAGATCCGGAATGGTCCGGAGAATAAGATTCATATAAGGAAAGTCCCGTTTCGGAGTTGGGGAATGGTTCCGGTGTTTTCATCGGGAATGTTCTAGAATGTTCCGGAATGTCCGGCACTCCGGAGGGGAAGGGTACATGAATGTGTTGTATCAAGTTGGTATGATTGCATCATGTACTAAGTGTCATCGCTGTTCCAAATAAAGGATTAATTCAAATCCTAGTTTGAAAAGTCAAATAGCTAAATTGAAAAGTCAAACAGCTAAATTTGGAAAGAGGAAAAGAGGAGGAAGGGGAAACCGAGTTGGGGAGGGAGTCCCTCCTCCCCAAGCCGGCGCACCACCCAAGCCGAGTTGGGGAGGGACTCCTCTCCCTCCCCTTGGCCGGCCGGCCCCTCCACCTATATAAGGAGGGGCAGGGCTCCCTCCTAGAGACACACAAGTTCCCTGCCCCAAACCCTAGCTTGGCGCCACCACCTCCTGCAGCTGCCGCCGCCTCCTAGGGTTGCCCTAGCCGCCGACTTGGGCTGCCCCAAGCCCTAGCCGCCGGCTCTAGCACCTCCTCCTTGGTGTGTCTAAAACCTAGATCGCCGAGGAGCTCTCTCATACTCCACCATACTCGCTCCGGCTTAAGGCGAAGCCCTGCGAGATCTCCCCTCTACTTTCGGTACCACGCCGTTGTGCTGCCGGAATCACGAGGAGAGTGCTACAACCTCCGCTGCCTGCTGGAACAAGGGAGAGGAAGGTCTTCGTCGAGTACCGAACGTGTGACCGACTGCGGGAGCGCTGCCGGAACGCAGCGCCGGAAGGATCGTCTACGCGATCTTGAGATCGGGAAGAGTACGACTACATCACCCACGAGAATCCGCTCTGGTTAAACACTTTGGAATCTTCGAGGGTGAGTTATTCATCGACTCGTTGCTACAATCTAGTAGATAGATCTTGGCTTGTTTGTTTGTATGCGGTAGAAATTTTTTGTTTTCCATGCTACGAAACCCTACAGTTATTACATCGGTTAACACATGTTCAACTATCAGCGGGACACGATGAATTCCGTTGGAACTTAAATGAGGATGGCTCCTTCTCTATTAGTTCCTTATACAATGTCTTAATCCATCCAGTCTTACCTTTTTTAGATAATAGGATGATTTGAAGGATGAAGATACCCCTTAAGAATAAAATCTTTGCTTGGTATCTTCGTCGAGGGGTCATCCTTACAAAAGATAATCTTATTAAGCGGAATTGGTATGGAGATCCTAGGTGTACATTTTGTCACAACAATGAGACAATAAAACATCTATTTTTCCAATGCCATATCGCCAGATCTATATGGTCAGTTACCCAAGCAGCTTCTGGTTTGTATCCACCGAGTAGTATTGCCAATATCTTTGGAAATTGGTTACACGGTATAGATCACAAGTATAAGCTATTACTTCGGGTAGGAGCGATTGCCATCATATGGTCGCTTTGGCTATGTAGAAATGATAAAGTGTTTAATGATACAAATTGTTCACTTCTGCAGGTTATTTACAGATACACTGGCACCCTTCGGTCTTGGGCTGCACTTCATCGTGCGGATTATCGCGAGCTATTCACGGAGGTGTGTACTCGGCTGGAGGATACGACACGGGATTTGTTCACCCGACACGGCTGGCAACATAATCTTCGGATAGACCTACCTACATCACTTTAGGCGTTTTACAATTTCTCATCATGATATGTAATTCGCCTTACGTTATTTTCCCCTTTTGTTTGGAACTTGGACTTTGGCGGCTGTGTGCATTCTAGATATGCAGAAGCCGGGTGTAATACTTAAGACTTTTTAAGTAATAAAGCGCCCTTTATAAAAAAAATAGATGTGAGACCAATAAGCGCCTATAGGCTAACGAAAACCTTCTATACCAAAAATATAAAAAATGTGTATGGCTATCTAAAGCTAGATCTAACTGAGCTCTAGGAACTCCTTGATGGGGTCTTCGAGTTGCTCCATGACGGTCTCCCATCCTGCCTGTGTTGGGTTCATGTCATCCCATTAGAAGTACTTGTCGGCATTCTCACAGAGCGTGTACCGGAAGTCCGAGTCGGACTCGCCCATCTGACCACAGTACCCCTTTGGATCCATGCTTTGACAGCACGGCGACAACTTCTCATCGAACGCATCCGTGTTTTCACCTACACATAGACACATATATATTAAATAAATTAGAGATATACTACTGTTATATAAAGCTCTAACTAGCACGTGACAATGGTGCTAGGTACTCCTAGTAATTATTTGTAGTGATGGGTAGTGTTACCGTTAGTGCCATTGATGATGTTGGTGAAGGCAGTGTTGAGGTCAACGGTGTGCACGCCGTCCATATCTCTAAGCAGCTTCTTGAGATCATCATTGTGGACGGATGCATAGTGATTGCGTCCACGGTCGCATTCGGCGGAGAGAATGGGCACGGTCCGTGACGGAGCGCAACCGATAGGGGGAAGGTTGTTGACGAGAACCTTGGTGACCCCCATCTCCTGCAGCTGCTGCACATTGGTCACGATCTCGTTAGTGACGTTCTTGATAAAAGCGTGGATTGTCTCGTTCTTGACAAAAGCGTGGATATTGGGGTCCTCCCGTTCATCGCCGAGGGACGCGTAGTCGTTGCCGGAGATAGCGATGAGAGCGACGGAGTGCTCGACGCGCCTCCTCGAGATGGTTCCATCGGCGATGAGGGACTCGATAGTGTCAACCTGGTCGCCGAGGGTGGCCGCCTTGCTAGGAACCTAAAACGCGCCAGCGCCGCCGACGACGAAAGTCATGTCGGACTTGTCGCATTTATTCTTCTCCGTGAGCATGTACGCCGGGGGCGCTACGTCGAGCCCCATGATTTGTGCTGCAAGCATCAAAGGATGTCCACATGCAAGTATTAGGATATAGTACTAGTGCAATTGTTAGTTTGAGCATATATATATATTATATGTAAAATAACTGGTGCACCTTGGTGCCTAGGCACCAAGCATGATGTGCATAAATTCTCTTTGAACTAGACATACCTGAAGGTATACATACCTAAATTATACATATCTAGATATCACATACCTAAGATATAGATACCTAAGTTACATATACCTAGGTATCACATATACTTAATGTATACGTACCCTGCATACGTAAATATATATGTAACTTGGGTACGTATGCTTTAGATATGTGATACCTTGGGTATATATAATTAGAATACATATAACTTAGATATATGTAAGTTAGGTATATGAAATTTGTATACATACACCATCAGGTATGTAAGAATTTTGAATGAAATACAAGTATACTGCTCGAGCATCATGGGGCACCATGGTGTCCAAGCACCTACATGCTCAACCGGTGAAACTCCTACGTTAGTGCAACTTGTGATTTGCATGAATGCATGATAATTAAGCAGCGGATATCTTTCCAAATAAATCCACCTTAATTTGCATGCATGCTTGACAATTAAGCTGCCAATCTCTTTCCAAATAAATTGACCGTGATTAAATTTAGTAACAAATCAGTCTTGATTATCGTGCCATCAATGCCTGCTTTGATTTCTTTTGAACACATAAAATTAACAAATCAGCCGTGTACACCCATTTCTATTTCACGGATTGTGAAAGGATCACAAATTCAATTTGTGAGTATAATCCATAGTATTCAATTTACCATATCATATTTGTGAGTATGTGATGCATGCACGATGCATACCTGAGGTATCTCATAACCATTGATAATAGATATGTCATTTTGTCGTTTGATTATGGTATCGCATACGCACATAATTGTAGGTATGCATTTTGCTAGTATATACCTTCTAATTAATACTGCATACCTAGGATCATAAGTTTGATAGAGATACCCACAAATGTGTATGAAGTTTGCTAGTATATACCTCTAATTAATACTGTATACCTAGGATCACAATTTCAACTTGTGAATATAGCCATATGATTTCATGTACCATATTGTATTTGTGAGTATGTGATACCTGCACAATGCATGCCAGAGATAACTAATATCCATTGACGATAGACATGTCATTTTTCCATTCGATTTGGTATTGCATACCCACATAATTGTAGGTATGCACACACCTACAATTTGTAGTGTAGATCGAGGATCGAGATGAGGATTTTCATGGTGGTCTCGTCTCGTCTCGTGTCTAGCCTGGGAGCTAGGTAGGAATGAGTAGTTGACGATTGTCGCAGAATTGGAGGCGCGCTGGTATTTATTAGGGGGCAGGGGTGGGCAATCGTAACATGCATGGAGAATTGGAGAGGCCGGCGTTGTGGTTGCTGTTCTGGACTCCATCGCTGCCGCGCGCCTGCGTCGATCGATCGTGTCAATGTTCTGGACTCCATCCGGCCGGCGACCTACTCCCTCCGTCCGTCCCGTCCGCAAAGTACATCTAGCTAAGTCAAACATAATTAAATTTGATTAATTTTATAAAGAAATATAGAAATATATATTACATCAAATTGATATATTATGAAACTAGATTTAAAAATAAATCTAATGGTAACAATTCAGTGTCATAAATGTTATGGTACGTTGTCCTAAAAAGTTAGTCAAATATTACTATGTTTAACTTAGGACAAAGCTAAAAGTACACTTATTTGCAGACAGTGAAGTACCTCCTTGGAATTACTGTGGACTCGATCGGGCGGCCTCGTTGAGGTTGTGGACTGTGGACTCCATCACCGTGGTTCTAGAAGACGAACAAACACGCGTACGTGCGGCCACCAATAACCTCAGCTAGCGCAGAGTCGGCTCCTTCCACCATGTCCCCGCTGCTCCTTCTCTCTGTACGTTTCACCTATAGCTAGTTGATGAAATTATGTACAGCACCGTGTGAGGCCGTGAGGTCGAGCCAGCATATCGTGGATGATGCTAGGATTAGATTTTCCATTGGGAGGAGAAATGGGACAGATAAGAGCATCTCTAACAAGTAATGTATAATAGATGAGGTGATGTTAAAAAACTACTTTTATATTTTTTGAAGTTGATATATATTTCAGCCTGAGGTATAATACATTACCTTCCCTGGCGATGTAGCTGAAACTTCCAGAAACTTAACGTTAGTGCTAGAGGGGGGAACAGAAGGAATGGGTGCATGAGAAATCGACACCACACTAAACGAAACTTAACACGTAAACTAAAATTGAGAAGCAAACCTTAGGTCGGCTCCACTACATAAGTTCAGCTCTGTTTTAAGGGGAGCCGAACTTGCCATGTACTAGAATTTTTTGGGCATTTGCTCACGGACTTCCCCTCGGATTGCTGAGGGTTTTCGTTGCGACGTTGGCCGTTGACGGCCCCATGACCCGGCACGTGCGGAGCGCCTGTCACCTCCTAGCGTCTCTCACGGAGCGCGCCCCCGCCTGCGTCCTCTGACACTCGGCCCACGTGCAGCGATGAATGGCAGGAAAGGGCGCATGACCTCTCCGTGGCATCGAACCTGGGGCCGCGGGGCATGCCTCCCCGGAGTGCTGGGCTCTGTCACGATATCGCCGTGTGTCCTACTCGTAGTCCATCACACGGCTAGAAAGAATCTAGGAGACGTGGATAGCAGATTTAGCCGAAACTTTTATATGCTATTATTGATTCCGATATTTGTATTATATATATAACATCAAAAACTCTTTTATTTCCAAAACATAAAAGTCTCAGTTGCCTGACTCGAAATGATATACATAGACGGTAGTAGGTCTTGAATTTGGGAAATTTTTGGAAGTAGGAAAGGTGGAACTAACCTCGACAAACGGTGGTGCACACACGCTACTATGCCTAGACCTCACCATATTTTGTGGAGTTATTAGCATGGGAGGATCTCGTTGTGCGTCGTACTTGTGATGACAGCGTGCTACCAAAGGCTAACATCTTGCAATGTCGCTAGGCCTGCGTTATCCTCATAGCGGCTTCCTCATGGAGATTGTTGCAAGAAGAAGACAAGAAGGAGGGGTAGCATGTCGATGGGCTCCAAGAGTCAAAGGAAACGTGACGCAAGCTCACTTGCATTTGTAGTGATGCCAACGTTTGCATCCATGGGAAGAAGCATGACGGCGTCCTCTGGCTGGCAAAGGGGCCAATGTGGCAGGCGACAGGGTCAGTGGGGAAGGAGAAGATATCATCTATCGACAGGATGGTGCGAATGGAGCGGGCGGAGGAGAAGGCAACATCCTCTGACGAGGGGATGGGAAGAACGGGACACCGGCACTGGTGGAAACGGGGCTATAGGTCCCGGTTGGTACGGGGCTTTAGTCCCGGTTGCCCAACCGGGACGGGGCAATCGGGACTAAAGCCCTAACCTTTAGTCCCGGTTGCCCCACCAACCGGGACAAAAGGGACTAATAATCTTCTGCCGCGGCAGAGATTTGGCCCATTTCTCTGCCGCGGCAGAGAATTCATTTTGGCACATTTTGTTGCCGCGACAGCATTTTCGTCACTTTTTGTGCCGCGGCAGAGAATTCATTTAGGTTGTTTTATTGTTTATTTAGTGATTTGCACTTATCAATGAAGGAACCTTATATTACATCATGAATACCATGACAATATTACATTTAATACACGGATCGAGTTCATGCACTACATATAAAAGTTGCTATTCGATGCTACCGGCCAATTCCTTCAAAGTTGCTATTTTTACAATCCCTATTGTCTATACACGGTCGAATAGTATTCCCCTTTTGGGTCTAGGACTTCTGCATCCAAAAATCCCGTCAATTCCTCCTGAATTGCTCGTACGCGATCCTTTGGCAGAAGACCGTTCCATAGACGTTCGATCTGATTTAAAAAGAAGTCAGCCTATATGAATGAAACTAAACACAATTTGATTGTAATTAAAAACTATAGAAATTGTTTACATACATGGAGTTGCTCTAAATTTCTGCCCTTCTCATCGCACGTCTGCTGGATGAACTCGCAAACATAGTATCCACATAGATTGTTACCTGGTCCCTGCGTCAGGCACTTTACGAGAACAGAGTTCAATCAAAATAATAATCAAGCATGATAATAACTATATCAAAACTAGAATCAAAGAGATGCGCGGATATAGCTAGTGGTGCTTACATTTAGTGGTTGAAATGTAAGCTCCTCTTTCCAAACACCCCTAGCCTTGTTGGTGAACCGTTTCCAAACGCTGCCCGGCATAGAAAACGAATAAAATAAGTTATTAAGTACTTGATATCATAAAATTCACGAACGTTGCCGATATAGTGTCGTAATGATTAGAATTACCGCTGGAGAAGTATCTGCATGTCCTTCCACGTCTCAAGGGATTTATGTTTCGAGTCCATGACTAGTACATGCCATTTGTCAAGTTGAATGATTAACAGAATATAGTGGTAGCTGTGAATGCATAACTAATCGATTATATACTTAACATCGAGTAAGCAAAATAGAAAGTGTATACAAGACAATAACACTCACTCGAAGTTGTAAGGAAATAGTATTTTCCTTTTGGTTTCTTGAAACCTTAACGCGTGTACTATATTATCCTCCGTATCCTGGGGGTTTGTTTTGAGATTAGCTTGATGAACCCAATATAGGTCAATGAAGCCAATGTCATAGATTTGTCCTCTGCTGCATTCGAGAATCTTCATTCTCCATATTACAGTATGATTATATACATGCAATAAACAAGGTGAGATAGCTGGAGACTAAATTAATTACAGAATTAGTACTTACAGACAATAGGCACTGATGATCGATTTGTCCAAGGCGTCTTGATTGAATAATTGAAATAGTTCATCAAATTCAATGGATATCATGTCATCCATATCTTTCCCATAATGCTTTTTTGTAACCTTCAGCACTATCCAGTTAGCCCCGGCCTTTGTGGCATGCAAGTACCAGTTATGCAATCTTCGCATTTTTGTTGGAAGATTGTTTACCTCCTCAGGTTTGACGAGAGGTTTGCCGTACTGGTATTTGTATGCTACTTCACTCACGGGGAAGAACTCTAACTAGGATAAGTACTGGGCAATACTCATACCTTGAGCAGCGGCAGCTTCTTCGTATTGTGCAACTACCTCTGGATCATACTGCTCTTCGGCCCTATATTTGCTCGACCCCACATTGGTTTGGAAAATCACCTTGAGAGGGGCGCAAGTCTGTTTTGCTTGTTCTCCGAGCTGGGCAACAGATTTCTCGCTTGCATCAGTACTGCTCTTCGAGGCTTTTTGTGCCGCATGTGACTTGAGAATAGAACGCTCATAGTCTGATGACAGCTTTGGCTCGGGTTGATGAAGAGTCTTTAGCATTTTCAACACTTTGGCTTTTTTCTTCTTTGGTGCTGGGGAACTCTGGCTCTTTCGGCCGCCTCAGCTTAGCGAAAAACGCTGTCGTTTCTGCATCAATGATCACCGCAGTCTCCTCTTCAGTACAGTCATAAGCTCTCTTGGGAGGAACCTTTGGTACTTTTGGAAGAGGCTCTTGTTTACGTTTCGGCGATCGCTTATAACGACGCACAGTAGCGGTACACTTACGCTTTTTATCCTGAGGCGCCGGCGATGGCTCCCGTGGCGATGGCTGCGCCGGAGATTGGTGAGGCGACGGAGCCGGGTGAGGCGACGAAGACGGCTGCCGCGGCGGCGACGACCTCGCTGGAGACGGGTGAGGCGGCGGCGAAGATGGCCTTGGCGTGTGATTTCGAAGCACGATACATTCCTTCGGCCATAGAATGGTGACGTTTTTTGCGTCTCCCAGTACAGTCACATCCCCTTCACCTGCAGGGTAGTGAAGATCCAAAACTCCAAAGGTGGGCATGATTTCATCCACGCCGATAACAGCGTAGCCCTCTGGAACCGGACGACAGTGGTAAGTTGGTGTGGGTCCAATTGGTAAGGCATAGCCGACCGCCACCTTCATTGATATGTTCACAACTTTGACATGTAGCTCGCAGTGTGTCATCTCTGTGATATCATCCACTGGGTAGCCAACAGGAGCCATCGTCGGTGCATCATCGTCATCGCCATTGTCATCACCCGGGACCTCGGTGGAAGCCACACTGCTTTTTCGATTATTCGATAGGCCGGTAGCATCGAATGCAGTGTGCTGCTGAGATGGGCCGGTAGTACTTTGCTCTTTAAGTGCGTTAATTTCATCTTGTTGTTGCTTTAATCGTTCTTCAATTAAATGCATTCGCTCTTTCTGACTATTTGCTTCAACTTCCACCCTGTCCTTTCTCCTCTGACGGCTTCTATCATGATATTTCTTCCTCTCTTCGGGAAACCCAGTCCTCCATGGTTGGGAGCCTCTTGTGCCTCGTGTTCGTCCATCATGTTCCTTATTTCCAAGGGCGAGTGTGAGCTCATCATTCTCTCTATCGGGAATGAAGTCCCCATCTTTAACAGCCTTTACTGCTTTTCTCATCCTCTCGATTGGCAAGGGGTCTTCTTTATGTCGTATGTTATATATACACATCCCTTCCGAGTCCAACGTTCCCCTATGCCTGTAAAACCAATTCCTTGCACGTTCTACCCAATCGTTTGTCTCTGGGGTGATCTTTTTAGCACGCAGTTTATTCTCAAGTTTCTCCCACTTAGGAATGCCAGCCCTGTAGCCACCTTGCCCCATAGTATGGTGATACTTCTTGTTAGCAGCATTCAGCTTATTCGTTTCAGACATTTTCTTAGCTTTTTCTGATTTCTTGTATTCCACAAACTCAGCCCAGAATGGTTTTATCTTCTCAAACTGAATATTCTTGAAATCGGGAGTCTTCTCCTTCACGACATAGTCAAGGTGCAATCTTTTCTTCCAGTTGGTGAAACACTAGGCCATCTTCTTCAAAGCCCACTCCCTGACCTTAGCCTCCATGGCTCTCCCATGTTGTAAGGCGTCCTCAACTGGATCCTCCGCATTTGGATTCAGCTCTATCTTCGGTAGTTTGAAATTAACCATGAGCCTCTTCCACAGTAAATCTTTGGCGTGGTTAGGGACAAATAAACATGTTCCCTCTTCATCCGCATTAGCAGGCCTATTCCAATTTATAATGGTGATCGGGATTAAGTCCCTAACGATTACTCCACATTGTGCCACAAATTTGGTTGCGACAACTTCGGGAGCCGTCGGTTTGCCGTCTTCAGCGACATCTTTGATCCTAAACCTCTCATGGTCTTGCAACTTTTTGGTTGGGCCTCGTCTGGTCTTTTCAGTAGATTCCTTCGATCCGGAGGGCTAAAAGAAGAAAGATCGTCGTTACTATTTCTATATAGATAGCAGATGATTAATTAATTAATTAATTATATTACATGCACCTCGCCGGAGCGGTCGTCTTCTCGATTACACAAGGCATCGCCTTCTCCCTCGCGGAAGGCAACACCTTCAACCTCAAGCAAGTCGTCTATTACGGTAAAAAGAGGATCACCCTCACCGGAGTTGTTCAGAAACGTTGATACGTCTAAATTTTCTTCCCCACGGATCACACCTTGGATCAACTCTTCCTTTTCTTCGTCTCTGACGTGTGGGTCCATATTTTCTGCATAGGTGAAAAAACGAATAAGTCAAAGCGGCTAAAGGAGAAAGTTAGGTACGGTGTTGAGAGATATAAATCCTAATTCAGAGAAACCCTAATATATACATACACAATAATAAAAATGAAGAGAAACCCTAAACCCTAAACCTAGCTACAAAAAGGAAACCATGTAGTAGATAGGTAACTCTAGCTAAAATCAACTAAAATCAATATTCCGGAGTTCTGAGGGGTGTAAAACCTAGTTCGGAGAAACCTCGGATGCATATGAGAGGGGAACATGAGTATAAGGCTACAAAAGGGAAACTATCCAGCAGATAGGTAACACTAGATACTAACAAAATACCATATTGGAATCGATTTAAGAGGGTTCGGAATGCCCTGGCGAAGGCACATCGTCGAACCCACATGCACCTAAGGGGCATGCAATTTCATGGGAAGATTTACGCGCGACCGAGCCAGACCGAGCTTTCCTACGTCGAACACAATGGTTTTGACCGCGCGACCCCTTCGCCCATGTCTCGCCCACGCGTGAGCAAACAGGGGAACTCCCATCGACGCCGCCTCCTCCCCCCTCTCCTCACCTTCCCCTCGTTGCTGCGCTGTCAGGGCGGGCCACCGGGCCTTGCCTGTGCGTTGCCGGCACCGGCGGTGGCGGCTTGATACTGTAGATGTGGTGCATATCTACAGTAAACGTTGGCCCTTTTTCCAAGACAATTCAGTGTCTTACCCTTTCACGATTCCACCGTCTATCCGATGTTTCTCGGCGCTTTCTCGGTGCCGCTAACCGAATCCCGAGCAAAACAGAGCTTCTGCCTCTCTCTTGCCACAATACACCCGCCCCACGCGTCCCTGCACGCCTCCCATGTCCTGCGGAACTGGCCACCGACATCCCCTTTTCTCGAGCCGCCGACCGCCATCTAAGACTAGGACTAGTCGGGAAAAAATATTATAGTATTTGCCACGTCCACAATCTGAACAACACAATCCGATTGCACAACATACCCAACGTGATGCACATGAAGAACTTTGTGTAAGCCATCTATATTAATAGTAAAAAATACCAAAGCATCTATCACTACTAGAGAAAAGGCTATAGGAGACATGCTTATGCGAGGTACATTTAGACCATATGCGCCTCCTATAAAATAGGCGATGCGCACTCCTTCTCCATGCGCCTCTAGTATAAAAATAGGCGAGGCGCATATGGTAAGAATGTGCCTCCTATAATCCCTGTAGGGACGGAATCTAGCAGCCCCATATTATGCGAGGCGCATTCTAGTCATATGCGCCTCCTATATATCAGATAGGCGAGGCGCATATGGACAGAATGCGCCTCGCATAATCTGTGTGGGCCCGCGTGTTGGTAGGTGCACGAATATGCGAGGCGCATATAACCATATGCGCCTCCTATATTTGATAATATGCGAGGCGCATATGGTCATATGTGCCTCAAGTAACTCCTGCGGGCCCGGGCGGTGGTAGGTGGCCGCATATGCGAGGCGCATATTGCTATATGCGCCTCCTATAGTTTGAATTATAGGAGGTGCATATTGTGCAATATGCGCCTCGCATAACCTGTCACCACTTTTTTCCAGCTTTTTGCACATGGAGCCAACTACCACCCCACTCACTTGTAATCCTTTGAAAATCCTATTAATCATCGAGCCCTCAACTTTACACAATTCATATGTTTTAAAATTCCCTATATTACACGTTGAGATCTTTTGAACCACAAACATATCCTCATTGTTTTGCGCCCAAAGCGTACAAGGATCAATCAATATCAATTTTTGTATTCAACATCCAAGTTGTGTCTAATAGGAATATAGGATAGCACTAGCAGCCAGTATCATCGGGGTTTGGTTTGGTTTGGTTGTTTAGGCGAGAGGGACGGAGGGCGTGCTTCCAATCAACTCTTTTCTCCTTCTCTCGTGTGCCCAACCCAACAGCACACGCAAGGAACGCTGTGATGGCGATGGGTGCGGCTGTGCGGGCGGCGGCGGCGGACGGCGTGGTGACTTTCCTGTGGGTGCTCTGCGTCTCCACGCTCGGCGCCTCCACGGCCGCCGTCACCACCTACCTCAGCCTGCACGAGGGGATCCACTACGCCCTCCTCGTCACCGTCTCCATCCTCACCCTCCTCCTCTTCGCCTTCAACCTCCTCTGCGACGCCCTCGGCGGCGCCAGCTTCAACCCCACCGGCGTCGCGGCCTTCTACGCCGCTGGACTCACCAACCCCTCGCTCTTCTCCATCGCGCTCCGCCTACCAGCACAGGTCCGTCCGTCTGTGATTTCGCCTTCTTTAACTGTCAAATCAGATCAATCAGTAAGAGGAGCAGCAACCAATAACCAATCTGTGCTGGTTGGTAGGCCGCCGGCGCCGTCGGCGGAGCTCTGGCCATCTTGGAGCTCATGCCGGAGCAGTACAAGCACATGCTCGGCGGCCCCTCGTTCAAGGTGGATCCCCACACCGGCGTCGTCGCCGAGGGGGTGCTCACCTTCGTCATCACCTTCGCCGTCCTCTGCATCATCGTCAAGGGACCCCGCAATCCCATCGTGAAGACAGCGATGCTCTCCGTCTCCACCGTCAGCCTCGTCCTCACCGGCGCCGCATACACCGGCCCCTCAATGAACCCTGCCAATGTACACTTCACTACACTCACACTCTTTCTTTTCAGTCGATCGCCAAGCTTATCCATCCAACTGCAACCCCCACACACTGAACTGAACCTTAATAGTACTGATTTGCTGTCCTTTTGGGATCGATGGCCAACTGACTGTTGCTTTCTTTGTCTTTCTTCGAAATGTCGATGATTAGAACATGTTATGGCGGATCTGGTGTGCCAAGTAGACTTGTAATTTGGGCATATATATTCTACTTGACGCACAAGATCGAACAACGAGCATTATTATTTCTGTGCCCAACCTAAGTATGAGGTACTAATCCAAGTCATTCTTGGTTTGCTTTTTTTTGGTCTTTCTTCGAAATGCCGATGATTAGAACGTGATTTCTTACATTTTGTTGCACCCATATATATGCATGATTCTATCTTGTGAACTGCTAGCTATTGCTTTCCACTGACATAAGTAATATCATCTTTATTATGTGTAGGAGATGGCGAAGAAGTGTTATGTCGTGTACATCGGTCGGGTTCTAGGTGTGTACGAGGAGTGGAAAGACTGCCAGAAGCAAGTGAACAACTTCTCGGGCAACAACTACCAAGGCTATGAGAGTAGAGAGGTGGCGGAAGAGAAGTGGAGGAGGCATGGAAGGAATAAGTGGAGGAACTTCCTCGTGATCACCACCTTGTTGCTCTTCATGGTAGGTTATGTGTTCTACTTCATCTAGGTAGAGCTACGTCGTTGGAGTTGTAATGTGATTGTGAACTTGTACTCGGAGGTGTGAACTTGTGGCACAAACACTTGATGTATGAACTTGTATGTCATGATTGATGTGTAATGTATTGTATTCATGTTGGTTCTATTATATTTTGGCAAATTGCAAGTTTCTGAAAAATTATGTGCTCTTTATACTGTATTCTGGACTATATTGTATATTTGAATATCTGTATATTATTATTTATAGTGGTCTGTAAAACTTGAATTTCGAAAATATTACCGGAGGCGCATATATTATAAATATACGAGGTGTATTGTAAAACATATGTGAGACGCATATGATATGCGCCTCCTATACTTGTATGCGCCTCGCATAATATGCGAGGCGCATATCGGTATGCGCCTCGCATATGTGAAGTATAGGAGGCGCATATCATATGCGCCTCGCATAAAAAAATACCCGAGGCTTGAAGCTAGAGGCACATATGATATACGCCTCGCATAAGCTTTTAGGTGCGCCTCGCATAGGCTTTTCTCTAGTAGTGCATTATCAAATGCATTATCCAACAAATTGTGACAAATTACATAATTATTAGAATAACTATTAGACATAATTACGACAAGCAAACTAGCAAAATTCTTTCAACACAACAATATCACTCACATATATTGCAAATTCTTTCAATACAACAATATCAATCTACATTACAAACACCAATCAACCTAATACTACAAATTTGCGGAAATTTGGGGGAGAGCGAGAGAGGGAAGGGCGCGCGGGCCAGGAGACATACCCGAGGAAGGGGACAGGGGAGAGGCCGGAGGAGGTGCGGCCGGAGGAGCGGAGGTGCGGCCGGAGGAGAGGAGGTGCGGCCGGAGGAGCGGAGGCCGGAGGAGGTGCGGCCGGAGGAGGCGCGCGGGAGGAGGAGGAGCCGCTACGGAGCGCGCGGCGGTGGCGGCCAGAGGAGGAGCCGCTACGGGGAGCGCGCGGCGGTGGCGGCCGGAGGCGGAGGCGTTGACGACGACGGAGGGCGCGGGCAGCCTGGCGCCGTCGTCGATGAAACAGAGAAGCAGAGAAGAGAAGCAGAGAAGAAGAAGAGAAGTTATAAAGGGGAGGGAGTATACGTCCCGGTTGGTGGCTCCAACCGGGACGTCCACCAACCGGGACGTATACTCCAATTTTCAGCAGCTGAAGGGGCGCGCGCACAGGGGGTCTTTAGTCCCGGTTGGTGGCTCCAACCGGGATATATTCCCCTGTTTTCAAATTTTTTCAGGTATTTTCTCTCTGTTTCCGTCTTATTTTTTATTTTGGGGTATAAATTTGTAATGTTTTTTAAATGATAATTACTTTGGAATTTAGAAAAACTTTAAACATAAAAAGTGTTTGAATTTGAATAACTAATTCGAAAACATTTTCTGTTTTGAAAAATAATTAATGTAACCATTTAAACTATGAACCATTTAAAATTAATAATGAAATAACTTATATTTTTTAAATATTAATTTGGAATTTAGAAAAACTTTAAACATAAAAAGTGTATGGATTTGAATAAATAATCCAAAACCATTTTCTATTTTTAAAAAATAATTAATGTAACCATTTAAAATTAAAAATGAATTAACTTATATTTTTTAAATATTAATTTGGAATTTAGAAAAACTTTAAACATAAAAAGTGTATGGATTTGAATAAATAATCCAAAACCATTTTCTATTTTTAAAAAATAATTAATGTAACCATTTAAAATTAAAAATGAATGAACTTATATTTTTTAAATATTAATTTGAAATTTAGAAAAACTTTAAACATAAAAAGTGTTTGGATTTGAATAAATAATTCAAAACCATTTTCTGTTTTAAAAAATAATTAATGTAACCATTTAAAATATGAACCATTTACAATTAAAAATGAATTAACTTATAAGTAATTCAAAACCATTTTCTGTTTTTAATGGGCGGAAAAAAGAGGACGGAAAATAATGGGCGGAAAGAAAATTTGATTAGGATAGAACTGGAATTAAAGTACATAACATAACTAACACAAAGTTATATAGAAGAACTGAAAATTAAGATACATGGCCAGATTAAGCCACAATCGGCCGAACTTGTTTTGCAATGTTGGAATAATTCAGTCATGCTCCTGCCTACACCTGTAATACTCGCCATGACGCTCTGGAGAGTCCGGCCGTGCCACCACAGCCGACGGCCGGCCTCGTTGAAGTTCGGAGGAGGTGGGCCCTCCTCCTCGTGCCTGGCGAGTTCCCTTTCACGCCGATCCACGAAGAAGGCTTCCCAAGTCGGGAAATAGTCGGGATGCCATCTGGGATTCCTCCGCTGCTCCGGCGTGAGTTCGAAGTAGTAGTGGTTCGTGATGGCCATCCGACGCGCCACACCTATAGGGACAGGAGGAACTGGCACGCCTCCGGCGCTCAGCATCCAGCCGACGGGGACACAGTAGCCCGGCGGGAAGGGGTAGTTCGAGGCGCAAAGCGCCTCCGCCTCCCTGTGAGTTAGTGCTACGGTGGAAGCCATGGGAAAGAGTGATGAGGTTGCTGATATGAGTCTAGAGATGTGCAATGACAATGGAGGCCAACCCTACATATATATATATATAGTGAAGAACTGGCGGGAAGAACTGGCGGGAAGAAAAATGGCGGGAAAAATGGCGTGTCGACATTATGTCGTGCGGAGTGTACCTTGTTCCGGATGGTGTCACCAACCGGGACTAAAGATTAAAAATGGCGCGTCCACACACATGCATAATATGGGCACAACATCACAAACTATGTCGTGATTCAGCACATAACATTGGTCATTTGGACCGAAAGCCATAAAACCTCGAACATGATAGGTCATTTTGTGAAGGTTTTTTCGAAACATGATCAATATACCAAGTCTGGTATTTTTCCTTTCAACTATGTAACATAATATGACACCACGTGAAGGATTTTCATTGTTCAGATTTTTTTTGAATTTATTATGCCCGTTTTGAATTATCTAAATTTCTAACTATGGTCGAACCGGTGTGCATGAAGATAGGGGACGAGCAGCGTTAGAACTTGCATTGGATATCTGAAGAAACCACATATTGCGAGTCTAAAAATGATTTTTTCAAAAAATCACGGGCGATAGATCATGTACCTGTAGTACAAACCGGACCCACTTCCTGCCGATTCGGCAGACATTTGTCCTTTTACCCGGGATGGACGAAAAGGTTTGAGATATATCGGTTGGCAGATAGTTCATGTAAGGTGGTCTAGTATTTTAGGAAAATGGGACGGTAGCATTCTGAAACGGCATTTTGGTGGTTACTTCACAAAATGACCCGTTTTTTGCGCTCAGAAAATGGAAAAGGGCTTTTCCGTGCGACAAAAAGGAAAACTTCCTCCTGCAATATTGTTCTCTATACCAATGTCCACACACATGCATAATATGGGCACAACATCACAAACTATGCTGTGATTCAGCACATAACATCGGTCATTTGGACCGAAAGCCATGAAACCTCGAACATGATAGGTCATTTTGTGAAGGTTTTTTCGAAACATGATCAATATACCAAGTCTGGTATTTTTCCTTTCAACTATGTAACAAAATATGACACCACGCGAAGGATTTTCATTGTTCGGATTTTTTTTGAATTTATTATGCCCGTTTTGAATTATCTGAATTTCTAACTATGGTCGAACCGGTGTGCATGAAGATAGGGGACGAGCATTGTTAGAACTTGCATTGGATCTCTGAAGAAACCACATATTGCGAGTCTAAAAATGATTTTTTCAAAAAATCATGGGCGATAGATCATGTACCGGACCCACTTCCTGCCGATTCGGCAGACATTTGTCCTTTTTACCCGGGATGGACGATTTCGGCAGGCTGGGCCAGGCAGCACTAATGATAGGGGTGAGTGTCGACATTTATCGTGCGGCGTGTACCTTGTCCCGGATGGTGTCACCAACCGGGACTAAAGATCAACCTGTAGTCCCGGTTGGAGACACCAACCGGGACAAAACACGAGTCAACACTAATGATAGGGGTGAGTGTCGACATTATTTCGTAAGTGTCGACACTATGCCGAGCTGCTTGTACTATAAATAGGCATCCTTGCGAGTCCAGTCCTCCAGCCAGTTTTCGAGAGCAGGGACACCACTGCGGCCAGTTTCAGGGAGATGCCGACGGAGCCCAGTCCTCCGGCATCTCCGAGAAACTGGTCATAGAGGCACTCCCTAATATGTGAAATTAGTTAGCTCCGAGGCGTATTGATCTAGTTAGAGAAGTTACAAGCTGCAAGATGGTTTTCGAGAGCAGGGACACCACTGCGGCCAGTTTTAGGGAGATGCCGACAGAGCCCAGTCCTCCGGCATCTCCGAGAAACTGGTCATAGAGGCACTCCCTAATATGTGAAATTAGTTAGCTCCGAGGTGTATTGATCTAGTTAGAGAAGTTACAAGCTGCAAGATGGTTTTCGAGAGCAGGGACACCACTGCGGCCAGTTTCAGGGAGATGCCGACGGAGCCCAGTCCTCCGGCATCTCCGACAAGCTGGTCATAGAAGCACTCCCTAATATGTGAAATTAGTTAGCTCCGAGGTGTATTGATCTAGTTAGAGAAGTTACAAGCTGCAAGATGGTTTTCAAGAGCAGGGACACCACTACGACCAGTTTCAGGGAGATGCCGCCGGATCCCAGTCCTCCGGCATCTCCAAGAAACTGGTCATAGAGGCACTCCCGATCCAGCCACAAAACGGGACTAACACTCAAGACATTTATTAATATTAAAAACTGAGACTACAAAACTGGGACTAAAGGCCACAAACCGCGAAAGATATCCTTCGGTCAAGCCACAAACCGCGAAAGACATGAACTAGAGTTACATAATATGAGCATGAACTTCTTGGCATATGTCCTTCCTTATGATCACTTCAGACGTAACCATGGAGCATCTTATTTACTTAACGGAATGCTTGGGTCAGTTTTCACTGTGAAGGGCGGAATTTCATCAAACTTATTATAATCTTCTGACATGTCTGTCTTGTCCTCGATTCCCACGATGTTTCTTTTCCCTGAAAGAACTATGTGACGCTTTGGCTCATCATATGATGTATTCGTTTGAATTTTTTTTTTCGGTCTGGAGGACATGTCCTTCACATAGAAAACCTGAGACACATCATTGGCTAGGACGAATGGTTCATCTCTATAACCAAGATTGTTGAGATCCACTGTTGTCATTCCGTACAACTGGTCTATCTTTACGCCTTCCCCATTCAGGTTGACCCATTTGCAGCGAAACAGAGGGACCTTAAAAGAGACTCCATAGTCTAGTTTCCATATCTCCTCTATGTAACCATAATATGTGTCCTTTTGTCCATTCTCGTCTATTGCATCAAAGCGGACACCACTATTTTGGTTGGTGCTCTTTTTATCTTGGGCGATCGTGTAGAATGTATTCCCATTTATTTCGTACCCTTGGAAATTCAATACAGTAGAAGATGGTGACGCGGCCAACAAGTATAGCTGATCTCCAACTGTGGTGTCATTCAAGAGATGTGTCCACATCCAACCACCGAAAGACTTCATGTGTTCATCTGTAATCCATGATTCAGGCTTCCCCGGGTTTTTGGAGCGTACAATATTCTTGTGTTCCTCGATATACGGAGCTGCCAAGGTGGAATTATGTAGAACTGTGTAGTGTGCTTTAGTGAAAGAATCCCCTTCCCTACATATCATTGCTTTCTTTCCCAGCGTGCCTTTTCCACTTAGTCTTCCCTCATGCCGTGAGTCAGAAACACCAATCGGCTTAAGGTCAGGAATAAAGTCAACACACAACTCAATGACCTCCTCTGTTCCATATCCCTTGGAGATGCTTCCTTCTGGTCTAGCACGGTTATGAACATATTTCTTTAAGACTCCTATGAACCTCTCAAAGGGGAACATATTGTGCAGAAATACCGGACCGAGAATGGCAATCTCTTCCACTAGATGAACCAGGAGATGCATCATAATATTGAAGAAGGATGGTGGGAACACCAATTCAAAACTAACAAGACATTGTACCACATCCTTCTGTAACCTTGGCAGAATATCTGGATTGATTACCTTCTGAGATATTACATTGAGGAATGAACACAGCTTCACAATGGGTACTCGAACATTTTCCGGTAGAAGCCCCCTCAATGCAATCGGAAGCAACTGCGTCATAATCACGTGACAGTCATGAGACTTCAGGTTTTGGAACTTTTTCTCTGCCATATTTATTATCCCCTTTATATTAGATGAGAAGCCCGACGGCACCTTGATACTGTAAAGGACTTCAAAAAAGATTTCCTTCTCTGCTTTGGTAAGAGCATAGCTGGCACGACTTAAGTGACGCCCTTTATCCGTATTGTTATGTGTATGCATGTTCTTTGGGTCTTTCACAATTTGTTGGTCCTCCCGTGCTTCAGGTGTATCTTTTGTCTTTCCATACACGCCTAGGAATCCTAGCAGGTTCACGCAGAGATTCTTCGTCACGTGCATCACGTCGATTAAAGAGCGGACACGCAGGACTTTCCAATATGGCAGCTCCCAAAATATAGATTTCTTCTTCCACATGGGTGCATGTCATGTAGCAACGTCGTTCGGAACTGATTGACCGCCGGGACCCTTTCCAAAGATTACTTCTATGTCCTTGACCATACCAAATACATCATCACCAGCAGGGAGTTCAAGCTTCTTCTGGTGATCTGCCTCACCTTTGAAATGCTTGCCTTTATTTCTTACGGGATGATTGGTCGGAAGAAATCGTCGATTCGCCAGGTACACAACCTTCTTGCATTTATGCAAATATGTACCTTCGGTCTTATCTAAACAGTGGGTGCATGCCTTATATCCCTTGTTTGTCTGTCCTGAAAGGTTACTAAGAGCAGGCCAATCATTGATGGTTACGAATAACAACCCTCGTAGATCAAATGGCTCCTGTTTGTTCTCATCCCACGCACGCACACCTGGTTTGCCCCACAACTGTAAGAGTTCTTCAACTAATGGCCTAAGGTACACATCAATGTCGTTGCCCGGTTGCTTCTGGCCTTGGATGAGCACTGGCATCATAATGAACTTACGCTTCATGCACAACCAAGGAGGCAGGTTGTAGATACATAGAGTCACGGGCCAGGTGCTGTGACTGTAGCTCTGCTCCCCAAAAGGATTCATGCCATCCGTACTTAGACCAAACCATAAGTTCCTTGCGTCACCTGCAAAGTCTGGGAAGTCTCTCTCGATTTTTCTCCACTATGACCCATCAGCAGGGTGTCTCAACTTCCCGTCTTTCTTACGGTCTTCTTTGTGCCATCGCAACAACCTGGCATGCTCTTTGTTTCTGAACATGCGTTTCAACCTTGGTATTATAGGAGCATACCACATAACCTTAGCAGGAACCCTCTTCCGGAGGGGCTCTCCCTCAACATCACCAGGGTCATCTCGTCTGATCTTATACCGCAACGCATTGCATACCGGGCATTTATCTAAATTCTCATACTCCTTACTGCGGTAGAGGATGCAGTCATTAATGCATGCATGTATCTTTTACACATCTAATCCCAGAGGACAGAGAGTCTTCTTTGCTTCGTAGGTACTCTCGGGAAGTTCGTTATGTTTTGGAAACTTCGGCTTCATTATTTTCAGCATCTTTTCAAATGAGGAGTCAGTTAGACCACACTCTGCCTTCCATCGCAACAATTCTAGTGTGGTACCGAGCTTTGTGCTGCCATCTTCACAATTTGGATACAACAATTTCTTGTGATCTTCTAACATGCCCTCTAACTTTAACTTCTCATTTTCTGTTTCACAGTCTCGCTTTGCATCAGAAATGACCCTACCAACTTCATCAGCTGGCTCATCTGATGCCCGTTCTTCACCTCTTTCCTCTCCATTGTCTTCCATTGCAGTATCACTGTATTCAGGAAACATATGATGATAGTTGTTATCATCATCTTCTTCTTCACCATCTTCCATCATAACCCCTCTTTCCCCGTGCTTGGTCCAGCAATTATAGTTGGGCATGAAACCTTTCATAATCAGGTGGCCGCGAATGATTTTCGAGGAAGAGTACTCCTTGTTGTTCCGACATTGAACACATGGACAACGTATAAATCCATTCTCTTTGTTTGCCGTAGCCACATCGATAAATTTATCCACGCCTTTGATATACCCGGCTACGCGCCGGTCACCGTACATCCATTCCCGACCGTTCATCTGCATCATATAAGTAAGTTTATCAAAAAGCAGGACATCATAAATAGTGAAATAACCAATTCACACCGACACATGAATTGTATCAATGACCTAGAAAAGATAAGATTGCTAACCTCGATCGAGAAAAATAAAGAGGAGAAAGCTCAAGTGCGTCTCGGACACCTTCTATATTTTTGTTCTATGAGAAATTCAACGGGATTATTCACTCAAACATTTCATCAAACACCTTCAATGCATGCATAGAAGAGAAAAAACTAGCACACCCCTCACACCTTCCACCATTCGAAAAAACAGAGTGGAGGCAGAGGGGGCTGGGGCGTTGCATTTATAGAGGGCAGGAGAATACGTCCCGGTTGGAGCCAGCAACCGGGACTAAAGGTGCGTGCCACGCCACGTGGATGTGGCCAAACCTTTAGTCCCGGTTGGTGGCTCCAACCGGGACGTATTTCCCCTTACCAACCGGGACGCATGCCCCCTGGCCCCGTGCCCGCTCCAACCGGGACGCGTGCCAGCATTAGTCCCGGTTGGTGTCGCAACCGGGACTAATGCTCTGAGGGGTCGCGAACGGATGACCCTTTTTCCACTAGTGCGGTGGCTAGCTGGAATATTTGGTGTGCCATCCACCCACTGATCGAGAGGTAGTTAGAGTGGTGGCTAGGCTAGGGTTAGAGGGAGTGTGAGTGAGTTCTAGGAGTGTGCCTCCTGGCTAGGGCTGGATATGGTGTGCATGTATATATGGACTGACCTGATCAAATGTGCTTTTGGGGCGTGGGAGTGTCAAGAACTAACATCACAAATGATTAGATGTGGACCTTCGATGCCATAGAACAGCACATGGCACGCGCGTGATCTTTCTCAAATGTATTGCATATATATCTAAAATGATATTTTATTTAATCCAATTTGTTGCAACTTGTGGGCAGCTGTTTGGGATTATAGGTGTTACGCGTATACATATGTTGTTAATTTGACTAATAAAATATAAGTTATATAGCATAAAAATTATATCATTAAAAAATGTAACATCTAAAGTTTTTAATGGTATATTTTTTATATTATTTTATTTATATTTTGTTAGTTAAATTGATAACCTAGTTAACCGTGCGTGACTTATAATCCTAAACTGTAGAAAGGGTATTGGAGATTGCACAGCTCCAATTGGGTCGGCTGCTCATGTATATATAGACGGACACATGTACAATTACGGGTACAACCCTGACAAAACACGGGGACCTATACGTAGTACAATATGTTACTCAACACCCCCCCGCAGTCGAAGGGTCGGCACCGACACATAGACTGGAGCGAAACTCAGGAAAAATCGTGGACGGTAATCCCTTTGTCATGATATCGGCAAACTGCTGAGACGTCGGTACGTGAAGAACTCGAACGTGACCGAGGGCAACTTGCTCACGAACAAAGTGGATGTCCAACTCAATATGCTTGGTGCGTCCATGATGAACGGGGTTGGCGGAGAGGTAGACAGCCGACACGTTGTCGCAGAAGACCACCGTGGCCTTGTCAACGGGACAAGAAAGCTCGGAGAGAAGCTGGCGAAGCCACGTGCACTCGGCCACAGCATTAGCCACGGCGCGGTACTCGGCCTCGGCACTGGAGCGAGACACGGTGGGCTGCCTCTTGGAGGACCAAGAGACGAGCGACGAGCCAAGGTAGACGCAGTAGCCGCTGGTGGAGCGCCACGTGTCCGGGCAGCCCGCCCAGTCCGCGTCCGAATAGGCGACGAGGTCAGTAGATGTCGATGGCGAGGCATGCAGCGACAGGCCGTAGCCCATCGTGCCACAGATGTAGCGGAGAATCCGCTTCACCGCAGCCCAATGGGCGTCCCGAGGAGCATGCATGTGCAAGCACACCTGCTGCACAGCGTACTGGAGCTCCGGACGTGTCAACGTCAAGTACTGTAGGGCGCCAACGGGGCATCGGAAGCCAGCGAGCCAGCAGTGGCTGAAAGCTTGGCCTTCGTGTCGACAGGAGTAGGCGTGGGATTGCAATTAAGCATCCCTGCACGCTCGAGAAGCTCGCGGGCGTACTTCTGCTGATGAAGAAAGAACCCGTCCGCACGCCGGACAACCTCGATGCCGAGGAAGTAGTGGAGCGGGCCGAGGTCCTTCAATGCGAACTCAGCACGAAGACTGTCGGTGAGCTGTCGAAGAAGACCGGCGGTGGATGCCGTCAGGATGATGTCGTCGACGTATAGCAGCAGGTAGGCCATGTCGCGGCCTGTCCGGAAGACGAACAGCGACGCATCGGAGCGCGTGGAGCGGAAGCCGAGCTGATGCAGAAACGCGGCGATGCGCTGGTACCAGGCGCGGGGCGCCTGCTTCAGTCCATACAAGGACCGAGAGAGCAAGCACACATCATCGGGGCGCGCGGCGTCAACGAAGCCAATGGGCTGCTGACAGTAGACCTGCTCCGACAGGTGGCCATGGAGGAAGGCGTTGGAGACGTCCATCTGATGCACCGGCCACGCGCGAGAAGCGGCGAGATGCAGGACCGTGCGGATCGTGCCCGGTTTGACAACCGGGGCAAACGTATCCGTGAAGTCGACACCCGCGCGTTGTCGAAAGCCGCGGACGACCCAGCGCGCCTTGTAGCGCTCGAGAGTACCATCAGAGCCGAGCTTGTGCTTGAAGACCCACTTGCCGGTGATGACGTTGGCGCGAGGGGGCCGTGGAACCAGCTCCCAGGTCCGGTTGCGCTGCAGCGCGTCGTACTCCTCCTGCATGGCGGCGCGCCAGTGCGGGTCGCGCAGAGCGGCACGAGCCGAGGTGGGCACCGGCGAGGGAGCAGAGGTAGACGGCGCGCTCGGCCGCGAGGAGGACGCTTCCCGCTCGCGGGACGACGGTGCCCCGCCGTCATGCGGCAGGACACTGTTCCCGCTGGCCCAGAAGGCCCACTGGTCGGCGGGGGTAGCGCGTAGACGGCCGCCGCACGCCCGCACGTGCTCGGGTGAGCATGGGCGCAGGAGCCGCAGCGACGGGCGGCGAGGGGGAGCCTGAGGTGCTCGAGCCGGTCGACGGTGCCGGAGGCGCCGCAGGAGGGGGCGTCGCGGGCGCCGTGGGTGACGAGGACGCCGCGGGCGCCGCAGGCGACGGGGGCGCCGCGGGCGACGATGGCACCGCGGGCGACGGGGGTGCCGCGGGCGACGAGGGCGTCGCTGGCGACGATGGCACCGCGGGTGACGGGGGCGCCGCGGGTGACGTCGGCGCCGGGGTCCCAGCTGGGGCCGACGCAGTGGGGGCCACGGAGGCCACCGGGCGCAGTCGGCGGCGCGCGGGTCCGGCCACAGAGGGGCCGGTGGGCGCCGGGGGCGTCGTCGGAGGTGTCGCCAAGAGTCCCTGCTGAAACGGAAAAGACAACTCGTCAAAGTACACGTGCCGGGGGGTGAGGACACGATGGGAGACCGGGTCGTAGCAGCGGTAGCCCTTGGTGTTGGCGGGGTAGCCTAAAAACACACAAGGGAGAGAGCGAGGCGCAAGCTTGTGCGCGGCGGTAGCGGCAGTGTTGGGATAACACTTGCAGCCGAAGACGCGGAGGTCATCATAGGCGGGCGGCACACCGTAGAGAAGGTGGTGCGGCGTGTAAGACCAACGCACGCGACACGGGCGGATGTTGACGAGAAGAGTCGCCATGGCAAGAGCATCCGGCCAGAATCGTGGAGGCATGTGGGCATGGAACAGAAGGGTGCGGACACAGTCGTTGAGAGTACGCAGCATCCGTTCAGCACGACCATTCTGTGGGGAATTGTAGGGACACGTGAGACGGAAGATGGCGCCATGGGCGGCAAGAAGGGAGCGAATGGTGATGTTGTCGAACTCTTTGCCGTTGTCAGTTTGTAAGGCGTGAATAGGGCGACCGAACTGAGTAGAAACAAAGGCGAAAAAAACGGTGAGAGTGGCGGCAACGTCGGATTTGCGACGGAGGGGAAACGTCCATACAAAATGAGAGTAATCATCCAGAATCACAAGATAATAATTATAACCGGAATTACTGGGAACAGGCGAGGTCCAAACATCACTATGAATAAGTTGAAACGGAAAAGACGCGGCTGTGGAGGAGGAACTAAACGGGAGGCGAACATGTTTGCCTAGGCGACATGCATCACAGGAGTGGGCATCCGTTTTATTACAGGTAAAAGAAAAGCCTTACATTATTTGACGGAGAGCGGCGGAGCTAGGATGGCCGAGGCGAGCGTGCCAGAGATCGACACCGGTGGAGAGGGCTAGTGAGATGCTGGCGGTGGTGGAGGCCGAACCAACAGGGTACAGATCGCCGGGGCTGTCACATCGGTGGAGGAGCATCCGAGTACGACCATCCTTGACAGAAAAACCAAAAGCGTCAAATTCCACAGTCACAGGATTATCACGACAGAAAGATTTAACAGAAACCAGATTTTTAATCAAGGCAGGAGAAACAAGAACGTTGTTGAGAGAGAGAGGAGTAGAAGTGGAGGGAAAAGAGACGGAACCGGTGTGAGTAATGGGAAGCGCATGACCGTTGCCAACGATGATGCGAGAGGAGGTGGAGGAGGGTGTAGAAGAAGAGAGGGTACCGGGGTGCGCAGCCATATGCGCGGAGGCGCCGGTGTCCATGAACCAGTCGCCGCCGCCACCATACGCCCCAGCGGTGGGGGCGCTCTGGAGGGCGGTCAGGAGCGCGGGATCCCACGGGGCCGGGATCGGGGGGCAACGTAGGCCGGGGCGGAGTAGGACGCGGCGCCGTAGGCTGGGGTGGTGTCGTAGCTCGGCGAGACGGCGGGTTGGGGCGCCGCGTAGAAAGTCTGGTGAGTGGCCGGACGCGGCCCCATGATGCCCGGGTAGGGAGCGCGTGGCAGGGGCATGGAGTAGGCGTGGACGACCCCGGTCCACGGGTTGGGACCCGCGAGCCACGACGGAGTGGTAGCGGGAGGCTGGGATGGACGAGGCGCGGGGGCGGTGGCACCACCATGGCCACCGCCGTTGCCACCGCCGCCACGGCGACAACGTCCGCGACGACCCCCGTCGCGACCACTGCCGCCGGCGGCAGGAGACGGAGGCGGGTGCGGCAGGGCGTAGAAGCCCGGAGGCGGCCCCATCGGCCGAGGCGCGGAGACGGGAGCGGGGGCGCGAGGCGCGTGTGCCGGTGCGCCGCGGGAGAGGCCAGCGACAAAGGCGGTATGAGCCGCCCGAGCCCGGAGATGCTTGAGGCGGCGCTCCTCAAGGCGCAGGTAGGCGACGGCCTGCTCGAAGGAGGGCGTGGTGAGGAGCGTGAGATTGGAGGCGGCGTTGCTGAGATCCTCGCCAAGGCCGGCCGACAGGGTGGAGAGCATGATCTTGTCGTCGATCGGAAACTCCAAGTCGCGAAGCTCGTCGGAGAGGCTCTTCAGCTTGAGAACGTACTCGTCGAGAGAGTGGTCGTTCTGGTGGGTGCCGAAGAACTCCTGCTGGAGGAAGGTGACCCGCTGGATCTTGTTGTCGGTGAAGAGGCCGGTGATTTTCCCCCACACCGTGTGAGCGGTGTCGCCGTCCCGGACGACGGTGCGGAAGATGTCGTTGGAGATGGTCTGGTAAAACCAGCGGATGATGGTGGCGTCGATCGCGAGCCACTCGGGGTCATGCGGCATGGCGAGAAGGTCGATGGTGCCGTCGACGTGATCGAGGAGATCGTACTCGCGGAAGAGCAGCCCGAAGTACGTCTTCCACGGGAAGAAGTTGGCAGCGGTGGTGGAGAGTTTCACCAGCACGCGCTCGGCGATGGGGATGTCGCGGATGACGGCGACGGAGGGCCCGGCGAAGGGGTTGCTGCTGCCGGAGCGGGAGGAGTTGAAGGGATCGGAGGGGCCGGAGGAGGAGAACCCGGCCATGGCGGAAGGTGGTGGGTGGTGGCTAGGGGCGGCGGCTGGAGGGAGGGGCCGGCGGCGCCCAAGGTAGGGGAGAGGAGGGGGGGTGGGGGCGGCGGCTGGAGGAGGGTAGGCCGGCGGCGCCCTAGGGAGGGGAGACGGCGGCTGGAGGAGGGTAGGCCGGCGGCGCCCTAGGGTAGAGAGGAGGGGGCGGCGGCTAGGTCAGGACCAGAGGGTCTCTGATACCATGTAGAAAGGGTATTGGAGATTGCACAGCTCCAATTGGGCCGGCTGCTCATGTATATATAGACGGACACATGTACAATTACGGGTACAACCCTGACAAAACACGGGGACCTATACGTAGTACAATATGTTACTCAACATAAACGGAGGGAGTATATGATAGTACGTCTCTACAACATGTGAAGAATTGATACTATCTATTTACCCAGATGTCTAGACAGTTGGAGGACACAGCCAGATTTATATTATTATACCCAACATGAACGGCAGTGTGATATACGAACTGGTCGTCCGTTATCATAGACGTTTTACAGTTTTTTGATGATTACTTGAATCCATTTTTTTCCTTTCTCTGGATTTTTTCACATTTGTGTACATTTTAGTTATGCACAAGTTTTGTAGAACTTAGTTATATGTACAAGGTGGTATAATGTTTTACTTATAAAGCGTCATTTGCGGGGGAATATATGATAAAAAACTTAGAATTAATTAACTTTCAATAATGAGTATTGGCAAGTAAATCTTTGCCACGGGGCTTTTGTCGCAACGTGATCTTTTTTGGTCTTACTACGGGTACGTGACCTAGCTAGAGAGATCTTAGAGGTAATGTCGGTTTACTGCCATGTAAGTATTCCATATACCATAGCTGGTACATTTTCCTCATGGAGTACGTGTAGCTTAATACTACTCATTTTTTATTTATTACTACTCATTTTTATTCAAGGGACGTACGTAATCACCGTTGCGGGAAGGCACTGACCCCCTAGGCCCTAGGACGCATCTCGAAAGGAACCTGCATCTCACCTTTCCCCTTAGACTGAGGCCATGTTGGCGCTTTGAATGAGCAGCCACCCTCAGCTTTAACCTTAGGACCTCTATTTATAGCACTTGCACTAGAGGAACTAGCATCTTAGGATGGATGGTCAGGATGCCCCTGATCAGAGCATCCAATGGCTATTATTAAACAACCCCTTAATTATCATTAATTTGATTTAGATTGATCACATCAACCTTTTGCAGACCACTTATATCCAACAGCGGAAACATATGTGTACCCACTTCACTATCAGGACTTCAAGAAGGTGTACGATCACCGCCCTCTTACTACAAAACGATGAACCAGGAGTGATGATGTTTATTTTGTTCAGAACCAAACGCTAGTATCTCTAGTGTCCAAACACATTTGGTAACGGACTATGATTATAATCAGTATATGTACTCTATTCCTTCTTATCCAAATACTTAACCGAATGATGTTACAAATGCTTTTCAGGAACATACTTTGAGGATCATGACTCCACACGGGGGTTTAAATTTGCAACCAAATTCTTTCTCACCATCTCTGGGGCTGCGTAACGATTTCACCCTAGGCTTGATGGATGCAAATAAGGTGTTTACTGATGATAATTTGTTTTTCCTAGACTCTAATGCTTGTGTTTTGAGTGTACAAAATATTAACTCTGAGAAATATTTGCAGACTCCTACAACTAGAATTACGTTCTCATACGGATGTCTTAATTCAATGGCGCTGATTTACCTACCATCACCTCGCACGCCTACAGCAGCGGAGGTCATTGCTTTTGGGGGCATTCCGAAGATGACTTCACGAGGAATACGCTCGAGTGGATGCATCAGGGCCCAACCAAACGCCGATGATACCTAGCTGGACAGAGCAATGAAGATTGCTCAACAATGAGATGTGCCAGGTACGATGCCTAGATCAAAACTTTCTATTAATTCTATTTTGGATCAAGACGTGGTAGATAGAGCCAGTAAGCTTGGTGTATCTCCGGGTGCTTCTCCTTCGGCCATTGCATCGTCGGTTAATATTTTGAAAGAGGTGGAAAAGAAGAGAGAGAGTTAATAATTTTGAATAAAAAGAACATTGTTGATGGAAACGATCCTCAAAACTTGTTCCTCTCTAAGGTCTCAGCTTTATGTGAGGATTTGTCGGACGAGGAGGATGTTGTAACTGTGCATGATGATCATACGGATCCTATCATCACAGACAAGAAAGCACCTCGCGCTCGTAAGAAGATCAACGTAGAAAAAACACTAGTTCGAAGGAGTTCCCGACTTAAGAAATAAAACAAGAAAAATTAATAAAATGAAAGCATTCATTTGGAATAGTGAAGGAATTTGAGATACTGCTAAACATATCCTCATCCAAGAGAATATTCAAGATCATGATTTAGATATTACAGTCTTGCTAGAAACTGGCCAAACTAATTTTTCGGCATCTTCTTTGAGAAAGCTCTCAATATGGAGATATTTTATTTGGTTCTGCCTACCACCATACAGGAGATCAGGAGGAATTTTAGTTGGTATAAATGCTGAAACACTGGTAAAGCTTGGTCTTTGATCCAAGAAAGATGGTTTCGATTGGTCTTTTGTTGCAGTATATGGTGTGGCGCAAGATAGCCATAAGGCAGCCTTTCTAGCTGAATTGGCTAGAATGTGCGACAATCCAACAATTCTCATTCTTATTGGTGGAGACTTTAATATCATTAGATGTCCTACTAAGAAAAACAATAACAACTACAATGCCAAATGGCCATTTCTTTTTAATGCAATCATTGAGAGTTTGAGTTTGAGAGAAATTACTATGTCAGGGAGACACTTTATTTGGGCAAGTCATCGTGAGGTGCCCACCTATAAAAACTTGATCATGTGTTGGCAAGTGTAAGTTGGGAACAGAAATTTCCGTTAGCATCGGTGAGCGCTTTGGCTCGTACGGGGTCATATCATACACCATTGCTTATTGACTCGGGTGAACAAGCTCACCTGGGCAATAAAGCTCATTTCTCTTTCGAGTTAGCTTGGCTACAGGAGGATGGTTTTTATGATCTAATTAAAAGAGAGTGGGACTCGGTTCTCACTAGAGTCAGCCCTATTGATATTTGGCAAAAGAAGATACGACATTTTCATCGCTTCCTTCGTGGTTGGAAAAAAAAGAAGCGGAGTCTATAAAAAAGCAAGAGATAGATTAACGACTATTATTAATGATCTTGATATTAAAGGGGAATCGACTCCCCTCACTCCGGCCGAACGGGACATACTTAGAAGGACTAACGACAGTCTATCAAAAATTAGTAGAGAGGAAGAATCCAAATGGGATCAGCGAGCCAAGGTTAAATTTGTGCAAGAAGGTGGAAATAATACGAAGTATTTTCACCTCATGGCAAATGATAGATATAGGAACACACAGATTTATCAGTTAGAACAAGACGAAGAGACAATCGTTGGTGAGGAAAATTTGAGAATTTACATTTCACAATATTATAAGAAACTATTTGGGGCACCGGCCATGAATACTTTCTCTTTAAATGGTGATTTAATTGATGACATCACATAGGTTTCTGCGGAAGAGAACACGAACACAATTCTTACCGCTGAATTCACTGAGCAAGAGGTGCTTGATGCTATCTCCTAAATGGAACATAATAAAGCATCAGGACCAGATGGTTCTCCGGCCGAATTTTACCAAACTTTCTGGGAAGTAGTTAAGTGTGACATGATGGCACTATTTGTAGCTCCAGGAAGGCGAGTTACCGTTGTATAAACTCAATTTTGGAATCATTACGTTGATATAAAAAATACGATACAAATACAATAATATAGACCTATATGCCTTCTAAATGTAAGTTTCAAGATCTTTACAAAAGTTGGCACAAATAGAATTACGGATATCGCCCCCAAGGTCATCAAACCTTCTCAAACGGCTTTTATGCCAGGCGGACATATACTTGAAGGAGTTGTAGTTCTGCACAAAATCATACATGAACTTCATCGGAAGAAAATGGATGGAGTTCTCTTTAAAATTGATTTTGAGAAGGCATATGATAAAGTTAAATGATCTTTTTTGCAAAAAACTCTGTGCATGAAAGGCTTCTCCCATATATGGTGTGAGCTGATCAAGCAATTTATGCTGGGAGGGTCAGTTGGAATTAGGGTCAATGACGATATTGATCACTTCTTCCAAACTCTAAAAGGGCCGAGACAGGGTGACCCCTTGTCTCCTCTCCTTTTCAATATAGTCGCAGATATGTTGGCCATCTTGATTGCTAGGGCAAAACATGATGGCCAGGTAGGAGGATTAGTCCCTCATCTCGTTGAGGGGGGAGTCTCTATCCTACAATATGCCGATGATACTATCCTTTTTTATGGAACACGATCTTGAAAAGGCGGTAAACATGAAATTAATTTTGTGTATCTTCGAGCAGCTATCTGGACTAAAAATAAACTTTCACAAGAGCGAAATCTTGTGCTTTGGACAAGCAAAAGAGTTGAAAAAACAGTATAAGCAGATTTTTGGCGGCGAAGCTGGTACTCTTCCTTTCAAATATCTTGGTGTTCCGATTCACTATCGAAGACTGCTAAATAAAGAATGGAATCCAGTAGAAACCCGTTTTGAACGAAAACTGGGATGCTGGCAAGACAAGCTACTCTCATACAGAGACAAACTTGTTTTGATCAACTTCATTCTTACTAGTCTTTCTATCTTTATGCTATCGTTTCTGGAGATATCCAAAGAGGTTCGAAAGATACTTGACTTTTATAGATCTCGTTTCCTTTGGCAGAACGATCAGCTTTAGAGGAAATATCGTTTAACTGAATGGAATACCATCGATAGACCTAAAGATCAGAGGGGTCTTGGGATTGAAGTATTAGACATAAAAAATAGATGTTTACTTAGCAAATGGCTATATAAACTTTTGAATGAAGAAGGTATGTGGCAGAAGTTACTATATAATAAATATATTCAGAACAAGACATTGTCACAAGTGACAGTAAAGAGAACATATTCTCCCTTCTAGAAAGGTCTGATGGGTGTCAAAGATGATTTTTTTTAATCGTGGATCTTTCAAGCTTGGCAACAGCCAGCAGGTTCATTTCTGGGAAGACGTCTGGTTGGGCGATACCCCACTAGTTACGCAGTATCCATCCTTATATAATATTATATGATGGAAAAACGTTTTAGTTGCGAATGTTCTTGGCTCCTCTCCACTCAATATTGAGTTTATACGACATATTAGTGGGAACAATTGGACACTATGGCTTCAGTTTGTTCAACGGCTAATGACGGTACAACTAGCAAACGAATCAGATGTCTTTGTTTGGGCTTTGACAGCTTCAGGGTCTTTCACGGTAAAATCTAGGTAAAATCTATGTACGCTGATTTCATGAACAGTCATACGGTGTTCCTTCGAAAATATATTTGGAAGATCAAAGTTCCACTAAAAATTAAGATTTTTATGTGGTTCTTGTATAAAAAAAGTAATCCTCACCAAAGATAATCTAGGATGAATTGGAATGGTTGTAAGAAATGTGCCTTCTGTGATTCTAAGAAATCGATCAACCATCTATTCTTTGACTGTCCCTTCGCAAAATTGATCTCGTTTAATATTCCAGCTTCAAGTAATGTTATGAATATGTTCGGAAATTGGTTAAATGGGGTTGATAAGGAGGCCAAAAGGAAAATTAGAATTGGTATATGCGCGCTAGTGTGGGCGATATGGAACTGTCGAAATGATACTATTTTTAATAAGAGCACGAACTCTCACTTCTTACCGGTTATCTTTATGGTATCCTATTGGATCCAAGAGTGGTCACTTCTTCTTCTGAAGACGCAACGGCAGCCTATGCGATTTGGATGCACCCGGCTGGAGGCGGTTGCTCGGGCCATATACATCCATGCTGGCTGGCAGCCTACTAGATGATTTCATGATGCCTAGACGATCTTTATTTTTATTCCGTTGGCTTATTCATGTAACCACGCTGTGTGATTTTTGAGATGTAAACTCTGTACTCCATACTTTGATTAATAAAATGGTTGTGTGCAACATTCGATGCAGAGGCTGTGGCATCCCTCCCATTTTTTTTTAAAAAAAATTAGTGATGTTACCCTACTATGACCAGCCTTAGATGCCGCTGCACAGGATGTGTTATCTCAGTTGGCAGTGCACTCACCCAATGAGAAGGGATACTCTTTGGTCACTGGTATTATTAAGTAGTACAAGGACCGCATCTATATTGGCGCCAATTTGGCATTGCAAACTCAGCTAATTGATGCTCTACGTAACAGTTCTGTAGTTATAGTAGCATGGTCAACAAGCAACGCGAGTCGGAGTCGAGGAGTAAGCCGCCTTGCGCAGCGCCGGGCGGATCTTCGGCCCACCACCGGCAGGGGCGGCGCGCCGGTGGCGGTACTCTTCGCAGTCCGACGAGAGGTCCGTGGCCAGGTCGTCTGCGAACCGCACCTTCTTCTTCGTCTTCGTCGTCCTGCTCTGCCGCCGTCGTTGCTCTCCTCGCGGTGTGTTGCATGTACCTACACGTACGTGCAGCTAGCGTTGAAGTAATAGTGGCGATCTACGTGCAAAAATTGCAAATTAAGGAGATGGCTCGATCGCTTACCGATGGTGTTGTTGAGCTTGAGGTTGGGCTCGAGGCGGCCGCGGTGGATCAGGTGGTATGAGGCCAGGATGACGCCGGTGGACACCACGGCGAAGACGGCCACCGTCCCCAGGCCACTGACGTTGCTCCAGTCCGCCATGGACGTAAATATGCTGGAGGGATCCAAGTTAGCTAGCCCGAGAGACGCGTTCTTTTTTATTATTTCTCTTTCAATCTCACCAAGGTTGCCACTTGTGTTCAATACTGGCGTAGACAGCTGCATCATATATACAGGAAGCCATAACCAGCTAGCTAGCTTGAACACAACTCTCGTGTCCGGACTCTACCTTGAACGAGCAAACGCTAAGCCAAAACCAAGCAAGTCCTAGCCGGACTAGGTTTCTAATTAACTTAGACTTCGGACTCAACTAGTACTCCTAATTCTATACTCTATTTTTCTAAAAAAAATCTATACTCTATTAATTAGTAATATATAAGGAATATAATTACACAACATATAATTCACAATCTATTTATCTATTATATATATACTAAAAGCAATAGTATAAGGTTGTTTTTCGAGTCACCACGTAAACCCACATCATCAGAATTACTTTAACTGTTAGATCTGAAATTAACGGTTAAGATTTAACGTGATATTACGTAACTTTATTGTAGAATATGTGTCGGTCCGTGTCAAACAGGTACGTTTGAGCTCAGTTTTCTCCAATCATGTTTGATTCCCGTATAAATACAAAGGAAAAAATTAGGGTTAGAGAGTTCCCTGCAGGTATTCACGCACGCCTCCGCGTTCGCCTTGGTGCTCTCTGCTGGCCGTTCAGTACAGATGTCCCCTGCTCATGCATGCAGGAGCTATACAGATGACCGATCAAGGATTCACTCTGACAGTGCATGTATGTCACCGGCCACAGGTTAGTTTCAAACTTGCCTGATACATGCGGGAGCTAGGGACCATCCGGCCTGTGCATGGACATCGGGGGCACTCATATTAATTTTTAAAGCGTTGCATCTACAGGACAAAGATATGGATGCAGGAGCTAGGTACGTACGAGATCGATCGAAAGACTTTCCTTGCACACACATTACTTACAATATCGATCAAACACTTTCCTCTTGCAAACTTCCGTTAGCAAGGTACTCGCACGTGATAGGTTTATTATTTAGCACTCCATCTACTTATGTACTTTCTCCGCTATGAAAAAGATATCACAGATTTGTCTAAATTTTTATTAATCTAGACCTGCTTTAGTGTATAGAAACATGTATATTAATTTAGACAAATCTGCGACATCTTTTTCAAGACGGAAAGAATATAATACATTGTACAACATGCGATCGTTAAAGTTTTCATAGCACCATTAATGTAAAAAAATGGAGCTGCTTACCCGCATACTAACATGTCTAAGAAACATATGCCGCTTGCAATTTACCCTTATTCCGGCTGAAAGCTCTTTGTTTTATTTTCCATGCCATCACAATTTAAGCAGTCAAGTTTGTAGCTATTAATGAGGTTGTTATTATCTGAAAGTTCATCTTGTAGTGCATCGGGAGCATGTATAGATTTGGCCCGTCAACAATTAATCACGGTGGACTGAAAGGTGAATCTTTTGGCTGACCTTTTTATAACCAATATCAATACGCACTAGTGGAAACGAGGCCTTTGGTTGAGCCTAAAAATGGGCTTTAACACTGGTTCTTCTATGAACCGGTGTTAAAGGGAGAGGGGGGAGGGCGTACCAGCGTGGCCCGTGCAGCAAAAAGGAGCCCCCCCCTTTAACACCGGTTTGTGGCACGAACCGGTGTTAAAGGCCCTGCACCAGTGGCCCGCGCAGCCCCCCCTTTTAACACCGGTTCGTGGCTTGAACCGGTGTTAAAGGGGGGGCTATATAACACACCGCAACCCACACCCCTCTCTTCCATTTTTTCACTCTCTCATTTTGGAGCCTAGCAAGAGGGCGAGAGGTGTGCTAGTTTGTGTTTTTTTCCTATGCACAAGAGGTGTCCGGTGAAATGCCCGAGAGCTTAAAATAAGTTTTCTCGTTGCTCTTTCCTTCTCGGTCGAGGTCGGCAACTATCCTTTCATGTGTCATTGATGTACTATATATAAATGGTCATCTCCCTATTAATTTTTGATATATACTATATATTAATGCAGATGAGCCGGCAATGGATGTATGGTGACCGATGCACTTCCGAGTACATTACGGGCCTCCAAAATTTCATCGTTGTGGCTAATGCAAACCGTGGTCACAATGGTTTTATGTGATGTCCGTGTGTTCACTGTCAGAACAAAAAAGACTACTCAAATACCAGAACCATTCACGCCCACCTGCTTCGATCCGGTTTCATGCCCAGCTATAATTGTTGGACCAAGCACGGAGAAAAAGGGGTTGTGATGGAAGACAACGAAGAAGAAGAGGATGATGACAACTATCATAATATGTATCCTGAATATGATGATACTGCAACGGGGGTAGATAATGAAGATCAAGAGGCAGCAGATGGGCCCGCTGATGACAATTTTGGTCGGGCCATTACTGATGCAAAGGAAGAATGTGAAACTGAAAAGGAGAAGGAGAAGCTGGAGTAGATGTTAAAGGATCACAAAACATTGTTGTACCCAACTTGCGAAGATGGCCATAAAAAGCTAGGTACCACACTGGATTTGCTGCAATGGAAGGCAGAAAACGGTGTGACTGACAGCGCATTTTCAAAGTTGTTGGTAAAAATGAAGAATCTTCTTCCAAGAAATAATGAGTTGCCCGACAGTACATACAAAGCAAAGAAGGTTGTCTGCCCTCTAGGATTAGACGTGCAGAAGATACATGCCTGCATTAATGACTGCATCCTCTACCGCGGTGAGAAGTACGAGAATTTGGATGCATGCCCGGTATGCACTACACTGCGGTATAAGATCAGACGAGACGATCCTGGCGATGTTGAGGGCGAGGCCCCTAGGAAGAAGGTTCCTGCCAAGGTTATGTGGTATGCTCCTATAATACCACGGTTAAAACATCTCTTCATAAATAAAGAGCATGCCAAGTTGTTGCGATGGCACATGGAAGACCGTAAGAAAGACGCAATGTTGAGACACCCCGCTGATGGGTCACAGTGGAGAAAAGTCGAGCGAGAGTACCCGGACTTCTCACGTGACGCAAGGAACTTAAGGTTTGGTCTAAGTACAGATGGCATGAATCCTTTTGGTGAGCAGAGCTGCAGTCACAGCATCTGGTCTGTGACTCTATGTATCTATAACCTTCCTCCTTGGTTGTGCATGAAGAGGAAGTTCATTATGATGCCAGTGCTCATCCAAGGCCCGAGGCAACCCGGCAACGACATTGATGTGTACCTAAGGCCATTAGTTGAAGAACTTTTACAGCTGTGGGCCAAACCAGGTGTACGTATGTGGGATGAGCACAAAGGGGAGCCATTTGACCTACGAGCATTGCTTTTCATAACCATCAATGATTGGCCTGCTCTTAGTAACATTTCAGAGCAGACAAACAAGGGATACAATGCATGCACACACTGTTTAGATGAGACTGAAAGTGTATATTTGGATAAATGTAAGAAGGTTGTGTACCTAGGGTATCGTCGATTTCTTCCGAACCTGCATCCAGTAAGAAAGAAAGGCAAGCATTTCAAACGTCTGGCAGAACCCCGGAGGAAGTTTGTCCTTCGTACCGGTGAGGAGGTATTTGGTATGGTCAAGGACCTAGAAGTAATCTTTGGAAAATGTCCTGGCAGTCTATCTGTTCCGAATGACGATGCTGGACACGCGCCCATGTGGAAGAAGCAATCTATATTTTGGGACCTACCCTATTGGAAAGTCTTAGAGTTCCGCTCTTTAATCGACGTGATGCACGTGACGAAGAATGTTTGCGTGAACCTGCTAGGATTCCTAGGAATGTATGGGAAGACAAAAGATACACCGGAAGCACCGCAGGACCAACAACGTCTGAAAGACCCTGAAGAGCCTATGCATCCTAAGAACGAGAAGGATAAACGATGCCACTTAACTTGTGCCAGCTACGCTCTTACCAAAGCAGAGAAGGAAATCTTTTTTGAATGCCTGAGTAGTATCAAGGTTCCGTCTGGCTTCTCGTCGAATATAAAGGGAGTAATAAATATGGCAGAGAAAAAATTCCAAAACCTGAAGTCTCATGACTGCCACGTGATTATGACACAATTGCTTCCGATTGCATTGAGGGGGCTTCTACCTGAAAATGGTCGAGTACCCATTGTGAAACTATGTGCATTCCTCAATGCAATATCTCAGAAGGTAATCGATCCAGAAAGCCTACCAGGGTTACAGACAGATGTGGTCCAATGTCTTGTCAGCTTTGAGTTGGTGTTCCCACCATCCCTCTTCAATATTATGACGCATCTCCCGGTTCACCTAGTAGAAGAGATTGCCATTCTCGGTCCTGTATTTCTACACAATATGTTCCCCTTTGAGAGGTACATGGGAGTCTTAAAGAAATATGTTCATAACCGTGCTAGGCCAGAAGGAAGCATCTCCAAGGGCTATGTAACAGAGGAGGTCATTGAGTTCTGTGTTGACTTTATTCCCGACCTTAAGGCGACTGGTGTTCCAGAATCACGACATGAGGGGATACTGCGTGGAAAAGGCACCCTAGGATGTAAAGCAATGATATGTAGGGACGGGCATTCTCTCAATCAAGCACACTATACGGTTTTACAAAGATCTATCTTGGTTGCCCCATATATCAATGAACACAAGAATTTAATACGCCTCAAACACCCGGGACAGTCTGATGAATGGATTATAAGTGAACACATGGCGAGTTTTGGCAGCTGGCTGCAAAGACTTCTCACGAATAACACCACTGTTGGGGATCAGCTGTACTTGTTGGCCAGGACACCATCTTCGACTGTATGTACTTTCCAAGGGTACGAGATAAATAGGAATACATTTTACACGATAGGCCAAGATAAAAAGAGCACCAACCAAAATAGTGGTGTCCGCTTCGATGCAGCAGAAGACAATGGGCAAAAGACCACGTATTATGGGTTCATAGAGGAGATATGGAACTTGACTATGGACCTAATTTTAAGATCCCCTTGTTTCGATGCAAATGGGTCAAGCTAACAGGAGGAGGGGTTGAGGTAGACAAGAAGTACGGAATGACAACAGTGGATCTCAACAATCTTATGAAGGTAGACAAGAACTTAGACGAACCATTCGTCTTAGCCAATGATGTGGCTCTGGTTTTCTATGTGAAGGACATGTCTACCAAACCGAAAAAAAGAAAAAAAAAGCAAACAGATACATCACACGATGAGCCAAAGCGTCACATAGTTCTTTCAGGAAAAAGAAACATCGTGGGAGTGGAGGACAAGACAGACATGTCAGAAGATTATAATAAGTTTGATGAAATTTCGCCCTTCAGAGTGAAGACTGACCCAACCATCCTGTTAAACGGTGCTGATACTCCATGGTTACGGCCAACGCAATCATAAGATTGACTATATGTATTAATTGAGCCATTTTTGGCACACATATGTATCTCAACATGGAAATCATTGTCATATTTCTTCTGTTAACAGTATATGTATTAAATGAGCCATTTTTCTTCCTGCCATTTCTTCCCGCCATTTTTCTTTCCGCCATTTTTCTTCCCGCCAGTTCTTCCCTCCAGCCATTTCTCACTATATATATGTAGGGTTGGCCTCCATTGTCATTGCACATCTCTAGACTCATATCTGCAACCTCATCACTCTTTCCCATGGCTTACACCGTAGCACTAACCCCCAGGGAGGTGGAGGCGCTTTGCGCCTCGAACTACCCCTGCCCGTCGGGCTACTGTGTCCCCGTCGGCTAGATGCTGAGCGCCGGAGGCGTGCCGGTTCCTCCTGTCCCTCTAGGTGTGGCGTGCCGGATGGCCATCACGAACCACTACTACTTCGAGCTCACGCCGGAGCAGCGGAGGAATCCCAGATGGCATCCTGACTATTTCCCTACTTGGGAAGCCTTCTTCAGGGATCGGCGTGAGAGGGTGCTTGCCAGGCACGAGAAGGATGGCCCACCTCCTCCGAACTTCAACGAGGCCGTCTGTCGGCTATGGTGGCGCGGTCGGACTCTCTAGAGCGTCATGGCCTACGACACTGCCACCGACTCTAACCCCCGTCTGCGCTACCCTCAAGTCCATCCCACACGTACTCAGCCTTCAAGGTTCAATTACGGCGACCCCGACGACGACAGCGACGACGGCAGCGGCGAGTACGACGACTACAATGGCGAGTATTACAGGTGTAGGCAGGAGCATGACTAAATCACTCCAACATTCCGAAACAAGTTCAGCCGATTGTGACTTAATCTGGCCATGTATCTTAATTTTCAGTTCTTTTATGTATCTTAATTTTCATTCGTGCTTTATGTAACTTATTGTTAGTTGCATTCTGTAGTTTAATTCCAGTTATATCTCATTCACAAAATGACCGATCTCATTCGAGGTTTCTTGGCTTTCGGGTCAAATGACCAATGTTATGGCTAGAATCAAGGCATAGTTTGTGATAATGTGGCCATATTGTGCATACATGTGCATCATGACATGGAAAACAATGTTGCAAGAGGAAGTTTTCCTTTTTGTCGCACCAAAAAGGCATTTTCCATTTTCCGAGCATAAAAAACAGACGGTTTTGTGAAGCAACCACCAAATGGCTAATTCAAAAAACTACCAACTCATTTTACAAAAATACTAGACCACCTTATATGGACAATGTACCAACAGGGGGATCTGAAACCTTTTCGTCCACCTCTGGTGAAAAAGACAAATTCCTGCCGAATTGGTAGGAAGTGGGTCAGATATGAACTACAGGTACATGATACGATGCTCATGATTTTTTACAAAAATCATTTTTAGGTTCACAATATGCTATTTTATCAAAAATCCAATGCAAGTTGAGCGAGGCTTGGCCCCGAGCTAAGAATTTTCATGCCCGTTGTTTGACAAAGTTTGACGATAGTTTAAAACGGGGATAAAAAATTAAAAAACGATCGAAACAATGCAAAACCTTCGCTTGGTGTTATATTATGTGACATAGTTAAAAGGAAAAATATCAAACTTGGTATATTGATTATGTCTCAAAAAACCTTCACAAAATGACCTATCTCATTCGAGGTTTCTTGGCTTTTGGGTCAAATGACCAATGTTATGGCTAGAATCAAGGCATAGTTTGTGATAATATGGCCATATTGTGCATATATGTGCATCATGGCATGGCAAACAATGTTGCAAGAGGAAGTTTTCCTTTTTGTCGCACCAAAAAGGCATTTTCCATTTTCTGAGCATAAAAAACGGACGGTTTTGTGAAGCAACTACCAAATGGCTAATTCAAAAAACTACCACCACATTTTACAAAAATACTAGACCACCTTATATGGACAATGTACCAACAGGGGGATCTGAAACCTTTCCGTCCACCTCTGGTGAAAAAGACAAATTACTACTGAATCGGTAGGAAGTGGGTCAGATATGAACTACAGGTACATGATACGATGCTCATGATTTTTTACAATATGCTATTTTATCAAAAATCCAATGCAAGTTGAGCGAGTTTTTGTCAGATTCCAAAGTATACAAAAGATGCGGCATTTAAATATCCAAATAATTCAAAAATGTTAATACAATATAAAATATGATTTGCTCTAATAAAATAGGGTTAGATTCCTTTTTATATGCTTAATATTTCTTATGTTCAAAGTTTTAGGGTTTGACTATTTTATTTTTGTTTGAATTGAATAATCAAAATTTATATGTAAGTGTTTTAATCATTTTGAAAATTTTCATCTAAAGTAAATATAAAATATTTTTATATGAATGGATAGATATTATTTTTATGAAAATTATGATATATTATTCATATTTTTCTGAGTTGAAATGAAAAAGATATGAATTTTATAAATTCCTATCCTATTTTTTGAATTAAAAATGCCCCCACCCCTTTAATGCACGAAATAAATGCCCCCTCTTTAACACCGGTTCCTGGGGCGCATTTATTTCGTTTCACGCGTGCACACCCCCCCTTTAACACTGGTTCGTGGCTGGAACCGGTGTTAAAGGGGCGTGTGGGCGCGAAACAAATCCCCCCCCTTTAACACCGGTTCCTGGCAGGAACCGGTGTTAAAGGGGGGGGTATAAAGGCACGCGCCTTCCTCTTCCTCTTCTCCCCCAGCCAGAATTTGATTGAGCGCAAAGAGGAGCAGAGCAGGAGCCGCGACGGAGAAATTAACAGAGACGTCGCCAGGCTGCCCGACCACGCCTTCGCCGTCCGCCGCCATCACCGCCGCCCGCCGCCGCATGCCCGTGTCGTCCGCCACCCCCTCCCCCCCCCCCCGTCCACTCGCGGAGCCGCCACCGCGCTGCCGCCAGCAACTCTCGGGAGCCGGCAAACTCGCGGAGCCTTCGGCCGGCGCCGCGCGCCACCACTCGCCGCCGACCCCGCCGTCCTCGCCCGGTGCCGCCACTCCTCGCCGACCCCGCCGACCCTGCCGGCCGACCCCGGTAGTTAATTAGTTATTAGTATTTTATAAGTGTGTAGTTTAGTGTATTATTAGTAGTTTATTAGTGTTAGTATTAGTTTAGGGTTTATTTAGTTTAGGGTTATTAGTTTAGGGTTATTTATTTAGTTTAGGGTTATTTAGTTTAGTTTAGGGTTATTTATTTAGTGTAGTTTAGTGTATTTAGTTTAGGGTTATTTAGTGTATTTTATAGTTAGTATTAGTTTAGGGTCGTCACCTCGCTGCTCTGCAAGCGCCACCGCTGGCTGTTGTCATTAACGTCGCTCCGGTGACCCCTAGGTAGTGGCGCCGCCCGTTTTAGGTAGGCCGCATCACGCTGAGGCAAACCCGCTACCTCGCGCGCCCTAGGTCGCTCTCCAGCGTCGCCAGCCGCCGCTGTCTGGAGCATCCTCCGGTGAGCCCACATGGCGCCTGTGTGGCTGTGACGTGGCCACGGTCCCACGCGTCAGCCACTGTGGCTAGCCCCTCTCATATGCATCCGGTATTTCTCCGAATTAGGGTTTGGGCCCCTCGGAACTCGTTTAAAATGATCAAGCATCCTTAGGGTTTTAATTTCATTTGTGTATTTATTTGTGTATTTTTGTATGAATAATATGTATATTTGTGTATGAATCCAAGTCCACTTGAATGTTTACTCTCTTACTCTAGATAATATTATTGTTTTAGAAACTATGGATCCACTCAGTAGAAACCTTGAAGATGAAGAAATAATGGAGAACATCATCCACGAGGACACCTCACAATATCTGAACTTGGAGGGACATGATGACAGCTCAAGTAGTCATGGAGAAGATGACGACTCCGGTGAACGCACTTTAGTGATTACAAAGTCCGTCGAGGTATATGCATGGATTAATCATCTGATGACTTCCACCAATTGATTTGTATATATGTACATGTATTAATTAACGCTTCTTTCTTCTTTTAGCCCTCTGGATCGACCAGCCAGCAACAATCTTCTTCTACGAAAAAGAGAAAGCGAGGCGCGAGCCATCGGTTAAAAGATCGTGCAAAGTTCACGATCGAAGCAGTCCGTGTTGATGGCAGGCCGATGGATCCCAAGAAGGCCGCAGATAAATTTGTACGCCAGGCTGGAGTTCTTGTTAGGGACCAAATCACAATCATAATTTAATATTGGAATAAGCTAAAGAAGGGCGACGGTACCTTTGTCGATGAAAGATCCAAAGAAACGCTTTGGAATTCGCTGTTGGTAAATTTCACCCTTCCGCCAGAGGAGGATGAAAATAAACCGGTTATAAAGGAAAAGGTCAAAGAGTGGACTCTAAAGAAGATGGCTGACGCTTTCCGCAACTGGAAGACAAAATTGAACAAATTTGTCAAAGCTCGCGAGACTCCAGATTTCAAAGACGCATATTATGCGAAGATAATACCTCACTGGCCCGAATTTGTGGCATACAAGGAAGGTGATATAGCTACAAAGAGGTCAGAAACCAATACGCTAAATGCCCAGAAGAAGGAATATCACCAGAGGACGGGGTCAGGTGGCTACATATCTTAGAGGCCTAAGTGGGAGGAAGCTGAGAAGGCCCTGCGTGAAAGAGGGATCACACCCCAGACACATGGGTGGGACCTACGTGCAAAGACTTGGTTCTACGGAATCGGGGCAAGGTTGGACCCAGAAACGAGATTGTGTATCTTCCCAACCCTCCTTGCCAAACCCATCATTGAACTCATCACAGCATACCAGGAAACAGCCGCCAGGACCTTCCATTCCGACAGAGAGAATGACCAGCTCACACGCACCATCGGTAAAAAAGAACACCCTGGACTTGCACGAGGGACAGGGGGTATGACATGGAAGGATGGGTTTGCAGAGTGGGGCGACTCTTACAGATGGCGCGGCAGAAAAGAAAAAGAGCGTACAGGTTGGATGACACAGATAGAACATGCACTTGTGGCACTGCAGGCGCAAGTGAATGCACAAAAGATCCAGCAAGCTACCGGCCTATCTCAGCGGCACGAAGAGCCTGCATTGGAAGCTGCTGACGGCCCATACTCTGCGCGGAAAAGCAGTGTGGCTTCCACGGAGAACGTGCAGCCCACGCTTGAAATGGCGGGTCCTCGATACCCCGTGGATGAGATCACGGAGAGCGAACACGCCGAGCTACATGTGAGATTAATGGGCTTATCCATTAAGGTGGCGGTCGGCTATGCCTTACCTCCTGTAGCTGGTGGAACTTACCACTGTCGACTGATTCCAGAGGGCTATGCTATTGTCGGGGTGGATGAGGTTGTGAAGGAATATGAGGAAGCACAGCTTGACCATGCTACAGGTGAAGGGGAAACTCAACTCAAATTTGCAGTGAAAACAACCATTCTTTGGAAGAAGGAACACATCGTGCTTCCAAATTGGAGGCCACTGGCACCCCCACCGTCTTCGCAGCGTCAGCAGTCTGAGCCGCCTCAGCCGTCTCCAAGTCATCGGAATACTCCCATGTCTTCTCTGGCGCTTCAGCCATCTCCTGCGCGGCAGCCATCTCCGGCGCGCCAGCCATCTCCTGCGCGTCAGCCATCTCCGGTGCTTCAGCCTTCTCCTCAGCGTAAGCAAAAGAGCACTGCCACGAAGAGCATCACTAGCACTGCCATGAAGAAATCCGCAGGAAACCGTACGCCAAAGAGTTCAAGAAACTATGTCCCGCAGCCTTCCGCCAAGCCATTGCCGGTTTTACCGTGGAATCGCAGCGATGAGGAGACCAATAGGATCTCGGCAGAAGATGTCAAGAAATTCTTTGCACCTAGACGGGCCGAGCCAAAGGAGAAACTAGATCCGGCGGTGGTGGAGAAGTTTTACAATAATCTTTTGAAACCTGAAACCCCACTTGTGTCGGACTACGAGCGCCAGATTTTGAAGGGGGATGCAAGGCGTAGGGAGACTGAAAGTAGCAGTCGTGCGGCACCCCAGAAAACAGTCCCCATGCTCGGAGAGCAGGAAAACCAATCATGCGCCCTGCTCCAAGTGTTCGACACACGGGACGCTCCTCCCGTAAATGATTACGAGGCAGAGCTACAAAGAAAGGCCAATGAGATGGGGATGACTTACATTGCATACTTGAACATCATGGGAGACAACTTGCCCAAAGGCGATGCCAACCCCATACAACCATGGAAGTATGGGAAGAATCACTTCAAGAAAGAGGAGCTCAAGAATCTACCAACAAATATGCGAAGATTGCACAAATGGTACCTTGATTTATGCTAGACGAGAAAGGAAGAATGGATCACGGCGCATATAAGAGATCAGATTTTCTTGTGCGGAGACGACAAGATCAGCTTCAACATTCAAGACTTGCATTTTCTATTCAATCAGAAGGAACTCGACAAAGTTGCCATCAGCCTTTATTGTGTGTAAGTACTATTTCTTTAATTTCTATCTCATCTCATTCAATTCATTAATTGCATGTATATATATATATATGCTCACCATATATGTATATATATACTATTATGCAGGAAAAAGGTTATGGAATGCATGAAAGGAGGCCCTTTTGACATTGGGTTCGTTAACCCAAATAGAGTTCATGAACAAGTGGTAAGAGACAAACCCGAGCAAACAGAAGATTTCTTGCTAAGGTCTTTACTGAGACAACAAACCAAAAGGGAAATACTATTGCCTTACAACTTCTCATGAGTACTGTTACCCTCTCTTGTACACATTCTGTTTCGGCTTACTCGATGTTAACTTTAACTGATGATGAGTTATGCGTGCGTAGGTTCCACTTTATTCTGCTAGTCATTCAACCTGACTCAGAAAAAGTCCTTGTCATGGACTCGTTACGAAAATAAAAAGAGCTATGGGCAGACTTTAGAGAGATGCTCCAGAGGTAATTTCAATCATATTATCGCACTAGATCGGCAACTTTCGTGACAACAAGTAATTAGTTACTCATTTATCCATTTTCTTTGCCGGACAGGGTTTGGAAAAGGTTCACGGGCAGGGCCGTGGATGAATGGTTAGAAGAACTAAAATTTGTAGACCAAAATGTAAGTAATACTAGCTAGCTAGGTCTGCGTATCTCTTTGATTCTACTTCCAATTCTATTATATCATGCTTTATTGATTATTATTTTGATTGAACTCTCTATTCTCGTAAAGTGCGCGCATTAGGGACCCGACAATAACTTATGTGGGTACTATGTTTGCGAGTTCATTCGCAACACGATATGTGCGACGGGCCAAGCCGCACAAGAACAACTTAGAGTAAGTAAACAAAGTATACAACATTATTTTATTACCATCAATTGTATTGAGTTTTATTCTTATATATATATATTGATCCTATTCTTCATATATATTCAGATCGAACGGATGCGGGACCAACTCCTACCATTTGACCGCATACGAGCCATTCAAGAGAAATTGGTGGGGTTCATACTTGATGAGGTCGTCACGCCTGGCGGAGAACTCTTTAGATATCCACCAAAATGAACGTCGTATATATTCTTGAACGTGTTTGTCTTGTACTTGATGCTTCAACGTTTACGGAGAATACCACAAAATGACGATGTTTGTGTATAATAATAGTTGCTTAATTATTCATATACTCATATGTACCGACGACGATGCATGTGTATACCGCTCCCGATCGATTCCCCCTCCCCCCTTCCCGTCCCCGCCGCGCCGCAGAAATACGCCCAGAACGGGGCGGCGGCAGAACTCTGCCGCGGCAGAGATTTAGGCCGTTTTCCTGCTGCGGCAGAGAGTTATCTCTTTTTCCTATCGCGACACAGAACCCTTAACACCGGTTCGTGCGAACCGGTGTTAAAGGGGGGGCTGAGCGCTGCGGGAGCCCCACGTGCGCCACCCTTTAATATAAGAGCCGCTGTTAAAGGGGAGGTCTCTAACACCGAACCCCCAACAGCGGTTCCAGAACCGCTGTTAGAGGGCCTTATGAACCGGTATTAAAGGCCCCCGTCTGTACTAGTGAGGTGAAGAAGAGTATGAGGATTTACTTTAAGAGGTTCTAGATTTCATTTTGAATTAAGCAAATAAAGAATACATTCTTACATTGTTGAGCGCCTCTCGGATCCATGAGAAAATAGAATGTTTACACTAAAGGATCATGCATTCCATTGTTAGAAGGGATTAATAGATGATATATCCAACATATGCAGGAATTTAAGCATACTTGCATTTTTTGCAACCTTAGGTTTGGAGGGTGCAAAACTCACCTCCCGACAAAGCTGACTAAATAGCTCATTACCTTAACTATATGGCTAGAATGATTTTCTTTTTTATTCATATATGTTTGTAGCCCCATTTGTATACTTTGGACATGCAACCATGGGAGGATAACAAACATGTTAAGCTGGAGTAGAATTTAACAAAAAAAATATGCTTTTCCAGCCGTCACAACAAACAGTATTTCTTAGCTATGGTCTATACGCTTATTATAATTATTTCCATTAGATCAAACCTTTATATACCAAGCACTTTTTATCGAGATATCTCTTTAGTTCTTACATGGTACTCCCTCCGTTCTGAAATATAAGACATTGTAGCTTTGTGAAACGAATATATCTAGACATCTTTTAGGGTATAGGTTCACTCCGAATCTCTACGAACCTATACACTATAAGACGTCTAGATACATTCGATTCACAAAGCTAAAACGTCTTATATTTCCGAACAGAGGGAGTAGCTGACAATAAAATAATCAATTTCGAAAAGTACTATTACGTAAAAAATCTATCTTTGTGTTGGCCAACGAGGCACTGACCATGGAAAGGATGTGATGCAGTTGAATGGAGGTCACAACATGGAAATCTAACTTGCACTCTTAAGTGTCTTCCTTTTAACCATATTTTTGATTACTACAATAACATATTCAAGTACATACAACTTTTCATTGCTGACGAGGTTTAATCTCGTCAATGCCCATTGTTATGGACTTGGGTTTTGGAGAAGATGGGGATGCTGGAGATCGTGGCACGGTTAACAGACAAGCAACCAGGGGACATGAGATTTACCCAGGTTCAGGCCCCCGGAGGGAAAACCCTACTCCTGCTTGTCTGCTTTTTGATTACGGCGGAACCGAAGGTTACAGGGTGCGCAGATTCGATCTGGCATGGATGCGTGTGCGAAAGTATGAGTCGAGTTTTTAGATCTGTAGATCTGTCTATTGTGTACGTGCGTGCATGCGTGCGTGCCCTCCTCGTTGGACCCTCCTAGCCTTTATATATGGGGAGGCTAGGTCTCGGGTGCCAATACGAGTAGGTTACAAGTTGTATTCAAACTCTAGTCTTGAGGTATCCTTGTCTTGTGCGCTTTGGAGTCCGTGTCCATATGTGCTTCGTGCAGCCGAAACGTCTTGGGCGTCCTGGACCCTGGCAGGTCATCGAGTGGGCCTTCTGTCGGGCTGGACCAAGTATGCTAACATCGGGTACCCGTAGGGCATATCCATGTCAGTAGCCCCCAAGTGTCCATCCGAAACATAGATTCGGGTGGAGACTTAGTTGTCTTGAACCTTGTATTTGGATGTCGGAGTCGAAAGTTGTGTCGAGTGCGAAGCACTTCACCCGGAAGTTCATCGGGTCAGCTGAATTTGTTCGGCTGTTGTAAAGGAATCGACATCATGGGCGTAGTCAACACAATGGACTATAGGGTGCGCAACCAGCGCTCCCTATGGGAGTAGCCCCCGAGTGTCTGTTTGAGTCATAGACTCGAGCTAAGACTTTAATTCAGCCGTTGTTTGCTTCAGGTCCGTAGGACACAATTTTTTTCGGATGCTTGAATCAATCCTCCCTATGGGAGTAGCCCCCGAGTCCTTGGTGGAGTCGTAGACTCGACGTAGGACTCGAAGAATAAGTCATTGGCGTAGTATGCTATTCATGCTTCGGATGCGCGGCCAGCGCTCCTGATAGGAGTATCCCCCGAGTGTCTGGCGGAGTCGTAGACTCGGGCAGAGACTCGAGTCTTGTATCATGTAGTTGTAGCCGAAAATCTAGTGGGCGTACCGCTGACCCGGAAGTACATCGGGTGCGCAACCAGCGCTTCTGATAGGAGTAGCCCCCGAGTGTCTAGTCGAGTCGCAGACTCGAGTAGAGACTCATGCGAGGAGAAACCACTGACCCGGAAGTGCATCGAGTCAGCGTCTCATGCATAAGGAGACAATAATCAATGATGCAGTCGGAGTTGACGTGACGAAGTCATGCGGTGTTTTAGCCGGAAGGACTCGACGTTGCGTATGAAGTCGACGCCGTTGCTTCTATCGGGTGCGCGACCAGCGCTGCGCCTTTGTAGCATCAAGCGATGCAACCATCCGAGGAGGGACTCGACTCGTGTCTTGAATTTATGGCGTAGCCAGTTATTTCGTCGACTCCTGTTGGAGGATCCGATAGAATAGCTCGGTGCAGTCGACGTCCTTGTAAGCTGCAGAAAACATAAAAAATTGTGAAGTATTTGTATCTTGTAAGAAATATTTGCCTGTAGGCTTGTATAGTAAGATTCTGGTGCCGATCGAGTCGACACTTTTGCACTGTTTGCTAGGCCTTTTCGTTAGCCTGATTACCCTTAGTCTCAGTATCTTGCCGAGGCACTCGGAGTTTAAGGATTCGACGGTCAGGCAGAATCAGCTACTCGGGCTGTCGCGTTCGAGGTGCTCGAGTGCGTGGAGCCGATGGCACATTAGGTTACTCGAAGAGGGCGAAGCCCCCAAGTGTTTCGAGTGCGAGTTAAAAAAGAAATCAGCTCTAAGTAGAGGGAAACTTAGCTGTGTTGGTTGTCGTGGTGAAGTTGACGCGGAAGCGAGTCATGCGGCGGAAGAGGTAACCGCGGCAGACCGCAGTCATAGTATCGACGGGTTTCCGAAGTTGATGGTGGTAGCGAGCTCCGTATCCGAAGATTACCGGCATCCGAAGGATGTATCGGGTCATCACATTCGAAGAATGCAGCATGTCGTCGAAGTCGAAAACCGCGACGTGTCGCCGAAACGGAGGGAGCCCCCGAGCCCCCGAGTCGTTGGAGCCGAAGATCGTAGAGGATGACCGGAGTCGAAGGAGCCCCCGAGTCGTGCTCGCTGAAGCCAATGCGGCCAGTTGCCGCAATCGAAGATCGCGTCAGGTCGTTTGGATGACTGCGGCGCACAGATAGCGCCTGCAGATTGGTTGGCTGCTGCCGCAGCTTTCGGGTCCGGAACCGTAGGTCCCTTCATCCGAAGGTGGATCGCACAGATCGGAGATGCAGCTGTTGATGTCGTAAAACTCATCTGTTGATGGTGACGTGCGTAGCACGGGGTGTGGAGCCCACGAAGCGGGCCTGATTGACGACACGGGCATCCGCTCAGGGAGGCGGAGGGTGCCAGTTTGTCCCACCTGGAAGCAGAAGCTCCCGAATAGAATTTTGAGTCCGTCGCCTACGGGCTCGAAATCCTTCATGGTATCCGGCGAGTGGGCGGTGAAGTCGAAAGCGCCGAAGAGGAGGTGATTCTCCGTCGCCGCGGAGTTGTAGATCGATCGGGTCGGAACCATCACAACCGCACAATCAGCAGCCCCGATTCCCACAGACGGCGCCAATTGACGAGGTTTAATCTCGTCAATGCCCATTGTTATGGACTTGGGTTTTGGAGAAGATGGGGATGCTGGAGATCGTGGCATGGTTAACAGACAAGCAACCAGGGGACATGAGATTTACCCAGGTTCAGGCCCCCAGAGGGAAAACCCTACTCCTGCTTGTCTGCTCTTTGATTACGGCGGAACCGAAGGTTACAAGGTGCGCAGATTCGATCTGGCGTGGATGCGTGTGCGAAAGTATGAGTCGAGTTTTTAGATCTGTAGATCTGTCTATTGTGTACGTGCGTGCGTGCCCTCCTCGTTGGACCCTCCTAGCCTTTATATATGGGGAGGCTAGGTCTCGGGTGCCAATACGAGTAGGTTACAAGTTGTATTCAAACTCTAGTCTTGAGGTATCCTTGTCTTGTGCGCTTTGGAGTCCGTGTCCATATGTGCTTCGTGCAGCCGAAACGTCTTGGGCGTCCTGGACCCTGGCAGGTCGTCGAGTGGGCCTTCCGTCGGGCTGGACCAAGTATGCTAACATCGGGTACCCGTAGGGCATATCCATGTCAATTGCAGATTTAGTCATGCATTTACCAGATTAGTTGTGCACTTTGCTTCCCAACATATGCATTAGTATGGAAACCATTTTATTACAAATTCCTATAAGAAATCAGGAATATTGTAAATTTGGGTTCGTTCCCTAGGTAAAGCAGGTTTATTGTGGTAATTCTTGAGAAAAACTAACAAAATGAGCATGTTCCTACTCAACATTTTAAGTTTCCTTTCATTTTTTAAGTTTACATACATACAATCATAGTGTTGATATTTGCTTCATACAGAAATCTATTTGATGGAGTGCCAATAAAAATCATCAAAGAAACTATGGAAGGGTTATGCAAGCTTTTTCCAATGAAATTACCATTGTTCAATTTTTTTCCAGTATCATGTCATGAAGTCATCGAGTGACTACGACACCAACAAAGGTTAGTGTGCTCTTCTATTGCTCATATTTAGTGTTATTAACCTTAGGTTTTTGCAAGATATTACAGGTATGTTTAGAACCATCCAATATTATAAACATTAGTAGACTTCAAAAAATGTGGTGCAAACTGAGGAGTCCTACTACAGCATTTGATAGGTATATCACAGGAAATAATTACTACTAACAAGACCTTATTGGAGAGACAGATTTTCACAATACGAGTTAGTAGACATTGCGTGCTATGAAATAGCTGGGATCTCTTAAAGAGCGATATAGTGTTTGAAAATGTAAAATTATACTTTCTATAAAGAGTGAAATCACATGGGATTAAGTGGTAAATCAAAATGTACAAAATATTAGCTGATAACATACAATGTTTTTGCTCTTTACCATTTCACCTATACTTTTAGTGTAGTATTAACATGATACCCTTAGAATTTCCATGTTTCGCTACTCTCTTTTAATACTTAAAATAATCAATTTCATCGGTCATCTCTATGAGTTTATTGGGAATGGCCTATATTGATCATTCCACAAATTTAAGCAAACAAAGTTGTTTTTTCACATAATTGATATTTTTAAAGTATAACATTTGTGGTAGTTATAGATTGTATTATTCATAATAGGTAATAACTATTTATATTATGAAATAATAAAATTATTTATCTAACTTTTTTCTATAATATAGACGATGCCCTCGCATTCGCGAGCGTCACTTGCTAGTTATATACTAAAAGCAATATAAGGGTGTTTTTCGAGACACCTGATTGATTCACAACACCCAAATTATAATGACCACTAGATCTAAAATTTACCGCTATGATTTAAAAATATTATTAGTCCGGTAACATGGTGGACACAATGTATGTTGCAAAGATAACGTGTACATCCGTGCCAAGACTGCCGGCTGGACGTTTAAAAAAAAATCCTTCCGGATTTGAGGCCACGTGCAGCACCTGTACTCCTATAATTAAGCAAGCAACATCCAAAACATATTTCCGTTTTAGAGCTGCGTCTACTAAAAAACCGTGGACAATCTTCGCTGGCTGGAACGTGGTGGTAGACTGGTAGTTGTCTCGAAAACAAATTTGCTGGAACGTGGTAGCTGTGAACGAAAACAAATACCAAGCCTAACTGGAACGTGGTGGCAAGGGAAAGAAATGCTAGAATCTAGAGATTTTTGCAAAATAAAGATGTTTAATCTGATCATTTTCATGCATCTATAGATACGAGTGCACACAAATGATGGATTTATTTGACTAACATCAGACACACACTCGTGAAAATGCTTACAGTAGTTAGAGTAGCCGAATTTTAAGGTTGAAACAGCCTACGCCCTATTAAAAAACCATCACATTAGTCACACTATTCATGGAATGTCCCTCACACTGAACATTATTTTATTCTTAACGGTACAAGAAGGCTAAATCATCACAGATTTTCGAGAGGGATGAGAATATCACTCCACTACAAGAATATTTCGGCTTAATAAGACACATGACGCCGAACTTAGGTTTTGATCACCAATGAACTATGAGTATAACCACCTTACTAACTATCGAATCTAAACACATATTGGTTTTAAGACAATTACAATTATAATTTCAATTAAAAACTTATAGGTACAAATGTTTTGGAACTCAATTTATTAAAATATTTTCTCTTGGGTGAATGTATTACATATAGCCATGATATTAAAACCTTGAAACATGGTCCGATTTGTATAGATATGCAAGCAAAAGTATACAACCTAGCTAATATTTTCAAGAGGATAGGATGAGGCATATCTTGCTCTCGATGTCCTTACAAGTTAGTGTAGTTGTTTTGCGAAGTCATCTGTATGTTTCATATTTGGTATCCACACATCATGGCAATATATTTTTATTCAGAGGACCTGAAAAGTGTACAATTATACTTCTAAGGATTTTTTTTCAAGCAGATATTATTTTATTTGTGTGATATATAACTATAAAATATTTAAAATGTCTTTTTATGATTTAACAAAATCAACATAGGTCACATGTCATTCTGTGGTCATAATAAAATCGTTGAGTGAATAAGATTCTTAAACTATGTGCTCCAATTTGCAAAGTCATGCTGGATGAGACCAAACTACATGTGACTGAATCTTTAGAACCAATAGATAGGGGACCAGTATAAAAAAGAGGATTGAGAAAAAGGATATACTATAACAATTGATGGTATTCTACACAAACACGACAAGTGCATTTGAGTACCATCAGATCCAGAAATTCACAAAATGCCTCTAGAAGTTTAGAGTCACTGAACTTTAAGGTTAATGAAGTAGTGATATTAGTCACACTATCAACACGAATGTCCGTCACACTAAAATATATTTCCTCTTAGTAATACACGAGGGGATAAATCTCCACATATTCTCGTGAACGATGATAATGTACCTCCACTAAAATATTATTCCCGCTTAGTGTGACATATAACATAAAGCCTCTATTCTCATCATCAATGATCTGCAACTACAACCACCCTAATAACCATCCAACCACACGTTGGTTCTAAGTAAAACTACTATATTTATGTATTGAGTATAGAGTGTAAAAGGAGATGCAAACATTTTGAAATTATTGAACACTTTGGTCATTGTTTCACATCTTAGTGTCATGATAGTAAGACCTTCAAACATGGCTCAGTTTCTATATGTATGTAGAAAAAGTGGACAACTCTAGATCGAGAATAGGATGTGGCATGCTAGATTGTTCTCTACGGATTTAGACATTAGTGTTTTTTGTTTGTTGAATTAATTCATATATTTCATCATTAGTATTGACACATCTTGGCAATAATATTTTGATTCAGAGGATCTGAAAGTATACTTGTCATTCGAATCAATAAATAAAATTGAAAACTGGTTAAGAGATCGAACTATGTTATGCCAGGCGCGAAGTCAAGTTGCAGGACATAAAAATACATGTGACCAAATGTGTTGAACCAGTGGATTGAACATCAAAATGACATGGAGATACTTAAACAACAAATATGATATACCAATAAAGGGTGTTTGATACGTCAGAAACGTATCTATAATTTTTTATGTTCCATGCTTGTTTAGTATCTACTTGCTTTGTTTTGCCTACACTTTGAGGTGTTTTTATATGTTTTCTGGTACTAACCTATTAACAAGATGCCACAGTGCCAGTTGCCTGTTTTTTTCTGTTTTTGGTTCCAGAAAGGCAGAAAATCAATATTCTTAGAATTGGACGGGACAAAATCCAAAGTCAATATTTTACCGTGGGGAACACGGAGCCAGAAGACGAGACGTAGGAGATTAACCAGGGGGCCACACCCCCTGGAGGCGCGGGCTGGGCCCAGCCGTGCCTGGGGGTGCAGCCGCCCTGGCGACCCCCTACCTCGCCTCTTTGCCTATAAGAAGCCTCTAATACGTAAACCCTAAGTACCCGATCAATATTCCACGAAACCGTCTGTAGCCACGGCCACCATCGTCCCTAGATCGGGGGATTTGAAGTTCTTCCCAGCACCATGCCAGAGGGGAGATCATCCCAGAGGCCTTCTTCTTCATCATGACAGCCTCTGGTGTGAAGCGTGAGTAGTTCCACCTTGGACTACAGGTCCATGTAGTAGCTAGATGGTTGTATCTCCTCCTTTGTGCTTTCATGTCTAGATCTTGTGAGCTTCGTTCATGATCAAGATCTCATATATTTGTAATCATGCATGTTGTGTTTGCGGGGATCCGATGGTATTGAGATTACTATGTCAGATTGATTAATGGTTTTGTCTTATTGATTCTATCATATATGTGTTGTTTGTGATCTTGCATGCTCTCCGTTGTTAGTAGCTATCTTGGCCGAGTAGTTGCTAGTGACTCCAAGAGGTGGTATGTATGCTCGATAGTGGGTTCATGCCTCTATTTAATCTAAGGGAAGTGACAGAAATCTCTAAGGTTGTAGATATGTTGTTGCCACTAGGGAGAAAACAACGGTCTCTTGTTCATGGAACAAGTGGATTGTTTACCTTACACACTTTGTTTAGAGCAGTTGTCTGTTGCTTGCAACTTAATACCGTAGGGGGTTCGGATGATAACCTAAAGGTGGACTTCTAGTCATAGATGCAGTTGGATGGCGGTCTATGTATCTTGTTGTATTGCCCAATCGAATCTCATAGGATCATGATGTCTAGTATTGTATTGTTATGCCTTCCTTAGTCCTGTTAATTGCCCTACTGTAATTTGTTTACCCAGTATGACATGTTTGTTTATATCTAAGGAGAACACCGCTAGTGAACTATGGACCTCGGTCCAATCTTTACCATTGATACATCTTCCACTGTTACTGTTTACTTTCTGCAAACGATTATTACCTTCCACACCATATAGTTAATCCTTTGTTATAGTAACCGGTGAGATTGACAACCTCACTGTTTGTTGGGGCAAAGTCTTGAGTTTGTGTTGTGTAGGTTTCCAAGTTGCTTGCAACACCTTTGAGACGTTTTCTTCCTCCTACTGGTTCGATAACCTCGGTTTCTCACTAAGGGAAGACTTGTTGTTGTTCTCATCACACCTTGCTCTTGGGGTCTCCCAACGAAGCGCTCCCACATTGACAAAGCGCTATCAACAAGTTTTCTGGCGTCGTTGCCGGGGAGGCTAAGGACGTCTTCACAAGGGGAGTCCTTCTCAACCTTTCTTTTTACTTTGTTTTTGTTTTGCTTAGTTTCTTTTGCTTGGTTTTGTTTCCCTCTTTTTATCAAAAACTCCAAAAAAGTTAGTTTAGTTTGGTTTGCTTTCTCTTATCAAAAACACAAAAAATTAGTTCCTGCTCTAGCTGCTACTGTGTGTGCCTGCTCCACCTTTGCAAAAATGAATTCTGCTGAGAACACCAAGTTGTGTGACTTCACTACCACCAACAACAATAATTTCTTGAGTACGCCTATTTCTCCACATATGCCTGATGCTACCTTTTATGAAATTAAGGCTGCTTTGTTGAATCTTGTGATGAGAGAGCAATTTTCTGGTGTTAGTTCTGATGATGCTGCTGCCCACCTTAATAGCTTTGTTGAAATCTGTGAGATGCAAAAGTATAAGGATATAGATGGAGATATTGTTAAGCTTAAGTTGTTTCCTATCTCTTTGAGAGGAAAAGCTAAAGAATGGTTGCTATACTTGCCTAAATAGTATTGATTCCTGGATTAAGTGCAAAGATGCTTTTATTAGAAAGTACTACCCTCCTGCTAAGATTATATCTATGAGAAGTGATATTATGAAATTTAAACAACTTGATAATGAACATGTTGATCAAGCTTGGGAAAGAATGAAATCTTTGGTTAAGAACTGTCCCACTCATGGACTTACTGCTTGGATGATTATCCACACTTTTTATGCAGGTTTGAACTTCTCTTCAAGAAACCTGTTGGATTCAGCTGCTGGAGGTACCTTTATGACCATCACCTTGGTGCTGCAACAAAACTCCTTGATAATATGATGGTTAATTATTCCGAATGGCACACTAAGAGAGCTCCACATGGTAAGAAGGTAAATTCTGTTGAAGAAACCTCCTCTTTGAGTGATAAGATTGATGTCATGGTGGCTATGCTTGTTAATGGGAAAGCTCCTTTAGATCCAAATAATGTTCCCTTAGCCTCTTTGTTTGCTCAAGAAGAATTGATGTGAACTTCATTAGAAACAACAATTTCAACAACAACGCCTATAGGAATAATTTTGGTAGTAGCAACAATTATAGGCCTTATCCTCCTAATAATGGGAATACCTATGGAAACTCCTACAACAATGCTAGAAGTGCCCCCTCTGAACTAGAAGTCATGCTCAAAGACTTTATTAGTAAACAAACCACTTTTAACAAGACTGTGGAGGAAAAGCTTTTAGATGATGAAAAAAAAATTCCACTTTGTCTAAAGCACAGTCCTCTTTGATTAATAAAATGGCTGCTAAACCTGAAACTTTGGAAAGTACCTTTGCTGTTACTCATGCCATACAAGTTACTATTGATGAAAATGTTAGATTGTTAGCCCAAATACATGCTAAGTGGGAAGGAGAAGCTGAAATTGCTAGAAACACTAGTGTGTGAACAATTACCACCACCAATATGGATGTCACTAAACCACAAGAAGTCCCTATTCCACCTACCACTACTCCTAAGTCTACTACCTATGAGGCTAAGTTTGATTTTGATCTTGATGGTTGTAGTATTTCTGAAGTGACTATGTTTCTACAAAAGCTTGCTAGAAGTCCTTATGCTAGTGATATGAATGTAGCTTTCACCAAACACATTACAGATGCTCTTGTTAAAATTAAGGAAGAGAAGCTGAAACACAAAGCTTCTATTCCTAGGAAAGTAGAAGATAGTTGGGAACCCATTATTAATATGCAAGTGAATGACTTTGATCTCAAAGCTTCATGTGACCTTGGTTCTAGTGTCTCTGTTATGCCTAGAAAGATTTATGAAATGCTTGATTTGCCACCTTTGGAAGATTGTTATTTGGATGTCCCACTTAATGATAATGCTAATAAGAAACTCATGGGAAGTGTTAATGATGTTATTATTATGGTTAACAATGCTTATGTCCCTGTTGATTTCTATGTTTTGGATGTTGAATACAATGCCTCTTGTCCTATTACTTTGGAAAGACCTTTTCTTAGAACTGTTGGTGCCATCATTGATATGAAAGAAGGCACCATTATATATCAATTTCCATTCAAGAAAGGTATAGAAAACTTCCCTATGAGGAGAAAGAAGTTCTCCTTCTTTGAAAGCAAGATTTGATGTTAATGCTTCTTCATTTGAAAATACTTGATTCTTGCTTCTTGTGCCTAACTTAAAGGCGTTAAAGAAAAGTACTTGTTGGGAGATAACCCAAGAGTTTTCTTAAGTCTTGGAAGTTATTACTTCAGTAATGACCTCTCCTTATACTTTTTATTTGATTTTTGTGCCAAGAATGAATAAATATTGAGAGGGAAGTAAGATTTGGGGAGTTGCTGTCCCGAAACAGATTTTTGTGCTCCACCGTAAAACTTCTCGAGGAATCTCTGTAACTCGGATTGAGCTGATATTTTACAAATAAATCCCTCAGTATGTTAGATAACTTTCTTAGTTCAACACTTTTTGATTTGAGCAACACAAAGTCTTCGAAAAAATCGGTTTTCACCTACTGGTCTATTTTGACAGATTTCTGCCATTATTTACATTTGCTTCTTATTGATTTCTTTTTGAGTTCTCTTTTGGGGAATTGAGCTTTTTAAAGGAAGTTGCTACAGTATCTTGTGTTTTTAGTGAAATTTTTGCTGTTCTAAAGCTAAACCCAAGGGTCTATTATCTTTTTAATACACTAATGTTGCTAATGAAGATTGTGTGAAGTTTTGTATGAAGGAAAATTTTCAGGTGTAGAGAAAGAATGATGCAATGAGATGAAGATGGACAAAAGCTCAAGCTTGGGGATGCCACCCCGTGTCACCCCAAGAAATATTCAAGAGGTACAAGCGTCAAAGCTTGGGGATGCCCAAGACATCCCCTTCTTCATCAATAAAAAGCTCAGGTCTTTCTAGACACTTCGTTTTTATTGTTTCATGCACAGTTGTGTTATTATTGGAGCGTCTTAGTTTTCGCTTGCTTTGCTTAGTTTGTTTAGTTTGCTTGAATAAAGTAGTTTGTACCCCCGTTCTCGCTGTGTTATTTCAAATAAGTTGATTGGTGTTGGAAATGAGTAGAAAGTTCTTGCTTGATAGTGCAAGAAGAGATTGTTTTGACTGTGGCTTAGACTTTATCTTGTCATGATAGATGTTGTTTTGACCTTATGCTTAGTAATTATTGTTGTATCATTACTTGCTCCAAGTCACTGAGAGTGCTTAGTGTGCCTTGAAAGAATCATGCGTTGTTTTAGCATACAAAAGCATAGTATTGTGGTATTCTCCTTTTATGCTTTGTTTGGGTTGACTTGGCACATGCTCACACCATGTTATCACTACAAGGAATCTGGCAATATATGACCCTCCATTTTCGTCACAAAATCGTCATAATAGTCCATCTATGACGATTTTATGACAAAAATGAGATCGTCGAAAGCTGGGCGTCACAAATGAACTATAACGACAATTTTGATAAAATCGTCATAACCATCTATGACGATATTAGATCGTCATAGCCGTTATGACGATCCAATATCGTCATGGCCCATCTCGCCTGGACAGATCAGATCCTACGTGGCTGATCCGACGTGGCAAAATTATGACGAAATGAAATCGTCGTAGTGTGAAATCAGCCCGGTCCATTTTGGCGGTCTATATGGGCCAAGCCCAAAAAATTCAGCCTTTTATTGAATTGGGCGTGGCCTTCTCCGTGTCATTTTTCTTTTAGGGCTGGTGTTTTTATTATCCATTTCAATATTGGGCTTTGGCCTTTTTGGTCCATTCAATCTTCCCTTTTCACAGTACAATCCTTATTCTATTTTAACCTTTTTATTCTTTTATTCTGAATTGTACACAGTTGTGAATCAGGTTTTTTGTTGGATTGTGGCCTGTTTAGAGCCCAAATGTGATCCATATCACTGGTACAGCAACCAAGCAAAACAAATAATCCATAGATAAATCAAATTTTAATCTCAAAATTTAACAAAACATCGAAGTCTCATCTGTTGATAATCAAAACACTTAAAATGTATTTCAAACACCAAGCACACATAGAAAGTAGAAGAGATAGCTCCTGACTAAGAAGCGACAAAGTCATTTCTCAAAAAGAGAATCCAGCTGATCAACTTCTGCCACCTTGGTCTTCAGAGCATCAGGTGAACCATAGTCTGGTCCATCTCAAGAAGCATTCCAGTAACCTTAGATGACTGATCATACTCCAGTTGATCGATAAGTGGTACAAGATTTCACCAAGCATCTGCAAAAATTATAGAAGTTAGTTATGTCCTGGATTTGTACCAGGGGCACAACTATAAGAACCCACCACAGAATTAGTTTTAGTTCCAATACAATTAAGATGCAAAATCAACTAGCGGACATGCTAAGGCCAGCCAGATAGATTGCCTCCATTGTCAAAAGTAAACTAGATAGTATAGCAGCAAGCAATAGAGCAAGTTCCACAAGCCACATGACAAAGAATAAAAAATATTCAATAGAATATATATCTGCAAGTACCACACTACACATGTTTCTATCACCGTTAATGACAAAGACAAAGTTAAGGAATTCAATAGCACACTACCAGCCAAATAATTATTCTTTTCATACTGATTCAAAACAGAAGCTGACTGTCTGAGAGATTAATTTCCCAAATGCATCAATGAACCAACAAGAATACAATACAATACAAATAACTGGAAGCTTTTCTATCAGGAGAGATCTATAGAGAGCAGACCTTGCAAGAACGGCCCTTGCATATGGCCTGTTGCGGGTAGTTCCTGGAGGATCCGAAGTCAGCCTTGGAAAGTGGCAACCACTAGTGTACGACATCACTGATGATCCTGGAGTCTCTCCACAACAAAGAGCAAAAACAAACAGGTCAAGGGCAGGATGACTAATCAAAGTCCATTGGATACTTCCATGGATCTGTACTAAGAGAGGTGAAAAATAGATAGCGTGGGGAACAGAGGCTCTTACTATGGGACCATCTTTTTGTTGGGGTTGCTTCTCCGTTAGTCTCCTTGCATAGACACAAAACACACCAAAACTCTATCAGAATGCAAGTTAAAGCGGCATAAAATTTTCATTAGACTTAGGAAAGTAACTGCCCAAACAATTTAGACAAAAGAGAAGCATTGGCCATGCATATCTTTTTTGGTGTGGACCAAAGTAAATGAGCCAATGCAAAGCAGTACTGTAATGATATACAAGATTATTCTAGTAGCAAGGCATTCTATCATGATATAGAAGATACACTCCAGTACTGTCATGGTATACAAGTTTAATTGTTTCATCACGTTTAATTCTCAACTTAAAGTACAAGTAGGCAGTTTAGTAGTTATTTAGATATATATGATAATTCTTATACATGATAAACAGGAAATTGAAGATATCGGGAATAGTATTTCACAATTTATAGCAACATCAATACCACAACCAAGCTATCACATAGCAGTGGACGCTAAATGTACTATGGGTAAAAAGAAGAGGCTCGCAACAGCCCAATATACTGACTACTACACTTCATCTATTGATTGTAAAACTGACATGGGTAATCATACACCCAATAAAGCATTAGAATGGACATTTCAACTTAAACCTGAAACTATTATGCTAACTAAACTAACGATGAATTTAGCAGTGCTTACATCTGGTCTGAACCGACGCTATAAGAATAGTAGCCGCACATCAGAGGCTATAACAACATGCAAGCATTACCACAAGCACCTAGCATGCACGGCAATAGTATATTATAGTCATTACACAGTTCAATCAAAACAGCCAGATATTTTGACAGTTCAAATATAACTTGCTAAAAAATTAGTCTTCAAGCTTTTCGTCAAATTTCTTTGGCCATAACTCCTGAAAAGAGAGAGGAAAAGCAAGTTTTTAGAGTCCCAATCTAGGAAATATATTATAAATAATATGAGACAAGAATCATATCCTATAAACACGCAAAGAAGTTTTAGTCTCATTTTGACACTAGAGTAACAACACAGAACACATTTGTTGATGGATTCTCAAACACAAGTCAGTGTCAGTCATCTTACCAAGTACACTGATACCAAAATGATTTCCTTAATGGAAATATAACACATCATGTGAATCTACCTACAATTAATGCTGACAAGAACAATCAGATGATGATTGAAAAGCTTAAATAGAGAACATAAGTTCAACAATCTGATATATATCAACCCAACAGCAACAGGTATGCTACATCAAAAAGTGGTACCACAAGACGAGTAGAACCAAAAGATAGGAGGTTCTCGAGCTGACAAATTAGAAACATCCCTGACAAATTACAACTAGGCATCTAGGGGCGCATAGCTGGTTATCATTTCCAGTGATTCACATCATAACAAAATGAATTATATAGATACAACCGGAACATCAGGTCTAGCCATTTTCAATTCAGTAGTTAATAAGAGAAGAGGGCATAGAACCTTGAGGCATTCTTGTGGGGTTGTGGATGATGAAGGTTGTCCTCGCAATATGTAGTGGTCGCCGTGGTGCTTGAAGCTAAATAAGGTACCTTCCACAGGGTGGAGGAAGAACCGGGGATGGCATGCAACTCCATAATGAGAGGTCGAACTTATCTAATCTGTAGAAGACAGTGTTGCTGCTATTACAGCACTCCATCAGGTCTGCGAGAACAACCAGTATGAATAAAGTTAACAGTAGCATCAAGCATCAAATCTCAGGTAAAGCTAGTAGTACAAGAGTGTGCTATGAACAGAGAACATCCAACAATTCCTAAAAACTCATGGTATCAATATCACATGCATCAACAGTTCAAAACTTCTTACAGAGAATCAAAAGTAAAACAAGCTTATCCATCACTAGCAGGCATACTCACAAATAATAAACAGAAAGAAGGAACTATAGAAGAAAGTCTATTTCTTGTATAAGTGCACAGATATAAGAATAAGAATATATTCATGCTCTAGTTACACAGTCAGAATATATTAAACAAGGAACTGCAGAAGCAAGTCTACACTATAGTTACAAATTAAGGAATGCACTACACGGTCATAACATTGCTGTAGAAGAGGGACTGAATATTCAAGAAGGCAGATGGTGTCATGCATGTGGAACCTGATGCTGTGCTACTTGCGTAATGTCCGCACTAGTGAGTGCGGACTCGAGGGGCTCAGAGCCAGTGAGACGGCGACTCTCTTCCTCCCCAAAATCTTTGTGCTGCCACTGCTTGGAAAGCTCAAGCTGGTGGCGAGAGTCCCCTTCGGCATATGGTGTCCAATAGCCATTTACCCCTTACGCTTGTTGAACTCTACACAAATGAAGATTCAGGATGCTTAAATATAGCAGCTATATTCACTAGAAAGTCTTTAAGAAATTCAATGGATTTTCAAAATAAATTCCTCTATGAACCACTTTCAACAAACCGCTAGAACCGCTCCAGAAATCACAGAGCAAAGCATAAAAAATACCTAGACTTTACTGACGTCAAATAGTATTAACTTCCACCCCAAGCAGTCACATTTCAATAGATACGGCGCATTAAAGGGCCAGTCAACCAGTTCACCATCTATGCTTGATTCAAACAAGTGCCTTTTTCTGAGTTTCAAAACACAGTTAAAATGTATACTGATTGAGAACACACTACTTCAGAAGCCATATATATTTTAGCATTTAGGAAACCAAAAGAACATACGTCGAGGCTGTTTAAAATCTAGTAGCAGAGAAAAAGATGCCACATAAAACAAAAGTAAATGGTACTATCATAGGTGGGTAGATTTCTTATAGTAATCATCATAGATGGACAACTAAATTAGGCCAGGAACTAGCAATAAATAAAAAGAGTCCATGATCCTAACAAGGAGTGAGCATGTATTCCTACAAAAAGATTGACATGCAGGTTTGATATCAGCAGCTCATAGCAGTTCAACTACACTAATACCATCTCAACCATCACCAGTTTGAACACTAACTAATGCACAAGTATATTAATAAACAAAGAGTAGAAGGCCACAGGCTGAAACAAGTTTGAACACTGATACCATCTCAACCATCATCAGCTACTACAACAAAGAGAAAAACAGTATCAGTTTGTCACCTGACTAAATAGTCAATAGCCAGCGATTTACAATTCAAAGTGGTTGAACTTCCTAAGAAGGTCAGAAGGATAATCTATTCACAAAGGAGAACGCCACAGAAAAATCTAGAATCAAATACAGTAGAGGGGGAGGAAGGGGAGGGAGCATAAGTCCTCCATGTTGACGATAGCTAGCTTCCTCGCTGCACTCCCCGCTCCATGAATTCCCGTATCGCATACCTTGCAAGAAAATAACAAAACAAATCATAAATTCAGGAGGACAAGGGAGAAACCCCAGATCGAGAACGTGGTGAAGAAAACAAGCACGCACCCCAAATTTCAATCATAAACGCTAGACGGGAGTAAACAACGCACCTCCGTCCGTGCCGCACAGGCGGCCGTAGTGCTGGCTCTCGGAGATCCCCGTTGCGGCTAATCTGCCTACCTTGAGCCCTGCGAGATCCGCCTCCGGTAGGGCAGGGGTTGTGTGGGTGTCGATCTCCTTCGCCCTCGGTGCCGAATCTTCACCATCGAGGCTTCCGTTGACCGGACCGCGAAGGCTTCCGGTCTCGGCAGTGTAAGGTCTGGTGGAGCGGGATATGGGAGAGGTCGGAGAGATGGATCAGAAGATGTTTGAGGGGCGGAGAGGAGGAGGGGCACTGGAGGTCTAGGGTGGCCGGAGATTGCACGCAGGGGAAGGAGGCGGCGCGTGAGGGTGGCTGAGATGTTACGAGGTAGAGGTCTGAGCGATGGGTGGGGTGCGGCCTGACCTAGACCGAATTTGCGGGCCAAATTTTGGTGTCCCGCAGCCCAAAATCGAAGGGCTCTGGGCGCCAAGAAATTTCGCAATTGGCGCAGGTTCCCTCCAAAATTTCGGTGGGTGAGTTTTGGAGCGTTAGATCGACCTGCTATGGACGGTTAAGATCCCTTCCGTGGGGTGATCCGTGGATGGCTGTCTTCCTTTATTCTGATTGGTTGGATAAAAGTGTCTAAAGATTGAGGGTTTGACGTAGTTTGAAATGGACATAAAAAATTTAAAAAACGATTCGAACAATATAAACCCTTCGTGTGGTCGTGGGTTATTTTTGTGGATTATTTCCACATAGGCCGCGCCCGGAGGGATTAAAAGCACATCGCGATTCTAATCTTACAGAAGTAGTTGGCCGGCCTATTGGTTAGGCTTGCCTTTGTTTGACCGCATGGTCGTGGGTTCAAAGCCTAGGCTAACCTTTTTTGACTAATAATTTTACTATTTATGTAATAAATTTTGAGTTTTCTATTAAAAAAATATATATTAATATAATTATTAAATTATACCTAATAATTCGTATGTCTCTTTTTGACTAATAGTCAATATTGACACATGGATAAGACATATAGTAAAAAAACTGACACATAGACACGCCACATAGGCGCAATTGCTGATGTGGCCGACTACTCATTTCAAGTTATGCTAATTTGGACAATATGACGATTTAAAATCGTCATAGTAAGCTACAAGTAACACCATAGACTGCTTCCACCAGATTATGACGATTTCATCTAAAGTAACTATGACGATTTTTAGCAAAATCGTCGTAATTTTCTAGGGTATAGGCCCTCTTTAACTGCTTACGGCCATCTCATGCAAAATCGTCATAACTCTATGACGATTTTGTTCACGGTCACTATTAGAAGGTCATAGAATAACACATTCCTTGTAGTGTATGACTCTCACAAGTCATCATTAGCCTCTATGATCATTTAGTTCTTGACTTGTAGTACCACTCTATGCTTTGATTAGTAATGTTTTATCGCTCTGCATGATTATGGCCATTATTGCTCTCTTAGTTGGTCACTTCCAGTGTTTTGCTAGCCTTCACTTTTGCTGAGTAAGCTCTACTCATGCATCCAACTCCCAAGAAACCAAGTTATTCCAAATTGTCCACTATAAATTCCTATGCATGTTGTGTTACACCATTCCAAGTATATTCTTGTTTTCATCTGTCTTCCAATTAAAAAGTATTTTGTTATGTGAAAACTTAGTGACTAAAGCTCTCACGAACTTGATGAAACACTTTATTTTTCTTGCCCCTAATAAACTTGAACCATTGTGTCATATAAGTTGTATATGCTTGCACTTATATGTTGGGATTAGTAGAACCATGCTGTCATGGGGAATGCTTTCAACACCTGTAAATATCTACCCAGTTGATATCATGCTCTTTTGTTTGCGGATGTCGTCGGTGTGAAATAAAAGGGGAGCTTGTAAGTCCAGGGAGTTATGTATTTTGAGTTAGAGAAATGCCTGGGCCGCTATCCTAAGCCATGCCTAATCATGGTGGAAACTTACAGCATCACCATAATAACATCTATGAAGCATTATTCTTATAAAAAAGATATGAGATTCAGAAAAAGAGAAAAAAGCACCATATTCCAATGGTAAATAAGAAGATTGCTGAGATGCTCATTGTCTGCTTGCCTTGTCATTTTTTTATGGGAAATCTCCTGTAGCATGTGCAAGGGGTACCCCGTTGGCGGTTCTCTATGATACGCATATACTTACTATGACAAGAACTTGCAAGTAACTAAAGTTGAGTATCATGATGAGCAAACCTAGTACTCAAGGGACATAAGATTGCCAACTTATACTTTGTCAAGCATATACTCCTTAGTTTGTTCACTTAAACCTTAATCACTTCAAGATGCTTATGATAGGGCAATGAGAGCTGAAAGCTAACAAGTACCATATTTTTGGAAGCTCTTTTTGAAACTTGAAATCCCTGTTTCCCTTATGAAGGGCCTTTCTTCCACTATTATATTGAGTCTCCACCTTCTATCCATAGGCACCAATTATGAGAGCATAGTTGCCATTCTTAGTTCTATGTGCATTGTCCCAAGACTTACTGACTGATTCATATTGTTGATATTACTTGTTCTTGTGCTACTTGTATCTAGTCTCCCTTATGAACTTTGAAGGTGTCCTATGCATTTATGTTTTGCTACTCCATGAGGGACAAGCTGAATGCCACTATGCCATGTTTTCTGTATGTGAAACAAACAAACATTTTTCAATGCATGCTATTCATGATCTTTGTTTGTATCCTGTCATGTTGCAACAATAGTTGCTATGTATTATTGTTAGAACTTCATCTTTCATGCTCATATTTAGAGTTCTTTGGTCCCAGCTTTCAATGCTTGCAAATGGTTTGATCTTGATTGTGATGGTGCATGTCACCTCAAAAATTATTCTTTTTATCACTTACCTACTCGAGGACGAGCAGGAGTTAAGCTTGGGGATGCTTGATACGTCGGAAACGTATCTATAATTTTTGATGTTCCATGCTTGTTTAGTATCTACTTTGCTTTGCTTTATCTACACTTTGACGTGTTTTTATATGTTTTCTGGTACTAACCTATTAACAAGATGCCACAGTGTCAGTTGCATGTTTTCTTCTATTTTTGGTTCCAGAAAGGCATAAAATCAATATTCTCGGAATTGGACCGGACAAAAGCCAAAGTCAATATTTTACCGTGGGGAACACGAAGCCAGAAAACGAAACGGAGGAGAGTCACCAGGGGGCCACACCTCCTGGCGGCGTGGGCTGGGCCTAGCCACGTCTAGGGGGGTGCAGCCGCCCTGGCGACCCCCATGCCTCGCCTCTTCGCCTATAAGAAGCCCCCGATGCATAAACCCTAAGTACCCGATCAATATTCCACGAAACCGTCTATAGCCTCTGCCACCATCGTCCCTAGATTGGGGGGATCTGAAGTTCTTCCCGGCACCCTGCTAGAGGGGAGATCATCCCGGAGACCTTCTTCTTCATCATGCCAGCCTCCGGTATGAAGCGTGAGTAGTTCCACCTTGGACTATGGGTCCATGTAGTAGCTAGATGGTTGTATCTCCTCCTTTGTGCTTTCATGTCTAGATCTTGTGAGCTCCGTTCATGATCAAGATCTCATCTATTTGTAATCATGCATGTTGTGTTTGCGGGGATCCGATGGTTATTGAGATTACTATGTCAGATTGATTAATGGTTTTGTCTTATTGATTTTATCATGTCTGTGTTGTTTGTGATCTTGCATGCTCTCCGTTGTTAGTAGCTATCTTGGCCGAGTAGTTGCTAGTGACTCCAAGAGGGGGTATTTATGCTCGATAGTGGGTTCATGCCTCTATTTAATCTAAGGGAAGTGACAGAAATCTCTAAGGTTGTAGATGTGTTGTTGCCACTAGGGAGAAAACAACGGTCTCTTGTTCATGGAATAAGTGGATTGTTTACCTTGCACACTTTGCTTAAAGCAGTTGTCTGTTGCTTGCAACTTAATACCGTAGGGTGTTCGGATGATAACCTGAAGGTGGACTTCTAGTCATATATGCAGTTGGATGGCGGTCTATGTATCTTGTTATATTTCCCAATCGAATCTCATAGGATCATGATGTCTGGTATTGCATTGTTATGCCTTGCTCAGTCCTGTCAATTGCCCTGCTGTAATTTCTTTACCCATCATGCCACGTTTGTTTATCTAAGGAGAACACCGCTAGTGAACTATGGACCCCGATCCAATCTTTACCATTGATACATCTTCCACTGTTATTGTTTACTTTCTGCAAACCATTATTACCTTCCACACCATACAATTAATCCTTTGTTACAGCAACCAGTGAGATTGACAACCTCACTGTTCGTTGGGGCAAAGTCTTGAGTTGTGTTGTGCAGGTTTCCAAGTTGCTTGCAACATCTTTGAGACGTTTCCTTTCTCCTACTGGTTCGATAACCTCGGTTTACTACTGAGGAAAGACTTACTGCTGTACTCATCACACCTTGCTCTTGGGGTCTCCCAACGAAGCGCTCCCACGTTGACAAAGCGCTATCAGTGTTGTATAAAATTTAGATTCATACTTATCCAACTTAGACTGCCAATGTATAAACATGTTAACGATTACACAGAAAAAGAAATTAATTTATTTTTAGCGTCATATTAATATATCAAATAATCATGAAAGTTTCACCGTGAATATAAAGTTCATGTATCTAAATTTAAACAATTTTGACATGAACTACGTGAATGAGAGGAAAAATATACAGTGGGCAATAATGTGATATCCATGCATGGAACACTTTTGACCCATGAAAGAATGCGAGGGCTGCCATGCTAGTTTGTTCTAAACATAATAAATATAATTATGTCCATGGTAGCCTCTAGCTACGGATATCTCTAACATTGTTAAGCACAAGCATAGGCATATATGAAAACCCAATAAGGGCACTTATAAACTTTGTACTACACATTCTTATGTTCTCTCCATTTGGGGACATGAAAAGTCAGGTTTGATACCCTCGACCGACATGTGACACCGTTACACCTACTCTATAGATGTTGTCGCAATGGGCAATGGTATCATTTTCTGGTTTCTCATATTGTATATCCCGGAGTTAAGGAAGGTACCTTCGGGCAACATTTGTGAATCCACTCATTGCACTTGAAGGTCAGAAAGAACTCCACTTCCACAATGCTCAAGCGGCGGCTACGAAAGATATAGAGAAGGCATTCGGGATTTTGCAAACACAATTTTCTACTGTTAAAGGTTCATCTCAGTTTTGGAATCAAGAGATTCTATGGTATTCATGACTGCTTGTGTGATGATGCATAACATGATCATTCAAGATGGGCGTGGAAAAACTGAGGTCTATGGTATTTATGAATGATGGGGCGACAACAAGTATGGCCATAGGGGAATAGAGACCACATTGCACGTTTTCTTCATGCTTACCATAACATTAGTGACTCGGATGTGCATGAGGAGCTTCAGTAGGACCTCGTCGAGGAGTGGTGGAAGTGTAATGGCTGCCAAGACCGCTAGTTCTTTCTTGTTATTGTTTGTGATGAACTCCATGTTGTTCAATTGATGATTTGTGTGCTACTTGATGAACTATTTTATGTTTTCATGCAATAATTAAGTACTATTTAAGTTTTATTTGTTTAGTTTCATTTGAGTTCAAGTTTATATTCATATGTATGCAATATGGAGAAGAAATATAGGTAGTGGTGTGGCAGCCATGCCCTATTATAGGGCGGCAGCTGTGGAAGCCGTGATGTTGCATCACCTGGTAAAGCGATAGCCGATTTTGTTGATAAAGTTTTCCCAAAAGGATCAGACAAATAGGAGGTAGAAGAAACACACGCTTTGGCACCACGTACACTTGTGCCTTTTCTGTATTTTCCACTCACGATGAACTGAATTATATGGAATTAAATAGAGCAGCTAACACACCCACTAGCTAGCATGCACACGCACTGGTCAAGCCACTAACGGCTAGCTTGACCCACTAATCACTCCACTAACACACGCACACACGTACAGACTTTGAGTCGCTTGCAAGTTTCTGCAGATCACACTGGATAAGCTCTCACTTGGTGCATGCTGCAACTGCCTGCGCCCGCTTCTTTCTCCATCTCTATCTGTTACACAACCTGGCCGCCTAGACTTCCCTCAGCCTGACACATGCACCTAACTAACACAACACATTTAGCTTTGCATGGTGTTGTAATGAACAACATAACTCTACACGCACACACTGCAGCAGATCTGACTACATGCATGATTGACAAAATAAAAACATCATAAACTACTAACAACAAGGTTAACTCCAACATTTTCCCTAAAAAAAAGGTTAACTCCAACATTCGTGACCTATATCTCATAAACAGCTGCCCTATAACAAAAATATTGTGCCCTACTATAGGGCAGCTGTTAGAGATGCTCTAATGGTCACCTCAAATGGGCAATCATATGTTATGCGAGTATGTACAAGAAGGATCGGTTTAGAATCAGGAAAATGATACCATACCCCCGGGGGATACGGACGATTCCATCCCCCGGGTCTGGATTGCACGCGATTTTTCTGAACTATGCAGCGACGTGGGACCCAGCAACCTTATCTCTTCGTTTTCTTCCTCCTGACTCTCTCTCTCATCTCTACCGGCAACCACGGGTTGTTAACAAAAGCAAGTCACCGCCACCGCGTGCGCTCCTCTGCCGTGCTCTGCCGCCGCTGCGCTCCCCATCCACCGCCCCCCCCTCCCCATGATCCTCACGCCTCTGGCTCTCTCGTGCAGCATGCGCACCGTCCGCGATGTAGCTCGTCGGAACCCTCTAACAACTCCACACCGGCAAGCATGCCCGTGCCGCCATAGCGAGCGTCATGGATCCGGTCATAGGCCCCCAACCACCGATGCTCACACCCCTCCCTCGCCTCGACCCTCCTGTAGGGGTTCGTAGCATGGAAAATAAAAAATTTCTACCGCATACAAACAAACAAGCCAAGATCTATCTACTAGATTGTAGCAACGAGTCGATGGAATAACTCACCCTCGAAGATTCCAAAGTGTTTACCGAGAGCGGATTCTCGTGGGTGATGTAGTCGTACTCTTGCCGATCTCAAGATCGCGTAGACGATCCTTCCTGCGCTGCGTTCCGGCAGCGCTTCCGCAGTCGGTCACACGTTCGGTACTCGACGAAGACCTTCCTCTCCCTTGTTCCAGCAGGCAACGGAGGTTGTAGCACTCTCCTCGTGATTCTGGCAACACGACGGTGTGGTATCGGAAGTAGAGGGGAGATCTCGCAGGGCTTCGCCTTAAGCCGGAGCGAGTATGGTGGACTATGAGAGAGCCCTCGGTGATCTAGAAGTTAGACGCACCAAGGAGAAGAGGCTAGGCCGGAGGCTAGGGCAAGGGGTTCCCCAACTCGGCGGCTAGGGTTTAGCCCTAGGCGACGGCTGCAGCAGGTGGTGGCGGCGCCGACGGCTTGGAGCTAGGGTTTGCGGGGTGCAAGTTGTGTGTTTGGAGGGGCAGCCCTGCCCCTCCTTATATAGGTGGAGGGCGGTGGCCAAGGGGAAGGGAGTCCCTCCCCAACTCGGCTTCCAAGGCCGGCGGTGGAGGGAGAGGGACTTCCTCCCCAAGTAGGTTTCCTACTCTCCCTCCACCAAGCAAAATAGGCGTTTGACTTTTCAAATTGGCGTTTGACTTTTCAAACTAGGATTTGATTTATCCCTTTATTTCGCTCAGCAATGACACCTAGTACATGATGCAACCATTCCAACTTGTTATGACACATTCATGTACCCTTCCCCTCCGGAGTGCCGGACATTCCGGAACCTTCTAGAACATTCCCGATGAAAACACCGGAACCATTCTCCAACCCCGAAACAGGACTTTCCTTATATGAATCTTATTCTCCGGACCATTCTAGATCTCCTCGTGATATCCCGGATCCCATCCGAGACTCCGAACAACATTCGATCTCTTACTCATCATTCCATAACTACTCAACAACGTCGAATCCTTAAGTGTGTCTCCCTACGGTTCGTGAATTATGCGGACATGATCGAGACACTTCTCCGAACAATAACCAATAGAGGAATCTGGAAATTCATATGGCTCCCACATATTTCTACGATTACTTTGCGATCAAATGAACCACTTACATACGATACCAATTTCCCTTTGTCTCACGATAGTTTACTTATCCGAGGTTTTGATCGTCGGTATCTCTGCATACCTAGTTCAACCTAGTTACTGATAAGTACTCTTTTCTCGTTCCCATGATATGTGATCCCTTGTGAGCCAGTCACATGCTTGCAAGCCAATTGGATGACATTCCACCGAGAGGGCCCAGAGTATATCTATCCGTCATATGGATGGACAAATCCCACTCTTGATCCATGTGTCTCAACCAATACTTTCCGAACACTCAATGCCACCTTTATAGCCATCCAGTTACCGTGTGGTGTTTGATGTCATCAAAGCATCCTTCCGGTGATGGTGATAAGCATGATCTCATGGTCGAAGGAATTAGGTTACTATGTATCAAAAAGCATATAGCAATTGAACTATTAAAATGACTTGATCTTTATGCTACGCTTATCTATAGGAGTATGTCCATCATATCATTCTCCTAACGATATGATCTTGTTGTTAATAGCATCTCAATGTTCATGATAGGGAAACCACAATCATTTATTAACCAACAAGCTAGTATTATGAAGAGGCTTTACTAGGGACTTCAATTTAAGTTTACAAATCACACAAGTATTAATGTTTCCTTGTTAATACTATTATAGCATGAATGTAAACATTTATCATAAACACAAAGATATAATAATAACTATATTTATTATTGCCTCTAGGGCATATCTCCAACAGTCTCCCACTTGCACTAGAGTCAACTAATCTAGATTACATGGTAATATACCGAACACCCATGGCAGTTTGGTGTGGGTCATGTTTTGCCCTTAGAGGTTTAGTCAACGGATCTGCCACATTCAGATCTGTGTGTACTTTGCAAACCTTTATGTCACCATCTTGGACATGTTCTCGAATAGCGTGGAAATGTAGCTTGATGTGCTTCAACTTCTTGTGTGACCTTGGTTCTTGCACATTGGCTATGGCGCCCATGTTATCACAGTAGATAGATATTGGGTCCAGCGCACTTGGAACCACACCGAGCTCTGTAATGAACTCTTTCATCCATATCGCTTCTTGTGAAGCCTCCGAAGCAGCCATGTATTCCGATTCAGTTGAAGATCTCGCCACAACGCTTTGCTTTGCACTCCTCCAGCTAACTGCTGCACCATTCAAAGTAAATACGTATCTAGATTGTGATTTAGAATCATCCGGATCGGTGTTCCAACTAGCATTGGTGTAACCATTAACAACGAGATGTTCATCACCTCCATAAGAAAGAACCATATCCTTAGTTCTTCTCAAGTACTTAAGGATGTTTTTGACCGCTGTCCAATGATCCACTCCTGGATCACTTTGATATCTGCTAGTCAAACTAACAGCATATGCAATGTCGGGTCTAGTACATAGCATGGCATACATTAGAGATCCTATGGCTGAGCCATAGGGAGTTTTACTCATCCTTTCTCTATCTTCTGTCGTTTTTGGACTTTGAGTTTTACTCAAGGTTGTATTGGGCAACATGGGCAAGAACCCTTTCTTGCTATCTTCCATTCCAAATCTCTTTAGAACTTTGTCCAAATATGTACTTTGTGACAATGATATTAGGCGTCTCGATATATCTCTATAAATCTTTATGCCCAATATGTAAGCTGCTTCGCCAAGATCTTTCATTGAAAAACTATTATTCAAATATTCCTTGACACTATTAAGAAGGTCTACATCATTCCCAATCAACAATATGTCATCTACATATAGTATTAAGAATGCTACAGAGCTCCCACTCACTTTCTTGTAAATACAAGCTTCTCCATAAGTTTGTATAAAACCAAAACTTTTGATCACCTTATCAAAATGTTGATTCCAACTTCGGGATGCTTGCTTCAATCCATAAATGGACCGTTGAAGTTTGCATACCTTGTTAGCATCCTTAGGATCGACAAAACCTTTGGGTTGCATCATATACAACTCTTCATCAATGTCTCCATTGAGGAACGCTGTTTTGACATCCATCTGCCATATCTCATAATCATAATATGCAGTGATTGCTAACATAATCCTCACAGACTTTAGCTTCGCTACTGGTGAGAAAGTCTCATCGTAGTCAACTCCTTGAATTTGTCGAAACCCTTTTGCGACAAGTCGAGCTTTATAGACAGTAACATTACCATCAGCATATGTTTTCTTCTTGAAAATCCATTTATTCTCGACAGCCTTCCGGCCATCCGGTAAGTCCACCAAAGTCCATACTTGGTTTTCGTACATGGATCCAATCTCGTATTTCATGGCTTCTTGCCATTTATTGGAATCTGGGCTCATCATCGCTTCCTCATACGTCGCAGGGTCATCGGTGTTGTCCACCAACATGACACTCATAACGGGATCATACCAATCAGGAGTGGTACGAGTTCTCGTTGACCTGCGAGGCTCTGTAGCAACTACAACCGAAGTTTCATGATCATCATCATTAGCTTCCTCTCTTATTGGTGCAGGCACCACAGGAACTTCTTCCGGTGCTGCGCTACTCGGAGAGAAGGTTCGACAACCTCGTCGAGTTCTACTTTCCTTCCAGTCACTTCTTTTGAGAGAAATTCCTTCTCTAGAAAGGATCTATTCTTGGCAACGAAGATTTTGCCTTCGGATCTATGACAGAAGGTATACCCAATAGTTTCCTTTGGGTATCCTATGAAGATGCATTTTTCCACTTTGGGTTCAAGCTTGTCCGGCTGTAACTTCTTTACATAGGCTTCGCAACCCCAAACTTTAAGGAACGACAATTTAGGTTTCTTCCCAAACCATAATTCATACGGTGTCGTTTCAACGGATTTAGATGGTGCCCTATTTAAAGTGAATGCAGCTGTTTCTAATGCATAACCCCAAAATGATAGCGGTAAATCTGTAAGTGACATCATAGAATGAACCATATCTAAGAGAGTTCGATTACGACGATCGGACACACCATTACGCTGTGGTGTTCCCGGCGGTGTCAATTGTGAAAGTATTCCGCATTTCTTCAAATGCTCGCCAAACTCGTAACTTAGATATTCACCTCCACGATCAGAACACGAAAATTTAATCTTCTTGTTACGTTGATTCTCAACCTCACTTTGAAATTCCTTAAACTTCTCGAAAGTTTCGGACTTATGTTTCATGAAATAGATATACCCATATCTACTCGAGTCATCCGTGAAGGTAAGAACATAACGATAACCACCGCGCGATGCTACACTCATTGGACCACACACATCGGTATGTATGATTTCCAATAAGTCCGTAGCTCGCTCCATCATACCAGAAAATGGAGTCTTAGTCATTTTACCCATCAGACATGCTTCGCATCTTTCAAGTGATTCGAAATCAAGTGATTCAAGAAGTCCATCGGAATGGAGTTTCTTCATATGCTTCACTCCAATGTGACCAAGACGACAGTGCCACATATAGGTCGACTTATCGCTCAATTTCAAACGTTTAGCTTCAATATTATTAATATGTGTATTTCCACTATCGAGATTCAATAAGAATAGACCATCTATCAAAGGTGCATGTGCATAAAACATATTACTCATATAAATCGAACAACCATTATTCTCGGACTTAAACAAGTAACCGTCTCGCAATAAACAAGATCCTGATATAATGTTCATGCTTAACGCAGGCACCAAATAACAATTATTTAAGTATAAAACTAATCCCGATGGTAGATGAAGAGGTAGCGTGCCGACCGCGATCACATCAACCTTTGATCCGTTTCCCACGCGCATCGTCACCTCGTTCTTCGCTAGCTTCCGTTTATTCTGCAGCACCTGTTTCGAGTTACAAATATGAGCAATCGAACCTGTATCAAATACCCAGGCACTACTACGAGTACTAGTGAGATACACATCAATAACATGTATATCAGATATACCTTTCTTCTTGATGTTGCCGTTCTTCAAATCTGCCAAGTACTTTGGGTAATTCCGCTTCCAGTGACCTTCTCCCTTGCAGTAAAAGCACTCTGTATCAGGCTTAGGTCCAACCTTGGTCTTCTACGTCGGTGCGGTAACTTTCTTACCACCCTTCTTGAAGTGTCCCTTTTGCTTAGACTTGCCTTTCTTGAATTTAGTGATTTTATTGACCATCAACACTTGGTGCTCTTTCTTGATCTCCACTTCTGCAGATTTTAACATGGAGAAGAGTTCTGGCAACTGCTTGTTCATGCTTTGCATATTGTAGTTCATCACAAAGTTCTTGTAACTTGGTGGCAGTGATTGGAGGACACGGTAAATCCCCAAAGCATTAGGAATCGCTATACCCAAGCTTTGAAGTTTGTTTGTGTGCCCAGACATCTTAAGCACATGCTCACTGACGGATCTGTCCTCTTCCATCTTCCAGTTAAAGAACTTTTCAGAAGCCTCATAGCTCTCAACTGCCGCGTGAGTCTCAAAAATCAATTTGAGTTCACGGACAATATCATGTGGGTCTGAATTCTCAAATCTTTTCTGAAGCTCCGATTCTAAACCATACAAGATAGCACACTGAAGTATGGAGTACTGAGTCTTCCGAGCGAGGAAAACATTCTTTACTTCATCGGTAGCAGTAGCTGCAGGCGGGTCACCCAGCGGTGCATCCAGCACATAGGTCAAATTACCAGCATTGAGGACAACCCTCAAATTGCGGAACCAATCCGTGAAGTTCCTTCCATTGTTTTTCAACTTTTCTTTCTCTAGGAACACATTAAAATTGATGGTAGGGGCCTCCATTGATCTACAACATATTTGCAATAGTTTAGACTAAGTTTATGACAAATTGAGTTCTAATTAATAGTTAAATTAATCTAGGTGAACTCCCACTCAAAACAATATCCCTCACATTGTTTTAGTGATCACACGAACCAAATCCACCACATCAAAACCGATCATCACGAGAGTTGACGTAGCTTCAATGGCGAACAATCGGACTTTCCTTATATGAATCTTATTCTCCGGACCATTCTAGATCTCCTCGTGATATCCCGGATCCCATCCGAGACTCCGAACAAAATTTGGTCTCTTACTCATCATTCCATAACTACTCAATAACGTCGAATCCTTAAGTGTGTCTCCCCACGGTTCGTGAATTATGCGGACATGATCGAGACACTTCTCCGAACAATAACCAATAGAGGAATCTGGAAATTCATATGGCTCCCACATATTTCTACGATTACTTTGCGATCGAATGAACCACTTACATACGATACCAATTTCCCTTTGTCTCATGATAGTTTACTTATCCGAGGTTTTGATCGTCGGTATCTTTGCATACCTAGTTCAACCTCGTTACTGATAAGTACTCTTTTCTCGTTCCCGTGATATGTGATCCCTTGTGAGTCAGTCACATGCTTGCAAGCCAATTGGATGACATTCCACCGAGAGGGACCAGAGTATATCTATCCGTCATATGGATGGACAAATCCCACTCTTGATCCATGTGTCTCAACCAATACTTTCCGAACACTCAATGCCACCTTTATAGCCATCCAGTTATGGTGTGGTGTTTGATGTCATCAAAGCATCCTTCCGGTGATGGTGATAAGCATGATCTCATGGTCGAAGGAATTAGGTTACTATGTATCAGAAAGCATATAGCAATTGAACTATTAAAATGACTTGATCTTTATGCTACGCTTATCTATAGGAGTATGTCCATCATATCATTCTCCTAACGATATGATCTTGTTGTTAATAGCATCTCAATGTTCATGATAGGGAAACCACAATCATTTATTAACCAACAAGCTAGTATTATGAAGAGGCTTTACTAGGGACTTCAATTTAAGTTTACAAATCACACAAGTATTAATGTTTCCTTGTTAATACTATTATAGCATGAATGTAAATATTTATCATAAACACAAAGATATAATAATAACTATATTTATTATTGCCTCTAGGGCATATCTCCAACACTTCCTTAGTCGTAGCTCATGCGCCTGTGGCCGGGAAGATCCCATGGAGCTCGTTCTCGTTCGTCATCGGCACACCTTCGGCTATGACCATGCCTCCAAGCGGTCACGGAGCGGGGCGAACCTCCCTGTTGCTCCCGTTTTGAGACCACCTACCATGTGCCGCTACGTACGACGTGGAGGCGTGCTACCTGTGGCCAGCGGCTATGCTACAAGCGAAGTCAAGTTTTGCTACTAGTCCGCTACACGTGGGTTTAGGATTTTGCTACCTCGTCATATTTTTTTTGCTATGTATTCATATATTTTTTGCTACTTTTATATAATTTTTTTGCTACAACCAATGTCTACGTTTTGCTATGAGGTCTCTGGTTTGAGTCTCCGACGATGTCTCCTTTCCTACACTAGAAAAAATATTTTGCTACCACTGTTTTGTGTTTTTGCTACAATAGCGTAATTTTTTTGCTACGAAGGTTTTCGGCGACCTTTTTTTCGGCGATATCTTCGGCGAAGTCAGTTTTGCTACATTCGAAATTTTTTTGCTACACGGTCGCCGGCGAGGTCGTCGGCGAGGTCTCCGGCGAGGTCCAGACTATTTTTGTATTTTTAGGCCGAACCGTTTTTTGCTACATATAGCAAAAACGAGACTATTTGTAGCAAAAACGGATAGGTTTAAAAGCGGGATTTGGGGAATTTTTGGAGGACACGTGTTGACAGGAGGACCCGAGGGATTTTTGGGAAATATCCCCCGTAGTACGACCCTTAGAATTATTGCAAAGTATAGATAAAGAGTTCCAAAATAATTCTATACTTTATTAAGGAATAACATAATTAGTAATATATAAGGAATAACATAACATATAATTTACAATTGTCCTAAACATAATAAATAAAATTATGTACATGGTAGGTGGTAGCCTCTAGCTACGAATATCTCTAACATTATTAAGCACAAGCATAGGCATATATGAAAACCCAATAAGGGCACTTGTAAACTTTTGTACTAATACATACTTATGTTCTCTCCATTTGGGGACACGAAGAGCCAAGTTTGAGACCCTCGACCGACATTTGACACCGCTACCTTCTCTATGGGTGTTGTCGCAATGGGTAAGGGCATCATTTTCTGGTTTCTCATGTTGTATATGCCTGAGTTAAGGAAGCTCCCCTCTGGCTTGATGTCCCGCTTCCAAGAATCGAGGACAAAGTCGCTGGTAAAGTAAATACAATCTTCTTGAGCTCCACCATGGATGCCGACAGGGAGAGACGCCGAGCATTCGCTACTAACAAAGAGAGCATTTCCCATCAACGAATCGACCTTTCTCCAGCGTCCATGGCCTCCGCTCATCAGGTCCGTTGCCTCAACGACCTTCAACCGGCGGGTCCAGATGGGCTTCCCTTTGGGCGTCATTTCAACTTCCCGTTCAACCATGAGGAGCCGATCACAGGACACGACCATGTAATGATGGAGCTTGCGTTTGCTAGCCGCCGAGCCATCTCTTGCCAGGCCTTGTATGCATTGGACGGATGTGATGCCGGGCATGACGACATGGTCGGGGCCGAAGTCCATGACATGCAGCTCACGATATAGAGTAGTAGTGTGGTTTTTTGTAGTCGTGCTGAGGATGTAGAGCTTTCCACGGAAGAGCGCAATGTCATCGGCGATGGAGCCTGCAGGTAACGCCCACTCGATGGATGAGCAGGAGCCAGCTCTTTTAGGTCCGCGAGCAGAGACGCTGACTCTGCTGCAGAAGCCGAATAGGACGGCCACGATACGATCAGACACCACCACCTTCTGGATGGTCTGTGGGAGGAGGTAGAAAGGTGTATCAGGCGTAGAGTTGTGCCAAAAGACACCGGGATCGATGTGTTGAGGGGTCGTTTGTCCGGAGGAAGGGTCCATTAGAAAGCACCCGTCGAAAATGTGCACGACGAAGAGCATGTGGCCGGTGGAGAGACGGTACATAACGTTGATGATGGGGAAAGTAAAACGGTGGAGCTTGCCGTCGGGAAGGCTAAGGAGAGCTCTGTTGCAGAGGACGATCCATGGGAGCGGCGGAGGCAGCGGCGGCTGGAGGAACGTGCTGGAGCGCCATTGTCGACAGACGGCGCGTAGGCGGATGCGATCAGCGTGAGAGGGCATGCGCAAGAGCACAAGCGCCAGCAACTCTGGCAGGAGGTCCTGCCATGAGCAGCCGCCGGATCCGGAGGGGCAGGAGGACTCCTCCTCCTCCTGCTGCGCAGTTCCGCTTGGCCCAATCGTTGGAAGCGCCGCCATGGCTTTCTTTGTTCTGTTACAAGTAAATCAAACGTGCTCGTGTGCTAACTGTGGTCGGCTGATTGCTTATAACTGTGTCTACCGATCTGAGTCCACGTCGAAACGATCGTGTGTTACGTGAGCCCCTATTCCGTGTAGGATTCAGTGTGGCCAGCAAAACGTGTAGGTCTACGTCACCGAGGCCTTGTTAACCGTCGAGTTGAGTAGGTGTCTGCTAGGTACCTCACTACCTGGCGCTCGGGCTGGTCCTGGAGTGGTCATGTCGATGAAGATGTCAATATACCACAACTGAATCATCTCTACCGGCCGATGGCACGCGTGGAGCTATGGCCGGAAGCGAGAGGACTTCTGAGGTGAGCAGGGAAGGAGACGCAACATATGGCAAGTTATGCAACCAGAGATTTCAGATTTGAGATTTCATAGGTATGCGGTCACAATGTAGAAGCTCATCTTTAGCACCAAGTTATGTGCTCATCTGTTGGCTGCAGGCTACCGAGTGATGTTTGTTGATTAGTTATTACAATTCAATATTTGTTGAGGCCTTGAGGGCGTGTCAACATCTAATTAGGTAACAAGAATAATTCCAATTTATATGCATATACCACTCCAAAATTGTTAGACGCTGCACCTAAACCTGTGAAACCAATTATGTTATCAATGGCAGCAAAGGTAACAAGTAGATGGCCAGTGGACACATAGGTCTGGGAAGACGGAAGGCGCCTCGGCGGAGCTCGGCGTTTACGCCAACGGGGGACTCGGCGCCGGCGCGCATGGTGTGCGGTGGTCAAGACGCGCGGCGACGCTTTCTAAATGCAGCGCAGCGGGTCTTTGCGGGCAGGGATTTGGCCACGGGGAGCTGCCCCGGCGACCGGATCCACCCTGGATGCCCCTCCCCTGTGTTCGGAACGCCCTCGCCGTGCTCGCCGCCGCCGCCTGTGACCTCTCCCACTCTCAGCCTGACGCTGGGCCTGCTGGGCCGGTCTGCGCGGAGCCCACGACGGGCCGCTCCCGGCCTGGCGCAGCCAGGATGTCAGAGCCCAGGGCTTGGAGGCCCATAGGGTCGGGCCGGGTGCGGTGGGCCGTACGTGGCCGGTGGGGGCCTGGCTATGGGTACACAGGGGTGCACCCCGCCTAACCCTAGCATCTCCTGCCTCGCATGATAGCATCCGCCGCCACGCTTCAGGAGCCCGCACAGTGCGCCCACACGGTGCGCCAGCACCCGCCACCGCGGCTGACCGCCTCGTTCGCCGCCGCCCTCATGAAGCGCCACCGAGCGGAGTCCTCCCCCAGCGTGTCACCTTCACCCCGACACCACAGTCGCAACCGCCCCTCCTCCCCTGCTCCTCGCCCGCCGCCGGCAGAGCCCTACCGTCCGCCGGCTCCTCGCTCGCCGGCCAGGCGTTCACCTCCGCGCCGTGGAGAGGGGGATCTTCACCGGGAGGGTCGGGCAAGCCGAGCGGCAGAGCCCCGGGAGCCTGCACGTGCCCCTCTGTACCGCCCGCGCTCTCCCCTGACGCGGTCTCCGCGGGGCCGGTCGTTGGCGCGCGGCCGGTCGCCTCTTCGCAGGGAGCCTTTGCCGGAAGCTATGCGCCGCGAGCGTGACCTCCGCCGTGACCTTGAGCGGCGGGTGACTAAGCATGGACGTGAAGGCAGTAGCTATGGAGGGCATCCTGGGAAAGACGTTGAGGCTGCACACACACAGGGTGGTCGACAGATTGTGGTGCCGACCGTGCCGGCCCCGGCGGCGCCGTCCGCACCTAAAAAGAAGAACAAGAAGCGCAAGAAGACCCAAAGCATGGGCACCGGGATTCTGCAGGGTGGTGCGGGCACGGGAGGGGGCCAGCTTGGGCACCCGACTATGCTGCCACCCACGGGCGTGACATCCGCGGTTGCTGGGGACGCTCCTCGCCCGAAGTCCCCCACACGCAACAAGTGCTACAACTGTGGGGAGGTCGGCCACTTTCGGTCCGACTGCAAGGAGCCTGAGCACTGCCCTGTTTTGTGGTGACCCGTCGCACCGGGTTCTTGATTGCACCACCCGTTCTCCTCACCGTGAGCGCAGTACCCTGGAGTTGCTGGGCCACGGGATTGACCTGGGCTTCTACTACATTGATCTAGGGAAGGTGGCGTTGTCGGTCCCACAGAACCTGGCCGAGATTCGTGTGTTGCCAGACCAGGACCCTCCCCTATCGGTGGAGGTGACCAAGGACATCATCCGCGCGGAGTTGAGTTCGTATGACTCTGACTTCGTGTGGAACGTGAGGGAGAATGCCCCCATGGTGTTCTCGGTGATCTTCCTGTCTAGAGTGGCATTGTGTGCTCTCTCCTGGAGTTAGTCGACGTTCCTCCCCATACACAACATAAAGGTGTCAATACGTGAGTCATGTGTCCATCCCGATACCACTGCGGCACTCTCGACAGTGTGGGTTCGGATCCATGGCATCCCTGATGAAGCAAGACAGGAGAAGTATATCAGACTCATCACCCAGGCCATTGGCAAGTTCGTGAGCTTCAACGTGGACTCCCTTCGTGGCCAGGGTCCGGTGCGGGTCCAGGTCAGACACCCGGATCCGACCAAACTGGACTGCACCCTCCCGCCCTTCTACTTCGGCACGCCGGGCAGGACCCTTACTGTGGAGCTAGAGAGGGAGGAGGTGGGATCTCGGTCCCCATCGTCGGACCTTTCTGAGCACCACCGTGACCCTGGGGATGGGGGAGCGGACCTGTCTAGTGAGGAGGATTCGGAGGATGACCGGGGTCCCCTTGCGCCTGCCCCTGCCTCCCAAGGGGCGGCGCCTCCACCAACGGCGACCGGGGGATGTGCCCCTCTGCGGCTACTCTGGACCGGGGGGCGGTCCTCACTCTTGCCCTCCCTCCAGTGGACGTCCCTAGGTGCCATTGTCCCGATCCTCTCATCTCGGAGGAGTTGGGCATGGCACCCTATGGGTCGAACCTAGGAGAGGGACTGGAGGCCCTGGGCTCTCTGGTTGGACGGAGTCTCAGTCTGGTCCGCGGTTCAGTCCCACGACGGCTCGGGCTTCTTCCATTGAGGGCATGGTGGTGGTGCCGCCATCTTCCCCTCGCTCCCCCGTGGCGGTGTGCTATACCCTCTCCCCGGGCTCTTCGATGGCTTCACCAGCGAAGCTGTTGGCCGGAGCCCCAGCGACCCCGGCTCCCCCACCAGCTATGCCATTCTCGACCTTCCCCGACACTCCCGAGGCGACGGTCAAGGCTCACCCCTTGCGTCCTCCTCGTCCCCCCTCCATCGCCTTCTCGCGCTAGTGCCAGGATTGCTACGATGAGAGCCAGGACCGGCGGGGAGGGGAGAGAGCCGACCGTCCTTGAGCAAGCGGAGGCGCTGGCGGCGTCCCGCAACCTTGACCCTGGTACGTCCTATCCCCCTTCCTCCCCTACTATTGTTTCTTCTCCACCTTTTGGGTCCAGGTTCTCGGTCTTGGCAGATGTTCCAGAGGAGTGGTTAGATATTCTGGCCAGGGATAGTGGGATTGTGTTCCGCGAGGAACGCGGCCCTCGCTTAGAGCAGATCGCGGCAATAAAGGCGAAGGGGGTCTATGATGGGGTGATGGCAGCATATCGTGCTCAGGCGGAGCAGGAGAAGTTGGCTAGCCTCCAACCCACCACTAGCACTAGGCTGCAGGGCCCGGTGACTAGGGGGTAGCCCACCTTGCCCACTGAGTGCGGAGATCTCCCTCACGACCCTCCAGGCGGGGGAAAGAGGGGGAGACCTCCCAAACTAGTGTCCAGGCCCTCGACAGGAGGTAGGGCCCGATCTGTCCCTCGTAAGGGGACCCCCCTCCCCGATAGTGTGCCCCAATGAGTCGCCCAATATTCCTTTTGGATTGGAACTTCCGGGGTTTTGGAAATGATGGTCGCAGACAGCAGATGAGGGACTACTTGAGACAGGAATATGTTGATATAGTGGGTCTGCAGGAGACGATTAGGCAAGACTTCTCGATCCCTGAGCTACAGGGATTGAGCCGCCACAGGTTTATCTGGCATTGGCTGTCGGCCAATGGCCACTCTGGAGGGATCTTCTTAGGCGCAAAAGAGGAAACCTTCGAGGTGTTGGACATGGATCGCGGGGAATTCTTTGTGAGTATGAAGCTCACCCATAGACGATCGAACCTCAGTTGGGAGGTGATCATTGTTTATGGCCCTGCGGACCATCGTCGCTCCCCTGAATTCTTGGCTGAGCTCTCAGCCAAGGTGGGGAGATGTACTAGTCCGGTGGTTGTGGCCGGGGACTTTAACCTTATTCGGTTGCTGGAGGAGAAGATCTCAGATAATGTGGATCGCTCTAGGATGCGTATGTTCAATGACTGCATTGCCGATCTCGCCTTGCGAGAAATTCCCCGTGTAGGGGGCCGATACACCTGGTTTAACAATCGGGCGGACCCGATCAGGAGTGTGCTGGATCGGGTCATGGTATCGGTGGAGTGGGAACTGGCCTACCCCTTGTGCTCCCTTCGGGCGGTGACGAGGGTCGGGTCGGACCATTGCTCGCTCCTACTCTCGACTGGTGGCGGTTCTCCGCCGAAGCTTAGCCGGTTCCACTTTGAGAACTTCTGGCTTCAGCAGCCAGGGTTTGTGGGGTTGGTCCAGGCCAAGTGGAACCCAGCGGCATTGACAGTTCAGAGAGCTCGTACTGCGGTAGATGTTTGGCCCGTTTGTGTTGTGATGGCACGTCAGTTCATGCGTGGGTGGAGGGCCAACCTTGGTGCTGAGTTGCGGCGCAAGAAAGGTGACCTCCTGACAGCCATCTAGGACCTGGATAGGGCAGCAGACACAGTGGGTATCTCTATGGAGGAATGGCTCTAGAGGTACGCTCTAGAGGATTCTCTCATGGAGATTTATAGGGGCGAGGAGACGTTTTGGCGGCAATGGAGCCGCCAAAACTGGCTCCTCAAAGGGGGTGCGAATACTGCCTACTGCCATGCCATTTCTAATGGCAGACGTAGGAAGTGTTCTATCCCCTGCCTCTGGGAGGGGGACGTCTCTTAGAGGAGGCCAAGGATGTCACCTCTCATATCTATTCTTTCTACAATGAGCTTTTCTCGGCTGGCCCCCGGTCAGGGGTCGCGTTAGCCGGAGACTTTTGGCCAGAGGAGGCCAGAGTTTCCGACGAGGAGAACCTGGAGCTCACGCTCCCGTTCTTGCCAGCTAAGGTTGGGCAGGCCATCATGGAAATGAAGGCTAACTCGGCCCCGGGCCCGGATGGCCTTCTTGTTAATTTCTTCCAGAGGTTCTGGGATAATATACAGGGGGTCGTGATGCCCATGTTCCAGGAATTCTACAATGGGACCCTCGTGATGTCGCGGCTAAACTTTGGTGTGATTACCCTGATTCCCAAGTGAAAGGATACGGATGTCGCCTAGAGGGGGGGTGAATAGGCGATTAAAACTTTTCCTAGAGTGGCTCAACAAAGGCGGAATTAAACTAGCGTTTACTTTGTCAAGCACAACGTAGAACAACTATGGTTCACCTATGTGCACCAACAACTTATGCTAAGCAATACAAGCAACAATATGATAGCAAGATATATATTACTTCAAGCACGAAGGCTATCACAATGTAAAGTGCATAACTAAAGAGCTCGGGTATAGAGATAACCGAGGCACGCGGGGACGACGATATTTTACCGAGTTCCTCCCAACATGGAGTACGTCTCGTTTGGAGAGGGGGTGGTATTTAACCACCTATGCCACAAAAGGCCTCCCTTATTCTCCGGTGAATCTCACCCCAATGGGATCGATCCATGCTTCCACTATCGGTGCACTTGTCGGTGGCAACCGGAACCTCTCACAAGGTTGGGGCACTTCTCCACAACTTAATTGGAGGCTCCCAACAAACGCCACCAAGGCCTCAACAAACGCCACCAAGGCCACAATGCCACCAAGGCCACAAAACCGTCTAGGGTTCCAAGAACCCAAGAGGGACAAGCTCCAAAGAGTCACACGAACCAAATCCTCCGAGGAGAACTAAACCGATCCACCAAATGCAAATGGCAAGAACACCACAAAGGTGATCAAATCCCTCACTCTCAAGTTCCAACAAAGCTATTAAAGCTATTGGGGAACAAGAGAGGAGGAATCAAAGAGAGACACAAAATCCCCTAAAATCTAGATCCCCAAAGATGCACTCACAAAGAGATGAATCGGTTAGGTCAAAACATGGATCTAGATCTCCTCTCTCTTCCACTCAAATATGGGCAAGAATCATCGGAGGGAAAAGATTAGGCAATCTTCAAGATCTAGAGCAAATGTGGACAAAGCTTAGCCTAATAGAAGAGGAAGAAGCAACCCTAAACGAAAATGGACAAAAGAATTATATAGGGCTAGACAAAATGTGGCCGTTGGGGTGTTTTTCTGAACGGTCCGGTAGTACCGGTTTGGACCGGTACTAAACCGGTACTACCGCACCTAAACACAAACGCACACAGCGAGCGACCTAGGCAGCAGATCTATTGAGGGAAAACAGGCAGCGGCGGGGCCTAGCAGCGCAACCAGCTCGAGCGGCAGCAGGCGCGCGCGGCAGCTAGCGCAGCAGCGCGCGGGGCCAGCGTGGGGCCACAGCATGGCCAGCAGCAAGGCAGGGCAGCAGTAGCGGCGCGGGTCAACGCGGCCCTAGCCAAACTGGGCCAGCGCAAGCGAGCGAGGCAGAGTAGAGCGAGGCCCAGCAGCGCAGCGGAAGCAGCGCGCGGTGGGGCCAGCGAGCGGTAGCGGCACACGGAAAACGCACGCGCAAGAAGGCGGCTGCTGGCGGAATCGCGAGCGAGGCCGGGCGCAGCACGCAGCGGGAAAAGCGGGGCTAGCGCGGGAACCTGGCGCTAGGAGTGCGGCCATCGTGGCTCGCGCGTGAGGGTGGGGTCAACGCAGGAAAATGGCGAGCGGTCGAGCGGCGGCTTGCGCGTCAACACGAGCGGCACGCAACATGAGGCGGGCGCGAGCAAGCGGATCTGGGCGAGCGAGCGAGCGCTGCAGGGAGAAGCTGGGATGGGGAAATCTTTCCAGGGCCGGCCGGTAGTACGGGCGGTTCTACCGGTACTACCCGAAAATGGTACCGGGCGAGGCAGAGAATAGTTAGGCGACGCTCAGATGCGGGCGGTAGTACCGGCCCGCCCAGGCGGTACTACCGCTCGGCCCAGAAAAACAGATTTTTCCTTTTCTTTTAAACCGAATAAAAGCCAATACTTAAACGACAATAACTTTTGACTGGAAGCTCCGATTGACCCAATTCCAATTGCGTTGGATAGAGGACGACAAGGGCTTTCCAATATAATGTGAGATACCTCACTTGGTGAGACCGCGGAAAACCGCATAGATCAAAATCGCAATAAGATATAAAAGAGAGATCCGATTTTGATGAACAAGAGCTTGTTATGGATATTACCACAAGCTCTATATCCTCACATCGATAAGACCAAATAACAACCAAATACAATGATGCAAGTATGCAAAGGTTTGAGCTCTCTCTGAACGATATGATCGAGTTACTCGTTCGAGAGCCCCTCTTGATAGTACGGTTATCTATCCTAAACCCGGTCTCCCACACACAACATGAGACCGGCAAAATGGAAAACCTATCAAGATTATACCTTTCCCTTGAGCATTCCACTTGAGCTCGATGTAGACGATCTTGTCCTTCTCAAGATGGAACGCCTTTCTTGATTCCTCATCTTCGATCCATGATCACCGAGGATGGTAAGCATCAAACATGAGATCTTCTATAGATGGCGTATTTTGAGCTTGCACAACATATCTTCTTCTCATTTCATCGACCTTGAAGCCAACACATGCTCCAAGAGATGCCAATGGACAAATCCTACAAGTATAACTTAATACACACATTAGTCCATAAATATTGTCATTAATTACCAAAACCACACATGGGGGCCCAACATGTTCTTTCAATCTCCCCCATTTTGGTAATTGATGACAATCCCTTTAAGAGGGTTTATATAAGGAATATTAATGAATAAAATGGCGATAACAATATCAAATACTACAAAAGTATGTGATATTGGTACCACCACCATATATAGAGCAAACTCCCCCACAATCTATGAATGTGTGATGAACTTGAATTTCATTGCATATATTGCCAATCATTATCATTGGTGGAGTTTCCTCTATATATACCACATGCTAAGCAACAACAAAGATGCAAGAGCATGAGAGGCAAATGCACAAGAACAAACTCAATGCATAAACCAACTTCCCTTAAACCCTCTAAAACTTCTCCCCCATTGGCATCGATTGCCGAAATGGGTGACAAGTTCTAGAAGGCAAATATAGTAATAATTCCTCCAAAGGTGTGTCTTAGCACATATCCAATGATGAATACTTGGGAGGGAGTAGAACTATATCGAAGACCCGAAGATTGCCAAAGTAAAGTCAAATGATGCAAGCAATTACAAGGTCCGCCAACCAATTGAAAACAATAAATGAGTCCAAATGGAAACAACAAGATGTTATGATATGAGCAAAAGAGTGTTTGAAATAGCAAATAGAGAAGCTCCCCAAGATTTGAGCACGATTTAAAATAAATGCATTGGAATACATAATGCACAAATATGGAATCCGTGCTCCCCCATAAGTATTTAAAACACAACAAATGAAAGATCAAATAAATGCTTAAATAAAATAGAGAAGCTCCCCAAGATTTGTGCATACTTTAAAATCGGTGTATTTCACTACAAAAATGCACAAATATGGAATACTCACTCCCCCATAAACATTTAAGGCGCAATAAATGAGAAAGAAGACAAATGAGCATTATTAAATGAATTAGATGAGCTCCCCCAAAAATAATGCACCAATTATGATAATATATTTTGGAACAAGGTGCATAATCATGGAATTCTCACTCATCCAAATTCATTTAACAATACAAGGCATGAGAGAACAAATATAAGTGCCTGAAGATGCAAACAAAAGGAACAAGGACTCATAGGCAAACAAACTTGGAAGCCACCGAAAAATCAAAAGGAATAAAAGGTGGTACCCAGGGAATAAAATTCAACTAAAATTATATTCTCATATGTGCATATGTCTCTAAGTGGAAAACATCACAAATACATATGCCAACAATGACATATGCACACATAAAGAAGATATACAAGAAATCACATGAAAGCAAAAATGAAGTCATAACATATACCAATAAGATTTTTGGTTCAAAGCACGGCCCAAAGGCTCAGATATATCTTATTGTACATTAATGAGCTTAAAATACCAACACACTACATATATTACAACTATCACCAAGGGAAAAGGAGAAAGCTGAAATATATGGAGAAAGGCAACAAGTATCACAAGGAACAACAACTAGCAAAATCTCACTATTGCACATGAGAGAAGTTGAGGAAAATATAGGTAATAAAATTGCTAGATTGACATATTTGGGATTGATGGATCATATGCATGATTTCGTATAGTCCCAATTATATGCACTCATCTCAACTTATACACATTTACAATAGAGAGTTCTCTTAATGCCATGGCTAGAGATACAACAATAAATACAATAACAAAAATTCATGCCAAGATGCAAGCTACAAAAGGTTGGAAGCAAGATAAATATGCATGAGCAAGATACTTGTTACCGAGATATAATTGGTAGGATGTAGAGGATATGAATTCGTTGATCATCCTATAGTTTGCCTGCAATTTTCATGTATGCATCATTTCTTCAAAATTGAGAGACGAGCATCCAATCTATCTCCCATGTACTTAAAACTCATTTAAGTACAAAATGGTCCCCAAACTTATTGGGTCCAAAGTAGTTAGTGCAACTACAATACATAGGGGAGACTCCACATAAATATGTGCATATTGATATTAAATTGAATTTCATGCACAACTTAGCCGATGGGATTTGGTGGAGTTTCCCTTATATATTGGATGAAAGAAAGAAAACATGCCACAATATAAACATATAGTAAATATGCATGCATAAAGCTCTCAAGAACCAAAAAGGAGATACAATTTGAACAAACACACCAAGTAAAAGCACACACAAGAGTGTGACATGACAAACGATGTCCAAATTGTATCAAAGAACCAATTCAACACATGAAAGATCACAAGTTCAACAAATGAACTAGGCTAAAACCAAGCAAGCAAAAGATAGGTAAAAATAAAAATGCTCAAGGGTTTATCTCATTCTAAAATGGTCAAATCAAGAAACAAGGAATGAGACAAAACCAACTCCCAAAAAGAGCAAGGTTCCAAAAAGAAACCAAACTCCCCAAACTTCTCATGATGGCACAAAATACCAAAACAAAAAGATTGAGGTTCCAAGCACATAAAACCCGATATGGATCAAACAAAGAAGCATAAATATGAGTGTTCTAAATAATATAGGAGAGCTCCCCCATGGATAGTGCATTATGTAGGATTTTCCTTTTAGATGCAAAATGCACACAAATGGGATCATCACTAGTACCTACAATAAGTAAAACACAAGAGGATATCAATAAAATAATAAGATCCATACGAAGCAAGGAAGGCTTAGGAGACAACACAAAACATTTTATTGGCCAAAGATAGGATAAAATCAAACAAAGGCCAAAGTGAATATGATCAATAAATTTTACCTTAAATTGAGTACTCATTGTCCAAAGACAAGAAATATTTGGAATAATTTTCCCAAGGTAGGTACCATGGATACTCAAGATCATAGTCACAACAAGAAGCATATAACAAAATATAAGAATTAAGCATGATACTTCGAACAAGATTCTTGGTAGCTTCCAAAAGTCACACAATCACTAGTGAATAGAGTAACTTGAAGCAAATGGTTTCCATGAGGATATATATATATCTAAATATGAGGAAACACATACCAAGAAACACTCTCATATACAAGATCCAAAATAAGATCAATAAAGCCATTCATGCAAATTGGAACTTGTATGAGCCAATGTGTCACATAGGCGCTAGATAATTATCAATATCAATTCTAAGTGACACAACCTCGAATATTCACATTTTCTAGGATTGTAATATGCACTAAGCATAAGACTCCCCCATAATGTGATACTACCATAAAAACAACATGAGGCAAAAGGATACAAATAGAGATAATTAATGGACATTATAAAACTTAAATTTCTCATGAGAATTATACCACATAGAGACTATACAAGAATACAATATAAATACTAGGTGGTATTCCTCATGTACACACAATTTTAGGATTGTGGAATGCCCAAGCATAACACTCCCCCAAAATGGCATAATCCATTAATTTCTCACAAGAGCCAAATAGGATACCAAATATAACCAAGCAAGGCTCAAACACAAGAAACATACATACATGGTGTGCCACCTAATCATACACAAATAATCTTGATTTCAAGATAATTAAGTGGATAGAGCAACATGTACAAAAACATCGAAGATACAAAACCAACACATGCACAAGGGGGCGAGTAACTTTCAATGTAAAGAGTTTAGCATATGTTACCGCAAGGAGGAACATTGGATATATAATACAATCATGATAATGCAAATGGCTTGCCTTGACAGTAATAATTGATGAAGATCCCTCAATTCTTCATAATGTTTCCAAGACTCCAATGCCCTCCAATAAACACACCTATTGATCAAGTTTTGGCTTGTTAGTCCCCAAACAAGTTGGGTCCTAAGAAGTTAGTCACAATAGGCTTGGCAACCCAAATGGTTCTTTTCTTGAACCCACATTGAGCACCAACACATTTGGCAAACACATTACCAACCTCATCCTTACAAAGAGAATAAGCATCATCAATAATGATAGGGTTGGATGAGGAGATACCGATAGTGCATGAGGAATAAATATGCCCCTTCTCATGGCATATGTAGCAAGTTCTACTCTTGCCATGTTTCTTCTTAGGTGAAGCCACAACTCGAGGAAGAGCTCGAGTAGTCCTCTTAGGAAGAGGCCCATTAATGACTTGAAGTGGAGCTTGAGGCCGCTTCCCTTGTTGCTTCACACTAAGAGGCTTTTTCTTCAATGGGCAAGATCTAACATGGTGCCCATCTTCCTTGCACTTGAAGCAAACAATGTTGGTCGGATTCTTGACTTGATCTTGGACATTCTTCTTGTTATCCGTGTGCTTCAACTTGATAGTGGACTTGTTCTTGATATTGGAGTTGAATCCAAGCCCACTCTTGTCATTGGGGGATTTTTGCACACTCAAGATTTTGTTGAGTGCGACCTTCCCTTGATGACCCTTTTTCAAGTCATTCTTCAAAGAAGTGACTTGAGCCTTGAGCTCTTTGATTTCCTCTACATGGTTAGATTCAACAAAAGTACTAGAGGAGGTAGATGCTACATTGTTAGAGCAACAAGGCATGGAATGTAATTCGTCATGAGATATATCATGGTTGTGAGAGGATGAATTACAAGGACTAGCACATGGCAATATAACATTTGGAGTAGTTATAGTGCTAATGTCCACATGAGGCCCACTAGATGTTACATTTGACATGATGGCCTCATGAGCCAACTTTAGCCTACCATGGGAGACTAGGAGATCCTCATGCGAGCCTGAGAGCTTAACATGGATTTCTTCTAATTTCCCATAGTTGCTAGTTAGCAAAGCAAGTTGAGCCTTTAGCTCAACATTCTCCTTTAAAATAGATGCTTCACAAGAAATAGAGTTAGTAGCACAAGCATCATCATTGTTAGCAAGAGGTGAGGACAACTTGGCAAGCTCTTTAGAATATGAATCTTTAAGTTGATCATGTGACTCGGTGAGTTTGATGAGCTCGCCCTTTATGACCCTAGAGCCATTTTTAGGTGCTCAAAATCCTCAAGGAGTTTAGCATAAGCAACTTGAGTCTCATAATTTTTACTTTTGAGATCACTTGCCACCTCAAGATCTCTATCCTAAGATTCCTTTACTCTAGATAGCTCTAAAGCAAAGGTCTCCTCAAGAGATTCCTTAGTGGTTTGTTCCTTTTCAAGAGTTTTATTTAGGTTTGCAATTATATTAGCATACTCACGCTCAAGACTACACATTTTATCAACGTTGTTATCATGCACCTCAATTTGTGTTTCTAACTTATCAATATGTTCTTTGCTCTTAATAGCAAAGTCCAAGACTTCAACAAAGTTAGAGCAAGCAATATCCTTTTTAACAAGGGCACGATAAACAATCTCACCCTTTTCATATAAATCATCAATATCAAGCTCTTCTTCCACATTATCCACATCCTCCTCATCACAAGAGGTAATGGGTTCCAAAGTAGGGGTTACCTTATAATCCCTAGCCATAAGGCATAGGTGGGTACCGGAAGAAGGTGAAGATGAGATTGCATTTGTGGCTTCATTCAAAACCATGTCTTGTCCCATAGAATCTTCGGTTTCCTCTACATGGTTAGCAACACAAGCACTAGAGGAAATGGAAGCATTTTTATCATGGCAACAAGACAACACAAGCATATCATCACGAGATTTATTCAAGTCATTTCTACATGATATGCAAGGACTATTAACACAATCATGTAAGAAGTTGGTAGTGCTAGAAGTGTTAAAGTCCAAAGATAGATCATTGCAACTAGATAGATATGAGGGATCACAAATAGTAAGCACACTATCCAAATTGCAATTTCTATCACCACTCACCATATCATTACCTTGTGAAAAGTCACATGTTGGTGAAGTGGTAGAGGATGAGAACTCATCTCGACCGAAAGTGGAAGCAACACAATCATCCTCAATAATGTTGGACACAACATATTTATCTTGAAGTTTTGTCCATAACTCATGAGCGCTCCAAAAAGGAATGATTGAAGAGGTAACTACATAACTCAAAGCATTAACAAGCACATTATAAGCTTGAGCATCGAGATATAAGTTTTCTCATCCTCACAAGATAGATTTTTTAAATCCATAGGAGGAGAAAAACCCATATCTACAATACGCTCCAAATTTGGGTCCATGTCCCGAAAATGAATAAGCATGCGATTTTTCCATATATCATAATTTGTGCCATCGAATATGAACATGTCATTGTGCACTAATCCTCTAGCCGGCATCTTTACTCTCAAGGCGGTGAAGCCTAAAATGAGAGACCGGGCTCTGATACCAATTGAAAGGATACGGATGTCGCCTAGAGGGGGGTGAATAGGCGATTAAAACTTTTCCTAGAGTGGCTCAACAAAGGCGGAATTAAACTAGCGTTTACTTTGTCAAGCACAACATAGAACAACTATGGTTCACCAATGTGCACCAACAACTTATGCTAAGCAATACAAGCAACAATGTGATAGCAATATATATATTACTTCAAGCACGAAGGCTATCACAATGTAAAGTGCATAAGTAAAGAGCTCGGGTATAGAGATAACCGAGGCACGCGGGGACGACGATATTTTACCGAGTTCCTCCCAACATGGAGTATGTATCGTTTGGAGAGGGGGTGGTATCTAACCACCTACGCCACAAAAGGCCTCCCTTATTCTCCGGTGAATCTCACCCAATGGGATCGATCCATGCTTCCACTATCGGTGCACTTGTCGGTGGCAACCGGAACCTCTCACAAGGTTGGGGCACTTCTCCACAACTTAATTGGAGGCTCCCAACAAACACCACCAAGGCCACAATGCCACCAAGGCCACAAAACCGTCTAGGGTTCCAAGAACCCAAGAGGGACAAGCTCCAAAGAGTCACATGAACCAAATCCTCCGAGGAGAACTCAAACCGATGCACCAAATGCAAATGGCAAGAACACCACAAAGGTTCTCAAATCCCTCACTCTCAAGTTCCAACAAAGCTACTAAAGCTATTAGGGGAACAAGAGAGGAGGAATCAAAGAGAGACACAAAATCCCCCAAAATCTAGATCCCCAAAGATGCACTCACAAAGAGATGAATCGGTTAGGTCAAAACGTGGATCTAGATCTCCTCTCTCTTCCACTCAAATATGGGCAAGAATCATCGGAGGGAAAAGATTAGGCAGCAGCGGCGTGGGTCAACGTGGCCCTAGCCAAACTGGGCCAGCGCAAGCGAGCGAGGCAGAGCAGCATGGGGCCCAGCAGCGCAGCGGCAGCAGCGCGCGGTGGGGCTAGCGAGCGGCGGTGGCACACGGAAAACTTATGCGCAAGAAGGCGGCTGCTGGCGGAATCGCGAGCGATGCCAGGCGCAGCACGCAGCGGGAAAAGCGGGGCCAGCGCGGGAACCTGGCGCGAGGAGTGGGGCCATCGAGGCTCGCGCGTGAGGGCGGGGTCAATGCAGGAAAATGGCGAGCGGGCGAGTGGCGGCTTGCGCGTCAATGCGAGCGGATCTGGGCGTGCGAGCGAGCGCTGCGGGAAGAAGCTGGGCTGGGGAAATCTTTCCAGGGCCGGTCGATAGTACCGGCCCACCCGGGCGGTACTACTGGGCCGACCGGTACTACCCGAAAATGGTACCGGGCGAGGCAGAGAATAGTTAGGCGACGCTCAGATGCGGGCGGTAGTACCAGCCCGCCCGGGCGGTACTACCGCTCGGCCCAGAAAAACAGATTTTTCCTTTTCTTTTAAACCGAATAAAAGCCAATACTCAAACGACAATAATTTTTGACTGAAGCTCCGATTGACCCGATTCCAATTGCGTTGGATAGAGGACGACAAGGGCTTCCCAATATAATGTGAGATACCTCACTTGGTGAGACCCCTAAAAACCGCATAGATCAAAATCGCAATAAGATATAAAAGAGAGATCCGAGTTTGATGAACAAGAGCTTGTTATGGATATTACCACAAGCTCTATATCCTCACATGGATAAGACCAAATAACAACCAAATACAATGATGCAAGTATGCAAAGGTTTGAGCTCTCTCCGAACGATATGATCGAGTTACTCATTCGAGAGCCCCTCTTGATAGTACGGTTATCTATCCTAAACCCGGTCTCCCACACACAACATGAGACCGGCAAAAGGGAAAACCTATCAAGATTATACCTTTCCCTTGAGCATTCCACTTGATCTCGATGTAGACGATCTTGTCCTTCTCAAGATGGAACGCCTTTCTTGATTCCTCATCTTCGATCCATGATCACCGAGGATGGTAAGCATCAAACATGAGATCTTCTATAGATGGCGTATTTGAGCTTGCACAACATATCTTCTTCTCATTTCATAGACCTTGAAGCCAACACATGCTCCAAGAGATGCCAATGGACAAATCCTACAAGTATAACTTAATACACACATTAGTCCATAAAGTTAATTACCAAAACCACACATGGGGGCCCAACATGTTCTTTCACCAAGGTTGTGGGGGCCACGGATATTCGACAGTTTAGGCCGATTATGGTAATCAATGTAATCCAACGGATTATGTCCAAGGTATGTGCGTGAAGGTTGGCTCCTATCATGGAACGCCTGACTCACCCGTACCAGTTTGCCGTTCTTAAAGGCAGATATATCCACGATGGGATCCGGGCTCTCCATGATATCATCCATGAGGTAAAGGTTAAGCGCCGCCGCGGCGTTTTTCTGAAGCTCGACTTCCAGAAGGCCTATGATAGTCTAGATTGGGCCTTTCTTCGCCAGGTCCTCCAGCGTAGGGGGCTGGATGACCGCATGATAGGGTGGATCATGCAAATCATCATGAGTGGGAACACGGCAATAAACATAAATGGAGAGGTGGGCCCCTATTTCAATCCCACGTGCGGGGTGAGACAAGGGGACCCGATCTCGCCAATTTTGTTTAATGCTACAGTGGATGCCCTTGCGGAAATCATGGAGAAAGCCAAGATTTCCGGCCACATTTTGGGTGTGGTGGGACATCTTATCCCTGGAGGGGGTGTGACCCACCTCCAATATGCGGATGACACCATGCTTATGGTGGAAGGGTCAGAACAGGATATCATCAACCTGAAATTCCTGCTTCTGTGCTTTGAGGCCATGTCCAGCCTAAAAATTAACTTTTGACAAGAGTGAAGTGATGGTTCTTGGCTATCCCTTGGAGGAACAACAGAGAATTGCTGATAATCTGAACTATCGACTGGCATTGTTCCCCATGAACTATCTGGGGATGCCAGTCAGGGACACCAGAATTCTCTCTCGAGATCTGGAGCCCCTTATGGGTCAGGTTAAGGCGAAATCCGAACCATGGCAAGGCAGGTTTACCTCCAAAGGGAGCAAGACTATCCACATTGACTCCTGTCTCTCCAGCCTCCCCATGTATATCATGGGGCTATATATCCTTCAAGAAGGCGTGCACGCCAACTTTGACAAGGAGCTTTCTCGCTTCTTTTGGATGGTGAACGACGGCCACCAAAAGTATCATATGATTAAGTGGGCGGATATTTGCGCCCCCAAGGACCAGGGGGCATAGGGATCCTTTCCTCTCGCCATATGAATGTGGCCTTGATGCTTCGGTGGGTTTGGCGGATCCTGACAGATGATGGCGGCCTCTGGCTACAACTAGTCAAAGCTAAGTATTTGTGTGGGCGACCTCTTCTGGCTTATGATCGTCGGGAGGGATCTCAGTTTTGGATATCTATCTAGGACATCAAGCCGGCAATCCGGAAGGGACTCTCTATTTCCATCGGTAATGGGAGAGACACCATCTTCTGGCTTGACCCTTGGGTGGGTGGGCGGCCCTTGCGCCTCGAGGTTCCTGAGCTATTCATGATTTGCGCAGACCCCTTGCTCTTGGTGGTGGATGCCTTCCAGGACAGGGTCTGGAAAGTTGCTTTCCGCCGGAACCTTGGGTTGGCCGAGCGGGCTGCTTGGGAGGGACTGCGAGACAGTCTCCCGATGTCTCAGTCCCAATCCCCAGATAGTATGTCTTGGCGCCTCTCGCCCTCGGGCGTGTTTTCGGTGGGTTCCATGTATAGGGACCTGTTTGGTGGGTCGTCCATGACCTGGACGGGCCCCCTTTGGAAGGCCCCTCTTCCTTTGAAGATTAAGATTTTCCTTTGGCAGTTTTTGTGGGACCGGCTACCTTCGGGCGTGGAGGTGGCCAAGCGACATGGCCCTGGGATGGGCTTTGTCCCCTATGTGCGGTTCCGGAAATGGGACACCACATATTCTTTTCCTGCCCCGCTGCTCGTTTCCTTTGGAACTTCTCCCGGGAGGCTTTGGGGCCGTCGTGGCACGCCTCAGACCTGGGGGAATTCCTGGAAGCCAACACGAACCATACCGGCAGGAGGAGGCGCCTCTTCTGGTTTGTGTTTGCAGGGATGACCTGGACTTTATGGAACATCCGTAACAAGATGGTCATCGAGTGTGTCTTTCTTCATCGTGCCTCTGACTCGATCTTCAAATTCTTGGCTTTTTTGCAGCAGTGGTACCCGTTGAGTAGGCAGCGGGACAGGGCGCGGCTGGATGGGATGATAGAGCACCTACTTGTGGCGGCACGCCAACTTGCTTCTCCCCCCGGCCGTTGAGCGTGTCCTCAGGGCGCGTGTGTATCTGTGTGTGTTGGGTGTGTGTTGGGTGTGTGTTGTGCTATGTGGGTGAACTCTGGCTTGTGTGGTGTGGCTCGTTTGTTCATGTACTATGGATGTTGTATGGATGTTGCTTTATTTATAAAGCTGGGCGTATGCCTGTTTCGAGGAGGAACATTGTTATTGTATCTTGAAGGAACAAGATGAAGTGGGGGTGCATAAGAGGACTACCAACTTGTGTGTACAATCAAATAATTTTTTATACTGATTTAGTTTGTTCCCTAATGTTATTTTTGCTATTTATGAGTTTACGTATTAATGAAAAAACAACCATCCAAATTTGTTGTAAGTGGACTTGACATGGTGATGTCAATGCCAAGTGGGGATAGACAGATTGAATTTGAAAAAAAAATACTAGCTTCCAGTTTGATCTGTGTGAAGAAGGGATTAATACAACAAAATTAACATTCCAACGTTTTTTGCTTCCTTGTGAGACAAAGAAGTCTAATTAAGTTTTTTTCAGAACTGAGACAAAGAAGTCTAATTAAGTTTTTTTTCAGAACTGAGTTGGGGATATGTTGCTCTATAGTGATGATAGAAGGCCAATTATAGTGACGAATAATTTTGTTATTGTGATATAACAAGGTCAACTTTTCACAAGCTATACATGGATGGCTCCATTGATAATAAGAGCATCTCCACTCGCCCCCCTATATGGGCTCCGGCGGCAGCAACTTTTATCCCATATGGGAAGACGCTGGGTATTTTCTTAGTTTAGGGGGGGTCCCAGCCATGCTCCCAATAGGATCATATATTTACATATTCATTCATCATACATAGATAAACGAAGGGCGATTAAGGTAGTTCGCCATCCTAATCGTCTATGCTGCTTCCACTACCGTTGTCACCATCTTCGTCATCAACGTCGTCCGCCGTGTCTCCGTCCTCCTTCTGTGTGTTGGAATCTGTAGGGGTTCGTAGCATGGAAAACAAAAAAAATCTACCGGATGCAAACAAACAAGCCAAGATCTATCTACTAGATTGTAGCAACGAGTCGATTAGAGTACTCGCCCTCAAAGATTCCAAAGCGGTTAACGAGAGGAGATAATTGTGGGTGATGTATTCGTACACTTGCCGATCTCAAGATCGCGTAGACGATCCTTCCGGCGCTGCGTTCCGGCAGCGCTTCCCCAGTCGGTCACACGTTTGGTACTCGATGAAGACCTTCCTCTCCCTTGTTCCAGCGGGCAACGGAGGTTGTAGTTCTCCCCTCGCGATTTCGGCAGCACGACGGCGTGGTGTCAGAAGTAGAGGGAAGATCCCGTAGGGCTTCGCCTAAGCCGGTGCGAGTTATGGTGGATCTAGGTTTTCCGGCGATCTAGGTTTAGAAGGACTGAGTGGAGGAGGAGGAGTCGGCGGTGGCTAGGGCGACGGCGATGGGATGGCGGCGGCGCAAGGCGTCGGCGGCACGGCGGCATCGGCTGGCGGCGCGGCAGCGGCTAGGCGGCGGCGCACAGGGTTGGGGAGGGCTGGCTTGGTGTGTGTTTGGGGCAGCCCTCCCCATCTATTTATGAGAGGGGGCAGCCTTGGGAGGGGAAGGTTTGAAGCCAAACCCAAACCCAAGTTGGATTGAAGGAAGGACTTTTTCCTTCTTCCACTAGGAAACCATTGTTCCAGTTTGACTTTTCAAACCTCCCTTTTGACTTTCAATTTAGAGCTTTAATTCTCTCTCGCAAATGCCCAAACCAAGTGACCTAGGATATGATCCAATCATTCCACTTACCCATGACACATTCATGGACCATTCCCCTTCCGGTCCGGTGAACCTTCTAGACCCTTCTAGAACCTCTCCGATGAAAACATCGAAATCATTCCTGAACTCCGGAATCGGAATTTCCTTATATGAATCTTATTCTCCAGACCATTTCGGATCTCCTCGTGATATCCCGGATCCCATCCGAGACTCCGAACAACATTTGGTATCCCTACTAACATTCCATATCTACTAAACAACATTGAATCCTTAAGTGTGTCTCCCTACGGTTCGTGAATTATGCGGACATGACAGAGACACTTCTTCAATCAATAACCAATAGAGGAATCTGGAAATTCATATGTCTCCCACATATTTCAACGATTAATTTGCGATCAAATGAACCACTTACATACGATACCAATTTCCCTTTGTCTCGCGATAGTTTACTTATCCGAGGTTTGATCGTATATCTCTGCATACCTAGTTCAACCTCGTTACCGATAAGTACTCTTTCTCGTTCCCGTGATATGTGATCCCTTGTGAGCCAGTCACATGCTTGCAAGGCAATTGTATGACATTCCACCGAGAGGGCCCAGAGTATATCTATCTGTCATATGGATGGACAAATCCCACTCTTGATCCATGTGCCTCAACACATACTTTCCGAACACTCAATGCCACCTTTATAGCCACCCAGTTATGGTGTGGTGTTTGATGTCATCAAAGCATCCTTCTAGTGATGGTGATTAGCATGATATCATGGTCGAAGGAATTAGGTTACTATGTATGAGAAAGCTTATAGAAAATGAACTATTGAAATGACTTGATCTTAATGCTACGCTTATATATAGGAGTATGTCCATCATACCATTCTCCTAATGATATGATCTTGTTGTTAATAACATCTCAATGTTCATGATCGAGAAACCACGATCATCTATTAACCAACAAGCCAGAATTATAAAGAGGCTTTACCAGGGACTCTAATTTAGTTTACAAATCACACAAGTATTAATGTTTTCGGTTAATACTATTATAGCATGAATGTAAACATTTATCATAAACACAAAGATATAATAATAACCACTTTTATTATTGCCTCTAGGACATATCTCCAACAGTCTCCCACTTGCACTAGAGTCAACTAATCTAGATTACATGGTAATATACCGAACACCCATGGCAGTTTGGTGCTGGTCATGTTTTGCCCTCGGGAGAGGTTTAGTCAACGGATCCGCCACATTCAGATATGTGTGTACTTTGCAAATCTTTATGTAACCATCTTGGACATGCTCTCGAATAGCATGAAAACATAGCTTGATGTGCTTCAGCATCTTGTGTGACCTTGGTTCTTGCGCATTGGCTATGGCGCCCATGTTATCATAGTAGATAGACATTAGGTCCAACGCACTTGGAACCACACCGAGCTCTGTAATGAACTCCTTCATCCATATCGCCTCTTGTGAAGCCTCCGAAGCAGCTATGTATTCCAATTCAGTTGAAGATCTCGCCACAGCGCTTTGCTTTGCACTCCTCCAGCTAACTGCTACACCATTCAAAGTAAATACATATCCAGATTGAGATTTAGAATCATCCGGATCGGTGTTCCAACTAGCATCGCTGTAACCATTAACAACGAGCTGTTCATCACCTCCATAATAAAGAACCATATCCTTAGTTCTTCTCAAGTACTTAAGGATGTTTTTGACCGCTGTCCAATGATCCACTCCTGGATCACTTTGATATCTGCTAGTCAAACTAACATCATATGCAATGTCGGGTCTAGTATATAGCATGGCATACACAAGAGATCCTATGCCTGAGGCATAGGGAGTCTTACTCATCCTTTTCTCTATCTTCTGCCGTTGCGGGACTTTGAGTTTTACTCAATGTCGTATTGGGCAACATGGGCAAGAACCCTTTCTTGCTATCTTCCATTCCAAACCTCTTTAGAACTTTGTCCGAATATGTACTTTGTGACAATGATATTAGGCGTCTCGATCTATCTCTATAAATCTTTATGCCATATATGTAAGCTGCTTCGCCAAGATCTTTCATTGAAAAACTATTATTCAAATAATCCTTGACACTATTAAGAAGTTCTACATTATTCCCAATCAACAATATGTCATCTACATATAGTATTAAGAATGCTACAAAGCTCCCACTCACTTTCTTGTAAATACAAGCTTCTCCATAATTTTGTATAAAACAAAAGCTTTTGATTACCTTATCAAAACGTTGATTCCAACTTTGTGATGCTTGCTTCAATCCATAAATGGACCGTTGAAGTTTGCATACCTTGTTAGCATCTTTAGGATCGACAAAACCTTCGGGTTGCATCATATACAACTCTTCATCAATGTCTCCATCGAGGAATGATGTTTTGACACCCATCCGCCATATATCATAATCATAATATGCAGCGATTGCTAACAAAATCCTCACAGACTTTAGCTTCGCTACCGGTGAGAAAGTCTCATCGTAGTCAACTCCTTGAATTTGTCTAAACCCTTTTGCGACAAGTCGAGCTTTATAGACAATAACATTACCATCAGCATCTGTTTTCTTCTTGAAAATCCATTTGTTCTCGACAGCCTTCCGGCCATCCGGTAAGTCCACCAAAGTCCATACTTGGTTTTCGTACATGGATCGAATCTCGGATTTCATGGCTTCTTGCCATTTATTGGAATCTGGGCTCATCATCGCTTCCTCATATGTCGCAGGGTCATCGGCGTTGTCCACCAACATTACACTCATAACGGGATTATACCAATTAGGAGTGGTACGAGTTCTCGTTGACCTGCGAGGTTCCGTAGTAACTCCAACCGAAGTTTCATGATCAGCATCATTAGCTTCCTCTCTTATTGGTGTAGGCGCCACAGGAACTAGTTCCGGTGCTGCGCTACTTGCAAGTTCGAGAGAAGGTTCAATAACCTCGTCGAGTTCTACTTTCCTTCCAGTCACTTCTTTCAAGAGAAACTCCTTCTCTAGAAAGGATCCATTATTGGCAACGAAGATTTTGCCCTCGCATATATGATAGAAGGTATACTGTAGCACCCCGGATAAAAACCACTATTAGAAAATGTCTGTTATTTTATTTTTGCATCATCATGACACCATCATGCATCTTCTAACCTAAAAAATATTTCTCCAAAAACCTATTTGTTTTCTATTTACCTCCCTATTTATTTCAACTGCAAAATCCGGTATGTCTGAATATTTTGTTTTGTCTAAATAATTACAAAAATATTTTTACAACTAAATATATAATAAAAACTATGTTTGCGGGGAGGCAGCCCAGTCGGCCAGGCCCAAAGGCCCAGCCAACAGGCCACCTACAACCCACTAGACCAAACCCTAACCTACCTAACTCTAATCCCACCTCTCCCCATTCCCGCCGCCATCCCCTGGACCTGACCCACCCGACCTCCACACGACACCACACACGCGGTACTCGATCCCCAGCTCCTGTCGCTCCCTGGCCCCACCCCACGATCCCCTGGAACCTCCCCGCTCCCCCTTCCCGATTTTTTCCTCGACCCCACCCGCATGCTCCCCTCGCTCAATCTCCCCGCAACCGCCACCGCCCTCCCGCTTGCCTCCTCTCGCAAGCTTGCCTTGCTGCTGGCCCCCTCCCGACCGGCTGCGGGCCTCCCCTTCCTCTCCTCCGTCCGCTGCTGCTCTCTGGAGCCTCCCGATCCGTCGTCTGCGCCTCAATGGCCGCCACCAGGGGCTCCCCTCTGCTGCGCCCCTCGTCGACGGGCCGACGTCGTCACCGGCGCCCTCCCCCGTGGCCTCTTCCCCGTGGTGTTCCCTCTCAGGCTCGTGCCGCCACCGCCTCTGTCCCACAAGCTCGTCGCCGGCCCCTGCACCTCCTCGTTCACCGCCGTTGCCAAGCCCCGCCATCGTCGGCCTCTGCCATGACCCCCCGTTTCCTCCATCCCCGCGAGCACCCTCACCGCGGCCTCTCTCCTGCTCTGGCCGGCCGTCGATGCCCGGCGCCTCTCCCCGTGTCCTCCTTCCTCGCGCCGACCTCCTCTGCTTGCGATCTCGCCGCCCTCCCCTCCACCGTTAGCAGGCCCTGTGCCACCGCTTCCTGGTCCACGCGGCTCGCAGGAGCCCCACCATTGCGCCCTTCCCCCTCTGGCTCGTCGGCGCCAAGCTTGACGCTGCCTCCTCGCCGTTGGTTCTCCTCCCTGAGCACCTCCGGTACCCGCGCGTGTGTCCTCTGTTGTTTGTCTGTGGTATTGTTCCCTTCAACAACGTTTGTGGCTAGTTGTTTTTGCTATCCGTGTTAAGCGAGTGAACGGGTTAATCAATCCTTTGGCATGTTGTTGATACTAGCATGCCACCGAGTTCACCAAACGCAAGCACTCCAAGTACCCCCTCATGGATTCGACGTCTCCGAACCCTGGGCACTCCAAGGTCTCCTTCTCGGATCCGAAGACCGAAACCCGAAGACCGATCCCGGCGAGCCGAACCCGAACCCTCGGCGAATCCCAAGATCTCCGGATCAATGTGTGACCCCTTTACCTCCAAGCCCTATTTTTATAAAGGATATATCTTGTTGCATATAATCATTCATACTCGCATACATATGGTGTGGTTTGGGGGCCTTATGCCGATTCACCTCATAATTAAATATGGGGTCCATATGCGGACAAATCTAGTCTTATTGGCCCCATTTAAATTTGTGTAGCGAACCGGTGCTATCTTTTGCCTTGTTATTGCAACATTTAAATTGCGGGTATCTAAATAACTTGAACCATCTAAATAAATATCGGGACCTCGGTTCCGCTTAATATTGCCTAGTTGCATCGTATCTTTGCCATGTCATTCATCATACATGCATCATGCCTGATCTTCTACCGTAGTATTAAATAGTGCATCTGGTGTTTCTTCTAGTGTTTTGCTTCTTCGCGGATAAGGCCGTTGAGTTGATGTGAGCTTTTCCCCGATCTTCGGATGAACCTTCGGCAGTGTTTTCAGGAAAGCATTCTCCCTCTTTCTACCTATCTCACTTTTACAGTCTTTATTTCCTCCTGTTGATCTATTGCTATCTATGATGTGATGCTCTAGTTTTCGTACCCGTGATATCCCTTGCAGCCATTAAATTGCCTTGGACACATCCTATTACCTGTTGTTTGGTAGATAGTCAGCATTGCGAGTCGTAGTTGCTTGCGCAGGTGTTGCGTCGCGTCGTCGATGTTCCACAGTTGTTGGAGTATTGCCTTATGTTTAATGTTGGAGATGATTATAACTTTAATTACTATTTAATAACTAAAATTGAAGTAGGTAAATAATGCAGAGGCACAGGTGGGCAATAGATGTTATTTGGTTTTTAACTGTCCACTTGTGTCCCGTAGGACCCCGAGTACTTGATACCTGTTCTTTGAATATTTGCACTATCCGCATGTGGGACCATGAATCCCCCTAACCCTAGCTTGAGTCATATTTAATTCCTTAGGGCCACAAGTAGTTTGGGGATTTATTACTATCATGTACTTATGCCATGCTTTACTGCTTTATTTACGATTGCGCGTGGAGCGTCTGTACTGTTTTGGAACCAACGTGGAATGTTTTCACGGTATCGACAAGCCCAGTCACACTTTTGGGTTTCCAGTCGTTTACAGCCATTGTCACAAACCTCTGGGTCCGTCTCGGAGCCGGCCAACTTCGTCACGGGTAGCTTAGTGGGGTGGCCCCCTGAAATCAAATATGAATCTTGTGAAAGTTCTGTCGTGATGCCTCGTTGGGTTTTCATTTGGTTTTTCTCGAGGTTGATCGTGCGTGTGTTGCTATTTGTGCCCCCCTGCAGGGTAAAACTTTCTGAAAGCCGTGTCCGCGGTTATGGACGACTTGGAGCACAGTATCTCGATCATAGACAACTATAACTAAAGTAGTGCTATAAATTTGACTTTATAATGACTAGTAATCAGCTTCACTATAACGGAATGGCTAAATAAAAGTACCAACAACTGCTGGGTTTTGGGATGCCTCATGCTATATGTATCTGACTAGTAAGTACTACAACTACAACAGAATGGTTAACTAAAACTGCCCACTGGTTATAATATCAGGATGACTATCTATACCTGACTAGTAATTGCTGCAACGATAACTGAATAAATAAAACTACCAACTGTGTGAGTTCCTCGGTTGACTTCCTCGTTTGGTCTCGAGGGGGAAATACCAGGATGGGTATGCTTGATGATAGTTTCAGGTTGGATCCGAATACGTCTTTCTTATCCCTATCTGATAGCCGCCAGTTGCATTGAGTCTCTATAGGTTTTTTAGTGCATGCTGCGCTGCCGCTTCAGTCCACCATACCTATGTAGGTGAGGACCGCCAAATTCTAGTCTCGCCGTGTACTGGCCTCAGTACTGACCGCTCTCTTTTTCCTTTGCCCTTTGTCGGCACCCCTTTTGTTTAAGCAGGTTTTAAGATCGATGTTGTTAGCAGGGTTACCCTTCCGGTTTGGCCTGGGCAGGGTTATGGACGCCATTGGTTATTCTTTAGGGCTCTTAGCCCAATTTGCATCTTATCCGTACTCGAACGTTGTATCATTTTAAAGGTGATTTGGATCTTTGTATTGTATATCTGTATTCTTGACTCATGGAGTCGCTGTTGTATATATATATTCTGCGGGTCCCATCGTGGACTAATGTGTGATGGTATTACTTCGTTTTCCACCCGCATAAAAGTGCCTGGTGGGCACCTTTGAATCGTTTCTATGCGGGTTTGGCGGGAATCGCTGAAACTTGCATAGGGCCGATTCCGAGGGTGTTACATATACCCAATTGTTTCCTTCGGGTATCCTATGAAGACGCATTTTTCCGCTTTGGGTTCAAGCTTGTCGGGCTGTAACTTCTTTACATAAGCTTCGCAGCCCCAAACTTTAAGGAACGACAATTTAGGTTTCTTCCCAAACCATAATTCATACGGTGTCGTTTCAACGGATTTAGATGGTGCCCTATTTAAAGTGAATGCGGATGTTTCTAATGCATAACCCAAAAATTATAGTGGTAAATCTGTAAGTGACATCATAGAACGAACCATATATAAGAGAGTTCGATTACGACGTTCGGACACACCATTACGTTGTGGTGTTCCCGGCGGTGTCAATTATGAAAGTATTCCGCATTTCTTCAAATGCTCGCCAAACTCGTAACTTAGATATTCACCTCCACGATCAGATCGTAGAAATTTAATCTTCTTGTTACGTTGATTCTCTACCTCACTTTGAAATTCCTTAAACTTCTCGAAAGTTTCAGACTTATGTTTCATGAAATAGATATACCCATATCTACTCAAATCATCCGTGAAGGTAAGAACATAACGATAACCACCACGCGATGCTACACTCATTGGGCCACACACATCGGTATGTATGATCTCCAATAAGTCTGTAGCTCGCTCCATCATACCAGAAAATGGAGTCTTAGTCATTTTACCCATCAGACATGCTTCGTATCTTTCAAGTGATTCAGGAAGTCCATCGGAATGGAGTTTCTTCATACGCTTCACTCCAATGTGACCAAGACGACAGTGCCACATATAGGTCGAGTTATCGTTCAATTTCAAACGTTTAGCTTCAATGTTATTAATATGTGCATTACTACAATCGAAATTCAATAAGAATAGACCATCTATCAAAGGTGCATGTGCATAAAACATATTACTCATATAAATCGAACAACCGTTATTCTTGGACTTAAACAAGTAACCGTCTCGCAATAAACATGATCTGGATATAATGTTCATGCTCAACGCAGGCACAAAATAACAATTATTTAAGTATAAAACTAATACCGATGGTAGATGAAGAGGTAGCGTGCCGACCGCGATCACATCAACCTTTGATCCATTTCCAATGCGCATCGTCACCATGTTCTTCACTAGCTTCCGTCTATTATGCAGTACATGTTTCGAGTTACAAATGTGAGCAACTGAACCAGTATCAAATACCCAGGCACTACTAGAGTACTAGTGAGATACACATCAATAACATGTATATCAGATATACCTTTCTTCTTGATGTTGCTGTTCTTCAAATCCGCCAAGTACTTAGGGAAATTCCGCTTCTAGTGACCTTCTCCCTTGCAGTAAAAGCACTCAGTATCAGGCTTAGGCCCACCCTTGGTCTTCTTCGCCGGCGTGGTAACTTTCTTACCGCCCTTCTTAAAGTTTCCCTTTTTCTTAGACTTGCCTTGCTTCTTGAATTTGGTGGTCTTATTGACAAACAACACTTGGTGCTCTTTCTTGATCTCCACTTCCGCAGATTTTAACATGGAGAAGAGTTCAGGCAACGACTTGTCCATGTTTTGCATATTGTAGTTCATCACAAAGTTCTTGTAACTTGGTGGTAGTGATTGGAGGACACGGTGAATCCCCAAAGCATTAGGAATCACTATACCCAAGCTTTGAAGCTTGCTTGCGTGCCCAGACATCTTAAGAATGTGCTCACTAACAGAGCTGCCCTCTTCCATCTTGCAGTTAAAGAACTTTTTAGAAGCCTCATAACTCTCAACTGCCGCGTGAGCCTCAAATATCATTTTGAGTTCACGGACAATATCATGTGGGTCATTGTTCTCAAACATTTTCTGAAGCTCTGATTCCAAACCATACAAGATAGCACACTGAACTGTGGATTATTGGTTCTTCCGAGCGAGGAAAACATTCTTTACCTCATCGGTAGCATCAACTGCAAGTGGGTCACCTAGCGGTGCATCCAACACATAGGTCAAATTACCCTGATTAAGGACGATCCTCAAATTGCGGAACCAATCCGCGAAGTTGCTTCCATTGTTTTTCAACTTTTCTTTCTCTAGGAACGCATTAAAATTGATGGTAGGGGCCTCCATTGATCTACAACATATTTGCAATAGTTTAGACTAAGTTTATGACAAATTGAGTTCTAATTAATAGTTAAATTAATCTAGGTGAACTCCCACTCAAAACAATATCCCTCACATTGTTTTAGTGATCACACGAACCAAATCCACCACATCAAAACCGATCATCACGTGAGTTGATGTAGCTTCAACGGCGAACAATCAACATGTTCATCATATATACTATATGACTCATGCTTTACCTTTTGGTGATCCGTGTTCCGAGACCATGTTTGTACATGCTAGGCTCGTCAAGATCAAACCTTATCTTCCGCATGAGAAAATCTGGCTTCCTCACGTTGTATACACTCACAGAATCTAACACATCCGGTCGTCACGTGGTGCTTTCAAACAACGAGCTTTAGCAATGGTGCTTACTAAGGATGAACACTTTATAACTTGAAATTTTTGTGCTTGAGGGATCATCTTATAATGCTACCATCGCGAACTAAGCAATACAAAATACATAAAGGATTAACATCACATGCAATTCATAATATGTGATATGATATGGCCTTTCTTCTTGTGTTTCCGATCTCCATCTTCAAGAACGAACATGATCTCCATCATCACCGGCATGGCGTCAAGGTCAATGGCGTCGCTTCATGGTTGTCATCCACCAGCATCAACTATTATAACTACTTTGAATAATAGACACGCAGGTCTTAACGGGATTAAAAGACAACCATATGGCTCCTTCCGGTTGCCGACTTACAATAAGGAAAATTGCATATATCATATATAATCACAATCATGGCCATATCACATCACAGCACACCCCTGCAAAACAAAGTTAGACGCCTCTAATTTTCTTTGCATGTTTTACGTGGTTCGGGGCTTTCAATAAGTGTCGTTCTAACTTACGAACAAGAACCACAACGTTGATACTAGTATTGTCAATTACCCGTTGTAAATTGAATCTTAACTATGTTGGGAGAAACAGGCACCCGCAAAGCCACTTATGCAATACAAGTTGCATGTCGAGCATGGAGCAAGTCTCATGAATGATGTCATGTAAGGTTAGCCCGGGCCGCTTCATCCCACCATACCGCAAGATGCAAAGTACACAAGAAGCAATCGACAACAAAAGCATCAACGCCCACACTGACCATTGTGTTCTACTCGTGCAACAGATCTACATGTAGACACGGCTCTGATACCACTGTAGGGGTTCGTAGCATGGAAAACAAAAAATTCCTACCTCATGCAAACAAACAAGCCAAGATCTATTTACTAGATTGCAACAACGAGTTGATTAGAGTACTCACCCTCGAAGATTCCAAGCGGTTAAAGAGCAGATTCTCATGGGTGATGTAGTCGTACACTTGTCGATCTCAAGATCGCGTAGACGATCCTTCCGGCGCTGCGTTCCGGCAGCGCTTCCGCAGTCGGTCACACGTTCAGTACTCAATGAAGACCTTCCTCTACCTTGTTCCAGCAGGCAGCGGAGGTTGTGGTTCTTCCCTCGCGCTTCCGGCAGCACGACGGCATGGTGTCGGAAGTAGAGGGAAGATCCCGCAGGGCTTCGCCTAAGCCGGTGCGAGTTATGGTGGATCTAGGGTTTTCCGGCGATCTAGGTTTAGAAGACCGGAGTGGAGGAGGAGTCGGTGGCGGCTAGGGCGACGACGATGGGCCAGCGGCGATGCAAGGCGGCAGCGGTGCGGTGGCGCAGGGCGGCGGCGCGGCGGCGGCGGCGCACGAGGTTGGGGAGGGCTGGCTTAGTGTGTGTTTGGGGCAGCCCTCCCCCTCTATTTATGAGATTGGGGCAGCCTTGGGAGGGGAGGGTTTGAATCCAAACCCAAACCCAAGTTGGATTGAAGGAAGGACTCTTCCCTTCTTCCACTAGGAAACCATTGTTCCAGTTTGACTTTTCAAACCTCCCTTTTGACTTTTAATTTAGAGCTTTAATTCTCTCTCGCAAATGCCCAAACCAAATGACCTAGGATATGATCCAATCATTCCACTTACTCATGACACATTCATGGACCATTCCCCTTCCGGTCCGGTGAACCTTCTAGGCCCTTCTAGAACCTCTCCGATGAAAACATCGAAATCATTCCCGAACTCCGGAATCGGACTTTCCTTATATGAATCTTATTCTCTGGACCATTACGGATCTCCTCGTGATATCCTGGATCCCATCCGAGACTCCGAACAACATTTGGTATCCCTACTAACATTCCATATCTACTAAACAACATCGAATCCTTAAGTGTGTCTCCCTACGGTTCGTGAATTATGCGGACATGACCGAGACACTTCTTCGATCAATAACCAATAGAGGAATCTGGAAATTCATATGGCTCCCACATATTTCAACGATTACTTTGCGATCGAATGAACCACTTACATACGATACCAATTTCCCTTTGTCTCGCGATAGTTTACTTATCCGAGGTTTGATCATCGGTATCTCTGCATACCTAGTTCAACCTCATTACCGATAAGTACTCTTTTCTCGTTCCCGTGATATGTGATCCCTTGTGAGCCAGTCACATGCTTGCAAGCCAATTGGATGACATTCCACCGAGAGGGCCCAGAGTATATATATCTGTCATATGGATGGACAAATCCCACTCTTGATCCATGTGCCTCAACACATACTTTCCGAACACTCAATGCCACCTTTATAGCCACCGAGTTACGGTGTGGTGTTTGATGTCATCAAAGCATCCTTCCGGTGATGGTGATTAGCATGATCTCATGGTCGAAGGAATTAGGTTACTATGTATTAGAAAGCTTATAGCAAATGAACTATTGAAATGACTTGATCTTAATGCTACGCTTATCTATAGGAGTATGTCCATCATACCATTCTCCTAATGATATGAGCTTGTTGTTAATAAAATCTCAATGTTCATGATCAAGAAACCACGATCATCTATTAACCAACAAGCTAGTATTATAAAGAGGCTTTACCAGGGACTCTAATTTAGTTTACAAATCACACAAGCACTAATGTTTCCGGTTAATACTATTATAGCATGAATGTAAACATTTATCATAAACACAAAGATATAATAATAACCACTTTTATTATTGCCTCTAGGGCATATCTCCAACAGAATCGAGGTCAAGGATCCCGGAGGCCTCCTTTCTCCTCATGATTTTTTTACACGCACCTCGTCGATAGCTGTGTAGATTGTACGCATGGGCACTGCTCAGAAGAGCTGCCTCCCTTTGGGGTTACACGGACCCGGGTAGAGCTTCCGCCGGTAAGCTCGGCATAGTGCAAGCTCCACCGCCCGCTTCTTCTTGAACCGCTTCAGCCAGTACACGCTCGTGGTCATGCATCGTGCCATCACCCTCTTCCGCTCCGGCAGCTTGTGGCGCCGCTCTTCGATCTACATTGCCAATTCGGTGCCACGCAAGGGCGGTGCCACGAGCAAACCAGCATAGCTGAGCTCGAAGCCGGTTGAAAGCCTTGCACGCGCCGGTGCGAGGATGCCATAGTGGACGAACATCACAGCCTCGTAGAAATTGAGGTTGGGATTCTCCATGGCGGCGGTGGTGGCGAGAGGGGGATCGAGGGAGGGGCACCTAGATATAGCAAGGAAAAAGGGCGAAAAGACGAAGTAGGAAGCGGCGGGAACGAATCTTTCTCCCACAGCCAGGGCTGGCCCGCGTTGTTTTTAGCTCCATCTGGCGCCCCCACTTGCCCCCTGTGGATAGGGTTCGGCCTGATGGAGCCGGATAACAAAATGGACCACGTTGATGCGAAAAAATTAGAGGACGGGCTGTGCACGATTTTAAGTGCCAGCACCCCCATAGCCCGTTAGGGGTGCTTTAGAGCCCCAAATGGAGATGCTCTAAGAGCACTAGATCTTATCATTCACTTGACATTTATAAGACCGTCCATTCTTTTTAGTATTACAGATCACTAGTGGAAAACGAGGCTCTAGTCTCGGGCTGTAACGGGCTCTAGTCCCGGTTTCGCACCTGGGACTGCGAATTCGGGACTATAGGCCCCTATATCTTGTCCAGGTTTGTGACGAACCGAGACTAGAGGCCAACACGTGGCAGCGGCAACATGGCGGGGACTAGAGGACTTAAGGATATATGCCCTAGAGGCAAATAATAAAGAGTTTTTATTTGACGTATCTCTTGTTCATAATATGTTTTTTATCATGCTATAACTATATTAATACGAAACATTAATACACGTGTGGTATATAAACAACCAGGTCTCTAGTTACCTCTAGTAAACTAGCTCATTAGGCAAGTGATGATCTTATGGTTTAAAGATCATGGTGATAGTGCCGATTGACAATGAGGTCACATCATTGAGAATGATATGATAGACATTCACCCTAAAGTTATTCACAATAGGATCTAGTTACTTAAACGTTCATTATTGATGATAACATAAATGCATCGTGGCTTATATCCTTCGACTGTGAGATAATGCATAATCATTGGTTTCGAGGGAGACTTTGGCGATATCAAGTATCAAGCCATCAAAGGGTTGTCATAAAGGTATCATTGGGTTTCCTGAAGAAATGGGCCGAGGAGTTTTTATCAAGACCGGGATTTGTCAATCGAAGTAACGGATAGATACACGTGGTCAACTCGGTGACGTTGGTTAACGGAGCTTGCAAGCGTATGATTGGATCATGGAATGCAACGGCATGGGAACAAGTAAACGAATTCATCGGTAACAAGATCGGACACAAGTATGGAGATGCTTGACATCAAATCTCAGATGACCTAGGTATCGTAAGGCAAAGGGAATAGGACTGGCGCAGTTAAGGTTCAAGCGATGAGATTAATCGTGAGGGCACGGGGATCAGTATGGACATCTAGGTCCCGATGTTAATCATTGGTATAAGAAGAGTCTTGGTCATGTTCGTAGCAACTCCGAGCCGAAGGGTGGCACACTTAAGGGTGGGGACGCTTTGGGATCGAACCGGCACCAAAGGAGAAACGAGAGAGCGAGAAACCGGAAAGGTTCTGGGTATTATCCGATCTTGATCGAAAGGGGTCCGAAAGGAGTTTCGGAGTATTAAATATAGTAATATATGTGTTTTATATTAATTAGTTGAATTAATATTAAAAAATAATATATTTTATTTTTATGGGTAGCCTCTTAATATTGGGTCGCTTCTACGAGGGCCCATAGGGGTAGGCACCTAAGGGGAAAGGGAAAGGGGAAAAGGAGGGCCACCAGCCAAACCCTAGGGTTTCCCACCGTCCAAGCCCTAGGGTTTTACCATCCCCCTCCACCTATAAATAGAGGATCCCCCTCCCCTCTATTTGTACCTCAACAAGTTCTCTCCTCTCCCCTAAACCCTAGAGCTCTCTCCATTAGACTGGATCTAGCTACTTGGTTTAGTTCTCCATGTCTGCACTACCGTCGTGCATAGGACGGTCTGACTTCCTTCTTCTTCCGCTGCTCTATTGGATCGGATTCCGGGAGACGTCCCTACACAGGACGTGTGTAGAGCTCCGAGGCACAACATTTGAGGCGCTATCTTCATCGCTATATGCCTACCTGCGTAAGGAGTGCCATGGTCTTCAAGGGTATGAAATCCATTCTGAATCTCCGTTACTTATGTCTACATAGTATAGATCTTGGTGATCGTGTTCGTGTAGGTAGAATTTTTTTGTTTTCTACTACGAACCCCAATAGTGGTATCAGAGCCAAATCTATGGGTAGACATGTCGTATGGATAGAACACATAGTAGTATGTGGGCGTTGATTCTCTAGTTACGACCCTCTTTTCATGTTCTTGTCATATCACGGGATTGATTGATGAAGCATCCCAGACCGACCTTACTCTTAATCTTACGCAAGACTAGTTCCACGCTCAACATACGGCTTGTTCTATATAAGTGGTTGGCGGGTATTTGTCTCTCTTTCAACAGTTGATATGACCTTTACACCAGATGGACCTGAAAAAGGAGCGAAGAGACAATCATTGAATCAACATTGTGGCTCAACGTTCATAGGTGGGAAGTGGTTCTACCATGAAATCCCTAAAGCCACGTACAACTTGAAAAAACATAAAGTAGAAGCATCTAACTTTGTTTTGCAGGAGCGTATGTCATGACCTGGTAATGGTAAGTTTATGAAACGATTGTCCATTGGAGCTCTTGATGGAGATAAAGGTGATGCAACCATGTCATGGCACCATGCTTAAGAAGTATATGTACTCACATCCTTTTTGGCATAGTATACTAGTTATACGACGGTATCTAAATAGGATGATCCCTCCCAAATCTTCTATATCTAAATAGGAGTTCCCCACTACCTTATTTTCCTGCACATGCAAGCACTCCACCTCATCAAGCCACCAAATCATCTACTTTTTCCACGTCATCCGATTTGGAATTTTTCCACAATATAAATAGGCAGTGTCGGAGGCACTTCGTCCCGTTTAGCTACCCTTCCTCTAAGCTGTAACTGCAGGCATGAAGATAAAGATGCAGGCACTACCGTAGCTGCATTAAATTAATTGAATTCTCTCCTCGCTCTTCATCTCCTCCACACAAGTAAATGATGGAATTATTATATTAGCCGCTCTCATCTCGAACCTATGGAGCTGTTACGTTCATGTTGTCTTCACCGTAGCTCTCGAGCAAAGCTGGGAGGCAGCACCCGGACTGCAGTCTTAGCCGCCATCTTCCGCACCTTCTATTTGACCTCTCTGCCCAGAGCATGTCATTAGGTTTTATTCAACAACTTTTTCTATGAAATATCATGCGCTCTATATGAAAGAATTGCAGGCCCGGGTTCTCCCTGCTCATCACGTGTCTTGCACAGTATGAATCTGGAGCCCTTTCCTTCGTCTCTTCAATCCCCTCGCTATATAAGGTTCGTCCATATTTTTCCTCTCCAAATCCTCATTATGTTACTGCTTTATTGTCATCCTGTATATGGTAGTATGTTGATTGAGTTATAGAGGATTTTCTATGACACTTCTAGATCTATTTTACATCCTTGGGTTACCTCCTGGGTTTTACCATTTCCCGGACTCTTAATTTAGCATGAGAATACTAATTGAATCCACTAACCGTTATTTTTCATTAAAAGACTCAAACTATGTACTACTACTATAGCTCTACATTCTATCCAGACAAGCGCATGAACAAAAAGAACAATGAGTTTTAGATATCAGCTAGCATTTCAACTGCTGCACCTTACAATATATTTGCCTAATAACTGTCATGATGCAGATGAGTCAGCGAAAATGATGAATGCAGCCAAGTCAGTATTCCTGACAAGGATTCGTTCTGTCCAGGTAACTCAATTTCCCATATATTTATAGCAATCAAATTTGAATGCATATTCTCATATGACATCCACTTCATTCCCTCTATTTGCCAGTGAAAAGAACTTGATCTTACTAATGGAAAAAACGCAAGCAAGAGTGTGTATTGCTACTCAAATCATCTGTCCAATGATGCTCCAAAATGTAGTTTTCACTTAGTAACACTCGTGTAGCAGTACAAAGAACAAGACCACATGCAACATCTCAGAACAAGTAGAGTAATTGTTGCCACGATATATTATCAGAGGGAGTACTATTCATCAGTAATTAGCATACTTGGCACACTAGCTACCAGTTGGTGCCTTCCTAATGATGCGGCAATCAGAGATCATCCGGTTGTGCTACAAAGATTACATGCTTCAGTATCTTCTGTTCTGTCAGTTACCTATATAATCTTGCTGATATTGGTAATTATTTACTAGGACATGTCTACATAACTGAGAGAAGTTCATATACTTCATGTGTTCCCATTACTACAAAACTGAATATATGTCTTCATGCATGACTAGATGTATGTTCACAAATATATTATACATCAGTACCAATTCTGAGAAAGAATGACCATTCACGCCTTGCTTGCCATGTGTAGCTCTTTTCTCCTGCAATTGTTTTCCTATGTTTCTTCTTGCTTGAAATAATATTTCATAGTAACACACTCATCAATCACATCAATGGTGAACCACTGGTCTGGGCAGTGAGGAAGGTGAGTTGGATGTCTCATGTCAAATGAGACTTTCTCCTCACCAAATTCAAGCGTGAGCTTAGCATCTTTCACATCGATGGCAGCCCCCACCTTAGCTAGAAAAGGTCTCGCCAATAGGCTCGCTCTTATCCCCCATCTCCAAGACAACAAAATCAACTGGAAATGCGAACTTACCAACTATCACATGGACATTGACCAAAATGTTTTATGAAAAAATACTATCACAAAAATATTTTTCCTATCAAATTATTGGTTCAGGTTTTCTTACTCTTTTCTACAGGTACCTCTCTAATTGTTGGTTCAAGTTTTCCTATGATTTCCTACGTGTGTACTCCTCTAAAGCCACAACAAAATCTCGCCGCAACGCGCGGGGTATTATCTAGTTCCAATAATAGTGTTCTCCTCGTGTGTGCACCACCAAGAAAGTTCTTCGGTATGAGGCAGTCTGTGACGATCGAGTGTCAGACATACCTATGTTCGCATATAGTGGCTGTAAGAAAGGTTACACATCAATACGCACGAGTTTGATTTGGCGAGCCTAGCATGTGCAGACATGGCCTCGGGACATAGAGACCGAAAGGTCAAGCATGAGTCACATGGAGATGTGATCGACATTCAGAATATACACTTTGGACCCTGAGAATCCTCCTAACCCCCTACAAGCTCAACTATGTCTTAGAGGCAGAACTGCCCGCCAAACCCGCAGACACCGCCACTGAGGATGAAAAGAATGTATGGCAGTCCAAGGTGGATGATTCCGCCCTCATCCAGAGTGGAATGCTCTATGCCATGGAGCCAGAGCTTCAAAGGCGTCTTGAGAAGATGGATGCATTTGTGATCCTTGAGGATCTCAAAGTCGTCTGTCACATCCCAAGATTTTCCAAATCTTGTAATATGGAAAATAAATAAACAAAATAAATAATTGTTGAAAATAAGGGTGAAAAGAAACTTTTTGTTTCTAATTAGAAACTTAAAATCCCATCCTGAACAAACTTTGGTTAATGTTTGAATCCAACTAAATTCAACTCAAGTGGATTGCATTCTTCATAAAATGCATCTGGAAATTTAAACACTTGGAAAATAAACCAAAACCCTAAAACCCTAATGGAAGAAAAACATTTCCAAGTTCCTATGGATTCGAACCATCCAAAATTGGTCAAACAAACATTTCAAAATGATCAAGAATGACAAATGGAAATATTATAAAACCATATGAATTGGTTTCACTTAATTTGGAGCCATAGATAAAATCTTATGAATTTAAATAAGATAAGGAAATTGAATTTCCAAAGCTATTAAAGCACTTATCTAAAATCCATACCAAATGGTGATCAAATAATCCTAAAAGATATTTAAAACTATAAACAAATATTAAATAAGATTCTACAAATTAGAATCACCAAGTTTCGATCTATAAATAGAAAGATATAGATTTTATAAGATAAAGATAGAAATATTAAATGAGGAATATTTAAAGGCCAAATTAACTCTTGACCTAATACATAATAAAATGTAATAAATATAATACAAATCCAAATAAAATAATGGTTAAGGAATTTTCAAATTAATTAAGAGGGCATTAACCAAATCCTATTCTATTTTGAATAAAGACAAGTACCCAATTTAAAATGATTAATAAATCATATTAAAATTATTCCAAATAATTCAAGGTGAATTATTTGACATCCAAATAAACAAATAAAATCTACTGAGAAGACTTGGAAAGATTTAGATTTAAAATGGAGTTTAACAAACATTAATTAATACAAGGGCCTATTTTAATTAATTAATATTTCCTAAAAAGAATAAATATATTATTCTAAATTTGACTTTAGAATGTATTATTAATCAGTATTAAAATATACTCAAAGTTTGGTTGGAGTTTGAATTCAAAAGAATGTTTGAAATAATTAAACAAAATCAAAACAGAATATTAGAATTGGAAAAAGAAAAGAGAAACAGAACAAAAAAAATGAGCAAAGCCAGCCCAACCCAGCTAGCCCACTAAGCCCAGCAGCCACTCTCACTGCCCCCCCCCCCGAACCGTTTTCTTCTACCCGCGAACGAACCCGCAAGGTCGCTGATGGTTGGACCCCACCTTTCCCCTCTCTCTTTAACCGACAGGCGGACCCCATCGCCACCTCAGCATCTTCCCCACCCGCGCTAACCTCGCCGACCGTTTCTGGCCGTTGAAGACATCGTCAATACGCATTACTGCCTCCATTAATCCCCCCCGACCTCGCATACTTAATCGACGTGCTCCTCTCTCCCTTTCCCCCCAACCAGCGCCACCAGAGAGCCACCAGGCTGCTCCGATTTTGCTCGGAACCATCACTGCCTCCGGCAAGCTCCGGTGAAGATTCCGGCGCCGTCTGACCCTCTCTCGCCTCCTAGTTCACGCGAGCGTGATCCCCAGTCTCTGGCACACCTCCCAGTGTTGCCCGTTCATCCGCGCGTGCTCTGCTTCGTCGACAACATCATCACTGAACAAGCGCTGTCGTCTGCTTCAACTCCGGTGACGCCACCCTGTAAGCCGCGTCTCCCCCTCCATCTCTGGATGACCCTCCGACACTCACCACTATCCCGCGCATCTAACCATGCTTTCCTTTTTCTCTGGCATGCTCTGAAGCCTCGTCTTCAACATCGTCTGAGCACACCCGACCGTTCCACGAACTCCGGCGAGCAATCGTCAACGTCTCTGTTCTCCCCTTGGCAAACCAAAGTACCAACGAGAATCAGCGCATCAAGGCGATTCTGGTGAGCATCCTCACACCTCCCCGCACGTCCTAGTTCATCGGCATCATCACTGACAGAGCGCGCCGCCGCCTGTCGCCGCCGCTAGCGCCGCCCGTTTAGGGTTAGCCGCTTAGGGCCGTTAGATCTTGATCCACTGGTTGCGATTGATCTTAACTCGAAAGGGTAAGTTTGATCCTGCGCCGTACGATTTCATTTTGATCCAACGCACCACACACCAAGATCCGCACGAAACGTTTTCGACGAATCAGAACAGTCCACGTGGCCAGCCTTTTGTTTTAAAAACAGAAACTAATCTATTAGATGTTTGATTTTGTAAATTGCATAACTTTTGATCCACACGTCCAAATTTTGCAAATTTTATATCAATGGAATCAGCAAGACAAACCATATCCAACAATGCACTTTGTTTAGTAAATTTATTCTGTTAAATTGGTTGTTTTTGCAGAAACTTGTGTAGGCATATTTAGAGTATAAAATTCATTCTAAAATTATTTTTGTGATAAAATCTTTGGAAAATGGTTTGTTTTGAACCTACTGACCATATAAAACAACTTGTGGAGTTAAAAGTATATTTTGTGAAGTTAAAACATGAATCCTTGATTTAGAACATTTCTAGTCAAATAAAAGTAATGTTATTATATTAAAAATGCTTTTGGAGGAAAATCCTTGGGAAATGTTTTGGATTTAAACTCTCTGACCCTAAACACAAAGTTTTATGATTTAAAAATGTATTTGGTGAATCCTATAAATATTATTGCTTTGCTAAAGGCATTTTCAACCACATAAAATATTGATTGGTTTAAAAATGATTTATATGTAAAATCTTTTGCAAATGATTTTGCCACTTATATAAAATGACTAATAGGTGTTTTAGAATGTTTATAACCTATTAGAAACCACTTTTCCAAATAAAAACAATCTTTAGCATGCTTGCATGCATTGTTTTGTTTCTATTATTTTATGTGATGTTTGCTTGAACGGTAGATTGAAATATTGCTTGCTTGATTGAATTGTAGTGGAATTTGAAGAGTGTGAATATTGCAAGATCAAGGAGTGAACTTATATTATCTACCAAAAAGGCAAGTGATGCTTCATACTTTTGTCCCATTATTTCCACTATGCATTAGTAATATTTCTAAGTAGGTCTTGCATGGAATTTTTGCTAAGTATAAACTATGCCATGGGAAATCCTAGTCGATGAAACCTTAGTAGAATTTTCCTAGGTTAAGATTCCTACTACTATCATGCTTAGCTTAACTAGTAGAAAACAAGGGTGGATTATAGTCATGCTATGGAATATTTCGAAGTCAAGGACTTGTGTTTTGTTTAATAAAACAACTAAGTGAATAAATCACCTGGGTGGAATGGAAGGAATGGTTTGTGTTGAGTGGTTACACAAGGCCCATTTCTATGGTTTACCTTGTGTATCTCACTTGTGGATGGCCATCCAGGAACAAAGGGATTTGAGATGCCAAATGTTAAGAAGCTTCTAGTGCAGCCACATGGCATTATGGGCTCTGCCTGGATCATATAGGTTGCAATAACTTAGCCATTTGGACAGTTGGTGGTAGTGGGATGATAGGTTGGAGCGCGTCCATTTGGTCTAAGGGAAGGCTTCTGAAAGGTCCTGTCTTGGTGAAAATCAAGTCTTGTGGGGAAAGTGCACAACCTCTGTAGATGGAAGAATCTAAGTACTTAGCCATGTCCCTGGTATTGGACAAATTGAGCATCAAGACATGGAAGCTATCAAGAATCTCGTCATCCCAATTTCTAAGTTAAAAACTTGTGGTTGAACAAGGGTTGAAGGATCACCAATTTCTATTGGGAGATGCCTTGGGTGATTTTGTCAAGCAAAAACTTAGTGTTTTCAAATGATAAGGAAAATCTATTTTGAGCAAAGCAAGCCTAAGCTCCACTTAGCCAAATGCATATAGATGATAGACTCCACTATACTACCATAGTATCACTTGCCAATACAATTCAAATGTATTGACCCTTGTGGATGTAACTTGTTATGTTGCAGGTTTGTTTGATATTAGTGAAGTGTGTTGGAATAGGATTACAAGTCTACAACCAACATGTTTTCCTGTGGCACTTTGAAGATGAAGGACTCCATGCTATTGTTATATTCTACTGCATTGTAATAAGATAGCCAAATGAGCTATGTAAGATGTAATAAATTATTTTATTCCTGGTTATAAAGTTGTATTATGACCTTTGTTTCTTGATATTACATCTTAACTGTGGATGCTAGCTATTGATCCAGGGACTAGCATTGTAAACACAGGGATCTCTACCTTATTAAAGGTTGGGAACTCTTACAGATGGTATCAGAGCATTGTGTTGCTTGTAGGATTGTAACCCTAGGATTGGACAAAACCTCTTAGAAAAATAGGAGTTATATTTGTTCAAAAAACTTATTTACAAACAATCTTGTATACTCTTTCCTCAACCTTTTGGTTTTGATTCTACATCTCTTCCTTTTCAAACTTGATGGACAAGACCCCAACATGAGCAAAGACTTCAACATCATCAAAGACTTCAACTTTATTTTCACCAAGGACTTCAACTTGGATATCACTAAAGACTACAAGTGAGACAAGAAATATTACTCAAGACTTGAATGCTAAGGAAATACAACTTAGAAGGAACCATCGTCACCTTTGAAGTTTTGTGACAAAGATGCAAGAAATTCTCCAAGGATACAAAGATATTGATCAAGAAGAACCAACTAAGAAGGATGGAATGCTCTCAAGTGAACCATATAGTTGGACCACCATATTAAGTTTAGATCAAACCCACCAACTTATGAGGTGCAGCAAAAATATTTTATTGCCTAAAAATGTGCTTGAAACTTGTTGTTTGAGTGGAATGTTTGTTTGTGATTGCTTGCACATTGCTTGTGTGAATTGTGATGTGTGTGATTAGAATTAATTCCTTAGAAATCTTTTGCTTATTCTAATCCCAATCCAACCCAAACAGATGACTACTCCAAGAAACTCCAACATCAAGAATGGTGACAACAACAACCAAGAGATCAACATGAGAGAACTCATAGTAACCCAAACCCAGTTGAACCAAGTGACAACTCAGTTTTTAGCCAACAACAGTGAGTTAGATCCAACCATGCAAAGGTTTTTGGAAACCCAAACTCAATTGATTCAAAAGGTGACAAATCAAATGATCAACATGGGAGACAACCCTTCCCAAAGAATTTGTGACAACAAGGATGTCAAGGATGATATTCTAGAAGGAACTCAAGCTTGCAATATTTGTGGAGACAAGGATCACACTTCCAAAGAGCATGAAGATCAATGCCCTAATTGTGAAGAGAAACATCCAACTAATCAATGCCCCATATCTCAATCTACTTGTTTCCCATGTGAAGGAAATAATCATGTCCCTATCCAATGCCCCATCTATTCCATAGTTCAACAAAGGAAACAAGGTGGAGTGCAACAACAGATTGTAGACTTCCATGAGAGAACAACTTCCACCAAGAAGGATGATGACAAAGGAAAATCTCAGCTTGCACCTCCATGCAATATGACTCAATTTGATGGACCAAAGAGGAGACATATGTATTACCCAAGGAAAAGATCAAGGAGACCAGGAAACTTTCCCACCTTTGAGATAAGATATGAAGAGCATGAACTAGAAGCCCTCCTAGCTTTGGAGAAACCCAAGAAGAAGAAGGAAAAAAGTCAAGTGCAGTGTTGCCATTGCAAAGAGATGGGACACTATGCCAATGAATGTCCAGAGAAGAAACAAAAATATAAGGAGATTAACCAAGTATGGTGCAACAACTGCAAGGAGCTAGGCCATTATGTGTCAACCTGTCCACAGAAGATACGTGAAGAACTCAATCTTGTCAAATGTTACAATTGTGGTAACCAAGGAAATTATGCAAGCAATTGTCCAGAAAAGATGAAGCACAAGATAAAGCCTATGAAGGATCTCAGCCTTGTCACATGTTTCAAGTGTGGAAACAAAGGACACTATGCAGATGTTTGCCTAGAGAGATTTCAACAAGATCCCAAGCAAGCCAGGAAGTAATCTAGTTGGAAAATATTTTAAGGGTGGTAGTACCCTAGTTACTGTGAGCCAACTTGTAACCCTATCTTTCCCAAATCTCGGGACGAGATTTATTTTAAGGGTGGTAGCCTGTCACATCCCAAGATTTTCCAAATCTTGTAATGTGAAAAATAAATAAACAAAATAAATAATTGTTGAAAATAAGGGTGAAAAGAAACTTTTTGTTTCTAATTAGAAACTTAAAATCCCATCTTGAACAAACTTTGGTTAATGTTTGAATCCAACTAAATTCAAATCAAGTGGATTGCATTCTTCATAAAATGCATCTGGAAATTTAAACACTTGGAAAATAAACCAAAACCCTAAAACCCTAATGGAAGAAAAACATTTCCAAGTTCCTATGGATTTGAACCATACAAAATTGGTCAAACAAACATTTCAAAATGATCAAGAATGACAAATGGAAATATTATAAAACCATATGAATTGGTTTCACTTAATTTGGAGCCATAGATAAAATCTTATGAATTTAATAAGATAAGGAAATTGAATTTCCAAAGCTACTAAAGAACTTATCTAAAATCCATACCAAATGGTGAGCAAATAATCCTAAAAGATATTTAAAAGGATAAACAAATATTAAATAAGATTCTACAAATTAGAATCACCAAGTTTGGATCTATAAATAAAAAGATATGGATTTTATAAGATAAAGATAGAAATATTAAATGAGGAATATTTAAAGGCCAAATTAACTCTTGACCTAATCCATAAGAAAATAGAATAAATATAATCCAAATCCAAATAAAATAATGGTTAAGGAATTTTCAAATTAATTAAGAGGGCATTAACCAAATCCTATTCTATTTTGAATAAAGACAAGTACCCAATTTAAAATGATTAATAAATCATATTAAAATTATTCCAAATAATTCAAGGTGAATTATTTGACATCCAAATAAACAAATAAAACCTACTGAAAAGACTTGGAAAGATTTAGATTTCAAATGGAGTTTGAAAAACATTATTAAATCTTATTTGAATTAATACAAGGGCCTATTTTAATTAATTAATATTTCCTAAAAAGAATAAATATATTATTCTAAATTTGACTTTAGAATGTATTATTAATCAATATTAAAATCTACTCAAAGTTTGGTTGGAGTTTGAATTCAAAAGAATGTTTGAAATAATTAAACAAAATCAAAACAGAATATTAGAATTGGAAAAAGAAAAGAGAAACAGAACAAAAAAAATGAGCAAAGCCAGCCCAACCCAGCTAGCCCACTAAGCCCAGCAGCCACTCTCACTCCCCCCCCCCCGAACCGTTTTCTTCTACCCGCGAACGAACCCGCAAGGTCGCTGACGGTTGGACCCCACCTTTCCCCTCTCTCTTTAACCAACAGGCGGACTCCATCGCCACCTCAGCATCTTCCCCACCCGCGCTAACCTCGTCGGTCGTTTCTGGCCGTTGAAGACAGCGTCAATACGCATTACTGCCTCATTAATCCCCCCCCCCAACCTCGCATACTTAATCGACGTGCTCCTCTCTCCCTTTCCCCCCAACCAGCGCCACCAGAGAGCCACCAGGCTGCTCTGATTTTGCTCGGAACCATCACTGCCTCCGGCAAGCTCCGGTGAAGATTCCGGCACCGTCTGACCCTCTCTCGCCTCCTAGTTCATGCGAGCATGATCCCCAGTCTCTGGCGCACCTCCCAGTGTTGCCTGTTCATCCGCGCGTGCTCTGCTTTGTCGACAACATCATCACTGAACAAGCGTTGTCGTCTGCTTCAACTCCGGCGACGCCTCCCTGTAAGCCACATCTCCCCCTCCATCTCTGGATGACCCTCCTACACTCACCACTATCCCGCGCATCTAACCATGCTTTCCTTTTTCTCTGGCATGCTCTGAAGCCTCGTCTTCAACATCGTCTGAGCACACCCGACCGTTCCACGAACTCTGGCGAGCAATCGTCAACGTCTCCGTTCTCCCCTTGGCAAACCAAAGCAACGATGAGAATCAGTGCATCAAGGCGATTCTGGTGAGCATCCTCACACCTCCCCGCACGTCCTATTTTGTCGGCAGCATCACCGACAGAGCGCGCCACCGCCTGTCGCCGCCGCTAGCGCAACCCGTTTAGGGTTAGCCGCTTAGGTCCGTTAGATCTTGATCCACTGGTTACGATTGATCTTAACTCGAAAAGGTAAGTTTGATCCTGCGCCGTACGATTTCATTTTGATCCAACGCACCACACAGCATGATCCGCACGAAATGTTTTCGACGAATCAGAACAGTCCACGTGGCCAGCCTTTTGTTTTAAAAACAGAAACTAATCTATTAGATGTTTGATTTTGTAAATTGCATAACTTTTGATCCACACGTCCAAATTTTGCAAATTGTATATCAATGGAATCAGCAAGACAAACCCTATCCAACCATGCACTCTGTTTAGTAAATTGCTTCTGCTAAATTGGTTGTTTTTGCAGAAACTTGTGTAGGCATATTTAGAGTATAAAATTCATTCTAAAATTATTTTTGTGATAAAATCTTTGGAAAACGGTTTGTTTTGAACCTACTGACCATATAAAACAACTTGTGGAGTTAAAAGTATATTTTGTGAAGTTAAAAGATGAATCCTTGATTTAGAACATTTCTAGTCAAATAAAAGTAATGTTATTATATTAAAAATGCTTTTGGAGGAAAATCCTTGGGAAATGTTTTGGATTTAAACTCTCTGACCCTAAACACAAAGTTTTATGATTTAAAAATGTATTTGGTGAATCCTATAAATATTATTGCTTTGCTAAAGGCATTTTCAACCACATAAAATATTGATTGGTTTAAAAATGATTTATATGTAAAATCTTTTGCAAATGGTTTTGCCACTTATATAAAATGACTAATAGGTGTTTTAGAATGTTTATAACCTGTTAGAAACCACTTTTCCAAATAAAAACAATCTTTAGCATGCTTGCATGCATTGTTTTGTTTCTATTATTTTATGTGATGTTTGCTTGAACGGTAGATTGAAATATTGCTTGCTTGATTGAATTGTAGTGGAATTTGAAGAGTGTGAATATTGCAAGATCAAGGAGTGAACTTATATTATCTACCAAAAAGGCAAGTGATGCTTCATACTTTTGTCCCATTATTTCCACTATGCATTAGTAATATTTCTAAGTAGGTCTTGCATGGAATTTTTGCTAAGTATAAACTATGCCATGGGAAATCCTAGTAGATGAAACCTTAGTAGAATTTTCCTAGGTTAAGATTCCTACTACTATCATGCTTAGCTTAGCTAGTAGAAAACAAGGGTGGATTATATTCATGCTATGGAATATTTCTAAGTCAAGGACTTGTGTTTTGTTTAATAAAACAACTAAGTGAATAAATCACCTGGGTGGAATGTAAGGAATGGTTTGTGTTGAGTGGTTACACAAGGCCCATTTCTATGGTTTACCTTGTCTATCTCACTTGTGGATGGCCATCCAGGAACAAAGGGATTTGAGATGCCAAATGTTAAGAAGCTTCTAGTGCAGCCACATGGCATTATGGGCTCTGCCTGGATCATATAGGTTGCAATAACTTAGCCATTTGGACAGTTGGTGGTAGTGGGATGATAGGTTGGAGCGCGTCCATTTGGTCTAAGGGAAGGCTTCTGAAAGGTCCTGTCTTGGTGAAAATCAAGTCTTGTGGGGAAAGTGCACAACCTCTGTAGATGGAAGAATCTAAGTACTTAGCCATGTCCATGGTATTGGACAAATTGAGCATCAAGACATGGAAGCTATCAAGAATCTCCTCATCCAAATTTCTAAGTTAAAAACTTGTGGTTGAACAAGGGTTGAAGGATCACCAATTTCTATTGGGAGATGCCTTGGGTGATTTTGTCAAGCAAAAACTTAGTGTTTTAAAATGATAAGGAAAATCTTTTTTGAGCAAAGCAAGCCTAAGCTCCACTTAGCCAAATGCATATAGATGATAAACTCCACTATACTACCATAGTATCACTTGCCAATACAATTCAAATGTATTGACCCTTGTGGATGTAACTTGTTATGTTGCAGGTTTGTTTGATATTAGTGAAGTGTGTTGGAATAGGATTACAAGTCTACAACCAACATGTTTGCCTGTGGCACTTTGAAGATGAAGGACTCCATGCTATTGTTATATTCTGCTACATTGTAATAAGATAGCCAAATGAGCTATGTAAGATGTAATAAATTATTTTATTCCTTGTTATAAAGTTGTATTATGACCTTTGTTTCTTGATATTACATCTTAACTGTGGATGCTAGCTATTGATCCAGGGACTAGCATTGTAAACACAGGGATCTCTACCTTATTAAAGGTTGGGAACTCTTACACCATCATTGCTCCAAAGGCTCGGGTAGAGAGGTATGAAGCTTCCGAGCTCTTCTTCTCTACCAAGATGCAAGAGCATAGTAGTGTGAGCGAGCACGTGGTCAATATGTCTAGCTATGTTCAACACTTCAATGCCCTAGATTGCAAAATCCCGGATGACATAGCGATTGATAGGGTGTTGCACTCCTTGCCGCCTAGCTACAAAGCTTTCGTGATGAACTAGAACATGCAAGGGATGGTTAAGACGTTGGCTGAGTTGTTTGCTATGCTCAAGACTGCTGAGGTGGAAATCAAGAAGGAGCACACGATGTTGATGGTCAATAAGACCACCAACTTTAAGAGCTCAATGGCGGATAAGGGAAAGAATCCTAAGAGGGATGGCAAGCAAGTTGCACGTTCCCCTAAGGGCCCAAAGCCAAAGACCGATGTCGTGTGCTACTACTGCAAGGGAGACGGGCACTAGAAGCGCAACTGCCCCAAGTACTTCGATGACAAGAAAGCCAACAAGTTTGCCGCAAAAGACAAAGGTATATGTGATATACATGTTATTGATGTTTTCCTTACAAGACAGGAGAAAAATCTGGGTATTTGATATCAGTTGTGTTGCTCAAATTTGTAACTCCCAGCAGGAGCTACGGAATAAGCGGTGCCTGGGAAGGGACAAAGTGACGTTGCGCATCGGCAACGGGTCGAAGGTCGATGTCAAGGCCGTCGGCGATTTGTCTCTGCGTCTACCTTCAGGATTAATATTAGTTTTGAATAAGTGCTATTTTGTACCTTCCTTAAGCAAGAATATTGTGAGTGGATCTTGCTTTTTCAAGATCGTTATTCGTTTAAATCCAAAACAAGTGGTTGTTCTATTTTTATGAATGATGTCTTTTATTTTCATGCGCGTGTATGTAAATGTTTATTCTTACTAGATCTTGATGGTAGTAATCACATCCATAACATTGATGCCAAACAAATCAAAGCATGATGACGATAATACCATGTATATATGGCATTGCCATCTTGGTCATATTGCCATTAAGCGCATGCAGGATCTTCATTCTGATGGACTTCTAGGATCATTAGAGTTTGAATCTCTTGATACATGCGAGCCTTGTCTCATGGGCAAGATGACCAGGAAACCCTTCTCCGATATGGAGCGGGCAATAGACCTATTGAGAATCATACATACTGATGTAAGTGGTCGATGAGTGTCTCAACACACAATGGATATTGTTATTTTGTTACCTTTACTGATGATTTGAGTAGATACGTGTATATCTACTTGATGAAGCATAAATCTGAAACCTTTGAAAAGTTCAAGGAATTTCAGAAAGAGGTAGAGAATCAACTCAACAAGAAGATTAAGCATCTCTGATCAGATCGGGGAGGCGAATACTTGAGTTATGAGTTTGTCATGCACTTGGGGAACTATGTTATAGTACCACAACTTACACCAGCCAGAACACCACAACGTAATGGTGTGTCGGAATGACGTAACCGCACTCTATTGGATAGTTTCCGGTCCATGATGTCTTTGACTAATTTGTCTGTGTTGTTTTGGGGCAATGAATTATAAATCGCCGCTTTTATTCTAAAGAGAGCACTATCCAAATCCATGGAGACAACCCCATATGAGATATGGCGTGGCAAGAAGCCAAAGTTGTTGTTCTTGAAAGTTTCGGGATATGAGGCTTACGTTAAGAAACTATAACCTAACAAACTCGAACCTAAATTGGAAAAGTGCATCTTTGTAGTATACCCAAAGGAGACTATTGGTTATACCTTCTACAACAAAGCCGAGGGAAAAACATTTGTCGCTAAGGACAACATCTTTATAGAGAAACAGTTTCTCGCGAAAGGAGTTAGTGGAAGGAAGATAGAGCTAGATGATATCGTTGACCCTTCTCTCCAAATACCGAGTAGTGCAACGAAAACTATTCTGGAACCGCCCTCTATTGTGGAAAGAGAAATGAATGATACATATCATAACATCGAAGCTCCTACAGTTCGGAGCATGCTGTCCTAGATTGGTACAGTAGCCTTGTGATGGCAGTCTTGTTAGATGAACAAGAGGAACCTAAAACCTACAAAGAAGCAATGGAGAGTGCTGACTCCGAGAAATGGCTACAAGCCATGAAATCCGAGATAGGATCCATGCATGAGAACAAAGTATGGAACTTGGTGGATCTCCTTGAAGGTCGAAAGGCCGTGGAGAATAAATGGATCTTTAAGAAGAAGATAGATGCTGATGGCAATGTGATTGTCCATAAGGCAAGACTTGTCGCAAATGGTTTCCGACAAATGGAAGGAATTGACTACAGCGAGGCATTTTCTCTTGTGGCAGTGTTGAAATCTGTCCGAATTTTACCAGCAATTGTTGCATATTATAATTATGAAATATGGCAGATGGATGTAAAGACCGCCTTCCTCAATGGTCACATTGATGAAGAGTTGTATATGATGCAACCAGAGGGGTTTGTCGATCCTAAGGATGCTGGAAAGGTATGCAAGATTGAGCGTTCCATTTATGGACTAAATCAATCATCTAGGAGTTGGAACAAGCGATTTGATCAAGTAATCAAGAGTTCTAGATTTGTCTAAAATAATCAAGAGGCTTGTATTTATAAGAAACTGAGTGGGAGCTCGGTGGCATTCCTAGTGGTATATGTGGATGGCATACTAATGATTGGGAATGATGTGGATTTATTAGGGAGCATGAAAGAAGAACTGAGTAGTCAGTTTTCCATGAAGGATCTAGGTGAAGCAGCCTATATATTGGGCATTAAGATCTATAGAGATAGATCAAGACGCCTGATAGCATTAAGTCAGAGTACATACATAGAGAAGGTTTTGAAGAAGTTCAAAATGGAAAACGTCATAAGGTGTTTTGTGCCTCTTGTAAGAGGTGTGTCATTGAGTAAGACTCAACGTCCAGTTACAGACATTGATAGAGAAAATATGGTTGAAGTCCCCTATGCCTCAGCCATACGTTCTATCATGTATGCAATGCTATGTACTCGACCCGATGTGGCCCTGGCTGTCAGTTGGATAGGTCCTTTCCAAAGTGATCTAGGAGTAGAACATTGGAAAGCTGTAAAGAATATCCTGAAGTATCTGAAAAGAACTAAGCATATTTTCATAGTCTATGGAGGTGATGATGAAGCTCTGAACATAACTGGTTACGTGGATGCGAGCTAGAACATGGACTCCGATGACTCGAATTCTCAAACGGGGTTTGTCTTTTTGGTGAATGGTGGCGCGGTAACCTAGAGAAGCGCGAAGCAACCAGTGGTGGCATAGTCTTCGATGGAGTCGGAATACATTGTAGTTAACTCTACGGCGAATGAAGTTGTATGGCTATGGAATTTTGTCATCAAACTGGGAGTTGTTCATAATGCGGATGACCCTATGACAATCTACTACGACAACACAGGTGCCATAGCAAACGCGTCGGAACCAATAACTCATTCCATGGATTGTTAAGGATCTAGTAAGTCCAACATTGATTCCTTCGAATGTGTCAATTGGACAAATACGCCCATAGTGACTCAGATGAATATCTTGGCTCCAAAAACTTGCAGTTCTCCCGGTCAACCCTCCAGGACCTAAACAACTCACTTTTCGCCCATGAATAGTTTGTGTCAATGGATTCGTTTGATCAAAAACTTGAGATATAGCCAAGCACATCCAGCTTAGATTCCACACCATTAGACAAAATATTGAGAATGGCGAAGTAAATATTTGCAAAGTGCATACGAATCTGAATGTGGCAGATCCATTTACCAAAAGTATTTCACAAGCCAAGCATGAGCAACACCGGGATAGTATTGGTGTTATGTCATTGCCTATTGTAAAACTAGATTAATTTGTACTCTAGTGCAAGTGGGAGCTGGAGGAGATATGCCCTAGAGGCAAATAATAAAGAGTTTTTATTTGATGTATATCTTGTTCATAATACGTTTCTTACTGTGCTATAATTGTAATAATATGAAACATTAATACGCGCGTGGTATGTAAACGACCATGTCTCTAGTTACCTCTAGTAAACTAGCTCATTGGGCAAGTGATGGTCTTATGGTTTTAAGATCATGGTGATGGTGCCGATTGACAATAAGGTCACATCGTTGGAGAATGATGTGATAGACATTCACCCTAAAGTTAATCACAATAAGATCTAGTTACTTAAACGTTCATCATTGATGATAACATAGAGACATCGTGGCTTATATCCTTTGACTATGAGATAATGCATAGTCATTGTTTTGGAGAGATACTTTGATGATATCAAGTATCAAGCCGTCAAAGGTGATCATAAAGGTATCGTCGGATTTCTTGAAGAAATGGGTTGAGGAGTTTTTATCAAGACCAGGATTTTTCAATCCAAGTAACAGATAGATACACGTGGCCAACTCGGTGACGTTGCACTAATGAAGCTTGCAAGCGTATGATTGTATCATGAAATACAACAACACGGGAACGAGTAAACGAGTTCATCGGTACTGATATCAAACACAAGTATGGAGATGCTTGAGATCAAATCTCTGATGATCTAGGTATTGTAAGGCAAAGGGAATATGACTGTGCAGTTAAGGTTCAAGCGATGAGATTAATCGTGAGGGAACAGGGATCATTATGGACTTCTAGGTCCCGATTTTGTTTTCGAAATGGGGAACAAGGCCCCGGCCTCTGCATCAATAGATGCACACAGCCATTTTATTGCAGCGTTCAAAATATTCAATTTATTACAATCATGGATCTGCGAGGGTTGAGACAAGAATCAACCATCGAAAAACAAAAAGCAGCAAATGACTATTCATTCTGCAATCTACTAGTGTGCCGCCAGCCAGACGCCTGGAAATAGAAGTCCTGAGCAACCATTAGCAACCAGATGCATCCAGAAGTCATGGGTTCCCGCTGATCTGCTGGGAGAAGATATGCCCATAGCTCTATCCAATGCGTCGCCATACGAATAACCTGCAAAAAATTAGTATCCAATTGTTTGTTAAAAATTATATTATTACGGCATCTTCAAATTGCCCAACATAAAGCTGAAACTCCAATACGTATTCTAGCTTTATTTGTCTTATCAATTCCATCTACCCATTTACCAAACATGTTAGTAATGTTAGCTGGAGGCATTATATTGTAAGTAAAGAACACCATGCGCCAAATTATCCTAGCAAACGGACAATGGAGGAACAGATGTTCAACGGTCTCTACAGAATCACAAAAGCAACATTTTTGGCATCCATTCCAATTTCTTTTTGCTAAATTATCCTTTGTCAACAATACTTTGTTACTGAGGAACCACATAAAATTTTTAATCTTTAGTGGGATTTTTAATTTCCACAAGTATTTACGCAAAAATCTAGTATGGCCATTCATTAAGTCTAAATACATAGATTTCATCGTGAATATCCCCGTGGATGATAGTTTCCACACAAATTTATCCGGTTCAGCATTAAGTTGTACTTCTATTAAACGTTGGCCTAAATGTAACCATTCATTCCATTTATTGCCGACAAAGCTCTCCGAAAATCCATATTAAGCGGAACTTGGCGCAATACATAAGCAACTAAGGCATTCTTCGTACGTGCAATGTTATATAATGATGGGTATTGCTGAGCGAGGGGTGTGTCGCCTAACCATACGTCCTTCCAAAAACGCACAGTCAGACCATCCTCAATTCTAAAAACACCTCTATAAAAGAAATCAGCTTTAACTTTCATGAGACCTTTTCAAAAGGGGGAATCTGTTGGTTTTGCATCCACTTGCGACAAAGTTTTATTGTGTAAGTACTTGTTATGAAGCAATTTTTGCCACATTCCATCCTCCGTTAGTAGTTTGAATAGCCATTTGCTAAGCAAACATCTATTTTTAAGTTCAAGTACCTCGATACCTAATCCTCCTTGATCCTTTGGACGGCATAAAATGTTCCACTTTGTTAGCCTATATTTCTTCTTAGTGTCATGATTTGCCAAAAAAATCGTGACCTGAAGAAGTCCAAACGCTTTCTTACCCCTTTGGGTATTTCAAGAAAAGAAAGCATAAACATAGGTAAGCTAGTGAGAACAGAATTTATAAGAACCAGTCTATCTCCATATGAGAGCATACTACTTTGCCAACACCCAAGTTTGGAAACAAAACGACTCTCAATGGGATTCCATTCCGCATTACGTAATTTTCTATAATGGATAGGTACACCCAAGTACCGGAAAGGTAAGGAACCAGTTTCACAGCCAAAAACTGTTTGTACTAATGTTCCATGTCCTTTGCTTCTCCAAAACAGAAAATTTCAATCTTATGGAAATTTATCTTTAAACCAGATAATTGTTCAAATATGCTTAAAATTAACTTCATGTTCAAGGCGTTCTCCAAATCATGCTCCATAAACAATATAGTATCGTCTGCATATTGAAGTATAAAAACCCCTCCCTCCACCAAATGAGGGATGAGACCCCCAACAAGGCCGTCCTCTCTAGCCCGTCTATCAGCAACTATATTAAAAAGAATCGGAGACAACGGATCACCTTGTCTCAAACCTTTTCGTGTCTGAAAAAATGACCAATGTCATCATTGACCCTTATTCCTACACGGCCACCTTGCACAAAATTTTGAATCCATCCACAAAAATTAGGATCAAAACCTTTCATACGAAGAACTTGTTGCAGAAAAGGCCATTTAACTTTATCGTATGCTTTTTCAAAATCAATTTTAAATAGCACACCATTAAGTTTCTTTCTATGCAACTCATGAATTGTTTCATGTAATACGACCACTCCCTCAAGGATGTGACGCCCAGGCATAAAAGCTGTTTGAGTGGGTCTAATCACCTTATTAGCCAAATCTATAACGTGATTAGTAGCCACTTTACTAAATATTTTGAAGCTTACATTTAGAAGACAGATAGGTCTATACTGTTGTATTTGCACTACCTTTTCCTTTTTAGGGAGGAGTGTGATCACACCAAAGTTTAATTTGAATAGTGGTAACTCTCCTTTATGTAACTGACTAAACATAGCCATCAAATCTATTTTTATCACTTCCCAAAATTTCTGATAAAACTCTGCGGGAAAACCATCTGGCCCAAGAGCTTTATTATGTTCCATCTAAGAGATAACCTCAAAAACTTCCTTATCAGTAAAATCTTTCGTTAGGATAACGTTCTCCTCTGAAGACAACTGCGGTATATCCTCAATCCGGTCCTTCATGAGAAACCATTTAGATCAGGATTACCAAAAAGTTTTTTATAATACTCAGAAATATAGACCTTTAGATTGTTTTCTCCCACTATGGTTCCTTCCTCTTGTTCCAATTGGAAAATTTTCTTCTTTATGTGTTTGCCATTAGCGATTAAGTGAAAATATTTAGTATTATTTCCTCCTTCTTGCACATGTTTGACCTTGGCTCTTTGAGCCCATTTGGTCTCTTCATCCCTCATAAGAGAATTAATACGTTCATTAGCATCTTTCAAAGTTTCTCTTTCTATTGTAGACAAAGGAGTAGATTCGACTTTAATATCTAAATCATCAATGATCGATAATAGCCTCCCATTTTCTATCTTGTAGTTTCCACTTAGGTTCTTCGCCCACCCTTTTAAGAAACGACGCAAGTGTCTGGTGATCATTGATACAAGAAGAGTCTTGTTCATGTCCGTGGCAACTCTGAGCCGAAGGGTGGCACACTTAAGGATGGGGACGCTTTGGGATCGAACCGACACTGAAGGAGAAGTGAGAGAGAGTGTAACATCCCAAAAATACTAAGCTTGGATCATCAAACTCTAATCATCAAAATTAGGGTTAACAAAAAACTTTTCTAAATAAAATTATGAATGCATGCATATGTGTATGCATGGATTTTGAATTCTTTTAGAACCACCTTGTTTGTTTGTTTCATTGCTTGTAAAATGTTTCTTAGATGAAATAAACATCATCTAAAACATTTCCCACACTTTTCCTAAAGACAAGTAAATCAAAACACATATATTAAATGAATGGTCACTTTGACCAATTTAACTCTCATGCCTACTTTGGCTGTCTCAAACTTTCAGAACCTAACAGAAACTTTTCTATATCTTTGCACCCCTTGAATGTACTCAGAACAAAGTATCAAGGTCCACTTTGTGATTATCCAGAAACTTTCAAATGCATAGTTTAAATGACATTTCAAAATTGAATCTTTATCATATGGGAAGATCCCACTTTTTCAAAAACCACACAAACAAGCTCAACTTTCAAAACCCAAGCATCTGCAGACTCACCAGCACCATCTAGCAAACCCACCAAAAATCTTTTCAAAATTCAAAACTTGATTTCATGCGGCCATTTCATCAAACAGGTTGCAGACACAAATCAAACAAACATCAAACACTATTATGAGCAGTGATTCTTGCCTAACTTGTTTCCTAGTTAGCTCACAACCAGCTCAGTAGATCATCTAGGAAGATTAGCCAAGCACTAGCACCACTGTGAGCTTGCCATTGCCATCAATGGTGAACAGCCGAGCACACCCTTGCCACCCCATAGTCGATAGCAAGCTAGGAGCAGCAGCAAGCCTAGCCAGCATGTCTGGGAGGCAGCCCACCGTCCACCGCCACTCACTGTCCCAGCCGCGAGCGTTGCCAAGCCCTGGACCACACGCACGAACCGCGCCCAGACCGCCAGAGACCATGCCGAGCGTGCGCTAGAGCGCCACCCTCGACCAGCGCCCATAGACCGCGCGCCGCCCTCACTGCGTGCACACACGATCGCCACCAACCCAGGAGACCGCCAGACATCCCCGTTTGCCGCCCCGTGCCGCACAGCCACCGCCCGCCGTCGAAGATGCCGCCTCTGCCGCGCAGAGCATCGCCCGTTCCAGACCAAGCCGCACCGCCCCATGCCTCGAAACCATGTCGTTGAATATCGCCAAGAGACACCGCACCGTCCCCTACCCTTGCCCATGCCATTAGCCGCCTGTAACATCGCCCCCGACGAGCTCACCGTGCGCCCCGACGGTCCCCTCGCTCGACTATAAATAGAGGCCACCCCCGCTCGATTTCTTCACACCATTCTACTCCCCTCTCCTCACTGATCGTGCCACACCGTTCTCAGAGCAAGGCGAGCACCACCCCGCCGGAATTTCACCGGAGCCCGCCGCCTCTGGAGAAGAAGGGAGCCATCGATTTCGTCCACCCCAGGAGCTACGCGACCACCCCTGAGTTCGCCGTCGTCGACTTCGTGGTTCGCCCGCCTCGCCGACCCTCGCCCGTACCCCGGTGAGCCCCCAGCACCCCTCACTGGCCGCGCTAGGTTTCGTTCTCGCCAGCGTTGTCTCGCGTCGATGATGACTCCCAGCCGTTGGATTAGAACTAGATCGAACGATCCACGTTGCCCCATACCGCTTCGCCCAGCCCCGTATCACTGACGAGTGGGGACACCCACTTAAGCAGCCCGCGGGAGCACTGCGCTTAGCAGGCCGGCCCGTTAACTTTTCCCGCGCAGCCCAGTTATTCAAATTAAACTTTTTCCATTTCAATTCAAACACCCTTCTGTACCCAACTTCAAAAATCAACCCAGATCGATTCAGTGCACCAAATTGAATGAAACCAATTTTGTTAGAAAGGTCTGTGAATGCTGAATCCAAGCCTGTTGGATTCAAGTCATTTGGATCTATAGATCACCCATGGTAAAAATAACAAGGCAGAAGCTTTTCTGCATTCAAACATTTTTCAAATTTAAACCTTAATAGCTTTTGAGTTGATTCCAACTCTCAAAAATCACATTTAACCATACCTTTCAGAATATATAAAAATATATAGGTTTACTTGCAGAAATAATGTTCAAGTAATAAAAGAATGCCCCATAGGCATTACTAGCCACTTTAATTAATTCAAATAAAAGGGTAAAACCTTATTAAATTGTGACACCACTTTAAATAACATTCCCATGGACTACAATATGTGGTGATGACATGTGTCAACATGATCCCATGTTTGGTTTGGAGAATATTAAATCTTAAGTAGTTTTTCAATGAGTAGAAATTACTTCTCTAAAAATAAAAGGAATTAAATCAAGCCTTAACCTTGTAATGTTAGAGATGATGCTAGATCATCTATAGGACCCTTGTGTGTGATGATTGCAAGTAGTTAAGTATTGTTTGGTGATTGTGTACCTCGTATTTATTCATAGACGCTAGTACCGACCAAGGATACGAGGAGGAAGGAGGATTCTACGAAGAAGAAGCCGAGGAGAACTTCAATCACTGCTCTGCACAAGGCAAGCTAACACTTGCAAGATACTTTACCTATGCAAGCTTATACTGATATTGATGCAAGCTTTACTAACTAAGTGGACCAATGCAAGCTAACACTTGCAAGATACCCTACTGATGCAACAAACCCTTACCTGTTACCCTGCCTACTATATGCCATAAGCATATGTGATCATACCCAATTGATAAACCAATCCTAGTTTTACTTGCAAGCTTCTTACTTTATTTCTTTATCAAAGCTTACTTAGAGTTTACTTAAGAGATTGGTAGATACTAGAAAGATATGTGAAGGTTGCATAAAGAGCATAAAATTTGGCCTAAGTTAGAAACCTTGATATCAGCGTGAGACATAAGGTTGTACTTAGTTGAAACTCCACTAGCGTACCATCCCTCATTATTGCTTACCCCGACCTGTAGATGCTAGTGCTAAGCATAAAACTGGATCAACTTTTAGGTGGGAATACTTGGTGGAAAAATGGTTATGAAAACCTTGGAATGATGGATCATTCTATTGAAATGTTTTGGACATGTGTTTCCGAACACCTGATGATCTTGGTGATGAAAATGTTGAGGCATGAGCCTTAGCCCTTTATAAAAAAACTGATGGTTGCCTGGATGTGATACCATTCCAATTTTATCGTACAACCACAATACCCGAATATTGTGTAGGGCTTGAGTGGAAACTTATATCCCTTAGTATTAGTTACCTCACGGCCAAGGTCTGAGCTGAGGCTACCTTGTGAAGATTGTCCACCTGTGCAGTACCCAAGATGACAATTGGTCATGGTTGGGAGGCCAAGCTCACAGGAGAGGTGCTTATACTAGGGCGTGTAATTGAAAGTTTAGGATTGATTATCCGCATACTGAGTATGGTGAATTCAGGATTTGTTCCTGACGGATGTATCGAATGTTGTGGTGAAAGTGTATAATCTCTGTAGAGTGTCAAACTATTCGAATAGCCGCGTCCGCGGTTATGGACAGTTGGAGTGGCCATACTGTTCCCCCGTCAGACTTTTCAAAATGACTTGTGAAATGAATTGAGACTTTGACTTGACCACAACAGAGTTGTGATATGAAATACAAGTTCCCACTTAGGAGTTATAAAATTGTGACTAGCTTTGGAACCTAGTAGAGATAAATCTGGCTTTTGCAAAACAACCCTAGAGCCTAGTGTCCTATTATCCAAAAAACCCTTTACCTGTTAGTATTAGTTTGCGAGTACTTAAAGAGTACTCATGGCTTTGTCCCTGGCTATTCCCATGGCCAGACTATGAAGAGGAGTACCTGGAGGATGGACCCTAGGAAGGTTACGACAACTAGGATCATCTCCCATCGTCAGCATTGCCTGTGACCCCGAAGATGGAGCTTCGCCTACGCTACCGTTATTATTACGTATTCCGCTGCTTGATGTTGTATTAAGAACTGGATCATGAGATCCCTATCTGTGTAAGAACTTATGTATCATTTGTAATGGATGATGTACTATGGTATCCAATTCTGTTATGTCTCGCAAAAATGGTAATCCTAGGATTGCGATGTATGGCATAACAGGCATCTAGGATTGAAAAATCTGGGTGTTGACAGAGAGAAACCGGAAAGGTTCCGGATATTATCCGATGTTGGTCCGAAGGGGTCCGAAAGGAGTTTCGGAGTATGAAATATAGTAATATATGTGTTTTATATTAATTAGTTTAATTAATAATAAAAGATATTTTATTTTATATTTTATGGGTAGCCTCTTGCTATTGGGCCACTTCTATAAGGGCCCATAGGGCTAGGCGCCTAAGGGAAAAGGGGAAAAGGGAAAAGGGGGCCCACTTTATGATGACCCACAAGTATAGGGGATCGCAACTGTCTTCGAGGGTAGCCAATTTATTGATTCGACACAAGGGGAGCCAAAGAATACTTGCAAGACTTAACAACTGAGTTGTCAATTCAGCTGCACCTGGAAATAGTTCTTGCTCATAGAAGTTTATCAGTAGCAACAGTTTGGTAGTAGCAACAGCAGCAGTAAACAAGAGCAATAGTAATTGTAGTAGCAAACAGTAGGATATGAGCGTGGTAGGCATAGGGATGGATGGACGGGTGTTGCATGGACGAGTCTAAACATGTAACTTCAAGATCTAGGTAAATTGCAGATAAATGAGAATAATCATCCAAGTACTAAACAATCATAGGCATGTGCTCCATATATAGTCGTGCGTGCTCGCAATGTGAACTTGCACAACATCTTTTGTCATGCCAGCCCGTTGCAACGAGGCCTCAAGGAAACTACTGGCAATTAAGGTGCTCCTTTTAATAGAGCACCGGAGCAAAGCATTAACACTCCATGAACACATGTGATCCTCACATCACAGCCATCCCCTCAGGTTGTCCCAATTTCTGTCACTTTGGGGCCTTTGGATCCGGACAATGATATGTGTACACAAATTGCAGATAAGATCACAAACAATACTATCATAATGATTTAATAATAAGTTCAGATCTAATATCATGGCACTCGGGCCCTAGTGACAAGCATTAAGCACAACAAGTTGCAACAAAGTCAAATAGCACTAATAGAGATACTAGGCACCATGCCCTAACAATCTTATTCGATTACATGATAGAACTCATCCAATCCCTGCCATCTCCATAGCCTGCAGCGGGGGATTACTCACTCATGGATGAAGGAAACATGGATGGTTGATGGAGAGGCGTTGTTGATGATGATGGCGATGATCCTCTCCAAATTTCCCGTCCTGGCAGGGTGCCAGAACGGAGTTTCTGGTTCCGATTTGCGGTTTTTGGTGGTGGCGGCGCAGCGGAACTCTTTCTGAAAAAGCGTCGAACCCCCCTTGGTTTTTAGGTCAAGAGGCATCTTATATGCAAAGAGGGAGGCCGAGGGGGTGCCTAGGGCAGCCACGCCCCCTCTAGGCGCAGCCTGGGGCCATCCGCGCGGCAGGGGGTGTGGGCCCCTCATTCCTCCCCTCCGTCTCGTACTCTGGCTCCGTGAGTCTTCCGGTGAAATAGGATTTTTGGCATATTTTTCGAGGTTTTTTCCTGATAGTTGATTTTCTGCACGAAACTAGACACCAAGGTAATTCTGCTTAAAACAGCGTCAGTCCGTGTTAGTTGTATCCAAATCACACAAGTTTAGAGGAGAAACAATAGCGAAAGTGTTCGGGAAATTAGATATGTTTTGGACGTATCAACTCCTCCCAAGCTTAGTTTATTGCTTGTCCTCAAGCAATTCATTTGAAAACTAAGTGTGATAAAAGAACTTTCACGAACACATTTGCTTCATATGATGTATATATTCTCAGCACAGGAGTAGATACTTAAACTATTCATAATAAGGAGTATGCAACTAAGTCTACTCAATAGTCATTGCAACCTATGAAGAGAAACCAACTCAGTAATAATAAGTAGCATGAAACATAAACATAAGCAACATTGCAATGCTCATAAGAAGGTATGATAGAGTGGTATCTCGCTTGCCTTAGTTTGTAGAGCATAATATAAATGTCAAGGCACCTCTGAAGTTCAAGTGAAGACTAGAAGTAAAGATATCAAAGATACAAGCATCAAAGTAATAACATAATTAACCAAGTTTTGGAACAAGCACATTACACTAAGAATGACAACTATGCTCTCAATAAGGTGCTCAAAGAATAAGTGGTGACCCAACGAGGAAGTGAAAAGATTTTAAAAAGTTTGAAAGGCTTCCAAATGCTGAAATTAAGGTACTCATTAGCTTTGAGATTGCATTGCCCCTCTCATAGGCATCTTTATATGATTAAGGTGAAAGTGAGGTCCAATATGAGTTATATGCTTGACATACCATAAACTGGAAATCTCTTGTCCCTTGAATACGAGGGCCGCTCCTCATGCTACTCAACTTTAGTTACCTGTAAGTTCTTGTCATTGTAAATACATGCATATCATAGAGAACCGCCAACGGGGTACCACTTGCACATGATACAGGAGTTATCCCGTGATCAAAATGACAAGGCAAGCAGACAATGTGCATCTCAGCGATCTTTTTATTTGTTGTTTGCATAGGTTTTTATTGAGGATGCTTCGCATATTACTCATTATGGTTATGCTGCAAGTTTCCACCATGATTAGGCATGGCTTAGGCTAGCGGACCAGGCATTTATCTAACACATATATATAACTCCATGGACTTATAAGCTCCCCTTTTATTTCACACCGACGACATCCGCAAACAAAAGAGCATGATATCAACTGGATATGTATCCATAAGTGTTGAAAGCGTTCCCCATGACAACACGGTTCTGCTAACTCCCAGCCTATAATTTGCAAGCATATAACTTTCATGGACATTCACAATAGTTCAGGATTATTATGTGCAAGAAATAAAGTGTGCCATCAAGTTCGTGAGAGCTTTACTAACTAACTTTCTCAAAACAGTCAAACATTTTATTTGGAAGAAAACAAGGCATAGTGAATATGCACAGAATTAGCAAATGATGCTAATAGGTAGGTATGGTGAACACTGTTGGCAATATTGGTTTTGGGGAGTTGGATGCACAAGTAGAGCTGATACTTAGTGCAAGTGAAGGCTAGCAATAGAGAGAGAGCGACAAGCGAGAGAGCAATAACTGCCATAATCATGCTTGCAACAAAACAGGACTAATTATGGCATGAAAATGATATAATAACTCTGAGGCAAAATAAATCATCGAGGCTTACTGACTATTGTTCAGTCATATGCATGCGTGAGCATGTGCCAAGTCGATTCTCATGAAACATTCAGAGGAGGATACCACAATATCATACCAAGTTATGAATAAAACAATGCAAGGAAACACTCATATGACATGCTACAAACGACTAGCAAGCTAGAGCTAATCATAAGAGAGCAAGAACTACTAAGAATCCATAGATAGCATACACCTCACATGAATAGACTAAGCATGCTCACAATGATGAGTATATGTACAAAAATGAAAACAAATAGAGTTCGTTACCAACCTCTTACCACACCTCAAGTTGTCTTAATCTTCATTATTGCCCTTCACTTGTGTGACTTGAATAATAACATGAAACAAAACTCCACTAAGGACTGCAGAACCCTGCAAAGAACTTCACAAAACCAAAGAATAACAACAAATATTTTTGGTGTTTTCGATTTTTTAAAGCAAGCAAACAAAGCAAAAACAAACAAAGCAAAAGCAAACAAAGCAAAATCTTTTTGGATTTTTCTTTAAGGCAAACCAAAGCTAAAAAGCAAAGAAACAAACCAAGAAAAACAACGAAAATATTTTTGGTATTTTTGTGTTTTGAGAAAGCAGAACAAAAACCAAAAACAAAGCGTAACATGGATATACAAAGAACCGACGAAACATGATGTATATATGAGTGTGATGTCGGTATACCTCCCCCCAAGCTTAGGCTTTTGGCCTAAGTGGGGCTCAATAGCGCGGGTAGTAACCCCAAGCTGGTGTGTCATCATAGGAATGATCATAGTCAGGCACTTGCGATGAAGAAGAAGACGTGCCCCAATCATAGGAGGGTTGTTGGTATGAAGACTCCCCCATGTTGGAGGGCTGAACCGAATCATATTCGGCATCCTCTCCAACATTCTCCTCTTGTTGGGAGAGCTTCGCCATGTAAGTGTCAAACTCCTCCTCCGCGAGCGACCATCCTTGCATGTTATCAAAATTAAACAAAGCAGGTGCAGGCAAATAGACTACTTTCTCAGTCCTACCCCCTCTCCAACCATGCTTGACAAAAGATAATTCATACGTTAAACTTCTCATAGTAGCCCAAGAACAAACAAAATTGTGTTGAACCATGGAATCAAGATCAAGCCTCTCTATGGGGAACCGATAGTCTGAATGGTGAGGCTCTAAACCATGGAAAGCTAGCAACCTAGACTCAATGATACCTCCAAAAATTCCACCCTTCTCGCGGTTAGTGGTAAGACAGTAAGCTATCAAAGCACCCAGGTTATAAGATCTATCCCTATTCAAAGCAGTTGAGATAAAAGCTAGATCAAAAGAAGATAAATTTCTAGCAAGAACACACTTGGTAATGAAATAGGCAAAATATCCAATGGATGGGAATTGAATGTTCCGAATTTTACCACTTTCCTTCGAGAAGTAGAAACCTTGGCAAATTTCAGCATATAAATCCATGAGTGACTTAGGCCTCTCCTTGATCTTCTCGCAAGATCCCCAATGAGGTACTCTAATTGCTCCACAGAAATCAGCAAACGGCAGGTCGACAGCTATATTGTAGATTTTATAATGGACCATGGGATTAGACCAGGACCAAGTAAACCGGAAGTCCTGCACCACAACCATGGTTAGCTTAACATACTGATATGGTTCTTCTTCAACAAAGTGTTCCAACCCTGCATTAGTAATCAAAGTCTGGAAATCCTAGAAGATTCACGCGACTCTCATAGCTTCAGGGCATGGATAAATGGAAGGGAAGACTCCTTCCTCACGATGGACTTTCATTGGCTCGGGTACCATCAAATCATATTGATTCAGTGGGTATGCACTCATCTTCCTTTCTGAAATGTTTAGACAAATATCAAACCAAGTGATTTCCAAGTTGATAAATGATGAGAAACTACTATAGGAACTTGCTAGAGGGCTACACATGCATCAAAATGAAGTTTATAAGCATAGAACAAGCATTCAAGCTCACACAACCTGACACCTATAGCAGCAAAATACTCAAGATACAAACTACCAATCACAAATCTAATTGGACAAGCAGAGGAGGCACATACCAAGGAGCAATCCCTCCAAACATCAGCAGCAAATAAGGGATGAGCAAGGAGATCGAAAATCGGGAGCAAGAACAGCAAGAACTCGGGCTTGAGAAAGTTTTCCGGTGTTTTTCGGGAGAGAGAAAGAATGTGGCTGGGAGGAGACAACTTGGACGGCCTCAGGTGGGTCCCACCCATGTCAGGCGCGCCCTTGGGGCTGGCCGCGCCACCAGGGGGTGTGTTGGCCTGGGGGGTCCCCCTGGGCCACTCCAGGTGTCCCTCTGACCCTTTTTTCGAGGAAAATTTTATTATGAATTTTTTGGGAAACTTTATTTTTGGCCAATTTTCAGGGTATGAAAATTGATTTTCTCGCAGAAAAGATTTTTTTAGAAGAAGCAAAAACAAACCAAAACCAAAATCACAGAAGTTCCAAGACACTCTAACAAGCAAACAACTAGCAAAACTAAAGCTAACAAGAGAAAAAGCAAAGACTAGGAAGGAGAAAAAAATAAAAAGAGCAAGTATAACCACTATGAAAACATTGTTTTGTTCATTAAAATCCTTTTGTTAATAAGGTTGATCAAGTCTTGTTACCAAAACAATCTTATATGAAACAAAACTTTGCATTCCACAAAGTGATTATGTTACCTCAAACTTGATAGTAATGGTCCCAATCATAATAGTTTCAAAACTTTCTTGTGAAATGGGACAATAATAGTTTCAAAAGTTTTCTATGTTGCGAACCCTACAGTTTCTGCACCCAAGGTTCTCTATCTCTACCATGTTTTTTAGCTATAAAATCTTCCTTAGTGTACCTAGTATTCTTAGTGTGCTTCTCAAGTTCTTCCTCAACTTCCTCCTTATCAGGAGCATCATTTTTATCATTACCACTCTCAATTTCAGCATCAGAGACAGATATACTATTAGGATCTACAGCAGGTTCAGAGGGTTCCTCAATTATTTTGTGTTTATTTTTCTTTCACTTACGAGGACTACCACTACTTTCACCTTGTTGAGAATCCTTCTCAATTCTTTTAGGGTGTCCTTCAGGATATAAAGGATCTTGAGTAGCTATACCACTCCTAGTTCTAATTCCATAAGCATGTTTATCTCCTGAGGCATTAAATAGCATATCCTTTTGTACCTTAGCAAGTTGATCAATTTGAGTTTGAACAATTTGAAAGTGTTTACAAAGCATTTTAATATCATTAGCAGTTCTTTCCACAATATCTGTCAACTCATTAAAAGCTCTAGAGTTTTCCAATAAATGATTCTGAACTTGTTTATTAAAATTACCTTGTTTAACAATAAATGTTTCAAGTTCCTCTAAGCATTGATTAGGAGGCTTACCATAGGGAATATCACCTTCATAAAAGTGGAGAGAGTGTACCTCAATAGTAGATGAGTGGGGAATTGGCTTACATAATTCTTCTATAGGAGGTAGATTCTTCACATCTTCAGCTCTAATACCTTTCTCCTTAAGACATTTCTTAGCTTCTTTCTTCACTTAATGCAATAACTCCCCTCTTCTTTGGTGTTGGTATTGGAACTGGTTCAGGCACAACTGGTTCAGGAGTAATAGGCTCAGGTGTATTTAGCTCAGTTGAAGTCCTATCATCATAATTCTTGCTTATTTTAGCCATTAATTCTTTAGCATCTGTAGGAGTTCTTTTCCTGAATACACAATCAGCAAAGCTATCTAGGTATGTCCTAGAATCATCAGTTAGTCGATTATAATAAATATCAAGGCACAAAACCTTGTCCATGACTCAGGCAATTTCTCTTCTTCTCCCTGTTTAAAATCAAAATGTTTCTGCAAAGCAGCATGTCTAGCACTAGGAGGAAAATATTTCTGAAAGAAATAAGCAATCAAACAATCAGGACTATCAATGGAGCCAGGAGGTAATCTATTAAACCAAGTCTTAGGTTCTCCTTTTAGTGAAAAAGGAAAGATCTTAGTAAAAAAGTACTTGCGCATCTTAAAATCATCAGAGAATAAAGCACTCATAGTGGAAAGGTCATTCATATGAGCCACATCACTCTCACTTTCAGTCCCACAGAAAGGTTCTTTCTCAACAATGTCTAATAGGATAAATCAAGAGAAAAATCATAATCTTCATCTTTAATATCTATTGGAGAGGTGGCAAACTTAGGATCAGAAGACAGTTTAGGAATAATGGTACGTCTCTTAAGTAGACTCTTAATAGCACTAGCACCATGTGTTTTTCGGCACTATTCAATAAATTCATCAGTAAACTCAATGTAACCATCATTAATATCATATCTCTCTCTAGACTCAGGTGAGCTAACATGTGTAAAAGTGTCTTCACTAGGAGTTTTAGTATTTCCTAGACTAGCCATAGTAGCATCTAGGAAAGGACCTAATGAACCACTCGCATCAAACATAGTAGAAGTAACATCATGAGTATCAGAAGCAGTTTCATATTCAGCAGTAGTAGTAGTGTGTGTAGCATGAGTATGTGGTGGTGGAGTAACAGGCTTACTTATAACAGACGGTGAATCAAGAGCAGCAGAGGTGTTTAGGACTGTACCTCTTCTTGTAGTGGATGGTAAAATAGGAAACTTTCCATCACGAGACTTACCCATGATGAACGGAGTAGCAGTGAACAATAATAAATCCAAGTGAACTTACAAATAAAGCTATGCTCCCCGACAACGGCGCCAGAAATAGTCTTGATGACCCACAAGTATAGGGGATCGCAAAAGTCTTCGAGGGTAGTATAACCCAATTTATTAATTCGACACAAGGGGAGCCAAAGAATACTTGCAAGCCTTAACAACTGAGTTGTCAATTCAGCTGCACCTGGAAATAGTTCTTGCTGACAGAATTTTATCAATAGCAATAGTTTGGTAGTAGCAGCAGTAGTAAACAGAGCAATAGTAATTGTAGTAGCAAACAGTAGGATATGAGCACGGTAGGCATATGGATGGACGGGCGTTGCATGGACGAGTCTAAACATGTAACTTCAAGATCTAGGGCAATTGCAGATAAATGAGAATAAGCATCCAAGTACTAAATAATCATAGGCATGTGCTCCATATATAGTCATGTGTGCTCGCAATGAGAACTTGCACAACATCTTTTGTCTTGCCAGCCCGTTGCTGCGGGGCCTCAAGGGAACTACTGGCAATTAAGGTGCTCCTTTTAATAGAGCACCGGAGCAAAGCATTAACACTCCGTGAACACATGTGATCCTCACATCACAGTCATCCCCTCGGGTTGTCCCAATTTCTGTCACTTCGGGGCCTTTGGATCCGGACAATGATATGTGTACACAACTTGCAGATAAGATCACAAAAAATACTATCATAATGATTCAATAATAAGTTCAGATCTAAGATCATGCCACTCAGGCCCTAATGACAAGTATTAAGCACAACAAGTTGCAACAAAGTCAAATAGCACTAATATAGATACTAGCCACCATGCCCTAACAATCTTATTCGATTACATGATAGAACTCATCCAATCCCTACCATCCCCATAGCCTACAGCGCGGGATTACTCAGTCATGGATGAAGGAAACATGGATGGTTGATGGATTGGCGTTGTTAATGATGATGGCGATGATCCTCTCCAAATTCCCCGTCCCGGCAGGGTTCCAGAACGGAGTTTATGGTTCCGAATCGCGGTTTCTGGTGGTGTCGGCGCAACGGAACTCTTTCTAGAAAAAGGTCGACTCCTCCTCAGTTTTTAGGTCAAGAGGCATCTTATAGGCGAAGAGGGGTGCCTAGGGGGTGCCTGGGGCAGTCACACCCCCTCCAGGCGCGACCTGGGCCCACCCGCACGGCAGGGGTGTGGGCCCCTCAGGCCTCCCCTCCATCTCGTACTCTGGATCCGTGAGTCTTCTGGTGAAATAGGATTTTTGGCGTATTTTCCGAGATTTTTCCTGATAGTTGATTTTCTGCACAAAAACTAGACACCAAGGTAATTCTGGTGAAAACAACGTCAGTCTATGTTAGTTGTATCCAAATGACACAAGTTTAGAGGAGAAACAATAACAAAAGTGTTTGGGAAAGTAGATATGTTTTGGACGTATCACTTTCCACAAAAGTTTTGGTGAGAAAGGCATTGATGCGGCTCAGATCACTGTAGAGCTTCGTTGGGAGGCCCCAAGAGGAAGGTATGATGAGTACAGCAACAAGTTTTTCCCTCAGTAAGAAACCAAGGTTATCGAACCAGTAGGAGGAAGAAAATGACTCAAAGGTGTTCCGAGCAACTTGGAAACCTACACAAGACAAACTCAAGACTTTGCCCTAATAAACAGTGAGGTTTTCAATCTCACCGGTTTGCTGAAACAAAGGATTAACTGTATGGTGTGGAAGGTAATGGTGGTTTGCAGAAAGTAAACAGTAACAGTGGAAGATGTATCAATGGTAAAGATTGGACAGGGGTCCATAGTTCACTAGACGTTCTCTCCTTAAGATAAACAACATGGCATGCTGGGTAAACAAATTATAGCAGGGCAATTGACGGGACAGAGCAAGGCATAACAATGCAATACTAGACATTCATGATCCTACGAGATTTGATTGGGCAATACAACAAGATACATAGACCGCCATCCAACTGCATCTATGACTAGTAATCCACCTTCAGGTTATCATCTGAACCCCCTCCAGTATTAAGTTGCAAGCAATGGATAACTGCTTTAAGAAAAGTGTGTAAGGTAAACAATCCACTTGTTCCATGAACAAGAGATCGTTGTTTTCTCCCTAGTAGCAACAACACATCTACAAACTTAGAGATTTCTATCACTTCCCCATATTAAATAGAGGCATGAACCCACTATCGAGCATAAATACTCCCTCTTAGAGTCACTAGCATCTACTTGGCCAAGATAGCTACTAGAAACGGAGAGCATGCAAGATCACAAACAACAAAGACATGATAGAATCAATAAGATAGAACCATTAACCAATCTAACATAGTAATCTCAATATCCATCGGATCCCCGCAAACACAACATGCATGATTACAAATAGTTGATCTTGATCATGAACGGAGCTCACAAGATCTAAACATGGTAGCACAAAGGAGGAGAAACAACCATCTAGCTACTACATGGACCCGTAGTCCAAGGTGGAACTACTCACGCATCATACCGGAGGCTGGCATGGTGATGAAGAAGGCCTCCGGGATGATCTCTCCCCTCCAGCAGGGTGCCGAGAAGAGCTTCAGATCCCCCCCGATCTAGGGGTGATGGTGGCGGCGGCTACGGACTGTTTCATGGAAGATTGATCAGGTACTTAGGGTTTTGGTATCGGGGGCTTCTTATAGGCGAAGAGGCGAGGCAGGGGCACCCAGGGTGGCCGCACCCCCTAGACGCGGGCTAGGCCTGGCTGCGTGGCCAGGGGGTGTGGCCCCTTGGTGGCTCCCCTCCATATCGTACTCTGGCTTCGTGTTCCCCACGGTTGAAAGGATACAGATGTCGCCTAGAGGGGGTGAATAGGCGATTAAAACTTTTCCGAGAGTGGCTTGACAAAGGCGGAATTAAACTAGCGTTTACTTTGTCAAGCACAACCTGGAACAACTAGGGTTCACCTATGTACACCAACAACTTATGCTAAGCAATACAAGCAACAATGTGATAGCAAGATATTGATTACTTCAATCACGAAGGCTATCACAATGTAAAGTGCATAAGTAAAGAGCTCGAGTATAGAGATAACCGAGGCACGCGGGGATGACGATATTTTACCGAGTTCCTCCCAACATGGAGTACGTCTCATTTGGAGAGGGGGTATCTAACCACCTACGCCACAAAAGGCCTCCCTTATTCTCCGGTGAATCTCACCCCAATGGGATCTATCCACACTTCCACTATCGGTGCACTTGTCGGTGGCAACCGGAACCACTCACAAGGTTGGTGCACTTCTCCACAACTTAATTGGAGTCTCCCAACAAATGCCACCAAGGCGACAAAACCGTCTAGGGTTCCAAGAACCCAAGAGGGACAAGCTTCAACGAATATCACAAACCAAATCCTCCGAGGAGAAATCAAACCGATGCACCTAATGCAAATGGCAAGAACACCACAAAGATGCTCAAATCCCTCACACTCAAGTTCTAACAAAGCTACTAAATCTATTGGTGGAACAAGAGAGAAAGAACACAAAGGGAACACAAAATCCCCCAAAGTCTAGATCCCTAAAGATACACTCACAAAGAGATAAATCGGTTAGGTCAAAACATGGGTCTAGATCTCCTCTCTCTTCCACTCAAATATGGGCAAGAATCATCGGAGGGGAAGAGATTAATTAAGATAGAGAATGAGAGCAAGTATGGACAAAGCTTAGACTAATAGAGGAGGAAGAGGCAGTCAAAACGCAAAACGGGCAAAGCTATATATAGGGTTGGACTAAATCTGCCCGTTAGGGCATTCTTTAGAACGGGCCAGTAGTACCGGACGCAAACCAGCCACCCATAGGAAGCAGCAGCAGTGCGCACTAGCGAGCCACGCGGGATTGCCCGTGCGGCCGGGCAGCGCTAGGCCCAACGCAGCAAGCAGCAGCAGGAGGCAGTGCGGCGGGCGCAAGCAGGCAAGAAAAGTAGTAGCAGCAAATGCGGCGGTGGCGCACGGGGCCAGGCAGCACGAGGCGCCAGCGCGCGCGTCACATCGCGGGTCAACGCACACGGGCAAAGCAAGCCAAGCAAGCGAGCAGCGGCAGCGGGAGGGCGCGTGCGTGCGCGTGAGTTGGCGCAGCGGCAGCGGCAGGCCAGCTGGGCCAAAGCTGGCAGTAGCGCGGTGGAGGCAAAGCGGCTGGGCCAGCAAACCTGGGAAGCAAGGTGGGCCGGCCGATAGTACCAGCCCACCCGGGCGGTACTACCGGGCCAGACCGATACAACCGGATGCGGGTGCCGGGCCAGACTGAGAATGGGCTGCACGCGCCAGGTGTGTCCGGTACTGGGCCCGGTAGTACCGGACGGCCCAGATAACAACTTTTTCTTTTTCTTTTTAAACCGAATAACCGCCAATATTCAAACGTCAATAACTTTTGATTGGTAGCTCTGATTGACCTGATTCTAATTGCGTTGGAAAGAGGACGACAACAGTTACTCTATAAAATATTGGTTATCACCAAGTGAGAATGTATCATGTATTATAATGTGAGACACTTCACTTGGTGAGAAACCGAAAAACCTCCAAGATCAAAATCGCAACAAGATATATACGGGAGATCCGATTTTGATGAACAAGAGCTTGTTATGGAGATTAACACAAGCTCTAAATCCTCACATGGATAAGAACAAATAACAACCAAATACGATGATACAAATATGCAAAGGTTTGAGCTCTCTCCGAAAGATGTGATCGAGTTACTCATTCGAGAGCCCCTCTTGATAGTACGGTTATCTATCCTAAACCCGGTCTCCCACACACAACATGAGACCGACAAAAGGGAAAACCTATCAAGATTATACCTTTGCCTTGAGCATTCCACTTGAGCTTGATGCAGAAGTTCTTGCCCTTCTCAATATGGAACGTCTTTCTTAATTCCTCATCATCGATCCATGATCACCGAGGATGGCAAGCATCAAACATGAGATATTCTATAGATGGCGCATTTTGAGCTTGCACAACACATCTTCTTCTCATTTCATCGACCTTGAAGCCAACAATGCTCCAAGCGATGCCAATGGACAATTCCTACAAGTACAACTTAATACACACATTAGTCCATAAAGATTGTCACTAATTACCAAAACCACACATGGGGCCCACATGTTCTTTCAACGGTAAAATATTGACTTTGGCTTTTGTCCCGTCCAATTCCGGGAATATTGATTTTCTGCCTTTTCTAGAACCAAAAACAAAAGAAAATAGGCAACTGGCACTATGGCATCTTGTTAATAGGTTAGTCCCAGAAAAAACATAAAAATACCTCAAAGTAGATACTAAACAAGCATGGAACATCAAAAATTATAGATACGTTTACGACGTATCAGACATATTGCTCACTCTCATCCTGCATGTAAGCGGTTAGACCAACCCTCTGAATAATAATTAGGAAATCATCGAGGATCCCTGTAGCTTGCAAAAATGCAAAACAAGGGAAGGTAGATGGGTGTGCATCCCCATCATCTCCCTCATTACCAAAGCGCGGCGTAATAAGATCATCATTATATGATGGCCTAAATTGAGAGGCTGGCCTCGAAGGCCTTGCCCTCCTAGGTGTATATCTTTCAAACACTTCTCCAAAAGTATGGTTGTCCATATCCTTTTTCTGAAATTTTTGGACAAACACCAAACCAAGTGATTTTCAAGATAATAAATGATGGTGAGCTACTATAGGAACTTGCCATAGGGCTAAACATGCATAACAATGAATTCTCTAAGCATAGAACAAGAATGCAAACTCACATAACCTATCACCTACAATAGAAAAATACTCAAGATACAAACCACCAATCAAAAATCTAATTGGACAAGCGGAGGAGGCACATAGCAGAGAGAAATCCCTCCAAAAATCAGCAGCAAAGATGGGATGAGCAAGGAGATCGAAAATCGGGAGCAAGAACAACACGAACTCGAGCTATGTGAAGTTTTACGGTGTTTTTTGGGAGAGAGAAAGAAGTGGCAGGAAGGATACTAAGTGCTGGGCCAGGGGTGGCCCACACCTGGGCCAGGCGTGCCCCTGGGCTGGCTGCACCACTGATGGCTACGCTGGTGCCTGTTGGGAACCCCAAGAGCAAGGTGTGAAGCAACAAGCAACAAGTTTTCCCTCAGTTCAGACCGAGGTTATCGAACCAGAAGGAGGAAGGAAACGTCACACAGGTGTTTCAAGCAACACGGAGACCTGCAAAACACAAACTCAAGACTTTGCCCCAACGAATAGTGAGGTTATCAAGCTCACCAGTTTGCTGTAACAAAAGATTAAACGTATGGTGTGGAAGGTAGTGGTTTGCAGCAAGTAAACAAGTAACAGTGGAAGATGTATCAATGGTAAAGATTGGACCGGGGTCCATAGTTCACTAGAGGTGTTCTCCTTAGATAAACAACATGGTATGAAGGGTAAACAAATTACAGCAGGGCAATTGACAGGAACTGAGCAAGGCATAACAATGCAATTACTAGTCAGAAAGATCCTATGAGGTTGATTGGGAAATACAACAAGATACATAGACCGCCATCCAACTGCATCTATGACTATAAGTCCACCTTCAGGTTATCATCCGAACCCCCTCCAGTATTAAGTTGCAAGCAACAGACAATTGCTTTAAGCAAAGTGTGTAAGGTAAACAGTCCACATGTTCCATGAACAAGAGACCGTTGTTTTCTCCCTAGTAGCAACATCACATCTACAACTGAAGAGATTATTGTCACTTCCCTTGGAAACTAGAGGCATGAACCCACTATCGAGCATAAATACCCCCTCTTGGAGTCACTAGCAACTACTTGGCCAAGATAGCTACTAACACATGCAAGATCACAAACAACATAGACATGATAGAATTATAAAGACAAAACCATTAATCAAACCAACATAATAATCTCAATATCCATCGGATCCCCCGCAAACACAACATGCATGATTACAAATAGATTAGATCTTGATCACGAATGGAGCTCACAAGATCTATACATGAAAGCACAAAGGAGGAGATACAACCATCTAGCTACTACATGGACCCATAGTCCAAGGTGGAACTACTCACGAATCATACTGAAGAGAAGGCCTCCGGGATGATCTCCCCTCCGGCAGGGTGCCGGGAAGAACTTCAGATCCCCCTGATCTAGGGACAATGGTGGCGGCGGCTACAGACGGTTTTGTGGATTTCTGATCGGGTCCTCAGGGTTTCTGCATCGGGGGCTTCTTATAGGCGAAGGGGGAGACTGAGGAGGCGGCCAGGGCCACCAAACCCTAGCCAGGCGCGGGGCTGGGCCCACCCGCGCCTGGGGTGGGTCTGGCCTCCCTGGCTAGCCCCTCCGGCTCTCCTCTGGACTTCTTGTTCCCCACGGAAAGTAATTGACTTTGTCCTTTTCCCCGTCCAATTCTGAGAATATTTCTTTACTAACTTTTCTGAAACCAAAAATAGCAGAAAACAGGCATCTGGCACTGTTGCAACTTGTTAGTAGGTTAGTAACAGAAAACATGTAAAAAGCACCTCAAAGTGTGGACAAGTAAAGCAAAGTAGATACTAAACAAGCATGGAGCATCAAAAATTATAGATACGTTTCCAACGTATCAACATCCCCAAGCTTAACTCCTGCTCGTCCTCGAGTAGGTAAGTGATAAACAAAATAATTTTTTAGGTGACATGCACCCTCACAATAAAGATCCAACCATTTGCAAGCATTAAAAGCTGGTATCAAAGAACTCTAAACATGTGCATGAAATATGGAGTTCTAACAATAGGACATAGTAACTATGCATGCAACATGACAAGCTATAAACAAAGATCATGAATAACATGCATTGAAAAATGTTTGTTTGTTTCACATATAGAAAACATAGCATAGTGGCAATCAGATTGTCCCTCATAGAGTAGCAATATAGATGCATAGGACACTTGCAAATTTCACAAGGGTGAGTAGAAACAAATAGCACAAGAACAAGTAATAACACAATATGCATCAATTAATAAGCTTTGGAACACTGCACACAGAATGACAACTATGCTCTCTTAATGGTGCCTAAAGGTAGAAGGTGGAGACTCAATAGTGGTGGAAGAAAGGCCTTTTTTGTAAAGGAATCAGGGATTACAAGTTTCAAAAAGAGCTTCCAAAAATTATGATACTTGTTAGCTTTCAGGCCTCATTGCCCCTATCATAAGCATCTTGAAGTGGTTAAGGTTAAAGTGGCAAAGCTGGAGTATATGCTTGACGAAGTATAAGTTGGCAATCTCAAGTCCCTTGAATATGAGGGCCACACCTCATGCATACTCAACTTTGCGTCCAGGTAAGTTCTTGTCACTGTAAGTATTTGCATATCATTGAGAACCGCCAATGGGGTACCCCTTGCACATGGTACATGAGCTTTCCCATAACCAAAATGACAAGGCAAGCAGACAATGAGCATCTGAGCAATCTTTTTATTTACCATATGCATAGTTGTTTATTGAGGATGCTTCATAGATAGCTCACTATGGTGATGCTGCAAGTTTCCACCATGATTAGGCATGGCTTAGGCTAGCGGCCCAGGCGTTTCTCTAACAGAGGATACAGACTCCATGGACTTACAAGTCCCCTCTTTATTTCGCACCGGTTACATCCATAGACAAAAGAACATGATATCAATTGAGTACAACAAGGTACAAGTGCAATGTTGAAAATGTTCCCCGTGACAGCACGGTTCTGCTAATTCCAACTTATAAGTGCAAGCATATACAACAAAGTTGTCACAATGGTTCAAGTTTATTAGGGGCAAAGAATAAAGTGTGCCATCAAGTTCATGAGGGCTTTAATCACTAAGTTTTCATATAATAAAATAGTTTTTAATTGGAAGATAGTTGAAAACAAGAATATACTTGGAATGGTGTAACACACCATGCATAGGAATTTATAGTGGACACTTTGGAATAACTTGGTTTCTTGGGAGTTGGAGGCATGAGTAGAACTTACTCATACAAGTGGAGGCTAGCAAAAGACCGGGAGCAACCAACTAAGAGAGCAATGATGGTCATAATCATGCGGTGCAACAAAGCATACTAATCAAAGCAAAGAGTGGTACTATAAGTCAAGGACTAAATGATCATAGAGGCTAATGGTGACTTGTCATAGTCATAACATGGTGTGAGCATGTGCCAAGTCAACCCAAGCAAAACATTAAAGGAGAATACCACAATACTATGCTTTTGCATGCTAAAACAACGCATAATTTCTTCAAGGCACACTAAGCAATCCCAATTGTTTGGAACAAGACATGCTACATCAATAATCACTAAGCATAATGCCAAAACCACACCTAGCATGTCATGCTAAAGTCTAAGTCACAATCAATGCAAGCTCCTCTTGCACTTCAAGCAAGAACTTACTACTCCTTTCCAACACCAAGCAAACTTTTTTGCAAAACAACACAGCGAGAACGGAGGTCCAAAATACTCAAGAAAACTAAACAAACTAATCAAAGAAAACGAAAACTAAGATGCTCCAAGAACAACACAACTATGCATAAAACAATAAAAATGAAGTGTCTAAACAGACCCGAGCCTTTTATTGATGAAGAAGGGGATGCCTTGGGCATCCCCAAGCTTTGACGCTTGTACCTCTTGGATATTTCTTGGGGTGACACCATGGTGGCATCCCCAATGTTGATATGTTGTTCATTCTTCATCTCATTGCATCATTCTTTCTCTACACCTGAAATTGTTTCTTCATACAAAACTTCACACAATCTTCATTAGCAACATTAGTGTATTCAAAAGATATTAGACCGCTGGTAAAGCTTTGGAACATCAAGGATTTTCACTAAAAACACAAGCTACTGTAGTAACTCCTTCAAAAAGCTCAATTTACCTAAAGAGAACTCAAAAAGGAATCAATAAGAAGTAAATGCAAATAATGGCAGAAATCTGTCAAAACAGACCAGTAGGTAGAAACTGTTTTTTTCGAACATCTTTTGTTGCTCAAATCAAAAAGTGTGTAACTAAAGAAAGTTAGATAACATACTGGGAGATTTATTCGTAAATTTTGAGCTCAATCTGAGTTACATAGCCTCCTCACGATTTTTTTTGGTGGAGGACATAAATCTGTTTCGGGACATCAACTCCCCAAATCTTACTTCCCTCTTATTAGAGGTCATTCTTGGCACAAAAAGCAAACAAAAAGGATAAGGAGAGGTCATTACTGAAGTAATAACTTCCAAAACTCAAGGAAACTCTTGGGTTATCTCCCAACAAGTACTTTTCTTTAACGCCTTTAAGTTAGGCACAAGAAGCTTGAGAAGATGCTCACATAAGAAATATGAATTGAAGTCAAAGAGAGCATCAAGAAGCAAATTCAAAACACATTTAAGTCTAACCCACTTCCTATGCATAGGAATCTTGTAAGAAAATAAATTCACAAAGAACAAAGTGACATGCATAGGAAGGTAAATCAAGAGTAACTTCAAAACTTTTAGCACATAGAGAGGTGTTTCAGTACCATGAGAACTTCTATAACCATATTTTCCTCTCTCATAATAATTATGAGTAGCCTCATGAATAAAATCAACAATATAACTATCACATAAAGAAGGCTTTTTATGAGCTACAAACACATAATTTCTATCAAGCTCAAAAATAGTGGGATTAAAACCTTCACGGGTTTTACCCAAAGTAGATATTTCAAAGGGATCCACAGGAACATAACATTCATCCTCCTTTGGTAAGCATGGGGTACAATCAAATAATATAAGGGATAAAGAGTTACTCTCATTAGAAGGTAGGCATGGGTAGATAATCCATTCTTCCTCCTTTTGTTCATCACTCTCCTCTTCTTTTTCATCTAATGAGCTTCTAGTTTCAACAATTTCTTCTTCCATAGGCTCCTGCTAGGCATTAGTCTCTTACATTTGTGGAAAGCACCTATTAAAATATTTAAGAATATAGCCATTTGCTTCCTTGTAATTATCAAAGCAAAATTTAAGCATCTCATAAACCTCATCTTCATAAAGTGCATCATCGGTATTTTCAAGCAAACTGGCAAGTTCAAATGCACCCTTGAAAGCAATAAATTCTTCAATTTATTCCACATCATAAAAGTCATAATTTCCCTTAACATAAGAATATATGGTAACATTATCATTATACTCACATTGAAAAGGAAGGTGTTTATACCTCCTACAGCAACAAGACTTATCAAAGCAATAAGTAACATTATAAGTAGAGCACACGTCTCTAGCAATAGTATTCAACTTATCAATTTGTTCCCATAAGTGTTTCCCTTTTTGTGACAAACGATGTTCCTTATAATAATTCTTTTGTTCTTCCGTGAACCCACCTTGCCAATAAGAACTAGTTTCAAAGAAACCATCCATTGATAGAAAGCATGACCAAGCAAGGCAATAACAGTCCACCAACTAGAGTAGGAACTATTTTTTTGGTTTTTGAATAAAGAAAGCAAACCAAACTAGACTATTTTTTTGGTTTTTTTTAAAAGAGGCAAACAAAACCAAGCAAAGAAAAAAAGCAAACTAAAAACAAAGTAAAGAGAGAGGAAGTGAAGGACTTCCCTTGTGAAGACGTCCTTAGCCTCCCCGACAACGGCACCAGAAAAGCTTGATGGCTACGCTGGTGCCTGTTGGGAACCCCAAGAGCAAGGTGTGAAGCAACAAGCAACAAGTTTTCCCTTAGTTGAGACCGAGGTTATCGAACCAGAAGGAGGAAGGAAATGTCACACAGGTGTTGCAAGCAACACGGAGGCCTGCACAACACAAACTCAAGACTTTGCCCAAACGAATAGTGAGGTTGTCAAGCTCACCGGTTTGCTGTAACAAAGGATTAAACATATGGTGTGGAAGGTAGTGGTTTGCATCAAGTAAACAAGTAACAGTGGAAGATGTATCAATGGTAAAGATTGGACCAGGGTCCATAGTTCACTAGAGATGCTCTCCTTAGATAAACAACATGGCATGAAGGGTAAACAAATTACAACAAGGAAATTGACAGGAACTGAGCAAGGCATAACAATGCAATTACTAGTCAGAAAGATCCCATGAGGTTGATTGGGCAATACAACAAGATACATAGACCGCCATCCAACTGCATCTATGACTAGAAGTCCACCTTCAGGTTATCATGTGAACCCCCTCTAGTATTAAGTTGCAAGCAACAGACAACTGCTTTAAGCAAAGTGTGTAAGGTAAATAGTCCACATGTTCCATGAACAAGAGACCGTTATTTTCTCCCTAGTATCAACAACACATCTACAACTGAAGAGATTATTGTCACTTCCCTTGGAAACTAGAGGCATGAACCCACTATCGAGCATAAATACCCCCTCTTGGAGTCAGTAGAAACTACTTGGCCAAGATAACTACTAACAACGGAGAGCATGCAAGATCACAAACAACACAGACATGATAGAATCATAAAGACAAAACCATTAATCAAACCAACATAATTATCTCAATATCCATAGGATCCCCGCAAACACAACATGCATGATTACAAATAGATTAGATCTTGATCATGAACGGCGCTCACAAGATCTATACATGAAAGCACAAAGGAGGAGATACAACCATCTAGCTACTACATGGACCCATAGTCCAAGGTGGAACTACTCACGCAGCATACCGAAGAGAAGGCCTCCGGGATGATCTCCCCTCCGGCAGGGTACCGAGAAGAACTTCAGATCCCCCCCCCCTGATCTAGGGACGATGGTGGTGGCGGCTACAGACGGTTTCGTGGATTTCTGATTGGGTCCTCAGGGTTTCTACATTGGGGGCTTCTTATAGGCGAAGGGGGAGATCGAGGAGGCGGCTAGGGCCACCAAACCCTAGCCAGGCGCGGGGCTGGGTCCACCCGCGCCTGGGGTGGGTCTGGCCCCTCCGGCTCTCCTCTGGACTTCTTGTTCCCCACGGAAAGTAATTGACTTTGTCCTTTGTCCCATCCAATTCCGAGAATATTTATTTACTAACTTTTATGAAACCAAAAACAGCAGAAAACAGACATCTGGCAGTGTTGCAACTTGTTAGTAGGTTAGTACCAGAAAACATGTAAAAAGCACCTCAAAGTGTGGACAAGTAAAGCAAAGTAGATACTAAACAAGCATGGAGCATCAAAAATTATAGATACGTTTCCATCGTATCAACCACCAGGGGGTGTGCCTGCCTGGTGGGTCCCCCTAGGTCACTCTAGGTACCTTTCTTCCCCTTTTCGCGTAAAAATTTAATATGAATTTTCTGGAATTTTTCTGGAAACTTTAATTTTGGGTAATTTTCAGGTAATAAAAATTGATTTTCTCGCAGAAAAAGATTTTGGAAAGATGCAAAAGCAAACCAAAACTAAAACTACAAGAGTTCTAAGACACTCTAAAAAGCAAGCACCTAGCAAAACTAAGATGGACAAGACAAAAAACAAAAGCAAAGGTGAGCAAGGATAATCATTGTGAAAACATTGTTTTGTTTATTAAATCCCTTTGTTAACAAGGTTGATCAAGTCTTATTACCAAAACAATTTTAAATGAAACAAAACTTTGCATTTCACTAAATGATTATGTTACCTCAATCTTGATAGCAATAGTCTCAATCATAATAGTTTCATAATTTTCTTGTGGTATGGGACAATATATTTCTCCAATTTTGATGCCCTCAATATTTTCAATTGAATTTAGGCCATAACTCTTATCAATATTCTTTGGGAAATAGACATTATGCTCTTTGTCACTAATATTAAAAGTTACTTTTCCTTGATTACAATTGATGACAGCACCTGCAGTATTAAGAAAAGGTCTCCCAAGAATAATAGACATATTATCATCTTTAGGCATTTCAAGCACAACAAAGTCAGTTAATATCAGACAATTATGATCCACTTGAACAGGAACATACACACATATACCAACACGAATAGTAGTAGACTTATCAGCCATTTGCAAAGACATATCAGTTGGTATCAATTTGTCCAGTTGAAGTCTCTTGTAGAGAGAAAAGGCATAACACTAACTCCTGCTCCCAAATCACACAAAACAGTTCTAACATAATTGTTTTTAATAGAACAAGGAATAGTTGGAATCCCTAGGTCTCCAAGCTTCTTTGGAACCTTACCATTGAAGGAATAATTAGCATGCAAAGTGGAAATTTCCTCATTAGGAATCTTCCTTTTATTAGAGATAATATCCTTCATATACTTTGAATAAGGAGGCAATTTAATAGCATCAGTCAAAGATATCTGCAAAAACAAAGGTTTCATCCACTCACAAAACTTGCTATAGTGTTATTCTTCCTTTGACTTGTGTTTCTTATCAGGAAAAGACATTGGTTTGTGAACCCAAGGCTCTCTTTCACTACCATGTTTATTAGCAACAAAATATTCTTTAGTGTACTTAGTATTCTTAGTGTGCCTTTCAGGTTCTTCTTCAATTTCTTCCTTATCAGGAGCATCATTTTTATCATTACCACTTTCAGTTTCAGCATCAGAGACAGATATACTATTAGGATCTATAGCAGGTCTAGAAGATTCCACAATTGTTTTATGTTTCTTTTTCTTTCTTTTAGAAGAAGTACCACTATTTTTAGCTTGTTGAGAATCTTGCTCAATTCTTTTAGGATGTCCCTCAGGATATAAAGGATCTTGAGTGGAAACGCCGCTTCTAGTTCTAAATTCATAAGCTTATTTTTCTTTAAAAGCATTAACTAGCAAATCTTTTTGTACTTTAGTAACATGATCAATTTGGATTTGAACCATCTGGAGATGTTTAACAAGCATTTTAACATCATTGGAGGTTCTTTCCACAATATCTTTCAACTCATTTATAGCTCTAGAGTTTTCCATTAAATGATTCTGCACTATCTTATTAAAATTATCTTGCTTAACAACATAAATATCAAATTCTTCTAAGCATTGATCATGAGGTTTAGAATAAGGAATATCACCATCATCAAAATGTTGGAGAGAATGTACCTCAATAGTGGATGAGTGGGAGATTGTCTTACATAATTCTTCTATAGGAGGTAAATTCTTCACATCTTCATATTTAATATCCTTCTCCTTAAGACATTTCTTAGCTTATTTCATCACTTCATCATTTAATTCAATCACTCCCCTCTTCTTTGGTGTTGGTGTTGGTGTTGGTGTTGGGGTTGGCTTAGGCTATGGTTCAGGTGTAGTTGGCTCAAGTGTAGTTGGCTCAGGTGCAGTCCATTCATCATAATTCTTGCTTATTTCAGCCATTAATTCCTCAGCTTCTTCGGGAGTTCTTTTCCTAAAAACACAATCATCACAACTATCCAGGTATGTCCTAGATTCATCAGTTAGTCCATTATAGTATATATCAAGAAGCTCATTTTTAGGTATTGAGCATCTAGGATGTGCTTGAATTAAAGCACAAAACCTTGCCCATGATTTAGGCAATTGCTCCTTTTAATAAAGTACCGGAGCAAAGCATTAACACTTCGTGAACACACGTGATCCTCATATCACAGCCATCCCCTCCGGTTATCCCAATTTCTATCACTTCGGGGCCTCGGGTTCCGGACAATAATATGTGTAAACAACTTGCAGATAAGATCACAAACAATACTATCATCATGAATCAATAACATGTTCAGATATGAGATCATGGAACTCGGGACCTAGTGACAATAATTAAGCATAACAAGTTGCAACAATGTCAAAAAGCACTAACAAAGATACTAGGCACCATGCCCTAACAATCTGATGCAATTACATGATAGATCTCATCCAATCCCTACCATCCTCATAGCCTAATACGGAGGATTACTCACTCATGGATGGGGGAAACATGGATGGTTGATGGAGAGGTGTCGGTGATGATGATGGCGATGATCCCCTCCGATTCCCCATCCTAACAGGGTGCCAGAATGGAGTTTCTTATTATGAAACGCGGTTTCTAGTGGTGGCGGCGCAGCGGAACTCTATGTGGAAAAACGTCGAACCCCCCTCTGTTTTTAGGTCAAAGGGCTTATGTAGGCGAAGGGGAAGATCGAAGGGGTGCCCGAGGTGGCCACACCACCCCTGGCGCGGCCTGGCCTGACCCGCGCCACCAGGTGGTGTGGGCCCCTCGTGACCTTTCTTTGTCTCGACTTCTGGCTCCGTGAGTCTTCTAGTAAAATAGGATTTTTGCGATATTTTCCGGGATTTTTCCTAAAAGTTGATTTCCTCCAAAAAAACTATATACCAAAGCAATTCTGCTGAAAACAACGTCAGTCCATGTTAGTTGTATCCAAATCACACAAATTAGAGGATAATTAATAGCAAAACTGTTCGGGAAAGTAGATACGTTTTGGACGTATCATCAGCCAAACCCTAGGGTTTCCCACCCACGAGGTGGGGCCCCAGGGCCGACGGCAGCTGCCCCTATGGCGACGGGGACTTGGGGGTCCCACCCCTAGCCCTAGGGTTTGATCCCCCCTCCACCTATAAACAGAGGAGCCCCTCCCCTTTATTTGCACCTCAACAACAAGTTCTCTCCTCTCCCCCTAAACCCTAGAGCTCTCCCCATTAGATTGGATCTAGCTACTTGGTTTAGTTCTCCACCTTCGCACTACCTTCATGCGCATGACGGTTCGGCTTTCTTCTTGTTCCGCTTCTATGCTGGATCGGATCCCGGGATACGTCCCTACACCGGACGTGTGTAGAGCTTTGAGACACAAGATTTGAAGCGTTGTCTTCATCTCTATACGCCTACCTGCGTAAGGCGTGCCATGGTCTTCAAGGGTATGAACTCCATTCTAAATATCCATTACTTATGTCTACATAGTATAGATCTTGGTGATCGTGTTCGTGTAGGTACAAAGATTTTGTTTTCTGCTATGAACCCCAACAAGGACCTCTAGTCCCGGGCCATAACACCACCCGGGACTAAAGCTTTTCCTGTCGCGGCAAAGATTTGTGTGTTTCTCTGCCGCGACACGATTTTGTGTTTTCCTTTTCATTTTGTTTTTTTCCATTTCGTTTATTTTTCAATTCGTGTTTTATTATAATTTCAAACATGTTTCCGTACGCATATTCTACGCTACTACATACACAGTACACGTTGATTCATATATAATTAATATTCGATCTTTTGGGAGCATACATATAAAATTTGATATGTGTAACTATTTAATTACATGGAGATCACTAAATCATTGAGTTCCGCGTCCTCCAAATAATGTTTTTCCTTTTCACCAATAAGCTCCTTCATCATAAATCCCGCCAATTCCTCTTGAATTGCTCATATGCGCTGTTCTGGGTCGAGCTTCTCCCGCAAACGGTGAATATAAGTTGAATCAACTTCCCGCTCACTGGTCAACTCATAATTGTACTCGCAAACGTAGAATCCATATAAATGAGTCTCTAATAGCTGTTGCAAATCCTTCACTGTTTTATAAGTTAGCTCATCTTTAAATGGACCTGGTATTTTCTTTTTGAACTATGTCCAACACCTGCTCGGCAAAGAAAATGAACAAAGGAATTATTAATTACTTGATATCAGGAAATGAATGAAGGAGGCCAATATAATGCGATAACGATTGAAATTAATTCTGGAGCATTGTTTTCATGTCGCTACACTTCTCTTGCTCCCAACTTAATGAGTCGTTGACTTCAACTTGGGACTTGTCAAGTTGAATGTTTAGCAGAATCTAGTGAAACTTGCGAACGTTTACATAAGCAGACATGCATAACTCATTAATTACACTTAACATCGAGTAAGCAAAAAAATAATGTGTACAAGACAGAAACACTCACTTGAAGTTGTAAGGAAATAGTATTTCCTTACAGTAATTATGATCGACTAAAATTTGAATAGGTCATCCTGAAGGGTTTCGCAGCATAGTAAATCAAAAAGTTTCTACAGATAAGAACGGGAAAGCCAAGATCTAATCTAGGAGATGCAAACAACGAGGGGGATTAGATGAGATCTTCATACCCTTGAATATTCGCATAGCGGAACGTTCGACGGAACGTGGGTGATGTAGTCGTACTCGCTTCTCCTCCTTGCGATCCGATCTGATCTAACACCGCGAGTGGCGATGCCTCCGAGAGATGCACACGTCCGGCACCTCGATGTCTCCTCCTTCCTCGGTCCCGCAAGTATGGTGGAGAGACGGATTGGATCTACAACGCGACGGCGCGGTGCAACTGGTGGAGAGTTTCTGCAGCACGGCTTCGCCTACGTGCAGTCGGGAGTGAGAGAGAGAGGAGGGCAGCAGGGCGGCTAGGGTTGTTGAGGAGGTGTAGGGGAAGGGTGCACCCCAGCCCTCTATATATAGAGGGGTGGGCGCCAGCCCTAGCCCCTCCCCCAAGCCCTAGGCCGGTGGCCAAGGAGGGAGGAGTGGGGGGCAAGTTCCCCCCTTCTAGAAGCTCCCCTAGGATTTCCCCTAGGTTTGGCCGGCTGGGCCCTATGGGGCCTTGTGCCCCTGGCCCAATGCGGCCAGGGCACTCCCTCATAGGCCCATGCCCCCTCCCGGCAGGTGGGGCCATGTTCGTCCCCCTCCGGAAGGTTCTAGAAGCTTCCGGTACAATACCGATTAACCCGAAACAATTCCGAACTCCAAAAACTGCATTGCCTTATATGAATCTTATTCTCCGGACCATTCCGGAACCTCTCGTGATGTCCCGGATCTCATCTGAGACTCTGAACAACAATTCATAAACCAATTATCCAATCTATCCTAGCGTCGAGACACGTTAAGTGTGTGACCCTTCGGGTTCGAGAATATGCAGACATGATCTTATATCAATAATCAACAGCGGGGTCTGGAAACCCATATTGACTCCCACACATTCATCGATGATCATATCAGATGAACCACGATGCCAGGATTCAATCAATCCCATATATATATTCCCTTCGTCTCGTGATATTTTACTTGCCCGAGATTTGATCGTTGGTACCGTCATACCTAGTTCAATCTCGTTCACAGCAAGTACTTTACTCGTTCCGTAATCCGATATCACTTTGTGATTAACTCCTTAACCACATGCTTGCAAGCGGTGTTGATATCGATTACCGAGTGGGCCCGAAGTATATCTCTCCGACTTGGGAGGGACAAATCCCATCTCGATACATACAACCCAACAGGTACTTTCCGATCACCTGAGAGACACCTTTATGATCACCCTCTCATAGGATGACGTTTGATGACCTCAAAGCTTTCTTCCGATACCAGGGAGTTGTATTATCTCATGGTCTAAGGAATACAATATTTGACATAAGAAAAGCTTCGCAAAGATGAACACGATGACACGATCTAATTGCTCCGCTTAGTTTGGGTCTGTCCATCATATCATTCTCCCAATGATATGATCTCATTATTAATCGACAACTCATGTCCATGGTTAGGAAACCTTAACCATCATTAATCAATGAGCTAGTCCATAGAGGCATACTAGGGACACGATGTTGTTCATAAACCACACAAGTATTAAAGTTTCCGCTTAATACAATTCTAGCATGGAATATAAACTTTATCATGAACAAGAATTATAATAATAACATCTTTATTATTGCCTCTAGGGCATAATTCCAACAGTCTCCCACTTGCACTAGAGTCAATAATCTAGTTTACATCTGGCAACAATCTAACACCCATGGCACTAAGGTGCTGATCATGTTTTGCACATGGAAGAGGTTTAGTCAATGGATCTACGACATTCAGATCTGTATGTACTTTGCTAATCTTCAGATCTCCATCTGCTATATAATCGCGGATTATATGAAACTTGCGGTTGATATGCTTGGTCTTTGGATGATATCTTGGTTCCTTAGCGAGTGCTATGGCGCCAGTGTTGTCACACAATATCTCCAGTGGGTCCAATGCACTTGGAACCACGCCAAGCTCAATGATGAAGTTCCTGATCCAAACTCCTTCACTTGACGCTTCTGCAGCAGCCATGTATTCCGCTTCTACTGTAGATCCCGCGATCACGCTTTGCTTGCAGCTTCTCCAGCTCACAGCTCCTCCATTCAAAATATAAACGTATCCTGTCTGAGATTTAGAATCATCCTTGTCGGTGTCGAAACTAGCATCGACGTAACCTTTTACGACGAGATGTTCATCACCTCCATAGACTAAGAACATTTCTTTAGTCCTATTTAGGTACTTTAGGATGTTCTTCACGGCTGTCCAGTGTTTCACTACTGGATCACTTTGATATCTGCTCGTCAAACTAAGAGCATTGGACACATCCGGTCTAGTACACAGCATGGCATACATGATAGAACCTATGGCCGAGGCATAAGGCACTTTGCTCATAGCTTCTCTATCATTTACCGTAGCTGGACACTGAGCCTTGCTCAATATCTTACCTGACAACATAGGCACTGAACCTTTCTTTGCCTTATCCATTCTGAACTTTTTCAGAACTTTGTCTAGGTATGTACTTTGGCTTAAAGCTATCAGGCGTCTTTGTCTATCTCTATAGATTTTGATGCCCAATATATAAGCAGCTTCACCTAGGTATTTCATTGAAAAACACTTGTTCAAATAACTCTTCACATCGTTAAGCATGTTAATGTCATTTCCAATAATCAATATGTCATCCACATATAGTACCAGAAATGTCACTGAGATCTCACTCACTTTCTTGTAGATACAAGCTTCGTAGCAATTCAGAACAAATCCAAAGCTCTTGATCACTCGATCAAAATGAAGGTTCCAACTCCGAGATGCTTGCTTTAGTCCATAAATGGAATGCTGAAGTTTGTATACTTTATCAGCATCCTTAGGATCGACAAAACCTTCGGGTTGCATCATATACAACTCTTCATCAATGTTGCCATTGAGGAACGTAGTCTTGACATCCATCTTCCATATTTCATAATCATGAAACGCAACAATTGCTAATAAAATCCGAATGGACTTAAACATCGCTACGGGAGAGAAAGTCTCATCGTAGTCAACACCTTGAACTTGTCGAAAACCTTTTGCGACAAGTCGTGCTTTATAGACGGTAACATTACCATCCGCGTCCGTTTTCTTCTTGAAGATCCATTTGCACTCAACGGCCTTTCGGTCGCTAGGAGGGTCCACCAAAGTCCATACTTGGTTTTCGCTCATGGATCCCAATTCGGATTTCATGGCTTCTAGCCATTTCTCAGAGTCTGGGCTCATCATCGCTTCCTCATAGTTCGTAGGTTCACTGTCTTCTACCAACAAGACAGTCAAGACAGGGTTGCCGTACCACTCAGGAGGGGCACGCGACCTTGTCGACCTGCGACGTTCAGTAGCAGCATCGTCCGAAGCTTCATGATCCTTGTCATTAGCTTCCTCTATTGTTGGTGCAGGCGGCACTGGAACAATTTCAGGTGCTGCGCTACTCTCCAACTCAAGAGAAGGCTCAATAACCTCGTCTAGCTCTACTTTCCTCCCACTCACTTCTTTCGAGAGAAACTCCTTCTCAAGAAAGGAACCGTTTTTTGCGACAAACACTTTGCCTTCGGTTCTGTGATAGAAGGTATACCCAATAGTTTCCTTAGGGTATCCTATGAAGACGCATTTCTCCGCTTTGGGTTCGAGCTTGTCCGGCATCAATTTCTTGACGTAAGCTTCGCATCCCCAAACTTTAAGAAATGACAACTTAGGTTTAGCACCAAACCACAGTTCATACGGTGTCGTCTCAACGGATTTAGATGGTGCCCTATTTAAAGTTAATGCAGCGGTTTCTAATGCATAACTCCAAAATGATAACGGCAAATCAGTAAGAGACATCATCGATCAGACCATATCTAATAGGGTTCGATTCCGGCGTTCAGGCACACCATTGCGCTGTGGTGTTCCGGGTGGCGTGAGTTGCGAAACGATTCTGCTTGCTTTAAGATGCGTGAGAAAATCATAACTCAAATATTCACCTCCACGATCGGATCGTAGAAACTTAATTTTTCTGTTACGATGGTTCTCCACTTCATTCTGAAATTCCTTGAACTTTTCAAATGTTTCAGATTTATGTTTCATTAAATAGATATACCCATATCTACTTAAGTCATCGGTAAAAGTGAGAAAATAGCGATATCCACCGCGCGTCGAAACACTCATCGGTCCGCATACATCGGTATGTATGATTTCCAACAAGTCCATTGCTCGCTCCATCATACCGGAGAACGGGGTTTTGATCATCTTGCCCATGAGGCATGGTTCGCATGTGTCAAATGATTCAAAATCAAGAGACTCCAAAAGTCCATCAGAATGGAGTTTCTTCATGCGCTTTACACCAATATGACCTAGACGACAATGCCACAAATAAGTAGTATTATCACTATCTACTTTGCATCTCTTAGCCTCAATGTTATGGATGTGTTTTTCATCCCTTTCGAGATTCAGAATAAATAAACCGTTCACAACAGGTGCATGACCATAAAAGATGTTACTCATATAAATAGAACAACCATTATTCTCCGATTTAAATGAATAACCGTCTTGCAATAAACACGATCCAGAAATAATGTTCATGCTCAACGCAGGCACATAATAACACTTATTAAGGTTTAAAACTAATCCCGAAGGTAAAACTAAGGAGAGCGTGCCGACGGCCATCACATCAACTCTTGATCCGTTGCCAACGCGCATCGTCACCTCATCCCTCACAAGCCGCCGTCTATTCCGTTGCTCCTGTTTCGAGTTACAAATATTAGCAGCTAAACCAGTATCAAATACCCATACACTACAACGAGGGCTAGTAAGGAAAACATCAATAACATGTATATCAAATATACCTTTGATGGTGCCAGCCTTCTTGTCCGCTAAGTACTTCGGACAGTTGCGCTTCCAGTGACCCTTTTCCTTGCAATAGAAGCACTCAGTGTCTGGCTTGGGTCCAGACTTGAGCTTCTTCTCAGCAGGGGCAACGCGCTTGCCGCCGCCTTTCTTGAAGGGCTTCTTTGCACCCTTACCTTTCTTGAAGGTGGGGGGCTTGTTGACCATCAACACATGATTATCCTTTTTGATGTCCACCTCCGCAGCCTTCAGCTTTGCAAGAGGTCGGTGATCATATCAGTGGAACCAATCTGATTGTGAGTCACTACAAAACTTTTGTAGCTGGGAGGGAATGATTGCAGAACCCTGTCAATCTCGAGCTCCTCTGGAATCTTGCAGTCCAGTTGCTCAAGGCGTTGAGTGTAGCCCGACATCTTTATGGCGTGCTCACTAATGGAACTCCCTTCCTCCATCTTGCAGTTAAAGAATTTCTCAGAGATCTCATATCTCTCAGAACAGGCCTGAGTCTGAAACATGGTTTTCAGCTCCTCAAGAATCTCAAAGGGCCCGGGATAGTCTTCAAAACGATTTTGAAGGTCCGATTCCATAGCAAACAACATGGTGCTCTTAATCACACCATAATCATCTTTGCACGACTGACAGACAACTTTCTCATCAGCCGGCGCATCTACAGCAGGGGCGTCACCTAGCGCATTCTCAAGGACATAGTCCTTTTGACCGCCAGAGAGAATGATTCTCAGATTGCGGAACCAGTTGGTGAAGTTAGACCCATTGTTTCTAAGCTTTTCTTTCTCAGCGAAAACGTTGAAGTTGAAGTTGGACTTAGCCATTTGATCTACAATATTTGCAAGTACAAATTAGACTATGTTCATGATAACTAGTTAAACTTAATCAAATTACTAGATGAACTCCCACTAAATTCAACATCCCTCAAGTTGTTTAGTGAACACGATCCAAATTCACCACACCTAATCCGATCTTCATGAGAAGAGATGTGGCTTCAATGGTGGACAACGAAGTGTCGATCATATCATTCATATGACTCATGCTTAACCTTTCGGTTCATGTGTTCCGAGGCTATGTCTGTACATGCTAGCCTCGTCAAGTCAAACCCAAGTATTTCCGCGTGTGCAAAACTGGCTTGCACCCGTTGTATGTGAACGTAGAGTCTATAGCACCCGATCATCACGTGATGCTTGGACACGACGAACTTTCGCAACGGTGCATACATGGGGAGAACACAGTTTTATCTTGATCTTTAAGTGAGGAATCATCTTATAATGCTACCGTCACGATCTAAGCATAATAAGATACATAAAAGGATAAACATCACATGCATATAACTTTATGTGACATGGTATAGCCAATCTTCGCGCAGTGATCTCCATCTTGTGCGTGCCGCCATGATCTCCATCACTCCACCATGATTACCTCCACCACGAATAGGCACGTGCTGCGCTAGTTTGGACGTTTTCCGTGGAGTCGGGCGTTTTTGCCCGGTTTCCACGTTTTGGCGTTCTGTGGGTGCTTCCTCAACGTATTGGCCAGTTTTCAGCGTCGCGCGCACGTGCTGCGCTAGTTTGGACGTTTTCCGCGGAGTCGGGCGTTTTTGCCCGGTTTCCACGTTTTGGCGTATTGGCCACGTTTGTTCAACGTATTGGCCAGTTTTCAGCGTCGCGCGCACGTGCTGCGCTAGTTTGGACGTTTTCCGTGGAGTCGGGCGTTTTTGCCCGGTTTCCACGTTTTGGCGTTCGGTCCATGTTTCTGCAACGTATTGGCCAGTTTTCAGCGTCGCGCGCACGTGCTGCGCTAGTCGGACGTTTTCCGTGGAGTCGGGCGTTTTTGCCCGGTTTCCACGTTTTGGCGTTCGGTCAATGTTTCCTCAACGTATTGGCCAGTTTTCAGCGTCGCGCGCACGTGTTGCGCTAGTTTGGACGTTTTCCGTGGGAGTCGGGCGTTTTTGCCCGGTTTCCACGTTTTGGCGTTCGGTGAGGAAGCTATTACATGGCGTATAAGAAGTTGACACACAGGTCATACACAATTATAAAGACAACCATATGGCTCCTGCCGGTTGTGTACTCATCGACATGCAAGTCGTGAAACATTACAAAACATGATCATTGCATACAACATACACATCACATCTTGGGCCATACCATATCACAGAAAACACTCCCTGCAAAAACAAGTTAGACGCCTCTACTTTGTTGTTGCATGTTTTACGTGGCTTATGGGAGTAGCAAGCTAAGAACGATTCTTACCTACGGAAAGCCACAACGGTGATATTATGGTTGCCAAACTCCGATGTAAATCCCATGACAACTATAGTGAGAGAAACTGGCATCCACCGGCCGCATGTGTGGAACAAGCCACACGTCAAGTGTGGAGCCGGTCTCGCCAACGACGTCGCGTAAAGTTGGCCTGGACCGCTTCGATCTCACTATCCCGCGTCATAAGAAGAACACAAACAAGAGGCTTGCAATAAAAAACATCAACGCCCGCAACAACGATGTTGCGTTCTACTCGTGAATCACATCTACGCATAGATCTAGCTCTGATACCACTGAAGGGTTTCACAGCATAGTAAATCAAAAAAATTCTACGGATGCGAACGGGAAAGCCAAGATCTAATCTAGGAGATGCAAACAACGAGGGGGATTAGATGAGATATTCATACCCTTGAAGATTCGCACAGCGGAACGTTCGACGGAACGTGGGTGATGTAGTCGTACTCGCTTCTCCTCCTCGCGATCTGATCCGATCTAACATCGCAAGTGGCGATGCCTACGAGAGATGCACACGTGCGGCACCTCGACGTCTCCTCCTTCCTCGGTCTAGCAAGTATGGTGGAGAGACGGATTGTATCTACAACGCGACGGCGCGGTGCAAGTGGTGGAGAGTTTCTGCAGCAGGGCTTCGCCTACGTGCAGTCGGGAGGGAGAGAGAGAGGAGGGCAGCAGGGCGGCTAGGGGTGTGGAGGAGGTCTAGGGGGAGGGTGCGCCCCAGCCCTCTATATATAGAGGGGTGGGCGCCAGCCCTAGCCCCTCCCCCAAGCCCTAGGCCGGCGGCCAAGGAGGGAGGAGTGGGGGGCAAGTTCCCCCCCCTTCTAGAAGCTCCCCTAGGGTTTCCCCTAGGTTTGGCCGGCTGGGCCCTATGGGGCCTTGTGCCCCTGGCCCAATGTGGCCAGGGCACTCCCTAATAGGCCCATGCCCCCTCCCGGCAGGTGGGGCCACGTTGGTCCCCCTCTGGAAGGTTCTAGAAGCTTCCGGTACAATACCGATTAACCGGAAACAATTCCGAACTCCAAAAACTGCATTGCCTTATATGAATCTTATTCTCCGGACCATTCCGGAACCTCTCGTGATGTCCCAGATCCCATCCGAGACTCCGAACAAAAACTCATAAACCAATTATCCAATCTATCCTAGCGTCGAGACACGTTAAGTGTGTGACCCTTCGGGTTCGAGAATATGCAGACATGATCTTATATCAATAATCAACAGCAGGGTCTGGAAACCCATATTGACTCCCACACATTCATCGATAATCATATCGGATGAACCACGATGCCAAGATTCAATCAATCCCATATATATATATATTCCCTTCGTCTCACGATATTTTACTTGCCCGAGATTTGATCGTCGGTACCATCATACCTAGTTCAATCTCGTTCACAGCAAGTACTTTACTCGTTCCGTAATCCGATATCACTTTGTGATTAACTCCTTAACCACATGCTTGCAAGTGGTGTTGATATCGATTACCGAGTGGGCCCGAAGTATATCTCTCGGACTTGGGAGGGACAAATCCCATCTCAATACATACAACCCAACAGGTACTTTCCGATCACCTGAGAGGCACCTTTATGATCACCCTCTCATAGGATGACGTTTGATGACCTCAAAGCTTTCTTCCGATACCAGGGAGTTGTATTATCTCATGGTCTAAGGAATACAATATTTGACATAAGAAAAGCTTCGCAAAGATGAACACGATGACACGATCTAATTGCTCCGCTTAGTTTGGGTCTGTCCATCATATCATTCTCCCAATGATATGATCTCATTATTAATCGACAACTCATGTCCATGGTTAGGAAACCTTAACCATCATTAATCAATGAGCTAGTCCATAGAGGCATACTAGGGACACGATGTTGTTCATAAACCACACAAGTATTAAAGTTTCCGCTTAATACAATTCTAGCATGGAATATAAACTTTATCATGAACAAGAATTATAATAATAACATCTTTATTATTGCCTCTAGGGCATAATTCCAACACATCCTCCGCATCGTTGGAGTGATTGTGTAAAGTATGTTCATTAACGATATATAGGTCAATGAATCCAATGTCATATTTTCTAGATCTTTTGCATCCAAGCATCTTCATTCTGCATAATAGTGTATAAAATGATATATAGTCGGGATAATATTTACATGCAATGAACAAGCTGAGCTAGAGACTTAATTATAGGAATAAATCACTTATAGACAATAGCAACGGAGGATAGATTTGTCGAGGGCGCGCTGATTGTATAACCAAAATAGTTCGTTCATTTGAATCCATATCAAGTAAGATTTGAAGTGATGCTCCACTCTAACATCCGTCGAAAACCATTCTTTCGAGTGCTGCTTTGATATTTGGATTATGTACGAGTCATGCAGATTTTGCATACGTGTTGATAGACGCGTGTACTCCTCATGACTGACCAGATATTGCCCTTTGACATAATTCTATGCTATCTTACTCATTGGTGCTTCTTCATAGCCTAAATATTGACCAAGAGATATACATGCTGTGGTGCATTTTATTTGGCGTACACTACAGCGATACCCAATTGTCTAGCAGCAACTATGGCTCTAGGGTCCAATAATTGCATGTCCTTATCCACATCGGCTCTAAAGTCCTTATTGATATCAGAACTCACTATGAGCGGGGGGGGATTGATTTTTCTATTGTCCAAGCTGGGGAATTTATTTCCCGCTTTTTTACTTTTTTTTGTTATGCTTAGACTTGACACTTGCTTGCTTAATAATTTCGCGGTTATACTCTGATTCCAGATTCATCGATATTTGGGATGGTTGCTCAATAAAGAACTTAGCCCACTTTTGTTTTTTTCATCAAGTACCTGCTTTGGCTTGGGATTTTTTGGTGCAAAAAATGTTGGGGTTCTGGTGCAGAAAATAAAAAATTTCCTCTGATTTTGGGTCGCCCTAATGCCCAAGATCTATATATTAGTAATGTAGTAACAACCAAGGTTTCAAATACATACCCGTGTAGTTTGAAAGTGGTTAACGTTCCGAGGAGAACATGTTTGAAGTAGTTGTGCTCGTAGCCGGCCTTAAGGTCACGAAGCTCCTCACAGGTCACCCCTTGCTCCATCATCATGCAGTCATCCGTCTCACGACATCCAAGGTGCCCCAAGTGTGGCCCCTCATGGTTTTGTACACATACGATGTACTATGATACCTCCATCTCCCTGATCCCTGGAGGGATTGCGAAAGTAGATCTCTGGCTTGGAATCTCCGCAGCACAATGGCGTGCTACAAGGTGCATCTTCTCTTGCGCGAACAATCCTTCCAAAAGACCATGCTAGTGCAAGGAGACTACTAGAGAGAGTGAGAGTAGAGGGAGGGAGGAGGCGCATAGAGGAGGGAGGAGGGCTCCCAACTCGTGGCCTTGGTGTTGTGTATTTCCTCCTCCAAGGGGGGGGGCTTTATATAGGGAAAGAGGGCACCCTTACCCCCCCCACCAAGCAAACAATAAGGCATACAAGGGGGGCAAGGGCGGCGGCCAAGGGAAGGGGGCAGCCCTAGGGCGCCCCAAACCCTAACCCTAGTCGCTGGCCAAGGGAGAGGCAGCCCTAGGCCATATGTCTTAACTTTCATTGTATTTTTTAGAGTTGGTATTATTTTCTAATTTTTTCAATTTATATTATTCTCAATCATGAAGGATCATTGATGTATATTAAGTAGATTTTATATACAATTCAATATACAAATTTTAACCATAAAAGCGAGGAAAAAAATATGTGCCCATAAAGGTGATGTCTTATTTAACACTATAGTTGTGTTGACAATAGAACCATATTTTTCATATCGCACAATGTAAATATTCATGAAACAAAATATATATTTCTCAATGACTTTTAGCATGCTAAAGATGATTCCCTCGCAGCGAGGGACACTGTGCTAGTGATTGGGTTCGCAGTAGAAAATCAAAAAAATTCTACCTGCACGAACACGATTACCAAGATTTATACTATGTAGACATAAGTAACGGAGATGGAGAACGGAGTTCATGCCCTTGAATACTGTGGCACGCCTTACGAAGGTAGGCATATAGCGATAAAGATAGCGCCCAAGTGTTGCGCCTAGAAGCTCTACACACGTCCAGTGTAGGGACGTCTCCCGGGATCCGATCCAGCAGAGTAGCGGAAGAAGAAGGAAGCCGGACCGTCCTGCGCACGACAGTAGTGCAGAGGTGGAGAACTAAACCAAGTAGCTAGATCCAATCTAATGGAGAGAGCTCTAGGGTTTAGGAGGAGAGGACAAAACTTGTTGTTGAGGTGCAAATAGAGGGGAGGGGGCTCCTCTATTTTATAGGTAGAGGGGGAGGGTCAAACCCTAGGGCTAGGGGGTGGGACCCCCCTAGCCGCCGCGGCAGCCCTAGGACCAACACCGCGGGTGGGAAACCCTAGGGTTTTGGCTTGTGCCCCCTTCTCTCCCTCTCTCCCATAGGCGCCTACCCTATGGGCCCTTCTAGAAGCGACCCAATAGCAATAAGGTTGTCCATAAAATATAAAATACAATATGTTTAATATTAATTCAAGTAATTAATATAAAACGTTCATATATTATTATATCTCATACACCAAAAACTCCTTTTGGTCCACTTCCGATCATCATCGGATATTACCCGGAACCTTTCATGTTTCTCTCTCTCGTTTCTCCTTCGGTGCCGGTTCGATCCCAAAGCGTCGCCACACTTAAGTGTGCCACCCTTCGGCTTGGAGTTGCTACGGACATGACCAAGACTCTTCTTGTATCAATGATCAACATAGGGACCTGTATGGCCATAATGATCCTCGTGCCCTCATGATTAATCTCATCGCTCGAACCTTAACTACGTAGTCCTATTCATTTTGCCATACGATACCTAGGTCATCCGAGATTTTATCTCAATCATCTCCATACTTGAGTTTGATCTCGTTACCGATGAACTCGTTTACTTGTTCCTGTGTCATTGCATTCCATAATCCAATCATACGCTTGCAAGCTTTGTTAATGCAACATCACCGAGTCGGCCACATGTATCTATCTGTTACTAGGGTTGGCAAATACTCGTCTTGATAAAAACACCTCAGCCCATTTCTTCAGGAAACCCAACGATAACTTTATGATCACCCTTTCACGTCTTGATAATTGATATCATCAAAGTATCCCTCCAAAATAGTGATTATGCATTATCTCATAGTCGAAGGATATAAGCCACGGTGTCTTTATGTTATCATCAATGATGAACATTTAAGTAACTAGTACTCATTGTGATTAACTTTAGGGTGAATGTCTATCACACCATTCTCTAATGATGTGACCTCATTGCAAGTCGGTACTATCACCATGATCTCGAAACCATAAGATCATCACTTGCCCAATGAGCTAGTTTACTAGAGGTAACTAGAGACCTGGTTGTTTACATACCATACGTGTATTAATGTTTTGTATTAATACAGTTATAGCACGATAAGAAACGTATTATGAACAAGAGATACATCAAATAAAAAACGCTTTATTATTTGCCTCTAGGGCATATCTCCTTCAGTCTCCCACTTGCACTAGAGTACAAATTAATCTAGTTTTACAATAGGCAATGGCCTTACACCAATACTATCCCGGTGTTTATCATGCTTGGCTTGTGGAATACTTTTGGTAAACGGATCTGCGACATTCATATTCGTATGCACTTTGCAAATCTTTACTTCGCCATTCTCAACATTTTGTCTAATGGCGTGGAATCTAAGCTGGATGTGCTTGGCTATGGAATGAGTTCTTGGTTCCGATGTGTTTGCTATGACACATGTGTTGTCTCGATAGATTTTCATAGGGTCATACGTATTAGGAACAACTCCTAGTTTGATGACGAAATTCCATAGCCATACATCTTCATTCGCCGCTGAATTAACTATGATATATTCCAACTCCATTGAAGACTGTGCCACCACTGGTTGCTTCACGCTTCTCCAGGTTACCGCGCCACCATTTACCAAGAAGAAAAACCCTACCTGATACTTCGAGTCATCGGAGTCCTTGTTCCAGCTCGCATCCACGTAACTAGTTATGTTCAAAGCTACATCATCACCTCCATAAACTAGGAGCATATCGTTAGTTCTTTTCAGATACTTCAGGATATTCTTTACAGCTATTCAATGTTCTACTCCTGGATCACTTTGGAAACGTCATGTCCAACTGAGAGCCAGGGCCACATCGGGTCGAGTACATAACATAACATACATTATAGAACATATGGCTGAGGCATAGGGGATATTAACTGTAGGGTTCGTTGCATAGAAAACAAAAAAAATCTACCGCGAGAACGCATAAAACCAAGATCCAATCTATAGAAAAGCCAAGATCTAATCTACGAGATCGATGCAAGGAGATTGTAGAGAACTAACCCTCATAGATCCAAAGTGTTTAACAAGATCGGATCTCATGGTTGATGTAGACGATCACTTGTCGATCGCAAGATCGCGTAGACGATCCTTCCAGCGCCGCGTTCCGGCGGCGCTTCCGCACTCGGTCACACGTATGGAGTCGATGAAGACCTTCCTCTCTGTATTCCAACGGGCAGCAGAGGTAGTAGATCCCCTCGAAATCCCAGCAGCACGATGACGTGGTGATGGTGGTGGAGGATAAATCCCTGCAAGGCTTCGCCTAAGCCACAACAAGAAGATGGAGGAGGGAGGAGGTGGTGGCTAGGTTTTTAGGTGAGGGGCAAGGGTGCACCCCCACCCCTCCTTATATAGATGGGGGTGCGCCCAAGGTTCCCAGCCATGGCCGTGTCCTTCCCCAACTCGACAACCAAAGAGGGAGAGGTGGGAACTTGCCCTCCAAGTTTCCCCTTACCAAATTAGGGTTTTGCCCCTTCTTTCCTTGTGGTGGCCGGTTTGACCCCCTTGGGCTTGGTGCGGCTGTTCCTAGGACCCCACAACATGCCATAGCCCAAGTGTCCCCTCCCGTGGTGGTGGGCCCACTGGTGCCCCCTCTAGAACATTTTAGAAGCTTCCGGTCAAAACATGGAAAACATTTCCAACCCTAGAAAATGACTTTCCTTTTATGAATCTTATTCTCCGGACCATCCCGGATCTCCTCGTGATGTCCTGGATCCAATACGAGACTCCGAACAACATTTGGTCTCCAACTCATATTCCATATCTACTTAAACAACACTGATTCCTTAAGCGTGTCACCTTACGGTTCGTGAACTATGTAGACATGATGGATACACCTCTCCGATCAATAACCAATAGCGAGACCCGGAGATCCATAATGGCTCCCACATATTCAACGATGACTTCGTGATCGAATGAACCATTGACATACGATACTGATTCCCTTTATCATGCGATACTTTACTTATTCGAAGTTCGATCGTCGGTATCTCCACCTAGTTCAACCTCGTTACCGATAAGTACTCTTTACGCGTACTGTGATGTGACATCCCTTGTGACCTAGTAACATGCTTGCAAGCCAATTGGATGACACTCCACCGAGAGGGCCCAGAGTATATCTATCCGTCATATGGATGGACACATCCCACTCTTGATCCATGTGCTTCAACACATACTTACAGAATACCCAATGCCACCTTTATAACCACCCAGTTACGGAAGTGGCGTTTGATGTCATCAAAGTACTCACCCGGTGATGGTGATTAACATGATCTCATGGTCGAAGGATTAGGTTACTATGTATCTGAAAGCTTGTAGGAAATGAACTTAATGACTTGATCTTATGCTATGCTTACTATGGATGTGTATCCATCACATCATTCTACTAATGATATGACCTTGTTATTAATAACATCCAATGTCCATGATCAGGAAACCATGATCATCTATTAATCAACAAGCTAGCTTAACAAGAGGCTTACTAGGGACTCTTTTATGTTTACAAAACACACATGTATCAATGTTTTCGGTTAATACAATTATAGCATGGGATGCAAACATTTATCATAAACACAAAGATATAATAATAACCACTTTATTATTTCCTCTTGGGCATATCTCCAACATTAACCATTCTTTCTGTATCAGCATATGTTGCTGGACATTGAGTCTTACTTAATGGCACACCTTTCACAGGAGGCACAAAACCCATTTTTGCGTCTTCCATTTTGAACTTCTTCAAAATCTTCTCTATGTATGTACTCTGACTTAACGCTATCAGGCGTCTTGATCTATCTCTATAGATCTTAATGCCCAGTATATAGGTTGCTTCACCTAGATCCTTCATGGAAAACTGACTACTCAGATATTCTTTTACACCCCCTAATAAATCCACATCATTTCCAATCAGTAATATGGCATCCACATACACTACTAGGAATGCCACCGTGCTCCCACTCACTTTCTTATAAACACAAGCCTCTTGATTATTTTGGACAAATCCAAAGCTCTTGATTACTTGATCAAATCGCTTGTTCCAACTCCTAGATGCTTGATTTAGTCCATAAATGGAACGCTCAACTTGCATACCTTTCCAGCATCCTTAGGATCGAAAAACCCCTCTAGTTGCATCATATACAACTCTTCATCAATGTGACCATTGAGGAAGGCGGTCTTTACATCCATATGCCATATTTCATAATTATAATATGCAACAATTGCTAGTAAAATCCAGACAGATTTAAACACTACCACAGGAGAAACTGCCTCGCTGTAGTCAATTCCTTCCACTTGTCGGAAACCATTTGCGACAAGTCTTGCCTTATGGACAATCACATTGCCATCAGCATATGTCTTCTTCTTAAAGATCCATTTGTTCTCCACGGCCTTTCGACCTTTAGGGAGATCCACCAAGTTCCATACTTGGTTCTCATGCATGGATCCTATCTCGGATTTCATGGTTTGTAGCCATTTCTCGGAGACAACACTCTCCATTGATTCTCTATAGGTTTTAGGTTCCTCTTGTTCATCTAACAAGACTGATATCACAAGGCTACTGTACCAATCCGGGACAACAGACGCCCTTGTAGATCTTCGAACCTTAGGAGCCTCGATGTTATGATCTATATCATTTGTTTCTCTTTCCACTATAGAGGGCGGTTCCAGAATAGTTTTCGTTGCGCCACTCAATATTTGGAGAGAAGGGTCAACAATCTCATCTAGCTCTATCTTCCTTCCACTAACTCATTTCGTGATAAACTCTTTCTCTAGAAAGACGCCGTCCTCAGCAAAAAAAAATCCCTCGGCTTTGTTGTAGAAGGTATACCCAATAGTCTCCTTTGGGTACCCTACAAAGATGCACTTTTATGATTTAGGTTCGAGTTTGTCAGGCTGTAGTTTCTTAACGTAAGCCTCACATCCCCAAACTTTCAAGAACGATAACTTTGGATTCTTGCCACACCATATCTCATATGGGGTTGTCTCCATGGATTTGGATGGTGTTCTGTTTAGTATAAAAGCGGCAGTTTCTAATGCATAGCCCCAAAAGGACATAGACAAATCAGTCAAAGACATCATGAACCGAACACTATCCAATAGAGTGTGGTTACATCATTCTGACACACCATTATGATGTGGTGTTCCGACTGGCGTAAGCTGTGGTACTATACCACAGTTCCTCAAGTGAATGCTAAAATCATAACTCAAGTATTTGCCTCCCCGATCTGATCGGAGGTGCTTAATCTTCTTGTTGAGTTGATTCTCTACCTCTTTTTGAAATTCCTTAAACTTTTCAAAGGTTTCAGATTTATGCTTCATCAAGTAGATGCACCCGTATGTACTCAAATCATCAGTAAAGGTAATAAAATAACGATATCCATTGCGTGTTGAGACACTCATCGGACCACATACATTAGTATGTATGATTTCCAATAGGACAGTTCCCGCTCCATAGTACCAGAGAAGGGTGTCCTGGTCATCTTGCCCACGAGCCAATGCTCACATGTATCAAGAGATTCAAACTATAATGATCTCAGAAGTCCATCAGAATGAAGCTTTTGCATGCGTTTTATGCCAATATGACCAAGACGGCAATGCCATATATACATGGTATTATCGTCATTATGCTTGCTTTGCTTGGCATCATTGTTATGGATGTTGAAAGGATAGATATGTCACCTAGAGGGGGTGAATAGGCAATTTAAAAACTATTACGGTTTTTGCTTGATAGAATGTGGAATTAAACTAACGTTTATTTTACAAGCACAAAACCTAAATACACTAGGCTCAACTAAGTGCATCAACAACAAGTTAAGATAATCAAGATATCACAAGATAAATATACCACAAGTGATAAGCAAGATGTAAGTATTTCAAGCTCGATGGCTATCACAAGGAAAGTAAGCTCGGGTATAGAGATAACCGAGGCACCCAGAGACGAAGATGTATTCCTGTGTTCCCTTACAAGTAAGGTACGTCACGTTGGAGAGGTGTGGGATTCCACGAAGGATTTCCCAACACCACGAAGGCTCACATTCTTCTCCGAGTCTATCCCACAAAGCAATAGGCCCTTTCCTTATGGCTAGTATTTCCTCCACTCCGGAGATGGCAAGCTCCACAACCACTTCACAAGCTCCACGGAGGAGAAGCCCGAGTCTCTTCACAATCTTCCACGAAGAGGACACCGCGGCACCAACCGCCAAGCCAACTAGGAGGTCACCCTCCAAGAGTAACAAGCTCACGATCTCTCACTCGAACAAATCTTAATGGATAGCTCAACACTTATGCAAGAATGCAAAGCAAGAACACCAAGGGTGCTCAAATCCTTCACTCTCAAATCCCACCAAAGCAACAAGTGCTAGGGAGGAATTAGAGAGTAAGAACAATGGTGGAAATCAACAAATGACTCCAAGATCTAGATCCAATGGGTTCCCCTCACTTAGAGGAGGAATTGATTGGTGGGGATTGTAGATCTAGATCTCCTCTTCCAAAGCCCTAAAAAAGATGCAAAAATCATAAGAGGGAAGAGGGAGGAAGCAAGCTCAAGAGGTTCAACAATGGAGGTCAATTTCATGGTCAAGAACAATCAAAAAGCGTTGGGGACAAACCCCCTTTTATAGGGGAAAGCAAATATGGCCGTTGGGAGAAATCTGTGCGAACTCGGTTGAAAGTTTGGTTGGACTGGCCCTCACACCGGACGGTCGAGTTCCTGGACTAGAAAACCGAACTTAAAACCAGGATTAGGTACTGTACGCAGTCTCGGATAGACTCGGTATAGCAAAACCGAAAATCCTGGTTTAAGATCCAGTTTTCCAGTGCTGGCACCGGACCACCCGGTCTGGGAGCTGGTTGAATCGGATCCACAACCGGGATGAAACACGCTTCATGGAAAACGCAAAAACTTTTGCATCCGGACTCTGATTTCAATGATCTTGGGCTTGTTTTGACGGGGGAAACAAGCTCTATAATACAGTGTAGAGAAACATCATATACCAAAAAAGGATAATAGAGCCAAATGAAGAAAGGTAATAAGCCTCCCTAAAGAAGAACCGATAAAACCTTCAAACTCGAAAACGCCGTAGAAGATGCATGCGAATTCTGTTTTGGATGAGCTTGGCTTGTTGAAGAGCTAGAAACAAGCTAAAGAACCTCACATGGAGAAACACCAAGAAGCAAAAAAATAGGAAGATGCAAAGTATGCAAAGAATTGAGCTACCTATGACAATGTGATCAAGTTACCCAACCGAAAGCCCCTCCAGATATTGTGGCTATCTATCCTATAACCCAGTCTCCCAACAACCACCTTGAGACCGGTAAAATGAAAACCTAGCAAGTCCATACTTTTCCTTGCGCATCCCGCTTGATCTTGATGACACCGCTTCAAGCTCCACCCAAGCTGGAATGCAACATTTGATCATTGTTGCTTCATGAAGACTCCTAATTTTCTCCCCCATACACCACTATGGTATAGCTTCATTAATACATGTCTTAACATGTCCATTATCACCAATATGGACGATAGGCTTCAATAAAATAGTCTTCTCGAGATGCTTATCTTGAACTTGCCCTTCTTAACCTTGATGAAGATCACCACTTGATGTCATCCTCTCATGGGCTCTATAAGATCTTCACTTTTGAAGCATGCCCTTGGAAAGATACCTATCCCATATAGAAAACACAAAGGCACGTATATAATGGGTTAGTTCATGATGCAAATTGACAAGGCTTACCATACCACAAGACCATGTGGTACATTCTTTATGCTTCATGTGTTGAACAACTTGAAATTACTCTTCACTTTTTGTATTGGTCAACCAAGTATCTTCTTGTGCTCCATCTCAATATCTTGAGGTATATAAAGAACTCTTCATTTGATTACATGATCTAAATCTTAGTCAACCATAGCTCAACTAATGAGGCTATCATGACACCGACTTAGAGCCATATCTTGAATTCTTTTATTGAGATAACACTCTCAAGATCTTGATCATATCATATTCTTCTCTTCAACTCGATGATTTTGATGCCAATACTCAAGGTATATTTTTATCTTCAGGCATCCATACTTGAATCCAACACATGGACTACAAGCATGACCTATGGAATATTCCTTCATATAAAACTCAGTGAAAACATTAGACCATAGGGATTGTCATTAATCACCAAAACCACACATAGGGGCAATTACCCTTTCAGATGGGAGTACTGTCATCAATATCTAGTAAGAATTAACTTTTGCATACACACGCATGAACATAAAAGACATCATTCATAAAAATAGAACAACCACTTATTCCGGATTTAAATGAATAACGATCTTGCAATAAGCAAGATCCACTCACAATATTCATGCTCAAGGCGGGTACAAAATAACACTTATTCAAATATAATATTAATCCTAAAGGCAAATGTAGAGACAAATCGTCGGCGGCCTTGACATTGACTTTTGATCTGTTGCCGACGCGGCCTTGACATCGACCTTTGATTTGTTGCCGACGTGCATCGTCACTTTGTCCCTTCCCAGGCATCGCTTATTCCATAGCTCCTACTGGGAGTTACAAATATCAGCAACAGAACCAGTATCAAATACCTAGGTGTTTCTCCCGGTGCTTGCAAGGAAAACATGAATAACATGTATATCACATATACCTTTGTCTTTTGCGGCAAACCTGTCGGCTTTCTTGTCATCGAGTTACTTGGTCCAGTTGCGCTTCTAGTGTCTGTCTCCCTTGTAGTAGTAGCACACGACGCCGGTCTTTGGCTTTGGGCCCTTAGGGGAACGGTCAACTTGCTTGCCATACCTTTTAGGCTTCTTGCCCTTAGCCGCCGTTGACCTCTTAAAGTTGGCGGTCTTATTGACCATCAACACCGTGTGCTCCTTCTTGATTTCCACCCTAGCAGTCTTGAGCATGGAGAACAACTCAGCCAGGGTCTTAACCCTCCCTTGCATGTTGTAGTTCATCACGGAAGCTTTGTAGCTATGGGGCAACGAGTGCAACACCCTATCAATCGCTAGCTCGTCCGGGATTTTGCAATCTTGGGCGTTCAAGCATTGAACGTAGCTAGACATCTTGACCACGTGCTCGCTCACACTGCTATGCTCTTCCATATTGGAAGAGAATAAGATCTCGGAAGCTTCATACCTCTCTGCCCGAGACTTTGGAGCAAAGACGACTTTGAGATCCTCAAGGATCACAAATGCATCCATCTTCTCAAAACGCCTTTTAAGCTCTGGCTCCATGGCATAGAGCATTCCACTCTGGATGAGGGAGGAATCATCCGCCTTGGGCTGCCATACATTCTTTTCGTCCTCAGTGGCGGTGTCCGCGGGTTTGGCGGGCAGTTCTGCCTCTAAGACATAGTTGAGCTTGTAGGGGGGTAGGAGGATTCTTAGGGTGCGGTGCCAGGCGGTGAAGTTTGTCCCATCGGTTTTTAGCTTGTCCTTCTCTAGGAAAGCGCTAAGGTTGAAGGTGGGTGGGCGAGACATCTACAATGAATTTTCAAAGAGTTTAGGCCATGTTCATAATATTCCGAGCACAAGTTTTAAGTTTCACCTTTAAACTTAAATTAACAGGGCTCCCACTCAGGATGAACATCCCTCCATTCGTCTTACTGATCACATGATCCCATTTCACCACATCACCCCTGATCATCATGGCCGATGACATAGCTCAAAAGGTAGACATTCTGAATGTCGATCACATCTCCATGTGACTCATGCTCGACCTTTCGATCTCTGTATTCCGAGGCCATGTCTGCACATGCTAGGCTCGCCAACTCAAACTTGTATGTATTGCAGTGTAACCTTTCTTACATCCACTGTATGCGAACGTAGGTATGTCTAACACCCGACCGTCATGGCCTACCTCATATCAAAGAACTTTCTTGGTGGTGCACACACGAGGGGAACACTATCATTGGAATTTTAGAGGGATCATCCTATTTAGCTACCATCGTATAACTTAATACACTATGCCAAACAAGATGTGCAAACAGATACTTCATAAGCATGGTGCCATGACATGGTTGCAGCACCTTGATATCGATCTAGATCTCTAATGGACAATCGTTTCATAAACTTATCATTACCATATCATGACATACGCCCCTATAAAACAAAGTTAGACATTTGTACTTTATCCTTTTGCAAGTTTTTACGCGGCTTTAGGGCTTTTATGGTAGAACCCCCACAACATTGATTCAATGATTGCCTCTTTGCTCCCTTTTTAGGGTCCTATGGTGTAAAGGTCATATCAACTATTGAAAGAGACAGACACCCGCCAGCCACTTATACGTTACAAGCCGTATGTTAAGCGTGGAACCAGTCTCGTGTAAGCTTACGCGTAAGGTCGGTCTAGGCCGCTTCATCAATCAATCCCGCGATATGACAAGAACATAAAAGAGGGTCGCAACTAGAGAATCAACGCCCACATACTTCTATGTGTTATATCCGTACGACATCCCTACCCATAGATTTGGCTTTGATACCACTTATGGGGTTCGTAGTAGAAAATAATTTTTTTCTACCTACACGACCACGACCACGAAGATATATACTATGTAGAAATAAGTAACAAAGATCGAGAACGGAGGTCATACCTTTGAAGACCGTGGCATGCCTTACGCAGGTAGGCGTATAGCGATGAAGGCAGCGCCCCAAGTGTTGCGCCTCGAAGCTCTACGCACGTCCGGTGTAGGGACGTCTCCCGGGATCCGGTCCAACAAAGCAGCGAAAGAAGAAGGAAGTCAGACCGTCCTGCGCACGACGATAGTGCGGAGGTGTACTAAACTAAGTAGCTAGATCCAATCTAATGGAGAGAGCTTATAAGGTTTAGGGGGAGAGGAGAGAACTTGTTGTTGGGATGCAAATAGAGGGAAGGGGGATCCTCTATTTATAGTAGGGAGGGGGCAGGGTCAAACGCTAGGGTTTGGGCGGTGGGACCCCAAAGTCACCGCCGCTAGGGGAGGGCGGCCGCCGGCGGCCGTGGGCCCCATCCCGCGGGTGGGAAACCCTAGGGTTTTGGCAGCTGGCCCCCTCTCTTCCTCTCTCCCTTAGACACCTACTCTATGGGCCCTTCTAGAAGCGACCCAATAGATATTTCATACACCAAAACTCCTTTCGGTCCTCTTTCGATCATCATCGGATATTACCCAAAACCTTTACGGTTTCTCTCTCTCGTTTCTCTTTCGGTGCTGGTTCGATCCCAAAGCGTCCCCACCCTTAAGTGTGCCACCCTTCGTCTCGGAGTTGCTACGGTCATGACCAAGACTCTTCTTGTATCAATGATTAACATCGGGACCTGGATGGCCATAATGATCCCCGTGCCCTCACGATTAATCTCATCGCTTGAACCTTAACTGCGTAGTCCTATTCCTTTTGCCATACGATACCTAGGTCATCCGAGATTTGATCTCAAGCATCTTCATACTTGTGTTCGATCTCGTTACCGATGAACTCATTTACTTGTTCCCGTGTCGTTGCATTCAATGATCCAATCATACGCTTGCAAGCTTTATTAATGCAACGTCACCGAATTGGTTACGTGTATCTATCCGTTACTTGGATTAGCAAATCCTGGTCTTGATAAAAACTCCTGAACCCATTTTTTTAGGAAACCCAACGATACCTTTATGATCACCCTTTCATGGTTTGATACTTGATATCATCGAAGTCTCCCTCCAAAACAATGATTATGCATTATCTCACAGACGAAGGATATAAGCCACGATGTCTTTATGTTATCATCAATGATAAATGTTTAAGTAACTAGATCTCATTGTGATTAACTTTAGGGTGAATGTCTATCACATCATTCTCTAATGATATAACCTTATTGTTAATCGACACTATCACCATGATCTCGAAACCATAAGATCACCACTTGTCCAATAAGCTAGTTTACTAAAGGTAACTAGAGACCTGGTTGTTTACATACCATACGTGTATTAAAGTTTTGTATTAATACAGTTATAGCACGGTAAGAAACGTATTATAAATAAGAGATATATCAAATAAAAATTCTTTATTATTTGTCTTTAGTCATATCTCTTTCAGCTAGTTGATGTTAAAAGCGGTAGTCCATTCTTGTTGATTGTACTTAGATTTTATAATATTTCTCGCTCATTTATTTATTCCTGAAATGAGACTATCCCGAAAAGGAAATTAGGATAGACGTGCAAACTTTAAAAAAAGGAAAGAAAGAGGGCATGAGCGTAACGAGAAACGGAAACAAACACACTGGCCGGAGTACCACAGCCTGTCGAAACCGTCTCTGTCCGAACACGAATGACCCAACCCAATGGGCGCGGTGCGCCGGTCTGGGAGGGAGGCAGGCAGCGCGCGGGCTGGTGCCGAAAATTTTCGTTTCGAAATCTCCCCCAAAATTTTGGCGTCCACGGCTCGGCTGGCCTGGTACCCCCCTCCCTCTATCTCTCGCCTCGTGGGGAAATTTTCCCTCCCCCTCCCCTCCGCTCCCCGCCGCCCCGCCCACTCCCGCTCCCCTTCCCGCTTCCCCTCACCACCTACCCCCTCCACGCGTCCTCGCTCCGCGCCGCCGCTGCAGCCACCGCCGCCGCGTCCTGTAGATACGGAGCGGCGGGCGTCGGACCACTCCTGAAGCTTCCCCGCGGCGGCGACCTCCCGGCTTCCAGGTGAGCGCGACCTACCTGCCCCTCCGTCTCCTTCCCGCACTACCCTGACGACCCCATCGCCCGCAGTACCATCCCCTCGACCCCACAATCTCCCCCACCCGCCCGCTCTATGCATTAAACACTAAAACCTAACTCGATACCCCGTCCTCGCCGCCGGCACCGCCCCGCCCCGCTGGCCGCCGGATCGGCGCCGGGATAGCTTCGCTTCCTGACGCCGCGACGGGCCATCGGCCATCCCTCCCGAGCTCCCGCGACCCACACGATTCGATCTGGCGCCAGAGTTAGTCTCTGTGGCCATTCCCGCTCTTCGCCGATCAGATCCAGTCCCCCCGCGCCTGTTCGCTGAAATGCTTACGAAAACGTCACGTTTCGATGTGAAGGGGTTTGCGGCGTGTTTGTCTCCTTCCGAGATCAGTCCTAATGAAGATGCAGAAAATTAACCCTAACGTCGCTCTCTGGTCGCAGGCTGCTGGAGTGAAAGGGTCGGCGGCGGCACGGAGGGAGGGATGCTGAGGTAGAGGGAGGATTTGGATGCTGTAATGGCGCAGGCTGCCGTAGAATCTGCTGTGAGAGGTGGTGCCTTGGCCGGGAGGCCTGCCGAGGTCCCGAGGATGAAGAGGAAGACCCCCTCAGAGCTGCGGGTAACGCCTTTCTTACCCTTGGTTTATATATCTTTTATAAGTTCTTGTTCTGTTGTGGTTGCAAATTGCTGCACTGGATGGAATGTGATGTCAAATTTGTACGCCAGTGGTGCAAATGAAGCAATACTAGCTTTATCATGCAACACTGAACTGGTCCTAAACAACACTATAATGCACCGTGCCACTGTAAACTACCAACTGAAATCGGATGCTACATTGGATAAAATGCCATGTGAAATTTGGATGCTACTGTGCACTGTGAGGTTGTACCAATGAAGCGGCCTGAACTTATTACTAGCTTTATCATGCAACACTGAACTGGCACAATGCAACCCTTTAATGTACTCTGCATTCTAATCTACCAAATGCCATCTTGGTTACTAGGTTATATATAGTTAAGGTAGGCTGCAAATTCACCAACATTTTTTAATTTGTCTCTTCAAATGCATTCTGGAGGCACATCCTGTTGTAAGCATGGTTCCTTGCACTGTGATGTCTCCACAATTCAAACTATTAGCACACCCTGTTGTAAACATGTCCCTTGCCATGCCATGTCTCCACAATACATAGGCACATTCACTGAAATCATTAGCTAAAAAGCACATCCTGCTGTGAGTGGCACAGGGTTGCAGATGAACACTGGAAGTTAATTAGAATGATTGTTTACTGCAGGGGGAGCAGTTGAAGCGACGTATGTCTGAAAAGACTGCTAATGATCAGTTATTTGCTTCTGCAGCATTTGATAGGTAAGTCTGCTCTAATTATGCTTATTGATGTTCTTCTTTTGCTTTGGTATAAGGAATTTGATACTTAACATGTGGATCTAGGCCAAGCAATGGGCTTCGCAACCCAGAACAGCCAAAAATATCAAAATATATCAATACTCGTGTTACAGAGGTGTTCCAAGTTAAAAAATCCAGAAATGTTGGCAAGGAAAATTGCAAGGTTAGACATTTGAGACGTTATCCATTTTGGTGGGATTAATGGTGCTCATTGCTCTCCAGTCTTTGCATCTTGCTGGAGTATTAATTTTGTTACAATTGTAATGATATCTTGAAAGCAGGATGCTTTACTGAATAATGAGAAGGCTCCCAAGTCTGCTGACTCTGTAACAACTTCACAATCTTTATCTTCATTCCCACGGTAATTATTTGACTAGAGGTGATGTACCTTATTTTATATCATGTTCAGGCTCTTATTTGGATTCCTTTTTTGCAAGCCATGGCGACTCTGCTAAGCTGGACTCTTCTGTTCCATCACTTGCGGAGACAGCAAAGCCAGGCTTTAGGAAAGCTGAGAAGTGCAGTGAGAATGCTCTACGCACTGTATCTGAGCTTCATGTTGGTGATGAGAAACAGCCTGGATCTAACAAATTTAACATGGTAAGGAGCATCTACTTATGGCCAGTACAGTATATGTATATTACCTCATGCGCTAATCTCTGTAGTGCCTTTTGATAGGAAAAAGTGATGAAAGGGTTTGGAGCCCGTGATGCTTCTGGAGCTCCCAATGCCCCTAACATACAAGTTGGTGATGTTCCTTTGAAGTCTTCAGAGGCATGCCCTTCTAAGATCACAATTCCAGGAAAAAGAGCTCCTTTGGATCTCACCTTGAAGACAACTCTGCAGTTTGTTTCATCATCTTCTGTGAAGTGGTGGGTGGGCACTAGCTTCTCTTTTATTTTATTTTATCTTCTGAACTTTTGTCTAGAAAAATACACTCTCGCCAAATGAACATCATTTGTCTCTTGACTGAACCGGTGACGTATCTCAGCTGGTGCTCTGAATATTAGATATGGAAATGACATATGCCTATTAGTCTCATAAGAATCTTTAGCTCTTTACTGCACCTGCAAAAATATTTTGGCACATTTCACTTTATTATTGGTGTCTGTATGCGCCAGTTCTCAAAACCATATTATGTAGTACAACATTCCCAAGATATGGTGACTAGGGAAACAGTTCAGAATTACTTGCAAGTTGAATTCTAATGTCTTTGTTATCGTTTTTTTCTGCCCCAAAGACCCTTAGTATAATAATAATCTGGCTTGTAACAGGTGTCACAATTTAAGTACAAGTTTATTTAGGGGCAGTATTGCTGGAGCCATTGCACAGAGTTATCGTGGTAGGTCTCAGAATTCACGGCGCACAAGGCCCGGGAGCAACAAGGAACTCTTGTTCTCGAGGGCACTCCAATCATGGGTATATCCACAGTCCGTGTTACCTGCTTCCATCGTATCTGTTATGCTCTCTTCAACTGCACGGGGAGGTAATCACTAGACCTGAATTATCGTGTATTTCTAAGATAAGTTAATCAATGTAGATATATCTCTTTACCTTTTTCCCCTTGTATGTAGAAAAAGAGTTCCTTGAAAAAAGGTATCAGGACTGGGAAGATTCGTTTCAGAATCTTTACTTCATGCTCCGGAACAATATGTTGAATATCTTTTATGGTATCGTCCTGCTCCTCAGATCTCCCTGATCCAATTACTTGACAAGTCATTCATATGGGAAGTATAGCAGTTTTCATTGGTACATTCATTTTCCATTTTAGTTGGACAATGCAGTTGAATGTTTGGGGTACAATATTGGTGTATTTTTATTATAAGAAAGCAATATCTACGACAGTTTAAGAAAAATATATTTATCAAGGGGTAGGTGCATTTTTCTGTCTACCTTGCACTTATTTTTTTGTAATAAGGCTAAGAACTCTGAAAACATAATGCTGCATTTGTCTCAAGGTCACTTCATTTGCAGTCCCATTTCATATTCCTTGGAATTATTGAATTTTATGGTTCTACTAGACTGCTACTCTATGTCTGACCCTCCTTCAGTGTACTGAACATCATTTTTTTATTCTAGTTTATACGGCACAATTTGTTGCTCTATTTATCCGTGGAAACTGTTTGGAGAAGCAGTCCTGTAATGCCTACTTATCACAATCTACCCGTGGCATTCGGTCACTACTTCGAAAACATGTGAGTTTTTCACCTACCTCGCTACTCTTTTCACATTTCTTTTATAGTCACTATATGCCTATGCATATTAAGATGCTATATTTCTGTTGCAGGCCAACCATTATGACATTTTTTATTTTTGTTATTTGTTTTTTTTCTGTTTGTAATTTGTTAATGGTACTTTATTCTAGTAGATCCATTTATTGGTTGGCAAGGCTATTCTGGATTTCTTCATTTTCATTTTTTGTGGACTTACCACATTTGAATTAAAGCGTTAATATTTTGTGACTTAACCAATGCTACTTCTGTTCCCCCGTTTTACTGAAAGCCACATCTTTTTTTGTGGTTGTAAGTCAAAGTTTTCAGGTAGGATAATATGATTGTGTGACTGCATTGTTGCAGGGTGTTCGCTTTTCTATGCCTCTTTGCAATACTGAAGTGGAGGAGTCTACTGAGGATGACCTGATGGAATTTTCAAAGATCCAAACACTCAATCTGGGCCAGGTTCCATTTGCTTCTTGAGCCTCTTCCCTTGTTTGCTTTAGTCAGTCTGAAGCTACTGACTGATTGGGATTTATTTATCTATTTATCCTGTAGACCCTTCATATAGATGCTTTATCTGAGGTGGACAACACTACGCAGTCGCTCCTTTCATTCACTGGCAATAAGAGCGTTCATGGCTTGTACGATGTCTTGTTGAACTACAAGTAGGGTGCTTATAACCTCAACTAGTTATTCCGTTCCTTTTAGCCCCCCAGAATTTCATGTTGTTGTTTAAACTAATTCCTGTATGTTTTCCAGGTCCTTTCTGAATTCATTATCTGCCACAGATGTGCCAGTGTTATATTCACCAGTGGCATTTCAAAATGGTTGCCTACATATTCCAGAGGTCATTTCATTTCTTTATACTTGTTTTTTATCCTGCTACTCTGGGAAGCCAAATTACTAAAAATATTTACATCCAGTTATTAACCATGTGGGATTAGCATTAGCAAGTATTGGTCCTGATGTACCCTGTTCGTTTGATTCTCTGTTACCAAGTTGCAAAACACTAGTACGTATAGAAGCCCTTATTCATCTGCTTGAATCTGAATTAGCTGTACCATGTTTTTGGAAATTTTATTTCTGCAACGGGAAGTTACATTGGGTAGTAGTACTTCTATAGGTGCTGTTGCCTTGATTGAAAATCTGATACACCCTCTCTGAACACATTCTTTCTGCAGGTCATATGCAGGGAGATGAGGAAAGCCAACACCGGCCCAGCCTCCTCCAGTGGCCTCGACATGGAAGAACCTGGATCAGCGTTTGCTCCTGCAGCGGGCAACATGTGCTACAGCATGGAAATAAAGGATGTGGTAATTCCCCCTTGGGTCGTCTCTGGAGTCTGCGCCGCGATGAGTGCCGACGCAGACCGCTTCGATGTAACGTAAGTGTGCTCTTCTTCCCCCTCCATCGGCCTGTTCCAAACCATTTTTCGCGTGTTAACAAATAGGATTGTCTGTGTTGTTTTTTCCTAGGATCGCGACGGAGCCCTTGTCCATGGGCTTAAACACGGCCTTCGCCTCCATCGGCGCGAACGCCCAGTCGAAGGCACCTTCACAGACCCCCGAGGGCAGCTGCGAGGCGCTTGGCTTCCCCGGCGCTGTCCTGGTCCCCTCATTGCACACTGCCTCGCTCCGGCGTCTCAGTTACAACAACGGCGGGTACCTCGCGCACACGACCGTGTGAGCAGCTCCTGTGATGTCTTGGACCCGAAGCGCTTCCGTAGGGAAGCAAGACCAGTGTTACTGTTGAGGGCAGGCGGAAGGGCTTCTCCATCCAGAGAGGGGGAAGAAGCCAGAAGAAGGGCTGGTAGTAGGAGGTATCCAAGATGTGCAGAGGATCCTGGAAAGTGCGCGTGGAGGTGGTTTTTGTAACCTGTGATGAGCCTGTGTTTGTAATCCACAGGATATTATGGTTGTTTATTGGAGTCGTTTTTATTTATGGGAAAAGTAAAGGGAAATGAACGTTGATATTTCTTGTCTGGCTCGCTGTGTGTGTGGGCGTGGTGGTATTTTACTCTTGCTCGTCGTTTTGCTGGTCGCCTCTTTTTTGGGCGGGAGACTGGCGCTTTGACCAGGGGATGATAAAGCGGCGCTTCTGGACGGTATCTTTTCTTTCTTTCTGGAGGGAAATGGGTTTGGCGTGATGATTTCCCTTCTGTACTTTTGGGGGTCTTCATTTGCTATGATTGATAGAGATGATTTAAAACAGAGAGTGGAACAAGCAGGAGTAGATATTTGATTCTACTGCCCCTCTCCCTCACTCCTGTCGTTTTGTATTGGTTTTTGGCGGGAATAGAGCAACTGAAACACATCTTTTCTTCCCTCTCTGGCTGGCTCTGCTGTGCTTTACACTGATCCAAAGACGATTAGTACTTTTTAGTTTGTTCAGATGAATAAGACAACACCCCTCCCTCCCTCTCTCTATCAATCACCTGTTCTTGGTGGCACCGGATATGATCGAGCTCCTGTTCCTGCCATGCCAAGCCAAACCAAAGCAATCATTTCCTTGATCCCAGATGATCCCCTTCTCAAGTACTCCTACTACTAGATGATCCCCTTCTCAAGTACTGCTACTATCGGTTTTGATTTAGTAGGAAAAAAAAAATACTGCTAGTAGCATCTAACTATCTTTTCTCCCCTGTCGTTTTGTACTGGTTTTTGGCGGGAAAAGAGGTCTGTCTCTGCTTTCTCTTGATCCGAGACGATTTCCTTTTCAGGTTTGTTTCTTCAGACCAAACACACACACCCTCTCTCTGGCCTGGTCACCTGATCTTGGTGTCGCATGACCAGGAGCAGCCACGCTCCTGCCTGCCAAACCAAAGCGAAGCAAGGCTGCCACAGCCAACCACCACGGCAACGGCAACGGCACCACCCCCTCCCCTTCTTCTCTGACCAGTCCGTCCGTCCGGCCCCTGCCTGCCACCCCGCCCGCAGGCCGCAGCAGCACCTTCGCCGCCTCCTTTTCTCCTCATCTCCTACATATTCCCCCCTTCCACCACAGCCTTCTTTTCTTGCAACGCAATCCTTCCTTCCTCCGCACGCTCTCCATTCCTCTTCCCTTCGCCTGCAGCAAGGACCACACCGCCGCCATGAGCGTCGCCACCATCCACGCCATCCTGCGCCGCCGCGCCATAGCCGACGACCGCCTCGGCGGCCTTGGCTTCGCAGCAGCGGAGGACGACGACGCCTACTGGGCCTCCCCGCCGCGCCTCTACGACTTCTCCAAGCACCAGCTCAAGGACGAGCCCCTGCCGCTGCCGCCGCCTCCCGTGCCCGCGCTCTCTCCGCCTTCCCCGAAGCCAGAGCCGCCGCCCAACCCCGCGCCCTCTCCGCCTTCCCCGAAGCCAGAGCCACCGCCCAAGCCCGCGCCCTCACCGCCTTCACCGAAGCCAGAGCCGCCGCTCAAGCCAGCGCCTTCTCCTTCGCCGGCGCCATCTCCGCCTCGCGCGCCAGCTCCGTCCCCGTCCCCGCCTTCTCCGACGCCCAGCGACTCCCACCTCTGCCTTCTCTCCCTGCAGGGCACCGGCGTCCGATGGGGCGTGCGCAAGCGCGTGCGCTTCGTAGGCCGCCGCCGCGTCGACCCCGTCCCAGTCCCCGCGCCGGCCACCGCCCAGACCGCGATCGCGCAGGTCGACGAGGAGAGCTCCAGCAACGTCAAGCCGGAGCCGTACCACGACGAGCGCGACGAGCCCACCACCGTGGCGGAGAAGAAGAGGAAGCGGAGGAGGAAGGCCGGCTTCACCCTCTACTCCAGGAAGAAGGCCCGGCGCGAGAGGAAGCCGCCCGCTCCCAAGGCCGTGGCCGTCGACGTCGCCGACCGGTCCGTGGCGCAGGTGTACGCGGCCACCCAGGCGTACGCGCCGGAGGAGAGCAAGCAGGACGTGGAGCGCGAGCTGGCCGGGAGGAAGAGGAAGGAAGGGGGTGGAGCGCGACGTGGCGTCGCCAAGCGTCCCAGGAAGGTTGTGCCCAAGAAGGAGGAGGAAGCGGTGGAGAGCGGCCGAGACGACCGCAAGCCGGTGCTCGTCAAGACGGAGAGGAACAAGAGCCATCCGGAGGAGGACGAGCGCAAGCCGGTGCTCGTCAAGACGGAGAGGAAGAAGAGCCATCGGGAGGAGGACGAGCGCAAGGCGGTGGTCGTCAAGACGGAGAGGAAGAAGAGACATCGCGAGGAGGACGAGCGCAAGGCGGTGGTCGTCAAGACGGAGAGGAAGAAGAGCCATCGCGAGGAGGACGAGCGCAAGGCGGTGATCGTCAAGACAGAGAGGAAGAGCCGCCGGCGGGAGGAGGAAGAGGACGAGAGCAGCCGAGACGAGCGCGAGGCGGTGGACGTCAAGACGGAGAGGAGGAGCAGCCGGCGGAAGGAGGAGGCGAAGAAGCCTGCTCCCGACAACAAGATCGTCAAGGTCGAGGAACCCGGCGGCAAGGGGCGCGCCATGGTGGACCGGTGGACGGCACAGCGTTACTTTGCCGCCGAGGCGTCGCTGCTCGGCGTTCTGCGCTCCCTGGGCGCCCGCGACGGCAAGCCAGTCCAGCGCCGTCAGCTGCGGGAGGAGGCGCGCAAGCGCATCGGCGACACGGGCCTCCTCGACCACCTCCTCAAGCACACCAAGGACAAGGTCACACCCGGCGGCGCCGAGAGGCTACGCCGCCGCCACAACGCCGACGGCGCCATGGAGTACTGGCTCGAGCCGGCAGGGCTTGCGGCTCTGCGGCGGGAGGCTGGCGTCGCGGACCCGTACTGGGTACCGCCTCCAGGGTGGAAGCTCGGAGACCCCGTGTCGCCGGACGCCTGTGCGCTGGTGATGAAGAGGCAGGTGGAGGAGCTCGCCACGGAGCTGGCCCGTGTGAAAAGGTCTCCTTTTGCCCTTCTTTCCCCACCAATTTCTTCCATTTCTTGCATTTTTGGTGTTAATTTAGCACTGCAACGCTGATACTATGTATTCTTCAGATTCTTGCGTTTTGTAAGCAACAATGCTTGATTATTTCTCCTCTTTCTTGCATTTTTGGTGTCAGTTTAGCATTGCAATGCTGATACCGTGTTTGTTCAGATTCTTGCATGTAGTAAAGCAGCAATGCTTGTCTAAATTGATTACTTGTGCTGACCTGCTGATACTATTGTCACTGGCATTCTTGCATGTAGAAATGTCTCATTTTGCCCCTCCTTCACCTTCTATCTCTTGCAATTCCTTCCCTTTATTGCCCTTTTTTCGTTAATTTTGCACTGCAATGCTGTTATTATACCTTCTAGATTCTTGCATGTAGCAGCAATGCTTGTGCTAACATTGAGTAGTGGTGATGGATTCCTGGTACTAGTTTATGCTCAGGATTTTTGCATGTAGTGAGTAGCATTGAAGCAATGCTCGTGCTAAAATTGATTGTTGGTACTGGATTCCTGATAATGCTATATGGCTAGGATTTTTGCATACAGTAAGTAGCGATGCTAGTAGTTTATTACAGGAAGCAATGCTAGTATTGTGTTGTGTTAACACTGATTTTTGCTGCTCTGAATTTGTATACGAAGGCACATGGAGCAGCTCATGAAGGCACATCCAGGCACATTGAGCAATGAAGTGAAGTCTGAGGCAGTTAAAGCTTACCTTTCAAATGATCCTTATCAGGTGATCACGCTCACACTTAACTGAGACATGCATCTCTTTGTTTTGCATCATATATACTTGTAGTCAAAATTATGAGAAAATGGGGCATGCATGCATGAATGGAGCCCACAGCCCCTTAGTTGTGTGGTACATATACTTTGATGGTGAAGTTTCAGTTAAAAGAGAGAACTTGGATATTTGAGTTTCTTTGAAAGGGAAAGTCTTGGTTTTGTTTTTGTTTTTGTTTTTGTTTTTATGAGGTACACTGCAAGCAGTATTTGCATCTGAAAATTGTAGGATGCAGGAGCAGGTTTTCACTTGCAATGCATGGTACATTTGTAGCTCTTAATTTGTCACCTCTGTGGTGGTATTGCAGACACTTGTAGTGCACTAATCTTTCTCAGCTTTTTTCTCACATTTTCTACACTGAGCTTAAGGTGGATGGTGGTTGTTTAGGCAAAGCACTTTTTTTTTCCATTGTTGATCTGTAGATATACTGCACAGAATTCCTGTAAAAAAATACTGCACAGAATATTACTAATCATCTAAATACATTTTTTGTTTGCGCCATGGAGAAAATATTAAATGCAGGTAGATAGCTGATCTTGAATTCATGATCTTGTTTGCAGCACAAGTATGGCCGTATGGTGAAGACAAATGGCAATCTGGAGAAGAAGGTTCTGTCCTTGGAGGTACACCTACACCACACTAATTTGGGCGTCTCATCAACTTAAATTCATCATGATTATCTAGTTATCTAGCTAAATTTCTGCCAAGTTAAATCTGAATAGTCAGATTCTGTCTTCCTGGTTGCATTGCTTTCTCCACTTGATCATGCTGGTGGCACTGCTATGGGTTTGTTTTCAGGAGAAGTACACCAGCGCGGCACAAGAGAATTGCAAGCTGGAGGAGGAGGTTTTGTTCCTGAAGGTACACCTGAATTTGAACCAAATTTACCCAGCTCCTGCTGTCAGTTTACAGTACCAGGTTGCTGCATACTTCATGCTGAATCTGTCTTGGATCCTGGATCTGTCTTGCAGGAAAAGTATGATGCTGTGGTTGAGAAGAACACAAGGTTGGAGGAGCACATGACTGATCTAACCAACTCTTTCCTGTCTCTCAAGGTACAATTAATTGCCAGTCACTGCAGTTCATCAGATGCACTTGCATGTTGAATAGCTCTATAACTTATTATCATGTTAGCATCGCTCCAAAATCTGTGCCTGATTGCATATTAGCATTAGAGTTTAGGAACAGTGTAGTGATTAACTGATGCAAATATGAACCTTGATTGCATTACTGCATCTATGAGCAGGACGAGCTGCTGTTTCTGAATGATGGTGGGGAGCAGCACCTACAGCTGATGGAACCAGAACAGGCGGAGCATCTTCGTCTGTGCGCCAAGGAGTCCTGCGAAGCTGAGAAGCAAGAGAGCAATGGTGGCCATGAGGCACAGGACGGCGCTGCTGCTCTGGCCGGTGCAGTTGTTGGTTCAAGAGATCAGCTCGCGGACATCGCCGGCAATGGCACCACCAGCAGCGGCGGCGGCGGTTGCGGGAAGAGGACGTCGTGGAAGTGCAGCGTGAGAATCTGCAAGCCGCAGGGGGCGTTCCAGTGGCCGGACGCGGCGCCGCCGTCGCCGGTGACCCCGACGGCGGGCATGGAAGACGACGAGTACGTGGGGATGGCCGGCGGCATCGAGCTCCCGGCCACGCCTCCGTCGGTCTCCTCGACCAACGCCTCATCCGCGAAGCTTCTGCAGCTGCCGGCCCCGGACTCGCCGGTCCAGCCACCTCCAACTCTGCCGCCGGCGTCAGCCACCGGCAGCCCCAGGGACGTCGACATCCAAGCGGAAGCGCAGCCTGACCCCGGCTCTGAGATGCAGCTCCAGCAGTCGGCACAGGACGCGTCGTCTTCGTTGGCGCTACCGTGCGGAGTCACCTCCGGCCTGCCGGAAGGGACGAAGACGGCCGGTGGCATGGGCACCGAGCTGGCCTTGGCCACCCCTTCCTACTGACTGACCTCTCAATCATCTAGTTTTGGCTCCCCATCACCATCGCCATCGCCAGTGACAAGATAGTACTCGTACTAGACAGGGAACAGGATAGAAGACGAAGAAGTTCAGACTTCGGACAGGAAGAAGACAGATAGATTACTCCATTGCTGATCAGTTAGTCGTTGATTTGGTTCTGCATTTTCTTTCTGTATGCTCGTTGCCATCGTCAGACTCTGAGGTCGATGGCTGAGTAGCCTCTTAGTTACTAGTAGTACTTTTGTGATTCTCACTCGATCAGTCTTGTGAATCCAGATGGACTTGCTGATCTTGTCTACTCTTGACTGCTTCTGTAATTCTCTGATTTTTTTTTCGTTTTCAAAAAGATCCAAATTAGCTTTAATGATTATCAAACAAAATGGAGTACATTAAATTGAAATCACTCTTGTAGTTCATAAAATTACATCAAAATATACCACATTTTTCTGCCCCCGCACTTGTGTCCCTCTTTGAGGCAACACGGGGGCACCCTAGCTACACTGCCCGCCGACCCCTTCCTTGCCCTCCCATACCCCCACCGCCGTCGGAGGAGGCCGTCGGATGGTGGACGGCAACACGGGGACTCTCCCCTTTCCGATTTTCCTTTGCCCTAATATCTAGTCTTCTACCGCATCTTGCTGAGATCCAATTCCACCGCCGCTGGTGCAAGCTTTTTCTGGCCAAGACCTGATTGTGGGTATTCTTGACGTGACATGCCGTTGCTCTTGCCGAGGTCATCCAAAATCAGTGCCCATGCAGATGGTGTGGCTATGGCAGACAACACGGGCGCCCGCTCGTTTGGCCCTAGCTTTAGGCCGATTGCGGTTGTTGTTGCGCTGAATCCAGATGCCTCAGGGCGGCACCATCGTTGCCACTGATGGCAGTGAGCCATTGGCGGCTCCAAGATCCACTTGCGTCGGCTCCTTACAGTATGTCAATTATGGCTATTAGCCGTGAATAGTGTAACAACAGAAAGAAAAGGATTCACGGAAGGGTACATTTTAGATATGTGCATTTGCATTGCATGTATTTGAAAATATGATAAACTTTCAAACTTAAATTTGAATCTACGAAGTGATCCAAAATGAACTGTAGTGTTGAGTTTGATTTAGGTCAACACTATGATTTAAATTCAAACATGATCTTTGTATATTCCAAATTTTGGGATTTAAATTGGCTTTAACACAAATAATTGAGTCCAAGAATCATAATATACAATATAAAAGAATACAAAATTGAGTCCAGGACAAGTATCTGAATTCAAAATTGAGGGTTGAATTACTCAAACTTTAGTTCAAATTTAAATAGTTAAAATAAATGGAATAAAATTTAGATTAATACAAGAAAACTAACACGAGATTCAGAAACAAATTCTTATTCATGTAAAAACGGATCCATCATTCTTTACAACATGATTCACAAATGAAAAATTACAAATGTGGATCTGATCCTATTACAAACTATAAGGAAAAGGATACAAATCCTATCTAATCCTATATATATTCTTGCTCTTCTTATCTTGACCTTCTTTACCTGCCAAACAAACAACAAAAGGAAACTTTGGGTTAGGAACAAAATGTTGGATCCACTTAGGTGAATCTATTTAGTTTGGAATCCAAATTAGGAATCCATAAACTTGTCCTGAACCCTATAGTTTGAGTGTTCTACGCAACAGATTCAAAAACTAGAATGGCATAGGTAGAGAAACAATTCAGTATAGAAAAGGCAAGACAACAGTAGGAACTGATTATCTTGCTCATCAAAGAGACTTGAAGTTGACAACAACACATACAAATACAACAGTATACAGTGACAAGTTACAACAGCTAATAAAAGACCAAAAATCCAAGATTATAAAGAATATGAGTAGTAGACAAAACAACAGTAATTAAACTACCCTCAAAATTTAGATTTTTTCCAAAGAAGCAAGCATCATGACCAAGTGAACACTATTAAGTTCACAAATCATGCTAATAAACTCACAAGTAATCAAATATGACCAAGGATACATATTAACCAATTGAACAAGCTCACAAAAATAAAACGTAAGAAAATTACACTTGTTAATGTCCAAACTAATCATAGAAGTGACCTTAACCGACATGCCCAAGATGGAGGTAGTGGTGGCCACCATCATAGCTAGAGCAGTCAAGGCCAAGATGGAAGTGGTGGTTATGATTTTGGTCACAGTGGTTATGCACACACTCAGGGCCGGTCCTGAGATTTCAGGGGCCCGGGACGGAACTAAAATTTCAGGCTCCTTCCTAATTCTTTTTTATATACAAGAATGAAATAATAAAGAATAAATACTTCAAGTATACCCATTTACAATATTCATATAAAAATGACAATGTTTACATATTATTTTCAAATTTTCTCTGTGTATTCCTAGAAGCAGTCAGTGATAATGAAATCAATATCAATCTCGTCCAATAACTTCTTCTCGATGCCGGATCATAAATAACTACACTAACTGGTTTCTCATCAACACTAGTAGATTTTGTAGGAGATGAATCAAATGCGATATCATGATTACTTACATTGTTATTACCTGCGTTGATGTCATCGTTCTTCTCTATACCGATCTCATCCTCTAGATCAATATTACTATGTTCCTCAACAAGAACTACTACCTCCGTTTCGGTTTACAAGTCTTGCGCGTACTTCTATGTCGCCATAACCAATTAACCACACAAAAATATGAAGAAGAACTACTAATTATAACAAAAATTAGGGGCAACGTTAGACTGCAGAAGACTGAGATCAGAAATTCAGAATTCGGACTTGCAGACGCTAAACGGTCAAAGCGAGACCAGAGACAGGCCCCAGGCAGAGACATAGGGCGAGGGGGCGAGGCGATAGGCGACGATCGACCGACAGGCGGCGGCTTGCTGCTTGCCGCGTGTGGGCCTTCCTACGATCGACGGCGCAACGTTGAGTCGAGGTAGGAACCGACGTGCCTTCATACGATACGGTTAAAGAGGATAACTGATCTAATCGCAGGTTAGTTACGTGCTACCGTGATGGACTTCAAATCTGAAACGTATGTGTATGTCTAGCAAAGTAGAGAGCACAACCTATCCTAATAGAAAACTCAAAAATGCTACTTCCTCTGACCCATATTAGTTGATTTGGATTTATCAAAATTTGGATGAACCTATATGCTAAATAGTGTCTAGATTCATCATAATCTAGACAAATTTGAGTCAACTAATATGGGTCAGAGGAAGTATAATTCCTTTTATTTTCTAAGATCTTTTATAGCCTATATATGCCCCACATATCTGGGGAGGGCCCCCTAAAATTTTGGGCCCGGGGCGACTGCCCCTGGGGTCCCCCCAAGGGCCGGCCCTGCACACACTAGAGGTGCTGGTTATGAATCATGGGAGAGTAGTCAGGAGACAGGAGAAGAACTTTATAGTGGGAAGGCAGATGAGGATGAGATATATGAAGGTTTCTTGCAAAATCATATGAAAGCCGAAGATACAGACGACGACAATGATACGGCTGATGATTCTGCTGAGTCTGATGATGAAGAGATCGTACAACCTATTACGGCATCATGAAATAATGATAACACAGCAACAATGAACATGAACGATGGACATAATTCCGCCTGGCACTATCACGTGAACAACATCTCCTAGGGTGCATTATATCCTAGCAAGATACATTTGCAGGAAGCAATTGTTGAGTGGGCATTGTCCATGCAACGGGTCTTCAAAATAAAGGTGCCATCCCAACAATATTTGACATTGGTTTGCAAGAAAACCGGATGTTCGGCAAGGGTGCATGCCTACTGTCCTAAGTATGATACCAACTGGAAGGTGAGCGACATTGTGCTGCACACATGTCAACTTCCCAGAGTCCTTCAGGAGCATCATAACCTCACCTCAACCCTCCTGGCTAGACTTTTATACACGGATATAGTAGAGAGCAAAGCCATGGAGGTGAAAGCTATCATCAACAAAGTTACTGTCAGATTTCGCTACAAGATTTCTTATGGAAAGGCTTGGAGTACTAAGCATAAGGCACCATAGGAAAGATTTGGTTAGTTTCAAGATGGATACGACTGTGTTGTTAGGATGCTCCAGATACTGCAGGCTAGGAATCTAGGCACCTACGTCGACATCCAACACTTTATGTTGCCACAAGAATCAAATTTGAGGTTGCTGCGTTGAGTGTTCTTCTTATTTGCTATATGCATAGAAGCTTTCACTCACTGTCGACCAGTCATTTGTGTGGATGGTACATTTCTCACTGGAAAGTACTAGGGTCAGATCTTGACTGCCATTGGTCAATACGGGAACAATCAAGTTCTTTCACTAACATCCGTTTTCTCCCACAATGTTGTTTTGCGGGAGATCAAGTCAAGAACTGCTACCTGTCGTTCAGCGAGTAGTTCACTTTTTTTTGAGGGTAGTAACAGTAGGAAAGGCTCCTACTGCCTCATTTTCATTAATAAAAGATCAGAGTCTGTAAAGTTACATATTTACATCGAGACAGAGGGGAAGGAAAGATCTCCAAAAGACAGGTTAGAAAGGTCTAGGATCTCAAAAGATTTACAAACTATGAATAATGCTCTTGATAAGTGGGTGTAAATCCTCTTTTGTCCTATGAATCAGCAGTGACAGATCAGCAGCCAATCTTGACTTCCAACCCTGAACTGAGGGTTGTGTGTTATTAAACCAGAGGTTGTTTGTCTCTTTCCAGATGTTCCAAGAGCCAAGCATGGTAATTTCCATAAATAGCTTTTTATTCCAGCTCTTTTTTCCTTGCACAATGATCTGAAGTCTAGAGTTAGCCATAGACCAATATATGTTAATTGAAACCCAGCAAGCTTGACTGAAGGGGTAGTTCACTTGCTGAGGGAGAATGCGATTATTTGAGAGCCATACACGCCAATTGCGATAGCCGCAAGATATTCTGACGGGATATCTAGTTTGTGCACTAGAGATGAGGAGTACTGGATGGCTAAATCGAAGATCATCTTCAATTTTCAGGTCGAGGAGATGTCTCAACAAAGGGTCATGAGGCAATTCGTTCTTTGCCAGATGGTAGATCCTCCATGTTCGGAGGTCCCCCTTCCAGATGCTATGCACACATAAGTGAATATATGCACATTGAGATTGTCTTAATTCATTTTCGTTCTTTAATGATGGTCTAACAAAGTGTAATTGCAGGTACACTCGGAAGGGTAATAACATAACCGCAACTCAATGGTTTCAACGGGTTCAGAGTTATGTCTAGGAGTGGTAGAATGCAACGACTGAAGTGTGGCAAGCTGGTCCGTTTGATGTGGAGTTATTCCGCGCATACTTACAGAGGTACATGACCATGACACGGCTGCGTCCCATCCACCACGTGCATGACGATGAGATATACCCTAGCCAGTCGACTTTGGAGTCTAGACAGTTAGCGGTAAATACTTTTTTCTTGCGTAATGAACATGTTCGCCTATATAATGTGTAATTATCTATGATAAAAATGCAGGATAATATGACGTGGGAGCTACATGCTGAAGTGGCTCAGTATGGACGTTTGTTTTTGTCCGCTCCTCTTGTACCACGTCAGCAGGCTCAGTCCTTTCTTCGGCATGTCGAGGATAGGCTACGGAGTATCTACGCGACCATGACGTGTACCAACGTTTTGGACGTCGTTCAACACTAAGAAGCACAACGCCCACCGTGTCACTCCATGGAGGAGCGCGTCTCACGTCCCTCCACGTAGCAGCGTACCCTGCATCCCTCCAGGCAGTTAGCCACCTCCAGACCAGGCTAGAGGCTCAGCGTGGCAGCATCAGGACCCTCGTCCACTCCGCCATGGGCCTCATCCATGGCTCTCACAGCAGGCGATGCCGAGAGCACCACCTCCAGACCAGGCCAAAGGCTGGGTGTGGCAGCAGTAACATCCACAGTTTACTTTCGACCAGTGGTATCAGCAACAACAACAACCACAGTTTACTCTGACTGACTTTCGACCAGTGACAGAAGAAGCAACACATCCCCTTCATGAACTTTGATTATCGACCACAATCTCATTCGAGGGTAAGCATTTTCCTCTCTATTATTGTTACATGCAGTATGTACAGTATGCTATTGTTCAGTGCTAAATTTCTTGTACATGGGCAGGAGGGTATGGAGGCCTGAACATGTTCTCTATAGGTTTGTGGGCGACTTATGAGGAGAAGGATCAGCAAACACAACATGATCGGGTTGACTGGTTCGGCCAGTATCAGACACAGCAGACTCCACCACCTTTCCCCACACATGATACACAGACCCAGGGTGACGGGTCAACTCTACCTCCCCGTAATGTGGCGCCACCCAATAGGTATGGATGGAGTACACCTAGGCGTCGACAACCTCGTGGTGGTTGACACCAGTGGTATCTATCTATGTACGAGACATTTATCTATGTATGTATATCTACCTATGCATAAGATATATATCTATCTATGTATGAGACGCCACACCTTTATATTATTTCAATTTTTTATTCGACAAACACTTCAACATAGCTTGCAATAGAGTTTAACATAAGTTTCGATAGGTAATTAAGATACAAATAAAATCGCTCTCTCTTCCTACGACCATGCCTTTCTCTAGTTCTTCCTTCGATAGGTAATTGCCTCGTCCTTACCCTTTGACGATGCCTCGCCCTTACCCCTTGATGATTCTTCACCCTTACCCTTCGACGATGCCTCGCCCTTACCCTTCGATGATGCCTTGTTCTTGGCATGTGTCTTGTCCCACTCAGCTCTTGCCCTGGTCTAACGACTAGAGGCATGAAGATATCATATTAATCTTCACTCTCTTCTATCCAAAATGAAGGGTTCTCAGCCTTCCACTGCTTGTTAGCTTCACTCTTAAATTTAAGCTTGTCATTGATCCCGAGAAGCTCTTGACGCACCTCCTCTAGGGCCGTCGATGTCCACCCTCTCCTATGTACTACCTCACCCAGCTCAGTGAGGAGATAATCACTAGCAATTAGTTCCTCTAACTGGGCTGGATTATTTTCTATCCTACAAGTCCTAGCGAAATAAAAAGGTCTTCAGACATCTTTTTGCGAGGAAAAGCCACTGACAAAGACATACATCTACCTTCCCCAGTAGAACTTTCTCTTAATCTCTTCCTTTCCGCCTCAGGGGCCTCCTTGTGCACATGTTTCTCCGCATACCTACGCTCTTCCTCTTCCACCATCATCTTCCTATTTATCTCCCGGTTCCATGCTCTCTCCTCTCTTATTTTTTCAATTCTCTCTCCTGCTCCTTCTTCTCCTGTTTGGCCATCCTCTCAACACTCTCATCGGCATGAAAGTTAGCCCACGCACACCGCTTCCTATCATGAATCTCTTGCACGACCCAAGCTGGCTGCTACGTGTCAATCCAATGGTACCACTTGTAAAGAGGAGGAGGAGACTGCAAGCATATTAATGGCATGAATAAAAGAACTCATAATAACGTATTTCATTCATATTCATCATGATTTGGGAGCATACCAGGGGCCTCTCGTGGGACTAACTTGCTTGCCGGGGCGGGATTGCGTCATAGTTGGCACACATGAAAAACTTCATGCCCACGCAAGTGGAGAAATCTACAGACTCCTTGACCTTGGCGAGATGGCCACACCAACAATGCTCTTGTGTCACCCCCTCTGGCAACCTGGCATCTTTCATCTTCCTAGGCCTATACTCTAGGTCGAACATGGCACACTCATGATGGAATCTCGGAAGGATTGGCCACAAAAAGAGGAGAAGGAAATGTGAGAGAAATAGGAGGAACAGATGAACTGGTGGAAGAGAAAACATATCGGTGCCCAGATTTATAGAGGCACTGGGAAGAATAGGAGGGATAAAATGGCGGGAAAAAGGCAGGAAGCGGTGCTAGGAGATAAACATCGCTCCAACAATATCGTTGAGTATGAGGGTTTGATCATCGGCCTCAAGGAAGCTATCGCCCTTGGCATCAAGCGCATCACGGTTCAGGGAGACTCCCTGCTCTTGGGTAACTTTTCCAACGCTACAACCCCAAGGATGAGCACATGGCGGCGTACCTCGAGGAGGTGTGGAGGCTCGAGAAGTATTTCCTGGGCATGGACCTGCTCCACATTTCCCAGGGGGACAATTACGAGGCGGACAAAATCGCCAAGCGCACGTCTAGGAAAGAGCCCTAAAGGCCAAGAGTCTTTGAGGAAAGGTTGTTTGAACCCTCGGCCGCCCAGCCATGGAAGGGAAAGGCCTAGCCCGAGGATCTTCTGCCCTCACCTCGCCAGGTTCCCCGAATTGTGGTCCACCTTCCGTAAATAGGCTCGTCCTGGCGGACAACGCGCAAGAGTCAGATTGGATCATCGAGCTCAAGAGATACCTCTAGAATGGCGTACTCTATAATGAAGAAGACATGGTAGAGAGCCTTGTATAACGTGTGAAGAAGTATTCCATGGTGGACGGGGACCTCTATTGCCGCCACCCCAATGGCGTGGACCTGTGGTGTATCTCTGACGACGAGGGGCGCGAGCTACTGGAAAACATCCACGTTGGGGAATGCGTCCACCATGCCTCAGACTGCACCCTTGCCGAGAAGTCCTTTCACAGTGGCTTCTACTGGCCCACCATGCTCACCGATGCCATGGAGCTGGTGAATTCATGCAAGGCTTGGAAATTCCACGAGCAAGCAAATACACCAACCGGCGCAGCAACTGAAAACCATCCCGCTCTCATGGCCCTTCGCAGTCTGGGGGCTGGATAACTCCGGGCCTTTCCCACGAGTGCCCAGGGGCTATAGGTACCTCTATGTCTCCATCAACAAGTTCACAAAATGGGCAGAGGTAGAGCCCGTCAGGACCATCCCGACGTGATCGGCGATAAAGTTCATCCAAGGCTTGGTGTGCCGTTTTGCTGTGCCCAGCCGCATCATCACCGACAACGGTAGCCAATTCACCAGCAGCGTGTTCAAATCCTACTGTGAAGGCATAAGTACCAAGATCTGCTACACATCCATGGCCCATCCTTGCAGCAATGGACAAGCAGAGCGCATGAACACGGAGGCCTTGAAGGGGCTCAAAACCAAGAGTTTTTGTTGCAAGCTCAAGGAGTGTGGGAATGGATGGATTGATGCCCTCCTAGGAGTGCTATGGTCCATCCGCACCACCGCAACCAAGCCGACTGGTGAGACTCCCTTCTTCCTCGTCTATGGCGCTATCGTGTCTCGCCAACGCAGACATCGAGGATGTTGGGCACCCCCTATTTGTTCGGTAGTGGGCACAAAGGTGTTCCGGCCTCAATGTTGACATAGAAACCTGCCAATACGAGCACACAACACACACATAGTAGACATGGACATTTTTTACCCATGTCCAGGCCACCCTTTGGCTAACAACCCTACGTCCTGCTTTGGTGGATTATCTAGAGTGGACCGAGGTACAAGATGATGATCTCTATGGTGTCGGGGAGCCACTTTCTCTCTAGCTTCTACACTTCCCGGGCTTCCTCTTTCTCACTTCTCTCACTTTTCCCTCTCTTCTTCCTCTTCGGTGTGGAGAAAGCTATCAACTCTCTCTCTCTCTCTTTCTCTCAGTTTGTCTCAAACTCTCCTCTCAGAATCCTCTTCTCTCTAGCTCTCGGATCCTCAAACCTTCCCACCCTAACCTTCGTAACCTCTTTCTCCCTTCATTCTCTTTGGCCAAGTGCCTCCTTTTATACTACAAGGGTCGACGTGGAGGACTACCAAGGGCATTCCTAGGCTCAATCGTAGCGTGCCACACGGTCTTCAGGCAGATGGGCGGTGCCTGTGGCCAATGGATGGCCACGAGCGGTGCACAGACACACTTGATGGCTACATGACAGCTTAGGCCCTGAGCTATCCATCCTGTCAGTGGCACGCTGCAGTGGACTGCAGCGTCATGACGGTGTCCAGCGATGCTGGCGCATCGCCAGTTCCCAAGGCCGGGCTTTTCATGTCTTGTCATGCTCAGTTGACTCCGGTTCCCGGGCTACACCTGGCCCATGAGAAGCCTTCCCATGGTCCTTCTGGGGCTCAATCGAGGATGCTCCTCGGCTTTGCTATCCCTAACAATGCCCTTATCCTCCTTTCGAGGTAGCCCCCGGGTGAAGGGGTAGGATCTCCTTGTGCGTGTCATCATCCTTTCCTCCTTGTCCGTGCCTGGCTGGTGGACTGGGGCTTGTCTCGTAGCGTTCATCTCATCCTTAGGCACCTACATCATAGCTGACATTTAGTCGTCATAGGTTCATCATGACAAGCCCATACCTGCTTGGAGCATATGATGCTCGCATCCTTGCGACGTCCTCGTTGGCTAGGCCCTGCAATCACTGAGCCGCTGACCGGTGGGTCCTAGCCCACGCGCTGCAGCGCAATGCGAGGGAACCCTGATCCCATTACGCTGACAGAAGCCCCCGAGCGAGGGCTGGCAACTTGTCAAAGATGCATCCGAGTAAAACTTTCTGTGGCTCGATGAGGAGGTCGTTGTCGGACTTTTCCCTTTAACAGCGTGTGGGCCCATTCCATGTCGCGGGGGGTGCGACGTGACTGGACGACATGCTTTCTTATCTCGCAGAACTGGCATGCGCGTGCTTGCGCACTCAATTGGCTGTGAGACTGTCGGGCCACGCCTTGGATTTAGCGGTTGCCCGCATTGACTGCACCTCTTTGGTACCTGCAAAGTAATTTTCGTGGGGTGCAATTTTTGCCCTCCCGCGAGCCGTCGAGGTTGGCAGAAATTGATCCCCTTCCTTGTTATAAATGGGAGGGAAGGTGCGGGGCTATGTCTCATTCTCCACTTCCCCCGCAGCCCTTGCCTTTCGACTTCCTATTCGGCAGCGGTTACGATGGCGTCAGGCAGCTCTGGTAGTCACCCCCATGACGATGACCCTCCTTTCCCCGGGGGAGAGGTGGCTCCAGCTTCATCAAAGGGTCCACAGTGTAGGCGTAGGCGTTGCTGCCAAGGCCACCGCAGCGCCTTTGCCGCTGGTGCAGATCTTCCGCAGTCGAATGCGGAGGTTCTGCCCCGTCGCAGCCACCGGGGAGATGGCAGCGGAAGGGGAGGTCCTCCTGGTCGTTGTTATCCTTATCCAAGGCGCGAACGCGGCCCCTCTCGCTAGGGTCACTACGGGTGGCGGGATCCCGACATGTACTCTCCTCTCCCGCCGCTTCGTAGCGGGGCAAGCGACAACGAAACGGCGAGCCTTATTGGCTTCGAGTTTCTCGTCTTCCTCCTGGTGAACTTCAAGTGGTGGTTGCGCCTGTCAGACTTGTTCGCTGAGGATCTCAGAGAGAATCCCTCGTGCGAGCTCCGGATGCGCGAGGCCAGCAGTGGCCAGCCCATCTGGGACCTGTAGAGGTGGGTGGACGACATCGGCAATCTGTACCTGTGCAGCGGGTGGCAGGACTTCGCAGCCCATTATGAGCTAAAGGTCGGCGATGCCCTGAAGTTCCACTATCGTGGCGGAGGCTGGTTGTCGGTAAAGATCTTTGGCAAGACCCTCTGCCACCGAAGCTATTACCCGCCACTTGTCTATGACTCCAATCTCAGCGACACTTGAAGGCGGCGGGGTGCCAGTGGGTGATGTAGTCTTGAGCAAGGTGGAGGAGGGCTGCGGGCTCCTCCCTTGCGCTGTCGACTTTCTGTCTTATCTTTTATGACCGGAGTCTCCCCTGAGCCAATTGATGCATTGTACATTTCTCAAATGCAATGCCGATTGGCCGCTATTAATGTATTTACCTTTGCCTTTGCGTCATTTCTTCCTTTGCCTTATTGTGCTTATGGCTGCCTTCGACCCGTCCATCCTTTACCGCCCTCGCGCTATTGTTCGTCTTCTCAGACAACTTTCTCCGACTCCCTGGTTCCATCCTTGTCTCGACTCTGGCCTTGCTTGCGGGGCTAGCTTCCCCTGAGAATCGCGTAGCTATCACTACTCCCCTTTGGCGGTGAGTTTTACACCCTTGCCCTTGCTGAGACCATGCCTTGGCCTCTCCTAACTCATCCATATGTTGCATGTCCTGAAATATGATGAACACACCTTACGACATCTTACCCATGCCTCAGGTTTAAAATAGGGTGTCGTGCGCTTGATAAGGGCGCACAACCTTGCCAACTAGGGGACCCAACATGAGAGGTGTTTCTTCGTGATTTAGTGCTCGTCGACAATGCCTAGAGCACAACGCTCATACCTCGGAGCGGATCATGAGAGTACGATGTTTCCTAGACTGACAGTCTCGTTACCCACGTCCGGTCCCGAGAAAGATACAAAGGAATGCAAAATCCTGAAAAGGCTCGGACAATGAAAACATGCGGAAAAACAAGAGCAACTGGACTCTCATTTCAGTTGTCGGGGGAACCTCCACTCACACCCGGGCTTTTTAGTTGCCAGGAGCACCACGCATGCTCCCGACATTTCAGTTGGTAGGGTGGATGCGAGAAGTTTTTAGCTTACTCGGAGAGCCACCAATACCAGAGTTGTCATCAGAACTAGGTTTCGGAAAGGGTCGCAGCCTCTTTCCGGGCAAACTGGGAATCGGGGTGAAAGGTTGGTCCAAATCGGACAAAGGGTTAGTGTGAGTCATGGAAAAAGCGGTGGCTGTCAGTTTGAACAATTTTAGAGCAGAACATGGCATCCCTTATATCACCTTTGATGGCCAAGGTCCCCCACGAGGAGGGAAGCTTGAGTGAGTTGTAGGCATGGTGGGATACCACCATGAACTTTGCCAAGGCAGGGCACCCTATAATGCCATTATACGGCAGGGCAATGTCCACAACATCGAAGACGATGTTCTCAGTGCGGTAGTTTTATTGAGTGCCTAATGTGACCAACAGTTCAATCTTACCCCACGACTGGGTGGATCCCGGATTTATGCCCAAGAAAGACCCAATAGGGGCTAATTGATCCTCCGTGATTTGGAGCTTGTCCAACAGCTTTTCTGAGAGGATGTTGAGGCGACCCCTCCATCCACCAACATCTTGTGACCTTGACGTTCTTTATGATGGGGGAGACCACCAGGGTAGCATGCCGACCCTGGTGATGCGGTCCGGGTGATCTACCACGTCAAAAGTAATAGGCACGTGAGACCACCAAAGTGGCTGCTACGCCTCTAGGTTTCACTGTACGGCACACAGTTCACGAGAGAAACGCTTAAACTCCCCGTGGGAAGTTATGGCGTAAACCCCTCCGCGTACGCACGCACAGTCCTATACTTGTGGGTACTGTTCGTACCCGTCGTTATCGCCGTCCTGATTGACGGCAGGATCGTTTCCGCGTGGTTGAGGGGCTGCGTTGCCACGGTGATACATGTAAAATGCATACATGAATTTTCTAGTTTATTGTACTAATTTTTTTATTATTTTATAACTTTATTATATTTATTGGGACTAACCTACTAATAGTTGCAAAAGTGCACAAGTTCTTGTTTTACACTTTATTGTTGTGTAGGATAAATATGAATATGGAAGGAAATCGCTCAATATGGCAATATTTGAAGTTTTATGAAATCTGTTATGCTAAACATTTTTCAAAGATTGACTCGGGAGAACTTGAATATGACGTCAAATGAAAAATTGATCAACATAAAAGTTGTGGGGAATTCCAAGCCGTACGATTTAGACATAAATTGCACACCAATCGGAGCCCGAATCCATATTTCATGGCCCGATTACTAAAGGGTACAGAAACAGTTTTGGGATTCCGAAATTTGGTGACGTGGTTGACTCAAACTCTTGTCATATAAGATCAAATTCGGCCAAGTCACGAATTTAGAGACTTGTGGGACTTTATAGAAGTCACCATGAAGGATCTAGAGGTTCCCAAGAGCCCTTGAATTTAAGGATTTTGATGCTCCAATGAAACCTCCACCACTATATATTCAGAGAAAATCCTATTTTTAGAGGCATCCACCCATAGCTGCGAATTTGCCTCCCCCTTGTCTGCCATCTCCAAGGGGAGGCATCATCTACAACACCAATAAGATCCAAGGAATAAGGAGGACAAGGGGGTGTTGCTCCCCTTGGGCCGTCCATCGCCAGGGCGCCCTGCACTGCCGTCGGCGGCGCGCTGCCCTTCACCGCTACCTCCATCGGCGTCTCCTTCAGCCGTGCCGCCGCCACTCCTCCTTGGGGAGGCACCTCTCTATCATCATCTACATCACCTCCTCATCATCCCTACTGCAATCTCTTGGCGAAACATGATGTGTGGTATAATCTAGTATTTTCCCATGATCTATTGTATCTATGTCTAAGTTTGAGTAGTGATTGTTCATGGCAATTGTGAAATACTTTGTTGATTGGTTGAATACAAGTTTGTTATCTTCTATGATGGTCTTATGTACTGATATATGAGTGCACACATATGTTGGGGGATGCATAAGGTTATCACCGTTACATGTTGTTAGGAGTAGGAACGTAGGGAGTTGAACAGAAACCGTGTTCCAAGTCGCATGCTATATTAATTTAAGGTTAATTAACGGAGAATATATTGGGACCTTAGAACTTCAAGCGGTGGTTGGACATATTTGTCTTAATGAATCCCTTGTTAGCACATTAACTTGGCTTGGGGACCAATCATTAGGGTGTGTGATAGTTCATTTATTTGACTACTTCGTGATTTAGGGCTCCACCTAGAAGAAACAATATACTTTATCTATACAAGTTAGATGTGATGGTTAGGAGTGTCACCTGCTAGACACATGTCCTTAATTAATCCTATTGTTGCTATAGATTATAGTGCCTTGGGATTTTAATCATCGAGTTCTTTATGCTTTATTTGCTTAGTACTGATGCATCTAGCTATAATATGTGCTTCACTAATTATGACAACCAAAGGAATGAAATAACAATTTTCCTAAACATTTACTCCCTTGAGAAAATTTGCCATCACTCCACTTCACTAGTTCCTATTTTACTTGCATTAGTTCACTTGCAATATTTACTTTGAGCACTTTACAGTCCTATGGTTAATAGTAAAAACAATCACAGACACAAAAACTCTAGATCCTAGATTTGCATAGAAGGCCATATAAGTGGGCTATAAGGCTTTAGAGAATAGATAGTTTACCTTCAGCTCCTCATGGGTTCGGCACTCAAATACTTATTGAATTGTACTACGGTGATCCCTAGCACTTGGAGGCTATTAAGATACTTTTCTTGCGCCGTTGGCGGGGAGCGTAGCGCTAGGCTTCTATTCTTATTTGCATTGCTCTAGTTTATTTTCAGTACCTTGCATATAAAATTAAAACCCCAAAAAAATTGGATAATGGAAAATGCTATGGATCCTTTTCGCAAGGCTCATAGTGATGTGTATGATATGCTAGTCAAATATGTTGAAAGCTTGAATATTCCCTTGGGCACTAAATTTTTGAATGCAAGAAATCATGATGAAAGTGTTAGGGAAGAAGATGACACAAGGCTAAGCTTGGGGATTACCATGCATCTCAAATAAAAGGATAAATAGTACAAAGAAGAATAAGTGGAGGAAGAATGGAGTAGCTACCCATCTCCAACTCCCAACAATGGTAACACACAAATTCCTAAGAACACCCCTTATTATACTATTGATGATGAACCTCTATGTGATATAATTGTATCTAATATATGGGAGGATGAAAGTGATATAATTGAGTTAAATGATCCATTATTCTCATTAGATGACTTGTCTTTATATGGTGAATCTATTCAAAACTATGAGATTAAGTTTGCTTTTGATGCTTGCAAAAATTATGAAAGAGGAAGAGATAAAAACCCTCTTTATGTTTCCATTCTATTTAAAATGCAAGCTACTGATCATTATGTGCATTCGTTAGCACAAATTTTTTGCTACTTATTCATATATAAAATGCTAATGCATAGGAAGAAAGTTAGACTTAAATATTAACGTCTATATGCTTTGTGTGTGCTTCATATGCTTTTAAATACTATTCTATTTGAGCACACCTTGATATCTATGTAACATGTAAAATAACTGTAGCTACTGTTATTTAACACTTAGTTTAATATTCTAACTAAATATAAAATTTGGGAGAGCAATTGAGAAGGACTGGCAATGGAGAAGTTGGGGTCAACCTTGAGCATGTGTTGTTCATGTCAATGGAATCATTGCAAAGCCTATATCACTAAAACTCTCCCCACATAAAATAAAAATAAAAAGAGTGTATATTTTTTAATATATTAGCTTCATGAATAAAATGGTTTCCCAATAATTACTAAAGTTTGCATCATGGTAGAAACTATTATATCATTTGTTTAGAGAACTAACCATTTTGTAGGCATTGAAGTAACATGAAGATGAAAATATTTCTTTGTTTGAGATGAGTGACATGATTGAAGGGTTTTGCAGCATAGTAAATCAAAATTTTCTACGGAAGCGAACAGAGGGAAAGCCAAGATATAATCTAGGAGATACAAACAACGAGAGAGATTGGATTAGATCTTCATACCCTTGAAGATTCGCACAGCGGAACGTTCGTCGGAACGTGGGTGATGTAGTCGTACTCACTTCTCCTCCTCGCGATCCGATCCGATCTAGCACCACAAGTGGCGGTGCCTCCGTGAGATGCACACGTGCAGCACCTCGACGTCTCCTCCTTCCTCGGACCAGCAAGTATGGTGGAGAGATGCATTGGATCTACAATACGACGGCGTGGTGTATATGGTGGAGAATTTCTGCAGCAGGGCTTCGCCTACAAACAGTCGGGAGGGAGAGAGGAGGGCAGCAGGGCTACTAGGGTTTGGAGGAAGGTGTGTGTGTGTGTGTGGTGGGGGGGGGGGGGAAGGGGGCGCACCAGCCCTCTATATATAGAGGGGGGGGGGTGCGGCCAGCCCTTGCCCATCCTCCAAGCCTATCTCTAGTTTAAACGATTTAAACTCTCCCTTCTAGAAACCCTATCTTATCTCTAGTTTAAACGATTTAAACTTATCTAGGATCGGTTGGGCCCTATGGGGCCTTGTGCCCCTGGCCCAATGCGGCCAGGACACTCCCTCATACGCCCATGCCCCCTCCCGGAAGGTGGGGCCATGTTGGTCCCCTTCCGGAAGGTTCTAGAAGCTTCCGGTACAATACCGATTAATCCGGAACAATTCCGAACTCCAAAAACTGCACTGCCTTATATGAATCTTATTCTCCGGACCACTCCGGAACCTCTCGTGATGTCCTGGATCCCATCCGAGACTCCGAACAAAAAAATCATAAACCAATTATCCAATCTATGCTAGCGTCGAGACACGTTAAGTGTGTGACCCTGCGGGTTCGAGAATATGCAGACATGATCTTCTATCAATAATCAACAGCGGGGTCTGGGCACCCATATTGACTCCCACACATTCATCGATGATCATATCGGATGAACCACGATGCCAGGATTCAATCAATCCCACATATATATTCCCTTCGTCTCGCGATATTTTACTTGCCCGAGATTCGATCGTCGGTATCGTCATACCTAGTTCAATCTCGTTCATAGCAAGTACTTTACTCGTTCCGTAATCCAATATCACTTTGTGATCAACTCCTTAACCACATGCTTGCAAGCGGTGTTGATATTGATTACCAAGTGGGCCCGAAGTATATCTCTCCGACTTGGGAGGGACAAATCCCATCTCGATACATACAACCCAACAGATACTTTCCGATCACCTGAGAGACACCTTTATGATCACCCTCTCATAGGATGACGTTTGATGACCTCAAAGCTTTCTTCCGATACCAGGGAGTTGTATTATCTCATGGTCTAAGGAATACAATATTTGACATAAGAAAAGCTTCGCAATGACGAACACGATGACACGATCTAATTGCTTCGCTTAGTTTGGGTCTATCCACCACATCATTCTCCCAATGATATGATCTCATTATCAATTGACAACTCATGTCTATGGTTAGGAAACCTTAACCATCATTGATCAATGAGCTAGTCCATAGAGGCGTACTAGGGACATGGTGTTGTTCACAAACCACACAAGTATTAATGTTTCCGCTTAATACAATTCTAGCATGGAATATAAACTTTATCATGAACAAGAATTATAATAATAACATCTTTATTATTGCCTCTAGGGCATAATTCCAACAGTCTCCCACTTGCACTAGAGTCAATAATCTAGTTTACATTTGGCAACAATCTTACACCCATGGCACTGAGGTGCTGATCATGTTTTACACGTGGAAGAGGTTTAGTCAATGGATCTGCGACATTCAGATCTGTATGTACTTTGCTGATCTTCAGATCTCCATCTGCTATATAATCTCGGATTATATGAAACTTGCGGTTGATATGCTTGGTCTTTGGATGATATCTTGGTTCCTTAGCGAGTGCTATGGCGCCAGTGTTGTCACACAATATCTCCAGTGGGTCCAATGCACTTGGAACCACGCCAAGCTCAGTGATGAAGTTTCTGATCCAAACTCCTTCACTTGACGCTTTTGCAGCAGCCATGTATTCCGCTTATACTGTAGATCCCGCGACCACGCTTTGCTTGCAGCTTCTCCAGCTCACAGCTCCTCCATTCAAAATATACACGTATCCTGTCTGAGATTTAGCATCATCCTTGTCGGTGTCGAAACTAGCATCGACGTAACCTTTTACGACGAGCTGTTCATCACCCCCATAGACTAAGAACATTTCTTTAGTCCTATTTAGGTACCTTAGGATGTTCTTCACGGCTGTCCAGTGTTCCACTCCTGGATCACTTTGATATCTGCTCGTCAAACTAAGAGCATTGGACACATCCGGTCTAGTACACAGCATGGCATACATGATGGAACCTATGGCCGAGGCATAAGGCACTTTGCTCATAGCTTCCCTATCATTTACCGTAGCTGGACACTGAGCCTTGCTCAATATCTTACCTGACAACATAGGCACTGAACCTTTCAATGCCTTATCCATTCTGAACCTTTTCAGAACTTTGTCTAGGTATGTACTCTGGCTTAAAGCTATCAGGCGTCTTTGTCTATCTCTATAGATTTTGATGCCCAATATATAAGCAGCTTCACCTAGGTCTTTCATTGAAAAACACTTGTTCAAATAACTCTTCACATCGTTAAGCATGTTGATGTCATTTCCAATAATCAATATGTCATCCACATATAGTACCAGAAACGTCACCGAGCTCCCACTCACTTTCTTGTAGATGCAAGCTTCGTAGCAATTTGGAACAAATCCAAAGCTCTTGATCACTTGATCAAAACGAAGGTTCCAACTCCGAGACGCTTGCTTCAGTCCATAAATGGAACGCTGAAGTTTGCATACTTTATCAGCATCCTTAGGATCGACAAAACCTTCGGGTTGCATCATATACAACTCTTCATCAATGTTGCCATTGAGGAAAGCAGTCTTGACATCCATTTGCCATATTTCATAATCATGAAACGCAGCAATTGCTAATAAAATCCGAATGGACTTAAACATCGCTACGGGAGAGAATGTCTCATCGTAGTCAACACCTTGAACTTGTCGAAAACCTTTCGCAACAAGCCGTGCTTTATAGACGGTAACATTACCATCCGCGTCTGTTTTTTTCTTGAAGATCCATTTGCACTCAACGGCCTTTCGGTCGCTAGGAGGGTCCACCAAAGTCCATACTTGGTTTTCGCTCATGGATCCCAATTCGGATTTCATGGCTTCTAGCCATTTCTCAGAGTCTAGGCTCATCATCGCTTCCTCATAGTTCATAGGTTCACTGTCTTCTACTAACAAGACTGTCAAGACAGGGTTGCCGTACCACTCAGGAGGGGCACGCGACCTTGTCGACCTGCGACGTTCAGTAGCAGCATCGTCCAAAGCTTCATGATCCTTGTCATTAGCTTCCTCTATTGTTGGTGCAGGCGGCACTGGAACAATTTCAGGTGCTGCGCTACTCTCCAATTCAAGAGAAGGTTCAACAACCTCGTCTAGCTCTACTTTCCTCCCACTCACTTCTTTCGAGAGAAACTCCTTCTCAAGAAAGGAACCGTTCTTTGCGACAAACACTTTGCCTTCGGTTCTGTGATAGAAGGTATACCCAATAGTTTCCTTAGGGTATCCTATGAAGACGCATTTCTCCGCTTTGGGTTCGAGCTTGTCCGGCATCAACTTCTTGACGTAAGCTTCGCATCCCCAAACTTTAAGAAACGACAACTTAGGTTTAGCACCAAACCACAGTTCATACGGTGTCGTCTTAACGGATTTAGGTGGAGCCCTATTTAAAGTGAATGCAGCGGTTTCTAATGCATAACCCCAAAACGATAACGGCAAATCAGTAAGAGACATCATTAATCGGACCATATCTAATAAGGTTCGATTCCGGCGTTCAGACACACCATTGCGCTGTGGTGTTCCGGGTGGCGTGAGTTGTGAAACGATTCCACTTGCTTTGAGATGCGTGAGAAAATCATAACTTAAATATTCGCCCCCACGATCGGATCGTAGAAACTTAATCTTTCTGTTATGATGGTTCTCCACTTCATTCTGAAATTCTTTGAACTTTTCAAACGTTTCAGATTTATGTTTCATTAAATAGATATACCCATATCTACTTAAGTCATCGGTAAAAGTGAGAAAATAGCGATATCCACCGCGCGTCGAAACACTCATCGGTCCGCATACATCGGTATGTATGATTTCCAACAAGTCCGTTGCTCGCTCCATCATACCGGAGAACGGGGTTTTGATCATCTTGCCCATGAGGCTTGGTTCGCATGTGTCAAATGATTCAAAATCAAGAGACTCCAAAAGTCCATCAGAATGGAGTTTCTTCATGCGCTTTACACCAATATGACCTAGACGACAGTGCCACAAATAAGTAGTATTATCACTATCTACTTTGCATCTCTTAGCCTCAATGTTATGGATGTGTGTTTCATCCCTTTCGAGATTTAGAAGAAATAAACCATTCACAAGAGGTGCATGACCATAAAAGATGTTACTCATATAAATAGAACAACCATTATTCTCCGATTTAAATGAATAACCGTCTTGCAATAAACACGATCCAGAAATAATGTTCATGCTCAACACAGGCACATAATAACATTTATTAAGGTTTAAAACTAATCCCGAAGGTAAAACTAAGGAGAGCGTGCCGACGGCCATCACATCAACTCTTGATCCGTTGCCAACGCGCATCGTCACCTCATCCCTCGCAAGCCGTCGTCTATTCCGTAGCTCCTGTTTCGAGTTACAAATATTAGCAACTGAACCAGTATCAAATACCCAGGCACTACAACGAGGGCTAGTAAGGAAAACATCAATAACATGTATATCAAATATACCTTTGATGGTGCCAGCCTTCTTGTCCGCTAAGTACTTCGGACAGTTGCGCTTCTAGTGACCCTTGTCCTTGCAATAGAAACACTCAGTGTCCGGCTTCGGTCCAGACTTGAGCTTCTTCTCAGCAGGGGCAACGCGCTTACCGCCGCTTTTCTTGAAGGGCTTCTTTGCACCTTTACCTTTCTTAAAGGAGGGCTTGTTGACCATCAACACATGATTATCCTTCTTGATGTCCACCTCCGCAGCCTTCAGCTTTGCGAAGAGCTCGGTGATTGTATCAGTGGAACCAATCTGATTATGAGTCACTACAAAACTTTTGTAGCTGGGAGGGAGTGATTGCAGAACCCTGTCAATCTTGAGCTCCTCTGGAATCTTGCAGTCCAGTTGCTCAAGGCGTTGAGTGTAGCCCGAAATCTTAATGGCATGCTCACTAACGGAACTCCCTTCCTCCATCTTGCAGTTAAAGAACTTCTCGGAGATCTCATATCTCTCAGAACGGGCCTGAGTCTGAAACATGGTTTTCAGCTCCTCGAGAATCTCAAAGGGCCCGGGATAGTTTTCAAAACGATTTTGAAGTTCCGGTTCCATAGCAAACAACATGGTGCTCTTAATCACACCATAATCATCTTTGCGCGACTGATAGACAGCTTTCTCATCAGCCGGCGCAGTTGCAGCAGGGGGGTCACCTAACGCTTTCCCAAGGACATAGTCCTTTTGTCCGCCAGACAGAATGATTCTTAGATTGCGGAACCAGTTGGTGAAGTTAGACCCATTGTTTCTAAGCTTTTCTTTCTCAGCAAAAACGTTGAAGTTGAAGTTGGACTTGGCCATGTGATCTACAGTATTTGCAAGTACAATTTAGACTATGTTCATGATAAATAGTTCAACTTAATCAAATTACTAGATGAACTCCCACTAAATTCAACATCCCTCAAGTTGTTTAGTGAACACGATCCAAATTCACCACACCTAATCTGATCATCACGAGAAGAGATGTGGTTTCAATGGTGGACAACGAAGTGTCGATCATATCATTCATATGACTCATGCTTAACCTTTCGGTTCTTGTGTTCCGAGGCCATGTCTGTACATGCTAGGCTCGTCAAGTTAGACCCAAGTATTTCCGCGTGTGCAAAACTAGCTTGCACCTGTTGTATGTGAGCGTAGAGTCTATAACACCCGATCATCACGTGATGCTTGGACACGACGAGCTTTCACAACGGTGCATACTTGGGGAGAACACAGTTTTTTTTAATCTTGATCTTTAAGTGAGGAATCATCTTATAATGCTACCGTCGCGATCTAAGCATAATAAGATACATAAAAGGATAAACATCACATGCATATAACTTTATGTGACATGGTATAGCCAATCTTCGCGCAATGATCTCCATCTTGTGCGTTCCGGCATGATCTCCATCACTCCACCATGATTGCCTCCACCACGAATAGCAACTACAACTATTGCTAACTACTTAGCGATAAAGTAAAGCTATTATATGGCGTATAAGAAGTTGACTCGTAGGTCATACACAATTATAAAGACAACCATATGGCTCCTGCTGGTTGTGTACTCATCGACATGCAAGTCGTGAAACATTACAAAACATGATCATCGCATACAATATACACATCACATCTTGGGCCATACCATATCACAGAAAACACTCCCTGCAAAAACAAGTTAGACGCCTCTACTTTGTTGTTGCATGTTTTACGTGGCTTATGGGAGTAGATGCTAAGAACGATTCTTACCTACGGAAAGCCACAACGGTGATATTATGGTTGCCAAACTCCGGTGTTAATCCCATGACAACTATAGTGAGAGAAACTGACATCCACCAGCCGCATGTATGGTACAAGCCACACGTCAAGTGCGGAGCCGGTCTCGCGAACGACGTCGCGTAAGGTTGGCCTGGACCGCTTCAATCTCACTATCCCGCGCCATAAGAAGAACACAAACAAGAGGCTTGCAACAGAAAACATCAACGCCCGCAACAACCATGTTGCGTTCTACTCGTGAAACACATCTACGCATAGATCTAGCTCTGATACCACTGAAGGGTTTCGCAGCATAGTAAATCAAAATTTTCTACGGAAGCGAACAGAGGGAAAGCCAAGATCTAATCTAGGAGATGCAAACAACGAGAGAGATTGGATTAGATCTTCATACCCTTGAAGATTCGCACAGCGGAACGTTCGTCGAAACGTGGGTGATGTAGTCGTACTCGCTTCTCCTCCTCGCGATCCGATCCGATCTAGCACCACAAGTGGCGGTGCCTCCGTGAGATGCACACGTGCAGCACCTCGACGTCTCCTCCTTCCTCGGACCAGCAAGTATGGTGGAGAGATGGATTGGATCTACAACACGACGGCGTGGTGTATATGGTGGAGAATTTCTGCAGCAGGGCTTCGCCTACAAACAGTCGGGAGGGAGAGAGGAGGGCAGCAGGGCTACTAGGGTTTGGAGGAAGGTGTGTGTGTGTGTGGGGGGGGGGGGGGGAAGAGGGCGCACCAGCCCTCTATATATAGAGGGGGGGGTGCGGCCAGCCCTTGCCCATCCTCCAAGCCTATCTCTAGTTTAAACGATTTAAACTCTCCCTTCTAGAAACCCTATCTTATCTCTAGTTTAAACGATTTAAACTTATCTAGGATCGGTTGGGCCCTATGGGGCCTTGTGCCCCTGGCCCAATGCAGCCAGGGCACTCCCTCATAGGCCCATGCCCCCTCCCGGAAGGTGGGGCCACGTTGGTCCCCTTCCGGAAGGTTCTAGAAGCTTCCGGTACAATACCGATTAATCCGGAACAATTCCGAACTCCAAAAACTGCACTGCCTTATATGAATCTTATTCTCCGGACCACTCTGGAACCTCTCGTGATGTCCCGGATCCCATCCAAGACTCCGAACAAAAAAATCATAAACCAATTATCCAATCTATCCTAGCGTCGAGACACGTTAAGTGTGTGACCCTGCGGGTTCGAGAATATGCAGACATGATCTTCTATCAATAATCAACAGCGGGGTCTGGGCACCCATATTGACTCCCACACATTCATCGATGATCATATCGGATGAACCACGATGCCAGGATTCAATCAATCCCATATATATATTCCCTTCGTCTCGCGATATTTTACTTGCCCGAGATTCGATCGTCGGTATCGTCATACCTAGTTCAATCTCGTTCATAGCAAGTACTTTACTCGTTCCGTAATCCAATATCACTTTGTGATCAACTCCTTAACCACATGCTTGCAAGCGGTGTTGATATTGATTACCAAGTGGGCCCGAAGTATATCTCTCCGACTTGGGAGGGACAAATCCCATCTCGATACATACAACCCAACAGATACTTTCCGATCACCTGAGAGACACCTTTATGATCACCCTCTCATAGGATGACGTTTGATGACCTCAAAGCTTTCTTCCGATACCAGGGAGTTGTATTATCTCATGGTCTAAGGAATACAATATTTGACATAAGAAAAGCTTCGCAATGACGAACATGATGACACGATCTAATTGCTTCGCTTAGTTTGGGTCTATCCACCACATCATTCTCCCAATGATATGATCTCATTATCAATTGACAACTCATGTCTATGGTTAGGAAACCTTAACCATCATTGATCAATGAGCTAGTCCATAGAGGCGTACTAGGGACATGGTGTTGTTCACAAACCACACAAGTATTAATGTTTCCGCTTAATACAATTCTAGCATGGAATATAAACTTTATCATGAACAAGAATTATAATAATAACATCTTTATTATTGCCTCTAGGGCATAATTCCAACAATGATATGGTGAGAAATAATTAGAGTACAAGAATTAGAAAGACCACAAGCTTGGGGATGCCCAGCATCCCTCTCTTCTTTCAAGTATTTCAAGTAATATCATTCCAAACTCATGTTTTAGTTTTACCTTCATATTCTTGTTTGTATGTTTGTGAAAACCATGTTTTAATTACCTTTTTGTTTTGTTTGGATCTTATTTTGCATATTCATTATAAAAACAAAATACAAAAAATATATTATGTTTATTTGGTTCCTTTTGCTTCTTCTTTGCCTTTTCTATAAAAACAAAAACTACAAAAAGATTTGCTTTCTTCTTTGCTTTCTTCTTGTTTCTCGTTTCTTGTTTGATTCTTTCTTAGTTCTTTTTGCTTCTTTTAGGTTTTTGGTTTTTGGACATTTGTTTTATGTTAAAATAAAGGATTTATCTTTTATTTAATATTTACAAAAATAAAGTACCAAGTTTTACCCATTTTGGATGTTAAAAGTTGAAACATATATTTGGAGTTGAAATTTTTTGCATGTTGCTGTTTACCAAATGATTTTTATGATTTTTTCTATAACTCTTATTGATCTAAATTTTCTATTTAAGTTACAACTTTTAATCCTATATAAGCACAAAAATTCGCTTAAATTTCTGACATGTTTAAGTGGGCAAAATATATATGTTCTGAGCTGCTGTTTTTCTGGACAGAATCTGTATTTTGTTGCAAGAGTGGCCTTTTTGAGTTTTGATTTGATTATTTTTGAGTATTTTGATATTTTATGGATATTGGACACTTAAGTAACTCTCTGGAAATTTAAAACCAAATTTTATTTGGGGCTTTTATCGCAGCTATCACTATATCTTTGTACCACTAATGTCACCCCATAGAAAAGAAATGGGAGAAAGTTTTGTGTTGAAGTTTTTTGACAGGGAATGGAGGAACACCACGCTAAGAGTTATCCAAGAATGTCGAAGGCCATAATCTTGGGGACATCCATACCACAACCCGTGTCTTCCTCACGGTGGCATTGGCAGCAGACGACGCTCCCTTAGACTGGCCCATGGTGGCTCATGGATACAACATCACAAAAGGGAAAAGTGAGATTGGAAGAGCGCAAGAAGATGAAGGAGCTATGAGCGATGGAGCAAAGGAAGAAGATGATGTCAAAGGAGGGGAAATCAGTAAATCCCTAGTTCTCCTTGATATAAAGAAAGACGGTAGAAATGTACACCATTGATTATAAATCCTTGAAGCGTCGGATGGACCAGCGTGCAGCCACGTGGAAGCGAGTAAAAAGGGAAAATATCCACATAGTTAAAACAACCGCGGTAAATCCTCTAGCAGTCACACGCCGCCGCCATTTTTGCACGAGAAGTGGGGCCATACAGTAACAACAGCACATCCACACCGCAAACACATCACACTGGAAAGTGGGGCCCATACAGTTATACGTCCAATCAATAAAAACTACGGCACGCCATCTTCGTCATTAGTGACGTCATGAAGCGGTCAAAAAGAGGCAAGGTATATCTCATACGAATAAAAACTTGGAGTCTATGATCAGATGCGCGCACCCGAACATAGACTCGGGGGCTACTCCCGTTGAAAAAATATTCGTCATGTACCCAACAAAGTTTGTTCAAGTATATTCTTTAGATAAAGGATCTACTTTGAGCCTATGCTCCGATGCAAGCACCGCAACACAGCCTCGGGGGCTACTCCCATCAGGAGCGTTGTCGCACATCCGATAGAAAATCCTTCCATGAAATCGACATTTTCAAGCATAATAGAAGCATGAGTTTTGATCCTACACTCGAATCCAAGAATTCGACCGAATCCAAAAATTCGATTGTAGCCTCAGGGGATACTCCCATCGGGAGCGCTGTCGTGCACCTGATAGATATTACAAATCAAGCCTATGAGTGTTACCTACTTGTATCCTTATACGGTTACTCCCACCGGGAGCACCCGGTAAAATACTAAAATAAGTCGACAACTTCAGCTATTCTAACAGCCAAATAAGACGGTCGATAAAATACTCTTAGATCGCGTCTAACGCGATAACATGTCTGAATGCTGTGTCCACGACATGAAGATAAGACCCCGGGGTTAATCCTGACATGGCTTGGTAACCGCGCATGAAGGATCTCTTCCAATATTTATCCATATCTACGATACGATGAAAAGTACCGATGGAAGCATCGTCTACCCGAAATATAAGCATTGGGATTCAGCATTCAATAAGACCTCAACGACCCGAACTGAATTACGCCAATAGATACCGAATTCAAGCCTAGGGAGTTGAGTTTGACGTAGGTTCACGTTGTTTTTTTCCAAGAGCAATTAACTGATTTCCGATCCGTCAGATGCATCAGACTCATTGTACCAAATCCCTATAAACCTTAAAAAGAAACTTCTGCTTACAACAAAAACTTCGGCTGAAATGGCCAAAACAGAACTTTGAGACTCGACCCGAATCTACGATTCAGATAGAGTTTCGGGGAATACTGACATGGGCATGAATAATCGGGTCCCTATGCTTAGTCACCCTAGGCGCATAAAATCTTATGGCCCACGAAGGCCCGACGAAGTCCAAGAAGCACCCGACGGAATAAAGACTTATCTTGACCGATAAGGAATATCTAGGAACCGACATAGAATTTGTATTGAGAATATTAACTTGTAACCCCTCCGGCTACGGATCCATGACCCATCTTCTCATATAAAGGTTGGGAGGATCCGACGAAGAGGACACCTTAGTTTTTATGCAATCCGTCGTGACCTAGATACAACTAGCAAACCAGCGACTTTGTAACCGAGCTTTCTCAATAATCAAACTACATGAACTTACTTGTTGTCTGATTAGCTGACGAAATCCCCAACACTCTCTTTTCCACAAAACCGTAAGTCTATAACAATGGGCATTGCCGAGGTTACCGCTTGTCGGGAAGTGAACTAAATTCAATTAGAATTTGGGAGGGTTTACGTATGATGACCATGGAAGAACTAAAATCTATGGGAGAGATGAACATGGGTGCCAAGGGAAAAATTATAAAACGACGGAATGAAGATCCACTTTTAGTCAAAGAAATTTGTCAAATTGCCGAAGGAAGTCAATCATTGTTCGAACTAGGGGAAGAAAATTCATTAGGATTCTAGAAAAGGATTTGTGTACCAGACATTCCTGAAATCAAATAAGTGATCTTAAGAAAAGCACGCCAAACACCTCACTCGATACACTCGGGAAGTATAAATATGTGCATGGATTTGAAAGGAGTTTTTTGGTGGAATAATATGAAAAGATAAATAGCTAAGTATGTAACCGAATATTATGCTTGTCAATAAGAAATATCTGAACACCAAGGTCTACCTGGAAAGTTACAACCACTACCAATAAAGAAATAGGAATGGATTTTGTCACCATATTGCCTGTGACGAGAAATCACAAGGATATGATATGGGTACTTGTGGACCGGTTGACTAAAAGTGCACATTTTCTGGTCGTGAATCAGAAAAATAGTTGCGAGAAGTTAGCTGAGCTATATGTTAAATAGATCATAAGTAAGTATGAAGTATCTAAGAAAATAGTATCGAATCAAGGATCTATATTTACTTCAGCACTCTAGAGACATTTGCAAGAAGCCTTACGATCATAAATAGACTTTATTACAATATATCTTCCTTAAACTGGAGACAAAACAAATTCTTTATGATATGTTGAGAGTACGTGCTCTAGATTTTGGAGGATTGTGGTATGAAAATCTACCATTAGCAGAGTTTTTTTACAACTACATCTACCAAAGTAGTATTAAGTGACACCATTCAAGACACTTCATGGAAGAAAGTGTAGATCAACTATTTGTTGGTATGAGCTCGGAGAAGACAAGGAATTAGAACCTGACTATATCTAAGAGCAACAGAAAGTAATTGACATCATTCGAGATTGATTAAGGATAGCTCAGAGTGGACAAATAAGGTACGCCTAACTTAAATGGAGGACATGGGAATGACAAGACAGAGATATGGTATATTTAAGAGTTAGTCCAACTAAAGAGGTAAAGATATTTAGAGTTTAAATAAAGTTAATAAATACCTAAACAACAATTAAGAATTAAGAACTACATCATTATCATCTATCCCCACTTCCTTAGACATCAATTAATATAATTTTCCTAAGTAATAGAAGGTAGGAAATAAAGGATGCAACTCATACTTGAGACATCCATACTAGATAAGATTACATAAGGAGTGTATTTAGATGTTCAAGAACACACTTACACCTAAACCGAATTTAAAGTTCAGGAACAAGTGAACACAACAGACAGTAAACACCAACACTGAAGAAGTTCAGGGTAAGAATCTATCAAACACTTGAGTTGTGGATTTTGACATCAGCATTAGCATCCTAAACTATAAGAAAATAAAAGAATATAATATCATCTAATATAAGTAGTACTTACACTAACACTACACTGCTAACTGATAAACTAACAGTGAATTCAGTTAACACTTGACTAATTGGATCATGTCAACCCAAGTATATTGCTAAACTACCTTAGCAACTACCTAGTAGCCATTAGATATCTAAGCAAGCCTAGTTAAGAAACTAAAACTACAATTAAACCATTAAGAGTAGCAACACGAAGAACAACGAAACTCTAGAAATTACCTAAGTGAACCAGTAGTAAGAAATTAGTCTAGAGAGAGAGTAGAGGGGAAGGAAAGCTTACCTTGGCCGAATGAAAGACGAGCTCAACGGAGTCCGAAGAGGAATAAGAAGGGTACCACAACGACAGTGGCACAAGGAGCACCCAAGGGAGGCTGCATCAACCTGCGCCAGCCACACCAGCAGCCATGCGACAACAAAGGCGCACCCTTGCACCGAGAGAAGGCCGGAACACCACTAGAATTCCACGACGATGCCATGGGTAGGTTATGGAGGGGATTAGCCTCGATATAGACTAAGAGCCAAATCAAAATGGATGGGAAGATAGAGAGGAGCGAAGGGAGTAGATTAGTGGTTATGGCAGTGATAAAGATGACTGGAAATGATCGGAGTGAGCCACCGACAACAAGGGGGATATTGGGATTGTGGGAGCGAGCGAGCATGGGAAAGAGAGGGAGGAGGGGGCGTGAATGTGATACGGTTCGAGTTCAAGTTTTTTTACCCTTTGGGTCTGACCAGTGGGCCCAAGAGAAAATTATTAATTTTGGAATTGCTAAAAAATGCTAATTAATAGAAATCATCTAAAATATTGTAGAAAAATAAAATAAAAATATTTCCAAAAAATAAAAAATAGAGGAGATACAAATCCTATTTTTCTGAAATTACTAAAAATATTTTTGTGTGAATAAAAATTTAAAGTGCATTATTTGACCTAAAGGAATTCTTTGTGAAAGGAATATGCCCGAGAGGCAATAATAAAGTGGTTATTATCTGATACGTCGGAAATGTATCTATAATTTTTGATGTTCCATGATTGTTTAGTATCTACTTTGCTTTGCTTTCTCCACACTTCGAGGTGCTTTTTATATGTTTTCTGATACTAACCTATTAACAAGTTTTCATAGTGCCAGTTGCTTGTTTTCTGCTGTTTTTGGTTCCAGAAAAGCTAGTAAGGAAATATTCTCGGAATTGGACGAGACAAAAGCCAAAGTCAATATTTCACCGAGGAGAACACGGAGTCCAGAGGAGAGACGGAGGGACGCCACAGGGCGGACGCACCCCCAGGCGCGGGCCCACCCTAGGCCACGCATGGGCAGGGAGTGGGCCCCCTGGCCGCCTCCCAGCCTCGCCTCTTTTCCTATAAGAAGCCCTCGATGCCTAAACCCTAATCACCCGATCAATATTCCACGAAACCATCTGTAGCCGCCGCCACCACCATCGTCTCTAGATCGGGGGGATCTGAAACTCTTCCCGGCATCCTGCCGGAGGGGACATCATCCCAGAGGCATTCTTCTTTATCATGCCAGCCTCCGGTATGAAGCGTGAGTAGTTCCACCTTGGACTGCGGGTCCATGTAGTAGCTAGATTGTTGTATCTCCTCCTTTGTGCTTTCATGTCTAGATCTTGTGAGCTCTGTTCATGATCAAGATCTCATCTATTTGTAATCATGCATGTTGTGTTTGCGGGGATCCGATGGATATTGAGATTACTATATCAGATTGATTAATGGTTTTGTCTTATTGATTCTATCATGTCTGTGTTGTTTGTGATCTTGCATGCTGTCCGTTGTTAGTAGCTATCATGGCCAAGTAGTTGCTAGTGACTCCAAAAGGGGGTATTTATGCTCTATAGTGGGTTCATGCCTCTATTTAATCTAAGGAAAGTGACAGAAATCTCTAAGGTTGTAGATGTGCTGTTGCCACTAGGGAGAAAATAACGGTCTCTTTCATGGAACAAGTGGATTGTTTACCTTACACACTTTGCTTAAAGCAGTTGTCTGTTGCTTGCAACTTAATACCGGAGGGGGTTCAGATGATAACCCAAAGGTGGACTTCTAGTCATAGATGCAGTTGGATGGAGGTCTATGTATCTTGTTGTATTGCCCAATCAAATCTCATAGGATCTTTATGTCTAGTATTGCATTGTTATGCCTTGCTTAGTCCTGTCAATTGCCCTGCTGTAATTTGTTTACCCTGAATGACATGTTTGTTTATCTAAGGAGAACACCTCTAGTGAACTATGGACCCGGGTCCAATCTTTACCATTGATACATCTTCCACTGTTACTATTTACTTTCTGCAAACCATCATCACCTTCCACACCATAAAGTTAATCCTTTGTTACAACAACTGATGAGATTGACAACCTCACTGTTAGTTGGGGCAAAGTCTTGAGTTTGTGGTGTGCACGTTTCCAAGTTGCTTGCAACACCTTTGAGACGTTTCCTTCCTCCTACTGGTTCGATAACTTTGGTTTCTTACTGAGGGAAGACTTGCTGCTGTGCTGCATCACACCTTGATCTTGGGGTTTCCCGACGAAGCGCGCCCACGTTGATGCAGCGCCATCAAGATTTTTTGGCGCCGTTGCCAGGGAGGCTAAGGACATCTTCACAAGGGGAGTCCTCCTCAACCTTTCTCTTTACTTTGTTTTTGGTTTGCTTAGTTTATTTTGCTTGGTTTTGTTTGCCTCTTTTTATCAAAAACTCCAAAAAATATTAGTTTAGTTTGGTTTGTTTTCTATTATCAAAAACACAAAAAAGAGTTCCTGCTCTAGTTGCTGCCGATGTTGGCTTGCTCCACTTTTTTCCAAAATGAACTCTACTGAGAACACCAAGTTATGTGACTTCACTAGAACAAACAACAATGATTTCCTAAGCACTCCTATTTCTCCACCTGCTCCTGATGCTACCTTTTATGAAATTAAGCCTGCTTTGTTTAATCTTGTGATGAGAGAGCAATTTTCTGGTGCTAGTTCTGATGCTGCTGCTGCCCATCTCAATAACTTTGTTGAACTTTGTGAGATGCAAAAGTATAAAGATGTAGATGGAGATATTATTAAGCGCAAGTTGTTTCCTTTCTCCTTGAGAGGAAAAGCTAAAGAATGGTTGCTATCTTTGCCTAGAAATAGTATTGGTTCTTGGATTAGGTGCAAAGATGCTTTTATTGGAAAATACTACCCTCCTGCTAGGATTATATCTATGAGAAGTGATATTATGAAATTTAAACAACTTGATAATGAACATGTTGCTCAAGCTTGGGAAAGAATGAAATCTTTGGTTAAGAATTGTCCCACTCATGGACTTACTGCTTGGATGGTTATCCAGACTTTTTATGCAGGTTTGAACTTCTCTTCGAGAAACCTATTGGATTTAGCTGATGGAGGTACCTTTATGACCATCACCTTGGGTGTTGCAACAAAACTCCTTGATAATATGATGGTTAATTATTCTGAATGGCACACTGAGAGAGCTCCACATGGTAAGAAGGTAAATTCTGTTGAAGAAACCTCCTCTTTGAGTGATAAGATTGATGTTATTATGGCTATGCTTGTTAATGGGAAAGCTCCTTTAGATCAAAATAATGTTCCCTTAGCCTCTTTGGTTGCTCAAGAAGAGCAAGTTGATGTGAACTTCATTAGAAACAACAATTTCAACAACAATGCCTATAGGAATAATTTTGGTAGTAACAGAAATTATAGGCCTTATCCTCCTAATAATGGCAATACCTATGGAAACTCCTACAACAATGCTAGAAGTGCCCCCTCTGAACTTGAAGTCATGCTCAAAGACTTTATTAGTAAACAAACCACTTTCAACAAGACTGTGGAGGAAAAGCTTTTGAATGTAGAGAAAAATATTTCCTCTTTGTCTAAAGCATAGTCCTATTTGATTAATAAAATGGTGCTAAACCTGAGACCATGGAAAGAACCTTTGCTGCTACTCATGCCATACAAGTTACCATTGGTGAAAATGTTAGACTGTTAGCCCAACTTCATGCTAAGTAGGAAAGGGAAGCTGAAATTGATAGAAACAATAGTGTGTGCACCATCACCACCACCCATATGGATGCCACTAAACCACAATAAGTCCCTATTCCTCCTCCTACAATGCCTAAGCCTAATGAGTCTACTACTAGTGATGCAAGTTTGATTTTGATCTTGATGGTTGCAATATTTCTGAAGTGATTATGTTCCTGCAAAAGCTTGCTAGAAGTCCTGATGCTAGTGATATGCATGTTGCTTTCACCAAACACATTACAGATGCTCTTGTTAAAATTAAGGAAGAGAAGTTAAAACACAAAGCTTATATTCCTAGGAAAGTAGAAGATAGTTGGAAATCCATTATTAATATCCAAGTGAATAACTTTGATCTCAAAGCTTCATGTGACCTTGGTTCTAGTGTCTCTATTATGCTTAGGAAGATTTATGAAATGCTTGATTTGCCACCTTTGGAAGATTGTTATTTGGATGTCCCACTTAATGATAATGCTAAGAAGAAACTCATGGGAAGAGTTAATGATGTTCTCATTATGGTTAACAATGCTTATGTCCCAGTTGATTTTTATGTTTTGGATGTTGAATACAATACTTCTTGTCCTATTACTTTGGGAAGATCTTTTCTTAGAACTGTTGGTGCCATCATTGATATGAAAGAAGGCACCATTAAATATCAATGTCCATTCAAGAAAGGTATTGAACACTTCCCTATGAGGAGAGAGAAGTTGCTTTTTGCTCCTCCTTTGAAAGCAAGGTTTGATGTTAATGCTTCTTCATTTGAAAATACTTGATTTCTTGCTTCTTGTGCCTAACTTAAAGGCGTTAAAGAAAACTACTTGTTAGGAGATAACCCAAGAGTTTTCTTGAGTCTTGGAAGTTATTACTTCAGTAATGACCTCTCCTTATCCTTTTTGTTTGCTTTTTGTGCCAAGAATGACCTCTAATGAGAGGGAAGTAAGATTTGGGGAGTTGCTGTCCCAAAACAAATTTCTGTGCTCCACCATAAAAATTCGCGAGGAGTCTCTATAAGTCGGATTGAGCTGTAAATTTATGAATAAATCCCCTAGTATGTTAGATAACTTTCATTAGTTCAACACTTTTGATTTGAGCAATAGAAGATCTTCAAAAAAATCAGTTTCTACTTGCTGATCTGTTTTCACAGATTTCTGCCATTATTTGCATTTGCTTCTTATTGATTCCTTTTTGGGTTCTTTTTGGGAAATTGATCTTTTTGAGGGAGTTGCTTCAGTAGCTTGTGTTTTTAGTGAAAGTTTTGCTATTCTAAAACCAAAACCCAAAGGTCTATTATCTTTTGAATACTCTAATGTTGCTAATGAAGATTGTGTGAAGTTCTGTATGAAGGAAAATTTTCAGGTGTAAAGAGAGAATGATGTAATAAGATGAAGAATGGACAAAATCTCAAGCTTGGGGATGCCACCCCGGTGTCACCCCAAGAAATATCCAAGAGGTACAAGTGTCAAAGCTTGGGGATGCCCAAGGCATCCCCCTCTTCATCAATAAAAAGCTCAGGTCTTTCTAGACACTCCGTTTTTATTGTTTCATGCACGGTTGTGTTGTTCTTGGAGCGTCTTAGTTTTCGTTTGCTTTGCTTAGTTTGTTTAGTTTGCTTGAATAAAGTAGTTTGGACCCCCGTTCTCGCTGTGTTGTTTCAAATAAGTTGATTGGTGTTGAAAAGGAGTAGAAAGTTCTTGCTTGAGAAAGACTTGGGGGTCTTCTGGCTAGCACATGAGGTGGTGTGCTAGACAACCCAAGTTCAAATCTCACATCCTCCTATATATGAGTAGTGTTTAGTTCCTCCTAGACACTCTTTCATCTTTTTTTGAAAGTTCTTGCTTGAATAGTGCAAGAGGAGCTTGCTTTGACTGTGACTTAGACTTTATCATGTCATGCTAGTGTTGTTTTGACCTTATGCTTAGTGATTATTGCTGCAGCATGGTTTGTTCCAAAAAATTGGGATTGCTTAGTGTGACTTGAAAGAATCATGCGTTGTTTTAGCATACAACAGCATAGTATTGTGGTATTCTCCTTTGATGCTTTGTTTGGGTTGACTTGGCACATGGTCACACCATGTTATGACTATGAACAAGTCACCATAGCCTCTATGATCATTTATTCCTTGACTTGTAGTACCACTCTATGCTTTGATTAGTAATGTTTTGTCGCTCTACATGATTATGGCCATTATTGCTCTCTTAGTTGGTCGCTCCCAGTCTTTTGCTAGCCTCCACTTGTATGAGTAAGCTCTACTCATGCTTCCAACTCCCAAGAAACCAAGTTATTCCAAAGTGTCCACTATAAATTCCTATGCATGGTGTGTTACATCATTCCAAGTATATTCGTGTTTTTAGCTATCTTCCAATTAAAAAGTATTTTGTTATGTGAAAACTTAGTGATTAAAGCTCTCACGAACTTGATGGCACACTTTATATTTCTTGCCCCTAATAAACTTGAACCATTGTGTCATCTATGTTGTATATGCTTACACTTATACGTTGGAATTAGCAGAACCATGTTTTCATGGGGAACGCTTTCAACATTGCACTTGTACTTTGTACACAGTTGATATCATGCTCTTTTGTCTATGGATGTCGTCGGTGTGAAATGAAAGAGGAGCTTGTAAGTCCATGGAGTTATGTATTGTGTGTTAGAGAAACGCCTGAGCCGCTAGCCTAAGCCATGCTTAATCATGGTGGAAACTTGTAGCATCACCATAGTGACATCTATGAAGCATTCTTCTTATAAAAAAGATTGAGAAAAAAGAGACATAATGAGAAAAGAGTAAAGAGAGAAAAAAGCACCATATCCCATGGTAAATAAGAAGAATACTAAGATGCTCATTGTCTGCTTGCCTTGTCATTTTGGTTATGGGAAAGCTCCTGTACCATGTGCAAGGGGTATCCTGTTGGCGGTTCTCTATGATACACATGTACTTACTATGACAAGAACTTGCAAGTAACTAAACTTGAGTAGCATGAGGAGTGGCCCTCGTATTCAAGGGACATGAGATTGCCAACTTATACTTTGTCAACCATATACTCCATAGTTTGTTTACTTTAACCTTAATCACTTCAAGATGCTTATGATAGGGGCAATGAGGGCTGAAAGCTAACAAGTACCATAATTTTTGGAAGCTCCTTTTGAAACTTGAAATCCCTGCTTCCCTTTATGAAGGGCCTTTCTTCCACCATTTTATTGATTCTCCACCTTCTACCTTTAGGAACCAGTTAAGAGAGCATAGTTGCCATTCTTAGTTCTATGTGCATTGTCCCAAAACTTATTGATTGATGCATATTGTTGTATTGCTTGTTCTTATGCTATATGTATTTAGTCACTCTTATGAACTTTGAAGGTGTCCTATGCATCTATTTGCTACTCCATGAGGGACAATCTGAATGCCACTATGCCATGTTTTATGTATGTGAAACAAACAAACGTTTTTCAATGCATGTTATTCATGATCTTTGTTTGCAGCCTTTCATGTTGTATGCATAGTTATTTTGTCTTATTGTAAGAACACCATCTTTCATGCTCATGTTTAGAGTTCTTTGATCCCAGCTTTTAATGCTTGCAAATGGTTTGATCTTGGTTTTGATGGTGCATGTCACCTAAAAAATTATTCTTTTTATCACTTACCTACTCGAGGACGAGCAGGAGTTAAGCTTGGGGGTGCTTGATACGTTGGAAACGTATCTATAATTTTTGATGTTCCATGCTTGTTTAGTATCTACTTTGCTTTGCTTTGTCCACACTTCGAGGTGCTTTTTATATGTTTTCTGGCACTAACCTATTAACAAGTTGCCACAGTGCCACTTGCCTGTTTTCTGTTTTTGGTTCCAGAAAAGCTAGTAAGGAAATATTCTTGGATTTGGACGGGACAAAAGCCAAAGTCAATATTTCACCGAGGAGAACACGGACTCTAGAGGAGAGACGGAGGGGCGCCACAGGGCGGCCGCACCCCCCAGGCGTGGGCCCACCCTGGGCCGCGCCTGGGCAGGGTGTGGGCCCCCTAGCAGCGTCCCAACCTTGCCTCTTCGCCTATAAAAAGCCCTCGATGCCTAAACCCTAAGCACCCGATCAATATTCCACGAAACCATCTGTAGCCGCTGTAGGGGTTCGTAGCATGGAAAACAAAAAAATTCTACCGCATGCAGACAAACAAGCCAAGATCTATCTACTAGATTGTAGCAACGAGTCGATTGGAGTACTCACCCTCAAAGATTCCAAAGCAGTTAACGATAGCAGATTCTCGTGGGTGATGTAGTCGTACACTTGCCGATCTCAAGATCGCATAGACGATCCTTCCGGACCTGCGTTCCGGTAGCGCTTCCGCAGTCGGTCATACGTTCGGTACTCGATGAAGATCTTCCTCTCCCTTGTTCCTGCAGGCAGCGGATGTTGTAGTTCTCCCCTCGCGATTCTGGCAGCACGACGACGTGGTGTCGGAAGTAGAGGGAAAATCATGCAGGGCTTCGCCTAAGCCGGAGCAGGTTATGGTGGATCTAGGGTTTCCGACGATCTAGGGATTAGAAGGCCGGAGACTAGGAGGCATGGAATGCGGCGGCTAGGGCGGCGGCGGCGCTGGGGGGTGGCGGCGCGGCGCGACGGCTAGGTGTGGAGGGGCTGGTGTTGTGTGGCCTTGGGGCACCCCTCCCCTCTATTTATGAGAGGGAGGGCAGCTTGGGAGAGGGGAGTTTGAATCCTTCCCCAACTCCCTCTCCTTGTTGGCTTGTGGTGGAGGGAAAGAAGGATTCTTTCCTTCCTCCACCAGGACACATTGTCCCAGTTTGACTTTTCAAACTTGCCTTTTGACTTTCAATTTGGAGCTTGATTTCTTTCTTTCTAATGGCCAACCAAGTGACCTAGGACATGATTCAATCATTCCACTTATCCATGACACATTCATGTACCATTCCCCTTCCGGTCCGGTGAACCTTCTAGACCCTTCTAGAACCTCTCCGATGAAATCATCGAAATCATTCCCGAACTCCGGAATTGGACTTCCCTTATATGAATCTTATTCTCCGGACCATTCCGGATCTCCTCGTGATATCCCGGATCCCATACGAGACTCCGAACAACATCCGGTCTCCCTACTTACATTCCATATCTACTAAACAACATCGAATCCTTAAGTGTGTCTCCCTACGGTTCGTGAATTACGCGGACATGACCGAGACACTTCTCCGATCAATAACCAATAGAGGAATCTAGAAATTCATATGGCTCCCCATATTTCTATGATTACTTTGTGATCGAATGAACCACTTACATACGATACCAATTTCCCTTTGTCTCGCGATAGTTTACTTATTCGAGGTTTGATCGTCGGTATCTCTGCATACCTACGATCAAACCTCGTTACCGATAAGTTCTCTTTTCTCGTTCCCGTGATATGTGATCCCTTGTGAGCTAGTCACATGCTTGCAAGCTAATTGGATGACATTTCACCGAGAGGGCCCAGAGTATATCTATCCGTCATATGGATGGACAAATCCCACTCTTGATCCATGTGCCTCAACACATACTTTCCGAGCACGCAATGCCACCTTTATAGCCACCCAATTACGGTGTGGTGTTTGATGTCATCAAAGCATCCTTCTGGTGATGGTGATTAGCATGATCTCATGGTCGAAGGAATTAGGTTACTATGTATCAGAAAGCTTATAGCAAACAAATTATTGAAATGACTTGATCTTTATGCTACGCTTATCTATAGGAGTATGTCCATCATACCATTCTCCTAATGATATGATCTTGTTGTCAATAACATCTCAATGTTCATGATCAGGAAACCACGATCATCTATCAACCAACAAGCTAGTATTACAAAGAGGCTTTACCAGGGACTCTAATTTAGTTTACAAATCACACAAGTATTAATGTTTCTGGTTAATACTATTATAGAATGAATGCAAACATTTATCATAAACACAAAGATATAATAATAACCACTTCTATTATTGCCTCTAGGGCATATCTCCAACAGTCTCCCACATGCACTAGAGTCAACTAATCTAGATTACATGGTAATATACCGAACACCCATGGCGGTTTGGTGCTGGTCATGTTTTGCCCTCGGGAGAGGTTTAGTCAACGGATCCACCACAGTCAGATCTGTGTGTACTTTGCAAATCTTTATGTCACCATCTTGGACATGCTCTCGAATAGCGTGAAAACATAGCTTGATGTGCTTCAGCTTCTTGTGTGACCTTGGTTCTTGCGCATTGGCTATGGCGTCGTGTTATCACAGTAGATAGACATTGGGTCCAGCGCACTGGGACCACACCGAGCTCTGTAATGAACTCCTTCACCCATATTGCCTCTTGTGAAGCCTCCGAAGCAACTATGTATTTCGATTCAGTTGAAGATCTTGCCACAACGCTTTGCTTTGCACTCCTCCAGCTAACTGTTGCACCATTCAAAGTAAATACGTATCCAAATTGAGATTTAGAATCATCCTGATCGGTGTTCCAACTAGCATCGGTGTAACCATTAACAACGAGTTGTTCATCACCTCCATAAGAAAGAACCATATCCTTAGTTCTTCTCAGGTACTTAAGGATGTTTTTGACCGTTGTCCAATGATCCACTCCTGGATCACTTTGATGTCTGCTAGTCAAACTAACATCATATGCAATGTCGTGTCTAGTACATAGCATGGAATACATGATAGATCCTATGGCTGAGGCATAGGGAGTCTTACTCATCCTTTCTCTATCTTCTGCCATAGCAGGACTTTGAATTTTACTCAAGGTCGTATTGGGCAACATGGGCAAGAACCCTTTCTTGCTATCTTCCATTCCAAACCTCTTTAGAACTTTGTCCAAATATGTACTATGTGACAATGATATTAGGCGTCTTGATCTATCTCTATAAATCTTTATGCCTAATATGTAAGCTGCTTCGCCAAGATCTTTCATTGAAAAACTATTATTCAAATAATCCTTGACACTATTAAGAAGGTCTACATCATTCCCAATCAACAATATGTCATCCACATATAGTAATAGGAATGCTACAGAGCTCACACTCACTTTCTTGTAAATACAAGCTTCTCCATAAGTTTGTATAAAACCAAAACTTTTGATTACCTTATCAAAACGTTGATTCCAACTTCAGGATGCTTGCTTTAATCCATAAAATGACCGTTGAAGTTTGCATACCTTGTTAGCATCTTTAGGATCGAAAAACCTTTGGGTTGTACCATATACAACTCTTCATCAATGTCTCCATTGAGGAACGTTGTTTTGACATCCATCTGCCATATCTCATAATCATAATATGCAGCGATTGATAACAAAATCCTCACAGACTTTAGCTCTGCTACCGGTGAGAAAGTCTCATCGTAGTCAACTCCTTGAACTTGTCGGAACCCTTTCGCGACAAGTCGAGCTTTATAGATAGTAACATTACCATCAGCATCTGTTTTCTTCTTGAAAATCCATTTGTTCTCGATAGCCTTCCAGCCATCTGGTAAGTCCACCAAAGTCCATACTTGGTTTTTGTACATGGATCCAATCTCGTATTTCATGACTTCTTGCCATTTATTGGAATCTGGGCTCATCATCGCTTCCTCATATGTCGCAGGGTCATCGATGTTGTGCACCAACATGACACTCATAACGGGATCATACCAATCAGGAGTGGTACGAGTTCTCGTTGACCTGCGAGGTTCCATTGTAACTTCAACCAAAGTTTCATGATCAACATCATTAGGTTCCTCTCTTATTGGTGTAGGCGCCACGGGAATTACTTCCGGTGCTGCGCTACTCTCAAATCCGAGAGAAGGTTCAACAACCTTATCGAGTTCTACTTTCCTTCCAGTCACTTCTTTCGAGAGAAACTCCTTCTCTAGAAAGGATCCATTCTTGGCAACGAATATTTTGCCCTCGGATCTATGATAGAAGGTATACCCAATAGTTTCCTTTGGGTATCCTATGAAGACACATTTTTTCGCTTTGGGTTCAAGCTTGTTGGACTGTCACTTCTTTACATAAGCTATGCAACCCCAAACTTTAAGGAACAACAATTTAGGTTTCTTGCCAAACCATAATTCATACGGTGTCATTTCAACGGATTTAGATGGTTCCCTATTTAAAGTGAATGCGGATGTTTCTAATGCATAACCCCAAAACTATAGCGGTAAATCTGTAAGTGACATCATAGAACGAACCATATCTAAGAGAGTTCGATTACGATGTTCGGACACATGATGTCTACGCACTTCTATTCTTGTAGACAGTTGTTGGGCCTCCAAGTGCAGAGGTTTGTAGAACAGCAGCAAGTTTCCCTTAAGTGGATCACCCAAGGTTTATCCAACTCAGGGAGGAAGTGGTCAAAGGTATCCCTCTCAAGCAACCCTGCAATCAAGATACAAGAAGTCCCTTGTGTCCCCAACACACCCAATATAGGTGCACTAGTTCGGCTAAGAGATAGTGAAATACAAGTGGTAACGGTGCCAGAAAATAGCTTCTGACGGTGAGGTAAATACTAAAGGCAACAAGAAGGAAGCAAGCAAACATGCAACAGAAGTAGCAAACGGTGTTTCAATGCTTAGAAACAAGGCCTAGGGATCATACTTTCACTAGTGAACACTCTCTCATATAAATATCCTCTCTTCATGATACTACTCTTAACTAATCTCCGGTTGGACACTCTAATCCATAGTAGGGCTATAAAAGCACTCCTCAAAGTCCGCCTTCCCCAATCTAGATAACCCCACACTGTCACCTTGAGCGCTAGATGGTTCCAACAAACACCACAATTTCATAGAGACATCCAACTCCAAATATAACACATGAATATATATGTAATCTAGCTTAAGTGCCACACACGGCGCGCGCTGTCACTTTAACACACGTGGGGAAAATCATAGATCTATTAAAGCATAAAGAGTATTTATGTAGACTCAAGCCTAAGTGCCACCATGGCGTGCACGCTGTCACTTTCACACACATGGGGAGAGCAGAGATCTAATGAAGCACTCGAGTAGAAAGATAGATCTACTTGATTACAAAGCTCATAACCACAAGATCATGCATAGAGAGAGATGAACACACAACTACCGGTAGAGCCCTTAGCCTCGAGAGAGAACTACTCCCTCCTCATCATGGGAATCAACAACGGTGATGAAGATGGGGGTGGAGATCGATGGAGATGGCTCCGAGGGCACTTCCCTGTTCCGGCAGGGTGCCAGAATAGAGACTTTTTGTCCCCCGAATCTCCCCTTCGGTGGCGGCGGTGCTAAAGAGGTTTTCATGGCTTTCTGAGGGATTCCCTAGGGTTTTCGAGTCGGGGATTCTTTGTAACTACCTCGGTGAATTACGCTCCTAGTTACAAGCCTGGATGAGCAGAAATGGTTGAAATAGTACGGTGGGGCCCAAATGCCACTCACAGGTAGACCTTTCGGCCGTCCCAACCATTTCCAAACATCGGGACAAGAACGGGCGGCGTAATCGGCAGGCGAAGGGATCAACTACATACACAAATGAGTATGTATGCAAGCCACCATACAATGGTTCTCAGAGTCATTCCATCTAAAAAGAAAGGAAATATTGCAACGCCATACGGCAAGATCCAAATATCCTAGATAGATATAATAGTTTAGGATATCTCCTCATACATCAAACATCAGAGTATCAGGCGGAAGCGGAAGACAAAATCCGAGTACGGATAAGAAGCAAATCGGCATAAGATGCCCCATAAATAAACACATCCCGCCCACAGATCTCACGGATCCCCGTTCCCGGAATCTCTACACCGAATGATCGTTGCCCACATCGTCCGTCTCCTCCACCCAGTATCCATCTTGCGGGTTCACCTGTTCATCTGAATCAAACAATTTATCGTGTGAGACCCTAGGGGTACTCAGCAAGTCTTTATGCCTCTAAAGGGGACACAACCTGGGGTGACGCAATTGCAGCTAAAGATAAACCCTAACAATTCTAGAGATACTCGCTAACCATCCGCCTAACCAGAGATAGACGGATGTCCGTGAATTAATAACAACAGTTATAATGGTAATGTCCACAGATCCATCCTCCTCCTCGCTTATCGACGAGGAAGCGAACGAACAACCCCCCATCCGTTGGCAGTTTTATTATCCATTCCATGAGTGTTGCACTATTTACTAGTCAGGTACTTAGTCAAATTAAAAGCGGTACTTTAGTTATGCTTGTCTATGATCGAGAAACTGTGCTCCAAGTCGTCCATAACCGCGGACACGGCTTTCAGAAAGTTTTACCCTGCAGGGGTGCACAAATAGCAACACACACTCGATCAACCTCGGAAAAACCAAATCAAAACCCAACGAGGCAGTCACGACAAAGCGATCACAGGATTCAGAAATATTTCAGGGGGCCACCCCATTAAGCTACCCGTGACGAAGTTGGCTGACTCCGAGACGGACTCAAGGTTTGCGCCAATGGCTGTAAACGACTGGGAACCCGAAAGTGTGACTGGGCTTGTCGATACCGCGAAAACACTCCGCTTACCTAAACAGTACAGGTGCAGTACCTCGCACAATTTTAAATAAAGCAGTAAAGCATGGCATAAGTACAGGATAGTAAATAAAACCTCAAACTAGTTTGTGGCCCCAAGAAATAAGAATGAATCAAGCTCTGGCTCAGGGGGGTTCATAAGCCTCCCGGATGTGGATAGCGCGAATATTCAAGGAACAGGAATCAAGTACTCGGGGTCCTACGGGACACAAGTGAGCCTGAAAAACCAAATAGCAAATATGGCTCACCGGTGCCACTTTCATTAGTTATCCCATTACTACTCAGGTTAAGTTGTTTAGGTACCTCATTATCCATCAGACACTCACATACCCTACACATGCTGTTCTAAGACTCGCATGGCTCAAACAACTCCTGTAGTAATGGCTCATGGGATGGAGGAACAAGCTTCGGTGGGGTTTAAAAGTAAAGGCTATGCAATACTTGGGATTCAGATTAATGCAATCGCGACTCAATGATGCAAGAATAAGATAGAGGCAATAGGTACTATATGTATGCAAGCATGTGGTAGTGCTTGCCTGGCAGCTCAGTTGAAGCAAGGGGTGGATCTGGGTAGTGCTCCTGGTTCTCTTGATATATCCCCTGCTCGGCGTCTATTCGAAGAAGAACCAAACAAACAAGAGCCAACATAAATAAAGTGCACAAGCATAGGAATAATATGCGACAAGCAAACAATCATGCCATGATGAATGATGCACAATTTGCATGGCAATAAAGTAGCATGGCATGGTGAGGTGTGGAATACAAGAATAAACCATTTTATTGAGTTTTAGCCTCATTTTATCCTCATATTAGTTTCTGTATACTTTATATTTATATGATGCATGCTGCAAAACAGATAATGGAATGCATAAACAGAAAGGTCTCATCGAGCTAATCATTTTAGACATATTATTTGTTAAATTTGGACTTATAAAACAAAAGTTATTAATTTATTAAGGAAAAAGGGCATTTTATTGTAATTTAAATCAACTTGAAATTTTAAGTGTCCAAAATATATTTTGAATGGCATATTTGAATTCCTCACATTTTTCTGATTTCAAAACATATATTATATGTTTAGTTTGGATTTATATTTTAAAAGATATTTAAAAACAGATTTAAATTTGAATTTAAAAATAATTTGAAAAGATTTAAATTAAAACAGAAATAAACAGAAACTTTTTGTACTCAGGCAGATCTAGACCCAGCCGCTGACGGGTGGGCCAGCTGCTGACTGGGACAGACTGCGCGCAAAAAGCTTTTCACACCGGGGCTTGACCTAGCCACAGCAGATGACAGATGGGGCCAAGGCAGACTCAGGGCCACGCGCGGGCGAGCCAGCGGTGACGCGACACGTGGGAGATCCAGGTAGTGCGGGTTGAGGCGGAAGAAACAGGGGGGTCTATCTGCAAAGCTTCCGCGGAGGCAGACAGGTGGGACCAAGAGGAGCGCGGGTTACAGGAGTCAAAAAGGTGGGGGGTAAGCGCAAAAGTGTCCATGCGTGCACTGTTTCTCTTCTCTGCATCTACTGACGACCGATTCGTGCGCGACAGCGGACCGAGCAATCGCGGTGGGGCTCGAACCCGTGACCTGGGCGTGCGCGCGGAGGCGGTCACCGCTGAGCTAGGGCGGGGTAGTTGTTAGGGGGTCGGGCGCGGCCTAGATATGGTGCTATGCAGAGCGGGAGCGAGCAGACAGCAGCGAGCGGCGGTGCACTGAGGGCGCTCGACGGTTGGTCCGGCGGCACTAGACGGTGATGGCGAGGCGGACCATGTCAGGGAGGTCAGGGAGCTCACCGGGGGTAGGTCGGTGTGGTCGGATCGGCTCGAGGCGCAGTGGATCGGCGACGACGCAGACGGACCGGAGACTAGGGTTTGGGCTCGGGCGGCGCTGGTACCGGCGCTCCTGGGCTTCTCCTCCTCGCTGGCGGTTTCAGGGCGAAGCAGAGGGATCTCCTCGTCCTCCTCGATCACCTCCACGTCGCGCTCGTCGGCTGGACCGAAGTAGCGTCGGTGGAGCAGACGGTGGCCGGCGTTGGGGGTAGACGGTGATGGAGAGGAAGGAGAGGAGAGGGCGAGGCCCTGGGCGGATCTGGGGGATGCAGAGGCGAGAGAGAGAGGGAGAGGGTAAAGCAGAGAGGGAGAGGGGGTGCCGTGGGGGAGTGGGTAGGGTTAAAGGTGGCTCGGCCACCTTTTCCCCCTCCTTCACGTGCTCGAGCTGGGGGCCAGGGCAGGCACGGGCAGGGCTTCCAGGTGGGGCAGGGCGAGGCCAAGGAGGTAGGCTCGGGGTGGGGCACGCCAGGCAGAGAGAGAAAAGAGAGAGGGAGGGAGAGAGGGAGCTCGGGTTGGAGCTAGGGTTGGGTAGTGGGAGGCTCGGGCTAGGGTTTCTGCTGGGGATGGGGTAGCTAGGTGGGGCCAGGGCGACCAGGTGGGGCCGAGCTAGGTGAGAGAGAGAGAGGCCGAGAGAGAGGGTGAGAGCTAGGGTTTGGACATGATCCACATGACCATGCAAGGATGGAGATGAAAAGGGAGGGGAGATGAGGAGTAGAGAGAGAGAGAGATGTGGTGGAATGTTCTATCTTGACAAGACCAAGCAAGATCAAGCCAAGCTCAAACAAGATCTAGACAAGAAAAGAAAGGGTGAGATAAAAGGTGGTAAGGTATGGATGGAGGGGGTTTTAGGGTTTTGTATGCTTGCATGCTTCAAGCAAGATCAAGCATAAGAGGGGTAGAGAGAGATATGGGGAAAAGATCCACTCAAAATTCAAATAAAATCCAAAGGACAAGCAAAAGGTGATACTTGCATGGCCCATGCAAAGTATTTAATACCATGTTTATTCTTGTGAAAACAATTATATCACATGGCATTAATCTTAGGCATTCCCACAAGTGGAATAAAGCCAGGCAAAGAATTTAGAAGAAAGTCCCAAGTGGAATAGATGGAGATGATCATATTTGAGTAAAATTGGGACTTGCTAGTGTGTATATACCACTAGATGCTTAATAGTCCCCAAAATATCCCAACATGAGCATAAACCCATAATAATCCATATGGAAGCTAGGAAAAAGAGTTCCACCCACAAGGCATGCAAAGGTGGCCATGTGGCTCTCATTTATCACTAATGTGAAAACAACATGATGCTAAGATGAGAGCATGTGGAAAAAGAATTGGATCCATCCCAACCCACATGAGCTAGAGGTAAAACCCAATAAGTGCCAAGCTCATATTTAGTTGGATGGTGGAATTATAAGGTGGTGAAAGAAAAGGTGGTGGAGTGGAATAAAAGATATGCCCCCAACTCAACTTGGGCATTAAACAATATATCAGGAACCAAATACAATATCAAGAGGCAAATACAATTTACAATGCATATGAGGGAAGAACCAAAACAAAAAGGGTTTTATATGATGCTCAAATGCAAGGTGGCATGATGACATGAGCATGATATAATTATGATGCAACAATTATATATTTGAAGTAGCCATTATATTACTAATCCAAGTAGCATTACAATTGTTAGACAATTGGGATGCTACAACTCTCCCCCACTAAACAGGAATCTCGCCTCGAGATTCTAGGAAGAAGAAGAAGACACAAAGAGGGTAGGATACTTGGCACGGAGCTCATCTTCACGTTCCCAAGTGGCTTCATCAACAGAATGGTGCGACCACTGCACCTTGCAGAACTTGATGGACTTGTTGCGAGTCCTTCTTTCTGCGACTTCAAGGATTTTTGTGGGGTGTTCTTGATAAGACAGGTCTTCTTGGAGATTGATAAGCTCATGGTCCACGGTCCTGCCGGGATCCTTGAAGCACTTCTTGAGTTGAGAGATGTGGAAAACATCATGGACTTTGAGTTTTTCTGGGAGCTCAAGAGCATAAGCAACTTCTCCTCTTCTTCCACGAATTTTGAAAGGACCGATGTATCTAGGAGCCAGCTTTCCTTTGATACCAAAACGGTGTGTGCCTCTCATGGGAGTGACACAAAGGTAAACGAGATCACCAGGGACATACTCCATGTCCGTGTGCTTTCTGTCATAATTGCTCTTCTGGCGACTTTGAGCAATCCTCAGATTTTCAAGAATGATATGAACCTTCTCCTCCGCTTGAGTCACAATGTTAGGGCCAAACAATATTCTTTCTCCTGCACCCGACCAACCAATCGGAGTTCTGCATTTGCGACCATAGAGAGCCTCAAATGGTGCCATCTTTAGACTTTTCTGGAAGCTGTTGTTGTAAGAGAATTCAGCATAAGGGAGACATTCTTCCCACTTCATGCCAAAAGAGATGACGCAAGCACGAAGCATATCCTCCAGAATCTGATTGATCCTTTCCACTTGTCCTTGCGACTGAGGGTGGTAAGCCGTGCTGAAGTTCAACTTTGTTCCCAAAGCATTTTGGAAACTTTCCCAGAACTTGGAAGTGAAGATGCTTCCACGGTCTGAACTGATCTCAAGCAGAACCCCATACAGAGAGACAATTCTGTTGACATAGAGCTCAGCCAACTGAATTGCAGAAATCGTTTCCTTGACGGGGAAGAAGTGAGCCACTTTAGAAAGCCTGTCAATGACAACAAAGATTGCATTGTTGCCCTTTTGCGACCTTGGAAAGCCAGTGATGAAGTCCATCTCTACTTTCTCCCATTTCCATTCCGGGGGTTTCAATGGCTGTAGAAGACCGGAAGGTTTCTGATGGACCGCTTTAACTCTACGGCAGACATCACACTCCGAGACATACTTGGCACAATATCTTTTCAAACCCGGCCACCAATATTGTGTTTTCAAGTCCATGTACATCTTTGTGCTGCCAGGGTGGATAGAAAGAACAGAATCATGCGCCTCCTTGATAACTTGCTCTCTCAAACCCGGGTAGTTCGGAACAAACATCCGGTGTTCAAAGAAAAGCGTGCCTTGATCATCGACGTGGAAGGACTCATACTTCGGAAGCTGGAGTTTGGAGATGATCTTTCTTGTGTACGGATCACCAAGCTGAAAGGATCGAACCTTTTCTTCCAAGAGAGGAGTTGCTAGAAGGTTCAGGAGATACCCTTGTTCCACAATTTCAAGGTTGAGCTGACGGAATTCCTCGCACAAGAGAGGCTGTTGTTCTTCCATCATGAGGTTGTTGACATAAGCTTTGCGGCTGAGAGCATCGGCCATGACATTAGCTTTGCCCGGAGTGTAGTTGATGGTCAAATCGAAGTCATTGATTGCTTCAATCCATCTCCTCTGCCGAAGGTTGAGATCAGGCTGAGTGAAGATATACTTCAGACTCTTGTGATCAGAAAAGATCTCACAACGGTTGCCCAGCAAGTAATGCCTCCATACTTTCAAAGAAAAGACAACTGCTGCGAGCTCGAGGTCATGTGTAGGATAGTTGATCTCATGCGTCTTCAACTGGCGAGAGGCATAAGCAACAACTTGTTTTTCTTGCATGAGGACCGCACCCAATCCGTGCAAAGAGGCGTCACAGAATATCTGGAAAGGCTTGGATGTATCTGGAGGAACCAAGACTGGTGTGGAAGTGAGCTTCTCTTTGAGTGTCTCAAAGCTTGCTTGACAAGCAGGAGTCCAAAGGTATTTCTTGCCTTTCTTGAGGAGATCGGTAAGAGGCTTCGCTATCTTCGAAAAGTTCTGAACGAAGCGACGGCAATAACTAGCCAAACCAAGGAAACTCCGCACTTCTTTGACATTTACCGGAGGAAGCCATTCAACAATTGTCCTTACAGTTTCCGGGTTGACTGCAATGCCCTTGGCAGAGATGACGTGACCAAGATAGGTTACTTGAGGCAGCCAAAACTCACACTTGGAGAACTTTGCATACAGGCGGTTCTCACGAAGCTTGTTTAGGACACACCGGAGGTGTTCTTCATGCTCTTCCTTTGACTTAGAATAGACTAGGATGTCATCCAGGTAGACCACAACGAACTTATCAAGATACTCCATGAAAACCGAGTTCATGAGCCTCGAGAAGGTGGCAGGTGCGTTGGTGAGACCGAAAGACATGACCGTGTACTCATACAGGCCATAGCGGGTGGTGAAAGCTGTTTTAGGAACATCTTCCTTGCGAATCTTGATTTGGTGATAACCACTTCTCAAGTCAAGCTTAGAGAATACCACAGCTCCAGCTAGCTGATCGAAGAGATCATTAATCCGCGGAAGGGGATATTTATTCTTGATGGTTTTAGCATTGAGAGCCCGATAGTCAACACAAAGTCTATCAGTCTTGTCTCGCTTCTTCACAAAGATTGTTGGGCTACCCCAAGAAGAAGTACTATGCTGAATGAAACCCAACTTCTCTTGTTCATCAAGCTGTCGTTTGAGTTCAGCCAACTCAGCAGGACCCATCTTATAAGGCCGCCTGGAGATAGGAGCCGTTCCAGGTTCAAGATCAATTACAAACTCAACCTCACAATCCGGAGGCATACCTGGCAACTCTTCAGGAAAGACATCTGGGAACTCACAGACCACCGGAACACTCTAAATAGCTTCCATAGCATCATCATTCAGAGCCGCCAAAGAGAAAAGCTGGATAGCAGGAGTCAGACTTGGAGAATAGACTATATGGCCTTCAGGAATCTTCAGAGAAACCGAGCGTTCAGCACAATCAATCACAGCTGCATTTGCTGTCAACCAATCCATGCCCAAGATGACATCAATGTCAGAATTGCCCAGAACAATTAAGGAAGCCAAGAACGAAGAGCCACCAATCTCAATTTGATTGCCATGACTGATTTTAGAAGCTGCCATTGTTGCTCCAGGAGAAAGGACCATTAACCGCTTAAGGAGAGGATCCATAGCTAACCCATTCCCATCTGCAAACTTGTGAGAAACAAAAGAATGCGATGCACCAGAATCAAACAAAACTCGTGCAGGGACTGAGTTAACGGATAGCATACCCATCACAACTCCAGGTGCATGCTCAGCTTGAGCGGCGTTGACACAGTTGGCACGAGCAACAGTAGACCCGGGCTTGGTGTTGATGTTGAGAGCCCGAGGTGGTGGTGCACGAACCAAAGGAGAGCTTGCCGCAGATCTTGGAGGTGGTGGAGGAAGAGCTTTGTTTTTCATCGGACAGTTCCAGTATTGATGCCCAGTGTTTCCACACGTGTAACAAGCACCAGGTGGACGTGGAGCAACGTAGCCAGGGACTCCGCCAGGCGCTCCAGGGTAGTGGTGGTTGTAGCCCCTGGGAGCAGCAGTGAGGAAGTTTGGTGGCCTTGCCGCGTAGCTTGAAGGTCTTGGTGGAGCCGGGAGCGACGGTGGGGTGTTAGGAACCCAGACACGACGCTTAGAAGGAGTTGACATAGCTGAAGAGCTTGCTGCATCACGGTTGTGTTTCTTTGACTCCTCAAACACTTGCCTACTTGCCTCTTCCTGCAGAGCTGTATGCTGGAGTTCCAGAAAAGACGCCGGCCTTGCATGTGTGATTGCATATTTAATCGATGCATTGAGCCCTTGCCTGAACCTCTTTTGCTTCTTCTTGTCATCAGAGATCTCATCGCCACCATAACGAGAAAGATTCATGAAGTTTCTGATGTAGGTATTGACATTGTCATTGCCCTGCTTGAGATTGAGAAACACTTCCTTCATCCTCTCCATGACAATTTCTAACAGATACTGCTCTTTGAAAGCTCCAGTGAACTGTCCCCAAGTAGGCTGAAAACCAGTGCAGTTTGCCTTCAGGTAATTCTCCCACCAGAGAGCTGCATCTCCCTTCAGAAGGTGAGTAGCACACTTTACCCATTCTTGCTCAGGAACATCAGCAGTCATCAGCAGCCTTGACATCTCACGCAACCAATCATCAGCATCAAGTGGTTGATCAGAAACATCAAATTGGCATGGGTTGAACTTCAGGAAGCTTTTGATGTATCCTCGCTTGGGAGGTGGAGGTAGCGGAACAAACTCATTCCTCCTGACACTTTCTTCAAAACGCTGCTGGTTCTGCTGCATTGCTGCCAAGGCATTGGCGATGCTTGACAACGCTGCCCCCAGTTCAGGTTGTATGTCCTCCTCAGAACGGCGTGGTGGTGCCATCCTGTTATTGATATAAAACACAAGTCAGTACTATGATGGAGAATAATAATAATCCAAAATAGTACCAAGATGGAATTAATCAAGATTAAAGGATACAATTTACTAAGATGATATTAAAATATCAACGAAGTTCAAAGCACCTAGAAGATATTCAGCATATCGCACACGACTGAAAAGGAGTGTGGTACACAACTTAACAAAGAAAATTTTTCCGCAAATTTCGGCATTCAAATACCAATAGATGCGCAAAATCACTTAACGAACCGAGATTAATGACTCTACCAATTCGATATACAAGAGCGAATGATAAAAGTAGTGGTATGGTCGCGACTCCATCCCGCACTCAAATCATTACTCCGCACATGAATAAGTATAACACATATCCCAACACCTTCTTCTCACGATGAACCTAAAGATTAGTAACTACGGAAACGAACACCCCAAACAAGATAACATCGGATAACAAAGAGTAAGACAGATCGCGTTGGTATACAACGAATCAGATAGATCGCGTCGGTTTGCAAAAGCCTGTCGGTATGGAATGTACCAACAGTTGATAACCAAAGGCAGATGGTGATAACAACTTGGATGCAACATATAGACAAAGAATTACACACACACACACACAACCTATGGTACTACGGAAACCCAGAACACGTGAATCCTAGTTTGAATTTTTAAGAAGACGATTGAAAACGTTACACTTCCTTACCAGAAAAGGGTGGGTGGGTGGGTAAGAAGAAAAGTGGAAGCAGTCCTACTCTCACGTTTTGTTTTTCCCTAGTATACATAACTATCAAAATATTTGCTAGACAGACAACGACCATTTGGCTGAGACCCTGAAGGGCGGGATGGCTCTGATACCAATTGTAACTACCTCGGTGAATTACGCTCCTAGTTACAAGCCTGGATGAGCAGAAATGGTTGAAATAGTACGGTAGGGCCCAAATGCCACTCACAGGTAGACCTTTCGGCTGTCCCAACCATTTCCAAACATCAGGACAAGAACGGGCGGCATAATCGGCAGGCGAAGGGATCAACTACATACACAAATGAGTATGTATGCAAGCCACCATACAATGGTTCTCAGAGTCATTCCATCTAAAAAGAAAGGAAATATTGCAACGCCATACGGCAAGATCCAAATATCCTAGATAGATATAATAGTTTAGGATATCTCCTCATACATCAAACATCAGAGTATCAGGCGGAAGCGGAAGACAAAATCCGAGTACGAATAAGAAGCAAATCGGCATAAGATGCCCCATAAATAAACACATCCCGCCCACAGATCTCACAGATCCCCGTTCCCGGAATCTCTACACCGAATGATCGTTGCCCACATCGTCCGTCTCCTCCACCCAGTATCCATCTTGCGGGTTCACCTGTTCATCTGAATCAAACAATTTATCGTGTGAGGCCCTAGGGGTACTCAGCAAGTCTTTATGCCTCTAAAGGGGACACAACCTGGGGTGACGCAATTGCAGCTAAAGATAAACCCTAACAATTCTAGAGATACTCGCTAACCATCCGCCTAACCAGAGATAGACGGATGTCCGTGAATTAATAACAACAGTTATAATGGTAATGTCCACAGATCCATCCTCCTCCTCGCTTACCGACGAGGAAGCGGACGAACAACCCCCCATCCGTTGGCAGTTTTATTATCCATTCCATGAGTGTTGCACTATTTACTAGTCAGGTACTTAGTCAAATTAAAAGCGGTACTTTAGTTATGCTTGTCTATGATCGAGAAACTGTGCTCCAAGTCGTCCATAACCGTGGACACGGCTTTCAGAAAGTTTTACCCTGCAGGGGTGCACAAATAGCAACACACACTCGATCAACCTCGGAAAAACCAAATCAAAACCCAACGAGGCAGTCACGACAAAGCGATCATAGGATTCAGAAATATTTCAGAGGGCCACCCCATTAAGTTACCCGCGACGAAGTTGGCCGACTCCGAGACGGACTCAAGGTTTGCGCCAATGGCTGTAAACGACTGGGAACCCGAAAGTGTGACTAGGCTTGTCGATACCGCGAAAACACTCCGCTTACCTAAACAGTACAGGTGCAGTACCTCGCACAATTTTAAATAAAGCAGTAAAGCATGGCATAAGTACAGGATAGTAAATAAAACCTCAAACTAGTTTGTGGCCCCAAGAAATAAGAATGAATCAAGCTCTGGCTCAGGGGGGTTCATAAGCCTCCCGGATGTGGATAGCGCAAATATTCAAGGAACAGGAATCAAGTACTCGGGGTCCTACGGGACACAAGTGAGCCTGAAAAACCAAATAGCAAATATGGCTCACCGGTGCCACTTTCATTAGTTATCCCATTACTACTCAGGTTAAGTTGTTTAGGTACCTCATTATCCATCAGACACTCACATACCCTACACATGCTGTTCTACGACTCACATGGCTCAAACAACTCCTGTAGTAATGGCTCATGGGATGGAGGAACAAGCTTCGGTGGGGTTTAAAAGTAAAGGCTATGCAATACTTGGGATTCAGATTAATGCAATCGCGACTCAATGATGCAAGAATAAGATAGAGGCAATAGGTACTATATGTATGCAAGCATGTGGTAGTGCTTGCCTGGCAGCTCAGTTGAAGCAAGGGGTGGATCTGGGTAGTGCTCCTGGTTCTCTTGATATATCCCCTGCTCAGCGTCTATTCGAAGAAGAACCAAACAAACAAGGGCCAACATAAATAAAGTGCACAAGCATAGGAATAATATGCGACAAGCAAACAATCATGCCATGATGAATGATGCACAATTTGCATGGCAATAAAGTAGCATGGCATGGTGAGGTGTGGAATACAAGAATAAACCATTTTATTGAGTTTTAGCCTCATTTTATCCTCATATTAGTTGATGTATACTTTATATTTATATGATGCATGCTGCAAAACAGATAATGGAATGCATAAACAGAAAGGTCTCATCGAGCTAATCATTTTAGACATATTATTTGTTAAATTTGGACTTATAAAACAAAAGTTATTAATTTATTAAGGAAAAAGGGCATTTTATTGTAATTTAAATCAACTTGAAATTTTAAGTGTCCAAAATATATTTTGAATGGCATATTTGAATTCCTCACATTTTTCTGATTTCAAAACATATATTATATGTTTAGTTTGGATTTATATTTTAAAAGATATTTAAAAACAGATTTAAATTTGAATTTAAAAATAATTTGAAAAGATTTGAATTAAAACAGAAATAAATAGAAACTTTTTGTACTCAGGCAGATCTAGACCCAGCCGCTGATGGGTGGGTCAGCTGCTGGCTGGGAGAGACTGCGCGCAAAAAGCTTTTCACACCGGGGCTTGACCTAGCCACAGCAGATGACAGATGGGGCCAAGGCAGACTCAGGGCCACGCGCGGGCGAGCCAGCGGTGACGCGACACGTGGGAGATCCAGGTAGTGCGGGTTGAGGCGGAAGAAACAGGGGGGTCTATCTGCAAAGCTTCCGCGGAGGCAGACAGGTGGGACCAAGAGGAGCGCGGGTTACAGGAGTCAAAAAGGTGGGGGGTAAGCGCAAAAGTGTCCACGCGTGCACTGTTTCTCTTCTCTGCATCTACTGACGACCGATCCGTGCGCGACAGCGGACCGAGCGATCGCGGTGGGGCTCGAACCCGTGACCTGGGCGTGCGCGCGGAGGCGGTCACCGCTGAGCTAGGGCGGGGTAGTTGTTAGGGGGTCGGGCGTGGCCTAGATATGGTGCTATGCAGAGCGGGAGCGAGCAGACAGCAGCGAGAGGCGGTGCACTGAGGGCGCTCGACGGTTGGTCCGGCGGCACTAGACGGTGATGGCGAGGCGGACCATGTCAGGGAGGTCAGGGAGCTCACCGGGGGTAGGTCGGTGTGGTCGGATCGGCTCGAGGCGCAGTGGATCGGTGACGACGCAGACGGACCGGAGACTAGGGTTTGGGCTCGGGCGGCGCTGGTACCGGCGCTCCTGGGCTTCTCCTCCTCGCTGGCGGTTTCAGGGCGAAGCAGAGGGATCTCCTCGTCCTCCTCGATCACCTCCACATCGCGCTCGTCGGCTGGACCGAAGTAGTGTCGGTGGAGCAGACGGTGGCCGGCGTTGGGGGTAGACGGTGATGGAGAGGAAGGAGAGGAGAGGGCGAGGCCCTGGGCGGATCTGGGGGATGCAGAGGCGAGAGAGAGGGAGAGGGTAAAGCAGAGAGGGAGAGGGGGTGCCGTGGGGGAGTGGGTAGGGTTAAAGGTGGCTCGGCCACCTTTTTCCCCCTCCTTCACGTGCTCGTGCTGGGGGCCAGGGCAGGCATGGGCAGGGCTTCCAGGTGGGGCAGGGCGAGGCCAAGGAGGTAGGCTCGGGGTGGGGCACGCCAGGTAGAGAGAGAAAAGAGAGAGGGAGGGAGAGAGGGAGCTCGGGTTGGAGATAGGGTTGGGTAGTGGGAGGCTCGGGCTAGGGTTTCTGCTGGGGATGGGGTAGCTAGGTGGGGCCAGGGCGACCAGGTGGGGCCGAGCTAGGTGAGAGAGAGAGGCCGAGAGAGAGGGTGAGAGCTAGGGTTTGGGCATGATCCACATGACCATGCAAGGATGGAGATGAAAAGGGAGGGGAGATGAGGAGTAGAGAGAGAGAGAGATGTGGTGGAATGTTCTATCTTGACAAGACCAAGCAAGATCAAGCCAAGCTCAAACAAGATCTAGACAAGAAAAGAAAGGGTGAGATAAAAGGTGGTGAGGTATGGATGGAGGGGGTTTTAGGGTTTTGTATGCTTGCATGCTTCAAGCAAGATCAAGCATAAGAGGGGTAGAGAGAGATATGGGGAAAAGATCCACTCAAAATTCAAATAAAATCCAAAGGACAAGCAAAAGGTGATACTTGCATGGCCCATGCAAAGTATTTAATACCATGTTTATTCTTGTGAAAACAATTATATCACATGGCATTAATCTTAGGCATTCCCACAAGTGGAATAAAGCCAGGCAAAGAATTTAGAAGAAAGTCCCAAGTGGAATAGATGGAGATGATCATATTTGAGTAAAATTGGGACTTGCTAGTGTGTATATACCACTAGATGCTTAATAGTCCCCAAAATATCCCAACATGAGCATAAACCCATAATAATCCATATGGAAGCTAGGAAAAAGAGTTCCACCCACAAGGCATGCAAAGGTGGCCATGTGGCTCTCATTTATCACTAATGTGAAAACAACATGATGCTAAGATGAGAGCATGTGGAAAAAGAATTGGATCCATCCCAACCCACATGAGCTAGAGGTAAAACCCAATAAGTGCCAAGCTCATATTTAGTTGGATGGTGGAATTATAAGGTGGTGAAAGAAAAGGTGGTGGAGTGGAATAAAAGATATGCCCCCAACTCAACTTGGGCATTAAACAATATATCAGGAACCAAATACAATATCAAGAGGCAAATACAATTTACAATGCATATGAGGGAAGAACCAAAACAAAAAGGGTTTTATATGATGCTCAAATGCAAGGTGGCATGATGACATGAGCATGATATAATTATGATGCAACAATTATATATTTGAAGTAGCCATTATATTACTAATCCAAGTAGCATTACAATTGTTAGACAATTGGGATGCTACATTCTTATAGGCGAAGGAGGCAAGGTCGGTGGAGGGCCAGGGGGGCCACACCCCCTGTGGGCGTGGCCAGGGTGGGCCCCATGCCCACCTAGGGTGTGGCCATCCTGGTGTCCTCCTCCGTCTCGTCTTCGATTTTATGTATCATTCAGGAAAAAATATGAACTTTGGCTTTTGTCCCGTCCAATTCCAAGAATATTCATTTTTTAGCTTTCTGAAACCAAAAACAGCAGAAAACAGGCAACTGGCACTGTGGCATCTTGTCAATAGGTTAGTTCCAGAAAGTGTATAAAAATACCTCAAAGTAAAGACAAAGCAAAGCAAAATAGATACTAAACAAGCATGGAACATCAAAAATTATAGATACGTTTACGACGTATCAAGCATCCCCAAGCTTAAATCTTGCTCGTCCTCGAGTAGGTAAGTGATAACAAAAATAATTTTTGAGGTGACATGCACCATCAAAATCAAGATCAAACCATTTGCAAGCATTGAAAGCTGGAATCAAAGTACTCTAAACATGAGCATGAAAGATGTAGTTCTAACAATATGACAAAGCAACTATACATGCAACATGAAAGGCTACAAACAAAGATCATGAATAACATGCATTGAAAAACGTTTGTTTGTTTCACATACATAAAACATGGCATAGTGGCAATCAACTTGTCCCTCATAGAGTAGAAAATAGGTGCATAGGACACCTTCAAAGTTCACAAGGGTGACTAGAAACAAGTAGCACAAGAACAAGTAATATCACAATATGCATCAATCAATAAGTTTTGGGACACTGCACATAGAACTAAGAATGGAAACTATGCTCTCTTAATGGTGCCTAAAGGTAGAAGGTGGAGACTCAATAGTAATGGAAGAAAGGCCCTTCATAAAGGGAAGCAGGGATTTCAAGTTTCAAAAAGAGCTTCCAAAAATTATGGTACTTGTTAGCTTTCAGCCCTCATTGCCCATATCATAAGCATCTTGAAGTGATTAAGGTTAAAGTGAACAAAATATGGAGTATATGCTTGACAAAGTATAAGTTGGAAATCTCAAGTCCCTTGAATACGAGGGCCACACCTCATGCTACTCAACTTTAGTCACCTGTAGGTTCTTGTCATTGTAAGTACATGCGTATCATAGAGAACCGCCAATGGGGTACCCCTTGCACATGTTATAGGAGCTATCCCATAACCAAAATGACAAGGCAATCAGACAATGAGCATCTCAGCGATCTTTTTATTTACTATGTGCATAGATTTTTATTGAGGATGCTTCATAGATAGCTCACTATGGTGATGCTGCAAGTTTCCACCATGATTAGGCATGGCTTAGGCTAGCGGCCCAGGTGTTTCTCTAACACAAAATACAAACTCCATGGACTTACAAGCTCCCTTTTTATTTCACACTGGTGACATCCATAGACAAAAGCGCATGATATCAACTGAGTACAAAGTACAAGTGCAATGTTGAAAACGTTCGCCATGACAGCATGGTTCTGCTAATTCCAACGTATAAGTGCAAGCATATACAACATAGACAACACAATGGTTCAATATTATTAGGGTCAAAGAATATAAAGTGTGCCATCAAGTTTGTGAGGGCTTTAATCACTAAGTTTTCACATAACAAAATATATTTCAATTGGAAGATAGCTGAAAACAAGAATATACTTGGAATGGTGTAACACACCATGCATAGGAGTTTATAGTGGACACTTTGGAAAAAATTGGCTTCTTGGGAGTTTTAAGCATGAGTAGAGCTTACTCATACAAGTGGAGGCTAGCAAAAGACTGGGAGCAACCAACTAAGAGAGCAAAATGGCCATAATCATGCAGAGCGACAAAACATTACTAATCAAAGCATAGAGTGGTACTACAAGTCAAGGACTAAATGATCATAGAGGATATGGTGACTTTTTCATAGTCATAACATGGTGTGAACATGTGCCAAGTCAACCCAAACAAAGCATCAAAGGAGAATACCATAATACTATGCTTCTGTATGCTAAAACAACGCATGATTATTTCAAGGCACACTAAGCACTTTCAATGAATGGGAGAAAGTCATGCCACAGCAATAATCACTAAGCATAAGGTCAAAAAAACATCTAGCATGACATGCGAAAGTCAAAGTCACAGTCAAAGCAAGCTCCTCTTGCACTTTCAAGCAGGAACTTCCTACTTCTGAGATTTTTATTGATGAAGAAGGGGATGCCTTGGACATCCCCAAGATTTTGACGCTTGTACCTCTTGAATATTTCTTAGGGTGACACGGGGTGTCATCCCCATGCTTGAGATTTTGTCCATTCTTCGTCTCATTACATCATTCTTTCTCTACACCTGAAATTTTTCCTGCATACAAAACTTCACATAATCTTCATTAGCAACATTAGTGTATTCAAAAGATAATAGACCTTTGGGTTTAACTTTTAGAACAAAAAAACTTTCACTAAAAACACAATATACTGTATAAATTCCCTCAAAAAGCTCAATTTCCCAAAAAGAACCCAAAAAGGAATCAATAAGAAGCAAATGCAAATAATGACAGAAATCTGTCAAAACAAACCACCAGGTACAAACCGATTTTTTGGAAGACATTCTGTTGCTCAAATTAAAAAGTTTTGAACTAACGAAAGTTATCTAACATACGGGGAGATTTATTCGTAAATTTTCAGCTCAATCCGACTTACAGAGACTCCTCACGAATTTTTATGGTAGAGCACATAAATCTGTTTCGGGACAGCAACTCCCCAAATCTTACTTCCCTATCATTAGAGGTTATTCTTGACACAAAAAGCAAATAAAAAGGATAAGGAGAGTTCATTACAGAAGTAATAACTTCCAAGACTCAAAAAAACTCTTGAGTTATCTCCCAGCAAGTATTTTTCTTTAACGCCTATAAGTTAGGCTTGATAGTTTGAGAAGATGCTCACATAAGAAATATGAATTGAAGTAAAAGAGAGCATAAAGAAGCAAATTGAAAACACACTTAAGTCTAACCCACTTCCTATGCATAGGAATCTTGTAAAGAAACAAGTCTTGAAAGCACAAATCAACAAGCATAGGAAAGCAAAACAAGTGCAACTTCAAGATTTTCAACATAAAGAGGGAAAACTTAATATTATTGAGATGCATAAGACCATGTTTCCCTCTCTCATAATAACTTTCAGTAGCATCATGAATAAAATTAACAATATAACTATCACATAAAACACTCTTATCATGAGACACATGCATAAAATGATTATTACTCTCCACATAAGCATAGTCATTCTTATTAATTATAGTGGGAGCAAATTTAACAAAATAGCTATCATTATTATTCTCATCACCATAATCATCAAATATAGGAGGCATATTGTAATCACAATTAATTTTCTCCTCAATAGTAGGTGGACTAAAAATATCATAATCATCATTGTAATAATCATATATTGGAGGTTTGGTATCATCAACCAAATTTTCTCCTCTAAAGCTTGGGAACTAAAAAGATCATTTTCATAAAAACTAGCTTCCCCAAGCTTAGACGTTTCCATAGCATTAGCAACAATGGTGTTCAAAAATTTCATACTAATAACATTGCTATTAGCATGCAAATAAAGCTCCATAGGTTTTTAAATTTTCTCTTCAAACACTTCATGTCCTTGCTCAAGATAGATACTATAAAGCTCACTAATTTTGTTGTTGTTTTCCATTAAGCCTAACTAGTGAAAACAAGAAACAAAAAGACAAAATTGCAGAATCTAAAGGAAATAACTTCGAGCACTCACACACCAGTTTGTGAGTACCTTTTATCTTACCTCCCTGGCAACGGCGCCAGAAAATACTTTGATGGAGCTTGACGTGGAGGAAAGGTAAAAGGTCAAATCCTCCCCGGCAATGGCGCCAGAAAATAGCTTGATGTCTACGCACTTCTATTCTTGTAGACCGTTGTTAGGCCTCCAAGTGCAGAGGTTTGTAGAACATCAGCAAGTTTCCCTTAAGTGGATCACCCAAGGTTTATCGAACTCAGGGAGGAAGTGGTCAAAGGTATCCCTCTCAAGTAACCCTGCAATCAAGATACAAGTAGTCTATTGTGTCCCCAACACACCCAATATAAGTGCACTAGTTCGGCGAAGAGATAGTGAAATACAAGTGGTAACGGTGCTAGAAAATAGCTTTTGACGGTGAGGTAAAGACTAAAGGCAACAAGAAGGAAGCATGCAAACATGCAACAAATCTAGTAGCAAACGATGTTTCAATGCTTAGAAACAAGGCCGAGGGATCATACTTTCACTAGTGAACACTCTCTCATATAAATATCCTCTCTTCATGATACTACTCTTAACTACTCTCCGATTGGACACTCTAATCCATGGTAGGGCTATAACAGCACTCCTCAAAGTCCGCCTTCCCCAATCTAGATAACCCCACACTGTCACCTTGAGCGCTAGATGGTTCCAACAAACAACACAATTTCATAGATACATCCAACTCCAAATATAACTCAAGAATATATATATATGTAATCTTGCTTAAGTGCCACACACGGCGTGCACGTTGTCACTTTCACACACGTAGGGAAAAGCATAGATCTATTAAAGCACAAAGAGTATTTATGTAGACTCAAGCCTAAGTGCCACCATGGCGTGCACACTGTCACTTTCACACACATGGGGAGAGCAGAGATCTAATGAAGCACTTGAGTAGCAAGGTAGATCTACTTGATTACAAAGCTCATGACCACAAGATCATAAATAGAGATAGAGATGAACACATAGCTACCGGTAGAGCCCTTAGCCTCGAGAGAGAACTACTACCTCCTCATCATGGGAATCAACAACGGTGGTGAATATGTTGGTGGAGATCGATGGAGATGGCTCCGGGGGCACTTCCCCTATCTCGGCAGGGTGCCAGAATAGAGACTTTCTATCCCCCGAATCTCCCCTTCGGTGGCGGCGGCGCTACAGAAGTTTTCGTGGCTTTCTGATGGATTCCCTAGGATTTCTGATTTGGGGGCTTCTTATAGGCGAAGGAGGCAAGGTCGGTGGAGGGCTAGGGGCCCACACCCCTGTGGGCGCGGCCAGGGTGGTCCCCGCGCCCACCTAGGGTGTGGCCACCCTGGTGTCCTCCTCCGTCTCGTCTTCGATTTTCCGTATCGTTCAGGAAAAAATATGAACTTTGGCTTTTGTCCTGTCCAATTCCGAGAATATTCATTTTTTAGCTTTCTGAAACCAAAAACAGCAGAAAACAGGCAACTGGCACTGTGGCTTCTTGTCAATAGGTTAGTTCCATAAATTGTATAAAAATACCTCAAAGTAAAGACAAACCAAAGCAAAGTAGATACTAAAGAAGCATGGAACATCAAAAATTATAGATACGTTTATGACGTATCAACACACCATTACGTTGTGGTGGTCCCGGTGGTTTCAATTGTGAAAGCATTCTACATTTCTTCAAATGCTTGCCAAACTCGTAACTTAGATATTCACCTCCACGATCAGATCATAGAAACTTAATCTTCTTGTTACGTTGATTCTCTACTTCACTTTTAAATTCCTTAAACTTCTCGAAAGTTTTGGACTTATGTTTTATGAAATAGATATACCCATATCTACTCAAGTCATCCGTGAAAGTAAGAACATAACGATAACCACCGGGCGATCCTACACTCATTGGGCCACACACATCGGTATGTATGATTTCCAATAAGTCCGTAGCTCGCTCCATAATACCATAAAATGGAGTCTTAGTCATTTTACCCATCAGACATGTTTCGCATCTTTCAAGTGATTCGAAATCAAGTGATTCAAGAAGTCCATCGGAATGGAGTTTCTTCATACGCTTCACTTCAATGTGACCAAGACGGCAGTGCCACATATAGGTCGAGTTATCGCTCAATTTCGAACGTTTAGCTTCAATGTTATTAATATGTGTATTACTACAATCGAGATTCAACAAGAATAGACCATCTATCAAAGGTGCATGTGCATAAAACATATTACTCATATAAATCAAACAACCATTATTCTCGGATTTAAACAAGTAACCGTCTCGCAATAAACATGATCCGAATATAATGTTCATGCTCAATGCAGGCACCAAATAACAATTATTTAAGTATAAAACTAATAATCCTGATGGTAGATGAAGAGGTAGCGTGCCGACCATGATCACATCAACCTTTGATCCATTTCCAACGCGCATCGTCACCTCTTTCTTCGCTAGTTTCCGTCTATTCTGCAACACCTATTTCGAGCTACAAATATGAGCAACCGAACCAGTATCAAATACCCAGGCACTACTACGACTACTAGTGAGATACACATCAATAACATGTATATCGGATATACCTTTCTTCTTGATGTTGTCGTTCTTTAAATCCGCCAAGTACTTTGGGAAATTCTGCTTCCAGTGACCTTCTCCCTTGTAGTAAAAGCACTTAGTATCAGGCTTAGGCCCAGCCTTGGTCTTCTTCGCCGGCGTGGTAACTTTCTTACCACCCTTCTTGAAGTTTCCCTTTTTCTTAGACTTGCATTTCTTCTTGAATTTGGTGGTCTTATTGACCATCAACACTTGGTTCTCTTTTGTTGATCTCCACTTCTGCAGATTTTAACATGGAGAAGAGTTCGGGCAACGACTTGTCCATGTTTTGCACATTGTAGTTCATCACAAAGTTCTTGTAACTTGGTGTTAGTGATTGGAGGACACGGTGAATCCCGAAAGCATTAGGAATCACTATACCTAAGCTTTGAAGCTTGCTTGCGTGCCCAGACATCTTAAGCACGTGCTCACTGACGGAGCTGCCCTCTTCCATCTTGCAGTTAAAGAACTTTTCAGAAGCCTCACAACTCTCAACTGCCGCATGAGCCTCAAATATCATTTTGAGTTCCCAGACAATATCATGTGGGTCATGGTTCTCAAACCTTTTCTGAAGCCCCGATTCCAAACCATACAAGATAGCACACTGAACTGTGGAGTACTGATTCTTCCGAGCGAGGAAAACATTCTTTACCTCATCGGTAGCATCAGCTGCAGGTGGGTCACCCAGCGGTGCATCCAGCACATAGGTCAAATTACCAGCATTGAGGACAATCCTCAAGTTGCGGAGCCAATCCACGGAGTTTCTTACATTGTTTTTCAACTTTTCTTTCTCTAGGAACGCATTAAAATTGATGGTAGGGGCCGCCATTGATCTACAACATATTTGCAATAGTTTAGACTAAGTTTATGACAAATTGAGTTCTAATTAATAGTTAAATTAATCTAGGTGAACTCCCACTCAAAACAATATACCTCACATTGTTTTAGTGATCACACGAACCAAATCCACCACATCAAAACCGATCATCACAAGAGATGATGTAGCTTCAATGGCGAACATTCAACATGTTCATCATATCTACTATATGACTCATGCTTTACCTTTCGGTGATCCGTGTTCCGAGAACATGTATGTACATGCTAGGCTCGTCAAGATCAAACCTTAGCTTCCGCATGAGCAAATCTGGCTTGCTCCCGTTGTATACACTCGCAGAATCTAACACACCCGATCATCACGTGGTGCTTCGAAACAACGAGCTTTGGCAACGATGCCTACTAAGGACGAACACTTTATAACTTGATATTTTGTGAGAGGGATCATCTTATAATGCTACCATCGCGAACTAAGCAATAGAAGATGCATAAAAGGATTAACATCACATGAAATTCATAATATGTGATATGATATGGCATTTCTTATTGTGCTTCCGATCTCCATCTTCAAGAACGAACATGATCTCCATCATCACCGGCATTGCGTCAAGGTCAATGGCGCCGCTCCATGGTTGTCGTCCACCAGCATCTACTATTACAACTACTTTGAATAATAGACACGCAGGTCTAGACAAAATTAAAAGACAACCATATGGTTCCTGTCGGTTGCCGACTTACAGTAAGGAACATAGCATACATCATATATAATCACAATCATGGCCATATCACATCATAGCACACCCCTGGAAAACAAAGTTAGACGCCTCTAATTTTCTTTGCATGTTTTACGTGGTTTGGGGCTTTCAATAAGTGTCGTTCTAACTTACGAACAAAAACCACAATGTTGATACTAGTATTGTCAATCACCCGTTGTAAATTGAATCTTAACTATGTTGGGAGAAACAGGCACCCGCAAAGCCACTTATGCAATATGAGTTGCATGTCAAGCATGGAGCAAGTCTCATGAACGATGTCATGTAAGGTTTGCCCGGGCCGCTTCATCCCACCATCCCACAAGATGCAAAGTACACAAGAAGCAATCGACAACAAAAGCATCAACACCCACAATGACCATTGTGTTCTACTCGTGCAACAGATCTACATATAGACACGGCTCTGATACCACTGTAGGGGTTCGTAGCATGGAAAACAAAAAATTCTACCGCATGCACACAAACAAGCCAAGGTATATCTACTAGATTGTAGCAATGAGTCGATTGGAGTATTCACCCTCGAAGATTCCAAAGCGGTTAACGAGAGCAGATTCTCGTGGGTGATGTAGTCATACACTTGCCGATCTCAAGATCGCGTAGACGATCCTTCCGGCGCTGCATTCTGGCAGCGCTTCTGCAGTTGGTCACACGTTCGGTACTCGATGAAGACCTTCCTCTCCATTGTTCCAGCAGGCAGCGGAGGTTGTAGTTCTCCCTCGCAATTCCGGCAGCACGACTGCGTGGTTTCAGAAGTAGAGGGAAAATCCTGCAGGGCTTCGCCTAAGCCAGAGCAGGTTATGGTGGATCTAGGGTTTCCGGTGATCTAGGGATTAGAAGGCCGAAGAGGAGGAGGCGTGGCCGGTGGCGGCGCGAAGCGGCGGCATGGCGGCAGCGCTAGGCGGCGGCTAGGTGTGGAGGGGATGGTGTTGTGCGGCCTTGGGGCACCCCTCCCCTCTATTTATGAGAGGGAGGGCAGCTTGGGAGAGGGGAGTTTGAATCCTTCCCCAAATCCCTCTTCTTGTTGGCTTGTGGTGGAGGGATAGAAGGATTCTTTCCTTCCTCCATTAGGACACATTGTCCCAGTTTGACTTTTCAAACTTGCCTTTTGACTTTCAATTTTGAGCTTGATTTATTTCTTGCTAATGCCCAACCAAGTGACCTAGGACATGATTCAATCATTCCACTTATCCATGACACGTTCATGTACCCTTCCTCTTCCAGTCCGGTGAACCTTCTAGACCCTTCTAGAACCTCTGCGATGAAATCATTGGAATCATTCCCGAACTCCGGAATTGGACTTCCCTTATAAGAATCTTATTCTCCGGACCATTCCGGATCTCCTCGTGGAATCTCGAACAACATTCAGTATCCCTACTTACATTCCATATCTACTAAACAACATCGAATCCTTAAGTGTGTCTCCCTACGGTTCATGAATTACGCGGACATGACCGAGACACTTCTCCAATCAATAACCAATAGAGGAATCTGGAAATTCATATGGCTCCCACATATTTCTATGATTAATTTGCAATCAAATGAACTACTTACATATGATACCAATTTCCCTTTGTCTCGCGGTAGGTTTGATCGTTGGTATCTCTGCATACCTAGTTGAACCTCGTTATCGATAAGTACTCTTTTCTCGTTCCCGTGATATGTGATCCCTTGTGAGACAGTCACATGCTTGCAAGCTAATTGGATGACATTCCACCGAGAGGGACCAGAGTATATCTATCTGTCATATGAATAGAAAATCCCACTCTTGATCCATGTGCCTCAACACATACTTTCCGAACACTCAGTGCCACCTTTATAGCCACCCAATTACGTTGTGGTGTTTGATGTCATAAAAGCATCCTTCCAGTGATGGTGATTAGCATGATCTCATGGTCGAAGGAATTAGGTTACTATGTATCAAAAAGCTTATAGCAAACAAACTATTGAAATGACTTGATTTTTATGCTACGCTTATCTATAGGAGTATGTCCATCACACCATTATCCTAATGATATGATCTTGTTGTTAATAACATCTCAATGTTCATGATCGGGAAACTACGATCATCTATCAACCAACAAGCTAGTATTACAAAGAGGCTTTACCAGGGACTCTAATTTAGTTTACAAATCACACAAGTATTAATTGTTCCGGTTAATAATATTATAGCAAGAATGCAAACATTTATCATAAACACAAAGATATACTAATAACCACTTTTATTATTGCCTCTACGGCATATCTCCAACAGCCGCCTCCACCATCATCCCTAGATCGGGGGGATCTGAAGCTCTTCTCGGCACCCTGCCAGAGGGGAGATCATCCCGGAGGCCTTCTTCTTCATCATGCCAGCCTACGGTATGAAGCGTGAGTAGTTCCACCTTGGACTACGGGTCCATGTAGTAGCTAGATGGTTGTATCTCCTCCTTTGTGCTTTCATGTATAGATCTTGTGAGCTCCATTCGTGATCAAGATCTCATCTATTTGTAATCATGCATGTTGTGTTTGCGGGGATCCGATGGATATTGAGATTACTATGTCAGATTGATTAATGGTTTTGTCTTATTGATTCTATCATGTCTATGTTGTTTGTGATCTTGCATGCTCTGCGTTGTTAGTAGCTATCTTGGCCTAGTAGTTGCTAGTGACTCCAAGAGGGGGTATTTATGCTCGATAGTGGGTTCATGCCTCTATTTAATCTAAGGGAAGTGACAGAAATCTCTAAGGTTGTAGATGTGATGTTGCCACTAGGGAGAAAACAACAGTCTCTTGTTCATGGAACAAGTGGATAGTTTACCTTACACACTTTGCTTAAAGCAGTTGTCTGTTGTGCAACTTAATACTGGAGGGGGTTTAGATGATAACCCAAAGGTGTACTTCTAGTCATAGATGCAGTTGGATGGAAGTCTATGTATCTTGTTGTATTGCCCAATCGAATCTCATAGGATCTTTATGTCTAGTATTGCATTGTCATGCCTTGCTCAGTCCTATCAATTGCCCTGCTATAATTTGTTTACCCTGCATGCCATGTTTGTTTATCTAAGGAGAACGCCTCTAGTGAACTATGGACCCGAGTCCAATCTTTACCATTGATACATCTTCCACTATTACGGTTTACTTTCAGCAAACCATCATCACCTTCCACACCATACAATTAATCCTTTGTTACAGCAACCGGTGAGATTGACAACCTCACTGTTAGTTGGGGCAAAGTCTTGAGTCTGTGTTGTGTAGGTTTCCAAGTTGCTTGCAACACCTTTGAGACGTTTCCTTCCTCCTACTGGTTCGATAACCTCAGTTTCTTACTGAGGGAAGACTTGTTGCTATGCTGCATCACACCTTTCTCTTGGGATTTCCCGACGAAGCGCTCCCACATTGACGCAGTGCCATCATTATCTTATTCCATGTTTATGATAAATGTTTATTTCTCATGCTATAATTGTGTTAAATGGAAATGTTAATACATATGTGTTTAATATACAAAGAAAAGGTTCCTAGTGATGCCTCTTATTACACTAGCTTGTTGATTAACAGATGATCAAGGTTTCCTGATCATGACATTGGATGTTGTTAATAACAAGGTCACATCATTGGTTGAATGATGTGATGAACATTCTACCAAAGTATAGTAATACGATCATGTCCTCAAGTTTATATTGCTATCTCATTCAGAGTAACTATAGTCCTTAGACCATGAGATCATGTCAATCACTACCACAGGAAGAGTACTTTGATTCCATCAAACGTCACACCATAATAGGGTGATTATAAAGATGTTGTCGGGTACTTAGAAAGTGTTAGGTGAGCATTGTGGATCAAGAGTGGGATTTTTTCCATCTTGATGACATAGAGATATACTCAGGGCCCTCTCAGTGATATCACATTAACATAGCTTGCAAGCAAGTGATAAGATCACTAGAATGTTATATCATAGAAACGAGAAAAGAGTACTTGTTGGTAATAAGATTAAACTAGGTACGGATGATACCAAATAACCGGATCTCGGACAAGTAAAATATTGCGAGACAAAAGGAATTGGTTACTGCCAAAAAGGTTTAGACGATCACTGGATTATCATTGAGGTAGTGAGAGTCATTATGGATCTCCAAGTCCTGCTAATGATTATTGATCGGAGAGAGTATCGATCATGTCCACATAGTTCTCGACCCATAGGGAGACACACTTAAGGGTAGTCGATGTATTTGAGTGGATAGGGAATACATGAGAAAATACTGGACATCCCAGGAATTGTTCTGACGAATCTGCCAGAATAGTTTTGGTGTATCAAAATATTGCAAGGGGATAAAATGTTAATATGTTCATTAAATGAAGTGTTCATTAAATGAATTACTCGTTAAATTAAGTGTTCATTAAATTTAGTGGCATTAAAACAAGTGAATTAAAGTTCTTTAATTGAAAGACCTTTGATTTTTGAGTGGGAATTATGGTGACCCTTTGATTTGTGTGAGTGGAGACTCCACTATCATCAAGAGGGGGGAGGTGGGGGCACCACCAGGGGCTGGTTTATGGCCTTTGGGTGCATCCCCCCTCTCTTATAAAAGGAGGAGGTGGATACCCCCTCTAGACACATCATTCCATCTCTCTCATATACCCTTTGGTTGGCATCTTCCTCCCCTTGCTAGCCTTGTCCATTGCCACGAGTACGGTGCTTAGGCGAAGCCCTGCTCAAGATCTCTCCACCACCATTTCCATGTCGTGGTGTTGCTGGAGTTCCCAAGATCCGCTACTTCCGCTGTCCAACATGGAGAAAGGGACGGAAGTCGTCAACACGCCGTATGTGTGACCGATTATGGAGGCGTTGCCCCTTTGTGGCGCTGATCGTCTGCATGTCCTTGAGGACGGTCGTGTACACTCTACACCAACCATGTTTGTTTGCAGGAACAGTATCCCGCTTACGGTCTTCAAGGGTAAGTCCTTCTTAAACTGTTACAAGTATCGCCTAGATTCTATCTTGGCAGTTGCAACCATAGGATTTTTTTGTTTTCTATGCAACAAACCCCATCACTTTATAAGTGATTAAAAATACTGTAAAATTACCTTAAGCCCAAATAATATTTCTTAAATCATATGAATATTCTTTCTAACCTAAAAACTCACATTTTGAACTTTAAAATATCCAACATAATTTTATTGAGATATATGAAAATTCTAAAGGGAAAATTGAGTAGCCGAGAAGTAAAATGTACTCCTCTAACATGGATATGAGTTTAGCTAGGTGTAGGTATTTTTGAAACAAGGAAAAAAGATTTTCCTTTTATAATGATAAATTAGAAGCAAACATTAGTGGCCTAAGCCAAAAGTGAACACCCCATAAAAGGGGAAAACACACTAGCTTGTAATCTCTTGAAGATGTTTAGCACCAGCCAAAACCCAGCTTTTGCTCTTTTATTTTATCTTCAAGATGAGGACCGCAAGCATTGCAAACCTGTTGTTAAAGAACCTGTAATTTCTCTCTTTCCAAATTTCCCAGGTAATGAGCGTGACTGCTGAATTCAGACACGGTGGGCATGCAGATGGTGTCTGAGTGGAGGCCTTCCAATATTGAACAACTGTAGAGCGGACCGTTTCAATGTTCTGTACAAGGGAAGGGAAAATGATGGATCCCAAGTGTAGGCGATCAATTGTAGTACTTTTCAATAAAGAAAGGTTATCTAACCCACGAGGAGATGAGAGTATTTGTTAGCAAATTTGACAAACAATATAATAGTAATGCAGTAGATTTGGTATTTTGGGGTTTGTAGTTTGGAAGAATATAAAGTGCTAAAAGTAAATAGTAATAAGTAAATGCTCTAAATGAGAGAAATCCCAATACTCTATACATCAAGAGGACAAGCTCAAGTGTGTGTGAACTTATATGTGACAAGCATTCCCGAGGGCGGCATGGATTTACTTAGCATAAAGATTTCTACACAATATGGTGAATACGTTGTCAAGTTTTTCATTCCCTTAGGGCGAAGCCTAAATTAGGTTCAGCCATAAGTATGAGCTAAATACACCACTTATGATGGTTACTAGAGCCATTTACATGAACATATAGGAATCATTAAGACATAGATGTCCCACCATAGCAATAGGTTCATTGGTCCCCGAGATATAATCCCTCCAATGCAACTCAAAGTATTGGAAAACGGTTTCTGTCAATTCTGTCCCTTCCAAAGCCTATCATTCCATCAAAATATTCTCCAATGCAACTCAAAATATGCATGATTTTCGAGGCATGAGGCTCCTCTGAGGTGACCGTTGGTCGGCCTCCGGCTTTCGCCGGTGTCTCACCGGCAAAAGCTCTACATGGATTCCTCAGGAGGTTGTTGGAAGATCACCTACTCAGGTGTGACCACGGGGGTAAGTTTCTTGAAGGTTCTCTCGCTCTCTCAGCCGATTCTTGGTTGGTTCTTCTCAATGCCAAAGGCTCTCCTCTTGAGGGCAGAAGCCTGGAAAATGGGGAGAAGATCTCTATTGGATCTGTTTTGAGGTTCCCCTCTCATCTCTCTTGTGTTAATGATTCTCTGGACTCTTCATCTGGTTTTCTTGGTAGATATCCTACCATCTCTGGAACTGATGAGGACACTAGTTTTAAATGGCATGCCCTTTGCTCCTCTTTGCCGGCTGATGATCTTGAGCCTTCTAAAGGTTTTTTGATGCTTTTCCCTAGTTCAAAAAGGTTGGTTCTCCTCAACCACAATGAGGTGGTTATTGATGCTAGATACTTGATTCAAGGTGAGGTTGTGGCCTCGGGTATTTCTATTGATCTTCAAGTGAAGAGGGTTGTAGTTGGCGCACAGATTTTGCCCAGCCCTTTGGTTAAGAAATTTTCCCTCAATATGAGAAGATTGTGCCAAAGACTCTGGATTTCACCGAGGACCTTCCTATGGAGTGCACTATCAAGGATGAATCTTTGAGTCGACCTGCCCTAGATTTTTCATTAGGGCAGGATTTTGAGAAGAAGATTTTTGATAAATTCAGGCATCAAGTTAATTTCCTTGGTGGCTTCAGAAAGAGACCTTTCTACCTGGTTTGTTCTTTTGGAAGAGCAAATTTTAAGTTGGATTTCCATACGGTTAGTCTTGCACTCCAAGCTTGTTTTGGTGGTCAGGCTCCTAAATTCCAAGTGAAATTTCTGCAAGATAGAACTTTTCGTTTCTCGGTTGCTTCAAGGGAAGTGGGTTTTGAAATCTACAATATTTCAAAGTTTTCATGCAAGTCGTTTGTGATTCACGTTAACCTTTGTGGTAATGGGGGACCAAATTGGATTTTTGAAGAAAAGGAATTCTACAAAGAATCTGCAGGAGATTGGAAAGTTGTCACGTACAAAAAGAAAAGTCCCAAAAAATCTCCTTCGTTGAAGCCTGGCAAAAAAGGTGTTTCTGTTTTCTATCGGCTCAAATTTCCGAATCCTTTTGCGGTTTCATCGCCTGCTCCTGCTGAACATAATAAGTGCGATTTCAAACCAAGCATTCATGATAGATCCTATGCACAAGTCCTCGCTGATGGCGGTGTTAAATCTGTAGTAACGCCGGTCAGGTCATCAGGAGGCGCCAATTGCGCGGCACTTAAACTACCTGGTCTCATTCCTTTTTTGAAATTCCCTTCCTTCCCAAAATGCTTGTGGCCCGACAATTCTTACAAGGGGTTGTTCAAGGCCCAGAAGAATCCTCATTCTCGGCCCATCGTCCACAACAGTTTTCACGAGTTCACCATTTCTTTGCAAAAAACAACTGTTGTTTTCCCTGTCTCCTCAACTCCCCCGTCTGCAGACCCCATCCCTCCCTTGCTCGTCGCCGGTGAAGACTGTCGAAATGGCGAACATTCCGATTGATCCTGCTCCTTTCTTGCCGAATGGCTTCCAAGTTTTGCAAGTGGCTGGACGGAATCGTGTCAAAAGGGTGGTGGTGCCGCGGAGGTCGAGGACTCATGAACAGTATGCTATCGCTACCATTAATCCCCTCCCCCCTGGTCCAGTCCCTTTCTTGAATATTCGTGATGTTCTGGTCGATTTCCTCAACAATGAGGCTCGTGTTCACTTTCGGGATGTCCAGGCATGTCCTTTTGGGGCTGCATATGTGCAATTTCACCATGTCAGTGACAGGGACAGGCTCATTGCGGCTAGCCCCATTCCATTTCAAGATGTGCATGTTTCTTTTGTTAAGCATAATGAGGGGGGAAATTGGAGGAGGGCTCAATTCAAAAATGAATGTTGGGTGATGCTAGTTGGTCCTCCCTTGGACCACTGGCATACTGAGGATCTGAATGCGGTTTTTGCTGATATTGGGAAGGATTCTTGCGAAGATACGTGTTACTGATCTGGTTGATATCCCCAAGAGTGTAAGGTTTACTATTGGCGACTTGGTGGAGTCTGAATCCTGGACTTTTTCTGTTGAAGTGTTGCAAAGTGACCTTCTTGGGGGGCCCACCTGATGAGGACCCACTTCCAGATGACAATGTGGACCCACATCCTGCAACTGTCTTTGGGCCCCAGATCCCCCTCCTCCCACTCCCCCCTGCTCCTGGGGGTGGTTGGGGTCAGTGGTTGGCCCCTGTGCAGGATCCTGCTCCTGAAGGTGACAATAATGAAGGTTGGGGCCCCTGGGAAGCTGCTGCTGCTCCTGTTCAAGGCCCTGTTTTTTCTCCTGGTGAAGACATGTCAGTGGATAACCATAATCTTCCCCCACAGGATGTTAACAGTGGAGTTACATGTGCCATCCTTGTTAATGACTAGGAGTCTGATGATGATGAGTCTGTAAATGCTGATCCTGTGGTTGCTGAGGGTCAGGAAGTGGTTGTTGGACCTCAAGGTGTTGGTATTGGTGAGGGCCTTCAGAACATTTTGCAGAACTATTTGGTTGATGATGATGTAAACTCTGATGATGAGGGGAGGGTGGAGAGCCCCATGGATACATGTGCTGTGGATGCTGAAGATGAGGATTGGATGTTGGAGGATCAGCACCTCCTTTCCCCTAATGAAGCACATCTCTAGGTGGGAATGGTGAGAACTTTTGTTTCAATACCTTATGTGCATGCTGCAAAACAGGGTTTTTCCCAACAAGGCCTGGAGCTCTGGGAAAGTTATTTTGCTCCTCATATTCAGAAGAACTCTTCTTCAAAAGGCTCTCTCATGTGTGATATTCCTGTAAGTTGGTTTAATTTTATTACTCTCATGCTTGCTACTCCTGAGAAGTTTAGTTGGGTCAAGAGCTTTCTTACTTATCCTTTATGGGAAATTATTAAAGAACCTATTGCTGAAGAGAACTCCATTTCTTTCATCATCCCTAATGAAAGCATTTCTCAGATGGCTCCTCCTTGTCTGTGCATTGAAGCTAAGCAATCTTCCTGCTCTCCCTCCACCCTTTCTAGAAAGAGAAAGGGCAAGGAGCCTCTAGTTGACACTGAGGTGAGAAGAAGCCCTAGAATTTTTGAACTGAATGGGGGTTTTAAAAGCCACTTAAACTGCTTAATTGCTGACTGCCTGGTTTGCAATGCTGTTCCACCTTGCTTGAATCCTAAAGTGGTTAAAAATATTGCTGCCTCTTTCTGCAAGGTAAAGGATGGTGACCTGGAGAAGAGGTTGCTCAAGAAAGGGAAGGCCACTGAAGTGGCAGTAAAGGCTCCTCCAAAAGGCATCATCAAAGGAACTGGCTCATCAAGCTTGAGCATTGGAGGCAAGAAGAAATCTGGGGCTGCTGGTACCTGTGGTCAGCAAGCCAAGAAGAAACCCCCCACTTAAGTGTTTTAATGTATCAAACTATGTCTTTTGCTGGAGCCTTGTTGGCTCCCTGTTCTGAAGCATGCTCTAGTGGTCTTTTGATATGTTTGTTACTTAATGTTGAATCTATCAGTGGGGTTATGATATGGATTGCCTTTTGTCTATGTGGCTGTAGTCTTCTCAATTGGGTGGTTACATTACTTGTATCACCTCATCATTCAACATACATCTGGTTTCTTAATGGATAACAAAAGAATTTGGAAGATTTTGAACTGGAACATCAGAGGAATTAACTCTGAAAAAAATGGGTTGGTCTTAGAAATAAAATAGATGAGTTTGGCTGTGATATTATTTGCCTCCAAGAAACTAAGAGGGAAGATTTTGACATCTCTTATATAAGAAAATTCTGCCCCCCAAATTTACCAATTTTGAATTTCTTCCCTCCAGAGGAGCCTCTGGGGTTTGATCACCATTTGGAATAGTTCTCTGTTTTCTGGGCACCTTTCCTTTCACAATGAGTTCTCCATCTCCATCACCTTGACATCTCTCTTGTCCAATGAAATCTGGATCCTCACCAATATTTATGGGCCATGCTTACCTGAAAAAAGGCAGATTTTTTAGATTGTTTTGGAAATATTGATATGCCTGATGATATGGATTGGCTCATTGTGGGTGACTTCAATTTTTGTAGAAAGCCTTCTGATAGAAATAGACAGGGTGGGGATGTGAATGGTATGCTTCTTTTCAATGAAGCCATTAATAATTTGGGTCTCATAGAATTACCCCTTAAAGGTAGAAAGTTCACTTGGAGTAACATGCGAAAAGAACCCCTTTTGGAAAGGCTGGACTGGTTCTTTACTTCTGCTTCCTGGACTCAGAGCTTTCCTTCAACTTTTGTTGCTCCCCTTACCAAGCCTACCTCTGACCATTTTCCTTGTGTCATCTCCATTGGCACAATGATACCCAAAGCTCAGGTTTTCAGATTTGAAAATTATTGGATGCATCATAAGGATTTTAAAGAAATTGTTCAAAATGCCTGGAACATTCCTGTTGGCTTTCAGGATTCTGCCAAAAAAAATAATGCTAAATTCAAAAATGTAAGAAGGGGGATGAAGCTCTGGGCAAAAAATCTGCCCTGCCTGAAATCACAAATCTGCAATGTTAATGCCACCATTGATCTACTAGATGCTATGGAGGAAATGAGAACTCTTACTATCCTAGAATAGAATCTCAGAGATCTCCTGAAGAATCTTATAATTTCTCTTTTACAAGATCAAAATGCTTATTGGAAGCAAAGGGGAAAAATTAAATGGGTCAAGCTGGGTGATGAGAACACAAAATTCTTTCATTCAAAAGCTACCATAAGTTTTAGGCATAACTACATTTCCATGCTCAAAGATGATTCTAATGAAGAGATTCAAGATCGTGATGGTAAAGCAGATCTTCTATGGAAAGCCTTTAAAGATAGATTGGGTACATCTGATAAGCCTGAAATGCACTTCAATCTTAGTGAATTGGCAGGGGAATGCTTAAGGCAAGAGGAAAAGGATGCTTTGGAAGAACCTTTCTATGATGAGGAGATTGAAGATGTAATTAAAAATCTTCCTAATGATAAATCCCCTGGCCCAGATGGTTTTAACAATGAATTCATGAAACAATGTTGGCCTATTATTAAGGAGGATGTGAAACAACTCCTTGTGGATTTCTATGAGGGGCAGACTTCCTTGGAAAGTATCAATGCCTCTTTTATCACCCTCATTCCAAAAATTGAAGCTCCTTTGACACCTGCTGATTTTAGGCCTATTTCTCTGCTAAACAGTGTCCTCAAGATTATAACCAAAATTCTGGCTAACAGACTACAAAAGTTTATCCTTAAACTTGTCCACAAGAACCAGTATGGTTTTCTCAAACAAAGGTCTATTCAAGACTGTTTAGGTTGGGCATTTGAATTCCTTGATCAATGCCACAAGTCCAAAGAAGAAATTTTAATTCTTAAGCTTGACTTTGAAAAAGCTTTTGATAGAATTGAGCATTCAACAATTATCAATATTCTCAAAGCCAAAGGTTTTGGTGACAAATGGATTTCTTGGATTCAGTTAATCTTTGGTTCGGCTTCCTCCTATGTTCTGTTAAATGGAGTGACTGGAAAGAAATTTTATTGCAGAAGAGGTGTAAGACAAGGAGATCCTTTATCTCCTCTCCTGTTCGTCTTGGCAGCTGATCTTCTTCAAAGCATCCTCAATAAAGCAATGAATATCGGTCTTCTCTCCCTTCCCATAGAGGGTGTGTTCTGTCCTGATTTCCCTGTTGTGCAGTATGCTGATGACACTTTATTAATCCTTAAGGCTGACTCAGAGCAATTATTGTGCCTCAAGGCTCTCCTTCATACTTTTGCTCTCTCCACTGGTCTCAAAGTTAATTATTCTAAATCTAGTATGATGCCAATTAACATGGACACTGTGAGGCTTGAGCACTTTGCCAATACACTCTCATGCCTCCCTGGCTCATTGCCATTCACCTACCTTGGACTGCCTTTAAGCATTAATAAGCCTGAAGTGGAACATTTTCTCCCTATTGTTCAGAGAGTTGAGAGAAGATTGTGTGGGATTGCTGATTTTCTAAATTATGGGGGGAAATTGCAGTTAGTTAAATCTGTTTTATCTTCCCTTCCCATATATTATATGAGCTGTTTTGATCTTCCTGTCACTATTAAAGATCAGCTGATTAAGTATATGAGACAATGCTTGTGGAGGAAGAAAACATCTGATGTTCAAGCTAGGGGTCAAGCTCTTGTTGCATGGAATAAAGTTTGTAGACCAAAGAACCATGGGGGATTGGGGGTGCTTGACCTTAATGTTCAAAACTCAGCACTTCTTTTGAAGAATTTGGATAAATTTTACAATCATAAGGATATCCCATGGGTTCACCTTGTCTGGAACACTTATTATTGCAATGGTAAACTACCTGGAAGAAGTCTGGAGGGTTCTTTTTGGTGGAAAGCTCATCTGAAATTGGTTGACATATTTAAAGGAATTGCAAAGTGCTCGGTGGGTGATGGAAAATCCACCCTTCTCTGGTCTGATTTGTGGAATGATGGATGTCTACTGCATAAGCTTCCTCATCTTCTTTCTTATGCAAAAAACCCTCACATCTCTGTCCATGAGTTTTTACAGACAGCTAACATGCAAGATCACTTTTTTCTCCCTCTGTCACAGCAAGCTTACCATGAATATCAAAGCCTTGAGCAAATACTCAGTGATGGCATGCAGGGAAAAATAGACAACTGGAGTTATATTTGGGGCAGTAATATTTTCTCAGTCCAAAAGGCTTACTATTCATTATCTGGTTATCAGCCTGTACAGCCACATTTTTTCTGGTTGTGGAAATCCTCCTGTCAACAAAAGCATAAGTTCTTCTTCTGGCTCTTGCTCCTTGATAGGCTAAACACACAGAACCTTCTGAAAAGGAAACGATTTACTCTGGCTTCATATGAATGTGTGTTTCATGGCTGCACTAGTGAAGAAACTATCCTACACTTATTTTGGGGTTGTCCTTTTGCAAAAGCATGCTGGGCTGAAATTTCCCATGTCCAAGTGGCTGATCACAATCTTTTTGAAGCTTTGGCCAGTATTAAAAAAGGTCTTAAAGTCCCCTTTGCAATGGAAATTATTATCCTAGGAGCTTGGGGCATATGGATGTGCAGAAACAATGAAATTTTCAACAACAAGCATGCTTCCCTTGAGGAATGGAGGGCTATTGTCGCTCAGGAATTAAGATGGGTCATGTGTAGAATTAAGAAAAAGAATTATCAGGGCCTCAAAGATTGGATTAGCAATAATTTAGACAGGAGATAGCTGCCCAGAATGTTATCCCTCTTTTGAGGTGGCCTGAAACTTGTAAATACTTATTTGTAACTTTATATGATTTATAAAAATTGCAGTGGGGTTCTTTACCCTACTGTTTTACCCTCAAAAAAAAATTCTCCTATGAGCCCATATAGGTGAAGTAATATGCAGTCGACGTTCGCATAAAATCATCATAGAATGATATAAAAGATAAAAAACCGGACCACATACTCATTGCATATTATATGGAAATAATAGCCAATTCATCATATGCCCTCGGGAACATGGGGATCTACTCACAAGTGACAAACATGATATGGATAAGTAGCATATGGGATACAACACAATCTGAAAATATAATCTCTCCACCAAATAAAGACAAGATGCCAATCACAAACATGTAAATAGCCCTTAAAACAATATCCAGGGTTCAATCAATCACAAACTATGAGGGGAACGAGATGGATCTTGGAGATGGTGATGGTGATGATGATGGTGCTGATGGAGATGTTGATGGAGAGGCCTCCCCCATGCCTAGGAGGAGTGGTGATGACAATGGCATCGATTTCCCCCTCACCGGAGGCTCCGATGTAGCAGGATCTCTGCCTCCTCCTAGAGTAGAAGAGGACTTTGCCTCTGCCTCCTCTATAAATCATGGGAAAAAATGGCGTAGGTTTTATGGTGATACGGAGGCGTCTATAAAGGGAGGAGCCAAGACGACGCTCGTGGGATGAAAGAGCATGGGTGGTGCGCCCACCCTTGGGCGCGCCACCTACCCTCTTTCGGGCCTCATGGCTCCCCTGCCTTCATTCTTTGGCCCACGGTCTTTCTCCAGATGAAAAACTCATTAGGTATTTTTTTCCATCGATTTATTGACGTCCAGAAGGTCCTGAAATAGCAAAAACATGAAAAATGAGGTTTTTTGCCTCCCAGAAAATAAAAACCAATGAAAGGGACTTTGTAGGAAAGTCCCGTAAATCATTTAAATATGCATAAATAATGATGGATCATGGTAAATATGATTCTAAACAATGCGTATAAGTCCTAAAAATGATGATGCAAAATGCAAGTATCAACTCCCCCAAGCTTAAACCTTTGCTCATCCTCGAGCAAATAAGCAAATAGATCATGATCATGAATCAATGAGCTTATGGTTGACAAGAAAATACGAGCATGGCATCATCAACTTCTGCATATTCAGTTGTCCAAAAGAAATATGAATTAACTACCATGCAAATGTGGGCTACATAGATAGACATTAACATTTACCCCTTACTTTTGAACAAAAACTAACCATTACATGTTGGACAATTGAACAAGTCTCAAATTTATCATACACTTCGCTATTTGCAATAGTTTTACATGGATTTTTACCAGCTTTTAATTTAACCTTTGGATATGCCTTTGCAATAAAGATAAGTTTCTCATAAATCAAATAGTGGAAAAGATAATTGTTTAAACAACCAGATATACATGACTATTTTGACTTTTGTCAAGAACTTTCACCAGTTTTTGCATGGCATTATTTAACGGTCTTTCTCTCTTAGTAACCAGTATAAACCTTATTCATGGGTCTTTCAATCATGTCATATGCCCTAAACAACCTTTGTCTTTCACTTTCCATGGCTAGCCAAATCCTCGGGTGCCTACCTTTCAAACACTTTTCCATAGAGCATATGTATTGAAATACCCATGACAACCATTCAGTTTACTCGTTGATTACTAAGTAGAACAAGAGTATCTCATGTCCCCTTGTCATCCTCCTCTTTCCAACTATTTATTTTATAAGACTCCCTATCTCACCACAAATTCACAATGTTCCTTTTTAGTAAGTGTTGCTTCCCTTGAATGGATCTTTCCTTATTTGCAGGTTCATATTGTTGAGTAATTCAAAGCTTGTCCAGCATGCTCAAGTTAATGTAGTTCAAGGCAAGATGTAAGTGAAATTTCTACATATGGTGAGCACATCTGCATGAGTGTTACCCATAAATCCCAAACAAGATAATCATGGATGACACCATACTTTATATTTCATTCAAAACCACTCAACCAAGGATACATGATAATGCTCTAAGAGCCCTTCAAACTCTAGGAAAATCGATACCTAATGGATGCAAGCAAAAACCTCCTAATGATTATGAACTAGATGCAAATATGATAACTAAAAGTCATAAAGTATGGTGGAACTCCCCCAAGCTTAGATTGTTGATGAAGATCCCCTAGAGAATGTCCTTCTAGACCTCATCGTTGGTGGTACTTCTGACCTTCAGCAAGGTTGCGTGCAACTTTTTGTTGACTACCACTTGATCTTCCCACTTGGTATTGTAATCCTCAAACTCCTTTTACAGGTTTTCTATAGTCTCAATGCAAACTATAGAGGTTACTTGCATGTTCCTGATGAACTTTGTGTTTACCGCCTCCTTTTAATCCTGCAACAGTGCAATGTGATGGCGGGAGCTAGAAGAGTGCATCTCTTCATCAGCAATTTGTCGATGTAGCGAGTCGATCCGTGCTTTAAGATTTGGGTTGGTCATGTCTATGAAGCGAGGTTCTTCAATCTCCCTCATCCTTGCAGCTCCATCTTCAAGCTGGCTTCTCTAGATGTTCCTGCACCCTTCTCTCCATGGATCTTGGCTTCTTGGTGGAGAACTCCACTCCAAGGTCCTGATGGGTGCACACGGAAATCCTCCATCTGGGGTGCTCCACCTTGAAGACATGTCTTGGCACAAGGTAAGATCTGGAAGAAACGGGCAGAAAATAAGGTTCACTCAAAAAAGACTCGATGCAGGATTAGATCGGCAGAGAGGAATATATATAGATGGTTTTTAGGGTAAAATGAAGCGTTTGAGGAAGAAACAGAAGCGAAATGGACTCCGGAAGAGGAAAATACCTCAGGTGGCGCGCCTGGTATCTTTCCCTCCTCGGTACTCCATTTCGTACAATTCTTTTGTGACACGCATTAACTTTCTAAAATAATAACTTTCCCAAAGTATGAGGATATTCCGAGATCGTTACACACCTCTTATTGACTTTTAATGATCTTTGGTATCTGGCAGGGGATTAATTTTTGTGATTATGGCCTCCAGACTTTGGAGATTCATTACTTCAACCCTCCCGGCAAATGTTTGGCCTGCAATATAATGTTTAAGACATTGTCCATTAAACACATGAGGTTTACTATTAAAGTCTTCATGAAGAGGAATGGCTCTGGAGCGGTACACCTCTCGCGCAACTAATGGACCCTGCCACCTTGAAGCTAACTTTCCTGCAGAAAACTTAAAACGAGAGTTGAACAATAATACTTGATATCCTACTTTGAATTCCTTTCTTTTTATTTTCTTATCATGCCAACTTTTTACTTTCTCTTTAAATAGTCTAGCACTTTCATATGCTTCATTCCTCCATTCATCTAACAAGCTTAAGTCAAGAATTCTTTTCTCTCTAGCAGTTTTAAAATCAAAGTTGAGTTGTTTAACAACCCATCTAGCTTTATTATATATTTCCACTGAAAGATGGCATGATTTTCCATAAACTATTTTATAAGGATACATACCCATGGGATTTTTAAAAGAGGTTCTATCAGCCCATAAAGCATTATTATTTTAGTTGGCCAATCATACCTAACATTATTAACTGTGTTCTCCAATATGATTTTAATTTCCATGCTGCTTAGTTCAACTTGCCCGTTGGTTTGAGGATGATAAGGAGATGCAATTCTATGATTAACACCATATTTGCCTAGAGTTTTTCTAAATACCCCATGAATAAAATGAGAACCACCATCAGTAATTAAAAATCTAGGTACTCCAAACCTGGGAAAGATGATGTCCTTAAGCATCTTCATTGATATGGCATGATCTGCACTTTTCTTTGGAATTGCTTCAACCCATTGATGACCCACAAGTATATGGGATCGCAACAGTCTTCGAGGGTAGTATAACCCAATTTATTGATTCGACACAAGGGGAGCCAAAGAATATTTATAAGCCTTAACAACTGAGTTGTCAATTCAACTGCACCTGGAAATAGTCTTGCTCATAGTAGCTTATCGGTAGCAACAGTTTTGTAGTAGCAATAGCAAAGTAACAGCAGCGGTAAGATAAAGGCAGTAGTAACAATGGTAGCAAATAGCAGGATGACGGGCGTTGCATGGACAAGACTATTCATGTAATATCAAGATCTAGGGAATTTGCAGATAAATAAGATAAAGCATCCAAGTACTAAATAATCATAGGCATGTGTTCCGTATATAGTCATACGTGCTCACAATGAGAACTTGCACAACATCTTTTGTCCTGCCAACCCGTTGTAGCGGGGCCTCAAGGGAATCTACTGGCAATTAAGGTACTCCTTTTAATAGAGTACCGGAGAAAAGCATTAACACTCCGTGAACACATGTGATCCTCATATCACAGCCATCCCCTCCGATTATCCCAATTTCTGTCACTTCGGGGCCTCGGGTTCCGAACAATGATATGTGTAAATAACTTGCAGGTAATATCACAAACAATACTATCATCATGAATCAATAACATGTTCAGATCTGAGATCATGGCACTCGGGACCTAGTGACAAGCATTAATCATTACAAGTTGCAACAATGTCAAAAAGCACTAACAAAGATACTAGGCACCATGCCCTAACAATTTGATGCAATTACATGATAGATCTCATCCAATCCCTACCATCCACATAGCCTACTGCGGGGGATTACTCACTCATGGATGGGGGAAACATGGATGCTTGATGGAGAGGCGTTTGTGATGATGATGGTGATGATATCCTCCAATTCCCCGTCCCAGCAGGGTGCCAGAACGGAGTTTCTTGTTCTGAATCGCGGTTTCTAGTGGTGGCGGCGCATCGGAACTCTATCTGGAAAAACGTCGAACCCCTCCCCCTCTGTTTTTAGGTCAGAGGGCTTATGTAGGCGAAGGGGGAGACCAAGGGGGGTGCCCGAGGTGTCCACACCACCCCCTGGTGTGTCCTAGCCTAGCCCGAGCCACCAGGTGGTGTGGGCCCCTCGTGGCCCTTCTTTGTCTCGTCTTCTGGCTCCGTGCGTCTTCTGGTAAAATAGGAGTTTTGCGATATTTTCGGTATTTTTCCTGAAAGTTGATTTCTTGCACAAAAACTAGACACCAAAGGAATTCTGCTGAAAACAGAGTCATTCCATGTTAGTTGTATCCAGATCACACAAATTAGAGGAGAAACAATAGCAAAAGTGTTCGGGAAAGTAAATACGTTTTGGACGTATCACCCATTTTGTAACATAACCCACTACAATCAAAATATGAGTGTGTTTTGTTTTTTATGGGGGGAGGGTCCCATAAAGTCAAATCTGCATAAATCAAATGGTTCAAGAGGCAGTGAATAGTTCATAGGCATTTCATTTCTATTACCAATATTTTCGATGCGTTGGCATTTGTCACAAGCTTTAACATAATTAGCGTAATCCTTAAATAAAGTAGGCCAATAAAAACAAGATTGTAATACCTTTGCAGCAGTGCGGTCTCCTGCATGATGTCCTCCATAAGGGTTGTCATGACAATCCCTTGTGATAGCATGCTGCTCGAACTCAGGGACACAACATCTAATAATACCGTCTACACTTTTCTTATAAAGAAATGGGTCATCCCAAAAATAATGCTTAAGATCACAAAAGAATTTCTTTCTTTGTTGGTATGTGAAATGTGGTGAGTAACTTTTCCAACAATGAAATTAGCATAATCAACAAACCATGGTGAAGCTACTCTAGCAGCAGACACATTAATGTTTGCTAGTTGTACATTTGCAAAGCTATCATTAATAGGAATAGGATCTACCGAAATGTTCTCCATTATAGATAAATGATCATCTACCGGGTTGTCCTCACCTTTCCTATCTACAATATGTAGGTAAAATTCTTGTAGTAAAAGAACCCATCTTATAAGTCTAGGCTTAGCATCTTTTTTGTTCATAAGGTATTTAATAGCAGAATGATCGGTGTGCACTATTACCTTAGAGTCTACAATGTAAGGTCTAAACTTGTCACATGCAAAAAGTACAGCATAGAACTATTTTTAAGTTGTAGCATAATTTCTTTGGGCGCCATGAAGAGTTTTACTAGCATAATATATCACATTTAGTTTCTTATCACACATGATTTCAAATGGAAAATTCCAATTAGGAGGTTGAATTATAGGAGCACTTATCAAATCATTCTTTAAAACATCAAAAGACTCTACACAATCATCATTAAAAGAGAATGGAACATCTTTTTGCAAAAGATTTGTTAGAGGCTTGGATATTTTTGAAAAGTCTTTGACAAACCTTCTATAGAAACCAGCATGACCAAGAAAGCTTCTTATACCTCTTATATCCCCAGGATATGGTAAATTCTCTATGGCTTCTATCTTGGCACGGTCCACTTCAATGCCTCTACCTTAAACTCGGTGTCCAAGAACAACACCTTCTGTCACCATGAAATGGCACTTCTCCCAATTTAGGACTAAGTGTTGGTCCTCACAACGCTGCAAAACTTTGTTAAAATTAAACAAGCAGTTTTCAAAATAGGTACCATACACAGAAAATCCATCCATGAATACTTCCATAATTTTCTCAATATAATCAGCAAATATAGCATTCATGCATCTTTGAGCAACAAGTTCATTTTCATCATTTGGAACCACAGTGATTGCACCATTTTTAGGCACACAATGGACAGGACTTACCCATTTACTATCAGCTATGGGATAGATAATACCTGCCTCAGTGAGTTTGATTACCTCTTTTCTTACCACTTCTTTCATTCTTGGATGAAGATGGCGTTGATATGTTGGAGATATGCCCAAGAGGCAATAATAAAGTGGTTATTATTATATCTTTGTGCTTATGATAAATGTTTACATCCCATGCTATAATTGTATTAATCGAAAACATTAATACTTGTGTGTTTTGTAAACATAAAAGAGTCCCTAGTAAGCCTCTTGGTGAACTATCTTGTTAATTAATAGATGATCATCATTTCCTGATCATGGACATTGGATGTTATTAATAACAAGATCATATCATTAGGATAATGATGTGATGGACACACACCCATAGTAAGCATAGCATAAGATCAAGTCATTAAGTTTGTTTTTCTACAACTTTTCAGATACATAGTAACCTAATCCTTCGACCATGAGACCATGTTAATCACTATCACCGGATGAATACTTTGATGACATCAAACACCAATTCCATAACTGGGTGGTTATAAATGTGGCATTAGGTATTTCTGAAAGTATGTGTTGAAGCGCATGGATCAAGAGTGTGATTTTTCCATCCATATGACGGATAGATATACTCTGGACCCTATTGGTGGAATGTCATCCAATTGGCTTACAAGCATGTGGCTAGGTTAGAAGGAATGTCATATCACGGAACGAGTAAATATTACTTATCGATAATGAGGTTGAACTAGGTATGGAAATACCGACGATCGAACCTCAGATAAGTAAAGTATCGCGCGACAAAGGGAATTGGTATCGTATGTGAATGGTTAATTCGATCACGAAGTTATCGTTTAATATGTGGGAGACATTATGGATCTCTAGATCCCGCTATTGGTTATTGACCAGAGAGGTGTCTCGATCATGTCTACATCGCGAACCTTAGGGTGACACACTTAAGGTTCGATGTTGTCTAAGTAGATATGGAATATGAGCTGGAGACTGAATGTTGTTCGGAGTCTCAGATTGGATCTAGGACATCACGAGGAGATACGGAATGGTCCGGAGAATAAGATTCATATAAGCAAAGTTGTTTTCCGGGGTTCGGAAAAGTTTTCGGTATTTTAACCGGAGCTTCTAGAATGTTCTAGAGGGACCACAAGTGGGTCCACCACCCCGTGGGGGGTGACTTGGGATGTGGCATGTCGTGGGGGCCCTAGGGTCCAGCCGCACCAAGCCCAAAGGGGTCAACCGGCTAGCACTAGGAAGAAGGGGTCAAACCCTAATTTGGTAAGGGGGAAACTTGGAGGGCAAGTTCCCACCTCTTCCCCCTTGGCCGCCGAGTTGGGGGTGGACTCGGCCAGGGTGTAAACCCTGGCTTCAACCCCCCCATCTATGTAAGGAGGGGTGGGGCGCCCCCTTTCCCCTCACCCTCAACCCTAGCCACCGGCTTCCTCCCTCCTCCACCATACTGCAATGGCTTAGACGAAGCCTGTCATCGGATTGTTGACAAGTACGCCATAGGGGGTCCTAGTGGCGTTGGAAGGATGGGGTGTGAGTCGTCGGATGTTCCAGGAGTGGTGAGCACAAGTTTACCTAGGTTCAGATCTGACTGCGGTGATCGGATCCTACTCCTGCTAGCAACCCAGTAATATATCGGTGTAAGCCGGATGTTACAGCGGATTACAAGAGAGGTTCGCCTGTGCGAGTTGGTTGTAGTTGTGTGTATTGAGTTGTGTCGTAAAGGCTCCCATAGGGCTGGTTTATATAGATACCAGGGCCTAGGGTTACAGGAGAGACCTATCCGGCTACGTTACAGAGTCGGTAACTACGTACATCTTGGACTACAAGTAATACTATAAGCCTAAGTCGGTAACTCTTCTGGGCCTTGTCGTAGCCGGAACTGGCTCCTCCTCTTTCTCTGACTGGGCCACCCATGAAGCATAGCTCTAACTCATTGGTGGGCCACTCTGGTCAGCGAGTCCTGTGGGTATACCCGGAAAGTATATCCCCAACAGTAGCCCCCAGAAGTCTCCAAGATCCAAAGTCGGATAAATCGTCTAGCTTCATCGTTTCTTCGTCTTCAGAATCTTGAAGGGTTCGCAAAAAATTTGTTCATTAATGTAGGATTCCGAGTCAATTGATTCGGATATGGTTTGCTCTGACCTTAGTCTTTTCCCTGCTTAGTTTTAAACATAAGCCGAATTTTTCAGCGGCGTGCGGACTGACAACTTTTTAGACCAGGTCCTGTCACTGACGGGAGTCCCATCAGCACAACCATTGGTGGGTTCGTTCCTTACAGAATAGAACGACGTTTCAATGCCTGCGCGAAAATCGAGGGGGCGGAAGAGTCGCGAGGAAGCTAACTCCCCCTCTCCTATACGCGTGGCAATAATCGCGCGTGTTATCGCACGAATCTTGACAGAGAGACAAATAAAGAGGGGAAAGAAACTCTTTCTCTCAGATTCATCTTTCCATCGCTTCATTCATTGCCTCCTCGTACTCCTCGAGAGCTCCGCACCAGTTCCCATCTACGCACCATGAGAAAAAATCTCTCCTTCCCCCACCAGCCCTTTTCCTCCAAGATCCATGGCTGCTGCCTCGACCTCAGGAGCGGCGGCGGGTTCATTGGCGGCGGAATAAAGGAAGATGCGGGGCCTATAGATCCCCAGTGTCATGGACAACATGGAACTCTAAGTCATGCATGACGAAGGGTTCATCGTCGCTGGTGCGTAGCAGAGCACCTCAGGGCACTCCATTCCCGCCCCGCTCGACGGCGAGAGGGTGTTGTTCGGCACGCACGTCGACCGCGACCTCATCTTGCCACCGTCGGACTTCCTCGTCTAGGTCTTCAACTACTATGGTGTGCAACTCCATAATCTTCCTCCCAACTCACTGCTTGAGCTTAGTGCTCATGTAGCTTTGTGCGAGGGGTTTCTTGGCATTAGGCCAAGTCTCACCCTTTTCTGGTACTATTATGGTACTCGGAAGAATTCTATTAGCGCCGGTGTGACTTACACCACCGACACCCTTAGCTTAGTCCTCAGGAGAAACCGAGTTTATCCTAGGATTAATGCTAGCGAATCCGTCAAACGCTGGGTCGGAACTTTCTTCTATCACAAGGATATTCCGGCTCTAGGAAAGGTGGAAGGTCTTCCGGCATTCTCCGACGCCACCGCGTCCCACCAGAATTCATGGGACGCGGAAGCACCGGAATTGTCGGATATCTTAATCCTCGCCAAGAGGTGGATTGAGTTTTTGATGAAACATGAGGGTCTTCGTGGATCTGACTTGATCCACTGCTGGCTGGAGCGTCGGATTCAGCCTCTCCAGCACCACGGAGAATGCCTCATGCACCAGATCACGAGCGACAAGAAGGACAAGATGTGGGTCAGTTCTAGCCGGATTCCGGCTAAGGACTACAAGACCCTCATGCAATTTCTGATCAAAGAAAGAGTGGAACGCAAGATTCTAGAAGTCTCCATGAAGATGTATACGACCAACCGTTCTCTCACTCCAGTAAATATTTCTGACTCTGCTTTCGTGTTTCGTCGTTCTTTTTTTGTTCTTCCTCCGACTCTATTTTCATCGATGCCTTTTCGACTTTGTCAGCTCGAGAAACTATCCGAGTCCGAGCTAGTTCCACTAGAGGGCTATGCTTCAGACAACCCAGAGGCGACGGAGGATGATGAGGCGCAAGTAGTTGCCGCCCCCGCCTCCAAGAAGTGTAAGGCAAAAGAAGTTGTTGCTGTTGGTAGCCAAGTGCTACCAGTAGTTAAAAAGTAAGCACCCTATCTTTGGTTTTTAGTACTCTTGTACCTTTGTTTCTTTCCAGAGCACACCTGATACTTAGGATTTTTGTGTTCTAGAGCTAAATCGGTTCTGAAGAGCAAGACCAAGCCGGACAACAAGCCGTGCAAGCAGATGCATCAGCAGAAGCTTGTTATCTCCCCTGTTGTGCGGCCATCGACTCCATCCACTACTCCATCAGCATAGGAAGCATCTGCCTCTCCTGTTGCTGGAAACATCTCGAAAGCCCTGGTCATCGCTGATGATCAGGACACTAACAAGGGTGAACCCATTAAGGGTAATGATCCCATGGTAATATCCATAGGAACAATGGATAAAGTGGCCGGCTCCGCTATCCCTGGCCTCAAGAGGAAAGAAAAGGAAGAGATCCTCAGACTGGCTCAATCCAGTCTTGAGAAGCAAACCTTGACTCCAGAGGCAGCGAGCCAAGAGGAGGAAGATGTCAAGCTGGTTAGTATCCTGGACCAAATTTTGGTCCGGGATGCTAAAGTTTAATCTGGTGAACTTCTAGCGACGGATGTTCCTTCCCTCACCCTTATCGAGAAGGTGTTTCATAGCACCAAACTCGGATTTGAAAAGATGCACCTGGAACACATTGTAAGTTTCTAATTCTTATTTGTATTTATTATCATATCCTCTATCCCCCAAGCATGAAGTTGGATAAACATTGTTGGATCCGAATTTATGCTTTTAGGTTGTAAAAGAACGATGTAGTGTAGCCCCAAAGGCTCGTGCTGTGAATTTACTTAGCTAAATTTGCAGCTCGAGTCTTAGTAGCCGTATGACGGTATTCCGTCTCCATACTTACAGAAAATTGCATCTTCCAACCAGGAATTGCTCAAGAATATTAACAACAAGCGCAAAGAAATCAAAGATTTGCGTCTTGAGGATTCAAAGTTGAAAATTGAGAAAGATGAAGCAGAAGGTAAACTTTTCTGACTTCCTCTTAATCAGTTATCTTTTTTGTCATAGTCAAACTTTGCTTTGTCCGACTAATTTTTTGTCTTTGCAGAATTGTTATGCCAATCCAGCAAAATGGTGGAGCAATCCGAGAACTTCAAGGTCTTGGAAATGGAGAATGCCGAACTCTGAGACAAGCTCGAGAAGCTAACTTTAGAATCAGACAAATCCATTGTTGTTGTCCTAGAATCGAGCAACCATAAAACTGTGAGGCTTGAGAATCTCATAGCCCTTTGAGACAAGGAACTAGCCGATCTCAAGAAGGACTTTGATATTCAGATGGATCTTGCCCAAGCCACAGCCAGTGAATTGAATAGCCTCCACAAGGAGCATGATGAATGGAATCACTCTATGCTAGGTAAGATTTCCGAATCTTTTCTTTGTGTTGTTCATTTTCCGACTTTCGTTTTCAGCCGAATTTTGACTTTTGGTTCTTTTCCAGCCCCCCTGAATCTTTCTGACTCTCCTACCTCCGAACCTCGCCTCGAGCGCATTAAGCTCGTCGGAGATGTCTTGTACGACTTCCGCCAAACTCTAGAAGAGGTCGGTGAAGCCGTCAAGCTTTCCGACTTGCACACAATGTCAGTGCACGAGGTAAGGGACAAGCTCAAGGAGATTCCGAAGCTGATCGAAGACTGGAAGATCTCCTACGCTCGGGCTGCTGCACAAACAGCTCTGACGATGGTGATGAGCCACCACAACAAGATGGAAATCTGGCACGTCACCAAGGGCATTGTCGAGGATGATGATGAGGGTAACCCGCAAGACATCAAGGCCATCCAAGAGTCGTGTGCAGGTTATGCTTGTCGCGTGGCGGAGATGACCAACTATACAACGTTGTTCTTCGGCTCTGTTGTCGTGCCTCCCTTGCCCCAAGAGCCAGAAGCCAGCAATGCTTCCGAGTCTGAGATCGAGGGTGAACATGTTGTTGACTCCAGTGCTCCACCTGCTTCATCACCACCGCCTGCAGCATAACAATTTCTATACATTATCTTGAACTTATGGCAATGTAATGATGGATACAATATTTATTTTGTGTTGGTCCTGTAAAAACGAAATGCTTTTACTGTCTTAGCACTTTTGCTTTTATGCATGTGCTTGAAAAAAATTCTGAAGCACGTTGCATTTTTATGCCTATACTTATCGGTTTATCTGGCTCTCTGCCTCGTCCCTTTCATGGGTCGGCCAACCTTTAGTATGTAAACTTTTCCGAGCAACGAAGCGTAATTGCTAAACCAGTTTAAACTCGGAAACAAAGCCGGCTTCCAGTACCAATAACTCATTACTCGAAAAATTCCCGCGTCTAAGCAATCAGATAAAGAATCAAAGTATAGACAGTAAATTAAATTTTGTACCCTAAGGTAACATTTTTAGATATTCAAAAATCGTAACCAGAATGAACATGAGCATAAAGTACTTTCAAGCATTCTGGGATTTTTGAGAAAATTACATGCTCTTTTGGAAATAAGATGGCAAAAACTTCTCAAAGATAAAATATGAGGAAACCAACACTTTATTTCACTTTGAACATGTACATATATGATTACAAGGAAATATAACTAAGAATAGAAGGGACGTAGCTGTGCAATATTCCATGTACGATCTATTTCATCCGGGTCTGTGCTGCCACCAGCTCTCTTTCTCTTCCGAGTATCAGGACTTTCCTTGATTGGTCTCATGTCGGTTAAATAATACGACCCATTATGCAGAACTCTGCTAACCATAAAAGGTCCTTTTAAAATTGCGGAAAATTTGTGCTTTCTCTTTTGCACAAGTTGGAGAACCAAATCGCCTTTTCTGAAAGGACGATTTTGCACTCTCTGACTATGATACTTGCGCAACTTTTGCTGGTAGGCTGTAGATCTCTACTCAGCAACGACGCGTACTTATTCAATTATATCGAGATCATCTTGTCGAGAAACTTCTGCATCTTCTTCGATATAGGCTTTGACTCATGGATACTGATGAATTATATCACTCGGAAGAACTGCTAATGCACCATAGACCAAGAAGAAAGGAGTATAGCCAGTTGATCTGTTAGGAGTTGTATGTAAGCTCCATATCACAGACGGTAATTCTTCCGCCCAAGCCCCCACGGCCCGACGAAGCGGTGCCTCGAGGCGAGGTCGGATTCCTTGCAAAATAAGGCCATTAGTTCTTTCGACTTGTCCATTAGCTTGTGAATGTGCGACTGATGCAATATCAAGTCGGATCCCTTGTTCTTCGCAGAATTCGGCAAGTTCCTCCATGGAAAAAATGCTCCCATTGTCAGTAATTATACTGTGCGGATATCCGAATCTGATGATTACGTCTTCGAAGAATTTTCTGGCTGTGGCTCCATCGCAACTTGTTACGGGTTTGGCCTTAATCCATTTTGTAAATTTATCCACCATCACTAGTAGGTGAGTAAATCCACATTTTGTCATGCGAAACGGCCCTACCATATCAAGCTCCCATACCGCAAATGGCCGTGTAATAGGGATTTTTCGCAGTTGTTCAGTCGGAACATGTGCCTGATGAGCGTACTTTTGGTAGCTCTTGCACGTTTTGACCAGTTTATCAGCATCCGCCTTAGCTGTAAGCCAAAAGAATTCATGTCGAAAAGCTTTTGCCACTAAGGATCTGGCTGCAGCGTGATGACCATACTCGCCTTCGTGGATTTCTCTTAAGATTTCTACTCCTTCTTCCGAAGAAATACATCTCTGAAACACGCCATAAACACTCCGTTTATAGAGCTCACCATTTATTATAGTGTAGGCTTTTGCTTGTCGGACAATCTGCCGGCTCAAGACTTCGTCTTCGGGTAATTTTTCGTCTATCACGAAATCCAGATAGGGTTTTGTCCAGCTAGGAATTACAGCCAGAACTGCTATTAAAGGTGAGTCGGATTTCGTTGGATAGTCCTCATCAACTCCGACTATGGAGGGGACCCTTAATGCTCTAAAAAAGCTCCATCCGGTACTTGTTTCCACACAGAGCCTATCCTTGATAGAGCATCCACTTCCTCATTTTCTGCTCGAGGGATGTGTTGAACCTTAAAACCCTCGAACAATTTAGATAGTTCATCCACAACAGCTTTGTATGCTGCCATGTGTTTATTTGTGTTGCAGATGTCGGATACTTGCTGAGCAACTAAATCCGAGTCTCCGTAACACATGAGTCTTGATATGCCAATGTTTTTGGCCATTCGTATTCCATGCAGCAGTGCTTAATACTTGGCAATATTATTGGTTGTTGTGAAGTGTATTTGCAACACATAGAACAACTTATCTCCTTGGGGCGATTTGAGGACCACGCCAGCCCCCGAGCCTCCTCGTGCTTTTGATCTGTCAAAGTGGAGGGTCAAAAATTCCGAGTCTGGAGGACTTGTGTTTTCTACCATTTCTGTCCAATCAACGACAAAGTCGGCAAGTATTTGGGACTTGACTGCTATATGTGGTTTGTACTCAATGTCGAAAGCTGCAAACTCTATTCCCCACTTTGCGATACGTCATGTGGCGTCGCGGTTATTGATTATATCTCGCAGGGGGGCAGTGCTCACCACTATGATATTGTGCTCTTGAAAATAGTGGCGTAGCTTTCTGGATGCAAAGAACACTCCATAAGCTAGCTTTTGATGGTATGGATACCATTGTTTTGATTCTGTCAGGACCTCACTCAGATAACAAGTTGGCCACTGCTACTTATGCTCGTGGCCTTATTCCTCGCGCTCAACTACTGTTACCACACTTATGACCTTGTTGGTCGCTGCAATGTAGAGTAACATAGGCTCCAAAGGTTCTGACGTTGTGAGAACTGGTGGGTTTGAAAGCAAATCTTTCAAACTTTGCAGAGCAGTTTCGGCTTCTTGAGTCTAGACAAATTTGTCGGTTTTCTTCAAGAGTTTGTACAATGGTGCGGCTCTTTCGCCAAGCCGGCTGACGAACCGACTCACTGCTGCAATACAACCAGGGAGACGCTATACGTCCTTCAGGCGATTCGGCCTGGTAATATTTAAGATAGCCTTGATTTTTTCTCGGTTCACCTCTATGCCTCGCTCTGAGACGATGAAACCTAACAATTTTCCGGCTGGGATTTCAAATAAACACTTCTTCGGATTTAGCATCATGTTGAATTTTCGTAGACTAGCAAATGGTTCATCCAAGTCAGAAATTAAATTTTCCTTCTTTTTGGACATAACTGCTATGTCGTCTACGTATACATGGATGTTGCGTCCAATTTGGTCGTTGAGATAACGTTGCATAGTACGTTGATATGTTGCTCCTGCGTTCTTTAAGCCAAAAGGCATAGTTTTGTAGCAGAAGGTTCGGAAAGGAGTGACGAAAGACGTCTTAATTTGATCGTACTTTTTCATCGGTATTTGGTGATATCCGGAATATGCGTTGAGAAAACAGAGTAGTTTCGACCTTGCCGTTGAGTCGATAACTTGATCGATTCTAGGCAAAGGGAATGGATCTTTTGGGCATGCCTTGTTCAAAGCGGTATAATCAACACCCATCCTTAAATCAATGGTGTCCTCTTTAGGGACGAGTACAGGATTTTCCATCCAATCTGTATGGATGACCTCTGTTATAAAATCCGATAATTCTAGCCGGGCTAATTTCTTGGCTATTGCTTTGCGCTTTTCATCACCAAACCGCCGTAAGGACTGTTTGACGGGTTTAGCGTTAGGGTACACATTAAGAGAGTGCTCGGCAAGTTCCCTAGGTACTCCGGTCATGTCAGAAGGCTGCCATGCGAAGATATCACTATTAGCTTTGAGGAACTCGAAGAGCGCGCTTTCCTATGCGTGGCCTAAGCCTACCCCTATGTTCGTCGTCTTGGAGGGATCATCTTCCTTCAGCGACATTTTCTTTGTCTCTTCCAATGCCTTGAACTGCAAACTTGGCTTCGGCACCTCGTTCTTCATAGCGGGCATCTCAGACGGATTGATGGTCTTCTTGATCTCCTGCTACTCCTAGGCGTGCAGCACGGCTTCGGCAAAGGCAGCAGATCCTTCGCCGCACTCTCGCGCCTTCATCGGATTTCCTCGTACGGTGATTACGCCCTTTGGACCTGGAAGTTTAATCATGTTGTAGATGTAACAGGGACGAGCCATGAACGCCCAGTAAGTCGGACGTCCGAAGTTGGCGTGGTAAGCACTTTTGAACAGTACCACCTCGAAAGAGAGTGGCTCGGTCCGGTAATTGTCTCGGGTTCCGAATGTCACGTCTAGAGTAATCTCACCTAGAGAATCCACCTATCTCCCTGGTACAATGCCATGGAAAGTTACACTGCTGTGACTCAACTGGCTCTCGTGCAGCTTCATGCGGTGGATCATTTCGATGTGGAGAATGTTGATGTTGCTTCCACCATCCATGAGTGTTTTAGAAAACTCATAGCCATCAATAAGAGGATTGACGATCAGAGGGTACTTTCCCCGACGATGTGTTTTCCTCGGGTGATCTAAATGATCAAAGGTGATGGTTACATCCGACCAATCCAGAAACTGTGGGACATCCGGAACCGTGGCATTGAGCTCATGGAGAACCGCCTTCTTTTCCTTGGCAGGTTGGGATCCAAGGAAGCAGACGTATGCGTCTTTCTTAGTCGGAAAAGTTTTCTTTCCATCCGACTTGGGATCTACAACGGCTTCCGCTTCTTCCATGTCGGAATCTTCCTTGGGATCCTTTCCTTTCTCGGATTTTTTCTTTCCTTTTCGTCGCTTGGCTATGTAGCCAGCGGATTCGTCTTTCTTGATGTCGTCATTAAAACGACACTCGATTTTTGTGTGGGTAGATCCTCCGTTACTATCCAAATGGTGGACACATGGATTATTGGCAATGTCAGCCCAGGTATAGGTTCTTCCGGGTTGCTGGTCTCCTCTGCTCTGGATTCGGGAAGTTCCACGGCCTCTACCCTGGCCGCCTCTGTGCCCTCCTCGTCCTCCAGATCCGAACGTTGCGTCGACAGCTGCGTTATCCGGAGTCGGCTTTTCGTCCGAGGTGTTCTTGGACTTCTGAGTTTTCTTTGGTTTCTTGGCCGCATTGGGATTGGCCAGAATATTTAGCAGCCCTTCTGAATTATCATCGGCATCAGCGTATTTGCTTGCCGTTTCTATTGTTTCTCCCAAATCTGTGACGTAATCACGCTTTAGTCTGTGACGTAAAAGTCTGACTGGAAGTCCTGCAATAAAAGCTTCTATCGCAGTTTGCTCGTTCACTCCCTCACAGGAGTTCTTCGTATTGATCCAGCGTCCGAGGTAATCCTGGCAGGTTTCTCCGGGTCTTTGCATGCAACGCTGCAAGTCTCCAACTGTGCAGGGCCTCCTGTATGTTCCCTCGAAGTTTGAAAAGAATGCACTTTGCATATCATACCAGTAGGTATTGAATTCTCTGGCAGTTCATTAAGCCATGATCGAGCCGTATTCCTCAGTATAAGTGGGAGATATCGGACTGCAACCAAGTTGTTTCCTCCTTTGGCGATGCAGCAAGCCTGGAAAAAATCCTAGAGCCGAGTATCTGGCCGAGTTGTGCTGTCATAGGGCTGAATGTGTTTAGCGATACCAAAATCAACCAGAAATCTGGTTTGATGTATGCATGGTCCAAAGCACTTGGGTCCCACATACACATCTTCTTCCTCGTACCGCCGCGCTTCTATGTTTAATTCGATGCGATGGCGAGCGTCGTTTGGCGAGAGAGATCTGCACCTTGGAGGCTCATGGTTTCTGCGCGGTGGAGTCGGATTTCTGCTTCTCTCGCCATTGCCACCTCCGTCCCTTCGGCTTCCATGGCTGCGACGTGATCCCTCATGGTCGCTGCTAGTAGGCGATGGTGGCCCTGGTGGATTATTTCCGGCTGGGTTTCTTGGTGGTGGCGGTGGAGCCTCATTATGCTGACTCTGATGCCTGTTTCTTCGGGCCCCGTCCCTACTAGATTCAGGACGATCCGGATCATCTCTTTCTTCGGCATTGCTAGCCGGATGGCTCGGTGGTGGCATCCTTAGCCGATCTTGCACCTCTCGCTGGAGGCATGTTTCCGGGTCTTCTCTGTAGCGATTATTTTGCCGACGATGGTCCTGATGAGGGACCATGGCCCTCATTGCGTCTTTGGCCGCAACCGGAATAACTCTTGCCCAGTCATGTGTCGGCCGACGAGAGTGGTCGTTTGAGCCGGTTCTTGAATTCTATTCTTCTCCACAGGGATGGTAGCGTTGAGTCGTATCCCTGTGAAGGCTTACGTCAGCGCTTTGGTTAGCGCCAGTGTGGCAAAACTCGGATTTTGAGGCCAGTTTGCCACTAAATGACGCGGCTGTCTTCTGCTGCCTTAATCCTTTGTCCAGTAACGCGACGCACTGCTAGACCTACTGTGGAGACGGATTGTTGGCGAGGATGGCTTGAGATGCAGTAGCGTTTTCCAACGGTGTGCTGTAGACTCGGATCTTCTTTCCATCTTTTCCGTCAAATAGATCTTTGTGGATATCCGGGTTCTTGCTAGCAAGAAACGGACCTCCCCTTGTCTTGTTTGGGTGTCGCTTTAAATCTGACTGATATTTGGTAGGATCACTATCTAACTGCTGTCTCATCTCGATGATGCGCATAGCCTCTTCAAGTAGAAACAAGCGGTGCTTTTCCAGGTCCTCAACCCTTTTCTCCAATGCCTCCGGTATAAGATCCAAAGCCATTGGGATTGGAATCGTGAGCGTATCTCTGTAAATTTCACGTGCACCCTTGGTGACAACGTGTCCATCCACAGGAGGGTCGATCAGGGTGGTAATAATCGGATCTCCGTCCTGATTCTCTATCTTGATATCTTCATCAACTTTTTCTTCATTAGCTTCTTCAACGTCCGGCTCTGTCGGTGTCGGATTTTTGTTCTTCTTCTTCTTCTTTGACCGCCCAGTAGACTTGACGTGCGTACCAGTGGCAAAGACGGCTTTCGGTCCGGTACCGGGGGATAAACTTCCGTCGGTACTTTCTGTCATGGTTGGCTTGTGGAACTCGGAGGAATCTCTGGTGTCCATCTCATCCTACGAGGTGTAGCTTTCATCCATGCTATCATATGGACTAGTAGAATTTCTGGATCACCTTGCGTTGACTTGGAGGCGTGTTCTTGTTCGTACTCCTCCATCTCTTTGTCAAAGTCTCGAAGTTCCTGCGACATGATTGATTCCATCGGTGAGCCAGATAAGTCGGTGTTTTCTTCGATTATGCCTAGGACCGAATCGCTACCAGCTCCAGCATCGACAGAGTCAGATCCAGTGCTTATGTTGTATACAAAACAGTGCTTCTTCTTGTTCATGTTCTTCAAGTAGTGGCACAGGTGGGTTTCCGCCTCTTCCATCTCAAAGTTCTCCATGATGTCGGAGATTGCTTCATAATCGATGTAGGGGCGCTTCATCATCTTCTCTATCCTGTGCTTCAAGGGTAGTTTTTCTGCTACGGCGTCTTGTACAACGGATCCGTAGCGGATATATTCTTCATCCATGTATCTGATCTCTTCAGGGAGATCAGATCCGGATTTTTCTTCCGCCTCTTCTTCCACTACAGGAGTGGGCTAGGTGGGTTTGATTGTTTCCGGGATCTTGAACTCTTTCGCCTCTGCGGATAAAGTAGATCCGGATTTTTCTTCCACCATGGTCATCACCTCAAGGGTGGGTTGGGCGGGTTCAGCAAAACCGAGATAGATATCGATCTCGACGATAGACATGATCGTGTAGGTCGTCACGGGTTTCGAAGCCGGAATCCAGGTCTCGTCGAGGAAGATGAGAGCGACATCACTGGCGTAGACCACGCGACCCATGGCGATTGTTTCGCCGATTCCTGCACGCGTAGATTCTGCCTGGAACATGCTCCAAAGGTCACCTGGCCCACGGTGGGTGCCAACAAATATGCCATAGGGGGTCCTAGTGGCGTTGGAAGGATGGGGTGTGAGACGTCGGATGTTCCAGGAGCGGTGAGCACAAGTTTACCCAAGTTCAGATCTGACTGTGATGGTCGGATCCTACTCCTGCTAGCAACCTAGTAATATATTGGCGTAAGCCGGATGTTACGGCGGATTACAAGAGAAGTTCGCATGTGCGAGTTGGTTGTGGTTGTGTGTATTGAGTTGTGTCGTAAAGGATCACATAGGGCTGGTTTATATAGATACCAGGGCCTAGGGTTACAGGAGAGACCTATCCGGCTACGTTACAGAGTCGGTAACTATGTACATCTTGGACTACAAGTAATACTATAGGCCTAAGTCGGTAACTCTTCTGGGCCTTGTCGTAGCCGGAACTGGATCCTCCTCTTTCTCTGACTAGGACGCCCGTGAAGCATAGCTCTAACCCGTTGGTGGGCCACTCTGGTCAGCGAGTCCTGTGGGTATACCCGAAAAGTATATCCCCAACAAAGCCCTGCAAAAATCTTCTCCTCCACCACCACCATGTTGTCGTGCTGCTGAGATTCCGAGGAGATCTACTACCTCCGCTGCCCGCTGGAATAGGAAGAGGAAGGTCTTCATTAACTCTGTACGTGTGACCGAGTGCTTAGTGATCGTCTATGCGATATTGAGATCGGCAAGTGATCGACTATATCAGCCATGAGATCTAATCGTGTTAACGCTTTGGATCTATGAGGGTTAGTTCTCTACAATCTCGTTGCACCGATCTCGTAGATTAGATCTTAGCTTTTCGATAGATTGGATCTTGGTTTTGTGTGTTCTTGCGATAGAAATTTTTTGTTTTCCCTGCAACGAACCCTACATGATAGTCAACAACAGGCTTTTCATCTTCTTCCAAGTTAATCTTATGCATGCATAAAGCAGGGCTTATACCTTTCAAATCATCAAGTGAATAGCCAATGGTTCGCCTATGAGCTCTCAATACTTCAAGTAATTGTGATTCTTATTCATCTGAAAGGTTAGCACTAATAATAACAGGATATATTTTCTTATTATCAAGGAATGCACATATCTTCAGGCAATGGTTTAAGTTCAAAACTGGTAGTTCTCCTAGATTATTAGGTGGAATATATAATTGTAGTTGTGGTGGTTGTTGAGATTAGATCTTCTTTCTCTTCTTCAAATGTCTCCTCTTGATTCAACACATATCGTTCCATCATGTTCGATGAGGCAACTACCACTGAAGCAAGAGTCTCCACTATATCTTTATAGAGTTTTTTCCTTTTCTAAATGTTTATAAGTAAACATTGGAAAGTTAAACTCAAGTCTTTCACCAGCAAATTTAGTGAATACTTTCTATTTTAGTAAATTAATTTCAGCACCAACAGTATGTAAGAAAGGTCTACCAAATATAACGGGACAAAATTCATCTTGGGAGCAACCAAGCACAATAAAATCAGTAGGATACTTAATCTTTCCAACTAACACTTCAACATCTCTAAGAATACCAATAGGACAAATATACTCTTTATTAGCAAGTCGGATAGTTATACATGTATCTTCCATGTTGATTTGATCAATATCGGGCTTGATTTCAAGCTATAGAAAATATGAAATCACACTTATACTTGCTCCAATATCACAAAGTCCATGATAACATGAAGTCCCAATAGTACATGATATGATAGGTTTCCCAACTCTAGTGGTATTACCTTTTATTACCTTGGTAGAATCCTCACATAAATAAACACCACAAGGTGTTTCTTCATTTAATTCTTTAATAGCCAAAATTTGATGTTGGACTTGAATTTGTTCATATGGTTCATGGCATCTTCTATCACTTTTATTAGTGATAGTAGTGAGTAAATTTTCCTTCACTTTGCTAGGATAAGGAGGAGCTTCAAAGATCTCTTCTATCTTAGGAGATGAGACTTCATGAACCTGTTTCACAACTTTAGAAACATATGCAGAATTTTTAAGAGGTTCAACAAATACATTAAACCCTTTCTTTGTAATATTAAGATGGTTAGCAAAAGATTTAGCAATTTCTACTAAAACATGAGGGTCAATGCCAAACATGTTCTTGAGTCCCTCAAATAATATAGAAGTAGAGAAATTTTGTACGCATGAATATTCATATTCCAAACCTGGTTTATTATCTTTGTCGAGATACCAAGCTTCAGTATTTTGAGAAATAGTTTCCAATAAATCTGATGCCGCCTCTTGAGTTTTATTAGTGAAACTTCCTCTAGAAGAATTATCCAGGAAGTCCCTATGATGCCGAGGCAATCTCACATAAAAGTTTATTAATATAATGCTTCCAGGAATACTATGAAGAGGATTTTTACGAAGAAGACCCTTTAATCTCCCCCAAGCTTGAGCAATACTTTCTCCATTACGAGACCAAAAGTTATAAATATGGAAGCAATCATCATAAGCTTCTTTAGGAGTATAATATTTAATATAGAAAGCCTTTCTTAGATTGTCCCAATCAAGACGATATTTATCATCCAGAGATATATACCATTCGTGAGCATTACCAGATAAAGATAAAAATAATAGCTTACTTCTTACTTCATTCTCATGAATACCCGCAAGTCTAAATAGGGAACACAGTTCTTTAATTTCATATAAATTCCCCATAACAGTTTGTCTTCCATCACCTGCAAAAGTTACTTCCCTAGCTTTTTCGACAATACCAATAGTAATTTGATATTCAACTTTTGGTTCAGTAGGTTTCTCAACCTTCTCTTTATCTTTATCTTTATCTTTATCATGAAGGAACTCAAATAAGGTAAGTTCCAAACCTTTATAGTTTGATAAAGCCATGATAAAATAGCAGTAAAAAGATAAAAAAACATAGTTCAAGTTCCCTTACCAAACAGGTTACCAATAGCACAACGCTCCCCGGCAACGGCGCCAGAAAAGTGTCTTGATGGCTCCCAAGTGCAAGAGATCAATTGTAGTACTTTCAATAAATAAAGGTTGTCGAACCCACGAGGAGATAAGGGTATTGGTTAGAAAATTTTACAAAGAAAATAATAGTAATGAAGTAGATTTGGTATTTTTGGATTTGTAGTTTGCAAGAATATAAAGTGTTGAAAGTAAATAGCAATAAGTAAATTCTCTCAATGAGAGAAAGTCCAAACCTCTATGCAGCAAGAGGACAAGATCAAGTTTGTGTGTTAACTTATATGTGACAAGAGTTCCCAAAGGCGGCATGGATTTACTTAGCATAAATATTTCTATACAATATGGTGAATATGTTGTCAAGTTTCATTCCCTTAGGTAGGAGCGTAAATTAGGTGCAGCCATATGTATGGGCTAAATACACCACTTATGATGGGTCCTAGAGCCATTTACATGAACATCTAGGAATCATTAATAAGACATAAATATCCCACCATAGTAATAGGTTCATTGGTCCCCGACATATAATCCCTCCAATGCAACTTAAAGTATTGGAAAACGGTTTCTGTCAATTCCGTCCTTTCCAAACCCTATCATCGCGTCAAAGTATTCTCCTATGAGCCCATATAGGTGAAGTAATATGCAGTCAAGTTCGCATAAAACCATCATAGAACAATATAAAAGATAAAAATTGAACCACATACTCATTGCATATTATATGGAAATCATAGCCAATTCATGCTATGCCCTCAGCAACATGGGAATCTACTCATAAGTGACAAACATGATATGGATTAGTAGCATATGGGATACAGCACAAACTGAAAATATAATCTCTCCACCAAATAAAGACAAGATGCCAATCACAAACATGTAAATAGCCCTTAAAACAATATCCGGGATTCAATCAATCACAAACTATGAGAAAAACGAGATGGATCTTGGAGATGATGATGATGATGGTGTTGATGGAGATGTTGATGGAGAGGACTCCCCTACGCCTAGGAGTGGTGATGACGATAGCGTCGATTTACCCCTCACCGGAGGCTCCGGCGCAACAGGATGTGCCCCCTCCTGGAGTAGGAGAGGACTTTCGCCTCCGCCGCTGGCGCCTCTGTAAATCATAGGAAAAATATGGTATAGGTTTTTTGGCGATACGGAGGCGTTTGTAGAAGGGAGGAGCCGAGTCGACGCTCGAGGGCCGAAAGAGCATGGGTGGTCTGCCTAGGGGGTGGGCGTGCCACTGCCCTCTTCCGCCCCTCGAGGCTCCCCTCGTTTCATTCTTTGTCCCAAAGTATTTCACTAGATGAAAAACTCATCAGATATTTTTCCTTCGATTTATTGACGTCCAGAAGGTCATGAAATAGCAAAAACATGAAAAAGGAGGTTTTTTGCCTCCTAGAAATTAAATACCAATGAAATAGACTTTGTAGGAAAGTCCCGCAAATCATCTAAATATGCATAAATAATGATGGTTCATGGTAAATATGATTCTAAAGTATATATAAGTCCTAAAAATGATGATGCAAAATGCAAGTATCAGCAATCAAGCCAAGAAGTCGCGGCCTGCCAAATTCTTCTGGTGTAAACAGGATGTGTCTGGCAGTCTCAATATAACACTTATATAACTGGCAAATCGATAGGTGTGGCCATCCCCACTTTTCCAGACTATCCGAGGTCAAAAGCCTATTCTCCAAGACAAGCTAAGAGAAGAAACGATACTTGAAAGGGGACCAAGACTTCATACCATCTTGTCAAAGGAGCACATAATGGAACCAATGAACTAGGCTTTGTAGGCAGAGGCCGATGTGTATGATCCAGAGGCCGTGAGGTTCCAGGTGATAGTGACTTTGATGCTTGGCGAAAGCACTAGGTGCGGTTTAGAGAAGCAAGACCATTTCTTTACTGTTGTATAAGCCGATTTTTTAGAGCAACCATATATTTCATTAATTGAAAATCAAGTTACACGAAGAAGCAACACATGTGGACACTAAAAGACAGACCGAGATAAAATAATTATCCTGAAAACACTGCAGTTAAAAAACTAAGAGATCGAGATATACAAAATGACCCCTAGATTTTCCTGTAACCACCGAATCTAGCGGCCGCCGCCAAACTCCAGCGCCGTCGAGACGAACGCCAGAAGAGACGTCGAGCCTCCACCATTGCAAGATCCAAAAAAAGCACCATCACCAACGAGGCTTTGTGAGTCGATGAACAGGCCTGCTGCACGCAACGAGGCTCAAACGAGGGACGTTCCCGTGTTGTCTTGGACCAAGATCTGTCGCCTCCCATCAACGAAGTCGAAGAAGAACGACAGATCCACCATCTCTAGACCAACATCCTCGCTCCAAAGAAACCACCTCGCCCTGGCCGCCAATGCCATCGCGGATAACAACGAGCGCTAGCAACACAATAAAAAACATATCTCGCCAGATCTGAAGAACGACGAGAAGACTAAGCCGTCGATCTGAAGGACCTACTAGCACACGTTGCCATTAACTCTGAGGCTTCGCCGTGAAGGATGCCGCCGGTGTGGAAGTAGAGTTGAGGCAGATTTATTTTTACCTGCACCGCTCCCACCATCCCAAAGGCACACCACAACAGACAAGCCATAATCCTAACTATTAGACGAAGAAAACGAGGTCCTCTCCCTCCTGCTGTCGGAGCGGCAAGCGAGGAAAGAGGGAACCCACGGTCAACCGTCTGAGATCTGGAAGATTTGATCTCCACAGCCACCTATTTGGAGTTAGGGGGAGGCCGTATAGATTTAGGGGATCAGCTAGATACGGTAATCTCTATATCTAAGGAAAAAAGGTTTGGGATTCCTCATAGAAAGAAGAAAGTTTTCGGAATTGCAGAATTCAGCTTCAGGTTCCGGCCCATCACCAACTACCGTGGGCCCGCCAGATTCAGGAAAACCATTCCCCAATTTCCCCGTTCCACCCTCCACCGAAATTTGAACCGAGAGAGAAATCATTCCCCTACCAATTCCCCACCTCTCCACACTCCGGCGACTCGCCGCCACAGCCGCCGCCGCGATGCGACGCGACATGGAGGCGTCGATCTCTGCGCTCTGCGGGTCCCTCTCCGACGTGCTCACCCACGCGGACTCCTCCTCCCGCGCGCTCTCCGACGCCCTCACCCGCCGCCCCATCCCACTCGGTAATCCATCTGCCCCCTCTCCACTCCGCGCTCGCTAGGGTTTGTTGCTTCGTAAACTCACGGTGGACATGTCTCGCCGCAGACTCGGCGACGACCGCGTTCCTGCAGGGGCTGGACCGGCGGGTGGAGGCGGCGGGGGCCGACCTGGCGCGCCTCGAGTCCATGGCCTTCGGCACCGTCTCCGTCGAGGAGCTCCTCGGCCACTGCCGCGAGGCGCTCAACATCGTCTCCCGACACGCTGACGCCGTCGAGTTCCGCCTCGTCTCCTTCGGCTACGTCGCCCCCGGTAAGCAACACCAGTCGGTCCCACCACCACGGCGTTGCCATTTCGTATGTAGCCAGAGTTTGGCTGAGGATCCACAGGGGTTTTGTCTTGTGGGTGCAGAGGTGGATGAGGAGGAGGAAGATGAAGACACGGGGGAGCTTGAGGTCCCAGGGAACGGGTGCCTTGGAGGGTCAAGCTCGGTGCTGAGATCTGGCCATGAGCGCTTCGACGACGACGACTATGCACTGTATCCTTATTCCATTAGTATGATACTTTTGGGGAAATAAATTTAATATCTGTTGGGTGCGGTACATGATCGAGCTGATTTAGATTGATGGGTAGTCGGGGACTCGTTATATTAGACAAGCTTAACAATTTGAACGAACACATATGAACTTTGATATTTGATGGACATCTATTTGTTCTTTGAACTACATGTTGCAAGGGCAATCCACTGTACTTCATTGCAGTGTTCAAAATCATACTTATATCTTAGTGGTTTGTGTAATGTAGATAGAGAGTATTGTGTTTTTTCTTGACTACACGTAAGATTTGAGGATTCCATGTCATTAAAGAATCTTGGGATTTCTGATGCTTGTCTGGCCACTCTGTCCTCTCAAGGTACGGCACACTTGCAAAGCATCTTTGCTACACCAACTGTTTGGACGCATTATCTACATATTAATATTTCTTACTGCAATTCTAATTAGATTATAGATAGTAATTCGTTGAGATGTTGCAGATAATGATTTTTCTGCAAGTCCAAAGATGCCTGACAGGAAACCTGATAGTGAAAGGTAACTCAACGAAATGCAGATACATGAGATATATACTGCTATCTCGCTTTTCTTTGTTTTGTTTCCATGGTTCTTTACTCACTTTAGCTTTCTTGAAAATGACCGATGCGCTTATTCTGTTCAGTATTGATGAGGGCCAAGAGATTATGAATGAGGCTGAGGAACCCACACCTACCCAAAATGAAACAGATCAACAAGATGGTCAGCAGCAATGCAACTCTTTTAGGTTTAAAGAGATAGATTATATCTTTGATCCTTATAACCTGTTTCTCTGCTGAATCTGTGAAGATGATGGTTTTCAAGGGATGATTAGGGCGTCAAGAGACCAGTATGAGCAACTTCCTCCTTATATGAGAACTCTTGCATCATGGGAGGTATGATTTTTTTTGTAAGTTACATGGGCATGCTTCTCACAGTACCTTTGCATGTTGTCTATTTTATAATGGTCACAGCAGAGTCCGTGTAATTCCTAGTAATGTTACTGAAACTACTAGAAGAGAAAATCTGTGCAATAAATATTCTTGCCTCTTTCAACAAACTTTTCTTGTCCTGTCTCTGCATTTTTTATCATCAATTGGCCCATTGGTGTCACGACAATGCTGGTGTTATCTAAGTGATACCAGCTCAAAGCAATCTACTGTAATGCTTACTTTTTTCCCGACTTCTCTTTGGACCAGGAATTATGTGATGCAATTTCAAAACTAAATTCATACTTCGGCGGTGACAAAGGTCAGGGACCTGTTGCATTAAATCAGGATGATGTTGGATCAGTTGGTTTGGGTATGTTATAATCTTTGTATATATACAGTTCTGTGCCTGCAGAAATGTCAGATGTTATTACATGCTAAACAATATCCATTGATGCTTGCTTTCACGCCCTTTTTTGTAGGGCGCAAAGGAAGATCCTACTTGTTGATCCTTCTGCGGTTGAATCAGCTGGCTATGGAGACAGTTGACGGCTCGATCTCATACACCCTACGCAAGAACGACTCCTAGGTGATATTTTCAGAAAACCTGGGAAATTGAAGGGGATATAGTTGATACTACTATACTGTATTTGTATTTTTCTTTATATAATATCTTGTTGTGATGTAGTTAATCTGGTGGGTAACTTGTTCGTTTCCAAGGCAGTGGCTTGGATTTGATTGCCATATGCTTTCAGTATAGCGTGTTGTACTGTAGTTAAACTGCCGAGAAACTTGGGTTTGATTGATGGTTGCTGTATATTCAAACATGGAGTTGCACAAGTTTTATTCAGTCTCCTGCCCCTGGGAGAATGTCATTAAACCTGGGCTGTTCTAAGGTCTTAACTGAAGCAAAGTGAAAACTGTGATGAGAAACGATGCGCTATCTTTCTGCCTACTGCAGAGGAGGTTAGAGCATCTCTAACAATAACTGTAAAATCATGAACTGTAAACCGTGTTTACAAGGCATGGAAAATCGTTTTTACAGTGCGAAATTAATGGTCATAGAATAAAACCTGTAAAAGAAAATTATATCTTGGGGGCCACGTTTTCTTCAACTGGTATCATCTTCCTCCCAAAAAAGCACACCGGGCCGCCGTTGGCCTTGCCCGCCTGCCCCACCTCCCCCCTCTGCCCTGCCCGCCACCGCCGTGCGCGCCCTGACCTCCCAGCTCGCTGTCACCGCGCGCCCCAACCGTCGTCGCTGCCGCACTGTGACCTCCCGGCATCGCCACGTGGGCTCACCGGCCCCGCCCCGTGACCTCCGGGCGTCGCCACCTGGGCTCACCGGCCTTGGCATGGAGGTCAAGACGGCCCAATTCCGACTGGCGGCGGCCACTTCCGGCGGTCGATTCTAGCCTCTTCGGGCGTGTGACAAAGGATTCCTGCAAGTTCCGTGACAGAACGGCACGAGCCTCTAGATGTGCAGACCAAGTGCTAGTTTTTTATGGAGACGGTAAATCAGTTTACAGTTTCATCACCTTATACATGGATCACTAGAGCGGCCAATTTTTGCGCAAACGGCAAATTAGCGGTTGTTTTATAGTTTTAGGCTGTTTATGGTCTTTGTTAGAAATGCTCTTAGAATCACAAAATCACATTATGCGTGCAAACTGAAGAATGTCTATAGTTCCAAATGGCTTCCTGCTGCGATGTCACAAGATCTCTCAAGCTCTGTCGAGTCTGGTAGAGAGTATGTGCATGAATAATCCCTTGAATTGTTGCGCATGTTGGAAACATTACACAGCTATACATATCGTCTATTTACTATTTACATTCCTCCAACTAGGCGTGTATATATGATGATAATATATCTACATACTAGAAATTTACACAGCTTAAAATTTTGATGAATTCTTCAAACCTCATGCCTGCCATGGCACGCAGGATGCTGCCACGACAGGGAACACCTGCAGTCAGGGTGCTCAAGGGTTTCGCGAAATGGACTCTGGAGCATATATTCTCTCGAGTATGATCCTCGACATCTAGGCCACAAACCCTGATGAAGACGAAGCGTATATCTCGTCTGCCTGAGCCGTGGGGACGTACACAACGTCAGTCAATGAGCTGTGGGTCCGTCCGTAGAAAATGTACACGAAGACCCCCATCACAAGCCATACCCCAACTCGCATCCATGTGCCACCCCTGAAGACCACGAGAAGATATAAGGTTCAGACATGCATGTTTATAGGCATACATCCATTCTGGACATTACATCAAGTAAAACTTGTACTATGTGAGATCGCCATATCGGGTACTCACCCCAGATTTATTAGCAGGTATGTGTTTATGAGAATGCACATCACTGGCAACATTGGAACAAATGGGCAGATGAATCCTGCAGGGGGAGTAGCAGAAATAATTGTAATATCAAGATAGAAATAGTCTAGTACAGACAGACACATGAAATTGCTGGGACACAAGTACCTCCGGAATGACCAAATGAGTGCCTTCCGTCATCTTGGTCGATCCAGCAGAGCATACCAAGACCAGCTAGGAGGAGCAGGCCACCAAAGACACAGGCGAAGCACATCACCAGGCTGACGTGACATGGGGTTTTATATGTTAGACTGGCCAATATCTTACACAGGAAAGTTCATTGTGGGAGCAAGTGTATACTCGTGCGGAACAACAGATGCACATTCTGTACTTACAATGGCAGGAATGTTACAGAAGCAGAAGACGTCAGGATTAGAACCCCCGCACATACAGATGCTATGCTACAAGCAGCTGTTTTGCACCGTTTTACCTCGTCCAATTTGCCTGATGAATTTACAGAGAATCTGATTAGCTAGACAAATAAAAATGTACCTACTTAGAAATTAGAAATGTAGAATAGACCAGGTCAAAAGTCCACAGACATACTTGCATATAGCTGCTTCTCAATAAGAGGGTCATTGATTGATTCTACTACAATCACATCCGATGTCCCCTGTTCACGATTCTCATCTCTTGCCTTTTCCTCATCAAATTCTTGGCTCAAACGGAATGACGCTTGCAGAGAAGATGGCAGGGGCACCTCATCTGGTGGAACATATCTGAGGATCAAGATGGAGACAGCGACTATGGTGAACGCGAGGAGTGTGCCTACACTGACCTGCAACCAAACTAAACTCGTTTAGCTACATGCTGCATAACATTCTTAATCTGCTTAATACATTCTTTGGAGAGAAGGTTCCTTCATGAAATAGCATCTTGAGCCAAAGTCCATCAATTGTTTTCAAGTGACAACTATCCAGTGTGTTCCTACTTCCTAGATCCTTACCATTCCGGCCAGTTGCGAAACATCCATGAAGAAAGACAGAGAAGCCGCACAGATGCCAGTTATGATTGTGCTCTTGACAGGAACTTGGGTCTTCTCGCTAACATCAGCAAAGAAGGATGGCAACAACCCATCTCTCGCCATTGCCATCAATATTCTTGGCTGTGAGAACATAACAAACCATAAGTTCAATTATTTATCTCAGCATAAGACTAGTTGCATGTGTTAACTTGGAGAGTAAACTGATCAGAATTTCAACTCCTCTATCCAGATCATACGAGAAATAATTAAGGAGGATATACACTTATATCTGGAGCTAAGCAATTAAGAAGCAACAATTCTTGTCTGTACTGTCATTCGAGCGAGGAGTGCTATATTGACTATGCTCATTTCCAAAATTCAAAGCATTTTATCACGAAAGCTCTAAATCACATAGTAATTAGGATATTTAGGTATACCTGTGGCAGAATTGATCCCATCAAGGTCGAGCAGAGAGCAAGAACAGCACCCGATGTTACAAGGTACCTAAAACAAGATAGCCCAGTAAAAGCTTCAGCAGGGAAGGTCACTAAGTGATGTATGGTGAAGCAGGGGTGTCGAAAGGATTCCTTACATTGCCCACTGCATCCCATGTCTTGCAAAGGCGGACGAAATAGGGGTATCTGGGTCCATAGCAAAGTATGGTACCAGACCAACAATAACAACTGAAACCAGCATGTACAAGGTACAGCAAATTGACAATGCGGTTCCTATTCCCAATGGAAGATCTCGTTGCGGATTCTTCACCTGTTGTAAGTGTACACATGAAAGGTTAATCAATAATGCCACTGATCCAGCAGGTGTACGAGGTGATAAATAAATCTGGGTAATAGGGCCTTTCATTACCTCCTCAGCAGTGCTAGCAACCGAATCAAAGCCTATGTAGGCAAAGAAAACAGTTGCTGAGCCAGAAAGCATTCCATTCACCCCATACGGCAAAAATCTAGGGGGGAGAAAGTTGGTTAAGCGCACTATTTTCCAAATAGAGAAAAATAATACGTAACAAAGTAATTTTTGTATTACCCGCCAGACACCTTATAGCCGACCCATCCTGTTTGGAAGCCAATGTAACTACCGGCTATAATAACAAATAGCATCACACAGCAATTCAGGATCGTCACAATTCCTTGTACATATGTACTCTGTCACCAAAAAAAATCAAAGAGTGAATATCACAAGCTATACTTCTCAAGAAAAGGAACACGAAATGTGCTTCTGAACTGTACAAGCCACCAACCTCTTTAATGCCGACACATAACAGGCCAGTGACAAGGAGAACCAAGGCAGCAGCACAAGGGTCAACAACAACATCTAACCATGGCAGCTCATGGCGCGCTAGGATCCATGGCAGACTATTCGGTCCTCCGAAAAATAAGGCCTGAACACATGTTGGACATAGCATGTTAGGAGAGAAGGAAGGTCAAACTACTATCAACATGCCGTAGAAACAAGGGTAAATCTCACTCACCAGATTGGGAGATATGCCGCGGGCAACTGCTGATCCGCCAATCGTATATTCCAGAATCAAAGCCCAGCCGATCAACCATGCAACTCTGCATAAACAAAAATACCGGACAATGTGAGAAGATCCATCCGATCAGTGGAATAGAACTTCATGAACGAAGTCCACTCGGGCGTATCAGTAAATTACCCTTCACCAACGCAGATGTACGAGTAGTGGTAGGCGCTCCCCGCAGAAGGGCAACGGCTAGCAAGCTCCGCATAACAGAAAGCTGAGAGCGCGGCTGCTATTCCGGCTATCAGGAACGAGAGTGTCAATGCCGGGCCAGAGTGCTCCCGAGCAACCGTCCCCACGAGAACATACACTCCGGCTCCAACCGTCGAACCAACGCCTGATGGATAACAGAAAATGCTCCATGAGCACTACTTTCATAGTAAGAAATGGCATAATCGGTGCAACACTTATGCTCCGCAAAGTGTTAAAAACTCCAGAAGCACGCAAGAATTTCTAACATCAAAACATAGTCAGAACAATTAGTCCATTCACATCATATCAGGGTAGCAAGATCTAGAAATTGAATCATGATTTGAAACATGGGGCAAACCACCTGCCCTACCAACCCTGACACATCAACAACCAAACAAGCACAAGAGTACTAGACACGGCAGAAGCCTGAACTTCTCTGGTAATAAGTAGTATACAGATGAATGTTATTCGCATCTGAATTCGTTGCCCAGTCGGAACATTCCTACTATTTTTATGTAAGAAAAACATTCCTACTGAGATCTCAGACTGTAGTTAAAGCTATCTCAAATACCGTGACATGTTTGGAGTTTTTTTAATGGAGTAGCAGGCAAATTTATTGCAACTGTAGCTTGTTGCTTGTTGGTTTGAGGTGTTGAATACTCCAATATTGACAGAATTTCGGATTTAGCTACTGGCGTGACGCGAGCGAAATCCAAAGGTGAAAACTTCACCGACACACAACTAACAATCCGAGCCAACACGACGAATTCACAAGCCACAAAAAGGCAAGTAATTTCACTGTTACGAGCTCAAAGATAAAAAAAAAACGCCCCGCAGAAGTTTGAGCCATGAACACCGATTCGATAGAGACCCAAAGGGCAGGGCTTCCCCCCGTAATCCAATCCCTGAAACATCATGAGAAGTCCAAGAAGATAGTAGTACTAATACTAGTCGTGTGAGCACGCACCGATTGCGATGAGCTGCGTGACGGAGAGCTCCTTGGCGAGCTTCTGTCCTCCGGCGGCGCGCGCCCGGTCGGAGTCCACCTGCTTCCGCCGCAAGAGCGCCCGGATCCCGCCGCCGCCCGCCGCCTCCTCGAACCCCATCGCCGGCCGCGCCAAAGGAAGAAAGAACCCCCTCTGCTCCCGCGATTTGGCGGGAGCACGCGATGAGAGGGGGAGGGGGCGCGCTTTCGGTTCGCCGCGCTGCCGCCTCCCGGCGTCTGTCTCCTTGCTTGAGCCGCGGGGATTCTTCTGTAGAGAAGACCAGGGGAGGAGTGTGTTTATGGGCAGGATTAGCAGACGAGAAGCAGAGTAACCTTTTCTTTGCTTTTATCGTGAGGCGTGCCGCTGTCTGTCCCAATCATCCATCCATCCAAAAAGATAAAAGGAAAAAGAATCTGCTCTGCAAATTGTGTACTACACGTATAAATAAACTCACGGTATTTCGTGTGAATTTTGGTGTACATGGAAGGAATTTTGGCGGGAATCAACCATCGATACGCTAACGGGAGCTGTGAGAGTTGCTTAACTCGAGAGCACGAAGAAGAGTCTTAAACCACACGCGGAATGGCCATCCGTATACGTCGCCTATACGGTAAAATGCACGTGGGTTGATACTTTTATTTGCTGCACGGCAGCCGTGAAAGAATATGGTTCTTGAGAGCTCTCTAGATCCATGAAAAGAAAATAACTGTATTCTATAAATAATGTACCCTCCTTCCAATTTAGATGTCGAGATTGTCTAGATTTACATATATTTATATATTAAAACATGATCAGTTACATGCATATTTAGTATATTTGCGACATCTAACTACACGAAGGGAGTATAAAGACTATGTATATCAATTCACGGACAGTCTTTTATATCAAAATAAGAAAAAAGAAAACATCCTATGCCAAGGAAATCTGAAAATATATACTTCTTCTATCCATAAATAACTGACTTGAGTTTGTCATGTATCTAGATGTATTTTTGTCATGTATCTAGATGTATTTTTGTGTATAGATACATTCGAATCTATACAAACTCAAGTCAGTTATTTCTGAACAGAGGGGTACATATCCATGTGCAATAGGCATACACATATTTTCAAGAAAAGAGAACATTTTTTATGACCCAAACTTGGTGCTATAGAATCATTTCTCACAATACTCTTTTTTTTCATAGGACACAACATATACATTTCTTCTTCGTTGCTATGCTTAAAATACACAAAACATAAAAAAAATATACTATATATAATATACGTGTTGTTCCATGAGGCAAAAAGCCTTCCCCATTTTGCAAACTTTGGCTAATTGTTTGTTGAGAATTTAGAATCCAAGTCTCAAATGTTTCTAATTTCATTTCCTATGGTAAGTTAAATTTCATTTTTTCTAAAATACTTGTTTTTTATTTTTTTGCCACAGAACATGATTGACTATACATGATCCACCGTCGTTATTTATTTGTATATGGAAGGAAGACTTTTTTATATAAAGAGCATATATTAATATCGCTGAGATATCAATTACACTCAGCCTCTGCAACAACGAATGACCTAGCGGCATTACGGATCCATATAGTCCAGAAAAAATAAAGAAGAATTAAAAAAAAGTCTCACTACAGGTCCTTTATAGCAACAACACTGACACCACCATAACAACACCAGTAGTCCAACCACTCCAATAACAACGCATTCAAAGAGGAAACAATACACAAACGCCGTTGTCGTCCGATCAAAGACCATAGATTTTCACCCTGTAGAAAGTCCTCTCTCACAAAACAATGTTTTTAACAAGGTCATTGCCAGGTACAATCAATAAAAATCAGACCTTAAATTTTTATTCTGCAAGGTAAGACTATAAACTTCTCATGTATTGTCGCTTCTACAAACAGTCATCGCTGTGAGTCAAAAATCAAGCAGCCAGTTCGTTATTGCTACAAAGACTCAAGTCACCGTCGTGTGGTAGATAAGACACAACAAGGTTTGAACAACCTGGTTATTACTACCCTTCATTCCAAATTAATTACTTGGTTTTGTCCAAATATATATGTATCTATAGACCGAAATGTGTCTACATTTAAAAAATTACGAGTCGGTTAATTTGAAATGAAGGAGGGAGTACTACTCTTCTTTTTGTTTGGCTATAAGTTTATGCGAGTCAACGGCACCAATAATACTACTAATAGTCTAGACGGAATATATGTAAGTAGATACTTCCTACAAGTAGGGTGGTTGCAATGCCGTGTTGGTATCTTCTTTCTTTCGGCAGAGATCAGAGATCCATCCAACCGACCAATCAACCCCTTCTGAAGCTGTTTCCAGGTACGGCTGAAGATTCCGATATTATTTTGACCGGACATTTAATAGCCGCAGGATATTTTGTGTACATATCTGCGTCTATTTTGTTTGTTGTGCCGGTGGCCGCCCGAGATCCCGTCCATTTCCATGCAGTACTACTCTCTCCCTAAATTGACAATTAGAAACCAAAGGAAACACAGAATGGAAGATATTAAGACTAGATGATGTATTAACGAAAGAATAGTACTGAAAAAATTAAGGAAGAGAAGAGCACAAAAAAAAAGTCGGGAACAGCTCTCGCGACCCGCGCCGGCCGGGCCACGCTCCTCTCCTCCTCCCCTCGACTTCCCTCCCCCCTCCCCTCTCCCCCGCCATTGCTGGCGTGTGGCCCCGGCCCCTTGGCCGCGCGGCCCCGATGGCGGCGTCCGCCCTGGCCTATACCCTCCTGGTGATGTTCGACGCGGGGGCAGACGGGTACCTGGAGGTGCTCCTCGGCGACGCTGGGCCGACACGGCGGCTGGGTGGAGGCAGCGTGGTGGTACCGGTGGTTGGGCGGAGCTCGCCGGTGGTTGGGAGGAGCTCGCCGGAGGTGCCCTGTCGGCCCAGATCTGGGCCCTTTGGGCCCGATCTGGGTCTGGACGGGCCTGGCCCGGCCCTGCCGCCTTCGATGGGATTGACAATCGGCTCATGACGAGGGTGGCTGCACCGATACCTCGCTTGCTGCAGCGTGGCGGTGGGACCTTAGCGGGCCCGTTTGGGTCCGGGCGGTCCTATGGTGACGACCAAGAGGGTTGCGGTGACGGTGGTCTACGTGTTGCAGCGTGGCGGCGGGGACTTTACAGGCCCTACGGGGCCTGGCCTGGTATGTCCCGGCTGCCCTGTTCGGTCGGCACCCGCCCCCGGCGGTGGAGGAAGTCCTCCAGGTGACTGCTGCTGCCAATCTCCGGATCCAATGTCCTGGTGTGCTCTTGCCGCGGCGTCCGGTCAGCTACCGCCATCACGGTGGAGGTTGTTCCCTCCAGCGTGGTTGTGGTGTGGCCACTCCTTGTCTACGGTCGGTTCTAAGTCCGACCGGCATCGCGGTGTTTGCCATGGTGATACGACGATGGTGGGTTCAAGACTGTGGTGACGTATGTTGGTGGGTGGCGAGATTGGTGGAGAACTACGGTTTTGTTTGGTGATGTGGTGCTTGGGAGGCAGGAGAAATCCTTGTCATCGTGACCCCGACGCTGCGACACTTTCGGGTGTGGCTGCTCCTTCCTGAAGGGCGTCGGTTGCCCCTCTTCTCCATTACCATAGCGTATCGAGGAAACCCTAGGACTAGTCCGAGTAGCAACGTCGTTGTCGCCGCGTCCTTCTTGGAGGTATTGCTTGGTACGCGGCGAATCGCAGTGCTAGGATCGTGGTGGGTCTAATCTGGAGAGCGCAACGGTTGCGAGTCATCTTCGTTTTTGTTGACCCGCTAGGGTCAACCTTTCTTCATTTTCTTTTTCTTTTTCTTTTTTTCTTTTTTTTCTTTTGGGCGTGCTTGTGCATTTTGCCCGAGCCGTGGAATCTCTGTTGTATCGTGTGTTTGCTATATTAATATAATGGGGCGAAAGCTGAGGATGATGTATTAACTTTTACAACACTTGAAGAAAAAAATTCTTGAACAGATGCCCTAAGTAATATGGTGATATAAAAAATTTAGGGCAGCCCTAAATTTAGGAGCGTCGACGGGCTGGAGCATGTAGTCGATCATCGGGCATTAGGCCTGACATGAAAAAGGTTTATCTACGGTGGTAGTCCTCAGTGGAGGGGGTGATGTCGCAATGTTTTGGTGTACTCAAGTTTTGCCTCTGCCTAATGAAGCTCGACCAGGTATGGCTTCGTCGGGGAATTGAAATTGCGAGTTTTATGTCCCCCTTTTTGTTTGGTTAGAGCTGGGATTTATATCCCGACCCTTCTCGGTACTTGCTTCTCTAGGACGTCGATCTCTCGAGATGTGAGCATCTTCTGATCTATCTCGACCTCTTCCCGATTGCTGCTTCTACAAGTGTCTAAGTGGGGTTTTTCAAGTTTTCTCCAACACAAGCTTTGCTATTGCGGAGGCCCACATATGCCAAGCTTTGTTCATGGCACGACATCGAGGGATGTAGAAGGAACATGATGCTGAACTTTCAATGATTTATGTTTTATTGCTTTTTTTGTAAGAACGCTCTTATAAGTGCTGGTTTGGTTTTATGTCTTTTCTGAAAAAAAAAAGATTTACCCTGGACCCAAAAGCTGCAACATTCAAATATGACATATATCTCAGGGGTCGTTGATGATTTTTCGGAGACGTGGAGTTAACAACTCCTGTCTTGTTTTGCTTTGCTTTCCCTGTCATGTCATTCTACCTATTTTTTGGCTTATAATCTGTAAAAAAACATTCTAACGTTCTTTAGTAAAAATCGACGCATAGCACTGTATCACAAGAAGATGCGAGGCCTGTCCATGGATTGGCCACAGAAATATAAATAAATATCTGTGAGCTATTGTGACTTGTGACCCTAGCTTTTTTTTAAACCTTTTCTACTGCTGGGAGGCCCCCACAGCCCTTAATTAAAACTTTGAAAGGAAAAACAGTCCTGAGTTCAGATACAACATATATACAGGAAAGACTAAACTAAAACAGTCTAAGGATAAATTGTCAAGCCATGATGACATTAAATCCTAATGCTATCATTTAACCTATGCAGCAACAAGGTAGCATCATATATGAAGCCTGCCTTCCAACCCTTGAAAGTTGGTTTAATGTGCTTGAAAACCCAATCATTCCATTGCTTCCAAATATTCCAGTACGCTAGAGTTGCAATCTTCAGAAAACAAGGCCCATAGAAGGATTTGAACGCTTGGTTGAAACTGTCCCTAGGTGATTTATCCACCCACTGTATCTGAATATAGTTTCATACTCTAGTGCTAAAATTACACTTAAAAATAGATGCTTTTCAATCTTCTGTGACTCCAGTAAGACACAAAACACACTCAGAATTGTCAGTTACTTTCAATTTCTCGTAAAAAGCGTGTCCTTTGTGTTCAGCCTATCATGCAACAATAACCAAGCAAAAAAAACTATGCTTGAACACCAGCTTTGCCAAATGGAAATACTGTTCCATCTTTTTCTTGACAGCAGCGGCTGCATGCACGATGATTGACTCAGCGTGCAGGGGAATTAATTATTGGGTGAAAGAAACGTGCATCGCAGTAAGATCCAAGACACATCCACATCGATCGCGATAAAAATAGAAGTGAAAATAAAGAGACGCGTCCATCGACGTCTGACGTGTGGAAAACAGTTCTTCGTTCTTATCCAATAGCCTAACTGAAATTAGTTGTTAATCGTGTTCACTGATTGGCTACGTACTAAGCTGAATTGTTCTTCTTCTGCTTATATTCCTATAAATCCGTGGAAAACAATACTTCATTCTTGTCCAATAGGATGCCGGACAACTATGATGGTGTTTTATAGTTTGTTCGTAAAAAAAATAGTTCTATTTTCTTTATCTTCAACATTCCCTGCGAAAAGTGTGCATTATTTTCCCGAGAATCATGTTACTTTCTAGACAAGAAATTTTATTTGGCTCTCTACACCGCATTCCCATCTATGGGTGTACTCTTTTTAACCATGAAGAGGTTAATAATTTTTCCACCTCCATTCAAAATTATAAGATGTTTCAAATATTTTAATATGAACTGCATATAGACTAAAATAAGTGAATATACACACTAAAACATGTCTAATAATCTGGAAGGAGGGTGTAAGAGATTAATAAAACTTGTATCTTCTCTCAACTTGTATCTTTCTCTAGCATGTTGTCTCTTTTTCTTTTTGAAGGTGAAAGGGTGCAGAACACCCGACATATATTGCTGCTATCAAGATACTAGAATACAAAAAGGCCCAAGAAATAAAAATTACAGAGGCCCTGTATTAAGCACTGAGGACCATGAAGAAAACTTGAGAAAGCGATCAAGTCCTTCATCCTCTTCCTCCTCCAGATCGACGTCGAAGCTCCAACATCAGCCTGCAACAGTGTCACAGGGAACGAATCCAGCACAGGGAGCCGAGCAGCGGTGGAGCGGCAGCCCTACCGCCATTGGGTCCAACGCGGCCTAGAGAGCCAAGTGCTTGCTCTCACGTCCTTCCTGTGTTCTACAACGGATGGGCTCCTTCTACCGGCAAGTGCTTGTTGTCGTCCTACCTATTTCTTCTTCATGTACTCATACGCTTGCTCTCGTCTCCTTTTTTTGCCTTCCCTAGGATTCCTTCTCTCCGAACGTCGCCTACGGTGCATGGTTCTCCTCTCTCGTTTCTTGGCGCGCGGTTAGTCTTTTTCTGGCTTTATATCAAATGGTCGCCACCGAGCTCTTCATGATAGTCATCAGCCCAGTAACCTCGCCCAAGTTTTGCAATAGGGTGGCTAGGTTGGAGACATCTTGTGCGCCGTTGGGGCCAGGAAGATGGCATCATCATCGATATAGAAAGAAATATAGGAATCAAAGAAATCTGCTGTAACTACCTCGGTGAATTACGCTCCTAGTTACAAGCCTGGATGAGCGGAAATGGTTAAAATAGTACGATGGGGCCCAAATGCCACTCACAGGTAGACCTTTCGGCCGTCCTAACCATTTCCAAACATCGGGACAAGAACGGGCGGCATAATCGGCAGGCGAAGAGATCAACTACATACACAAATGAGTATGTATGCAAGCCACCATACAACAGTCCTCAGAGCCATTCCATCTAAAAGAAATAGAAATATTGCAACGCCATACAGCAAGATCCAAATATCCTAGATAGATATAATAGTTTAGGATATCTCCTCATACATCAAACATCAGAGTATCAGGCGGAAGCGGAAAACAAGATCCGAGTACGGATAAGAAGCAAATCGGCATAAGATGCCACATAAATAAACACATCCCGCCCACAGATCTCACGGATCCCCGTTCCCGGAATCTCTACACCGAATGATCGTTGCCAACATCGTCCGTCTCTTCCACCCAGTATCTATCTTGCGAGTTTACCTGTTTATCTGAATCAAACAATTTATCGTGTGAGACCCTAGGGGTACTCAGCAAGTCTTTATGCCTCTAAAGGGGACACAACCTGGGGTGACGCAATTGCAGCAAAAGATAATACCTAACAATTCTATAGATACTCGCTAACCATCCGCCTAACCAAAGATAGACGGATGCCCGTGAATTAATAACAACAGTTGTAACGGTAATATTAACGGATCCATCCTCCCCCTCGCTTACCAACGAGGAAGCGGACGAACAACCCCCCCATCCGTTGGCAGTTTTATTATCCATTCCATGAGTGTTGCGCTATTACTAGTCAGGTACTTAGTCAAATTGAAAGCGGTACTTTAGTTATACTTGTCTATGATCGAGAAACTGTGCTCCAAGTCGTCCATAACCGCGGACACGGCTTTCAGAAAGTTTTACCCTGCAGGGGTGCACAAATAGCAACACACACTCGATCAACCTCGGAAAAACCAAATCAAAACCCAACGAGGCATTCACGACAAAGCGATCACAGGATTCAGAAATATTTCAGGAGGCCACCCCATTAAGCTACCCGCAACGAAGTTGGCCGGCTCCGAGACGGACTCAAGGTTTGCGTCAATGGCTGTAAACGACTGGGAACCCGAAAGTGTGACTGGGCTTGTCGATACCGCGAAAACACTCCGCTTACCTAAACAGTACAGGTGCTCCTCGCACAATCTTAAATAAAGCAGTAAAGCATGGTATAAGTACAGAATAGTAATAAAGCCCCAAACTACTTTGTGGCCCCAAGAAATAAGAATGAATCAAGCTCTGGCTCAGGGGGGTCCATAGGCCTCCCGGATGTGGATAGCGCGAATATTCAAGGAACAGGAATCAAGTACTCGGGGTCCTACGGGACACAAGTGAGCATGAAAAACCAAATAGCAGATATTGCTCACCGGTGCCACTTTCATTAGTTATCCCATTACTACTCAGGTTAAGTTGTTTAGGTACCTCGTTATCCATCAGACACTCACATACCCTACACATGTTGTTCTACGACTCGCATGGCTCAAACAACTCCTGTAGTAATGGCTCATGGGATGGGGGAACAAGCTTCGGTGGGGTTTAAAAGTAAAGGCCATGCAGTACTTGGGATTCAATTTAATGCAATCGCGACTCAATGATGCAAGAATAAGATAGGGGCAATAGGTACTATATGTATGCAAGCATGTGGTAGTGCTTGCCTGGCAGCGCAGTTGAAGCGAGAGAAGGATCTGGGTAGTGCTCCTGGGTCTCTTGATATATCCCCTGCTCAGCGTCTATTCGAAGAAGAACCAAACAAACAAGGGCCAACATAAATAAAGTGCACAAGCATATGAATAAAATGCGACAAGCAAACAATCATGCCATGATGAATGATGCACTATTTGCATGGCAATAAAGTAGCATGGCATGGGTGAGGTGTGGAATACAAGAAATAAACATTTTATGGGGTTTTAATCATATTTTATACTCAAATAAGTTGCTGTATACTTTATATTTATATGGTGCATGCTGCAATTCAGAACAAGGAATGCATAAACAGAAAGGTCTCGTCGAGTTGATCGATTTAGACATATTATTTGTTAAATTCGGAGTTATAAAACAAAAGTTATCAATTAATTAAGGAAAAAGGGCATTTTATTGTAATTTTAATCAACTCGAAAATTTAAAGTGTTCAAAATATATTTTGAAGGGCATATTTGAATTCATCACATTTTTCTGATTTCAAAACATATATTACATGTTTAATTTGGAGTTGTATTTTAAAAGATATATTAAAACAGATTTAAATTTGAATTTAAATTAATTTAAATAGGGTTTAAATTCAAACAGAGAAACAGAGATACTTTTGTCACTCAGCCCAGTCCTAGCCACAGACGGTGACAAGTGGGACCAGGCTGACTGGGCGACACGCGCGCGAAAAAGATTTTTCTCACCACGTCGCTTTCTAGCCGCAGAGGATGACAGCTGGGTCCGGTGGCTACGGGCCCACGTGACAGCGACTAACCCGCAGTGACTGACAAGCGGGGACGCGATGGAGTGCGGGTTAGGGTTCTGGAAAACAGGGGTGCTTTTTGCAAAACTCCCGCGGAGGCAGACAGGTGGGACCGAGCGGAGCGCGGGTTAAGGAATCAAAAAGGCGGCGGGGGGGGGGGGGGGGGAGTGCAAAGTAGCAGCTGCTACTGTACTTCTTCTCTGACTCTGTCGACAAGTTGGTGCTCGACAGGGCGGGGCTCGGTGCAGGGTTCGAACCCGCGACCTCGCGTGCGCGCGCGGCGGCGGTTACCGCTGCGGTGGCCTGGCGTTGCTGCTGGGGAACGGCTGCGCGGCCAGAAATCACTACCGCGGCACGACGGCGAGGACGCGACCGCGAGCGCGCCAGCGCAAAGAGCGCTCGACGAATTGACTAGCGCGTACAGGGGAGGATCGGCCAGAGGGGGGGGTGTCCAGGAGGTTCAGAGGCTCACCGCGGGGACGGCGATGGTGTCAGATCGAGCCGGGAAGCAGGGGATCATCGACGAAGCTCGCGGACGGCGGCTAGGGTTTGGCGTCGGGCTCGTCGGTGAACTTCGGCTCTGGTCCTTCTCCTCCTCCGTGACAGGTACAGGCGGCCTCCTAGGAGTCTCCTCGATCTTCCTTGACAACCACCGATCCTCGCCACCGGCTGCAAGAGGGAGAACGAAGGAGACCGACGGATCACCGGCGATGGGATAGATGGTGGCGGTGGAGAAGAGAGGGGAGAGGGCAAGGCCCTGGGGCAGATCTGGGAGGGCAGAGGAGAGCCGTGAGGTGGTGATAGATAGCAGAGGGAGGGGGAGGGTGCCGTGGGGAAGGTGGAGGAAAAAGGTGGTCTCGGCCACCTTTTTCTTCTCCCTCTCCTCACGTTCTCGGGCAGGGCTCGGTCTGGGCTGGTCCAGGTAGGGCAGGGCAGGTAGGGATGGCAGGTTCGGTGGGGAGGCTCGGGCTGGGGGCCCTCATGGCAGGAAGAGAAGAGAGGGAAAAAGAGAGGGGAGGCTCGGGCTAGGGTAAGTAGCCTCGGGTTAGGGTTTTTTGTTAGGGTTGGGTAGGAGGGTAGCTCGACCAGGGGGAGTAGGTGGCTAGGTGGGGCCTGCAAGGGAGGAAGAGGGGCACCTCGGCATGGTGAGAGGAGAGGGGGGGAGATGAGGTAGGGTGTAACTAGGGTTAGATAGAGAGGGGGCTCGGGTTAGGTTAGATGGTGCTCATGGTGGTGGTAGGGTTAGCTAGAGAGGGGGCTTGGTTTAGGGTTTAGATTAGGTGTAAGATTTTGGAGAAGGGATTAGAGAGAGAGGGTATGGTTTAGGGTTTTAGACATGATCCACATGATCATGCATGGATGGAGGTGAAAAGGAGAGGAAGGTGAGGAAAAAGAGAGAGAGAGATGTGGTGTGGCTTTTAGCAAGACCAACTAGATCAAGCCAAATAGGGGTAGAGGAAGATGGATGGCTATGGCTCCATAAGATAAAACCCATCAAAACCAAGAGAGAATCAAAAGGCTAAAGGTGGGGTACTCTTGCATGGCCCATGCAAAAAAAAAATGATAATTGCCATGATTAAAATCTTGTGAAAACAATAATATTACATGGCATTATTCTTATGCATTCCCACAAGTGGAATAAAGCCAAGCAAATAATTGGTAGAGGTAGATCCCTCCTATCTTCCATGAGCTAGGTTAAATGCCAAAGAAAAATCAAATACAAGCTCATGGATAATGGGATGGTGGAATTATAAGGTGGTGAAAGAAAGGTGGTGAAGTGGAAATAAAAGATATGCCCCCAACTCTACTTGGGCATTTAAACAGTATATCAATAACCAAATACAATATCAAGAGGCAAATACAATTTACAATGCATATGAAAGAAGAACCAAAACAAAAAGGGTTTTATATGATGCTCAAATGCAAGGTGGCATGATGACATGAGCATGATATAATTATGATGCAACAACTATATATATGAAGTAGCCATTATATTACTAGACCAAGTAGCATTACAATTGTTAGACAATTGGGATGCTACAACTGCCTAGCAACACTGCTATAGAAGACCAGATCGGCCGTGGAGATTTCGGAATCCGCTGGTCGCTGGATATGATCAATTGCAAGGTCGAGCAGCGGGGACATCGGGTTGCCTTGGCGCATGGAAGATGTCAAATACTTTGTGTTTATTTGCATGCTCAAGGTTGAGGTATGTGTTTTGGTATGTTAATGTGCGTTAAGGGCGTGGCTGTCCAATACTTCGTGTCAATTTCCACAAAAGTTTCGTACGTATATTTTAACTAGTGGTACTTGCAAAACTAGGCAACCTAGGTACTCCTATTAATAATAACATTATAGTGCAAGCTTTCTCATGCATAATAATATGATCGATGCCGCAAGTAGAGCGTACAAGCTTTGTCATGCACGTGATCCACATGTGAATGCCAGCTCCAGAAAATATCCGCAGAATCTGATATATGCATACAATTTCACCAAATCTGGTACTACTTGCAAACCTTTAAGCAATTGTAGGTTAGATGTCAACATTATTCAACAATGTCACATGGCTCAGCAAATCAACTCTGATCTTTACATATATGGTTCTTTTATTTAATATTATCACACCACTCTACCTGTGATGCTAAGTTTGCCAACACATTAGTAGAAAATTGGAAACAAATACATTTCTTTGTTGAGAAGATATGTCAAAGTTGGCATCTCATTGGCTCAATTCTGGAAGCAAAACGAAATACAGTTATGCAAGTAAGGCTAAGAATAAGAATATAGTGTGGATATGTATGTATTAAGGTCAAAAGTGCACCAAGTTTTTTCAACTGAAATGCACGAAAAGACAGCAGATGCAACAAAGAAGCTGAGAAAAATTAGACATGGACACATTGAAACCCCTGGTCTTTTGTGAACGCAAATAGAATGCAAACTACAAAAGGTAGATAACACTTTATTCACCTAAATTATAAGATGTTTCAAATATTACCATTGTCCATAATTTGTGACCAATAATATTACCTCTGTTCCAAATTATAAGATGTCTCAAATATTTTTAATATGGACTAAATGTAGACTAAAATAAGTGAACATACACACTAAAGCGTGACCATATATATAAACAATTTAGAAAAATGATGGAACTTTTTATAATTTGGAAGGGAGGGTGTAAGATATAGAAGACTTGTATCTTTCTCTAGAGTTGCATCCTTTTCTAGCGTGTTGTTTCCTGCGGTTTTGTAGGTTATGTTCTCTAACGGGCCTCACGGCCGTGCGAAATCCACCGCTGGATACACCGCTTCGCACGATTCTAGATGCACTCCACCGCTTTGAGAGTCGTCCACGCGTCCATGGCTCCTCCCCCTTTCTCACCGACGGCCTTGCCAGCTGGAGGGGATGGGAGTGGGAAGGCCGTGCTCTACAGCGTAGTTTTAGGTCTAGTGGTAGTGGCCTTGTGCCGGTAGTGGGCCGTGTGCCCGAATTTGGAGCTGTAGGTCGTCGCAACCAGGCCTACGCTCTAGGGCTCCTCCTCTTCGTCTTTATACCCCTCTGGTTCGGGCGGTCGGCAATGGGGACGGCCACCACATCCTCAAATTAGATTGCATGCCTCCCCCGTGCCTGTGTTGCTCCAGCGCTCCTCAATCTCTCTCTGGCCGTCCGTGGTGGAGAGGGGAAAGAGATGGGGACCTGGGTGTGGTGTGGGTCTGGGGGTGGCGACGGTGATGCAGTTGTGGTGAGTGTGCGTGGTGCCGAGCGGTGGTTTGTCTCGCCTTCTTCGTCACTTCACTCTCTTCCAACCGACCGTGGAGGCAAGGGGTTGGAGTTGGCAACGACGTGGCGAGCAGCCATCCCCCTCTTCTGTCTCCAACGCATCCGCTGGCGTCTTCAAGTTTTTCTTGTGCTCTCCAACCTCCTGGTCGTCCATGTCGACGAGGGGGGGGGAGGGTGGAGTTGGTGGCAAGGAGCTGCGAGGGCGTCGGTGGATTTATCTGCTTCAACGAGCGCATCACGCGGACGACAACGACGTCGCCGCGATCTTCGGCTGGAATGTCGGCCCATCTTATTCAACCTCCATTGAGGAGGCCCTCCTGACCCTGTGCCGGAGCTCGACGTCTCCCATTCTCCAAGTGGTTTTGTCCCCGAAGATTGCAAGGTGTCCGGTGGCAGCGATCTCTCTCCGGATGAGTTCTACCAAGCATCTTCTTTTCGATCTCGGCATCACAACACCCTGAGGTCGCCGGCGAGTAGTGGAAGAGACGACCAAGCACCTGATTGCTTTTTTACTTTTTGTGCTAGGGTCTTTTTCATATAACTTGAGACCTTACCTACTGAATTTAGCATTGTAAAGGGCCTCTTTGTAATTTTTACCTGCCATGTGTTTGAATGAAGCTCTAGGGTCTTCTACACCCCGCCCTACTTTAAAAACAATAATGGGCTTCACGTCCTTTTCTTGCATTCTACTCCAACGGTTGGACTCCTTCTACCGGTTAGTGCTTGATACTGTTGTACTCCCTCCGATCCATATTACTTGTCACTAAAATGAATATATCTATACATATTTTACTGCTAGATATATCCATTTCAACGACAAGTAATATCGATCGGAGGGAGTACCTATTTCTTCTTCATGTACGTACTCATACGACTTTCTCTCGTATCTTTGTAGCTTTTTCTGCCTCCCACGGTGCATGGTTCTCCTCTCCCGTTTCTCAGTGCGGTTAGTATTTTTTTGGTGTCACATCGAATGGTCTCCACCGAGCTCTTCTTGATAGTCATCATCCCAGTAACCTCGCCAAAATTTTGCAATAGGGTGGCTAGGTTTTTTTTAACAAAAGAGGGGTCGCGAAGGACCCCGAAGCTGCCATTAAAACACCGGCAATGGGTACAAATTATAAGCAGGCCCCTCACAAGAAGGTAATTGCAGAAAAGGCATGTAAATAAGCAAGGAGGACCCTAAAGAAAAATCTAAAAAAGCAATCAGGTCCTTGTCTCCCTCCACCGCCGCTGAGCTCTCACCGCTAGCCATCTTGATCCAGCCGGGGACGAACCACTTGGCCATAAGAAGATGGTGAAGTCCGGTGCAGAGCTCCCAGATGGCCTCCTTCCTGGAGGTTGAACATGCACCTTTGATGCCCGACTCGAGCCTGTCTTGGGCGAAGATGCCGGTGGCTAACAAGGCCACCGCGCTGGATGCTCGAAGTCGGAGCAGCTGCCCTTTAGCTTTAGTAGTCGACGACAAGGTGGCCGCCGAGATATCGCTCTAATCGAACACAACTTTAGTGTCGAGATAAGGCCAGCAGCTCCAATGCACACGAAGCAGAGCACCACCGTCCTCCCCCTCGCCGCCACGGCCGGCCAGGAGGAAGGTGAGGTATTGACGCGCACGAAGTCGCTGAAAGCCGCGTGAGGAGTAGAGGGAGGAGGCCGTCCACCACCCCGCTGTCCGCTTTGACCCCTTGCCTCCACGGCCAGTTAGAGGAAGCAGAGACAGAGACAGTGACGAGGCCGGCCCTTGCCAAGCGCCACGCACAAACGCCTGGGCAAGAACTCCCTTGCCGCCTCTAGATCCGAGCGTCGTTGAGCTCCCATCTTCTTCACCTCGCCGCCACGTCCGGTCAGCAGAAGATGCAGGAGCCAAGGTGCAACCCAGGCTAAGAGGCAGAGGGCTCGATTTTTATTCATAGATGCAGTGGTCTCCGCCGCCTGCCGCAACCCTGACGAAAGGAGCTTGAGGACGACGGTGAACAACCCTAGAGCCAAGATCCGGGCAAGATCAAGAGCTCCGCATCTGGAGAGCGCCCACTACCAGCACGAGGCCAAAAACTAAACACCTAATCCTATCTACTCCGGCGTCAACTCCTGGCCACCACTCACCGGCTAGTCCGCAAGGGCGCCATGGGAGGGGCCCGACTGCGGGAGAAAGACGACCAGAGGCTGCCTCTAGGTTCGTGTGAAGCGGTGAGGTGGGTGGCTAGGTTGGAGACATCTTGTGCGCCGTTGGGGCCAGAAAGATGACATCATCATCATCATCATCATCATCATCATCATCATCATCATCATCATCATCATCATCATCATCATAGAGAGAAATGCAAGAATTGGAGAATCTGCCTAGAAACACCACTACATAAGACCAGATTCGGAGGCGAGATACAGAATTCACTGGTCGCTAGATGGAATCAATTGCATGGTCGAGCGGTGGGGACATTGTGTTGCCTTGGCGCACGCCACACCCATGGGAAGATGTCAAATACTTTGTGGTTATTTTGCGTGCCCAAGGTTCAGGTATGTGTTTTGGTATGTTAATGTGGCGTTAAGGGCTATCCAATATTTCATGTCAATTTCTCCAAAAGTTTCGTACTCCCTCTATCCCTTAAATGATGTCACGGATTTAGATCCACACGTATCTAGACACGTTTTGTTTTGGTGTCAATTTCTCCAAAATACGAAACCCCTTTCATGGTTGGTCATTGCTAGTAAGTATATATTAGCAGTGATACTAAGTAATATAACCCTCCACTTGATTTTGTTTGTTTGAAACATCTCTCTCTATCTCCCACGGATCATATCGTTGGTTAGAGGTCAACAATGTCACATATATAGCTCAGCAAATCAACTCTGTTCTTTTAAGAGTATATATATTTCTAGTCTCACAAGCAATTTAGTCGTACATCTTGCAAAGTGAACAAAACTAGTCCCATAACTTGTAATCCGGAAGCAATTTAGTCCAATTCGTCTAAATTTCAGCCAATTTGACTGATTTTAATAGAGTTTTTCCATGTAAGCGATGTCACAACCATGTATTGCGTTTTAGCCCACAAAATAGTATCAGATCATTACTAGGTCCTCCCATGTGCAACCGCTCGCGTACCGGGCAGCAGGCTCGCCACACAGTCCTCATTCGTCACGCTGCACAACAGCTTCACTACGTCCACGTGACATATCGACCTCAGCGTGCCCACCTCCACGTCGAATGTCCGGCACCACACAGACGAAGCCGACCGACGATAGCATGGCCACGGTAGTGCTCGAGCCGGTAGCGTGGGCGCTGTCCAACTTCACTGAACTAATTCTCGCATCACTATTTTTTTTTCCATATGTGCATGCAAGGCACAATGCTGAAGCTGCTGGTGCGGGAGAGTTTTCAGGAAAAATTCCGGCGAGCTACGCGACCTACATGACTTTGTTGAAGTTCAGGGTCAGGTTAGCAAGAACCTGCTCTCAGGCGAGGTGACCGAAGGAATATGGGCGCTTCCCAACGCCGAGATAATAGACCTGGAGGCCAACCAGTTCACCGGCGGCATCGAGAACCCCCCATCGTTCACCAACTTCGTCCTCGTGGCGCACAGTTTCCCCAGAGCCATACTGTCTTCGATAGGCGATGCGAAGAACCTCTAGAGCAGCATCGGCTTCTCGTCCAACCAGCTATCGTGCGAGATCACCGCGAGCATCTGGAGGCTGGTCCATCTAGACAGCATCCACATCGCGGCCAATGAGATACTGGAGCCATCCCGGTGAGCATCGACACATGCTTGGTGCTCAACACATCAAACCTCACCAGAAACAAGGTCCGATCCCCATGGAGCTAGGTGAACTGTTGCGGCTGAACTCCTTAGTCATTTCGAGGAACAAGCTCTCCGGCACTGTGTCATCAAGCCTCGCTGGACTGAAGCTGAGCTACTTGAACCTATCAGACAATCAGCTCGAGGGCCCCTACCTGGCGGCGCTAGCTCGCAATTCGACCTATGGCGAGAGCTTCCGATGTAACCCCGGCATGTGCGCCACTAATGGCGTCGGCTTCCTTCGCCGCTACTCACCCAGAGCCGGTCGGCGCTCAGCGACCACCGTGTGCACGCTCGTCACATGTCTCCTCGATGGCATGGCGGTCGCCCTAGCCGTCCTCGGGCTGGTGATATTCATCAAGAAGTGGTGCCTCCGCTGTGCGCAAGCAGCAGACGTCGAGGCCATGACCGCCGGCAAGCTGTTCACGAAGACGGATTCCTCGAACGTACGTGAAGTCGTTCAGGATGCACGCGTTCGACTAGCACGAGATCATCGGCGGCGTCCGTGACGAGAACCTGATCGGCAGAGGCGGGTCCGGATACTTGTTTAGCGTGAAGCCGGGCAGCAGCGCCGTTGTGGCCGTGAAGCACATCACCCGCACCCACGCTGCCGACTCGACCACCAACATGGCCATGCTACGTCGGTTGGCGTCGTCCGTGCAGTGCCAAAAGTTCGACGCATAGGTGGGCATGTTGAGCTCGATCCGTCACGTGGAGGTGGGTGAAGCTGTTGTGCAGCCTGGCGAGCAAGGATGGTGCGGAGAGACTGCTGGTGTACGAGCACCTGCCCAGCGGCAGCCTGTACGTGAGTGGTTGCATGTGGAAGGACCCCGACACTCTTTTGTGGACTAAAATGCGAAAGCACTATGAGGAAGCGAATACATGGGCACATCTTTTTCAAAATTGGTCAAATTCACTGAAATTTGGGCAAATTGGACTAAATTGCTTTTGGATTGCAAGTTGTGGAACTAGTTTTACTCACTTTGCAAGATGTAGGGCTAAATTGCTCATGTGGTGCAAGTTGTGGGACTAGACATGTATATACCTCTTCTTTTAATATATGGTTCTTTGATTTAATATTATCACACCATCTACCTGCGATGCTAAGTTTGCCAACACATTAGTAGAAATTAGGAAACAAATACATTTCTTTGTTGAGAAGATATGTCAAAGTTGGCATCTCATTGAATCAATTCTGGAAGCAAAACGAAATACAGTTATGGAAGTAAGGCTAAGAATAAGAATATAGTGTGGATATGTATGTATAAAGGTCAAAAGTGCACCAATTTTTTTCAACTGAAATGTACGAAAAGACAGCAGATGTAGCCAAGAAACCGATTAGAGTTAGAGCATCCCCACTCTTTGGACGTTTTCAGGCCGAAATCCAAACGTATCTTGGTCCGGACGACTAGTGTTCGGCCTAGGAACGCCGAGTTTTTCACTCATGTTCGCAGGTGAGTTCCTGTGTTTGGCCAAAATTCAACAAATTTTGACAAACTTTGGGCGAATATAGGCGGTTTTGGGCGAATTTGGGCGAATATAAGCGTTTTTGGGCGAATATGGAAGAATATAAGCGGTTTTGGGCGCATATGGGCGAATATGAGCGAACTTTAGGCGAATATGGATGAACTTTGAGCAAATATGGACGAACTTTGGGCAAATATGGTCGAATATGATCGAATATGGTCGAATATGGGCGAATATGGTCAAATATGGCGAATATGAGCGAACTTTGGGGAATATGAGCGAACTAACTTTGAATGAATATGGACGAATATATGCTGACTGGGCGGGTCCACTAGCCGGCTGTTTTTTCCGCCGAATTCGCTTTGTCCGGCGTTCCTAGGGCATTCACGGGATCCCGGGAATGGCCTGGGAAATCCGGAGCAAAGTTGGTACAAATTCGGACGAAATCGGGATCCTAGGAACGCGACGAATTTTCGACGTCCGGACCAAAAAATTGCCATGAGTTCGGTGTCGTAAAAACGTGAGTGGAGATGCTCTTAGACGTGGACACATTGAAATCCCTGGTCTTTTGTGTACACAAATGGAATGCAAACTACAACAAATAGATAACACTTTTTTCACCTAAATAAAGTAAAAAAATAATGTCTTGTTTTTTATTGTTTATTTGAGGTAGCTTATCACGTGTACCACGTCGATGTAAAAAAAATGTCTTGATGTCGCTGACGTCTATGTTTTTATTGCAGACATTCCATTAAATACGCATGGTAGAATCGGTCGGGTGTTTGAATAATTCATTTGTTCCTGACAAAAGGAATATATTATATCGCAAAGATACCAATTACATCTTGTCTTTGCACCGACAAGGTGTCCAAAGACATCAGGATACTGAACATAATAAAAAAGAGAAAAGAAAAACAAAGACCGCGTCGCAGTGTTCAACCACTTGTAACAGAGGCACTCTAACCATCACTGGATACAACACCTTCAAACAAATCTCTCCAAAAGCAACGCCTCTAAAAAGGAAACAATGCACAAGCATTTGTCATCGTCTAATCGAATATCTTGGATTTTCACCCTGAGAAAGTTCTAATTTCCAAAACAATATCTTCAGTAGGCTATTGCCAGGTATAACCAATGAAGGCCGGACCTTGGGTTTTCATCTTGAAAATCGTGGCTCGATACTCAAGGAGAACCACCAAAAATATAGTCCACCTATGTTTCCACCCCCGCTTTCCAAGACTTCTCCTGCAAGTCGCCGAATGCCGGACACACGGGAAGGACCTGTGCCGCATTTTCTTCATCAGCCGAAACCCTCTCTGCCAAACCCAACCCACCAATACTTTCTCCATCTTTGTCAGTTTCATGAAAATCTATATGAAGACATGTCTTATTGTACTAACAAGAAGACGAAGCTTCGCGTCGTGCCTCACCTAGAAAGTATATGCACGACCGCATCGATACCACTTTAGGTATCCAGTAGCATCCTGTGCCAAACTAGGAAAATCTTTGAGAGGAAGACCGGAACTCGATGGCGGCCCAAACGAGAAGGCAGACTTGAAGTAGATCAACACCTTTGCTAGCATATACCACAGTTTTGTATTAGAGTAGATCAAGAGCTGCTACATATATTTGGTAGTTTAGGATTCTATCTCTACTAGACTTCTTAGTCCCTAAATCTTGCAGTACTATATAAACATCCCAAAGGCTAACAATATAATAACGCAATAAACAATATTAATCTAGCAATACAATCAATTACTATTGCCTTTATGGTATTAGATCCTTTAATTTCTCAATCTAGGGTTTAGCCCACCAATTTTGCCGTGCCGCCCACGGGGAGATCAATCTCTATCGTGGTTGCACAACTCATAGATTAGATCTAATAGATATCGTCAAAATTTTCTTGTCGATCGCTTGACCGACGTTTTTTATTCTTTTGCCGATCATAGATCAGATTGCATCACCCACCACCGCATGTCGTCATCATGCGCCTTTACTCCAATCTAGACATTGACTCACCTCTAGAAAATCCTCGCCAATGACCGTGCCAAGGACGTTGTGCGTGGTGCCCCAAGGGACACCTTCACGTTTCGTCGTCGGCTTCTCTGTCCGCACATAGCCACCTCGCCAGCTCATATTTTCTGACATTAACTGGGACAATCGTGCTTGCCTCACCATCAACAAATGGGCACATCTCGTCGCTGGTGATCATCGCTGGCAACAATCTACACCAACAACTCCGTCGCAACGTACCACATCATTGCTGCCACCACCAAGCAAGGTATTTGTCAACGCCAACGGGTTCTGCATCACCACACTCCTGCATGTAGATGAATAAACGGGTTTGATCCCAAACATCTACAACCTATCCTTCAACAAACACGCAGGAGCTCCTATACATGGATGAATAAAACGGGTTTGATCCCCGACATATACTATCATACAGTTCAATCGCCATCGACAACCACCTCGCCATCTTTGTCCACCACAACCTCGCCGCCAGATTTGCAACCTAATTTTTTATCTGCACCGCTTATGCTAAATTTTCTTCTTACAGCCACTTCGTCTACTCTGGCACATCACACAATCGACCATACATGGTGGTCTTCTCTGCCGATCCCCCTGAATCTGGCTCGCAAGGTTCGTGATGACCCGTATCTTTGCACTTCTGGTATTGGCAACACCGACGCATGCCTTCATCCCCAGCGCACTCCCGATTTTGGAAAGCTCGGCATGCCGTGTCGCCTACCTCTACTACCATAACTTCATCTACGTCTACCTCGAGTTGACTACCGCTGCTATTGCCTTTTAGTATTTTATTACTCTGGCGAATTCCCCTGGCTCAACGACGACACCGACCATGACTACATCAACCTCAACGACTTCATCAACGGAGACTACATCACCAATACTTCAACAACACCATCGACCATGACTACGACGTCCTCACTCTCGGCTACATTAACACCGACATCAAGGGCTATCATCCATCGATATCCTCTCTAGTCGGCGCCTTCGGCTTATGCTCCAGTTGGACCATTCGCGATGCTCCTGCTGTTCGCGTCACTACCGATCCAACCACGAGGGGGAGGGAGGGGGAGGGGTGTTATACTGTCAACACCCGGATTTTTAATCCCAGATGCCTGTTATGCCATACATCGCAATCCCATGATTACTATTTTTGCGAGACATAACAGAATTGGATACCACAGTACATCATCCATTACAAACCATACATAAGGTCTTACACAAATAAGGATCTCATGATCCAGTCTTAATACAACACAAGCAGCGGAATACGTAATAATAACGGTAGCGTAGGCGAAGCTCCATCTTCGGGGTCACAGGCAATGCTGACGATGGGAGATGATCCTAGTTGTCGTAACCTTCCTGGGGTCCATCTTCCAGGTACTCCTCTTCATAGTCGGGCCATGGGAATAGCTAGGGACAAAGCCATGAGTATTCTTTAAGTACTCGCAAACTAATACTAACAAGTGAAGGGGGTTTTGTAATAGGGCACTAGGCTCTAGTGTTGTTTTGCAAAAAGCCAGATTTACCTCTACTAAGTTTAGAAGCAACGAATGCTAATTAAGGTTTTATAACACCTAAGTGTGAACTTGTATCTCATGCCACAACTCTGTTGTGGTCAAGTCAAAGTCTCAAATCATTTTGAAAACATCTGACGGGGAAACAGTATGGCCACTCCAACTTTCCATAACCGCGGACGCGGCTATTCGAATAGTTTGACACTCTGTAGATATTGTACACTTTCACCACAACATTTGATACATCCGTCAGGAACAAATCCTGAATTCAGCATACTCAGTATGCGGATAATCAATCCTAACCTTTCAATTACACGCCCTAGTATAAGCACCTCTCCTGTGAGTTTGGCCTCCTAACCATGACCAACTGTCATCTTGGGTACTGCACAGGTGGACAATCTTCACAAGGTAGCCTCAGCTCAGACCTTGGCCGTGAGGGAACCAATACTAAGGTATATAAGTTTCTAGTCAAGCCCTACCCAATCTTCGGGTATTGTGGTTGTACGGTAAAATTGGAATGGTATCGCATCCAGACAACCATCAGTTTTATAAAGGGCTAAGGCTCATGCCTCAACATTTTCATCACCAAAATCATCTGGTGTTCGGAAACACATGTCAAAACATCTCAGTAGAATGATCCATCATTCTAAGGTTTTCATAACCATTTTCACCAAGTATTCCCATCTAAAGTTGATCAAGTTTTATGCTTAGCACTAGCATCTACAAGTGGGAGTGAGTACTAATGAGGGGTGGTAAACTAGTGGAGTTTCAACTAAGTTCAATCTCATGCCTTAGGATGACATCAAGATTATCTAGCTTAGGCCAAATTTTATGCTCTTTATGCAACCTTCAAATATCCTTCTAGTATCTACAATTCACTTAAGTAAACTCTAAGTAAGAGCTTTGATAAAGAAATAAAGTATAAAGCTTGTAAGTAAAACTAGGATTGGTTTATCAAGTGGTTATGATCATATATGCTTAAGGCATATAGTTGGCATGGTAACAAGTAAGTATTGGCTTGCATCAATATCAGTATAAGCTTGCTAAATTGCAAGTGTTAGCTTGCACATTCAACTAGTAGTATTAGGCTTGCCTTGTGCAGAGCAGTGGTTGAAGTTCTCCTCGGCTTCTTCTTCGTAGTATCCTCCTTTCTCCTCGTATTCTTGGTCGGTACTAGCGTCTATGAATAAATATGAGGTACACAATCACCAAACAATACTTAACTACTTGCAATCATCACACAAAAGGGGTCCTATAGATGATCTAGCATCATCACTAACATTACAAGCACTTGACTTAATGATTTTATTTTTAGAAAAGTAATTTCTACTCATTGAAAAACTACTTAAGATTTAATATTCTCCAAACCAAGCATGGGATCATGTTGACACATGTCATCACCACATATTTCAGTTCATGGGAATGTGATTTAAAGTGGTGTCACAATTTAATAAGGTTTAACCTTTTTATTTTAAATAAAATAAGTGACTAGAAATGCCTATTTGGCATTCTTTTATTACTTGAACATTATTTCTGTAAGTAAACCCATATATTTTTATATTATGAAAGGTATGATCAATTTTGATTTTTTAGAGTTGGAATCAACTCAAAATCTATTATGGTTTAAATTTGAAAAATGTTTGAGTGCAGAAAAGCTTCTTCGTTGTTATTTTTACCAAGGGTGATCTAAAGATCCAAATGATTTAAATCCAACGGGCTTGGATTCAGCACTTACAGACCTTTCTAACAAAATTGGTTTCATTCTATTTGGTTCACTGAATCGAGCTGGGTTGATTTTTGAAACTAGGTGCAGAAGTGTGTTTGAATGAAAATGGAGAAATCCAAATTCAAACAACTGGGCTACGTGGGAAACGATACTGGGCGGGCCTGCTAAGCACAGCACTTACGCGGGCTGGTTAAGTTGTTGTCCCCACGCGTCAGTGAGACGAGGGGGTGCGAAGCGGTATGAGGCAATATGGTGCGTTCGATCTAGTTCTAATCCAACGGCTGAGGGTCGTCGTCCACGTCGGGCAACGTCGGCAAGACTGAACCCTAACGCGGCAGGTGGGGGTTGTCGGGGGATCACCGGGGCTCAGGCGAGGGTCGGCGAGGCGGGCGAACGACGAAGTCGACGACGGCGAACCTCCTGGTACCGGCAGCTTCTCCTGGGGCGGCTCCAATCGCTGGCTCCCTCTTCTCCAACAGCGGCGGGCTCCGGTGAAATTCCGGCGAAGCGCTGCTCGCCTTGCTTCGGGAACGGGGTGGAACGATCAGTGAGGAGAGGGGAGTAAGATGGTGTGCTCAATTCGGCTGGGGGTGGCCTCTAATTATAGTCGCGACGACGAGACCGAACGGGATGGGAAGGCGACGGTGGCGACATGGCTACGGGCTGCTAGAGGCATGGCCGACGGTGGCGATCGCTTGGTGGTCTCCTGGCAATGCTCTACGGCTTTAATGCGCATGTAGGGGCGGTGGCAAATGGTCTGGAACGTGCGATGCTCTGCGCGGCCGAGGCGGCGTCTTCGACGGCGAGCGGTGGCTGTGAGGCATGGGGCGGCAAACGGGGATGTCTGGTGGTCTCCTGGGACGGTGGTGATTGTGTATGCACGCGGCGAGGGCGACGCGCGGTCTGTGGGCGTCTGTCGAGGGCGGCGCTCTGGCGCATGCTCGGCATGGTTGCTGGTGAGCTGGGCACGGTCTGTGCGTGTGGTGCAGGGGTTGGAAACATTCGAGTGCTGGATAGGGAGTGGCGGTGGGGTGTTGGCTTGCTCCTAGACATGTTGGCTAGGCTTGTTTGTTCTCCTAGCTTGCTGTCCACACTGGGGTGACATGGTGAGCTTCAGCTGTTCACCATTGATGGCATTGCCAAGCTTACAGTGGGGCTAGTGCTTGGTTTAGTTTGCTAGATGATCTACTGAGGTTGCTGTGAGCTAGAGAGGGAACAAGTTAGGCTCCAATCACTGCTCACAATAGTGTTTAGATTTTATTTGATTTGAATCAGCAAGGTGTTTGATGAAATGGCCGCAAGAATTCAAGTTTTGAATTTTGAAAAGATTTTTGGTGGGTGTGCTAGGTTGGTGCTGGTGAGTCTGCAGATGCTTGGGTTTTGAAAGTTGAGCTTGTTTGAGTGGTTTTTGAAAAAGTGGGATCTTTCCATATGATAAAGATTCAATTTTGAATTGTTATTTAAACTATGCATTTGAAAGTTTCTGGATGATCACAAGGTGGGCCTTGATACTTTGTTAAGAGTACTATCAAGGGGTGTAAAGATCCAAACAAGTTTCTGTTAAGTTCTGAAAGTTTGGGACAGCCAAAGTAGGCATGGGAGTTAAATTGGTCAAAATGACCATTCACTCATTTTGTTTGTTTTGATTTATTTGTCTTTGGGAAAAGTTTGGGAATTATTTAGATGATGTTTATTTCACCTAAGAATCCTTTTACAAGCAAAGAAACACATAAACAAGGCAATTCAAAAGAATTCAAAATGGGATGCATACACACATGCATGCTTTCATATTTTGATTTAGAAAAGTTTTTGTTAACCCTAATTTTGATGATTAGAGTTTGATGATCCAAGTTTAGTATTTTTGGGATGTTACATATACTATACCACATTTTAGTGTTAGAGTAGATCATGTATTGCTATATTTGGTAATTTAGTATTCAATCTCTACTAGGCTTTTTAGTCCCCAAGTCTTCTTGACGTTGTGTTAGAGTAGATCTTGCCCAAGGGGTAGATTCCTTTCCATTGGACAATGTCGTGGAAGGTGGTGTCGGATGGCTTAAGGTTAAAGAGGGGTATTCGCATGGCGCGCAAGGTGCTGGCAAAGATGAGGTTGATGTCGCTGCCTCCGTCCATGAAGACCCTGCTCATCTCGTAGTCGCTGCTTTGAGCTTCAAGTACTAGAGCAGCATGGCATGGTTGTGGGACCTGATGCAGGTGGTCAGATCTGTCAAAGGTGATGCATGATTTGGATCCGCTGAGGTACTCAGGGATGGCGTGTGGAGAGGTGATGACTGCAAGTGCACAGATCAATTATAGCTAGTTTCAAAATAAGAGTATCGAACCCATAGAGAGATATTTGGTTAGGGTCTTTATGCCCCTCGTCACTATCTACCAAAGGATACTTGTAATCTTCCTTTGATTTCAAGTAAAGGGTGTTTGAAAGGTTTTTGTTTGAATGCAAGAAAGTAAATAAAACAAGTAAAAAGAAAGCAAGTAACAAAAGCGTTGGGAATGGTGGTTGAACGCAATAGGGCTAAGACATTCTCAGGGATGTAGGATACACCACTAGCATGTTGTTATTAGTAATAATTAGGATAACCTATTTCTTATGTCATGATATGTGTGGAGAGAGTTTTATAATAAGATGTTCACTACAAGGCTCATAGGAAGCCACTTTGTTGAGCCAAGAATGAGGTCATCTCGAAATAACCACCGTGATGTCTGAGAGAAATCATCCATACAGACCACCACAATTAAGAGTCTCTCCGTGGATATCGTAAGTATCTTAGTGAATCTCTCTTTGTTCCCCTTCGACCGTTCTGGTTGCTAGCCACACTTCTAGTCACAATAGCTTCGGGCACACTTCCAAACACGTCCAAATGGTTTCACCCTTGTCTTTAGACCCAAACGCAAATGATATGTGTCCGACTACACATACCATCTAAAGGGAGAGATCAAACACACATCATAGATCAATGGATCATACACACAAGTAATATATCATCTTTATTTCATTTCATAATAATGCTAGGGTTTCTCCATCTCCCCAAGAATGAAGGGAACTAGGACATGGAAGCAATCAACAACATCATCATAATCAAATGGATGGATAAAGGTAATGGAATGAATCTAGTGCAAACCACAATTGAATCTGGAATTACAACAAGATCTAATGAATGGAAAATGACGGTAGAGATGGTGATGGTGATGCAGCGGTTGATGATGTAGGGGATGATGCATTATCCTCCAATGATCTGTGCAGCAGCAAGGATTTTCCCTTCTCCAAGTTCCTCCTTCAGATCCCTTTCTGGTGTGGTTTTTCATAGCTAGAGGTTTCTATGAATGTCAGATCTGATCTATCTTCGTGAGGAGAAAGTATTTGACGAGGCGGTCACGACGCATGGTCATACGGGCGGATGGTACGAGCGGTCTCCACCTGTACCACTGGTCGTTATACGTGTTATAGTCTCCTGGGCGCAAGCAATTCCTCCAGGTGCGAAGATAAATCAATAAAATGACTTTTATCTACAGTATAATATGATAGTCTCAATTGATATGTTCATAATAGTCTTAGTAAACTGGAATCCTGTTGAAACAAGAACAAAAGGTACGTGCAAACGCGGTAAAATACTAAAAACCTACTCTACTTGTGTAAAAACAATAAGTAAAATGCTCCAATTTTGGACTCATCAACTCTCCCAATCTAGACTCTTGCTCGTCCCTAAGAAAGATGGTGACTTATGAAGAAGATCATCATGTTTATGAGGCACGAGTCTTTACAATACATGAGGCAAAAATTGAAACTGGAATACAATATCGAATGTAGAGTTACATCGGGAGCTTTATCACACATTTACACATCACATGACTTAGAGGCTTTTACACCTTTTTGTATTAATGCAATTATAAGAATCTATTAGGAATTGAACATATTATATAATCAATAATTTAAAATGGTTGAGCTCTTCGTTTTAGTAATGAAGATTCATTATCATCTCTTTTTCTCCTTTCCTCTCTCTTTTTTTATTTTTTTCAAGCTTGTACTTTTTTTTGCCTTGAAATTTTTATTGATAGCTGAATATTTTCTCTCTTTTTCTGTATTGTCTTCCTTCTTTTTTTATATAGCACGATCTTGTTATCATGCTCACTACTATGGATTTTATAACCCAAACATGTGACTATAATATGCTACCAATATTTTACTTCTCCTAATTTAATTAATACTTTTATTGGTGTGAAAGACCCTAAAATCATAATTGTTGTACAAGTATCATAACACTCAACCTAGTTCAATCATCTAATATAATAATTATGAATCAAAGAATAACTTCAAATATCATAAAGTCTCAAAACTCAACGGATATAATTATTGTATTGAAAAAAGGGGAATTTCAAGATGATGCAACTAATACAAAGCTCTTGAATAAAAACCTACATGCGTGCAGTAAAGTAAATATGCTAAATCTGGAAGATAGATTATAAGGTGTTAAAGACCTCCCCCAAGCTTGGGATCAATCCGGTGGGATCAAATAATCCCTTGCGATTATTCGATACCGTGTTCTTTAAGGCAAAGGAGAGTTGTTGGAGACAGCTGAACGAAGTTTCTTATTCGTTTCCTCTAGGGAGATATGTGATGAAGGCTCTTCTGTAGATCTGAAAGCAAGCAGAACATACCTTCAACGACCCTGTTTAGCATGTCATTGAGTCCCTTCTTGCTTTCAAGATCTAAGAGATGCTTGCACACAATCTCCTGATGCATGAGTTTTTCCTTCTGATCCTTCTTGATCTTGTGAAGACGTTGTTCAGTTTCTGGGACGTATATCGGGATAGGCACGTCCAGAAGTTTGAACTCCCAATCTTCCTGTGGCTTCACGCTCATGTGCGTGTTCATGGTGATCTTATTTGTTGTGGAAGTGTGCGCTGTGGTCTCCTTATAGGTTCCTGCATCATCTCGGTTAGCTTTCTTACGCTTGGGTGAAGAGTATTTGGTGGAGATGAACTTAAGCGACTCTGTGCACACGTTACCATGGGGTTTCTTTGCTTGTTATTCATCTTTAGACGTCACCATAGCAATATATTCTGGCTTCTTCCATCCTCACTTTGTTTTCTCCATGAAGATCTCAAATTCCTTATCATCACCCTCATCATCGGAGTCATAAGCATACCTCTTATTCTTCGGTTTTAGGCCTTGAGCTTCGCGATCATCGGCTTAAATGGAGGAAGTCTGGAAGCTATCCCATGAAGGATCCATGAGGCTAAGAGGTTTTCCTTTGCCTGGAACTGTGTGACGCATCAAGGAGGTTGGATTTGTCGATATAAGAGGGAGGAAGACCTTTGGGAGTCTTAAGAAGGGTTAGGAATGGGTAAAAACCTGTACTAGAATAAAAAGGGTCGGCCAAGAAAAGAATACCAATAAATAAGGAAGGAAATAGGATAAAAATGAAGAAAAAGAAACCGTAACGGTCACCGGTACGGGCAAACGCCCATAAGGCACACATGTACCAGAGTTCTTTCCCGAAACCGTTCTCCCCGAAGTCGGTAAGAAGTCAACCAACCAAGTCAGTACAGGCAGGACCCACCCGTACGACCCGGTCGTATTGGCGGTTACCGCCTTTTTTTCATAAACACAAACTAAATGAACAAAAGAACACAGGGAACATAACGACCTGCCATATGGTCAGGTGCGCCCGCACGGTGCGGTCGTGCTGAATTGCTAGAAAATGCATCTGGAGTAGTGGCAGCTTAATGATAACTAGTATGGGCGGGTCCGGCCGTACCGTCCGCCCATACCAGTCTCGCAAGACTGACAGTAACCTTAGGAAAACATAAGGAAACCAAAAACACAATTAGAAAGAGCAAAATGACAACCATAATGAAAATAGAACGATGTTTCAACCATATTGTTCATCCAAAGAGAATGAGTTTACTCAAGTACCTTCTTATTCCTTTAATTCTTGAATTAACTTTTTATTTTTCCCTTTAAACAAGTTTGGTAGCAAGAAATTGCTAATATCATTGCAAAGAGAAATCGAAAATTTTATTTTAGGAATTAAAGTCACAGAGGGTGTGCATATGGATGACACTTCTTCGGGCGGTTTGATTTCCTCAATGTCCATGGGCTTATCCTCTACTTCTTCTTTCCTTTGGAGGATTGATACGTCATAAACGTATCTATAATTTTTGATATTCTATTCTTGTTTAGTATCAACTTTGCTATGATTTGTTTATACTTTGACGTATTTTTATACATTTTCTGGGACTAACCTATTAACAAGATGCCGCAATGCCAGTTGCCTGTTTTCTACAGTTTTTGGTTTCAGAAAAGCTAGTAAGGAAATATTCTCGAAATTGGACGGGACAAAAGCCAAAGTCAATATTTTACCGAAACGAACACGGAGTCCAGAGGAGATACGGAGGGGCGCCACAGGGCGGCCACACACCTAGGCGTGGGCCCACCTTAGGCTGCACCGGGGCAGGGTGTGGACCCCTGGCCGCCCTCCTGCCTCGCCTCTTTGCCTATAAAAGCCCCCCGATGTAGAAACCCTAAATACCCGATCAGATCTCCACGAAACAGTCTATAGCCGCTGCACCCATCATCCCTAGATCGGGGGGATCCGAAGCTCTTCCCGACACCCTGCCGGAGGGGAGAGATCATCCCAAAGGCCTTCTTCATCACCATGCTAGCCTCTAGTATGATGCGTGTGTAGTTCACCTTTGGACTATGGGTCCATACAGTAGCTAGATGGTTGTTTCTCCTCCTTTGTGCTATCATGTTTAGATCTTGTGATCTCTGTTCATGATCAAGATCATCTATTTGTAATCATACATGTTGTGTTTGTGGGGATCCGATGGATATTGAGATACTATGTCAGATTGATTATTGATTCTATCATGTCATATTGATTATTGATTCTATCATGTCTGTGTTGTTTGTGATCTTGCATGCTCTCCGTTGCTAGTAGATATCTTGGCCAAGTAGATGCTAGTGACTCCAAGAGGGAGTATTTATGCTCGATAGTAGGTTCATGCCTCTAGTAATCTGGGGAAGTGACATGAATCTCTAAGGTAGTAGATGTGCTGCTGCTACTAGGGAGAAAACAACAATCTTTTGTTCATGAAACAATTGTATTGTTTACTTTACACACATTGCTTAATGAAATTATCTGTTGCTTGCAACTTAATACTGGAGGGGGTTCGGATGATAACCTGAAGGTGGATTATTAGTCATAGATGCAGTTGGATGGCGGTCTATGTATATTGTTGTAATGCCCAATCAAATCTCATAGGAATCATGATGTCTAGTATTTGCATTGTTATGCCTTGCTTAGTCCTGTCAATTGCCCTGCTGTAATTTGTTCATCCAGCATGTTATCTTTCTTAAGGAGAACATCTCTAGTGAACTGTGGACCCCTGTCCAATCTTTACCATTATTACATCATCTACTGTTACCGTTTACCTTTTACAAGAAACTATTACCTTCCACACTATACGTTTAATCCTTTGTTTTCAGTAAACCAGTGAGATTGAAAACCTCATTGTAAGTTGGGGCAAAGTCTTGAGTTTGTGTTGTGCAGGATTCCAAGTAGCTAGCAACACCTTGGAGTTGTTTCCTTGCTCCTACTGGTTCTATAACGTTGGTTTCATAACTGAGGGTAAACTTATTGATGTGCTCATCATACCTTCCTCTTGGGGTTTCCCAACAAAGCACTACAGTGATCTGAGCTCATCAAGTATCTACAAATCAAATTCTTGAAAAGGTAGAATCCAACAGATCATTCTTGGCTTAACATCAGTTCTTTTAAGAATTTATTTTAAGCCAATACAATCTGTATGCAACCTTACTTTAGAGTCAATAATATAAGATCTAAACTTGTCACAAGAGAAAACCACAGCAAAAAATTCTTCCTCTGCCATGGGGTAATTCTTTTGAGCACCATTTAAGGTTCGGCTAGCATGATGAATGATATTAAGTTCATTACCATCATACCGGCAAATAATTGCTCCAATGGCTTAATGGCTATCCCCACATAAAAGTTCAAACAGTTTTTTTTCCAATTAGGGGTTTTTATAATAGGAGCTTTAATAATACCTTGCTTTAATATGTTGAAAGCAGTAAGACAACTTTCATAAAAATTAAAGGCAACGTCCTTCTATAGAAGGTTAGTTAGAGGTCTAGCAGTTTTAGAGAAATTATTAATGAATCTTATATAAAACCTAATATGGCCTAAGAAACTCCTAATACCTTTTATATCTCGAGGAGGGGGAAGCCTTTCTATTGCTTCAATTTTATCTTTATCAACTTATATACCTTTACCTAAAATTTTGTGACCAATCACTATACCTTCTTGAATCATGAAGTGCCATTTTTCCCAATTCAAGACTAGGTTAGTATCCTCACATCTCTACAAGACTTTATGAAGGTTATGCATACAATGATTAAATTAAGTTCAATAAACAAAAAAATCATCCATGAACACTTCCATAATACTTTCAACACAGTCAACAAATATAGAAGTCATGCATCTTTGGAAGGTAGCAGGGGCATTGCAAATACCAAAAGGCATACAACGATAAGCATATAACCCATAAGGACAAGTTAAGGTTGTTTTAAGTTAATCATCAGGGTGGACAACAATTTGAGAAAATCCAGAATAACCGTCCAAATAGAAAAATGAGAATGCATGGCAAGCCTCTCTAAAGTTGGATCTATAAATGGTAAAGGGTAATGATCCTTCTTGTCTCCTTATTAAGTTTTCTATAATCAATGCACATCATGTGGCCAATAATGATTCTATTCGGTATCGGCTCATTGTGTTTATTTTGAACAACGATAAACCCACCTTTCTTAGGAACGCAATAAACATGACTTACCCAATCACTTTCCTCCACATGAAAGATAATTCCTACATCTAATAGACATATTACTTCTTTCCTCACCTCTTCTTTCATGTGAGTTTTTAGTTGTCTCTGGAAGTCTGCAATAGGTTGAGCTCCTTCTTCCATAAATATTCTATGAGTGGCTATCAAAGGACTAATCCCCTTCAGGTCACTCATAGAATACCCAAGATCATTCTGATGCATTCTGAGAACCATCATCAAATTTTCTTCTTCTCTTTCTTAAAGGTTAGAACTTATAATAATAGAAAAATTGTTATTAGCTTCATCAAGAAACCTATATTTTAACTCCTTGGGTAAGTTTTTGAGCGTAAGAGGTGGAGGTGCCTCATTAATCATCCATTTCAATTTTATCCATATCTTGAGGCATATTATCATGAGCAACCAAACTCCTTGATAAATCATCATCGGAATTTTCAATGACTATAGAGGCAAGATTAATTATATTACCTTCTTCTTCTTCTTCTTCTTCTTTCCCATACTAATATTCGTCTAAATCCTCAATAGCAGGTTTATATTCGAATTTTGAGAAATGAAATTCCATTTTCTCTTCACCGAACTTGAGAAATACAATACAGTTTCTTTCTTGCAATCAATGTTTGCTCCTGCAGCGTTCAAGAAAGTTCTTCCAAAAAAATTGGACAATAAACATCAGTAGGCATGTCAACAAGTACGAAATCAGTGGGACACTTGTAAGGTCCAATACAAATTAGGACATCTCTAATTATTCCCATAGGGACTCTGAGTGTTTTAGTAGCAAGCATTATTGCCATATCAGTATCTTCTAATTCAGCTGGGGCTAATTCATTTTGGATTTTCAGATAAAAGTTATAGGGGATTACATTAATTGCTGTTCCGATATCACAGAGGACATAATAAGAAGATCCACCTAAAGTGCCAGGGAGAATAGATTTATCGACTTATTTAGCTTTTAACTTTCCTTCAACAAATTGCGAAGCTTCGGTATCTAGCTCTATTACATTGTAATGTGCAAACATGGTTAAGATATCTTCTTTTGTTGGTTCCTTGGTATCCTCCTTACTTACCTCATTAGTCTTTCTTGCTTGTGTCTCTTCTTATATCATTTTGAGGAACATTCTTTCTTCCTCACGTTGATCTTTGAGTTGTTGGGCCATCATATGTTTCCTCGCAATCCTTTGAAAAGGAAGGGGTTCAACATACTGAGGCATCTTCCTCAATGGCTCTACGTGAGCTACATTTATTACATCAACATGTTTGACTGGCTTAGGTAGGGGAGTATAATGAAGTCAGTCTTTCTTGGGAGCTTCAAAGTGTTCTATAAACAACTGAAGGATTTGCACAATAATATCATCATCAAGTTGAAGCTCATTAGCAGTTTCTTTTATTTTACCGAATTCCTTATAAGCATTGAGACAATCATATTCAATTTCTAGTCCTCCTTCGCCACCTAAATCAAATCCTCATGTTTTCTATTGCGGCGAATATGTTCTAAGAGTTCCCAAGTTTTAGTTTTAGTTAGCTCCATAAAGAGCCTCCGGAATTTGTATCAAGCTCATGTTTAATTTCTTGATTAATCCCCCATAAAAAATGTGTAAAACATACCATTCCGGTAAATCATGGTGGGCACATTTATTAAGGATATATTTGCTCCTTTAGAAGTCCCTTACCAAGCCTTCACCTAGGCGGTTCTTAAGTTTGCAATTGCCCTTCTTACCTCAACAGTATTTACCTTGCAAAAGAATCAGAATACGAATTATGTTTTAAGCTTCTCCCAGGTGTCAATTTTCTCTATAGAGCAAATTATATACCAAGCTAAAGCAGTGTTGGTTAGAGATTAGCTAAACAATTTATGTTTCAGTTCATCATTAGAATAGCCTCTTAATTTAAGTTTCCAATATAACTAGGTAAAATGCATCAAATGAGTGTAGGGATCCTCATCTGGATCATCTCTTGCAAAACTTTATTCTTTAATAATAGTAATAAAATGATGGTTAACCTCGTATTCAGTTTCATCCCCACTCGGGAATTCTTTGACAAGTTCTGTTTTGAATTTCCCAAGGTGTTCAGCTACATCGAGATGATTCATCAGTCCGAGTGTAGCCATGGTGTTTACTTGAAACTAGTAAGCAAATTTAATAAAACAATTAATATAATTAGCAACTAAGAACAAAGACCAAAAGTGCTTAGCTCCCTAGCAACAGTGCTAGAAAATAGCTTGATGACTACAAGTGCACAGATCAATTATAGCTAGTTTCGAAATAAGAGTATCGAACCCATAGAGAGATATTTGGTTAGGGTATTTATGCCCCTCGTCACTATCTACCAAGGATACTTGTAAGCTGCCTTTGATTTCAAGTAAAGGGTGTTTGAAAGGTTTTTGTTTGAATGCAAGAAAGTAAATAAAACAAGTAAAAAGAAAGCAACTAACAAAAGTGTTGGGAATGGTGGTTGAACTCAATAGGGCTAAGACATTCTCGAGGATGTAGGATACACCACTAGCATGTTGTAATTAATCATAATTATGATAACCTATTTCTTATGTCATGATATGTGTGGAGACAGTTCCGTAATAATATGTTCACTACAAGGCTCATAGGAAGCCACTTTTTTGATCCAAGAATGAGGTAATCTCTAAATAACCACCATGATGTATGAGAGCAGTCACCCATACAGACCACTGATACGTCGGAAATGTATCTATAATATTTGATGTTCTATGCTTGTTCAGTATCTACTTTGCTTTGCTTTGTCTACACTTTGAGGTATTTTTATATGTTTTCTAGGACTAACCTATTAACAAGATGCCACAGTGCCAGTTACATGTTTTCTTCTATTTTTGGTTCCATAAAAGGCAGAAAATCAATATTCTCGGAATTGGACGGGACAAAAGACAAATTCAATTTTTTAACGCGGGGAACACGGAGCCAGAGTACGAGACAGAGGAGAGCCACCAGGGAGCCACACCCCTGGCCGCTCGGCCTGGACTAGCCCGCGCCTGGGGGGTGCGGCCAACCTGGGTGCCCCCCTGCCTTGCCTCTTCGCCTATAAGAAGCCCCCAATACCAAAACCCTAAGTACCCAATAAATCTTTCATGAAACAGCTCGTAGCCGCCGCCACCATCGTCCCTAGATCGGGGGGATCTGAAGCTCTTCCCGACACCCTGCCAGATTCTATCATGTCTGTGTTGTTTGTGATTAATGGTTCTATCTTATTGATTCTATCATGTCTGTATTGTTTGTGATCTTGCATGCTCACCGTTTCTAGTAGCTATCTTGGCCAAGTAGATGCTAGTGACTCCAAGAGGGGGTATTTATGCTCGATAGTGGGTTCATGCCTCTATTTAATCTAAGGGAAGTGACAGAAATATCTAAGGTTGTAGATGTGTTGTTGCTACTAGGGAGAAAACAACGGTCTCTTGTTCATGGAACAAGTGGATTGTTTACCTTACACACTTTGCTTAAAGAAGTTATCTCTTTCTTGCAACTTAATACTGGAGGGGGTTCAGATGATAAGCCAAAGGTGGATTTCTAGTCATAGATGCAGTTGGATGGCGGTCTATGTATCTTGTTGTATTTCCCAATCAAATCTCATAGGATCATGAATGTCTATTATTGCATTGTTATGCCTTGCTCTGTCCTGTCAATTGCCCCGCTATAATTTGTTTACCCAGCATGCCATTTTTTATCTTAAGGAGAGCACCTCTAGTGAACTATGGACCCCGGTCCAATCTTTACCATTGATACATCTTTCACTATTCCTGTTTACTTTCTGCAAACCACTATTACCTTCCACACCATACAGTTAATCCTTTGTTTTCAGCAAACCGGTGAGATTGAAAACCTCACTGTTCGTTGGGGCAAAGTCTTGAGTTTGTGTTGTGCAGGTTTCCAAGTTGCCAGCAACACCTTTGGGTCGTTTCCTTCCTCCTACTGATTCGATAACCTTGGTTTCTTTCTGAGGGAAGACTTGCTGCTGTGCTCATCATACCTTCCTCCTAGGGTCTCCCAATGAAGTTGTACATTGACCTGAGCGCATCAAGCTGTTTTTTGGCGCCGTTGCCGGGGAGGCTAAGGACGGCTTCACAAGGGGAGTCGTTCACAACCTTTCTCTTTACTTTGTTTTTGTTTTTCTTGGTTTTTTTTGCTTGGTTTTGTTTGCCTCTTTTTATCAAAAACTCCAAAAAAATAGTTTCGTTTGGTTTGCTTTCTCTTATCAAAAACACAAAAAAAATAGTTCCTGCTTTAGTTGATACCATGTCTGGTTTTGGTCTAATCATTGTCACCTATGGAAAGGATCTTTACTTTCAAGCAAGAAAGTGTAGAGGGTTTCAAAGAAGCTTGGTCTAGAATCTCTGATTTACAAGCAAAAACTGAGCCTAAGATGTGTCTTAGCCTGGTTATTAATTGTTTCTACTGTAACACCCTCGCCTGATAAGGCTGAGTTCATGTGTATAGTGCCAATCCCTGGATCGGTTCACTAGCACACACAGTACAAAATGATACCAAATATAACTGTGCATCATAAATACAACGAATATGATCCAGAATTTACATTATTCAAGTACACAGCGGAAAACGAATACAAGGTAGATCTCCATCCTTCAAATGTGCCACAGGCGAACAAATGTTGAGTGGAGTCTCGCGACCTATGAATGATCACTCAGATACGATATAACCTGCAACATGAAATGTTGCAGCCACGAATGGTCAATACATTGAATGTATGGCAAGTAGGCTAAAGTGGTTAACAACAGATCTATCAACTACATGCTTATTTGGCCAAGTGGAGTTCAGGCTCATTTGCATAAAGCAACAGTTTTATCCTAACATTTGTAACAAAGTAGTTTTCCAATACGATAAATAGGACACTCTGGTTCACTCCCAGGTGCTCCTACCCAATTATGTTCACCCAACAGGTTTTAAGTAATTAAGAAATAAGGATGAGTGAGAAATGTCATAGTATCAGTATCAGGTTGCTCAAATTGTCCATAACTGGGGACGCGGCTAATCGATTAGTTTATACACCCTGCAGGGGTTAGTACACTTTACCCATATGACTTGGCCAACCCAGCTCGTACCACCACTCTCATATTGGGTGATGATAGGGAGAAGTCCAAGAAGGAACCGTTCGGGAAGTAGCTCCCCAAACCCGACACGCACCGGTCCAACCTACACTATCTACATCTCTGGATACGTGGGTTCGAGTTACCACAACCTACTGAGTTCAACCAACCGCCCATTTCATTATTGGCACATGGTTGCACACGAAAGCTACCAAACAAAGAAACCAATCCTTTCTCAGTGTCCTGGGCGGCATTCCCCACCATAAATCCACACTCGATGACCCAATCAATGCCATTCCGCCCAGGTGGTTCATTAAAACATATTGGTTTGTCATTTAGCAAAACATAAGCCTTTCAAAACATATAACTTTTCATGATGTGATTCCCTTCCTCGTCTAAATAGCATAGCTAAGCAATCTACCAATACGATGGCTCATAGACAAGAAATAGTAGGGAATAATATGGGACATAGCATAGCATATACATATCAATTCCTACAGATGTAATTCTACAAAAACATCTATAATGCATAGGAAAACAGTAGGGCATTTATGACCAAGATAGCACCACTTGCCTTTGTTATAGATGTAGTCGATTAGATAATCCTCACAATTCTCATAGATATAATGGTTGCTCTCGTCATAACCACAATACTTGCAATCATAGTAGTTGCAATCACAGTAGTTGCACTCCTCGCAATCTAACGTTTGAAGCAAACACAATAAACACACCATTCAAAACATTGCAAACATGCAACAGTGCAATATTACAAGAAAACAATGATGAACAGATGCATGCATGACGATTTAATGAGTCACAATGGTTGCATTTAGTGTTCTGAACATAATTAGATTACATGATGCATGTGGAAAGTCATTTAATGCACTAAAGCTTTTATTACTAAAGTTGTATCGATTTAATATGGTGTATACCACTTTAATCGAACTAAAGATGTTTATGTCGTATTAAATTGTGAACTAGATGCTACTGGATAGAGGTAATGCAATTTAGAGACAGTGGCAATTTGAATCACCTAAAAAGGAGTTATAGATATTTTCCTATGATTAAAACACTATTTCAATGGGTTTAAATATTTCTGTATGAATTTCTGTTTTAACAGTACCAAATAATTTGTCATGCAATTTCTCTGAATAGATATTGTAGATACAAAACCTTAGCACTTGGATTCACCCTAATCGGAGTTATAGATCTTTTTGTATGATTTAAATAGTGTTTAATGGGTTTTAAATGATTCATATAGTTTCTCTTGTCTAAAAATCAAACTAAAATTATATCTGTAATCTCCACGGAATTTTGATTCCAGGGACATATTATTTGTAATTTTCTGAATAGTATTTATTTTCTTATGAATTTATTACTCTAAATAAGCCACTAAACCATTTAAATATTCACGGCAAAACCTTACAGTCAAAGGCTGAACTAATTGCATATTGATGATCTACATGGAACCACCTTTCCATCGGTATATCATTTATATTTTTATGACAAACAATTAATTTACTACGAATTTAATGATTTATAAAACCATTAAAATAAATTAAATTGCTACGGGTTAAATAATTGGCAAAGGCTAGATCCAACCAGATATTATTAATCTACATTACAGTAGCTTAAATTTGATATATTTTTCATATTTTTCGGAGTTACAGATAATTTCCTATGAATTTATTAACCTAAAAGACCATTAAAACTAATTAAGTTACTGCAGTAACCACGTACAGTAAAATTTAGATCCAATTTGATATTAATATTCTACGCAATTTTCTGAATCCATTGATATATTATTTGCTATTTTTGGATCTACGAATCTTTTTATATAATTTTTGCAAGTTTACACAATTTTCTGCAAATTAAATTCAATTTCAAATCTATAGGGAATATTCTATGCTGACTGGGACTAGATGTTGACCTGACGTTGACGTGATGTTGATGAGGAAGCTGACCGGGATGACGACATGGCACGCACCAGTTTGATTGGATCTCGACCGTCTGGATAGGATCCGGTGGCTAGAAGAAGAGATTGACCCGATTTTGGCTCAGAATAGACAAGAAACAGATCTGTGTTAGAGAGACAAATCCGTAGATCAAATTGAAAAACTTAGAACATGAAAGTTGTGGGGAATCATTATTCCTACCTTCTTACCAAAGGAATTTGGATTTGAAGAAACGAGCGCGAGTACATCTTGGATTTACACCGTTAGATCTGAAATATTGTGATGCGAAATTCTACGGCTATGGTGGATGAAAAGAGGTGAGGTTTGTCGGGATTGAAAGATTTCGACGAGTTTTACAACTTTCGTTTTTTGACCGAAGGCAAACAACGAAGTCTAGATGGGTTAAAAAGCGAAATAAGATTCGAGCATATGTAGATTCGGGATTTCGAGGAGAGAAACTCGTACAGCTGTGGCTCCACGAGTTTATATGGAGGTTTGGGACAGTGTAGAGATAGGTCTTGGAGTAGGGAACAAGTAGAAACAAACGGAAGTCGATTCGGAGTTGTAGATAAAAAGTTATAGCAGTTTGAATAGAGATAGGTTTGACAAAAAACGTTTTGCACGATTTTTAAAGCAGCTGGACAGTCATGTACGTGCCTGCCTCGGCACCGGTCGGCTGGCTGGGCCGGTCCGGTCCTTGCTGGGCCGCCAGCTGGCTCGGCCGGCCCGTTTGGTTTTTTTTTCTTTTTTTCTATTTACTTGTTTCCCTCATATCTTTTGCATATGAACTCCAAATGACATGATTCTTGTTTCTAAAATTTTCTAAAATCGAATAGATCACTGTAGGATTAAATTTGTAATCTTTTTACTAGTTTGGAAGTAGTGGATTTATAAATCCTTGTATATTTCATTTTATTTATATCTTTATGTGTTTGTATTTGTTCCATAACTTTTTCATACTAGCTCCAAATGAGCTCAATTTTGTTTCTAAAATTTTGTAATATTAATTGGATCTTTTTAGGCTATAATTTAGCAATAATCGCTGTCTTAGCAATAGTGGGTTTTATAAAGTTAATTTAATTTCCTTTAGGAACATTTGGGCAAATCAACTATAGGATTTTAGATACCAGGATTTGGATTCAGTTTGTGAGAACTTTGCATGGATAAAATGCTTATGAATGCTTCATGATTTTCATTTTGAAATCTTGCACACCAATTCTACAATCCATAATCAATCCATGCCCTTTTGCCTATATGGCTACTTAGGTCTTAACAAAAGAATATAAGATTTTGAATTCATGGTTGAGAGGATTTTCTATTCAAAAAGTTTCTTCTCTTTGAGAATTTTCAACATAGTCAAACAATCAATCAAACTTATTTATTTATTTCACATTCCAAAATTAGGAGAATTTTGGGATGTGACATCTACCATGGTGTTGCTCTTTGTTATAGATATGATTTGGATGTTGTAGCTGGGAAAGATATTTTTCGATGTACTGACAATGAAGCTTTGGAAGCCATAAAGAAGTTGATTATAATTTATAATATGCCTAGCAAGTCTGATTCTTCCTTTATAAACATCTATGCTAGGTTGAACACTCTTGAGACTCGTACAGTTGCTTTGAAAGATTGCTATAACATGCTTAGAGAGCACCATGATTATGTTTCAATAAATTCCGAGCCTTCAAAATGGTTTCCTACAGTGAAAGTTGCTATAAATAGTGAAACTTTTGATGCTCGTTGTTATATCATGTCTGAATTTTGTCTTATGCCTAAAGATATCTATGAGTCTTTGAATCTTTGGGGACTTTCTGAAGGAGGAGAATAAATATCTCTTACCAATAATGCAACTTTATTACCCATTGGAATAGCTGAAGGTGTGTTTATAAAGATCTCGGGGAAAATGGTGTCTACTGATTATCTTGTTATTGAATGTGTAGGAAAAGGACAAATTACACTTGGAAGATCCCTGCTGAAACACCTTGGAGCAATAATAGATGTGGGAAAATAAATTATGCATTTTGCTTCTCCAATAAGAAATCATATATTCCCTAAAGATAATAAAAGATGTAACAAAGTTAGGAGCAAGAAAGTTGATGTTAATGCTTCTTCATTTGAAAATATTTGATTCTTGCTTCTTGTGCCTTAAAGAAAAGTACTTATTTGGAGATAACCCAAAAGTTTTCTTGAGTCTTGGAAATTATTACTTCTGTAATAACCTCTCCTTATCCTTTTTATTTGCTTTTGTGCCAAGAATAACCTCTAATGAGAGGGAAGTAAGATTTGGGGAGTTGCTGTCCCGAAACAGATTTTTGTGCTCCACCATAAAAATTCGTGTAAAATCTCTGTAAGTCGGATTGAGCTGTAATTTTCTGAATAAACCCCCAATTTGTTAGATAACTTTCGTTAGTTCAACACTTTTTGATTTGAGCAACAGAAGGTCTTCGAAAAAATCGGTTTCTACCTGCTGGTCTGTTTTGACAGATTTCTGCCATTATTTGCATTTGCTTCCTATTGATTCCTTTTTGGGTTCTTTTTGGGAAATTGAGATTTTTGAGGGAATTGCTACAGTAGCTTGTGTTTTTAGTGAAAGTTTTTTGTTCTAAAACTAAACCCTAAAGGTCTATTAGCTTTTGAATACACTAATGTTGCTAATGAAGATTGTGTGAAGTTTTGTATGTAGGAAAATTTGCAGGTGTAGAGGAAGAATGATGTAATGAGATGAAGAATGGACAAAAGCTCAAGCTTGGGGATACTACCCCGTGTCACCCCAAAAATATTCAATAGGTACAAGCGTCAAAGCTTGGGGATGCCCAAGGCATCCCCTTCTTCATCAATAAAAATCTCGGGTCTTTGTAAACATTTCATTTTTATTGTTTCATGCACTGTTGTGTTGTTCTTGGAGCGTCTTAGTTTTCGCTTTTGGTTTTTGTTTGCTTAGTTTGCTTGAATAAATTAGTTTGGACCCGCGTTCTCGCTATGTTGTTTCAAATAAGTTGATTGGTGTTGGAAAGGAGTAGGAAGTTCTTGCTTAGTAGTACAAGAGGAGCTTGCTTTGACTATGACTTAGACTTTAACATGTCATGCTAGATGTTGTTTTGACCTTATGCTTACTGATTATTGTTGTAGCATGACTTGTTCCAAACAATTAGGATTGCTTAATGTGCCTTGAAAGAATCATGAGTTGTTTTAGCATACAAAAAGCATAGTATTGTGGTATTCTTCTTTGATGCTTTATTTGGGTTGATGGCACATGCTCACACCATGTTATGACTATGAACCAGTCACCATAGCCTCTATGATCATTTAGCTTTTGACTTGTAGTATCACTTTATGCTTTGATTAGTAATGTTTTGTCGCTCTGCATGATAATGGCCATTATTGCTCTCTTAGTTGGTCGCTAGCTCCCAGTCTTTTGCTAGCCTCCACTTGTATGAGTAAGCTCTACTCATGCATCCAACTCCCAAGAAACCAAGTTATTCCAAAGTGTCCACTATAAATTCCTATGCATGGTGTGTTACACCATTCAAAGTATATTCTTGTTTCATCTATCTTCCAATTAAAAAGTTATCTTGTTATGTGAAAACTTAGTGATTAAAGCTCTCACAAATTTGATGGACACTTTATTTTTATTGCCCCTAAATAAACTTGAACCATTGTGTCATCTATATTGTATATGCTTGCACTTATACGTTGGGATTAGCAGAACCATGCTGTCATGGGGAACGCTTTCAATATTGCACTTGTACATTATACATAGTTGATATCATGCTCTTTTGTTTGTGGATGTCGTCGGTGTGTAATAAAAGGGAAGCTTGCAAGTCCATGGAGTTATGTATGTGTGTTAGAGAAATGACTGGGCCGCTAGCCTAAGCCATGCCTAATCATGGTGGAAACTTGCAGCATCACCATAGTGAGAAATCTATGAAGCTTTCTTCTTATAAAAAAGAGACATATTGAAAAGAGGAAAGAGATAAAAAAAGCACCATTTTCCAATGGTAAATAAGAAGATTGCTAAGATGCTCATTGTCTGCTTGCCTTGTCATTTTGATTATGGGATAGCTCCTGTATCATGTGCAAGGGATATCCCGTTGGCGGTTCTCTATGATACACATGTACTTACTATGACAAGAACTTACAGGTGACTAAAGTTGAGTAGCATGAGGAGCGGCCCTCCTATTCAAGGGACATGAGATTGCCAACTTATACTTTGTTAAACATATACTCCATAGTTTGTTCACTTTAACCTTAATCACTTCAAGATGCTTATGATAGGGGCAATGAGAGCTGAAACCTAACAAGTACCATAATTTTTGGAAGCTCTTTATGAGACTTGAAATCCCTGCTTCCCTTTTATGAAGGGCCTTTATTTCACCATTATATTGAGTCTCCACCTTATATCCTTAGGCACCAATTAAGAGAGCATATTTGCCATTCTTAGTTCTATGTGCATTGTCCCAAAACTTATTGATTGATGCATATTGTTGATATTGCTTGCTCATGAACTATTTGTATCTAGTCACTCTTATGAACTTTGAAGGTGTCCTATGCATTTATTTGCTACTCCATGAGGGACAATATGAATGCCACTATGCTACGCTTTCTATATGCAAAACAAACAAACGTCTTTCAATGCATTGTTATTCATGGTCTTTGTTTGTAACCTTTCATGTTGCATGCATAGTTACTTTGTCTTACTGTTAGAACTTCTTCTTTCATGCTCATGTTTAGAGTTCTTTGATCCCAGCTTTCAATGCTTGCAAATGGTTTGATCTTGATTTTGATGGTGCATGTTACCTAAAATATTATTCCATTTATCACTTACCTAATCCAGGAAGAGCAAGAGTTAAGCTTGGGGATGCTTGATATGTCGGAAATGTATCTATAATTTTTGATGTTTCATGCTTGTTTAGTATCTACTTTGCTTTGCTTTGTCTACACTTTGAGGTATTTTTATATGTTTTCTCGGACTAAACTATTAACAAGATGCCACAGTGCCAATTGCCTGTCTTCTTCTGTTTTTGGTTCCAAAAAGGCAGAAAATCAATATTCTCGGAATTGGACAGGACAAAAGTCAAAGTCAATATTTTACCGTGGGGAACACAGAGCCAAAGTACGATACGGAGGAGAGCCACCAGGGGGCAACACTCCTGGCCACGCGGCTTGTCCTAGCTCGCGCCTGGGGGGGTGCGGACACCCTGGGTGCCACCTGCCTCGCCTCTTCGCCTATAAGAAGCCCCCGATACCAAAACCCTAAGTACCCCATCAATCATCCATGAAACAGTTAGTAGCCGCCGCCACCATCGTCCCTAGATCAGGGGGGATCTGAAGCTCTTCCCAACACCCTGCCTGAGGGGGGATCATCCCAAAGGCCTTCTTCATCATCATGTCAGCCTCCGGTATGAAGCGTGAGTAGTTCCACCTTGGACTACGGGTCCATGTAGTAGCTAGATGGTTGTCTCTCCTCCTTTGTGCTACCATGTTTAGATCTTGTGAGCTCCGTTCATGATCAAGATCATCTATTTGTAATCATTTATGTTGTGTTTGCGGGGATCCAATGGATATTGAGATTACTATGTTAGATTGATTAATGGTTCTATCTTATTGATTCTACCATGTCTATGTTGTTTGTGATCTTGCATGCTCTCCATTTCTAGTAGCTATCTTGGACAAGTAGATGCTAGTGACTCCAAGAGGGAGTATTTATGCTCGATAGTGGGTTCATGCCTCTATTTAATCTGGGGAAGTGACAGAAATCTCTAAAGTTGTAGATGTGTTGTTGCTACTAGGGAGAAAACAACGGTCTCTTGTTCATGGAACAAGTGGATTGTTTACCTTACACACTTTGCTTAAAGCAGTTATCCGTTGCTTGCAACTTAATACTGGAGGGGGTTCGGATGATAACCTAAAGGTGGATTACTAGTCATACATGCAGTTGGATGGCCGTCTATATATATTTTTTGTATTGCCCAATCAAATCTCATAGGATCATGAATGTCTAGAATTGCATTGTTATGCCTTGCTTTGTCCTATCAATTGCCCCGCTGTAATTTGTTTACCCAGCATGCCATGTTTGTTTATCTTAAGGAGAGCAGCTCTAGTGAACTATGGACCCCGGTCCAATATTTACCATTGATACATCTTCCAATGTTCCGGTTTACTTTCTGCAAACCACTATTACCTTCCACACCATACAGTTAATCCCTTGTTTTTAGCAAACCAGTGAGATTGACAACCTCACTGTTCATTGGGGCAAAGTCTTGAGTTTGTGTTGTGCAGGTTTCCAAGTTGCTAGCAACACGTTTGGGTCGTTTCCTTCCTCCTACTGGTTCGATAACCTTGGTTTCTTTCTGAGGGAAGACTTGCTGCTGTGCTCATCATACCTTCCTCTTGGGGTCTCCCAACGAAGCTCTACATTAACCTGAGTGCATCAACCACCGCAATTAAGGGTCTCCATGTGGATATCGTAGTTATCTTAGTGAATCTCTATTTGTTCCCCCTTTGACCATGTGGGTTGCTAGCCGCGCTTCTAGTCACAATAGCTTCGAGCATGCTTCCAAACACGTCCAAAGGGTTTCACCCTCTTCTTTAGACCGAAAGGCAAATGATATGTGGCCAAATACACATACCATATAAAGGGAGAGATCAAACACACATCTTAGATCAATGGATCATAGACACAAGTAGTAGATCATCTTTATTTCATTTCATAATAATGTTAGGATTTCTCCATGTCCCCAAGAACGAAGGGAACTACTCACACATGGAAGCAATCAACAACATCATCATGATCAAATGGATGGATAAAGGTAATGGAATGAATGTTGGGGTTCGAGGGTAGAAAACAAATTTTTTTCCTATGAACGAAACCCTAATGCCAGGATCTATCTATTAGTAATGTAGTAACAAGAGGAAATACGGTATTCATACCTTTGAAGACCGAACGCAGTTAACGTACCATGAGGAACATGGTTGATGAAGTTATTCTAATGCTGACCATAAGGTCACGAAGCCCAACGGCTCCGACAACTCCTAGTGCCGAAAGCACGGCGTCGCCCGAGGGAGTCACACACGTACGATGCTTGATGACGACTCCCACTTCTCCCTGATCTAACCGAGATTGTGGAAGTAGATCTCCCGACTCTGAATCCCGCAGCGCGATGGCGCTCCGTGGTGAAAAAATCCTCGCTCGAACAACCCTGACAAGAGGGCCACGGTCGCAAGAGAGAGATATAGATATATATATAGAGAGAGAAGAGATAAGCTACACATGGATTTTCTATATTTTCTGGTGTGTTTGAATTCTCCTATGGGAACCTCTTTATATAGGCGGAGGGAGGGCTCCCTCCACCTTAGGTGCCCCATGAGGGAGTAAAAAACATAGGAAAAGGGGGAAATCGCGCTACCAGTCGGGCGGGTCGTCGTATTATATCTCGAATTACAATTCAAATCAGTTTGACAGGTTATATTATATCTCGAATTACTATTTGAATCAGTTTGCCAAGTTATTTCATATCTCGGATGGCGATCTGCCAGCATATCTTAGACTCATCATACTCTATCTTGGATTTATATCTCGGATCCCTATTCATGGTAGTTAGCCAAGTCAAATTATATCTCGGATTTATATCTCGGATCTCTATTTGTGGCAGTTTGCTAGCATATTATAAAGTAAAATTATATCTCGGATCTATACCTTAGATCTCTATTTATGGCAGTTTGCCAGCATATATAAAGTCAAATTATATCTCGGGTTTATATCACGGATCCCTGTTTATGGCAGTTTGCCAGCATATCATAAAGTCATATTATATCTCAGAATTATATCTCGGATCTATATCTCGAATCCCAGTTTATGGCAGTTTGCCAGCATATCATAAAGTCGAGTTATGTCTCGGATTTATATCTCGGATCCCAGTTCATGGCAATTTCCCAGCATATCATCAAGTCATATTATATCTCAAAATTATAACTCGGATGAGTATCATATGAATCGGATTTGGATCATATGACTCAGATTTGGACATATATGTCAGACAAAAAGAGTCAGATTCATATAACTCGGATTTTGAGTTAGCTAACTCGGATTTGAGACATATGTCGGATACTGAGTCATATAACTCGGATTTTGAATTAGATAACTCGTATTTGAGACATATGTCAGACGTTGAGTTATATAACTCGAATTTTGAGTTAGATAACTCGGATTTGAGTCATATGTCAGATGTTGAGTCATATAACTCGAATTTGAGACATATGTTAGATGTTGAGTCATATAACTTGTATTCGAGGCATATGTCAGATGGCGAGGCATGTAACTCGGATTGGGACATATATGTCCAAATTATGACAGGCAGGTCAGATTTAAACACATATATCAATTTAACCAAAAAGGGTTATATGACAAATGCTCATGAAGGCTATATGTCAATTTGCCCAAAAAAGGGTTATATGAGAAATTCCCATGAAGGATATATGTTAATTTACCCAAAGAGGTTATCTAACGAGTGCCCAAGAAGGCCAAATGTCAAAACTTACCAAAGAGGTTAAATGATGAGTGTCAAAGAAGGCCAGATGTCAAAACTTGCCCAAAAAAGGGTTATATGACAAATGCCCATGAAGGCTATATGACAATTTACCCAAAGAGGTTATATGACGAGTGCCCAGGAAGGCCAGAAGTCAAAACTTACCCAAAAAGGTTATATGATGAGTACCCAAGAAGTCCAGATGTCAAAACTTACCCAAAAAGGGTTATATGAAAAATGCCCATGAAGGCTATATGTCAATTTTCCTAAAGAGGTTATAGGACGAGCGCCCATGAAAACCAGATGTCAAAACTTACCCAAAGAGGTTATATGACGAATGGACATGATGGCTATATGTAAATTTGCCTAATGGAGGCTATATGTCAAAAGTTGGATGAAAGAGCATTTCCTATCCCTGTGATTTTGATGTTTGATAACAACACACCTATCGTTTTAATCGTGCGCTAAGTGTATCCCAGGTTTTCTAGATAGTGGCACAAATATTGCCTTGCCCACAGGTGCCCTTGCCAAAGTCATCTATGCTGACCGGTAGTACCGGAAGTACAACCGGTAATACCGCTTGGCACCGGTACTACCGCTCCTAGTACCGGTTGGATCCGAGCAAGTTAGGAAGGTCTCTTTTTTCTCAGTATCACCCGGTACCGCAGAGCGGCACTACCGCTCCAACCGGTAGTACCGCTTGTGGCAAGCGGTACAACCGCTTGTACACGGTACTACCGCTCGGCAGTACCGAGCAGCACTGAGGAAGTACTAGCCCTTCCCTATTCGCTCAGTACCAACCGGTACTTGGGACCGGTACTACCGCCCTGACCGGTAGTACCGCGTCTACCGACCGGTACTACCGCTTGGTGGTTGTACCGCGGGGCAGTACCGGGCAAGACCGGGGTTGGCTCGACCAAGTGATGCTCCTCCGGTACTTGGTTCGGTACTTGGACGGTAGTACAGCTTGCGATCGGTACTACCGCTTGAGTACCGGTGCATTTAATGGTCCAACGGGCAGATTTCTCCTGGGGTTATAAATACCCCTCCACCTACCTTGGGACAAGGTGCTCGTTGCATTGAAGACTACTACCTCCATTTGAGCCACCAAATCGCCAAGATCTCTTCACTCTACCATCCAAAGTCGTTGATCTTTGGAGAATCAAAGGAGGAGGCCTTGATCTACTACTTCACCAAAAGAGATCTTCATTTCCCCCTCATTCATTTGAGGGCCCCCATTGCTCTAGTGTTTTCTTGGAAAACCCTAGTTCTAGATTTGGTTCTTACAAGCTTGTCTTTGATTGTCTTGACAGCTTGCTTGTATTTGGGAGCCTCCAATTAAGTTGTGGATGTGTGCCCAAAACTTGTAAAGGTGCCGGCTTCCACCTCGAAGGTTGCCGATATAGTGGAAGGTGGATCGATCTTGTTGTGGTGAGATTCATCGGAGAACAAGGGAGGCCTTTCGTGGCGTAGGTGGTTTGATACCACCCCCTCTCCAAACGTAGACGTACTACCCCTCAAAAGGAAGGAACTACGAGAAACGAATCCTTGTGTCTCCGCGTCCATCACTTTGGTTACTTCTATCCTTTACCGCACTTTACTTACTTGTTCTTGCTTAGTGTTGTGTTAGCTAGTTCTTGTTTGTCATATAGGTAATTCACCTTAGTTGCATTATCTAGAGAATTTACCTTTCTTGTCAAACCTTAATTTGAAAAAGAGGAAAATTTGAAGTAGCACATATTCACCCCCCCTCTAGGTGCCCATACGATCCTTTCAATTGGTATCAGAGCCTCAGATCTTTATTCGGGCTTTACCGCCTAAGAGAATATGGGTAGCCACGATGGGGAAGGTGGTGGTGAGCACACCACGATGACCATGGAAGATCTCGAAAACTTGGAAACAAGATTGAGCTCTTCCTTGGTCAACGAAGTCAAGAAAATGCTTGAGCAACTTCTTAAAGACAAAGATGGCTCATCATCCCCTTCTCCTCAAGAGGAGCCTCCATCAGTTTTACCTAAAGGAAATGCTCTGGTATCTCCCGAGGGTATGATGGTGGGGGGTAATCAAGACAACACTAACTCCTCCACACAAAAGGATGGTGGGAAGGGTAAGCACCGTGAGTCATGGTACTCTCCCGACCCCCCAATTCCTCACCCTCATATAAACAATAGAGGTGACCCACCTAAGCTTGAAGCATCTACTACTTTTGCTCAATGGCAATATCTAATGAAGACTCATGTGCGCAGCTCTTGCATTGAACTATGGAACATCATTGAACAAGGACTCTATATTGGGGATCCAGACAACTTGACAAGAAGAGAAGTTGTTAATAGTAAACTCAATGCCACCGCCTTGCACATGATTCAACAAGGATTGGGTACAAAGGATTACCCACACATTGAGCACCTCAGCACCGCCAAGGAATCTTGGGATGCTCTCACTGTGTTGTTCATTGGTAATGAGAGCATGAGGAGGAACCGGTACAATGCACTAAGCAATGAAGCCGAAGGCTTCTATATGAAGGAAGATGAAGATCATGAAGACATGTATCGTAGGCTCAAATCCACCGCCACCGCTTTTAGGAATGTGGGTGCCTCACATGTGGATGATGCATGGATAAAAAGAAAATATGTGAGTGCACTCCTGCCCTTCGAGCCCACCGACTTGAAGAGCCTACAAGGAAGACAAAACTACCACCTCATGACCTCCAATGAAGTTATGCAAGAAATGGCCTCTTTCAAGGTTGCCACCAAGAATGCCAAAGATGCCTGTGCTCGGGCCCTTGGAATGACCAATGTTGTCAACCTTGCATTGAAGGCCAAAGTTGTTGAACATGGGGATGGTGATGACAGTGATGATGGCCTATGCATGAGCAACCCCGAAGATGTCAAGAAGTTTCATGGTCAATATATGTCTTTCTATGCAAACAACTTATGGAAGAACCCCGCGAAGGCCAAGATGGAAATACAACGAAAAATCAACCCCAATGGACTAAGAGGCAATATGCCAAGATTGAGAACTTGCTACAATTGTGGCGACAGAAATCACTTCTTGGCCAGTTGTCCCTATGAGAGAATAGAAGATCATGGTGGCAAACTAGTGCCAAAGATAGCTTCCAAAGCTCCTTATAAGAAGCCCTTCATCAAGAAGAATTCCAACAATAATAAGAAGGGTAAGATTGTATTGATCACTCATGAAGAATACTCCTCAGACAATGAAGATGATGAAGATGAGGAAGAGGAAACATCAAGTGGTGTGGCTTCTCTAGCCACTACTTCTACTCTGACATTCTCCCTCTTCGATTCTCCAAATGAGAATGCTCCCAACAAGAACGTCACTTGCCTTATGGCAAGAGGAACGGAGGTATCCTCATCATCTCACTCCACCCCCTTAGCTAATGATGAAATTGATGATGAGATGTCTCTTGAAGTAAAGAGGGAATTAATTGCTTTTGATGAGTTTGTGACTAACTTACAAGGGAAGGCCAAGACACATTTTGGGAGTATCTTAGATCAACTTTCCCACACACAAGAGCTTCTATATGTAAGATGTAAACTCGGGCATGAACACATGATTGAACTAGAAGCCCTAAATAATGCTCTAGAAGAAGAACAAGAGACTAGAATGTCTCTTGAACTAAAATTTGAAGGACTTGATGAGGCCAATGATGTCATTGTCAATAGACTCATCAAGGAACTTGATCATGCTATTGATAAATATAAAAAGGCTAAAAAGGACAAGATTGAGTTTGCTTCGGTTCATAAAAAACTAGCCGAGGAATTTAGTTCACTTGACAAGGCTCACAAGGCATTGGAAAGTGAACTCTTGTCTCTCACAAAGTCCTATGAAACGCTCCAAACTCAATTTATCAATATTCCTTCACCTAGTAATTTCATTCCTTCTAGTAGTACAACTATTCTTGAAGAAAATGCTAGGTTGAAGGGGGGGCTTGCCAAGGCCACATTTCCACAAGGAAACAAGTCCATTGATGACCTTTTGAGTAAGCAAAGGCCTAATGGTGAAAAAGGGGGGATTGGCTTTGTCTCCAAAGCCAAGAAGAAGAACAACAACAAGAAGGCCAAGCCCGCACAAGAGATAAACAATACCATTGTGGATAGTAAGACCACAAGTGGTAAAACTATGTCTCATGATGACTTTGCGGGAAGTGCTAACCCTCACTATGTTCTTATGCGTAATTATTATGGTGATGTGTATGCACAATATGTTGGCCCATATGATGGTTATATTGCTTGGTCTATTTGGGTTGCCAAGACCCTTGTTGCTAACAAAAGAGGACCCATTGAAAAATGGGTACCTAAAAATTAGCTTGATCTTTTGTAGACATATGCTTCCGGAGGGTCAAAGTGGGTGCTTGATAGTGGTTGCACAAGTCATATGACCGGAAGCTCGTCTATTGTCAAGGACTTAAGGCCAAATGATGAGCAAATCACCGTGACATATGCCGACAAGTCAAAGTCTAAGGTAATGGGTTTCGACAAGGTAGTGGTTGCTCACGACATTACACTCGTGAACGTCATGCTTGTTGAGACCCTTGGATACAATTTACTTTCAGTCTGTGCTCTTGGAAAGATGGGCTTTGCCATCTTTATTGATAATGATATTGTGGTCCTCTTGTGGAGCAAGTCTCTCAAGGTCGCTTTCGTTGGGTACGTCGAGCATGACTTGTATGTGGTGGAATTTCAGGGCAAACCACTACAAGTGCGATGTGCTTATTCGGAAAGGCCGATGTGGGTTGGTTATGGCATCGCCGACTATCCCATGTTAATATGAGAACTTTGCAAAGTCTCCACAAGGAGGGTCATATTGTTGGACTAAAATAAAATGTCTCCTTTGCCTAAGATCGTGTTTGCCGGGCGTGTGTTCTAGGAAAAATGCATGATGCTCCCCACAAGCCAAAGAACCGCATCAAGTCAACCAATATCTTGGAGCTCCTCCATGTGGATCTCTTTGGTCCTCAATCTCATGCAAGTCTTGGTGGGAAGAAATATTGTTTGGTGATTGTTGATGACTTTTCAAGATACTCCTGGGTATATTTCTTCAAGTTGAAGAGTGAGACCCAAAAGATCTTCATCGACTTCATCAACATGGTTCAACGTCAATAAAATCTTCCCGTGTTGATTATAATAAGTGACAACGGCACCGAGTTCAAGAACTACACCTTGAATTATTTCCTTAGTGATGAGGGGATAAAACACCAATATTCCGCTGCATATACCCCTCAACAAAATGGTGTGGCCGAGAGGAAGAAACGGACTCTTATTGAGATGGCTAGGACCATGTTGGCGGAGTTTAAATCTCCATACAACTTTTGTGACGAAGCCATATCCACCGCTTCCCATGCATCAAACCGGCTCTACCTCCGCAAAGAAATCAACAAGACTCCATATGAAATACTTATCAGTAACAAGCCCAACATATCTTACTTCTGGGTGTTCGGTTGTAAGTGTTTCTATCTCATCAAAGGTGTTCGTTTGTCCAAATTTGAGTCTAAAGCTTTTGAGGGTATTTTTGTTGCCTACGGTCTCGAATCTCACATTTATAGAATCTATGATAAGCTCTCTGGAGCCGTCATAGAATCTTGTAGTGTGACCTTCGAAGAATATTATGGTCCCCAAGGGGGCGTGTTGATGCTTGTGATGCAGATGATGAAATGCCTCAGGATGCCATAGGAAGAATGGGTGTGGGATATATCCGCCCAGTTGAGGAACCCCTTATGGCGGATCAAGAAGAACTATTCTCTACTCAAGTGGATCCCTCATCTTCACAACATCAACAAGATCCATCCACCAAGGAGGGCAATGACTCAAGCCAAAGACAAGATGTGGACCCTCAACATGTTGATCAAAGTGACAACTCTAGTCAAGAGGAGCTTGATTCATTCTCCAGGATGTCAAGTGGTGCCAAATCAATTGTCCAAAGAAGATCCATACAAACTGCCTTGAGACAAGCTCAAATTGATGCTAGAAGAGTGCTTGATCAAGACCAAGGTCAATCTTTGCCTCTTAATGAAGAGAATGATTCCAGTAATGATCAAGGTCAAGTTGATGGTCATGACGAGGACCAAAATGATGAAGAGGGTCCCCCAAGAAACAACGAGGAGATCCACACTCGTCGTGAAGCTAGAAAGGAGAGAATGTTGGAACTAAGAGACCACTCTCTACAAAATGTGGTTGGTGACCTAAGGAAAGGCATTTCCACAAGAGCACAATTAAATAGGTACAGTGAACACCAAGCACACATCTCCATGATTGAACCAAAGAAAGTGTGGGAAGCTCTTGAAGATTCAGATTGGTTGGAAGCTATGCACAAAGAGCTCAACAACTTTGAGAGAAACAAAGTATGGAAGTTAGTTGAGAAGCCAAAGGATTGCCGCAATGTTATTGGCACGAACTGGATATTCAAGAACAAGTAAGATGAGCACGGAATTATAGTAAGGAACAAGGCAAGATTGGTTGCACAAGGGTTCTCTCAAATTGAAGGCATTGATTATGGATAGACATATGCACCCGTGGCTCGCCTTGAGTCCATCCGTATATTTCTTGCTTATGCGGCACATCATAACTTTAAGTTGCAACAAATGGATGTAGAAAGTGCATTTCTTAATGGTCCATTAAATGAGTTGGTATATGTAAAGCAACCCCCGGGATTTGAGGATCCCAACTTCCCAAACCATGTCTACCAACTTGATAAGGCGCTCTATGGGCTCAAGCAAGCCCCACGCACGTGGTATGAGCACCTTGGAGAGTTGTTGTTTGACCGTGGATTTGAGGTTGGGAAAATCGATACCACTCTTTTTACTAAGAAGGTCAATGGGGAGATTTTTGTATGCCAAATATATGTTGATGATATTATCTTTGTCTCATCTAACAAAGCTTTTAATGATGAATTCTCAAAGCTTATGACTAGTATTTCTTGGTTTTGAGATCAAGCAAGTTAGAGGAGGGACATTCTTCAACCAAGCCAAGTATACTCAAGATATGCTCAAGAGATTCAATATGCAAGATCTAAATGGAGCTCCTACTCCCATGGCTACAAAGACTCATCTAGAACAAAATCCAAATGGTAAAGATGTGGATCAAAAGGTATGCCGGTCCATGATTGGTTCTTTGCTTTACCTTTGTGCATCTAGACCCAATATTGTGTTGAGTGTAGGTGTGTGTGCAAGATATCAAGCGGCTCCTAAAGAAAGCCATTTAATGGCGGTCAAGAGAATCTTTCGATATTTAGTTCATACCCATTTTATGGTCTTTGGTATCCTCGAGGGTCAACATTTGATCTTTCTGGATACACGGATTCGGATTGGGCGGGTAATAAGGATGATAGAAAATCAACATCCGGGGCTTGCCAATTCCTTCATAGGTCATTGGTATGTTGGTCTTCTAAGAAGCAAAACTGTATCTCTCTCTCCACCGCTAAAGCCGAGTATGTGGCAGCTGCTAGTGCTTGCACCCAATTGCTATGGATGAGGCAAACTTTAAATGAATACAATGTCCATTGTGACAAAGTGCCTCTTCTATGTGATAAAGAAAGTGCTATCAGATTGCCTACAACCCGGTGGATCACACAAGGACAAAGCATATTGAGATTCGCCATCACTTCATTAGAGATCATGTTGCTCGAGGTGATATTGATCTATCATATGTGTCAACCAAATACCAACTTGCCGACATCTTCACGAAGCCACTTGATGAAGCAAGGTTTTGATATTTGAGGAATGAACTAAATATCGTAGATTCAAGGAGCTTGACTTGATCATCTTGCATTCTCACCTATGAATTGACCCGTATTTGGTTTAGGTGTAGGCATGTATATAGGGGGAGTGCGGTCCTAATTGATTGGACTATCCCTCCCCCCATTATGCCCAAAGCAGTCAAAATCATTCCTCTTAATATCATTTTATGATATGTGAGCTTAAATGATGAGTTTCGGTAATGGACCCAAGATATATCTTCGGGGTGCCAAGCCGAACATACTCAAATATGGTGGCCTAGGCCACCGCCCTCTCTCACTTGAGAGGTTGGTGCTTACTCATGTTTGTCATTTTAAAGTTATTGTTGGTTTTTAAAGTCATGCACTCTCGGTTGGCTCTTCATATGTTTTTCCCTTATTGTAGAGTGCATGTGCTTCACACAGTTTGACTATCTCAACCCAAGCCTTCCTTCTCCCTCGAAAAACCCTCATCCAATCTACACAAGAATCCTTCCTTGAACCTTGGCTACGGAATCAGGTGGGACCGGTACTACCGGATTAGGGGCGGTACTACCGGACCTGGGTGGTTCCCAAGTCGTTTCCTGGAAATTACTCCAGGCGCGGTACCACCACCCGTATGCCCGGTACTACCGGTTTGCCAAACGGTACTACCGCTTGATGAACCGGTACTACCGGTCGGCGTTTTCCTGGTATATATTGGTCGCGCGGGGGGAGGCACCCTTCAGTGCCTTATTTTTCTCCCTGCCCTCCACACATACCACCGTCGCCGCCGGAGCCCTTGACGCCGCTGGAGTTTCGCCGCATCCTCCTCTCCCCGGATCCTCCTTGGATTCGGACTCCTTGCGGGCTCCCACTCCTTCTCCACCGCCATGGATCCCGGTATAACCGCTCCCTTCTCTCTCACTTTTAATTTCCTCATTGGATCTAGGTCTTTCTTAGATTTGTGAATAAATTGACGTGTCGTGAGGTTGTACTGCCATACATTCCTTGTTACTTAGTGGAATATATGTCTTATAGATTGTTGAGGCCACTTTGGACCGTGATCTACCGTTGATGTGCCTGTACCGCTCGACCGGTAGTACCAGAAATTTTTCCGGTACTACCGCTTGCCAGTCCCGGTAGTACCGGTCCAAACTGCCCTCAACATGTTTACTAAACCATGGATTCTTCTTTGTTCATTGTTGGTTCTTGTGCCGTTACCCCCTTGCTGTTCTCCCTCTTGCTATCACAGATGCAGGTGGTTCTAGGGGTGCGCGTAAGCGCTCCAAAGCAAGTCGTGAGATTGTTGAGGAAGAGACGGAGTCCATGGAAGAAGTTTTGCCTCAGCGTAGACGTTGTACAAAGATTCCTGCTACTCGAGGTGTCCGTGGGGGTCGTGAGGGGGTCACCAAGCGCTCTGCTGGCCATGGCGGCGCTCCCCCTCCTCGCCCCCTTCCTTGGGGCGCACCAAGAGTTGCAGCTCAGGGCCATCAGGGCCAAGGAAATTATCGGACATATCTGATTCTGAGTTCCGCTCTTTGAGGATTGACAATCCCTATGTCCGCAACCGTGATGAGGGCAGGGAGGACAGCTTATTCTACAATGACTTTCAAGAGTGTGTCTACCATGAAGTCCTTATGGCAAATGTTCAGATGGTTGTTCCGCAGTTATGGATTGATATGGAACACATCAACAAGAACCTTGATTATTTTGCTGAAGCTAAGGAAATGTGCTCTAACCTTGGCTTGCTCCCCATCATGGAGTTTCAGCATGACTATGAGCTTCTTCTCATTGCCCAGTTTTATGCCACTGCTCATTTCTCCACTGGCCGCTCTCGGAAAATCACTTGGATGACTCAAGGTACAATCAAGGAGGCCACTCTTGCGGAATTTTCTGCAATTCTGGGGTATGAAGATCGTGGTCGGGACACTCCTTGTGGTTTCCGCTGTCACTTGCGTGAGAACCCCTCCAAGAAGGATGTTCTTGCACCTCTTTATATCCATGGCCGCGGTATTCCAGGCAAGATCAAGGATCTTCTCCCCACATATGATATTCTCCACCACACCTTCCGTGAGACCGTTGCTCCTCGTGCGGGCAACAAGGATGAGATTCACAGATTTTCTGTTGATTTGTTGTTCAACACCTTCCTCAACCGCGACTCTGGCACCGCTCTTGATGTGATGGATTATATATGGAATGAGATGGTTGCTGCTGCTCACTCTCGGAGGGTTCCGCCATTTGCTCCCTACATCATGGCTCTCATTGTTGCCAAGTGCCCTCCCATTGCCAGGACCCTATCCACTCGTCCACTCATTGTGCATAGGCCCAAGGCACTCAAGCTCAAGAAACATTCTAAGCCTCACAATGTGAAGGGTGATGAGGTGGATGAAGAAGGGAATGTGATTGAGGCTGATTCTGAGGATGCTGACAGTGGCCGCGATGCAGATTTTGTTGTCTCCCAGCGCAAGCATGCCCAGCCATCTTGGGCCAAGAGGATGGAGGCCAAGCTCAACAAGATCTTTTGCTTCCAAGTTGACAATCAGAAGCGCATGTATGAGGCTCATGTGTATGCCAAGAAAGCTTGTGCTCGACAGAAGGACTTGATGGAAGCTAAAGGATTGACTATCTCCGCGGGTTCCGAGACCAACATCACCCCTGAAGACCAATGGATCTCCAAGCACAGCCACTGGGACGATGATGTCTCTTCCTCGCACCGTGATCCACCCACCTATGAGGAGGAGGACTTTGATGATGAGGAGGAGGATGGACTGTCGGGGCGTTAGTCTTGCACTTGTCCCTTTTTGGCGTCTTGATGCCAAAGGGGGAGAAGTTGCACCTTAGGACATGCGGGTGTTGCATGGGAAGTCACAAGCTCGTTCTTGCTTTGATCTTTTAATTGCTTGTGAACTTTGATTTCCTCCTATTTATGTGTGAACTTCTATTTATGTGTGAACTCTATGTACTAACCATTTGGGTACTACTAGTACTAAGTTTGTTGAGACTATGTGGGCTATTTCACGGATCCATCTTGTGATGATATGAGTTATCCATTGCCAATATATTGCTCATCACAAGTTATTGTGCAAAGGTATGAGTTCAAATGCTAGTATCTATATTTGTGCACTTGTGTTGGGTTTGTAAAAAAGAGGGGGAGGTTTGATCCTATTCATCCAGGGGGAGCCCCGCCTCTATTTTACAAAAGCCATGAGTATCTTCATAAAATTACCTTGCAAAGGTGTATTGTCATCAAACACCAAAAAGGGGGAGACTGAAAGAGCATTTCCTATCCCTGTGATTTTGATGTTTTATAACAACACACCTATTGCTTTAATCGTGCGCTAAGTGTATCCCAGGTTTTCTGGATAGTGGCACAAATATTGCCTTGCCCACAGTTGCCCTTGCCAAAGTCATCTGTGCTGACCAGTAGTACCGAAAGTACAACCGGTACTACCGCTTAGCACCGGTACTACCGCTCCTAGTACCGGTTGGATCCGAGCAAGTTGCGCAGGTCTCGTTTTTTCTCAGTATCACCCGGTACCGCGGAGCGGCACTACCGCTCCAACCGGTAGTACCGCTTGTACACGGTACTACCGCTTGTACACGGTACTACCGCTCGGCAATACCGGGTAACACTGAGGAAGGACTAGCCCTTCCCTATTCGCTCAGTACCAACCGGTACTTGGGACCGGTACTACCGCCCTGACCGGTAGTACCGCGTCTACCGACCGGTACTACCGCGTCTACCGACCGGTACTACCGCTTGATGGTTGTACCGCTGGGAAGTACCGGGCAAGACCGTGGCTGGCTCGACCAAGTGATGCTCCTCCGGTACTTGGTCTGGTACTTGACCGGTAGTACCGCTTGCGACCGGTACTATTACCACTTGAGTACCGGTAGTACCGGTGCATTTAATGCTCCAACAGGCAGATTTCTCCTGGGGGTATAAATACCCCTCCACCTACCTTGGGACAAGGTGCTCGTTGCATTGAAGACTACTACCTCCATTTGAGCCACCAAATCGCCAAGATCTCTTCACTCCACCATCCAAAGTCGTTGATCTTTGGAGAATCGAAGGAGGAGGCCTTGATCTACTACTTCACCAAAAGAGATCTTCAGTTCCCCCTCATTCATTTGAGGGCCCCCATTGCTCTAGTGTTTTGTTGGAAACCCTAGTTCTAGATTTGGTTCTTACAAGCTTGTCTTTGATTGTCTTGACAGCTTGCTTGTATTTGGGAGCCTCCAATTAAGTTGTGGATGTGTGCCCCAAACTTGTAAAGGTGTCGGCTTCCACCTCGAAGGTTGCCGATATAGTGGAAGGTGGATCGATCCCGTTGGGGTGAGATTAATCGGAGAACAAGGGAGGCCTTTCGTGGCGTAGGTGGTTTGATACCATCCCTCTCCAAACATAGACGTACTTCCCCTCAAAAGGAAGGAACTACGGGAAACAAATGCTTGTGTCTCCGCGTCCATCACTTTGGTTACTTCTATCCTTTACCACACTTTACTTACTTGTTGTTTCTTAGTGTTGTGTTAGCTAGTGCTTGTTTGTCATATAGGTAAATTCACCTTAGTTGCATTATCTAGATAATTTACCTTTCTTGTCAAACCTTAGTTTGAAAAAGAGGAAAATTTGAAGTAGCACCTATTCACCCCCTCTAGGTGCCCATACGATCCTTTCATTGGGTCATATGACTCGGATTTGGATCATACAACTTGGATTTATATCACATAACCCGGAGTTTGAGTCATATGACTCGGATTTATATCACATGACTCAGATTTGGGTCACATGACACGGATTGTGTGTCAAGTAACTCAGATTTCGTCATATAACCCGGTTATGAGTCAAATGACTCGGATTATGAGTCAGATGACTCAGATTTGGATTATATAACTTGGATTGTGAGACAATATACAACTTTGGGATATTTTAAATATGAAGCCTATGCGCGACTCAGTGAGTCCCACATAGCCTAGAGGCCTAATGTCGGGGATATGACCCCGGGTACCCCAGAGTTGAGGTATCAGGTGATACAAGAGGATGATGAGTAGTTCAATAGAAGATATGAAGTATAAAAATAATAGAATAAAGAAAAGGAGAAAGAAGATGCAACTGGGCCGACATACACTAAATTTGGCCTAGTCTAGTGGCTCCTAGACCGAATTTGTGGGCAAAGTCAATACCAGAACCCAACTGGGCCGGGATAAATCCAACCCGGGTGGGCCGGCATCAACCGAACTCGGCCCACCATGGGCGAACTCCTTAGCTTAGTCATCCATTGCCAACTCCCGCCAAGCTTCCTCCACACGTCGCCAGTGCCTCCTCGACAAGCTCCTGCATCACCCAGTCGCCACCTTCATTGCCTCCCCTTGACTTCACCCGGGTGGGCCGACAACTCCTCCGACCTGGTCGGTCCACCATGGGCCGACATTGGATATCAATTCCCCAAGTCCGTCTCCACCAGGCCGACTAAAAAGGAGACCCGGTTGGGCCTCTACCTATTGACGTGGATGGGACAACCTTGACCCGACTAGGGATCTCTCCAATTGACCCGGCTGGGCCATTTTACCCCCAGGCCGAGTCAGCTATCCTCTGGGCCGAATCAGCAGTCCCCAGGCCGAGTCTCCACTTTGTCCAGGGAACTTGGGCCAGGTTAATTCACCCCCAGATGCTCCTCCAACCTCTACATCAACTCACCATGAGGCCATGTCAAGCCCTATGTCATGTGTAAGTCTTGGGATGCCCATGGCTCAGCATTGTTGGTCCAAGATGCTAGGGAATATGCTTGACATCTCAAGAGATGTTATGGAATATGTTGGGCATCTCAAAAGATACTATAGAATATGCTAAAGAGATAAGACTGATGACTCACTATAGGACAAGCCAAAGGACAAGCATGACCTGGCAAGGCCCCATATGCTAGCTCATGAACAACACATGTGGGACATACCTTGTCCCTCGGGCTCCCCTTTATAAGGAGCACCAGGGGATCATTCCCAGGGAGACCCCTTGGGGGATCTTTTCCCTCTTCTCATGTACGAGCCTCTTTTCTCCCTCTGATTCATATTCTACCTCTAGCTCTCTCACAGAAGGCCATTGGAGGCATAGCATGAACAACTCAAGGAGCACCAATGTAGCTACAGTAAATGGCTAGGGAATATGACCTGGCAAGCAGGGCAAGGAGTTTTATCTCACTATGAGAGTCCTGAACTTGAGAATGTTGTGTGTTCTTGTGTTTGTCTGTCCCTATCTTGTGTGAAGATTCACTGCATCTTCCCTCCCCGGATTCCTCTAGTGTCCATGCGGCCCCAACTTAAGCTTACCCCAGGCATCTGTCGTGTTCCCACCATGACAGAGGGAATGGCTGAGGTGCTGGCTACGTAAGAATTATATCTGAGATGGGAACCGCCATCTATGGAACATCATAAGTCGTATTACTTACCTATCTTAGCTCTATGATGGTGCAGAGATGATATGCGTGAACAAGAACTTGTATATTTTGAGAGGTGGTGAAACATCCCTTCATTAGCTAGGGTTGATGCAACTATGGCCAGAGGTGCTAAATAGTAGCACCATAGCACCTCTAGTGATAAACTACTTCTGTGTTATGCTCACTTGTGTGTCGTTTGTGTGTTGTGATTGTGATTGTGATGAACTGCTTGTATGTGTGTTCTGAATCTGTGATAAACTGCTTGTGGGTATGCTCACCACTCCAATGTGGGAGGTTACCACAACGAGCGCAGAAGTTGCAACCAAACAGATGTGTTTCTGTTCTTATTGGGCCAATGCAGCCTATCAAACAGATGGACATGTGTTCTCCACTTATGCAAAAAAGTGTATGCAGGCTACCAAACGGGCTGCAAAAGCTAGCCCAGAGGCTGTATGAGCCTGACACTTCCCATCTAAGCACTGCCGGACTAGACCGAGAAACCCATACAAACTACCAAACATGCCCAAAGAAATTGGATGCGATCGACTGTCGAAGGACTTGGCCGTCCATCGCAAATATCGCTCTTCTGATCCCAAACCGGACTACAAAAGAGATGGCTTGTAGGAGTGCTTGTGTTCGGGTGGCCAGAGCTTCACCGACATTTTCCATAGCCGCCACTGCTGCAGAAAATATCGGCTAGCTATCATGGTTCCTCGTGATGCATCCCTAACCTCCCTTCTATGATGTTGTGTCGAAATGTCTCCCTGAAAATCAAGTTAGATCTAAATCGAGTGAATCAAGAGGAAGATGAACTCAGGTGGTTTTTTTGTGCTACGCACTGCCTGCGGCTTTTCTATTATCCATTTATAGATCGAGAGAATACAAATGTGCCCAGACATCATGCTCCACTACTGACCATGCCATCCCATGATTCGAGCGACATGCGAGCGATCTACTACTGAGTCGGAGGCACACAAAACGCGACCTCCAACGTGTGCTGAAAAATAGAAACAAGAAACTCTGAACAAGTCCTATCCTAAACTGTGGTGTTAGACGTGGCACTTATGGAAATTCAGAAAAGAATACTCTAGTGTCAGAGAGACAGGGTTTAAGACCACAATCTCCCCCTCAACCCTGGCTCACTGACTTGACATCCACGACGCCCACCTTGCCATGCAACTCTTGGAAGCGAACACGACCAAGTGTCTTCGTAAGCAGATCAGCTTTCTGCTCCACTGTCCTGATGAACTCCATGGCTACTGTCCCCTTCTCAACACAATCTTGTATGAAGTGGTATCGGAGGTCGATGTTCTTGCTGCGATCATGGAGTACGGGATTCTTGCAGAGCGAGATCACTGACTTGTTGTCGATGAAGATCGTAGTTGGAGTGGCGTCCTTGTTCAACACCTCGTTGAGAATACAAGCTAGCAAAACGCCATGGCACACCGCCAAGGCGGCCGTGATATACTCTGCCTCGCACAAAGATGTGGCGACAACCTTTTGCTTCTGCGACTGCCAACTGACAGGGTTGTCGCCGAGGAAGTAGAGCACTCCCGACGTGCTCGTCTAGAGTCCACATCGCCGATGTGATCAGAATCACTGAAGCCTGTCAGTGTCTCGCCGTCGCCACGGCGATACACACACCCATGCATGAGTGTGCCCGCGATGTAGTGAAGCAGATGCTTGACCGCTGCGAGGTGATCTCCGGCCTGTGCCTCCATGAAGCGGCTCAGGAACCCAACGGCGAATGAAATATTCGCACGGGTGTGAACCAGGTATCAGAGGCTGCCGATGACACTCCCATAGAAAGTTGTCTCCACTACAACCTCTTTGCTTTCCTTGCTAAGACGACACCGCTTCTCCATCAGCGTGTGCACAGAGTTGTAGTCTGCCTCCAGCTTTCTCAAGGAGTTTAGTGGCATAGGATGACTGCGTGATCATGGTGTACGTCTTCCCCTGCCAGACCTCCAGCCCGAGGTAGTACCGCAACAGACCAAGGTCACTCATGCTGAACATCTGCTTCATTTCTTCCTTGAAGCTGAGTACCTCCTGTAGCTGAGCGCCGATGATGACGAGATCATCCACGTAGACACCAATGATTAGGAGCTTGTGATCCTTTCCCTTCGCATACACGCCGTGCTTCGTGCCGCTGCGAGTGAAGCCGAGAGAGACGAGGCTGGCGTCGACCTTGGCGTTCCATGCCTGCGGAGCTTGCCGCATGAAAGGATACGGATGTCGCATAGAGGGGGGTGAATAGGCGATTAAAACTTTTCCTAGAGTGGCTCAACAAAGGCGGAATAAAACTAGTGTTTAATTTGTTAAGCACAACCTAGAACAACTAAGGTTCACCTATGTGCACCAACAACTTATGCTAAGCAATACAAGCAACAAAGTGATAGCAAGATATATATTACTTCAAGCACGAAGGCTATCACAATGTAAAGTGCATAAGTAAAGAGCTCGGGTATAGAGATAACCGAGGCACGCGGGGACACCGATATTTTACCGAGTTCCTCCCAACATGGAGTACGTCTCGTTTGGAGAGGGGATGGTATCAAACCACCAACGCCACAAAAGGCCTCCCTTATTCTCCGGTGAATCTCACCCCAACGGGATCGATCCACGCTTCCACTATCGGTGCACTTGTCGGTGGCAACCGGAACCTCTCACAAGGTTGGGGCACTTCTCCACAACTTAATTGGAGGCTCCCAACAAATGCCACAAAAGGCCTCAACAAATGCCACCAAGGCCACAAAACCGTCTAGGGTTCCAAGAACCCAAGATGGACAAGCTCCAATGAGCAACTCAAACCAAATCCTCCGAGGAGAACTCAAACCGATGCACCAAATACAAATAGCAAGAACACCACAAAGGTGTTCAAATCCTTCTCTCCCAAATTCCACCAAAGCTACAAAAACTTATGGGGGAATAAGAGAGGAAGAACAATGGAGGAAATCCACAAAAGACTCCAAGATCTAGATCCCAATATGTTCCCCTCACTTAGAGGAGAGATTGATTGGTGGGATTGTAGATCTAGATCTCCTCTTTCAAATCCCTCAAGAATATGCAAGAATCATCGGAGGGATTGAGAGAAAGTAAGCTCAAGAAGGTCAACAATGGAGGGGAAAACTTGCAAGAATGGTTGAGGAACCATTGGGGAAGAAGGCCCCCTATATAGGTCCCTCCAAAATCCAACCGTTGCAGCCCAAAAACGCGATTCCCGGTACTACCGGACTTTTTCCCGGTACTACCGGACTTTCCCGGCACTACCAGACATTTCCTGGTGTTCATGGGGCTCCAAACGCATTTTTTCTCTGCGCTCCCCGGTACCAAAATGCGGTACTACCGGACCCCGGTACTACCGGATCCTGGTCCGGTACTACCGGTCATCACAGAACGAAAACAGCCATAACTTTTGCATACAGACTCCGATTTCGATGATCTTGGGCTCGTTTCGAATAGGACAACAACCTCTACAAGATCATTCAAAGAAACATCATAGTCCAACAAGGGAGGATAGATCCAAATGACGAAGTAAAAGACCTTCTTCCGTGCTAGGTACTAAAATGCGGTACTACCGCTTTTTGGTACCTAGCCCGGCAGTGGATTTTGGCAACTTTCCAAAACCTTCTGCCTTGTTAGGTACTAAAATGCGGTACCTAGGAGACCAGCAGATATTCAAACGGCTATAACTTTTGATTGGCAACTCCGATCGACCCGATTCCAATTGCGTTGGAAAGAGGACGACATGAGCTTCCCTATAAAAGGTGAAAATATTGGTTATCACCAAGTGAGAATGTATCAAGTATAATAATGTGAGATACCTCACTTGGTGAGAAACCGAAAAACCGCATAGATCAAAATCGCAATAAGATATGAAAGAGGGATCTGATTTTGATGAACAAGAGCTTGTTATGGATATTACCACAAGCTCTATATCCTCACATGGATAAGACCAAATAACAACCAAATACGATGATGCAAGTATGAAAAGGTTTGAGCTCTCTTCGAACGATGTGATCGAGTTGCTCATTCGAGAGCCCCTCTTGATAGTACGGTTATCTATCCTAAATCTGGTCTTCCACTAACAATATAAGACCGGCAAAAGGGAAAACCTATCAAGATTATACCTTTTCCTTGAGCATTCCACTTGAGCTCGATGTAGACGATCTTTACCTTCTCAAGATGGAATACCTTTCTTGATTCCTCATCATCGATCCATGATCACCGAGGATGGAAAGCATCAAACATGAGATCTTCTAAAGATTGCGCATTTTGAGCTTGCACAACATATCTTCTTCTCATTTCATCGACCTTGAAGCCGACACAAGCTCCAAGCGATGCCAATGGACAATTCCTACAAGTATAACTTAATACACACATTAGTCCATAAAGATTATCATTAATTACCAAAACCACACATGGGGGCCCACATGTTCTTTCACCACAGACCATAGAGCGCCTTGTGTAGCTTGTAGACCGTTCATGACCGTCAGCGACGAAGCCCGGTGGCTGAGACACGTATACCACATCCTCGAGCTCGTCATTGAGGAAGGCGGACTTTACATCCATATGATGCACCTCCCAGCCACGCCACGCCTCTAGCGCAAGATGAGCCATACTAACACGAGCCTGTCCACCGGTGCGAAGACCTCGTCGAAGTCCATGCCGGTGCGCTGGACGTACCCCTTCACCACGATCTAGGCCTTGTGCTTCACCATGTTCTCGTGCTCGTCCTTCTTCAAATTGAACACCCACTTAAGCCCAGTCGCTCGCTGGCCTGCAGGAAGCGAGGTGAGTGTCCATGTGTGGTTGTCGTTGATCGACTGCAACTCGTCGATCATACTGTGCCGCTAGCAGTCCTTGCTCTCTACTTTAGTGAATGATGTCGGCTCTTCCCCTGCCATGAGGTGCAGGACCTCATCTTCATGTTGTTCGTCCATCGGTATGGGGCGCTTTGCATGACATGGTGGCTATGCAGGCGTGCCGAGGAGATCCGTGACGTGGTGGAACCGGTGTGGTGCTATGGCAAAGTCATCAGCGTCAAGCTGCTCTGACCGCGTCGAGGGAGGCGACACGAAATTCACATGTGTGCTGCTAGAGCGGGACGTGGGTGTCGGAAGTGGTATCGCTCCACCGTGGGCTGGAGTGTTGGGCACTGGCGAGGCGCTGGCAGCAGGCACCGTCGTGGCCCGCTTGCTGCTGCTCGCGGCGGCCTGTGTATTGTACACAAGGTACTCCACGGTGAACGAGCTGCTTGCCGGCGGCTCGCCCGGATCCTCCTAGTTACAGCACTTGTCCTCATCGAACATGACGTCGCGCGACACATGCACGCACTTGGATGCAGGATCGTACATCTTGTAGGCCTTGGGACCTGTGTCATACCCAGTAAACACCATAGGTGATCTCCGATCAGCAAGCTTCTGCTGGTTCGGTGGCACTGACTTGACATGGTCGACGCAGCCAAACACGCGTAGGAAGCGCACGTCAGGCTTCACGACGTGCCACACCTCGTATGGCTTGTTGCCGTCAATGCTCCGCGTAAAGGAGCGGTTGAGGATGAATGCCGCTGTCAGCACTGCCTCCCCCCAGAACATGTTCGACATGTGCTTGGCCTTGAGCATGCTTCGTGCCATGCCTAGGAGAGTCTGGTTCATGTGCTCCACAACGCCGTTTTGCTATGGCGTGTATGGTGCGGTGAGGTGGCGCTACACCCCACTTTCCTCGTAGTGCTAGTAGAAGGTGTCCGACGTGAACTCACCGCCGCGATCAGTGCTCAGCACGCGGAGCTTGTGGCTGCACTCGTTCTCCGTCGTGGCCTGAAACTTGATGATGGCGCGTGCTGCTTGGTCCTTGGTGGCAAGGAGTTCCACCCACATGTACCGGCTCCGATCGTCGATCAGAACTAGCATGTAGCGGTGGCCTCCAGGAGTCGGTGGAGCGATGGGGCCGCAGAGGTCGCCGTGTACAAGCTCGAGCAGTTCTGCCGCTCTAAACTTTGCCTTCTGCGGGAAGGGCAAGCGTCGTTGTTTGTTGTCAAGGCATGCCTCGCGCAGCTCGTCAGCGTGCTCGATGTGGGGGTAGACCACAAATGAGCTCGCCGTGCACCATCTGCTGGATGCCATTGAAGTGCATATGGCCGAGCCGGGCGTGCCATCACAATGCCTCGGACACATGCCCCATGGCAAGGCACATGGGATGGATTGGTGTGAATGACAACTTGTATATGCGATTGGGCGATCGCTTTACCTTGAGGATGAGGCGCCGGCGATGATCGTGGGCCGTGAGCGTGTTGTGGCGAATGTTGATGTTGTACCATCCCTCATCCAACTGCCCCAAGATCACCACACTACTCTTTAGTGCGGGGATGTAGAAGACCCACGTGAACACGTGATGGTATACCCCATCAACGAAGAAGACGACGGTGCCCCGCCCATGGATGTCAACTACGGAACCATCGGCGAAGCGCACCTTGCCCGCCACCGACCGGTCCAGCTCCGCGAATGCGTCGAGCGAGCCATTCATGTGGTTTGTCGCGCCAGTGTCGAGGAATCAAGCTTCAGCTTTGTGCTTACCACCAAGAGCAAGCATGACGATGGCGCCCTGCTCGTTGAGGAAGATCTAGCCACTGTTGCACATGGCGGTTTTCGGTTCAGCGACCGAAGTTGGCTTGGGCGTGGCGTTGGTGATGTTGGGCTCGACGAGCTCGTACACCTCCTCGACGATGGTCATCATCAGGCCTGGCCCGTCGTCCTCCTCTTTAGCTTCCACAAGGTTTGCGGCCACCACCGCTTCGCCGTGCTGCTTTTTGCGGCGCTCACGCGCCCAATGCCCTTTCTTGTCGCAGTAGCGGCACTTCTCTCTGTCGCCGTCGGTGTTCTGGGCACCAGGGGCAGGTTGCGCTACAGGCGCACCCTTGCGGTTGTCGTTGGCGAGCGCATTGCCGTGGGTGTCCCCTTTGCCGCTCGAGCTGCCGCCCGTGGCGCCACCACGGGGCTGGCGCTTCCTGGTCTCCCACTGCTGTTCTGTGAGGAGGAGCTGCCCGCCATCGGTGCCTTGATTGCCGTCCAAGCGCTCTTCCACGACACGGAGGTGGACCGTGACCTCCTCGAGCGTGAGCACGGACGGATCGAGCGGAGTCTCGATTGAAAAAGCGATCTGCACGAAACGTGTTGGTACAACAGAAAGGAATTTTCTCACGACCTTTTCCTCCTCGATGATGCTCTCATACCCAAGGGAACGGAGGGTGACAGCGATGTTGGAGAGGCGCATGGCAAAATCGGGGATCTTCTCGCCATCCTTGAAGGATACGTCCTCGAATTTTGTACGCAGTCGCCGCACACGCGACACACCCGGTTGTTGCCCTGGTACTGGAGCCTGATCGCCTCCCATGCCCCCTTGGCGTTGCCCTTCCCCACAAGCATGTAGTGCATCTCTGCAGGCGTGGAGCGGAGGAGGGCAGCCAGGGCCTGCTTGTCTTCATGGCGCGGGACGTCATCGTTCTCGATCGCGTCCCAGAGCGACGCCGCTTGGAGGTTGACCTCCATCATCATAGCCCAATTGGTGTAGTTGGTTGAAGGAGAGGTTGGTGCCGCTGCCACTGCCGGGCTCGTGCACCACCTGCTGCACAATGATCTCGCCGCCACTGCCACCGTGTCGCACCCTGCTTCTCCCGCGACTCGGCGAGCGTCGTCGCGCAGTGGGGATGGAGTCTTGGACGGGCGCGCAGCCGGAGCGTAGTGGCCACCTCTGCCCGCCATGGCTCTGATGCCAATTGTCTTCCTGAAAATCAAGTTAGCTCTGAATCGAGTGGATCAAGAGGAAGATGAACTCAGGTGGGTTTTTGTGCTGCACACTGCCTGCAGCTTTTCTGTTATCCATTTATAGATCGAGAGAATACAAACATGCCCTGACATCATGCTCCACTACTGACCATGCCATCCCATGATCCGAGCGACGTGCGAGCCATCTACTACTAAGTCGGAGGCGCACAAAATACGACCTTCAACGTGTGCTGAAAAATAGCAACAAGAAACTCTGAACAAATCCTATCCTAAACAGCGGTGTAAAACGTGACACTTATGGAAATTCAGAAAAGACTACTCCAGCATCAAAGAGACAGGGTTTAAGACCACACGAAAGGCCCATTAGCGCTGATCATGGCCAATCCACTTCTCGAGGATTCCCATCAGCGCTTATCATGACCCAACTAAATTTGGGCCGCTCTATTGTGTTCTGCTCCAAAGGAACACATACATATAATGTGGCACAGTGACACATTACCCTTCAACCTGTTTTTTTAATGCATATTAAAACTAGATTATTAATTCCCGTTAAAATAGATTATTATTTTACCCTCTAAGGCTGCTTTGCCGACGTGATGGAGTACTTGAAAGCTGGATTTAGCCACCTAAGCAGACGATATGATAATAGATCAGCAGATAACTAGAAATTAAGTAAAGAAAACCAAATAGTAGGAAAACCTAAGAATCAGTTCATTCAAATCTAAACATTCGAAAGTAAAAATAATATACAGAGTATTCTAATTAATATAAAAAAGTTAAGTGATTGTTTAAAGTTCTCAAAGTTGTTAAAGAACTGGGCAGACAGTGCAACATTCCCTACAAAGAGAAGTGTGGAATATAGAGGGTAATTAAGGAAAAGTGAGCGTGCAATACTCCTTGCCAAAAGAAGTGTGGAATATATATAGTGCAATATTCCCTACAAAAAGAAGTGTGGCATATATATAGAGAGGCTAAGTATGTGAAATCTGTGGATGATCTATTGCATTAACAGAGATCAACAAAGGATCTGGACAAGGTCCATACAGCTGCTGTAAAAGTAAACAAGCAATCAAGCATTCTTTACATGATAACCTGCCATTACTGAGACAACACACACAAACTGAAAACCTACGCTTATGGCTGAATTGGCTTGCTGCTGTCTGTATTCACACAAGGTTAGACGATTCTGACATCAGGTGCTTTGAGTTGAGTTGCTAGCTCATCATCGGTCTTGAAAGCGTGCATCTGTGGCGGCGGCGGAGGTCACCTCTCGGAGACCTGTGGGCCGCCATAACGGACGCTGCACATCTTCAGATCCCCTGGCATCTCGATCTCCTTGAGCCATGCGAGACGCCGGTCTCCTTGCTCGTTGCGGACGATCTCAGTGCCGGTCACTGTCAGCACAAAGACAAATTAGTTAACCTTTGATTTATATTAGATTTAATGCCCAATGAGCTAACGACTTGGTTAATAGTATAAGCATCATCACGTGATTACCGACCAATGATTCAAGCCTCAGGGAGCCAAATATCTTTGGGGTGAAGCTACATTTTACTTTAAAAGACGGACGGTCTAGCGCCACCGATCCGCCCGCCTAGCCTCTTCTGGGGAACATTGTTTATCTATGAGTTGTTTCGACATTCTACGATTCTAAAACCGACGGCGGCGTAAAACCGTGTGCTTATACTTGTAATCGTATGCACATGATGCAGATGGAGTTGTCTCATAAACCAAAGCCACCTGCAGGCTGAATGTATATTTAACTGACAGACCTCTTTCAATTTTCAACATCCAGTGGGTTGCTTACAAGGGAAACTGCTGTTTTGATGATTTAAAAGTCGTTTCAACTTGCAGTTGATGCCTAGGTCATCCTTCTTAATTAATTCCCTCGCGTGTTGTTGGAAAAAAGGACACATAAAGCATCTACTTTTATCACACAAATCAAGCCTCAAAATAGCAGAGGATATGAGCTCATGCATTATGTTCAAGTGCTAGTTTACAGCTGCATGCTATACGCACTGTAAAAATTCAGAACTAGCAGCAAGTCCATGATGTATACTATCTAGATTAGATTTGTGAGATAAAAACTGCCAACTTACTTGTATGCTCGGAGTATGGAACATCCGTGTAGTATGTGCAGTCTCGATCCTCTTCGATGGAGTAAGGGGGGCCAAGGATGTCGAGGATCGCGCACGGGGCGATGGACCTGAACCGGTGCATGTTGCCCCCTGCCGTTGGGTACAGGACTGATGTGTCGCATGGTGCAGTGAAATCATCGTCCACGACCAGCTCTGCCAACCTCACTGCAAGCAAATCAACCCTCGGCGTTATAGCGCATTTGCGTCGCATGGTATTGGACAGCAAAATCAGGCACTTCGGTGAAAATGCAGAATGGCTCAGATACCGACATCGATCCTTGTCAGGCGACGAAGCGCCACTCCCGGCCGCATCAGGATCAGCCCAGTCGTATGACTTGATGTGCATTGACCCGAGGAGCAGCTTGCTGAACACTGTCATCCCGGGGTGGTTGTGGAGAGGGATGACCGCATTCTGTGGCAAAAATAAGATGACCATCTGCCAATCGAAAAAAGAAACATCAGCAGCCAATTCATTTACCTATCAGCTGGCTAGCCCATACTAGAATTCAGCTTGAAAAACATGCTGATCTTGCCACTGCCACTTACCGAAAACTTTTCAGACTTGTATATCGTGGTATGTGTAATTGTTGGGTTCCTTTGGGCCACATCTCTAGTCCTGAAGAACGCCATGTCCGAGCTGAGGCCGACGTCTTCTGGCCTCATCCTGTCTGCAGATAACACCAGCGGCAACCAAAATTCAGTCAATCCAGTACCACAACATGTTGAGCATTTTTGTGTGCCAACGCAATACCAAGTGCATTTTATCTGAACATTTTTCATGCGCAGTACATCTTGAGCGGAGAGCAATGCTATACTACAAACTACTAGTACTAGTAGCCAGTAAAGGTCGACAAGGTCATGCCAAAAATTAATTCTAATGGATCATTTAATTTCTAACGGATGATACAAATCTGCACAACATGCAATTAATTGCCAACGGATCATTGCATGGAGCAAATTTACCTAATTTTCACGACAAACATTTCTATGTATACTCCTAACGGATCGTTTGGGCAAGAAACAAATTACCAGATTGAGCATGCTACAGATTGGCGCAGCAAACATTTCTGTGACAGATCATTGCAAAGAACGAATGCAGCTTGTACTGGTGGACAAAATTCAGCCGATTGGGCATGGTGCTGAACTAGAACTAAGCACGTACAAGTAGCGCTCAGCTGAGGCAATCAAAAGAATGCAAGTATCTCTTGTAGTAGTAGTAGTAAGTATTGGTGAGGAAAGAAACATTAGCGAGGAGAGGGAGAGGGATGCTTACCGAGGATGACGCGGAGCAGGTCGACCTCGGCGGGCGCGGGTACGGTGCCGGGGCCCCGGAAGACGGCGCGGCAGGCCTGGAAGAGCCGCTGCAGGGCCCCCTGCGGCCTCCTCGCGCGCCGCGGCCTCTTCCCACCTGCGCCCTCCGCGGTGGGCTTCGCCGCCAACACCCGCCTCCTCTTTGCCTCCGGCGGCACCGCGACGCCCGCCACTCCCACCTCCGCCCCCATGGACCAGTACCACCAACAACAGAGGGATCTTTCGCGCGAGAAACAAGAACCCGGGCCAAGAAGCAAGAAGAGAGAGCAAGGTGGTGGTGGTTGGGGAGAAGCAGGGAACAGAGAGATATATGCGCGCGCAACTGTGGAAGCGGGAAGGCGGTGAGGAGGAAAACCAGGGGCCGCACCTGCGCGCTCGGCGATGCCGATGATCGATCAATCGGTCGATCGGTGCCAGTTGCCCCAGGGAGGTTCATACGGCGGGGCAGCAAATCCAGTGGGTGGGGAGGGAGAGACAGAGATGGATGGGGGCGTGGTGGTGTAGCTAGCTAGGCGTGGCGCCCGCCATTTCGGGGAAGCGGAAAGCAAAACCACCTGCGAGGCACGACCAGAATCCACAGTTTTGTCGCGGAAACTACTACTCTACTACTACTCCAAGTCAGCTACGTAGAGATGCGCTTCTTTTCTCTTCACGTGCCAAGCAGCAGGTGGCGATCGACACCCAACCAAAATAGCCTTCAGAAAAATTCTACGTAATAATACACACATCTTCCGTCTCATGTTGACATCATCAGCACTAGTAATCCGATAAGCTGCTAGACTTTACCATCGAATCCTTCTTGACGAGGTCTTCGGAATTAGACCCTATATATACTGTTATATTATGATGATAAATTTGTCATCGTCACGGGTTGTATTACCGTGGTTGCCATGTTAGACTGAGCGTGCATTTACCACGTAATAGTATTAGGGTTTAAAATTTCAACGAACTTTCATCAGAATTTCTGAAAATTTGGTGGGGTTGCAAAATTCAATTTTATTTAAATTCAAGACTATATATTTTACAAAATTCAAACTAAATTCCAATTTATTTGAATTTTGTTTAAATTTAGAAGTCGTTTGGCACCTAGGTAATGAATACATGGATTCATTTTATTTATATTATGATCTCAAAAACACCCACATGTTTGGCTGCCACCGGAATTTAGAAATGACGGGTCTGAGATAGGAATCAGGTTTACACATGGAGATATTTTGATGGATTTACCAAATGAAATGACGGCCAAATTCCATACCAACCAAACAGCATAGGGATAAAATTGTAAAATAAATTTCAGAATTTCAGGCTCAAATGATGGATACCAAACGACCCTTTAATGAAATTTAAACAATAAAAATTCTGAAATAATCTCCAAAAAAAATAAAAAGTTTGTTAATTTTATCTTATTTTCCTTGTCCGCTACCTACCACGTAATGGCTTTGTGTTTTTACGCATTGGAAAAGTTACAGTACAGTTTGGGAGATAAAAAAGTTTATGAAGATTGGAAACCAAAGAAATCGTACCTTGGTGATGTCATGCATTGGACTATTACAGTCGATGTGCGAAAGAAGAAGGAAACAAGTAAAATTACAAAGCTAGTCTAGGTAAAAGTTACTACCTTTGTTTAGCTTAGCTTCCCAAAATTCCAAGTAATACTCTAGAACGATGGAGAAAGAGTTGGCGAAATATGTTGGATATATTATTGAGCCTCATGAGCGAGTATATATAGACGTACATGGATTATCTTGAAGTACAAGTCAAATTAGGCTAAAGTCCTAACTATCCTAAACTATCATAACCACTCGAGGGGTCGCCATGGTCGATGTCTTGGTCAGGGATGCCGGTGTCGAGGTAGCCGCACGTGAAGCCGCAGGCGCATAGTGCGTGAGGAGAATGACGACGACGCGTCGAGGCAGTCGTCGAGGGTGACGATGCCGTAGCCGATGCAGTCCGAGCCGTTGAGGACGAGGTGCGGCCATAGTTTTGCCAGAACTAGGCGCACGTCGGGGACGAACGCGCACTCCAGTTTTGCCAGAACCGAGTATGCAAAGAAGAACTCGTCGGTGACGCGGTCGAGGCAGTCGTAGAGGGGTCGATGCTGAAGAAGACGTTGTCAAAGATGATGAAGACGAGGCGTCGATCCGAGCTTGTCAGACTCGGGAACGCGTCGGGGACGAAGGCACTCCCGGTGTTGCCAGTACCAGGCGTGCAGGGGCAGGGACCATCATGAACTTGTCGTCATGTCAGAAAGACTAGCAGATGAAGCCTGCAGAGCGGTTGCGATACGCAGAGCGGCGAAGGGAGAGATGTCGGCGCTGTCAGCGGTTGACAGAGTAGAGTAGAAGGTGGTGTAGTCGAGGATGAGGCGATGACGCTGACGACGAAGTTGTAATGGACGAAGACGTAGAAGGCAGCAAAAACAGCGGCGGCCTGGGGTAGTCATGCTAGATGCCTGGAGTGGCGATGGCGTGTGATCGCCCTGTAGGTTATCTTGTGAAGTGCGACAACGGTGCTCGAAGCAGGCGAGGAAGAAATCCGGCGACGTGATGAAGACCATGTGCAGACGGCGGCGATCCACGCCTGTAGGAGATGTCGCGGTGAAAGCTGAGGATGTCGATACACCGGGACGGCGAAGTAGACTGCGTGCAGCGACGCTATGACCCTAGGGGGCAGCATAGCTGCAGGGCGCAAGTCGGTGCAGCGGCTGGGAGACCACCAGTGACGTACACGCCAAGGAAGGCGCGTTGGAAGCCGGTAGCATGGACCAAAGGCGGCGGCGCTATGGCCCGAGGGGGAGACGCAGCGGCAGCCCGTAGCTCGATCGGTGGTAGGTGCGTGCTCAGGGACGTGCTTGGCGTAGACAGGCGAGGGATCGGTTGATCAGACCGACGCTGCGCTGTATGCGCCAGAGCATGAACGACGCGTATATCGGAGTCGATGGCAGCATTGTCGGTGAAGTCCCGGATGATGACGACGAAGAGGATCCGAGGGGGCGCGGCCGCGGTAGCCTTCCAAGGAAGGTGTCGCGGCCGTCTGTGGTGCGCGGCAGCCTGCCATGAGGCCGCGATGGCCTGGCTAGGCATGCGCAGAAGCGGAGGAGGCAGGCGCTGTAGGGTTCATAGCATAGAAAACAAAAAAAATCTACGATAGGATTAACTATGTACCAAGATCTATCTACTAGATACAAGCAACGGGCGGATATACATCCGTAGAGAACATACCCTTAAAGACCGACAAAGCTTAAGGGGGTTGTACTCGTGGATGATGTAGACGAACGCTTGCCGATCTCAAGATCGAGAGGAAGTCCTAGCGCCGCAAATCAGTGGCGCATCCGTGCTCGCACACACGTCCGAGCCACCGAGAAACCTCCGCCTCCTCGCTCCAGTGATGCAGCGGAAGCAACAACTCTTTCTTGCCAAAAAGCCACCGGGAACATGTATCTCGCTAGTCCGAGACCATGGGGATAAACTAGAGGGGGAGAGAGATCCTTCACGAGAAGGTGTGAGTGTGAGAGAGGGAGAGGGGGCTTTATATAGGAGGGGGCACCCCAAGGGGGTGGCTGGCGCATGGGGGATGCCCCCTCCCCTCCTCCATTCATGTGGGTGGAGCTCCCGCTCACAAAATAGCCCCTTCATTTCTCCACTCAAAATCCCACTCAAAATTCCCATTAAATTTCCACCAATTTTTAATGCAATCTCTCTTTAAATAAAACTCCTTTCATTTATTCAGAATTTTGTCAATTACCTTAATGGACAATCATTCACATATAACCCCTTGCTAGTATTTCATTTCACATGCAGAAACACTTTCAGCAATTTCACCCGAAACGATTCCGGTGTCTAGTGAAATAAATTTTGCGCTTTGTTAATCTTTTTAGCATGAAACTATTTGTTCCAAATGGTGTCGGTGTCTCTTAAGTGTATCACCCTATGGTTCATGAATAATACGGACATGATCGAGACCCCTCTCGGATCAATAATCAGAAGTGGGACCTAGAGATCCATACTGACTCCCACACATTCAACGATGAATTTCTTGTGATCATGAGAACCTTTTACGCTAGAATATTAATCCCTTTGTCTCACGATATATTACATGTCCGAGAGTCGATCATCGGTATCTTCATACCTAGTTTTATCTAGTTACTGACATGTACTCTTTTCTCGTTCCCGTGATATAACATTCTAGTGATCAAATCACTTGCTTGCAAGCTAACTAATGTGATATCACCGAGAGGGCCCAGAGTATATCTATCCGTCATCGGGATGAACAAATTCCACTCTTGATTGATGGGCCTCAACATAACACTTTAGTAGCACTGAACCCATCTTTATAATCACCCTGTTACGTGTGACGTTTGATGTTATCAAGATACTCTTCTAGTGTTAGTGATTGACATGATCTCATGGTCTAAGGATTAGGATTACTTCGTATGATGTTATAGCGATATAAACTCAATGACTTTGATCGTAATGCTATACTTCAGATGAATGTTCATCACAACATTCCAATAATGTTGTGACCTCGTTATTAACAACATCCAATGTCCATGATTAGGAAACCTTGATCATGTTGTTAATCAATGAGCTAGTTTATAAGAGAGGCATAACTAGTCTATTTGTTTATTAAACACACATGTATTAACATTTCCGTATTAATACAATTATAGCATGCAAAATAAACATCTATCATATAGTTGGGATATACATAATAACCACTTTATTATTGCCTCTCAGGGCATATATTCCCTTCAGTCTCCCACTTGCACTAGAGACAATAATCTAGTTACATAGTGATAAATCTAACACCCATGGAGTTCTGGTGTTGATCACATTTTTCTCTAGGGAGAGTTTTAGTCAACGGATCTGCTACATTGAGATCCATGTGTACTTTACAAATCTTTATATCTCCATCCTTGACATGCTCGCGGATGGAGTGAAACTGGCGCTTAATATGCTTGGAATTCTTGTGAGACATTGGGTCTTTGGCATTGGCTATGGCTCCATTGTTGTCACAATAGATCACCATTGGTTCCAACGCACTTGCAACCACACCTAGTTCGGTTATGAATTCCTTCATCCAAACTGCTTCCTGAGTCGCTTCTGAAGCAGCAACATATTCGTCCTCTGATGACCCACAAGTATAGGGGGTGTATCGTAGTACTTTCAATAAATAGGAGTGTCGATCCCAACGAGGAGAAGAAGGTGTTGACTAGTGGTATGGAGCAGGAAATCTCTGCAAATACTTAGCAAATAGATTTTTAGGGGTTTTCTGATAAAGCAACAAAACAAAGTGCAAGTAATAAAGACAATAAACAAACGCAGCAAGTAGCCCAATCCTTTCTTAGCAAAGGACAAGCCGGTGGAAATACTTATAAGGACCAAACGTTCTTGATGACACATGGGAATTCTATCAAGTGCTTTCGATTCAAATAGCTAACTACTCTTCTTTGGTGTTGTAAGTGTTGTGTGGGTGAACCTGTGCTAATGTATCGACCTTACTTTGACTAATACATACTTGTGATTAAACCCCCTGCAAGCATCCGCAACTACAGGAAAGTAATTAAGATATAAACCTAACCACAACCTTAAACTCTGAGATCCTACGCTCCCTTGTGCAAAGGTGTCCTAACAGGGGACCAGGTTTCTGTCACTCCGGCAACCCCACAATTAGTAGCCAAATACACAATGCATTCCCGTAGGCCCATAAATGGTGAAGTATCATGTAGTCGACGTTCACATGACACCACTAGAAGAATAGCACCACAACTTAAATACTAAACCATTGAATAATAACTCAACACAAATCCACTAATAACAACATGACTTCTCCCACGTCCTCAAGAACTAAACAAACTACTCACAAGACATCATATGGATAAAGATCAAAGATGATATGATGATGAATAACAATCTGAACATAAACAATAATCCAATGGTTCCACTCACAAGCATCACCTACAATAGTAATTAACACCGGGAAAGTTTCCCCTAAGAACTAAAGCAATATCCAACACAATTGTTATACCGGGATGGAGTGGTGATGATGGTGCTGGTGGAGATGATGGTGTGGATGATGATGATGATGATCCCGATGAAGCCTAGCTTGATGACAGTGTTGATGGCGATGGTCTCCCCTCTATGGGAAGGAGTTTCCCCGACAGAATTCTGTCTGCCAAAGAGATCTTTCTCTCTCGGTGTTTTCCGCCCGCAGAGGCGGCGGAAATCTATCTGTGGCCCCCCTCCTGGTATTAGTGTTCCGTGGGGAAGATATAGGCGAGAGGGCGGAGTCGGGAGCCGAGCAGGTGGGCCACACCTGCCCTAGGCACGGCCTAGGAGGGACCCCCGCGCCTAGGGGGTGTGGGCCCCCTGTGGCCCTTCTATGACTCCCCTTCTGGCTTCCTTCGTCTTTCGGGGAAATACAATTTTCCCATATTTTTCTGGTATTTTTCTGATCATCGCGAAATTGCATCAAAACACCTCTTTTTCCATCAGAGTCCAGACTCCGACAGTCCATCCTCCAAGAATCATCCAACATGCAAAAACAGTGGAAAACACATAACTATTACCTCATAATAAGACATATATCAATGGATAGAGGCAAATTATGATATAGAATGGTGATGCAAATTGGACGTATCAACTGTAGAGGTTCGTAGCATGGAAAACAAAAAAATTCTACCGCATGCACACAAACAAGCCAAGATCTATCTACTAGATTGTAGCAATGAGTCGATAGAATCACTCACCCTCGAAGATTCCAAAGCGGTTAACAAGAGCAGATTCTCGTGGGTGATGTAGTCGTACACCTGCCGATCTCAAGATCGCGTAGAATATCCTTCCGGCGCTGCGTTCCGGCAGCGCTTCCGCAGTCGGTCACACATTCGGTACTCTATGAAGACCTTCCTCTCCCTTGTTCCAGCAGGCAGTGGAGGTTGTAGTTCTCCCTCGCGATTCCGACAGCACGACGGCGTGGTGTCGAAAGTAGAGGGAAGATCCCGCAGGGCTTCGCCTAAGCCGGATGCGAGTTATGGTGGATTAGGGTTTCCCAGAAATCTAGGGTTTAGAGATCCAGGAGGAGGAGGAGGTGTCGCCGGCAGCTAGGGCGGCGGCGACGGACCGGTGGCGGCGGGTCGGCGGCGGCGGCTCGTGGAGAGGAGCGAGGGCTTGTGTTGTTTGGGGCAGCCCTCCCCCTCTATTTATGAGAGGGAGGGGCAGCCTTGGGAGGGGTGGGTTTGAATCCAAACTCAAACCCAAGTTGGATTGAGAGAAGGACTTGTTTCTTCTCCCACTAGGAAACCATTGTTCCAGTTTGACTTTTCAAACTTCCCGTTTGACTTTCAATTTAGAGCTTTATTTCTCTCTTGCAAACGCCAACACCAAGTGACCTTGGATATGATCCAATCATTCCACATACCCATGACACATTCATGGACCATTCTCCTTCCGGACCGGTGAACCTTCTAGACCCTTCTAGAACCTCTCCGATGAAAACATCAGAAACTTTCCCGAACTCCGAAATAGGACTTTCCTTATATGAATCTTATTCTCCGGACCATTACGGATCTCCTCGTGATATCCCGGATCCTATCTGAGACTTCGAACAACATTCGGTATCCCTACTAACATTCCATATCTACTAAACAACATCGAATCCTTAAGTGTGTCTCCCTATGGTTCGTGAATTACGCGGACATGACCGAGACACTTCTCCGATCAATAACCAATAGAGGAATCTAGAAATTCATATGGCTCCCACATATTTCAACGATTACTTTGCGATCGAATGAACCACTTACATACGATACCAATTTCCCTTTGTCTCACGATAGTTTACTTATCCGAGGTTTTGATCGTCGGTATCTCTGCATACCTAGTTCAACCTCGTTACTGATAAGTACTCTTTTCTCGTTCCCGTGATATGTGATCCCTTGTGAGCCCGTCACATGCTTGCAAGCCAATTGGATGACATTCCACCGAGAGGGCCCAGAGTATATCTATCCGTCATATGGATGGACAAATCCCACTCTTGATTCATGTGCCTCAACCCATACTTTCCGAACACTCAATGCCACCTTTATAGCCACCTAGTTACGGAGTGGTGTTTGATGTCATCAAAGCATCCTTCTGGTGATGGTGATTAGCATGATCTCATGGTCGAAGGAATTAGGTTACTATGTATTAGAAAGCTTATAGCAAACGAACTATTAAAATGACTTGATCTTTATGCTACGCTTATCTATATGAGTATGTCCATCATACCATTCTCCTAATGATATGATCTTATTATTAACAACATCTCAATGTTCATGATCGAGAAACCACGATCATCTATTAATCAACAAGCTAGTATTATAAAGAGGCTTTACCAGGGACTCTAATTTAGTTTACAAATCACACAAGTATTAATGTTTCCTGTTAATACTATTATAGCATGAATGTAAACATTTATCATAAACACAAAGATATAATAATAACTGCTTTTATTATTGCCTCTAGGGCATATCTCCAACAGTCTCCCACTTGCGCTAGAGTCAACTAATCTAGATTACATGGTAATATACCGAACACCCATGCGGTTTGGTGTTGGTCATGTTTTGCCCTCGGGAGAGGTTTAGTCAACGGATCCGCCACATTCAGATCTGTGTGTACTTTGAAAATCTTTATGTCACCATCTTGGACATGTTCGAATAGCATGAAAACGTAGCTTGATGTGCTTTAGCTTCTTGTGTGACCTTGGTTCTTGAGCATTGGCTATGGCGCCCATGTTATCACAGTAGATAAACATTGGCTCAAGCGCACTTGGAACCACACCGAGCTCTGTAATGAACTCATTCATCCATATCGCCTCTTGTGAAGCCTCCGAAGCAGCTATGTATTCCGATTCTGTTGAAGATCTCGCCACAACGCTTTGCTTTGCACTCCTCCAGCTAACTGCTGCACCATTCAAAGTAAATACGTATCCAGATTGAGATTTAGAATCGTCCAGATCTGTGTTCCAACTAGCGTCGGTGTAACCATTAACAACGAGTTGTTCATCACCTCCATAAGAAAGAACCATATCCTTAGTTCTTCTCAAGTACTTAAGGATGTTTTTGACCGCTGTCCAATGATCCACTCCTGGATCACTTTGATATCTGCTAGTCAAACTAACAACATATGCAATGTCGGGTCTAGTACATAGCATGGCATACATTAGAGATCCTATGGCTGAGGCATAGGGAGTCTTACTCATCCTTTCTCTATCTTCTGCCATTACTGGACTTTGAGTTTTACTCAAGGTCGTATTGGGCAACATGGGCAAGAACCCTTTCTTGCTATCTTCCATTCCAAACCTCTTTAGAACTTTGTCCAAATATGTACTTTGTGACAATGATATTAGGCGTCTCGATCTATCTCTATAAATCTTTATGCCTAATATATAAGCTGCTTCGCCAAGATCTTTCATTGAAAAACTATTATTCAAATAATCCTTGACACTATTAAAAAGGTCTACATCATTCCCAATCAACAATATGTCATCTACATATAGTATTAAGAATGCTACAGAGCTCCCACTCACTTTCTTGTAAATACAAGCTTCTCCATAAGTTTGTATAAAACCAAAACTTTTGATTACCTTATCAAAACGTTGATTCCAACTCCGGGATGCTTGCTCTAATCCATATATGGACCGTTGAAGTTTGCATACCTTGTTAGCATATTTAGGATCGACAAAACCTTTGGGTTGCATCATATACAACTCTTCATCAATGTCTCCATTGAGGAACGCCGTTTTGACATCCATCTGCCATATCTCATAATCATAATATGCAGCGATTGCTAATATAATCCTCACAGACTTTAGCTTCGCTACTGGTGAGAAAGTCTCATTGTAGTCAACTCCTTGAATTTGTCGAAACCCTTTTGCGACAAGTCGAGCTTTATAGATAGTAACATTACCATCAAAATCTATTTTCTTCTTGAAAATCCATTTGTTCTTGATAGCCTTTCGGCCATCTGGTAAGTCCACCAAAGTCCATACTTGGTTTTCGTACATGGATCCAATCTCGGATTTCATGGCCTCTTGCCATTTATTGGAATCTGGGCTCATCATCGCTTCCTCATATGTCGCAGGGTCATCAGTGTTGTCCACCAACATGACACTCATAACGGGATCATACCAATCAGGAGTGGTACGAGTTCTCGTTGACCTTCGAGGTTCCGTAGTAACTTCAATCGAAGTTTCATGATCAACATAATTAGCTTCCTCTCTTACAGGAACTACTTCTGGTGCTGCGCTACTCGCAAGTTCGAGAGAAGGTTCAACAACCTCGTCGAGTTCTACTTTCCTTCCAGTCACTTCTTTCGAGAGAAATTCCTTCTCTAGAAAGGATCCATTCTTGGCAACGAATATTTTGCCCTCGGATCTATGATAGAAGGTATACCCAATAGTTTCCTTCGGGTATCCTATGAAGACGCATTTTTCCGCTTTGGGTTCAAGCTTGTCCGGCTGTAACTTCTTTACATAAGCTTCGCAACCCCAAACTTTAAGGAACGACAATTTAGGTTTCTTTCCAAACCATAATTTATACGGTGTCGTTTCAACGGATTTAGATGGTGCCCTATTTAAAGTGAATGCGGCTGTTTCTAATGCATAACCCCAAAATGATAGCGGTAAATCTGTAAGTGACATCATAGAACGAACCATATCTAAGAGAGTTTGATTACGACGTTCGGACACACCATTACGCTGTGGTGTTCCCGGCAGTGTCAATTGTGAAAGTATTCCGCATTTTTTTAAATGCTCGCCAAACTCGTAACTTAGATATGCACCTCCACGATCAGATCGTAGAAATTTAATCTTCTTGTTAGATTGATTCTCCACCTCACTTTGAAATTCCTTAAACTTCTCGAAAGTTTCGGACTTATGTTTCATGAAATAGATATACCCATATCTACTCAAGTCATCCGTGAAGGTAAGAACATAACGATAACCACCGCGCGATGCTACACTCATTGGGCCACACACACATCGGTATGTATGATTTCCAATAAGTCCGTAGCTTTCTCCATCATACCAGAAAATGGAGTCTTAGTCATTTTACCCATCAGACATGCTTCGCATCTTTCAAGTGATTCGAAATCAAGTGATTCAGGAAGTCCATCGGAATGGAGTTTCTTCATACGCTTCACTCCAATATGACCAAGACGACAGTGCCACATATAGGTCGAGTTATCGCTCAATTTCAAACGTTTAGCTTCAATGTTGTTAATGTGTGTATTTCCGCAATCGAGATTCAATAAGAATTGACCATCTATCAAAGGTGCATGTGCATAAAACATATTACTCATATAAATTGAACAACCATTATTCTCGGACTTAAACAAGTAACCGTCTTGCAATAAACATGATCCATATATAATGTTCATGCTCAACGCAGGCACCAAATAACAATTATTTAAGTATAAACTAATCCCGATGGTAGATGAAGAGGTAGCGTGCCGACCGCGATCACATCAACCTTTGATCCATTTCCAACACGCATCGTCACCTCGTTCTTCGCTAGCTTCCGTTTATTCTGCAGTACCTGTTTCGAGTTACAAATATGAGCAACCGAACCAGTATCAAATACCCAGGCACTACTACGAGTACTAGTGAGATACACATCAATAACATGTATATCGGATATACCTTTCTTTTTTATGTTGCCGTTCTTCAAATCCGCCAAGTACTTTGGGCAATTCCGCTTCCAGTGACCTTCTCCCTTGCAGTAAAAGCACTCAGTATCAGGCTTAGGCCCAGCCTTGGTCTTCTTTGCCGGCACGGCAACTTTCTTACCGCCCTTCTTGAAGTTTCCCTTTTTCTTAGACTTGCCTTGCTTCTTGAATTTGGTGGTCTTATTGACCAACAACACTTGGTGCTCTTTCTTGATCTCCACTTCTGCAGATTTCAACATGGAGAAGAGTTCTGGCAACGTCTTGTCCATGTTTTTCATATTGTAGTTCATCACAAAGTTCTTGTAACTTGGTGGCAGTGATTGGAGGACACGGTGAATCCCCAAAGAATTAAGAATCACTATACCCAAACTTTGGAGTTTATTTGCGTGTCCAGACATCTTAAGCACGTGCTCACTAACGGAGTTGCCCTCTTCCATCTTGCAGTTAAAGAACTTTTCAGAAGCCTCATAACTCTCAACTGCCGCATGAGCCTCAAATATCATTTTGAGTTCACGGACAATATCATGTGGGTCATGGTTCTCAAACCTTTTCTGAAGCTCCGATTCCAAACCATACAAGATAGCACACTGAACTGTGGAGCACTGATTCTTCCGAGTGAGGTAAACATTCTTTACTTCATCGGTAGCAGTAGCTGCAGGCGGGTCACCCAGCGGTGCATCCAGCACATAGGTCAAACTACCAGCATTGAGGACAATCCTCAAATTGCAGAACCAATCCGCGAAGTTGCTTCCATTGCTTCTCAACTTTTCTTTCTCTAGGAACGCATTAAAATTGATGGCAGGGGCCGCCATTGATCTACAACATATTTGCCAAAGTTTAGACTAAGTTTATGACAAATTGAGTTCTAATTAATAGTTAAATTAATCTAGGTGAACTCCCACTCAAAACAATATCCCTCACATTGTTTTAGTGATCACACGAACCAAATCCACCACATCAAAACCGATCATCACGAGAGTTGATGTAGCTTCAATGGCGAACAATCAACATGTTCATCATATCTACTATATGACTCATGCTTTACCTTTCAGTGATCCGTGTTCCGATACCATGTCTGTACATGCTAGGCTCGTCAAGATCAAACCTTAGCTTTCGCATGAGCAAATCTAGCTTGCTCAAGTTGTATACACTCGCAGAATCTAACACACCCGATCATCACGTGGTGCTTCGAAACAACGAGATTTAGCAACGGTGCTTACTAAGGATGAACACTTTAAAACTTGAAATTTTTGTGCTTGAGGGATCATCTTATAATGCTACTGTCGCAAACTAAGCAATAAAAGATTCATAAAGGATTAACATCACATGCAATTCAAAATATGTGATATGATATGGCCTTTCTTCTTGTGCTTCCGATCTCCATATTCAAGCACGAACATGATCTCCATCATCACCGGTATGGCGTCAAGGTCAATGGCGCCGTTTCATGATTGTCTTCCACCAGCTTCAACTATTACAACTACTTTGAATAGACACGCAGGTCTTAACGGAATTTAAAGGACAACCATATGGCTCCTGCCGGTTGCCAACTTACAATAAGGAACATTGCATACATCATATATAATCACAATCATGGCCATATCACATCACAGCACACCCCTGTAAAACAAAGTTAGACACCTCTAATTTTCTTTGCATATTTTACGTGGTTTGGGGATTTCAATAAGTGTCGTTCTAACTTACGAACCAGAATCATAACGTTGATGCTTGAACTATCAAGTGCCCGTTGTAAATTGAATCTATACTATGATGGGAGAGACAGACACCCGCAAAGCCACTTATGCAATACAAGTTGCATGTTGAGCGTGGAGCAAGTCTCATGAACGATGTCATGTAAGGTTAGCCCGGGCCGCTTCATCCCATCATACCGCAAGATGCAAAGTACACAAAAAGCAATTGATAATAAAAGCACCACCGCCCATAATGACCATTGTGTTCTACTCGTGCAACAGATCTACATATAGACACAACTCTAATACCACTGTAGGGGTTCATAGCATGGAAAACAAAAAAATTCTACCGCATGCACACAAACAAGCCAAGATCTATCTACTAGATTGTAGCAACGAGTCGATAGAACCACTCACCCTCAAAGATTCCAAAGCGGTTAACGAGAGCAGATTCTCATGGGTGATGTAGTCGTACACCTGTCGATCTCAAAATTGCATAGACGATCCTTCCGGCGCTGCGTTCCGGCAGCGCTTCCGCAATCGGTCACACGTTCGGTACTCGATGAAGACCTTCCTCTCCCTTGTTCCAGCAGGCAGCGGAGGTTGTAGTTCTCCCTCGCGATTCCGGCAGCACGACGGCGTGGTGTCGAAAGTAGAGGGAAGATCCCGTAGGGCTTCGCCTAAGCCGGATGCGAGCTATGGTGGTTTAGGGTTTCCCGGAAATCTAGGGTTTAGAGATCCAGGAGGAGGAGGTTTCGGCGGCAGCTAGGGCGGCGGCGACGGACCGGCGGCGGTGGGTCGGCGGCGGCGGCTCGTGGAGAGGAGCGAGGGCTTGTGTTGTTTGGGGCAGCCCTCCCCCTCTATTTATGAGAGGGAGGGGCAACCTTGGGAGGGGTGGGTTTGAATCCAAACTCAAACCCAAGTTGGATTGAGAGAAGTACTTGTTTCTTCTCCCACTAGGAAACCATTGTTCCAGTTTGACTTTTCAAACTTTCCGTTTGACTTTCAATTTAGAGCTTTATTTCTCTCTTGCAAATGCCAACACCAAGTGACCTTGGATATGATCCAATCATTCCACATACCCATGACACATTCATGGACCATTCTCCTTCCGGACCGGTGAACCTTCTAGACCCTTCAACCTCTCCGATGAAAACATCGGAAACTTTCCCGAACTCCGAAATAGGACTTTCCTTATATGAATCTTATTCTCCGGACCATTCCGGATCTCCTCGTGATATCCCGGATCCCATCCGAGACTCCGAACAACATTCGGTATCCCTACTAACATTCCATATCTACTAAACAACATCGAATCCTTAAGTGTGTCTCCCTACGGTTCGTGAATTACGCGGACATGACCGAGACACTTCTCCGATCAATAACCAATAGAGGAATCTGGAAATTCATATGGCTCCCACATATTTCAGCGATTACTTTGCGATCGAATGAACCACTTACATACGATACCAATTTCCCTTTGTCTCACGATAGTTTACTTATCCGAGGTTTTGGTCGTCGGTATCTCTGCATACCTAGTTCCACCTCGTTACTGATAAGTACTCTTTTCTCATTCCCGTGATATGTGATCCCTTGTGATCCAGTCACATGCTTGCAAGCCAATTGGATGACATTCCACCGAGAGGGCCAAGAGTATATCTATCCTTCATATGGATGGACAAATCCCACTCTTGATTCATGTGCCTCAACCCATACTTTCCGAACACTCAATGCCACCTTTATAGCCACCCAGTTACGGAGTGGTGTTTGATGTCATCAAAGCATACTTCCGGTGATGGTGATTATCATGATCTCATGGTCAAAGGAATTAGGTTACTATGTATCAGAAAGCTTATAGCAAACGAACTATTAAAATGACTTGATCTTTATGCTACGCTTATCTATAGGAGTATGTCCGTCATACCATTCTCCTAATGATATGATCTTGTTATTAACAACATCTCAATGTTCATGATCGAGAAACCATGATCATTTATTAATCAACAAGCTAGTATTATAAAGAGGCTTTACCAGGGACTCTAATTTAGTTTACAAATCACACAAGTATTAATGTTTCCTGTTAATACTATTATAGCATGAATGTAAACATTTATCATAAACACAAAGATATAATAAAAACTGCTTTTATTATTGCCTCTAGGGCATATCTCCAACATCAACTCCCCCCAAGCTTAGACCTTCGCTTGTCCCCAAGCAAAAACTGAGATCAGTAAACATGTCCACGGGTTTACGAAGTGAAGTGTCGATAAAAGAATATGGACAAGAAGCATCACACTTACCATTACACAACTCTAGAAGAAAGCAACTCACCATTATATAACTTAGCTTGCAACAAGTACATGATTCACAATAGAGATGCATAAAGATAAATCATAATTGGAATTGGCAAACTCTTGTTCTTGGTCAGAGAACAGCTGGCAAACAGTTTCACAAAAAGCTTTTTGTAGAAGTTTTAAAAAACAGGAGTACCCTTTGCTCAAAAAGGTTTTTCAATGAAGGCTTTCAAAGTAATACTCAATAGATAAGAGTCTTGTGCAAACAAGGAAGATAAAGAACATGATTGAATAAATCGCCATATGAATGCTTGAAACACAACAACTCAAATGCTTGCTGGAGATAGAAAGGAAGTAGGTTTACTAACTCAACTTGGTAAATAGGAGAAGGGTCCCTTCATAGAGGGAAGCAGGGATTTCAAGTCATAAAGAGCTTCCAAAAGATCATGGTGCTTACTAGATTTGAGCCCCCATTGACCCTATCATAGGCATCTTGAGATGATTAAGGTTAAAGTGCACAAAGATGGAGTATATGCTTGACGAAATATAAGTTGGCAATCTCACGTCCCTTGAGTACGAGGGTCACTCCTCATGCTACTCAACTTTGGTCACCGGTAAGTTCTTTTCATTGTAAGTACATGTGTATCATAAAGAACCACCAACGGGGTACCCCTTGCACATGGTATATGAGCTATCCCATAACAAAAATGACAAGGCAAGCAGACAATGAGCATCTCAGCGATCTTTTTATTTACTATGTGCATAGCTTTTTATTGAGGATGCTTCACAGAATGCTTACTATGGTGATGTTGCAAGTTTCCACCATGATTAGGTATGGCTTAGGCTAGCGGCCAGGCGTTTCTCTAACACACATACATCACTCCATGGACTTACAAGTTCCCTCTTTATTTCACAGTCGACATCCGTAAACAAAAGAGCATGATATCAACTGTGTACTACGTACATGTGCAATGTTGAAAGCGTTCCCCGTGACAACACGGTTCTGCTAATTCCAACGTATAGATGCAAGCATATACAACTTCAATGACACAATGGTTCAAGTCTATTAGAGGCAAGAAAATAAGGTGTGCCATCAAGTTTATGAGAGCTTTACTAACTAGTTTTCACGTAACAAAATACTTGTTAATTCGAAAGGTAGATGAAGCTTGAGAATTTGCTTGGAATAGCAATAATGCTAATAGGTAGATATGGTGGACACAAATGGCAAAGGTTTGGTTCAAAGGGATTAGAAACATGAGAAGTATGCCTTCTCAAAACAGGTTTTTGGCTAGCAAGGCTGGGTAGCAAGCAAAAGAGTTGAAAAAAACAAGCAAACCTACAAGTGATAAAGCCAAACATGCAATATTCCTTGAAGACACAAAAGATCTTAAATAAAGAATACTAAGCTTATGATCCAACAAGAAATAAAAATAAATGATACAAAATACCTGTAAGCTTTTTCTCTTTTTCTTTCAAACCTCAAAAAGTGTTGCTACTGACCAGAACTTGGTTTGCCAAAACCAATTTAGAGTTACTTGATGCTACCAAAGTGATGCCAATACTGGTCAACAAGATCCATCATATAATAGAGATTGCAAACTAAAATAAGAAGTGCAAAAAAAAGTAAAAGATGAAACTTCTCATTAATACTCCATAAAGGCACTCACTCCAAGGGATACATAGATAATAAACTAAAGGAGAGATACTTCCACATGCAAACCAAACTATAAGATAACCTCTCTAACAAAGATATGAATCCACTAAAAAGGTAAAAGATAAAAGATAATGATTGTGATACCACAGCACTCCCCCTAAGCTTGGAACAAGCCAAGGGGATGCCAAACCTGATGACAAATTACTCCTTCGGTGGTGATGGTTTTCTCTTGTTTAGGGTAAGGAAACCCTCTAGCATCTCATGAAGCCTGTCATTCTCCTCTTGAAGCATATCCACCTTTATTCTCAAAGCACGGCACTTATCACAAAACTCGTCAGTGATTCGAAGGGCTTCCACTGCCTCAGGACAGGATCTGAAGTCTGGAACTAAGGCTATGATCCCCTACATGTTATGATAAAAAGAACGTCCAGTGTTAATTTCTCCTACAAAATTAGGTTTCCTTGCCCTTGATCCTGCGGCGGTTTGTTCTTCCAATTTTACTTCCTCCACGGGCTTCTTGCCTTGTTGGCGGAGGCCATGGTGCTCTAAACTTGAGAAGTTTTCCTGACAGAAACAGATCGAAACGAAAACACGACAAGAACACTATGCACGAACCTCGGGGGATCCGGGGGTTATATATTACGAATTTTCAAAGCATAATGAAGGTTTTGATACAAAAACGAGGCGGAGACGGAGCTCGGGGGAGGCACACCCCCTCCAGGCACGGCCAGCTGGGGCCCACGCCTAGGGTGGGTTTGGCCACCCCGGACCCCGGTTCCTCCTCTATTCCATCTCATAACTTTCCTTATGTAACAAAAACTTCAAAAATATAAAAAGATTGGGGTTTCACGAACCTTCTGTTTTCACCACTTTTACCTAATCAAAGACGAACTCTGCAGACTCCTCTTCTCCTTCTCCTAGAATTTCCTTTCCTACAAGGTCTCATACAAACCTAAATGGAAACATTAGTGTAAGCAAAAACAATTAACCTTTAGGTGCACACTTCAACTGAAATCCATCAAAACAAAGGCTTGTGAAAGAGGCAAATGCAAATGATAGCAGAAATCTGTCAAAACATACCAGCAGGTAAAGATTGATTTTTTCAAAAACCTTCTGTTGCTCAAATCAAAAAGTGAAGAACTAATTAAAGTTGGGTAAAAACTTGTAGAACAATCTCAAAAAAATACATCTCCATCCTACATACTGAGCTCCCTCACGAAATTTTACAATGCAGCACAAAAATCTGTCCCAGGACAACCACTTTTCACAACTCCTCCACTTCTCAAAAGTAGTTAAACTTGACACAAAAACCAAAACAAAAAGGGTTAGGAGCGGTTATTACTGAGGTAATAACTTCCAAGACTCAACCAAAACTCTTGGATTATCTCCCAACAAGTACTTTTCTTTAATGCCTTTAAGTTAGGCTTGAAACTTTCAAAGATGCTCACAAAGGAGATATAAATCTGGAGTTAAAAAGAGCATCAATAAGCAAATAACCCACACATTTGAGTCTAACCCACTTCCTATGCATGGGGGTATCACGAGAAAACAAATTGTTGAAACAAAAAGCCACTATCATAGGAAGACAAAACAAATGTAACTTCAAAGCTTTCAACATAAAACGGGAAAAAACTTAACATTATTGAGATACATAAAACCATGTTTCCCTCTCTCATAATAACTTTCAGTAGCACTTTGAATAAAGTTGACAATATAACTGTCATTGAAAACAACTCTATCTTCAGAATGAGCATACTTACAGTCACCAAAAAGAGGTCCAAGGTCATAAACTGGATCAATAGAAGCAAGTTGTCCCATCCTGAAATTTTTATTAGGCAAGCTATTTTCACAAGGAGCTTTAGCAAATTTGGAAAATTTAAACTCATAAGAATCTCCATTAAACTTATTTGAAACTTTCTCCTTTTTACAATCTATAATAGCTCCACAAGTGTTCAAGAAAGGTCTACCAAAAATGATAGGACAAGTTTTACTAGCTGCTGAATTAAGCACTAGAAAATCAGCAGGATATTTAATCTTACCACAAAGAACCTCCACATCTCTTACAATACCAATAGGGCAGATGGTTTCCTTATTATCAAGGTGAATAACCACATCAATGTCTTTAAGCTCACAAGGACCAATTTCATGCATAATTTCCCTGTAAAGCTCATAAGGAATAGCACTAGAACTAGCACCAATATCACATAAACCATAATAGCAATTATCACCACAGAAAGCACAGGAACACTAGCTTTTCTAGCCTTACTAGGATGAGAGATAATATTAGAAGCGTCTTCACAGAACACAATGTGCTCATCCTCTATATTTCTAGTGACAGGGTCTTTCACAATAGCTACCACATGTTCAATACTCAATTGCTCATCAGGCTCCATAGTTTTCTTAGTATCTTTATTATCTGCACTAATCATCATAGAATACTCCTTTACCTTGGCTGGGAAAGGTATTTTCTCAACATAAGGTTCAGGCACAATATGATTAGTAGTACAAACTTCAGTAGTTCTAAAAGGAACATGACTAACAACATCTTTATAAGGTGCATGGTACTTGTTCCACTTGTTTTTTGGAATTCCTGTGTAAGAGGCAAAGGCCTTAAAACAGTTGGCAATACTTTGGTAATCAAGACCAAACTCATTACTAATATCACGGAAGTCATCAGTTCCCATAAAAGATTTAATGCATTCATAATCATAGTTTATACCTGACTTTCTTCCTTTGTCATTCTCCCAAGCTTCAGTGTTCTCTTAAATACGGTCTAGTAGATCCCATTTAGTTTCTTCCTTCATACGTGTGAATGAGCCAGCACAAGAAGCATCTAGTAAATCTTTATCATGAAGAGAAATCCCAGCATAAAAGTTATTGATAATAATATTGTTAGAGAGTTCATGAATAGGACATTTAAGAATTAGTAACTTCAATCTCCGCCAAGCTTGAGCTGTACTCTCTCCATCACGAGGCCAAAAGTTATATATAAGATTTCTATCCTTATGAATCTCACTGGGAGGATAGAATTTAGAATAAAAGAGAGATGCCATTTCTTCAGCTCTCCCTTTCAAGGATATGGAGAGTAACTTCTTCTTCACCTGTTCAGTTGTGATACCTGCACACTTAAACAACCCGCATAATTCATGGATAAAAAGCAAGTGATCACCAGGATGGACAGTTCCATCCCCAAAATAATAATTACCCATAACATGATCAACAATACTTGTAGGTATCTTAAAAGGATCTATCTCAACAGGTGGTGGTTCATCTACTACCTTAGCAGTGGTAGTAGTTTTCCCAAGTGGGTTATCCATATTGGAAACAAAGTAACAAGCAGTAACAAAAAGCCATACTCACAGTAGAAGTTTCCCTTACCAGTTCCACTTTTCAATAGCACTTCACTCCCTGGCAACGGTGCCAGGAAATAGTCTTGATGACCCACAAGTATAGGGGTGTATCATAGTACTTTCGATAAATAGGAGTGTCGATCCCAACGAGGAGCAGAAGTTGTTGACTAGTGGTATGGAGCAGGAAATCTCTTCAAATACTTAGCAAACGGATTTTTAGGGTTTTTTTGATAAAGCAACAAAACAAAGTGCAAGTAATAAATACAATGAACAAACGCAGCAAGTGGCTAGCAAAGGACAAGCCGGTGGAAATACTTATAAGGACCAAACGTTCTCGAGGACACATGGGAATTCTGTCAAGTGCTTTCACTTCAAATAGCTAAGTACTCTTCTTTGGTGTTGTAAGTGTTGTCTGGGTGAATCTGTGCTAATGTACCAACCTTACTTGGACTAATACATACTTGTGATTAAAACCCTGCAAGCATCCGCAACTACAGGAAAGTAATTAAGATATAAACCTAACCACAACCTGAAACTCTGAGATCCTACGCTCCCTTGTGCAAAGGTGTCCTAACGGGGGTTCAGGTTTCTATCACTCCGGCAACCCCACAATTAGTATTCAAATACACAATGCATTCCCCTAGGCCCATAAATGGTGAAGTATCATGTAGTCGACGTTCACATGACACCACTAGAAGAATAGCACCACAACTTAAATACTAAACCATTGAATAATAACTCAACACAAATCCACTAATAACAACATGACTTCTCCCATGTCCTCAAGAACTAAACGAACTAATCACAAGACATCATATGGATCAAGATCAAAGATGATATGGTGATGAATAACAATCTAAACATAAACAATAATCCAATGGTTCCACTCACAAGCATCAACTACAATAGTAATTAACATCGGGAAAGTTTCCCCTAAGAATTAAAGCAATATCCAACACAATTGTTACAGCGGGATGGAGTGGTGATGATGGTGCTGGTGGATATTATGGTGTGGATGATGATGATCCTGATGAAGCCTAGCTTGATGATGGTGTTGATGGCGACGATCTCCCCTCTCCGGGAAGGATTTCCCCCGGTAGAATTTTGTCTGCCGGAGAGATCTTTCTCTCTTGGTGTTTTCCGCCCCACAGAGGCAGCGGAAATCTATCTGTGGTCCCCCTCATGGTATTAGGGTTCCGTGAGGAAGATATGGGCGAGAGGCGGAGTCAGGAGCCGAGCAGGTGGGACACACCTTCCCTAGGCGCGACCCAGGGGAGACCCGTGCCTAGGGGGTTGTGGGCCCCCTGTGGCCCTTCTACGCCTCCCCTTCTGGCTTCCTTCTTCTTCCGGGAAAATATAATTTTGCCATATTTTTATGGTATTTTTATGATCTTCGCGAAATTGCATCAAAACACCTCTTTTTTCCATCAGAATCCAGACTCCGGCAGTCCATCCTCCAAGAATCATCCAACATGCAAAAATAGTGGAAACGACATAAGTAATACCTCATAATAAGACATATATCAATGGATAGAGGCAAAGTATGATATAGAATGGTGATGCAAATTGGACGTTTCAGCCTCCGTTGTTAATCCCGCCACCACGGGTTGTTTGGAACTCCTCCAACTAACCACTCCACCATTCATGATAAATACGTATCCGGATTGAGACTTAGAGTCATCCGGATCGGTGTCGAAGCTATCATCGACTGATGTCTACGCACTTCTATTCTTTTAGACAGTTGTTGGGCCTCCAAGTGTAGAGGTTTGTAGAATAGCAGCAAGTTTCCCTTAAGTGGATCACCCAAGGTTTATCGAACTCAGGGAGGAAGTGGTCCAAGTTATCCCTCTCAAGCAACCCTTCAATCAAGATACAAGAAGTCTCTTGTGTACCCAACACACCCAATATAGGTGCACTAGTTCGGCGAAGAGATAGTGAAATACAAGTGGTAACAGTGCCAGAAAATAGTTTGACGGTGAGGTAAAGACTAAAGGCAACAAGAAGGAAGCAAGCAAACATGCAACATATCTAGTAGCAAATGGCGTTTCAATGCTTAGAAACAAGGCCTAGGGATCATACTTTCAGTAGTGAACAGTCTCTCATATAAGTATCCTCTCTTCATGATACTACACTTAACTACTCTCCGGTTGGACACTCTAATCCATGGTAGGGCTATAACAGCACACCTCAAAGTCCTCCCTCCCCAATCTAGATAACCCCACACTGTCACCTTGAGCGCTATATGGTTCCAACAAACACCACAATTTCATAGAGACACCCAACTCCAAATATAACTCATAACAAATATTCAATCTAGCCAAAGTGCCACACACGGTGTGCACGCTGTCACTTTCACACACGTGGAGAAAAGCATAGATCTATTAAAGAACAAAGAGTATTTATGTAGACTCAAACCTAAGTGCCACCATGGTGTGTACGCTGTCACTTTCACACACATGGGGAGAGCAGAGATCTATTGAAGCACTTGAGTAGCAAGGTAGATCTACTTGATTACAAAGCTCATGACCACAAGATCATGCATAGAGAGAGATGAACACATAGCTACTGGTAGAGCCCTTAGCCTCGAGGAAGAACTACTCCCTCCTCATTATGGGAATCAGCAACGGTGATGGAGATGGTGGTGGAGATCGATGGAGATGGCTCCGGGGCACTTCCCTGTCCCGGCAGGGTGTCGGAATAGAGACTTTCTGTCCCCCGAATCTCCCTTTTAGTGGCGGCGGCGCTACAGAGGTTTTTCTGGAAGTATGATGGATTATTTAGGGTTTCTGCATCAGGGGCTTCTTATAGGCAAAGAGGCGAGGCTGGGAGGCGACTAGAGGGGCCACCCCCTTCCTAGGCACGGGTCCACCCTAGCCCGCGCCTAGGGTTGTGGTGGCCCTCTGGCACCTCTCCGTCTCCCCTTCTAGCTTCGTGACGCCCACGGTAAAATATTTACTTTGGCTTTTGTCCCGTCCAATCCCGAGAATATTGATTTTCTGCCTTTCTGGAACCAAAAACAGAAGAACACATGCAACTGGCACTGTGGCATCTTGTTAATAGGTTAGTACCAGAAAGTGTATAAAAATACCTCAAAGTGTAGACAAAACAAAGCAAAGTAGATACTAAACAAGCATGGAGCATCAAAAAATTATAGATACATTTCTGACGTATCAAGCATCCCCAGGCTTAACTCCTGCTCGTCCTCGAGTAGGTAAGTGATAAAAGAATAATTTTTGAGGTGACATGCACCATCAAAACCAAGATCAAACCATTTGCAAGCATTGAAAGCTGGGATCAAAGAACTCTAAACATGAGCATGAAAGATGTAGTTCTAACAATAGGACATAGTAACTATGCATGCAATATGAAAGGCTACAAACAAAGATCATGAATAACATGCATTGAAAAATGTTTGTTTGTTTCACATACAGAAAACGTAGCATAGTGGCATTTAGCTTGTCCCTCATAGAGTAGCAAATAGATACATAGGACACCTTCAAAGTTCACAAGGGTGACTAGAAACAAATAGCACAAGAACAATTAATATCACAATATGCATCAATCAATAAGTTTTGGGACACTGCACACATAATGGCAACTATGCTCTCTTAATGGTGCCTAAAGGTAGAAGGTGGAGACTCAAATAATGGTGAAAGAAAGGCCCTTCATAAAGGGGAGCATGGATTTCAAGTTTCAAAAAGAGCTTCCAAAAATTATGGTACTTGTTAGCTTTCATCCCTCATTGCCCCTATCATAAGCATCTTGAAGTGATTAAGGTTAAAGTGAACAAAGATGGAGTATATGCTTGACAAAGTATAAGTTGGAAATCTCAAGTCCCTTGAATATGAGGGCCACACCTCATGCTACTCAACTTCAGTCACCTGCAAGTTCTTGTCATTATAAGTACATGCGTATCATAGAGAACTGCCAACGAGGTACCCCTTGCACATGGTACATGAGCTATCCCATAACCAAAATGACAAGGCAAGCAGATAATGAGCATCTCAGCGATCTTTTTATTTACTATATGCATAGCTTTTTTATTGAGGATGCTTCATAGATAGCTCACAATGGTGATGCTGCAAGTTTCCACCATGATTAGGCATGGCTTAGGCTAGCAGCCCAGGCGTTTCTCTAACACAAAATACATACTCCATGGACTTACAAGTTCCCTTTTTATTTCACACTGGTGACATCCATAGACAAAAGAGCGTGATATCAACTGAGTACAAAGTACAAGTGCAATGTTGAAAACGTTCCCCGTGACAGCACGGTTTTGCTAATTCCAACGTATAAGTGCAGGCATATACAACATAGATGACATAATGGTTCAATTTTATTAGGGGCAAAGAATATAAAGTGTGCCATCAAGTTTGTGAGGGATTTAATCACTAAGTTTTCACATAACAAAATACTTTTTAATTGGAAGATAGCTGAAGACAAGAATATACTTGAAATGGTCTAACACACCATGCATAGGAATTTATAGTGGACACTTTGGAATAACTTGGTTTCTTGGGAGTTGGAAGCATGAGTAGAGCTTACTCATACAAGTGGAGGCTAGCAAAAGACTGGGAGGAACCAACTAAGAGAGAAATAATGGTCATAATCATGTAGAGCGACAAAACATTACTAATCAAAGCATAGAGTGGTACTACAAGTCAAGGAATAGATGATCAAAGAGGCTATGGTGACTTCTTCATAGTCACAACATGGTGTGAGCATGTGCCAAGTCAACCCAAACAAAGCATCAAAGGAGAATACCACAATACTATGCTTTTGTATGCTAAAACAAGGCATGATTCCTTCAAGGCACATTAAGCAATCCTAATTGTTTGGAACAAGTCATGCTACAGCAATAATCACTAAGCATAATGTCAAACAACACGTAGCATGACATGATAGAGTCTAAGTCACAGACAAAGCAAGCTCCTCTTGTACCGCTATAAGCATGAAACTTTCTACTCTTTTCCAACACCAATCGACTTATTTGAAACAACTCACAAAGATAATAGTCAACAAAGATCAGTGAGATTGTCTCATAAATCCACAAAGAAGAACTAAAAATTTCTAAGATGAAAGCACAAGAAAACTAAGGCTAAACACAGTGCTAGCAAAAGAGAACACTCGCAGAACAATAAGAGTGAAAACTAGAGTGTTCTAAGCAATGAAAACAGAGTGTGTCTCTCTCCAAAAGAAGTGTGATGTGATCAAACCAACTTACTCAAGGAAACTAAGCAAACAAAAACCAAAAACGAAAACTAAGATGCTCCAAGAACAACACAACAATGCATGAAACAATAAAAACGAAGTGTCTAGAAAGACCTGAGATTTTTATTGATGAAGAAGGGGATGCCTTGGGCATCTCCAAGCTTTGACGCTTGTACCTCTTGAATATTTCTTGGGGTGACACGGGGTGGCATCCCCAAGCTTCAGCTTTTGTCCATTCTTCATCTCATTACATCATTCTTTCTCTACACCTGAAAATTTTCCTTCATATAAAACTTCACACAATCTTCATTAGCAACATTAGTGTATTCAAAAGATAATAGACCTTTAGGCAAAGCTTTGTAACAGCAAGACTTTTCACTAAAAACACAAGCTACTGTAGTAAATCCTTCAAAAAGCTCAATTCCCTAAAAGAGAACTCAAAAAGGAATCAATAAGAAGCAAATGCAAATAATGGCAGAAATCTGTCAAAACAGACCAACAGGTAGAAAACGATTTTTTCGAACACCTTCTATTGCTAAAATCAAAAAGTGTTGAACCAACGAAAGTTATCTAACATACTGGGGGATTTATTCATAAATTTTCAACTTAATCCGACTTACAGAGACTCCTCACGAAGTTTTATGATGCAGGACAGAAATCTGTTTTGGGACAGCAACTCCCCAAATCTTACTTCCCTCTCATTAGAGGTCATTCTTGGCACAAAAAATAAATAAAAAGGATAAGGAGAGGTCATTACAGAAGTAATAACTTCCAAGACTTAAGAAAACTCTTGGGTTTTCTCCCAACAAGTACTTTTCTTTAACGTCTTTAAGTTAGGCTTGATAGTTTGAGAAGATGCTCACATAATAAATATGAATTGAAGTAAAAGAGAGCATCAAGAAGCAAATTCAAAACACATTTAATTCTAACCCACTTCCTATGCATAGGAATCTTGTAAAGAAACAAGTCATGAAAGCACAAAGCAACAAGCATAGGAAAGCAAAACAAGCGCAACTTTAAGATTTTCAACATAAAGAGGGGAAACTTAATATTTTTGAGATACATAAGACCATGTTTCCCTCTCTCATAATAACTTTCAGTAGCAACATGAATAAAATGAACAATATAACTATCACATAAAACATTCTTATCATGAGCTACATGCATATAATAATTATTACTCTCCACAAAAGCATAGTCATTCTTATTAATTGTAGTGGGAGCAAAGTCAACAAAATAGCTATCACTATTATTCTCATCACCAAAATCATCAAATATAGGAGGCATATTGTAATCACAATCAATTTTCTCCTCAATAGTAGGTGGACTGAAAATATCATATTCATCATATATTGGAGGTTTGGTATCATCATAAGCAATAGAATAGCTATCTTCCCAAGCTGAGGGACTAAAAAGATCATTTTCATCGAAACTAGCCTCCAAGCTTAGACGTTTTCATAGCATTAGCAACAATGGTGTCCAAAGAATTCATAGTAATAACATTTCTATTAGCATGCAAATAATGTTCCGTAGGTTTTTTAATTTTCTCCTCAAACACTTCATGTCCTAACTTAATATAAACACTATAAAGCTCTCTAATTTTGTTGTTGTTTTCCATTAAGCCTAACTAGTGAAAACGAGAAACAAAAAGACAAAATTGCAGAATCTAAAGGAAATAACTTCGAGCACTCACACCGGAGGATGTGAGTACCTTTTACCTTACCTTCCTAGCAACGGCGCTAGAAAAGATCTTGATATCTACGCACTTCTATTCTTGTAGACAGTTGTTGGGCCTCCAAGTGCAGAGGTTTGTAGAATAGCAGCAAGTTTCCCTTAAGTGGATCACCCAAGGTTTATCGAACTCAGGGAGGAAGTGGTCAAAGTTATCCCTCTCAAGCAACCCTGCAATCAACATACAAGAAGTCTCTTGTGTACCCAACACACCCAATATAGGTGCACTAGTTCAACGAAGAGATAGTGAAATACAAGTGGTAACGCTGCCAGAAAATAGCTTGACGGTGAGGTAAAGACTAAAGGCAACAATAAGGAAGCAAGCAAACATGCAACATATCTAGTAACAAATGGTGTTTCAATGCTTAGAAACAAGGCCTAGGGATCATACTTTCACTAGTGAACACTCTCTCATATAAATATCCTCTCTTCATGATACTACTCTTAACTACTCTCCGGTTGTACACTCTAGTCCATGGTAGGGCTATAAAAGCACACCTCAAGGTTCGCCTTCCCCAATCTATATAACCCCACACTGTCACCTTGAGCGCTAGATGGTTCCAACAAACACCACAATTTCATAGAGACATCCAACTCCAAATATGACTCATAACAAATATTCAATCTAGCCAAAGTGCCACACATGATGTGCACGCTGTCACTTTCACACACGTGAGGAAAAGCATAGATCTATTAAAGAACAAAGAGTATTTATGTAGACTCAAACCTAAGTGCCACCATGGCGTGCACGCTGTCACTTTCACACACATGGGGAGAGCAGAGATCTATTGAAGCACTTGAGTAGCAAGGTAGATCTACTTGATTACAAAGCTCATGACCACAAGATCATGCATAGAGAGAGATGAACACATAGCTACCGGTAGAGACCTTAGCCTCGAGGAAGAACTACTCCCTCCTCATCATGGGAATCAGCAACGGTGATGGAGATGGTGGTGGAGATCGATGGAGATGGCTCCAGGGGCACTTCCCCGTCTCGGCAGGGTGCTGGAACAGAGACTTTCTTTCCCCCGAATCTCCCTTTCGGTGGTGGCGGCGCTATGGAGGTTTTTCTGGAAGTATGATGGATTATTTAGGGTTTCTGCATCGGGGGCTTCTTATAGGCGAAGAGGCGAGGCTGGGAGGCGGCCGGAGGGGCCACACCCTGCCTAGGCGAGGGTCCACCCTAGCCCGTGCCTGGGGGGTGTGGTGGACCTCTGGCACCTCTCTGTCTCCCCTTCTGGCTTCATGACGCCCACGGTAAAATATTGACTTTGGCTTTTGTCCCGTCCAATTCCGAGAATATTGATTTTCTGCCTTGTTGGAACCAAAAACAGAAGAAAACAGGCAACTGGCACTGTGTCATCTTGTTAATAGGTTAGTACCAGAAAGTGTATAAAAATACCTCAAAGTGTAGACAAAACAAAGCAAAGTATATACTAAACAAGCATGGAGCATCAAAAATTATAGATACGTTTCCGACGTATCATCGACATAACACTTAGCGATGAGATCTTCTTCACCTCCGTACACAAGAAAGATATCCTTAGTTCTTCTCAAGTACTTAATGATATTCTTGACCGCTATCCAGTGTTCCGATCCTGGATCATATTGGTATCTACTAGTTAAACTAATAGCATGTGCCACATTCGGTCTTGTACATAGCATGTCGTACATTATAGAGCATATGGCTGAAGCATAGGGGACTTTGTCCATTATCTCTCTTTCTTCCGCCGTACCCGGACTTTGAGTCTTACTCAATGTCTTGCCTTGCAACATAGGTAAGAACCCTTTCTTACTTCCATCCATTTTAAATTTCTTTAAAATCTTATCAAGGTATGTACTTTGCGATAGCCCTATTAGGCGCCTAGATCAAGATTGGTATCTACTAGTTAAACTAATACGTATGACGCTTCACCTAGGTCCTTCATTGAAAATTAGCTGTTTAGATAACTTTTAACACTGTTTAAAAGATCTATATCATTTCCGATCAATAATATGTCATCCGTATATAATATCAGAAATGCCATATCGCTCCCACTCACTTTCTTGTAAATACAAGCCTCTCCATAAGTTTGGATAAATCCAAACTCTTTGATCACCTCATCAAAGCGGAGATTCCAACTCTGGGATGCTTGCTTCAGTCCATAGATGGATCGCTGAAGCTTGCATACCTTGTCAGCATCCATAGGATTGACAAAACCCTTTGGTTGTACCATATACAACTCTTCTTCAATGTTGCCATTGAGGAATGCAGTTTTGACATCCATCTACCATATCTCATAGTCAAAATATGCAGCAATTGCTAACATAATCCTAATTGACTTTAGCATCGCTACGGGAGAGAATTTCTCATCGTAGTCAACTCCTTGAATTTGTCGAAACCCTTTTGCAACAAGTCGAACTTTATAGACGGTTATATTAACATCGGCATCAGTTTTCCTTTTGAAAATCCATTTATTCTCCACGACCTTTCGGTCGTGAGGTAAGTCCACCAAGGTCCAAACCTGGTTTTCGTACATGGATTCCATCTCGGATTTCATGGCTTCTAACTATTTGTTGGAATCCAGGCTCATCATCGCTTCTTCATACGTCACAGGGTCATCAATTTCATCCACCATGAAATTCATAATAGGATTTCCGTATAGCTCGGGAGCTGCACACGTCCTACTAGATTTGCGAGGTTCGGTAGTATTGTCTTTTGGAGCTTCATGATCGTTATCATTAGTTCCCTCTTCATTTGGTGAAGTCAACTCTGGAACGGCTTCCAGCGCTGCGCTACTCACCATATTATGAAGAGAAGGTTCTACAACCTCTTCGAATTCTACCTTCCGACTACACACACCTTTCGCGAGGAACTCTTTCTCTAGAAAGGATCCATTCTTGGCAACGAAAACCTTGCCCTCGGATCTGTGATAGAAAGAATACCCAATAGTTTCCTTAGGGTATCCTATGAAGATGCATTTTTCCGCTTTGGGTTCAAGTTTATCCGGTTGAAGTTTCTTCACATAAACATCGCATCCCCAAACTTTAAGAAATGACATCTTAGGTTTGTTTCCAAACCAGAATTCATACGGTGTCTTTTCAATGGATTTAGATGGTGCCCGATTTAAAGTGAATGCAGCACTTTCTAGTGCATAATCCCAAAATGACAGTGGCAAGTCCGTCAGAGACATCATAGATTGAACCATATCTAGTAGAGTACGATTACGATGTTCTAACACACCATTTCTCTGTGGTGTTCCGGCAGTAGTGGGTTGTGAAACTATTCCACACTCTTTCATATGTGTGCTAAACTCGTAACTTAGATACTCACCTCCACGGTCGGACCATAGAAATTTTATCTTTCTATTATGATGATTTTCCACTTCATTCTAAAATTCCTTGAATTTCTCAAAGGTTTCAGACTTGTGTTTCATCAAGTAGATATAACTGTATCTACTCAAATCATCTGTTAAAGTAACAAAATAACGATATCCACCTCGCGCCGACACACTCATTGGACCACACACATCAGAGTGTATGATTTCCAATCAATATGTCGCCCGTTCCATTGAACCGGAAAACAGTGTTCTAGTCATCTTGCCCATAAGGCATGGTTCACATATATCAAATGATTCGAAATCAAGTGATTACAAAAGTCCATCCGAATGGAGCTTCTTCATGTGTTAAACGCAAATATAACTTAGACGGCAGTGCCACATATATGCGGATATATCATCATTAAGTTTAATCCTTTTAGCATCAACATTATGAATATGTGTAATACTATTATCGAGATCCAACAGAAATAAACCATTCATCATCAGTGCATGACCATAAAAGATATCATTCATATAAATCGAACAACCATTCTTTTCGGATTTAAATGAATAACCACTGCGCATCAAACATGATCTAGATACAATGTTCATGCTCAGTGCTGGCACCAGATAACAATTATTCAAGTTTATAACTAATCCCGATGGTAAGTGGAGAGGTAGCGTTCCGACGGCAATCACATCAACGCTTGATCCGTTGCCGACAAGCATCTTGACCTCACCCCTTTCTAGCAGTCGCTTGTTCCGCAGCCCCTGATTCGAGTTACAAATATTAGCAACCGATCCGGTATCAAATACCGAGGTGCTACTGCGAGTATTAGTCAAGTACACATCAATAACATGTATATCGTATATACCTTTATTTGTCTTGCCGACCTTCTTGTCTGCCAAATACTTGGGACAGTTGCGCTTCTAGTGGCCAGTCCCCTTGCAATAATAGCACTCGGTATCATACTTAGGGCCAACTCTGGTTTTATTTTTAGGTACGGCAACCGGTTTGCCGCCCTTCTTTCCCTTTTGTTTACCCTTCCTGTCTTTCTTGAAACCGGTGGTCTTATTGATCATCAACACTTGATGTTTCTTCTTGATTTACACCTCTGCAGTCTTAAGCATTGACAGAAGCTCGGGGAGAGACTTCTTCATGCCATGCATGTTATAGTTCATCACGAAGATCTTGTAGCTAGGTGGCAGAGATTGGAGAACACGATGTATGCCTAAGTCAATGGGAATCGATATTCCCAAGGACACAAGCTTATCGGCGTACCCTGACATCGTGAGTACGTGCTCACCAGCGGAGTTGTTCTCTTCCATCATGCAGCTAAAGAACTTTTCTGAAGAATTATAACTCTACGGCAGCATGGGTGTCAAAAATCATTTTCAACTCTCCCATTGTATCAAAAGCATTGCCGTTTTCGAAACGCTTTTGAAGTTCTGGCTCTAGCCCATACAATATGCCACAATGAACTAAGTTGTGGTCCTCCTGACGAGTCTGATAGGCATTCTTTTCCTCGTTAGGGGCATCATCGAACCGTGGGGGGCCTAGCGGCGCTTCTAGCACATATTGCTTTTGTGCAGCAGAGAGGAGAATCCTCAAATTCATAGCCCAGTTGGTAAATTTGCTACCATTCGTTGCAAGTTTTTCTTTCTCCATGAACACATTGAAATTAAAAGAAGGTGGTGCCATTTACAACAGAATTTGTAAAGTTTAGACTAAGTTTATGAAATATCGAGTTCAGCTAATCCCAATTAAGAATGAACTCCCACTCAAAAACGACATCCCTCGTGCCTTTTTAGTGATTACATGAACCAAATCCACTACACCAAGTCCGATCATCACATGAGTCGGTGTAGCTTCAAAGGCGAGCATCCATATGGGCATCATATCTTCATATGACTCATGATTAACCTTTCGGTCCGTGTTTCGAGGCCATGTCTGCACATGCTAGGCTCGCCCAGTAAGAACCTTAGTATTTGCGTGTGTAAACTGTCTTACACCAGAAATATGATCGTGGATCCAAGAACACCCGATCATCACGTGATGTCTTGGAGCGGCGAAACAATATCGGTGCATACTTAAGGGAGAACACATTTTTATCTTGATATCTAAATGAGGGATCATCTTATTATGCTAATAAAACGCCAAACAAGCAATATAATATGCAACAAACATCACATGTGAAAAAGTGGAATGATATGGTTCTTGCACTTGATCTTCATGATGTGCATCGTGGTATGATCTTCATCATTCCTTTATGTGTAAGGCCAAGGTCTATGGAACTTACACGTTATGCGTGTTGTAAGAGTATCGACTTATACTTTTACTTACAACATCACTATATCATGACACTAGCCGAGCAACATTCTAAACTAGACGCTTCTAATTTATCCATTGCAAGTTTTACATGACTTAGGGCTTTCGAAGATAGAACCCTTCTTACCTACGAACATGAACCACAACGAGAATAACCAAATTATTAATAACTTGTTGCAAATTAGATATTGACTATAGTAGGAGAGACAGACACCCGCTAGCCACTTATGCAAAACTAGTTGCACGTCAAGCGTGAAACATGTCTCATGTACGAGGACATGTAAAGTTTGTCCGGGCTGCTTCATCCCACTATGCCACCAATATCCAAAGTACAAACAAGAAGCAATAACATGATCATCATCGCCCACATACTCATATGTGTACTACCCGTGCAAAGCATCTACGCATAGATCCGGCTCTGGTACCACTGTCGGGTTTGCAGCATAGAAAACAAAAAAATCCTACGATGAGAACAACTATGTACGAAGATCTATCTACTAGATACAAGCAACGGGTGGATATACATCCGTAGAGAACATACCCTTGAAGACCGACAAAGCTTAACGAGGTTGTACTCGTGGATGATGTAGACGAACGCTTGCCGATCTCCAAATCGAGAGGAAGTCCTAGCGCCGTAAATCAGCGGCGCATCCGTGCTCGCACACACATCCGAGCCACCGAAAAACCTCCGCATCCTCGCTCCAGCGATGCAGCGGAAGCAACAACTCTTTCGTGCCGAAAAGCCACCGGGAACATGTATCTCGCTAGTCCGAGACCATGGGGGATAAACTAGAGGGGGAGAGACATCCTTCACAAGGAGGTGTGAGTGTGAGAGAGGGAGAGGGGGCTTTATATAGGAGGGAGGGGGCACCCCAAGGGGGTGGCCCGCACATGGGGGCTGCCCCCTCCCCTCCTCCATTCATGTGGGTGGAGCTCCCACTCACAAAATAGCCCCTTCATTTCTCCACTAAAAAACCCACTCAAAAGTCCCATTAAATTTTCACCAAATTTAATGCAATATCTCTTTAAATAAAACTCCTTTTATTTATTCAGAATTTTGTCAATTACCTTAATGGACAAACATTCACATATAACCCCGACGATTTCACATGCACAAACATTTTCAGCAATTTTACCCGACGATTTCGGTGTCTAGTGAAATAAATTCCTGCGCTTTGTTAATCTTTTCAGCATGAAACTATTTGTCCCAAATGGTGTCGGTGTCTCTTAGTTGTGTCACTCTACGGTCCGTGAATAATGCGGACATGATCGAGACCCCTCTCAGATCAATAATCAGAAGCGGGACCTGGAGATCCATACTGACTCCCACACATTCAACAATGACTTTCTTGTGATCGTGAGAACCTTTTATGCTAGAATCTTAATCCCTTTGTCTCGCGATATATTACATGTCCGAGATTCGATCATCGGTATCTTCATACCTAGTTTGATCTCGTTACTGATATATACTCTTTTCTCGTTCCCATGATATAACATTCTAATGATCAAATCACTTGCTTGCAAGCTAACCAATGTGATATCACCGAGAGGGCCCAGAGTATATTTATTCATCATCGGGATGAACAAATTCCACTCTTGATCCATGGGCCTCAACATAACACTTTATTAGCACTGAACCCATCTTTATAATCACCCTGTTACGGTGTGATGTTTGATGTTATCAAGATACTCTTCCAATGTTACTAATTGACATGATCTTATGGTCTAAGGATTAGGATTACTTCGTATGATGTTATAGCAATATAAACTCAATGATTTTGATCGTAATGCTATACTTCAGATGAATGTTTATCATACCATTCCAATAATGTTGTGACCTCGTTATTAACAACATCTCATGTCCATGATCAGGAAACCTTGATCATCTTGTTAATCAACGAGCTATTTTATAAGACATGCATAACTAGGAACTTTCTGTTTGTTTATTAAACACACATGTATTAACGTTTCCGTATTAATACAATTATATCATGGAAAATAAACATCTATCATATACTTGGAATATACATAATAACCACTTTGTTATTGCCTCTCAGGGCATATTCCCTTCAGGCGCACGAGCGCGGTGTAGATCCTCGATGCCGATGGTCAGAGTAGAGGCACATCGATGACAACGGCGGTGGGCGACTCAATCCGATCTAAGATCGGTAAACCAAAAAATAAAGCCGATCAAGAGATCGGGAAAAAAAGACTTGCAGGGAAGCCGATCATGGATCGGCGGACGAACCCTGCGTACGGGTTGCGCGGCCCCCGACGGATATAATGGAGATCGACCTCCCTGGGGGCTGCGCGGCGGAAGCGTGTTGCTCAGCTAGAGCGGCGCCATGGCGGGCGGCGGCGCTAGGGTTTGGAAAGTGACGGCATCGACGCTAGGTGGATGCGGCGGCGGCTAGGTCAAGGATCTTGCCGCTCTGATACCATGTAGAACGATGGAGAATGAGATTGAGGAATATGTTGAATGTATTATTAAGCCTCATAGGCGAGTATATATAGACGAACATGGATCATCTTGGAATACAAGTCAAGTTAGGCTAGAGTCCTAACTATCTTAACTATCATAACAACCGTATACGTAAACACAAATCTGCCTCTCATCTCATCTCATGTTGATATCATCAGCACTATCTATCACACGGAAAACTCAATCACAGATCGTTAATCCGATTAGCTGCTAGAGTTTACCGTCACATTCTTCTTGAGGAAGGCTTCAAAACAAGATCTCACATTGTTATAATTTGACGACAAAATTGTCATTGTCACCAGTTGTCGGGTTGTATTACCGTGGTTATCATGTTAGGCTGAGCGTGCACTTACCACGTTAATAGTATTAGGGTTCAAAATTTCAACGAACCATTCTCGGAATTTCTGAAATTTTGGTGGGTTCCAAAATTTAATTTTATTTAAATTCCAGACTATATATTTCACAAAATTCAAATTAAATTCTAATTTATTTGAAATCTGTTTAAATTTAATGAAATTTGGACAATTTTTTAAAAATAATAAAAACCAAAAAAATGTGAATTTATATCCTTCATTCACTCGATTTTTTTCTTGTCCGTATATACCTACCACATAATGTATTTGTGTTTTTAGGCATTGAGAATTACAATACCGTTTGGGAGATAAAAGTCTATGAAGAGTCAAAACCAAAGAAACATACCTAGCTGCTGTCATGTACTCCCTTCGTTTAGAAATATAAGATGTTTTAGATTTATGAATTGAATGTACCTAGACGTTTTTTAGTGTATAGGTTCACATAGTAAATCTATACACTAAAAGACGTCTAGATACATTCATTTTATAAAGCTAAAATGTTTTATATTTTTAAATAGAGAAAGTATTAGAGTATTGCAGTTAATGTGACGACCTAAATGCATGATGACAGATTGATCACAATTCGATTTAAAATTCTCTTCTACACACGTTTAGGTAAAAAGTAGGAGTAGATGTATATCCAACAGAATGTTGCAACTGGTGATTGCGGTGCTGGTTCTAGTGTGATCTCTTGAAGTTTGGCTGCGGATTGCAGTGCTGGCCCTTTGTGCTGGCTGCAATCTGCTTTACGTCACTTGTTGGACGTCGTAGTCTTAGTTTTGTATTTCCGCTAGCATTAGGTAGCGAGGAACTCCTTTATCCTTTCTGTTTTTGCCTTTTGTACTTTGAATGCTGCTACTTGTGTATTTCGTTATTTTTTTGATAGTGTAATTTGATCCCTTGTTGGGGATTGCTTGAAAAAAAAGATGTATATCCAAGAACATACACGCCTTCCGAGTACTAACTTTGGCCAGGTCGTCCTTACAACCAATGCACTTCTGGAGTTCCGAAGAGCCCTAGCATCAGGAATGATCGTTTCCATATGTAAATTGGATAGAATTTTTTGCACTACTGATTTTGATGGGAATTTCCCCCCGGCTAGTGCTAGGGCCCTTCCTAGATTAGGAAGTGATCACACTCCCATCATTTGGGATTCAGGTGAACACCGTATCCCAAAGCCTTCTATGTTCAAATTTGAAAAATGGTAGTTAGCTAGAATAGATTTTAAAGACATTGTTATTAAAGCTTGGTCCCTGAGAATTGATGGCACTAATTGATTTTTGGCAAGGTAAAGTTAGATATTTTAGGAAACTAGCTAAGGGCTGAAACATTAATATTGAGGCTGCTACTAGGAAAAATAAGAAAGAGCTCATGGAGGAATATGACTTTTTAGACATTAAAGTTGAAACTCATTTACTTTCTGAGTGGAAAAAAGTATATTAGATTGGATTTATAAAGAACTTCAGCAGTTTTGAATTATGAAAGAAACCAAAGCTAGACAGAGGTCTAGAGATAGGAACATTCTAGAAGGAGATAGGAATACTGCCTACTTCCATGCAGTAGTCAATCAGAGAAGGAGGAAGAAATTAATTTCTGTTCTTGAGGGACCAGATGGACCGGTTACTGAGATTAGTGGTATGATTAAAAATGCTACTGACTACTATAAAGAGCTTTTTGCTTGGGAATCTAGGCCTGATATCTATTTGAAACAGGATTTCTTCTCTGAGGAAGAAAAAAATAGGGAGGCTGAAAATTTAGAGTTAGGAGCCCTTTTCACTGAAGAGGAGGTTAGAATAGCAGTTTTTGGGTTATATGCTGAAGGATCTCCTGGGCCTGATGGTCTTTCTTTCCTATTTTACCAATCTTACTAGGATATTGTTAAGTTTGATCTGCTATCCATGTTTAATGCATGGCATGAAAATCATTTAGATATCTTTAGATTGAATTTTTCTATGATTACTTTGATTCCTAAAGAAAATGATGCTAAAACCATGAAGAAATTTAGGCCTATTAGTTTGTTAAATTGTTCTTTCAAAATTTTCACTAAGGTCTTGACAAATAGGTTGTCTAAAGTGATAGGTAGGATCATTTCTCCCAATAAGTCTACCTTTATTAGAGGTATATTTATTCTTGAGAGTGTGGTTACAACTCATGAGATCATTCATGAGGTGCATAGCAATAAAAGTGAAGGGCTTGTCCTTAAGATAGACTATGAAAAAGCTTATGATAGAGTTAACCTTGATTTTATTTTTGAGGTTTTAGAGCTTAGATGTTTTTGTCCTATCTTTATTAGATTCATTAGGAAAATCTCACTAGGAGGATCTATTTGTGTCAAGATAAATGATTTTGAAAGTGATTTCTTCTTAACTAGGAAAGGTCTTAGACAAGGTGACCCCATTGCTCCCATGTTATTTAACATCATGATTGATGTTTTTTCTAGAATGTTAATTAAAGGATCTGGTTGTGGGGCTATTACTGGGCTCTGTCCTAATTTTGTTCTAGGTGGAGTTATTTGTCTGCAATATGCAGATGATACTTTACTTTTTCTAAAACCTAACAAAGTTGGTGCTATTAACCTTAAATGGATTCTCACTTGTTTTGAACAAATCTCTGGGATGAGGATAAACTATCATAAAAGTGAGCTCATTCCCATAAATTTAGATGATGATGAGATTAAACCTTATCTAGACATTTTTTAGTGTGTGAATGGTAGTTTCCCTGTTAAATATTTAGGAATCTCTCTGCATTTTGATAAGTTGAGAAGGGAGGATCTCTATCCTTTAATAGAAAATCTCCTGAGTAGGATTACTAGCTGGAGAGGTAAACTCCTCTCTTATGCAGCTAAGAAAGTGCTTATTTAGGCTTTCTTATCAAGCATTCCCATTTACCTTTTATCCTTTTTTAAATTTTCCAAATGGGCTCTAAAGCTTTTGGATTCTCACATGGCTAACTTTTTCTGGAATGATGAGGAGGATAGACATAAGATTCATTTATCTAATTGGCCCTCTATTTGTATGAAGAAGGAGTTTGGAGGTTTGGGGATTCCAAACTTACAATATCTAAATCTGTGTTTGTTAGGTTCTTGGGTGAAAAGGTACATCCAGGGTGAAGGGACCCTGTGAAGAAAAATTATAGATGCTAAATATAGAACCAAAAACCCTAATATTTTATGTTGTCATGATGTACACCCATCCACTTTCTAGAAAGGTGTCATGTGGGCTTCTAGAGCCGTTGAAATAGGTTATAGATGGCATGTAGGTAATGGTAAATCTGTTAAATTTTGAGAAGATGCTTGGTTTGAAAATTCTACCTTAGCTACCCAGTTTTGGGAGATATACCTAGTTTCCAATCAACAGACCAAAACTGACATGGTTATACCCCACAGGTACACGACCTCAGCATACCTGGTCCAGCCCAAGAAAGGCCCACGGCAGATATACGCCGACCCATGAAGACTTTCGGGTGGCCAAGGCCCATGACGCCTTCGGATCCTTGGAGAGCAAGACTAGAGTAGATAGAAAATTCAAAGGGGTAAACCCTAAAACCTGTAACCGACTCGGTCTGTGCCTGGGACCTGCCTAACTCTATATAAAGGCTAGGAAGGCACGACCTAGAGCTCTGACTTCATACTTTCGCATAGACACCTCCACACCAGATTGCATCTGCGCACCCCTGTAACCTTCGGTTCCGCCATAATCAAGAGCAGACAAGCAGGAGTAGGGTTTTCCCTCCGGGGGCCTGAACCTGGGTAAATCTCGTGTCCCCATGTTGCTTGTTTGCTAACCGTTACGCGATCTCCAGCATCCCCGTCTTCTCCAAAACCCAAGTCCATAACAATGGGCATTGACGAATCGAAACCTCGTCAATTGGCGCCGTCTGTGGGAATTGGGGACGCTGATTGTGCGATCGTGACGGTCCCAACCCGAGCGAACTACAACTCCGCGGCAACGAAGAATCATCTTCTCTTTGGCGCCTTCGAATTCACCGCCCACTCACCGGCCACCATGAAGGACTTCGAGCCTGTTGGCGATGGGCTCGAGATCCTGTTCGGGAGCTTCTGCTTCCAAGTGGGGCAGATCGGCACTCTCCGCCTCCCAGAGCGGGTGCCCCTGCCGTCGATCAGGCCTGCTTCGTGGGCTCCACACCCTGTGCTACGCACCACATCGTCAACAGAAGAGTCCTATGACAGCAGCAGCTGCAACTCCGATCTACGCGACCCGCCATCAGACGAAGGAACCTACGGTTCCGGATCCGAAAGCTGCGGCAGCAGCGATCCGATCTACAAGCGCTACCAGTGGGCCGCGGTCATCCAGGATCAAGAGCACAATCCGCCACCCAACCCGCATGGTAGAAACGGTGGAAACAGAAGAAGCCAATCCCCCCACCCAACGGGGAAAACAACAATCGGGTCATCCACCTCGACGAGGAGGGATGGACTCAAGCACGCGAGGCCGTGGCAGGCAACAAGATCCTGCCCGCTGATGCCTCACGAGATCTGTTGATGGCATACCACATGCTCCTCATCGAGGAGCACAAGAAGCAGATCAAGATGCAGGAAGAGCTGGACAAGCGCAAGAAGACAGCTTCGGAGTCCAGTGCGCGGCGAGCTGCGCTCTCCGCCATGGGCATCGGCTCCAGCTCACACGGCAACAATGGGAACAAGTACCGTTCTCGGATGGAGAACATGGACCCCAAAGAACGCCGCGAGGTGACCCGAGCCCTCAACGCGTCCTTCATGGAGATGGACGCCGACGGCAACGTCATCCCAAAAACACCGCAACCTGCGATCATGGCAGCCACCGCGTACCTCGCATCCCACCCACCTCCGGAGGGGGACCCGAAGAGGGCCATGCACAAATCCGCGCTTACCGGGCTCGGACTCGTCGGAGCTGCGCTCCACGGAGAAGCTCCTGAAGAGCCGAAAAAGAAGGCCACGGTCAGATTCAACCGCAGCCCCACGCCCTCATCCGAGGAAGAAGAGCATGACCTTCCTCGAAGGCATAAGAGCTCACGCCATCGCAGCCGCGACTACGACGCTTGAAACAAGCTAACGCAACGCAAGATTGAAAAGGCACGCTCCAAGCGCGTATGCTCGTCTGAATCCGAGATGGACGAAGATGAAGGAGAACTCTGTGGAGCTCGATGCTTCAGCAGATCGGTCCGACGGACACGGATGCCGCGCAACTTCAAGCTCCCTTCGGACACTCCGAAATTCGACGGCACACAGGACCCCAAGGCGTGGCTCAGTGACCACCTGTCGTCCGTCAAGATGCACGGCGGAAGCAGGGAGACCGCCATGCAATGCCTTCAGCTGCAGCTGACAGGCGCAGCTCGAATCTGGCTAAGCAGCTTATCCTCAGGGTCCATCCAAAGTTGGGAGGAGCTGGCATACAGTTTCGTCCGAAACTTCAAAGGCACCAGCAAGAGGCCTGCCTCGATCGAAGAGTTGCGAGCCTGCACCCAACGAACGGGCGAATCCATTCGCTCGTACATAATGCGCTGGTCCAACACCAAGAACTCCGCGGCGCACATCTCCGAAGAAAGGGCCATCGACGCCTTCAAGGACGGTGTCAAGCGCCAGGACTTCAAGGAAGAGCTTGGACGCGTCAAGCCCAAGACACTCGACCACCTCATGGACATCGCCAACAGGTGGGCCGACGGCGAGGACTCCGTTCACCGAGCGCACTCGGAGGAGGAAGATGACTACGGTCGGCGACGTGAACGCCGTAGCAAGAGAAGACCGCGCGTCTACGACGATCGCGACGGACCCGACATGGTCGCGGCTGGCTACGCCGACCGCCGCAACGACGGTAACCGCAACAGCAGCGGATACCGCGGAAACAATTTCCGCGACGGAGGACGCCCGACACAGTCATAGAAGCGTCGCGATCGCGACGACGGACCCTCAGCATACGAAAAACTTTCGGGTCCATGCACCATCCACTTCAACATCGACAAGCGGGATGGCAAGAAGAAGGCAAGCCACATGCTTAAGGATTGCCGCGAGTTCCAGAAACTCAGCGAAAGCATGGCTCAGATGAGGCGGCAAGCCCCAAACCCCGGATTCGGGAACGCGCCCGCACCAGGCGAGATCGCGCATGGAGCTCCTCCACCGCCACCCGCAGGAGGCCCGAATCACCCAATCGCACCCGCACAAAATAACGGTGGGCACGGGTATCCCCCGCCGAAAGGAGCACTGATGATCCAGAAGGGTCGCCCAACGAATAGGGTGCAGAAGAAAATCACCCGACGGATCAACCTGGCCGTGACAGCTCTACCCGCCATCCCTGAGTACCTCAGTGGATCAGAGTCCTGCATCACGTTCAGCCGTTCGGATCACCCTTGCCAGGTCCCTCGCCCAGGCCATGCTGCCCTGGTGCTTGAGGCGCAGATCGGAGGATTCGAGATGAGCCGCGTCTTCATGGACGGCGGCAGCGACATCAACCTGATGTTCACAAGCACTCTAGCAGCAATGCGGATCCCGCTGTGCAGCCTGGAACAATCAGACACAACATTCCATGGCATCGTTCTAGGAAAGGGCATATTCCCCCTGGGAAAGATATGGCTCGACGTCATCTTCGGCAAGCCGGATAACTTCCAATGCAAGCGGCTCGAGTTCGAGGTGGTGGACTGGCCATCACAATACCACGCCATCCTCGGGCGTGTAGCATTCGCAAGGTTCCTGGCAGTACCACACTACGCATACCTGCTACTCAAAATGCCAGGACCCAGGGGCGTCATCACGGTCCACGGGAGCTTCACCCGATCGGACCACTGCAACAGGGACTTCAACAGAATCTCCTAGTCATTCGGCATGCAGAAGGAGCTCGTAAGGCTCCGCGAGGTGACAGATAATGGGGCACCCCCAGTCGCACGGCAAAACGCACCTGTTATGTCTTTTGACTCCACTGTCAACACAAAGAAGGTGTAGGTCCACCCGACGGACGCCTCCAAGATGGCTCTGATCGCCAACGATCTCAGCCCCGCATAGGAAAGCGCGCTCGTCGAATTCCTCCATGAGCGCTGGGAAATCTTCGCCTGGTGTCCTGCGGACATGCCAGGAGTTCCCAGGGAATTTGCCGAGCACGCACTCAACGTCTTTCCAGACACCAAGCTCGTCAAACAGTCCATCCGGAGACTGTCCGAGCCGCGGGCCGAAGCCATAGGGATTGAGATAAACAGACTACTCGCTGCAAACTTCATCAGGGAGATTAAGGAGAGCAAATGGCTCGCCAATACTGTGATGGTCCCCAAAAAGGACACGGACATCCTGCGGATGTGCGTAGACTTCACGTCGCTAAACAAGCACTGCCCAAAGGACCACTTTCCTCTCCCTCGGATCGACCAGATCATCGATTCAACTGCAGGATGCGAGAAGCTCTCCTTCCTCGACGCCTTCTCAGGCTACAACCAGATTCAACTAAAGGTCGAAGATCAAGAGAAAACGGCGTTCATCACGCCGTTCGGGGTGTTCTGCTACAACACAATGCCTTTCGGGCTAAAAAACGCAGGTACTACGTACCAGCGGTGCATGCAGGCATGCCTCAAGGACCATATTGGTCGCAACGTCCAAGTCTATGTCGATGACATAGTCATCAAAACCAGGGAGGCAAGAACGCTCATCGAGATCTCCACAAGACGTTCGATAATCTCGACCGCTACAGGATCAAGCTTAACCCCGAAAAGTGCGCCTTCGGCGTCCCATCGGGTCAGCTGCTTGGTTACTTCATCTCCCAGCGAGGAATCGAGGCGAATTCAAAGAAAATACGGGCCATCATGGCCATGGAGAATCCGAAAAACCTCAAAGGCGTCCAGCAACTTGCAGGGCGAATAGCGGCATTAAGCAGGTTCATCAGCCGCATGGGCGAGAAAGCACTACCATTCTACCAGCTGCTGCGCAAAGCTGACAAATTCGAGTGGACGCCCGAGGCGGATGACGCATTCGAAGATCTAAAGCGGCTGCTTTCTACCTCGCCCGTCTTGGTCACGCCAAAGGAGCGTGAGCCCCTGCTGCTGTACATAGCAGCTACACACCAGGTGGTGAGCACCGTACTGGTGGTCGAGCGACCCGAAGAGGGCAAGACCCACGGGGTCCAACGCCCAATATACTACCTCAGCGAGGTATTGACGCCAACAAAGCAGAGGTACCCTCACTACCAGAAACTCGCCTACGGCGTGTTCATGACGGCTCGTCGGTTGAGCCATTACTTCTAGGAACACCAGGTGATGGTCGTCAACGAGGCACCCCTGAACAGCATCCTGAACAATCCGGAGGCCACCGGACGCGTAGCCCTGTGGGGCATCGAGCTGTCACCCCTAGACATCGTCTACGAGAAGCGACTCGCGATCAAGTCTCAAGTCCTCCCGGACTTCCTTGTACACTGGATGGAACTGCAGCTGCCAGACATCCCAGACATGTCACAGTCATGGACAATGCATTTCAACGGCTCCAAGCGCGAAGCCGGAGCGGGAGCTGGGGTCATATTGACCTCCCCGCAGGGCGACAAGATGAAGTACGTCCTTCAGATGAAATTCCGAGCTTCCAACAACGAGGCCGAATACGAAGCCCTCATCCATGGTATGAGGATGGCAAAGATTTGCGGCGCAACGCGCTTGGTCATCTACGGTGATTCCAACCTCGTCGTCCAACAGACGATGAATGAGTGCGACGCACACGCCGATAACATGATCGCGTACCGCGCACTCTACAACTCACTCGAGGGAGAATTTGACGGTTGCGAGCTTAGGCATGTTGGAAGAGAAAGCAACGAGGAGGCCGATAGACTCGCCAACATCGGCTCCACCTGCGCACGGGTGCCGCCAGGTGTGTTCCTCGAACAGATCTGCGTGCCATCCATCAAGCGAAAATTCCCCAAGGGATCACCCAAAGAAGCAGAACACTCGGGAGCTGCGCTACCCGAAGGACAGGAAGGACCCGAAAAGCTCGACACAGAAGTCGTCGTGGTCAACCTGATGCAGGTCATGGCAGTCGAAGAAACTTGGACACGGCCATACCTCCAGTACTTGATAGACGGAGAACTGCCTGATAGCCCGACGGATGCCCGGCGCATATCTCGCCGGTCCAAAGTGAAAGTACAAAGGAAGTCGCCTAGAGGGCGGTGAATAGGCGTTTTTAAAATATTATGGTTTAGGCTCAAGTAAATGCGGAATAAAACTAACCTTTAATTTATTGAGCACAAAACCTAGCCACTAAGTTCACCTAAGTGCACCAACAACCTATGCTAAGCAATACAAGCAACAAGGTGATAGCAAGATATAAATACTTCAAGCACGATGGCTATCACAATGTAAAGTGCATAAGTAAAGGGCTCCATTGAGAGATAACCGATGGATGCGGAGACGAAGATTTGTTTCCCGAAGTTCACTTCCAAAGAAGCTATGTCTCCGTTGGAGAGGTGCGATGGTGCAATGCTCTCCGAACGCCACAAATGTCTCACCTCGAGGTGTGGTGGCTCGATGCTCACCCAACGCCACACAAGGCCTCACCCCGGATGCAGAAGCACGCAACTCACCGACGCCACAAAAGGCTCACCCTATTCTCCCGAGTGCGCACCACAAAAGGCGGGCACTTGCTCCACTATGGGACGCTTGAGGGCGGTCACCGAACCCGTACAAGATTGGGGCTAACTCCACAACTCAATTGTAGGCTCCCAACAACAAATCCACAAAAGGCTACAATGCCACAAAAGGCCAACAAAGCCACAAAAGGCTACAAGACCACAAAAGGTCAACAATACCACAAAAGGTCAACAACCCAATCAAAAAACCGTCTAGGGTTCCAAGGAACCCAAGAGAAACAAGCCCACAAGCTTGAACTCGCCAAATCTCCGAGGAGAACTCAAACCTATGCACCAAATGCAAGGGCAAGTCCTTCTCTCCAAAATTCCAACAAAGCTACAAAAGCTATTGGGGGAATAAGGGAGGAAGAACACAAGAGGAGAAATCAAACCTATGCACCAAATGCAAGGGCAAGTCCTTCTCTCCCAAATTCCAACAAAGCTACAAAAGCTATTAGGGGGATAAGGGAGGAAGAACACAAGAGGAGAACACAAAACTCTCCAAGATCTAGATTCCAATGATTCCTTCACAAAGAAGGTATTTGACTTGGGGGGATTGTAGATCTAGATCTCCTCTCACTTTTCCCTCAAAAGGATGTAAGAATCATTGGAGGGAGAAGGAGTAAGAGAGCTCAAATAGGTTGACAATGGTGGGCAAAAACGATCTCAAAAGACAGAGAACCATTGGGGAAGAAGCCCCCCTTAAATAGGACAAGGAAAAACTGACCGTTTGGGTCAGATTCGCGCCCCCACCGGAACTTCCGGCCTCCCACCGGAACTTCCGGAAAATAGAAACATAAGTTACTGAACCTGACCAGAACTTGGGTCGGAACTTGGGCCGGAACTTGGGTCGGAACTTGGGCCGGAATTTCCGCTCAAGCAAAAATACAGGACAACATTGCACGAAAACTTCAATAACTTTTGATCTCGGACTCCGTTTTTGATGATATTGGGCTCGTTTTGAAGAGAACGAAAAGTTTTACAAGATTATGCAAAGAAACATAATAGTCCAGCATGGAAGTATAAAACCAAATTTAGAAAGATATGACCTCTCTAGAAGCGATGAACCGGTAAAACCTCCAAAACCCAAAACACAAGAAGTTGAGCTTGGAAACTCCGATTGGGATGAAACCAATTTTGTTGGAAAGATAAAACCAAGTAGAACCCAACAAAATGTGAAATATTGGATACCACCAAGGGATAAAATATCAAGTATATATATGTGATGTATCTCCCAAGGTGTGGAGCCAAAAAACTCGCAAGATCAAAAACCGCAATAAGATATGCAAGTGAAATCCTTATTTGATGAACTAGAGCTTGTTATGATGATGACCACAAGCTCTAGATCCTCTCATGGACAAGAACCAAATAACAACCAAGAAATATGATGCTATGAATGCAAAGGTTTGAGCTCTCTCTGAACGATGTGATCGAGACACGCGCTTGAGAGCCCCTCTTGATAGAACGGCTATCTATCCTAAACCCGGTCTCCCAACTAACAACACGAGACCGGCAAAAGAGAAGCCCTATCAAGATCATACCTTTGCCTTGAGCATTCCACTTGAACTTGATGTAGACCGTCTTGTTCTTCTCAAGTGGGAACACCTTTCTTGTTTTCTCTTGCTCGCTCTTGCTTGATGAAGACTTGCAAATTGCTCCCCCATACTCCATGGGGAAACCTCTTCTTGAACTTGTCTTCATCACTTGATGATAACGAGGATGGCAAGCTTCAAGCATGAGATCTACTAGAGGATGGCGCATCTTGAGCTTGCCCTTCTTCATCCCTTCTTGAGGTTGATCCATCTTGATGCAACTCTTTGCACTTGTCTTGATCAACCTTCAAGCTCCTTCTTTCTTCATGATTCCAATCGGCACAAAGCCCTTGGACATTTCTTCATCTTCCAACCTTTAGACCAACACATGGCCCAAGCGATGCCAATGGACAAACCTACAAGTGAAACTCAATTTACACATTAGTCCATAGAGATTGTCATTAATTACCAAAACCACACATGGGGGCATACATGCCCTTTCAATCTCCCCCATTTTGGTAATTGATGACAATCCCTTAGCGAGGGTTTAAATATGAAAATTAACGACCAAAGCGGATGCCCCAACATCAAATACTACACAAGTATGTGATGTTGGTACAACCACAATATATAGAGCAAACTCCCCCACAATCTATGCATGTGTGATGAACTTGAATTTCATTGCATAGATTGCCAACCGTTATCGTTTGTTGAGTTTCCTCTATATATTCAACATGCAAAGCCAACACAAAGATGCAAGAGCATGAGAGGCAAATGCTTAAGAACACACTCAAAGCAAAGGTCAACTTCCCTTAAACCCTCCAAAACTTCTCCCCATTGGCATCGATTGCCAAAATGGGTGAAAAGTTCTAGACGGCTAACATCTTCAACAAATGAAGCGAGCAATCAAAAGATCCAAAAGAAACAATTGAAACACCATCAAATGATGTCAAAAGGAAACAACAACCAAAAGAGTGTTTAAATAAAAATAGAGAAGCTCCCCAAACTTTGTGCAAAGATTAGAATACTTGTATTGAATACAATATGCACAAATATGGAATCCTTGCTCCCCCATAAGCATTTAAACCACAAGAAACGAGAAAGAAGGAACATGTGCATCATTAAATGAATTATAGAAGCTCCCCAAATATTGTGCACCAATTATAGTAATTATATTTGGAAACAACATGCACAACCATGGAATCCTCACTCCTTCAAAGCCATTTAGCAATGCACACAAAATACAATAATTTGGAAACCACCGAAGAATCAAAATGAAGTAAGAGGTGATTTCCAAGAAATGCAAAAACAACCAAATATTGATCTTCTCTTGTGTGTATAAATTTTTAGGTGGAAAATATCATAAAGACATATAACCACAAAGAAACATGCACACACAAAATAGATACTCAAGAAAGCACATGAAGACCCAAAAATAAGTCATAGAATATACAAATAAGATGTTTTGCTTGAAAGCATGCCCAAGGGCTCAAATATATCTTATTGTACAATAATGAGATTCAAACACCAACATAGCCCATACAACACAACTATTCTCAAGGGAAGAAGAGGATAGACGGAATATATGGAGAAAGGCAACAAGTATCACAAGATAGAAATCAACTTGGCAAAAATACTCACTATTGCACATGAGAGATATTGAGGAAACGATATGCAATAAAATCGCTAGATTGACATAGTTGGGATTAGTGAATCATGAGCATGATTTAGTATAGTCCCCATTATATGCACTCATCTCAACATACACACATTTGCAATAGAGAGAAGTATTCAAAGCCAAAGCAAGAAATCCTACATATGGAGGAACACAAATTCATGCCAACAAGCAACCTATACAAGGTTGGGAACAAGATATGTATGCATGAGAGAGAGATACTTGTTATCGAGATATAATTGGTAGGATGAAGAAGATATGAATTCGTTGATCATCCTAGCTTGCATCCAACTAACATGTAGACGCCACTTCTTCCTTGTTCAAGATACAAGCACCCAATATATATCTCCAATGTACCTAAAACACAATTAAGTACACTATGGTCCCCAAACAAATTGGGTCCAAAGTAGTTAGTGAAACTACAATACATAGGAGAGCCCCCACACAAATATGTGCATACTGATATGAAATTGAATTTCATGCACATCTTAGCCCATTAGGATTTGGTGGAGTTTCCCCTATATATTGGATCAAAGAAAGCAAGCATGCCATAATATATACAAGAAGTAAATATGCATGCATAGGCTTTCAAGAACCAAAGGAGATACAATTTGAACAAAAGCACCAAGTAAACCAATAAGACACACACAAAAGTGTGACTCGACAAAAGGTGTCCAAATTGTATCGAAGAGCCAAATCAACACATGAAATAACACAAGTTCAACAAATGAACTCGAAAGAGCCAAAGAAAAAGGATAAGAAAAATACCAAGGCTCAAGGATTTATCTCATCCTAAAAGAACAAAGCAAGAGAAACAGAATGAGATAAAGCCAACTCCCAACGAGAGCAAGGAAATAATAACCAAAACAAACTCTTCACACTTTTCATGATGGCACACAAAGTACCAACACAAAAAGGATCGAGCTTCCAAGCAAAAACAGATCAAATCAAGAAGCATAAAACAATGTTCTAGATAATATAGGAGAGCTCCCCCATAAGTAGAGCATTATATATAATTTTGCCTTTGAATGCAAAATGCCCACAAATGAGATCATCACTACTACCTACACTAAGTAAAACACAATGGGAAATAAATAGAATAAGAAGATCCACAAGAGGCAAGGAAAGCTTGGGAGCAACTAGACAAACAATTTATTGGTCAAATATAAGATAAATAAGAAAAGGCCAAAACGAGTATGATCAAAGAATCCTACCATATATTAAATACTAATTGTCCAAGGACAAAAAGTAATAGGGATAATTTTCCCGAGGTAGTTTGCAAGGATATCCAAGATCATATTCACACAAAGAAGCATATAACAAGATAGGAATTAAGCTTGATGCTTCGAAAGAGATTCTTGATTGCTTAAAATAGTCACACAATCACTAGTTATTGGATTAAATAGAAGCAAGTGGTTCCCATGAGGATATGTAGATCCAAATATGAGGAAACACATACCAAGAATCACTCTCATAAACAAGATCCAAAAGATGAGCAATAAAAATATTTAAGTAAATTGGAACTTGTATGAGCAAATGTGCCACATAGGAACTAGATAATTCTCAATATCAAATCTAAGTGGCACTACCTCAAATGTCCACATTTTCTAGGTTTGTAATATGCACAAAGCATATGACTCCCCCATGATGTGATAAACCAAGAAATCTCAACAAGAGGCAATAAAATCAAAATAGAGGTATTAATGGACATTGTGGAATATTAGTTTCTCATGAGAGAGACATACCACATAGAGACTAGATAAACATGCAATAAAACTACTAAGTGGTTTTCCTCATGTACACTCATTTTAGGATTGTGGAATGCCCAAGCATGACACTCCCCCAAAATGGAATAGTCCATTAATCCCTCATAAGAGCCAAATAAGATACCTACTAGAAACAATAAAGGCCCCAAACCAAAACGCAAATACATGGTGTGCTAACCAACATACACAAATATACATCATAGATCAATATAAGTAAGTGGGAAGCACAACATGTACAAACACATGCAAGGTACAAAACCAACACATGCACAAGGGAGCAAGTAACTATAAATGTAAAGGAGTTAAGCACAAGTTACCGGAAGGAGGAACATTGGATATAGAATAGATGCATGATAACCCAAATAACTTGACTTTCATAAGAAGGAATAGATGAAGATCCCTCTAATCTTCAAAAGGTTGTCAAGTCTTCAATGCCCTCCAAAAACACCTATTGATCAAGTTTTAGCTTGTTGGTCCCCAACCAATTTGGGTCCTAAGAAGTTAGTCACAATAGGTTTGGTCACCCAAATGGTTCTTCTCTTGACACCACTTTGGGCACCAACAAATTTGGCAAACACATTGCCCATCTCATCCTTACGAAGAAAATAAGCATCATCAATCAAGATAGGATGAGATGAGGAGATACCCATGGTGCATGAGGAAGAAAGGTTCCCCTTCTCACGGCATATGTAGCAAGTTCTTCTCTTGCCATCTTTCTTCTTGGGAGGAGCTGCACCATGAAGAAGAGCTTGAGGCTTCTTGGGAAGTGGCCCATCTTGAGCTTGTGGAGGAGCTTGAGGCAGCTTCCCTCGTTGCTTCCCACTAAGAGGCTTCTTCTTCAATGGGCAATCCCTCACATGATGCCCTTCTTCCTTGCACTTGAAGCACACAATGTTGGCCGGATTCTTCACTTGTCCTTGACCCTTCTTCTTGTTGCCCTTGTGCTTCAACGAGTTAGTGGGCTTTATCTTGGTGTCGGAGTTGAAACCAAGCCCACTCTTGTCACTTGGGGGTCGTCGCACACTCAACATCTTCTTGAGCGTGGTCTTCCCTTCATGACACTTTTTCAAGTCATTCTTCAAAGAAGTGACTTGAGCCTTGAGCTCTTTGACTTCCTCTACATGGTTAGTATCAACAACAATACTAGAGGAAGTAGAAGCTTCATTGTTAGAGAAACAAGGCAAATGATGCAATTCATCACAAGATTTAGCATGGTTGTGAGAGGATGAATTACAAGGACTAGCACATGGCAATATAGCATTAGGAGTAGATGTAGTGCTAAAGTCCACATGAGGCCCACTAGATGTTACCTTTGACACAATGGCCTCATGAGCTAACTCTAGCCTACCATGGGAGAGTAGAAGATCCTCATGCGAGCTTGAGACCTTGGCATGACTTTCTTCTAATCTCCCATAGTTGCTTGTTAGCAAAGCAAGTTGAGCCTTTAGCTCAACATTCTCCTTCAAGATAGATGCTTCACATGAAATAGAGTTAGTAGCACAAGCATCATCAGTTAAAGCAAGAGGTGAGGGCAACTTGGAAAGCTCTTTAGAATATGAAGCTTTAAGTTGCTCATGTGACTCGGTGAGTTTGATGAGCTCACCCTTGATGACCCTAGAGCCATTGTTGAGGTGCTCAAAATCCTCAAGGAGTTTAGCATAGGCAACTTCAAGTTCATCATTTTTAATTTGAAGAGCACTTGCCACCTCAAACTCTCTATCATGAGATTTCTTTACTCTAGATAGCTCTAGAGCAAAGGCCTCCTCAAGAGAATCCTTAGTGGTTTGTTCCTCTTCAAGAGCTTCATTTAGGTTGGCAATTTCATTAGCATACTCACGCTCAAGACTACTTATTTTATCTATTTTGTCCTCATGCTCATATATTAGTTGCCTACTTTCAATAGAACAAGTCAAGATTTCAATGAAAGTAGAGCAATCATTTTTATTAGGATGAAGAGCACGAAGGACTAGCCCCCCCCCCCTTCTCTTTTAAAGAAGCAACATCATTATCTACTTCTACATGATCAACATTCACATCATCATGAGATATATTGGAGTCCAAAGGAGAGATTACCTTTGAACCCTTAGCCATGAGGCACAAGTGAACATTGGAAGAAGATGATGATGAGGGAACACATGAAGCTCTAATGACAACCTTGCCTTGGCCCACACATTCTTCACTTTCCTCTACATGGTTAGCAACACAAGAACTAGAGGAAATAGAAGCACATTTATCATGGCAATAAGGCAAACCAAGCATATCATCATGAGATATATTCAAACCATTTCTACATGATATGCAAGGGCAATCAACACTAGGATGTAAATCACATATGGTCCTACAAGTGTTCATGCCCAAAGATACAACATTGCAATGAGATAGAGACAAAGAATCATGAATGGAAATATCACTATCTACATTGCAAGTTCTATCACCACTCACCATATCATTAACTTGTGACAACTCACATGTTGGTGAAGTGGAAGAAGATGAGAACTCATCGCGGCCGGAGGTGGATGGAACACAATCATCCTAATTAATCTTGGACACATCATATTTTGCTTGAAGCTTGGTCCAAATATCATGAGCATTCCGAAAAGGCATGATTGAGGAAAGAACTACAAAGCTCACAACATTAACAAGCACATTAGATGCTTGAGCTTCGAGATAAGAATTTGTCTTCTCCTCCAAAGATAGATTTTGGGGATCCTTAGGAGGAGGCAAGCCCATATCTAGAATTCGCTCAATGATAGGGTCAATGGCCCGGAAATGACTAAGCATGCGAGTACGCCAAACATCATAATGTGTGCCATCAAAAGTAAATGTGTGAGAGTGCACTAAACCCCTAGGAGACATATTTACTCTCGAGGCGGTGAAGCCTAAAAGCGAGAGACCTCGCTCTGATACCAATTTAAAGTACAAAGGAAGTCGCCTAGAGGGGGGGTGAATAGGCGTTTTTAAAATATTATGGTTTAGGCTCAAGTAAATGCGGAATAAAACTAACGTTTAATTTATTGAGCACAAAACCTAGCCACTAAGTTCACCTAAGTGCACCAACAACCTATGCTAAGCAATACAAGCAACAAGGTGATAGCAAGATATAAATACTTCAAGCACGATGGCTATCACAATGTAAAGTGCATAAGTAAAGGGCTCGGTTGAGAGATAACCGATGGACGCGGAGACGAAGATTTGTTTCCCGAAGTTCACTTCCAAAGAAGCTACGTCTCCGTTGGAGAGGTGCGATGGCGCAATGCTCTCCGAACGCCACAAATGGCTCACCTCGAGGTGTGGTGGCTCGATGCTCACCCAACTCCACACAAGGCCTCACCCCGGATGCGGAAGCACGCAACTCACTGACGCCACAAAAGGCTCACCCTATTCTCCCGAGTGCGCACCACAAAAGGCGGGCACTTGCTCCACTATGGGACGCTTGAGGGCGGTCACCGAACCCGTACAAGATTGGGGCTAACTCCACAACTCAATTGGAGGCTCCCAACAACTAATCCACAAAAGGCTACAATGCCACAAAAGGCCAACAAAGCCACAAAAGGCTACAAGACCACAAAAGGTCAACAATACCACAAAAGGTCAACAACCCAATCACACAACCGTCTAGGGTTCCAAGGAACCCAAGAGAAACAAGCCCACAAGCTTGAACTCGCCAAATCTCCGAGGAGAACTCAAACCTATGCACCAAATGCAAGGGCAAGTCCTTCTCTCCCAAATTCCAACAAAGCTACAAAAGCTATTGGGGGAATAAGGGAGGAAGAACACAAGAGGAGAACTCAAACCTATGCACCAAATGCAAGGGCAAGTCCTTCTCTCCCAAATTCCAACAAAGCTACAAAAGCTATTGGGGGGATAAGGGAGGAAGAACACAAGAGGAGAACACAAAACTCTCCAAGATCTAGATCCCAATGATTCCTTCACAAAGAAGGGATTTGACTTGGGGGGATTGTAGATCTAGATATCCTCTCACTTTTCCCTCAAAAGGATGTAAGAATCATTGGAGGGAGAGGGATTAAGAGAGCTCAAATAGGTCAACAATGGTGGGCAAAAACGAGCTCAAAAGATAGAGAACCATTGGGGAAGAAGCCTCCCTTAAATAGGACAAGGAAAAACTGACCGTTTGGGCCAGATTCGCGCCCCCACCGGAACTTCCGGCCTCCCACCGGAACTTCTGGAAAATAGTAACATAAGTTACTGAACCTGACCGGAACTTGGGTCGGAACTTGGGCCGGAACTTCCGCTCAAGCAAAAATACAGGACAACATTGCACGAAAACTTCAATAACTTTTGATCCCGGACTCCATTTTTGATGATCTTGGGCTCGTTTTGAAGAGAACGAAAAGTTTTACAAGATTATGCAAAGAAACATAATAGTACAGCATGGAAGTATAAAACCAAATTTAGAAAGATATGACCTCTCTAGAAGCGATGAACCGGTAAAACCTCCAAAACCCAAAACACAAGAAGTTGAGCTTGGAAACTCCGATTAGGATGAAACCAATTTTGTTGGAAAGATAAAACCAAGTAGAACCCAACAAAATGTGAAATATTGGATACCACCAAGGGATAAAATATCAAGTATATATATGCGATGTATCTCCCAAGGTGTGGAGCCGGAAAACTCGCAAGATCAAAAACCGCAATAAGATATGCAAGTGAAATCCTTATTTGATGAACTAGAGCTTGTCATGATGATGACCACAAGCTCTAGATCCTATCATGGACAAGAACCAAATAACATCCAAGAAATATGATGCTACGAATGCAAAGGTTTGAGCTCTCTCTGAATGATGCGATCGAGACACCCGCTTGAGAGCCCCTCTTGATAGAACGGCTATCTATCCTAAACCCGGTATCCCAACTAACAACACGAGACCGGCAAAAGAGAAGCCCTATCAAGATCATACCTTTGCCTTGAGCATTCCACTTGAACTTGATGTAGACCGTCTTGTTCTTCTCAAGTGGGAACACCTTTCTTGTTTTCTCTTGCTCACTCTTGCTTGATGAAGACTTGCAAATTGCTCCCCCATACTCCATGGGGAAACCTCTTCTTGAACTTGTCTTCATCACTCGATGATCACGAGGATGGCAAGCTTCAAGCATGAGATCTACTAGAGGATGGCACATCTTGAGCTTGCCCTTCTTCATCCCTTCTTGAGGTTGATCCATCTTGATGCAACTCTTTGCACTTGTCTTGATCAACCTTCAAGCTCCTTCTTTCTTCATGATTCCAATGGGCACAAAGCCCTTGGACATTTCTTCATCTTCCAACCTTTAGACCAACACATGGCCCAAGCGATGCCAATGGGAAAACCTACAAGTGAAGCTCAATTTACACATTAGTCCATAGAGATTGTCATTAATTACCAAAACCACACATGGGGGCATACATGACCTTTCACAAAGCCTTCACCATCATCAATGGCGAGTTGTACAACCGCAGCATTTCGGGTGTACTACAAAGGTGCGTCACCATAGGCGACGGAAAAACCATCCTCCAAGACATCCACGAGGGCATCTGCGGCCATCATGCAGGCAGCCGCTCCCTTGTCGCCAAAGCTCTCCGAGCTGGATTCTATTGGCCAACGGCCATGACCGACGCCAAGGACATCGTCCGAAGATGCAATGGGTGCCAAAGGTTCGCCGACAAACCGCACGCACCCGGGTCAGAGCTCAGGCCCATACCTTTAGCCTGGCCTTTCGCCCAATGGGGCCTCGACATGATCGGCAAGTTGCCCAGGTCCTCGAAAGGAGGACACGTCTACCTCCTGGTCGCAGTTGACAAATTCACCAAGTGGATTGAGGCCATGCCGGTCACTAACCAAAAAGGCAAAATTGCCGTCAAGTTCTTCGAATCCATTGTCTACAGGTTCGGCGTGCCGCATAGCATCATCACCGACAATGGATCAAACTTCATCTCCAAAGAATTCCAGAACTTCCGCGAAGGCCTCGGAATCAACATCACATACGCCTCAGTGGCGCACCCGCAAACAAACGGGCAGGTGGAGAAGGCCAACAGCCTAATCGGCGCCAGCATCAAGAAGCGCCTCATGAGTCCACTCGAGTGACTTGCCGGAGCCTGGACCAAAGATCTACCCTCCATCCTATGGAGCCTGTGTACCACGCCAAACAGCTCCACCGGCTACACGCCGTTCTTCATGGTGCACGGAGCCGAAGCCGTGCTACCAGCCGAAGTACGCCACCAGGCCCCTTGAGTCGTCGCTTATAGCGAAGCCGAATCCACGGCCGCACTCGAAGACGCCGTTGATACACTCGACGAAGCGTGAGACATAGCAGCAGCTCGATCAGCGGTGTATCAGCAGAATCTCCACAACTACCACAGCCGACGGCTGCGCTCAAGGTCCTTCGTCGAAGGAGACCTAGTCTTGTGACTCAAGCAAGAGCGACCGAAGAAATTCGAGTCGCCATGGGAAGGACCCTACATCGTTACCGAGGTCATCCAGGTGTCGCCTATCGCCTCAAGCACGTGGAGTCTGGAGTCGCATACTCCAACCCATGGAACGTCGCACAACTGTGATGATTCTACCCCTAGCTACCTCCCTCTTTTCTTTCAATAAGGCTATTCAGCCAAGGCTACTCAGCCGAACAATGTACCTCCTCCATTACGATATGAATAAAGCTAAGTGTCTCGCCCCAAATATCTTGTTTACTACTCGCATTTTTACTCCATGCTACAAACGCACTCGGGGGCTCCCCCCGCCTCACGACTTCGTCGACTGAGGATAACACGTGTACACCTGAGTAGCTGACCACGTCAGGCTAACGAAAAGGGCACGCATACGAACAAAGCATTATGTGCTAGCACAACAACCAAACCTTTATAACAAAGAGCAAAACACGCCCAGTCAAATATATACAAATTTTACATCTATCTTTTTTACAGGTACTACCTACTCTGAAGAATAACCTGAGCACGCTGCTCAAACAGATCTAATCTCTTCGGCATACTGCGACAGCCGCGTAATGCGGACGCATATCCCACTCACCTCCATCTGGCCGACGGGGTGGCCCAGCTGCTACAGCAGACAGATCTACGTCAGGACGATGCAACCGCACAAGGGAGAGCGCAGCCTTTACCCCTGCGACGAGATGATGCCGCACCAATTCCTTGACATGATGCACGTTCCAAAACTTCGACAGTAGACCAGAGAGAGTCGAAGGTGCCTCATCCAACGGAAACATCACATGCAGAACCGACGCGAGTGAAGTCTTCACCTGGCGAAGCACCCGCGATACTTGGTGAACGCGATCTTGCACCGTCGCAAGGACCATAGCATGGTCACGATCCATCCAGAAGAACCCTGTGGCTTCCATGTCCTGCTGAGTCAAGCAGTTGACCCGAACAGCAACACGCTCTTTCTCCTCCCTTGGAGCAAAGTTGGCACCTGCAATACTTGCAAAAAAAAGTAAGATGCAAGGCTAGCAGGCGCATCCGAAGTAATGGGCAACAGCTCGAAAAACTCACACTGAAGCTGCTCGGAAAGGCGAAGCAACTCCGCCATCAAGTACTCCTCTCTGGCAGCACACCGATCCGCCTTGGATTTCCAAACGTCAGCATGGCCACGCACCCCAAGCAACTCTTTCTCGAGGCTACAAACACGATCTCGAAGAAACGCAAGCTATGACACACCATCCAAGGACGGCCGCAGTTGCGCTGCAGGCGAAGTGTCAACGGGATCAGCACTCGAAGGATCCTAGATTGACAGAAAGACAAGGACATGAATAAGCAGTTGAAGGAGCACGAAATTCAGCGCATTCATTAAGGTGCAGCAAAAGCCACTACGTGGCACAAGGAGTGTTCATCAAAATATTTACAACAAAAGAGGCTACAACTATCCTATAACTACAGCGCCTACAAAGCTGCACCCTGAGTAGCCTCGGAGCCGGATTGCCTCGCTTTGGCTTCCCCCTGCTGCCTTAGCGCGTACTCAGCCAGCAGATCAACCATCTTCGGTCCATAACGCTTACAGCGAGCAGCATAGGTACCGAAGGCTACCTCGGATCCATCAGCAGTCGGCATCCGGGAAGTGACCTGGGGAAGGTCCAGCTCCGCTCCAGCCGCCAAGGCCATTGCAAGCCCGACGGATGCGCCGATGCCCTTCTGCTTGTGCTTGTACGCAGTAGGCGCTTCGGCTGACAGGGCCTCCGCCAGGGTATCAACATCTTCGAGGGCCACGCCCTTGGGAACAAGCTCCTTGTAGAAGCACCCAAGGACCTCCTTGGCCTTGGCAAGCGAGTTGACGACGGTGCTGCAGCGATCTTCGACCGCTGCAGTAGCATCATCCAGGGCGCTTCCATGCTCCAGGGCACCGCGATCAAACTCGATGCCCGCGGCATCTATGACAACAAAGAAAGCAGAATGACCAAACGCACTACAAAAGAAAGACAAGGAAATCAAAAAGATAAAGGTGGCGATACTGACCCGAAACAGCCTTGGCAGCCGCCATAAGCTTGCCGGCCACCTCTCTCTCGCGCGAAGCAGTGGCGGTGGTGAGCTGCTTCTCGCGGTCCGCAGCCTCCTGCTGCAGGCGCTCCTTAGCCGCGGCCGCGTTGGCCAACTCTAGCTCGAGGCGCTCCCTTGCACCATCGGCGACCTCAGCCTTTTTCTCCGCTTGACCAAGGATCTTTTTGAGAGCATCAATCTCATAAAGAGAGGCATTGTGATCCTCTGCAACAAGCAATACAAACGTCGGATCGAAGGACAAAATGCAAGAAGAAACAAAAGACCAAGGCATGACAATACCTTGAAGTTGTTTGAGGCTGGCCTCCAACGCCAGGTGCTGCTGCACCAGTTGGTTGGCACCCAGCACAAAAGGCTGCAAACAAGAACCACCAGTCAAAGAAGGACTCGGGGGCTACGCCCAAGAAGAATGAGCAGAAGAAAGTCACGCATAGGAAAATACTCGGGGGCTCCCCCCAAGATATGAAAAACAAACACATTACCCTACAGATGCCCGGGGGCTCCCCCCGAGGTGGGAAAGAAAAAAAGATCATTCGAAAAAGGCTCGAGGGCTCCCCCCGTGGCAGAAAGCAGAATACTTACATGATTCGACGGCGACTCCGAAGGTCCGCTTGCAGCCTTCTGAGGCGCAACCACCCGAACCTCCTGCGGAGAAGGATCTGGAGCGGCGCCTTCAGAGGTGGCCACCGTCTAAGGATGAGGAAGCACGACCTTCGACTCCCCCATCATCTCCCGAGCACCATCACTGGAGGAGTCATTGGAAGAATGGCTGCACCAGGACAAGTTAGCACACGAACAAAGTAAACAGGCAAGAAAAGGCAATACAGGACTAAGAAAAACTTACGAGTCAAGGTCGCTCAAGTCGAAGACGGGAGGGGTCCTGAGGATTTTCTTCTCCTCTTTCTTCTCTTCCTTCTTCTCTTCCTTCTTTTCTTCCTTCTTCCGCTTCGCCGGCGGGTGCGGTGCCACAGCCCGCATGGGAACGACATGAATCAGAGGGGAAGAGCCTCCATGCCCATCACTGTGACGTTCAAGCCACGGCGGATTCCTAGGAGTCGGCGGAGTCGAGGCATCCGAAGACTCGCTGGAGCTCCGTGTGCGTTTATGAGTATGGTTCTCGCTCGACTCATTGGCCTCTTCAGCCGGAGACCGCGCCGATGGCAGTTCGGACATGGAATCCACCACTTCATTGTACGGTGCAGCCGGAAACAATTCGGGAAGCGGTGGCGACATGCCCGGCACCTTGAACTCCTGCACAAAAGAAGAAAATTTGTTAGCAAACAAATTCAAGTACAATGTAGTCGAAAATAGCGCTACGTGCACGTCCCGAATCTACACCTGTGGAACAGGACGCGAGGCAGAGAACGGAGAAGTCAACGACTTCCCCGGGATATCCTCTCCAGCCTTGAACTTCAGCAGCAGGCGAAGGACGCCGTCGAGATCTCCCCTGGAGAATTCTTCAGCCGAAACCCTCGTCGGGTCATGACGACCAGCATAAAGGAACATCGGGTGCGCCCTAGCCTGGAGCGGTTGCACCCGACGTTTGAGGAAGGTGCGGATGATATCCACACCGTTCACCTCCTTATCAGGAATCAGCTGGAGATCCTCCACCTGACGATAGAGAGACTCTATCTCCGCTACCTCGCCATCCAAGATCTGGTTCTTCCAGGACCTCTTCGGCTCGATCTTTTGGGAGGGGTCGAAAGGAACAAGACCAAAATCTTGCCCAGCCACCGTGGAGTCGCGAATGTAAAACCATCTCCTCCGCCAGTACTGGACAGATTCGGACATGGAAAAAGAGAAGAAAAGCAGATTGGGTTTGAGGGAGATGATGCAACCCCCAATGGGATAAACACCATCCGAACCAGATTGCCTCTTCACGGAATAGAGTTTCCGGAAGAGGCCAAAGTGCGGCTCGATACCAAGCCAGCACTCGCAGAAAGTGATAAAACAAGCAATGTGAAGAAGAGAATTGGGGGAAAGATGATGCAGTTGGACGCCATAAAGAAAAAGCAGTCCACGAAGGAAGTCGTGGACTGGGAAGGAAAAACCCCGAAGAACGAAAGCGAGGAACATAACCCGAAACCCAACGGGGGTACGGTGGATTACCTCGTTGCCTGGGAGTTTGACGGCCTCCCTATCCCGCGGGATCAAGCCCCGCTCACGAAGCTTGCGGAGATCACTCTCCCGCATCTCCGATCGCCGCCAGCCGCCGTCGGTGACACGAGTAGCGGCAACACTCTTCTTGCCTCCAGCAGCGCTGGTACCAACTGCAGAAGAAGACTTCTTCGGCTTCCCCATTGTGGTGTGGAGACGCCGGCGACAAGAACGTAGGAGGGAAGAAGGAAATGTCCGAGGATATTCCAGCGCGCAGCAAGAAATCTCAGAGAACAACGGGGCAGTGAAACGAGAATGGTTGCGGTGAAAACAGACTAAGTTTTTCCCCAATGATTATAAGGACGAAGACGACGCACGATAACCGTCCATCAAGAAGACCTAACACCAACGAGAAGATCTGACCATACACGTGTCAGCATCGCAACAAACCGTCGCTAACACGCCGTCCACTACGCGCGGAAATCGAGGCGACGCCGTAATTATCTCCACGCCGCACGTGACCGGTCAATTGAAGGTCGGAAGGTGGGACCCACGTTCGTCCAGTCAAGTCATCTCTGGCGCAGTAGACGCTTGAGGTCACCGATCGTCAGCACTGACGTCATCAAAAGCTATACTAGCAAAAGCCACAATTCTTCGGCTCAAAATCTAAGAGTACTCACTCGAATCTATGATTCAACCAACTACTCGGGGGCTACTCCTATTAGGAGAGCTGGCCGCGCACCCGAAAATGAACAAAAAGAACAGCACTAAACTACTTCTTCGAGTCCTACGTCGAGTCTGCGACTCCACTACGGACTCGGGGGCTACTCCCATAGGGAGCATGGATTTAAGCATCCCAAAAATTTGTGTCCTACGGGCCTGAAGCTGAACGACGGCTGAATTAAAGTCTCTGCTCGAGTCTACGACTCGAACAGACACTCGGGGGCTACTCCCACAGGGAGCGCTGGTCGCGCACCCTATGAATTCTTCGACTGCGATCCTTCGGATCAGCATGCAAAAACTTTTCGGCAACTCTGCCCCAATTAACGCCAAGTGAGCAGCGTCCTCCTTGGCCACCCGAAACACCTCCGCGGTGATAAACATTCGGATGATGTGTCTGCGACACAAATATAAGACTTACAGATATCATCTGCTGGCCTGGTAACACACCTGACTGCGCTCTACTAGTAAGAATCCGTGCCAACAGGCGCGATGAAAAATCCCGACGGACGCGTTGGGTACATCATTTAAATTCACTGGAATTCCCCTCCTGTAAGACCTCCGCGGCTTGAGTCGAATTACGCCAGCATATGTTCCGGGTTCGAGTCGAGGGACTCGAACCTGAAGAAGATCGTGTTGTTTTGTCCTATGACAGTTAACTGACCCTGATCCGTCGGGAGAGTCAGGCACACGCATCAACAATCCCTACACATTCTCTTGAAAGACAGAGTTGCACCCGAAGGATTGAAGAGTCCTCAGCCGAATCTACGATTCGACTGAACACTCGGGGGCTACTGACATGGTTATACCCCGCGGGTACACGACCTCAGCATACCTGGTCCAGCCCAAGGAAGGCCCACGGCAGATATACGCCGGCCCATGAAGACTTTCGGGTGGCCAAGGCCCATGACGCCTTCGGATCCTTGGAGAGCAAGACTAGAGTAGATAGAAAATTCAAAGGGGTAAACCCTAAAACCTGTAACCGACTCGGTCTGTGCCTGGGACCTGCCTAACTCTATATAAAGGCTAGGAGGGCACGACCTAGAGCTCTGACTTCATACTTTCGCATAGACACCTCCACGCCAGATTGCATCTGCGCACCCATATAACCTTCGGTTCCGCCATAACCAAGAGCAGACAAGCAGGAGTAGGGTTTTCCCTCCGAGGGCCTGAACCTGGGTAAATCTCGTGTCCCCGTGTTGCTTGTTTGCTAACCGTTCCGCGATCTCCAGCATCCCCATCTTCTCCAAAACCCAAGTCCATAACAATGGGCATTGACGAGTCGAAACCTCGTCAAAAACTATAGCTGATCTTTGGGATGTGAATCAACTTAGATGTGATTTTAGGAGAACTTTTACTAACCAGATGATGATCCAATGGCAGGAAATCCTAGGTATTGTCCAATCTGTCTCGCTGACAGATGAAGAGGATCAACTAATTTGGCAGTATGAGACTAAAGGGATCTATTCCTCTAGTTCTAGTATACGCCAGTGAATTTTAGAGGTTTAACTCAAATTTACTTGCCTGTTGTGTGGAAACTTAAGATCCCACCTAGAATTCAGGTTTTTCTCTGGCTCTTTTCTCAGAATAAAATTCTTACTAGAGACAACCTTAGAGCTAGAGGTATACCTAAACCCCTTGAATGTAATCTCTGTAAAGAGATATAAACTGTTCATCACCTGTTTTTTGATTGTGTAGTCTCTAGGATGATCTGGGATGACGTCCAGGACATTTTTGGAATTTTGGTTGATAATTTCGAATCTATTGCTCTGAGATGGTTAGCTAACAAGAAACATTTACATTTTAATGTAGTTTCTGCTGCGGTTCTTTGGAGCATTTGGAAGAATAGGAATAATTTAGTCTTTAATCATACTCCTTGGATTAACCTGAAACAGGTGTGGCGCTTGGTTCTGTCTTATCTGAGAAATTGGAAGATAACATTCAAAGAGATGGAAGAAGGGATGGTCATTCTGTTTATGGAAAGGATGGCAAATAGGCTGAAGAACCTGTTGGAGCTCATGGCAAGCTGATTTGCAATGGGTTCGAGTGGATCTCCACTTGGAAAACCACGGCGTCGTCGAGCTATGGAGGGTGTGCTTCATTGGCGTTCCTGGAGGCTCACCCCGAGTCTTCTCACGGGGTTCATGTGGTGATTGGAGTAGAGTGTAGTCTTTTGGAAAAACCTGTCCCTTTCTTCTGTTCTGGTGTAATGGTCTTAAACTTTCGTTTGGTAGTCCCTTTTTGGTTTAGGTCTAGGTTCCCTTGGGTTGCCTGGTAGAATTCGCTAGTTTGCCTTGGGCTTCCGTTTTTACCGTGAGCTGTTTGTTCTTTAGTTTTCTGAGCCTGAGACTTGGTGGTGGTTTCATTTCTTGAAATGGAACCGGAGAGCAAATCCTTGTTGATCTAAAAAAAATGATCATTTCCATGAAGAAAGGGTGCTTATCCACGAGCGAGCTAATGTAGCTTGAGCAGGACAAAGGAAAGGTGCTTTTTCTCCAAAGGTATTCAAACAAATTTGGAAGTACGGAGTAACCCACGGTCGAGGATAGTCGTAGGCACTGCATGGTTTCTCTGAGAAATATCGATGATAGTGCAAAGAATGGACTTGATGGAAATTGATAGTCCTACGGAGAGATAGCAAACTCGTCCAAAATGGTACTGGCTTGTTTGATTCAGATTTTTGTAGGATTTGGATCTTTAGGAATTTTTTCTATAACTGCCCTTTGATTTAAAGGATTAAAATCCTTAGAAAATCCTTCAAAAGATTCCTTTGCAATCTATTGTGGAGAAAAAAAATATCCACTCCAACTTTTTTGTACAATTCCTTTGATTTTTCTGTGCAATCAAACACTACTTAATTCAAAATCCTGTAGGTAGCTAATCCTATAGAATTCAAGTGGGCATGCCCTATGTTTTGTGAATCTTATGAATCAAACAAGCCTTGATTGTGTATTTGTAGGCATGACAACTAGCCAACTAGGGTATCACCTGTGTAGTGGGTAACAGGAAAGTTCGGGCAAGAGATTCAACTAGTACATGCACACCACTTCAAAACAGTAAGTACTAATTGATCTCTTTGTAGTCCTAATTTAAGGCCCCAAGTAAAGTACCAAGGGAGAACTAAAACTGCAGCACCTCATCAATATGTTATAAGAGGATTAAAAGGGCTATGACCTTATTACCTCACACTCTGAATTGCACTAACATCAGGAAACATGACTTGCTGCATCGTCCACAGTGCATTGCAATTGTAACTTCGGCAACAAAATAATGGCGTGACACAGAACAAAACCACTTTCAAGGGATGATACTCTACTGTCCATTACAATGTCCACCTAGGGCTCATACTGTACTCCACACTTCACATGGTTCTTAAAAAAAACACTTCTTGGATAACCTGATACAATACATGGTGGTCTCCCGGTTGAATAACCAAGCAATAGGAAAAAACGCAGGTTGTGGTAGTTCTTTCATCGAATAGCCAACCATGTAACTTTTCAGCTTCTAGGATCCTAGCAGCCGAAGAAGCCAAAAAGAAGGCAAAGCTTCTGTAGTTGGTACCGTACGCTACTGCTGAAGTTGTTGCAAAACCGACGAAACCATATGCAGGGAGCCAGTGACACAGATGAGGCCACGACGAGTGCCGCCTTCTGCCCCGAGGCCCTGCTGAAGCAGACAGGAGGCGGCCTTCATGAGGTCACAAGAGACCGGCGCGTATGCGCACCCGATCAGCAACGTTGGCTTGTCCGAGCGGAGCGAGGAAGCAGCAGCGAGGTGGCTGATACTGTCTGGGGATTCATCCACAGCGATCGATCCAATGTCAGCGCACTGGATGCCCTGATCATGCGCAACGCCTAGCCAGATGTCCTTCAGCGCGGAAGCCGGCATCGAGCGGGCGGTCCCTCCGGCAATCCTCACCTTGGTAAGCAGCACAACGTTTGGCCTTCTGCCTGCAAAAGATCACCACGGAGGGGGGAAAACTATGACGTTCCTTCAGTTTGAACACCACAAATATGAGCCAAGTAAACCACATATGGGGTAGAAGATCTTGCCTGAGAGGAGCTGCGCAGCAAATGCCAGATGCTCTTTGTCATCTGCCATTCCGATGATAAGGGCCAGAGGCCCCTCTGATTCGACAGCTCTTATCACGTCTGACAAGGCCTTTGCAGACCCCTCTGTATGGGCTGGAAGATGATTGGAACATCAGTTGATGTCGATAAAGCTATAGTAGTTATGGGAGGTGGAGCATTAAGGACAGGATATCGCGTGAAACCTCCATCAATTAGAATACTGGATGCTCCGTCGAGCCCAAGGACCGAGGCTTCATCTTGCGTAAGAAATTGGCTTCTCCCGGGCAATTGTGTCTTCTCTAAACCAGCTCGGATAGATGCATCAGACAAATCCCATCCTTAACTTCCCAATTCCATGGGATAAGAGGGAAATATATCAAGAGTTGTACACAAAAGGCGGTGTGTATGATAAGTTGGACAAATGAAAAAGGTGTAACTGAAAGAAAAGCAGACAATACAGTGAAGATCCCAAATAAAAGACCAACTGATTGAGATGGATCATCACCAAACAATATGAATTCGTATTTTTCATTACCTAGCTGACGGAGACATAGAGCTGTGCAAGAAGCCGTAACAGCATTCTGAAGCTGATGGCCTCCTAGCATCTGGAGTTTTACATCATGCAATTCCATAGACTGCAAAATATCTTTTGCACTGGTCATTTGGAGGACTTGAGAAAAAGGAAAAAAATTCTCTTTTAATTTTAGATGAACTAGATAAGGTTGGCGATGGAATCCTACCAATGGCATATCATTTGAAATCTTCACCGCAATGTCACAACTTTGATAAGGTTTTGCATAATCCCATCCAATGCATCTTGTGATGCTCCTGACACCAGGATCACAAGCAGATACGACAGGAGATTGTGTCAAGAATGCTCTATCCCGAAGAATTTGCTCAATATCTGTTGAAAATGGACCACCAATGATAACCTGAAATAATATTTGGTATCCAGGTTACAAACTCCATATCAGTAAACTAATCAAAAAAATATTGCCACAAACAACACATGTGAGAATCACTTAAAATAAGAAAACACAATAAATAAAAACAAGATTTCATACACGGACGTTTTATGCTTTGTCATGCTGGACATGTACCCAGGGATTAAGAGCAAGGCCTTCATTTCTTTTATACAATGATTACATACAACCTGAAAGTTTAAATATCACCAGATAATAACTGGGGAAAAGGTAAGTCTCCAGCTTACTGAAGAACCACAAGTTGGTTCCTAGTAACATAGCTTGGTTAACTATCATGGACATGGAACAGCAAGCTGAGCATGAATACCAACCATTTCTTTCAAGAGAAAAGAACACTACATATTTAGCTGGCTTCATTCGACTATAATCTGGAATTACAAGTAAGAAAAAAAGGCTGGTGAACATTTAAAGGAACAAGGATGAGAGAACAACTTAACTGGTCGCCCTTCCTTGATAATTCCAGACTTTGCCACTGCAATGCTTTGGAGGGAACCACCCAAAGCAGCCAAATGCTCTTTCCCAATTGTTGTTATGACTGATGCAGCTAGTTCACTGTTCCTTATGACATTTGTGGCATCTCTAGCTCCCCCGAGACCTGCCTAGGAAAGACAAAAAAGACCTATTTAGTCACTGTGAGTGCTATAACTTAGTAGCATTCAAATAGCAGTTTTAAACACTAGAGGCCCAGAAACTTGTGATCAGTGCTCTTCATATAAAAGAAGTCAATCATTCATCACTAAGAGTAGTAATTTACTCTTAATACACATAAGCATACGGGCTACAGTGTGCTATCCCTATATTTCACTTCTAAGTGCCTGCATTACGTACCAACTTACTGGTCCCTATTTATTTTGTCCATATTCTGAAGTTTCTTAAAGACACGCAGAGTTAATGGTCACCAGAGGATCAGAGGTGGGCAGTGATGCCATTATGACTTATGAGGGAAAGTTTTATCATTCCTGTGATATCTTTCCAGCAATTTAGTACAACAGGTGCATCCTTGTGACTGAATTTCCAAGTCAGTAATAGAAGACCCTAGATGTTAGACAACTTCTATGAAAGCAGAGCTCAAATCCAGCCTTGACATTTGCAGCAATGTATAAACGCAAACCATGAAAAAAAAAGAACAGCAGAAACAGTGCCATCTAACAAAATGTTACACAACTTACTTCAACAATGGCAAAGTCAACACTTTCTTGTGAGAATAGGAGAAATGAGAGAGCTGTGAAAACCTGCAAAATCAAGCAAATAGTTTTTAAGTTCATCGTCCCAAGAAGTGAAATAACAGCAGATGGATATCAATGCCAACAATGTTTTGATTTGTTACTGCACAAACACCACACAAAGTATCAATTACAGATGATTTTTTACAGATGTTAACAGGAAGTAACTAAAGGCTTGGTTGTTGTTGTTGTTGTTAACAGGAAGTAACTCTTACGCAGTCTGGCAGTATCAGGATGGCTAAGAAGTTATATTCCTGCTTATTACATGCACCGCCAATTTTTCCCCGGGCTAGCATCATATACTGTCCATGCATTCCCACTTGTTACAATAATTTCAGGTATAGACTAAATATTCACTTTACATATTGGTTTTGCCAATATGCAAGAAATAATAATCAGATGATGTAATTTAGAACTGGAAAATTGTCATTCGCAGCCTGCAAATTTAAACCCAAAGGTTAAGTGCAAGCTTATGAAGGGGCTGCAATGACACGAGAATCTATTCAATAGTTTTTGCTATGTTCATGTATATTGAAATTGTACGCCCCCATTTGGGATCTTGGGGACAAAAAATATACTTTCAGAGTTCACATTGTTTTATCAAAGCAGAAACTAACTAAATCTGCAACTTAAAAGCAAAACTACCTCGAAGTGGGTCAGGGCTCCATCTTCTGATTCTACCGATTCATCAATAGCTTCCTTAGCCTGATCAAAAAGGTCCCTCAACAATGCAGCTGAAACAGGGCCTCCACGTTCTCCAACAGAAATGCGCTCTCGAATCGTTAGAAGATGCGGGCTGCACAGATAGCACCATTCTTAAATTCCCGGGATGCTCTCTCCGATAAATACAACGGAGCTCAACTGTGCAGGTAAAAGTTTTGAAACCATAATTCGGCACCAAAGACAGCATCGGATAGTAAGATTGTAGCCTCCTGACATTCCTGTGCCAGGTAACAAGACGATTCTGCCTAATAGCTACCAGATGATACACGAAGCTTGGTGATATGGTAGATCACCTGGAATAGCAGCCCACGTTGTAGCCTTGTTCCCTCATGATATTGGACAGGAATGCAGCAGTGGAACCTTTCCCCTTGGTGCCGGCGATATGAACAGCCTACAAACAGAATCGATCAGATAAATCCTGCCATTCGACGCATAGGTGACTGTGCAAATAATAAAGGTCACTGCCCACATGAATGATGGTGAGTGTCGAACACATGTCACACTCAAACCATCCCAATGTGTCGTCATAGTTCTCAAGCAGGCAGAACCGCTGAATCACAAGGTTATTCGCTTGCTGGTAAGCTGCCAGGTTTTGGTGCTAACGAGAGGCGAGGGGAGGGTTCCGCGAGGCTCACCGGGTAGTGGGTGTGGGGGTCGCCGAGGCGACGGAGGAGTCGTCGCATGCGGCCGAGGTCGAAGCCGTCGTCGGAGTCGGTCCCGGCGCCGCGCGGCACGCCGGAGCGCTCGTAGTTGCGGAGCCGGTCCATGTACTCGAGGAACTCCCCGAGCTGCCCCTCTTCGCCCCCTCCGCCGCCGGCCATCGCGGATACGCCGCGGGGGCGGCTGCTCCCCGCCCGCAGCAGCAGACCGGGGGACCAGCGGAGAGGGGACGGGAAGCGGGACAGCATGCGGGAAGGAGGTAATGAGGTCGCCGCAGCAGCGGCGGCGGTCGCCGGCGGGCGAGTGGGCGCCGCCGTGTCGCCGGAGGGGGTAGTTTTAGTGGGGATTTGCGTAGGGGAATTTGAAATTAGCGAGGGGAGTTTTGGGGAAATTAGCGAGAGTCATGGACCTGTGCTGACTCCAAACCTGGCCATCGGCCGGGCTTTCGCGGGCTGGCCCGCTGCACGTGAAATAAGCCCGGCACTAGCCCGGCCTGGTCCATGGCGTGCCAGGCCCATGCCGGCCCATGAAACACCGGTGCCATGCCTAGGCCGTGGTCTCAGGCACGTGGACCGGCCCGGCATGGCCCGTGAAGCAAACTGTCAGCCATAAAACTCACTAATACAGGCAAAAATAGTTCATCGGGGGGTCAAACTCGAGACCACCTCCCTTCCCAACCCGCGCTTGACCAACAGACCACAGGATCTTTGTGGTAGAGTACTAGTCCGGCTCTTTTTAAGGCTATTTTTCAACGGGCTTGTAGAAAACTACTAACAGGCCGCGTGCCTAATATGCCACCGGCTGGCCCGTTTGGAGCAGGTGTCGTGCCTGGGCCTGGGAAGCACGCACGCGAGCTACACGAGCCGTGTCGGGCCAGGCCCGTTTGGTGTGTGCCGGGCCTGGGCTGTGCCGGACGGGCCCGTTGGCCAGGTTTGGCTGACTCTCGATGTGGACATGGGCCTGGCCAAGCCAGGCCTTCCTCAACTTGGTTTCTTGACTGTGCAGTTCCAAAGCAGCACTGCACATCACTGTCTCCCGCACACGCACAGACAACGCGGTAAATCAAGATCAACTTATTCGATCGTGCTAGCTGTGGATATCAATGTGTGAATGGGGCCTTCCGTCTTTGGCGGTGCCGAGGTGAGCTTTGCAACTTGCGGGAGGAGGTCTACCGTGCGGGCGACGGCGACAGTGCAAGAAACGGTGGGCGATGGACGGTGGCGGTGCAGGGTGCTGGCAGGGCGACGGTAGCGGTCCAGGGCGGCGACGGAGGTAGAATTCTAGGCAGCTAGACAGTGGCGAAGACAGTAGGGGCACTTTTTTTGGGCTTCTGCTTATGCATAAGCCGGCTTATGGAAAACGGTGGGGAGAAACTGCGGTGAAATGAAACTCCTAGAAACTGATTCCTCCTATTATTTTTGGCTTATGAAAATTTGGCTTATTAGTTACATTGAGTGGTCAAATGTCTATACTACCCCTATATTTTGTTTGTGCTCTAAATAAGAGCTGAATTTGGTTTCAGTTAAGATGTACTAGAAAATTAAATGGCATCTCACATATGAAACAACAAATATTGCTATTGTACGGTAGTCACTAAACATGTACAACGGATTTGCACCGATCAACTTCAGATACAATAGATGAATGAGACGGTAGTTTTTCTTAAAACAACAAGACAGCACCAGCGGAAGTAGTGCAACGGATATTTGGGAGAAAACTAGACTGGATCTCCAGATACGCTAAGCACGAGAAAAGGTAGGCTGGCCACTCGGAACTGGAGGATGTTGAGTGGCTGGCGACATGTGAACCGACTGGGTCCGGGAGCGACCTGCGGAGGAGCAGCTAGGTTGGCCTTGGGCGACGACGGTGCTAGGCGCCGGCCAGCGGAGCATCTCGGTGGCGGTAAGGACGAGGTGTTGGACGCTCGGCCACCCTCGAGAAGAGGGGCAGCGGCGGAGTCGGTTGTGGCGAGCGGCGGGCGAGCGGCAGGAACCTATCGCTCTGGCCATGAGGGGAATCGCGACGGGAGTAGGTGGGTGCGGATAACGTTTGACCTTTTCTTTTTCTTTCTCTTTTCCTCAGCGCATCTGTCCCGAGTGGCATTCGCGGTAATTTAAAGCAACGGGCAGGGGCACGGACGAATACCGCTTCGATTCTCACGGAAGAAGCTTGGGAAACTGGGTAGAATCTGCCCTCGAACAGTTTTTTGCAATAGACGTGAATCGAGCTTAACGGTGGAAATAAGCTAGGGAGAAGCTGGATACTTCTTTTGGGCTTCGGCGGTCCAGGACCTTGAAGCTGGTCTAGAAGCCCAAAAGAAATGTCCCTAAGTAAGTTTAAGGAGGGGGGCAATCAATTTTTTTTTTTGCCTCTTGCAAACGTTGGGACGGCTGAAATACAGAATTTTAGAAAAGTTAAGATGTTTTAGGTGAGAAAACAAGGGGTGTATTAACAAAATCAAGGAGGTTCGTTCGCGGCGCGGGGGGGGGGGGGGGGGGGGGTATATTATTAAGAAAAAACGAGGGGTCTTTACTAGGCTGCCATGGCAAAGACGAGTTCAGGAGGAGGTTCGTTCGCATTCGCATCTCGTTGGCCCTGAACGGCTTGGTCCGGGTTGAACTCGTGAGTTCAGCCCCGTCCCTTTTAGACTGTGCGGTTTGAGTCTAAACCACACCGATTCAGACTGCTTTCTAGTGAGCCCGCACTAATCCAGTCCGTTTTATTGTACTACTAGCACCCATTTCAACCCGACCAACCTGAGAACGAGGCAACACCCGCACCACAAAGGATCCTGCCCAGCCTTCTACTCCTCCTGACATGTGTCACTATTTTTTGCTAACTTGCCACTTTTTGCTTTTATGTAGGAAAAATTCTTCGCTTTTGCTGCGTGTAGCAAAAAAATGATTTGCAAAAAGAATCATGAGAGAAAGACCGAATTCGTCGGAGAGCTTGCCGGGATCTTCGTAGCAAAAAAGACACGCTGGCTGGTTGTAGCAAAAAAGTTTCGGATACCGACTTCGCTGGAGACCTTGCTGGAATCCTCGTAGCAAACAAGATATACTAATGTAGCAAAATGACTTGGACGGTTGTAGAAAAAAAGTTCACCGAAGACATTGATGGAGTGCTCGCCGGAGATCACGTAGCAATTTTTTTTCTATTGTTGCAAATTCGCAAGACATTTTGAGCAAAATATTTGTATTGTCGGAGACCTCACTGAAGACCTTATAACAAAAAAAATTATTGTAACAAAAATCGATCTCACTAGAGATTTTCGCCGAAGATCACGTAGAATTTTTTTTTGTCTAATATAGCTACGCCCTGTAACGGTTGTAGTAAAAAGGTTCTTCATATGATACAAATCCACACATTGTATGGTGCAAAACAACAATTGATTGAAGCAAAAAAAATCTTCGCATCATGCAAAACCAAAAAACTATTGTAGCACAAAATTATTCCCGTGATGCAAATACATAAAACTGTGGTAGTAATGTGGTGCCCGCAGCACCCCACTCCGGCGGGTCACCCTTGCGTTTGGTGCAGATGTCGTCCGCGCGGAGGAGGTCGTGCCCATCAGCAATAGAGGGATCAGGCGGATGGCGGCCTACATCTCAACCGAGCGGGGCCATGGGAGATTGAGGAGTGACTCATGGAGGCGGTGGAGCCGCTGGGAGGTGCGGGTCCGACGGGGGGTCGAGGTAGAGCCGGCGACGATGAGGTCGACGACATGCAGCCGGAGGAAGGAGCGATTGTTTGAGCATGTTTCCCTTGGCGACTTGGTGGCGGGGTGCGGGGTGCGGGCGATGATGGCCCTCGGCAACACGGTGAGGTGCGGCGGCGACACGGTTGGTGTGGGCGCAGTTTAGGAAGGCAGCACGCTGCAAATATCTCTCGTGAGTTTTTGCTAGTATAGTGGGCTAAACTAAATTAAAATTTTCTTAGTACCGTTGCAATTAGGCGCTTGTACAATCGGCTAGAATTGTTGGGCGTGGGCAGCCCGGACCGGCCGGCCCGACCTGAAAAAAGCGGGTCGGTGACTGCAAGCCGGGCCTAAGCTTCAGATCTATAGCCCGGTGACTGCGCGGGCTGGGTTCAAGCTAAAGAAGATACAAAAATAAGAAGAGGCCTGACTCGTGATCCACCGATGGCCCAGAGGATTTTGCACTGCACGGGCCAGGCTCGGGCCTAGTTTTGAGGCCCGGTAGCCCGGATGCGGGCGGGCTTTTTCCAGCCCGGCCCAAAATGCCCAGGTATGTGCATGGCTTTAGGCATTTCCTCTACACTCGTTTGGAGTACCACATGCAGTTTGTAAGTATATACTCGAGAGCGATGGCCGTGTAGATTTCTAATATGATCAGATTTGAAGTTTTAAACCTAAGCAAAAAATGATTGGTTCGATGACCGCACTGAACTCTCCTCAGTTTTCAAGTCAATGAGGTCAATGTTCTCCCTACATGTAACCTTGCAACTAAGGTCATGCAAGAGTGTCCATTTCTCCTATGAGTGATGTCACGGCATTTGGTGTCCACCAACTTTTTAGATATCATTTTTTTAGGGGGAGGGATAAGCACCTTACCTACCCATTATAAATGCCTTCTTCCTCTAAAAAAATGTTACACGCAACTTTTTAGATATTTTAAAGTAGATTAGATTCAGACTAAAATATATGAACATAAACAATAAAATGTGTCTAAATACATGTATATATAAACCGAGGTCTCCCGAAGTGCACCGTCGCTAAGGAGGGAGAGGGCCCCGACCCACTCTCCAGGGCGCGGGGAGAGGCAGGCCGCTGAAGGAAATATGCCCTAGAGCCAATCATAGAGATGATTGTATTTTATATGTATCCATGAGTTATTGTAATGTTCCTTGAATATCCATATCAGCCAACTTGTATTGATTGGCAATTATGTGAATTGTTTGTGAAACTCTTTACTTGTATGGTTATTTAAGAGTTGTCCCTAGTCAGAGTTCATGTGAGGACACACGTGAATATTAGACTAGCACATCGATTGGTTGATGACTATGTTTCGCAAGTCATAGACATGGGGATGTTAAACCAATGATGTGGACACATGTTATGAACATGGGATTGGACTGACCCAACTTGAGACTGGCAATTAGTTGTAGCTCTCTCTCTATACATCGTGTATGTTTTGTCCTTAGACCTGAAATTGTCGCATATACTTGAGATGTGGATCGACCTACTTTGGGGCTATCAGACGCTACTCCGTAACTGGGTAGTTATAAAGGTAGCTTTCGGGTTTGTCCTGAAACATGGTGCAAGGCATGGTCAATCAAGATGGGATTTGCCCCTCTCTATTTGAGAGAGATATCTCTTGACCCCTCGAGTGATCGGATCCAGAAATGCATGGTCGTGCTACATATGGTTAAGAGTTAACCTAGTAAAGGGATTTCGAATCATAGTATCGAGAAAGAGAGGTTAGCTTGGAGCTAGACCAAATATCGTAGGCAAAGGAAAAGACATATACTAAACCTTATGATGGTTCGTTCGATATGATCTTTGTATGCGTTTAGGAGTTGGCACGTCTTGCTAGAGACCACTACCAACTATTGGCAGAATAAGTATATTCGTGTCATGTCTATACATATATAAACCTATAGGGTCACACACTTAAGGGGCTGTAAGCCTAATAAGGATTTGATCCGAATTAGACCAGGCTTAGACTACTAATGGGCTGCTAATGTAGAAGCCCACTAGGGACGCCTATATAAGAGAGGATGGGGCGAGCTGACCAAGGTTAGACCTTAGACCATTCCACCCAGCCGCCACACCTCACGCCTGTGTTGCACGCGCGGACCTAGCAGTCCGGCGTCTGACGCTTCCACCCCGCACGTGTGGATACCTCGGAGGTGCTGCATCTGTGGCACTTGGACGAGCCGCGCAAGGGGAGCTTCTCGTGGGACGAGGATAAGGAGGAGACGTGAAACGTCTGCACTGCCTCGACGCGCTTCATCGATTCTGCAACTGCGCATCTAGCGGTAATCCCGTGATTTATGACAACAGTAATCCTAATATACGCGGTAGAAATTTTTTGATTTGCGCTAGTGTAGCCTACCCTTCAGCCGCCGTCGTCGGCGTCGCCCGAGCTTCGCCTGGCGACCCCTGCCGGTAGCGGCCACGAAGGGAGGCGTGTGGAAGTGGGGGAGGTGGCTAGAGGTGGATGAGCCCCGTCGCCCTCGAGGGAGCGAGAGGGGGCCGGAGTCGTCGATGTTGGGATGGTTCAGTAGATTAGATTCAGACTAAAATATATGAACATAAATAATAAAATGTGTCTAAATACATGTATTTCCAAGAAAAGTTATAAGGTTTTACATTAGTAAAAATAATAATAGTATATTTATTTCTCTCTCTTTTTTCTATCATGGAAGGGTCCCACAAGACTAGCAAACACACACCGGTACACACGTATTATTCGGTTCGCTGCCTTCTACCAAGAACAACCAATCCCATAGTTTGGTGAAGATATATGGGGGTGTCCCCACATGGCCACGTGCACGCACGTGAATGTGATGGAAGCAAATGTAAGGGAGAGGTAGTAGCTAGAGTGAACAATCATGCATGGTTGTTGAAGATTTCCTATGATTTTGATTTTGTAGGCATAGAAGTTTGTTTGATTCAATCGTATGCGATTCTTAGAAGGAGGTCATAGATTGCTTACAAAAGATTCTACTCGTGATACCAATCCTGCGTATCAAACAACCGCAACAAAAAAAACCCAAAGGATTTGAATTCTCCAAAATTCTCAACAAAACGTTTTGATTTAAAGAGGCCCCTTAGAGTATAATTTTGATTAGTAGCTAGTTTGTACTCCCTCTGTCCTGAAAAGGGGGTCTCGTATTTGTCTAAATTTTCATATATTGATATACTGAAAAACGTCTACATACATGTACATTCTCTTCGAGACAGAGGAGTGCTTGCAATGCACGTACAACTATGAACGAAATTATGATAACGGAAAATCACTTTCAAGACAAATATAATAGGAGTTCCCAATCTAAATATTCAAAATAATATTCATGGTCAAAGTTTCTAAAAAATCACATAAATCATGTATGAAACGTAGTAGTAGTACTACTACTAGTACTCCCTCCGATCCATATTACTTGACTTGGATTTATCAAAATTTAGACGAGACTATATATTAAATATAGATTCATCAAAATTTAGACAAATTTGAGTCAACTAATATGGATCGGAGAGAGTAGTTTTTTTTTGCGTACCAGAGGGAGCTCCTCAGGGCATAGTGTTCTCACACTAGAGAAGACGGTGAATAGCACGAGAGAAAACAACATTTTGTACCGTCGACGATGCCCTTATATACGCGGCAAACCGTGCCCGGCAGCCTTGATCTTTGTAGCACCCCGGGAATTAGGGTTAAACTAACATCAGATCACCATCTAAGATAAGTTCAACTCCCAAACACGAAAGATCACAGTATGATTCGGTAACATTACAGAACACAGGGATTTAACAACATAAGTTTAAACTCTTAGCAGAGTGAGATATCAGAGTTATTACAAACCAGAGGTCATAGACCCGACATTACATCACACAGCGAAAGCAAATTATGTTGTTCTACACAACAACTTAACAAAAGCCCTAAAAGGCCATAAACAAAAGTGACGTCCATCCATAGTCCTCAGGCTGCTACCTGGGACCCCCAACTACTCGTCGATGTCAACGTAGAAGTCACCTTCAGTTGCAACCAAATCCTCTGTAGAAAAACAACAATGGCGCAAGGCTGAGTACGAGAATGTACTCCGCAAGACTTAGATAACCTAGTATCTACATGCTCTAGCTAGAAAGGCTTTCTCTGGATTTACTTTTGCGAAAAGCAATCTTTATTTGTAAACAAGAGAGAGAAGAGACTCGTCTACTCAGAATCTTTTAAAAGGGATAAGATAGCGACTTCTTCATCTTGTTCATCACATTCTTGATAACCACCAGCTTTATCAGAACCTCCTATCTAGGATCACCCCCTCGATCCAGAGGAAGCATCCTTAAACACATGTGGATCAACAAGTTTTATAGTGGTTAATGTTATCTATGATCTTAAGTCCGGTCGCCCAAGTCGTTCATAACCGTGAATACGGCTTTTCGAAAAGATTTAACCCTGTAGGGGTGTACAACTTTACCCACGCACCAACCGACTCTTAATGCCAAATTATTAGCCCTCTTCCTTGGAAGGCCGGCAAAGGGTGGTTGACCACGACCTTTACCTTGCTTTCGCCGAGACCATGAGTCACGCAATAAGTATGATTCCGTCGTAACGGGTCAAATCCCGAAGCCGGTACTTAAAGATGTGAGGCGAGGTTGGTTCACCAGGGGCTCCATCGACCCCAAGCAACCCGGTCCACGCTTCCCTACCTGTTATGATGCACCTCCATCACCTCCTCTTTCGAAAACGTTTTCAATGTGTATGCCGAATAGAAAGTCCGAACTATGTGACTCATGGAATCTACTAGGCAAGTTAGTTAGTCGAGGGGTTGTCCAGGCCCCGTGTGGCTGTACGCTCGTCTTGGTTCCAAAGGTAAGAACTAAGTTCCTAGTGGCGGCGAGCATGGGACTACAAAAACCACACCCAACGTGGCCTCCCATACAAGCCTTAGCATGTTTAGTTAACTCCTTAGATGATGTCACCATCTCCTACTTCACTACCATCCTTGGCACCTCTGATTCATCGTTTGGATAGATCAGACGTTGTTACTATGCATGGCTAAGCTGTCGATAACAAAAGCTCTAACAACGCTCACATGCCAAACCTAGGTATGCTAGGAGCAGCGGATCAGGAGTATAAGGCTACAAAACGGAAACTGTGCAACAGATAGGTAACCCTAGCTACTGACAAAAGACCACATTGGAATTGTGTGCATCACAGCGAGAAAGTAATATACTTTGTAAAAGTAGGTTCAGAATGAGAGGCTACGCTTGCCTTGTCCGTCAGTAGACATGTACGGATCTTCGGTGTTGTTGACTTCAGCTTCGGGTTCGGATCCTATCGCGAAGAACCAATACTGGAAAGAAAGGCGACAATCAATACATGGCATCGATGCAATGCTCAAACAAGGATGATGATATGACAAGTTAAATTACATTGATATGAAACCCTAGGGCATGCTTGATAGTCTAAACGGGGTTCCGAGGGGTCCAAACCCTAGAACAGGGGATCCTCGAAATCACCTATGGGGTTCAATTAGTTATTCTAATTAAACTTGTCATGAAAGTTGGTTAACAATGTATGATTATAGTGTAATTAGATAGTTCTCATTTTTCTGAACATTTTGATATATTATTTGTATTTTTCTGATTTAAAATGAATTAGTTATAAATTTCCCCAATTTTAATTCATTTTAAATCATCATTTTTTAATATTATAAATAATTTATATTTTGGAATTACTTTTACATTTTTATTAAACAGAAAACATTCCTGAAAATGTTTATTTGACTTACAGTAGGGGCCCACATGTTAGGGATTTCTTAATTACAGAAATAATTTTACAGGAAAATAAAAACAAAAGAAAAGGGCTATGACACCAGCATGACGCCTTGCTGACGTCATCAATGGGGAAGCCCCAGGTCGAGCATGGATCCCTCGATCCCGTGCGCGCCTGGATGCGTGCTTGGCCGCGTTGGAGAGAGCGGGTCGTGGCCGACCTGGTAGTGGTGGCGCAGCCCTCGAATGGTCGCCGGAACAGTGTCCACGACGAGCATCCGTGGCGGCGAGCGGCGGTGTAAGACGCGGACGGCGAACCAGGATGCAAGGAAGGAAACGATGAGGTGCCTAGGCACCGCGAGCTCACCATGGTGCCTATGGTGGTGTCGGGGAGGCCGGGGGAGGTCGAGGTCGCCGGCGATGTCGACGGCGAGCGACAACCATAAGCGGAGAAGAGGTTGACGATGAGCTCGATTCGGTACCCCCAGCGTCGATTCCTTTGGCTAGACGAACCAAGACGACGAGGCGGTCCCGACGGTGCTCTCGGAACGGCGTGGGGTGGCCGGAGACGGCGGGACGCGGCGGATCCCGAGGGCTAGGGTTCGGCCGAAGGAGAAATTGGGGAGAAGAAGAAGATAGGGTTCGTCCTGGCGGCAACAGGGGGTCTTACAGGGTCGTCGGTGTCGGTAGCGAGCATCTTGGCGTGGCGGGCATCTCGGCGAGGCAGGAATGGAGCCGGCGTCGACACGTAGGTGCTCTTCCTCGCCGGCGTCCTTCTGGCGGAAGGTAGATGAAAAAGAAATAGGCGAAGGGGTACCAGGCCGGTTCCTGGGCCCCGGGTGGGCCGATCGACCTGGCTGCTGGCTGCTGCTCACGGGCAAGGGAGAGAGAGAGGGAAAGAAGATGGGCCGGCCTGGTAGGGCTCTGGCTCTATTTTTTCTGTCAAAACAGTTTTCTTTTTTTGTTTTGATTTCTGTTTGTAATTTGAAACTCAAATATTGTTTTGAACATTTCAAAAGCACCAGTGACTTTGCAAAAGTGTATAAAATATTAAGGGGACCCTTTTATTCAGTTTGCGCTCCACTATTTTTGTGATTTCCAAAATTTCAAAACCATTTGAATGCTTTTCAAAGAGAGGGAGGAAGGAAACTAGGGTTTAGGGTTTGCATTTAATTCAACACACTTGAGCTTATGCATACATTTTATTGATTTAATAAACAGATGCATGCAATGCTTAGGTACTAATTACATATATACAAATTTGAATTGTTACAATCTTATACTCCCTCTGTCCACAAATAAGTGTATATCTAGTTTTTGCCTAAGTCAAAATAACTAAATTTGACTAACTTTATAAAGAAATATAAAAACATATATTACATCAAATGACATATTATGAAATTAGATTTAAAAATAAATCTAATAATATCAATTTAGTGTTATAAATATTGATATGCTATCCTAAAAAATTAGTCAAATATAGTAAAGTTTGACTTAGAATAAGACTAGAAGTACACTTATTTACGGACGAAGAGAGTACCTATATTGGTGGCCGTGGCTGGTAACCGAAAGTGACTTACGGGCAAATGTCAGTTTCGAGAGGAGTACGACACTCCAGGTTCGTCGAATCTAGACACAAACGTAACCCCAAAAAACCAACCCCATTCGGCCGACATATATGTATGCACATCGAGGTGTCGTCCTCTTCGCATGTCTGAATCCACCTCGATAGAAATAAAGGCCTTGATCTTTTTTACTCGCTCTAATTCCAAGAGCAACAAACCTACTAAAGCAGGACATGATTATTAGTTTAATCACGCAGAACATGAATTGCAAGCGGGGCAGGTTTGTATATGGAGGTGGACGTGCGTGCCATTTTCAGATCCGTTGCGAGGAAGACCAGCTGGTAGATCTGCGTCGCGAGGACGACTCGTAGATCCTCGGCTCTGAAGAAGCCACGAACAACCGCCGTGAGGTCGTCAACGTCACGAGGATCTTCTAACCCCATCATAATATACAAAGTCTGTGTAGTAGAAGGAAAAGATGCTCAAGGATTTTTTAAAAAATCTACTCCTCTGTTTTTAAAATAGATATCATAAATTTATCTAAATTTGGATATAACAAGTTTACGATATCTATTTTAAGATTGAGAGAGTAGCGGATTTTCTCTTAACAATCTCCACCTTTTGTTAGTTTTTTAGCAATAGGTTTAGGTACTCAAGAGCTTCTCTTTAGAGAAATTTTTGAGCTGAAATCTCCACATCAATAAACTGATCATGGATACATCCATCTAATGGACATGGGTTGACCATGTGTCTTGAAAAAAAAACTGCCGTGTGTTCACTTTTCTCCATATAGGTATAGTAGCGCAGTTTCTCACACCTAAGCGCAGGCGCGCCAAGTGGGCCGTGTCTCGGCGTTTATAATGACTAGGTCCCACGTACGCGGTCCTAGCGGTATACTTACTACATATCTGGATCTTGTTATTTATAGACTTATTTTAACTTGGTAAGTGCTTTGATATATATTCATTGGCAAAAAAGTGCATTGATATATTAAAAGAATAAACCAAGTGGCTAAAAGTAGTTACTCGCTCCGTCCAAAAATAATTGACTTAAATTTATTTAGGTTCGTATATATCTATGATTTGTCTAGATTTTTTTATGTATGCCTAAACAAATCCAAATCACTTGTTTTTTTAACAGAAAAGGGTGCAGACGTACCCTTATATATTGCAGCTCAAAAATATTGTACATCGTGGATTACAAAGCATAGATGCCGAATCGAGTCGATTGCAGCAATCATAGGGCATACAAGAGTGTTATGAGCTGAGTTCCTACAAAAACTGATAGACTCAGACCATCGTGACCTTTTTGCATGACGAGCACATTTATGAGCAACCCCATTGATTTCCTTGAAAATATGAAAGGTGGAGGCTAGCATGGGTTGTGTTAGATTCTGGAATTCTATAGCTTGCTTTCTTATCTCTAAGATCATGTTATTGTCTGCCACACCAGGTGCTACTGTCTCCTTTGCCAAGTTTAGATTGTCAGTGAAGAAAACCGGCTTTGCGAGCTTCATTGCAGCAGCAAAGTGGCGAGCCAACACCAAGGCACGCACTTCCGCCTGTAATGGGATAGACACCTCCTTTTTGGATGCCATGATGAAAACATCGTTTCTGCTACCCTCCTGAAAAGATTCAACATAGTAAATGCCCACGCCAACAGTGGACAGAGCAGTTCCAGCTTGTTTCCTCCAGGCAGCATCAGCATAAATCTTTGGTCCTGCAAAATAAAAATTCGTAAGAACAGATATTCCAGGGTTGTACTTCGGAGCTTCCTTGGATTGGATCAGTTGCTCGGCCTCCAGGTCCCCGAGAAGAGCAAAAGTGTTGATTGACACCTCTTGAGGAGACGTCTTCTTCCTGTAAAAGAGCCGATCGTTCCTTGCTTTCCAGAGGCACCAAAGAAAGGTAAACAAGAATTTGAGATTAATGGTTGGGTGATTCTGGTTAAGTAGAGTTGTAATAATCTGAGAAGTGTCCACTATATTATTCACCAGGCTTTATAAAACAAGGAGGTAAAAGCCAGGCAGCTTTTGCAAAAGGACAAAAAAAGAAAAGGTGAATATCAGTTTTAGAAACATTACGTCTGCAACAAACCTTTTCAATGTGCGATGAGAACTCTGAGGCCCTATCTCTAGTGGTAAGCGCACCTCTTAGCAACCTCTAGGCAAAAGTCTTTACTCTGAAAATCATCCTTTTGTATTTCTAGACTTTTTTTAGAATTTTCTTTGTTGATTCCTGCACCAGTTCTGGTTTTGGCGTACCTATGTCAAAAAGCCAAGACAAACAAGCTATGTATGTGAATTTAGTATTACATTTCTCATTTGGCATGGGTTTCTAACAAAGAATATCATCTTCTTAGAAAGAATAATAAGAGTGTTTTTAATGGCTTAGACAATGCAATTGCTTTTAATCACTTTTTTTTTGACGCACAGAATAGGCCCAACGTTGTGGTGTCCTTTTAAACGTCGAGCAGACGAGGGGCGTGGCACACATGCCCAAGGAAATATCTGACATGTATGGTGGAGCATGCACTTATGGTTTTGCTGCACGACAAAGACAGCATGGCCAGCAATCATGATACACGTGGATGCACGTACTGTCAGCTATCAGTTACTCTTTCTGTTTTAAAATATAAATTTTTTATATTTATAAAGCAAGTGTATCTATATCTTTTAGTGTGTAGATTGATTCTAAATCTAAGTGAATCTAAATAATAAAAAAGTCTAGAAACATTTATTTTACAAAGCGAAAATATTTTATATTTTAAAACCAAGGGAGTACCATCCAGTGAGCCTTTCACCCTTTCTTCACCAAAGAAATGGTCCTAAATCCCCTCCCTCGTGCATACTCTATGTTAGCAATTTGTTTTGTTTCAGAGATGGATGTGTTATTGTTTGGGCCAAGCTCCAGAGCTGATCGATCGATGCAAAGTTGGGAATGTTTTTTCATCTGAATTGTTGTTTTTCAGTGATGATTGTGAACAAACACACAAGTAATGCCTCGTCAGTTTTAGAAAATACTCCTCGAGAAAAGGACGAACGCAAGTAAAGTTGCTGCCACCATCTTCTCACCAACCCAGCGTCCACAGTTCATTACCTGGTCCTCAACACAGGTATGCACATCCTTTTCAGACAATTTTTTTAAATATAATCTGTTCTCCTTTCAATTCATAGTGCTAGATAATTAATATAGATTGAAGAGAGTACTATATATGAGAGCTGATATACAGAAAACGAATTATTGTCCGACGTTTGTACAGCGCCAGCTCGTGGCCCTTTGTTGGCACGAAGGTCGGCCGCTGGATGAGTACGTCAGACTAGAATCGTCCAGGAAACATCGTCTGCATAGCGGTTTCAATAAATCTTTTGGTTGTATAATATACTAGTTGTACTGTAGTACCAATTTTAGTTACCGTGTATTTTCCTATTCAAGGAATGATTAGTATTATTGTGCTACTGTATTACTATGTGTTATTTATCTGTTTCAGTTGATCTATACGTTTCAGAAGAAATACTCCCTCCGGCCCATATTAATTAACTCAAATTTGTCTAGATTTAAATGAATCTAAACACTATTTAGTATATAGATTCATCCAAATTTTGACAAATCAAAGTCAATTAATATGGATCAGAGGGAGTAGCAAATACTATTGGGACTAACAGTAGTAGTAGGAAAAGGCTTAGGGCATCTCCACCGGGGCCGACCTATTCGGTCACCCCACCGGGTCCGTTTCTGTCTGTTTGGTCGGACCACAGTCGATTTGGGGCCATGGTCTGGCCTGTCCGACCGACCGTGCCCAACGGTGCGACCCATTTGTCCGCGCTTTGCCATCGCCAACGCCGGCGTATTTCCAGTATCTTCCCGCCGTCACGCCGTATCCCGCCTTTCTTTTCCGCCGCTTTCCGTGAGTTCTCTGTGTTCCGCAGCGTCTAGGCGCAGGCATAAATAGGGGAGACCGTCGAGCTATCTACGACCAGACCCGCACCACCGACAGCACAACAAACCACCATGCCTGGCCGCCGGCGTCGACCCGACGAGCTCCATGGCAACCCCAACATCGGCAGAGAAGAGGTGCCTGAGCGGCCGCTGCCCCCGTGGTGGCCGAACCCGCCGGAGTTACCAAACATGCTGCCTCCTCCGATTCCGGGGCGCCCGCGGATTTACAGGATGCGCACCTCGCCGCGTTGCCCTTTCTACAACCGTCATGTGACCACCGACGAGACTTTCATGATGGCGGTGGGGGAACGCGTCTTTCTGCCAGAGTACCGGCGATGGGACCAGCTCGCATTGGTGCGCGCCGACCTCCGGGAGGTGGTGCGAGCCAATCCTGACGATGCTTGCCTGCGTGCCTGCCTCGACCGAGCTAAAGTGGAGGTGCAGACGCAGCGAGCGATCATCAATTATCTCAATGACGAATGGTGTATCTGATCCAGCACCGGCGGCCGCGCGTAGTTTTGGGTTATGTGGTGTGCTTGTAACAAATGTTTTAGGGCTAGAATTAATATTTTCATTGCAAATGGCCAATGCCTACATTCATACATCATACATGGCGCGCGCACAGCCTAGCCTACTCGTCAGAGTCAGTGGAGTCGGAGTGGTAGCAGCGGCGGCACATGGTGTGGTCGAAGACGCTGACGCCGAACTTTCCTTCGCCATCGTACTTGAAGACGAAGGATGTTGCCCGCCTCGATCTGGTGCAAGCGGGAGAAGCACTCCCAGCCGTTGCCGAGTTACATCTGGTCGAGGTGGTCGGACTGCAAATCGGCAGGGTACCTGATGGTCCTGAAGCCGTTCGCCCGCAGCATGACATGCGGTGGCGCCTCGTCGCCGATCAGCGTCACGAACCTGCGGGGGAGGAGCAGCCTGTCGTGCGGCATGCCGAGGTGGATGGCCACGACGAACTGGGTGCCTGGGTCGAAATCTTCGGGCGACAATGGCGGTGAGGGAGAGCATGGTGGCACGGTGATTTGGCCGCTTCCTCCATGCCTCCCTCGACGTCCACGGACGTCGCGCCCTCCCCTCGATCCAGCACCACCGGCCATGGCTAGCTACAGGTAGTGGAGAATGAAAAGGATAAGGAGGAGAGGATGGTGTTTGTGGGGAGAAAATGGCCGCAGACGACCAGTTAAAAAGGGCTGGCATCGGATGCCGACGGAGGCTGAAGAGAGGGGCATTGAAGTGTGAAGCCAGTCAGTGTGCCATCTCGTTGCCATTGATGGTGTAGGCTGCCGCCGGTTAGCCTTCCGCGCAGCGCCTCTGAATCGCTGCCGCAGTTGCGTCTAAATCGGTGTTGCTGCGCGCGTCTGAATCATCGCCATGATGGCTGATTGGTGGGCCATCATCGCCAACGGGCAGGACACCCGCGTTGTCCGCGTACGTCCGGGCCGACGCAACCGAGTCTAGATTAGATGCATGGATGGGTCGAGCCGAACACTTTTTTTTCGAATGGATCGCCCCGCTGGGGCGCCACGCACGTCTCGCGCGTCCGCGCAGACAAGTTCGGACACGCTCGGACCGGATGGGTCGGCCCAGTGGAGATGCCCTTATAGCATTTATTATGCTATTAGCATTCGAAAAAAAGTAGGAGCCACCATTGTTAGGCAATATAGTAGCGGCGTTCAGAAATACCCGACTGCCACCATTATGATGTAGTCGTGGCGTTTGCGAAAGGCCGAACGTCGCCAATAAGTGGAGATCATGATGTGAGCCGGACCAACATAGTCACGGTGTTTCCCTATACTGAAGATGATGAATAGCCTGGCTACCAACGGCGTTTAAATGTATTGAACCCCACAGCAAGCTCAGGCGGGGACCAGTTTTCGTCCATAGATAGTAGCAACGGTGTTCAAAAATTGTGAACGCCACTAGTTGCGTCGCATCCACTATTTGCCATGTGTCCTCCCCTTTCCCCCTTTTCTCCTCATTTTCCCAATTCTCTCTTGTTCTTTTGGTTCTACACTCCCTCACTCTCTCGCACTCTCACTCTCCAAATTCTCTAAATCAAGCCAATAAATTAATCTTAATTATGGATCCTCTTGTCCAGACATTCTCCTCCACCCCCTAGCTAATTACCTCACTCTCCCATGCATTAACCTAATCATTCTTGCATTACCTTCTCCACTTTTCTTTCTCTCTTCACCACGTGTTGGATCAACATCGAGCTAGCGGATCTACATGGCACTCGATCTCCAAAGGTAAGGATAAAATTCGGTGTCTTATTATGATTGTGTGTTGCATGCATATATGTGATTTGTGTGTATAGTGTGATGGCGGCGACCATTGAGTTGCTCGCGAACATGACACGAGTTGTGTTTGTTCTTGTAGGTATACGGGAGTGCCAAATTTATTGGCGAAATATTGATTAATTTCTATTTCGTCAAATTAGACACTTATATATGTCCAATATTGAGCAAAGGTCATGCCGAAAGTTTCTAATAATTTTTCTTATATCTTGCATTGACTTCCATATGGATCGAAGCCCACAAGGCTTCTTATCGTTTGATGGCGCATACGTACAAAAAGCGTGTCAGGAAAATAAGATGTCCATATGCAAAATATAAGGAAAATGTTATGTACCAACCATTCTATAGAACTATTTTGATGCACTTGATTACAAATAATTTTATGCCTAGTTACACACGTTCGACACTTCATGGCGAGGAATAGGAAGAGGAGGAGGAGGTTGTTGATTTCGAGGAGGACCATCCGGAAGATGGAGGGATTGGAGGAGGGTATGAAGATGATGATGACAAGATGACCATGAAGAAGAGCACGGACAAGATGAGGTGCAAGGCACCCAAAAGTCATCCTTGTTAGCTGGCATTGTAGGCGACCCTGATTGTAAAAAGTTGTTTCGAAAGAAGATCGGTACAAAAAGGGTTGCATCTAAAGAGACAACAAAGTTGGAGCAACTGGAGAAAGATGCAAAAACTCCATTGTATGTCAGTTGCAATCCAGAGCACACTAGTTTAGACGTCGCGCTAAATCTTTTGGATCTTAAGTAAAATACAAATGCAACAACACATTCTTTGATAAGAAACTAGAATACCTACACGAGTTTCTTCCCGATGGGAACACATTGCCTACGAGTGTAGATGAGGTCAAGAAAACCGCCTGCCCTCTTGATTTGCCGATCAAAAAATACCACGCGTGCCTCTATGATTGCATCGTTTATTGGAATGAGTATGCAAACTTGAAAGAGTGTCCAGTGTGCAAAACATCCTGATACAAACTAGGAAGGAAAGCTCCTCATAAGGTTGTCTGGCACTTCCCGCTCATTCCACGCATGCGGCGGTATTTTCAGACCCAAAGGAAGCAAAGCTCATGCGTTGGCACAATGATAGACGAATGCATGCGATGAAGTGATAAGATACCATGCATATGGTAACCAATGTAAATTACTCGACATTGTTTTCTCAGATTTTGCGGGTGATGCATGGAACCTGAGGTTAGGTATGAGTACAAATGGAATAAATCCATTTGGCAACCAAAAGCACCAAACATAGCACTTGGCCCTTGTTTGTATGGATGTACAACCTATCGCCCTGGCTATGCATGAAGAAGAAGTACATACATATGGTTATGCTAATTCAAGGGCCAAAACAACATGATATTGACGTATATCTCAAGATATTTAGGGAGGATCTCTAGATACTATGGAGTAAGCCAGGGGTCAACACTTGGGGCGGATAATCTGGCCCCCACTTGGGGCAGATAATCCGGCCCCAAACTTCTCCAAAGGCTGGTTTTGTCAGGGGGTATACATACCCCAATTGATCCTTCTGCCAGAACTCTTGATTCATTTTGAAAAAGTGTTGTGTTTTTCATCTAGTTCTAGATCGAGATCTCCACATTCAACCACCCGAAGGCTCTGATCTTTAGGGAATCGAAGGAGGAGGCTTCAATCTTCATCGACACCAATCAAGCTCTTCAATTCCTGACATGGATATGCCCTATGGGTACCTGATGTTAGCCTACCTGGTCCAGCCCAGTGGAGCCCACGACAAAGGCCTACTACAATCATGAAGCCCAAGGAGACTTTGGATGGCCCAAGCCCAGAGAAAGCTCAACTTCTTGGATGACACGGTTAATCTAGATAGGAATTCAAAGGGGTTAACCCTAATCTGTAACCGACTCGACCTACCCCAGGACCTAGCCTATCTATATAAAGTCCAGGAGGGCACGACGAGGAGGGCACCTCATAACCCTGACACACATCTCATGCTAGATTGCATCTGCGCACCCTTGTAACTTTCAGCCTCGCCATCAATCTGTAGGGGTTCGTAGCATGGAAAACAAAATTTTCTATCGCATGAACACACAAAACCAAGATCCAATCTATGACAAAGCCAAGATCTAATCTACAAGATCGGTGCAACGAGATTGTAGAGAACTAACCCTCATAGATCCAAAGCATTTAACGAGATCGGATTCTCGTGGTTTATGTAGTCGATCACTTGCCGATCTCAAGATCGCGAAGATGATCCTTCCGGCGCCATGTTCCGGCAGCGCTTCCGCAGTCTGTCACACGTACGGTAGTCGATGAAGACCTTCCTCTCCCTTGTTCCAGCAGGGCAGCGAAGGTTCTAGATCTCCACGGAATCCCAGCAGCATGATGGTGTGGTGGTGGTGGAGAAGAGACTACTGCAGGGCTTCTCCTAAGCTGGAGCAGCTATATGGAGGAGAGAGGGAGGCGCCTGGCTGCTAGGGTTTGGGGTGAGAGCCAAGGGGGCACCCCACCCCTGCTTATATGGGTGGAGGGGCGGCGGCCAGGGTTCCTAGCCCTAGACAAGTATACCCCCAACTCCCCTTGGTTGGCGACATAGGGAGGGAGAGGGAAACCTAGTTTCCCTAGGTCTCCTTTCCTTCCTCCACTAGGACTTTGACTTTTCAAATTGGGATTTGACTTTCAAAACTAGAGTTTGATTCCCACTTCCTAGCCTTGGTCGACTTGACCTAGGGCTTGATTCCGCCAGGCCGACTAGGATATGGCGCATCCATGTGCCCCCCTTCCGTGGTAGTGGACCTTCTAGAACCTTCTAGACGCTTTTGGTGAAAACACTGAAAACATTTCTGAACCCCGGAAATTGACTTTCCTTATATGAATATTATTTTCCAGACCATTCCGGATCTCCTCGTTATGTCCTGGATCCAATCCGAGACTCCGAACAACATTCGGTCTCCAACTCATATTCCATATCTACTAAACAACATCGAGTCCTTAAGTGTGTCTCCCTACGGTTTGTGAACTATGCAGACATGATCGAGACACCTCTCTGATCAATAACCAATAGAGGAATCTGGAAATTCATATGGCTCCCACATATTTCTACGATGACTTGGTGATCAAAATGAACCATTTACATATGATACCAATTTCCCTTTGTCTCGCGATACTTTACTTATCCGAGGTTTGTCGGTATCTCTATACCTAGTTCAACCTTGTTACTGATAAGTAATCTTTACTCGTTCCTTATATGGCATCCCTTGTGACCTAGTCACATGCTTAAAAGCCAACTAGATGAAATTCCACCGAGAGGGCCCAGAGTATATCTATCCGTCATATGGATGGACAAATCCCACTCTTGATCCATGTGCTTCAACACATACTTTCAGAATACTCAATGCCACTTTTATAACCACCCAGTTACGAAGCGGTGTTTGATGTCATCAAAGTATTCATGCGGTGATGGTGATTAACATGATCTCATGGTCAAAGGTTTAGGTTACTATGTATTTAAAAGCTTATATCAAACAAACTTTAAATGACTTGATCTTATGCTATGCTTAACTATAGGAGTGTGTCCATCACATCATTCTCCTAATGATATGATCTTGTCATTAATAACATCCAATGTCTATGATCAGGAAACCATGATCATCTATTAATCAATAAGCTAGTTTAATAAGAGGCTTACTAGGGACTCTTTTACGTTTACAAAACACACAAGTATTAATGTTTCCTGTTAATACAATTATAGCATGGGATATAAACATTTATCTAAACATAATGATATGATAATAACCATTTTATTGTTGCCTCTTGGGCATATCTCCAACACAATCAAGAACAGACAAGCAGGAGTAGGGTTTTCCCTCCGGGGCCTGAACCTGGGTAAACCTCGTGTCACCGTGTTGTGAGTCTGTTAGTCGTTCCGCGATCTCCAGCGTCCCCTCCTTCTCCAAAACCCAAGTCCATAACAATGGGCATTGATGAGTCGAACCCTGGTCAATTGGCGTTGCCTGTGGGAATCAGGGGTGTTGATCGTGCGATCTCGACGGCTCCATCTGCTACAATCTTCGACTCCTCTGCGATGGAGAACCATCTTCTTTTTGGCGCCCTCGACTTCACCTCTCACTCTCCGGCCACCCGCAAGGATTTTGATTCTGTAGGAGACGGAGTCGAGATGATATTCGGGAGCTTCTGCTTCTAGGTGGGCTAGACTAGTACCCTTCGCCTCCCTGAGCACGTGTTGCCTCCGGCAATCATACCGGCTTCATGGGTACCACCAATCGGTGTCCTAGACGCACCGTCGCTGACATACGGTTCAGATGACAACATGAACTACAACTCCGATCTGTGTGATCCCCCTACGGATGAAGGAACCTATGGTTTCAGATCTGAAAGCTGCAGGAGCAATGGCATCCCCCATCGCTACATGTGCGCGGCCATTGTCGATGGTTACGTTAATGACGGAGCCAATACACCAGCTCCTCCTACCGATCCATAGGATGCTAATGCCGCGAATGCTGCCAATGTCACACATCCGCCAAATCCCAATAGGAACGGGCTAGCCGAAGCTGCTGATGGCGTCAATCGCATCCGCCAAGAGATCCGCCTCAACAACGCTTAGTGGCAAAGAGTGCGAGAGGCTGTGTGGGGTACCTATTCTCTACCGCTTGACTCCTCCTGCGACATGCTGATGGGCTACCACTGGCTCCTCATAAAGGAGCATAATCGGCAAGTTGAGCAGCACAAAGATCTCGAACAACGCATGTGAGTAGCCGATGAGTCAAGCGCTCGACGAGCCACGCTCTTTGTTGGCGGGTCCTCTTTAAAAGGCTATGACAGCCACAAATATTGCACTCGGCTAGAGCGCAAGGATCCTGCTGCTAGACGCGAGGCCACCAGGGCACTTGACCTGTCCTTCATGACGATGGAATCACATGGCAATGTCATGCCCAAAACACCGCAAGTCGCGGTCAGGGAAACTACCATGCACCTAGCAGCGAATCCGCCACCTGCCGGAGATCCCAGACATGCAATCCATAGATCTGCAATTGCGAGTCTCAGACTCATAGGAGCTGCACTAGTCGGTGAACCGTCCCTAGAACCAAAGAAAAAGGCTGCGGTGACATTCACCCAAAGCCGAACACCCTCATCCGACGAGGATGAGCATGACCTGTCGTGGCAATGCTGCAGTCCGCGGCAAAAGAGCCGCAATTACGACGCTCACGACGAGCTTACTCAGCACAAGATCAACAGATCATGCGTAAAGCGCGCATGCTCCACGGAGTCCTAAGACGAGGACATCGAGCTCTATAGCGCTAGATGCTTCAGCAGAGCCATACGACAGATGCAAATGCCAAAGGGCTTCAAGCTTCCTTTGGATAACCCGAAGTTTTGATGGTGTGCAGGAGCCGAAGATCTGGCTTGATGATCACATCTCGTCGGGAGCAAAAACACAGCCATGTAATGCCTTCAGCTGTAGCCAACGGGCGCGACTAGATCCTGGCTCAACAACCTCCCCTCCGGATCCATCCGAAGCTGGGAAGAGCTGGTGTACTGTTTCATCCACAACTTTAAAGGCACCAGCAAGAGACCAGCCTCAGTCGAAGAGCTACACGCCTGCTGCCAATGGTCCAACGAGTCCATCCGCTCATACATACAACGTTGGTCCATCATCAAGAACTCCACCGAGAACATATTGGAGGAGAGAGAAATCGATGCCTTCAATAATGGTGTAAAGAGTTGCGAAATTAGAGAAGAGCTGGGGCACACCAAGCCCAAAACAATCGACCATCTGATGGACATCGCCAATCGCTGGGCTAACAGCGAGGATGCCGTCAACCAAACACGTTCGGATGACGAAGATGACTTCGGTCGCAGGCACGATCGCCGAGGAAAACGAAGAGCGCGCGTCTACGATGATTGCGAAGAGGTCGACATGGTCGCGACTAGCTACGCTGATCGCCGCGAAGATGGAAACCGCAACAGCGGACACCACAATGGCAACTACCGCGATAGAGGGAAACCTGCACAAACATGGCAGCGCCGCAACCGCAATGACGAGCCATCTGCACTCGACAAACTATCAGGTCCTTGCATCATCCACTTCTACATCGACAAGCATGATGGCAAGAAGAAAGCCAGCCATGTGCTCAAGGACTGCAGGGAGTTCCAAAAGCTCCATGAGGGATATGCGCAGATGCGACGCGAGGCGGTAAATCAGGGGTTTATACCTGCCCCAGGAGCCGTCGCATATGGTGCCCCACCTCCACCACCCGGAGCACCCCCACAGCCTGCGGCTGTCCCAGCCCAGAACAATGGGGCAGAGCCATACCCGCGATCATTGGGTTCCAATATGATACAAAAGGCCTCCCCTCTAACAGGGTCCAGAAGACGATCACTCGCCAGGTAAACTTGGTCGTCACCTCTCCGCCAGCCACACCTGAGTACCTCAATGGCTCGGAGTCATGCATCACCTTCGATCGCTCAGAACACCCCTGCCAAATACCTCGCCCAGGCGACTCCGCACTAGTGCTTGAGGCACATATAGGTGGATTTGAGATGAGTCATGTGTTCATGTACGGAGGCAGGTGCATCAACCTCATGTTTGCAGCTACACTCGCAGCTATGCGGATCCCGCTATGCAACCTGGAACCATCCGACACAACCTTCCACGACATTGTCCTAGGGAAAGGAGTATACCCCTAGGAAAAATATGGCTCGATGTCATCTTTGGCACCCCGAAGAATTTCAGGCGTGAGCGCCTCGAGTTGGAGGTAGTCGAATGGCCTCCCAGTACCACGCGATCCTCGATCGCATGGCATTCGCAAAATTTCTAGCGGTCCCACACTACGTGTATCTGCTGCTAAATATGCCAGGACCTAATGGCGTCATCACCATGCCAGGGAGATTCACTAAGTCCGATAGCTGTGATCGAGAATTCAATAGAATCTCCTAGTCTTTTGGCATGCGAGAAGAACTGGCGAGGCTCAAGGAGCTGACGGACAACAGTCGGCCCCCAGTATCCAAGCAAAACACACATGAAATGGCTTTTTCGACTCCGCAACCAACACCAAGCCTGTGCAGGTCCACCCGACGGAACCCACCAAGACATCCCTCACCGCCAACAACCTGGGTTCCACATAGGAACTCGCGCTCGTCGAATTTCTCTATGAGCGCTGGGAGATCTTCGCCTGGTGTCTTGCGGACATGCCAGGAGTTCCCGGGGAATTCGCCGAGAACGCACTCATTGTTTATCCGGATGTGCGAACAGTCAAGCAAACAATGCGTCGACTTTCCAAGGGTAGAGATGAAGCAATTGGCACCGAAGTCAACAGACTCCTCGATGCTAATTTCATCAGGGAGATCAAGGAAAGCACATGGGTAGCTAACCATGTGCTCGTCCCCAAAAAGGACATGGACTTCCTGTGGATGTGCATGGACTTCACAGCCCTCAACAAGTACTGCCCAAAGGATCACTTTCCCCTACCGCGGTTCGATCAAATCATAGATTCCACCACGGGTTGCGAATGACCCTCATTCCTTGACGCCTATTCAGGCTACCACCAGATTCAACTGAAGGTGGAAGATCAGGAGAAAATAGCATTCATCATGCCGTTCGGAGTTTTTTTGTTACACGACAATGCTCTTCGGGCTCAAGAACACATGAGCAACCTACCAAAGGTGCATGCAGGCCTGCCTGAAGAACCAGATCGGTCGAAACATACAAGTTTATGTCGAAGACATAGTGTCAAAAACCAAGGAGAGCAAGTCACTAATCGACGATCTCCGTGAGACGTTCGACAACCTCGACCAGTTCAAAATCAAACTAAGTCTAGAAAAATGCGCCTTCGGCGTCCCATACGGACAGTTACTCTGATACTTCATTTTCGAATGAGGCATTGAGGCCAATCAAAAGAAAATCAAGGATATACTAGCCATGGAAAAGCCGAAGAACGTCAAAGGAGTCCAACAACTAGTTGGGCGAATCGCAGCACTCAGCAGGTTTTTCAGCCGCATGGGTGAAAAGGCTCTCCCCTTTTACCAATTGCTCTGCAAGGCGGACAAATTTGAGTGGACATCCGAGGCCGATGAGGCATTCGAAGACCTCAAGCGCTTGCTATCTACATCTCCCGTGTTGGTGACACCAACGGAGGGAGAACCAATGCTGCTCTACATCGCTGCCACACATCAAGTGGTCAGCACGACACTTGTGGCCGAATGACCCGAAGAGGGAAAAATCCATGGGGTACAACGCCCAGTATATTACCTTAGCGAGGTACTGACGCCTACAAAGCAAAGTTACCCCCACTACCTAAAACTCGCCTACGGGTATTCATGACTGCACGTCGACTGCGCCACTACTTCCAGGAGCACCAAATCGTGGTCGTCAATGACGCACCACTATCACACATCCTCAACAACCCCGAGGCCACGGGACAAGTAGCCTTGTGGGGAATCGAGTTGTCCCCACGAGACATCATCTATGAGAGGCGCACCGCCATCAAGTCGCAGGTTCTCCCCAATTTCCTCGTACACTGGATGGAGCTGCAGCTGCCAGACACTTCGGATATGTCCCAACTGTGGACGATGCACTTTGACGGATCCAAGCATGACGCCGGAGCTGCATCCGGAGTAATCTTGATGTCACCCCAAGAGGACAAGATGAGATACGTACTGCAGATGAAATTCCACGCATTCAACGACGAGGTCGAATATGAAGCGCTGATCCACGGCATGAAGATGGCCAAAGTCTGCAGCGCCACACGCCTAGTCATCTACGGTGACTCCAATCTCGTTTTCCAACAAACGATGAACGAGTGTGAAGCCCACAACAACAACATGATCGCCTACCACACGCTCTATAACTCACTCGAAGGAGACTTTGATGGTTGCGAACTTCAGCACATTGATCGAGAAAGCAATAAGGAGGCCGACAAGCTTGCCAACATTGGATCCAACTGCACCACAGTACCACCAGGCGTGTTCCTCGAGAATCTGTGTGCCCTCCATCAAGCACCAAATTCCGAAAGACACAGTCGATGCCATGGAGCACTCGGGGGCTACACCACCCGTGAAAATAGAAGCAGACGAAGACCTAGATACGGAGGTAGAGATGGTGAGCCTCATGCAGGTCCTAGCAATCGAGAGAACATGGACTCAGCCATACGTCAAGTACCTGGTGAGCATGCAGCTGCCAGACGACCCAACTGACGCCAGGCAAATCGCGCGACAATCAAAATCATTCACCATCATCAACGTCGAACTATACAAACGAAGCATCACCGGAGTGCTCCAATGGTGCATCACCAACAGTGATGGGAAGGCCATCCTCCTCGACATCATGAAGGCACCTGCATCCACCATGCCGGTAGTCGTGCCCTAGTCGCCCAGGATCCGTGAGCTGGCTTTTACTGGCCAACTGCGATGTGCGGTGCTAAGGACATCATCGAGAGGTGCAACGCCTGCCAGTGGTCCGCGGACAAACCACATGCACCTGGCTCAGAGCTACGACCCATACCATTGGCCTAGCCCTTTGCCCAATGGGGACTCGACATGGTTGGAAAGGTGCAGAAATCCTCACCGAGAGGCTACGTATTTCTCCTGGTGGTAGTCGACAAGTTCACCAAGTGGGTTGAGGCGATGCCTATCACAAACCAAACCGGTGCCTTTGCTGTCAAGTTCTTCCAGTCTATTGTCTACAGGTTCGGGGTGCCCCACAGCAATATCACTAACAACAACACGAATTTTACCTCGAAGGAGCTTCGAGACTTCTGCGAAGGCCTCAACATCAATGTTACATATGCTTTAGTGGCGCACCCGCAGACCAACAGTCAGGTTGAAAAGTCCAACGGCCTCGTCTGCAACGGGATCAAGAAACGACTCCTTCGCCCTCTCGAGCGATAGGAAGAGCCTGAGTAGACGAACTACCCTTCATCCTCTGGAGCCTACGCACAATGCCAAACAACACAACAGGCTACACACCTTTCTTCATGGTACATGGAGCAGAAGCAGTGCTACCTGCAGAAGTGCGCTACAAAGTACGAAAGGTCGTCGCCTACAGCGAGGCAAAATCAATGGCCCCACTCGAAGACGTCGTCGACCTGTTGGACGAAGCACGCGACATTGCCGCTTCCTATTCGACAGTGTATCAACAAAGCCTCCGCAACTACCATAGCCGACGGCTGCGCCCGCGATCCTTCGTCGAAGGAGACCTCATCTTGCGACTCAAGCAAAAGGGGCACCTGAAGCTCGAGTCACCATGGGAAGGCCCCTACGTGGTCACTGAAGTCATACCAGGTGGCGCCTATCGCCTCAAGGACGTCGAGTCCGGAGTAGCATAATCCAACCCTTGGAATGTCGCACAATTGCATCGCTTCTACCCCTAGTAGTTTACTTACAATAAAGGCTATTTAGCCAAAATATGTATCTCCAACTATGCGATGAATAAAAGCTAAGTTCCTTGGCCAAATACAATTTTCCTCGTGCACATCTTTATTTCATTCAATACACTCAGGGGCTGTGCCTCACCCTCGACTTCGTCGACTCATAGATTAAAACACATTCACCTGAGTAGCTGACCACGTCAGGCTAACAAAAATGGCATGCAAACCTTACAACATTACATGCAAAACACATATTATAAATTTTACAGGGGCAACAACAGCCCAGTAGCAACTATACAAATTTTACATGGTCATTTACAATTTTCGTAGGGGAATCATCTGCGACGAATAAGTACATTAGTACGATCATCAAAAAGGTGCACAACATCTTCGGCATGACGGGACACTGCCACGTAGTGGGGATGCATATTCCACGTAATGCCATCCGGCGGGGCGGGCGGTCCCGCTGCTATACCAGCCAAATCCACATCTAGTCAAAGCAATCGAACAAGCCAGCCCTGCCTTGGCACCCGCAACAAGCTGCTGGTGCACAAGTCCACGCACCACGTCCGCACTTCGAAACTTCCCCAACAGCCCAAGGAACCTCGATGGAGCCGCGTCTAATGGGAACATCACAGCCCATATAGCCGCTAAGGACGACCTCACGCATTTTAGCACCTGCAGCACTTGATGGACACGATCCTGTACTATCGCGACTATGGCACTCGACTGTGGTCTATCCAGAATAACCCTCCAGCCTCCAGCTCCTGTTGGGTGAGGCAGTTGAGTTGAATGGCAACATGATCTTTCTCTTCCTGCAGAAGTAGATTGACAACTACAATGGGCAACAGCTTAGGAAGCACTCAAAATAATAATAGTCGAAAAAGTAGTGGGAGGCGCCCAATACATTGGAGTTGTTCACCGATCTGCCAAAATTCCTCGAGCAAATATTCTTCTCTGGCAACAACTCGCTCCGTTTTTGACTTCCAGACATCAGCATGACCTCAAATGACAAGAACATCCCTTTCAAAGCTCCGAATGTGGTCATGCAATAAAGGTAATTGCGAGGCCTCACTCGCAGACGGATGGGCAGCAGTCCCGGCAGGTGATTGAGTCACCAAGTCAGCATTTGAAGGGCCCTAAGAGGTGCACAAGCAACAAGGCATAATGACAAGTGCAATCGACAGAAGTGCAAGTAAACACATATATTTACATCAAAAATAACCACCAGGTGGTAGCATACAAGTCATCGTTACAAGTGCCATGGAAAAAGCAGACTAAAAACTATAAAGGCAACTACGCAACAGAAGGATCCTACGGGGCAACGGCATCTGGAGGAACTTGGGACTCCAGGGCTCTCGCCTTGGCCACCCGCTGCTGTTTTAGCACATAGGTGGCTAGAAGATCAATCAGGCAAGGACCATAGTGCTTGCAGCGCAAAGCAAAGGAAGCACATGCTACCTCGGTGTCATCGGCCGCCACAGGCATCTTGGCGGTGATTTGGATCAGGTTCAGTTGCCCGCCGGATGCCATCGCCATTGCTAGGCCAAGGGTAGCACCCACACCCTTTTGGGTCATGTAATTCGCAGGTGCGTCACCCGCCAGCTCCTCTGCCAAGGAGTCGACGTCATCAAGGGCTACGCCCTTAGGGAAGATCTCCCGATAGAAGCAGCTGAGGACCTCCTTGGGCTTGCCCAACGTTTCAACAGTGGAGCTGCAACGGTCTTTGACCGTAGCAACAACATCCGCGAGAGGCTCCCCATGATCCATGAAATTGGGATCAAACGCAATGTCAGTGGCATCTACAAGAGAGGGGGTGTAAAAAAATATTCAGATCAAACAGAAGAAGCAAAAACAAAAAACAAGGAGAAGAAGAGAAATAATTACTCACCCGACAACGCCTTGGCAGCAGCAATAAGCTGCTCCTCCATGGCCTTCTCCCGAGATGCAGCAGCAGCCGCAAGTTGCTCTTCGTGCTCCTTAGCTTCCAGCTTGCAGTGCTCAAGGGCCTCCATGGCATCCTTCGCCTTGGTCTCCGCCTGACTGTGCCTCTTTTCGAGTGCGTTCAACTTATAGAGAGCCTCATTATTCACATTTGAGAAAAGCAAAAAAGATCAAGAAACAAAACTCACCATTGGTACCCCAGGAAAACAAGCATAAGCATACAAACCTTGGAGCTATTGAAAGCTTTCCTCCAATGTGAGGAATTGTTGCTCGAGGTGGTTGATGTCACGAATGAAGGGTTAAAGAAAAAAGTAACAAACAAGGTAAATAAATGACTCGGGGGCTTGCCCACGTCCAAGGGTTAGGTGGTTACATGGCCACCCGAAGAATCCGAAGGAGCAGCTCGCGTCTTCCGGGTAACAACCACACGAGACCTCGGCTTCGAGGAGGTCGAAACGGTGCCACTGGAGTTGGCCGGTATCTTCGGGGAGGAGGTCGCAGGCTCCGCATCCACCATCTTCGAATCTACGGCTGCCTCTTCATTCTCATCCTTTAAGGATTCGTCTAAGGAGGACATCCTAGCATAACGTAAACAAGCAAGTCACTCGAAACATCGAGAAGATCAAAAAGAGGAAGCACAATCACAAAAATAAAAGCATCTGATACTCAAGAAGGGATGTTGGAAATGTTGAATACCGGCGTCACCTTCGTATTCTTGGACTACGGTTGAGGAGTCACGGCATGGATGGGAACCATAGGAATGGGGGAGGTAGCACCATCACCGCCAGAGTGACGCTGCAGGAAGGAGGGCCCTTTTGGAGTTGGCGAAGTCGTGGCATCTGAGCTCTCTCTCTAGGCCCTATTGCGATAAACCTCTTCGCTATGCTCGGGGGCTTCCGCAGTTGGCAAGTGCGCAGGAAGGACGGTGGAATCAGATTCTGCATCCCCGTCATCTTTCGCAGCTATGTACTTCTCAGGAAGGGGAGGCATCATGCTCTCCACCTTAAGTTCCTACGGAACATAGAAGACATGTAAAAGTCAAATACAGAAGACACGGACAAAATAAAATGCATAGCGTGCAAATACAAGACTCACATGTGAAATTTCCTTCCTCCCACTGAAGGGGGCAGTCAACGACTTCCCCGACAGCTCCTCTCGGCCCTGTACTTCAGTAGGGGTCGAAGCGCCTGGTTGAGGTCAGCCGAGGACATCTCCTCAGCCGACACTCTCATCGGGTCCGTAGAGCCAAAATACAGAAACACCGGGTACACCCTCGCCTGGAGGGGCTGCGCCCGACGCTTAAGGAATGTCCGGATGATGTCGACGCTGTGGACCTCCTTGCCTCGCACCACCTGGAGTTCCTCCACTCGCTTGTATAGCTCCTCCACCACTTCAGATTCACCCTCCTTAACCTCGTTTGATCACGAGCGTTTTTGGGTGACCACCTGGCTGGCGTCGAAGGGAGCCAGTCAGTAGTGCTGGCCATTGAGCTTGGAGTCGCGAATATAGAACCACTTACTCCTTCATCCTTGGATGGATTCGCGGATGTGGAAGGTGAAGTATTGGATGTTGGGGCGGATGGATATCCTGCATCCGCCTAGTGCGTAAATGCCGCCAATACCAGACTGTTTCTTCAAGGAGTAGAGTTTCTTGAAGAGGCTAAAGTGGGGCTCGATGCCGAGCTAGCACTCGCATAGCGTGATGAAGCATGCAATATGCAAAAGAGAGTGGGGCGACAATTGATGGATTTGTAGCCCGTAAAGGAAAATGATCCCACAAATAAATTCTTAGGAAGGGAGAGAAATCCCACGGATGACAAACGCGTAAAACATAACCCTGAAGCCTTCGGGTGGGTCCGGAATTACCTTAGAGTCAGGAAGAATGGCGTCACCCTTCTCCTATGAGATCAGGCCGGATTCACGTAGGTGACACAAGTCCACCTCCCTCATTTTTGACCGCCACTAGCTTCCATCGGTGACACGACTGGTGGTGGTGGCTTTCTTGGTGACGCCAGTGATGCTCGTACCAGCGGCAGCAGAGGCAGACTTCTTCGACTTTCCCATCCTGCTAGAGAAACGTGCAATGCGATGGGCATGAAGGAATGAAGATGGGAAAATGTGGAGGATGTCCAATCCACATCACACAAGAGCTCTGGAAATGGAGATGGTAGATTGACAAGAGAAACAGAGGAGCAAGCGGCGAAGGGGAAAAATACCACAGCTCCTCGCAGTATAAAACGACAAGGACGATGATCTAGAGTCATTGATCCACTAACCCTAGCACGTTCCCTCCATCGCTCCGTACACGTGGCAAGCATCGCCCGAATCGTCGCAAGCACGCCGTCCACTACGTGCGGAAATCAAGGAGACGCAGTAATTATCATGTAAACTGCGCGTGACTAGTCAAATCCAGGTTAGAAAATGGGACCCACAATCGTCTCGTCACATCGCTGCTGCTACCATGGAAAGTGAAGACCAGCAATGGCTCTGACCTTTTGACTCCAAAATAAAAAGTACTTACTCGAGTCTGCGACTCAACCAATTACTCGGGGCTACTCCTATCAGGAGCGCTGGTCGCACACCTGCGGTTCTGGCACAAGTCCTCTGGTCAATCAAATCAGGAAGCTTTGAGTCCTCCTTCGAGTCTGTGACTCACTTACGGACTCAGGGGCTACTCCCATAGGGAGCTGGGTCACCCGAATAGTTTTCGGGTCATTGTATTGCATGACCGACAATTTAGAGTTTTTGCTCGAGTCTATGACTCGAACAAACACTTGGGGCTACTCCATAAGGAGTGCTGGTCGTGCAATCGAAAAAGCACTAGCGTTGATGGCATCCACAAGATTAAAGTCTCCGCTCGAGTCTATGGCTCGAACAGACACTCGGGGGCTACTCCCATTGGGAGCGCTGGTCGTTCACCCTATAAACCATTTTAGTGAGACCCTTCGGATATTCCATGACCAATGATAAAAATAGATCTAAAAAACAATTGGCAAGTTTGCCCAAAATAATACTAAAAGGATAACATCTCCTTAGTCACCCAAAATTCCTCCGCGACAATGAACTTTCGGATGTTGCATCTGCGACGCAAAGATAAGACCTACAAATATCATTTGATGGCCTAGTAACACACATAACTATGCTCTGCCAGTAACATGCCATGTTAGCTGGCACGATGAAAAATCCCGATAGACTCGTTGGGTACATAAACTTAAAACACTGAAGTTCAACTCTTGTAAGACCTCCATGGCCTGAGTCGAATTACGTCAGCAATTTTTCGGATTCGAGTCGAGGGACTCGAGTCTGAGTAGATCATGTTGTTTTGTCCAAAGACAGTTAAAACTGACCCCGACTGTTGAGAGAGTTAGTCACATGCATCGACTGTCCCTATGAACTAGTATATTCACTCGAAACTTCCGGTGAAAAGCACTCGAAAGACTAGAGAGTCTTCAGTTGAATCTACGATTCGACTGAACACTCGAGTGCTACTAACATGGATATGCCCTATGGGTACCTGATGTTAGCCTACCTGGTCCAGCCTAATGGATCCCACGACAAAGGCCTACTACAATCGTGAGGAGACTTCGGATGACCCAAGCCTAGAGAAAGCTCAACTTCTTGGAGGACACAGTTAATCTAGATAGGGATTCAAAGAGGTTAACCTTAATCTGTAATTGACTCGACCTACCCCGGGACCTATCCTATATATATATAAAGGCTAGGAGGGCATAGGGAGGAGGGAACCTCATAACCCTAGAACACATCTCACGCCAGATTGCATATGCGCACCCTTATAACTTTTAGCCTCGCCATCAATCAAGAACATACAAGAATGAGTAGGCTTTTCCCTCTGGGGGCCTGAACCTGGGTAAACATCATGTCCCCGTGTTGCAAGTATGTTAGCCGTTCCGCGATCTCCAGCGTCCCCTCCTTCTCAAAAACCCAAGTCCATAACAATGGGCATTGACGAGTCGAACCCTCGTCAATTCCCCTCCATTCACTTGGAGGATTCTTGATCTAGTATTTCTTGCAAATATCAAGATCTCTATTTCGGTTGTTGATTAAAATTGTTATTGTGGTATCTTGTTGTCATCACAGAAGCCTCCAATTCAGTTGGTGATGTGTGACCTGCTAGTGTTGTAAAAGCACCGGTTCCTGCCTCGTAGGGTACCCAATAGTGGAAAGGTGGATCAGGCCTTTGGTGGCGAGATCCATCGGGGAATAGGGTGAGTCCTATTGTGGCGTGGTGGTCTTAGTAGCGCCCACCCCTCCAACGCAGACGTACTTCCCTTAGCAAGGAAGGAACTGCGGGCAAACAAATCATGTGTCTCCATATGCTCCACTACGGTTACCTTGTTCCTCGCTTTTACTCGCTTAGTAGATAGGTTTGCATATATGGAAATTCTCTGTAGTTGCATATCTAGAGAACTTACCTTTGTGTCAATCCTAAAATTGAAAAAGAATTAAAATTTGGAGTAGCACCTATTCACCCTCCTCTAGATGCCCATACGATCCATTTCACCCCTCACCCTCTTTATTCGGGATTAACCACCTAAGAGAAGCATGGGTACTAAGGGAGATGGGAGTAAGGCTGTGGACATGGTCACCATGAATGATCTCAAGACGTTGGAAACAACCTTGATTCCTGGATACCAAAATGGAAGAGATGCATGAAATGATAGCGCGTCTCTCTCCATCTACAGCCCCTCCTCCATTTTCCTCTAAGGCCACACTCCAATCTATAAGGAGAAAGCTAATGCTAACTCCAAGGAAGAAGAGTTGGAGGGTGATCATAATAGTAAGAGATCCTCCTCGAAAAAGGGAAGTGGCAAGGAGAAATATTGTGAGGTTCCTCACTTATATTCGCCTGATCCACAAATCCCTCACCCACATATAAACAATAGGGGTGATCCACCCAACATTACTACATCTCCTTTCAATCAATGGCAATTTTTAATGAAGTCTCATGTGTGTAGCTCATCCATTGAGTTATGGAAAATAATTGAGAATGGTCTTCATGTTGGGGATCCAAACAACTTGAAAAGAAGAGAGGTTATGGACAACCAACTTAATGCAACGACTCTACACATGATTCAGCTCGGTGTGGGTCCCAAGGACATGCCACATATAGAACATCTTAACACTGCTAAGGAAGCTTGGGATTCCCTCACCGAACTATTCATTGGAAATGAAAGCATGAGAAGGAATAGGTATGATGCTCTAAGTAACCAAGCGGAAGGCTTCTATATGATGGATGGCAAGGACCACGAAGATATGTATAGAAGGCTCAAATATATTTCCACTACATTTAGAAACCATGGTGCAACACATGTTGATGACACTGATGCGGCTCAGATCACTATAGAGATTCGTTGGGAAACCCCAAGAGGAAGGTATGATGAGTACAACAATAAGTCTTCCCTCAGTAAGAAACCAAGGTTATCGAACTAGTAGGAGGAAGGAAACAACTCAAAGGTGTTGCTAACAACTTGGAAACCCGCACAACACAAACTCAAGACTTTGCCCGAACAAACAGTGAGGTTGTCAATCTCACTGGTTTGCTGAAAAGAAAGGATTAAACGTATGGTGTGGAAGGTGATGGTGGCTTGCAGAAAGTAAATAGTAACAGTGGAAGATGTATCAATGGTAAAGATTGGACCAGGGTCCACAGTTCACTAGAGGTGTTCTCCTTAAGATAAACAACATAACATGCTGGGTAAACAAATTACAGCGGGGCAATTGACATGACAGAGAAGGGCATAACAATGCAATACTAGACATTCATGATACTATGAGATTCGATTGGGCATTACAACAAGATACATAGAGCTCCATCCAACTGCATCTATGACTAGTAATCCACCTCCAGGTTATCATCCGAACCCCCTCCAGTATTAAGTTGCAAGCAACGGATAACTGCTTTAAGCAAAGTGTGTAAAGTAAACAATACAATTGTTCCATGAACAAAAGATCATTGTTTTTATCCCTAGTAGCAACATCACATCTACAACCTTAGAGATTTCTGTCACTTCTGCAGATTCAATAGAGGCATCAACCCACTATCGAGCATAAATACTCCCTCTTGGAGTCACTAGCATCTACTTGGCCAAGATAGTTACTAGAAACGGAGAGCATGCGCAATCTCAAACAACACAGACATGATAGAATCAATAAGATACAACCATTAACCAATATAGCATAGTAATCTCAATATCCATCGGATCCCCGCAAACACAACATGCATGATTACAAATAGATGATCTTGATCATGAACGAAGCTCACAAGATCAAGACATGACAGCACAAAGGAGGAGAAACAACCATCTAACTACTGTATGGACCCATAGTCCAAGGTGGATATACTCACGCATCATACCGGAGGCTGGCATGGTGATGAAGAAGGCCTCATCCCTCCGACAGGGTGCCGAGAAGAGCTTCACATCCCCCGATCTAGGGATGATGGTGGCGGCGGCTACTGAATGTTTCATGGAGATCTGATCGGGTACTTAGGGTTTTGATATTGGGGGCTTCTTATAGGCGAAGGGGGAGACCGAGGGGGTGCCCGAGGTGGCCGCACCCCCGAGGCATGGGCAAGGCCTGGCCGCGTGGCCAGGGGGTGTGGGCCCCTTGTGGCCCTCCTCCATCTCGTCTTCTGGCTCTGTGTTCTCCTCGGTGAAATATTGACTTTGGCTTTTGTCCCGTCAAATTCCGAGAATATTTATTTTCTGACTTTTCTGGAACCAAAAACAGCAGAAAATAGGCAACTGACACTATGGCAACTTGTTGATAGGTTTGTCCCAGAAAACTTATAAAAATACCTCAAAGTGTAGACAAAGCAAAGCAAAGTGGATACTAAACAAGCATGGAACATCAAAAATTATAGATACGTTTACAATGTATCAAGCATCCCCAAGCTTAACTCCTGCTCGTCCTCGAGTAGGTAAGTGATAAAAAGAATAATTTTTGAGCTGACATGCACCACCACAATCAAGATCAAACCATTTGCAAGCATTGAAAGCTAGGATCAAAGTACTCTAAACATGAGCATGAAAGATGAAGTTCTAACATTAGTACAAAGTAACTATGTTACAACATGGAATGATACAAACAAAGATTCGTGAATAACAATGCATTGAAAGACGTTTGTTTGTTTCACATATAGAAAACATAGTGTCACATCCCAAAATTCTCCAAATTTTGAAATGTGAAAAATAAATAAGCAAAATAAATAAATGTTGAAATTTAGGGCGAAAAGAAACTTTTTGCTTCTAAATGGAAACCTCAAAACCTTACTTGAACAAAATTTGAATAAGAAAGCAACAGACAAATATTCAAAAGATCAAATGCATTCATGCATGGAAATAATCTTGAATTTAAACACTTGGAAAAATTAAACCAAAACCCTAAAACCCTAATGGAATAAATCATTTCCAAAATCTCTCTAAAACTATGGATTTGTTCCATATAAAAATTTAGAAACAAACATTTTTAAATGATAAACAAAATATTATAAAACCATGGAAATTGGTTTCATTCAATTTGGAGCCATGGATAAAAACTTATGAATTTCATAAGATAAAAGGAAATAATTTCCAAAGCTAATAAAGCTCCTAATTAAGAACAATAATAAAATGTGAACAAAGTAATACTAAAAGGATTTAAAAAGATAAACACATATTAAATAAAATTATACAAATTGGAATCACCAATTTTGGAACTATAAAAAAAATATATGAATTTTATAAGATAAAGAAAGAAATAATTAAATAAGGAATATTTAAAAGTCAAATTAAATCTTGGCCATATCCATAAGCAAATGGAATAAAGATAATCCAAATAAAATAAAGGAATAAAGATTATTTAAATAAAATTATATGGGCTTTTAACCATATTCAATTTTATTTGAATAAAGACAAAAGGCCTAATTTAATTAAATAATAAATCATAAGGGATTATTTGGATTACTCCAAGTTGGATTAAATAACACCCTATTAAACAGTATAAAAACCCATTGAAAGTTTGGAAAAGGTTTGAAATCAAATGAGTGTTTGAATCATTTGAATAAAATGAAAACATAAATTAGAAATGGAAAAAGGAAAAAAGAAATCAAAAGAAAAAAAGAAACAGATCCAACCCAACAGACCAGGCCCAGCTAGCCCAATCTGGCCCAACACCATAGCCCACCCGGCTCTCTTCCTCTCTCTGCCTTGTTCTTTTCTGACCCACACCCGTACCCCTCACCTCGCTGACGTCCAGGCCCCACAACCACGTTAGCATCATCTCCCTCACCCACGCGACCTGTTCTTTTCCCCCCTCCCCGACCATTTCCTGCGTTAATCCCTCGGCTTCAATTAGCTTGATTCCACGATTAAATCCCTCCTCTGACCATGCTCACTTAAACGCCTCTCCCTCCTCTCTCTTTCCCCTCAAACGCCGCACCCAATGAGCCCCTAGGCTGCCCCAATTTTGCCCAAACCACTGCTGTCTTCGGCGACCCTCAACGCAAATTCCGGCCAGCCCCGACCACCTCCTTGCCCCTAGTTTCCACGATCTTGATCCCCAATCCCGTGTGCACCTACTAGTGGTCTCCACTTTGTCGCGCGCGCCCTAGACCGTCGGCTCCGTCTTCGTCTGAGCGCCATCATCATTTGCCGCAACTCCGACGAACTCTCCCGGTAGCTTCCGTCCGCCCCTATCATTCTCATTGATGCTCCCTCACTCGCCATGATCTCACACGTCTAACGTCACCTCTGCCTTAGCATGCTCTATAGCCTCTCCTTCGACGACGTCTGAGCGCACCCGACGGTAGCAGCAACTCCGACGAGCAATCCCCATCGAACTCGTGCGCCCCTTCATCAGAGGAGATCACGTTGAGCATCGTCACGTTGCTGCGAATCTGGTAATGCCCCGCATCCTCTCCCTTGCTTCCTGTTTTCACCGGATCACTGCCACCAGAGCGCCACCATCGCTCGTCGCCAGTCAGCGCCGCCAGATCTTGGTCTATGCGTTGTGAACCGTTAGATCCAGATCGCAAGGGTTAGATTAGATCATTAGTCGAATCGGTATTGAGTGATCTATGCCGTGTGATTCCATTTAAATCCAACAGCCTGCGTAGCTCGATCCCGCCGAAACGGTATCGACCAATTAGAATAAGACACGTGGCCAGACTATTGTTTTAAAATCAGAAATAGATCTATTAGATGTTTGAGTTTGAAAAATTCATAACTTTTCATCTGTAAGTCCAAAAATTACAAAATTTATATCAATGGATTAAGAAAAATGAAACCTTTGAAACTGTGGTCTTATTTTAGTATTTTTATTCTAAAAAATTAGGGGTTTTTGCAAAAACATATTTAAGAATATTTTGAGTATAAAAATTGTTTTAAAAATGATTTTTGAGTAAAATCTTTTGAAAATGGATTTGTTTTGAACCCTCTTACCATAAACACTAACCTTTGAGTTTAAAAATTTATTTGGCTAACACTAGAAATTATTACTTTGAATAAAAGCATTTCTAGCAAAACAAAAATGATTTAAATGGCCTATTTTCACTAACTTGTTCTCAAATGTTTTGCCACTTTTATAAATGACCAGTAGGTGTTTTTGAAATATTTATTGCCTTATTATAAACCACTTTTTAAATAAAACAATCTTTTGCATGCTTGAATGCATTTCTTTGTTTTTATTATTTTATGTGGTGAATTGTTTGAATGCTAGTTTGAATGTGTACTTGCTTGATTGAATTGTAGTGAACTTTGAAGAGTGATAATTGAAAGATCAAGGAGTGTACCTAGACTCTCTACTAAAAATGCAAGTGATGCTTCATATATTTTTTCCTATTATTTTGACTAAGCATTAGTGATATTTTGAGTCGGACTTGCATGGAAATTTTCTTAAGTATCTATACTATGCTATGCCTTGGGAAATCCTAGTAGATGTTGTCTTAGTAGAATTATCCTAAGTTAGGAAACTTGCCATGTTATCATGCTTAGCTTAGCTAGTAGAAAACAAGGGTGGATTATTCATGCTATGAAATATTTGTAAGTCTTTGACTTGTGTTTTTGACTAATAAAACAACTAAGTGAATGAAACACCTGGGTGGAATGGTAATTGCTTGGATGGATTTGTGTTGAGTGGTTACACAAAACCCATTTCTATGGTTCACCTTGTGTATATCACTTGTGGAATGCCACCCAGTAACAAAGAGATTTGAGATGTTAAGTGTTGAGAAGCTTCTAGTGCAGCCACATGGCAATACGGGCTCTGCCTTGATCATATAGGTTGCAATAACTTAGCCAGATGGACAGAAGGTGGTAGGGGTGATAGGATGGAACGCGTCCATTTGGTCTAAGGGAAGGCTTCTGAAAGATCTCATCTCGATGCATGTCGAGTCTTGTGGGAAAAGTGCACCACCTCTCGAGAGAGTAAAACCTAAGTACTTAGCCGTGTCCCCGTCAACAGACAATTTGAGCATCAATACATTGAAGCTATCAAGGATCTCCTCATCCCTATTTCTAAGTTAAAAGCTTGTGGTTGAACAAGGGTTAAAGGTTCACCAATTTCTATTGGTAGTTCCTTGGGTGATTTTGACAAACAAAAACTTAGTGTTTTCAACTAATATGGAAAACCTTATTTGAGCAAAGCAAGCCTAAGCTCCACTTAGCCAAATGCATATAGATGATAGATACCACTATTCTACCATAGTATCACTTTCCAATACAATTCAAATGCCTTGACCCTTGTGGTTGTAACTTATTATGTTGGAGGTTTGTTTGATGTTAGTGAAGTTTGTTGAGTCGGGATTACAAGTCTACTACCAACATGATTGCTTGTGGAACTTGAAGATGAAGGACTCCATGCTATATAGTTATATCTGCTGCATTGTAATGAGATAGCGTTATGAGCTATGTAAGATGTAATGAATTATTTTATTCCTGGTTATAAGTTGTAATATGACCTTTGTTTCTTGATATTACATGTTAAACTGTGGATGCTAGCTATTCGATCTAGGGACTAGCATTGTAAACACAGGGATCTCTACCATATCAGGTTGGGACCTCTACACATAGCATAGTGCCATTCAGCTTGCCGCATGGAGTAGCACATAAATGCATAGGACACCTTCAAAGTTCATAAGGGTGACTAGATACAAATAGTTCAAGAACAAGCAATATCAACAATATGAATCAATCAATAAGTTTTGAGACAATGCACATAGAACTAAGAATGGCAACTATGCTCTCTTAATTGGTGCCTAAGGATAGAAGGTGGAGACTCAATATAATAGTGGAAGAAAATCCCTTCAAAGGGAAGCAGGGATTATAGGTTTCGCAGCATAGAAAACAAAAAATTTCCTACGATGGAACTATGTACCAAGATCTATCTACTAGATACAAACAACAGGCGGATGTATATCCGTAGAGAACATACCCTTGAAGACCGACAAAGCTTAACGAGTTCAACTCGTGGTTGATGTAGACGATCTCTTGCCGATCTCAAGATCGAGAGGAAGTCCTAGCGCCGCAAAGCAGCAGCGCATCCATGCTCGCACACACGTACAAGACACCGAGCAACCTCCGCCTCCTCGCTCCAGCGATGCAGCGGAAGTACAACTCTTTCTTGCCGAATAGTCACCGGGAACATGTATCTCGCTAGTCCGAGACCATGGGGGATAAATTCTAGAGGGGGAGAGAGATCCTTCACGAGGAGGTGTAAGTGAGAAGTGAGGAGAGGGGTGCATTTTATAGGAGGAGGGGGGAACCCCAAGGGGGTGGCCGGCGCATGGGGGCTGCCCCTTGCCCTCCCTTCTTCATGTGGGTGGACACTCCACTCACAAAAATCCATTCAAATCCCTCCACTCAAAATCCCACTCAAACTTGCCATTAAATTTCCACCAAATTTAATGCAAACTCTCATTAAATAAAACTCTTTTATTTTATTCAGAATTTTGTCAATTACTTTAATGACAAACATTCACAAATAACCCCTTGCTAGAATTCTATTTCACATGCATAACTACTTTATGCAATTTCACCCGAAAACCTATTTCAGTATCTAGTGAAATAAATTCCCGCGCTTGTTCATTCTTTCGGCATGAAACTTTTGCTCCAATTGGATGTCGGTGTCTCTTAAGTGTGTCACCCTACGGTTCGTGAATAATGCGGACATGATCGAGACCCCTCTCGGATCAATAATCAGAAGCGGGATCTGGAGACCCATACTGACTCCCACACATTCAGCGATGACTTTCTTGTGATCGTCGGAACCTTTTACGCTAGTATCTTAATCCCTTTGTTTCACGATATATTACATGTCCGAGATTCGATCATCGGTATCTCCATACCTAGTTTGATCTCGTTGCTGACATGCACTCTTTTCTTGTTCCCGTGATATAACATTCTATTGATCAAATCACTTGCTTTTAAGCTAACCAATGTGATATCACCGAGAGGGCCCAGAGTATATCTATCCGTCATCGGGATGAACAAATTCCACTCTTGATCCATGATTCTCAACATAACACTTTAGTATATTTGAATCCATCTTTATAATCACCCAGTTATGGTGTGACGTTTGATGTCAACAAGAAACTCTTCCGGTGTTAGTGATTGGCATGATCTCATGGTCTAAGGATTAGGATCACTTTGTAAGTTGTTTATAGCAATATAAACTCAATGAATTTGATCGTAATGCTATACTTCGGATGAATGTTCATCACATCATTACACTAATGTTGTGATCTCGTTATTAACAACATCCAATGTCTATGATCAGGAAACTGTGATCATCTTGTTAATAAACGAACTAGTTTATGAGAGAGGCATAACTAGGAACTTTCTGTTTGTTTATTAAACACACATGTATTAACGTTTCCGTATTAATACAATTATAGCATGCAAAATAAACATCTATCATATACTTGGAATACACATAATAAACACTTTATTATTGCCTCTCAGGGCATATTCCCTTCAGTCTCCCACTTGCACTAGAGACAATAATCTAGTTACATAGTGATGTATGTAACACCCATGGAGTTCTGGTGTAGATCATGTTTTGCTCTAGGGAGAGTTTTAGTCAACGGATCTGCTACATTGAGATTCGTATGTACTTTACAAATCTTTATATCTCCATCCTTGACATGCTCGCGGATGGAGTGAAACCGGCGCTTAATATGCTTGGAACGCCTGTGAGACCTTGGCTCTTTGGCATTGGCAATGGCACCATTGTTGTCACAATAGATCACCACTGGGTACAACGCGTTTGCAACCACACCTAGTTCGGATATGAACTCCTTCATCCAAACTGCTTCCTGAGCCGCTTCCGAAGAAGCAACATATTCGGCCTCCGTCGTTGATCCCGCCACCACAGGTTGTTTGGAGCTCCTCCAACTAACCGCTCCGCCATTCATGAGAAATACGTATCCGGATTGAGACTTAGAGTCATCCGGATCGGTGTCAAAGCTAGCATCGACATAACACTTAGCGACGAGCTCTTCTTCACCTCCGTATACAAGAAACATATCCTTAGTTCTTCGCAAGTACTTAAGGATATTCTTGACCGCTTTCCAGTGTTCCGAACCTGGATCCGATTGGTACCTACTAGTCAAACTAATAGCATGTGACACATCCGGTCTTGTACATAGCATGGCGTACATTATAGAGCCTATGGCTGAAGCATAGGGGACTTTGTCCATTTTCTCTCTTTCTCCCGCCGTAGCCGGACTTTGAGTCTTACTCAATGTCGTGCCTTGTGTCATAGGTAAGAACCCCTTCTTACTATCTTCCATTTTAAGCTTATTTAAAATCTTATCAAGGTATGTACTTTGCGATAGCCCTATTAGGCGCCTAGATCTATCTCTATAGATCTTTATGCCTAATATGTATGACGCTTCACCTAGGTCATTCATTGAAAATTTGCTGTTTAGATAACTTTTAACACTGTTTAAAAGATCTATATCATTTCCAATCAATAATATGTCATCCACATATAATATCAGAAATGCCACATTGCTCCCACTCACTTTCTTGTAAATACAAGCTTCTCCATAAGTTTGGACAAATCCAAACTCTTTGATCACCTCATCAAAGCGGAGATTCCAACTTCGTGATGCTTGCTTCAATCCATAGATGGATCGCTGAAGCTTCCACACCTTGTTAGCATCCTTAGGATCGATAAAACCCTTTGGTTGTATCATATACAACTCTTCTTCAATATTACCATTGAGAAACGCGGTTTTGACATCCATCTGCCATATCTCATAATCGAAATATGCAACAATTGCTAACATAATCCTAACTGACTTTAGCATCGCTACGGGAGAGAATGTCTCATCGTATTCAACTCCTTGAATTTGTCGAAACCCCTTTGCGACAAGTCAAGCTTTATAGACGGTTACATTACCATCAGCATCAGTTTTCCTTTTGAAAATCCTTTTATTCTCCACGGCCTTTCGGTCGTGAGGTAAGTCCACCAAGTTCCAAACTTGATTTTCATACATGGATTCCATCTCGGATTTCATGGCTTCTAACCATTTGTTGGAATCTGGGATCATCATCGCTTCTTCATACATCGCAGGGTCATCATTTTCATCAATCATGAAATTCATGACAGGATTTCCATACAGCTCGGGAGCTGCACACGTCCTGCTAGACTTGCGAGGTTCGGTAGTACTCTCTTTCGGAGTTTCATGATCATTATCATTAGTTCCTTCTTCAACTGGTGAAGCCAACTCCGGAACGACTTCCGGCGCTGCGCTATTCGCCATACTTTGAAGAGAAGGTTCAATAACCTCTTCGAGTTCTACCTTCTGACTACTCACACCTTTCGCGAGAAACTCTTTCTCTAGAAAGGATCCATTCTTGGCAACAAAAACCTTGCCCTCGGATCTGTGATAGAAGGAATATCTAATTGTTTACTTAGGGTAACCTATGAAGACGCATTTTTCCGCTTTGGGTTCGAGTTTATCCGGTTGAAGTTTCTTCACATAAACATCGCATCCCCAAACTTTAAGAAATGACAGCTTAGGTTTGTTTCCAAACCATAATTCATACGGTGTCTTTTCAACGGATTTAGATGGTGCTCGATTTAAAGTGAGTGCAGCAGTTTCTAGTGCATAACCCCAAAATGACAATGGCAAGTCTGTCAGAGACATCATAGATCGAACCATATCCAATAAAGTACGATTACGACGTTCCGACACACCATTTCGCTGTGGTGTTCCGGTAGGTGTGAGTTGTGAAACAATTCCACGCTCTTTCATGTGAGTGCTAAACTCATAACTTAGATACTCACCTCCACGGTCGGACCGTAGAAATTTGATCTTTCTATTACGATGATTTTCCACTTCATTCTGAAATTCCTTGAACTTTTCAAATGTTTCAGACTTGTGTTTCATCAAGTATATATAACCGTATCTACTCAAATCATCCGTGAAAGTAACAATATAACGATATCCACCTTGCGCCAACACACTCATTGGACCACATGCATCAGAATGTATGATTTCCAATAAATCTGTCGCCCGTTCCATTGAACCGAAAAACGGCGTTCTAGTCATCTTGCCCATAAGGCATGACTCACATGTATCAAATGATTCAAAATCAAGTGATTCCAAAAGTTCATCCGAATGGAGCTTCTTCATGCGTTTAACGCCAATATGACCTAGACGGCAGTGCCACATATATGTGGATATATCATCATTAAGTTTAATCCTTTTAGCATCAACATTGTGAATATGTATAACATTATTATCGAGATCCAAAAGAAATAAACCATTCATCATCGGTGCATGACCATAAAAGATTTCATTCATATAAATAGAACAACCATTGTTCTCAGATTTAAATGAATAACCACTTCGCATCAAACACGATCCAGATACATGTTCATGCTTAGTGCTGGCACCAGATAACAATTCTTTAAGTTTATTACTAATCCCGACGGCAAATGGAGAGGTAGCGTACCGACGGCGATCACATCAACGCTTGATCCATTGCCGACACGCATATTGACCTCACCCCTTGCTAGCGGTCGCTTGTTCCGCAGCCCCTGATTCGATTTACAAATATTAGCAACTGAACCGGTATCAAATACCCAGGTGCTACTGCGAGTACTAGTCAAGTACACATCAATAACATGTATATCATATATACCTTTGTTTGCCTTGCCGGCCTTCTTGTCTGCCAAATACTTGGGGCAGTTGCTCTTCCAGTGGACAATCCCCTTACAATAGTAGCACTCAGTATCTGACTTAGGTCCAACTCGAGGTTTATTTTTAGGCATGGCAACCGGCTTTTCGCCCTTACTTCCCTTCCGTTTCCCTTCTTGTCTTTCTTGAAACCAGTGTTCTTATTGATCATCAACACTTGATGTTCCTTTTTGATCTCCACTTCTGCAGTTTTAAGCATTGACAGAAGCTTGGGGAGAGACTTCTTCATGCCTTGCATATTATAGTTCATCACAAATCTCTTATAGCTAGGTGGCAGAGACAACAGAACACGATGGATGCCTAAGTCAATGGGAATCGATATTCCCAAGGATACAAGCTTATAGGCATAACCCGACCTCTTGAGTACATGCTCACTAACGGAGCTATGCTCTTCCATCATGCAGCTAAAGAACTCTTCTGAAGCATTGTAGCTCTCTACAGCAGCATGTGTGTCGAAAATCATTTTCAACTCACCCATTGTATCAAATGCATTGCCGGTTTCGAAACGTTTTCGAAGTTCCGGCTCTATCCCATACAATATTCCGCAATGAACTAAGTTGTGGTCCTCCTAACGAGTCTGATAGACATTCTTCTCCTTGTCAGGGGCATCCTCAAAAGGTGGGGGGCCTAGCGGCGCTTCTAGCACATATTGCTTTTGTGCACAAGAGAGGAGAATCCTCAAATTGATGGCCCATTCGGTTAAGTTGCTACCGTTCATTTCAAGTTTCTCTTTCTCCATGAACACATTGAAATTAAAAGCAGGTGGTGCCATCTACAACAGAATTTGTAAAGTTTAGACTAAGTTTATGATAGATTGAGTTCAACTAATCCACATTACGAATGAACTCCCACTCAAAAACGACATCCCTCATTCCTTTTTGGTGATTACATGAACCAAATCCACTACACCAAGTCCGATTATCACGTGAGTCGGTGTAGCTTCAAAGGCGAGCATCAAATCGGCATCATATCTACTATATGACTCATGCTTAACCTTTCGATCCGTGTTCCGAGGCCATGTCTGTACATGCTACGCTCGCGAAGTTAGAACCTTAGTATTCGCGTGTGTAACTGTTTTACACCCGATATATGGTCGTGGATCCAAGAACACCCGATCATCACGTGATGTCTTGGAGCGACGAAAACATAATCGGTGCATACTAAAGGAAGAAGACATTCTTATCTTGATATTTAAATGAGGTATCATCTTATTATGCTAACAAAGCGCTAAACAAGCAATATAAGATGCTATCAAACATCACATGTTTATTTGTGAAATGATATGGTTCCTGCATATGATCTCTATCATGTGCACTGTGGGATTTATTACCATCATACTTTTATGTGTAAGTCCAAGGTCTATGGAGTTTACACGCTATGTGTGTTGTAAGAGTATCATCTCATACTTCTACTTACAACATCACCATATCATAATACTAGCCCAACAACAATCTAAACTAGACGCCTTTAATTTATCCATTGCAAGTTTTACGTGGCTTAGGGCTTTCGAAGATAGAACCGTTCTTACCTACGAACATGAACCACAATGAGGATTGACAACTCGTTGCAAAATAGATATTGACTATAGTAGGAGAGACAGACACCCGCTAGCCACTTATGCAAACTAGTTGCATGTCAAGTGTGGAACATGTCTCATGTGCGAGGATATGTAAAGTTTGTCCGGGCTGCTTCATCCCACTATGCCACCAATATCCAAAATTTCAACTAAGGAGCAACAACATGATCATCATCGTCCACATACTCATATGTGTACTACCCATGTAAAGCATCTATGCATAGATCCGGATCTGATACCACTGTAGGGTTCATAGCATAGAAAACAAAAAATTTCCTACGATGGAACTGTGTACCAAGATCTATCTACTAGATACAAACACCAGGCGGATGTATATTCGTAGAGAACATACCCTTGAAGACCGACAAAGCTTAACGAGTTCAACTCGTGGTTGATGTAGACAATCTCTTGCCGATCTCAAGATCGAGAGGAAGTCCTAGCACCGCAAAGCAGCTGTCACATCCCAAGATTTTCCAAATCTTGTAATGTGAAAAATAAATAAACAAAATAAATAATTGTTGAAATTTAGGGTGAGAAGAAACTTTTGTTCTAAATGAAAACTTAAAATCCCATCTTGAACAAACTTTAATTAAAGTTTGAATCCAACAAAATCCAAATCAAGTGAAATGCATTCCTCAATGAATGTATCTTGAAATTTAAACACTTGGAAAAGTTAAACCAAAACCCTAAACCCTAATAGAATAAAATCATTTCCAAGTTATCTCCAAGCCTATGGATTTTATCCATATAAAAATTTGTCAACAAACATTTATAAATGATCAAGAATGAAAAATAGAAATATTATAAAACCATAGAAATTGGTTTCACTTAATTTGGAGCCATAGATAAAATCTTATGAATTTAATAAGATAAGGAAATTGAATTTCCAAAGCCAATAAAGCACCTATCTAAAATCCATACACCTAAAATATATTTAAAAGGATAAACAAATATTAAATAAGATTTTAAAAATTGGAATCACCAAGTTTGGATCTATAAATAAAAAGATATGGATTTTATAAGTTAAAGAAAGAAATATTAAATGAGGAATATTTAAAGACCAAATTAAATCTTGGCCAAATCCATAAGCAATGGAATGAAAGTAATCCAAATCCAAATAAAATAAAGGATAGAGAATTTTCCAAAATAAAATAAAATGGCATAAACCAAATTCTATTTGAATAAAGACAAATCCAATTTTAAATGATTAATAAAACATATTAAAAGCATTTCCAAATAATTCAAGGTGAATCATTTGACACCCTAATAAATAAATAAAACCTACTGAAAAGTTTTGGAAGGATTTAGAATTCAAAAAGATTTTAAAAAACATTATTAAATCTTAATGAATTAATACAAGGGCCTATTTTAAATAATAATTATTATACCCTAAAAGGAATAAAATATTTATTCTAAATATGACTTCAGAATGTATTATTAAGCAGTATTAAAATCTACTCAAAGTTTGAATTTAAATAGTTGTTTGAATTGATTAATCAAAATCAAAACAGAATAAAAGTAGTGGAAAAAGAAAATAAACTGGAGAAAAAAAAATAAACAGAGCAGCCCAACCCGGCAGACCCAGTCCAGGCCTAGCTAGCCCATTTAGTTCTTCCCCGCAGGAAAAACGATTCACACCAAAGTTTTAACCCGCAGAGCCTATGACTGCCTGGACCCACTCCCACTCTCTCTCTCTCGCTGCCACCAGACCCCACCTGCCCCGTCAGCATCTTCAACCCCGCGACGACCTCTTCCCCCAACCCCGCTGCCGTTGCTGCACTGATTTCTCTGCTGAAATCCCCCTTAATGCCACGTTTATTCCTCGCCGTGACCACGCAGTATTAATCGCCAGGCTCCCCTCTTCCTTTCGCCCCAAACATCACCCCACCGGAGCCCCCAGGCTGTCCTAATTCATCCGCACACCACCACTGCCTCCGACTGGCTGTCCGGCCAATTCCGGCGCCGTCTGACCCTCTCTTGCCTCCTGGTTCACGCGAGCGTGATCCCCAGTCTCTGGCGCATCTTCCAGTGGCCTCAGCTCGCTCGCGCAAGCCCTGTATCCTCGGCGGCATCATCGAATGAGCTTCGCCACCGTCTGCTCGAACTCCGGCGACCATTCCCCGTAAGCCCCAGCTTCCCCTCTCCCTTTGTTTGATACGTGTGTGATCCCTAGCATCGTGCGCACCTGTCAACACCCGGATTTTTAGTCCCAGATGCCTGTTATGCCATACATCACAATATCAGGATTACCATTTTTGCGAGACATAACAGAATTGGATACCACAGTACATCATCCATTACAAACCATACATAAGGTCTTACACAAATAAGGATCTCATGATCTAGTTCTTAATACAACACAAGCATTGTTGGTGTTGGTGGCAGCATTGTTGGTGTTGAACTTTGGTGGTGCACTGTTGAAATTGCTAGGGTTGCCGGGGTTGTTGTGATTTCCTCCGGGTCTAGGGTTTCCACGGTTGGGATAGGTCGGACGGTTCATCGGTGGTCTGTTTGTTCTTGGGGCAAATCCTGGAGATGGGTTAGGGCGATACTTTGGGGTCTGATGGGTTCCTGGCTGATGCATCATGCGACGCTTACGGTTCTCGTTGGCTTGGTTGATCTTTCCTTCCATCTGGATATCAGAGTCTACAAGGGCTTCAATATCGGCAAAGGGGAATTGACTAACACCGTCTGCATCTCATCATGCAGACCATTCAAGAATCTCTCTTTCTTCTTGGCTTCAGTGTCAATCTCATCCGGGGCATACCTAGCTAATGACAAGAATTTATCACGGTATTCCACTACAGTCATCCTTGCTTGCTTCAGTTCTCTGAACTCGTCTCTCATCCTCTTGATCAAACCCGGTGGCACATGGGTTCTGCTGAACTTGACCTTGAATTTCTCCCAGGTCATCATCTGGCCTCCGGTCATTGCGCGAACACTGTTCCACCATGCCCTGGCATCTCCGGCTAGATAGTGGGTGGCGAACAGAACTTTCTCGTTGGCTTCCACTCCGGCGACTTCTAGGTTATTTTCCATGGTTTGCAACCAATCATCGGCGTCTAGGGGCTCTTCTGACTTAGTGAAAACAAGTGGGTTGGTATTCTGGAAATTCTTGAGCTTAGATCCATGGTTGTCCTGATTTCCGTGGCCTTGGTTGTTGTGGGCAAGCTGAGCTATCTGTTGCAGGGTGGCTAGGTTGGCTTGGCGTTCGGCTCTTTCAGTTTCACGGTCAGAAGTCAACATTTGCAGGATCTGCAAGATCGGGTCCGGGGATGAACCACTTCCTCCGCGTGGCATCTGAAGATTGAGATATATCATGAGAAAAGAGGGAAATTTCTAAGGTTTTGGGGATTTTGAAAAGTTTTTAAAGTTTGACTCAGAGTTTTCTAGCAACTTGCTTTTCATTCATTCACTCATAGCACACGATACAACACACACCACAACAAAGAAAAACAGATGGTTTTAAGAACCATTCTGAAAACTACGATACAGTGGGACCGAATACTACTCACTACGCTAGTGCTCAAGTGGTACTACTCCTCGGAATCGGTGGCTTCATCATCTTCATCATCATCAATGAAGGCGAAATCATCCTCATCGGTGAAGAAATCCATAGCCTGATCCTCTAGAAAATCATCATCATCGCTGAGATAGGAGTAGGGGTCTCCACGAAGGTCCTCTCCGGCATTCTCCCTTTCCTCCAACTGCATGTCTCTCTCGTGGATGGTCTCCTCCAAAGATGAGATGCGGTGGCGAAGACGGGCAATGATGCGCTCCTTCTTGTCGAGCTGACGACGGCGAGACTTGTGATCCTTTGCCAGCATGGCGATGGTTTGATCCTTCGTCTTGATGATGGCAGACTTGTGGTTGGAGTAGTCACGGCAGTTATCCAACTCCTGCTGACGATCGTACATCATGAAGCTAAGGTGGTCTAATTGAGTCTTCAGCTCGGGGTGGTATGGTGCTTCCAGTGGTTGTCCATTTGCATCATGCCTCGGGCAAAACTCAAAGCGATTTCCCTTGATCTGATTGATGCTCTGCCCACACAGACGGGCAAGACTTTCCTGCATGGCCCTGACAAGTCCATCAAGCCAGTTGTTCTCTCTCAAGGTAAACTGAATTCCCTCAGCAGTGGGTGGTTCAATCTTTCCTCGGAGACTTGCAACAATTAGCCACTGCAGATCTTCTCCTCCTTGATCATTGAGCTGAGCTCCGAAGAACTCTGGGTGCGGACGCTCCAGAAGATCCGAAAGCTGGTCCAAATCCCTCTCAAAGATAAGGTCTCCTCCATTCCCCAACTGATAAAACTTGCTGTACTTCACGTCCATCTATAAGAATATAGGATGAGTAAGTTAGTAGAGTGATCAAGTGTGTCAAATTTTATGTACTTTGCAAGGATTTTTGAGGAACATGTATTTTCATGAAAGAATCAAAGGGATAAGAATGAGAATAAGTTTTTGTAAATATTTGCTTCCTTTGGTTTTGAAACTCAGTTTTTGATTCAAACGTCCAGTCTAACTAGGGTCTCCTATGGTCAGGATGGCTCTGATACCAACTTGTCAACACCCGGATTTTTAGTCCTAGATGCCTGTTATGCCATACATCGCAATCCCAGGATTACCATTTTTGCGAGACATAACAGAATTGGATACCACAGTACATCATCCATTACAAACCATACATAAGGTCTTACACAAATAAGGATCTCATGATCCAGTTCTTAATACAACTTCAAGCAGCGGAATACGTAATAATAACGGTAGCGTAGGCGAAGCTCCATCTTCGGGGTCACAGGCAATGCTGACGATGGGAGATGATCCTAGTTGTCGTAACCTTCCTGGGGTCCATCCTCCAGGTACTCCTCTTCATAGTCTGGCCACGGGAATAGCCAGGGACAAAGCCATGAGTACTCTTTAAGTACTCGCAAACTAATACTAACAAGTAAAAAGGGTTTTTGGATAATAGGACACTAGGCTCTAGGGTTGTTTTGCAAAGGCCAGATTTATCCCTACTAAGTTCAGAAGCAAGAGAGCTAGTTGAAGTTTATAACACCTAAGTGGGAACTTGTATTTCGTAGCACAACCCTGTTGTGGTCAAGTCAAAGTCTCAATTCATTTCACAAGTCATTTTGAAAATAGCTGACGGGGGAACAGTATGGCCACTCCAACTGTCCATAACCGCAGACGCGGCTATTCGAATAGTTTGACACTCTGCAGAGATTGTACACTTTCACCACAACATTCGATACATCCGTCAGGAACAAATCCTGAATTCACCATATGTCGGGGATATAACCCCAGGTACCCCAGAGTTGATACATAAATGAGAAACAAGAATAGACGAAAGTATATTTGAAGAGAGAATATCAAATAGAAAAGGGAAAAAGACAGGAAAGAACAACTGGGCCGAGTAAGGGGAATCTCGGCCCAGTCCACAATCTCCATGGCTGAATTAACTAGGAGGAAAGGGAAACAACCCGGCTGGGCCGAATTATCCCTAGCCGGCCCATCAGCCGAATCGCCTTACCGCCTTGCCGTTCCCGCCGGATCAACCCGACGCCTACGCTCCTCCCCGCCAATCTGCCTCAGCAGGCCGCTGCCCTCTCCAGCCGAGCTGCTCCAAGTCACCCACCTCGTCGCCCGGGTGGGCCAAATGGACACAACCTTGGCCCACCGCGGGACTCTGCGCAGGCTCCCTCACCACGTCGCCCGGGTGGGCTGAATGAGGCTAAGCTCGGCCCACCGCGGGACTCAGCACCACCAGCTCCCCTCCATTACCTCCGGCTGGGCCCAGGAACAGGCTGCTCCATCTGGGCCGAATAGGAGCTACCTCGGCCGGGCTGAGCAAAGACTCGGCTGGGCTGGCATCTCGCCACCTGGGCCACTTCTTTTCCTAGGCCGAGTTAGCCAAGGCCTGGGCCGAGTTTCTGCTTCGCCCGGGACGTCTGGGCCGAATCAGTTCACCCCAGACGCCCTGTTATTCACCCCCGAACTCTTCCTCGACCGCTACATCGACATACCTTCAGGCCAAGACAAGATCAACACGTCCCGTGCCAGTCTTAGGACGCCCAGGGCTCAGACTGGCACATGGCATAAGGAATATGCCCTTGGCATCAAGAATATGCTAAGGAATATGCCATGGCATCTCCGAAGATGCCAAGGCATATGCTGAGCATCTAAGAAGATGCTAGGAATATGCCGCTTAGATACCGAACGTGGGGAACAAGTCTTGTCCCCTGGACTCCCCTTTATAAGGAGCACCAGGGGGATCGTTCACAGAGAGGCCCCCGAAGGGCTCCTCCCCTCTCTGCTCACTAGGAGCTCTCCTTCTTCCTCTTCCTCTACTCTCACAGAGAGATCTAGCTAGGAGTATAGGAGATACAACTCAAGGAGCAAGGTTGTAGCCACAAGTAAGGCAATAAGAGATTAGATGTATAGAATGAGGTGTTATCCCCACTTGAGAGCTTCAATCCAATATACATTGTATTTCTCTTTGTTCATACAAGTGCGGTCTTCACTGCATCATCCCTCCCCGAATTCCTCCACGTCCATCGGCCCCAACTTTAGCCTACCCATGGCATATGCCGTGATACCACCACGACATTTGGCGCCCACCGTGGGGCCTTCTAGTGGCGTTGGTTGGGTTTCCATCCGGACGGGAACACCTTCATCAACTTTCTTCCTCATAGGGCTCATTCGGCTTCACCAAGCCAACAGAGAACAAAAAGGTAAGCGCAAAGGCTCCCCAAGTCTAACTCATCAAAGCAGGTAAGACTCAGCGAGAGGGACTCAAGCACTACTCCAAGCTTACTGTAAGTACCAAGTAACTCAGCAGGGCAGGTATGACCTAGCAAAACTCACCCAAATACTTCTCCAAGTATACTGTAAGTGCTAGGTAACTCAGCCACCTGCACTCAATCCTTCACCCCGGGGAGAAAATAACTCAACCCGGGGACTAATCAACTTATCCATAGAGTCATCTTTAGATTGAGAGAGCACCGTGTTGATTTAGATCTGTACTCCAGCCAACTTATTTATAACTCGGCCATAAGTTGAGTCTACTTATTTGTGATTCAGATAGTTTCTGAGTCAGTTTACTTATGCTTTGGATTACCCTGTAACTCAGCTCCCCAGCCAACTTATTTATACCTCGGACAGAAGTTGAGTCAGCTTATTTATGATCCAGGTAGAATTTGAGTCAGCTTACTTATGAGTCGGATAGAATTTGAGTCAGTTTATGTATCCTTTGGATTGTCCTCTAACACAGCTTACCGACCAGCTTATTGATGATTCGGATATAATTTGAGTCAATTTGTTTATGCTTCGAACTAACCTTTAACTTAGCTCAGTAGATTGTCTTTTATCCGGACTAACATTTGATTCAGCTTGACAGGGAATATTATAATTCGGATTGGTATTCAGACTCGGCGTACTAATCATATCTCTGATTCATGCCGGAGCTTTATTCAGTTCACCAGATTGCCACGTTATGTTATGACTCGGATTGATATCTCACCATCTCGCCAGGTTATCCCATATCACGGGTTATTATTGGCCAGCTTATCACATCTCCAATCTATATCTCCTATCTACATCTCGAATCAGATCCCTCAGCAGTTAGCCCTATTATCATATCCCAAAGCTTAATCTCGGATCTATATCTCGGATCCATATCAAAGGCAAATTATCCTCATCGCGCCAAATCAAGCTATATCATGGCAAACAAAGTAACTCGGATTTGAGTTGAGTTAACTCGGATTTGAGTCATATAACTCGGATTCGAGCCAGATGACTCAGACTTATGACATAAAGTCAATTTTGAGTAAAGTAACTCGGATTTGAGTTGAGTTAACTCGGATTTGAGTCATATAACTCGGATTCGAGCCAGATGACTCAGACTTATGACATAAAGTCAATTTTGAGTAAAGTAACTCGGATTTGAGTTGAGTTAACTCGGATTTGAGTCATATAACTCGGATTCGAGCCAGATGACTCAGACTTAAGACATAAAGTTAATTTTGAGTAAAGTAACTCGGATTTGAGTTGAGTTAACTCGGATTTGAGTCATATAACTCGGATTTGAGCCAGATGACTCAGACTTATGACATAAAGTCAATTTTGAGTAAAGTAACTCGGATTTGAGTTGAGTTAACTCGGATTTGAGTCATATAACTCGGATTCGAGCCAAATGACTCAGACTTAAGACATAAAGTTAATTTTGAGTAAAGTAACTCGGATTTGAGTTGAGTTATCTCGGATTCGAGTCATATAACTCGGATTTGAGCCAGATGACTCAGACTTAAGACATAAAGTCAATTTTGAGTAAAGTAACTCGGATTTGAGTTGAGTTAACTCGGATTTGAGTCATATAACTCGGATTTGAGCCAGATGACTCATACTTAAGACACAAAGTCAATTTTGAGTAAAGTAACTCGGATTTGGGATGAAATAACTCGGATTTGAGTCATGAACTCGGATTTGGAGTCAGACGACTCGGATCGTAACTTGCCCAATGAGGTTGAAAGAGTGATGCCCAAGAAGGCAGGAACTCATAACTTACCCAATGAGGTTAAGACCAGTGCCCATGAAGGCCAGAAGTCCAGAGACTTACCCAAAAGGGTTATGACCAGTGCCCATGAAGGCCAGAAGTCCAAAAACTTACCCAAAAGGGTTATGACCAGTGCCCATGAAGGCCAGAAGTCCAAGAACTTACCTCAAGAGGTTATGACCAGTACCCAATGAGGTTAAAAGAGCAGTGCCCAATAAGGCCAGAATTCATAACTTACCCAATGAGGTTAAAAGAGCAGTGCCCAATAAGGCCAGAACTCGTAACTTACCCAAAGAGGTTAAAAGAGCAGTGCCCAATAAGGCCAGAACTCAAAACTTACCCAATGAGGTTAAAAGACCAGTGCCCAATAAGGCAAGAGCTCATAAAGTTACCCAATGAGGTTAAAAGAGCAATGCCGAAGAAGGCAAGAGCTTATAACTTACCCAATGAGGTTAAAAGAGCAATGCCCAAAAAGGCAGGAATTCATAACTTACTCAATGAGGTTAAAAGAGCAGTGCCCAATAAGGCCAGAACTCGTAACTTACCCAAAGAGGTTAAAAGAGCAGTGCCCAATAAGGCCAGAACTCAAAACTTACCCAATGAGGTTAAAAGAGCAGTGCCCAATAAGGCAAGAGCTCATAAACTTACCCAACAAGGTTAAAAGAGCAATGCCGAAGAAGGCAAGAACTTATAACTTACCCGATGGGGTTAAAAGAGCAATGCCCAAAAAGGCAGGAATTCATAACTTACCCAATGAGGTTAAAAGAGCAATGCCCAAGAAGGCAGGAACTCGTAACTTGCCCAATGAGGTTGAAAGAGTGATGCCCAAGAAGGCAGGAACTCATAACTTACCCAATGAGGTTAAGACCAGTGCCCATGAAGGCCAGAAGTCCAGAGACTTACCCAAAAGGGTTATGACCAGTGCCCATGAAGGCCAGAAGTCCAAAAACTTACCCAAAAGGGTTATGACCAGTGCCCATGAAGGCCAGAAGTCCAAAAACTTACCCAAAAGGGTTATGACCAGTGCCCATGAAGGCCAAAAGTCCAAGAACTTACCTCAAGAGGTTATGACCAGTGCCCACGGAGACCAGAAATCGAAAGACCAGAAGTCTAGAAACTTACCCAAAAGGATTATGCGATCAAGAAATAAATAACCAAGCAGTTATATGTCAGAAAACAACTCTGGGGATATTTAGATATAAAGCCCATAAGCGATTCTACGAATCCCACGTGGCCTCGAGGACTAATGTCAGGGATATAACCCCAGGTACCCCAGAGTTGATACATAAATGAGAAACAAGAATAGACGAAAGTATATTTGAAGAGAGAATATCAAATAGAAAAGGGAAAAAGACAGGAAAGAACAACTGGGCCGAGTAAGGGGAATCTCGGCCCAGTCCACAATCTCCATGGCTGAATTAACTAGGAGGAAAGGGAAACAACCCGGCTGGGCCGAATTATCCCCGGTCGGCCCATCAGCCGAATCGCCTTACCGCCTTGCCGTTCCCGCCGGATCAACCCGACGCCTACGCTCCTCCCCGCCAATCTGCCTCAGCAGGCCGCTTCCCTCTCCAGCCGAGCTGCTCCTAGTCACCCACCTCGTCGCCCGGGTGGGCCGAATGGACACAACCTCGGCCCACCGCGGGACTCTGCGCAGGCTCCCTCACCACGTCGCCCGGGTGGGCCGAATGAGGCTAAGCTCGGCCCACCGCGGGACTCAGCACCACCAGCTCCCCTCCATTACCTCCGGCTGGGCCCAGGAACAGGCTGCTCCATCTGGGCCGAATAGGAGCTACCTCGGCCAGGCTGAGCAAAGACTCGGCTGGGCTGGCATCTCGCCACCTGGGCCACTTCTTCTCCTAGGCCGAGTTAGCCAAGGCCTGGGCCGAGTTTCTGCTTCGCCCGGGACGTCTGGGCCGAATCAGTTCACCCCAGACGCCCTGTTATTCACCCCCGAACGCTTCCTCGACCGCTACATCGACATACCTTCAGGCCAAGACAAGATCAGCATGTCCCGTGCCAGTCTTAGGACGCCCAGGGCTCAGACTGGCACATGGCATAAGGAATATGCCCTTGGCATCAAGAATATGCTAAGGAATATGCCATGGTATCTCCGAAGATGCCAAGGCATATGCTGAGCATCTAAGAAGATGCTAGGAATATGCCGCTTAGATACCGAACGTGGGGAACAAGTCTTGTCCCCTGGGCTCCCCTTTATAAGGAGCACCAGGGGGATCGTTCACAGAGAGGCCCCCGAAGGGCTCCTCCCCTCTCTGCTCACTAGGAGCTCTCCTTCTTCCTCTTCCTCTACTCTCACAGAGAGATCTAGCTAGGAGTATAGGAGATACAGCTCAAGGAGCAAGGTTGTAGCCACAAGTAAGGCAATAAGAGATTAGATGTATAGAATGAGGTGTTATCCCCACTTGAGAGCTTCAATCCAATATACATTGTATTTCTCTTGGTTCATACGAGTGCGGTCTTCACTGCATCATCCCTCCCCGGATTCCTCCACGTCCATTGGCCCCAACTTTAGCCTACCCATGGCATATGCCGTGATACCACCACGACACCATACTCAGTATGCGGATAATCAGTCCTAACCTTTCAATTACACGCCCTAGTATAAGCACCTCTCCTGTGAGTTTGGCCTCCCAACCATGACCAACTGTCATCTTGGGAACTGCGCAGATGGACAATCTTCACAAGGTAGCCTCAGCTCATACCTTGGTCATGAGGGAACTAATACTAAGGTATATAAGTTTCCAGTCAAGCCCTACCCAATCTTCGGGTATTGTGGTTGTACGATAAAATTGGAATGGTATCGGATCTAGACAACCATCAGTTTTATAAAGGGCTAAGGCTCATGCCTCAACATTTTCATCACCATAATCATCTGGTGTTCGGAAACACATGTCAAAACATCTTAGTAGAATGATCCATCATTCTAAGGTTTTCATAACCATTTTCACCAAGTATTCTCATCTAAAGTTGATCAAGTTTTATGCTTAGCACTAGCATCTATAAGTGGGGATAGGTACTAATGAGGGGTGGTAAACTAGTGGACTTTCAACTAAGTTCAATCGCATGCCTTAGGATGACATCAAGATTTTCTAGCTTAGGCCAAATTGTATGCTCCTTATGCAACCTTCAACTATATCTTTCTAGAATCTACAAGTCACTTGAGTACTCTCTAAGGAAGTATCTTTGATAAGGAAATAAAATAGAAAGCTTGCAAATAAAACTAGGAGGGGGTAACAAGTGGATATCATCACATATGCTTAAGGCATAGGATTGGCATGGTAACAAGTAAGGGTTTGTTTGCATCAGTAGAATATCTTGCAAGGGTTAGCTTGAACATTCACTAGTAGTATTAGGCTTGCCTTGTGCAGAGCAGTGGTTGAAGTTCTCCTCGGCTTCCTCTTCGTAGTATCCTCCTTCCTCCTCGTATCCTTGGTCGGTACTAGCGTCTATAAATAAATACGATGTACCCAATCACCAAACAATACTTAACTACTTGCAATCATCACACAAAAGGGTCCTATAGATGATCTAGCATCATCACTAACATTACAAGATTAAAGCTTGGTTTAATTCCTTTTTATTTTTAGAAAAGTAATTTCTACTCATTGAAAAACTACTTACGATTTAATATTCTCCAAACCAAACATGGGTTCATGTTGACACATGTCATCACCACATATTTTAGTCCATGGAATGTGATTTAAAGTGGTGTCACAATTTAATAAGGTTTTACCCTTTTATTTTAATTAATTAAAGTGGCTAGAAATGCCTATGTGGCATTCTTTTATTACTTGGTCAATATTTCTGTAAGTAAACCTATATATTTTTATATATTCTTAAAGGTATGGTTAAATATGATTTTTGAGAGTTGGAATCAACTCAAAAGCTATTATGGTTTTAATTTGAAAAATGTTTGAATGCAGAAAAGCTTCTGCCTTGTTATTTTTACCAAGGGTGATCTACAGATCCAAATGACTTGCATCCAACGGGCTTGGATTCAGCATTTCAAGACCTTTCTAACAAAATTAGTTTCATTCAATTTGGTGCACTGAATCGATCTGGGTTGATTTTTGAAACTGGGTACATAAGTGTGTTTGAAATAAAATGAAAAAGGTTTAATTCAAATAACTGGGTGGCGCGGGAAAGGTTAACGGGCCGGCCTACTAAGCAGAGCGCTTCTGCGGGCTGCGTAAGTGGCTGTCCCCATGCGTCAGTGAGACAGGGGGTGCGAAGCGGTATGGGGCGATGTGGTGCGTTTGATCTGGTTCTAATCCAACGGCTGAGGGTCATCGTCGATGCTGGGCAACGCCGGCGAGACAGAAACCTAGCGCGGCCAGTGGGGGTCGTTGGGGGTTCACCGGGGTTCAGGCGAGGGTCGGCGAGGCGGGCGAACGACGAAGTCGACGATGGCGAACCTCCTGGTACCGGCAGCTTCTCCTGGGGCGGCTCCAATCGCTGGCTTCCTTCTTCTCCAGCAGCGGCGGGATCCGGTGAAATTCTGGCGCTGCGCTGCTCGCCTTGCTCCGGGAACGGGGTGGAATGATCAGTGAGGAGAGGGGAGTGAGATGGTGTGCTCAATTCGGCTGGGGTGGCCTCTATTTATAGTGGCGAGAGGGGACCGACAGGGCGCACGGTGAGCTCGTCGTGGTCGATGGTACAAACGGCTATCGGCATGGGCGACGGTAGGGGGCGGTGCGGTGCTCCCTGGCGATGCTCAACGACACGGTTGCGAGACGTGGGGCGGTGCAGCTTGGTCGGAACGCGACGGTGCTCTGCGCATGCCCGACGGAGAATTTAATGGCGCACAACGCGCGTGGTCCGCGCGGCGGCGAACGAGCGTGTCTGCGGGGTTGCTGGGACGATGGTGATCACGTATGCACGCGGCTAGGGCAGCGCGCGGTCTGTGGGCGTCGGTCGAGCGTGGCGCACGGGGCGTGCTCTCGGCATGGTTGCTGGCGAGGTTGGCATGGTTCGTGCGTGTGGTCCAGTGGCTAGAAACGTTCGAGCGCTGGACAGGGAGTGGCGGTGGGGTGTTGGATTGCTCCCAGACATGCTGGCTAGGCTTGTTTCTCCTCCTAGCTTGCTGTCGACATGGGGGTGACAAGGGTGCATTCGGCCTGCTCACTATTGATGGAAATGCCAAGCTTACAGTGATGCTAAGGGCGTGCAATTGAGCTAGATGATCTACTAAAACCTAGTTGTAACCAGAGAGGGAACAAGTTAGGCTTCAATCACTGCTCACAATAGTGTTTGGATTTTGTTTGATTTGTGTCTGCCAAGTGTTTGATGAAATGGCCGCAAGAACTCAAGTTTTGAATTTTGAAAAGATTTTTGGTGGGTGTGCTAGGTTGGTGCTGGTGAGTCTGCAGATGCTTGGGTTTTGAAAGTTGAGCTTGTTTGAGTGGTTTCTGAGGAAGTGGGATCTTCCCATATGATAAAGATTCAATTTTGAATTGTCATTTAAACTATGCATTTGAAAGTTTCTAGATGATCACAAAGTGGGCCTTGATACTTTGTTATGAGTACAATCAAGGGGTGCAAAGATCCAGAAAAGTTTCTGTTAGGTTCTAAAAGTTTGAGACAACCAAAGTAGGGATGGAAGTTAAATTGGTCAAAATGACCATTCCCTTATTTTATTTGTTTTGATTTACTTGTCTTTGGGAAAAGTGTGGGAAATGTTTAGATGATGTTTATTTCACCTAAGCATCCATTTACAAGCAATGGAACACACAAACAAGGTGGTTCAAAAGAATTCAAAATGAAATGCATACTCACATGCATGCTTCCATAATTTTATTTAGAAAAGTTTTTGTTAACCCTAATTTTGATGATTAAAGTTTGATGATTCAAGTTTAGTATTTTTGGGATGTTACAGCACCTAACGCAACCCTTTTCTCTTCTTAGCGTGGCCCATAACGTCGCCTCCGTCTCCAACCGAGAGCAACCGACGCCGTCTCGATCTCCGACGAGCAATCAACATCGACTCCGTACGCCCCTTCGCCAACCGAGCACACGTCGAGCATCCCCTCGCCATGGCGATTCTGGTGAGCTTCTCCCCTACTCCTTTCGCCTCCTGTAACTCCAGAAACTTCACCGCCAGAGCACGCCGCCGCCTGTTGCCGCCGCTAGCGCCGCCCGTCTAGGGTTAGCTGCTTAGGGCCGTTAGATCTTGATCCACTAGTTGTGATTGAACATAACTCGAAGGGGTACGAGTGTCTCTGCGCCGCTCGATCTAACTTAAATCCAATGCTTCACAGCGACCGATCCGAGCGAAACGGTATGGACAAGTAAAAACAAGACACGTGGCCAGCTTTTGATTAAATAGACAGAAACTTATCTATTAGTTGTTTGATTTTGTAAAATTCATAACTTTCAAACCACATGTCCAAATTTTGCAAATTTTATATCAATGGAATCAGCAAGACAAGTACTTTATGACCATGCACTTTTTTTAGTAAATTGCTTCTGTTAAATTGATTGTTTTTGTAGAAACTTGTGTAAGCATGTTTTGAGTATAAAATTTGTTCTAAAATTATTTTTGTGATAAAATCTTTGGAAAATGGTTTGTTTTGAACCCACTGAACATAGAAACCAATTTGTGGTTTCAAAAACATATTTGGTGAAGCAAAAGAATAAATCTTTGATTTAAAACATTTCTAGTCAAATAAAAATGTCGTTCTTATGTGGAAATACTTTTTGGAGAAAAACCTTTGGGAAAATGTTTTGATTTAAACTCTCTGACCCTAAACACCAAGTTTTATGATTTGAAAATGTATTTGGTGAACCCTATAAAGAGTTTTTGCTTTGCTAAAGGAATTTTCAACCACATAAAATATTGATTTGGTTTAAAAATGATTTATAAGTAAAATCTTTGGCAAATGATTTGCCACTTTTATAAAATGACCAATAGGTGTTTTAGAATGTTTATAACCTATTAGAAATCACTTTTCCAAATAAAAAAATCTTTAGCATGCTTGCATGCATTGTTTTGTTTCTATTATTTTATGTGATGTTTGCTTGAATGGTAGATTGAAATTGTACCTTGCTTGATTGAATTGTAGTGGTTTGAAGAGTGTGAATATTTCAAAGACAAGGAGTGAACTTATATTCTCTACCAAAAAGGCAAGTGATGCTTCATACTTTTGTCCCATTATTTTCACTATGCATTAGTGATATTTCTAAGTAGGATTTGCATGGAATTTTGCTAAGTATAAACTATGCCATGGGAAATCCTAGTAGATGAAACCTTAGTAGAATTTTCCTAAGTTAAGATTCCTACTACTATCATGCTTAGCTTAGCTAGTAGAAAACAAGGGTGGATTATATTTCATGCTATGGAATATTTCTAAGTCAAGGACTTGTGTTTTGCTTAATAAAACAACTAAGTGAATGAATCACCTGGGTGGAATGGAAGGAATGGTTTGTGTTGAGTGGTTACACAAGGCCCATTTCTATGGTTTACCTTGTGTATCTCACTTGTGGGTGGCCACCCAGGAACAAAGAGATTTGAGATGTCAAATGTTGAGAAGCTTCAAGTGCAGCCACTTGGCATTATGGGCTCTGCCTGGATCATATAGGTTGCAATAACTTAGCCAAATGGACAGTTGGTGGTAGGGGTTTGATAGGTTGGAACACGTCCATTCTTGTCTAAGGGAAGGCTTCTGAAAGATCTTGTCTTGGTGAAACCAAGTCTTGTGGGGAAAGTGCACCACCTCTGCAGAGTGTAAAATCTAAGTACTTAGCCATGTCCCTGGTAAAGGACAATTTGAGCATCAAGACATGGAAGCTATCAAGAATCTCCTCATCCCAATTTCTAAGTAAAAACTTGTGGTTGAACAAGGGTTAAAGGATCACCAATTTCTATTGGGAGATGCCTTGGGTGATTTTTTTGGCAAACAAAAACTTAGTGTTTTTCAAAAGATAAGGAAAACCTATTTTGAGCAAATCAAGCCTAAGCTCCTCTTAGCCAAATGCAAATAGATGATAGACTCCACTATACTACCATAGTATCACTTGTCAATACAATTCAAATGTATTGACCCTTGTGGCTGTAACTTATTATATTGCAGGTTTGTTTGATGTTAGTGAAGTTTAATGATTAGGATTACAAGTCTACAACCAACATGACTGCCTGTGGCACTTTGAAGATGAAGGACCCCATGCTATTGTTATATTCTGCTGCATTGTAATGAGATAGCCAAATGAGCTATGTAAGATGTAATAAATTATTTTATTCCTGGTTATAAAGTTGTATCATGACCTTTGTTTCTTGATATTACATCTTAACTGTGGATGCTAGCTTTTGATCCAGGGACTAGCATTGTAAACACATGGATCTCTACCTTATTGAAGGTTGGGACCTCTACAACAGCAGCGCATCCGTGCTCACACACACGTACAAGACACCAAGCAACCTCCGCCTCCTCGCTCCAACGATGCAGCAGAAGCACAACTCTTTCTTGCCGAATAGCCACCGGGAACATGTATCTCGCTAGTCCGAGACCATGGGGAATAAATTCTAGAGGGGGAGAGAGATCCTTCACGAGGAGGTGTAAGTGAGAAGTGAGGAGAGGGGTGCCTTTTATAGGAGGAGGGGGGAACCCCAAGGGGTGGCCGGCGCATGGGGGCTGCCCCCTTGCCCTCCCCTCTACATGTGGGTGGACACTCCACTCACAAAAATCATTCAAATCCCTTCACTCAAAATTCCACTCAAACTTGCTATTAAATTTCCACCAAATTTAATGCAAACTCTCATTAAATAAAAATCTTTTATTTATTCAGAATTTTGTCAATTACTTTAATGACAAACATTCAAAAATAACCCCTTGCTAGAATTCCATTTCACATGCAAAACCACTTTATGCAATTTCACCCAAAAACCTGTTTCGGTATCTAGTGAAATAAATTCTCGCGCTTGTTTATTCTTTTGGAATGAAACATTTGCTCCAACTGGATGTCAGTGTCCCTTAAGTGTGTCACCCTACGGTTTGCGAATAATTAGGACATGATCGAGACCCTTCTCCGATTAATAATCAGTAGCGGGACCTACAGATCCATACTGACTCTCACACATTCAACGATGACTTTCCTGTGATCGTCAGAACCTTTTACGCTTGTATCTTAATCCCTTTGTTTCATGATATATTACATGTCCGATATTCGATCATCGGTATCTCCATACCTAGTTTGATCTCGTTGCTGACATGCACTCTTTTCTTGTTCGCGTGATATAACATTCTATTGATCAAATCACTTGCTTTTAAGCTAACCAATGTGATATCACCGAGAGGGCCCAGTATATCTATCCGTCATCGGGATGAACAAATTCCACTCTTGATCCATGATTCTCAACATAACACTTTAGTATCTTTGAAGCCATCTTTATAATCACCCAGTTACGGTGTGACGTTTGATGTCAACAAGAAACTCTTTCGGTGTTAGTGATTGGCATGATCTCATGGTCTAAGGATTAGGATCACTTCATAAGTTGTTTATAGCAATATAAACTCAATGACTTTGATCGTAATGCTATAATTCGGATGAAAGTTCATCACATCATTACACTAATGTTGTGATCTCATTATTAACAACATCCAATGTCTATGATCAGGAAACTGTGATCATCTTGTTAATCAACGAACTAGTTTATGAGAGAGGCATAACTAGGAACTTTCTGTTTGTTTATTAAACACACATGTATTAACATTTCCATATTAATACAATTATAGCATGCAAAATAAACATCTATAATCTAGTTGGGATACACATAATAAACACTTTATTATTGCCTCTCAGGGCATATTCCCTTCAGGGATTTCAAGTCTCATAAAGAGCTTCCAAAAATTATGGTACTTGTTAGCTTTCAGCTCTCATTTCCCCTATCATAAGCATCTTGAAGTGATTAAGGTTAAAGTGAACAAAATATGGAGTATATGCTGGAAAAAGTATAAGTTGGCAATCTCATGTCCCTTGAGTACGAGGGCCGCTCCTCATTCTACTCAACTTTAGTCACCGGTAAGTTCTTGTCATAGTAAGTACATGTGTATCATAGAGAGCCATCAACGGGGTACCCCTTGCCCCATGACACAGGAGCTATCCCATATCAAAATGACAAGGCAAGTAGACAATGAGCATGTCAGCAATCTTCTTATTTACCATGGGAAAATGGTGCTTTTTATCTCTTCCTCTTTTCTCATCTCTTTTTTTCCTTTTCTCAATCTATTTTTTCTATCTCCCTTTTTTATAAGAAGAATTCTTCATAGATTGCTCACTATGGTGATGCTTCAAGTTTCCACCATGATTAGGCATGGCTTAGGCTAGCGGCCCAGGCATTTTTCTAACACACATACATAACTCCATGGACTTACAGTCTCCCCTTTTATTTCACACCGACGACATCCGCAAACAAAAGATCATGATATCAACTGGGTACAATGTACAGGTTCCGTGTTGAAAGCGTTCCCCATGACAGCATGGTTCTGCTAATTCCCAATGTATAAGTGCAAGCATATACAACATAGATGACACAATGGTTCAAGTTTATTAGGGGCAAGAAAAATAAAGTGTGCCATCAAGTCTGTGAGAGCTTTAATCACTAATTTTTCACGTAACAAGTGTAATTTGGAAGATAGAGATAAAACAAGAATATACTTGGAATGGTGTAACACACCATGCATAGGAACTTATAGTGGACACTTTGGAATAACTTGGTTTGTTGGGAGTTGGATGCATGAGTAGAGCTTACTCAATACAAGTGGAGGCTAGCAAAAGACTAGGAGTGACCAACTAAGAGAGCAATAATGGACATAATCATGCAGAGCGACAAAACATTACTAATCAAAGCATAAAGTGGTACCACAAGTCAAAAAATAAATGATCATAGAGGCTAAGGTGACTGGTTCAAAGTCATAACATGGTGTGAGCATGTGCCAAGTCAACCGAAACAAAGCATCAAAGGAGAATACCACAATACTATGCTTTTGTGTATGCTAAAACAATGCATGATTCTTGCAAGGCACATTAAGCAATCTCAATTGTTTGGAACAAGTCATGATACAACAATAGTCACTAAACATAAGGTCAAAACAACATCTAGCATGACATGATAAAGTCTAAGTCACAGTCAAAGCAAGCTTCTTCTTGTACTACTAAAGCAAGAACTTTCTACTCCTTTCCAACACCAATCAACTTATTTGAAACAACACGGCAAAAGCGGGGGTACAACTACTTTATTCAAGCAAACTAAGAAAACAAAAACCAAAACGAAAACTAAGACGCACCAAGAACAACACAACTGTGCATGAAACAATAAAAACGAAGTGTCTAGAAAGACCTGAGATTTTTATTGATGAAGAAGGGGATGCCCAAGGCATCCCCAAGATTTGACGCTTGTACCTCTTGAATATTTCTTGGGTGACATGGAGTGTCATCCCCAAGCTTGAGATTTTTTCCATTCTTCATCTCATTACATCATTCTTCCATTACACCTAAAATTTTTCCTTCATACAAAACTTCACACAATCTTCATTAGCAACATTAGTGCATTCAAAAGATAATAGACCTTTGGGTTTATTTTCAAAATAGTAAAACTTTAACCAAAAACACAAGCTACTGTAGCAATTCCCTCAAAAAGCTCAATTTCCCAAAAATAACCCAAAAAGGAATCAATAAAGATGCAAATGCAAATAATGGCAGAAATCTGTCAAAATAGACCAGCATGTAGAAACCGATTTTTTGAAAGACCTTCTGTTACTAAAATCAAACAGTGTTGAACTAACGAAAGTTAGCTAACAACTTGGGAGATTTATTCAGAAAATTATAGCTCAATCCAACTTACAGAGATTTTTCACGAAGATTTACAGTGGAGCACAAAAATCTGTTTCAGGACAGCAACTCCCCAAATCTTACTTCCCTCTCATTAGAGGTTATTCTTGGAACAAAAATCAAACAAAAAGGATGAGGAGAGGTTATGACAGAAGTAATAAATTCCAAGACTCAAGAAAACTATTGGGTTATCTCCCAAGAAGTACTTTTCTTTAACTCCTTTAAGTTAGGCACAAGAAGCAATAATCAAGTATTTTCAAATGAAGAAGCATTAACTTCAAATTTTGCTTTAAAAGGAGGAGCAAAAGGTAACTTCTCTCTCCTCATAGGGAAGTGTTCAATACCTTTTTTGAATGGAAATTGATATTTAATGGTGCCTTCTTTCATATGAATGATGGCACCAACAGTTCTAAGAAAAGGTCTTCCCAAAGTAATAGGACAAGAAGCATTGTATTCAACATCCAAAACATAGAAATCAAGAGGGACATAGGCATTGTTAACCATAATAAGAACATCATTAACACTCCCTATGAGTTTCTTCTTAGCATTATCATCAAGTGGGACATCCAAATAGCAATCTTCCAAAGGTGGCAAATCAAGCAGTTCATAAATATTTCTAGGCATAATAGAGACACTAGAACCAAGATCACATGAAGCTTTGAGATCAAAGTCATTCACTTGGAAATTAATGATGGGTTCCCAACTATCTTCTACTTTCCTAGGAATATAAGCTTTGTGTTTCAACTTTTCTTCCTTAATTTTAATGAGAGCATATGTAATGTGTTTGCTGAAAGCCACATTCATATCACTAGCATTAGGACTTCTAGCTAGCTTTTGTAGGAACATAATCACTTTAGAGATATTGCAACCATCAAGATCAAAATCAAACTTAGCATCAGAGGTAGTAGACTTATTGGGTTTATGCATAGTTGTAGGAGGAATAGGGGCTTCTTGTGGTTTGGTAGCATACATATTGGTGGTGGTAATAGTACAAACACTATTGTTTCTAGCAATTTCAGCTTCTCTTTCCCACTTAGCATGTAGTTTGGCTAACAGTCTAACATTTTCATCAATAGTAACTTGTATGGCATGAGTAGCAGCAAAGGTACTTTCCAAAGTTTCAGGTTTAGCAGCCATTTTATTAATCAAAGAGGATTGTGCTTTAAACAAAGAGGAAATATTTTTCTCAGCACTCAAAAGATTTTCCTCCACAGTCTTGTTGAAAGTGGTTTGTTTACTAATAAAGTCTTTAAGCATGACTTCTAGTTCAGAGGGAGCAATTATAGTATTGTTGTAGGAATTTCTATAAGTATTGCCATTATTGGGAGGATAAGGCCTTTAATTATTATTATTACCAAAATTGTTGTTTGTGCTAGTGAAGTTACACAACTTGGTGTTCTCAGCAGAGTTCATTTTTGCAAAGGTGGAGCTAGCCAACAACAACAACAACAACAACTAGAGTAGGAACTAATTTTTTTGTGTTTTTGATAAGAAAAAGCAAACCAAACGAAACTATTTTTTTTTGGATTTTTTTTATAAAAATAAGCAAACAAAACAAATCAAAAGAAACTAAGGAAAACAAAAACAAAGTAAAGAGAGAGAGAAAGGTTGTGAAGGACTCCCCTTGTGAAGCCATCCTTAGCCTCCCCGGCAACGGCGCCAGAAAACGTCTTGACGCGGATCAGATCACTGTAGAGCTTTGTTGGGAAACCCCAAGAGGAAGGTATGATGAGTACATCAATAAGTCTTCCCTCAGTAAGAAACCAAGGTTATCAAACCAGTAGGAGGAAGGAAATGACTCAAATGTGTTGCTAACAACTTGGAAACCTGCACAACACAAACTCAAGACTTTGCCCCAACAAATAGTGAGGTTGTCAATCTCACCGGTTTGCTGAAAACAAAGGATTAAACGTATGGTGTGGAAGGTGATGGTGGCTTGCAGAAAGTAAACAGTAACTATGGAAGATGTATCAATGGTAAAGATTGGAACGGGGTCCACAGTTCACTAGAGGTGTTCTCCTTAAGATAAACAACATAACATGCTAGGTAAACAAATTACAGTGGGGCAATTGACAGGACAGAGCAAGGCATAACAATGCAATACTAGACATTCATGATCCTATGAGATTCGACTGGGAATTACAACAAGATACATAGACTGCCATCCAACTGCATCTATGACTAGTAATCCACCTTCAGGTTATCATCTAAACCCCCTCCAGTATTAAGTTGCAAGCAATGGATAACTGCTTTAAGCAAAGTGTGTAAAGTAAACAATACAATTGTTCCATGAACAAAAGATCGTTATTTTCTCCCTAGTAGAAACAACACATCTACAACCTTAGATATTTCTATCACTTCCCAAGATAAAATAGAGGCATGAACGCACTATCGAGCATAAATACTCCCTCTTGGAGTCACTAGCATCTACTTGGCCAAGATAGCTACTAGAAACGGAGAGCATGCAAGATATCAAACAACACAGACATGATAGAATCAATAAGATAAAAACCATTAACCAATCTGACATAGTAATCTCAATATCCATCGGATCCCCGCAAACACAACATGCATGATTACAAATAGATGATCTTGATCATGAACGGAGCTCACAAGATCTAGACATGATATCACAAAGAAGGAGAAACAACCATCTAGCTACTGTATGGACCCATAGTCCAAGGTGGATATACTCACGCATCATACCGGAGGCTGGCATGGTGATGAAGAAGGCCTCCAGGATGATCTCTCCCCTCCGGCAGGGTGCTAGGAAGAGCTTCAGATCCTCCCGATCTAGGGATGATGGTGGCGGCGGCTACGGACTGTTTCATGGAGATCTGATTGGGTACTTAGGGTTTTGGTATCATGTGCTTCTTATAGGCGAAGGGGAAGACTGAGGGGGTGCCCGAGGCGGCCGCACCCCCCAGGCGTGGGTCAGGACTTGCCGCGCGGCCACGGGGTGTGGGCCCCTTGTGGCCCTCCTCCGTATCGTCTTCTGGCTCCGTTTTCTCCTCGGTGAAATATTGACTTTGGCTTTTGTCCCGTCCAATTCCGAGAATATTCATTTTCTGACTTTTCTAGAACCAAAAATAGCAGAAAATAGGCAACTGGCACTATGGCAACTTGTTAATAGGTTAGTCCCAGGAAACGTATAAAATACCTCAAAGTGTAAAAAAAGCAAAGCAAAGTGGATACTAAACAAGCATGGAACATCAAAAATTATAGATACGTTTACGACGTATCAGACACTTGGATCAAGAGGAAATATGTAAGTCCTCTTATGCCATTTGAGCCTACTGATTTGAAGAGCCTCCAAGGTAGACACAATTACCACCAAATGACTTCCAACAAGGTCATGCAAGAAATGGCTGATTTCAAAGTCGCAGCTAAGAACGCTGAAGATGCTCGTGCATGAGCTATTGGAATGCAAAAGGGTGTAAATGTGGCCTTGAAGGCAAACATTGTAGAGCAATAATATGATGGCGTTATTGCCAACTGCCCCAAGGAGGTCAAATGGGCACATGGAGATTACATGGCTTTCTATGCAAGAAACTTTTGGAAGGACCTCGCTAAAGCTAAATCTGAACTTGAACACAAGAGTGGGTCAAATGGAAGGAAGGAAAACAATCCCGAACCGAGATCTTGCTACAATTGTGGAGACTGTTTGCATTTTGTTGCAGAGTGCCCCTATCAAAGTCAAGAAGATCATGGGGGTATGCTGGTTCTCAAGGAGAATACAAAGGCACCTTGGAAGAAGGCGTTTTTCAAGAAGAATGCTCCTTACAAGACGCAACCAAATATTGTGTTGGTAGCTCAAGAGGAGTACTCATCCGCAAGTGAAGATGAAGAGGATGATGATAGCTCACGAGAGGTGGCTGCCATAGCCACCACATCTACACTAACTACTTCACTCTTCAACTCTCCTAATGAGAACATCATCAACAAGAACTTCACTTGCCTTATGGCAAGAGGGTCCAAGATATCACCTTCCATGACCTCCTTTCCTAAGACTACTATGAATGTCGATATGGATGATTCCACTAGTCTTAAGGTTAAGGAAGAAGTTATTGGTTTGGATTATTTTATCACTAACTTGAAAGGTGAGCACAAAATGCATTATAATGTATGGAACGCTTTTCAAGAAAGAAGGAGGTAGCAAAGAAGCACAAGCTATCCCAGGAATTCCATATCACCTAAACCAAGTAAGTAAAGCGTGACTATATGGCTATAAACAAAGCGCTTTGCGGACGCAACCTAGTTATTTTCTTTTGGATTTTTTTGAACTCTTGATGCAGCAAGAGAGTTTTTCTTTGGTTTTCTTTATATATTTTTTAATAAAGTACCAAGTGGAACCCATTTTGGATGTTTTAAAAGTTGTTAAACATATGGAGTAACAAATTTCTACATAATAGTTTTCAGTGCAAGAATTTTCTAATTTTTTATGTAACTCCGATTGCGCTCAAATTTATAAAGAACTTACAATTTTTCATACTATCTATGCAAAAAATGATAAAATTCCTGACATGTCTAAGTGGGCGTAAAATATTCGTTTTGCTGCTTTTGAAAATCTGGACAGATTCTGCCATGTTTTGTTTTGACCATTCCCAAGTGTCCTAAAATGACTTGTATGAGTCACTTATATGATAGGGATATGTAGGAACATTATATGATTGTTGAAACATTTAGAAATAATTTTTTCTTTGATATATATGCAGCAACTATTATACTCTTGTGCCACTAATGTCACCACTCAGAAAAGAGATGGGAGAAAAAGTTTTGTGTTGAAGTTTTTTGATAGGGACTAGAGGAACATCACACCAAGAGCAATACAAGGATGGTGAAAACCATAATCTTGGGGATTCCCAAGGCACCCCATTGTACCTACTCAACTCTCGGTTTGCAAACCTCTAAAATTTGTTTTTCGAGCAACATAGATCTATCGTAGAAACTTGGAGCGTCTATTTTGTTATTTTGTTTTTGTTCTGCATTAAAAGGACCAGCACCACCATTATTATAAATGTTTATGATCATCTAATGAAAAGAAACTTTACCTTAATGAGATTAAAACTTAATAAGAATGCCTTGAAATAAAAGAAAAGGGGAAATAAAAACAAAAGCTGAAATTCATGTTGTGTCTAGTTTTTAAGCTCAAGTACTTTATATGAAGCATGATCTGTTTGTGGCTATTAATTTGTATCCTTTTCTTGTGTATATTTATGTTCAACATTAAGGAGCAAGGTGAGAAAATAAATGTTGACATTATGAACTAGATGGCACACTCTTTAGATCCCTTTTTGCTAAGCCTTCTCTACACAAGCTAAGACTTGTTCCAAACCCCTAAAACTAGATTAGGCATATCCACCCATTTGTGGCAAAAGCTACTTTCAAGTACAATATGTATGTTAATCCTCCAAACACTCTTAAAAACACATTTTTCATGTATTTTAAAGATAATAAGAAAGTAAGGTTTAGGGTGATACCACTATGGAATTTTTTGTGCTTTACATCTTATTAGTTGTTGTTAGCTGAACCATGCTGGAATGACACAAGCTTTCAATGTTGAATGTTGATAATTAATCATGTTTATGTTCTGCCTATAGATTGCATCGATGTGAAATAAAGTGTGCATACTAGAGTAGTCATGTTGAGAGAAAACGCTCCTGAACCGCTAGTCAAATCCATGAGCCGTGCGGCAACTCATGGTGGAAACTTACAGCATGATGATCCTTATTGATATGATTCATATGTCTATTTTTTTGTTCTTATGAAGTAGAGATACCGCCCCTCCTACCTTGAACATATCCAAGGAATTATATTAACTCTTATGCTAAATGAATAAATAAATACAAACAAAAAAGAGGGGGCGTATGTAGGGGTTCGTAGCATGGAGAACAAAAAATTTCTATCGCATGAACAGACGCACAAGCGAAGATCTAATCTACGATATCGGTGCAACGAGTTTGTAGAGCACTAACCCTCATAGATCAAAAGTGTTTAACGAGATCGGATTCTTGTGGTTGGTGTAGTCGTTCACTTGCCGATCTCAAGATCGTGTAGACGATCCTTCCGACGCCATGTTCTGGCAGCGCTTCCGCAGTCAGTCACACGTTCGGTACTTGATGAAGACCTTCCTCTCCCTTGTTCAAGCAGGCAGCAGAGTTTGTAGATCTCCTCGCGATTCCAGCAACACGACGGTGTGGTGGTGGAGGTGAGATCCCACAGGGCTTCACCTAAGCCCGTGCGAGTATGCTGGAGTTGAGAGATCCTCGGCGACTAGGGTTTAGAGGCCGAGGGGAGGAGGTGGTCAGCGTCTAGGGTTTAGCTAGGCGGCGGTGGTTTCTAGGAGCTAGGGTTTAGGGCGCCAGCGGCTGGGAGCAGCAGGCGACCTAGGGTTTGTGGGGGTGGTGGCAAGGGGGCGCCCCACCCCTCCTTTTATGGAAGGGAGAGGCGGCAAGGGGAGGGGAGTCCTTCCTAAACTCCCCTTGCTTGGCCGATGATGGTGCGTGGAAGTTTCATTGGGAGACCCCAAGAGGAAGGTGTGATGAGCACAACAGCAAGTTTTCCCTCAGTAAGAAACCAAGGTTATCGAACCAGTAGGAGGAAGGAAACGACTCAAAGGTGTTGCTAGCAACTTGGAAACCTGCACAACACAAACTCAAGACTTTGCCCCAACGAACAGTGAGGTTGTCAATCTCACGGGTTTGCTGAAAAGAAAGGGTTAACTATATGGTATGGAAGGTAATAGTGGTTTGTAGAAAGGTAAACAGTAATAGTGGAAGATGTATCAATGGTAAAGATTGGACCAGGGTCCATAGTTCACTAGAGGTGTTCTCCTTAAGATAAACAAACATGGCATGCTGGGTAAACAAATTACAACAGGGCAATTGACAGGAATGAGCAAGGCATAACAATGCAATACTAGACATTCATGTTCCTATGAGATTCGATTGGGCAATACAACAACATACATAGACCGCCATCCAACTACATATATGACTAATAATCCACCTTTAGGTTATCATCCGAACCCCCTCCAGTATTAAGTTGCAAGCAACGGATAACTGCTTTAAGGAAAGTGTGTAAGGTAAACAATTCACTTGTTCCATGAACAAGAGACCGTTGATTTCACCCTAGTGGCAACAACACATCTACAACCTTAGAGATTTCTGTCACTGCCCTTAGATTAAATAGAGTTATGAACCTAATATCGAGCATAAATACACCCTCTTGGAGTCACTAGCATCTACTTGGCCAAGATAGCTACTAGAACAGAGAGCATGCAAGATCACAAACAACACATACATGATAGAATCAATAAGACAAAACCATTAATAAATGTGACATAGTAATCTCAATATCCATCGGATCCCCGCAAACACAACATGCATGATTACAAATAGATGATCTTGATCATGAACGGAGCTCACAAGATCTAGACATGATATCACAAAGAAGGAGAAACAACCATCTAGCTACTGTATGGACCCATAGTCCAAGGTGGATATACTCACGCATCATACCGGAGGCTGGCATGGTGATGAAGAAGGCCTCCGGGATGATCTCTCCCCTCCGGCAGGGTGCCAGGAAGAGCTTCAGATCCCCCCGATCTAGGGATGACGGTGGCGGCGGCTATAGACGATTTCGTGGAATATTGATCATGTACTTAGGGTTTCTGTATCGGGGGGTCTTTATAGGCGAAGAGGCGAGGAAGGGGGCATCTAGGGCAGCCGCTCCCCCCAGGCGCGGAATGGGCCCAGCCGCGCGGCCAGGGGGTGTGGCTGTGGCACCCCGGATTTACGGTCCGAGAGTACCCGTTATGCATACAATTCACGTTCTCATGATCAGTGAGCCGTGAGCATAACCGACTAGTATCATTACAACATCCATAAAGTAACGAATACAAAACTTACAGAATGGCCATTATGTTGAATACAACACAAGTAGCGGAAGTCTTCAAGCGCAGAGCCCATGTCATGCCTTAACCTACAGGCAACCGACTGGGAAGATGGCCTATCTCGCATAGACGTCAGCACATTCATCACTTCGTAACATCTGCAATCTGGACAAGTGAATCGCCAAGGACAATGCCAGTGAGTACTTTGAATATACTCGCAAACCACAGATAGAAGGTAACAAGATAATGCGTATTGGGATGTGGTGAAATAGCTCTACATTATAGTTGTTTCTGAAAAGCCTAACAATGACATCTCTATATCTTTGTTGAAAAAGAGTTTTTGGAAAATATGCCTCCATTTAGAAAATCCGGACATCTCCACATCCTTGTTAAAAAGCTTTAAAACATTTTTGTAGTAAAACCCTTTAAAACATCTTCGACCATCTCTGGTCAAAACCAAATTCATTCTTATGTTTCCTCGTGACTAAGTCACATCCATTTTTATTTATCCCAACATGTCCCAAGGGTACTCCTAGCAATCACCTTTCCAACCATCCTTGACCATGAACACGACTATTCGAATAGATTATACTCTGTAGAGTTTGTGCACTTTACCCACAGGAATCAATACATCCACCGGGATACAACCACGGCCCACTACACATGGTAGACGGGGGTTCGGATAATCAAACCTAACTTTTCATTTGTCCATCCCTAGCAATGGTGTCTTTTCCTTTTGGGTTGTTCTCTTCGGCACGACGGCCATAGTCCTCCCTCCCTTACAAGCCTATTCCCCAAACCGTAGTTTGGCATATAGTAATTTGACTCCACTTCCTTCCGTACTTACCATCCGCGAGAGACCCAATTGTTGCACCGGTACCTTGTCCACGACAGTCCGGATTTTAGGGGATTTCTCCCCATTAGCGAGTACGTGCAGCCTCGGCTAAAGACCATAAACTACGAGATAAGCCCCAGCGACTGGGGTAGTGTGGTTGCACGGCTAAATTGTTCCGGTAAAGGCATAGAACATCCATTCTCTTTCTCTTGCTTGACTTTCTCTTCATCCTCCTCATATCTTCTTTAGTAAAACCTCCACTTGGAAAAAGTGCCTCTTTCCAAGGGTTTTATTTTAAAAATTTTGCAGTAGGGTAAAACCCAAAATAGTTTTATCCTTGAAAACCCGTAGTTTCCAAGAGGGAAGATGTTAAGCATCTTAGCCTCTATCTAAAGGAGAAATATGTGTTTCAATAGTGTAGGTGTCCTAATGGACACTAATCCATAACTTGGAGGAGCCAAATTACTCACGCCTTTTATTTGAAACAAACCATGCAATTTTAGTCGTGCAGTTCATAAACGAGATATAAAACAATTGATAAAAAGGAGTAGGTTAATATAGGAGTTCAGGAATGGTGGATTGCCTGTGACCAGCGAGATGTCCCTTTACTTCTTTAGAATACCAGAATACCAATAATAACAATAATAAGAGAAACCCGATGCTTCCTTCTTCTCGGCGTCACACAATCGCAACTAGCGCCGTTATCGAGCATACATGCAAGCGAACAATACCAACATCAATACAATGCATACAAACCTCAAATCATACATCAAGCAAAATATAACTACATGATATGCATCAGTAGGATGTTGGATGATTGGTTGATAGGATTAGCAAAAGATTTGGATGCATTAGGGAAAGGATCCCTTTGGATTTATAGTCTAGGAACTACCTAAGAGAGGGTTTTTTTACCAAGGGATTGATATGTATGATACCATTATATAGAAATGATACCATCAGATAGGTATTGATAAAATGAATCCAACAAAAGTGGTTTCACTATTTTATCAATTTCCAAAGATTTATAATGGATTTTATAGTGGATAAAACTCTAGTTGTAGGAAACAATTCACCATAACTGTTCTGGAGTTCCAAAAATTATTTCCTTGATTGATTAGGTAGTCTTTGGTGGACTGATTCAAGAGGAGTTGGTTTCACCTCAAAACAATTAACAGAATGCCCTTGGGAAATTCTCAAAGACAGTACTGGATGGGATTTGTCTTTTTCATTATATTTAATATACAGAGTCTTTTGATGTTATTACAAGGACACGTGTTAGGTACTTAGAGTAACTTTCTGTAGAAATTAGAGTCAACCTTTTTGGAGTTACAGAGCTACTGTGGTGATTTTATTAGTGAATAAACCATGCATATAATAGTTTAATTCACTAAAATTCAGTAGATGCTCAATAAATTTTGGTCTCCTGGGGTTTGATGGGTAGGGTGGTATAGGGGTACTGAGAGTTGAAATTAGGTCATTAACTCTTTTGGTTTGACCTAAGGATTTTCCTAAAGGTAGAAAAGATCCGTGTTTGTTATTTTTACGAGATGCAAACTAGGAAGCCAAATAGGGTGGGGCTGGTGAGACATGCAAGGTAGGGATTATACCTTCCAATAAAAATTGTTTTCAGGTCGTTTGGGTGAACAAAACTCTATGGAGAATTTTATTAGTGAAAAGGACAGATCCTAGTAGATGTTTTATCATGTTTATTCTAATCATCAAATTAGTCCAACACCAAGTCTACCTGTTTGCAGAGACCTACGGGGACCTAAGAAAAATAGGATCTGGGCATTTTAGTTGGTTTTAAATTTTCATTAGGATTTAAACCTACAACTAGATTTACTGGATCTGGAGAAAATAAAAAGGAAAAGGGGAAGAAGGGGCCATCGTGCCAGATCTGCTTGGGAGTGGGCCGTTGGGGGAGGGATCGGCCCACCAGTTACCAAACGCGCGTGCGCGATGTAGCTGCCTCCCGGATTGCCGGCTCGACCCGTTAACGGGGCGATGGCGAAGAGGTACGAGAGATCCTGGACATTAGATTAGATCTAGATCGACGACTAGGGTTCACCGTCTACCTCCCGACAGGGGTCGCGAGATGAAACCCTAGGGGAGGTCGGGGCGGACATGGGGAGGTCATCAGCGTGGCCTGGAGGCGTCGGGGAGAGGCCGGGGCATCGCGGGGCACGCCAGCGAGTCTGGGAGGGGCGACACTGGGAAGTTTGGCGTCGGGGACGCCCTCGCGCGACGGCGACCGAGCCTAACTTTGCTGGAGCTCGTCGGGGTTGGTGCCTGTGGTGCCTGCATGTCGAAAACAGGGACATGGTTAGGTAGAGGAGGAAGAGTAGGTCTCAGTGCGGTGACATGCAGAGGGAGAAGGACTAGGGAGAGGAGCTCTTGCTCGATTTCGTGGAGGAGTCCAAAGCTCCTGTTCTTCCTCCTCTCGAGCAGAGCTAAGCAGGGGAGGGGGAGAGGGTGTTCTGGGGTGTGTGTGAGGATAGTTGGGGTCAAATGAGGGCAGAGGGGTGAGCTGGGGGTGTCCTTGGGCTTATAAATAGGAGAGGGGGTGATGTTTGATGGACCAAGTCCATTTGGACAAGGGCAAGGGTGCTGGCTGTCCATTGGCTAGTTGGGGTGGTGTTTGGTGGTGGTGTGGGGCCTACCTACGACCAAAGAGTGGAGGGAGGGGTGGTGTGGCTGCTGCCTCTTTTTATTACAAAGATAATTAGGACATGCCCCTCTCTCTCTTACAAACACAAGGGACAAAGAGGACATAAGCTACAGTAGCTAGGGCTATAGTAGGTGGACGACCAGAGGGGTGTGTGCTGCTAAGGAGGGTTGCTTGACAAGTTTGGAGATAGTGGGATTTGGTTTGAAATCAAGTTTTGCTTGGTTTAGCAAAATTGATCAAATGGAGGCTTGTGAAGGAAGTTGAAAATTTTGAATATGGTAAGGTGTGGAAATGGTACTGGTGGATAGAGGAGGTCAAATAATCTCTTCAAGATTAAAATGGTATTTTTATAAAGATTATAACCCCATTTAAATGCACTTATTCAAAAAGGGCGGAAGTAGATTATGGAAGCTAAAGTGATATTTTTACATTGGGCAAGCTTGGTTTTTGATGTGATATGGTACTAAATACGATATTACACATTGGAGAATTTTATTGGGATTTATTGAGATGGAGAAGTATTTTTAAACAATTATTTCTTGTTTCTGCCATTTAAGAAAAAGGGCAAAAATAAATAATAAGGAATCTAAAAAATATTTATTTTTGAGTTGGAAAGATGGGATATGATAAATAGGCATCAAATTTGCCTTGAGTTGGCAAGGTGATTTGGATAAAAACAAACTTGCCTTTAAAGACAAGGTTTGGAGGATTTTGTTAGAAAAAGAAATTAATTAGTTTTAGGCTCCAAATAATTATGGGAATTATTTGGCAAATGATTATATTCAAGGTAGGTGATGTAAACTTGATGTAGGCATCAAGTTCAACCTTGAGTTTTGAATAAATGTGGTGAAAGGGATGGAAACTAGATTTGGGAGGATCTAGGGTTTGGTTATTTTGATGCCACCTAAACAGGGTTAGATTAGGGAGCTCAGAGCTCACCTTGATACAAGGGGTATATGGATATATATAACAAGTCATATATATGATCATGGAAGCAAGAGTTGGGCTTGGTTGCATTTGAGGTGATCTAGAAGAGATGGCAAACTTTGTTGAAAATAAGGCTGCCATAGCAGATACATCAGGTAGCCTCCTAAACCATGTGGGTTTAAGAAGCACAAGGATCCAATCGTAACAAGTGAAGTATAGGTTGAAAGGCCATGATTATTATATCATAACCATGCAAATAGTTGGTCAAGGGGTGGTGGCATATAGATGGGAGCTTCTGCCAAAGTAGGCAAGATGATAAGATTACAGAGAAGATTATTATCTTGACTACAAAACCATCATGGATGAGTGGGAATTATAAAGGATTATCCCAAGGAAAGAGTGGGCTTTGTTAGTACTAGAGATGTACTACAATATGGTTCAAGTCCATTCTCAAGAATGCCCATAGGTTGGAAAAGGTAGAGCTCCAAAGATTATATCTAGATAAGAAATCCAGACTTAGCCTTGGCAGATTTGGGGAGTTTAACTAGTATGCAAGAGGGAAACATTTGAGAGGGTGGCAAGGGTTTATCCTTCCCATTTAGTGGTTGATGTTGAGGTATAGATTTAATAGAGTGGATCCAAACTTGAATTGGTTCTTCACTAGGTTGGAAACCATCAAGAGGGATTATCCTTGGATTGATCTGACCAGGAGGTGAGATGGTTACTTTATTGGCTTAGGATAGATCTAGATTTGGATGCTTAGTTTGAGATTTATGATCACAAAAAAGGATTGGGTCATAAAGGGTGAGCTACTAGATTATCTCACTCTAGTTCCTGTTCCTAAGCAAACAAGGCAAACAGAAGATCAAGGCAATTCATCAACCAGCAGATCAAGGCAATTCATCTTATCACTTACCCAACTACCACTAGGGTTACCATAAATCCTAGCTTGAGGCAAGGATGGGTATTTTTAGTTGGGTGTGGTTTGAAGGGAGATAAGGATCATCTTGGTATTCCTACCAAGATTGGAATGAAAAGGTTTTAATAAAGGTTTTGGAAAATCTAGGGATAAGAGTAGCTAGGAGTTCTGTCTTGAAAACATAAGGAGATTATATATAGGTCTCCATAGTTTTGTTAATAGAAACTAGTAAAGTATTTTGTTGTGTCAAAGTCATATTGGCTCAAGTTTTTGAAATGCGAGAACATTTGAGAATATGAAAGATGAGCCAAGACATCTCTTTTGTAAAATAGCTTTTTGTAAACCGGTGTTGAGATGAGTACATTACCTGATACTCAAATCGTTGCATGAGTACAAGGAAACAAGTAAGCAATCATTGCATCATATAACAAGAAAAAGTTTTTGTTCCCCCTGATTTTTGCCTTTTGGACAATAAATCAGGGTTGCTGAAATTGGGATGTTACAGTGGCCCCACTAGTGGCTCCCCTCCGTCTCGTATTCAGGCTCCATGTTCCCCATGGTAAAATATTGACTTTGGCTTTTGTCCCGTCCAATTCCAAGAATATTGATTTTGTGCCTTTTTTGGAACCAAAAACAGAAGAAAACAAGCAACTGGCACTGTGGCATCTTGTTAATAGGTTAGTCCAAAAAAACATATAAAAACACCTCAAAGTGTAGACAAAGCAAAGCAAAGTAGATACTAAACAAGCATGGAACATCAAAAATTATAGATACGTTTCTGACATATCAAGCATCCCCAAGCTTAACGCCTGCTCGTCCTTGAGTAGGTAAGTGATAAAAAGAATAATTTTTGAGGTGACATGCACCATAAAAATCAATATCAAACCATTTGCAAGCATTGAAAGCTAGGAACAAAGAACCCTAAACATGAGCATGAAAGATGGAGTTCCAACAATAAGACAAAGTAACTATGCATGCAACATGAAAGGTTACAAACAAAGATCATGAATAACATGCATTGAAAAACGTTTGTTTGTTTCACATATAGAAAGCATAGCATAGTGGCATTCAACTTTCCCCTCATGGAGTAGCAAATAGATGCATATGACACCTTCAAAGTTCATAATAGTGACTAGATATAAATAGCACAAGAACAAGCAATATCAACAATATGCATCAATCAATAAGTTTTGGGACAATGCACATAGAACTAAGAATGGCAACTATGCTCTCTTAATTGGTGCCTAAGGATAGAAGGTGAAGACTCAATATAATAGTGGAAGAAAGGCCCTTCATAAAGGGAAACAGGGATTTCAAGTTTCAAAAAGAGCTTCCAAAAATTATGGTACTTGTTAGCTTTCAGCCCTCATTGCCCCTATCATAAGCATCTTGAAGTGATTAAGGTTAAAGTGAACAAACTATGGAGTATATGCTTGACAAAGTATAAGTTGGAAATCTCATGTCCCTTGAATACGAGGGCCGCTCCTCATGCTACTCAAATTTAGTCACCTGTAAGTTCTTGTCATACTAAGTACATGTGTATCATAGAGAACCGCCAACGGGGGTACCCCTTGCACATGATACAGGAGCTATCCCATAATCAAAATGACAAGACAAGTAGACAATGGGCATCTCAGCAATCTTCTTATTTACCATGGGAAAATGGTGCTTTTTTCTCTCTTTCCTCTTTTCAATGTCTTTTTTTATAAGAAGAAAGCTTCATAGATGTCATTATGGTGATGCTGTAAGTTTCCACCATGATTAGGCATGGCTTAGGCTAGCGGCCCATGCGTTTCTCTAACACACATACATAACTCCATGGACTTACAAGCTCCCCTTTCATTTCACACTGACGACATCCATAGACAAAGAGCATGATATCAACTATGTACAAAGTACAAGTGCAATGTTGAAAGCGTTCCCCATGACAGCATGATTCTGCTAATTCCAACGTATAAGGGCAAGCATATACAACATAGATGACACAATGGTTCAAGTTTATTAGGTGCAAGAAAAATAAAGTGTGCCATCAAGTTTGTGAGAGCTTTAATCACTAAGTTTTCACATAACAAAATACTTTTTATTTGTAAGATAGATGAAAACAAGAATATACTTGGAATGGTGTAACACACCATGCATAGTAATTTATATTGGACACTTTGTAATAACTTGGTTTCTTGGGAGTTGGATGCGTGAGTAGAACTCACTCATACAAGTGGATGCTAGCAAAAGACTGGGAGTGACCTACTAAGAGAGCAATAATGGCTATAATCATGTAGAGCAACAAAATATTACTAATCAAAGCATAAAGTGGTACTACAATTCAAGGACTAAATGATCATAGAGGCTATGGTGACTTGTTCATAGTCATAACATGGTGTGAGCATGTGCCAAGTCAACCCAAAGAAAGCATCAAAGGATAATACCATAATACTATGCTTTTGTAAGCTAAGACAACGCATGATTCCTTCAAGGCACACTAAGAAATCCCAATTGTTTGGAACAAGTCATGATACAACAATAATCACTAAGCATAAAGTAAAAAAACATCTAGCATGACATGCTAAAGTCTAAGTCACAGTCAAAGCAAGCTCCTCTTGCACTATTTAAGCAAGAACTTTCTACTCCTTTCCAACACCAATCAATTTATTTGCAACAGCACAGCGAGAACGGGGGTCCAAACTACTTTATTCAAGAAAAATAAACGAAACTAAGACTCTCCAAGAACACCACAATAGTGCATGAAACAATAAAAATGAAGTGTCTAGAAAGACCTGAGATTTTTATTGATGAAGAAGGGGATGCCTTGGGCATCCCCAATCTTTGACGCTTGTACCTCTTGAATATTTCTTGGGGTGACACGGGGTGGCATCCCCAAGATTGATCTTTTGTCCATTCTTCATCTCATTACATCATTCTTTCTCTACACCTGAAAATTTTCCTTTATACAAAACTTCACACAATCTTCATTAGCAACATTAGTGTATTCAAAAGATAATAGACCTTTGGGTTTAGCTTTAGAACAGAAAAAATTTCACTAATGACACAATATACTGTAGCAATTCCCTCAAAAAGCTTAATTTCCGAAAAAGAACCCAAAAAGGAGTCAATAAGAACCAAATGCAAATAATGGCAGAAATCTATCAAAACAGACCAGCAGGTAGAAACCGATTTTTTCAAAGACCTTCTATTGCTCAAATCAAAAAGTGTTGAACTAACAAAAGTTAGCTAACATACTGTGGGATGTATTCAGCAAATATCAGCTCAATCCGGCTTACAGAGATTTTACACGAATTTTTAAGGTGGAGCACAAAAATCTGTTTCGGGACAGCAACTCCCCAAATCTTACTTCCCTCTCATTAGAGGTTATGCTTGGCACAAAAAGCAAACAAAAAAAAGGATAAGGAGAGGTCATTACTGAAGTAATAACTTTCAGGACTCAAGAATACTTTTGGGTTTTCTACCAATAAGTACTTTTCTTTAACGCCTTTAAGTTAGGCTTGATAATTTAAGAAGATGCTCACATAATAAATATGAATTGAGGTAAAATAGAGCATCAAGAAGCAAATTCAAAACACATTTGAGTCTAACCCACTTCCTATGCATAGGAATTTTGTAAGAAAATAAATCAGAGAAGCACATAGTAACAAGCATAGGAAAGCAAAACAAGTGCAACTTCAAAACTTTCAACATAAAGAGAGGAAACTTAATATTATTAAGATACATAAGACCATGTTTCCCTCTCTCATAATAACTTTCAATAGCATCATGAATAAAATTAACAATATAACTATCACATAAAACATTATTATCATGAGCGACACGCATTAAATGATTATCACTCTCCACATAAGCATAGTCATTCTTATTAATTGTAGTGGGAGAAAATTCAACAAAATAGCTATCATTATTATTCTCATCACCATATTCATAAAATATAGGAGGCATATTGTAATCACAATAATTTTTCTCCTCAATAGTAGGTGAACTGAAAATATCATAATCATCATTGTAATCATCATAAATTGGAGGTAAAGTATCATCATAGGCAATGGAATTTTCAGAATTGGTACCAAAGAGATTTTCAATATCAAAAGTAGTGTGATTTTCCCTATCATGATCACTACTATAGGTAATAGGTATAGGAACATCATCACAATTTTTACCCATAGTAGATATTTCAAAAGAATCCACAGGAGTATAACATTCATTTCCCTCTTTCTCATCTAATGAGCTTCCTTTTTCAGCAATTTCTTCTTCCATAGGCTCCTGCAAGGCATTAGTCTCTTCCGTTTGTGGAAAGCACTTATTAAAATATTCAAGAATATAGCCATTTTCTTCCTTGTAATTATCAAAGCAAATTTAAGTATCTCATAAACCTCATATTCATAAGGTGCATCATCAGTATTTTTAAGCAAACTGGCAAGTTCAAATGCACCCTTGAAAGCAATAAATTCTTCAATTTGTTCCACATCATAAAGGTCATAATTTCCTTTAACATAAGAGGATATGGTAAAATTATCATTATACTCACATTTAAAAGGGAGGTGTTTATACCTCCTACAACAACAAGCTTTATCAAAGCAATAAGTAACATTATAAGTAGAGCACACCTCTCTAGCAATAGTATTCAATTTATCAATTTGTGCCCATAAGTGTTTCCCTTTTTGTGACAAACGGTGTTCCTTATAACAGTACTTTTGTTCTTCCATGAACCCACCTTGCCAATAATAACTAGTTTCAAAGTAACCATCCATTGATAGAAAGCATGACCAAGCAAGGCAATAACAGACCAGCAACTAGTGCAGAAACTAATTTTTTTGTGTTTTTGATAAGAGAAAGCAAACTAAACGAAACTAATTTGTTTGGAGTTTTTGATAAAAAGAGGCAAACAAAACCAAGCAAAAGAAACTAACAAAAACAAAAACAAAGTAAAGAGAAAGGTTGTGAAGGACTCCCCTTGTAAAGATGTCCTTAGCCTCCCCGGCAACGGCGCCAGAAAAGTCTTGATGGTGCGTGGAAGTTTTGTTGGGAGACCCCAAGAGGAAGGTGTGATGAGGACAGCAACAAGTTTTCCCTTAGTAAGAAACCAAGGTTATCGAACCAGTAGGAGGAAGGAAACGACTCAAAGGTGTTGCTAGAAACTTGGAAACCTACACAACACAAACTCAAGACTTTGCCCAAACGAATAGTGAGGTTGTCAATCTCACCGGTTTGCTGAAAACAAAGGGTTAACTGTATGGTGTGGAAGGTAATAGTGGTCTGTAAAAAGGTAAACAGTAATAGTGGAAGATGTATCAATGGTAAAGATTGGACCGGGGTCCATAGTTCACTAGAGGTGTTCTCCTTAAGATAAACAAACATGGCATGCTGGGTAAACGAATTACAGTAGGGCAATTGACAGGACTGAGCAAGGCATAACAATGCAATAATAGACATTCATGATCCTATGAGATTCAATTGGGCAATACAACAAGATACATAGACCTCCATCCAACTGCATCTATGACTAGTAATCCACCTTCAGGTTATCATCCGAGCACCCTCCAGTATTAAGTTGCAAGCAATGGATAACTGCTTTAAGCAAAGTGTGTAAGGTAAAAAATCCACTTGTTCCATGAACAAGAGACCGTTGTTTTCTCCCTAGTGGCAACATCACATCTACACACTTAGAGATTTCTGTCACTTCCCTTAGATTAAATAGAGGCATGAACCCACTATCGAGCATAAATACCCCCTCTTGGAGTCACTAGCATCAACTTGGCCAATATAGCTACTAGAAATGAAGAGCATGCAAGATCACAAACAACACAGACATGATAGAATCAATCAAAACAAAACCATTAATCAATCTGACATAGTAATATGAATATCCATCGGATCCCTACAAACACAACATGCATGATTACAAATAGATGATCTTGATCATGAACGGAGCTCACAAGATCTAAACATGGTAGCACAAAGGAGGAGATACAACCATCTAGCTACTACATGGACCCGTAGTCCAAGGTGGAACTACTCACACTTCATACCAGAGGCTGGCATGATGAAGAAGAAGGCCTCCGGGATGATCTCCCCTCCAGCAGGGTGCCGGGAAGAGCTTCATTTCCCTCCGATCTAGGGACGACGGTGGCGGTGGCTACAGACGGTTTCGTGGAATATTCATCGGGTACTTAGGGTTTCTGTATCGGGGGGTCTTTATAGGCGAAGAGGCGAGGCAGGGGGTAGCCAGGGCGGCCGCACCCCCTAGGCGCGGGCTGGGCCCAGCCGCACGGCCAGGGGGTGTGGCCCCCTGGTGGCTCCCCTCCGTATCTTATTTAGGCTCGATGTTCCCCACGGTAAAATATTGACTTTGGATTTTGTCCCGTCCAATTCCAAGAATATTGATTTTCTGCCTTTTTTGGAACCAAAAACAAAAGAAAATAGGCAACTGGCACTATGGCATCTTGTTCATAGGTTAGTCCAAAAAAACATATAAAAACACCTCAAAGTGTAGACAAAGCAAAGAAAAGTAGATACTAAACAAGCATGGAACATCAAAAATTATAGATATGTTTCCGACGTATCAGCCGGTGGCAAGGAGGGAGAGGGAATCCTCTCCCAAGAGGGTTTCCTCTCCTCCCTCCACTTGGATTTTGACTTTCAATGTTGGGATTTGACTTTTCAAACTGGAGTTTGACTATTCAAACTAGAGTTTGATTTCTCTCTTCCCATTGCCATAACATACCAAATTTCATCAAATCCAAAATCATGTTATTGCATTCATATCATCATGGCATTGTTATCTTGCACAAAACATTTCAAAGCTAAACCCTAAAGAAAACCATATTTAAACCCCTTTTTATATTATATATATGGGGCAAGGTTTTATTTTATTTTCATGATCCAAAATGATTTTTGATTGAACAGATGTGTTTGACTCACTATTGGACACAAAGATCACAGCACAAATATTGGTGCAAGTTTGAATACAAGTGGATTTGAAATAGCCATTCAAATTATAGTTAGAAATTCAAAACAGAAAAGAAAAAGGGAAAAGGAGAAAAAATAACAGCAACAACCTATCTGGCCCAACCCCCCTCGTGGCCCACTAAGCCCACCCGGGTTTTACCCTCTCCTCTCTCTTTCTCACTCCGCACGCGCACACCCCCTCGCTAACATGTGGTCCCCACTACCACCTCACACCCTTCGTCCCCAAATTTCGCGCGATGACCAGCTCCGCCACTGTCGTTTCTGCAAATCAACGCGCGTTGATTTCGATTGATTGCAGGCGTTAATACCTCCCCCTCGAGAAGCTACTTAACCCCCTCTGCCTCCGCATCATTTTCCCCCACTCATCCCCACCGGAGCGCCGCCAGGCTACCCCAATTTCCCCTCGCACTATCGCTGCCCCGACGAACTCCGGCGAGCTATTACGGTGAGCCCTATGCGCGCCTTGACCTCTGGTTCAAACGAGCATGTTCACCTTTTCTTTGCGCTTATTATGATGCCTCTGGTCTGTCCTATTTCACCCTAGGTTGCCATCCCCGTTGACTGAAAACACCCGAGGCGCCGCTCGACTCCGACGAGCAATCACAGTAATTTCCGAGCGCCCCTTGACCTCTGCCCATACGAATAGGTTCACCATGACTTTGCGCAGCTACTAACGCCTTTTGTTTTCCCTTTTCCGACCTAGGTCGTTGCCATTCTCTCCGGCAGTGAGCAACCGACGCTAGGTCAAACTCCGGCGAGCCTCTGAGCCCTTGTCTGTGCGCCCCTATCCAAGCCAAGACCACGTTGAGCTTACTCGCATCCTCGCGACTCTGGTAAGCATTGGCACCACCCCCTACCCCCTAGCATCGCCGGTGCATCGCCCCCAGTGCCGTCGCCGCCACCAGAGCCATTCACGCCGCCCGTTTCTGGTCAAGTTGATCTGGTCCATCGGATCTGGATCTGATGGTTAGGATTAGAATTAGAACAAAGCGGTACAAGTAGATCTGAGCCGCAGGATTTATTTAGATCTAACGGCGTGGAAGCGTGATCCAGGGTGAAGCGGTACGCACCAATCAGAACGCGCCACGTGTCACTGGATTCGATTTAAAATCTGAATTTAGATCTATTAGTTATTCAAACTTGTAAATTGAATAACTTTTGATCTGTTTGTCCAAAAATTACAAATTTTATATCAATGGATCTAGAAAATAAACTATTTGCAACTATGGCCTTGGTTTGGCCATTTTCTTCTGTAAAATTAGGATTTTGTACAGAAACATTTGTAGGCTTATTTTGGCTATATAAAATGTTTAGAAAATTATTTTAAAGTAAATTAGGGTTTATTTAAATCTTAGAAAGTTTGCTTTGTATTCAGTACTATTTGGTTGTATTGAAAAGTGTGGCAAATAATTCAGTTTCATTTTGCATCCATTCAAATATATTTTTGTTTGTATATTGAATGTGAATTTGGTGGTATGATTTTATGTGTAGATTTTGGTGATTGTGGAGATTGTGATTGTGAGGATTGTTCCTATTCCCGCAACTACCAAGGCAACCGATGCTTCCTATTTTTGTCCTATTATTTTATCTATGCACTAGTGATATTTTGAGTAGGATTTGCATGGAGATTTTTCTATGTATATCCTATGCTTGGGTAAATCCTATAGATATTGTCTTAGTAGTTTTCCCTAAGTTAAGAAACTTGTTATAGTATGCTTAGCCTAGATAGTAGAAAACAAGGGTGGATTATTCATGCTATGATAATATGCAAAATCTATGACTATGTTTTTGAATTAATAAAACAACATGTGAATGAATCACCTGGTTTGAATGGAAAGATTGCTTTGTGTTGAGTGGTTACACAAGGCCCATGTCTATGGATTACCTTGTATATCACACTTGTGGATGGCCACCTAGGAATAAAGAGATTTGAGATATTTAGTGTTGAGAAGCTTCTAGTGCAACCACATGGCATATGGGCTCTGCCTTGATCAACTAGGTTGCAAGAACTTAGCCAGATGGACAATTGGTGGTAGGGTTGATAGGATGGAACGCGTCCATGCTGGTCTAAGGGAATGCTTCTGAAAAGTCTCGTCTCGATGCATGTCGAGTCTTGAGGGGAAAGTGCACCACCTCTCGAGAGGGTAAAACCTAAGTTCTTAGCCGTGTCCCCAGTAACGGACATTTTGAGCCTCAAAGACATTGAAGTGATCAAGGATCTCCTCATCCCAATTTATCTAAGTTAAAACTTGTGGTTGAACAAGGGTAAAGGTTCACCAATGTCTATTGGTGGTTCCTTGGGTGTTTTTGGCAAATAAAAACTTAGTGTTTTCAACTAATAAGAAAACCCTTATTTTGAGCAAAGCCAGCCTCAACTACACTTAGCCAAATTCATATAGTTATTAGATGCTACTATACTACTATGGTATCACTTGCCAATACAATTCCAAATGTATTGACCCTCTGTGGTTGTAACTTATGATGTTGCAGGTTACTGTGATGGAGACTAGGGTTATGAGTCTACACTCAACATGTTTGCCTGTGGCACATGAAGATGAAGACTTTATTTATTTTGTTAAGTATTGTGAACTCTATGTATTAGCCTTGGGCTAATGATTTGTAAGAACTATGTATCTCTGGATATTACGATGAAATAATGACCTTTGTATCTGTGTACTTCATCTTAAACTGTGGATGCTAGAAATTCGATCCAGGGACTAGCATTGCAATCACATGGGCCTTTACCTTAAAAGGTGGGGTCTTACAGATGGTATCAGAGCACTGTGTTGCCTGTAGGATTATGACCCTAACATGGATTAGACTAAGGAAACCACAAGAAAAAATGCAACTCTTTGCAAATTCCACACTTGTCTCTTTTCTTCTCGTAAACCTCTCCTAATATTCTTTCTCGTCTCTATTTGTAGATGGCCGCCATCAACGAAGCCATCAAGAAGGGACCACTCATGACCATGACCTTAGAATGTGAGGCGGAGTTTCCCAAGGCACTCAAAAACCTCATGGTTAGCTTGGGAATACATGGTGAAGCCGTGTACAAAGTATTCCCAGTGATGGATGAAGGAGAAGAATATTTGTGGGTACAACTCCGCTTGTATAAAAACAAGGAGGACAACCACAAAGAGTCGGGATTCTGCATGATCACCAACTCAGAAATGCACATGTCATTCTTTGACTCCGCAAGGAATGTAGCATGGAATGCCATCAAGGAGCTTGGTGAAAGACTCAAGTGTAGAATGCTCAACAATCAAAATGACCTTAGAGAAGATAAGAAGTATACCCAAGACTTAGAGACCGCCATAAAACGCCTGAGGGAAGATATCATAGACTTAGCATATGAGTGAGAATTGTGACGTATTCCAATAGTTGGACCACCACACTTGTCGTTTTCTCGCGTTAATAATTTGATCATACCAATCTATGTGGTATGACAAAAATTTGCCTAGTGATTGTGTCAGATTATTGTATGCTATGACTTGTGTGTTTTATTGTTGAATATATGCTTTTGACTTTTGTTTCACTACCTTATGTTTTTCTCTTTACTTGTGTTGTTTCTAATTTTTTTCTCTATCCTATGCAATAGATGGCTAGCTTTGTTCTCACCACCGCCGAGGAGTTCAAGGGAACTCATTTTGGTTCTCGTATTGTGGAGCTCACTTGTGTGCTCAATCTCCCCCTCCATAACATTAAGGGACTTCAACTTATGAAGTTCGATAGGAAGGATCTATGGGAATTTATAGTCTCACAGCCAGGACGCCAGTCGGAGCCACCCACCGAGGAGATTGCCTTCAAGTTAATGCATGATGACAAGGAGAAGGGACTCGACATTGCCATGCAGGAGCTACTTGGACACCTTTGTGGACGTCACTCCACCGAGCTCAGGGGTCTCTACTTCCACCCATTTGGGAGACATGACGAGGAGGGAGAGGCTGTAGTTCATGACGATGCCACTAGGGAGACTATTGAGCTAGTACGTCTCTATCTTCAAGACCAAGAGATCCTTATTAGACACCTCGATACTGATAGGACCAATGTCATGCTTAGCAATGACGAGCTACAAGTCCAGTTTAGGGAGAAGGACAAGGCCTTCGTGGAGCAGGATGAGAGCATCAAGGAGATGGAGGCTACATTCGAGAAGCAAGACACGAGGTTCAAGAACCAAGAAAAGAGAGTGCAGGATAGGAATAAGAAGATCAATGAGATGAAGGCCGAGATAGAGCTCAAGGATCTTGAGCTAGAGACACAACATGGAGTGATAGAGAGGCTACGCTCACAAAAGAGAGCCCTCCGGGCGAAGGTCGATGCTTTGACCACCAGCGTGGAGGAGTACAAGGCAGCAATGGAGACATCAGGACTTGCTCTAGTGGACGAGGAGGTCGACATGGTGGAGTAGTGTTGACTACTTGGCTACCTATTTATCTATCATCTATTTATTTATCGAGTCGCATTGATCATCCAACATGTGGATGACTATGCTAGTTTGTTTACTTTTCCAAACTTGTTGTTCACGTTGTTTAAACTCTAAGTTTATTGTGCTTGCTTATTGTGAATGTGCTATGTGTTATGATGTGCATGTTAGTATCTATGGGTTATATATCATTACTTATCCTTATTGAAACCACAGATGCCTCCCCGTCGTGCCAATCCCAACACTAACAACAATGGCAAAGAGATGCAGCAGCTGATGACAACCCAGACTCAGTTGATGCAAATGATGACCCAGTTTATGGTGAATCAGAATCAGAACCAAAACAACAACAAGAAGAAGAACAATAACAACAACAACAATCAAAACAACCCACCAGCTTTTGATATGCTCACAAGGTTTCTAAGGTTGAGGCCTGCAAAGTTTTCGGGAACCACTGATCCAATGGTAGCCAGTGACTGGCTACGTTCTGTGAACAAGGACACTGTGGGCTGCACTAATGAGGAAAAGGTCAGATTTGCAGCACATCTGCTAGAAGGACCAGCAGCTACTTGGGGGGATAACTTCCAAATCACCACCCTATTGAGGAAGTGACTTGGGAAATATTTGAGGATGGTTTCCGCACTACTCATATCTCTTCAAGTGTGATGAGTTTGAAGAAGAAGGAATTCCACAACCTTAAGCAACGCCACCGCAGTGTTGCAGAATATATTGAGGAGTTCAACAATCTAGCACGCTATGCACCGGATGATGTTGACACCGATGCTAAGAGGAAGGAAAAATTCCTTGAAGGATTGAGTGATGAGATGTGCATGCAACTATCTGTTGCATATGTTCCAACTTATCAATCACTGTGTGACAAAGCCACCATCTTGGAAAGCAAGATGAAGCAGGTGGAGAGTAGGAAGAGGAAACACCACTTTGATAAGCAGGGATCATGATCGTCTCATAAGCGTTTCCATGGTGAAGACAGTGGAGGCTCTAGATCCCACAAACATGGGAAGTACAACAACCACCACAACAGCAACCGTCACCATGATAACAAGAATCACTATAGTCATGACAATGGTGGATATAAGAACCACAAGAGTGGACACAAGAGCCATCATAGTGGAAATGTCAATGGAAGTCAGTCGGCTAAGAGGGACATCAGTCAGGTTGAATGATTTAAGTGTAAGAAAATTGGGCACTATGCAAATGAATGCCCAGAAAACAAGACTGATGGAGCCAACAAGCCAAACCCTTTTCAGAAGGGTCAAGTGAACGACATCAATGTGGAAGAAATCTATGAGGAGTCCGATGTTGTGGCTGGTAAGTTCAAGCTTAATTCCTTTCTAGCACTTGTTCTTTTTGATACTGGCGCATCACATTCATTCATATCAAGAGCATTTGTAGACAAAAATAGACTTCCAACTGAAACTATTGGATGTCCTATCAAAGTAAGCTCTCCAGGAGGAGAGATGATAGTGAATTTTGGATGTCATGATCTAGTAATAGAGTTTGGAAAGTATAAGTTTCCAATTAGTCTGATAATCCTAGATTCCCAAGGATTGGATGTAATTTTGGGCATGGATTGGATGACTAAGTATGAAGGAGTAATAGATTGTGACAATCGCACTGTTACACTCACAACCCCGGATAAGAAACGGATTAGGTTCAAGTCTAACTTTGAATCCAAAGGGAGTAAGCTAAATTCTCTTAAGGGGGTTAGCATAGACAGTGTACCAGTGGTGAAAGAGTACCCGGATGTGTTTCCGGAGGAATTACCAGGAATGCCACCAGATAGAGATGTGGAGTTTTTGATTGACTTACTACCAGGATCTGGACCTATAGCAAAGAGACCCTACAAGATGTCAGATGATGAGTTGAGCTCAAGAAACAACTTGGAGAACAGTTGCAGAAAGGATTTATCCAACCAAGTTCTTCGTCTTGGGGTGCACATGTTCTGTTTGTTGAGAAGAAAGATAGAAGTCAAAGGTTATGCATAGATTATGGTTCACTCAAAGAGGTGACTATAAAGAACAAGTACCCTTTACCAAGAATCAATGATCTATTTGATCAGCTAGAAGGAGCTCGTGTGTTCTCAAAAATTGATATCCGATCAGGCTACTTTTAGCTAATGATTAAAGAACAAGACATACCTAAGACTGCTTTTACCACTAGGTATGGATTGTATGAGTATACTGTGATGCCATTTGGACTAGCAAATGCACCAGCTTATTTCATGAACATGATGAACAAGGTGTTCATGGATTTTTCTTGACATGTTTGTTGTCGTATTCATAAATGACATTTTGATCTATTCCAAGAGCAAAGAAGAGCATGAAGAACATTTGCGTTTGATTCTTAAGAAACTCAGGGAGCACAAGTTGTATGCCAAGTTCAGTAACTGTGAATTTTGGTTGAACAAAGTTGGATTTCTTGGACATATTGTGTCTGGAGATGGTATAGTTGCCGATCCCACAAAGGTATGAGCTGTAACAGAGTGGGAATCTCCCAAGTCAATTAAGGAAGTTCGTAGTTTCCTAGGCTTGGTAGGATACTATAGAAGCTTCATCGAGAATTTATCGGAAGTGGATAAACCAATGACAGAGATGCTTAAGAAATAGAAAAAGTTTGATTGGACTAAGGGTGTGAAACCAGTTTCCAAGAGTTGAAGAAAAGACTAGTGTGATCACCAGTTTTGTGTCTGCCAGATCTAGAGAAATATTTCCAAGTATATTGTGATGCATCTCACCAAGGATTGGGTGGAGTTTTGATGTAAGAAGGAAAAGTTGTGGCTTATGCCTTGAGACAACTCAAAACTCATGAAATGAATTATCCTACTCATGACTTAGAGTTACGTTTGTTGTCCATGCACTCAAAACATGGAGACACTATCTTTTGGGAAAGCATTGTGAAGTGTTCATTGATCACAAGAGTTTGAAATATATTTTCACCCAGAAAGAGCTCAACATGAGACAAATAAGGTGGCTAGAACTTATCAAGGATTACGACTTAAGTTTGCAATACCACCCTGGTAAAGCAAATGTTGTAGCAGATGATTTAAGACATAAAGTTTATGTGAATGGCCTCACTAAAGGAGAATTGCCAGATGATTTGTGTGCTCAATTCAAAGAGATAAGATTGGAGATAGTTCCTGAAGGATATCTCATGTCATTGGAAGTTCAACCAACATGGTTGGATAAGATCAAAGAAGCCCAAAACTTGGACAATGAAATTGAAGAGATTAAATGTAAAATTAGTAAAGGAAAGGCAAAAGGATTCCATGAAGATGAACAAGGAACTTTATGGTATAGAAAGCATATCTGCATTCCACAAGATCCGGAACTTTAGAAATTAATTCTGCAAGAAGTACACAATTCACTATATTCTATTCATCCAGGTAACACCAAAATGTACATGGATGTGAAGGAAAGATTTTGGTGGAACAACCTTAATAAAGATATCGCGGAACACATTTCCTTGTGTGACGTGTGTAGTCGAGTGAAGGTAGAACATCAGAAACCAACAGGGTTATTACAACCACTACCTATATCGGATTGGAAGTGGGTTAAGATTGGTATGGATTTTATCACCGGACTGCCAAGGACCAGATCTAGATATGATTCTATATAGGTTGTTGTGGATCGCCTAACTAAAGTGTCTCATTTCATACCCATGAAGACTACTTATACAAGTGCTAAATTGGATAAGATCTTTATGAATAGGATTGTATGTCTACATGGAGTACCTAAGAGTATTGTATCTGATAGAGGAACTCAGTTCACTTTGCATTTTTGGCGACAACTACATGAATCATTGGGAACAAGACTAGAATTGAGCACAACTTTTCACCCATAGACTGATGGACAGACAGAAAGGACCAATCAAATTTTGGAAGATATGTTGAGGGCATGTACACTGGACTATGGATCTAGTTGGGATGAAAGTCTGTCATATGCAGAATTCTCTCAAATCAATCAATCAATTTCAGGAAACAATACACCAACCGCAGCAACATATACTGTAAAGCACGATCATGTTATTTCGGTTCACACCGAAAACGACGAAGAAGAAATTCTTCCTTCATTTTAAAATATAAGATGTTTTAGCTTTGTGAAGCAAATGCATTTATATATTTTTAATATATAGGTTCACTCAACTATGGAGTGAATCTACACACTAAAATAAATCTAGATTTTTTAACAGTTATCAAGCAAGCATAGATATGGCTCCATTTGAATTCCTTTATGGAAGGAAGTGTACTACGCCATTACTATGGAATGGGGTAGGAGAAAGAAATTTATTCAGACCAAAACTGATCAAGGAAGTTGAAGAGAAAGTCAGAATGGTAAAGGACAGATTGAAGATAGCCCAATCCCGACAAAAGAGCTACGCAGATCCAAAGCATAGGGAAGTCACCTATGAGGTAGGTGATAGAGCTTATCTTGGAGTCTCACCACTTCGTGGTGTGAAGAGATTTGGAGACAAAGGAAAGTTGGCACCACGATATGTTAGACCATTCAAGATTTTGAGCCGCAAAGGAGAAGTGGCTTATGAGATTGAGTTACCTCAATCACTATCTGTAGTTCACAATGTGTTTGATGTGCTTCAGTTGAAGAAGTGTCATCCGGAGATGGAAGAAACTTCATTAAAGGACATTATACCATTGGAAGAGGTACGGTTGGAGAGTGATCTCACTTATGAAGAGATACCTATCAAGATTCTTGATACATCAGAAAGAGTCACTCGTACTAAGGCTATAAAATTCTGCAAAGTACAGTGGAATCATCATACTGAAGAAGAAGCAACTTGGGAAAGAGAAGATGACCTTTGGAAAGATCACCCTCACCTATTTGCTAGCCAATCCGAATCTCGAGGGCGAGATTCATCTTAAGGGGGTTAGATTTGTAAAATCCCAAATTTCATCAAATGCAAAATCATGTTATTGCATTCATATCATCATGGCATAGTTATCTTTCACAAAAAATTTCAAAGCTAAACCCTAAATAAAACCATATTTAAACACCTTTTTATATTATATATATGGGGCAAGGTTTTATTTTATTTTCATGATCCAAAATGATTTTTGATTAAACAGATGTGTTTGACTCACTATTGGACACAAAGATCACAACACAAATTTTGGTGAAAGTTTGAATTCAAATGGATCTGAAATAGCCATTCAAATTCTAGTTAGAAATTCAAAACAGAAAAGAAAAAGGGAAAAGGAGAAAAAAATAACAGCAGCAACCTATCTAGCCCAACCCCCCATCGCGGCCCACTAAGCCCACCCGGGTTTTCCCCTCTCGTCTCTCTTTCTCACTCTGCGCGCGCACCCCCTCGCTGACATGTGGTCCCCACTGCCACCTCACCCCCTTCGTCCCAAAATTTCGCGCGATGACCAGCTTCGCCCCTGCCGTTTCTGCAAATCAACGCGCGTTGATTCCGATTTATTGTAGGCGTTAATCCCTCCCCCTCGAGCAGCTACTTAACCCCATCTGCCTCCGCATCATTCCCCCTACTCATCCCCACCGGAGCGCCGCCAGGATACCCCAATTTCTCCTCACACTGTCGCTGCCCCGACGAACTCCTGTGAGCTATTACGGTGAGCCCTGCGCGTGCCTTGACCTGGTTTAAACGAGCATGTTCACCTTTTCTTTGCACTTCTTCTGATGCCTCTGGTCTATCCTATTTCACACCAGGTTGCCGTCCCCGTTGACGACTACAAACACACGAGGCGCCGCTCGACTCCGATGAGCAATCACGGTAATTTTCGAGCGCCCCTTGACCTCTGCCCCATACGACTAGGTTCGCCGTGATTTTGCGCAGATACTAACGCCTTTCATTTGCCCTTTTTCAACCTAGGTCGTCACATTTTTCTCCGGTAGTGAACAACCGACGCTTGGTCAAACCCCGACGAGCCTGTGAGCCCTTGTTCGTGCGCCCCTGGCCAAGCCAGGACCATGTTGAGCTTCATCGCATCCTCACGACTCTGGTAAGCATCGGCACCACCCTACCCCCTAGCATCGCTGGCGTGTTGCTGCCAGTGCTGTCGCCGCCGCCAGAGCCATTCGCACCGCCCATTTCTGGTCAAGTTGATCTGTTCCATCGGATCTGGATCTGATGGTTAGGATTAGAATTAGAACGAAGGGGTACGAGTAGATCTGAGCCGCAGGATTTATTTAGATCTACGGCACGAAAGCGCGATCCAGCGCGAAGTGGTACGCGCCAATCAGAACACGCCGCGTGTCACTGGATTCGATTTAAAATCTGAATTTAGATCTATTAGTTATTCAAACTTGTAAATTCAATAACTTTTGATCTGTTTTTCCAAAAATTACAAATTTTATATCAATGGATTCAGAAAAATAAAATATTTACAACTATGGCCTTGGTTTGGCCATTTTCTTATGTAAAATTAGGATTTTGTACAGAAACATTTTTAGGCTTATTTTGGCTATATAAAATGTTTAGAAAATTATTTTAAAGTAAATTTTGGTTTATTTATATCTTAGAAAGTTTTCTTGGTATGCAGTACTGTTTGGTGTGTATTGAAAAGTGTGACAAATCATTCATTTGCATTTTGCATGCATTCATATATATTTTTGTTTGTATATTGAATGTGAATTAGGTGGTATGATTTTATGTGTAGATTTTGGTGATTGTGGAGATTGTGAGGATTGTTACTATTCCCCCAACTACCAAGTCAAGTTATGCTTCATATTTTTGTCCTATTATTTTATCTATGCACTAGTGATATTTTGAGTAGGATTTGCATGGAGATTTTTCTATGTATATGCTATGCTTGGGTAAATCCTAAGTACTTAGCCGTGTCCCCAGTAATGGACATTTTGAGCCTCAAAGACATTGAAGTGATCAAGGATCTCCTCATCCCAATTTCTCTAAGTTAAAACTTGTGGTTGAACAAGGGTAAAGGTTCACCAATGTCTATTGGTGGTTCCTTGGGTGTTTTTGTCAAACAAAAACTTAGTGTTTTGAACTAATAAGAAAAACCTTATTTTGATCAAAGCCAGCCTAAACTACACTTACCAAAATTCATATAGTTATTAGATGCTACTATACTACTATGGTATCACTTGCCAATACAATTCCAAATGTATTGACCCTCTGTGGCTGTAACTTATGATGTTGCAGGTTACTTTGATGGAGATTAGGGTTATGAGTCTACACTCAACATGTTTGCCTGTGGCACATGAAGATGAAGACTTTATTTATTTCGTTAAGTATTGTGAACTCTATGTATTAGCCTTGGGATAATGAGTTGTAAGAACTATGTATCTCTTGATATTACGATGTAATAATCACCTTTGTATCTATATACTTAATCTTAAACTGTGTATGCTAGCAATTCGATCCAGGGACTAGCATTGAAATCACAGGGGCCTTTACCTTAAAAGGTGGGGTCTTAAAATTGCCCAGCCAAGTGACCCAGGGTATGATGCAACCATTCCACATTGTCATGGCACATTCCAAGTACCCACACCCCCAGGGTGGTGGACCTTCCAGAATCTTCTAGAAGCTTCTGGTGAAAACACCGAAAACATTTCTGAACCCCGGAAATTGACTTTCCTTATATGAATCTTATCTCATGACAATTTAGGATCTCCTTGTGATGTCCTAGATCCAATCTGAGACTCCAAACAATATTCAGTCTCTAACTCATTTCCATATCTACTAAACAACATCGAATCCTTAAGTGTGTCTCCCTACGGTTCTTGAATTACGCAGACATGATCGAGACACTTCTCTGGTCAATAACCAATAGAGGAATATGCAAATTCATATGGCTCCCACATATTTCTACGGTGACTTCATGATCGAATGAACCATTTACATATGATACCAATTTCCCTTTGCCTCGCGATACTTTACTTATCCGAGGTTTGATCGTTGGTATCTCTGCATAATTGTTCAACCTCGTTACCGATTGGTACTCTTTACTCGTTTCATGATATGTGATCCCTTGTGACCTAGTCACGTGCTTGCAAGCCAATTGGATGACATTCCACTAGGAGGGCCCAGAGTATATCTATCCGTCATATGGATGGACAAATCCTACTCTTGATCCATGTGCCTCAACACATACTTTCAGAATACTCAATTCCACCTTTATAACTACCCAATTATGAAGTGGTGTTTGATGTCATCAAAGTATCCATCCGGTGATGGTGATTAATATGATCTCATGGTCGAAGGATTTAGGTTACTATGTACTTGAAAGCTTATAGCAAATAAACTAATAAATGACTTGATATTATGCTATGCTTAACTATAGGAGTGTGTCCATCACATCATTCTCCTAATGATATGACCTTGTTATCAATAACATCCAATGTTCATGATCAGGAAACCATGATCATCAATCAATCAACAAGCTAGTTTAATAAGAGGCTTTACTAGGGACTCTTTTATGTTTACAAATCACACAAGTATTAAAGTCTATGATTTATACAATTATAGCATGGGATGTAAACATTCATCATAAACAAAAATATATAATAATAACTACTATTATTATTGCCTCTTGGGAATATCTCCAATTGTCTCCCACTTGCTCTAGTGTCAATAATCTAGATTACATGGTAATATACCTAACACCCATGGCGTTCTGGTGTTGGTGATGTTTTTCCCTAGAGAGAGGTTTAGTCAACGGATCTACCACATTTATATATGTGTGTACTTTACAAATCTTTATGTCACCATCTTGGACATGCTGGCGAATAGCATGAAAACGTAGCTTGATATGCTTCAGCTTCTTGTGTGACCTTGGCTCCTGCGCATTGGCTATGGCACCCATGTTGTCACAGTAGATGGCCATTGGGTCCAACGCACTAGGAACCACACCAAGCTCTGCAATGAACTCATTCATCCATATCACCTATTGTGAAGCCTTCGAAGTAGCTATGTATTCCGAATCAGTTGAAGATCTCGCCATAACGCTTTGCTTAGCACTCCTCTAGCTCACTATTGCACAATTCAATGTAAATATGTATCCAAATTTTGATTTATAATCATTCGGATCAATGTTCCAACTAGCATCGGTGTAACCGTTTACAACGAGATGTTCATCACCTCCATAATAAAGAACCATATCCTTAGTCCTTCTTAAGTACTTTAGGAAATATTTGACCGTTATCCAGTGATCTACTCCTGGATCACTTTGATATCTGCTAGTTAAACTAACAACATATGCAATATCCAGTCTTGTACATAGCATGGCATACATGATAGAACCTATGGCTGAGGCATAGGGAGTTTTGCTCATCTTCTCTCTATCTTCTGCTGTAGCGGGACTTTGAGTCTTACTCAAGGTCGTATTGGGCAACATGGGCAAGAACCCTTTCTTGCTATCTTCCATTCCAAACCTCTTTAGAACCTTGTCCAAATATGTACTTTGTGAAAGCTCTATTAAGCATCTCGATCTATCTCTATAAATCTTTATGCCTAATATGTAAGCAGCTTCGCCAAGATCCTTCATTGAAAAACTACTATTGAAATAATCTTTGACACTTTTAAGAAGTTCTATATCATTCCCAATCAACAATATGTCATCCACATATTGTACTAGGAATGCTATAGATATCCCACTCACTTTATTGTAAATACAAGCTTCTCCATAAGTTTGTATAAATCCAAAGCTTTTGATCACCATATCAAAACGTTGATTCCATCTTCGGGATGCTTGCTTCATTCCATAAATGGACCATTGAAGTTTGCATACCTTGTTAGCATCTTTAGGATCTACAAAACATTTGGGTTATACCATATACAACTCTTCATCAATGTCACCATTGAGGAATGCCGTTTTGACATCCATCTGCCATATCTCATAATCATAATATGCGATTGCTAACAAAATCCTCATAGACTTTAGCTTCGCTACTGGTGAGAAAATCTCATCATAGTCAACTCCTTGAATTTGTCGGAAACCTTTCGCGACAAATCGAGATTTATAGATGGTTACATTACCATCAGCATATGTTTTCTTCTTGAAAATCTATTTGTTCTCGACAGCCTTTCGGCCATTCGGTAAGTCCACCAAAGTCCATACTTGGTTTTCGTACATGGATCCAATCTCGTATTTCATGTCTTCTTGCCATTTGATGGAATCTGGGCTCATCATTGCTTCCTCATATGTCGCATGGTCATTGGTGTTGTCCACTAACATAACACTCATAATAGGATCATATCAATCAGGAGTGGTATGAGTCCTCGTCAACCTGCGAGGTTCAGTAGTAACTTCATTCGAAGTTTCATAATCATTATCATTAGCTTCCTCTCTTATCGGTGCAGGGGTCACAAGAACATCTTTCGGTGCTGTGCTACTCTCTAATCCAAGAGAAGGTTCGACAACCTCGTCGAGTTCTACTTTCCTTCCAGTCACTTCTTTCAAGAGAAACTCCTTCTCGGGAAAGGATCCATTCTTGGCAACGAAGATTTTTTCCTTCGGAACTATGATAGAAGGTATACCGAATAGTTTCCTTAGAATATCCTATGAAGACGCAGTTTTCCACTTTGGGTTCAAGCTTGTTGGGCTGTAACTTCTTTACATAAGCTTCGCAACCCCAAACTTTAAGGAACGACAATTTAGGTTTCTTACCAAACCACAATTCATACGATATCGTTTCAACAGATTTAGATGGTGCCCTATTTAAAGTGAATGCGGATGCTTCTAATGCATATCCCAAAAATGATAACGGTAAATCAGTAAGAGACATCATAGAACGGACCATATCTAAGAGAGTTCGATTACAACGTTCGAATACACTATTACGTTGTGGTTTTCTTGGTGGTATCAATTGTGAAAGTATTCCGCATTTCTTCAAATGTTCGCCAAACTCGTAACTTAGATATTCACCTCCACGATCAGATCGTAGAAATTTAATATTCTTGTTACATTGATTCTCTACTTCACTTTGAAATTCCTTAAACTTCTCGAAAGTTTTGGACTTATGTTTCATGAAATAGATATACCCATATCTACTCAAGTCATCTGTGAAAGTAAGAACATAACGATAACCACCGCGCGATGCCACACTCATTGGTCCACACACATCTGTTGATAGGATTTCCAATAAGTTCGTAGCTCACTCCATCATACCAGAGAATGTAATCTTAGTCATCTTTCCCATTAGACATGCTTCACATCTTTCAAGTGATTCAAGAAGTCCATCGGAATGGAATTTCTTCATACGCTTCACTCCAATGTGACCAAGATGACAGTGCCACATGTATGTAGAATTATCATTCAATTTCAAACGTTTAGCATCTATATTATGAACATGTGTATCAATACTATCGAGATTCAATAGGAATAAACCATCTATCAGAGGTGCATGACCATAAAATATATTACTCGTATAAATCAAACAACCATTATTCTCGAACTTAAACAAGTAACCGTCTCGCAATAAACAAGATCCTGATATAATGTTCATGCTCAACGCAGGCACCAAATAACAATTATTTAAGTATAAAACTAATCCTGATGGTAGATGAAGAGGGAGCGTGCCGACAACGATCACATCAACCTTGAAGCCATTTCCAACGCGCATCGCCACCTCATATCTCGCCAGTCTTTGTTTATTCTACAACACCTGTTTCGTGTTACAAATATGAGCAACCAAACTAGTATCAAATACCCAGGCACTACTACGATTACTAGTAAGATACACATCAATAACATGTATATCAAATATACCTTTCTTCTTGATGTTGCCGTTCTTTAGATCTGCCAGGTACTTGGGGCAATTCTGCTTCTAGTGACCTTCTCCCTTGCAGTAAAAGCACTCAGTATCAGCCTTAGGACCAACCTTGGTCTTCTTTGTAGGCATAGCATATTTCTTGCCGCCCTTCTTGAAGTTACCATTTTTCTTAGGCTCGCCTTCTTTAAATTGGTGGTCTTATTGACCATCAACACTTGGTGCTCTTTCTTGATCTCCACTTCAGCAGACTTCAACATGGAGAAGAGTTCAGGTAACGACTTATCCATGCATTGCATGTTGTAGTTCATCACAAAGTTCCTGTAACTAGGTGGTAATGATTGGAGGACATGATGAATCCCCAATGAATTAGGAATTGTTATTCCCAAGCTTTGGAGTTTATTGGCGTGCCCATACATTTTGAGCACGTGCTCACTAATGGCGCTGCCCTCTTCCATCTTGCAGTTAAAGAACTTTTCAGAAGCTTCATAACTTTCAACTGCCGCATGAGCCTCAAATATCATTTTGAGTTCATGGACAATATCACGTGGATCAATGTTCTCAAACCTTTTCTGAAGCTCCGATTCCAAACCATACAAGATAGCACATTGAACTATGGAGTATTGATTCTTCTGAGTGACGAAAACATTCTTCACCTCATCGGTAGCATCAGCTGCAGGTGGATCACCCAGCGGTGCATCCAGCACATAGGTCAACTGACCAGCATTGAGGACAATCCTCAAATTGCAGAACCAATCCGTGAAGTTGCTTCCATTGTTTTCAACTTTTCTTTCTCTAGGAACGCATTAAAATTGATGGTAGGGGCTACCATGATCTACAATATATTTACAAAAGTTTAGACTAAGTTTATGACAAATTGAGTTCAAATTTAATACTTAAATTAACTAGATGAACTCCTACTCAAAACAATATCCCTCACATTGTTTTAGTGATCACACGAACCAAATCCACTACACCAAGTCCAATCATCACGAGAGATGATGTATTTTCAACGGTGAACAATCAACATGTTCACATATCATCTATATGACTCATGCTTTACCTTTCGGTATTTCGTGTTCCGAGACCATGTCTGTACATGCTAGGCTCGTCAAGGTTAACCTTAGTATCAGCATGAGCAAATATGGCTCCCGTTGTATGCACACGTAGAATCTATCACACCCAATCATCATGTGGTGCTTAAAAACAACGAGTCTTAGCAACGGTGCCTACTAAGGACGAACACTTTATTACTTGATATTTAGTGAGAGGGATCATCTTATAATGCTACCATTGCAAACTAAGCAATACAAGATGCATAAAAGGATTAACATCACATGCAATTCATAATATGTGATATGATATGGCCTTTGTTCTTGTGCCTTCGATCTCCATCTCCAAGCACGAATATGATCTCCATCATCGACGGTGTGGCGTCAAGGTCAATGGCGTCGCTTCATGGTTGTGCTCCACCAATAGCAACTATTACAACTACTTGATGAAAAGACATGCAGGTCTTAAACTAAATTTAAAGACAATCATACGGCTCCTTCTAGTTGACAACTTACAATAAGGATCATTGCATACATCATATATAATCACAATCATGGCTATATCACATCATAACACAAGCCCTGCAAAAACAAGTTAGACGCTTCTAATCTTCTTTGCATGTTTTACGTGGCTAGGGCTTTCGCATAAGAATCGTTCTAACTTGCGAACATCAACCACAACGTTGATACAAGTATTGTCAAGTGCCCATTGTAAATTTAATCTTCACTATGGTGGGAGAGACAGACACCTGCAAAGCCACTTCTGCAATGCAAGTTGCATGTTGAGCATAGAGCAAGTCTCATGAACGATGTCATGTAAGGTTAGCCCGGGCCGCTTCATCCCACCATCCGCAAGATGGAAAGTACATAAAAATCAATCAACAATAAAAGCATCAACATCCACAAAACCATTGTGTTCTACTCGTGCAACAGATCTACGCATAGAGTCGGCTCTGATACCACTATAGGGGTTCGTAGCATGGAAAACAAAAAAAATTCTATCACAAGAACACACACAAGCCAAGATATAATCTACGAGATCGATGAAATGAGTTCGTAGAGTACTAACCCTCATAGATCCAAAGCGTTTAATGAGATAAGATTCTCATGGTTAATGTAGTCATTCACTTGCCGATCTCAAGATCGTGTAGACGATCCTTCCGGTGCCATGTTCTGATAGTGCTTCCGTGGTTGGTCACACGTTTGGTACTCGATGAAGACCTTCCTCTCCCTTGTTCCAGAAGGGAGCGGAGGTTGAAGATATCCTCGTGATTCTAGAAGAACGACGATGTGGTCGTGGAGGTGGAGGTGAGATCCCGCAGGGCTTCACCTAGGCTGGTGCGAGTATGGTGGAGTAGAGATATCCCCGGTGACTAGGGTTTAGAGGCCGAGGGGAGGATGTGGTTGGAGGGTAGGGTTTAGCAAGGCGGTGGTGGTTTAGAGGAGCTAGGGTTTAGGGCCCCGGCGGCTAGGAGAAGTAGGAGGCCGAGGGTTTGTGGGGTGGTGGCAAGGGGGTGCCCATCCCTCCTTTTATGGGAGGGATAGGCAGCAAGGGGAGGGGAGTCCTCCCCAAACTCCCCTTGCTTGGATGGCGGCAGGGAGGGAGAGGGAATCCTCTCCCAAGAGGGTTTCCCCTCCTCCCTCCACTTGGATTTTGACTTTTAATGTTGGGATTTGACTTTTCAAATTAGAGTTTGACTATTCAAACTAGAGTTTAATTTCTCTCTTCCCATTGCCCAGCCAAGTGACCTAGGGTACGATGCAACCATTCCAAGTACCCATCCCCCGTGGTGGTGGACCTTCTAGAACATTCTACAAGCTTCCGGTGAAAACACCGAAAACATTTCCGAACCCCGGAAACTGACTTTCCTTATATGAATATCTTATTCTCCGGACCATTTCGGATCTCCTCATGATGTTCCGTATCCAATCCGAGAATCTGAACAACATTTGGTCTCTAACTCGTTTCCATATCAACTAAACAACATCGAATCCTTATGTGTGTCTCCCTACGGTTCGTGAATTATGTAGACATGATCGAGACACTTCTCCAATCAATAACCAATAGAGGAATCTGGAAATTCATATGGCTCCCACATATTTCTATGATGACTTCGTGATCGAATGAACCATTTACATACAATACCAATTTCCCTTTGTCTCGCAATACTTTACTTATACAAGGTTTGATCGCCGGTATCTCTGCATACCGAGTTCAACCTAGTTACCGATAAGTACTCTTTACTCGTTCCATGATATGTGATTCCTTGTGATCTAGTCACATGCTTGCAAGCCAATTGGATGACATTCCACCTAGAGTGCCCAGAGTATATCTATCCGTCATATGGATGGACAAATCCCACTCTTGATCCATGTGCTAAAAACATACTTTCAGAATACTCTATGCCACATTTATAACCACTCAGTTACAAAGTGGTGTTTGATGTCATCCGGTGATGGCGATTAACATGATCTCATGGTTGAAGGATTTAGGTTACTATGTATTTGAAAGCTTATTGCAAATGAACTAATAAATGACCTGATCTTATGCTACACTTAACTATAGGAGTGTGTCCATCACATCATTCTCCTAATTATATGACCTTGTTATCAATAACATACAATGTTCATGATCAGGAAACCATGATCATCAATCAATCAATAAGCTAGCTTATAAGAGGCTTTACTAGGGACTCTTTTATGTTTACAAATCACACAAGTATTAAAGTTTCCGATTAATAAAATTACACCATGGGATGTAAACATTCATCATAAACACAAATATATAATAATAACTACTTTTATTATTTCCTCTTGGGCATATCTCCAACATCATATATCTACATAGGTAGCAAGAGGTACTCCAATGATGTGGTTTCTAAGACCAACATGAGCATACAATGACATGCCTAAGTTGAGTAGCATGAGGAGTGCAAGATCATATGTATGGTGCATGAAACAATCAACTTGTAAGATGTTTAGCACATCAACCATATGAAGCATTGAAATAAAAGATACTTGGAACCCCATCCTTATTAGTATTATTGACATGAACTACATAGCTCAAACTTATTTTACATTCTTTATGGAGCATTAACATATGTATTCAATGCTTACTTTCGTTACGAGATATAAAAATCTCAAGGGAATACATAAAACTAAGAAGTGAGTCTTCTAGTCAAGGGCATGAAACTAAGAAGTAGCCCAAAAATAAAGGCGTAAAACACCAATGACAATCATGAAAAGAGTCTCATATTCTATAGGTTCATCATAGTGTGCTTGAAGGTTTGTTTTGTTAGCATTTGTTTTATCACACCATTACTTATTGTTAAACATATTTATAGATGTGTAAAATATACAACTTGATAGTACACTTGCATATTATGTTTCATTCAAAATAATTGAGCCTATGAACTTTACATGATAATGAAGGAAGCAAAGGTAACAAACTCCAAAGTCCATGTTTAGTTTTTATCACCTTCACGCTCGAGGACGACCATAGGTTAAACTTGGGGATGTTAATGCATGTAAAATGCATACATGAAATTTTTAGTTTGTTAGCAAGTTTTCCCACATATTTGCATCATGTATAATGTTATATCCATGTTTTATAATGATTTTTGGGGATCTACCAATGATCCCCTTTATTTTGGCTATAACCTGGTAGGATTGAAAAACCCCGTTTTCAATATTTTTGATGTTTTAGGACCTATACGAAGTCAAATGGACATGAACCTTTGGGAATGCCAATATTTATCCACGAGAAGCAGATTGAGCACAAGAATCCCACCAGGAGGTCCAGGAGGCCCAAACGAGCCTGTGTGGCGTGCCCAGCCTAGGTGGGCGCGCCACCCACCATCATTTCCTCGTCGATCATTCGATCGCCTTGATTCTTTGACCCACAGAGTTCTCTTGACCTAAAAAACCCTATATAAGGATCCCTCGAGGAGTCCTTGATACGGGAGACACCAAAGACAAAAACACCATCAAACAGAGTTAGATCTAGCAAAGATTGGAGGGGGAAACTCCACTGGAGCCACCTTCGTGGAGATCTCCACCCTCTCCAACATCTCCAGCATCATCACCATGATGAAGAGGAAGTAGTCCACCTCAGGGCTATGGGTTTGTGGCAGTATCTTGATCTATTTCTCTCTTGTTCTTCATAGATCTAGTACCATATGAGCTGCCCTACATGATTATGGTCATATTTGTAATTCCTATGTGGTGGATCTTTGTTATATGATTTGATATTTAAGATTGTAATATATTTTTGTGTAAGATGTATTGATAGATGCATATCATGCACCCCGTTCTTAATTGCTTGTTTTGATCCAATTTGTATGCAAGAACTTGTATGGGGAGAATTGTGTATTAGATGGAGTAGCATGGTGGTAGATATTGAATTGTGACAAACAATATTCAAGATCTACTTTGGTTTTTACCTTTCTTTTGATGCCTCACTAGGGATAAAGTGAAATCATGTGCTATAGTTATCATGTGATAGTGTGATAATCTTGTTAGATCAAAGTAGCACATTTGTATTTCAAACATCATGTTATATTGTTTAAAGCTATACTCTGATTTGTTCTTAATTCAAGATTGTCACATCCCAAAATTCTCCAAATTTTGAAATGTGAAAAAATAAATAAACAAAAGAAATAATTGTTGAAATTTAGGGTGAAAAGAAACTTTTTGATTCTAAATGGAAACACCAAAACCCTTCTTGAACAAATTTAAATGAAAAGGGCAACCAAAAAAATTTCAATCAAGTTAAATGCATTCATCAATGAATGTATCTTGAAATTTAAACACTTGGAAAAGTTAAACCAAAACCCTAAAACTCTAATGGAAGAAATCATTTCCAAGATCTCTCTAAGACTATGGACTTGATACATATAAAAATTCAGCAACAAACATTTATAAATGACCAAAAACTGGTAAACAAAAATATTATAAAACCATAGAAATTGGTTTCATTCAATTTGGAGCCATCGATAAAAACTTATGAATTTAATTAGATGAAAAGAAATAATTCCAAAGCTCATAAAGCCCCTAGCTAAAAATCCACACCAAATTATGAGCAAATTAATCCTAAAAGGATTTAAAAGGCTAAAAAAATATTAAATAAAGTTATACAAATTGGAATCACCAATTTTGGAACTATAAATAAAAAGATATGGATTTTATAAGACAAAGAAAGAAAGAAAGAAATAAGGGAATATTTAAAAGTCAAATTAAATCTTGGACAAATACATAAGCAAATGGAATAAAGATAATCCAAATAAAAATAAAGGAATAAATATTATTAAAATAAAATTATACGGCATTAAACCATATTTAATTTTATTTAAATGGAGACAAAATCCCTAATAAAAATAATTAATTAAATCATGAGAAAATAATAATTGAAATTGCCAAAGTGGATTTAAAAGTTATCTAATTCTTAAAAAATTTGAATAAAATTTATATGGGTTTAAACCATATTTGATTTTATTTGAATAAAGACAAATGCCTAATCTAAATAAATAATAAATCATAAGGAATTATTTTGAAATAATTCAAGTGGACTATTTAATCACAATATTAAATAGTTTAAACCTACTGAAAAGGTTTGGCAAGAATTTGAATTCAAACTGAAACCTAAATCAAAGATTTTTAATTAAAACAGAATTCAGAAAAAGAAAAAGAGAAAGAAATGAGAAGGAAAAAAATAAAACAGACCCAATCCAACTAGGCCCAGGAAGCCCCATGCCCATTAGCCAGCCCACCCGGCACCCCCCTCTCTCCCCTGGTTTTTCTCACCCGCAGCCCTACCCCTCACCTCGCTCAAGACCTGACCCCACGCCATGTAGACATCGCCGTCTCCATCCCGCGGTGACCACGCCCCTCACTTCATCGTTTCTTGCCATTGAAGTCTGCTTCAATTCATATTAATGGCCCAGTAATTCCTCCTCGTAACCTTTCCCTCTTAAGCGCACCCCTGTCCTCTCTCTTTCCCCTCACTCGCCACTCCCTCTACGCCACCAGGTTGCGAGAATTGCTGCTCACACCGCTACTGCTCCGGCGAACCAAGTGGACTATTTAATCACACATGCAGAGAACGCAATCATGTCCGATTTTCCCGCGCGAGCAATACGAACCGTTGGCGGCGACGGTTGGAGATGTGGCGAAATTTCCGCGCGCGTTCGCGAACACGTCGTCTACGCGGCAACCGTCCGATCAAGCTGCACGAATCTTGACGCCGAGGATGATAAATAGTAACCGTGGGGAAATTTCCACTTTTTACCTCATTCTCCTCGCATCATCTTCTTCCTCTAGCCATGTGTCTCCTCGAGCTCTCCACGAGAACTCTCGAAAAAACCCTAGCTCCAATCTGCACCAGTCGCACCCAATCTCACTCCATGGCAAGCAGCAGCACTTCTCCATCAATGGCGGCGTCGAGCGAAGCCGCGGCGAAGCCAGCGAGCTCCGTCGTCGTGCCCCCAGAAGGTTTGGTCATCCCTGCGTCGGCGGTGATCGAGTCCACCGGCGGCGACCTAAATTTGGCGGCGCTAGAGCCACTAGAGGAGGAACCAGACTCGCACAAGGGCGACTGGCGCAGCTCGGATATCACAGACCGTGATATCCAAGAGATGGTCGCCGAAGGCTACCTCCCCGCGACAAAGGGACTTGCCTGGCGGGCGGCGCCAGCCGGCGAGGTGACACCTTCTCCCCAAGCCAGAAAAAAGGTGTACCTCAAATCTCAACTGGTACGCGGTGTCTCCCTGCCCATCTCCAACTTCTTCCTCTCCGTCTTGAACCATTATAGAGTCCAGCCCCAGAACCTTTCCCCCAATAGTATCTTAGTGCTTAGCAACTACGCGGCACTTTGCGAGGGATACCTAGGGATAAGGCCTAGGTTAGACCTTTTTGTGTACTTCTTCACCGTCAAACGTGAAGCCGGACATAGCAAGGAAGAGCTTAGGAACTGTGGCACCATAAGCTTCAAGATTCGACCTGGACGGCGGTTCTCCGACATCGTCGGCCACGAGTCCTGCAAGAATTGGCAACAGACGTACTTTTACGGCCCAGACATCCCTCTGTCTGGCCAACAAGTTACATACCCGGACTTCGTTGACGGAGCCGCCGCTGAAGCCTCGTCATGGAGATCCCAAGCCTCCCTTCCCTCCGACCTCGACGCTTCTCGGGACATAAGGCGGATCGAGTGGTTTGTAGAGACGGGTCTGACCGGCTTGGACCTAGCCATGTGCTGGTTCATCAGGCGAATCCAACCTCTGTAGCACCGCGCGAAGCTCATGCACGAGTATACCAGCGACAGAAGGGATAGTCTCTGCATCTTCGTGGACAACTTCTCGAGCGACTCCGTCAAGCTCCGCCTTAAGGACATCGTCAAGGTGAAGGATAAGAAGCGTGGCTTCACCATCACCTACGACATGTTTGTAGGCGGCAAGTGCCCAAAGGTAGGTATTTATTTTCCGTGTACGATATATACTCCAGTTCTTCTGTCTTCCAAATACCATCTTATCGAACACTGTGATTTCTCACTTAACAGCTTAGCGATCTAGAGGAAGGCAACCTGGCTGCTCAAATCTACGATCCAAAGATGAAGTAAGTCACGGTCGTGTCCGACGACGATGTTCCATTGGCGCGGAAGCGGAAGAGCTCCACCTCTAACGCTACTGACGGAGGCAAGAAGAAGACGGAGGGTGGAGCCTCCAAGAAGACTATCGCCGCCCTGGAGGCGAAAAAGAGAAAAGTTACTGGGATCCCCTTTGCCAAAGCACCCCCACTTGTGTAAGCTTCTCATTCTCCGACATTGTCTATATATCTGTCTTGGTCCTGTACTTATGCATTTTGCACGTTTCAGGAAGAAAGCCAGGACCAGCCTCAAGAAGACCTCCAAAACATCGGGGGCTTCTCGAAATATCAAGGACATGATGCATCGCGACGCCTCCCCCGCCATCGCCCCTGCCACTCCTGCCGTCAAGCCCTTGTCTGCTCCGAAAAGCTCACAAGCTAAGGAGGCATCAAGACCTTCTGCCATGGAAGTGGATTATGGCGCCTCTACTGAACTCGCTGTTGTCGGCGAGCAGGCAACGCAGGAGAGCACCGCTCAAGAAATGGCTGAAGCTCCGGCTAAGGATGCCATCGGTGGCGGCAAGGTGGTGGTGGAAGATGGTACTTCTACCATTGGCGGCGCCCCCGCACCCAAGAAAACCATAGTCTATCCGAAGATAGTCTATCCGCTACTTACAACGGGTAGCACTGCTTTGGTTCCTGGTGCGACGCCGACATCTCCGACGTGCGGTCTAGAAGAGCTCCGCCGGCAAGCAGACATCTTGTAAGGAAATAGCGAATACTTTGCCAAGCTGCTAGACGAGAGTGCTACGAACCTCAAGATCATCGCACTTGTAAGTTTTCTTTGCCTTTTGCATTTCATATGAGTATCCCACTGTAGACCCCGAGGATGTAGACGGACAACCATAAGTTTTGCATCTATATGCTCCAAGAGTGACTAAGTTAGAAAACCTCTCACTGTAGCCCCCAAGAATTTAGATGGAATGAACTATTCCGACTAGATGCTTTAAGAGTAGCATACGCACTGTTTATAAATTTCAATACTGTAGCCCCCAAGCCTCTAGTTGTAACTGAATTAGTTCCGACTAGATGCTTAAAGAAAAGCTAAGCATATATCCGAGTTAAAAACTTTATACTGTAGCCCCCAAGCTTCTAATCGAGAACTGAATTAGTTCCGACTAGATGCTTAAAGAAAAGCTAAGCATATTGCTAAGTTAAAAACTCTCGTTGTAGCCCTCGAGCGTCTAGATGGAAAATTTCCGACTAGATGCTCCAAGCAGACTAAACAACGTTTTAACTTTGTTCTTTTTCCACAGAACGAGAATGCTCAGAGGGGTATGGCCAATGACAAGTACCAGAAGATGCGTGCAGATCTAGAAGCTGAAAAGGGTAAAACTGCCTTCTTGAAGGAACAGATCACCAAGAGCAAGCGCCTGTTTTCTAATGCGCATTCCGACTTGGTTTTGTGCCTATGTTCTTCGAGTACTCACTGTGTACTTTTCTTTCTCCGACATGCAGAAACCATCGCCAAGGCCAAGAATATTTTCGAGCAATCCAAGCACATTCAAGAGCTGGATAGCAAAAACAAGATTCTTAAGAAGGAGAGGAAAGAGATGCTGAAGATGCATGAGGAATCGATGAAGGCCTTGCAGGACTCCGCCACCGAGGAAATCAACCGCTTGATGGAGGAGATCGCGATCTTAAAAGATCAGAAGCGAGCTGCCGATGAGTAGAATCACCACCATAGCGAGGCGTACAAGCTCCTTCAACAAGAGAAACAATCCTTGGCGGACACCCTCTGGCAAGCTGAGGCCAGCATCTTCAGTAAGTTTTCTCCGTCTTGGATTTCTGCAGTCTGGATACTTTGATTTGTTGAACTCATGCACACCTTGTCGGAATTTTCAGCTCCTATGGGTTTAACCCGATCACCTCCTCCGGCCAAGGAATGCATGGTTCTTGCCGGCAACTTCATCAACACCGCCATCACCCTAGCCAAGGAGATTGCCAAGCCCCTCCAGATACACATCAAGGCATCAGACTCTGTGGCGAAGTACTTGGAGATTCTGCGCCGAGCCCCCGAGCGTATCACGAGCTAGAAAGCTTCGTGTGCACGGTCTAGCGCCAGGATGGCACTGTCAATGGTGAAGGCACGCTACGAAGGTGCCGACATCGACACGGTGACCTCTGGCATCCCCGACGTCGACGATGATGGCAAAGAGATTAATCACGAAGCCATCTTGTCGTCACTCGCGGGCTATGACACCAGAGTTGCCGAGTTGGTGGACATCAACACTTCGTGCCCATGAACAACATCGACAGCGGCAACCAAGATTCTTCTGAGTCCCACCACAGCGCCGACTGTGAGAGTGGCTCTCCAGCTGGTGACGATGCTGCCTCCAAGTCACCTGCGCCAAAGGAGTGAAAAACAACTTTGTAATATTTGCTTCACCTTTGGTGTATATGCGGAAAAAACTTTGTTTATGTAACTTAAGGCGGAAAACAATGATTGTTATTTCCTTCTACTCAAGAACTAACTACCAGCATGTATGTATTTTTTAAGCAAGTGTTGGCTTATCCATTACTTTGGTTCTTATGCTTGACTTTTCGTGAGTCGGAAGACTCGTTGTCGGAAACATGCGCTTAGGTGATGATGCCCAATGGCACCGTCAATAACCTGAGCACAAAATCGCCGACAATAAGTGCCAAAAGTCACTACTCCAGAATCCACCTAAGAACGACAAAGAACGTGTAGACCAGAAAACTTAAGCTAACGCCCGTAGGCGGAATTTTCACAAAAGGTTTTACATGATCCAAAAATGAACACTAAAGGAGGTAAAAGACTCAGAAATATGAGTGAACCAGAGAGCTTTATTTCATTGATCATATAAGAGGTACACAATTAGATAAAAAAATTCTAAGTGTAGAAAGGACGTAGCTGTGCTATGTTCCATGGCCGATCAAGCTCCGGGTATTCATCATCCGGGTCACGTCGCTTACGCTTATGATCCTCGTTGGGTCTATCCTTCAGTTCATGATTGTCAACGAGGTAGTAAGACCCATTGAGTAGCGCCTTGCTTATGATGAACGGTCCTTCCCATGGCGGGGATAATTTGTGTGATTCTTCTGCTTAAGTCGGAGCACCAAATCCCCCTCTTTAAACGAGCAATGCTGAACGCGGCGACTATGGTAGCTGCGTAGCTTCTGCTAGTAGATGGTGGATCTTTGGCATGCCAAAACGCGCTCCTCCTTGAGAAGGTCCACATCTAGGCGTCTGGATTCTTCAGCGTTCTTCGTCGTAGGCGGCAACTCTTGGTGCATCGTGAAGGATGTCAGAAGGCAGGATGGCTTCTGCTCCATATACCATGAAATAAGGGGTGTAGCCGGTTGATCTGTTGGTTGTAGTTCGTAAACTCCACAGTACAGAAGGCAATTCCTCCGCCCAGGCTCCAGCTGCTCTATGTAGCGGTGCCTCAAGACGTGGCTTGATTCCCTGCAGAATTAATCCATTGGCTCGCTCAACCTGACCATTGGATTGGGGGTGCGCCACAGATGCAAGGTCAAGTCGGATGCCTTTCTCCCAGCAATAAGCCTCCACTTCTCCGAGTGACAAGTTGCTGCCGTTGTCGGTGATAATGCTGTGTGGGAGACCAAATCTCACCACTAGATCCCGGACAAACCTGAGGGCAGTTGCCCCATCAAGCTTTCTAATGGGTTTAGCTTCTATCCATTTAGTGAATTTGTCAACTACTACAAGCAGATGAGTAAACCCACAAGGTGCCGTCTGTAACAGTCCCACCATGTCCAGCCCCCAAACTGCAAACGGCCAAGTTATTGGTATTGTTCGCAGTTCTTCAGCAGGAACATGTGGTTGTCGGGCATAATACTGGCATCCCATGCATGTCTCAACCAGCTTGTCGGCGTCCACCTTCGCAGTCAGCCAGTAGAATCCTTGCCGGAAGGCTTTCACGACCAACGATCGAGGAGCGGCATGATGCCCGCAATCTCCGAGATGGATCTCACGTAGGATTTCCATACCTTCTAGCTGGGAAACACACTTTAGGTATACACCAGTAGTGCTCCTTTTGTATTGTTTCCCATTAATTATGGTATAACCCTTTGCTCGTCGTACTATTTGTCGTCTTTCGACTTCGTCGTCGAGCAAAGTTCCGTGTTCGAGATATTCCATGAACGGTTTTGTCCAAGCCGGAGGGACTTTAGTCACCATGTTGACGAAAGAGTCAGCTCTATCCGGGTTGTCGATGTCGGCTCCCTTCACAGATGGTGTGCATAGATGCTCTAGGAAAACTCCTAGCGGAATTTGCTTGCGCCCTGATCCAAGTTTAGACAATAGATCAGCCGCCTCGTTTTGCTCCCTAGGTACATACTTGACTTCGTAGCCCAAGAAGCTGTTGGCTATCTCGTTCACTTCGTCTCGATATGCCGCCATCATAGGGTTCCGCGCATTCCAGGTGCCAGCCACCTGCTGGGCAACCAAGTCGGAATCTCCACAGCAAACTATGCGCTTGATGCCAATATCCTTGGCTACACGTATTCCGTGAATGAGTGCATCATACTCCGCCATGTTGTTTGTAGCCTCGAAGTGGATCTGCAGAACGTAGTGTAGCTTGTCTCCTGTTGGTGACTGTAGCAATACACCAGCCCCCAAGCCGTTGAGCAGCTTTGATCCGTCAAAGTGCATCACCCAGTACTCTGGCTCCAGCAATGGAGTAGCATCTGGCATCTCCGTCCAATCTGCAACAAAATGCACCAAGGCTTGTGACTTGATAGCGTCGCGTCTCTTGTAGGTGATCTCGAAGGCGGCAAGCTCAATGCCCCACTTCACGACCCTTCCTGTAGCGTTACTGTTGTTGATAATGTCGGACAGTGGAGTTTTGCTCACCACTGTGATTGGGTGCTCCTAAAAGTAATGCCTCAGCTTCCGAGAAGCAAGGAATACTCCATAAGCTATCTTCTGGTAGTGCGGGTAACGCGGCTTGGATTCCGTCAAGACCTCGCTTACATAGTAAACTGGTCGTTGAACTCCGTGCTCATAGCCTGGTTCCTTCCGCTCTACCACGACGACGATGCTGATTACCCGGTTGGTTGCCGCCATGTAATTAACAGGGGCTCTCCAGGTTCAGGTGCTGCAAGGATGGGCGTTGAGGAAAGAATCTCCTTGAGTTGCTTCAACGCTGCATCTTCTTCGTCCGTCCACGTGAATTTATCCGCCTTCTTTAGCAACTTGTACAGCGGCAGGGCCTTCTCTCCAAGTCGGCTGACGAACCGACTAACTGCTGCAACACAACCTGTTAGTCGTTGTATGTCCTTTAGGCATGTCAGACGGTTTATGCTTAAGATGGCCTTGATTTTCTCCGGGTTGACCTCGATTCCGCGTTGGTAAACGATGAAGCCCAACAATTTGCCGGCTGGAACCCCGAAGACGCACTTCTTAGGGTTATGCATCATGTTGTATTTCTGGAGATTATCAAAGGTTTCTTTTAAGTCCGAGATTAAGTCATTTGACTTTTTAGACATCACCACGATATCGTCCACATAGGCGTGAATGTTCCGACCAATTTGGTCGTGGAGGCAATGTTGTATTGTCCACTGGTACGTGGCCCCTGCGTTTTTCAACCCAAAGGGCATCGTGACATAGCAAAACATGTCGTATGGGGTAGTGAACGAAGTGGCCAATTGGTCCGACTTCCTCATCTTGATCTGGTGGTATCCTGAGTATGCATCGAGAAAACACAAAAGTTCCGAGCCAGCCGTCGAGTCAATGACTTGGTCAATGCGAGGCAAAGCAAACGGATCTTTGGGACATGCTTTGTTCAAGCCGGTGTAATAAACGCACATTCTTAATTCATTGGTTACCTTTTTGGGGACAAGTACAGGATTGGCCACCCATTGGGTGTGAAGGACTTCTCGGATAAATCTAGCCTTAAGTAACCTAGCTATCTCTTTGCCAATGGCGCGTCTCTTCTCATATCCAAAGCGTCGTAGAGGTTGTTTCACTGGTTTACATTTTGGATCAGTGTTTAAGCTATGCTCGGCAAGTTCCCTAGGTACACCTTTCATGTCGGCAGGTTGCCAGGCAAAGATGTCCTTATTCTCACGGAGGAACTCGACGAGCGCGCTTTCCTATTTGGGATCCAGGTCCGTCCCAATGGTGGTGACCTTGGAGGCATCGCCTACCACAAGTTCCACCGGCTTGGTCTCGATGGCGGCCTTGAACGCATGAGCGGAGTCGGAGATCTGCTTCTTCGACGCGGGCATCTCTGAGTCATTGACCTTGCTCTGGATCTCTTTGAATTCTTCGCTGTAGAGGACAACTTCTGCAACGGCTGCTTCATTGATCTCGCAGTCCCTTGCCTTGGTGAAGCTTCCGGATACGGTGATGACACCGTTTGGTCCGGGTATCTTGAGTTTGTTGTAGACGAAGCATGGCTTGGCCATGAACGTGTGGAATATGTCGCGGCCGAATATGACGTGGTACACACTCTTGAAGGGGACCACCTCGAAGGTCATGCACTCTTGGCGGTAATTGTTAACATCACCAAAGGCAACCTGAAGTGTAATGCACCCAAGGGACTGAGCCTCCCGACCAGGAACTACGCCATGGAAGATGGTGTTGGTCCGCCTTAGATTTTCCTCCGTCAAGTTCATCTTCTACAGTGTATCCAGGTACATGATGTTGATGCTGCTTCCACTATCCACCATGCACTTGGTGAACTCCACGCCGTCAATCAAGGGGTTGATGACCATGGCATACTGATTCTCCGTAGGTACAAGGTCTGGGTGGTCCGTCCTGTCCCAAGTTATTGGAACCTCCGACTAGCGCAGGTACTGGGGAACTGGGGGGGAGAGTGGCCATCAGGATCCTCAGAGAGGTCTTCTGTTGTCGGACGGTGGGGGTGCCAAGGAAAGTGTGGTAGACTGGAGCCTTCTTTGCGAAGGGGTTCTTGCCCTTGTCGTCGCTCTTGGCGGCATGCTTGGGGTCAACGTATTCATCCATGTCACTCGAACCCTTGGACTCCTCCTCCTTATTCTTTCCCTTGCCCTTGCCTCGCGATCTATTTTTCCGACTTCGCTTGTAGCTGGACTCCGGGTCTTCCTTGAGGTCATTGACGAACTTGCAGTGTCGATTGGTATGGGTGGCCTTGCCGTTGGCGTCGAGGTGTATGAGGCACGACATATCGCGCTACTCCTCGTAGGTTTGGGGAATGCGGAGCGACGCCGAGGTTGTTTCACTGCCTCGCTGCTGCCCACGGCCAACTCCCCTTCCTTGGCCACGTTGCCTGCCATCACCTCGTCCTGCAAAATTCATAGCGACCATGTCGGTAGATTGCTTTTATTTTGGAGCAGTTTTCCGCTTTGTACCGTTGTTCCTCCGAGCTTGAGTTGGAACGCCTGTTGCCGACAAGGAGCCGCGAGCATCGTCGTCGGCAGCTGCGAACTCACTAGCCAACTGAATCATCTGGTTCAAGTCAAGTTGGTGATTGTCCTGCAAGCGCTTCAGCTTATGTCGGAGCAACGTGCCTCTTTCCAACCCGTCGATGAAGGCGGCCATGGCGGTCTGAGCGTGCACTCCTGCGCATGAATTCTTCATATCCAGCCAGCGGGAGAGGTAGGCGCGAGATGTCTCGTCTTTCTCTTGCACGCACCGCTGTAGATCGCCCACAGTGCAGGGACGCTTGTATGTACCCTCAAAGTTCTTGGTGAACGCTTCTTGCATGTCCAACCAGTTGTAGATGGATTTCTCCGGCAAGTCGTCGATCCATTGACGGGTCGTGCCCACCAACATTAATGGGAGGTACTTGACAGCGATATTGGGGTTGCCTCCGGCAATCTCCACTGTGTTGCCGTAGTCCTGCAACCATGTGGCTGGCTTGGCGGTGCTGTCATAGGGCTTGATGGTCTTGTCAATCCAAAAACCTTTGGGGTAAGTTGCGGACCGTATTGCAGGTCCAAAGCAACGTGGTCCCAGGTATGGTCCTTCCTGGGCCTCGTGGATCTTATCGATCCGCGAACGTGCGTCGTACGGCTCCGGGTTCTTCTTCTTGTCAACAGGGGATGGGATGCGTGAACGACGTGGGCCTCCTCCGCCATGGTGACTGCTTGGTGGTGACGGAGGCGGAGGTGGCGGTGGGTTAGCCTTCTTGCTGTTACCCTCCTGCGACGCCTCACGCCTGTCACGGTTGCTTGTCGGACGCGGGGGGTCATGGCGTGACCTTCTCTTGTGTCCTTGGTTGCGCTCTCCGTCATGACGGGTCTGCTCCACGTTGTCGCAGATGACGATGCCACACTGCTTTGGTGGGGGCATATCCATACGACGGCGAGTCTTGTAATCTTCGCGATGTCGGGGGGACCAGGGCGGTGGCGATGGGCGACGAGGTCAGGCCTTTTCTCCGTGGTCGGAGGATATAGGGATAGCATCCTTCCTGTTGTGTGCATCCCTCCGTCTTCATTCTGATGAACCCATCTGGGACCTGACATCAAGAGGAGATCTGTCCCTTGGCGGCTTGTACTGGCTAGATTGGCAGAGCGCTGGGTCAAACTCAAGCCTCTGAGAGGTGGCCTTTTCCTGCTGCTTCACCGCCTTGGCCACTAGGTCATAGACCTGTTCCACTGCCTCAGGCGATCTATCCTGCTCCAGAAGGGTCTTGGCGACGGCGAGGTTAAGGAGTGGGGTGGGCATCACCTGCTTGCCTCACTGTCAATGTATGGCTTGGCCTGTGCCGGCTTTGAGGGAGCCCATCCTAGGTTACGCCGCACACCAGGATCGTTGATGACGCGAGCCGGAACTTTCTTAGCCTTCTGCTGCTATAGTAAAGTCTTGTACTCGGCCTCCATTGCTCTAGCTTTCTCTATGGACTTCTGCGCGTTGACCAGATCTCGAACTAGCTTAGTGCCTTGCTCCGCGATGGCCTGCGCTTCCTCCAACAGCTGCTGGCGCTTCTCGTCAAGCTGGGTCACGTTCCGGATATGAGCAACGGTCAGTGGCTCGACGAGGAGATTGGCGTACATCACTCTATCAGCTGGAGTAACTTGGGCTGCTGCAGACATAGATGCTGGAGGCGGCAAGTTTGCGGTGTTGTTGTTGCTCGGGCCGGTGCCGAGTTCCTGCGGCTGCTGCACTGGGTTAGGCGGAGGAGGCATGACTTTCGTGCGATCATCGTCAGCAGCAAAAAGTGCCCCCTTCCCCTTTTCCAGCGCTGTAGGCGGAGCTCGTCCGGGCTGATCTTCATCCATCGCCGTCCCAATGGTGACGAACACCCCTCGAGACGTGACGGCATTGTTGGCTTTTTGTCACGCAAGTACTCCTCCTCCATCTCCTGCATAGCGGAGTCTAGCTCTTCTGGACTGAAATCTATCTCCTCTGAATCAGCACTGAAATCAGCATAAAGCGCGTCAATGATAGGGTCGAAGGGTGCCAGGGCTTCCTCGATGAAGGGCGGTGGAGGTGCAATGGCATCGACGATGACTGGAGGTGGTGGTGCTGCTGCGGAGATGGCGGCGGGAGGCGGTGGTGGCGGTTGCTGAATCGGAGGTTCTCCGTCCCTGAGCGCGAGCTCCATCTAGGCTGCTGCGTCAGCTTCCGCGTAGTTGTTGACGGTGCTCACCATCTCTTCGAGGGTAAAACGTCATGTTGCATGTTGCCGTCTTAAAGAATGTCAGAGAAGCGTGCCATGGTCCAGTCCTTCCACGAAGTGATATAAAGCGTTATCATCGGGGTAGTGGGCCAGATCGGCTCGTATACGGAGCCACCTAGCCAGGTAATCGCGGGGGTTTTCGCCTTCCCTCTGAACGCAGCGCGCCAGATCGAAGATGGTAACCACGCCGACGAACTTGGATCTCTGTTGTCCAGACGCACGGGCAAAGCCGGCGGATTTGAAGTGATCTTCCACCTTTATATCCTCCGCAGGGGCGGTTTGGGTGGGCCTTGGATTTTTCCGATCTTTGCCGGCAAACTCCGAAGAGAGATCCGACATCGATCCTTCCGCGAACGTATCCTGCCCGTAGGCGGTCCGTGCGGGCCTTGATGCTTTCCGATCTTTGCCGGCGAACTCCAAAGAGAGATCCGACATCGATCCTTCCGCGAACGTATCCTGCCCGTAGGCGGTCCGTGTGGGCCTTGATGCTTCCCCGACTTCCAGGGAACTAGTGCCCGAGTCGGTTTCGCCGATGAAGAGGTGGATGTCTCCGATAGGAACGACCGAACACCGCGTAGGGTTCGTCTTCCCCGAGATCCAGAACTCGTCAGGAGGGACGATCAGAACGTTGCCGGAGAAGAGAACATGGCCGATGGCTACGGTTTCGCCAATTCCCGCGAAGATCTTGGTCCTCGCCCGCTGAAGAGCCTGAAGCGCCTCTTGCCCCATGGTGGGCGCCAACTATTGTGGTATTGTCGACGAGTACGCCATGGAGGGGTCCTGACAGTGCGTGTTTAGAGACGTGGGGTAAGGCGGACTGTTGACAGGTACGAGGTAACACAGCTTACCCAGGTTCAGATCCCACAATGGTGGCGGAATCCTACTCCTTCTATAAATCACTATAAGGGCAATACGCCGAGTTACAGAGATAGGTTCGCTGTGCAAGGTTGTGTGTAGTTATGCCCTAAAGGCTCCCATAGGCCTGACTTATATAGTCGCCAGGTCCTAGGGTTACAGGGAAAAGTCCTAGCCGGACAGGTTACAGAGTCCTACACCGTCTATTACTAGTTTTGTGTATCTTGCACTCCAAGGCTCCGGGTACGCCGGTGACTCCACCGTGGCCTTCCTTTATCCGGCATGGGCCTCCCTTCTGGATCCATCTAACTGGGCCGCCCAGCAGGCCATAGGCCATGCTACCTACTATTGGCCACCCGGGTTATCCGGATAAGTGACATGCTATGAGGATACCCATATAGCATATCCCCAATAGTAGTTGTTTGGGAAATATGCTTGGTAAAGCCAATGACTTGATAGCTTTCCATTGTTTATTTGATTCATGGTCATGGTTATGATAAGATACAGCTACTGTCTTAGTGTTGTTAACTTGGGAATTAACATGTGGTTTGAGATCATCAACAGTGAAGTGTAACATAGGAATCTCCTAGTTATGATTCATGTGTTAACATGAAGATGATTAGTTAGTTGACTGTCTGAATCTATGATAATTTGTTGTCTTTCCTGATTCATATTTGACTGTTGTTGTGACACCATCATGGTATGGCACACAAGTTTGATTCTAAACCATGGATTTGGTTAGTTTATGTTTAAGACAATCGTGGCTTTGAAATATAAATAGAAATGCTTTTATCTGAATTTCCTAAGACCAATGATGTTGGTCTGAGTCTTAGGGATTTAGATCTTATCTAATTGGTTCATCTAGATAGTCTTAGTAGTGGTACCAATTATTCTTGATTGAATCAAAGCTTGGAAAAATGATAGTGAGCTTGATCATGTTATGGACCCTAAGGATTTGTTCCTAAGGTGCTACCCTTCCTTTAGGGATGTGCCTAGGAATAGATCATAGGTATATGCATGATTGAATGGTAAAATAAAGTTTGACAACCAGAGCAAGGATGTTGCTCTGAGCTCTGGTTGTATCCTGGTATTGTGGTGTTTGCCTTTAGAGTTTTAAAAATCCCTATGATGGATTCACCCTACTTGGGTGTTTTCTGAGGTTTTGTTTTATAAAACAACACATGTTTCTCTCTGAATAAGATGATTAGATCATGTGAAGGTTTTATGAAACTCACCACAAAATCTGATGATGGTGTAGTAAGTTGGTGATCATGATCTTGATCTGGTTTTGCTGGATTCCTGTGCTTGATCTTGAGCTGACCCTGCTCCTCCTAGCTCCTGGCTTGATCTTGCTATCCACCTGATCCACCCCCTCCTTATGTCACCATCCTGGTGATGTTTGATTGATCCTTAGTTGGTTTGGTTGCTAGCTGTGGTGCTTGGTTTAGTTGCTTTCTAACTGGTTGTTCTTGTGTGTTGTGCAGTGGAGTGATGCACTAGTGCCTCCCACGGCTGTGCTTGTGGTTTTGTGAGATTGAGTTTCTCTATGAGCTTGACAACACACCACATGCATGCTGGTGTGTGTTTTGCCTGTGTGCATGCTATGCACTTGTGGATATGTTCAGAATATTTGAACTTACTCTCACCAGATTACTTTCACCTGGCTGGTGAATTTGTACCTCTTGGCTGTCATTTGACTTCTGGCTTTGACTTTATGAAAGATGAATTCTTTCATACTGGTGAAACTTGCCCCTTTTTTAAATGTCTCAATGATGAATTTGTCAAGTGCATATCACTAACATGTGAGAGAAATAATACTAACACTAATCTTCTTTTGTTTTTATTTAGTCTTTGTTTTGCAGGTACAAAGATAAAGATGAAGATTTAGTTTAGATTTAGATATAGGATAGTTAGTAAATATTCCAATGTAATTTTCTTATTCTTTTGTAATTTTCTTTTATTATTCTTGTAATCTTTATTTTATTCAATTGTAATAAATATTATATTATTATTAATAAATAATATTCATATTCTTTGTATATTTACTTTTGTAAGTTATGTGGATGATTCAAATAAGTTATAATATTATAGCTTGATTATATATATTAATGATAAGAAATAAACTTTATATTCATTATTGTTTTTCTTTGGATAGAATTCAAGTTCTAATATTTATCTCTTAATTGAATTAAGATTCAAAACTTATATCTAATTCATTTAAATTATAATTCAAACACTCAAGTCTAATATTTCAAATCCTTTTGAAAACACATAACTCCTTAAGATCATCTTAAAGTTTATAACAATCATCCTTTAAGACTAAACCTAATCTCAAAGTATGAAAGATACATTGATCACTTAGGTTTTTATTTGGCGAAAATTCTACCCACATTTTCACAAATAGATGCATGCAACATTCCATATTCCTTAATCTACCCTTCGTTAGGTCCTAAATGATGGGATGTTACAACAAGTGAACCCATGAACCCCGGTCCTATTTTTATCATAAGAAACACCTTTCCATTGCATCTACTATCTTTTATATTTTCTATAATTTATTATTTCGAAAATACAAAAATACTTTCCTTACTTACAATCATTCATAAAAAACCCAAAACAACTCTACTATTTTCCATATCATCTAGTTTGCATTACTTTACTTTAGTTTGTATTATATTTTATTTCATATCACTAATACGAAACCTTGTACTTGACAACCACTTGGTGGAGTTGGGGACACAAGACAAATTACTTTAATTTACAGGTTGCTGAAGAGGAGAAGACAAATACCCTTTCATAGCCAATTCCCTGAGAGTTTGATATAAACCCTCGAGTCACCCTTGTGGAGAAAAGAAGCTTGCTACAACACTATGCCCTTGGAGTCCCAACGAAAAGTGGCCACAATTGTTGCCAGCAAGGTTAGATGTGTTTATTCGGAAAGGCCGACGCGGGCTGTTTATGGCATCACCGTCTAGCCCATGTCAATATGAGAAATTTGCAAAGTCTTCACAAGGGTGTCCACATTCTTGAACTAAAATAAAATGTTTCCTTTGCCAAAGATCGTGTTTGCAGGCATGTGTTGAAGGAAATATGCATGATTCTCCCCATCGAAGGAAGACAATTATCTCATCAAATAGGATTTTGGAGCTCCTTCATGTGGATCTCTTTGGTCCTCCATCTCATGCAAGCCTTGGCAGGAAGAAGTATTGCCTTATCATTGTTAATGATTACTCAAGGTATACATGGGTCTACTTCTTAAAGCAGAAACGTGAGACTCAACAAACGGTCATCAACTTTGCCAAAGAGGTTCAGTGTCAACACAATGTCCCTATATTGGCAATTATAAGTGACAACGGCTCCGAGTTCAAGAACTACACTCTCAATGAATTCCTAAGTGAAGAGGGGATAAGACACCAATATTCCGCTGCGTACACCCCTCAACAAAATGGTGTAGCCTAGAGGAAAAACCGAACTTTCCTTGACATGGCGAGGTCTATTATAACACCCTAGAATTATTAATGAGGATCAAATTCTACTTAACCAAGATTAGTGTTAACAAAAGCTTTTATTCATTAAATTCAAATCTTAATGCATGTGTGTGTGAATGTTTGCAATGCCATGTTTGATTGTTGTAAATGATGAGAAATGGTTTAAAGATCAAAACCATATCATCTAGGTCATTTCCAAATTAGATCAAAACAAAAGAGGATCGAAATATGAAGCATATGACCTAATGGTCATTTTTGCACAAGTTAACCACTAGCTCACTTTGAGCATCTCTAGCAAGTGATCTAAATCAGAAACAACTCCTTTTATTTTCTCCCCGTGCTAGACCTAGTGACCCTAAACACAATGGAGCTTTCCAACCTTGCAGAAACAAATCCAAACCCATTTGGGAGGCAATTCAAAATTGAATCTATCTTATGTATCAAGATAGCCATTTTTGGAAAACCGCTCAAACTTTCACCACTTAGCAAACCATTGCACCCAGAGACTACCAATATTACTACCAGAACACCCACCAAAAATCACTGGAAAATATGATGGTTTAGTTCTTTCGGCCATTTGATAAAACACCTGGTGATCAATGTACAAACTCAACAACTATACAATTTTTTGATCAATCCTTTGATCATCCTTCTGACCTCATCGAGCTCCCACGACGTGCCCTTAACTCCCTTAGTACCAGCCCATGCAAATGATCTCATCTCACTCGACCAATGGACTAGTGCCGACCGTACCCGAGCTCACCTTTGCCACCCCGACGCGGACACGCTGGCATAGACCACGCTGCCCTCACTGTAACATCCCAAAAATATTAAACATGAATCATCAATTTCTAATCATCAAATTTAGGGTTAGCAAAAACTTTCCTATCTAAAAATATGAGAGCATTCATATGTATGTGTATGTAAAATTAGGATTCTTTTGAATTCCCATGGTTCTGTGTTGCATTGCTTGTAAAATGATTCTTAGGTGAAATAAACATCATTCAAATCATTCCCAAACTTTTCCGAAAGAAAAACAACTCAAAATGAACAAATGAAGTGAATGGTCACTTTGGCCAAATTAACTCTCATGCCTACTTTGGCTATTCCAAGCACTCAAAACTTAACAGAAACATTTGTGGATCTTTGCACCCCTTGTTAGTACACATAATAAGGTACCAAGTCCCACTTTGTGATCTTCCAAAAACATTCAAATGCTAAGTTTAAATGACAGTTTAAAATTGAATCTATCTCATATGGGAAGATCCCACTATTTCAAAAACCACTCAAACAAGCTCAATTTTCAAAACCCAAGCACCCACAGAGTCTCCAGCACATGCCTAGCACACCCACCAAAAATCTTTTCAAAATTCAAAAAGAAGTTTCTTTCGGCCATTTCATCAAACACTTGGCAGGCAAATTTAAACCAAACCAAATTCACTGTTTTTAATAGTGTTTTGGCCTAACTTGTTCCCTCTCTATCTCACAGCAACCATTTAGTAGATCATCTAGCCTAATTGGAAACCCCTAGCTGCACTGTAAGCTTGCCTTTACCATAAATGGTGAACAAGCCGAGCACACCTCGCCGGCCAACTTGGTCGCCGCCGCAGCAGACCACCTCCCCCTCTCTAGCCATGTCTGGGAGCTAGCCAGCACTTCACCACCACCCACTGTCCCCTCCCTGAGCCAAGGTAAGCCATGGACCACCGAGCACGCCCCGTGCCTAGTGCCACTGCGACATGCCGAGCACGCGCCAGAGCGCCGCACCCGGCATGCGCGCACATGCCGCCCCTCGACCGCAGCCCGTGCCCACCGCTTCGCCATGATCTAAGGAACATGACAGACATCCCCGTTCGCCACCCAATGCCTCACAGCCACTGCTCGCCATCGAAGACGTCGCCTCTGCCGCTTAGAGCACCGCACGTTTCCGACCGATTACCACCGCCCCTAAGCCTGCATTCAAGTTCTAGAGCATCGCCAGGAGACCGCACGTCGATCGCCATCCTCAGCCATGCCTCTAGCAGCCCGTAGCCATGTCGCCACCGTCGCTTTCCCATCCCTCTCGGTCTCTCCGTCGAGCCTATAAAAGGAAGCCAACCCTAGCCGTTTGAATCACACCATTCCACTCCCCTCACCACACTGATCGTTCCACCCTCTAGCCGGAGCACGAGGAGTAGCAGCTCGCCGGAATTGCACTGGAGCAGGCCACCTCCGGAGGAGAAGGGGGGCGCTGATTGCGACCACCCCCGGAGCTGCCTCGACCATCCCTGAGCTCGCCGTCAACCACTCGTTCGTTTGCCCGCCTCGCTGTCGTTGCTGCAGCCCTGGTATGCCCCCTATGCACCCCCACTGAGCCCCTAGGGTTCAAGCTCGCCGGTGACATGTTCATTGTCGACTACGATCCCCAGCCGTCGATCTCCCTTCTAATCCAACGACCCACGTAGCCCCGTACCGCTTCGCGCGTTATGAGCCACTGACTGGTAGACGCCCCTGTCAGCTGAGCCCCGCGCTGCGGAGTGACACTAGGCTGGCCCAATAACCTCTCCCGCGCGACCCAACCGTTTGAATTTAGATTTTTCTATTTTAATTCAATCACAATTCTGTACATAGATTCAAAAAGCAACCCAGCCCGATCCAATGAACCAAATTGCATGAAACTAATTTTGTTAGAAAGGTACTGAAATGGTTAATCCAAGCCTGTTGGATTCAAATCATTTGGATCTGTAGATCAACCTTGGTAAAAATAACAATTCAGAAGTTTTTCTGCATTCAAACATTTTTCAAAATTCAACCATAAGAGCTTTTGAATTGATTCCAACTCTCAAAAATCACATTTGATCATACCTTTCAGAATATATAAAAACATATGGGTTTAATTACAGAAATAATGTTCAAACAACAAAAGAATGCCACATAGGCATTTCTAGACACTTTATTTATTTAAAATAAAAAGGTTAAACCTTGTTAAATTGTGACACCACTTTAAATCACATTCCCATGTACTGAAATATGTGGTGATGACCTGTGTCAACATGATCCCATGTTTGAGTTGGAGAATATTAAATCTTAAGTAGTTTTTCAATGAGTAGAAATTACTTTTTTCACATTAAAATAAATAAGCCAAATGCTTTAAACTTGTAATGATAGGTGATGATGTTAGATCATCTATAGTACCCCTTTGTGTGATGATTGAAAATAGTTAAGTGTTGTTTGGTGATTGTGTACCTCGTATTTATTTATAGACGCTAGTACCAACCAAGGATACGAGGAGGAAGGAGGATACTACGAGGAAGAAGCCGAGGAGAACTTCAACCACTGCTCTGCACAAGGCAAGCTAACACTTGCAAGATACCCTACTTTAGCAAGCTTATACTTGTAATTATGAAAGCTACTACCTGCTTGTTACCATGCCAACTATATGTCTTAAGCATATGTGATCATACCCACTTGATAACCCAATCCTAGATTTACTTACAAGCTTTATAATTTATTTCTTTATCAAAGCTTTCTCTTAGATTTTACATAGTGAACTATAGATACTAGGAAGCTAATGGAAGGTTGCATAAAGAGCATTAAATTTGGCCTAAGTTAGATAATCTTTATGTCATCCTAAGGCATGAGATTGAACTTCACTAATCCTCACTTGTTTACCACCCCTCATTAGTACTTACCCCCACTTGTAGATGCTAGTGCTAAGCGTAAAACTTGATCAACTTTAGATGGGAATACTTGGTGGAAATGGTTATGAAAACCTTAGAATGATGAGTCATTCTACTGAAATTTTTTGACATGTGTTCTCGAACACCAGATGATTTTGATGATGAAAATGTTGAGGCATGAGCCTTAGCCCTTGATAAAACTGATGGTTGTCTGGATGCGATACAATTCCAAGTTCCCGTACAACCACAATACCCGAAAATTGGGTAGGTCTTGACTGGAAACTTATATACCTTAGTATGGGTTCCCTCACGACCAAGGTCTGAGTTGAGGCTACCTTCTGAAGATTGTCCACCTGTGCAGTGCCCAAGATGACAGTTGGTCATGGTTGGGAGGCCAAACTCACAGGATAGGTGCCTATACTAGGGCGTGTAATGGAAAGGTTAGGATTGATTATCCGCATACTGAGTATGGTGAATTCAGGATTTGTTCCTGGCGAATGTACAATCTCTGCAGAGTGTCAAACTATTCGAATAGCTGCGTCCGCGGTTATGGACAGTTGGAGTGGCCATACTGTTCCCCCGTCAGATGTTTTTAAATTGACTTATGAAATGAATTGATACTTTGACTTGACCACAATAGAGTTGTGATATGAAATTCAAGTTCACACTTAGGTGTTATAAAACTTCAACTAGTTTTCTTTGCTTCTGAACTTAGTAGAGGTAAATCTGGCTTTTTGCAAAACAACCCTAGAGCTTAGTGCCCTACTACAAAAATCCCCTTCACTTGTTAGTATTAGTTTGCGAGTACTTAAAGAGTACTCATGGCTTTGTCCCTGGCTATTCTCGTGGCCAGACTATGAAGAGGAGTATCAGGATGATGGACCACAGGAAGGTTACGATAACTAGGATCATCTCCCATCATCAGCATTGCCTGTGACCCCGAAGATGGAGCTTCGCCTACGCTATCGTTACTATTACGTTATTCCGCTGCTTGAGTTGTATTAAGAACTGGATCATGAGATCCTTATTTGTGTAAGACCTTATGTATGGTTTGTAATGGATGATGTACTATGATATCCAAATCTGTTATGTCTCGCAAAAGTGGTAATCCTGGGATTGCGATGTATGGCATAACAGGCATCTGGGCGGGTGTTTACAAGTTGGTATCAGAGCCATCCTGACCATAGGATACCCTAGTTAGACTGGACGTTGAATCAAAAACTTAGTTTCAAAACCCAAGGAAGTGAGTATTTACAAAAAAACTTATTCCCATTCTTATCACTTTGATTCTTCATGAAATTCATGTTCCTCAAAAACTCATGCAAAATACATAAAAATTGACACACTTGATCACTCTACTAACTTACTCATCCTATATTCTTATAGATGGACGTGAAGTACAGCAAGTTTTATCAGTTTGGGAATGGAGAACTTATCTTTGAGTGTGACTTCGACCAGCTTTCGGAACTTCTAGAGCGTCCGCACCCCGAGTTCTTCAGAGCTCAGCTCAATGATCAAGGAGGAGAAGATATGCAGTGGCTAGTTGTTGCAAGTCTCAGAGGAAAGATTGAACCTCCCACTGCAGAGGGAATTCAGTTCACCTTAAGAGAGAACAACTGGCTCGATGGACTTGCCAGGGCAATGCAGGAAGCTCTTGCCTGTCTCTGTGGGCAGAGTATCAATCAGATCAAAGGTACCCGCTTTGAGTTTTATCCAAGGCGTGATGCTATGGGACAGCCACTGGAAGCCCCTCATCACCCCGAGCTGGAGACTCAGTTGGACCACCTCAGCTTCATGATGTATGATCGTCAGTAGGAACTGAACAATGCCCGTGACTACTCCAACCACAAGTCCGCCATCGTCAAGACGAAGGATCAGACCATCGCCATGCTAGTGAAGGATCGCAAGTCTCGTCGTCGTCAACTCGACAAGAAGGAGCGCATCATTGCCCGTCTTCGCCACCGTATCACGGATTTGGAGGAGACCATCCACGAGAGAGACATGCAATTGGAGGAAAGGGAGAATGCCGGAGAAGATCTTCGTGGAGATCCCTACTCCTACCTCAGCGATGATGATGACTTTCTGGAAGATCAGGACATGGACTTCTTCACAGATGCGGAGGATTTCGCCTTCATCGATGATGACGGTGATGATGAGGATGATGATTACACCGACTCCGGGGAGTAGTAGCACATGAGCACTAGTGTTAGTGAGCTGTATTCGGACCCACTGTATCGTAGTTTCCAGAATGTTTCTTAAAACCATTTGTTTTCCTTTGTTGTGGTGTGTGTGTTGTATCGTGTGCTATGAATGAATGAATGAAAAACAAGTTTCTAGAAAATCCAAGTCAAACTTTAAAAACTTTTCAAAGTCCCTGAACCTTAGAAATTTCCCTCTTTTCTCATGATCTATCTCAATCTTTAGATGCCTCGCGGAGGAAGTGGTTCATCCCCGGACCCGATGTTGTAGATCCTGCAAATATTGGTTTCTGACCGCGAAGCTAAAAGAGAAGAACGTCAAGCCAACTTAGCCACCCTTCAACACATAGCTAAGATGGCTAACAACAATCAAGGCCAAGGAAATCAGGACAACCATGGATCTAAGCTCAAGAATTTTCAGAACACCAACCCACCTGTTTTCACTAAGTCGGAAGAGCCCCTAGATGCAGATGATTGGCTGCAAACCATGGAGAACAACCTGGAAGTCGCCGGAGTGGAAGCTAACGAGAAAGTTCTATTCGCCACCCACTATCTAGCCGGAGATGCAAGAGCATGGTGGAACAGCGTTCATGCAATGACCGGAGGACAGATGATGACCTGGGATGAATTCAAGGTCAAATTCAGCAGAACCATGTGCCACTGGGTTTGATCAAAAGGATGAGAGATGAATTCAGAGAACTGAAGCAAGGAAGGATGACCGTAGTGGAATACCGTGACAAATTCTTGTCATTAGCTAGGTATGCCCCGGATGAGATCGACACTGAAGCCAAGAAGAAAGAGAGATTCTTGAATGGTCTGCACGATGAGATGCACACGGTGTTGGTCAATATCCCCTTTGCTGATATTGAAGCCCTCGTCGACTCTGCCATTCAGATGGTAGGAAAGATCAACCAATCCAATGAGAACCGCAAGCGCCGCATGATGCATCAACCAGGAACCCACCATACCCCAAAGTATCGCCCCAACCCATCTCCAGGATTTGCCCCGAGAACCAACAGACCCCCGATGAACCGTCCGACCTATCCCAACCGTGGAAACCCAAGGCCCGAAGGAAATCACAACTACCCCGGCAACTCTGGCAATTTCAACCGTGCACCACCCAAGTTCAACAACAACAATGCCGCCACCAACACCAACACTGCCCCAAGGACTGGAAGCAATGTTGTGCCTGTCGTAGCGAAGGAAGAGTCGCAAGTGACTTGTTATGACTATGGAAATAAGGGTCACTACTCCAATGAGTGCCCCAAGAAGAATGTCGCAGCCCCCAATGTAAATTCCCCAGATCAGCAACAACGTCGTGTTCAGTCTGGAAGAAGGTTTGCCCCAGGGAACTCGCTCAACCGCAATGGCCTTCTTTTTCTCATGCATGCTGAAGAAGCCTAGGAAGCGCCAGATGTCGTGTTGGGTATGTTTTCTGTAAATTCAGTACTTGCTAGAGTGTTGTTTGATTCTGGTGCATCGCACTCATTTGTCACCGAAGAATTTGCATGCACTAGTAATATTCAACCAACCAAACTGAAGCATGTTATGATTGTTCAAATCCCCGGTTCATCCACCAAAGCTAGGCAAATTTGCAAAGTCGTCCCTATATGAATCCATGGCATAGACTTTTATGCGAACCTGATAGTACTCGGAACTAAATGTTTGGAAGTAGTACTAGGAATGGATTGGATATCCAAGCACAAAGGGTTAATAGACTGTGCCAAGAAAGCCATAACCATGACCAGTACAGCCGGAATATCCGTCAAGCATGTATCTGAAACTTTACCTCGTCAATTCAAGTGCAACAAGAGTATATCCCAACCTACCATTTACCAAGTCTGGATAGTCTGTGAATACCCCGATGTATTTCCAGATATTTTGCCCGGTATGCCCCAGATCGGGATATCAAGTTTATCATTGAACTAATCCCTGGAACAGGACCCGTAGCCCAGAGACCCTATAGTATGAACCCATATGAACTAGCAGAACTAAAGAAGCAACTGGATGCCATGTTGGAAATTGGATTGATTCAACCAAGTGCGTCACCATGGATATCACCTGTCTTGTTCGTGGACAAGAAAGATGGAGGTAACCGTTTGTGTACGGATTATCGGAAGTTGAATGATGTCACTATCAAGAACAAGTACCCATTGCCCAAGATAGAAGATCTGTTTGACCAGTTGACCGGTGCCAAGGTGTTTTCTAATATTGATCTTAGAACTGGCTATCATCAACTCAAGATTCGCGCAGAGGATATTCCCAAGACTGCCTTTACCACCAGATATGGATTATACGAGTATACTATCATGTATTTTGGATTAATCAATGCCCCCGCTTATTTCATGAATCTCATGAATAAGATTTTTATGGACTTCCTGGATAAGTTTGTCGTTGTTTTCATCGATGACATTCTGATTTATTCCAAATCAGAAGAAGAACATGAGCTACACCTAAGGACCATTCTTGGAACCCTTAGAGAGCATCAGTTGTATGCCAAGTTTAGCAAATATGAATTCTGGTTATAGGAGGTAGGATTCCTTGGCCACATTGTATCAGCCGGAGGAATTGCCGTTGACCCTGCAAAGGTGAAAGATGTCGAAGATTGGCAAGCCCCAACCACTCAAACTCAAGTTCGTGCATTTCTTGGATTGGCCGGATACTATCACAAGTTCGTAGAAGGATTCTCAAGTATCGCCAGACCCATGACCCAATTGCTGAAGAAGGACAAGAAGTTTGAATGGACGGACAAATGTGAAGCGAGTTTTCAAGAACTCAAGAGAAGATTGATTTCAGCCCCAATCTTAATCATGTCGGATATCACGAAGCCCTTTGACCTGTATTGTGACCATACAAGATCGTCCTCGGATGTGTGCTAATGCAAGAAGGAAAAGTTATATCCTATCTATCCCGACAACTGAAATAGCATGAGCAAAACTATCCAACCCATGACCTCGAGCTCGCAGCCGTAGTTCTAGCCCTGAAGACATGGAGGCATTACCTGATGGGAAACCATTGTGAGATTTATTCGGATCACAAGAGCCTGAAGTATATATTCACTCAGAAGGAGCTGAATATGAGACAGAGAAGATTGGATTGAGCTAATCAAGGATTACGACCTGGACTTTCACTATCACCCCGGTAAAGCCAATGTGGTAGAAGATGCCCTTAGCAGATTGCCGTGCTGCTTGAACTCCATGATTTTGAAGGAGCAACCAAGTTTGCACAAGGAGATGGAAGATTTCCGAATGGAATTAGTGAGTGAAGGATTTATGGCTAGCATAGAACTTCAACCCACTTTTATCAGCCAGATCAAAGAGGCGCAGAAAGGGAAGGCTAGTATCGATGGAATCAAGCGACATATCAGTACAGGCAAAGTACCCGGATTTACCGAAGACGAAGAAGGAGTTCTGTGGTACAAAGGACGTCTTTGTGTACCAGCAGATTCAGAATTGAAAGAATTGATTTGGAAGGAAGCTCATGATACTCTTTATTCTATCCACCCCGGAGGAACAAAGATGTATCAAGATTTGAAAGAACAATTTTGGTGGCATAAGATGAAGAGAGAAATCGGAAGCTATATCGCCAAGTGTGATATATGTCAGAGAGTCAAGGCGGGACATCAAAGACCCGCAGGACTGTTCCAACCATTGCAGATTCCGGAATGGAAATGGGATTCTGTTGGAATGGACTTTATCACCAGATTGCCTACTTCTAGTAGGGGAAATGACTCTATCTGGGTCATAGTTGACAGATTGTCCAAAGTTGCCCATTTCTTACCAGCCAAGACCACGTATCAGAGTTCGAAGCTAGCAGAGTTATACATCGCTAGAATCATCAGTTTGCACAGAGTCCCCAAGAACATCGTATCTGATCGAGGAACGCAGTTTACCTCGAGATTCTGGAAGAAAGTCCAAGAAGGTTTAGGAACCCGACTAGATCAAATACTCGAAGACATGTTGAGAGCATGTGTGTTAGAGTATGGATCTAAATGGGAAGATTGTCTGCCATTCACGGAATTTTCATACAACAACAGTTATCAAGCTAGTTTGCAAATGGCCCCATTTGAATTCATGTATGGAAGGAAGTGTCACACCCCTTTGAATTGGTCGGAAGTAGGAGAGAGTCAGATTTTCGGACCCGACATCCTACGAGAAGCAGAAGAGAAAGTTCACAAGATTCGTGAGCACCTCAAAACTGCCCAGTCAAGACAAAAGAGTTACGCCGACAAGAGACGTCGAGACCTCTCTTTCAATATCGGAGAATTCGTGTATCTGAAAGTGTCGCCATTGAAGGGAATGCAAAGTTTCCAACTGAAGGGAAAGTTAGCTCCCAGATATATTGGACCCTTCAAGATTCTGAACCGTCGAGGAGAAGTGTCTTATCAATTGGAGCTGCCAGAAGAGATGTCAGCCGTGCACAATGTGTTCCATATCTCACTACTTCGCAAGTGCCTCGAAGTTCCGGAGAAGACTGAAGTGTTCAAGAACATTGATCATCGGACCATAGAGATCAACGATGACCTGACCTATCCCGAAGTACCCATCCGTATTTTGGAAGAAGCTTTCAGAACTACCAGAACCCGAAGCATCAAGTTTCTCAAGATTCAGTGGAGCAACCACACGGAAGAGGAAGCTACCTGGGAGCGCGAAGATCACATCAGGATGGAGTTCCCAGATCTCTTCAAATCCTAGGTAATCTTTTCCATCCTTTTTCAAATCTCGGGACGAGATTTTGTTTAAGGGGGGAAGGTTTGTAACATCCCAAAAAATTTAAACATGAATCATCAATTCCTAATCATCAAATTTAGGGTTAACAAAAACTTTCCTATCTAAAAATATGAGAGCATTCATATGTATGTGTATGTAAAATTAGGATTCTTTTGAATTGCCATGGTTCTGTGTTTCATTGCTTGTAAAATGATTCTTAGGTGAAATAAACATCAATCAAATCATTCCCAAACTTTTCCGAAAGAAAAACAACTCAAAATGAACAAATGAAGTGAACGGTCACTTTGGCCAAATTAACTCTCATGCCTACTTTGGCTATTCCAAGCACTCAAAACTTAACAGAAACATTTGTGGATCTTTGCACCCCTTGTTAGTACACATAATAAGGTACCAAGGCCCACTTTGTGATCTTCCAAAAACATTCAGATGCTAAGTTTAAATGACAGTTTAAAATTGAATCTATCTCATATGGGAAGATCCCACTATTTCAAAAACCACTCAAACAAGCTCAATTTTCAAAACCTAAGCACCCACAGAGTCTCCAGCACATGCCTAGCACACCCACCAAAAATCTTTTCAAATTCAAAAAGAAGTTTCTTTCGGCCATTTCATCAAACTCTTGGCAGGCAAATTTAAACCAAATCAAATTCACTGTTTTTAATAGTGTTTTGGCCTAACTTGTTCCCTCTCTAGCTCACAGCAACCATTTAGTAGATCATCTAGCCTAATTGGAAACCCCTAGCCGCACTGTAAGCTTGCATTTACCATCAATGGTGAACAAGCCGAGCACACCTCGCCGGCCAACTTGGTCGCCGCCGCAGCAGACCACCTCCCCCTCTCTAGCCATGTCTGAGAGCTAGCCAACACTTCACCACCACCCACTGTACCCTCCCCAAGCCAAGGCAAGCCATGGACCACCGAGCACGCCCCGTGCCTAGTGCCACTTCGACATGCCGAGCACGCGCCAGAGCGCCGCACGCGCCAGAGCGCCGCACCCGGCATGCGCGCACACGCCGCCCCTCGACCGTAGCCCGTGCCCACCGCTTCGCCATGATCTAAGGAACATGCCAGACATCCCCGTTCTCCGCCCAATGCCTCACAGCCACCGCTCGCCGTCGAAGACGCCGCCTCTGCCGCTCAGAGCACCGCACGTTCCCGACCGATTACCACCGCCCCTAAGCCTGCATTCAAGTTCTAGAGCATCGCCAGGAGACGCGCGTCGATCGCCATCCTCATCCATGCCTCTAGCAGCCCGTAGCCATGTCGCCACCGTCGCTTGCCCATCCCTCTCGGTCTCGCCGTTGAGCCTATAAAAGGAAGCCACCCCCAGCCATTTGAAGCACACCATTCCACTCCCCTCACCTCACTGATCGTTCCACCCCAAGCCGGAGCACGAGGAGCAGCAGCTCGCGGGAATTGCACTGGAGCAGGCCGCCTCCGGAGGAGAAGGGGGCCGCTGATTGCGACCACCCCCGGAGCTGCCTTGACCGTCCCTGAGCTTGCCGTCGACCACTCATTCGTTTGCCCGCCTCGCCATCGTCGCTGCAGCCCTAGTATGCCCCCTATGCACCCGCACTGAGCCGCTAGGGTTCGTGCTCGCCGGTGACATGTTCATCGTCGACTACGATCCCCAGCCGTCGATCTCCCTTATAATCCAATGACCCATGTAGCCCTGTACCGCTTCGCGCGTTATGAGACACTGACTGGTAGACCCCCCCTGTCAGCTGAGCCCCGCGCTGCGGACTGACACTGGGCTGGCCCATTAACCTCTCCCGCGCGACCCAACAGTTTGAATTTAGATTTTTTATTTTAATTCAAACATAGTTCTGTACATAGATTCAAAAAGCAACAGAAAGAACATGTGGGCCCCCATGTGTGGTTTTGGTAATTAATGACAATCTTTATGGACTAATGTGTGTATTAAGTTGCGCTTGTAGGATTTGTCCATTGGCATCGCTTGGAGCTTGTGTCGGCTTCAAGGTCGATGAAATGAGAAGAAGATATGTTGTGGAAGATCAAAATGCGCCATATATAGAAGATCTCATGTTTGAGGCTTGCCATCCTCGGTGATCATGGATCGATGATGAAGAATCAAGAAAGGCGTTCCATCTTGAGAAGGGCAAGATCGTCTAAATCGAGCTCAAGTGGAATGCTCAAGGAAAAGGTATAATCGTGATAGGTTTTCCCTTTTGCCGGTCTCAGTTTGTTTGTGTGAGACCGGGTTTAGGATAGATAACCGTACTATCAAGAGGGGCTCTCGTATGAGTAATTCGGTCACATCGTTCGGAGAAAGCTCAAACCTTTGCATACTTGCATCATCGTATTTGGTTGTTATTTGGTCTTACCCATGTGAGAATATAGAGCTTGTGTTAATCTCCATAACAAGTTCTTCATCAAAATCGGATCTTCTGTTTGTATCTTGTTGCGATTTTGATCTTGGCGGCTTTTCGTTTTCTCACCAAGTGAGGTATCTCACATTATTATACATGATACATTCTCACTTGGTGATAACCAATATTTCCACCTTTTATTTGGAAGCCCTTGTCGTCCTCTATCCAACTCAATTGGAATCGGGTCAATCGGAGCTTCCAGTCAAAAGTTATTGCCGTTTGAATATTTACCTGTCAATCTGTTTTCTGGGCCGAGCGGTAGTACCGCCCGCCCGGGCGGTACTACCGCCCGCCCCTGAGAGCGGCCCGTTTTCTTTCTGCCTCGCTAGGTACCTAAATCCGGTACTACTGGCCGGCCCGGTAGTACCTCCCGGGTGGGCCGGTACTACCGGCCGGCCCAGATAATTTTCCCAGGTGCATCCTTCCAACTCGCACGCAGCCCCACTCGCGGCCTCGATCCCGCGCAGCCGCAGCTGGCCCCATGCACGCGCTGCCGCCCGCATTGATTCCCACCCCACGCGCCCATGTGCTCTGCTGGTGTTGCACTGGGCCTGCCCTGCTCGCTCACTCACGCACGCGCTCGCCACCCAGCTCGTTGCCACAGAGCCCGCCCAGATCTGCTGCCGCTGCTGCTTTTTCCTGGGACTGGTGCAGTACTACCGGTTAATTCCGGTAGTATCGGACCGGTCCAAAAAATATCCCCAACAACCAGATTTTGCCCGTTTCTTTAAATAGCTTCATCTCTTTGTCTTTTAGGGTTGCTTCTTCTCTCTCCATTCTTGCTCAAGCTTTGCCCCATATTCTTATTCCCTCTTGAGCTTGATTCTATGATTTCTCTCCAATGATTCGTGCCAATATTTGAGAGAAATATAGAGGAGATCTAGATCTACGTTTTGACCAAACCAAAACATCTCTGTGTGAGTGTATCTTTGGGGATCTAGATTTTGGGGGATTTTGTGTCTCTCTTTGATTCCTCCTCTCTTGTTCCCCCAATAGCTTTAGTAGCTTTGTTGGAACTTGAGAGTGAGGGATTTCAGCATCTTTGTGGTGTTCTTTCCATTTGCATTTGGTGCATCGGTTTGAGTTCTCCTCGGAGCATTTGGTTTGAGTTGCTCATTGGAGCTTGTCCCTCTTGGGTTCTTGGAACCCTAGACGGTTTTGTGGCCTTGGTGGCATTGTGGCCTTGGTGGCATTTGTTGAGGACTTTTGTGGCGTTTGTTGGGATCCTCCAATTAAGTTGTGGAGAAGTGCCCCAACCTTGTGAGAGGTTCCGCTTGCCACCGACAAGTGAACCGATAGTGGAAGCGTGGATCGATCCCGTTGGGGTGAGATTCACCGGAGAATAAGGGAGGCCTTTTGTGGTGTTGGTGGTTTGATACCACCCCCTCTCCAAACGAGACGTACTCCATGTTGGGAGGAACTCGGTAAAATATCGGTGTCGCCGTGTGCCTCGGTTATATCTAGACCCGAGTTCTTTACTTATGCACTTTACATTGTGATAGCCTTCGTGCTTGAAGTAATATATATCTTGCTATCACTTTGTTGCTTGTATTGCTTAGCATAAGTTGTTGGTGCACATAGGTGAACCTTAGTTGTTCTAGGTTGTGCTTAACAAAGTAAACACTAGTTTTATTCTGACTTTGTTGAGCCACTCTAGGAAAAGTTTTAATCGCCTATTCACCCCCCTCTAGGCAACATCTATATACTTTCAATTGGTATCAGAGCCCGGTCTCTCATTTTAGGCTTCACCGCCTTGAGAGTAAAGATGTCGGCTAGAGGATTAGTGCACAATGACATGTTCATATTCGATGGCACAAATTATGAAATTTGGAAAACTCATATTCCTATTCGTTTTCGGGACATGGACCCAAATTTGGAGCGTATTGTAGATATAGGTTTTTCTCCTCCTATGGATTTTAAAAATCTATCTAGTGAGGACGAGAAAAACTTATATCTCGATGCTCAAGCTTCTAATGTGCTTGCTAATGCTTTGAGATATGTAGTTACCTCCTCAATCATTCCTTTTTGGAGCGCTCATGAGTTATGGACAAAACTTCAAGATAAATATGTTGTGTCCAACATTATTGAGGATGATTGTGTTGCTTCCACTTCCGGTCGAGATGAGTTCTCATCCTCTACCACTTCACCAACATGTGACTTTTCACAAGGTAATGATATTGTTAGTGGTGATAGAAATTGCAATTTGGATAGTGTGCTTACTATTTGTAATCCCTCAAATCTATCTAGTTGCAATGATCTATCTTTGGACTTTAACACTTCTAGCACTACCAACTTCTTACATGCTTGTGTTAATATTCCTTGCATATCATGTAGAAATGACTTGAATAAATCTCATGATGATATGCTTGTGTTGTCTTGTTGCCATGATAAAAATGCTTCCATTTCCTCTAGTGCTTGTGTTGCTAACCATGTAGAGGAAATCGAAGATTCTATGGGCCAAGACATGGTTTTGAATGAAGCCACAAATGCAATCTCATCTTCACCTTCTTCTGGTACCCACCTATGCCTTATGGCTAGGGATTCTAAGGTAACTCCTACTTTCGAACCCATTACCTCTTGTGATGAGGAGGATGTGGATAATGTGGAAGAAGAGCTTGATATTGATGATTTATATGAAAAGGGTGATATTGTGTATCGTGCCCTTGTTAAAAAGGATATTGCTTGCTCTAACTTTGTTTAAGTCTTGGACTTTGCTATTAAGAGCAAATAACATATTGATAAGTTAGAAACACAAATTGAGGTGGCAAATGATCTCAAAAGTAAAAATGATGAGACTCAAGTTGCTTATGCTAAACTCCTTGAGGATTTTGAGCACCTCAAAAATGGCTCTAGGGTCATAAAGGGTGAGCTCATAAAACTCACCGAGTCACATGAGCAACTTAAAGCCTCATATTCAAAAGATCTTGCCAAGTTGACCTCACCTCTTGCTAATAATGACGATGCTTGTGCTACTAACTCTATTTCTTTTGAAGCATCTATTGTAAAGGAGAATGTTGAGCTAAAGGCTCAACTTGCTTTGCTAACTAGCAACTACGGGAAATTAGAAGAAAGCCATGTTAAGCTCTCAATCTCGCATGAGGATCTCCTATTCTCCCATGGTAGGCCAAAGTTGGCTCATGACGCCATCATGTCAAATGTAACATCTAGTGGGCCTCATGTGGACATTAGCACTATATCTACTTCAAATGTTATATTGCCATATGCTAGTCCTTATAATTCACCCTCTCACAACCATGCTATATCTCGTGATGAATTACATTTCGTGCCTTGTTGCTCTAACAATGTAGCATCTACTTCCTCTAGTTATTTTATTGAAACTAACCATGTAGAGGAAATCAAAAAGCTCAAGGCTCAAGTCACTTCTTTGAAGAATGACTTGAAAAAGGGTCATCAAGGGAAGTCCGCACTCAACAAAATCTTGAGTGTGCAAAAATCCCCCAATGACAAGAGTGGGCTTGGATTCAACTCCAATGTCAAGAACAAGTCCACTATCAAGTTGAAGCACAAGGATAACAAGAAAAATGGCCAAGATCAAGTCAAGAATCCGGCCAACATTGTTTGCTTCAAGTGCAAGGAAGAAGGGCATCATGTCAAACATTGCCCATTAAAGAAGAAGTCCCTTGGCAAGAAGCAACAAGGAAGCGGCCTCAATCTCTACATCTTGTTAGAGATGGGCCTCCTCCCAAGAAGACTCAAGCTCTTCCTCAAGTTGTTTCTTCATCCAAAAAGAAAGATGGCAAGAGTAGAATTTGCTACATATGCCGCGATAAGGGGCACATTTCTTCCTCATGCACTATTGGTATCTCCTCATCCCATCCTATCTTGATTGATGATGCTTATTCACTTCGTAAGGATGAGGTTGGCAATGTGTTTGCCAAATTTGTTGGTGCTCAATGTGGTGTCAAGAAAAGAACCATTTGGGTTGCCAAGCCTATTGTGACTAACCTCTTAGGACCCAACTTGGTTGGGGACCAACAAGCCAAAACTTGATCAATAGGTGTGTTTTGGAGGGCATTGGAGACTTGGCTACATTATGAAGAATTGAGGGATCTTCATCAATTATTATTTTCAAGCCAAGCCATTTGGATTATCTTGATTATATTATATTTCCAATGTTCCTCCTTGCGGTAACATATGCTAAACTCTTTACATTGAAAGTTACTCGCCCCCTTGTGCATGTGTTGGTTTTGTATCTTCCATGCTTTTGTACATGTTGTGCTATCCACTTAATTATCTTGAGATATCAAGCATATTTGTGTATGATTAGGTGGCACACCATGTATGTGTGTTTCTTATGGAGCCTTGCTTGGTTATATTTGGTATCTTATTCGGCTCTTGTGAGAAATTAATGGATTATCCCATTTTGGGAGAGTGTTATGCTTGGGCATTCCACAATCCTAAAATTGTGTGTACATGAGGAATACCACCTAGTATTTATATTGGATTATTGTCTAGTCTCTACGTGGTATAATTCTCATGAGAAATTTAAGTTCTATAATGTCCATTAATTATCTCTATTTGTATTATTTTGCCTCGCGTTGGTTTTATAGTAGTATCACATTATGGGGGAGTCATATGCTTAGTGCATATTACAATCCTAGAAAATGTGAATATTCGAGGTTGTGTCACTTAGAATTGATATTGATAATTATCTAGCGCCTATGTGACACATTTGCTCATACAAGTTCCAATTTGCTTGAATGCCTTTTTTGATCATATTTTGGATCTTGTATATGAGAGTGGTTCTTGGTATGTGTTTCCTCATATTTAGATCTCTATATCATAATGGAAACCATTTACTTCAAGTTACTCTAATCATTAGCGATTGTGTGACTATTGGAATCTACCAAGAATCTTGTTCGAAGTATCATGCTTAATTCTTATATTTTGTTATATGCTTCTTGTTGTGACTATGATCTTGGATATCCATGCAAGCTACCTTGGGAAAATTATTCCTAATATTTTTTGTCCTTGGACATTGAGTACCCAATTTATGGTAGAATTTATTGATCATATTCACTTTGGCCTTTGCTTAATATTGTCCTATCTTTGGCCATGTAAATGTTTTGTGTGCTCCCATGTATTCCTTGCTTCATGTGGATCTTCTTTTTTTATTGGTATCCTCTTATGTTTTATTTAATGTAGGTAGTAGTGATGATCACATTTGTGTGCATTTTGCATTTAAAAGCAAAATTCTATATAATGTACTACTTATGGGTGAGCTCTCCTATATTATTTAGAACACTCGTATTTATGCTTCTTTGTTTGCTCCATATCAGGTTTTATGTGCTTGGAACCTCAATCTTTTCGTTTTGGTATTTTGTGCCATCATGAGAAGTTTGGAGAGTTTGGTTTCTTGTTGGAACCTTGCTCTCTTTGGGAGTTGGTTTTGTCTCATTCATTGTTTATTGATTTGACCATTTTAGAATGAGATAAACCCTTGAGCATTCTTATTTCTATCTATCTTTTGCTCTTTTGGTGTTAGCCTAGTTCATTTGTTGAACATGTGATCTTTCATGTGTTGAATTGGTTCTTTGATACAATTTGGACATCGTTTGTCATGTCACACTCTTGTGTGTGCAATCTCGATTTACTTCGTGTTTTTGTTCAAATTGTATCTCCTTTTTGGTTCTTGAAAGCTTTATGCATGCATATTTACTTTATGTTTATATTATGGAATGCTTTCTTTCTTTGATCCAATATATAGGGGAAACTCCACCAAATCCCATCGGCTAAGTTGTGCATGAAATTCAATTTCATATCAATATGCACATATTTTTGTGGAGTCTCACCTATGTATTGTAGTTGCACTAACTACTTTGGACCCAACAAGTTTGGGGACCATTTTTGTACTTAAATATGTTTTAGGTACATTGGAGATATATTAGATGCTTGTCTCTCAATCTTGAAGAAGTGGTGCGTTAATGAAAATTGGAGGCAAGCTATAGGATGATCAATGAATTCATATCCTCTACATCCTACCAATTATATCTTGGTAACAAGTATCTCTTGCTCATGCATATTTATCTTGCTTCCAACCTTTTGTAGGTTGCATCTTGGCATGAATTTTTGTTATTATATTTATTGTTGTATCTCTAGCCATGGTATTAAGAGAACTCTCGATTGTAAATGTGTAGAAGTTGAGATGAGTGCATATAATTGGGACTATACAAAATCATGCATATGATCCATCAATCCCAAATGTGTCAATCTAGAAATTTTATTGTCTATCCTTCCTCAACTTCTCTCATGTGCAATAGTGAGATTATGCTAGTTGATTTTTTTCTTGTGATACTTGTTACTTTTCTCCATATATTTCAACTTTCTCCTTTTCCCTTGGTGATAGTTGTCATATATGTAGTGTGTTGGTGTTTGAAGTTCATTAATGCACAATAAGATATATTTGAGCCTTTGGCCATGCTTTGAAGCAAAAATCTTATTGATATATGTTATGACTTCATTTTAGCCTTTTATGTGATTTATTGTATATCTTCTTTATGTGTGCATATTTCTTTGTTGGCATATGTCCTTGTGATGTTTTCCACTTAGAGACATATACACATAAGCGTAGATAATCTTAGTTGATTTTTAAATCCTTGGAGACCACCTGTCTATTCCTTTTGATTCTTTGGTGGATTCCAAATTTATTTGCCTATGAGTGCTCGTTCCTCTTGTTTGCATCTTCGGGCGCTCATATTTTCTCTATCATGCCTTGTATTGTTAAATGAATGTGGATGAGTGAGGATTCCATGATTATGCACCTCGTTCCCAAATGCAATTATCATAATTGGTGCATTATATTTGGGGGGCTCATCTAATTCATTTAATAATGCTCATTTGTATTCTTTCACATTTGTTGTGTTTTAAATGCTTACGGGGGAGCGAGGATTCCATATTTATGCAATATGTATATTAATGCATTTATGTTGAATAGTGCACAAATCTTGGGGAGCTTCTCTATTTGGTTATTTAAAGCACTCTCTTGCTCATATCATAATATCTTGTAGTTTCCATTTGAACTCATTTGTTGTTTTCAATTGGTTTGTGGGACCTTGTAATTGCTTGCATCATTGGACTTTATTTATTTTGGCAATCTTCATGTCATCGATATAGTTCTACTCCCTCCCAAGTATTCATCATTGGATATGTGCAAAGGCACACCTTTGGAGGAATTATTATTATATTTTCATTCTAGAACTTGTCACCCATTTCGGCAATCGATGCCAATGGGGGAGAAGTTCTAGAGGGTTTAAGGGAAGTTGGTTTATGCATTGAGTTTGTTCTTGTGCATTTGCCTCTCGTGCTCTTGCATCCTTGTCGTTGCTTAGCATGTAGTATATATAGTGGAAACTCCACCAATGATAATGATTGGCAATAGGTTTATGCATTGAGTTTGTTCTTGTGCATTTGCCTCTCATGCTCTTGCATATTTGCCGTTGCTTACCATGTGGTATATATAGTGTAAACTCCACCAATGATAATGATTGGCAATATATGCAATGAAATTCAAGTTCATCACACATGCATAGATTGTGGGGGAGTTTGGTCTATATATGGTGGTACCAATATCACATACTTATGTAGTATTTGATATTGGTGTTACCAGTTTGTTCATTAAAATTCCTTATATAAACCCTCTTAAAGGGATTGTCATCAATTACCAAAATGGGGGAGATTGAAAGAACATGTGGGCCCCCATGTGTGGTTTTGGTAATTAATGACAATCTTTATGGACTAATGTGTGTATTAAGTTGCACTTGTAGGATTTGTCCATAGGCATCGCTTGGAGCTTGTGTCGGCTTCAAGGTCGATGAAATGAGAAGAAGATATGTTGTGCAAGCTCAAAATGCGCCATATATAGAAGATCTCATGTTTGAGGCTTGCCATCCTCGGTGATCATGGATCGATGATGAAGAATCAAGAAAGGTGTTCCATCTTGAGAAGGGCAAGATCGTCTACATCGAGCTCAAGTGGAATGCTCAAGGCAAAGGTATAATCGTGATAGGTTTTCCCTTTTGCCGGTATCACGTTGTGTGTGTGAGACCGGGTTTAGGATAGATAACCATACTATCAAGAGGGGCTCTCGTATGAGTAATTCGGTCACATCGTTCGGAGAAAGCTCAAACCTTTGCATACTTGCATCATCATATTTGGTTGTTATTTGGTATTACCCATGTGAGGATATAGAGCTTGTGTTAATCTCCATAACAAGTTCTTCATCAAAATCGGATCTTCCGTTTGTATCTTATTGCGATTTTGATCTTGGCGGATTTTTGATTTCTCACCAAGTGAGGTATCTCACATTATTATACATGATACATTCTCACTTGGTGATAACCAATATTTACACCTTTTATTGGGAAGCCCTTGTCGTCCTCTATCCAACGCAATTGGATTCGGGTCAATCGGAGCTTCCAGTCAAAAGTTATTGTCGTTTGAATATTTACCCGTCAATCTGTTTTCTGGGCCGAGCGGTAGTACCGCCCGGGCGGGCCGGTACTACCGCCCGCCCCTGAGAGCGGTCCATTTTCTTTCTGCCTCGCTAGGTACCTAAATCCGGTACTACCGGCCGGCCCGGTAGTACCGCCCGGGTGGGCCGGTACTACCAGCCGGCCCAGATAATTTTCCCAGGTGCATCCTGCCAACTCGCACGCAGCCCCACTCGCGGCCTCGATCCCGCGCAGCCGCAGCTGGCCCCACGCACGCGCTGCCGCCCGCATTGATTCCCACTCCACGCTCCCACGTGCTCTGCTGGTGTTGCGCTGGGCCTTCCCTGCTCGCTCACTCACGCACGCGCTCGCCACCCAGCTCGCTGCTGCAGGGCCCGCCCAGATCTGCTGCCGCTGCTGCTTTTTCTTGGGACTGGTGCGATACTACCGGTTAATTCCGGTAGTACCGGACCGGTCCGAAAAATAGCCCCAATGGATAGATTTTGCCTATTTCTTTAAATAGCTTCATCTCTTTGTCTTTTAGGGTTGCTTCTTCTCTCTCCATTCTTGCTCAAGCTTTGTCTTTTAGGCGACATCTGTATCCTTTCAGCAACCCATCCCGATCCAATAAACCAAATTGCATGAAACTAATTTTGATAGAAAGGTACTGAAATTCTTAATCCAATACCATTGGATTCAAATCATTTGGATATGTAGATCAACCTTGGTAAAATTAACAAGTCAGAAGCTTTTCTGCATTCAAACATTTTTCAAAATTCAACCATAAACACACGGAACCTTATGAAAAGGAAACGATTTACTCTGGCTTCTTATGAATGTGTGTTTCATGGATACACTAGTGAAGAAACTATCCTACACTTATTTTGGGGCTGTTCTTTTGCAAAAGCTTGCTGGGCTGAAATTTCCCATGTCCAGGTGGCTGATCTCAATCTTTTCGAAGCTTTGGCCAGTATTAGAAAAGGTCTTAAAGTGGCATATGGATGTGCAGAAACAATGAAATTTTCAACAAGAAGCATGCTTCCCTTGAGGAATGGACGGCTATTGTCGCTCAGGAATTAAGATGGGTCATGTATAGAATTAAGAAAAAGAATTATCAGGGCCTCAAAGATTGGATTAGCAATAATTTAGACAGGAGATAGCTGCACAGAATGTTATCCTTGTTTTAAAGTGGATTGAGACTTGTAAATTCTTATTTGTAACTTTATATGATTTATAAAAAATTGCAGTTGGGTTCTTTACCCTACTGTTTTACCCTAAAAAAAATTCAACCATAAGAGCTTTTGAGTTGATTCCAACTCTCAAAAATCACATTTGATCATACCTTTCAGAATATATAAAAACATATGGATTTACTTACAGAAATAATGTTCAAACAACAAAAGAATGCCACATAGGCATTTCTAGACACTTTATTTATTTAAAATAAAAAGGTTAAACCTTGTTAAATTGTGACACCACTTTAAATCACATTCCCATGTACTGAAATATGTGGTGATGACCTGTGTCAACATGATCCCATGTTTGAGTTGGAGAATATTAAATCTTAAGTAGTTTTTCAATGAGTAGAAATTACTTTTCTCACATTAAAATAAATAAGCCAAATGCTTTAATCTTGTAATGATAGGTGATGATGTTAGATCATCTATAGTACCCCTTTGTGTGATGATTGAAAATAGTTAAGTGTTGTTTGGTGATTGTGTACCTCGTATTTATTTACAGACGCTAGTACCAACCAAGGATACGAGGAGGAAGGAGGATACTACGAGGAAGAAGCCGAGGAGAACTTCAACCACTGCTCTGCACAAGGCAAGCTAACACTTGCAACATACCCTACTTTAGCAAGCTTATACTTGCAATTATGCAAGCTACTACCTCCTTGTTACCATTCCAACTATATGCCTTAAGCATATGTGATCATACCCACTTGATAACCGAATCCTAGTTTTACTTACAAGCTTTATACTTTATTTCTTTATCAAAGCTTTCTCTTAGAATTTACATAGTGAACTGTAGATACTAGGAAGCTAATGGAAGGTTGCATAAAGAGCATTAAATTTGGCCTAAGTTAGATAATCTTTATGTCATCCTAAGGCATGAGATTGAACTTCACTAATCCCCACTTGTTTACCACCCCTCATTAGTACTTACCCCCACTTGTAGATGCTAGTGCTAAGCATAAAACTTGATCAACTTTAGATGGGAATACTTGGTGGAAATGGTTATGAAAACCTTAGAATGATGAGTCATTCTACTGAAATGTTTTGACATGTGTTCTCAAACAACAGATGATTTTGATGATGAAAATGTTGAGGCATGAGCCTTAGCCCTTGATAAAACTGATGGTTGTCTGGATGCGATACGATTCCAATGTTACCGTACAACCACAATACCCGAAAATTGGGTAGGGATTGACTGGAAACTTATATACCTTAGTATGGGTTCCCTCACGGCCAAGGTCTGAGCTGAGGCTACCTTGTGAAGATTGTCCACCTGTGTAGTGCCCAAGATGACAGTTGGTCATGGTTGGGAGGCCAAACTCACAGGAGAGGTGCCTATTCTAGGGCATGTAATGGAAAGGTTAGGATTGATTATCCGCATACTGAGTATGGTGAATTCAGGATTTTTTCCTGACGGATGTATCGAATGTTCTGGTGAAAGTGTACAATCTCTGTAGAGTATCAAACTATTCGAATAGCCGCGTCTGCGGTTATGGACAGTTGGAGTGGCCATATTGTTCCCCCGTCAGATGTTTTCAAATTGACATATGAAATGAATTGAGACTTTGACTTGACCACAACAAAGTTGTGATATGAAATTCAAGTTCCCACTTAGGTGTTATAAAACTTCAACTAGTTTTCTTTGCTTCTGAACTTAGTAGAGGTAAATCTGGATTTTTGCAAAACAACCCTAGAGCTTAGTGCCCTACTACAAAAATCCCCTTCACTTGTTAGTATTAGTTTGCGAGTACTTAAAGAGTACTCATGGCTTTGTCCCTGGCTATTCTCGTGGCCAGACTATCAAGAGGAGTATCAGGATGATGGACCACAGGAAGGTTTCGACAACTAGGATCATCTCCCATCGTCAGCATTGCCTTAGACCCCGAAGATGGAGCTTCGCCTACTCTATCGTTACTATTACATTATTCCGCTGCTTGAGTTGTTAAGAACTGGATCATGAGATCCTTATTTGTGTAAGACCTTATGTATGGTTTGTAATGGATGATGTATTGTGATATCCAAATATGTTATGTCTCACAAAAATGGTAATCCCGGGATTGCGATGTATGGCATAACAGGCATCTGGGATTAAAAATCCGGGTGTTTACAGATGTCTAGGAGGTAGCCCTAACCTCACCTCCCCTGCCTGTGCACGCCTCGACCAACTACCGCTCGCAAAGACACTAGCACAGCCGTGCCCGTTTAACACCAGACCATGTCGGTCGCCGCGCTAGAGCGCTGAGCAATCCTACGCGCACACGTCGCGCCTCGCTCTCGCTTTGTTCCATTACGTTCACCATGACTCAAGCAAGCTCCCAGACACGATCGTTTGACCCCGCGCTCACTGTGACCACCGTACGCCGTGACGATGTCCAACCATTGATCGCGCTCTAATACTAAGGCCCAGATTAGCTGATACTGTTTCGCCTTTGACTAGCCGCTGACGTGTGGGACCAGCCCCAGAGCAGCCCGTTGAGCGTGCGTGGCGTAGTTAGGCCAGCCCATTAGCATTCCCGCGCGTAGCCCATAGATTCAAACTTTGTTTTTCCTTTTATTTGAAAATCATATACTATAGGTAACTTTAAAAATCAATTTAGGAAGATTCACTGAACCAAATTGAATGAATCCAATTTTGTTTGAAAGTAGATGAAAACCTCTAATCACTCCCGTTGGATTCAAATAGTTTGAAACTTTAGATCACCCTTGGTAAAAATAACAAGACAGTAGATTTTGCAACTTCAAACATTTTTCTAAAATAAACCATAATTAATTTTAGTTGATTCCAACTCTCAAAAATCACATTGGCCAAGACCTATCTAAAAATATATATTTTTGCATACATAGTCCTAGACCAAAATTAAAGAATGGCTTTATAGTCATTTCTAGTCACAAAAATGTTATTAATTAGCCTTGTTCGGTTGTAAGTGTTTCTTTCTCATCATAGGAGTTTGTTTATCTAAATTTGATTCTAAGTCTTTAGAAGGTATTTTTTTTGGTTATGGTGCCGAATCCCACACTTATAGAGTCTACAACAAGCTCTCCAGAACTATTGTAGAATCTTGTAGTGTGGTGTTCGAGGAAAATGATGGCTCCCATGTGGGGCAAGTTGATGTTTGTGACACATATGTTGAAATACCCCAAGATGCCATAAGAAGAATGGGCGTGGGATTTTTCTACCTCGTTGAGGAACCCCTTGTGGCGGATCAGGAAGGACAATGATCCATGCTAGTAGAGCCCTTATATACACAAGATCAACAAGCTCCACCTGCTAGAGAACCGACTGCACCAATACAACAACCTCCTGAAGATCATCAATCAATTGAGCAAACTGGAAGTCCTAGGCTGTATTATTCGCCTAAGGCCGGATTATCCGGCCCTTCTACGCCAACTCGTGCCAGGAACGACCAGAAAGAGTCTAAAAATCCCATGTCGGATTATCCGGCCCCTCCGTTGGCCGGATTATCCGGCCCTGAAAGTCCAGTACAATAGCCTCCTGTGATGGCTGCTGACCAAGATCAAGGGCAAGCATCTCCATCAACTATCCGTGTTGAACAATTTTTTAATCAAGGTCAAGCTAGTGGTTAAGACGAGGACTTGAAAGATGAAGAAATTCCTCTAAGAAACAACAAGGAGATTGAAATTCATCGCAAAGCTCAAGCTAAAAGAAATAACAAACTAAGGGGTCATACACTTCATAAAGTTGTAGATCTAAGAAGAAGGGTATCCACAAGAAGGGAGTTGGCAAGCTTCAGTGATCATCATGCTCATATTTCTATGTTGAACCTAAAAAGGGTTTTGAAGCTCTTGAAGATCAAGATTGGGTTGTTGCTATGCATGAAGAACTATATAATTTCAAGCGCAACAAGTTTTGGAAGTTAGTAGAGAAGCCCAAAGATTTCCGTAATGTTATCGACACGAAGTGGATTTTCAAAAGCAAGATGGGAATGGTATTGTCATAAGAAACAAGGAAAGATTGGTAGCACAAGGTTTTTCACAAGTGGAAGGCGTCGACTTTGGCGAAACTTATGCTCTAGTGGATTGCCTTGAGTCTATCCGTATCCTTCTTGCTTATGCAACACATCACAGTTTTAAATTACAGCAAATGGATGTGAAGAGTGCCTTCCTTAATGGTCATCTACATGAGTTGGTATATGTTAATCAACCCCCGGGTTTAGAGGATACCAACTTCCCGAACCAAGTCTACAAACTCGATAAGGTGCTCTATGGCCTTAAACAAGCCCCACGTGTGTGGTATGAGCATCTTAAAGAGATTTTGTTAGACCGTGGCTTCGAGGTTGGGAAAATCGATACCACTATTTTTACTTAGAAGGTTAAGGTGAGATTTCCGTATGTCAATTATATGTAGATGACATTATCTTTAGCTCTACTAACCAAGCTTTTAACGATGAATTTTCAAAGCTTATGAATGACAGGTTTGAGATGTCTATGATTGGAGAATTAAGGTTCTTTCTTGGATTCGAGATCAAACAACTAAGAGAATGAACATTCATTAATCAAGCAAAATACATCCAAGACATTCTCAAGAGGTTCAAGATGACGGATCTCAATGGCGTTGCTACACCAATGCAAACTAAATGTCATCTTGAACTTAATCCCAATGGTAAAGATGTGGACCAAAAGGTATACTAGTCCATGATCGGCTCTCTCCTTTACCTATGCACATCTAGACCCGATATTGTGTTAAGTGTAGGAGTGTGTGAAAGGTATCAAGCGGCTCCTAAAGAAAGCCACCTAGTAGCGGTCAAGAGAATCTTCCGATATTTGGTTCATTCCCCAAACTTTGGTCTATGGTATCCCAAGGGCTCTAATTTCTCTTTATGTAGATATACGGACTCTGATTGGGATGGTCATAAGGATGATACAAAAGTAAATTATGGAGCTTGTCAATTTTTGGTAAGATCCTTGGTATGTTGGTCTTCGAAGAAACAAAATTGTATATCTCTCTTCGCCACCGAAGCTAAATATGTGGCTGCTGCAAGTGCGTGCACTCAGTTATTATGGATGAGGCAAACTTTAAAAGAACATGGTGTCAATTGTGACAAAGTTCCCCTTTTGTGTGATAATGGAAGTGCCATTAAAATTGCTTACAATTCGGTGCAGCATGCAAGAACAAAGCATATTGAGATTCGCAATCACTTTATTCGGGATCATGTTGCTCGTGGTGATATTGACTTATCTTTTGTGAGCACGAAGAATTAACTTGCTAATATTTTCACGAAGCCACTTGATGAATCAGAATTTTGTTACTTGAGGAATGAGATAAATATCGTGGATTCAAGGAGCTTGGCTTGATTACCCTTGCATACTCACTTATATATCTTCCTTTATTTGGTTTAGGTGTGGGCATGAACATAGGGGGCGTGTGGTCCTAATTGATTGGGCTAACCCCCCCCCCCATAATGCCGAAAGCAAGATAAATCATTTCTCTTAATACCATTATGTGATATGTGAGCTTATTGATGAGTATTGGTCATGAACCCAAGATATATCTTCGCGGTGTCATACCATCCACTCCAACATGGTGGCTTCGTCCACCGCACTCTTCCTTGAGAAGAGTTGGTTCTTTGTGGTCTTTATTGGTTTTTATTGCCCATCTTGTGTTCTCATGGAAAACACACCCAACATTGGATTTTCTTTTATTTGACTTTTGCAATTTTGGGTGTGTAGTACCATCAAAGTTTGGATACCTAAACCTAGTCCTTTCTCTCTCCCCGAGTCCTTTGTTACACTTGTGAGGGTATTGTTTGGGTGTGTTGGTCTGAATCTATGCTAAACAGAAATTTGTTACAGTTGTGAGGGTATTGTTTGGGTGTGTTGGTCTGAATCTATGCTAAACAGAAATTTCAGAGAGGGCCGAATTATCCGCCCCTAGTGGGGTCCAGATAACCCTCCCCAGGCGGTTCTGTCCATTAAGGGAAGGGAGTCGGGTGGAAGGGCTCCAACAGAGCATCACTTCCACCCCAACCCCTCCCTCTCCCTCAGCCCTCACCGACTGCCCCGACCCTCCCCGGTGCCGCTCCGAGCATCGGATTCTCCTGGCCTCCCCCGAATTTTCTTCGCAAGCCCTTGATGGCTATGAAATATAGCCATCCACACTCACATTTAAACTGGATATTATTCATATATTTGATGAAATGTCTCTATGAACCCTGCCACTAATGCCTAACGATCAAAGGGGTATGCAATCCTGTCTTGTTATTTTTTCCTGCGCAGATAATGAAGTTTGATGATGGGAATCACAACATTAAAGTCAAAGATATGAGATTTCAACACGTCAAAGAAACTAGGAGCCGTGTAGTGGATACAGAAGTTTTAACGACCAACTATATGGCGGGAATAAAATTGCGTCCGTATAGTTTCCATCGACACCTCTAGGTCAAACAGAACAACTTTCGTGAAGGGACCCTATATAAAGAGGCCTCGGGCGACGAGAAAACTCTCTCGCTTCGCCACCAATGACACCCAGCCATCATAAACCACACCACCAGAGGAATAGATCTAGATCTAATCTCCAAACCCTTCTCCTCCACCATAGCCATATTCCACCACTTGTTCGTAGAAGGATTCTCAAGTATCGCCAGACCCACGACCCAATTGCTGAAGAAGGACAAGAAGTTTGAATGGACGGACAAATGTGAAGCGAGTTTTCAAGAACTCAAGAGAAGATTGATTTCAGCCTCAATCTTAATCATGTCGGATATCACGAAGCCCTTTGACCTGTATTGTGACCATACAAGATCGGCCTCGGATGTGTGCTAATGCAAGAAGGAAAAGTTATATCCTATCTATCCCGACAACTGAAATAGCATGAGCAAAACTATCCAACCCATGACCTCGAGCTCGCAGCCGTAGTTCTAGCCCTGAAGACATGGAGGCATTACCTGATGGGAAACCATTGTGAGATTTATTCGGATCACAAGAGCCTGAAGTATATATTCACTCAGAAGGAGCTGAATATGAGACAGAGAAGATGGATTGAGCTAATCAAGGATTACGACCTGGACTTTCACTATCACCCCGGTAAAGCCAATGTGGTAGAAGATGCCCTTAGCAGATTGCCGTGCTGCTTGAACTCCATGATTTTGAAGGAGCAACCAAGTTTGCACAAGGAGATGGAAGATTTCCGAATGGAATTAGTGAGTGAAGGATTTATGGCTAGCATAGAACTTCAACCCACTTTTATCAGCCAGATCAAAGAGGCGCAGAAAGGGAAGGCTAGTATCGATGGAATCAAGCGACATATCAGTACAGGCAAAGTACCCGGATTTACCAAAGACGAAGAAGGAGTTCTGTGGTACAAAGGACGTCTTTGTGTACCAGCAGATTCAGAATTGAAAGAATTGATTTGGAAGGAAGCTCATGATACTCTTTATTCTATCCACCCCGGAGGAACAAAGATGTATCAAGATTTGAAAGAACAATTTTGGTGGCATAAGATGAAGAGAGAAATCGGAAGCTATATCGCCAAGTGTGATATATGTCAGAGAGTCAAGGCGGGACATCAAAGACCCGCAGGACTGTTCCAACCATTGCAGATTCCGGAATGGAAATGGGATTCCGTTGGAATGGACTTTATCACCAGATTGCCTACTTCTAGTAGGGGAAATGACTCTATCTGGGTCATAGTTGACAGATTGTCCAAAGTTGCCCATTTCTTACCAGCCAAGACCACGTATCAGAGTTCGAAGCTAGCAGAGTTATACATCGCTAGAATCATCAGTTTGCACGGAGTCCCCAAGAACATCGTATCTGATCGAGGAACGCAGTTTACCTCGAGATTCTGGAAGAAAGTCCAAGAAGGTTTAGGAACCCGACTAGATCAAATACTCGAAGACATGTTGAGAGCATGTGTGTTAGAGTATGGATCTAAATGGGAAGATTGTCTGCCGTTCACGGAATTTTCATACAACAACAGTTATCAAGCTAGTTTGCAAATGGCCCCATTTGAATTCATGTATGGAAGGAAGTGTCACACCCCTTTGAATTGGTCGGAAGTAGGAGAGAGTCAGATTTTCGGACCCGACATCCTACGAGAAGCAGAAGAGAAAGTTCACAAGATTCGTGAGCACCTCAAAACTGCCCAGTCAAGACAAAAGAGTTACGCCGACAAGAGACGTCGAGACCTCGCTTTCAATATCGGAGAATTCGTGTATCTGAAAGTGTTGCCATTGAAGGGAATGCAAAGTTTCCAACTGAAGGGAAAGTTAGCTCCCAGATATATTGGACCCTTCAAGATTCTGAACCGTCGAGGAGAAGTGTCTTATCAATTGGAGCTGCCAGAAGAGATGTCAGCCGTGCACAATGTGTTCCATATCTCACTACTTCGCAAGTGCCTCGAAGTTCCGGAGAAGACTGAAGTGTTCAAGAACATTGATCATCGGACCATAGAGATCAACGATGACCTGACCTATCCCGAAGTACCCATCCGTATTTTGGAAGAAGCTTTCAGAACTACCAGAACCCGAAGCATCAAGTTTCTCAAGATTCAGTGGAGCAACCACACGGAAGAGGAAGCTACCTGGGAGCGCGAAGATCACATCAGGATGGAGTTCCCAGATCTCTTCAAATCCTAGGTAATCTTTTCCATCCTTTTTCAAATCTCGGGACGAGATTTTGTTTAAGGGGGGAAGGTTTGTAACATCCCAAAAAATTTAAACATGAATCATCAATTCCTAATCATCAAATTTAGGGTTAACAAAAACTTTCCTATCTAAAAATATGAGAGCATTCATATGTATGTGTATGTAAAATTAGGATTCTTTTGAATTGCCATGGTTCTGTGTTTCATTGCTTGTAAAATGATTCTTAGGTGAAATAAACATCAATCAAATCATTCCCAAACTTTTCCGAAAGAAAAACAACTCAAAATGAACAAATGAAGTGAACGGTCACTTTGGCCAAATTAACTCTCATGCCTACTTTGGCTATTCCAAGCACTCAAAACTTAACAGAAACATTTGTGGATCTTTGCACCCCTTGTTAGTACACATAATAAGGTACCAAGGCCCACTTTGTGATCTTTCAAAAACATTCAGATGCTAAGTTTAAATGACAGTTTAAAATTGAATCTATCTCATATGGGAAGATCCCACTATTTCAAAAACCACTCAAACAAGCTCAATTTTCAAAACCCAAGCACCCACAGAGTCTCCAGCACATGCCTAGCACACCCACCAAAAATCTTTTCAAATTCAAAAAGAAGTTTCTTTCGGCCATTTCATCAAACTCTTGGCAGGCAAATTTAAACCAAATCAAATTCACTGTTTTTAATAGTGTTTTGGCCTAACTTGTTCCCTCTCTAGCTCACAGCAACCATTTAGTAGATCATCTAGCCTAATTGGAAACCCCTAGCCGCACTGTAAGCTTGCCTTTACCATCAATGGTGAACAAGCCGAGCACACCTCGCCGGCCAACTTGGTCGCCGCAGCAGCAGACCACCTCCCCCTCTCTAGCCATGTCTGAGAGCTAGCCAACACTTCACCACCACCCACTGTACCCTCCCCAAGCCAAGGCAAGCCATGGACCACCGAGCACGCCCCGTGCCTAGTGCCACTTCGACATGCCGAGCACGCGCCAGAGCGCCGCACGCGCCAGAGCGCCGCACCCGGCATGCACGCACACGCCGCCCCTCGACCGTAGCCCGTGCCCACTGCTTCGCCATGATCTAAGGAACATGCCAGACATCCCCGTTCTCCGCCCAATGCCTCACAGCCACCGCTCGCCGTCGAAGACGCCGCCTCTGCCGCTCAGAGCACCGCACGTTCCCGACCGATTACCACCGCCCCTAAGCCTGCATTCAAGTTCTAGAGCATCGCCAGGAGACCGCGCGTCGATCGCCATCCTCATCCATGCCTCTAGCAGCCCGTAGCCATGTCGCCACCGTCGCTTGCCCATCCCTCTCGGTCTCACCGTTGAGCCTATAAAAGGAAGCCACCCCCAGCCATTTGAAGCACACCATTCCACTCCCCTCACCTCACTGATCGTTCCACCCCAAGCCGGAGCACGAGGAGCAGCAGCTCGCCGGAATTGCACTGGAGCAGGCCGCCTCCGGAGGAGAAGGGGGCCGCTGATTGCGACCACCCCCGGAGCTGCCTTGACCGTCCCTGAGCTCGCCGTCGACCACTCATTCGTTTGCCCGCCTCGCCATCGTCGCTGCAGCCCTAGTATGCCCCCTATGCACCCGCACTGAGCCGCTAGGGTTCGTGCTCGCCGGTGACATGTTCATCGTCAACTACGATCCCCAGCCGTCGATCTCCCTTATAATCCAATGACCCATGTAGCCCTGTACCGCTTCGCGCGTTATGAGACACTGACTGGTAGACCCCCCTGTCAGCTAAGCCCCGCGCTGCGGACTGACACTAGGCTGGCCCATTAACCTCTCCCGCGCGACCCAACAGTTTGAATTTAGATTTTTTATTTTAATTCAAACATAGTTCTGTACATAGATTCAAAAAGCAACAGAAAGAACATGTGGGCCCCCATGTGTGGTTTTGGTAATTAATGACAATCTTTATGGACTAATGTGTGTATTAAGTTGCGCTTGTAGGATTTGTCCATTGGCATCGCTTGGAGCTTGTGTCGGCTTCAAGGTCGATGAAATAAGAAGAAGATATGTTGTGCAAGATCAAAATGCGCCATATATAGAAGATCTCATGTTTGAGGCTTGCCATCCTCGGTGATCATGGATCGATGATGAAGAATCAAGAAAGGCGTTCCATCTTGAGAAGGGCAAGATCGTCTAAATCGAGCTCAAGTGGAATGCTCAAGGAAAAGGTATAATCGTGATAGGTTTTCCCTTTTGCCGGTCTCAGTTTGTTTGTGTGAGACCGGGTTTAGGATAGATAACCGTACTATCAAGAGGGGCTCTCGTATGAGTAATTCGGTCACATCGTTCGGAGAAAGCTCAAACCTTTGCATACTTGCATCATCGTATTTGGTTGTTATTTGGTCTTACCCATGTGAGAATATAGAGCTTGTGTTAATCTCCATAACAAGTTCTTCATCAAAATCGGATCTTCTGTTTGTATCTTGTTGCGATTTTGATCTTGGCGGCTTTTAGTTTTCTCACCAAGTGAGGTATCTCACATTATTATACATGATACATTCTCACTTGGTGATAACCAATATTTCCACCTCTTATTTGGAAGCCCTTGTCGTCCTCTATCCAACTCAATTGGAATCGGGTCAATCGGAGCTTCCAGTCAAAAGTTATTGCCGTTTGAATATTTACCTGTCAATCTGTTTTCTGGGTCGAGCGGTAGTACCGCCCGCCCGGGCGGTACTACCGCCCGCCCCTGAGAGCGGCCCGTTTTCTTTCTGCCTCGCTAGGTACCTAAATCCGGTACTACCGGCCGGCCCGGTAGTACCTCCCGGGTGGGCCGGTACTACCGGCCGGCCCAGATAATTTTCCCAGGTGCATCCTTCCAACTCGCACGCAGCCCCACTCGCGGCCTCGATCCCGCGCAGCCGCAGCTGGCCCCATGCACGCGCTGCCGCCCGCATTGATTCCCACCCCACGCGCCCATGTGCTCTGCTGGTGTTGCACTGGGCCTGCCCTGCTCGCTCACTCACGCACGCGCTCGCCACCCAGCTCGTTGCCACAGAGCCCGCCCAGATCTGCTGTCGCTGCTGCTTTTTCCTGGGACTGGTGCAGTACTACCGGTTAATTCCGGTAGTATCGGACCGGTCCAAAAAATATCCCCAACAACCAGATTTTGCCCGTTTCTTTAAATAGCTTCATCTCTTTGTCTTTTAGGGTTGCTTCTTCTCTCTCCATTCTTGCTCAAGCTTTGCCCCATATTCTTATTCCCTCTTGAGCTTGATTCTATGATTTCTCTCCAATGATTCGTGCCAATATTTGAGAGAAATATAGAGGAGATCTAGATCTACGTTTTGACCAAACCAAAACATCTCTGTGTGAGTGTATCTTTGGGGATCTAGATTTTGGGGGATTTTGTGTCTCTCTTTGATTCCTCCTCTCTTGTTCCCCCAATAGCTTTAGTAGCTTTGTTGGAACTTGAGAGTGAGGGATTTCAGCATCTTTGTGGTGTTGTTTCCATTTGCATTTGGTGCATCGGTTTGAGTTCTCCTCGAAGGATTTGGTTTGAGTTGCTCATTGGAGCTTGTCCCTCTTGGGTTCTTGGAACCCTAGACGGTTTTGTGGCCTTGGTGGCATTGTGGCCTTGGTGGCATTTGTTGAGGACTTTTGTGGCGTTTGTTGGGATCCTCCAATTAAGTTGTGGAGAAGTGCCCCAACCTTGTGAGAGGTTCCGCTTGCCACCGACAAGTGAACCGATAGTGGAAGCGTGGATCGACCCCGTTGGGGTGAGATTCACCGGAGAATAAGGGAGGCCTTTTGTGGTGTTGGTGGTTTGATACCACCCCCTCTCCAAACGAGACGTACTCCATGTTGGGAGGAACTCGGTAAAATATCGGTGTCGCCGTGTGCCTCGGTTATATCTATACCCGAGTTCTTTACTTATGCACTTTACATTGTGATAGCCTTCGTGCTTGAAGTAATATATATCTTGCTATCACTTTGTTGCTTGTATTGCTTAGCATAAGTTGTTGGTGCACATAGGTGAACCTTAGTTGTTCTAGGTTGTGCTTAACAAAGTAAACACTAGTTTTATTCTGACTTTGTTGAGCCACTCTAGGAAAAGTTTTAATCGCCTATTCACCCCCCTCTAGGCAACATCTATATACTTTCAATTGGTATCAGAGCCCGGTCTCTCATTTTAGGCTTCACCGCCTTGAGAGTAAAGATGTCGGCTAGAGGATTAGTGCACAATGACATGTTCATATTCGATGGCACAAATTATGATATTTGGAAAACTCATATTCCTATTCGTTTTCGGGACATGGACCCAAATTTGGAGCGTATTGTAGATATAGGTTTTTCTCCTCCTATGGATTTTAAAAATCTATCTAGTGAGGACGAGAAAAACTTATATCTCGATGCTCAAGCTTCTAATGTTCTTGCTAATGCTTTGAGATATGTAGTTACCTCCTCAATCATTCCTTTTTGGAGCGCTCATGAGTTATGGACAAAACTTCAAGATAAATATGTTGTGTCCAACATTATTGAGGATGATTGTGTTGCTTCCACTTCCGGTCGAGATGAGTTCTCATCCTCTACCACTTCACCAACATGTGACTTTTCACAAGGTAATGATATTGTTAGTGGTGATAGAAATTGCAATTTGGATAGTGTGCTTACTATTTGTAATCCCTCAAATCTATCTAGTTGCAATGATCTATCTTTGGACTTTAACACTTCTAGCACTACCAACTTCTTACATGCTTGTGTTAATAGTCCTTGCATATCATGTAGAAATGACTTGAATAAATCTCATGATGATATGCTTGTGTTGTCTTGTTGCCATGATAAAAATGCTTCCATTTCCTCTAGTGCTTGTGTTGCTAACCATGTAGAGGAAATCGAAGATTCTATGGGCCAAGACATGGTTTTGAATGAAGCCACAAATGCAATCTCATCTTCACCTTCTTCTGGTACCCACCTATGCCTTATGGCTAGGGATTCTAAGGTAACTCCTACTTTCGAACCCATTACCTCTTGTGATGAGGAGGATGTGGATAATGTGGAAGAAGAGCTTGATATTGATGATTTATATGAAAAGGGTGATATTGTGTATCGTGCCCTTGTTAAAAAGGATATTGCTTGCTCTAACTTTGTTGAAGTCTTGGACTTTTCTATTAAGAGCAAATAACATATTGATAAGTTAGAAACACAAATTGAGGTGGCAAATGATCTCAAAAGTAAAAATGATGAGACTCAAGTTGCTTATGCTAAACTCCTTGAGGATTTTGAGCACCTCAAAAATGGCTCTAGGGTCATAAAGGGTGAGCTCATAAAACTCACCGAGTCACATGAGCAACTTAAAGCCTCATATTCAAAAGATCTTGCCAAGTTGACCTCACCTCTTGCTAATAATGACGATGCTTGTGCTACTAACTCTATTTCTTTTGAAGCATCTATTGTAAAGGAGAATGTTGAGCTAAAGGCTCAACTTGCTTTGCTAACTAGCAACTACGGGAAATTAGAAGAAAGCCATGTTAAGCTCTCAATCTCGCATGAGGATCTCCTATTCTCCCATGGTAGGCCAAAGTTGGCTCATGACGCCATCATGTCAAATGTAACATCTAGTGGGCCTCATGTGGACATTAGCACTATATCTACTTCAAATGTTATATTGCCATATGCTAGTCCTTATAATTCACCCTCTCACAACCATGCTATATCTCGTGATGAATTACATTTCGTGCCTTGTTGCTCTAACAATGTAGCATCTACTTCCTCTAGTTATTTTATTGAAACTAACCATGTAGAGGAAATCAAAGAGCTCAAGGCTCAAGTCACTTCTTTGAAGAATGACTTGAAAAAGGGTCATCAAGGGAAGTCCGCACTCAACAAAATCTTGAGTGTGCAAAAATCCCCCAATGACAAGAGTGGGCTTGGATTCAACTCCAATGTCAAGAACAAGTCCACTATCAAGTTGAAGCACAAGGATAACAAGAAAAATGGCCAAGATCAAGTCAAGAATCCGGCCAACATTGTTTGCTTCAAGTGCAAGGAAGAAGGGCATCATGTCAAACATTGCCCATTAAAGAAGAAGTCCCTTGGCAAGAAGCAACAAGGAAGCGGCCTCAATCTCTACATCTTGTTAGAGATGGGCCTCCTCCCAAGAAGACTCAAGCTCTTCCTCAAGTTGTTTCTTCATCCAAAAAGAAAGATGGCAAGAGTAGAATTTGCTACATATGCCGCGATAAGGGGCACATTTCTTCCTCATGCACTATTGGTATCTCCTCATCCCATCCTATCTTGATTGATGATGCTTATTCACTTCGTAAGGATGAGGTTGGCAATGTGTTTGCCAAATTTGTTGGTGCTCAATGTGGTGTCAAGAAAAGAACCATTTGGGTTGCCAAGCCTATTGTGACTAACCTCTTAGGACCCAACTTGGTTGGGGACCAACAAGCCAAAACTTGATCAATAGGTGTGTTTTGGAGGGCATTGGAGACTTGGCTACATTATGAAGAATTGAGGTATCTTCATCAATTATTATTTTCAAGCCAAGCCATTTGGATTATCTTGATTATATTATATTTCCAATGTTCCTCCTTGCGGTAACATATGCTAAACTCTTTACATTGAAAGTTACTCGCCCCCTTGTGCATGTGTTGGTTTTGTATCTTCCATGCTTTTGTACATGTTGTGCTATCCACTTAATTATCTTGAGATATCAAGCATATTTGTGTATGATTAGGTGGCACACCATGTATGTGTGTTTCTTATGGAGCCTTGCTTGGTTATATTTGGTATCTTATTCGGCTCTTGTGAGAAATTAATGGATTATCCCATTTTGGGAGAGTGTTATGCTTGGGCATTCCACAATCCTAAAATTGTGTGTACATGAGGAATACCACCTAGTATTTATATTGGATTATTGTCTAGTCTCTACGTGGTATAATTCTCATGAGAAATTTAAGTTCTATAATGTCCATTAATTATCTCTATTTGTATTATTTTGCCTCGCGTTGGTTTTATAGTAGTATCACATTATGGGGGAGTCATATGCTTAGTGCATATTACAATCCTAGAAAATGTGAATATTCGAGGTTGTGTCACTTAGAATTGATATTGATAATTATCTAGCGCCTATGTGACACATTTGCTCATACAAGTTCCAATTTGCTTGAATGCCTTTTTTGATCATATTTTGGATCTTGTATATGAGAGTGGTTCTTGGTATGTGTTTCCTCATATTTAGATCTCTATATCATCATGGTAACCATTTACTTCAAGTTACTCTAATCATTAGCGATTGTGTGACTATTGGAATCTACCAAGAATCTTGTTCGAAGTATCATGCTTAATTCTTATATTTTGTTATATTCTTCTTGTTGTGACTATGATCTTGGATATCCATGCAAGCTACCTTGGGAAAATTATTCCTAATATTTTTTGTCCTTGGACATTGAGTACCCAATTTATGGTAGAATTTATTGATCATATTCACTTTGGCCTTTGCTTAATATTGTCCTATCTTTGGCCATGTAAATGTTTTGTGTGCTCCCATGTATTCCTTGCTTCATGTGGATCTTCTTTTTTTATTGGTATCCTCTTATGTTTTATTTAATGTAGGTAGTAGTGATGATCACATTTGTGTGCATTTTGCATTTAAAAGCAAAATTCTATATAATGTACTACTTATGGGTGAGCTCTCCTATATTATTTAGAACACTCGTATTTATGCTTCTTTGTTTGCTCCATATCAGGTTTTATGTGCTTGGAACCTCAATCTTTTCGTTTTGGTATTTTGTGCATCATGAGAAGTTTGGAGAGTTTGGTTTCTTGTTGGAACCTTGCTCTCTTTGGGAGTTGGTTTTGTCTCATTCATTGTTTATTGATTTGACCATTTTAGAATGAGATAAACCCTTGAGCATTCTTATTTCTATCTATCTTTTGCTCTTTTGGTGTTAGCCTAGTTCATTTGTTGAACATGTGATCTTTCATGTGTTGAATTGGTTCTTTGATACAATTTGGACATCGTTTGTCATGTCACACTCTTGTGTGTGCAATCTCGATTTACTTCGTGTTTTTGTTCAAATTGTATCTCCTTTTTGGTTCTTGAAAGCTTTATGCATGCATATTTACTTTATGTTTATATTATGGAATGCTTTCTTTCTTTGATCCAATATATAGGGGAAACTCCACCAAATCCCATCGGCTAAGTTGTGCATGAAATTCAATTTCATATCAATATGCACATATTTTTGTGGAGTCTCACCTATGTATTGTAGTTGCACTAACTACTTTGGACCCAACAAGTTTGGGGACCATTTTTGTACTTAAATATGTTTTAGGTACATTGGAGATATATTAGATGCTTGTCTCTCAATCTTGAAGAAGTGGTGCGTTAATGAAAATTGGAGGCAAGCTATAGGATGATCAATGAATTCATATCCTCTACATCCTACCAATTATATCTTGGTAACAAGTATCTCTTGCTCATGCATATTTATCTTGCTTCCAACCTTTTGTAGGTTGCATCTTGGCATGAATTTTTGTTATTATATTTATTGTTGTATCTCTAGCCATGGTATTAAGAGAACTCTCGATTGTAAATGTGTAGAAGTTGAGATGAGTGCATATAATTGGGACTATACAAAATCATGCATATGATCCATCAATCCCAAATGTGTCAATCTAGAAATTTTATTGTCTATCCTTCCTCAACTTCTCTCATGTGCAATAGTGAGATTATTCTAGTTGATTTTTTTCTTGTGATACTTGTTACTTTTCTCCATATATTTCAACTTTCTCCTTTTCCCTTGGTGATAGTTGTCATATATGTAGTGTGTTGGTGTTTGAAGTTCATTAATGCACAATAAGATATATTTGAGCCTTTGGCCATGCTTTGAAGCAAAAATCTTATTGATATATGTTATGACTTCATTTTAGCCTTTTATGTGATTTATTGTATATCTTCTTTATGTGTGCATATTTCTTTGTTGGCATATGTCCTTGTGATGTTTTCCACTTAGAGACATATACACATAAGCGTAGATAATCTTAGTTGATTTTTAAATCCTTGGAGACCACCTGTCTATTCCTTTTGATTCTTTGGTGGATTCCAAATTTATTTGCCTATGAGTGCTCGTTCCTCTTGTTTGCATCTTCGGGCGCTCATATTTTCTCTATCATGCCTTGTATTGTTAAATGAATGTGGATGAGTGAGGATTCCATGATTATGCACCTCGTTCCCAAATGCAATTATCATAATTGGTGCATTATATTTGGGGGGCTCATCTAATTCATTTAATAATGCTCATTTGTATTCTTTCACATTTGTTGTGTTTTAAATGCTTACGGGGGAGCGAGGATTCCATATTTATGCAATATGTATATTAATGCATTTATGTTGAATAGTGCACAAATCTTGGGGAGCTTCTCTATTTGGTTATTTAAAGCACTCTCTTGCTCATATCATAATATCTTGTAGTTTCCATTTGAACTCATTTGTTGTTTTCAATTGGTTTGTGGGACCTTGTAATTGCTTGCATCATTGGACTTTATTTATTTTGGCAATCTTCAGGTCCTCGATATAGTTCTACTCCCTCCCAAGTATTCATCATTGGATATGTGCAAAGGCACACCTTTGGAGGAATTATTATTATATTTTCATTCTAGAACTTGTCACCCATTTCGGCAATCGATGCCAATGGGGGAGAAGTTCTAGAGGGTTTAAGGGAAGTTGGTTTATGCATTGAGTTTGTTCTTGTGCATTTGCCTCTCGTGCTCTTGCATCCTTGTCGTTGCTTAGCATGTAGTATATATAGTGGAAACTCCACCAATGATAATGATTGGCAATAGGTTTATGCATTGAGTTTGTTCTTGTGCATTTGCCTCTCATGCTCTTGCATATTTGTCGTTGCTTAGCATGTGGTATATATAGTGTAAACTCCACCAATGATAATGATTGGCAATATATGCAATGAAATTCAAGTTCATCACACATGCATAGATTGTGGGGGAGTTTGGTCTATATATGGTGGTACCAATATCACATACTTATGTAGTATTTGATATTGGTGTTACCAGTTTGTTCATTAAAATTCCTTATATAAACCCTCTTAAAGGGATTGTCATCAATTACCAAAATGGGGGAGATTGAAAGAACATGTGGGCCCCCATGTGTGGTTTTGGTAATTAATGACAATCTTTATGGACTAATGTGTGTATTAAGTTGCACTTGTAGGATTTGTCCATAGGCATCGCTTGGAGCTTGTGTCGGCTTCAAGGTCGATGAAATGAGAAGAAGATATGTTGTGCAAGCTCAAAATGCGCCATATATAGAAGATCTCATGTTTGAGGCTTGCCATCCTCGGTGATCATGGATCGATGATGAAGAATCAAGAAAGGTGTTCCATCTTGAGAAGGGCAAGATCGTCTACATCGAGCTCAAGTGGAATGCTCAAGGCAAAGGTATAATCGTGATAGGTTTTCCCTTTTGCCGGTATCACGTTGTGTGTGTGAGACCGGGTTTAGGATAGATAACCATACTATCAAGAGGGGCTCTCGTATGAGTAATTCGGTCACATCGTTCGGAGAAAGCTCAAACCTTTGCATACTTGCATCATCATATTTGGTTGTTATTTGGTATTACCCATGTGAGGATATAGAGCTTGTGTTAATCTCCATAACAAGTTCTTCATCAAAATCGGATCTTCCGTTTGTATCTTATTGCGATTTTGATCTTGGCGGATTTTTGATTTCTCACCAAGTGAGGTATCTCACATTATTATACATGATACATTCTCACTTGGTGATAACCAATATTTACACCTTTTATTGGGAAGCCCTTGTCGTCCTCTATCCAACGCAATTGGATTCGGGTCAATCGGAGCTTCCAGTCAAAAGTTATTGTCGTTTGAATATTTACCCGTCAATCTGTTTTCTGGGCCGAGCGGTAGTACCGCCCGGGCGGGCCGGTACTACCGCCCGCCCCTGAGAGCGGTCCATTTTCTTTCTGCCTCGCTAGGTACCTAAATCCGGTACTACCGGCCGGCCCGGTAGTACCGCCCGGGTGGGCCGGTACTACCAGCCGGCCCAGATAATTTTCCCAGGTGCATCCTGCCAACTCGCACGCAGCCCCACTCGCGGCCTCGATCCCGCGCAGCCGCAGCTGGCCCCACGCACGCGCTGCCGCCCGCATTGATTCCCACTCCACACTCCCACGTGCTCTGCTGGTGTTGCGCTGGGCCTTCCCTGCTCGCTCACTCACGCACGCGCTCGCCACCCAGCTCGCTGCTGCAGGGCCCGCCCAGATCTGCTGCCGCTGCTGCTTTTTCTTGGGACTGGTGCGGTACTACCGGTTAATTCCGGTAGTACCGGACCGGTCCGAAAAATAGCCCCAATGGATAGATTTTGCCTATTTCTTTAAATAGCTTCATCTCTTTGTCTTTTAGGGTTGCTTCTTCTCTCTCCATTCTTGCTCAAGCTTTGTCTTTTAGGCGACATCTGTATCCTTTCAGCAACCCATCCCGATCCAATAAACCAAATTGCATGAAACTAATTTTGATAGAAAGGTACTGAAATTCTTAATCCAATACCATTGGATTCAAATCATTTGGATATGTAGATCAACCTTGGTAAAATTAACAAGTCAGAAGCTTTTCTGCATTCAAACATTTTTCAAAATTCAACCATAAACACACGGAACCTTCTGAAAAGGAAACGATTTACTCTGGCTTCTTATGAATGTGTGTTTCATGGATACACTAGTGAAGAAACTATCCTACACTTATTTTGGGGCTGTTCTTTTGCAAAAGCTTGCTGGGCTGAAATTTCCCATGTCCAGGTGGCTGATCTCAATCTTTTCGAAGCTTTGGCCAGTATTAGAAAAGGTCTTAAAGTGGCATATGGATGTGCAGAAACAATGAAATTTTCAACAAGAAGCATGCTTCCCTTGAGGAATGGACGGCTATTGTCGCTCAGGAATTAAGATGGGTCATGTATAGAATTAAGAAAAAGAATTATCAGGGCCTCAAAGATTGGATTAGCAATAATTTAGACAGGAGATAGCTGCACAGAATGTTATCCTTGTTTTAAAGTGGATTGAGACTTGTAAATTCTTATTTGTAACTTTATATGATTTATAAAAAATTGCAGTTGGGTTCTTTACCCTACTGTTTTACCCTAAAAAAAATTCAACCATAAGAGCTTTTGAGTTGATTCCAACTCTCAAAAATCACATTTGATCATACCTTTCAGAATATATAAAAACATATGGATTTACTTACAGAAATAATGTTCAAACAACAAAAGAATGCCACATAGGCATTTCTAGACACTTTATTTATTTAAAATAAAAAGGTTAAACCTTGTTAAATTGTGACACCACTTTAAATCACATTCCCATGTACTGAAATATGTGGTGATGACCTGTGTCAACATGATCCCATGTTTGAGTTGGAGAATATTAAATCTTAAGTAGTTTTTCAATGAGTAGAAATTACTTTTCTCACATTAAAATAAATAAGCCAAATGCTTTAATCTTGTAATGATAGGTGATGATGTTAGATCATCTATAGTACCCCTTTGTGTGATGATTGAAAATAGTTAAGTGTTGTTTGGTGATTGTGTACCTCGTATTTATTTACAGACGCTAGTACCAACCAAGGATACGAGGAGGAAGGAGGATACTACGAGGAAGAAGCCGAGGAGAACTTCAACCACTGCTCTGCACAAGGCAAGCTAACACTTGCAACATACCCTACTTTAGCAAGCTTATACTTGCAATTATGCAAGCTACTACCTCCTTGTTACCATTCCAACTATATGCCTTAAGCATATGTGATCATACCCACTTGATAACCGAATCCTAGTTTTACTTACAAGCTTTATACTTTATTTCTTTATCAAAGCTTTCTCTTAGAATTTACATAGTGAACTGTAGATACTAGGAAGCTAATGGAAGGTTGCATAAAGAGCATTAAATTTGGCCTAAGTTAGATAATCTTTATGTCATCCTAAGGCATGAGATTGAACTTCACTAATCCCCACTTGTTTACCACCCCTCATTAGTACTTACCCCCACTTGTAGATGCTAGTGCTAAGCATAAAACTTGATCAACTTTAGATGGGAATACTTGGTGGAAATGGTTATGAAAACCTTAGAATGATGAGTCATTCTACTGAAATGTTTTGACATGTGTTCTCAAACAACAGATGATTTTGATGATGAAAATGTTGAGGCATGAGCCTTAGCCCTTGATAAAACTGATGGTTGTCTGGATGCGATACGATTCCAATGTTACCGTACAACCACAATACCCGAAAATTGGGTAGGGATTGACTGGAAACTTATATAACTTAGTATGGGTTCCCTCACGGCCAAGGTCTGAGCTGAGGCTACCTTGTGAAGATTGTCCACCTGTGTAGTGCCCAAGATGACAGTTGGTCATGGTTGGGAGGCCAAACTCACAGGAGAGGTGCCTATTCTAGGGCATGTAATGGAAAGGTTAGGATTGATTATCCGCATACTGAGTATGGTGAATTCAGGATTTTTTCCTGACGGATGTATCGAATGTTCTGGTGAAAGTGTACAATCTCTGTAGAGTATCAAACTATTCGAATAGCCGCGTCTGCGGTTATGGACAGTTGGAGTGGCCATATTGTTCCCCCGTCAGATGTTTTCAAATTGACTTATGAAATGAATTGAGACTTTGACTTGACCACAACAGAGTTGTGATATGAAATTCAAGTTCCCACTTAGGTGTTATAAAACTTCAACTAGTTTTCTTTGCTTCTGAACTTAGTAGAGGTAAATCTGGATTTTTGCAAAACAACCCTAGAGCTTAGTGCCCTACTACAAAAATCCCCTTCACTTGTTAGTATTAGTTTGCGAGTACTTAAAGAGTACTCATGGCTTTGTCCCTGGCTATTCTCGTGGCCAGACTATCAAGAGGAGTATCAGGATGATGGACCACAGGAAGGTTTCGACAACTAGGATCATCTCCCATTGTCAGCATTGCCTTAGACCCCGAAGATGGAGCTTCGCCTACTCTATCGTTACTATTACATTATTCCGCTGCTTGAGTTGTTAAGAACTGGATCATGAGATCCTTATTTGTGTAAGACCTTATGTATGGTTTGTAATGGATGATGTATTGTGATATCCAAATATGTTATGTCTCACAAAAATGGTAATCCCGGGATTGCGATGTATGGCATAACAGGCATCTGGGATTAAAAATCCGGGTGTTTACAGATGTCTAGGAGGTAGCCCTAACCTCACCTCCCCTGCCTGTGCACGCCTCGACCAACTACCGCTCGCAAAGACACTAGCACAGCCGTGCCCGTTTAACACCAGACCATGTTGGTCGCCGCGCTAGAGCGCTGAGCAATCCTACGCGCACACGTCGCGCCTCGCTCTCGCTTTGTTCCATTACGTTCACCATGACTCAAGCAAGCTCCCAGACACGATCGTTTGACCCCGCGCTCACTGTGACCACCGTACGCCGTGACGATGTCCAACCATTGATCGTGCTCTAATACTAAGGCCCAGATTAGCTGATACTGTTTCGCCTTTGACTAGCCGCTGACGTGTGGGACCAGCCCCAGAGCAGCCCGTTGAGCGTGCGTGGCGTAGTTAGGCCAGCCCATTAGCATTCCCGCGCGTAGCCCATAGATTCAAACTTTGTTTTTCCTTTTATTTGAAAATCATATACTATAGGTAACTTTAAAAATCAATTTAGGAAGATTCACTGAACCAAATTGAATGAATCCAATTTTGTTTGAAAGTAGATGAAAATCTCTAATCACTCCCGTTGGATTCAAATAGTTTGAAACTTTAGATCACCCTTGGTAAAAATAACAAGACAGTAGATTTTGCAACTTCAAACATTTTTCTAAAATAAACCATAATTAATTTTAGTTGATTCCAACTCTCAAAAATCACATTGGCCAAGACCTATCTAAAAATATATATTTTTGCATACATAGTCCTAGACCAAAATTAAAGAATGGCTTTATAGTCATTTCTAGTCACAAAAATGTTATTAATTAGCCTTGTTCGGTTGTAAGTGTTTCTTTCTCATCATAGGAGTTTGTTTATCTAAATTTGATTCTAAGTCTTTAGAAGGTATTTTTTTTGGTTATGGTGCCGAATCCCACACTTATAGAGTCTACAACAAGCTCTCCAGAACTATTGTAGAATCTTGTAGTGTGGTGTTCGAGGAAAATGATGGCTCCCATGTGGGGCAAGTTGATGTTTGTGACACATATGTTGAAATACCCCAAGATGCCATAAGAAGAATGGGCGTGGGATTTTTCTACCTCGTTGAGGAACCCCTTGTGGCGGATCAGGAAGGACAATGATCCATGCTAGTAGAGCCCTTATATACACAAGATCAACAAGCTCCACCTGCTAGAGAACCGACTGCACCAATACAACAACCTCCTGAAGATCATCAATCAATTGAGCAAACTGGAAGTCCTAGGCTGTATTATTCGCCTAAGGCCGGATTATCCGGCCCTTCTACGCCAACTCGTGCCAGTAACGACCAGAAAGAGTCTAAAAATCCCATGTAGGATTATCCGGCCCCTCCGTTGGCCGGATTATCCGGCCCTGAAAGTCCAGTACAATAGCCTCCTGTGATGGCTGCTGACCAAGATCAAGGGCAAGCATCTCCATCAACTATCCGTGTTGAACAATTTTTTAATCAAGGTCAAGCTAGTGGTTAAGACGAGGACTTGAAAGATGAAGAAATTCCTCTAAGAAACAACAAGGAGATTGAAATTCATCGCAAAGCTCAAGCTAAAAGAAATAACAAACTAAGGGGTCATACACTTCATAAAGTTGTAGATCTAAGAAGAAGGGTATCCACAAGAAGGGAGTTGGCAAGCTTCAGTGATCATCATGCTCATATTTCTATGTTGAACCTAAAAAGGGTTTTGAAGCTCTTGAAGATCAAGATTGGGTTGTTGCTATGCATGAAGAACTATATAATTTCAAGCGCAACAAGTTTTGGAAGTTAGTAGAGAAGCCCAAAGATTTCCGTAATGTTATCGACACGAAGTGGATTTTCAAAAGCAAGATGGGAATGGTATTGTCATAAGAAACAAGGCAAGATTGGTAGCACAAGGTTTTTCACAAGTGGAAGGCGTCGACTTTGGCGAAACTTATGCTCTAGTGGATTGCCTTGAGTCTATCCGTATCCTTCTTGCTTATGCAACACATCACAGTTTTAAATTACAGCAAATGGATGTGAAGAGTGCCTTCCTTAATGGTCATCTACATGAGTTGGTATATGTTAATCAACCCCCGGGTTTAGAGGATACCAACTTCCCGAACCAAGTCTACAAACTCGATAAGGTGCTCTATGGCCTTAAACAAGCCCCACGTGTGTGGTATGAGCATCTTAAAGAGATTTTGTTAGACCGTGGCTTCGAGGTTGGGAAAATCGACACCACTATTTTTACTTAGAAGGTTAAGGTGAGATTTCCGTATGTCAATTATATGTAGATGACATTATCTTTAGCTCTACTAACCAAGCTTTTAACGATGAATTTTCAAAGCTTATGAATGACAGGTTTGAGATGTCTATGATTGGAGAATTAAGGTTCTTTCTTGGATTCGAGATCAAACAACTAAGAGAATGAACATTCATTAATCAAGCAAAATACATCCAAGACATTCTCAAGAGGTTCAAGATGACGGATCTCAATGGCGTTGCTACACCAATGCAAACTAAATGTCATCTTGAACTTAATCCCAATGGTAAAGATGTGGACCAAAAGGTATACTAGTCCATGATCGGGTCTCTCCTTTACCTATGCACATCTAGACCCGATATTGTGTTAAGTGTAGGAGTGTGTGAAAGGTATCAAGCGGCTCCTAAAGAAAGCCACCTAGTAGCGGTCAAGAGAATCTTCCGATATTTGGTTCATTCCCCAAACTTTGGTCTATGGTATCCCAAGGGCTCTAATTTCTCTTTATGTGGATATACGGACTCTGATTGGGATGGTCATAAGGATGATACAAAAGTAAATTATGGAGCTTGTCAATTTTTGGTAAGATCCTTGGTATGTTGGTCTTCGAAGAAACAAAATTGTATATCTCTCTTCGCCACCGAAGCTAAATATGTGGCTGCTGCAAGTGCGTGCACTCAGTTATTATGGATGAGGCAAACTTTAAAAGAACATGGTGTCAATTGTGACAAAGTTCCCCTTTTGTGTGATAATGGAAGTGCCATTAAAATTGCTTACAATTCGGTGCAGCATGCAAGAACAAAGCATATTGAGATTCGCAATCACTTTATTCGGGATCATGTTGCTCGTGGTGATATTGACTTATCTTTTGTTAGCACGAAGAATTAACTTGCTAATATTTTCACGAAGCCACTTGATGAATCAGAATTTTGTTACTTGAGGAATGAGATAAATATCGTGGATTCAAGGAGCTTGGCTTGATTACCCTTGCATACTCACTTATATATCTTCCTTTATTTGGTTTAGGTGTGGGCATGAACATAGGGGGCGTGTGGTCCTAATTGATTGGGCTAACCCCCCCCCCCCCCATAATGCCGAAAGCAAGATAAATCATTTCTCTTAATACCATTATGTGATATGTGAGCTTATTGATGAGTATTGGTCATGAACCCAAGATATATCTTCGCGGTGTCATACCATCCACTCCAACATGGTGGCTTCGTCCACCGCACTCTTCCTTGAGAAGAGTTGGTTCTTTGTGGTCTTTATTGGTTTTTATTGCCCATCTTGTGTTCTCATGGAAAACACACCCAACATTGGATTTTCTTTTATTTGACTTTTGCAATTTTGGGTGTGTAGTACCATCAAAGTTTGGATACCTAAACCTAGTCCTTTCTCTCTCCCCGAGTCCTTTGTTACACTTGTGAGGGTATTGTTTGGGTGTGTTGGTCTGAATCTATGCTAAACAGAAATTTGTTACAGTTGTGAGGGTATTGTTTGGGTGTGTTGGTCTGAATCTATGCTAAACAGAAATTTCAGAGAGGGCCGAATTATCCGCCCCTAGTGGGGTCCAGATAACCCTCCCCAGGCGGTTCTGTCCATTAAGGGAAGGGAGTCGGGTGGAAGGGCTCCAACAGAGCATCACTTCCACCCCAACCCCTCCCTCTCCCTCAGCCCTCACCGACTGCCCCGACCCTCCCCGGTGCCGCTCCGAGCATCGGATTCTCCTGGCCTCCCCCGAATTTTCTTTGCAAGCCCTTGATGGCTATGAAATATAGCCATCCACACTCACATTTAAACTGGATATTATTCATATATTTGATGAAATGTCTCTATGAACCCTGCCACTAATGCCTAACGATCAAAGGGGTATGCAATCCTGTCTTGTTATTTTTTCCTGCGCAGATAATGAAGTTTGATGATGGGAATCACAACATTAAAGTCAAAGATATGAGATTTCAACACGTCAAAGAAACTAGGAGCCGTGTAGTGGATACAGAAGTTTTAACGACCAACTATATGGCGGGAATAAAATTGCGTCCGTATAGTTTCCATCGACACCTCTAGGTCAAACAGAACAACTTTCGTGAAGGGACCCTATATAAAGAGGCCTCGGGCGACGAGAAAACTCTCTCGCTTCGCCACCAATGACACCCAGCCATCATAAACCACACCACCGGAGGAATAGATCTAGATCTAATCTCCAACCCTTCTCCTCCACCATAGCCATATTCCACCACTTGTGATAGTAGATCTCATCTCCAATTGGCGACATTATAAGACTATTTGCTATCAATCTCATGATTTCCATTACAATGTTTTTGGTTGTTGATTTCATCTCTATGTGTGAGTAATTCTCTTTGGGCTAAGGGCTTCGGCCTAGCCATGTAGCTTTTGTGCATGTTATTTATCATAGATGGGATCATGTATTAGTTTGTATGACATGATGATTATTGTACCTCTGTTCCCGCAATCTAAGGACTTGTTAGGTACCCAACACCCCAAGGATTAATCTAGGTATAGGGAGTGTGAGTAATGACTGATCTGCGGGTTGGGAACCCCAGTGACAGAAGGGGTAGTACGGCTGTATGTGAGGGATTTACTTGGGATTAACGGTGACATCACTATGCATATCATTAGTTCTCTTTCTTCTATGGATGAGACTAGTACGTTATTGATATAAGCGGTTGCAGAGGAAATAACAATTATGGATGCACTGCCCACATATAATTACATTGCTCTAACAATTACATGCATACTTTATTATTATTATCTTTTATTCCCATCAGATGTTTTGCACAGCTACAGGTGAAACCGAAAGCCCTAGTCCCTCTCTCTCCATCATCAACAACAACAAAATATCGCAAATTATTGGTCCAGTAAAACACAAAAGGAATTCTAAAACTCCTGAAAGTCTGTTAAGTAACCTTACTACACTTTCAGCTTCCCAAGGATTCGATAAACCTAGGTCTACTAGGGAAAAAGAATCTATACTACATTCATAGTCCGGATCGAAGGTATCAACCATTTTTCTGGCGCCAATGCTAGGGAAGCAATAGCTACCCTGGTGAGGTTAGTAGGAACCTTGCTAGTTTAATTCTTGTTTTAAATTTTGTTAGTTTGCTTTCAGTCTTTATTTGAAAAACCAAAAAAAATTAGTTAGTCTTTTAATTCTTGTTTTTTACTATCATTAGTATTTGTTTAAGAAAATCCAAAAACATAGGAAATATGGCTGAAAAGAAGCTTGCGGAGTTTGCAACTCCCAAAAATGATTATTTGCGTACTCCTATTATTTAGCCAGCAATTACTGTTGAAGATTATGAAATTAAGCCCCATTACTTAAGTTTGGTTCAACAAAATCAAATTGGAGGCTCCGCTGTTGAGGATGCAGGTATGCACTTAAATACTTTCACTGAAATATGTGATATGATGCACATTAAATATGTTGACCCCGATGCGGTCAAGTTGCGTTTATTTCCTTTCTCTCTTTGAGGAAGAGCAAAAGAATGGTTGTTATCTTTGCCTAGAAATACTATTGCATCCTGGGTGGAGTGTACTTCTTTATTTATGACTAAATTTTTCCCACCTGCAAAGACTGTGCAACTAAGATCTAATATTACTGGTTTTAGACAGGAAGAGCGTGAGCCACTAGTGCTTGCATGGGAGATAATGAAAGAATGCATGAGAAACGGTCCCAGCCACGAGATGGAAGATTGGTTAATTCTCCATTTATTTAAGGATGACGACTCACCCACCCACCCACCCACCAATGGCGATTCCTTGGTGATCTAGGGTTCCTCCTTCTTCCCTGCCATGGAAGCCCTACTCCACTGGGATTTCTCTCCTGGCCAAGCTTTGGCTAAACAGGTGTGTCGATGTTTTGGATCTACGGTCCACTTCCTCCCTTCTTCGACTGCCAATGAGTTCTTCTTGGTGGTTTCCTTCTCCTCGGCCTCTTTTCCTCTGAATGTGGAATTTGTGAGTCTTGCCCTTCAATGTTGTATTGGTGGAATTGCTGCAATATTCAATGTTTTTCAATTAAGTGATCAAAGATTTCGGTTTTTGGTGGCTTCAAACAAAGTGGGGCATTTCATCTATGGGCTGAAAGACAAGGTTTGGCCAGACTTTGTTGGCTCCTTCAATTTGTTTCGGAGTTCTCATCCTCAAATCTCTGGCTTCATGCATGACCATCCATTTACTGGACTACATTCTGATGATAATGTGAGGATCTCTCATACTAGTCCCATTCAGTTCAAAGCTAATCTGGAGTTCCTCAAGAAAAGTGTTGCACAAGGTTCTCATTCGGGATCATCATATGAATTGGCTAAATTTGGTTTTCATCATCATGTTCCTCCCGTGACATCTACACATGGATCTGATCAGGCTAGGCCTTTATTTTTTGGAAGTTTTCCTGATCCTATTTTGGTGGATCCTGAACGTGATCATAAGGAAGTTTTTACTGGTTCAAAGTTCTTACGTAACACTTGCATGCAATTACCTCCTATCACGTTAGAAAATATCAAAGATCTAAGACAGGCTCATTACTCTGATCAAGATATCATGCATGCATTGGACTTGAAATTTGTCCCTAGCAAAGTTATGGTTTTTGAAATCCTGGGTCGTTGTTCCAGATGTGAAGATCGTGATCATCTTGTTGATTCCTGCCCAACAATTTGTGTGTGTAATTCTGCTTTGGGCCGTAAATGCTCGAAATGCTCTAGTCTGCGCAGCCCCTGGCGTGTTAAGTGTTTAATATCTGGTCACCTGGCGAGTAAATGCGTATTGGGCTGGTGTTGTTGGAATTGCCATTTATTGGGCCACTGGGCTAGGAGCTGCCCAAAGAAGAAACGAAGGGTTTGACAAAAAAAGAAAACAACCACAAATAAACGGACAGATATTCCTGGTCGGAATATCTGGGTAATTAAGAAGCAAACAGTTTTTTCACCTGGAGTTTCACCCCCTTCCCATGCCGCTTCATCTCCTTCTCCGCCGGCTGACGAAGAATCTCTCTCCACCACATCGATGGCCAACTTCCCAGTAAATCCACTAGCTTTTATTCCCAATGGCTTGGCAATCGATCCAGGGCCAGTGGACCGCTTGGTGAGATCGCACATGGTGGTGCCAGATGAAGCTCCTCTGCAGCATGATCGCAAGGTAATTTCCGAGACCAACAGATTCATCCCGATTCAGCTCAGAGAGGACTATAGGGTTCATGTGATGAATATTTTTAATGAGTCACAGCTGTTTGTCAGTCGTTTCGATGATCACCCTCTAGGCCTTGGCATTTTTACTATGACTAAAACCCTGATTGCGGATGCTACAGTAGGTACGTCCTTTGATATTGATGATATTACCACTGTCACTTTTGTGAAACACAATGAAGCCAGAAACATGCGTCTTAATTCATTTGGTAGGGAAACTTGGATCCAGTTTTTAGCTTTCCCCCTGGATTATCAGACTAGCCAGTACATTCATAGTGTTGTTCAAGATTTTGGCTTGTTGTCCATGTGGCATAATCCTAGAGGAGATGATAAGTCTATGTTGGTTAAGGTTTGGATTGTTCATCTGAAGTTTGTGCCCAAAAGTTTGGTTATTCATCATCTTGGTGGGGCCAGACACTCTTGGACTATACCTGTTATTTTACTTAGATGTGCTGACTGGAATGCTCATTTGCCTGAAATCCTGCCTCCCCCTGAAGATCCAGCACCAGAAGTTGGTAACCCTCATCCCATGAGTGGAGAAGGACTCGCAGCAAAACAGCTTTACCAGCAGCAACTTGACAACTGGAACCATCATAATCAGATGCCTGGAGGTGGAAATGCTCAAGGTGGGCACAATTGAGGGCATAACAATGCTGCCATGTTTCACCAACAAGGACAGTTTGTTCTGCTCAAGTGATTGCTGCACTTTTTGATCATAATACTGCACAAGATGAAAATTTTGTTGCACCCCTGGAAGATGATGTTGCAGTAATTCCAAACCCTCCTCTGATTAATTTTCATCAAATTTTACCTGCACAAGGGGTCTCTGTTCAGGATGGTGTGCCACCTCCAATCACCAATGTCCAGGATAGTCCTATGCAAGCCTGGCATGATAGTTTATCTGATGTATCTAATGGAAATTCTTCTGGATCAGACTTGATGCAAGTTGACACCACCTTGTCCATTAATTATGCTTTGATCAATGATAGTATAATGAATGTCAACTCAGAAATCTGGATGGCAAGGGAATTTGCTCATTCTTCCTTCAAGGAATATTGTTTCCCCAACTTTGCTCTAGATAATGCCAAGCTCCATTCGTCTCTGTTTCTATGCCAAAGTTTATTCAGTTTGAAATGGTTGATGAATGGGAGTTGCTGCTCAAATCAAAGAATATGAAACTGATGAATACTGATCAAACTATGGTGATCTCTGATATGCAACCCTTCTCACAAGTTGGCACCAAAAGAAAGATTCCAATGTTAGATGATCCAGAAGTTTTTCCCTTTGGGACAGCAATTTCCACCAACCAAGTAAGAAGGAGCTCAAGTACTACTAGATACAGGGGCTTTAAGCCTAAAATCATTTGTGATTCCAAGCAAACTAAATCAAAAGTGAAACCAAGGAAGGTTCCAGGAGTGGAAGCTGTGGAAGTCACAGAGGAGGACAAGATGACTCGGATAATATCTGCCAATGAAGGCCTGATTACTAACAAGACTCTTCTTGCAACCCCAATTCCAGTGCTCTAGTCTATTGGAATTTCTCTTTGTGGTGTTCCTCAGGATGAACTCACTCCTAAGAAGCTCATGGAAGGCTTGTAGGAGAAGGAGAATGTTGACAGTGCCTAGTGCCTGTTTAGTTCTATTTTGTTTTCTATATATTTGAGTTGTAATAATGTCACTGTTTAAATAATGGGTTATTTTGTGCTGGAACATCAGGGGGCTTAATGCAAGAGAGAAACAATTAGCCTTAATGAATGCTATTAATGTAAGTGGATGTTCAGTTATTTGATTGCAAGAGACAAAAAAGGAAGCTTTTGTTCTGAAGTTTATTAAAGCTTGTTGTCCAGCAAGATTTGATGAGTTTGTTTATGTGCCTTCTGTGGGTGCTTCTGGAGGCCTCATTATTATTTGGAATAGTTCAGTTTTTTCTGGATGGTTATGCATTGTGAACAGTTTGCTCTCTCTGTTCATTTCACCTCTACTCATTCAAATCAATGTTGGACTTTAATTAACATCTATGGCCCCTATAATGGTGAATTGAGGGAAAAATTTATTAAGTGGATGTTTGAGGTGAATATTCCGGATGGTGAAGACTGGATCTTAATGGGAGATTTTAATTTCATTAGGTCCCCTGCAAACAGGAATAAGCTTGGGGGGATATTAATGACATGCTAATTTTCAGTGACTTCATTAGAGAGCAACACCTCACTGAATTGCCCATTAAAGGAAGAAAGTACACATGGAGCAACATGCAACAAGATCCTCTATTAGAGCAACTTGATTGGTTTTTTACATCCATGCACTGGACAACTAGCTATCCTAATACAGTTGTATCCACACAAGGCAAACCAACCTCTGATCACACTCCTTGTGTTGTTTCTATACAGACTAAGATCCCTGGCAGTAGGGTTTTCAGATTTGAAAACTTTTGGATAGCACATCCTGGTTTTCTGGAAGCTGTTACAATGAGTTGGGGTAAACCAACTCACAAGTCCAATAGTGTTGCAAATCTAAATGCAAAGTTTAAAAGGTTGAGATATGATTTGAAAATTTGGAGCAAATCAATTTCAAAATTATCCACTTGTATTGAAAATACCAACAAGGTCCTCTCTGAACATGACAACCTTGAAGATAGAAGGCCTTTGTTCTGTCAAGAAGCAAATTTTAGGAAAATTCTAAAAGCTCCTTTAGCAAGGTTGTTGCAGTACCAAAATGCATATTGGAAGAAAAGGTGCACAGTTAGATGGACAAAGTTTGGAGATGAGAACACAAAATTCTTTCATAATTTTGCTACTAAAAGATATAGAAGGAACAATATTGCCTCCCTCAAACTATCTGATGGTTCTTTAGTCACTGAGCATGCTGACAAAGAAAGTGCTATTTTTCAAGTCTACAAGGAAAGATTGGGCACTTCTACTCAGCCTGAGATGCTTTTTGAATTACAGCATCTAATTACTCCAACTGAGGGACTTGAAGCTCTATCCATACCATTTACCAGAGAGGAAATTGATAAAGTGGTTAAAGAAATGCCAAATGATAAAGCCCCAGGTCCTAATGGATTTAATGGACTCTTCCTAAAAAGTTGTTGGCACATCATCAAGGAATATATTTACTCCTTATGCTTTCAATTTTATGAAGGAGACCTGAATATAGAGAGTATAAATATGGGACACATAACACTCATTCCCAAGATGGGTTCACCTGAAACTGTCAATGATTTCAGGCCAATTACTCTGCTAAATTGTGTGCTGAAGTTGATCACCAAAATCTTGGCTAACAAACTCTAGAAGGTAATACTTAAAATTATTCATAAAAATCAATATGGTTTCCTAAAAGGCAGAAACATTCAGGATTGCCTTGCTTGGGCTTTTGAATTTCTCTATCAATGTGAAGCCTCTAAGAAAGAAATTATTCTGCTTAAGCTAGATTTTGCCAAAGCCTTTGATACCATTGATCATCTGGCTATGATAAACAGATGGGTTTTAATGATAAGTGGCTAAAATGGATTGAAATTATTTTTGGCACTGGAAAGTCTGCTATTCTGCTTAATGGAGTACCTGGGAGGCAATTTCACTGCAAAAGAGGTGTCAGACAATGAGATCCTTTGTCTCCCCTCATATTTGTTCTAGCTGTTGATTTACTACAATCTCCAATCAATAATACATTCAGAGAAAACATCCTCAAAGCCCCATTCTCCCCTTATTTTGATCAGGATTTTCCAGTTGTCCAATATGCAAATGACACATTGATCATAATGCAAGCAGATAAATAAAAAGTTCAAGTAATGAAAGGGATTCTTCACAATTATGTTGTTTCTACTGGCTTACAGATCAATTTTCACAAGTCTCGCCTCATACCAATAAATCTGGCAGACAGTATCACTAAGGAAATTACAGATATGTTGGGTTGCTCAATTGCTAATGCCTTTCACTTACTTAGGGCTCCCTCTTGGAACCACTAAACCCATAGTGTATGATCTAATGCCACTGATTGACAGAATTGAGAGAAAGGTGTCTGCATCATTCATGATGATGTCTTATAGTGGGAGAGTAACTGTGATTAACTCCTTACTGGCTGCTGTTGCAACCTTCACAATGTGTGCAATCAAATTACCAGATAAGATTGTGGGGCACATAGAGAAAATTCAGAGACACTGTTTGTGGAATAAAAACCTGAAGAAGGTGAAAAATGCAACTCTCTTGCTGCTTGGGACATTATTTGTAGACCAAAGAATAAAGGAGGTGTTGGCGTACTTAACCTAAAAATTCAAAATGAAGGTCTGCTGTTAAAGTTCCTTCTTAAATTTTACAACAAGGATGACACCCCCTGGGTTTCTCTGGTTTGGAATGCTTATTACCATAATACTGTTCCACATGCTACTAGGCCTTGTGGCTCATTCTGGTGGAGAGATGTCTTTAGACTCTCCCATTTATTTAGAGGTGTGGCTAAAAAGTACAATTGGTAATGGGGCCAATACATTGTTTTGGAAGGATCGATGGTCTAACACTATTTTAGATGAGAGCCACCCTGTTATCTATTCTTATGTGAGGAATGAACATATCTCTACCCAAGAATTTCTATCTACAGATAGTTTGGCACCTCTCTTTTATCTTCCTCTGTCACCTGAAGCTTTAGCTGAACTAAGAACAATTCAAAATAGTTGCAGAGAGATACAACTCAGTGAGCACCTACATGAAACTTGAAGTTATGTTTGGGGAGCCAAAGTTTTCACATCCAGCAGATATTACCAGTATAATTTTAGAAACCTGAACCCACATATAGCTTTTAAATGGCTGTGGAAATCAAATTGCACTACAAAATTAAAGTTCTTTGGATGGATTGTGCTATCAGACAGACTAAATACAAGAAACATGCTTGCAAGAAGGCATTATACACTTGGGACTGGATATGACTGTTTAATGTGTATCCATACTACTGAAGAAACAATTTAACACTTGCTCTTTAATTGCCCATTCAGTCAAGCTTGCTGGGATTCAATTAATATCTCTTGGTCTATGGCCGGCTCTAGGCTTCAAATCATTGAACAAGGAAAATAAAGCTAGAATAAAAGGCTATTTATGGAAATTACCCTGCTTGGATCCTGGAACATCTGGAAGGAGAGAAAAAACCTCTGGTTTAATAACATACAACCCTCGGTCCAGGCCTGGAAGTCAATATTGGCTGATGATCTATCACTACTGATCCACAGGACAAAGGAGGATCTACACCCACTCATCAAGAGCATAGTCCATAGTTTGTAATCATGTGCTGTCTTAGGTTTTCTAACCTTTTTGGGAGATCTTTTAATCCCTTGTAATCTGTAAATATGTAACACTTCAGACTCTGACCCTCTATTAATGAAAAATGAGGCAGTAGGAATCTTTCCTACTGTTAATACCCTCAAAAAAATTCTCCATTTATTTTATATTGCTCTTAACCCTATATCTAAGTCTATGCTTGATACTGCAGCTGGAGGAACATTTATGGGTAAACAAATTACCGAAGCAAAACAGCTGCTAAACAATATGCAAGACAACCATGCCCAATGGCATGTGAAAAGATCAAACACAAAGAAGGTGAACTCCGTCACACCTCAATAAAATGAAGAACTCAATGCTAAGTTGGATGAGCTCATATTAGCCATCAAAGGGAAGCAAGCCCAGGTAAGAGCTATGCCAGAACCAAATATTGAAGAAATAGACTACATAGCTAGTAATGATTATAACCATGCTTGGAAGAAGAATTATAATCCAAATTTTCAGAAACACTATTCTAGTCCTACAGGTAACTATAATAATAATATATCATCAAGTAATGGTAGTCTCCAAGAAACTCTTAAGTCTTTTATGGATTCTCAAAATGAGCAACATAATATCCTTGTTAAAATAACGAGGAACCATGATGCCATACTTGGTAAATTATCTAACCAAGTTGTTAGTTTGAGGAATGATTTGCAGGCCCTCCCTGAAAGGACAAGGATTGTTGAGGCACAGCTAGGTAAGATACCCGAGATTCAAACTCTCATTCTAGCTAAATTTGCAGGTAAAGCTGAGCACAATCCAGTTGAAGACCTTAAGATGATAAGGATCCAAAGGGAGGAGCCTAAAGAACTTGACTATAGCAATGCTCCTTCACCAAATTACAATGTTGAACATCTTGTAAAAAGTATCAATATCAAGATTCCGGTAAGTGAAGGAAATGAGGAAGCCATGTATCAACACTTCATTAATCAGGTAGCAATTAAGGTACGTGAGCTTGAGTAAGAATATAAGAAAATTGCTGAAAATTACCTGTTAAACTCGATGATATACTTGAGCCTACTATTAATATTAAAATTGGGACTAATGAAATAGCTGTACTTTTTGATTTAGGTGCAAGTGTTTCAACAATTCCAAAGAGTCTTTTTAATAAGCTAAATCTTGGCTCATTTGAAATCACCAAGTTAAAATTACATCTAGCAGATTCTACCTATAAATAAGCAGTAGGAATTAAAGAGAATACTTTAGTATACATTAAAGGCTCTCCTGCTCTTATTGATTTTGTTATTGTTGACATGCCTGAAGATGCTACTGCTCCAATCATGTTAGGCCGTCCTTTCTTATGAACTATTAAGGCTTTGATTAATTTGCATAAGGGAACGTGAAGCTTCAATTGCCTTTGCGGGATCCTTTTGTTATTCATTTTCCTAGGAAAAAGAAATCCAAGCATGATGATAAGGAGGCCATCACTTTAAAGGCCAACTTTTTTGGAGTGGGTGTTCTAGTCATCTCGCCTAAGTGAGCAACATCAAGGTCAAGTTATTGACCATAAAAGAGCGCTGCATGGGAGGCAACCCATGTGAAATAAAGGTTTAAGTCAAGTTTTTAAGTTTTAGCTTTAGTTTCATGTTGAATAAAGATTGCTAGAAAACTCCAGTTGAGAAGGAGAGATTCGATCGTACTAAAAATCCTGTTTTATACATGCTATTGTTGGTCAACAATTTAGACCGTCATTTTTCTATCAAAACATGGTGTTTCTCTAAGTTTCAGGTTAAGAAAGAATTCTCGAAGAAATAAATTTTTTTGACAACTATAGTACCTTTAACGACTAACTATACAGCGGGAATTAAAATCCAGCTGTATAGTTCTGGTCGTATAGATATTTGAGCCATTGACAAATTTTCTTCTCCGGATACAGAAGGTTTAATGACCAACTATACGACAGGACCATTTTGCTCCGGTTGTATAGTTGCACCCGTATAGATACAGCCGCCAGGAAAGAAACCCTATTTTTTGTCGTCAGACCAACTATACCGCAGGAGCAAAATGTTCCGGCCGTATATTTGCGACCATATAGTTGTGTCCAACCACTTAAACGCATGGGAAGTACCCAAAACACCAAAACTTCAATCCTTTTTCTCTCTTCTACCTCCAAACTCTCTCAAAACCTCAAGGGATCTTTATCTCTACTCAATTTCGTTTGTTTTCCTCGCACACAAGTGATCTATGGTATGTTTATCCTCCAATTACTTTTTGGAAATTCATCTCTGATCTATTTTCATTATCAATCTAGGGTGAGACTTATTTAGAACCAATTGCCATATTTCTCTTGCCTAGATTATTATTTTGAGGAGATTCTTTAGTATGCTATGATGAGGAATATGCTATGCTTATTATTGTTGGATCAAAAAGTTTTATTTTTGTCTTTCTTATTTATTTTAGAGGATGAACATGAGGAGCCAAACGCATGCTTGTGCCGCTGCGAGTTCTTTTCAGGCCACCGCTACCGCTGCATCTCGAGACCGCATTGGGATATGGTTCAGGAATTAGCTCCAACGTGATCGCTTCAACAAGGTCAAGAACCGAGAAGTGAAGGCAACCAAGTGGGCTTGTCCCATTATATTGAACCAACTCGGTATTTCTAATGACTTTAATTTACTTTGCAATAGGGTTGTGCTGCAAAACTTTGTATTCTATGATGTTCCTACTTATCGCCGGTGAACTCTTGAAAACATGGCATGGAGAGGACACGATTTCTTTCCAACTTATGAACAACAATTATACATTAAAACTTGATGAATGGTGCAATTGTCTTAGTTTACCAATCAGTAATGTTAATGCTTTACGTGCATCTTTTACTGACATTGACCCTTCCCCAGACCACTATTATAATAGAATGAGTTTTACTTCTAGAGTCAACAAGGGGAAGAATATGTAGCATCCTGCTATTCTCTATTTGTTCTATGTTATTGTTAACACCTTACAGGCACGAAATGAGTTTACAAGACTCAATGAGGAGGACATCTTAGTCCTTGCAAAAGCTGCTTTCAACAACATCGACTTGTCACTTAACTTGGGCACAATTCTTGTGCGCTACCTGGAGCACCAGTCCTCCCAAAGCCAAGGACCAATTACAGGTGGAGGCGTCATTACCATCCTTTCCATTGCCCTAGGCATCGACCTAGGTGAGTTGCAACCATTGCTATGTGAGCGATGTGTTGGTTTCTCTTCTTTAAAAGCTTGTGGAATGCTCACTAGGAGAGGTGGTGTTTTTACTTGCACATTGCAGGAGATGGGCGTCTTTACCCCACTCCTTTGTCTAATGTTATTTTATCTATCGAGGAAGGACGTTTGCTATATGATGTGCAGTTTGAACAATACCAACCCGAGGAGGAGTTCTGGATGAGGATGAGGACCAAGAAGAGGAGCAAGACGTTCCTTATCAAGAGGAGCAGCCACCAAACCGGTTCGCTACATATCAAGACTTCCAAGAACTTGGAGGGACTGTGGAGGGGATGCATAAGCTCACCCTGAACCTCCGAGAAACAACAAGTAACTTATCATCTCAATTTGCGGACTGGAGTTACAACTTTTTCCCGCCACCACAATGATTTGAAAGGCTTGCAAAAGCCTAATCTTGGGGAAGTTTCCTCATTATATTTATTTGGCGTTCATTTGCTTTATTATATTTCGAGGTTATGCTTTTTATTTGAGTTTATAAGGACTCATGTTGGTTTCCCCAACACTTTATCTTTAGTTATTTCTATTTTGTTTGCGAGATTTTCAAGCCGAGCTTTGCTGCCAATTTTCTATTCTTTAATTCCCTCTCTCAAAAAAAATATTTCTCCATTTATCTTTATTTTCCCTCTTTATTTTCTTTTCTCCTTGAGGTTCTCATGTATTTGCAGGAGAGTGATCGACTTTGAGTTTCGAAGAAACAAATCAAAAGGGAAGAGAGAAGTGGAACCAAACATGAGAGGTATGCCTTATGACTCCCCACTTTTGAAGTTTGAGAAACCCATGCTAGTTAGTGGTAAATGTTAAGATATTATATTGGTGGAGTGAGTCTTTGTATTGTAGTAAAATTTTGTTTGCATGGATATTTAGTTGAGTATGTTTTGTTCCAGCTCTTGTAGTTAACCAAGTCTTGCCTAAAAATTTGCTAAACAATTGTAATAAGAAAAATTCTCAAAATTGAAGGCTTGGGTGTTGTAGTGTTTAGTCTTGAAATCTTATTCCTAGAGACACTCAACACCACAGAAAATAATGATTGACTTCATAGCACTCTTTGAAAAGATTTTTTCAATAGAAGTAATGTTTAGCGGTTTTTATGAGCATGCCCAAGTTTGACTTGTGAATCATAAGAATGATATAGCTTTATGCATGTCAAACTTCATGGGATGCCAACAACTCCGCTAGCCTATGAACAATCTTCATGGAGAAAACTCCTAGATTTCTGCTATAGTTGATTAAACATATGTAGCTGCAATGCTATAATGGGTAAGATTCTTGGCACTCCTGGGTAGGTGTGTTCATGATGGAATCACTCCTCTAGATTATATGAGTAATCATTATGCAAAAGGAACAAAAACCTTAGTGATGACATAAGTGTCCATCACAGCCCGATAAACTAATGCTTTTTTTGGCATGCTCTCAATTACTTAAGAACTAAAATTCTTGAAGGACAGTGAATAGAAAAGTAGTGCTTGAAAAGTCTTGACTTATTGATGTGGGATAATTGAGATACTTTAGTGTATATGCTTTTCATGACAAACTCTCACACTCTCAATTCTATATGATTATACTTTATTGTTCAAAGGCAAGCTTATGAGTTGATTACATGACATGGAATAGAGTTTACTCATTTGAATCAGCCATGCTAACAATAATTTTGCTACGCTATAATGATTCATGAAACCCATATGATATGCTTGCCATTACTCTATCTATGCTGAAGTTTTTCAGATTAATAAAGTGGAGGAAACAAGAGACTACCAATCATGAGCAAGATCATCATCTCGTTATTTCAGTTTAAATGTTGAGTTCCTTTTTTATTTTGGTTTTCTTGCTCGAGGACGATCAAGTTTAATCTTGGGGAGGTTGATGGTTGTGAGATATAGCCATCCACGCTCACATTTAAACTAGATATTATTCACATATTTGATGAAATATCTCTCTAAACCCTGCCACTAATGCCTAATGATCAAAGGGGTATGCAATCATGTCTTATTATTTTTCCCTGCACAGATAATGACGTTTGATGATGGGAATCACAACATTAAGGTAAAAGATACGAGATTTCCAACACATCAAAGAAACCAGGAGCCGTGAAGTGGATACAGAAGCTTTAACGACCAACTATACGGCAGGAATAAAATTTCGGCCGTAAAGTTGCCATCGACACCGCTAGGTCAAATAGAAAAACTTTCGTGAAGGGACCCCTATATAAAGAGGCCTCGGGCGACGAGAAAACTCTCTTGCTTCGCCACCGATGACACCCAGCCATCAGAAACCACACCGCCATAGGAATAGATCTAGATCTAATCTCCAAACCCTTCTCCTCCACCATAGCCACATTCCACCACTTGTAATAGTAGATCTCATCTCCAATTGGCAACATTGTAAGACTATTTTCTATCATCTCATGATTTCCATTACAATGTTTTTGGTTGTTGATTTCATATCTATGTGTGAGTAATTCTCTTTGGGCTAAGGGCTTCGGCCTAGCCATGTAGCTTTTGTGCATGTTATTTATCATAGATGGGATCATGTATTAGTTTGTATGACATGATGATTATTATACCCTCTCTTGCCTCAATCTAAGGACTTGTCAGGTACCAAAGACCCCGAGGATTGATCCAGGTATAAGGAGTGTGAGTAATGAATGATCTGCAGGTTGGCAACCCCAGCGATAGAAGGGGTAGTACGGCTGTATGTGAGGGATTTACTTGAGATTAATGGTGACATCACTATGTGTGTCATTCGTTCTCTTTCTTCTATGGATAATACTAGTAGGTTATTTCTATAAGCGGTTGCGAAGGCAATAACAATTATGGATGCACTGCCCACATATAATTATCTTGCTCTAACAACTACATGCATTATTTATTATTATCTTTTATTCCCATCAGATGTTTTGCATAGCTATAGGTGAAACCGAAAGCCCTAGGCCCTCTCTATCCATCATCAACAACAACAAAAGATCGCAAACTCTTGGTCCGATAAAACACAAAAGGAATTCTAAAACTCCCGAAGGTCCGTTAAAGTAACCTTACTACGCTTTCTACTTCCCAAGGATTCGATAAACCCAGGTGTACTAGGGAAAAGAAGATATCCTACATCCGTAATCCGGATTGAAGCTATCATCCCTCCAGGTACCTTATCCTCCAAGTACTTCTAATGAGTGAGGGTAAATACCCCATTCTTCTCTTTTGTATGGAAGTTGTGGTTTTGTTGTGGAAACTCGGTTTAGAGGTTGCCCTTTGCTCCATATGCATGTTAGAAATCGTAGACTAGCAACCCCTTTGCCTAATCTGTGTAGATGCTATCAATCTGAGCGATTATGAAAATTTTCGCCAGGGCCAGATTATCCACCCCTGGCTAGGTCGAATAATCTAGCCTAGAAGGATTGCACCTAGTTCAGTCTTTTTCAGATTATAGCATGATATAGATTTGCTTTGTGGATTGTTTTTCTACTATTTTAGCAATTCTCCTGGACTTGTGTGTGTGCTTATCTACTTGTTATCCACCCATTTTGCTTCACAGGTGGTTCTAGTGGTGCTCCTAAGACATACAAGTGTCATCCTCATGCCCGCTATTTCAGGCCCAACGAAGAAGGTTTCCTAGTGGACGAGGTTGAGTTGAGGAGGCAAAAGAGAGAGGCTGAAAGGATGGCTTAACATGCAAGGAAAAGAAGAGGGCCTCTAAGAGGAAGGGTGAGCATACCCGGGTCAACTACAGGGACATGGATATCATTGAGTACTCTGCTATCCGACACCATGATTTGTATGATGAGGCTGATATTGATGAGGACCTCCAGGATTGCAAATTTTGGTGTGTTTATCACAAGTACATATTTGATGACATCTAATCCACCCTGAAGATCCGCCCTATGCGTCCTATGGATATTACGGAGGCCAGGGGTGTAACATCCCAAAAATATTAATCAAGGTTATCAAATTCCAATCATCCAAATTTAGGTTTAACAAAAACTTTTGTTAATTAAAATCAATATGAATGCATGTGTGTATGTGATAAATGCATGAATGCTTGCAATGACTTGTGTGATGGTTATGAATAGCAAGGATTAGTTTAAAGATGGAAACAACAACATCTAAATCATTTCCAAGCAGAATCAAATCAATAGAAATTCAAATATAAACAATATGAGCCAATGGTCATTTTGACCAAAGTTAACCACTAGACCACTTTGAGTGTTTCTAGTCCAAGATTTCTAACAGAAATAAACCCAATTCTTTTCACCTCTTTCTAGACCAAGTAAAAGTGAACCCAAGCCCACCTTGCAAACCCACAAAAACATTTTGTAAATCAATGTCAAGGACAATTCAAAATTGAATCTAGTTCATGTGGTAAGATCGCCTTTTCTCAAAAACCACTCAAACCAGTTCACCTTGACAAACCCAAGCAACCAGATACTACCAAGTCTGTGACCAGAACACTCACCAAATTTCATCCAAAAATTAAAGTATAAATTTCTTTCGGCCATTTCATCAAACACTTGGCAGACACAAATCAAATTGGCCAAACTTTCACTGTTTTGAGCAGTGATATTCAAGCCATTGTCTCCCTTTGATCACCCTTGTCTCCCCAGTGACAACCACAACATTGATCAACCTAGAACCCTACCATTGCACCATGCCATGCATGCCCGACCACCCCCTTTCCCACCTCAACGTCGACAGCAAGATACAAGCGTAGCCAGCCTCGCCAACCTTGTCTGGCATGCTGCCCGTGCCTCACTACCCCCTCCAGACCAGCCCTAGCTCGAGGACAGAGAGAGGAGACGCCGGAAACACCGTGCTCGTGCCACTGTCGACCATGCCGACGCGCACCATAGTTCACGCATTGTTCCCACTCAACCCGACCACCTCGAGCTCTCGCCGCCCGTCTACACGATCACCACCATCCCAGGAGACCACCAGACATGCTTGTTCCCTTGACCGTGCCCTGTAGCCGCTGCACGCCACGAAGTTTGCCGTCGGTACCGCGTAGAGCGCCGCACATTCCAGACCAAACCACACCGCCCCACTCTTCGGCTTTAAGCCAGCAACGATCGGTAGGGAACACAGCACCGTCCCTAGCCTCAGCCACGCCGCTAGCCGCCTGTAGCGTTGTCCCCGACGAGCTCGCACTCGCACCGTTCGGTCCCGTCGCCGAAGTATAAATAGAGGCCTCCCCCGCACCATTTCTTCACACCCCAACACTCACCACTCCTCACTGATCCTCCCCCACTTCTTCCCGGAGCAAGGCGAGCTCACCCTCGCCGGAATTTCACCGACCGCCGTTGTTGGAGGAGAAGGGCGCCGTCGATTCAGGCCACCCTAGGAGACGCCGCCAGTAACAGGAGAACCACCGTCATCGACAACCTCATCCGCCCCCGTCACCGACCCTCACCTGAGCCCCGGTGAGCCTTTCCTGACCCTCACTGGCCGTTCTAGGGTTCGTTCCCGTCGTGTCCTGTTCCGATGAGGACGATGGCCGTGAGCCGTTGATCTTTAATATAATCCTATGGTCATAATCAGGCCATACCCCTTCGGAACCCCCTGTCTCGCTGACATGTTGGGACACCACTTAAACCAGCCCGCGCGCGTGCTGTGCGCAGTGGGCCGGCCGATCTAACTATCACGGCCCGGGATCAAGACTAGACAGATACCAGATCCTCATCTGATAAGAGCCTAACCTAAATTCCGAAACGCGCAGGGAAAGATCGGTAACATTACAGAACATACAAACCTTACATTAATAAGGTAAACTCTTAAGAGAGTTACAAACTAGTCATACAAGCCAGGGGTCACAGACCCATCACTACATCAAACAACGGAAGCGAACAAGTTGTTCTAAACAAAAAACTTAGCAAAGGGCCTAAGAGGCCATAACAAAAGTAGCGACCCTTCCATAGATCTTAGGCTGCTGCCTCGGAACCCCAACTACTCGTCGACTTCGACGTAGAAACCACCTTCGGTTGGAGTAGCTTCATCTGTAGAAAACATCAACGAAGCAAGTCTGAGTACAGGGTGTACTCTGCAAGACTTATGGCTAGTGGAGTTATTTTGCATAAAGCCATCTTTCGTTTTCAAAACAAGAGGGAGAAGAAAATCGTCTAGTCAGATCATTTTCAAAAGGGGAAACGAAAACTTCAACTATAGCTCTTAAATTCATCTTTGATATCCACCAAGAACCATCATCAACAGAACCTCTCTTCCCGGACTACCCCCTCAACAACCCCGAGGAAGTATTCCGGGTCTCACTTTAGTTGGCAAGTTTTATCATTCGGTTATAGTTTTCTATGATCACAGAATCCGTTCCCAAGTCGTCCATAACCGTGGACACGGCTTTTCGAAAAGATTAATAACCCTGCAGGGGTGCACAACTTTACCCACACGTACCAACCGATTTTTAATGCCAATATATTAGCCCTCTTCCTTGGAAGGCCGGCAGGAGTGGTTGACCACGACCTTTACCTTGCTTTCGCCGAGACCATGAGTCACGCACTAAGGAGATGCCGCCGTAACGGGTCGAGTCCCGAAGTCGGTCCCTAGCGATGTGAATAGGGTTTGAGATTACGGATGTCGGGCATCTCCCATTCCCTGCCACGCTTACCTACCTGTATGAATGCACCTCCTTCACCTCCATTCAAGAACAACCAATATGCGTATGTCGAATGGAAAGCCCAAACTATGTGACTCATGGAATCTACTAGGCAAGTTAGTTGGTCGAGGGGATTTCCAGGCCCCCGAGTGGTTGTACGCTCGTCTTGGTTCAAGAGGCGAGAACATCAGGTCCTAAGGGTGGCAAGTATGGGACTACAAAAACCACAACCCACGTGGCCTCCCATACCAGCCTTAGCATGTTTATCATCCACTTCTGATCACATCACCACATCCTTCCATACTAGATTCATTCGCATCCCCGGTGCATCACTTGAATGATCAGCATCGAAACACTAATAAGCATGGCTAAGCTTGACTGAACTTGTGTCACTAGCAATGCTCATAAGCCAAACCCTAGTTATGCTAGGAGCGGTGGATCAGGTAATATAGTTCACAGAGGATAACATGCATCAGATAGGATTACTCTGTCTACTGATAAAAGACTGTTTGAACCGAATGCATATGACGAGAATGAAATACTTTGTAATCATAGGATTCATATGTATGAGTGGGGCTTCGCTTGCCTTGTCCGTTGTTGGACTGGTACTGCTCTTCGGTGGCATTGACTTCAGCTTCGGGTTCAGTTCCTATTCGCGAGAACCAATCACCGGAAAACAGGAAGCAACACTCAACACATGGCATGTGCAATTCTCATACAATATGGATGATATGACAAGTTAAACGGTGTTGAATTGAACTCTAAAACATGCTTGGTCACTTTAAAGGGGGTTCCGAAAGTCCAAACCCTAAAACAGGGGGATCATCGGAATCACCTATGGGGTTCAATTGGTTCTTCTATTTAAACTTGATATCAAAGTTGATTAACAATGTATGATTATAGCTTAGCTGGATAGGTTTCATTTTTCTGAACATTTTGGTATATTATTTGTATTTTCTGATTTAAAATGAATTAGTTATGAATTTCACAAATTTTTAGTTCATTTTAAACATTTTTGGAATATTTAAATTAATTTCCAAAATTGGGCCCACATGTCAGACTTTTATTATTTTTAGAAAACATTTACAGAAATGATTAAAACCCTGACAGGCAGGGACCACCTCTCATATATTTTCCATTTAATAAAAACAATTACAAAAACAAATTAAAGAAAATAAAAAAGAGATATGACATCATGATGATGTCATGCTGACATCACCAACGCCATTGCTCCCAGGTTGAGCTCGGGGCTGGAGATTGGGGACGCGCACGCATGCGAGGCTAGGGGCATTAGGAAGAGGGCGTTGCGGGCTACCAGAAACTGGCGGCGCCGCTTGCAGGAGGTCATCGGAGACGGCGGCACATCAACGAACAGTGGCGGCGGCGTCGGTCTCTCGCGGGGAGGACAACACAGAGGGGGAGAGGGCAAACGGAGGGGTGCGTTAGCACCGTGGGCTCACCGAGAGCACGACAGGGGTGGTAGCGAAGCTTGGGGAGGCCGGATGGCCGCGGATCAACGGTGACAATGGCGGCGTCTGACGGCGTTTCGAGCTCGATTCCGGCGAGAGGAGAGCGTCCCAGCACGCGAGCTTCAAGGGGAAGAACGAGGGCGGCACGGCGCATCTAGCGGTGGCGTTGGCTTGAGCTGGGATGGACGGAGACGATGGGGATGAGCGGCGGCAGAGCTAGGGTTCGTCGGCCATGGCGCGGAGAGCTAGGGATAGGGGGAAGTTGCGGGCTAGGGTTCGTCGGCGGCAGCTCTGGGGGTCATATAGGCACTCGAGGGCGGCGACACGAATCGCGGCGCTCGCCGGCGACGGTGGCGCCGCCAGCGAGCTGCTTAGCTCAATCGGGAGGTGGAAGACGGCCGACAGAAACGATGAACAGGTACGGGGCCAGGCTGGGCTGCTCTTGGGCCAGGCTTGGGCTCCGGGTGGGCTGCAGAAAAGGTTGCGCAACTTCTGTTGCTAGGTGACAGAGAGAGGGAGAAGAGGTGGGCTCATCCCAGTAGCTAGGTTAGGATTAGATTTTTATTTCATAAACCTTTTTCTTTTCTGTTTTTCTGATTTCCCTTTTGTATTTTGATTTTCAAATCTGTTTTGGATCTTTTCAACTTATAGAAAATTTTATAAGGTATATGAAATAGTGTGGGACCCTTTTATACACTTTGGGTTCCATTCATTTTGATAATTTTCCAAGATATGTAACCCATTTGAATGGTTTTGAAAGGGAAAAATATTTAGGGTTTTGCTTGCTCTTATTTGGTTAAATCTAAGTGCAAGTGTAATGCATGCATGAAATGCTCAAACACAACTTATTTATATTACACAAAAGATGGTATGTTACATCTCTACCCCAGTTACAAGAATCTCGACCCGAGAGTCCTAGGTTTTAGAGAAGAAGGCAGGGTACTCAGATCGGAGATGATCTTCGCGTTCCCAGGTTGCTTCTGACTCAGAGTGATGAGACCATTGAACTTTCAGGAACTTGATGGTTTTGCAACGAGTCTTGCTCTCGGTTTCATCAAGAATATGAACAGGGTATTTTCGGTAGGTTAGATCATCTTGGATATCCAAAGTTTCATGGTTCACACCACGAATGGGATCTTTGAAGCAGCGCTTGAGTTGAGACACATGGAAAACATCATGTACCTCTGGAAAAGTTGAAGGTAGATCCAATTGGTAGGCAAGCTCACCTCGCTTGGAGAGGATGCGAAAGGGACCAACGTAGCGAGGTGCCAATTTGCCTTTGATACCGAATCGATGGACACCCTTCAGAGGAGTGACCCGGAGGTAAACTTGATCACCAACTTCATAATGAACATCAAGATGATGATGATCATAGTTAGTCTTCTAACGAGATTGAGCGGCCTTCAAATGCTCTCGAATTATGCGAACTTGATCTTCTGCTTCTTGGATCATGTCCGGACCAAAGAATTGTCTTTCGCCGGTTTCTGTCTAGTTCAGCGGTGTTCGACATGTTCTCCCATACAGGAATTGGAAAGGTGCCATGCCCAAACTAGATTGAAAACTGTTGTTATAAGAGAACTCCGCAAAAGGAAGACATTTCTCCCAGTTCTTTCCAAAGGATATGACACACACTCGGAGCATGTCTTCAAGAATTTGATTCACTCTTTCAGTCTGACCACCGGTTTTAGGATGATAAGATGTGCTGAAGGAAACTTGAGTTCCCATTGCTTGTTGGATACTAGCCCAAAATTTGGAAGTGAACAAGCTTCCACGATCAGATATGATCTTCTTGGGTACACCATGGAGGACGACTATCCGGGATATGTATAGCTCTGCCAACTGGCTTGCAGTAATGCTTTCCCGAACAACAAGGAAGTGAGCAACTTTGGATAGTCGATCAATAACTACCCATATGGCATCATGTCCAGATTGTGTCTTTGGGAGTCCAGTGATAAAATCCATACCAATTTCATCCCATTTCCACTCAGGAATCTTCAACGGTTGCAGAAGTCCAGCAGGCCTTTGGTGTTCGGCCTTCACACAATGGCAAACGTCGCACTCTGCAACAAAGCGAGCGATTTCTGGTTTCATTCCACTCCACCAGAATCTTTGACGGAGATCTCGGTACATCTTGGTACCACCAGGATGGATAGACAGAGGGGATTCGTGAGCTTCCAAAAGAATTAGATCTTTGATTTTCCGACTGTTTAGAACCACTAGCCGGTTACTGAAGTATAGAATACCTTGATCATTGACAGAGAAGCATTTAGCTTCACCGCTTGCAACACGTTCCTTGATCTTGGTAACTTCATCATCTTGCTTTTGAGCTTCCTTGATTTGATCCTCTAGAGAAGATTTTATTTCAAGGTTAGCAAGGAATCCACAAGGAACTACTTCAAGATTAAGACGCTTGATTTCCTCGTAGAGAGCAGGTTGGGCTTGTGAAATCATTAGATTGTTGCAATAGGACTTCCGACTTAGCGCATCAGCAACGACGTTAGCTTTGCCGGGTTGATAGTTGAGACCCAAATCATAATCTTTGATGAGTTCTAACCATCGTCTTTGCCTGAGATTCAGGTCTGGTTGGGTGAAGAGGTACTTCAGACTTTGATGATCCGAGTAAAGTTCGCAATAGTTACCGATGAGGTAATGTCGCCATTGCTTAAGAGCATGAACGACAGCAGCGAGCTCGAGATCATGGGTTGGATAATTGTTCTCATGTGGCTTCAATTGCCGAGAAGCATAGGCCACTACATGACCATTTTGCATCAACACACAACCGAGCCCTTGGAGAGATGCATCACAATAAATGAAGTCCTTGCTTGTATCCGAAAGGACAAGAACATGAGCGGTGGTTAGCTTGGTTTTCAAAGCTTGGAAACTTTCTTCTGCCTTTTATCACCATTCAAAATTCTTATCTTTCTTAAGAAGATCCTTCATAGTCTTGGCTATCTTGGAGAAGTTCTCGATGAATCGGCGGTAATATCCAACCATTCCGAGAAAACTTCGGACTTCCTTGACTGAAGTAGGTGACTTCCATTCTAGTTGATAGGTGGCGAAGTTGACACGATTAGCGGGACGGACACGGAGAGCACTGAACTTGCGCTCTGTCGTGCAGAGCCAATCATCAGCTTCAAGGGGCTCCTTGGAGTGGGTGAAGATTGGAGGAAAAGAGCGGATGAAATCTCCAAGTGTGACACAGTCGTCTGGACGATGTTCAGTGTTCTGTGCCACACGCTCCAGAAGGCGTTCATTCTGCAGACGGTTGGTCTCAATGTTGTTGAGAACCTCGGCCATTGTGGGAGGTGGCGGAAGTTCCTGATCAGCATCGTTGTTTCCTCGACGGCCAACTGATCCACGAGTACCAGCCGGCATCCTGAGGAGAAAACGGAAACCATGAGAATGGATTCACCAAAAGAGTACAACAAAGGATGGCAAATCCATATCAAAGGATCATGGTAGAGGTGAACATGTGGATGAAAACTATATCAATGCATTAAGTATGGCGGTAGAACAAGCATACGAAACGTATACGCTACCAACTTAGATACAAACCATAACAATGGAATGCAAGCATGATATGGTACCAACAAGTCAGAAAAGAGTGGAGAGCGGGATTAGAGGCATCCTTAGCAAAGTTGAAAAACAATGCTTCAGTTGCACAGATATATCTTGGAAACTCTGAGCATTGCAACCAAGTACGGAGTACTTAGGATAAAACAACCCAAACCCGTATATCCTAAAAATTTGAAATGATAGACGAGAAGTGAAAACTTTGCAAAGCAAACAAGGTAAGATAACTCAGCAATAGATATCCTTGGATAAGGAGTAAAAAGAGTCCTATTTAGAGTTTTGCAAATAGTTTTAGCTTTCAAATAGTTTTCACAAACTCTAGACTCAACATCGACCAGCTAGAAGGGTTTCCTACAGGCAGTCCTGCTCTGATACCAAAATCTGTCACGACCCGGGATCAAGGCTAGACAAATACCAGATCCTCATCTGATAAGAGCCTAACCTAAATTCCAAAACACGCAGGGAAAGATCAATAACATTACAGAACATACAAACCTTACATTAATAAGGTAAACTCTTAAGAGAGTTAGAAACCAGTCATACAAGCCAGGGGTCACAGACCCATCACTACATCAAACAACGGAAGCGAACAAGTTGTTCTAAACAACAAACTTAGCAAAGGGCCTAAGAGGCCATAACAAAAGTAGCGACCCTTCCATAGATCCTAGGCTGCTGCCCGGGAACCCCAACTACTCATCGACTTCGACGTAGAAACCACCTTCGGTTGGAGTAGCTTCATCTGTAGAAAACATCAACGAAGCAAGGCTGAGTACAGGGTGTACTCCGCAAGACTTATGGCTAGTGGAGTTATTTTGCATAAAGCCATCTTTCGTTTTCAAAACAAGATGGAGAAGAAACTCGTCTAGTCAGATCATTTTCAAAAGGGGATAAGAAAACTTCAACTATAGCTCTTAAATTCATCTTTGATATCCACCAAGAACCATCATCAACAAAACCTCTCTTCCCGGACTACCCCCTCAACAACCCCGAGGAAGTATTCCGGGTCTCACTTTAGTTGGCAAGTTTTATCATTCGGTTATAGTTTTCAATGATCACAGAATCCGTTCCCAAGTCGTCCATAACCGTGGACACGACTTTTCGAAAAGATTAATAACCCTGCAGGGGTGCACAACTTTACCCACACGTACCAACTGATTCTTAATGCCAATATATTAGCCCTCTTCCTTGGAAGGCCGGCAGAGAGTGGTTGACCACGACCTTTACCTTGCTTTCGCCGAGACCATGAGTCACGCACTAAGGAGATGCCGCCGTAATGGGTCGAGTCCCGAAGTCGGTCCCTAGCGATGTGAACAGGGTTTGAGATTCCCTGCCACGCTTACCTACCTATATGAATGCACCTCCTTCACCTCCATTCAAGAACAACCAATATGTGTATGTCGAATGGAAAGCCCAAACTATGTGACTCATGGAATCTACTAGGCAAGTTAGTTGGTCGAGGGGGTTTCCAGGCCCCCGAGTGGTTGTATGCTCGTCTTGGTTCAAGAGGCGAGAACATCAGGTCCTAAGGTGGCAAGTATGGGACTACAAAAACCACAACCCACAAGGCCTCCCATACCAGCCTTAGCATGTTTATCATCCACTTCTGATCACATCACCACATCCTTCCATACTAGATTCATTCGCATCTCCGGTGCATCACTTGAATGATCAGCATCGAAACACTAAGCATGGCTAAGCTTGACTGAACTTGTGGCACTAGCGACGCTCATAAGCCAAACCCTAGTTATGCTAGGAGCGGTGGATCAGGTAATATAGTTCACAGAGGATAAAATGCATCAGATAGGATTACTCTGTCTACTGATAAAAGACTGTTTGAACCGAATGCATATGACGAGAATGAAATACTTTGTAATCATAGGATTCATATGTATGAGTGGGTCTTCGCTTGCCTTGTCCGTTGTTGGACTGGTACTGCTCTTCGGTGGCGTTGACTTCAGCTTCGGGTTCAGTTCCTATTCGCGAGAACCAATCACCGAAAAAGAGGAAGCAACAGTCAACACATGGCATGTGCAATTCTCATACAATATGGATGATATGACAAGTTAAACGGTGTTAAATTGAACTCTAAAACATGCTTGGTCACTTTAAAGGGGGTTTCGAAAGTCCAAACCCTAAAACAGGGGGATCATCGGAATCACCTATGGGGTTCAATTGGTTCTTCTATTTAAACTTGATACCAAAGTTGATTAACAATGTATGATTATATCTTAGTTGGATAGGTTTAATTTTTCTGAACATTTTGGTATATTATTTGTATTTTTCTGATTTAAAATGAATTAGTTATGAATTTCACAAATTTTTAATTCATTTTAAACATTTTTGGAATATTTAAATTAATTTCCAAACTTGGGCCCACATGTCAGACTTTTATTATTTTCAGAAAACATTTACAGAAATGATTAAAACCCTGACAGGCAGGGCCCACCTGTCATATATTTTCCATTTAATAAAAACAATTACAAAAAACATTAAAGAAAATAAAAAAGAGATATGTCATCATGATGATGTCATGCTGACATCATCAACGCCATTGCTCCCAGGTTGAGCTCGGGGATGGAGATTGGGGACGTGCGTGCATGCGAGGCTAGGGGCATTAGGAAGAGGGCGTTGCGGGCTACCAGAAACTTGCGGTGCCGCTTGCAGGAGGTCACCGGAGACGGCGGCACAGCAACGAACAACGGCGGCGGGCGGCTCTCGCGGGGAGGACAACACAGAGGGGGAGAGGGAAAACGGAGGGTTGCGTTAGCACCGTGGGCTCACCGCGAGCACGACAGGGGTGGTGGCGGATTGACGGCCACAACGGCGGCGTCCGACGGTGTTTCGAGATCGATTCCGGGGAGAGGACAGCGTCCCAGCACGCGAGCTTCAAGGGGAAGAACGAGGGCAGCACGGCACATCCAGCGGTGGCGTCGGCTTGAGCTGGGATGGACGGAGACGACGGGGATGAGCGGCGGCAGAGCTAGGGTTCATCGGCCATGGCACAGGAGAGCTAGGGAGAGGGGGAAGTTGCGGGCTAGGGTTTGTCGGGGGCAGCTCTGGGGGTCTTATAGGCACTCGAGGGCGGCGGCACGAATAGCGGCGCTCGCCGGCGACGGTGGCGCCGCCAGCAAGGTGCTTAGCTCGATCTGGAGGTGGAAGACGGCCGACAGAAACGACGAACTGGTATGGGGCCAGGCTGGGTTGCTCTTGGGCCAGGCTTGGGCTCTGGGTGGGCTGCAGAAAAGGTTGCGCAGCTGCTACTGCTGGGCGACAGAGAGAGGGAGAAGAGGTGGGCTCGGCCTAGTAGCTAGGTTAGGATTAGATTTTTATTTCAGAAACCTTTTTCTTTTCTGTTTTTCTGATTTCCCTTGTGTATTTTGAATTTCAAATCTGTTTTGAATCTTTTCAACTTACAGAAACTTTTATAAGGTATATGAAATAGTGTGGGACCCTTTTATACACTTTGGGTTCCATTCATTTTGATAATTTTCCAAGATATGTAACCCATTTGAATGGTTTTGAAAGGGAAAATATTTAGGGTTTTGCTTGCTCTTATTTGGTTAAATCTAAGTGCAAGTGTAATGCATGCATGAAATTCTCAAACATAACTTATTTATATTACACAAAAGATGGTATGTTACACTAACTCTCCCGCACAACCCAGTAGTTTAAATTTAGATTTTTCCATTTAGTTTCAAACCTAGTTCAGACAGTAACTTTAAAAATTAATTTAGAGAGTTTTACTAAACCAAATTGCATGAAACTAATTTTGTTCGAAAGGTACGTAAATTCTTAATCCAAGCTAATTCGATTAAACCCATTTGAAATTATAGATCACATATAGTGAAAATAACAAGGCAGAAACTTTTCTGCATTCAAACATTTTTCAAAAATCAACCATAAATGCTTTTGAGTTGATTCCAACTCTCAAAAATCACATTTGACAAGACCTTTCTGAATATACAAAAATATCTAGGTTTACATGCAGTAATAATGGACAAGTAATAAAAGAATGCCCCATAGGCATTTCTAGTCACTTTAATTAATAAAAATAATAAGGTTAAACCCTATTAAATTGTGACACCACTTTAAATCACATTCCCAAGTATTAGAATATGTGATGATGACATGTGTCAACATGATCCCATATTTTAATTGGAGAATATTAAATCTTAAGTAGTTTTCATTGAGTAGAAATTACTTTTCTAAAATAAAATGAGTAAGACTAAACCTTTAATCCATGTGATGATTGTGATGATACTAGATCGTCTAGTGTGAACCTTTGTGTGCCAAATAGAAGTAGTTAAGTATTGTTTGGTGATTGTGTACCTCGTATTTATTTATAGACACTAGTACCGACCAAGGATAAAAAGAGGAAGGAGATTACTACAAAGAGGGAGTAGAGGAGAACTTCAACCACTGCACTGCTTAAGGCAATCCATCCTAGCAAGCTACCACTTGAAACTTTGCAAGCTAGATAACTTATGTAATGCATTAGGCATGCTTTGATTAGACAGCCTTGAGTACACTAAATCCCAATTTTACTTGCAAGCTTGATTATTTTATTTCTTTATCAAAGCTCCTTATTTATGTTTACTTAGTGACTTGTGTATTTTGGAAATATATTAGAGGTAGCTTAAAGAGCATAAAACTTGGCCTAAGTTAGATAAAACTAGATGTCATACTGAGGCATGAGATCTAGATCTGGATGAGTAACACTTGATTAGCACCCCTGATTAGTGATTACCCCCAACTGTAGTGGCTAGTGCTAAGCATAAAACTTGATCACTTTAGATGGGAAGACTTGGTGAAAATGGTTATGAAAACCTTAGAATGATGAGTCATTCTAATGAAATGTTTTGACATGTGTTATGAACACCAGATGATTTTGATGATGAAAATGTTGAGGCATGAGCCTTAATCCTTTATAAAACTAATGGTTGTATTCGGATGCGATACCATTCCAATTTTATCGTACAACCACAATACCCGAGTTTGGGTAGGGCTTGACTGGAAGTTTATATATCTTAGTATGGGTTCCCTTGTGGCTGAGGTTTGAGCTGAGGCTGCCTCGTGATGATTGTCCACCTATGTAGTGCCCAAGATGACAGATGGTCATGGTTGGGAGGCCAAACTCATAGGGGAGGTGCTTATACTAGGGTGTGTAATTGAAAGGTTAGGATTGATTATCCGCATACTGAGTATGGTGAATCGGGATTGTTCCTGACGGATGTATCGAATGTTGTGGTGAAAGTGTACCACCTCTGCGGAGTGTCAAACTATTCGAACAGCCGCGTCCGTGGTTATGGACAGTTGGAGTGGCCATACTGTTCCATCGGCAGATGTTTTCAAAATGACTTGTGAAATGAATCATGACTTTAACTTGACCACAACAGGGTTGTGAACATGAAAAACTAAGTTCCCACTTAAGTGTTATAAAAAATTAAACTAGTTTTCTTTACTGCTGAACTCAGCTAGAGATAAACCTGGCTTTTTGCAAAACAATCTAGAGCTTAGTATTCCTACTTGAACCACTTTACTTGTTAGTGATAGTTTGCGAGTACTTAAAGAGTACTCATGGCTTTGTCCCTGGCTATTCCTATGGCCAGATTATGAGGAGGATTACCAGGATGATGGACAACAGGAAGTCTACGACAACTAGGATCACCTCCCATCGTTAGCATTGCCTGTGACCCTGAAGATGGAGCTTCACCCACGCTACCGTTATTATATTATTCCGCTGCGTTGATTGTATTGAGACTGGATCATGAGATCCTTTATTTGTAAGACCTTTATTATGGTTTGTAATGGATGATGAACTATGGTAACAATCTGTTATGTCTCGCAAAAATGGTAATCCTGGGATTGCGATGTATGGCATAACAGGCATCTGGGATTAAAAATTCGGGTGTTGACAAGGGGTAACCTCAACTTGATGATGCTCTAGTTGTGACTGAATGGATGGGGCTGCATCTTCTCATGACCCTGTAGTGCTCTTATGATACATCCTTGGTGAAGAAGTTTTTCTCCACTCTCGTGATTTGTAGAGATGAGCGTCGCACTATGAAGTGGATGTCAGGTGGCAATTTTGTCCAAGCTAATTTCCGCATATTCTCTCAGGTGCTTGGTTACCCCTTCAATGGTCGAGATTCTGCTTGTGGTCATCGCATCATCACTCCTATCAAGCCCAACAAGGACACTTTTCTCTCTCCTTGCTATAGTACAGATGTTGTTGTTGGCAAGCTTTCAGGCCTCGCCCCACTCTATGCACAGCTGGTCGGTATTTTTTTGGATTGTATCACTCCAAGTAGGGGAAACAATGAAAATATTCAGGGTCACCTCGTGCAGATGCTTGCCTTTGCTCATGAATGTGCAATATTGATGGTCATCTCATGGATGTGATGGAATTTATCTACCATGAGATGACTAATGTTATGTTCAATAGGCTCTCTATTCCATATGCTACCCTTATCATGATGCTCATCAAGCATATGCTCCCTCATGAGGATTTCAGTGGAAAGCTTGATGGTCGACACAAAGTGAAGAACATCTACAACAAGTCTAGGAAGACCTCTCATCCCACTTCAGCTCTAGAGTTGTTCATGAGAGATGCTAGGACTAGTGGGGGAAGGCCCCCTATGTCGTATGTTGCCCGTGAGGTGAAGCGACTCAACTGGTTTCAGCGTAACATTCTATGCATGGGCTGGACACTCACAAGGGGCAGTATGAGGCTTACCGGCAGCGCTATGACATGGCTCACACCCAGCAGGTTATCCTCCACCATGTCTCCGGGGCATCAGGCAACCCTCCTACTCCTTCAGCTCCCACTCCGTATACTCAGTGGAATCTTACGGAATAAACTATGGTGAGCTCGAGCGTCACTTGTTCCCTACCCAGGCTAAAGAACCTACCCCTCCGGCTGCTGATGATGAGGACGATGAGGAGGAGTATGACGATGAGGATGATGATGAGGACAAGGAGTGATCTCTTGGGACGCTAGCATCGCTCTTTTCCCTTTTTTCATTTCGATGCCAAAGCTGGAGAAGTAGTTCTATTAGGATGTCGTGGATTTGCATGGGTCGAGCACAAACATTTGCAATTTTTATCATTTTCTTTATCATTGCCTGTGCCCATTTAGCGTTGAACTTTACTTGCTATTTGGTTTGTGATTGTGTGAGCCTATGTGTTTGGTTGTGTGAGACTATGTATCTACATTGGTTATCTTTGCAATTATCTATATGGATTTATCTCTATGCAAGTCTATATGCTATGAAATTACAGTATTATCTCTATGGATGCATCCAAATGGTATTAATGTTTTAAGCCTCAATAAGTGTTTGTTATATTGTCTATCTCTATATTATTGAGGACTTCATTTTCCGGTGGTATGATATTTTCCTCTAACTCATCATTTGATCTTAGTTTCCAAATCATGAAAAGTCTCGTACCTTCTTGTGTGCATTTGTATTCAAATGCAAACTTGTTATATGCACACATTTAGGGGAGCCTTTTTCATACTTGGAATGATGTTGTTAGTAGGGTTTTATTGCAAATCCTAGCATTGTCATCTAACACCAAAAAGGGGAGATTGAAAGAACATTTCATGATCCCTAGTGTTTTGTGTGTTAGATAGCAATACCAAGGATTATTTGATGTGTGTTTAGTGCTGCAGATTAATGTACACACATAAAGCAGCTAAACCAGAATTTTGGGGGTGAATTATCCGCCCCTGGGTTGATGTACAAAGGAGGCAAGGCACGTCACTCTATATGGCGGGCGGATTTTCGTACGGATTGTTCGACCAGGGCTAGAGTTTTTGCCCGGGCCGGATAATCCGCCCCTAGGATTTTTGTCAAAGACGGACAAGGCGCGTATGTATGGGAGGCAGATTTTCCCTCGGATTGTCTGGCCAGTGCTGGAGTTTTGGCCCGAGCCGAATAATCCACCCCACCAGGGGGGCCGGATAATCCACCCCCAGGAATTTTAAGAAAGCCAAGGCACGTCAAGTGGTATAGGGTGAAATTTTGGCCCAGAAAATCCGAATCCCGGCCGGAGATTTGCCCCAACCAGATAATCCGGCCCGCACTTGGGGCGGATAATCCAGCCCCAAACTTCTCCAAAAGCTGGTTTTGGCAGGGGTATAAATACCCCAATTGATCCTTCTGCCAGAACTCTTGATTCATTTTGAAAAGGTGCTATGTTGTTCATCTAGTCCCAAATCGAGATCTCCACATTCAACCACCCAAAGGCTCCGATATTTGGGGAATCGAAGGAGGAGGCTTCGATCTTCATCAGCACCAACCAAGCTCTTAAATTCCCCTCCATTCACTTGGAGTATTCTTGATCTAGTATTTCTTGCAAATATCTAGATCTCTATTTTGGTTGTTGATTAAACTTGTTCTTGTGGCAGCTTGTTGTCATCATGTGAGCCTCCAATTCAGTTGTGGATGTGTGCCCCGCTAGTGTTGTAAAGGCACCGGTTCCCGCCTCAAAGGGACCCAATAGTGGAAAGGTGGAACAGGCCTTTGGCGGCAAGATCCATCGGAGAACAGGGTGAGGCATATTTTGGCGTGGTGGTCTTAGTACCGCCTACCCCTCCAACACAGACGTACTTTCTTAACAAGGAAGGAACTACGGTTAAACAAATCCTGTATCTTCACGTGCTCCACTACGGTTAGCTCGTTCCTCACTTTTACTCGCTTAGAAGATAGGTTTGCATATAGGGAAATTCTCCGTAGTTGCATATCTAGAGAATTTACCTTTGTTTTAATCCTAAAATTGAAAAGAATTAAAATTTGGAGTAGCACCTATTCACCCCCCCTCTAGGTGCACATACGATCCATTTCAATGAGCAGCACCTGCCAAAGCCAATGATGATAAAAGTAATCGACATCAAGAACATGTGGGATGAGCATGCCTTCCCTGAGCCAGGAAAGAAGGCAAAGACCTTGGAGCCGAGAGAGAAGCGAAAGGGAGATCTTCTTGAAGTATGGAAAAGGAGGTCTGTTTTGTGGGACTTGGAATATTGGACGTTACTTGAGACTCCAAATTGTCTCGACCTCATGCATATCACAAAGAATGTGTGTGAGAGTTTGCTTGCTACACCGTTTAACATGCCAAACAAGACAAAAGATGGACCCAAGGAAGGAGAGATTTGATCTAGTCTAATATAAGGACAGACCTTCACAGAGGTTATGAGAAGGAAAACACAGCTAAGGGAAAAATTGTTAACATCGACACTTGCCCTGCCTCTTAATTCACTTTAACTCCGGATGAGCTTTACCAAGTATTCAAGTGCCTTGTTGTATCAAATTTAGTTCTGGTTACTGTGGGCTCACAAAAAGATAGCTATGTAGGGGTTCGTAGCATGGAAAACAAAAAAATTCTACCGCATGCACACAAACAAGCCAAGATCTATCTACTAGATTGTAGCAACGAGTCGATTAGAGTACTCACCCTCGAAGATTCCAAAGCGGTTAACGAGAGCAGATTCTCGTGGGTGATGTAGTCGTACACTTGCCGATCTCAAGATCACGTAGACGATCCTTCTTGCGCTGCGTTCTGGCAGCGCTTCCTCAGTTGGTCACACGTTCGGTACTCAATGAAGACCTTCCTGTCCATTGTTCTAGCAGGCAGCGGAGGTTGTAGTTCTCCCCTCGCGATTCCGGCAGAATGACGGCGTGGTGTCGGAAGTAGAGGGAAGATCCCACAGAGCTTCTCCTAAGCCGGTGCGAGTTATGGTGGATCTAGGGTTTCCGTCGATCTAGGTTTAGAAGGCCGGAGAGGAGGAGGAGGTGTCGGCGGCAGCTAGGGCGACGGCAACGGGCCGGCGGCGGTGCAGGGCGGCGGCGCAGGGCTGCGGCGCACGGGTGGGGAGGGCTGGTGTTGTGCGCTTTGGGGCAGCCCTCCCCTTCTATTTATGAGAGGGAGGGAAGCCTTGGGAGAGGGGAGTTTGAATCCATACCCAAACCCAAGTTTGAAAGAAGAAAGGACTCTTTCCTTCTTCCACTAGGAAACTATTGTTCCAGTTTGACTTTTCAAACCTCCCTTTTGACTTTCAATTTAGAGCTTTATCTCTCTCTCGCAAATGCCCAACCAAGTGATCTAGAACATGATCCAATCATTCCACTTACCCATGACACATTCATGGAACATTCCCCTTCCGGTCCGGTAAACCTTCTAGACCCTTCTAGAACCTCTCCGATGAAATCATCGAAATCATTTCCGAACTCCAAAATCGGACTTTACGTATATGATCTTATTCTCCGGACCATTCTGGATGTCCTCGTGATATCCCGGATCCCATCCGAGACTCCGAACAACATTTGGTCTCCCTACTTACATTCCATATCTACTAAACAACATCGAATCCTTAAGTGTGTCTCCCTACGGTTCGTGAATTATGCGGACATGATCGAGACACTTCTCCGATCAATAACCAATAGAGGAATCTGGAAATTTATATGGCTCCCACATATTTCTACGATTACTTTGTGATCGAATGAACCACATACATACGATACCAATTTCCCTTTGTCTCGCGATAGTTTACTTATCCGAGGTTTGATCATCGGTATCTCTACATACCTAGTTCAACCTCGTTAACGATAAGTACTCTTTTCTCGTTCCCGTGATATGTGATCCCTTGTGAGCCAATCACATGCTTGCAAGCTAATTGGATTACATTTCACTGAGAGATCCCAGAGTATATCTATCTGTCATATGGATGGACAAATCCCACTCTTGATCCATGTGCCTCAACACATACTTTCCGAACACTCAATGCCACCTTTATAGCCACCCAGTTACGGTGTGGTGTTTGATGTCATCAAAGCATCCTTCTGGTGATGGTGTTTAGCATGATCTCATGGTCGAAGGAATTAGGTTACTATGTATCAGAAAGCTTATAGCAAACGAACTATTGAAATGACTTGATCTTTATGCTACGCTTATCTATAGGAGTATGTCCATCATACCATTCTCCTAATGATATGATCTTGTTGTCAATAACATCTCAATGTTCATGATCGGGAAACCACGATCATCTATCAACCAACAAGCTAGTATTACAAAGAGGCTTTACTAGGGACTCTAATTTAGTTTACAAATCACACAAGTATTAATGTTTTCGGTTAATACTATTATAGCATGAATGTAAACATTTATCATAAACACAAAGATATAATAATAACCACTTTTATTATTGCCTCTAGGGCATATCTCCAACAGTCTCCCACTTGCACTAGAGTCAACTAATCTAGATTACATGGTAATATACCGAACACCCATGGCGGTTTGGTGTTGGTCATGTTTTGCCCTCAGGAGAGGTTTAGTCAACGGATCGGACACATTCAGATCTATGTGTACTTTGCAAATCTTTATGTCATCATATTGGACATGCTCTCGAATAGCATGAAAATGTAGCTTGATGTGCTTCAGCTTCTTGTGTGACCTTGGTTCTTGCGCATTGGCTATGGCGCCCGTGTTATCACAGTAGATAGACATTGGGTCCAGCACACTTGGAACCACACCGAGCTCTGCAATGAACTCCTTCATCCATATTGCCTCTTGTGAAGCCTCTGAAGTAGTTATGTATTCCGATTCAGTTGAAAATCTCGCCATAATGCTTTGCTTTGCACTCCTCCAGCTAACTGCTGCACCATTCAAAGTAAATATGTATCCAGATTGAGATTTAGAATCATCCGGATCGGTGTTCGAACTAGCATCGGTGTAACCATTAACAACGAGCTGTTCATCACCTCCATAATAAAGAACCATATCCTTAGTTCTTCTCAAGTACTTAAGGATGTTTTTTGACCGCTGTCCAATGATCCACTCCTGGATCACTTTGATATCTGCTAGTCAAACTAACATCATATGCAATGTCGGGTCTAGTACATAGCATGGCATACATAAGAGATCCTATGGTTGAGGCATAGGGAGTTTTACTCATCCTTTCTCTATCTTCTTCCATCGCAGGACTTTGAGTTTTACTCAAGGTCGTATTGGAACTTGGGCAAGAATCCTTTTTTTGCTATCTTCCATTCCAAACCTCTTTAGAACTTTGTCCAAATATGTACTCTGTGACAATGATATTAGGCGTCTCGATCTATCTCTATAAATCTTTATGCCTAATATGTAAGCTGCTTCGCCAAGATCTTTCATTGAAAAACTATTATTCAAATAATCCTTGACACTATTAAGAAGGTCTACATCATTCCCAATCAACAATATGTCATCTACATATAGTATTAAGAATGCTACAGAGCTCCCACTCACTTTCTTGTAAATACAAGCTTCTCCATAAGTTTGTATAAAACCAAAACTTTTGATCACCTTATCAAAACATTGATTCCAACTCCGGGATGCTTGCTTCAATCCATAAATGGACCGTTGAAGTTTGCATACCTTGTTAGCATCTTTAGGATCGACAAAACCTTTGGGTTGTACCATATACAACTCTTCATCAATGTCTCCATTGAGGAACGCCGTTTTGACATCCATCTTCCATATCTCATAATCATAATATGTAGCGATTGCTAACAAAATTCTCACAGACTTTAGCTTCGCTACTAGTGAGAAAGTCTCATCGTAGTCAACTCCTTGAATTTGTCAAAACCCTTTTGCGACAAGTCGAGCTTTATAGACAGTAACATTACCATCAGCATCTATTTTCTTCTTGAAGATCCATTTGTTCTTGACAGCCTTCCGGCCATCCAGTAAGTCCACTAAAGTCCATACTTGGTTTTCGTACATGGATCCAATCTCGGATTTCATGGCTTCTTGCCATTTATTGGAATCTGGGCTCATCATCGCATCCTCATATGTCGCAGGGTCATCGGTGTTGTCCACCAACATGACACTCATAACGGGATCATACCAATCAGGAGTGGTACGATTTCTCGTTGACCTGCGAGGTTCCGTAGTTACTTCAACCGAAGTTTCATGATCAACATCACTAGCTTCCTCTCTTATTGGTGTAGGCGCCACAGGAACTATTTCTGGTGTTGCGCTACTCGCAAGTTCGAGAGAAGGTTCAACAACCTCGTTGAGTTCTACTTTCCTTCCAGTCACTTCTTTCGAGAGAAACTCCTTCTCTAGATAGGATCCATTCTTGGCAACGAATATTTTACCCTCGGATCTATGATAGAAGGTATACCCAATAGTTTACTTCGGGTATCCTATGAAGAAGCATTTTTCCACTTTGGGTTCAAGCTTGTCGGGCTGTAACTTCTTTACATAAGCTTCGCAACCCCAAACTTTAAGGAACGACAATTTAGGTTTCTTCCCAAACCATAATTCATACGGTGTCATTTCAACGGATTTAGATGGTGCCCTATTTAAAGTGAATGCAGCTGTTTCTAATGCATAACCCCAACATCATAGCGGTAAATCTATAAGTGACATCATAGAACGAACCATATCTAAAAGAGTTCGATTACGATGTTCGGACACACCATTACGTTGTGGTGTTCCCGGCGGTGTCAATTGTGAAAGTATTCTGCATTTCTTCAAATGATCGCCAAACTCTTAACTTAGATACTCACCTCCATGATCAGATCATAGAAATTTAATCTTCTTGTTACGTTGATTCTCTACCTCACTTTGAAATTCCTTAAACTTCTCGAAAGTTTCGGACTTATGTTTCATGAAATAGATATACCCATACCTACTCAAGTCATCCGTGAAGGTAAGAACATAACGATAACCACCGCACGATGCTACACTCATTGGGCCACACACATTGGTATGTATGATTTCCAATAAGTCCATAGCTCGCTCCATCATACCAGAAAATGGAGTCTTAGTCATTTTACCCATCAGACATGCTTCGCATCTTTCAAGTGATTCGAAATCAAGTGATTCAAGAAGTCCATCGTAATGGAGTTTCTTCATACGCTTCACTCTAATGTGACCAAGACAACAGTGCCACATATAGGTCGAGTTATCGCTCAATTTCAAACGTTTAGCTTCAATGTTATTAATATGTGTATTACTACAACCGAGATTCAATAAGAATAGACCATATATCAAAGGTGCATGTGCATAAAACATATTACTCATATAAATCAAACAACCATTATTCTCGGACTTAAACAAGTAACCGTCTCGCAGTAAACATGATTCGGATATAATGTTCATGCTCAACGCAGGCACCAAATAACAATTATTTAAGTATAAAACTAATCCTGATGGTAGATGAAGAGGTAGCGTGCCGACCGCGATCACATCAACCTTTGATCCATTTCCAACGCGCATCGTCACCTTGTTCTTCGCAAGTTTCCGTCTATTTTGCAACACCTGTTTCGAGTTACAAATATGAGCAACTGAACCAGTATCAAATACCCAGGCACTACTATGAGTACTAGTAAGATACACATCAATAACATGTATATCGAATATACCTTTCTTATTTATGTTGCCGTTCTTCAAATCCACCAAGTACTTAGGGCAATTCCGCTTCCAGTGACCTTCTCCCTTGCAGTAAAATCACTCAGTATCAGCTTAAGGCCCGGCCTTGGTCTTCTTCGCCGGCGCGGTAACTTTCTTACCGCCCTTCTTGAAGTTTCCCTTTTTCTTAGACTTTCCTTGCTTCTTGAATTTGGTGGTCTTATTGACCAACAACACTTGGTGCTCTTTCTTGATCTCCACTTCCGCAGACTTTAACATGGAGAAGAGTTTGGGCAACGACTTGTCCATGTTTTGCATATTGTAGTTCATCACAAAGTTCTTGTAACTTGGTGGTAGTGATTGGAGGACACGGTGAATCCCCAAAGCATTAGGAATCACTATACCCAAGCTCTGAAGCTTGCTTGCGTGCCCAGACATCTTAAGCACGTGCTCACTAACGGAGCTTGCCTCTTCCATCTTGTAGTTAAAGAACTTTTTAGAAGCCTCATAACTCTCAACTGCCGCGTGAGCCTCAAATATCATTTTTAGTTCACGGACAATATCATGTGGGTCATGGTTCTCAAACCTTTTCTGAAGCTGTGGGTCATGGTTCTCAAACACACTGAACTATGGAGTACTGATTCTTCCGAGTGAGGAAAACATTCTTCACCTCATCGGTAGCATCAGCTGCAGGTGGGTCACCCAGCGGTGCATCCAGCACATAGGTCAAATTACCAACATTGAGGACAATCCTCAAATTCCGGAGCCAATCCGCGAAGTTGCTTCCATTGTTTTTCAACTTTTCTTTCTCTAGGAACGCATTAAAATTGATGGTAGGGGCCGCCATTGATCTACAACATATGTCGTGGTATTGCCGACGAGTACGCCATGGAGGGGTCCTCACAGTGCGTGTTTAGAGACGTGGGGGAAGGCGGACGATTTATGGGTACGAGGTAACACAGCTTACCCAAGTTCAAATCCCACGACGGTGGCGGAATCCTACTCCTGCTATAAATCACTATAAGGGCAATACGCCGAGTTACAGAGATAGGTTCGCTGTGCGAGGTTGTATGAATTGATGCCCTAAAAGCTCGCATAGGCCCGACTTATATAGTCGCCAGGTCCTAGGGTTACAGGGAAAAGTCCTAGCCGGACAGGTTACAGAGTCCTACACCGTTTATTACTAGTCTTGTGTATCTTGCACTCCAAGGCTCCGGGTACGTTGGTGACTCCAACCGTAGCCTTCCTTTATCCGTCATGGGCCTTCCTTCTGGATCCATCTAACCGGGCCGCCCAGCAGGCCATGGGCCATGCTACCAACTATGGGCCGCCCGGGTTATCCGGATAGGAGACATGCTATGAGGATACCCATATAGCATATCCCCAACAACATATTTGCAATAGTTTAGACTAAGTTTATGACAAACTGAGTTCCAATTAATAGTTAAATTAATCTATGTGAACTCCCACTCAAAACAATATCCCTCACATTGTTTTAGTGATCACACGAACCAAATCCACTACATCAAAACCGATCATCACGAGAGTTGATGTAGCTTCAATGGCGAACAATCAACATGTTCATCATATCTACTATATGACTCATGCTTTACCTTTCGGTGATCCGTGTTCCGAGACCATGTCTGTACATGTTAGGCTCATCAAGATCAAACCTTAGCTTCCGCATGAGCAAATCTGGCTTGCTCCCGTTGTATACACTCGCAGAATCTAACACACCCGATCATCATGTGGTGCTTCAAAAAAACGAGCTTTAGTAATGGTGCTTACTAAGGATGAACACTTTATAACTTGAAATTTTTGTGAGAGGGATCATCTTATAATGCTACCGTCGCGAACTAAGCAATACAAGATGCATAAAAGGATTAACATCACATGCAATTCATAATATGTGATATGATATGGCCTTTCTTCTTGTGCTTCTGATCTCCATCTTCAAGCACGAACATGATCTCCATCATCATCGGCATGGCGTCAAGGTTAATGGCGCTGCTTCATGGTTGTCGTCCACCAGCATCAACTATTACAACTACTTTGAATAATAGACACGCAGGTCTTAACGAAATTAAAAGACAACCATATGGCTCCTCCGATTGCCGACTTACAATAATAAACATTGCATACATCATATATAATCACAATTATGGCCATATCACATCACAGCATACCCCTGAAAAACAAAGTTAGACGCCTCTAATTTTCTTTGCATGTTTTACGTGGTTTGGAGCTTTCAAAAAGTGTCGTTCTAACTTACGAACAAGAACCACAACGTTGATACTAGTATTGTTAATCACCCGTTGTAAATTGAATCTTAACTATGTTGGGAGAAACAGGCACCCGCAAAGCCACTTATGCAATACAAGTTGCATGTCAAGCGTGGAGTAAGTCTCATAAACGATGTCATGTAAGGTTAGCCCGGGCCGCTTCATCCCACCATCCCGCAAGATGCAAAGTACACAAGAAGCAATCAACAACAAAAGCATCAACGCCCACAATGACCATTGTGTTCTACTCGTGCAACAGATCTACATATAGATACGGCTCTGATACCACTGTAGGGGTTCGTAGCATGGAAAACAAAAAAATTCTACCGCATGCACACGAACAAGCCAAGATCTATCTACTATATTGTAGCAACGTGTCGATTAGAGTACTCACCCTCTAAGATTCCAAAGCGGTTAACGAGAGCAGATTCTCGTGGGTGATGTAGTCGTACACTTGCCGATCTCAAGATCGCGTAGACGATCCTTCCGGCGCTGCGTTCCGGCAGCGCTTCCGCAGTTGGTCACACGTTCGGTACTCGATGAAGACCTTCCTCTCCCTTGTTCCAGCAGACAACGGAGGTTGTAGTTCTCCCCTCGTGATTCTGTCAGCACGACGGCGTGATGTCGGAAGTAGAGGGAAGATCCCGTAGGGCTTCGCCGAAGCCGGTGCGAGATATGGTGGATCTAGGGCTTTCGGCAATCTAGGTTTAGAAGGCCGGAGAGGAGGAGGAGGTGTTGGCGGCGGCTAGGGCGACGGTGATGGGCCGGCGGAAGCGCAGGGCAGCGGCACGGCGGCAGCGGCAGCTGGCGGCGGCAGTGTGCAGCGGCTTGGGCGGCGGAGGCGGCGCACGGGTGGGGAGGGCTGGTGTTGTGCGCTTTGGGGCAGCCCTCCCCTTCTATTTATGAGAGGGAGGGCAGCCTTGGGAGAGGGGAATTTGAATCCATACCCAAACCCAAGTTGGAGAGAAGGAAGGACTCTTTCCTTCTTCCACTAAGAAACTATTGTTGTAGTTTGACTTTTCAAACCTCCCTTTTGACTTTCAATTTAGAGCTTTATATCTCTCTCGCAAATGCCCAACCAAGTGACCTAGGACATGATCCAATCATTCCACTTACCCATGACACATTCATGGACCATTCCCCTTCCGGTCCGGTGAACCTTCTAGACCCTTCTAGAACCTCTCCGATGAAATCATCAAAATCATTCCCGAACTCCAGAATCGGACTTTCCTTATATGAATCTTATTCTCCGGACCATTCCGGATCTCCTCGTGGTATCCTGGATCCCATCCGAGACTCCGAACAACATTCGGTCTCCCTACTTACATTCCATATCTACTAAACAACATTGAATCCTTAAGTGTGTCTCCCTACGGTTCGTGAATTATGCGGACATGATCGAGACACTTCTCCGATCAATAACTAATAGAGGAATCTGGAAATTCATATGGCTCCCACATATTTCTATGATTACTTTGCGATCGAATGAACCACATACATATGATACCAATTTCCCTTTGTCTCGCGATAGTTTACTTATCCGAGGTTTGATCGTCTGTATCTCTGCATACCTAGTTCAACCTTGTTAACGATAATGTAACATCCAAAAAATCATGATTTCAAAGCTTGCATATCATTCATGCATTCATAATCATTTTAGGATCATTTCAAATAAGATTTCAAAAACAGGACCATCTAATGTTCATTATTTTATGTAAGTATGCTATGGCCTTATTGCTACCTTCTAATGAGAAATGTACTTATTTTAATCAGTAATGTTTTGAGTTCAAACTTAAGTGTTGTTTCTAAAGTTTGGTCAAGGGTTCAAAACAAATATAGTTTTAAAACCATTTTCAAAACATATTCATATCAAGTGCTATGACACTGTTTATTTTGATTATTTCAAAGGGACAAGCAAGTACAGAGAGAACCACTTGGTTTTATGCCCAAAAACATGAAGGATACATTTTACAAAAATCCAGAAGTGGTTTAAATTCGAACTCATTTGAAACTCATTTGAATTTGGTTCCTCAAAATACAAATAGAAATAGAAAAAGATTAAAGAAATGGAAATGGGCTGGCGCCAGCATTTCGTCCCAACAACAGAACCAGCCCACCCGGGCCAGTCCCCTCTCACTCTGATTCTCACCCGCGTGAGCACCCCCCCCCCCCTCTCACTGACGCCCCGGACCCACCTGCCCCGTCATCGTCGTCCCCAAACCCCGCCCACGACCGAGCCCTCCGCCGTTTCCTCCCCCTCGTCACTGTCGTTGATTGTGTGAGTTATTGCCGTTGATTCGCCGAGTAACTCCTCGTCCAGCTCCGGCTACTTAAACCCCACAGTCCTCGCTCCATTTTCCCCCACTCAATTTCCTCTGAACGCCGCCAGGCTGCTCGCTTTTCTCTCCACATCTCCGTTGTCCCGACAAACTCCGGCGACCGATTGTGGTAAGCCTCGTGCGCGCCTCGCTCTCTGGTTCATGCAAGCTTGTCCGCTATCACTTTGCGCATCTCCTGACATTTGCCGTTTGCTTTATTTCGCACCAGAGCGTTGACTCCGTCGAGCACCGCAAACTCCCGACGCCGTCTCCAACTCCGACAAGGAATTTCGGTGAGGTTCGACCACCCCGTGCCTTCCCCTTGACCCTATCAAGTTCACCTGAACGTTGTGCACACACTGATGCCTTCCATTTGTGTTAGGGCGGATCAGAACGTCGCCAACGTCGCCGTCCACCTAAGCCCGACGCTGTCCCCGACTCCGACGAGCTCCCACGGCCACAGCAGTTTGCCCCTGTCCACGCCAACAACATCGGGAGCTTCCTCGCAACCTTGCGACGCTGGTAAGCATCACCACTGCCCCTAGCACTTGCTAGAATCGCCGCACCATCGCTGGCATTAGCGCCTCCGCCGCCAGCAACCAATTGCGCCGCCGGTTTTAGGTCAAAGCGTTTTGATCCACTGGATCTAGATCCAGTGGTTTAGATTAGATGCCAAGCCGAAGAGGTACGGGCAGATCTGAGTTGTTGGATCTTATTTAGATCTAACGGTGCGCGAGTGTGATCCAGTGCGAATCGGTACCAACCAACCAGATGCTGCCGCGTGGCATGTGTTTCGTTTTAAAAATATGAATTAGATCTATTAGATATTTAAACTTGTTTAATTCATAACTTTTGATTCCCACGTCCAAATTTGACAAATTTTATATCATTGGAATCAGTAGAGAAAATCCTTTCCAATTATGCAATGTGTTTAATGTTTTGCCTCTGTGAAAATGGTTGTTTTTGCAGAAAAATTTGTAGGCATAATTTGGGTATAATAATTATTTGAAAAATGTTTTATTGTTCAAATAAAGTTTGTTTGGAAAGTTTTGAACTTGTTTAAAATTCAGTACTGTGCACTTGTATTGTTGGGTGTAGAAAATCATCACATGGCATTTTGCATGCATCCATATATTTTTGCTTGTATATATTTTGTATGTGATTTTGGTGCTATTATTTTATGTGTAGATTTTGGTGCAAATAGTGACTGTGATTGTGAGGATTGTTGCTACTCTCCAAACTACCAAGGCAAGTGGTGCTTCATGATATTATTCCTATGTTTTTCAACTATGCACTAGAAATATTTTGCTAGACTTGCATGAATATTTTGATCTATATGCTATGCTTGGGAAATCCTAGTAGTTGTATAATTGCTAGAAATTTCTAAGTTAAGATGCTTATCTATGCCATGCTTAGCCTAGATAGTAGCAACCAAGGGTGGTTATATATTCATGCTATGATAAAATATTTCTAAGTCTTTGGACTTGTGTTTTGCTTAATAAAACAACTAAGTGAATGAAACACCTGGGTGGAATGGAAGGAATGGTTTGTGTTGAGTGGTTACACAAGGCCCATTTCTATGGTTTACCTTGTGTATCTCACTTGTGGAAAGCCACCCAGGAACAAAGGGATTTGAGATGCCAAATGTTAAGAAGCTTCTAGTGCAGCCACTTGGCATTATGGGCTCTGCCTGGATCATATAGGTTGCAATAACTTAGCCATTTGGACAGTTGGTGGTAGTGGGATGATAGGTTGGAGCGCGTCCATTTGGTATAAGGGAAGGCTTCTGAAAGGTCCTGTCTTGGTGAAAATCAAGTCTTGTGGGGAAAGTGCACAACCTCTGCAGATGGAAGAATCTAAGTACTTAGCCATGTCCCTGGTATTGGACAACTTGAGCATCAAGACATGGAAGCTATCAAGAATCTCCTCATCCCAATTTCTAAGTAAAACTTGTGGTTGAACAAGGTTGAAGGTTCCCCAATTTCTATTGAGGTTCCTTGGGAAAGATTTTGTCAAAGGAAAACTTAGTGTTTTCAACTAATAGGAAAAACCTATTTTGAGCAAAGCAAGCCTAAGCTACACTTAGCCAAATGCATATAGTATCTAGTTGCTAATATTATTCTAAGGTATCACTTGCCAATACTATTCCAATGTATTGACCACTGTGGCTGTAACTTGTGATGTTGCAGGTTATTCTGATGATGATTAGGGGTTATGAGTCTACACTCAACATGCTTGCCTGTGGCACATGAAGATGAATACTTATTTATCTTATTATATTTTTGAACTCTTGTATTAGGCTTGTGGCCATGGAGTTTGTAAAAGACTATGTTTGTCTCTGGAATGATATGTAATAATGACCTTTGTTTCTGTGTACTTCATCTTAAACTGTGGATGCTAGCATTGATCCAGGGACTAGCATTGCAATCACAGGGATCCTTACCTTTATAAAGGGAGGGATCTTACAGATAAGTACTCTTTTCTCGTTCCCGTGATATGTGATCCCTTGTGAGCCAGTCACATGCTTGCAAGCTAATTGGATGACATTTCACTGAGAGGGCCCAGAGCATATCTATCCGTCATATGGATGGACAAATCCCACTCTTCATCCATGTGCCTCAACACATACTTTCCGAACACTCAATGCCACCTTTATAGCCACCCAGTTACGGTGCGGTGTTTGATGTCATCAAAGCATCCTTCCAGTGATGGTGATTAGCATGATATCATGGTCTAAGGAATTAGGTTACTATGTATCAGAAAGCTTATAGCAAACGAACTATTGAAATGACTTGATCTTTATGCTACGCTTATCTATAGGAGTATGTCCATCATACCATTCTCCTAATGATATGATCTTGTTGTCAATAACATCTCAATGTTCATGATCGGGAAACCACGATCATCTATCAACCAACAAGCTAGTATTACAAAGAGGCTTTACTAGGGACTCTAATTTAGTTTACAAATCACACAAGTATTAATGTTTTTGGTTAATACTATTATAGCATGAATGTAAACATTTATCATAAACACAAAGATATAATAATAACCACTTTTATTATTGCCTCTAGGGCATATCTCCAACAGTCTTCCACTTGCACTAGAGTCAACTAATCTAGATTACATGGTAATATACCGAACACCCATGGCGGTTTGGTGCTGGTCATGTTTTGTCCTCGGGAGAGGTTTAGTCAACGGATCTGACACATTCAGATCTGTGTGTACTTTGCAAATCTTTATGTCACCATATTGGACATGCTCTCGAATAGCGTGAAAACGTAGCTTGATGTGCTTCAGCTTCTTGTGTGACCTTGGTTCTTGCGCATTGGCTATGGCGCCCATGTTATCACAGTAGATAGACATTGGGTCCAGCGCACTTGGAACCACACCGAGCTCTGCAATGAACTCCTTCATCCATATTGCCTCTTGTGAAGCCTCTGAAGTAGTTATGTATTCCGATTCAGTTGAAGATCTCGCCACAATGCTTTGCTTTGCACTCCTCCAGCTAACTGCTGCACCATTCAAAGTAAATATGTATCCAGATTGAGATTTAGAATCATCTGGATCGGTGTTCCAACTAGCATCGGTGTAACCATTAACAACGAGCTATTCATCACCTCCATAAGAAAGAACCATATCCTTAGTTCTTCTCAAGTACTTAAGGATGTTTTTTGACCACTGTCCAATGATCCACTCCTGGATCACTTTGATATCTGCTAGTCAAACTAACATCATATGCAATGTCGGGTCTAGTACATAGCATGGCATACATAAGAGATCCTATGGCTGAGGCATAGGGAGTTTTACTCATCCTTTCTCTATCTTCTTCCATCGCAAGACTTTGAGTTTTACTCAAGGTCATATTGGAACATGGGCAAGAATCCTTTTTTGCTATCTTCCATTCCAAACCTCTTTAGAACTTTGTCCAAATATGTACTTTGTGACAATGATATTAGGCGTCTCGATCTATCTCTATAAATCTTTATGCCTAATATGTAAGCTGCTTCGCCAAGATCTTTCTTTGAAAAACTATTTATTCAAATAATCCTTGACACTATTAAGAAGGTCTACATCATTCCCAATCAACAATATGTCATCTACATATAGTATTAAGAATGATACAGAGCTCCCACTCACTTTCTTGTAAATACAAGCTTCTCCATAAGTTTGAATAAAACCAAAACTTTTGATCACCTTATCAAAACGTTGATTCCAACCCCGGGATGCTTGCTTCAATCCATAAATGGACAGTTGAAGTTTGCATACCTTGTTAGCATCTTTTGGATCGACAAAACCTTTGGGTTGTACCATATACAACTCTTCATGAATGTCTCCATTGAGGAACGCCGTTTTGACATCCATATGCGATATCTCATAATCATAATATGTAGCGATTGCTAACAAAATTCTCACAGACTTTAGCTTCGCTACTAGTGAGAAAGTCTCATCGTAGTCAACTCCTTGAATTTGTCGAAACCCTTTTGCGACAAGTCAAGATTTATAGACAGTAACATTACCATCAGCATCTGTTTTCTTCTTGAAGATACATTTGTCTCGCAATAGTTTACTTATCCGATGTTTGATCGTCGGTATCTCTGCATACCTAGTTTAACCTTGTTACCGATAAGTACTCTTTTCTCGTTCCCGTGATATGTGATCCCTTGTGAGCTAGTCACATGCTTGCAAGCTAATTGGATGACATTTCACCGAGAGGGCCCAAAGTATATCTATCCGTCATATGGATGGACAAATCCCACTCTTGATCCATGTGCCTCAACACATACTTTCCGAACACTCAATGTCATCTTTATAGCCACCCAGTTACGGTGTGGTGTTTGATGTCATCAAAGCATCCTTCTGGTGATGGTGATTAGCATGATCTCATGGTTGAAGGAATTAGGTTACAATGTATCACAAAGATTATAGCAAATGAATTATTGAAATGACTTGATCTTTATGCTACACTTATCTATAGGAGTATATCCATCATACCATTCTCCTAATGATATGATCTTGTTGTCAATAACATCTCAATGTTCATGATCAGGAAACCACGATCATCTATCAACCAACAAGCTAGTATTACAAAGAGGCTTTACTAGGGACTCTAATTTAGTTTACAAATCACACAAGTATTAATGTTTTCGGATAATACTATTATAGCATGAATGTAAAAAATTATCATAAACACAAAGATATAATAATAACCACTTTTATTATTGCTTCTAGGGCATATCTCCAACGAGCTAGACGTCAATAAACAAAGGTTCAGCCGGACGAAGTCTTGTGACTGTCATGTGATGCTGACGTAGTTACTTTTAATTGCACTTAGAGGGGTAATGGACAATCATGTTCGTGAAACACTGCTTGACTTATGTACTATTTTTGACGTCATCTCGAGAAAGTCGATCAACCTGAAGCGTCTCGGAAGTCTAAGGGAAGAGATCATTGTCGTACTTTGTGAGCTTGAGACTTACTTTCCTCCAGCATTTTTTGACATTATGTTGCATCTCTTTCTCCATATTGTCGATCAGATCAAATACTTGGGCCCGCTATTCTTGCTCTCAATGATGCCATTTGAAAGGATGAATGGACACATCAAGCATTTCGTCCGTAACAGGGCCCATCCAGACGGAAGCATCATCCAGGGATATCTGACCGATGATGCGTCTCATTCTGCAATAACTATATGAAATTCGACACATCTCTTGGTTTGCCCGTTAATAAGCACTTTGGAGGGCTTCTAGGAGTAGGTCATTCCACTTTGATGAGGGAATTTCATGTGAACATTGATAAACCAAGCTGACGTAAAGATTTTAACAGAGCACACCTAGTAGTGCTACAACACTTAATCATTATCGATCATTGGCTGAATCACCACAAAATTTTGATCAAGAGTGCGTTCAAACCAACTCCTAAAAACAAGACGATCAAGGATGACCAATTCACTAGAGAGCACAATGCCAAGTTAGCGGCTTGGTTCAAAGAAAAGCTTATGAATGAACCATTGGCATCTGATACTAAGAATGCAAAGGTTATATTTGCCTTAGCAAATGGCCCCGCATGCAACCTCTCAACCTATCAACTTATCAAGCATACGACATCAACGGGTACACATTCTATATAGAGAACAAAGACAAAACTAGTGATTATTAGAACTTGGGGGTGACAATGATGTCTACGAACAAGAGAGGTACTAGAAATACGAGATGCTATGGCGGGATAGAAGAGATTTAGGAACTAAATTACTCAGGATTATACAAGACGACAATGTTCCGTGTTAGATGGGCAAATGATGTCAAAGATGAACACCGTTATTTCACTTCCATGGTCATACCTCCATCGACACAAAAACCCACCTCCCAAAATGAACCTTGGGTATTTGCTAAAGACGTGGACCAATGCTTCTTCATAACCGATCCGATAAGGCCAAATCGTGTTATCGTGAGAAGAGGCAAAAGGAAAATTGTTGGAATGGATGGGGTTGCCGCAGACGAAGACTTTGATCAATACGGCCACACACAACAAGAAGAAGAAAATATGGATAATAGTCAGCCATATGTTAGCAGAAGGATCAGAACTACCTTACCTACGCCGACCACAGCTGATGATCTTCCATTCAAAAGAAAGAGTCACACTATAAAACTAAGATATGCAATGATCCCTTCCAAGAAGAGGAAGACTACTGAGAAGATTGTCAAATTATGGAGATGATGATGATCGATTATATTATGTATATATTTTATTATAGCTAGCTAGTGGTGAGACGCGAGCCGATCAATCGCGAGATGAACCAACGAATTAAGATGCCTTTTGTAGTACTACCATGATGAAATCATATTTTGTACTATCAGGATGAAATTACGAGATAAATGAATGATTTAAGATGCCTTTTATACTATCATATTATTAAGATGCTTTTTACTTGAGAGCCCACATAAAATATAGATCACACATACTAGTGGCGTCCCAGGGAAGCTAAGCGCCACTACTGGAACCACTAGCGGTGTTCAATGCAATCCGAACGCCACTACTAAAATCATAGTACATACACCTTTATATTCGAATGCCCTACCTCACCTACGCCTCCGCCCCACGCCGCCGACCCCGTCCGCACCGTCACCTCCCCTGGCGCCGGTCCCGCGCCTCCACCGACCCGATCCCCGTCCGCGCCGCCACCTCCCCCGACGCCAGTACCGCGCCTCCACCGACTCGATCCCTGTCCGCGCCGCCACCTTCCCAATCCCGTCCGTGCCGCCACCTCCCCCGAAGTCAGTCCCGCGCCTCCACCGACCCGTTCACCGTCCGTGCCGCCACCTCCCCGGTCCCGTCCAGGACGGACCGAGCGGTCCCGCCACCTCCCCCGACGGCAGTCCCGCGCCTCCACTAACCCGATCCCAGTATGCACCGCCACCTCCCCGACCCATCCGCGCCGAACCAGGAGGTCCCGCCATCTCCCCCGACATCGGTACCGCACCTCCACTAGCCCGATCCCTGCTCGCACTGCCACCTCCCCGACGCCGGTCTCGCGCCTCCACCTTCCCGTCCGTCCAGCGCTCGACCATGCCGCCACCTTGCCGACGCTGACACCTCCCCGACATCTCTGCGGCCTCCCTGACGCCCCATGCCACCACCTCGCTGATGCCTCCACCTCCACGACGCCCGTGTTGGTGAGTTTTCCGCCTCTCTACCGACACCAGCGGGATTCCGGTGAACAAAACGTAGCGGCGCCGCCACTTTTTTGTATGTGAAGCGTATGTCCTTTTATTGTAGGTGTGATGTATATATGTGTTTGCTATACTCTTACAAAAATTATCTATGCAACTTTATATTTAGAACGATGATGGCCAAATAAATGGTATGCGTTATGTCGAGGAGAGGTTCCGAGAGTCTACAATTCATGGGGTGAATGTAGTAAACAAGGTTTAGGCTATCCCAACAACTCTTTCAAAGGGTTTTCGACAAAAGAGATGGCGAAGGAGGAGTACTTCAATTCCCTTAAGCCGCTGGAAAAGAGAAGCAACTATGAAGTTGAAAAGCAAGTGGACGGGTCTACTAGCTTTACTACTCGTGGGGTTCGGTGGAGATGCCACCTCTATGACCTACAAGTAGCGTGAGGTTAATGGCTTGATCTCTTTTCCTAACGCTGCCACTAGCCCTTTTTCGTGTCTACTCGACATGTTTCGGCAGGATTGGCATCTGGTAATTAAGTAGTGCTGCAGTATAGTACTAAAAGGACCCGTAACAGTCTCACTTAAGTATTTTGTTAGCATGCTTCATCATTCATGCCCGTGAAAGAGAGGCAAACTTTCTAAAAGGCGTCTTCTTTCGGTGCCAACACAACTGGCTGGCCTGGAGGCACTATCATCTCCTGCAATTAATAGTTTCTCTTTTCGTTTTTTCAAAGATTAAAAGATGTGCAAATCTCAGTTAACGCAAGATGATAATAGGTACAGCGTGTGCTACCAATAACTTATTAGGATCACTAAGAAAATGCTCCGATGATGGTGCATTGGGCAGCCAGGTTGTGCATTTCTTTTCTCTAAAATAAAATGAAATATGAACTACTTTTGGTAGAGGTTAAATTATTGTTGTCACGTATAGGTAGGTTTGTATAACAATCGATCCAGGTAAGCATTGTCAAAAGTGCCTGAAAGCGTGTCACTTGTGGTACGAGCCTAATTTACGGTGATCTCCCACTTAACACCAACAACTATTTTATTCTGTAGTTTTCGCCTAGTGAAAAATCGATGGGTCATGATCTGTACCCCTTCGCCTCCAAGGAGTCCGAGGAGGCGATTAGAGTTCCCGTGCCTCCCGTCGGCGCCCCGCTCCAGCCATGGAGGCAGGGTAGATCTCGGCTTTCGTCGGCGGGAGGGTTTCGTTTTCCTGTTTTAGGATAAAGGTTTGGTGGGGCGGCGTTTAGGTGGTGGCGACGGCGTCTTCTCTAATAAAATCTTCCCGGCTTCAGTCTCATCTCAACGCCAACGTCGGGAAGCTTGTGGGAGTGGTATGGTCTTCAAGGACTTCTTCTGGCTGTGGGGATCTTCGGACCATCAAGGAGCTTCATCGGCGGTTCATCCTTCTTCTTTGTCTCCGGGCGGATCTGGCCTTCTAGGCCCATTCGGTGCAAACCAACAACTCAGGCCGGCTCTAGGAGGAGCGGCAACAACAGTGTGCCGTCGACACGTTCTGAAGTTTATAGATGAAGGGCATCTCATTGACTTTGATGTAATTTTCGTTTTTGTTAAGATGTTTTGTACTGTTCGCTGTTTCTTTTAATGTCAAAGTCCTATTCGCAAAAAAATCCTATTTTATTTACGCGCACATACTTTGAAAACTATGAAAAGAACTATGGAATGGAGGGAGTACTTTTTTTGAAGGGAATGGAGGGGGTACTAGTTATGTTGTAATTATGAATCGTGCATATGATATGTCGAGTTCGATAACACAAATTTTACTCCGTAGGTTTGTATAAAGAGGATCACATGCAATCGCCATATGGCTTGCATTACAGTACATGTGGAACAAGCCTAGAGGGTACATATTTCTTGATCGTACTATTTTATTTCTCTCTTTGATTTATAATAAGTGTCGTTGATTTAATATAAAGTTATCAGTGATACTTATTATAGATATAAGGAAGTACATAATTTACCATGCCTTGTTACAAAAATAGTCTAATAGTTTGATCCAATGCTTGATTTCTCCCACCAAGCATTAACACCTACTTTTGCACACACCAAAATATGATCATACCAAAGAGTGTGTTGTTATCACATCTGTCGTGATATCAATTGGAGCGAACTAAATCTAAAATACAATACCACATATTCACGCATGGGGATTTCTCATAAAATTGATACATCGTGGTATTGATAGGTAGGTAGGTAGGTAGGAACGGAGGCAAGGGCTCAATCCTCTCTCACTCCTCTCTCACAATCATCATTTGACATTATCTCTTCTACTATTGTCTCAATCTTCCACATACTAGCCTTAATCTTCTACATCTCCATTGCTTTCTTCCTTGGTGTAACTTGTTCGCCCTCACTTTGCTTCTTCCATTTTCCGCTTCACTTGCCCCACCACGGTCCCACCATATTTGATCGTTGTAATCTTCAAGGGGCATCCACAATGCTTATCAAAACGTTCGGTGAGGCCTTAGAGGAGTTGCATTTTTCGTCGATGTCTTTTTATCCTCTCACCATTTAGTTTTTCCATCTTCATCTTTGTCCACTCCACAGTTCAATTAGGTATAACCGGTTGTCCTCCGCTACGACAGTTGTTGGATTTAAGATGGAACACACAACATCGTGATGCCAATCCATGTAAAGCTTGTTGGAGCTTGACAATATAAAATCGCAGAACATGCAGATGCAATTGGGTCTACTCAGTTGATTCCCGAGGCCCTCAATCATGTTAATATATAGGCGTCGTATACAAAGAGTCTTTACAGCATTTGGAAGGGAGTCGATGTTGGACACGACACGGTTCGGTATCTACCGTAACCGGCTCGTTCTCTAACACCCTCCCTTAGTCACAACTTGGATAAGTTCAGATTATGTCTAAATTCTACAAAACCTTTTACAGGAAGTGGTTTAGTAAAACCATCTGCTACTTGATCCTTTGAAGGAATAAAGTGGATCTCCAGCTGCTTCTTCAACACTGGTTCTCTAACAAAGTGAAAATCAATCTCAATATGCTTGGCTCTTGCATGAAAAACAGGATTAGTTGACAAGTACGTTGCTCCTAGATTATCACACCACAGACATGGTACTTGAGTTGATTTGACCCCAAGTTCTGCAAGCAAGGACTGAACCCATATCACTTAATCTATTGCATTAGCCACAACCTTGTATTATGCTTTAGTGCTGGACCTAGAAACTGTAGCCTATTTCTTAGCACTCCAAGAAATTAGGTTCGGCCCATAGAACACAGCAAAACCTCCACTTGAGCGACGATCATCAACACAACCAGCCCAGTCTGCATCTAAAAAGGCACTCACAAGTGTAGAACTTGATCTCATAAAGGCCAGTCCAGTGCTCATAGTGTGACTAACATATCTCAAAATTATCTTGCCAGCAGTCCAATGAACAGTAGTAGGAGCATGTAGATATTGACAAACTTTGTTAACAGCATAGGATATGTCAGGCTGTGTAAAGAGTTAAATACTGCAAGGCACCAACCATGCTCCTATACTTGGTGCTATCCTCACGCCCTAATGAGTATCCCTCCAGTGCAGTTATTTTCTCAAAAGATGACAAAGGTGTAGGAACACCTGTAAAATTTGTCATACCTACTCGTGCAAGAATATCTTGAGCATATTTGTCTTAATTCAAAACTAGACCATCAAGTACCTTGTAAACTTCAATTCCCAAGACATAATGAAGATCACTAAGATCCTTTAATGCAAATTCTTTACTTAGATCCTTCAAGAGAGCCTCCATAGCAGCTTGTGAGGAGCTGGCCACAATGATATCGTCCACGTAGATTAGCATATAGATAGTCACATGAGACTTACGATATATGAATAGAGAAGTATCAAACTTTGATGCAAGAAATCCCAATGCAATCAATTTAGAGATCAATTGAGAGTACCAAGCTCTAGGCGCTTGCTTCAATCCATAAATCGCCTTATCAAGCATGAAACATAATTATGTTTCCTCTCATCTTCATAACCAGGTGGTTGTTTCATGTAGACCTCTTCTTTGAGAACACCATGAAGAAATGCGTTTTTCACATCCAACTGTCGCAAACTCCATCCCCTAGAGACAGAAATAGCCAGAACAAGTCGAACAGTTGCTAATTACAACAAGACTGGATGTATCCTCATAGTCAATATTGTATCGCTGCTTCAAACCTTTTGCAACAAGACGAGCTTTGTATCTATCAATAGAACCATCGACCTTGTCTTTGATTTTATATATCTAGCGACAATCAATAACATTTGTGCCTTCCCTTGGAGGAACCAACGTACGGTTTTGCATAAGAGCTCTGTACTACTCATCCATAGCCTCTTTCCAACAAGAATTATTCAAGGCATCTTGCACATATGCTGGTTCAGTCAATGTGGATGAAAAGCACCAGCGGATTGTACCATCGGTGTATTTTTTTGGTTGATGAACACCTCGGGAAGCTCGTGTAGTGGGTCATTCTGGAGGCACCACATGTTGATCAACAACCGGTGGTGATACAGAGGATCCGTTTCCGCCGGAAGAAGCGCCAGGCACAGCAGATGAGGGAGATTCGGTCGCGGTCCCCGCATCGGCCGCAGTGGATCCGGAGGGTGTCGCTGTGTGCGGGGTCGATGAGGGGAGCGGAAATTGTTGACCGCAGAAGATCCTGGCAAGGGGAGATTCGGCATGACATGTGGAAACCGCCTGACGCTGCGCACGCCTGACGCGGCAGGGGACGGATTCGGCGCACGATCCAAGAGTGACAAATCCGGTGCGCAATCCGAGGTTGATGTTGAATCTATTTGGTGTCTCGTGTCGCTGTCATCTTGCACCGATATTTCATGTGACGTGTTTGGGCTGATTTGAGCATCGTTTTCAGTCAAATTTTCACCGGCAGCTGTATTTTGAACAGGGATTTCCTGGAGAACAACAGATGTAGAGCTAGAGGCAGGATTAGTAGTACGAAAATTTACCATATGTGACGTATCAACATTTTTATCACCAAGTTCATAATTCCGAAGAGATGGATCAAGGAGTAAAATTTATTTTCGAAGAAGAGAATCAGCATTGGGATGAAGATTTTTGAAGGGAAAAACAGCCTCATCAAATCCAACATCGCGAGAGATATAGATACAACTAGTGTTGACCTCAAGACATTTAAATCCTTTGTGACGTGGGTTATAGCCTAAGAAGACACACTGTGTAGAGCGGAAGGTGAGTTTACGTTTGTTATAAGGATGGAGATTAGGCCAACATGTACACCCAAAAACATGAAGAGAAGAGTAGTCATGTTTAGAACCTAAAAGACGATGAACAGGAGTATCATTGTTAATGACTTTGCTAGGGAGCATGTTAATAAGATAGGTAGCTATAAGGAAAGCTTCGTCCCAAAATTTTAGAGGCATGTGAGCATGAGCGAGAAGATAGAAGCCTACTTCAACAATATAGTGGTGCTTTCTTTCAACAACACCGTTTTGCTAGTGAGCATGAGGGAAAGACACATGATAAGAGATGCCTTGAGACTGAAGAAGAGAATTTAACTTCTCATACTCTCCTTCCTAATCAAATTAAACGGTAAGAATCTTCCTATCAAGCTTCCTTTAAACAAGTTTTTGGAAGTTAACAAATGAATTATAAGCATCAAATTTTCGTTTGAGCAAGTATATCCAAGAAAATTTACAATAATCATCAATAAAGCTTACATAATAGTCATGACGACCAATAGAAGTAGGTGCAGGACCCCATACATCAGAATAGACTAATTGAAGGGGAGCTGTAGAAACACTGGTGGAGATGGGATAGGGAAGTTGTGACTCTTAGAATGCTGACATGAATCACAAATCGACTCTATTCTAGACTTCTTAACGAAAGGAAGTTTATTTTTACTAAGGACTTGGCTAACAATGGCTAATGAAGGATGACCGAGACGACTATGCCACTTCTCTTGAGAAGGTGTGGCGGCAACAAAGGCGTGCTTCTGAGGGTGGAGTGAAGACACCAAGGATGAAATAAGAGAATATAGGCCGCCAACGCATCGCCCTCTATGAAGAATTCTCCGTGTGTCTTGATCCTTAATCAAAAAGAATAAGGGATGAAATTCTATAAAGACACGATTATCATATGTGAAGCGATGAACAGAGAGTAAGTTTTTGGAGGCATTGGGAACATGGAGGATATTATTGAGATTGAAATTTTGGACTGGGTGATGAACAACGGATTTACCAATATGGGAAATTTCCATACCTTGCCCGTTGGCGGTGTTGACCTTGTCGGAACCCTTGTAGGCATCACGGACGGTCAAGTTGTTGAGCTCTCCCGTAACATGATGGGTAGCGCCGGTGTCGTAGTACCAATTTGTATCAACACCGTAGGAGGCTATGTGTGCGCCTTTTTCACCAAACGAGTCATCATCACCATCTTGGAAGCGATACCAACATTCTTTCGCTAGGTGACCTTCACGATTGCAAATCTGGCAGGTCACATCGACCCAAGGAGAAGTGCAGCAACTTCGGCGGCCATGGCCATGCCCCCCTCCAGAAGGAGCACGATCACCTCCTCCACGTCCTTGATGAGGGTGTTGATCATATTGGTAATCTTGGCATCGGTCATCCCGACGATCAAAACAGCGATCATTGCGATCTTCGCGGTCACCACGGGAGCGGTTGAAATACTGGTTGTTAGGTTGCTGACGTGAGGCCAGATTGGCAGAGGACTCGAAGCTCATCTCCTAGGGGCCGCTCAGCATCAGTTGGCGCTCATCATAGGCATGTAGCTAGGCGTAGAGAGAACTCAGAGAAATTGGAGTGGTGAAAATGCCAAGGGCGTCACCAAGGGAGTTGTAGGATCCTCCAAGTCCAACGAGGATGAAGGAAACATGCTCTTTGGTGGTGACCGTGCAACCAGCAGTTGCTAGTTCATCAATGATAACCTGCATCTTTGTGAGAATGTCGCTATGGAATCATTGTTTTTCTTCGTGTTGGCAAGGCCAGCACCTAAGTTTGAGATTTTTGCCTCACATTGAGAGGCAAACATCTCCTCAATTGCTTTCCAAATGCCAGTTGCGTGCTCAATCTGTTGGACATGTGGTAGAACTTTAGGCGAGAGGGATTGGAGGAGGTACACGAGGACAATCTGGTCGCGAGATATCCAGTCATCATATTCAGGATTGTTTTTGGTTTTCGCTGGTTTGCCAACATCCTTGTCCTTCGGGACAATTTACATTCTCTCCAGCGGATCGGCTCGGTGCCATCGGGTAGTTCGACGAGGCGAGCGCCATGGATGGGCGCAAGACTTGGGCACGCCATCCTAGATAATTGCGGCGAGTGAGTTTGTCCATCGGGGGAGATCCGAGGTTGATCACCGGAGGTGCCGACGAGGAGGTTGACATTGTGGCCGAAGTGGGGGCGTCAGGGATGCATGAGTTTAGGAAATAAGTTTTGTCGGCGAAGAAGCCGGCCTGATACCATGTAAAATCACAGAACAGGTAGATGCAATTGGGTCTACTCGGTTGATTCCCGAGGCCATCGATCGTGTTAATATATAGGCGTCGGATACAAAGAGTCTTTACAGCATTCGGAAGGGAGTCAAGGTTGGACACGACACGGTTCGGTATCTACCATAACCGGCTTGTTCGCTAACATACAATACCCATTTTGACTCCCGTGAGTCTTGAGAGAGGTGAATTGACAAATCTGACGTCTAACATAAAGTCCAAGACAAAATGAACCATTTAGAAAAATATTTTTGGATCCATACATTGTTTTCAATGACCTGCACCGGGCACTGAGATTGAACTACACGACGGCCCGATATGGGGCGCTATGGTTCTTTGCTAACCTCACACTTGAATCCGATCTGGATATGCATAATGCCCTAGACCAGGGCATTGAAATCTAAGACCTCATTGCCCCGGTTTGCGGCATTACGTTTCCTTACCGACATGACACTCGAGTCTAACATGCACATAATGACGCCCTAATCGAGGGTGACGTTATGAGCCTAAGCTCAAAGATATGAACTAGGGGTTTTTGAGCTCTTAGAGGTTAACACCCTCAACATCCCGATGTAGGGCACTGAGCAAAAGGTTGAGATACAAATATATATCTATAATGGATAGCTACTTCCCACGTCATCATCCACTACCCCCTCTGTCTCCCCGTTGAGAGTCTGTAGAGAGAGACCGGGTTGACCCCGAGTTGTCTCCATCGATGCTGCGGGCCGGAGATGGCGAAGGAGAGGCACTTGAGTAGAGTGTAGTGGTAGGGTTAGGGTTGCCTGTGGCTTGCCAGAGTTTTAGATTAGGGAGTTGGTCGTTCTCGGCCAGATCTGGTGCAGCCTACCATGGGTCTTCTTCCCCGGTGTGCTCCGATGGATGGAGCACTCGAAGAAGGCCGCTGCTGCAGGGATCTCCGCAATAAAGGTTAAGCTTGTCTACCTAACATGGGTATTCCCTACGGGTGCCCAATGTTGGCCTACCTGGTCCAGCCCAACAGAATCCCACGAGGAAGACGTACCAAAGTCATGAGGCCTAGGGGGATTTCGGGTGGCCCAAGCCCAGTGAAGACTCGACTCCTTGGCGGATACGTCTCCTTTGGATTAAAACTTGAAAGGGAAACCCTAATACTGTAACCGACTCGACCTATCCTGGAACGTCGAGGAGGATCTCACCTCATACCCTCGCATGCACCATGCCAGATCTCATCTGCGCACCCCTATAAACCTTCGGCATCGCTATCAACAAAGAGCAGACAAGGAAGAGTAGGGTTTTCCCTCCGGGGGCCTAAACCTAGGTAAACACCGTGTCCTTGTGTTGCGAGTCTGTTAGCCGTTCCGCGATCTCCAGCATCCCCTCCTTCTCCAAAACTCAAGTCCATAACAATGGGAATTGACGAGTCGAACCCTTGTATATTGGCGCCGTCTGTGGGAGCTAGGGATGCTGATGTAGCAGTCGCGATGGCCCCATACACCGCAATCTTTGACTCTTCCGCGACGAGGAAGCACCTCCTGTTCAGCACCATCGACTTCACCGTTCACTCGTCGGCGACCCACCAGAACTTTGATTCCATAGAATACGGAGTCGATATGATGCTTGGGAGCCTCTGCTTCCAGGTGGGCTAGATCGGCACCCTTCGCCTCCGTGAGCGGGTGGCACCTCCAGCAATCGCACCTGCCTCGTGGGTGCCACCAATCGGTGTCCTAAGTGCACCCTCGCTGACGTACGGTTCGGATGACAGCAGAAGCTGCAACTCAGATCTATGCGACCCTCCTACAGAGGAAGGAACCTACGGTTCTGGATCTGAGAGCTGTGGGGGGTAATGATCTCCCCGACTGCTACATGTGTGTGGTCGTCGTCGACGCTCACATCGACAATGGGGCCAATCCCCCATCATCGCAAATGGAACCGATCTACAGGGTCCTAACATCGTGGGTGGGACACACCCTCCCAACCTCAACGCCAACGGCGTACCCCCGCTAAATCCCAACGGGAACAAGCCATCTGAAGCCGCCAACGTTGGCGATCACGCTTGCCAGCAAATCCATCTCAACGGACGCCCAACAGGAAAGATTTCGAGATGCCGTGCGAGGTACCAACCATCTGCCAGTCGATGCCTCTCGCGACATGCTGATGGGCTACCACTAGCTCCTCATAAATGAGAATAATCGGCAAGTTGAGCAGAAGAAAGAGCTCGAGAAGCATAGACAAGAAGTTGATGAGTCAAGTGCTCAACGATACGCGCTCTCCTCCATCTGTGGATCCTCTTCAAAGGGAAATGACGGCAACACCGCCTACAAGAGCCGCTCCTGACTGGAGAACATGGATCCCAACACCAGACGCGAGGCCACCAGGGCACTCGACCTGTCCTTGATATCGATGGACTCGTAGGGCAACATAATGCCCAAAACACCACAAGTTGCGGTCATGGCGGCCACCACGTATGTGGCAGCAAACCCGCCACCTACCAGAGATCCTAGACACGCAATCCATAAATCTGTGATTGCGGGCCTTGGGCTCATGGGGGTCGCGCTTATCGGAGAAATGTCCCAGGAGCCAAAGAAAAAGGCTGCGGTGGCATTCACAAGGAGTCGTACGCCCTCGTCCGACAAGGATGAACATGACATGTCGCGATGACGTTGCAGCCCACATCGAAGGAACCGTAAGTATGATGCTCGCGATGAGCTCAAACAATGCAAGATCAACAAGTCACGCACAAAACATGCGTCCTCCACGGAATCGGAAGATGAATATACAGAGCTCTATGGCGCCAGATGCTTCAGCAGAGCCATACGACAGACATGGATGCCCAAGGGCTTCAAGCTCCCTTCGGACAACCCAAAGTTTGACGGAGTGCAGGAGCTGAAGATTTGGCTTGACGACCACATCTCGTCGGTCAAGCTCCACGGCGGGTGCAAGAACACGGCTATGCAGTGCCTGCAGCTTCAGCTGAAAGGTGCGGCCATGGCCTGGCTTAATAATCTCCCTTCCGGATCCATCCGCAGTTGTGAAGAGTTAGTCTACTGCTTCATCCACAACTTCAAAGGCACCTGCAAGAGACCAGCTTCAATCGAAGTGTTGCGCGCCTGCTGCCAGTGGTCGAACGAATCCATCCGCTCCTACGTTCAGCGGTGGTCCATCATCAAGAACTCTGTCGAAAACATCTTGGAAGAAAGGGCAATCGACGCCTTTAATGGCGACGTAAGACGCCACGAGCTTGGAGAGGAGGTGGGTCGGATCAAGCCCAAAACCATTAATCACCTGATAGATATTGCCAATCGTTGGGCGGATAGCAAAGATGCAATCAACCGAACATGTTCGAATGACGAAGACAACCACGGCAGCAGACGTGACCGCCGAGGAAAAAGAAGAGCGTGCATCTATGACGGTCGCGAGGAGGTCAATATGGTCACGGCTGGCTATGCCGACCGTCGTGAAGATGGAAACCACAGCAGCGACTCTTGCAGTGTAACACCCATGGTTCTACTAATGGTAATTAGGGTTTGTTTGTGCATCCATGAGCATCATATATTCTTGCTAAGACAAAAATTCAAACAAGATTAACAAAACCCTAATCCCCTCTCTCTCTTTGAAATTAATTCAAAAGGTTTTGAATATTTTGAAAACTACCAAAATATATGGAGCCCAAGTGGACTAAAAAGGGCCCCTACAATATTTTCATATATTCTAAAGCTTTTGGTATTTTTGAAAAATACAAAAACAGAATTCAAAATGAAATAAAAAAAGAGGAAACACAAATAAGAAATAGAAAAATGTTTTGCTAAATAAAATAAGCATAAGAGATACTTAGGACGCAACCTAGCTTCTTCCCTCTCACCCTCAATATTTCGTTTGGCCCATCCTCAGCCCATTTGCAGCCCAGCCGAGACCTCTTACCGCTTCAGCCCTTCTTGATACGTCCAATTTGCATCACCATTCTATAACATAATTTACCTCTATTCATTGATATATTTCATATTAAGAGGTGTTACTTATGTCTTTTCATCTGTTTTTGCATGATGGATGATTCTTGGAGGATGAACTAGTGGAGTCAGGATTCTGATGGAAAAAAGTGGTGTTTTGATGCAATTTCGCGAAGATCAGAAAAATACCAGAAAAACTATAGAAAATTATATTTTCCCAGAATATGAAGCATGCCAGAAGGGGAGGCGGAGTTGGGCCACAGGGGGGCCACACCCCCCAGGCACGGGCCACCCTAGGCCATGCCTACAGGGGTGTGGCCACCTTGGCCCACCTCTGGATCCGCCCTCTCGCCTATATCTTCTCCTCAACACCCTAAAGTCAGGGGAGCAACCATAGAAAGATTCCGCCGCCTCTGCTGGGCGGAAAACACCGAGAGAGAAAGAGCTCTCAGGCAAACAGATTTCTTCCAGGGAAATTCCTTCCTGGAGAGGGGAGATCATCACCATTAACACCATCATCAAGCTAGACTTCATCGGGATCATCATCATCCACACCATCATATCCACCAGCACCATCATCACCACTCCATCCTGCTATAACAATTGTGTTTAATCTTGCATAGTTCTTAGGGGAAACTTTCCCAGTGTTGATTACTATTGTAGTTGATGCTTGTGAGTGGAACCATTGAATTATTGTTTATGTTCAGGTTGTTATCCATCATCATATCATCTCTGATCTTGATCCATATGATGTCTCATGAGTAGTTTGTTTAGTTCTTGAGGACATGGGAGAAGTCATGTTGTTAGTAGTGGAATTGTGTTGAGGTATTATTCAATGGTTTAATATTTAAGTTGTGGTGCTATTCTTCCAGTGGTGTCATGTGAACGTCGACTACATGATACTTCACCATTTATGGTCCTAGGGTAATGCATTATGTATTTGGCTACTAATTGTGGGATTGCCAGAGTGACAGAAACCTGAACCCCCGTTAGGAAACCTTTGCACAAGGGAGTGTAGGATCTCAGAGTTTAAGGTTGTGGTTAGGTTTTTATCTTAATTGCTTTCTTGTAGTTGTGGATGCTTGCAAGGGGTTTAATCACAAGTATGTATTAGTCCAAGTAAGGTTGGTACATTAGAATAGGTTCACCCACACAACACTTATAAAACCAAAGAAGATTAATCAGCTATATGAAACGAAAGCACTTGACAGTATTCCCATGTGTCCTCGAGAACGTTTGGTCCTCATTAGTACTTCCACCAGCGTGTCCTTTGCTAAGAAAGGATTGGGCCACTTGCTGCAATTATTTGCCGTCTTTATTTACTTGCACTTTATTTCCTTGTTTTATCAGAAAACCTATAAAAATCTGTTTGCTAAGTATTTACAGAGATTTCCTGCTCCAAACGACTAGTCAACACCTTCTACTACTCGTTGGGATCGACTCTCCTATTTATTGGAAGTACTACGAGACACCCCCTATACTTGTGGGTCATCACTTCCCATGTTCGTCATCTTCCTGGACGATGAGGAAGAAGCTGCCTGTTGTCGGCCTTGCTATCGATTTCCGCCGCCTTCTCCCCTCAGTTTGTCGAGCCCTAGGAGGAGGATAAGAATGCCACGAAACCCCCGCCGTCCTCATCCACGCCCGCTCTCCCCAACGACCTCCCTCTCTCATCCCTCTCTTTGGCCGAAACCCTAGTCCCTGTAAGACCCACCGGTCGCCGTCGTCCCGCGCCTACCTGTTCCCTACTGTTTTCGCCATGAGATCCTCCTCATGGTGCTGAACCTCCTCACCGAAGGAATCGAGACTGGGAGCCTTGAATCACCAGCAATGATGTTGTCTTCCCCGAGCCCGAGGATCGTCGTCGTTGCTCCTGACCTCGCATGTCCTCCTCGAGCCCTCCATCAGCACCAGGGTGAGCTTCTGGTGCTCAAGCACCCTCTTGCCACCTAGTTTTCTTGTTGTACAGCAGTCACGCCGTCGACCTGCAAGCCTCGCCGCCACGTGCTGCTGTACCCTGCGCTCTGGTGTAACACCCCAGCATTTAGGAACCAACGAAGGGTAGAAATGGGAATTTGAGCATGTGCATGCATTCATCTGTAAAAAATCTGGGTAAATATTTTGCCAAAAAATAACCTAAAGAGATCTGAGTTTATTTCACTATCTAGAGGTAGGAATGGCTGTTTATAGTGATTGTTATAAATTTTGGCATGATCTTTAGGAATCAATGAGTTTTGGGGGGAAATAATTTGAATTTAAATTTAAATCATTTGGAAAATATTTGAAAATTAGAAGTTAGTTATATTAAGTTGTTTTCCAAAATGATTTAGTAATATTGTTTGATTATTAAAGATATATTAAACAATAAATAAGAATTTAAACAAGGAAATTTAAATGAGAAAAGAATTCTTATTTCTTTTCTTTATTACATGACAATATTATAAAGTGAGATAAATACATCAAATAAAGATATTACAGGAAATAAATTATAATGAAATGAAACTTTATTAAATTATAAGAATATTATTACAAGATTCTTTACAAAAGAATAAAAATAAGGTTACAATAAAAACCTAGACTACCTATCTATTTCTAAACTAAATCTTGATCTTAAAAGTCTCTGTACATGCAAAACAAAAATAAAATAAAAGAGAAACAAAGATATTATTTTGTTAGTTTTACTCTCAGTAGGGAACAGTGAAGTGCACTGTTCATATTTACATCATTGAGTAAATAAAAAAGGGGCAAGTTTCACCAATGTGTAATATATGTTCTTTTATATCAAACAAGCCTCAGAACAACATCATCAGCCAAAGTAAAGGCGCAAGTTTCACCATATCAGTAGATAGTAAAAGGTTAAACAGTGAATAAGAGTCACTTGAGCTGATCCAAAGATAGGAGAACAGTGAAGAAGCACATTCACCTAAATGCATGGTGTGCCGTCGACCAGTAGAAGGAGAAGATAAGTATTAGTATCACACTCGCACACAACACAGCAGCTCTGCCCAACACTCTCACATCACAGTTCTGACTTTAGCTCTCAAGAACATAGCCAAAACCATAGCAGTTCCTGCTGAATCAACCAAACCATCTACCTAGAAACCCAACCAGATCATCCATAGGATGGTGACCTAATGGAGGGGGTGGTCTAGGAGGATAGCAAGGCTAAGCAGCAATTCACATGAGCTAGGAGGAGCAGGACAAGTACCAGGATGTGCAGGACAAGGTCCAAGGAATAATCCCAGCTTCAGAAGCAAGCCAGCAAGAACAACCATCACATCAACATCATCAACAATAGATGTGTGGTAAGTTTTATAAAAGACCATCACTCTATTGATCTTATCTATCTCATAGGAACATGAGTTGTTCTATACTTGTTCTTCTTAGAAAACACACAAGTGAGGTGTATATCCATCCTAGAAGAAAGATTAAAAAGGCATTGATAAATCTTTACAAACCATAACCAAGATATCAGCCTTTGTGTCACTGATCTTGGATGGAACTTTCTAGTATTACAACTAGATACAAAGGAATTCATGGAAGAACCATTACTGGGCACATTCTTTGGAAAGTAGCACCTCAGAAATGAATCCATCTTACTACTTTATCTTATACAGCAAGAATCAACCATACTACTCTTACCAAGTTTATCCAATCATTTTCCTAAACAATATAGGAACCATACTTATGAACTATCCATCATAATATATTTGAAAGGGGAGGCAGTAGGTAAAAACATTGTTTTTACCCAGCAAAGTCTCAGACCAGCATCATAGACTAAAATATCTATCATGTATAGCTATGTAGCTGATAGAAACTTTTCCAAGCTTACAAATAATTTAAAGTAGAGTTCATGCAAAGCCTAGCAGCAGACAGGGATTGTGTACCAATAAATTGATGGTGTCACAGTGACCATATCTGAAAGAAATCCATATATAAACAGGCCACATGGCTTAATCCTCTCATACTTAATCATTTTCCCAAGGTAAACAATCAGGAATCATTTTTGTCATCTATACACTATATCATCAGAAATTATTAGAAAGTAATTGGATTAGATAATCAACCCCAATTCTTTCATACCAAAGCATATTAACTAGAACCAGAGAACATATAATAATTTAAATCATAACCATAGTATCATCAATCCAATTCAGGACAGTAAGGAAAAGATCAGATAACAGCCTACTGACAGGAACCACTGTCAACACCAAGCTCATAGCACAGGATTGAATCTTACACAACCAGAACTAGTAGGTAACCACCTCAAATCAACATGGTATCAGGGGATAAACCCTAGTATAGTGGGAAGCACAATTAGGGTTCATACTTAGCAATCACAAGAGAGGGTATCATGGTAGGAAAGAGAACAAGAGGGAGAAGAAAAGAACTCACTCGTGGTCCTCGCTGAAATTTAGAAGAGGAAGTAGAACGGCCGATGAGCGTGCACACGGCGACATGGGGAGCACCAAAGGCACTGTGACCCACGCCAAGCCACAAGCACGGCGGCCATAGCCACACAAGCGGCACTGGCGGCACCACAGAGCCACCAGAGGATCAGAGCAGCATCATAGGGACGGCGGAGCACCGAATCACTGGCAACCACCGAACCCTAGGATTTGGGGTGGAGGCGGTGTGGTCGAGAGAGAGCCCTAACACCGAATCACGCTGGACCAATCGATAGAGCATTGTTGGCCGTCTCGTCTCGAATCATGGCGCCAGCCGGAGAGGCCAGGGGTGGCCAAAATCGCAGGGCAACAATGGAAGCGACACCACATCGCCACGGCTAGGAGCGAGAGAGCAAAACGCGAGGGCACGTGAGAGAGAGGGGTAATGGGCCAGTATCGAGCGAGCCAAGGGGTTTAACCCAACCCATATGGGTCGATACAGGGCTGGGCCAGCCCAATGGGCTAGGTCTAGGCTTTTAAATAAATAATTAAAAACAATTATTTAAAGACCAAAATAACCGTAGAAATGAATAAGCTCTAGGAAATTAAATAAAAAATCCCAAAAACACAAATAATATATCCATGAGTTCATAAAAATATCAGCTACTCAATCAAATTAAGAATTCTATTTTTAATAGAATAAATTTAGGTTAATTGTTTTTATAATATATTCCTTATAGAATTTTATAAAAAAAATATACCTAAAAATAAATAAAATTCAACTTTATCATTCTAAATAAGTATAGTATTTTATAAAAATACTAAATTCCTATTTAATTTATCAAAATAAAATCTTTTGAATTAAAATACTTATTCTTAAAGAGAATTTTAAGAAAATAATAATGGGAGTTAAAATTAAATGAAAAATAGTTTTAAGCTCTGATACTAATATATTATACCACAAAAATATTAAAAATAATATTTACAAGATTTTAAGAATTATCCATTAACAACTTTCTTTTATTAAATAAAGGAATTTAAGAATTTCATAAGATGGGTAAAACACACAAACAAGATAAATAATAAATGATGCATTGCATTACTATGCATAATCATTATTACTTCTTTAAATATTGTCTTTACCAGGCAATAATGATGTTTTGTAGAAATAGAAGCTCAAGGTCGAGTGCAAGCATCCGACTTCACTACCTTGCAGTCATAAGGCAAGTTCATCACTTGCTCATGTCCTTTATGAGTATTTATGGAAGTAATTACAAAATTGTGTGTTATCATCTATGTTCTAAAGAAATAAAATATTATTTTCCCAAACAAATAAGATGGAATATCATCCTAAGTGGTGGTAAAGATAAGGTGAGAAATGGAATTTAGGTTTCCAGTTGCAATGAGATTCATCACATGGGAATTAATAACCCATGACATCCGTGATTCTAGCGTCGTATATTAAGCGTTAACCATGAGACTTGGAAAGGAACAAAGAAGTCAGCTGGATCTTCTTCCTTTCATATGTAGGCAAGACGACCTTAACGTGATGCTGTGATTCCTTGTGCAAATCCAGCATATGGGTGTGCACCCTTAGGCCCCACGATTTTGGTGTCTAGATTATCTATGAGCGGCTGCCAGAGGTATAGTCAGACCTTTATGGAGCTTTCCAGGGGCATAACCGGCTCATAGAGTCTTCGGGAACTCATCAGGGTTGTAGCTTGCCCGGAAAGGAGGCTTAATGAAGATGTAGCTTGGCCCGAAGGATCACACTGACATATGGGGTCGCGGAGAGGGACAGTGATTGGCTTGGATCACCTACTGGGTCCCACATCACGGAATTGTCGAACATGCCTTAAGGTTTCATTCTAGTACAATTTAACATGTCATATCATCATCCTTGTTTGAGCATTGCATCGATGCAATGTGTTGACTGTTTTCTTTCTTTCTGGTGTTTGGTTCTTTCCGGTAGAATACGATATCGAGATCGAGATCGAAGACCGAGATCAACACCATCAAAGATCGACGATCAATACTTGATCAACTGTAATCAAGTCAAGCACAAGGCTTCCGAAGATCTGCTTATTGGTTATCAACGGGAAAAGACAAGCATAGCCCCACCATGATATAATCCTATGATTTCGAAAGCATTTCAATTCCTGCCATGTTGCATACGATTCTACTATGGTCTTTTGTTGATAGATAGAATATCCTATCTGTTGCATTACTCCCTTTGAGCTTATATTACCTAATCTACTACTCCTAGCATAACTATATTTGTGCCCTGCTAGAGCTTATATCTGTGTCCTGCTTAGCCATGCTTAGCTGTTGAGTCTGGTTCATCGATGATGTATCAAGTGCAGAGAATCTAGTATGATAGGAGAACATGATGAGATGAGTTCGATGGTAAATGTTAAAAATGCTAAGGCTTGTATGGGAGGCCATGGTGGGATGTGGTTTTTGCAGTCACATGCTCGCCTCCACTAGGAACTGAGTTCTTATCTCTTGAACCAAGATGAGCGTACAGCCACACAGGGGCCTAGAAACCTGCTCGACCAACTAACTTGCCTAGTACATTCCATGAGTCACATAGTTCGGGCGTTCCATTTGACATATGCATTTTGGTTCTTCTCGAAGGAGGTGAAGGAGGTGCATTCATACAGGTACGATCATGGCAGGGAATGTGAGAGGACCGGCCTCCGTAATCTCAAACCCTGTTCACATCTTTAGGGACCGGCTTTGGGACGGGAACAGTTACGGCGGCATCTCCTTAGTGCGTGACTCATCGTCTCAGCGAAAGCAAGATAAAGGTCATGTCTAACCACCCTCCATCGGTCTTCCAAGGAAGAGAGCTAACGATATCTGGCATTAAGAGTCGGTTGGTACGTGTGGGTAAAGTTGTGCACCCCTGCAGCGTTTTAATCTTTTCAAAAATCCATGTCCACGGTTATGGACGACTTGGGAATGGATTCTAAGATCATAGAGAATTTGAACCTAATCATAAAACTTGGCAAGGTAAGTAATGTGTGTTTAAGGATGCTTCCTCAGGGATCGAGGGGGTGATCCTAGTTGGTAGGTTCAGCTGATGATGATTTGGTGGATATCAAAAGATGATCGAAGATAGAGATACCGCTTTATTATCCCCTTTTACAAGGTTCTGATTAGATGGGATTCTTCTCCTACCTCTCTTACAAAGAAATATGGCTTTATGCAAAATAACTCCACCAGCCATAAGTCTTGCGGAGTATACCATGTACTCACCCTTGATTCGTTGATACTTCTGCAGTAGAGTAAGTGTTACCATAGAAGAAGAGTTCTTTACGGCATCGACATCGATGAGTAGCTTAGGGTTCCCAGTCGGCAGTCTGGGATCTATGGAATGGACGGCATCGTTATGCTTCAGGCCTCTTAGGCCATTTTTAAGTTTGCTATAATTAGTAGCATAATTTGCCTTCCCTTGTTTGATGTTTGTGGTCAGTGACCTCTGCTTGTATTATTTTGGTTCTTGCTCATTTATGAGCTTGCTGTAATAATTTTTGTGTCGTAGAGTCACTGTTGTGTTACCGATTCTCTCACCGGATATCCTCGAGCTCTAGGTTATGCTTATGTCAGACTAAGATCTGGGATTTGTCTAGCCCTGATCCTGGGGGTGTCACATGCAGCAGCAACTACCACGCCAGCGGGAAACCCACGCAAACGTGGCAACGCCGCACCCGCGAGGATGAGTCATCCGCATTCAACAAACTATCAGGTCCTTGCACCATCCACTTCTACACCGACAAGCACGATGGCAAGAATAAAGCCAGTCATCTACTCAAGGATTGCAGGGAATTCCAAAAGCTCCACGAGAGTTACGCTTAGTTGTGACGCGACGCAACGAACCAGGGGTTTGGCCTTGCCCTACGAGCCATCGCATATGGCGCCCCACCTCCACGGCCCATAATAATGGAGGAGAACAATACCCATGACCATTGGGCACCATGATGAAACAAAAAGGTCGTCCATCCAACAGGATCCAGAAGATGATCACTCGCCAGATAAACCTGGCTGTCACTTCTCCGCCAGCCATACCTGAGTACCTCAACGGCTTGATAGGTCGGAAACGTATCTATAATTTTTGATGTTCCATGCTTGTTTAGTATCTACTTTGCTTTGCTTTATCTACACTTTGAGGTGTTTTTATATGTTTTCTGGAACTAACCTATTAACAAGTTGCCACAGTGCCAGTTGCATGTTTTCTTCTATTTTTGGTTCCAGAAAGGCAGAAAATCAATATTCTTGGAATTGGACGGGACAAAAGCCAAATTCAATATTTTGTTGTGGAGAACACAGAGCCAGAGTATGAGACAGAGGGGAGGCACCAGGGGGCCACACCCCTTGTCGGCGCGGGCTAGGGCTAGCAACGCCTGGGGGGTGCAGCCGCCCTGGTGGCCCCCTGCCTCGCCTCTTCGCCTATAAGAAGCCCTGGACACCTAAACCCTAAGGACCTAGTAAAAATTCCACGAAACCGATGTAGCCGCCGCCACCATCATCCCTAGATCGGGGGATCTGAAGCTCTTCCTGGCACCCTGCCGTAGGGGAGATCATCTTGGAGGCCTTCTTCTTCATCATGCCATCCTCCGGTATGAAGCGTGAGTAGTTCCACCTTGGACAACGGGTCCATGTAGTAGCTAGATGGTTGTATCTCCTCCTTGTGCTTTCATGTCTAGAACTTGTGAGATCCATTCATGATCAAGATCTCATCTATTTGTAATCATGCATGTTGTGTTTGCGGGGATCCGATGGATATTGAGATTACTATGTCAGATTGATTAATGGTTTTGTCTTATTGATTCTATCATGTCTGTGTTGTTTGTGATCTTGCATACTCTCCATTGTTAGTAGCTATCTTGGCCAAGTAGTTGCTAGTGACTCCAAGAGGGGGTATTTATGCTCGATAGTGGGTTCATGCCTCTACTTAGTCAAGGGAAGTGACAGAAATATCTACGGTTGTAGATGTGTTGTTGCCACTAGGGAGAAAACAACGGTCTCTTGTTCATGGAACAAGTGGATTGTTTACCTTACACACTTTGCTTAAAGCAGTTGTCTGTTGCTTGCAACTTAATACTGGAGGGAGTTCGGATGATAACCTGAAGGTGGACTTCTAGTCATATATGCACTTGGATGGCGGTCTATGTTTATTGTTGTATTGCCGAATCGAATCTCATAGGATATTTTTGTCTAGTATTGCATTGTTATGCCTTGCTCAGTCCTGTCAATTGCACTGCTGTAATTTGTTTACCCAGCATGCCATGTTTGTTTATCTAATGAGAACACCTCTAGTGAACTATGGACCCCGGCCCAATCTTTACCATTGATACATCTTCCACTATTACTGTTTACTTGCTGCAAACCATCTTCACCTTCCACACCATACAGTTAATCCTTTGTTACAGCAATCGGTGAGATTGACAACCTCACTGTTCGTTGGGGCAAAGTCTTGAGTTTGTGTTGCGTAGGTTTACATGTTGCTTGCAACACCTTTGAGACATTTCCTTCCTCCTACTGGTTCAGTAACCTCGGTTTCTTACTGAGGGAAGACTTGCTGCTGTGCTGCATCACATCTTGCTCTTGGGGTTTCCCAACGAAGCGCTTCCAGGCGCCATCAACAAGTTTTCTGGCGTCATTGCCAGGGAGGCTAAGGACGTCTTCACAACGGGAGTCCTCCTCAACCTTTCTCTTTACTTTGTTTTTAGTTTGCTTAGTTTCTTTTGCTTGGTTTTGTTTGCCTCGTTTTATCAAAAACTCCAAAAAAATAGTTTAGTTTGGTTTGCTTTCTCTTATCAAAAACACACAAAAAATTAGTTCTTGCTCTGCTACTGCTGTTTTTGGCTTGCTCCACTTTTTCCAAAATGAACTCTACTGAGAACACCAAGTTGTGTGACTTCACTAGCACAAACAACAATGATTTCCTTGGCACTCCTATTGCTCCACCTGCTCCTGATGCTACCTTTTATGAAATTAAGCCTGCTTTGTTGAATCTTGTGATGAGAGAGCAATTTTCTGGTGCTAGTTCTGATGATGTTGCTGCCCATCTTAATAGCTTTGTTGAACTTTGTGAGATGCAAAAGTATAAGGATGTAGATGGAGATATTATTAATCTCAAATTGTTTCCTTTCTCCTTGAGAGGAGAAGCTAAAGAATGGTTGCTATCCTTGCCTAGAAATAGTATTGATTCTTGGATTAAGTGCAAGGATGCTTTTATTGGAAAGTACTACCCTCCTGCTAAGATTATATCTATGAGAAGTGATATTATGAAATTTAAACAACTTGATAATGAACATGTTGCTCAAGCTTGGGAAAGAATGAAATCTTAGGTTAAGAATTGTCCCACTCATGGACTTACTGCTTGGATGATTATCCAGACTTTTTATGGAGGTTTGAACTTCTCTTCAAGAAACCTGTTGGATTCAGCTGATGGAGGTACCTTTATGACCATCACCTTGGGTGCTACAGCAAAACTCCTTGATAATGTGATGGTTAACTATTCTGAATGGCACACTGAGAGAGCTCCACATGGTAAGAAGGTAAATTATGTTGAATAAACCTCCTCTTTGAGTGATAAAATTGATGTTATTATGGCTATGCTTGTTAATCGGAAAGCTCCTTTAGATCCAAATAATGTTCCCTTAGCCTCTTTGGTTGCTCAAGAAGAGCAAGTTGATGTGAACTTCATTAGAAACAACAATTTCAACAACAATGCATATAGGAATAATTTTGGTAGCAACAACAATTATAGGCCTTATCCTCCTAATAATGGCAATTCCTATGGAAACTCCTACAACAATGCTAGAAGTGCCCCTCTGAACTTGAAGTTATGCTCAAAGACTTTATTAGTAAACAAACAATTTTCAACAAGACTATGGAGGAAAAGCTTTTAAATGTTGAGAAAAATATTTCCTCTTTGTCTGAAGCACGGTCCTCTTTGATTAATAAAATGGCTGCTAAACCTGAAACCATGGAAAGTACCTTTGCTGCTACTCATGCCATACAAGTTACTATTGATGAAAATGTTAGACTATTAGCTCAACTTCATGCTAAGTGGGAAAGGGAAGCTGAAATTGATAGAAACAATAGTGTGCGCACCCTCACTAAAATGGATGCCACTAAACCACAAGAAGTCCCTATTCCTCCTCCTCCTACAATGCCTAAGCCTAATGAGTCTACTACTAGTGATGCTAAGTTTGATTTGTATATAGATGGTTGCAATATTTCTGAAGTGATTATGTTCCTGCAAAAGCTTTCTAGAAGTCCTGATGCTAGTGATATGCATGTTGCTTTCACCAAACACATTACAGATGCTCTTGTTAATATTAAGGAAGTGAAGTTAAAACACAAAGATTCTATTACTAGGAAAGTAGAAGATAGTTGGGAACCCATTATTAATATGCAAGTGAATGACTTTGATCTCAAAGCTTCATGTGATCTTGGTTCTAGTGTCTCTATTATGCCTAAGAAGATTTATGAAATGCTTGATTTGCCACCTTTGGAAGATTGTTATTTGGATGTCCCACTTAATGATAATGCTAAGAAGAAACTCATGGGGAGTGTTAATGATGTTCTCATTATGGTTAACAATGCTTATGTCCCTGTTGATTTCTATGTTTTGGATGTTGAATACAATGCTTCTTGTCCTATTACTTTGGGAAGAACTTTTCTTAGAACTGTTGGTGCCATCATTGATATGAAAGAAGACACCATTAAATATCAATTTCCATTCAATAAAGGTATTTAACACTTTCCTATGAGGAGAGATAAGTTGTTTTTTGCTCCTCCATTGAAAGCAAGGTTTGATTTTTATGCTTCTTCATTTGAAAATACTTGATTTCTTGCTTCTTGTGCCTAACTTAAAGGCGTTAAAGAAAAGTACTTGTTGGGAGATAACCCAACAGTTTCCTTGAGTCGTGCAAGTTATTACTTCAGTAATGACTTCTCCTTATCCTTTTTGTGCCAAGAATGACCTCTAATGAGAGGGAAGTAAGATTTGCGGAGTTGCTGTCCCGAAACAGATATGTGTCCTCCACCATAAAAATTCGTGAGGAGTCTCTGTAAGTTAGATAGGTATGAAAATTTACGAATAAATCCCCCACTATGTTATCTAACTTTCGTTAGTTCAACACTTTTTGATTTGAGCAACAGAAGGTCTTCAAAAAATCGATTTCTACCTCCTGGTCTGTTCTGACAGATTTCTGTCATTATTTGCATTTGCTTCTTATTGATTCATTTTTTGGGTTCTTTTTGGGAAATTGAGCTTTTTGAAGGAGTTGATATAGTATCTTGTGTTTTTAGTGTAATTTTTTTCTGTTCTAAAGCTAAACCCAAAGGTCTATTATCTTTTGAATACACTAATGTTGCTAATAAAGATTGTGTGAAGTTTTGTATGAAGAAAAAAATTAGGTGTAGAGAGAGAATGATATAATGAGATGAATAATGGACAAATGCTCAAGCTTGGGGATGCCACCCCGGTGTCACCCCAAGAAATATCCAAGAGGTACAAGCGTCAAAGCTTGGGGATGCCCAACGCATCCCCTTCTTCATCAATAAAAAGCTCAGGTCTTTCTAGACACTTCGATTTTTATTGTTTCATGCACTGTTGTGTTGTTCTTGGAACGTCTTAGTTTTCATTTGCTTTTCTTAGTTGTCTTAGTTTGCTTGAATAAAGTAGTTTGTACCCCCGTTCTGACTATGTTGTTTCAAATAAGTTGATTGGTGTTGGAAAGGAGTAGAAAGTTCTTGCTTGAAAGTGCAAGAGGAGCTTGCATTGACTGTGACTTAGACTTTTGCATGTCATGCTAGGTGTTGTTTTGACCTTATGCTTAGTGATTATTGTTGTAGCATGACTTGTTTGAAACAATTGGGATTGCTTTGTGTGCCTTAAATAAATCATGCGTTTTTTAGCATATAAAACTATAGTATTGTGGTATTCTCCTTTGATGTTTTGTTTGGGTTGACTTGGCACATGCTCACACCATGTTATGACTATGAACAAGTCACCATAGCCTCTATGATCATTTAGTCCTTGACTTGTAGTACCACTCTATGCTTTGATTAGTAATGTTTTGTCGCTCTGCGTGATTATGGCCATTATTGCTCTCTTAGTTGGTTACTCCTAGTCTTTTGATAGCCTCCACTTGTATGAGTAAGTTCTACTCATGCTTCCAACTCCCAATAAACTAAGTTATTCCAAAGTGTCCACTATAAATTCCTATGTATGGTGTGTTACACCATTCCAAGTATATTCTTGTTTTCATCTATCTTGCAATTAAAAAAGTATTTTGTTATGTGAAAACTGAGTGATTAAAGCCCTCACGGTCTTGATGGCACACTTTATATTCCTTGCCCCTAATAAACTTGAACCATTGTGTCATCTATGTTGTATATGCTTGCACTTATACGTTGGAATTAGCAGAACCATGTTGTCATGAGGAACATTTTCAACATTGCACTTGTACTTTGTACACAGTTGATATCATGCTCTTTTGTCTATGGATGTCGCCGGTGTAAAATAAAAAGGAAGCTTTTATGTCCGTGGAGTTATGTATTTTTTGTTAGAGAAACGCCTAGGCTGCTAGCCTAAGCCATGCCTAATCATGGTGGAAACTTGTAGCATCACCATAATGAGCAATCTATGAAGCATCCTCAATAAAAAGCTATGAAAATAGTAAATAAAAGATTGCTAAGATGCTCATTGTCTGGTTGCCTTGTCATTTTGGTTATGGGATAGCTCCTGTACCATGTGCAAGGGGTACACTGTTGGTGGTTCTCTATGATACACATGTACTTACTATGACAAGAACTTACAGGTGACTAAACTTGAGTAGCATGCGGTGCGACCCTCGTATTCAAGGGACATGAGGTTGCCAACTTATACTTTGTCAAGCATATACTCCATAGTTTGTTCACTTTAACCTTAACCACTTCAAGATGCTTATGATAGGGGCAATGAGGGCTGAAAGCTAACAAGTACCATATTTTGGAAGCTCCTTTTGAAACTTGAAATCCCTGCTTCACTTTGTGAATGGCCTTTCTTCCACCATTATATTGAGTCTCCACCTTCTACCTTTAGGCACCTTTAAGAGAACATAGTTACCATTCTTAGTTCTATGTGCAGTGTCCCAAAACTTATTGATTGATTGATGCATATTGTTGATATTACTTGTTCTTGTGCTATTTGTATTTAGTCACTCTTATGAACTTTGAAGGTGTCCTATGCATCTATTTGCTACCCTATGAGGCACAAGCTGAATGCCACTATGCCATTTTTTCTATATGTGAAACAAACAAACATTTTTCAATGCATGTTATTCATGATATTTGTTTGTAGCCTTTCATGTTGCATGCATAGTTACTTTGTCTTATTATTAGAACTCCATCTTTCATGCACATGTTTAGAGTTCTTTGATCCCAGCTTTCAATGCTTGCAAATGGCTTGATCTTGGTTTTGATGGTGCATGTCACCTCAAAAATTATTATTTTATCACTTACCTACTTGAGGACGAGCAGGAGTTAAGCTTGGGGATGCTTGATACGTCGGAAACGTATCTATAATTTTTTATGTTCCATGCTTGTTTAGTATCTACTTTGCTTTCCTTTGTCTACACTTTGAGATGTTTTTATATGTTTTCTGGAACTAACCTATTAACAAGTTTCCACAGTGCCAGTTGCTTGTTTTCTTCTGTTTTTGGTTCCAGAAAGGCAGAAAATCAATATTCTCGGAATTGGACGGGACAAAAGCCAAAGTCAATATTTTGTCGTGGGGAACACGGAGCCAGAGTACGAGATGGAGGGGACGCACCAGGGGGCCACACCCCCTGGCGGCGCGGGCTAGGGCTAACCGCGCCTGGGGGGATGCAGCCGCCCTGGTGGCCCCCTGCCTCGCCTCTTCGCCTATAAGAAGCCCCCGACGCCTAAACCCTAAGGACCCGATAAAAATTCCACGAAACTGTCTGTAGCCACCGCCACCATCGTCCCTAGATCGGGGGGTCTGAAGCTCTTCCCGGCACCCTGTCGGAGGGGAGATCATCCTGGAGGCCTTCTTCTTCATCATGCCATCCTCCGATATAAAGCATGAGTAGTTCCACCTTGGACTACGGGTCCATGCAGTAGCTAGATGGTTGTATCTCCTCCTTGTGCTTTCATGTCTAGATCTTGTGAGCTCCGTTCATGATCAAGATCTCATCTATTTGTAATCATGCATGTTGTGTTTGCGGGGATCCGATGGATATTGAGAATACTATGTCAGATTGATTAATGGTTTTGTCTTATTGATTCTATCATGTCTATGTTGTTTGTGATCTTGCATGCTCTCCGTTGTTAGTAGCTATCTTGGCCAAGTAGTTGCTAGTGACTCCAAGAGGGGGTATTTATGCTCGATAGTGGGTTCATGCCTCTACTTAATCAAGGGAAGTGACAGAAATCTCTAGGGTTGTAGATGTGTTGTTGCCAGTAGGGAGAAAATAACGGTCTCTTGTTCATGGAACAAGTGGATTGTTTACCTTACACACTTTGCTTAAAGTAGTTGTCTGTTGCTTGCAACTTAATACTGGAGGGGGTTTGGATGATTACCTAAAGGTGGAATTCTAGTCATAGATGCAGTTGGATGGTGGTCTATGTATGTTGTTGTATTGCCCAATCGAATCTCATAGGATCTTTTTGTCTAGTATTGCATTGTTATGCCTTGTCCAGTCCTGTCAATTGCCCTGTTGTAATTTGTTTACCCAGCATGCCATGTTTTTTTATCTAAGGAGAACACCTCTAGTGAACTATGGACCCCGGTCCAATCTTTACCATTGATACATATTCCACTTTTATTGTTTACTTGCTGTAAACCATATTCACCTCCCAGACCATACAGTTAATCCTTTGTTACAACAACTGGTGAGATTGACAACCTCACTGTTCGTTGGGGCAAAGTCTTGAGTTTGTGTTGTGCAGGTTTCCACGTTGCTTGCAACACCTTTGAGACGTTTCCTTCCTAATACTGGTTCGATAACCTCGGATTCTTACTGAGGGAAGACTTGATGTTGTGTTGCATCACACCTTGCTCTTGGGGTTTCCCAACGAAGCGCTTCCAGGCGCCATCACGGCTCGGAGTCTTGCATCACCTTCGACTGATCCGACCACCCTCGCCAAATTCCTCGTCCTGTCCACTACGCACTGGTGCTCGAGCCTCAGATCGGTGGATTCGAGATGAGTCGTGTGTTCATGGACGATGGCAGAGGCATCAACCTCATGTTCGCCAGCACACTCAAAGCTATGTGGATCCCTCTATGCAGCTTGGAGGCTTCATATACAACCTTCCATGGCATCATCCCAGGGAAAGGAGTGTAACCCTAGGCAAAATATGGCTCGATGTCATCTTCGGCACCCCCAAGAATTTCAGGTGCTAACGGCTTGAGTTTGAGGTGGTAAACTGGCCCTCATAGTACCAAACTATTCTTGCCCATGTGGCATTCACAAGATTCTTGGCGGTATCGCACTACGCGTATCTACTTCTGAAGATGCCAGGACCCAATGGTGTCATCATCGTCCCAGGGAGCTTCACAAAGTCTGATAACTGCGACAGAGACTTCAACAGAATCTCCCAGTCCTTCGGTATGCAAGAGGAGCTTGCAAGATTGAAGGAGTCAACAGACAACAGTCTGCGCCCGGTGACCAAGAAAAACGCACATGATCTATCCTTCGACTCTGCAGTTAACACTAAGGCGGTACAGGTCCACCTGACAGACCCCGCCAAGACGGCCCTCATCTCCAACAACCTAAGTTCTGCATAGGAACTCGCGCTCGTCGAATTCCTCCGTGAGTGTTGGGAAATCTTCCGTTGATGTCCTACGGACATGCCAGGAGTTCCTAGGGAATTCGTCGAGCATGCACTCAATGTTTATCCGGATGCGCAACAGGTCAAGCAGACGATGCATCGACTATCCGAGGGAAGAGCTGAAGCGATTGGCATCAAAGTCAACAGACTCCTCGATGCTAATTTCATAAGGGAGATTAAAGAAAGCACCTGGGTAGCCAACCCTGTGCTAGTTCCCAAGAAATACCAGGACATCCTGTAGATGTGTGTTGGTTTTATGGCCCTCAACAACTATTGTCCAAAGGACCACTTCCCCTTACCGCAGATCGATCAAATCATCGAATCCACCATGTGGTGCGAATGACTCTTGTTCCTTGACGCATATTTAGGCTACCATCACATTCAACTGAAGGCTAAAGATCAAGAGAAGACGACATTCATTATGCTGTTCTAGGTCTTCTGCTACAATACAATGCCTTTCGGGCTCAAGAATGCAGGTGCAACCTATCAAAGGTGCATGCAAGCTTGCCTGAAGACTCAAATTGGTCAGAACATCCATGTCGACTGAAAGGACTATATTTTCCCATGCCTTTTTTGGTGATAATGACAATCCCATTTGTGATCTAATTGTGTGCTTGAGTTGCAGGAAAAATGTTATTGATGTTTACTTAAAACTGTGTGGATGCTCTCTTGGGATCTCATGAAGATGGTGGCCTGTAGTTTTCTCCTAGTTTCTCTCCTTTTGTCGTTTTAGGTCGATGTACTATTAAGAGGGGGTCCATCTCGGAAGGCTGTGGGAAATCACTTGTTCTTGCACAAACCCATATGCACCGCCACAGCCATCCTACTATTCCGTGAGAGAGTGAGTTTCTGTTATGTTGAAGCCATCTTTGTCTGATCGGAACTTCCGGCCTGGTGCTGGAAGTTCCGCTCAGGTTTTTTTGCGGGATGATCTGAGCTTTGTTCCAATCCTAGTTCCGCTGGAACTTCCGGTGAGCTCCCATAACTCTCTGTTTTGGTATGCTCTATTTGCCGGAAGTTCCACCGGAAGTTGCATCGGAAGTTTTCCTGCCAGAAAGTTCCTGAGCGGAACTTCCGCCCAGTCACCGGAACTTCCGGTCAGACTTGGTTCGCGACCCAGAAGTTCCGCCCCTAGTTCCGTTCCAAGTTCTGCTGAAGGGTCAATAACCTTCTGTTTGAAGTGTTCTATTTGCCGGAACTTGGGCCGAAACTTGCATCGGAAGTTCGGCCGGAACTTTCGGTCTGTTTGACCGAAACTTCCGGTCGAGCTTTTGGAGCGTGCGTCAACGGGCTGATGACCATTGGAGCCGTGCTGGTCGGAACTTCCGGCCCCTCACCGGAAGTTCCGGTGAAGTCGCGTGGGCTGTAACGGTTCAGTGCGGAGGGGGGCTATTTAAGGCGCCCTTCTTCTTCCTCCCATCCACTTCGAATATTTTCTCTCTCCTCCATTAATGCTTGAGCTTCACCTTACTAGATCTCTCTCTCTAGCCACTCAAATGACTTGACCTTTTGAGAGGTGAGGGAGGTGACCTAGATCTACACTTCCACAAAAGAAGATTTGATTTCCCCCATCCATCCTTTGTGGATCTTGTTGCTCTTGGGTTTCTTGAAACCCTAGACGGTGTAGGGCATCCTCGGAGCTAAGGCTTGTGTTGTAAAGCTTCGAGGTGTCATTGTGGGTCTCCAATTGAGTTGTGGAGCTTCCCCCTCAACCTTGGTGTAAAGGTTTCGGTTGGCGCCTTCAAGGTCACCGGTTAGTGGATTGTGAGGCCTCCTTTGTGGGGGAGCTCACCGGAGAAGAAGGTGACATGGTTATACCCTACGGGTACACGACCTTGGCATACCTAGTCCAGCCCAAGGATGGCCCACGGCAAATATACGCCGACCCATGAAGATTTTCGGGTGGCCCAGGCCCATGACGCCTTCGGATCCTTGGAGAGAAAGACTAGAGTAGATAGGAAATTCAAAGGGGTGAAACCCTAGAACCTGTAACCGACTAGGTCTGTACCCGGGACCTGCCTAAGTCTATATAAAGGCCAGGAGGGTACGACCTAGAGGCTCTCTCGACCTCATACTTCCGCATACGCACCTTCACGCCAGATTGCATATGCGCACCCCTGTAATCATCGGTTCCGCCGTAATCAAAGAGCAGACAAGCAGGAGTAGGGTTTTCCCTCCGAGGGCCTGAACCTGGGTAAATCTCGTGTCCCCTGGTTGCTTGTCTGTTAACCGTTCCATGATCTCCAGCATCCCCATCTTCTCCAAAACCCAAGTCCATAACAATGGGCATTGATGAGTCGAAACCTCGTCAATTGGCGCCGTCTGTGGGAACTGGAGACGCTGATTGTGCGATCGTGACGGTCCCAACCCGATCGATCTACAACTCTGCGGCGACGGAGAATCATCTCCTCTTTGGCGCTTTCGACTTCACCGCCCACTCACCGGCCACCATGAAGGACTTTGAGCCCGTAGGCAACGGACTCGAAATCCTTTTCGGGAGTTTCTGCTTCCAGGTGGGGCAAACTGGCACCCTCCGCCTCCCTGAGCGGGTGCCCCTACCATCAATCAGGCCCGCTTCATGGACCCCGCACCCTGTGCTACGCACAACATCATCAACAGATGATTCCTACAACAGCATCAGCTGCAACTCGGATCTATGCGATCCGCCATCGGATGAAGGGACCTACGGTTCCGGATCCAAAAGTTGCGGCAGCAGTGGACCAATCTACGAGCGCTACCAATGCGCCTTAGTCATCCAGAGCGATGCGGATCAACAGCCGCCCAATCTGCCGCCCAACCCGACGCCTAACCCTCCAGATCGAAACGGCAGGAACAGAAGAAGCCAGTCCCCCCCACCCGAAGGGGAAAACAACGGCCATGTCATCCGCCTTAGCAAAGAAGGATGGGCCCAGGCCCGCAACGCCGTGGCAGGCAACATAGTCCTGCCTGCAGACTCCTCCCGGGATCTGCTGATGGCCTACCACCTGCTCCTGATCGAGGAGCACAAGAAGCAGGTCAAGATGCAGGAGGTGCTTGACAAACGCAAGCAAGCAGCCTCAGAGTCCAGCGCGCGACGAGCTGCGCTCTCCTCCATGGGCATCGGCTCCAGCTCGAACGCCAACCAAGGCAACAAGCACCGCTCTCGGGTGGAAAACATGGACCCCAAGGAGCGCCGGGAGGTAACCCGAACCCTTCACACATCCTTCATGGACATGGATGCCGACGGCAACGTCATCCCGAAAACACCGCAGGCTGCGATCATGGCAGCCACCGCGTACCTCGCAGCCCACCCACCTCCAGAGGGGGATCCGAAGAGGGCCATGCACAAGTCCGCCCTTATCGGACTCGGACTCGTCGGAGCTGCGCTCCACCAGGAAGCTCCCATAGAGCCGAAGAAGAAAGCTCCGGTCAGGTTCGACCGCAGCCCCACTCCTTCATCCGAAGACGAGGAGCATGACCTTCCTCGACGGAAGAAAAGCTCGCGCCGTCACCGTGACTACGACGCCAGAGACGCGCTCACACAACGCAAAATCGACAAAGCACGAGCTAAGCGCGCATGCTCGTCTGAGACTGAGATGGACGAAGACGAAGGAGAACTCTGCGGAGCCAGGTGCTTCAGCAGATCCGTCTGCCGGACGCGGATGCCGCGAAATTTCAAGCTTCCTTCGGACACTCCGAAGTTCGACGGCACTCAAGATCCAAAGGCTTGGCTCAGCGACCACTTATCATCCGTCAAATTACACGGTGGAAACAAAGATACCGCCATGCAATGTCTTCAGCTGCAGCTGACAGGCGCAGCCCGGATCTGGCTCAGCAGCCTATCTTCCGGGTCCATCCGAAGCTGGGATGAGTTAGCCTACAGCTTCATCCGAAACTTCAAGGGCACCAGCAAGAGGCCTGCCTCAATCAAAGAGTTGCGAGCCTGCACTCAACGAACGGGCAAATCCATTCGCTCATACATACTACGCTGGTCCAACACCAAAAATTCCGCAGCACACATCTCAGAAGAGAGGGCCATCGACGCCTTCAGGGACGGCGTCAAGCGCCCAGACTTCAAGGAGGAACTTGGGCGCGTCAAGCCCAAAACACTCGACCACCTCATGGACATCGCCAACAGGTGGGCTAACAGAGAAGACTACATTCACCGAGCGCAATCGGAAGAAGAAGAACACGACTATGGTCGACGACGAGAGCGTCGTAGCAAGAGAAGATCGCGCGTCTATGACGATCGCGACGGACCCGGCATGATCGCGGCTGGCTACATCGATCGCGGCTGGCTACATCGATCGCAACAACGACGCCAACCGCAGCAGCGGAGGATACCACGGAGGAAACTTCCGCGACGGGGGACGCCCAGCGCAGTCGTGGCAACGCCGCGACCGCGATCACGAACCCTCAGCATACGAAAAGCTTTCGGGTCCATGCACCATCCACTTCTACATCGACAAGCAGGATGGCAAAAAGAAGGCGAGCCACATGCTCAAAGACTGCCGCGAGTTCCAGAAGCTTAGCGAAAGCATGGTGCAGATGAGACAGCAAGCCCCAATCCCTGCGTTCGGAAACGCACCCGCGCCAGGTGAAATAGCGCACGGAGCTCCTCCACCGCCACCTGCAGGAGGCCCGAACCAACCAGTCGCACCAGCACAGAACAACGCTGGGAACGGGTATCCCCAGCCGAAAGGAGCACTGATGATCCAGAAGGGACGCCCCACGAATAGGGAGCAGAAGAACATCACCTGTCAGATCAACCTGGCCGTGACAACTCCACACGCCATCCCTGAGTACCTCAGCGGATCAGAGTCCTGCATCACGTTCAGTCGTTCGGATCACCCACGCCAGATCCCTCGCCCAGGTCATGCCGCCCTGGTGCTGGAGGCGCAGATCGGAGGTTTCGAGATGAGCCGCGTCTTCATGGACGGTGGCAGCGGCATCAACCTGATGTTCGCAAGCACTCTAGCAGCAATGCGGATCCCGCAGTGCAGCCTGGAACAATCAGACACAACGTTCCACGGCATCGTTCCAGGAAAGGGCATTTTCCCCCTGGGCAAAATATGGCTCGACGTCATCTTCGGCAAGCCGGACAACTTCCGACTGGAACGGCTCGAATTCGAAGTGGTAGACTGGCCATCACAGTACCACGTCATCCTCGGGCGTGTAGCATTTGCAAGGTTCTTGGCTGTCCCACACTACGCATCCCTGCTACTCAAGATGCCAGGGCCGAAGGGCGTCATCACAATCCATGGGAGTTTCACCCGATCGGACCAATGCGACAGAGATTTCAACAGAATCTCCCAATCATTCGGCATGCAGGAGGAACTCGTCAGGCTTCGCGAAGCGACGGACAATGGGGCACCCCCAGTCGCACGACAAAACACACCTGACATGTCTTTCGACTCCACCGTCAACACGAAGAAGGTGCAAGTCCACCTGACGGACGCCTCCAAGACGGCGCGGATCGCCAACAACCTCAGCCCCGCATAGGAAGGCGCGCTCGTCGAATTCCTCCGTGAGCGCTAGGAAATCTTCGCCTGGTGTCCTGCGGACATGCCAGGAGTTCCCAGGGAATTCGCCGAGCATGCACTCAACGTCTTTCCAGACACCAAGCCCGTCAAGCAGTCCATCCGGAGACTGTCCGAGCCACGGGCCGAAGCTATCGGCAAAGAGATCAACAGACTACTCGCTGCAGACTTCATCAGGGAAATCAAAGAAAGCGAGTGGCTCGCAAATACAGTAATGGTTCCAAAGAAGGACACGGACATCCTGCGGATGTGCGTGGATTTCACGTCACTAAACAAGCACTGCCCAAAGGACCACTTCCCTCTCCCTCGGATCGATCAGATCATTGATTCGACTGCAGGTTGCGAGAAACTCTCCTTCCTCGACGCCTACTCAGGCTACAACCAGATTCGACTCAAGGTCGAAGATCAGGAGAAAACGGCGTTTATCACGCCGTTCGGAGTATTCTGCTACAACACAATGCCCTTCAGGCTAAAGAACGCAGGTGCCACGTACCAGCGATGCATGCAGGCATGCCTCAAAGACCAGATCGGCCACAACGTTCAAGTCTATGTCGACGACATAGTCATAAAAAACAGGGAGGCAAGGACACTTATCGATGATCTCCGCGAGACGTTCGACAACCTCGATCACTACAGGATCAAACTCAACCCCGAAAAGTGCGCCTTCGGTGTCCCGTCGGGTCAGCTGCTTGGGTACTTCATCTCTCAGCGAGGGATTGAGGCGAACTCGAAGAAAATTAGAGCTATCATGGCGATGGAGAAGCCAAAAAACCTCAAGGGCGTCTAGCAGCTCGCAGGACGAATAGCGGCGTTGAGCAGATTCACCAGCCGCATGGGCGAGAAGGCCCTGCCATTCTACCAGCTGCTACGCAAGACAGATAAATTCGAGTGGACGCCCGAAGCCGACGATGCGTTCGAAAGCCTCAAATGACTACTCTCCACCTCGCCCGTCCTGGTCACGCCAAAGGAGCGCGAGCCTCTGCTGCTGTACATAGCAGCCACAAGGTGGTCAGCACTGTTCTAGTGGTCGAACGACCCGAAGAGGGCAAAACGCACGGGGTCCAACGTCCAATATACTACCTCAGCGAGGTATTGACGCCAACAAAGCAGAGGTACCCCCACTACCAAAAACTCACCTACGGCGTGTTCATGACGGCTCGGCGGTTGAGCCATTACTTCCAGGAGCACCAGGTGATGGTCGTCAACGAGGCACCCCTGAACAGCATCCTCAATAACCCAGAGGCCACAGGACGCGTGGCCCTGTGGGGCATCGAACTGTCGCCACTAGACATCGTCTACGAGAAGCGACTCGCAATCAAATCTCAAGTCCTCCCGGACTTCCTTGTACATTGGATGGAGCTGCAGCTGCCAGACACCCCAGACATGTCGCAGTCATGGACGATGCACTTCGACGGCTCCAAGCGTGAAGCTGGAGTAGGAGTCGGGGTCATACTAACCTCCCCGCAGGGCGACCAGATGAAGTACGTCCTCCGGATGAAATTCTGAGCCTCCAACAACGAGGCCGAATACGAAGCCCTCATCCATGGCATGAGGATGGCAAAAATCTGCGGCGCAACGCGCCTAGTCATCTACGGTGACTCCAACCTTGTCATCCAACAGACGATGAATGAGTGCGACACACACGCCGAAAACATGATCGCGTATCGTGCACTCTACAACGCACTCGAAGGAGAATTCGACGGCTGCGAGCTTCGGCACGTTGGAAGAGAAAGCAACGAGGAGGCCGATAGGCTCGCCAACATCGGCTCCACTTGCGCAAAGGTGCCACCTGGTGTGTTCCTTGAACAGATCTGCGTGCCATCAATCAAGCGGAAATTCCCCAAGGGATCACCCGAAGAAGAAGAACACTCGGGGGCTACGCTTCTCGAAGGACACGAAGGACCCGAAAAACTAGACACAGAGGTCGCTATGGTCAACCTGATGCAGGTCATGGCAGTCGAAGAAACTTGGACGCAACCATACCTCCAGTTCTTGATAAATGGAGAACTGCCCGATAGCCCGATAGATGCCCGGCGCATATCTCGTCGGTCGAAAGCCTTCACCATCATCAATGGCGAGCTGTACAAGCGCAGTATTACGGGTGTACTACAAAGGTGCGTCACCATCGGTGACGGGAAAGCCATCCTCCAAGACATCCACGAGGGCATCTGCGGCCATCATGCAGGCAGCCGCTCCCTTGTCGCCAGAGCTCTACGAGCTGGATTCTACTGGCCAACGGCCATGAGCGACGCAAAGGACATCGTCCGAAGATGCAACGAGTGCCAAAGGTTCGCCGACAAACCGCACGCACCCGGGTCAGAACTCAGACCCATACCTATAGCCTGGCCTTTCGCCCAATGGGGCCTCGACATGATCGGCAAACTGCCAAAGTCCTCGAAAGGGGGGCACGTCTACCTCATGGTCGCAGTCGACAAATTCACCAAGTGGGTCAAGGCCATGCCGGTCACTAACCAAAAAGGAACGACCGCCGTCAAGTTCTTTGAATCCATTATCTACAGGTTCGGCGTACCGCATAGCATCATCACCGACAATGGATCAAACTTCATATCCAAAGAATTCCAAGACTTCTGCGAAGGCCTCGGAATCAACATCACATACGCCTCAGTGGCACACCCGCAAACAAACGGGCAGGTGGAAAGGCCAACGGCCTAATTGGCGCCGGCATCAAGAAGCGCCTCATGAGCCCACTCGAGCGAAAAGCTGGAGCATGGACGGAAGAGCTACCATCTGTCCTATGGAGCTTACGGACTACGCCAAACAGCTCCACTGGCTACACGCCATTCTTCATGGTGCACGGAGCCGAGGCCGTGCTACCAGCCGAAGTACGCCACCAGGCCCCCCGGGTCGTCGCTTACAGCGAAGCCGAATCCACGGCTGCACTCGAAGATGCCGTCGACACACTCAACGAAGCAAGAGACGTAGCAGCAGCTCGATCAGCGGTGTACCAGCAGAGTCTCCGCAACTACCACAGCCGACGGCTGCGTCCAAGGTCCTTCGTCGAAGGAGACCTCGTCTTGCGACTCAAGCAAGAGCGACCGAAGAAATTCGAGTCACCATGGGAAGGACCCTACATCGTCACCGAAGTCATCCCAGGTGGCACCTATCGCCTCAAGCACGTGGAGTCTGGAGTCGCATACTCCAACCCATGGAACATCGCACACTTGTGACGATTCTACCCCTAGCTACTGCTTTACTTTCAATAAGGCTTTTCATCCAAGGTTACTCAGCCGAACAATGTACCTCCTTCATTACGATATAAATAAAGTTAAGTGTCTCACCCCAAAAAAATTCGTTTCGCTATTTACAACTTTACTTCATGCTACAAACGCACTCGGGGGCTCCCCCACCTCACGATTTCATCGACTGAGGATAACACGTGTACACCTGAGTAGCTGACAACGTCAGGCTAACGAAAAGGACACGTACTCAGACATAGCACTGCGTGCTCACAACAAACAAACCTTTATATCAAAGGGCACAACACGCCCAGTCGAAATATACAAATTTTACATCTATCTCTTTTACAGGTACTACCTATTCTGAAGAATAACTTGAGCACCCTGCTCAAACAAATCTACGACCTGTTCGGCATACTGCCTTACAGCCGCATAATGTGGACACCCTTGGGGAAAAGCTCCTTGTAGAAGCGGCCAAGGACCTCCTTCGCCTTAGCAAAAGAGCCGACGACGGTACTGCAGCGATCTTCGACCGCTGCAGTAGCATCATCCAAAGCACTCCCATGCTCCAGAGCGCTGTGGTCAAACTCGATGCCTGCGGCATCTGAGACAAAAAAAGAAGACTGAAGAAAGTAACACAGAAGCAAAAATAAGGTACTCACCCGAAACAGCCTTGGCAGCAGCCATGAGTTTGCCTGCAACCTCTCTTTCACGCGCAGTCGCAGCAGTGGCAAGCTGCTCCTCGCGGTCCGTGGCCTCTCGCTGCATGCGCTCCTTAGCTTCGGTTGCAGTAGCCAGCTCCAGCTTGAGGCGTTCCTTTGCACCAAGGGCGACCTCGGCCTTCTTCTCCGCTTGACCAAGGCTCTTCTTGAGAGCATAAATCTCACGGAGGGAAATATTATGCTCCTCTGCACTCAAATAATACAAGCGTCAAAAAACAGGACATGAACGCACGAAGAAGAAAACATCAAAGGCATAACGGTACCTTGAAGCTGCTTGAGGCTGGCCTCCAGCACCAGGCGCTCCTGCACCAGTCGCCTGGCATCCTGCACAAAAGGCTGTGGGAAGAAGACCCACCAGTCAGAAAAAGGACTCGGGGGCTACGCCCAACAGGAGAAAGCAGAAGGAAAAGACGCACACGAAAACGCTCGGGGGCTCCCCCGTGGCAGGCGACTTACATGATCCAACGGCGATGTCGAAGGTCCGCTGGCGAAATTCTGAGACGCAACCACCCGCACCTCCTGCGGAGTAGGTTTCGGCGCAGCACCCTCAGAATTTGCCATCGTCTGAGGAAGAGGAGACGCGGCTTTCGACTCCCCCATCATCTCCCGAGCATCACCGCTAGAGGAGTCGTCGGAAGAATGCCTGCACACGAACAAATTAGTACAAGAACAAAGGAAAAAGCAACAAAAACAGAGTACAGACGAAAGCTTACGAGTCGAGCTCGCTCAGGTTGAAGACAGGAGGGGTCCTTCGGACCCTCTTCTCCTCTCTCTTCTCCTCTTTCTTCTCCTCCTTTTTCTCTTCCTTTTTCTGCTTCGCTGGCGGGTGTGGCGCTACAGCCTGCACAGGAATGGCAGGGATAGGAGAGGAAGAGCCTCCCTGCCCATCACTATGACGCTCAAGGCCCAGAGGGTTCCTAGGAGTCGGAGGAGTCGAGGCATCCGAAGACTCGCTGGAGCTCCGCGATCGCCTGCGCGCGAGGTCCCCACTCGACTCGTTGGCATCTTCCGCCGGAGATCACGCCGATGGCAGCTCGGACATGGAACCCACCAAGTCATTGTCCGGAGCATCCGGATACACTTCGGGTAATGGAGGCAACATACCCGGCACTTTGAAGCTCTGCACAAGAGAAGAACAATTTGTCAGCAAACAAATACAAAACAATGGAGTCGAAAAATAGCGCTACGCGCACGGATCTGCACCTTTGGAACAGGAAGCAAAGATGAAAAAGGAGGAGTCAGCGACTTCCCCGGGATTTCCTCTCCGGCCTTGAACTTCAGCAGCAAGCGAAGGGCCCTGTCAAGATCTCCCTCGGAGATTTTCTCAGCCGAAACCCTCGTCGGATCACGACGGCCAGAATAAAGGAACATTGGGTGCACCCTAGCCTGGACTGGTTGCACCCGACGCTCGAGGAAGGTGAGGATGATATCCACACCATTCACTTCCTTCTCCAGAATCAACTGAAGATCCTCCACCCGACGATATAGCGCCTCTATTTCCGCCACCTCGCCGTACAAGATCTTGTTTTTCCAAGACCTTTTCGGCTCAATCTTCTGGGAGGGGTCAAAAGGAACAAGACCAAAATCTTGCCCAGGCACTATGGAGTCGCGGATATAAAACCATCGCCTCTGCCAGTAATGGGCAGATTCGGACATGGAAAAGGAAAAAAAAAGCAGATTGGGCTTGAGAGAAATGATGCAACCCCCTACGGGATAAACCCCATCCGAACCAGATTGCCTCTTCACGGCATAAAGTTTCCGGAAGAGTCCAAAGTGCGGCTCGATGCCGAGCCAACACTCACAAAAAGTGATGAAACAAGCAATGTGAAGAAGAGAATTGGGCGAAAGATGATGCAGCTGGATGCCATAGAGAAAGAGCAGCCCACGAAGGAAGTTGTGGACTGGAAAGGAAAACCCACGAATAACGAAGGCAAGAAACATAACCCGATACCCAACGGGGGGACGGGGGATTACCTCGTTGCCTGGGAGTTTGACGGCCTCCCTATCCTGCGGAATCAGGCCCTGCTCGCGAAGCTTGCGGAGATCACTCTCCCGCGTCTCCGATCGCCGCCAGCCACCATCGGTGACACGGGTAGTGGCGGCACTTTTCTTCCCTCCGGCGGCGCTGGTACCCACAGCAGAAGATGACTTCTTCGATTTCCCCATCGCTCTACGGAGACGCCGGCGGTGAGAGCGCAGAAGGGAAGAAGGAAATGTAGCAGGATATTCCAGCGCGCAGCAAGAACTCCTAGAGCACAAGGAGGCAGTGAAAACAAGAATCGATGCGGTCAAAACAAACCGCAGCTTTCTCCAATGATTATAACAGCAAAGACGATGCACGACAACCGTCCATCAAGAAGACCTAACGCCAACGGCAGATCTGGCCATACACGTGTCAGCATCACAACAAACCGTCGCTAACACGCCGTCCACTACGCGCGGCAATCGAGGCAACGCCGTAATTATCTCCACGCCGCGCGTGACCGGTCAATTCAAAGTCAGACAGTGGGACCCATGTTCGTCCAGTCACGTCACCTCTGGCGCAGCAGACACTTGAGGTCATCAATCGTCAGCACTGACGTCATCAAAAGCTACACTAGCAACAGCTAGAAATTTTTCGGCTTCAAAGCAAGGAGTACTCACTCGAATCTACGATTCGACCAATTACTCGGGGGCTACTCCTATCAGTAGCATTGGCCGCGCACCCGAAAGATACATAAAAGCAAACTATCACTTCGAGTCCTCCGTCGAGTCTATGACTCCACTACGGACTCGGGGGCTACTCCCATAGGGAGCGCTGGTCGCGCACCCTATGAACTCTTTGACTACGATCCTTCGGATCAGCATGCAAAACTTTTCGGCAACTCTGCCCTAATTAACGCTAAGTGAGCAACGTCCTCCTTGGCCACCCGAAACACCTCTGCGGAGATAAACATTCGGATGCTGCGTCTGCGACGCAAAGATAAGACCTACAGATATCATCTGATTGCCTGGCAACGCACACGACTGCGCTCTGCTAGTAAAAATCCGTGCCAGCAGGTGTGATGAAAAATCCCGACGGACGCGTTGGGTACAACAATTAAATTCACTGGAATTCCACTCCTGTAAGTCCTCCGCGGCCTGAGTCGAATTACGCCAGCATATGTTCCAGTTTCGAGTTGAGGGACTCAAACCTAAAGAAGATTGTGTTGTTTTGTCCTAAGACAGTTAACTGACCTTGATCCGTCGGGTGAGTCAGGCACACGCATCAACAATCCCTACACACTTTTCTCTTGAAAGACAGAGTTGCACCCGAAGGATTGAAGAGTCCTCAGCCGAATCTACGATTCGACTGAACACTCGGGGGCTACTGACATGGTTATACCCTACGGGTACACGACCTTGGCATACCTAGTCCAGCCCAAGGAAGGCCCACGGCAAATATACGCCGACCCATGAAGATTTTCGGGTGGCCCAGGCCCATGACGCCTTCGGATCCTTGGAGAGCAAGACTAGAGTAGATAGGAAATTCAAAGGGGTGAAACCCTAGAACCTGTAACCGACTAGGTCTGTACCCGGGACCTGCCTAAGTCTATATAAAGGCCAGGAGGGTACGACCTAGAGGCTCTCTCGACCTCATACTTCCGCATACGCACCTTCACGCCAGATTGCATCTACGCACCCCTGTAATCATCGGTTCCGCCGTAATCAAAGAGCAGACAAGCAGGAGTAGGGTTTTCCCTCCGGGGGCCTGAACCTGGGTAAATCTCGTGTCCCCTGGTTGCTTGTCTGTTAACCGTTCCGCGATCTCCAGCATCCCCATCTTCTCCAAAACCCAAGTCCATAACAATGGGCATTGATGAGTCGAAACCTCGTCAGAAGGTGAGTCCTTTGTGGCGCTTGGGTGACCTTGTGTGGCCCCGACACCTCTCCAACGTAGACGTAGCTCCTTGGGAGTGAACTACAGGAATTATTTCTCCGTGTCCCCGCTCCGGTTACTTCGTTCCCTTCCTTTACTTCTTGCTCTTTACCTTTCTTGTGGTTGTTGTAAGTTATCTTGCATTTAGGTTGTTCACCTAGTTGCACATCTAGATAACTTTCCTTCTCGTTAAGCCTAAAAGTGATAAACAAATTAAAATTGGGTACACGCCTATTCACCCCGCCCCCTCTAGTCGTATCAAGTCGGTACTTTCAATTGGTATCAGAGCTAAGGCTCTTATTTTGGGCTTTACCGCCTAAGAGACTATGGCCGACGAAGGGGGTAGTGAAAGCGAAAACCCCAAGAGCTTGGCCACTATGGATGACCTCAAGCAATTGGAGTCATCCATGATGTCCAAGTTCGAGGAAATGATGACTATCTTGCAGTCTCTCAAGCCAAACCCCATGGTTGCTCTTGACACACCTCAAACCACCGAGCTTCCTCCCACCATTACGGTGACCCCCCCCCCCCCCCCCGGGGTGACTCCCGCGGCCGTCACCACTCGCTTGGGACTTGGTTTTGTTGCTCAAACTTCTACCAAGGTTCCAAGTGAGAACACCGAGGAGCCCGAGAACCCAACTTCCAAAGAGGAAAATGGAGGAAAGGACTACTCGGCGGTACCCCCACCACCAAAGTACACTCCGGATCCACCCATTCCCATGCCACACATCATTCCTCAAGGAGCACCACCTATGCTAGATACTTCAAATTTCGCCAATTGGCAATATCTAATGCGCTCACATATTTCCAGCTCTTCTATTGAGTTAATGAGGATTGTGGAGGATGGATTCTCTCCATATGACCCAAAGAAGTTAACACGAGGTGAAGTGGTGGACAAGCAACTCAATGCCACATCTTTGGGGATGATCCAAAAGGCTTTGACTCCAAAGGACTTTGCTCACATTCTCCAATTCGACACCGCCAAGGGAGCTTGGCATCAACTCACCGAGCTCTTTGTTGGGAATGCAAGCATCCAAAGCTCCAAGTTTGATGAAATCAACAACCGAGTGCGATGGTTTCGCAATGCAAGATGATGAGACCCCTGAAGACATGTATAGGCGCCTCAAAGTCCTTTGTTCCACTATGAGGGATCTTGGGGCCACCTATGTTGATGACAAGTTCATGAAGAGTAAGTTCATTCAAGCTCTCCTTCCGTTTGAAGAACAAAAGCTCAACTCTATCAAGGGAAGAACCAATTTTCACCTAATGACCTCCCAAGAAGTATTGAGTGAAGTAATTGCCATGACCATTTCCAAGAAGAATGCGGAGTCCGCCCGTGCTAGGGCCATTGGGTCAACCAAAGTGAATCTTGCTTTGAAGGCCAAGGCTATTGAAGTTGATGATGATGATACATCAAGTGAGTGGTCTCAAGAGGATCTCAAGTGTGCCTTCAACGAACATCTTGCTCTCGCTTCGAGGACCTTTTGGAACAAGTCTAGGCTCAAGTCAACTCAAGATTCAACTCACCCAACAAGTCTCCCAAGGCAAGGTCATGCTACAATTGCAATGACAAGAGTCACTTCGTGGCCAAGTGTCCCTTTGAGAACCGTGAAGACAATGGTGGTCGTCTCATTCGCAAGATCAAGTCAAGACCTCCTCATTCCTTGAACAAGAACTACGCCGTCAAGAACGTCGCCAACAAGGAACAAGCAATAGTGGTCCATGAAGAATACCTTTCGGGCACGGATGAAGATGATGATGATGAAGTCCATGGTGGAGAGATTGTGGGAGTTGATGCTATTGCCACTACCTCTACTCCACGTCTATCCGTTTTTGACTCGCCAAATGAAAATGTCATCTCCTCCAACCAAAAGTGTTTCATGGCCAAGGCCACCGAGGTAACATCAAAACCCACTCCTCAACCTCTCTCTAGTGAGCCTTCCTCTCTTGATCTTGTTGGTTTAGAGGTGAAGAAAGAGATGATTGACATGTGTGAATTTGTTGCTACCTTGGATGAAGAAACTAAAACTTGCTTTGAGTCCTTGCTTGCACAACTTGACAATGTTAGGGATGCTTTAGATGAAAAGGAAGAACTTCTTGACTTGCTAAGTAAAAATGAAAGAGATGCCGCCGATGAAATTGCTTCTCTCACTCAAAGTCTTGAGGATGAACAAAATATGAGAATTAATCTTGAAGAAAGTGTGTCTAAGCTTGTAGATGATCATAACAACACCATGTGCTCTTTAATTAAAGAACGTGATCATGCTCTTGCTTTGGTTAAGGTGCTTAAGAAAGAAAAAGTTGAGTTTGTGGGTGGTCATGATAGGACTCAAGAAGATCTTGAGAAACTCAAAGAGGAACACAAAGCCTTGGAGAGAAAATTCTCAAATCTTTTCGAAGCCCATGAACAGCTTCAAACTCAATTAACTTGCGAACATGCTAAGTCTTTCGCTATGCAAATTATAGACTTGTCTAGCACTCCTAACCCTTGTTCCAAGCATGAGAATCGCATTGAGGAAGTCAAGGTGTTGAAGGATCAACTTGCCAAGACTAAGAAGAAGAAGAGGAAGAACAAGAAGAAGAAAAAGAACAAGGGCATGGCTCAAGGGCCTTCTAATGGCCTAATCATCTTGCAAAGTGACAACTTTGCCGGAAAGAACAATCCCTCTTATATTCTTTGCAAATCATTTGATGGTCATGTATATGTTAGATATGTGGGAACTTCTTACACGCATGATTATCATTGGGATATTTGGGTGCCAAAGGCTCTTGTTACTAACAAAAGGGGGCCCATTGCAAAATGGGTACCTAAAACCAAAGCTTGATTTTCTTGTAAGAATATGCTTCCGGTGGATCAAAATGGGTGCTTGATAGTGGTGCCACGAGTCATATGACCGGAAGCAAGTCTATCATGTTGAAGATGAGGCCAAATATTGCCAACACCATGGTCTCCTACGGTGATAAAACAAGCTCTCGGGTTTTGGGTTTTGGCAAAGTGGTGGTAACCCTGGATGTATCCTTTGTTGACGTCATGCTTGTCAAAACTCTTGGTTACAATTTACTCTCAGTTCTTGCACTTGCTCTTATGGGTCTTTCTTTATTTCATGTGCATTACGTGGTCCCCATGTGGAGCAAGTCTCTCAAGGTGGCTTTCGTAGGCTATGTAGAGCATGACTTGTATGTGGTGGACTTTTCATGGACCACTACTCCTCATGCTCTATGTCTCTATGCTAAAGCCGACAAGGGCTGGTTATGGCATCACCGCCTAGCCCATGTTAACATGAGAACTTTGCAAAGACTTCACTTCGAGGGCCACATCCTTGGGCTTAACGATGTTTCTTTTGCCAAAGATCGTGTTTGCAGGGCTTATATTGAAGGCAACATGCATGAAACTCCTCACAAAGCGCTCAATCAAATCACCACGGAGAGATGTTTGGAGCTCTTGCATATGGACCTTTTTGGTCCACCCTCTCATGATAGTCTTGGAGGCAAGAAGTATTGTTTGGTTATTGTGGATGATTTCTCAAGATACACTTGGGTGTTCTTCTTCAAGTACAAGAGTGAGACTCAGCAAACCGTCATCGATTTTGCTAATGAGGTTCAACAGAAACACAATGCAACCATTCTCTCAATTCGAAGTGACAATGGCACCGAGTTCAAGGACTATACCTTGGATGAGTTTCTTAGTGATGAAGGAATCAAGCATCAATACTCCACTCCCTATACCCCTCAACAAAATGGAGTTGTCGAAAGGAAGAATCGCACTTTGATGGATGCGGCTCGGTCTATGCTAGCTGAGTTCAAGTCTCCATACAACTTTTGGGCCGAGGCCATCTCCACCGCTTACCATGCAACCAACCGTCTCTATCTCAGCAAGAAAAAGAACAAGACCCCCTATGATCTCCTCACCGAGAAAAGCCAAATGTTAGCTACTTTCGGGTGTTTGGTTGCAAGTGCTACATTTTCAAGAAAGGAGTTCGTTTGTCCATGTTTGAATCCAAGGCTCAAGAAGGAATTTTCATTGGTTACTCAAATCAGTCCCATGCTTATAGAGTCTACAACAAAGCCAATGGAAGAGTTGAAGAGACGAGCAATGTGAAGTTTGATGAAAATCATGAGTCCCTTGTTAGGCAAGACGATGTTTGTGATCCAAGTGATGAAATTCCTCCTAAGGCCATAAGAAGAATGGGTGTGGGTTTACACCTCCCCATTGAGGATCCCCTTGTGGACAAAGGAGAAGGACCAAGCTCTACTCAAGTGGAGCCCTCACTCTCACAAGATCATCTTGCCTCTCAAGGACCTACCATTTTGGCTCAAGCTCTTCCGAAGCTTCCCATGCTCATGACTCTCCAAGATCCAAAGATCAAGATCTTCATCAACAACATCAACCTCCCCAAGATGGGGATCCTTCTCAAGGCACCTCCCACGGTCAAGCTCTTCATCAACTACATCAACCTCCCCAAGATGGGGATCCTCCTCAAGGTCATGGATCCTCAAGGTCAAGCTCGTCAAGATCAAGAGCAAGTCATTGATACTCAAGGCTCTACTCCAAATGATGACTCCCCCTAAGTGGAGATTGATGAAGATGATCCTCGTGTTCGTGCTTATAGTCAAGGCGGAGGATCAATTGGTGCCAATGACCAAGTGGTAGCTCAAGAATCTCGTGTTGAAGCACAAGCCTGCCGTCAAGCCTATCGTCTCGCCAAGATAGTTCAAGATGGCCATATCCTTGATAATGTTTATGGAGATTTCAATAAAGGTTCCACTACTAGAAGGCAACTAGCTTCTTTTAGCTCTCACCATGCTTTTATCTCTCTTGTGGAACCATAGAAAGTTTTCGAGGCTCTTAAAGATGATGATTGGCTTGATGCTATGAACGAAGAACTTCACAACTTCAAGAGGAACAATGTTTGGACATTGGTTGAGCGACCCAAAGATTGTCAAAACGTCATTGGAACCAAGTGGGTTTTCAAGAACAAGTGTGAAGTGAATGGAATTTTCGTGCGCAACAAGGCAAGGTTAGTTTCCCAAGGATACTCACAAGTTGAGGGCATCGACTACGGTGAGACTTATGCCCCCGTTGCTCGCCTTGAATCCATTCGTATGCTTCTTGCTTTTGCTACTCATCATAACTTCAAGTTGCATCAAATGGATGTTAAGAGTGCTTTTCTTAATGGTCCTTTGAAAGAGTTGGTATACGTCAAGAAACCTCCGGGCTTTGAGGATCCACTTTTCCTGAACCATGTCTACAAGCTCAATAAGTCACTCTATGGTCTCAAACAAGCCCCACGTGCGTGGTATGATTGCCTTAGGGAGCTTTTGTTAGACCATGGCTTCGAAGTGGGCCTCATTGATCCCACTCTTTTTACTAAGAAAGTTGGAGGCCACTTGTTCGTATGCCAAATCTATGTTGATGATATTATCTTTGGGTCCATTAACAAAACTTTTAATGAGGATTTTTCCAAGCTCATGACCGATCGCTTCGAGATGTCCATGATGGGGGAGTTGAAGTTTTTCCTTGGGTTTGAAGTCAAGCAATTGAGGAAAGGGACTTTCATCAACCAAGCCAAATACATCCAAGACATGCTCAAGAAGTTCAAGTTTGATCAAGTCAAAGGAGCCAAGACTCCCATGCCAACTAAGGTTAATCTTGATCTCGATCCCAAGGGTAAGGATGTGGATCAAAAACTCTATTGCTCTATGATTGGTTCTTTGCTCTATCTTTGTGCATCCCGACCGGATATTATGTTGAGTGTGGGTATGTGTGCAAGATTCCAAGCCACACCAAAAGAAAGCCACATGGTGGCGGTCAAGAGAATCTTTCGATATTTGGTTCATACCCCAAACTTTGGGTTGTGGTACCCCAAGGGTGCCAGCTTTGACCTTATTGGATACACGGACTCGGATTGGGCTGGTGACAAGGTGGGAAGAAAGTCAACCTCCGGAGCTTGTAAGATTCTTGGAAGATCATTGCTTTGTTGGTCCTCAAAGAAGCAAAATTGTGTGTCTATGTCCACTGCCGAAGCTGAGTACATCTCCGCCGCAAGCTGTTGTGCTTCAATTGCTATGGATGAAGCAAACTTTGAAGGATCAACCTCATGTTCGCCAGCACACTCGAAGCTATGTGGATCCCTCTATGCAGCTTGGAGGCTTCATATATAACCTTCCATGGCATCATCCCAGGGAAAGGAGTGTACCCCCTAGGCAAAATATGGCTCGATGTCATCTTTGGCACCCCCAAGAATTTAAGTGCGAACGGCTTGAATTTGAGGTGGTCAACTGGCCCTCACAGTACCAAACTATTCTTGCCCACATGGCATTCACAAGATTCTTGGCGGTACCGCACTACGCGTATCTACTTATGAAGATGCCAGGACCCAATGGTGTCATCATCGTCCTAGGGAGCTTCACAAAGTCTGATAACTGCGACAGAGACTTCAACAGAATCTCCCAGTCCTTCGGTATGCAAGAGGAGCTTGCAAGATTGAAGGAGTCAACAGACAATAGTCTGCGCCTGGTGACTAAGCAAAACGCACCTGATCTATCCTTCGACTCTGCAGTTAACACTAAGGCGGTACAGGTCCACCGGATAGACCCCGCCAAGACGGCCCTCATCTCCAACAACCTAAGTTCTGCATAGGAACTCGCGCTCGTCGAATTCCTCTGTGAGTGCTGGGATATCTTCCGTTGATGTCCTACGGACATGCCAGGAGTTCCTAGGGAATTCGTCGAGCATGCACTCAATGTTTATTTGGATGCGCGACAGGTCAAGCAGACGATTCGACTGTCCGAGGGAAGAGCTGAAGCGATTGGCATCAAAGTTAACAGACTCCTCGATGCTAATTTCATAAGGGAGATTAAAGAAAGCACCTGGGTAGCCAACCCTGTGCTAGTTCCCAAGAAAGACAAGGACATCCTGTAGATGTGTGTTGGTTTTATGTCCCTCAACAAGTATTGTCCAAAGGACCACTTCCCCTTACCGTAGATCGATCAAATCATCGAATCCACCATGGGGTGCGAATGACTCTCGTTCCTTGACGCCTATTTAGGCTACCATCACATTCGACTGAAGGCTAAAGATCAAGAGAAGACGACATTCATTACGCTGTTCTAGGTCTTCTGCTACAATACAATGCCTTTCGGGCTCAAGAACGTAGGTGCAACCTATCAAAGGTGCATGCAAGCTTGCCTGAAGACTCAAATCGGTCAGAACATCCAAGTCGACTGAAAGGACTATATTCTCCCATGCCTTTTTTGGTGATAATGACAATCCCATTTGTGATCTAATCGTGTGCTTGAGTTTCAGGAAAAATGTTGTTGATGTTTCCTTAAAACTATGTGGATGCTCTCTTGGGTTCTCATGAAGACGGTGGCCTGTAGTTTTCTCCTAGTTTCTCTCTTTTTGTTGTTTTAGGTCGCCGTACTATTAAGAGGGGGTCCATCTCGGAAGGCTGTGGGAAATCACTTGTTCTTGCACAAACCCATATGCACCGCCACGGCCATCCTACTATTCCGTGAGAGATTGAGTTTCTGTTCTGCTGAAGCCATCTTTGTCTGATCAGAACTTCCGGCCTGGCGCCGGAAGTTCCGCTCAGGTTTTTTTTGCGGGATGATCTGAGCTTTGTTCCGATCCTAGTTCCGCTGGAACTTCCGGTGAGCTCTGAGAACTCTCTGTTTTGGTATGCTCTATTTGCCGGAAGTTGCGTCGGAAGTTTTCCTACCAGAAAGTTCCTGAGCGGAACTTCCGCCCAGTCACCGGAACTTCCGGTTAGACTTGGTTCGCGACCCAGAAGTTCCGTCCCTAGTTCATTTCCAAGTTCCGCTGAAGGGTCAGTAACCTTCTGTTTGAAGTGTTCTATTTGCCGGAACTTGGGCCGGAACTTGCATCGGAAGTTTGGCCGGAACTTCCGGTCGAGCTTTTGGAGCGTGCGTCAACGGGCTGATGACCGTTGGAGCCGTGCTGGGCAGAACTTCCGGCCCCTCACCGGAAGTTCTGGTGAAGTCGCGTGGGCTGTAACGGTTCAGTGCGGAGGGGGCCTATTTAAGGCGCCCTTCTTCTTCCTCCCATCCACTTCGAATATTTTCTCTCTCCTCCATTAATGCTTGATCTTCACCTTACTAGATCTCTCTCTCTAGCCACAAATGACTTGACCTTTTGAGAGGTGAGGGAGGTGACCTAGATCTACACTTCCACAAAAGAAGATTTGATTTCCCCCACCCATGCTTTGTGGATCTTGTTGCTCTTGGGTTTCTTGAAACCCTAGACGGTGTAGGGCATCCTCGGAGCTAAGGCTTGTGTTGTAAAGCTTCGAGGTGTCGTTGTGGGTCTCCAATTGAGTTGTGGAGCTTCCCCCTCAACCTTGGTGTAAAGGTTTTGGTTGGCGCCTTCAAGGTCACCGGTTAGTGGATTGTGAGGCGTCCTTTGTGGGGGAGCTCACCGGAGAAGAAGGTGAGGCCTTTGTGGCGCTCGGGTGACCTTGTGTGGCCCCGACACCTCTCCAACATAGACGTAGCTCCTTGGGAGTGAACTACGGGAATTATTTCTCCGTGTCCCCACTCCGATTACTTCGTTCCCTTCCTTTACTTCCTACTCTTTACCGTTCTTGTGGTTGTTGTAAGTTATCTTGCATTTAGGTTGTTCACCTAGTTGCACATCTAGATAACTTTCCTTCTCATTAAGCCTAAAAGTGATAAACAAAATAAAATTGGGTAGACGCCTATTAACCCCCCCCCCTAGTCGTATCAAGTCGGTACATTCATCGACGACATAGTGGTAAAGACCAAGGAGAGCAGCGCATTGATAGACATTCTTCACGCGATGTTCGACAACCTCGATCAGTTTAAGATCAAGCTGAACCCGAAAAATGCGCCTTCGGCGTCCCATCCAAACAATTGCTTGGGTACTTCATCTCTAAAAGGGGCATCGAGGACAACCCAAAGAAAATCAAGGCTATACTAGCCATGGAGAAGCCAAAAACGTCAAAGGAGTCCAGCAGCTAGCTGGGCGAATTGCAGCGTTTAGTAGGTTCATCAGTCGCATAGGCAAAAAGGCTCTCACTTTATACCAACTACTTCGCAAGGCCGACAAATTCGAGTGGAAGGCTGAAGCAGACGAGGCATTCGAAGATCTCAAATGTCTGCCTTTTACATCTCCTGTACTTGTGACGCCAGCGGAGAGAGCCCATGTTGCTCCACATTGCTAAAACGCACCAAGTGGTCAGCACGACACTTGTAGTCGAACAACCCAAAGAAGGCAAAACCCACAGGGTATAGCGCCCAGTGTATTACCTCAGCGAGGTACTGACACCTGCAAAGCAAAGGTATCCCCACTACCAGAAGCTCGCCTATGGCATATTAATGACAATGCATCGACTGCGCCATTACTTCCAAAAGCATCAGATTGTGGTTTTCAACAACGCACCACTATCACACATGCTCAATAACCCTGAAGCCACATGGCGAGCAGCTTGTAACACCCCCAAAAATATTAATGAGGATCAAGTTCTAATTAACCATGATTAGGGTTAACAAAAGATTTTACTAATTAAATTCAAATCTTAATGCTTGTGTGTATGAATGCTTGCAATGCCATGTTTGATTGTTGTAAATGATGAGAAAGGGTTTAAAGATCAAAACTAATATCATCTAGGTCACTAACAAACCAGATCAAAACCAAAGGAAATTCAAATATGAAGCTTAGGACCTAATGGTAATTTTTGCCAAAGTTAACCGCTAGCTCACTTTGAGCATCTCTAGCAACTAATCTCAAACATAAACTTTTCCATTTCTTTTCTCCCCTTGCTAGACCTAGTGACACTAAACACAATGGAACTTTCCAACCTTGCAGAAACAAATCCAAACTCATTTGAGAGGCAATTCAAAATTGAATATATCTTATGTATCAAGATAGCCATGTTTGGAAAACCACTCAAACCTTCACCACTTAGCAAACCATTGCACCTACAGACTACCAAGATTACTACCAGAACACCCACCAAAAATCACTGGAAAATGTGATGGTTTAGTTCTTACGGCCATTAGATCGAACACCTGGTGATCATAGTACAACCTCAACCACTATACACTGTTTTGATCATCCTTGTGACCTCACCAAGCTCGCACGTCGTGCCCTTAACTCACTCAGTACCAGCCCATGAAAATGAGCTAATCTCAGTCGACCAATGGACTAGTGCTGACCGTACCCGATCTCGCCTTTGCCACCCCGACACGGACACGCCGCCACAGACCGTGTTGCCCTCACCCACGATGTCTAGGAGGTAGCCATGACCTCACCGCCTCTGCATGTGCACGCCTCGACGAAAGACCGCTCGAGTAGACGCCATCATAGCCGTGCCCATTTAACACCAGACCATGTCGGTCGCCGCGCCAGAGCGCTGAGCAATCCCGTGAGCACACGCCGCGCCTCGCTCTCGCCTTGCGCCATTACGTTTGCCATGACTCCAGCAAGCGCCTAGACATGCTCGTTTGACCGCGCGATCGCCGTGACCACCGTACATCGTGACGATTGCCGACGGTACCGCCATAGAGCATGGACGTTCTAGAACGATTGAGACTGTGCCTCGCCGTGCCACTATGCGCGTGACGATCGCCCTGAAGCACCATGTCGACCTATACCCTTGACCATGCAGATAGCTCACTGTAACTGCGTCGCCGGCAAGCCCGAACCATGACGCCGTGCCCCCTTCGCTACAGTATAAATAGAGCCCTCCCCCGACCTCAAAACGCACAACATTCCACTCCTCTCTCACCCAGCAACCTCTCTGACCCAACCCTGGACCAAGGCGAGCACCAGTTCGCCAGAATTTCACTGGAGTTCGCCACTGCAATGGAGGAAAGGAGCCGATGCTAGGATCTGCCCCAGGAGCTACCGCGACCACCAGCTGAACCGCCGTCGTCGACTTGTTCGTTCGCCCCCATCGCTTGACCTAGGTGAAGCCCTGGTAAGCCCCTGACGACCCCCGCTATAGCGCTAGGGTTCTGTCTCGCGCGAGGCTTGAAACGGAGACGACGACGCTCAGCCGTCGATCGCGCTCTAATCCTAAGGCTCAGATTATCTAATACCATTTCGCGTTTGAGTAGCCGCTGACATGTAGGACCAGACCCGGAGTAGCCCGTTGCCCGCGTGTTGCGTAGTTGGGCTAGCCCATTAGCATTCCCGCGTGCAGTTCATCGATTCAAATTTAGATTTGTCTTTTATTTGAAAAATCTCATACTATAGGTAACTTTAAAAATCAATTCAGGAAGATTCACAGCACCAAATTGAATGAATCCAATTTTGTTTTAAAGTAGATGAAAATTTCTAATCACTCCCGTTAGATTCAAACAGTTTGAAACTATAGATCACCCTAACAAGATAGTAGCTTTTAGCACTTCAAACATTTTTCTAAAATCAACCATTAGTGATTTTGAGATGATTGCAACTCTCAAAAATCACATTGGACGAGACCTTTCTGAATATGTAAAAATATATATACTTACATACATTAGTCCTGGACCAAAATTAAAGAATGGCTTTATAGTCATTTCTAGTCCCTAAAATAGTATTAAATAGTAGTGTTAAGCTTTGTAAATTAGGCCAACCACTTTAAATCACATTCTCAAGTATTATAATATGTGGTGATGACCTGTGTCAATATGATCCCATATTTGAATTGGAGAATATTAAATCTTAAGTAACTTTTCAATGAGTAGAAATTACTTCCCTACAAATAAGATAAATAAAATCTTGCCACCCCTTTTCTTGTAATGATAGAGATGATGCTAGATCATCTAGAGTCACTCCTTGTGTGTTAACTAGAGGTAGCTAAGTATTGTTTGGTGATTGTGCACCTCGTATTTATTTATAGACGTTAGTACCAATCCGGGATACGAGGAGGAAGAATTCTACAAAGACAAGGAAGAGAACTTCGACCACCTTACCAACCAAGGAAAGCTAAGCTAAACCATGCAAGCACCCCTTGCAAGCCCTTGTGATACCACTTTGATTTTTGCCTATCCCAAGTTTTACTTGCAAGCTTTGCCTTTTACCTTTTTTGCAAAGTTGTTCCATTAGTTAATTAATTGAAAATTAGTGGAAGATTAGGAAAGTTGTCATCAAGAGCTGGAGCTTGATATAGGTAGAAACACTAGCTTAGTACCCCTCCAATAATGACACCATCATTGGTAGATGTTAGTGCTAAATTAATCTTGATCACTCTAGATGGGAACAAATGATTATGAAAACCTTGGAATGATGAGTCATTCTATTGAAATGTTTTGACATGTGTTATGGACACCATGAGTGAAGATGATGTTGAATGAAGTATGTGACCAGACTTTGATAAAAACTGATGGTTAGGTTTGGATGCGATACCATTCCAATTTTACCATACAACCACAATACCCGAATTTGGGTAGGGATTCACTGGAAGTTTATGTGTCTTAGTATGGGTTCCCTCGCGGAACAAAGTGAGCTGAGGCTACCTTGTGAATGTGACTGTCCACCTATGCAGTTCCCAAGATGACAGATGGTCATGGTTGGGAGGCCAAACTCATAGGCGAGGTGCCTATACTAGGGTGTGTAATTAAAAGGTTAGGATTGATTATCCACATACCAAGTATGATGATTCAGGATTATCCCTAACGGATGTATCGAATGTTGTGGTGAAAGTGTACCACCTCTGCAGAGTGTCAAACTATTCGAATAGCCGCATCCGTGGTTATGGACAGTTGGATGGCCATACTGTTCCGTTGTGAGATGTTTTACAAAATGAACCGTGACTTGAATGGTGACTTTGACTTGACCCCACAAGTTGTGGAGATAAAGCTAGGTTCCCACTTAAGTAATCTAGGCAACTAAAGTTAGGACTTTACCACTAAGTACTTGTGAAATCAAATTGGCTTGTGGCAAACAAACCTAGAGCTTAGGATTCCTATTAGACTGGTCTTACTGCTTTAGCAATAGTTTGCGAGTACTTCAAAGTACTCATGGCTTTGTCCATGGCTATTCCCATGGCCAGACTACGAAGGAGACTACAAGGAGGATGGACAGCAGGACGCTTATGATAACTAGGATCATCTCCCATCGTTAGCATTGCCTGTGACCCTGAAGATGGAGCCTCGACCATGCTACCATTATTATTTCCGCTCCTTTGATTGTAATCAGACCTGATCATGAGATCAACTATTTGTAAGACTATTATGATTTGTAATGGATGATGTATTGTGCTACCAATCTGTTATGTCTCGCAAAAATGGTAATCCTGGGATTGCGATGTACGGCATAACAGGCATCTGGGATTAAAAATCCGGGTGTTGACATAGCCCTATGGTGCATCGAGCTGTCCCCACGGGACATCATCTATGAGAGGCGTACCGCCATAAAATGTCAGGTGCTCCCTGATTTCCTCATACATGATGCGGCTCAGATCACTGTAGAGCTTCGTTGGGAAACCACAAGAGGAAGGTGTGATGAGTACAACAATAAGTCTTCCCTCAGTAAGAAACCAAGGTTATCGAACCAGTAGGAGGAAGGAAACGACTCAAAGGTGTTGCTAGCAACTTGGAAACCTGCACAACACAAACTCAAGACTTTGCCCCAACAAACAGTGAGGTTGTCAATCTCACCGATTTGCTGAAAACAAAGGATTAAATGTATGGTGTGGAAGGTGATGGTGGCTTGCAGAAAGTAAACAGTAACAGTGGAAGATGTATCAATGGTAAAGATTGAACCGGGGTCCACAGTTCACTAGAGGTGTTCTCCTTAAGATAAACAACATAACATGACGGGTAAACAAATCACAGTGGGGCAATTGACAGGACAAAGCAAGGCATAACAATGCAATACTAGACATTCATGATCCTCTGAGATTTGATTGGGCATTACAACAATATACATAGACCGCCATCCAACTGCATCTATGACTAGTAATCCACCTTCAGGTTATCATCCGAACCCGCTCCAGAATTAAGTTGCAAGCAACGTATAACTTCTTTAAGCAATGTGTGTAAAGTAAACAATGCAATTGTTCCATGAACAAAAGATCGTTGTTTTACCCCTAGTAGAAATAGCACATCTACATACTTAGAGATTTCGGTCACTTCCCCAGATTCAATAGAGGCATGAACCCACTATCGAGCATAAATACTCCCTCTTGGAGTCACTAGCATCTACTTGGCCAAGATAGCTACTAGAAACGGAGAGCATGCAAGATCTCAAACAACACAGACATGATAGAATCAATAAGATAAAACCATTAATCAGTCTGACATAGTAATCTCAATATCCATCAGATCCCCGCAAACACAACATGCATGATTACAAATAGATGATCTTGATCATGAACGGAGCTCACAAGATCTAAACATGAAAGCACAAAGGAGGAGAAACAACCATCTAGCTACTGTATGGACCCATAGTCCAAGGTGGAACTACTCACGCATCATACCGGAGGCTGGCATGGTGATGAAGAAGGCCTCCGGGATGATCTCTCCCCTCCGGCAGGGTGTCGGGAAGAGCTTTAGATCCCTCCCCCCGATCCTGGGACGGTGGTGGAGGCAGCTACAGACTGTTTCATGGAGATCTGATCGGGTACTTAGGGTTTTGGTATCGGGGGCTTCTTATAGGCGAAGAGGCGAGGCAAGGGGCACCCAGGGTGGCCGCACCCCCCAGGTGCGGGCTAGGCCTATCCGCGCAGCCAGGGGGTGTGGCCCCCTGGTGGCTCTTCTCCGTCACGTCTTCTGGCTCCGTGTTCCCCACGGTAGAATATTGACTTGGGCTTTTGTCTCGTCCAATTCCGAGAATATTCATTTTGTGACTTTTCTGGAACCAAAAACAACAGAAAACAGGCAACTAGCACTGTGGCATCTTGTTAATAGGTTAGGTCTAGAAAACGAATAAAAATACCTCAAACTATAGACAAAGCAAAGCAAAGTGGATACTGAACAAGCATGGAACGTAAAAAATTATAGATACATTTACGACGTATCAAGCATCCCCAAGCTTAACTCCCGCTCCTCCTCGAGTAGGTAAGTGATAAAAATAATAATTTTTGAGGTGACATGCACCATCACAATCAAGATCAAACCATTTGCAAACACTGAAAGCTGGGATCAAAGTACTCTAAACATGAGCATGAAACATGAAGTTCTAACAATAAGACAAAGTAACTATGCTACAACATGAAAGGATACAAATAAAGATTCGTGAATAACAATGCATTGAAAGACGTTTGTTTGTTTCACATATAGAAAACATAGCATAGTGGCATTGAGCTTGTCCCTCATGGAGTAGCAACATAAATGCATAGGACACCTTCAAAGTTGATAAGGGTGACTAGATACAAATTGTTTAAGAGCAAGCAATATCAACAATATGAATCAATCAATAAGTTTTGGGACAATGCACATAGAACTAAGAATGGCAACTATGCTCTCTTAGTTGTTGCCTAATGATAGAAGGTGGAGACTCAATATAAAAGTGGAAGAAAGGCCCTTCAAAGGGAAGCAGGGATTTCAAGTCTCATAAAGAGCTTCCAAAAATTATGGTACTTGTTAGCTTTCATCTCTCATTGCCCCTATCATAAGCATCTTGAAGTGATTAAGGTGAAAGTGAACAAAGTATGGAGTATATGCTTGACAAAGTATAAGTTGGCAATCTCATGTCCCTTGAGTACGAGGGCTACTCCTCATGCTACTCAACTTTAGTCATCGATAAGTTCTTTTCATAGTAAGTACATGTGTATCATAGAGAACCGCCAACGGGGTACCCCTTGCCCCATGACACAGGAGCTATCCCATATCAAAATGACAAGGCAAGCAGACAATGAGCATTTCAGCAATCTTCTTATTTACCATAGGAAAATGGTGCTTTTTTCTCTCTTTTCCCATCTTTTTTTTTCTTTTTCTCAATCTCTCTTTTCTATATCTCTTTTTTTATAAGAAGAATGCTTCATAGATTGCTCACTATGGTGATGTTGCAAGTTTCCACCATGATTAGGCATGGCTTAGGCTAGCGGCCTAGGCATTTCTCTAACACATATACATAACTCCATCTTACAAGCTCCCATTTTATTTCACACCGACGACATTCGCAAACAAAAGATCATGATATCAACTGTGTACAATGTACAGGTGCAATATTGAAAGTGTTTCCCGTGACAACACGGTTCTTCTAATTCCGAACGTATAAGTGCAAGCATATACAACATAGATGACACAATGGTTCAAGTTTATTAGGAGCAAGAAAAATAAAGTGTGCCATCAAGTTTGTGAGAGCTTTAATCACTAACTTTCACATGAGAAGTTTAATTTGGAAGATAGATAAAACAAGAATATACTTGGAATGGTGTAACACACCATGCATAGGAATTTATAGTGGACACTTTGGAATAACTTGGTTTCTTGGTAGTTGGATGTATGAGTAGATCTTAATCAATACAAGTGGAGGCTAGCAAAAGACTAGGAGCGACCAACTAAGAGAGCAATAGTGGCCATAATCATGTAGAGCGACAAAACATTACTAATCAAAGCATAAAGTGGTACCACAAGTTAAAAACTAAATGAGCATAGAGGCTAAGGTGACTGGTTCATAGTCATAACATGGTGTGAGCATGTGCCAAGTCAACCCAAACAAAGCATCAAAGGAGAATACCACAATACTATGCTTTTGTATGCTAAAACAACGCATGATTCTTGCAAGGCACATTAAGAAATCTCAATTGTTTGGAACAAGTCATGCTACATCAATAATCACTAAGCATAAGGTCAAAACAACATCTATCATGACATGATAAAGTCTAAGTCATAGTCAAAGCAAGCTCCTTTTTGTACTACAAGCAAGAAGTTCCTACTATTTTCCAACACCAATCAACTTATTTGAAAGAACACGGCGAAAGCGGGGGTCCAACTACTTTATTCAAGCAAACTAAGCAAAAAAACCAAAAACGAAAACTAAGACGCTCCAAGAACAACACAATAGTGCATGAAACAATAAAAACGAAGTGTCTAGAAAGACTTGAGATTTTTATTGATGAAGAAGGGGATGCCTTGGGCATCCCCAAGCTTTTACGCTTGTACCTCTTGAATATTTCTTGGGGTGACACGGGGTGGCATCCCCAAGCTTGAGCTTTTGTCCATTCTTCATCTCATTACATCATTCTTCCTCTACACATGCAAATTTTCCTTCATACAAAACTTCACACAATCTTCATTAGCAACATTAATGCATTCAAAAGATAATAGACCTTTGGGTTTAGTTTCAAAACAGCAAAACTTTCATTAAAGACACAAGCTACTGTAGAAATTTCCTCAAAAAGATCAATTTCCCAAAGAGAACCCAAAAAGGAATCAATAAAGAGGCAAATGCAAATAATGGCAGAAATCTGACAAAACAGACCATCAAGTGAAAACCGATTTTTTTGAAGACCTTCTGTTGCTCAAATCAAAAAGTGTTGAACTAATGAAAGTTAGCTAACAACCTGGGGGGTTTTTCAGAAAATTATAGCTCAATCCGACTTACAGATATTTTTTGAGAATTTTTACAATGGAGCACAAAAATCTATTTCGGGACAAAAACTCCCCAAATCTTACTTCCCTCTCATTAGAGGTTATTTCTTGGCACAAAAATCAAATAAAAAGGATAAGGAGAGATTATTACAGAAGTAATAACTTCCAAGACTCAAGAAACTATTGGGTTATCTCCCAAGAAGTACTTTTCTTTAACGCCTTTAAGTTAGGCACAAGAAGCAAGAATCAAGTATTTTCAAATGAAGAAGCATTGACATCAAATTTTGCTTTAAAAGGAGGAGCAAAAGGTAACTTCTCTCTTTTCATAGGGAAATGTTCAATACCTTTCTTGAATGGAAATTGATATTTAATGGTGCCTTCTTTCATATCAATGATGGCACCAGTAGTTCTAAGAAAAGGTCTTCCCAAAGTAATTGGACAAGAAGCATTGTATTCAACATCCAAAACATAGAAATCAATAGGGACATAGGCTTTTTTCACCATAATAATGACATCATTAATACTCCCCATGAGTTTCTTTTTAGCATTATCATCAAGTGGGACATCCAAATAGCAATCTTCCAAAGGTGGCAAATCAAGCATTTCATAAATCTTTCTAGGCATAATACAGACACTAGAACCAAGGTCACATGAAGCTTTGAGATCAAAGTCATTCACTTGCATATTAATGATGGGTTCCCAACTATCTTCTACTTTCCTAGGAATAGAGGCTTTATGTTTCAATTTTTCTTCCTTAATTTTAACGAGAGCATCTGTAATATGTTTGTTGAAAGTCACATTCATATCACTAGCATTAGGAATTCTAGCAAGCTTTTGTAGGAACATAATCACTTCAGAAATATTGCAACCATCAAGATCAAAATCAAACTTAGCATCACAAGTAGTAGACTCATTGGATTTAGGCATTGTGGTAGGAGGAATAAGGACTTCTTGTGGTTTGGTAACATCCATATTGGTGGTGGTAATGGTACACACACTATTGCTTCTAGCAATTTCAGCTTCTCTTTCCCACTTAGCATGTAATTTGGATAACAGTCTAACATTTTCATCAATAGTAACTTGTATGGCATGAGTAGAAGCAAAGGTACTTTCCAAGGTTTCAGGTTTAGCAGTCATTTTATTAATCAAAGAGGATTGTGCTTCAGACAAAGATGAAATATTTTTCTCAACATTCAAAAGCTTTTCCTCCACAGTCTTGTTGAAAGTGGTTTGTTTACTAATAAAGTCTTTAAGCATGACTTCAAGTTCAGAGGGAGCACTTCTATTGTTGTTGTAGGAATTTCCATAAGTATTACCATTATTAGGAGGATAAGGCCTATAATTATTATTATACCAAAATTATTCCTATAGTCACTGTTGTTGAAACTGTTGTTTCTAATGAAGTTCACATCAACTTTCTCTTCTTGAGCAACCAAAGAGGCTAAGGTAACATTATTTGGATCTATATGAGCTTATCCATTAACAAGCATAGCCATGATTATATCAATTTTATCACTCAAAGAGGAGGTTTCTTCAACAGAATTTACCTTCTTACCATGTGGAGCTCTCTCAATGTGCCATTCAGAATAGTTGACCATCATATTATCAAGGAGCTTTGTTGCAGTACCCAAGTTAATGGTCATAAAGGTACCTCCAGCAGGAGAATCCAATAGGTTTCTTGAAGAGAAGTTTAACCCTGCATAAAAAGTCTGGATAATCATCCAAGCAGTCAGTCCATGAGTGGGACAATTCTTTACCAAAGATTTCATTCTTTCCCAAGCTTGAGCAACATGTTCATTATCAAGTTGTTTAAATTTCATTATTTCACTTCTCATAGATATAATCTTAGCAGGAGGATAGTATTTTCCAAAAAAACATATTTGCACTTAATCCAAGAATCAATACTATTTCTAGGTAAGGACAGCAACCATTCTTTAGCTTTTCCTCTCAAGGAGAAAGGAAAAAAATTGAGCTTAATAATATCTCCATCAACATCCTTATACTTTTGCATCTCACAAAGTTCAACAAAGTTATTGAGGTGGGCAGCATCATCATCAGAACTAGCACCAGAAAATTGCTCTTTCATCACAAGATTCAATAAAGCAGGCTTGATTTCATAAAAGGTAGCATCAGGAGCAGGTGGAGCAATAGGTGTACTTAGAAAATCATTGTTGTTTGTGCTAGTGAAGTCACAACTTGGTGTTCTTAGCAGAATTCATTTTTACAAAGGTGGAGCAAACCAACAGCTGCAGCAACTAGAGTAGGAACTATTTTTTTGTGTTTTTGATAAGAAAAAGCAAACCAAACGAAACTAATTTTTTTTGGAATTTTTGATAAAAAGAAGCAAACAAAATAAAGAAAAATAAACTAAGAAAAACAAAAACAAAGTAAAGAGAAAGGTTGTGAAGGACTCCCCTTGTGAAGCCGTCCTTAGCCTCCCCGGCAACGGCACCAGAAAACGTCTTGATGCGGCTCAGATCACTTTAGAGCTTCGTTGGGAAACCCCAAGAGGAAGGTGTGATGAGTACAACAATAAGTAGTACCTCAGTAAGAAACCAAGGTTATCGAACCAGTAGGAGGAAGGAAATGACTCAAAGGTGTTGCTATCAACTTGGAAGCCTACACAACACAAACTCAAGACTTTGCCCCAACGAATAGTGAGGTTGTCAATCTCACCGGTTTGTTGAAAACAAAGGATTAAATGTATGGTGTGGAAGGTGATGGTGGCTTGCAAAAAGTAAATAGTAACAGTGGAAGATGTATCAATGGTAAAGATTGGACCAGGGTCCACAGTTAACTAGAGGTGTTTTCCTTAAGATAAACAACATAACATGCTGGGTAAACAAATTACAGCGGGGCAACTGATAGGATAGAGCAGGGAATAACAATGCAATACTAGACATTCATGATCCTATGAGATTCGATTCAGCATTACAACAATATACATAGACCGCCATCCAACTGCATCTATGACTAGTAATCCACCCTTAGGTTATAATTTGAACTCCCTCCAGTATTAAGTTGCAAGCAACGGATAACTGCTTTAAGCAATGTGTGTAAAGTAAACAATACAATTGTTCCATGAACAAAAGATCGTTGTTTTCTCCCTAATAGCAACAGCACATCTACAACCTTAGAGATTTCTGTCACTTCCCCAGATTCAATAGAGGCATGAACCCACTATCGAGCATAAATACTCCCTTTTGGAGTCACTAGCATCTACTTGGCCAAGATAGCTACTATAAACGGAGAGCATGCAAGATCTCAAACAACAGAGACATGATAGAATCAATAAGATAAAACAATTAATCAATCTGACAGAGTAATCTCAATATCCATCAGATCCTCGCAAACACAACATGCATGATTACAAATAGATGATCTTGATCATGAACGGAGCTCACAAGATCTAAACATGAAAGAACAAAGGAGGAGAAACAACCATCTAGCCACTGTATGGACCCATAGTCCAAGGTGGAACTACTCATGCATCATACCGAAGGCTGGCATGGTGATGAAGAAGGCCTCCGGGATGATCTCTCCCCTCCAGCAGGGTGCCGGGAAGAGCTTCAGATCCCCCACCCGATCTAGGGATGATGGTGGCGGTTATGGACTATTTCATGGAGATCTGATCGGGTACTTAGGGTTTAGGTATCGGGGGATTCTTATAGGCGAAGGGGGAGACCGAGGGGGTGCCCGAGGTGGCCACACCCCCTAGGCATGGGCCAGGGGGTGTGGGCTCTCGTGCCCCTCCTCCATCTTGTATTTTGGCTCTGTGTTCTCCTCGGTGAAATATGACTTTGGCTTTTGTCCCGTCCAATTCCGAGAATATTCATTTTCTGACTTTTCTGGAACCGAAAATAACAGAAAATAGGCAACTGGCACTGTGGCATCTTGTTAATAGGTTGGTCCTAGAAAACGAATAAAAATACCTCAAAGTGTAGACAAAGCAAAGCAAAGTGGATACTAAACAAGCATGGAACATAAAAAATTATACATACATTTATGACGTATCAGTACACTGGATGGAGATGCAACTGCTAGATACTCCGAACATGTCCCAGCCGTGGACGATGCACTTCGACAGATCCAAATGTGACGCTGGAGCCGGGGTAATATTGACATCTCCCAAAGGGGAAATATTACATATGTGTTGCGGATGAGGTTGCGCGCATCCAACAATGAGACTGAATACGAGGCACTAATCCATGTGATGCGGATGGCTAAAGTTTGCGGCGCCACGTGACTAGTCATCTACGGTGACTCCAACCTCATCATCCAACAGACGATGAACCAGTGCGACGTCATCAGCGACAACATGGTCGCTTACCGTGACCTCTACAACTCACTCGAAGGAGAGTTCGATGGCTGCGAACTCCGGCACGTTGGACGAGAGATCAATGAAGAGGCCGACAAGCTCGCTAACATTGGCTCCACCTGCGCCCCAGTACCATCGGGCGTGTTCCTTGAACAAATCTATGAGTGCTCCATTAAGCGCAAAACTCCCAAGGGCACAGCTGACGCCACGGACACTCGGGGGCTATGCCAACTGAGAAAATGAAAGCACCCGAAGAATAGAGACGGACGTCGAGCTAGTGAGCCTCATGTAAGTCCTGGCAATCAAGCAAACATGGAATCAACCATACGTCAAGTATCTGTTGAGCAAGCAACTGTCGGACAACCCGACGAACGCCAGGAACATCGCCCGCCATTCAAAAGCCTTCACCATCATCAACAGCGAGCTATACAAACGAAGCATAACTGGGGTGCTCCAGTGATGCGTCACCAACAACTATGGGAAGGACATCCTCCTCGACATCCATGAAGACTGTGTCCACCACGCTAGCAGCCGCGCCCTAGTCGCCAAGGCTCTACGAGCTGGATTCTACTGGCCAATAGCGATGCGCAACGCCAATGACATCGTCGAAAAGTGTAACGCCTGCCAACTGTTCACCGACAAACCACATGCACCAGGCTTAGAGCTACAACCCATACCATTGGCCTGGCCCTTCGTCCAATGGGGACTAGACATGGTCGGCAAGCTGTAGAAATCCTCACTCGGAGGATACGTCTACCTCCTGGTGGTAGTTGACAAATTCACCAAGTGGATTGAGGCCATGCCCGTCACCAACCAAACTGGTGCCACTACTGTCAAGTTCTTCCAGTCCATTGTCTACAGGTTCGTAGTGCCCCACAGCATCATCACTGATAATGGCACAAACTTCAGCTCGAAGGAGTTCCAATACTTCTGCGAAGGGCTCGACATCAATGTCACATACGCCTCAGTGGCACACCCGCAGACCAACGGTCAGGTCGAAAAGGCCAATGGCCTCATCTGCAATAGGATTAAGAAGCGACTCCTACGCCCTCTCGAGCGACTAGCGGGAGCCTGGGCAGACGAGCTACCCTCCGTCCTCTAGAGCCTAAGCACAATGCCAAACAACGCCACTGGATACACGCCCTTCTTCATAGTACACGGATCTGAAGCAGTGCTACCAACCGAAGTACGCCACAAGGCCCCACGGGTCGTTGCTTACAGTGAGGCTGAATCGACAGCCGCACTCCAAGATGTGGTTGATATGTTGGATGAAGCACGCGACATCGCCGCTGCTTGTTCGATGGTATATCAGCAAAGCTTCCACAACTACCACAACTGACGGTTACGTTCAAGATCCTTCGTCGAAGGAGACCTCGTCCTGCAGCTCAAGCAAAATGGGCACCTAAAGCTCGAGTCACCATGGGAAGGCCCCTATGTGGTCACTAAAGCCATTCCAGGTGGCGCCTACCGCCTCAATGACGTCGAGTCCGGAGTAGCATACTCCAACCCTTAGAACGTCGCACAACTGCGACGCTTCTACCCTTAGCTGTTTTTACTTACAATAAGGCTCTTCAACCAGGCTACTCAGCCGAACCGTGTATCCCCTACTATGCGATGAATAAAAGCTAAGTTCCTTTGACAGTACAATTTTCCTCATGCAAATTTACATCCATAGAACACGCTCGGAGGTTGCACCTCACCTAACGACTTCGTCGACTCTTACACCAATGCATTAGCCTGAGTAGCTGACCACGTCAGACTAACGAAAAGGACATGCAAATTTTACAATGCATTACATGCAAGCACATTTTACAAATTTTAAAAGGGCAGCAACAACCTAGTAGCAATTATACAAATTTTATATTTCTCTGAACAAATTTTGCATGAAAAAATCATCCACGCCAAAGAAGAACATTGGTACGATCGTCGAAGACCTACACGATGACTTCAGCATGGCGAGCCACGGCCTCATAGTGGGGGCACATGTTCCACGTCATACCATTAGGCGGAACGGGCGGCCCTGCCGCTACCTCCACCAAGTCTATGTCCGGGCGATGCAGCCGAACAAGGGCCAAAATCCCCCTTTGTACCCGCAACAAGTTGTTGGTGCACAAGCCCCTTCATGGCATCCTCTCTCCAAAACTTTCCAAGCAACACCAGGAAACTAGACGGAGCCACATCCAAAGGGAACATGGCAGCCCAAATAGACGCGACAGACGATCTCGCGCGCTTCAACACCTGAAGCACCTAATGGACACGATCATGTACCATCGCAACAACGGTTTCTCAATCGCAGTCCATCCAAAAGAACCCTTGACCTCAAACTTCTGCTGGGTGAGGCAGTTGAGACAAATAGCAACGTGCTCTTTCTCTTCCTGCGGAAGACGATTGACAACTGCAAAAGAGCAACATCTCAGAAAACAAAAACAGTGGACGCAGCTGCAAAGACAATAAGAAGCACTCGGTGGACACTTACACTGAAGTTGCTTGCCAATCCACTAAAACTCTTCGAGCACATACTCCTCCCTCACAATAGCCCACTCCGTTTTGGACTTCCAAACGTTTGCATGACCACGGATGACAAGGACGTCCCTCTCCAAACTTCGGATGCGATCACGCAACAGTGTCAACTATGATGCTTCACTTGCCTTTGAGCGGGCAGCGACTAAAGGAGCTGACAGAGTCACCGGATCAACATCTGAGGGGGCCTAAGAGGCGAAAAAACAACAATATATAAGGACAAAGCAAATAGCTCACAGCAGAAAAGGATAAATCAGATAAATCATATATTCACATAAGGAACCACTACATGGTAGCCTCGAAAGTCATACAGTACAAAATATTACAAGACAGATAGCAAAAGCATGATAGTTCTAAGCAAGCAGAAGGACCCTAAGGATTATCCGCATCCAAAGCAGCTTTAGGCTCCGAGTCTTGTGCCGCGTCCACCCTCTACTGCTCTAACACATAGTTGGCTAGCAGCTCAATTAGGCATGGGCCATAACGCTTGCAGCGTGAGGCGAAGGGGTCGAAGGCTACCTCGGTGCCATCCGCGCCCACTAGCATCTTGGAGGTGGCCTGGCTCAGGTTCAGTTGTGCGCCAGACACCAGCGCCATTGCTAGGCCAAGAGTGGCTCCCACGCCTTTCTGGGTCTGCTTATACTCCGCAGGCGAGGGCCTTCGTCAAGGAGTCGACATCATCGAGGGCTACGCCCTTCAGAAAGACCTCCTGGTACAAGCGGTCGAGGACCTCTTTGACCTTAGCCAACGTCTCGACGGTGGAGCTGCAATGGTCTTCGACCGCAATAACCACGTCCGCGAGGGGGGCCCCATGATCCAAGACATCGCGGTCAAACGCAATGCCGGTGGCATCTGCAGATGCGTTAAAAGCATATTAAGATCATAGAAAGACAAAGCACCAAAAGCTTGAAGGAAAATTAGTTCGAGTGACCTACCAGATAATGCTTTGGAAGCAATCATCGGATGCTCCATCATCGCCTTCTCCCACGAGGCAGCATCATCCACAAGTTTTTCCTTGCGCTCATTGGCCTCTTGCTTAAAGTGCTCGAGGGCCTCCACATCATCCTTCGCCTTGGTATTTTGCCTGGCTTCGACTCTTTTCGGGTGAGTCGAGCTTGCAGAGAGCCTTGTTGTTTTCATCTGCAAAAATCAAAAGAGTCAGAAGACAAACTACATCACATACATCCGCAAGATACAAACAGTAAAATACTCACCTTGGAGCTGCTGGAAACTTTCCTCCAAGGAAAGATGATGCTGTCCAAGACGCTGTAAGGCACGCACGAAGGGCTACAACAAGAAAGTGGCAGTCAGAGGAATAAAAGGCGTGTGGGCTCGCCCGTGGCAATCAAGTAACACTTACACGACCACCCGAAGACTCCAAAGGTGCAGCATGTGCCTTCCGAGTGACAACCATGTGAGTTCTCAGTTGGGAGGAACTCGACACACCATCATTGGAGTTGGCCGTTACCTTCGGGGAGGGTGTTGTAGCTTCAACGCTAACTGCCTTCGACTCCACCGCCATCTCCTCAATCTCATCCTTCATGGATTCACCTAAAAGGACCTCCTGGTATAACATAGCAGGAGAGTCATAAAGCACCATGAAAGGCAAACTAAACAAAATCAAAGTGCAGAAGCGTCAGATACTCACGTAGGGATGCCGAAAAGGTTCATGAGCAGCTTTGTCGTCCTTTTCTTCTTGTCCTGTGGCTGAGGAGCCACCGCCCAGATGGGTACCACGGGAATTGGGGAGGTAGCACACTCACTCGGAGCATGCTGCTCCAAGTAAGCAGGCCCTTGCGGGGTCAGCGGGGTCGAAGCATCTGAGCCTTTGCTCCGGGTTCTCTTTAGAGAATGTCCGTCTCTAGACTCGAGGCTTCATCATGAGTGTGAGACTGGGCAGCGGGGATGGTAGACTTGAAATCCGCATCCCCACCATCTGGTGCCTTCGAGTACTCCTCCCGAAGAGGAGGCAGCATGTCCTCCACCTTAAGTTCCTACGAAACATAAAAAAACATGTCAAAATAAAGCACATGAGATACAACCAAGAATGCATTACACGCAAGTAAAATGCACACCTGAGGAATTTCGTTCTTCGCGTTGAAGGGAGCAATCGATGACTCTGCTGGCAAAGCCTCGTCAGCCTTAAATTTCAGCTGCGCCTGATGGCCCTGTCGAGGTCCGACGAGGAAAGTTCCTCACTCGCCACCCTCGTAGGGTCATTGAAACCGGAGTACAGAAACATCGGGTATGCCCTCGCTTGGAGGGGCTGCACCCGACGCTTGAGAAATGTGTGGATGATGTTGACGCCGGAGACCTCCTTGCCTCGCACCAACTGGAGATCCTCCACCCGCTTGTACAGCTTCTCGACCACTTCGGTTTCACCCTCAAGAACGTCGTTCGACCACGAGCGCTTTTGGGTGATCACCTTGCTGGCGTCGAAAGGGGCCAATCCGTAATGCTAGTTGTTCCGCTTGGAGTCACGGACGTAGAACCACTTGTTCCTCCATCCTTGGACAGATTCATAGAGGTGGAAGGAGAAGTAATGGAGATTGGGGCGGATGGATTTCCCGCACCCGCCCAGCACGTACACTCCGCGAGTGCCAGATTGCCTCTTCAAGGCATAAAGCTTCTTGAAGAGGCCAAAGTGTAGCTCGATTCCGAGCCAACACTCGCACATCATGATGAAGCACACGATGTGCAGAAGAGAATTGGGAGACAACTGATACAACTGAAGCCCATAGAGAAAAAGGAGCCCACGAAGAAATCCGTGGGCAAGAAGTAAAAGTCCGCGGATGACAAAAGGCATAGAACATTACCCGAAAACCTTTGGGTGGATCGGGTATTACCTCTGAGCCAGAGAGTTTGGTGTCGCCCTTCTCCTGTGGAATCAGATGCACCTCGCGCAGGCAGCACAGATCCACCTCCCTCATTGTCGACTACCGCCAATTGTCATTGGTGATGCGGCCAGCGGTAGTGTTCTTTGCGGTGGTGGTCTTCTTGGCGGCGCCAGCGGCGCTCAACCCGACGGCAACAGAAGCGGAAGTTTTCTTTTGCTTGACCATCTTGTTGGCACGGCGTGCTGTGCGATGAGCATGGAGGAAAGAAGATTGAAAGATGTGAAGAACATCTAGTGCAAAAGTGTGCACGAGCTCTGGAAATGGAGGCAGCAAGATCGACAAAGGAAAAGGATAGAAAATGGCAAAGGAAAAAATTACCACAACCCTAGCAGTATAAAAGGGATGAAGATGACGATGCAGAACTATTGACCCAATAAACCTAACACGTGTCCTTCATCGCATGATACATGTGGCAAGCACCGCCCGAACCGTCGCGCGCACGCCGTCTACTATGCGCGGAAATCGAGGTGACATAGTAACTTTCGTGTAAACTATGCATGACTAGTCAAATCTCTGTCATAAAGTGGGACCCACGTTCATTTAGTCTTGTCACCTCTGCTGCCGTAGACGGTTGAGCTCACCAAGCGTCAACAATGACATCAATAACTCGCGAAATAAAAAACCAGCAATGACGATTTTTTTTCGATTTAAGGCAAAAGTACTCACTTGAGTATGCGACTCAACCGAATACTCAAGGGTTACTCCTATCAGGAGCGCTGGTCGCGCACCTGATGTTTTGGTAGGGTCCTTGGGTCAAACAAAGAAAATCTCAAGCTTCAAGTCCTCCTTTGAGTCTACGACTCCCTTACGGACTCAGGGGCTACTCCCATAGGGAGCGACGGTAATCCGAAAGATTTTTGGATCATTGAATTGCATGACTCATAGTTATAAGTCTCTCCTCGAGTTTGCGACTCAAATAGACACTCGGGGACTACTCCCATAGGGAGCACAAATCAATTGTTTAAGATAATTCGGATCCTTCACATCTACGCCAAACATAACTTACAAAACAACTGGCGACTCCGCCAAAAACAACACTAAGAGAGATGACGTCACCTTAGTCACCCGAAACGCCTCTACGGCGATAAATTTTCGGATGTTGCGTCTGCGACGTAAAGATAAGACCTACAGATACAATCTGATGGTTTGGTAACGTACCTGAGTACGCTCTGCCAGTAATATCCCGTGTCAACTGGAACGATGAAAAATCCTGACGGACGCATTGGGTACCTAACTAAAAACACTAGAATCCGACTCCTGTAAGACCTCCGTGGCCCGAGTCGAATTACGCTAGCAATTTTCCAAATTCGAGTCCAAGGACTCGAGTCTAAGTAGATAGCGTTTTTTTTCAAAGACAGTTAACTGGACCCGATCCGTCGAGAGAGTCAGACGCACGTATCAACTATCCCTATGAACCAACATATTAACCCGAAACATGTTTGAATGAGAAGCACTCGAAAGACTAAAGAGCCTCCAGTCGAATCTACGATTCGACTGAACACTCGGAGGCTACTGACATGGGTATGCCCTACGGTGCCCAATGTTGGCCTACCCGGTCCATCCCAATAGAAGCCCATGAGAAAGACGTATCGCAGTCATGAGGCCCAGGGGGATTTCGGGTGGCCCAATCCCGGTGAAGACTTGACTCCTTGGCGGATACGTCTCCTTTGGATAGAAACTTGAAAGGGAAACCCTAATACTGTAACCGACTTGACCTATCTCGGGACCTGTCCTATCTATATAAAGGCTAGGAGGGCATGTGGAGGAGGATCTCACCTCATACCCTTGCATACACCATGCCAAATCTCATCTGCGCACCCCTGTAAACCTTCGGCATCGCCATCAACAAAGAGAAGACAAGCAGGAGTAGGGTTTTCCCTCCGGGGGCCTAAACCTGGGTAAACACTATGTCCCCATGTTGAGTCTGTTAGTTGTTCCGCAATCTCCATCATCCCCTCCTTCTCCAAAACCCAAGTCCATAATAATGGGCATTGACGAGTCGAACCCTCATCACTACCCTAAGATCTGGTGGAGGGCTTTGCTTCTCTTGCTTCTGCTGGCCGGCCGTGGTGGTGAGGAGGAGGAGAAGAGAAACAAGGGCATGACCTAGATCTCGGGCTAGCAGGGGTCTTCCATGGTGGCACACCGGCCAGGCGGTGTTGTCTGGTCCGTTTCGAGGCTCTCGGGTATGTTCCCAAAGTAGGGGCTACTAGAGTTTGCTATGGAGTCAAGCCCCATGTTGAGTAAGTGCCTCTGCTTCTGGTACAACGGTCAAGCTCTGCTATTGCCCCTCTCGACCGGCCTTGGTGGCGAGGGAGAGGAAGGCGGTGTTGCAGTTTCTCTTGATTGATGGCTGTGAAATATAGCCATCCACATCCACATTTAAACTGGATATTACATATTTTGATGAAATATCTCTCTAAACCCTGCCACTAATGCCTAATGATCAAACGAGTATGCAATACTTTCTTTCTATTTTTCCCTACGCGGATAATGACATTTGATGATGGCAATCACAACATTAAAGTCAAAGATACGAGATTTCCAACAACCCAAAGAAACCAGGGGTCGTGAAGAGGATGCAGAAGCTTTAACGACCAACTATACAACGAGAATAAAATTCCATCTGTATAGTTGCCACCGACACCGCTAGGTCAAGCAGAATAACTTTCATGAAGGGACCCCTATATAAAGAGGCCTCGAGCGATGAGAAAAGCCCCCTGCGCCCCACAGAACACAACACCAAAGCGCCGCCGTAGGAATATATCTAGATCTAATCTCCAAACCCTTCTCCTCCACCATAGCCATATTCCACCACTTATAATAGTAGATCTCATCTCCAAATTGGCGACATAGTAAGACTATTACTATCAATCTCATGATTTCCATTATAATGTTTATGATTGTTGATTTCATCTCTATGTGTGAGTAATCCTCATTGGGCTAAGGGCTTCGGCCTAGCCATGTAGCTTTGTGCATGTTATTTATCATAGATGGGATCATGTATTAGTTTGTATGACATGATGATTATTGTACCCTCTCTTGCCTCAATCTAAGGACTTGTCAGGTACCCAAGACCCCAAGGATTGATCCAGGTATAGGAAGTGTGAGTAATGACTAATCTGCATAATGGGAACCCAGTGACAGAAAGGGTAGTACGACTGTATGTGAGGGATTTACTTGGGATTAACAGTGATGTCACTTTGCATATCATTAGTTCTCTTTCTTTTATGGATGAGACTAGTAGGTTATTGCTATAAGAGGTTGCGGAGGCAATAGCAATTATGGATGCACTGCCCACATATAATTATCTTGCTCTAACAATTACATGCATACATTATTATTATTTTTTATTCTTATCATATGTTTTGCATAGCTACAAGTGAAACCGAAAGCCCCAGGCCCTCTCTCTCCATCATCGACAACAACAAAAGACAGCAAACTCTTGGTCTGGTAAAACACAAAAAGAATTCTAAAACTCCCGAAGGTCCGTTAAAGTAACTTTACAACGCTTTGTGCTTCCCGAGGATTCGCTAACCTAGGTATAATAGGGAAAAGAGTTATACTACATCCATAATCCGAATGAAAGGTATCAACCCTTTTTCTGGCGCTGTTGCCAGGGAAGCAATAGCTACCCTGGTAAGGTTAGTAGGAACTTTGCTAGTTTTAATTCTTGTTTTTAATTTTGTTAGTTTGCTTTCAGTCTTTATTTGAAAAAACAAAAAATTAGTTAGTCTTTAAATTCTTGTTTTTACTATCATAAGCATCTTTATGGCTGAAAAGAAGCTTGGGGAGTTTGCAACTCCCAACAATGATTATTTGCGTACTCCTATTACCCAGCCAACAATTACTGCTAAGGACTATGAAATTAAGCCCCACTATTTTAAGTTTGGTTCAAAAGAATCAGTTTGGAGGCTCTGTTGTTGAGGACGCGGGTATGCACTTGAACATTTTCACTGAAATATGTGATATGATGCGCATTAAAGATGTTGACTCCGATGCGGTCAAGTTGCGCTTATTTCCTTTATCTCTTAGAGGAAGAGCAAAAGAATGGTTGCTATCTTTGCCTAGAAACACTATTGCATCATGGGTGAAGTGTACCTTTATTTATGACTAAATTTTTCCCACCTACAAAGACTATGTATCTAAGATCTAATATTACTGGTTTTAGACAGGAAGAGCGTGAGCCACTAGCGCTTGCATGGGAGAGAATGAAAGAATGCACGAGGAACTGTCGCAGCCACGAGATGGAAGATTGGTTAATTCTCCATTTATTTTATAATGCTCTTAACCATGTGTCTAAGTCTATGCTTGATACTGCAGCCGGAGGGACATTTATGGGCCGACAAATTACCGAATCAAAGAAGCTGCTAGACAATATGCAAGACAACCATATCCAATGGCATGTGGATAGATCAAACACAAAAAAGGTGAACTCCATCACACCTCAGGAAAATGAAGAACTCAATGCTAAGCTGGATGAGCTCATATTATCCGTCAAAGGTAAGTAAACCTAGGTAAGAGCTATCCCAGAATCAAATATTGAAGACATAGACTTCATAGCTCATAATGATTATAACCCTGTCTGGAAGAAGAACTATAATCCTAATTTCCAGAAACATTATTCTAGTCCTGCAGGGAACTCTAATAGTAATATGGGATCAAGTAATGGTAGTCTCCAAGAAACTCTTAAGTCCTTTATGGACTCGCAAAATGAGCAAAACAATATCCTAGTTAAGATAACGGAGAACCATGATATTATTCTTGGTAAATTATCTAACCAAGCAGTGAGTTTAAGAAATGATTTGCAGGCCCTCCAAGAAAGAACAAGGATTGTTGAGGCACAACTAGGTAAGATAACCAAGAGTCAAACTCTCATTCTAGCTAAATTGCAGGTAAAGCTGAGCCCAATCCGGTTGAAGACCTCAAGTTGATTAGAATTCAAAGGGAGGAGCCTGAAGAACTTGACTATAGCAATGCTCCTTCACCAAATTACATAGTTGAAGATCTTGTGAAAAGGATCAATATCAAGACTCTAGTAAGTGAAGGAAATAAGGAAGCTATGTATCAACACTTTGTTAATCAGGTAGCAATTAAGGTACATGAGCTTGAGGAAGAATATAAGAAGATTGCTGAAAAACTACCTGTTAAGATTGATGATATATTTGAGCCTACTATTAAGATTAAAATTGGGACTAATGAGATAGCTGCACTTTGTGATTTAGGTGCAAGTGTTTCAATAATTCCAAAAAAGTCTTTTTAATAAGTTAAATCTTGGCTCTTTTGAAATCACCGAGTTAAAATTACATCTAGCAGATTCTACCTATAAACAAGCTGTAGGAATTAAGGAGAATACTTTAGTATACATTAAAGGTTGTCCTTCTCTTATTGATTTTGTTATTGTTGACATGCTTAAAGATGCTACTGCTCCTATCATATTAGGCTGTCCATTCTTAAGAACTATTAAGGCTTTGATTAATCTGCATGAAGGGAACATGAAGCTTTAGTTGCCTTCACGGGATCCTTTTATTATTATTTTCCTAGGAAGAAGAAACCCAAGCATGATGAGAAGGAGGCCATCACTTTGAAGGCCAACTATTTTGGAGTGGGTGTTCCACTCATTTGGCCTAAGTGAGCAACATCAAGGTCAAACTATTGACCATAAAAGAGCGCTTCATGGAAGGCGACCCATGTGAAATTAAGGTTTGAGTAAAGTTTTTAAGTTTTAGTTTAAGTTTTATGTTGAATAAAGAGTGCTAGAAAACTCCAGTTGAGGAGGAGAAGTTCGGTGGTACTAAAAATCCTGTTTTATACATGCTGATGTTGGTCGACAATTTAGACTATCATTTTTCTGTCAAAAACATGGTGTTTCGCTAATTTTAAGGTTAAGAAAGAATTCTCAAAGAAACATAATTTTTTTGGCAAGCGCAGAAGGTTTAATGACCAACTATACGGCGGGAATAAAAAATCCAGCCGTATAGTTATCCATGCCATCGTACAATTTTCTTTCCTAGGTAAAGAAGGTTTAATGACCAACTATATAGCGGGGATAAAAATACCGGCCATATAGTTCCGGTCGTATAGATATCGACGCCAGGGAGAAACCCTAATTTTTTTACGTCAGGCCAACTATACGATATGAACAAAATGTTCCGGCCGTATAGTTTCGTCTGACCATAAAAACACCACGGGAAAGGTACCCCAACACATAAACTTCAATCCTTTTTTTCTCTTCTACCTCCAAACTCTCTCAAAACCTAAAAGGATCTTCATCTCTACTCAATTTCATTCGATTTCCTTGCACACAAGTGATCTACGATATGTTTATCCTCTGTCACCTCTGATCCTCCAATTACTTTTTGCAAATTCATTCTCTGATATTTTGTCATTATCAATCTAGGGTGAGACCTACTATGAACTAATTGTCATGTCTCTCTTGCCTAGATTATTATTTTGAGGAGATTCTTTAGTGTGCTATGATGAGGAATATTTTATGCTTATTACTGTTGGATCAAAAAAAATTATTTTTGTCTCTCTTATTATTTTAGAAGATGAACACAAGGAGCCAAACGCGTGCTCGTGTCGCTGCGAGTTCTTCTCGGGCTGCTGCTGTATCTCAGGACCGCATGGGGATACAATTTAGGAATGAGCTCCAACATGATCGCTTCAACAAGATAAAAAACCGAGAAGTGAAGACAACCAAGTGGGCTTGTCCCGTTATATTGAATCAACTCGGTATTTTTAATGACTTCAATTTACTTTGCAATTGAGTTGGCTTGCAAAACTTTGTATTCCAAGATGTTCCCACTTATCGCAGGTTAACTCTTGAATTTTTAAGTTCTTTGCAAAGCACCGTTAAAACATTGCGTAGAGAGAACATGATTTCTTTCCGACTTATGAACAACAATTATACATTATCACTTGATGAATGGTTCAATTGTCTTAGTTTACCAAACAATGATGCTAATGCTTTATGCCCATCTTTTACCGACATGCACCCTTCCCTGGATCATTATTATAATGGAATGAGTCTCACTTCTAGAGTCAACAATGGGAAGGATATTCATCATCTTGTTATTCGCTATTTGTTCGATGCTATTGCTAATACCTTGCAGGAACAAAATGAGCTTACAAGACTCAATGAGGAGGACATCTTGGTCCTCGCAAAAGCTGCTTTCAATAACATCGACTTGTCACTCAACTTGGGCGCAATTCTTGTGCGCTACTTGGAGCACCAATCCTCCCAAAGCCAAGGACCAATAACATGTGGAGGCGTCATCACCGTGCTTGCCATTGCCTTGGGCATCGACCTAGGTGAGTTGCAACCATTGCTAGGTGAGCGACGTATTGGTTTCTCTACTTTAAAAGCTTGTGGAATGCTCACTAGGAGAGGTGGTGTTTATTACTTGCATATTGCAGGAGCTGGGCGTCTTTACCCCGCTCCTTTGCCTAATGGTCTTTTCTCTATCGAGGAAGGAAGTTTGCTATATGATGTGCAGGTTGAGCAACACCAACCTGAGGAGGATATTCCGGATGAGGATGATGACCAAGAAGAGGAACAAGAAGTTCCTGGTTAAGAGGAGCATCCACCAAACCGGTTCGCTGCATATCAAGATTTCCAAGAACTTGGAGGAATTATGGAGGGGGTGCATAATATCGCCTTGAACCTCCAAGAAACCACTGGTAACCTATCAACTCAATTTCCGAACTGGAGTTACAACTTTTTCCCGCCACCACAGTGATTTGAAGGGCTTGCAAAAGCCTAAGCTTGGGGAATTTTCCTCATTATCTTTATTTGGCATTCATTTTTTATTTATTTATTTCAAGGTTATGCTTTTAATTTGAGTTTATAAGCACTCATGTTGGTTTCCCCAGCACTTTATCCTTAGTTATTTTTATTTTTATTTGTTTTCGAGATTTTCAAGCCGAGCTTTGCCGCCAATTTTCTATTCTTTAATTCCATCTCTTCAAAACAACAAAAATATTTGTCCATTTATCTTTATTTTCCTTCTTCCTTATTTCTATTATCCTTGTGGCTTTCACATATTTGCAGGAGAGTGATTGACTTCGAGTTTCCAAGAAACAAATCAAGAGGGAAGAGAGAAGTGGAACCAATCATGAGAGGTATGCCTTATGACTCCCCACTTTTGAAGTTTGAGAAACCCATGCTAGTTAGTAGTAAATGTTAAGATATTATATTGGTGGAGTGAGTCTTTATATTGGATTAAAATTTTGTTTGCATGGGTATTTAGTTGAGTATGTTTTGTTCCAGCTCTTGTAGTTAACCAAGTATTGTCTAAAAATTTGCTAAACAATTGTAATAAGAAGAAGCCTCACAATTGAAGACTCGGGTGTTGTAGTGTTTAGACTTGAAAGCTTATTTCTAGAGACACTCAACACAACATAAAATAATGACTGACTTGATAGCTCTTTTTGAAAGGATTTGTTTAATTGAAGTAATGTTTAGCGGTTTTTGTGAGCATGCCAAAGTTTGGCTTGTGAATCATAAGAATGATATAGCTTTATGCGTGTCAAACTTCATGTGATGCCAACAACTCCGCTAGCCTACAAACAATCTTCATGGAGAAGACTCCTAGATTTCGGCTATGAGTTGATTAAACATATGTAGCATCAGTGCTATAATGGGTAAGATTCTTGGCGTTGTCGTGTAGGTGTGTTCATGATGGAATCACTCCTCTGGCTGATATGAGTAATCATTATGCAAAAGGAACAAAAAACTCGGTGATGCCACGAGTGTCCATCACAACTCGATAAACTAATTTTTTTTTGGCATGCTCTCAGTTACTTAAGAACTAAAATTCCTGAAGGACAATGAATAGAAAAGTAGTGCTTGAAAAGTCTTGACTTATTAATGTGGGATAATTGAGATACTTTAGTACATATGCTTTTCATGACAAACTCTCACACTCTCAATTTTACATGATTATACTTTATTGCTCAAAGGCAAGCTTATGAGTTGATTATATGACATGGAATAGAGTTTACTCATTTGAATCATCCATGCTAACAATAATCTTGATGTGCTATAAGGATTCATTAAAACCCGTATGATATGCTTGCCATTACTCTATCTATGCTGAAGTTTTTCATATTAATAAAATGGAGGAAACATGAGACTACCAATCATGAGTAAGATCATCATCTCGTTACTTTAGTTTAAATGCTGAGTTCCTTTTTGATTTTGGTTTTCTTGCTCGAGGACGATCAAGTTTAAGCTTGGGGAGGTTGATGGATGTGAAATATAGCCATCCACAGCCACATTTAAATTGGATATTATTTATATTTTTGATGAAATATCTCTCTAAACCCTGCCACTAATGCCTAATGATCAAAGGGCTGTGCAATCCTTTCTTTCTATTTTTCCCTGCCACTAATGGGAATCACAATATCAAAGTCAAAGATACGAGATTTCCAACAACCCAAAGAAACCAGGGGTCGTGAAGAGGAGGCAGAAGCTTTAACGACCAACTATACGGCAGGAATAAAATTCTAGCCATATAGTTCCAGCCGTATAGTTGCCACTAGCACCGCTATGTCAAACAGAACAACTTTCGTGAAGGGACCCCTATATAAAGAGGCCTCGAGCGACAAGAAAAGCCCCCTATGCCCCACAGAACACAACACCGAAGAGCCGCCGGAGGAATAGATCTAGATCTAATCTTCAAACCCTTCTCCTCCACCATAGCCACATTCCACCACTTATAATAGTAGATCTCATCTCCAATTGGCGAAATTGTAAGACTATTAATCTCTATCAATCTCATGATTTCCATTGTAATATTTATGATTGTTGATTTCATCTCTATGTGTGAGTAATCCTCCTCGGTGTAAGGGCTTCGGCCTAGCCATGTAGCTTTGTGCATGTTATTTATCATATATGGGATCATGTATTAGTTTGTATGACATGATGATTATTGTACCCTCTCTTGTCTCAATCTAAGGACTTGTCAGGTACCCAAGACCCCAAGGATTGATCCAGGTATAGTGAGTGTGAGTAATGACTAATCTGCATGATGGGAACCCAGCGACAGAAAGGGTAGTACGACTGTATGTGAGGGATTTATTTGAGATTAATGGTCATGTCACTATGCATATTATTAGTTCTCTTTCTTCTATGGATGAGACTAGTAGGTTATTGCTATAAGCGGCTGCAGAGGCAATAGCAATTATGGATGCACTGTCCACATATAATTATCTTGCTTTAACAATTATATGCATACTTTATTATTATCTTTTATTCCCATCAGATGTTTTGCACAGCTACAGGTGAAACCGAAAGCTCTAGACCCTCTCTCTCCATCATCGACAACAACAAAAGGCAGCAAACTCTTGGTCCGGTAAAACACAAAAAGAATTCTAAAACTCCCGAAGGTCCATTAAAGTAACTTTACTACGCTTTTTGCTTCCCGAGGATTTGATAACCTAGGACTACTAGGGAAAAAAGAGCTATACTACATCCGCTATCCGGATCGAAGGTATCATTGATGCCTAGAGGTGGTTCTTAGGGTCTGATGAGACTGCAACCTCGGTAGTAGCCCCCAAGAGAAGGCCTCAAGCCAATGCTATCTCCAGCCATGAGATTGGCCCTGCTGCACTCGAGCTCCGTGCTAGCTCGAGATCCCTCTTCCTCCTTGAGTGGAGGATCAACATCGATCTCGACGTGGCGATGCGTGCTATTGCTTCCCCAAGTGGTGATGTCCCCGGTGGAGGCAACGACGGTCACGTTTGGGGGTCAAAGACCGTCAGTAGAGAAGATGAACTCAATCACATTTCAGCGCGTTCTCCTTGGTTGCAATATGTAAAAGCCAAGGGCTTGGTTGTAATTTCTTTTCTTTATAGGGTTCTTCTTGTAATTGTACTCCCACCGCTGAATCAATGCAGTCTCTAGGTTTTTCTAGACCTATCCTATTATAAAAATTCTAGAATAGCAATCTGTTCTCAACTCACAACTAATCTGCCCGATTTCACCAAGAGGGTGGTGGTTGCCATGTGAGATTGGCCTCCAACCTCACCTATATCTCTCCATCCCTCATAATCGGATGAGTGTTCGCTCCATGTGACCAGACTCCGAACGTTCGCTAATTAGATTTTTGGACATTTACAACCAGGGAAAAGATAAAAAGAAAGCTGTTAAAAAGCGTCCACCACCAGATCCAGAGAGATCACACATGGGCATTTTAGATCTCACCAACCGCACAGGCACCAACCAATCAGGGCCAGCGGTTTATAAATAAGCACACCCCTAAACCCCTTCTCCCTCGTCCCCCTTCCCCCCTACTCTCCTTCTCATCTTCCTCGCTGCTCGCCGCCGTTCCTTTCCGCCTCCGCGCACCCAGGGTAAGCCTCCTACTCCGTGCACCGTAAATCCGCGCGCGCGAGCGAACCCCGGCTGCCCATCTCCGCGTAGATCCGTCCAGTCCACCCACGGATCGATCGTGTCGCGCGGGGAGAGGGAGCCGCGCGCTTTCAGTGATCTGTATCAGTACTTGGTAGTAAAGATCGATGGCCCGACCTTCCCCGCCGCCGGTCGGTTTTCTCCAAGGTTCGCACCTCGTCGTTTCGCGCCTAGGTGGCGCCGAGAGTTATCGCGGGAATGTATTCCTCTGCCCCATCGCTAATTTTTAAGTTGTTCGGTTGGTCCGATCTGAATCGATCCAGTGCTTCGATCCGATCTCGTGTATTGTTATGAGCGTGTGTAAGATATCTGGGCGGTTTAAGACCCGGGGATCTAGCTCTTCCCATTGCGAATTTTTGATTCAGTAGTATTATTATTTTGCGGTGTATGCTCCGTTGTTGGCTGGCCAGGGGTTCTGGATCTGGCTCTGAGGTTTATCTCCTCAGGGTATCTTATCCAGTTTGCCGAGAACTTTTCAAATAAAATTCATAGTAGTGCGTAGTTCAAAAGATCTGAAAATCATGCTACCAGTAGTATTCATGCATCAGGTGTCATTCTATTTCCGTCTTCCGTTGGGATTTTGGAATTTATTCTATGCTAGATTTGTTGATTGTCACTTATGTATATGTCCAAGATCCACCGACCCTCTGCTGGTGTGACAGGGACACTGCCTCTACGGCTCTGCCTCCCACCAATTGTTTGTTAGGCTGTATCTACCCAACCCTGGGCCCTTGTGTTAGTGGTTGCTCTTGGTGCACCTATCCTACCTACTTGTATATTTATTTCAGTTTGTACTTTTGGTCTTTTTAGACACCAGCGAATCTGATGGTACAATAGCATATGCTTAGATCATCTGAAGAGATGTAATTGTTTATTGATGGTATCATCAACACATTGTTATGTTTGGTTTATTAGTGTACTACGATGTTACTAGTAAATTCTGTTATTTTTTAAGATTAATCACACTGATTGTAACTATTATTATTCTGTACAGAAAGATGGCGTCCCACATTGTTGGATACCCGCGCATGGGCCCCAAGAGGGAGCTCAAGTTTGCCCTGGAGTCTTTCTGGGATGGCAAGAGCACCGCCGAGGATTTGGAGAAGGTTTCCACTGACCTCAGGGCCAGCATCTGGAAGCAGATGGCTGATGCTGGGATCAAGTACATCCCCAGCAACAACTTCTCACACTATGACCAGGTCCTTGACACCACCGCCATGCTCGGTGCCGTCCCGGACCGTTACTCATGGACTGGTGGGGAGATCACTTTGAGCACCTACTTCTCGATGGCTAGGGGTAACGCCACTGTTCCTGCTATGGAGATGACCAAGTGGTTTGACACCAACTAGTAAGTCTGCCAGGTTTCTACTTAAGATTATTCTCACATGATTTAATCTGTATGCACTTTTTCACTAACTAGAGTTTGTCACATTCACAGCCACTTCATTGTCCCTGAATTGGGCCCTGCCACCAAGTTTTCCTACTCTTCCCACAAGGCTATCAATGAATACAAGGAGGCAAAGGCGGTATGATACTGGAATCTCTGTTAGCTGACTTGGGCTCTTTTGTGAAATTATTAATTATACCTTCTTGATTTAGCATTCTACCTGTTACTCTTGGAGCAACTAATGTTTGCTATGACACCGCGATTTTCTGATCAGTTTAGCATGTCTTGTTTGTAATCAAATATCGAGTTATATTAGTGATAACTGCATTTGCTTAATAGTTTTGAACTAGTAAAGGAGCTGAATGTAAATTAAAAGGCAAGTTTAACTTGATATTTCAAAACACGGTCACTTGTCTCACCAAATTTGTCGTATATGAAAACCAGCTCAGTAGCATTGAAAATGATACTTTATATACTTTTAGTATTCCGTTGCCACTCATTGACTAAACAAAAGTTTGCCCTTTGCTGAATTTTTTTAATGTATAGAGTTTATGGATTAGCAAAGATGAGAGTTCAGTTGAAGGGAATGAAAGGACAAGTTTAACATTGTTTTGAAGAGGTTGCCAATGTAGTCATTTGGGAAGTTTGCAATTGCTGGTTACAATTTCAGTCTATTATCCCTGGCAGGAATTATGCCAGGTGGATTACAGAGCTTGATTGTGATTTCTTTGTTTTATGATGTTCACTCTGAGGTCGACTGTGTTCCCTTTTGAATCTGTCTGTTTGCTTCTATTTTATTGTCTTATATTATGTGTACTTGCTTCTCATGCAGCTTGGCATTGATACCGTGCCAGTACTTGTCGGACCAGTGTCATACTTGTTGCTCTCAAAGCCTGCCAAGGGTGTAGAGAAGTCGTTCTCTCCTCTTTCCCTTCTTAGCAGCATCCTTCCTGTCTACAAGTAAGTATAAAAGCAAGTTAATTGCTATCGTTGCCCTTAAATCTTCTGTTTCTAATTTGATGTGTGATGGTTTGTAGGGAGGTTATTGCTGAGTTGAAGGCTGCTGGGGCTTCATGGATTCAGTTTGATGAGCCCACTCTTGTCAAGGACCTTGAATCCCACCAATTGGCTGCATTCTCTGCAGCTTACTCAGAACTTGAGTCCACACTTTCTGGATTGAACGTGCTTGTTGAGACATACTTTGCTGATGTTCCTGCTGAGTCATACAAGTATGCTTGGTTTCCGTGCCAGTTTACCACTTTTATGTGTTTGGTTGCTTTTATATACTTTTTCTATGTATAGCACTCTTAACGATCTTTTGCTACTTCAGGACTCTTACATCATTGAGCAGTGTGACTGCTTATGGTTTTGACCTTGTACGTGGAACCAAGACTCTTGATCTTGTCAAGAGTGGTTTCCCTGCTGGGAAGTACCTCTTCGCTGGTGTTGTAGATGGACGCAACATTTGGGCTGATGATCTTGCTGCATCTCTTGTCACTCTACAGTCTCTTGAGGCTGTTGTTGGGAAGGGTAAGCTTGATGTGCTATGTATTCCTTACTATCAGCTTACAGACACTACTTGCAGTTTCTAATAGTGACATTTGTGCAGACAAGCTTGTCGTATCGACTTCCTGCTCACTCATGCACACTGCTGTGGACCTTGTAAACGAGACCAAGCTTGATGATGAGATTAAGTCATGGCTTGCATTTGCCGCCCAAAAGGTGGTTGAGGTGAACGCCCTTGCCAAGGCAATCGCTGGGCAAAAGGATGAGGTACATGGAACTTCTAGACCCTTAATTACCAGAGCGTGGTATTTTTTGAATATCTTTTAGACAATGACTTGTTAATTTCTACACAATATCTGCAGGCTTACTTTGCAGCAAATGCTGCTGCTCTGTCCTCGAGAAGGTCATCACCGCGGGTGACAAATGAGGAGGTCCAAAAGGCTGTAAGTAACTTTGGCTTCAAAACTGCACATTCTAATTCCATGCTGTCATATTATGTAGTAATTCTTAATGATATCTTTCTTACAGGCTAGTGCCGTGAAGTCCTCTGATCATCGCCGTGCTACCACCGTTAGCGCTAGGTTGGATGCGCAGCAGAAGAAGCTCAACCTTCCCATCCTTCCCACAACTACAATTGGTTCATTCCCACAGACCGTGGAGCTCAGGAGAGTCCGCCGTGAGTACAAGGCAAAGAAGTGAGTAACCGTTCATAATGAAGCTTCATTAATTATATTTTGTATATATTGCTCATAAAAAATTGTGTTTCAGGATCTCTGAGGAGGAGTACACCAAAGCCATAAAGGAGGAAATTAGCAAGGTTGTTAAGCTTCAGGAGGAGCTTGACATTGATGTGCTTGTGCACGGAGAGCCTGAGGTTAGCATCCTTTTATCATTTGTATTTCAGTGTTAACTCGACTCTGTGTCCTGTTTCAGAGAATGAAATACATTTATATTTTATGAAGCATAAATGTAGTTATTCCTTCTGATATTGTATGTTGTTTGCCATTTAAGTGAGCTGATATGTATTTCAGAGAAACGACATGGTTGAGTACTTTGGCGAGCAGCTCTCTGGTTTTGCGTTCACTGCCAATGGCTGGGTCCAGTCTTATGGATCAAGGTGTGTGAAGCCACCAATTATCTATGGTGATGTGAGCCGCCCCAACCCCATGACAGTGTACTGGTCCAGTGTTGCACAAAGCATGACTTCTCGCCCAATGAAGGGAATGTTGACTGGTCCTGTCACAATCCTTAACTGGTCTTTTGTCAGAAATGACCAACCGAGGTTAGTAGCTTCCATAAAAATTCCATGTACAATGTTCAGGATTCCCTTAAGCTCTTCCATTTAGAGGCTCACATGTTGCTTCATATATTCTCAGGTTTGAGACTTGCTACCAGATTGCTCTTGCAATCAAGAAGGAGGTTGAGGATCTTGAGGCTGGTGGTATTCAGGTTGGCACTGTTGTATCTGCATCTCGTTTAATCAACAGGAACCATGTAAAACATGAATATATTTAGATTTTTTTTTGAAATTGTTCATTGCAGGTCATCCAAATTGACGAGGCTGCTTTGAGAGAAGGTCTGCCACTCCGCAAGTCGGAGCATGAGTTCTACTTGGACTGGGCCGTGCACTCCTTCAGGATCACCAACTGCGGTGTCAAGGACACCACCCAGGTAAATCTGCTTGAGCTGTACGGTGGAGCCTTCCTGGCATCTACCTTTCCTCTGTATTATTGCATTCCCACTAACAACGTTCTCTTTGACAGATCCACACCCACATGTGCTACTCCAACTTCAACGACATCATCCAATCCATCATCAACATGGATGCTGACGTGATCACCATTGAGAACTCACGGTCTGACGAGAAGCTCCTCTCCGTCTTCCGTGAGGGTGTGGTGTACGGTGCTGGCATTGGCCCCGGTGTCTATGACATCCACTCTCCTAGGATCCCCTCCAAGGAGGAGATCGCCGACCGTGTCAACAAGATGCTCGCGGTGCTCGACACCAACATCCTGTGGGTGAACCCCGACTGCGGTCTCAAGACCCGCAAGTATGACGAGGTCAAGCCTGCGCTCACCAACATGGTCGATGCCGCCAAGCAGATCCGGGCCGAGCTTGCCAAGGCCCAGTGAGCCATATTCATATAGCAGCTCTCCCCTACATTAATCTCAAAGGAGGATGGACGCCACCAATGTCATAGCTGTTTGTTTTGGAATAATCTGGATCTCGTATCCACTCGTCTGTGGGGTTAGGTTAGTCGTTTTGCGGTGCATGATTTTTACTACACATGAATTTGGTGGTTCTGAGGCGGTTTTCGGTGTACCTGTATTGTAAACTGAGTGGCGATTTGCAGTGCTTTCGTCTGTATCTCAGGTTTGTTACAGTTTGAATTACAATTTTTCCTAATTGTTTTGTCTTAGCTGTCCCTTTGGTCTAGTAGTATTCGTTATACGAGGGAGGCTTACTACAGAATCTAGCTAGGATCTCTCCGTCGCAGCGGACGATGTGGTACTGTTCTTAAGGTTAGGCCATCACTACAGTCTGTTGAAGCAATCCTACATTCGGGACTGCATGTTAATTATAGGAAGACTTCTGCAACCCTGATTCAAGGTGGAGAATACTACTTGACAAGGCATGATTGCCAGAGAGGGACAGCATTAGCAAGCCCCTTTGTTTTAGGGGTTTGGGAGTCAAGGACCTGTGCTTACATGGACTCACCCTTAGAGTTCGTTTGATTTGGCTACGACGAACTGATCCCACTAGGGCTTGCATATGCCGAAAGACACAGCTGCCACTGAGGTCATCGATAGTCTAGCCAAGATTGAAGTAGGAGATGGCAAAATATTTCGCGCACAGGATTTTTTTAGCGCGACGCTACTTTGCCGCGTCTGATGGAGTGGCTGTTTCGCACGCATGAGGGATGGTAGATTTTCTTAGAGGGACCCCTTCCATCTCGAGATGCACACCCAGGTTGAAGTTGCGGTGCGTCGCCTGTACCTATTGATTCAGGAGAGAATTCCTTATTTGCCCTCAGTTAAATTTTGGCTTCCTTTCTTGACCCTATAAACTTTTCTCTTCCCTTCTTACCACAAAATTTTAAGATGGTTCCTTATTTAGCCTTCTAGTACAATTTGAGAACTAGCGGTGTTAAGTAGGTACTCCCTCCGTTTCAAAATATAAGATGTTTTAGGTTCGTAAATAAAATGTATCTAGACTTATTTTACTGTGTAGATTCATTCTAAACATGAGTAAACCTACATACTAAAGTAGGCTAGATACATTTGCTTTATAAAAATAAAACATCTTATATTTTGAAACGGAGGGAATACGTAAGATGATGTTTTTGCCATTGGTGCAATATGTGAACAAAATAGTAGCAGTGAGTGCTCTGATTTAATTGCCTAGGATATATTGGACTAAATTAGATAACTAACATTTGAACTAGGCCTTCGACACATAAAGCGGGATTAAAGAGGGTACAGTTATGACTGGGATAATTAGGCAGGGTCGCCCCTGCATTTCCGCACTCCACACTGGAGGTTCACCGGAGATGCTCCTCCAGCCATGAAAATCTTCTCTCACAGCGCCAGGCGCATATGCAGACACGGTGCTCGCCTCCAGCGGTCGATGCGGTGCGATTTTTTTTCCTTTTTTTTTTCCAGTCAACCTTCTATCGACCGGCTAGGGGTATACAAGTCCAGTGAAAAATGGTTTAACGGTAGGAGCTAACAGAATTGACGGTAAGACAAGATAAGAAACCATTTCAAGATTTTGTGTCAAGAAAGGAAGAGAAAAATTTATAGGACCAAGAAAGAAAGCCAAATTTCACCCAGAGCCAAATAAGAAATTCTCTCTCCTTGATTCAATGGGCTGACTCGTGTGACGAACCAACCCCTTCGTCTTTTCAAAAGACAAACCACCACATTCGTCTTTTCAACGGACGACGGTCTGTTCGATTTGCAATTTTTTGATTTCGTGTATTATTTATAAAATTGAATAAAAAAATGTATTATTTAAAAAAAATAGTGAGGAATCCTCTGAATTATTTACATGTTTTGTTGTATTATATTTTCGTAAATCCCATTTTCTTTGTCTTGTCCAAGTGCTTACAGAATGGGCTTGTATGCTTGTGCTTTTTTCAGTGGAAGTATACATTTGCCAAATTTTCCTTCTCCGTCTTGAATTTTTGCAGAAAAAGAACGTGAATTGCAGTAGAAGCAGTAATCTACTATGAACCGCTACTCACTGAAAACAAAAAATACAAAAAACAGCAAAAGTTTTTTTTGTAGAAAACCTCTATTATCCTTGATATAAGTTTATGATGCCTGATTTGTTTTGTTGACAGCAAGTTTATTAATTTGCAATGCTCCAGGAGCCTGATATATCATCAGTTCTACTCTCTGAGTCCCTTTTCTTAGTTTGACGGTACATTCCTATAAAAGGATGGCTATTTTTAGTCGGAACATTTTGTTTGGTTGGCGTATAACATTGGAGCTGATCTTTTACTCGGTGAAATGAATCTCCAACTTACTCAGTAGCAAAATAAATAAAACTGGATAAGAATAAAAAAAGGATGGTGGTCTGCCAAGGCAGGCGCAAGGGCCATATCGGGGGCCTGGAGCACAGCGGCCCGTTATCCTCCCACCGACGGAAGCGGGCGGTACTCGCTGCTCTGTGAAACCAGCCTCACGCAGTACCCGCCGCATTATGCGACCGTGAGGCCCAGAGCCTTCGCTCGAGCCCCGTTTGCCCATCCCGCTGAACATCATCCCCCCGAGTTCGAGAATTGAAGACGATCAGGAAATCAGCTGGCCAAAAGTAGTGCCATGAGAGTCGAAGACCATCATGAAAGGGTATGCCGCGTCGAAACTTTTACGTATAGTTTTTTTTTGAGGGGAGGAGGAGGGGAGTATAGTTTTTGATTCGTCAAAGAATGTACGTCGAACAAAAATTTTACATGCATTTGAATAAATTTTATTTTAGCAAACTACGTGCTTGGAATAGTAGAAGCTAAGAGCACCAACATGCGTTGTAAAAAGCCGCGCGCTAAAATCGTTTTTGGGTGCCGGTTTTGATGTTTTAGCGCGCGCCACGACTGCAAATTCAGGCGCCATAAAATGCCACACACGAGCTACAGTGCCCGCGAAAACTTTGCCCACAAATGTGCATGAAATAAAGATCAAACACATCACATAAAAGATTGAAAATATAGTTCATAGTACAACAAATATAACGATAAACATAGTTTATAGTCCTATCGCTGGAATAGCCACGACAGTCGCTACCAGGGGTAGAGATTGAGTCGAAAGGGGGCAAAAGCGAGTCGCCATCCGCGGATCGAGGTTGAGAGGAAAGACAAGGGTTTACCTAGGTTCGCCCTTTCTGCTTATTGAATTAATGGCGAGTGAGATTACAATGTAAGCGAACTCGGCGTATGGGCAGCGAGTCGCAAGGATGGGGTAGCTAATAGCTCGTGAGTACAATGGGGACCGTAGGGAGGTTTATATAGGGGTACCTCGCTAGAGTTTACAAAATTACAACCAATTCAGTAAGGGTTTTGGAGGCTTTGACCTAATTCGACTGGGCCTATCTACGGTCTTGGGCCTACTGCATCCGGTCGCCGGTCTTCACCGAAGCCTTCCTTCCAGTCGTCGTCATTGCTGGTCCACTCGACATCGTCTACCCCGATTGGAATATCACCATCAGTAGTCCCCGAATGCGTCCGAGGTTCGGCGCAGGAGTCAACTTGGCAGTCGGAGTAAGCGAGACCGAGTGGACGCCCAGTCGAATCGGTGACGAACTCTTCCAATGAAGGGAGAAGCCTCTAAACTTCAATCGTAGTTGTGAAGTCATTAATATCCGAGTCGCCTCGCTCAGACGATTGGAATGAACGAGTGGAGTAGGCGAGTGACCAATTTGGTCAAAGTTGGACCGTCAGCGTGGTCAAACTAGCCGTTAGTTAATTTCTAAGGGTAACTTCGGCGGATTTATCGTGAAGCAACGGCTAATCCCATGATTACTAGGGTGTGCCGCTATAAATAGCGAATGGCGGAGGAAAATATGGATCTCATCCGCGTTCTTGTCATTCTTCCTAACCTTCCTACACCGGCGCTTGCTTCCGATCCGAACCCCAAGTCTTCGCGATCCCGCATCCATGGCGCCCGCGTGGTCCAAATCAAAGTGTACCACAACATTACTACAGTCCTTTCAGGATGCAGACATCCTCACCAAGGGGAACTGGCGAGTTCCGCCAGCGGGCAAGAGCGAACCCAAGCTGCGCCCTGGCGAGTTCATTTCCTTTGTAAGTCACCTAGAGCGCGAGCTAGGGTTTCCTACATCTTTGTTCTTTGGCGCTTCCTTCACTTCTACCAAATCAAGCCCTCCAACTTATGGCCTCACAACATCGAGCAGGTCGCGGTCTTCATTACCTTCTGCGAGTCGTATCTAGGGTGCCGAACCTACTTCCCCTCTAGCTAGAGCTATTCCATGGCGAGCCACTCGCGAGGGGAAGAACGGCCGCGGTGGGCGGCATCACCTTCCAGGTGAAGCCTCATGCTAGTTTCTTCAAGCTGCTGCTGCCGAAAAAGGCGGCTAGCTAATGGAAATGATCCTGGTTCTGCGTAAAAGAATCGACCCCAACCAGAGAAGTAGCGATCCCGACGTACATCGCGGAGTGGAGCAATCCATGGTGGTTGTCAGTGAAGGATCTCCCTTGAGCGCAGAAGGTGGTTGTCACCGAAATGTGTGCTCGGATGACCGAGCTGTAGGATGAGAGGTTGAAAATGATCAACCTCTTCAACTGCTGGCTCAGGCGGCGTCTGTTTCCACTGATGAACCGGACATGCCTGATGTGCGAGTACACCGGGCGATCCGACCCTTAAAGGGCGAGCTTGGAACAATGGGTCGCCAAAGACTACATCACGGCCCTGAAGAAGATCATGGAGGCGCCCTACGCCGGCCTCCAAGACGGGCTTAGCCCGTAAAAGCTGAGTGAAACGCCAGCCCCCATAGTAAGTGGCTTTAAATGTTATATTTTCTAGTCGCATTTTCCATTCTCGCCTAAACGACGATTGTCCGCAGACGTTCCAGATTCTAGAGCACTGGCTCCGTCCTTTGGATGAGGAGGTGCCAAAAGAGCTTCTCGACAAGGAAGAGGGTAAATCCTCCACCGAAGAGGAGGAGGAAGAAGAAGTCACCGAAGAGGAGCGTGAGCCTCCCTCGACAAACCATGAGACGTGCGGTCAGAAGCGTCACGAGGCTGAAGCCAGTCGCAGCCTCGAAGAAGGAGATAGCGACCCATATGTCGTTACGGAGGAGAGCTCCAAGCGAGCCCCTACACCGTCCAAGCCCATTGCGGAACCGAAGGCTCCTCTGAAGTAGCGGCGTCAGACGATCCTGCTTGAGATGGGCCTATTGCAGCCTATTGGTCCTGAGCTGGAGAAGCCCGCACATATCACAACCGGGCTGCGTGCTATCCCAGTCGCCAAGTAAGTATTACCGCATGTGTTTCTATTTTGCTTCGTATGATTTGTTTGGAATGTCCAAGTCGTTAACCGATGCCTGTTTTATAGTCCCAAGAATATCAAGCGCGCCTTCATGGCAAAAGTCCCAACAGGGCACGCCGAGGTCACGGATGACCCTTCCATGAAGAGGAAGGCGCCACTGAGGCGCCTGAGGCGGGCATCAAAAAGAAGAAGGTCGAGCTCCCTGTAGCACGCGCGACAACGCGACCAAGGGCGACACGGCGGTCCCTCATGGAGGGATGTTGCTTGAGAAGGAAGGCGGCGTTGTGGAAGTCGACCCGCTCGTCAAGGCGAGCTCGCTGGCGACCGAGGCGCCTGTAGTAAAATCCGCCACTTTCCCACGATTCGTCGCGAAGGCCGCAAGTGTTCAATCGCCCGGTGTGCCTGAGGTCATCGATAGTTGCGCCGAGTCGACGTCGTAGCGGCAGGGCGGCGGGGCAGCCCCAGTGCCCTCTGTAGGTGCCATCGAGCTGCATCGCCTTCTGGGCGAGGCCCTCCAGGTAATCCCAGTCCCCGAGTGTCTAGTCGCTAAATTTTAGCGGCTGGATACTCAAGAACTTGGCTTTCCCAGTACCCAAGGGTCGGGTCGCGCAGAATTGGTGAGCCAAGTCTATTAAAGTTGTTGTTGACACAATTTGACTTGATATGTTGTAGGTCAAAGCGGCTGACCGACGGTCCACGATACAACGGATGGAAAAGGAGATGGTGGTGGCACAGGAGGAAGCTCGCCGGCTTAGGGCTTCAGTGGGCAAGTTTCCGTATCGAATATCTCTTGGATTCGACTTGTGGGCAACTGCTAATAATTTTGGTCATTGTTTAGAGAACCATGCATCCGCTCTGTTGAAGGCCCGCGATGGCTACTTGCCAGTCGCCGAGCTAGGGTTGATGAAAGTCGCACTCACCACAGCGGAGGATAAGGCGAGGGCTGCAATCGTAGCGACGGAGTCGGACCGCAAGGCGTCCAACTCGATTATTTTGGATCTTGAGGCAAAACTTCCCAATTTGGAGAAGTTCGTCCAGACCAGCTGCCGTACGCTCCTAGCTGAGTGTATCCTCCGATTGGCTTTGCTTGAAGGGGTGCAACCTGTGATTGGATCCAGTCCCCGAGTGGGTCAGATTCTTGTCGGATCCATGAATTTGACTTGATGCGATCTAAATTTTTGCAGATGTTGTAGGCCAAGATGATCCGGCGGTGAGGGACTTCAGCACCGAGAAGTGCATAAACTCAGTGCTGAATGCCGCGACGGCATCATCGACATGTGTTCGGACGATCCTCCAAAACATCACCCCAACTGAAGTGGTACCCGCAAGGTTCATGGAGGTGTGGAGGTATCTGGAGGAGGCGCCCACAATGGTGGAATGGATGGTGCGACGTGCCTTCTGCCAGGGGCAACTGCGTCGCTGAGCCTCGGGCTCGCTCATTTTCCGGAGTAGTTTGAGCTCGATGACGTCACTAGCGGGTACCCTTCGGTAACGGGCATAGTGGAGACCACTGACACCCTTGCACTACAAGCGAAGGCTGCTTCGTATGCAGAGTGCGTTCTAGCGATGAATGAGCTCTTTCCGTACTAGGGGACGCTGGTGGCGCCAGCCAGAGTACCGCAACCTCCCATCGGAGCAGCCATTTTGGTCTGCGATCGCGAAAAAGCTATCGACGTGCCTGGCCAAACCTGTTGAGGGACAAGGGTGCGGGTGGAGCTTCAACCTCAAAGCCTGCAGAGTGAGAGGGGTTCCTATGTAATAGGGTTAGTGCCGACTTGGTTTGTAAATTACTTAATGCAAGTATGAATGAATCAGAGTTTGCACAAATCTGAGAATGATCTGTATTTGGTTGTTCGTCATGGATTCATTTAGTAAGTTGGGTGCATCGGGGTTAGCTACTCCCTAAGCATTTTGATTTGATTTTGCACGCGCGTGACTTGTGATAGTGCTGTGTTTGTGAAGCTATTCGAGTACCTTTTAGTCAACTTGCAGTGCCTCGTGGAACCAGTCGCATGGCGACCCCAAGGGACCCGCTATACTTGGCATTTTCCTAGGGCACATACGAGATCGTGTTCGAGTCCCCGAGTGTGGTACTTATCCGTTCGAGTCGTTGACCCTAAGGGAGGAAGTACATGTTTGCGCTGATGGTGTATAGCGTGTCTTTCCTCCTGGATCGGGGAGCCAGTCGCTTGGCGTCTCCAGGGTGAGCTCTCATACTTGGTGTTTTCGCAAGGCGCGTGCGGGTTCATGTTGTAACGAGTCCCCGAGTGTGGTACTTAACCGTTCGAGGCGCTGCGTTCGAGGATGGAGGAGACAGGGTGCTGCGGGAAGCATGGTCGGTCGTCTTGGCTCGGAAAGCCAGTCGAGCGAGGCGACTCCGATGGTGACTCTCGATTTGGCGTTTTTCGTGGACAGCGCAAGTCTCGAGTTTTCCCCGATGCCCTTGTTGTGCACTACTTGTCCGTATCAAGTCGCTCTCCCAAGGGTTGACAACCTGTATAGCGTATATGCTGGTACATTTTACGAGCGCGACTGGCACAAGGTAAGGCGAGTGGACACGATTTGCAGAAAACAATAGTTTTATTCATTGGTGGTACACAATTTGTTGTACAATGCGAGGCACTAAGTGTAAGAATTGCGGAATGTGTTGATGCTACGGGGGCGGTTGCTGCACGCGTCAGTTGAGGTAGTGGGCGTTGTTGCCGATTAGCTTTCTCTGGGTCGCGTTTTTCGTCGAGCAGGACAATCCTGCGATTGGCCCTGGGCGAATTGTGCTCAGGTGTTGACGAGGTTAGTGTTGTCGATACACATCCTCCAGGTGCTGCCTTTCTTAAGTACCATATTGGCTTCGTCGGCTAGCCGGCGTACTTGTTGGGCGAATGAGCCATACAGCGAGTAGCCACTGCACCCCTTCGGTGGTTGCCCGGTGACTCTCTTCATTGAGAGGTCGCAATGAGTGTTTTGTAGGCCGTACCTTCAGGTTGGTGTTTAGTTCGTTATCATCAAGTGCCTCCATAATGTCGGGTGTGTTGGATATTATCCAAATGGGGGCGTTGCGGTTCTCAGCCGGGACTCACGAAGCGCGCCTTCCTATGCGCGGGTGACGTTTTCCTACGGGGTTCCCTGCTGACTCGAGTCGCCAAGGGTGAGCTAGTGTGGGGGCCTGGGAGGTGCTCAGAAGGAGGCGCGTCGTTGTTGGTTTCTTTAGGACAGTGGGGTCGTCCTGGGTGGCACCACTCGCCTGCTTGTCGATCTCATCGTCATGCTAGGCTTCCTCAGCGATGACGACGTCGGAAAGCTTGGCGCTATTATATTCACACTTGAAGTCCATGTCTGGGCCGCCGCGCATGGTGATGATGCCATGGGGGACGATAGCTTCATCATATTATAGGTGTAGTGTGGAGCTGCCATGAATTTGGCGAATGCGTGTCGCTCGAGTACGCACTGGTACGGGCTCCGAAAGTTAACTATCTGGAAGGCGATCCGCTCCATGCGGAAGTTTTCTGGCGTGCCGAAGGTGACTGGAAACGCCACCTTGCCGATCGGGTAGGCCTTTCGACCCGAGACAATGCCGTGGGAGGTGCAAAGGGTTGATTCGACTATGGACTATGGGAGTTGTAGTCGCCTAAACGTGTCCATGTACAATATGTTGATGGAGCTTATCCATCCATCAGCGTCTTTGGTAGCCAGTAGTCAGCTACTTTGGGTTTGACGACCAAGGCCACACACCCTGGGTATTCGATCCTGGGCACGTGATCATCGTGACTCCAGGTGATGCTTTGTTCCGACCAATTTAGCGAGTGTGGGATGTCGACTTGCTGTACCGCATTGACGACGATAGCACAAGCGAGTACCTTCTTCTCATGGCATGTCCCCACACCTGTAAACGTGTGGAGCGAGCCGACTGAATTGTCGAATGAGCCTTTGTTGTCGTTGTCGCGTGGCTGATTGGGGTTTGGGTTTTCCTTGGCGTTGCGCCTTCTCGATCTCTGTGAGAGAGTGGAAGTCGGAGGTCGTATGGATGGAGTGCTTTCCCTCCCTACTGTGGTAGACACATGGTTGATTCAATAAGGTGGCAAGGTCGAATTTCTGCCGGGCCGCAGCGTTTCCGCATGGGTTTCCCCACTCATGACAGAAGTTCTTCGGGTCACGTGGGCCGTAGCCAGCATTGGCGACGAAGTCTCTTCTGCCTTCACTGTGGCACTTGGTCGTTTGACGAGTGTTGCTGTAGCGGAGCTCGCAGTTCTAGCCACTGTTTTGGCCGCCTGTGCGGCGTATTCGGCCCAATTCGTCGACGGATTCCTAGATCGGGTCCTTCTCCGAGTAGCGCTTGGCAATCTATAGGAGGTCGGGGATGTTCTCGAGCGTTCGGTATACTCGCCTGATCTTGGCAACCAAGGGTTCGTACTGGCACGCATTTTTGAAGCAGAGTTGACTGTCAGAATAGCAAGCAAAAGCGGTCCGTATGGAAGTCAACAGACTCCTCGATGCCTATTTCATCCGAGAGATCAAGGAGAGCACCTGGGTAACTAACCCCGTTCTAGTACCAAAGAAGGACACGGATATCCTGTGGATGTGTGTAGACTTCACATCCCTCAACAAGCACTGCCTAAAGGACCACTTCCCATTACCGTGGATCAATCAAATCATCGACTCCACCGCGGGGTGCGAGCGCCTCTTGACGAGGGTTCAACTCGTCAATGCCCATTGTTATGGACTTGGGTTTTGGAGAAGATGGGGATGCTGGAGATCGCGAGACGGTTAACAGGCACGCAGCAAGGGGACACGAGGTTTACCCAGGTTCAGGACCCCGGAGGTAAAACCCTACTCCTGCTTGTCTGTTCTTGATTACGGCGGAATCGAAGGTTATAGGGGGTGCGCAGATTCGATCTGGCGTGAAGTGTGTGTATGAGTTGGTAGATCCTCCTCGCCGTGCCCTCCTAGCCTTTGTATAGATAGGACAGGTCCCGGGGTAGGTCGAGTGGGTTACAATTTAGGGTTTCACCCTTGAATAATCTACCTACATCCAGTCCATGTCCTCCCAGGAGTCGAACTTGTACCGGGCTTGGGCCACCCGGAGTCTTCTTGGACAACAAGTCTTCACGGTGGGCCTTCCCTGGGCTGGACCGGGTATACCAATTTGAGGCACCCGTAGGGTATATCCATGTGAGTAGACCCCAAGTATTCAGTCAAATCGTAGATTCGACTGGAGACTTTATAATCTTTTGGGTGCTTCTCATTCAAACATGTCTTTCGAATAAATATGTTAGTTCATAGGGATTGTTGATACGTGTGCCTGACTCACCTGACGGATTAGGGTCAGTTAACTGTCATTGGACAAAACAACACAATCTTCTTCTGACTCGAGTCCCCGGACTCGAATCTGGAATAATGCTGGTGTAATTCGACTTAGGCCGTTGAGGTCTTACAGGAGTTGAATTTCAGTTTTTTTAAGTTATGTACCCAACGCGTCCATCGGGATTTTTCATCGTGCCTGTTGACACGGTATATTACTGGCAGAGCGCAGTATGGTGTATTACCAGGCCATCAGATGATATCTGTAGGGCTTATCTTTGTGCTGTAGATGCATCATTCGAAAATTTATCACCGCGGAGGTGTTTCAAGGTGACCAAGGAGACTGTTTTTCACTTGGCGTTGATTTGGGCAAAGTTTCCAAAAATATTTTTGTCATACGTGTTCCGAAGGATCTCACTCGAATAGTTCATAGGGTGCACGACCAGCGCTCCCTATGGGAGTAGCCCCCCGAGTCTGTAGTGGAGTCGTAGACTCGATGTAGGAATCAAAGATTTCTTTAGGACATTCTTACCATTGTAGTTTCTTAGGTTCACAGCTAGTGCTTCTGATAGGAGTATCTCCCGAGTAGTTGGTTGAGTCGTAGACTCCAGTAAGTACTTTTTTGTTTAATCAAAAGTTTTGAGCCATCGCTGTCTTTGCTTTGATGACGTCATTGCTGATGCCTGGTGAGCTCAACCGTCTGCGGCAGCAGAGATGATGCGAAGGGATGATCGTGGGTCCCACCTTCTGCCGTGAATTTGACTAGTCACGCGTAACGTGGGAGAAAATTACGGCGTCTCCTCGATTCCCGTGCATAGTGGGCAGCATGTTCGCGACGGTTCATGCGGTTGTTGACACATGTACGGTGAGATGAAGGGCACGCGTTAGGGCTTCTGCATCAACGGCTCCGCGTCGTCTTCTTCGCTTCTTTTATACTGTGGGGAAAATAGAGCATTTTTTACCCTTTCGCCATTTGCGTTCATCTTTTCCGTTGCTGCCACTTCACAGAGCTTGTGCTACGCGCTGGACATCCTTCGGCTGTTTCCTTTGTTGTTTCTCCGCTCGCATCGCCACCCTCATTGCGCCAACAAGATGGGCAAGTCGAAGAAGAGCTCCTTCGCTGCAGCGGGCTCGAGCGCCGCCGGCGCCCTGCCAAGAAGGTCACCGCTCCTAGCCGCACCACCGATGGTGGATGGTGGCGCACCCAGATGAGGGATTCGGACTTGCACAAGATGCGCGAGGCCGGTCTGATCTCCAAGAAGAAGGACTATGCTCGTCTTCCTGATCAGTAGGTAATCCCGTGCCCACCCGAAGGGTTTCGGGTTATGTTCTATGCATTTGTCGTTCACGGCCTTGCTCTGCCCGTCCATGAATTTCTTCGTGGGCTTCTTTTTCTGTATGGAATACAACTCCATCATTTGTCCCCAACTCTCTTCTCCACATCGCGTGTATCATCATGCTTTGTGAGTGCTGGCTCGGTATCGAGCCTCACTTCGGCCTCTTCCGGAGACTCTACTCTATGAAGAGGCAATCTAGCACCGGTGGTGTCTATCCACTGGGTGGGTGCGGGATTTCCATCTGCCCCACTATCCAGTTTTTCTCCTTCTATATCTGCGAGTCCGTCCAGGAATGGCAGAACAAGTGGTTCTACATCCGCGATGTCAAGATGGACGACTAGCATTACGGGCTCTCCCCCTTCGACTCCACCCAGAAGATCACCTGAAAATGCTCATGGTCAAATTATATCATGGAGGGTGAATCCAAAGAGGTGGATAAATTGTATCAGCGGGTGGAGGAGCTCCAGCTGATCGCGAGCAAGGAGGTTAATGGTGTTGATATTATTCGCACCTTCCTCAAGCGTCGGGTGCAACCACTCCAAGCGAGGGCGCATCCGATGTTTTTGTACTCTGGCGCCAATTACCTGACAAGAGTCCTGTCAGAGGAGATGTCCTTGGCTGACCTTGACATGGCGCTTTGGCCTCTGCTGAAGCTCATGGCCGAAGAGGATCTACGGAGGAAGTCTCTTACTTCCCCCTTTCACTCGAAGAAAGAGGTCCCTCAGGTAAAACTTGTAGTTGCATGTAATGCATTTGAGTGCTTCTTGCTTGTTATTTTGTTTGACTGAACTTCCGCTTTGGCCTTCAATTCACAGAGCTTCAAGGTTAAGGGCATGATGCCGCCTTTGCCTAAAAGTACGAGGATGCACCAGATGGTGGGGACGCAGAGTCTAAGTCCGAGCTCCCCCTGCGCATTATCCTTCCACGGAAGCCCCTGAGCCTAGCGAAGGGCTAACTCGAAAGAGGTCCCGGAGCGAGAGTTTGGATGGGGCGACGCCACCAACACCAAGGGGTCTTGCATCCCTCGAGCGTCATGGTGGGGATGAGGGTGTAGAGTCCCCCATCCCCGCCGTGCCTGTTCGAGCCATGGCTCCTTAGCCACTGGCCAAGAAGAAGAAGAATAAAGAGGAGCCCGTCTTCAACTTGTCCGATATTCCATCGTGAGTTTTCTGATCCCCTTTTTGTTGTTGTTTGGTCTTCTAAGTATTAGCTTTATTGTTGACTTTTTTCGTCGAATGCGTTAGGAGGAACTCCTCCGAAGAATCCTTTGGGAGGATCTCAGAGAGATGCATGGGGAGTCGAAGGCTGTTTCGATGTTCCTGAAGATGGTGGCCCAGACTCTGAGGATGACAACTCGAGCTCCCTATTGCCAAGGGATCGCTCAGTTTTTGCTCGGAAGAAGCAAATAAAACCTTCGGAGTCTTCGGGTGACCATGTAAGTAGTCTATTTTTTTCATGGGGGAGCCCTCGAGCCCTTTATTCATCAGGTGTGTTGCTTCCCTTGCAGCCCTTTGTTCATGACGCCAATCGCCTGATCTAGCAGCACCTTGCTTTGGGAGGTGACCTTAAGTAGCTCCAAGGTTCGTAAGTTTCTTCTACTTGATTTCGAGGTATATTTATGTATTCTGACTTCTCTTTATCGCATATTTAGGATGAAAACAATGAAGCTCTTCACAAGCTGAATGCACTCCAGATGTGTCTCGGCCAATCGGAGACCAAATCAAAGGATGCTACAGAGGCCCTCCAGCGCTAGCAAAAGGAAGCTCAAGACCATGAGCAACAGCTCGTGGCTGCCGCAGCATCGCGGGAGAAGGCCATGACTGAAAAGCTTATGGCTACTGCCAAAGTGATATCTGGTAAGCCACCATGTTCCTCTTTAGAGTGTGCTATTATTTAGGTGTAGCTCCTTTTATATCACCCATAGATTCCTCTATTTCTTGCAGATGCTACTGGTGTTGCGTTTGACCGCAATGGCTTGGAGCATGGCGATTCTTTGGCAGACGCTGTTGCGGCGATCGAAGATCGGTGCACCTCTGCTGTGGGGTCACTGGACAAGGCCAAGGAGGTCCTCGCCCGCTTCTACAAGGAGGTCAACCTGAAGGCTTCTAGGTCGACGTGCCGCCACCACCGCGGACCTGGATGAAGGGTTCCCACGGATTCACTGGGTACGTCGTCAGGCTCATCGCCATCACCGACCAGAACATCTACTCCGATTTGAGATCATGGTGCATCGGCTCGAGGTCATTGGGTGCCACCACCGTCTCCTGGTACGACAGTAGATCGCCTATCACTAGCACCCGCTCAGAGTACGTGGCCGCCTTCTCGGTCAGCTTCAGAACCTCGGAGATCTCCACCGAGCCGGTCACATACGGGTGCCCGCTAGTGATGTCGTCGAGGTCGAAGTTGTTGGGGAAATGCGCGAGCCTAAGGCTCAGCGCAGTCGTGGATCTGCGATGAAACGCCGACCGTGCCATGTACTCGACCACCACCGGCGCCTTTTCAAGATAACCCATACTTCCGTCAGCTCGCTGGGAATCACCTCAGTGGGCGAGATCTCCTGGAGAACAGCGCGAATGCACGTCGCCAAAAGGGCGGCCGAGTCCACCAGCATGGTCACGCATTGGTTGGTGTCATACGACTGCACCTCAGGGTCTTCGGCACATATTTTCCCTACAAAAAACACCAAGTCAGAATCAAAGGAATACACAACTTCAAATTCACCCGCTCAGGGACTCGCCGACGTAGCAACTCGCCCACTCGGGAACCCATCAACTGCTATGACAAAGACTCGACGAGATGCTCACCTAGAAGTGGACGACAGAGCCCCGTGGTGAAGTCCTGAATATCCGATAGTTGATCCTGGAGACCCGCAACAAGTACGTCGGAAAGCTTCCGCTCGTCCGCTGCTGTGGCAACAACGGCCTTGGACCTTTCCTCCGACGAGGTTGCCTCTGCCTTCGCAGCGTTAAGATCCTTCTCCATCATGGCAACCTGCCTCTTCGCGGCGGTCAACGAAGATTTGGCAGTCTCCAATTCGATGGCTAGGACAAGACCCTCACGGGCCTTGGCAATAGTGGCGGAGTGCTCCTCTACAAAGAAAACAAAAGTGAGACTCCACGTAACAAAACCAAAGGAACTGCCTAAGTACTCGAACACCTACCTGCAGTCGCTCGAAGCTACTGGTTCACCTCCTGCACGGATCGGAAGTCGTGCTCGAAGCGATCCTTTGTGGCTAGTCACTCCGCCGATTCATGCTGAAGAACCTACGAAGAGGAAACATACGTAAGCGGATATCAAAGTTTCTAAGTGCCTAGCCGCTGAAATTCAGTGAATAGCTCCTCGGGGACTGGACAACAAAAGTTCTTAAGTGCCTAGCTGCTAAAATTCAGCGACTAGCCACTTGGGGACTGGGCAACAAAAGAAATAAGAATCTACCCGCTGAAATTTAGCGAGTAGATCCTCGGGGACCGGACATACCTGGATGGCTACACCTGACGAGGTTTGATCTCGTCAATGCCCATTGTTATGGACTTGGGTTTTGGAGAAGATGGGGATGCTGGAGATCGTGGAATGGTTAACAGACAAGCAACCAGGGGACACGAGATTTACCCAGGTTCAGGCCCCCGGAGGGAAAACCCTACTCCTGCTTGTCTACTCTTGATTGGCGGCTGAAGCAGAGATGGACCTTCCCCAGATCACCTCCCGGATGCCGACGACTGCGGATGGATCCGAGGTAGCCTTCGCTACCTATTCTGCTCGGATATGGGCCAAAGCTGATTGATCTGCTGGCCGAGTATGCGCTACGGCAGCAGGGGGAAGCCAAGGTGAGGCAATCCGGCTCCGAGGCTACTCAGGGTGCCGCATCTTAGGCGCTGTAGCTGTAGGATAGCTGTAGTCTTCTTTTGTTGTAATTATGTTGATGAACAAAATCCCTGTGCCACGTAGTGGCTTTTCTTAGTCACTTAATGAATCTGTTGAGTTGCGTTCTTCTCCGTCTGAGTGTTTATGTCTTTGCCTTTCTGCTGCTCTAGGGTCCTTCGGGTGCTGATCCCGTTGACATCTCGCCTGCAGCGCGGCTGCGGCCATCTTTGGATGATTCATCGCAACTTGCTTTTCTTCGAGACCGTGTTCGTAGTCTCGAGAAGGAGTTGCTTGGGGTGCGTGGCCAAATCGACGTTTGGAAATCCAAGGCGGATCGTGGTGCAGCCAGGGAGGAGTACTTGATGGCGGAATTGCTTCAACTGTCTGAGCAGCATCAATGTAAGTTGTTTTTTTGTTTCGAGCTGCAGCTCAGTTCTTCAGATGCGCCTGCTGGCCTTGCCTCTTATTTTTGTGCGAGTATTGCAGGTGCTAACCTTGCTCCAAGGGAAGAGAAAGAGCATGTCGCTGTTCGGGTCAATTGCTTGACTCAACAAGACATGGAAGCCGGCGGGTTCTTCTGGATGGATCGTAACCGTGCTATGGTCCTTGCGGCGGTGCAAGATCGTGTGCACCAAGTTTCGTGGGTGCTTCGTCAGGTGCAGACGTCGCTTGCGTCGGTGCTGCATGTTATGTTTCCATTGGATGCCGTGCCAACAAACCTTGCTGGTCTTCTGTCAAAGTTTCGGAACGTGAATAATGTCAAAGAGTTGGTGCGGCACCAGCTCGTCGCAGGAGTGAAGGCTGCTTTGTCCCTTGTGAGGCTGCACCGCCCTGCTGTAGATTTATCTGCTGTAGCGGCTGGGCCACCCCTTCGGCCGGATGGTGGCGAGTGGGATATGCGTCCGCATTATGCGGCTGTAAGGCAGTATGCCGAACAGGTTGTAGATTTGTTTGAGCAGCGTGCTCAAGTTATTCTTCGGAATAGGTAGTACCTGTAAAAGAGATAGATGTAAAATTTGTATGTATTTGTCTGGGCGTATTTTGCCCTTTTGTTATAAAGATGCAGTTGTTGTTTGAGCACATAGTGCTTTGTTTGCGTATGTGTCCTTTTCGTTAGCCTGACGTGGTCAGCTACTCAGGTATACACGTGTTATCCTCAGTTGATGAGATCGTGAGGTGGGGGAAGCCCCGAGTGCGTTTGTAGCATGAAGTAAAGGTGCGAATAGCGAAACGAAATTTTTGGGGCGAGACACTTAGCTTTATTTATATCGCAATGGAGGAAGTACATTGTTCGGCTGAGTAGCCTTATTGAAAGTAAATGGGTAGATAGCTAGGGGTAGAATCGTCGCAAGTGCGCGATGTTCCATGGGTTGGAGTATGCGACTCCAGACTCCACGTGATTGAGGCGATAGGCGCCACCTGGGATGACTTTGGTGATGATGTAGGGTCCTTCCCATGGTGACTCGAATTTCTTCGGTCGCTCTTGCTTGAGTCGTAAGACGAGGTCTCCTTCGACATAGGACCTTGGGCGTAGTCGTCGGCTGTGGTAGTTGCAGAGACTCTGCTGGTACACCGCTGATCGAGCGGCTGCTATGTCTCGTGCCTCGTCGAGTGTGTCGACGGCGTCTTTGAGTGCAGCCGTGGATTCGGCTTCGCTGTAAGCGACGACCCGGGGGGCCTGGTGGCGTAATTTGGCTGGCAGCACGGCTTCGGCTCCGTGTACCATGAAGAATGGCGTGTAGCCTGTGGAGATGTTTGGCGTGGTACGCAAGCTCCATAGGACGGATGGTAGCTCTTCCGTCCATGCTCCAGCTTTTCTCTCGAGTGGGCTCATGAGGCGCTTCTTGATGCCAGCGCCGATTAGCCCGTTGGCCTTTTCCACCTGCCCGTTTGTTTGCGGGTGTGCCACTGAGGCGTATGTGATGTTGATTCTGAGGCCTTCGCAGAAGTCTTGGAATTCTTTAGAGATGAAGTTCGATCCATTGTCGGTGATGATGCTATGCGGTACGCTGAACCTGTAGACAATGGATTCAAAGAACTTGATGGCGGTCGTGCCTTTTTGGTTAGTGACCGGCATGGCCTCGACCCACTTGGTGAATTTGTCGACTGCGACCAGGAGGTAGACGTGCCCCCCTTTCGAGGACTTTGGCAGTTTGCCAATCATGTCGAGGCCCCATTGAGCAAAGGGCCAGGCTATAGGTATGGGCCTGAGCTCAGTCCCGGGTGCGTGTGGTTTGTCGGCGAGCCTTTGGCACCACTTGCATCTTCGGACGATGTCCTTTGCATCGCTCATGGCCGTTGTCCAGTAGAATCCAGCTCGTAGAGCTTTGGCGACAAGGGAGCGGCTGCCTGCGTGATGGCCGCAGATGCCTTCGTGGATGTCTTGGAGGATGGTTTGCCCGTCACTGATGGTGACACACCTTTGTAGTACACCCGTAATGCTGCGCTTGTACAGCTCGCCATTGATGATGGTGAAGGCTTTTGACCGGCGAGATATGCGTCGGGCATCCGTCGGGCTGTCAGGCAGTTCTCCATCTATCAAGAACTGGAGGTACGGCTGCGTCCAGGTTTCTTCGACTGCCATGACCTGCATCAGGTTGACCATGGCGACCTCTGTGTCCGGTTTCTCGGGTCCTTCATGACCTTCGGGTAGCGTAGCCCCCGAGTGTTCTTCTTCTTCGGGTGATCCCTTGGGGAATTTCCGCTTGGTGGATGGCACGCAGATCTGTTCGAGGAACACACCTGGTGGTACCTTTGCACAGATGGAGCCGATGTTGGCGAGTCTGTCGGCCTCCTCATTGCTTTATCTTCCAACGTGCCGAAGCTCGCAGCCGTCAAACTCTCCTTCGAGTGTGTTGTAGAGCGCGCGGTACGCGATCATGTTTTCGGCGTGTGCGTCGCACTCATTCATCGTCTGTTGGACGGCGAGGTTGGAGTCACCGTAGATGACCAGACGCGTTGCGCCGCAGATCTTTGCCATCCTCATGCCATGGATGAGGGCTTCATATTCGGCCTCGTTGTTAGAAGCTCGGAATTTCATCCGAAGGACGTACTTCATCTTGTCGCCCTGTGGGGAGGTCAGTATGACCCCGGCTCCTGCTCCAGCTTCATGCTTGGAGCCGTCGAAGTGCATCGTCCATGACTACGACATGTCTGGGGTGTCTGGCAGCTGCAGATCCATCCAGTGTACAAGGAAGTCAGGTAGGACTTGAGACTTGATTGCGAGTCGCTTCTCGTAGACGATGTCTAGTGGTGACAGCTCGATACCCCACAGAGCCACGCGTCCTGTGGCCTCTGGGTTATTCAGGATGCTGTTTAAAGGTGCCTCGTTGACGACCATCACCTGGTGCTCCTGGAAGTAATGGCTCAACCGACGAGCCATCATGAACACGCCGTCGGCGAGTTTTTGGTAGTGAGGGTACCTCTGTTTTATTGGCGTCAATACCTCGCCGAGGTAGTAAATTGGGCGTTGGACCCCATGGGTCTTGCCTTCTTCGGGTCGTTCGACCACTAGCACGGTGCTGACCACCTGGTGTGTGGCTGCTATGTACAGTAGCAGAGGCTCGCGCTCCTTTGGCGTGACCAAAACGGGCGAGGTGGAGAGTAGTCGTTTCAGATCTTCGAATGCGTCGTCTGCTTCGGGTGTCCACTCGAATTTATCTGCCTTGCGTAGCAGTTGGTAGAATGGTAGGGCCTTCTCGCCCATGCGACTGATGAACCTGCTCAATGCCGCTATTCGTCCTGCGAGCTTCTGGACACCCTTGAGGTTTTTCGGCTTCTCCATGGCCATGATGGCCCGGATTTTCTTCGGGTTCGCCTCGATCCCTCGCTGGGAGATGAAGTACCCAAGCAGCTGACCCGATGGGACGCCAAAGGCGCACATTTTGGGGTTGAGCTTGATCCTGTAGAGGTCGAGGTTATCGAACGTCTCGCGGAGATCGTCGATGAGCGTTCTCACCTCCCTTGTCTTGATGACTATGTCGTCGACATAGACTTGGATGTTGCGACCGATCTGGTCCTTCAGGCATGCCTGCATGCATCGCTGGTACGTGGCACCTGCGTTCTTTAACCCGAAGGGCATTGTGTTGTAGCAGAATACTCCGAACGGTGTGATAAACTCCGTTTTCTCTTGATCTTCGATCTTGAGTCGAATCTGGTTGTAGCCCGAGTAGGCGTCGAGGAAGGAGAGTTTCTCGCATCCTGTCGTCAAATCGATGATCTGGTCGATTCGAGGAAGAGGGAAGTGGTCCTTTGGGCAGTGCTTGTTCAGCGACGTGAAGTCCACGCACATCCGCAGGATATCCGTGTCCTTCTTGGGAACCATCACTGTATTTACGAGCCACTCGCTTTCTTTGATCTCCCTGATGAAGTCTGCAGCGAGTAGCCTGTTTATTTCCATCCCGATGGCTTCGGCCCGCGGCTCGGACAGTCTCTGGATGGACTGCTTGACGGGTTTGGTGTATGGAAAGACATTGAGTGCGTGCTCGGAGAATTCCCTGGGAACTCCTGGCATGTCCGCAGGACACCAGGCGAAGATTTCCCAGCGCTCACAGAGGAATTCGACGAGCGCGCTTTCCTATGCGGGGCTGAGGTCGTTGGCGATCAACGCCGTCTTGGAGGCATCCGTCGGATGGACCTGCACCTTCTTTGTGTTGACGGTGGAGTCGAATGACATGTCGGGTGCGTTTTGTCGTGCGACTGGGGGTTCCCCATTGTCCGTCACCTCGCGGAGCCTAACGAGCTCCTCCTGCATGCCGAATGATTGGGAGATTCTGTTGAAGTCCCTGTCGCATTGGTCCGATCGGGTGAAGATCCCGTGGACTGTGATGACGCCCTTTGGCCCTGGCATCTTGAGTAGCAGGTATGCATAGTGTGGGACAGCGAAGAACCTTGCGAATGCTACACGCCTGAGGATGGCGTGGTATTGTGATGGCCAGTCCACCACTTCGAATTCGAGCCGCTCGAGTCGGAAGTTGTCCGGCTTGCCGAAGATGACGTCGAGCCTTATTTTTCCCAGGGGGAATATGCCCTTTCCTAGGACGATGCCATGGAACGTTGTGTCTGACTGTTCCAGGCTGCACTACGGGATCCGCATTGCTGCTAGAGTACTTGCGAACATCAGGTTGATGCCGCTGCTGCCGTCCATGAAGACGCGGCTCATCTCGAAACCTCCGATCTGTGCCTCCAGCACCAGGGCAGGATGACCTGGGCGAGGGATCTGGCAAGGGTGATCCGAACGACTGAACGTGATGCAGGACTCCGATCCGCTGAGGTACTCAGGGATGGCGGGTGGAGTTGCCACGGCTAGGTTGATCTGACGGGTGATTTTCTTCTGCACCCTATTCGTGGGGCGCCCCTTCTGGATCATTAGTGCTCCTTTTGGCGGAGGATACCCATTCCCAGCGTTGTTTTGTGCTGGTGCGACTGGTTGGTTCGGGCCTCCTATAGGTGGCGGTGGAGGAGCTCCATGCGCTCTCTCACCTGGTGCGGGTGCGTTCCCAAATCCAGGAAGTGGGGCTTGCTGCCTCATTTGGACCATGCTTTCACTGAGTGTTTGGAACTCGCGGCAGTCCTTGAGCATGTGGCTTGCCTTCTTCTTGCCATCCTGCTTGTCGATGTAGAAGTGGATGGTGCATGGACCCGAAAGTTTTTCGTATGCTGAGGGTCCGTTATCGCGGTCGTGGCGCTGCCACGACTGTGCTGGGAGTCCTCCATCACGGAAGTTTCCTCCGCGGTATCCTCCGCTGTTGCGGGTGACGTCGTTGCGGCGATCGGCGTAGCCGGCCGCGACCATGTCGGGTCCATCGCGATCGTCGTAGACGCGTGATCTTCTCTTGCTACGGCGCTCTCATCGTCGGCCGTAGTCGTCCTCTTCTTCTGACTGTGCTCGGTGGATGGAATCTTTGCCGTCAGCCCACCTGTTGGCGATGTCCATGAGGTGGTCAAGTGTCTTGGGCTTGACGCGTCCGAGTTCCTCCTTGAAGTCTTGGTGCTTAACGCCGTACCTGAAGGCGTCGATGGCCCTCTCTTCGGAGATGTGCGCTGCGGATTTCTTGGTGTTGGACCAGCGTAGTATGTACGAGTGAATGGATTCGCCTGTTCGTTGAGTGCAGGCCCGCAACTCCTCGATCGAGGCGGGCCTCTTGCTGGTGCCCTTGAAGTTTCGGATGAAGCTGTAAGCTAGCTCCTCCCAGCTTCGGATGGACCCTGAAGATAGGCTGCTAAGCCAGATCCGGGCTGCACCTGTCAGCTGCAGCTGAAGGCATTACATGGCGGTTTCCTTGTTTCTGCCGTGCAATTTGACGGATGACAGGTGGTCACTGAGCCATGCCTTTGGGTCCTGTGTGCCGTCGAACTTCGGAGTATCCGAAGGAAGCTTGAAATTTCGCGGCATCCGTGTCCGTCGGACAGATCTGCTGAAGCACCGGGCTCCGCATAGTTCTCCTTCGTCTTCATCCATCTCGGATTTAGACGAGCATGCGCGCTTAGCTCGCGCTTTGTCGATTTTGCGCTGTGTTAGCGCGTCTCTGGCGTCGTAATCGCGGCTGCGATGACGCGAGCTTTTGTGCCTTCGAGGAAGGTCATGATCCTCCTCTTCGGATGAAGGAGTGGGGCTGCGGTTGAACCTGACCGTAGCTTTCTTTTTCGGCTCCGTAGGAGTTTCTTGATGGAGCGCAGCTCCGACGAGTCCGAGCCCGGTGAGTGCGGACTTGTGCATGGCTCTCTTCGGGTCCCCCTCCGGAGGTGGGTGGGCCGCGAGGTACGCAGTGGATGCTATGATCGCAGCTTGCGGTGTCTCCGGAATGATGTTGCCGTCGGCATCCATCTCCATGAAGGATGCGTTGAGGGTTCGGGTCACCTCATGGCGCTCCTTGGGGTCCATGTTCTCCGTTTGGGAGTGGTGCTTGTTGCCGTGGTTGTCGTTCGAGCTGGAGCCGATGCCCATGGCGGAGAGCGCGGCTCGTCGCGCGCTGGACTCTGAGGCTGCTTGCTTGCGTTTGTCAAGCACCTCCTACATCTTGACTTGATTCTTGTGCTCCTTGATCAGGAGAAGATGGTAGGCCATCAGCAGATCTCGGGAGGAGTCTGCAGGTGTTGGGGATATGCTATATGGGTATCGTCATAGCATGTCTATTATCCGACTAACTCGGGTGGCCCATAGTCGGTAGCATGGCCTATGGCCTGCTAGGCGGCCCAGTTAGGTGGATCCAGAAGGGAGGCCCATGCCGGATAAAGGAAGGCTACGGTGGAGTCACCAACGTACCCGGAGCCTTGGAGTGCAAGATACACAAGACTAGTAATAGACGGTGTGGAATTCTGTAACCTGTCTGGCTAGGACTTTTCCCTGTAACCCTAGGACCTGGCGACTATATAAGTCGGGCCTATGGGAGCCTTTAGGGCACAACTTCAAACGATAACTTAGACTTTCTAGTCACCTCGCACAGCGAACCTAATCTCTGTAAGTCGGCGTATTGCCATTATAGTGATTTATAGCAGGAGTAGGATTCCGCCACCGTTGTGGGATCTGAACCTGGGTAAGCTGTGTTACCTCGTACCCGTCAACCGTCCGCCTTACCCCACATCTCTAAACACGCACTGTGAGGACCCCTCCATGGCGTATTCGTCGGCAATACCACGACAGTTAGCACCCACCGTGGGGCCAGAGGCGCTTCAGGCTCTTCAGCGGGCGAGGACCAAGATCTTCACAGGAATTGGTGAAACCGTAGCCATCGGTCGTGTTCTCTTCTCCGGCAACGTTCCGATCGTCCCCCCTGACGAGTTCTGGATCCCGGCGAAGACGAACCCTACGCGGTGCTCGATCGTTCCTATTGGAGACATCCACCTCTTCATCGGCGAAACCAACTCGGGCACTAGTTCCCTGGGAGTCGGAGGAGCATCAAGACCCGCACGGACCGCCTACGGGCAGGATACGCTCGCGGAAGGATCGATGTCGGATCTCTCTTCAGAGTTTGCCGGCAAAGATCAGAAAGCATCAAAACCCGCACGGACCGCCTACGGGCAGGATACGTTCACGGAAGGATCGATGTCGGATCTCTCCTCGGAGTTTGCCGGAAAAGATCGGAAAAATTCAAGACCCACCCAAACCGCCCCTGTGCAGGATATAAAGGTGGAAGATCACTGCAAATCCGCTGGCTTTGTCCGTGCGTCTGGACATCAGAGATCCAAGTTCGTTGGCGTGGTTACCATCTTCGATCTGGCGCGCTGCGTTCAGAGAGAGGGCGAAAAGCCCCGCGATTACCTGGCCAGGTGGCCCCGTATACGAGCCGATCTGGCCCACTACCCCAATGATGATGCCATCTATCACTTTGTGGAAGGACTGGACCATGGCACGCTTCTCCGACACTCTCTAAGACGGCAACAGGCGTCAGGACGCCTTACCTTCGAAGGCATGGTGAACACCGTCAACAACTACGCGGAGGCTGAAGCGGCAGCTCAGACAGCGCTTGCGCTCATTGACGAAGCACCTCCGATTCAGCCACCACCACCGCCTCCGGCCGCCATCGTCGCAGCAGCGCCACCACCTCCAGTCATCATCGAGGCCGTTGCACCTCCACTGCCCGTCATCGAGGAAGTCCTGGCACCCTCCGACTCTGTCATTGACGCGCTTTATGCTGATTTCAGTGCAGATTCAGAGGAAATATACTTCAGTCCAGAAGAGCTAGACTCCGCTATGCAGGAGATGGAGGAGGAGTACTCGCGCGACGAACAAGCTAATAACACCGTCATGTCTCGAGGGGTGTTCGTCACCATTGGGACAGTGATGGATGAAGACCAGCCCGGGCAAGCTCCGCCTACGGCGCTGGATAAGGGGAAGGGACCACTTATTGCTGCCGATGATGCACGCGCAAAGGTCATGCCTCCTCCGCCTAATCCAGTGCAACAGCCGCAAGAACTCGGCACCGGTCCGAGCAACAACAACACCGCAAACTTGCCACCTCCAGCATCCACGTCGGCAGCAACCCATGTTACCCCAGCTGATAGAGTAATGTACGACAATATCCTCGTTGATCCAATAATTGTTGATCATATCCGGAATGTGACTCAGCTTGACGAGAAGCGCCAGCAGCTGCTGGAGGAAGCACAAGCCATCGCGGAGCAAGGAGCTAAACTAGATCGAGATCTGGTCAACGCGCAGAAGTCCATAGAAGCTAGAGGAATGGAGGCCGAGTACAAGACTCTGCTACAGCAGCAGAAGGCTAAGAAAGCTCCGGCTCGCGTCATCAATGATCCTGGTGTACGACGCAACCTAGGATGGGCTCCCTCAAAGCCGGCACAGGCCAAGCCATACATTGACAGTGAAGGCAAACAGGTGATGCCCACCCCACTCCTTAACCTCGCCGTCGCCCACCCCACTCCTGAGGCAGTAGAACAGGTTTATGACCTAGTGGCCAAGGCGGTAAAGCAACAGGAAAAGGCCACCTCTCAGAGGCTTGAGTCTGACCCAGCGCTCTGGCGATCTAGCCAGTACAAACCGCCAAAGGACGGATCTCCTCAGGATGTCGGATCACGGACGGGTTCATCAGAACGAAGACGGAGGGATGCACGCAACAGGAAGGATGCTATTCCCATATCTTCTGACCACGGAGAAAGAGCCCAACCTCGCCGTCCATCACCACCGCTCCGATCCCCCCGACGTCAGGAAGACTACAAGACTCACCATCGCACGGATATGCCTCCACCAAAGCAGCGCGGCATCGTCATCCGCGACAACGTGGGACATACCCGTCATGATGAAGAGCACCACCAAGGACATAAGAGAAGGTCGCACCACGACCCTCCGCGTCCGACAAGCAACCGCGACAGGCGTGGGGCGTCGCAGGAGGGTAACAACAAGAAGGCTAACCCACCGCCACCTCCGCCTCCGTCGCCGCCAAGCAGTCACCATGGCGGAAGAGGCCCGCGTCGTTCACGTAGCCCATCCCCTGTTGACAACAAGAAGAAGAACCTGGAGCCATACGATGCACGTTCGCAGATCGATAAGATCCACGAGGCCCTGGAAGGACCATACCTAGGACCACGTTGCTTCGGACCTGCAATACGGTTTCCGGATTGACAAAACCATCAAGCCCTATGACGACATTGCCAAACCTGCCACATGGTTGCAGGACTACGACAACACGGTGGAGATTGCCGGAGGCAACCCCAACGTCGCCGTCAAGTACCTCCTGTTAATGTTGGCGGGCACGGCCCGTCAATGGATCGACGACTTGCCGAAAAGATCTATTTACAACTGGCTGGACATGCAAGAAGCATTCACCAAGAACTTTGAGGGTACATACAAGCGTCCCTGCATGGTGGGCGATCTACAGCGGTGCGTGCAAGAGAAAGACGAGACATCTCGCGCCTACCTCTCCTGCTGGCTGGATATGAAAAATTCCTGCGCAGGAGTGCACGCCCAGACCGCCATGGCCGCCTTCATCGATGGGTTGGAAAGGGGTATGTTGCTCCGACATAAGCTAAAGCGCTTGCAGGACAATCATCAGCTTGACTTGAATCAGATGATTCAGTTAGCTAGTGAGTTCGCAGCTGCCGACGACGATGCTCGTGGCTCTTTGCCGGCAGCGGCCGTTCCAACCCAAGCTCGGAGGAACAGCAGTACAAAGTGGAAAACCGCTCCAGAAGAAAAGCAATCTACCGACATGGTCGCCATGACTTTTGCAGGACGAGGCGAAGGCGGACAACATGGCCGAGGAAGGGGAGCAGGCCGCGGGCAGCAGCGAGGAAGTGAAACCAACTCGGCGCCGCTCCGCGTTCCCCAAACCCACGAAGAGTACCACGATATGCCGTGCCTCGTACACCTCGACGCCAACGGCAAGGCCACCCATACCAATCAACACTGCAAATTCGTCAATGACCTCAAGGAAGACCCGGAGTCCGGCTATAAGCAAAGTCGGAAGAGAAGACCGCAAGGCAAGGGCAAGGGGAAGAAGAAGAAGGAGGAGTCCAAGGATTCAAGTGACATGGACGAGGACGTTGACCCCAAGCACGCCGCCAAGGGCGACGACAAGGGAAAGAACCCCTTCGCAAAGAAGGCCCCAGTCTACCACACTTTCCTTGGCACCCCCACCGTCTGATAATAGAAGACCTCTCTAAGGATCCTGATGGCTACTCTCCCCCCAGTCCCCCAATACCTGCGCTGGTCGGAGGTTCCAATCACTTGGGACAGGACGGACCACCCAGACCTTGTGCCCACAGAGAACCAGTACGCCATGGTCATCAACCCATTGATTGATGGCGTAGAGTTCACCAAGTGCATGGTGGATAGTGGAAGCAGCATCAACATCATGTACCTGGATACACTGCAGAAGATGAACTTGACGGAGGCAAACCTAAGGCGGACCAACACCGTGTTCCATGGCGTAGTTCCTGGTCGGGAGGCTCGGTCCCTTGGGTGCATCACACTTCAGGTAGCCTTTGGCGACGTTAATAATTACCGCCAAGAGCGCATGACCTTTGAGGTGGTCCCCTTCAAGAGCGTGTACCACGTCATATTCGGCCGCGACATATTCCACATGTTCATGGCCAAGCCATGCTTCGTCTACAACAAACTCAAGATACCCGGACCAAACGGTGTCATCACCGTATCCGGAAGCTTTACCAAGTCAAGGGACTGCGAGATCAATGAAGCAGCCGTTGCAGAAGCTATCCCCTACAGCGAAGAATTCAAGGAGATCCAGAGCAAGGTCAATGACTCAGAGATGCCCGCGTCGAAGAAGCAGATCTCCGACTCCGCTCCTGCGTTCAAGGCCGCCATCAAGACCAAGTCGGTAGAACTTGTGGTAGGCGATGCCTCCAAGACCGTCGCCATTAGGACGAACCTGGATCCCAAATAGGAAAGCGCGCTCGTCGAGTTCCTCCGTGAGAATAGGGATATCTTTGCCTGGCAACCTGCCGACATGAAAGGTGTACCTAGGGAACTTGCCGAGCACAGCTTAAACATAGATCCAAAATGTAAACCAGTGAAACAACCTCTACGACGCTTTGGAGATGAGAAGAGACGCGCCATTGGCAGAGAGATAACTAGGTTACTTAAGGCCGGTTTTATCCGAGAAGTCCTTCACACCCGATGGGTGGACAATCCTGTACTTGTCCCCAAAAAGGGAACTACTGAATTGAGAATGTGCGTTGATTACACCGGCTTGAACAAAGCATGTCCCAAAGATCCGTTTGCTTTGCCTCGCATTGACCAAGTCATTGACTCGACGGCTGGCTCGGAACTTTTGTGTTTTCTCGATGCATACTCAGGATACCACCAGATCAAGATGAGGAAGTCGGACCAACTGGCCACTTCGTTCACTACCCCATACGGCACGTTTTGCTATGTCACAATGCCCTTTGGGCTAAAAAACGCAGGTGCTACCTACCAGCGGACAATGCAACGTTGCCTTCACGACCAAATTGGTCGGAACGTTCACGCTTATGTGGACGATATCGCGGTGATGTCTAAAAATTCAAACGACTTAATCTCCGACTTAAAAGAAACCTTTGATAATCTCCGGAAATACAACATGATGCTCAACCCTAAGAAGTGCGTCTTCGGGGTTCCAGCCGGCAAACTGTTAGGCTTCATCGTTTCCCCGCGTGGAATCGAGGTCAACCCGGAGAAAATCAAGGACATCTTAAACATAAATCGTCCGACATGCCTAAAGGACATCCAACGACTAACAGTTGTGTTGCAGCAGTTAGTCGGTTCGTCAGTCGACTTGGAGAGAAGGCTCTGCCGCTGTACAAATTGCTGAAGAAGGCGGACAAATTCACATGTACAGACGAGGCAGATGCAGCATTGAAGCAGCTTAAGGAGGTTCTTTCCTCAGCGCCTATCCTTGCAGCACCCGAGCCTGGGGAGCCCCTATTAATCTAGATGGCGGCAACCAACCGGGTTATTAGCATCGTCGTCATGGTAGAACAGAAGGAACCAGGCTATGAGCACGGCGTTCAACGACCAGTTTACTATGTAAGCGAAGTCTTGACGGAGTCCAAGCAGTGTTACCCGCACTACCAGAAGATAGCTTATGGAGTATTCCTCGCTTCGCGGAAGCTGAGGCATTACTTTCAGGAGCACCCAATCACATTAGTGAGCAAGACCCACTGTCCGACATCATCAACAACAGCGACGCTATAGGAAGGGTCACGAAGTGGGGCATTGAACTTGCCGCCTTCGAGATCACCTACAAGAGACGCGACGCTATCAAGTCACAAGCCTTGGCGGATTTCATTGCAGATTGGACGGAGATACCAGATGCCACTCCGTTGCCGGAGCCAGAGTACTGGGTGATGCACTTTGGCGGATCAAAGCTGCTCAAAGTCTCGGGGGCTAGTGTATTGCTACAGTCACCAAAAGGAGACAAGCTACACTACGTTCTGCAGATCCACTTCAAGGCTACAAACAACATGGCGGAGTATGAAGCACTCATTCACGGATTACGTGTAGCCAAGGATATTGGCATCAAGCGCATAGTTTGCTGCGGAGATTCCGACTTGGTTGCCCAGCAGGTGGCTGGCACCTGGAATGCGCAGAACCCTATGATGGCGGCATATCGCGACGAAGTGGATGAGATAGCCAAGAGCTTCTTGGGCTACGAAGTCAAGTATGTGCCTAGGGAGCAAAACGAGGCGGCTGATCTACTGTCTAAACTTGGATCAGGGCGCAAGCAAATTCCGCCAGGAGTTTTCCTAGAGCATCTGCGCACACCATCCGTGAAGGGAGCCGACGTCGACAACCCGGATAGAGCTAACTCTTTCGTCAACATGGTGACAAAGATCCCTCTGGCTTGGACAAAACCGTTCATGGAATATCTCGAACACGGAACTTTGCCCGACGACGAGGTCAAAAGACGGCAAATAGTACGACGAGCAAAGGGTTATACCATAATCAATGGGCAACTCTATAAAAGGAGCACTACTGGGGTATACCTAAAGTGCGTTTCCCGGCTAGAAGGAATGGAAATCCTACACGAAATCCATCTCGGAGATTGCGGGCATCATGCCACTCCTCGATCATTGGTCGCGAAAGCCTTTCGGCAAGGATTCTACTGGCTGACCGCGAAGGCGGACGCCGACAGGCTGGTTGAGACATGCACAGGATGCCAGTATTATGCCCGACAACCACATGTTCCTGCTGAAGAATTGCGAACAATACCAATAACTTGGCCGTTTGTAGTCTGGGGGCTAGACATGGTAGGACCGTTACAAACGGCACCGTGTGGATTTACGCATCTGCTTGTAGCAGTTGACAAGTTCACCAAATGGATAGAAGCTAAACCCATTAGAAAGCTTGATGGGGCAACTGCCCTCAGATTTGTCCGGGATCTAGTGGTGAGGTTTGGTATCCCACATAGCATCATCACCGACAACGGAAGCAACTTGTCACTCGGAGAAGTGGAGGCCTATTGCTGGGACAAAGGCATCTGACTTGACCTTGCATCTGTGGCACACCCACAATCCAATGGTCAAGTTGAGCGAGCCAATGGATTAATTCTGCAGGGAATCAAGCCACGTCTTGAGGCACCCCTACATAGAGCAGCTGGAGCCTGGGCGGAAGAATTTCCATCTGTGTTGTGGAGTTTACGAACTACACCCAACAGATCCACCGGCTACACCCCCTATTTCATGGTATATGGAGCAGAAGCCATCCTACCTTCCGACATCCTCCACGATGCACCAAGAGTTGCCGCCTACGACGAAGATGATGCTGAAGAATCCAGACGCCTAGATGTGGACCTTCTCGAGGAGGAGCGCGTTTTGGCATGCCAAAGATCCGCCATCTACCAGCAGAAGCTACGCAGCTACCATAGTCGCCGCGTTCGGCATCGCTCGTTTAAATAGGGGGATTTGGTGCTCCGACTTAAGCAGAAGAAGTCACACAAATTATCCCCGCCATGGGAAGGACCGTTCATCATAAGCAAGGCGCTGCTCAATGGGTCTTACTACCTTGTCGACAATTGTGAGCTCAAGGATAGACCCAACGAGGATCATAAGCGTAAGCGATGTGACCCGGATGATGACTACCCGGAGCTTGATCGGCCATGGAACGTAGCACAGCTACGTCCTTTCTACACTTAGCATTTTTATCTAATCGTGTACCTATTATATGATCAATGAAATAAAGCTCTTTGGTTCACTCATATTGCTGAGTCTTTTACCTCCTTTAGTGTTCATTTTTGGATCATATAAACCTTTATGCACAATCTTTGTGATTGCACTTGTGAAAATTCCGCCTACGGGCGTTAGCTTAAGTTTTCTGGTCTACACGTTCTTTGTTGTTTTTATGTGGATTCTGGAGTAGTGACTTTCGGCACTCATTGTCGGCGATTTTGTGCTTAGGTTATTGACGGTGCCATTGGGCATCATCACCTAAAGCACATGGTTCCGACAACGAGTCTTCCGACTCACGAAAAGTCAAGCATATGAACCAAAGTAATGGATAAGCCAGCACTTGCTTAAAAAATATATACATACTGAAACTTAATTCTTAAGTAGGAGGATACGATAACCATTGTTTTCCGCCTTAAGATTACATCAACAAAGTTTTTTCCGCGCACACTCCAGAGGTGAAACAGAAATTACAAAGTGTTTTTCACTCTTTGGGTGCAGGAGACTTGGAGGCCGCATCATCACCAGCCAAAGAATCACCCTCAGCATCGGTGCTATGGTGAGACTCGGAGGATTCCGGGTTGGCGTTGTCGAGAAAGTTCCTGGGCACGAAGACGTCCAAATTCACCAACTCGGCAACCCTGGTATCATACCCCGCGAGTGATGACAAGATGGCTTCGTGATCGATCTCCTTGCCGTCATCATCCACGTCGGGGATACCAGATGTCACCGTGTTGATGTCGACATCTTCATAGTGTGCCTTCACCATAGACAGCGCCATCCTTGTGCCAGCCCGTGCACATGAAGCTTTCCAGCTTGCAACACGCTCGGGGGCTCGGCGCAGAATCTCCGAGTACTTCACCACGGAGTCCGAGGCCTTGATATAAATCTGGAGGGGCTTGACGATCTCCTTGGCTTGGGCGATGGCGGTGTTGATGAAGTTGCCGGCAAGAATCATGCATTCCTTGTCCGAAGGAGGCGAGCGGGTTAAGCCCATGGGCGCTGAAAATTCCGACAACGACTTCATAAGTTGAAAAATTCTAAGTATCCATACTACAGAACTACAAGGCGGAGGACACTTACTGAAGATGCTGGCCTTAGCCTGCCAGACGACGTCCGCCAAGGATTCCTTCTCTTATTGGAGGAGCTTAAACGCCTCTCTATGGCGAAGGTTTTGCTCATCGGTAGCTTTCTTCTGACCCTTTAGGATCACAAGCTCCTCCTTCAAGCGATTGATCTCAGCGGAGGCGGAGTCCTACAGGGCTTTCATGGAATCCTCATGCATCTTCAGCATTTCTTCCCTCTCCTTCTTAAGGATCTTGTTCTCGCTGTCCAACTGCTGGATATGCTTGGACTGCTCGACAATATCCTTAGCCTTGGCAACATGTTCTGCAAGTCGGAGAAAACAAAGTACACATTGAGTACTCGGAGATTATGGGCACGAAAGTAAGACGGAAATGCGCAAAAAGAAAACAGACTCTTGTTTTTGATGATCTGTTCCTTCAAGATGGCGGTTTTACCCTTTTCAGCTTCAAGGTCCATGCGCATCTTCTGGTACTTATCGTTGGCCATGCCCCTCCGAGCATTCTCGTTTTGTGGAAACAAATACAAAGTTAAGTCGTTGTTTAGTCTGCTTAGAGCTTCTAGTCGGAAATTTTCCACCTAGATGCTCGGGGGCTACAGCGAGAGATTTTAACTTCGCAATATGCTTAGCTTTTCTTTAAGCATCTAGTCGGAGCTAATTCAGTTCTCAACTAGAGGCTTGGGGGCTACAGTATAAAGTTTTAACTCAGAAAAAGCTTAGCTTTCCTTAAAGTATCTAGTCGGAACTAATTCAGTTACAACTAGAGGCTTGGGGGCTACAACACTTAAATTTATGAACACTGTGTATGCTACTCTTAAAGCATCTAGTCGGAATAATTCATTCCATCTAAATGCTTGGGGGCTACAGTGAGAGTTTTTTCCAACTTAGTCACTCTTAGAGCATATAGATGCAAAACCAATGGTTTTCCGTCTACATCCTCGGGGGCTACAGTGGGATACTCATATAAAATGCAAAAGATAAAGGAAAACTTACAAGTGCGATGATCTTGAGGTTTGTAGCACTCTCGGCTAGCAGCTTGCCGAAGGAAATGTTATTTCCTTGCAAGATATCCGCTTGTCGGAGTAGCTCCTCAATACCGCACGTCGGAGATAACGGCACTCCTCCAGCAACCATAGTAGTGTTACTCGGCAGAAGCACCGGGTAAACTATCTTTGGGAACTCGATGGGCTTCTGGGGAGTAGAGGTGCCGCCTTCGGCAGAGGTACCAGCTCCCATCACCGCCGTGCCGCTACCGATGGCATCCTTAGCCGGAGCTTCAGCCATTTGAAGAGCAGCACTCTCCTGCGTCGCCTGCTCACCGACGACAACTAGTTCGGTAGAAGCGCCAGAGTCCACTTCCATGGTGGAAGGGCCTGGTGCCTCCTGGACTGGGTAGCTTGTCGGAGCGGAGGAGGGCTTGACGGTAGGAGTGGCAGGGGCGATGGCGGGAGAGGAGTCGCGATGCATCATATCTTTGATATTTCTAGAAGCCCCAAGAGTCTTGGAGGACTTCTTGAGGCTGGTTGTGGCTTTCTTCCTGAAACGTGCAAAATGCATAAGTACAGGAATAAGACAGATAAATGAGACAATGTCGGAGAACAAGAAGCTTACACTAGGGGGGCGCTTTGGCAAACATCCCGGTGGCTTTCTTCTTTTCCGCCTCCAGGGCGGCTATACTCTTTTTGGAGGCTCCACCCTCCGTCTTCTTCTTCTTACCTCCGTCGGCAGCGTCAGAGGTGGAGCTCTTCCGCTTTCGCGCCAACGGGGCATCATCGTCGGACACGACCGTGACTTCCTTCATCTTTGGATCATAGATTTGGGCAGCCAGGTTGCCCTCCTCTAGATCGCTAAGCTGTTAAGTGAAGAAATCGTCGTGTTAGACAAGATGATATTGGCAAGACGGAAAAACTGGAGCAATGTCATACACGGAAAATAAATGTCTACCTTTGGGCACTTTCCGTCTACGAACATGTCGTAGGTGAGGGTGAAGCCGCGCTTCTTATCCTTCACCTTGACGATGTCCTTGAGGCGGAACTTGACGGAGTCGCTCGAGAAGTTGTCCTCGGAGATCCGGAGGGTATCCCTTCGGTCGCCGGTGTACTCGTGCATATACTTCATGCGGTGCTACAGAGGTTGGATCCGCCTGATGAACCAGCACATGGTTGGATTCGCCGGTCTACGAACCACTCGATCCGCCTTATTGCGCGAGAAGCGTCGAGGTCGGAGGGAAGGGAGGCATGAGACCACCATGTGGAGACTTCGGCGGCGGCTCCATCCACGAAGTCCGGGTACGTTGCTTATCGTCCCGCCAAAGGAATGTCGGGGCCGTAGAAGTACGTCCGCTGCCAGTTTTTGCATGACTCGTGGCCGACGATGTCGGGGAATCGCCGGCCAGGACGGATCTTGAAGCTTATGGTGCCGTAGTTTCTAAGATCCTCCCTACTGTGTCCGGCTTCACGCTTGACGGTGAAGAAGTATACAAACAAATCTAACCTAGGCCTAATCCCTAGGTAACCCTCACAAAGTGCCGCGAAGTTGTTGAGCACTAAGATACTATTGGGGGAGAGGTTATGGGGTTGGACCTTGAAGTGATTCAAGACGGACAGGAAGAGTGAGAGATGGGCAGAGAAACACCGCGTACCAATTGCGCCTTGAGGTACACCTTTTCTCCAGCTTAGGGAGAAGGGGTCACCTCGCCGGCCGGTGCCGCCTGCCAGGCGAGCCCCTCCGTCGCGTGGAGGTAACCCTCAGCAATCATCTCTTGGATGTCGCGGCCGGTGATGTCCGAGCCATGCCAGTCGCCTTTGTGCGAGTCTGGCTCCTCTTCCAGGTGCTCCAGCGCTGCCAGATTATGGTCGCCGCCGGTGGTTTCTATCACCGCTGATGCGGGGATGACGAGGCCATCTGGGGGCACGACGATGGAGCTCGCCGGCTTCGCCGCGGCTTCGCTCGACACTGCCGTTGACGGGGATGAGCTGCTGCTAGCCATAGAGGAGGAAGAGAACGCAACTGGTGCAGAGAGCGAGGCTAGGGTTTCTCGAGGTTTTCGCGGAGAGCTCGAGGAGGCGCGCGGCTGGAGGAAGATGACGATGACGCGAGAGAATGGGGTGAAAAAGTGGCGAGTGTCCCACGATTACTATTTATCTTACTCTGCGTCAAGATTCGTGTAGCTAATCGGAAGGTTGCCGCGTAGACGACGTGTTCGTGAACGTGCGCGGTGATTTCTCCACGTCTCCAACCGTCGCCGCCAATGGTTCGTATCGCTCGCGCGGGAAAATCAGATATGATTACGTTCTCTGCATGTGTGAGTTACGAGGCGTCGCTGACCTACAGCCTACGTCGCCATAACTGACATGGTAGATGAGCCGTCCCATCGAAGATTCCGGCATGGACGGATTTAATCCGACAATAGAGCATACGATGGAAGATTCAGCATTTCTCCGACTTACTGATAGAAGACGGAGAAACCTTTGCAGGGTTCTTTGGGAGGACTACAAGATGTTGCTTGCCGATTTGCCGACATCCATCTAGACGGAGCATTCCACGTGTAGAGGCAAGACGGCGCAAGATCTTGGAGTTCTCCGGGGGCTACTGTTGGGGATATGCTATATGGCTATCCTCATAGCATGTCTCTTATCCGACTAACCCGAGTGGCCCATAGTCGGTAGCATGGCCTATGGCCTGCTGGGCGGCCCAGTTAGGTGGATCCAGAAGGGAGGCCCATGCCGGATAAAGGAAGGCTATGATGGAGTCACCAGCTGAAAGAACATGTTGGGCCCCCATGTGTGGTTTTGGTAATTAATGACAATCTTTATGGACTAATGTGTGTATTAAGTTATACTTGTAGGATTTGTCCATTGGCATCGCTTGGAGCATGTGTTGGCTTCAAGGTCGATGAATTACAAAGAAGATATGTTGGGCATGCTCAATATGCGAGGTCGATGATGAGGAATTAAGAAAGGCGTTCCATCTTGAGAAGGGCAAGATCGTCTACATCGAGCTCAAGTGGAACGCTCAAGGCAAAGGTATAATCTTGATAGGTTTTCCCTTTTGCTGGTTTCACGCTGTGTGTGTGAGACCGGGTTTAGGATAGATAACCGTACTATCAAGAGGGGCTCTCGTATGAGTAATTGGGTCACATCGTTCGGAGAGAACTCAAACCTTTGCATACTTGCATCATCATATTTGGTTGTTATTTGGTCTTATCCATGTGAGGATATAGAGCTTGTGGTAATCTCCATAACAAGCTCTTGTTCATCAAAATCGGATCTCCCATTTGTATCTTGTTGCGATTTTGATTTATGCGGCTTTTCGGTTTCTCACCAAGTGAGGTATATCACATTATTCTACTTGATACTTTCTCACTTGGTGATAATCAATATTTACAACACAATTTGAATTGGGTCAATCGGAGCTTCCAGTCAAAAGTTATTGCCGTTTGAATATTTGCCTGGTGCGGTACCAAAAAGCGGTAGTACCGCTTTTTGCTACCGGATGCGACAGAAGGTTTTGACTAACTGTCAAAAAGCCTCTGCCGGGCTAGGTACTAAAAAGCGTTGGTACCGCATTTTAGTACCTAGCGCGACAGTAGCTTTTTGACCACTTGTCAAAAGCTTCTGCCTGCTCCGTACCGCATTTTAGTACCGCACAGGGCAGAGACTTTTGTACGTTGGCAAAAAGCTTCTGTCTTCCTAGGTAGTAAAATGCGGTAGTACCGCATTTTACTACCCGACGTGACAGAGAGTTTTTTCGTCTAAACTGCTGATTCCACTTCACGTCCGGTAGTACCGGTTGCCATTTGCGGTACTACCGCTTTACGGTAGCATCAATGGTAGTACCGCATTTTAGTACCTAGCGTGGCAGAAGGTTTTTTACTTCTTCATTTTTATCTATCCTCCCTTTCTGGACTATGATGTTTCTTTGCATGATCTTATAGAGGTTGTTGTCCTCTTCGAAACGAGCCCAGGATCATCTAAATCGGAGTCCGGATGCAAAAGTTATGGCTATTTTCGTTCTGTGATGACCGGCAGTACCGGACCAGGATCCGGTAGTACCGGGGTCCGGTAGTACCGCTTTTTGGTACCAGGGAGCGCAGAGAGAAAATGCGTTTGAAGCCCCAGGAACCCTAGGAAATGTCCGGTAGTGCTGGGAAAGTCCGGTAGTACCGGGAAAAAGGCCGGTAGTACCGGGAATCGCGTTTTTGGGCTGCAACAGTTGGATTTTGGAGGGACCTATATAAGGGGCCTTCTTCCCCAATGGTTCCTCAACCATTTCTTGCAAGTTTTCCCCTCCATTGTTGACCTTGTTGAGCTTGCTTTCTCCCAATCCCTCCAATGATTCTTGCATATTCTTGAGGGATTTGAAAGAGGAGATCTAGATCAACAATCCCACCAATCAATCTCTCCTCTAAGTGAGGGGAACATATTGGGATCTAGATCTTGGAGTCTTTTGTGGATTTCCTCCATTGTTCTTCCTCTCTTATTCCCCCATAATCTTTTGTAGCTTTGGTGGAATTTGGGAGAGAAGGATTTGAACACCTTTGTGGTGTTCTTGCCATTTGCATTTGGTGCATCGGTTTGAGTTCTCCTCGGAGGATTTGGTTTGAGTTGCTCATTGGAGCTTGTCCCTCTTGGGTTCTTGGAACCCTAGACGGTTTTGTGGCCTTGGTGGCATTTGTTGAGGCCTTTTGTGGCGTTTGTTGGGAGCCTCCAATTAAGTTGTGGAGTTGTGCCCCAACCTTGTGAGAGGTTCCGGTTTCCACCGACAAGTGCACCGACAGTGGAAGCGTGGATCGATCCCATTGGGGTGAGATTCACCGGAGAATAAGGGAGGCCTTTTGTGGCGTTGGTGGTTTGATACCACCCCCTCTCCAAACGAGACGTACTCCATGTTGGGAGGAACTCGGTAAAATATCGGTGTCCCCGCGTGCCTCGGTTATCTCTATACCCGAGCTCTTTACTTATGCACTTTACATTGTAATAGCTTTCGTGCTTGAAGTACTATATATCTTGCTATCACTTTGTTGCTTGTATTGCTTAGTATATGTTGTTGGTGCACATAGGTAAACCGTAGTTGTTTCTAGGTTGTGCTTTACAAAGTAAACTCTAGTTTTATTCCGCCTTTGTTGAGCCACTCTAGGAAAAGTTTTAATCGCCTATTCACCCCCCTCTAGGCGACATCCATATCCTTTCACCAGCGTACCCAGAGCCTTGGAGTGCAAGATACACAAGACTAGTAATAAACGGTGTGGAACTCTGTAACCTGTCCGGCTAGGACTTTTCCCTGTAACCCTAGGACCTGGCGACTATATAAGTCGGGCCTATGGGAGCCTTTAGGGCACAACTTCAAACGATAACTTAGACTTTCTAGTCACCTCGCACAGCGAACCTAATCTCTGTAAGTCGGCGTATTGCCATTATAGTGATTTATAGCAGGAGTAGGATTCCGCCACCCAGTTGTGGGATCTGAACCTGGGTAAGCTGTGTTACCTCGTACCCATCAACCGTCCGCCTTACCCCACATCTCTAAACACGCACTGTGAGGACCCCTCCATGGCGTACTCGTCGGCAATACCACGACAGCAGGCAGGACTATGTCGCCCGCCACGGCGGCGCGTGCCTGGGCCCATCCTTCTTTTCTAAGGCGGATGACATGGCCGTTGTTGCCCCCTTCGGGTGGGGGGACTGGCTTCTTCTGTTCCTGCCGTTTCTGTCTTGCGGGTTAGGTGGCAGGTTGGGCGTCGGGTTAGGTGGCGGGTTGGGCGCTTGCTGATCCACGTCGCTCTGGATGACTATAGCGCATTGGTAGTGCTCGTAGATTGGTCCGCTGCTGCCACAGCTTTCGGATCCGGAACCGTAGGTCCCTTCATCCGATGGCGGATCGCACAGATCGGAGTTGCAGCAGCTGCTGTCGTAGGACTCATCTGTTGATGAAGATGTGCGTAGAACAGGGTGTGGGGCCCATGAAGCGGGCCTGATTGATGGGAGGGGCACCCGCTCAGGGAGGCGGAGGGTGCCAGTTTGCCCCACCTGGAAGCATAAACTCCCGAACAGGATCTCAAGTCCGTCGCCTACGGGCTCGAAGTTCTTCATGGTGGCCGGTGAGTGGGCGGTGAAGTCGAAAGCGCTGAAGAGGAGGTGACTCTCCGTCGCCGCAGAGTTGTAGATCGATCGGGTTGGGACCATCACGATCGCACAATCAGCATCCCCAGTTCCCACAGACGGCGCCAATTGACGAGGTTTGATCTCGTCAATGCCCATTGTTATGGACTTGGGTTTTGGAGAAGATGGGGATGCTGGAGATCGTGGAACGGTTAACAGACAAGCAACCAGGGGACACGAGATTTACCCAGGTTCAGGCCCCCGGAGGGAAAACCCTACTCCTGCTTGTCTGCTCTTGATTACGGCGGAACCGAAGGTTACAGGGGTGCGCAGATGCAATCTGGCGTGGAGGTGCGTATGCGGTGGTATGAGAGAGATCTAGGTCGTGCCCTCCCGGCCTTTATATAGACTTAGGCAGGTCCCAGGCATAAACCTAGTCGGTTACAGGTTCTAGGGTTTTTCCCCTTTGAATTTCCTATATACCCTAGTCTTGCTCTCCAAGGATCCGAAGGTGTCATGGGCCTTGGCCACCCGAAAATCTTCATGGGCCGGCGTACTTCTGCCGTGGGCCTTCCTTGGGCTGGACCAGGTATGCTGAGATCATGTACCCGCGGGGTATAACCATGTCAACACCCATCATGTTGTGCAGCTTGACAGCGTCTACCGACGGAAGCACAAATGGCGTCCGCCCATGCCGCTGTCCTACGTCCGTGTCCAGGACCTCAGGCACCTGAGGCGACTGCGCCCCCGCTACCACAGCGGAGGCCTTCACCATAAAACGCGGGAAGGTCGCCGCCATCACCCCTGAAGCGCTAGTCGCGGGCTCCGACGCCCCAACTAGTGTGGCCAACTCACCTGGCTGCGACCCCGCATCCACTTCGGCCTCCGCGACTGCCGCTACCTCAACCGACGCCTCGGTTGGTGCGGTGGTTGATTCCTCCATGACTACGGCGGAGTCGTCAGCCTTCTTCCTCTCTGAGACCTCGGCGGGCGCCTCAGCCTCATCACCCTTCCTCTTCTTGGAAATCGGATCCTTCTCCAACGGCGACTGGCGGTACCTTGGCCACCGAAGGATGACCAATCTTCTTCACCCTAGTCGTGCAAAAAGGCACGATCAACGATCCAAGCAACAACTACAAATAACTACCCCAAATCAACTCGGCGAGATCTTACCTGGTGACCGGAATGAAGCGTAGACCGGTGCGAATGTGCGCTGGCTTCTCCAACTCCGGGCCTAGCTTGCGACCGAAATGCCAGGAGTCGAGACACCGCACATGGAGAAATCTGCGGAGCTCTAGGAAAGCTTAACAAAGGGGTTAGCAATTATCAAAACAACAATGCAATATTGAAAGAATGCTCAACAACGGTACTGTGCTGGCCCTAGGCTAGACCGTACTAGAGATACGAGCCTAGATCACCAACCATATCATGACGTGACAAAACAAGCAATGGTATAATGATATGGAGCCCTGAAAAGCGAACTGAGATTTCAAAAATCACTATGATGGCGAGTGTCTAGAACTGATCTACGGGGTCTAAAAACAGGATAGCCCCGAAATTTTTGTCGAATTGTTTTTATATCGTGCTCCGAAAATCGCGTAGGTGCCAAAAAAATGCCGCTATAACGGCCGATGGAGAAAAGTGATCCCCAAGGTCGATAACTAGTATATCCAGATTTTTTTTTCGGAGGCGGTTCTAGACATTTTTGCTCTCGTTCTGGACTTACGACCAGACCTGAACACAGACTTAGAATTCTGCACGAACACAACAAGTAAAGGCAAGAAAAGAAAAAGAAAAATAACTAGAACAATTACTCAACTCAGACTCGTGACGCGGTAGGAAATGTGGTCGGATCTGTGTCGTGGTAGGAGGGTGGTGACGGAGTCAGAGTCGAGTTTTGGTGGCAGGGTGTATGGCGGTGGAATATGGTGGTGGCGGCTAGGGTTTTATGTGGCAGGGGTATATGGCGATATGTATGGTGGCGGAATATGGTGGCGGTGGCTAGGGTTTATGTGGTAGGTGTATATGGCGATGATCTACGAGTGTGGCGGCGGTGACTAATGTGACTAGAACTCGAAACTCTAAGGGACGAGACATTAAGACCAGGAACTCGACGCGACGATGCAGACACAAATTCAACAATGGAAAAACTAAAAAGATAATGCAAGGCATATATTGGTGATGGGATGGATCTAAATCTAACTATGTTTTTGGATTTTTCGTGGGTTATAGGTAAAAACAGATCTAATCTACGAAACGAGTAAAACTCACTGAGCAACCTAAAATCTGATACAACTTGATAGGACAAAGGTGTCCAATCTTTCGATGAGATGGTGATAGTCGATTTCGTGGAGTTCTGGCTTAACGATCCGACTACACGTGCGAGCACGAGCGTCAATGCAATCGCTAGGACAATCTCCTAAAGGTTACCGATCCTGCGGAAACACGATCAGCCTGACCAGCGAGGGTCTTAATTCCTACCTAAAATCGATAACAAGTAAGAACTAATATTGCAATCAAGTTATTGCGGATTAAGATGAAAGCTTTATTGAAAAGGTGGTATCCTGTATAGGTGCAAAGTATAAGAGGCCTCTTTGACGCTCGAGCCTTGGCAAAGTTGCTATGATGGCTAACTTTATGTTTAAACAAAATCCGAGTCTAAAGTGATAGCTATGGGGGTATTTAAGGAGGAAATGGTGGGATTTCGGCCAGCCATAGAGGTGGTGGCTGAAACCAACCCTAGAAGTCCCTTTCTCCTCAAATACGGACTCTAAAAATGGCTATTTTAATTCCTGCGAAAATTACATGGGCATGGCCCAAAATAAAAGGTGTCGCAGTACCAAATTAAGCTATGGATGAATTTATGATGTAATATTCTTGAATATTTCGTCCAAGCCTTCTTTCTTCATTATGGTGGCTTCAAAGTTCTGAAATCTTCATCTGTGGCCTCCTCTTGAATCCTTGCATGCTTGCTGCCATCGCCATGCATGATCATGCTCAATGCTTGTCCCTCTCGTCCATTCTTGGTCCATCATTCCTAAGAGTAACAAATACATCTCATTTAGGTAGCATCACATTCTCATGTATGTGAGGAATAGTTCCAAGAAACGAAAGTACCTGATAGTTAAGTTGCTTGGCACGAGCTCGAGTGATAGGTCCTTGTATTTGTGTAGCTATATGTACAACGGTTGTATCAATAGATGGGATGTCTACTTCAGTATTACTGGGATCCCACTTATTCTTCAACTGAGGTACTAGGAAAGCATGCATCTCCCCATGCTTGCACTACATATAGTACCTATTGCACCTATATTATTCTTGCATCATGAGTCGTGATCCAAATTAAATTACAATCCCAAGTATTGCATGGCCTTTACTTTTAAACCCCACTGAATCTTGTTCCTTCCATCCTATGAGACATTACTACAAGAGTTGTTTGAGCTATGCGAGTCGTAGAACTGCATGTGTATGGTTTATGAGTGTTTTGAATAACGAGGTACCTAAACAACTGAATTGAGTAGTAATGGGATAACTAAAGAAAGAGGCACCAATGGGCAATATCTACTATTTGGTTCTTTAATGCTCACTTGTGTCCCATAGGACCCAAGTACTTGATTCTTGTTCCTTGACTATCGCACTATCTGCATGTGGGACCATGAATCCCCTTAGTCTTAGCTTGAGTCACACTTAATTTCTTGGGGCCACAAACTAGTTTGGGACGTTATTACTATCCTGTACTTATGCCATATTTTACTGCTTTATTTACTATTTAGTTTCGCGACACGATTTCACGGTATCTACAATCCTAGTCACACTTTTGAGTTCCCAGTCGTTTATAGCCATTCTCGCAAACCCCTTGGTCTGTCTCGGAGCCCGACCGAATTTGTAGCGGGTAGCTTAGCGGGGTGGCCCCCTGAAATCATTTGTGAATCTTGTGAATGCTTTGTCGTGATGCCTCGTTGCTTTTATTTGGTTCTTTCCGGGGTTGATCGTGCGTGTGTTGCTATTTGTGCACACCTGTAGGGTAAATCTTTCTAAAAGCCATATCCGCGGTTATGGACTACCTGGAGCACATTTTCTCAATCATAGACAACTATAACTAAAGTAACGCTTTTAACTTGACTAAATATGTCTAGTAAATAGTGAAACACTCATGGAATGATTAATAAAATTACCTACGGATGGGGTTCTTCTGCCTTCTCATTCGGGAAACGAGAAGGAGGGAAAGCGCTGTTTATTTATGCTATTATATCTTGGGTAACTAAATGTTGTTTATTTAGCAAATGTTCGTTTATCTTTGGTTAGACGGATGTTGTAGCGTGTCTCTATAGAACTACTAGGCTTTATTTTCGCTACAATTGTGTCACCCTCAGGTTGTTCCCTTTAGACACATAAAGACCTACTAAGCCCCTTAGGGTCTCATACAATAAATATTGTTCAGATGGACATGTATATCCGCAGGAAGGTTAATGGGTCAAGGAGACCGTTGATGGTGGCAATGACCATCAAGTGTAGATATTCCAGGGATTGGAGATACTTGAGATCATGTGGGAGGGATGTGCTTATATTTTCAGGGCATCTTATGCCAATTTTCTTCTTATCCATAATCGGATCTTGTTTTCCACTTGCGCTTGATACTCTAATATGTGATGTATGAGGATGTATCCTAAACTATTATCTCTATCTAGGATATTTGGATCTTGCTGTATGGCGTTGAATATTTCTTATTCTTTTAGATGGTCTAACTCTGGTGTACTGTTGTATGTCGCTGACATGCACACTTGTGTATGTTTTGTTTGCATTCCTGTTGACTACACCGCTCACACCTGATACAATGTTCTTACAAAGTGGATAGGATGGTTGACCGGTACCATGCCCTGCTCTGCTTAGACAGGGCCTACTCGTGGGTGGTCTTTGGGTCTCCACGGTAGGACACCTTGTGCACTTTGGGTTCATCCTGGCTTGTTGCTTAGAGCATAGTGTCTGAGGTATTACAGATTTGGACAATCATACGAGGGTCAAGATTAAAATTTCCAAGGAGATTTCTGCTTTGCCTAAAGCTAGAAAGTTTTTAAGAAAATTGTACTTTATAGGATTTTATTCATTTAGCATGGCTTCACAATGAGAATTTTCTATCCTATGCACTGTTTCTAGCAAATTCTATCTCTTTCAACACTAAATTCGATAAACGACCCGTTAGTAAAGGAGTCTAGTTCATTTCTATTATTGGTACTCAAACTTTCATATAAAGTGTGTATTACCAACCAAGGAGGGAAATTATGGTGGAGGCAATGATCAAGAAGTCCCCTAAACCTTGTGTATCCTTCATGCAAGCTTTCTTCAGGTCTTCCTTTAAAATTATTGATCATACGCCAAGCTCAAAGAGTTTTTGTGCTAGGAAAGAAATGAACTAAGAATGAAGAGGCTAACCTCTCCCAAGAGTTAGTCATCTTATTAAGACTTTGAATATACCAATAACGGGCTTCATCAATAAGGGTTTGAATAAAGAGAGCAGATTTAACCTCATCCTTAGTAAATATATTTAGAAGAAAAGTCCCACATGTTTCCTCAAAGAACACAACATGCTCATACAGATCTTCCGTACAGTATCATGCAATTTTTTTAGCATGCAATAGTTCCAAAAACATGGGGTTAATATCATACCCTTTTGGGTTATTGGATTTTAAATAAGCATCCATGGGTGGACCAAAATTCTTTACATCTTCCAGTTGATTAATAGGTCGGTAATCGCCCATGGTGTTTACCTGAAACTAGTAAACAACTCTACTAAAACAATTAATAGAATTAGCAACTAATAAAAAATACCAAAAGCGCTTAAATCCCTGGCAACGATTCCATAAAATAGCTTGATGACTACAAGTGCACAGATAAATTGTAGCTAGTTTCAAAATAAGAGTATTGAACCCACAAAGAGCTAGTTGGTTAGGGTCTTTATGCCCCTCGTCACTATCTATCAAAGGATAATTGTAAGCTGCCTTTGATTTCAAGTAAAGGATGTTTGAAAGGTTTTTGTTTGAATGCAAGAAAGTAAATACGACAAGTAAAAAGAAAGCAAGTAACAAAAGCGTTGGGAATGGTGGTTGAACTCAATAGGGATAAGACGTTCTCGGGGATGTAGGAGGCACCACTAGCATGTTGTTATTAATTATAACTAGGATAACCTATTTCTTATGTCATGATATGTGTTGAGAGAGTTTTATAATCAGATGTTCACTACAAGGCACGTAGGAATCCACTTTGTTGAGCCAAGAATGAGGTCATCTCTAAATAACCACCATGATGCCTGGAAGCAGTCACCATGCAGACCACCGTAATTAAGGGTCTCCCCGTGGATACCGTAATTAGCTTAGTGAATCTCTCTTTGTTCCTCCTTTGACCGTGATGGTAGCTAGCAGCGCTTCTAGTCACAATAGCTTCCGTCATGCTTCCAAACACGTCAAAAGGGTTTAACCCTCTTCTTTAGACCCCAAAGGCAAATGATATGTGGCACGACTACACATACCATCTAAAGGGAGAGATCAAACACACATCCTAGATCAATGGATCAAAGACACAAGTAATAGATCATATTTATTTTCATTTCATAATAATCCTAGGGTTTCTCCATCTCCCCAAGAACGAAGGGAACTACTCACACATGGAAGCAATCAACAACGTCATCATAATAAAATAGATGGATAAAGGTAATGGAATGAATCTAGTGCAAACCATAATTGAATCTGGAATTACAACAAGATCTAATGAATAGAAATTAGGGGTAGAGATGGTGATGGAGATGTAGTGGTTGATGATGCCTTGTCGTCCAATGATCTGTGCAGCAACAAGGATTTTACCTTCTTCAAGTTCCTCCTTTAGATCCCTTTCTGGTATGGTTTTTCATGGCTCGAGGTTCCTTGTAACACCCTCGCCTGATAAGGCTGAGTTCATGTGTATAGTGCCAATCCCTGGATCGGTTCACTAGCACACACAGTACAAAATGATACCAAATATAACTGTGCATCATAAATACAACGAATATGATCCAGAATTTACATTATTTATTCAAGTACACAGCGGAAAAACAATTCAAGGTAGATCTCCATCTTCCAAATGTGCCACAGGCGAACAATTGTTGAGTGGAGTCTCGCGACCTATGAACAATCACTCAGATACGATATAACCTGCAACATGAAACGTTGCAGCCACGAATGGTCAATACATTGAATGTATGGCAAGTAGGCTAAAGTGGTTAACAACATATCTATCAACTACATGCTTATTTGGCCAAGTGGAGTTCAGGCTCATTTGCATAAAACAACAGTTTTATCCTAACATTTGTAAGAAAGTAGTTTTCCAATACGATAAATAGGACACTCTGGTTCACTCCCAGGTGCTCCTACCCAATTATGTTCACCCAACAAGTTTTAAGTAATTAAGAAATAAGGATGAGTGAGAAATATCATAGCATCAGTATCAGGTCGCTCAAATTGTCCATAACCGGGGACATGGCTAAGCACTTAGTTTATACACCCTGCAGGGGTTAGTACACTTTACCCATGTGACTTGGCCAGCCCATCTCGTACCACCACTCTCATATTGGGTGATGATAGGGAGAAGTCCAAGAAGGAACCGTTCGGGAAGTAGCTCCCCAAACCCGACACGCACCGGTCCAACCTACACTATCCACATCTCTGAATACGTGGGTTCGAGTTACCACAACCTACTGAGTCCAACCAACCGCCCATTTCATTATTGGCACATGGTTGCACATGAAAGCTACCAAACAAAGAAGCCAATCCTTTCTCAGTGTCCTGGGTGCCTTTCCGCAATAATACCACCAAAAATTATCAATCCCATCACACCCAGGAGATTCGTTGATTAAGTTGTTTTTAGTTTTCACAAACCAACGCATTTAAAAATATCTCCAGTGATGTAACCCAGCCCTCGATCAACACAACATGGCTAAGCACATCTACCAACGGTGGTTCATCTACAGGAAAACCCTACCACATAATAGGACATAGCATAGCATATACACATCAATTCCTATAGATGCAATTCTACAAAAACATCTACAATGCATAGGAAAACAGTAGGACATTTATGACCAAGATAGCACCACTTGCCTTTGTTGTAGATGTAGTCGATTAGATAATCCTCACAATCCTCATATATATAATGGTTGCACTCGGCATAACCACAATACTTGCAATCATAGTAGTTGCAATCACACGCGTTGCACTCCTCGCAATCTATCGAGCAAACAATTGCATACAATCATAAACAATAGCACATAGAGATCAAACAAATGCAACAAATGCATGCATGGCAATTTAATAAGTCACAATGGTTGTTACTTTAGTTCTCTAAACAATATTGAAGTATATGATGCGTGCAAGAGGCCAATTAATGCAATGGAGTACTTGTTATTAATAATTACTTGCCAATATAGGGTTTTTAACAGTTCTGTTGTAACGCATGTTCTAACCGTCGAATTAAATTTGTTTCTTGGGTTTAATGGATAGAGGACATTAATACGAACCAGTAGGCGTTGGATTCACCCTAATCGGAGTTATAGAACTTTTTGTATGATTTAAATAGTGTTTAATGGGTTTTAAACGACTCATATAGTTGCTGTTTCCTAAAAATCAAACTAAAATTATATCTGAAATCTCCACAGAATTGTGATTCCAGGGACATATTATTTGTAATTTTCTGAGCAGTATTTATTTTCTTATGAATTTATTACTCCAAATAGGCCATTAAACCATTTAAATCTTCACGGAAAAACCTTACAGTCAAAGGCTTAACTAATTGCTTATTGATGATCTACATGGAACCAACTTTCCATCGGTATATTAGTTATATTTTTGTGATAAGCAATTAATTTACTATGAATTTAATGATTTATAAACCCATTAAAACTAATTAAATTTCTACGGGGTAAATAACCTGCAAAGGATGGATCTAACCAGATATTATTAATCTACCTTACAGTAGCTTAAATTTTATATATTGTTCATATTTTTCGAAGTTACAGATAATTTTCTATGAATTTATTAACCTAAAAGACCATTAAAAATAATTAAATTACTGCAGTAACCACGTACAGTAAAAGTTGGATATATTCTGATAAGATGATTCTACGTAAAATTAACTTCAATTTGATATATTATACGCAATTTTTGGACGTGGTATGAATTTCTAATGAATTTTACAAGTTAGATCTATAATGTGCAATTTTAAATTCGAATAGAATATTCTAGAGAATATTCCGCTGACTGGACAGGTTGACTTTGCATGCTGACTGGGACTAGATGTTGACCTGACGTTGACATGGCGTTGATGAGGAAGCTGACCGGGATGAAGACATGGCACGCACCGGTTTGATTAGATCTCGATCGTCTGGATAGGATCCGGTGGCTAGAAGAAGAGATTGACCCGATTTTGGCTCAAAATAGACAAGAAATAGATCTGTATTAGAGAGACAAATCCGTAGGTCAAATTGAAAAACTTACAACATGAAAGTTGTGGGTAATCATTATTCCTACCATCTTACCAAATGAATTTCGATTTGAAGAAACGAGCGCGAGTACATCTTGGATTTACACCGTCAGATCTGAAATATTGCGATGCGAAATTCTCCGGATGTGGTGGATGAAAAGAGGTGAAGTTTGTTGAGATTGAAAGACTTCGACGAGTTCTACAACTTTCGTTTTTTGGCCGAAGGCAAACAACGAAGTCTAGATGGGTTAAAAAGCGAAATAAGATTCGGGCATGTGTAGATTCGGGATTTCGAGAAGAGAAACTCGTACAGCTGTGGCTCCACGATTTTATATGGAGGTTTATGATGGTGGGGAGATAGGTTTTGGAGTAGGAAACAAGTAGAAACAAACGGAAGTCGATTCGGAGTTATAGATAAAAAGTTATGAGAGTTTGATTAGAGATAGGTTTGTCAAAAACTGATTCGCACGGTTTTTAAAGCAAACCTAGGCACGATCGGTCACGTACGTGCCTGGCCTGGCTCGGTCGGTCCGGGTGGGCCGGCCCGTTTAGGTTTTTTTTTCTTTTTCTTTTTTCTATTTACTTGTTTCCCTCATATCTTTTACATACGAACTCCAAATGACATGATACTTGTTTCTAAATTTTTCTAAAATCGAATAGATCATTATAGGATCAAATTTGTAATATTTTTACTAGCTTGGAAGTAGTGTATTTATAAATCCTTGTATGTTCCATTTTATTTATATCTTTATTTGTTTGTATTTATTCCATAACTTTTTCATACTAGCTCCAAATGAGCTCAATTTTGTTTCTAAAATTTTGTAGTATTAATTGGATCTCTTTAGGATATAATTATCAATAATTTATGCCTTAGAAACAGTGGGTTTTAATAAGTCAATTTAATTACCCTTAGGAACATTTGGGTGAATCAACTATAGGATTTAGATACCAGGATTTGGATTCAGTTTGTGAGATCTTTGCATGGATGTAATGAAATGCTTATGAACACTTCATGATTTTCATTTTGAAATCTTGCACACCAATTCTACAATCCATAATCAATCCATGCCCTTTTTCCTATATGGATACTTAGGTCATAACAAAAGAATGTAAGATTTTGAATTCAAGGTTGAGAGGATTTTCTATTCAAAAAGTTTCTTCTCTTTGAGAATTTTCAACATAGTCAAACAATCAATCAAACTTATTTATTTAATTCACATTCCAAAATTAGGAGAATTTTGGGATGTGACAGACTACCACCCTTAAAAGAAATCTCCCCGAGATTTGGGAAGGCTAGAAAGAAAGAAAGGTTCGGGATCCATTAGGGTGCTACCGCCCTTAAGATAAAATTGACTAGGTCATTTCTCGAGGATTCACTTAGCTCAGATTGGTTCTCCTTTAGACTTTTATTGGCACACTGTCTCTAGCACATTCTAAACATCATGATTGATAGTTTTCGAGAAAGCACTTCTTAAACTATCAAAACTCTCATGGTGGGCAAATAGGGAACGTTTACTTCACGGTGCCCATAATTCACGGTTGGGATTCATCCTTACCGTACATTCCTATGCTTAGCAATGGATGCTTTTAGAAGGGTGTAACAATATACCATTCTAGGGTTTAGTCTCAACGTCGACTCTCTGCTAAGGTTGAAAAGGGCACTCAAGATTCGCAAAGCCAACAATACAAGAGCGAATAATAAGAGTAGTAGGAATGGTGATCAATCCATCCTGCACCCAAATCATTTCCATGTATGAGGATAGGTGAATCATGTTTTTCTATCACTCGGGCATTCTCACTTGCCTTGAAGAATGTTTCCATGGGCACGAACTAATGCTTGATGTAGACTCCCATGTATTCAATCAACAAAGCTACTACTAAAACTAAACTATCGATACTTCAACTTTCAGGTTGCGTAATCTACTACATAACATAATTTCAACACTTCATACTCCCACATCTCTTTTTTCCATTATATGAAGCATTCTCTTTCCTAAATGCATTGTGTTGTCAAACCTTCCACTTAACACATCATTATATCTCCAAGGGTTCAAGATAGGGAAGAATAGATTCTATAGGAAAGAACCGACTAAGAAAATAGTCCTACCCATAACTATATGAAGCAATCAATGTCACAAACAAGGAAACAATCATAGGCGATCAACACACAATCAAACACTTGTATAATAACATTACAGGTGTATAAACTTAGTGTTGGAATTATGCCCTAGAGGCAATAATAAAGATGTTATTATTATAATTCTTGTTCATGATAAAGTTTATATTCCATGCTAGAATTGTATTAAGCGGAAACTTCAATACTTGTGTGGTTTGTGAATAACACCGTGTCCCTAGTATGCCTCTATGGACTAGCTCATTGATTGATGATGGTTAAGGTTTCCTAACCATAGACATGAGTTGTCGATTAATAATGAGATCATATCATTGGGAGAATGATATGATGGACAGACCCAAACTAAGCAGAGCAATTAGATCGTGTCATCGTGTTCATCTTTGCGAAGTTTTTCTTATGTCAAATATTGTATTCCTTAGACCATGAGATAATACAACTCCCTGGTATCGGAAGAAAGCTTTGAGGTCATCAAACGTCATCCTATGAGAGGGTGATCATAAAGGTGTCTCTCAGGTGATCGGAAAGTACCTGTTGGGTTGTATGTATCGAGATGGGATTTGTCCCTCCCAAGTCAGAGAGATATACTTCGGGCCCACTCGGTAATAAATATCCACACCGCTTGCAAGCATGTGGTTAAGGAGTTAATCACAAAGTGATATCGGATTACGGAACGAGTAAAGTACTTGCTGTGAACGAGATTGAACTAGGTATGACGGTACCGACGATCAAATCCCGGGCAAGTAAAATATCGCGAGACGAAGGGAATATATATGGGATTGATTGAATCCTGGCATCGTGGTTCATCCGATATGATCATCGATGAATGTGTGGGAGTCAATATGGGTTTCCAGACCCCGCTGTTGATTATTGATATAAGATCATGTCTGCATATTCTCGAACCCGAAGGGTCACACACTTAACGTGTCTCGACGCTAGGATAGATTGGATAATTGGTTTATGAGGTTTTGTTCGGAGTCTCGGATGGGATCCGGGACATCACGAGAGGTTCCGGAATGGTCCGAAGAATAAGATTCATATAAGGCAATGCAGTTTTTGGAGTTCGGAATTGTTTCGGGTTAATCGGTATTGTACCGGAAGCTTCTAGAACCTTCCGGAGGGGAACCAATGTGGCCCCACCTGCCGGGAGGGGGCATGGGCCTATGAGGGAGTGCCCTGGCCGCATTGGGCCAGGGGAACAAGGCCCCATAGGTCCCAGCCGGCCAACCTAGGGCAAAACCCTAGGGGAGCTTCTAGAAGGGGGGGGGGAACTTGCCCCCCACTCCTCCCTCCTTGGCCGCCGGCCCTAGGACTTGGGGGAGGGGCAAGGGCTGGCCGCCCACCCCTCTATATAAAGAGGGCTGGGGGCGCACCCCTCCAACACCTCCTCCTCAAGCCCTAGCCGCCCTGCTGCCCTCCTCTCTCTCTCTCTCCCTCCCGACTGCGTGTAGGCGAAGCCCTGCTGCAGAAACTCTCCACCACTTGCACCGCGCCGTCGCGTTGTAGATCCAATCCGTCTCTCCACCATACTTGCTGGACCGATGAAGGAGGAGACGTCGAGGTGCCGCATGTGTGCATCTCTTGGAGGCATCGCCACTTGTGGTGTTAGATCGGATCGGATCGCGAGGAGGAGAAGCGAGTACGACTACATCACCCACGTTCCGACGAACGTTCCGCTGTGCGAATCTTCAAGGGTATGAAGATCTCATCTAATCCCCCTCGTTGTATGCATATCCTAGATTAGATCTTGGCTTTGCCATTCGCATCCGTAGAATTTTTTTGATTTACTATGTTGCAAAACCCTTCAGTGGTATCAGAGCTAGATCTATGCGTAGATGTGTTTCACGAGTAGAACGCAACATAGTTGTTGCGGGCGTTGATGTTTTCTGTTGCAAGCCTCTTGTTTGTGTACTTCTTATGACGCGGGATAGTGAGATCGAAGCGGTCCAGGCCAACCTTACGCGACCTCGTTCGCGAGACCGGCTCCGCACTTGACATGTGGCTTGTTCCACACATGCGGCTGGTGGATGCCAGTTTCTCTCACTATAGTTGTCATGGGATTTACACCGGAGTTTGGCAACCATAATATCACCGTTGTGGCTTTCCGTAGGTAAGAATCGTTCTTAGCTTGCTACTCCCATAAGCCACGTAAAACATGCAACAACAAAGTAGAGGCGTCTAACTTGTTTTTGCAGGGAGTGTTTTCTGTGATATGGTATGGCCCAAGATGTGATGTGTATGTTGTATGCAATGATCATGTTTTGTAATATTTCACGACTTGCATGTCGATGAGTACACAACCGGCAGGAGCCATATGGTTGTCTTTATAATTGTGTATGACCTGTGTGTCAACTTCTTATACGCCATGTAATAGTTTCACTTTATCGCTAAGTAGTTAGCAATAGTTGTAGTTGCTATTCATGGTGGAGGAAATCATGGTGGAGTGATGGAGATCATGCCGGCATGCACAAGATGGAGATCATTGCGCGAAGATTGGCTATACCATGTCACATAAAGTTATATGCATGTGATGTTTATCCTTTTATGTATCTTATTATGCTTAGATCGCGACGGTAGCATTATAAGATGATTCCTCACTTAAATATCAAGATAAAACTGTGTTCTCCCCATGTATGCACCGTTGCGAAAGTTCGTCGTGTCCAAGCATCACGTGATGATCAGGTGCTATAGATTCTACGTTCACATACAACGGGTGCAAGCCAGTTTTGCACACGCGGAAATACTTGGGTTTGACTTGACGAGCCTAGCATGTACAGACATGGCCTCGGAACACAAGAACCGAAAGGTTAAGCATGAGTCATATGAATGATATGATCGACACTTCGTTGTCCACCATTGAAACCACATCTCTTCTCGTGAAGATCGGATTAGGTGTGGTGAATTTGGATCATGTTAACTAAACAACTTGAGGGATGTTGAATTTAGTGGGAGTTCATCTAGTAATTTGATTAAGTTGAACTAGTTATCATGAACATAGTCTAATTTGTACTTGCAAATATTGTAGATCAAATGGCTAAGTCCAACTTCAACTTCAACGTTTTTGCTGAGAAAGAAAAGCTTTGAAACAATGGGTCTAACTTCACCAACTGGTTCCGCAATCTGAGAATCATTCTCTCTGGCGGTCAAAAGGACTATGTCCTTGAGAATGCGCTAGGTGACGCCCTGCTGTAGATGCGCCGGCTGATGAGAAAGCTGTTTATCAGTCGCGCAAGGATGATTATGGTGTGATTAAGAGCACCATGTTGTTTGCTTTGGAATCGGACCTTCAAAATCGTTTTGAAGACTATCCCGGGCCCTTTGAGATTCTTGAGGAGCTGAAAACTATGTTTCAGACTCAGGCCCGTTCTGAGAGATATGAGATCTCTGAGAAATTCTTTAACTACAAGATGGAGGAAGGGAGTTCCGTTAGTGAGCACGCCATAAAGATGTCGGGCTACACTCAACGCCTTGAGCAACTGGACTGCAAGATTCCAGAGGAGCTCAAGATTGACAGGGTTCTGCAATCACTCCCTCCCAGCTACAAAAGTTTTGTAGTGACTCATAATCAGATTGGTTCCACTGATACGATCGCCGAGATCTTCGCAAAGCTGAAGGCTGCGGAGGTGGACATCAAGAAGGATAATCATGTGTTAATGGTCAATAAGCCCCCCACCTTCAAGAAAGGTAAGGGTGCAAAGAAGCCCTTCAAGAAAGGCGGCGGCAAGCGCGTTGCCCCTGCTGAGAAGAAGCTCAAGTCTGGACCCAAGCCGGACACTGAGTGCTACTATTGCAAGGACAAGGGTCACTGGAAGCGCAACTGTCTGAAGTACTTAGCGGACAAGAAGGCTGGCACCATCAAAGGTATATTTGATATACATGTTATTGATGTTTTCCTTACTAGCCCTCGTTGTAGTGCCTGGGTATTTGATACTGGTTCAGTTGCTAATATTTGTAACTCGAAACGGGACCTACAGAATAGACGGCAGCTTGCGAGGGATGAGGTGACGATGCGCGTTGGCAACGGATCAAGAGTTGATGTGATGGCCGTCGGCACGCTCTCCTTAGTTTTACCTTCGGGATTAGTTTTAAACCTCAATAAATGTTATTATGTGCCTGCGTTGAGCATGAACATCATTTTTGGATCGTGTTTATTGCAAGACGGTTATTCATTTAAATCTGAGAATAATGGTTGTTCTATTTATATGAGTAACATCTTTTATGGTCATGCACCTACTATGAATGGTTTATTTCTTCTGAATCTCGAAAGGGATGAAACACACATCCATAACATTGAGGCTAAGAGATGCAAAGTAGATAGTGATAATACTACTTATTTGTGGCACTATCGTCTAGGTCATATTGGTGTAAAACGCATGAAGAAACTCCATTCTGATGGACTTTTGGAGTCTCTTGATTTTGAATCATTTGACACATGCGAACCATGCCTCATGGGCAATATGATCAAAACCCCGTTCTCCGGAATGATGGAGCGAGCAACGGACTTGTTGGAAATCATACATACCGATGTATGCGGACCGATGAGTGTTTCAACGCGCGGTGGATATCGCTATTTTCTCACTTTTACCGATGACTTAAGTAGATATGGGTATATCTATTTAATGAAACATAAATCTGAAACATTTGAAAAGTTCAAGGAATTTCAGAATTAAGTGGAGAACCATCGTAATAGAAAGATTAAGTTTCTACGATCCGATCGTGGAGGTGAATATTTGAGTTATGATTTTCTCACGCATCTTAAAGCAAGCGGAATTGTTTCGCAACTCACGCCACCCGGAACACCACAGCGCAATGGTGTGTCTGAACGCCGGAATCGAACTCTATTAGATATGGTCCGATCAATGATGTCTATACTGATTTGCCGTTATCATTTTGCGGTTATGCATTAGAAACCGCTGCATTCACTTTAAATAGGGCACCATCTAAATCCGTTGAGACGACACCATATGAACTGTGGTTTGGTGCTAAACCTAAGTTGTCGTTTCTTAAAGTTTGGGGATGCGAAGCTTACGTCAAGAAGTTGATGCCAGACAAGCTCGAACCCAAAGCGGAGAAATGCGTCTTCATAGGATACCCTAAGGAAACTATTGGGTATACCTTCTATCACAGAACCGAAGGCAAAGTGTTTGTCGCAAAGAACGGGTCCTTTCTTGAGAAGGAGTTTCTCTCGAAAGAAGTGAGTGGGAGGAAAGTAGAGCTAAACGAGGTTGTTGAACCTTCTCTTGAGTTGGAGAGTAGCGCAGCACCTGAAATTGTTCCAGTGCTGCCTGCACCAACAATAGAGGAAGCTAATGACAAGTATCATGAAGCTTTGGACGATGCTACTACTGAGCGTCGCAGGTCGACATGGTCGCGTGCCCCTCCTGAGTGGTACGACAATCCTGTCTTAACTGTCTTGTTAGTAGATGACAGTGAACCTGCGAACTATGAGGAAGCGATGATGAGCCCAGACTCTGAGAAATGGCTAGAGGCCATGAAATCCGAACTGGGATCCATGAGCGAAAACCAAGTATGGACTTTGGTGGACCCTCCTAGCGACCGAAAGGCCGTTGAGTGCAAATGGATCTTCAAGAAGAAAACGGACGCGGATGGTAATGTTACCGTCTATAAAGCACAACTTGTCGCAAAAGGTTTTCGACAAGTTCAAGGTGTTGACTACGATGAGACTTTCTCTCCCGTAGCGATGTTTAAGTCCATTCGGATTTTATTAGCAATTGCTGCGATTCATGATTATGAAATATGGCAGATGGATGTCAAGACTACGTTCCTCAATGGCAACATTGATGAAGAGTTGTATATGATGCAACCCGAAGGTTTTGTCGATCCTAAGGATGCTGATAAGGTGTGCAAACTTCAGCGTTCCATTTATGGGCTGAAGCAAGCATCTCGGAGTTGGAACCTTTGTTTTGATCAAGTGATCAAGAGATTTGGATTTGTTCCAAATTGCTACGAAGCTTGTATCTACAAGAAAGTGAGTGGGAGCTCAGTGACATTTCTGGTACTATATGTGGATGACATATTGATTATTGGAAATGACATTGACATGCTTAACGATGTGAAGAGTTATTTGAACAAATGTTTTTCAATGAAATACCTAGGTGAAGCTGCTTATATATTGGGCATCAAAATCTATAGAGATAGACAAAGACGCCTGATAGCTTTAAGCCAGAGTACATACCTACACAAAGTTCTGAAAAGGTTCAGAATGGATAAGGCAAAGAAAGGTTCAGTGCCTATGTTGTTAGGTAAGATATTGAGCAAGGGTCAGTGTCCAACTACGGTAAATGATAGAGAAGCTATGAGCAAAGTGCCTTATGCCTTGGCCATAGGTTCTATCATGTATGCCATGCCGTGTACTAGACCGGATATGTCCAATGCTCTTAGTTTGACGAGCAGGTACCAAAGTGATCCAGGAGTGGAACACTGGACAGCCGTGAAGAACATCCTAAAGTACCTAAATAGGACTAAAGAAATGTTCTTAGTCTATGGAGGTGATGAACAGCTCGTCGTAAAAGGTTACGTCGACGCTAGCTTCGACACCGACAAGGATGATTCTAAGTCTCAGACAGGATACGTTTATATTTTGAATGGAGGAGCTGTAAGCTGGAGAAGCTGCAAGCAAAGCGTGATCGCGGGATCTACAGTAGAAGCGGAATACATGGCTGCTGCAAAAGCGTCAAGTGAAGGAGTTTGGATCAGGAACTTCATCACTGAGCTTGGCGTGGTTCCAAGTGCCTTGGACCCACTGGAGATATTGTGTGACAACACTAGCGCCATAGCACTCGCTAAGGAACCAAGATATCATCCAAAGACCAAGCATATCAACCGCAAGTTTCATATAATCCGGGATTATATAGCAGATGGAGATCTAAAGATCAGCAAAGTACATACAGATCTGAATGTCGCAGATCCATTGACTAAACCTCTTCCACGTGCAAAACAAGATCAGCACCTTAGTGCCATGGGTGTTAGATTGTTGCCAGATGTAAACTAGATTATTGACTCTAGTGCAAGTGGGAGACTGTTGGAATTATGCCCTAGAGGCAATAATAAAGATGTTATTATTATAATTCTTGTTCATGATAAAGTTTATATTCCATGCTAGAATTGTATTAAGCGGAAACTTTAATACTTGTGTGGTTTCTGAACAACACCGTGTCCCTAGTATGCCTCTATGGACTAGCTCATTGATTGATGATGGTTGAGGTTTCCTAACCAAAGACATGAGTTGTCGATTAATAATGAGATCATATCATTGGGAGAATGATATGATGGACAGACCCAAACTAAGCGGAGCAATTAGATCGTGTCATCGTGTTCATCTTTGTGAAGTTTTTCTTATGTCAAATATTGTATTCCTTAGACCATGAGATAATACAACTCCCTGGTATCGGAAGAAAGCTTTGAGGTCATCAAACGTCATCCTATGAGAGGGTGATCATAAAGGTGTCTCTCAGGTAATCGGAAAGTACCTGTTGGGTTGTATGTATCGAGATGGGATTTGTCCCTCCCAAGTCGGAGAGATATACTTCGGGCCCACTCAGTAATCGATATCAACACCGCTTGCAAGCATGTGGTTAAGGAGTTAATCACAAAGTGATATCGGATTATGGAACGAGTAAAGTACTTGCTGTGAACGAGATTGAACTAGGTATGACGGTACCGACGATCAAATCTCGGGCAAGTAAAATATCGCAAGACGAAGGGAATATATATGGGATTGATTGAATCCTGGCATCGTGGTTCATCCGATATGATCATCGATGAATGTGTGGGAGTCAATATGGGTATCCAGACCCCGCTGTTGATTATTGATATAAGATCATGTCTGCATATTCTCGAACCCGAAGGGTCACACACTTAACGTGTCTCGACGCTAGGATAGATTGGACAATTGGTTTATGAGTTTTTTTTCGGAGTTTCGGATGGGATCCGGGACATCACGAAAGGTTCCGGAATGGTCCGGAGAATAAGATTCATATAAGGCAATGCAGTTTTTGGAGTTCGGAATTGTTTCGGGTTAATCGGTATTGTACCGGAAGCTTCTAGAACCTTCCGGAGGGGGACCAACGTGGCCCCACCTTCCGGGAGGGGGCATGGGCCTATGAGGGAGTGCCCTGGCCGCATTGGGCCAGGGGCACAAGGCCCCATAGGGCCCAGCCGGCCAACCTAGGGCAAAACCCTAGGGGAGGTTCTAGAAGGAGGGGAAACTTGCCCCCCACTCCTCCCTCCTTGGCCGCTGGCCCTAGGACTTGGGGGAGGGGCAAGGGCTGGCCGCCCACCCCTCTATATAAAGAGGGCTGGGGGCGCACCCCTCCAACACCTCCTCCTCAAGCCCTAGCCTCCCTGCTGCCCTCCTCTCTCTCTCCCTCCTGACTGCGTGTAGGCGAAGCCCTGCTGCAGAAACTCTCCACCACTTGCACCGCGCCGTCGCGTTGTAGATCCCATCCGTCTCTCCACCATACTTGCTGGACCGAGGAAGGAGGAGACGTCGAGGTGCCGCACGTGTGCATCTCTCGGAGGCATCGCCACTTGTGGTGTTAGATCGGATCGGATCGCGAGGAGGAGAAGCGAGTACGACTACATCACCCACGTTCCGACGAATGTTCCGCTGTGCGAATCTTCAAGGGTATGAAGATCTCATCTAATCCCCCTCGTTGTTTGCATCTCCTAGATTAGATCTTGGCTTTCCTGTTCGCATCTGTAGAATTTTTTGATTTACTATGTTGCAAAACCCTTCACTTAGTAGTATATAACCACAAAATAGTTTGAAAGCATTAGGAACAATACTAGAGTAAAATAGAGCAACATATAAGCAATAAACAAAATCTGTCAAAACGGTACAGCAGACTTCACGAATTTTTCTGACAGACTTAAACACGTCAGGAATTTTAGCCAATGTTTTTGCATGTAATACAGGTAGTTACGCTCCAGATCCTATTTTTTAAGATTTTTCCGTGTTACCAATAAAATACTAAAAATTGCGCGGTACAACAGGTCAGGCAGAAAACTGCAGCAGTAGTTCCACGAATTTCAATCAATTCACACCATTAAAATAATTTTAAAACCACACGAAAACTCCAGCAACTTTAGAGTTTCAAAACAAAAGATCCTAAACAAGGCATCACACGATATGGTATAGTACAAACAAGCAAGCAACCTATATTGTCATACCACATAAGTTGGTAAGAACAATATGATAACACGATAGCGATGATCTCCTAAAGAGATAGAACATGGTGGTCTAGACCTAACCAAACTTGGTGAGATGTTAATTTATGTCTTCTTATTTATTGTTTTACTTATATGCTAACTCTCATATAGGTATCATAAGAATGGACAACTACAAATTTTGAACAAGAAGAGGTTATAAAAAGATAGACAAGGAATATAAGAACTCTAATAAGTATAAAATATGATAGTTCTCCTAATAGAGGTCTTCTATTTGCTAATCCATTTCTAAGGTCACGATCCTACAGCCAACGCACAGCTCTGATACCATCTTGTAACACCCTCGCCTGATAAGGCTGAGTTCATGTGTATAGTGTCAATCCCTGGATCGGTTCACTGGCACACACAATACAAAATGATACCAAATATAACTGTGCATCATAAATACAACGAATATGATCCAGAATTTACATTATTTATTCAAGTACACAGCAGAAAACGAATACAACATAGATCTCCATCTTCCAAATGTGCCACAGGCGAACAATTGTTGAGTGGAGTCTCGTGACCTATGAACGATCACTCAGATACGATATAACCTGCAACATGAAACGTTGCAACCACGAATGGTCAATACATTGAATGTATGGCAAGTAGGCTAAAGTGGTTAACAACATATCTATCAACTACATACTTATTTGGCCAAGTGGAGTTCAGGCTCATTTGCATAAAGCAACAGTTTTATCCTAACATTTGTAACAAAGTAGTTTTCTAATACGATAAATAGGACACTCTGGTTCACTCCCAGGTGCTCCTACCCAATTATGTTCACCCAACAAGTTTTAAGTAATTAAGAAATAAGGATGAGTGAGAAATATCATAGCATCAGTATCAGGTCGCTCAAATTGTCCATAACCGGGGATATGGCTAAGCACTTAGTTTATACACCCTGCAGGGGTTAGTAAACTTTACCCATGTGACTTGGCCAGCCCATCTCGTACCACCACTCTCATATTGGGTGATGATAGGGAGAAGTCCAAGAAGGAACCGTTCGGGAAGTAGCTCCCCAAACCCGACACGCACCGGTCCAACCTACACTATCCACATCTCTGGATACGTGGGTTCGAGTTACCACAACCTACTGAGTCCAACCAACCGCCCATTTCATTATTGGCATATGGTTGCACATGAAAGCTACCAAACAAAGAAGCCAATCCTTTCTCAGTGTCCTGGGTGCCTTTCCGCAATAATACCACCAAAAATTATCAATCCCATCACACCCAGGAGATTCGTTGATTAAGTTGTTTTTAGTTTTCACAAACCAACGCATTTAAAAACATCTCCAGTGATGTAACCCAGCCCTCGATCAACACAGCATGGCTAAGCACATCTACCAACGGTGGTTCATCTACAGGAAAACCCTACCACATAATAGGACATAGCATAGCATATACACATCAATTCCTACAGATGCAATTCTACAAAAACATCTACAATGCATAGGAAAACAGTAGGACATTTATGACCAAGATAGCACCACTTGCCTTTGTTGTAGATGTAGTCGATTAGATAATCCTCACAATCCTCATATATATAATGGTTGCACTCGTCATAACCACAATACTTGCAATCATAGTAGTTGCAATCACACACGTTGCACTCCTCGCAATCTATCGAGCAAACAATTGCATACAATCATAAACAATAGCACATAGAGATCAAACAAATGCAACAAATGCATGCATGGCAATTTAATAAGTCACAATGGTTGTTAATTTAGTTCTCTAAACAATATTGAAGTATATGATGCATGCAAGAGGCCAATTAATGCAATGGAGTACTTGTTATTAATAATTACTTGCCAATATAGGGTTTTTAACAGTTCTGTTGTAACGCCTGTTCTAACTGTCGAATTAAATTTGTTTCTTGGGTTTACTGGATAGAGGACGTTAATACGAACCAGTAGGCGTTGGATTCACCCTAATCGGAGTTATAGAACTTTTTGTATGATTTAAATAGTGTTTAATGGGTTTTAAATGACTCAAATAGTTTCTGTTGCCTAAAAATCAAACTAAAATTATATCTGAAATCTCCACGGAATTGTGATTCCAGGGACATATTATTTGTAATTTTCTGAGCAGTATTTATTTTCTTATGAATTTATTACTCCAAATAGGCCATTAAACCATTTAAATCTTCACGGAAAAACCTTACAGTCAAAGGCTTAACTAATTGCTTATTGATGATCTACATGGAACCAGCTTTCCATCGGTATATTAGTTATATTTTTGTGATAAGCAATTAATTTACTATGAATTTAATGATTTATAAACCCATTAAAACTAATTAAATTTCTACGGGGTAAATAACCTGCAAAGGATGGATCTAACCAGATATTATTAATCTACCTTACAGTAGCTTCAATTTGATATATTGTTCATATTTTTCAGAGTTACAGATAATTTTCTGTGAATTTATTAACCTAAAAGATCATTAAAACTAATTAAATTACTGCGGTAACCATGTACAGTAAAAATTGGATCTATTCTGATAAGATGATTCTACATAAAATTATCTTCAATTTGATATATTATACACAATTTTTGGACATGGTATGAATTTCTAATGAATTTTACAAGTTAGATCTATAATGTGCAATTTTAAATTCGAATGGAATATTCCACAGAATATTCCGCTGACTGGACATGTTGACTTTGCATGCTGACTGGGACTAGATGTTGACCTGACGTTGACATGGTGTTGATGAGAAAGCTGACCGGGATGACGACATGGCAACGCACCGGTTTGATTAGATCTCGATCGTCTGGATAGGATCCGGTGGCTAGAAGAAGAGATTGACCCGATTTTGGCTCAAAATAGACAAGAAATAGATCTGTGTTAGAGAGACAAATCCGTAGGTCAAATTGAAAAACTTACAGCATGAAAGTTGTGGGTAATCATTATTCCTACCATCTTACCAAATGAATTTCGATTTGAAGAAACGAGCGCGAGTACATCTTGGATTTACACCGTCAGATCTGAAATATTGCGATGCGAAATTCTCCGGATGTGGTGGATGAAAAGAGGTGAAGTTTGTCGAGATTGAAAGATTTCGACGAGTTCTACAACTTTCGTTTTTTGGCCGAAGGCAAACAACGAAGTCTAGATGGGTTAAAAAGCGAAATAAGATTCGGGCATGTGTAGATTCGGGATTTCGAGAAGAGAAACTCATACAGCTGTGGCTCCACGAGTTTATGTGGAGGTTTATGATGGTGGGGAGATAGGTTTTGGAGTAGGAAACAAGTAGAAACAAACGGAAGTCGATTCGGAGTTATAGATAAAAAGTTATGAGAGTTTGATTAGAGATAGGTTTGTCAAAAACTGATTCGCACGGTTTTTAAAGCAAACCTAGGCACGATCGGTCACGTACGTGCCTGGCCTGGCTCGGTCGGTCCGGGTGGGCCGGCCCGTTTAGGTTTTTTTTCTTTTTCTTTTTTCTATTTACTTGTTTCCCTCATATCTTTTACATACGAACTCCAAATGACATGATACTTGTTTCTAAATTTTTCTAAAATCGAATAGATCATTATAGGATCAAATTTGTAATATTTTTACTAGCTTGGAAGTAGTGTATTTATAAATCCTTGTATATTCCATTTTATTTATATCTTTATTTGTTTGTATTTATTCCATAACTTTTTCATACTAGCTCCAAATGAGCTCAATTTTGTTTCTAAAATTTTGTAGTATTAATTGGATCTCTTTAGGCTATAATTATCAATAATTTATGCCTTAGAAACAGTGGGTTTTAATAAGTCAATTTAATTACCCTTAGGAACATTTGGGTGAATCAACTATAGGATTTAGATACCAGGATTTGGATTCAGTTTATGAGATCTTTGCATGGATGTAATGAAATGTTATGAACGCTTCATGATTTTCATTTTGAAATCTTGCACACCAATTCTACAATCCATAATCAATCCATGCCCTTTGGCCTATATGGCTACTTAGGTCATAACAAAAGAATATAAGATTTTGAATTCAAGGTTGAGAGGATTTTCTATTCAAAAAGTTTCTTCTCTTTGAGAATTTTCAACATAGTCAAACAATCAATCAAACTTATTTATTTAATTCACATTCCAAAATTAGGAGAACTTTTGGATGTGACATTTCTCTAAATGTCGGACCTGTGATCTGTTTTCACGAGGAGGAAGTATTTGACAAGGCGGTCTCGGTGTCGTCCTGAGTGGTAGAAGCGATTGGAGTTTGATTTAGGCCCTATGAAGCTTAACAGAAAAACAAAGAGATGCTTCTTCCTATTCAAGTTGGAAGTGCAAGAAATGCGGTAAATAGGAGTTCCATCTACCACGCACTCACCCCACACTCCAGCTAACTTCAGCATCCATAATACTCAGCTTGGAGGAACGTACCAGGGACCAAATAATTCGATGCCTCACAGGATCCTGCAAAAGCGGAGTCAAAAAAAGCACGAGTCCAATCTCCGTTTAGTCAGATTGAGTCCCAAAGCAGGGTCGTTCGGACAGACAGTACAGGTGGACTTCGCCCATACTACTGGTCATTATGCGGGCTAGAACCTCCTGGGCGCAAGCAATTCCTCTAGGTGCGAAGATAAATCAATAAAATGACTTTTATCACTTAGAAATATCATATTACAGTATAATATGATACTCTCACTTTTTTTTGCGAATCTTATGATACTCTCACTTGATATGTTCATAATAGACTTAGTAAATTGGGATCCTGTCGAAACAAGGACAAAAGGTGCACGCAAACATGGTAAAATACTAAAAAAACCTACTCTACTTATGCAAAAACAATAAGTAAAAATGCTCCAATTTTGGACTCATCACTGGCCTACGGCGTGTTCATGACTTCGTGTTGACTACGCCACTACTTATAGGAGCACCAGATCATGGTAGTCAACGACATGCCACTGTCACACATATTCAACAACCTCGAAGCAATGGGGTGAGTGTCCCTCTGGGGCATAGAGTTATCTCCACGAGACATCATATACGAATGGCGCACCGCCATAAAGTCGCAAGTTCTCCCTGACTTCCTCATCCATTGGATGGAACTCCAACTGTCGGACACCCCAAAAATGTCAAGAGTCTAGATGATGCACTTCGACAGGTCCAAGCGTCGAGAAGGAGCCAGAGCCGTAGTGATCCTGACGTCCCCGCAAGGTGACAAGATGCAGTATGTGTTGTAGATGAAATTCTATGCATCTAACAATGAAGCAGAGTACGAGGCCCTGCTCCACGACATGCGGATGGACAAAGACTGCGGTGCCACTCAACTACTCATCTACGGTGACTCTAACCTCGTCATACAAAAAACAATGCACTAGTGCTACACCGCTAGCGACAACATGATCGCCTACCATGACCTCTACACCACACTCAAAGGAGACTTTGATGGTTGCGAGCTCGGGCATGTCGAAAGCAATGAAGAAGCTGACAAACTCGCCAACATTGGCTCTACCTATGCTCCTGTCGTGGGAATGTCCACAGTAGTTGCTACCAGGGGTAGCGATTGAGTTGAAAGGGGAAAAGAGCGAGTCACCATCCACGGATCAATATTGAGGAAAGGACAAGAGTTTTACCCAGGTTCAACCCCCCGTAGGGTAAAGACCTAATTCCTTCTTGATTGTATTAATGACGGGTGAGATTACAAGGTGGGTGAACTCGGCGTATGGGCAGCGATTCGCAAGGATGGGGTAGCTAATAGCTCATGAATGTAATGGGACCCTAGGGAGGTTTATATAGGGCTACCTTGCTAGAGTTTACAATATCACAACCGAATTAGTAAGGGTTTTGGAGGTTTTTACCTAATTCGACTAATCCTAGCTACGGTCTTGGTCCTTCGTGTCTAGTCGCCAGTCTTCATTGAAGCCTTTCTTCTAGTCGGTATTAAAGTAGACCCAGTTGGCGTTGTCCTAGGCCAGTCGTTTCCAGCCTCCGGGGATACCCTGATTGGCATATCCCCATAAGTAGTCCCCGATAGCGTCAGGGTTCAGGGTAGGAGTCAACTTGGCAGACGAAGTAGGCGGGTCCGGGTGGCCGCCCAGTCGAATCGGTGATGAACTCCTCCAATTAAGGAAGAAGCCTTTGAACTTCAGTCGCAGGTTTGGCGAGTTGTTTTCCTTCGAGTCACCTCACTAGTCGATTGGAAAGAGAGAGTGAGATGAACTTCAACCAATTTGGCTGAAGTTGGAACGTTTAGGATGGTCAAACTAGCCTTTAGTTAATTTCTAATGGTAACTTCGGCGGTTTTACCTCAAAGCAACAACTAATCTCGTGATTATTGGGACTAGGCGCTATAAATTGCGAGCGAGGAAGAGAAATATGGATCTCACCTACACTCCCATCATTCTTCCCGAGCCTTCCTGCTTCCGATCCAAATCTCGAATCCTTGCGAGTCCACTCTCATGGAGCTGGCATGGTCCAAATCGAAATGCACCACGGTCGTAATGCAGTCCTTTCAGGATGCAGTCATTCTCACCAAAGGCAATTGGAGAGCTCCAACGGTGGGCGAGAGCGAACCCAAGCTGCACCCCAGCGAGTTCATTTCTTTTGTCAGCCACCTAGAGCGCGGGCTAGGTTTTACCATTTCTCTCTTCTTCATGTGATTTCTCCATTTTACAAATAAAATCCTTGGACCTAGGTCCCCATGGTATTGAGAAGATCACGTTCTTCATCGCCTTCTGTGAATCGTATCTGGGGTGCATACTCTATTTCCCCCTCTGGCGAGAGCTATTCCATGGCCGAGACACTCGCGAGAGGAAGAACCGGCCCTTGCTGGAGGCGGGTAGCATCATCTTCTAGGTGAAGCCTCACAGAAACTTCTTCTAGTTAATCCCGCTGAAGAAGGCGGCCGACTGATGGCAATAATCGTGGCGACTTTTCGTTGGAACTCCAAGTGCAGAGTGTTGTCGCAAACTTTTTTCCCCACAAGGGTGTGTTGGAGATATGCCCAAGGGGCAATAATAAAGTTGTTATTATTATATCTTTGTGTTTATGATAAATGTTTGCATCCCATTTTATAATTGTATTAACCAGAAACATTAATAATTGTATCAAACACCACTTCGTAACTGGGTGATTATAAAGGTGGCATTGGGTATTCTGAAAGTGCGGATTGAAGTGCATGGATCAAGAGTATTTGTCCATCCATATGACGTATAGATATACTCTGGGCCCTCTCGGTGAAGTGTCATCCAATTGGCTTGCAAGCATGTGACTAGGTCATAAGGAATGTCACATCACAATACGAGTAAAGAGTACTTATCGGTAACGAGGTTGAACTAGGTATGGAGATACCGACGATCGAACCTCGGATAAGTAAAGTATCACGCGACAAAGGGAATCCGTATCATATGTGAATGGTTCATTCAATCACGAAGTCATCGTTGAATATGTGGGAGCCACTATGGATCTCGAGGTCCCGCTATTGGTTACTGATCAGAGAGGTGTCTCGATCATGTCTACATAGTTCACGAACCGTAGTGTGACACACTTAAGGATTCGATGTTGTTTTAAGTAGATATGGAATATGAGTTGGAGACTGAATGTTGTTTGGAGTCTTTGTATATATCCAGTACATTATGAGGAGATCCGGAATGGTTAGGAGAATAAGATTCATATAAGGAAAGTCAATTTCCAGGGATCAGAAATGTTTTCGGTGTTTTGACTGGAAGCTTCTAGAATGTTCTAGAGGGGCCACTAGTGGGCCCACCACCCCGGGAGGGACCACTTGGGCTGAGGCATGCCGTGGGGTCGCCCTAGGGCCATCCGCACCTAGCCCAAGCGGCAAATCCGGCCAACAAGGGAATTGGGGAAAAACCCAAATAAGGAAAGAGGGGGAAACTTGGGGGGCAAGTTCCCCCTCTCCCTCTTGTGCGCCGAGTCGGGGGAGGACTCGGAAAGGGCTAGGAACCCTTGGCCTTCACCCCCATCTATATAAAGAGGGGAGGGGAGGGCACCACCCTTGTCCCTTGCGCCTCCAACCCTAGGCGTCACCCTCCTCCCTCCTTCATCGACTGCTTTGACTTAGGCGAAGCCCTGCAGAATTCTCTCCTCCACCACCTCCACCACACCGTCATGCTGTTGGGATTCCGAGGGGATATACTACCTCCACTGACCCCTGTAACGGGTAGAGTAAGGTCTTCAACGACTCCGTACATGTGATCGAGTGCGAAAGCGCTGCCGTAACGCGGCGCTGGAAGGGTCGTCTATGCAATCTTGAGATCGGCAAGTGATCGAGTATATCAACCATGAGATCTGATCTCGTTAACACTTTGGATCTACGAGGGTTAGTTCACTACAATATCGTTGCACCGATCTTGTAGATTACATCTTGGATTTTCCGTAGATTGGATCTTGGTTTTATGCGTTCTTGCGGTAGAAATTTTTTGTTTTCCATGCAACGAACCCTACAGCGGTATCAGAGCCGAATCTATGCGTATATCTATTGCACAAGTAGAACACAATGGTTTTTGGGGCATTGATTCTTTTTTTGTCGCTTGCTTTTCATGTACTTTGCATCTTGCGGGATGGTGGGATGAAGCGGCCCGGGCTAACCTTACATGTCGTCACACATGAGACTTGATCCATGCTCAACGTGCAACTTGTATTGCACATGTGGCTTTGCGGTTGTCTGTCTCTCCCACCATAGTTAAGATCCAACTTACAATCTACACTTTACAACACTTGTATCCACGTTATGGTTCTTGTTCGTAGGTAAGAACGGTTCTTATTCCAAAGCCCTGAGCCACGTAAAACATGCAAAGAAAATTAGAGGCGTCTAACTTGTTTTGCAGGGGCATGTGATGTGATATGTCCATGATGTGATTGTGATATATTTGATGTATGAGATGATCCTTATTGTAATATGGCAACCGACGTGAGCCTAATGGTTGTCTTTAAATTTATTAAGACCTGCGTGTTTATTCATCATGTAATAGCTTTATTCCAAGTAGTTGTAATAGTTGTTATTGGTGATGGACAACCATGAAGCTGCGCCACTGACCTTTACGCCATGCTGGTGATGATGGAGATCATGTCTGTGCTTTGGAGATGGAGATCAAAGGCACAAGAAGAAAGGCCATATCATATCACATATGTTATGAATTGCATGTGATGTTAATCATTTTTATGCATCCTGTATTGCTTAGATCACGATGGTAGCATTATAAGATGACCCCTCTCACTAAATATCAAGTAATAAAGTGTTCGCCCTTAGTAGGAACTGTTGCTAAGACTCGTCATTTCGAAGCATCACGTGATGATCGGGTGTAATAGATTCTACGTGTGCATACAACGGGTGCAAGCCAGATTTGCACATGCGGATACTAAGGTTAATCTTGACGAGTCTAGCATGTACATACATGGTCTCGGAACACGGAATACTAAAAGGTAAAGGATGAGTAATATGAATGATATGATGAACATGTTGCTTGTTCGCGTTTGAAACTACATCTTCTCTCATGAAGATTAGACTTGGTGTAGTGGATTTGGTTCGTGTAATCACTAAATGTAACGTGAGGGATGTTGTTTTGAGTGGGAGTTCACCTAGTTTATTTAAGAATTAAATTTGAACTCAATTTATCATAAACTTAGTCTAAACTCTTTGCAAATATGTTGTAGATCATGGCGGCCCCTACCATCAATATTAATGCGTTCCTAGAGGAAGAAAAGTTGAAAAACAATGGAAGAAACTTCACAGACTGGTTCCATAACATGAGGATTAACCTCAATACTGGTCATTTGACCTATGTGCTGGTTGCACCGCTAGGTGACCCACCTGCAATTGATGCTACCTATGAGGTGAAAAATGTTTACCTCACTCGTAAGAATCATTCCTCCACAGTTCAATGTGCCATCCTGTATGGTTTGGAATCAGAGCTTTAGAAGAGCTTTGAGGACCGTGACCCTTATGATATTGTTAATGAGATCAAAATGATATTTGAAACTCATGTGGCTGTGGAAATCTATGAAGCTTCCAAGAAGTTCTTTAACTGTAAGATGGAAGAGGACAGCTCCGTTAGTGAGCACGTGCTCAAAATGTCTGGGCATGCCAACAAACTCCAAGATTTGGGAATAACGATTCCTAATGCGTTGGGGATTTATCGTGTCCTCCAATCACTACCATCTAGTTACAAGAACTTTGTGAGGATAAGACGTTGCCTAAACTCTTATCCATGCTAAAAACTTCTAAAGTGGAGATTAAGAAAGAGCACCAAGTGTTTATGGTCAATAAGACCACCAATTTCAAGAATCAAGGCAAGCCTAAGAAAAAGGGAAACTTCAAGAAGGGCGGCAAGAAAGCTGCTGCACCTGCTAAGAAGGCCAATGCTAGTACTAAGCCTGATACTGAGTGTTTCTAGTACAAGGGTGAGGGCCAGTGGAAGCGTAATTGCCCCAAGTACTTGGCAGATCTGAAGAACGACAACATCAAGAAGAAAGGTATATTTGATATACATGTTATTGATGTGTATCTTACTAGTAATCGTAGTAGTGCATGGGTATTTGATACTAGTTCGGTTGATCATATTTGTAACTCGAAACATGTGATGTAGAATAAACAAAGACTAGCGAGAGACGAGGTGGTGATGTGCGTTGGAAATGGCTCCAAGGTTGATGTGATTGCTGTCGGCATGCTCCCTCTTCAACTACCGTCGGGACTAGTTTTAAACTTAAATAATTTTTATTTGGTGCTTGTGTTAAGCATGAACATTATACCTGGATCTTGTTTATTGTGAGACAGTTACTCGTTTAAGTCTAGGAATAATGAGTGTTCTATATATATGAGTAATATCTTTTATGGTCATGCGCCTGAGATGGATGGTATATTCTTATTGAATCTCGATAGTAGTGATACACATGTTCATAATATAGATGGTAAATGAATGAAATTGAATGATAATTCTACATACATGTGGCATTGTCGTCTTAGTCACATTAGAGTGAAACGCATGAAGAAACTCCATTTTGATGGACTTCTTGAATCACTTGAAAGATGCGAAGCATGTTTGATGGGAAAAATGACTAAGACTCCATTCTCTAGCATAATGGAGCGAGCTACGGACTTGTTGGAAATAATACATACTGATGTGTGTGGTCCAATAGGTGTAGCATCGCGTGGTGGTTATCGTTATGTTATTACTTTCACGGATGACTTGAGTAGATATGGGTATATCTATTTCATGAAACATAAATTCGAAACTTTTGAGAAGTTTAAGGAATTTCAAAGTGAAGTAGAGAATCAACATAACAAGAAGATTAAGTTTCTGCGTTCTGACCGCGGAGGTGAATATCTGAGTTACGAGTTTGTCATGCATTTAAAGAAATGCGGAATACTTCCACAATTGACACCACCGGGAACACCACAACGTAATGGTGTGTCCGAATGTCATAATCAAACTCTCTTAGATATGGTTCGGTCTATGATGTCTCTTACAGATTTACCGTTATCGTTTTGAGGTTAGGCATTAGAGACAGCCGCATTCACTTTAAATAGGGCACCATATAAAACTGTTAAAATGACACCATATGAATTGTGGTTTGGTAAGAAACCTAAGTTATCGTTCCTTAAAGTTTGGGGCTGCGAAGCGTATGTAAATAAGTTACAACCCGACAAGGTTGAACCCAAAGCGGAAAAATGCGTTTTCATAGGATACCCTAAAGAAACAATTGGGTATACATTCTATCATAGATCCGAAGGAAAAAAATTTGTTGCCAAGAATGGATCCTTTCTTGAAAAGAAGTGACCGGAAGGAAAGTAGAAATCGATGAGGTTGTTGAACCTTCTCTCGGATTTGAGAGTAGCGCAGGACCAGAAGATGTTCCTATGCTGCCTACGCCAATAAGAGAGGAAGCTAATGATGATGATCATGAAACTTCGAACGAAGTTGCTACTGAACCTCACAGGTCGACGAGGGTTCCTACCACTCCTGATTGGTATGATCCTATCTTGAATGTCATGTTGGTGGACAACACTGACGACCCTGCAACGTATGAGGAAGCAATGATGAGCCTAGATTCCAACATATGGCAAGAAGCCATGAAATCCGAGATTGGATCCATGTACGAAAACCAAGTGTTGACTTTGGTGGACTTACCAGATGGCCACAAGGCTATCGAGAACAAATGGATTTTCAAAATAAAAACATACGCTAATGGTAATGTTACCGTCTATAAAGCTCGACTTGTCACGAAAGGGTTCCGACAAATTCAAGGAATTGACTATGATGAGACTTTCTCGCCGGTAGAGAAGCTAAAGTCTGTGAGGATTTTGTTAGCAATCGCTGCATTTTTCGATTATGAGATCTGGAAGATGGATGTCAAAACGTCATTCCTTAATGGTGATATTGAGGAAGAGTTGTAAATTGTACAACCCAAAGGTTTTGTCGATCCTAAAGATGCTGACAAGATATGCAAACTTCAGCGCTCCATTTATGGACTGAAGCAAGCATCCCAGAGCTAGAATCAACGTTTTGATAAGGTGATCAAAAACTTTGGATTTATACAAACTTATGGAGAAGCTTGTATTTACAAGAAAGTGAGTGGGAGCTCTGTAGCATTCCTAGTACTATATGTGGATGACATATTGTTGATTGGGAATGATATAGAACTTCTTGAAAGTGTCAAAGCCTATTTGAATAATAATTTTTCAATGAAGGATCTTGGCGAAGCAGCATATATTTTAGGCATCAAGATTTATGGAGATTGATCAAGACGCTTGATAGGGATTTCACAAAGTACATACTTGGACAAGGTTCTTAAGAAGTTTAGAATGGAAGAAAGCAAGAAAGGGTTCTTGCCCATGTTGCCAGGTAAGACCTTGAGTAAGACTCAAAGTCTAGCTACGACAGAACATAGAGAGAGGATGAGTAAAATTACCTATGCCTCGGCCATATATTCTATCATGTATGCCATGCTGTGTAAAATACCGGATATCACACACCCTGTTAATTTGACTAGCAGATATCAAAGTGATCCAGGAGTGGAACACTAGACAATGGTCAAAAATATCCTGAAGTACTTGAAGAGAACTAAGGATATGGTTCCTTATTATGGAGGTGACGAAGAGCTCGTTGTAAACGGTTACGCCGATGCTAGTTGGAACACCGATCCGGATGACTCTAATTCACAGTCAAGATACATATTTATTTTGAATGGTGCAGCAGTGAGCTGAAGGAGTGCCAAGCAAAGCGTTGTGGCGAGATCTTCAACTGAATCGGAATACATAACTGCTTATGAGGCTTCACAAGAAGCTATATGGATGAAGGAGTTCATTACTGAACTTGGTGTGGTTCCTAGTGCGTTGGAACCGATGGCCATCTATTATGACAACTTGGGTGCCATAGCCAATGCGCAGGAGCCAAGGTCACACAAGAAGCTCAAGCATATCAAGCTACATTTTCATCATATTCACGAGCATGTCCAAGATGGCTACATAAATATTTGCAAAGTACACACATATCTGAATGTGGCAAATCCGTTGACTAAAGCTCTCCCTAGGGAAAAACATGACCAACACTAGAACGCGATGGGTGTTAGGTATATTACCATGTAATCTAGATTATTGACTCTAGTGCAAGTGGGAGACTATTGGAGATATGCCCAAGAGGCATTAATAAAGTGGTTTTTATTATATCTTTGTGTTTATGATAAATTTTTGCATCACTTGCTACAATTGTGTTAACTAGAAACATTAATACATGTGTGTTTTGTAAACATAAAAGAGTCACTAGTAAGCCTCTTGTTAAACTAGATTGTTGATTAATAGATGATCATGGTTTCCTGATCATGGACATTGGATGTTATTAACAACAAGATTATATCATTAGGAGAATTATGTGATGGACACACACCCGTAGTAAGCATATCGTAATATCAAGTCATTAAGTTCATTTGATACAAGCTTTCAAATACATAGTAACCTAATCCTTCTACCATGAGATCATGTTAATCACCAACACCGGATGAATGCTTTGATGACATCAAACACCACTTCATAACTGGGTGGTTATAAAGGTGGCATTGGGTATTCTGAAAGTGTGGATTGAAGCACATGGATTAAGAGTGTGATTTGTCCATCCATATGATGGATAGATATACTCTGGTCCCTCTCGGTGAAGTGTCATCCAATTGGCTTGCAAGCATGTGACTAGGTCATAAGGGATGTCATATGAGTAAAGAGTATTTATAGTTAACGAGGTTGAACTAGGTATGGAGATACTGAAGATCGAACCTTGTATAAGTAAAGTATCGCGCGATAAAGGGAATCGATATCGTATGTGAATGGTTCATTCGATCACGTAGTCATCGTTGAATATGTGGGAGCCACTATGGATCTCTAGGTCCTATTGGTTATTGATTAGAGAGGTGTCTCGATCATGTCTGCATCGTTCACGAACCGTAGGGTGATAGAGTTAAGGATTGAATGTTGTTTTAAGTAAATATGGAATATGAGTTGGAGATCGAATGTTGTTCAGAGTCTCGGATTAGGTCCATGACATCACGAGGAGATCCGAAATGGTCTGGAAAATAATATTCGTATAAGGAAAGTCAACTTCCAGGATTCGAAATGTTTTTGGTGTTTTGACCGGAAGCTTCTGGAATGTTCTAAAGAGGCCACCAGTGGGCCCACCACCCCGGGAGGGACCACTTGGGATCAGGCATGCCGCAGGGTGGCCCTAGGGCCAGCCGCACCTAGCCCAAGGGGAAAATCCGGACACCAAGGGAATTGGGGAAAAACCCAAATAAGGAGGGGGAAACTTGAGGGGCAAGTTCCCCCCTCTCCCTTTTGTGCGCCGAGTTGGGGGAGGACTTGGCAAGGGCTAGGAACCCTTGGTCGTCACCCCCTCTATATAAAGAGGGGAGGGGAGGGCGCCACCCTTGTCCCTTGCGCCTCCAACCCTAGGCGCCATCCTCCTCCCTCCTCCATCGACTGCTCTGGCTTAGGCGAAGCCCTGCAAAATTCTCTCCTCCACCACCACCACACCGTCGCGTTGTTGGGATTCTGAGGGGATCTACTACCTCCGCTGACTGATGGAACAGGGAGAGGAAGGTCTTCATCGACTTCGTACATGTGACCGAGTGCGGAAGCGCTGCCGGAACGCGGTGCCCGAAGGATCGTCTGCACAATCTTGAGATCGGCAAGCGATCGACTACATCAACCACGAGATATGATCTCAATAACGCTTTGGATCTACGAGGGTTAGTTCACTACAATATCGTTGCACTGATCTTGTAGATTATATCTTGGCTTTTCCCTAGATTGGATCTTGGTTTTATGTGTTCTTGCGGTAGAATTTTTTTGTTTTCCATGCAACGAACCCTACAGGGTGACTCAAGGGTTTATATCGAACTCTCGGGGAATTAGTTATGGAAGTTTAATCATCTTCTCCTCGTCAAGCAACCTGTAAAGCAAAATAATTTGTCTTGTGTCCCCAACTCCACCACGTGGTTGTCAAGCACAAGGTTTCATATTATTAATATGAAATATAATATAAAGTAAACTAAATAAAATAAAATAAAGTAATGCAAACTATATGAGATATGTGATGATAAAGTTGTTTTTTGGGTTTTTATGGATGATTGCAAGTAGGAAAAGTATTTTTGTATTTTCGAAATAATAAATTGCAGAAAATATAAAAGGAATTAATTACAATGGAAAGGTGTTTCTTATGATTAAAATTGTACCAGGGTTCATGGGTTCACTTTCCTACTCTCTTTTTAAGTTGTGGTGATCATAAAACAATTCATCAATGATAAATATGCCTGGAACTTCTATATGTGTATGATAAGCATTCATATGGGCATCACGTCCTCACATAGAGATGGAACACATCTCTCTTATACTCCTAAAGAAAGGGAAACTCCATGCAATCTTGAATTAAGAACAAATCATAGCATAACTTTAAGTAATATAACATGATGTTTGAAATACAAATATGATACCTTAATCTAACAAGATTATCTCACTCTCACATGATAAATATAGCACATGATTTCACTTTATCCCTAGTGAGGTAGCAAAAGAAAGGTAAAAACCAAAGTAGATCTTGAATATTGTTGTGACAATTCAATCACTACCACCATGCTACTCCATCTAAAACACACTTCTCCCCATACAAGTTCTTGCATACAAGTTGGATCAAAACAAGAAATTAAGAACGTGGCACATTATATGCATCTAACAATACATCTTACACAAAATAGGTTCCAATCTCATATATCAAATCATAGAATAAAGATCCACCACATATGAGTTACATATATGACCATAATCATGTTGGGGAGGTCATATGGTACTAGATCTATGAAGAACAAGAGAGAAATAGATAAAGCTACTACCACAACCGATAGTCCAGAGGTGGACTACTCCCTCTTCATCATGGTGATGATAATGGAGATGTTGGAGAGGGTGGAGATCCCTCCATAGGCAGCTTTGGCTGAGTTTCTGCTTCCAATCTTTGCTAGATCTGACTCTGTTTGGTGGTGATTTTGCCTCTGGTGTGCTCTATCTCGAGGACTCCCCGGGGGATCCTTATATAGGGGTTTTTAGGTCAAGATAACTCCATGGGCAAAAGAATCAAGGCGATCGGACGAACGAGGAGGAAAAGAGGGCACGTGGCGCGCCTCCTGGGCTGGGCGCGCCACCTGGGATCTTTTGAGCCTCCTAGCCCTCCAGGTGAGGTTATTGCGCTCCAGATGCTTCTCATGGATAAATATTGACATCCCCAAAATCTTAGATTCATTTGAATCCATATAGGTCCCGAAACATCAAAAACATTAAAAACAAGGTTTTTCTGCCCTGCATGGTTATAACCAAAATAAAGGGGATCATTGGTAAATCCAAAACAATCAATGTAAAACATGGATATAACATTATATATGATGCAAATATGTGGATAAACATGTTAACAAACTATAATGTTCATGTATGCATTTTACGGGTCGAGTCCCGAAGTCGGTCCCTAGCGATGTGCGCAGGGTTCAAGATTACAGAGGCCGTGCCTCTCTTGTTCCTGGCCACTCTTACCTACCTATTATGAATGCACCTCCTTCACCAAGAAGAACCAGAATGCATATGTCGAATGAAACGGCCGAACTATGTGACTCATGGAATCTACTAGGCAAGTTAGTTGGTCGAGGGGGTTTCCAGCCCCCCGTGTGGATGCACGCTTGTCTTGGTTCAAGAGGCAAGAACTCAGGTCCTAGTAGTGGCAAGTATGGGACTACAAAAACCACAACCCACCGTGGCCTCCCATACAAGACTTAGAATGTTTAACTTCCATCTCTGATCATACCACGTCATCTTATCAAACTAGGTTCATTCGTAACTCTGATTCATCAACCGGATGGACCAGTGGTAACAGCTAAGCATGGCTAAGCACAAACGATGTAACAACTCTAGTAACGCTTCACAAGCCAAACCCTAGTTATGCTTGGAGCAGTGGATCGGGGAATATAGGCTACAAAGGAAACATGCATCAGATAGGAATACTTTATCTATCAATAAAAGACTTTAGAATCGCATGCACATGGCAAGAATTGAAATACTTTGAAAACATAGGATTCATATGTATGTGTGGGGCTTCGCTTGCCTTTGCCTGTTGATACCCAACTGTAGATCTCCATACACCTGGTACTTTACTTGATTACAGTTGGTCAAGTATTGATCTTCGATCTTCGATGGTGTTGATCTTAGTCTTTGATATCGATCTCGATATCGTATTCTACTGGGAAGAAGCAGAAACACCGGAAAAGGAATACAACAACCAACACATGGCATCGATGCAATGCTCAAACAAGAATGATCCCCTAAGACATGCTTGGCAATTTAATCGGAGTTTCGAAGGGTATAAACCCTAGTTTGGAGAAACTCCAGAAACACCTATGAGGGGTTACTATGTTCTTCTATTTAAACTTGTCATAGAAGTTGTTGAACAATACATGATTATAGCTTAAATAGGTAGATATCATTTTTCTAAACATTTTGATATATTATTTATATTTTTCTAATTTAAAATGAATTAGTTATGAATTTATCCATTTTTAATTCATTCTTAAAACAATTAAACAATTTTGGAATATTTAAAAATTATTTCCATTTGGCCCCACATGTCATAGATTTAACAATTTCAGAAAACATTTATGAAAAAGATTAAATGTCTTACAGATAGGGGCCACGGGGATTAATAATATTTTTAGAAAATAATTACAAAACAAATTAAATAAAATAAAAAGGTTTATTGCATCATGCTGACGTCATGATGACGTTGGCAATGGAGATGCCCACTGCTGGGGGCCGAATCTGGCGCTAGGGGCAGTGCGGGTTGGCGCGGTTGGGGGCGTTCGATAGAGGATGTCGCGAGAAACCAGAAAGTGGCGGCGCCACTCGGAATAGGTCACCGGAGATGCTGCACCGGAGAGCATCTGTAGCAGCGGGTCGTGGTTCATGGCAGGAGAGCAGCACAAAAAGAGAGGGGGAGATTGGGAGGCACTGGGAGGTTCAAGATCTCACCATGGACTGCGGCTGCCGACAGTGCTTCGTGGTCGATTCTGGCCAACAGAGGGGTTCCTAGATTGTGTGCTTCAACAGGGATGAAGAGGGCGGCGAGGCGCTTCCAGCAGTGGCCTCGACTAGTCAAGGGGAGCTGGGGAGTGGTGGCAACTGGCGGTTCCCTGCAGCTAGGGTTTGGTCCTCGCGTGGGAGAGAGAGGTTAGGGAGGGGAGAGTGCGTGCTAGGGTTCTCTGGCAGTGTCGGTGCAGTACTTGTAGGCGCTGGCGAGCGGCGACACGAATCCTTGCGCACGGCAATGACGGTGGATGGCGGGGCGCTAGCTACCGAGCTGCTTCTCGGAACAGAGGAAGACGATTGCTCGGAAAAAACATCGAACTAGTATCGGGCCAGAGTTGGGCTGGCTTGGGCCATAGTCGGGCCGCGGAAAAGGGACAGGGGAGGGAGCTAAAGCTGTGCATGGGCGGCCGACAGAGAGAGGAGAGTTGGGCTGCGGCCCAGGTAGAGCTAGGGAAAAGTTTTTATTTCTGAAAAACCTTTTCTATTTATGTTTTCTATTTTCCTCTTATGTATTTGAGTTTCAAATCTCCTTGGAGCTATTTTTAAATACTAGATGGTTTGTAAAATCTAAAAAAATACCGAGGGGCCCTTGATACTGATTGGGCTCCACACATTTTGTGTCTTTTCAAATATTTCCAAAACCATTTGAATATATTTTCAAAGAGAGAGAACATTAGGGTTTAGGGTTTTGATTCATTTGGTTCCATTTTTAATATGATGCCCATGAATACACAATCAACTCCTAATTACCATTTAATAAAACTAGGGGTGTTACAATTGCCCAATGAACTAGTATTAATAGAGGATACTAGGGACTTCTGTTTCATATCGTACATGTATCAATGTTTCCACTTGATACAGTTATAGCACAATATGAAAATATTACAAACTTATTGAAATATGAAAATAATAACCATTTATTATTTGACTCTAGGGAACATTTCCTTCAGTCTCCCACTTGCACTAGAGTACAAATAATCTAACTCGCATTTACTAATCATAAACCATATCATATATGCGTTTATTGATCATGCATGCTCATGGGAAATGTCATGTCCATGTTCTGTTTTACGAGATGAGTATGTCTTTTGCAAATCGTTAATGTCTTCCTAATTTTGATATTCACTCCATTATCTCATAATGGGTTGAAGTACTCGTTTGACGACGGGGTGAGACTTTGATTCTATTGTTTACAATGACGGTCGATCATTCAAATTAACTTTCATTATTGACACGTAAACCTTTGATATGTCCAAACCGTATCTACTTTCCCAAACACTTTTGCTATTGTTTCTCCTTTAAACTTGTGTGATTCGCATACAACTAACACGGACTGACGCTGTTTTCAGCAGAATTACCTTGGTGTCTAGTTTTTGTGCACAAAATCTACTATCAGGAAAAATCCCAGAAAATATGCCAAAAATCATATTTCACCAGAAGATTCACGGAGCCAGAATACGAGACGGAGTGGAGGCTCGAGGGGTCCACACCCCCTGCCGCGCGAGCTAGGCCTGGCCACGCCTGGAGGGGTGTGGCCGCCTCAGGCACCCCCTCAACCTCCCTCTTCGCCTATAAGTTGCCTTCTGACCTAAAAACTCAGGGGGGTTCGACGTTTTTCCAGAAAAAGTTCCGCTCCGCCGCCACCACTAGAAACCGCGATTCGGAACCAAAAACTCTGTTCTGGCACCCTGCCGGGACGGGGAATTTGGAGAGGATCATCACCATCATCACCGACGTATCTCCATCAACCATCCATGTTTCCCTCATCCATGAGAAAGTAATCCCCCGCTGTAGGCTATGGGGATGGTAGGTATTGGATGAGTTCTATCATGTAATCGAATAAGATTTTTAGGGCATGGTGCCTAGTATCTCTATTAGTGCTATTTAAATTTGTTGCAACTTGTTGTGCTTAATGCTTGTCACTAGGGCCCATGTGCCATGATCTCAGATCTAAACTTATTATTGATTCATGATTATAGTATTGTTTGTGATCTTAGCTGCAAGTTATGTACACATATCATTGTCCGGATCCAAAGGCCCCGAAGTGACAGAAATTGGGACAGCCGAAGGGGATGGCTATGATATGAGGATCACATGTGTTCACGGAGTGTTAATGCTTTGCTCCGGTGCTCTATTAAAAGGAGCACCTTAATTTCCAGTAGTTCCCTTGAGGCCCCGCTGCAACGAGCTGGCAGGACAAAAGATGTTGTGCAAGTTCTCATTGCGAGCAAGCATGACTATATATAGAGCACATGCCTATGATAGTTTAGTACTTGGATGCTTTATCTTATTTATCTGCAATTTCCCTAGATCTTGAAGTTACATGTTTAGACTTATCCATGCAATGCCCGTCCATCCATCCCTATGCCTACCACGCTCATATCCTACTGTTTGTTACTCCTGTTACTATTGATCTTATTCTACTGCAATGTTGCTTTCCTATTGCTACTACAAAACTGTTGCTACTGATAAACTTCTGTGAGCAAGAACAATTTCCAGGTGTAGCTGAATTGACAACTCAGTTGTTAAGGCTTGCAAGTATTATTTGGCTCCCCTTGTGTCGAATCAATAAATTGGGTAATACTACCCTCGAAGACTGTTACGATCCCCTATACTTTTGGGTCATCAAGACTATTTTCTGGCACCGTTGCCGGGGAGCATAGCTTTATTTGGAAGTTTACTTGGATCTATTATTGTTCACTGCTACTTTCATCATGGGGAAGCCTCGTGATGGAAAGTTTCCTATTTTACCATCCACTACAAGAAGAGGTACAGTCGTAAACACCTCTGGTGCTCTTGATTCACCGTCTATTATAAGTAAGCTTGTTACACCACCACCACATACACATGCTACAACACTGCTACTACTGCTAAATCTGAAATTGCTTATGATACTCATGATGTTACTTCTACTATGCTTGATGCGAGTGGTTCATTAGGTCCTTTCCTAGACGCTACTATTGCTAGAACTATTTTGGGAAACACTAAAACTCCTAGTGAAGACACTATTACACATGTTAGCTCACCTGAGTCTAGAGAGAGATATGATATTAATGATGGTTACATTGAAATGACTGATGAATTTATTGAAGAGTACCAAAACACACATGATGCTAGTGCTATTAGGAGTCTCCTTGAGAGACATACCATTATTCCTAAACTGTCTTCTGATCCTAAGTTTGCCACTTGTCCTATAGATATTAAAGTTAAAGATTATGATTTCTCTCTTGATTTATCCTATTTAGATATTGTTGAGAAAGAACCTTTTTGTGGGACTGAAAATGAGAGTGTTGTGGCACATATGAATGAGCTTTCCACTATGAGTGCCTTATTATCTGATGATTTTAAGATGGGCAAGTATTTTGTTACAAAGATCCTCCCTTTCTCACTAAAAGGGGAAGCTAAAGCTTGGTTTAATAGATTACCTCCTGGATCCATTGATAGCCCTGATTGTTTGATTGCTTCTTTCTTCCAGAAATATTTTCCTCCTAGTGCTAGACATGCTGCTTTGTAGAAACTTTTTGATTTTAAACAGGGAGAAGAAGAGAAATTGTCTGAGTCATGGACAAGGTTCCGTGCCTTGATTCATGCACATCCTGGATGTCCATTACCTAAAAATGAGCTTCTTGATATTTATTATAATGGACTAACTGATGATTCTAGGACATACCTAGATAGTTTTGCTGATTGTGTTTTTAGGAAAAGAACTCCTACAGATGCTAAAGAATTAATGGCTAAAATAAGCAAGAATTATGATGATTGGACTTCAACTGAGCTAAATACACTCGAGCCTATTACTCCTGAACCAATTGTGCTTGAACCATCTCCAACACCAACACAAAAGAAGAGGGGAATGATTGCATTAAATGATGAAGTGATGAAGGAAGCTAAGAAATGTCTAAAGGAGAAAGGTATTAGAGCTAAAGATGTGAAGAATCTACCTCCTATAGAAGAATTATGTAAGCCAATTCCCCACTCATCTACTATTGAGGTACACTCTCTCCACTTTAATGAAGGTGATATTCCCTATGGTAAACCTCCTGATCAATGCTTAGAGGAACTTGACACTTTTATTGTTAAATAAGGTAATTTTAATAAACAAGTTTAGAATCATTTATTGGAAAACTCTAGAGCTATTAATGAGTTGAAAGATATTGTGGAAAGAACTGCTAATGATGTTAAAATGCTTTGTAAACACTTTCAAATGGTTCAAACCCAAATTGATCAACTTTCTAAGGTACAAAAAGATATGCTAGTTAACGACTCATGAGATAAACATGCTTATGGAATTAGAACTAGGAGTGGTATAGCCACTCAAGATCCTTTATATCCTAAAGGTCACCCTAAAAGAATTGAGCAAGATTCTCAACAAGGTGGAAGTAGTGGTAGTCCTCGTAAGAGAAAGAAAAAGAAACAAAAATTAGTTCAGGAACCCTCTGAACCTGTTGTAGATCCTAATAGTATATCTATCTCTGATGCTGAAACTGAAAGTGGTGATAAAAATGATGCTCATGATAAGGAGGAAGTTGAGGAAGAACCTGCGAAGCACACTAATAAAACTAGGTACACTAAGGAAGACTTTATTGCTAATAAACATGGTAGTGAAATAGAACCTTGGGTGTAGAAACCAATGCCTTTTCCTAATAAGAAACACAAGTCAAAGGAGGAAGACCACTATAACAAGTTTTGTGAGTGGATGAAACCTTTATTTTTGCAAATTCCTTTGACTGATGCTATTAAGTTGCCCCTTATTCAAAGTATATAAAGGATATTGTCTCTAATAAAAGGAAGATTCCTAATGAGGAAATTTCTACTTTGCTTGCTAATTATTCCTTCAATGGTGAGGTTCCAAAGAAGCTTGCTGATCCAGGTATTCCAACTATTCCCTGCTCCATTAAAAATAATTATGTTATAACTGCTTTATGTGATTTGGGAGCTGGAGTTAGCGTTATGCCTTTTTCTCTCTACAAGAGACTCCAGCTAGAAAAGTTGATACCAGCTGATATATCTTTGCAAATGGATGGTAAGTCAACTACTATTCCTGTTGGTATATGTGAGGATGTTCCTGTTCAAGTGGCGCATAATTGCTTGGTTTTAACTGATTTTGTTGTGCTTGAGATGCCTGAAGATGATAATATGTCTATTATTCTTGGGAGACATTTTCTTAATACTGCAGGTCCTGTCATCAATTGTAATCAAGGAAAAGTAACTTTTAATATTAATGACAAAGAGCATATTTTCTATTTCCCCAAGAAGATTGATAAGAGCTATTGCCTGAATTCCATTAAAAATATTGAGAGCATCAAAGTTGGAGAAATATATTGTCCCATTCCACAAGAAAGTTTTGAAACTATTATGATTGGGACCATTGCTATCAAGTTTGAGGTAACATAATCACTTTGTGGAATGCAAAGTTTTGTTTCATATAAGATTGTTTTGGTAACAAGACTTTATCAACCTTGTTAACAAAGGGATTTTAATGAACAAAACAATGCTTTCACAGTGGTTATACTTGCTCACTTTTACTTTTCTCCTTCCTAGTCTTTGCTCTTTCTCTTATTAGCTTTAGTTTTGCTAGTTGTTTGCTTGTTATCGTGTTTTAGAACTTCTGTATTTTTGGTTTTTGTTTGCTTTTTCTTCTTCTAAAAAAACTTTTTCTACGAGAAAATCAATTTTCATACCCTGAAAATTGGCCAAAAATAAAGTTTTCCGAAAAATCCCAGAAAATCCATAATAAATTTTTCCTCAAAAAAAGGGGCAGAGGGACACCTGGAGTGGCCTAGGGGGACCCACTAGGCCAGCACAACCCCTGGTGGCGTGGCCAGCCCCAGGTGGCGCCTGGCCTAGGTGTGGCCCACCTGTGGCCCTCCAAGATGCCTCCTTCCATCCACTTCTTTCTCTCTCTCGAAAAACACCAAAAAAATTTCTCAAGCTCGAGTTCCTGCTGTTATTGCTCCCGATTTTCGATCTCCTTGCTCAGCCCATTTTTGCATCTGATTTTTGGAGGGATTGCTCCTTGGTATGTGCCTCCTCCACTTGTCCAATTAGATTTGTGATTGGTAGATTGTATCTTGAGTATTTTTCTGCTATAGGTGTCAGGTTATGTGAGCTTGCATGCTTGTTCTATGCTTAGAGATTTCATTTTGATGCATAGTTCCTCATCATTTATCAACTTGGAAATTACTTGGTTTGATGTTTGTCTAAAATTTTAGAAAAAAGGGTCATGTACAACCACACCTTTGGAGAATTGTTTGAGAGTGATGCACCAAGGAGGACAAGGCCTTCAAGATCATCCTCCCGAGCTAGGCCATCATACAATGAGGATCTCATTACACCGCGTTTTGGCAATGAGGGAGATGAGGGGGATGCGCACCCTTCTACCTTCCCTTGTCCTACCTTTTTGCTGGCTGCAGGGATTCTCAATGATTTCCTAACCTTGGTTCGGAGGGTTGGACTAACTAGTTATATGTAGGATGAGAGTGAGCAATATGCTATGCTCACTAAAACTTTTGTGGAGAGTTTCTCTTTTACCAACAACCCTTTCAGGTCAGAGGTGTCATTCAAAATCTATAATAGGCCCTTCACCATGACAATGAAGAAATTTGGCGAAATATTGGGTATTGGCACGACTGGGACGGTGAAGAAGATTCCAGCTGAACCCGCTGATTTGTTGGAGCTCTACCGCAGAATAACCAATGATGATGACCGCAGACCCCAGCGCGGAAAGATAAGAAATATTCAATTCCCAGCTATCAAATATTTTGCTTATTATCTTGCCACTAGTATTATTGGTAGGGAGAACACTAGCAATATTTCCAACTATTATTTGGCATTTCTAGCAGCTGTACTCAACAATGAAACCAGGTATAACCTTGGTTCTCTCATTGCTCGTCGCTTAGCCGCTAAAGGACCCATTTATGGGGGTATTATTGTTGCACATGTTGCTGCTTTCTTAGACCTTTCTATTGATCCAAATGATACAATTTCACTCCTCAGAGGCTTGATTTAGGTGCCATGAAAGTGCATCACTTTGTCACTGCTGGCTCTACCCTTGGGAGTTTGGTTTACATGATGATGTTTACTGACGGGGAAGAGAGAGAAATTCCTTTGCCCTAAACCACTTTGTTTAGTATTTGCCAGGGACCTTGGTCACGATCCAAGGAGGAGATGGACGAGCAGCTGCACATTCGTGGTTTCCACGGACGCTACCAGGGGGATACGCCCTCTTATGACCACTCTGTGCACTACACAGGGGCGTCCTCAAGCTCTTACCAGGACGAAGGGGCCTCTTCATCGTATTACGGAGGTGCACCTTATTCGTCACCATGGGGTTGAGCCTCACTTAGGCCAAAAGCCTAAGCTTGGGGGGAGATATACCGACATCACACTCATCTATATATCATGTTTCGTCAGTTCTTTGTATATCCATGTTTCGCTTTCTTTTTGGTTTTTGTTTCTACTTTCCCAAAATACAAAAAAGACCAAAAATATTTCCGTTGTTTCTCTTGGTTTGTTTCTTTGATTTTTAGCTTTGGTTTTCCTTAAAGAAAAATCCAAAAATATTTTTCTTTGTTTGTTTTTGCTTTGTGTGCTTGCTTTAAAAATCGAAAACACCAAAAATATTTGTTGTTCTTCTTTGGTTTTGTGAAGTTCTTTGCAGGGTTCAGTAGTCCTCAGTGGAGTTTGGTTTCATGTTATTATTCAAGCCACACAAGTGAAGGGCAATAATGAAGATTAAGAAAACTTGAGGTGTGGTAAGAGGCTGGTAACGAACTCTATTTGTTTTCATTTTTGTACATATACTCATCATTGTGGGCATGCTTAGTCTGGTCATGTGAGGAATATGTTATTTATGGATGCTTAGTAGTTCTTGCTTTCTTATGATTAGCTCCAGCTTGCTAATAGTTTGTAGCATGTCATATGAATGTTTTCTTGCATTGTTTTATTGGTATGATATTGTAGTATCCTCCTCTGAATGTTTCATGTGAATTGACTTCACACACGCTCACGCATGCATATGACTGAACAGTAGTCAATAAGCCTCTATGATTTATTTTGCCACAGAGTTCTTGTATCACTTTCATCCCATAGTTATGAAGGGTTTCGCGGCATAGTAAATCAAAATTTTCTACGGATGCGAACAAGGGAAAGCCAAGATCTAATCTAGGAGATGCAAACAACGAGGGGGGATAGATGAGATCTTCATACCCTTGAAGATTCGCACAGCGGAACCTTCGTCGGAACGTGGGTGATGTAGTCGTACTCGCTTCTCCTCCTCGCAATCCGATCCGATCTAACACCGCAAGTGGCGATGCCTCCGAGAGATGCACACGTGCGGCACCTCGACGTCTCCTCCTTCCTCGATCCAGCAAGTATGGTGGAGAGACGGATTGGATCTACAACGCGACGGCGTGGTGCAAGTGGTGGAGAGTTTCTGCAGCAGGGCTTCGCCTACACGCAGTCGGGAGGGAGAGAGAGAGAGGAGGGCAGTAGGGCGGCTAGGGTTGAGGAGGAGGTGTGGGGGGGAGGGTGCGCCCCCAGCCCTCTTTATATAGAGGGGTGGGCGGCCAGCCCTTGCCCCTCCCCCAAGCCCTAGGCCGGCGGCCAAGGGAGGGAGGAGTGGGGGGCAAGTCTTCCCTCCCCTTCTAGAAGCTCCCCTAGGGTTTCCCCTAGGTTTGGCCGGCTGGGCCCTATGGGGCCTTGTGCCCCTGGCCCAATGCGGCCAGGGCACTCCCTCATAGGCCCATGCCCCCTCCCGATAGGTGGGGCCACGTTGGTCCTCCTCCGGAAGGTTCTAGAAGCTTCCGGTACAATACCGATTAACCCGGAACAATTCCGAACTCCAAAATCTGCTTTGCCTTATATGAATCTTATTCTCCGGGCCATTCCGGAACCTCTCGTGATGTCCCGGATCCCATCTGAGACTGGGAAGAAAAACTCATAAACCAATTATCCAATCTATCCTAGCGTCGAGACACGTTAAGTGTGTGACCCTTCGAGTTCGAGAATATGCAGACATGATCTTATATCAATAATCAACAGCGGGGTCTAGAAACCCATATTGACTCCCACACATTCATCGATGATCATATCGGATGAACCACAATGCCAGGATTCAATCAATCCCATATATATATTCCCTTCGTCTCGCGATATTTTACTTGCCCGAGATTTGATCGTCGGTACTGTCATACCTAGTTCAATCTCGTTCACAGCAAGTACTTTACTTGTTCCGTAATATGATATCACTTTGTGATTAACTCGTTAACCACATGCTTGCAAGCGGTGTTGATATCGATTACCGAGTGGGCCCGAAGTATATCTCTCCGACTTGGGAGGGACAAATCCCATCTCGATACATACAACCCAACAGGTACTTTCCGATCACCTGAGAGACACCTTTATGATCACCCTCTCATAGGATGACGTGTGATGACCTCAAAGCTTTCTTCCGATACCAGGGAGTTGTATTATCTCATGGTCTAAGGAATACAATATTTGACATAAGAAAAGCTTTGCAAAGATGAACACGATGACACGATCTAATTGCTCTGCTTAGTTTGGGTCTGTCCATCATGTCATTCTCCTAATGATATGATCTCATTATCAATCGACAACTCATGTCTATGGTTAGGAAACCTTAACCATCATTGATCAATGAGCTAGTTCATAGAGGCATACTAGGGACACGGTGTTGTTCACAAACCACACAAGTATTAAAGTTTCCGCTTAATACAATTCTAGCATGGAATACAAACTTTATCATGAACAAGAATTATAATAATAACATCTTTATTATTGCCTCTAGGGCATAATTCCAACAAGTTAGTCCTATTTTGCTGTAGCATGATTATGAAAATTATTGCTCTCTCGTTTGTCGCTCCCTTCCTATTGCTAGCCTTCACTTACACTGAGTATGAGTTCTACTCATGTTTCCAACTCCCCAAAACCAATATTGCCAACAGTGTCCATCATACCTACCTATTGGCATCATTTGCTATTCCGCGCATATTTATTATGCCTTGTTTTCTTCCAAACAAAATGTTTGACTGTTATGAGAAATTTAGTTAGTAAAGCTCTCACGAACTTGATGGCACATTTTATTTCTTGTACTTAATAAACCTGAACCATTGTGACTGTCCATGAAAGTTATATGCTTGCAAATTATAGGCCAGGAGTTAGCAGAACCGTGCTATCACGTGGAACGCTTTCAACATTGCACCTGTACATTGTACCCAGTTGATATCATGCTCTTTTGTTTACGGATGTCGTTGGTGTGAAATAAAAGGGGAGCTTGTAAGTTCATGGAGTTATATATATGTGTTATAGAAACGCCTGGGCCGCTAGCCTAAGCCATGCCTAATCATGGTGGAAACTTGCAGCATAACCATAATGAGCAATCTATGAAGCATCCTCAATAAAAACCTATGCAAATAGCAAATAAAAAGATCAGTGAGATGCTCATTGTCTGCTTGCCTTGTAATTTTGATTATGGGATAGCTCCTATATCATGTGCAAGGGGTACCACGTTGGCGGTTCTCTATGATACGCATGTATTTACAATGACAAGAACTTATCAGTAACTAAATTTGAGTAGAATGAGGATCGGCCCTCGTATTCAAGGGATATGAGATCTTCAGTTTATAGTCTGTCAAGCATATAACTCATATTGGACCTCACTTTCACCATTAACCATTTAAATATGTCTATGATAGGGGCAATGAGAGCTCAAAGCTAATGAGTACCTTACTTTCCGCATTTGGAAGCCTTTCAAACTTTTCAAAACCTTTTCACTTCCTTGTTGAGTCACCACTTATTCTATGAGCACCTTGTTGAGAGGAGAGTTGTTATTCTTAGTGTAATGTGCTTGTCTCAAAACTTGGTTAACTATGTCGTGACTTTGATGCTTGTATCTTTGATATCTTTACTTCTAGTCTTCACTTGAACTTCAGAGGTGCCTTGACATTTATGTTGTGCTCTACAAACAAAGGCAAGCGAGATACCACTCTATCATACCTTCTTATGAGCATTGCAATGTTGCTTATCTTTATGTTTCATGCTACTTATTATTATTGAGTTGGAATCTCTTCATAGCTTGCAATGACTATTAAGTATACTTAGTTGCATACCCCTTATTATCAATTGTCTAAGTATATACTCATGTGCTGAGAATATTTACATCATATGAAGCAAATGTGTTCGTGAAAGTTCTTTTATCGCACTCAGTTTTCAACTGAATTGCTTGAGGACAAGCAATAATCTAAGCTTGGGGGGAGTTGATATGTCTAAACATATCTACTTTCCCGAATACTTTTGCTCATGTTTCTCCTCTAAACTTGTGTGATTTGGATACAACTAACATAGACTGACATTGTTTTTAGCAGAATTACCTTGGTATCTAGTTTTTGTGCAGAAAATCAACTATCAGGAAAAATCCCGGAAAATATGCGAAAAATCCTATTTCACCAGAAGATTCACGGAGCCAGAATACGAGACGGAGTGGAAGCCTGAGGGGCCCACACCCCCTGCCGCGCGGGCCAGGCTTGGCCGCGCCTGGAGGGGGTGTGGCCGTCTCAGGCACCCCCTCGGCCTCCCTCTTTGCCTATAAGTTGCCTTCTGACCTAAAAACTAAGGGGGGGTTCGATGTTTTTCCAGAAAGAGTTCCGCTCCACCGCCACCACCATAAACCGCGATTCAGAACCAAAAACTCTGTTCTAGCACCCTGCCGGGATGGGGAATTTGGAGAGGATCATCGCCATCATCATCACTGACGTCTCTCCAGCAACCATCTATGTTTCCCTCATCCATGAGTGAGTAATCCCCCGTTGTAGGCTATGGGGATGATAGGGATTGGATGAGTTCTATCATGCAATCGAATAAGATTGTTAGGGCATGGTGCCTAGTATCTCTATTAGTGCTATTTGACTTTGTTGCAACTTGTTGTGCTTAATGCTTTTCACTAGGGCCCATGTGCCATGATCTTAGATCTGAACTTATTATTGATTCATGATGATAGTATTGTTTGTGATCTTATCTGCAAGTTGTGTACACATATCACAGTCCGGATCCAAAGGCCCTGAAGTGACAGAAATTGGGACAGCCGGAGGGGATGGCTGTGATATGAGGATCACATGTGTTCATGGAGTGTTAATGCTTTGCTCCTGTGCTCTATTAAAAGGAGCACCTTAATTGCCAGTAGTTCCCTTGAGGCCCCGCTGCAACGGGCTGGCAGAACAAAAGATGTTGTGCAAGTTCTCATTGCGAGCACGCATGACTATATATGGAGCACATGCCTATGATTGTTTAGTACTTGGATGCTTTATCTTATTTATCTGTAATTGCCCTAGATCTTGAAGTTAGATGTTTAGACTCGTCCATGCAATGCCCGTCCATCCATCCCTATGTCTACCGCGCTAATATCCTACTGTTTGTTACTACTGTTACTATTGCTCTTGTTCTACTACTGCTATTACTTTGCTATTGCTACTACAAAACTGTTGTTACGGATAAACTTCTGTGAGCAAGAACTATTTCTAGGTGTAGCTGAATTGACAACTCAGTTGTTAAGGCTTGCAAGTATTCTTTGGCTCCCCTTGTGTCGAATCAATAAATTGGGTAATACTACCCTCGAATACTGTTGCGATCTCCTATACTTGTGGGTCATCAACCTTTGAAAAATATTTATGTCACATCCCAAGATTTTCCAAATCTTGTAATGTGAAAAATAAATAAACAAAATAATTTTTTGTTGAATTTTAGGGTGAAAAGAAACTTTTGTTTCAAAAAGGAAACTTAAAATCCCATCTTGAACAAACTTTGGTTAAAGTTTGAATTCAACAAATCCAAATCAAGAGAAATGCATTCCTCAATGAATGTATCTGGAAATTTGAACATTTAGAAAATAAATCCAAATCCTAAAACCCTAATGGAATAAAAATCATTTCCAAGTTATCTCCAAGCCTATGGATTTGATCCATATCAAAATTGATCAACAAACATTCACAAAGGATCAAGAATGACAAATAGAAATATTATAAGACCATAGAAATTGGTTTCACTTAAATTGGAACCATAAATAAAATCTTATGAATATAATAAGATAAGGAAATTGAATTTCCAAAGTTAATACAGCCCTTACCAAAAACCCATACCAATTGGTGAGCAAATAATCCTAAAGGGATTTAAAAAGATAAACAAATAATAAAGAAAGTTTTTATAGTTGGAATTACTATTTTGGATCTTTAAAATAAAAGATTTGGTTTTCAAAAGCAAAGATAGAATTATAAATAAAGATTATATTTTAAAGAGCCAAATTAATTTTGGCCAAGCTTTTATAATAAAATATTTTGTTTTGATAAAATGAGTAAAGGTTTATTTAAATAAAATAATAAGGATTTAAATATCCAAATTTTATTAAAGTAAAGGCTTTTCCCATTTTAAAAACACTAAAACTTATTTATTTATTTTAAATAAGTTTTCCAAATATTTTATATTCTCAAATAAACTTACTGAAGTGTTTTGGTTTTATTTTAGATTTCAAAATAAATATTCTAATAAAACAAATCTTATTTGAAGTAAATGAATAAGGCCCATTTTATTTAATTGTTAATGGACCAAAAATAAAGATGTTATTTTGTTTTAAACAAGCTTTCCAAGTATTCTTTATTTTCAAATAAAACCTACTGATTTGGTTTTGAAAATATTTGGAATTCAAATAGAGTTTTAAAATAAATTAAACCCTATTTTGAATTAGTAACTAAGGTCTATTTATTTAATTATTAATAGATCTTAAAAGAATAAAAATTATTTTGTTTTGGACTTTGATTTGAGTTATTAAACAGAACTAAAAACTTTACAAAATTTGGTGGTGTTTTGTTTTAGATTGGTGTTTGAAATTATTATTAAAACTTATTTGATTTAAAACAAAGGCCTATTTTGAATATTTAAAAGACCCCAAAAAGAATAAAGTTTTATTCAAAAATTGACATCAGAATACAATACTAATCAGTATTTAAATCCACACAAATTTTGACAAAGATTTGAAATCAAATGAGTGCTTGAAATAATTAAAGGAATTCAAAACAGAATTAAAGAAACAGAAATGGAAAAAAAAACAGTACAAAAAAAAAGAGTCAAACCGACCCAGCCCAACCAGCCCAACAAGGCCCAGTCCAACCCACCTCTCACTCCCGCGGCGAACCGTTTTTCACTGAATAGAGAACCCACGGAGACGCTGAGCAGTGGACCCATCTCCCTCACTCTCCACCTCGCTGACGAGACGACCCCACCGCCACGCAAGCTTCTTCCTCGCCGCGACTCCTTCTCCCCCTCACCGCGCGGCCGTTTCTGCCGCTGATTTCTCGCGATCAATTCGCCATAATGCCTGAGTAATTCCTCGTAGTGACCACGCTCGTTAAATCGCCTCGCCCTCCTCTCTCTTTCCCCTCTGTCGCCCCACCTTAGCGTGCCCCCAGGCCGCCCAATTGCTCTCTGCACCACCCACTGTCCGACGACGCTCCGGCGATGATTCCGGCCGAACCGCTCCACCCCTTGCCTCCTAGACCACGCACACATACTCTCCACCTCCTGGCGCATCTCCCCGTGTCGCTCATTCTCCCGCGAGTGCCCTGTAGCCTCGGCTTCGTCGACACCGAGCGTGCGCCGCCGTCTGCCATCGCGCCGACAAACTCCCCCGGTAAACACCGTCCGCCCCAGCACCTCTCGATCATGCTCACATGAACCCCATGGTCGCCCGCATCTTACCAAGCCTTTGTTTTGCCTTGGGGTGAACTGCAGCGTCGCCCCGTCGTCAACCTGAGCGCCACCGTCTGCCTGCTACTCCGGCGACTCTTCTGGTAAGCACATGACCGCCCCTCTCCTTCCCAATGACACTCCTACACTCGCCACACTCGATCGCATCTAACCGAGCCCTTGTTTTCCCTCGGGGTGAACCACAGCGTCGCCTCGACGACCACCAGAACCGCCCGACGCCGTCACTGACTCCGGTGGGGAATCCCGACTGATTCTGTGTGCCCCTTGACAAACTGCAAGCGAGTTGAGCTTCGCCGTGATCTTCTGAGCCTGGTGAGCATCTCCTTACTCCTCCTTGCCTCCTCTAGCACCAGCTCCGCCGTAGCCAGGCACGCCGCCGCCGTCTGCCACCGCTAGCGCCGCCACTAGTTGGCAAGTGTGCTCAGCACCGTCCGATCTGGATCTAACGATTAGCATAGAATCACTTAACGCCGAAGAGGTACGCAACCTGAGCCGTGCGATATCACTTAGATCCAATGGCTGCCATCGCTTGATCCGGCCGAAGCGGTACCGACGAATAGAAATACGCCGCGTGTCACAGAGACAGATTTAAAAACAGAATTGATCTAATTGATGTTCAATTTTGTAAAATCCATAACTTTTGATCCACACGTCCAAAATTTGCAAACTTTATATCAATGGAATCAGCAAGACGAGCCCTAGCCAACCATGCAATTTGTTTAGTAAAAAGCCTCTGTTAAATTGTTTGTTTTTTCAGAAACGTTTGTATGCATGTTTAGGTTATAAAAATTATTCCAAAATGATTTTGGGGATAAAATCTTTGGCAAATTGTTTGTTTTGAACCTACTGACCCTAGGAACTAACCCATGGTTTGGAAAATGGATTTGGAAAAGTTTAGAATGGATTACTTGGTTTAGTCCATTTCTAGCTAAATAAAACTATTGTTTTGTTTATGAAAAATGGTTTTGAGTAAAAACTTTGGAGAAAATGTTTTGGACCAAACCTACTGACCTTAGGAAACACTTTGTGATTTCAAAAATGAGTTTGGTGAAACAAAATAATGATTCTTTGATTTAAACTATTTCTAGTCAAATAGAAATGTGGGTTTATTTATTAAAAATGGTTTTGGAAGAAAACCTTTGGAAAATGTTTTGTTTTAAACTCACTGACCCCAAATACCAAGTTTTGTGATTTGAAAACATATTTGGTGAACCCTATAGGTTAATGCCTTAGTAAAAATATTTCTACACCACATAAAATGATACTTTGTTTTTAAAATGGTTTATGAAGTGAAATCTTTTGAAAATGACTTGGCCACTTTACAAAATGACCAAATAGGTGTTTGCAAATGTTTATGACCCATTAGGAACCACTTCTTTAAACAAAACAAAGCTTGGCATGCTTGCATGCATTACTTTGACTTTGTCATTTTATGTGTTGTTTTGCTTGTTTGGTAGATTGAGTTGTGCCTTGCTTGATTGATTTGTAGTGACTTGAAGAGTGTGATTGTTGCAAGGACAAGGAGTGAACTTATACCCTCTACCAAAAAGGCAAGTGATGCTTCATACTTTGTCCCATTATTTTCACTATGCATTAGTGATTTTTCTAAGTAAAACTTGCATGGATTTTTTTTGCTAAGTATAAACCTTGCTATGGGAAAACCTAGTAGATGAAACCTTAGTAAAATTTCCTAAGTTAAGAATCCTACTACTATCATGCTTAGCTTAGCTAGTAGAAAACAAGGGTGGAATATATATTCACACTATGGAAAATTTCTAAGTCTGAGGACTTGTGTTTTTGTTTAATAAAACAACTAAGTTAATGAATCACCTGGGTGGAATGGTAATTGCTTGGTGGTTTTTGGTTGAGTGGTTCACAAGGCCCATGTTTATGGTTTACCTTGTGTATCTCACTTGTGGATGGCCACCCAGGAACAAAGAGATTTGAGATGTCAAATGTTGAGAAGCTTCAAGTGCAGCCACTTGGCATTATGGGCTCTGCCTGGATCATATAGGTTGCAAGAACTTAGCCAAATGGACAGTTGGTGGTAGGGGTTTGATAGGTTGGAGCGCGTCCATTCTGGTCTAAGGGAAGGCTTCTGAAAGATCTTGTCTTGGTGAAACCAAGTCTTGTGGGGAAAGTGCACCACCTCTGCAGAGTGTAAAATCTAAGTACTTAGCCATGTCCCTGGCAAAGGACAATTTGAGCATCAAGACATGGAAGCTATCAAGAATCTCCTCATCCCAATTTCTAAGTTAAAAACTTGTGGGTGAAGAAGGGTTAAAGGATCACCAATTTCTATTGGGAGATACCTTGGGTGTTTTTGTCAAGCAAAAGCTTAGTGTTTTCAAATGATAAGGAAAAATCTATTTTGAGCAATGCAAGCCTAAGCTCCACTTAGCCAAATGCATATAGATGATAGACTCCACTATACTACCATAGTATCACTTGCCAATACAATTCAAATGTATTGACCCTTGTGGCTATAACTTGTTATGTTGCAGGTTTGATTGATTTAGTGAAGTGTGTTGATTAGGATTACAAAGTCTACAACCAACATGTCTGCCTGTGGCACTTTGAAGATGAAGGACCCATGCTTATAGTTATTCTGCTGCAATGTAATGTAATAGCCAAATGAGCTATGTAATGATGTAATAAAATTATATTATTCCTGGTTATAAAGTTATATTATGACCTTTGTTTCTTGATATTACATCTAAACTGTGGATGCTAGCTATTGATCCAGGGACTAGCATTGTAAACACAGGGGACACCACCTTATGTTAATAAAGGTTGGGACACTCCCTCTACAATTTAGTAGAAGTCGAACTTCTTTAGACAAAACTATACATCTATATCTATGAAGATCCTAGTGCATAAAATGCAACAACACATCTCTTTCTTTCTTTTAACCATAGTTGTAATACTACGACCAACTCAATGCTTCATACAAGTAAGAACTTCTTTCTTTACCTTGTTCCATTCTGAACTACTTCAGAATCTTATCTAGGACATTTTGAACATCTTCAGAATCAAGTCCAGAAAGCATCCGACAATAATGTTTATCAAACTTACCAATCTATCTCGATAGATTCCATTGTTTAATAACTTGTTTAACTTCATCCACATTTACTAACTTAAATATTATTAATACCATTCACATCATTCATATATATCATCCACATATTTTAGAATCATGACTTGCTCCCAATCAAACATGGCATCCATATATGAGATCCAGGGATTTCACTTAGCTCCCACTCAAAATATTTTTCTTATATATTGAGTTTTATCCAAGCTAGTAAGCTCCCACTCAAATGAAAGTCCTCTAAATAATCTTGGACATTCCAAAATTATTTGATCATCGTCAAATTGAGAATTCCATCTACGAGTTCCCAATATCCATATATTATTGGTGTAAATCCAATAGACTCAAGCATCGCTACATTTGTAGTCAACTCCTTAAATTTGTCCAAACATGCTTTATGACAAATCGAGCTTTATGTCCTTCATTAAGTTTCATTTATTTCTTATGACTATTGCAGTCATTTAGAACTATCAAGTAAACATATTTACTTAATAAGATCAAGTAACATATTACTATTCAATCTTAAATGTAACTTAATACAGGATTTTATGACTCCTAGTCATTTCTCGCACTTAGGTCCATCATGCTTCTTTGTAATTCGTAGGTATGTCTTGTTCCAATAAAATGACATGTGAATCAATAATATAATTCCACAAACTTGCAGAATGTGTATTGTTGAATCCTACTTTCCTTTTGTAAAAGTATTCACTGAAAATTTATGATCATCATCATTAGTTTCTCCTCCATTTGTAGAGTTCGGTTTCACGAAACAAATTTCGTTGAGCCATTGAACAATGAGGAGGTAAGATCAAATACCATGTTTTGATATTTTACTTTCTTCCACCTGTATCTTTATCAAGACACATAAAACCCTGGGCAATATCAGGTTTTCCCTTTGTGGAACATGTATTCATAGTTTCCTAGGAATACACTACAAAGACTTGTTTATTCGACATGATTTTGAATTATCGAAATCTCTAGAAACTCGAACATGCCATAACTCTTATGGTGTTTTTTCCACGAATCTTTAGATGTTCCTTTGTATTTCATATGAGTGTTTGCTTATTTCGATTTTTAACTCTAAGAGATAACTATAACCCTGATAAGAGATAATATTAGACCATATGTATCTAATACAAAATGATTGTCATGTTTATTCATATCAACACCTTAATTTGTCCAATTATCATAATTTTTGAAACATATTTCACAAGCCCTTTTATTCAAAAACTTAACTTAAATACTTTAGTCATATCGATAAAATGGAAGGTCCTTTGTATTTCTGTTAATTCCATATCCCACTTTGTTTTGAAATTATTTGAACAATTAAAATCATTTCAAACTTATGTTTCATTAAGTAAATACACCTATTCACTTAAGTCCATAATGAAATAATGATTTCCACTATTTGTTGAAAATACCATACATCACTATGTATAAAATTCAACATTTCTTCGCATATTACCATTTTACCAGAATGCGTAGTTTTAGTCATTTCGCCAAACAAGGCATGGTTTTTCAAAGTCTCTAGATCAAATATCTAAGACCCCGATTTTCATCTAGAATGAAAAACATGCAATAACCATCATGACTTAAACAATAGTGTCATGTCATTATTAAACTTTGGATATCTTTTAGCATTGTAATCCTTTATAAATGCTTAAACTATTATCATTAACATAGTGATGAGAATAACTCATTTATAATTGTAATGTGACAATGAAGGTATTATTCATAAGAACAATACAACTGTCTAGTAACTTATTTATATGAATAATCGTCTCACCAAAAGCAAGACACATAAACAAGGATCATAAAATTTTATTCAAGTCCACTAATCCAACTGATAAACTTTGATGAAAGGAGTGATGTCGGCCATCAACTAGTTTTCTTGCCGTCATCAATCCATATTGCATCAATTCTAGCAATTCTGAAGCAGACCATCCTGTTTTCACAAAACGGGACAAGTATCAGATACTTCGTAAACTGCAACGAGTTTTGCAAGAATTACATTTATAACTTTTGTATATCCAACATATACCATTTTTCATCCATGACCTCTATTGGAATCAAGCCCTTCTGAGAGTTATCAACTCTAATGCAAGATTGCTAAGTGACTCTCCGAATATTCTGTTTTCATCCATCATGGAGGAAAACTCATCCAACGGCCCATTATTTTATGTGCCTGACTTTGCAGAATACAAAATTGTAGTCCGACTCTCCTTGAATGGAGAATGTATTATTGGATGATTATGAAGAAAAACACAAACATTGCAGAGTCATTAGACTATATCCTAATGGTTATTGTATCAAGAAGAGAAGATCATCTTATTACGAGGATATCCCTCAGGCGTGCGTATTAATCTATGAAGTTGGACCCTTTTGCTATGTTCCATATCTAGCAAAAAATTCCCATGGTCGCAAAGGACCTCAATGAGATAGGATATGATCTACTAAGATATTTGCAAATAGACATCTAGGCTAAGTTCATAATTTGAGTTTAATTCATAATTGAGCTCCCACAAAAATAGTCATCCTCTAGATGATTTTAGCAGTCACACGATCCCAATTCACTATGCAACCCCCGATCATCACGGCCAGAAACATAGCTTTAAAGGTAGGCATTATCCAATGTCAATCACATCATCCATGTGACTCATGCTCGATCTTTCGATCTCTTGTGATTCGAGGCCATGTCTGCTAGGCTCGCCAATTATAACTTTTGTGTATTGCAGTGCAACATGGCTTACACCCACCATATGCGAACACAGTTATGTCTCACACCCAATCGTCATGGTGTGCCTCATAACGGAAACTTTCTTAGTGGTGCACACACAAGGGGAACACTATCATTGGAATTACAAGAGAACACAATATTCCAAGGCCATGTTTGTAAATTCTAGGCTCTCCAATTCAACCTTAGTGCATTATGTGGCACATACATGGCTTCTAACCCACACTGTATACGAACGTATTTATGTATAGACCCCGATCGTCACAGCCGGCTTCATAACGACGAACTGTGTTGGTGTTTGCACACTAGGAGAGAATATAATAATATTGGTATTAATAGGGATCATATTATCTAAAATGCTACCGTTCAGTATCTAATACTAGCACACAATAAGATGTAAAATAGGCATCAACATCACATGTATATTGTGATATATATGGTCCTTCTCGCGCATTGATATCCATCGAGCGCTCCGGCATGATCTCCATCTTGCCACCGGTTTGACGCCAAGTCCAAGGCACCGCCAGTAGGTCGTCCATTGGAATGATGACTATTAATACACAACTTAGTAACATAAAAGAAAACTACTTTACCTTCATAATGACGAAGACCATATAAAATCACATGCCCCCTGCAAAATAAACTTAGACGCCTCTACTTTATCTTTTTCAAGTTTTATGTGGTTGTTAGGGCTTTCGCAATAGAACTATTTTTTTATCTACGAACTTTCCAACCACAACATGGATCCATCATCATGCAGTCGTTCGGCTCACGACATCCAAGGTGCCCCCAGTGTGTCCCCTCATGGTTTCGTACACATATGGTGTACAATGAACACCTCCGGCTCCCCGATCCCACCGGGAGTGTGGAAGTAGATCTCCGGCTTGGAATCCTTGCAGCGCAATGGTGTATTGCAGATGCGTCATCTCTTGCACGAGCAGTCCTATCATGGGACCATGCTAGCATAAGGAGACAACTAGAGATAGAGAGAGGGAGGAGAGATCCCAACTCGTGCACTTTGGTGTGTCTGTCCTACTCTAGGGGGTGGCTTTATATAGGAGAATGGGACACCCTTACCCCCCACCACCAAGGCAACCCTAGGTGGCCAAGAGGGGGCAAGGGGTGGCGGCCAAGGGAGAGGCAGCCCTAGGGCGCCCCAAACCCTAACACTATCCACCGGCCAAGGGGGCAGCCCTAGGCACCCCAAGCCCTAGGTGCATGGCCCTCCCATTTTTGGTTCACCTTCGATTTCCCCGAATGACTTCGGAACTTCCCGGAACGATTTCGGTTCTCTCAATAGAACTTTTCTGGTTTTCTTTATTTCTCCGAACAACTTCGGATCTCTTATTTATTTTATTTTAGAAAAGTAATTTCTACTCATTGAAAACTACTTAAGATTTAATATTCTCCAATTTAAAATATGGGATCATGTTGATACATGTCATCATCACATATTTTAATACTTGGGAATGTGATTTAAAGTGGTGTCACAATTTAATAAGGTTTAACATTATTATTTTAATTAATTAAAGTGACTAGAAATGCCTATGGGGCATTCTTTTAATACTTGTCCATTATTACTGCAAGTAAACCTAGATCTTTTTAAATATTTAGAAAGATCTTGTCAAATGTGATTTTTGAGAGTTGGAATCAACTCAAAAGCATTTATGGTTGAATTTTGAAAAATGTTTGAATGCAGAAAAGTCTCTGCCTTATTATTTTTGCTATAGGTGATCTATGATTCCAAATGGTTTGAAACCAACAGGCTTGGATTAATAATTTCTATACCTTTATAACAAAATTGGTTTCATGAAATCTGGTTTAGTAAATCTCCTTGAATTGATTTTTGAATCCACTGACAGAACTAGGTTTGAACTAAGTTGGAAAAATCTATATTTGAATTACTGGGTTGCGCGGGAAAGCTAAATGGGTCGGCCCAGCGGCACAGCACACGCAGTGGGCTGCTACCAGAGCGGTCCCACGCGTCAGCGGCTGTAAGTTTCAACCTGGGCCGTGCGATTAGATTAGATCCTACGGTTGGGGTGTGTCGTCTCTGTCGGACAGCGCCGGCGAGACTGAACCCTAACGCGGCGGTGGGGGTCATGTGAGTCTCACCAGGGCTCCATCTAGGGTTGGAGTTGGGGGAGAACAATGTTGTTGATGACGGCGGTTTGAACGGTGGTCACGGTGGCTCCTGGGGCGGCTCCAATCAACGGCTCCGCTCTTCCTCCTTCGCGGCAGACTCCGGTGAAATTCCGGTGATACGGAGCTCGCCTTGTTCTGAGGAAGGGTGTGGAAGGTTCTGTGAGAGGTGGGGAGTGAGATGGTGTGGCAAATTGAGGCTGGGGTGGCCTCCTTTTATAGCCTAGAGAGAGAGGCAGTGCGGCATGGGCGGAGCTTGTCGGGGTCGATGGCACAGCGAGCTAATGGCATGGCAGAGGGTGTAGGCCGGTGTGCAGTCTCCTAGAGATGCTCAAGGACTTCATGGCACGGCAAGGGCAGTTGAGAACGGTCCATGCTCTGCGCGGCACCGACGACAATTTTGACGACGCACATGCGCTACGGGTCGCGCGGCGGCGAACGGGGATGTCTGGGAGCTAGCCGGGGTTAAGGCGAGTGCATGCACGCGCGGTGAGGGCGAGGCACAGTGTACGCGAGCTGGTCGGGTGTGGCGCTCTGGGTGCGTCCTTTCCTCTATGGTCCAGGCCCTGGCTACGTTCGAGGGCTGGACATAGGGTGGCGATGGACGGTGTGCTGCCTCCTGGACATCGTGGACGGGCGTGGCATTGCCTCCAACATGCTGGCCATGGTCGGCTGGCAAGGGGGCTCGGGTGGCACGGCATGGTGCAAAGGGGTAGAGTGTTAGCTGATTAATTGCACTGGTAGTCACTGGGGGAGACAAAGGGAGTGGGTTGAGGAAGATTGTTTGATCAAACACTTCTCCAAACAGTATAAGTTAGGAAGTTTAATTTGTGTCTACCAAGTGTTTGATGAAATGGCCAAAAGAAATTTAGTTTGGAAATTTTGAATGAAATTTAGTGGGGGATCTGGTCACATTCTTGGTAGTATCTGGTTGCTTGGTTTTGGCAAGGTGAACTGGTTTGATTGGTTTTTGACAAATGGTGATCTTAGTACCTACACTTGATTCAATTTTGAATTATCATTTGAATAGGTTTGAAATCTGTTTCTGTTGGTTTGCAAAGTGGGCTTGGGTTCACTTTTACTTGGTCTAGCAAGGGGTGAAAAGAATTGGATTTGTTTCTGTTAGAAAACTTGGACTAGAAACACTCAAAGTGGTCTAGTGGTTAACTTTGGCCCAGTTCTTTTGGGGGCTTCTCCGAGAAGCCGCCCTCCCCTAGCTTCCTAGAGAAGCCGGTCTAAAAAAATTGCGAGGCTTCCAAAATAGTTAAGTCTAAACGAATTTGGAATCCTCGCAAATTTTTTGAACCGGCTTCCCTAGAAAGCTGGGGGTAGGGCAGCTTCTGGGAGAAACCGCCAAAAGAACTGGACCTTTGGTCAAAATGACCATTTTCTTATATTGTTTATATTTGAATTTATCTTTATTTGATTCTACTTGGAATTGATCTAGATGATGTTGTTTTCATCTTTAAACCAATCCTCGCCATTCATAGCAATCAAACATGGCATTGTAAGCATTCATGCATTCATCACATACACACATGCATTCATATTGATTTTGATAACAAAAGTTTTTGTTAGCCCTAAACTTGGGTGATTATAACTTGATAATCTTGATTAATATTTTTGGGATGTTACATCAATCCTACGTACTGGGATTTTTCACGATTTTTTACAGTGACGCACAGAAATCTTTTTCGGGACAACAACTTCCCCAAATCTTACTTCTCTCTCATTAGAGGTTATTCTTGGCACAAAAGCCACACAAAAAGGATAAGGATAGGTTATTACAGAGGCAATAACTTCCAAGACTCAACAAAATAAAAACTTACTGAATAAAAATTGGGTTATCTCCCAAGAGTGCTTTTCTTTAACGCCTTTCAGCTAGGCATAGGAAGCAAGAATCAAGTATTTTGAAATGAAGAAGCATTGACATGACATTTTGTTTTAATAGGAGAGCCAAAAGATAGCTTCTCTCTTTTTCTAGGGAAGTGTTATATACCTTTCTTAAGTGGGAATTGATATTTAATGGTGCCTTCCTTCATATCAATAATGGCACCAATAGTTCTAAGAAAAGGTCTTCCCAAAATAATAGGACAATAATCATTGCATTCAACATCCAAAACATAGAAATCAATGGGGACAAAGGTATTGTTAACCATAATAAAAACATCATTAATGCTCCCCATAAGTTTATTTTTAGCATTATCATCAAGATGGACATCCAAATAACAATCTTCCAATGGTGGCAAATCAAGCATTTCATAAATTTTTCTAGGCATAATAGAGACACTAGAACCAAGATAACATAAAGCTTTGAGATCAAAATCATTCACTTTCTTATTAATGATGGGTTCCCAATCATCTTCTAATTTCCTAGGAATAGAAGCTTTATGTTTCAATTTTTCTTCTTTAATTTTCATGAGAGCATTTATAATATGCTTTGTGAAAGCCATATTCATAGCATTAGCATTAGGACTTCTAGCAAGCTTTTGTAAGAACACAATTACTTCAGAAATATTGCAACCATCAAGATCAAAATCAAAATTATCATCCAAGATAGTAGAATTATTGTTTCCCATATTTCGAAAAATTTCAGCATTTTTATTGGAAAAGGTTCCATTGGGTTTAGGCATTGTTGCAAAAGGAGTGGGGACTTCATGTGGTTTGCTAGCATCAACATTACTAGTGGTGGTAATAGTACAGACTTTAGTCATACTACTATTTCTAGCAACTTCATCTTCTCTTTCCCACCTAGCATGCAACTCAGCTAACATTCTTACTTTTTCATCAATCCTAACTTCTATGGCATTAGTAGCAGCAAAGGGATTTTCCATAGTTTCAGGTTTAGCAGTCGTTTTATTAATCAAAGAAGATTGTGCTTCAGACAAAGATGAAATTTTTTTTCAGCATTTGAATGCTTTTCCTCAACAGTTTTATTGAAGGAAGTTTGTTTACTAATAAAATCCTTAAGCATGAATTCAAGTTCATTGGGTGCACTTCTATTGTTGTTGTAGGAATTTCCATAAGTATTACCATTATTAGGAGGATATGGCCTATAATTATTATTGCCAAAATTATTCCTATAGGCATTGTTGCTAAAATTATTATTTCTAATGAAGTTCACATCAACTTGCTCTTCTTGAGCAACCAAAGAGGCTAAAGGAACATTATTTGGATCAATATGAGCTTTTCCATTAACAAGCATACACATAATAACATCAATTTTATCACTCAAGGATGAGGTTTCTTCAACAGAATTTACCTTCTTACCTTATGGAGCTCTCTCAGTGTGCCATTTAGAATAATTAACCATCATATTATCAAGGAGCTTTGTTGCAGCACCCAAAGTAATGGTCATAAAGGTGCCTCCAGTAGCAGAATCCAACATATTTCTTGAAGAAATTTTTAGTCCTGCATAAAAGGTTTGGATAATCATCCAAGCAGTCAATCCATGAGTGGGGAAATTCTTTACCAAAGATTTCATTCTTTCCCAATCTTGAGCAACATGTTCATTATCAAATTGTCTAAATTTCATTATTTCACTTCTCATGGATATAATCTTAGTAGGAGGATAATATTTTCCAATGAAAGCATCTTTGCATTTAATCCAATAATCAATACTATTTCTAGGCAAGGATAACAACCATTCTTTAGCTCTTCCTCTCAAAGAGAAAGGAAACAATTTAAGCTTAATAATATCTCCATCTACATCATTATATTTTTGCATCTCACAAAGTTCAACAAAACTATTAAGGTGAGCAGCAACATCACCAGTACTAGCTCCAGAAAATTGCTCTTTCATAACAAGATTAAGCAAAGTAGGTTTAATTTCAAAGAAAGTAGCTTCGGGAACAGGTGGAGCAATATGTGTGCACATGAAACCATTGTTGTTCGTGCTAGTGAAATCACACAACTTAGTGTTTTCAAGAGTAGTCATTTTTGCAAGATTAAAGCAAGCCAACAGAAATAAAAACTGAAGTAGGAACCTTTTTTTTGATAAAAATAAGCAAACTAGTACAACTAATTTGGGGGGGTGATAAAAACAAACAAGCAAAACAAAGCAAAACAAAAACAAAGTAAAGATATTGGTTGTGAGAGACTCCCCTTGCAGGAATCTTCTTTCTCCTAGAAAAGTGATAGATCGGGGAGGAAGCGATTGAAGCTATACTTATCTCCCCTGCAATGGTGCTAGAAAAGTGCTTGATGGCTCAAATGATGTAGAGATCATTGGGAACCCCAAGAGGAAGGTATGATGAGTACAGCAGCAAGTTTCCCTCAGTTATGAAACCAAGGTTATCGAACTAGTAGGAGAAAGGAAACATCTCCCAAGGTGTTGCTAGCAACTTGGAACCTACATAACACAACCACAATACTTTGCCCAACTTATAGTGAGGCTATCAATCTCACTAGTTTGATGGAAACAAAGGATTATACGTATAGTGTGGAAGATAGTAATTGCTTGTGGTAATTGCAGAAAGTATAGTAAACGGTAAACAGTAGATGGTATATCAATGGGAAGGATTGGACCGGGGTCCACAGTTCACTAGAGATGTTCTCCATCAGATAAATAACATGTTGGGTGATCAAATTACAGTGGGGCAATTGACAGATTGAGAATGCATAACAATGCATGTAATAGACATCTTGATCTCTACAAGATTTGATTGGGCATTACAACATAATACATAGACTGTAATCCAACTGCATCTATGACTAATAATCCACCTTTAGGTTATCATCCGAACCCATTCCAGTATTAAGTTGCAAGCAACAGATAATTGCATTAAGCAAAGTGTGTAAAGTAAACAATACAATTACCCTTGGACAAAGGATTGTTGTTTTCTCCCTAGTAGCAACAACACATCTACAACCTTAGAGATTTATGTCACTTCCCCAGATTACTAGAGGCATGAACCTACTATCGAGCATAAATACTCCCTCTTGGAGTTACATGCATCTACTTGGCCAAAGCATCTACTAGCAATAGAGAGCATGCAAGATCATAAATAACATAGACATGATAGAATCAATAATCAATCTGACATAGTACTCAATATCCATCGGATCCCCGCAAACACAACATGTAGCATTACAAATAGATGATCTTGATCATGAACGGAGCTCACAAGATCTAAACATCATAGCACAAAGGAGGAGAAACAACCATCTAGCTACTGTATGGATCCATAGTCCAAGGGTGAACTACTCACGCATCACTCCGGAGGCTGGCATGGTGATGAAGAAGACCTCCGGGATGATCTCCCCTCTTCGGCAGGGTGACGGGAAGAGTTTTGGATCCCCCCGATCTAGGGATGGAGATGGAGGCGGCTACGGACTTTTTCTTGGATTTCTGATCGGGTGCTTAGGGTTTCTGCCTCGAGGGGCTTATATAGGCGAAGAGGCAAGGTCGGTGGACGCCAGAGGGGCCCACACCATAGGGCAGTGCGCCCTAGGGTGGACCCGCTCCAGCCCTAGGTGTGGCCGCCTCGTGGCTCCATTTCGTCTCTCCTTCGGGCTCCGTGCTGCGTCTGGAAAAATAGGAACTTCGACTTTTGTTCCGTCCAATTCCAAGAATATTTCTTTACTAGCTTTTTTGAAACCAAAAACAGCAGAAAACAGGCAACTGGCACTGCGACATCATGTCAATAGGTTAGTTTCAGAAAATGTATATAAATACCTCTATAGACAAAACATAAGATAGTTGATACAAAACAAGCATGGAGCATAAAAAATTATAGATACGTTTACGACGTATCACGTCGCCCCTGCAGTCGCCTTGCCGTGTGGTTGGTTTGCTGGAATGGAAGAGGGGAGAAAAGGGGTGTTGTGTGAAGGAGAAGAGTGCAACGTGGCGCATTCTAGAACGTCCGATCCACTGAATTTATTCTAATCGTGGCAACTTTTGTGAAAATTTTAAAATTAACGTTAAGAAGGCAGATTGGGCAATCTTGATGTATATGTTTTGCATTATTAACCTTAGGTAATAAAATTATGTTGCCAAAATTTAGTCTAAAAAGAGCAAGTTGACCGACCTGCAAGAACCCAAACAAATTCATCAGGTCCTCCTTGATTACTTCCTAGAAATTTTGTTAAAATTCCGCTGGAAAATCATCGGGTCCTGGCGCTTTGTTATGTTCCATTTAGAAAAAACTTTCTTGACCTCCTCCTCTGTGTAAGGAGTAGTTAGAAATTTATTTTCCTCAACAGAAACTTGTGGGATATTCGTCGTTTGGGATTCATCCATAGAAAAAGAGTTTTCCAAAGGTTTCCCAGAAAAAGATTTATAATAATTTGTAATGTAAGACTTTAGTTGCTCGTGTCCCTCAATCATACCCTCATCCTAATTCAGAGAGTGAATAAATTTCTTCTTATACTTGCCATTGCCTACATGGAAATATCTTGTATGTGCATCTCCTTCTAGGATGAACTTTGCTTTAGAGCGTTGGTACCATTTGAGTTCCTCCTCTCATAGTAGTCGGACAATCTCCGCATTCGATTGGCTTTTCAACTCAATCTCCTAGGAGATAATAGCCTGACTTCCGCAGAAGCTTCTAAGTCTATATCTAATAATAAAGCACGGAGTGTTTCTTGTGGTCCAACTCTTTTTTTTGACAAATTTGTCCCTATTAGTCCTGCGATATTACCCACCGTACCATCCATAAGTCAAATACAATTTTTTTCTTCCAGAGAAATCAGACCCATCGAACAGTTATCCGGACCGATCAAACAGGGTCGTGTTGCATGCAAACTGGCCCATTAGCATAAAGACAAGTTTTATGGACCCGAGGCTCCTATCTCAAAGCATGCCACTCCAGTCGATTTGTGCCAAAAATTTCGGCGCGAATGATACAAGGGGCCGACCCAATTCCATCTCCAGTTCCGCTCACAAAACAACTACTGCAGCGATCCATGCATCAATGAAAAGAGGGATTGAATAGTCCCACATGGCTCCCTTAGACATAGTCCCACTATTTATATACAATCGCGAAGTGCCTAGAATCAGCAAGCTAAGCGACACCACTGTGTAATCAAATGATGTCTCCAACGGGATAGAGGGCCAAGCCTAATTACATTGGGAGATTGATGGTCGGTGCGTTAGGGGCCAATGAGGTTCGTTGACATCCGTCCGAGACAAACGGCGGTGAGAGCTTGGACGAGGGATGGCGGGATGGAGGGAGAAGCCTAATTACATTTGGAGATGATGGTCAGCGCGTCAGGGGTCAGCCGATGGATCGAGTTTGCTAGCTGCTGGCGATGGCGGCAGAGAGCTTTGCAGATGAGAGGAAGAGGGTCTTGGCCAGGGAAGGAGAGGAGGGCGCGCATGGGAGAGGGGATCGGAGAGAGCTGGCGACAGGGATCACCAGGCTTGCGTGCGAGATCGAGGCAGCGGCGGCTCGCTGAGAGGCGAGCGAGGTTCAAAGGGGCTCGGGAAGGCCCTGGCAGCGGGGCTCGTGTGAGTTATCTAGAACCACACAGGAGATCAGCGTGCCTTATCCATTCGGACATTTTGCACAAAGATCACTAGATTCACATGCATTTGAAAACGAGGTAACGAATGGCTTTTTTTATCCGTTTAGATCTACTGCCTCCTCCGTCCCGTGAACTGAGGCTGCTGGGTCTCGTCATTGTCAACCGCCAGGTGTTGGCAACCTTGGTCCTGGTCGGCATGCTCCTCATTAAGAATCTACTAAATTCATTTCAAATGTTCATGCTGCTACGCCTGGGGTCACTACCTCTTGGTTTGTTCTATTGAAGTTGACGCCTGGTTTATTTGGATGCACAAGCAAATAGTGTGTCGATAAAGCATGGTGGCTAAAAGTGAAATATGAGAGGAAGTGGTCTGTAGTGGAGGATAATCTACTTTTTTCATGAAAGGGAATTAAGTTATACCGTGAAATTAATTAGGTTATCACTTACACCAACTTAACAACGAATGGCGGTCAACTACACCTCCCCCCCGCCCACCCCGCATGGCTCGGCCTACGGGTTAACCCGTAGCAATGCACGGGCACTTAAGCTAGTTATTAATAATATATGAAAGGCATATTCTCTCTTTCTTTCGGACTCAATAATATGTCTGATGGGTTTCGCAGCATAGTAAATCAAAAAAATTCTACAGATGCGAATGGGAAAGCCAAGATCTAATCTAGGAGATGCAATCAACGAGAGGGATAGATGAGATCTTCATACCCGTGAAGAAATCGCACAGCGGAAACGTTCAACAGAACGTGATTGGTGTAGTCGTACTCGCCGTCTCCTCCTCGCGATCCGATCCGATCCTACGCTGCAAGTGGCGGCGCCTCCGAGAGAAGCACACGTACGGTGCCGCGACGTCTCCTCCTTCCTTGGTCTAGAAAGTGGGGTGGAGAGATAGATTGGATCTGCAGCACGACGGCGTGGTGCTATGGTGGAGAGTTTCTGCAGCAGGGCTTCGCCTACACGCAGTCCGGAGAGAGAGAGAGAGGTAGGGCAGCAGCTGGCGGCTAGGGTTTGGGGTTGAGGGGAGGGTGCGCCCCCTGCCCACCTTATATAGGGGGCTGGCGGGCCCCCTTGCCCCCTCCTCCAAGCCCTAGGGCGGCGGCCCCAAGGGTGGAGTGGGGGGCAAGTCTTCCCCCCCCCTTCTAGAAGGTTTCCTAGGGTTTCCCCTAGGGTTTTGGCCGGCTGGGCCTATGGGGCCTTGTGCCCCTGGCCCAATGCTGCCAGGGCACTCCCTCGTAGTCCCACGCACCCCTCCGACAAGTGGGGCCACATTGGTCCCACTCCGGAAGCTTCTAGAACCTTCCGGTACAATACCGAACATTTCGAAACGATTCCGAAATCCAAAAACTGCTTTCCTTTATATGAATCTTATTCTCTGGACCATTCCGGAACCTCTCGTGATGTCCTGGATCTCATCCGAGACTCCGAACAAAAATTCATAAACCATTTATCCATTCTATCCTAGCGTCGAGACACGTTAAGTGTGTGACCCTACGGGTTCGAGAATATGCAGACATGATCTTCTATCAATAATCAACAGCGGGATCTGGAAACCCATATTGACTCCCACATATTCATCGATGATCATATCGGATGAACCACGATGCCAGGATTCAATTAATCCCATATATGTATTCCCTTCGTCACGCGATATTTTACTTGCCCGAGATTCGTTCGTTGGCATCGGCATACCTAGTTCAATCTCGTTCACAGCAAGTACTTTACTCGTTCCGTAATCCGATATCACTTTGTGATTAACTCCGTAACCACGTGCTTGCAAGCGGTGTTGATATCGATTACCGAGTAGGCCCGAAGTATATCTCTCTGACTTGGGAGGGACAAATTCCATCTCGATACATACAACCCAACAAGTACTTTTCGATCACCTGAGAGACACCTTTATGATCACCCTCACATAGGATGACATTTGATGACCTCAAAGCTTTCTTCCGATACCAGGGAGTTGTATTATCTCATGGTCTAAGGAATACAATACTTGACATAGGAAAAAGATTCACAAAGATGAACATAATGACACGATCTAATTGCTCTGCTTAATTTGGGTCTGTCCATCATCTCATTCTCCTAATGACATGATCTCATTATTAATCGACAACTCATGTATATGGTTAGGAAACCTTAACCATCATTAATCAATGAGCTAGTCCATAGAGGCGTACTAGGGACACGGTGTTGTTCATAAACCACACAAGTATCAAAGTTTCTGCTTAATACAATTCTAGCATGGGATATAAACTTTATCATGAACAAGAATTATAATAATAACATTTTTATTATTGCCTCTAGGGCATAATTCCAACAGTCTCCCACTTGCACTAGAGTCAATAATCTACTTTACATATGGCAACAATCTAACACCCATGGCATTAAGGTGATGATCATGTTTTGCTCGTGGAAGAGGTTTAGTCAACAGATCTGCGACATTCAGATCCGTATGTACTTTGCTAATATTTAGATCTCCATCTGCTATATAATCTCGAATTATATGAAAACAGCAGTTGATGTGCTTGGTCTTTGGATGATATCTTGGTTCCTTAGCCAGTGCTATGGCGCCAGTGTTGTCGCACAATATTTTCAGTGGGTCCAAGGCACTTGGAACCACACCAAGCTCAGTGATGAAGTTCCTGATCCAAACTCCTTCACTTGACGCTTCTGAAGCAGCCATGTATTCCGCTTCTGTTGTAGATCCCGCGATCACGCTTTGCTTGTAGCTTCTCCAGCTCACACTACAAGGAATGTGTCAAACTATGACGTTTTGGTAGTGACCCTGAATGAAATCGTCATAAATTTATGACGATTCTACACTAGATGGTCGTAAGCTATTTGGGAGGGCCAAATCTTTATTAAACTATGACGATTTCGTGAAAAACGTCGTAATTTCTATGGACAAAATCGTCATAATTTCTAGACAGGTTGAGATATAAGAGAGGGTCAATATCAACCGTAGGATGTAAACATAATAAACGGATAGGATGGTGAAGTGTGGAAACTTGTTGTGGATCGGTGACCTGGCATCCAGCACGGCGAATATTTGCGTGTATCGTGCGCTGCTGCGCGCACACGCTCGAATATTTTGGCGCACACACAACCTCCATCCTCTAACCCTAATATCTTCCCAGCCGCCACACCACTCCCATCTCCCCAGCCACCACACCACGCCCATCTTCGGTCGCCCCTTCTCCTTCCTCACTGTAGGCGATCCCCTCATCCTCCTTCCAGATCGAACGCTGCCGCCACTTCTCCCCTGGCCGACAGCTCCCCTCCGGCGCCGCCCTTCTCCCCAAGCCATGACCGTCCTCCCCTCCGCCATCTCCACCTCCACTCAATTTCACCTGGCCCCGCCACCACCTACCTCCCCAGATTTGGAGCCGATGTGCCCGGCCCAATCTGTTGTGCCCCAGATCTCCCTCTCCATCTTCTTCTCCCCTCCCCGATGACAAACACGGGAAGCAGCGCCACCCGAGCAAGATCCCCTCTCCATCTTTGTCAGGGGGCTAGACGCCACGGACGCTCCTCCTTTCCCCCACTGTCCCGTCGGCGGCAGCCTCATCATCGACTACGCGGGCCTAGAGCGTCCACTCCGAGTACCTCACCTACTTAGAGGCCCGCGTCGGTGCTCCACTACGGATCCCTCACCGAGCAGGGCAGCTCATGCTATACGGTGTGGAGCTCAAGGATTTGAAGCCGCGTTGGCAGATCGTGCTGGTGAGCCAGGAGCCGGTGCTGGTGAGCCAGGAGGAGGCAATGGAGGAGGCTGCCAGGGTCGCCAAGGCCCACTCCTTCATCATCAAGCTTCCTGACGGCTACGACACGCAGGTCCATCTCATCTCGCTTTCACCAGCATTTTTTCCTCGTCACATCCATCGTTTCTGCCTTTGCCATGGAGTAGATATATAGATTTCTATGCTAGATACCCTCCTCAGATTGGGTGCTTGCTATTTATTTGCTTGTTAGGAAACAACAACACATTATTGCTATGATGTAACGAGATACTATTCGCTGGAGGGAGTAGCAAGTAAACTAGCTAGCTGCTGCAGTTCTTGAAGATGGCACTATTCAAATTAAGATGTTTTCTTGTCAATACCCGAAGTTTTTTATAGAAGAATAAGGACTTGAACATGTAAAACACCCGTAATTTCTAGTATGCATCACTCATGATTAGCCCTTTATTTGTAAAACACCAGTACTTGTCAATACCTGAAGGTTTGGAAAAATGTTGCCACTGCTTAGATGAAGTGCATGTGGTTAGTTTGATTCCACTGACCATAGCCAGCGCGCTACTTTTCCATAATAGGAGATAATGCTTAGTCTGGCACCCATGCAATCTCTTGAGATGTTCAGTTTATTCTTTTAATTGTTACTAAGGCTCATCAGGCTCCCACTATTAATTCTCTGTAGCAATGGTTAGTCTCCAATCAAGTTCATATTCTGTGTGAGAGATGCGCCCTTAAATCCCTATGCTCCTAGCATGTCACTGGCACACGATTTCATCCATCTTCATGTAAATATTTCAATTTTTGATTCTTACAATTGTGTTTTTCTTATATTTTCAGAGCTTATGTGTGATGCTGTAAAACTGTAACACTCTCATGCATCAACTAGAATATTATGCCATGTGATGCACTGATGATGTAATCCTGTAACATTCTCATGCTTCAACTGGGATATTTATTTCTTATGCCTGTAATTGTTTTAGGGCGGTAAAAACTGACACTGACAACTATTGATTCACATGCCTCACTTATTAATATATCTTATTTGATAGAAGATACCCCATTTGATAGAGATGGGAGGGCTTAGGCCACTCCTACTCATTTATTTCAGTCATTTGTCAGATTTCTAGAATGCGTGGCAAATGAATAGTACAGTCTCAAATAACCATTTTTATGCCACCGTAAAAATGCATGTTTGGTGCACTACCACCTTTTATTTCTTCAAATGCTACAGATTGATTTGGTCTGTATTTCTTCTAACAAAGATGATAACAGCAAAGATGGTTTTGCTGTATATGATTTAGGTGTTGTACTTTGTTATTTGACATTGATTTGGTTTGTACTTCTTTTAGCAAAGATGATAACAGATTTTCTTATAACTATGGCACCACTATGAACCAGTTCATTGATTGGTTGAAGAATAGAGTGTTGCTGCTTTGGTAATTGCCTTCACTTTCTCATTCTTACTATTTGTATGTTCTGTAACAGCCGCTGCTGCTGCTTTCCTTCAATGGACACGACGGCCTGCTCCCGACCGAGATCCTCCACTGACGACACAAGGATGTCATGCTATAGGAGACCCAGCGACAAGCATCCCATGAGGAGCACTGTAGCATGCCTTTGCTAGCACCTGTTAAGGTCTTTTCCCACCTCCTTTGTATTGTTGTTAGGCTTGGTTAAAGAAATGCATGAATTGCTTCTTTCCTTTGTATACAAAAGCATTCTATTGCTGACCATGATCATGTGTTTGTTGTTGGTGTGCAAGTATACATAACCAGGAAGAGAACTTGCATCAGGCTTGGTACTGGCTGGTTAGTTGTACCTCTTTTCTGTAGCAGTAGCAACTTGGTGGAAAATACCCCTGGGACACTTCATTCTCGGGATTAGATAAGTATTCGGTTTAACCTATTAAATGCAAATATCCAAACTGCTTGTGGCATGAATTTTACTTTATGTGAGATTATAAATTGTGAAAATGGATGTATGTTTCTGCTGGTTGTGCATGAAGGTGTTCAGATATTTCTGTGATAGAGATTTTAGATCTTGAATTCGTACATCTTTTATTTATGATGATCTTACTTTTGGTGTTGTTGTAAAATGTTACACATACTTCATGCTTGATTGTAATTTTGGACATACTGATAGACAAACTGGGAGACAATGTAGCTGCTAGTATATATATGTGTTCTTTATTTTCTTCCTAGTTGGTCTACGTTATTGTTTGAAGATGTTGATTTTGTTGTCTACATAACCTATTTCCTCTCTTTTATAAGGGTTACATGCTGAAGGTGGAAGAATAAAAGGGATTCAGTACTCAATAGAGAGCAGATAGTCATATTTTTGAAGCTTAGTAGATAGTCATATGTTCGATGTGGGTGATTTGAGCTATGGAATTTTTGTAATATACTACACTATATATTTGTAGTGGTTTTATATTCCTCGGTGACGTGCACTATGTACTGATTGTAATATATGTTTTAATTTTTATTATCATTCATGAACAATAATGTGATTTGGGCTGTATTTAAGAAATATTGTCTATTTTCTGCAAGTATGTCTGAAATAAATCAAATGCTAGATAGGCTTAAAAAGGGTTACAGCCCGTCCAACATTGGACTAGAGAAATGTAAAATTTTGAGTAAATGGTTGAAAATTAAAAAGAAAACGGACCTTAAAAATACTAAGGCCCTGAATGTAGAAAAGGCCAAAATGTTTGGCTTGGCCCAAGTAATCAACCGAGTTTACAGAAAATTTGATGGACCACATTATTGGGCTTGGCCCATACAAATGGCAGAAATGGACCAGGCTGATTGTGTGCCACGTAGGCTCAGCCACGTAGGATATGACCTGGAGAGGCCAGTTTGCCCATGACGATATTGGATCGTCATAATGGTTATGATGATCCAATATCGTCATAGAACGTTATGACGATTTCACTAAAATCGTCGTTATAGTTCATTTGCGACGCTCAGCTTTCGACGATTTCAAAATCGTCATAGAATCGTCATAAATGGACTATTGTGATGATTTTGTGATGAAAATAGAGGGTCATATATAGCCAGATTCCTTGTAGTGTCACAGCTCCACCATTCAAAATATAAACGTATCATATCTAAGATTTAGAATCATCCGAGTCGGTGTCGAAACTAGCATCGACGTAACCTTTTAGGACGAGATGCTCATCACCTCCATAGATCAAGAACATTTCTTTAGTCCTATTTAAATACTTTAGGATGTTCTTTACGGCTGTCCAGTGTTCCACTCCTGGATCACTTTGGTATCTGCTCGTCAAACTAAGAGCATTGGACACATCCGGTCTAGTACATAGCATGGCATACATGATAGAACCTATGGCCGAGGCATATGGAACTTTGCTCATAGTTTCTCTATCGTTTACCGTAGCTGGACACTGAGCCTTGCTCTATATCTTACCTGACAACATGGGCACTGAACCTTTCTTTGCCTTATCTATTCTGAACCTTTTCAGAACTTTGTCTAGATATGTACTTTGGCTTAAAGCTATTAGGCGTCTTTGTCTATCTCTATAGATTTTGATGCCTAATATATAAGCAGCTTCTCCTAGGTCTTTCATTGAAAAACATTTATTCAAATAACTCTTCACTTCGTTAAGCATACCAATGTCATTTCCAATAATCAATATGTCATCCACATATAGTACTAAAAATTTCACTGAGCTCCCACTCACTTTCTTGTAGATACAAGCTTCGTAGAAATTTGGAACAAATCCAAAGCTCTTGATCACTTGATCAAAACGAAGGTTCCAACTCCGAGATGCTTGCTTCAGTCCATAAATGGAACGCTGAAGTTTGCACACCTTATCAGCATTCTTAGGATCGACAAAACCTTCGGGTTGCATCATATACAACTCTTCATCAATGTTGCCATTGAGGAACGCAGTCTTGACATCCATCTGCCATATTTCATAATCATGAAACGCAGCAATTGCTACTAAAATCCGAATGGACTTAAACATCGCTACGGGAGAGAAAGTCTCATCGTAGTCAACACCTTGAACTTGCCGAAACCCTTTTGCGACAAGCCGTGCTTTATAGACAGTAACATTACCATCCGCGTCCGTTTTCTTCTTGAAAATCCATTTGCACTCAACGGCCTTACGGTCGCTAGGAGGGTCCACCAAAGTCCATACTTGGTTTTCGCTCATGGATCCCAATTCGGATTTCATGGCCTGTAGCCATTTCTCAGAGTCTGGGCTCATCATTGCTTCCTCATAGTTCGCAAGTTCATTGTTGTCTACCAACAAGACGGTTAAGACAGGGTTGTCGTACCATTCAGGAGGGGCACACGACCTTGTCGACCTGCGAAGTTCAGTAGTAGCATCGTTCGAAGTTTCATGATCCTCGTCATTAGCTTCCTCTATTGTTGGTGCAGACGGCACTGGAACAATTTCAGGTGCTGCGCTACTCTCCAACTCGAGAGAAGGTTCAATAACCTCGTCTAGCTCTACCTTCCTCCCACTCACTTCTTTCGAGAGAAACTCCTTCTCAAGAAAGGATACGTTCTTTGCAACAAACACTTTGCCTTCGGATCTGTGGTAGAAGGTATACCCAATCGTTTCCTTAGGGTATCCTATGAAGACGCATTTCTCCGCTTTGGGTTCGAGCGTTGTCCGGCATCAATTTCTTGACGTAAGCTTCGCATCCCCAAACTTTAAGAAACGACAACTTAGGTTTAGCACCAAACCATAGTTCATACGGTGTCATCTCAACGGATTTAGATGGTGCCCTATTTAAAGTGAATGCAGCGGTTTCTAATGCATAACCCCAAAATGATAACGGCAAATTTGTAAGAGACATCATTGATCGCACAATATTTAATAGAGCTTGATTCCGGCGTTCAGACACACCATTGCGCTGTGGTGTTCCGGGTGGCGTGAGTTGCGAAACGATTCCGCTTGCTTTAAGATGTGTGAGAAAATCATAACTCAAATATTCACCTCCACGATCGGATCGTAGAAATTTAATATTCCTGTTACGATGGTTTTCCACTTCATTCTTAAATTTTTTGAACTTTTCAAACGTTTCAGATTTATGTTTCATTAAATAGATATACCCATATCTACTTAAGTCATCAGTAAAAGTGAGAAAATAGCGATATCCATCGCGCGTCGAAACACTCAATGGTCCGCATACATCGGTATGTATGATTTCCAACAAGTCCGTTGCTCGCTCCATTATTCCGGAGAACGGGGTTTTGATCATCTTGCCCATAAGGCACGGCTCGCACGTGTCAAATGATTCAAAATCAAGAGACTCCAAAAGTCCATCAGAATGGAGTTTCTTCATGCGTTTTACACTAATATGATATAGACGGCAGTGCCACAAATAAGTTGAATTATCACTATCTACTTTGCATCTCTTAGCCTCAATGTTATGGATGTGTGTTTCATTGCTTTTGAGATTCAGAAGAAATAAACCATTCACAGCAGGTGCATGACCATAAAAGATGTTATTCATATAAATAGAACAACCATTATTCTCCAATTTAAATGAATAACCGTATTGCAATAAACACGATCCAGATATAATGTTCATGCTCAACGCAGGCACATAATAACACTTATTAAGGTTTAAAACTAATCCTGAAGGTAAAACTAAGGAGAGCGTGCCGACGGCCATCACATCAACTCTTGATCCATTGCCAACGCGCATCGTCACCTCATCCCTTGAGCCGCCGTCTATTCTGTAGCTCCTGTTTCGAGTTACAAATATTAGCAACTGAATCAGTATCAAATACCCAGGCACTACAACGAGCGCTAGTAAGGTAAACATCAATAACATGTATATCAAATATACCTTTAATGGTGCCAGCCTTCTTGTCCGCTAAGTACTTCGGACAGTTGCGCTTCCAGTGACCCTTGTCCTTGCAATAGAAGCACTCAGTGTCCGGCTTAGGTCCAGACTTGAGCTTCTTCTCAGCAGGGGCAACGCGCTTGCCGCTGCCTTCCTTGAAGGACTTCTTTGCACCCTTACCTTTCTTAAAGCTAGGGGTCTTGTTGACCATCAACACATGATTATATTTCTTGATGTCCACCTCCGCATCTTTCAGCTTAGCGAAAAGCTCAGTGATCGTATCAGTGGAACCAATTTGATTGTGAGTAACTACAATATCGAACATTCTGAAACGATTCCGAAATCCAAAAACTGCTTTCCTTTATATGAATATTATTCTCCGGACCATTCCGGAACCTCTCGTGATGTCCTGGATCTCATCCGAGACTCCGAACAAAAACTTATAAACCATTTATCCATTCTATCCTAGCATCGAGACACGTTAAGTGTGTGACCCTACGGGTTCGAGAATATGCAGACATGATCTTCTATCAATAATCAACAGCGGGATGTGGAAACCCATATTGACTCCCACATATTCATCGATGATCATATCGGATGAACCACGATGCCAGGATTCAATTAATCCCATATATGTATTCCCTTCGTCACGCGATATTTTACTTGCCCGAGATTCGATCGTTGGCATCGGCATACCTAGTTTAATCTCATTCACAGCAAGTACTTTACTCGTTCCGTAATTCGATCACTTTGTGATTAACTCCTTAACCACATGCTTGCAAGCGGTGTTGATATCGATTACCGAGTGGGCCTGAAGTATATCTCTCTGACTCGGGAGGGACAAATTCCATCTCGATACATACAACCCAACAAGTACTTTCTGATCACCTGAGAGACACCTTTATGATCACCCTCACATAGGATGACATTGATGACCTCAAAGCTTTCTTCCGATACTAGGGAGTTGTATTATCTCATGGTCTAAGGAATACAATACTTGACATAGGAAAAAGCTTCGCAAAGATGAACACGATGACACGATCTAATTGCTCTGCTTAATTTGGGTCTGTCCATCATATCATTCTCCTAATGACATGATCTTATTATTAATCGACAACTCATATCTATGGTTAGGAAACCTTAACCATCATTAATCAATGAGCTAGTCCATAGAGACGTACTAGAGACACGGTGTTGTTTATAAACCACACAAGTATCAAAGTTTCCGCTTAATACAATTCTAGCATGGGATATAAACTTTATCATGAACAAGAATTATAATAATAACATCTTTATTATTGCCTAGGGCATAATTCCAACAATGTCTAGCCCAACCTCAAAGGAACTTACGTAAAAGCACAAATTTTATTATTGCATCGCTGTATAGGCGTTTGACCACTAACAGGGTTCTCCCAAATAGCCTTTACCATCTCATGGAAACCATCATGAATCATCCAGCCAAGTTCAAATTTAAACTCATGCTTAGATTTTTGTGGAGGTATTCCAACAGATACAATTAAAGGAGCATGATCCGATAAAGCCTCAATACGCTCTAGAGCACGAGCGGTTACCATGGGGAACTTCTCATCTCACTCGGTATCCATAAGCATCCTATCTATTTTTTCGTATGTTGGGTCCGGAAGACTATTATCCCAAGTAAACTTTCTTCCTAACATGATAACCTCCCTGAAGTTCAAGTTGTCTATGACAGTGTTAAACAGAAAAGGCCAATGTTCATCAAATCTGTCCTGACTTTTCTGGTGAGAAAATCTTAGCAAATTAAAGTATCCACCTATAAGTATAGGATATGAATTGCCCTTTGCTAGATTCACCAACTTGCGTAAAAAGTCAGCTTTATAAACATCCTGGGCGGCTCCGTAAACACCGACTAGAGACCCCTCAGCTTTGTTATGTATATGGAGTTTAATAAAAAAATCCAAACAAACTAGCTAATACTTCCATAGTCTCATCTCTGACGCCTAAAAGGATCCCCGGGATCTATCCCGCGGCGGATGTGATATCCATATAAAGTCAACTCCACCAGAAAGGCGATTGGATAGAGCTTGTGAACAGTCACGTCTATCAATCTCAGAAATACCCAAAAAATCCAACTTATAATCTCTCACACAGTCGACAAAAAACAAATGTTTAGCCAGGTCACGAAGAGCTCTGCTATTAGAAAACATGTCATTCATTGAGAAACAGTAGGAGATTTGGATACACGGGGCCTCTTTCGAGACTTCTGACTCTTTGATCTACGACTAGATGCTTTAAGTTCATACTAAGAACCAAGACCAGTCTCATCAAAGTCCACCTCTGACACATGTCCCCCAATGAAGAGAACATGAGAATGCATTAGTATAAAGTTTAGAAGTGCCCTTATTGGGGTTTTCATATATGCCTATGCTTGTGCTTAATAATGTTAGAGATATCCGTAGCTAGAGGCTACCATGGACATAATTATATTTAGAACAATTGTGAGTTATATGTTGTGTAATTCCTTATATAACTAATTGGAGAGTATAGAATTGTTTTGGAACTCTTTATATAACTCTGCAATAATTATAAACCGATCCTTCTTGTACAGACTCGCATAACATAGAACTGCCCATTTGAGGTGCCCGTTAGAGCATCTCTAATAGCTGTCCTATAATAGGGCACTATATTTTGGTTCTTGTGTTGTATGTGGAGGTGATCCTTTGTTGGTCTGTTGTGGTGCATGTGATGTACAACAAACGGACTTGAGCTGGTCCAGCCAGTGGCGGTCAGCCGCGGTGCTAGAACAACAGAGTGTCAGCAGAGTGCCCTAGCACTCGTGAAGGGGATATGGAGGTGGCCAGGAGGGAGGGACTCATGGATAGCCCTTGGCTCTAACTACTTCCACCCTTATTGCGGTAAGTTCACCACAACTACAGTACAAGTGGCCTTTTCGTCAGATCCATGATTTAGGTTGAGTTGCTAGTTCTTTCCTTATCTACGTGCTCCGTGATAGCATGGTTACCAGCCCATGATCTAGGACCAGTCGTGTTGTTGTATTATGATTTTGTCACTGATATGCTGGCTGCTGGGTGCCCTCTTTAAAAAAATTGACACTTGTAGATATTTCAATAGTTTATGCATGGACATACTTTATTATGGACATCATTTAGCTTATAACTAAAGCCACTGCACTGAATTGTTAATCTTTGCTATTCTTTTGGAGCAGTTAATCCCGCTATTTTATGGGTTCAGATACCTGCAGTGAACAATTGTACTTGGGATTAGATACATGAATGTTACTTCCCTGTTTATGTGTTCTACTCTATAAGAATAGTAGGCTAGCATGCGAGCTCCAAGCTCCTCTATGCTTAGAAGCTTCATTAGAAGTATCGTCTATCTTGCTTTGCTTTGAACTCGCTTGCACTTATGATATTGATTTGATTCGCAATGCAATGCTACGTCATCTTTTCCATGTACCGATACTTGTTTCTTAACTGCAGGTTTTGGAAGCCTGGGAGAATATTGGCTGATGTATGATTCCGAGCTATTGAGCAAGAAGTCGAAGCTGATCATTCCCCATTCGCGTGAGCAAAATTTGAATGCTCCGGTTGTATTGGTTGTGGGCTCTATGCAAAGTTAAGGTCTAGGACTGTTATTTGGACTCCTATTATGGACTGTCAATCTGTTGTTTGACTACTTATATGTTATGATTTATGGATTGTCCTGATGTCTATATTTGGCATGGTTTTTTGTGGTAAAGATGGGGGCATATTGCACACGGCCCTCGTGTTGTTTCTTTGGCATGAAGACATCGGTGGGCTGCACATTTTCATCATCGGAGCTATTGTTTCTTTGGCATGATCCATGATGGTGAAGATGGCGAAACTGGTAGCAACGGGCTCTGGCGTCATCTTTGGCGTCATCTTTGGGTTTGTCCGTGGGGGAAGACGGTGTCTACAGCTAAATGTTACTACCCTTCCAAAATTATAAGATGTTTTGGTAGCCTAAACCAGCATACCAAAACGTTTTACATTTCGAAACAAAAGCAATATCTTTTATTCTAACTTGTTTAGATGCCCTAAATTTGAAGTCTTCTCATTTCATATCTTCGTAACAGCTGAGAATACAATCAATAATAGATGGCATACAACTACACGAGTGAGTGCCGTAGCATCCTTCCAACACAATCCAATACATTAATATACTCCCTCTGACCAGGGACAAAAATACACCCATATCTAGACAAATTTGAGTCAACTCATATGAGTCAGAGGGAGTAATAGTCTAACATGGATATAAAGTTGAGTTGCATCCCAAACACAGTAGCAGCAGACAGAAAAGCACGTGCTTATGCTAATAGGTTACATAGGCTGGGGTTGGTGATCCTCATCTACACCATCGCCCATATAGCTGTGCCACGTTGGATAGCACCAACAAGGCTTAGGCACAGGCCATCTGTTAAGAAGTTACAACAAAAAAGATAGGATGCTGAGTAATAGCATATGAACATAGATATGGAAGGTGTGTCACTGAAGGTGTAATACCTGTTTGGGTTATGATCGTTGATCAAATCAGCAGCACCAGACCTACAGATAGAACAAAATTTCTTTAATTTCAAGAAGAAAAGCATGCACAACAGTTCACATGTCTAATTCGGTTACCAACACTACATTCGGTTAGGGATTCAGGTTGTAATGACCCAAAATTCAGTTAGGAACACTAAAAGGATTACACAAAGTCTTGTGAAGGCAAATGCATCCGTCAGGTTGTAATGACCCAAAAGCTATGAAGCACTTGCAAACGACACAAAAATCTACATTAATATAGAAAATAGCATACTTAGCATACAAACTCCTCAAGACTTCGAGCACTAAATTCCTGGGCAGGTACGGAGTTTCTTCTGAGCTGTAGAAATCCATGCCAATAAAATTCCCATAACAATCAATAAGAGGCCCTCCAATCCCAGCCTAGCACAAAAACAGAAGTAGTAGTAAAGAAAGATGATATTGCAAATCTTAAACAGATTAAAAATGTAAATATTATCGCATGTAGCATACCTTTGTGATTTTACATGTGGACATCTTAAGCTCTTTGCAATCGAATTCACTTGGCTTGTCAATCAAAGTCCCACCTGTGGCTATTAATTTGCCAGATTCGTACACGCGCCCTACAGCTGCTACTTCCCCACACGGTTCAGTTTGCAACTGATCAAAGATTTGCACTGTCCGAGTACAGCGATAATCCTTGATGGTGATGATGGCGATGTTGTAATGTAAATTGCAACATTGCAATGTGCCGGTGGCATGTTCATTATTTGGAAGGCACACTTCAATCTGCTACGATAAAGCTAATGAGATTAACCAAACAGAAAATTGCAGGGCTAACCAGTATTAGCAGAACCGACCTTCAAGTTGTCAGGAGCCTTAGCTTCATTGTCAGAATTTCTAACCAAACTCGCCGAAGTTAGAACTATTGTTGTGAGCTCATTGCAGCCTATAAATATGCCTGTGCAAGCAAAAAACATTGTATCTCCTACAAAAGAATTATTGAGATCATTGTATTAGTACTGGAACATGAAAACAAATACAGATCGAAAAGTGATGAGCTTATTATATACTCAGTACCACTGAATGAAGCCAGTGCGACAACACTTTGAGACATATCTGAAGCAACTTTTTCTGAGAGTTCACTCCAGATATCTTCATCAAATTCCTCTTCAAAACTACAAAGCAAACGCATGCCAGCTGGTTGCAGAATCAAGGTGCAGTAGTTAAGGCAGTGCTGGATATATATAGCAGTGAACTGAATGTGTGCAGCAAAATAGAGTAATCAGCACAAGAAAAAGAAATAACTTACAGTCAGCCAAAACTGGTAAGGGATATCCTTTCGACCTTATCTTATTCCTAGCAGCCTCCTTAGATACTGGTGCAACATGGTGGAGTGATTGATCAACTATATATATGTGTGTAACTAATAGCAATCAGGAAAACTGAAAGCAGAGGGGCTTACTAGCATCACCATGAGTTGGCCAACTACGACCAGGGAATAATTGTTCAAAACGGTCTCCAGGTGCTGGTGCCACAACATAAAGCAATTAATAACTATGTATTACCGCATTACCAAAGATAGATAACTAACATTAGAAGTGGTAGGTCCAACCTGATAGGCCTTCTGGATCACAGTAATGGCATGCCAACTGTTTCTCTTGCATTCTTGAGCTGCCTACAGTCAAAAAGACAAGGCAAAGAGTAAGCAGAATTTAAGACAGAAGACGCCGAAAAAAGTGTTATGCGGTACAGGACATGATTATATTCTTATATTGCATATCCATGTATTTAGTATTAAAAAATAAGCATAGACGGGTACTTGAGAAATGAGTGTGCTCTTCTGGCAAGGAAACTACAAACGTCTCCATTATGGTGATGAATTTCCAGATAGTTCATAATTTAGCTGTACTTGAGAAGCAAGAATTAAGTGTCGACGTGTCGCAACTTGTCGCTGGGGTGGCGACACATTGACTTGTCGTGACAATTCTCGACAACTACCAGACTTGTCGATGGGGTGTCAAGCTGTAGCTACTAAAAAAATTACTAAGTAACTAGTCTACTCCAAAGTCTTGATCTTTATCCTCTGTCATCATTGCCATCATCATCGCTCTCCATGTCACTGTCATTCATTTCTTCTTCCAGTTCAACCCTCAATTCTGGATCATTGACAATCAGATTTCTAGGGCCCCTTCCATCAGATTTCTAGGTCTCCTTCCATCAGATTTCAGCCCTCAAGAGGGAGAAAAGTTACCTGCTTCTGCTGCTGCCGACGATGGACTGGTGGTGGTGTAGCCTTGGGAGGTGCTCACGACCCAGGTAGGGAGTTGGAGAGCAGGGGAGAGGCGGCGGCGGCACCGGCGAGCCGGCGGCGGCCATGTGAGAGAAATCGCCAGGGGAGGGGAACCAAAGGAGAGGCGGCTGGGGGAGGGAGCTCACAACCTATTTCTGGGGGAATAGGGTTTCACGGGCAACATTATATCCCATCCTCAAAAAAAAATTCCTGGCCTCAACTTGTCGCTCGACTAGTTGACAGAGACAAGTCGCGGTTTGTCGCCGACAAGTCAACTTGTCGATCGATAAGTTCAAGTTGTCGTGTCGCTTCAACGTGTCGTAACTCGATTTGCGACACGTAGACTTGTCGTGCGACAAGTCGCGACTTGTCGAGCGACACTTAATCCATGTTGAGAAGTGAGTGTGCTCTTCTCACCTTCTAAACAGGACATGTGAGATGGGGACAATGTTTTCAACTTGTATGTTGTTCCTTTGCATTTATAATTTTCCACAGCGAACTACTGCCGCGCGACAAGTCTACGTCTCAGATCAGCTGATTTAGACCTCCTGCAGAATTTGGTAAAATTCATTAGAGTAAATCCAAAAAAGGTATACCATGTACTACATGTGTGTATAAATACAAAAAATGTGCAAACTGAAATGACAAAGAAGGGACTACGAAGACAAAATAGGGGATTGGAGTCAGATACTAAATGTGTTCTGCTGTGTACTGTGCCAATAATGAAAACGAGGAAAGGCAAACCAGAGAATGACAACACAAAAGAGCACAATTAAATTACATTCCAAATTATTATAAAATTTCCTAAGAATGTGTAAAATCCAACCAGAGACTATATAGCTCATCAGTGCAGGGAGTATAGAGGGCATATTTTTCGGCACATACTTTCCGAAACCCAGCGATGAATTCCAGCATTGTACTCCTTGGTATGAAAGCAGTCCCCTCTTCAGCATAACAGCTCAACCCAACAATGTTCCCAAGAAAATCAACAAGGAGTTGTCCAGCTGGAGCCTAGAAAAGGAACAAGGTGGTGCTCAGTCAGGCAGAAAAAGCTAGTGATGTTGAGTGAGATTTTGCATAACTGAAGGAGGAGAGTAACTTTGATGTGAAAATTATAAAGTTTGGTGCATATAAATTAAATCAATCATATCAATTATTATTTTAACCATGCATAGAAGTAAAAGAGAAATTAACAGTGTACAATACAAGTTTCATGTGTTGAGATTGCAACCTCTTTGCCGGCAACCGTCCCAGTGGTGACCTTAAGTTTTCCTGAGCTGAAGCAGCCGCGAACAGCAACTACCTGATTGCAAGACTCGGGCTGCTGAGGGTGATCTAGACATGTTGCGCGAAGACAACCACCTTTTTGCAAGACATTGAAAACACCAAGATTGTGTTTTAAGTCATGAAATATCAAAATTCCTTTGACAACTTGATTATTTGGAAGGTACACTTTAGTCTGGAGTGAAACAACAATGTATAATAGCAGTCAGCTGAATGATTACCAGCAAATAGACGTACAATTTTTTTGGCAGTACCAACCTTCCTTCTGCATCTGTTCTCTCTATCATCATCACTAGATCTAAAATCGCTTAATGAAGTCAGAACATATGTTCTAGATTTGGAGTGATCGAAAACTATCCCTGTGCATACGGGGTGCATGGTGCCACCTGCACAGGAAGTTAGTTTCAATCACAAACTGCATGCAGAGTGATGATTACTCCCTCCGTTTGGAAATATAAGATGTTTTAGGTTTGTGAATGATATGTATCTCGACACCTTTTAGTGTACAGATTCATTTGAACCTATACTAAAAGATGTCTAGATACATATCATTCACAAACCTAAAACATCTTATATTTCTAAACGGAGGGAGTAGATAGCAATATGCAAAAGTAACTGATGTGTATAAGTAAGCACCCTCATCGAATGGAGTAAGTGATACAACACTTTTAGCCAAGTTTGAGGAAACATGTAAACGGAGTGTGCTCCAGACTATTCGACAAGAATCACTTGAGCTGCCAAATTCCTCTTCTTCATAAGGGTTAGCCAGATGCAAATCTCCTAGCACTATACAACACAAATGTGAGTGTTACAAATTGTGCAGGAAAGTAAGAATTGGTGAAAAAAAAAACTCACCTCCATCAATTGTGCCAAATTTCCGTTTTCTATTCGAGCACTGAGACAGCATCCTTGCAACCTAGAGAGCAAGGAGGGAATCCGAACATAATTAGCCGAAAAAACAGTGCAGTTCGCGATTAGAGAAAAAAACAGAGTGCAAGCAAAGCGTAGACGAAATCAGGCACGAAAAAGGCAGGAGAAAAAATCAGAAGATATGATAGCACATCCATCCAAAGAACGAGCGCATACTCAATCTACAGCTAATGGAGATCCGATCGTTGTGGCCAAATCAGGGTTACGAGAAGTGGTAGTTAGGAGGAGGGCATGGACAATATTCTATTCCCTCGGAAGATCCATAACTGATGGAGGCTTGGAAGGGCGGCAACTGATGGCGGCGGGGAGGGGGAGGGGGAGGGGAGCGCAGATGATTAGGCCCAGTTCTTTTTTGGTTTCTCCAAGAAGCCGTTCCTTTTCTCAGTTTCTTAGGAAAATCGGTTAAAAAAAATTGAGGCTTTTAAAATAGTTAAGATTAATAAATTTAAAAGCGTCTAAATTTTTTGAACCGGTTTTTTCAGAAAGTTGGAATAGAACATCTTCTGGGAGAAGCCACCAAAAGAACTGGATCCGGTGTGGTGTCGGGGAGTGGAGGACAGGAAGAAGGTGCTCGCCGGTCGAAGACGAGGAAATGTTCCCCGACCGACAAACGAGGTGATGATATGGGCAAATCTGGCCCCTGGTACTGGCCTGGCCCGTGAAGCTCCGGGGTCGTACCTGTACCTGCACCACTCCGTCGTGACTTCTGATGTACTCGGCAGTCCCGGTGGCCTATCTCACGGAAATCTTAAAAAAAAGCACACCTTCGGTATGTGCCGTTGGTTGTTGTCGTGTGTCAAGTGACGTAGTACATTAATATTTTTGTATATTTGGCTCTAAGTATTTTTGTATTTTCTCGTACTTTGACTTTTAATAAAGTTGTACTTTCATGTATTTCTGTGAGTATAGTTATACTTTTACTTAGACGGTGAGTATACTTGTACTTCCTATCTTCAGCCTAAGTACGACTGTACTTTGTGTACTTTGACTCTAAGTACAGTCGTACTTTTGTGTACTTAGTCTGTAAGTATAGTTATACTTTTGTATATAGTTATACAGTTATACTTACATCATTAACTGTTTTATTCTCTTGGGATACCAGCAGCACGCCACCTGTTAAACACATAGCAACTCTAGTCTCGCGAGTAGACCTTTACGAAAATCGGTCTTTTTTAACGATACCCTCAACACATACAAGTTTTTTTCGAACAACCAATATCTATTAATAATAAAGTATGAAGTGTTTCTTACGGGTTTCGTTTTTTCTGAACGGTTTTGTCCATATTAGTTTGAAGCTAATTACCCACCTATACCACCAGTAAGTCAACATACCGGTTTGATAAAAAAATACCAATCACCATGAAAAAAACTCTTCCTCTCACGCACGATTGCTGGAGAAAGCGAAATTAACACTTCGTCTCATGCACGATTGCCGAAAAAAATCGGAACTATTGATAAAACAGTCTATCGTAAATACCCTGTCGATGCATGGTGAGAAGCTGCATCCTCAGTATCCGTCTAGATCACAGTCTACTGGTCCGATCTGGTAGCAGTCCCGTTGATATTCAAGTTGGCATGCAAAAAAATTTGGGAAATGATTAGCCTCCTCCGGGAGATCCATTCCCCGGGTCTTCGTCCCGCACACCACGGGGGTGGGCCCCGCCCACGTTCCATCTCCTCCATGGATTCCTTATCCTTTACTGAAATGAAAAAAATTCCCCCGACAAGTATCTCCTCCTCGCCTAAAGCTCGCTTTGCCACACTCGCCTCCACCCCTACCGCCGGCCCTCACTGCCGTTGATAAAGTACGAAGTGTTTCTTACGGGTTCCACTTTTTCTAGACGGTTTTGCCCATGTTAGTTCGAAGCTAATTACCCACCTATGCCACCGGTAAGTCAACATACCGGTTTGACAAAAAAAATACCAACCACCACGAAAAAAACTCTTCCTCTCACGCACGATTGCTGGAGAAAGCGAAATTAACACTTTCTCTCATGCATGATTGCCGGATAAAATCAGAACTATTGATAAAATAGTCTATCGTTATCGTCGGATTGATGACAAGTACGTCATAGGGGATCTGAAGGCGTTGAGAAGATGGGGTGTGAGTCGTACGGTATTCCGGGATTAGTGAACATAGATTTATCCAGGTTTAGATCCAACTGCGGTGATCGAATCCTACTCCTGCTAGCAACCTAGTAATATATCGGCGAGCGCCGGATGTTACATCGGATTACAAGAGAGGTCCGCCTATACGATTTGGTTGTGGTGATCTATGATCTGGTTGTGATTGTGCCCTAAAGGCTCTCGTAGGTCCGACTTATAAAGGCACCAAGACTTAGGGTTACAGGAGAAACCTATCCGGCTATGTTATAGAGTCGGTAACTAAGTACATCTTGGACTACAGGTAATACTACATGCCTAAACTGGTAAGTCTTTTGGTCCTTGTCGTAGCCGGATTGGATTCCGTCTTCTTTCCCTGACTAGGCCGCCAGTGAAGCAAAGCTCTAACCCGTTGGTGGGCCACCCTGGTCAGCGAGTCCTGTGGATATATCCGGAAAGTATATCCCCAACAGTAGCCTCCGGAAGTCTCCAAGATACAAAGTTGGAATAATCGTCTAGCTTGATGGTTTCTTCGGCTTGCAGAATCTTGAAGGGTTTCCAAAAACTTCATTCAATAACATAGGATTTCGAGTCATCTGAGTCAGATATAACTTTTTTTACTATAGTCATTTCCACGCTCGATTCAAACTTTAGCCAAAATTGGAGATGTGATGCTTCTGACAACTATTCAGACATGTCCTGTCTCTGACAGAATATTCCATCAGCATAACCGTTGGTGGGTCCGCATTTTACGAAACCAATGCATTGTTATTGTGTGCGCACAGAGATAGATGCAACGGAGTCTTCGTGAGGAAGCCATCAGTCACTATTCCTTGACACGTGGCACAAATCCAACGTATTCACACTAATCTTGACGCAGTAGGGTTATATAAAGGGTAAATAAATCCTTTATTTTCTTTATCTGTCCCATTCTCTCCCTTTGTCTCCACGAACACTTCGCCCTCCTCTTCTTCCTTGCTTCCCCTCTGCCACAGAGATCTAAACCAAATCCTCATAGAAAACCAATGGCGGAAGCTTCAGGTTCTGGTGCCGCTGGTCCTTCTATGGCGGATGACAAGGGCTACAAGGGTGTGTGGATGCCATGCGTTCTCGACAATGAGAAGCCGTGGGGCACGGAGGGGGAGGGGCTCCTTCTCGCCGGCGAGCGGGTTCACTTCGGGACTCACCTCGATAGAGGATTGAGTTTCCCTCATTCGGAGTTCTTCACTAAGGTATCTAAACACCACGGTGTCCAACTCCACAATCTTCCCCCAAACTCCATTCTTAAGCTTAGTTTGTATGTTTCCCTTTGTGAGGGATTCATAGGCATTAAGCCAGATCTCACTTTGTTCTGGTACTACTTTGGTACCCGGAAAAATTCTATTACTTCCGGTGTTCCTTATAACACATGCACACTTAGCTTAGTCCTTAGGAGAGATCGCGTCTATCCTAGAATCCAGGCGAGCGAGTCGGTTAGGAGATGGGCCTCCACTTTCTTCTATCATAAGGATAAACCAGCTCCTGGCAAGACGAGAGGTCTGCCGCCTTTTGTCGACGGTGCCGCCGCCCACCAAGAACCTTGGGATGCGGATGCACCGACTCTATCTGCTGATTTGATTCGCGCCAAGAGGCGGATTGAGTTCTTGATGAAGCACCAAGGCCTGCAGGGATCTGACTTAGTCCATTGCTGGCTAATTCGTCAGATTCAAGCACTTCATCACCACGGGGACCGGCTTATGCACACGGTCACCCTTGACAAGAAAGACAACTTGAAGCTGAGTCCAAACACGATCCTCTCCCATGAGTATGAGACCCGTATAAAGTGGTTGATCAAGGAACGAGTGAACCGGAAAATTCTGGGGATCTCCATGCATATGTATACACATGAGACACCTCTGACCCCGGTAAGATATCCCACTACTTTTCTTGCTATTTCGTCATTTGAGCGTTTTTTGCAATACTGAGCTATTTTCAACTTTCAGCTTGCTAACCTCCCTGAGTTGGAGCTTGCTCCTCTCGATGGATATCCTACGGAAGTTGAAGATCTTCCGGAGCAAGAAGAATCTGAAGAAGTACCCGAAGCTGCAAACCAAAAGCGCAAGAATCCGTTTGTATCTGTTGGCCCACAAGTGGTGCCTAATGTTAAGAGGTACATTTCTTCTACCGGATTTTCATGCTATCGAATTATGCTTTCTCTGGATCTTAACGATTATAACATGTTTTTTGTCTAGAGCCAAGTCTTTGATAAAGAGAAAGGGAAAGCCGAAGAAGGTGATGCCCCAGCAGAAGCTGTCAATGGCTTCTCCTGCTGTTGCCCCTCCGACTCCTAATCCAATCCAACCCACAGCGTCAGAGGAGACTCAATCTCCACGCGCTGTCAAAACTGAAGTTGCGTCTCAGAGCTCGCAACCTGACATCGTCATCGACGAATCGGTTAAATATAAGGGTGTACCCTCCATAGGTAATGATCCCTCAGTTAATAATATTGCCGATGATCCCGTGAAAGTTCCAGCCGGCTTCATCCGGAAATCCGATGAAGAGCTAAACAAGGTCGTTGAGGAATGCCTGCGAAGCCAGAACATTTCAGCAGAGGAGGAGGCACAAGAAGCTAAATATGTGAATCTTGCGAAGCTGCTGGAACAAGTTGAAGGCGAAAGAAACTCCGCCTGCTCCTTTTGTGCCGTTGACTCTCACTGAAAAGGTCACGCTCGAGATCAAGACCAGCCTCCATAAGCTTTATCATGAACATGTTGTAAGTTTGTCTTTCCTTCTATTTTATTTTTTCATGTCTTATCTTCTATCCCCCAAGCATGAAGTATGATAGAAATCCGAGTTTGTGCTTATATAGGATGCCAAAAAACGATGTAGTGCAGCCCCCAAGGCTCGTGCTGAAATGAGGTTGAAATTGCAGCCCGAGTCTTAGTAGCAGTCTGACTCTGGTTACTATTCTGACTTACAGAAAGTTAATGTTTACAACCAGGAATTATTGAAGAATATTTATGATAAGCGACGAGTGGTAAAAACTCTTTGTCTTGAAAATTCTCAGTTGCAAGTGAAAAAGGATGAAGCCAAAGGTAAATTCTTCCGACTAACTCTTCTCGAATAGTGTTGTTTAGTCAGATTTTATTTTCCTTCGACTTACTGTTGTTTATTTTCATTCCAGACTTGTTGAAATAGTCTTTCAAACTTTTCGAGAATGCCGAGAACTTCCGAGACTTGGAGTCGGAAAATGCCGGGCTCCGCGAGCAGATCCAGAAACTAAGGGTTGACCACGAACGTAGTGTCGCCAATATTCTGGAGTCCAGCAATCTTGCTACCGAAGAACTTGAATGCTCCATTGCTCGCAAGGACTGAAATCTTGGATGTAAAGGAAGAGCTGGATCGGCAGAAGGACACCACTCAGGCACTTCGGGATGAACTCGGAGTTTGAGATAGGAAAGGACCAAAGTAGATGACTCTATCTTCGGTAAGTTTGACTGTCATTCTATCTTTGATTTTCCTTTGTTTCTTAAATTTTTTCCGACAATATAACGTCGGATTTTGATCTTTGTGCTTTGGACCGTAGGATCTCTCAACCTCCTGGAATCTTCATCATCTGAGTTGCGCACGAGACGTTTTGGGTTAGTCAGAGATCTTATCCATGACTACCGTCATTCTCTTAAAGATATTGGCGAGGTCGTTAATCTTCCCGATCTTCATAAGCTTCCGCCTAAAGGACTGCATGACAAGGCGAAGGATTTGCCTCAGATGGTCCAGGACTAGAATATGTCCTATGCCCGCACAGCTGCACATAATGCTCTAACCATGGTAATGAGCCATCGTGGAAACATGGAAATATGGCAAGTTACCAAGGGTTATGCAACTGAAGACGAAGATGGAAAGAAGCAAAATATTGGAGAGATATGGGAATCTTGTGCCGGGTACGCGTGTCGCGTTGTCGAGATGACCAGCTTTGAGAAGCCATTCTTTACTCCCGTTGTTGTGATCTCGTTGTTGTGCCGCCAATCCCCCCAGCCAAAGCTAAATAAGAATCCGAGGATGATGAGGCGACCGAGTCTGACAAGGTCCTCGTCCCGGAGAAAGATCAAGGCAGCATTGCAGATTCGACAAATCCTTCACCACCTGCAGCATAGAGTTGGAAAAACCGTTGCATTATTCTATGCCAACTGTCCATATAATAATTAAACTACTTTTATTTTGTGGTGCTTATGTGTAAAGAACTGATGCTTTTACTACTTAGCACTTTTGTGTAGTATATTTGATGTGTGCTTGCAAATTTCTTAAGCTCTTTGTGTATACACTTTTTGTTTTATCTGACTCTCCGCCTCGTACCTTTTATGAGCCGACAAACCTTTGGCACGGAAACTTTGTCGAGCAACGGAGCTCAATTGCTAAACTAGTTTAAATTCGGAAACAAAGCCGGCTTCCAGTACCAATAATTCATTTGTCGGAAAATGCCCGTGTCTATGTGTAACACCCCAGTTTTACTTAATCAATATTTAGGGTTGTTTGTGCATTCATGAGCACCATCTTAAAATTGCATGCATTAAGGAAATAAAATGCAAACCCTAAAACCCTAGTTTCCCCTCTTTCTCACACCTTCTAAAATGGTTTTGTATTTTGAACTACAAAATCATGGAGCCCAATCTGAATAAAAGGATTCTATCAATATTTTATACACTTTTACAAAGTCTCTGGCATTTTCAAATTACTCAAAACAGTTTTGAATTGGAAAATACAAAACAGAATTTAAAAACAGAAAAAGAAAAGAGTTTGGAAATAATAAAGAACCAAAGAGCAGCCAGGCCTAGCCTAGTCCACCTCTGCTTCTCCCCTTCTCTCCCTGTCGCCCTGCGCAGCAAACAATAGCCCGCAGCCAGCCCACGCGCAGCAAAGGCCCAGTACCCCTTCGGTCATCGTCTTCCTCGAGCAGACAGACAGCTCGGTGTCGCCAGCGTCACCGTCGATCCCCGCCGCCTCCTCCCGGCTGTCCGTAGAGCCCCGAGCATGGATAAGAACGACGCGGCCACGTCCCCGTCACCCTCATCCACTTTCCCCCTCTCCAGCGACCTCTCTCTTCCCTCTCGTGCTAGAGAGACGAACCCTAGCCGCCGCTCGTCGTCGTTCCGACCGCCCCCGAGCTCCGCTGAGCATGCTAGAAGAACCGCCTTGACGAGTTGAGATCCCTCGTAGAAGGAATCGACGTCGCGTATATTCAATCGCCGCCATCGATGTCGTCATTCCTGCCTTCGTCCGCCACCTTCGACGATGTTGCCGACGCCGTCCGACCTCACCTCGCGTCAACGACCGCACCACTGCGCTCCTGGTGAGCCGCCGGTCCTCTTGGACCACTTTGTTGGCCCCCTCCCTCTCTGTTTCTTTCTCGCATCGATCACCGTCGTGCGCCACCGCCGCCGCTCGCTGTGCTCGCTGCTCCGGCAACCACCCCGTAGCGGCGCCGCCACTTTCTGGTCCGCCTCGCCACGCTAAATCAAACACACACGATCGCGCGCCCCAGCTCTCTCCCTAGCGCCGTCGTCGACCATCACCTGTGCGTGCTCCCCCGGTAAGCCCATGTGGAGCCGACGTGGCTCCTGCGTGGAGTCCACGTGGTGCCTATGTGGCCTCCGGCCCACAGGTCAGCCTCTTTGGCTAGGATCTGTACCGGTGACAAATGCCCTGACCATATGCTGATGTCAGCTTTGTGTCACAGTGACGCATTAAATCATTTTAAATTATTTAAATAATTCCAGAATTTGATATAAACTTATAAATTCAATAAGTAATGATTTATAAGTCAGAAAAATACAAATAATATATCAAAATGTTCAGAAAAATGAAACCTATCCATCTAAGCTATAATCATGCATTGATCAACAACTAAAATGACAAGTTTAATTAGAGAACAAAATCAACCCCTCTCATGTGTTTCCGGAGTTTCCCCGAGTAAGGGTTTGCACCCCTCGGAACCCCGATTAAATTGCTGAGCATGCTTTAAGGTTACATTTCAATGCAATTTAACTTGTCATATCATCATCCTTGATTGAGCATTGCATTGATGCCCTGTGTTGATTGTTTCCCTTTACTTCTGGTGTTTGCTTCTTCCCGGTAGAATACGATATCGAGATTGAAGACCAAGATCAAGACCATCGAAGATCGACGAACAATACTTGACCAACTGTAATCAAGTCAAGTACAAGGCTCCCGAAGATCTTCTTATCGGTTCAACTGGCAAATGCAAGCATAGCCGCACCATGATATAATCATATGTTTTCAAAAGCATTTCAATTCTGCCATGTTGCATTCGATTCTACTGTGGTCTTTTATCGGTAGGTAAAATCTATTGCATTACTCCCTTTGAGCTTATATTATCTGATCCACTGCTCCTAGCATAACTAGGTTTGGCTTGTGTGCACTGCTAGAGCTATTATCCGTGTCCTGCTTAGCCATGTATAGCTGTTGAGTCTGGTCCATCGAGATGATGTATCAGATGCAGAGAATCTAGTATGACAGGAGAACACGATGAGATGATATGAGAGGTGATATGAGTTAAACATGCTAAGGCTTGTATGGGAGGCCACGATGGGATGTGGTTTTTCTAGTTCCATGCTCGCCACCACTAGGAACTGAGTTCTTGCCTTTGGAACCGAGATGAGCGTACAGCCACACGGGGCTTGGGAACCCCTCATCTGATTAACTTGCCTAGTAGATTCCATGAGTCACATAGTTCGGGCGTTCCATTCGACATACGCATTGAAAACGTTTTCGAAAGAAGGAGGTGCATTCATAACAGGTAGGGAAGCGTGGACCGGGTTGCTTGGGGTCGATGGAGCCCCTGGTGAACCAACCTCGCCTCACATCTTTAAGTACCGGCTTCGGGATTTGACCCGTTACGGCGGAACCATACTTATTGCGTGACTCATGGTCTCGGCGAAAGCAAGGTAAAGGTCGTGGCCAACCACCCTCTGTCGGCCTTCCAAGGAAGAGGGCTAATGTACTGGCATTAAGAGTCGGTTGGTACATGTGGGTAAAGTTGTACACCCCTGCAGGGTTAAATCTTTTTGAAAGCCGTGTTCATGGTTATGAACGCTCGGTGACCAGATTCTAAGATTATAGAGAACTATAACCTAATCGTAAAACTTGGTAGATGAACGTGTGATTAAGGATGCTTCCTCATGGGTGCGAGGGGGTGATCCTAGTTGGTAGATGATGATGATTTGGTGGATATCAAAAGATGATGATCAATACTTCGGAGATGTCGCTCTATTGTCCCTTTTTAAAATACTTTGAATATACGAGCTTCTTATCTCTCTGGTTTTATAAACAAAGATGACTTTATGCAAAACAACTCCACCAGCCATAAGTCTTGTGGAGTACACCCTGTACTCACCCTTGCTTTGTTGATACTTTTGGTAGAGTAAGTGTTCCCTGAAGATCAGTTTGGTACTACATCGACATCGACGAGTAGCTTGGGGTTCCCGACCGGCAGCCTGGAATCTATGGGCTGGGACGTCATCGTTATGATTCAGGCCTCTTAGGCCATTTGTTAAGTTTGCTATACTTAATAGCATAATTTGCCTTCCGTTGTTTGATGTTTGTGGTCAGTGACCTCTTCTTGTAATAATTTGGTTCTTTGCTCAGTTATGAGCTTGCTGTAATAAATTTTGTGTCGTAGGGTCACTGCCGTGTTACCGATTCTTCACTGGATATTCTCGAGCTCAAGGTTAAGCTTATGTCAGACGGAGGTCTGGTATTTGTTTAGCCCTGATCCCGGGGTTGTCATAGGTTTTGGTATCAGAGCAGTACCGACCGTAGGAAAACCTTGCTATTGGTCGATGTTGAGTCTAGTTGAAAACTATTTAAAAGTTGAAAAGTATTTGCGAAAACTCTAGTATGCTTCTTTTTCTTCTTATCTAGTTTTGCTCTAACTTCTGGTTCATCTTATCTCGTGTTGACTTTGGAAAAGTTTTGATATCTCTTCTAGTCCTTCAAAGCTTAGGTGCCTTCTGGGCATGACGTTTCTCAACCAGTTGACCTAGTGTTGAGTTCTCTAGAGTTGTGTGAGTTGTGAATTCCTTGTTCCCTTGCTCTTGTTTATCTGAGAGATTCCTTTCCATCATGATCTCTCTATCTTTTGGACCCACAATATTATATTGTTGGTTCCATAGTGTTCTGCTCTAGGCTTCGAGGTTTCTTTTCACCTCGTGTGCCTCCTTTCATTTGTTTGGGGTACTTCAGAAGTTGTTTCTTCTTTTGGAAGCTACCTCGTGATTGCTACCTTGCAGTGTATTCTATGTCACTCAAGTAGTAGTTACACCTTTCTTTGGGTTTTAACCCTTGGACTTGAACCGAAGATCCCAGATTGTGCTGGATTCCAGTGTTATGAATCTTGTACATGAAGCTGATCTTTAATCCAAGATCCATTCCTTTGACCCCTGTTGTTAATGTTCACACTTTACCTTAGGATGGCTGGTACTACAATTCTAGCTTTCAAGCATGTGGTCTTTGTCACGATTGAATTGTGACAATTAAGGACTTCCCCTACCCCTAGCTATGGCAGATGTTCTTTAATGGAACCAAATAGATCACGACAAGAATACTCCTCGAGAGTCTCCCATCTGTGTCTGTGACTCTGCCACACCTTACCCTTCTTATGCATTGGTTTTCGGAAGATTGTTAATCTATGCATCCACATCTTGGGATTCTATCCTGAGCATGTTCCTTTCTCCCTTGTTGTTTTCCGACCTTTGTCTACCACTTGATAGCCAAGTAGTAAATGCATCGGTGTCTTCCAAAGCAAGATACTCTTGTGGTCCATCAAGACAAACCATTTCAGAATGTCTAGGAGAAACAGACTCCAGTACCTCGTCATATCCAGGACCAGGTCAAAGTGCTATAGTCCGTAGATTAAGAGGCATTGAGTGTCTTTCATCTGTTCTACCTTAAAGTATCACACTCTTCTATACTAAGAGGTCATGCCGAGTTCCATGACCCCTTAATGAAGTGATGCTCTTATACATAATTACCCACCCTTCCTCTGAGATTTCGTGCTTGTGAGTGATGCGTGTGCGTAATAGTGTGGCCATTTGAGATTCTTAGCAATTATTATTGTTTTGAACTCTAAGGACATTTGAGTCATTCTTAGCGTGATGGTTAACCCTATCACCAAGCGAAGTTTGACTGTGCTACCAAGTCTGTTATTCTTTTGCAATCTATTCGGTCAAAGAGTTAGGCTCATGCCGAAGCTCTGAGACTTTGTCTCCTTGCCTTACAAAGAAAGTTACCTCTCGAACTAAGTGAGATATCGATGGTTCGTGATATCCTGGATGTCTTTCTAGAAGTATCACCATGCGCCACATGACCATGTTATCAAGTTCTTGAGCAAGCAAGTTCTCTGAACTACTCTTTTCTCCAAGGATCCATACTGGATACCCCTGAACTAGTTGGTCGAGCTTAAACAACAACTTGGAGAGTTGTAAGACAAAAGTTCTATTCGACTTTGTTCCTTCATAAAGGGATGTCTAGTTCCGTTCACGCTGAAGAAAGATAGTATTTCCTTCGTGGATATGTTATCTTCCCCTATTTTGATTTGATTTGGGTTATCATCAAATTAAACTCAGTTCCAAGGACTATCTTGATGGTGTTTCTACTTGTGATGTTTCACTTGAGTACATCTTCATGTCTTTGGTCTGACCAATAATCTTGCCTTGTTCATACGACATATGTGTCCATCTTCTTGGAGTGTCTCAATAAGTTTGTTGTTGAGCCCATCGACAATATCCTTACATTCTCCATGTTAGATTAGATTCATATGGGACATTGGGAATTAATGTTGGAAACCATCGAGAACCTTCTTCGAATCAACTCGAAGTATGTGTTCTGGATGCTAGTAGCAACTGAAAGTGTAAGATGGTTAACCTAGAGGGGGTGAATAGGTTTCTACAAAATTCTTTATAATATTTTGCAAGTTTTAGGCTTTGCAGAATATAAGTGAGCCTAAATGCAAACTAGGTGAGGCAACCTAGATGATGAATAAGATACTTCAAGCTCGAAGGATATCACAAGGTAAACAACACAAGTAAGAGATCGGTTAAGGAATAACCGAAGCATGCAGAGACGAAGATGTATTCCCGTGTTCACCACCTTTGGGAAGGGGACTACGTCACGTTGGAGAGGTGTGAGGTTCCACGAAGGATTCCTCACGCGCCACAAAGGCTCACCTTCTTCTCCGAGCCTATCCCACGAAGGAATAGCTCACTTACTCATGGTAGACTTTAAGGTACTCTCCAAACCATCACAAACTTTACACAGAGCAAATCACAAGCCGAATGCCTCCGGGCGACCCTAGCCGCCTAGGGTTTCCCAGAAACCCAAGAGTAACAAGCTAACTCGATGAACTCAAGGGGGAATGAACTTTGGCTTGGTGGAAACATAGATCGGGACCTCATCTTCCTTTCTACCAAAGGGATTTGGATTTGGTTGGGTAGAATGGGAGATCCTCAAGCTTTTGTGTTTCAACAATGGGGGAGAGAGAGAGCTTCAAGAAATGAAATGTTAGCTCAAGTGCCTAACCTCACAGTGGAGAAGAAAGGGGTATATAGTGTGAGGGGAAAAAGAGCCGTTTGGGGGTTCCTGCGATAGAACCGGCAATAAGTTCGGTCGGACCGAGTTGCTCGCTGGAATTTCTGGCGACAGCTCCGGTCGATCGGACCCCACGCCAGAATTTTCGGCGGCGACCGAAATTCTTGGTGAACAACCGAAAGGCTATGAAGTAAGCCATATTGGCGTACACCGAGAATTTCCGGCGGCGACCAGAAATTTCGGCGACAGCACCGGCGCCGCCGGCGCTTTTGCCGATTTCGCAGTAACCTCTTTTGACTCATTTTTCAAGGCTGTTTTCTCTCTTTCTTTGAACGGGTGTTTGTGAGTGCATGATGAGGGGCATATATGGTGTAGAACATCCCCAAAGAGCACATCGAGATCACCCCTCTTAATAGTACGGTGTTTGCTATTTGACTCAAGAGTAAATAAGAGAAAATAATAAACAACGCCACCGGCTCTCCATAAAGAAACGAATGGGGGGGGGGTCACCCATCACCTATCACCAACAACCTGCGGATTCTCACCTGTAGAGAAGCTAATAGAAACATTAGTCCATTCTCTAGCTCCGATGTCATAGTTAACCAAAACACTACATAAGGGCTATTCGCCCTTTCAATCTCCCCCTTTTTGGTTAAGGATGACAAACCGAGCTAGAGTCAAAATATGATATTATGATACGATTAGATCTAGCACATAATAGCAAGCACACAGTGATAGGAAATCCAAGTACAATAAGAGAACTGCAAAGTTGTCCAAACACACACACAAATGGTTCGATAGAGCAAATAAAAGCACAAGCCCATGAGATACAAACGAGCAAAGTAGGGCTTGTGTAAGAGGCAAATCATGAAAGAAGCGACTGTACTCTTTCTCCCCCTTTGGCATCGAGACCAAAAAGGAAGAAACGAGCGGAGAGACCGATCTAGCCACCGAAGTTGTCCTCATCGTCATCATCATAGGCTTCTTCCTCCTCTTCTTCTTCATCGTCACCCTCCTCTTCGTCCTCGCCCTCATTATCATCGTCATCCCCTGTAGATGTAGAACAACGCTGAGAGGAACTGGAAGTGGCAAACCCGGGGAACATAGATGGATCAAAACCCCTAAACATGTCCTCATCTAGCAGGGGATTCTCAAAGTTGACATAAGGGACAGGAGCTAGAGCATTGCCCAAATCTGGCACTGGTCGACCACGCTCTGTCAAGAAGGCATTGTGTTGCCTCCTGTTCTTCTGACTGAGCTCCAAACTGCGGTGGGCAACATCATAGGAGGAGAGACACATATCCCACAAGATATTGAAGATCCGGGCAAGACCTTTCTTGCGAGGAAGGGCACGGGGAAGGTCCCTACGAGAGCGCGAGCCACTAGCAGACAAAGGATCATGAGCATGCTTGGTCCGGCATTCAGATGGCAGCATCTCAGGGAGCTCCACATGAGAGCCCCGACGAGGTAAGGTGAAATCCTCCATATCTTCACGCGTACCTCTGGGGAGAGCAGCTGCAGGAACGGTGGCCTCAATCAGACGCTGAACATACTGACAGAAATTGGGAGTCATGCGCTTCTCAATGGACCATTGAATCTCACAGTAGATGAAGTCACACAAATTGATCTTCCGGAGACGGCAAGGCTCACAGTAGTACATCAGATTCTTATGGTGACCGTGGACATCAACAACATCACCAGCCTTGCTCACAAGATTGTAGCGGAAGAACCGAGCAAGCACCATGTAGTAGTAGTACATCCCTGACAAGCTCAGAGGTTGATGGCTGGGATCACTGGGATAGCAGAAAAGGAGCTGGTTGTCACTGAAGGACTTCTCAAAATGAATGCAGAAACCATAGACACTGTCAGGAGGGTAACCCAGGACATGGCAGAAAGCATCAAAAGAAGCCGAGTACGGCTTGGTGCCAGTAATCCGAGTGACAGTGCGAGCATCATCGGTGTGAAAGTAAGCTGTGCAGAAGAACTGGAGAATGAGATCTGGCATTAGCTTGACCTTGATAGTAGCAATAGCAAAGACATCCATCTGCTTTAGGGCCACATCCACATGCTCGAAATCAGAGGAGAGGTAATGATCATAGTGGTCCTCATTGAGATACTTTGGAGGAACAAAGAAACCCCGCCGCATACGAGTTGGCTCATTGTAAAAGTCATCCCAAAAGCACTTCTGAGTGTCAGTCCAGAACATCTTGTCAGCCCCTTGATAAGTGCGGTTGGGAAAGCGGTACGGATTCTGCCTCCTGAAGTCCCGCCACTGATTCACAGTAATATCCAAAACAGTATTATAGTTGGGAGGAACTTCTTCTTTAGTAGGACCAAGATTGGACTTGCCCTTCATAGCGGATCTTCCAGCAGAGGCTTTCTTCTTCTGTCCACTTGCAGATCCAGAACCCCCTGTGAGAGCATCTTTCTCTAGCCGACACTGAGTGGGGCGAGGAGGAGGAGGAGGCCGCTGAATAGTGAGCTTCCTCTTTTTGCCGGTGTCGGGCTCAAAGTCGCTGTGGTCAGACTCTGCATAAAAAGCACACAAGAACGCAAGGCAAAGAAGAACAAATGAGTGTATATGCCATAGAAGATCTCACAAGAACACAAAATGAAGGTTGGGCAAGCGCATGGATAGAAAAACAGGCGAAAGAAAATTTCAGCGCCAGGTCCGACGGAACCGACCCTGTCGCCAGAATGATCGGCGAAGGTTCCGGCGAACCGAAACTTCGACCAGAAATTCCGGTGAGCAAGTCGGTCGATCGGAAAGGTGACCGGAAATTCCGGCGGTGGTGTCGGCTCGACCGGGCCTAGGACCGAAAAATTAGGGCAATCGATAGTGAAATTATCATGACTTAGTACTTGCGCAAAACATCATGAGGGATAATAGTGGGTGAAACAAAGGTGATGCTAGCCTATTTACTCTACTAGGACGATAGAGAGAACTAAGGGAGAACAAGGCATCATGAAGGCTAGGGTTTCACCATCAATAAGAAAGGAAATGAAGAGAGGAAAGAGCAAAAATACCCTCGAATGCCGAAGAATAAGCCATGCCCCCTCCCTTGCCAAGGATGGGCACGAAGAAAGCACCACACGAGAAAGTGGGGAAGCACTCCCCGATCTCCCAATGCAGGCAAGGAGAGAGCAAAAACTTAGGTGAAAAGACTTGTAGAGGCCCGATCTATAACTTGGTGGAGTGGGGAGGGATTTGGGTGGAGGGAAGGGGCCTATGGGGGGTGGGGAAGCTTGGTGCGACATCCATGGAGGAGGGCAGGGCGTGGGGAAGAAAGAAAGGAAGAGGATGGAACTGCCCCACGCGCGGGCTATAAGTACCCCCCCACAAAAAAATTCGGCAATAAGTCCGGTCGGACCGGTGCCCACGCCGGAATTTCCGGCAATAACATCGGCGAATCGACTTGGTGACCGGAAATTCCGGTGGCGACCGAAATTTTTGGCAGAGAACCAAAAACATGTTCTGTAAGGGTTCTCGGTCTGCTGCCAGAAATTTCAGCGGTCGCCGGAATTTTCGGTCGTCAGGACAGCGAACCGGAATTTTTGCCGAAAAATTTCTGAAGACAGCGAAAAAATTTGTTTGATGGTTTGGAGATGAAATATTGTGAGGAATCATTGTTGGAGATATGCCCTAGAGGCAATAATAAATGTAGTTATTATTATATATTTGTGTTTATGATAAATGTTTACATTCATGCTATAATAGTATTAACAAGGAAACATTAATACTTGTGTGATTTGTAAACTTAAATTGAAGTCCCTAGTAAAGCCTCTTCATAATACTAGCTTGTTGGTTAATAAATGATTGTGGTTTCCCTATCATGAACATTGAGATGTTATTAACAACAAGATCATATCGTTAGGAGAATGATATGATGGACATACTCCTATAGATAAGCGTAGCTTAAAGATCAAGTCATTTTAATAGTTCAATTGCTATATGCTTTCTGATACATAGTAACCTAATTCCTTCGACCATGAGATCATGCATATCACCATCACCGGAAGGATGCTTTGATGACATCAAACACCACACCGTAACTAGGTGGTTATAAAGGTGGCATTGAGTGTTCGGAAAGTATTGGTTGAGACACATGGATCAAGAGTGGGATTTGTTCATCCATATGACGGATATATATACTCTGGGCCCTCTCGGTGGAATGTCATCCAATTGGCTTGCAAGCATGTGACTGGCTCACAAGGGATCACATATCACGGGAACGAGAAAATAGTACTTATCAGTAACGAGGTTGAATTAGGCATGCAGAGATACCGACGATCAAAACCTCGGATAAGTAAACTATCGTGAGACAAAGGGAAATTGGTATCGTATGTAAGTGGTTCATTCGATCGCAAAGTAATCGTAGAAATATGTGTGAGCCATATGAATTTCCAGATTCCTCTATTGGTTATTGATCGAAGAAGTGTCTCGATCATGTCCGCATAATTCACGAACCGTAGGGAGACACACTTAAGGATTCGACGTTGTTGAGTAGTTATGGAATGATGAGTAAGAGAACGAATGTTGTTCGGAGTCTCGGATGGGATCCGGGATATCACGAGGAGATCCGGAATGGTCCGGAGAATAAGATTCATATAAGGAAAGTCTTGTTTCGAGGTTGGAGAATGGTTCCGGTGTTTTCATCGGGAATGTTCTAGAAGGTTCCAGAATGTCCGGCACTCCGGAGGGGAAGGGTACATGAATGTGTCATAACAAGTTGGAATGGTTGCATCATGTACTAGGTGTCATCGCTGAACAAAATAAAGGGATAAATCAAATCCTAGTTTGAAAAGTCAAACGCCAATTTGAAAAGTCAAACGACTATTTTGTTTGGTGGAGGGAGAGTAGGAAACCTACTTGGGGAGGAGTTCCTCTCCCTCCACCGCCGGCCAAGGAGGCCGAGTTGGGGAGGGACTCCCCTCCCCTGGCGCGCCCCCTCCACCTATATAAGGAGGGGCAGGGCTCCCCTCCTAGACACACCTTGCCCCTCTAAACCTAGCCCTAGCCGCCGGCCACCACCTAGCCGCCGCCGCCCTAGGGTTTTCTCCCAAGCCGCCGAGTTGGGGCTTCTCCAAACCCTAGCCGCCGGCCAAAGCTCCGCCCCTTGGTGCCCTCTAAACCCTAGATCGCCAAGGCCTCTCTCATAGTCCACCATACTCGCTCCGGCTTAAGGCGAAGCCCTGCGAGATCTCCCCTCTACTTCCGGTACCACGCCGTCGTGCTGCCGGAATCGCGAGGAGAGTGCTACAACCTACGCTGCCTGCTGGAACAAGGGAGAGGAAGGTCTTCGTCGAGTACCGAACGTGTGACCGACTGCGGAAGTGTTGCCGGAACGCAGCGCCGAAATGATCGTCTACACGATCTTGAGATCGGCAAGAGTACGACTACATCACCCACGAGAATCTGCTCTCATTAAACACTTTGGAATCTTCGAGGGTGAGTTATTCCATCGACTCGTTGCTAAAATCTAGTAGATAGATCTTGGCTTGTTTGTTTGTATGCGGTAGAATTTTTTTGTTTTCCATGCTACGAACCCCTACAGTGGTATCAGAGCCAGGTCTATATGTAGATCTATTGCACGAGTAGAACACAATGGTCATTGTGGGAGGTGGTGCTTTTATTATCAATTGCTTCTTGTGTACTTTGCATCTTGTGGTATGATGGGATGAAGCGGCCCGGGCTAACCTTACATGACATCGTTCATGAGACTTGCTCCACGCTCAACATGCAACTTGTATTGCATAAGTGGCTTTGCGGGTGTCTGTCTCTCCCATTATAGTATAGATCCAATTTACAACGGGCACTTGATAGTTCAAACATCAACATTGTGGTTCTTGTTCGTAAGTTAGATCGACACTTATTGAAAGCCCCAAACCACGTAAAACATGCAAAGAAATTAGAGGCGTCTAACTTTGTTTTGCAGGGGTGTGCTGTGATGTGATATGGCCATGATTGTGATTATATTTGATGTATGCAATGTTCCTTATTGTAAGTTGGCAACCAGAAGGAGCCATATGGTTGTCTTTAATTTCTGTTAAGACCCGCATGTCTATTCAAAGTAGTTGTAATAGTTGAAGCTGGTGGACGACAACCATGGAGTAGCGTCATTGACCTTGATGCAATGCCGGTGATGATGGAGATCATGTTCGTGCTTGAAGATGGAGATCGGAAGCACAAAGAAGAAAGGCCATATCATATCACATATTATGAATTGCATGTGATGTTAATCCTTTATGCATCTTGTATTGCTTAGTTAACGACGGTAGCATTATAAGATGATCCCTCATGCACATAAATTTCAAGTTCTAAAGTGTTCACCCTTAGTAAGCACCGTTGCTAAAGCTTGTTGTTTCGAAGCACCACGTGATGATCGGGTGTGTTAGATTCTGCAAGTGTATACAACGTGAGCAAGCCAGATTTGCTCATGCGGAAGCTAAGGTTTGATCTTGACGAGCCTAGCATGTACAAACATGGTCTCGGAACACGGATCACCGAAAGGTAAAGCATGAATCATATAGTAGATATGATGAACATGTCGATTGTTCGCCAATGAAGCTACATCAACTCTCGTGATGATCGGTTTTGATGTGGTGGATTTGATTCGTGTGATCACTAAAACAATGTGAGGGATATTGTTTTGCGTGGGAGTTCACCTAGATTAATTTAACTATTAATGAGAACTCAATTTGTCATAAACTTAGTCTAAACTATTGCAAATATGTTGTAGATCAATGGCGGCCCCTACCATCAATTTTAATGCGTTCCTAGAGAAAGAAAAGTTGAAAAACAATGGAAGCAACTTCGCGGATTGGTTCCGCAATTTGAGGATTGTCCTCAATGCTGGTAATTTGACCTATGTGCTAGATGCACCGCTGGGTGACCCGTCTACAGCTACTGCTACCGATGAAGTAAAGAATGTTTACCTCGCTCGGAAGACTCAGTACTCCACAGTTCAGTGTGCTATCTTGTATGGTTTAGAATCGGAGCTTCAGAAAAGGTTTGAGAATTCAGACCCACATGATATTGTCCGTGAACTCAAATTGATTTTTGAGACTCACGCCGCAGTTGAGAGCTATGAGGCTTCTGAAAAGTTCTTTAACTGCAAGATGGAAGAGGACAGCTCCGTCAGTGAGCATGTGCTTAAGATGTCTGGGCACGCAAACAAACTCCAAAGCTTGGGTATAGTGATTCCTAATGCTTTGGGGATTTACCGTGTCCTCTAATCACTACCACCAAGTTACAAGAACTTTGTGATGAACTACAATATGCAAAGCATGAACAAGAAGTTGCCAGAACTCTTCTCCATGTTAAAATCTGCAGAAGTGGAGATCAAGAAAGAGCACCAAGTGTTGATGGTCAATAAGACCACCAAATTCAAGAAAGGCAAGTCTAAGCAAAAGGGACACTTCAAGAAGGGTGGTAAGAAAGTTACCGCACCGACAAAGAAGACCAAGGATGGACCTAAGCCTGATACTGAGTGCTTTTACTGCAAGGGAGAAGGTCACTAGAAGCGGAATTGCCCAAAGTACTTGGCGGATTTGAAGAACGACAACATCAAGAAGAAAGGTATATCCGATATACATGTTATTGATGTGTATCTCACTAGTACTCGTAGTAGTGCCTGGGTATTTGATACTGGTTCGGTTGCTCATATTTGTAACTCGAAACAGGTGCTGCAGAATAAATGGAAGCTAGCAAAGAACGAGGTGACGATGCACGTGGGAAATGGATCAAAGGTTGATGTGATCGTGGTCAGCACGCTACCTCTTCATCTACCATCGGGATTAGTTTTATACTTAAATAATTGTTATTTGGTGCCTGCGTTAAGCATGAACATTATATCGGGATCTTGTTTATTGCGAGACGGTTACTTGTTTAAGTCCGAGAATAATGGTTGTTCGATTTATATGAGTAATATGTTTTATGCACATGCACCTTTGATAGATGGTCTATTCTTATTGAATCTCGATAGTGGAAATACACATATTAATAACATTGAAGCTGAACGTTTGAAATCGAGCGATAACTCGACCTATATGTGGCACTGTCGTCTTAGTCACATTGGAGTGAAGCATATGAAGAAACTCCATTCCGATGGACTTCTTGAATCACTTGATTTCGAATCACTTGAAAGATGCGAAGCATGTCTGATGGGTAAAATGACTAAGACTCCATTTTCTGGTATGATGGAGCGAGCTCTGGACTTATTGGAAATCATACATACCGATGTGTGTGGTCCAATGAGTGTAGCATCGCGCGGTGGTTATCGTTATGTTCTTACCTTCACGGATGACTTGAGTAGATATGGGTATATATATTTCATGAAACATAAGTCCGAGACTTTCGAGAAGTTTAAGGAATTTCAAAGTGAGGTTGAGAATCAACGTAACAAGAAGATTAAATTTCTATGTTCTGATCGTGGAGGTGAATATCTAAGTTACGAGTTTGGCGAGTATTTGAAGAAATGCGGACTACTTTCACAATTGACACCGCCGGGAACACCACAGCGTAATGGTGTGTCCGAACGTCGTAATCGAACTCTCTTAGATATGGTTCGTTCTATGATGTCACTTACAGATTTACCGCTATCATTTTGGGGTTATGCATTAGAAACAGCCGCATTCACTTTAAATAGGGCACCATCTAAATCCGTTGAAACGACACCGTATGAATTATGGTTTGGGAAGAAACCTAAATTGTCGTTCCTTAAAGTTTGGGGTTGCGAAGCCTATGTAAAGAAGTTACAGCCGGACAAGCTTGAACCCAAAGCGGAAAAACGCGTCTTCATAGGATACCCAAAGGAAACTATTGGGTATACCTTCTATCATAGATCCGAAGGCAAAATCTTCGTTGCCAAGAATGGATCCTTTCTAGAGAAGGAATTTCTCTCGAAAGAAGTGACTGGAAGGAAAGTAGAACTCGACGAGGTTGTCGAACCTTCTCTCGAACTTGCGAGTAGCGCAGCACCGGAAGAAGTTCCTGTGGTGCCTGCACCAAGAAGAGAGGAAGCTAATGATGATGATCATGAAACTTCGGTTGTAGTTACTACAGAGCCTCACAGGTCAACGAGAACTCGTACCACTCCTGATTGGTATGATCCCGTTATGAGTGTCATGTTGGTGGACAACACCGATGACCCTGCGACATATGAGGAAGCAATGATGAGCCCAGATTCCAATAAATGGCAAGATGCCATGAAATCCGAGATTGGATCCATGTACGAAAACCAAGTATGGACTTTGGTGGACCTACCGGATGGCCGGAAGGATGTCGAGAACAAATGGATTTTCAAGAAGAAAACAGATGCTGATGGTAATGTTACTGTCTATAAAGCTCGACTTGTCGCAAAAGGGTTTCAACAAATTCAAGGAGTTGACTATGATGAGACTTTCTCACCAGTAGCGAAGCTAAAGTCTGTGATGATTATGTTAGCAATCGCTGCATATTACGATTATGAAATATGGCAGATGGATGTCAAAACAGCGTTCCTCAATGGAGACATTGATGAAGAGTTGTATATGATGCAACCCAAAGGTTTTGTCGATCCTAAGGATGCTAACAAGGTATGCAAACTTCAACGGCCCATTTATGGATTGAAGCAAGCATCCCGAAGTTGGAATCAACGTTTTGATAAGGTGGTCAAAAGTTTTGGTTTTATACAAACTTATGGAGAAGCTTGTATTTACAAGAAAGTGAGTGGGAGCTCTATAGCATTCTTAATACTATATGTAGATGACATATTGTTGATTGGGAATGATGTATACGTTCTTAATAGTGTCAAGGAATATTTGAATAATAGTTTTTCAATGAAAGAACTTGGCGAAGCAGCTTACATATTAGGCATAAAGATTTATAGAGATAAATCGAGACGCCTAATATCATTGTCACAAAGTACATATTTGGACAAAGTTCTAAAAAGATTTGGAATGGAAGATAGCAAGAAAGGGTTCTTGCCCATGTTGCCCAATACGACCTTGAGTAAAACTCAAAGTCCAGCAACGGTAGAAGATAGAGAAAGGATGAGTAAGACTCCCCATGCCTCAGCCATAGGATCTCTAATGTATGCCATGCTATGTACTAGACCCGACATTGCATATGCTGTTAGTTTGACTAGCAGATATCAAAGTGATCCAGGAGTGGATCATTGGACAGCGGTCAAAAACATCCTTAAGTACTTGAGAAGAACTAAGGATATGGTTCTTTCTTATGGAGGTGATGAACAGCTCGTTGTTAATGGTTACACCGATGCTAGATGGAACACCGATCCGGATGATTCTAAATCTCAATCTGGATACGTATTTACTTTGAATGGTGCAACAGTTAGCTGGAGGAGTGCAAAGCAAAGCGTTGTGGCGAGATCTTCAACTGAATCGGAATACATAGCTGCTTCGGAGGCTTCACAAGAAGCGATATGGATGAAGGAGTTCATTACAGAGCTCGGTGTGGTTCCAAGTGCGTTGGACCCAATGTCTATCTACTGTGATAACATGGGAGCCATAGCCAATGCGCAAGAACCAAGGTCACACAAGAAGCTGAAGCATATCAAGCTACGTTTTCATGCTATTCGAGAACATGTCCAAGATGGTGACATAAAGATTTGCAAAGTACACATAGATCTGAATGTGGCGGATCCGTTGACTAAACCTCTCCCGAGGGCAAAACATGACCAACACCAAACTGCCATGGGTGTTCGGTATATTACCATGTAATCTAGATTAGTTGACTCTAGTGCAAGTGGGAGACTATTGGAGATATGCCCTAGAGGCAATAATAAATGTAGTTATTATTATATCTTTGTGTTTATGATAAATGTTTACATTCATGATATAATAGTATTAACAAGGAAACATTAATACTTGTGTGATTTGTAAACTTAAATTGAAGTCCCTAGTAAAGCCTCTTCATAATACTAGCTTGTTGGTTAATAAATGATTGTGGTTTCCCTATCATGAACATTGAGATGTTATTAACAACAAGATCATATCGTTAGGAGAATGATATGATGGACATACTCCTATAGATAAGCGTAGCATAAAGATCAAGTCATTTTAATAGTTCAATTGCTATATGCTTTCTGATACATAGTAACCTAATTCCTTCGACCATGAGATCATGCATATCACCATCACCGGAAGGATGCTTTGATGACATCAAACACCACACCGTAACTGGGTGGTTATAAAGGTGGCATTGAGTGTTCGAAAAGTATTGGTTGAGACACATGGATCAAGAGTGGGATTTGTCCATCCATATGACGGATAGATATACTCTGGGCCTTCTCGGTGGAATGTCATCCAATTGGCTTGCAAGCATGTGACTGGCTCACAAGGGATCACATATCACGGGAACGAGAAAAGATTACTTATCAGTAACGAGGTTGAATTAGGCATGCAGAGATACCGACGATCAAAACCTCGGATAAGTAAACTATCGTGAGACAAAGGGAAATTGGTATCGTATGTAAGTGGTTCATTCGATCGCAAAGTAATCGTAGAAATATGTGGGAGCCATATGAATTTCCAGATTCCTCTATTGGTTATTGATCGGAGAAGTGTCTCGATCATGTCCGCATAATTCACGAACCGTAGGGAGACACACTTAAGGATTCGACGTTGTTGAGTAGTTATGGAATGATGAGTAAGTGACCGAATGTTGTTCGGAGTCTCGGATGGGATCCGGGATATCACGAGGAGATCCGGAATGGTCCAGAGAATAAGATTCATATAAGGAAAGTCCTGTTTCGGGGTTGGAGAATGGTTCCGGTGTTTTCATCGGGAATGTTCTAGAAGGTTCCGGAATGTCCAGCACTCCGGAGGGGAAGGGTACATGAATGTGTCATAACAAGTTGGAATGGTTGCATCATGTACTAGGTGTCATCGCTGAACAAAATAATGGGATAAATCAAATCCTAGTTTGAAAAGTCAAACGCCAATTTGAAAAGTCAAACGACTATTTTGTTTGGTGGAGGGAGAGTAGGAAACCTACTTGGGGAGGAGTTCCTCTCCCTCCACCGCCGGCCAAGGAGGCCCAGTTGGGGAGAGACTCCCCTCCCCTGGCGCGCCCCCTCCACCTATATAAGGAGGGGCAGGGCTCCCCTCCTAGACACACCTTGCCCCTCTAAACCTATCCCTAGCCGCCGGCCACCACCTAGCCGCCGCCGCCCTAGGGTTTTCTCCCAAGCCACCGAGTTAGGGCTTATCCAAGCCCTAGCCGCCGGCCAAAGCTCCGCCCCTTGGTGCCCTCTAAACCCTAGATTGCCAAGGCCTCTCTCATAGTCCACCATACTCTCTCCGGCTTAAGGCGAAGCCCTGCGAGATCTCCCCTCTACTTCCGGTACCATGCCGTCGTGCTGCCGGAATCGCGAGGAGAGTGCTACAACCTCCGCTTCCTGGTGGAACAAGGGAGAGGAAGGTCTTCATCGAGTACCGAACGTGTGACCGACTGCGGAAGCGCTGCCCGAACGCAGCGCCGAAAGGATCGTCTACACGATCTTGAGATCGGCAAGAGTATGACTACATCACCCACGAGAATCTGCTCTCGTTAAACACTTTGGAATCTTCGAGGGTGAGTTATTCCATCGACTCGTTGCTACAATCTAGTATATAGATATTGGCTTGTTTGTTTGTATGCGGTAGAAATTTTTTGTTTTCCATGCTACGAACCCCTACAATCATATGAGCATATACACAAGATCCAAATGAAGACCAGAGAGAGAGAGCACTGTCCATAAGGCAAGGTGATGAAAAAACAAAAGCGAAGGCGACCATGTACAAAGGATTTAGCTTGAAGCAACAAAGCACCCAATACACAAATGTAGCACCCCGGGTAAAATCACTACTAGAAAATCGCTTGTTGTTTACTATTTTGTGCATCATCATGACGTCATCATGCATCGTTTGCCTAAAACTATTTTCTAAAAGCCTATTTTGTTTTCTAGATACTAGATATTTCTCTCTTTGTTCAAATCAAAACCCTAGATCGATCTAGATCTTTTATTTGTCTAAAAGCTATTTATAAAGGTTTATAAAATTAAATTATTAAAAACCTATTTTGTCTAGGGGAGGCAGACAACTGGCCAGGCCCAAACAGCCCAACCGGGAGTCCACCTACAACCCCACAAACCCTAATCCTAGCAAACCCTAGATATAACCCTAACCCTAGCCAGACCCACTCCCTACCCAGCTGCCGCCGCCACACACCCTCTACACATCGCACCCTACATGCTGCATCGTAGCACACCACACAATGCGACCGACCCAACCCGCTTGTCCCCACCCCGCGCACCCCCCGCTCCGCTTCGCTTCTTCCTCTCGAGGACGCCCCTTCTGCTTGATCTTCCCCAACCCCGCTCCTCCCGGCAACCCCCGACCCTGCCGCCGCCCGCAGAGCTCTGCCCGAGCTCCTCTTCCCTCACCGGTGCAGCACGCCGCGTCTGCCTCCGCCTCTCCGGCCTTCCCTCCCCTCCTCACGTAGAGCCACCATCCACCGCCAAGCTCGGCGCTACACTCTGTTGCCCGCGTGAGGCCCGCCACCGTCCGTCGTCCTCCCTCTACCCTGGCCCCGCCGTGCACCCTTGAGCTCGAGCCCGCCCGTAGCCTGCGCATGGCCGCACGCTCGTCCCCATCGAGCCCTGCTTCCCGTCGTCGCCAACCTCACCTGCAGATGCGTGCCGCTGCCATCGTCCTTAGGCCGCCCGCGTCGTCGCCTCCTCGCCGTCCTCGACTGTGGGGAGCCGGCCACGTACGCCTCAGCAGCAAGCCTCCCTATGCCATGGTCACCCGTGGGTGCTCTGCCGCTTCTCCGAGCGCCTCTCTGCTCGTTTGTTTCCGCGTCCAGCGGACGACGCCGCTTCCGCAAGGTCCCTGCTGCTGCTCAAGCTCGTCGCCTCTGCCACCATGTGTGCAGTCACCGCCCTAGCAGGACTCGTGTTTATGGTTGTCGTCTGCTCCCGGTTCCCTGTTTATCTTTGGTGCGTTCCCAGTGAAGCTGCGGCAGCGATGCAGTGTGCTGATTATGTAGTACTCCTGCGAATTGGTGAAGAATCCTTTCAGGGAAGTGACAAGGAGTGTCACTGTAGTTTTGGTGATGCTGGTGTTGTGAAGGTAGACGTTCCTTGAAGAGGAACCGACTCCAAGTTTAAGGGCGACAAGATCGTCTCGTCGACAAGACCGATCCGATGTCGCAACCAATATGATCATGCTGCCAAGATCCCCGCCGACCGAAGAACCCGGAACATCAAGATCCCCCTCATGGAATCCGAACCCCGAACCCCGAACCCCGAAGTTCTTCGAACCAATGTGTGAACCCTTTCCCGAGCCCATATTTTTATAGTATGATATTTGACTTGTTGCATATAAAATTGACACGCTTGCATACATATCATTGTAGAGGTCCCAACCTTTAATAAGGTAGAGATCCCTGTGTTTACAATGATAGTCCCTGGAGTAATATCTAGCATCCACAGTTAAGATGTAATATCAAGAAACAAAGGTCATGATACAACTTTATAACCAGGAATAAAATAATTCAATACATCTTACATAGCTCATTTGGCTATCTCATTACAATGCAGCAGAAATAACTATATAGCATGGAGTCCTTCATCTTCCAAGTGCCACAGGAAATCATGTTAGTTTTAGACTTGTAATCCTATTCCACACACTTCACTAACATCAAACAAACCTGCAACATAATAAGTTATAACCACAAGGGTCAATACATTTGAATTGTATTGGCAAGTGATACTATGGTAGTATAGTGGAGTCTATCATCTATATGCATTTGGCTAAGTGGAGCTTAGGCTTGCTTTGCTCAAAATAGGTTTTCCTTATAAGTTGAAAACACTAAGTTTTTGTTTGGCAAAATCACCCAAGGCATCTACCAATCATTGATTGAAGATCCTTTACCCTTGTTCATCCACAAATTTTTAACTTAGAAATTGGGATGAGGAGATCCTTAATAGCTTCCATGTCTTGATGCTCAAATTGTCCATTGCCGGGGACACGACTAAGTACTTAGACTTTACTCTCGAGAGAGGTGGTGCACTTTCCGCACAAGACTCGACATGCATCGAGACAATATCTTTCAGAAGCCTTCCCTTAGACCAAAATGGACGCGTTCCCAAACCTATCACCCCCTACCACCAATTGTCCATCTGGCTAAGTTATTGCAACCTATATGATCCAGGCAGGGCCCATATTGCCAAGTGGCTGCACTTGAAGGTTCTCAACATTTGACATCCCAAATCTCTTTGTTTCTGGGTGGCTTTCCACAAGTGAGATACCAAGTTTTTCCTCGTATACTGGACTTGGTGATGCCCAAGTTTTTCCCCAGTATACTGGACTTGTGTAACCACTCAACACAAACCTTTCTTTCCATTCCCCAGGTGATTCATTCACATAGTTGTTTTATTAACTAAACAGAAGTCATAGACTTAGAAATATTTCATAGCATGAATATAACCCACCCTTGTTTTCTACTAGCTAAGCTAAGCATGATAGTAGTAGGGATCTTAACTTAGGGAAAATTTTACTAACGCATCATCTACTAGGATTTCCCATGGCATAGCATACTTATTAAAAATTCCATGCAAGTCCTACTTAGAAATATCACTAATGCATAGTGAAAATAATAGGAAAAAAGTATGAAGCATCACTTGCCTTTTTAGTAGAGAATATAGGTTCACTCCTTGATCTTGCAATAGTCACACTCTTCAAATTTCACTACAATTCAATCAAGGCACAAATTCAATCTAGCATTAAAACAATTTCACCACATAGAATAAAGAAACAAAAAAATGCATGCAAGCATGCAGAAGATTGTTTTATTTAAAAAGGTGGTCTCTTAATAGATTATAAACATTTTAAAACACCTATTTGTCATTTATAAAAGTGGTAAGGTCATTTGAAAACAAGTTAGTGAAAATGTCCATTTAAATCATTTTTGTTTTGCTAGAGATGATTTAAATCAAGGTAGTATTTCTAGTGTTTGACAAATATATTTTTAAACACAAATCTTCGTGTTTAAAGGTCAAGTGTTTAATATTAAAACATTTGCAAAAGGTTTTATCTATAAACCATTTTTAAATCAAAGCAATATTTTATTTTGTTGGCAATGCCTTTAAACAAAGTAATGATTTTCTAGGATTCACCAAATATATTTTTAAATTCCAAAACTTGATGTTTAGGGTCATAGAGTTTAATTCAAACCATTTTCCAAAGGTTTTACTCAAAAAGCATTTTTAAAACATAATCAACATTTTTATTTAATTAGAAATGCTTTTATTCAAAGATTTAGTCCTTAGCATCACAAAATACACTTTTAAATCCAAAAGTTGGTTTTTATGGTCATTAGGTTCAAAACACACTATTTACAAAAGATTTGACCCTAAAAACATTTTTGGAATAAATTCTATACTCAAAATATGCCTACAAATGTTTCTGCAAAAACAACCAATTTTACCTAAGCAATTCACTAAACAAAGGGCATGGTTGGAAAGGTTTCTTCTTGATGATTCCATTGATATAAAATTTGCAAAATTTGGACATGTAGATTAAAAATTATGAATTTTGCAAGTTTAAACATCTAATAGACAAGCTTCTGTTTTTAAAACAAATCACTAGACACGCGTCACATTCTTACTGGTCGATACCGTTTTGTCTTGATGGGCTAACACATCGTGTTGTATCTAAAGTAAATCGTGCGGCTCTGATCTAGTTATACCGGTTCGCTTAAGTCATCTATCGTGTCCTTACGATCAACATCTAACGGCTCAGATCTAGACGATCAACGATGGGCTGCGCATCGACGGCGAGCGGCGGCGGCGCGTCGGGTGGTGATGGTCCAGCTATTCTAGGGGGTCAGGGGGGTGGTTGCAGTAGCTTACCAGATCCGCGAGGTCACGATGATGCTCAACATGGTCGTTGTCGATGGAGGAGTGCACGGGCGTGACGACAATCTCTCACTAAAGTTGCGCCTGATGTCAGGCACGCTCGGTTGTTGACGGAGGCGAGGATTGAGGGCGCGCTAAGACAAGCGGAGGACACCGTTAGATGCACAAGTGTGTCACGTGCACAGGAGCATCAAAGAGAGGGGAAGAGGAGGTCAGGGCTCACCGTGTGGAGTCACCGGAGTGGAGGCAGATGGCGGCGGTGTTCAGTTGAGGACATTGCCGACGCTATGGATCATGCGACGCGAGCCGAGGGTACTGACGGGTGTGCAAGACGATGAGGAGTAGGCTCGTGGAGGCCAGGGAGAAAGGGGAGGCGAGGTCTGGCCGGAATCATGGCCGGAGTGCCGTCGGGGTCAGTGGAGTGCAACGAGGAATTGGCGCAACCTGGGGGCGGTTGTGTGCGGGAGAATGGGGGAAACAGAGAGGAGACATGGGCGATTAAGTGGGCATGGTTGCAGGGCAGAATCAACACGACATTAACTCGAATTTACACGAGGGATTGATTGACAGAGAACGGCAGCGAGGGGGGGAGAACATGTCGCGCGGGTGAAGACTACAACTAGCAAGTGGGGTCGGTTGGTTAGCGAAATAGAGAGGGGTATAGTGGGGCCTGGTCGTCAGCGTCTGCGCGGGTGCGCGTTTGAGTGAAAAACGATTCGCGCTGAGAGAGAGGGAGTGGGCTGGCTGTTGGGCCTGGTGGGCTGGTTAGGCTGGGCTGGATTTTTTTCTTTCCTATTTCTTTTTATTTTCCTGTTTTCATTTTCTGTTTTGAATTTGTTCAAACAATTCAAACAACCATTTGAATTCAGCACCTTCCAAACTTTTCAGTAAGCTTTTAATATTGTTTATCAATGTATTTTAAATTCCATTCTAGAATAATTCTTTTATTCATTCATGGTTTATTATTTATTTATAATAGGAACTTGTCTTTATTCAAATAAGATTTTAATTATAATTTCAAACTCTTATTTGAATTCTAATTTTTTACCAACCCATTTTCCAGTAGGTTTTATTTATTCATTAGTGCAAATAATTCACTTTGAATTATTTAACGTATTTTAATATGATTTATTAATCATTTAAGTTGGGAAAATTGTCTTTATTCAAATAAAATCCAATATGGTTTTAAATCCATATAAATTTTATTCAAATGACTCTTTTATTCCATTTAAGTTAATTAAATAAATTTTATTCCACTTGCGCAAATTCCAATTTGTTATTTTCTCATGATTTAATTAATCATTTACTTTAGGGATTTTGTCCCTATTTAAATATAATTTAGAATATGGTTTTATCCATATAATTTTATTGGAATAATATTTATCCCTTTATTTTATTTGGATTATCTTTATTTCATTTGCTTATGGATTGGGACAAGATTTAATTTGGCTTTTAAATATTCCTTATTTATTTATTTCTTTCTTTGCCTTATGAAATCCATATCTTTTTATTTAAAGATCCAAAATTGGTGATTCCTATTTGTATGATTTTATTTAATATTTGTTTATCCTTTTTAAATCCTTTTAGGATTAATTGCTCAAAATTTTGTATGGATATTAGTTAGGAGATTTATTATCTTTGGAAATTAATCCCTTTCATCTTATTAAATTCATAAGTTTTTATTCATGGCTCCAAATTGAATGAAATCAATTTCTATGGTTTTATAATATTTTTATTTATCATTTTTGATCATTTATAAATGTTTGTTGGCAAATTTTTATATGGATCAAATCCATAGGCTTAGAGAGATCTTGGAAATGATTTTCTTCCATTAGGGTTTTGGTTTTTGGTTTAACTTTTCCAAGTGTTTAAATTTCAAGATTCATTCATTGATGAATGCATTTCACTTGATTGAAATTTGTTGGATTCCATTTTATTCAAATTTGTTCAAGATGGGTTTTGATGTTTCCATTTGGAATCAAAAAGTTTCTTTTCACCCTAAATTTCAACAATTATTTCTTTTGTTTATTTTTTTTCACATTTCAAAATTTGGAAAATTTTGGGATGTGACAGGCTACCACCCTTAAAAGAAATCTCGTCATGAGATTTGGGAAGGCTAGAGGTTATAAGTTGGCTTCAAGACAACTAGGGTACTACCACCCTTAAAAAGGTTTTCAACTAGATTACATCTTGGCTTACTTGGGATCTTGATGTATCTCCTCTGGACATTTGTTGGCATAATGGCCTAGCTCTTTGGATTTGAAACATGTGATAAGGTTGAGGTCTTGAGGTGTCTTCTCTGGACAATATGATGCATAGTGTCCTAGCTCTTTGAAGTGGTTGCACATCACTTGGCTGATATCCTTCCTCATGTTTGGTTTCACTATCTTTGGTTGGTTTCCTTGGCCCTTCTTATTCTTTGGTATCATTGCCTCTTGTTTGTTTCCTTGGTTCTTCTTCTTTTCTGGACATTCACTGGCATAGTGTTCCATCTCTTTGCTATTGTAACATTGCACTTGGATTTTGTCCTTCTTCTTCTTTTTGGGTCTCTCCAAAGCTAGGAGTTCTTCTAGTTCATGCTCTTCATATCTCACCTCAAAGGTGGGAAATCTTTCTCTCTTCTTGGGGCAGTTACTATAGATATGACCTTCTTCTCCACAAGAGTAGCAACACTTTGTGGTTACTTTGGGTATGGCTCTATGAGGCATGATTCTGACTTTGCCTTCATCTTTCTTGGTAGAAGTTGTTCCCTTATGGAGTTTTCCAAACATTTGATGCATTCCTTCTTGTTTCATTTGTTGAACTATAGGATAGATGGGGCATTGGATAGGGACATGATCATTTCCTTCACATAGGAAACAAGTCACTTGAGATGTGGGGCATTGTTTAGTTGGATGTTTCTCTTCACAATTAGGGCATTGATCCTTGTGCTCTTTGGAAGTGTGTTCTATGTCTCCACAAATATTGCAAGCTTGAGTTCCTTCTATAACATCATCCTTGACATCATTGTTGTCATGATCTCCTTAGGAAGAGTTGCTTATCATGCTGATCATTTGATTGGTCATCCTTTGCAACAGTTGGGATTGGGTCTCCAAAAACTTTTGTATGGTTGGGTCTAACTCATTGTTGTTAGCTAAAAACTGAGTTGTCACTTCATTCAACTGGGCTTGGGTTGCTAGAAGCATCTCTTGGTTGTTGTTGTCATCACCATTCTTGATGTTGGAGTCTCTTGGAGAAGTCATCTGTTTGGGTTGGATTGGGATTAGAATAGGCAAAGGATTTCTAGGGAAGAAGTCTAATCACACACAACAATTCACACAAGCATTATGCAAGCAATCACAGACAAAAATTCCACTCAAACAACAAGGTTCAAACATATTTTTAGGCAACAAAATATTTTTGCTACACCACATAAGTTGGTGTGTTTGATCTAAACTAAATATTAGTATGGTGGTCCAACTATATGGTTTTCTTGAGACCATTCCATTCTTCTTAGCTGTTTCTTCATGAATGAGATCATGGCTTCCTTGGAAAAATTCTTTTATCTTGGTCACTAAACTTCAAAGGTGATGATGGTTTCTTCTAAGTCTTCAAGTCTTGAGTAACATTCTTGTCTCACTTGTAGTCCTTAGTGATGTCCAAGTTGAAGTCCTTGGTGAAACTAAAGTTGAAGTCATTGGTAATGTTGAAGTCCTTGTTCATGGTGAAGTCTTTGTCCATGAAGTTTTAAAAAGGGAGAGATATAGAATCAAAACCAAAAGGTTGAGGGAGGAGTTTACAAGATTGTTTGTAAATAATTTTGAACAAATACAACTCCTATTTTTCAAAGGGGTTTTGTCCAATCCTAGGGTTACAATCCTATAGGCAACACAGTGCTCTGATACCATCTGTAGAGGTCCCAACCTTTAATAAGGTAGAGATCCCTGTGTTTACAATGCTAGTCCCTGGATCAATAGCTAGCATCCACAATTAAGATGTAATATCAAGAAACAAAGGTCATAATAAAACTTTATAACCAGGAATAAAATAGTTCATTACATCTTACATAGCTCATTTGGCTATCTCATTACAATGCAGCAGAAATAACTATATAGCATGGAGTCCTTCATCTTCAAAGTGCCACATGCAATCATGTTGGTTGTATTCTTGTAATCCTATACCAAACACTTCACTAACATCAAACAAACCTGCAACATAATAAGTTACAGCCACAAGGGTCAATACATTTGAATTGTATTGGCAAGTGATACTATGGTAGTATAGTGGAGTCTATCATCTATATGCATTTGGCTAAGTGGATCTTAGGCTTGCTTTGCTATAAATAGGTTTTCCTTATAAGTTGAAAACACTAAGTTTTTGTTTGGCAAAATCACCCAAGGCATCTACCAATCATTGATTGAAGATCCTTTACCCTTGTTCATCCACAAATTTTTAACTTAGAAATTGGGATGAGGAGATCCTTAATAGCTTCCATGTCTTGATGCTCAAATTTTCCATTGCCGGGGACACGACTAAGTACTTAGACTTTACTCTCGAGAGAGGTGGTGCACTTTCCCCACAAGACTCGACATGCATCGAGACAATATCTTTCAGAAGCCTTCCCTTAGACCAAAATGGATGCGTTCCCAAACCTATCACCCCCTACCACCAACTGTCCATCTGGCTAAGTTATTGCAACCTATATGATCCAGGCAGAGCCCATGTTGCCAAGTGGCTGCACTTGAAGCTTCTCAACATTTGACATCTCAAATCTCTTTGTTCCTGGGTGGCTTTCCACAAGTGAGATACATAGTTTTTCCCCAGTATAATGGACTTGGTGATGCCCAAGTTTTCCCCCAGTATACTGGACTTGTGTAACCACTCAACACAAACCTTTCTTTCCATTCCACCCAGGTGATTCATTCACATGGTTGTTTTATTAACAAAACACAAGTCATAGACTTAGAAATATTTCATAGCATGAATATAATCCACCCTTGTTTTCTACTAGCTAAGCTAAGCATGATAGTAGTAGGGATCTTAACTTAGGGAAAATTTTACTAAGGCAACATCTACTAGGATTTCCCATGGCATAGCATACTTAGTAAAAATTCCATGAAAGTCCTACTTAGAAATATCACTAATGCATAGTGAAAATAATAGGACAAAAGTATGAACCATCACTTGCCTTTTTAGTAGAGAATATAGGTTCACTCCTTGATCTTGCAATAGTCACACTCTTCAAATTTCACTACAATTCAATCAGGGCACAAATTCAATCTAGCATTCAAACAATTTCACCACATAGAATAAAGAAACAAAACAATGCATGCAAGCATGCAAAAGATTGTTTTATTTGAAAAGGTGGACTCTTAATAGATTATAAACATTTTAAAACACCTATTTTTCATTTATAAAAGTGGCAAGGTCATTTGAAAACAAGTTAGTGAAAATGGCCATTTAAATCATTTTTGTTTTGCTAGAGATGATTTAAATCAAGGTAGTATTTCTAGTGTTTGAAAAATATATTTTTAAACACAAATGTTAGTGTTTTAAGGTCAAGTGTTTAATATTAAAACCATTTGCAAAAGGTTTTATCTATAAACCATTTTAAATCAAAGCAATATTTTATTTTGTTGGAAATGCCTTTAAACAAAGTAATGATTTTCTAGGATTCACCAAATATATTTTTAAATTCCAAAACTTGGTGTTTAGGGTCAGAGAGTTTAATTCAAACCATTTTCCAAAGGTTTTACTCAAAAAGCATTTTTAAAACATAATCAACATTTTTATTTAATTAGAAATGCTTTTATTCAAAGATTTATTCCTTAGCATCACAAAATACACTTTTAAATCCAAAAGTTGGTTTTATGGTCATTAGGTTAAAAACAAACTATTTACAAAAGATTTTACCCTAAAAACATTTTTGGAATAAATTCTATACTCAAAATATGGCTAAATTTTTTTCTACAGAAACAACCAATTTTACATAAGCAATTCACTAAACAAAGGGCATGGTTGGAAAGGTTTCTTCTTGCTGATTCCGTTGATATACAATTTTGGACGTGTAGATTAAAATTTATGAATTTTGTAAGTTTAAACATCTAATAGACAAGCTTCGGTTTTTAAAACAAATCACTAGACACGCGTTACGTTCTTACTGGTCGATACCGTTTCGTCTGGATTGGCTAACATAGCGCGTTGGATCTAAAGTAAATCGTGCGGCTCTGATCTAGTCATACCAGTTCACTTAAGTCATCTATCCTGTCCTTACGATCAACATCTAACAGCTCAGATCAAGACGACCAAAGATGGGCGGCGCAGCGACAGTGAGCGGCGGCGGCGCGTCGGGTGGTGACGGTCCGTCTATTCTAGGGGGTCAGGGGGTGGTTGCAGTAGCTTACTAGATCCGCGAGGTCACGACGATGCTCAACGTGGTTGTTATCGACGGAGGGGTGCACGGGCGTGACGGCAATATCTCACCGGAGTTGCGCCTGACGTCGGGCACGCTCGCTTGTTGACGGAGACGAGGATTGAGGGTGCGCTAAGACAAGCGGAGGACACTGTTAGATGCGCAAGAGTGTCACGTGCACATGAGCATCAAAGAGAGGGGGAGGGGAGGTCAGGGCTCACCGTGTGGAGTCGCCGGAGTGGAGGTAGACGGCGGCGGTGTTCAGTCGAGGACGTTGCCGACGCTATGGATCATGCGAGGGCGAGCCGAGGGTACTGACGGGTGCGCAAGACGATAGGGAGTAGGCTCGTGGAGGCCAGGGAGCAAGGGGAGGCGAGGTTTGGCCGGAATCGTGGCCGGAGTGCCGTCTGGGTCAGTGGAGTGAAACGAGGAATTGGCGCAGCCTGGGGGCGGTTGTGTGCGGGAGAATGGGGGGAACTAGAGAGGATACATGGGCGATTAAGTGGGCATGGCTGCAAGGCGGAATCAACGCGACATTAACTCGAATTTACCCGAGGGATTGATTGACAGAGTACGGCAGCGGGGGGGGGGGGGGGAACGTGTCGCGCGGGTGAAGACGACGACTGGCAAGTGGGGTCAGTTGGTCAGCGAAATAGAGAGGGGTATAGTAGGGCCTGGTCGTCAGCGTCTGCGCGGGTGCGCGTTTAAGTGAAAAACGATTCGCGCTGAGAGAGAGGGAGTGGGCTGGCTGTTGGGCCTGGTGGGCTGGTTAGGCTGAAGTGGATTTTTTCTTTCCTGTGTTTTTTTTCTGTTTTGAATTTGTTCAAACAATTTAAACAACCATTTGAATTCAGCACCTTTCAAACTTTTCAGTAAGCTTTTAATATTGTTGATCAATGTATTTTAAATTCCAATCTAGAATAATTCTTTTATTCATTCATCGTTTATTATTTATTTATAATAGGCACTCTTCTTTATTCAAATAAGATTTTAATTATAATTTCAAACACTTATTTGAATTCTAATTTTTTACCAACCCTTTCTCGAGTAGGTTTTATTTATTCATTAGTGCAAATAATTCACTTTAAATTATTTAAAGTATTTTAATATGATTTATTAATCATTTAATTTGGGCAAATTGTCTTTATTCAAATAAAATCCAATATGGTTTTAAATCCATATAAATTTTATTCAAATGACTCTTTTATTCCATTTAAGTTAATTAAATAACTTTTATTCCACTTGGGAAAATTCTAATTTATTATTTTCTCGTGATTTAATTAATCATTTACTTTAGGGATTTTGTCCCTATTTAAATATAATTTAGAATATGGTTTTATCCATATAATTTTATTGGAATAATCTTTATCCCTTTATTTTATTTGGATCATCTTTATTTCATTTGCTTATGGATTGGGCCAAGATTTAATTTGGCTTTTAAATATTCCTTATTTATTTATTTCTTTGCCTGATGAAATCCATATCTTTTTATTTAAAGATCCAAAATTGGTGATTCCAATTTGTATGATTTTATTTAATATTTGTCTATCCTTTTTAAATCCTTTTAGGATTAATTGCTCACAATTTGGTATGGATTTTAGTTAGGAGCTTTATTAGCTTTGGAAATTAATCCCTTTCATCTTATTAAATTCATAAGTTTTTATCCATGAATCCAAATTGAATGAAATCAATTTCTATGGTTTTATAATATTTTTATTTATCATTTTTGATAATTTATAAATGTTTGTTGACAAATTTTTATATGGATCAAATCCATAGGCTTAGAGAGATCTTGGAAATGATTTTCTTCCATTAGGGTTTTGGTTTTTGGTTTAACTTTTCCAAGTGTTAAAATTTCAAGATTCATTCATTGATGAATGCATTTCACTTGATTGAAATTTGTTGGATTCCATTTTATTCAAGATGGGTTTTGATGTTTCCATTTGGAATCAAAAAGTTTCTTTTCACCCTAAATTTCAACAATTATTTCTTTTGTTTATTTATTTTTTCACATTTCAAAATTTGGAAAATTTTGGGATGTGACAATCATGTGGTTTGGGGGCTTTAGCCGATTCACCTAAATTAAATATGGAGGCCATATGCGGGCGAATCTAGTCTAATATGGGTCCCATTTAAATTTTTTTAGCGAACCGGTGATATATTTTGCCATGTTAAGACAACATTTAAATTGCGGGGTAGCTAAACAACAAGAACATATTAATTAATTGTCGGGACCCCGGTTCCGCTTAATTTGACCTAATTGCATCGCACCTTTGCCATGTCATACATCATACATGCATCATGCCTAATCTTCTGTCGTAGTAATAAATAGTGCATTCGATGTTTGTTCTAGTGTTTGCTTCTTCACAGATTAGGCCGATGAGTTGATGCGAGTGTAGACCCAATCTTCGGATGAACCTTCAGCAATGTTTTCAGGCGAGCATTCTCCCCCTTTCTACCTATTTTACTTTTATAGTCTTTATTTCCTCCTGTTGATCTATTGCTATCTATGTTGCGATGCTCTAGTTTTCGTACCCGTGATATCCCTTGCAGCCTTATATTGCCTTGGACACATCCTATTACCTGTTGTTTGGTAGATAGTTGGACTTGCGAGTCGTAGTCGCTTGCTCAAGTGCTGTTGCGTGTTGTCAAGTACCACAGTTGTTGGAAGACTGCCATATGCTTTATGTTGGAGATGATCATGACTTTAATTACCGTTTAATAACTAAAATTGAAGTAGGTAAATAATGCAGAGGCACAGGTGGGCAATAGATGTTATTTGGTTTTTAACCGTCCACTTGTGTTCCGTAGGACCCTGAATACTTGATACCTATTCTTTGAATATTCGCACTATCCGCATGAATCCCTCTAACCCTAGGTTGAGTCATATTTAATTCCTTGGGGCCACAAACTAGTTTGGGGTTTTATTACTATCCTGTACTTATGCCATGCTTTACTGCTTTATTTACGATTGCGCGTGGAGCGCCTGTACTGTTTACGAACAAATGTGGAATGTTTTCGCGGTATCGACAAGCCCAGTCACAGTTTTGGGTTCCCAGTCGTTTACAACCATTGGCACAAACCTCTGGGTCCGTCTCGGAGCCGGCCAACTTCGTCGCAGGTAGCTTTGTGGGGTGGCCCCCTGAAATCAAATATGAATCTTGCGATTGTTCTATCGTGATGCCTCGTTGGTGTTCATTTGGTTTTTTCCAAGGTTGATCGTGCGTGTGTTGCTATTTGTGCCCCCCTATAGGGTAAAACTTTCTGAAAGCCGTGTCCGCGGTTATGGATGACTTGGAGCACAGTATCTCGATCATAGACAACTATAACTAAAGTAATGCTATAAATTTGACTTTATAATGACTAGTAATCAGCTTCACTACAACAGAGTGGCTAAATAAAAGTACCAACAACTGCTGGGTTTTGGGATGCCTCATGCTATATGTATCTGACTAGTAAGTACTACAACTATAACAGAATGGTTAACTAAAACTGCCCACTGCTTATTATATCAGGATGACTCATGCTATCTATATCTGACTAGTAATTGCTGCAACTATAACGAAATGAATAAAACTGCCAACTGTGTGAGTTCCTCGGTTGACTTCCTCGTTTGGTCTCAAGGGGGAAATACCAGGATGGATATGCTTGGTGATAGTTTCAGGTTGGGTCCGAATAGGTCATTTTTATCCCTATATGATAGCCGCCAGTTGTATTGAGTCTCTATAGGTTGTTTAGTGCATGATGCGCTGCCGCTTTAGTCCACCATACCTATGTAGGCGAGGACCGCCGAATTCTAGTCTCGACGTGTACTGGCCTCAGTACTGACCGCTCTCTTTTTTCCTTTGCCCTTTGTCGGCATCCCTTTTGTTTAAGAAGGTTTTGAGATCGACGTTGTTAGCAGGGTTACCCTTCCGGCTTGGCCTGGGCAGGGTTATGGACGCCATGGGTTATTCTTCAGGGCTCTTAGCCTAATTTGCATCTTGTCCGTACTCGGACGTTGTATCGTTTTCAAGGTGATTTGGACTCGATGAGTCGCTGTTGCATATATCTGTTATGTGGGTTCCATCATGGACTACTGTGTAATGGTATTACTTCGTTTTCCACCCGCACGAAAGTGCCTGGTGGGCACCTTTGAATCGTTTCTATGCAGGTTTGGCGGGAATCGCTAAAACTTGCATAGGGTCGATTCTAAGGGTGTTACAACAAAACCGACCATTTGGCGGAGGATTTCTCCCCCTATGTTTAAGCACACATGTCATGGCGCCTCAAAGATAGATGCCTGGACCCATATCATGACACGAGATCAATTTATGTTGCACATATAGGTAAGCATCAAACCAAGATGTGGTAAGATGACCATCCCTACATGTGCTGCACAACTAGTCTACATAGCACGTTAAGAGCAAGAATATAGTGCAAGAAGCAAATCAATCCAAGTTTTGGGGATCTAGGATACCGATTTCTCGCCTCAACATGACAAACCGGGCTTCATCCAAAGGCTTCGTGAAGATATCGGCCAATTGGAACATCGTACCCACATGAGTGAGATTGATATCACCATTTGCGACATGTTCACATAGGAAGTGGTGGCGAATGTCAATATGTTTGGTGCGTCAATGTTGGACGGGGTTGTTGGCGATCTTTATTGCGCTTTCATTGTCACATAGAAGAGGCACCGTACCAAGAGACACCCCATAGTCTTTCAAGGTTTTCCTCATCCATAACAATTGAGCACAACAAGATGTCGCGAATATGTATTCGGCTTCGGCGGTGGATAGGGATGTGGAGTTTTGTTTCTTGGAACACCAACTCACCAACGACCGGCCAATAAATTGGCAAGCCCTGGAGGTTGATTTCCGGTCAACCTTATCACCTGCCCAATCGGCATCCGAATAGCCAACAAGCTCAAAGGTTGACCCCTTTGGATACCAAAGCCCGAGAGTAGGAGTGAGAACAAGGTACCTAAAAATCCGTCTGACCGCCATCAAGTGGCACTCCTTGGGAGCGGATTGAAAACGAGCACACATTCCAACACTTACAATGATATCCGGCCTAGAAGCACAAAGGTAGAGCAAGTAACCAATCATAGAACGATATACCTTTTGATCCACGGCCTTCTCACCTACTCCAAGGCCAAGTTGTCCATTTAGCATGGGTGTCTTCATGGGATTAGCCTTGGCCATTTCGAACTTTTTGAGCATGTCCTTAATGTACTTCTCTTGAGAGATGAAAGTGCCATGAGGAAGTTGCTTTATGATGAAGCCTAGAAAGAACTTCAACTCCCCCATCATGGACATCCTAAATTTCATAGTCATCAACTCGGCAAAAGCTTTGTTATGAGATTCGTTAGTTCCACCAAAGATAATATCATCAACATATATTTGAACAATAAATAAGCCACCCCCTTTAACCCATTTGGTGAAAAGGGTGGAATCGACCTTACCCACGCTAAACCCATCCATGAGTAGAAAATCCCTAAGGTGCTCATACGAAGCACGAGGAGCTTGCTTTAGTTCGTAGAGAGCCTTATGGAGTAGATACACATGGTTGGGATAGCGTGTGTTTTCGAAACCCGGGGGTTGAGATACATATGCAACCTCTTTCAAGGGACCATTAAGAAATGCACTTTTCACATCCATTTGATAAAGCTTGAAGTTATGGAAAGATGCATAAGCAAGCAAGAGACGGATAGCTTCAAGACGAGCAACGGGCGCAAAGGTGTCCTCATAGTCAATACCTTCTATTTGGGCATACCCTTGCGCCACTAGCCTTGCTTTGTTTCTTGTGACGACACCGTTCTCATCTTGCTTGTTCTTGAACACCCACTTGGTCCCAATGACATTGATGCGATGATCTTTAGGCCTCTCCACTAGAGACCATACTTCATTGCGGGTGAAACACTCGAGTTCTTCTTGCATGGCAATGACCCAATCCGGATCCTCCAAAGCCTCATGAACCTTAAGGGGCTCAAAGTTGCACACAAAAGCATGATGCCCACAAAAGGTTGTGAGGTTATTCTTCCTGGCACGGGTCTCGATCCCTCTTGATATGCTTCCAAGGATATTGTTGACTTGAAGTCCACTTGCAATGGAGGCGGCCTTAATCTTCCGAATTGTGCCTTCATGATCAAAAAATTCATCTTTTGAGGGGCCTTGATCATTGACACCATCTTGAGCTTGGCCTTGAGATGGAGGTTGATCAGCTACTTGGTCTTGCTCAAGGGTTTGAGGGCTTGGTTCTTGTTCTTCGGTTTGCATGGCATCTTGAGTGAGATGTTGATCTTGTGATACATTTGATGGCTCAACTTGGGTAGAGCTTGGATCTTCTTGAGTTGAGCTTGATTCTCCCCCATCATCTTGTTGAACATGAATGTGAGACTCGGTGGGAAAGATGTGCCCAATACCCATCAACTTGATGACTTGAGAAGAATCACCATCTCCTACATCACGAGAAGAAACTTTCCCCTCATGGGGGCCATTATTCTCCAAAAACTCCACGTCACAAGATACTTCAACACTACCATTGGTCTTGTTGTAGTATCTATAGGCATGATAGTTTTCCGCATAACCAACAAAAATACCCTTATAGTTCTAGATTTGAATTTACCGATCTTTTACTTTTTGTTCTTGATGAGGCACTTGCATCCAAAGACACGGAAGTAGTTGACATTGGGCTTCTTACTTGTGAGAATATCGTATGGAGTCATGTCAAAGGGATCTCGGAGGAAGAGCCGGTTCGTCTAGTGGATCGCGGTAGCAATAGCTTCTCCCCAAAAATTGTGAGGGGACTTGAATTCACTCAACATTGTTCTTGCCATCTCAATGATTGTCTGGTTCTTCCTTTAAACAACACCATTTTGTTGAGGGGTATAAGGAGCTGAGAATTCATGCTTGATCCCCTCATCTTCAACAAATTCTTGCATGGTGTAGTTCTTGAACTCGGTGCCATTGTCGGTTCTAATGGTCTTGATATCCACTCCATGAGTGCGTTAAGCTTCTTGGCGAAGATCATGAATTCCTTGAAGGTCTCATCCTTCGTCTTGAGAAGAAAGACCCAAGTATACCTTGAGTAATCATCAACAATGAAAAGACCATATCTTCTTCCACCAAGGGAGTCATATGTCGATGGCCCGAAGAGATCCAAATGGAGCAGCTCCAAGGGTCTTGACTGGCCACCTTGGTAACGGAAGGATGATGCTTCCCAATTTGCTTTCCTGAAATACAAGCACTACACACACGATCTTTCTCAAAGGAGGTACCGGTTAGTCCAATAATATGCTCACCCTTTAGGAGTAGATTGAGATTTCTCATGTTGACATGGCCTAGGCGACGATGCCAAAGCCATCCCTTGTCAGCCTTGGCCATTATACATGTAGGAAGAGACTGGCTCTCTTTCGAGAGGTCGACCACATAAAGGTCGTCTTCCACGTGTCCAATGAGAACCAAGCTGAGATCATCACCCCTATAGACCTTCACAAAAGTTCTAGAGAAATAGGAGTCATAGCCGGCATCCGCGAGATGTTTAATAGAAAGCAAGTTGTAACCAAGGTTTTCAACATGTAAGACGGTCTCAAGAGTCAAAACCTTGGAGATTAACAACTTACCATAACCTAGTACCTTTCCTTTAGAGTTATCTCCGAAAATGATGCTTGATGTTGAGTTGACATCGTGAATGAATTGGTCAAGACCACTCCTACCTCCGGTCATGTGATTGGTGCATCAACTATCAAATACCCATTTTGATCCACCGGAGGCATAACCCTACAAAACAATTCTTTGATTTAGGAACCCATTGAGTAATGTGTCCCCTAGCATTAGCAACAAGATCCTTAGGTACCCAAATTGAGTACCACCTATAATCATAACCATTTCGAGGGCCAACTTATTTGGCATATACATCTCCTTGAGTTCCCTTACATAGCACATAGGAAGGATTATACTTTCCCGCATACTTGTGATTGGGATTGCCCCTCATGGCTCCCCCATTCACCACATTCCTTTTGACTTGGTCAACCACCTTGTCACCTTATTTTACAAAGGTTATCTTCTTTGGTGTAATGGCATTGCTCGTGTTGTTCTTTGGATCAAAACCGACACCTTCCTTGGAAATTCTCGTCTTTTGACGGGATAAGATCTCATCTAGGATCTTTCCCTTGGAGGTAGGTGCACGACGCTCTTTCTCAAGTTGCTCTTTCAACTTCTTATTTTCCTCAATGAGGTGAGCTTGATCAAAGGTAGATTTAGAGGTACAATAATTCGATCCTTCAATGTACCAAGAGCCTTCTCATAGGACACCCGAAGTTGATCATGGTTCTCTCCAAGTTTTATGAGCTCACGCTTGACAAGAAAACTAGCCTTCTCAAGGTTCTCAAGGTCCTTGGTAAGAGAAGCATGAGCAACTTCAAGCTCTTTCTTTGAGGCATCAAGCTCTTGGGACAATGAGTTATCCCTATCAATAGTTTCCATGATTTTTGCTTTATCAATTTCCAAAATTTCAATTTGTAGTTTAAGAAAAGAGTTGGTATTCTTTTCCTCACAAAGCTCTTGATCAAGAAGATTGAACCTTTGTTTCTCATCATCAATATGAGATTCCAAGATATAAATGGCCTCATCACGTGAGCTAACAAGTTCCATTAATTGCTTGACTCTAGCACGAGCAATGGGAGGAAGAGACTTCATGATAGCATACATATCTTTCATATATTCTTCACCAAATTCATCACTATCACTATCATGATCATGATCACTCTCAAGATCATCCAAGACACTAGATAGGGATGGAGGAGAGACAATTACCTTGGAGCTTCTTGCCATAAGACAAGAACCGGTGATCTTGGGAATAGGTTAACTCTAGATGTAGTCCTTGGAGTAGTCGTAGGTGAGAGGTGAACCGGGTTCGACATATGCCAAACCGGTCACACCCACCACTTTATCCTTATCCCCACACTCCACGTCGGACTCGTCCTTGGAGCTCCTTTCCATGAGGCAAGTGGCGATGACCTTGGGAGTAGGAGAGTCGTTGGTGTAGTCATAGGTGAAGAGAGACCCGGGTTTGGCAAAGGCCAAACCGTCCACTCCAACCACCTTCTCTTCATCCTCTTCCTCCTTGTCGCATATGTATTATTGGCCTAGCAAGCCCTTACCATCACGCCTATTGTTCCTCTTGTATCTTTCATTGATGGGGTTGGGTTTCAATCTTGGTTTGGCACCTTCTTCATACTTAGGCTTGTCAAGCCTCTTCTCATATGGACACTTGTCAACAAAATGGGTCGACTCATCACAATTGTAGCATGTCCTCTTCTTCTCACTTGATCCCATTGAACTTATCCTTCTTCGGAACTTCATGTTCTTGGTGAAGAGAGCAAGTTGAGAGAGCATGCCATCAACTCCATCAACATCGCTTTCTTCATCACTTGCAACATCTTCTTGCACATGCTTGGCCTTTAATGCTAGAGAGTGGGAAGACCCAATAGCACGGTTGATCTCCTTGATCTTTTGCCCTTCATCCGCCAAGTTATCCGTGGCAACTAGATAAGAGACTAGATCATCAGGAGTGAATTGATTAGCTCTATCAAGGAGTTGCAAGTTCATGGCAAGCTTCTTGTCGATGACCGCGATCATGGAGGCAATCTTGGACTTGATAAGTTCGTCATTCAAATTGAATCCATCATCCTACTTCTCACACCCTAGGCCACCAATCTTCACGCGGAGGGCAACAAGTCTCTTGTATGCTTCAGCGATAGTCTCACCATCATGGTTCATGAACATGTTCATCTCTGACTTGGCGGCTTCATACTTGGATTTTTGGATAAGAGAGGTTCCCTCTTGGAGAATGACAATCCTATCCCAAATATCCTTTGCAGTGGGGATGTCGCTGACTTGATCATGGAGAGTGCGGTGAATGGCACTCCTTATCTTGTCACAAGCCGTTGCATTTAGTTGACGGTCGTAGTACTCTCCCGGGGTGAGGTTGTTGGGATCATGAGGGTGGAAACCGGTGCATACAATCTCCCAAAGCTCAACGCTGCAGCTGCGAAGATGAGATTCCATAGAAGCTTTCCAATGAGAGAAATGAGTTCCGTCATAATGAGGTGCAGGACCCGAGCCATTAATATGAGGCATGATGTTCTTTTGCTTAGGATACACATAAGGGAATTGATTAGGGGGCGTGGAAGTTTTTGACGAGCCGCCCTCATGAGCGGACTCGGCATCCTTATCCTTTTCGGTGTCCATTGGTCTCCCTTGAGGTACTACCAATGGATTACCAAAAAAGCCCCATCGCCAATGGCCTTAAGTTGTCCTTCTAGGTAACTCATTCGAACAAGGAGATCGGAATCCGCCTTGGCCTTTTCAAGGGCACCCTTGGCTAAGATTTCGCGAAGCTCCTTGACCGAATAAGTCTTTTCCTCCCCATCATAGGAGAAAGCCATCTTTTCTCTTAGGCGGTAAAGCCCTTAAAAGAGCCCTTGGCTCTGATACCAATTGAAAGTGTAAGATGGTTAACCTAGAGGGGGGTGAATAGGTTTCTACAAAATTCTTTATAATATTTTGCAAGTTTTAGGCTTTGCGGAATATAAGTGAGCCTAAATGCAAACTAGGTGAGTCAACCTAGATGATGAATAAGATACTTCAAGCTCGAAGGCTATCACAAGGTAAATAACACAAGTAAGAGATCGGTTAAGGAATAACCGAAGCACGCGGAGACGAATATGTATTCCCGTGTTCACCACCTTTGGGAAGGGGGCTACGTCACGTTGGAGATGTGTGAGGTTCCACAAAGGATTCTTCACGCGCCACAAAGGATCACCTTCTTCTCCGAGCCTATCCCACGAAGGAATAGCTCACTTACTCGTGGTAGAATTTAAGGTAGTCTCCAAACCCTCACAAACTTTCCACGGAGCAAATCACAAGCCGAATGCCTCCGGGCGACCCTAGCCTCCTAGGGTTTCCCACAAACCCAAGAGTAACAAGCTAACTTGATGAACTCAAGGGGGAATGAACTTTGTCTTGGTGGAAACGTAGATCGGGACCTCCTCTTCCTTTCTACCAAAGGGATTTGGATTTGGTTGGGTAGAATGGGAGATCCTCAAGCTTTTGTGTTTCAACAATGGGGGAGAGAGAGAGCTTCAAGAAATGAAATGTTAGCTCAAGTGCCTAACCTCATAGTGGAGAAGAAAGGGGTATATATAGTGTGAGGGTAAAAAGAGCCGTTTGGGGGTTCCTGCGACAAAACCGGCAATAAGTCCGGTCGGACCGAGTTGCTCGCCGGAATTTCCGGCGACAGCTCCGGCCGACCGGACCCCACGCCGGAATTTTCGGCAGCGACCGAAATTCTTGGTGAACAACCGAAAGGCTATGCAGTAAGCCATATCGGCATACACCGAGAATTTCCGGCGGCGACCGGAAATTCCGGCGACAGCACTGGCGCCGCCGGCGCTTTTGTCGATTTCGCAGTAACCTCTTTTGACTCTTTTTTCAAGGCTGGTTTCTCTCTTTCTTCGAATGGGTGTGTGTGAGTGGATGATGAGAGGCATATATGGTGTAGAACATCCCCAAAGAGCACATCAAGATCACCCCTCTTAATAGTGCGGTTTTTCTTATTTGACTAAAGAGTAAATAAGAGAAAACAATAAACAACGCCACTAGCTCTCCATAAAGAAACTAATGGGGGGTCACCCATCACCTGTCACCAACAACCTGCGGATTATCACCTATAGAGAAGCTAATAGAAACATTAGTCCATTCTCTAGATCCGATGTCATAGTTAACCAAAACACTAGATAAGGGCTATTTGCCCTTTCAGTAACTTTCTCTAGTTCACATGCAACTATTGAAAGATGTCACCGTGGATTTGAGTAGAGTTATCTCTGTTCCTTAAGGACACATGTGTGTTTAAATTGTCAGTACTTTATGTGTGTGAAGTTGTTCTTCGACAAGTTGCTAATGCATAGGTCTAGCAATCTAGCTCATTATTCCAGAGTTTTACACTGTAGTCCATATCTTGAGAATCTAGTGACTTTAACTTTGTGCTAAATGTTGCGAAATTTCTATTCGGACGTGCTGAGTCTGAAGTATCATTTCACCTAACGAAAGCTGAATCTCAAGCAGCAATGATGGTTGGTGTTCCTCAAGGTTTTGACATAGGTCTCTTTGAAGTCTGGCAAGATTGATGTAATGGTTGACACACTTAGCCGAAAAGACCTTCTGTCATATTCTCTTGATTCAGCAATAACAACCACTCTTCGTGAGGCTTATTCTATAATTTATTATAGGAGATGTTCTTATGGTTTCCTTTGTACCCGAAGTTTGACCTTTACTTGATGTTTGATTTCTCGAACATCAAGGAGAACATTTAAAGTAGTGTTGCTAAATGTCTCTCGGTCGATCCTCCAGACCCTTTATGTCGGTAGGCACTTTGTTATGCCAAGTAAATGAAGTCTGAGAATGAAGTTTCTTTCTTCTCGTGTCATCAGGAATCTTATTAACTACTCATCTTAGAGGTGCAAAGTGACATCATGATCTTTGGCAAATATTTTGACACTCCTGGATGAATAAAGAGTTTCCTTTGTTTTCTCAACCATGTTTTAAGAGTGACTATGATCTTGGCAATCAAAAGTTTCTTTTGATACATGTTCTTTGTGACTCTTACGAGTCCTCACCACCAAAACACCTATCTATCTTGGCCTTCTGTTGAATGAAAGAGTGACTCTTCTATGTCAAAAATAGTTCACCAGCTTGGTTTTGTTGATCCAAATCTCTGCAACCTGAAATCTCTATTTAAGCCATTTAGTAGAGGTTCATATCGAAGTCCGTGTTGTGATCTTTCTATTGGAAGCTTTCCTTTTCAGAAGCTTAAACTTTTCTGAAGTTCCATGGTCTTAATCCTTATGAAGACCAAATATCTAACAACTTGAAACCTTCTCCTATTGTTTCCTCCGTTACCTTGATGTATTTCATGTTTGTCGTCTCAGAGTTGTTTCTGAACACTCCATCCATGAGTTGACCATGAGATACTCTGTGTCTTTTTAGTGTGCTCCCTCTTATCCTTAGAGTGACCATGTCTCTTTCTCTCTATGTCTCTCTTCCTACCTTTGGAATCTCGGGTCGAGATTCTCGTAAGGGGGATAGAGCTGTAACACCCCAGTTTTACTTAATCACTATTTAGGGTTGTTTGTGCATTCATGAGCACCATATTAAAAATGCATGCATTAAGAAAATAAAATGCAAACCCTAAAACCCTAGTTTCCCCTCTTTGTCTAACACCTTCTAAAATGGTTTTGTATTTTGAACTACAAAATCATGGAGCCCAATCTGAATAAAAGGGTTCCCTCAATATATTATACACTTTTACAAAGTCTCTAGTATTTTCAAATTACTCAAAACAGTTTTGAATTGGAAAATACAAAACAGAATTTGAAAACAGAAAAAGAAAAGAGTTTGGAAATAAAAAAAGAACCAGAGAGCCAGGTCCAGCCCAGTCTGCCTCTGCCTCTCCCCTTCTCTCCCTGTCTCCCTACGCAGCAAACTGCAGCCCGCAGCCAGCCCACGCGCAGCCCAGGCCCAGTACCCCTTCGGTCGTCGTCTTCCTCGAGCAGACAGACAACTCGGTGTCGCTGACATCACCGTCGATCCCCGCCGCCTCCTCCCGGCCGTCCGTCGAGCCCCGAGCGTGGATAAGAACGACGCGGCCACGTGCCCGTCGCCCTCATCCACTTTCCCCCTCTCCAGCAACCTCTCTCTTCCCTCCCGTGCGAGAGAGTCGAACCCTAGCCGCCGCTCGTCGCCGTCCCGACCGCCCCCGAGCTCCGTTGAGCACGCTGGAAGAACCGCCTTGATGAGTTGAGCTCCCTCTTAGAAGGAATCGACGTCGTGTGTCTTCAATCGCCGCCATCGACGTCGTCATTCCTGCCTCCGGCCGTCGCCTTCGACGATGTTGCCGACGCCGTCCGACCTCACCTTGCATCAATGACCGCACCACTGTGTTCCTGGTGAGCCGCCGGTCCTCCTGGACCACTATGTTGGCCCCCTCCCTCTCTGTTTCTTGCTCGCATCGATCACCACCGTGTGCCGCCGCCGCCGCTCGCTGTGCTCGCTGCTCCGGCAACCATCCCGTAGCAGCGCCGCCACTTTCTGGTCCGTCTCGCCATGATGAATCAAACGCACATGATCGCGCGCCCTAGCTCTCTCCCTAGTGCCGTCGCCGACCACCGCCTGTGCGTGCTCCCCCGGTAAGCCCATGTGGAGCCGACGTGGCTCCTGCGTGGAGTCCACGTGGTGCCTATGTGGCCTCCGGCCCACAGGTCAACCTCTTTGGCTAGGCTCTATCCCAGTGACAAATGCCCTGACCCTGTGCTGATGTTAGCTTTGTGTCACAGTGACGCATTAAATCGTTTTAAATGATTTAAATAATTCCATAATTTGATATAAACTTATAAATTCAATAACTAATGATTTATAAGTCGGAAAAATACAAATAATATATCAAAATGTTTAGAAAAATGAAACCTATCCATCTAAGCTATCATCATGCATTGATCAACAACTAAAATAACAAGTTTAATTAGAGAACAAAATCAACCCCTCTCATGTGTTTCCGGAGTTTCTCCGAGTTAGGGTTTGCACCCCTCGGAACCCCGATTAAATTGCCGAGCATGCTTTAAGGTTACATTTCAATGCAATTTAACTTGTAATATCATCATCCTTGCTTGAGCATTGCATCGATGCCCTATGTTGATTGTTTCCCTTTATTTCCGGTGTTTGGTTCTTCCCGGTAGAATACGATATCGAGATCGAGATTGAAGACCAAGATCAAGACCATCGAAGATCGACGAACAATACTTGACCAACTGTAATCAAGTCAAGTACAAGGCTCCCGGAGATCTTCTTATCGGTTATCAACTGGCAAAGGCAAGCATAGCCCCACCATGATATAATCATATGTTTTCGAAAGCATTTCAATTCTGCCATGTTGCATTCGATTCTACTATGGTCTTTTCTCGGTAGGTAAAATCTATTGCATTACTCCCTTTGAGCTTATATTACCTGATCCACTGCTCCTAGCATAACTAGGTTTGGCTTGTGTGCACTGCTAGAGCTATTATCTGTGTCCTGCTTAGCCATGTATAGCTGTTGAGTCTGGTCCATCCAGATGATGTATCAGATGAACAGAATCTAGTATGACAGGAGAACGTGATGAGATGATATCAGAGGTGATATGAGTTAAACATGCTAAGGCTTGTATGGGAGGCCACGGTGGGATGTGGTTTTTCTAGTCCCATGCTCGCCCCCACTAGGAACTGAGTTCTTTCCTTTGGAACCGAGATGAGCGTACAGCCACACGGGGCTTGGGAACCCCTCGCCTAATTAACTTGCCTAGTAGATTCCATGAGTCACGTAGTTCGGGCGTTGCATTCGACATACGCATTGAAAATGTTTTCGAAAGAAGGAGGTGCATTCATAACAGGTAGGGAAGTGTGGACCGGGTTGCTTGGGGTCGATGGAGCCCCTGGTGAACCAACCTGGCCTCACATCTTTAAGTACCAACTTAGGGATTTGACCCGTTACGGCGGAACCATACTTATTGCGTGACTCATGGTCTCGGCGAAAGCAAGGTAAAGGTTGTGGCCAACCACCCTCTGCTGGCCTTCCAAGGAAGAGGGCTAATGTACTGGCATTAAGAGTCGGTTGGTACGTGTGGGTAAAGTTGTACACCCCTGCAGGGTTAAATCTTTTTGAAAAGCCGTGTTCACGGTTATGAACGCTTGGTGACCAGATTCTAAGATCATAGAGAACTATAACCTAATCGTAAAACTTGGTAGATGAACGTGTGATTAAGGATGCTTCCTCATGGGTAGGAGGGGGTGATCCTAGTTGGTAGATGATGGTGATTTGGTGGATATCAAAAGATGATGATCAATACTTCGAAGATGCCGCTCTCTTGTCCCCTTTTAAAATACTCTGAATAGACGAGCTTCTTCTCTCTCTGGTTTTATAAACAAAGATGGCTTTATGCAAAACAACTCCACCATCCATAAGTCTTGCGAAGTACACCCTGTACTCACCCTTGCTTTGTTGATACTTTTGGCAGAGTAAGTGTTCCCTAAAGATCAGTTTGGTACTACATCGACATCGACGAGTTGCTTGGTGTTCCCGGACGGCAACCTGGAATCTATGGGCTAGGACGTCATCGTTATGCTTCAGGCCTCTTAGGCCATTTGTTAAGTTTGCTATACTTAATAGCATAATTTGCCTTCCGTTGTTTGATGTTTGTGGTTAGTGACCTCTTTTGTAATAATTTGGTTCTTTGCTCAGTTATGAGCTTGCTATAATAAATTTTGTGTCGTAGGGTCACTGCCGTGTTACGGATTCTTCACTGGATATTCTCGAGCTCAAGGTTAAGCTTATGTCAGACGGAGGTCTGGGATTTGTTTAGCCCTGATCCCGGGGGTGTCACACTATGCAATCAGATAAAAAACCGAAGTATAAACATAAAATGAGATTTACACCCGAAGGCAACATTATATATTTATATATTCAAAAATCATAACCAGAACGAACATGAGCATAAAGTACTTTCAAGCATCCTGGGATTTTTGACATGCTCTTTTGGAAATAAGATGGGAAAAAACTTCTCAGAAAAAATATGAGACAACCAATACTTTATTTTAGTTTGAACATATACATATGATTACAAGGAAATATAACTAAGAATAGAAGGGATGTAGTTGTGCAATATTCCATGGATGGTCTAATTCATCTGGATATGTACTACCACCAGCTCTCTTCCTTTTCCGAGTGTGAGGTCTTTCCTTGATTGGTCTCATATCAGTTAAATAATATGACCCATTTTGCAGAACCCGGCTGATCATAAAAGGTCCTTTTCCAAATCGGGGAAAGTTTGTGCTTTATTTTTTGCACGAGTTGGAGAACCAAATCACCCTTTCTGAAAGAACGATTATGAACACTTTGACTATGGTACTTTCATAACTTCTGTTAATAGGCTATAGATCTCTGCTCAACAACGATGTGAACTTCTTTGACTATGTCGAGATCATCTTGTCAAGAAATTTCGGCAACCTCTTTGATATACGCTTTTACCCAAGGAGACTGATAGATTAAGTCACTCAGAAGAACTGCTTCTGCACCATAGAACAAGAAGAAATGAGTGCATCCGGTTGACCTGTTAGGAGTTGTTCGCAAGCTCCGTATGACAAACGGTAATTATTCCGCCCAAGCCCCCGCTGCACTACAAAGTGGTGCTTCGAGGCGAGGTCAAAGTCCTTGTAAAATGAGATCGTTTGCTCTTTCGACTTTCCCATTGCCTTGTGGGTAGCCTTATATTTTGTAAATTTATTCACCATCACTAGTAGGTGAGTAAATCCACATTTTATCGTACGGAACAACCCAACTATGTCAAGCCCCCAGACCGTAAATGGCCATGTGATAGGGATTATACACAGCTGATCAGCCGGGACATGTGCCTGATGGGCGTACTTTTGGCAGCCTTTGCATGTTTTGACTAGCTTCTTGGCATCTGCCTTAGCTGTAAGCCAAAATAATCCGTGTCGAAAAGCTTTTGCCACTAAGGACCTGGCTGCGGCGTGATGGACGCATTCGCCTTCGTGGATTTCTCGTAATATTTCAACTCCTTCTTCCGGAGATATACAGCGCTGGAAAACCCCATAAACACTCCCCTTATAGAGCTCACTATTAATTATTGTGTAGGCTTTTTCTTGTCAGACAATCTGTCGGCCTAGAACTTCGTCTTCGGGTAAATTTCTGTCTATAAGGAAATCTATATAGGGTTTTGCCTAGCTGGGAATTACGGCCAGAACTGCTACTAAAGGTGAGTTGGATTTCGTCGGATAGTCCTCATCAACTCCTGTGATAGAGGGAACTTTTAGGTTCTCTAGAAATGAACCTTCTGGAACTTGTTTCAGCGAAGAGCCTATCCTTGACAGTGCATCTGCTTCCTCATTTTCTGCTCGAGGGATGTGTTGAACCTCAAAACCCTTGAACGATCTGGATAATTCATCCACAACAGCTTTATATGCTGCCATGTGCTTATTTGCATTGCAGATATCGGATACTTGCTGGGCAACTAAATTCGAGTCTCCATAACACATGAGTCGAGTTATGCTAATGTTTTTGGCCATGCGTATTCCATGTAACAATGCTTCATACTCGGCAATATTATTGGTTGCTGTGAAGTGGATCTGTAACACATAGAACAACTGATCTCCTTGGGGTGATTTGAGCACCAGGCCAGCCTCCGAGCCTCCCCGTGCTTTTGATCCATCAAAGTGAAGGGTCCAAAATTCTGGGTCTAGATGACTTTTATTTTCCTCTGTCTTTGTCCAATCAGCGACAAACTCGGCAAGGATTTGGGAATTGATTGTTGCGCATGGCTTGTACTCGATGTCGAAAGCTAAAAGCTCTATTCCCCACTTTGCAACACGTCATGTGGCATCACGATTATTGATTATATCTCGCAGGGGAGCAGTACTCACCATTGTGATCTTGTGCTCTTGGAAGTAATGTCGTAGCTTTCCGACTGCGAAAACACACCATAGGCTAGTTTTTTGTAATGTGGATACCTTTGCTTCGACTTTGTCAATACCTCGCTTATGTAATAAGTTGGATGATGTACTGGGTGTTCATGATCTTCTTCCTTATGCTCCACTGATGTTACGACACTTACGACCCTGTTTGTCGCTGCAATGTAAAGTAACATAGGCTCATGTGGCTCTGGTGCAGCAAGTATTGGTGGGTTTGGAAGTAGGTATTTCAAACTTTGCAGGGAAATGTCGGCTTCCTTGGTCCAGAAAAAATTGTCGGTTTTCTGCAAGATCTTGTATAAAGGTGCGGCTCTTTCTTCGAGATGGCTGACGAAACGGCTTACCGCTGCGATGTAGCCAATGAGTCGTTGAACGTCCTTTAGGCAAGTCGGCCTGGTAATATTCAGTATAGCCTTAATTTTGTCTCGGTTCACCTCTATGCGTCTTTCAGACACAATGAAACCTAACAATTTTCTGGCTAGTATTCCGAAGAAACACTTCTTCGGATTTAGCATCATATTGAATTTTCGTAGGCTAGCAAATGTTTCCTCCAAGTCGGAAATTAGTATTTCCTTCTTTTTGGACATCACTGCTATATCATCTACGTATACATGGATGTTGCGTCCTATTTGGTTGTTGAGACAATGCTTCATAGTGCGTTGATAAGTTGCTCCCGCGTTCTTTAAGCCAAAAGGCATAGTTTTATAGCAGAAGGTTCCAAAAGGAGTGATGAAAGATGTCTTGATTTGATCTGATTTGTTCATCGGTATTTTGTGATAACCGGAATATGCATTGAGAAAACAGAGTAATTCTGACCCTGTAGTGGAGTCGATAACTTGATCGATCCTTGGCAAAGGAAACAGATCTTTAGGACAAGCCTTGTTCAAGGAAGTATAATCAACACATGTCCTTAATTCAATAGTGTTCTTTTTAGGGACAAGTACTGGATTTGCCACCCAATCTGTATGGATGACCTTGATGACCCACAAGTATCGGGGGTGTATCTTAGTACTTTCAATAAATAGGAGTGTCGATCCCAACGAGGAGCAGAAGGTGTTGACTAGTGGTTTGGATCGGGAATTCTCTGTAAATACTTAGCAAACGGATTTTTAGGGGTTTTTGATAATGAAAATAAATAAAGTGCAAGTAAATAAAAGACAATAATGAATGCAGCAAGTGGCCCAATCCTTTCTTCATGAAAGTAGAAGCCGGTTGTATTACTTATGAGGACCAAACGTTCTCGAGGACACATGGGAATATTGTCAAGTGCCTTCGCTTCATATAGTTGATTAATCTTCATGGGTTAGATAAGTGTTGTGTGGGTGAACCTATTCTAATGTACCAACCTTACTTGGACTAATACATACTTGTAATTATACCCCTTGCAAGCATCCATAACTACAATAAAGTAATTAAGATAAAAACCTAACCACAACATTAAACTCTGAGATCCTACACTCCCTTGTGCAAAGGTTTCCTAATGGGGGTTTAGGTTTCTGTCACTCTGGCAACCCCACAATTAGTAGCCAAATACACAATGCATTCCCCTAGGCACATAAATGGTGAAGTATCATGTAGTCGACGTTCACATGACACCACTAGAAGAATAACACCACAACTTAAATATCAAACTATTGAATATTTCTCAACACAATTCCACTACTAACAATATGACTTTTCCCATGTCCTCAAGAACTAAACGAACTACTCACGAGACATCATATGTGAAAGGATACGAATGTCGCCTAGAGGGGGAGGGTGAATAGGCGATTAAAACTTTTCCTAGAGTGTCTCAACAAAGGCGGAATAAAACTAGTGTTTACTTTGTTAAGCACAACATAGAACAACTAAGGTTCACCTATGTGCACCAACAACTTATGCTAAGCAATACAAGCAACAAAGTGATAGCAAGATATATATTACTTCAAGCACGAAGGCTATCACAATGTAAAGTGCATAAGTAAAGATCTCGGGTATAGAGATAACCGAGGCACGCGGGGACACCGATATTTTACCGAGTTCCTCCCAACATGGAGTATGTCTCGTTTGGAGAGGGGTGGTATCAAACCACCAATGCCACAAAAGGCCTCCCTTATTCTCCAGTGAATCTCACCCCAACGGGATCGATCCACGCTTCCACTATCGGTGCACTTGTCGGTGGCAACCGGAACCTCTCACAAGGTTGGGGCACTTCTCCACAACTTAATTGGAGGCTCCCAAAAAATGCCACAAAAGGGCTCAACAAATGCCACCAAGGCCACAAAACAGTCTAGGGTTCCAAGAACCCAAGAGGGACAAGCTCCAATGAGCAACTCAAACCAAATCCTCTGAGGAGAACTCAAACCGATGCACCAATGCAAATGGCAAGAACACCACAAAGGTGTTCAAATCCTTATCTCCCAAATTCCACCAAAGCTACAAAAGATTATGGGGGAATAAGAGAGGAAGAACAATGGAGGAAATCCACAAAAGACTCCAAGATCTAGATCCCAATATGTTCCCCTCACTTAGAGGAGAGATTGATTGGTGGGATTGTAGATCTAGATCTCCTCTTTCAAATCCCTCAAGAATATGCAAGAATCATCGGAGGGATTGAGAGAAAGCAAGCTCAAGAAGGTCAACAATGGAGGGGAAAACTTGCAAGAATGGTTGAGGAACCATTGGGGAAGAAGGCCCCTTATATAGGTTCCTCCAAAATCCAACCGTTGCAGCCCAAAAACGCGATTCCCGGTACTACCGGACTTTTTCCCGGCACTACCGGACATTTCCTGGGGTTCCTGGGGATCCAAACGCATTTTTTCTCTGCGCTCCCTGGTACCAAAATGCGGTACTACCGGATCCCGGTACTACCGGATCCTGGTCCGGTACTACCGGTCATCACAGAACGAAAATAGCCATAACTTTTGCATCCGGACTCCGATTTCGATGATCTTGGGCTCGTTTTGATGAGGACAACAGCCTCTACAAGATCATTCAAAGAAACATCATATTCTAGCAAGGTAGGATAGATCCAAATGATGAAGTAAAAAACCTCCTGTCGTGCTAGGTACTAAAATGCGGTACTACCGCTTTTTGGTACCTAGCCCGACAGTGGATTTTGGCAACTTTCCAAAACCTTCTGCCATGCTAGGTACTAAAATGCGGTACTACCGCATTTTGGTACCTAGGAGACCAGCAGATATTCAAACGGCTATAACTTTTGATTGGTAACTCCGATCGACCCGATTCCAATTGCGTTGGAAAGATGACGACATGAGCTTCCCTATAAAAGGTGAAAATATTGGTTATCACCAAGTGAGAATGTATCAAGTATAATAATGTGAGATACCTTACTTGGTGAGAAACTGAAAAACCACATAGATCAAAATCGCAATAAGATATAAAAGAGGGATCCGATTTTGATGAACAAGAGCTTGTTATGGAGATTACCACAAGCTCTATATCCTCACATGGATAAGACAAAATAACAACCAAATACGATGATGCAAGTATGCAAAGGTTTGAGCTCTCTCCGAACGATGTGATCGAGTTACTCATTCGAGAGCCCCTCTTGATAGTACGGTTATCTATCCTAAACCCGGTCTTCCACTAACAATATAAGACCGGCAAAAGGGAAAACCTATCAAGATTATACCCTTGCCTTGAGAATTCCACTTGAGCTCGATGTAGACGATCTTTACCTTCTCAAGATGGAACGCCTTTCTTGATTCCTCATCATCGATCCATGATCACCGAGGATGGCAAGCATCAAACATGAGTTCTTCTAAAGATTGCGCATTTTGAGCTTGCACAAAATATCTTCTTCTCATTTCATCGACCTTGAAGCCGACACAAGCTCCAAGCGATGCCAATGGACAATTCCTACAAGTATAACTTAATACACACATTAGTCCATAAAGATTGTCATTAATTACCAAAACCACACATGGGGCCCCACATGTTCTTTCAATCTCCCCCATTTTGGTAATTGATGACAATCCCTTTAAGAGGGTTTATATAAGGAATTTTAATGAATAAGATGGTAATACCAATATCAAATACTACAAAAGTATGTGATATTGGTACCACCACCATATATAGAGCAAACTCCCCCACAATCTATGCATGTGTGATGAACTTGAATTTCATTGCATATATTGCCAATCATTATCATTGGTGGAGTTTCCTCTATATATAACACATGCTAAGCAACAATAAATATGCAAGAGCATGAAAGGCAAATTCTTAAGAACAAACTCAATGCATCAACCAACTTCCCTTAAACCCTCTAAAACTTCTCCCCCATTGGCATCGATTGTCGAAATGGGTGACAAGTTCTAGAAGGCAAATATAGTAATAATTCCTCCAAAGGTGTGCCTTCGCACATATCCAATGATGAATACTTGGGAGGGAGTAGGACTATATCGAGGACCCAAAGATTGCCAAAATAAAGCCAAATGATGCAAGCAATTACAAGGTCCGACAACCAATTGAAAACAACAAATGAGTCCAAATGGAAACAACAAGATGTTATGATATGAGCAAAAGAGTGTTTGAAATAGAAAATAGAGAAGCTCCCCAAGATTTGTGCATACTTTAAAATCGGTATATTTCAATACAAAAAATGCACAAATATGGAATCCTCACTCCTCCATAAACATTTAAAACACATCAAATGAAAGATCAAATAAATGCTTAAATAAAATAGATAAGTTCCCCAAGATTTGTGCACACTTTAGAATCGTTGTATTTCAATACAAAAATGAACAAATATGGAATCATCACTTCTCCATAAACACTTAAGGCACAATAAATGATAGATAAGACAAATGAGCATTATTAAATGAATTAGATGAGCTCCCCAAAGATAATGCACCAATTATGATAATTGTATTTGGGAACAAGGTGCATAATCATGGAATCCTCACTCATCCAAGTTTATTTAACAATGCAAGGCATGAGAGAACAAATATGAGTGCCCAAATATGCAAACAAGAGGAACTAACACTCATAGGAAATTAAATTTGGAAGCCACTGAAGAATCAAAAGGAATAGAAAGGTGGTCTCCAAGGATTAAAAATCAACTAAAATTATCTTCTCATATGTGTATATGTATATAAGTGGAAAACATCACAGAGACATATGCCAACAAATAAATATGCACACATAAAGAGGATATACAAGAAGGCATATGAAAAGCAAAAATGAAGTCATAATATATACCAATAAGATTTTTTGCTTCAAAGCATGGCCAAAGGCTCAAATCTATCTTATTGTACATTAATGAACTTCAAACACCAACAAACTACATATATTACAACTATCACCAAGGGAAAAAGGAGAAAGTTGGAATATATGGAGAAAGGCAACAAGTATCATAAGATAGAATAGACTAGCAAAAATCTCACTATTGCACATGAGAGAAGTTGATGAAATGATAGGCAATAAAATTGCTAGATTGACATATTTGGGATTGGAGGATCATATGCATGATTTTGTATAGTCCCAATTATATGCACTCATCTCAACTTAAACACATATACAATAGAGAGTCCTCTTAAAACCATGGATAGAACTACAACAATTACAAATACATTAATTCATGCTAGAAGGCAACGGACAAACGGTTGGAATCAAGATATGTGAGCATGAGAAAGAGATACTTGTTACCGAGATATACTTGGTAGGATGTAGAGGATATGAATTCGTTGATCATCCTATAGCTTGCCTCAAATTTTCTTCTAAGCATCACTTCTTCAAAATTGCCGTCCAATATATCTCCAATGTACCTAAAACACATTTAAGTACAAAATGGTCCCCAAACATATTGGATCCAAAGTAGTTAGTGCAACTACAATACATAGGAGAGACTCCACATAATTATGTGCATATTGATATGAAATTGAATTTCATGCACAACTTAGCCGATGGGAATTGGTGGAGTTTCCCCTATATATTGGATCAAAGAAAGCAAGCATGCCATAATACAAACATATAGTAAATAAGCATGCATAAAGCTTTCAAGAACCAAAAAGGAGATACAATTTGAACAAAAACAACAAGTAAAAATGATATTGCACACAAAAGAGAGTGACAAGACAAGTGGTGTCCAAATTGTATCAAAGAACCGATTCAACACATGAAAGATCACAAGTTCAACAAATGAACAAGGCAAAAGCCAAAGAGCAAAAGATAGATAAAAATACAAATGCTCAAGGATTTATCTCATTCTAAAATGGTCAAAGTGTGAAACAAGGAATGAGACAAAACCAACTCCCAAAAGGAGTAAGGTTCCAACAAGTAAACCAAACTCTCCAAACTTTTCATGATGGCACAAAATACCAAAACGAAAAGATCAAACTTCCAAGCACATAAAACCCGATATGGATCAAACAAAGAAGCATAAATATGAATGTTATAAATAATATAGGAGAGCTCCCCCATGGATAGTGCATTATGTAGGATTTTACTTTAGAATGAAAAATGCACACAAATGGGATCATCACTACTACCTACATTAACTAAACACAAGAGGATATCAATAAAATAAGAAGATCCAAAAGAAGCAAGGAAGCTTGGGAGACAACATAAAACATTTTCTTGGCCAAAGATAGGATAAAATTAAACAAAGGCCAAAGTGAATATGATCAACAAATTCTACCTTAAATTGAGTTCTCATTGTCCAAGGACAAGAAATATTGGGAATAATTTTCCCTAGGTAGTTCATACGGATATCCAAGATCATATACACACAACAAGAAGCATATAACTAAATATAAGAATTGAGCATGATACTTCAAACAAGATTCTTGGTAGCTTCCAATAGTCACACAATCACTAGTGATTAGAGTAACTTGAAGCAAATGGTTTCCATGCGAATATATATATATCTAAATATGAGGAAACACATACCAAGAACCACTCTCATATACAAGATCCAAAATAAGATCAATAAAGCCATTCAAGCAAATTGGAAATTGTATGAGCAAATGTGTCACATAGGTGCTAGATAATTATCAATATCAATTCTAAGTGACACAACCTCGAATATCCACATTTTCTAGGATTTGTAATATGAACTAAGCATATGACTCCCCCATAATGTGATACTACCATAAAACCAACACGAGGCAAAAGGATACAAATAGAGATAATTAATGGACATTATAAAACTTAAATTTCTCATGAGAATTGTACCACATAGAGGCTAGACAATAATCCAATATAAATACTAGGTGGTATTCCTCATGTACACACAATTTTAGGATTGTGGAATGCCCAAGCATAACACTCCCCCAAAATGGGATAATCCATTAATCTCTCAAAAAGAGCCAATAAGATACCAAATATAATCAAGAAAGGCTCAAACACAAGAAACACACATACATGTTGTGCCACCTAATAATATACAAATATACTTGATACCTCAAGATAATTAAGTGGAAAGCACAACATGTACAAAAGCATGGAAGATACAAAACCAACACATGCACAAGGGGCGAGTAACTTTCAATGTAATGAGTTAAGCATATGTTACCGCAAGGAGGAACATTGGGAATATAATATAATCATGATAATCCAAATGGCTTGGCTTGACAACAATAATAATTGATGAAGATCCCTCAATTCCTCATAATGTAGCCAAGACTCCAATGCCCTCCAACAAACACACCTATTGATCAAGTTTTGGCTTGTTGGTCCCCAACCAAGTTGGGTCCTAAGAGGTTAGTCACAATAGGCTTGGCAACCCAAATGGTTCTTTTCTTGACACCAAATTGAGCACCAACAAATTTGGCAAACACATTGCCAACCTCATCCTTACAAAGAGAATAAGAATCATCAATCAAGATAGGATGGGATGACGAGTTACCAATAGTGCATGCGGAAGAAATGTGCCCCTTCTCACGGCATATGTAGCAAGTTCTACTCTTGCCATATTTCTTCTTAGGTGAAGCCACAACTCGAGGAAGAGCTCGAGTAGTCCTCTTACAAAGAATCCCATTAATGACTTGAGGTGGAGCTTGAGACCGCTTCCCTTGTTGCATCACACTAAGAGCCTTTTTCTTCAATGGGCAATATCTAACATGGTGCTCTTCTTCCTTGCACTTAAAGCAAACAATGTTGGCCGGATTCTTGACTTGATCTTGGACATTCTTCTTGTTGTCCTTGTGCTTCAACTTGATAGTGGACTTGTTCTTGATATTGGAGTTGAATCCAAGCCCACTCTTGTCATTGGGGGATTTTTGCACACTCAAGATTTTGTTGAGTGTGACCTTCCCTTGATGACCCTTTTTCAAGTCATTCTTCAAAGAAGTGACTTGAGCCTTGAGCCTTTTGATTTCCTCTACATGGTTAGTTTCAACAGAAACACTAGAGGAAGTAGATGCTACATTGTTAGAGCAACAAGGCACAGAATGTAATTCATCACGAGATATAGCATGGTTATGAGGGGATGAATTACAAGGACTAGCACATGGCAATATAACATTTGGAGTAGATATAGTGCTAACTTCCTCATGAGGCCCACTAGATGTTACTTTTGACACAATGGCCTCATGAGCTAACTTTAGCCTACCATGGGAGACTAGAAGATCCTCATGCGAGCTCGAGAGCTTAACATGACTTTCTTCTACTTTTCCATAGTTGCTAGTTAGCAAAGCAAGTTGAGCCTTTAGCTCAACATTCTCCTTCAAAATAGATGCTTCACAAGAAATAGAGTTAGTAGCACAAGCATCATTATTATTAGCAAGAGGTGAGGGCAACTTGTCAAGCTCTTTTAAATATGAAGCTTTAAGTTGCTCATGTGACTCGGTGAGTATGATGAGCTCCCTCTTAACGACCCGAGATCCATTTTCAAGGTGCTTAAAATCTTCAACAAGTTTAGCATAAGGAACTTCAAGTTCATCATTTTTAATCTTGAAGAAGTTAGCCACCGCAAGTTCTCTATCATGGTATTCCTTTACTCTAGATAATTCTAGAGTAAAAGTCTCCTCAAGAGATTCTTTGGTGGTTTGTTCTTCTTCAAGGGAGTCCTTTAGTTGTGCAACTTCATTAGCATACTCACGCTCAAGTGCAAACTTTTCATCAATTAATTTTTCTTGCTCCTCAATAAGATCATTGCCTTCTATGGCACAATTCAAGATTTCAAGAAAGTTGGAGGAAGCAATTTTATTTTTGAAGAGAGCGCTATAGACAACCTCTCCCATTTTCTTAATAGTGGTAATATCATACTTACCTCTATAATCATCATTATCATTCTCAACCTCATCATCATCATCATGCGATACAATGGGATTCAAAGAGGTTACCTTTCTTCCCTTAGCCATAAGACACATGTGAGAACCGGAGGAAGGTGATGATGAGATTGCACTTGTAGCTCTCTTCAAGACCTTTTCTTGGCCCATAGAATCTTCATTTTCATCTACATGGTTAGCAACACAAGTACTAGAGGAAATAGAAGCATTTTTATCATGGCAACAAGACAACATGAGCATATCATCATGAGATTTATTCAAGTCATTTCTACATGATATGCAAGGACTATTAACACAAGCATGTGAGGAATTTTGAGTGCTAGAAGTGTTAAGGTCCAAAGATAGATCATTACAACCAGATAGATATGAGGGATTACAAATAGTGAACACACTATCCATATTGCAATTTCTATCACCACTCACCATATCATTACCTTGTGAAAAGTCACATGTTGGTGAAGTGGTAGAGGATGAGAACTCATCTCGACCGGAAGTGGAAGCAACACAATCATCCTCAATAATGTTGGACACAACATATTTATCTTGAAGTTTTGTCCATAACTCATGAGCTATGATTGAAGATGTAACTACATAGCTCAAAGCATTAACAAGCACATTAGAAGCTTGAGCATCGAGATATAAGTTGTTCTCATCCTCACTAGATAGATTTTTGAAATCCATAGGAGGAGAAAAACCTATATCTACAATACGCTCCAAATTTGGGTCCATGTCCCGAAAATGAATGAGCATGCGATTTTTCCATATATCATAATTTGTGCCATAGAATGTGAACATGTCATTGTGCACTAATCCTCTAGCCGACATCTTTACTCTCAAGGCGGTGAAGCCTAAAATGAGAGACCGGGCTCTGATACCAATTGAAAGGATACGGTTGTTGCCTAGAGGGGGGGTGAATAGTCGATTAAAACTTTTCCTAGAGTGGCTCAACAAAGGCGGAATAAAACTAGTGTTTACTTTGTTAAGCACAACCTAGAACAACTAAGGTTCACCTACGTGCACCAACAACTTATGCTAAGCAATACAAGCAACAAAGTGATAGCAAGATATATATTACTTCAAGCACGAAGGATATCACAATGTAAAGTGCATAAGTAAAGAGCTCGGGTATAGAGATAACCGAGGCACGCGGGGACACGGAAATTTTACCGAGTTCCTCCCAACATGGAGTACGTCTCGTTTCTTCGAGATGGCTGACGAAACGGCTTACCGCTGCGATGTAGCCAATGAGTCGTTGAGCGTCCTTCAGGCAAGTCGGCCTGGTAATATTCAGTATAGCCTTAATTTTGTCTCGGTTCAACTCTATGCGTCTTTCAGACACAATGAAACCTAACAATTTTCTGGCTAGTATTCCGAAGAAACACTTCTTCGGATTTAGCATCATATTGAATTTTCGTAGGCTAGCAAATGTTTCCTCCAAGTCGGAAATTAGTATTTCCTTCTTTTTGGACATCACTGCTATATCGTCTACGTATACATGGATGTTGCGTCCTATTTGGTTGTTGAGACAATGCTTCATAGTGCGTTGATAAGTTGCTCCCGCGTTCTTTAAGCCAAAAGGCATAGTTTTATAGCAGAAGGTTCCAAAAGGAGTGATGAAAGATGTCTTGATTTGATCTGATTTGTTCATCGGTATTTTGTGATAACCGGAATATGCATTGAGAAAACAGAGTAATTCTGACCCTGTAGTGGAGTCGATAACTTGATCGATCCTTGGCAAAGGAAACAGATCTTTAGGACAAGCCTTGTTCAAGGAAGTATAATCAACACATGTCCTTAATTCAATAGTGTTCTTTTTAGTGACAAGTACTGGATTTGCCACCCAATCTGTATGGATGACCTTGATAACCCACAAGTATCGGGGGTGTATCTTAGTACTTTCAATAAATAGGAGTGTCGATCCCAACGAGGAGCAGAAGGTGTTGACTAGTGGTTTGGATCGGGAATTCTCTGTAAATACTTAGCAAACGGATTTTTAGGGTTTTTTGATAATGAAAATAAATAAAGTGCAAGTAAATAAAATACAATAATGAATGCAGCAAGTGGCCCAATCCTCTCTTCATGAAAGTAGAAGCCAGTTATATTACTTATGAGGACCAAACATTCTCGAGGACACATGGGAATATTGTCAAGTGCCTTCGCTTCATATAGTTGATTAATCTTCATGGGTTAGATAAGTGTTGTGTGGGTGAACCTATTCTAATGTACCAACCTTACTTGGACTAATACATACTTGTAATTATACCCCTTGCAAGAATCCATAACTACAATAAAGTAATTAAGATAAAAACCTAACCACAGCATTAAACTCTGAGATCCTACACTCCCTTGTGCAAAGGTTTCCTAATGGGGGTTTAGGTTTCTGTCACTCTGGCAACCCCACAATTAGTAGCCAAATACACAATGCATTCCCCTAGGCACATAAATGGTGAAGTATCATGTAGTCGACGTTCACATGACACCACTAGAAGAATAACACCACAACTTAAATATCAAACTATTGAATATTTCTCAACACAATTCCACTACTAACAATATGACTTTTCCCATGTCCTCAAGAACTAAACGAACTACTCACGAGACATCATATGTGAAAGGATACGGATGTCGCCTAGAGGGGGGTGAATAGGCGATTAAAACTTTTCCTAGAGTGTCTCAACAAAGGCGGAATAAAACTAGTGTTTACTTTGTTAAGCACAACATAGAACAACTAAGGTTCACCTATGTGCACCAACAACTTATGCTAAGCAATACAAGCAACAAAGTGATAGCAAGATATATATTACTTCAAGCACGAAGGCTATCACAATGTAAAGTGCATAAGTAAAGATCTCAGGTATAGAGATAACCGAGGCACGCGGGGACACCGATATTTTACCGAGTTCCTCCCAACATGGAGTATGTCTCGTTTGGAGAGGGGTGGTATCAAACCACCAACGCCACAAAAGGCCTCCCTTATTCTCCGGTGAATCTCACCCCAACGGGATCGATCCACGCTTCCACTATCGGTGCACTTGTCGGTGGCAACCGGAACCTCTCACAAGGTTGGGGCACTTCTCCACAACTTAATTGGAGGCTCCCAAAAAATGCCACAAAAGGGCTCAACAAATGCCACCAAGGCCACAAAACAGTCTAGGGTTCCAAGAACCCAAGAGGGACAAGCTCCAATGAGCAACTCAAACCAAATCCTCTGAGGAGAACTCAAACCGATGCACCAATGCAAATGGCAAGAACACCACAAAGGTGTTCAAATCCTTATCTCCCAAATTCCACCAAAGCTACAAAAGATTATGGGGGAATAAGAGAGGAAGAACAATGGAGGAAATCCACAAAAGGCTCCAAGATCTAGATCCCAATATGTTCCCCTCACTTAGAGGAGAGATTGATTGGTGGGATTGTAGATCTAGATCTCCTCTTTCAAATCCCTCAAGAATATGCAAGAATCATCGGAGGGATTGAGAGAAAGCAAGATCAAGAAGGTCAACAATGGAGGGGAAAACTTACAAGAATGGTTGAGGAACCATTGGGGAAGAAGGCCCCTTATATAGGTTCCTCCAAAATCCAACCGTTGCAGCCCAAAAACGCGATTCCCGGTACTACCGGACTTTTTCCCGGTACTACCGGACTTTTCCGGCACTACCGGACATTTCCTGGGGTTCCTGGGGATCCAAACGCATTTTTTCTCTGTGCTCCCTGGTACCAAAATGCGGTACTACCGGACCCCGGTACTACCGGATCCTGGTCCGGTACTACCGGTCATCACAGAACGAAAACAACCATAACTTTTGCATCCGGACTCCGATTTCGATGATCTTGGGCTCGTTTTGATGAGGACAACAGCCTCTACAAGATCATTCAAAGAAACATCATATTCTAGCAAGGTAGGATAGATCCAAATGATGAAGTAAAAAACCTTCTGTCGTGCTAGGTACTAAAATGCGGTACTACCGCTTTTTGGTACCTAGCCCGACAGTGGATTTTGGCAACTTTCCAAAACCTTCTGCCATGCTAGGTACTAAAATGCGGTACTACCGCATTTTGGTACCTAGGAGACCAACAAATATTCAAACGGCTATAACTTTTGATTGGTAACTCCGATCGACCCGATTCCAATTGCGTTGGAAAGATGACGACATGAGCTTCCCTATAAAAGGTGAAAATATTGGTTATCACCAAGTGAGAATGTATCAAGTATAATAATGTGAGATACCTTACTTGGTGAGAAACTGAAAAACCACATAGATCAAAATCGCAATAAGATATAAAAGAGGGATCCGATTTTGATGAACAAGAGCTTGTTATGGAGATTACCACAAGCTCTATATCCTCACATGGATAAGACAAAATAACAACCAAATACGATGATGCAAGTATGCAAAGGTTTGAGCTCTCTCCGAACGATGTGATCGAGTTACTCATTCGAGAGCCCCTCTTGATAGTACGGTTATCTATCCTAAACCCGGTCTTCCACTAACAATATAAGACCGGCAAAAGGGATAACCTATCAAGATTATACCTTTGCCTTGAGCATTCCACTTGATCTCGATGTAGACGATCTTTACCTTCTCAAGATGGAACGCCTTTCTTGATTCCTCATCATCGATCCATGATCACCGAGGATGGCAAGCATCAAACATGATATCTTCTAAAGATTGCGCATTTTGAGCTTGCACAACATATCTTCTTCTCATTTCATCGACCTTGAAGCCGACACAAGCTCCAAGCGATGCCAATGGACAATTCCTACAAGTATAACTTAATACACACATTAGTCCATAAAGATTGTCATTAATTACCAAAACCACACATGGGGCCCCACATGTTCTTTCAATATGTATCAAGATCAGAGATGATATAATGATAAGTAATAATATGAACATAAACAATAATTTGATGGTTCCACTCAATATCATCAACTACAATAAGTAATCGACACCGGGGAAGTTTCCCCTAAGCACTATGCAAGATTCAACCAAATTGTTACAGGGGGATGGAGTGGTGGTGATGGATGGTGGAGATGATGGTGAAGATGGTGATTATGATGATCACGATGAAGTCTAGCTTGATGATGGTGTTGATGGCAACGATCTCCCCTCTCCGGAAGGAATTTCCCCGGCAGAATTCTGCCTGCCTGAGAGCTCTTTCTCTCTATGTAGTGTCCGCCATGCAGAGGCGGCGGAATCTTTCTATGGTCTCTGCCCGAGTCTTAGGGTTTTAGGGGGATGTTATAGGTGAAATGGCAATGCCAGAGGTGGGCCAGGGTGGCCACACCACCTGGTGGCGCGACCCAGGGGGGCACGCCAGGGGGTGGTGTGGGCCCCCTATGGCCCATCTCCACTTCCCCTTCCGGCTTCCTTCATCTTCTGGAAAAATAGGGACTTCCTTATATTTTCTGGAATTTTCTGATATTCGCGAATATTGCATCTAGACACTGCTTTTTCCATCAGAATCCTGACTCCGGCAGTTCATCCTCCAAAAGTCAACCAACATGCAAAATAGATGAAATAACATAAGTATCACCTCTTAATATGAAATATATCAATGAATAACAGTAAATTATGATATAAAATAGTTATGCAAAATGGACGTATCAGACCTCTGTTATGAATCTGGCTAAATCTAGTCGCGCCAATTTCTTAGGTATAGCTTTGCGCTTTTCATCACCAAACCGTCATAAGGACTGTTTGACGGGTCTAGCGTCGGGATACACATTAAGAGGATGCTCGGGAAGTCCCCTAGGTACTCCGGTCATGTCAAAAGGCTGCCATGCAAAGATATCATTATTAGCTTTGAGGAACTCGACAAACACGCTTTCCTATGCGAGGTCTAAGCCTACCCCTATGTTCGTCGTCTTAGAGGGATCAACTTCCTTTAGTGACATTTTATTTGTCTCTTCTGATGCCTTGAACTGCATACTCGGTTTCAGCACCTCGTTCTTTGTTGCGGGCATCTCAGACAGGTCGGTATTTTTCTTGATCTCCTGGTACTCCTGAGCATGCAGCACGGCTTCAGCAAAGGCAGCAGATCCTTCTTTACAATCTCATGCTTTCTTCGGGTTTCCCCAGATGGTGATGATGCCCTTGGGACCTAGAAGTTTCATCATGTTGTAGATATAAAAGTGACAGGCCATGAACACCCAGTAAGCCAGATGTCCGAAGATGGCATGGTAAGCACTTTTGAATGGTACCACCTCGAAGGAGAGTGGCTTGGTATGGTAATTATCAGAAGTTCCAAATGTCACGTCCAGTGTGATCTCACCCAGAGAATCCGCCTGTCTCCCTAGTGCCATGAAAAGTCACATTGCTGTAATTTAAATGGCTTTCGTGGATCTTCATGCTATGGTGTGTTTCAATGTAGAGGATGTTGATGCTGCTACCATCTTCCATCAGAGTTTAGAGAACTCATAGCCATCAATAAGTGGATTGATGACCAGAGGGTATTTTCCTCGACGATGTGTTTTCCTCGAGTGATCACTGCGGTCAAAGGTGATGGTTACATCCGACCAATCCAGGAATTGGGGGACAACCGGAACTGTGGCATTGAGCTCATGGAGAACCACCTTTCTGACCTTTGTGGGTTGAGTTCCAAGGAAGCAGACGTAAGAGTCTTTCTTTGTAGGGTAATCCTTCTTTCCATACGACTTGGGTTGTGCAGTATCCGCTTCTTCCATGTCGGAATCTTCCTTGGCCTCTTTGCCTTTCTCTGAATTTTTCTTTCCTTTTCGTCACTTGGCTCTATAGCTAGCAGATTCATCTTTCTTGATGTCATCATTGAAACGACACTCAGCGTTAGTGTGGGTAGAAATTCCGCGGGATGCACACAAGGGTGATGCACACAAGGGTTGTTGGCTATGTCGGCCCAGGAATAGGTTCTTCTGGGCTGTTGATATCCTCTACCCTAGACTCGGAAAGTTCTAAGACCTCGTCCCCGGACGCCTCCACGCCCTTCTCGTCCATCGGATCTGAATGTTCCGTTAACAGCTGCATTATCCGTATCTAGTTTATCTTCCGATGTATTCTTGCGCTTCTGAGTTTGCTTATTTTTATGTTTGGCCACATTTGGGTTAGCCAAAACATTGAGCATTCCATCTGAATCATCATCGACGTCTGCGTATTTGCTCGCCATTTCTATCATCTCCCCCAGGTTAGTAACATGGTCATGCTTCAGTCTGTGTTGTAGTAATTCAACTCGAAGACCTGCGATGGAAGCTTCAATGGAGGTTTGCTCGTTTACTCCTTCACAGGAGTTCTTCGTGTCGATCCATCGTCCGAGGTAATACCGACAAGTTTGTATGGGTCTTTAAGTGCAACGCTGCATGTCTCCAACTGTGCAGGGCCTCCTGTATGTTCCCTCGAAGTTTGAGAAGAATGCACTTTGCATATCATACCAGCTGTGAATCGAGTTCTCTGGTAGTTTGTTGAGATATGATCAAGACGTCTTCCTCAACATGAGTGGGAGATATCGGACTGCAACCAGGCCGTTTCCTCCTTTGGTGATGCAACAAGCTTGGAAAAAATCTTGGAGCCAAGTATTTGGTCGAGCTGCGCCGTCGTAGGGTTGAATGTGTTTGGCTATGCTGAAGTCAACCAGAAATTTGTTCCAATGAATACGTGGTACAAAGCATTTTTGTCCCACATATACGTCTTCCTCCTTGTACCGCCGCGCTTCTATGTTAGCTTCGATGCGATGGCGAGCATCATTGGGAGAGAGAGATCTTCGCCCCTTGGTTGCTCATTACTCCTGCATGGTAGAGGAGTCGGAATTCGACTTCTTCTTCCGCCATCACTGCCTCCACCCTTGTGGCTTCCATGGCTGCGATGAGATCCCTCATGGTCACTGCTGGGGGGTGATGGTGGTACTGGTGGGTTATTTCCGGCTGAGCGACGAGCTGCTGGAGCTTCGTTATGCTGGCTTCGATGTTGATTTCGTTGAGCTTCATCCCTACTTGACTCAGGGCAATCCTTGTCGTTTCTTCGTCCGACGTTGTTATCAGCCGGACGGCTGGTGTGCATAGGAGGTGACATTCTTTGCCGGTCATGTTCTTGTTGGCGCCGCACCTCTGGGTCTTCCCTGTGGCGGTTATTTTGCCAACGATGGGGTTGATGAGGGACTAGTGCCCTTATAGCATCTTGGGATGCAGCCAGAAGAACTCCTGACCAATCCTGTGCAGCCCAACGATGATGACCGTTTGATCCGATTCTTGAATTTTCTTCTTCCCGAGGGACAGTGCGAGGATGTTGACCCGTATTCCTCCAGGATCTTATAACAGTATTGTAACCTGCATCAGTGTGGAAAAACTCTGACTTTGATGCCAGTTTACCACTGAATGATTCGGCTGTCTTCTGCTGCTGCAGTCCTTTGTCGAGCAATGCGACAGACTGCTGGACATGTTCTGGAGATGGATTATTGGCGAGTATGGCTCGAGCAGCTGCAATGTTCTCCACTGGTGTGCTGTAAACTCGGATCTTCTCTCCAGTTTTACCATCAAATAAATCCTCGTGGACCTCTGGGATCCTTTTAGCAAGAACCAAGCCACCTCTAGTTTTGTTTGGCAGTCGCTTGTATTCCGACTGGTACTTGGCGGGATTGATGTCTATTTGTTGCTTAATTTTGACGATGCGTGCAGCCTCATCGAGCAAAAGCAAACGATGCTTCTCTAGATCCTCAACCCTTTTCTCCAGCTCCTCTAACATTAGTTCTGAAGCAGTTGGGATTGGTACTGTTATGTCACATACCAAAAAATTTCAAATTTTGAAATGTGAAAAATAAATAATGGTTGAAATTTAGGGTGAAAAGAAACTTTTTGAGTTGTGCATTAGTTGTGCATTAGTAAGTGTGATGCTTCTTGTTCGTATTATTTTTATCGACACTTCACTCCATAAACCTGTGGACATGTTTACTGAGCTTAGTATTCGCTTGCGGACAAGCGAAGTCTAAGCTTGGGGGAGTTGATACGCCCAATTTGCATCACCATTCTATATCATAATTTACCTCTATTCATTGATATTTGTCTTATTATGAGGTATTACTTATGGCTTTTCATCTGTTTATGCATTTTGGATGATTCCTGGAGGATGGACTGCCGGAGTCTGGATTCTGATGGAAAAGAAGGCATTTCGGTGCAATATCGCAAAGATCAGAAAAATACCAGAAAAATATGGAAAGATATTATTTCACCAGAAGACGAAGGAAGCCAGAAGGAGGAGCGAAGGGTGGCTGAATGGGGCCCATACCCCCTAGGCGCGGGCCCACCTGCCCGGCCTCCGACTCTCCCCCTTCGCCTATAACTTCCCTTCGGAACCCTAAGCCTGGGGGAGCGACCACAGATAGATTTCCGCCACCTATAGGGGCGGAAAACACTGAAAGAGAAAGATCTCTCCGGTAGACAGATTTCTGCCGGGGGAATTCCTTCCGGAGAGGGGAGACCGTCGCCATCAACACCGTCATCAAGCTAGGCTTCATCGGGATCATCATCATCATCCACACCATCATCTCCACCAGCACCATCATCACCACTCCGTCTTGTTGTAACAATTGTGTTGGATATTGCTTAGTTCATTAGGGGATGGAATCATTGGATTATTGTTTATGTTCAGATTGTTATCCATTATCATATCATCTTTGATCTTGATCCATATGATGTGTTGTGAGTAGTTCGTTTAGTTCTTGAGGACATGGGAGAAGTCATGTTGTTAGTAGTGAATCTGTGATGAGTTATTATTCAATGGTTTAGTAGTTAAGTTGTGGTGCTATTCTTCTAGTGGTGTCATGTGAACATCGACTACATGACACTTCACCATTTATGGGCCTAGGGGAATGCATTGTGTATTTCGCTACTAATCGTGGGGTTGTCGGAGTGACAGAAACCTGAACCTACGTTAGGACACCTTTGCACAAGGGAGTGTAGGATCTCAGAGTTTAAGGCTGTGGTTAGATTTATATCTTAATTACTTTCCTGTAGTTACGGATGTTTGCAGGGTGGTTTAATCACAAGTATGTATTAGTCCTAGGAAGGGCGATATGTTAGCACAGGCTCACCCACACAACACTTACAAACACCAGAGAAGAGTACTCAACTATTTGAAGCGAAAGCACTTGACAGAATTCCCATGTGTCCTCGAGAAAGTTTGGTCCTTATAAGTATTTCCACCGGCTTGTCCTTTGCTAAGAAAGGATTGGGCCACTTGCTCCGTTTGTTCGTTACTTCTTTTACTAGCTCTTTGTTTTGTTGCCTTGTTAGAAAACCACTAAATCCGTTTGCTAAGTATTCATAGGGATTTCCTGCTCCATACCACTATTCAGCACCTTCTGCTCCTTGTTGGGATCGAAACTCCTATTTATCTAAAGTACCACGATACACCCCTATACTTGTGGGTCATCACTAAGTACAACTTGGACTACAAGTAATACTACAGGCCTAAGTCGGCAAGTCTTCTGGGACTTGTCGTAGCCAGATTGGACTCCGTCTTCTTTCCTTGACTGGGCCTCCCGTGAAGCAACGCTTTAACCCATTGGTGGGCCACCCTAGTCAGCGAGTCCTATGGGTATACCTGGAAAGTATATCCGCAACAATCGTAAATACCCTCTCGATGCATGGTGAGAAGCTGTCATGCGGTACTGGAGGGAAATCTTGGTTGCATCCTCGGTATCCATCTAGATCATGGTTGACATGGGTATGCCCTACGGGTGCCTGATGTTATCCTATGCAGTCTGGCCCAACAAGGGCCCATGAGACAAGGTACCCCTGATGATGAAGCCATTAGGATTTCGAGTAGCCCAAGCCCAAGAAGGTTTCGACTCCTTCAAGAACACGAAAAATCTATAGATAGAATTTCAAAGGGAAAAACCCTAACTTGTAACTGACTTAGCCTATCCCCGAGACCTGGCCTATCTATATAAAGGACAGGAGGGCACGGTGAGAAGGGTCTCACCTCATACCCTAGCACACACCTCACCAGATCTCATCTGCGCACCCTTGTAACTTTCGGCTTCGCCATCAGTGAAGAGCAGACAAGCAGGAGTAGGGTTTTCCCTCTAGGGGCCTGTAACTAGGTAAACATCGTGTCCCATGTTGCTTGTTTGCTAGTCGTTCCACGATCTCCAGCGTCCCCTCCTTCTCCAAAACCTAATCCCATAACAATGGGCATTGATGAGTCCAACCCTCATCAATTGGCACCATCTGTGGGATCTGGGGATGCTGATGTAGCGGTTACGATGGACCCATCCGTTGCAATCTTCGAATCCTCTATGACGGAGAACCACATCCTCTTCGGCACCATTGGTGTCGCCGTCCACTCGCCGGCGACCCGCCAAGACCTGGTCGTCGTTCTCCTTCTCCAAGGCGGGATGCGGCCCCCCTCGTTGGGGTTGCTATGGATGGCGGGAGCCCGATAGGTACTCTCCTCCCCCGCTTCTCCGTAGAATGGAAAGTGATGTCAAAATAGTCGGCCTTATTGGCTTCGAGTTTATCGTCTTCCTCCCAATGAACTTCATGTCATGGTTGTGCCTGCCGGACTTGTTTTCTAAGGAGCTTAGATTGCACCCCTCGTGTGAGCTCCGGATGCGCGAGGCTAGCAGCGACCAGCCCATATGGGACTTGCAGACGTGGGTGGACGGCGCCGACAACCTGTACCTGTGCGACGGGTGGCCAGACTTCACGGCCCACTACGAGCTGAAGGTCGGCTACGCCCTAAAGTTTTCTATCGTGGCGAGGGCCGCCTGTCGGTGAAGATCTTTGACGACACCCTCTGTCGCCGAAGCTACTACCCGCCGCTTGTCTATGACTCTGACCTCAGCAACGCCTGAGGAGGGGTGCCGTGCTGAGTGAGAGACGTAGTCGCGCGCGAGGTGGAGAAGGGTTTGTCGGCTCCTTCCTTGCACCGTCGGCTTTCGGCTCTCTCCGTTGCGCACGGGGTCCTCCCCGAACCAGTTGCTGCATTGTACATTTCTCAAATGTAATGCCAATTGGCTATTATCAATGTATTTACCTTTGCCTTGGCGTTATTTCCTATTTTCCCTACCGTGTCGTGCTTATGGATGCCCTTGATATGTCGTGTCCTTTGCCTCTTTTACGCCTCTGCGGGACCCGTGGGGGCATTGTTTGTCTTGTCAGGTGCCTTGTTCCCGCTCCCTTGGTTCCAGCCTTGTGGTCGATTCACGCTTTGCTTGCGAGGCCATACGCCCCTGGAAATCGCGTGGTTGTTGCTACACACATCTGGCGGTGAGCCCTATGCCCTTGCTGAGACCTTGCCTTGGCCTATCCTTGCTTATACATCTGTTGCTCATCCTGAAACATGATGAACACACCTATGGCATCTTACCCATGCCTCAGGTTTAAAACAGGTTGTCGTGCGCTTGATCAGGGCGCATGACATTGCCAACTTGGTGACCTGACGTGGGAGGTGTGTCTTCACGATTTAGTGCTCATCACCAATGCCTATAGAACAATGCTCATACCTTAGAGCAGATCATGAGATTATGACGTTTCCTATCCTGATAATCTTGTTACCCACGTCCGGCCCCGAGAAATATCCAAAGGAATGCAAAATCCCGAAAAAGGCTCAGCAAATGAAAACAGGCAGAAAAACAAGAGAAACATGATTCTCATTCCAAGAAGGGGGCAGCCCCGGGTTACAAGCGGTTTAGACATAGGTGGGCCAGGCCAGATACGCTAGTATTCATCGCATTTGGCGGAAGTACTACAATCACTCCTAGGCTTTTGGTTGCCGGGAGAACCACACACACTCTCGAGATTTCAGTTGCCGGGGGAACCTCCACTCACACCCAGGCTTTTAGGTTGCCGGGAGCACCACACACACTCCCGGGCTTTCAGTTGTCGGGGAACATCCACTCACACCCGAGCTTTTTAGGTTGCCGGGAGCACCACGCAAGCTCCCATGATTTTTAGTTGGTAGGGTGGATGCGAGAAGTTTTTTAGCTTACTCGAAGAGCCACCAGGACCAGAGTTGTCATCGGAACTAGGTTCCGGAAAGGTTCGTAGCCTATTCCCGGGTGAGCCGGGAATCAGGGTGAACGGTTGGTCCGAATTGGACAAAAGAGTCAGTGTGAGTCATGAGAAAAGCGGTGGCTGCCAGTTTGAATAGTTGTTCAGAGAAGAACACAACATACCTGATATCACCTTTGATGGTCAAGGTCCCCCACGAGGAGGGAAGCTTGTGAGAGTTGTAGGCATGGTCGTAGACCACCATGAACTTTGCCAAGGCAGGGCGCCCCATTATGCCGTTATACGGCAGGGAAATGTCCGCAACATCGAAGATGATGTTCTTAGTGCGGTAGTTGTCTTGAGTGCCGAATGCGACCGGCAGTTCGATCTTACCCCACGGCTGGGTAGCTCCCGAGCTTTGCCTAGAAAAGACCCCGTAGGGGCCAATTGATCCTCCGTGGTCTGGAGCTTATCCAGCAGCTTTTACAAGAGGATATTGAGGCCAGCCCCTCCATCCACCAGCATCTTGGTGACCTTGATGTTCTTTATGATGGGGGAGACCACCAGGGGTAGCATGCCGACCCCGGCGATGCAATCTGGATGATCTCCCGCATCAAAGGTAATTGGCATGTGAGACCACCAAAGTTGTCGCTGCGCCTCTGGGCTGGGTTGTATGGCGCACAGTTCACGGGAGAAACGCTTAAATTACCCATGGGAAGTAATAGCGTAGGCTCCTCCGTGTGTGCACGCGCAGTCCTGCACTTGTGGGTACTATCCGCACCCATCGTTGTCGCCGTGTTGGTTGACGGCAGGGTCGTTGTTGCATAGTTGAGGATCCCTGGAACATGCTCACAAAGTGAGTACACAACTCGGCCCAGGAGTGAATGGACTCCTTAGGTAGACGCATGAGCTAGGACAAGGTCGTGCCCTTTAGGGCCATTGGAAACCAATTGGCCATGACCTTCTCATCAGCACCCTTAGCCACCATCGTGGTGGAGTAGATGGCTAGAAACTCCTTTGGTGGCCACGCCACCTGCCATAAGGCAGGAGAAAAGGAGGGGCGGCCGCTCCGGTATCCCAAAGCCCTGCTCCCGCCTCAGATGCACCCTGTGGGCTAGGGATGGCTGCACCCGCAGCTTGGTGACGCAAATGCAACAGGTAATCTCGAACTAGCACCTTGTTAGCCTATGCGCGGGGTCGGCAGATGACCCCACGAAAATGTGATCTTGCTCCGCAAGCCTCGGGGCGCCAGCCCCCAAGTGGCCCGTGGCATGATTGCCGGTTCTCCTTCCACCGACGCGGGGTCCAGCAGCCCCAGACCCGGGGGCAGTGTTCTGGGAACACGGCCTCGGGGCAGGGTTTTGCATGGGCCCTGTGGCGGTGGTGGGAGCGCGCTCTGCCCCACGCCTCGGCCCTAGGTTGGACTAGGAACGAGCGCAGGTGGACTCCTGATGTAGCTTGATGAACTCTATCTGCGCGTCAGGGTCGTCCCTCCACACCGCATAATGCACCGTCTCAGGAGTTGGTGGGTGCCGAGCTATGGCACGGGGAGCAGCGACTGCTTCCCCCAAACTTCAGTTTCCAGAGAGGTGGGACTGAGGTTGGCGGCTAGCACTTGGCACGGTGAGGCGAATCCTGGCGCGAGTTGGATTTGACCGCGTGCTGGACTGATACCTTGGATCCGTATTATAGATATAGTATAGCTCTTTTTCCCTAGTAGACCTAGGTTATCGAATCCTCAAGAAGCAGAAATTGTTGTAAGGTTACTTCAACGGACCTTCAGGAGTTTTAGAATTCTTTTTGTGTTTTACCGGACCAATAGTTTGTGATCTTTTGTTGTTGTTGACGATGTAGAGAGAGGGCCTGGGGATTTCGGTTTCACCAGTAGCTATGCAAAACATCTGATGGGAATAAAATATAATAATAAAGTATGCATGTAATTGTTAGAGCAAGATAATTATATGTGGGCAATGCATCCATAATTGCTATTGCCTCCACAACCGCTTATATAAATAACCTACTAGTCTCATCCATAGAAGAAAGAGAACTAATGATATGCATAGTGATGTCACTGTTAATCCCAAGTAAATCCCTCACATAAACTGTACTACCCCTTCTGCCACTGGGGTTCCCATCCTGCAGATTAGTCATTACTCACACTCTCTATACCTAGATCAATCCTTTGGGTCTTGGGGTACCTGACAAGTCCTTATATTGAGGCAAGAGAGGGTACAATAATCATCATGTCATACAAACTAATACATGATCCCATCTATGATAAATAACATGCACAAAAGCTTCATGTCTAGGACGAAGCACTTAGCCCAAGGAGAATTACTCAAGCATAGAGATGAAATCAACAATCAAAAACATTGTAATGGAAATTATCAGATTGATAATAATAGTCTTACATTGTCACCAATCAGAGATGAGATCTACTATTACAAGTGGAGTAATATGGCTATGGTGGTGGAGAAGGGTTCGGAGATTAGATATAGATCTATTCCTCCGGTGTGGTGGCTTTTGGTGGCAGGGAGAGTTGAGGTCGGAAAGGAGAGAGAGTTTTATCATCGCCCGATGCATCTTTATATAGGGGTTCCTTCACGAAAGTTGTTCTGTTTGACCTGGCGATGTCGGTGCCAACTATACATCTGGAACTATACGGCCGGAATAAAATTCCCGCTGTATAGTTGGTCGTTAAAGGCACTGCCTCCACTTCACGACTCCATGTTTTTTTGAGTTGTTGGAAATCTCGTATCTTTGACTTTAATGTTGTGATTCCCATCATCAAACGTCATTATATGCGCAGGGAAAAACAGAATGACGGGATTGCATACCCCTTTGATCATTAGGCTTTAGTGGCAGGATTTAGAGAGATATTTCCTCAAAAATACAAATAATATCTAGTTTAAATGCAGACATGGATGGCTATATTTCACAGCCATGAACCTCCCCAAGCTTAAACTTGATCGTCCTCGAGCAAGAAAACCAAAATCAAAAAGGAACTCAACATTTAAACTAAAATAACGAGATAATGATCTTACTCATGAATGGTAGTCTCATGTTTCCTCCACTTTATTAATCTGAAAAACTTTAGCATAGATAGAGTAATGGCAAGCATATCATACAGGTTTCATGAATCCTCATAGAACAGAAAAATTATTGTTAGCATGGATGATTCAAATGAGTAAACTTTATTCAATGTCATGTAATCAACGCATAAGCTTGCCTTTGAACAATAAAGTATAATCATGTAAAATTGAGAGTGTGAGAGGTTGTGATGAAACACATATACACTAAAGTACCTCAATTCTCCCACATCAATAAGTCAAGACTTTTCAAGCACTACCTTTCTATTCATTGTCCTTCAAGAATTTTAGTTTTTAAGTAATTGAGAGCATCCCAAAAAATTTCATTAGTTTATCGGCCTGTGATGGACACTCGTGGAATCACTAAGGTTTTTGTTCCTTTTGCATAATGATTACTCATATCAGCCAGAGGAGTGATTCTATCATGAACACAGCTACCCAAGAGTGCCAAGAATCTTACCCATTATAGCATTGCCGCTACATATGTTTAATCAACTCATAGCCAAAATCTAGGAGATTCCTCCACGAAGATCGTTCGTGGGCTAGCGGAGTTGTTGGCATCCCATGAAGTTTGACACGCATAAATCTATATCTTTCTTATGATTCACAAGTCAAACTTTGGCATGCTCACAAAAACCGCTAAACATTAATTAAATTGAACAAATATTTTAAAAGAGAGCTATCAAGTCAATCATTATTTTCTGTGGTGTTGAGTGTCTCTAGAAATAAGCTTTCAAGACTAAACACTACAACACCCAAGCCTTCAATTGTGAGACTTTTTCTTATTTCAATTGTTTAACAAATTTTTAGGCATGACTTGGTTAACTACAAGAGCTGGAACAAAACATACTCAAATAAATACCCATGCAAACAAAATTTTACTCCAATATAAAGACTCACTCCACCAATATAATATCTTCACATTTACTACTAACTAGCATGGGTTTCTCAAACTTCAAAAGTGGGGAGTCATAAGGCATACATCTCATGTTTGGTTCCACTTCTCTCTTCCCTTTTGATTTGTTTCTTGGAAACTTGAAGTCGATCACTCTCCTGCAAATACGTGGGAACCTAGAGGGGAAAAGAAAAGAAAGAGGAAAAAATAAATATAAATGGATAAATCTTTTTGTTGTTTTTGAGAGAGGGAATTAAAGAATATAAAATTGGCGGCAAAGCTCGGCTTGGAAATCTCGAAAACAAATAAATTAACTAAAGATAAAGTGTTGGGGAAACCAACATGAGTGCTTATAAACTCAAATTAAAAGCATAACCTCTAAATAAAGCAAATGAACACCAAATAAAAATAAATAGAAAAATTCCCCAAGCTTAGGCTTTTGCAAGCCCTTAAAATCACTGAGGTGGCGGGAAAAAGTTGTAACTCCAGTCCGAAAGTTGAGTTGATAAATTACTAGTGGTTTCTCGGAGGTTGAGGGCGAGATTATGCATCCCCTCCATAGTTCCACGAAGTTCTTGGAAGTCTTTATATTTAGCGAACCGGTTCGGTGGCTACTCCTCTTGATAAGGAACTTCTTGCTCCTATTCTTGGTCCTCATCTTGGTCCTCATCCTTGTCTGCAATATCCTCCTCGGGTTGATGTTGTTCAACCTGCACATCATATAGCAAACGTCCCTCCTTGATAGAGAAGCGACCATTAGGCAAAGGAGCGGGGTAGAGATACCCAGCTCCTGCAATATGCAAGTAATAAACACCACCTCTCCTAGTGAGGATTCCACAAGCTTTTAAAGTAGAGAAACCAACACGTCACTCACCTAACACTGGTTGCAACTCACCTAGGTTGATGCCTAGGGAAATGGCAATCACGGTGATGACGCCTCCACCTGTGAGTGGTCCTTGGATTTAGGAGCATTCGTGCTCCAAGTAGCGCACAATAATTGCGCCCAAGTTGAGTGACAAGTTGTTGTTGAAAGCAGCTTTTGTGAGGACCAAGATGTCCTCCTCATTGAGTCTTGTAAACTCATTACATGGCTACAAGGTGTTAGCAATAACATAGGACAAATAGCGAATAGTAGGATGTTGAATATTCTTCCCCTTGTTGACTCTAGAAGTGAAACTCATTCTATTATAATAATGATCTAGGGAAGGGTTCATGTCGGTATAAGATGCGCGCAAGGCATCAACATCATTGTTTGGTAAACTAAGACAATTGCACCATTCATCAAGTTTTATTGTATAATTTTTGTTCATAAGTCGGAAACAAATCGTGTCCTCTCCGTGCCATGTTTTAACGGTGCTTTTCAAAGAACTTAAAAATTCAAGAGTTAACCGGTGATAAGTAGGAACATCATGGAATACAAAGTTTTGCAGGCCAACCCTATTGCAAAGTAAATTGAAGTCATTATAAATACCAAGTTGGTTCAATATGACGGGACAAGCCCACTTGGTTACCTTCACTTCTCGGTTATTGATCCTGTCGAAGCGATCACGTTGGATATCATTCCTAAACCGTATCCCCATGCAGTTCTAAGCTACAACAGCAGCCTAAGAAGAACTCGCAGCGGCATGAGCACGTGTTTGGCTCCTTGTGTTCATCTTATAAAATAAGAAAGACAAAAATAAAACTTTTTGATCCAAGAATAATAAGCATAACATATTCCTCATCATAGCACACTAAAGAATCTCCTCAAAATAATAATCTAGGCAAGAGAAACATGGCAATTAGTTCATAATAGGTATCACCCTAGATTGATAATGACAATAGATCAGAGATGAATTTGCAAAAAGTAATTGGAGGACGGAGGAGAAACATACCGTAGATCACTTGTGTGCGAGGAAATCGAACGAAATTGAGTAGAGATGAAGATACCTTGAGGTTTTGAGAGAGTTTGGAGGTAGAAGAGAGAAAAAAGACTGAAGTTTTGGTGTTGGGGCTACCTTCCTGTGCGTTTAAGTGGTCGGACGCAACTATCCGGTCGCAACTATATGGCCAAAATACTTATTCCCGCCGTATAGTTGGTCCGAGGGAAAAAAAATTGGGCTTCTAGGGTTTCTTTCCAGGCGGCGATATCTATACATCCGGAACTATGGCCGGGATTTTTATCCCTGCCATATAGTTGGTCGTTAAACCTTATGTGTTCAGAGAATAAAATTTGTCGATGGCATAAATATCTATACGGCCGGAGCTATACGAATGGAATTTTTATTCCCGCCGTATAGTTGGTCGTTAAAGGTACTGTAGTCGTCAAAAATTTTCTATTTCTTCGATAATTCTTTCTTAAACTGAAACTTAGCGAAACACCATGTTTTGACATAAAAATGACAGACTAAATTGTCGACCAACATTAGTATGTATAAAACAGAAATTTTAGTACCACTGGATCTCTCCTATTCAACTAGAGTTTTCTAGCACTCTTTATTCAACATAAAAATTAAACTAAAACTAAAAAATTTACTCAAACCTTTATTGCACATGGGTTGCATCCCATGAAGCGCTCTTTTATGGTCAAATAGCTTGACCTTGATGTTGCTCACTTAGGCCGGATGAGTGGAATTCCCACTCCAAAATAGTTGGCCTTCAAAATGATGGCCTCTTTATCATCATGCTTGGCTTTCTTCTTCCTGGGAAAATGAATAACATGTAACACCCCACTTTTAGTTAAATGTTATTTAAGGTTTGATTTTGCATCATGATCATCATTTAATAAAAATGCATGCAAGAAATACACAAAACCCTAAACCCTAACCCTTCCCTCTCTATTTGAAATGCATCCAAAAGGTTTTGAATAATTTGAAAACTATTAAAATGTTTGGAGCCCAAACTGAATAAAAGGGTTCCATCGTAATTTACATATTTTACAACATCCTCTGGTAGTTTTGAATGATTCAAAACAGTTTTGAATTGCAAAATACAAACATAAATTTGAAAACAGAAAAAGAGAAAAGCTTTTGTAAAAAAAAAGGGCAGCAACTAACCTATCCAGACTGGCCCACCTCCCCTCTTCTCTTCCTGCCGCCCGCGCAACCTCTGCAGCCCGTAGCCAACCCAACATGGCCCAGCCCCGGCCCATACCACTTCGATCTCCCTGCCATTGTCTTCCTCCAGACAGGCAGGCAACTGCCTATCGTCGCCGGCGCCGTCGATCCCGCCGCTCGTTCTCAGCCGTCCGTCATGCTCCGGAGTGAAGATAAGAACTCCACGACGCCTCTCCTTCGCCCTTATGCCCTCAGTCTCTCCTGGACGACCTCCCTCTCTCCTGGATGACCTCCCTCTCTCCCAGGTTTTCCCAACCCGAACCCTAGCCCCAGACCTCGCCGGCGCCCCGATGTTCCCGACCTCCCCACGCTCAACCAAGGCTGCCTCGAGCTTCGCATCGTCGTTCTGACCCTTCCCTCCAATGGAATCGAGCCCTCGCGCTCTGTATCATCGCCCCCGACCTCTTCTTCCCCGACCCCGGCGAGGTTCGCCGCCGTCAATCAGCCCGATTCCGGCCTCCCCGAGTCCCTCTGAGGCCTTCATCGGTTCCAAGGTGAGTCATTTGTCCTCCGTGACCCCTCCGAACCCTCTCTTGCGCTCCGGCCCGCTCCCGCGTAGCGCGCCGTCGTCTGCCTCCACCGGCCGCTATGGCTTGCTAAGCTCCGGTGACCCTTTTGGGGCGGTGCTGCCTCTTTTAGGTCCGCCTTGACGCGCTGAATCGAACGAGCAAAGCCACGCAGCCCCGCATCGCCTCCACCGCCGTCCCCTTTGCCGTTCTGAGGCTCACCGGTGTCAATGACGTCACGGTGACGTCACCCCGATGTCAGCACGTGGTCTGACCCACTCAAAATAGGCCGCAGGCCCCACCTTGCCAACGTGGTCGATGATGTGGCCTTGGGCCCATCAGTCAGTCACCTGGGTTAGCTGTAGCCTGGGTGTAAAAAGTATTTCCCATTTTGTTATAATTTCCAAAAAATGAATAAAACTTGTAAATTCAATATCTTTTTATTTATAAGTTAGAAAAATACAAATAATATATCAAAATGTTTAGAAAAATGAAACCTAGCTATCTAAGATATAATCATGCATTGTTCAACAAATTTCATAACAAGTTTAATTAGAACAACATAGTAACCCCTCTCATATACATCCGGAGTTTCCCCGAGTTAGGGTTTGCACCCCTCGGAACCTCAATTAAATTGTCGAACATGATTTAGGGTAATTTTCAATACAATTCAACTTGACATATCATCATTCTTGTTTGAGCATTGCATCGATGCCATGTGTTGATTGTTTCCCCTTTCTTTCAGGTGTTTGATTCTCTCCGGTAGAATACAATATCGAGATTGAGATCGAAGCCCGAGGACAACACCATCGAAGATCGACGAACAATACTTGACCAACTGTAACAAGTCAAGTACAAGGCTCTCGAAGCCCTGCTTTCTAGTTATCAACTGTCAAAGGCAAGGATAGCCCACCATGATATAATCCTATGATTTCGAAAGCATTTCAATTCTGCCATGTTGCATATGATTCTACTGTGGTATTTTATCGATAGATAGAGTATCCTATCTATTGCATACTCCCTTTGAGGTTATATTACCTGATACACTGCTCCTAGGATAACTAGGTTTGGCGTGTGTGCACTGCTAGAGCTTATATCTGTATCCTTCTTAGCCATGCATAGCTGTTGAGTCTGGTCCATCTAGATGATGTATCAGATGCAGAGAATCTAATATGACAGGAGAACGTGATGAGATGAGATCAGTGATATGAGTTTAAACATGCTAAGGCTTGTATGGGAGGACACGGTGGGATGTGGTTTTTCTAGTCCCATGCTCGCCACCTTAGGACCCTAGGTTCTTGCCTCTTGAACCAAGACGAGCGTACAACCACACGGGGTAAATGGGGACCCCATGATTGACTAACTTGCCTAGTAGATTCCATGAGTCATATAGTTCGGGCGTTACATTCGACATACGCATTGAAAATGTTTTCGAAAGAGGAGGTGAAGGAGGTGCATTCATACAGGTTGATGGCGCCCCTGATAAACAAACCTCGCCTCACATATTTAAGTACCGACTTCGGGATTTGACCTGTTAAGGCGGAACAATACTTATTGCGTGACTCATGGTCTTGGCGAAAGCAAGGTAAAGGTCGTGTCCAACCACACCCTCTGCCAGCACACCAAGGAAGTGTGTCAAGTAGGCATTAAGAGTCGGTTGGTACGTGTGGGTAAAGTTCTACACCCCTGCAGGGTAATAATATTTTGGAAAGCCGTGTCCACGGTTATGGATGACTTGGGAACGGATGGGAGATCATAGATAACATGAACCTAATCGTAAAACTTGGCAACTAATGTTTGTTAAGGATTCTTCCTCATGGGTACGAGGGGGTGATCCTAGTTCAGATGATGATGACTCGTGGATATCAAAAGATCATGATCAATACTTTGGAGATGTCGCTCTCTTATCCCCTTTTAAAATACTCTGATTAGACGAGCTTCTTCTCTCTCTTGTTTTACAAACAAAAGATGGCTTTATGCAAAACAACTCCACCAGCCATAAGTCTTACGGAGTACACCCTGTACTCATCCTTGCTTTGTTGATACTTTTGGCAGAGTAAGTGTTCCTGGAAGATCAGTTTGGTACTACATCGACATCGACGGGTAGCTTGGGGTTCTCGGCCGGCAGCCTGGAATCTATGGGCTGGGACGTCATCGTTATGCTTCAGGCCTCTTAGGCCATTTGTTAAGTTTGCTATACTTAATAGCATAATTTGCCTTCCGTTGTTTGATGTTTGTGGTCAGTGACCTCTGCTTTTAATAATTTGGTTCTCTGCTCAGTTATGAGATTGCTGTAATAATTTTTGTGTCGTAGGGTCACTGCTGTGTTACCGATTCTTCACTAAACATTCTCGAGCTCAAGGTTAAGCTTATGTCAGACAGAGGTTTGGGATTTGTTTAGCCCTGATCCCGGGGGTGTCACAGATCTTGGTATCAAAGCAGTACCGACCATAGGAAAACCTTGCTATTGGTCGATGTTGAGTCTAGTGCTTGTGAAAACTATTTTAAAAGCTGAAAAGTATTTGCGAAAACTCTAGTATGCTTCTCTTTCTCCTTATCCAGTTTCTCTCTAACTCTGGTTTATCTTATCTTGTGTTGGCTTTGAAAAGTTTTGATATCTCTTCTAGTCTTTCAAAACTTAGGTTCCTTCTTGGCATGTCGTTTCTAAGCCAGTTGACCTAGTGTTGAATTCTCTAGAGTTATGTGTGTTGTGAATTCCTTGTTTCCCTTTGCTCTTGTTCATCAGAGAGATTTCTTTCCATCATGATCTCTCTATCTTTCTGGACCCGCAATATTATATTGTTTGTTCCACAGTGTTCTGCTCTAGGCTTCGAGGTTTCCTTTCACCTTGTGTGCCTCCTTTTTGTTTGTTTGGGTACTTCAGAAGTCTTATCTTCTCTTGGAAGCTACCTCGTGATTATTACCTTGTAGTGTACGCTACGTCACTCAAGTAGTAGTTACTCCTTTCTTTGGGTTTTAACCCTTGGACTTGGACCTAAGATCCCCGATTGTGCTGGATTATGGTGTTGTGAATCTTGTACATGAAGCTAACCTTTAACCCAAGATCCAACCCTTTTACCCTTTTTCTTAATGTTCATACATTACTTCAGGATGGCTGGTACTACAATTCTAGCCTTCAAGCTTGTGGTATTTGTCGTGATTGAATTCTGACAAAGAAGGACTTCCCCTACCACATTCTATGGCAGTTGTTCTTTAATGGAACCAAATAGATCACGACAAGAGTACTCCTCGTGCGCCTCGCACCTATACTCGTGACTCTGCCATACCTTTTCCCTTCCTTGCATTGGTTTTCAGAAGATTGTTGACTTATGCATCCACATCTTGGGATTCCATCCTGAGCATGTTCTTCTCCCCTTGTTGTTTTCCGACCTTTGTCTACCCGTTGGTAGCCAAGTAGTAAATGTGCATCGGTGTCTTCCGATGTAAGATACTCTTGTGGTCCATCAAGACAAACCATTTCGGAATGTCTAGGAGAAACAAACTCTAGTACCTCGTCATTTCTAGGACCAGTTCAAAGTGTTGCAATCAGCAGATCAAGAGGCATTGATTATCTTCTATCTGTTCTATCTCGAAGTATCACACTCTTTCATACTAAGAGATCATGTTGAGTTTCATGAACCCTTAATGAAGTGATGCTCTTACACATCTTTACCCACCCTTCCTCGAGCTTTCGCGCTCATGAGTTACGCGTGTGCGTAATAATGTGGCTATCTGAGATTCTTAGCAATTATTATTGTTTTGAACTCTAAGGACATTCAAGTCATTCTTAGCATGATTGGTTAATCCTATCACTAAGAGAAGTTTGATTGTGCTACCAAGTCCGTTATTTTGGTGCACTCTCTTAGGTGAAAGAGTAAGGCTTGTGTCGAAACTCTAAGACTATGTCTTCTTGCCTTACCAAGCAAGTTTCCTCTCGAACTAAGTGACATATCGGTGGTTCGTGATATTCTGGATGTCTTTCTAGAAGTATCGCCATGTTGCCACATGACCGTGATGTCAAGTTCTTGAGCAAGCAAGTTCTCTGAACTTCACCTTTCTCCAAGGATCCGTACTAGTTACCCCTAAACTAGTTGGTTGAGCTTAAAAACAACTTGGAGAGTTGTAAGACAAAAGTTCTATACGACTTTGTTTCTTCTTAAAAGGATGTCTAGTTTTGTTCGTGTTGAAGCAAGATAGTGTTTCCTTCATGGATATATTATCTTCCCCCATCTTTGATTTGATTTGGGTTATCGTCAAATCAAACTCAGTTCCAAGGACTATCTTGATAATGTTTATTCTTGTGATGTTTCACTAGGATACATCTTCATGTCCTTTGGTCTGACCAGTATTTTTGTCTTGTTCACGCAACATATGAGTCCATCTTCTTGGAGTATCTCAATAAGTTTGTTGTTGAACCCATCGATGACATCCTTATCTTATCCATGCTACATTTGATTTATATGGAACATTTGGCATTAATGTTGGAAAAATTCGAGAACCATCTTCGAGTCATCTCGAAGTATGTGTTCTGGATATTAGAAGTAACCTTCTCTGGTTCACGTGCAATTGTTGAAAGATGTCGCCATGGATTCGAGAAGAGTTTTCTCCCTCCTTAAAGGATACATGTGTGATTTATTTTCAGTACCTTATGTGTGTGCAGTTGTCTTTCGACAAGTTGCTAATACATGGGTCTAACAATCTAGCTCATATTTTGGAGCTTTACATTGTAGTCCTAGTAACTTTACCTTTGCGGTAAATGTTGCAAACTTTCTATTCGGACATGCTGAGTCTGAAATATCATTTCACCTAACCAAAACTGAATCTCAAGTAACAAATATGGTTGGTGTTCCTCAGGATATTGACATAGGTCTCTTTGTAAACCCTGCAAGATTTATGTAATGGTTGACACATTTAGCCGGAAAGACCTTTTGTTATATTCCTGTGATTCAGCAATATCAACCACTCTTCATGAGGCTTCTTCTATGATTATAATAAGAGTTGTGCTTATGGTCTCTCTTGTATCCTAAGTTTGACCTTTACTTGATGTTTTGATTTCTCGAACATCAAGGAGAACATTTAAAGTAGTGTTGCTAAATGTCTCTCGGTCGATCCTCCAGACCATTGTATGTTGGCAATCATTGTTGTGCCAAACAACTGAAGTCTGAGAATGAAGTTTCTTTCTTCTCGTGTCATCAGGAATCTTCTTAAATATTCATATAGTGGTGTAAAGTGATATCTTGATCTTTGGCAAAGATCTTGATATTCCTAGATGAATAAAGAGTTTCCTTCATTTTCTTAACCATGTTCTAAGAGCGACTATGATTTTGGTAATCAGAAGTTTCCCTTGTTACATGTTCTTTGTGACTCTTGAGAGTCCTCTCCACAAAACACCTTTCTGTCTTGGCCTTCTGTTGAATGAAAAAGTGACCCTTCTTTGTCAAAAGTAGTTCAACAGCTTGGTTTTGTTGATCCATATCTTGGCAACCTGAAACCTCTACTTAAGCTATTAGTAGAGATCCCTTTCCGAAGTCTTTGGTCATGTTCTTTCTATTGAAGCATTCCTCTTCAGAAGCTTAAACCCTTCTGAGTTCCATGGTCTCAACCCTTATGAAGACCATCTATCTAACAACTTGAAACCATCTCCTCGTGTTTCCTCTGTTACCTTGAAGTGTTTCGTGTTGTCACCTCAGAGTTGCTTCTAAACACTCCATCCATGAGATGACCATGAGATACTCGGTTTGTTGTTTAGTGTGTTTCCCTCTTATCTTTAGAGTGCCCTGTTTCCTTCTCTCTCTTTATCTTTTCCTACCTTTGGAATCTTGGGTCGAGATTCTCGTAAGGGGGATAGAGTTGTAACACCCCACTTTTAGTTAAATGTTATTTAAGGTTTGATTGTGCATCATGATCATCATTTAATAAAAATGCATGCAAGAAATACACAAAACCCTAAACCCTAATCCTTCCCTCTCTATTTGAAATGCATTCAAAAGGTTTTGAATAATTTGAAAACTATTAAAATGTTTGGAGCCCAAACTGAATAAAAGGGTTCCATCATAATTTACATATTTTACAACACCCTCTGGTAGTTTTGAATGATTCAAAACAGTTTTGAATTGCAAAATACAAACAGAAATTTGAAAACAGAAAAAGAGAAAAGCTTTTGTTAAAAAAAAAGGGCAGCAACTAACCTATCCAGACTGGCCCACATCCCCTTTTCTCTTCCTGCCGCCCGCGCAACCTCTGCAGCTCGCAGCCAGCCCAACACGGCCCAGCCCCGGCCCATACCCCTTCGATCTCCATGCCGTCGTCTTCCTCCAGACAGGCAGGCAACTGCCTATCGTCGCCGGCGCCATCGATCCCGCCGCTCGTTCTCAGCCGTCTGTCACGCTCCAGAGTGAAGATAAGAACTCCACGACGCCTCTCCTTCGCCCTTATGCCCTCAGTCTCTCCCGGACGACCTCCCTCTCTCCCAGGTTTTCCCAACCCGAACCCTAGCCCCAGACCTCGCCGGTGCCCTGATGTTCCCGACCTCCCCACGCTCAACCAAGGCCACCTCGAGCTTCGCATCGTCGTTCTGACCGTCCCCTCCAATGGAATCGAGCGCTCGCGCTCTGTATCGTCACCCCCGACCTCTTCTTCGCCGACCCCAACGAGGTTCGCCGCTGTCAATCAGCCCGATTCCGGCCTCCCGACGACCCTCTGAGGCCTTTATGGGTTCCACGGTGAGTCGTTTGTCCTTCGGGACCCCACCGAACCCTCTCTTGCGCTCCGTCCCGCTCACGCGTAGCGCGCCGTCGTCTGCCTCCACCGGCCGCCGTGGCTAGCTAAGCTCCGGTGACCATTTTGGGGTGGCACTACGTCTTTTAGGTCCGCCTCGACGCGCTGAATTGAACGAGCAAAGCCACGCAGCCCCGCATCGCCTCCACCGCCGTCCCCTTGCCGTTCTAAGGCTCACCGGCGTCAATGACTCACGGTGATGTCACCCCGACGTTAACATGTGGTCTGACCCAGTCAAAATAGGCCGTAGGCCCCACCTTGCCAACGTGGTCGATGATGTGGCCTTGGGCCCATCGGTCAGTCACCTGGGTTAGTTGTATATTGGGTGTAAAAAGTATTTCCCATTTTGTTATAATTTCCAAAAATTGAATAAAACTTGTAAATTCAATATCTTTTTATTTATAAGTCATAAAAATACAAATAATATATCAAAATGTTCAGAAAAATGAAACCTATCTATCTAAGCTATAATCATGCATTGTTCAAAAACTTTCATAACAAGTTTAATTAGAACAACATAGTAACCCCTCTCATATACATCCAGAGTTTCCCCGAGTTAGGGTTTGCACCCCTCGAAACCCTGATTAAATTTTTGAACATGCTTTAGGGTTACTTTTCAATAAAATTCAACGTGACATATCATCATTCTTGTTTGAGCATTGCATCGATGCCATGTGTTGATTGTTTCCCCTTTCTTTCTGGTGTTTGATTCTCTCCGGTAGAATACGATATCAAGATCGAGATCAAAGCCTAAGGATAACACCATCGAAGATCGACGAGCAATACTTGACCAAATATAACAAATCATGTACAAGGCTCTCGAAGCCCTGCTTTCTGGTTATCAACTGGCAACGGCAAGCATAGCCCACCATGATATAATCCTATGATTTTGAAAGCATTTCAATTCTGCCATGTTGCATACGATTCTACTGTGGTCTTTTATTGATAGATAGAGTATCATATCTATTGCATACTCGCTTTGAGCTTATATTACCTGATCCACTGCTCCTAGCATAACTAGGTTTGGCGTGTGTGCACTGCTAGAGCTTATATCTGTGTCCTTCTTAGCCATGCATAGCTATTGAGTTTGGTCCATCCAGATGATGTATCAGATGAAGAGAATCTAATATGACAGGAGAACATGATGAGATGAGATCAGTGATATGAGATTAAACATGCTAAGTCTTGTATGGGAGGCCATGGTGGGATGTGGTTTTTCTAGTCCCATGCTCGCCACCTTAGGACCCTAGGTTCTTGCCTCTTGAACCAATACGAGCGTACAACCACACGGGGTAAATGGGGACCTGATGATTGACTAACTTTCCTAGTAGATTCCATGAGTCACATAGCTCGGGCGTTCCATTCGACATACGCATTGAAAATGTTTTCGAAAGAGGAGGTGAAGGAGGTGCATTCATACAGGTAGGGAAGCGTGGACCGGGTTGCTTGGGGTTGATGGTGCCCCTGATAAACCAACCGCACCTCACATATTTAAGTACCGACTTCGGGATTTGACCCGTTACGGCGGAACAATACTTATTGCGTGACTCATGGTCTCGGCGAAAGCAAGGTAAAGGTCGTGTCCAACCACACCCTCTGCCAGCACACCAAGGAAGTGTGTCAAGTAGGCATTAAGAGTCGGTTGGTACGTGTGGGTAAAGTTGTACACCCCTGAAGGGTAATAATCTTTCGGAAATCCGTGTCCACGGTTATGGACGACTTGGGAACGGATGGGAGATCATAGAGAACATGAACCTAATCGTAAAACTTGGCAACTAATGTTTGTTAAGGATGCTTCCTCATGGGTACGAGGGGGTGATCCTAGTTCAGATGATGATGATTCAGTGGATATCAAAAGATGACGATCAATACTTTGGATATGTCGCTCTCTTATCCCCTTTTAAAATACTCTAATTAGACGAGCTTCTTCTCTCTCTTGTTTTACAAACAAAAGATGGCTTTATGAAAAACAACTCCACCAGCCATAAGTCTTGCGGAGTACACCATGTACTCACCCTTGCTTTGTTGATACTTTTCGCAGAGTAAGTGTTCCCGGATGATCAGTTTGGTACTAGATCGACATCGACGAGTAGCTTGGGGTTCCCGGCCGGCAGCTTGGAATCTATGGGCTGGGACGTCATCGTTATGCTTTAGGCCTCTTAGGCCATTTGTTAAGTTTTCTATACTTAATAGCATAATTTTCCTTCCGTTGTTTGATGTTTGTGGTCAGTGACCTCTGCTTGTAATAATTTGGTTCTCTGCTCAGTTATGATCTTGCTGTAATAAATTTTGTGTTGTAGGGTCACTGCTGTGTTACCGATTCTTCACTGAACATTCTCAAGCTCAAGGTTAAGCTTATGTTAGACAGAGCTCTGGTATTTGTTTATCCATGATCCCGGGGGTGTCACATAACAAAAGGATCCCATGAAGGCAATTGAAGCTTCACGTTCCCTTCATGCAGATTAATCAAAGCCTTAATAGTTCTTAAGAATGGACGACCTAATATGATAGGAGCAATAGCATCTTCATGCATATCAATGTTGGAGATATGCCCTAGAGGCAATAATAAAAGTAGTTATTATTATATCTTTGTGTTTATCATAAATGTTTACATTCATGCTATAATAGTATAAAATGGAAACATTAATACTTGTGTGATTTGTAAACTTATTAGAGTCCCTAGTAAAGCCTCTTTATAATACTAGCTTGGTGGTTGATAGATGATCATGGTTTCCTGATCATTAACATTGAGATGTTATTAACAACAAGATAATATCATTAGGAGAATGGTGTGATGGACATACTCCTATAGATAAGCGTAGCATAAAGATCAAGTCATTTCAATAGTTCGTTTGCTATAAGCTTTCTGATACATAGTAACCTAATTCCTTCGACCATGATATCATGCTAATCACCATCACCGGAAGGATGCTTTGATGACATCAAACACCACTTCGTAACTGGGTGGTTATAAAGGTGGCATTGAGTGTTCAGAAAGTATGTGTTGAGGGACATGGATCAAGAGTGGGATTTGTCCATCCATATGACGGATATATATACTCTGGTCCCTCTCGGTGGAATGTCATCCAATTAGCTTGCAAGCGGGTGACTAGCTCACAAGGGATCACATATCACAGGAACGAGTAAAAGAGTACTTATCGGTAACGAGGTTGAACTAGGTATGCAGAGATACCGACGATTAGACCACGGATAAGTAAAATATCACGAGACAAAGGGAAATTGGTATCATATGTAAATGGTTCATTCGATCACAATGTAATCGTAAAAATATGTGGGATCCATATGAATTTCCAGATTCCTGTATTGGTTATTGATTGGAGAAGAGTCTCGGTCATGTTTGCATAATTCACAAACCGTAGGGTGACACACTTACGGATTCGATGTTGTTTAGTAGATATTGAATGTAAGTAAGGAGAGCAAATGTTGTTCGGAGTCATGTATGGGATCTGTAATATCACGAGGAGATCCGGAATGGTACGGAGAATAAGATTCATATAAGGAAAGTCCAATTCCGGAGTTCGGGAATGATTCCGGTGTTTTCACCGGAATGATCTAGAAGGGTCTAGAAGGTTCACCGAACCGGAAGGGGAAGGGTAGGTCTCATGACTAAGTGCAATGGTTGCATCATGTCCTAGGTCAAAGGGCTGTGCAAATAAAGAGTTAAAACGAATTCCAAAATTGAAAGTCAAAACGCAAGTTTGAAAAGTCAAACTGGGACAATGTTTCCTGGTGGAGGAAGGAGAGAATCCTTCTCTCCCTCCACCACAAGCCTAGAAGGAGAGGGACTTGGGGTAGGATTCAAACACCCCTCTCCCTAGCTGCACCTCCCTCTCATTAAATAGAGGGGAGGGGGCTGCTTCTCCATACAACACCACCACCATCCAAGCCCGCGCCGTCGCTGCCTGTCGCCGCCATCGCCGCGCCGCCGCTGCCCTAGCCGCCTCCGGCTCCACCTCCTCCTCTCTGGCTTCTAAAATCTAGATCGCCGGGGAAACCCTAATACTCCACCATAACCTGCTTCGGCCTAGGCGAAGCCCTGCGGGATCTTCCCTCTACTTCCGACACCACGTCGTCGTGTTGCTGGAATCGCGAGGAGAGAACTACAACCTCCGCTGCCTGCTAGAACAAGGGAGAGGAAGGTCTTCATCGAGTACCGAACGTGTGACCGACTGTGGGAGCGCTGCCGGAACGCGGCACCGGAAGGATCGTCTACGCGATCTTGAGATCAGCAAGTGAATGACTACATCACCCACGAGAATCTGCTCTCGTTAACCGCTTTGGAATCTTCAAGGGTGAGTACTCTAATTGACTCGTTGCTACAATCTAGTAGATAGATCTTGGCTTGTGTGTGTTCATGCGGTAGAATTTTTTTGTTTTGCTTGCTACGAACCCCTACAGTCAACAATAACAAAATCAATAAGAGCGGGGCAACCTTTAATATATACTAAAGTATTCTCTTTAATTCCTACTGCTTGTTTGTTGGTAGAATCTGCTAGATGTAATTTTAACTCGGTGATTTCAAAAGATCCAAGATTTAACTTATTAAAAATACTTTTTGGAATTGTTGAAACACTTGCACCTAAATCACAAAGTGCTGCTATCTCATTAGTCCCAATTTTAATCGTAATAGTAGGCTCAAATATATCATCAAGCTTAACAGGTAGTTTTTTAGCAATTTTCTTATATTCTTCCTCAAGATCATGTACCTTTATTGCTACCTGATTAACAAAGTGTTGATACATGACTTATTCATTTTCTTCACTTGCTGGAATCTCGATATTGATCCTTTTCACAAGATCTTCAACTGTGTAATTTGGTAAAGGAGCATTGCTATAGTCAAGTTCTTCAGGCTCCTCTCTTTGGATTCTTATCATCTTGAGGTCATCAACTAGATTGGGCTCAGCTTCTGCAAATTTAGCTAGAATGAGAGTTTGACTCTTGGTTATCTTACCTAGCTGTGCCTCAACAATCCTTGTTCTTTCTTGCAGGGTCAATCATTCCTGAAACTTACAACTTGGTTAGATAGTTTTCCAAGCATATTATCATGGTTCTCCATTATCTTAATAAGGATATTATTTTGCTCATTTTGTGAGTCCATAAAGGACTTAAGATTTTCTTTGAGACTACCATTACTTGATCCCATATTACTAGTAGAGTTACCTACAGGACTAGAATAGTGTTTCTGGAAATTTGGATTATAGTTCTTCTTCCAAGAAGGGTTATAATCATTACGAGCTATGAATTCTATTTCTTCATTATTTGATTCTAGGGTAGCTCTTACCTAGGTTTCCTTACCTTTGATGGCTAATATGAGCTCATCTAGCTTAACGTTGAGTTCTTCATTTTCTTGAGGTGTGATGGAGTCCACCTTCTTTGTGTTTGATATTTCCACATGCCATTGGGCATGGTTGTCTTTCATATTGTCTAGCAGCTGCTTTGCTTCGGTAATTTGTTTACCCATAAATGTTCCTCCAGCTGCAGTATCAAGCATAGACTTAGATACATGATTAAGAGCATTATAAAATAAATGGAGAATCAACCAATCTTCCATCCCATGGCTGGGACAGTTTCTCATGCATTCTTTCATTCTCTCACATGCAAGCGCTAGCGGCTCACGCTCTTCTTGTCTAAACTAGTAATATTAGATCTTAGTTACATAGTCTTTCAAGGTGGAAAGAATTTAGTCATAAATAAATAAGTACATTCCACCCATGATGCAGTAGTATTTCTAGGCAAAGATAACAAGCATTCTTTTGCTCTTCCTATGAGAGAGAAAGGAAATAAGCGCAACTTGACCGTGTCGGGGTCATCATCTTTAATGCGCTTCATATCACATATTTTGGTGAAAGTATTCAAGTGCATACCTGCGTCCTCAACAGCAGATCCTCCAAATTGATTATGTTGAACCAAACTTAAATAATGGGGCTTAATTTCATAGTCCTCAGCAGTAATTGCTGGATGGGTAATAGGAGTACACAAATAATCATTTTTGGGAGTTGCAAACTCCCCAAATTTATTTTCAGCCATATTTCCTATGTTTTTGGATTTTCTTAAATAAAAACTTATAATAGTAAAAACAAGAATTAAAAGACTTAATATTTTTTTTGGTTTTTTTCAAATAAATACTTAAAGCAAACTAACAAAACTAAAAACAAGAATTAAAACTAGCAATGTTCCTACTAACCTCACCAAGGTAGCTATTGCTTCCCCGACAACGGCGCTAGAAAAAGGGTTGATACCTTCGATCCAGATTACGGATGTAGTATAGCTCTTTTTCCCTAGTAGAACTAGGTTATTGAATCCTCGGGAAGCATAAAGCATTGTAAGGTTACTTCAACGGACCTTCGAGAGTTTTAGAATTCTTCTTCTGTTATAACGAACCAAGAGTTTGCGATCTTTTGTTGTTGTGGACGATGGAGAGAGAGGGCCTGGGGCTTTCGGTTTCACCAATAGTTGTGAAAACATCTTCTGGGAATAAAAGATAATAATAAAGTATGCATGTAATTGTTAGATCAAGACAATTATATGTGTGCAGTGCATCCATAATTGCTATTGCCTCCGCAACCGCTTATAGCAATAACCTAATAGTCTCATCCATAGAAGAAAGAGAACTAATGATATGCATAGTGATGTCACCATTAATCACAAGTAAATCCGTCACATACAATCGTACTACCCCTTTTGTCATTGGGGTTCCCATCCTGCAGATTTGTCATTACTCACACTCCCTATACCTGGATCAATCCTTGGGGTCTTGGGTACCTAACAAGTTCTTAGATTCAGGCAAGAGAGGGTACAATAATCATCATGTCATACAAACTAATACATGATCCCATCTATGATAAATAATATGCACAAAAGCTACATGGCTAGGCTGAAGCCCTTAGACCAAGGAGAATTACTCACACATAGAGATGAAATCAACAATCAAAAAGATTGTCATGGAAATCATGAGATTGATAATAATAGTCTTACAATGTGGCCAACCGGAGATGAGATCTACTATTACAAGTGGAGGAATATGGCTATGGTGGTGGAGAAGGGTTCAGAGATTAGATTTAGATCTACTCCTCCAATGTGGTGGCTTCTGGTGGCAGGGAGAGTTGAGATCAAAAAGGAGAGAGAGTTTTTAGTCGCCCGAGGCATCTTTATATAGGGGTCCCTTAATGAAAGTTGTTCTGTTTGACCTGGCGATGTCGGTACCAACTATACATCTGGAACTATACGGCGGAATAAAATTCTGGAAGTATAGTTGGTCGTTAAAGGCACTACCTCCACTTCACAACTCTAGGTTTTTTTGAGTTGTTGGAAATCTCGTATCTTTGACTTTAATGTTGTGATTCTCATCATCAAACGTCATTATCTGCGTAGGGAAAATATCATTAGGCATTAGTGGCAGGATCTAGAGAGATATTTCCTCAAAAATGTGAATAATATCTAGTTTAAATGAGGACGTGGATGGCTATATTTCACAGCCGTCATGGACCGACGCTTGACGCTCTAGCTCGGGGTCAGCCCCTCAGGCCCCGACCGATGCCATTCCTTCTGGAAAATGCCCCCCCCTCCGGCGGCGTCTCTGATACGTCGGAAACATATCTATAATTTTTTATGTTCCATGCTTGTTTAGTATCTACTTTGCTTTGCTTTGCTTTGTCTACACTTTGAGGTGTTTTTATATCTTTTTTGGAACTGACCTATTAACAAGTTGCCATAGTGTAAGTTGCATGTTTTCTTCTATTTTTGGTTCCAGAAAGGCAGACAATCAATATTCTCGGAATTGGAAGGGACGAAAGCCAAAGTTATTATTTTTCCCGTAGCAACACGCAACCACGAAGCAGAGCCAGAGGGGGCCACATGGTGGCCGCACCACCTAGGCGCGGGCAAGCCCTGGGGGCGCCCACAGGGGGTGTTGGCCCCCTGGACCCCCACCGACCTTGATTCATGCGCCTATAAGAAGCCTCCGACCCAAAAAAACCTAAAGAATCCAGAAGAAATCCACGAAAACCTCCGTAGAGCCGACGCAACCGAAGGGGAGATTCAGGGGACAGAAATTCTCTGTTCCGGCACCCTGCCGGGACGGGGAAGTGCCCCCAGAGCCATATCCATCGATCTCCACCACCATCTCCATCACCGTTGCTGATTCCCATGATGAGGAGGGAGTAGTTATTCCTCGAGGCTAAGGGCTCTACCGGCAGCTATGTGTTCATCTCTCTCTATGCATGATCTTGTTGTGGTCATGAGCTTTGTAATCAAGTAGATCTACCTTTCTACTCAAGTGCTTTAATAGATCTCTGCTCTCCCCATGTGTGTGAAAGTGACAGCGTGCACGCCATGGTGGCACTTAGGTTTGAGTCTACATAAATACTCTTTGTGCTTTAATAGATCTATGCTTTTCCCCACGTGTGTGAAAGTGACAGCAGGCATACCGTGTGTGGCACTTTGGCTACATTGAATATTTCTTATGAGTTATAGTTGGAGTTGGATGTCTCTATGAAATTGTGGTGTTTGTTGGAACCATCTAGTGCTCAAGGTGATAGTGTGGGGTTTTCTAGATTGGGGAAGGCGGACTTTGAGATGTGCTGTTATATCCCTACCATGGATTAGAGTGTCCAACCGGAGAGTAGTTTAGAGTAGTATCATAAAGAGAGGATATTTATATGAGAGAGTGTTCCCTAGTGAAAGTATGATCCCTAGGCTTTGTTTCTAAGCATTGAAACACCGTTTGCTACTAGATCTGTTGCATGTTTGCTTGCTTCCATCTTTATTTCAGTTTGCACTCACACACGTTCTCCCACGTCAACAACAAGTCAGAAGCTATTTTCTGGCATCGTTACTGCTTGTATTTTACTATCTCTTCGCCGAACTAGTGCACCTATACACCTGACAAGTGTATTGGGTGTGTTGGGGACACAAGAGACTTCGTGTATCTTGATTGCAGGATTGCTTGAGAGGGAATACCTTTGACCACTTCCTCCCTGAGTTCGATAAACCTTAGGTAATCCACTTAAGGGAAACTTGCTGTTGTTCTACAAACCTCTGCACTTGGAGGCCCAACAACTGTCTACAAGAATAGAAGTGCGTAGACATCAAGCTATTTTCTAGCGTCGTTGCCGGGAGGTAAGGTAAAAGGTACTCACATCCTCCGGTGTGAGTGCTCAAAGTTATTTACTTTATATTCTGCAATTTTGTCTTTTTGTTTCTTGTTTTCACTAGTTAGGCTTAATGGAAAACAACAAAAAATTAGAGAGCTTTATAGTATCTATCTTGAGTTAGGACATGAAGTGTTTGAAGAGAAAATTAAAAAACCTATGGAGCTTTATTTGCATGCTAATAGCAGCGTTATTAGTATGAACTCTTTGAACACCATTATTGCTAATGCTATGGAAAAGTCTAAGCTTGGGGAAGCTGGTTTTGATGAGTATGATATTTTTAGTCCCCCAAGCATAGAGGAGAAATTTTTATTTGATGATAGTTTACCTCTAATATATGATGATTACAATGATGAGTATGATATTTTCAATCCACCTAATATTGAGGAGGAAATTAATTGTGCTTACAATATGCCTCCTATATTTAATGATTATGGTGATGAGAATAGTAATGATAGCTATTTTGTTGAATTTTCTCCCACTACGATAATAAGAATGGCTATGCTTATGTGGAGAGTAATAATCATTTTATGCATGTGGCTCATGATAAGAATGTTTTATGTGATAGTTATATTGTTAATTTTGTTCATGTTGCTACTGAAAGTTATTATGAGAGAGGGAAACATAGTTTATGTATTTCAACAATATTAAGTTTCCCCTCTTTATGTTGAAAATTTTGAAGTTGCACTTGTTTTACTTTCCTATGCTTGTTGCTTTGTGTTTTCATGACTTGTTTCTTTACAAGATTCCTATGCATAGGAAGTGGGTTAGACTTAAATATGTTTTGATTTTGCTTCTTGATGCTCTCTTTCACTTCAATTCATATTTCTTATGTGAGCATCTTCTCAAACTATCAAGCCTAACTTAAAGGCGTTAAAGAAAAATACTTGTTGGGAGATAACCCAAGAGTTTTCTTGAGTCTTGGAAGTTATTAATTCGGTAATGACCTCTCCTTATCCTTTTTGTTTGCTTTTTGTGCCAAGAATGACCTCTAATGAGAGGGAAGTAAGATTTGGGGAGTTGCTGTCCTGAAACAGATTTCTATCCTCTACCGTAAACATTTGTGAGGAGTCTCTGTAAGTCGGATTGAGCTGAAACTTTACGAATAAATCTCCCAGTATGTTATATAACTTTAGTTAGTTCAACACTTTGTGATTTGAGCAACAGAAGGTCTTCTAAAAAATCGGTTTCTACCTGCTGGTCTGTTTTGACAGATTTCTGCCATTATTTGCATTTGCTTCTTATTGATTCCTTTTTGAGTTCTCTTTTGGGGAATTGAGATTTTTGAAGGAGTTACTACATTAGCTTGTGTTTTTAGTGAAAAGACTTGCTGTTCCAAAGCTTTGCCAGAGGTCTAATATCTTTTGAATACACTAATGTTGCTAATGAAGATTGTGTGAAGTTTTGTATGAAGGAAAATTTGCAGGTGTAGAGAAAGAATGATGTAATGAGATGAAGAATGGACAAAATCTCAAGCTTGGGGAGGCCACACCGTGTCACCCCAAGAAATATTCAAGAGGTACAAGCGTCAAAGCTTGGGGATGCCCAAGGCATTCCCTTCTTCATCAATAAAAATCTCAGGTCTTTCTAGACACTTCGTTTTTATTGTTTCATGCATTGTTGTGTTGTTCTTGGAGCATCTTAGTTTTTGTTTTGGTTTTGGTTTTCTTATTTTGCTTGAGTAAGTTCTTTGATTACAGCACACTTCTTTTGGAGAGAGACACACTCTGTTTCCATTGCTAGAACACTCTAGTTTTCACTCTTATTGTTTTGTGAGTGTTCACTTTTGCTAGCACTGTGTTTAGCCTTAGTTTTCTTGTGCTTTAAGCTTAGAACTTTTTAGTTCTTCTTTGTGGATTTGTGAGACAAGATCACTGATCTTTATTGATTATTATCTTTGTGAGTTGTTTCAAATAAGTTGTTTGGTGCTGGAAAAGAGTAGGAAGCTTCATGCTTAAGTGGTACAAAAGGGAGCTTGTTCTGACTGTGACTTAGACTTTAGCATGGCATGCTAGTTGTTGTTTTGACCTTATGCTTAGTGATTGTTGCTGTAGCATGTCTTGTTCCAAACAATTAGGATTGCTTAGTGTGCCTTGAAGGAATCATGCGTTGTTTTAGCATACAAACGCATAGTATTGTGGTATTCTCCTTTGATGCTTTGTTTGAGTTGACTTGGCACATTATCACACCATGTTATGACCATGAACAAGTCACCATAGACTCTATGATAATTTAGTCCTTGACTTGTAGTACCACTTTATGCTTTGATTAGTAATGTTTTGTCGCTTTGCATGATTATGACCATTATTGCTCTCTTAGTTGGTTGTTCCCAGTATTTTGCTAGCCTCCACTTGTATGAGTAAGATCTAATCATGCTTCCAACTCCCATGAAACCAAGTTATTCCAAAGTGTCCACTATAAAATCCTATGCATGGTGTGTTACACCATTCCAAGTATATTCTTGTTTTTAGCTATCTTCCAATTAAAAACTATTTTTATGTGAAAACTTAGTGATTAAAGCCCTCACAAACTTGATGGCACACTTTATATTATTTGCGCCTAATAAACTTTAACCATTGTGTCATCTATGTTGTATATGCTTGCACTTATACGTTGGAATTAGCAGAACCGTGCTGTCACGGGGAACATTTTCAACATTGCACTTGTACTTTATACTTAGTTGATATCATGCTCTTTCGTCTATGGATGTCACCGGTGTGAAATAAAGACGAAACTTGTAAGTCCATGGAGTTTGTATTCTGTGTTAGAGAAACGCCTGGGCCGCTAGCCTAAGCCATGCTTAATCATGGTGGAAACTTGCAACATCACCATACTGACATCTATGAAGCATTCTTCTTATAAAAAAGAAACACATTGAGAAAATAGGAAAGAGAGAAAAAAGCACCATATTCCCATGGTACATAAGATTTCTGAGATGCTCATTGTCTGCTTGCCTTGTCATTTTGGTTATGGGAAAGCTCCTGTACCATGTGCAAGGGGTACCCTGTTGGCGGTTCTCAATGATATGCAAATACTTACAATGACAAGAACTTACCTGGGCCCAAAGTTGAGTATGCATGAGGTGTGTCCCTCGTATTCAAGGGACTTGATATTTACAACTTATACTTAGTCAAGCATATACTCCATATTTGCCACTTTAACCTTAATCACTTCAAGATGCTTATGATAGGGGCAATGAGGGCTGAAAGCTAACAAGTACCATAATTTTTGGAAGCTCTTTTTGAAACTTGAAATCCCTGCTTCCTTTATAAAAGACCTTTCTTCCACCACTACCGAGTCTCCAACTTCTACCTTTAGGCACCATTAAGAGAGCATAGATGCCATTCTTAGTTCTGTGTGCCATGTTCCAAAGATTATTGATTAATGCATATTGTGATATTACTTGTTCTTGTGCTATTTGTTTCTAGTCACCCTTGTGAACTTTGAAGGTGTCCTATGCATCTATTTGCTACTCTATGAGGGACAAGCTGATTGCCACTATGCTATGTTTTCTGTATGTGAAACAAACAAACGTTTTTCAATGCATGTTATTCATGATCTTTGTTTGTAGCCTTTCATGTTGCATGCATAGTTACTTTGTCTTACTATTAGAACTCCATCTTTCATGCTCATGTTTAGAGTTCTTTGATCCCAGCTTTCAATGCTTGCAAATGGTTTGATCTTGATTTTGATGGTGCATGTCACCTAAAAAATTATTCTTTTCATCACTTACCTACTCGAGGACGAGCAGGAGTTAAGCTTGGGGATGCTTGATACGTCGGAAACGTATCTATAATTTTTGATGTTCCATGCTTGTTTAGTATCTACTTTGCTTTGCTTTGTCTACACTTTGAGGGGGTTTTATATCTTTTCTGGAACTAACCTATTAACAAGTTTCCACAGTGCCAGTTGCCTGTTTTCTTCTGTTTTTGGTTCCAGAAAGGCAGAAAATCAATATTCTCAGAATTGGACGGGACAAAATCCAACGTTATTATTTTTCTCGAAGCAACACGGAACCACGAAGCAGAGCCAGAGGGGGCCACATGGTGGCCGCACCACCTAGGCGCGGGCAAGCCCTGGGGGCGCCCACAGGGGGTGTTGGCCCCCTGGACCCCCACCGACCTTGATTCATGCGCCTATAAGAAGCCTCCGACCCAAAAAAACCTAAAGAATCCAGAAGAAATCCACGAAAACCTCCGTAGAGCCGACGCAACCGAAGGGGAGATTCAGGGGACAGAAATTCTCTGTTCCGGCACCCTGCCGGGACGGGGAAGTGCCCCCAGAGCCATATCCATCGATCTCCACCACCATCTCCATCACCGTTGCTGATTCCCATGATGAGGAGGGAGTAGTTATTCCTCGAGGCTAAGGGCTCTACCGGCAGCTATGTGTTCATCTCTCTCTATGCATGATCTTGTTGTGGTCATGAGCTTTGTAATCAAGTAGATCTACCTTTCTACTCAAGTGCTTTAATAGATCTCTGCTCTCCCCATGTGTGTGAAAGTGACAGCGTGCACGCCATGGTGGCACTTAGGTTTGAGTCTACATAAATACTCTTTGTGCTTTAATAGATCTATGCTTTTCCCCACGTGTGTGAAAGTGACAGCAGGCATACCGTGTGTGGCACTTTGGCTACATTGAATATTTCTTATGAGTTATAGTTGGAGTTGGATGTCTCTATGAAATTGTGGTGTTTGTTGGAACCATCTAGTGCTCAAGGTGATAGTGTGGGGTTTTCTAGATTGGGGAAGGCGGACTTTGAGATGTGCTGTTATATCCCTACCATGGATTAGAGTGTCCAACCGGAGAGTAGTTTAGAGTAGTATCATAAAGAGAGGATATTTATATGAGAGAGTGTTCCCTAGTGAAAGTATGATCCCTAGGCTTTGTTTCTAAGCATTGAAACACCGTTTGCTACTAGATCTGTTGCATGTTTGCTTGCTTCCATCTTTATTTCAGTTTGCACTCACACACGTTCTCCCACGTCAACAACAAGTCAGAAGCTATTTTCTGGCATCGTTACTGCTTGTATTTTACTATCTCTTCGCCGAACTAGTGCACCTATACACCTGACAAGTGTATTGGGTGTGTTGGGTGTGTTGGGGACACAAGAGACTTCGTGTATCTTGATTGCAGGATTGCTTGAGAGGGAATACCTTTGACCACTTCCTCCCTGAGTTCGATAAACCTTAGGTAATCCACTTAAGGGAAACTTGCTGTTGTTCTACAAACCTCTGCACTTGGAGGCCCAACAACTGTCTACAAGAATAGAAGTGCGTAGACATCAAGCTATTTTCTAGCGTCGTTGCCGGGAGGTAAGGTAAAAGGTACTCACATCCTCCGGTGTGAGTGCTCGAAGTTATTTACTTTAGATTCTGCAATTTTGTCTTTTTGTTTCTTGTTTTCACTAGTTAGGCTTAATGGAAAACAACAAAAAATTAGAGAGCTTTATAGTATCTATCTTGAGTTAGGACATGAAGTGTTTGAAGAGAAAATTAAAAAACCTATGGAGCTTTATTTGCATGCTAATAGCAGCGTTATTAGTATGAACTCTTTGAACACCATTATTGCTAATGCTATGGAAAAGTCTAAGCTTGGGGAAGCTGGTTTTGATGAGTATGATATTTTTAGTCCCCCAAGCATAGAGGAGAAATTTTTATTTGATGATAGTTTACCTCTAATATATGATGATTACAATGATGAGTATGATATTTTCAATCCACCTAATATTGAGGAGGAAATTAATTGTGCTTACAATATGCCTCCTATATTTAATGATTATGGCGATGAGAATAGTAATGATAGCTATTTTGTTGAATTTTCTCCCACTACGATAATAAGAATGGCTATGCTTATGTGGAGAGTAATAATCATTTTATGCATGTGGCTCATGATAAGAATGTTTTATGTGATAGTTATATTGTTAATTTTGTTCATGTTGCTACTGAAAGTTATTATGAGAGAGGGAAACATAGTTTATGTATTTCAACAATATTAAGTTTCCCCTCTTTATGTTGAAAATTTTGAAGTTGCACTTGTTTTACTTTCCTATGCTTGTTGCTTTGTGTTTTCATGACTTGTTTCTTTACAAGATTCCTATGCATAGGAAGTGGGTTAGACTTAAATATGTTTTGATTTTGCTTCTTGATGCTCTCTTTCACTTCAATTCATATTTCTTATGTGAGCATCTTCTCAAACTATCAAGCCTAACTTAAAGGCGTTAAAGAAAAATACTTGTTGGGAGATAACCCAAGAGTTTTCTTGAGTCTTGGAAGTTATTAATTCTGTAATGACCTCTCCTTATCCTTTTTGTTTGCTTTTTGTGCCAAGAATGACCTCTAATGAGAGGGAAGTAAGATTTGGGGAGTTGCTGTCCTGAAACAGATTTCTATCCTCTACCGTAAAAATTTGTGAGGGGTCTCTATAAGTCGGATTGAGCTGAACCTTTACGAATAAATCTCCCAGTATGTTAGCTAACTTTAGTTAGTTCAACACTTTGTGATTTGATCAACAGAAGGTCTTCTAAAAAATCGGTTTCTACCTGCTGGTCTGTTTTGACAGATTTCTGCCATTATTTGCATTTGCTTCTTATTGATTCCTTTTTGAGTTCTCTTTTGGGGAATTGAGATTTTTGAAGGAGTTACTACATTAGCTTGTGTTTTTAGTGAAAAGACTTGCTGTTACAAAGCTTTTCCAGAGGTCTAATATCTTTTGAATACACTAATGTTGCTCATGAAGATTGTGTGAAGTTTTGTATGAAGGAAAATTTGCAGGTGTAGAGAAAGAATGATGTAATAAGATGAAGAATGGACAAAAGCTCAATCTTGGGGAGGCCACCCCGTGTCACCCCAAGAAATATTCAAGAGGTACAAGCGTCAAAGCTTGGGGATGCCCAAGGCATTCCCTTCTTCATCAATAAAAATCTCAGGTCTTTCTAGACACTTCGTTTTTATTGTTTCATGCATTGTTGTGTTGTTCTTGGAGCATCTTAGTTTTTGTTTTGGTTTTGGTTTTCTTATTTTGCTTGAGTAAGTTCTTTGATTACAGCACACTTCTTTTGGAGAGAGACACACTCTGTTTCCATTGCTAGAACACTCTAGTTTTCACTCTTATTGTTTTGTGAGTGTTCACTTTTGCTAGCACTGTGTTTAGCCTTAGTTTTCTTGTGCTTTCAGCTTACAACTTTTTAGTTCTTCTTTGTGGATTTGTGAGACAAGCTCACTGATCTTTATTGATTATTATCTTTGTGAGTTGTTTCAAATAAGTTGTTTGGTGTTGGAAAAGAGTAGGAAGCTTCATGCTTAAGTGGTACAAAAGGGAGCTTGTTCTGACTGTGACTTAGACTTTAGCATGGCATGCTAGTTGTTATTTTGACCTTATGCTTAGTGATTGTTGCTGTAGCATGTCTTGTTCCAAACAATTAGGATTGCTTAGTGTGCCTTGAAGGAATCATGCGTTGTTTTAGCATACAAAAGCATAGTATTGTGGTATTCTCCTTTGATGCTTTGTTTGAGTTGACTTGGCACATTATCACACCATGTTATGACCATGAACAAGTCACCATAGACTCTATGATAATTTAGTCCTTGACTTGTAGTACCACTTTATGCTTTGATTAGTAATGTTTTGTCGCTTTGCATGGTTATGACCATTATTGCTCTCTTAGTTGGTTGTTCCCAGTATTTTGCTAGCCTCCACTTGTATGAGTAAGATCTAATCATGCTTCCAACTCCCATGAAACCAAGTTATTCCAAAGTGTCCACTATAAAATCCTATGCATGGTGTGTTACACCATTCCAAGTATATTCTTGTTTTTAGCTATCTACCAATTAAAAACTATTTTTTATGTGAAAACTTAGTGATTAACGCCCTCACAAACTTGATGGCACACTTTATATTATTTGCGCCTAATAAACTTTAACCATTGTGTCATCTATGTTGTATATGCTTGCACTTATACGTTGGAATTAGCAGAACCGTGCTGTCACGGGGAACATTTTCAACATTGCACTTGTACTTTATACTTAGTTGATATCATGCTCTTTCGTCTATGGATGTCACCGGTGTGAAATAAAGACGGAACTTGTAAGTCCATGGAGTTTGTATTCTGTGTTAGAGAAACGCCTGGGCCGCTAGCCTAAGCCATGCTTAATCATGGTGGAAACTTGCAGCATCACCATAGTGACATCTATGAAGCATTCTTCTTATAAAAAAAGAAACACATTGAGGAAAGAGGAAAGAGAGAAAAAAGCACCATATTCCCATGGTACATAAGAAGATTTCTGAGATGCTCATTGTCTGCTTGCCTTGTCATTTTGGTTATGGGAAAGCTCCTGTACCATGTGCAAGGGGTACCCTGTTGGCGGTTCTCAATGATATGCAAATACTTACAATGACAAGAACTTACCTGGGCCCAAAGTTGAGTATGCATGAGGTGTGTCCCTCGTATTCAAGGGACTTGATATTGCCAACTTATACTTAGTCAAGCATATACTCCATATTTGCCACTTTAACCTTAATCACTTCAAGATGCTTATGATAGGGGCAATGAGGGCTGAAAGCTAACAAGTACCATAATTTTTGGAAGCTCTTTTTGAAACTTGAAATCCCTGCTTCCTTTACAAAAGACCTTTCTTCCACCACTACCGAGTCTCCAACTTCTACCTTTAGGCACCATTAAGAGAGCATAGATGCCATTCTTAGTTCTGTGTGCCATGTTCCAAAGATTATTGATTAATGCATATTGTGATATTACTTGTTCTTGTGCTATTTGTTTCTAGTCACCCTTGTGAACTTTGAAGGTGTCCTATGCATCTATTTGCTACTCTATGAGGGACAAGCTGATTGCCACTATGCTATGTTTTCTGTATGTGAAACAAACAAACGTTTTTCAATGCATGTTATTCATGATCTTTGTTTGTAGCCTTTCATGTTGCATGCATAGTTACTTTGTCTTACTATTAGAACTCCATCTTTCATGCTCATGTTTAGAGTTCTTTGATCCCAGCTTTCAATTCTTGCAAATGGTTTGATCTTGATTTTGATGGTGCATGTCACCTAAAAAATTATTCTTTTCATCACTTACCTACTCGAGGACGAGCAGGAGTTAAGCTTGGGGATACTTGATACGTCGGAAACGTATCTATAATTTTTGATGTTCCATGCTTGTTTAGTATCTACTTTGCTTTGCTTTGTCTACACTTTGAGGGGGTTTTATATCTTTTCTGGAACTAACCTATTAACAAGTTGCCATAGTGCCAGTTGCCCGTTTTCTTCTGTTTTTGGTTCCAGAAAGGCAGAAAATCAATATTCTCAGAATTGGACGGGACAAAATCCAACGTTATTATTTTTCCCGGAGCAACACGGAACCACGAAGCAGAGCCGGAGGGGGGCCACAGGGTGGCCTCACCCCCTAGGCACGGGCAAGCCCTAGGGGCACCCATAGGGGGTGTGGGCCCCCTGGACCCCCTCCGACCTTGATTCCTGTGCCTATAAGAAGCCTTCGACCCAAAAAACCCTAAAGAATCCAGAAGAAATCCACGAAAACCTCCATAGAGCCGCCGCCACCGAAGGGGAGATTCGGGGGACAGAAATTCTCTGTTCCGGCACCCTGCCGGGTCAGGGAAGTGCCCCCGGAGCCATCTCCATCGTTCTCCACCACCATCTCCATCACCATTGCTGATTCCTGTGATGAGGAGGGACTAGTTCTTCCTCGAGGCTAAGGGTTGTACCGGTAGCTATGTGTTCATCTCTCTCTATGCATGATCTTGTTGTGGTCATGAGCTTTGTAATCAAGTAGATCTACCTTGCTACTCAAGTGCTTTAATAGATCTCTGCTCTCCCCATGTTTGTGAAAGTGACAGCATGCACGCCATGGTGGCACTTAGGTTTGAGTCTACATAAATACTCTTTGTGCTTTAATAGATCTATGCTTTTCCCCACGTGTGTGAAAGTGACAGCGGGCATACCATGTGTGGCACTTTGGCTAGATTGAATATTTGTTATGAGTTATATTTGGAGTTGGATGTCTCTATGAAATTGTGGTGTTTGTTGGAACCATCTAGCGCTCAAGGTGACAGTGTGGGGTTATCTAGATTGGGGAAGGAGGACTTTGAGGTGTGCTGTTATAGCCCTACCATGGATTAGAGTGTCCAACCGGAGAGTAGTTTAGAGTAGTATCATGAAGAGAGGATATTTATATGAGAGAGTGTTCACTAGTGAAAGTATGATCCCTAGGCCTTGTTTCTAAGCATTGAAACACCGTTTGCTACTAGATCTGTTGCATGTTTGCTTGCTTCCATCTTTATTTCAGTTTGCACTCAAACACGTTCTCCCATGTCAACAAGTCAGAAGCTATTTTCTGGCACTGTTACCGCTTGTATTTCACTATCTCTTCGCCGAACTAGTGCACCTATACACCTGACAAGTGTATTGGGTGTGTTGGGGACACAAGAGACTTCTTGTATCTTGATTGCAGGATTGCTTGGGAGGGAATACCTTTAACCACTTCCTCCCTGAGTTCGATAAACCTTGGGTAATCCACTTAAGGGAAAATTGTTGTTGTTCTACAAACCTCTGCCCTTGGAGGCCCAACAACTATCTACAAGAATAGAAGTGCGTAGACATCAGTCTCCTTCGCCACCAAGGAGAGCCACTCCACCGGGGGTGCCTCCTGCGTTACCCGGGAAGGGTTCTTCGAGTATGATGCCTCCTGCGTCACCTGGTGGTGGTACTTCTCGCGTAACAGCGCCTCCGCCAGCATGCTCGCCATCCACAATCGCGGGGTGCGGTTGCAACTGCGGTAGAGGTGGTGCATTTGCATTTGGCCCTGTGCACGGGTCGCCGCCTGCGACGGGAATCGCGCGCCGTGCATGTGGCTGGGCATCCAAGTATAGCGACCTTGGATTGACAAAGATCCTAAGTTCCTGTGATTAACATGCTAGTCCCTAGATCAATAGCTATCACTCACAGTTGATGAAATATCATGTAAAACACAAGTCTTTATTACATGAATCGAATAATCCAGAGTTTACATTATTACAAGAGAAGCAAAATATATACAACTTGGAGTCCCATCAATGCCACAGACAGGTTGAGTGAAGATCCGTGATCCTAGTGCACCTTTCAATGATCTCCATATTCTGCACATGAAACGTGCAGCCAAACGAGTTGGTCAATACTTTGAATGTATTGGCAAATTACACCAAGGAAAGAACAAGACTAACTCTACATGCAAGGCTAGAGTAGGCTTTGGTGTTCATTTGTATAAAGCCAATTTTCTCTAAGTAAGAGGAAAAGAGGAATAGTTTTTTATCCTACTTTATAAACATTTGCTTAAGTAAAAATAGGGTCGAATGGAACACGAGGATATTACTAACCAAGTGTCCAAACAACCTAACACTTGGATATTACTCAGCAAGTCCCAAAGTCCCACCCATTGGCGATATTACTCACTCCATGGGGTTTCAAAACTTTGTTTAGAAAAGAGAGAGGAAGATAATTCAGAGGCTCTATCCTTCAGATGATCAAGTGTTCTTTTCCGTGAACTCGGTTGATCGATCAGATTGCAATACTCTCGAGAGTTTGTGCACTTTATCCACAATCCATGATCAAGTCCTTTTACAGACAAGACCATGGCGAGTCTTTCCCTTAGTAGTCCCTCTACCTTTTGGATCCAACCGTGCCAAGAACCTCCAAATGTTGGTACCTAGGCGAGGTTTCCCACTAAGTACTGGGCCAAGATAGAGCCCATATGTATCATGGTTGCACTGGAAGCTTCTGAATTCTGAAACATGGCAGACTTCTTTGATTCCTGGGCGGCCGTCCTCCACCAAAATCTCACTCGTTGACCCGACAACCATTCTGCCGAAAAGAAAATTTAGTTTTATTTTGAAGTGGATTTGAGAAGAAAAGATCGCTCAAGAGAGGCTTTATACTTAGAAAATTTCTTGTCTTTCGAACCCCCCAACGGTACTTTATATATATAGCATAGCAAACAATACTTAGCAAAAACAGGGTTAACCTATTAGGAGGGAAAAATCCTAAGTATAGAGCCACTCATGGCATACTACAAAAATCACCGCTCTTAAAAATAATACTAAGGAAAAATTCTAACAGAACATCCTACACATGCATACTACAGAATTTGAAGATCAAATCATGCATAGAATCAAAACTGGGACATTATATGAACAAGAGGTGTAACTTGCCTTATGTTGATAATATTCTTGATGATTGTATTCCTCCGTAGCAACCGCACTCTCGGAACAATCTAACGCGACAATATAGTAATCCCAATCAAAACAATTGCAATCATAGAAAAATTGCAAACATTCAATACAACAATGATGATCAAAATTCATGCATGATGATTTAACATGTCACAATGGTTGTATTTAGTTCTATGAGCCTTATTATAACACATTATGCATATAAAAATCATTTAATGCATAAAACAATTTATTAATGAACTATATTGATTTAGCTGATCTCTATTTTCGTGCCCCTGGTTCGTTAGTTGTACTTAGTTTTCCTCAGCCGCTTAACTTTTCCTCACTTTTCCCCTCTCCATGTTAAGAAACCCTCATGGGAGCTCGTAGGCGCCCGGACAGAAGGATGTCGTCAGGTCAAAGGCTTGACCGTTACATGATGACTGGTGGGACCGCATTGGGGCGTGTCGGGCGTTGAGTGTTACGTTATGAGGCCTCGACCGTTACATGCTGACGGGTGGGGCTGTGTGTGGGTCAGGTCCTGCATACGTGGTGAAGGGTGGGGCCGCATTGGGACGGGTCTTGCATACGTGGTAAAGGGTGGGGCTGCATGGAGACACGTCGGACCGGCCATTCTCGCTCACCCAAAGCATTCGCTTCCCCCGAGCCTGGAACAACTCCCACACCGCCCCTCCGCTGCCCCGCCGTCGTGCCCTCCTATATTATATCTTCCTCGGCCCCAGAGCCGCCCCTCCCCCTAGCCGTGGAGCCTACTCCACCTCCGCCCCCGCCCCCGCTAGATCTACCCCTTTCGTGGAATAGTATGCAACGTCGGCTGGTGCACCGTCCATCCGCGTTGAGCAAGGAGAAGATTGAGTGGAATCGCAGGGATCTAACGCATGGATTCCATCTGGCTAAGCATTGTTTCCATTTTTTGGGTTGATTATTGGAAGTATTTAAGCGTGAATCGCTAGTTCTCAACTAACTGCCTTGCTTTTCGAATAGGATTGATCCAGTGCTGGCATTTCGGCTGGCGATTATACTAGATACTAGCGTAATTCGTGGTTGTGAACAATATCTCTCTGGATTTTACTTTCCAGCGGTGGTTGCAACCTCCATAACTCGCAGAGATTTGATAGATAAAATCTATTTTAAATTCCCCTGGAGCAGTGGCGATTCAGATGATTTGCAATATTTCATCATTAGCGAGCAAAGATTGCTCCCACTAACTAGCGAAGATGATCTGGTAATGCTTTTCTCTTTGAATGCCGCCGAACGTTTTGGTCGAATTCGTCTCCATGTGCAACCTAAAGTTGAGCACACGGGAAAGAGTGTTAAATCACCATCTGGTGGTCACACATCATCAGGTGGTCGGGCATCATATATCTCTGCTGTCTCTGCTAATAGTGTGCGCCCAGGCAATCCTTGTAGGTCCACATCAGTACCATATGTTCTCACTGCGAGTGGAAGCCAAACCGCTCGTGTGGCCGATCTAGAGGACGAGGAAGAGCCTGACGAGGGAGTGCCTCCACTAGATGATGAGGCTGAGTTGATGTTTCCTGAATTTGTAGATAGATTCAGTAAACATGCAGTAGAGGATCAATACATGAATGAAATTGCCCAGGGTGCCAGATTTGATGACACCGATGACGAAGAGAACGAGGAGAACAATGACAGCCTCGTTTTAGCCGAGTAGGACAGGGACGATCCTAAGATTTTAGAAGGAACCATATTTGAAACGATGCGAGACTGTCATAATGCCCTTACTACATATTGCATTCGCACCAATAATGATTATTATGTTATTAAGAGTGAGCCAGCAAGGTTCACAGTGAAGTGCCCATACAAGAGGTGTAGGTGGAGGATGCATGCATCCACTATGATCAAGAGCAGTTTGGTTCAGGTATTACAACCACTTGTGTATTTTAGATCAGTGTGTAGAGTTTGTTAACTGTACCTGACATTTTAATTATGTTTCAGATAAAAATTAACCTGTTCGAACATTCTTGTCCACCTCAAGGGGTACATCCAAAGGACAAAACAAAACTAGAAAAGACTAGGTGGTTGACAGATCCAATCATGAATTGGATGAGAGCGAACCCATCACTTGGTGAAACAATGCTCATAAAAGAAGTTTCTAATTTTTTTAATATTACAGTACCCTACATGAAGATGTTCTATGCAAAGAAAATGGCTCTTGAGAGGATCAATGGTCCATGGAATGAAAGTTTTCAGTTGCTTTACAGCTTCAAAGCTGAAGTTGAGATGGCTAGTCCAGGTAGTGTTATACAGATAGACATGCATAAAGTTCAGCATAAAATAAGAGGGAAGACAATGGATAAGGAGTGCTTTAGAAGGGCTTTTGGTTGTTTCATAGCTTGCTGGCAAGGGTTTCTGGATGGTTGCATGCCTTATTTGGCAGTGGATGCAACAACCCTTCATGGAAGATTTAAAGGACAGCTAGTAGCTGCTACTGTAGTTAATGGCCATAATTGGATGTTCCATGTTGCTTATGGAGTTTTGGAGATTGAGTCAGAGGAAAGTTGGACTTGGTTTCTTGAGAATTTGCGCGACCTTATAGGTCATCCACTAGGATTTACTATCCACACGGACGCTTGCAAAGGTTTGGAGAAAGCTGTAGAAGTAGTATTCCCCAGAGTGGAGCATAGGGAATGTATGCGACACTTAGTGCATAATTTTACAAAGAAATTTAAGGGTAAAATTTATACTGACAACCTATGTCCAGCTCCATACACATGTAGTTTGAGGAAGCATCTGTATCATTTGGAAGTGTTGTATAAACAAAAACCTGCGCTGAAGGAGTACTTGGATGCACATCATGGAATGGTGTGGTCAAGAAGCGGATTCAATGAAATTTGCAAGATAGACTATGTAACAAGTAACCTTATAGAGAGTTTCAATGCAAAGGTCAATTCATTGAAAGGGATTATGCTATGGAAAATATTTGATAATATTAGGCAGATGATCATGACAAAGATCGATTTGCGTCAAAGAATTGCATCAACAGTATATGCTGGCCATCTCTGTAAGGTTCCCAACCTTAAATAAGGTAGTGATCCCTGTGTTTACAATGCTAGTCCCTGGATCAATAGCTAGCATCCACAGTTAAGATGTAATATCAAGAAACAAAGGTCATAATACAACTTTATAACCAGGAATAAAATAATTTATTACATCTTACATAGCTCATTTGGCTATTACATTACATTGCAGCAGGATGTCTATAAAGCATGGGGTCCTTCATCTTCAAAGTGCCACAGGCAGACATGTTGGTTGTAGACTTGTAATCCTAATCATCTCATCTTACTAATATCAAACAAACCTGCAACATAATAAGTTACAGCCACAAGGGTCAATACATTTGAATTGTATTGGCAAGTGATACTATGGTAGTATAGTGGAGTCTATCATCTATATGCATTTGGCTAAGTGGAGCTTAGGCTTGCATTGCTCAAAATAGATTTTCCTTATCATTTGAAAACACTAAGTTTTTGCTTGACAAAATCTTTCCCAAGGCATCTCCCAATAGAAATTGGTGATCCTTCAACCCTTGTTCACCCACAAGATTTTAACTTAGAAATTGGGATGAGGAGATTCTTGATAGCTTCCATGTCTTGATGCTCAAATTGTCCTTTACCAGGGACATGGCTAAGTACTTAGGTTTTACACTCTGCAAAGGTGGTGCACTTTCCCCACAAGACTTGGTTTCACCAAGACAAGATCTTTCAGAAGCCTTCCCTTAGACCAGAATGGACGTGTTCCAACCTATCATCCCCTACCACCAACTGTCCATTTGGCTAAGTTATTGCAACCTATGTGATCCAGGCAGAGCCCATATTGCCAAGTGGCTGCACTTGAAGCTTCTCAACATTTGACATCTCAAATCTCTTTGTTCCTGGGTGGCCATCCACAAGTGAGATACACAAGGTAAGCCATAGAAATGGGCCTTGTGAACCACTCAACATAAACCATTCCTTCCATTCCACCCAGGTGATTCATTCACTTAGTTGTTTTATTAAACAAAACACAAGTCCTCAGACTTAGAAATTTTCCATAGCATGAATATATATTCCACCCTTGTTTTCTACTAGCTAAGATAAGCGTGATAGTATTAGGAATCTTAACTTAGGAAATTTCTACTAAGGTTTCATCTACTAGGATTTCCCATGGCATAGTTTATACTTAGCAAAATTCCATGCAAGTCCTACTTAGAAATATCACTAATGCATAGTGAAAATAATGGGACAAAAGTATGAAGCATCACTTGCCTTTTTGGTAGAGAGTATAAGTTCACTCCTTGATCTTTGCAATGTTCACTCACTTCAAATCACTACAATTCAATCAAGCAAACAATATTTCAATCTACCATTCAAGCAATTCATCACATAAAATGATAGAAACAAAACAATGCATGCAAACATGCAAAAGATTGTTTTATTTGTAAAAGTGGTTTCTAATGGTTCATAAACATTTGAAAACACCTAATGGTCATTTTATAAAGTGGCAAAACCATTTGCAAAAGGTTTTACTTCTTAAACCATTTTTAAACCAAATCATTATTTTATGTGGTTGAAAATGTCTTTAGCAAAGTAATGGTTTTATAGGGTTCACCAAATATGTTTTCAAAACATAAAACTTGGTGTTTGGGGTCAGAGAGTTTATTCCAAACATTTTCCAAAGGTTTTCCTCCAAAACCAATTTTAATAACTAAACCATATTTTTATTTGACTAGAAATGGTTTAAAACCAAGATTCATTCTTTTGTTTCACCAAATACATTTTTGAAACTACAAATTGATTTATAGGGTCAGTAGGTTCAAAAAAAACCATTTGCCAAAGATTTTATCTTCAAAATCATTTTAGAACAATTTTTATATTCTAAACATGCATACACAAGTTTCTGCAAAAACAAACATTTTACGAGAAGCTTTTTACTAAACAAAGTGCATGGTTGGCTAGGGCTTGTCTTGCTGAATCCATTGATATAAAATTTGTAAAATTTGGACGTGTAGATCAAAAGTTATGGATTTTACAAAATGGAGCATCAAATAGAAAAGTTTCTGTTTTTAAATCAGCTTCCAGGCCACGTGGCATGATTTTACTGGCTGATACCGTTTCGCTTGGATCAACAGACACAGACCGCAGGATCCAACTTGATCGCATGGCACAGATCGATCAATACCCCTTCGGGCTAAGGTTCTATCGCGTCCTTTGGATCAAAATCCAACGGCGCGCAGCACGCTTGCCAACTAGTGGCAGCGCTGGCGGCGACAGGTGGCGGCGGCGTGTCTGGCTACGGCGTCGCGGCGGTTACAGGAAGCGAGGGAGAGAAAGGTGTGGCTCACCAGGTTCGCCGTGGCGTGGGGAAGCTCGAGGTGGCGTTGGCTTGGCGAGGGGCGCTCGGAGCTGCTGGCAATTCCTCGCCGGAGTCGCTGGCGGCGCCGGGCACGTTCATGTGTCGTCGGGGATGGGGCTGTAGATCGTTCTGAAGCAAAATAAGCGCACGGTTAGACGCGGGCTGGTATGGGGATGAAGTGAGCATCAACAGGAGGTGCTGGGGTGGTCGGAGTTCACCTGGAAAGTTCGCCGGAGAAACGGCAGACGGCGGTGGCGAGTTGAGGTTGACGAAGCCGAGCTTCTAGAGCGCGCGGGAGCGAATGGAGCACACGGGCAGATGCGCCAGGAGGTGGGGAGCATGTGTGCATGGTCGAGGAGGCAAGGGGTGGCGAGGTGTGGCCGGAATTGAGGTTGGAGCTTGCCGGAGTCAGTGGTGGTCAGGAGACGTTTCCGAACAGCCTGGTGGCTCTCGAGGCGTGAGGTTTAGGGGGAAATGGCGAGGGGATGCTGGCGATTAAGAAGGCGTGGTCAGGGGGAGAATTAACTGCGCCATTTACACGAATTCATCCGAGCAAATCAACGGCAGAAACTGCCAGGCGTGTTCAACGCGGGGTGAAGAAGATGATGACCTGGCTGTGGGGTCCGTTGTCAGCGAGTGAAAGAGAGTGGGGGTGGGGTCCACACATCGGTGACTGAGCGAGTGAGTTCGTTGGTTTGAATCGTTTTTCTGCGGGGGGAGGAGAGGAACTGGGCTGGACTGGTGGGCTTGTTGGGCCTGTTTAGCTAGGCTGCTGTCTGTTTCATTTTTTTTATACAGAATCTTTTCCTTTTGAATTTCTGTATTGGTTTTCAAACAATTAAATCAAACACCAAATGAATTCAAATCACAACCAAAATTGGTGTAGGTTTAAATACTGATTAGTAGCACATTCTGAAATCAATTTTTGAATAAAACTTTATTCTTTTTTTTGGGTCTTTTATTTATTCAACAGGCCCTTGTTTTAAATCAAATAAGTTTTAATAATAATTTCAACCACCAATTCAAATCAAACCACCATCAAACTTTGTAAAGTTTTTAGTTCTGTTTAATAACTCAAACCAAAGTCCAAAACAAAATAATTTTTATTCTTTTAAGATCTATTAATAATTAAATAAATAGACCTTAGTCTTTATTTTCAAAATAGGGTTTAATTTATTTTTAAAACTCTATTTGAAATATAAACCAAACCAAAACCTTTTCAGTAGGTTTTATTTGAAAAACAAAAACACCTGGAAAACTTATTTAAAAATAAAATAATAGGTTTTAGTGTTTATTTAATAAAAGCAAAAGCCTTTACTTAAATAAAATTGGATATTTAAATCCTTATTATTTTATTTAAATAAACCTTTATTCTTTTTATCAAAACAAAATATTTTATTTTTAAAAGCTTGGCCAAGAGTAATTTGGCTCTTTAAAATATAATCTTTATTTATAAATCTATCTTTGCTTTTGAAATCCAAATCTTTTTATTTAAAAGATCCAAAATAGTAATTCCAATTTTTAAAACTTCCTTTATTAATTGTTTATCTTTTTAAATCCCTTTAGGATTTATTTGATCAAAATAGGTTTAGATGTTTCCAATTGGAACCAAAAGTTTCTTCTCACCCTAAATTTCAACAAAAATTTATTTTGTTTATTTATTTTTCACATTACAAGATTTGGAAAATCTTGGGATGTGACAATCTCATCCTCACATCTGTGATTAAGGCTTTGCATGCCAGGGCAAAACAATTGAAGATGAAATGCATTAGAAGAGGAATGGAGGCTGAGGTAACGTACATTGATAGTAAAGATAGGCAATGGAGGTATCCAGTGAGTTTGGTTGGTAGGACATGCCATTGCAGGCAATGGCAGCTCCGTGGGAAACCCTGCATACATGCATTGTTTTTCATGGGTGTTCTAGGAGGTGAAAAGGGTGAAGTTGATCAGTACGTGTCGAAGTATTTCTCTGTTGCCAAATTCAGGATAGTATATGCTCAGAATGTTCCAGCCTTTTTGGGAAAGACCAATGGATGGAAGTGGATCCAGGATTCAAGCAATACCCTCCAGTTTTTACTAGACCAGTAGGTAGGCCAATGAAGAATAGGATAAGAGCTAGTGCAGAGGGTGGTGCACCAACTCGACGACATAAGTGCAAACATTATGGGATCCTAGGGCACATTGCTAGGCTTTGTAAAAATGCAGTGGACCTAGCTGATGGAATGGATGATGAGGCGGAGCAGCAAATGCAGATGAGAATAAAGCGTTTAAACCAGAGGAGAATGAAACAATGGATACATTGCAGATTGAACCAACAGATCGAGAGGAGATTGAACCAAATGCAGGGAGATTGAACCAATGGATCGAGAGGAGATTGAACCAATGGATCGAGAGGAGATTGAACCAAATGTAGGGGAGATTGAACCAATGGATCGAGAGGAGATTGAACCAAATGCAAGGGAGATTGAACCATTCGATCGAGAGGAGATTGAACCAAATGCAGGGGAGATTGAACCAGTCGATCGAGAGGATATTGAACCAAATGCATGGGTGATTGAACCAGTCGATCGAGATGATATTACATCAACTGCGTGGGAGATTGAAGCAGAGTTCAAGCATAAAGGAATTACACGAGCAGATATGGCAGAAATGGGGACAATGCTTTTTGAACCGTACGAACTAGCGGATCAAAATATGATTGAACCAATTGTACGACATACTGAAGCACATGATTCATTGGATGCAGAGAAAAAGAACAAAGGAAAAAACAGAAGAAGCTGATGGTGAACTTCGAGAATATTCTAGCTAGGATCACCAGGAGAAAGGTGGTGAACCCAGCGAAAAACACTAGGAGCAACAAAAAATCGATTTGAATTATTAATTTGACTTTGTATGATAAATTTGAACTACTGTCAATGTTTGTATTTAATTCAAACTAGTGTGACGCTCCTAAGTTTATATGTTGGATAATTCCATAATGTATGTGTTATTGCAAGTTTCTATGGTCATGCACCTAGTTGCTTAGCACTGCTCAGTTTTGCCCTCGACATGTGGTCAACACATGGGGTTTAGCTAGTTCAGGTCTTAAACGTTGACCAATTGATCAAAAATTTGGCACACTTGTGTATCTTGAATTGATTTATCATATGAAATTGAAATTTTTGGATTAACTTGTAATCAGCCACATTTTTATTTTTCTAAGTGATTAAATTCAAAAAAATGGTTTTAGGGTTAGTTTAATTTAAAAAAAGAGTCAAAACATATTGCAACCTTCAAATGGAGTCTTGTTATGTTGCCTACAACCTAGCATAATAATAAAGGAAAGGGAAATAAAGAGAATGGACCCATCAGCGGGGTGTCTCAACATCCCGTCTGACTTACGTTCCTCTTTATGCCATCGCAACAACTTGGCGTGCTCTTTGTTTCTGAATAAGCGTTTCAACCGTGGTATTATAGGAGCATAGCACATCACCTTCGAAGGAACCCTCTTCCGGGGGCTCGCCCTCAATGTCACCAGGGTCATCTCGTCTAATCTTATACCGAAGTGAAGTGCATACCGGGCAGGCATCTAAATTCTCATACTCCTCACCGCGGTAGAGGATGCAGTCATTAGGGCATGCATGTATCTTCTGAACCTCTAAACCTAGAGGGCAGACAACCTTCTTTGCTTTGTATGTACTGGCGGGCAATACATTATCTTTTGGAAGCATATTCTTCATCATTTTCAGCAACTTTTCAAATGAGGAGTCAGGTATAGCACACTCAACCTTCCATCGCAGCAATTCCAGTGTGCTGCCCAGCTTTTTCAGACCATTTTCGCAATTTTGGTACAACAACTTTTTGTGATCCTCTAGCATGTGATTGAACTTCTCCCTATCCTTTTCAGTTTCACAATCTCTTCGTGCATCGGCAATGGTCCGACCAAGATCATCAGCGGGTTCATCATGTGTCTCTTCTTCATCCTCCCCTTCATCATCCGCCATGGAAGTATCTCCGTACTCAGGGAAACCATGATAGTTGTCATCCTCCTCCTCTTCTTGATTGTCTTCCATTATAACCCCTCTCTCTCCGTGCTTGGTCCAATAATTATAACTGGGCATGAAGCCGGACTTCAACAGGTGGCTGTGAAGGGTTTTTGAGTCAGAGTAATCCTTCTGATTCCTACATCCATTACATGAACAGAATACAAAACCATTGTGCTTGTTTGCATCAGCAACACGGATGAATTCATGCACGCCATTAATGAACTCGCCAGAGCGTCGGTCAGAACCGTACATCCATTCCCGGACCATCTGCATTATAGTAAAAGTATATCAAAAACCATTACACAACATGATAAAATTATTACAAGTTATATTGAGATCTTGTAGAACATTAATTTTGAATTTTGAAAAATTTACATGCACCAATTTGTGAATTGGAGAAAACAATCAACATGATAAATGTGGAGTTTTTTATTATTGTTCTATCAGTGAAAACCTCATTCCATTCTAAACTCTGAAACTCTAAAATTACACATTTCAATTTTTAGTAACTATGTGCCTAATCAAAATTTGTTACACATATATATCAAAATCCTTCTAGCTACTTCTAGAGCATGCATGCATTTGATCCATATCTCTATACTTCTAGAGCATTATATAGAGCTAAAGTAGCAATAAGAGATGAAAGAATAAAGTTCTAACCTTTTAAAGCTTTGGATTTAGGTGTTGCAAACTAAATCTTGAGAAAAAAATGGCATGAACTCTTGCTTTCTTTGAGAAAAATGGCCACCATATGCTTTAGGGCAGCTGGCCAGGGAGTTGTATATATAGTGATGGACAATTAGTCCCGGGTCGTGATACGACCCGAGACTAATAGTCCTCGAAAAGAGCTGTTGCCCCGCTCCAGCTTATTAGTCTCGGGCCGTGCTCTGGTCCGGCCCGGGACTAATGCTTATGGCCATTTCTAGCCGTTGTAGGCCTCACGGACCGGGACTAGTGCTAGCACTAGTCGCGGTTCGTGACGGACCGGAACTGCTGGGCTTGTTCTGATCGAACCGAAGATGGTTTTTCCAGTAGTGTCACTTCTTAAATTTTTGTTGGAATGAGCTACTAGCTATGAAGATGCATGGCTTTTTACTCGATCAACCTTCAAAATAACCCATCACAAAACATCCTCTAAGAGCTCTAAGCTCCCTAGAAACAACAAGCTCTGATGGCTCCTTGTGCGCACTCCAATTAAAGTCACGATAGCACACGACGCGTGGATTCTGTCTATGTCGTCGGTTTCACGCGCTAGGCAGGAGACTCCTTGTGTCCGCTCCACGACGTGTGTGATCCTGCCTATGTCGGTTTCAGGCGCTAGACGGGAGAGATCTGCACGACGCTACACGAGCTCGGCAAAGAAACCACCCCCTTCCCACCCAACTCTCCACCTCGCTCTCCCTCTCCCACAGAGACAATTGTCGGCGAGGGCGACTGGCGATGCATGGGAGTCTCGAGGAGCAGGCAGCGCGGGAGCTGAAGGAGGCTTTCAGGGCCCTTGCCGTATCTTGCGCCACCGAGGAAGACGCGTTGCGACGGTGCTAGACAGAACGTTCGCCGCCCATCACCAGCTTGAATGGCGACTAGGTCGTCCCGCATCGCGCTCTTCTCCCGCGCCGTGGGACCGTCCGGCGGGGTCTGATTCGATGTCGTCGCCGTCCCGGTCAACATCGACCACCTGCGCCTGGGTCGATTCCTTCCACGATGTCCGGTGCTGTTGGAGCGCGCTGCCGCGGTCGCGACAGGCAAATGCCGAGTTTGATCCCTTTTGGATTCAACGCATGTGATGAACATGGCCAGAAAAAAACAGCTGCAGACTTCCGCTGGACAAGGCCATCCGCTGCCTCCAGGTCTGTGACAGGCTGACAGCATATATCAAGAAGGCAAGTTGTGTGCTCCTGAGCTCATCCGGTGCTAGCTTATAGTCTGCTGCCATCAGGTCTCAGATTTGGTTGTGTGCTCCTGAGGTCATACGATGGTAGCTTATGCTGTTTGCGGCCATAGTACATGTCTATGAAATGCATGGAGGTGCAACGACCGTGCAGCTGCCGGTGCCCCCACGCATGCAGAAGCTATCCTATCATCTGCACGAACTGACTTTGGTGTGCGATGATTGAGTGGATTCATATGTGCTATGCAAATTAGGAGAGCTATTTTTTTATGTCAATTCAGATTTCAGATACAAATTCTTGGAACCTTTTTCTTGATGGTTTCCTGTGACAGACCAGAGTTACTGATTTTCTCCTTAGAAAAATAAATGTGCAAACGGGATAGAGACCGAAGATAAGAGCTTTGGATGGAGAATCTACAAGACAAGGGGAGTAGAAGGAAGGAACTCAATGGTTTATAGCAAGAAACCTGTTTATCCTATTAGGATGCTGTACTAACTTTCAGCTTCGAAGACTAAATATTTATTTGAAAAATATTTGCATAAACCTACCAATATCAAATGCACATTTCCATCTACTATCTATGAAACTGGACCTGCAGTGCCAAATGCTCTGTTTGCTTAACGTATACTCCATATAGCACCTTAACAGAACAAACTGCATTCTTCACTGAATTCGCAACTTCATTAATTCATCCCCAACAGTTTTACTGTCATATTGCACTTTGTGACCTATGCTGGCATCCCCAAGTTGGGGTTTATCGTTTTTACATACCACTGTAGTTTCAGTTGCCAACTACTAATTATGTGATCCAACCAAACCGTTTAATGTATTTAGATACCTATAAGGAAACTAAAGTAATACTCCATCCTTCCTAAATTAGGATGCATATTAGTTTTGACCAATGTCAACCTTTCTAAAATTTGACCAACTATATATAAAAATATATTACTTTTGGAATACAAATGCATATAATATGAAAACATATTTTATGATGGTTCTAATAACTTATGTTATGGATGTTAATATTATTCTATATATATTTGGTCAAAGTTTATGAACTTTGACTTTGACCAAATGTAATAGGCATCCTAATTTTTTTGTGAAATAGGCATCCTAATTTAGAAAGGAGGGAGTATGGTTATGGTACCATTCATATGGAAAATATGGTTCATTTACGTGCCATTGTAAGTTCATATAATGCATTTTGCCCAATTCCTCGTGCCAATAGGGATAAGCGGTATTTTTATTTGGTATCACGCTTAAAGTCATCTATACGCAATATAGCCCGAAAAATAAATAAAAGCATGCATAATGATGTAGATATAATTTATGCATTGGTCTATACGTGTATGTACACGATCGATTAGTGGTGCAAACGAATTTAAAATCACTTCTACAAAATTAAAGTATCTTGTTTATTTCTCTTTGCATTGTGATGCGCAAATTTCTATACCTCCCCCGAGATGTTGGTTCTGTCCAATTTTGGTATAGTTATCATCCAAATTCATAGCTGCTCAATATTCTAAGCCCAGAGATAATGATAATTTGTTACTATTATCATGAGAATGTTGTTATGTTCTTTTATTAATTTGTAGTCTCATATTGTTGTTGGTTGTGTTGGTGCTGAGCTATGGTGCCCAATTCGATCTTTTTTGTGTTTTTCTTGATTGATGTTGCTAAGTTTCTCAAGGTCGATGTGGTCGTGAAGGCGTTGGTACTGTATTTCTATTGTGTGGGTTCTTCTTTTCGTTCTTGGTTTGCTTGGTTCATGTACCGGTTGATGTCTAATAGTATTCCGTTGGTTATGTTTGTGATAGTAGAGTCGTGGTGGATGGTTCCCCGAGAGTTTCGGATGTGCCTCGTGTCCATCGACGAGCTCCACGACAAGTTGCTGGTGTCAATGGTTGCGGTGGACCTATTTTGCCTCTACCGGTCCTTTATGTTTTTTCTCTACACTGTATTTAGCTAAAAACCACGTGGCACAAAAAAGTAAAATGCTAACATGCGAAAAATGGTGTAGCAAAGCGCGCAATGTCTTTCTATTACTTTATCTAGATGAGCCAAATTTGGAACACTTGTGTATATTTGAGTTGCAAACAATATAATGTCGGTCAAGACGAATTATTTTGTTCAAATAACATATTTTCTATTTTTATGCCAAAAGCTTGAATTTCCCTTATTCATTTTTTTATCTGAGTGCCATTGTTTTCGTTAGCTCTACTCAGTTTTTCCCTCGCTCTAAAGTTTTTCTCACTTTTCCCCTCTCCTGACTCAAACCCTCACAACATCTCAACTTGCTCAGTTTGGCTGCCGCGCTCTGATTGGTCGAGATGTATGTCACACAGATCTTGGCCAACCACCGTTGGATACATCATGATCCGATGGGCTGGAGGTCTCTCTCCCGATGGGCACACCTACCTTGTACGGAGAGGAGAGCCCGACAGGCTGGAGGTCTCTCTCTCCTGATGGGCGCACCTACCTTGTATGGAGAGTAGAGCCCGACGGGCTAGATGTCTCTCCCTCCCTTTCCCTGTCGCACGTATACCAGCCGCATCTTCCTCCCCTCCTATCGATGTACGGTGGCGCGGTTCTAAGCATGGTGGTCCGAACAGCGTGCGGAGGCGCGGACCTCAGTCTGGCGGTCCGAACGGCGTGCGCCGGCGCAGACCTAAGCCTGGGGGTCAGAATGGCGTGCGGCGGCGCGGATCTGATCCTAGCGGTCGGAACGATGTGCGGCGGTGCGGACCTAAGCGTAGGGGTTGGAATGGCTTGCAGCGGTGCGAATCCAAGCGTGGCGGCTGGAACGGCGTGCGGCGGTGAGGATCTAAGCGTCTGAAATTTCTGTCTCTATCCGTCTCACTCCTGTTCACCTCCTCAGATCCGTTGCTGATGAAAGACATCGAGGCAGCGACAGTGCCGATAGTGGTTATCGATGCAATGCCGATTGAAGCCATCATCCACAAAATCACCGTGATGGCGCAGATCAAACCCCCGTGAACCGATTGGAATAAATTTGATACTCCCTCCGACCCATATTAGTTGACTTGGATTCATCTAGATATGAAACGTATCTACTCAAGTTTTACTGCCAATATGGGTCAGAGGGAGTATGTATTTGAACCGTGAGACCGGTGGATATGCTCTAAAGCTGATTCATAAGTAGCAGTACTTGCTTTGACAATCTCTGGTGGACTTGTATTAGTTGATTTAGATTTGTCTAGATTCGATTGTACCTAGACATGAATTAGTATTAGATTCATTCGTATCTTGACGAATTTGAGTCAACTAAATTAGATCGGAGGGAGTAGTACATTCTTTGACAAATCGCCTCTCTGAAGAAGAACAATTGGGCGTCAGGAAGAACGGGGAATGGATGCTGTCATCAACGTTGCAAGTCTACATGGCATTTGGCACGCCAACTATGGGCATCTAGATCCAATGGCAAGCAACTCGGGCCCCGCAATGCATTCTCATGACAACTTTGGGACTGCAAAGTGACTAAATTAACAGGAACTCACAACCATCCATCGAATAACAATTATACTCTCTAAATTAGCTATCAATTCAACTAATCATTACATGTGCCACCTTCAACACAACCCCATAGTGTAACTGTTAGGACGGGGATGACAACTACTAAAACTGCCCACATGAAGCTACTATTCTCCTCCTCCTTCACTTGAAGTTCATGTTTAAGATTTTATACCACTTGATCAGATATGACAAGATCAGCCTCAAGTGTCAACTTCTCTTTGCGAATAAGCTCCGAGTTCTTCTTTTCTTTCTCGACAGTACACTTCAGCTCTAATATCAACAGGTTTTTACGGGCCAATTCATCACCTAAATTGTCAACCATCTCCTCCAAATCCATCCTCTGGCTAGACAATTGGGTTGATTCATCTTGGTATGCAATGTACCATGGATAATCGGCCTGCATAGCACACTGTTACAATCCCAAAACAAACCCAATTAAAATCAGTCCGACAAGCCATGGCGGCACTTGAAATTCGATGGTAGTACAAAGAGAAGGAGCTACCTACACTTTCGACATGGTAGGATAAGGAGAAAATGGCCACGACATGATCGAATCCCCACCCTCGCTGGTGTACCCGCTACGACCAAACATTGAAGACTAATTTACCCCTAAAATATCAAGGAAATTACGGGAACCGAATCGATTAGGGTGGGCAAAGCAGGAGCGAAGGTCTTACCAAGCACTACTAGCAATTGTTGTGACCGTGCGTCGAGCTATGGCGGCGGAACAAAACCACGGTCGTCGTGCGCGGTGGATGAAACAGGTGCTGGAGCCGTGGTTAAGGTGCAACACGACAGTCCGCCCGACACCACTGTAGGACAGAGCCGCCGACGCACCGACGATGGCTGCTTTGACCACCGGTGGGATAGAAACTGCTCGAGGCTGGGGGCTGGGAGCGGATGAGAGAGAGAGACGACCTCATGTGTGTCATACATGACCCCACTTAACAATGTTTGGGGAGTAGCTGCTCCGAGATTTTTGCATATTTGCCAATTTTGCATATCTGCCAAACTTTTTTTTTGAAATTTGCAACACATGACCACCACATGTCAGCGACACACAAAATTGCAAATATGCAAGTTGTAATCTAAAACGTGGAAAATATGCAAATCCCCCTCCAGCCCCACATCAAGGCCCCATCGGTTATTGGCTTTAACGACCCCACATGACGGCCCCATCGTTCATTGGCTTCGATGGCCCCACAGGACAAACCTTTTCTTTGAAATTTGCATATTTGCCACATGACCACCACATGTTAGCGACACACAAAATGGCAAATATGCAAGTTGCAATCTAAAACGTGGAAATATGCAAATCCCCCCTCCAGCCCCACATCACGGCCCCATCGGTTATTGGCTTCGATGACCCCACATGATGGCCCCATCGTTCATTAGCTTCGATGACCCCATAGGACGAACCTTTTCTTTGAAATTTGCCACATAACCACCACATGTTAGCGACAAACAAAATGGCAAATATGCAAGTTGTAATCTAAAATGTGGAAAATATGCAAATCCCCCCTCCAGCCCCACATCACGGCCTCGGTCATTGGCTTCGATGACCCCACATGACGACCCCATCGTTCATTGGCTTCGATGGCCCCACAGGACGAACATTTTCTTTGAAATTTGCATATTTGCCACATGACCACCACATGTTAGCGACACACAAAATGGCAAATATGCAAGTTGCAATCTAAAACGTGGAAATATGCAAATCCCCCCTCCAGCCCCACGTCACGGCCCCATCGGTTATTGGCTTCGATGGCCCCACATGATGGCCCCATCGTTCATTAGCTTCGATGACCCCACAGGACGAACCTTTTCTTTGAAATTTGCCACATAACCACCACATGTCAGCGACAAACAAAATGGCAAATATGCAAGTTGTAATCTAAAACGTGGAAAATATGCAAATCCCCCTCCAGCCCCACATCACGGCCTCGGTCATTGGCTTCGATGACCCCACATGACGACCCCATCGTTCATTGGCTTCGATGGCCCCACAGGACGAACCTTTTATTTGAAATTTGCATATTTTCCACATGACCACCACATGTCAGCGACACACAAAATGTTAAATATTCAAGTTGCAATCGAAAACGTGGCAAATATGCAAATCCCCCCTCTAGCCACACATCATGTCCCCATCGGTCATTGGCTTCGACGACCCCACATGATGGCCCCATCGTTCATTGGCTTCGATGGCCCCATAGGACGAACGTTTTCTTTGAAATTTGCATATTTGCCACATGACCACCACATGTCAGCGACACACAAAATGGCAAATATGAAAGTTGCAATCTAAAATATGGCAAATATGCAAATCCCCCTTCTAGCCACACATCACGGCCCCATCAGTCATTGGCTTTGACGTCCCGACATGAAGGCCCCATCGTTCATTGGCTTCGATGGCCCCACAGGATGAACCTTTTCTTTGAAATTTGCATATTTGCCACATGACCATCACATGTCAGCGACACACAAAATGGCAAATATGAAAGTTGCAATATAAAACATGGCAAATATGAAAATCCCCCCTCCAGCCCCACGTAACGGACCCATCGGTTATTGGCTTCGACGGCCCCACATGATGGCCCCATCGTTCATTGGCTTCGATGACCCCACAGGACGAACCTTTTCTTTGAAATTTGCATATTTGCCACATGACCACCACATGTCAGCGACACACAAAATGGCAAATATGCAAGTTGCAATCTAAAATGTGGAAAATATGCAATTCCCCCCTCCAGCCCCACATCATGGCCTCGGTCATTGGCTTCGACGGCCCCACATGACGGTCCCATCGTTCATTGGCTTCGATGGCCCCATAGAACAAACCTTTTCTTTGAAATTTGCATATTTGCCACATGACCACCACATGTCAGCGACACACAAAATGGCAAATATGCAAGTTGCAACGTAAAACATGGAGAATATGCAAATCCCCCTCCAGCTCCACATCATGGCCCCATCAGTCATTGGCTTTGACGGCCCCACATGACAGCCCCATCGTTTGGCTTCAATGCCCCACGGAACGGCCCCATTTGTCATTGCCTACACCGGCCACCCAATTAGGAAAAAAGCGGCCCACAAGGCAACGAGAGATGGATGGCGGGTCTGACGTGTATCCTGACCCCCACCCGTCAGCACGTATCGGTCAGGGCAGGACCCGCCCCAACACAGCCCCACCGGTCGGCATGTAACGGTCGACGCCACATAACGTAATGCTCAACGCCCGACCTGCCCCAACACGGTCCCACCAGTCAGCATGTAACGGTCAAGCATTTGACCTGATGGCATCCCTCCGTCCGAGCGCCTGGGAGCGCCCGCGAGGGTTTCTTAACATGGCGAGGGGAAAAGTGAGGAAAAGTTAAGCGGCTGGGGAAAACTGAGTACAACTAGCAAACCAGGGGCACAAAAATAGAAATCCCTAGTTTTATCTATTCCCAACATTTTAATATCAAGTTGTAATAGAAGTCATAATCATCTGCACCATAAAGTATATGACAACCTTCCAACAACTGTGGTACTTGACGACATGAAAAAACACCTGAAAAAGCATCTACAACTCGTGAGACCCAGTATCTACTAGAAAATAGGCAATAGGAGGTGTCCAAGGCAATATAGGATACAAGGGATATATCGGGTATGAAACGACTAAAGCATCGCAACATAGATAGCAATATATCAACATGAGGATGTAAAGACTATAAATGTAGAATAGGTAGAAAGGGGGAGAATGCTCTCCTGGGAAACATTGCTGAAGCTTCACCCAAAAATCGGGTTGACACTAGCATCAACTCATCAACCTAATCCGTGAAGAAGCAAAGCACTAAAAGAAACACCGGAAGGACTATTTATTACTATGGCAGAAGATCGGGCATGATGCATGTATGGTGCATGACATGGAAAAATGCAATGCAATTACGCAATATTAAGTGGAACCGGGGTCCCGATAATTAATTATGTGCTTTATGTTGTTTAGATACCCCACAATTTAAGTGTTGTCTTAACAACACAAAACATATCATCGGTTCGTGATACGTCGTAAACGTATCTATAATTTTTGATGCTCCATGCTTGTTTTGTGCCAACTATCTTATGTTTTGTCTATACTTTGAGGCATTTTTATACATTTTCTGGAACTAACTTATTGACAAGATGCCGCAGTGCCAGTTGCCTGTTTTTTTGCTGTTTTTGGTTTAAGAAAACCTAGTAAGGAAATATTCTCGGAATTGGCCGAAATAAAAGCCGAAGTTCCTATTTTTCCAGACGTAACACAAAGTCGGAAGGAGAGACGAAGTGGAGCCATGAGGTGGCCACACCTAGGGCTGTCACGGGTCCACCCTAGGCCGTGCCGCCCTATGGTGTGGGCCCCTCGGGCGTCCATCGACCTTGCCCTTTCGCCTATATATACATCTCCCCGAGATGAAAACCCTAGCCAGATCAGAAATCCATGAAAAATTCCGCAGCGCCGCCGCCACCGAAGAGGAGATTCGGGGGACAGAAGTCTCTGTTCCAACACCCTGCCGGGACGAGGAATTGCCCCCGGAGCCATCTCCATCGACTCCACCGCCATCTCCATCGCCATTGCTAACTCCCATGATGAGGAGAGAGTAGTTCTCCCTCGAGGCTAAGGGCTCTACCGTTAGCTATGTGTTCATCTCTCTCTATATGCGTGATCTTATTGTGGTCATGAGCTTTGTAATCTAGTTGAATAATTAGATGCTACTCTGCTACTCAAGTGCTTTAATTATTGTAATCTCCGCTTGTACCCACGTGTGTGAAGTTGACAGTGTGCACACTGTGTGGCACTTAGGCTAAAGATTACATAAATACTTATCATGAGTTATAATTTGAGTTGGATGTCTCTATGAAATTGTGGTGTTTGTTGGAACCATCTAGCGCTCAAGGTGACAGTGTGGGGTTACCTAGTTGGGGAATGCGGACTATAAGGAGAGCTTTTGTAGCCCTACCGTGGATTGGAGTCATCCAACCGGAGAGTAGTTCAGGATAGTATAGTGAAGAGAAGATATTATGTATTTATTAAGAGTGACCACTAGTGAAAGTATGATCCCTATGCCTTATTTGTAAGCATTGAAACACCATTTACAATCAGTCCTGCTACATGTTTGCTTGCTGCCATTTTTATTTAAGATTGCAATTACCACTTATAATCATCCATATTACTTGTATTTCACTATCTCTTCGCCGAACTAGTGCACCTATACACCTGACAAGTGTATTGGGCGTGTTTGGGACACAAGAGACTTCTTGTATCTTGATTGCAGGGTTGCTTGAGAGGGATACCTTTGACCCCTTCCTTCCTGAGTTCGATAAACCTTGGGTGATCCACTTAAGGGAAACTTGTTGTTGTTCTACAAACCTCTGCACTTGGAGGCCCAGCACTGTCTACAAGAATAGAAGCGTGCGTAGACATCAAGCTCTTTTCTGGCACCGTTGCCATGGAGGTAAGGTAAAAGGTACTCACATCCTCTGGCTACTAAGCTATCTTCTAGTACTGTTGCTGGTGTGTGAGTGCTCAAAGTTATTTCCTTTAGATTCTGCAATTATATCTTTTTGTTTCTTGTTTTTATTTTCACTATTTAGGCTTAATGGAAAACAAAAAAAAGTTAGAGAGCTTTTTAGTATTTTTCCTGAGTTAGAACATAAATGGTTTGGAGAGAAAATTAAAAAAACCCATGGAACTTTATTTGCATGCTAATAGAAATGTTATTAGTATGAATTTTTTGAACACCTTTGTTATTAATGCTATGGAAACGTCTAAGCCTGAGGAAGCTAGTTTTTATGAAAATGATCTTTTTAGTTCCCCAGCTTTAGAGGAGAAAATTTTCTCTGATGATACTTTATCTCCCATATGTGGTAATTCTAATGATACTTCTGATATTTTAAATCCACATACTGAAAGTGTCCCTTTTAAGATGCCTATGGAAATTGTTAAACATGTTATGAATAACAGCTATTTTGGAGATAGAACTATCCATTGATACGTTGGAAACGTATCTATAATTTTTGATGCTCCATGCCTGTTTTGTATCTACTTTGCTTTACTTGTCCACACTTTAAGGTGCTTTTTACATGTTTTCTGGTACTAACCTACTAACAAGTTGCAATAGTGCCAGATGCCTGTTTTCTGCTGTTTTTGGTTTCAGAAAAGTTAGTAAAGAAATATTCTCGGAATTGGATGGGACAAACGTCAAAGTCAATTACTTTCCGTGCCGAACAAGAAGTCCAGAGGGGAGCCGGAGGGGCCTGCCAGGGGGCCAGACCCACCCCAGGCACGACCACAGGTGGGCTCGCTCCTAGCTAGGGTTTGGGTCCCCTGGCCGCCGCCTCTGCCTCCCCCGTCGCCTATAAGAATCCCCCGATGTAGAAACCATAAGCTCCTGATCAAATCTTCACGAAACCATCTATAGCCGCCGCCACCATCGTCCCTAGATCGGGGGGATCTGAAGTTCTTCCCGGCACCCTGCCGGAGGGGAGATCATCCCGGAGGCCTTCTCTCCGGTATGATGCGTGAGTAGTTCCACCTTGGACTATGGGTACATGTAGTAGCTAGATGGTTGTATCTCCTCCTTTGTGCTTTCATGTATAGATCTTGTGAGCACCGTTCATGATCAAGATCTAATCTATTTGTAATCATGCATGTTGTGTTTGCGGGGATCCGATGGATATTGAGATTATTATGTTGGTCCGATTAATGGTTTTGTCTTTGTGATTCTATCATGTCTGTGTTATTTGTGATCTTGCATGCTCTCTGTTGTTAGTAGCTATCTTGGCCAAGTAGTTGCTAGTGACTCCAAGAGGGGGTATTTATGCTCGATAGTGGGTTGATGCCTCTAGTTTCCAAGGGAAGTGACAGAAATCTCTTCGGTTGTAGATGTGCTATTGCCACTAGGGAGAAAACAACGGTCTCTTGTTCATGGAACATGTGGACTGTTTACCTTACACACTTTGCTTAAAGTAGTTGTCTGTTGCTTGCAACTTAATACTGGAGGGGGTTCGGATGATAACCTGAAGGTGGACTTCTAGTCATAGATGTAGTTGGATGGCGGTCTATTTATATTGTTGTATTTCCCAATCGAATCTCATAAGATCTTTCTGACTAGTAATTGCATTGTTATGCCTTGCTTAGTTCCTGTCAATTGCCCTGCTATAATATGTTGATCCTTCATGGCATGTTCTTTATCTAAGGAGAGCACCTCTAGTGAACTATGGACCCCGGTCCAATCTTTACCATTGATACATCTTCCACTGTTACTTGTTTACTTCCTGCAAACCATTACCTTCCACACCATACGTTTAATCCTTTGTTACAGCAAACCGGTGATCTTGACAACCTCACTGATTCTTTAGGGCAAAGTCTTGAGTTTGTGTTGTGCAGGTCTCCGCGTTGCTTGCAACACCTGTGTGATGTTTCCTTCCTCCTACTGGTTCGATAACCTCGGTTTTTTACTGAGGGAAAACTTGCTGCTGTGCTGCTTCACACCTTGCTCTTGGGGTTCCCAACGAAGCGCTCCTACATCAACTCAGCGCTGCATCATCCATCCTGGTGATCATTTACTCTTTATACATGAATTATGCGAGTTTTTCAAGTGTGCAGGTATTTCAATGGACCAAGTTAAGAGGAAGCTATTATCTTTATCACTTAAGGGCAAAGCAAGGGAGTTGTATGAGCTAGTATATGATCCTCATCATTCGGAGTGGAAGGAACTTAAATCTCTCTTTTACTCTAAATTTTATCCTCATGAAATTCATAAAGATAGGAACTATATTTATAATTTTCATCTTGATGATTGAGAAAGTATTGCCCAAGCATGGGGGAGATTGATGTCACTAATGCTCAAATGTCCCATTCATGAGCTCCCTAGTAATATTATTATTAATAATTTTTATGCAAGTCTTTCAAGACATTACAAGGACTATCCAGATACCTGTTTAGAGGGGTCCTTCACAAGTAAGGAAGTCAAAGCTAAGTGGGATCTTGTTGAAACAATTCAAAGCAATACCAAATATTGGGATAACGGCAAAGGTAAAGAACCAGGTATAAACTATGAGTATGATTGCATTAAGTCTTTCGCTGAAACTGCTAATTTTCAAGAGCTTAGTGCTAAATATGGTCTTGATCCTCAAATTCTTGTTGATTGTTATAGAGCCTTTGCTTCTCATATTAATGCTCCTAAATAAAATTGGGACATGTATCGTGAACCTTTTAAAGACACTTGCATGAAAAATGAAATTGTTATTAATGAATGCAATAAACATGCTCAAACCTCTGAAAGTACTATTTATTATAAGCATGTTAATTTTTGTGGAGTACTTAGACCTTGTGAAAAGAATCAAATCGAAGAAGAATATTGTATCCACCATAGGAATAAAAAACTAGAACATGGATTAGGGCTCTAAATGATCTTGGTAAAAAAGTTTACGCCCTCTATCCTTTTATATGTGAACTTTGCCATAAAGTGGGTCATTTCAATTTTCAATGCTCATGCCATGATAATAGCCTTTCTAATCCAATGAGTATTGCAAGTTTGTATTGTGATAACATGATCACTCTTAATCAACATGATGAACTTACATTATTTTTGGGGTGTGAAGAGCTATCAAGAAAAACTTCTTTGGTAGATATGGGTGCTTTTGATATGAATATCATCCTGCATGGTTGTCATATTTACTGTGTTGATAATTTCCACGCAAATACTTACATACAAAATATTATAAAAGATGATATTTTAGCAAAATATGACAGTACTAATATGTGTTTTGTTCTTATTAATGAAAGGGAGGAATCCTCCAAAGTTTGTTCTATTGTCTCTAACAATAAACCAGGGTATGTGGAGAAGCTCCCTTTCAATCCTCTCCCTCCTAAAGAGGGGAAGAAGAAGAAGAAAAGGAGGAGTAGAAGGAGAGAGGAAACGGTATTTTCCCCTAAGAATGTTGCTCCTAGTATAGTTTTGGCTGATCAGTCTGAACTCGATGATGTTCTATGCATGTTAGCTATAGTAGTGATCATGATTGGGAAAAGCACACTACCTTTGATATTGAAAATATCTTTGGTACCAATTCTGAAAATGATGATATTAATAATTCTTGCATTATTAGTATTATCCATGTTCCTTCAAATCATGATATGTTTACAAATGAACACACTTTGGAAGATACCTATTCTATTGCTTATGATGATACTATACCTCTAATATATGATGATTACAATGATGAATATGATATTTTCAGTCCACCTACTATTGAGGAGAAAATTAATTATGATTATAATATGCCTCCTATATTTGATGAGTATGGTGATGAGAATAATAATGATAGCTATTTTGTTGAATTTGCTCCCACTATGATTAATAAGAATGAATATGCTTATATGGAGAGTAATAATTATTTTATGCATGTGGCTCATGATAAGAATGTTTTATGTGATAGTTATATTGTTAATTTTATTCATGATGCTACTGAAAGTTATTATGAGATAGGGAAACATGGTTTTATGTATCTCAACAATATTAAGTTTCCCCTCTTTATGGTTAAAATTTCGAAGTTGCACTTGTTTTGCTTTCCTATGCTTGTTGCTTTGTGCTTTCATGACTTGTTTCTTTACAAGATTATTTTTCATAGGAAGTGGGTTAGATTTAAATTTGTTTTATATTTTATTCTTGATGCTCTCTTTTATTTCAATTCATATTTCTTATGTGAGCATCATTGAAATTATCATGCCTATCTTAATGGCTATAAAGAATAAGCTTTTGGGAGACAACCCATTATATTTTTGCTTTCAGTTTATTTTTGTTTTGTTGAGTCTTGGAAGTTCTTTCCTCTGTAATAACCACTCCTTATCCTCTTTGTTTGGTTTTGTGCCAAGAATAGCATCTAATGAGAGGGCAGTAAGATTTGGGGAAGCTGCTGTCCCGAAACAGATTTCTGTGCTTCACTGCAAACAATAGTGAAAAATCCCAGAACATCGTACTGATCTGTAATTTTTTGTGTGCATGCCCTTGGTATTTACCCAACTTTCGTTAGTTTTTCACTTTTCGATTTGAGCAACAAAACATTTTCGAAAAATCGGTCTTTACGTGCAGGTCTGTTTTGACAGATTTCTGCTATTATTTGCATTTGCCTCTTAAATCGATTTCTTTTGAGTTCTTTTGATCACTTGAGCTTTTAAAAGGAGTTGCTAATGTAGATTATGTTTTAATGGATGGTTTTACTTGAGTTGAAACTGAACCCAAAGGCTTATTATCTTGAATACACTAATGTTGCTAACGAAGATTGGGTGAAGTTTTGTATGAAGGAAGTTTTCAAGTGTAGGGAAAGGATGATGTGATGAGATGAAGTATGGACAAAAACTCAAGCTTGGGGATGCCACCCGTGTCACCCCAAGAAATATTCAAGAGGTACAAGCATCAAGCTTGGGGATGCCCAAGGCATCCCCATCTTCATCAACAAAAATTTCAGGTCTTCTTTCAAGATACTATATTTTTTGCTTCATGCACTATGTGTTGTTCTTGGAGCGTCTTTGTTTTTATTTTTAGTTTTATTTTGATTTTTTGATGCAATAAGTTTATTGGTGTTGGAAGAGAGTAGAATGTTTCATTCTTATAGTGGTACAAAAAGAAGCTTGTTTTAACTGTGGCTTACACTTTATTATGTCATGTTAGATGTTGCTTTGACCATATGTGATTATTGTTGTAGCATGACTTGTTTCAAACAATTGAGATTTATTAATGTGCCTTGAAAGAATCTTGAGTTCTTTAGCATACAAAAGCATAATATTGTGGTATTCTCCTTTGATGCTTTATTTGGGTTGACTTGGCACATTCTTACACCATGTTAAGACTATGAACCAGTCACCTTAGCCTCTATGATCATTTAGTTTTTGACTTGTGATATCACTTTATTCTTTAATTAATAATGTTTTGTTGATTTTCATGATTATGGCCATTATTGTTCTCTTAGTTGGCCGCTCTCAGTCATTTGGTAGCCTCCACTTGTACTGAGTATGAGCTCTACTCGTGCACCCAACTCCCAAGAAACCAAGTTATTCCTATGCATGGTGTGTTACACCATTTCAAGTATATTCATGTTTTTATCTATCTTCCAAATTAAACTTTTGTTATGTGAAAATTAGTGATTAAAGCTCTCACGAACTTGATGGCACACTTTATTTTCTTGCACTTAATAAACTTGAACCATTGTGACAATCTTATGATGCTTGTATGCTTGCAAATTATAAGTTGGGAGTTAGCTAAACCATGTAGTCATGGGGAACGCTTTCAACATTGCACTTATTTATTCAATTGATATCATGTTCTTTTGTTTATGGATCCCGACAGTGTGAAATAAAAGGGGAGCTTGTAAGCTCATGGAGTTTGTATATGTGTTAGAGAAACGCCTGGGCGACTAGCCTAAGCCATGCCTAATCATGGTGGAAACTTGAACCATAACCATAATGAGAATTCTGTGAAGCATCCTCAATAAAAACCTATGCAAATAGAAAATAAATAGATCTCTAAGATGCTCAGTCTGTTGCCTTATCATTTTGATATGGGATATCTCCTGTGTCATGGGGAAAGGGGTACCCCATTGGCAGTTCTTTATGATACACATATACTTACAATGACAAGAACTTGCTTGTGACCAAAGTTGAGTAGCATGAGGTTCGGTACTCGTACGCAAGGGACATGAGATTTTCAACTTATAACTTGTCAAGAATATACTAATATTTGTGTCACTTTAACCTTAATCACTTCAAGATGCCAATGATAGGGTGTAGGATCCCTCCCTTTATAAAGGTAAGGATCCGTGTGATTGCAATGCTAGTCCCTGGATCAATGCTAACATCCACAGTTTAAGATGAAGTACACAGAAACAAAGGTCATATTACATATCATTTCAGAGACAAACATAGTCTTTTACAAACTCCATGGCCACAGGCCTAATACAAGAGTTCAAATATATAATAAGATAAATAAGTCTTCATCTTCATGTGCCATAGGCAAGCATGTTGAGTGTAGACTCATAACCCCTAATCATCATCAGAATAACCTGCAACATCACAAGTTACAGCCACAGTGGGTCGATACATTGGAATAGTATTGGCAAGTGATACCTTAGTAGAATATTGGTAGTCTATATACTATATGCATTTTTGGCTAAGTGTATCATAGGCTTGCTTTGCTCAAAATAGGTTTTACCTATTAGTTGAAAACACTAAGTTTTCTTTGACAAAAACTTTCCCAAGGAAACACCAATAGAAATTGGTGTACCTTCACCCTTGTTCAACCACAAATTTTTACTTAGAAATTGGGATGAGGAGATTCTTGATAGCTTCCATGTCTTGATGCTCATGTTGTCCAATACCAGGGACATGGCTAAGTACTTAGATTCTTCCATCTGCAGAGGTTGTGCACTTTCCCCACAAGACTTGATTTTCACCAAGACAGGACCTTTCAGAAGCCTTCACTTAGACCAAATGGACGCGTTCCAACCTATCAACCCACTACCACCAACTGTCCAAATGGCTAAGTTATTGCAACCTATGTGATCCAGGCAGAGCCCATATTGCCATGTGGCTGCACTAGAATCTTCTTAACATTGGGCATCTCAAATCCCTTTGTTCTTGGGTGCCACAAGTGAGATACACAAGGTAAACCATAGAAATGGGCCTTGTGTAACCACTCAACACAAACCATTCTTTCCATTCCACCCAGGTGATTCATTCACTTAGTTGTTGTATTAAGCAAAAACACAAGTCCAAAGGCTTAGAAATATTTTATCATATCATTAATATATAACCACCCTTGGTTGCTACTAGCTAGGCTAAGCATGGCATAGATAAGCATCTTAACTTAGAAATTTCTAGCAATTATACAACTACTAGGATTTCCCAAGCATAGCATATAGATCAAAATATTCATGCAAGTCTAGCAAAATATTTCTAGTGCATAGTTGAAAACATAGGAATAAAATCATGAAGCACCACTTGCCTTGGTAGTTTGGAGAGTAGCAACAATCCTCACAATCGCAATCACTATTTGCACCAAAATCTACACATAAAATAATAGCACCAAAATCACATACAAAATATATACAAGCAAAAATATATGGATGCATGCATAATGCCATGTGATGATTTTCTACACCAAACAAGACAAGTGCACAGTACTGAATCTTAAACAAGTTCAAAACTTTCCAAATAAACTTTATTTGAACAATAGAACATTTTTCAAATAATTACTATACCCAAATTATGCCTACAAATGTTTCTGCAAAAACAATCATTTTAACAGAATCAAAAAATTAAACACATTGCATAAACAGAAAGGTTTTTCTCTCCTGAATCCAATGATATAAAATTTGTCAAATTTGGACGTGGAAAACAAAAGTTATGAATTAAACAAGTTTAAACATCTAATAGATCTAAATCCAGATTTTTAAACTTAAATCCTAGCCACGCGGCGCTTCCTGATTGGACAATACCGCTTCACTCAGGATCACGCTTCCGCGCCGTCGGATCAAGTTAGATCCAACGCGCCAGATCTAAAGAAAACGGTTCGCTCCAGATCTAATCTAAACCCTTCGATACAGATCTAACGGCGTGTGCTCCTTTGACCAAAGAGTGGCGGTGCGAATGGTTGCTGGCGACGGAGGCGCTGCTGCCGACGATGCTCCGGTGATTCCAGAGGGGGCTAAGGGTCGAGCAGTGGCTTACCAGATTCGCGGGCACATGATGATGCTCAAAGTGTTCCTGGCGTGGGCGGGGGCGTGCTGCAGAGGCTGCTGGGGCTCGTCGGAGTTGGAGGCAGTGTCGGGTTTGCTTGGACGACGACAAAGGCAACGATACTGGCCACCCTAGCACAAAATGAGGGTATCAGTGTGTGCACAATGCTTAGGCGAACCTGATAGGGTCAAGGAGAGGGCGCGGGACGGTCGGGCTTTACCTCAATCTCTCGCCGGAGTTGGAGACGGCGTCGGATGCCTACGGAGCTTGTCGAAGTCGACGCTCTGGATCACAAGCAGATGAACAAAGGGGATCAGGAGGTGCGCAAGGATCAGTGGATCATCCTGGGGTGAACTAGAAGTGGGCGCGAACACCAGACTTACCGGAATATCTCGCCGGAGCTGGCTCTGTCTGCGGTGGTGCAACACGAAATAAAGGCAGCCTGGTGGCAGAGCGAGCGAGTGGTGTGAGGGGAAAGGTGCGGGGTGAGGAGGGGGTTTTGTAGCCGGAGCAGGGGCGAGGATAACACAAGGAAACGCCGGCAATTACTCGGGTTTAAAGCGTGGCAGTGATGGCGGAGGAAACAGCCGACGACGTGGTCGTGGGCGTGATTTTGGGGAAGACGGTGGTGAGCTGGCGAGGGTCCACCAGTCAGCGACTGATTGGGTAGCACGGGTGCAGTGAGAAAAACAGGGAGAGAGGGAAATCCCGGGTGGGCTTGTTAGTGGGTTGCTTCTGTTTGTGGGCTCAATCGCCAGCGCCAGCCCTTTTCTATTTCTCTTATCTTTATCTTTTTTCTATTTTGATTTTTAGGAACCAAATTCAAATGAGTTTCAAATGAGTTTTAATTCAAACTACTTCTGGATTTTTGTAAAGTGAAACTAGTACACAATTGGCTACAAAACAATGTTGTACACTTGAAAATGCATTGGCACATTGTAATTTTAAAAATAAACAATGCCTTTATCAATTGCTTAGTAAAAACATAAAAATGGTTTTAAATTTATACTTTGTTTTGAAATCTTTGTCCAAGCTTTGGAAAACATCAATCAACCATAGGATCAAATATCTTTGGTTTAAAACAAATAATCTCATACTAGAGAGTAGCATTGGACCAATGCCTTGCTTACATAAAATAATAGACATTCAAATGCTTCTTGTTTTGAAATTAATTGAAAATTCTCCTAAAATGATTATGAATGCATGGGTGATATGCAAACTTTGAAATCATGATTTTTGGGATGTTACATAGGGGCAATAAGAGCTCAAATCTAGTAAGTACCATAATTTTTGTAAGCTCTTTATGAAACTTGAAATCCCTACTTCCCTCTGTGAAGGGCCTTTCTTTTTACCTTTTTATTGAGTCTCCATCTTCTATCTTTATGCACCAATTAATAGAACATAGTTGTCATTCTTAGTTCAATGTGCATTGTCCCAAAACTTATTGATTGATTCATAATTATGGTATTGCTTTTTCTTAAATTATTTGTATCTAGTCACCCTTATGAACTTTGAAGGTGTCCTATGCATTTATGTTTTGCTATTCCATGAAGGACAAGCTGAATACTACTCTTGCTATGTTTTCTATATGTGAAAAAAACAAGCTTGTTTCAAAGAATTATTCATGATATTTTGTTTGTGTTGCCTTTCATGTTACAACATAGTTGCTATGTCTTATTGTCAGAAATATATCTTCATGCTTATGTTAGAGTACTTTGATCCCAGTTATCAATGCTTTACAATACCTTGATCAAGATTGTGAATGTGCATGTCACCTCAAAAATTATTCTTTTTATCACTTACCTACTCGAAGACGAGCAAGAGTTAAGCTTGGGGATGCTTGATACATCGTAAACGTATCTATAATTTTTGATGCTCCATGCTTGTTTTGTGCCAACTATCTTATGTTTTGTTTATACTTTGAGGCATTTTTATACATTTTCTGGAACTAACCTATTGACAATATTCCGCAGTGCCAGTTGCATGTTTTCTACTGTTTTTGGTTTCAGAAAAGCTAGTAAGGAAATATTCTCAGAATTGGACGAAACAAAAGCCGAAGTTCCTATTTTTTCAAACATAACACGCAACCCGAAGGATAGACGAAGTGGAGCCACGAGGTGGCCACACCTAGGGCTGGCACGGGTCCACCCTAGGCTGCGCCGCCCTATGGTGTGGGCCCCTCGGGCGTACACCAACCTTGCCATTTCGCCTATATATACGTCTCCCCGAGATGAAAACCCTATCCAGATCAGAAATCCATGAAAAGTTCTGCAGCGCTGCCGCCACCAAAGAGGAGATTCGGGGGACAGAGTTCTCTGTTCCGGCACCCTGCCGGGACGGGGAATTGCCCCAGAGCCATCTCCATCGACTCCACCGCCATCTCCGTCGCCGTTGCTGATTCCCATGATGAGGAGGGAGTAGTTCTCCCTCGAGGCTAAGGGCTCTACCTGTAGCTATGTGTTCATCTTTTTCTCTATGCGTGATCTTATTGTGGTCATGAGATTTGTAATCTAGTTGAATAAGTATATGCTACTCTGCTACTCAAGTGCTTTAATTATTGTAATCTACGCTTATCACCACGTGTGTGAAGTTGACAGTGTGCACACCGTGTGGCACTTAGGCTAAAGATTACAAAAATACTTATCGTGAGTTATAATTTGATTTGGATGTCTCTATGAAATTGCGGTGTTTTTTGGAACCATCTAGCACTCAAGATGACAATGTGGGGTTACCTAGATGGGGAATGAGAACTTTAAGGAGAGATTTTGTAGCCCTACCATGGATTGGAGTCATCCAACCAGAGAGTAGTTCAGGGTAGCATAGTGAAGAGAAGATATTATGTATTTATTGAGAGTGACCACTAGTGAAAGTATGATCCCTAGGCCTTGTTTCTAAGCATTGAAACACCGTTTACAATCAGTCCTGCTACATGTTTGCTTGCTGCCATTTTTATTTAAGATTGCAATTACCACTTATAATCATCCATATTACTTGTATTTTAGTACTCTTCGCCGAACTAGTGCACCTATACACCTGACAAGTGTATTGGGCGTGTTTGGGACACAAGAGACTTCTTGTATCTTGATTGCAGGGTTGCTTGAGAGGGATACCTTTGACCTCTTCCTCCCTGAGTTTGATAAACCTTGGGTGATCCACTTAAGGGAAACTTGCTGCAGTTCTACAAACCTCTGCACTTGGACGCCCAACACTGTCTACAAGAATATAAGCGTGCATAGGCATCAGTTTGCTACACAAATTTAAAGGCTAATATAAGACTAGATTAGCCCACATATGGTATCCATATTTAATTATGAGGTGAATCGACATAAAGCCCCCAAACCACATGATATGTGTGCAAGCATGAAAATTAAAATGCAACAAGGATAGATGTTATATATTATAAAAATATGGGTCTCGAAAAGGGGTCACAAATGGTCCGAAGATCTTGGGGATTCAGGTTTCGCTGGGGTTTAGGTTCGGTCTTGGCGGGATCGGTCTTCGGGGTCTTCATCCTCAGTGGTCCGTGAATCAGACTTGTCGATCCGGCGCCATCGCCTCCGGGTTCCATGTCGAAGAAACTTTGGGTCTCATCGGTCCATGAAGAAGATCTCTTCGGTCCATGACGAAGATCGACCTTTGGGTCCGGGGTCTTCAGGTCCTCGTCTTCTCGAACATTGAATCATCATGTGGTTAGGTTTTGGCGTCCATGTTTCTTCGCAACGATACACTTCCTTCCCATACTGAAACATCAGCAACACCCCTTCACACTTGGTACACGAGCAGAGGACATTGGTCTCCATGATAAGGTGGGCAGAGGTGCGAGAAACAGGGTCAGTCGCTCTGTCTAGGCGCGGTGAAGCATGGCGGAGGTTACAGCCATGGTGACAGGGCTCCTGGGAGCTTGCGAAGGCGGGCCTATTCCTGGGGAGGTGTAACACTACAATGCTAAAAAGACTGTAGCTTCTATGTGACACGCCAATCCCCAGATCAGTTCATTGTCTCACACAGAATAAAGATGAATAACATAGCAAAATATCCGTGTATCATAAATAATGATAGATCTAGAGTAATCATTTATTACAATAATGCTTAGCGCTAAGGCTAGATCAACTTATTCAACTAGCAACATAAATAGATAACTCCTCCATTCTTCAAATTTCCCACAAGTGAACAAGTGCCGAGTGGAGTATCGCGACCTAATCAATCACTCAGAATCAGAACATCCTGCAACATGAAACGTAGCATCCCCGAAGGGTCAATTGTCATGGCGGTGGCACGGCAGATGCCATGGGTAGGCTAAAGTTTGGGGCCAATGGATGCTAGAGGGATCTGAGGAGGGAAGATGTAGTTAATTCTACACACAAAGGACTATCATATAGATCTTTATTTCTCCTTTTTTGGACTACAAGTGCTCCTTGAGCTGTATGCAGGAAGAGAGGGTGAATTTCTACCAGCCTAACGGTATAGAATGAGCCGATCCTCTCCTCAGTACCCAAGCCTCTCCTTATAAAGGGGTGCCTTGGCTCCACTAGGGATTACGTGGCAAGCATATTCGAGGAATATGCTTGTCCCAATATAGTAACTCGGCGAGCTCCTTTCCGTGCCCCCCTTCTAATGACGGCAAAGTTCCAGAGAGCCCCACCTGCATGCCTCGTGTTCCAGGACTGTCACCTCCGTGACCTCCTTCTGCTCCTCTGCTGCTCTGCGCCTTGTCCTTTGCGCTTGGTTCTATTCAGATTCTTCCTAGCCCGAGGCTAGGGTTTGACCTTAGGTTCTTCCTTCTCCTGCAAGCTTCGTGTTATTCAGCCCTGCCTCGCTTAACTCAGCTCGACCTTCACCTGCATTATGACTTATTCGGACTTGCCTGGCTGACCTGACTCGTACGTCGGCCGAATAACGTACAGCCCCTCTGGTAAAGGTCATGGTCATGCTCATCTCAGCCGACCTTTACATGATTCGGCTGATATAACCAGTAACTCGGCATTAGACCGGGGAAACTTCTTTTGGCTTCCCCCGTCTTGACCCTATCCGGGGTCACCCCCCAACATTAGTCCCCGAAGCTGGTGTGGTCCCGTCCGTACCTCGGCCGAGTCACATCAGTTTCCCAATACTCATTTCTCCTTATTTCCGAGTTACCCTCTCTTATTCGAGGTATCCGTGTAGCTTCTTGTGTACGCCTCATCCTACGTGTAACACTCATCATTATTTCTCTAGTTTTTTATTCCTCTACAGTTCCCGCTGACAACGCTACAGTGTTTACTGCGCCTGTCGCGTCGGCACTGCGATGCCTCGCACACCGCATCGGTCAAGAGGCCTGATCCTCTCCTGCGTCGTGTGGTCGTCGGTGTCGTTCCATTCAGCCGCGAGTGGTTACGCCGCATACACGATCTACACGGTTAGTGCCCGCACGCACGATCCCACTACCGCTAAGGACACACGGTTATAAAGAGGGGCACGGGGCTAGAGGATTTACTTTCCTCCTTCGCTCATCGTTGCCCTTCTTCCTCCTTTCACCCTCGCGCCTGTCCGTGCTTCCGCGGCCGCGCGCTCGTCGGTATCTTCGACGGCGAGGCCCTAACTCCTCTGCTCCGTCGACCTCGTCCTCGTACGCTTGCTCCGGCACCGTCGCCGGTGAGTTTCTCTGTGGTCTTACTGCCTAGATTTTTCCCTAGACACGTCTGCTGCTTTCTAGTTTCTCTGCGGCGGTTTCTTTTCCGCTCCGCCGCCGTTTTCGCCTAGGACCACGACGGGGCCTTGCACCTCTAGGCTTTGCTCCGCCGCTAGTTCCTCTTCCGTGGACTCCTTCGGCGACCCCATGTCAAGCTCCGTTAGCGGCGCGCTCACCGAAGATGACGATGCAGCGTCTGGTCCAGAGCGGGGCTCCTGGCAAGGTTCCACCATTACCCGCCGAGAGGTTGAGTGGTTAATTAGAACTCGCCGGATTCCTGCCGAGGTAGCCTGTCGCTTACCCGGCGGCGATTCTTCTCCTGTTCTTAAGGAGGGTGAGTACGTCGTTTTTATGTCCCATTTCGCTCGCGGGTTTGGTCCTGCCCTTAGCGATTTTGCTAGGTAATTCCTCGATTACTTCGGCCTGCAGCCGCATCATCTTCCGGCTAACGCCATTGCTTCTCTATCCGCCTTTATCTCGGCCTCGGAAGGATACTTCGGCCTCTGGCCGTCAGTGCATGTATGATCCAAGTTCTTCCAGATCCGATCCAATGTCGTTCCAGACAAATCCCTTCAGCCTTCCGAGAAATTGCTTACCCAGTGTGGAGCAGCGTCCATCACACCTCGGAGGAAATCCGAGTTTCCTCGCGTTGCTGGTCTTGAGTCATGCAATAAATGGCATAGATCGTTTTTCTATGTCAAGAATTCTGGGAAGGAAGATAAGATTCGGCTCCCTGCTTTCTCCATCGGCCCCCCTTCCAAGAAGAACTGGACTTATAATCCCAGGAAGAGCCATGCTCTGGCCGAGGCCTTTGAGATTCGGCTGAAGGAGCTGATCCGCGCCGGGTTACGCGGCCAGGATCTGATGAACACCTTCATCAGCAGCCGGATCTGCCCTTTTCAGCAACGCACGCATAAGATCTGCTATACGAGCGGTCACCTTGATCCCAACCGAGTCTCCACGGTTGAGCTCGACAATTATCTTATTTTCAAGCGTGTCCGAGCTATCTTTAAGACGGAGATGCCGGAGGATTGGACCTGGGGACTGAAGCCGTTCACCCGAGGGAATCCCCCTCCCGATGTAAGTTCGTGCATTTATGTTTTGCCCCCCAATTGCGTTTGTGATTCCTTTTGCTAATTCCTTTGTCTCTTTTCTTGCAGAGATTTGCGGAGCAGAAGATTGAAGATGCCGAGGTTTTGGCCCTCCCTTGGATTGCATATCGGAACACCCCGGATAGCGGGGAACCTGACTCGGAGGAGTTTGTTCCCAAGTCAGACCTCGCTCCGGCTCGTGCCCGTGGCAAGACCTCGGATCACGAAGAGGAAGGTGATTCGGACGACGTCCAAATTCTTGAGGTAGATGCCGCAATGCCTATCTCTTATGCATTTCCGGCTTCTACTTCCCCAGCTAATCAGGACGGTCAGGTGCACGATGCCGAGCCTCTCGCCTCCCAACCTCCTGCTACCTCGCGGAAGCGTGCCGCTCCAACGGGTGCCTCCGAAGCTGCCCCCAAGAAGCGAACTAAAAAATCATCCCAACACCTTCCGAAGCATAAAACTATGCCCGGAGTTACTGGGTATGCTCATTTTTATTTGTATTTCTTGTTTGTCTTTTTCCTTCCTCTGATTTGACTTTCTGTGCTTTTGCAGCGCTCCTCTTTCTGTTAAGCCCAGTGGTCCAAGCATGACGAGTCATACTACTCGACTGCCTTCTCCTCCGCCTCCTGAAGATACCAGAGTTCCTATTCCAGCTCGCGTGGACTCTCCTCCTGCTCCGAGTCAAACATTACCTCGGCAAGATGCACCCGTGGTTACCGTTGCTGATGCCAACGTAACCCGGACAGTTGATCCTCCTTCCGAACCTGCTGCCCCTGTCGTGAACCCCGGAGTTTCCCCCGAGACTCCTTTAGCCCGCGTAGTTTCAACCACAACTCCAACTCCAGCCGAGGATATCACCATCTCGGCGCCCTCAGAAGCTATAGTTCCTCCTGTTTCCAAAGACACCACCCCTAGTGCCGAGGTAACGGCTCCTGCCGATGCCTCTTCTAAGGCCAAGAAGGTCGTCGTCACCAAACCTCCCTCATCTCAGAAAGGGCTTGCTAGCTCTTCTCAACCTACAATTGCTGATGCGCTCCGCAAGGGGGTTTCCTCTACCAAGACCGTTGTCACCCCGGCCGCTGATACTCAGCTCACTCTTCACAAGAGTCCCGCGGCGGCGGTGGTTACACAACACGTCCGAGGTAAAGTCCTGACTCGTACTGAGAGTGGGAACAGTCTCGGCTCGTTGGTTGAGTATGCTAACAATTGGAACGCTGTTGATCAGCTCGAGGGCAATCCCAGCAGTCAGCCATTTCAACTCTCCGACATCAGTAGTCGCTTGCATCTGGCTGCCAAGATTGTGCTTAACAACGATAAGATGAATGAGGTAACTGTTTTTATTGACGTTTGATTAATCATTCAAATGATATTATATATACTCTAGTCCCCGAAGCTTGCAACCGAATAACTTGTTATTCGTTTGGAAGTTTTATTAGGCTTTGCCTGCTTCGGTTTTGTCTTAGTGTTCGAATATCCATCCACCTATGTCCGAATTAAGCTTTGCTTGATTCGGATCTGTCTTAGCTTCGAATATCCAGCCACCTAGGTCTGAGTTAAGCTTTGCTTGATTTGGATCTATCTTAGCTTCGAATATCCAGCCACCTAGATCCGAGTTAAGCTTTGCTTGATTCGGATCTGTCTTAGCTTCGAATATCCAGCCACCTAGGTCCGAGTTAAGCTTTGCTTGATTCGGATCTGTCTTAGCTTCGAATATCTAGCCACCTAGGTCCGAGTTAAGCTTTGCTTGATTCGAATCTGTCCTAGCTTTGAATATCTCGCTGCTATTCATTTTGTTGCTTAGGTTGCGCATGATCGGTGGACCGCCGAATTCCAAAGGCTGCTTTTCGCACATAAGAAATTGCAAGATAAGTATTAAAGAGTTATTCCTGTGGTGAAGAAAGCTGGTAAGTTAACAAACTTTTGTATTGTCCCTAAAGTTCTTATTATTTTCGTCTTGAGGTGTTAGCTCATTTTGCTGGTAAATAGGTAATATCAACAATCTTAATATCTGTCTTGCGAAAAAAGTCAAGGCCCTGGAAGGTTAGTTACCCTTTCTCTTTACAGATTTCCGTTCGAAACTTATCCCGGGTTCCTTTTAACCTTTTGGCTTTGGTATAGCCGAGTTACAAACTCTTGCAGCGTCACATCAAGAATGCATACCCATGCCTGATATGATGCTGCATTTTTTAGAGCAAGCCGCTACTCACTCGACGCAGCTGAAAAAGAAAGATGACGAGATAACTCGCTTGCGCGCCGAGGAGGAGTCCCTCAAGCTCTCTCAGAAGTCTGAGTTAGAGAAAGTCGACTAGGAGTTCTCCGAAGAGAAGAATCGGCTAGCTCTACAATTGCAGAAAAATAAAGAACTCCTCGAGGCTGCCGAACTTAAGACACGGGCGATGAGCGAGGAGATCACTCGCTTTGAGAAGACCAAGGTTGATTAGGCTCAAGATCTTTAGAAAATGTTGAGCTATATTCATCGTAAGTTTCTGACCGTGGCCGAGTTATCTTCTTCTCTTTCTTACTTTTGAGTGATATACTTTTATTCTGCGCAGACCATTTTCCGGAAGCTAAGCCCGTGAGCTCTAGAGCGGTGATTAATGCTCGCATGCGCCAAGGTGTTCCCGCAGATGCGAGCCCAAAATACTCGATGAAAGATTTCTTGGTTGCCGTTGGTGCTGCTGTTGGTCCGATGAAGATTATGGGCAGGGATTTGGTGCAAGCAGCCATTCGGGCCTACCATGTTCTCTGGCTGAATACTTCTGGAACTCTTGATATTGATGAGATCAAGATACTGGTGGAAAGATTGATGGCATCCCAGAATCAGTTAAATCTTTGGAGGGAGTCCACTGGACGAGCTGGTGCTGATATGGCGCTCACAGTCATTATGTCATGGTACGAGGATATCTCGCTCGATACCTTGATAAATTTGTGCACTGGCTCCCATTGGGTTGAGGATCCAGAATTCTTCGCTCGCCAACAAGCTCGTGCCTTCCAGCTTGTTGAGTATGCTGACGTGCATAACTGGATTGAAGGGCCGAGTTTCCTTTCTAACCCGGAAGATGACGTCGAAGTCGAAGATGCCTCTGATGATAATTCAGCCGACCAGGGCGAGGGTGAGGGCGACTCAGACACTTCTGGTGATTCCAGCGCAAGCTCGGATGGGGACGGCGACGCACGATCATCTTCCAAAGGGACTGGGCATTCTCAAGCTCAAGCTAACGTTTCTCAACAGCCCCAGGCTTCCCCCAAAGTCGCTCCTGGTTCTGTGGAGGGCGAAGCAACTTCGGCCGAGGTGCCGTCTACCTCGGAGCGCCTAGTGCCTGACCAAGTCGTTGCCCCTTAGGTTCAAAAAACTTTAAGTTATTTCTAATCCCCGGTATGCCGGGCATATGATGTGTGTGAAACAATTGTCCAACTTTCTGTGTGGTATGAACCTCTTTTGCCTTTTGCCGCTGAGGCACGTATGATGGTGATCGTTATTAGTCTGTCTAAACAGATCTTGTTGGTTTAAATCTTTGCTTTGGTGGCCATCAATCTCATAAGTTCGGATTGCGTGTTCTCATTTGACCCACCTTATTTCGGCGTTTAATATTGCCTGGCCTTTATAAGTTCGACGGCTCAACCATTGTGTTGTTGATCTCTATCCAAGCTATAAATCTCGAAGCCCATATCTGGGGAAGTCGAAATAATATCGTTCAAGGTAACTTTTGACCTACCGTTCGGGGTGCCGAAGTTTAATGCCCATTTTTGTAACGGGTGACCATCATGGGGTAATTCCCTAGTAGGTGCTCTAGAAATCGAGCTTTTAATACCTAATTCGCGATAAAGGATAATATATTATAGTCCCCGAGTTCCCTGCTCGAGGTTCTGAAATTCAACACATAATTTAAGAATAAAAAATAACGTTGGGCAGTCCCCGTGTCACTGCTCAAAGTGCATAACTCAAAATGCCGAGGTTTAGTACATAACCCAAAAATGAGAACTAACATAGGGCAGTCCCCGAGTCACTGCCCGAGGTGCCAAGGTTTGATACATAATCCAAAATGAAAAATAACATAGGGCAGTCCCTGAGTCACTGCTCAAGGTGTCGAGGTTTAATACATAACCCAAAATAAGAAATAACATAGGGCAGTCCCCGAGTCGCTGCTCAAGGTGCCGAGGTTTAATATATAACCCAAAATAAGGAATAACATAGGGCAGTCCCCGAGTCGCTGCTCAAGGTGCCGAGGTTCAATACATAGTCGATACTTTGACCTGAAGCGTCACATTACAACGTATCATAGATGACTCCTACGAGTAAAATGGACGAAGTAAATCTATGTTCCATGGTCTTTTCGATTCCTCGCCAGCTTTGTTTGCCTTGTTCTTTTCTGATGACTGAGCATCTATTAGGTAATATGCATCATTGTGCAATACTTTGCTCACGATGAATGGTCCCTCCCATGGGGGCGATAGTTTGTGCATGCCTGCTGTGCGTTGCACCAGCCGAAGGACCAAATCTCCTTCTTTAAACACTCTTGGATTGACTTTCTTGTTGTGATATCGTCGTAAGTCTTGCTGATAAATACCTGATCTTGATAGTGCCAACTCCCCGGCTTCTTCTAGTAGATCGACATCATCTTGTCGGGCTACCTCATTTACCTCGGCGGTTGTGTACTGGGTAACTCTTGGTGAGTCATGTATTATGTCGGCTGGAAGCACGGCTTCTGCTCCATATACCAGAAAAAATGGGGTATACCCTGTTGACCTATTTGGGGTAGTTCTGAGGCTCCATAATACTGCTGGTAGTTCTTCGATCCAACACCCTCCCGACCTTTGCAGTGGTTCGACGAGTCGGGGTTTTATTCCGGACAATACTAGTCCATTGGACCTTTCTACTTGCCCATTAGATGCTGGGTGAGCCACCGAGGGGACATCTAGTCTTATGTGTTTTTCTTGACAGAATCTAGCAAAGGCCCCTTCAGCAAAGTTTGTGCCATTGTCTGTAATAACACTGTGTGGGTAACCATATCTCAAGATAATATCTTTGAGGAATTTTACTGCTGTTTGTCCATCACGTTTTTTTTATTGTTTCACTTCAATCCACTTTGTGAATTTGTCGACCATGACTAAAATGTGGGTCATTCCGCCCCAGGCCGGCTTGAATGGTCCCACCATATCTAAGCACCACACAGAAAATGGCCAAGTAATTGGTATCGTTTTTAACTCGGACGATGGCATATGTATCTTGCTGGCATATCTCTGGCAACCATTACATTTCTCCACCAATTATTTGGCCTCTTTCAATGCTGTTGGCCAATAAAATCCATGCCTGAATGCTTTGGCCACTAAAGCTCTGGACGAAGCGTGATGCCCACACTCTCCTTGATGTATATCTAGGAGAATCTCCCGGCCTTTCGCCGAATCCACACATCTTTGCAGCACGCTTGTGACGCTCCTTTTATACAGCTCATTGTTTATGATTGTATAAGCTTTAGCTCTTCTCACTGTTTGTCTAGCCAGTACCTCGTTATTCGGCAAAGTCGCATCCTTGAGGAAGGAAAATATGGGTTGCGCCCATGTTGGCATGATTTTCTCTGGGATAATCTCACTATCTATTTCCATATTTTCCGCCGACATAACCACCTCGGATTTTTCCATATCCATCCATGTATCAGCCGGGTTCACTTTCGGAAACTCCGGGTTACATTCTTTGTCAACTTCCATCGGCATACCATCTTCTCTTGATTTCGCCGGGATAAAGATGGATTCGGACTCTGGTGATGGTGTTATTGATGGTTTTCTCAGGTGCTCTAGGGCGATACCTGGGGGAATTGATTGCCTGGTTGATCCGAGTTTTGACAGCGTGTCTGCAGCGTCATTTTCTGCCCGAGGTATATGATGAAATTCACATCCATCGAAGTATCCATTGAGTTTTTGCACATGGAATCTGTATAAGGCCATATTGGCATCTAGCGCATCCCAATTGCCTGATACTTGTTGTACTACTAGATCCGAATCTCCGTAGCATAAGATCCGGCGAATTCCAATCTCTTTTGCCACCTTCAATCCATGGACGAGTGCTTCGTACTCGACTACATTGTTTGATGCGGCAAAGTGTATTTGCAGCACATATTTCAACTGATCTCTTTTTGGCGAGGTTAACACTATCCCTGCCCCCAAGCCGTTTCTCAGCTTGGAACCATCAAAGTGCATTGTCCAATAATTCGGATCTGGTAATGGTGGCTCATATTGTACCTCGGCCCAATCCACGAAGAAGTCGGCCACAGCCTGAGATTTGATCGCATCTCGCCTATCGAATTGCGGAGCATAAGGTGACAATTCAATTGGCATTTTGCTATTCGGCCGCTTGCATCTTTGTTGCTCAATATGTCGGCTATGGGCGCTTCACAGATCACTTTGATCGGATGCTCTTCGAAGTAATGTTTAAGTTTCTTTGCCGACATGTATACTCCATATGCCATCTTCTGACAATGTGGGTAATTTTGTTTTGAGGATAATAGTACCTCGCTTAGGTAATATACCGGCCTTTGTATGGATTTATCATCTTCAATTCGTTCCACAACGATCACCGCACTTACCACTCTGTTTGTGGCGGCTATATAAAGTAACATAGGCTCTTTTGACAATGGAGAGGCTAAGATTGGTGTTGTGACCAACATCTTCTTCAGTTCATGAAATGCATTATCTGCTTGTGGTGTCCAAATGAACTTATCCGACTTTTTCATCAGTTGATATAGTGGTAGCGCCTTCTCTCCCAGCCGGCATACAAATCGGCTAAGCAAGGCCAGGCAACCTGTGAACTTCTGTACATCATTTAGACATCTCGGCAATTCCATCCTTTCTACCGCTCTTATCTTGGTTGGGTTGGCCTTTATACCTCGGCTAGATACGAGAAAACCGAGTAGTTTTCTGGCTGGTACACCGAAGGTCCATTTTTCTGGGTTAAGCTTCATTCGGAACCTTCTTAAGTTCGCGAATGTCTGCCGAATATCATCCAGTAGCGTTTTGCTCTCTTTGGTTTTGATAACCACATCATCTACATATACTTGTACATTTTTTCCTATCTGGTCATGTAGACATTTTTGCATAATCTCTAGTACGTTGCCCTGCGTTACGCAGGCCGAATGGCATGGTGCGATAGCAATAAGCCCCGTACGGGGTAGTAAACACAGTCTTTATTTGATCAACCGGATTTAACGGTATCTGATGAAAACCAGAATACACGTCTATAAATGATAACAACTCACAACCAGCGGTCGAATCAATGACTTGGCCTATTCTAGGTAAAGGAAAAGGATCTTTGGGACACACCTTATTCAGGTTCGTGTAATCAATAGACATTCGCCATACGACGGCTACATTTGGATCATCCTTTTTCTTTTCTACTAACACCGGGTTTGACAGCCAATCCGGATAAAGCACTTCCATGATGAACCCGGCCGCAAGGAGCCAAGCTATCTCATCCCCTATTATTTTTCTCCTGTCTTCGGAGAAGCGGCGGAGAGGTTGCTTCACCGGCCTTGCTCCTGGCCTTACATGCAGAGAGTGCTCAGCCAACTCCCTCGACACGCCTTGCAGATCTTGAGTTGACCATGCAAAGATGTCCCGATTCTCACGGTGGAAGTTGGTGAGCTCGCCTTCCTCTTTGGCATCTAAGCCGGCACCAATATTGATGGTGCGTTCTGGGAACTGCTCATCTATCTGGACTTTTTTCGTTTCTTTAGTCGGCTGGAAAGAAACGCTTCCATGCAGGTTGGCCAACGCCGGCATATTCAGTTGCGCCGACTGAGCGAGAGCCGCTACCTCTTGAATCCTTCTTTTTTCTCTTGCGATCACCAATGACTCGGCCAGGTTCGATCCGGCCGAGGCACATTCCATTGACTTCCTGTAATCTCCTGCTACTGTTATCACCCCTTGTGGTCCGGGTAGTTTCATTTTCAGGTAAGTTATGTGGCAGCTGCTCATGAATTTGGCTAATACTGGCCGCCCGAGTAAAGCATGCTAGCAACTATCTAGATCCACCACCTCAAACTCCAATTTTTTTGCTCTGCAGTTATCCCTTGTGCCAAATAACACATCTACTCGAACCTTCCCAATGGGTTCGCACGAAAGTCCCGGCACTATTCCATGGAACGTGGTTCTCGTGGACTGCAGCATATTCTGTGATATTCCGAGTTTATGCATTGTGTCCTTGTACATGATATGGATACTGCTCCCATTGTCAATGAGTACTTTTGAAAATTTCACATTAATGCTCGGTCCGACAAATGTCGGATCTAGTACGAGCGTGTACGACCCCGGTTCGGCATTATTTTGGGATGATCCTTTATGCTCCAAGTTACTTCTTGATCTGACCAAGGCACATATCTTGGTACTGCCGGCATAACTGCATTCACTTCCATATGCCGGTGCTATACAATTTGCATGTCTTGCTGTTCTGTTGTGAACACGCAATATGATTGATGATGTTCCCTGTAATCATTGCGTCCATTATTTCCGGGGTTATCCCTTCCATCCTGACCCTGATTTATCACTTGATGCACTGCGTCTCTCCGGTGCGAGTTATCATACCTCGGGGGAGGAGGGGGTAACATTAGCTGCTGTGCATTTTCCCCAGTCAACTGCGGCTGTTGCTGCTGATGTACCTGATGGGAAGGCGTTTGCATGCCCGCCGGGTTCCCCATTGAATTTTCATCCAGGCGCATTGCCGAGTCGTATGATTAGCCGGCTTAGCCAGGTTTGGAGTGTGAAGCTTACACGGTTGATCCAACATGGATTCAAACATGTACTTCGGCCTTTCATGACACTGCTTCTTCTGTTCTGGCGTCCACTATCTCTTTCCTTCGTTCCTTGGTGCCCATTGCTGAGGACCATTCTTCTGCTGCTGACTGTTTCCGTGACTCGGCTGATCTTGCACTACCGCTGCCACCTGATTGGAGGCATATCTGTAATCCGGTCTTTCCTCTCTTCTTCTTCCTCTGAACTCATTGCGCCTCGATGACCCGGCCGCATCTCTTGCATATTGATCTTGATGTTCCCGATGGTCTGCCGACATCAGCTCTGGTTGCGTCGGATCTCCCAATGCATACGAATCCGCTATCCTGATGGTTTCTGCCAAAGTGGTTGGCATATCTCTTTGTAGTCGCTGCCACAAGACACTGGCTTAACGGCATCCTTGAGCGAACCAAGCTATCGCTTGTGATTCTATAACTCCCTCGCATGAATTCCTGAGGTTACACCACCGAGTTAAGAATTCTCTGTCTGTCTCATTCGGCCTTTGCTTGCACATTGCAAGCTGTTGTGGCCTGTTTGGTCTCCTGTAAGTGCTGGTAAAGTTGCCGACAAACATCTCCTCGAAATCTAGCCAGCAATTGATACTGCCCGCGGGCAGATTATTCATCCATACTCTGGCCGTCCCTTCCAGCATTTGCGGAACATATCTTACTACCCATCGCAGGTTTCCGCCAGCTATTCTCACTGCATTGGCATAGTCAATTAACCAGTCTTGTGGTTTGGTGCTCCCATTGTATGTTTCCGTGCCCCTCGCCAGCTGAAAATTCGGCACAGGCGGCTCGCCCATGATCCGGGGTCCGAAACATGCCGGACCCGGGGGACCTTGCTCCTCCAACAACTCGGACTGGTACAACCTGTCCAATTTTGATCTTGCATCATTCGATGGCAAGTTTATGTAAATGATTCTTTCCTGTATTCCATAATGGTCTTTTCCAGCATGCCCTGCGTACTCCATATCTGAATAACCATCATTGTACCTCTCATTCACCTAATTGTGGCAATCTGGTCCCACTTCTCTTTCTTGCCGAGGTTCATATCTCGGCTAAGGATTAGGCGGTGGATCCCTCCTTCCTTCTACCAGGATATTATTCTCATGATTTCCTCTTCCGAGATCCCCATTACCTCGGCTTCCGTTGCCTTTGTCGGCACGGCTGGGGTTTCTTTCGCCATTGTTACCTCGGCTCCCATTGCCTCTGTTTTCATTTGCTTTTCCATCTACTACCGGATCATACGGAAAAATTTGCTTATTTCTTTTTCCCAAAGTTACTTCTCTGTCTTTTCGCGCATTGTTTCCTGGTGAGGATGCTGCCGCCACTGATAGGGCGGGTGCTGCACCAGCCGAATGAACCATACGCGAGGCACCAAGCCTTTCCGGGTCTGCCCTGAGCATTTCTTCATTCTGCTGGTTCGCAATGCGCACCAGCTCATTCACTCTTTCCTGCTGTTTCTGTCGGGCTTCGCCGGTCTGTCCTTCTAACTCTAGTGCAGCGGCATTTGCCGCCCTTAGGTTCTTTGCCGGGGTGCTATACCTCGACAAGCCTAGATCGACTGAATCTGCCTTATGAGTCTCATGCTCTTTATTGATATCATCCATGAGGTTCTTCCCTCTCAATCTTAATTCATCAACCCGCTCGGGGGCGACGTCAATCTTGTTTGCCTTAGCATATTCTCGCAGGGTCCTGTTTAAGGACTCCTGCAATGCCGACACCTTTTTTGCCTCTACCAGTACCTTTTGCCTGGTTTCTTCTAATTCTGCCTGAGCATTAGCCGGATCAAGTATCGGCGCTACAGGCGTGGTCAGATTATCTATAGTTGCCTGGAGAATATTTTCTGGTCTTTCCAGAGGTGGCCATCTTACCCTTGGTGCCTTCGGGGTCGTCTCCTGCACCTCGGCTGGGTTGGCTGCCGAAGGATTTACCTCGGTGGGCGGTGAAGCTGCCTGATTTGTGGTCACCTGTACTCCCGTCGTCGGATCCTTGCTTGATCCGGCGCCTGCCGCTCCCGCCTACACCCTGGCTGCGACCATCACCTCGACGCTGTTAACGGGGCATTCTCCACGCGGACCGTTTGCAGCTCTAAGGGGGGGATCTCCTGCAACAATAACTTGGTGAGGATAGACGCCGGAGGTGTCGACACCGACGTAGATCTGGTGCATGCCCAAGTTGAGCCAAGGCACATAAGCCCTAGTGGAGCCAAGGCACCCCTTTATAAGGAGAGGCTTGGGTACTGAGGAGAGGATCGGCTCATTCTATACCGTTAGGCTGGTAGAAATTCACCCTCTCTTCCTGCATATAGCTCAAGGAGCACTTGTAGTCCAAAAAAGGAGAAATAAAGATCTGTATGATAGTCCTTTGTGTGTAGAATTAACTACATCTTCCCTCCCCAGATCCCTCTAGCATCCATTGGCCCCAAACTTTATCCTACCCATGGCATCTGCCGTGCCACCACCACGACATCAATAGTTGGAATGTATAGCAAGTAGAGCTATTAAAGGAGACAATAAACCTAGCATCTACATGCTTATTTGGCAAATGGAGCTTTGGCTAGCTTGCATTTGCAAATATCCTTGTCATACTTTCATAAACAGTTTTTGATTTTCTTTGAAAAGATCCCAATTAAATTATACCATCAATATTAAAGAAATTAGGAAATTAGAATGAGCGAGAAAAATGTCATGAACTCAATATCAAGCAACTCAGATGTCCATAACCGGGGACACGGATAATCGATTAGTTTATACACCCCGCATGAGTTAGTATACTTTACCCATGTGACTTGGCCAAGCCAGCTCGTATCACCACTCTCATATTGTGTGGTGATAGGGAGAAGTCCAACATGAGACCGTTCGGAAAGTAGCTCCCCAAACCCGACACGCACCGTACCAACCTACCAAAATTCTACATCTATGGATACGTGGGCTCGAGTTACCATAACCTACTAAGTCCAACCAGCCACCCATTACTTACTAGCACATGGTTGTACACGTAAGCTATAAAAAAAAGAAGCCAATCATTTTTTCTTGATACTTGGGTGCCTTTTCGCAATGATACCACCAAAAAACTTCAATCCCGTCACACCCAGGAGGTTCATTGATTAAGTTTTTTTTAGTTTTCACAAACCAACACTTTTAAAACAACTTTCAAGTGATATAAGCCAGCCCTCGTCTATCATAGCACGGCTAACCACATCTAACAATGGTGGCTCAACTACAAGAGACCCCTACCACATAATAGGATATAGCATACCGGTAGTAGTTCCTATTCATGCATCTACAAAATACACCATAATGTATTAAAAATAGTAGGACAATGATCATGAACAAATTATCATCTACTTTCCTTGGCTGCAGCGGTCGAATGGACAATCCTCACACGAGCAAGCGTTGTACTCATCACAATCTACATGGTACAATTGCAACTCATAAACAATCCAAACACAATCATAGACAAATGCACAAATGCATGCATGAAATCTTAATCCAAGTTTCGGTAGCATATGCAAGTTCTCTATTATTCATGACTACTGATGACATGCATGAAGATTTTGATGCATTGGAAAATCATTTGCTAAGAAATAGTGTCCCAATTAATGGGTTTTAAGGCAAATAATAACCCCTGGTCATGTACTGTGTTGTAAAATCTGGGAAAAATACCTACTGTATGGGCAAGTTAACTTGTGACCAGGGACAACTGGAATCACTCAAAAAGGATCTACAAAACTTTTTGTATAATTAAAATACTCCAGAAATCCATTTATTACTGCATAGATATAAGTACAGTAAACTTGTCATTTTAATTCAGAAATAGATTCTACATTTTCTTGTGATTCTGTATACATATTATTTGCAATTTTCTGAGCAATACTTATTTTTTATGATTTTATTACTCTAATTAGGCCCATTATACCATTTAATTAATCACAACAAAACCTTACTGCAAAAGTCTTAACTAATTATATAACAATGTTCTACGTAAAATTGTGAATCCAACGGTATATTATTTAGGATTTTTGGACCTATATATCAATTATTATAGATTTTACAAATTCTAGCCTTTTTCTGCAATTTCTTGAAATTATAAAAAGAATTTCTTGCGCAGTCAACGCTCATGATGACACGGCCGGCGACGTGGCGTGCCGTGTTTCGCCGGAACCCCTTCGGGTTGGGAACACATGGTGGCCGTTCGATTTAAAGAAGATCGTGCGGCTCACAGCGAGCATGGCGAAGCTCACCGGAGCGGTCGACGAGGGCGGCGGCCGGCGGTGGTCTGGTGATACTGGAACTCGTTCGGAGGTGCTGCTCGGCTTGGCAGGGGTTACCAGTTCCTCTGGTGTCAACAATATGCTCCCCTTCCTGCTCCTGTAGTCACCTGTGGCGGCGTCGTCCTCGGCTCTGGCGAGAACAACGACGAGAAATCCCCGGCACCACGTGGTTCTTCGGATGGGGAAAAGCGGTCAGGGCGTATCGGTGAACGGAGGAGAAGGGCCCACCAAGAAGAATGAGGGCCGGGGCATTTGGTGGCTCTGTGTTACGAGCACCTACAGAGAGCTTCCAAGCGACAGCGGCGATGGAAAAGAATCCCCGCGGCTAGGGTTTTCGAGGGGTTTGGGAAGAGGGGGGGCGAGGCTTTAAACAAAACGAGGGGGTGCGTGAAGCGATGGACAATTCGGCAAGGTCATTGGCAGAAACTACAGTGGCGGTCGAGTCCGCAACGGAGATGATGGCGGCGAGCGACTGGCAGGTGGGCTCCACCTGCGGCTGCTAGGCCGGTTACGCGCTGTGCGCTGGCGCCTCGCGTTACCCGCCGCTTGGCTGGTGGCTGGAACTAGCACTGCCGGGTGGGCTGCTGGGTTGCCACGGGCCGACGGTCCGGCTGGTCCGCCCGGGTTCTCTCTTTTTTGATGAATGCTGAACTTGCACAGTTAACTGAATTTTCTGAATGTGTTCACTGTCTGTCTAAAATTTCTGGACTGAATTTTTGTCTGAATTTAATTTGGTCATATCTTTTGATCTGCTGCTCCAAATGGGGTGATTCAAAATTGCTATAGATTCGTGTTGGAACCCTCTATGCACCTATGCATCCCAAATGACCATAATATGCCATTCTAACAGATGCAAGGTAAAACCCATGATATTCGTCTATCTATGATGAGCAAGCATTTGTGCGGTGTTTTTGAGAAAAGTTTTTAAAACTAAAATTTTGCAAAGATGATTATGATGAAATGACATGTATGATATGCAGTACTAATTCTAAAAGTTGGGATGTGACAAGACTAACCCCCTTAGGATGAATCTCATCCTCGAGATTCAGCGTGGCTAGCAAATAGGTGTGGGTGGTCCTCTCGGTGGTCATCCTCTCTCTCCCAAGTGGCTTCCTATTCAGTGTGATGGATCCATTGCACCTTGCAAAATCTGATCGTCTTGCTACGGGTAAACCTCTCTGCTGTCTCCAATATCTTGATCGGCTTCTCATATGTCAGTCACTTTCTAGCTGAACCTCCTCTAGTCGCATGTTGTCTCTCAACGGTGTGTCCACCATCTCTAGATGGCACTTCTTCAGCTGGGACACATGGAACACGTCATGAATAGCGGACAGAGCCTCTGGCATCTTCAACTGATATGCAACTTCTCCCTTGCATGCTAAGACCTGGTATGGTCCTATAAACCGAGGTGCCAGCTTACCCTTGATTCCAAACCTCTTAATCCCACGAAGTGGTGATACTCTAAGGTACGCTCGATCTCCGATCTCATACAGCACTTCCTTACGCTTGGTGTCGGCATGGCTCTTCTGTCTCGATTGTGCTACCTTTAGCCTGTCCCTAATCAAAGTGACCTTCTCGTCAGCGTCCTTGATCAAATCAGGCCCAAATAGCTGACACACTCCTACTCCATCCCATAGCAATGGTATCTGGCACCTTTTTCCAGATAGCACATCAAACAACGACGTCTTGACGCTGGTTTGGTAGCTATTGTTGTAGGAAAACTCGGCATATGGTAAATTCGCATCCCAACTAGAGCCATGAGCCAGAGCGCAAGATCTCAACATATCCTCCAAAATCTGATTCACCCTCTCTGTCTCTCCATCTATCTGAGGGTGGAATGTTGTACTAAACTCCAACCTAGTTCCCAATGACTCGTGCAGTTGGTGCCAAAAGTGTGATGTAAACTGGGTGCCTCTATCCGATACAATTCTCTTGGGAACTCCATGCAGGCACACAATCTTGTCCATATAAATCTTGTCTAACCTCACACTCGTGTAGGTAGTCTTCACCGGTATAAAGTGGGCTACCTTGGTCAAATGGTCGACCACTACCCAAATGTCATATCCAGACCTGGTCCTAGGAAATCCCATGATAAAATACATTCCCACTCTATGCCACTTCCAATACGGTACGAGCAATGGTTGCAGCAATCCTGCTGGCTTCTGGTGTTCCGCCTTCACTCTACTGCATACATCATATAAGGCAATATGCTCGGCGATATCTTCCTTCATATTGTTCCACCAAAATCTTTCCTTCAAATCCATATACATCTTTGTATTACCCGGATGTATAGAATATGGCGAGTCATGAGCTTCCTGAAGAATTAGCTTCCTTATCTCCCGATCGTTGGGAACACACAGACAATCTCCATACCACAAGGTTCCTTTCTGATCCTCGCAGAATGTTTTACCTTTCCCTTTGGGTATGTTTTCTCTTATTCCCTCTAGGTTGCTAAATTTCTTCTAAGCTTCCCTTATCCTATCCTGGAGTGTTGGCTTGACCTCCATCGATGCTAAATATCCCTCAGACGCTACTTCCAGTCTAAGCTCCCTGAATTTCTCACATAAATCCTCGGGTAACTCCCCCACAGTCAATCCATTTGCATAGACCTTCCGACCTAGAGAATCTTCTACGACATTGGCTTTTCCTGGGTGATATTGCAGGTTTAGATTGTAGTCCTTGATAAGATCCAACCATCTCCTTTGCATCATGTTCAATTCTTTCTGGGTGAATATGTACTTCAAGCTCTTGTGGTCAGTGTACACATCATAGTGTTTTCCCATCAAATAGTGCCTCCATACCTTGAGCACATGTACAACCGACGCTAATTCCAAGTCATGCGTGGGGTAGTTCCTCTCATGGTGTTTAAGTTGACGCGAGGCATACGACACCACTCTCCCATCTTGCATCAACACACTTCCAAGTCCCTGCCGAGATGCATCACAGTACACTTGGAAATCCTTCTGAAGATCAGGTAAACATAAGACGGATGTGGTCACTAGGCGATGCTTCAGCTCCTGAAAACTATCTTCACACACCTCGGTCCACTCAAATTTCTTCTCCTTCTTCAGTAATTCTATCATTGGCTTCGCGATCTTGGAGAAATTCTCTATGAACCTCCTATAGTATCCAGCAAGTCCCAAAAAGCTCCGAATATCTCCCACATTCTTGGGCGCCTCTCATTCAGTAACTGGCGACATCTTGCTTGGTTCAACGGCAACTCCCTCACCTGACACCACGTGTCCAAGAAATCCAACAGTGTTCAACCAAAACTCGCACTTGCTGAATTTGGAATACAGCTTATGTTCCCTTAGCTTCTCCATAATCAGTCGCAGATGCTTCTCATGCTCAACATCATCTTTGGAATATATTAGTATGTCATCTACGAACACCACCACGAACTTATCCAAGTACTCCATAAATACCTTGTTCATCATGGTCATGAAATATGCCAGAGCATTTTTTAAACCAAAAGGCATAACTGTATACTCATATAAACCATACCTAGTGGTAAAGGCAATCTTGGGAATGTCCTCCTCACGGATCTTCAACTGGAAATAGCCCGATCTCAGATCAATTTTGTTAAAACACCTTTGCTCCTTCCAATTGATCAAACAAATCATTTATGTTTAGCAGGGGGTATTTGTTCTTGATGGTCACTTCATTCAGCGAGCGATAGTCCACCACCAACCTCTTGCTATTGTCCTTCTTCTCCAAAAACAGAAAAGGTGCTCCCCATGACGACCAACTGGGCTGAATAAATCCCTTGTCCAACTACTCTCTAAGTTGTTTCTTTAATTCCTTGAGCTCATCCACATCCATCTTGTAAGGCCTCTTTGATATAGGTCCTTTTCCCGGCATCAAGTCGATGAAAAAATCCACATCTCTGTCAGGTGGCATCCCTAGTAGATCTTTCGGAAACACATTGGGGTAATGCCTTATTACATGCAATGTGTCCATGCTAACACCCTTAAGATAATTTAACTTGCACCTTCCTAGTCGCACCGACGACTTGAACCTAATCCTCTTTCCATCCGGGGTTTTGAGCGAAACTGCTCGTTGTGCACAATCTATGTGTCCCTCATGCATAGACATCCAATCCATGCCTAGTATTACATCTAGACCTTGTGACTCCAATATTAATAGATGTGCAGTGAAATTGTGTGCTCCAATCCTCACAATTAAGTCGCGGCATCCCGCACTAGCTATCATTTACCCTCTAGGTGAGCTTACTCTAATAGACCCTTTTAGAGACTCCGTAGGTAACTTATACTTATCCACAAATGCCCTTGATATGAATGAATGTGAAACACCAGTATCAAAAAGAATAAGAGCAGGGTGGGAGTTGATTGGAAACTTACCAACCACGAGTTCAGGCTCATCTGGGATCTCATCCACATTCATCTGGTTCACTGTGGCCTTCTGGTTGGCACCTGGCTTGGCTCCCAGTCCCTTCTTCTATGGGAAGTTGTCAGCATAATGTCCTTTTTGGTTGCACTTGAACCATAGCACTTTGCGCAGGTCCTTCTTCACATAGTGCGATCACGGTTGCGGCCGTTTCCATTGTGTCCTATAGAATGGTGAGTGTGTCCTCCCTTGTGGCTGTGGTGGCCGCTCCTATGAATCTCATGGCGATGTCCATTTCCTCCATGGTGGTGGCGGTCATGGCTTCCATGGTTCCCATCGTCACTTCCTCCATGCCTAGAGTATCCATCATAAGAAGTGCGAGACTTGTGGTGAGAGCCATAGTGGTGGTTGTTGTGCTTCCTCTTGCGTTTTTCCACCTGTTTATGCTTTCCCTCCAGAATTCTAGCCTTATCCATAAGCTCTTGGAAAGTGGAGCAATAGACCATAGACATTTGCAACGAGAGCTCATCACTGAAGCCATCCAGGAACCTATCTCTCCTCTTGGCATCAGTGTCGACATCCTTAGGGGCATAACATGATAGGTTGTTGAATTCCTCTATGTATTTTGCCACAGTGCGATTGGTTTGGCGCAAGTTGCATAACTCCTTCCTCTTTAGACTCAGAACCCCTGAAGGAACATGGTTGGTCTTGAAACCTTCCTCAAACATGGCCCAGGTAACTGTGTCCAGCGGGTGGGTGATCTGGAAAGTATCCCACCACAAAGAAGCTGGTCCTCCCAGTAGGTGAGCAGCAAACCTCACATTTTCAACATTAGTGCATCCAACAGTTACCAGATCCTTGTTCACCGAATGCAACCAGTCAAGAGCAACCATTGGTTCAGGTCCAGTAGAGAACTTTGCTGGCCTTAGCCTCAGAAACCTTGCAAGTGCATCACCCTGGGGCTGGTTGTTCCCGTTGTTGTTATTGTTGTTGTTGTTCTGGGCAGCCATGAATTGGGTCATCACCTGAGCTAGATGCACCTATGCTCCTACGAGTCGATCCATTTTAGTGGGTTGACGGTGGGAAGACATCTACGGTTCAGCACATTGTAAGTTTAGAAAGAAACATCTACGAAAATTAAGATTCTACCCTTGCATTATGATCATACAACAACAAAACAATCACATAAAATCACAAACAAGCATCACATCAGCAATCATGCAAACAAGCACTATTCTAGGGGTTTATCCTAGCAATATACATCTAAAAAATTGTCTAGAGGCAATTGCAACAGCTATAAACAAACAGGCCATCAAAAACATAAAACACGAAATCTGCTAGAACAGTCCAGCACTGTTCACAAGTTTTTTTGCCTGACTTAAACTCATTAGAAAATTTAGAGGATTTTTGTGTATATAGTACAGGAAATTTCGCACCAGACCCTATTATTTTATATTTATTCCAGTTACCAATAAAATATGAAAAATCGTATAGTACATCAGGTACAGCAGAAAACTACAACAGAAATATGATGAATTTTAACCAAAACTTTGCCATAACTGATTTATAAATTAGCACAAATATTCCTGAACCTTTAGAGTACACAATAGAACATCCCTAACACTTTAACTAATAGTAAAAAAAATTATATTGGTCGAGGCCTTAATACTAACAAAGTATCCTAACAAAGACTAATTGGTGGCCATCTAACTACTTCATGAAGAGGTTGCAGTAGGTCTTTTAATCCATGCGTTGGCGCTTCAGTCCATGAGCTATCCATGGCGGTGGTGTGTACACCTCCCCTGAATCCTTGCTTGAGACCTCGAAATCCACCTCCTCGGGATCCTCTTCTTCTTCCTCATCCTCTACTGCAACAGCAACTACTTCATCTCCTACACCATCGTTGTCTCCATCATCATCTTCATCCTCATCTCCGTCGTTGTTCCCTTCGTCATCATCATCATAATAATTTCCATCCTCTCCATTGTTGTCATCACCAGGTGGGGGATTCAGCTGTGCTTGGAGAGCGGAAATTTGAGCTGCCATATCAACAATGGTTTGATCTCTTTCCATCACCACTTGGTTTCTCTCTTGGATAGTTCCATGCAGCTGCTCTATGGCCTGATCCTTCTCCTGGATGGTTCTGTTCAGCTGCACTATGGTCTCATCCCTGCCAATAAGCGCTTTCTCTATGACATTCATAGCGGTGTGCAAGGTATCTATTTCCTGTCCATGAACCACTAGACCGTTGCTGGTATGATCAGCTATTTCCTTTAGCTGCATCACCTTTTGATCTAGAGCCCCATTCACAATCTCCATGTCCTCTTTGTGCCTCTGGCGGGATAGCATGTGGTTCCTGTTGCCTGGGGTAACCACAACGTTCCCATTCTCATCATGTCTTCCAAACTCATGGAAGGGAGAGTTTTTTGGCAGCAGGTGTCGGTGGAGGTGGCACTGGCGTGACAAAGCTTCATGCATAGCCAAGTTTACTCCAAGCTCCCAGGTGTAATACCTCTTGGTGTAGACCAGATGCCCAGGGTTTGGCATGGCGAGATCTCTGAAGATAATAGTGGTGATCACTACTAGAGAAAAGGCTATAGGAGACATGTTTATAGGAGGCACATTTAGACCATATGTGCCTCCTATAAAATAGGCAAGGCACACTCCTTCTCCATGCGCCTCTAGTATAAAAATAGGCGAGGCGCATATGATAAAACTGCGCCTCCTATAATCCCTGTACGAGCGAAATCAAGCAGCCCAAGATTATGCGAGGAGCATTCTAGCATATGCGCCTCCTATATATCAGATAGGCGAGGCGCATATGGGCAGAATGCGCCTCGCATAATCTGTGTGGGCCCGTGTGTTGGTAGGTGCTCGAATATGCGAGGCACATATGGTCATATGCGCCTCCTATATTTGATAATATGTGAGGCGCATATGGTCATATGTTCCTCAAGTAACTCCTGTGGGCCCGGTGGAGGTAGGTGGCCGCATAGGCGAGGCGCATATTGCTATATGCGCCTCCTATAGTTTGAATTATAGGAGGCACATATTGTGCAATATGCGCCTCCTATAACCTGTCACCACCTTTTTCCAGCTTTTTGCACATGAAGCCAACTACCACCCCACTCACTTGTCCCACTTCTTCCTCCTCCACCAAGACAAATCTGGTCGCCCCCTCCTCCTCCCCACCTTATTTCCCCCATTGATTCACCATAGTAGCTCGCTCAACCTCCATTGGTTGACACTCATATGTAAGTGAAGTCTCTTGCTCCTCTAGAGTGCGCCTCAAGTAGCTCATGCAAGCCTGGGTGGAGGTAGGTGGCCGCATAGGCGAGGCACATATGGTCATATGCGCCTCCTCTAGTTCAAAGTATAGGAGGCACATATGGAGCAATATGTGCCTCCTATAGTTTGAAGTATAGGAGGCACATATGGAGCAATATGAGCCTCCTATAACCTAGCCAGATTCAAATTCGAAACAGCCACCTACCACACCTATATAACACCTACCACCTCTCCCTCTTCTACTTGTCCTTCTCCTCCACCTCTGCTCCTTCTCCTCCACCTCTCCTCCTTCTCCTCCTCCATCTCTCCTTCTTCTCCCCTTCTCCTCCTCCTTCTCCACTCTCCTCCTCCTCCTCCTCCTCCTCTTCCTCTTCCTCCGGTGACCTTCTCCTCCTTCGGCAACCACTCCAGCCATGGCCTCCACAACCACACCGACCATCTCCTCCTCCACCTCCGGTGGCCTCATCTTCCTCCACCATCTCCGGTGATCCCCATGGACATGGCCTCCTGCACATGCTTGCGGTGGTAGGTTGTGGCCACGAGCATGGTCTCCCACGAGCTCCGACGAAATTCTAGCCAGATCTAGATCTAGATCTGACCGTCTTTTTTTTTGAAATTCAAAAATAATATACGAGGCGCATTCGAATCAATATGTGCCTCGCATATGCATAATATAGGAGGCGCATATGCAAAGTATAGGAGGCGCATATCAATATGTGCCTCGCATATGCAGAATATAGGAGGCGCATATCGATATGCGCCTCGCATATGTGAAGTATAGGAGGCGCATATCATATGCGCCTCGCATAAAAAATAGGCGAGGCTAAAAGTTAGAGTCGCATACGATATGCGCCTCGCATATGCTTTTAGGTGCGCCTCGCATAAGGTTTTCTCTAGTAGTGGATCTCCCAGGTGTCCTCTCCATACCCATAGGTATATAATATCCTTCCTTTGAACATGGGAAGCGGCACGCCCAATGGCTGTGAGAGCTCTCCCAACTGTCTTGTGAAGGGCCTTAGTGAGTCAATCCCAACATACTCAGTCCTGGTGACTTCTCCCATCTATAATTTAAAAGAGGTAAGTGTGAGAACAGCAAATGATAAGGGTTTACGAGAATGAAAGGCATAAGGATGAAAGACAGAGTTAATATAAACTTTAGTAATTGTATGGCTTCCTATACCAAACCTAGGTCACGATCCTACAGTTGACACAAGGGCTCTGATACCATCTTGTAACACTATAGTGCTAAAAAGACTGTAGCTTCTATGTGACACGCCAATCCTCGGATCAGTTCATTGGCTCACACAGAATAAAGATGAATAACATAGCAAAATATCTGTGCGTCATAAATAACGATAGATCTATAGTAATCATTTATTACAATAATGCTTAGCTCTAAGGCTATCTTAACTTATTCAAGTAGCAACATAAATAAATAACTCCTCCATTCTTCAAATTGCCCACAAGTGAACAAGTGCTGAGTGGAGTATCGCGACCTAATCGATCACTCAGAATCTGAACATCCTGCAACATGAAACGTAGCATCCCCGAAGGGTCAATACTTGGAATGTATGACAAGTAGAGCTGCTTATTTGGCAAGTGGAGCCGTGGCTAGCTTGCATTTGCAAATATCCTTGTCCTACTTTCATAAACAATTTTTTATTCTCTTACAAAAGATCCCAATTAAATTAGCCCATCAACATTAAAAAAATTAGGAAATTAGAATGAGCGAGAAACATGTCATGAACTCAATATCAAGCAACTCAGATGTCCATAACCGGGGACACGGCTAATTGATTAGTATATACACCCTGCAGGGGTTAGTACACTTTATCCATGTGACTTGGCCATCCCAGCTCGTACCACCACTCTCATATTGTGTGGTGATAGGGAGAAGTCCAAGATGAGACCGTTCGGGAAGTAGCTCTCCAAACCCGACACACACCATACCAACCTACCAAAATTTTACATCTCTGGATACGTGGGCTCGAGTTACCACAACATACTAAGTCCATCCATCTACCCATTTCTTACTGGCACATGGTTGGACATGTAAGTTACAAAATAAAGAAGCCAATCATTTTCTCTTGATACCTGGATGCCTTTCTGCAATGATACCACAAAAAAACGTCAATATCATCACACCCAGGAGGTTCATTGATCCCTACCTTTTAGTTTTTAGTTTTTAGTTTTCACAAACCAACACTTTTAGAAACAACTTTTAAGTGATGTAACCCAGCCCTCGTCTACCATAGCACGGCTAAGCACATCTACCTACGGTGGCTCAACTACAAGAGATCCCTACCATATAATAGGATATAACATAGCGATAGTAGTTCCTATTCATGTATCTACAAAATACACCACAATGTATTGAAAATAGTAGGACAATGATCATGAACAAATTAGCATCTACTTGCTTTGGCTGCAGCGGTCGAATGAACAATCCTCACATGAACAAGCGTTGCACTTGTCACAATCTACACGACACAATTGCAACACATATACAATCCAAACATAATCATAGACAAATGCACAAATGCATGCATGACATCTTAATCCAAGTTCCAGTAGCATATGCAAGTTCTCTGTTAAGATGACATGCATGAAGGTTTTGATGCATTGGAAAATCATTTGCTAAGAAATAGTATCCCAATTAATGGATTTTAAGGAAAATAATAATCCTAGGCCGTGTACTGTGTTGTAAAATCTGGTAAAAATACCTACTCTATGGGCAAGTTAATTTGTGACCAGGGACAACTGGAATCACGCAAAAAGGATCTACAAAACTTTTTGTATAATTAAAATACTCCATAAAGCCTTTTATTACTTGCACAAATATAAGTAGAGTAAGCCTGTCATTTTAATTCAGAAATAGATTGTACATGTTCTTGTGATTGCGTAGACATATTATTTGTAATTTTCTGAGCAGTACTTATTTTTTTATGATTTTGTTACTCTAAGTAGGCCATTATACTATTTAATTAATCACGGCAAAACCTTACTGCCAAAGTCTGAACTAATTGCATAACAATGTTCTACATAAAATTGTTAATCCAACTGTATATTATTTAGGATTTTTTGACATGTTGATCAATTACTATAGATTTTACAATTTCTAGCCTTTTTTCTGTAATTTCTTGAAATTATAAAAAGAATTTCTTGCGCAGTCAACGCTCACGCTGACTCGGCCGTCGATGTGGCGCGCTGTGATTCGCCGGTAGCCCTTCGGGTCAGGAACACGCGGTGGTCGTCCGATTTAAATAAGATCGTGCGACTCACAGCGAGCATGGCGATGCTCACCGGAGCGGTCGACGAGGGCGGCGGCGGTGACTTGGTGACGGCGGCTGGCGCCGGTCCGGTGATCCTAGAACTCGTTCGGAGGTGCTGATCGACTCGGCTAGGGTCAGTGGTTCCTCTGGTGTCAACAGGGTCCTCCCCTTCCTACTCCTATAGTCCGCTGTGGCAGCGTCCTCCTTGGCTCCGGCGAGAACAACGGCGAGAAATCCCCGACACCACGTGGTTCTACGGATGGGGAAAAGCGGTCAGGGTGAATCATTGCACGGAGGAGAAGGGCCCAGCAAGAATAATGAGGGACGGGGCATTTGGTGGCTATGCGTTACGAGCACCTACCGAGAGCTTCCAGGTGACGACGGTGATGGAAAATAATCCCCGCGGCTAGGGTTTTCGGGGGGTTTGGGAAGAAGAGGGGCCGAGGCTTTAAACAAAATGAGGGGGTGCGCAAAGAGGTGGCGGTCGAGTCCGCAACAAAGACGACGGTGGCGAGCGACTGGCAGGTGGGTTACACTTGCGGATGCTGGGCCGGCTACGCGCTGCGCGCGGGCGAAGCGCGTTACCTGCCGCTCGGCTGGTGACGGGCACTAGCGCTGCCCGGCTGGGCTGCTAGGCTGCTGCGGGCCAGCAGTACGGCTGGTTCGCCCGGGTTCTCCCTTTTTTTATAAATTATGAACTTGCACGATTAACTGAATTTTCTGAATGTGTTCACTCTCTGTCTAAAATTTCTGGACTAAATTTTTTTCTGAATTTAATTTGGTCATATCTTTTGATCTGCTTCTCAAAATAGGGTGATTCAAATTGATACAAATTCGTGTTGGAACCCTCTATGCACCTAGGCGTCCCAAATGACCATAATATGACATTCTAAAAGATGCAAGGTAAAACCCATGCTATTCATCTATATATGATGAGCAAACATTTGTGCGGTGTTTTTGACAGAAGTTTTTAAAACTAAAATTTTGCAAAGTTGATTACGATGCAATGACATGTATGATACGCAGTACCAATTCTAAAAATTGGGATGTGACAGGAGGCGCTGGCGGCAGGGAGGCGCTAGATGATGAGCGGCAGGGCAGGCCGGGCGAGCAGCGGGGACGAACGGCGGTGCCTGCGAGGAGGCGGTTGTGGTGGCCGGCGGCGGGGCGAGGTATTAGGGTAGGTGGGGTTAGGGTTTAGGTCTAGAGGGAAGTTAGTCTTAGGGTTTGGGGTGGTAGGTGGCTTTGTCGGTTGGGCATTTTTGGGCCTGGCTGGCTAAGCTGCCTCCCCCAGGTTTTATAAAATGTTTCATTGTTTATTTTTAAAACAAAATCCATTTATGTAAATAATGTTTAGACAAAACAAATGTAACACTACGGTTATGAAAAGACCGTAGCTTCTATGTGACATGCCAATCCCTGGATTGGTTCATTGGCCCACAATAGAATAAGATGAATAACATAGCAAAATATCAGTGTATCATAAATAACGAAGATCTAGAGTATCATTATTACAATAAAAGCTTATCTCAAGGCTAGCTCAAATTATTCAGGTAGCAACATAAATATAGTAAATCCTCCATTCTTCAAATTGCCCATAAGTGAACAAGTGCCGAGTGGAGTACCGTGGCCTAAATCGATCACTCAGAATTGGAATATCCTGCAACATGAAACGTAGCAGCCCCGAAGGGTCAATACATGGAATTTATGGCAAGTAGAGGTATTAAAGGAGACAATAGAGCTATCAACTACATGCATATTTGGCAAGTGGAGCTATGGCTAGCTTGCATTTGCAAATACCTTTGTCCTACTTTCATAAACAGTTTTTGATTTTCTTTGAAAAGAATCCCAATTAAGTTAACCCATGAACATTAAAGTAATTATGAAATTGGAATGAGCGAGAAACATGTCATGAAATCAATATCAAGCAACTCAGATGTCCATAACCGGGGACACGGCTAATCGATTAGTTTATACACCCTGCAGGGGTTTGTACACTTTACCCATGTGACTTGGTCAGCCCAGCTCGTACCACCACTCTCATATTGAGTGATGATAGGGAGAAGTCCAAGAAGGGACCGTTCGGGAAGTATCTCCTCAAACCCGACACGCACTGGTCCAACCTACCAAAATTCTATATCTCTGGATACGTGGGTTCGAGTTACCACAACCTACTGAGTCAACCAACCACCCATTTCATTATTGGCACATGGTTGTACACGTAAGCTACAAAATAAAGAAGCCAATCATTTTCTCTTGATACCTGGGTGCCTTTCCGCAATGATACCACTAAAAATTATCAATCCCATCACACCCAGGAGATTCATTGATTATGTTGTTTTTAGTTTTTGCAAACCAACACATTTAGAAACAACTTTCAGTGATGTAACCCAGCCCTTATTCATCATAGCATGGCTAAGCACATCTACCAGCGGTGGCTCATCTACAGGAAAGCCCTACCACAAATAATAGGACATATCATAGTGATAGTAATATCCTACACATGCATCTACAAAATACACGACAATGCATTAAAAATAGTAGGACAACATCATGAACAAAGCAGCACCTACTTGCCTTGGCTGTAGCGGTCGAACGAACAATCCACACACGAGCAAGCGTTGCACTCGTCACAATCTACACGATACAATTGCAATCACATAAACAAACTATACACATTCATATACAAACAATGACAATGAAAGATGCATGCATGACAAGTTTAACATTGCTACAGTAGTATTACATATTCTTATTCAGTATACTTGCTGTATGAATGCATGGGAAATATTTTAAGTGCATAGAAAACAAGGCATGCAATTTTAATTGCCCAACAATAGAGCTAGAAACTAAATAATTGGACACTGCTAATATACTATTTGTAAAATCTTGGAAAAATATCCACTGTGTAGGCATCCTAAAATAGAGCCAGTACCAATTGGAATTACTCAAAAAGGATTTATATAATTCCCTGAGTAATTAAAATACTACAGTATGCCATTATAAAGATTCTGCAAATTCCAATCCTGTAAGTGTAACTTTTTAATTCACTACAAGATTCCTCTTGTTATACTGATTCTAGGGACATCTTATTTCCAATTTTTGGAGTTACAAAACTTTTTCTATGAATTTAATACTCTAAAAAGAGCATTAACTCATTTAATTAACCAGGACAAAATCTTGCTGTAAAATTGTAAACCAACTGTATAGCAATATTCTACGTGATACACTGATTCCATACATATTTTATTTGCAATTTTTGGCCCAGTAGATCTAAAGATATGAATTTTCCAAGATTGGAACTAAATCTGCCAATTAAATTGATTTAAATTTAAACAGTCAACTTTGACTGTTGACTACGCCGACGTGGCGCGCTGACGTGGCGGCTGACTGGTCAACGGACAGGGTTGAATTTTCCACGGTCCATCTGGACCGTTGGATCGAGATCAAAGGGCAGGGGAGGCACGCAAGGGGAAAGCTCACCGGCGGCGTTGGGGCGGCGGCTCCGGGGAGTCTTGGCGGCGGCTGGGCGGCGTACGGGGTCGGTGGCGTGGCGGCGGAGCTTCTCGTGGCGGCGGTGTCGGTCGGTGAGCATGGGGTCGAGCGCGGCGGCCGGCTGGAGCTCGGGCGGCGCGTCGGCGAGCACAGGCGGCGTCGGGTGCCTGCGAGGCGAGGAGGCGTAGGTCAGCGGTGGCCGGCGACGTCGGCGGGTGGCGTGCGAGGCGCGGGGGAGGCGCGAGCGGCGGCGGCGATGACTTACCGCGGCGAGGGCGGCGGCGGCGGTCGCAAATTCCGGCGAGAAATCGCCGGAGATTGGAGGTGGTTTAGGTGGATATATTCGGGGGTTTAGGAGAGGAGGGTTAGGGGTATAAGAGGGGGGTCGCGGGCGGCACGCGAGGTTGGTGGTCGCGCCGAGTCGGCCTCGGCGTCCGTTCCTGCACTGGCCCCGCGCTGACAGGCGGGCCCCAGCTGGCAGCGGCTCTGGCTGCTTGGGCGGCAGCGGTTATCCGCCGTGCGGGCGGCGCGCTGGCGCAGGCTGCTGGCTGCTGCCGCGTGGGCTGCTGTCGCGGCTGGGCCGCTGGGCTGCGGGCAGGCTGGCTGGCTGCCGCGCTGCTTCTCCCTTTTTTTAATTCCTTTTTCTTTTCTTTTTCTCTGTTGAATTTTTATCTGAAAAATCTCTGAAATGTCCAGATTTTTGTGAAAATTTCAGATTGCAATAACTTTTGCTACGAAGCTTCGATTCGGGCGATTCAAAGTGCTACGGGTTCGTGGAGGAATCCTCTATGCACCTGTGCCTTCAATACACTCAAAATTTAATGTTTTTAACAGGAGCATGGTAAAACCAAGCGTTCATGTGTAGGTGTCAAAACGCAAATGCAAGTGATTTGTTTTGCCAAAATCTTTTCAAACTGGAATTTTGCAAGGATGATCATGATGCAATAAAATGAATGCTATGAAGTACCAAATCTAAAATTTGGGATGTGACAAGACTAACCCCCTTAAGATGAATCTCGTCCCCGAGATTCGGCGTGGCTAGCAAATAGGTGCGGGTAGTCCTCTCGGATGTCATCCTCATGCTCCCACGTGGCTTCCTCTTCGGTGTGGTGGCTCCATTGCACCTTGCAAAACCTGATCGTCTTGGTACGGGTAATCCTCTCCGCTGTCTCCAGTATCTTGACCGGCTTCTCCTCATAGGTCAAGTCATGCTCAAGCTGAACCTCCTCTAGTGGCACCGTGTCTCTCAATGGTGTATACACCATCTCCGGATGGCACTTCTTCAGCTGGGACACGTGGAACACATTGTGGACGGCGGACAGAGCCTCTGGCAACTCCAACTGATAAGAAACCTCTCATTTGCGTGCTAAGACCCTATATGGTCCAATAAACCGAGGTGCCAGCTTACCCTTGATTCCAAATCTCTAAATTCCACGCAGTGGCGACACTCTGAGGTATGCTCTATCGCCTATCCCATACACCACTTCCTTGCGCTTGGCGTCAGTGTAGCTCTTCTGCCTTGATTGTGCTACCTTCCGCCTGTCCCTAATCAAGGCGACCTTCTCCTCGGCGTCCTTGATCAAATCAGGTCCAAATAGCTGACGCTCTCCTACTCCATCCCATAGCAATGGTGTCCGGCATCTTTTCCCATATAGCACATCGAACGGCGACGTCTTGGTGCTGGTTTGGTAGCTGTTATTGTAGGAGAAGTCGGCATACGGCAAATTCTCATCCCAACTTGAACCATGAGCCAAAGCGCAAGCTCTCAGCATATCCTCCAATATCTGATTTACCCTCTCGGTCTGTCCATCAGTCTAGGGGTGAAACGCTATGCTAAACTCCAACCTAGTTCCCAATGACTCGTGCAGTTGGCGCCAAAAGTGTGAGGTAAATTGGGTGCCTCTATCTGATACAATACTCTTCGGAACACCATGTAGGCACACAATTTTGTCCATATAAATCCTGGCCAACCTTGCACTTGTGTAGGTTGTCTTCACCGGTATAAAGTGGGATACCTTGGTCAAATGGTCGACCACTACCCAAATAGAGTCATAACCCGACCTGGTCCTGGGCAGTCCTATGATAAAATCCATTCCCACTCTATCCCACTTCCAATCCGGCATGGGCAATGGCTGTAGTAGTCCTGCTGGCTTCTGGTGTTCCGCCTTCACTCGGCTACATACATCACATAAGGCAATATGCTCGGCGATGTCTCCCTTCATGTTGTTCCACCAAAATCTGTCCTTTAGGTCCATATACATCTTCGTATTGCCCGGATGTATAGAATACGGCGAGTCATGGGCTTCCTGCAGAATCAACTTCCTTATCTCCGGATCGTTTGGAACGCACAAAAGATCTCCATACCACAAGGTTCCTTGCTTATCCTCGTGGAATTCTTTTGCTCGATCTTCCGTCATCTTTTCCTTTATTTCGTCTATCCCTTTGTCTCCTACTTGAGACTTCCTGATCCTGTCCTGTAGCGTTGGTTGGACTTCCATTGCTACCAAATATCCTTCTAAAACTACCTCTAGTCTAAGGTCCTTGAATTGCTTGCACAAATCCTCGGCCAATTCCCCAACAGTCAATCCATTGGCATAGACCTTCCGGCTCAGAGCATCTGCTACTACATTTGCCTTTCATGGGTGGTATTGCAGATTCATATCATAATCCTTGATAAGCTCCAACCATATCCTTTGCCTCATGTTCAGTTCCTTCTACGTAAATATGTACTTCAGGCTCTTGTGGTCGGTGTACACATGACAGTGTTTTCCCATTAGGTAGTGTCTCCATACTTTGAGCGCATGCACAACTGATGCTAATTCCAAGTCATGCGTGGGATAATTCCTCTCATGGTGTTTAAGTTGTCGCGAGGCATATGACACCACTCTCCCATATTGCATCAGCACACTTCCATGTCCCTGCCGAGAAGCATCACAGTACACTTGGAAATCCTTCTGAAGATCTGGTAAACACAGAACATGTGCGGTCACTAGTCGACGCTTTAGTTCCTGAAAGCTGGCTTCGCACGCATCTGTCCACTCAAACTTTCTCTCGTTCAGAAGTTCCGTCATTGGCTTAGCAATCTTGGAGAAATTTTCAATAAACCTCCTGTAATATCCAGCATGTCCCAAAAAGCTCCGAATATCTCCCACATTCTTGGGTGCTTCCCACTTAGTTACAGCGGTCACTTTGCTTGGATCAACAGCGACTCCTTCTCCTGACACCACGTGTCCAAGAAATCCAACAGTGTTAAGACAGAATTCACACTTACTGAATTTGGCATACAACTTGTGTTCCCTTAGCTTCTCGTTGTGCACAATCTATGTGTCCCCATGCACAGACATCCAATCCATGCCCAGAATTACATCTAAACCTTGTGATTCCAAAACTGCCAGATGTGCAATGAAATTGTGTGCTCCAATCCTCACAGTTAAGTCGCGGCATCCCGCGCTAGCTATCATATCCCCTCCAGGTGAGCTTACTCTAATAGACCCTTTTAGAGACTCCGTAGGTAACTTATACTTATCCACAAATGCCCTTGATATGAATGAATGCGATGCACCAGTATCGAAAAGTATAAGTGCAGGGTGAGTGTTGATTGGAAACTTACCAACCACAAGGTCAGGCTCATCTAGGATCTCCTCCACATTCATGTGGTTCACTGTGGCCTTCTGGTTGTTGCCTGGCTTCAGTCCCTTCTTCTCCGGACAGTTGTCTGCATAATGTCCCTTCTGGCCACACTTGAAGCATGTCACCTCACTCAGGTCCTTCTTCACAAAGTTGTGATCACGGTTGCGGTCATGTCCACTGTGTCCTCCAGAATGGTGAGTGTGTCCTCCCTTGTGGCTGTGGCGGTTGCTCTTGTGGCTATCATGGCGATGTCCATCGCCCCCATGGTTGTGGTGGTCATGGCTTCCATGGTGCCCATGGTCACTTCCCCCATGCTTGGAGTATCCATCATAAGAAGTGCGAGACTTGTGGTGAGAACCAGAGTGGTGATTGTTGCTCTTCTTCTTGCGGCTTTCCACCTGCTTGTGCTTCCCTTTTAAGATTCTAGCCTTGTCCATAAGCTCCTAGAAAGTGGGACAATAAACCACCAGCAGCTGCACTGAAAGCTCATCACTGAGGCCATCCAGGAATCTCTCCCTCCTTTTTGCATCAGTGTCAACATCCTTAGGTGCATAACGAGACAGGTTGTTGAACTCAATATTCTCAGCCACGGTGCGGTTGGTTTGGCGAAAGTTGCGAAATTCCTTCCTTTTCAGGCTCAGAACTCCTGAAGACACGTGTTTGGTCCTGAAACCTTCCTCAAAAATTGCCCAAGTCACAGTGTCCAGCGGGTGGGTGATCTGAAAAGTGTCCCACCACGAAGCGGCTGGTCCCTCCAGTAGGTGAGCGGCAAATCTCACCTTCTCAACATCCGTGCACCCAACAGTTACCAGATCCTTGTTGACTGAACACAACCAGTCGAGAGCAACCATCGGCTCCGTTGCAGTAGAGGACTTCACTGGCCTTAGTCTCAGAAATCTAGTAAGTGCATCTCCTTGAGGCTGGTTGTTCCCATTATTGTTGTTGTTCTGAGCTTCCATGAACCGGGTCATAACTTGGGTCAACTGTGCCTGAGCTGCTCCAACTCAGTTGGTTGACGACGGGGAGGCATCTGCGGTTCAGCACAGGTAAGCTTAGAAAGAATCGATTACTAAAACAGGATTCTACCCATGCATTATGACCAAACAACAACAAAACAATCACAGACAATCTCAAGCAAGAAACACATCAGCAAACAAATGATCCAGCAACATCCCAGGGGTTATCCTAGTAGTATATGTCTACTGAAATAGTTTTTAGAAGGGTTGGCAACAGTTATCTACACAAAAGGTCAACAAATCATTAAAAACAGGAATCTGCCAGAACAGTCCAGCAGTGTTCACGATTTTTTCTACATGACTTAAACTCGTCAGGATTTTTTTTCTGATTTTTGTGTATACAATACAGAGAGTTTCGAACCATCCCTATTTGTTTCAGATTTTTCCCAGTTATCAGTAAAATATTAAAAATCGTGCAGTACAGCTTTGTCAGCAGAAAACTGCATCAGGAAAAACTCAGACATCAACTAAAACTTGCCATAACTCTTCTATAAAATTCGCACAAATAATCCTGAGATATTGGAGTACACATAGGAGCAACTAAACACTCTTAAGCTAACAGTAATTAAGTTTTACATTGATCGAGACTAAACCTAACGATTACCTAACGAAGACTAGTTGGTGGGCATCTATCTACTTCATGAAGAGGTTGCGGTAGGTCCTCGCACTCATGCGTTGGCGCTTCTGTCCACGAACCAACCATGGCGGCGGAGTATACACCTCTCCTGAGTCATCACTTGAAATCTCGAACTCCACTTCTTCTGGGTCCTCCTCTTCTTCTTCATTCTCTGCTGCGGCTGCAACAGCTTCATCTCCTCCACCATCATCGTCTCCATCATCATCATCCTCGTCCTCATCATCATCATCATCATCATTGTCCCCACTGTCATCATCATCATCATGGTTTCCATCATCTCCATTGTCATCATCAGAGGGTGGATTCAGCTGTGCTTGGAGAGCGGCAATCTGGGCTGCCATATCTTCAATAGTCTGGTCCCTCTCCTGGACGGTACCTTGTAGCTGTTGTATGGTCTGGTTGTTTTCCTGCACGGTCCCATAAAGCTGTGCTATGGTTGCATCCCTGCCTATCGGGGTATTCTTCAGAACATCCACAGCTTCATGCAAGGTGTCTATCTCCTGTCCCTGGACCACCATACCATTGCTAGCAAAATCTGCTATCTCCTTTACCATCACCACTTTCTCAGCTAGAGCTCCATTCTCCCTTTCCATATCTTCTATGTGCCTCCGACGGGGCGGCATGTTGTTCCTGTCTCCCGGGGTAACCACAATGTTCCCATCCTCATCACGCCTTCCGTAGTCACGGTAGGGTGAGTCTTCTGGCAGCAGGTGTCGGACAAGATGGCACTGGCGTGACTGGGCTTCATGCAGGGACAAATTTATTCCAAGCCCCCAGTTGCAGTATGTCCTTGTATAGATCAGATGCACAGGGTTTGGCAAGGCGGCATCCCTGAATATGGAAGTGGTGATCTCCCATGCATCCTCGCCATATCCATAGGTGTACAACCTTCTTCCCTTGAACATGGGCAGTGGCAATCCCAATGACTGCGAAAGCTGTGCCAACTGTCTTGCAAAGGGCCTCGGTGACTCCATTGTCGCATACTCAGTCCTGACTTCTCCCATCTATCAATTAAAAGAGGAAAGTGTGAGAATAGCATATGGTAAGAATTTACGAGAGTGAAAGGCATAAGATGAAAGACAGAGTTAATATAAACTTTAATAATTTCTATGGCTTCCTAATCCAAACCTAGGTCATGATCCTACAGTCGACACACGGGCTCTGATACCATCTTGTAACACTACGGTTCTGAAAATACCGTAGCTTCTATGTGACATGCCAATCCCTGGATTGGTTCATTTGTCGTGGGAATGACCACGGCAGATGCTGCAATCGGCAGCGAGTAGTAGAACAAAGGGCAAGGGCAGCCAGCCATCTGCGGTGCGAGATGAGGGCGGAGATACAGGGTTTTACCCAGGTTGGGACCCCGGAGGATAAAGACCTACTCCTGCTAGATTGTATTATGATGGAGGTACAATGGGGCGAGCTCGACGGCTAGGCAGCGAGTCGCTTGGGTGGATGATGGAACGTACCTTTACACGCCCTGTAGGGAGGTTTATATAGACTCACCCTCCCCTAGGGTTTACATATCTCAACCAAATCAGTTAAGGTTTCGGTACTCGTTTAACCTAATTCGACTGGGCCTATCTACTCTCCTGGGCCTTCAACTTCCAGTCTCTTGGATCCACGCCAGGTCTTGATCCAGTCGCCATCTTGCAGGCCCACTCGCCAGTTCCTAGGCCAGTCGGAAACGTCCTGCTGGGTATACCCCGGTAGGCATATCCCCATCAGTAGTCCCCGAGGCCGTCGTCGATTGGGCGCAGGTGGTTGCTGGCAGTCGGAGCATACGGGTCCAATGCGGACACCCAGTCGAATCGGTGGCGGGCTCCTGAATAAAGGAAAAAACTAGTCACTATGGTCGCAGCTCGGCGAACGGGTCGGCGAAATATTTAGTCACTGTCGTAGTGATTGGGTCGGCGAGCCGAGTGGCTGAAGTTGGACCGTTAAACGCAGTCAAAACTAGCCGCTGGGGTAATCCAACGGTAACTTTTGGCGTAATCACCGCGTAGTAACGGCTTCCTGATTTGGCGGGTAACAACCACTATATAAAGGGAGTGGTAGGCGACCGGAGAACCACCCCCTCGTCATTTCCTCCGATTGCGCGCACCTCCATTTTCGTCCGCATCGCGATCCAGCCGACTCAAAATCCTCCGACCTCCACAAACCTTTCCGCCAATGGCCCCCTCCACCGAACCATGGGGCAGGTCCAAGTGTACGAGAGCGCTACTGGCGTCTTTCGAGGAGGCCGGGATCCTGCGCGCCGGCAGGTGGCGCATCCCCGCGGCCGGAGAGGTGACTCCGGACCCGCGCGAGGGAGAATTCGTCTGCTTCACCAGCCACCTGGAATGGGGGCTGGGATTCCCCACATCTCTCTTCTTCCGGCGCTTCTGCGCCTTCTACGGGATCCAGCCATCGGACCTGGGCCCGCACAGCATCGAGCAGCTCGCCATTTTCGTGGCATTTTGCGAGTGCTACCTGGGCTACAGGCCCTACTTCCCCCTGTGGCAAGATCTATTCCATGGGAGGATCAGTCGCGAAGGAAGCAGGCGGCCCAATGCTTGCTGCGGGTGGCTTGACGTTTCAGTTGAAGTCGAAGGCCTCTTTTTTGATCTGATGCTACCCGCCAAGGCGGCGAGCGAGTGGAAAAAGTCTTGGTTTTACGTCACCGAGGCGACTCCCGACGGCGAGGTGGCGATCCCAAGATACTCCGCCGACCGGCCCGAACCGCGCTGACTCCAAGTTGGCAAGCTTCCAACAGACCAGCGGATGGTCGTGGATGAGATGCTTCAAACCATTCGCGGCCTGAAGAAGAAGGGTCTTCAGACCATCAACTTGTACAACTGTTGGCTCGGGCGGCGACTCGTTCCCCTGGCCCGCCGTGACCATTATATGTACGAGTACACGGGCCGGGAAGATTCGACAAAATCCTGCCTCGCCGAGTGGAAGCTCGAGGACTACATCCCAGCGTTGAAGAAGATCACCCAGGCAGTGTACCTGGACGCAAAGGCCGGGGTCGCCCCCTACACCACGAAGCATCCAGCCCCGACGGTAAGTCATTTTCTATCATTCGCAGTCGTAGTTGAAGCTGTCGCGGTTATACTGATACTGTCTCATGACTATTGCAGTTATTTCAAGTGGTGGAAGGGTGGCTTCCGCCCGCGGACGACGAGAATGCGAGCTCGTCCGTCCAGGACGGGGGCGAATCGCCTCCTGCCAAGGGCGGCGTCCAGAGCGACAGGAGCGATGACAACGACGAGTCCGAGGAAGAAGCCGTCCCACTGGTTCGCAAAACTCGCGGGCAGCGTCAGCGCGAACTTGAGGCGAGTAGAAGCCTTGAACGCCATGATGATGACGACGACGAGCTTCCCGAGCATACCTCGCGTCGCGAGGCTACTCCGTCGAAAAAGAAGAAGAAGAAGGAAGTGAAGGCCCCTCCAAAGAGAAATACGAAGCCGGCGAAACAGGCATCTCCGCCTCGTTCGGCGAGTAGTTCCGACACCACCAGCCTGGCCAGGGACGAAGCGCCGCAGACGACGGCAGCACCGGATGCCACCGCCGTCCTGAGTGAGGTACCTCTGGCCTCGATTCCCCCCCCCCCCCCCCCGTTCGCCCCAGTCTCTGGGTCTGGTGCTGCTCCGGACGCGGCGGCTTTGCCTCCCAGGAGAGCTCCTGCCGAAAACGTTTCGGAGGCTCCTGTCGCGGCCTCGTCAACGAAGAGGTCGTCCATGTCTTGGGCGCATGATGTCCTGGAAATGGGCCTCAGTCGTAAACTGGGCCCCGAACTGGAGAAGCCGGCTAGCATCCGCACGGGGCTGCGGTTCATACCAGTCGCCAAGTAAGTTTTATTCACCTGCCTTGCTATTCGTTGTACTCGGACCACTTTGTTCATGTAATCAATTTGTAGGACTGGAGTTAAAAATATAGGCCACCCGTCCGTGGCCAAAGTGCGCCAGTCGTCACCGAGGAGGACCCCTCTCGGAAGAGGAAGGCTGATGAGGTCGTTGCCCCCACGGATAGTGCCAAGAAGGCCAAGGGCGACAACGTCGTCATGGTGTCTGACGACACAACGATTGCTCCGAGTGATCCTGTGGCAGAGGCGGCCTTGACGATCAAGGAGGGTGCGTCCTCGCCTGGGGTGGCCGAGCCGGCCTCTTTTGGTGCCGGCGCATCCATTGCGACCTTCCCGCGCTTCATGGCCAGAGCGGCTACGGCGAGTGGTACCACGCCCTCGAGCCGCGCACCTAGGGTCGCCGAAACGGAGGTCGAACAGCGTCGCGGGCACACTCCGGCTCTTCTCGCATCCGTGGACGCGATACAGCTTCATGGCATGCTTGGCGCAGCCATCCAGGTATGTCCAGTCCCCGAGGATCGGGCCGCTGAATTGCAGTGGTCGGATTCTTTTAGTGTCTCGTTTTTATTTCTCGCGTCCAGTCCCCGAGTGCGCAATCACAGAATTTTAGCGGGTGGGCACTTAGGATTTTGGATCTCCAGTCCCCGAGTGCCTAGTCGCTGAATTTCAACGGGTGGGTGCTTAGGGTTTTTGATCTCCAGTCCCCGAGTGTCCAGTCGATGAATTTCAGCGGGTGGGCACTTAGGATTTTTGATCTCCAGTCCCCGAATGTCCAGTCGCTGAATTTCAGCGGGTGGGCACTTAGGATTCTGTTTTTGTTAATAGTTTGACTTTTGTACAGGGTTTGCAGCGTGAATCAGCTGATCGGCTTGCTGCAAAGTGTCGCGCGGAGAAGGAACTTGTGGCCGTCCAAGAGGCGAACAAGGGACTCCAGGCGATTGCTGCGAAGGCAGAGGAGGTCCTCCAGGGCCTTGTCCCAGCGAGTGAATTGACGGCAGCTCAGTCTGTGTTGAGCTCGGCTGAGAAGCGGATCGCCGACCTTGAGCGCGAGCTGAAGGAAGTGAAGGAGGAGGCGAGTTCGGCGGATGGGCGAGCCAAGGCTGCTGTTACAGCCGCCGCTGAGGAGCGTAAGGTCTCTGACGCCCTTGTTGCTGGGCTTCAAGACGACTACTCCTCTCTTCAGAGCTTCATCACGGATCTCTCCCGTCCTTTGATTGGTGAGTGTGCCTACCTCTGCCTGTAATATTTGCATTGTGTAATCTTTGACGTACTCACTGCCACCCTCTGTCCACAGGTCGGATCATCGACAGCGCGGAAGAGGCGTAGTCGTTCGACACGCGGCAATGTGTGGCCACGCTGGTCGACCTGGCCACGTTGTCCGCGGCATGTATTCGGGCGTATCTTCAGGAGATGTCGCCCACGGAAGTGATTCCTAGCGACCTCGTCAAGGTGTGGCGATACTTGGAGAAGGCGCCGTCGGTCGTCGAGTTCATGACGCGGTCGGCGTTCTGGCGCGGGGCGGCGATGGCGCTTAGCCTTGGGCTCGCCCACTTCCCGGAGGATTTCGACTTGGACGACGTGACGAGTGGCTACCCATTGTCGACGGGCTCGGTGGAGATCGCCGAGGTGCTAAAGATGACGGACCGCGCCACCGTATACTCCGATCGCGTCTGGGCAATGGGCGACCTCCTTCCTTATCAAGAGACGATCGTCGCACCCAACGACCTCGAGCCGCAGCACCGGGACTTCAAGATCGAGCAGCCCTTCCGTGTGGCGATGGCGGGTGAGCTGACGACGTACCCGTCGAACCCTTACACTCCCTTCATTCGCAACCACAAGGGTGGCGGCGAGTCGACATCGAAGCCTGCGGAATAAGACATTGTGCCCTAGGGCGTTAGTAGCAGTTCGACCATTGGGTGCACCTTGTACTTTGTAACAACTATGATCTGCTATAATGGGATATCGTGTTATTTTGTGAATTGTTGTGTGTGTGTGATTGAGGGTTGCACGAGTCCCCGAGCGCGTCCGCCCTTTTTATGGGGTTTACCTCGTTTGTTATGTGTTTGTGGTTTTGAACGTTTTGTTGTTGAGGTCGACTCGCCCAAGCTTGGAAAGCCAGTCGCAAGGCGACTCCCATAAGTGCTTTGTACTTCACCGTTTTCCCTTGCGCGAACGAGGTCGGGTAGCCGAGTCCCCGAGCGTGGTACTTGGTTGTTCTAGGTGCGACTCTAGGGTGGGTCAGGACTAGGCGCGTCAGAGTAAGCGCATCACTCCTGCCTGGCCCGTTGGGTCAGTCGCATGGCGAGTCCTGGGCACACTCTCATACTTGGCGTTTTCCCTAGTCGCTCGCGCTGAACTGGTCGTCAGTCCCCGAGCGTGGTACTTGGCCGTTCGAGTCGCTGTGTCTAGGATGCGGAGGATCGTGGTCGCTGTGAGGAGCGAAGGCAGTTGTCTTGGCTTGTCAAGCCAGTCGAGCTAGGCGACTCCAATGGGGCTCCGGGTAGGCGTTTTTCATGGACGTTACGAGACCTGGGGTAACCCAGTGCCCTCGTAGCGCAGTACTTGGCCGTGCCGATCGCTATGCCAGAGGTTGACTCCTGCAGTTAGCTTGGTGCTGCTAATACGAGTGCGAGTGGCACAAGACATGGAGAGTAAACACAATTGGTGGTGACCAATATGTTTTATTTCATAGCGACTAGAGGATACATATGTGGAGTTCTAGGAGTAGAACTTCTGTAGGAGGTTTACATTGCATGGTCGCTTGACGTCGAGTTTTCCGTCCCCGCGGACATCGGTGAGGTAGTAGGCATCGTTGCCGAGTACTCGCCCGATGGCGAATGGTCCCTCCCACGGGGGGAGAGCTTGTGCATGCCCTTCTTGTCCTGGATGAGGCGTAGCACCAGGTCGCCTTCCTAGAAGGTGCGAGTTTTCACCCGCCGGCTATGGTAGCGGCGGATTCCTTGCTGGTAGATGGCAGTGTGGGAGCGAGCTAGGTCGCGTGCCTCGTCGAGTTGATCGACTCCATCTTGACGTGTGAGTTCGTTCGCAGCATCCGTGTAGTGGACGACCCTTGGCGAGTCATGCTCGAGGTCGGTGGGCATGACTGCCTCGGGGCCGTACACAATGAAGAAGGGGGTGAACCCTGTCGACCTGTTGACTGAGGTACGGATACCCCAGATGACGGAGGGTAGCTCCTCGACCTAGCACCCGGCCGTGTGCTCGAGCGGTACTTGGAGCCGCGGCTTCAGGCCGTGGAGGATGCTCTGGTTGGCCCGTTCCGCCTGGCCGTTGGACTCCGGGTGGGCGACTGACGCGAGGTCGAGGCGGATGTGGTGTTCCTCGCAGAATTCGGCCATGGCTCCTTTGGCGAAGTTGGTGCCGTTGTCCGTGATGATGCTGTTTGGGAACCTGTAGCGATATATGAGCTCGCGTAGGAATTTGGTGGCGGTCTTCCCGTCGCATTTCCGGACTGGCTTGGCCTCCACCCACTTTGTGAATTTGTCAACCGCGACCAGGAGGTGGGTTAAGCCGGAGGGGGCCTTTTTGAAAGGGCCTACCATATCCATACCCCACACGGCGAATGGCCAGGTGATGGGGATTGTCTTGAGCGCTGAGCTCGGCACGTGTGTCTGGTTGGCGTACTTCTGGCACCCGGCGCACCGCTGGACAATGTCGACGGCATCGGCGTGTGTGGTGGGCCAGTAAAACCCGTGCCGCATAGCCTTTGCGACCAGAGAGCGGGCCCCGACGTGGTGGCCGCAGTCGCCGGAGTGGATGTCGTGGAGGATCTTGCGTCCTTCGACGGGTTGGACGCAGCGTTGGAACACGCCGGTCACGCTGCGCTTGTGGAGCTCGCCGTCGATGATGGTGAAGGATTTGCATCGACGTGCAACCATCCGGGCGTCTGTCTCGTCTGCCGGCAAGGTGCCAGCCTCTAGGTAGGCGATGTACGGCTTGGTCCAGTCGTCTGGCTCGGCGATGAGTGCGACCAGGGCTGCCTCTGGTTGCAGCGGGACTCCGATGTCGATCTCCCTTGGGGGAGAGACCGACGGCTTGGTGATCGTGTCGAGGAAGACCCGATGCGAGAGAGTGCGTCGGCCTCCTCGTTCTTCCGCCTGTCGATCCACTCGACGGAGTAGCCTGCGAAGTGTCCACCCAGCTTGTCTACAGCTTGGCGGTATGCCGCCATGGTAGGAGAGACGGCGTCGCAAGTACCGACGACTTGCCCAGCGACGAGGTCGGAGTCTCCGTAGCAATGTAGGCGGTTGACATTCATCTCCTTGGCAGCTCGCATGCCGTGGAGTAGTGCCTCGTACTCGGCCATGTTGTTGGTGCAGGGGGTGAAGTCGAGGCAGAGGATGTAGCGGAGATTGTCGCCCTTCGGGGAAGTCAGCGCGATCCCTGCTCCTGCACCGTCCGTGTTCTTGGAGCCGTCGAAGTGCAGGCTCCAGTAGTGGAGGTATGGAAGCTTTTCTGGCTGCTGGGCCTCTTCCCAGTCGGCGATGAAGTCCGCGAGAGCCTGCGACTTGATCGCTTTTCGTGGCTCATACTTGATGTTGTGGACGCTGATTTCGACGGCCCACTTGGCGACTCGCCCGGTCGCCTCACGGTTGCGGATGATGTTCTGCAACGGTGCTGAGGAGACGACCGTGATCGGGTGCTCCTGGAAGTAGTGCGGCAATCGCCGCTGTGCTCTGAAGACTGCGTATACCAGTTTCTGGTATTGCGGGTACCTCTGGCGCGACTCGGTGAGGGCCTCGCTGATATAGTACACTGGTCGTTGTACCGGGCGCTCCTTTCCTTCCTCCGGCCGCTCGACGACCATGACGGCGCTGACGACGCTCTCGGAAGCCGCGACGTAGACCAGCATGGGTTCTTTGTCGACGGGGGCGGCGAGTAGCGGTGCTACGAGTAGCACCTTCTTGAGATCGCGGAGTGCGTCGTCCGCCTCCTTGTCCCACTGGAAGGTGGGGCTCTTTTCGCATCAGGCGGTATAGGGGCATCGCCTTTTTGCCCAATCGGGGGATGAAGCGGCTGAGAGCCGCGACTCGCCCGGCCAGCTTCGGGACGTCGCGCAGGCACTCGGGTTTGCCGAGTCGAGCGATCGTGTCGATCTTGGTGGGGTTCGCCTCGATCCCGCGCTTGGAGATGACGTACCCCAGTAGTTGCCCTGCTGGTACACCAAAGGTGCATTTGCCTGGGTTTAGCTTTATCTTGTATTTCCGCAGGTTGGCGAATGTTTCCGCCAGGTCGGCGAGTAGATCGCCCTGGCGAGCGGACTTCACTAACACGTCGTCGATGTAGATGTGGATATTGCAGCCAATTTGGCTCGCAAGGCATTCCTGCATGCACCACTGGTAGGTCGCACCGGCATTCTTGAGGCCGAAGGTCATGGCGGTGTAGCAGAAAGCTCCAAATGGTGTGATGAATGCCGTCTTTTCCTCGTCCTCGATAGCCATCTTGATCTGGTTGTACCCAGAGTAGGCGTCGAGGAAGCACATCGACTCTGAACCCGCGGTCGAGTCGATTATTTGGTCGATCCGCGGGAGGACGAACTGCTCCTTCAGGCAGGCGCTGTTTAAGTTTGTGTAGTCGATACACATCCTCCAGGTCCCATTTTTCTTCTCGACCAGGACTAGGTTTGCCAGCCACTTGGAGTATTTGATTGGCCGGATGAAGCCTCCAGCGAGTAGACGTTGCACCTCCTTGGTGATGGCTCGGCGGCGCTCTTCATTGAAGTGCCGCAACGACTGCTTGACGGGTCGCACTTTGGGGTCGGCGTTGAGTTTGTGCTCGGTGAGTTCCCTAGGGACTCTAGGCATGTCAGAGGGCTTCCATGCGAAGATGTCCCTGTTCTCACGGAGGAACTCGATGAGCGCGCCTTCCTATGCTGGGCTCATGCCTGTCCCGATCGTCACCGTCTGGCTGGAGTCGCCTGGGACCAGCTTGACGGTGCGGGTGTGCGTCGTTGCCTCGAAGGCTGAGGTGTTGGTGCCCTCCGAATTGGGATTCTTGAGTATGGTGGGGTCGTCGTTGTTGACCCCGCTCACGTACTTGGCGAGCTCGTCGGCGTGGTTGGCCTCTGCCGCGATGACGGCGTCGGCGAGTTCGGCTCCTTTGGCCTCGCACTCGGCGGCCATGTCGGGGTTGTCGTTGATGGTGATGACGCCGCGTGGCCTGGGGAGCTTCATCACGTTGTACGCGTAGTGGGGCGCTGCCATGAACTTGGTGAACGCCTGGCGCCCCAGGACGTAGTGGTAGGGGTTGCCGAAGGGTACCACCTCGAAGACGATCCGCTCGGTGCGGAAGTTTGCTGGTGTGCCGAATGTAACTGGCAGCGTGACCTTGCCGATCGGGTACGCCTTCCGACCGGGGACGATGTCGTGGAACGTGGTGTAGGTCGTCTCGACCATCGACTGCGGGAGCCGCAGTTGCCTGAAGGTGTCCAGGTACAGGATGTTGATGGAGCTGCCACCGTCCATCAATGTCTTGGGGAGCCAGTAGTCTACCACCTTAGGCTTGACCACTAGGGCGACTCGGCCTGGGTACTCGATGCGTGGCGAGCGGTCCTGGCGGCTCCAGGTGATGGGCTGCTCCGACCAATTGAGGAACTGGGGAACGTCCACCTGGGCCACCGCGTTGACGGCGACGGCGCGGGCGATGACCTTCTTCTCGCGCTTCGTGTTGAAGCCTGTGAAGGTGTGGAGCGAGCCGGCCACACTGCCGAATTTTCCGCCGTTTGGCGGGTTGTTGTCGGGGTCCTCCCGTGCTCGCCGTGCCTTCTTGATCTCCTTGAGAGAGGGGCAGTCGGCGGTCGTGTGCATGGCAGGCTTCCCTTCCCTGCTATGAAACGCACAAGGCTGGTTAAGGAGGGCCGCGGGGTCGAACCTTGGTTTCGCCTTGTGGTTGCCGCCGTCGCGGCGTTGCCCTCCGTCGCGGCGGAAGCTCTTGGGCTCGCGTTGCGCGTGCCTGGCGTTGGCGACGAAGTCGACTCGCCCGTCACTGCGGCGTTTGCCGGTGAGGCGAGTGTTGCTGTAGCGTAGGTCGGACCGTCGTCCGTTGTCGTTGCCGCTCGTGCGGCGTTGGCCTCTCGACTCATCGTCGGTTTCCTGGTTTGGGTCTTCCTCCGCGTATCTTTTGGCGATCTCAAGGAGGTCCGGTATGTTGTCGAGTGTGCGGGAATGTCGTTTGAGCTTGGCGACCAAGGGCTCGTAGCGGCACGAGGGTCTTGAAGCAGTGGATCGCGGTGTCCGGGTGGATGCCGACCGCGTTGTACCATAGTTCTTGCCACCGCTGGACCCAGCTGCGGGTCGACTCGCGGGGTCCCTGGACGCATCGTTCCAGGTCCTCGATGGTGGTGGCGCGGGTGTAGGAGCACTCGAAGTTCCTGACGAAGGCATCTCGCATATCTTCCCAGGAGTCGATGCTATTCTGGGGAAGGGTGTTGATCCACTGCCTGCACGTTCCCTCCATCATCAGGGGGAGGTAGCGGGCGGCTAGCAGGTCAGTGTGGCCAGCGATCCCCATCGCCATGAGGTAGGTGTCCAGCCACACGGAGGGGTCGTACGAAGGGTCGTACTTCTCTATTTCCTTCGGCGCTTTGAAGTTCACTAGGTATTTTTCGCCTCGGATCATCGGTCCGAAGCACCTAGGCCCGAGTCGGCTTAGCGACCCCATCGGCTCGCCGTCGCGGCAATTGGTTAGGGTGTGTCGCAGGTCGTCGGGCTGGCGTGCGCGCCAGCTTTGGTTGTTGATGATGTGGGTGCGGGCATCGACTGGCTGACCGTTGGCGGCGACGAAGTTGGTCACTGGCCTGGGGTCGTTGGTGGAGAGTGCCGTGTTCACGGGTCGGTGTTGGAGCTGCAGTGGTTCAGGTGGCGGGCAGTTAAGGGTGTTTGCCGCCAATGGACGGCCGCTTGAGGCCGCTCTGCTGCCCGAAGAGCGCGAGTACATCCGACCCTGTGAGTCGGCGCCTGCGTTTTGTTGCTCGACCGCCTTTGCGAGCAGGGCCCTGACATACTGGATCTGTAGGGCACCGTCGCCGGTGGCCGTGATGTTGTCGGCCGCTGCTCGGCCTGCCACGAGGTTGTCCATCGGGGTGGAGAACAGTGGTAGGCCGTTTGCGTCTCGCTCCCGTGAGGAGACCACTATCCGCGGCTAGTCCCTGGGGGTGCGCGGTTGGGTGGAGGTGGGGTGCCCATCGCCGTCGACCCTGGTGGGGGCCGGGCGCTTCCTCCTGGTGGCGTGTTCTCGCAGATCGCGCGCTCGTCCACGCAGGCCGGGTCATTCTCGTCGTCGAAGTTCCTGCGCCGTCACCTGCTCGAGGCGAAATTTTTCGTGCCTCCGCCAGCTTTAGGCGGAGTTCCTCGACCTCCGTTACTGTGGCGTTAGGAGGGATCGGAGTGGAGAAGGGATCCTCCGGTGGATCGGTGCCAGTCGCCATGTAGGTCGCGGCGTGGCGACCGGTCCCGTCGCGGAGGTCGGCGGAGTTTTCCGACCCGGAGTCGAAGTCGAAGATCCCAAGGATGGAAGGATCCTCGAAGTCTCCCACGTTGGAGACCTAGGTGATGGAGCCCGCGGGTGAAGCCGCGGTGATGGATCCAGCGAGTGACGCCGGGGTCACCGAGTCGGCGTCGTCGTTGAGGGTCGCGTCTTCCGCGGCTGTGGTGTTTTCGGCCACGTCGCTATGGGCCGAGTTGTACTCGGAGGCTAGGCGATGGATCGTGCGGACCTGGCTCTCGGAGAGCCGGTCCCGTGGCGGCGACTCGCGGATGCGAGCCGAGTCCTCCGAGTCGATGACGTCGGTGAGGCCGACGAAGAGGCTGATCCTGCCGACTAGCAAGATCATGCTGTGCGTGACGGGTCGCGCCGCCGGGACGTAGCTGCTCGGCAAGATCTGAAGCATCTCGCCGATCGCTATCATGCGGCCGGTGACGACCGACTCGTTGATGGGCAGATTGGATCTCGCCGCAGAACACCGGCCAGACCAGCCAGGCCCCACGGTGGGCACCACTGTCGTGGGAATGACCATGGCAGATGCTGCAATCGGCAGCGAGAAGTAGAACGAAGGGCAAGGGCGGCCAGCCATCTGCGGTGCGAGATGAGGGCGGAGACATAGGGTTTTACCCAGGTTCGGCCCCCCGAAGGGTAAAGACCTACTCCTGCTAGATTGTATTATGATGGAGGTACAATGGGGCGAGCTCGACGGCTAGGCAGCGAGTCACTTGGGTGGATGATGGAATGTACCTTTACACGCCCTGTAGGGAGGTTTATATAGACTCACCCTCCCCTAGGGTTTACATATCTCAACCGAATTAGTTAAGGTTTCGGTACTCGTTTAACCTAATCCGACTGGGCCTATCTACTCTCCTGGGCCTTCAACTTCCAGTCGCTTGGATCCACGCTAGGTCTTGATCCAGTCGCCGTCTTGCAGGCCCACTCGCCAGTTCCTAGGCCAGTCGGAAACATCCCGTTGGGTATACCCCGGTAGGCATATCCCCATCATCATTGGCCCACAATAGAATAAGATGAATAACATAGCAAAATATCCGTGTATCATAAATAACGAAGATCCAGAGTATCATTATTACAATAAAAGCTTAGCTCAAGGCTAGCTCAAATTATTCAGGTAGCAACATAAATATAGTAAATCCTCCATTCTTCAAATTGCCCACAAGTGAACAAGTGCCGAGTGGAGTACCGTGGCCTAAATAGATCACCCAGAATCGGAATATCCTGCAACATGATACGTAGCAGCCCCGAAGGATCAATACATGGAATGTATGGCAAGTAGAGCTATTAAAGGAGACAATAGAGCTATCAAATACATGCATATTTGGCAGGTGGACCTGTGGCTAGCTTGCATTTGCAAATACCTTTGTCCTACTTTCATAAACAGTTTTTGATTTTCTTTGAAAAGAATCCCAATTAAGTTAACCCATCAACATTAAAGTAATTATTAAATTGGAATGAGCGTGAAACATGTCATGAAATCAATATCAAGCAACTCAGATGTCCAAAACCGGGGACACGGCTAATCGATTAGTTTATACACCCTACAGGGGTTAGTACACTTTACCCATGTGACTTGGCCAGCCCAGCTCGTACCACCACTCTCATATTGAGTGATGATAGGGAGAAGTCCAAGAAGGGACCGTTCGGGAAGTAGCTCCCCAAACCCGACACGCACCGGTCCAACCTTCCAAAATTCTACATCTCTGGATACGTGGGTTCAAGTTACCACAACCTACTGAGTCCAACCAACCGCCCATTTCATTATTGGCACATGGTTGTACACATAAGCTACAAAATAAAGAAGCCAATCATTTTCTCTTGATACCTGGGTGCCTTTCCGCAATGATATCACCAAAAATTATCAATCCCATCACACCCAGGAGATTCATTGATTATGTTGTTTTTAGTTTTTGCAAACCAACACATTAAGAAACAACTTTCAGTGATGTAACCCAGCCCTCGTTCATCATAGCATGGCTAAGCACATCTACCAGTGGTGGCTCATCTACAGGAAAGCCCTACCACAATAATAGGACATAGCATAGTGATAGTAATATCCTACACATGCATCTACAAAATACACGACAATGCATTGAAAATAGTAGGACAACATCATCAACAAAGTAGCATCTACTTGCCTTGGCTGTAGCGGTCGAACGAACAATCCACACACGAGCAAGCGTTGCACTCGTCACAATCTACACGATACAATTGCAATCACATAAACAAACCATACACATTCATATACAAACAATGACAATGCAAGATGCATGCATGACAAGTTGAACATTGCTACAGTAGTATTACATATTCTTATTCAGTATACTTGCTGTATGCATGCATGGGAAATATTTTAAGAGCATAGAAAACAAGGCATGCAATTTTAATTGCCCAACAATAGAGCTAGAAAATAAATATTTGGCCACTTCTAATATACTGTTTGTAAAATCTTGGAAAAATATCCACTCTGTAGGCATCCTAAAATAGAGCCAGTACCATTTGGAATTACTCAAAAAGGATTTATATAATTCCCTGAGTAATTAAAGTACTACAGTAAGTCATTATAAAGATTCTGCAAATTCCAATACTATAAGTGTAACTTTTTAATTCACTACAAGATTCCTCTTGTTCTACTGATTCCAGGGACATCTTATTTCCAATTTTTGGAGTTACAGAACTTTTTCTATGAATTTAATACTCTAAAAATAGCATTAATTCATTTAATTAACCAGGACAAAACCTTGCCGTAAAAGTGTAAAACAACTGTACAGCAATATTATACGTGAGACACTGATTCCATACATATTTTATTTGCAATTTTTGGCCCATAAGATCTAAAGATATGAATTTTCCAAGATTGGAACTAAATCTGCCAATTAAATTGATTTAAATTTAAACAGTCAACTTTGACTATTGACTACGCCCACGTGGTGCGCTGACGTGGCGGCTGACTGGTCAACGGCCAGGGTTGAATTTTCCATGATCCATCTGGACCGTTGGATCGAGATCAAAGGACAGGGGAGGCACGCAAGGGGAAAGCTCACCGGCGGCGTCGGGTGGCGTCGGGGCGGCGGCTGGGCGGCGTACGGGGTCGGTGGCGTGGCGGTGGAGCTTCTCGTGGCGGCGGCGTCGGTCGGCGAGTGTAACTACCTCGGTGAATTACGCTCCTAGTTACAAGTCTGGATGAACGGAAATGGTTGAAATAGTACGGTGGGGCCCAAATGCCACTCACAGGTAGACCTTTTGGCCGTCCCAACCATTTCCAAACATCGGGACAAGAACGGGTGGCGTAATCGGCAGGCGAAGGGATCAACTACATACACAAATGAGTATGTATGCAAGCCACCATACAATAGTACATCAGAGCCATTCCATCTAAAAAGAAAGGAAATATAGCAACGCCATACGGCAAGATCCAAATATCCTAGATAGATATAATAGTTTAGGATATCTCCTCATACATCAACCATCAGAGTATCAAGCGGAAGCGGAAGACAAAATCCGAGTATGGATAAGAAGCAAATCGGCATAAGATGCCCCATAAATAAGCACATCCCGCCCACAGATCTCACGGATCCCCGTTCCCGGAATCTCTACACCGAATGATCGTTGCCCACATCGTCCGTCTCTTCCACCCAGTATCCATCTTGCGAGTGTACCTGTTCATCTGAACCAATAATTTATCGTGTGAGACCCTAGGGGTACTCAGCAAGTCTTTATGCCTCTAAAGGGGACACAACCTAGGGTGACGCAATTGCAGCCAAAGATAAACCCTAACAATTCTATAGATACTCGCTAACCATCCGCCTAACCAGAGATAGACGGATGTCCGTGAATTAATAACAACAGTTATAACAGTTATAATGATAATATCCACAGATCCATCCTCCTCCTCGCTTACCGACGAGGAAGCGGACGAACAACCCCCCATCCGTTGGCAGTTTTATTATCCATTCCGTGAGTATTGCACTATTTACTAGTCAGGTACCTAGTCTAGTCAAATTAAAAGCGGTACTTTAGTTATTCTTGTCTATGATCGAGAAACTTTGCTCCAAGTCGTCCATAACCGCGGACACGGCTTTCAGAAAGTTTTACCCTGCAGGGGTGCACAAATAGCAACACACACTCGATATGCCTCGGAAAAACCAAATCAAAACCCAACGAGGCAGTCACGACAAAGCAATCACAGGATTCAGAAATATTTCAGGGGGCCACCCCATTAAGCTACCCGCGACGAAGTTGGCCGACTCCGAGATGGACTCAAGGTTTGCGCCAATGGCTGTGAACGACTGGGAACCCGAAAATGTGACTGGGCTTGTCGACACCACGAAAACACTCCGCTTTCCTAAACAGTACAGTGTGCAGTACCTCGCACAATTTAAATAAAGCAGTAAAGCATGGCATAAGTACAGGATAGTAAATAAAACCTCAAACTATTTTGTGGCCCCAAGAAATAAGAATGAATCAAGCTCTGGCTCAGGGGGGGTTCATAAGCCTCCCGGATGTGGATAGCGCGAATATTCAAGGAACAGGAATCAAGTACTCGGGGTCCTACGGGACACAAGTGAGCCTGAAAAACCAAATAGCGAATATGGCTCACCGGTGCCACTTTCATTAGTTATCCCATTACTACTCAGGTTAAGTTGTTTGGGTACCTCGTTATCCATCAGACACTCACATACCCTACACATGTTGTTCTACGACTCGCATGGCTCAAGCAACTCCTGTAGTAATGGCTCATGGGATGGAGGGAACAAGCTTCGGTGGGGTTTAAAAGTAAAGGCTATGCAATACTTGGGATTCAAATTTATGCAATCGCGACTCAATGATGCAAGAATAAGATAGAGGCAATAGGTACTATATGTATGCAAGCATGTGGTAGTGCTTGCCTGGCAGCTCAGTTGAAGCGAGAGAAGGATCTGGGTAGTGCTCCTGGGTATCTTGATATATTCCCTGCTCAGCGTCTATTCGAAGAAGAACCAACCAAACAAGGGCCAACATAAATAAAGTGCACAAGCATATGTATAAATGCATCAAGCAAACAATCATGCCATGATGAATGATGCACAATTTGTATGGCATTAAAGTAGCATGGCAAGGGTGAGGTGTGGAACACAAGAATAAGCCATTTTATTTAGTTTTGGCCCCATATTATTCACAATTAAGTTGCTGTCCACAATATATTTATATGATGCATGCTTCAAATCAAACCATGGAATGCATAAACAGAAAGGTCTCGTCGAGCTAATCATTTTAGACATATCATTTGTTAAATTTGGAGTTATAAAACAAAAGTTATTAATTTATTAAAGAAAAGGGGCATTTATTGTAATTTAAATAAACTTGGAATTTTAAATGTTCAAAATATATTTTGAAGGCCATATTTGAATTCCTCACATTTTTCTGATTTGAAAACATATATTATTTGTATTATTTGGATTTATATTTCAAAAGATAATTAAAAACAGATTTAGTTTTGAATTTGAATTTATTTGAAAATAAGTTTGAATTAAAACAGATTACAGAAAAACTTTTGTTACTCGGGTTTAGCCAGACACAGACGCTGACGGGTGGGGCCAACGCTGACTGGATGCCACAGCGCGCAGAAAACGATTTACACCGCGACCTAATCTAGCCTCGGAGACAGACAGGTGGGACCCGCTGGCTCGCAGGCCCACTTGACAGAGGGATGCTGAGGGCTGACCACGTGGCTCAGGGGGGATTGCGGGTTGAGCATACTAAACTTCGGGATCTTTTTTTGCAAAAAGACACGGGGAATGACATGTGGGCCAAGGGGAGCGCGGGTTGATGCAGAAAAAGGTGTGTGGGGGGGGGAAGTGCAAAGTGGCCACGCGTGCACTGTTCTTCTTCCTCTGCTTTCTGATGAAAATTGACAGCGGCAGCGCGCGCGGCACGGGGCTTCGATCTCGTGACCTGGGGCTTGCACGCAGGGGCGGCTGCCGCTGCGGTGGGCTCGGGTTGATGCCAGGGGACTGCTACGCGGCCAGATGGGGTTCTACGCTTTGTGGGAACGAGCAGAAGCACGCACTCGCCGGTGCACCGAGGGTGCTCGACGGAGCGCACGTCACGGCCAGGACACGACGGTGAAAGCGAGGGTGTCTAGGAGGGAGGTGGGCTCACCGAGAGGTGGTCGGCGTGGTCGGATCGGCTCGAGGCATAGGAGAGTGGTGACGACGCAGACGGACCGAGGATTAGGGTTTCGCGTCGGGTCGGTGGTGGTCCAGTGATGCCGGTGCTTCTCCTCCTCGCTGGCATGTACCGGGCGAAGCAGGGGGTCCTCCTGGTACTCCTCAACCACTCCCACGTCGTGCTGCATGGCTAGATCGACGAGGTGCGGTGGAGGCCGACGGTGACCGGCGTTTGGGGGTAGACGGTGGTGGAGAAGAGAGGGGAGGGAGCAGGGTGCCTCGGCCAGATCTGGAGAAGGCCAGGGAGAGCCGAGAGGGTGGAGACAAAGCAGAGGGGGAAGAGGGTGCCGTTGGGAGTGGGTAGATGGGAAAAGGTGGTTCGGCCACCTTTTTCTCTCCTTCCTCCTCACGTGCTAGGGGCGGCAGGGCAGGGCAGGTAGAGGAGGGGGCTTCCAGGTGGGCAAGGTGAGGCCAGGGAGGCAGGGTCGGGGTAGGACCCGCTTGGCAGAGAGAGAGCTAGGGAGAGAGAGGTGAGGCTCGGGTAGGTTAGAGCTAGGCTCGGGTAGATGGGAGGCTCGGTTAGGGTTTGGGGGTTGGTAGCTAGGGCAGGGAGGGGTAGCTCGACCAGGGGGAGGGTGGCTAGGTGGGGCCAGCTAGAGTTTGGGTTAGAGGGGTGGCTCGGCTAGAGAGGAGAGAAAGAGGGGGGTACTTAGGGTTTGGTTTAGATTAGGTAGGAGGTAGAGGGTATGGTGATGATGGGTAGGTGAAGGATAGAGGGATAAGAGAGGGAGGTAGCTAGGTTTTGTTTTTGTCAAGGTCAAGACAAGCCAAGCCAAGCTCCAACAAGATCAAGACAAGAAAAGAGGGGATGGAGAGCTAGGGTTTGAGCAAGATCAACATAGATCAAGCCAAAAGAAAAGATAGAGGTAGAGAGAGAGGAATGATCCACTCAAAAATCAAATAAAAATCCAAATGACAAGCTAAAGGGGTACTTGCATGGCCCATGCAAAATTAATTAATGCCATGCTTGTTTTTGTGAAACAATATTATTACATGGCATTATTATTTTGCACTCCCAAAATTGGTATAAAGGCCAAGCAAAAAGAATTAACAAGGATGCCCCATGTGGAGTAGATGGAGAAGACCATTTTGAAATACAAATGGGACTTGCTAGTGTGTATGTGCCACTAGATGCTCAATAGTCCCAAAAATATCCCAACATGAGCATAATCCATAATAATCCATGTGGAAGCTAGGAAAAAGGGTCCCACTCACAAGGCATGCAAAGGTGGCCATGTGGCTCTCATATATCAATGGTGTGAAAACAACATGATGCTAAGATGAGAGCATGTAGAAAAAGAATTGGATCCATCCCAACCCACATGAGCTAGAGGTAAACTCAATTAAAGTGCAAAGCTCATATTTAGTTGGATGGTGGAATTGTAAGGTGGTGAAAGAAAAGTTGGCGGAGTTAATAAGAGACATGCCCCCAACTCAACTTGGGCATTAAACAATATATCAATAACCAAATACAATATCAAGAGGCAAATACAATTTACAATGCATATGAGATAAGAGCCAAAACACAAAGGGTTTTATTATGATGCTCAAATGCAAGGTGGCATGATGACATGATCATGATATAATGATGATGCAACAATTATATAGTTGAAGTAGCCATTATATTACTAGACCAAGTAGCATTACAATTGTTAGACAATTGGGATGCTACAGCGAGCACGGGGTCGAGCGCGGCGGCTGGAGCTCGGGCGGCGCGTCGGCGAGCACGGGCGACGTCGGGCCGCGTCGGGTGCCTGCGAGGCGGGGAGGCGGAGGTCAGCGGTGGCCGGCGACGTCGGCGGGTGGCGTGCGAGGCGCGGGGGAGGCGCGAGCGGCGGCGGCGGTGACTTACCATGGTGGTTTAGGTGGAGATATTCAGGGGTTTAGGAGAGGAGGGTTAGGGGTATATGAGGGGGAGTCGCGGGCGGCGCGTGAGGTCGGTGGTCACGCCGAGTCGGCCTCGGCGTTCGTGCCTGCGCCGGCCCCGCGCTGACAGGCGGGCCCCAGCTAGCAGCGGCTATGGCTGCTTGGGCGGTAGCGGTTATCCGCCGCACGGGCGGCGCGCTGGAGCGGGCTGCTGGCTGCTGCCGCGTGGGCTGCTGCAGCGGCTAGGCCGCGGGCAGGCCGGCTGGCTGCCGCGCTGCTTCTCCCTTTTTTTATTCCTTTTTCTTTTCTTTTTCTCTCTTGAATATTTATCTGAAAAATCTCTGAACTGTCCAGATTTTTGTGAAAATTTCAGATTGCAATAACTTTTGCTACGAAGCTCCGATTCGGGCGATTCAAAGTTCTACAGGTTCGTGGCGAAACCATCTATGCACCTGTGTCTTCCATACACCTAAAATATAATGTTTTTAACAGGAGCATGGTAAAACCAAGCATTCATGTGTAGGTGTCAAAACGCAAATGCAAGTGATTTGTTTTGCCAAAATCTTTTCAAACTGGAATTTTACAAGGATGATCATGATGCAATGACATGAATGCTATGCAGTATCAAATCTAAAATTTGGGATGTGGCAACAAAATATCCAGACGACCGGGGTTTTGATTTGAAATAAAGATAGGGATATCTGAAAAACAAATCTAGGTTTTTCAAAAATAGTTTTAGGTTAAAAACATGCATGCAATCATGAGGATACTCAATGCAATGTGGCATGATTACATGAGAATGTCGTCATGATAATGTGCAACAACGAGCGATTTTCTGGTGGCGGTTTCATCCGGGGTGCTATAATTCGACACCACTACCAATGGATCTCATCCTCGATATCCGCCTCATGGTACAGGGAAAAAGGCCGACTTTCTGAAATCTTCTCGCTTCGTGTAGACTTTTGTGACACCACTAAAAAAGATTCTTAGTACGTATTAAAGTCGGCGACACCACCAACAAGGGATCGTTGCTCCCATTCGTCGAGAGAACACTCCAGATAACAAAGGACGGAGGTAAATGCATCAAAGTATAAAGCCACCTCTAACTTTGATATAAGGAGAGAAAAGATGCATTATAATCCACTTCAATGTAAAAGAGCAAATAGAATTAGTAATCTGCATGGGGGCCAATCCATCATGCACCCAAACTATTACTCCGCACACTTAGTAGAAAAGCGTGCCACCCAGTCTCGGAATTTTACACTGAAGATCTTCACAAAAGCGTTTAGAAACAAAGGAGTGATGTAGGCTCTTCATCGAATATGTCATAGATACAAAAGTGGAAAATTCCTCAGATAGCATGACGGCCAGATGCAGAACACCGTTATAAGAGGAAGGAAGCGAAACCCTGAAGGTACGACGGAAACCCAAACACAAGAATTCCTAGACTCGAAGGAAAGATAAGAGAGCAGGTTCAAAACACGCAGAGGTAAGAGGAGAATAGCAAAGAGGTAAGGAGTAAAAGCAGAGCTAATCAGATCTATCCAATCGATTTTGTAGAATAGTTTTGACTCTCTACATCGATCGTTAGCTAGATTATTCTACAGGCTGGACCAGTGGGATATCGCAACTTATGAGCTCTGATAGCACTTTGTAACACCCTCAGATCGGCCCTATGCAAGATTTAGCGATTCCCGCTAAACCCGCATAGAAACGATTCAAAGGTGCCCACCAGGAACTTGCATGCATGTGAAAAAACGAAGTAATATCATTACATAATAGTACACGTTGGGACCCATAGAATATATATATATACAATGACTCAATGAGTCAAGAATATAGATATACAGTACAAAGATCCAAATCACCTTGAAAATGATACAATATCCGAGTACGGATAAGAAGCCAATGGGGCTAAGAGCCCTGCAGAATAACCAATGGCGTCCATAAACCTGCCATGTCCAAGCCAGAAGGGTAACCTTGCTAACGACATCGATCTCAAAACCTGCTTAACAAAAGGGGTGCCAGCAAAGGTAAAAGGAAAAAAGAGAGCGGTCAGTACTAAGGCCAGTACACGGCGAGGCATAGAATTCGGTGGCTCTCGCCTACATAGGTGTGGTGGGCTAAAGCGGCAGTGCAGCATGTACTAAACAACCTATAGAGAGACTCGATACAACTGACGGCTATCAGAGGGGGATGAGAAAGACCTATTTAGATCCAACCTGAGAATAACACGAAACATACCCATCCTGGGATTTCCCCCTCGAGACCAATCGAGGAAGTCGTATGAAGGAAACTCACACAGTTGGCAAATTTATTCATTCCATTATAGTTGCAACACTTACAAGTCAGATACAAATAGCATGAGTCATCCTGATATCATAAGTAGTGGGCAGTTTTAGTTAACCATTCTATTGCAGTTGCAATACTTACTAGTCAGATACAAATAGCACGAGACATCCTGAATCCAGCAGTTGTTGGCATTTTTATTTACTCATTCTGTTGTAGTGAATCTAATTACTAGACATGTCAAAGTCAAATTTATAGCAGTACTTTAGTTATAGTTGGCTATGATTGAGATACTGTGCTCCAAGTCGTCCATAACTGCGGGCATGGATTTCAAAAATATTTACCCTGCAGGGGTGCACAAATATCAACACACGCACGATCAACCTTAGAAAAGCCAAATAAAAACCCAACGAGGCATCACGACAAAAAAATCACTAGATTCATAAAATATTTCAGGGGGGCACCCTACTAAGATACTCGTGACAAAGTTGGCTGGCTCCGAGATAGACCCAGAGGTTTGTGACAACGGTTGTAAATGACTGGGAACCGAAAGTGTGACTAGGCTTGTTGATACCACGAAATCGTGGCACGAGGTTCCAAACAGTACAATAGTAAACACTCTCCACGAGTAACAGTAGTAAATAAAGCAGTGAAGCATGGAATAAGTACAGGATAATAATAACGCCCCAAACTAGTTTGTGGCCCCAAGAAATAAGAAATGAATCAAGCTCTGGCTAAGTGGATTCATGGTCCCACATGCGGATAGTGCGATAGTCAAGATACTGGTATCAAGTACTCGGGGCCTACGGGACACAAGTGGGCGGTTAAAAACCAAATAACATATATTGCCCACCGATGCCTCTGCATTAGTTTTATCTATTCCCAACATTTTAATATCAAGTTGTAATTAAATAATCATCTCCACCATAAATCATATGACAACCTTCCAACAACTATGGTACTTAACGACGCGAAACAACACCTGACTAAGCATCTACGACTCATGATACCCACTATCTACCAAACAATAGGCAATAGGAGGTGTCTGATGACTACAAGTGCATAGATCGTTTGTATCTAGTTTCGAAATAAAGATACCGATCCCACAGGGAGCGGGAGTTCTAAAGTCTAATAACTCTTGAATTAAATACTGAAATAGTAATGCTAAATAATGTTATAAGTAACAAGATAAAATGCGAGTTTTATGTAAAATTTATTTTTGGGTTTTTGTATAAGAGAACAATAAGTAAAGTAAATCAAACTCAATGCAAAAAGTAAGTATCGCATATGTAAATTAGATATGAAACCGTAATGGGGAAAAGTGTTCTCAAGGAGTAGAGGATACACCTCTAGCATTACAAAGGGTTTAAGGTAAATATTATTATCATAAACATTGTCAACTATGCATGTGTCGGAGGAACTCCTTAATTGGACGAATAGGCAGCAACCACTGCTCACATCATCCTCATAACCACAGCAGACAAGTAATCGACATCAATCGAAGTACTGTGCTATTAAGGGATTTTATCCCATATGATGTATCTCGTGGCATGGAAAATTTTCCGTGAGTTTCCTCGGTTCCCAAATTGATGCGTAAGGGGTGATAACATCTTTATAGTCACCATAAGTTCTAGGAAACCTTCCTCTACCAATAAGTACTTCCCTCCATCAAGTACCCACAAGAGGCAAAGATTGAGAGGTCGACTTATCTCAGCATCAAGATGAAGACAATATAACGCATGGTCACAATGATGAATATCATAATAAACTTTATCTTATTTCAATCTCATGCTAGGGTTTCTCCATATCCCCAATAACTAATGATCTACTCAAACATGGTGGCAATCAAAATCATGGCAAACACAATGGAATCTATCATATATGAATAGTACTTGTATAAATCCACAACAAATATGGAAATTACAACAAGATCTAGACAAGATGTAGATGAGATGGATATGGTGGTGATGTAGCGGTTGATGATGAAGATCGATGCCTTAGCCTCCTAGATCTGCGTAAGGTGAATATGGATCCCTGGTGGATGAGTTCCCCCTCTAGATCCCTTCCAAAGGTGAGGTTTCTGCAATTTCTGGTCATTCTGTATGTCGTCTCTCCCTTCTAATTGCACCGGGCAAAACTATTTGAGGAGGTGATGGAGGCGGCAACTATACGGCGGGAACTATACGGCTGGAAAAGTATTCCCGCCATATAGTTGTTCATTAAAGCCCCTGCTTCCTGCGATCGCCACGGGTTTTCTTCTGGTCTTATTGATATTTCCCAATTTAGCGATTTATGCTATTTTTAATCCTTTTCGCTCCAGTACAACTGGTCCAAGAATTGTGTCCATCCTAGCCATCATCTGTCCCGATCCTGGTGAAAATAGACATAAAAGATGCACGCGAACGCCATAAAATACCAAGATCCTACCACTACAGTGCAAAATAATAATATAAAACATGATGCAAATATGCACTCATCAACTTCCCCAAGTTGCTCGTCCCGAGCAAGGTTAGCTTCGATCCAGAATAAATTCATGTGCTTTTCATATATGAGGCAGTTGGAGCATGTGTTTATCATATATGATACATAGGAATAAGTTCATGAATAGTACTGATACCTTCAATCCAGACTACAGTTGTAGTATAGTTCTTTTTCCCTAGTAGACCTAGGTTTATCGAATCTTCGGGAAGCAGAAATCAAAGCGAGATTACTTAAACATACATTTGAGAGTTTTAGAATTCCTTTTCTGTTTTCACTGGACCAAGAGTTTGCGATCTTTTTGTTGTTGTTGACGATGGAGAGAGAGGGACTAGGGCTTTCTATAATAATAAAAGATGCATGTAATTGTTAGAGCAATTGACAGTAGCTGTGCAAAACATCTGATGGAAATAAAAGATAATAATAATGTTATGCATGTAATTGTTAGAGCAAGATAATTATATGTGGGCAGTGCATCCATAATTTCCATTGCCTCCGCAACCGCTTATAGCAATAACCTACTAGTCTCATCCATAGAAGAAAGAGAACTAATGACATGCATAGTGATGTCACCATTAATCCCAAGCAAATCCCTCACATACAACCATAATACCCCTTCTATCACTGGGGTTCCCAACCTACAGATCATTCATCACTCACACTCCCTATACCTGGATCAATCCTTGGGGTCTTGGGTACCTAACAAGTCCTTAGATTGAGGCAAGAGAGGGTACAATAATCATCATGTCATACAAACTAATACATGATCCTATCTATGATAAATAACATGCACAAAAAGCTACATGGCTAGGCCGAAGCCCTTAGACCAAGGAGGATCACTCACACATAGATATGAAATCAACAATCATAAACATTGTAATAGAGATCATAAGATTGATAGAAAATAGTCTTACAATGTCGCCAATTGGAGAAGAGATCTACTATTAAAAGTGGTGGAATATGGCTATGGTGGTGGAGAAGGGTTTGGAGATTAGATCTAGATCTATTGCTCCAGCGTGGTGGCTTCTGGTGGCAGGGAGACTTGAGGTCGAAAAGAAGCGAGACCTAGAGAGGAGTTTTCTCGTCGCCCGAGGCATCTTTATATAGGGGTCCCTTCATGAAAGTTGTTCTATTTGACCTGGAAATGTCGGTGCCAACTATATGGCCAGAATAAATTTCTCGTAGTATAGTTGGTCGTTAAGTCTTCTGGATCCACTTCACGGCTCTAGGTTCTTTGGTATGTTGGAAATCTCATATCTTTGACTTTTATGTAGTGATTCCCATCATCGTACATCATTATCTACGCAGGGAAAAATAAAAAGAAAGGATTGCATACCCCTTTGATCATTAGGCATTAGTGGTAGGATTTAGGAGAGATATTTCATCAAATATATGAATAATATCTAGTTTAAATCCGGACGTGGATGGTTATATTTCACAGCCATCAACCTCCCCAAGCTTAAAATTGATCGTCCCCGAGCAAGAAAACCAAAATCAAAAAAGAACTCATCATTTAAACTAAAATAACAAGATGATGATCTTACTCATGATTGTTAGTCTCATGTTTCCTCCACTTTATTAATCCGAAAAACTTTAGCATAGATAAAATAATGGAAAGCATATCATACGGGTTTCATGAATCCATATAGCACAGAAAAATTATTGTAAGCATGGATGATTTAAAAGAGTAAACTTTATTCCATGTCATGTAATCAACTCATAAGCTTGCCTTTGAACAATAAAATACAATCATGTAAAATTAAGAGTGTGATAGTTCGTCATGAAAATCATATACACTAAAGTATCTCAATTCTCCCACATCAATAAATCAAGACTTTTCAAGAACTACTTTTCTATTCATTGTCCTTCAAGAATTTCAGTTCTTAAGTAATTGAGAGTGTGCCAAAAAAATTCATTAGTTTATCGGGTTCTGATGGACACTCGTGGCATCACAAAGGTTTTTGTTCCTTTTGCACAATGATTGCTCATATCAGCCAGGGGAGTGATTCCATCATGAACATAGCTACCCGGGAGTGCCAAGAATCTTACCCATTATAGCATTGCTGCTACATATGTTTAATAAACTCATAGACGAAATCTAGGAGTTTCCTCCATGAAGATCGTTCGTAGGCTAGTGGAGTTATTGGCATCCCATGAAGTTTGACACGCATAAAGCTATATCATTCTGATGACTCACAAGTCAAACTTTGGCATGCTCACAAAAAACCACTAAACATTAATTCAATTGAACAAATCCTTTCAAAGAGAGTTGTCAACACCCGGATTTTTAATCCCAGATGCCATTACAGATTGTGAGACATAACAGATTGGTACCATAATTCATCATCCATTACAAACCATAATAAAGGTCCTACAAATAAAGGATCTCAGGATCCATTCTTAATACAATCAACGGATCGAAAATATATAATAACGGTAGCATGGTCGAAGCTCCATCTTCTGGGTCACAGGAAATGCTGGTGATGGGAGATGATCCTAGTTGTCATAGACTTCCTGTTGTCCATCATCCTGGTAGTCCTCTTCATAGTCTGGCCACGGGAATAGCCAGGGACAAAGCCATGAGTACTCTTTAAGTACTCGCAAACTATCACTAACAAGGTAGTTTGAGTAGGAATCCTAAGCTCTAGGTTTATTTGCAAAAAGCCAGGTTTATCTCTAACTGAGTTTAGAAGTAAAGAAAACTAGTTTATTATTCTACAACACCTAAGTGGGAACTTAGTTTTCATGTTCACAGCCCTGTTGGGGTCAAGTCAAAGTCATAGTTCATTTCATAAGTCATTTTGAAAAAAATCTGACGACAGAACAGTATGGCCACTCCAACTGTCCATGACCGCGGACGCAGCTATTCGAATAGTTTGACACTCTGCAGAGGTGGTACACTTTCACCACAACATTTGACACATCCGTTAGGAACAATCCTGAATCATCATACTTAGTATGCGGATAATCAATCCTAACCTTTCAATTACACACCCTAGTATAGGCACCTCCCCTATGAGTTTGGGCTCCCAACCATGACTATCTGTCATCTTTGGAACTGCACAGGTGGACATTCATCATGAGGTAGCCTCAGCTCAACCTCTTTCCGCAAGGGAACCAATACTAAGACATATAAACTTGTAGTCAAGCCCTACCCAAATTTGGGTATTGTGGTTGTAAGGTAAAATTGGAATGGTATCGCATCCGAACCCAACCATCAATATTTTATAAAGGGATAAGGCTCATGCCTCAACATTTTCATCATCAAATCATCTTGTATTCATAACACATGTCAAAGCATTTCAATAGAATGAATGTTCATTCCAAGGTTTTCATAATGATTTTCACCATGTATTCCCATCTAAAGTGATCAACTTTTATGCTTAGCACTAGCCACTAAAGTTGAGGGTATTCACTAATGAGGGGTGCTAATCAAGTGTGACTATCCAAATCTAGTCTCATGCCTTAGTATGACATCTAGTTCTAACTATTTAGGCCTAGTTTTATGCTCTTTATGCTACCTATAGTAGTTTTCCAAATCTCACAAAGCACTAACTAAAAGTAAAGAACTTTGGTAAAAAAATAAAGCAATAAAGATTGCAAGTAAAACTGGGATTTGTATAATCAAGGTTGCATAACCAAAGTATGCCTAAGGCATCTAGCTTGCATAGTTAACTTGTATTGTGGGGCTTGCAAGTATTATCTTGCATGGATGGCTTGCAAGTATTAGCTTGCCTTGGTTGGTGCAGTGGTTGAAGTTTTCTTCTTCTTCGTAGTACTCCTCCTCCCCGTAGCCTTGGTCAGTACTAGCGTCTATAAATGAATATGAGGTACACAATCACCAAACAATACTTAAAGACCTCTATTTTGCACACAAAGGTTCACACTAGATGATTTAGCATCATCACATGAAATAAAGACCTAGTCTTATTTATTTTATTTTGGAAAAGTAATTTATACTCATTGAAAACTACTTAAGATTTAATATTCTCCAATTAAAATATGGGATCATGTTGACACATGTCATCACCACACATTCTAATACTTGGGAATGTGATTTAAAGTGGTGGTCATATTTTATAAAGATTTAAAATTACTATTTTATACAATTAAAGTGACTAGAAATACCTATATAGCATTCTTTTAGTACTAGTCCAAGATCACTGCATGTAAACCTAAATATTTTTACATATTCAGATGGATCTTGTCAAATGTGATTTTTGAGAGTTGGAATCAACTCAAAAGCATTTATGGTTGATTTTTGAAAAAGTTTGAATGTGGAAAAGTCTCTGTCTTGTTATTATAGGTGATCTATAATTTCAAATGGTTTGAATCCAATGGGCTTGGATTGGTAATTTGAATACCTTTCTAACAAAATTGGAATCATGCAATTTGGTTCAGTACATATCCTGGAATTGATTTTTGAATCTACTGACAGAACTAGGGTTTGATTAAATTGGAAAATAACTATTTGAATTACTGGGCAACGCGCGGGAAAAGAAATGGGCCGTCCCAGCTGCACAGCCACTACTAGAGAAAAGGCTATAGGAGACATGCTTATGCGAGGCACATTTAGACCATATGCGCCTCCTATAAAATAGGCGAGGCACACTTCTTCTCCATGCGCCTCTAGTATAAAAATAGGCGAGGCGCATATGATAAGAATGCGCCTCCTATAATCCCTGTACGGACTAAATCTAGCAGCCCCATATTATGCGAGGCGCATTCCAGTCATATGCGCCTCCTATATATTAGATAGGCGAGGCGCATATGGGCAGAATGCGCCTCGCATAATCTGTGTGGGCCCGCGTGTTGGTAGGTGCACGAATATGCAAGGCGCATATGGTTATATGCGCCTCCTATATTTGATAATATGCGAGGCACATATGGTCATATGCGCCTCAAGTAACTCCTGCGGGCCCGGCCGGAGGTAGGTGGCCGCATATGCGAGGCGCATATTGCTATATGCGCCTCCTATAGTTTGAATTATAGGAGGCGCATATTGTGCAATATGCGCCTCGCATAACCTGGCACCACTTTTTTCCAGCTTTTTGCACATGGAGCCAACTACCACCCCACTCACTTGTGTCACTTCTTCCTCCTCCACCAAGACAAATCTGGTCGCCCCCCTCCTCCTCCCCACCTCATTTCCCCCATTGATTCACCATAAAAGCTTGCTCAACATCCATTGGTTGACACCCATATGTAAGTGAAGTCTCTTGCTCCTCTAGATCTACAACATGTCCATTTACTTCTCCTCTGGCTCTCTTGCGCAAGTCGTTGTTGGAGGAAGCGTGAAGGCGTTGCAAGAAGAATTACGCTGATCAGGGGCGCCAGGTCCCGAGGGAGGAAGATGTTATCAAGGAGCACAACTCCGGTTTCACGCGGTGGTTTAGGGAGAAGGTCATAGCTAATCCATCACAGGGCGAGTACTCGGAGGAAGATAAACTCATATTCTCATTGTCACAGGGTGCCTCGCACAACCTCATGACCTATCAGGCTTACGATATCAACGGATACACGTTCTACACAGAGGAAAAAGACAATAACTGTGATTACCAGAACTCAGGGGTAACAGGGATATTCTACACCGGCGACATCCCGGAAAGATACTACGGAAGGATCGAGGAGATTTGGGATCTCGACTATGTTACGGACAAGGTGCCGATGTTCCGTGTTAGGTGGGCCAAGAGCGTCGAGAAAGAAGACCGGTATTTCACCACGATGGTTATACCGTCAAAGACCACCAGCGCGAACACACCCGCAAGAAATGAGCCTTGGGTTTTGGCTAGCAAAGTCGACCAATGCTGGTACATCAAAGACCCGTCAAAGCCTAGCCAGGTTGTCGTCAGGAGAGGCAAAAGGAACATTATCGGAATGGACGGAGTCGCCAACGAGCAAGACTTTGACCAGAACGGCGACCCGAAGATAGAAGACGGGTATGGCAACCAAACACCGTACACCACAACCCCTACCTAAGAAAGGACTTCCGTTCAAGAGAAGTAGTGAAGACGCCCCGGACCTAACCTATGCAACCGCGACAAAGAAGGGCAAGAAGACGACCATTGTCAAGAAACGCTAGCGCGCTCCGACCATTGTCAAGAACCGTCGTGTGTGTGGCCTACTATTATGTATCAAAACATTCTTAATTTTCATTATGTGTGTGTTATAATAATATTGCATTGAGAATATTATGTATCGACAAGACACATTCATTGAGAATACTCACTTTTGTTGTTTTAGCAATATTTGAATATTTAAAATATTTGTAGTATATTTTATAGTTCATTGTTTGGACAATGCTTTTACATGAAAAATGGCCTTTAAAAAAAAATTCAAAAAATTGTTAACCTTAGGATTCAAACCTGGGTGGCCAGCAGTGAAATAGGACAAGGCATGTTACCACTAGGCTGCTGTGTGTTTGTTGATAGAAACTTGCGCACTGCCCTATTTGTCTAGGATTGCATATTATACGAGGCGCATTTAGCCCAGATGCGCCTCGCGTAATATTATACGAGGCGCACTTTGCGATATGCGCCTCGCATAATCCGGTATAGATCAAAGCCGCGCACGCGCACGCCCAGAACCTTTCTTTACATCTCACATCTCACAGATCGAACCGCCGCCGCCGGCCGTCCGCGCCCAGAGCAGCCCGCCGTCCGCGCCCGGAGCAGCCCGCCGTCCGCGCCCCGAGCAGCCCGCCCGCCGGACCTGCAACCTCGAGGCTCTCGTCGGCCGCGACTTCCTCCCGCGCGGCTCCGACATCTGCACGCGCCGCCCCCTCGTGCTCCAGCTCATGCACCAGCCGCAGCGCCCCGCCGGTGTCGACTCCGCCTACCCGCCCGCCCTCCTTCCCTCCTCCGCTTCCCCGTAAGCTCCTCTGTCCCTCCCCGCCTCCACTTGTTCCCCACACTGAGATCACTCTCAGTCCATCATTGTCCTTCTTGTTTTAGTGGTTGCAGATGATTGTTGCTAAAAGTTGCAGAGGTGCTTTGTCGTGTTTGATTTTAAGTCGAACGTATTCCATTTTTAATCCTATAGCGCGAGTCTATTTTGAACAACTGAGTTTAGCCATGGAAAGTAACTGCTAGTCTATTTTTAATCATATACTGGTAGTTTTATGTCTTTTGTTTTTCTGATTCTCATATCGTTTGTTGTAAGGATTGTTCTGCCAAGCTAGTCTAGAAAACCTGAAGAGTAAGCCATGAGATGACATCTAGCTAGTCGATGGAGCTGAAAATATCAAAAAATGTCACGCCAGAAGGATTTGATGTGGGTTTTGATGTCATGGTAAATGGTTGCTAATAGTGCGATGTTGGGGAAGCTGTTACAAAACCAAACACATATAACTTTTTTACTTGCTAGAAAAGCTGTCAGATATATAGTTTGGCCTATTAATAAAGAATCAGCTTCCGGTGATTCCAGAAGTCCATTTTGTATTGCATTCTCAGTATCTAAGTTCCATCATAGCTAACAGGATAAATATCTGAAACTATACTATTAGTGTCCTTCGGTCCAAGAGATGTGGCTGCAAGTTTCAAATCTCAATGAAAACAATATTTGGTCGGTGCTACCAATATTTGCTATTAGTGGTCCAAGAGACTTGAATTTAGCCCATGAGTTAGTTTCAGTTCTCTTTCAGCATTATTTGGTTGGTGCTTATTAGATAAGATTGCCTTCTGAGAGGAATGCATAAAAACTGATGGTCTCTTAGATTTAAAGGATCTGTAGGAAGTTGAAAAGATTGACCTCCTTAAAAATATTTCCTATTCAGGATTTTGTATATGAGAATGAGGTTTTACCCCTGGGATCTGCATCAACCAGTGTACATAGTCTAGATGCATGCAAATCTAGAAAACCTGCTATGAATAAGTTTTCATGTGAATAACCTGCTGCAGTAAGTTTTCATGTGAATAACCTGCTGTGAATAAGTTTTCATGTGAATAACCTGCTGTGAATAAGTTTTCATGTGAATAACCTGCTGTGAATAAGTTTTCAAATCTGTAGGAAGTTTGTGAGATTATGCACCTGGAGTTGGATATCCCTGTTGTGTGATCTGAGGGGGGAGGGAGGTCTGATTCTCCTTTCTGGCAGCGACACTTGCAGATTCCAGTTTACCCTTTTATTTGTGCGTTGTATGTCTACACTTTGTCATTCATAATGCAACTCAAATAGAAACTTGATGTTCTGCTGGTTGTGTTTGTGTATGCTGGCAGCAAAATGGCTGTGTTTATTTCTATTTAGGATTTTTTGTGCAGGTTTTTCTTTTTGAGTTGCCAATGTTTCGCCGGAATGTTGATTCATTTCCGTTCCGGCGAATTTCTGGCACTCCTAGACATAGAAAATTAGCAAAGTTCATGCCAAAATTTTCTGTGAATTTTTGTGCTTATTAGTTTCATTTATTTGTGTGTTTAGAAATGTCGGATCCGGGCCCTTCTAGCCAGAAGCCCTTTTGGGAGCAGCAGGCGGAGATGGAATCCCTAGAGGCCCCGGAATTTGTTCCGCGGGACGACGAGATGGAGGAGGACGAGGATACCTCGTCGGGCAATGAGGAGATGGGGGACGCCGATGGCGACGCCACTACCACTGATGGCGGCGGTGAAGCTACTACAGACGGTGGTAGCGCATCGAAGAAGTCTCGGAAGGATCGTACCCCAATCATGGTCGACCTCAAAAGGTCCATCATCACAAGCGTGAGCCCTAAAGGTGCGCCTTTGGAGCCAGAAGAATTTGTTGGGGGTTACTCTAACCAGCTCGCGGCAATCCTCCGGAACACCGTCACGATCAACATGGAGAACCTGAAGGCCGAAGAGAACAAGGGTTTCCTCATCCAGCTTTTCCGGAAGCTGCACGCAAGATACGCGTTCCCGGGTGATGAGGAAAACAAGTATAATAATGACAATCTCAAAGGGAATCCGGTGAACAAGTATGCCCTCGGGAGGATGACCAAGGCCTTGTCAAATTGGAAGGCTCGGGTGAAGAATCTGATTTTCGAGGAGAAGCTAAGTTATCCAGAGCTCGTCAGGAAGGAGCCTCTAGTCAAGGAAGAAGACTACAATGTGTTCAAGGCCAGATGTAACTCCGCCTTGGGCAAGGCCAGGACTGAGAAGGGCAAGAATATGAGATCCCGAAACATTGGTACCCACCATCTCGGATCCGGCGGTTATAGAGCCGCGAGGCCCAAATGGGATAAGGAGGACGCCGACGCTCGTGCAAAGGGGTTGACACGTCCCTTTGACGACATAAAGGAGGAGCAGGCAAAGAACTTCGTCGGGGCCCGGTTTGCCAAGCCGAAAGGGGGTTCTGATTATTCTTCGGAGCCCGCCGGCCCCTTTGCTCCGAGGGTGAAGGACTTCATGCAAAAATATGTAAGTAGTTTGCATGCAAGTCGATTAATTGCATTCATGATTAATCAATGAAGTCCAGTTTTCTGATCAAATGCTTCGCGTTCCTTGTGCGCAGGACGAGGAGTGTAGGAGCTCCTCATCCCAGGGGTCAGCGCCACTGCTTGTCGCCAAGTGGGACACCACTTTTAATAGGGCGCTGAACCGGACCAAGAGTGTCGATCCCCTAGCGGCCCCGTTGGCTGGTCGTGTGGTCGGCTTTGGCGGCATATCATGGTCCGAGTACTATGGCACCCCGGAGCGGAAGGGCAAGAAGGCCGAAAGCGCCGAGGTAAAACTCCTAAGGGAACAGGTGGAAGCCTTTCTAAATATAGTCCAAGATGCCGTGAGCAAGGCTGTGTCGGCTGCCGAGACAAAGTTCCAAGAACAAGTCCAGACACAAGTCCAGTCACAAGTCCATTCACAAGTGAACGAGAAGCTCAATACCATCCTTCCCGTCTACATGGAAAAGTACAACAAGTGGCAGAAGGGTGGTAAACGGGGGCCGCCACCGGTTCCCAACCTCAACAGCGCCCAATCAGACAATGTGGCACGGTCGGAGGCGTTGGTGACTCCTCCAGCAGGGCCGGTGGTGGTGGAGACTCCTCTAGCTCCGGAGCTTAACTTGCCCACTGCGGAGAAGGCGCCGGCCCACACCACTGTGCCATCAGGCAGCCACTCCGCCACTTGCGTGGTCAAGCCTGTCGGCGTCGGTGCCTCGACATTGGCCGAGTTTGACACCCTCAAGGTAACTAACTAATTAAAGCGAGAGTTGGGAGGCTCAACCACACCGATGACTTGATCTCTGTTTTTCTAACGCTCGGCCTACATGTTAATCTTTCGCAGGGAGACACTCCTTGCACTCTAATGCACTGGGTGGGCGGCCAGTTGATGGATGTTGCCAAGGGTACTATTGTTCAACCAGAGAACCGCAAAATGCACAATGTCACAATGCCACCTGACATGATGAGGGTCAAATACAGTACGGTGCTTCCGGGCTACGAGCAAGTGGAACCTCCCTCTCAACCTCAAGGATGGGATGATGAGGACATAGCAGCGGTCCTCAATACCGGCTTCGGCTACTTGTACCTATGGCCGAAGAGCCAGATCCGTTTGGGGACAGAGGACCAGCTCAACATCACCCTAGAGGCAGCACAACCAGCACATGATGAAGACTTCGAGATGGGAGACTTGGACAACATGGCACAGAATCCCGATGATGATGAAGAAATTGACCCGAACTACGGAGACCAGTTTGTTAACACAAGGTTTTCTGATTTGTATGAGCCGGGACCATCAGGCACACATCAAGTTGCCGAGACCCAACCAGCACCAGCGAAACCCCCTTGCAAGGTGCGTCTCTTCCCAACTAGTCAGGAGACGCCGCCACCTGTCCCCTTCACCGAGCCTCCAAGGCCAGTAGTTCCTTTGATCAGCCCCGGCACCCTCCATAAGACGGTCAGTGAGGTAAACGCAGTGGCCGAAGCCATAAAGAGCAAGAAGGGTCGCAAAAGGAAGCCTAAGGGTGATCGGGGCCAGGATCCAAATCCTCTTTTCCGGGACGGCGCTGTGGGGCAAGCCAGGAATCAGCTCGCATATGCGTAGTATTCATTATGGCTGTCTCACAATTGAGCAGTGCCGCATTCGCGACAACGATCAGTCGTACCTCGTTTTCAAGGCTAAGGTGCCTTCTCATATGTCGTGCTTCGTCACTGTACCCCCCCGGGGATATCTTCTACGTGCGGCATACCGACCTGTTTGACATGTTGAACGGGTTTCGACTGCACAATACCCTGGTCCGGCTGTTCTCACTCAATATGGCCATGGAGATCACCAGAGACAAGATCCCGGGCATCCAGATAGTGGATCCCTACTTCATGCGTGACGCCGTCCTGAAAGATGCTGAGGCCATAGATCTGGCGACCGACTACCTCTCAAACTTCCTGCAAACATACTCGGACAAGGATGTGATTCTCCTTCCCTACCATCCCATCACAGAGGATGATCGGACAGGCTGTGTGCCCATAAGCTTGAATTTGAAACACTCAACAGCCTTGTACCTCGACTCAAATAGTGCGATCCAAAAAAACTACACCAATATCAAGAAAATTCTTGATGGCGCTCTCACCGGCTATGTCGCAGCGGGAGGCGTCAAACCGGCAAGGCCACATGTAAAGTTCGGCGCGCACGTGTTCTGCCACACGACGAAGTTTGCCTGCGTCAAGCAGCCGCCTGGCAGTGGGAAGGATGCCTTCTACGCCCTTTACCACATGAAGGCGTTCTTCAATGACATGGAGACCAAAACGCTGCCATCTGACCTCGTGAAGTGGGCTGAAAAGCTTACATGCATACAGGCTCGCAACCTCAGGCAACACTTCTTCAACATCCAGGAGGAGATCGCGACAATCATGTACCAGGGAGTCATAAAAACTGGAGGCACCTTCTACGGCGGCTATACACCATCCAACAGGGAGATAGACGAACGCTTAGCACAGCAGGGTGACGGCAGGATGTTCATGCAAATGGCGAAAACTCGGTCGGGCTTCATCAATGCCCCCCAAAGCCGACTCAAGAGCCGAAGAAAACTTCATGATTGCATTGCCTGGGTACCTAGCTGTTAGTTCCGAACTCGTGTTGTAACCTCTTATCACTATGTTAAACTTGCCTAGCAAAACCTCTAGAATATGTTTCGTCAACCGTTGAACTTGATTGTGAGAGACACTAGCTAGTTATTTGTGTTACGAACTATTTTAAGTTCTTGTTGCTTTTCATTTATCATTGCTTCCCTACTTCTTGTGGTTTGCTTTCTTTGTCTTTCTTCGAAATATCGATGATTAGAACATGTTATGGCGGATCTGGTGTGCCAAGTAGACTAGTAATTTGGGCATATATATTCTACTTGACACACAAGATCGAATAACGAGCATTATTATTTCCGTGCCCAACCTAAGTATGAGTTACTAATCCAAGTCATTCTTGGTTTGCTTTTTTTTGGTCTTTCTTCGAAATGCCGATGATTAGAACGTGATTTCTTACATTTTGTTGCACCCATATATATATGCATGATTCTATCTTGTGAACTGCTAGCTATTGCTTTCCACTGACATAAGTAATATCATCTTTATTATGTGTAGGAGATGCCGAGGTGTTATGTCGTGTACGTCGGTCGGGTTCCAGGTGTGTACGAGGAGTGGAAAGACTGCCAGAAGCAAGTGAACAACTTCTCGGGCAACAGCTACCAAGGCTATGAGAGTAGAGAGGTGGCGGAAGAGAAGTGGAGGAGGCATGGAAGGAAGAAGTGGAGGAACTTCCTCGTGATCACCACCTTGTTGCTCTTCATGGTAGGTTATGTGTTCTACTTCATCTAGGTAGAGCTACGTCGTTGGAGTTGTAATGTGATTGTGAACTTGTACTCGAAGGTGTAATGTGATTGTGAACTTGTACTCGGAGGTGTGAACTTGTGGCACAAACACTTGATGTATGAACTTGTATGTCATGATTGATGTGTAATGTATTGTATTCATGTTGGTTCTATTATGCTTTGGCAAATTGCAAGTTTCTAAAAAATTCTATGCTCTTTATACTGTATTCTGGACTATATTGTATATTTGAATATCTGTATATTATTATTTATAGTGGTCTGTAAAACTTGAATTTCGAAAATATTACCGGAGCCGCATATAGGATACTATAGGAGGCGCACATACTATAAATATACGAGGCGCATTGTAAAACATATGCGAGGCGCATATGATATGCGCCTCCTATACTTCACATATGCGAGGCGCATATCGATATGCGCCTCGCATATGTGAAGTATAGGAGGCGCATATCATATGCGCCTCGCATAAAAAATACCCGAGGCTTGAAGATAGAGGCGCATATGATATGCGCCTCGCATAAGCTTTTAGGTGCGCCTCGCATAGGCTTTTCTCTAGTAGTGAGCGCGCGCAGCGGGCTGCTGACAGGGGGGATCCAGGCATCAGCGGCTCTATCCAAACCAACCGGTATGTTTCAATCTGGGCCGTGCGATTAGAATAAGATCTACGACCTACGTTCGTCGTCTCCTTCGAACAGCTCCGACGAGACCGAACCCTAACGGCGACGGTGGGGGTAGACGGTGGCTCACTTGGGCTCCAGATTGGGTCGATGATGGGGGCCAACAACATTGTCGATGACGGCAGTTCGAACGATGGTCGCGGCGGCTCCTAGGGTGGCTCTAATCAACAGCTCCTCTCCTCCTCTGCAGCGGCGGACTCTGGTGAAATTCCGGTGGGCTGGAGCTCACCTTGATCCGGGGAAGGGTCAGGGGTAGTTCTGAGAGAGAGAGGGGAGTGAGATGGTGTGGAGAATGAGGGATGGGGTGGCCTCTATTTATACACTGGTGAGAGGGGCAGTTTGACATGGTCAGGGCTCGTCGGTGACGAAGATACAACGAGCTACGGGCATGGCGAAGGGCGTAGGATGGTGTGGTTTCTCCTGGCAATCATCACAGGCTTAATGGTGCGGCAAGGGGCGGTCGAGAATGGCCGGAACGGGTCGGTGCTATGCACGGAACTGGCGGTGTTCGAGACGGCATACAGAGGTTTCGTGTCACGCGGCGGCGAACGGTCGTGTCTAGGGGTATCTAGGGTCATGGTGAGTGTGGGAACGCGCGGTGAGGGCGAGGCGCCACGTGTGCGAGTGTGTCGACTGCGGCGCTCTGGCGCGCTCTCGGCATGGTTGTAATGAAATGGGCGTGGCGATTATCGGGTGGTCCAGGCTTGGCTGAGCTCGAGGGGTGGATATGGACTGGCGGTGGACGGTGGCCTGTCTCCTAGACATCGTGGACGGGCGCGACGCTTCCTCCTGCGAGCTATCCATGGTCGGCCGGCGAGTGAGCTTCGGGCTGCATGGCACTGGTGCCAAGGGTAGAGGGGTAGTTTCTTCAATGCATTGCTGGGTGCTGGGGGTGACAAGGGGAGTGAATTGGGGACAAGAATTGGACAAGGCATTGATCAAGAACAGTAGAAGTTAGGCAAGTTTGATCTATGCTCACCAGGTGTTTAATGAAATGGCCGCATGAATTCAAATTTTGAATTTTTGGATGAATTTTGGTGAGTGCTCTGGTCATAATCTTGGTAGTCTCTGGTTGCTTGGGTTTGCTAAGGTGAAGTGGTTTGGTTGGTTTTTGAGAAATGGCCATCTTAGTACCTATTAAGGGTTCAATTTTGAATTGTCCTTTGAATATATTTGGAATTTGTTTCTGTTGGTTTGTAAGGTGGGATTGGGTTCACTTTTACTTGGTCTAGCAAGGGGTGAAAATAATTGGATTTGTTTCTGTTAGAAATCTTTGACTAGGAACACCCAAAGTGGTCTAGTGAACAAGTTTTGCCAAAATGACCATTTGCTCATATTTCTTATATTTGATTTTCTCTTCATTTGATTCTACTTGGAAAAGATCTAGATGATATTGTCTTCATCTTTAAACCAATCCTTAACATTCATAGAAATCAAACATGGCAACTGCACTCATTCATGCATTAATCACACACACATGAATTCATATTAATTTTAATAATAAAAGTTTTTGTGAACCCCAAACTTGGATGATTAGAACTTGATAATCTTGATTAATATTTTTGAGGTGTTACAAGAGCTATCAAGTCAATCACTATTTGCTGTGGTGTTGAGTGTCTCTAGGAATAAGCTTTCAAGACTAAACACTACAACACACAAGCCTTTAATTGTAAGACTTTTTCTTATTTTAATTGTTTAGCAAATTTTTAGGCAAGACTTGGTTAACTACAAGAGCTGGAACAAAACGTATTCCACTAATTACCCATGAAAACAAAATTTTACTACAATGTAGAGACTCACTCCACCGATATAACATCTTAAAATTTACTACTAACTAGCATAGGTTTATCAAACTTCAGAAGCGGGGAGTCATAAGGCATACCTGTCATGTCTGGTTCCACTTCTCTCTTCCCTTTTGATTTGTTTCTTGGAAACTCGAAGTCGATCACTCTCCTGCAAATACATGAGAACCTCGAGGTGAAAACAAAAGAAAGTGGGAAAATAAAGATAAATGGAGAAATATTTTTGTGGTTTTTGAGAAGGGGAATTAAAGAATAGAAAATTGGCGAGAAAACTCAGCTTGAAAATTTCGAAAAAAATAAAATAACTAAAGATAAAGTGTTGGCAAAACAACACAAACGCTTATAAACTCAAATAAAAGCATAACCTCAAAAATAAAGCAAATAAACACCAAATTAAAAATAGATAGAAAACCTCCCCAAGCTTAGGCTTTTGCAAGCCCTTCAAGTCATTGAGGTGGCAGGAAAAGTTGTAACTCTAGTCCGCAAATTTAGTTGATAAGTTACTTGTTGTTTCTCGGAGGTTCAGGGCGAGATTATGCATCCCCTCCATAGTCCATCCAAGTTCTTGGAAGTCTTGATATGTAGTGAACCGGTTCGCTGGCTGCTCTCCTTGATGGGGAACTTCTTGCTCCTCCTCTTGGTACTCATCCTTGTCCAGAATCTCCTCCTCGGGTTGATGTTGTTCAACCTGCACATCATATAGCAAACTTCCCTCCCTGATAGAGAAGATACCATTAGGCAAAGGAGCGGGGTAGAGACGCCCAACTCCTGCAATATGCAAGTAGAAACCACCACCTCTCCTAGTGATCATTCCACAAGCCTTTAAAGTAGAGAAACCAACACATCGCTCACCTAGCACTGGTTGCAACTCACCTAGGTCGATGCCTAGGGGAATGGCAAGCACAGTGATGACGCCTCCACATATGAGTGGTCCTTGGCTTTGGGAGGACTAGTGCTCTGGTGCTCCAAATAGCGCACAAGAATTGCGCCGAAGTTGAGTGACAAGTTGTTGTTGAAAGCAGCTTTTGGGAGGAGCAAGATGTCCTCTTCATTGAGTCTTGTAAACTCATTACATTCCTGCAAAGTGTTAGCAATGACATAGAACAAATAGTGGATAGCAGGATGTTGAATATTATTCCCATATTGATTCTAGAAGTAAAACTCATTCTATTGTAATAACGATCTGGGGAAGGGTTCATGTCAGTATAAGAAGCACACCGAGCATTAGCATCATTGTTGGGTAAACCAAAACAATTGCACCATTCATCAAGTGTTAATGTATAATTGTGGTTCATAAGGCAGAAAGAAATAAGTGTACTCTCCTGGCCATGTTCCAACGGTGCTTTGCAATGAACTTAAAAACTCGATGGTTAACCACGATAGGTAGGTGCATCATGAAATACAAAATTTTGCAGGATAACCCTATTGCAAAGTAAATTAAAGTCATCAAAAATATCGAGTTGGTTCAATATGATGGGACAAGCCCACTTGGTTGCCTTCACTTCTCGGTTTTTGATCCTGTCGAAACAATCACGGTGGGACTCATTCTTGAATCGAATCCCCATGTGTTCCTGAGATGCAGCCCGAGAAGAACTAGCAGAGGCAAGAGAACGCGTTTGGATCCTTGTGTTCATCTTCTAAAAATAAATAAGAAAGACAAAAATAAATTTTTTTGATCCAACAATAATAAGCATCACATATTCCTCATCATAACACACTAAAGAATCTCCTCAACATAATAATATAGGCAAGAGAATCATGGTAACTAGTTCAAAATAAGTCTCACCCTAGATTGATAATAATAATGGATCAGAGATGAATGCACAAAAAGTAATTGGAGGATCAGAGGAGAAACATACCGTAGATGACTTGTGGGGGAGGATATTGAACGAAATTGAATAGGGTGAAGATCCCTTGAGGATTTGAGAGAGTTTGGAGGTAGAAGAGAGAGAAAGGATTGAAGTTTTGGTGTTTTGGGTACCTTCCCATGCGTTTAAGTGGTTGGACGCAACTATACAGTCACAATTATACGGCCAGAACACTTGTTCCTGCCGTATAGTTGGTATGACGGCAAAAAATTAGGGTTTCTAGGGTTTTTATCCTGGCGGCTATAACTATACGGCCGGAACTGTATAGCCAGAACTTTTGTTCCCGCCGTATAGTTGGTCGTTAAACCTTCTGTATCTGGAGAAGAAAAATTGTTGATGAATCAAATAACTATACGGCCGGAACTATACGGCTGGAATTTTTATTCCCGTCGTATAGTTGGTCCTTAAAGGTACTGTATACATCGAAAAAATTATATTTCTTCGAGAATTACCTTTTAGACTGAAACTTAGCGAAACCCCATGTTTTGACAGAAAAATGATAGAATAAATTGTCGATCAACATTGGCATGTATAAAACAGGAATTTTTAGTACCACTGAATCTCTCCTTCTCACTGGAGTTTGCTAGCACTCTTTATTCAACTTAAAACTTAAAAATCTTACTCAAACCTTTATTTCACGTGGGTTGCCTCCCATGCAGCACTCTTTTATGGTCAATAGCTTGACCTTGATGTTGTAAACTTAGGCCAGATGAGTGGAACACCCACTCTAAAATAGTTAGCCTTCAAAGTGATGGCCTCCTTCTCATCTTGCTTGGCTTTCTTTTTCCTGGGAAAATGAATAACAAAAGGATCCCGCGAAGCCAATTGGAGCTTCACATTCCCTTCATGCAGATTAATCAAAGCCTTAATAGTTCTTAAGAAAGGACGGCCTAATATGATAGGAGCAGTAGCATCTTCAAGCATGTCAACAATAACAAAATCAATAAGAGCAGGACAGTCTTTAATATATACTAAGGTATTCTCTTTATTTCCTACTGCTTGTTTGTAGGTAGAATCTGCTAGATGCAATTTTAACTCGGTGATTTAAAAAGATCCAAGGTTTAACTTATTAAAAAGAGTCTTTGGAATTGTTGAAACACTTTCACCTAAATCACAAAGTGCAGCTATGTCATTAGTCCCAATTTTAATCTTAATAGTAGGCTTAAATATATCATCAAGCTTAACAGGTAATTTTTCAGCAATTTTCTTATATTCTTCCTCAAGCTCATGTACCTTTATTGCTACCTGATTAACGAAGTGTTGATACATGTCTTCCTCATTTCCTTCACTTATCGGAATCTTGATATTGATCCTTTTTACAAGATCTTCAACTATGTAATTTGGTGAAGGAGCATTGTTATAGTCAAGTTCTTCAGGCTCCTCCCTTTGGATTCTTATCATCTTGAGGTCTTCTACTGGATTGGGCTCAGCTACCTACAAATTTAGCTAGAATGAGAGTTTGACTCGTTGTTATCATACCTAGATGTGCCTCAACAATCCTTGTTTTTTCTTGGAGGGCCTGCAACGCATTCCTTAAACTTACAGCTTGGTTAGATAATTTACCAAGCATAGAATTATGGTTCTCCGTTATTTTAACAAGGATATTGTTTTGCTCATTTTGTTAGTCTATAAAAGAACTAAGAGTTTCTTGGAGACTACCATTACTTTATGCCATATTATTATTAGAGTTACCTGCAGGACTAGAATAGTGTTTCTGAAAATTTGGATTATAATTCTTCTTCCATGCAGGATTATAATTGAAGGGTTTCGCGGCATAGTAAATCAAAATTTTCTACGGATGCGAACGAGAGAAAGCCAAGATCTAGTCTAGGAGACGCAAACAACGAGAGGGATTAGATGAGATCTTCATACCCTTGAAGATTCGCACAGCGGAACGTTCATCGGAACGTGGGTGATGTAGTCGTACTCGCTTCTCCTCCTCGCGATCCGATCCGATCTAACACCGCAAGTGGCGATGCCTCCGAGAGATGCACACGTGCGGCACCTCGACGTCTCCTCCTTCCTCGGTCCAGCAAGTATGGTGGAGAGACGGATTGGATCTACAACGCGACGACGCGGTGCAAGTGGTGGAGAGTTTCTGCAGCAGGGCTTCGCCTACACGCAGTCGGGAGGGAGAGAGAGAGGAGGGCAGCAGGGCGACAAGGCTTGAGGGGAAGGTGTCTGGGGGTGGTGTGCCCCCAGCCCTCTTTATATAGAGGGGTGGGAGGCAACCCTAGCCCCTCCCCCAAGCCAGGGCTGGCGGCCAAGGAGGAAGAGTGGGGGGCAAGTAATCCCCCCCTTCTAGAAGCTCCAAACTAGGGTTTCCCCTGGTTTGGCCGGCTGGGCCCTATAGGGCCTTGTGCCCCTGGCCCAATGCGGCCAGGGCACTCCCTCATAGGCCCATGCCCCCTCCCAACAGGTGGGACCACGTTGGTCCCCCTCCGGAAGGTTCTAGAAGCTTCCGGTACAATACCGATTAACCCGGAACAATTCCAAACTCCAAAAACTGCACTGCCTTATATGAATCTTATTCTCCGGACCATTCTGGAACCTCTCGTGATGTCCCGGATCCCATCCGAGACTCCGAACAAAAACTCATAAACCAATTATCCAATCTATCCTAGCGTCGAGACACGTTAAGTGTGTGACCCTTCGGGTTCGAGAATATGCAGACATGATCTTATATCAATAATCAATAGTGGGGTCTGGAAACCCATATTGACTCCCACACATTCATTGATGATCATATCGGATGAACCATGATGCCAGGATTCAATCAATCCCATATATATATTCCCTTCGTCTTGCGATATTTTACTTGCCCAAGATTCGATCGTCGGTACCGTCATACCTAGTTCAATCTCGTTCACAGCAAGTACTTTACTCATTCCGTAATCCGATATCACTTTGTGATTAACTCCTTAAACACATGCTTGCAAGCGGTGTTGATATCGATTACCGAGTGGGCCCGAAGTATATCTCTCCGACTTGCGAGGGACAAATCCCATCTCGATACATACAACCCAACAGATACTTTCCGATCACCTGAGAGACACCTTTATGATCACCCTCTCATAGGATGACGTTTGATGACCTCAAAGCTTTCTTCCGATACCAGGGAGTTGTATTATCTCATGGTCTAAGGAATACAATATTTGACATAAGAAAAGCTTCGCAAAGATGAACACAATGACACGATCTAATTGCTCCGCTTAGTTTGGGTCTGTCCATCATATCATTCTCCCAATGATATGATCTCATTATCAATCGACAACTCATGTCTATAGTTAGGAAACCTTAACCATCATTGATCAATGATCTAGTCCATAGAGGCATACTAGGGACACGGTGTTGTTCACAAACCACACAAGTATTAAAGTTTCCGCTTAATACAATTCTAGCATGGAATATAAACTTTATCATGAACAAGAATTATAATAATAACATCTTTATTATTGCCTCTAGGGCTTAATTCCAACAGTCTCCCACTTGCACTAGAGTCAATAATCTAGTTTACATTTGGCAACAATCTCACACCCATGACACTGAGGTGCTGATCATGTTTTGCACATGGAAGAGGTTTAGTCAATGGATCTGCGACATTCAGATCTGTATGTACTTTGCTAATCTTCAGATCTCCATCTGCTATATAATCTCGGATTATATGAAACTTGCGGTTGATATGCTTGGTCTTTGGATGATATCTTGGTTCCTTAGCGAGTGCTATGGCGCCAGTGTTGTCACACAATATCTCCAGTGGGTCCAATGCACTTGGAACCACGCCAAGCTCAGTGATGAAGTTCCTGATCCAAACTCCTTCACTTGACGCTTCTGCAGCAGCCATGTATTCCGCTTCTACTGTAGATCCCGCGATCACGCTTTGCTTGCAGCTTCTCCAGCTCACAGCTCCTCCATTCAAAATATAAACGTATCCTGTCTGAGATTTAGAATCATCCTTGTCGGTGTCGAAACTAGCGTCGACGTAACCCTTTACGACAAGCTGTTCATCACCTCCATAGACTAAGAACATTTCTTTAGTCCTATTTAGGTACTTTAGGATGTTCTTCACGGTTGTCCAGTGTTCCACTCCTGGATCACTTTGATACCTGCTCGTCAAACTAAGAGCATTGGACACATCCGGTCTAGTACACAGCATGGCATACATGATAGAACCTATGGCCGAGGCATAAGGCACTTTGCTCATAGCTTCTCTATCATTTACTGTAGCTGGACACCGAGCCTTGCTCAATGTCTTACCTGACAACATAGGCACTAAACCTTTCTTTCCCTTATCCATTCTGAACCTTTTCAGAACTTTGTCTAGGTATGTACTCTGGCTTAAAGCTATCAGGCGTCTTTGTCTATCTCTATAGATTTTGATGCCCAATATATAAGCAGCTTCACCTAGGTCTTTCATTGAAAAACACTTGTTCAAATAACTCTTCACATCGTTAAGCATGTTAATGTCATTTCCAATAATCAATATGTCATCCACATATAATACCAGAAATATCACCGAGCTCCCACTCACTTTCTTGTAGATACAAGCTTCGTAGCAATTTGGAACAAATCCAAAGCTCTTCATCACTTGATCAAAACGAAGGTTCCAACTCCGAGATGCTTGCTTGAGTCCATAAATGGAACGCTCAAGTTTGCATAATTTATCAGCATCCTTAGGATCGACAAAACCTTCAGGTTGCATCATATACAACTCTTCATCAATGTTGCCATTGAGGAACGCAGTCTTGACATCCATCTGCCATATTTCATAATCATGAAACGCAACAATTGCTAATAGAATCCGAATGGACTTAAACATCGCTACGGGAGAGAAAGTCTCATCGTAGTCAACACCTTGAACTTGTCGAAAACCTTTCGCGACAAGCCATGCTTTATAGACGGTAACATTACCATCTGCGTCCGTTTTCTTCTTGAAGATCCATTTGCACTCAACGGCCTTTCGGTCGTTAGGAGGGTCCACCAAAGTCCATACTTGGTTTTCGCTCATGGATCCCAATTCGGATTTCATGGCCTCTAGCCATTTCTCAGAGTCTGGGCTCATCATCGCTTCCTCATAGTTCGCAGGTTCACTGTCATCTACTAACAAGACAGTTAAGACAGGGTTGCCGTACCACTCAGGAGGGGCACGCGTCCTTGTCGACCTGCGACGTTCAGTAGCAGCATCGTCCGAAGCTTCATGATCCTTATCATTAGCTTCCTCTATTATTGGTGCAGGCGGCACAGGAACAATTTCAGGTGCTGCGCTACTCTCCAATTCAAGAGAAGGTTCAATAACCTCGTCTAGCTCTACTTTCCTCCCACTCACTTCTTTCGAGAGAAACTCCTTCTCAAGAAAGGAACCGTTCTTTGCGACAAACACTTTGCCTTCGGTTCTGTGATAGAAGGTATACCCAATAGTTTCCTTAGGGTATCCTATGAAGACGCATTTCTCCACTTTGGGTTCGAGCTTGTCCGGCATCAACTTCTTGACGTAAGCTTCGCATCCCCAAACTTTAAGAAACGACAACTTAGGTTTAGCACCAAACCACAGTTCATACGGTGTCGTCTCAACGGATTTAGATGGTGCCCTATTTAAAGTGAATGCAGCGGTTTCTAATGCATAACCCCAAAATGATAACGGCAAATCAGTAAGAGACATCATTGATCGGACCATATCTAATAGAGTTCGATTCCGGCGTTCAGACACACCATTGTGTTGTGGTGTTCCGGGTGGCGTGAGTTGCGAAACGATTCCGCTTGCTTTAAGATGCGTGAGAAAATCATAACTCAAATATTCACCCCCACGATCAGATCGTAGGAACTTAATTTTTCTGTTACGATGGTTCTCCACTTCATTCTGAAATTCTTTGAACTTTTCAAATGTTTCAGATTTATGTTTCATTAAATAGATATACCCATATCTACTTAAGTCATCGGTAAAAGTGAGAAAATAGCGATATCCACCGCGCATCGAAACACTCATCGGTCCGCATACATCGATATGTATGATTTCCAACAAGTCCGTTGCTCGCTCCATCATTCCGGAGAACGGGGTTTTGATCATCTTGCCCATGAGGCATGGTTCGCATGTGTCAAATGATTCAAAATCAAGAGACTCCAAAAGTCCATCAGAATGGAGTTTCTTCATGCGCTTTACACCAATATGACCTAGACGACAGTGCCACAAATAAGTAGTATTATCACTATCTACTTTGCATCTCTTAGCCTCAATGTTATGGATGTGTGTTTCATCCTTTTCGAGATTCAGAAGAAATAAACCATTCATAGCAGGTGCATGACCATAAAAGATGTTACTCATATAAATGGAACAACCATTATTCTCCGATTTAAATGAATAACCATCTTGCAATAAACACGATCCAGAAATAATGTTCATGCTCAACGCAGGCACATAATAACATTTATTAAGGTTTAAAACTAATCCTGAAGGTAAAACTAAGGAGAGCGTGCCGACGGCCATCACATCAACTCTTGATCCGTTGCCAACACGCATCGTCACCTCATCCCTCGCAAGCCGCCGTCTATTCCGTAGCTCCTGTTTCGAGTTACAAATATTAGCAACTGAACCAGTATCAAATACCCAGGCACTACAACGAGGGCTAGTAAGGAAAACATCAATAACATGTATATCAAATATACCTTTGATGGTGCCAGCCTTCTTGTCCGCTAAGTACTTCGGACAGTTGCGCTTCCAGTGACCCATGTCCTTGCAATAGAAGCACTCAGTGTCCGGCTTGGGTCCAGACTTGAGCTTCTTATCAGCAGGGGCAACGCGCTTGCCGCCGCCTTCCTTGAAGGGCTTCTTTGCACCCTTACCTTTCTTAAAGGTGGGCTTGTTGACCATCAACACATGATTATCCTTTTTGATGTCCACCTCCGCAGCCTTCAGCTTTGCGAAGAGCTCGGTGATCGTATCAGTGGAACCAATCTGATTATGAGTCACTACAAAACTTTTGTAGCTGGGATGGAGTGATTGTAGAATCCTGTAAATCTTGAGCTCCTCTGGAATCTTGCAGTCCAGTTGCTCAAGGCGTTGAGTGTAGCCCGACATCTTTATGGCGTGCTCACTAATGGAACTCCCTTCCTCCATCTTGCAGTTAAAGAACTTCTCAGAGATCTCATATCTCTCAGAACGGCCTGAGTCTGGAACATAGTTTTCAGTTCCTCAAGAATCTCATAGGGCCCGGGATAGTCTTCAAAACGATTTTGAAGGTCCGATTCCATAGCAAACAACATGGTGCTCTTAATCACACCATAATCATCTTTGCGTGACTGATAGACAACTTTCTCATCAGCCGGCGCATTGACAGCAGGGGCGTCACCTAGCGCACTTTCAAGGACATAGTCCTTTTGACCGCCAGAGAGAATGATTCTCAGATTGCGGAACCAGTTGGTGAAGTTAGACCCATTGTTTCTAAGCTTTTCTTTCTCAGCAAAAACGTTGAAGTTGAAGTTGGACTTAGCCATGTGATCTACAATATTTGCAAGTACAAATTAGATTATGTTCATGATAACTAGTTCAACTTTTAATCAAATTACTATATGAACTCCCACTAAATTCAACATCCCTCAAGTTGTTTAGTGAACACGATCCAAATTCACCACACCTAATCCGATCTTCACGAGAAGAGATGTGGCTTCAATGGTGGACAACGAAGTGTCGATCATATCATTCATATGACTCGTGCTTAACCTTTCGTTTCATGTGTTCCGAGGCCATGTCTGTACGTGCTAGGCTCGTCAAGTCAAACCCAAATATTTCCGCGTGTGCAAAACTGGCTTGCACCCGTTGTATGTGAGCGTAGAGTCTATAGCACCCGATCATCACGTGATGCTTGGACACGACGAACTTTCGCAACGGTGCATACATGGGGAGAACACAGTTTTATCTTGATCTTTAAGTGAGGAATCATCTTATAATGCTACCGTCGCGATCTAAGCAAAATAAGATACATAAAAGGATAAACATCACATGCATATAACTTTATGTGACATGGTATAGCCAATCTTCGCGCAATGATCTCCATCTTGTGCGTGCCGGCATGATCTCCATCACTCCACCATGATTGCCTCCACCACGAATAGCAACTACAACTATTGCTAACTACTTAGCGATGAAGTGAAACTATTACATGGCGTATAAGAAGTTGACACACAGGTCATACACAATTATAAAGACAACCATATGGCTCCTGCTGGTTGTGTACTCATCGACATGCAAGTCGTGAAACATTACAAAACATGATCATTGCATACAACATACACATCACATCTTGGACCATACCATATCACAGAAAAACACTCCCTGCAAAAACAAGTTAGACGCCTCTACTTTGTTGTTGCATGTTTTACGTGGCTTATGGGAGTAGCATGCTAAGAACGATTCTTACCTACGGAAAGCCACAACGGTGATATTATGGTTGCCAAACTCCGGTGTTAATCCCATGACAACTATAGTGAGAGAAACTGGCATCCACCAGCCGCATGTGTGGAACAAGCCACACGTCAAGTGCAGAGCCGGTCTCGCGAACGACGTCGCGTAAGGTTGGCCTGGACCGCTTCAATCTCACTATCCCGCGTCATAAGAAGAACACAAACAAGAGGCTTGCAATAGAAAACATCAAAGCCCGCAACAACCATGTTGCGTTCTACTCGTGAAACACATCTACGCCTAGATCTAGCTCTGATACCACTGAAGGGTTTCGCGGCATAGTAAATCAAAGTTTTCTATGGATGCGAACGAGAGAAAGCCAAGATCTAATCTAGGAGATGCAAACAACAAGAGGGATTAGATGAGATCTTCATACCCTTGAAGATTCACACAGCGGAACGTTCGTCGGAACGTGGGTGATGTAGTCGTACTCGCTTCTCCTCCTCGTGATCCGATCCGATCTAACACCGCAAGTGGCGATGCCTCCGAGAGATGCACACGTGCGGCACCTCGACGTCTCCTCCTTCCTCGGTCCAGCAAGTATGGTGGAGAGACGGATTGGATCTACAACGCGACGGCGTGGTGCAAGTGGTGGAGAGTTTCTGCAGCAGGGCTTCGCCTACACGCAGTCGGGAGGGAGAGAGAGAGGAGGGCAGCAGGGCGACTAGGCTTGAGGGGAAGGTGTCGGGGGGTGGTGCGCCCCCAGCCCTCTTTATATAGAGGGGTGGGAGGCAACCCTAGCCCCTCCCCCAAGCCAGGGCCGGCGGCCAAGGAGGAAGAGTGGGGGGCAAGTAATCCCCCCCTTCTAGAAGCTCCAAACTAGGGTTTCCCCTGGTTTGGCCGGCTGGGCCCTATGGGACCTTGTGCCCCTGGCCCAATGCGGCCAGGGCACTCCCTCATAGGCCCATTCCCCCTCCCAACAGGTGGGACCACGTTGGTCCCCCTCCGGAAGGTTCTAGAAGCTTCCGGTACAATACCGATTAACCCGGAACAATTCCGAACTCCAAAAACTGCACTGCCTTATATGAATCTTATTCTCCGGACCATTCCGGAACCTCTCGTGATGTCCCGGATCCCATCCGAGACTCCGAAAAAAAACTCATAAACCAATTATCCAATCTATCCTAGCGTCGAGACACGTTAAGTGTGTGACCCTTCGGGTTCGAGAATATGCAGACATGATCTTATATCAATAATCAATAGCGGGGTCTGGAAACCCATATTGACTCCCACACATTCATCGATGATCATATCGGATGAACCACGATGCCAGGATTCAATCAATCCCATATATATATTCCCTTCGTCTTGCGATATTTTACTTGCCCGAGATTCGATCGTCGGTACCGTCATACCTAGTTCAATCTCGTTCACAGCAAGTACTTTACTCGTTCCGTAATCCGATATCACTTTGTGATTAACTCCTTAACCACATGCTTGCAAGCGGTGTTGATATCGATTACCGAGTGGGCCCGAAGTATATCTCTCCGACTTGGGAGGGACAAATCCCATCTCGATACATACAACCCAACAGATACTTTCCGATCACCTGAGAGACACCTTTATGATCACCCTCTCATAGGATGACGTTTGATGACCTCAAAGCTTTCTTCCGATACCAGGGAGTTGTATTATCTCATGGTCTAAGGAATACAATATTTGACATAAAAAAAGCTTCGCAAAGATGAACACGATGACACGATCTAATTGCTCCGCTTAGTTTGGGTATGTCCATCATATCATTCTCCCAATGATATGATCTCATTATCAATCGACAACTCATGTCTATAGTTAGGAAACCTTAACCATCATTGATCAATGAGCTAGTCCATAGAGGCATACTAGGGAAACGGTGTTGTTCACAAACCACACAAGTATTAAAGTTTCCGCTTAATACAATTCTAGCATGGAATATGAACTTTATCATGAACAAGAATTATAATAATAACATCTTTATTATTGCCTCTAGGGCATGATTCCAACAATAATCATTATGAGCTATGAAGTCTATTTCTTCAATATTTGGTTCAGGAGTAGCTCTTACCTGGGTTTCCTTACCTTTAAAGGCTAATATGATATCATCCAACTTAGCATTGAGTTCTTAATTTTCTTGAGGTGTGATGGAGTTCACCTTCTTAGTGTTTGATCTTTCCACATGCCATTGGGCATGTTTAAGCTTAGAGTTAGAGCATTATAAAATAAATGGAGAATTAACCAATCTTCCATCCCATGGTTGGGACAGTTTCTCATGCATTCTTTCATTCTTTCCCATGCAAGCGCTAGTGGCTCACGCTCTTCTTGTCTAAAACTAGTAATATTAGATCTTAGTTGCATAGTTTTTGCATGTGGAAAGAATTTAGTTATAAATAAATAAGTACATTCCACCCATGATGCAATAGTATTTCTGGGCAAAGATAGCAACCATCTTTTTCTCTTCCTCTAAGAGAGAAAGGAAATAAGCGCAACTTAACCGCGTCGGGGACAACATCTTTAATACGCATCATATCACATATTTCAGTTAAAGTATTTAAGTGCATACCTGCGTCTTCAACAACATAGCATCCATATTGATTCCGTTGAACCAAATTTAAATAGTGGGGCTTAATTTCATAATCTTCAGCAGTAATTTTTGGCTGAGTAATAGGATTATGCAAACAATCATTGTTGGGAGTTGCAAACTACCTAAGCTTCTTTTCAGCCATATTTCCTATGTTTTTGGATTTTCTTAAATAAAAGCTTATAATGGTAAAAACAAGAATTAAAAGACTAACTATTTTTTGGTTTTTCAAATAAAGACTGAAAGCAAACTAACAAATTTAAAACAAGAATTAAAACTAGCAAGGTTCCTACTAACCTCACTAGGGTAGCTATTGCTTCCCCGGCAACGGCGCTATAAAAAGGGTTGATACCTTCGATCCAGATTACGGATATAGTATAGTTCTTTTTCCCTAGTAGACCTAGGTTTATCGAATCCTCGGGAAGCAGAAAGCAAAGTGAGATTACTTAAACGGACCTTCGAGAATTTTAGATTTCCTTTTCAGTTTTCACCAGACCAAGATTTTGCGATCTTTTTGTTGTTGTTGAGGATGGAGAGAGAGGGCCTAGCGCTTTCATCACCGGTATCTATGCAAAACATCTGATGGGAATAAAAGATAATAGTAAAGTATGCATGCAATTGTTAGAGCAAGATAATTATATGTGGGCAGTGCATCCATAATTGCTATTGCCTCCACAAACGCTTGTAGCAATAACTTACTAGTCTCATCCATAGAAGAAAGATAACTAATGATATGCATAGTGATGTCACCGTTAATCCCAAGAAAATCCCTCACATACAGCCATACTACCCCTTCTGTCACTAGGGATCAAAACCTGCAGATCAGTCATCACTCACACTCCATATACCTGGATCAATCCTTGGGGTCTTGGTTACCTGACAAGTCCTTAGATTGAGGCAAGAGAGGGTACAATAATCATCATGTCATACAAACTAATACACGATCCCATCTGTGATAAATAACATGCACAAAAAGCTACATGGCTAGGCCGAAGCCCTTAGCCCAAGGAGGATTACTCACACATAGATATGAAATCAACACTCATAAACATTGTAATAGAGATCATAAGATTGATAGAAAATAGTATTACAATGTCGCCAATTGGAGAAGAGATCTACTATTACAAGTGGTCGAATATGGCTATGGTGGTGGAGAAGGGTTTGGAGATTAGATCTAGATCTATTCTCCACTGTGGAGGCTTCTGGTGGCAGGGAGAGTTGAGGTAGAAAAGAAGCGAGATCCAGAGAGGATTTTTCTCGTCGCTCGAGGCATATTTATATAGGGGTCCCTTCATAAAAGTTGTTCTGTTTGATCTGGCGATGTTGGTGTGAAATATACGGCAGGAATAAATTCCCCGTTGTATAGTTGGTCGTTAAGTCTTCTGGATCCACTTCACAGCTCCAGGTTTCTTTGGTATGTTGGAAATCTCGTATCTTTGGCTTTTATGCAGTGATTCCCATCAGCATACATCATTATCTGCACAGGGAAAAATAAAAAAGAAAGGATTGCATACCCCTTTGATCATTAGGAATTAATGGCAGGATTTAGAGATATATTTTATCAAATATATGAATAATATCTAGTTTAAATGCGGCGTGGATGGCTATATTTCACATCCATCAAGTACCTTACTCGAACCATCCGAATAAATTAGCAGGCTTCCACACCTTAGCATTTAATAGTTCACAAAAGATTACTCTCAATATGATGTAAAAGTGTTTTAGTTTGACCGAATGAGTTAGCGAGGTAGTCCCAAGCGTTTTAGGATTAACATATTCACTTGGGATTTAAAATCTCAAACGTTCTTTTGTCTCACCACAAGATAATGGTGTATGCCTATTTGCTCTTTGCAGATTTTCTTTTTTCCCCTTATTTTATGCTCACACTTTTATTTAAGTGTGGTGCAAAGTAGCTAGCCATATGTTCCACTTCATGTATGAATTCAAAGTTTAACGATCTCAATTACCAAATTACACTTGTATATGAAGCATCTTTATATCTTGAATATCTATCTCGTCTTGTTCTCACTCTTAATTTGATAGCACTTTTAATTTTCCTTTCTTCAAGGTTTCTTTCTCAACTTAACTGATTAGATAATTTTTTCCTTTGTAAATCAAACCATGAACTTACAACATATTGACCAAATTATATTTGTATGTTCCATTAATACCAATGGTGTGGAAGACTCCTATTGCTATCATCAATTGCAAGTAAAATTATACTCAAGCCATTCATATATCTAAAAAGACAAGCACAAACTCAATAATGCTCCATATATGATAATAAACTCGGAATTTCATAAAAGGGATCGACTATTCCTGAAGGGAATTCTAATGATTCAAACTTTATTTCTAAGCTCAAACTAATGCAAAGCTAAAATAGTAATCCAAAAATTATAAGATAGATTACAAGGTCTTAAAGATATCCCCAAGCTTGGAATCAAGCCAGGCGGGATCAAATAATCCATTGCGATTATTTGATATTGTGATTATTGTAGTTCACTATGGTGCCATGACATGTAATACCGCAGTGTGCAGCTTCTTGTTGGTATCTTCCAGGGCAGTGATGCGGTTGTAGCACCTGCGCAAATCAAATTGCGAAGTGTCCACTTTATCTGCAAGTTTAGTCACCAATGGGAGAAGATCATCCTTCTTCTCTATATCTTTGAGACGGTGACGGAATTCAACGCGATGGAGTAACTCCTCCTTCTGATATATCTCTAGTGCTCGCGCGCGGTCTTTGGTCTTAGGAACAACTTCTTATTCCTCATCCATAATTGATGTATCAGGGAAGTAGAAGACGTCCCTCCACACTTCTTTAGGCTTCACCCTTATACAAGCACCAATGTTAGGCTTCGAGGGTGGCACAGTCGCTTCCTTGCTAAGACCTGCACCAATATTAGGTAATTCCTTATGCTTGAGCGGCCTAGGGTCCGTAGTGATGTACTTGACCATCTCCACACGTCCTTTTCCATGCGGCTTGTGACCTTCTCTCTCTTGTTGATCTCTCTTCATTGCCGCCTAGTTGATCTCCAGGGGATCATAGACATCATGGCTGATGTAGATGTCACCCCAATCGTTATCGGGATCGCTGTTGTAGAAGCTTGGCTCGACGTACTCCTTGTATCTCGGGCTAAACTTATCCACCTCCTTGTTGCCGTCTTTCATGGACAGGCTGCGAGAGCGGTCCCTGGAAGGAGCAATGAGAGCCATGCGTTTTCCAAGGCCTGGGACGGGATAGAGCATGGCTAGATTGGTTCCTGGTGATCATGATGAGAGAGAAACACAATGGAAGTATATAAGGGGGTCAGAGGTCAGTAAAACTCGTGAGAAACACCAAAGTTACGCCCAAGAAAAGAATCTTAACGAAACAAGGAAAAAATCACGGATTTGGAAAATTCCAGCTGCATAACGACCAAAAAGAACGAAGGTGCCAGAAAGTTTAACGACCAGCTATAGTTGTTTCTGAGCAGATATTTCCAAAATATCTCGAGTCCAGGTCGGTTAGGTTACTGACTTGGAACTGACATATTATTATTATTATTATAAAACAAAAAAACTGAGGTGCCAGAAAGTTTAACGACCAGCTATACGGCGGGAGCAAATTTTCCGGCCGTATAGCTGTGGTCGTATAGTTTCCAGCCATCGAATTTTTTTGCGAAGAAACTACTGTTAACTTAACAACCAACTATACACCGGGAGGATTTTCTCCGGCCATATAGTTGCGGTCGTATAGTTGGTAAAAACCCTCAGAAACTTTAGAAAAACATGAGGAATTCAAAGCTAAAAAAAATTAGGAGTAAATTTTTTGAAAACAAATTACTTATTTAGAGGAAGAAAACTTACCTTATACTTACCATTTATTTAGTCAGGGGTGACAAGCTCCTCCAACATCAAGGACTTCTTCTCTTTTGGAGGAATTGACCTTAGTTCATATAATAATTCTCGTAAAGGAAAATCACCAGGACCTAAGTTCCTCTCAATAAGATTGGTGCCTTGTTGGGCAAATATGGATACTACATCCAATATCTTTATTTCTTGTCTCTTCATAATCTGCAACTCAAATTCTTGAAGTAAAAGGATCCAACGAATTAGTCTTGGCTTATGATTCTTCCTCTCAAGGAGTTCTTTTAAACCATCATGATCCGTATGAACTCTTACTTTTGAATCCAATATATAAGAATGAAATTTATCGCAAGAGAAAAATACAACAAAAAGTTCTCTTTCTTCCTAAGGATAATTCTTTTGAGCACTATTAAGATTTCTACTAGCATGATGTATAATATTAAATCTGTGACCTATATGTTGTCCCAGAGTTACTCCTACAGCATCATCACTACCTTCACATATTAAATCAAAAGTCATATCCCATATAGGTGGTTTAATGATAGGAGCATGGGATAAATCATATTTAATTTTATCAAAGGCAAGAAGGCATTTATCACCAAAATTAAATCTTACTCCTTTTTGTAAAATATTAGTGAAAGGTTTATAAATTATAGAGAAATTCCTAATGAACTTTCTATAAAAACCCACATGACCAAGAAAACTTCTTATACCTTTTATATCCCTAGGTTGTGGCATTCTCTCTATTTCTTCAACCTTAGCTCTATTTACTTTAATCCCCTTACCTGATACCTTATGTCCAAGGACTATACCTTCTTTGACCATAAAATGGCACTTCTCCCATTTTAGAACAAGATTGGTTTCTTCACAATGCTGCAAAACCCTTTTGATATTATCCAAGCAACTAGTAAACGAAGTTCCGTAGACAGAGAAGTCATCCATAAATACTTCCATTATTAGTTCTATAAAATCTGCAAAAATAGCAGTCATGCATCTTTGAAAAGTAGCTGGAGCATTACATAAACCAAAAGGCATCCGTAGGTAAGCATGTAAACAAGGACTAATGAAAGTTGTTTTAAGTTGGTCATCAGGATGAACACCTATTTGGGAAAAACCAGAGTACCCATCCAAGTAGGAGAAATGAGTTTGGTTTGCTAACCTCTCTAAAGTTTGGTCTATGAATGGTAAAGGATAGTGATCTTTCTTGGTTTGTTTATTCAATTTCTTGAAATCTAACACATCCTATGTCCAACAATATTTCTAGTAGGTATCAATTCATTGTTTTCATTAGGAACAATAGTAAAAACCGCCCTTCTTAGGAACACAATGAACAGGACTTACCCATTCACTTTCTTTTACATGATAGATTATACCTACATCTAGTAGGTGTACTATTTCTTTTCTTACCACTTCCTTCATTTCGGCATTCATCTGTCTATTGAATTCTGCAATTGGTTTAGCACCTTCCTCCACGAATATTCGATGGACGGCTATCATGGGACTAATGCCCTTCAAATCATCCATTGAGTACCCAAATACCTTGCGATGCTCCTTAAGTACTTTCATGTGTTCTTCCTCTTCATCCCCTAAAAGTTTAGCACCAATAATAATAGGGAATTTATTTGTATTATCCAAAAATATATATTTAAGATTATCTGGTGAAGTCTTCAATTCTGGGAGAGGTAATTCCTTGACCCCTCTCTTTTATGGCTCTTCAAAAGCCTCATCAGTTGGAGGCCCTAAAATGGGAAGCGAATCGAATTCACTTTCTAATTCTTCTAGGGACTTGTCCTCCATAATTATTTCTTCATAATTTGAGTCTTCATTTGCTTCTTCTACTTGATTACTAAACAATAGAGATGCCATCTCCTCAATAGTTTTCCTTTCTCTTATTCTTGTATTTGTAGAGGTATGTCTTTAAATTTGGAAAAGTGGAATTCTTTTTCCGCTTCCCCAAGCTTAAGAGACACAATCTCCTTTTTGAAATCAACTTTGGCACCTAAATGATTCAAAAAAATTCTTCCATATATAATTGGGCAAAGAGTGTCATCTCGCATATCAAAAACTACAAAATCAATAGGAAAATTTTCATTGCCAATTGTGATAGTTGCATTTTCAACTACTCCCATTGGAACTCTAAGAGATTTATTGGCTAACATGATTATCATATCAATATTCTCCATTGTAGCCGGTACTATCTCTTCTTTTATTTCTAAATAAAAATCATAAGATATAACATTAACTATGGTGCCAAGATCACATAAACCGCAATGTGAGGTTTCTTTAAATATGCAGGGAAGAATAGGCTTACCCACATCTTTTACCTTAATTTTACCTTCAACTAGTACGGAAGTCTCTTTATCAAGTTCAACTATATTACAATGTGCATACATAGTTATAATTGCTTCCTTGCTTACCACTTCATCTTTGGTTTCATCCAAAAGTTCTTCAACTTCTGGCACGCTTTCCTCTTCTTTCTTCTGATGTACTGCTTTAACCTATTCATATTCCAAAATATATTTCTGCGCAGTGTTAGGGAAAGGTATCTCATACATTGGTTTTAGGAAGGCCAGTGTTGCTTTAACTTCTCTTTTCTTCTCAGGTTCGAGTGGTGGATCATACTTGACCCAACCCTCTTTTGGAGCATTGATATGTTCTGTAAAAGCTTTAACAACATGCAACACACGATCTGAATCCAAATAAAGTTCTTTAGATAATTCATTAACATTGCCCTTTTTATCATAGTCATGAATACAATCATAATCTATTTCTATGCCTCCTTCACTTCCTAGACCAAAATTCCAAGAAACTCTATGATCACGAATTCTATTAAGTAAACCCCAAGCTTTAGTTATGGGAAGATTCATAAAAGATCCTCTCATGCAAGAGTCTAGTTCCAATTTATTTGTTTCAATTAAACCACCATAAAAGATATGCAATAAATACCATTCAGGAAAATCATGACGAGGACATTGATTAACTAAATCTTTAAATCTTATGTAAGCTCTTACTAGTCCAACATTAGGATGGTTCCTCCAAGTCATGATAAGACGCTTGATTCCAAAAGATTTTGATAAAGGATAATACTTAGCTAGAAACTCATAGGCTAAATTATCCAAGGTAGTAGTGGCTTCTGGGATAAAGATCTATACCATGAGAGAGTTGTGCTAGTCAAAGTCTGAATAAAGAGTTTTAGCCTTACCTCATTATAAGTATACCCTGGTAATTGGAAAGTGCCACATATATCCTTAAAGCATGCAATGTGCTCATATGGATCGGGATTTTCTTCATCTCTAGTAAATTGCTTCTTGTGTAAAATACCAAGTAGTGCATGATTTATTTCAAACCCCCCTGTCTTCTCGTTGGATTGTCTCTTTTATTAATATCATAGGACTTCCCAAACTGGTTGAGTGGGTTAGCACTAGTCAAATGCTCAAACTCCATCATGTTGGTAGGACCCTGTAACCCAAAACAAAACTTAGCAAGACTAAAATAAATAAGCAAAAACTAAAAGACCTATAGCGCTTAGCTCCTCGGCAACGACGCCAGAAAATAGCTTGATGACTACAAGTGCACAGATCGTTTGTAGCTAGTTTCTAAATAAAGATACCGATCCCACAGGGAAAGGGAGTTCTAAAGTCTAATAACACTTAAATTAAATACAGAAATAGTAATGCTAAATAACGTTCTAAGTAACAAGATAAAATGTTAGTTTTATGTAAAAAGGTATTTTTGGGTTTTTGTATAACAGAACAATAAGTAAAGTAAAACAAATTGAATGCATAAAGTAAGTATTGCGTATGTAAAAGAGATATGAAACTGCAATGGGGAAAAGTGTTGTTAGGGAGTAGCGGATACACCTCTAGCATTACAAAGGGTTTAAGGTAAAGATTATTATCATGAACATTCTCAACTATGTATGTGTGGGAGGAACTCCATAATTGGACGAATAGGCATCAATCATTGCTCACATCATCCTCATAACCACTGCTCCGTCTAGCAGTAAGTAGTTCCCTCCATCAAGTCCCCACAAGAGGCATATATTGAGAGGTCGACTTCTCTCAACATCAAGATGAAGACAATCTAACACATTGTCACAACGATGAATATCATAATAAACTGTATCTTATTACAAATCTCATGCTAGGGTTTCTCCATCTCCCCAAGAACTAATGATCTACTCAGATATGGAGGCAATCAACATCATGGCAAAGATAATGGAATCTATCATAGATGAATAGTACTTGTATAAATCCTCAAAGAGTATGGAAATTACAACAATATCTAGACAAGATGTATATAATATGGATGGAGATGGTGGTGATGCAGCGTTTGATGATGAATATCGATGCCTTAGCCTCCCGGATTTGCGTAGGGTGAAGATGGATCCCCGATGGATGAGTTTCCCCTCCAGATCCCTTCTGAAGGTGAGGTTTCTACGATTTCCAGTCGATCTGTATGTCGTCTCTCCCTTCTAATTGCATGGGGTGAAACTATTTGAAGAGGCGGTGGCGGCGGCAACTATACGGCGGGAACTATACGGCTGGAAAAGTATTTCCGACGTATAGTTGGTCGTTAAAGCCCCTGTTTCTTGCGATCTCTACAGGTTTTCTTTTGGTGTTATTGATATTTCCCAATTTAGCGATTTACGCTATTTTTAACTCCTTTTTGCTCCAGTACAACTGTTCCAAGAATTGTGTCCATCGTATCCATCTTCTATCCTAATCCTGGTGAAAATAGACATAAAAGATGTGCGTGAACGCCGTAAAATACCAAGATCCTACCACTACAGTGCAAAATAATAATATAAAACATGATGCAAATATGCATAGTGTCAAAGGCAATATAGGCTGCAAGGGATATATCAAGTAAGAAAGGACTAAAGCATCGCAACACAGATAGCAATATATCAACAGGACGAAGTAAAGACTATAAATGTAGAAGGTAGAAAGGAGGAGAATTCTCGCCTGGGTAACATTGCCGAAGGTTCATCCAAAGATTGGGTCGACACTCGCATAAACTCATCAGCCTAATCCGGTGAATAAGCAAAGAACTAAAAGAAACACCGGAAGCACTATTTATTACTACGGCAGAAGATCGAGCATGATGCATGTATGGTGCATGACATGGCAAAATGCAATGCAATTAGGCAATATTAAGAGGAACCGGGGTGCCGACAATTAATTAGGTGGTTTATGTTATTTAGCTACCCCGCAATTTAAGTGATGTCTTAACAAGGCAAAATATAGCATCGGTTCACTACAAAAATTTCAATGGGGCCAATATAAGACTAGATTAGCCTGCATATGGTCTCCATATTTAATGATATGTGTGCAAGCATGACAATTTAAATGCAAAAAGGATAGATGTTATATATTATAAAAATATGGGTCTTGATAAGGGGTCGCACATGGTCCGAAGATCTTGGGGGTTCAGAGTTCGCTGGGGTTCAGGTTCGGTCTTGACGGGATCGGTCTTTGGATAGGGATTCAGGGTCTTCGGCCTCAGTGGTTCGTGAAGGATACTTGTTGATGCGGCGCCATCGCATCTGGGTTCCATGTCAAAGAAACTTTAGGTCGTTGGGTCCGGGATCGGGGTCATCCATGAAGGATATCTCCTCCGTCCATCGCGAAGATCGACCTTCGGGTCCAGGGGTATTCGGGTCCTCGGCTTCTCAAACATCGAATCATCATGTGTTTCAGTCTTCAGCGTGCATGGTTGTTCGCAATTAGACACTTCCTGCCCATACTGAAACATCAGCAGCACCCCTTCACACTTGGTGTTTACAACATCTGAACGCGTTACGGACACGAGTAGAGGACCTTGGTCTCCATGATAAGGTGGCAGAGGCACGAGCGACAGGGTAGGCAGCTCTGCTGGGGCGTGGTTAAGCACGGTGGCGGTCATGGCCACGGCGACAGGGAGCCAGGGTTCTCGCGAAGGCGGACCTATTCTTTGTGAAGGCGCTGGCGGTAGGGACACGCCGGACGATGAGCAGTAGGGGCGGCCAAACGAGTGGCGGGGATGGATGGCAGTGCCTGCGGGGAGGTGGTTGTAGTGGCTGATGGTGTGGCGAGGGATTAGGGTGGGTGGGATTAGGGTTTAGGTATAGAGGGAAGTTAGGGTTAGGATTTGGGGTGGTAGCTGGCTTGGTCGGCTGGGCCTTTTGGGCCTGGATGGCTGAGCTGCCTCCCTTAGGTTTTATAAAATGTTTTATTTATTTATTTTTAAAACAAAATCCATTTATGTAAATAATGTTCAGGAAAAAAAATATCCGGACGATCGGTGTTTTGATTTTAAATAAATACAGGGACATATGGAAAACAAATATAGGTTTTTCGAAAATAGTTTTAGGTTAAAACCATGCATGCAGTCATGAGGATGCTCAAATGCAATGTGGCATGATGACATGAGCATGTCGTCATGATGATGCGCAACAATGAGCGATTTTCTGGTAGTTGTTTTATCCGGGGTGCTACACTTATCAACCCCTATCATGATTGATGATGCTTATTCTCTTTGTAAGTATGAGGTTGGTAATGTGTTTGCCAAATATGTTGGTGCCCAACATGGTGTCAGGAAAAGAACTATTTGGGCAACCAAGCCTATTGTGAGTAACTTCAGGACCCATCTTGGTTGGGGACCGTCTAGCTAAAACTTGGTCAATAGGTGTTGGTTGGAGGTCACTTGGGACTTGGCTACATCATGAAGAATTAAGGGAACTTCATCAATTATATTTTCTCGAGCCAAAGCCATTTGGATTATCATATCTCTATCATATATCCATTGTTCCTCCTTGCGGTAACATGTTCTCAACACATTTACATTGAAAGTTACTCGCCCCTTGTGCATGTGTTGGTTTTGTACCTTGCATGTGTTTACATATGTTGTTATTAACACTTACCTATCTTGAGTTATCAAGTTTATTTGTGTATGTTGTATTGCACACCATGTACTACCTCCGATCCTAAATAAGTGTCGCCATTTTGAACTAGAGTTAGTTCAAAACTGTGACACTTATTTAGGATCGGAGGGAGTACTTATTTTGCTGTGTTGAGCTGTTACTGAATGTATTTGTTATCTTATTTGGCTCTTGTGAGAAATTAATGGACTATCCCACTCTTGGAGAGTGGTGTGCTTTGGGCATTCCACTATCCTAAAGATGTGTGTACATGAGGAATGCCACTTAGTATTGATATTGCAATATTATCTAGTCTCTATGTGGTATGATATACTCACGAGAAATTCAAATTCTATAATGTCCATTAGTTGTCTCGTGCTGGATATTTTTGCCTTTTGTCGTGAATACGATCTTGGATATCTTTGCAAACTACCACCCGAAAATAATTGCATATCCCTTGTCCTTGGACAATCGGTACTATAATAGGTGGTAGGTATTTTTGATCATTTTCACTTTGGCTTTTGTTTATATTTTCCCTATCTTCTGCCAAGAAAATGTTTTGTGTTGACTCCCAGGTCTTCCTTGCCTCTTATGGATATTTCGTTAACTTGAAATTGTTTAGTGCTCTATTTTATGTAGGAAGATATGATGATACCATGTGTGTGCATTTTTTATTCAAATGTAAAATCTTAAATAATGCACTAATCATGGGGGAATTCTCCTATATTATTTAGGACACTCGTTTTATGCTTCTTCATAACATGTTTTGACCCATATCGTGTTTTATGTCTTTGGAAGATAAACCTTTTCGTTTGGTACTTTGTGCCAACATGAAAATTGTAGAGAGTTTGCTTTAGTTATTGGAACCTTGTCCTTTTGGGGAGTTGTCTTTGTCTCATTCCTTGTTAATTATTTTGCCCTTTTAGAATGAGATAAATTCTTGATCATTTGTGTTTTTGTCTATCTCTTGCTCTTTGGATTTTGCCTAGTTCATTTGTTGAACTTGTGGTCTTTCATGTGTTGATTTGTTCTTTGATATAATTTGGACAACCGTTAGTATTGTCACACTTTGGTGTGCCTTCTTGGTTTACATGGTATTTTGTTCATATTATATCTCATTTGGTTCTTGAAAGTCGTGTGCATGCATATGTACTAAATATATATTATGGCATGCTTGCTTTCCTTGATCCAATATGTACGGGAAACTCCACCAAATCCTAATTGGCTAAGATGTGCATGAAATTCAATTTCATATCAATATGCACATATTTATATGGAGTCTCTCCTATGTATTTTAGTTGTCTAACTACTTTGGACCCAATAAGTTTGGGGGCCATATTGTACTTGAATTTTGTTTTAGGTACATTGGAGATGCATTGGATGCTTATCTCTTTCATAAGGAAGAATTCATGACTCAATGAAAATTAGAGACATGCTAGGATGGTCAACAAACTCCTATCTACATCATCCCACCAATGATATATCGGTAACAAGTATCTCTTACCCATGCATACATATCCTCCTCCAACCTATGGTAGGTTGCATCTTGGCATGAACGTTTTATATTTGCAATTGTTGTGGTTCTTTCTTTCGCCTTAAAGAAAGCTCTCTATTTCATATGTGAGTAAGTTGATATGAGTGCATATAATTGGGACTATACAAAATCGTGCTCATGATTCACCAATCCCAAATATGTCAATCTAGCAATTACATTACCTATCATTTGAAGGGTTTCACAGCATAGTAAATCAAAAAAAATTCTACGGATGCGAATGGGGAAGCCAAGATCTAATCTAGGAGATGCAAACAACGAGGGGGAATAGATGAGATCTTCATACCCTTGAAGAAATCGCACAGCGAAACGTTCAACATAATGTGGTTGATGTAGTCGTACTAGCCTTCTCCTCCTTGCGATCCGATCTGATCCAACGCCGCAAGTGGCGACGCCTCCGAGAGATGCACACGTATGGCACCTCGACGTATCCTCCTTCCTCGGTCCATCAAGTGGGGTGGAGAGATAGATTGGATCTACAACACGACGACATGGTGCAAAGGTGGAGAGTTTCTGCGGCAGGGCTTCGCCTATGCGCAGTCGAGAGAGAGAAAGAGGAGGGCAGCAACTAGGCGGCTAGGGTTTGAGGAGGTGTGGGGGAGGGTGCGCCCCAGCCCTCTTTATATAGAGGGATGGCCGGCTTCCCTTGCCCCTCCTCCAAACCCTAGGGCCAGCGGCCACATGGGGTGGAGTGGGGGCCAAGTCCCCCCCCTTCTAGAAGCTCTCCCTAGGGTTTCCCCTAGGGCTTGGCCGGCTGGGCCTATGGGGCCTTGTGCCCCTGGCCCAATGCGGCCAGGGAACTCCCTCGTAGGCCCACGCCCCCTCCCGACAAGTGGGGCCACGTTGGTCCCACTCCGGAAGCTTCTAGAACCTTCCGGTACAATACCAAACATTCTGAAACAATTCCGAAATCCAAAAACTGCTTTCCCTTATATGAATCTTATTCTCCGGACCATTTCGGAACCTCTCGTGATGTCCTGGATCTCATCCGAGACTCCGAACAAAAACTCATAAACCAATTATCCATTCTATCCTAGCGTCGAGACACGTTAAGTGTGTGACCCTACGGGTTCGAGAATATGCAGACATGATCTTCTATCAATAATCAACAACGGGGTCTGGAAACCCATATTGACTCCCACATATTCATCGATGATCATATCGGATGAACCACGATGCCAGGATTCAATTAATCCCATATATATATTCCCTTCATCGCGCGATATTTTACTTTCCCGAGATGCGATCGTCGGTATCGGCATACCTAGTTCAATCTCGTTCATAGCAAGTACTTTACTCGTTCCGTAATCCGATATCACTTTGTGATTAACTCCTTAACCACTTGCTTGCAAGCGGTGTTGATATTGATTACCGAGTGGGCCCGAAGTATATCTCTCCGACTTGGGAGGGACAAATCCCATCTCGATACATACAACCCAACAAGTACTTTCCGATCACCTGAGAGACACCTTTATGATCACCCTCTCATAGGATGACGTTTGATGACCTCAAAGCTTTCTTCCGATACCAGGGAGGTGCATTATCTCATGGTCTAAGGAATACAATATTTGACATAAAAAAAGCTTCGCAAAGATGAACACGATGAGACGATCTAATTGCTCTGCTTGATTTGGGTTTGTCCATCATATCATTCTCCCAATGACATGATCTCATTATTAATTGACAACTCATGTCTATGGTTAGTAAACCTTAATCAATGAGCTAGTCCATAGAGGCGTACTAGGGACACGGTGTTGTTCATAAACCACACAAGTATCAAAGTTTCCGCTTAATACAATTCTAGCATGGAATATAAACTTTATCATGAACAAGAATTATAATAATAACATCTTTATTATTGCCTCTAGGGCATAATTCCAACTGTCTCCCACTTGCACTAGAGTCAATAATCTAGTTTACATCTGGCAACAATCTAACACCCATGGCACTAAGGTGCTGATCATGTTTTTCTCATGGAAGAGGTTTAGTCAACGGATCTGCGACATTCAGATCCGTATGTACTTTGCTAATCTTCAGATCTCCATCTATTATGTAATCTTGAATTATATGAAACTTGATGTTGATATGCTTGGTCTTTGGATGATATCTTGGTTCCTTAGCTAGTGCTATGGCGCCAGTGTTGTCACACAATATCTCCAGTGGGTCCAAGGCACTTGGAACCACACCAAGCTCAGTGATGAAGTTCCTGATCCAAACTCCTTCACTTGACGCTTCTGCAGCAGCCATGTATTCCGCTTCTACTGTAGATCCCGCGAGCATGCTTTGCTTGCAGCTTGTCTAGCTCATAGCTCCTCCATTCAAAATATAAACGTATCATGTCTGAGATTTAGAATCATCCTTGTCGGTGTCGAAACTAGCGTCGACGTAACCTTTTACGACGATTTGTTCATCACCTTCATAGACTAAGAACATTTCTTTAGTCCTATTTAAATACTTTAGGATGTTCTTTATGGCTATCCAGTGTTCCACTCCTGGATCACTTTGGTATCTGCTCGTCAAACTAAGAGCATTGGACACATCCAGTCTAGTACACAGCATGGCATACATGATAGAACCTATGGCCGAGGCATAAGGTACTTTGATCATAGCTTCTCTATCGTTTACCGTAGATGGACACTGAGCCTTGCTCAATATCTTACCTAACAACATAGGCACTGAACCTTTCTTTGCCTTATCCATTCTGAACCTTTTTAGAACTTTGTCTAGGTATGTACTTTGGCTTAAAGCTATTAGGCGTATTTGTCTATCTCTATAGATTTTGATGCCTAATATATAAGTAGCTTCCCCTAGGTCTTTCATTGAAAAACATTTGTTCAAATAACTCTTCACATCGTTAAGCATGTCAATGTCATTTCCAATAATCAATATGGCATCCACATATAGTACCAAAAATGTCACTAAGCTCCCACTCACTTTCTTGTAGATACAAGCTTCGTAGCAATTTGGAACAAATCCAAAGCTCTTGATCACTTGATCAAAACGAAGGTTCCAACTCCGAGATGCTTGCTTCAGTCCATAAATGGAACTCTGAAGTTTGCATACCTTATCAGCATCCTTAGGATCGACAAAACCTTTGGGTTGCATCATATACAACTCTTCATCAATGTTACCATTGAGGAACGCAGTCTTGACATCCATCTGCCATATTTCATAATCATGAAACGCAACAATTGCTAATAAAATCCGAATGGACTTAAACATCGCTACGGGAGAGAAAGTCTCATCATAGTCAATGCCTTGAACTTGTCGAAAACCTTTCGCAACAAGCCGTGCTTTATAGACAGTAACATTACCATCCGCGTCCGTTTTCTTCTTGAAAATCCATTTGCACTCAACGGCCTTTCGGTCGCTAGGAGGGTCCACCAAAGTCCATACTTAGCTTTCGCTCATGGATCCCAATTCGGATTTCATGGCCTCTAGCCATTTCTCAGAGTCTGGGCTCATCATTGCTTCCTCATAGTTCGCAGGTTCATTGTTGTCTACTAACAAGATAGTTAAGACAGGGTTACCGTACCACTCAGGAGGGGCACGTGACCTTGTCGACCTGCGATGTTCAGTAGTAGCATCGTCCGAAGCTTCATGATCCTCGTCATTAGCTTCCTCTATTGTTGGTGCAGACGACACTGGAACAATTTCAGGTGCTGATCTACTCTCCAACTCAAGAGAAGGTTCAATAACCTCATCTAGCTCTACTTTCCTCCCACTCACTTCTTTCGAGAGAAACTCCTTCTCAAGAAAGGATCTGTTCTTTGCGACAAACACTTTGCCTTCGGATCTGTGATAGAAGGTATACCCAATAGTTTCCTTAGGGTATCCTATGAAGACGCATTTCTCCGCTTTGGGTTCGAGCTTGTCCGGCATCAACTTCTTGACGTAAGCCTCGCATCCCCAAACTTTAAGAAACAACAACTTAGGTTTAGCACCAAACCACAGTTCATACGGTGTCGTCTCAACGAATTTAGATGGTGCCCTATTTAAAGTGAATGCAGCGGTTTCTAATGCATAACCCCAAAATGATTGATCGCACCATATCTAATAGAGTTCGATTCCGGCGTTCAGACACACCATTGCGCTGTGGTGTTCCGGGTGGCGTGAGTTGCGAAACGATTCCGCTTGCTTTAAGATGCGTGAGAAAATCATAACTCAAATATTCACCTCCACGATCGGATCGTAGAAATTTAATTTTCCTGTTACGATGGTTTTCCACTTCGTTCTGAAATTCTTTGAACTTTTTAAATGTTTCAGATTTATGTTTCATTAAATAGATATACCCATATCTACTTAAGTCATCAGTAAAAGTGAGAAAATAGCGATATCCACCGTGCGTCGAAACACTCATTGGTCCGCATACATCGGTATGTATGATTTCCAACAAGTCCGTTGCTCACTCCATTATTCCGGAGAACGGGGTTTTGATCATCTTGCCCATGAGGCATGGCTCACATGTGTCAAATGATTCAAAATCAAGAGACTCCAAAAGTCCATCACAATGGAGTTTCTTCATGCGTTTTACACCAATATGACCTAGACGGTAGTGCCACAAATAAGTCGTATTATCACTATCTACCTTGCATCTCTTAGCCTCAATGTTATGAATGTGTGTTTCATTGCTTTCGAGATTCAGAAGAAATAAACCATTCATAGAAGGTGCATGACCATAAAAGATGTTACTCATATAAATAGAACAACCATTATTCTCCGATTTAAATGAATAACCGTCTTGCAATAAACACGATCCAGATATGATGTTCATGCTCAACGTAGGCACATAATAACATTTATTAAGGTTTAAAACTAATCCCGCAGGTAAAACTAAGGAGAGTGTGCCAACGGCCATCACATCAACTCTTGATCTGTTGCCAACGCGCATCGTCACCTCATCCCTCGCTAGCCGCCGTCTATTCCGTAGCTCCTGTTTCGAGTTACAAATATTAGCAACTGAACCAGTATCAAATACCCAGGCACTACAATGAGCGCTAGTAAGGTAAACATCAATAACATGTATATCAAATATACCTTTGATGGTGCCAGCCTTCTTGTCCGCTAAGTACTTCGGACAGTTGCGCTTCCAGTGACCCTTGTCCTTGCAATAGAACCACTCAGTGTCCGGCTTAGGTCCAGACTTGAGCTTCTTCTCAGCAGGAGCAACGCGCTTGCCGCTGCCTTTCTTGAAGGACTTCTTTGCACCCTTACCTTTCTTAAAGATGGGGGGCTTGTTGACCATCAACACATGATTATCTTTCTTGATGTCCACGTCCGCAGCTTTCAGCTTAGCGAAGAGCTCAGTGATCGTATTAGTGGAACCAATCTGATTATGAGTAACTACAAAACCTTTGTAGCTAGGAGGGAGTGATTGCAGAACTCTATCAATCTTGAGCTCTTCTGGAATCTTGAAGTCCAGTTGCTCAAGGCGTTGAGTGTAGCCCGACATATTAATGGAGTTCTCACTAACGAAACTCCCTTCCTCCATCTTGCAATTAAAGAATTTCTCAGAGATCTCATATCTCTCAGAATAGGCCTGAGTCTGAAACATGGTTTTCAGTTCCTCAAGAATCTCAAAGGGCCCGGCGAACTCCTCAAAACGATTTTGAAGGTCCGATTCCATAGCAAACAGCATGGTGCTCTTAATCACACCATAATCATCCTTGCACGACTGATAAACAGCTTTCTCATCAGCCGGCGCATCTACAACAGGGGCGTCACCTAGCGCTTTCTCACGGACATAGTCCTTTTGTCTGCCAGCGAGAATGATTCTCAGATTATGGAACCAGTTGGTGAAGTTAGACCCATTGTTCTTAAGCTTTTCTTTCTCAGCAAAAACGTTGAAGTTGAAGTTGGACTTAGCCATTTGATCTACAAAATTTGCAAGTACAAGTTAGACTATGTTCATGATAACTAGTTCAACTTAATCAAATTACTAGATGAACTCCCACTAAATTCAACATCCCTCAAGTTGTTTAGTGAACATGATCCAAATTCACCACACCTAATCCGATCTTCACGAGAAGAGATGTGGTTTTAATGGTGGACAACAAAGTGTCGATCATATCATTCATATGACTCATGCTTAACCTTTCGGTTCATGTGTTCCGAGGCCATGTCTGTACATGCTAGGCTCGTCAAGTCAAACCCAAGTATTTCCGCGTGTGCAAAACTAGCTTGCACCCGTTGTATGTGAACGTAGAGTTTATAGCACCCGATCATCACATGGTGCTTGAACACGACGAACTTTCGCAACGGTGCATACATGGGGAGAACACAGTTTTATCTTGATCTTTTAGTGAGGAATCATCTTATAATGCTACTGTCGCGATCTAAGCATAATAAGATACATAAAAGGATAAACATCACATGCATATAATTTTATGTGACATGGTATAGCCAATCTCCGCGCAATGATCTCCATCTTGTGCGTGCCAGCATGATCTCCATCACTCCACCATGATTGCCTCCACCACGAATAGCAACTACAACTATTGCAAACTACTTAGTGATAAAGTAAAGCTATTACATGGCGTATAAGAAGTTGACACACAGGTCATACACAATTATAAAGACAACCATATGGCTCCTACCGGTTGTGTACTCATCGACATGCAAGTCGTGAAATATTAAAAAACATGATCATTGCATACAACATACACATCACATCTTGGGCCATACCATATCACAGAAACACTCCCTGCAAAAACAAGTTAGACGCCTCTACTTTGTTGTTGCATGTTTTACGTGGCTTATGGGAGTAACAAGCTAAGAATGATTCTTACCTATGGAAAGCCGCAACGGTGATATTACAGTTGCCAACATCCGGTGTAAATCCCATGACAACTATAGTGAGAGAAACTGGCAGCCACCAGCCGCATGTGTGGAACAAGCCACACGTCAAGTGCGGAGCCGGTCTCGCGAACGAGGTCGCGTAAAGTTGGCTTGGACCGCTTCGATCTCACTATCCCGCGTCATAAGAAGTACACAACAAGATGCTTGCAACAGAAAACATCAACGCCCACAACAAGCATGTTGCGTTCTACTCGTGAAACACATCTACGCCTAGATCTAGCTTTGATACCACCGAAGGGTTTCACAGCATAGTAAATCAAAGAAATTCTACGGATGCGAACGGGGAAGCCAAGATCTAATCTAGGAGATGCAAACAACTAGGGGGAATAGATGAGATCTTCATACCCTTGAAGAAATCGCACAGCGGAACATTCAACGAAACGTGGTTGATGTAGTCGTACTAGCCTTCTCCTCCTCGCGATCCGATCCGATCCAACGCCGCAAGTGGCGACGCTTCCGAGAGATGCACACGTATGGCACCTGACGTCTCCTCCTTCCTCGGTCCAGCAAGTGGGGTGGAGAGATAGATTGGATCTACAACACGACGGTGTGGTGCAAAGGTGGAGAGTTTCTGCGGCAGGGCTTCGCCTACGCGGAGTCGGGAGAGAGAGAGAGAGAGAGAGAGAGAGGAGGACAGCAACTAGGCGGCTAGGGTTTGAGGAGGTGTGGGGGGAGGGTGCACCCCTGCCCTCTTTACATAGAGGGTTCGCCGGCTGCCCTTGCCCCTCCTCCAAACCCTAGGGCCGGCGGCCACATGGGGTGGAGTGGGGGGCAAGTTCCCCCCCTTCTAGAAGCTCTCCTAGGGTTAACCCTAGGGCTTGGCCGGTTGGGCCTATGGGGCCTTGTGCCCCTGGCCCAATGCGTCCAGGGCACTCCCTCGTTGGCCCACGCCCCCTCCCAAGAAGTGGGTCCACGTTGGTCCCACTCCGGAAGCTTCTAGAACCTTCTGGTACAATACCGAACATTCCGAAACAATTCCGAAATCCAAAAACTGCTTTCCCTTATATGAATCTTATTCTCCGGACCATTCCGGAACCTCTCGTGATGTCCTGGATCTCATCTGAGACTCCGAACAAAAACTCATAAACCAATTATCCATTCTATCCTAGCGTCGAGACACGTTAAGTGTGTGACCCTACGAGTTCGAGAATATGCAGATATGATCTTCTATCAATAATCAACAGCAGGGTCTGGAAACCCATATTGACTCCCACATATTCATCGATGATCATATCGGATGAACCACGATGCCAGGATTCAATTAATCCCATATATATATTCCCTTCGTTGCGCGATATTTTACTTGCCCGAGATTCGATCGTCGGTATCGGCATACCTAGTTCAATCTCATTCACAGCAAGTACTTTACTCGTTCCGTAATCCGATATCACTTTGTGATTAACTCCTTAACCACTTGCTTGCAAGCGGTGTTGATATTGATTACCGAGTGGGCCCGAAGTATATCTCTCCGACTTGGGTGGGACAAATCCCATCTCAATACATACAACCCAACAAGTACTTTTCGATCACCTAAGAGACACCTTTATGATCACCCTGTCATAGGATGACATTTGATGACCTCAAAGATTTCTTCCGATACCAGGGAGTTCCATTATCTCATGGTCTAAGGAATACAATATTTGACATAAGAAAAAGCTTCGCAAAGATGAACACGATGACACGATCTAATTGCTCTGCTTGATTTGGGTCTGTCCATCATATCATTCTCCCAATGACATGATCTCATTATTAATTGACAACTCATGTCTATGGTTAGGAAACCTTAACCATCATTATTCAATGAGCTAGTCCATAGAGGCGTACTAGGGACACGGTGTTGTTCATAAACCACACAAGTATCAAAGTTTCCGCTTAATACAATTCTAGCATGGAATATAAACTTTATCATGAACAAGGATTATAATAATAACATCTTTATTATTGCCTCTAGGGCATAATTCCAACATCATTTACTCAAAGTACTCTCATGTGCAATATTGATAAATTTGCAAAGTTGATTCTTTCTTTGTGATACATGTTTCCTTTCGCAATACATTCCAACTATCTCTTCTTGCCTTAGTGATAGTTGTGATGTATTTGATATGTTTGTGGTTGAAGTTCATCAATATACAATAAGAGAAAATTGAGACTTTTGGTTGTCAACACCCGGATTTTTAATCCCAGATGCCAGTTATGCCATACATCGCAATCCCAGGATTACCATTTTTGTGAGACATAACAGATTGGATATCACAGTACATCATCCATTACAAACCATACATAAGGTCTTATAACAAATAAGGATCACATGATCCAGTCTTAATACAATCAAGCATCGGAATAACGTAATAAAAATGATAGCGCAGGCAAGGCTCCATCGTCATGGTCACAAGCAATGCTGACAATGGGAGATGATCCTAGTTGTCATAACCTTCCTAATGTCCGTCCTCCTGATAGTACTCTTCATAGTCTGGCCACGGGAATAGCCAGGGACAAAGCCATGAGTACTCTTTAAGTACTCGCAAACTAATACTAACAAGTGAAGTGGTTTTGAGTAGGATACTAAGCTCGAGGTTGTTTTACAAAAATCCAGATTTACCTCTACTAAGTTCAGAAGCAAGACAACTAATTGAAAGTTTTATAACACCTAAGTGGGAACTTGAATTTCATGTCACAACTCTGTTGTGGTCAAGTCAAAGTCATAAATCATTTCATAAGTCATTTTGGAAACATCTGACGATGGAATAGTATGGCCACTCCAACTGTCCATAACCGCGGACGCGGCTATTCGAATAGTTTGACACTCTGCAGTGGAGGTACACTTTCACCACAACATTCGATACATCCGTCAAGAACAATCTTGAATTCACCATACTTAGTATGCGGATAATCAATCCTAACCTTTCAGTTACACGCCCTAGTATAGGCACCTCTCCTATGAGTTTGGCCTCCCAACCATGACCAACTGTCATCTTGGGAACTGCACAGGTGGACAATCTTCACAAGGTAGTCTCAGCTCAAACCTTGGACGCAAGGGAACCCATACTAAGGTATATAAATTTCCAGTCAAGCCCTACCCAATTTTCGTTGTATTGTGGTTGTACGGTAAAATTGGAATGGTATCGCATCCAGACAACCATCAGTTTTATAAAGGGCTAAGGCTCATGCCTTAACATTTTCATCCTCAAAATCATCTGGTGTTCAAGAACACATGTCAAAACATTTCAGTAGAATGACTCATCATTCTAAGGTTTTCATAACCATTTTCACCAAGTATTCCCATCTAAAGTTGATCAAGTTCTATGCTTAGCACTAGCATCTACAACTGGGGGATAAACACTAATGAGGGGTGATAAGCAAGTGTATCTTATCTAAGTTCAATCTCATGCCTCAGGATGACATCAAGATTATCTAACTTAGGACAAGTTTTATGCTCTTTATGCTACCTTTAAATATATTTCTGAAATCTACAAGCCACTAAGTAAACTTTTGATAGAAAGCTTTGATAAAGAAATAAAATACTAAGCTTGCAAGTAAAACCAGGATGGTGTGTCATCAAGGTGTAAGCTTGCTAGGTCAACTTATATAGTAAGTCTTGCAAGATTGCAAGTATAGGCTTGGAAAGTCAATAACTTGCTAATTCAACTAGTAGTATTAGGCTTGCCTTGTGCAGAGCAGTGGTTGAAGTTCTCCTCGGCTTCTTCCTCGTAGTATCCTCCTTCCTCCTCGTATCCTTGGTCAGTACTAGCGTCTATAAATAAATACGAGGTACACAATTCTTAACTACTCTATTTAGCACACAAAGGGTCACACTAGATGATATAGCATCATCACTATTATCACAAAGATTAAAGCACTTGTCTTATTTATTTTATTTTAGAAAAGTAATTTCACACATGTCATCACCACATATTTTAGTACTTGGGAATGTGATTTAAAGTGGTGTCACAATTTAATAACGTTTAATTCTTTTATTTTGATTAAATAAAATGACTAGAATGGCCCATGGGGCATTCTTTTATTACTTGTTAATTATTTATGCAAGTAAACCTATATATTTTTATATATTATGAAAGGTATGGTTAAATGTGATTTTTGAGAGTTGGAAACAACTCAAAAGCTTTCATGGTTGAAATTTGAAAAAATGTTTGAATGCAGAAAAGCTTCTGCCTTGTTATTTTTACCATGGGTGATCTACAACTCCAATTGGTTTGAATTAAACAGGCTTGGATTAAGCACTACAGTAGCTTTCTAAGTAAATTGGTTTCATGCATTTTGGTTTGGTGAATCGAGTTGGGTTAATTTTTGAACCTATGTACAGAACTGATTTTGAAACTAAATGAATAAACCTAAGTTTGCATTGCTGGGTCGCGCGGGAGGTTTAACTGGGCCGGTCCACTATGCACAGCGCGCGCGGGCTAATTAAGTGACTGTCCCCACTCGTCCGTGAGTGGCGAAGTGGTACGGGGTGATCTAGGCCGTGCGATCTAGTTCTAATCCTACAGATGTGGTTCATCGTCCACGCCTGAACAGGACGCGGCGAGGTTGAACCCTAGTGCGGCCAGTGGGGGTCGACAGGGGCTCATCGAGGCTCCAGCGATGGTCGGCGATGGGGGCGAACGACGAAGTCGACGATAGCGATCCTCCTGGTACCGGCAGCTCCTCCTGGGGCGGCTCCAATCGATGGCAAACTCTGGTGAAATTCCGGCCACCTGGTGCTTGCCTTGCTCCGGGGTTGAGTGGGTGTGATCAGTGAGAGGTGGGGAGTGAGATGGTGTGCTCAAATCGAACGGGGGTGGCATCCTTTTATAGTGCCTGAAGGGGACCGACGGGCGCGGGTGGACCTCGTCGTGGTCGTCGGCACAGCGTGCTAGTCGCATGGGCGGTGACAGGGGACGGTGCGTTGCCTCCTGGCGAAGCTCAATGGCTTGATGGCGCGGCATGGGGCGGTGAGGAACGATCGGAACGTCGCGGCGCTCTGGGCAGGTCCGATGGCAAGTTTAATGGCACACAACATCCATAGTCCGCTCGGCGGCGAACGGGGTTGTATGGCGGGTTGCTGGGGTGCTGGCGATCACGCATGCAAGCGGCAAGGGTGGCGCACGGTCTATGGGCTCGTGTCGCTGATGTCGCACTGGCACGCTCTCGGCACGCACGCAGAGAAGCTGGGCACGAGCTTGTCGTGTGGTCCAGGGGCTGGCAAGGGTCGAGCTTTGGACAGGGGGTGGCGATGTACGGTGCTTAGTGCTCTAGACAAGGTTAGCGAGGCTAGAGGTTCTCATAGATCGCTGGCGACATGGGGGTGGCAAGGGTGCTCTCGGCATGGTCATCAATGATGGCTATGCATTCTCACACTAATGCTAAGGCTAGTTTGATTAGTTTGATCATCTATTAAGAGTGTAGAGTGAGCTAGAGAGGGGACAAGGTTGGCCAAAATTATTGCGACTAATAGTGTTTGATGTTTGTTTGCTGATTACAAGGTGTTTGATGAAATGGCCGAAAGAAATTCAAATTTGAATTTTGGATTCAAAATTGGTGGGTTTTCTAGGTACATACTAGGGAGTCTTGGGTTAGTTGGATTGGTCAAGGGGCACTGGTTTGGTTGGGTTTTGAAAATGTGTGTTCTTCACATATGTTATAGATTCAATTTTCAATTGTCATTTGAATCAAGTTGCCAAATGTTTCTATAAGTTTGAAAGGTGGCTTTGATTCACTTTTACTTGGTATTGCAAGGGGTGAAAATAAATGGAAAAGTTTCTGTTTGAAATCTTGGACTAGAAACACTCAAAGTGACCTAGTGAGCAAGATTGGCAAAAATGACCATTTGCTTTATTTGTTTTGTTTTTTATTTTCTCTTGATTTGTTTCTGCTTGGAAATGTTTTAGATGATGTTATTTTCATCTTTAAACCATTCCTTGCTAGGTTAATCACGCAAGTCCATTCATGCATTCATACAATCATCACATACACACATGCATTCATTTGGTTTTTATTTAATCAAAGTTTTTGTTAACCCTAATTTTAGTGATTAGAATTTGATAAGCATGATCAAGATTTTTTGGATGTTACAAACCTTCCCTCCTTAAACAAAATCTCGTCCCGAGATTTGAAAAAGAAGAAAAAAGATTACCTAGGATTTGAAGAGATCGGGAAACTCTGTCCTGATGTGATCTTCTCTCTCCCAGGTAGCTTCTTCTTCGGTGTGGTTGTTCCACTGAATCTTGAGAAACTTGATGCTTCGGGTTCTAGTGGTTTTGAAAGCTTCCTCCAAAATACGGATGGGTACTTCAGGATACGTCAGGTCATCGTTGATCTCTATGGTGCGGTGATCAATGTTCTTGAAAACTTCGGTCTTCTCCGGAACTTCAAGGCATTTGCGAAGTAACGATATATGGAACACAATGTGCAGTGCTGTTATCTCCTCTGGCAGTTCCAATTGATACGATACTTCTTCTCAACAATTCAGAATTTTGAAGGGTCTGATATATCTGGGGGCTAACTTTCCTTTGAGCTAGAAACGCTACATTCCCTTCAAAGGCGACACTTTGAGATACACAAAATCTCCGATATTGAAAGCAAGGTCTCGACGTCTCTTGTCGGTGTAACTCTTCTGTCTTGACTGAGCGGTCTTGAGGTGCTCACAAATCTTGTGAACTTTATCTTATGCTTCTCGTAGGATGTCGGGTCCGAAGATCTGACTCTCTCCTACTTCTGACCAATTCAAAGGGGTACGACACTTCCTTCCATACATGAACTCAAATGGGGCCATTTGCAAACTGGTTTGATAACTGTTGTTGTATTAAAATTCTGCGAAAGGCAGACAGTCTTCCCATTTTGATCCATATTCTAACACACAGGCTCTCAACATATCTTCGAGTATTTGATTTACTCGCTCCGTTTGTCCATCGGTTTGAGGGTGATACGCTGTGCTGAAATCCAGTCTTGTTCCTAGTCCTTCTTGGACTTTCTTCCAGAATCTCGAGGTAGATTGAGTTCCTCGATCTGATACAATGTTCTTGGGTACTCCGTGCAAACTGACGATCCAAGCAATGTATAACTCCGCTAGCTTCGAACTCTGGTAGGTGGTCTTGGCTGGTAAGAAATGGGCTACCTTGGACAATCTGTCAACTATGACCCAGATATTGTCATTTCCCCTACTAGAATTAGGCAATCCGGTGATAAAGTCCATTCCAACAGAATCCCACTTCCATTCCGGAATCTGCAATGGTTGCAACAGTCATGCGGGTCTTTGATGTCCCGCCTTGACTCTTTGACAAATATCACACTTGGCGATGTAGCTTCTGATTTCTCTCTTCATCTTATGCCACCAAAATTGCTCCTTAAAATCCTGATACATCTTTGTTCCTCCGGGTTGGATAGAATAAAGAGTATCATGGGCCTCTTTCAAAATATCCTGCTTCAATTCTGAGTCTTCTGGTACACAGAGACGTCCTTTGTACCACAAAACTCCCTCTTCATCCTCAGTAAATCCGGGTACTTTGCTTGTATCGATGCGACGTTTGATTCCGTCGATACTAGCATTTCCTTTCTGCGCCTCCTTGATCTGACTGATCAAATTGGGTTGAAGTTCTATGATAGCCAAAAATCCTTCACTTACTAATTCCATTCTGAAATCTTCCATCTCTTTGTGCAAACTTGGTTGCTCCTTCAGAATCATGGAGTTTAAGCGGCACAGCAATCTGCTAAGGGCATCTGCTAACACATTGGCTTTACCAGGGTGATAGTGGATGTCCAGATCATAGTCCTTGATTAGCTCAATCCATCTTCTCTGCCTCATATTCAGGTCCTTCTGAGTGAATATATACTTAAGGCTCTTGTGATCCGAATAAATCTCCCAACGGTTTCCCATAAGATAATGCCTCCATGTCTTCAGGGCTAGAACTACGGCTGCTAGTTCAAGGTCATGGGTTGGATAATTCTGTTCATTGCTGCTTCAGCTGTCTGGATAGGTAAGATATAACTTTGCCTTCTTGCATCAACACACATCCGAGACTGATCTTGGATGCGTCATAATATACATCAAAGGGCTTCGTGATATCCGGCATGATCAAGATTGGGGCTGAAATCAATCTCCTCTTGAGTTCCTAAAAACTCGCTTCACATTTGTCCGTCCATTCAAACTTCTTATCCTTCTTCAGCAATTGGGTCATGGGTCTAGCGATACTCGAGAATCCTTCTACGAACTTGCGGTAGTATCCCGCTAATCCGAGAAATGCATGAACTTGGGTTTTAGTGGTTGGGGCTTGCCAATCTTCAACATCCTTCACCTTTGCAGGGTCAATGGCAATTCCTCCGGCAGATACGTTATGTCCAAGGAATCCTACCTCCTGTACCCAGAATTCACATTTGATAAACTTGGCATACAGCTAATGCTCTAAGGGTTCCAAGGATGGTCCTTAGGTGTAGCTCATGTTCTTCTTTTGATTTGGAATAAATCAGAATGTCATCGATGAAAACAACATCAAACTTATCCAGGAAGTCCATAAAAATCTTATTCATGAGGTTCATGAAATAAGCGGGGGCATTGGTTAATCCAAAATACATGACAATATACTCATATAATCCATATCTGGTGGTGAAGGCAGTCTTTGTAATATCCTCTGCGGGGATCTTGAGTTGATGATAGCCAGTTCTAAGATCAATCTTTGAAAACACTTTGGCACCAGTCAACTGGTCAAACAGGTCTTCTATCTTGGGCAACATGTACTTGTTCTTGATGGTGACATCATTCAACTTCCGATAGTCCGTACATAAACGGTTACCTCCATCTTTGTTGTCCACAAACAAGATAGGTGATCTCCATGGCGACGCACTTGGTTGGATCAATCCTATTTCCAGCATGGCATCCAGTTGCTTCTTTAGTTCCGCTAGTTCAGACGGGTTCATACTATATGGTCTCTGGCTATGGGTCCGGTTCCAGGGATTAATTCAATGATAAACTCGATATCCCGATATGGGGGCATACCGAGCAAAACATCTAGAAATACATCACGGTATTCACAGACTATCCGGATTTGGTCAATGGTTGGCTGGGGTTATACTCTTGTTGCACTTGAATTGATGGGGCAAGGTTTCAGATATATGCTCGACTGATATTCCGGCTGTACTGGTCATTGTTATGGCTTTCTTGGCATAGTGAATTAATCCATTATGTTTGGACATCCAATCCATTCCTAGTACTACTTCCAAACCTTTAGTTCCGAGTACTATTAGATTAGCATAAAAATCTATGCCATGGATTCGGATAGGTATGGCTTTGCAAATTTTTCTAGCTTTGGTGGTTGAACCACGTGTTTGAACTATCATAACATGCTTCAATTTGGTGGGTTGAATCTTACTAGTGCATGCAAATTCTTTAGTAACAAACGAGTGCGATGCTCCAGAATCAAACAACACTCTTGCAAGTACTGAGTTAACAGAAAACATAACCAGCACGACATCAGGCGCTTCTTGGGCTTCTTCACCATGCATGAGAAAGAGACGGTTGTTGCGGTTGAGCGAATTCCCTGGGGCAACCCTTCTTCCGGGCTGAACACGACACTGCTGCTGAGCTAGGGCATTTGCATTGGGGGCTGCGGCAATCTTCTTGGGGCACTCATTGGAATAGTGACCTTTGGTTCCACATTCATAACAAGTCACTTGCGACTTGTCCTTTGTTGCAACAGGCACAACATTGCTTTCCAGTCCTTGGGGCAGTTTTGGTGTTGGTGGCAACATTGTTGTTGTTGAACTTAGGTGGTGCACGGTTGAAATTGCTAGGGTTGCCGGGGTTGTTGTTGTTTCCTCCGGTCCTTGGGTTTCCAAGGTTGGGGTAGGTCGGACGGTTCATCGGGGTTCTGTTGTTTCTCGAGGCAAATCCTGGAGATGGGTTGGGGCGATACTTGGGCGTATGGTGGGTTCCTGGTTGATTAATCATGCGACGCTTGCGGTTCTCATTGTCTTGGTTGATCTTGCCTTCCATCTGAATAGCAGAGTCAACTAAGGCTTCAATATCAGCAAATGGGATATTGACTAACACCGTCTCCATCTCATCATGCAAACCATTCAGGAATCTCTCCTTTTCTTGGCTTCAGTATCTATCTCATCTGGTGCATACCTAGCCAATGACAAAAATTTGTCACGATACTCAACTACTGTAATCATGCCTTGCTTCAGTTCCCTGAATTCATCTCTCATCCTCTTGATCAAACCCGGTGGCACATGGGTTCTACTGAACTTGACTTTGAACTCTTCCCAAGTCATCATCTGACCTCCTGTCATCACGTGAACTCTGTTCCACCATGCTCTTGCATCTCTGGCCATGTAGTGGGTAGCAAACAACACTTTCTCGTTAGCGTCCACTCCTACAACTTCGAGATTTTTATCCATGGTTTGCAACCAATCATCTGCATCTAGGGGCTCTTCTGACTTAGTGAAAACAGGTGGATTGGTGTTCTGGAAATTCCTGAGCTTAGATCCATGGTTGTCCTGATTTCTATGGCCTTGATTGTTGTTTGCCATCTGAGTTATCTGTTGAAGGGTGACTAAGTTGGCTTGACGTTCGGCTCTTTCGGCTTCGCGGTTAGAAACCAACATTTGCAAGATTTGCAACATCGGGTCCGGGTATGAAGTGCTTCCTCCACGAGGCATCTGAAGATTGAGATAGATCATGAGAAAAGAGGGAAATTTCTAAGATTCAGGGTTTTGAAAAGTTTTTAAAGTTTGACTCAGATTTTTCTAGCAACTTGCTTTTCATTCATTCATAGCACACGATACAAACACACACCACAACAAAGGAAAACAGATGGTTTTAAGAACCATTCTGTGAAACTACGATACAGTGGGACCGAATACAACTCACTAACGCTAGTGCTCAAGTGCTACTACTCCTCGGAGTCAGTGTCCTCATTATCATCATCGATGAAGACGAAGTCATCCTCATCGGTGAAGAAGTCCATGGCCTGATCTTCCAGAAAGTCATCATCATCATAGAGATAGGAGTAAGGGTCTCCACGAAGGTCTTCCCCTGTATTATCCCTCTCCTCAAACTACATATCTCTCTCGTGGATGGTCTCATCCAAACCCGTGATCCGGTGGCAAAGACAGGCAATGATGCGCTCCTTCTTGACGAGCTGACGGCGACGAGACTGGTGATCCTTCACTAGCATGGCAATGGTCTGATCCTTCTTGGCGGTGATGGCGTACTTGTGGTTGGCGTAGGAGCGGGCATTGTCCAATTCCTTCTGATGGTCATACATCATGAAGCTGAGGTGGTCCAATTGACTCTTCAACTCGTGGTGGTATGGGGCCTCCAGTGGCTATCCCATAACATCATGCGTTGGGTAGAACTCAAAGCGGGTACCCTTGATCTGATTGATACTCCGCCAACACAAACATGCAAGAGCTTCCTGCGTGGCCCTGGCAAGTCCATCGAGCCAATTGTTCTCTCTCAAGGTGAACTGAATTCCCTCTGAGGTGGGGGCTTCAATCTTTCCCCAAATACTTGCAACAACTAGGCATTGCAAATCCTCTCCTTCCTGATCATTGAGCTGGTCCAAGTCACGCTCAAAGATGAGGTCTCCTCCATTCCCCAACTGATAAAACTTGTTGTACTTCACGTCCATCTATAATAATATAGGATGAGTAAGTTAGTAGAGTGATCAAGTGTGTCAAATTTTATGTAATTTTGCAAGAATTTTTGAGGAACATGAATTTTCATGAAAGAGTCTAAGTGATAAGAATGAGAATAAGTTTTCATAAATACTCACTTCCTTGGTTTTGAAACTAAGTTTTTGATTCAAACGTCCATTCTAAACTAGGGTCTCCTATGGTCAGGATGGCTCTGATACCAACTTGTCAACACCCAGATTTTTAATCCCAGATGCCTGTTATGCCATACATCGCAATCCCAGGATTACCATTTTTGCAAGACCTAACAAATTGGATATCACAGTACATCATCCATTACAAACCATACATAAGGTATTACAACAAATAAGGATCACATGATACAGTCTTAATAGAATCAAGCAGCGGAATAACGTAATAATAATGATAGCGTAGGCGAGGCTCCATCTTCATGGTCACAGGCAATGCTGACGATGGGAGATTATCCTAGTTGCAATAACCTTCCTACTGTCCATCCTCCTGATAGTCCTCTTCATAGTTTGTCCATGGGAATAGCTAGGGACAAAGCCATGAGTACTCTTTAAGTACTTGCAAACTAATACTAACAAGTGCAGTGGTTTTGAGTATGATACTAAGCTCTAGGTTGTTTTGCAAAAAGCCAGATTTACCTCTACTAAGTTCAGAAGCAAGACAACTAATTGAAAGTTTTATAACACCTAAGTGGGAACTTGAATTTCATGTCACAACTCTGATGTGGTCAAGTCAAAGTCATAACTCATTTCATAAGTCATTTTGGAAACATCTGACGACGGAACAGTATGGCCACTCCAACTGTCCATAACCACGGACGCGGCTATTCGAATAGTTTGACACTCTACAGAGGTGGTACACTTTCACCACAACATTCGATACATCCGTCAGGAACAATCCTGAATTTACCATACTCAGTATGCGGATAATCAATCCTAATCTTTCAATTACACGCCCTAGTATAGGCACCTCTCCTGTGAGTTTGGCCTCCCAACCATGACCAACTGTCATCTTGGGAACTACACAGGTGAACAATCTTCACAAGGTAGTCTCAGCTCAAACCTTGGACGCAAGGGAACCCATACTAAGGTATATAAATTTCCAGTCAAGCCCTACCCAATTTTCGGGTATTGTGGTTGTACGGTAAAATTGGAATGGTATCGCATCCAGACAACCATTAGTTTTATAAAGGGCTAAGGCTCATGCCTAAACATTTTCATCCTCAAAATCATCTGGTGTTCAAGAACACATGTCAAAACATTTCAGTCGAATGACTCATCATTCTAAGGTTTTCATAACCATTTTCACCAAGTATTCCCATCTAAAGTTGATCAAGTTTTATGCTTAGCACTAGCATCTAGAACTGGGGGATAAACACTAATGAGGGGTGATAAGCAAGTGTATCTTATCTAAGTTCAGTATCATGCCTCAGGATGACATCAAGATTATCTAACTTAGGCTAAGTTTTATGCTCTTTATTATACCTTTAAATATCTTTCTGAAATCTACAAGCCACTAAGTAAACTTTTGATAGAAAGCTTTGATAAAGAAATAAAATACTAAGCTTGCAAGTAAAACCAGGATGGTGTGTCATCAAGGTGTAAGCTTGCTAGGTCAACTTATATAGTAAGGCTTGCAAGATTGCAAGTATAGGCTTGCAAAGTCAATAGCTTGCTAATTCAACTAGTAGTATTAGGCTTTTCTTGTGCAGAGCAGTTGTTGAAGTTCTCCTCGGCTTCTTCCTCGTAGTATCCTCCTTCCTCCTCATATCCTTGGTCGGTACTAGCCTCTATGAATAAATACGAGGTACACAATCACCATACAATTCTTAACTACTCTATTTAGCACAGAAAGGGTCACACTCGATGATCTAGCATCATCACTATTATCACAAAGATTAAAGCACTTGTCTTATTTATTTTATTTTAGAAAAATAATTTCTACTCATTTAAAAACTACTTAAGATTTACTATTCTCCAACTCAAACATGGGATCATGTTGACACATGTCATCACCACATATTTCAGTACTTGGGAATGTGATTTAAAGTGGTGTCACAATTTAATAAAGTTTAATTATTTTATTTTAATTAAATAAAATGCCTAGAATGGTCCATGGGGCATTCTTTTATTACTTGATCATTATTTCTGCAAGTAAACCTATATATTTTTATATATTCTGAAAGGTATGGTTAAATGTGATATTCGGGAGTTGGAAACAATTCAAAAGCTTTCATGGTTGAATTTTGAAAAAATGTTAGAATGCAGAAAAGCTTCTGCCTTGTTATTTTTACCATGGGTGATCTACAACTCCAATTGGTTTGAATCCAACGGGCTTGGATTAAGAACTCCAGTATCTTTCTAACAAAATTGGTTTCATGCATTTTCGTTCGGTGAATCGAGATGGGTTGATTTTTGAATCTAGGTACAGAACTGATTTTGAAACTAAATGAATAAACCTAAGTTTGAATTGTTGGGTCGCGTGGGAGGTTTAACTGGGCCGGCCCATTACGCACAGCGCACGCGGGGGTTGATTAAGTGACTATCCCCACTCGTCAGTGAGACATAGAGTGGCAAAGTGGTACGGGGTGATCTAGGCCGTGCGATCTAGTTCTAATCCTACGGCTGTGGTTCATCATCCACGCCTGAACAGGACGCAGCGAGGTTGAACCCTAGCGCAGCCAGTGGGGGTCGACAGGGGCTCACCGGGGCTCCGGCGATGGTTGGCGATGGGGGCGAACGACGAAGTTGATGACGGTGATCCTCCCGGTACCGGCAGCCCCTCCTGGGGCAGCTCCAATCGACGGCGCCTCTCCTCCTCTGCAGTGGAGAACTCCGGTGAAATTCCGGCCACCTGGTGCTCGCCTTGCTCCGGGGGTGAGTGGGTGTGATTAGTGAGAGGTGGGGAGCGAGATTGTGTGCTCAAATCGAACAGGGGTGGCCTCCTTTTATAGTGTCTGAAGGGGTCCGACGGGCACGGGTGGATATCGTCGTGGTCGTTGGCACAGCGTGCTAGTGGCACAATGGCTTGATGGCGCGGTGTGGGGCGGTGAGGAATGTTCGGAACATCGTGGCGCTCTGGGCGGGTCCGACGGCAAGTTTAATGGCGCATAGCGTCCATCGTCCACGCGGCGGCGAACGGGGTTGTCTGGCGGGTTGCTGGGGTGCTAGAGATCACGCACGCAACCGGCGAGGGCGACGCACGGAATGTGGGCTCGTGCCGCTGATGGCGCACTGGCGAGATCTCGGCACGCACGTAGAGAAGCTGGGCGCGAGCTTGTCTTGTGGTCCAGGGGCTGGCAAGGCTCGAGCACTAGACAAGGGGTGGCGGTGGATGGTGGTTAGTGCTCCAGACAAGGTTGGTGAGGCTAGAGCTTCTCCTAGATCGCTAGCGACATGGGGGTTGCAAGGGTGCTCTCGACATGGTCACTAATGATGGCTATGCATGCTCAAAGTGATTCTAAGGCTAGTTAGATTAGTTTGATCATCTACTGAGAGTGTAGAGTGAGCTAGAGAGAGGACAAGGTTGGCCAACATTACTGCTACTAATAGTGTTTGATGTTTGTTTGTTTGCTGATTACAAGGTGTTTGATGAAATGGCCGAAAGAAATTCAAATTTGAATTTTGGATTCAAAATTGGTGGGTTTGCTAGGTACATACTAGGGAGTCTTGTGTTAGTTGGATTGGTCAAGGGGCACTGGTCTGGTTGGGTTTTGAAAATGTGTGATCTTCACATATGTTATAGATTCAATTTTCAATTGTCATTTGAATCAAGTTGCCAAATGTTTCTATAAGTTTGAAAGGTGGGATTTGATTCACTTTTACTTGGTCTTGCAAGGGGTGAAAAGAAATGGAAAAGTTTCTGTTTGAAATCTTGGACTAGAAACACTCAAAGTGACCTAGTGAGCAAGATTGGCAAAAATGACCATTTGCTTTATTTGTTTTGTTTTTGATTTTCTCTTGATTTATTTCTGCTTGGAAATGTTTTAGATGATGTTATTTTCATCTTTAAACCATTCCTTGCTATTTAGGTTAATCACACAAGTCCATTCATGCATTCATACAATCATCACATACACACATGCATTCATTTGGTTTTTATTTAATCAAAGTTTTTGTTAACCCTAATTTTAGTGATTAGAATTTGATAATCATGATCAAGATTTTTGGGATGTTACATTGGCCATGCTATCAAGCAAATATCTTAGTGGTGTATTGTCATGACTTCATTTTGGATATCTTGCTCTATATTTATTTTAGTATCTATTTTGTGTGCACATCTTTATTTGTGGATCAATATCTTTGCCAGATTATCTACTTCGCAACTTATACACATGAGAGATGTTACTTCTCTATTTTTGATATCTTCTTTGTTTCATGTGTGTTGTATATTCATACTAAGCAGTATCATTCATTCAATACTATGTTGATCCTCAATGATCATCCTTGTATTAGTCTAATAATATGCTTTGTCATGCCTCTCACACATCCTTTTGTAGTTGAGCCTGCTATTATGTTGTCTCTTACCTGTTGCTCAACCATTTCTTTATTGCAAGTTTTATGCCTTGGTATATGATATTTTTCACATAGTTGTGTTTTAAGTAAAATGTAGGAAGTGATGATTCCATGTTGTGCACACTGTATTCAAATACAAAAAAACTAATATGTGCATGTACCTTCGGGTGCTTCCTAATTTTATTTTTAGAACCACTTTGTGCTTATCATTTTCTTCTTCTTGGTATTTTGTTTGGTGTAGATAATATCGAGGGAGAGAGGATGCCATATTTGTGCATATTTTTGTTCGAAGGCAAATTATAATTGGTGCACAAACCTTGTGGAGGCTCCTTACATTATTTAGAACACTCTCTTTTTGATCTTATCATAATATCTTTCTTTCATTTGGTATCTTCCTTGTGTCAAGTGGTTTTTAGGATTTTTGATTGCTTGATTCATCCGTTGATGCTTCTTCACCTTATTATCTTTTTTGCAATAGTTTGATAAATATATTTTGATTTCCTCCAAGTATTCGTCATTGGATGCGTGCATTTTATTCCACTCATACTATGAGAAATGTACACATTTTGAAGGAATTCTTGCTCTATTGTCCGTCTAGAGCTTTTCGCCCATTTTGGAAATCGATGCCAATGGGGGAGAAGTTTTGGAGGGTTTAAGGGAAGTTGGTTTTATGCTTTGAGTTTGTTCTTAAGCATTTGTATCTCATGATCTTGCATATTTGTTGTTGCTTTGCATGTTGAATATATAGAGGAAACTCCACCAACGGTAACAGTTGGAAATATATGCAATGAAATTCAAGTTCATCACACGTGCATATATTGTGGGGGAGCTTGCCCTGCAGATTTTGGGCGTACAACATCACATACTTGTGTAGTATTTGATGTTGGTGAAACCATTTTTGTTTGTTAACTTGATTATATAAACCCTCTCAAAGGGTCTGTCATCAATTACCAAAATGGGGGAGATTGAAAGAACATGTGTGCCCCCATGTGTGGTTTTGGTAATTAATGACAATCTTTATAGACTTATGTTTGCATTTATTTTTACTTGTAGGATTCTTCCATAGGCAATTCTTGAACCATATGTTGGTTTCAAGGTTGGACGAAGAAGAAGAAAGTGAAGTATATCAAGTGTTGATCAAGGTTTCAAGAAATGATCTAGAGATTGGTAAAGTAGAAGTTGAGTCTATGAAAACTCTTCCTCGAAAATCATTCGCGGCCACCTGGTTATGAAAGGTTTCATGACCAACTATAATTGCTGGACCAAGCACGGGGAAAGAGGGGTTATGATGGAAGACGGTGAAGAAGAAGATGATGATAACAACTATCATCATATGTTTCCTGAATACAGTGATACTGCAATGGAAGACAGTGAAGAGGAAGGAGGTGAAGAACAGGCATCAGATGAGCCCGCTGATGAACTTGGTAGGGTCATTTCTGATGCAAAGCGAGACTGTGAAACAGAAAATGAGAAGTTGAAGTTAGAGGGAATGTTAGAAGATCACAAGAAATTGTTGTACCCAACTTGTGAAGATGGCAGCACAAAGCTCGGTACCACACTGGAATTGCTGCGATGGAAGGCAGAGTGTGGTCTAACTGATTCCTCATTTGAAAAGATGCTAAAAATAATGAAGCCGAAGTTTCCAAAACATAACGAACTTCCTGAGAGTACCTACGAAGCAAAGAAGACTCTTTGTCCTTTAGGATTAGATGTGCAAAAGATACATGCATGCATTAATGACTACATCCTCTACCGCAGTAAGGAGTATGAGAATTTAGATAAATGTTCGGTAGGCAATACATTGTGGTATAAGATCAGACGAGATGACCCTGGTGATGGTGAGGGAGAACCCCTCCGGAAGAGGGTTCCTGCTAAGGTTATGTGGTATGCTCCTATAATACCAAGGTTGAAACGCATGTTCAGAAACAAAGAGCATGCCAGGTTGTTGTGATGGCACAAAGAAGACCGTAAGAAAGACGGGAAGTTGAGACACCCTGCTGATGGGTCACAGTGGAGAAAAATCGAGAGAGACTTCCCGAACTTTGCAGGTGACGCAAGGAACTTATGGTTTGGTCTAAGTACGGATGGCATGAATCCTTTTGGGGAGCAGAGCTGTAGTCACAGCACCTGGCCCGTGACTCTATGTATCTACAACCTTCCTCCTTGATTGTGCATGAAGCATAAGTTCATTATGATGTTAGTGCTCATCTAAGGCCCGAAGCAACCGGGCAACGACATTGATGTGTACCTTAGGCCATTAGTTGAAGAACTCTTACAGCTGTGGGGCAAACCAGGTGTACATGCATGGGATGAGAACAAACATGAGCCATTTGATCTACGAGGGTTGATTTTCGTAACCATCAATGATTGGCCTGCTCTTGGTAACCTTTCAGGACAGACAAACAAGGGATATACGGCATGCATGCACTGTTTAGATAAGACTGAAGGTACATATTTGCATAAATGCAAGAAGGTTGTGTACCTGGCGAATCGACGATTTCTTCCGACCAATCATCTCGTAAGAAAGAAAGGCAAGCATTTCAAAGGTGAGGAAGATCACCGGAAGAAGCCCGAACTCCCTGCTGGTGATGATGTATTTGGTATGGTCAAGGACATAGAAGTAATCTTTGGAAAGGGTCCCGTCGGTCAAACAGTTCCGAACGACGTCGCTACAGGACACGCACCCATGTGGAAGAAGAAATCTATCTTTTGGGAGCTGTCATATTGGAAAGTCCTACGTGTCCACTCTTCAATCGACGTGATGCACGTGACGAAGAATCTTTGCATGAACCTGCTAGGATTCCTATGCGTGTATGATACACCAGAAGCATGGGAGGACCAACAAATTATGAAATACCCAAAGAGCATGCATACACAGAACAAGACGGATAAAGGGTGTCACTTAAGTCGTGCTAGCTATGCTCTTACCAAAGCAGAGAAGGAAATCTTTTTGAAGTCCTTTACAGTATCAAGGTGCCGTCTGGCTTCTCATCTAATATAAAGGGGATAATAAATATGGCAGAGAAAAAGTTCCAAAACCTGAAGTCTCATGACTGTCACGTGATTATGACGCAGTTGCTTCCGATTGCATTGAGGGGGCTTCTACCGGAAAATGTTCGAGTACCCATTGTAAAGCTGTGTGCATTCCTCAATGCAATATCTCAGAAGGTAATCAATCCAGATATTCTGCCAAGGTTACAGAAGGATGTGGTACAATGTCTTGTTAGTTTTGAGTTGGTGTTCCCACCATCCTTCTTCAATATTATAACGCATCTCATGGTTCACCTAGTGGAAGAGATTGCCATTCTCGGTCCTGTGTTTCTGCACAATATGTTCCCCTTTGAGAGGTTCATGGGAGTCTTAAAGAAATATGTTCATAACCGTGCTAGACCAGAAGGAAGCATCTCTAAGGGATATGGACCAGAGGAGGTCATTGAGTTTTGTGTTGACTCTATTCTTGACCTTAAGCCGATTGGTGTTTCTGACTCGCGGCATGAGGGAAGACTAAGTGGAAAAGGCACGCTGGGAAAGAAAGCAATGATATGTAGGGATGGGGATTCTTTCACTAAAGCACACTACACAGTTCTACATAATTCCACCTTGGCAGCTCCGTATATCGAGGAACACAAGAATATTGTATGCTCCAAAAACTCGGGGAAGCCTGAATCATGGATTACAGATGAACACATGAAGTCTTTCGGTGGTTGGATGCGGACACATCTCTTAAATGAAACCACTATTGGAGATCAGCTATACTTGTTGGCCGTGTCACCATCTTCTACTATATTGAATTTCCAAGGGTACGATATAAATGGGAATAGATTCTACACGATCGCCCAAGATAAAAAGAGCACCAACAAAAATAGTGGTGTCCGCTTTGATGCAACAGACGAGAATGGGCAAAAGGACACATACTATGGTTACATAGAGGAGATAAGATATGGGAACTAGACTATGGAGTCTCTTTTAAGGTCCCTTTGTTTCGCTGCAAATGGGTCAACCTGAATGGGGAAGGGGTAAAGATAGACCAGTTGTACGGAATGACAACAGTGGATCTCAACAATCTTGGTTATAGAGATGAACCATTCGTCCTAGCCAATGATGTGTCTCAGGTTTTCTATGTTAAGGAGATGCCCTCCAGACCGAAAAAAGAAAAAAATATGCAAACGAATACATCATATGATGAGCCAAAGTGTCACATAGTTCTTTCAGGGAAAAGAAACATCGTGGGAATCGAGGACAAGACAGACATGTCAGAAGATTATAATAAGTTCGATGAAATTCCGCCCTTCACAGTGAAAACTGACCCAAGCATTCCGTTAAGTAAAGAATATGCTCCATGGTTACGTCTGAAGCGATCATAAGGAAGGACATATGCCAAGAAGTTCATGCTCATATTGTGTAACTCTAGTTCATGTCTGGCCGGGATATCTTATGATGTTTGCAATTTCCAAGTTTAATATATGTATTGAGTGTTAGTCCCGGTTTGTGGCTTGACCGGGACTATATATAGGGGGGGCCTTTAGTCCTGGTTTTGTAGTCCCGGTTTTTAATATTAATAAATGTCTTGAGTGTTAGTCCTGTTTTGTGGCTGGACCGGGACTAAAGGGGGCCTTTAGTCCCGATTCGTAGAACGACTTTCTCGAACTATGAAGAAGTTGTCCTGATTCGTAATTACCATTAAGATCTGATCTCCAAACATGCGTGGTCACATATTAGGGAGTGCCTCTATGACCAGTTTCTTGGAGATGCCGGAGGACTAGGATCCGGCAGCATCTCCCTAAAACTGGTCGTAGTGGTCTCCCTGCTCTCGCACACCATCTTGCAGCTTGTAACTTCTCTAACTAGATCAATACACCTGGGAGCTAACTAATTTCACATATTAGGGAGTGCCTCTATGACCAGTTTCTTGGAGATGCCGGAGGACTAGGATCCGGTGGCATCTCCCTGAAACTGGTCGTAGTGGTGTCCCTGCTCTCGAAAACCATATTGGAGATGCCTCAATCTGGCTGGAGGACTGGACTCACAAGGATGCCTATTTATAGTACAAGCAGCTCGGCATAGTATCAACACTTACGACATAATGTCGACACTCACCCCTATTATTAGTGCTGACTCGTGTTTTGTCCCGCTTGGTGTCTCCAACCGGGACTAAAGGTTCATCTTTAGTTCCGGTTGGTTACACCATCCGGGACAAGGTACACGCCGCACAACATAATCTCGACACTCACCCCTATCATTAGCGATGTCTGGCCCAGCCTGCCGAAATCCCTCCAACCGGGACTAAAGATGAACCTATCAATGTTGCTGTGCCCATATTATGCATGCATGTGGACATTGGTATGGAGAACAATGTTGCAGGAGGAAGTTTTCCTTTTCGTCGCACGGAAAAGACATTTTCCATTTTTCAAGCGCAAAAAACGGGTCGTTTTGTGAAGTAACCACCAAAATGCTGTTTCAGAATGCTACCGTACCATTTTTCTAAAATACTAGACCACCTTACATGGACTATCTCCCAACCGGGACATCTCAAACCTTTTCGTCCATCCCAGGTAAAAAGGACAAATGTCTGCCGAATCGGTAGGAAGTGGGTCCGGTTTGTACTATAGTTACATGATCTAACGCCCGTGATTTTTTGAAAAAATCATTTTTAGACTCGCAATATGTGGTTTCTTTAGAGATCCAATGCAAGTTCTAACGATGCTCGTCCCCTATCTTCATGCACGCCGGTTCGACCATAGTTAGAAATTCAAAACGGGCATAAGAAATTCAAAAAAATACGAACAATGTAAATAATTCGCGTGGTGTCATATTATGTGACATAGTTGCAAGGAAAAATACCAGACTTGGTATATTGATCATGTCTCGAAAAAACCTTCACAAAATGACCAATCATGTTCGAGGTTTCATGGCTTTCGGTCCAAATGACCGATGTTATGTACTGAATCACGACATAGTTTGTGATGTTGTGCCCATATTATGCATGCATGTGGACATTGGTATGGAAAACAATGTTGCAGGAGGAAGTTTTCCTTTTCGTCGCACGGAAAAGCCATTTCCCATTTTTCGAGCGCAAAAAATGGGTCGTTTTGTGAAGTAACCAGCAAAATGCTATTTCAGAATGGTACCGTCCCATTTTTCTAAAATACTAGACCACCTTACATGGACTATCTCCCAACCGGGACATATCAAACCTTTTTGTCCATCCCGGGTAAAAAGGACAAATGTCTGCCGAATCGGTAGGAAGTGGGTCCGGTTTGTACTACAGGTACATGATCTAACGTCCTTGATTTTTTGAAAAAATCATTTTTAGACTCGCAATATGTGGTTTCTTCAGAGATCCAATGCAAGTTCTAACGATGCTCGAAAATACCTTCACAAAACCCTAAACCCTAAATCCTAAACCCAAGTTTCTTCCCGCCATTTCTTCCCGCCATTTCTTTCCATGATTTCTTCCCGCGGTTTTTTTCCCGCCATTTCTTACCATAGTTTTATTCCCGCCATTTCTCAGTACATATATGTAGGATTGGCCTCCATTGTCATTGCACATCTCTAGACTCAGATCTGCAACCTCATGACTCTTTCTCATGGCTTCCACCATACGATTAACCCCCAGGGAGGCGGAGGCGCTTTGCGCCTCGAACTACCCCTGTTCGCCGGGCTATGGCGTCCCTGTCGGCTGGATGCTGAGCGCCGGAGGCGTGCCGGTTCCTCCTGTCCCTCTAGGTGTGGCGCGCCGGATGACCATCACGAACCACTACTACTTCGAGCTCACGCCGGAGCAGCGGAGGAACCCCAACTGGCATCCCGACTATTTCCTGACTTGGGAAGCCTTCTTCGGGGATCGGCGTGAGCGGGCGCTCGCCAGGAACGAGGAGGACGGCCCACCTCCTCCGAACTTCAACGAGGCCGGCCGTCGGCTGTGGTGGCGCGGCCGGACTCTCCAGAGCGTCATGGCCTACTACACGGCCACCGACTCTAACCCCCGCCTGCGCTACCCTCAAGTCCAACTCACTCGTACTCAGCCTTCAAGGTTCAACTACGGCGACCCGAACGACGACAACGACGATGGCCGCTGCGAGTAGAGCGACTACAGTGGCGAGTATTACAGGTGTAGGAAGGAGCATGACTGAATCGCTCCAACATTTCAAAACAATTTCGGCCGATTGTGGCTTAATCTGGCCATGTATCTTAATTTTAGTTCTTCTATGTATCTTAATCTTCAGTCGTTCTTTACGTAACTTAGTGTTAGTTGCGTTATGTACTTTAATTCCAGTTCTATCCTAATTAAATTTTCTTCCCACCCATTATTTCTCGTCCTTTTTTTCTCGCCCATTAATATATAAAAAATATAAGTTAATTCAAATCCAAATTGAAAACAGAAAATGGTTTTGAATTAGTTATTCAAATCCAAACACTTTTATGTTTAAAGTTTTTCTCAATTCCAAATTAATATTCAAAAAATATAAGTTAATTCATTTTTAATTTTAAATGGTTACATTAATTATTTTTAAAAACAAAAAATGGTTTTGAATTAGTTATTAAAATCCAAACACTTTTTATGTTTAAAGTTTTTCTAAATTCCAAATTAATATTCAAAAAATATAAGTTAATTCATTTTTAATTTTAAATGGTTACATTAATTATTTTTAAAAATAGAAAATGATTTTGAATTAGTTATTCAAATCCAAACACTTTTTATGTTTAAAGTTTTTCTAAATTCCAAATTAATATTGAAAAATATAAGTTAATTCGTTTTTAATTTTAAATGGTTACGTTAATTATTTTTAAAAACAAAAATGGTTTTTAATTAGTTATTCAAATCCAAACACCTTTTATGTTTAAATTTTTTCTAAATTCCAAATTAATATTCAAAAAATATAAGTTAATTCCTTTTTAATTTTAAATGGTAACATTAATTATTTTCCAAAACAGAAAATGGTTTTGAATTAGTTATTCAAATCCAAACAATTTTTATGTTTAAAGTTTTTCTACATTCCAAATTAAATATTCAAAAAATATAAGTTAATTCATTTTTAATTTTAAATGGTTAAATTAACTATTTTTAAAAATAGAAAATGGTTTTGAACTAGTTATTCAAATCCAAACACTATTTATGTTTAAAGTTTTACTAAATTCCAAATTAATATTCAAAAATATAAGTTAATTCATTTTTAATTTTATATGGTTCATAGTTTAAATGGTTACATTAATTATTTTTAAAAAAAGAAAAATTGTTTTGACTTATTTATTCAAATTCAAACACTTTTTATGTTTAAAGTTTTTTTAAATTCCAAAGTAATTATCATTTAAAAAACATTACAAATTTAAACCCCAAAATAAAAAATAAGGCGGGAACAGAGAGAAAATTACTGAATTTTTTTAAAAACAGGGTCATACGTCCCGGTTGGAGCCACCAACCGGGACTAAAGACCCCTGCGCGCGCCGCTTGGGCTGATGAAAGAAAGGTGGAGTATACGTCCCGGTTGGTGGCTTCAACCGGGATGTATGACCCTTTAGTCCCGGTTGGTGCTAACAACTGGGACAAAAGGCCCTTCGTTTATAACTGGCGCGCCTTCTCTTCTTCTTCCCCATCTCACTTCTCTGCTTCTCACCGACGCGCGCACAGGAAACCCCAACGACGCCGGCAGGCTGCCCGAGCTCGCCGCCGCCACCCATCGCCTCTGTCCGCGCACATCCCGTCTGCCTCCGTCCGCGCAAGCAGAGGGCTCGAGCACGCCCTGGCCCCCTTGACGGTTTCTTCCCCAACCCCGACGAGGTTCGCCGCCGTCCATCAGCCCGATTCTGACCTTGTTGTGCTTCCCTGACCCCACCACCGCGCTCAGGGTGAGCCACCAGTCCTCTAGGACCCTTCCCTTCCTTTCCTCCCTCTCTGGTTTGCTCTAGCCTCGAGCGCCGCCGTCGGCCACCTCCAGACCTCGCCGTAGACGTAGCTCCGACTACCAAATAGGAGCGGTGCCGCCTCTATGTCGTTCGTCGTCCTATGCGGGTTCGAACGCGCATAGCCCGCAGTCCCGCGTGCTCCCCAGGGTCGCCGTCGACCAACGTCCGCCGCGCCGCCCATCGTGGTGACGTGGTGCTCGTGTGGCTACCGCGTGGTGCCCGCGTGGCCTCGGTCCCACCTGCCAGCCTTAGAGGCTAGGTGCCTCTGAGGTGCAAACTGTCAAGTCCTGGTCCAGGTCCCACCTGCCTGCGTGGAGGCTGAGGTGGCCACGGGCCCCTCTGTCAGCCACTGTGGCTAGCAGTGGCCTCGGTGTAAAAATGTTTTCAGTTTTGTTTAAATTCAGAAATGGTTTAATTAAATCCAGAAATTGATATAATATTGTAAATTCAATAATTAATTATTTATAACTCAGAAAAATACAAATAATATATCAAAATGTTCACAAAAATGAGATCTAACTATTTAACCTATAATCATGCATTGTTCAACAACTTTAAAGACAAGTTTAATTAGAGAACAAAATCAACCCCTCTCATATACTCCAGAGTTTCGCCGAGTTAGGGTTTTCACCCCTCGAAACCCCGTTTAAACTGTCAAGCATGTCTTAGGGTTACTTTTCAATACAAATTAACTTGTCATATCATCATCCTTGTTTGATCATTGCATCGATGTCATGTGTTGATTGTTCCCCTCCATTCCGGTGTTCGGTTCTTCGCGATAGAATACGAGATCGAGATCAAAGACCGAGGTCAACACCATCGAAGATCGAAGATTTCTTGATAGCCATCGTATTATAGATGCTTAGCCATGATATTAGTTGTCATAGACCCTAGTTGAATCGATGTTGCACCTAGGGTTAGTTGGTGTGTCCTCGCCAGGGCATCCCGAACCTGAGGGTTGATTGATTGTCGCCTTTCTTTCTGGTATTGGTTCTTCACGATAGGATCCGAGCCCGATGGTTTCTCCAAATTAGGGTTTCTGATATTGTAAATTCATTTTTATTATTGTGTATGTATATATTAGGGTTTCTCTGAATTAAGGTTTATAGCTGCCTACACCATACCTAACATTCTCCCTTAGCCGCTTTGACTTATCCGGGTTTCCACCTATGCAGAAAATATGGACCCACAGGACAGAGACGAAGAAAAGGAAGAGTTGATCCAAGATGTGATCCACGGGGAAGAAAATTTACATGTATCGACGTTTCTGAACAACTCTGGTGAGGGTGATCCTCTTTTTTCCGGAAGAGACGACTTGTTTGAGGTTGAAGGTGATGCCTTCCGCGAGGGAGAAGGCAATGCCTTGTGTGATCGAGAAGACGACCGCTCCAGCGAGGTGCATGTAATATAATTAATTCATTAATTAATCATCTGCTATCTATATAGAAATAGTAACAACAATCTTTCTTCTTTTAGCCCTCTGGATCGAAGAAATCTACTGAAAAGAGCGGACGAGGCCCAACCAAAAAGTTGGAAGACCATGAGAGGTTCAGGATCTAAGATATCGGTGAAGACGGCAAACCGATTGCTCCCGAAGTTGTCGCAAACAAATTTGTGGCACAATGCGGAGTAATCGTTAGGGACTTCATCCCGATCACCATTCGAAATTGGAATAGGCTTGCTGATGCGGAAGAAGAGGGAACGTCTTTATATCTCCCTACCGTGGCCAAAGATTTACTGTGGAAGAGGCTCATGGTTAATTTCAAACTACCGAAGATAGAGATGGATCCAAATGCGGAGGATCTAGTTGAGGACGCCTTAGAACATGCGCGTGCCATGGAGATGAAGGTCAGGGAGTGGGCTATGAAGAAGATGGCCCAGTGTTTCACCAACTGGAAGAAAAGATTGCACCTTGACTATGTCGTGAAAGAGAAGACTCCGGATTTTGAGAAGATTCAGTTTCAGAAGATAAAACCATTCTAGGCTGAGTTTGTGGATTACAAGACATCAGAAAAATCTAAGGAAATGTCTGCAACGAATAAGCTGAATGCTGCTAACAAGAAGTATCACCATACTATGGGTCAAGGTGGCTACAGGGCTGGCGTTCCTAAGTGGACGAAACTTGGGGATGAACTGCATGCTAAAAAGATCATCCCAGAGACAGACGATTGGATCGAACGTGCAAAGAATTGGTTTTACGGGCATGGGGGCACGTTGCACTCAGAATGGAAGTGTATATATAATATACGACATAAAGAAGACCCCTTGCCAATCGAGAAGATGAGAAAAGCAGTAAAGGCTGTTAAAGATGGGGACTTCATTCCCGATAGAGAGAATGATGAGCTCACACTCGCCCTTGGAAATAAGGAACATGATGGACAAACACGAGGCACAATAGGATCCAAACCATGGAGCACTGGGTTTCCCGAAGAGAGGAAGAAATATCCTGATAGAAGCCGTAGGAGGAGAAAGGACAAGGCGGAAGTTGAAGCAGATATTCAGAAAGAGCGAATGCGTATAATTGAAGAACGAATAAAGCAACAACAAGATCAAATTAACGCACTTAGCCAGCAAGGTACTACCGGCCCATCTCAACAGCACATGGTGGTAGAACCTGCATTCGATGCTACCGGCCTATCGAATAATCGAAAAAGCAATGTGGCTTCCACCGAGGTCCCGGGTGATGACAATGACGATGACGATGGTGCACGGACAATGGCTCTTGTTGGCTACCCAGTGGATGATATCACACAAATGACACATTGCGAGCTACATGTCCAAATTGTGAACATATCAATGAAGGTGGCGGTCGGCTATGCCTTACCAATTGGACCCACACCAACTTACCACTGTCGTCCGGTTCCACAGGGATACGCTGTTGTCGGGGTGGATGAAATCATGCCCACCTTTGAAGGTTTGAAGCTTGACTACCTTGCAGGTGAAGGGGATGTGACTGAACTGGGAGAAGCAACAAACGTCACCATTCTATGGCCAAAGGAATGTATCGTTCTTCCAAATCACACGCCAAGGCCATCTTCGCCGCCGCCTCACCCGTCTCCAGCGAGGTCGTCTCCGCCGCAGCAGCCGTCTTCGTCGCCTCACCTGGCTCTGTCGCCTCACCCGTCTCCGTCGCCTCACCATCTCCTGCGCAGCCATCGCCGCGGCAGCCATCGCCGGCGCCTCAGGTAAAAAGCGTAAGCGTACCACCGCTACTCTGCGTCATGGTAAGAGATCGCCGAAACGTAAACAAGAGCCTCTTCCAAAAGTACCAAAGGTTCCTCCCAAGAGAGCTTATGACTGTACTGAAGAGGAGACTACGGCTATCGTTGGTGCAGAAACGACAGCGTTTTTCGCTAAGCTGAGGCGGCCGAAAGAGCCAGAGTTCCCCAGCACCAAAGAAGAAAACGCCCGAGTGTTCAAAATGCTAAAGACTCTTCATCAACCCGAGCCAAAGTTGTCATCAGACTATGAGCGTTCTATTCTCAAGTCACATGCGGCACAACAAGCCTCGAAGAGCAGTACTGATGCAAGCTAGAAATCTGTTGCCCAGCTCGGAGAACAAGCAAAACAGTCTTGCGCCCCTCTCAAGGTGATTTCCCATACCAATGTGGGGTCGAGCAAATATGCGGCCGAAGAGTAGTATGATCCAGAGGTAGTTGCACAATACGGAGAAGCTGCCGCTGCTCAAGGTATGAGTATTGCCCAGTACTTATCCCAGTTAGAGTACTTCCCCGTGTGTGAAGTAGCATACAAATACCAGTACGGCAAACCTCTCGTCAATCCTGAGGAGGTAAATAATCTTCCAACAAGAATGCGAAGATTGCATAACTGGTACATGCATGCCACAAAGGCCGGGGCTAACTGGATAATGCTGAGGGTTACAAAAAAAGCATTATGGGAAAGAAATAGATGACATGATATCCATTGAATTTGATGAACTATTTCAATTATTCAATCAAGACGCCTTGGACAAATCAATCATCAGTGCCTATTGTCTGTAAGTACTAATTCTGTAATTAATTTAGTCTCTAGCTATCTCAACTCGTTTATTGCATGTATATAATCATACTATAATATGCAGAATGAAGATTCTCGAATGCAGCAGAGGACAAATCTATGACATTGGGTTCATTGACCCATATTGGGTTCATCAAGCTAATCTCAAAACAAACCCCCAGGATACGGAGGATAATATCGTACACGCGTTAAGGTTTCAAGAAACCAGAAGGGAAATACTATTTCCTTACAACTTCGAGTGAGTGTTATTGTCTTGTATACACTTTCTATTTCTCTTACTCGATGTTAAGTATATAATTGATTAGTTATGCATGCGCAGCTTCCACTATATTTTGTTAATCATTCAACTTGACAAAGGGCGTGTACTAGTCATGGACTCGAAACATAAACCCCTTGAGTCGTGGAAGGACATGCAGATGCTTCTCCAGTGGTAATTCTAATCATTACGACACTATATCGGCAACGTTCGTGAATTTTATGATATCAAGTAATTAATAACTTATTTTATTCATTTTCTTCGTCGGCCAGCGCTTGGAAACAGTTCACCAACAAGGCTAGGGGTGTTTGGAAAGAGAAGCTTACATTTTAACCACTAGATGTAAGCACCACTAGCTATATCCGCGCATCTCTTTGATTCTAGTTTTGATACCGTTATTATCATGCTTGATTATTTTTTGATTGAACTCAGTTCTTGTAAAGTGCCTGACGCAGGGACCAGGGAACAATTTATGTGGATACTATGTTTGCGAGTTCATCCGTTAGACGTGCTGTGAGAAGGGCAGAAATTTAGAGCAACTCCACGTACGTAAACAATTTTTATAGTTTTTAATTACCATCAAATTGTGTTTACTTTCATTCATATAGGTTGACTCCTTTTTTAAATCAGATCGAACGTCTACGGGATGGTCATCTGCCAAAGGATCGCATACGAGCAATTCAGGAGGAATTGGTGGGATTCTTGGATGCATAAGTCCTAAACCCAAAAGGAGAATACTATTCGGGTGTGTATAAACAATAGGGATTGTACAAAGAGCTTATTTTGTATATAGTGCATGAACTCGATCCGTGTATCGACTGTAATATGTTCGACACTTGGATCTATATTGTCATGATGACCTTGTGTAATATAATGGTTCCTTCATTGATGAGTGCAAAACACTAAATAAAAAATAAAACAACATAAATGAATTCTCTGCCGCGGCACAAAAAGTGGCCAAAATGCTGTCGCGGCAACAAAAGTTGCCAAAATGAATTCTCTGTCGCGGCAGAGAAATGTGTCAAATCTCTGCCGCGGCAGAGGGTTATTTGTCCTGGTTCGTGTTATGAACCAGGACAGTTGCTCCTCCCCCCTCGCCCTCTACCGCGGCCATGTGTACGCCCTTTTGTCCCGGTTGGTGGGGCAACCAGGACTAAAGGTTGAGGCTTTAGTCCCGATTGCCCCGTCCCAGTTGGGTAACCGGGACTAAATGCAATTACCAACCGGGACACATGGGGCTGTTTCCACTAGTGATGCATGCATGATGTATCTGCTGCGTATCGAGCAACTGGTCAGTTGATGCTTCTACTATACTTCCCACGTCGACGGAGCTGGTCCCTTATGGATTATACTGCCATCTAGCCTGGCCGAGCCGCTGATCAAATGTGCTTTTGGTCCTTGGAGAGTCCACCTGTAATTTGACAGGAAAATGTAGTGGCTGGCGGTAATGGACACGTGCAACAATTCAGTAGTTCCATCTCAATTGATCATCCTTTCTCTTCCTCGTGGTGGCAAAACATGATTTTGGGTTTGTTTATGGCGAGGTGGTGATGCTCCGACGGATCTAGCCATGGCGGAGCTTGATCTGGAAACAAAAGTGTGAAATCGACATGGACAAAGGGATAACCCGGTTAATTCTTTTGCTTATATGTAGGATGCCCACTTAAATTTTTATGAGGGTTAGGGCAACAGGACCCATGGGCATCCCGCTCCCACCCACAACCTTACGAATGCATAACAACCGAACCAACAGCTTTTCGACTTGACATGATTGATCGATGACTACATCATGGGTTCTAAGACGCTAAGGCAGTTTAAGGCACTGGGGAACGCGTCAACGTTTAGTCGCTGAAAGCGTGAAGCGAGGCGACTTTTATTCAATTATTTTAATGATCTAATCAACATGCAGCTATCCTCCAAATACAAATTACGGACCAGAAACACTATTCTAATCTGCTCACCAAGCCAGCAGCTAGCATCCAAATGCCACTAGCTAGCTTCAAATGCCAGAAGCTAGCCACTAGTACATGTATACTTCATCAACTCAGTACTATAGACAATGCTAGTAGCAACTGCTACCACTACTATAATAAAGTCACACCACTATAGCAGCAGTCACGGGCAGAAATATAGCAAGCAGACAACACAAGCAACAGTAGTCATTGGCAGAAGTAGCAGGGTCATGGGCAGAAACAGAGCAAACAGACAATAATAAAAATAGTAAGCATACATGTCCATGGCATCCAAACTCGACCTGAGCGACGCCTTTCCCACCTAAGCGATGACTTGGATGCCCCGATGGTCCAAAACGGACAGGAATCTAAGGCAAGCATGACGCCTTGACGTTCATGGACACTCTAACGCTTAGGCGACGACTAGGCAATGCCTTAAAAACCATGGACCACATCACACCATGGGCGTTCCGGCCTCGCTCCTCATTTGGACGGACATCATATTTTTCGCTTGTTCATGATGTATGGGTCTATGCGCCTCGCGTTTGTAGCCATGTTTATGTCTTGCTTGTCTTTTTGGAGCTTGGCCGTCCCTTCTTGCACCATGATGGCATCGTGTTGGAATCACTACACCATGTATGAGAGACCATCACAATCCATGCCCATCTATGTTGCTGCCAAGGAGCACATACCATGCCCGAGCGATCGTGGTGTATGCGAATCTATTCATTGGATACTCCAGTTGCAACACTAATCTGGCTCCTAACAGTTGGCATGGCCAAGGACAATCTAGAGAGATCATCGGCTGACTGCTCTGATGAAGACTGCTATCAAGGAGGCAAGTAGCCGAGCGCTATCAGCTATGAGGTGGACCGGCGGGAAGGGGATCAGGGCACTCTTGATGGACGATGAGGAAGTAGTGCTAGTGCCGGTGTCGTACCCCAGGGCGCTCTTTGACTGGACCATGGCAATTCTCGTGTTCAACGTGCAAGTGGTCATTGTTGGCGGCATATGCAGCGACATCGGATCACTTGTTTTTGTAGGGGTTTGTAGCATGGAAAACAAAAAAATTCTACCGCATGAACACAAACAGGCCAAGATCTATCTACTAGATTGTAGCAAAGGGTCGATTAGAGTACTCACCCTCGAAGATTCCAAAGCGGTTAATGAGAGCAGATTCTCGTGGGTGATGTAGTCGTACACTTGTCGATCTCAAGATGATGATCCTTCCGGCTCTGCTTTCCGGCAGCGCTTCCATAGTTGGTCACACGTTCGATACTCGATGAAGACGTTCCTCTCCCTTGTTCCAGCAGGCAGTAGAGGTTGTAGTTCTCCCCTCGCGATTCCGGCAGCACGACAGCATGGTGTCAGAAGTAGAGGGAAGATCCTGTAGGGCTTCGCCTAAGACAGAGCAGGTTATGGTGGGTCTAGGGTTTCTGGCGATATAAGGTTTATAGGGCCAGAGTGGAGGAGGCGTGGCTGGCGGCGATGCGAGGTGGCAGCGACGGCGAGCAGGGGCCGCGACGGCAGTGGTACGACTAGGTAGGGAGGGGCTGGTGTTGTGTGTCCTTGGGGCACCCCCTCCCCTCTATTTATGAGAGGGAGGGAAGCTTGAGAGAGGGAAGTTTGAGTCCTTCCCCAACTCCCTCTCCTAGTTGGCTTGGTGGAGGGAAAGAAGGATTCTTTCCTTCCTCCACCAGGATACTGATGACCCACAAGTATAGGGGATCGCAACAGTCTTCGCGGGTAGTATTACCCAATTTATTGATTCGACACAAGGGGAACCAAAGAATACTTGCAAGCCTTAACAACTGAGTTGTCAATTCAGCTGCACCTGGAAATAGTTCTTACTCACAGAAGTTTATCAGTAGCAACAGCTTTGTAGTAGCAAAAGCAAAGCAACAGGAATAGTAAAATAGGAGCAATAGTAATAGTAGTAGCAAACAGTAGGATATGAGTGCGGTAGGCATAGGGATGGATGGACGGGCGTTGCATGGACGAGTCTAAACATGTAACTTCAAGATCTAGGGCATTGCAGATAAATAAGAATAAGCATCCAAGTACTAAACAATCATATGCATGTGCTCCATATATAGTCATGCGTTCTCGCAATAAGAACTTGCACAACATCTTTTGTCCTGCCAACCCGTGGCAGCGGGGCCACTAGGGAACTACGGGAAATTAAGGTGCTCCTTTTAATAGAGCACCGGAGCAAAGCATTAACACTCCGTGAACACATGTGATCCTCACACCGCAGCCATCCCCTCCGGTTGTCCCAATTTCTGTCACTTCGGGGACTTTGGATCCGGACAGTGATATGTGTACATAACTTGCAGATAAGATCACAAACAATACTATCATAATGATTGAATAATAAGTTTAGATCTGAGATCATGGCTCTCAGGCCCTAGTGACAAGCATTAAGCACAACAAGTTGTAACAAAGTCAAATAGCACTAATAGAGATACTAGGCACCAAGCCCTATCAATCTTATTCGATTACATGATAGAACTCATCCAATCCCTACCATCCCCATATCCTACAGCGGGGGATTACTCACTCATGGATGAGGGAAACATTGATGGTTGACGGAGAGGCGTTGGTGATGACGATGGCAATGATCCTCCCCAAATTCCCCATCCCGGCAGGGTGCCGAACGGAGTTTCTAGATCCGAATCTTGGTTTTTGGTGGTAGCGGCATAGCGGAACTCTTTCTGAAAAAATGACAAACCCCCCTCGGTTTTCAGGTCAAGAGCCTTCTTATAGGCGAAGAGGGATCCCGAGGGAGTGCCTGGGTTGGCCGCACCCCCCGTAGGTGCGGTCAGGCCTGGCCCGCGCCTGGCAGGGGTGTGGGCTCCCTAGGCCTCCACTCTCTCTCGTACTCTGGCTCCGTGGATCTTCTGGTGAAATAGGATTTTTGGCACATTTTCCGGGATTTTTCTTGATAGTTGATTTTCTGCACAAAAACTAGACACCAAGGTAATTCTGCTGAAAACAGCGTCAGTCCGTGTTAGTTGTATCCAAATCACACAAGTTTAGAGGAGAAACAATAGCAAAAGTGTTTGGGAAATTAGATACATTTTGGACGTATCAACTCCCCCAAGCTTAGCTTATTTCTTGTCCTCAAGCAATTCAGTTGAAAATTGAGTGCGATAAAATAACTTTCACGAACACATTTGCTTCATATGATGTATATATTATCAGCACAGGAGTAGATACTTAAACCATTCATAATAATAAGTATGCAACTAAGTCTACTCAATAGTCATTGCAAGCTATGAAGAGAAACCAACTCAGTAATAATAAGTAGCATGACACATAAACATAAGCAACATTGCAATGCTCATAATAAGGTATGATAGAGTGGTATCTCACTTACCTTTGTTTGTAGAGCTCAACATAAATGCCAAGGCACCTCTGAAGTTCACATGAAGACTAGAAGTAAAGATATCAGAGGTACAAGCATCAAAGTCATGACATAATTAACCAAGTTTTGGAACAAACACAAGAATGACAACTATGCTCTCAATAAGATGCTCATAGAATAAGTGGTGAATCAACAAGAAAGTGAAAAGGTTTTGAAAAGTTTGAAAGGCTTCCTAATGGTGAAAGGAAGGTACTCATTAGCTTTGAGCTCTCATTGCCCCTATCATAGGCATCTTCATATGGTTAAGGTGAAAGTGAGGTCCAATATGAGTTATATGCTTGACAGACCATAAACTGGAAATCCCATGTCCCTTGAGTACGAGGGCCGCTCCGCATGCTACTCAACTTTGGTTACCTGCAAGTTCTTGTCATTGTACATATATGCATATCATAGAGAACCGCCAACAGGGTACCCCTTGCACATGATACATGAGCTATCCCATGATAAAAATGACAAGGCAAGAGCATCTCAGCGATCTTTTTATTTCCTATGTGCATAGCTTTTTATTGAGGATGCTTCACAGAATGCTCATTATGGTGATGCTGCAAGTTTCCACCATGATTAGGCATGGCTTAGGCTTGCGGCCCAGGCGTTTCTATAAGACATATATATACTCCATGAACTCATAAGCTCCCCTTTTATTTCACACCAATGACATCCGCAAACAAAAGAGCAAGGTATCAACTGGATATGTATCCATGGGTGTCGAAAGCGTTCCCCATGACAGCACGGTTCTGCTAACTCCCAGCCTATAATTTGCAAGCATATAGCTTTCATGGACAAGTCACAATGGTTCAGGCTTATTAAGTGCAAGGAATAAAGTGTGCCGTCAAGTTCGTGATAGCTTTACTAACTAACTTTCTCAAAATAGACAAACATTTTATTTGGAAGAAAACAAGGCATAAAAAATATGCACTGAATAGAAAACGATGCTAATAGGTAGGTATGGTGGACACTGTTGTCAATAATGGTTTTGGGGAGTTGGATGCACAAGTAGAGCTCATACTCAGTGCAAGTGAAGGCTAGCAATAGAGAGGGAGCGACAAATGAGAGAGCAATAACTGTCATAATCATGCTTGCAACAAAACATGACTAATTATGACATGAAAGTGATACAAGAACTCTGAGGCAAAATAAATCATCGAGGCTACTGAGTATTGTTTAGTCATATGCATGGGTGAGCATGTGCCAAGTCGATTCATATGAAACTTCTAGAGGAGGAAACCACAATATCATACCAAAATATGAATAAAACAATGCAAGCAAACATTCATATGACATGCTACAAACTATTAGCAAGCTGGAGCTAATCACAAACAAGCAAGAAGTACTAAGCATCCATCAGTAACATACTCCTTACATGAACAGACTAAGCATGCTCACCATGATGAGTATATGTACAAAAATGAAAACAAATAGAGTTCGTTACCAGCCTCTTACCACACCTCAAGTTGTCTTAATCTTCATTATTGCCCTTCACTTGTGTGACTTTGAATAATAACATGAAACCAAAATCCACTGAGGAAGGCTGAACCCTGCAAAGAACACACAAAACCAAATAAGAACAACAAATATTTTTGGTGTTTTCGATTTTTCAAAGCAAGCAAACAAAGCAAAATCTTTTTGGATTTTTTTAAGGCAAACCAAAGCTAAAAAGCAAAGAAACAAACCAAGAGAAACAACGAAAATATTTTTGGTATTTTTGTGTTTTAAGAAAACCAAAACAAAAACCAAAAAGAAAGCGAAACATGGATATACAAAGAACCGGTGAACATTATATATAGATGAGTGTGATGTCGGTATACCTCCCCCCAAGCTTAGGCTTTTGTCCTAAGTGGGGCTCAACTCCAAAGTGACCAAGAAGGTGCACCTACATAGTACGACGAGGAGGCCCCTTCGACCTAATAGCTCAAGGACTCCCCTGTATAGTGTACATAGGTGTCATATGAGGGCGCGTCCCCCTAATAGTGTCCATGGAAGCCAAGAATGTGCAGCTTGTCATCCATCTCCTCCTTGGAGCGTGACAAAGGTCCCTGAGAAATACTGAACAAAGTGGTTTGGGGGAGAGGGATCTCTCTCTCTCTCTCTTCCCCATCAATAAACAACATTCTATAAACCAAGCTCTCAAGGGTAGAGCTAGTAGTAAAAAATGATGTGATTTCATAGCAGCAAGATCAAGCCTCTGAGGGGCCAAAATGGTATCATTTGGATCAACAGAAAGGTCCAAGGCAGCAGCAACACGTGCAGCAATAATGCCCCCATAAATGGGTCCCTTAGCAGCTAAGCGACGAGCAATGAGAGAACCAAGATTATACTTAGTTTCATTGTTGAGCGTAGCAGCTATGAAAGCCAAATGGTATTTGGAAATATTACTAGTGTTCTCCCTACCAAGAACACTAGTGGCGAGATAATAATCAAAGTACATGATGGCTGGGAGTTGAATATTTCTTATCTTTCCCTGTTGGGCTCTACGGTCATCATCATTGGTTATCCCACGGTAGAGCTCCAACAAATCAGAGGGTTGAGCTGGAATATTATTCGCCGACCCACTTGTACCAAGTCCCAAAGCCTCACAAAATTTCTTCAATGTCATGTTGTAAGGCCTACCATAAATTTTGAAAGACACATCTGCCTTGAACAAACTATTAGTAAAAGAAAAGCTCTCCACAAATGTTTTAGTGAGCGTTGCATATTGCACGCTCTCATCCTGCATATAGCTTGTTAGTCCAACCCTCCGAACCAAGGTTAGAAAATCATCAAGAATCCCACCTGCCCGCAAAAAGGTTAGGCAAGGAAAGGTGGAAGGGTGAGCATCCCCCTCATCTCCCTCGTCTCCAAATCATGTTGTAATGAGATCCTCATTGTATGAGGGCCTAGCTCGGGAGGATGATCTTGAAGGCCTTGCCCTTCTAGGTGCATCACTCTCAAATATTTCACCAAATGTGTGGTTGTCCATGACGTCTTTTTTTCTGAAATTTTTAGACAAACATCAAACCAAGTGATTTCCATGTTGATAATTGATGAGAAACTACTATAGGAACTTGCTAGAGGGCTACACACGCATCAAAATGAAATCACTAAGCATAGAACAAGCATGCAAGCTCACACAACCTGTCACCTATAGCAGCAAATTACTCAAGATACAATCTACCAATCACAAATCTAATTGGACAAGCGGAGGAGGCACATACCAAGGAGCAATCCCTCCAAAAATCAACAACAAAGATGGGTTGAGCAAGGAGATCGAAAATCGCGAGCAAGAACAGCAGGAACTCAAGCTTGAGCAAGTTTTTCGGTGTTTTTTGGGAAAGAGAAAGAAGATGGCTGGGAGGAGGCACCTTCGAGGGGCCCAGGTGGGCCACACCCCAGCCAGGCGCCACATGGGGGCTGGCCGCACCCACCAGGGGTCTGCTGGCCTGTGGTGGCCCCCTGGGTCACTCCAGGTGTCCCTCTGCCCCTTTTTCGAGGAAAAATGTATTTTGAATTTTCTGGGATTTTTCGGGAAACTTTATTTTTGGCCAATTTTCAGGGTATGAAAATTGATTTTCTCGTAGAAACAGATTTTTTTAGAAGAAACTAAAGCAAACCAAAAACAAACTACAGAAGTTCTAAGACACTCTAACAAGCAAACAACTAACAAAACCAAAGCTAGCAAAAGAAAAGGCAAAGACTAGGAAGGAGAGAAGTAAAAGAAAGAAAGTATAACCACAGTGAAAACATTATTTTGTTCATTAAAATCCTTTGGTTAACAAGGTTGATAAAGTCTTGTTACCAAAACAATCTTATATGAAACAAAACTTTGCATTCCACAAGGTGATTATGTTACCTCATACTTGATAGAAATGGTCCCAATCATAATAGTTTCAAACTTTTCTTGTGGAATGGGACAATAAATTTCTCCAACCTTGATGCTCTCAATATTTTCAATGAAATTCAGGCAATAGCTTCTAGCAACCTTCTTGGGGAAATAGACAGTATGCTATTTATCATCAATATTGAAAGTTACTTTCCCTTGATTACAATTAATGACAGCACCTGAAGTGTTAAGAAAAGGTCTCCCAAGAATAATGGACAAATTATCATCTTCAGGCATTTCAAGCACAACAAAATCAGTTAAAACCAAGAAATTATGAGCCACTTGCACAGGAACATCCTCACATATACCAATAGGAATAGTAGTTGACTTATCAGCCATTTGCAAAGATATATCTGTTGGTATCAACTTTTCTAGTTGGAGTCTCTTGTAGAGAGAAAAAGGCATAACACTAACTCCAGCTCCCAAATCACATAAAGCAGTTCTAACATAATTATTCTTAATAGAGCAAGGAATAGTTGGTATACCTGGATCACCAAGTTTCTTTGGAACCTTACCATTGAAGGAATAATTAGCAAGCAAAGTAGAAATCTCCTCATTAGGAATCTTCCTTTTATTAGAGACAATATCCTTCATATACTTTGAATAAGGAGGCAACTTAATAGCATCAGTCAAAGGAATTTGCAAAAATAAATGTTTCATCCACTCACAGAACTTTTTGTAGTACTCTTCCTCCTTTGACTTGTGTTTCTTACCTGGAAAAGGCATAGGTTTGTGCACCAAGGGTTCTCCCTCACTACCATGTTTCTTAGCAATAAAATCTTCCTTAGTGTACCTGGTGTTCTTAGTGTGCTTCTCAGGTTCTTCCTCAACTTCCTCCTTATCAGGAGCATCATTTTTATCATTACCACTCTCAGTTTCAGCATCAGAGACAAATATACTATTAGGATCTACAGTAGGTTCAAGTGGTTCCTCAACTATTTTATGTTTCTTTTTCTTTCTCTTACGAGGACTACCACTACTTTCACCTTGTTGAGAATCCTGCTCAATTCTTTTAGGGTGTCCTTCAGGATATAAAGGATCTTGAGTAGCTATACCACTCCTAGTTCTAATTCCATAAGCATGTTTATCTCCTGAGGCATTAACTAGCATATCTTTTTGTACCTTAACAAGTTGATCAAGTTGGGTTTGAAGCATTTGAAAGTGTTTACAAATCATTTTAATATCATTAGAAGTTCTTTCCACAATATCTTTCAACTCATTAATAGCTCTAGAGTTTTCCAATAAATGATTCTGAACTTGTTTATTAAAATTACCTTGTTTAACAATAAATGTGTCAAGTTCCTCTAAGCATTGATCATGAGGCTTACCATAGGGAATATCACCTTCATTAAAGTGGAGAGAGTGTACCTCAATAGTGGATGAGTGGGGAATTGGCTTACATAATTCTTCTATAGGAGATATATTCTTCACATCTTCAGCTCTAATACCTTTCTCCTTTAGACATTTCTTAGCTTATTTCATCACTTCATCATTTAAAGCAATAACTCCCCTCTTCTTTGGTGTTGGTATTGTATCTGGTTCAGGCACAACTGGTTCAGGAGTAATAGGCTTAGGTGTGTTTAGCTCAATTGAAGTCCAATCATCATAATTCTTGCTTATCTTAGCCATTAATTCTTCAGCATCTGTAGGAGTCATTTTCCTGAAGACACAATCAACAAAGATATCTAGGTATGTCCTAGAATCATCAGTTAGTCCATTATAATAAATATCAAGAAGCTCATTCTTAGGCAATGGACATCCAGGATGTGCATGAATCAAGGCACAGAACCTTGTCCATGACTCAAGCAATTTCTCTTCTTCTCCCTGTTTAAAATCAAAAAGTCTCTGCAAAGCAGCATGTCTAGCACTGGGAGGAAAATATTTCTGGAAAAGAAGCAATCAAGCAATCAGGACTATTAATGGAACCAGGAGGTAATCTATTAAACCAGGCCCTAGCTTCTCATTTTAGTGAAAAAGGGAAGATCTTTCTAACAAAGTACTTGCGCATCTTAAAATCATCAAAAAATAAAGCACTCATAGTGGAAAGCTCATTCATATGAGCCACAACACTCTCATTATCAGTCCCACAAAAAGATTCTTTCTCAACAATGTCTAAATAAGATAAATCAAGAGAGAAATCATAATGTTTATCTTTAATATCTATAGGAGAGGTGGCAATCTTAGGATTAGAGGACAGTGTAGGAATAATGGTACGTCTTGCAAGGAGACTCTTAATAGCACTAGCACCATGTGTGTTTCGGCACTCTTCAACAAATTCATCAGTGAACTCAATGTAACCATCATTAATATCATAACTCTCTCTAGACTCAGGTGAGCTAACAGGTGTAACAGTGTCTTCACTAGGAGTTTCAGTATTTCCTAGACTAGCCATAGTAGCATCTAGGAAAGAACCTAATGAACCACTCGCATCAAGCATAGTAGAAGTAACATCATGAGCATCAAAAGCAGTTTCAGATTCAGCAGTAGTAGCAGTGTGTGTAGCATGAGTATGTGGTGGTGGTGTGACGAGCATACTTATAACAGATGGTGAATCAAGAGCAATAGAGGTGTTTAGGACTGTACCTCTTCTTGTAGTGGATGGTAAAATAGGAAACTTTCCATCACGAGACTTCCCCATGATGAAAGGATTAGTAGTGAACAATAATAGATCCAAGTGAACATACAAATAAAGCTATGCTCCCCGGCAACGGCACCAGAAAATAGTATTGATGACCCACAAGTATAGGGGGTCGCAACAGTCTTCGCGGGTAGTATTACCCAATTTATTGATTCGACACAAGGGGAGCTAAAGAATACTTGCAAGCCTTAACAAATGAGTTGTCAATTCAGCTGCACCTGGAAATAGTTCTTGCTCATAGAAGTTTATCTGTAGCAACAGTTTTGTAGTACAAAAGCAAAGCAACAGCAACAGTACAACAGGAGCAATAGTAAGAGTAGTAGCAAACAATAGGATATGAGTGCAGTAGGCCTAGGGATGGATGGACGGGCATTGCATGGACGAGTCTAAACATTTAACTTCAAGATCTAGGGTATTGCAGATAAATAAGAATAATCATCCAAGTACTAAACAATCATAGGCATGTGCTCCATATATAGTCATGCATGCTCGCAATGAGAACTTGCACAACATCTCTTTGTCTTGCTAGCCCATGGCAGCGGGGCCTCTAAGGAACTACTGGCAATTAAGGTGCTCCTTTTAATAGAGCACCAAAGCAAAGCATTAACACTCAGTGAACACATGTGATCCTCACACCACAGCCATCCCCTCAGGTTGTCCCAATTTCTGTCACTTCGAGGCCTTTGGATCCGGACAGTGATATGTGTACACAACTTGCAGATAAGATCACCAACAATACTATCATAATGATTCAATTATAAGTTCATATCTGAGATCATGGCACTCGGGCCCTAGCGACAAGCATTAAGCACAACAAGTTGCAAAAAAGTCAAATAGCACTAATAGAGATACTAATCACCAAGCCCTAACAATCTTATTCGATTACATGAATAGAACTCATCCAATCCCTACCATCCCCATAGCCTACAGGGGGGTTACTCACTCATGGATGAGGGAAACATTGATGGTTGATGGAGAGGCGTTGGTGATGACGATGGCGATGATCCTCCCCAAATTCCCCGTCCTGGCAGGGTGTCAAAAAGGAATTTCTGGATCCGAATCTTGGTTTTTGGTGGTGGCGACGCATCAGAACTCTTTCAGGTAAAACGACGAACCCCCCTCAGTTTTTAGGTCAAGAGGCTTCTTATAGGCGAAGAGGGAGCCCGAGGGAGTGCCTGGGTTGGCCGCACCCCCCTAGGCACGGCCAGGCCTGGCCCGCGCCTGGCAGGGGTGTGGGCCCCCTAGGCCTCCACTCCGTCTCATACTCTGGATCCGTGGATCTTCTAGTGAAATATGATTTTTGGCATATTTTCCGGGATTTTTTCTGATAGTTGATTTTCTGCACAAAAACTAGACACCAAGGTAATTTTGCTGAAAACAACGTCAGTCTGTGTTAGTTGTATCCAAATCACACAAGTTTAGAAGATAAACAATAGCAAAAGTGTTCGGGAAAGTAGATACGTTTTGGACGTATGAGATACATTGTCCCAGTTTGACTTTTCAAACTTGCCTTTTGACTTTCAATTTGGAGCTTAATTTCTTTCTTGCAAATGCCCAACCAAGTGACCTAGGACATGATTCAATCATTCCACTTATTCATGAAACATTCATGTACCCTTCCCATTCCGGTCCGGTGAATCTTCTAGACCCTTCTAGAACCTCTCATATGAAATCATCAGAATCATTCCCGAACTCCGGAATTAGACTTCCTTATATGAATCTTATTCTACGGACCATTTCGGATCTCCTCATGATATCCCAGATCCCATCCGAGACTCCGAACAACATTCGGTCTCCCTACTTACATTCCATATCTACTAAACAACATTGAATCCTTAAGTGTGTCTCCCTACGGTTCGTGAATTATGTAGACATGACTGAGACTCTTCTTCGATCAATAACCAATAGAGGAATCTGGAAATTCATATGGTTCCCAAAAATTTCTACGATTACTTCGTGATCGAATGAACAATTTACATATGATACAAATTTCCCTTTGTCTCACGATACTTTACTTATCCGAGGTTTGATCGTCGGTATGTCTACATACCTAGTTCAACCTCGTTACCGATAAGTACTTTTTTCTCGTTCCCGTGATATGTGATCCATTGTGAGCCAGTCACATGCTTGCAAGCTAATTGGATGACATTCCACCGAGAGGTCCCAGAGTATATCTATCTGTCATATGGATGGACAAATCTCACTCTTGATCCATGTGCCTCAACACATACTTTCCGAACACTCAATGCCACCTTTATAACCACCTAGTTATGAAGTGGTGTTTGATGTCATCAAAGCATCCATCCGGTGATGGTGATTAGCATGATCTCATGGTCAAAGGAATTAGGTTACTATGTATCAGAAAGCTTATAGCAAGTGAACTATATTAAATGACTTGATCTTTATGCTACGCTTAACTATAGGAGTATGTCCATCACATCATTCTCCTAATGATATGACCCTGTTGTTAATAACATCTCAATGTTCATGATCAGGAGACCATAATCATATATTAACCAACAAGCTAGTTTAACAAGAGGATTTACTAGGGACTCTTTTATGTTTACAAATAACACGAGTATCAATGTTTCCGGTTAATACAATTATAGCATGGTATGTAAAAATTTATCATAAGAATGAAAATATGATAAAAAGCACTTTATTATTGCCTCTTGGGCATATCTCCAACAGTATCCCACTTGCACTAGAGTCAATAATCTAGATTCAAACATTTGTGCAGTCAACACCTATGGATTTCCGGTGTTGTATTTACACGATTGCTAGTGGTCAAGTGATCTCCGGACCCGACACTTTCAGGTCCATGTGTAATTGCATGTCTTTGCGTCTTAACGCATCACTCATTCTCTAATGAGATGGCTTTGTATAAATTCAGCCCTTTGGTCAGACCTTTAGTTCCTTGGGGTTAAAACGTGTTGATAACATTCTCGTACAATATATCTTGATGGCACTATCCCGTTGTAAACTTCACTTAGTTTGATAACAAACTACTTGACACAAATGCCCTGTTTTACTGCTATAATAGCAGTCATATACTTAGCCTTTTTGTTGTAATATCTGTCATAATGTCTTAACTTTGGAACTCATCCAAATCCATTATGGAACTTACTTTCCATTATATTGTGTCACCCTTAGTTTAGATTGAGATAAACTTAATTTGTTCTTTCTGACAAAACTAGTATCAATGTAATACTTTTACAGTGAACTAACCATCTATTTATCACTTCTACAAAATAATATATTCTTAGTTATTCTAAAAGATCATAAGAATATCTTTACTATCGTCCAATAACCATCTTATGAATCATTCTGGTATACGCTCATAACATTTAGAGCATAGGACAAATCTGGATTTGTACACATCACAGCATGATCGATAAAATACTCTTTGTGATTTTATCTATCAATTATCAAAAATACTTGAATCTTGATTCAATCCTTCCTGTGCAACAAGAACCTTTCTTGTAGTTTCTATATTGAACTCATTCAATATCTCATCTATGTACTTCTGGCACAACTATATTAGCGTCTCAATTTATCCATATAGACATTGATGCCAAATATTCGGGTTCTGCCTAAGCCCTTCATCAAGATGAAATTCTTAACATGTGTCAATAAAAGATACATCATTTCCAATCAAAAATATGTCTTCCACATAATGTATTAGAAATATGTCTTAGCGCTCCCACTTAATTTCTTGCAAATGCAAGCATCTTCATTGTCTCTGATGAAATTAAACTCTTTTAACAGTTTCATCATAGTGAAGGTTCCAACTCCGCGATGCTTACTTCAACCATTGAAATTTGCATACGCTTCTAGCATCCTTTGAATTAACAAAACCCTTTGGATCGTGTCATGCACACGTCCTAGGTAAACATTCTATTAGAAGAACTTGTTTTGTTTATTCAATTACCACATAACAAAATTCTATGTAGTGGTTGCTACATTAATCCGTCTAGACTAAATATCGCTTAATGAAATATCAGATCTTGTCATAGTCAACTCTTTGAACATTGTCGTGAACTCTTTCCCGACATGTCGACAGTTTCATAGATGTGAAAAATCCATGTATATTTCTTTATAGATCCAAATACGGTAAGGTCTTGCACCTTTTCAGAGGGTCTTTCAAGTCCAAATCTTGATCTCTCGTATATGGAACTATCACGGATTTTACGGCTTCAAAACATTTGACGGAGTTAGGTCCCATCATCGCTTCTTTGAATGTAGTCGGTTCATTATTGTCAAATAATGATTCAACCCTCAAATCTTGGTATTTGATTGTTTACCCGACCTACTTGGTTCAATAGGAACTTAGACCTCCGTGACCACAACCTTTGAGGCATGTGAGCCATGAGCATTGTTGCTGCCTCCGGAACACTTTTCGGCGCTGCGCAACTTTGCACATATAGCTAAGGTTCGTTTAACCTTATCAAAGTTCTATTGTCCTCCCACTTAACTTTTCACGGAAAATTCCTTCTCAAATAAACTTGACGTTCTAAGCGATAAACATTTTTTGTCTTTGGTGTTATGGAGGAATACTCAATGATTATTCAAAATAACATACAAAGAAATGTTCATCCGACTTTGGTAGTAAACATCTCACTTATGCATAGAATACCAATGTTTAAGAAATGACAACTTGGGTTTTATCCCAAACCATAACTTTATATGGTGTCGTTTCAACGGATCATGATGAAGCTCTTTTCAGTGTAAAAGCGGTAGTCTCTAAAGATTTTATCTTTAAAATATAATGGCAGTTTTATAAATGACACCTTTACCATGTCAAACAAGGTTTTATTTACATATCTAGAACACACCAAACTCATATGGTGTTTTGGGAAATGTCGGGGGATAACCCCCGGTAGGGTCACGAGGGATGAAACATAGCATAGCTGGGTAAGCTCCGAGTGAAGAAAGAACCAGGCCGGGTAAGGACAGCCGGGAGAGAGAAGCGTGTGCGGCCGACATATGAACTAAGTCGGTCCGCATAAGACAAAGTTGTTATTCTTGCAGGGACCGACGAGCCGAGTCTACTGAGGAAGGGCCAAGTCGGATAGGACGCGTGGCACCTTTCCGAGTAAGGTTAAGAAGGGACCATGGCAAAGCATGGTCAAAAGAGAAGGGCGACGTCGGGTGACACAAAAGGAATCGGGTGACGCCCAAAGCAAATGCTGGCGTACAAAGTTACAACGTGACGCCAAAAGGAACAGGAGGCAGCGTACCAGAAGACCATTAGCTATCAAGCTTTGTGGACTGGGCCATTGGGCTTAGGGCAAGCCCATCACCCGGGCCACATTATAGGGACCAAGATCCAAACAGTAAACCCTAGAACCCAAAGGGGTATAAGCTAGCTAGCACTGCCTATATAAGAGGGGGCATAATTGTAGTAGAGGAGGTTGGACCAAGTAGGGAACTAGTGCACTGAACTCTAGTTCGTTCTGCCCAAGGAGCACTTGTAATCCTCGGTTGTCAATAAAATCACTAAGTGTGGAGAGTTCTTCATGTTCTTCGTGCATGGCTTGACCGTGCACTCCCTCCCCGGTGACCACAAGCACCCATTCGGCCCCCAACTTAAGCCTACCCATGGCATCAGTCGTGCCACCACCACGACAGGAAATGCAAATTCATGGAACGATTCCTCAAATCTTAGGTGTTATGCTAAACTTGTAACTCAAATATCTCCCTTTATGATCTATCATAAATTCTTTATTTTCTTGTTATATTGATTTTGCACTTCATCTTGAAAGTCTTCGAACTTTTTCAAATGTTTCACACTTCATCCTCACTACGTAAATATTCATATATTCACTCAAATTTTCGGAGAAAGCATATGAAGTTGAAATCAATCGCTCTTGACTACACATAATGGGATTTATACATCTATATGTACAAGTTCCAGTAAGCTAGTCATTCGTTCACTTTTGGCCTATGAACGGAGTTTTAATTATCTCTAGGAAAGTTTCACAAGCGTCATTTGATCGAAATCAAAAGAATCCAAAATTCCACCGATAGTTCCGGTAGTGAATGAGAATGTCGAGGGAGGAAATAATGAGGAAACACCAAGGGCTTCAAGAACAGCAAAGGCACCACTGGAAAAACCAGAAAACATAGCTAGGAGTAAAAGGGCTAAGGAGCTGCAGGAAGTGATAGACAAGTTGGCAGAGCCAGTAGCACAGGCAACTGACCCGACACGTGTGCATGCCGAGTTGGAGGAAGCCAGGATAAAAGTTTTGGAGAAAGCCAAGGAATTAGCGAAGTTATAGCAAGATGTGGATATCACTATCCGAGAGCTCAACTCGGAAAATCGAGTCAAGGGCGTGAAGACCGGGTTGGATGTGACGAGATTGAGAGGAAGAAATCTCAATGAAGAGGTGGCAGATGCGACGTCAAAAGTAACGGTAGAGAACAGCAACGAAATAGCTATGCGGCCAACATATAATACAGCAGCAGCTAATCTGCAAGCAGCAGAAGCAGCAATGGCAGAATTACCCCATTTGGAGGAAGAAGCAAAGAAAAGACAACAAGAACGAGTCAATGAACTAGTAAGAGTAGATAGCATGCTGAATGAAGCATATTACAGATCAAATCCGGGTATAGCAGGAAGGTCACAGCTGGTTCACTCAGCGACTCCTGTTCCGGCAAGATTGGCAGGGCACACGGCATCCTCACCCGGAGCAGCGTCAAGACTGAGAAAGGAAAAAAGTGTGGATTCAGGAATAAACAAGCAGATGATCACCTATGATCCGGTGATGGCTCAAGGAAACCCGGCACATGCGCAGGGGCAAGAAGGAATAATGCCCAAGGAAATGAAAACCAGGAGAATGCAGGCTGAGAAAGGCAAGCAGGGCAAAGAAACGAAAATGGAGGGAAAAATTTTGCGCCTAATGCTAGGCGTGGAACTCACTCGACAGGAGGAGGAAATCCAGCGCCGAATAATGCGCCATCTCAACCCGAAAGAAGACAGCAAAGCACGGGAAAGGCAGCTCAACAGCCTGCTGACCCGAACGCCAATAAGTATAATGATGGTTACTCGGCTATGGTGAATGATGGATATGAATTGCCAGATAATGCATATCAAGCAATGGGAGCTAGACTCGGAGGTAGGAGCCTTCAGCCGGATAATGCAAGGCTGAAGCTTGACCGAATAAAGATGGCAGAGCTGATCGAATCGCAATGTCCATAGGGTCCACCATGTTTTGGCCCAAGGATCATGAAGGAGCCACCGGTACCAAATTTCCAGCTGGCCAGAGGGACAAAAACGTATGATGGAAGTACAAAGCCAGAGGACTGGCTCATAGATTATGGAACTGCTGTGAAGATCGCATAGGGAAATTTGAGATGGGCGGTACGTTATGTACCGCAAATGCTGGAAGGACCAGCTCGGGTATGGATGAAGAATTTGCCACCCGGAAGCATTAACAACTGGATCGATTTTCAAGACGCTTTTGTGAGAAATTTCACGAGCACTTACAAGAGGCCTAATCGCCCACAGCAACTGGCGATGTGCAAGCAAAGACCGAATGAGACAGACAGGGAATTCCTCACAAGGTGGTGTACGATGTGCAACTCCTGTGAAGGGGTAATAGAGTCACAGGCAATCGCTTGGTTTGCACAAGGATGCAGACATGGAAGTGTGCTGTGGCAAAGGTTATAGAGAGATATGCCGGCAAGTCTGGCAAAAATGATAAGAATTGCTAATTCGTATGCGTTAGGAGATCCGCCTCAGCCGCTGCTTATGTCGGCAGACGGGATGACTGAGACTCAGATCTATGACGCTGCCGGGTCACAAAGGCGCCAGGAAAGATCCGAATACAGAAGCAAGAGAGGAGACGAAAGGCCAGACTACAGATATGGTTCGACTCAGGTTGCGGCCGTAAGTCAGGATCATCCAGACGCTGGAAGTAGCCAACGCCAAAGGACAAGTGGACAACAACAGTGGGTGCCAAAGAATGATGGCAAAAAGCCATACGAACAAAGGAAGCAATACCAAGACCGACAGAAATATACCTATGAGATGATGCTAGACCAGCCGTGTAAGTTTCACACGCCTAGTCCGAGTAAACCGGCCAATCACACAACAAGGAAATGCACTTGGTTTCATAAAGGAGATAAAATGGATTCGCCGAATAAGCAGCTTCCACCACCTCCTCCTCCACCACTTACAGGAGGAAATGCTCAAGCAGTGGGAACAGATAACAGATACAAAAACAGGCAACCGAGGTATCATAATCAAGAAAGAAGAGAAACTATGCACCAGGTGCACAATCGAAGAGGTGACGATGCTCATGTCGGCCACGGAACTAGAAATGAGTATAGAGAACATCACCAGAGCTATGTTGTCTTTGTCACAGAGCCGAATGACAAAAAGAGCCATCAGCGACAGATGATGGAGGTGAATGCCACAATGCCGGCAATTCCCAAGTACATGCATTGGTCTGAGCAAGAGATAACTTGGAGCATAAAAGATCATCCCAAGATCATGCCAACCCCAGGAGGATATGCTCTAGTTTTGGATCCAACGTTCATGGGCCCAGATATCAATGTCAAGTTTTCAAAAGTGATGATCGATGATTGAAGTAGCATCAACATCATGTACAAGGATACTATGCTCAAGCTAGGCATTACCATGAACATGCTGGAGCCGACTAAGACCACTTTCCATGGTATTGTGTCGGGATTGTCCTGTGAGACAATTGGCAAGATCTGGGTCAATGTCTTATTCAACAACAGAGAAAATTGTCGCACTGAAGCCATAGAGTTTGAGGTAGTGGATTTGGTCAGCTCATATCATGCCTTACTCAGCAGGCCAGCTATGGCAAAGTTTATTGCTACTCCCCACATTTCTTACTTAAAGATGAAGCTGACAGGCCCATGTGAGGTGATTACAGTTGAAGGGCACTACAAAAGATCCATTGCTTGTGCCTTAGCCGGATCTTCACTAGCCGAGTCACTCGTCATAGCACAAGAAAGGCATCAAATGTTGGAAGTGACAACATTGGCCAAAGCAGCACAAATGCCCATGCCGGCACTCACCAACCTGCATGGCAATGTGTCATTTAAAGCTACCAAAGAAACCAAGAAGGTACAGGTGGATGAGACTTTCCCAGAGCGCACAGTTACCATTGGGGCTGGCCTCACAGACAAATAGGAAAGCGAGCTCACCAGCTTCCTCCGTGAGAATCGGGATATCTTTGCATGGTCCACTCAAGATCTGCAAGGAGTTCCGAGGGATCTGGCTGAGCACTCTCTTCATGTAAGACCAGATAACAAGCCGGTGAAGCAACCCAACCGCCGCTTTGCCGAAGATAGGAGGAAAGTAACAGCTGCCGAGATTGCCTGACTCTTAGCTGTTGGATTCATCATGGAAGTACTGCACCTGGATTGGTTGTCAAATCCAGTCTTGGTCGAGAAGAAAAAAGATGACCTGAACGTGGCAGTGGTATGGAGCATGTGTATTGATTACATGAACCTCAATAAGGCGTGTCCAAAAGATCCATTTTCCCTGCCACGGATCGATTAAGTCATAGATTCTACTGCTGGATGTGAGTTGTTGTCATTTGTGGATGCGTATTCTGGATTCCATCAGATACCACTAAATCCAGATGATCAAATAAAGACAGCTTTTATCACCCCGTATGGGGCTTATTGCTATCGTACCATGCCATTTGGGTTGAGAAATGCAGGTGCAACATATCAAAGATGCATGCAAAAATGCTTGCAAGATCAATTCGACAAAAATGTTCAAGTATACATCGATGACGTGGTAATAAAAACCAAGAAAACTCATACTCTAATTGAGGACTTGCGTCAAACATTCGCAAACTTGAGAAGATTCCGGATGAAGCTTAACCCAGAAAAATGCACATTTGGTGTCCCGGCTGGCAAGTTACTCGGATTCCTTGTATCCAGCCGAGGAATTGAAGCTAACCCGACAAAAATCAGGGCCATCGAGAGAATGGAATTGCCAAAAACCCTCAACGATGTCCAGAAGTTTACTGGATGCCTGGCCACGTTGAGCAGGTTTGTTAGTCGGCTAGGTGAAAAAGCCCTACCACTATATCAACTGATGAAGAAATCAGACAAATTCACGTGGCACAGCAAGCTGACAGCGCTTTCCATGAGTTAAAGAAAATGCTGGCAACAGCACCAATATCAGCATCACCACTATCCAAAGAGCCAATGTTGTTCTATGTCGCCGCAACCAACAGAGTTGTAAGTGCAGTAATAGCGATTGAACGTGAAGAAGGGGTAAATCAGTCCAAAGACTAGTTTATTACTTGAGCGAAGTGCTCTCTGTCTCGAAACAGAATTACCCGCATTATCAGAAGATTAAATACGGGGTATATATGGCGGCAAAGAAGCTGAAACATTACTTTCAAGAACACCCAATCCGGGTAATATGCGAGGCACCTATCTCGGATATATTGGGCAGCAAAGATGCTAGCGGCTGAGTCGCAAAATGGTCCATAGAACTAGCACTATATACTCCACAATATGATAGGCGAGATGCAGTCAAATCTCAAGCTGTTGCAAATTTCTTTGTAGACTGGATGGAAATGCAGTACGAACCACCACTGCCAGACCCGACCTACTAGAAAATGCATTTTGACGGGTCCAAGAAGAAAATGGGTCTGGGCGCCGGGATAGTGCTCACATCTCCAAAGAGGGATCAACTCAAGTATGTGTTATAGATTCATTTTGCTGCTTCCAACAATGTTGCCGAGTATGAAGCACTTGTTCACGGCATCAAAGTGGCCAAAGAGATTGGCATCAAAAGGATCATGTGTTTTGGCGATTCGGATTTGGTGATTCAGCAAGTGTCTGGACATTGGGATAAACTGGTCGCAAACATGGCATTATATTGTTTCCATGTGCAACAAATTTCGGGATACTTTGACGGATGCGAATTCCATCACGTTCCTAGAGCAGAGAATGAAGCAGCAGATGTACTGTCCAAACTAGGGTCATCTCGGCAAGCAATACCACCAGGAGTAGCGCTGGAGCACCTTAGGAAACCATCGATCAAGCCATCACCAGAATCTGACTCGATCAGGGTTACCCCGGCGAATCAGGAGTCAGACGAGGTACCAATGGATATCGACTCAGGGGAAGGTTCGACTCACTTGGGGATTGATCCGCTCATTTCAGGGGCTGCCAAATCACACTCGAGGACTCCTCAGGTCATGTCGGCAGAGCATATGTCGGCGGAGCCAATGGAAATTGATGCTAAAGCAGACCCGGAACCACTGATACCAACATGGCCATAGCCAATATTCGATTACTTAAAAGATGGGACCTTGCCGAATGATGAAACATTGGCAAGGCAAATAGCAAGAAGAGCAAAAGCGTACACCATAATCAACAAGGAACTATATAAGCGAAGTGTGACAACCGTACTGCAGCGTTGTATCAGCTCAGAGAAAGGCCAGGAGATTTTGTTGGATATTCATCAAGGAGAATGTGGGCACCATGCGTCATCAAGAGCGTTGGTGGCCAAGGCATTCCGACATGGATTTTATTGGCCAAGCGCATTGGCACAGGCGCAAGAGTTAGTCGGAAAATGCAGTGGTTGTCAACACTATGCATCCAAGTCACATCTACCACCGTCTAAATTAAAGACTATACCAATCACTTGGCCTTTTGCGGTATGGTGCCTAGATATGGTAGGACCATTCAAACCAGCAAGGGGAGGCATGACTCATATTTTGGTGATGATTGATAAGTTCACCAAATGGATAGAAGTGAAACCAATCAAAAAATTGGATGGTAAAACAGTTGTCACATTCTTAAAGGATATAATCCTAAGATATGGTTACCCACACAGTATAATCACTGATAATGGCACGAACTTTGCTGAAGGAGCTTTTGCTCGTTTCTGTGGGAAACACCGAATAAGACTCGATGTAGCATCAGTCGCCCATCCAAAATCAAATGGACAAGTTGAACGGGCTAATGGCTTAGTTTTGTCAGGGATAAAACCCCGCTTAATGGAACCACTCCAGAGGTCACCTGGTTGTTGGATAGAGGAACTACCCTCAGTGTTAAGGAGCCTAAGAACAACTCCAAAATGATCAACGGGCTATACGCCATTTTTCCTCGTGTATGGGGCAGAAGCAGTTTTGCCTGCCGACATAGAGTATGACTCGCCAATTATAAGGCAATACTCGGAAGCCGAGGTAAAAGAGGCCCGACAAGATGGAGTAGACTTACTGGAAGAAGCAAGGGAACTGGCATTATCCGGATCCGCTATATATCAACAGAATCTCCGACGCTACCATAGCCGAAAAGTGCAACCTCGTGTTTTTCGAGAAGGGGATATGGTGCTAAGGTTGGTGTAGCGCACAGCAGGAATGCATAAATTATCACCCCCATGGGAAGGTCCGTTCGTTGTAAGCAAAGCATTGCACAATGATTCATATTATCTCATAGATGCTCGCGAAGCGCAAAAGAACAAGGCGGATAGGTCAGGAGATGAGACCAAAAGGCCATGGAATGTGGCTCTACTTCGTCCCTTCTATACTTAGGAGAAGAAATGCATGTATCACTCGAACTCTCATATGTCGGACGTGTGTGCCGGCTATGTGCTGATAATAAAATTGGTATGACTCGAAAAACTGACTCGGGGACTACCCATTAGGTTTTCCCTCTCAATTATTTTATGTCGGCTGGCGTGACACCCAAAATTTATCTCGGAACAAGTAGTGTTTATTTGGAAAAAATCAACTCTTCGTCTATGCTGTTGTCCGAAAACATGGCTTCATGGAAATCAAGAGGAAAAGATGTATGACGGGTAAACACGAACACCGAATAAGTACAAAGGAGAAACACGAGTCTGCTTTATGTCTTTGCCTAACCCACTGCAGGTAGTGTTATACTATGTGTTGAATACTCTCGGTCAAGTGATCCAAGTTTCATATCCGCTAACTGTATCCTTGATACTTTGAGACTCTAATGTCGAACACCAAAAAAAGGTAGATAGGGGCCAAAGTCGAGGAAAGATGAAACGGCAACATGAGACTCGGGGACTTGCCCTTGAATGATTCACACTCAGAACATAACAAAAATATATAAAGCCTTATCAAAAGGCGCATAATCAAACTTAAAGTGCCATGTACATTACATCTGTACCCGGCATACCGGGGATCTAATCAAAAGTTCCAGTACTTGTTAGCCTAAAAAGCAGCAGGACTCGGAGGGGCACCCTTGGAGCTAGGAGCGTCGCTTGGAGCATCTGCCGAGTCAGGGGCGTCAGTGGCCGGGTCGTCGGGACCATCTGACTCGGTTGCTTCGTTGTCGGCACCCTCTTCAACATCAACTTCAACAAGCAGGCCGCCGAGGTCGAGGAAGCTGGGCCCGTCGCACCAAGCATGCACCATGGTGTACTCAATCATGGCGTAGACTCGCTCCTGGCGTTTCTTGATCAGCTCCGGGTCATTCAGCCATTTGCCATCTCCTCTTATGCGAGCAAGAACATCAAGATTGATGTCCTCGTACCATGAAAGCACGAAGGAAAGAGTCTTGTCCGCTGCAGCTCGGCCGACTGACTCACGCCACTGATCCAGCTGGTCCTCAGTATGGAGCAATCTCTCAGCAAGTGGCTCAATGAGTTCAGGTGCGTCTTCATCCGGCCAGAGCATACGAAATGCATGAATAGCTGACTTGAGCAGGTCCACACCGCAAGAATTGAGGGTCATGACCCGTTCTGACACCGCTTCGAGATGCTCGTCCATGGTCGCCTCGCCATCAGCCGGAGCGCCAGATTCGGCCCTCACTTTCTTCATGGCTCGGATGGCAAACATATTGGCCTCAGGAAAATTCTCTGCAAGCAAAAGAGAAAGTTAGCAAAATAACAAAAGTAGATGGAAGAAGTCCAGAGCGACCTGTATGGTGCAAAAAAGAGTAAGAACTCACTATCGATAAAGGAGTTGACAGCGCCAAGCTTGCTCTGCCAAATTTTGGCCTTAGCTTGAAGTGCGTCAAGGTTCAGGTTTGCCGACTCAACCAATGACTCGGCCTCGTCGAGCAGCCTCTTGGTATTTTCGGCACTAGCGTCCTGCTGCTCATTCTTCTCGGCAAGCTCTTCCTTCAGCCCCTTCACCTCGGCCAAGTGCTTCTGCTCCATATTGGCCATCAGCTTCTTCAACCGAGTCACCTCGTCTTGCTCCTTCTGGAGTTCGGCTTGGTGCTTATCTGCTTATTCGGAACAAACTGCTTGTTAGCACCGATAGAAATATCTTCAGCTGTCAGATTAATGAGGCAAGAAACTTACTCTCCGTCTCGCAGATCTGCGAGTAGAGAGCCTCGATGGTGGACTGAGCAGAAGCTGTGAGAGAAGAGCAAGAAGAGATTGAGAAAACGAACCAAAGATAAATACACCGAATAAAGAAAGGACGAGTAAGAACATTACCTTGGCCTTGGGTGTCAGTCTGTAGCTTCTCATACGCAAGTTCGAGCTTGCGATGCGCCAGAACGATAGCTTGGTGCACCTTGGTGTGCTTGTTATAAGCTGCGCAAAGGAAAAGAACAGTGAGCAAATAGAAATCAAGCTCCCAGACAGATAAGGAATGGTTCATATATGTGAGTTTATAGCTGAATAAGTTTCTTATCCGGCAGTAACCTCGAGGTCTAGGGATCGAAGCTCTAACATATGTGTTTGGTAAAAAAAAAAAGAGCTTACAGCCGAATAAGTTTCTTATCCGGCAGTAACCTCGGGGGCTAGGGATCGAAGCTCTAACATATGAGTTTGGCATAAGGAAATAATAAGGGCTTAAGAGCTTACAGCCGAATAAGTTCTTCATTCGACAGTAACCTCGAGGGCTAGGGATTGAAGCTCTAGCATACAAGCTTGGTGTGAAAATTTAAAGACTAAGTGATTATTGAGAGCTTACGGCTGAATAAGTTCTTCATTCGGCAGTAACCTCGGGGACTAGGTGATATGTATAAAAGAAATACTCAACAATACAAAAGAGTAAGAAGCTACTTTACCTCGTTCACTTCGTCGGCGCGGGCCATTAGGGAAATGGCCTGCTAGGTCATGTTAGAGACGGCCTTGGGGCCCAGCACCAGTTTCTTGCCGCTCCGGGTACTGACCTCTTGCTTGCCAGCTGCATTTCATGCCAAAGCATAAGGCTCAACTGAACCAAGCCTTTTTCCGCTGAGCGTCCGAGTGAGAACTTGACTCGTTTTCAGGGTAGTTCCCACGTTGGCACGGGTCGCAGCAGCACTAGTATGAAGGGAAACAGCTTTAGAGCCATCACCTGACCCGGAAGCCACGGACTTGCCCGCTTTGACTATTGAAGCAAGCATTGTTGCCAACGTCAGAGGCCGGTTCTGAGGAGCAGAACCTGGAGCGCAGACCAAGGTTGTCTGCTTGGTGGTGGTTTTGCCGGATGAGGTGCGAGCCGAACCAGCAGCCTTAGATTGGCTCTGGCTCTTTTACAGAACAGAAGAATGAGCAGGATTGTTAGGAGGACAAAGAGAAGCCCCCTGACTAGGCTCAGCAGTTTTGCTGGCACCAAGATCAGGAAGTTGTTCATTCGCACCAACAAGAGGGTTGGCGCCAGAGGAACTAGTGGTAGAGGTCTTCTCGGCACCAGCATTGCTGGCACCATCAGGAAGCTATTCATGGCCAGCACCAGGGGCGCTAGGCCGAGTCACTTCAGCTGAGTGATCCACCGGGTCTAACTAACACTTAGAAGCGTGAGCCTCAACAGTGGGAGCCTCTACTCGGACGGGACTCGGCACCGTCGAATCAGCTGGAGGAGGCGCAGGCCTTAGCGGCGAGGCAATGCTAGAAGCAGCCAGGTTCGCCGACAAAGGTGCGGCGCTGAAAACAAGAAGACATGTATAAGAGAACAACAATTACGAAAAAGAAAGAATAATGAAAACAGAGTATAAAAAATTACCCGGTGACGACCGGGTCACGGGTGACTCGGCGTGTGACTCGCAGACCAGCGGCTTGGCGAGTCTCAGCCAGCGTGGCAGCAACAGAGGCAGCAGGAGTTGCTGGAGTGGGCTTGTTCTTCTTGGTCGGCTGAGTGCTGGAGAAGGCTCCGCGCCGCTTTGGCTTGGCGACGGGGATCTTGCCGACTCCGCCCACGGTGAGAGGAGGAGTGTCATGTACCTGGCCAGCTGCATAAGTAAATAACAGGCTTACTCGGATAAGTTGGGAAATTAAGATCACAAGGCATGTACCTCCAAAATTGTACAATCATCATCCTCATCATCGTCAGACCAATCTTGTAAGGGGTTGCGAGATTGACTCTTACCCGAAGCTGAAGTAGCGGCAGCATGTGGGATGGGCATGAAGCACTCCAGGTCAAACTCGACTTCGTCGGAGTCGGAGTGATCCCCGTTATAACCGTAGGGAGGAACAGTATTTTCATCAACCTGGTGAACAAGGTTCTGCGAGAGACAAACAGAATGAGTAACAAAAACTATACTGAGAGTGACAAAAGAGCTAAAGCCGACTCGGCAAGGAAAACGACTCAGAAAACTTACCCAGGGGACAGGCATGACCCGGCTAAACGGAGGGAAACTCCAAGCCTAATCATCCGCCAAGTTCAGTTTGAAGATTGAGCTTACTCGGCGAGCGATGGAGTCATGGGTGAGCTCCAAAGTGGAGTGACGAGTGGGGTCGTGGGAGCCACTCATGAAGCACATCTTGTGGCTCCTTGCTTGGATGGGGCTTACCCGGCGTGAGATGAAGGTGCACATGAGGTCAGAGTCGGCAAGATGAAAGTTTTTATCCGGCGACAACCTGAACCCTAAAGCTAAAATATTTGGCCCATATAAGAATTGTAGGCCAAATCCTAAGGTAAGCCTCGCAAGCAGAAATAAAGCAAGAAAGAGAGCCAGTCGCATTGGCAGGAAGATGATGGGTTTGCAGGTGGAAAGTGGAGAGAAACAAGGAGAAGAAGGTGCTCACTGGAAGAGCAAAATCGCGCTCAAAGTGAGAAAGGAAAACAACCCGTTCATTAGGCAGAGGTTTGGGAGAGATCTCACCAACGGACCCGTGGTGGAATGGAAAGAGAAGTGGAGCAATTGCAGGGCAAGAACGGAAGGAAGAAGAAACCGCAAAGGGGGCAGTTTGATTTCGCAGGCGCGAGGAAGAAGAAGAGGCAAGGGAAAACTGAACGGGCGTGGGGGAAGTGGAAACCCCCCCAACCCCTACTTAAGGGTAGTAAAAAACCCGGTCCTGTGGCCGTGTACCAGGCCGGGTAAGCCAATCAGCGGGTGCCACGTAGCCAAAGATACTTGAAAAATCTCGTGCCACGTCATGAAAGTGTTGGAATTATGCCCTAGAGGCAATAATAAAGATGTTATTATTATAATTCTTGTTCATGATAAATTTTATATTCCATGCTAGAATTGTATTAAGCGGAAACTTTAATACTTGTGTGGTTTGTGAACAACACCGTGTTCCTAGTACGCCTCTATGGACTAGCTCATTGATTAATGATGGTTAAGGTTTCCTAACCATAGACATGAGTTGTCAATTAATAATGAGATCATATCATTGGGAGAATGATGTGATGGACAGACCCAAACTAAGCGGAGCAATTAGATCGTGTCATCGTGTTCATCTTTGTGAAGCTTTTCCTATGTCAAATATTGTATTCATTAGACCATGAGATAATACAACTCCCTGGTATCGGAAGAAATCTTTGAGGTCATCAAACGTCATCCTATGAGAGGGTGATCATAAAGGTGTCTCTCAGGTGATCGGAAAGTACCTGTTGGGTTGTATGTATCGAGATGGGATTTGTCCCTCCCAAGTCGGAGAGATATACTTCGGGCCCACTCGGTAATCGATATCAACACCGCTTGCAAGCATGTGGTTAAGGATTTAATCACAAAGTGATATCGGATTACGGAACGAGTAAAGTACTTGCTGTGAACGAGATTGAACTAGGTATGACGGTACCGACGATCAAATCTCGGTCAAGTAAAATATCGCGAGACGAAGGGAATATATATATGGGATTGATTGAATCCTGGCATCGTGGTTCATCCGATATGATCATCGATGAATGTGTGGGAGTCAATATGGGTTTCCAGACCCCGTTGTTGATTATTGATATAAGATCATGTCTGCATATTCTCGAACCCGAAGGGTCACACACTTAACGTGTCTCGACGCTAGGATAGATTGGATAATTGGTTTATGAGTTTTTGTTCGGAGTCTCGGATGGGATCCAGGACATCACGAGAGGTTCTGGAATGGTCCGGAGAATAAGATTCATATAAGGCAAAGCACATTTTGGAGTTCGGAATTGTTCCGGGTTAATCGGTATTATACCGGAAGATTCTAGAACCTTCTGAAGGGGGACCAACGTGGCCCCACCTGCCGAGAGGGGGCATGGCCCTATGAGGGAGTGCCCTGGCCGCATTGGGCCAGGGGCACAAGGCCCCATAGGGCCCAGCCGGCCAAACCTAGGGCAAACCCTAGGGGAGCTTCTAGAAGGGGGGGAACTTGCCCCCCACTCCTCCCTCCTAGGCCGCTGGCCCTAGGGCTTGGAGGAGGGGCAAGGGCTGGCCGCCCAACCCTCTATATAAAGAGGGCTGGCGGGCTCACCCTCCCCACACACCTCCTCCTCAAACCCTAGCCGCCCTGCTGCCCTCCTCTCTCCCTCCAAACTGCGGGTAGGCGAAGCCCTGCTGCAGAAACTCTCCACCACTTGCACCGCGCCATCGCGTTGTAGATCCAATCCTTCTCTCCACCATACTTGCTGGACCGAGGAAGGAGGAGACGTCGAGGTGCCGCATGTGTGCATCTCTCGGAGGCATCGCCACTTGCGGTGTTAGATCGGATCGGATCGGATCGCGAGGAGGAGAAGCGAGTACGACTACATCACCCATGTTCCGTCGAATGTTCCGCTGTGCGAATCTTCAAGGGTATGAATATCTCATCTAATCCCTCTCGTTGTTTGCATCTCCTAGATTAGATCTTGGCTTTCCCGTTCGCATCCGTAGAAAATTTTTGATTTACTATGCTGCGAAACCCTACAGAAAGGAAGGACAAGGGGCGTAGGCCGATGGGACTGCCATAGTGACGGGGAATAACTGCGCAACCGTCACTGTGCCGCCAGAGCTTGGAAAAAAATTTGAGGCAAGTAATCATGATTACCAGTTGTCAGTGACTGAAGCATGCCGAAAATGACCCGGAATTGGCCAAAGTGACTCGACACGAGGCAAAAATGAGCCAGGAAGTCAAAGAATGGATCCGAAAACTGTCAGACAGACTCGGCAAGGTGCAAGATTGCGAGAAATAAAGACAAAAATTAAGTTCCAATCACGTAAAAGGAACCTGGAGACGCCTAACAGCTTGAACTGCTAGAACTCACCAGCTTCGGGGACTAATGTCGGGGGGATAACCCCCGGTAGGGTCACGAGGGATGAAACATAGCATAGCTGGGTAAGCTCCGAGTGAAGAAAGAACTATGCCGGGTAAGGACGGCCGAGAGAGAGAAGTGTGTGTGGCCGACATATGAACTATGTCGGACCGCATAAGACAAAGTTATTATTCTTGCAGGGACCGACGAGCCGAGTCTACCGAGGAAGGGCCGAGTCGGATAGGACGCGTGGCACCTTTCCGAGTAAGGTTCAAGAGGGACCATGGCAAAGCATGGTCAAAAGAGAAGGGCGACGTCGGGTGATACAAAAGGAGCCGGGTGATGCCCAAAGCAAACATTGACGTACAAAGTTACAGCGTGACGCCAAAAGTAAAAGGATGCAGCGTACCAGAAGACAGTTAGTTGTCAAGCTTTATGGACTGGGCCATTGGGCTTAGGGCAAGCCCATGACCCGGCCCACATTATAGGGACCAAGATCCAAACAGTAAACCCTAGAACCCAAAGGGGTATAAGCTAGCTAGCACTGCCTATATAAGAGGGGGCATAATTGTAGTAGAGGAGGTTGGACCAAGTAGGGAACTAGTGCACTGGACTCTAGTTCGTTCTGCCCAAGGAGCACTTGTAATCCTCGGTTGTCAATAAAATCACTAAGTGTGGAGAGTTCTTCCTGTTCTTCGTGCATGGCTCGATCGTGCACTCCCTCCCCGGTGACCACAAGCACCCATTCGGCTCCCAACATAAGCCAACCCATGGCATCTGCCGTGCCACCACCACGATAGGAAATGCAAATTCATGGAACGATTCCTCAAATCTTAGGTGTTATGCTAAACTTGTAACTCAAATATCTCCCTCTATGATCTATCATAAATTCTTTATTTTCTTGTTACATTGATTTTGCACTTCATCTTGAAAGTCTTCGAACTTTTTCAAATATTTCACACTTCATCCTCACTAAGTAAATATTCATATATTCACTCAAATTTTCGGAGAAAGCATATGAAGTTGAAATCCATCGCTCTTGACTACACATAATGGGCTTTATACATCTATATGTACAAGTTCCAGTAAGCTAGTTATTCGTTCACTTTTTGCCTATGAACGGAGTTTTAATTATCTCTAGGAAAGTTTCACAAGTGTCATTTGATCGAAATCAAAAGAATCCAAAATTCCATCCATATGGAGTTTCTTCATGTTTTCTTTCCAATATAATTTAAACGGCGATGCCACTTCCTAAGTGATCTTTCAATCAATTGTCTTTTGACATTTTTAGCATTTATTTTATGGATGTGATTTATCCAATGACATTTGTAAATCATCCATCTTTTATGGATTACGGCAATTATTTGAACAACCCTTTTGTTCTCATAATACATGATAAAACAAATCTTGAAGGAAAGCTTTTATGTCAACGAGAAACACATCAATACTTTTCTCGATGAACATCATCACATATTTTCTTGCTAGTTACTTAGGCCATTGCAGTTCATGAATTGTGTTGTTTCGTATGACGATTCACACCAACAAATTCAGTATCCAATACTTAAGAACCACATTGTTTAACAAGCAAAGAATACAACCATAACATGTATATCCTCTATATACCTAAGCTAAACGATTCTAGTCTTTTCTTTTCTGCCATATATTTCTGAGATTCTCTTTCAGTATTTCCTTTTCTGTTTGAAAGAATCTATCAACATCAATAGTGGAGCCATACACATGACACATAGTCCAAAGCATGTATAGTTAAATACCAATGTCTTTGGACTTGCACTTTGAAGTAGATTACCATTATCAAATACTTGGTGTTCTTTCAAATTCCATTCTTTAGTAATCTTTTAGAGTAGTAAACATTTTACCCACATCAAATATTCATCCTTATCATGGAACTATTCATGATCAAGCAACTTTAGCTTATAACGGTGAATCACGAGTATAATGTTGCTCTCCAAAACCTTTTGGAGGATTAGGACGACAAGGGTCTCCAACCTTTTGCAAATTCTCATCAAATATGAGAACATAAACTTTGTCATATTATATTCTCTCATGTTGTAACCAAAACATCATTTTAGATATAGCAATATCTTCCACACATCATGGTTTCTGAAACAACTCTTTCGGCTCCTAGATAACCTTTATATTAAAACAATCTTTTGAATATCAAGAATCATGGTGACAAACATGATACTTATATACTAACACTAGAATTGTCACTCTTGATTTAATACCAATTATTAAACTTCACGGAGTAACCAGAACTTACTGAAAGTTTGCAATAGGACTTTTAAACTTTAGATTAACACTTCAAAACAATACGATACTAGTTCATAAAGTAACTAACCAGAATTCTACAGTTCTATTATCTCAATTATAACTAAGCACAAGGTGGTAAACGGATGCCAATGACTACAACAACTATGCAAATTCACTTTGATTTAATTTATGATAAATAGTGTTCAACTTTTAATCATATTGATGTTGAACTCCCACTCAAAACAATATCCCTCACATTGTTTTAGTGATTACATGAACCAAATCCACTATACCAAGTCCGATCATCACGTGACATGATGTAGTTTAAAAGGCAAACAATCATCATGTTCATCATATCATCTATATGACTCATGCTTTACCTTTAGGTATTCCGTCTTCTGAGACCATGTCTGTACATGCTAGGCTCGTCAATATGTAACCTTAGTTTCCGCATGAGCAAATCTGGCTTGCTCCCGTTGTATACACTTGCAGAATCTAGCACACCCGATCATCACGTGGTGCTTCGAAACAGTGAGCTTTGGCAACGGTGCCTACTAAGGATGAACACTTTATAACTTGATATTTTATGAGAGGGATCATCTTATAATGCTACCATCGCGATCTAAGAAATACAAGATGCATAAAAGGATTAACATCACATGCAATTCATAATATGTGATATGATATGGCCTTTCTTCTTGTGCTTCCGATCTCCATCTTCAAGCACGAACATGATCTCCATCATCACCGGCGTGGCGTGAAGGTCAATGGCACCGCTCCATGGTTGTCGTCCACCAGCATTAACTATTACTACTACTTTGAATAATATACACGTAGGTCTTAACGAAATTAAAAACAACCATAAGGCTCCTGCCGGTTGCCGACTTACAATAAGGAACATTGCATATATCATATATAATCACAATCATGGCCATATCACATCACAGCACACCCCTGCAAAACAAAGTTATACGTCTCTAATTCTCTTTGCATATTTTACGTGGTTTGGGGATTTCAATGTGTCGTTCTAACTTACGAACAAGAACCACAATATTGATGCTTGAACTATCAAGTGCCCATTGTAAATTGAATCTATACTATGATGGGAGAGACAGACACCCACAAAGCCACTTATGCAATACAAGTTGCATGTTAAGCGTGGAGCAAGTCTCATGAACGATGTCATGTAAGGTTAGCCCGGGCCGCTTTATCCCATCATACCGCAAGATGCAAAGTACACAAAAAGCAACTGATTATAAAAGCACCACCACCCACAATAATCATTGTGTTCTACTCGTGCAACAGATCTACTTATAGACACGACTCTGATACCACTATAGGGGTTCGTAGCATGGAAAAAAAATTCTATCGCATGAACAAAAACAAGCCAAGATCTATCTACTAGATTGTAGCAACGAGTCGATTAGAGTACTCACCCTCGAAGATTCCAAAGCTGTTAACGAGAGTAGATTCTCGTGGGTGATGTAGTCGTACACTTGCCGATCTCAAGATCGCGTAGACAATCCTTCCGGCACTGCGTTTCGGCAGCGCTTCTGCAGTCGGTCACACATTCGGTACTCGATGAAGACCTTCCTCTCCCTTTTTCCAACAGGCAGCGGAGGTTATAGTTCTCCCCTGGCGATTCCGGTAGCACGCCATCATGGTGTCGGAAGTAGAGGGAAGATCCTGCAGGGCTTCGCCTAAGCCGGAGCAGGTTATGGTGGATCTAGGGTTTCCGGCGATCTAGGGTTTAGAGGGCCGGAGAGGAGGAGGCGTGGCCGGCGGCATCTAGGGAAGCGACGGCAAGCCGGCAGCGGCGCAAGGCAGCAACACGACGGCAACAACGGCGGCGGCTGGCGGCGGTGGGGGGTGGCGGCGGCACGACTAGGTGGGGAGGGGCTGGTGTTGTGTGTCCTTGGGGCACCCCCTCCCCTCTATTTATGAGAGGGAGGGCAGCTTGGGATAGGGGAGTTTGAATCCTTCCGCAACTCCCTCTCCTAGTTGGCTTGTGGTAGAGGGAAAGAAGGATTCTTTCCTTCCTCCACCAGGATACATTGTCCCTGTTTGACTTTTGAAACTTGCCTTTTGACTTTCAGTTTAGAGCTTAATTTCTTTCTTGCAAATGCCCAACAAAGTGACCTAGGACATGATTCAATCATTCCACTTATTCATGACACATTCATGTACCCTCCCCATTCCGGTCCGGTGAATCTTCTAGACCCTTCTTGAACCTCGCCGATGAAATCATCGGAATCATTCCCGAACTCCGGAATTGGACTTTCCTTTTATGAACCTTATTCTCCGGACCATTCCGGATCTCCTCGTGATATCCCGGATCCCATCTGAGACTCTGGACAACATTCGGTCTCCCTACTTACATTCCATATGTACTAAACAACATCGAATCCTTAAGTGTGTCTCCCTACGGTTCGTGAATTATGCAGACATGACCGAGACTCTTCTCCAATCAATAACCAATAGAGGAATTTGGAAATTCATATGGTTCCCACATATTTCTACGATTACTTCGTGATCGAATGAACCATTTACATACGGTACCAATTTCCCTTTATCTCATGATACTTTACTTATCCGAGGTTTGATCGTCGGTATCTCTGCATACCTAGTTCAACCTCGTTACCGATAAGTACTCTTTTCTCGTTCCCGTGATATGTGATCCCTTGTGAGCCAGTCACATGCTTGCAAGCTAATTGGATGACATTCCACCGAGAGGGCCCAGAGTATATCTATCCATCATATGGATGGACAAATCCCACTCTTGATCCATGTGCCTCAGCACATACTTTTTGAATACTCAATGCCACCTTTACAACCACCCAGTTACGAAGTGGTGTTTGATGTCATCAAAGCATCCATCCGGTGATGGTGATTAGCATGATCTCATGGTCGAAGGAATTAGGTTACTATGTATCAGAAAGCTTATAGCAAGTGAACTATATTAAATGACTTGATCTTTATGCTACGCTTAACTATAGGAGTATGTCCATCACATCATTATCTTAATGATATGACCTTGTTCTTAATAACATCTCAATGTTCATGATCGGGAACCATAATCATATATTAACCAACAAGCTAGTTTAACAAGAGGCTTTACTAGGGACTCTTTTATGTTTACAAATCACACAAGTATTAATGTTTTCGGTTAATACAATTATAGCATGGTATGTAAACATTTATCATAAGCATGAAAATATGATAAAAACCACTTTATTATTGCCTCTTGGGCATATCTCCAACAGTTTTGTGCTTTCTTAGCGATGTTGTGCGACTTCATGTCCATCGAGACCAAGAGATTCTACCTTTAGGACTCTGGCGCCCACATCTGGCAACAGGAGTACGGAAATAGCCCAGTTGTATAAGATACAATGCAAGGAAATTACATATATCTAGGGAGAGTCTATGTAGCAATTGGTGGCTAGTTAGTCAAAATCAGCCATTGCTCAAAAAGGAAATCTATCCCCATCCCCACCACCCCGAAAACCTGATCCTGTGCCTGATCCCGTGCGTACCCCTCCCCCCGACCAGGTTGCTCCCATAGCCTACCCAATCCTAGGCTCATTCGCGTGAGAGAAGGCGCTAGCCAAGGATCTTCTATGTATCTTCTTCTTCCCCAAGAAAAATCTCTCCTTCTCCAGATCTGATGTATCCCGTCCTATTGATGCCCCTCCATCTACACCACCAAGTCCCCCAAGGGGACCAGTGACTCGCGCCCGAGCCAAACTCCTACAAGATAAGGTTAACTCGCTCCTTTCCTCGTGTGACTTTGATACACCTTTGGATGGCTTGCTACTTCATTTAAATACACTATGCATCCTCAGCTATGAAGCCCCAACGCCTCAGCAAGACCTTTCGGAAGAAGATCCAGGATCTGTACATGAAGAAGGAGCAGACAATCCTAAAGAACCAGAGTCTCCGACCTACGACCCCGGAGTCTCCGGCCAGGACTCCAGACCCTGCCCAAAAAGTTTTTGTATGCCACCTTGGAGTCCAGCTGCCTCCCGGGAGTCTCCGGCCACCCCAGAGTCTCCGGTCCCCAATAACCGGAGTCTTCGGCCCCTGCACGACAAGGCATGTTAAAGCCTCTTGGGCCTTCGTCCCATGTACTCCGTGATGTCTTCAAGTGCATAGATCGTTTGTAGCTAGTTTCTAAGTTACGATATCGATCCTAGAGGGAGCCCAAAATTAAGTGTTTACGGGTGAAGTCTCTGTCACACTCAAAGTTGTCACAGGTCTTCGAGTAAATTGACTGCAAGTGTTGAAATAGGAATAAAAATTGGATTCAATGAATGTATTTAAATAAAAATAAAATGTAATGTTCAAAAATAAAAAGCATAAAATTAAAGAACGATTCGATTGTTTGTTTTTTCCCCAGATGACAAAGTAGGCACATGGAGATACAGTTCATGGTGATAGTGACCGTGCCAGGTGGATGAGTGATAAGTGTAACAATTATAATCTTATAAGTATATGTGTAGGCGAGCAACCTATAATTAGCCGGAACTCCTCTTGGTAGATTTCATCCCAACTTCAATAATCCTACTAGTATGTTACCAAAACCATGGTCAGTCACTAGGTGATTAAGATCCTTCAGGTTGCCTAGAAATTAAGCTCCTTGTATCAGACTAATGCATTAGGCATAGTGGTTCCTCATACTCCTCGAGTTCAACTAGTTTTCCATTGATATCCTCTTGTCACTCGGGGATCACCGGTCTGCTAGCAAACAAGATCTTATCTATGTAGATCAAAGTATCATGTTGTCTGGGCCCTTAATTGGACAACAAGCACACATAACATAGTAATTAAAATCAATCACAAACTAATGGAAAATATATAGGCACATCACATCTCACCAATCCCTTGCATTTCCCATGCCCAAAGGAACTTACTCACACATGAGAGAAGAAAGCATCATCAATATAATTAAATAAAGGGAGTTCTTCTCGATATTACCGTGAAGATCCACAATAAGAATAGAAAATCAATCCAACATAATTCAAGATAGTAAGAAACAATCGCAAACCCTAATATTGCAAGGTGAAGATCTCTCTCTCTCTCAAGTACAAGTAATTGCTATGGCGGTGTGGTGGCTAGGAGGTCGAAGATCATGGAGCGAGATGAAGAACATTTTCCCTTTCTTCTTCGGATCTCTTCTTTCTCCCTTCTAGATGGAACGACAAGATGAAGGAGGTGGCAACTATATGGCCGGAAAAAATGTTCCCGCTGTATAGTTGGTCGTTAAACCTCTTGGATGCCTTTCTCATTTTCTTCCAAAAAGAGAGTTGCTTGTTTTCGCCTGAATATTGTGTTTCTGTTGCTAAAACCTTTTGTTGATGTTAAGAACCTGACACACACATTAAAACCAAGTTTTCTTTGCTACCAAAGTATTAGCATTACGTAAAGCTAGAAAACCATCAAATCCAGATGAAAACCATCAATGAAAGACATCAAAAACGTGTCAAATCTCACAGATATCAACTCCCCCAAGTTTAGATGTTGCTTTCCTTCGAGTGACAAGAAAATAAGGAAGAATAGCGGAGATTCGAGACTGAAATAAAAGAACTTACAAGCTCGAATTGGTGTCAAATTTCTTTCTTCACAATTCCTATAGTCTTAAACATGATCATACAAGTATTCACAAGATTGCACTGAGTCCACTTCCTAACCACGTATATCTTGCTAGAAAATAAATTATATTCTCGAGCAAGTGTCAATAGTTTAGCTAGGAAAGTGAAACAAATTATTTTGGTTTCTCTCTTTGTTGAGAGATAAAAGACTCTTTGCTCTTGTTTCTTCAATCAATTAGGAGTACTCAACTTGGCACCGGAAACATTCAAGTTAAGAACAACTCATCTACTCCCACGTCAAAATTTCAAGACTCGCAAAGCACCTTTTTCCTTTCCTTGCTTTTCAAAAACTTCAGCTCTTCCATAGAGAAATCATGCCACTGTTTTTAACATGTTAATTGGGACTGTGTTGCGCACTCGTGACCATGCCAATAGATAACTGTTGAGCAATAGTGGGCCAGAGGAGTACTACAAATTCACTTGGAACGTGAGACCATGAGGATACTAAAATTTTACCCATCATAGCATTAAAGCTACAAACGTTTACATAAATCAATAGCCGAAATCAAGTGGTTTCCCACATTTAGATCATTCGTTGACCAGCGGAGTTAATAGTTTCTCAATGAGCATGACAATGTTGTAATGACACGCGTAAAGAAATATCTTACTTTAATTACTAGAAAAGCAGTGGCATAATCTCTACTACTTCAAAGCATCCATTTTATCAAACAATTTCATTCAAAAGTACTATCAAGTCTATTACATTAAGCTCAATGGGGTTGAGTAGTTTCTAAAATCATATCCTTTGGGCTAAATATGGACTTAAGTCATCTTTCAGATGATTTTTCTTGTTGTAAAAATGTTGGAAATATTTTAACCAAGTCCATTGCTCATTATTTCAAAGCTAAAAAGGGGACACTAGCAAAGGAATTGAATTTATATGATAAAAAGCTAACGGGGAGTGACTCAAGTGCAAGCGAGCAAATAGTTGTAGGGTCAATTTAAAATTGTAGAAGAGGTGATGAAAGGGATGTGATATCTCCTCTTACTTGCTTCATTCTTGTACTTGAGTTGAACCCCGCTATATTTCCCTATTGCCAAGTCACCTGAAATTGAGCAATATACGAGAGAAACAAAGAAACAAATTTGCAATAGAAATTACAACCTTTTTGTGTTTTTGACTTAGGTATGCAAAACTGAAAGTAAACATGCAATTTTTGAAGAAGTAAAATAAATCAAAAGAAGAATAATAAAAATATTAATGCAAAGTTTGGAGGTTTTCAAACCTCCCCCAAGCTTAGGATGTTGCCATGCTTAGATGTTACCGTCATTCGGCGGCGGGTGCGAATACTGCTGGTAGTAGTCGGAGGGTCATGAAGTGAGTGAAGATGTTAGTCAGGGAACTAACATCCTCATTCACTCCCTGAAGAGTGTGGTCGATCTCCCCAACGCGCTGGTTGAGCTGCAGAAAATCTTGATAGGGGACATTGTTGAACCCCTTCTGCTAATTGGGCCATGGGTCCCAAGGTCCTTCCTATTGCTGTTGTTGTCCTTCTCAAGAAGGATTGTACTTCTCCTCCTATTGCTCCTCCTACTTCCCTCCTTCTTCATCCTCCTCGAGGTTAGGATGGAGCCCAGCCATGATCTCCACTACTTGATCCTTGTTGAGGATCCAGTTTTCCTTCTCCAAAATCGAGAAGGCTTGTGGACAAGGCAGCGGCACCTGCTCATCCTGTGAGCCATCAAGATAACCAAACTGATATGCTCGGAGCCTCTTGTTAGCTCAGTAAACACCAAGGAAACCACAAGCAGTTATGTATTTTACATCCATAAGTACGGAGCCATCAATAGGTTGCATAACAGGTATGGGAATTCCACAGGCTTGGACAAGGTGGGTTACCAATCCACCAATGTGAATGTCACCTTTCTTTTTGTTGCTCTGGTGGCATATGTGATGGAGGAATAAATCTGCAGGATTGGGACTCTGTGGTGCATCGGGGAAGAGTACCTTGGTGATCATGGCCATGTATGCGTTAGCCATGGAACAGGTATCTCCTCTTCCCAATAGTGTATTGGCGAGGAACAATGCGAAGTAGCAAATTGTTGGGTTCTGAATGGTGGACATCTTCTTCTGGTAGAAGTCCCTACCACCGTTAACAGAAATAAGCTCCCAAGTTTCTCCACTTGAGACGCTATATAAATTTGTAACATTTGATTCCTCTTCTTGAGGGAATCCAAAAGCTTCACAAAATTGTTGAAAAGAGAGTTGATATAATTGCTGGTTTATGGTGAAGCTTACCGTGCATGCATTACCTTTCTCCTTGTAGTCGTCATAGAAGGAGGCTAGGAAATCAAAGGTGAGATCAGTGTAGGTGTAGTGGCTCGCGTAGGCGAGGAGTGATAGCCCTGCATTTGCACACATATAGTCGAAGTCTGCCCTCAACCCTGACGCGGTGAGAAAGCCATCATCGGCCCAATGTGTGGGCATCACCTTCCTTGATGAAACCATGGCGTACTTCCTATCGAGCTCAGCCCAGAGCCCCGAGACCTCGCCACGTTGGCGCTTGCTCTTGAGAAAAATTCTACCAAGCGTGTTCATATTGATGCACTGAAAAAATTTCATCATAAAATCTTAGGCATATATTTTCTACATGATATACGAATGATTCTACGTGGAGAAATTTAATCCTAACATGAGAAATCAAAAGGGAAAATCAAACAAGCTTGAGTTCATCCACTAGATCAATGTGAGAGTTTCAACAATGGAATGCTAAAAATAAAGCATGGATAGAGAGAGAAACATACCGATCTGTTGATTCCTCAACTCAAACGAATGAAATCCGCGAAGAATCAAGAATTCTAGGTGGGGTTTAAGGAGTTTGGAGAGAGAATATGAGAGAAAAAGTGAGGAGGAGGAAGATCCCTAGCTCTTCCGGCTAAGAGGTCGTGCGAACTGTACGGCGGGAGCTATACGGGCGGTATAAGTAGCTCCCGCCGTATAGTTGCGGCGACATTGACAATTAGGGTTTCTTTATGCCAGATCTCAACTATACGGGCCAAATATACAACCGGACCAAAACGGTCCCTCCGTATAGTTGGTCATTAAACCTTTCGTGTCTCGAGACACAATTTGTGAAAACAGGATTTGGTAATTATACGGCCGCAACTATACGATCAGAATAATATTCCCGTCGTATAGTTGGTCGTTAGACTCTCCATGACATTCTTTTTGCCCAAATTTTTTAGAGATGCTCTTTTTAATCAGAATAATACTTTTAGGCTAGTTCTTGCAGATAAAACTCAAACTTTAATTTCTACACTAAATCTATGCTTATTTAGTCGATATTTCTACTACTTTTTAACAGCTGCATCTTTACGGGCTTGCTTACGCAATAATGTCTGTGAAAAAGTTGTAGGAATGCGATGAACATTCTATTCTTTAACTTTATTTTATTAATGTGATGGGTTGGCTCACATTAATCATTTTATTAAGAATGGTCGAATATTTCAACCCCTTCTCTGTTCTCGAATTCTTACCTTGGGTTGCCCCTTATCAAGGGTACTTACCACTTCAACTCGTTTTGCCGGAGGAATATACCTTTCTCCTGCTTCTCGCTTCTTTGGAAAATACCGGATGATTTCAGCATCATAAACATTGAAGATTATTTTTCCTTCAGCATAATCAACTGACGCTCCTGCAGTACTAAGAAAAGATCTTCCAAGTATTATAGATAATTTTTCATCCTCTGGCATTTCAAGAATAATAAAATCAGTGGGAATAACATGCTCATCTATTCTAAGTAGAACATCCTCAATCATACCAATGGGTTGTTTAGTGGATTTGCCAGCCATCTATAAAGTGATATAAGTGGGGTAAGACCCCCTTATTCTAACCTTTTATAGAGGGCATATGGCATTACACTAAATCCTACACCTAAATCACACAAAGCATTGTGAATATTAGTTTTCCAATTGAGCATGAAATAGTTGGTATGCCGGGATCTCCCGACTTCGACAATAACTTCCCATTAGTAGGATAACTAGTCACCATGGCAATGGTTTAAATTATTTCTTTCTTTCTATTAAGAATATCATGGAGAAACTTAGAATAGGTAGGAACTTTTATTGCATCCGCAAATGGAATTTCTAGACGAAGGTCACCAAGTGCCTTTTTGAAGGAATCATAGATTACCTAATCTGGTGCTTTCTTTTTGCGATCTGGATATGGAAGTTTTTACTCACCTTTCTTATTCTTGTATTTTACCTATTGTTGGGGATCAGGCTCTTTAGTTACTTTCTTTTGTTGTTGCTTATCGCTTTTCTTCTTTTCTACTATAACAACTTCATCTGCTTATCTACATCAGAGTTATAGCGGTCATCATGTGCATCATTTTTCTCCTCCAAGGTTTGGTCTTATGTTTCTTGAGTAGTTTCATCATGAAGATCCACCAGTCTGTCATCTTCTTTGCTCGCTTTGAGCAAGGATTTTTCCATTCGATCTTTTTCATCTTCATATTTTGGTGGTCCTAATGGTCCTGTAACAACTGCACCTCTCCTTGTACTAACATTAGTAGAAACAGGATTATCTATATCATCTTAAACAAAAAAATTGATAACTATATGCTATTTGTTCACATTGGGTTTCAATCATACTAAGGTATTTGTGAAATAATTTTATTTCTTGGCCAATCTCGTCATAATTTTCCGTGAGTTCTTCCAAAATCTTCTTATGTCTTTGAAATTGCTTATGCAGGTTATTATGAGATTTGGCTTGTCGATGTTTTAATTCTTGAAAAACTTTCCTAGTTTCATCTTCTTCAGTAAAAACTTGTAACAGATCTACTTTGTTTTCCTTAACAATTTCAGAAGGTATACCTTTTCTTTCATTGTTTTGCATACTTTAGGCATAAGATCAGGACTTATACGAAGTATCCCTTTTTCCAGATTAGTACCAAAATCGGGATTATAAAGAGAATCATTCTTAGCCCTAGTGGACATCAATTCCAAACAAGCTTTAGTAGCTAAAGTATTTATCGATCCTCCTGCAGATAAATCAAGTAACTCTCTGCATTGTGTATTAATACCATGGTAAAATAAGTGGCAAATAGTTGATTCAGAATAGCCATGATTAGGAATACTATTTATCATTCCAAAAAATCTATCCCAAGCTTGTGGGTAGTTTTCTCCCACATTCTGACTGAAGTTGCCTATATTCTTTCTGATTTCAGTTACCTTTTTAAAAGGATTAAACATGTTTATGAATTTAACAATACAGTTTTACCAGCATTTAATGTAATGATGAGGGAGAGCATATAACCAGTCTAGAGCCTTACCTTTAAGAGACCAACGAAATAATTTTAGACGGGAGAAATCTCTAGGCAAACCTTTTGGTCCAGTTGATGTTATCACATCATCGAACTCTCTAAGATGTCTTCCTGGATCTTCATCTTCCCTTCCACTGAAGGCTATTTCCTGCAAAATTTTAACATCAAATCAATATTCTCTAATTCCAGGATTAGGAAATTCTATTGGTTGTTTAAGAAAAGAAGAATTAAGAGAACTATATTCTCTAATAGTTTTCTCAGGTTTCTTGGGAGTTGTCCTATGAATGGACATGATTTCCATGAAATCACTCAAGTTTTCAATTTCAACCTTATTTGATCTCAAAAGTTTTCAATAATTTCTTCATGCCTTTGAACATGTACGCGATCAAAATAATCTGGTAGATAGGTCCTACCAGAGTGTATAGACCCTTTGTCTCCTAGGAATACCATTTTGTAGTAGTAACACCTGAAATGTCAAAATACAAACACTTAGCGGCTAGCTCCCCGTAAATGGTGCCAGAAAATAGCTTGATGTCTGCAAGTGCGCAGATCGTTTGTAGCTAGTTTCAAAGTTAAGATATCGATCCCACAGGGAGCCCAAAGGTAAGTGTTTATGGGTGTAGTCTTTGTCACACTCAAAGTTGTCACAGGTCTTTGAGTGATTTGACTGCAAGTGTTGAAATATGAATAAAATTTGGATTAAATGAATATATTTAAATAAAACTAAAATGTAAACTTTAAAAATAAAAAGCATAAAAGTAAAGAACGATTCGATTGTTTGTTGTTTTCCCCATATGACAAAGTAAGCGCGAGGAGATACAGTTCATGGTGATAGTGACTATACCAGGTGGATGAGTGATAAGTGTAACAATTATAATCTTATAAGTATATGTATAGACGAACAACCCATAATTAGCCGGAACTCCTCTTGGTAGATTTCATCCCAACTTCAATAATCCTACTAGTCTATTACCAAAACCATGGTTAGTCACTAGGTGATTAAGATCCTTCAGGTTTCTTAGCAATTAAGCTCCTTGGGGCGGACTAATGCAATAGGAATAGTGGTTCCTCGTACTCCTTGAGTTCAACTAGTTTTCCATTGATATCCCCGTGTCACTCGGGGGGTCGCCGGTCTGCTGGCAAACAAGATCTTATCTACGTAGAAAAAAGTATCATGTTGTTTGGGCTCTTAATTGGACAAAAAACATTAGGCATCCCATATATATCAAGAACACATAATATAGTAATTAAAATCAATTACAAACATGAGAGAAGAAAGCATCATCAATTTAATTAAATAAAGGGAGTTCTTCTTGATATTACCGTGGAGATCCACAATAAGAATAGAAAATCAATCCAACACAATTCAAGATAGGAAGAAACAATCCCAAACCCTAATCTTGTGTAACATCCCAAAAATATTAAACTTGGATCATCAAACTCTAATCATCAAAATTAGGGTTAACAAAAACTTTTCCAATTAAAAGTATGAAAGCATTCATATGTGTGTGTATTAAAATCTGGATCCTTTTGAATTGCCATGGTTCTGTGTTTCTTTGCTTTTAAAATGATTCTTAGGTGAAATAAACATCATCTAAACAATCCCCAAACTTTTCCTAAAGACAAACAAGTCAAAACAAATAAATTAAGTGAATGGTCACTTTGGCCAAATTAACTCCCATGCCTACTTTGGCTATCCTTAACTTTCAGAACTTAACAGAAACATGTATGGATATTTGCACCCCTTGATAGTACTCATAATATGGTACCAAGGCCCACTTTGTGATCATCCAAAAACATTTAAATGCTTAGTTTAAATGACAGTTTAAAATTGAATCTAATTCATATGGGAAGATCCCACTATTTCAAAAACCACTCAAACAAACTCAATTTTCAAAACCCAAGCATCCACAGAATCCTCAACACATGCCTAGCACACCCACCAAAAATCTTTTCAAAATTGAAAACTCAAGTTTATGCGGCCATTTCATCAAACAGGTTGCAGATTCAAAACAACAAAATCAAAAACACTATGTTGAGCAGTGTTTTGGTCCAACCTTGTTCCCTCTCTGGTTACAACTAGCCTTTGTAGATCATCTAGCACCCTTAACTAAGCTTTAGCACCACTGTGAGCTTGCTAATGCCATCAATGGTGAGCATACCGAGCCTCACCATGTCACCCCAGTGTGAACAGCAAGCTAGGAGAAGAACTAGTCGTGCCCACCTTGTCTAGCATGCAGCCCATGCCTCATCGCCCCCTCTCGACCAGCCCTAGCTCGAAGACAGAAACCAGAACCGCCAGGAACACTGCGCCCGCGCTGCTGTCGACCATGCTGACGCGCACCGCAGAGCACGCGCCGTTCCCACGCAACCCGACCACCTCGAGCCCTCGCCGCCCGCCAGCATGCACCCCACCGTCCCAGGAGACCACCAGACATGTTCGTTTCACCGCCCGTACCCCATAGCCACCGCTCGCCGCGGAGTTCGCCGCCTCTGCCTCGCAGAGCACCGCGCGTTCTCGACCATTTGTCACCGCCCCTACACACGCATCTAAGCTTTAGAGCATCGCCAGGAGACCGCCCATCGATCGCCAACCTCAGCCATGCCGCTAGCCGCCCATAGCCGTGTCGCCACCGTCGCCTGCCCATCCCTCTCGGTCTTGTCGTCGAGCCTATAAAAGGAGACGACCCCCGCTTGATTTCTTCATACCATATCACTCCCCTCACCTCACTGATCATTCCATCCCTTAGCCGGAGCACGAGGAGCAGCGCATCGCCGGAATTGCGCCGGAGCAGGCCGCCTCTGGAGAAGAAGGGAGCCGTTGATTTCGACCACCCCCGGAGCTACCGCGACCATCCCTAAGTTCGTCGTCGTCGACTTCGTCGTTTGCCCGCCTCGCCGTCGTCACTGGAGTCCCGGTATGCCCCCTATGCACCCCCACCGAGCCGCTAGGGTTCGAACTCGCTGGTGACATGTTCATCATCGACGACGACCCTCAGTCGTTGATCTCACTTCTAATCCAACGCACCACATCGCCCCGTACCACTTCGCATTTTATGAGACACTGACTGGTAGACCCCCCCTGTCAGCTGAGCCCCGCACTGCAAAGTGACACTGGGCCGGCCCAATAACCCTTCCCGCGCAGCCCAACCATTTGAATTTACATTTTTCTATTTTTATTCAAACTCAGTTCTGTACCTAGTTTCAAAAATCAACCCAGCTCGATTCAGTGAACTAAATTGCATGAAACCAATTTTGTTAGAAAGGTACTGAAATGCTTAATCAAAGATCGTTGGATTCAAATCATTTGGATCTGTAGATCAACCTTGGTAAAATTAACAAGTCAGAAGCCTTTCTACATTCAAACATTTTTAAAATTTCAACCATAATAGCTTTTGAGTTGATTCCAACTCCCAAAAATCACATTTGACCATACCTTTCAGAATATATAAAAACATATGGGTTTACTTACAGAAATAATGTTCAAGTAATAAAATAATGCCACATAGGCATTTCTAGTCACTTTATGTAATTGAAATAAAAGGTTAAACCTTATTAAATTGTGACACCACTTTAAATCACATTCCCATGTACTGAAATATGTGGTGATGACATGTGTCAACATGATCCCATGTTTGAGTTGGAGAATATTAAATCCTAAATAGTTTTTCAATGAGTAGAAATTAATTTTCTCAAATTAAAATAAATAAGACAAATGCTTTATTCTTGTAATATTACTAATGATGCTAGATCATCTATAGAACACCTTTGTGTGATGATTCAAAATAGTTAAGTATTGTTTGGTGATTGTGTACCTCGTACTTATTTATAGACGCTAGTACCGACTAAGGTACGAGGAGGAAGGAGGATACTACAAAGAAGAAGCCGAGGAGAACTTCAACCACTGCTCTGCACAAGGCAAGCCTAATACTACTAGTTGATTGAGCAAGATAACACTTGCAAGATACTTTACCTATGCAAGCAAACACTTGCTTGTTACCATGCCAACTATATGCCTTAAGCATATGTGATCATACCCACTTGATAACCCAATCCTAGTTTTACTTGCAAGCTTTATACTTTATTTCTTTATCAAAGCTTTATCTTCGAGTTTACTTAAGTGACTTGTAGATTCTAGGAAGATAATTGAAGGTTGCATAAAAGCATTAAATTTGGCCTAAGCTAGATAATCTTGATGTCATCCTAAGGCATGACACTGAACTTAGTTAAACTCCACTTATTTACCACCCCTCATTAGTACTTACCCCACTTGTAGATGCTAGTGCTAAGCATAAAACTTGATCAACTTTAGATGAGAATACTTGGTGAAAATGGTTATGAAAACCTTGGAATGATGAGTCATTCTACTGAAATGTTTTGACATGTGTTTCCGAACACCGGATGATTTTTATGATGAAAATGTTGAGGCATGAGCCTTAGCCCTTTGTAAACTGATGGTTGTCTGGATGCGATACCATTCCAATTTTACCGTACAACCACAATACCCGAAAATTGGGTAGGGCTTGACTGGAAACTTATATACCTTAGTATGGGTTCCCTCACGGCCAAGGTCTGAGCTGAGGCTACCTTGTGAAGATTGTCCACCTGTGCAGTACCCAAGATGATAGTTGGTCATGGTTGGGAGGCCAAACTCACAGGAGAGGTGCCTATACTAGGGCGTGTAATTGAAAGGTTAGGATTGATTATCCGCATACTGAGTATGGTGAATTCAGGATTTGTTCCTGACGGATGTATCGAATGTTGTGGTGAAAGGGTACAATCTCTGCAGAGTGTCAAACTATTCGAATAGCCGCGTCCGCGGTTATGGACAGTTGGAGTGGCCATACTGTTCCCCTGTCAGATGTTTTCGAAATGACTTATGAAATGAATTGAGATTTTGACTTGACCACAACAGAGTTGTGATATGAAATTCAAGTTCCCACTTAGGTGTTATAAAATTTCAATTAGCTTTTCTTTGCTTCTAAACTTAGTAGAGGTAAATCTGGCTTTTTGCAAAACAACCCTAGGGCTTAGTGTCCTACTACAAAAAAACCCTTCACCTGTTAGTATTAGTTTGCAAGTACTTAAAGAATACTCATGGCTTTGTCCCTGGCTATTCCCGTGGCCAGACTATGAAGAAGAGTACCAGGATGATGGACCCCAGGAAGGTTACGACAACTAGGATCATCTCCCATCGTCAACATTGCCTGTGACCCCGAAGATGGAGCTTATCCTACGCTACCTTTATTATTATGTATTTCCGCTGCTTGAGTTGTATTAAGAACTGGATCATGGGATCCTTATTTGTGTAAGAACTTATGTATGGTTTGTAATGGATGATGTACTGTGGTATCCAAATCTGTTATGTCTCGCAAAAATGGTAATCCTAGGATTGCGATGTATGGCATAACAGGCATCTGGGATTAAAAATCCGGGTGTTAACATCTTGCAAGGTGAAGATCTCTCTATCTCTCTCAAGTACAAGTAATGGATATGGGGGTGTGGTGGCTAGGAGGTCGAAGATCATGGTGCGAGATGAAGAACGTCTTCCCCTTCTAATCTGTATCTCTTCTTTCTCCCTTCTATATGGAACGGCGGCTGATGTGTTCTATTTTTATCCTCGGCCTCTTCACAAAAGTTGTTCCTTTTGACAAGACGAAGGCAGTGGCAACTATACGACAAGAACTATACGGCCAGAGAAAATGTTCCCGCCGTATAGTTGGTCGTTAAACCTCCTGGATGCCTTCCTCGTTTACTTCCAAAAAGAGACTTGCTTGTTTTCGCCTGAATATTGTGTTTTTTTGTTAAAACCTTATGTTGAGGTTCAGACCCTGAAACATACAATAAAAACCAAGTTTTCTTTGCTACCGGAGTATTAGCGTTAGGTAAAGCTATAAAACCATCAAATCCATATGAAAACCATCAATGAAAGCCATAAAAAATGTGTCGAATCTCACAGCTATCACTCCCCAATTTGCCCAAAACTTACATTTTATCCCTAAACCCCCTGTTTAAGTGGCTGGCCTATAAATAGCTCCATCCCTGATGTTGGTAGTGGGAGAGTGTCTTGCCTGTCACCGATCCTAGGGATTGTGCAAGACCGGTTGCTACTGGCGTGATCTATTGGTGTGTATCGTGTCTTCGTGTGTTGTGTGTGTTCATCGAGTTCTCCACGTGTGAGTCCTTGGATTTCATCCTCCCCTCCTCCCTCGCCTCCATCTCGATTTACGTGGGGATTTTTCAAAGATCAAGCCACCCTAAGGGGTCACCCCCTAACATTTGGTATCAAGAGCAAGGTTGATCATGAATTCCCCACAAAATTTTCTCTTATCCCCCATAAATTCAAAAATTCCCCAAAAAGAGCCCCAATTTTCCTTTGGTTCGATCTCTCGTTTTGGAGTTTTATTTATGGTTTTGATCCGACCAAATATTTTCTAAGGTGTTGGTCCAGCTTTTGCTTGCGTTTACCAACCTAATTTTTGCCAATTTTTCACGGATTTGAGGACAGAAGGCGTGGATTTCCGCTCAAGAACACGAGTAGTTCGAGTTGTTTCCTCACACCGAAGTCTCTGACCCCAAAACTCGGAGTCTCCGGCCCACACCGGAGTTTCCGGCCCTGAAACCCGGAGTCTCCGGCCCACACCGGAGTCTCCGACCTAACACACCGGAGTCTCCCGCACTGAAGCATGTTTTGATATCCACCTCTTATGCCACATTGGTGATGTCTACGCGCACTTCTATTCTCGTAGACAGTGTTGGGCCTCCAAGTGCAGAGGTTTGTAGAACAGCAACAAGTTTCCCTTAAGTGGATCCATTTAAGAAAGTTGTCTTGACATCCATCTGCCATATTTGATAGGCGAAATGTGCAGCAATGGCTAGAATGATCCATATAGATTTAAGCATCGCTACGGGCAAGGAAGTCTCGTCATAGTCAACTCCTTGAACTTGTTGAAAACCTTTTGCAACAAGTCGAGCTTTATGGATGTGAACATTTCCATCCATATCAATCTTATTTTTATAGATCCGTTTGCACTCGATGGCTTTAAAACCATCGGGCAGGTCAACCAAGTTCCAAACTTGATTGTCTCCCATGGACTCTATCTCGGATCTCATGGTGATCAGCCATTTCTCAAAGTCTGGGTCCACCATCGCTTTTACATAGGTCACAGGCTCATCATTGTCTAACAATAATAATTCCCGCGTCTCGCGGATCCTTTCCGACCTTCGTGATTATGGTGCTTCTATTGCCACGGGTTCCTCAACTTGTTCTGCTACAATAGCATCACACGTACAACCATCCCCAACTGGCTCATCTTGAACTTCTTCAAGTTGCACCGACCTTCCACTCGTTCCCTTTGTGAGAAACTCTTTCTCTAGGAAAACACCGTTACGAGCGACAAACACTTTGCCCTCTTCTCGGTTGTAGAAGTAATACCCTAAGATTTCCCTCGGATATCCCACGAAAATGCACTTATCCGATTTGGGTGTTAGCTTGTCCGACTAAAGTCGCTTGAAAAATGCATCACAACCCCAAATCTTTAGAAAAGAAAAACTAGGATTCTTTCCAGTCCACGTCTCATATGGTGTCTTAACTACGGATTTAGATGGTACCCTATTAAGTGTGAAAGCTGCTGTTTCTAGAGCGTAACCCCAAAATTATAATGGTAAATCCGACTAGCTCATCATCCATTGAACCATGTCCAACAGAGTTTGATTGTGTTGTTCGGATACCCCGTTTCTTTGAGGCGTTCTGGGCGGCGTGAGTTGTGGAACAATTTCGCAACTCTTAAGATGATTGCTAAATTCGTGACTCAGATATTCACCTCCACGATCAGATTGCAAGGCCTTTATTTTCTTGCCACGTTGATTCTCTACCTCACTCTGAAACTCCTTAAACCTTTCAAAAGTTTCAAACTTATGCTTCATTAAGTAGACATAACCATATCTACTGAAATCATCAGTAAAAGTAATGAAGCAGTGATATCCTCCTCTGGCTGTCGTGCTCATTGGTTCACATACATTAGTATGTATGAGTTCCAACAAGTCTGTCGCTCTCTCGGGTAAACCCGAAAAAGGCGACTTGGTCATCTTTCCAATTAAACAAGCTTGACATGTCTCGTATGATTAAAAATCAAACGAAGTTAGAAGACCATCACCATGGAGCTTCTTCATGCGCTTTTAAATTATATGCACCAAATGACAATGCCATAAATAGGTAGGACACAAATCATTAGGCCGTAGCCTTTCAGCACTAACATTGTAAACAGATGCATCATCAAGATTTAAAATAAATAACCCATTCACGATGGGAGCATCAGTCATAAACATAGAATTCTTAGAGATTACACAAGCATTGTTTGCTCTTGCGAATGAATAACCATCCCTCATCAAACATGAAGGTGATAAAATGTTTCGACCCATACTAGGAATGTAATAACAATTATTCAACTCCATAATAAATCCGGACGGAAGGTAAAGTTGCATGACGCTGACGAACAATGCAGCAACCCTTGCTTTATTTCCGGCACGAAAATCCACTTCGCCTTTCTGCACATCTCTAGTCCTTATTATCCCCTGCATAAAATTGCAAATATGAGCAATCATAGGAATCAGCGACAAGAATGTCCACAACATTTACAACAAGCGTACCTGAGTGGGAAGTACTCTTACTTCCACTCTTATTCAAAGAAGCCTAGTACTTGCTGCAGTTTCTCTTCCAATGGCCATGTTCATGACAAAAGAAGCACTCAGTGTCATCTACAGGTCCAGCCTTTTGCTTGGGTGCAGGCTTAGGGATCATATCCTTAGCCTTGCCCTTCTTCTTCTGCCAAGAAGTACACTTTTTCTTAAAGCTAGGCTTGTTCTGCACAGCCATCACATGGCTATGCCATGCACACTTCTTCATGTCACTTTCTGATGTTTTTAGCATCCCACACAACTCATTAAGGCCCTTCTCCACCCCATGCATATGGTAGTTCGAAATGAAATGCCCATAGCTAGATGGAAGAGACGCCAAAATGAAATCAGTAGCCAACTCTTGGACTAGTGGAAAACCAAGCTTTTCCAAAGTCTGACTATAACCAACCATTTTGATCACATGGGGGCCTACACCTGCTCCCTCTGCCAGCTTGCATTCCATAAAGGACTTGGCGACATTGTACCTCTTAGTCCTTGCATGAGTCTGGAACATGTCCCTAAGCGCGACGATCATATCGTACGCTTCCTGATCCTCAAACTTCTTTTGGAGTTCAGGTTCCATGCATGCAAGCATAAGACAGCTAACCTCAAGAGAATCATCACATGCTCTCTTGTAGGCATTCTTAAGGGCAGCAGTTGCATTATCAGCAGGTTCATCGGGGATTGAGGTATCCAGAACCGTTTCCTTTTTCTCGGACCTGAGAACAATTCTCAGGTTATGGACCCAGTCTGAATAGTTTGTTCCATTTAGTTTATCTTTGTCAAGAAACGAACGCAAAGAAAAATGTGATGCAGTGTTCGGTGCCATTGATCTACAACAGAAAACATGAAAAATACTAAGCCATGTAACCATGAAAGAGTAAAACATATTAAACAATTTAATAGCATATACTCCCACTTAAATCAACATCCCTTCATTGATACTAATTGTTTCAAGATCCACAATTAACAAGTCGACTAGTGAGCTTTAGCATTAATGCTAGAAGACAAGGTAAATCAGTAAGCAACTCTTGCTAATCATATCATATATGACTTGTTGTTGGGTGACATCTCTATGTCTAAACTAGGTGCTCAACCTTTATGCCCCAAGATCCTTAACTGTTAAGATGACCTTGTTAAGCTCACCAACCCTTATGCGTGTAGGTATCTGATACAAACCCATCTAGCCAAGGAAAACCGCGGCACCCTGATTTCATAGGCCCACCAAGGATTGTACATGGCATAGGATGGTGCAAGGTTTGGTTGGGAGGGCATGGTTTAACTTAAACTTTGTGAGGGATCGTTCTACTTCTATCATCTAAGCATGCATAGTAGTAAAACGCATAAGAATAGCATTCGCATAGATGTGACACAGTATGGCCCATTTTCTCATGGTGATCTCCATCGCCATAGAACCTGTGCACCATGATGATCTCCATCTTAATATTCCATGTGATCCATCCTCCAAGTGATGAGTCCTCAAAGAACTAATACAAGCTATTAATCCTAACAACTAGTAAACAAAATTACATAGTATTGGGATCATCACAAGTTGGCACGCAAGCCATTACAATAATTGACAACACATTTTGCTCCAGACGTGTTACCGTACTCACGACACGCAGCTCATGATAAAATTACATACATGCATCACATACATATATGGGCTATACTAATCACATACATCCTACAAAAACAAGTTATGCATAGAATCGCATTCTACCGGATTATGTGAAATCGCAGCACCTAGGAATCTTAAGGAGATACAAAAGGGGCTACGATAAAGGGGGCCAAGGGGGTCTCCCCCTGCTGGGATTGAAAGGGAGCGCCCCTCGCGGTATCTCCAGGCATCCGGAAAACTGTGAAAAATGAGAGATCGAATCTACACAATTTTTCTTTAAGGATTTTGATCGGCAAATCAAATTTACCATAAACCTTCTATTGTTCTGATTCAATCAAACTCCTTTGATCACGGTACATCGATTTTAGATCTAGGTTCTGATTCGATCAATCATATTGATCTTCGCGTGATTCAACAGGATTTATGTGTCATTGTCTACCCCGATGGTGGAAACCGACCGGTAGGGGTAAGTCGTTCGACGACCTCATACTCACGATCACAGAAAGCAAGAACATAGATCAATCCTAAACCACCGCAATACAAACGATCACATCATTCATATCAACTTGCATATCACCATATGCAAACATCCCGAACCTATAAATGAACAGCATCGGCTCTGATACCACTATAGGGATACGGGTAGGCTACACTAGCGCAAATCAAAATTTTCTATCGCATAAATCAGGAATACTGTTGTCATAGATCTCGGGATTACCACTAGATGCGTAGTTGCGGAACTTGATGAAGCACGTCGAGGCAGTGTAGATGTTTCATGTCTCCTCCTTGTGCTCGTCCCACGAGCATCTCCCCTTTGCACGGCTCATCGAAGTGCTACAGATGCAGCACCTCTGAGGTATCCACATGTGCAGGGTGGAAGCGTCAGACGCCGGACTGCTAGGTCCGTGCGTGCAACACAAGCATGACGAGTGGCGGTTGGGTGGAATGCTCAACACTTTTCAGCTCTCCCCACCCTCTTTTATATAGGCGTCCCTAGTGGGCTTCTACATTAGCAGCCCATTAGTAGCCTAAGCCTGGTCTAATTCGGATCCAATCCTCATTAGGCTTCCAGCCCCTTAAGTGTGTGACCCTATAGGTTCATATACATATAGACATGACACGAATACACTTATTCTGTCAATAGTTGGTAGCGGCCTCTAGTAAGACGTGCCAGCTCCTAAACGCATACAAAGATTATTCAGACGAACCATCACAAGGTTTAGTACATGTCTTTCCCTTTGCCTCACGATATTTTGTCTAGCTCCAAGCTAACCTCCATTTCTCGATACTGTGATTCGAAAGCCCTTTACTTGGTTAACTCTTAACCATATGTAGCACGGCCATGCATTTCTGGATCCGATCACTTGAGGGGCTCAGAGATATCTCTCTCAAGTAGAGAGGGGAAAATCCCATCTTGATTGACCAATGCCTTGCAACATGCTTCAGGACAAACCATAAAGCTACCTTTATAACTACCCAGTTATGGAGTAGCGTCTGATAGCCCCAAAATAGGTTGATCCACATCTCAAGTACATGCAACAATCTCAGGTCTAAGGACAAAACATACACGATGTGTAGAGAGAGCTGCAAGTATAATTGCCAGTCTCAAGTTGGGTCAGTCCAACCCCATGTTCATAACATGTGTCCACATCATTGCTTTGACATCTCCATGACTATGACTTGCAAAACATAGTCATCAACCAATCGATGTGCTAGTCTAATATTCACATGTGTCCTCACATGAACTCCGACTAGGGACAACTATTAGATAACCATACAAGTAAAGAGTTTCACAAACAATTAACATAATTGCTAATCAATACTAGTTGCCTGATATGGATATTCAAGGAACATTACAATAACTCATGGATACATAAGAAATATAATCATCTCTATGATTGCCTCTAGGGCATATTTTCTTCACCGCCACTCCTCTCACGTCTATGTTGCACGCGCAGACCTAGCAGTCCGGCGTCTAATGCTTCCATCCCGGATGTGTGGATACCTTGGAGGTGCTGCACCTATAGCACTTGGACGAGCCGTGCAAAGGGCAACTGCTCGTGGGACGAGGACAAGGAGGATACGTAGAACATCTATACTGCCTCGACACACTTCATCAAGTTCCGCAACTGCGAGTCTAGTGGTAATCTCGAGATCTATGACAAAAGTAATCCTAGTTTGCGTGGTAGAAAATTTTGATTTGCGCTACTGTAGCCTACCCGTATCCCTTCAGTGGTATCAGAGCCGATAGGTTCGAGAAGTTTGCATATGGTGATATGTAGATTGATATGAATTATTTCGTGATCGTGATTCTGAGGTCGTCGAACGACTTACCCCTATCGGTCGGTTTCCGCCATCGGGGTAGACAGTGACACATAAATCCTGTTGAATCACGCGAAGATCAATATGATTGATCGAATCGGGACCTAGATCTGAAATCGATGTACCGTGATCAAAGGAGTTTGGTCGAATCGGAACAATAGTCGGTTTATGGTAAATTTGATTTGCCGATCAAAATCCTTAAAGAAAACTGTATAGATTCGATCTCTCATTTTTCACAGTTTTTCGGACGCCAGAGATACCGCGAGGGGCGCTGCCCTTTTGAACCCCGTAGGGGGCGACCCCCTTGACCCCTCCCCCCTTTATCGTAGACCCTTTTGTATCTTGTTAAGATTCCTAGGTGCTGTGATTTCACATAATCCGGTAGAATGAGATTCTATGCATAACTTGTTTTTGCAGGATGTATGTGATCAGTATGGCCCGTATATGTATGTGATGCATGTATGTACTTTTTTATGATTTGCGCGTCGTGAGTAGGGCAACACGGCTAGAGCTATATGTGTTATCAATTATTGTAATGGCATGCGTTCTAACTTGTGATGATCCCGATACTATGTAATTTCGATTACTAACTATTAAGAGTAATAGCTTTTATTATTTCTTGGAGGACTCATCACTTGGAGGATGGCTCACATGGAACATGAAGATGGAGATCATCATGGTGGACAGGTTCTATGGCGATAGAGATCACCATGAGAAAATGGGCCATAATGTGTCACATCTATGTGAATGTTATTCTTATGCTTTTTACTCCTATGCATGCTTAGATGATAGAAGTAGAACGATCTTTTACAAAGTTTAATTTAAACCATGCCCTTCCAACCAAATCTTGCATCATCCTATGCCCTGTACAATCGTTGGTGGGCCTATGAAATTAGGGTGCCACGGTTTCCTTGGCTAGATAGGTTTGTATTGGATACCTACATGCATAAGGGTTGGTGAGCTTGACAAGGTCATCTTAACAGTTAAGGACCTTGGGGCATAAAGTTTAGGCACCTAGTTTTGACATAGAGATGTCACCCAACAACAAGAGTCATATATGATATGATTAGCAAGAGTTGCTTACCGATTTACATTGTCTTTTAGCAGTGATGCTAAAACTTACTAGTCGACTTGTTAATTATGGATCTTAAATCACTTAGTATTAATAGAGGGATGTTGATTTAAGTGGAAATATATGCTATTAAATTGTTTAATATGTTTTACTCTTTCATGGATACATGGCTTAGTATTTTGCATATTTTTATGTTGTAGATCAATTGAATCGAACACTTCATCACCATTTTCTTTGCGTTCGATTCTTGACAAAGATAACTAAATGGAACAAACTATTCATACTGGGTCTGTAACCAGAGTATTATTCTCAGGGATGATAAAAAGGAAACTGTTCTGGATACCCCAATCCTCGATGAACCTGCTGATAATGCATATATTGTCCTTAAAATACCGACAAGAGAGCATGTGATGAATCTTTTGAGGTTAGCTGTCTTATGCTTGCATGCATAGAACCTGATCTTCAAAAGCAGTTTGAAGATCAGCAAGCGTACGATATGATCGTCGCTCTTAGGGACTTGTTTCAGACTCAGGCTAGCAGAGGGAGCAGCTATAGGCCCCTATGTAATTAAAATGGTTGGTTACAGTTAGACTTTGGAAAATCTCGATTTTCCATTAGGCCAAGAGTTGGTGTAACATCCTAAAATTTTCCTAATTTTGGAATGTTAAAATTAATAAAAATATTGATTGAAATGTTTGATCGTGTTTTAAAAAATTCTAAAAAAACACAAAACTTTTGGGGACTTGTTTAATTTTTCTCAACCAATTTTCTATTTAAGCGGATTAAAATGAGTATCCAAAAATATAATGGTTGTGAATATTTTATACAAATCCAAGAAAGTGTTGTTTTGCATTTTATTCGCGTTTCATTTTTGGAATACTTAAATATTTTCCAAACTCTTGTTTTATTTTCACATGAGAGGAAGTAATATGACATTTCCAAATATAAGAAACATGATGTAAAATATCCTACTGCGGTACTAATGCATTTTTTATTACATTTTGGACCACTCGGAATATTAGAAATATTTGCCAATTCAAAAAAAACTCAATGAGAGAAGATAACATGACTTCTTCATAATACAGGGTTGGAAATCTTCTACGAAATATTATTATGCAGTTTAGAGTTCTAAAATAGTTTGATGATATTTAAAAACTTTAAATCTATTTTGAGAAGTTAAATAGAGCTATAATAGGGTTTATAAATTCAAATTTCTTTTGGAAAAATGCTAGGCTGGGAGTGTATTTTACTAGGCTTCGTATATTCTTGTTTAGTTTTTTCCCCTTTAAATCTTGGGAAATGATTGGGGATAATAAAACATAGCTTTCAGTATGCTGTGTTAAAACAAAAATAAAACAATTGAACCAACCGAACCAACCTGGCTCGATCCCTTTTCTTTGTGCACGCACGTGTGAACCTTTTTTTTTATATGGAACAACTTTATTCCATTAATCAGCCAGCTCAGTGGGTCTTTTTTTATGTTAGTAGGAGAGCCGCTAAATTCATTGACCAGATAGAAGGTTGGTCCAGTTTATAAGGAAAACCGGACCCAAAAACCATACAGATGATGCCTATCGGCTTACAACGCACAATCACAAAAGCACACGACAAGGAAACGCCTTGCCAAACCCCTGCCGGGAAGGTGAGAGATCGGGACAAAGAGCCACAAGGCCGCTTCACAACCGAAGCAGGACAACTCGGATGCAGATCCCTAACTCAGAAAGGAACGTGCCAACGTACAACCCACTCTTGACACCTAGAAGAAGTATTGGCGAGTGGACAGCAGGACCCGACCGAACGTGAGGAGGGCGTGACACAGAGAAGCCGGCTCAGCAGACCTGCTGACCACCGAGACACTAACCAGGTCTGGTAGCGATTCAGGCCACATACACCTGAGATCGCCCCTACTCACACCAACAGCCGCTAGGGCATATGCCAACTTATTACACTCACGAGGACAGTATGAAAAAATAACTGAAGAAAAGTTTAAACGGATAAATACTCTATTGTCTCAGTAGATTATTCCCTCAGGGCGTCAGATCAAAATCCCTGCTCTGCATTGCGTTGATGAGAATCTATGCATCAGCTTCAATATGTATATGTCCCATTCCCCACGTAGCAGCAGGGATAATAGCCTATGAGCATGCGAGCGCTTCAGCTTGCGCCGTGCTTGCTGCATGCGTGATATGACCGGCACCTGAGCCTCGGACAACACCATCTCTATCCCGTCTCTATCCCTGATTACAAAGCCCCCAACCACCAACTCTCGTTTCTGGATTGAAGTCTCCGTCAGTATTAATTTTAAGCACATTGCCCTTTGACACCTCCCAATTCACTTGCTTTTACTGGATTCCTCGTGCAGCCGTCGACCGACAGTACAACTCGGATTCTGATGCCCAATATTTAGCCTGATCATGTACCTCCTGTACTGATATATTCCTTCCTTCCAAATTTAGTTTATTTCTTTTCAGCCACCACCGCCAAAGAACACAACATACCAAGATCTCTTTTTTCTTTAGCATCAGGATTTCTTGCACCACCGCATCAGCACTTAGTGTGCCCATGTGATCACACCATTTCTCCATATTAACCATTCTCCACAATTTCTTCACTTCTTTGCATTTAAAAAATAGATGGGATCCATCTTCATCAAACCGTCTACAACATGCAGATATTGTATCACATTCCATGCCCCTCCTTTTAATATTCGTTTTAAACGTTAAACTGTCGTGTGCAAGTCTCCATACAAATTGTTGTACCTTTGGTACATATGGAATTACCCATATCTTCTTCCATTGTATAGAATTTCCAGCTGTTCCCGAACTCTGACCAGTATCTCTCATCGACACATACACATGGTACGCAGATTTTACTGAACCATGCAGGGAAGTCCTCAAAATCCTCACGGATAGGAACCGTTAGAATAGTTTCAGCATCCGCAACCCAAAAGGTGCCCTGGACAAGGACCTCATCCCACGTTCCTATATGAGGATCGATGAACTCGGCCACTTTTGTCATCAAATTTTGTCCCCTTGGCATAATTGGAATTCTAGAGGCATTCCTTGGTAGCCACGGATCCGTCCGTGCATTAACTTGTGTACCATCACCAATTCTCCAAACCAGCCCCTCCTTAAGTAACTCAACTCCCTTGAGAATACTCCTCCAGGTATAGGACATGCCCGGCATAGCTTGGGCCTCCAAAATAGATGAATTTGGAAAGGCCAGCGCTACGCGTCCCCTGGGGGATAACTTCCCCGATCCCCCGGGTCCTCTGCTTGACACGTGTTTTTTTTTGTCCAGATTTCCGCTTTTGCTACAAATTACTCCGATTGCTATAAAATGTCCCGTTTTTGCTACATGTAGCAAAAAAGGTTCGGTCCAGAAAATAGAATAAACAGGCTAGATCTCGCCGGAGATTTCGCCGGAGACATCGCCGGCGATCATGTAGCAAAAAAAGTATGCTAATGTAGCAGATCCGACCTCGCGTCGACAACTTTCGCCGGTAGACCTCATCGGAGACCGTGTAGCGAAAACTTTATCCTATTGTAGCAAAAACACAAAATGTATGTAGCAAAAAAAAATATCATATCGTAGAAAATCCGACCTTGTCGGACACCTCGCCAGAGACATTGTAGCAAAATCCAAGACACACTTGTAACACCGTCGCAGACTGCACGTAGCAAACCTCGACACCGTAGGTAGCGGCGGCGATGGTAGTAGGTAGCAGCGCCGCTAATCCCATATAGCAAACCTCGCTGCCGTTGGTAGCACTAGGTAACAGTACGTATGCACACGGGTGGCTCCAAGCATCCAGGGGTGTGTAGCAAGGACGATGCACCAGCGCTCAGCCGGCGACGGTCGTCACGGTCCACATCGGAGATGGAGAAAGGAACAATATGTAGCCATGGCTGCGCTCGAGCTCCAGTCGGAGCACGCAGGACACGACGACGGGGCGCCTGCAGGAGACGACGCCGGGAACTTGACCGGCGACGGACGGGGGCAAGAGCGTGGCCGAGGTTCCAGTCAGGTGGCGGCGGTGGATCCCTGCTCCGGTGGGCCTGTTCCAGTGGTGGCAGCGACGAGTGCTACTCCGGCGGGCAGGGATCTAAGGGTCTCGTGCTGTTTTTTTTTACGGAAGCTCTTGTTCGGTTAGCAAGAAGAGCAGATGCAGTTAAGAAGATGACTATGTGGGGGCCATTCAGACCTCCGTCACAGGAGGAAGCACGTACGTGATAACCGGGGGATCGCATCCCCGGAGGACAGGAATCATTTTCCATTTGGAAAATATCTTGCTTTGAGTACTCGTGCACACAGGGAATCTGGGTTGAATAACATCCTCCAAGCTTGTCTTGCAAGCATCGCAAGGTTAAATCCATAAAGATCTCTAAATCCCAGCACTCCTTCCTTCCTTGACTTAGATAAAATGTCCCAGCTAAGCCAATGAACTTTCTTGTCATTATCCTGTTGTGCCCACCAAAATCAGCATATCATGGCACTAATTTCCTCACAAAGAGTTTTGGTAAGATCAAAGCAAGACATTGCAAAAGTCGGTATTGCTTGTGTACAAGCCTTGATAAAAATATCCTTGCCTTCCTTGGACAACATACGTTTCATCCATCCTTGGATTTTTTTCCAAATCTTTTTCTTTATATATTCAGAAGCCCGAGCACATGATCTGCCTACGTACACTGGTAATCCAAGATACTTTTTCGTTCTTGCTTCGGCTCTGATATTCAGCACATTCAGAACTTTTTGCCTCCTATCCTCCCTCGTATTTTGACTAAACATCACTGAATACTTATAAAAAATTATAGTATGCTCCGAGCAAACCTCATAAAATTTTAGCACATTCTACAGAGTCCTGACACTTTCGCTAGTAGCTTTGATGAGTACCAAAGAGTCATCTGCAAACAAAAGATGGTTAAAATTTGGGGCATCTTTACAAATCTGAATCCCTTCCAGTCGACCTTCCAACTCAGCACTATTCATTAAGGAGGAGAAGCCTTCTGCGCAAATGAGAAATAAGTAAGGGGATAATGGATCACCATGACGCAAACCTCTTGGTGGTATAATTTCATTCATTAATGAACCATTTACTCGCACTTGGTACTAACCGAAGTGACACACAACATTATTAGCTCAATCCACCGCTCGCAAACCCCATTTTCCTCATCATCCTCTCCACAAAAGGCCATTCCACCCTATCTAAGCTTTACTCATGTCCAACTTAACCGCCGCATACCCCTCTCGTCCACTTTTATTCTTCATGAAATGTGTGCATTCATATGCCAACAAAATATTATCCGTAATGAGACGACCCGAAACAAAAGCACTTTGGTAGGGGGAGATAATTTTGTCCAGAATGATCTTCAACCTATTTGAAAGCATTTTGGATATGATCTTGTACACCACATTACACAAGCTTATAGGTCTTAGATCTTTTATTATGGCTACTGGGTGCAGCCGTCTCCTGTCGCCGCAAGACCAGCGGGATATCATGGCTACTGGGTGCAGCCGTCTCCTGATGGTCGCTGGGCACATTTTCGACCAGTCTGGATGGCTGCGTTTTAGTCGACTGGAGCATAATGTCTAGTCATATGTTTAGTCTTTTTCGCTGGTTGATTCATGGGTCGACTTTGTGTAATCCATGAATTGTAATCGTGGTGTGAATTGTCGACTTTGGATACCGAATTTTTAATAAAAGGCTGTGTGCATCAACCGATGCAGAGGCCGGGGTTTTACCACTTTTCGGAAAAAAAAAGTCTTAGATCTTTTATACTTTCTAGATTATTATTTTTTGGAATGAGCACAACACATGTATCGTTCCATCCTTCTGGCATTGGCCCACCATTTAAAACACTCATAACCTCCTCTGTCACCTTCTCACCAACCACATCCCAAATCTTTTATAGAAGATAGAATGCATACCATCTGGTCCAAGGGCTTTCATATCACCAATACTCTCCAAAGCATCAACAACCTCCCGTGCCGAGAACTCCTTACACAATGTTTCATTTATCTCTGGAGTGACACGGTGATTGACATTTTCCAAAAGTTTTTCAAATCGTGTACCTGCAGTTGTTTGGAAAAGGTTTTAAAATAGTTAGTTACCACTTTTTTCATGGCCTCTTCCTCCACATCAACACCATCTTCATGTGATTCTTTTTCTTCCTTTCTGAGGCTACCGTATGAAAGTATTTAGTGTTTCGGTCTCCCTCTTTCAACCAATGGACATGAGCTCTTTGCTTCCAATAAATGTTTCTTTGTTCTTCTAGCCTACTCAGCTTAAACCGAAGTAGACACTCCTTACGAATCTGCTCCGGTCCAATGATTCTTTTCCGCCATTCCTCCAACTCCTTTTTCAGCTTAGAAATCCTCTTATCCAAGTCACCTAGAACTTCTCTACTCCACGTAACTACTCCCCCAAAACGCCCTTCACACCACAAGCTACATCCTTTTGATTCAGCACAACCTCCCTCCCCCAAGCATTCTCCACAATCCCCCTGCACTCCTCTTCTTGTAACCATTTTGCTTCAAACCTCGGAGTCCTTTGTCTCAACGACCTACGGCGGACAGCAACTGCTCCATGTGTATACTAGTACAGGCCTATGATCAGAGTGTCTCGACTCACAATTGCTGACTTTGTATTCCGAGAATCTCATTTTCCATGGCTGTGACGTTACTGCCTGATCCAGTCTCTTTTTTTTTTGAGCAACCGGCAGGAGCTCTGCCTTTTCTATTAGAAGGGGGAAATAAAAGTTTCGATACAGAGGGGCGTGTTTGAGTTAAGGTGTAAACATGCCAGAAAAAACCACCCGAGAACAGGAATTTTTTTTAATCTGGCTCAGCTGGGCTAGCTGGCCCATGCCTAGCAAAAGCAGCTGCACGTTGAGAAATATCGTTACTGGCAATAGAGGCCACTTCGACATATGTCAACCGACGGCCTGTGAAGATTCGTCTGTTGCGTTCTTTCCAGGCATTCCACAGAACATATAGCATGCGGCCGCTGAGTCGGTCTTGTTCCGTCTTCGTCTTTCCTTTAATCAGGTCGTCCCACCACTCCGAAGTGGAGTTGAAAGAAAGGCCATGGTTTCCCACATAATCGTTGTCCCGAGACTGCGTGGTGTGCCAGACCGCTGTTGTGAATGGACAGTCCTTCAAAGGTGGGAGGCAGTTTCCGGGGCTGAACAACAGAGCTGGCAGGTTGGGTCGTTCGGCCATCCTCTGGTCGTCAGCATATCGGCAGTGAGTAGCTTCCCGTGTAGCAGGAAAAAAGCTTGCATTTCGGTTTAGCGTGCGCAGACCAGATTTTGGGCCTTGAATCTAGGAAAACATCCAAGGAATTGAGCGTGGTAGGCCGAGCTTGCCGTGTAAATTCCATCAGCGGTCAGGTTCCATTTAATGGAGTCTGGTTGTAGAGGATCAAGCTGGGTGGCCTGGCTTATGTCCCAAATCTCCAGGTATTGGGAAAGCTGAGTAGGGGTGTGAAGGCTAGCGACCGATCGGATCCAGTTCCCCTGGGAGATCTCCTTTGAAACCATTCTTCTTTTTCTTGTGGCGATGTTGTAGAGGTCTGGGGCCCATTGTTTGAGTGGCCCGCGGCCACACCAGTTGTCGAGCCAGAAAGAGGCAGTGTCCCCGTTCCCCACCGTTATTTCCGTGCAAGCTCTAAAAAGGTCCATGTCAGCCGAGCTGCAGGGTAGCTTAGAACCGACCCAGGTGCGCGCGGGGTCAGTCCATTGTAACCAAGGCCACCTCAGTATCAAAGCCCTTCCGGTGTGGGCGAGGTCAGGCATCCCGAGGCCTCCCAAGGCCTTCGGCCAACAAACAGTCTTCCAGTTAACAAGCGCTTTTCCTTGCGCGGCATGCTCACCCTCATCCCCAGCCCAAACGAAATTGCGGACTATCTTTATAATCTGCGTGCGAGCCCATTTTGTGAGAGGGATGGTCGTGGAGAGGTAGGTTGCGGTGGCCATGAGCACCGACTTAGCCAGGGTGACCCTGCCAGGGCGCGCTATGTTTTTCCCGTACCAGCCCGGTAGCTTTCCGGTGATCTTACCAAAGAGTGGCTGGTAGTCGACTTTGCGGAGACGACGAAAGTGAAGAGGTAGACCCAGATACTTCCAGGGGAAAGCAGCTAGTCTAGCAGGGAAGGCCGTGAGGACGTCTTCTAGGTCAATCTGTCCGCATCGCACCGAGAAGATCTCAGTTTTTTCCATGTTGGTCACCAGACCGCTAGCATGCCCAAAGGAGTCGAGGATGGCTTTGATGGCAGTTAGCTCCTCTTTGGTGGGGTTAACAAATATTCCAGCATCGTCAGCGTAAAGGGAGATTCGGCATCTGGTCGAGCAGGAGCGTATAGGCCTCAGAATCCCGCTGGTGGTGGATATAGACAGAATACGCTGTAGGGGGTCGATTGCCAGGATGAAAAGCATTGGGGATAGCGGGTCACCTTTTCGGAGTCCTCTGCGATGCCAAAAAGCCATACCAAGGTCCCCGTTGAGGACGCTTGAGGAAGCCGAAGCAAGGGTAAGACAGACCCAGTCTCTCCACATGGGGCTAAAGCCGATTGCGGTCAGCACTTCAATCAGGTAGGCCCAGCCCATCGAGTCGAAAGCTTTGGAAATGTCCAGCTTGAGGAACAAGCTCGGAGTCTTAGAGGAGTGAAGATCTTTGATGAGGCTCTGCACATGCATGAAGTTGTCGTGTATACTTCTTTTCTTGACAAAAGCGCTTTGGCACTTTGAGACTATGTCTGGTATGATTGGAGCCAGACGGTTAGCGAGGAGCTTGGAGAAGATTTTTGATAGGCTATGGATGAGGCTGATGCGTCTGAAGTCACCCACCGACTGTGCGTCAGGCTTCTTGGGGATGAGGATGATGTTGGCCGAGTTGACAACGTGAACACAGTTGGCCCGAAGTTTGGACATGTGGATGACGACGTTGATGACGTCAGCATGGATGATGTCCCAGCAAGATTTGAAGAAGGCTCCTATGTAGCCATCAGGGCCCGGCGCTTTAACCGAAGGCAGGGAGAAGACCGCCTCTTTGATTTCCTGGTGGTCGAAAGGGGCATCCAAATCTGAGAGATCTCGCGGGGTGTAACCAAGCCCTTCCCAATCAAGGCTGGCCTACCGAGGGGCCGGTGAGCCGAGCTGCGACTTGAAGTGTTGTAACAAAGCCTCCTCTTTGTCTTTTGTCGTGATCGCCGTTCCAGATGCCGTAGCCAGGGATTGGATGTATACCCTATGCCTCCTGTCGTTGGCTCTAGCGTGGAAGAGCTTCGTGTTTGCATCACCTAATCAGATCCATGTAAGGCGTGATCTTTGACGAAGCTTGATCTTTTGGATGGCGAGCATTCCCACATATGATGATTTCAGCCGTCGGTGAAGCTCTCGCTCATCTTCCGCCAGGGGCCTGGATTCTTCTGCAAGGTCGATCTGCCAAATGATTTCCTTAGCCATGGCAATTTGCTTTGTCAAATATCTGATGATATTTCGCTGCCAGACCTTAAGTGCCTTGGTGATGCGGGAGAGCTTAGTGTGGATTCTGCGGATGGGGTCCAGGTCGAGGATAGGTTTATTCCATGCTTTGGTGACAGTTTATTTGAATCCATGCATTTGTAGCCAGAATTCTTCGAACTTGAAGGATGGCTTCCTACAGGACGAGACACGCCCTTGTAGGAGAAGTGGGGCGTGGTCCAAGAAAGCCGAGGTGATCGCTTGGAGGTGCGCGTTAGGAAAGAGCGTGTCCTACTCATTCGAGAAGAAAACATGGTCAATCTTGGTGAGGATCGGTTCGTCCTGGGCGTTGGACCAGGTGAAGCGTCTGCCGACCATGCGCATATCCTTGAGCTGAAGGAAGTCCCTGGCCTCCCGGAATCTGTGGATGAGGTTGCGATTGATGTTGAGGTTGTTTTTATCGAAAGCCTTTGTGATCAAGTTGAAGTCTCCCACCAAAAGCCATTCATTGTGGACAAAAGGCTTTAGCTCACGGAGTTCCTGAATAAAAGCCCGCTTCTCTTGATTGCTTTGCAGGCCATAGATGCAAGTGAGGGTCCACTTGATTCCTTCCTCGTGCATCATGATCGTGGCCGTCACCCGTAGATCCCGTGACGTGGGGATCCGATAGAGTGAAAAACACTTTTGAGGCCGCGATAATGATACCACCTCTCGTGCCCGTGCCCGTGTGAAGTTTGGTCCAAGCATGGTGGAGATGGTCGTATCATCGACGTTTTCTAGCTTTGTTTCTTGTAGGCACACAATGGAGGCGTGGGAGTCTCTAGCGACATCGCGAGCGGCTTCCCGGCGAGCGATGTTGTTCAGGCCTCTCGGATTCTAGTTCAGGAGGTTGATGTTTTTCTGCGACATTAAACTAACTCTCAGGCACGTGTTGGAGGAACCACCGATGCAAAATGCCAGAAGAAGAAAATAAGCGGAGACGAAGGTGCAGGAAGCAGCGATACAAGGCCTTCAGGAGGCCAGCCTAGTGAGACGATAATGCAGTGCAGAAGAACGCTACAGCTAACGCCAGAGGAGATGCTACGCGGTCGCGGTCGCCGAGGCGGACAGAGACACTGAAGATGTCTACACATCTATAGAAGCTGGCACAGGCGCCTCCGCGCCCTTGGTCGGTCCCTTCTTCTTTAGCTTCTGCACCTGCTTGACCAGCGCCTCCATTGCCTGGATGGCAGCCGCTGCCAGAGGAGTGTGCTGGAACATGCTCAGATACTCCTCACGAGACTTGTCATCGAAGGATTCCTCTGGCCCGATGATGCCGCAGACCTGGGCAATGATCTCCTGCACAGCCGCTGCTCCTTCGCTAAGTTGTATCGCCTTTTTCTTGATGGTGATGCGGCCGCTGCGACGAGGCGAGCTTGTCAGCGGCACGACCTTCTTCTTGCTCTTGCGCGACGGAGGGGTGGATATGATCGGTGGCTGGATAGGGACCACAGCGGAGTCCAGGAATTGCTGCAAGGCAGGATCTTCCCCTTCCGCTTCCGCAATGACCGCAGGATCCACCTTGCCGGCACCATCGGCCAAGGCCACATCGGCATGGGGGTGTGGAGAGTCGTCGTCAGGCGCACCGGTCTTTGTCACCGGCGTAAATAGCACGGTCGGATCGTCCCAGGCTTTAGTCCCCACAGGGCCCTGATGCCCCTCAGAAATCTCCATGCGGTTGAGCAGGTTCATGGCGTCGACCAGTGGCCCGCCTGCCAAATCATCAGTGGTGGCGTCGAAGACAACATCGAGAGGCCCCTCCAAGGAGCTCCGGTCCATCTCTTCGTCGGTCATCCCACGTTCATGGAGGCCAGCGGCAGCAGCCTGCGGTGATGGGGAGCGGACCAGGTCGTGGCTGACCCAGTCATGGATGACCGCGTGTTCGTCCATGTGAACAAACTGAGGTGCGGCAGCCCGTTTCGCCTCTGCATCGTGCCATAGCACGTCGAGGCAAGAAGACGCGCGCGTGGTCCAGCTGCACAGCTCCTTCGTCTCTGCCGCGAGAGGAAGGATGGCTTCGTCGAGGCATGTCTTGAGCTCGAGGCGCAGCGCCTCCGCCTGCGATGTGAAAGCCGCGCACATCTCTGCCATGGCCAGAACAGCAGGTGCAAGGGCCGCGCAAAGCAAGAGGGCAGGGCTTTGATCCTGGCGGCATCTCCCGTAGTTGCAGACTCCAGTCTCCCTGCGACGAGGCGAGCGAGTGCGCTCGCGGCGGAACAGTCCATCCGTATCGCGACGCGTCCCATGGGTATCGTGCCCATGGCGTGCCAGGTCAACATCGTCGCGGTCGTCACGGCGGCAGTGCTGATGCCGCGGGTGGTCGTCTCTTCCGCTGCGACGGGGAAAGCTCGCCAGGGCCACCGCACGTGCTGTTAGCAGAGCCTCAGCTGCCGAGTACTTTTTGACGACACCGACGAGGAAATTCTGACGAGACGACACGCACATACCCGATAAATCCCGCCGAGATGCACGTTCTGCTAGCCGATCGATTCTTTTGATCTAACTAGTATACTCACGCACGCACACGCAAAACAACTTTGATTGCCAAAGGCTCTTGTCGAGCCTTGTTTTTTCTTTATTGCTTCTCAACTCACACGGTGTGTTTACAAGCCCACGTTACATGCATATATATGCTAGAACTCTAGTCTGCCGACTCAAACTACAGCACAACCCGGCAACCTAATCCTAGTGCTACTCGATAACATGCAGCTAAACAGACCTTCAACAAACACATCCGTGTGGAAACCTATATGTATACGAACTCATATACGCGACACCATGCCGGATCCGGAGTGCTTATTCCTAACAATCACCCCTAAGCACGACATGCGCTTCATTTCTACCTGGATCCCAAATACGCCAGTTGCTCCTCGCGGGCGTCATCCACGGCATTGCTTTCGCTGCTTCCTTCCTTTTGACCTGTGTCATCGACTTTGTTTTTGTCGGCTTCTCCATGGCTTCACGTCGACCCTTCTCGTCCACGTCCTTCTTTTCCGTGTTCTCCTTGTCGATATCATCCATGATCGTGCCTTTAGTCGTGAATCCTCCATTTACTAGCTGAGGTACCATGTCGCTCGCTCGCGACTCGCCTATGTGATCTTGCCGAAGTACTTTCTCGTCGTAATTCACACAAGCATGCAAGTTTGTGTCACCTAGAATTGATATTGATTATTATCTAGCTCCTATGTGACACATTTGCTCATACAAGTTCCAATTTGCTTGAATACCTTTATTGATCTTATTTTGGATCTTGTATATGAAAATGTTTCTTGGTATGTGTTTCCTGATATTTAGATATATATATATATCCTCATAGAAACCATTTGCTTCAAGTTACTCTAATCACTAGTGATTGTGTGACTATTGGAAGCTACCAAGAATCTTGTTCGAAGTATCATACTTAATTTCTTATATTTAGTTATATGCTTCTTGTTGTGACTATGATCTTGGATATCCATGCAAGCTACCTTCGGAAAATTATTCCCAATATTTCTTGTCCTTGGACAATGATACCCAACTTATGGTAGAATTTATTGATCATATTCACTTTTGCCCTTGCTTAATTTTATCATATCTTTGGCCAAGAAAATGTTTTGTGTTGTCTCCCAAGCCGTCCTTGCTTCTTGTGGATCTTCTTATTTTATTGATATCCTCTTGTGTTTTACTTATTGTAGGTACTAGTGATGATCCCATTTGTGTGCATTTTTCATTTAAAAGGAAAATCCTACCTAATGCACTATCCATGGGAGAGCTCTCCTATCTTATTTAGAACACTCATATTTATGCTTCTTTGTTTGATCCATATCGAGTTTTATGTACTTGGAACCTCAATCCTTTCGTTTTGGTATTTTGTGCCATCATGAGAAGTTTGGGGAGTTTGGTTTCTTATTGGAACCTTGCTCTTTTTGGGAGTTGGTTTTGTCTCATTCCTTGTTTCATGGTTTGACCATTTTTAGAATGAGATAAATCCTGAAGCATTTTTATTTTGATATATCTTTTTGCTTTAGCTTAGTTCATTTGTTAAACTTGTGACCTTTCATGTGTTGGATTGGTTCTTTGATAAAATTTGGAAATCATTTGTCATGTCGCACTCTTGTGTATGCAATCTCAATTTACTTGGTGTTTTTGTTCAAATTGTATCTCTGTTTTGGTTCTTGAAAGCTTTATGCATGCATATTTACTATATGATTATATTATGGCATGCTTGTATTCTTTGATCCAATATATAAGGGAAACTCCACCAAATCCCATTGGCTAAGTTGTGCATGAAATTCAATTTCATATCAATATGCACATATTATGTGGAGTCTCTCCTATGTATTGTAGTTGCACTAACTACTTTGGACCCAATAAGTTTGGGGACCACTTTGTACTTAAATGTGTTTTAGGTACATTTGAGATATATTGGATGCTTGTCTCTCAATCTTGAAGAAGTGGTGCGTTAATGAAAATTGGAGGCAAGCTATAGGATGTTCAACGAATTCATATCCTCTACATCCTACCAATTATATCTCGGTAACAAGTATCTCTTTCTCATGCTCATATATCTTGATTCCAACCGTTTGTCGGTTGCCTTCTAGCATGGATTTTTGTTATCGTATTTATTGTTGTATATATATCCATGGTATTAAGAGAACTCTCTATTGTATATGTGTATAAGTTGAGATGAGTGCATATAATTGGGACTATACAAAATCATGCATGTGATCCATCAATCCCAAATATGTCAATCTAGCAATTTTATTGCCTATCCTTTCCTCAACTTCTCTCATGTGCAATAGTGAGGTTTTGCTAATATATTGTTTCTCGTGATACTTGTTGCCTTTCTTCATATATGCCAACTTTCTCCTTTTCCCTTGGTGATAGTTGTTATATATGTAGTGTGTTGATGTTTGAAGTTCATTAATGTACAATAAGATATATTTGAGCCTTTGGCCATGCTTTGAAGCAAAAATCTTATTGGTATATATTATGACTTCATTTTTGCTTTTCATATGCCTTATTGTATATCTTCTTTGTGTGTGACTATTTCTTTATGGGAATATGTCTTTGGGATGGTTTCCACTTAGAGACATAGAGAAGATAATTTTAGTTGATTTCTAATCCTTGGAGGCCACCTTTCTAATCCATATTTGTTCTCGCATGCCTTGTATTGTTAAATGAACTTGGATGAGTGAGGATTCCATGATTATGCACTTTGTTCCCAAATGCAATTATCATAATTGGTACATTATCTTTAGGGAGCTCATCTAATTCATTTAATAATGCTCATTTGTCTTCTTTCTCATTTATTGTGCCTTAAATATTTATGGAGGAGTTAGGATTCCATATTTGTGCATTTTTGTATTGAAATACAACTATTATTAAGTGTGCACAAATCTTGGGGAGCTTATCTATTTGTTATTTAAAACACTCTTTTGCTCATATCATAATATCTTGTAGTTTCCATTTGAACTCATTTGTTGTTTTCAATTGGTTTGTGGGACCTTTTAATTGCTTGCATCATTTGACCTTATTTATTTTGGCAATCTTCGGGTCCTCGATATATTTCTACTCCCTCCCAAGTATTCATCATTGGATATGTGCGAAGGCACACTTTTGGAGGAATTATTATTATATTTTCCTTCTAGAACTTGTCACCCATTTCGGCAATCGATGCCAATGGGGTAGAAGTTTTAGAGGGTTTAAGGGAAGTTTGTTTATGCATTGAGTTTGTTCTTGTGCATTTGCCTCTCATGATCTTGCATCTTTGTCGTTGCTTAGCATGTGGTATGTATAGTGGAAACTCCACCAATGATAATGATTGGCAATATATGCAATGAAATTCGAGTTCATCACACATGCATAGATTATGGGGGAGTTTGCTCTATATATGGTGGTGGTACCAATATCACATACTTTTGCAGTATTTGACATTGGTGTTATCATTTTATTCATTAATATTCCTTATATAAACCCTCTTAAAGGAATTGTCATCAATTACCAAAATGGGGGAGATTGAAAGAACATGTGGGCCCCCATGTGTGGTTTTGGTAATTAATGACAATGTTTATGGACTAATGTGTTTACTAAGTTGCACTTGTAGAATTTGTCCATTGGTATCGCTTGGAGCATGTGTTGGCTTCAAGGTCGATGAAATGAGAAGAAGATGTGTTGTGCAAGCTCAAAATGCGCTATCTATATAAGATCTCATGTTTGTTGCTTGCCATCCTCCGTGATCATGGATCGATGATGAGGAATTAAGAAAGGTGTTCCATCTTGAGAAGGGCAAGATTGTCTACATCGAGCTCAAGTGGAATGCTCAAGGCAAAGGTATAATCTTGATAGGTTTTCCCTTTTGCCGGTCTCATGTTGTGTGTGGGAGACCGGGTTTAGGATAGATAACCGTACTATCAAGAGGGGCTCTCGTATGAGTAATTCGGTCACATCATTCGGAGAGAGCTCAAACCTTTGCATACTTGCATCATCGTATTTGGTTGTTATTTGGTCTTACCCATGTGAGGATATAGAGCTTGTGTTAATCTCCATAACAAGTTCTTGTTCATCAAAATCGGATCTTCTGTTTGTATCTTGTTACGATTTTGATTTATGCGGTTTTTCGGTTTCTCACCAAGTGAGGTATCTCACATTATTCTACTTGATATTTTATCACTTGGTGATAACCATTATTTCCACCTTTTATTGTGAAGCCCTTGTCGTCCTCTATACAACGCAATTGGAATCGGGTCAATCGGAGCTTCCAGTCAAAAGTTATTGTCGTTTGAATATTTGCCCGCCAATCTGTTTTCTGGGCCGAGCGGTAGTACCGCCTGGACGGGCCGGTACTACCGCCCGCCCCTGAGAGAGGCCCGTTTCTTTCTGCCTCACTAGGTACCTAAATCCGGCACTACCGGCCGGCCCGGTAGTACCGCCCGGGTGGGCCGGTAGTACCGGCCGGCCCAGTTTCTTTTCCCAGATCCAGATCCAGATCCCGCTAGCTTCCGCGTGCAGCTGGCCCCACACGCGCGCTGCTCGCCGCGTTGACCTACCGCCGCGCCTGCCTCGCTGAGCGCGCTCGCCCCCTGGCCCACTCCCTCGCGCGCCGCTCACCGACCGCCCGCGCTGCGCGCGCCAGACCCTGCACCGCATGCTGCTGGCCCCAACCCCGCGCTGACAGCTACGCTGCTGCCGCTTTGACCGCGCGCAGCCGCCCTGCCTCGCGCGCGCGCCTGCCTCGCTGCAGCTGCTTATGGGCCCTGCTGCACCCTCCACTCCCGCGCGCTGCCTGCTGGCTTGCGCGTGTTGCCGCCCATCTCCCTGGCCCCGCTGTGGCCCCGCTCGCATCCTGCCGCTGATTCCCTCTCGCATGCGCGTGCTCGCCCTGCTACTTGCTAACTCGCTCTGGCCCCTTCTCCTTTTTTCCTGGCGTTGTGTTGTTTGGGTCCGGTAGTACCGGACAAATCCGGTATTACCGGACCGTTCAGGAAAAATGCCCCAACGGGCAGATTTAGCCCGACCTTATTTAAGCCTTTTGTCTATTTTGTTTAGGGTTGCTTCTTCTCTCTCCATTCTTGCTCAAGGTTTGCCCCATATTCTTATTCCCTCTTGAGCTTGATTCTATGATTTCTCTCCAATGATTCGTGCCAATATTTGAGAGAAATATAGAGAAGATCTAGATCTACATTTTGACCAAATCAAAACATCTCTTTGTGAGTGTATCTTTGGGGATCTAGATTTTGGGGGATTTTGTGTCTCTCTTTGATTCCTCCTCTCTTGTTCCCCTAATAGCTTTAGTAGCTTTGTTGGAACTTAAGAGTGAGGGATTTGAGCATCTTTGTGGTGTTCTTGCCATTTGCATTTGGTGCATCGGTTTGAGTTCTCCTCAGAGGATTTGGTTTGAGTTGCTCATTGGATCTTGTCCCTCTTGGGTTCTTGGAACCCTAGACGGTTTTGTGGCCTTGGTGGCATTGTGGCTTTGGTGGCATTTGTTGAGGCCTTTGTGGCGTTTGTTGGGAGCCTCCAATTAATTTGTGGAGAAGTGCCCCAACCTTGTGAGAGGTTCCGGTTGCCACAGACAAGTGCACCGATAGTGGAAGCGTGGATCGATCCCGTTGGGGTGAGATTCACCGGAGAATAAGGGAGGCATTTTGTGGCGTTGGTGGTTTGATACCACCCCCTCTCCAAACGAGACGTACTCCATGTTGGGAGGAACTCGGTAAAACATCGGTGTCCCCGCGTGCCTCGGTTATCTCTATACCCGAGCTCTTTACTTATGCATTTTATATTGTGATAGCCTTCGTGCTTGAAGTAATATATATCTTGATATCACTTTGTTGCTTGTATTACTTAGCATAAGTTGTTGGTGCACATAGGTGAACCTTAGTTGTTCTAGGTTGTGCTTAACAAAGTAAACACTAGTTTTATTCCGCCTTTGTTGAGCCACTCTAGGAAAAGTTTTAATCGCCTATTCACCACCCCTCTAGGCGACATCCGTATCCTTTCACTAGTGCTACTCGATAACATGCAGCTGAACAGACCTTGAACAAACACATCCGTGCGGAAACCTATACGTATACGAATTCATATACGCGACACCGTGCCGGATCCAATTGCTTATTCCTAACACGTGCCGCCTCCTCGGCATCTTTCGGCTCGGAAACAGGCACCTGAGACTGTCCGTCAACCGTGAGGAAGTGCCAGTTGAAGGACACATGTGTGGGCTTGAAGGCGTTCGCGTCGGTGCTGAGGCCGAAGAAATCTAGCGGCGCCGAGTAGTCCTCCATCTTGTCCAGGTGCACGATCACCCGGAATGTCGCTCTGCGCTTGCTGCCGGTCGGGCGGTAGTCGTCGAAGAAGATCTCCGAGGCGAGGCCGCTGGCGCCGCGGCTGGTGAAGGTGAGCCAGACCACCTTCGAGATGGAGCTGGGGTTGGTGGTCCAGGCCCAACAGTCGAGAGAGCGCGCCGAGGTCATGAGCACCGAGGCCTCGTCGAGGCGGTCGAAGGAGCAGCGCCGTCCGATGACGCGCTCAGCGACGAATGGTGTGTGCCCATAGGTCGGCACCCCCTCAAGGCAGATCCGGACCCGATAGGACATGGCCGCACCGAAGGCGTTCTCTAGAGGCCGCCACACCCTGAGCTGGATCAGCGCGCCGTCCGCCGTGATCCTCCCCTTCTTGATGACCTCGACGCAGTGGGTCTGGTGCTCGAACTTGAGGAGGAATTGCCCCGGCTGGGGCGGGCAGACCGCCACATCGCGGTGACTGATCCTGAACTCCTTCCTGATCGCGCGATCGATGGCCAGGGCCTCCACCTTGTGGTTGCCGCTAATGGGCCAGACGATGGCCGCCATGACTTCCCATTGCTTCATGTCCTTGTCCAGCTCGTAGGAGGTTGTGATGATGACTATGTCCTCGTCAGGGCGCATCAACGCTGCCCCGATCCCGCTGTGCGCCATGGCCGGGGGAGGAGGTAGAGGCCCTGGGAGCAGGGTGGAAGGCGAAGTCGCGGAGCGGACCAGGAGAGGTCCCCTGGCACGCAAGGAGACGAAGCCGGCCGGCGAGCACTAGAGGGCGGCAGGGCGGTGCGCTGGCGCTGCTTGAGGGACTTTGAGGCTCGACGAAGGGGACAATCCCGCTCTTTATGACCGGAAAGGTTGCAGGAGAGGCAGCGGATCTTGTCTCGACAGGTAGGGGCTTGGTGGTGGTGAGAGGGGGCGAGGCATCGAGCGCAAAGGCCCTCCGTTCGCCTTTTGAAGCGAATCGCAGCAGCTTCCGCTTGTGAGCGCTGAAAGGAGGGGGGTGGCAGCACCGCGTCATGGCGGCTTGAATGCGCGTCCCGTCGTGGACGGCGCAGCTGGACGGAGACCCATCCCTCCTCATCTCGGCTAGAGGGCGCCGCGGGTGAAGGGGACGGGCCTTCAATTCGCTCAATCCTTAGGGCGCTGGCCGGCTACACGATGAGGGAGCGCACAACATTTAAGGCGCAGACCTTACCGGCCGCATTAATGGAGCCCAATCGACCGTTGGGCGGCGCCGAGGAGGCGCGTTGACCGGTCCGCGACCGGGAGGCAGACGCAGGGGCCGAGTCTGGCACGCACTCGCTGTCGGAGGAGACCTGGCGGACGTGGCTAGACGGGGACGAGCCTGCCGACGACTGCGCCCGAAGCAGATCTGGATCGGCCAGGCTCGCGGAGGCGCGCAGGAGGTTGCGCCGTTGCTGAGCAAGAAACCATGCCGCCTGGAGTGACAACCTTATCGTGTCGAGAGGCTGGAGAGGCAGGGGTAGTGGGGGCAGACTGGGATGGCGTCGGCGGTGAGGTGGGTGCAGGGGGCGTCGCTGTCTCCATACCCGAGAGCTCTCCTGTCGGGACTTTGATCCAGTCTCTCTCTTACATACTGTTTAGCATTGTGACCGATTTCTCCATGTAAAGACATGACCCACAAAGCCAAGGTCATCTAGTTCACAATATTCCAGTGCTTCCTTAAATCTATCCTTGCATGACTGTGGTTTCGGCTGTCCCCCCTCCTTCTCCCACGAGTGTAGTACCTCGTTAAAGTCACCAATACACAGCCAAGGTTTATCACTTTGGTTCTTCCGCGTCCTCGGCAGCTTCCAAGTCTTTTCCTTCTCATCACTTTTCGGTTCGCCATATATACCGGTAAAACGCCACACATAGCCATCAGCCTCCGTGATTTCCACGTCTATATGATATTTTGATGCAAAACCCACTTGCTTTACGTTCACTTCATTCTTCCAAAACAGAGCCAGACCACCACTTTGTCCCTCACAATTTTTAACAATCAAAATTGGCATACACAACTTTCATCGTAACCAATCAATTCTTGCCCTATCCATTTTTGTTTCGGATAGGAAAAGAACATCGAGATCCTCCCGCTTCTGAATATCCAGAAGCCCATTAACTGTCGGGCTGTTCCCTAACCCCGGCAGTTAAAACCTTCTAGTCTCATTGGGTCCCACAGGGCTGTTTCGACAGCCCCGCTACATAATGAAGTGTATTCTCGCTACCACTCACACTCGACGCCACCTTACTCTTCTTCTGATCATGCTCTTCACCTACTTCCATTTCATCTTGTCTCTTATTCTCCTTCCTTAGAACCTCCTTCTCTACCTTCTCCCCTACCACCTTCCTATCTACCTTCTTGTATCGCCCCCTCTTCCCTTTTTCTCTACTCCTTCCTGACCCTCAACACTCCCTACTATCTTCCCTTCCTTCACCAATGGCCTATCAATTGTTAACGCAAAGTTCTTCCATGTATCATCGTCAGGCATTAGAGCAACTTGTGCTTCATTTGTCCCTGCTCCCTCAGAAACCACACCCATGTCCTTCTGTGCGTGCTCCTTATCTTTTTCACAGGTACGTACTCCTTCTGCCAGCTCAACTTGACTAAACGTGAGTTGCTTTTGGGATGTGTGCTGGTCAGTACTGCTCAGATTCAGTACATCTCTTTTCTTAACGGCCAGTTCCTTATCAGCGATTTCTATAGGATTCATTAATTCATTTTCTCCTTTACCCGAGCTCTTTCCACTCAATTGGTTTCCAGGATAGTCCTTCCTCCAGGACGATCTATCACTCCCTGATTTGCTTCCCATAGTGTCAAAGCCATAGCTATTTCTTCCACCCCGCTCAGACCAACTATTCCTCCCACTTTACTGATTTCTTCGAGGCGGCGTCCACTTTAACCATTTTCCATATTGCGGTTCTTCTCCTTTCTTCAGCTTGATGAAACAACCTCTGTCCAGATGTCCGATGATTCCACACACAAAACAAAAATCTGGGAGAAACTCATACTCAAAGGGACACCATTTCACCCTCCCTGTATCATCCAATTCAATCATCATGCCTCGCATTAATGGTGTCTTGATATTCAGAAGAACTTTGGCACGGAAACATTGTCCTACTGCCATCCCATTTTCCACGCCGTCCACCTCCATGACATCACCGATCTGCTCTTCAATTATTATACTACCATTTTCTCTACTCATTCTTCCTAACAGCATCTTATAAACCCTCACCCAAATTGGAATATGAGTGAACTCATACTCCTCTATACTTTTATTTGGGTCAAAATCTTTGAAGACAAATAAATCCTTGTCAAACCACCACGACCCCCCATCTACCGCCTTCTTCCTACTAGCTTCATGAAAGGTAAAGAGGAAAATATTGTCACCCAACTCCTTGCATTCTATACCTTTCATCGGACAGAAAATCGGCCCCAAAGCATTCTCGATAGTTACACGAATCGCAGGCTTCTCTTCAAAAAGCTTACCGACTGCCTGGGTCGCTCTATGTACCTCCTTCTCTTTTGGACTCCTATCCATCTTGACCCCTCTCTTCTCCGCTTCGGACAACTTCAGTCCCTTTATCATTCCTTCCACGCACTCCATCACCCTTCCAAGCGCCAGATAGGAACCAGACCGTGAGATTGGATCAAAGAAACTAGGCTTTGGTGGTGTAAGATCGCATGCCCTAGCAACACACGAAAGGCTTTTGTGTTAGGCTCGGGAGAGGGTTGTATGGATTTCGCTCAGTACAGAACCCACGCGTCACCGAAGAATCAACGCTGATCCCTTCCGATCAACCAGAACGGAGACGAGCAGCGACCTAGATTAGGATCACTTCCAAATCGCCAAAGAAATCGTCTGTGCGCAAATTAAGGAAACAACCACACACAGGGCGGGCGTTTCCATGCACGTGTGAACCTGGTTCTATCCAACCTGATAGGTCGGAAACATATCTATAATTTTTGATACTTCATGCTTGTTTAGTATCTACTTTGTTTTGTTTTATCTACACTTTAAGGTGTTTTTATATTTTTTGAAACTAACCTATTAATAAGTTGTCACAGTGCCAGTTGTCTGTTTTTTTCTGTTTTTAATGGTTTTAGAAAGACAGAAAATCAATATTCTCGAAATTGGACGAGACAAAAGTCAAAATCAATATTTTACCGTGAGTGACACGAATCCAAAAGACGAGACGGAGACACGAACCAGGACAGCCAAACTCCCCCTAGGCACGGCCAGGGGTAGGCCTACGCCTGGGCAGGGTGTGGCCCCCCTGGTCGCCTCCCGGCCTCGCCTCTTCGCCTACACTATAAGAAATGTGTTAATCTATAATCTTATGATAGTGACCATGGACGAAATCGTTATAGATTTATGACGATTCACACCGGATGGTCGTAAGCTGTTTGAGAGAGCCAAAACCTTAGTAAATTATGACGTTTTCGATAAAAACATCATAATTTCAGTAAACAAAATCATCATAATCTACGTGATATAACTTAGGGGCTTATTTTTAAGTGATTATAACCAAATTAAATTGTCATAGTATCTATAATAAGATATATTTGAATGACTGGTTGCCCGCATCATCAATTATGTCTATGTCAATTTTTGCCTATCTGACATGGCCATGTGTCAAGCTGGCCTGTTTGAGTAAATTGTATGTACATGCCTATCTGACATGGAATCCCCATCAAACTTATATATTAGACCTCTATGTGTCAATTTTTGCCTATCTGACATGGCCATGTGTCAAGCTGACCTGTTTGAGTAAATTGTACGTGCTGACCTGTTTGAGTAAATTGTATGTACATGCCTATCTGACATGGAACTCCCATCAAACTTACATATTAGACCCACTAACCTGACAGGAGGGTCTGGCCAATATCCATGCGGTAAATTATGTGTCAATTCTGACATGGCCATGTGTCAAGCTGACTTGTTTGAGTAAATTGTACGTGCTGACTTGTTTGAGTAAATTGTACGTACATGCCTATCTGACATGGAATTCCCATCAAACTTACATATAGACCCACTAACCTGACAGGCGGGTCTGGCCAATATCCAACTAGTGCTGGTGCGGTACTCAATCTTACATATTAGACCCACTAACCTGACAGGCGGGTTCGGACAATATCCAACTAGTGCTGTTGCGGTACATTATGGCGCAAAAAATTTGGTGCGGTAAATTATGTGTCAATTTTTGCCTATCTGACATGGCCATGTGTCAAGCTGACTTGTTTGAGTAAATTGTACGTGCTGATGGAATTCCCATCAAACTTACATATTAGACCCACTAACCTGACAGGCGGGTCTGGCCAATATCCAACTAGTGCTGGTGACATATTAGACCCACTAACCTGACAGGCGGGTTTGGCCAATATCCAACTAGTGCTGGTGCGGTACACTATGGCGCAAAAAGTTTCAAGCAAGGGCATTCGAACCCGAGACATAAGGGTATCCTCCGTGGAGCTCATCCCCTATGTCACTCATGCATTCTTGTCAAATAAGGTTACTCAACGTATTTGACACAGAACAATTGTTGGGCCTGGGTCTAGAAAGCACGAGGCTACCTTTTCTTCTCCTAATATTTTTTTTCTTTAATTTTATTGCTTCAACGGACTGGCTAATCGGCCCAGATTTCAGTTTCACTTCGTGGTTTCAGCCCAGATAGGTTTCAAACTTATTTTTCTTTTCCTATTAACAACTAAAATGTTTTTTTTTTATTTTGTCGCCAATTTTGCATTAAAGCTCAGAGTGAGATAAACTTAAAATCAATTAGACACATATGTCCTATAATATGACACCACGCGAAGGTTTTAGATTGTTTGAACAGTGGTATAAACTAAAAATCAAATGTTTGTCTGTTTTAAACTAAGGTTAAAACGGCGGGCACGAAGGTTCTTATCTAGGGGATGAGCCTCGCTAAACTTGCACTGGATCTCTGAAAAAGTAGCATATTGTGAGTCTAAAAATGGTTTTTTCAAAAAAATCATGGGCATCAGATATTGTACCTGTAGTTCAAATCGGACCCACTTCCTATCGATTTGGCAGGAATTTGTCTTTTTCACTAGGGGTGGACGGGAAGGTTTGAGATATCCCGGTTGAGACATTTGTCCATGTAAGGTGTCCTATTAGTTTGAAAAAATAGGATGGTAGCATTATGAAACTTTCATTTGGTGGTTGCTTTAAAAACGATCCTTTTTTTGCGCTCGGAAAATGAAAAATGGGTTTTCCGTGCAATAAAAAAGAAAACTTCCTCCTACAAAAAATTTCGCCATCCCATGATACATATGGATGCATAATATGGTACAATATCACAAACTATGCTAATATCCTCGCAATAACATTGGTCATTTGACCCGAAAGCCATAAAACCTCGAACATGATAGATCATTTCTAAGAAGGTTTTTTAGAGACACTTGCAATATACCAAATTTGGTATTTTTACTTGCAACTATAACACATAATAAAACACCATGCGATGGATTTGCGTTGATCACACCGTTTTTGAATTTTTTTTATGCCCGTTTCAAACTATGTTCAAAACGGCGGGCGTGAAGGTTCTTACCTAGGGCTGAGCCTCGCTAAAATTGCATTGGATCTCTGAAGAAATAGCATATTGTGAGTCTAAAAATAATTTTTTTCAAAAAATAATGGGCATCAGATCATGTACCTATAGTTCAAATCAGACCCACTTCCTGCGGATTCGGCAGGAATTTGTCTTTTTCACCAGGGGTGGAAGGAAAGGTTTGAGATATCCCGGTTGGGACATTTTACCATGTAAGGTGGCCTATTATTTTTGAATAATAGGATGGTAGCATTTTGAAACTTTCATTTGGTGGTTGCTTCACAAAACGGTCTGTTTTTTGCGCTTGGAAAATGGAAAATGGTTTTTTCGTGTGACGAAAAGGAAAACTTCCTCCTGAAACATTGTTCACCATCCCATGATACATATGTGTGCATAATATGGAAACAGTATCACAAACTATTCCGCGATTCTAGCCATAACATAGGTCGTTTGGCCTGAAAGCCATAAAACCTCAGACATGATAGGTCGTTTCGGAGAAGGGTTTTTCGAGACACTTGTAATTTACCAAGTTTGGTATTTTCATTGAAACTATTTCACATAATAAGACACCACGCGAAGGATTTATATTGATCGGACCGTTTTTCAATTTTTTTATGCCTGTTTCAAACTATGGTCAAAACGGCGGGCATGAAGGTTCTTAGCTAGGGTCTGAGCCTCTCTAAACTTGCATTGAATCTGTGAAGAAATAGCATATTTTGAGTCTAAAAAATTATTTTTCCAAAAAAATAATGCGCATCAGATAATGTACCTGTAGTTCATATCGGACCCACTTTCTACCGATTCGGCAGAAATTTGTCTTTTTCGCCAGGGGTGGACGGAAAGGTTTGAGATATCCCGGTTGTGACACTGTGCATGTAAGGTGGTCTAGTATTTTCAGAAAATATAGTGTTACAATTTTACAACATATTCTTTACAGATTCTTCCAAAAATGCACCTTTTTGATACTTGGTAAATGGAAATTGATTTTTCGGTTTGCAGCCAATGAAATCACAGGAGTCAGCCTCCCACGGATCGGCAATCTTTGGTCTGATCTAAACCGTTAAACAACCATCCAATGTCCCGCTCATCCATCCAAAGAAGCACACCCTCGCCTCCATGCTAACTTTACCTCGCGGGGCTCAAGTGCGCCATTGCAATTTCCTAGTCCTCACGCATGCACGCGACGCCCTGCCTCCAAACCCTAGCGCCCTCCCCCTTCTGCGCTGCCACCACCTCCACCTCCAAACCCTAGCTGACGGCGCCCGCCTCTACCTTCCCAGATCCAATCAGCGCCGACGCAACCCCCACCCCACCCCCGTTCAACGACGTGTTCCATCCACAGCCAACTCGATGCTCTTGCGCCGCCGCCTCTCCAGCTGCTCCCTCGACTCCCCATCGCGCTCCTCCACCTCTCGCACACTCGTCCCCTTCTACATCCTACCCGATGTTGCCAAGGTGCCGCCGCCACCCGCATATGAAGGATGCTCGTCAGGTCCTGATCTGGCCACTCCGCAATAGGAGTAAAAAGTTAAGTTTCAGCCAGAATAGTATTTTTGGAGAACCGAAAGTATAGAAATTCTGTAAAGTTTGCTTGTTCACGGTTGGTTAACATGAACCCAAATGCTGCAAAATCCTACTGTGAATAGGCATTTTATCAGAATGAATGCTGCTTTTTTCACAGTTTGATTCCATCTGTTTTAGAAAAAGTAGATGTTTGTAGAATACTGGAAGTATGTTTGCATAAGTGAATTACCAATTTAATTTTATGTATGTTAGTTATTTCCTTTCATATGGACTAAAGATGTTGTGCTTCTTCCTCTTTTACAGGAGATCCGGGCCTAGTCAAGTTGAGAAATTTGAAGTGTGGAGCCATGAAACAAAAATTGCAGCTTATTGAATATTTGGATTGAAACTGTCCAACATATTGTAGCAAACTGTAGCTCTTGTACAATAGGCATACCTGTGTTGTAATAGAAGATGTAAAAATCATAATAGACTAGTTTAGTGTTATTTGATGAATTTTATTATTATCCCTCTTTCGTTTGTAATATTGGTAAATAAGATATGGGCTTGATCTGTGTAATCTTGGCTGTGTAGTACCGAATCTAAAGTGGCCAAGGCCCAAATATTATTGCATCGTTAAAAGTCTAGAACGAATAAATTATACTAAATCAAATAGTTCTGTAAAAAAGCCATGGCGCATATAATTTTGGATCTGATTAGAAAATGCTAAAAATAAAAAATAAATGGGCTTAAGAAGACCAAAGCCCAAAAACAAAACCGGTTATCTTATAGAAAATAAAAGGCTGAATTACTGGGCTTAGCCCATATAACGACTAAATGGATCGGGCTGAATTTATATTACAACGATTCTATTTCGTCATAAATTTTGCCACGTAGGATATGCCATGTAGGATCTGACCTGGCGAGGCTGGACAGCCCATGACGATATTGGATCGTCATAACTATTATGACGATCCAATATCGTCATAGATGGTTATGACGATTTCGCCGAAAACATCGTTATAGTTCATTAGTGACGCCCAGCTTTCGACGATCTCAAAATCGTCATAGAATCGTCATAAACGGACTATTGTGGTGATTCTGTGACGAAAATGGAGGGTCATATATAGCCAGACTCCTTGTAGTGCTATAAGAAGCCCCCGATGCAGAAACCCTAAGTACCCGACCAAAACTCCACGAAACCTTATATAGCCGCCGCCACCGTCGTCCCTAGATCGGGGGAATCTGAAGTTCTTCCCGGCACCCTGCCGGAGGGGAAATCATCCCGGAGGCCTTCTCTCCGGTATGAAGTGTGAGTAGTTCCACCTTGGATGATGGGTCCATGTAGTACCTAGATGGTTGTATCTCCTCCTTGTGCTTTCATGTATAGATCTTGTGAGCTCCGTTCATGATCAAGATCTAATCTATTTGTAATCATGCATGTTGTGTTTGCGGGGATCCAATGGATATTGAGATTACTATGTCAGATTGATTAATGGTTTTGTCTTTATGATTCTATCATGTTTGTGTTGTTTGTGATTTTGCATGCTCTCCGTTATTAGTAGCTATCTTGGCCAAGTAGTTGCTAGTGACTCCAAGAGGGGGTATTTATGCTCGATAGTGGGTTCATGCCTCTAGTTTCCAAGGGAAGTAACAAAAATCTCTTCGGTTGTAGATGTGATGTTGCTACTAGGGAGTAAAGAACGGTCTCTTGTTCATGGAACAAGTGGATTGTTTACCTTACACACTTTGCTTAAAGCAGTTGTTTGTTGCTTGCAACTTAATACTGTAGGGGGTTCGGATGATAACCTGAAGGTGAACTTCTAGTCATAGATGTAGTTGGATGGCGGTCTATGTATATTGTTGTATTGCCCAATCGAATCTCATAAGATATTTTTGTGTAGTATTGCATTGTTATGCCTTGCTCAGTTCCTGTCAATTGCCCTGCTGTAATTTGTTTACCCTTCATGCCATATTATTTATCTAAGGAGAGAACCTCTAGTGAACTATGGACCCCGGTCCAATATTTACCATTGATACATCTTCCACTGTTACTTGTTTACTAACTGCAAATCATTACCTTCCACACCATACGTTTAATCCTTTGTTACAGCAAACCGGTGAGCTTGACAACCTCACTGATTCATTGGGGCAAAGTCTTGAGTTTGTGTTGTGCAGGTCTCCGCGTTGGTTGAAACACCTATGTGACGTTTCCTTCCTCCTACTGGTTCGATAACCTCGGTTTCTTACTGAGGGAAGACTTGCTGATGTGCTGCTTCACACCTTGCTCTTGGGGTTCCCAACAGGCTCCACGTCAAGCGCCAAGTTCTCTGGCGCCATCAAGGAGTCATCAACAAGTTTTCTAGCGCCGTTGCCGGGGAAGCTAAGGACATCTTCACAAGGGGAGTCCTCCACTTCCTTTCTCTTTACTTTGTTTTTAGTTTTCTTAGTTTCTTTTGCTTGATTTTGTTTGTCTCTTTTCAAAAACTCCAAAAAATTTAGTTCATGCACTAGATGCTGCTGCTGTTTTTGGCTTGCCCACCTTTTCCAAAATGAACTCCGCTGGGAACACCAAGTTGTGTGACTTCACTAGCGCCAACAATAATTATTTCCTAAGCACTCCTATTGCTCCACATGCTCCTGATGCTACCTTTTATGAAATTAAGCCTACTTTGTTGAATCTTGTGATGAGAGAGCAATTATCTAGTGTTAGTTCTGATGATGCTGCTGCCCATCTCAATAACTTTGTTGAACTTTGTGAGATGCAAAAGTATAAGGATGTAGATGGAGATATTATTAAGCTCAAGCTGTTTCCTTTCTCCTTAAGAGGGAAAGCTAAAGAATGGTTGTTATCCTTGCCTAGAAATAGTATTAATTCTTGGACTAAGTGCAAAGATGCTTTTATTGGAAAGTACTGTCCTCCTGCTAATATTATATCTATGAGAAGTGACATTATGAAATTTAAACAACTTGATAATGAACATGTTTCTCAAGCTTGGGAAAGAATGAAGTCTTTGGTTAAGAATTGTCCCACTCATGGACTCACTGCTTGGATGATTATCTGGACTTTCTATGCAGGTTTGAACTTCTCCTCAAAAACCTCTTGGATCGGCTGCTGGAGGTACCTTCATGGGCCTCACTTAGGGTGCTGCAACAAAGCTCCTTGACAATATGATGGTTAATTACTCTGAATGGCACACTGAGAGTGCTCCACATGGTAAGAAGGTAAATTATGTTGAAGACTTTGAGTGATAAGATTGATGTTATTATGGCTATGCTTGTTAATGGGAAAGCTCCTCTAGATCCTAATAGTGTTCCCTTAGCCTCTTTGGTTGCTCAAGAAGAGCAAGTTGATGTGAACTTCATTAGAAACAACAATTTCAACAACAATGCCTATAGGAATAATTTTAGTGGTAACAACAATTATAGGCCTTATCCTCCTAATAATGGCAATACCTATGGAAACTCCTACAACAATACTAGAAGTGCCCCCTCTGAACTTAAGTCATGCTCAAAGACTTTTTAGTAAACAAACCACTTTCAACAAGACTGTGGAGGAAAAGCTTTTGAATGTTGATAAAAATATTTCCTCTTTGTCTGAAGCACATCCCTCTCTGATTAATAAAAATGGCTGCTAAACCTGAAACCATGGAAAGTACATTTGCTGCTCCTCATGCCATACAAGTTACTATTGATGAAAATATTAGACTGTTAGCCTAACTTCATGCTAAGTGGGAAAGGGAAGCTGAAATTGATAGAAACAATAGTGTGTGCACCATCACTAGAATGGATACCACTAAACCACAAGAAGTCTCTGTTCCTCCTCCTACTATGCCTAAGCCTATTGAGTCTACTACTAGTGATGCTAAGTTGAATTTGATATAGATGGTTGCAATATCTCTGAAGTAATTCTTTTCTTACAAAAGCTTGCTAGAAGTCCTGATGCTAGTGATATGCATGTTGCTTTCACTAAACATATTACGGATTCTCTTGTGAAAATTAAGGAAGAGAAGCTAAAACACAAAGCTTCTATTCCTAGGAAAGTAGAAGATAGTTGGGAACCCATTATTAATATGCAAGTGAATGACTTTGATCTCAAAGATTCATGTGATCTTGGTTCTAGTGTCTCTATTATGCCTAGGAAGATTATGAAATGCTTGATTTGCCACATTTGGAAGATTGTTATTTGGATGTCCCAGTCAATGACAATGCTAAAAAGAAACTAATTGGGGAGTATTAATGATGTTCTCATCATGGTTAACAATGCTTATGTCCCTATTGATTTCTATATTTTGGATGTTGAATACAATGCTTCTTGTTCTATTACTTTGGGAAGACCTTTTCTTAGAACTGTTGGTGCCATCATTGATATGAAAGAAGGCACCATTAAATATCATTTTCCATTCAAGAAAGGTATTGAACACTTCCCTATGAGGAGATAGAATTTGCTTTTTGCTCCTCCTTTGATGTTAATGCTTCTTCATTTGAAAATACTTGATTCTTCTTGCTCTTGTGCCTAACTTAAAGGCGTTACAGAAAAGTACTTGTTGGGAGATAACCCAATAGTTTCCTTGAGTCTTGGAAGTTATTATTTAAGTAATGACCTCTCCTTATACTTTTTTGTTTGCTTTTTGTGCCAAGAATGACCTCTAATGAGATGGAAGTAAGATTTGGGGAGTTGCTGTCCCAAAACAGATTTCTATCCTCCACCAAAACAAATCTGAGGAGTCTCTGTAACTCTGATTAAGTTGAAAATTTACGAATAAATACCCCAGTATGTTAGCTAACTTTTTTTAGTTCAACACTTTTTGATTTGAGCAACATAAGATGTTCAAAAAAATCGGTTTCTACCTGCTGGTCTGTTTTGACAGATTTTTGCCATTATTTGCATTTGCTTCTTATTGATTCCTTTTTGAGTTCTCTTTAGGTGAATTGAGATTTTTGAAGGAGTTGCTACAGTAGCTTGTGTTTTTACTGAAAAGTCTTGCTATTCCAAAGCTTTGCCTAAAGGTCTATTATCTTTTGAATACACTAATGTTGGTAATGAAGATTGTGTGAAGTTTTGGATGAAGGAAAAATTTCAGGTGTAGAGAGAGAATGATGTAATAAGATGAAGAATGGATAAAAGCTCAAGCTTGGGGATGCCACCTCGGTGTCACCCCAAGAAATATCCAAGAGGTACAGGCGTCAAAGCTTGGGGATGCCCAAGGCATCCCCTTCTTCATCAATAAAAAGCTCAGGTTTATCTAGACACTTCGTTTTTATTGTTTCATGCACTGTTGTGTTATTCTTGGAGTGTCTTAGTTTTTTTGCTTTGCTTAGGTTGTTTAGTTTGCTTGAATAAAGTAGTTTGGACCCCCGTTCTTGTTGTGTTGTTTGCAAAATAAGTTGCTTGGTGTTGGAAAGGAGTAGGAAGTTTTTGCTTGATAAATGCAAGAGGAGCTTGCATTGACTGTGACTTAGACTTTAGCATGACATGATAGGTGTTGTTTTGACCTTATGCTTAGTGATTATTTCTATAGCATGCCTTGATCCAAACAATTGGGATTGCTTAGTGTGCCTTGAAGAAATTATGCGTTGTTTTAGCATACAAACGCATAGTATTGTGGTATTCTCCTTTGATGCTTTGCTTGGGTTGACTTGGCACATGCTCACACCATGTTATGACTATGAACAAGTCACCATAGCCTTGATCATTTAGTCCTTGACTTGTAGTACCACTCTATGCTTTGATTAGTAATGTTTTGTTGCTCTGCATGATTATGGCCATTATTGCTCTCTTAGTTGGTTGCTCCCAGTATTTTGCTAGCCTCCAATTGTATGAGTAAATTCTACTTATGCTTCCAACTCCAAAGAAACCAAGTTATTCCAAACTAATGCACACTTTATATTCTTTGCCCCTAATAAACTTGAACCATTGTGTTAGCTATGTTGTATATGCTTGCACTTATACGTTGGAATTAGCAGAACCGTGCTGTCACGGGGAACGTTTTCAACATTGCACTTGTACTTTGTACTCAGTTGATATCGTGCTCTTTTGTCTATGGATGTCACCAGTGTGAAATAAAGGGGGAACTTGTAAGTCCATGGAGTATGTATTTTGTGTTAGAGAAACACCTGGGCCGCTAGCCTAAGAGATGCCTAATCATGGTGGAAACTTGTAGCATCACCATAGTGAGCTATCTATGAAGCATCCTCAATAAAAAGCTATCATATAGTAAATAAAAAGATCGCTAAGATGCTCATTGTCTTCTTGCCTTGTCATTTTGGTTATGGGATAGCTCCTGTACCATGTGCAAGGGATACCCCGTTGGCGGTTCTCTATGATACGCATGTACTTACAATGGAAAGAACTTGCAGGTGACTAAAGTTGAGTAGCATGAGGTGTGGCCCTCATATTCAGGGGACTTGAGATTGCCAACTTATACTTTGTCAAGCATATACTCCATCTTTGTTCACTTTAACCTTAATCACTTCAAGATGCTTATGATAGGGGCAATGAGGGCTGAAAGCTAACAAGTACCATAATTTTTGGAAGCTCTTTTTGAAACTTAAAATTCCTGCTTCTTTTATGAAAGGCTCTTCTTCCACCATTATTTGAGTCTCCACCTTCTACTTTTAGGCACCATCGAGAGAGCATAGTTGTCATTCTATGTGCAGTGTTCCAAAACTTATTGATTGATGCATATTGTGATATTACTTGTTCTTGTGCTACTTGTTTCTAGTCACCCTTGTGAACTTTGAAGGTGTCCTATGCATCTATTTTCTACTCTATGAGGGACAATCTGAATGCCACTATGCCATGTTTTCTATATGTGAAACAAACAAATGTTCTTCAATGCTTGTTATTCATGATCTTTATTTGTAGCCTTTCATGTTACATGCATAGTTACTATGTCTTATTGTTAGAACTCCATCTTTCATGCATATGTTTAGAGTTCTTTGATCCTAGCTTTCAGTGCTTGCAAATGGTTTGATCTTGGTTTTGACGGTGCATGTCACCTCAAAAATTATTCTTTTTATCACTTACCTACTCGAGGACGAGCAGGACTTAAGCTTGGGGATGCTTGATACGTCCGAAACGTATCTATAATTTTTTATGCTCCATGCTTATTTAGTATCTACTTTGCTTTGATTTGTACACTTTGAGGTGTTTTTATATCTTTTCTGGACCTAACCTATTAACAAGTTGCCCCAGTGCCTGTTGCCTTTTATCTTCTGTTTTTGCTTCCAGAAAGGCAAAAATCAATATTCTCGGAATTGTAAGGAACAAAAGCCAAAGGCAATATTTTACCATGAGGGACACGACTCCAGAAGACGAGACGGAGACACGAACCAGGGCAGCCAAACCCCCCTAGGCACGACCAGGGGTGGGTTCGCACCTGGGCAGGGTGTGGCCCCCTGGTCGCCTCCCGGCCTCGCCTCTTCGCCTTAAGAAGCCCCCGATGCAGAAACCCTAAGTACCCGATCAAAACTCCATGAAACCTTCTGTAGACGCCGCCACCGTCGTCCCTAGATCAGGGGGATCTGAAGTTCTTCCCGGCACCCTGCCGGAGGGGAAATCATCCTAGATGCCTTCTCTCCGGTATGAAGCATGAGTAGTTCCAACTTGGACTATGGGTCCATGTAGTAGATAGATGGTTGTATGTCCTCCTTGTGCTTTCATGTATAGATCTTGTGAGCTCCGTTCATGATCAAGATCTAATCTATTTGTAATCATGCATGTTGCATTTGCGGGGATCCGATGGATATTAAGATTACTATGTCAGATTGATTAATAGTTTTGTCTTTATGATTCTATCATTTCTGTGTTGTTTGTGATATTGCATGCTCTCTGTTGTTAGTACCTATCTTGGCCAAGTAGTTGCTAGTGACTCCAAAAGGGGGTATTTATGCTCGATAGTGGGTTCATGCCTCTAGTTTCCAAGGGAAGTTTCAGAAATTTCTTCGGTTGTAGATGTGCTGTTGCTACTAGGGAGAAAACAACGGTCTCTTGTTCATGGAACAAGTGGATTGTTTACCTTACACACTTTGCTTAAAGCAGTTGTCTGTTGCTTGCAACTTAATACTAGAGGGGGCTCGGATGATAACCTGAAGGTGGACTTCTAGTCATAGATGCAGTTGGATGGCGGTCTATGTATATGGTTGTATTTCCCAATCGAATCTCATAGGATCTTTTTGTCTAGTATTGCATTGTTATGCCTTGCTCAGTTCCTGTCAATTTCCCTGCTGTAATTTGTTTACCCTTCATGCCATGTTTTTTATCTAAGGAGAGCACCTCTAGTGAACTATGGACCCCGGTCCAATCTTTACCATTGATACATCTTCCAGTGTTACTTGTTTACTTGCTGCAAACCATTACCTTCCACACCATACGTTTAATCCTTTGTTACAGCAATCGGTGAGATTGACAACCTCACTATTAGTTGGGGCAAAGTCTTAAGTTTGTGGTGTGCAGGTATCCGCGTTGCTTGCAACACCAGTGTGACGTTTCCTTCCTCCTACTGGTTCGATAACCTTGGTTTCTTACTAAGGGAAGACTTGCTGCTGTACTGCTTCACACCTTGATCTTGGGGTTCTCATCAGGCTCCACGTCAAGCGCCAAGTTCTCTGGCGCCATCAAGGAGTCATCACAACCAAGCGCGTCCACTTCTTTTTCTTTTTGTTTTTCCGAAACGCTAATAAGCGCTCGGTGGCCGGTTTGTCAAACCGAGCCACCGATTCTCCAACGTTCAATTGTCATCGTGCCGCGTCTCCCCTTCCCACGTTTCCGACATATTTTACCTGGGGATCCCACCCGCGCGCGTCATTGTCGGCGTGCGAAGAGCCGTTTCTCCCTGGCTCTCTCTCTCTCGCGTCTGGTCTCTTCCTCGTCTCCTCTCTCCTCTTCCTCTTCCCCATAAATCAGCGGCGATTCCATGGGCGGGAGCACTATTTCCAGGTGCTGACCGGTGGAGAGGGGAACGCGCGTGAGGAGGGCATCCTGTGTGTCGTCGGAGAGTTCCCAACTTGCGAGGAGAGGGAGATCGGTGGCGGTGGGCAAAGTGGCGGAGTAGATCGGTGGCGATTCTGCCGGCGGAAGTTCCATTTCCAGGTGCTGACCGGTTGAGAGGGTGACGCGCGGGACGAGGGCGTCCAGTGCGTCGTCGGAGAACCACCCGACGTGCGAGAAGCAGGAGATCAACGGCGGTTTGGCAAGGTGGCGGAGGAGATTGGCGATGTATATCGGTCGGTGCAGCAAGCGTGCTGGTGCTCGGGGAGGACGAGGAGCGCAGAAGGGCGTCAAGTTCGGCGAGAGAGAGTGCTCTGACGACGGATTTCTTATCGATTCAACCCTGCGGGGCTCTCGTGTTTGGTGAGTTTGTACTCCTGAAATCCATCGAATCCTACCATATTTAGCCTTCTACTGGAGTTTTTTTTCTGTGGATCTAAATCTTAGGAACTAGGATACTTCTATTTAATCGATGAATTTCTTAGGTTTTATGTAGTACATGAAATCCCCATCTCGATTTGGCATGCGCGCGTTGCTTAGTATATGTTTGTGTTCGAGGTTTCTAGTTATTGATAATACCGTGAAATCTGTTGTCGATTTGCTGGTGAAATCTATCCATGTGCATGTCACTGTAACACAGTGAAATCAGGTGTTTGTTTCGATTATGTACAGAAAGTTAATGAGAGTGAGTTGGGGAGAATTATTATCCATAGTTTGTGACCTGATGTCACTTAGTTTGTGAGCTGATGTCATGTAGCACCCCGGGTAAAACCACTACTAGAAAATCGCATGTCTTTATCTGTGCATCATCATGACATCATCATGCATATTTCTACACTAAACTATTTCTCTAAAATCCTCTATTTGTTTTATAAATATCCCCGTATTTTATTTCAAATCAAACCCTCGGTCCGCCTGGATCTTTTGTTTGCCTAAACTATTTTATCAAAAGGATATTTAAAATTAAATAAAATAAATAAAACCTAATTTTGTGGGGGAGGCAGTCCAGTCGGCCAGGCCCAAAAGCCCAACCAACTAGACCACCTACAACCCCAATAGTCAAAAACCCTAACAGGCTAACCCTCAACTACCTACCCCAAACCCTAATCCTACCCCTCCAACCACATCCCTCCTCCCCGCCGCCGCCACTCACCACCCGCGCGGCAACCCGCAACACAACACAGCACACACGCACATGCCCCTGTCGCACCACACAGCCACGCAACCACCCACAATCGCGTGAGACCGACGCCACCCCAATCCACTGCAGCGCGAGGCCACCCTCCTGTGGCAACCCCTCTGTGAAACCGGCCCCACCTCGATAGCGACCCCCCACCTCTCGCTCGTCTCCCTCGACGCGCCTGACCCCCGCTCGCCTCCTCCTGTAGGGTAGCGCCGCCGCCTGGGGCTCAAGCACGCGAGCTCGACCCCCTACCAGCGGACGCCTCCTCCCCGTCTTGGTCACCCATCCCCAACCCCGTCGTCCTCATCTCCTGCTGCCGTCGTGCGCCCGCCTCCTCGCCTCGTCTTCGGCCGTCCTCTGCCCGACACCGTCTCTGGCCAACCACCTCGCTGCCAAGCCCTGCTCGCCTCCCCGTGGCCTCATGAGTTCCGTGGCCGCCCACTCGAGCCCTATTCCGCGTTGTCGCCCGCCAGGGCCGCCAGCTTCCGCTTCGGCTCGTCTCTCGCCGGCCGCATGGTGCCCCGCCGCCAGGAGCTCTACGAGCCGTCGCCGCCCCCTCCTGCACGGTCCCCCGTTTCCCGGCTTCTGCCTCCCCATCTGCAAAGGCCTCCGTTGCCAGGGGTCCTGCCGCTGTGGCCTACCCCTTTGCCCCTCCTCCAGCGGCCGAGCACGCCTCACCCTGCCGTGGGCCATCCTCCGTGGCGCCTCCTCGCCTATGTCGCGTCCTGCCTCCGTCCTCGCCTCTTCCCGTTGGTGGTAGTTTGTATCTACAGTGAGTCCTCTGTCCTCATCTGTGGGCACGTGAGTTGCTTTTGTGCCTATGTTGTTCGGGTGCTGATGCAAGTTCTGTCCGTGTTCTTTGTCGAACATAAGATCTGTTGGTTGCAGTGATTGTATTCGCGAGGGACCGAGACTGAAGTCGGCAGACCATCAAAACCAACGTAAGACCACCACCGACAATTGAAGTCAAAACTCGATGAACGCCGTCACGGATCCAAGGATTGCACCCTCCGTATTCGGACCCTAAGATCGTCAACATGGAACAACAAGACCGATGAATCAGCGCAAGATCTACTCGTCGGAGCGCCAAGTCCCGACCCTCGGATCCGAAGCCTCGAACCTGTCGAACCCTCGGAACCCACAAGATCGCCGAACCCATGTGTGACCCTTTCCCGAGCCCCTATTTTTATAAATGAGATATACTTGTTGCATCTAAAATTTCCATGATTGCATACATATTGTTGTGGTTTGGGGGCCTTATGACGATTCACCTAAATTAAACATGGAGGCCATATGCGAGCGAATCTAGTCTAATATTGGCTCCATTTAAATTTGTATAGCGAACCGGTGCGATATTTTGCCTTGTTAAGCCAACATTTAAATTGCGGGTATCTAAATAACTTGAACCACTTAATATTTGTCGGGACCTGGTTCCCCTTAATATTTCCTAATTGCATCGCATCCTTGCCATGCCATACATCATACATGCATCATGTCCGATCTTTTGCCATAGTATTAAATAGTGCATCCGGTGTTTGTGCTAGTTCTTTGCTTCTTCACGGATTAGGCTGATGAGTTGATGCGAGTGTTGACCCGATCTTCGGATGAATCTTTGGCAATGTTTTCCAGGCGAGCATTCTCCCTCTTTCTACCTATCATACTCTTATAGTCTTTATTTCCTCCTGTTGATCCATTGCTATCTGTGTTGCGATGCTCTAGTTTTCGTACCCGTGGTATCCCTTGCAGCCTTATATTGCCTTGGACACATCCTATTACCTGTTGTTTGGTGGATAGTTGGACTTGCGTGTCGTAGTCGCTTGCTCAAGTGTTGTTGCGTGTTGTCAAGTATCACAGTTGTTGGAAGACTGCCATATGCTTTATGTTGGAGATGATCATGGCTTTAATTATCGTTTAATAACTAAAATTAAAAGTAGGTAAAGAATGCAGAGGCACAGGTGGGCAATAGATGTTATTTGGTTTTTTAACCGTCCACTTGTGTCCCGTAGGACCCCGAGTACTTGATACCTGTTCTTTGAATATTCGCACTATCTGCATGTGGGACCATGAATCCCCCTAGCCAGAGCTTGAGTCATATATTATTTCTTCGGGCCACAAAGTAGTTTGGGGCTTTATTACTATCCTGTACTTATGCCATGCTTTACTACTTTATTTATGATTGTGCGTGGAGCGCCTGTACTATTTAGGAACAAATGTGGAACGTTTTCGCGGTATCGACAAGCCCAGTCACACTTTCGGGTTCCCAGTCGTTTACAGCCATTGGCACAAACCTCTGGGTCTGTCTCGGAGCTGGCCAAGTTCGTCGCGGGTAGCTTGGTGGGGTGGCCCCCTGAAATTTATATGAATCTTGCAATTGCTCTGTCGTGATGCCTCGTTGGGTTTTTATTTGGTTTTTCTCGAGGTTGATCGTACGTGTGTTGCTATTTGTGCCCCCCTGCAGGGTAAAACTTTCTGAAAGTCGTGTCCGCGGTTATGGACGACTTGGAGCACAGTATCTCGATCATAGAAAACTATAACTAAAGTAGTGCTATAAATTTGACTTTATAATGACTAGTAATCAGCTTCACTATAATAGAATGGCTAAATAAAAGGGCCAACAATTGCTGGTTTGGGTTGTCACCTGTTACTATTGTATCTGACTAGTAAGTATTGCAACTACAACGGAATGGCTAAATAAAAGTGCCAACAACTGCTGGGTTTTGGGATACCTCATGCTATATGTATCTGACTAGTAAGTATCCCAACTACAACGGAATGGTTAACTAAAACTGCCCACTGCTTATTATATCAGGATGACTCATGCTATCTATATCTGACTAGTAATTGCCGCCACTATAACGGAATGAATAAAGCTGCCAACTGTGTGAGTTTCTCGGTTGACTCCTCGTTTGGTCTCGAGGGGGAAACACCAGGATGGGTATGCTTGGTGATAGTTTCAGGTTTGATCCGAATAGGTCTTTCTTATCCCTATCTGATAGCCGCCAGTTGAATTGAGTCTCTATAGGTTGTTTAGTGCATGCTGTGTTGCCGCTTCAGTCCACCATACCTATGTAGGCGAGGACCACCGAATTCTAGTCTCGCCGTGTACTGGCCTCAATACTGACCGCTCTCTTTTTCCTTTGTCCTTTGTCGGCACCCCTTTTTTTAAGCAGGTTTTGAGATCGACGTCATTAGCAGGGTCACCCTTCCGGCTTGGCCTGGGCAGGGTTATGGACGCCATTGGTTATTCTTCAGGGCTCTTAGCCCCATTTGCATCTTGTCCGTAGTCGGATGTTGTATCGTTTTCCAGGTGATTTGGATCTTTATATTGTATATCTGTATTCTTGACTCTTTGAGTCATTGTTGTATATATCTGTTCTGTGGGTTCCATCGTAGACTATTGTGTAATGATATTACTTTGTTTTCCACCCACACGAAAGTGCCTGGTGGGCACCTTTGAATAGTTTCTATGCGGGTTTGGCGGGAATTGCTGAAACTTGTATAGGGCTGATTCTGAGGGTGTTACATGTCACTTAGTTTGTGACCTGATTATGTACAAAAATTAGCTAAGTTGTTTTACTGTGGTCACTAAGTTCACTAGCTTATATAGTTAGTTGTGTACATAGGTGTTTTCATTTGGTCTGTCATTAAGTTGTTAAGTTTTTTTCTTGCCTAAATGGAACTAAATGCTAGCCTAAATGCAACTAAGCAAATATGCACAAGCAACTTGGTTCACTAAGTTTGTGACCTGATGTCACTTAGTTTGTGACCTGATGTCACTTAATTTGTGACCTGATTATGTACAGAAATTAGCTAAGTTGTTTTACTGTGGTCACTAAGTTCACTAGCTTATATAGTTAGTTGTGTGCATAGGTGTTTTCATTTGTTCTGTCACTAAGTTGTTAAGTTTTTTTCTTGCCTAAATGTAACTAAATGCTAGCCTAAATGGAACTAAGCAAACATGCACAAGCAACTTGGTTATTTTAGTTAGAAATTTTATTCACGTTCTTATTAAGCAGAGTGAGAAACTAATTGCACAAGATCAGTCAACTTAGGTATAGTTAGGAGAAACTATTTGCTGTAGAAAACACAACTTATGAATGGTTGTTGCTTTTCAGTAAGTTCATATATCTATCTAAGTTCATATTCCATTATACCTATCTAAGTTCATGTTCTAATATATATGATTAGGTAGTATCTAATTGCCCCACCATCTTAACTCCCTTTTTAACATCATTGTCAGCAAAAAAGGAGGAGGGATGACTAATCATTTCCTGTGGCTGCAACTACCAACTGTACCAGTAGACGGACGTGCATCAACTGGAGCACAACAACGCGGGGGTATAGCATCCTAGTGTTATCATATTTTATTCCATGTTCTTTTATTAGCTTGTCTCATTTTTGGTTTTGTAGCACTGAAAACTTGTGGTTTTCATTTTCTGCAGACAACAGGCATGGTTACAAACACTGGAAATCCTGGTAGAAGGACTGCCCCAAACATTGCGCCCAATTCAAATAAAGTTGCTCCTGGACCTTCTGTAGTTCCAGCACCTGCAAGGAAGAAGACGCAGACAGTAGTTCCTCCCAGAGATTTTGTAGTTAATGCCAGACCTTCTGTAGCTCCAGCTTGTCCAAGGCGAAAGATCCAGGCGGTGAGTGCATGCAAATATTTGTTTATTGATTTTATTTTTGTCAATTCTCACATTTTAGTTAACAGTTTTTGCATGTTCTCTTTTGCAGATTGGCAGGAATAGAGCTTCTCCTGCTAGATTATTCAAACTGAACAAGCTTTTAAGTAAAGAACAGAGGGATCTCATCACAGAATATGGTTGGGGAGGCATGTTAATGGTTAAAACATCTGAAATGCCTGTGGTTGTTGTCCTGTTACGACCCAATAACGACTGAGCTCGCAATTCCAGGGAGGGGGACAATACCAGTAGATGCTAATAGCTTCCACAAGGTTTTCGGGCTCCCAAATGAAGGCTTGCCTGTAGTATACGAGATGGAAACTGAGCCAATTTCCTTCATGAATGGAATCTATAACATTGAGGGTGGGTCATCACCAGAGTGGAAGTCATGGTGCAATATGATCAAGGACACGAATGGGGTAGCTAACCTAAAATTCCTAAGGGCATATTTTGCTGCTGTCATAAGCTGCTTCATTTGCCCAGAACTAAATCCAGTATCAGCCCTAGGTGTTATCCTAGCATAGTTGACCTCATTCTGACTCGGAGAACAAATTTCTGCTAATTTGTCATTGACCAAATAAACACAGAAGTCAAGAAGATGGGTGTTTCGAAGAAATCGGTGTGCTGTTTCCTACAACACCTTATGGTACGTTGTTACTTTTCCTTATTTTTTTCAATTACAATTTTGGACAAACCAAATTTGTGTTTGTTCGCCTTTCAACATCACTGGTTTTCACTCTTGCTTCTTGTTTTTTTTGTCTATGTAGATCCTGTACCTTGATTCTCTAGACGTCGACGAGCATGTGCCATCAGCGGAAGATTGTGCCATTTGCACTGCAGCATGGGATGACAAGCTTATACAAGCAGTTGTACATAAGGATACAAAGTCAAATGGGGAGTTTGAAAAGCTGAGGGTAATTATTATTACTTTCCTTCAGTTTTTGTTTTCAATTCTATGCGACAACTATGGACACATGTCATAATTAATTTACACTTTTTTTATAGTTCAAAGATGGTGTCGGGTTGAAAATCAGGGACAGTCTATTTGTTGGGATGACCAGGACTGAAGAATTTGTTTCATCAAAACTTTCAAGAAACTTTCCATATGAGGTACGCCATTTTTTACCCGCTTCATACTCCCTGTAATTTTTCCTTCCAACTTAAGTACTTAGTTTGTCCCCTATCTCTTAGACCATTGAATTTTGGTTATGAAGATCAGTATGCAACATACTGATCTTTTCGTTGCGTTTCTGCATATCCACTGATGTAGTTTAGCTATTATGTTTTTATCCTTCTAAGTTGTTTTACCAACATAGTGAAGTTACTCTTTTAGGCTCTAATTCAGTTATTCACATGTCGTACCCTAAGTTGCATACAGATACCTAGTAAAGTTGTATGGTAACTTCTGGTTAGTTTATTTTCCTTAAAATCCATGCAACCAAGTTGGTTCCATAATTCATCTAGTTGTTTCTGTTGTACCCCTACGTTGTAGCAGGACCCATATATAGTTGTATGGTGATTTTTGGTTAGTTATTTTTCCAAAAGTCAATGTAGCCAGGTTGGGGTATGTGAATCATGTGAGTTGCATTTTTTCATCCCCTCAGTTGTACTGTGATTGATATTAAGTTGTTTTATTCATCATAGTGAAATTGTTTTTAGCATCTAGGTATGTCAATCACATGAAAGACTAAGTTGTGACTTTTTTTTGGTTTTTAAAATCTTCTTTCTGAATTAAAAACCATAGTTGTTTTATTACCAAAAAATGCTAAGTTGATATTTGTTCAACTAACTTTGTCACTAAAATGTTTGGGAAAATGTATTCACACAGAACTACTTCTTAGTTGTTTCTGATTTAGTAGGGAGTAGCTTTTAGTTGCTTTTTATCTCACTGTTTTTTACTTAGTTGATGCGTTGTTTTGTGCAGAAGAAAAGGAAGCTTGTTGTAATGATTGGGGAGTTGTGCACCAACATTTCAAACAGGGCGGGGACATTTGTAGAACAATTAGGTGAACTAGAAGAGGAAGACAACATGAAGAGATTTATCGATGGCAGAAAAAGAAAGAGACAAAGATAGGGGCCAGCTGATGAGAACGATGACAGTGATAACGAGTACAATGTAGATGATGGCAGTGACAATGAAGATGAGGACAGTGAAGAAGAAGACATGGATGAAGGAGATGCAAACACAACTAGAGAACCTCCTAATGCTCGGGATAGGGATGAAGACCGCGATGTTGACTTGGAAAAGATGCCCAGGAGATCACCAAGGTTCATAAACAGAAACAACACATCAGCTAGTGATTCCAGGAAAAGGAGCATGTGTAACAACGATAGTGAATATGGGTTTGAGGGCCCAAAAGAGAGCCACCATGGCGCAGACAACCTCACAACGCAGGGTTTGATGCAGTCTTCTAAGCAAACAGAGGTCCCGTAGCCTGAGTTGAGCCCGTTCTCCGAGCTCAGATAGTTTGGATCAAGTGAATCTAGTACTATCAGCATGTCAAACAACCATCCTCCAGTAGTGTTTGATATGTCAGCAAAGATCTACCCAAATGCCATTTTCATGGCTGAAATATGGAGGGCGCAACACTCTTCTCCTGCAACAACATCGATAATTGGTCTTTTCCATGCAGATCCAGTTGTACAGAATCTACAAGCAGAGTGCATTGTGCTGGATAACTTAGCAATCGGAGGTGATAAACAAGTAAACAGGAACATGAAGCAGAAAGCAGTTGTGCATTAAGGAAGACCAGTTGGCGGGAGCACGGACATGCATTCTGAAACTGCACAGCCTGAACCATCAGCAAAATGTTTCATCTCAAAGGCAACTGCTACAACTGAAAGTGTGCATTTAGTTGCAAAAGGTGCAACAACTATGTATAGGGCAGTTTCAACAAACCAGGAGGGATATGCAACTAGTACCCGAGGAACAGCAACTGAAACTATTGGTGCAACAACTAACAACCAGCATCATCCTACAAATGAAAGTGGTACTCAAGCTACACCAGCGACAATCCAAGTCATGCAGCCCAAGGTTGTGTCATCCGTCCCAACACGGAAAACTTGCCCGCCACCACAACCTAAGTCAGCACCACCCATGGCAACTACAGTAATGACTGATTTATGGTAGCAAGCTTGTGACCCGCCATCTTTTGATCTTTGTTTTGATAGTCATCCAGAGGAAAATGATCACGGAGTTGCTAATATAGTGGTATCGCCACCAAAAGGAGGGATTACATGAGTGAACCTGAACAAAACAAGGTTCAATGAGTATGATGATGATTGGAACACGGAGATGGAAAAGGAGGCCATTCAAATCTGCAAAATGGTGGAAAGGCAAAAGGGTTTGAAGGAAGAAGCTCCAAATGTTGCGGTGGAGAAACAACTTGATGTACACACACCATCAACAACTGCCAATAAAGTTGCGTCATGCACAGATGGTTCTGCTAGTAACTTACCAACATCTGTTGTGAAAAAAAGATCATCAGACTGCCCGCATGCCTGAAATCATCTTATATAGATTATTCAAAAAAGAAAACATATGCTTGTTCAGATGATGTGAAAGAAGTCTACTCTCTTGTCACAGCTCATGCAAAAAGAAATGGAAGGGGTCAATATAGAGACACAAGTCCAATAATAGTCAACGTCGAGAAGTACTTTGTCTCTTTACAAGAGCTAGCAAACTCTATGATGTCATGTTATGAGTTGAATAACATTGTTGTTGAACTTGGATTGGAAGAAATCAACCATTCAATGGACAGCTTAGAGAAGAAGGTGGTGATGCCTTTGAGGATGGACGTAAGCAACTCAACATTTTTTAATTATTTTTTCTGTGGACGTCAATCAATTTTTTTCGCATGTGCATTAAGTGATTTTTATTCTATCATAGGGCCTACTTATACATGGGCAGTTGGAAGACAAGGAGCTTAAGAAACACTTCTCAAAGAAGGATGCACAACTAGACAAGAAAAACCTTGTACGTTGTTTTTTCTATGGTCACGAAGTTCACTTCCAGATATAGTTAGTTGTACACATAGGTGTCTATGATTTTGTGTTTTTCTTCTTATTTTTTCTTCTGATCATCCTGTAGAAGTTTTGTAGCTAGTCCAATTAAGTTGGCTTTACCGTCATGCTAAGTTGTTTCCTAAATCCGACCAAGTTGGATTCTCTTTGTCATTTTTAGCTTTCCTTTTTATCAGCATGTTAGTTGCTAAGTTGTTTTCTTTTGCGTAGCTGCTAACTTTACTTTTGAGTTCACTAGTCAGCTTAATTAAGTTTACTTTTGCGTAGCTGCTAAGTTGTTTTCTAAATCCAACTAAGTACAATTAAGTTGTTTTTTCCCACAGTCAAGTTGTTTTCTTAATCCAATTAAGGTTGATTCCCGTGTCATCTTTAGGTTTTTTCTTCTTCCTTTTTCTTTTGATTAGTCTGTAGAAGTTGGCTAGCTGGTCCAAATAAGTTGGCTTCTGCTGTCATGCTAAGTTGTTTCCTAAAACCAACCAAGTTTTATCCTCTTGTTATTTTTAGGTTTCCTTTTTTATACCAGCATGTACGAGTTGATTAGTCATGTTAATTAAGTTGTTTTTTGTGCACCTACTATGTTATTTTCTAAATCCAACTAAGTTTGATCCCCATGTCATTTTTAGGTTTCTTTTTTTTCTATGCGATCAACACGATAATAGTTGACTATGATGCATTTCCAACATTTGCTTAAGTTGCTTACTCAAACTAACTAGGTTGTTCCCGCCACCATGCCTAAGTTGCTTAGCCATCCAACTTAATTTCCTTTACTTTTTTGTCTACGTTTCATGTTGTTTGTCTCCTTTTTGATTTTTTTATCCTTTTTATTAAGTTGATATATTGATGTTTACAAGCATCCATATACATTATATGAAATAGGTTCAAGTTGGTTGCACACTTTTTAGCTTTACCATTCATTTGAAAATTTTAATGTCAAGTTGTCTCATCAGTTTTACACACAAACAGGTCATGATTACAGTATTGGAGAATTTAAGTGATGATCCAAAAATCCTAGTGAACCACTACTGGGTGTTTGTTGCCAATATGAAATGTAGAAGATTCAAAGTTCTTGATTTAATGAGGATAGTGGTAGACAAGAAACTCCTCCAAAATGCTTAGAAAATTAGAGCATCTTTCACAACTTTTTGGAAGGAACACTACCCAACCTCGCGCATCAAGGTTGACAAGTTTGAGGATCAGATGGGTGACATTTTTGCCCCAAAACAAACAACCAAGTAAGAAACATCTGTGCTAGATCATAAGTTGGTTCCCATATTATGTACTAACTAGCAAATTTTATTAGTTTTTGCAAGAAATTTACATGGATGGCATAGTTTTCGAAGTTCTGATATAAGTTGTATATGTACTTTTTGCTAAGTTGTACACCTGAACCTATTAGGTTGCACTCTCCATATGTAAGTTACCTACTAGGTGTATTCCTCTAACACGGAATGCAAGAAACTAGCTTAATGCATCTCAGCAACTGTAACATGCATTAAATACAACTTAAGTGGAGTATGAGTACAACAAGTGACTAAGATACATCCATTTTTCTCAACTAGGTCTCACAAGCAAAGTTGCGTGCTTGATATGATAAGTTGAATTTACCAGCAGTATAATGTTTATAATTTTTGCATCTAAGTTGCCTACCATTAGTACTAAGACAGCTAGCATCAACTATGCATATAAAGGCTGGTTACTAATTTATTTTTCAAATTGTGTTGCTTTTTAAAATGTGAAGAACTTGTTTTGCATAAACTATGCTTTGTTGCTTTTTCAGCTTGACCCTGAGAAATAACATCTTTTTTGCAGCAAAGACTATGGTGTTTTTGCTCTCATGAATGCAGAAAATTGGACAGGCAGAAGATTGCCATATTATGGTCCTAAACATGTTGAAAAAATAAGAAAGCTTATGACTCATCGATGGGTAACTTCTGCTAAAAACACCATCAAGTGAAAGGAAGTTATGAATAAAAAAGAATGTACAGTTTTCCATCAAACTCTTGCCTTTTTTCCTGAATGTTTTCACACTACTATAACATGAATAAATTGTAGTTTCTTAATACAACATTGTTTGCAAAACACAAATAGAAAACAATACATTTAGTTCATGTCCAAGATGAAATGGGGTAGACTACAAGAAAATCACAACTTCTTGCCCAATGATCCTGAACCTAATTCCGCTGTACAAATAGCAGAATTGTGTCCATGCTCATTACACACGGTGCATGCAATAATTCTTTTAGGTTGCAACTCAATTCCAGAAGGAAATCGACCTTTCTTCCGACCTTTTGTAGTCGACTTGGGAGGGTCAAGGATGACCATTGCTTCTTCTGCGGGCTCAACCATACGACCTTGGTCAATTGGTGCCATAGTAGATGAGGGAGGAGGCATATACAAAGGTTGTGCTTCAAACTAACCACTGGTTCTAGTAGACGCTGGAGGTGTTGGTGCTGCTTGAGTAGGACCTGAATTTGTTGTTCGGCGTTTTTTAGGAACCGCTGTAGAATTTTCAAAGTTAGTCGTTGTAGCCACATGGGCTGTTGTGGTAGGTCCTGAATCTGCTCTCCGTTTTGCCCAATGAACTGAAGTAGACTGTTTTGACTTAGAATTATTTGATGCACTGGTTGTGTTCCTCTTCTTCACTTTGACTAGTTGCGCAAACTTAGTTATCATCTCCCTGATGTGTCTACGAGCAATAGCTTCATGTTGTTCTGACTTGCTACCAATCTTAGCAACATTTACAAATTTGGTAGACAAGTTGGCAAATCGCAGTTGCATCCATGATTCCTCTAGCATCACATCATCTCTTGCTGGGATAATTGGTTGAACCACGGGTTCCAAAGCTTGTTGAGTCCACCTGCGCAATATGTACCGCTCCGGTATTGCGTCAACACCAACATGCGTGAACACTTTCAGCACATGACAGCACAACAAACCATCCCTCTCATATTTGCAGCAACCATAGTTGTAGTTGTCATTTCCTCCATTAGCATTAACCATGTAGCTTCTTCCACCATAGGGATAGCAAGTCTGGTTGTTAGGAACTAGCAAGTACATGTTAATTCCCACAAATTGCACATTGTAGCGGCCTATCAACTCAAACTCAAGCCTAAAACGGTGGTAAATGTCCCTGGTGTAAATAGATAAAGCATGCTTCTCAATTGGGAACCGGGACCAAGGTTCCACTTCAAGCACTTCTGTTATGAAATCAGCGTGGCTTTCCCTTCCCAACATCTTTTCCTGAATTTTCTCATATTGTTTCACAAAATGCTTGATTGAATTGTGAGGGTTGATATAACCTTTCAACACAGAGTTGAATCCTTCACTTCTCTGAGTTGATCGCATGAAGGGGAAGAAGCGGTGCCTGAAGTAGCAAGGAACCCACGCATGTGCCCACTTCTTTAACCATGCAAATGTTTCATGTGCTGCCAACCCCCACTTTAGGACCAATTGTGTCCATTTAGCTTCAAACTCCTCCACTGTAATACTTTCATCAATGCATTCATTGAACTCAATTGCCAAACCTGGGTTTCGCCCTAGGAATGCACCGAGCTTTTAATTTGCTTTTTTAATAACATGCCAGCGGCAGTTGCGATGCACATCGTCAGGAAAAACAGAAGCAATTGCTGCCCTCATAGCCCAGTCCTGATCTGTGATAATGTTAGTTGGTTGCTTCCCATGCATGGCCTTAAGAAATTCCCTGAAAATCCACTTGAAACTTTCCTCTTTCTCATACCTTATGAAACCACAACCATGGGATGTTGAAGTGATTTGTCATGAAAGTTGTATCAAAAGATACACAATCATGATATGACTATGTGTATGTTTTTCTCGCATAACTGTCCACCCAGAAAATATTTTCAACTTTATTTTCTTCATCAAACAAAAAATTCGAGTTAAAACCAGGGTCCTTATCTTTTATCTCTGCAAAGTAAGCAACAGTCTCACTCATGTCCCATTCCTTATTTTCACTTCGAAAGTTTGTGCGCAAATTTGTTATATCCCTTGGAGCATATGGGACAAAAGCTTCCGCGCCATAAAACGAAGACATGACTGACATCATTCGGCCTGCAACAAATATAAAACCATACTTTGTTAGTATCATACTACAAACAGAAATACAAGTTTTATGGGGTTTTTTCTATGCGGACAACAACAAATTACCTGTTTCTAAATTGCAATCATGTAGGCATTTTATGAATTATTTTTCATATGATGGTATGTATTTATGTGATCTCAAGTACTTGGAAAGTGAAGGCTTGACAACCATGGAATGATTGTAAGGCTAATGTATATAATGGCATATATAAAAAAACAGATATGTATGTATCCACTTTCACTTTTAAAAGAAAAGAAACCAAATAAATAGTATTTGCTGCTAGTTTGATTACTTGAAATAAGAAATTGCGAGATCAAGCAACCAATCAGGTAGTAATTGCTGTAATGAAGGAGTATATGTATTGTTTGTGAAATTACATGATTTAATCAGGCTGGATTTAATATACATGAGGGGTCGGGAACCTAAAATCCAATCGGCCTGTCTGGCGTCTGCCATGTGGCTGTGGCGATAGATTCTCCGGCGCCGTACTCCGAACAGAGACGAAGAGCCGAACGAACAATCAAGATACGAGGGATAGGGAAGAAGGCTAGAAGCCAGACGTGAGATCTATCGTCGATCGCGACGCACGTGTCCGGCTGTACCTCGTGCGTGGTGTCGATCGCGAATTACCCCGCGTGGCATCCAGGCGCGTCGTGCGAAGCACATAAGCACGGTGGGCCTTTGCAAAAAAAATCCCACGTAGATGTATATACTAGTATATATGCGTACATATTTTTAGGCCCCTCCTAGCCACGGGCCCCTGGCCGTTGCCATGGTGGCGATGGCCTAGTGCCGGCCCTGCTCGTCGATACGCTGGCAGGTTCGTTGTCTCGAGACGGAGCTGTAGCCGCAACTCCGTAGCACACCGACCACCAGAGCATCTCCATCGTCGACGTTTTGCAGCTAATGGTATGCCATCCTCAACTGTAGCCGATAGATCCTTCTGCTGCTGCTGTCTAGTCTAGATAAGAATATTCCAATTAAACAACATAATTTTTTTTTCACACGTCGTCGCTGTAATTTGTTGCTGATCTAACAACCGAGCCGCATCATCCCTATGCCACCGTCTCTTTTTCTTCAGGTCGCGTGCGCTGAGCCTGTAAGCATCGGATCAATTAAAAAAACATCAGATCAGTTCGGATGTGATGTATTAGTTCACAATATCAACTCATAAATTACATATCTTTTGATCTACATGTTTAAATTAGAGGATTCATGTTGCGTTAGACTCGAAATTAAATTCACTATCCCGTGGTATTAATTTTTCTAATTACCAAAAATTTCGAATCTAACAATCAAATTTTAAATTTGAATAGTGTGTTGGCCTTATTTTTCGGATCCATAACTCCGTTTTAGTCGAATCTTTTTGCGTTGGTTTCATAATTGAAATATTTATCTGCCAGTAATCTCAAAACCTCAAAATTATATATGATTAGATATGTTCTGTTGTAATATGAATCTAGGCTTATCTTCTATAATTTTTGTCACACACCCCATAGCATAGAACAATATGAATATACCATGTATAAACAATTTGGAGTGATGCATGTTTTGTTTTGTTCATGTGTTGCATGTTTGGTATTTGATTTCTTTGTTTTTATTTTGGCTCTTTATTTGCAATGGATTCTTATTATTGTAATGTATTCTATACTTTAGATTTATTCGAAGTGCGAGAGTGTCCACGAAGAATTAATCATCACCAAACTATACTAAGTCAAGTTACACCTCTTTCATATAATGTCCTATTTTTGATTCTATGCATGTTTTGGTATTCAAATTCTGTAGTATGCATGTGTAGGATGTTCTGATAGAATTTTTTTTCCTTAGTATTATTTTTGCAAGTGCGATGATTTTGTAGTATGCCATGAATAGCTCTATACTTAGGATTTTTCCTCCTAATAGGTTACCCCTGTTTTTTGCTAAGTGTTGCTTGCTATGCTATATAAATATATAGTACCGTTGGGGGTTCGAAAGACAAGAATTTTTCTAAATATAAAGACTCTCTTGAGCGATCTTTTCTTCTCAAAGCCACTTCAAAATAAAAACTAAGTTTTCCTTCTGGGCGGAATGGTTGTCGGGTCAACGAGTGAGATTTTGGTGGAGGACGGCCGTCCAGGAATCAGAGAAGTCTATCATGTTTCAGAATTCAGAAGCTTTCAGTGCAACTATAATACATATGGGCTCTGTCTTGACCTAATACTTAGTGGGAAACCTTACCTGGGTACCAACATTTGGAGGTTCGGTTGGATCTAGAAGGTAGAGGGCTACTAAGGGAAAGCCTCACCACGGTCTTGTTTATAAAAGGACTTGATCGTGGATTGTGAGTAAACTGCATAAACACTCGAGAGTATTGCAATCTGATCGATCAGCCGTGTTCACGGAAACTGAATAACATTGAGCATCTGAAGGATGGAGCCTTCTTTCTTTTCTAAACAAAGTTTTGAAACCTCATGGCGTGAGTAATATCGCCAATGGGTAGGATTTTGGGGACTTGGTGAGTAATATCCAAGTGTTTGGTTGTTTGGACACTTGGTGAGTAATATCCCCGTGTTCCCATTTGACCCTATTTTATTTAAGTAAATGTTTACAAAGTAGGATAAAACTTTTTATCTTTTCTTCTTACTTAGAGAAAGTTGGCTTTATGCAAAAGAACTCCGAAGCCTACTCTAGCCTTGCATGTAGAGTTACTCTTATTCTTTCCTTGGTGTAATTTGTCAATACATTCAAAATAGACTTCTGATTCAATAGGCCCCTCAAGGAAAGAAAGAAAAGTTCACGCGCGGCCGAGGGCTGGGATGGGCGGATACCCGTTCGCACCTGTGGGTAGGATTGGCATACAGAAAGGTTAGATCGTGCGCGTAGAGACCGCCAAAGCCCATACATGCCCGAAGCGGATCAGTACGTGCTTATTCTGCGACGCGATGTGGATTCCCATCGTCCAACTCAGCAGTCTGACGTGGCAACACCTCTACGCAAAAAAACACCTCTACGTGGTTTGTTGGGCCACATTTCTGTTTACCCGTTGGGCCGTTTGTGTTGCACGCGCGGATAAGAGCGAGGGCTCGCGATACATCGGGAAGGCGCACTCCCGTCATCTCCGACACGGTGTACGTCTGACACCACCCACAGGACTGTGTCATCATGACGCGTGCAGGGACGCGTGCACCATTGTATCAGCGCCGAAGTGTCATTGAATTGTCAACCGACTTAATGGAGCATCCAATCGGTCGCATCGTTGCAGTTCTCTGCCTGTCACATGTGCACAAAACTTCTCTAAGAAGGCAGATCGCACAGTAGGGGAGAGGACGGTGGGGTGCATAAGACTGGTCTGCCTAGGCTTTTTGACTATCTACCTCCACTCGTCATTAGCGCCCTCCTCCCTTTGTTCTTCCTCCTGCTCATCCCGCTCCTGCTCCCTCCCTCTGCGCAGGCATGGCTCCCTCTCGGAAGCGTGCCACAGCGACAATGCGCGAGGAGAGAAAAGAGAGAGCTCGCCGCGCCTCTTTACGCACTGAAGAGTCACAACATATGCTCATGGCTATGCCCGCAGGCGAGGGATCCTCCGGGTAGGTCATGTACTTCTTCTCCTTAATAGTGTTATCCAGCATTCTTCTTCTCCTTAATCATCACCTACTTCTCTTTCTTCAGAGCCGTCGGTTCACCGGCAGACATGTTCCCCCAAGATCCCCGGATCAGCGAGGTAAACAATATACACTAGGGTTTTTGCGACTAGGATTTGGGGTTTTTGCTCCTGGATCTTTTCCACACCGCGCATTTCTGCATAAAGCTCGTGTGCTATAGTGGCACGTTACTGTTGTTCCTGTTCCGTGATAGGACTGAAACCACGTATTCTTTGTCCTAGGAAAAGAAGCCAAAACTCATCAATAAGGTGGATGCTTGGCTTAATGAATGAATAAGCAGCCATAGGAAGAAAATGCAAACACAAGAACTGGAATTAGAACAGCTCAAATTAGCTGTGAATACCCTTATTGAGGAGCGGGACAAGCTGAAAAGGGACAATGCTGCCTGGAAGAAAATGCATAAGAAGATCCAAGCCTCGAACCGACTGAATACATCCATCAACGAGGGGCTCTCGAAGGATAATGCGAGGCTAAAAGATGATAATGTCAATCTCCATGTCGAGAACATGAACCTGCTTCGGAAGCACGAGGCTTCGGTCAGTGAGCAGGTCAAGATCAGGCAGGACATGCTCGTACATCGCCTACGACTTGAATAGATTGAGGACGAAAACAAGCAGCTCCTCGCCAGGCTACGACTGTAATGTAGCAGACTTTCCTCGGTGCTGCTCTACTGAATTGAACTATGTGTTTCTATTTTGCAACTGTAAACTGAACTATCCGAACAATGAGTTGCAACGGGAGACAGCTTTTGTGCAGTCCGAAAACTATCTGCTTTCCTATTGTTTCTATCTACTGGGTGGGACCATGTTGGACAAGTGTCAATTTTGTTGTAAGAAAACCTTAAACTTAGATATTACACACACTCAAACGTGCATTAAAATTCAAATTAGGTATTCCAACCTCAACTTCAAATAGTTGCAAAAGGAGGTAGCCACGATCGGAAAAGAGTGGGTGGGCCACTGGCGGGGGTCCGCAGAGAGAGAGAGAGAGTGAGATTCGTCAAAAAAAGAGAGATTGTTGGCGAATGGGGCCACCGAGCACGTGAGAACCGTGCATGTACCATAGGCATGTCTGAGGCGCACCGTCTGTGTGTGAACTGTGTAGTACCGTACTACCGCATGTCCGCAGTGCACTGTGCGAGCAGGTGCGCATGCGTCTGCTGCTGAACTGTACACATGTGAACTGCGCGAGCATGAAACGTCGGAGTCTCACCATATAGAGACCATCCCTTTGTCTCTCTCCGCCTCCCCTCATTCACTCCATCATGCCACCGCTTCCCAATTCCCCCTAGGCCCCTACCCACTACCCTTCCCCATTCCTCTCCCTCTCCGCTGACTAGGAAAAACCCTTTCCCCTTCCGCTTCCGCTCCACTTCCCATTCCGGCGATGGAGCACCCATCCGACGCTGTCGCCGCAGCGAAGGAGAAGGCCGCGATGCTGGCATTAGCCGCGGAGGAGGCGGCCATAGCCGCGACGGAGGTGGCCAGAGCCGCGACGGAGGCACAAAATGCCGCAAGGGCGGCAATCACAGCCGCAGCGGATGCAAAAGATGAAGCAGAGGCCATTGCTGAAGGCCGGCGATCGGTCCCTCATCGGCTCCCGCCGCTATCAGTACTTGTGTGCACAATCTTGGGAAGCAGCTGCAGGATGACGATGAGGAGGTCGAGATCATCATCATGCCGCCGCCGGCCTTCGACGAGAACATCGTCGATGACGAGGAGGAGGTAAGTTCCAATTAATGGATTATCTGCTTTGGGCCTAGGGTTTTCACTTAGCGTCAGATTCGTTTGTTATCTTTTAAGCTTGGGGCCTAGGGTTTTCACTTAGCGTCAGATTCGTTTGTTATCTGTTACGATTGATGTGTAATTAATGGATCTGTGGATTATTGCTAGCTAGGGTTCGATTATGGACAGAATCGATTAATATCTGTGGATCTGTGAATTATTGCTAGCTAGGGTTCGATTATGGATAGAATCGATTAATATTTGTGGATCTGTGGATTGTTGTTTTCATTTCTATGGATTAATGCTAGCTTATTGACCAACGAAAGTGGATTATCTGCTTGATCCCTTGATTACTTTCTGTTTTGGCTAGCAAGGTTCCAGGTATGGGCAGCAGGAAGTAGAGGAAGCGGGACAGGGAGGAGGCGGCGAGGAGGCAGTGATGTAATGATGTGCCAGTTTGTGTGTGTTGCTGCTGCTGGTTTAAGCAGCATGCTTTTGTTTGAACTGTGTTTATGTTGGCTTCTTAGCAGCGTTTGTGTTGAACCTCTGCCTTATCAAGTTTGTGTTGAACCTTGCTTAATTAGTTTCTTGTTATGTTTCTACATTTTAGATGCTTAATTAGTTTGTGTTGAATCTTGCTTAATTAGTTGCTTGTTATGTTTCTACATTCTAGATGCTTACTATCTACATTTGTTTTTGTACATGCTGGTGTGTGGCGGGATTTCCTATTTCGGAAAGGTTCAAGGGAAATAGTTAAGCAATTGAGAAATAGATGCTGGTATAGATTTGCTACCAAATTGGGCAAAAAGGAATGAATGAGGTGAGCCTAGCAGAGATAGACAAAGAAAGAAAGGAGGGAGGGGGAGAGGGAGAGGGAGGGTTCTTTGATTTGTTGCCAAATTGGGCTGGTTGGTTGCGTTGCCCTATTGTAGCCTTATTTTGCTCTTGTTTCCTTTTTCATATAGTTTTTGATTTACAAACAAGCCTGTTTTGTCTCACCTAAACCTCTTTTTCCAAAAAATGAGAAATCTACAAAAATCCTGTTTTGTCTCACCTGACCCTCTTTCCTTCACGAAATAACCTCAATATTTTTTACACATTCTAAAATACGCAGACTTAGCCCAGCCCAGCCCGTGTTCCTGTGCCTGTGTTATCGCTGCAGCGGCTGCTTTCTTATTTGGGCCGGCCCAACCGCGCCCAGCAGACGCGCGCGGGTATGACGGCGTAGACGTGTTAGGTATTTACTATTTAGTCACTCCACGGTCGCCTCCGCCCACGACTCGCCTCCTATCCCTCCTCACACGAGAGCCTCCACACGACAACAACCTCAAAAATTCCATCGAGGATCGCCTCCAGTATTCAACGCCTGCGACGACACAGGTTCATGGATCAGAGATTCAATGATCAGGTATGTTTTCACCAACTCCTATATGAAAATCTAGAACGAGTGATGTATAGAAATTTTGTCAGATCTAGAGGAAATACGATCAAATTTTAAAAATGCATGACAATCATACTTGTGTAGATCAGATCTCATATGAACTAGTACAATAACACTATATTATATGTTAGCACTGAAAGCATGTCGTGTCAGATCTATATGTACTATTAAGAAAATTGTACTTCCTCTGTTTCAAAATATAAGATGCTTTAATTTTGTGAACAAAATGTATCTAGATTTAATTTAGTGTGTAGATTCACTTCAAACTTGAGTGAACCTACATACTAAAAGAAGTCTAGATACATTTGCTTTACAAAACTAAAACATCTTATATTTTAAAACGGAGGGAGTATTATCTAATGGACACTACTCGGTGCTTTGGAATATCATGCGTGTTTATGAACATGCAAACCGTGTTCAAGTATCTAAAATAAGAGGTGGTAGAATATAGATTTCTTTATTCCAAAAAGTTTGTGTACATGACACTTTCTGGTTAGATCGAGGAGTATGCTCGCACTCGTCATGTGCGTGCCGCTCTTAAGTTGCATAAACCTTTGCATATAAGAGGTATGTAATGTAAAATAAAAAAATTAATGCAGTTATAATATTGCTGCTTATGTATGTATTTGTTACATGCAGGTCCCAGAATAAAGTTCGAGAAAGAATTTGAATGTTTCTGCCATTATGGCAACCGTGTAGCGATGGATGATGCCGAAATTAATGTACTGAAGTATGGAGTTGATAAGAACCTCCCAAAAAGACCATTTTATGTATGCACCATAAATAAATCAAACACCTTGAAATGCAAAGCAAAAATGGTAAAACTTTTGAACTAGTAACAATTTTTCAAAATGTTACATTACTACTATTAGGTACTGACATTTGTATGTATATATTGGTGTAATCTATATGCAGTACTTTTCGAGGAGCTTCACCATGGAGCATATTGTTCTATATATTGAACTACCAGCAAACATTCAAGTATTTTGGAACAATATGGAAGTTGCAAAAGTTAAAATGGTGATGACCAAGTCAAACACTAGAGGCAAACTGAAATGTGGTGCCATGATAACATCAAAGTGGATGGAGGTTGTGAACAAGTTTGATATGAGAGCTGGTGACATCTTTGTGTTTTGGTTCCGTGGTAGCTCGGCTGGCCTCAAGCTCCTTATTAATCGTCTATGAAATCAACATGCACACCATGCAATGTTGGCATGTGTCCACAATTGCCACAAAGTGTTTCTAGCCAACTTAGTAATCACTAAGTTGATGAATTCAAAGTCCTTCGAATGAGTTTCTAGCCAAGGCTATATATCTCTATAGGTTGGCTAGAAAGTCCTTCATCAACTTAGTGCTTATGTGATGATAAAATAGTACTGTAATTTGTAAGTTAAGTCTTATCTCATTTTTATGACTTAATATTACATTAAAAAGTACTAGTGTTAGATCTGAATGATGCATACATTACCCATCCCTAAATCATAACTAAGAATAGTGAAATATTCATATTGTTTAAATTACAAATTCATAAGCTATGTTTTGATGCTAGCTAAATGGACTCAAATTTGGCACAAGGATGTATCACCACATGCCTAATGATGCTAGCATTGTATATAGCCTAATGATGCTAGCATTGTACCACAAGTGTGCCACAAGTGTGATAGGTCTAGATCTGCCACAAGTGTGCTATGACTTTGGATGATGCACACTTGTAGCATGTATAGCCTCATGCCAACATTGCATGGGTTCTTGACCTATGGGAGTTGTCTATGAACACCTTCATCATGTCTGTGGTTGTAAGAGTCAACACTTAGTCAACGTGATCCCACCTAGTTGTTACATCAAACTATACAACTACTATGCCAAATCATGACATTGATTCTAAGTATAAAAGTGGTATGCCCATGGCATGATGCACACTTGTGCCTCATATATCCAAACATTGCATTGGGCTCTAGACACATGGCATGATGCATATTCCATATTTCTGCTAACTTTCTCTCATTTTATTCTTTCTTACAGTAGGAAAACATGGCCATGATCCTTGTGTTCGTGCCATCCCACGAACGGATCGTCATCCGCGCAACTCGCTCCAGTTTGTAACAACAGAACCTGAGCAACACCTATGACTAAATCAACAAACTAAAACAGCGAAGTGCTAACCTGACGAAACTGAAACTCTGACAGACTAACAGCTAAACTGAAGCTGAGTGCGTCGAGCGTGGCATCCAAATTCGCCTTCCAGGCTCTAGCCTCTAGGTGCCTGACGGAGTCCGTAGAGTGGCTTGTGCATGCGCATCGCCTAGCGCCCCTGGCCAGCAGACCCACCCGCGGTGCGTGGCGAGCGCTAGCAGGAGCCGCACGGACTCCAGCCATGCAACAGGCGCAAAGGCGTCCGCGACATCGATGCCCTGCTGCTTCACATATCCCTTTTGGCGATGAGGCGAGGCGGGTGTTCGGTTGCACGATGCCATCCATGGTGCGCGTGGTCATCGGGTGCGCCTCGCGGCGAGGCAGATGTGATGGCGGCGCAGCTTCAGCTTCGGGTGTCGGAGAGGCTAGCTCGGTGCGCGAGGATGAAGCTGTCGGCGGCGTGTGCTCTGCGGGAGCTGGTGTCGATGGAGAGCTGATGCCGGCGAGTCCTGTCCTGCCACCTCAAGTGTAGCGGTACGTAGTGGAGTCGAGTCGAGTGCACGTAGCAGTCCACCGTGAACGCCGTGCTCCCAGGGTTGTACTTGTGCGTGTTCCAGTCCAAGCTCGCGTCCTCGTCAAAGACTATGTTCCGTGTGCGTGTACACGCTTGGCGACGGGATCATAGACACGGTAGCCCTTGGTGCCGCTCTCGTAGCCGATGAAGACCATTGGCGTGCTCCGGTCGTCCAACTTCTTCAGGTGAGGACATGCGCTCTTCACATACGTGCGCGACGTAGCCGAAGCTCCGCAGATACCAAGCCTCATATGTCATCATGCCGGTGACGCTGCACGTGAACGCCCGTTTCAGGTTCAGCACGTAGACCGCTGTCAACACGGTCTCGCCCCATAAGTAATTTGGCATGCCCTTCGCCTTCAGCATGCTTCTGGCCGCCACTACGACCGTCTGGTTGCGCCGCGAGATCACCCCGTTCTGCTGGGGTGATTACGGAGCCGTGAGGTGGCGCTTGACGCCGGTGTCGGCGCACTGTGCACAGCGAACGTGGCTGACACGTGAACTCACCGACGTGGTCCGTGCGCAGTACTCGGAGCTTGCGCCCACTCTCCGCTCGACGCTGCAGCTTGGTCCTCGGTGGCCGATGTGAAGGTGCAGTGCGCACCCCTATCGATGGTGAACAGAACAGGGTCTAGATCACCAGGGAGAGGCCCGGGTGATCGACATCAAGCGCAGGCTTCGCCACGGCACACGCTCCTCATTGCAGAGAAAGGCTTCACTGGCAAATTCGAGCGAGTGTGATTGTGAGAGAACGAACAGAGACAAGTATTTTGTGCTACTCAAACTTCCTAGTCTAGGGTGACATTATAGACCTATATATATCTGAGTTAGTTAGAAACACCTTGATCACCTTCTAGTTGAATGAGTCAATGATTGGTCAACGTGTGATCCCAACTACTCCCTCCGTTTCAAAATATAAGATGTTTTAGCTTTGTGAAGCAATGTATCTAGACTTGTTTTAGTGTCTAGATTCACTCCAAACATGAGTGAACCTACATACTAAAACAACTATAGACACATTCTTTTCATAAACCTAAAACATCTTATATTTTGAAACGGAGGGAGTAGTTGTTAGATGTAACTATATCATTGCACTCTTATAGCTAGATCTATCAAGTGGGTGGGATCATGTTGGCCAGGTGTAGTGACTCACACAACCACTAAGTTGATGACGGTGGTTCTAGCCAGCCCAGAGAGGTCTAGACCCCATGCAATTTTGGCATGACCCCACATATGCCACAGGCTAGTGTGTGTCATGGCTTGGCAGACTCAAAATTATAGCTAGATCTAGCAAGTAGGTAGGGATCATGTTGGCCAGGTGTGATGACACATACAACAACAAGTTGGTGAAGGTGTTTCTATCCATCCCAGAGAGGTGTCTAGACCCAATGCATGCAATGTTGGCATGACCCCACATTTTCCACAAGCTAGTGTGTGTCATGCCTTGGCATAACACTCTTATAGCTAGATCTATCAAGTGGGTGAGATCATGTTGCCAGGTGTAGTGACTCACACAACCACTAAGTTGATGATGGTGGTTCTAGCCATCCCAGAGAGGTATAGAACCCATGCAGTGTTGGCATGGACCCACATTTGCCACAAGCTAGTGTGTGTCATGGCTTGGCATAGAAAAATTATAGCTAGATCTAGCAAGTAGGTAGGATCATGTTGGGCAGGTGTAGTGACTCACACAACCACTAAGTTGATGATGGTGTTTCTAGCCAACCCAAAGAGGTCTAGATACCATGCAATGTTGGCATGGGCCTGTTGGAATTATGCCCTAGAAGCAATAATAAAGATGTTATTGTTATAATTCTTGTTCATGATAAAGTTCATATTCCATGCTAGAATTGTATTAAGCGGAAACTTTGATACTTGTGTGGTTTATGAACAACACCGTGTCCCTAGTACGCCTCTATGGACTAGCTCATTGATTAATGATGGTTAAGGTTTCCTAACCAGAGACATGAGTTGTCGATTAATAATGAGATCATGTCATTAGGAGAATGATATGATGGACAGACCCAAATCAAGCAGAGCAATTAGATCGTGTCATCGTGTTCATCTTTGCGAAGCTTTTTCTTATGTCAAATATTGTATTCCTTAGACCATGAGATAATGCAACCCCCTGGTATCGGAAGAAAGCTTTGAGGTCATCAAACGTCATCCAATGAGAGGGTGATCATAAAGGTGTCTCTCAGGTGATCGGAAAGTACTTGTTGGGTTGTATGTATCGAGATGGGATTTGTCCCTCCCAAGTCGGAGAGATATACTTCGGGCCCACTCGGTAATCGATATCAACACCGCTTGCAAGCACGTGGTTAAGGAGTTAATCACAAAGTGATATCGGATTACGGAACGAGTAAAGTACTTGCTGTCAACGAGATTGAACTAGGTATGCCGATACCAACGATCGAATCTCGAGCAAGTAAAATATCGCGTGATGAAGGGAATATAAATATGGGATTAATTGAATCCTGGCATCGTGGTTCATCCGATATTATCATCGATGAATATGTGGGAGTCAATACGGGTTTCCAGATCCCGCTGTTGATTATTGATAGAAGATCATGTCTGCATATTCTCGAACCCGTAGGGTCACACACTTAACGTGCCTCGACGCTAGGATAGAATGGATAATTGGTTTATGAGTTTTTGTTCAGAGTCTCGGATGAGATCCAGGACATCACGAGAGGTTCCAGAATGGTCCGGAGAATAAGATTCATATAAAGGAAAGCACTTTTTGGATTTCGGAATTGTTTCGGAATGTTCAGTATTGTACCGGAAGGTTCTAGAAGCTTCCGGAGTGGTACCAACATGGCCCCACTTGTCGGAGGGGGGCGTGGGCCTACGAGGGAGTGCCCTGGCCGCATTGGGCCAGGGGCACAAGGCCCCACAGGCCCAGCCGGCCAAAACCCTAGGGAAACCCTAGGGGATCTTCTAGAAGGGGGGGGGGAACTTGCCCCCCACTCCACCCTTGTGGCCGCCGGCCCTAGGGCTTGGAGGAGGGGCAAGGGGGCTGGCCAGCCCTCTATATAAAGAGGGTAGGGGTGCACCCTCCTCCCACCCCTCCTTGAACCCTAGCCGCCTACCTGCTTCCCTCCAGATCTCTCTCTCTCCCGACTGCGCGTAGGCGAAGCCCTGCCGCAGAACTCCTCCACCTTTGCACCACGCCGTCGTGATGTAGATCCAATCTATCTCTCCACCCCACTTTCTGGACCGAGGAAGGAGGAGACGTCGCGGTGCCGTACGTGTGCATCTCTCGGAGGCGTCTCCACTTGCGGCGTTGGATCGGATCGGATCGCGAGGAGGAGAAGGCTAGTACGACTACATCAACCATGTTCCGTTGAATGTTCCGCTGTGCGATTTCTTCAAGGGTATGAAGATCTCATCTATCCCTCTCGTTGATTGCATCTCCTAGATTAGATCTTGGCTTTCCCGTTCGCATCCGTAGATTTTTTTTGATTTACTATGCTGCGAAACCCATCAGTGGTATCAGAGCTAGATCTATGCGTAGATGTGTTTCACGAGTAGAACGCAACATGCTTGTTGCGGGCGTTGATGTTTTCTGTTGCAAGCCTCTTGTTGTGTACTTCTTATGACGCGGGATAGTGAGATCGAAGCGGTCTAGGCCAACTTTACGCGACCTCGTTCGCGAGACCGGCTCCGCACTTGACGTGTGGCTTGTTCCACACATGCGGCTGGTGGATGCCAGTTTCTATCACTATAGTTGTGATGGGATTTACATCGGATGTTGGCAACCATAATATCACCGTTGTGGCTTTCCGTAGGTAAGAATTGTTCTTAGCTTGTTACTCCCATAAGCCACGTAAAACATGCAACACCAAAGTAGAGGCGTCTAACTTGTTTTTGCAGGGAGTGTTTCTGTGATATGGTATGGCCCAAGATATGATGTGTATGTTGTATGCAATGATCATGTTCTGTAATATTTCACGACTTGCATGTCGATGAGTACACAACCGGCAGGAGCCATATGGTTGTCTTTACAATTGTGTATGACCTATGTGTCAACTTCTTATACGCCATGTAATAGCTTTACTTTATCGCTAAGTAGTTAGCAATAGTTGTAGTTGCTATTCGTGGTGGAGGCAATCATGGTGGAGTGATGGATATCATGCTGGCACGCACAAGATGGATATCATTGCGTGGATATTGGCTATACCATGTCACATAAAATTATATGCATGTGATGTTTATCCTTTTATGTATCTTACTATGCTTAGATCGCGATGGTAGCATTAAGATGATTCCTCACTTAAAGATCAAGATAAAATTGTGTTCTCCCCATGTATGGACAGTTGCGAAAGTACGTCGTGTTCAAGCACCTCGTGATGATCGGGTGCTATAAACTCTACGTTCACATACAACGGGTGCAAGCCAGTTTTGCACACGCGGAAATACTTCGGTTTGACTTGATGATCCTAGCATGTTCAGACATGGCCTCGGAACACACGAACCGAAAGGTTAAGGATGCGTCATATGAATGATATGATCCACACTTTGTTGTCCACCATTGAAACCACATCTCTTCTCGTGAAGATCGGATTAGGTGTGGTGAATTTGGATCGTGTTCACTAAACAACTTGTGGGATGTTGAATTTAGTGGGAGTTCATCTAGTAATTTGATTAAGTTGAACTAGTTATCATGAACATAGTCTAAATTGTACTTGCAAATTTTGTAGATCAAATGGCTAAGTCCAACTTCAACTTCAACGTTTTTGCTGAGAAAGAAAAGCTTAAGAACAATGGGTCTAACTTCACCAACTGGTTCCGCAATCTGAGAATCATTCTCGCTGGCGGACAAAAGGACTATGTCCTTGAGAAAGCGCTAGGTGACGCCCCTGCTATAGATGCGCCGGCTAATGAAAAAGTTGTTTATCAGTCGCGCAAAGATGATTATGGTGTGATTAAGAGCACCATGTTGTTTGCTATGGAATCGGACCTTCAAAATCGTTTTGAGGAGTTCGCCGGGCCCTTTGAGATTCTTGAGGAACTGAAAACCATGTTTCAGACTCAGGCCCTGTAGCATCCCAATTGTCTAACAATTGTAATGCTACTTGATCTAGTAATATAATGGCTACTTCAAACATAAAATTGTTGCATCATCATTATATCATGCTCATGTCATCATGCCACCTTGCATTTGAGCATCATATAAAACCCTTTTCCATTTGGTTCTTATCTCATATGCATTATTAATTGTATTTGCCTCTTGATATTGTATTTGGTTCTTGATATATTGTTTAAATGCCCAAGTTGAGTTGGGGGCATATCTTTTATTAACTCCACCACCTTTTTCCTTTCACCACCTTATAATTCCACCATCCAACTAAATATGAGCTTGGCACTTATTGGTTTTACCTCTAGCTCAAGTGGGTTGGGATGGATCCAATTCTTTTCCACATGCTCTCATCTTGGCATCATTTTGTTTTCACATTATTGATATATGAGAGCCACATGGCCACCTTTGCATGCCTTGTGGGTGAAACCCTATTTCTAGCTCCCATATGTGTTGTTTTGGGGTTATCATCATGTTGGGATATTTTGTGGACTTATTAACTACCTAGTGGCATATACACACTAGCATGTCCCATTGTATTTCAAAAATGGTCATCTCCATCTACTCCACATGGGGCATCCTTATCATTCTTTTGCTTGGCTTTTAATCCAATTTTGGGAATGCATAATAATAATGCCATGTAATAATATTGTTTTCACAAGAATCAGCATGGTAATAATTATTTATGCATGGCCCATGCAAGTGCCACCCTTTTTCTAGTATTTGGGTTTCATTTGAATCTTGAGTGGATCATCATCTCTCTCTCTATCTCTATCCTTTCTTTTGGCTTGATCTATTTCTGATCTTGCTTAAACCCTATCATCACATCCCTCTCTTTTTCTTGTCTTGTTTTTGTTTGATCTTGGTTGTTCTTGGCTTGACCTTGTCCATAGCAAACCTAGCTTCTACACTCATCTCTCCTCTCCTTATCACCCTCATCCAACCAAACCCTAAACCATAACCCTACATCTTTTTACACCTATTCTTGTTTGACCTAGTGGTGCATGCAAACTTCTAAAAAACCTAATCTATCACCCTCCCCCTCTTATCCTCTATCTAGGGTTCCCTCTAATCACCTACCTCATCACCATCTACCCCCACCCCTCTCTCCTAAACTCTAATCTATACCTAATCTTAACCAAACCCTAGGTACCCTCCCTCATCTCTTCTCTCCCTAGCCGTGCCACACCACCATGTCCTACCCTAGCTGGCCCCACCATGCCACCTAGCTACCCCAACCCTAATGCCAACCCTAGCCCGAGGCTACCACCACCCAACCCGAGCCTATCCTCTCCCTCTCCCTCTCTTCTCTCCCTGCCTGCCCTGCCCCTAGCCCGAGCCTACCCCTGTCCTTGGCCTCGCCCTCTGGCCCCACCTGGTAGCCACACCCCCTGCCCTGCCCTGCCCCGAAGAGCACGTGAGGAAGGAGGGAGAAAAGTGGCCGAGCCACCTTTTCCCTCTACCTGCTCCCCACGGAACCCCTCTCCCTCCCTCTGCTTTATCTCCTCCCTCTCTGCCTTGCCCAGATCCCCCAGAACTCCCCCTAGGCCGCCTGCCCTCTCCGCTCCCTTCTCCACCGCCGCCAGCTACCCACAACGCCGGCCACCGTCTGTCCACCACCGACCCCTTGATCCAGCAACCGAGCGTGGCGTGGGGGTTGTCGAGGGACTCAAGGACGCTCTGCTGCGTCGACCTGTACACGCCGTCGAGGAGGACGAGCCCAGGAGCGCCGGTACCCACGCTGCACCGACGCGAAACCCTAGTCGGCCGTCCGTCTGCGTCGACGCCGTTCCCCTACGCCTCGAGCCGATCAGACCACGCCGACGTACTCACGGTGAGCAGACCCACCTCCTGGACAGCCCCCTCTGGACGATCTCACCCTAGCCTCGCCGGATGTTTCGTCGAACGCCCTTCGCGCGCCGCCGCTCGCTTCTGTCTGCCCGCTCCCGCGTAGCGCCAAGCCCTAGCTAGCCCCTTATGCCCTCCTAACAGCTACCCCATCCCACCGCAGTGGCTCCGCCTCCGCGCGCGAGCCCTAGGTCGCGGGATCGAGTCTTCCCCGCGTCGCGTCCCGCGCCCGGTCGAGCACCGTTCCGTCGACAGAGTTTCAGAGAAGATCCACAGTAGCAGTGGCCACTTTGCACAAACCCCCCCTTTTTTCTTTTCCGCAACCCGCGATCCCTCCAGCCCTACCTGTCAGCCGTGGTTAACTTTTGCAGAAAGGCACCCCTGGTTCCAGATCCTCAACCCGCACTCCACATCCCCGCTGCGTGGCAGGCACTCATACCCCGCTGACGCGTGGGCCCGCTCCAGCGCCGGGTCCGCCTGTCAGTTGCTGCGGCTAGTCTTCCAGGCGGTGAGAAAAGTTTTGCGCGCCGTGAACGCCCAGTCAGCAGTTGGTCCCACCTGTCTGTGGCTAGGGCTAGATTCCTCTGGGTATAAAAAGGATCTCTGAAATCTGTTTAATTCAAATCTTTTCAAATTTAAATCAAATTCAAATTTAATTCTGTTTTTAAATATATTTTAAAATATAAATCCAATTTAAACATATAATATATGTTTTCAAATCAGAAAAATATGAGGAATTCAAATCTTCCATCCAAAACATATTTTGAACAATTAAAATTTCAAGTTGACTTAATTTACAATAAAATGCCCTTTTGACTTAATAAATTAATAACTTTTGTTTTATAAATCCAAATTTAATAAATAATATGTCTAAAATGATTAGCTCGACGAGACCTTTCTGTTTATGCATTCCATGGTTTGATTTGAAGCATGCATCATATAAATATATTGTGAACAGCAACTAAATTGAGTATCAAATGTGATTAAAACCCCTTAAAATGGTTTATTCTTGTATTCCACACCTCACCATGCCATGCTACTTTATTGCCATGCAAATTGTGCATCATTAATCATGGCATGATTGGTTGCTTGTCGCATTTATTCATATGCTTGTGCACTTTATTTATGTTGGCCCTTGTTTGTTTGGTTCTTCTTCGAATAGACGCTGAGCAGGGGATATATCAAGAGAACCAGGAGCACTACCTAGATCCATCCCTTGCTTCTACTGAGCTGCCAGGCAAGCACTACCACATGCTTGCATACATATAGTACCTATTGCCTCTATCTTATTCTTGCATCATTGAGTCGCGATTGCATTAAATTGAATCCCAAGTATTGCATAGCCTTTACTTTTAAACCCCACCGAAGCTTGTTCCTCCATCCCATGAGCCATTACTACAGGAGTTGTTTGAGCCATGCGAGTCGTAGAACAGCATGTGTAGGGTATGTGAGTGTCTGATGGATAATGAGGTACCTAAACAACTTAACCTGAGTAGTAATGGGATAACTAATGAAAGTGGCATCGGTGAGCCATATTCGCTATTTGGTTTTTCAGGCTCACTTGTGTCCCGTAAGACCCCGAGTACTTGATTCCTGTTCCAAGAATATTCGCGCTATCCACATCCGGGAGGCCTTATGGACCCCCCTGAGCCAGAGCTTGATTCATTCTTATTTCTTGGGGCCACAAACTAGTTTGAGGTTTTATTTACTATCCTGTACTTATGCCATGCTTTACTGCTTTATTTAAATTGTGCGAGGTACTGCACACTGTACTGTTTAGGAAAGCGGAGTGTTTTCGCGGTGTCAACAAGCCCAGTCACATTTTCGGGTTCCCAGTCGTTCACAGCCACTGGCGCAAACCTTGAGGCCGTCTCGGAGTCAGCTAACGTTGTTGCGGGTAGCTCAATGGGGTGGCCCCCTAAAATATTTCTGAATCCTGTGATTGCTTTGTCGTGACTGCCTCGTTGGGTTTTGATTTGGTTTTTCCGAGGCATATCGAGTGTGTGTTGCTATTTGTGCACCCCTGCAGGGTAAAACTTTCTGAAAGCCGTGTCCGCGGTTATGGACGACTTGGAGCACAGTTTCTCGATCATAGACAAGCATAACTAAAGTACCGCTATTAATTTGACTAGACTAGGTACCTGACTAGTAAATAGTGCAATACTCATGGAATGGATAATAAAACTGCCAACGGATGGGGGGTTGTTCGTCCGCTTCCTCGTCGGTAAGCGAGGAGGAGGATGGATCTGTGGATATTACCGTTATAACTGTTATAACTGTTGTTATTAATTCACGAACATCCGTCTATATTTGGTTAGGCGGATGGTTAGCGAGTATCTATAGAATTGCTAGGGTTTATCTTTTGCTGCAATTGCGTCACCCTAGGTTGTGTCCCCTTTAGAGGCATAAAGACTTGCTGAGTACCCCTAGGGTCTCACACGATAAATTATTGGTTCAGATGAACAGGTACACTCGCAAGATGGATACTGGGTGGAAGAGACGGACGATGTGGGCAACGATCATTCGGTGTAGAGATTCCGGGAACGGGGATCCGTGAGATCTGTGGGCGGGATCTGCTTATTTATGGGGCATCTTATGCCGATTTGCTTCTTATCCGTACTCGGATTTTGTCTTCCGCTTCCGCCTGATACTCTGATGTTTGATGTATGAGGAGATATCCTAAACTATTATATCTACCTAGGATATTTGGATCTTGCCGTATGGCGTTGCTATATTTCCTTTCTTTTTAGATGGAATGGCTCTGATGTACTGTTGTATGGTGGCTTGCATACATACTCATTTGTGTATGTAGTTGATCCCTTCGCCTGCCGATTACGCCACCCGTTCTTGTCCCGATGTGTGGAAATGGTTGGGACGGCCGAGAGGTCTACCTGTGAGTGGCATTTGGGCCCCACCGTACTATTTCAACCATTTCTGCTCATCTAGGCTTGCAACTAGGAGCGTAATTCACCGAGGTAGTTACAATTGGTATCAGAGCCATCCCGACCTTCAGGGTCTCAGCCAAATGGTCGTTGTCTGTCTAGCAAATATTTTTGGTAGCTATGTATACTAGGGAAAAACAAAACGCGAGAGTAGGACTGCTTCCACTTTTATTCTTACCCACCACCCACCCTTTTCTGGTAAGGAAGTGTAGCGTTTCAATCCTCTTCTTAAAATTCAAACTAGGATTCACGTGTTCTGGGTTTCCGTAGTACCATAGAAAGTGTGTGTGTGCGTGTGTAATTCCTTGTCTATCTGTTGCATCCAGTTGTTATCTTTATCTGCCTTTGGTTATCAACTGTTGGTACATTCCATACCGACAGGCTTTTGAAACCGGCGCGATCTATCTGACTCCTTGCTAACCGGTGCCATCTTCTTAAGGGTGTCCTTCCTTCTAGCAGCTTCACATTCTGTGAAAGCATCAGTTGCTAATCTCTACCTGATAAGTGATTTTGCGCATCTATCGGTATTTTAATGCCGAAAAATGCGGAAATTTTTTCTTTGACACATCTGTGCTTCCACACTCCTTTCAGTCGTGTGTGAAACATTATCTATCTCCCTTTTATCAGCATGTCCATGCTAACTCATTCTTTTGTCACCGGCGCTTAATCCTGGAGTTTTGTTTCATCTCCTTTTCTCTTGGGCTAATTACATAACGTGTGTCGATCCGATGCTGATGATTGTAAATTGGCTCTCGGCATAGCTATATTCCACTCATGATAAGTGTCGATTGGAATATGGAAAATGCTATCAACCGTCACCATCTGGAGGATAAGGTTATCTCCTGTGATTTTGAGTACACCGTGATCATATCTATGCTTTTTCAAGCATCTTTGGCAATCCGGAGTTTCGCAAGCACTACGGCGGTCTATCATCTATCCATCATGCTGCACATCTTTTTGAACTCCATATCTGCAAAATTCTCTTTGATACGAGGGAACTGCATCTTTTCGTCTCTGATAGCTTTGCTTAAGGTATGATCTATCATCGGTTCTTATCCAAGATCTCCTTATCGTTGTAACCGGTGATCCAATCGACAATGTGAACCAGGCGGCATCTCTTTTTCTTCCGAAGGACCAGATAATCTATTCTTCCAGTGCATCTTCTTCAACACGAACCCGTGCTCTAATATTGATCTTTCTAAGAGCGTTGAGCTCAGGAAGTGTTCGAGCATTTGTTCGTTTCTCTCGCCTTTTGAACTTGGTATTCTGGGAATATCTTGTTAATCCATGGTGGTATATGTTGATAATATGCTTGCCTATTCGATATCAATGGAAGAACATGGAAGATCATCTGTGTCTCTTTCTCTCAAGCTTCGTGAGCACTGCCTGTGTGCAAAGTCTCAAAGTGAGAATTCTGACTTTTTGAAGTCACCTATCTCGGCCACGTCCTTCTGCTAAATACATTGCTTCAATCCTGGAATCAGCAAGTCCATTGTTAATTCCATCCTCCATCTTCAACCAATCCGGAGTTGTTCCTTGTTGGCAAGTTATCAACGTCGTTCCGCCGTAGATTTCCTCAAAACTGCTAAATCTCTCTCAATCATTTCAAGAAGAACATGGAGTTCTTTCACCTCTATCTCGTTAAGTAATCTCTTGAAAACCCTCTCGCTCTATCGTCTATGCTCAATCCACCGGAGGCCATGAATACTTTTCAGATCTTTCGTATTCCTTCTGTTCAAGTTGGTGCTATCTTTTCTGTAGCTGTTGAATCTTGCAGTTGTTCCCCGTAATCTTCCGTCATATCTTTCCGGTGGCTTGGTACTTCCGACAAGACGACGACATCATCACCCTTATCTATCTTGAATCCGGCATATCGTTTGCATCTATCCTGGTTTGCTAACGGAGTTCCATGAGTTATCCTTGTCAATACCTTCAGTCTGTTTCGGTAGTTGGGTTGCATGGTTTTCTTATTCATGTGCGGAGTAATGCTTTGAGTGCGGGATGGAGTAGCTACCATACCACTACTCTTATCATTCGCTCTTGTACATTGAATTGGGGAATTTATGTGATTTCACTCATTCCACGGAAGTTAGAAGTGGCCTTTATCCCTTGATACTTTTACTTCCGTCCTTGTTTTTCCGGAGTGCTCTCTCGAAGAAAGTAATCCATAATCTCTTGTTGGTGTTCTCGTCTTTTCTACACGGAGCAAACTCTTCAATTATCTTGTGGAAACAAACGAAAAATCTTTTCTGTCCTCGTCATTCTACCGGTGCTCGACATCCCCAAACAAGATGAAAGGAAACTATCTCTCCCTTTGTTTCATCAATTCTTTTTCTGTGGTAAAGCCAGTTATGGTTGATGCCATCAGCCGCAAATCTATTGCGTTAGCCTCAAGGCTAAAGAAAGCAATAAGTATCTCTACAATAAACTCCAGATCCTCCCTATTCTTTGCTTCTCGGAATTCCACCATGATCTGGCTTCACATCCGTCTCTGGAAGTTATATCTGCGCACATTAATTGTGTGATCCTTTGGTTCTAACCGGCGCAAGAAGAATCTAGTCCGACGATGTCTAACTAAATCATTCTGTCGATATCAAGGGACTCTATTGTTTGAAGGCAATATTGTTTCCATATTTCATTTCTCAATCTGAGAGAGGATACGATGCTATTGTCATAGTGGTTCAAACCCCTCCAACCTAGTCTTCCGGCGACATAAAGATCTCATCCTCTCTAGTATCGGCAAATCTTTAATCTTAACGGTGTGTCTTTCTCTATCCATGATACATCATCTTTTCCTTTTCTTTCACAAGTGGTTCTATTCTTTATCATGTTTCTTGAGAAAACCGGAGCTATGTCCATCCTATCCTTCTTGTCTCACGACAATCCTTCAACTCTTCTAACCGTTGTTTCTCAGGCAAAACGCAAGACTCGCAACAAGTCTAGCAAGTTTTGCATGGTGTAGTGGTCGCATCATTCCGTTCATCATCATCTTGGGAACGTGAGGGTCACCTTCGTTCAAACACCCGCTCTCCTTGTGTTGTTTTCTTTTTTCCTAGAATCTCGGGGCGAGATTCCTGTTTAGTGGGGGAGAGTTGTAGCATCCCAATTGTCTAACAATTGTAATGCTACTTGATCTAGTAATATAATGGCTACTTCAAACATAAAATTGTTGCATCATCATTATATCATGCTCATGTCATCATGCCACCTTGCATTTGAGCATCATATAAAACCCTTTTCCATTTGGTTCTTATCTCATATGCATTATTAATTGTATTTGCCTCTTGATATTGTATTTGGTTCTTGATATATTGTTTAAATGCCCAAGTTGAGTTGGGGGCATATCTTTTATTAACTCCACCACCTTTTTCCTTTCACCACCTTATAATTCCACCATCCAACTAAATATGAGCTTGGCACTTATTGGTTTTACCTCTAGCTCAAGTGGGTTGGGATGGATCCAATTCTTTTCCACATGCTCTCATCTTGGCATCATTTTGTTTTCACATTATTGATATATGAGAGCCACATGGCCACCTTTGCATGCCTTGTGGGTGAAACCCTATTTCTAGCTCCCATATGTGTTGTTTTGGGGTTATCATCATGTTGGGATATTTTGTGGACTTATTAACTACCTAGTGGCATATACACACTAGCAGGTCCCATTGTATTTCAAAAATGGTCATCTCCATCTACTCCACATGGGGCATCCTTATCATTCTTTTGCTTGGCTTTTAATCCAATTTTGGGAATGCATAATAATAATGCCATGTAATAATATTGTTTTCACAAGAATCAGCATGGTAATAATTATTTATGCATGGCCCATGCAAGTGCCACCCTTTTTCTAGTATTTGGGTTTCATTTGAATCTTGAGTGGATCATCATCTCTCTCTCTCTATCTCTATCCTTTCTTTTGGCTTGATCTATTTCTGATCTTGCTTAAACCCTATCATCACATCCCTCTCTTTTTCTTGTCTTGTTTTTGTTTGATCTTGGTTGTTCTTGGCTTGACCATGTCCATAGCAAACCTAGCTTCTACACTCATCTCTCCTCTCCTTATCACCCTCATCCAACCAAACCCTAAACCATAACCCTACATCTTTTTACACCTATTCTTGTTTGACCTAGTGGTGCATGCAAACTTCTAAAAAACCTAATCTATCACCCTCCCCCTCTTATCCTCTATCTAGGGTTCCCTCTAATCACCTACCTCATCACCATCTACCCCCACCCCTCTCTCCTAAACTCTAATCTATACCTAATCTTAACCAAACCCTAGGTACCCTCCCTCATCTCTTCTCTCCCTAGCCGTGCCACACCACCATGTCCTACCCTAGCTGGCCCCACCATGCCACCTAGCTACCCCAACCCTAATGCCAACCCTAGCCCGAGGCTACCACCACCCAACCCGAGCCTACCCTCTCCCTCTCCCTCTCTTCTCTCCCTGCCTGCCCTGCCCCTAGCCCGAGCCTGCCCCTGTCCTTGGCCTCGCCCTTTGGCCCCACCTGGTAGCCACACCCCCTGCCCTGCCCTGCCCCGAAGAGCACGTGAGGAAGGAGGGAGAAAAGTGGCCGAGCCACCTTTTCCCTCTACCTGCTCCCCACGGCACCCCTCTCCCTCCCTCTGCTTTATCTCCTCCCTCTCTGCCTCGCCAGATCCCCAGAACTCCCCCTAGGCCGCCTGCCCTCTCCCCTCCCTTCTCCACCGCCGCCAGCTACCCACAACGCCGGCCACCGTCTGTCCACCACCGACCCCTCGATCCAGCAACCGAGCGTGGCGTGGGGGTTGTCGAGGGACTCAAGGACGCTCTGCTGCGTCGACCTGTACACGCCGTCGAGGAGGAGGAGCCCAGGAGCGCCGGTACCCGCGCTGCACCGACGCGAAACCCTAGTCGGCCGTCCGTCTGCGTCGACGCCGTTCCCCTACACCTCGAGCCGATCAGACCACGCCGACGTACTCACGGTGAGCAGACCCACCTCCTGGACAGCCCCCTCTGGCCGATCTCACCCTAGCCTCGCCGGACGTTTCGTCGAACGCCCTTCGCGCGCCGCCGCTCGCTTCTGTCTGCCCGCTCCCGCGTAGCGCCAAGCCCTAGCTAGCCCCTTACGCCCTCCTAACAGCTACCCCATCCCACCGCAGTGGCTCCGCCTCCGCGCGCGAGCCCTAGGTCGCGGGATCGAGTCTTCCCCGCGTCGCGTCCCGCGCTCGGTCGAGCACCGTTCCGTCGACAGAGTTTCAGAGAAGATCCACAGTAGCAGTGGCCACTTTGCACAAACCCCCCCTTTTTTTCTTTTCCGCAACCCGCGATCCCTCCAGCCCTACCTGTCAGCCGTGGTTAACTTTTGCAGAAAGGCACCCCTGGTTCCAGATCCTCAACCCGCACTCCACATCCCCGCTGCATGGCAGGCACTCATACCCCGCTGACGCGTGGGCCCGCTCCAGCGTCGGGTCCGCCTGTCAGTTGCTGCGTCTAGTCTTCTAGGCGGTGAGAAAAGTTTTGCGCGCCGTGAACGCCCAGTCAGCAGTTGGTCCCACCTGTCTATGGCTAGGGCTAGATTCCTCTGGGTATAAAAAGGATCTCTGAAATCTGTTTAATTCAAATCTTTTCAAATTTAAATCAAATTCAAATTTAATTCTGTTTTTAAATATCTTTTAAAATATAAATCCAATTTAAACATATAATATATGTTTTCAAATCAGAAAAATATGAGGAATTCAAATCTTCCATCCAAAACATATTTTGAACAATTAAAATTTCAAGTTGACTTAATTTACAATAAAATGCCCTTTTGACTTAATAAATTAATAACTTTTGTTTTATAAATCCAAATTTAATAAATAATATGTCTAAAATGATTAGCTCGACGAGACCTTTCTGTTTATGCATTCCATGGTTTGATTTGAAGCATGCATCATATAAATATATTGTGAACAGCAACTAAATTGAGTATCAAATGTGATTAAAACCCCTTAAAATGGTTTATTCTTGTATTCCACACCTCACCATGCCATGCTACTTTATTGCCATGCAAATTGTGCATCATTCATCATGGCATGATTGGTTGCTTGTCGCATTTATTCATATGCTTGTGCACTTTATTTATGTTGGCCCTTGTTTGTTTGGTTCTTCTACGAATAGACGCTGAGCAGGGGATATATCAAGAGAACCAGGAGCACTACCCAGATCCATCCCTTGCTTCTACTGAGCTGCCAGGCAAGCACTACCACATGCTTGCATACATATAGTACCTATTGACTCTATCTTATTCTTGCATCATTGAGTCGTGATTGCATTAAATTGAATCCCAAGTATTGCATAGCCTTTACTTTTAAACCCCACCGAAGCTTGTTCCTCCATCCCATGAGCCATTACTACAGGAGTTGTTTGAGCCATGCGAGTCGTAGAACAGCATGTGTAGGGTATGTGAGTGTCTGATGGATAATGAGGTACCTAAACAACTTAACCTGAGTAGTAATGGGATAACTAATGAAAGTGGCATCGGTGAGCCATATTCGCTATTTGGTTTTTCAGGCTCACTTGTGTCCTGTAAGACCCCGAGTACTTGATTCCTGTTCCAAGAATATTCGCGCTATCCACATCCGGGAGGCCTTATGGACCCCCCTGAGCCAGAGCTTGATTCATTCTTATTTCTTGGGGCCACAAACTAGTTTGAGGTTTTATTTACTATCCTGTACTTATGCCATGCTTTACTGCTTTATTTAAATTGTGCGAGGTACTGCACACACTGTACTGTTTAGGAAAGCGGAGTGTTTTCGCGGTGTCGACAAGCCCAGTCACATTTTCGGGTTCCCAGTCATTCACAGCCACTGGCGCAAACCTTGAGGCCGTCTCGGAGTCAGCTAACTTCGTTGCGGGTAGCTCAATGGGGTGGCCCCCTGAAATATTTCTGAATCCTGTGATTGCTTTGTCGTGACTGCCTCGTTGGGTTTTGATTTGGTTTTTCCGAGGCATATCGAGTGTGTGTTGCTATTTGTGCACCCCTGCAGGGTAAAACTTTCTGAAAGCCGTGTCCGCGGTTATGGACGACTTGGAGCACAGTTTCTCGATCATAGACAAGCATAACTAAAGTACCGCTATTAATTTGACTAGACTAGGTACCTGACTAGTAAATAGTGCAATACTCATGGAATGGATAATAAAACTGCCAACGGATGGGGGGTTGTTCGTCCGCTTCCTCGTCGGTAAGCGAGGAGGAGGATGGATCTGTGGATATTACCGTTATAACTGTTATAACTGTTGTTATTAATTCACGAACATCCGTCTATCTTTGGTTAGGCGGATGGTTAGCGAGTATCTATAGAATTGCTAGGGTTTATCTTTTGCTACAATTGCGTCACCCCAGGTTGTGTCCCCTTTAGAGGCATAAAGACTTGCTGAGTACCCCTAGGGTCTCACACGATAAATTATTGGTTCACATGAACAGGTACACTCGCAAGATGGATACTGGGTGGAAGAGACGGACGATGTGGGCAACGATCATTCGGTGTAGAGATTCCGGGAACGGGGATCCGTGAGATCTGTGGGCGGGATCTGCTTATTTATGGGGCATCTTATGCCGATTTGCTTCTTATCCGTACTCGGATTTTGTCTTCCGCTTCCGCCTGATACTCTGATGTTTGATGTATGAGGAGATATCCTAAACTATTATATCTACCTAGGATATTTGGATCTTGCCGTATGGCGTTGCTATATTTCCTTTCTTTTTAGATGGAATGGCTCTGATGTACTGTTGTATGGTGGCTTGCATACATACTCATTTGTGTATGTAGTTGATCCCTTCGCCTGCCGATTACGCCGCCGTTCTTGTCTCGATGTGTGGAAATGGTTGGGACGGCCGAGAGGTCTACCTGTGAGTGGCATTTGGGCCCCACCGTACTATTTCAACCATTTCTGCTCATCCAGGCTTGCAACTAGGAGCGTAATTCACCGAGGTAGTTACAGGCCCGTTCTGAGAGATATGAGATCTCTGATAAATTCTTTAACTGCAAGATGGAGGAAGGGAGTTCCGTTAGTGAGCATGTCATTAAGATGTCGGGCTACACTCAACGTCTTGAGCAACTGGACTGCAAGATTCCAGAAGAGCTCAAGATTGACAGAGTTCTGCAATCACTCCCTCCTAGCTACAAAGTTTTTGTAGTTACTCATAATCAGATTGGTTCCACTGATACGATCACTGAGCTCTTCGCTAAGCTGAAAGCTGCGGAGGTGGACATCAAGAAAGATAATCATGTGTTGATGGTCAACAAGCCCCCTAGCTTTAAGAAAGGTAAGGGTGCAAAGAAGTCCTTCAAGAAAGGCAGCGGCAAGCGCGTTGCCCCTGCTGAGAAGAAGCTCAAATCTGGACCTAAGCCGGACACTGAGTGCTTCTATTGCAAGGACAAGGGTCACTGGAAGCGCAACTGTCCGAAGTACTTAGCGGACAAGAAGGCTGGCACCATTAAAGGTATATTTGATATACATGTTATTGATGTTTACCTTACTAGCGCTCGTTGTAGTGCCTGGGTATTTGATACTGGTTCAGTTGCTAATATTTGTAACTCAAAACGGGAGCTACGGAATAGACGGCGGCTAGCAAGGGATGAGGTGACGATGCGCGTTGGCAACGGATCAAGAGTTGATGTGATGGCCATCGGCACGCTCTCCTTAGTTTTACCTTCGGGATTAGTTTTAAACCTTAATAAGTGTTATTTTGTGCCTGCGTTGAGCATGAACATTATATCTGGATCGTGTTTATTGCAAGACGGTTATTCATTTAAATCTGAGAATAATGGTTGTTCTATTTATATGAGTAACATCTTTTATGGTCATGCACCTGCTATGAATGTTTTATTTCTTCTGAATCTCGAAAGCAATGAAACACACATCCATAACATTGACGCTAACAGATGCAAAGTAGATAGTGATAATTCGACTTATTTGTGGCACTGCCGTCTAGGTCATATTGGTGTAAAACGCATGAAGAAACTCCATTCTGATGGACTTTTGGAGTCTCTTGATTTTGAATCATTTGACACATGTGAGCCGTGCCTCATGGGCAAGATGATCAAAACCCCGTTCTCCGGAATGATGGAGCGAGCAACGGGCTTGTTGGAAATCATACATACCGATGTATGCGGACCAATGAGTGTTTCGACGCGCGGTGGATATCGCTATTTTCTCACTTTTACCGATGACTTAAGTAGATATGGGTATATCTATTTAATGAAACATAAATCTGAAACGTTTGAAAAGTTCAAGGAATTTCAGAACGAAGTGGAAAACCATCGTAACAGAAAAATTAAATTTCTACGATCCGATCGTGGAGGTGAATATTTGAGTTATGATTTTCTCACGCATCTTAAAGCAAGCGGAATCGTTTCGCAATTCACGCCACCCGGAACACCACAGCGCAATGGTGTGTCTGAACGCCGGAATCAAACTCTATTAGATATGGTCCGATCGATGATGTCTCTTACATATTTGCCGTTATCATTTTGGGGTTATGCATTAGAAACCGCTGCATTCACTTTAAATAGGGCACCATCTAAATCCGTTGAGACGACACCGTATGAACTGTGGTTTGGTGCTAAACCTAAGTTGTCGTTTCTTAAAGTTTGGGGATGCGAAGCTTACGTCAAGAAGTTGATGCCGGACAAGCTCGAACCCAAAGCGGAGAAATGCGTCTTCATAGGATACCCTAAGGAAATGATTGGGTATACCTTCTATCACAGATCCGAAGGCAAAGTGTTTGTCGCAAAGAACGGATCCTTTCTTGAGAAGGAGTTTCTCTCGAAAGAAGTGAGTGCGAGGAAGGTAGAGCTAGACGAGGTTATTGAACTTTCTCTCGAGTTGGAGATTAGCGTAGCACCTGAAATTGTTCCAGTGCCATCTGCACCAACAAGAGAGGAAGCTAATGATGAGGATCATGAAACTTCGGACGATGCTACTGCTGAACGTCGCAGGTCGACAAGGTCACGTGCCCCTCCTGAGTGGTACGGCAACCCTGTCTTAACTGTCTTGTTAGTAGACAACAGTGAACCTGCGAACTATGAGGAAGCAATGATGAGCCCAGACTCTGAGAAATGGCTAGAGGCCATGAAATCCGAATTGGGATCCATGAGCAAAAACCAAGTATGGACTTTGGTGGACCCTCCTAGCGACCGTAAGGCCGTTGAGTGCAAATGGATTTTCAATAATAAAACGGACGCGGATGGTAATGTTACTGTCTATAAAGCTCGACTTGTCGCGAAAGGTTTTCGACAAGTTCAAGGTGTTGACTACGATGAGACTTTCTCTCCCGTAGCGATGTTTAAGTCCATTCGGATTTTATTAGCAATTGCTGCGTTTCATGATTATGAAATATGGCAGATGGATGTCAAGACTGCGTTCCTCAATGGCAACATTGATGAAGAGTTGTATATGATGTAGCCCGAAGGTTTTGTCGATCCTAAGGATGCTGATAAGGTGTGCAAACTTCAACGTTCCATTTATGGACTGAAGCAAGCATCTCGGAGTTGGAACCTTTGTTTTGATCAAGTGATCAAGACTTTGGATTTGTTCCAAATTGCTACGAAGCTTGTATCTACAAGAAAGTGAGTGGGAGCTCAGTGACATTTCTAGTACTATATGTGGATGACATATTGATTATTGGAAATGACATTGATATTCTTAACGATGTGAAGAGTTATTTGAACAAATGTTTTTCAATGAAAGACCTAGGAGAAGCTGCTTATATATTAGGCATCAAAATCTATAGAGATAGACAAAGACGCCTAATAGCTTTAAGCCAAAGTACATACCTTGACAAAGTTCTGAAAAGGTTCAGAATGGATAAGGCAAAGAAAGGTTCAGTGCCCATGTTGTTAGGTAAGATATTGAGCAAGGCTCAGTGTGCAGCTATGGTAAACGATAGAGAAGCTATGAGAAAAGTGCCTTATGCCTCGGCCATAGGTTCTATCATGTATGCCATGTTGTGTACTAGACCGGATGTGTCCAATGCTCTTAGTTTGACGAGCAGATACCAAAGTGATCTAGGAGTGGAACACTGGACAGCCGTAAAGAACATCCTAAAGTATTTAAATAGGACTAAAGAAATGTTCTTGGTCTATGGAGGTGATGAGAAGCTCGTCGTAAAAGGTTACATCGACGCTAGTTTCGACACCGACCCGGATGATTCTAAATCTCAGACAGGATACGTTTATATTTTGAATGGAGGAGTTGTGAGCTGGAGAAGCTGCAAGCAAAGCGTGATCGCAGGATCTACAGTAGAATCGGAATACATGGCTGTTGCAGAAGCGTCAAGTGAAGGAGTTTGGATCAGGAACTTCATCACTGAGCTTGGTGTGGTTCCAAGTGCCTTGGAACCACTGGAGATATTGTGTGACAACACTGGCGCCATAGCACTGTCTAAGGAACCAAGATATCATCCAAAGACCAAGCATATCAACCGCCGGTTCCATATAATTCGAGATTATATAACAAATGGAGATCTGAAGATTAGCAAAGTACATACAGATCTGAATGTCGCAGATCCGTTGACTAAACCTCTTCCACGACAAAACATGATCAGCACCTTAATGCCATGGGTGTTAGATTGTTGCCAGATGTAAACTAGATTATTGACTCTAGTGCAAGTGGGAGACTGTTGGAATTATGCCCTAGAGGCAATAATAAAGATGTTATTGTTATAATTCTTGTTCATGATAAAGTTTATATTCCATGCTAGAATTGTATTAAGCGGAAACTTTGATACTTGTGTGGTTTATGAACAACACTGTGTCCCTAGTACGCCTCTATGGACTAGCTCATTGATTAATGATGGTTAAGGTTTCCTAACCATAGACATGAGTTGTCGATTAATAATGAGATCATGTCATTAGGAGAATGATATGATGGACAGACCCAAATCAAGCAGAGCAATTAGATCGTGTCATCGTGTTCATCTTTGCAAAGCTTTTTCTTATGTCAAATATTGTATTCGTTAGACCATGACATAATGCAACTCCTTGGTATCGGAAGAAAGCTTTGAGGTCATCAAACGTCATCCTATGAGAGGGTGATCATAAAGGTGTCTCTCAGGTGATCGGAAAGTACTTGTTGGGTTGTATGTATCGAGATGGGATTTGTCCCTCCCAAGTCGGAGAGATATACTTCGGGCCCACTCGGTAATCGATATCAACACCGCTTGCAAGCACGTGGTTAAGGAGTTAATCACAAAGTGATATCGGATTACGGAACGAGTAAAGTACTTGTTGTGAACGAGATTGAACTAGGTATGCCGATACCAACGATTGAATCTCGGGCAAGTAAAATATCGCGTGACGAAAGGAATATAAATATGGGATTAATTGAATCCTAGCATCGTGGTTCATCCGATATGATCATCGATGAATATGTGGGAGTCAATATGGGTTTCTAGATCCCGCTGTTGATTATTGATAGAAGATCATGTCTGCATATTCTTGAACCCGTAGGGTCACACACTTAACATGCCTCGACGCTAGGATAGAATGGATAATTGTTTTATGAGTTTTTGTTCGGAGTCTCAGATGAGATCCAGGACATCACGAGAGGTTCCGTAATGGTCCGGAGAATAAGATTCATATAAAGGAAAGCAGTTTTTGGATTTTAGAATTGTTTCGGAATGTTTGGTATTGTACCGGAAGGTTCTAGAAGCTTCCGGAGTGGGACCAACGTGGCCCCACTTGTCGGAGGGGGCGTGGGCTTACGAGGGAGTGCCCTGGCCGCATTGGGCCAGGGGTACAAGGCCCCATAGGCCCAGCTGGCCAAAACCCTAGGGAAACTCTAGGGGATCTTCTAGAAGGGGGGAACTTGCCCCTCACTCCACCCTTGCGTCCGCCGGCCCTAGGTCTTGGAGGAGGGGCAAGGGGGCCGGCCAGCCCTCTATATAAAGAGGGCAGGGGCGCACCCTCCTCCCACCCCTCCTTGAACCCTAGCCGCCTACCTGCTACCCTCTAGATCTCTCTCTCTCCCGACTGCGCGTAGGCGAAGCCCTGCCGCAGAAACTCTCCACCTTTGCACCACGCCGTTGTGCTGTAGATCCAATCTATCTCTCCACCCCACTTTCTGGACTGAGGAAGGAGGAGACGTCGCGGTGCCGTACGTGTGCATCTCTCGGAGGCGTCGCCACTTGCGGCGTTGGATCGGATCGGGTCGCGAGGAGGAGAAGGCTAGTACGACTACATCAACCACGTTCCGTTGAATGTTCCGCTGTGCGATTTCTTCAAGGGTATGAAGATCTCATCTATCCCTCTCGTTGATTGCATATCCTATATTAGATCTTGGCTTTCCCGTTCGCATCCGTAGAATTTTTTTGATTTACTATGCTGCGAAACCCATCAGGGCCCACATCTTCCACAAGCTAGTGTGTGGCATGGATTGGCATAGCACTCTTATAGCTAGATCTATCAAGTGGGTGGGATCATGTTGGTCAGGTGTAGTGACTCACAGCCACTAAGTTGATGATGGTGTTTCTAGCCAACCCAGAGAGGTCTAGATCCCATGCAATGTTGGCATGGGCTCATATTTGCCACAAGCTAGTGTGTGTCATGGCTTGGCAGACTCAAAATTATATCTAGATCTAGCAAGTAGGTAGGATCATGTTGGCCAGGTGTGATGACATATACAACAACAAGTTGGTGAAAGTGTTTCTATCCAGTCCAGAGAGGTGTCTAGACCCCATGCATGCAATGTTGGCATGGCTCCACATTTTCCACAAGCTAGTGTGTCATGCCTTGGCATAACACTCTTATAGCTAGATCTATCCAGTGGGTGGGATCATGTTGCCAGGTGTAGTGACTCACACAACCACTAAGTGGATGATGGTAGTTCTAGCCAGCCCAGAGAGGTCTAGACCCCATGCAATGTTGGCATGACCCCACATTTGCCACAAGCTAGTGTGTGTCATGGCTTGGCATAGAAAAATTGTAGCTTGATTTAGCAAGTAGGTAGGATCATGTTGGCCAGGTATAGTGACTCACACAGCCACTAAGTTGATGATGGTGTTTCTAGCCAACCCAAAGAGGTCTAGATCCCATGTAATGTTGGCATGGGCCCACATCTACCATAGTTGTGTGCCATGGCTTGACATAGCAATTTTATAGTTATATCTATCAAGTAGGTAGGATCATGTTGCCCAACTGCTTAGTCACACAACCACAAGTTGGTGAAGGTGTTTCTAGCCACCCCAGAGAGGTCAAAAGCCCATGCAAAAATTCAAAATTTGTCCGGGCCACCAAAAATTCAAAAAAAAAAATCAAAATTGTGTGAAACCTTGGACACCTTTAAAATTGCTTCTAGGTAGAGGATGCCATGTTTCAGCATGGAGCATGTCTCACATCACAAAGGTCTAACCCCTGGGCATCCTTACTAGACACCTTGATTTTTGGCCTAAATTTGACCGGGCCACAAAAAACTCAAAAAAAATTCAAATTTGTGTGAAACCTTGTACATGTGTCTTAGTTTGTGTATGTTAGCATTTGTAAAAAATCTAGGTTGTTTCACGAAAGTCGAAAAAACACATTGCTAGGAAAAGAGGCCTAGGTGAGACCAAAAGGGTTGTTCGTAAATTTCTCAATTTTTCGATGTTCATCAAATGAACCCAAAATTTTTGCACATGCTATACCAATGGTGCCTGTCAAGAATATGTAATTTATTTGAAAAAAATCAAAATTTTAAAATAGCTATTTTGTTCAAATTTTTAAATAGAAAATAATAGGATAGAAAAAAAAAGTAAGACTCAGCGTGCAGGCAACAAGCCAGCCCAACTCCTACTCCATCGCCTGCGTCACGGCTGCGTCCGGGCGTCAAGTAGATTGGGGCGGGCCATCTTAATCCTGGGCATCAAATAGTAATTGGGCTCTTTCGGGCCCAACGGAAAACCATAGCGGGAAGGACTGACGCGGGTGGGAGTTTAGTCCCACATCGCCCAGCGAGAAACGATTCTACCAGCTTATATACCCTGCAATCATGACATTGGCATGAGCTTCTCTCAACGATTCAACTCACACATACTGCTGTCATTTATCTGCCTGTTGGGCGGGCTTTTTTTTCTTTTTCTTTACCTTTTTTCCCCTATATTTAAACATAAACTCAGACGTTATGTATACAAGTTTGGCTGACATAATGGATATAGAGCACTTTCTCTACACTTCTATTCCTTTTGATGTTACAGAAGATAATACAGCATTGCAAAATCTAGATAATTCAATTACTCAAACCATTCCAAATTTTCAAACAATACTAGAATGTGCGGAAACTATCAAAACTATCTAATTTAGAAATGGCACAATAAAAAATAGATTACTAAGTGACAACACTGCTATGATGCCACATCACAGATATGGAAATAATAAAGAAGCAACTGACAGCATATTACCATAACCATATATACATTACTAGTAGAATGATAACATAGTAGTCCTACAGGAACATCACCAACAGAAGGTTACCGGTGCACATCACACAACCAAAATAACCAAGTTCTCGACCCGGAGACTTACTTAAGCAGTTCAACATATTTACCCTACATAAACATCATCACTATAATGATGATGTACCAAAATAATACCAACTTCCATTCACTCATCTTCATCCTCCGACTCGCTGAAATCAAACTCATCTGGCTCGAGGACCCTTAGGAGAGCTTCATGCCTGCCATGATCACGCAGGTCACCCTAAAAGTCTTCACCCAGATGTCCTCGAGTGGCCATGTCATGGATATGCTGGACAAGCCCCACCCTCAGGCCCCTATGTGGCTTGAAGTGGTGGAATGGGCACCTGTAGTACTTTGTGGTGAATGGAAGGTAGGCAGAAATTCCCCGACGCCTCATCTTCTTCTCTTCTTTCTTCACAAAGGACTTGTAGGTCCATTGCTCCACATAACATCTGAACTAGAAAATTACTACACAATCAAGAAAACAACAAAACAGTTAGTACTTCCTAGTTAATACAACAACTACTACTTTTGTGCATGTCTAAATGCACTAGAATAGCTTCGAAGAAAAAACCTTATCATCGGGCCACGGGGAGAGTACATCATAGACAGCACCTGGGTTTGGTGCCTACCAGAAATATTTAAAACAGTAATTATTAAAAGCATTCAATATAAGTAAATGAACAACACTAGCAAAAATTTATAGCATAACAATTAAAGGTTCACAAATCTGATCATTAAACTAACAGTGGTTAAGTAGTACATCAATTCTATTTATGTTGCATGCCATTAAATTACAAGGATTATGCAATTATGTTACATGTACATAATTGCACCATAATTATGCAACCTTTGTTCTATCATACATATAATCAAATTTTCCTATTACTACAACTTGCCAACATAACTGCTGCAATTCCACCATCTCACTATGGCAACATCACTACTAGATGATCCATAAAAGAAAGATTTCACAAAGGGCAACATCATTCAATATGATTAACTAATATATCAAATATATTTATGCTAGATGACAATAAATAACAAGGATTATGCACTTATGTTACAGAAAAATAAAATACAACAAATGCAAACTTTCTTCTATCAAATATATGACCCAATCTTCTATTACTTAAACATGGCAACAACACATCAACAATCCCAACATCACACCATGGAAAAATCACTACTACATGATCCATGAAAGAAATATTCCAAAACAGGAGACATCATTTAATAAAGAAACATTTAACTGCTTCAACATGTTCAAGGATTAGAACATTTAAAACTCTACAGACCTTTTCAGGATATAGCATGGCCTACATCAACTAAATCTGATGCCCATACATGTTATTGGCTTAGATAGTCATGAACCAATGTTTAAAACTTGAAAAATTGAAGAGGCAGCTGACATAAGTCTACAAGTATTGCAGCCACAAAAACAAGGTAATCTAAGAGGCTAAGATTATTCTATTAATTGTCATAGAGTAGAGGTATAAACAACACAAACCACCAGGGTGTTCAATAACAGATCATGAAGAGGATCTGACTGAAGTTTCAGGACAACTCTCCAGTTCAAGTGTCCAAAAACAGCTGCCAAGGTCTACTCAGTATGCTAATATAGTTTAGAGCATGCAGCCATTTACCATTTGATCACCGTGCAAAAATCAAGGAAAATGATAAACTGGTATTGCACTGTACTAACTACTTAAACTACACTGAATATCATATCTTAGGGACATCCCTCGCAGCTACGCATTCATTTAATAGAACTAGTCTAAGATATGATCATACAAGTTCAGGAAAAAACTACAACAAAAATATGCACGCAACATTGTGTAATTTCATACTTAATCATCCCAAATAATCCGATGCATTGAACTATTTCTTAGGGCTAGATATATGCTGCAACGAATAACTTTCGTTGAAATATATAAATCCTTAAACAAATCTACACCAGGAATCTACAGAACCAAGCTTCCATCCAAAGAATCCCTAACAGATGTCAATCCCTAATACTGATATTGCTAAATCTACAGAACCGAGATTCCATCCAAACAATCTAAAGAGGGAAAACGGAAGTTAGCATAAAAAAACCTCTTACCTGCATCGTAGCAACCTCCTAAGGCTGCACCGACGACAGATCCTCCCCGGTGCCGAGCACCACGTTCAGATCTAGCCGCTCCGCCTCGCAGACCTCCGCATCCAGCATCTCCTCCTCTCCTAGAGCCGCATAGGCCAAAAAGGCCAAAGCGGCCGTACCACCACCGCCGCCGCCATGGCGCTCAACCTCGTCGACTGCATCTGGGCGGGTCACGGCTCCCATCCCCACCCTAGAAGAACCACCCGCATCGGCTCCGGAGCCCACTCCCTCCATCGCCGGAGTCGAAATCGCGCGGAGAAGGACGACACTCAGGCCGGAATCGGAGGAGACGATGACGTGAGGTAGGGTTTCTCACTCCTCACTCCTTTCAGTATCAGGTGAGACAAAAGGGAGGAGGGGGAAAATGGTGGGGATCTAGCAATGCGGAGTGGCCGAGAGGGCTCTTATACGTCCCGTTGATTCATTTCCGCTGACGTCACCGGCGCACGTGATGTCCACCTCATACTACCAACATTGCATGGACTCTAGACCAAGTGTTCACTTTCATCAACTTGTGGTTGTATGTGTGAACACTTGGTCAACATGATCCCACCTACTTGTTACTCTCTCAGTCCCAATTTAGGTTGCATATAAGATTTTATCAAAGTCAAACTGTATAATGTTTGACCAAATAGTTTGATACAACTATAAACTAATACGGTGCCAAAATAATATTATTAGAATTGTCTTGAATTATATTTTCATAATATATACATTTTATATAACACATATTTATATTATTTTGTATATTCTTGGTCAAACTTTGCAAAGTTTGACTTGCACGCAAAATTATGCGCAACATAATATGGGATGGAGGGAGTAGATCAAACTTGATGAAGGTGTTTCCAGACAGCTCAAATAGGTCTATATTGCATAATATGTTGGCATGGGCCCACATCTACCACAAGTGTGTGTCATAGCTTGGCATACCATTCTCATACTTAGATGTATGAACTGGGTGGGATCATGTTGGCCAAGTGCTGATCCACAAAACCACTAGTTGATGAAGGAGTTTCTAGCCAACCAAGAGATGTCTATAGCCCATGCAATTTTTGCATGGGTCCACATTTGCCACAAAGTGTCTCATCATTTCTTGGCATAGAATGTTATACTAAGATATATAAACTGGGAAGGATCATGCTATCCAACTGATGCCTCATGCAACCACAAGTTCATAAAGGTGTTTCTAGATAGCTCAGATAGGTCTAGATCACATGCAATGCTTTTGTGGACCCACATCTGCCACAAGTGTGTGTCATGTCTTGGCATAACACTCTCATACTTACATGTATAAAATGGGTGGGATCATATTGGCAGAGTGCTTAGCCACACAACCACAAATTGATCAAGGAGTTTCTAGCTAACCCAGATAGGTCTATAGCCTATGCAATGTTTGCATGGGCCCACCTTTGCCACAAAGTGTATCATCATGTCATGGTATATAAGTGTTATAATAATATCTTTCAACTAGGAAGGATCATGTTGTCCAAGTGATTACTCATGCAACGACAAGTTTATGAAGGTGTTTGTAGACAGCTAAGATAGGCCTAGATCCCATGCAATGTTGGCATGGGCCCACATCTACCACAAGTGTGTGTCATGGCTTGGCATAGCATTTTCATACTTAGATGTATCAACTGTGTGGGATCATGTTGGCCAAGTGCTGATCCACATAACCACAAGTTGATGAAGGAGTTTCTAGCCAACCAAGAGAGATCTATAGCCCATGCAATGTTGGCATGGGTCCACATTTGCCACAAAGTGTCTCACCATTTCTTGGCATAGTAGTGTTATACTAAGATATATAAACTGGGAAGGATCATTCTAGCCAAGTGATGACTCATGCAACCACAAGTTCATGAAGGTGTTTCTAAACAGGTCACATAGGTCTAGATCCCATGCAATGTTGGCATGGGCCCACAACTGCCACAAGTGTGTGTCATGGCTTGGCATAGCATAGCACTCTCATACTTAGATGTATCAACTGGGTGGGATCATGTTGGCCAAGTGCTAATCCACACAACCACAAGTTGATGAAGGAGTTTCTAGCCAACCAAGAGAGATCTATATCCCATGCAATGTTGGCATGGGCCCACATTTGCCACAAAGTGTATCATCATGTCTTCGCATAATAATGTTGTACTTAGATCTTTCAACTAGGTAAGATCATGCTATCCAAGTGAAAACTCATACAACCACAAGTTGATGAAGGTGTCTCTAGACATATTAGATTGGACTACATCCCATGCAATGTTGGCATGTGCCCACATCTGCCACAAGTGTGTGTCATGGCTTGGCATAGCACTCTCATAGTTACATGTATCAACTAGGAGGCCAAGTGCTGAGCCACACAACCACAAGCTGATGAAGGATTTTCAAGCTAACCCAGAGAGGTCTATAGCCCATGCAATATTGCCACGGGACCACATTTGCCACAAAGTGTCTCATCATGTCTTGGCATAACACTCTTATACTTATATGTATCAACTGGGTAGGATCATGTTGTCCAAGTGATGAGTCATGCAACCACAAGTTGATAAAGGTGTTTCTAGACATATTAGAGAGGTCTACATCCCATGCAATGTTGCCATGGGCCCACATATGCCACAAGTTTTTGTCAGGGCTTGGCACATCACTCTCATACTTACATGTATCAACTAGGAGGGATCATGTTGGCCAAGTGTTGAGCTACACAATCACAAGTTGATTAAGCAGTTTCTAGCCAACCAAGAGAGTTCTATAGACCATGCAATGTTTGCATGGGCCCACCTTTTCCACAAAGTGTCTCATCATGTCTTGGCATATAAGTGTTATAATAAGATCTTTTAACTAGGAAGGATCATGTTATCCAAGTGATGACTCATGCAACCACAAGTTGATGAAGGAGCTTCTAGACAGCTTAGATAGGTCTACATCCCATGCAATGTTGGCATGTGCCCACACCTTCCACAAGTGTGTGTCATGGTTTGGCATAACACTCTCATACCTAGATGTATCAACTAGGTGGCCAAGTGCTGAGCCACACAACTACAAGTTGATGAAGTACATTTAACCCAACCTAGAGAGGTTAAAGCCCATGCAATATTTCCATGGGACCAAATTGCCACAAAGTGTCTCATCATGTCTTGGTATAGCACTCCTATAGTTATATGTATCAACTGGGTAGGATCATGCAGTCCAAGTGATGAGTCATGCAACCACAAGTTGATGAAGGTGTTTCTAGACATATTAGATAGGTCTACATCCCATGCAATGTTGCCATGGGACCACATATGCCATAGAGTTTTGTTAGGGCTTGACATAGCACTCTCATACTTACATGTATCAACTAGGTGGGATCATGTTGGCCAAGTGCTGAGCTACACAATCACAAGTTGATTAAGGAGTTTCTAGCCAACCAAGAGAGTTCTATAGCCCATGCAATGTTTGCATGGGCCCACCTTTGCCACAAAGTGTCTCATCTTGTCTTGGCATATAAGTGTTATAATAAGATCTTTCAACTAGGAAGGATCATGTCATCCAATTGATGACTCATGCATCCACAAGTTGATGAAGGAGTTTCTAGACAGCTTAGATAGGTCTACATCCCATGCAATGTTGGCATGTGCCCACACCTGCCACAAGTGTGTGTCATGGTTTGGCATAGCACTCTCATACCTAGATGTATCAACTAGGTGGCCAAGTGCTGAGCCACACAACTACAAGTTGATGAAGTACATTCAACCCAACCCAAAGAGGTCTATAGCCCATGCAATATTTCCATTGGACTACATTTGCCACAAAGTGTCTCATCATGTCTTGGTATAACACTCTTATAGTTATATGTATCAATCGGGTAGGATCATGCTGTCCAAGTGATGAGTCATGCAACCACAAGTTGATGAAGGTGTTTCTAGACATATTAGATAGGTCTACATTCCATGCAATGTTGCCATGGGACCACATATGCCATAAAGTTTTGTTAGGGCTTGACATAGCACTCTCATACTTACATGTATCAACTGGCTGGGATCATGTTGGCCAAGTGCTGAGCTACACAATCACAAGTTGATTAAGGAGTTTCTAGCCAACCAAGAGAGTTCTATAGCCCATGCAACGTTTGCATGGGCCCACCTTTGCCACAAAGTGTCTCATCATTTCTAAGATATATCAACTGGGAAGGATCATGCTATCCAAGTGATGTCCCGTGTAATATTGGCATGGGACCACATTTGCCACAAAGTCTCTCATCATGTCTTGGCATAACAGTCTTTTACTTAGATATATCAACTAGGTAGGATGATGTTGTCCAAGTGATTACTGAAACAACCATAAGTTGATGAAGGTGTTTCTAGACAGCTCAGATAAGTCTATATCCCATGTAATGTTGACATGTGACCATATTTGCCACAAGTTTGTTCCATGGCTTGGAATACCATTAAGATACTTAGATGTATCAACTTGGTGGGATCATGTTGGCCAAGTGTTGAGCCACACAACCATAAGTTGATGAAGGAGCCAACCAAGAGAGGTCTATAGCCCATGCAACTTTTGCATGGGTCCACATTTGCCACAAAGTGTCTCATCATTTCTAAGATATATCAACTGGGAAGGATCATGTTATCCAAGTGATGTCTCATACAACCACAAGTTCATGAAGGTGTTTCTAGATAGCTCACATAGGTTTAGATCCCATGCAATGTTGCCATGGGCACACATATGCCACAAGTGTGTGTCATGGATTGGCATAGCACTCTCATACTTAGATGTATCAACTGTGTGGGATCATGTTGGCAAAGTTCTGAGCAACACAACCACAAGTTGATGGAGTTTCTAGCCAACCAGATGGGTCTATAGCCATGCAATGTTTGTATGTGCCCATATTTGCCACAAAGTGTCTCATCATGTCTTGGCATAAACAGTGTTGTACTTAGATCTATCAAATAGGTAGGATCATGATGTCCAGGTGATGAGTTATACAACCATAAGTTGATGAAGGTGTTTCTAGACAGCCTAGGTAGGTATACATCCCATGCAATGTTGGCATGGGCCCACATCTGCCACAAGTGTGTGTCATGGCTTGGCATCACACTCTCATACTTAGATGTATCAACTGGGTGGGATCATGTTGGCCAACTGCTGAGTCACACAACCACAAGTTGATGCTAGTGTTTCTAGCCAACCCAGAGAGGTCTATAGCCAATGCAATGTTGGCATGGGCCCACATCTACCACAAAGTGGCTCATCATGTCTTGGCATAGCAGTGTTATATTTATTTATATCAACTAGGTAGGATCATGTTGTCCAAAGTGATGACTCATATAACCACAAGTTGATGAAGGTATTTCTAGACAGCTGAGATAGGTCTAGATAAGCCACAAGTGTGCTATTCCTTTGGATGATGCAAACTTTTAGCACGTATAGCACCATGCCAACATTGCATGGGTTCTTGACCTATGGGAGTTTTCTATGAACACCTTCATCATCTTTGTGGTTGTATGAGTCAACACTTGGTCAACATGATCCCACCTAGTTGTTACATCAAACTATACAACTACTATGCCAAATCATGACATTGATTCTAAGTATAAAAGTGGTATGCCCATGGCATGATGCACACTTGTGCCTCATATAGGCTCATATATCCCAACATTGCTTGGGCTCTAGACCCATGTGAGTTGACTAGAAACCCCATCATCAACTTGTAGTATGAGTAAAAATTTTCTATGCCATGGTATGATGCACACTTGATGCTACACTTATATATGTGTGTATGCCTATGCATAGTTGTTCATGTGTTTTCAATGCTCAATTTTAATTTTCATTAATTTGAAATGTAAGATGCATCGATAATTCGAAGTATGAAAAACCCGTGATGCATATTCCATATGACACTCCTATTGTTTGAATTTGAATTAAAGCAAACGAGACCTAAATGGTTAACTTATTGTAGTAAACTAATATACTTCTGCTGAAGATTTCAGGTAATTTATATTTGAAATATGTTCAATCCCATACATGAAAAATTGTGTGATAGAAATTGGAAGCGGGCGCTAGATAACGGGCCGGCCTAGTAACCCTGCTACTCTGGTCATGCTGTTTCACGCACCGTACGCATACGCGACGTTTATGGCGTATGTGGTGGTGGAGGAGTGACATGGGCAAAACCAAAACGGCACCACGTATAAAACGGTTCGTCGGCTAATTCGTCTCCTTTTACCCCCAAATCAGGAAGAAGAAAACCCTCGTCTCACTCCATCGACTCTAGCCCATCCCACTTGATTCTTCTCCCTCTCCCCGCACATTCGTCGACTCCGCCAGCGATGAAGGAGGGGAGCAACGCAGCCGACGCGGCCGCTGCTACTGTGTACAAGAAGCGCGTCGTCACCGGCATAGATGCGGTGAAGGAGGTTGGCGGTTCCCATGGAAGTGCGGTTGGTGGCGCCAGATTAGGACAAGAAGGAGAATGTGGCGGTCGTTGAGGCGGACGTGCTGGATCTGGGCGCGAAGCACGGCTCCGACGAGAATCTGGTGGTGAAGGCCCAGCAGCTTGCGGTGGTGCATCTATGTGTTTTCTTTAACCTCCACTTCTCATTTTTTTTGTACTTAGAACTAGGGTTTGATTTTTAGGGTTGATTCTTAGGATTTGAATGTTAGTACGAGGTTGGTGTAGTACTTCGTTCAGTGGCCAGCACCTTTTGGGGGCATTGAAGAGTAGATGGACACACTCTGTGCATCGTTGATAGGACTTTGTAGAGAGGATCATAGATATTGAATGTTTATAGTTTGAAGAATTATGTGTATGATAAAATTTCTCTGGATTTAATGCTAGAATTCATTAGTGCATAATGACAATATACATCTTCGGCAACTGATAAGTTATAATATTTATGTGCGGTATAAAAAATATAATTTATGATATCTTATCATTCAGAAAAAGTGTACACATGTTAATAAATTATTCATCTCTAGACATTACTAAAGATGAATATAAATGCATCATGTTTACACAGTCTAAGTGCAACACACAAAATTATATATGTTAGGAGCTTTAAATTTGTTCCTTTTACCTAGAGCTTAAACGTTTGATTTTGCATGAAATGATACTGCAAATTTATGTGTCTGAAATTAAGTATGTGTGTTCTTTGACAACTTTATATGTATGGAATTATTTTTTTTAGTCTTGTACTATTTGCCGAGGGAGCATGTGCTTCAGGGTGTAGTTTTTTTCATGCATTGTTTATATTCTAGTTGCTGATCTACTATATAATTATTACTTGTGATCACCAACAAATAGACTGTAAGAGACCCTGACCACAAACAAATAGACTTATTTTTTATAATCTTGTGGCTGATCAAATATATAATGATTCTTGCCAACAATTATACATGCCAAGATTTTATTTGTCATTTATTGAAAAACTGGTATCTGTTGTGAACTATGCCCTGGAATTTATCAAATTTCTCCCATTATTTATAGTATTGAGTTTGAACTTTGGCATCATGGAATAGGTTGACAGTTGCATCTTATATATTGTCATATATCTTTTTCTCTCTTGGTCATTTGCCAAGTGGACCATAGTGAGTTATTTTTAAGTTTTTGTGTACCTTAAACTGTGCATGAATACTAATTGAATGGTTATGTACCATCTAAGTGTGTCTCATTTAGATGGAAAGTTGGTGTTGCATTTACAGAAAGATAGGGCCCTTTTTTTGCTTGTTTTTGCAATAGACATATGCAAATCTAAGACACCATGTAATCAGTACATCGTCGTGACAGTAGTATGTAATCTGTGAAGATTGCTCCCCTCTTTTGGGGTTCTTTATGTTCTTGAAAGTGTTTTACAACCTTTTGTAATCTGTCTGACGTGTTAAAATTACAATATTGTGTTTTATTTGAATTACAAAGTTGTGTAGGTTTAAACTTGATAATCATACGGAGACAATTAGAAAATAAAAAGGAATATAGGATAGAAGAAAAAAGTAAGACTCGGCGTGCAGGCAACAAGCCAGCCCAACTCCTACTCCCGCGCCCGTGTCACGGCCGCGTCCGGGCGTGAAGTAGTTTGGGGCGGCCCATCTTAATCCCGGGCATCAAACAGTAATGGGCTCTTTCGGGCCCAACGGAAAACCGTGACGGGAAGGACTGACGCGGGTTGGATTTTAGTCCCATATCGCCGAGCGAGAAACGATTCGGCCAGCTTATATAACCTGCATTCATATGTGGCATGATCTACTCTCAACAAATCAACTATGACACATACTGCTGACACTTATATGCCTGTTGTACTACACATGAAAAATTTGCCCTACGCGGGCCTGCATCCTGGTCCAACAATGGTCTTCTAGTCGTATGCAGGCCGTTGAGCTTGAAATGTGTAGTAGGCATTTTTTTCATTCCCTTTACAAGCTTGTTTTTTTGTTTGCTGAACATCTTTTCCAATATGTTTTACATGAAAAAACTTACTCCCTCCGTCCCAAAATAGATGTCTCAGAGTACTAATTAATTCCGTAGTAGTTTTTTGTTTTAGATTCAAAATTCAACTAATTTTTAGAAACAATTCAAAATTCATCATCTCTTGGCATAGTAGTGTTATACTTAGATCTATCAAGTGGGTGGGATCATGTTATCCCAACATCGTATTAGGCTCTAGACCTATATGAGTTGACTAGAAACACCATCATCAAGTTTGTCGTGGCTTGACATAGCACTCTTATAGCTAGATCTATCAAGTGGGAGGGATCATGTTGGTCAAGTGTAGTGACTCAAACAACCACTATGATGGTGTTTCTAGCCAGCCTAGAGAGGTCTAGACCCCATGTAATGTTAGCATGGACCCACATCTACCACAAGTGTGTCATGGCTTGGCATAGCACTCTTACAGCTAGATCTATCAAGTGGGTGGGATCATGTTGGCCAGGTGTAGTGACTCACACAACCACTAAGTTGATGATGGTGTTTCTAGCCAACCTAGAGAGGTATAGATCCCATGCAATGTTAGCAAAAGTATAGTTAGATCTATCAAGTAGGTAGGGTCATGTTGGTCAGGTGTGATGACTCATACAACAAGTTTGTGAAGGTGTTTCTATCCAGCCTATAGAGGTCTAGACCCCATGCAAGGTTGGCATGGCCCCACATCTACCATAAGTTTGTGTCATGGCTTGGCATAGCACTCTTATAGCTAGATCTATCAAGTGGGTGGGATCATGTTGGTCAGGTATAGTGACTCACACAACTACTAAGTTGATGATGGTGTTTCTAGCCAACCCAGAGAGGTCTAGATCCCATGCAATGTTGGCATGGCCCAACATCTACCACAGTTGTGTGTGTCATGGATTGGCATAGCAAACATATAGTTAGATCTATCAAGAGGGTAGGATCATGTTGTCCAAGTGATGACTCATACAACAACAAGTTGGTGAAGGTGTTTCTATCCAGCCCAAAGAGGTCTAGATCCCATGCAATGTTGGCATGGCCCCACATTTGCCACAAGTGTGTTTCATGTCTTGGCATAGCACTCTTACATCTAGATCTATCAATTGGGTGGGATCATGTTGGTCAGGTGTAGTGACTCACACAGCCACTAAGTTGATGATGGTGTTTCTAGCCAACTCGGAGAGGTGTAGATCCCATGCAATGTTGGCATGGTCCCACATTTATCACAGTTGTGTGTGTCATGGCTTGGCATAGCAAAATTATAGTTAGATCTATCAAGTAGGTAGGATCATGTTGGCCAACTGCTGAGTTACAAAACCACAAGTTGGTGAAGGTGTTTCTAGCCACCCCACAGAGGTCGAAAGCCCATGCAAAAATTCAAAATTTGACCGGGCCGCCTAAAATTCAAAAAAAAATATCAAAATTGTGTGAAACCTTGGACAAGTTTAAAATTGCTTCTAGGTAGAGGATGCCATGTTTCAGCGTGGAGCATGTCTCACATCACAAAGGCCTAACCCCTAGGCATCCTTACTAGACACCTTGATTTTTGGCCTAAATTTGACCGGGCCACAAAAAATTCAAAAACATTCAAATTTGTGTGAAATCTTGTACATGTGTGTTAGTTTGTGTATGTTAGCATGTGTAAAAAAATCCAGGTTGTTTCACGAAAGTAAAAAACACATTGCTCGGAAAAGGGGCTTAGGTGAGACCAAAAGGGTTGTTCGTAAATTTCTCAATTTATCGATGTTCATCAAATGATCCCAAAAATTTTGCACATGCTATAACAACGGTGCTTGTCAAGAATATGAAATTTATTTTAAAAAATTCAAAAATTTAAAATAGCTATTTTGTTCAAATATTTAAATAGAAAATAAAAAGGAATATAGGATAGAAGGAAAAAGTAAGACTTGACATGCAGGCAACAAGCCAGCCCAACTCCTACTCCCGCGCTCGCGTCACGGCTGTATCCGGGCGTGAAGTAGTTTGGGGCGGACCATCTTAATCTTAGGCATCAAAAAGTAATGGGCTCTTTCGGGCACAACGGAAAACCGTAGCGGGAAGGACTGACGCGGGTTGGAGTTTAGTCCCACATCGGCGAGCGAGAAACGATTAGACCTGCTTGTATACCCTGCATTCATATGTGGCACGAGGTTCTCTCAACAAATCAACGATGACACGTACTGCTGTCAGTTGTCTTCCTTTTGGACTACACATGAAAATTTTGAGCTACGCGGGCCTGCATCCTGGGCCAAAAATGGTCTTCTAGTCTTATGCTGGCCATTGAGCACGAAATGTGTATGTAGGCATATTTTTTCATTCCGTTCTGTACTAAAATAATATTTGGCATTTTGAATAAGTCTGCACGAATTTAATTACTTACCATCTCATATATACAAGCTTGTTGTTTGTTTGCTGAACATATTTTCCAATATGTTTTACATGAAAAAACTTGCTTGTGTGTCATGGTTTGGAATAACAAAATTGTAGTTAGATCTATCAAGATCGTAGGATCATATATACAGCAACAAGATGATCAAGATTTTACTAGACAGCTCAGATAGGTCAAGATCGCATGCACTGTTGGCATGAATTTTTACAAAGCGAGTACGTATCAGAATTACTACATGTACATAGAAAACAACGAAACTGAAATAGGTACAACACATGATCTTTTTGAAACATAGAACATCCATTGTATTACAGGCAAAAACATACAACTTGCACTTGCATATAATTCACAGACGACAGAGAATACAACAATACCAGACCAACATGATCCATCAATCTAATCTGATGGGTAGCCGTCGTAGTAATCGTAGTGGGTGGTACCATATTCGCCATAAGGCGGCATCATCTACAGTTCAGAATGCTCGACGATTCTACAATACTCCGCCAGCAATCGATCAAGTTCGAAAGGACGGTCATTGATCCATAATCCTCCCACTCCATACCCATGGTCAACCCTTGGCTCCTCTTCCCACGCAAGAGCCTCAAAGTTGTAAGATCTAATCTGGGATAGGTCCGGATAGTAGATGCTGCCGGCCTGCACCGTGGGTACCCTGGCGCTGTCGATGCAGATGCACCGATTGTCAGCAACGAAGAGAGCACGGCTGCCGATGCCTCTGACCGGCTGAAGGACACGGTTCTGTGTATCAACCCGGTAAACAACGGGCCTGCCGCCGTAGAAAGGTCCACTCACAATGAACAACAACTCCCCGTCAGTATCGACGAGGTAAAAACGATTCTCCGGGTACCGATAGCCCGGAACAGGGCCTTCGACGGTGGCATGCATCTTCAGGGTCCGTGCGGAGCGCTTCATATGGACATCTCCATGGGCAGCATCATCCATAGTCGAGAAGACAGACCCGTATCTATCTGTGACGAAAACATCACCAGCGTAAGAAGTCATGCTCCGGAGTTCCGCGAAGTCATTCGGCGTGTACCACCCTTCACCAAAGATTGGGCGACTGCCTTCCTCCGTGCCCTCATCCGCCCACCGAATGATGGTATTCCCAAGGTTTGATGTAAATACCATCAACGACGGGAACATCGTCACAGCGACAGAAGCCACCTGCTCGGTCGATATTTCCACCCTTAGGCGCTTGATAGCGCCCAAGAAGGGGTTGTACAACCGTGTCTTGTACGGCTGCACCCTCTATCCAAGCACAAGGAGGCCGCCGGTTGTGCTACCGACGTAAAAGTACCTTCCAGAGACACAAAGACGGAGAGAGAGAGAGAGAGATAGATGAGAAGCAGATATTCAGTCAAGGTAAATAGATAGAGATTCAATCAAGGTAAAAAAAGTAGATGGAGAAACAAAACTTGAAAAACATATCGTACAGGAGGTGAACGAAAAAAAAGGATCGCACATATACAAATGAATATCGAGAAAGCACCTGCGAATAACCCGACTAATCTTCTTCTCAAGGTAGCGGCCGGTTCTCACGTTCAGCAACGTGATGGCGGCGTCGTCTATCCCATACTCCGGCGACAGCTGGTGCTCTAGAACAATCCAGTTGGCTGGTATAAAGCGCTCCTCCGTGAAGCCGCGCCAGGCGCTGCAGACTGCCCGGAAGGCGGCGTAGTAGTCAAAGTCGTTCGTCGAAAGGAAGATGTCACCTATCTTCTGCACGACTCCCTTAGGGAGATCATCCCATGACGAATCCTGCATCTTGTTGCCGGCCATGGATGATGATGTTCGTGTGGTCTCGGTCCCGTCGAATGGCAGAGGTAGCGGTTCCTGAGACAGACCACCGATTATTTATTGAAGAAGGCCTGGGAATGCCAAGGGAAGCGTCTGAAAATGAAATGACCACATGCACACAGCAACCGCCGATTTGGCGCGTGCAGGAGCCCACGCGCACCTCTAGCGAACGCGCGAAAACTTTTTGCCGCGCGCGCGCTTTTGCGCCATCCTGCGCGCCAAACTTGTCGCGTCGACTGCCGCGTGCACGCACCCAACTGTCTAAAAGTTTCACATCCCCCGCCTGTCACTTCGCCGCCCCCGCATCGCTCTGCCTCCCACCTCGCTCTGCCTCCCGACGAGATGTCGCCCCGCCGCCGCTCGACCTCCGGCTACTGAGGCGTCCGCGCGCGCCTGAGCAACACGTTCTACACCAAGATCCGCAGCAGCACCGAGCGCATCGGGCTCGGCACGTTCGAGACAGCGCATGAGGCGGCGCGTGCCTACGACGCGGTCGCCTAGCGCCTCGGCCGCTCCCGCCGGACGATGAACTTCCACGCTGTGTGGACGCGGGAACAGGCGGAATCGCTCGCGCCGCCGCCTCCGTCCGTCACGCTCGAGCAGCAACAGCGCCAACACGAGCTCGAGCAGCGGCTCGTCAAGGCGGAGCTCGACGAGCGCTTCCGCCTCGAGTGGGCGCGGCAGTTCCCGGAGGATGTCTTCATGATGGAGGAATTCTAAGATAAGAAGGCGGCGGCGAAGGCGACGAAGAAGGCGGATCGCGAGGAGCGGAGGGCGAAGTCGGCGGCAAGGAAGAAGGATAGGAAGGAGGAGGCCACAAGGAAGGTGAAGGAGAAGAAAAACGGCGCTGGCCCGTCAACGATCGTCCTCTCCTCCTCCTCCTCCTTCGAGTGGACATCCACTCCGGTGTCGTCGACGACTCTAGGCTCGTCGGATTTCGACTGGCATTCCAAGTAGTTTAGGGTTGTTTTGAAATAAGTGGTTGTAGGGTCGAAGTTTGTAATATATTTTGTATTTTTAGTTAATTTTCCATGTTTTATTTGATCTATTCCGTATGCAAAATATGATCTATCAACTCGGTAGGATCATGCTATCAAGTGATGACTCATGCAACCACATCTTGAACTATGTCATCAAGTTTCCTCTTCTTCTTCTTCTGTGTTGTCGCTTGACTTCCTTCTGTAATAGATTCCAGCATTTTTGAATATTCTGGTATACTTGTGAGTACATCACAGTAAGATGATCCAAGATGCAATACATTCAACATTCAAGATACACATATGCAATACATACATGATGATCAACATGTTCGACTTACATTCAGTAACACATTACACTAGATACAATATGTTCAACTCACTAAACAACACGACTACATTAGACTTCAGCACTAGATGAAACAAGGAAAGATTACTATCTGAACAAGATTCTTCCAAGGTGAAACACTACATGGTAATCTCAACAAAGTTGAGACCAAGGTGCTCCTGCATATGCTCTACTTTCATCAGAAGTAGAGACGCTCATCCAACATCAGCAGCAAATGTGAAGTCATTCCACCCTGTGGTGAAGCTGACATGTCCATGGTCCCTCTGTACAGTATAAGCACATGCAATGAAATTATCTTCTTCTCCTTCAAGATCATGTCCCTGCCTGTACAGATGTGCTATGCCCTGAGTTGGGTACCTGAAGCCATCTACAACCTCAATTGCCATGAACTGCAATTAAGTTTAAACTTAGTATTCGAACAAGCATTCTAAACTAACAAATGCATTCAATTCTATGTGGAAACTAAAAATAACATATAATGAATCATGTGGAAACTAACCAGAGCATTATGTTCATAGTTTTGCATATCCATCTTGTGTACCCAGAAATGCTTTTCATCTTTACTTTCAAAAAACTCATGTTCAGTGACATAAACATCTTTGTAAATGGCAAATAAGATGAAAGCCATTTCCTACTCAGTGACTTCATTTATGTCTGAGAAGATGGTCCTATGCAGAATGCTTCTGATGGAACTAGGCACATCTCCAACCTCTGATCAATGAGGGGAAATACATGTTAATTATTAAAAAAATGTTATTATGATGATTTAGTAGTAGGACAAGGAGAAACTACAAGTGCAAATTATTTATAGTAAATAAGGGAAATACCAGTTTCTTCATGAACCTGTTTCTCTTCACCATTAGAGTAAACAATGACATAAAATAAGTTGGTCAAGTTGAAACCAACATGATCAAGGGGGTCGTCATCATCATATTCAAAACGCACTACATCTCCAAGTCCTATATCATAAACCCTCATCAAGGACTTCCAGTATGGACCACAAATGATTGTCCTAACATTAGACTTCTTCGGGAACCAGTCAAAATTCCTTAATGCTTCACTGTTCGCAACCATCCAATTATTTGAAATGAAATCATTCATTCTTTCCCTAAATTAGCATGGCACTACCTAAAGGTAAAAAACAGCACAATTCAGTTCATGGGAAAACAACACGGTAAAAGAAATAGTACATAAAATGAAAAGATGTAAAAACTTAGCACACCATTGTTGGGAAAACCATTAACAATGTTAACTTGGAAGCTGGCTTCTCTCCTCTGTGTCCTACCATAATTGTGGGCAGGCTGCCCACACACGGCACAGTCCATTCCAAAAAACACCTGAAAAAAGTAACACTGTACTAAAGGAATGAACTGTGCATTAAAACTAGAGGGCAGTATATGCATTTAACAGTGTAGAACCCTAATATAGAAAGTGAAAAATAGATCAATTATCAGGCATAAACTACAGCACACTATGCATTCAGTTATCAAGCATGCACAATCTGAAAAATTAAAAAAACCCTAATCTGTAACCAGTAAATCATATATAATGTCCAGTCGTGTGTTCTAAAATCATAGTGTTCTGTAAACAATTCATTTACATGATAATAAACAACTCTAATCTGAGTAGTACAAAACCCTAATCCATAACTAGTAAATCGATGGAACTCTAATAGAATCGATCCATAATCACAATAAATCTTGAGGGGAGAAGATGATAGGAAGAACACAGGAAGGATTACAAGGAAACTAAGAAAGAGAATGGAAGGGAGATGCAAAACTCACTGTCGAGATGTAGAAAGAGAATGGAAGGGAGATGCAAAACAAAGAACAGAGCTTCTTCAAATGAAGAAATAAAGTGAAGGGTTTCGCAGCATAGTAAATCAAAAATTTCTACGGAAGCGAACAGAGGGAAAGCCAAGATCTAATCTAGGAGATGCAAACAACGAGAGAGATTGGATTAGATCTTCATACCCTTGAAGATTCGCGCAGCGGAACGTTCGTCGGAACGTGGGTGATGTAGTCGTACTCGCTTCTCCTCCTCGCGATCCGATCCGATCTAGCACCACAAGTGGCGGTGCCTCCGTGAGATGCACACGTGCGGCACCTCGACGTCTCCTCCTTCCTCGGACCAGCAAGTATGGTGGAGGGATAGATTGGATCTACAACACGACGGCGTGGTGTATATGGTGGAGAATTTCTGATGTAGGGCTTCGCATACAAACAGTCGGGAGGGAGAGAGGAAGGCAGCAGGGCTACTAGGGCTTGGAGGGAGATGTGTGTGGGGGGAGGGGGCGCACCAGCCCTCTATATATAGAGGGGGTGGCGGCGGCCAGCCCTAGCCCCTCCTCCAAGCCTATCTCAAGTTTAAACGATTTAAACTTATCCCCTTATCTAGAAATCCTATCTCTAGTTTAAACGATTTAAACTTATCCCCTTATCTAGAAATCCTATCTCTAGTTTAAACGATTTAAACTCTCTAGGATCAGCTGGGCTCTATGGGGCCTTGTGCCCCTGGCCCAATGCGGCCAGGACACTCCCTCATAGGCCCATGCCCCCTCCCGGAAGGTGGAACCACGTTGGCCCCCTTCCGGAAGGTTCTAGAAGCTTCCGGTACAATACCGATTAACCCGGAACAATTCCGAACTCCAAAAACTGCACTGCCTTATATGAATCTTATTCTCCGGACCATTCCGGAACCTCTCGTGATGTCCCGGATCCCATCCGAGACTCCGAACAAAAATTCATAAACCAATTATCCAATCTATCCTAGCGTCAAGACACGTTAAGTGTGTGACCCTGCGGGTTCGAGAATATGCAGACATGATCTTCTATCAATAATCAACAGCGGGGTCTGGGCACCCATATTGACTCCCACACATTCATCAATGATCATATCGGATGAACCACGATGCCAGGATTCAATCAATCCCATATATATATTCCCTTCGTCTCGCGATATTTTACTTGCCCGAGATTCGATCGTCGGTATCGTCATACCTAGTTCAATCTCGTTCACAGCAAGTACTTTACTCGTTCCGTAATCCGATATCACTTTGTGATTAACTCCTTAACCACATGCTTGCAAGCGGTGTTGATATCGATTACCGAGTGGGCCCGAAGTATATCTCTCCGACTTGGGATGGACAAATCCCATCTCGATACATACAACCCAACAGATACTTTCCGATCACCTGAGAGACACCTTTATGATCACCCTCTCATAGGATTACGTTTGATGACCTCAAAGCTTTCTTCCGATACCAGGGAGTTGCATTATCTCATGGTCTAAGGAATACAATATTTGACATAAGAAAAAGCTTCGCAAAGACGAACACGATGACACGATCTAATTGCTTCGCTTAGTTTGGGTCTATCCACCATATCATTCTCCAATGATATGATCTCATTATCAATTGACAACTCATGTCTATGGTTAGGAAACCTTAACCATCATTGATCAATGAGCTAGTCCATAGAGGCGTACTAGGGACACGGTGTTGTTCACAAACCACACAAGTATTAAAGTTTCCGCTTAATACAATTCTAGCATGGAATATAAACTTTATCATGAACAAGAATTATAATAATAACATCTTTATTATTGCCTCTAGGGCATAATTCCAACATAAAGAAGGATTAGAACAGAAACCAAGAAATAAAAGGGAAGGCAGAGTAGATTAGAGGAGAAATCTCAATCGGAGGGGATGAACTGCTCTGAGGAACTGCTCTGCTCTGAGGAAATTTTCTCGGGAACTGCTCTGGATGTGCATAGTGGGAGAGGGGGGTGGGGGTCGGTGTAAGAACTGAACCGAGTCCCTTCGGTTTCCCTCCATTTATAAAGTCCCACAATGGCAGAGCTTCCATGAGAATTTTTCTTATTAACATCAAGCTAATGTTGAGTGGATGTAAGTATTATGGATGTGGATGCACTAAGTAAGTGTAGCGCTGCTAAGTGACTAAATCAACCAACTAAAACGGCAAAGTGCTAACCTGGAGAAACTGAAACTCTGACAGACTAACACCTAAACTGAAGCCGAGCGCGTCGAGCGTGGCGTCCAACTTCGCGTTCCAGGCTCTAGCCTCTAGGTGCCTGACAGAGTCCATAGAGTTTCTTGTGCAGGCGAATCGCCTAGCGCCCCTGTCCAGCAGACCCATCCGCGGTGCGCGGCGAGCGCCAGCAGGAGCCGCACGGACTCCAGCCGTGCAATAGGCGCAAAGGCGTCCGCGACGTCGATGCCCTGCTGCTTCACATATCCCTTTTGGCAACGAGGCGAGGCGGGTGTTCGGCTGCACGATGCCATCCATGGTGTGCGTGGTCATCGGGTGCACCTCGCGGCGAGGCAGATGTGATGGCGGCACGGCTTCAGCTTCGGGTGTCGGAGAGGCTAGCTCGGTGCGCGAGGATGACGCTGTATGTGACGTGTGCTCTGCGGGAGCTGGTGTCGATGGAGAGGTGATGCCGGCGAGTCCTGACCTGCCACCTCAGGTGTAGCAGTATGCAGTAGAGTCGAGTCGAGTGTACGTAGTAGTCCACCGTGAACGCCGTGCTCACAGGGTTATCCTGGTCTGCATAAAGTTCTCTGTGTTGTGTGTGTGGTGCACTATGTCTTTGGTATGAGAAAAGTTTACGAATTAAGGGCAACGTCTAGTTTTCTGCTACCTCCACATACCTGCATGCATAACAGTAAGGCGCAGTTAGCTATTGACAATTTCAAAGAAAGTTTTGATAATGCTTTTTAGTTGTACTCAAGGAATGACTTACTGCGGATGTAGTTTGCATAATTTAGCGTTTCGTCTGTTATGACCAGCAGTATTGCATGCGCTGCACAGATGGTTCTCCTTCTTTTTTTTGTTCATCGTATGATAGTGGTCTGCCATTTTTACTCATGTGTGGATTAGCACCGTTAGCTCCAACTCGTTTTTTTTTCTTAGGCGCGCCTTTGGATTTAACTTTTAGTGGATATTCCCTTGTTGCTCTGTGCATCTGCATCGAAGTAGCTTGTTTGAATATTGCTGAGCCGCTTTGTCCTTTGCATTATTCGATCCATGAGTTCCTCGTATTCATGACGAGACTGTTCATCATGGCATAACACTGCGATAACTTCTTGAGATCGTACATTCAAGTCGGAAAAAATTGTCCTCTCGATTGCACTTGACCATCCATATCCGAACATATCGCTCTCGCGCTTCGCAGACAATCCAAATCTTGCGTTCTTTGAGAAGCGTCGAAGAACACAACAAGTTGGTATTTTTTCTAGTCGTAGGTGATCCAATATGTAGATGATGTGCTTGCAAGGTAGCCCCTTCCTAGCCATTCTTCTGCAGGAGCACTTTATAGTTTCCTCACTGTCAGGCGTGTAGGTCACGTCAAACTACCTAGTAGGTTTATCTGACCATATCAGAGAGTACTTATTATCACTGGAATCACCTTGCGCACATTCAGCAATCTTGAGTCCATCAACTCTTTTCAGCTCCGATTGCAAGATATAGAAGTTTGCTGCAGTGAATACTTTCGCAGCAGCAGACTCAATATCTTTGTATTTAGTAACCGGCAAAGGTAATGTTTGTGAGTCCTCGCAGTCCTGTCGTGCATCTTCCTGACGGATACGGTTAATGGCGTTCTCGTAGTGCACGATCAAATCCACCAGTGTCATTTTAGAGTCAAGGTGAAGGTGTAGGCACGCGTTCAAACTCTCGCTCCTCTGATTGCTTTTCATTCCTAGAAAAAATCCATTGGCTAGATACGTGGTGGCCCACCATCTCTTCTTCTTATACATTCTACTCAGCCACTCTTTGGTTCCCTTCGTCTGCCATTTCTTAATATAGGTGCTCCATCTCTGCTCAAAGGCCTCCTCTGAGGTGATGTAGTATATCAATGACCTGAATTCATTCAGAGAATCGTGATTGAGGTGTTTTTTCATATTCTTTTCAACGTGCCATGTACATACACGGTGCCACACATCCTTGAAGACAATGCCAATGGCTTTCATCATTGAACCGTCTGCATCAGTGATAACCCCTTTTGGCTTTTTTTGACACATAGCTTTCAAAAATGTTTGAAGCAGCAATACATATGTTTCTGTTTTCTCGTTGGAGACGATTGCGCATGTGAAAATAGTAGTTCTGCGGTGATGGTTCAACCCCACGAAAGGAATGAATGACATTCCATACCAATTCATTTTGTACGTACTGTCGAACACCAGCACATCACCGAAATCCTCATAGTCCCGACGTGAGTGAGAGTCACACCAAAATATGCTTTTCAAATTTCCTCCATCATCTAGCTGGTAATCGAAAAAGAATTCAGGATCACGGGCCTGCCTGTTCTGCATAATTCGGATGGCTGTGTTAGCGTCACCTATTGCAATGAGCTTCCTCTTCTCCTGGGAACACATGTTGTAAAGATCCTTCAAGACGAACCCAACCTTTCTCCACCTTCCACTTTTGCTGATAAAGGTTTTCATAATCTCGAACTTTCGCATCCCAGTTGCTGCTAGTGACATGATTTCAACTTTCTGATAAGACTTGATCTTCCGATGGGACCGAAGAAACGGGACTTCATCGGGTCTAGCTAGCACATGGTTGTGCTCGTCCTTAAATGCAGAACTTTCCAATTCCCCATGGATTTGTTATACGGCACGCTGAGATAGGCTCGACAGTCGCATCGAGACAGAGCTCGTGGCATCTTCTTGCGGTTCTCCATGTGCACATACTTTTCCTCGTGTTCCCCTGCCTTGGAACAGAGAAACCGCCTGTATATAATAACTCCTTCTGGATTTCGCTTCACCCTCTGTTTCCTTATGCTGAAACCACGATCTCTAGCGTATTCGTTGTAGTAAGCGAATGCTGCCGCTTCGTTAGTGAAGGTCCTCTCCTTTACAATCCGATGCATGTCACACTTATCATGAACATGCTGAAAATCCTTCTCTAGCATCACTGGATGCTGTCTATGCTCATGCCGTGAACTATCTGTAACCTACACAATTAGAAGCAAAGAAATGTAAGTGATGGTCATATGGTTGATCCTATATATGCCTTGTCATACAACAATAAGCAACTTACATCACTCTTGAATTCATATTTTGAACTGTCTGTAACCTACACAATTAGAAGCAAAGAAATGTAAGTGGTGGTCATATGGTTGATCCTATATATGCCTTGTCATGCAGCAATAAGCAACTTACATCACTCTTGAATTCAGATTTTGATCCTTCAGGTTCTTGTGATTCTTCCGCCGTCTCTTCATCCCAGGTTTCTAAGTCCGAATCCCCAAAATAATCATGGTCACTATGAGAGAATAGTACAACCTGCAGCATTGTAGCACAAAGTCATATAACATGGATATTCAATTCTTATAAAAATAATGTAGCACTAGACATACATCACTAATGCTTTCTGAGACCGATGGCGATCCTTGTTTCCACAACCGATGTCCATCTGCACAATTTAAAAAGTATGTGTATAAATTTGCATGCTCTAGGTGTGCAAATAAAAAAATAAAAAATAAACTTCACTTGACCTTATCATCCTCGGATTCGTTTTCTTCAAAGAGGTCGTTCTCAGTAAGCTCATCATCAAAGAAAAACATATCTCCATCATCCGAACTTGAATCACCATTGTGTGTTGGGATGCTCTCGTTGTCACTCCCAGTTGGCATAGAGTCCTCCATCTGTTCAAGCAAAGAAAACCAAAAACGCTAATCTAATCAGTGATGTATATGTGGAGGACTCGTAGATGCAAAGATGAACCCTAAGCCGCTATGCTAAAGGTGATGGAAATAATGTAGGTTAGAGAGGCAGCTACTCACATCTTCCGGGCGCCGGTGGCGAGATGGGACACGGGACTAGTAGATGCGGCCTGAGGATGAGAAGATCTGGCTGGCCTTTGATCTGGAGATGTAGGATTGGAACGGTTATCGTCGCGTGGACGGACACGTCGCCACCGGAGCCGGGCAGATTCGCAGGTGGAGGATTAGATCTCGGTCGACGGCTGGAGCCAGGAAGGCTCGTGTGGTTGGAGGATTAGAAGGCTGGCCGCCGGATTCACGTCGCCAATCCGGATCCTTCGCCGGCGCACGTCACCGCCGGAGCTAGGCAGGATGATCGAAAATTTAGGGTTAGAGCGGTGTCTGGGGAAATGGCGGCCGCGATACTTTTTGTGATCAAACCTAGAGACCTAATAATGTCGTGGCGACGTGGCAATGGTTGACAACGTGGCAATGAATGGTCAAATCTAATAGCGTGGCGACGTGGCAATGGTTGACATCGTGGCAGTCAATAGTACGTATGCGGATACGTGGGAATACGGGCCTGGACTTGGGCTTCGGGGGCTACCCTCGCGCGCCCTGCTCTGAAAACGCACGGGGATAATTCTACCCTTACGAACTTTGTAACTTTCCAGAGCGAGGGGGCCTATGGGATCAAGCCTCTTCAAAATATTAACCCAACTTATTGGCTGCACGTTTTATGTGCAGAATTTGAAGATCGTTGAAAGGTGCGCTAGGATCGCGGGTCTTCACTCAACCTACATGTAGCATTGATGGGACTCCAAATTGTATTTATATCGCTTCTGTTGTAATAATATATACTCGAGATTATTTAATTCATATAATAAATACTTGTGTTTTATATGGTATTTCATCGACTGTAAGTGCTAGCTATTGATCCAGAGACTAGCATGTTAATCACAGGGACTAAGGATCTTTCTCGATCCGAGGTTGCTACAGATGGTATCAGAGCATAAGTTGACTGTAGATCATGACCCTAGCCTCGGCAAAACCTTAGGAGTAATATTTTCTAAGATATTTCAGAAAAATCTCATACTTCTCATCATTTATCTTTGGAGTTTTAATTTTTTTTAAGTCTCTTCTTTTCAACATTAGAGATGACCACTATATACGTCAAGGAGAAACTTTTCTCAAGACTACGTGTCCAAGGAGATCGTCTCAACGCTTCGCTCAAGTCAGGACTTGAAGACCTCCACAGAAGATGCTCTAAGACTGAAGCTACGAGAATTGAAGACTTCAATGTTACAAGTGCCGAAGACTTCGAAGGCATTAAGTCAAGGTTATTACCTAAAGACTTGAAAGATTGAAGGTTATGAAGACCATGAAGACTATCAAGAGAAGAAGACCATCAAGAGAAGAAGACTTTTGAAGACTTTGAAGCTAAGAGTTACAACGAAAGATTATGAAGACTTTGAAGACCATGAAGATTAAAGAGATCCACTAGGAACCAAACCTGGATAGACTTCGCTATAATCGTTAGATGCGATGATTTTTTTGTTGTCCTTTTTATGGTTTTGTCGATATAGACTAATGAAACCTATTTTCAAAATATAAGTTGTTTGTATGTGGTATATCTGTCTCCATACTATATTCTATTCTTTCCTATCTTAAACCCACAAAGCGACAAAACTGAATTCAGGACATGAAGATGAAGCAAAGGATGCCAATGTGAATGCAAAGAAATATTCTACCATTCCAATCAACGGCTATAGAAGAACACTCAAAATGGTGGATGATGCACCAAGCTTTCAAAGACTAACATGAAAAAATCACTATTTTAAGGTGCTAATAAGAAGGCATCACTTCATCAGCCACATGAGGAGTAGAAGGCAACGACATCAAGACATAAAGGTTTTGAGGATGACCTAAGAGATAGAATATTACCTCCATAATATGTGAGCACGAAGTACACACGAATTTTGGCATACCCGAAGGAAGATATTTTTTAAGGGTGGTAGCACCTTAGTGTAGTCCAAACCTATTTCTTTCTAGCCTTCTCGAATCTCGAGGACGAGATTCTTTTAAGGGTGGTAGTCTATAACATTCTAAAATTTTCCTAATTTTAGAATATTAAAATTAATAAAAATATTGATTAAAATCTTTGATCGTGTTTTAAAAAAAATAAAAAAATAAAACTTGTGGGGACATGCTTAATTTTTCTCAACCAATTTTCTATCTGAGCGGATTAAAAAATATAATGGTTATCAATCTTTTATACAAATCAAAGAAAGTGTTGTTTTGCATTTTATTCACGTTCATTTCTGGAATACTTAAATATTTTCCAAACTCTTGTTTTATTTTCACATGAGAGGAAGTAATATGACGTTTTCAAATATAAGAAAGATGATGTAAAAATATCCTATTGCGGTACTAATGCATTTTTGTTACATTTTGGACCACTCAGAATATTAGAAATATTTTCCAATTCAAAGAAAAATCACGAGAGAAGATAACATGACTTCTTCATAATGCAGTGGAAATCTTCTACGAAATATTATTAAGCATTTTAGAGTTTTAAAATAGTTTGATGATATTTAAAAACTTTAAAGCTATTTCGAGAAGTTAAATAGAGCTATAATAGGGTTTATAAATTCAAATTTATTTTGAAAAAATGCTAGATGGGAGTGTATTTTACTAGGCTTCGTATATTCTTGTTTAGTTTTTTCCCCTTTAAATCTCAGGAAATAATTGGGGATAATAAAATATAGTTTTCAGTATGCTGTGTTAAAATAAAAATAAAACAATTGAACCAATCGAACCAACCTGGTTCGATCTTTTTTTTCGCACGAACGTGTGAACCTGGTTCTAGCTAATCCAACCAAGCGCGTCTACTTTTTTCTTTTTGTTTTTCTTCTTTTCTGCTCGCTGACACCATGGGACCACCGCTGGTCTTCGACCTCACGAACAGTTGCTCCTCGGCACGAGTTCATCCCCGAACGACCAAATCCCGGACAAATCTCTTGATTCCGTTCGATTTTCTTTCCCCTCTACCACGAAAACTCCCCCGTAAATACCACAACCCTTCCCTCGTTCAATTTTTGCCAAAATTCAAACCAATTGTGCACAAAATCGGGCTATTAGATCTCGCCGGAATTACCCGTTCAAGCTTCGAAAAATTTGGTGGTTCTATGGCAACGGGAACACCCCAACCTCCTCCTCCCCTCTGATAATTTTTTTTGCCCCAGTCCACCGCCCCTTCTTGATCTTTTACCATGCCCAGGAAATCTGAAGAGAGGCACAACGATGCTGCCAGAGTCGACGGAGCCACTCCATGTTTGGTCAACCATCGCCGTCACCAGGATTCGTCGACAGGGACGGCCGGGCTCTAGGCCAGGTCGACGCATGGCCCGTTAAGGCTAATGTATATAATGGCATATATAAAAAAAACAGATATATATGTATTTACTTTTATTTTTTTAAAAGCTAAACAAATAGTATTTGCTGCTAGTTTGATTACATGAAAAAAGAAATTGTGAGATCAAGCAACCAATCAGGTAGTAATTGCTGCAATCAAGGAGTATATGTATTGTTTGCGAAATTGCGTGATTTAATCAGGCTGGATTTAATATAAGTCAACCTAAAATCCAATCGGTCTGCCCGGCGTCTGCCATGTGGCTGTGGCGATAGATTCTCTGGCGCCGTACTCCGAACAGAGACAAAGAGCCGAACGAACAATCAAGACACGCGGGGACAGGGGAGACGTGAGATCTATCGTCGATCGCGACGCACGTGTCCGGCTGTACCTCGTGCGTGGTGTCGATCACGAATTACCCCGCGTGGCGTCCAGGCGCGTCGTGTGAAGCACAGAAACATGGTGGACCTTTGCAAAAAAAAATCCCACGCAGTTGTATATACTGGTATATATGCGTACATATTTTTGGGCCCCTCCTAGCAACGGGCCCTGGCCGTTGCCATGGTGGCGATGGCCTAGCGCTGGCCCTGCTCGTCGATACGCTGGCAGGTTCGCTGTCTCGAGACGGAGTTGTAGCCGCAACTCCGCAGCACACCGACCACCAGAGCATCTCCATCGTCGACGTTTTGCAGCTAATGGTATGACATCCTCAACTGTAGCCGGTAGATCCTTCTGCTGCTGCAGTCTAGTCTAGATAAGAATATTCCAATTAAACAACAAAACATTTTTTTTCACATGGTCACTGTAATTTGTTGCTGATCTAACAACCGAGCCGCATCATCTCTGTGCCACCGTCTCTTTTTCTTCAGGTCGTGTGCGCTAAGCCTGTAAGCATCGGATCAAGTAAAAAAAACATCATATCAGTTCAGAGTGATGTATTAGTTCACAATATCAACTCATAAATTCCATATCGTTTGATCTACATGTTTAAATTAGAGGATTCATGTTGCGTTAGACTCGAAATTAAATTCTCTATTCTGTGGTATTAGTTTTTCTAATTACCAAAAATTTCAAATCTAACAATCAAATTTTAAATTTCAATAGTGTGTTGGCCTTATTTTTTGGATCCATAACTCCATTTTAGTCGAATCTTTTTTGCGTTGGTTTCATAATTGAAACATTTTTCTGCCAGTAATCTCAAAACCTCAAAATTATATATGATTAGATCTGTTTCGTTGTGATATGAATCTAGGCTTATCTTTTGTAATTTTTGTCACACACCCCATAGCATAGAACGATATGAATATACTATGTATAAACAATTTGGAGTGTTGCGTGTTTTGTTTTGTTCATGTGTTGCATGTTTTGGTATTTGATTTCTTTGTTTTTATTTTGGATCTTTATTTGGTAATGGATGCTTATTATTGTAATGTATTCTATACGTTAGATTTATTCGGAGTGCGAGAGCATTCACGAAGAATTAATCATCATCAAATTATACTAAGGCAAGTTACACCTATTTCATATAATATCCTAGTTTTGATTCTATGCATGTTTTGGTCTTCAAATTCTGTAGTATGCATGCGTAGGACGTTCTGGTAGAATTTTTTTCCTTAGTATTATTTTTGCAAGTGCGATGATTTTGTAGTATGCCATGAGTATCTCTATACTTAGAATTTTTCCTCCTAATAGGTTGCCCCTGTTTTTGCTATGTGTTGCTTGCTATGCTATATAAATATATATTATTGTTGGGGGTTCGAAAGACAAGAAATTTTCCAAGTATAAAGACTCTCTTGAGTGATCTTTTCTTCTCAAAGCCTCAAATAAAAACTAAGTTTTTTTTCTGGGCGGAATGGTTGTTGGGTCAACGAGTGAGATTTTGGTGGAGGATGGCCGCCCAGGAATCAAAGAAGTCTGGCATGTTTCAGAATTCAGAACCTTCACGTGCAACCATAATACATATGGGCTCTGTCTTGGCCTAGTACTTAGTGGGAAACCATACCTGGGTACCAACATTTGGAGGTTCAGTTGGATCCAGAAGGTAGAGGGGCTACTAAGGGAAAGCCTCGCCATGGTATTGTTTGTAAAATGACCTAATCGTGGATTGTGGGTAAAGTGCACCAACTCTCGAGGGTATTGCAATCGGATTGATCAGCCGTGTTCATGGAAACAAAACAACAATGAGCATCTGAAGGATGGAGCCTCTGAAGGATCTTCCTCTCTGTAACATCCCAGCATTAGAGCTTAGAAGTAAGCTGAACACAGATGTGTGCATTGCATTCATGCATAGAAAATCTAAATAATTTTCGCGATTTTTAACTAAACTTGTCAAAGTGATTGAAGCTTATCTTAACTTGATGGAATTGAAGTAGATCATCAAGTTGACTGCGATAAGTTTCAATATGACCTTTACTAAAACCTTATTTTGGGTAAGTATGGTTTGATCTAAGGGTAGATCAAATGTAATAAAACTAAACCACAACATATTATCTAATGATTAATACCATATCCTTAAGTGATCATCTCATAGTATTCATTACACAACTCATGAATACCAAGTTATGAATATAACTTAAGTAATAAGAATGTAATAACTAACTCTTAACCTATTTTATCTTTATCTATTTCTACCATGAGGATCATGGTAATACTTCACTCTAACTCTTTGGTTATAGTGAGTAGGAAGGAAATCAAGTCAAGATCATTCACCACATATCTTTCTTTCCATAATAATCTTTATCATCTCTATTGAACCACATCCTTATATTTTTTGTTAATCAATGTTGAGTAATCAACTATTGATCTATCAATTCTTAACCTATCAATTCTTGATCTATTAACTCTTGTCCTTATCATAGCATCCACTCTAAAGTCTTTAGAGAAAGAAGTAAGATGAAGTAAGTAGTTATGTTAGTTCTAGATATCATTTATAGGATGGGAGTGATTGAAGGGAATCAAATCAATATAGTAATTAATGGAGTTAACTCACTCCTGAATGGATAGAAGAGTTATCTGGAAGATATAATTATATGGTAACAAAGAAGATCATAAGGATGAATTCTAAAGATAATTACCAGGAGTAATCCTATTGGATCAAGTAGATATAGTCAATGAATAATATCTTCTACTCAGTAAGAGATACTGAGAAGATAATTATAATACAACTGTAATGTTGTATTGATGAAGGCCTTGATTAGCCAATTGGAAACCTAAGCCATAAATGATCAAAGGATTATAATGATCATGCTCAAGTCACTCAGAGTGAATGATTATATCTTGTATAAGTGACATTGATGGATAGAACTGATTAAACCTTAGTATAGATATGTTATTCTAGGTTAGTCATGACAAGTCAGATTAATATAATGTGAGGTTGGAGTATGAGTTCATGGATAAGTAGAGATAAGATAGTATGATTAATATGATGCCATAGCAACATTGAGTTATAGAAGTAGTATATTCCTCTTGGGAAATACTAAACACCTGAGGTAATGTAGGATTTGATATATACATCTCTTAGAGTAATGTTGGTGATGGATGATTAAGGAAGAGTCTGAATGGAGTTAACTATAACCCTCTGTTGGATTGGAGATTATAATTAGATGAGTAGTTTGTTATAATCAAGTGGAGAAATGAGAAAATTATGGAAAGCTACAATGACAAGCTTCTGAGATTCATAAGTAATATTATAAAGTAATTCTTTAAGATAGTCAGTAGTCAGACAAGTGAAATGGAATTCATTAGAAGTATTCTAGAGATGAGAATTTTCTCTATGTGGATATCATATTGATCTTTAGTGTCAAGCTCATTGGATTTACTAATGGATTTAGCAGGAGGAGGTGTTGATAAGAATATTATTGATTAGTAAAGCTCATCATGTTAACACATGATGATGGATATGAAGGAGTAGTATATGTAGGAAAGGAATTCCTTAATTAGAAGTCTAAAATTATGAAGGATAGAAGCTAGGAATTCTGGGTAAACACTAAAACCTAATTCTATGACCCAACATAATATCCATTTCATATGATTGATCCATCATCATTTTTACACAATGGCTCATAGTAATGTTTTCTTATAGCAATTCACTCAAGAATATCTTTGTCATTCCCAACTATCATAACCATATGAGTTTAGGAGTTATCTTTATCAGTTCTTCTCCATGAGACATTCTAGAAAATAATTTCCTAATTTAAAGGGTGATATCATTAAAGATCACAAACATAAAGACAATATGTTTTAGCCATTAATCTTTATTCACATCAACAAAAGAATATAAATATTTTAAGTACCCTAAAACCTAGGGTGAATATTTACAATTCAAATCTTAACTTCTATGCAAGTAATAACAAACTGATATTATCTAAACTCATGAGAAATGCTTATGATTCTAAACCCTAACTTATATTCCAATCATAATTATCAATGGATATATAATGTTATAACCAATATTATTCAAATATTATTCACCATCATATTAAGGCATTAACTATATATAATAATTATTATATGAGGCATTTCTAATGATTTTATAGATATTATGAAACCATATTTATACATAAATAAATAAAAGCATAGCTTAAAAAAGTTTCTAAATAAGAAACAAAATCCTAAAACCCTAATTTCTACTGGTTCTGTTTAATATAAAAACCTCTCATATTATCATGAAATTTATAAATACAAGAAATACATAAATAGAAAATTAGCTATGATAAATCCTTGTATTATTCCAATAATTCCACAAAAAGATCTTAATAGTTAATACTTTGTGAAGATTAAATTTAAAGTGAATATGTAACATAGAAAAATAGAAAACAGAAAAGATAAAAGGAAAAGAGTAAACGAGTAGTAACAGCCCGCGACCCATTCTTTTTTATCCCTATCTGCCGCTAGGAGCAACCAGCAGTAGACATTTGTTCGTTTTGTCTCAGCCCAACATAGCCCGACCTTAGCCTAGTGCCGGCCCACGTACCTGTTCGCTCTTTTCCTCATTTCTTCTTCCTCGTGATAGAAGGCAGCGCTGGGAAGCAGCTCGGTGGAGTTCCGGTGACCGCCCGATTGACCGCCTCGATGCCACGATACGCGCCACCGCTTCTCGTCGCCTGTAAATACCCTTGGCTGCCGGTGGAACCTCGTCATGCACCGTTTCTGCTCTCTCTCTCTCTCTCTCTCTCTTTGTTCCCCTCTGACCCTAAACCCTAGCTCCTGGATGAGCTCGTGCCCCGTCGAATTAGAGCTCCTCTCGGACAATTGATACCGCCCCTATGATCTTCGTGCTCTTCCTGTCCGATTGCCACCTCTCACGAAAGCTGAAGGAGTCCAGGAAGCCCCAATCGTAACCTCATTCCCGAAGTCCGGCCGCCGTCATCTTCCTTAATTACGGCCACGATTTTCTTGACCGACCCCTTCATCCACCTTCTGGTGAGCCTTTATTGCTCGGGCACCATTTATTTTTCTTGTTCTCGCCCCAGTTTGTTTCCCCGACGAGCATTTGCCACCGCCGTCGTTAGCCACCATCGCAACCACTGTTCCGACGACCTAAACCGAGTAGCGCTGCCACAGTTAGCTTCACCTCGCCCCGCTGATTCTAACAACCCTCCACAACCACGCGCACACACTCAATCGATCGATTGATCCTCAACCAGTGAGGATCATCTCGTGTGATGTCAGCATGACATCATAATGGTGTCATATTGTTATTTTTCTCTTTTTATAAATTGTGCTAATATTTTTTGTAATAAATCAAAAACATTGGATATAACATGGCATAGACCCCACCAGTCAGTGACTGGGGTAGGAATAGCCCCATTAAGAAAAACCTTTCACTACCTGCTGATGTCAGCAATGACTTAGTAAACAATTTAGTTGTTTTATTTTAATAATTTTAGAAAATGATTAAACCTTATAAATTCAATAACTATTATTTTATAATTCAGAAAAATATGTTTAATATATGAAATTTTTCAAAAAAATAAAATATATAACTTAATTATATTACCAAATATTATTATGTTAATTATTTTTAAAAAATATTATTTAATAAAGGTTTATAAGTAATAAAACTTTGATAAATCATAATTTAATAATGGTAAGTGCTAAAAATAAAAATAATATACCAAACTTCTTAGAAAAATAGTAACTATAATTTAAAACTATAATCATGTATTATTATTTTACCTAAATAAATATTTTTATTAATTAAGTATTTATAAAGTAATAAATCTTATAAAAATCATATCTTATTGTTTAAAATTCATAAAAATACATATAATATACAGAAATGATCACAAAAATAATATCTACATGATAAAAATATAAAATTCCACTTTAGAGGTAAATAAAAACTTAATACCCTAATAACTTAAATTTACATCTAATTTCCTTAATTAGTAATTCATATAAGGGTAAATAAAATTTGCTAATATTTCTAAAATTAGCCAATCAAAGTCTAATAAATAGTATTAGTCTTAAATATTTATAATATGAAGTCAAGATGGTTCAACACATTTTATATACAATCTTATTGAATTATCATTCAACCATAAGTGTAGATCATTTTCTAAAAAGATCCTTATCAATCATAAAACCTTCAAGAATGATATTTTCAACCAAATAAAACCTTTTACCATTCTTTCACTGACATCTTTATAATGGACTAAATCTGAAGATAATTCATAAGTAGTAAATTATATTGTTTACGTATTCACAAATCTTAACCACACCCTTATAAAGAGATAAATCCTTTTATTCAATTACCATGTTAAGAAACCACTATTCAAATAGAAGTGTTACCATTCTTAAAGTATCCTTAGGGAAACATTATGAATTGAACAAAGTACAAATATCATAAGCATTACACTTTAAGTCCATCTATGTTCTTAAAGTTAACTTTAGTTTACAAGACTATAAACACCATGATTAAGGCTTTGTTATGTATTTATAGTTAACTTTGATCTGTTTCAATTAAGACCTAATGAGTCTCAATACCAAACTAACCAAGTTAAAACCCAAGATAAATAAGTCTCAAATACTAATGATGTCATTATTCAAATAGAGTAATTCTTTCTTACTTAAGGACTGTAACTGGTAAGAACACCTAATAATGTTAACTTAAAGTTTAAATACTTCTGCTTAGTTAAATAAGATTTTCTTCAAAAGTTATTCTTTTAAGATACATTATAAAGCAAGACATAAGCATTCTTATGAAGGCTCTAAATGATAAACAACCCTTGTATACTCAATCTTTAGATACCCTTCCACATTTGCATGTTTTATTATGGTATGCTTCTTATTATGTTTACATGTTGTTTCACACACACTCACAAGCCTTAATAAGAATCACAAGTGTGAAACTTATCTAAAAGGACAACACATTCTAAAGAAACCATCCCTAGCATTCAAACCATAGAACAACGTTTTCCACGGGATTCGAGTTTATCAAATTGCATTACATTACTATGCACAATAGCATCTTGATTCTTTAAACATTAGTCCTTACCAGACCAATGATGCTGATTTCAAATATTGGATCTTATATTGTCTCGAAGATCGTGAGTGCATAATCTTGCAATCACAAAAGGCAAGTTCACACTTGCTCATGTCCTTTTGATTATTTTCTATAAAGTATTTTGCAAATCCAGTGTTGTCATCACCTGCATTTCAAAAAGGTCAGAAAACACTATTTTTGATAATAATGTGAACTATTGGTTACTGGTCCAGGGTGATCCGCTAATCTATTAAATCTGGTAGTTGGAATACCACTGCTCAGGAATATATCATCTAGGACTTAACAACCAATGTTGCTAGTGATTCTTGCGCCGTATATCATGCGTTAACCATGAGATTTGGAATGGGACGGAGAAGTTAGCTATATCCTTTTCCTTTCGTATGGATGCAAGACTACCTTAACGTGACGTTGTGATTCCTTGTGCAGATCCAACATATGGGTGGGCACCCTTAGGCCCCATGTTTTTGGTGTCTAGATTATCTATGAGTGGCTGTCGGAGGTTTAGCCAGACCTATAATGTACTTACCAGGGGCACCACCCGCTCATAGAGTCTTTGGGAACTCATCAGGGTTTTAGCCTGCCTGGAAGGGGGCTTAACGGAGGTGAGCCAGCCCGAAGGATCATGCAGACATATGGGGTCGCGAAAAGAGCAGTGATTGGCTTGGATCTTAGTCTGGGCCTCATACCAAGGAAGTATGAACGAGCCTATAACTCGGATGTGCAACAAAGCTAAGATCTCTCATGGGTAAAGAAACGCACCTCTGTAGAGTGTAAGAACTGTAACTTGTTACTCCATGTTCCGGGAAGGAGCTACGGACGCGGCGGGAAAGGAACTCCATGAAAGTTCTGGTAAACCTGTGAAGACTGACGGACATAGCTTTTTAGAATAAAAGCAACCTTTGAAGAAATGTTTACAAAAACTTGCATTGCCTACGACCTACGGTCTGTGGCTGTAGATATAGTGCATCAAACACTCCTTTCTAGTGAACTTGCTGAGTACGCTCGTACTCAACATATCTTCTTAACCCTTGCTAGATTCTGAAGCCAATACAGATGAAGTCTCCATCAACTTATGCTCCAGGACTCATCATCAAAAGATAAAGCTCTTCAACAAAGTCAAGGAAGTAAACATTTACATCTACTCAAGTGAAGACGAAGTTGCTGATTAGATAGGAATCTAATATCTAGCCATATAACCCACTTCTATAGGGTATTGCAATAGCAGCAATGCAAGCCCCCAATAGTTCAGATACTAGTCTATTAGTAAAATAGTTACGATTTGTTTATTCCTGATTCTTCTTTGTAAGAAGTTTCTTCCTCTCTCTTTAGCCTAGAGTGTTCTCTGGATCTTATGTAAAGAGTCGAGTTGTAACCTATAGTCATGTCTTGGACCTACTATGTTTCTGTTGTACCACTCTGAGGGATGTAATACTAGTGAATGGTGTTTCATTGGTGTTATGTCAACGACTATAGTGTACTACATCATGCAGTGGTATGCTGGGTCACCACACTCTCTCTTTTCTAAACAAAGTTTTGAAACCTCATGGCGTGAGTAATATCTCCAATGGGTGGGATTTTGGGGACTTGGTGAGTAATATCCAAGTGTTTGGTTGTTTGGACACTTGGTGAGTAATATCCTCGTGTTCCATTCGACCCTATTTTACTTAAGTAAATGTTTACGAAGTAGGATAAAACTTTTTCTCCTTTCTCCTTACTTAGATAAAGTTGGCTTTATGTAAAAGAACTCCAAAGCCTACTCTAGCCTTGCATGTAGAGTTAGTCTTATTCTTTCCTTGGTGTAATTTGCCAATACATTCAAAGTATTGACCCAACTTGTTGGCTGCGCGTTTTATGTGCAGAATTTGGAGATCGTTGAAAGATGCGCTAGGATCGTGGGTGTTGGCGTGCTGTTGACGTGGGAGTTTCTTCTTCTTTAATTCCCTGGCAACAGCGCCAGAAAACTTGTTGATGGCGCCTGGAAGCGCTTCGTCGGGAAACTCCAAGAGCAAGGTGTGATGTAGCACAGAAGCAAGTCTTCCCTTAGTTAGAAACCAAGGTTATCGAACCAGTAGAAGGAAGGAAACGTCTCAAAGGTGTTTCTAGCAACTTGTAGAACTGCACAACACAAACTCAAGACTTTGCCCCAACGAACAGTGAGGTTGTCAATCTCACCGATTGCTATAACAAAGGATTAACTTTATGGTGTGGAGGTAATGGTGGTTTGCAGAAAGTAAACACTAACAGTGGAAGATGTATCCATGGTAAAGATTGGAACGGGGTCCATAGTTCACTAGAGGTGTTATCCTTAGATAAACAAACATGGCATGTTGGGTAAACACATTACAGCAGGGCAGTTGACAGGACTGAGCAAGGCATAACAATGTAATACTAGACATCATGATCCTATGAGATTTGGTTGGGCAATACAACAAGATACATAGACCACCATCCAACTGCATCTATGACTAGAAGTCTACCTTTGGGTTATCATCCAAACCCCCTCCAGTATTAAGTTGCAAGCAATAGACAACTGCTTTAAGCAAAGTGTGTAAGGTAAACAATCCACTTGTTCCATGAACAAGAGACCGTTGTTTTCTCCCTAGTGGCAACAACACATCTACAACCTTAGAGATTTATGTCACTTCCCTTAGATTAAATAGAGGCATGAACCCACTATCGAGCATAAATACCCCCTCTTGGAGTCACTAGCAACTACTTGGCCAAGATAGCTACTAACAACGAAGAGCATGCAAGATCACAAACAACACAGACATGATAGAATCAATAAGACAAAACCATTAATCAATCTGACATAGTAATCTCAATATCCATCGGATCCCCGCAAACACAACATGCATGATTACAAATAGATGAGATCTTATCATGAATGGAGCTCACAAGATCTAGACATGAAAGCACAAAGGAGGAGATACAACCATCTAGCTACTACATGGACCCGTAGTCCAAGGTGGAACTACTCATGCTTCATACCGGAGGCTGGCATGATAAAGAAGAAGGCCTCCGGGATGATCTCCCCTCCGGTAGGGTGCCAGGAAGAGCTTCAGATCCCCCCGATCTAGGGACAATGGTGGCGGCGGCTACAAACGGTTTCATGGAATATTGATCGGGTACTTAGGGTTTTGGCATCGGGAGGTATTTATAGGCGAAGAGGGAGGCCGAGGGGGTTCCTGAGGCGGCTGCACCCTCCCCAGGCGCGGGGTGGGCCCACCCACGTGGCCAAGGGGTGTGGACCCCTCGAGGCCCTCCTCCGTATCTTCTTCTAGCTCCGTGTTCCCCACGATAAAATATTGACTTTGGCTTTTGTCCCGTCCAATTCCGAGAATATTGATTTTCCGCCTTTCTGGAACCAAAAATAGAAGAAAATAGGCAACTGGCACTATGGCATCTTGTTAATAGGTTAGTACCAGAAAACAAATAAAAACGCCTCAAAGTGTTGACAAAGAAAAGCAAAGTAGATACTAAACAAGCATGGAACATAAAAATTATAGATATGTTTCCAACGTATCAGTGGGTCTTCACTCAACCTGGATGTGGAATTGATGGGACTCCAAGTTGTATTTATATTGCTTCTATTGTAATAATATATACTCTGGATTATTCGATTCATGTAATAAAGACTTGTGTTGTACATGGTATTTCATCGACTATGAGTGCTAGCTATTGATCCAGGGACTAGCATGTTAATCACAGGGACTTAGGATCTTTCTCGATCCGAGGTCGCTATAGTTGGCTATTGATTTCATTTTGGTGTCTCTTCCATCTAGCTATGAGCATTTCATTTCGAACTACCATATGCATGGGGTAGAGAAGGGCCTTAATGAGTTATGTGGGATGCTGAAAACAGCAGAAAGTGACATTAAGAAGTGTGCAGGGCATAGCCATGTGATGGCTGTGCAGAACAAGCCTAGCTTCAAGAAAAAGGGCACTTCTTGGCAGAATAAGAAAGGCAAGGCTAAGGATACAATCCCTAAGCCTGCACCCAAGCAAAAGGCTGGACCTGCAGAAGACACTGAGTGTTTCTTTTGTCATGAACATGACCACTGGAAGAGAAACTGCAGCAAGTATCAGGCTTCTTTGAAGAAGAGTGGAAGTAAGAGTACTTCCCACTCAGGTACGCTTGTTGTGAATGTTGTGAACATTCTTCTCGCTGATTCTTACGTTAACTCTTGGGTATTTGATACCGGATCGGTTGCTCATATTTGCAATTCGATGTAGGGGCTAATAAGGACTAGAGAAGTGCATAAAGGCGAAGTGGATTTTTGCGTCGGAAATAAAGCAAGGGTTGTTGCATTATTCATCGGCGTCATGCAACTTCACCTTCCGTCAGGATTTATTATGGAGTTGAATAATTTTTATTACATTCGAAGTATGAGTCGAAACATTTTATCACCTTCGTGTTTGATGAGGGATGGATATTCATTCATGAGTATGAACACTGGTTGTGGAATCTCTAAGAATTCTATGTTTATGGATGATGCTCCCATTGTTAATAGGTTATTTATTTAAATCTTGATGATGCATCTGTTTACAATGTTAGTGCTAAGAGGCTTCGGCCTAATGATTTGAGTCCTACCTATTTATGGCATTGTCGTTTAGGGCATATAAGTGAAAAGCACATGAAGAAGCTCCATGGTGATGGTCTTCTAACTTCGTTTGATTTTGAATCATACGAGACATGTCAAGCTTGTTTACTTGGAAAGATGACCAAAACGCCTTTTACGAGTTTTCCTGAGAGAGCAACAGACTTGTTTGAACTCATACATACTGATGAATGTGGACCAATGAGCATGACAGCAAGAGGAGAACATCACTACTTCATTACTTTCACTGATGATTTCAATAGATGTGGTTATGTCTACTTGATGAAGCATACGTTTGAAACTTTTGAAAAGTTAAAGGAGTTTTAGAGTGTGGTAGAGAATCAACGTGGCAAGAAAATAAAGGCCTTACGATCTGATCGTGGAGGTGAATATTTGAGTCACGAATTTAGCAATCATCTTAAGAGTTGCGGAATTGTTCCACAGCTCACGCCGCCCGGAACGCCTCAAAGAAACAGGGTCTCCGAACAACGCAATCGAACTTTGTTGGACATAGTTCGTTTGATGATTAGCCATTCGCATTTACCATTATCATTTTGGGGTTATGCTCTAGAAACAAAAGCTTTCACACTAAACGGGGTACCATCTAAATCCGTAGTTAAGATGCCATATGAGATGTGGATTAGAAAGAATCCCAGTTTGTCTTTTCTAAAGATTTGGGGTTGTGATGCATTTGTCAAGCGACTTCAGTTGGACAAGCTAACACCCAAATCGGATAAGTGCATTTTTGTGGGATATCCGAGGGAAACCTTAGGGTATTACTTCTACAACCAAGAAGAGGGCAAAGTGTTTGTCGCTCGTAGCGGTGTTTTCCTAGAGAAAGAATTTCTCACAAAGGAAACGAGTGGAAGGTCGGTGCTACTTGAAGAAGTTCAAGATGAGCCAGTCGAGGATGCTTCTATGAGTGATGATATTGTAGCAGAACAAGTTGAGGAACCCGTGGCAAGAGAAGCACCACAACCACGAAGGTATGCTAGGCTCCACGAAGCGTGGGAATTATTATTGTTAGACAATGATGAGCCTGCGACCTATGCGGAAGCGATGCTGGACCCAGACTCTGAGAAATGGCTGATTGCCATGAGATCCGAGATAGAGTCCATGGGAGACAATCAAGTTTGGAACTTGGTTCACCTGCCTGATGGTTTTAAAGCCATCGAGTGCAAATGTATCTATAAGAAGAAGATTGATATGGATGGAAATGTTCACATCCATAAAGCTCGACTTGTTGCAAAAGGTTTTCGACAAGTTCACAAAGTTGAATACGATGATACTTTCTCGCTCGTAGCGATGCTTAAATCTATATGGATCATTCTAGCCATTGATGCACATTTCGACTATGAGATATGGCAGATGGACGTTGAAACGGCTTTCTTAAATGGAATCCTTTCTGAGGACGTGTATATGATGCAGCCCGAAGGTTTTGTCAATCCAAACAATGCTGGAAAGGAATGCAAACTTCAAAAGTCTATTTATGGGCTGAATCAAGCATCTCCGATTTGGAACATTCGATTTGATGAAGTTGTAAAGGAGTTTGGCTTCATCAAAAACGAACAAGAACCTTGTGTTTACAAGAAGGAAAGTGGAAGAGCGCTTGTATTTCTAATCTTATATGTAGACGACATATTGTTGATTGGAAATGACATTCCTATGATCGAGTCTGTTAAGACCTTATTGAAAAATAATTTTTTGATGAAGGACTTAGGAGAAGCCGCGTATATTTTGGGTATCAAGATCTATAGATATAGATCAAGGAGGCTAATTGGATTAAGCTAGAGCACATACATTAAAAAAGTGTTGAAACGGTTCAGCATGGAAGAGGCTAATAAGGGCTTCTTGCCCATGTCTCACGACATTAAACTCAGCAAGACTCAGTGTCCTTTGACTACTAATGAGCGTGAGCACATGAGCAGGGTTCTATATGCTTCGGCTATTGGATCCATCATGTATGCAATGATATGTACTCGCCCAGATGTTTCCTATGCTCTAAGTATTACGAGCAGATACTAGGCTGATCCAGGTAAAAGCCACTGGACAATAGTAAAGAATATCCTTAAGTACTTGAAAAGGACTAAGGACGTGTTCCTAGTTTATGGAGGTGAGGATGAACTCAGTGTAAAGGGTTACATAGATGCGAGTTACCTTAACGACTCAGATGACTCCAGATCGCAATCTGGTTATGTGTTTATCATGAATGGTGGTGCTGTGAGCTGGAAAATTTCCAAGCAAGGTACAGTAGCCTCCTCTTCAACAGAAGCTGGATATATTGCCGCCTCGGAGCTGCAAAGGAAGTTGTTTGGATTAGGAATTTCCTGATCGCTCTTGGTGTGGTTCAGGGTGCGTCCAGTCCTTTGTACGTTTACTGTGATAACAATGGTGCTATTGCACAAGCCAAGGAACCTAGACAACACCAGACTAACAAACATATTCACATGCATTACCATCAGATTCGTGAGTTTGTTGAGGATGGTAGTGTCATGATATTCGAAATACATACGGACTCAAATATTGTTGATCCCTTTACAAAGCCACTCCCGCAGCCTGCGCATGAAGCGCACGCAAGAGCAATAGGTTTAGATACTATTGACTCTAGTGCAAGTGGGAGACTGAAGGAAATATGCCCTAGAGAAAATAATAGAGATGATTATATTTCAAGTGTATCCATGAGTTATTGTAATGTTCCTTGAATATCCATATATCGGGCAACTTGTATTGATTAGCAATTATGTGAATTGTTTGTGAAACTCTTTACTTGTATGGTTATCTAATAGTTGTCCCTAGTCGGAGTTCATGCGAGGACACACGTGAATATTAGACTAGCACATCGATTGGTTGATGAGTATGTTTCACAAGTCATAGACATTGATATTTCAAACCAATGATGTGGACACATGTTATGAACATGGGGTTGGACTGACCCAACTTGAGACTGGCAATTATACTTGCATCTCTCTACATATCGTGTATGTTTTGTCCTTTGACCCGAGATTGTCGCATGTACTTGAGATGTGGATCGACCTACTTTGGGGCTATCAACCACTGCTCCGTAACTGGGTAGTTATAAAGGTATCTTTTGGGTTTGTCCTGAAGCATGCTGCAATACATTGGTCAATCAAGATGGGATTTGCCCCTCTCTACTTGAGAGCGATATCTCTGGGCCCCTCGAGTGATCGGATCTAGAAATGCATGGACGTGCTACATATGGTTAAGAGTTAACCTAGTAAAGGGATTCCTAATCACAATATCAAGAGAGAGAGGTCAGCTTGGAGCTAGACCAAATATTGTGAGGCAAAGGGAAAGACATATACTTAACCTTATGATAGTTTGTCCAAATGATCTTTATATGCGCTTAGGAGTTGGCACGTCTTGCTAGAGGCCGCTACCAACTATTGACGAAGTAAGTGTAATCGTGTCATGTCTATACGTATATGAACCTATAGGATCACACACTTAAGGGGCTGGAAGCCTAATAAGGATTGAATCTGAATTAGGCCAGGCTTGGGATACTAATGGGTTGCTAATGTAGAAGCCCACCAGGGATGCCTATATAAGAGAGGGTGAGGTGAGCTAACTAGGGTTGAGCATTCCACCCAGCCGCCACTCCTCTCACGCTTGTGTTGCACGTGCGGACCTAGCAGTCCGGCGTCTGACGCTACCACCCAAGACATGTGGATACCTCGGAGGTGCTGTAGCTGTAGCACTTGGATAAGCCGTGCAAAGGGGAGCTGCTCATGGGAAAAGGACAAGGAGGAGACATAGAACATCTACACTGCCTCGACGCGCTTCAAGTGGTAATCCCGAGATCTATGACAATAGTAATCCTGGTTTACGCGGTCGAAAATTTTGATTTGCGCTAGTGTAGCCTACCCGTATCCCTTCAGAATCTGCAGATGTAATTTTAACTCGGTGATTTCAAAAGAGCCAAGATTTAACTTATTAAAAAGAATTTTTCTAATTGTTGAAACACTTGCACCTAAATCACAAAGTGCGGCTATTTCATTAGTCTCAATTTTAATCTTAATAGTAGGCTCAAATATATCAACAAGCTTAACAGATAGTTTTTCAGCAATTTTCTTATATTCTTCCTCAAGATCACGTACCTTTTTTGCTACATGATTAACAAAGTGTTGATACATAGCTTCCTCGTTCCCTTCACTTACCAGAATCTTGATATTGATCCTTTTCACAAGATCTTCAACCGTGTAATTTGGTGAAGGAGCATTTCTATAGTCAAGTTCTTCAGGCTCCTCCCTTTGGATTCTTATCATCTTGAGGTCTTCAACCGGATTGGGCTTAGCTTTACCTGCAAATTTATCTAGAATGAAAGTTTGACTCTTGGTTATTTTACCTAGATGCGCCCCAACAATCCTTGTTCTTTCCTGGAGAGACTACAAATCATTCCTCAAACTTACAGCTTGGTTAGATAATTTACCAAGCATAACATCATGGTTCTCCGTTATTTTAACAAGGATATTATTTTGTGAGTCCATAAAAGACTTAATAATTTCTTGGAGCCTACCATTACTTGATCCTATATTATTATTAGAGTTACCTGCAGGACTAGAATAATGTTTTTGGAAATTAGGATTATAGTTCTTCTTCCAAGCAGGGTTATAATCACTACAAGCTATGAAGTCTATTTATTCAATATTTGATTCTAGGATAGTTCTTACCTGGGTTTCCTTACCTTTGACGGCTAATATGATCTCATCCAACTTAGTAATGAGTTCTTCATTTTCTTGAGGTGTGACGGAGTTCACCTTCTTTGTGTTTGATCTTTCCACATGCCATTGGGCATGGTTGTCTTGCATATTGTCTAGCAGCTGCTTTGCTTCGGTAATTTGTTTACCCATAAATGTTCCTCCAGCTGCAGTATCAAGCATAGACTTAGATACAAGGTTAAGAGCATTATAAAATAAATGGAGAATTAACCAATCTTCCATCCCATGGCTGGGACAGTTTCTCATGCATTCTTTCATTCTCTCTATGCAAGCACTAGTGGCTCACGTTCTTCCTGTCTAAAAGCAGTAATATTAGATCTTAGTTGCATAGTCCTTGCAGGTGGGAAAAATTTAGTCATAAATAAATAAGTACACTCCACCCATGATGCAATAGTATTTCTAGGCAAAGACAATAACCATTCTTTTGCTCTTCCTCTAAGAGAGAAAGGAAATAAGCGCAACTTGACCGCATCGGGGTCAACATCTTTGATGCGCATCATATCACATATTTCAGTGAAAGTATTCAAGAGCATACCTGCATCCTCAACTACACAGCCTCCAAATTGATTATGTTGAACCAAACTTAAATAGTGGGGCTTAATTTCATAGTCCTCAACGGTAATTGTTGGCTGGGTAATAGGAGTACGCAAATAATCATTGATGGGAGTTGCAAACTCCCCAAGCTTCTTTTTAGCCATATTTCCTATGTTTTTGGATTTTCTTAAACAAATACTAATGATGGTAAAAACAAGAATTTAAATACTAACTAATTTTTTTGGTTTTTCAAATAAAGACTAAAAGAAAACTAACAAAATTAAAAACAAGAATTAAAACTAGCAAGGTTCCTACTAATCTCACTAGAGTAGCTATTGCTTCCCCGGCAACGGCGCCAGAAAAAGGGTCGATACCTTCGATCTGGATTATGGATTTAGTATAGCTCTTTTTCCCTCGTAGCTCTATTGAAAGGATCATATGGGCACCTAAGGGGGGGGGTGAATAGGTGCTACTTCAAATTTTCTTCTTTTTCAAATTAAGGTTTGACAAGAAAGGTAAATTCTATATATAATGCAACTAAGGTGAATTTACCTATATGACAAACAAGCACTAGCTAACACAACACTAAGCAAGAACAAGTAAGTAAAGTGCGGTAAAGGATAGAAGTAACCAAAGTGGTGGACGCGGATACACAAGGATTTGTTTCCCGTAGTTCCTTCCTTTTGAGGGGAAGTACGTCTACGTTTGGAGAGGGGGTGGTTTCAAACCACCACCGCCACGAGAGGCCTCCCTTGTTCTCCGATGAATCTCACCCCAACGGGAACGATCCACCTTCCACTATATCGGAAACCTTCGAGGTGGAAGCCGGCACCTTTAGAACAAGTTTGGGGCACACATCCACAACTTAATTGGAGGCTCCCAAATACAAGAAAGCTGTCAAGACAATCAAAGACAAGCTTGTAAGAACCAAATCTAGAACTAGGGTTTCCAAACAAAACACTAGAGCAATGGGGGACCTCAAATGAATGAGGGGGAAATGAAGATCTCTTTTGGTGAAGTAGTAGATCAAGGCCTCCTCCTTCGATTCTCTAAAGATCAACGACTTTGGATGGTGGAGTGAAGAGATCTTGGCGATTTGGTGGCTCAAATGGAGGAGGTAGTCTTCAATGCAACGAGCACCTTGTCCCATGGTAGGTGGAGGGGTATTTATACCACTTGGAGGAATCTATTCATTGGTGCATTAAATGCACCGGTACTATCGGTACTCAAGCGGATCGGTACTACCGGACCAAGTATCGGAGAGGGCACCATGTGGTCGAGCCAGCCACGGTCACGTGCGGAACCACCTTGCAGTACTACCCCCAAGCGGTAGTACCGGTCACAAGACGCGGTACTACCGGTCAAGGCGGTAGTACCGGTCCTAAGTACCGGTTGATACTGAGCAAGGAGGGAAGGCCTAGTCTTTCCTCAGAGTTGCCCGGTACTGCCGAGCAGCACTACCGAGTCCAAGAGGTAGTACCGCTTGCCACAAGAGGTACTACCGGTTGGAGCAGTAGTGCCGCTCCGCAGTACCGGGTGGTACTGAGAAAATTCGAGGCCTGCCCAGCTCAATCAGATCCCACCGGTACTAGGGAGCGATAGTACCGGAGTCAAGCGGTAGTACCGGAGTCAAGCGGTAGTACCGGTTGGTACAACCAGTACTACCGGTCAGCTCTGGTGACTTTGGCCAGTGCAACCAAGGGCAACCCAATATTGGTGCCACAACCTAGAAACCTGAGATGCACTTAGCACACGATTAAACCGATAGATGTGTTATCATCAAACATCAAAATCTCAGGAATAGGAAATGCTCTTTCAATCTCCCCCTTTTTGGTGTTTGATGACAACACACCTTTGCAAGATAATATTGGGGAGATAAACATGGTGTTAGTAAAATAAAGACGGGGCTCCCCCTAGATGAGTAGGATCAATCCTCCCCCTCTATTTTACAAACACATCACGGGTGCACAAATAGAGATAGTAGCAATTGAACCCATACCTTTGCACAATAACTTGTGATGAGAGAAATATTGACAATGAATAACGCATATCATCACAAGATGGATCCGTGAAATACCCACATAATTTCACCATACATAGCACGAGTAGTTCCCAAATAGTTAGTACATAGAGTTAACACATAAATAGGAGGAAATCAAAGTTCACAAGCAATTAAAAGATCAAAGTAAGAACGAGCTTGTGACTTCCCATGCAACACCCGCATGCCTAAGGTGCACCTTCTCCCCCTTTAGCATCAAGATGCCAAAAAGGGACAAGTGCTAGACTAATGCCCCGACAGTCAATCCTCCTCACCATCATCAAAGTCCTCCTCATAGGTGGGTGGAGCGCGGTGTGAGGAAGAGACATCATCATCCCAGTGGTTGTGCTTGGAGATCCATTGGTCTTCAGGGGTGATGTTGGTCTTGGAACCCTCGGAGATGGTCAAACCTTGAGCTTCCATCAAGTCCTTCTGCCGAGCACAAGCCTTATTGGCATACACATGAGCCTCATACATGCGCTTTTGATTGTCAACTTGGAAGCAAAAGATCTTTTTGAGCTTGGCCTCCATCCTCTTGGCCCAAGATGGCTGGGCATTCTTGCACAGGGAGACAACATAATCTCCATCGCGACCACTGTCAGCATCCTCGGAATCAGCATCAATCACATTCCCTTCTTCATCCACCTCATCACCCTCCACCTTGCGAGGCTTAGAATGTTTCTTGAGCTTGAGTGCCTTGGGCCTGTGCACAATGAGAGGACGAGTGGATAGGGTCCTGGCAATGGGAGGGCACTTGGCAACAATGAGAGCCATGATGTAGGAAGCAAATGGCGGAACCCTCCGAGAGTGAGCAGCAGCAACCATCTCATTCCATATATAATCCATCACATCAAGAGCAGTGCCGGAGTTGCGGTTGAGAAAGGTGTTGAACAACAAATCAACAGAAAATCCATGAATCTCATCTTTGTTGCCTGCATGAGGAGCAACAGTCTCACAGAAGATGCGGTGGAGAATATCATATGTGGGGAGAAGATCCTTGATCTTGCCAGGAATACCGCGGCCCCGGATATAAAGAGGTGCAAGAACATCCTTCTTGGAGGGGTTCTCGCGCAAGTGACAGCGGAAACCACAAGGAGTGTCATGACCACGATCTTCATACCCCAAAATTTCGGCAAATTCCACAAGAGTGGCCTCCTTGATTGCACCTTGAGTCATCCAAGTGATTTTCTGAGTGTGGCCAATGGAGAAATGAGCAGTGGCATAAAACTGAGCAATGAGAAGAGGCTCGTAGTCATGCTGGAATTCCATGATGGGAAACAAACCAAGGTGAGAGCAGATTTATTTTGCCTCAGCAAAGTAATAAAGATTCTTGTTGATGTATTCCATATCAATCCACAGCTGAGGCACAACCATTTGGATATTTGTCATAAGGACTTTGAAGGGAATATGCCCTGAGAGGCAATAATAAAATGTTTATTATGTGTATTCCAAGTATATGATAGATGTTTATTTTGCATGATATAATTGTATTAATACGGAAACGTTAATACATGTGTGTTTAATAAACAAACATAAAGTTCCTAGTTATGCCTCTCTCATAAACTAGTTCGTTGATTAACAAGATGATCACAGTTTCCTGATCATAGACATTGGATGTTGTTAATAACGAGATCACAACATTAGTGTAATGGTGTGATGAACATTCATCCAAAGTATAGCATTACGATCAAAGTCATTGAGTTTATATTTCTATAAACAACCTACGAAGTAGTCCTAATCCTTAGACCATGAGATCATGCCAATCACTAACACCGGAAGAGTTTCTTGTTGACATCAAACGTCACTCCGTAACTGGGTGATTATAAAGATGGCTTCAAAGCTACTAAAGTGTTATGTTGAGAATCATGGATGAAGAGTGGAATTTGTTCATCCTGATGACGGATAGATATGCTCTGGGCCCTCTCGGTGATATCACATTGGTTAGCTTGCAAGCAAGTGATTTGATCACTAGAATGTTATATCACGGGAACGAGAAAAGAGTGCATGTTAGTAACGAGATCAAACTAGGTATGGAGATACCGATGATCGAATCACGGACATGTAATATATCGTGAAACAAAGGGATTAAGATACAAGCGTAAAAGGTTCCGACGATCACAGGAAAAGTCATCGTTGAATGTGTGGGAGTCAGTATGGATCTCCAGGTCCCGCTACTGATTATTGATCGGAGAAGGGTCTCGATCATGTCCGCATTATTCGCGAACCGTCGGGTGACACACTTAAGGACACTGGCATCCAGTTGGAGCAAATGTTTCATGCCAAAAGAATAAACAAGCGCAGGAATTTATTTCACTAGATACCGAAACAGGTTTTCGGGTGAAATTGCATAAAGAGGTTATGCATGTGAAATGGAATTCTAGCAAGGGGTTATTTGTGAATGTTTGTCATTAAAGTATTTGACAAAATTCTGAATAAAATAAAAGAGTTTTATTTAATGAGAGTTTGCATTAAATTTGGTGGAAATTTAGTGGGAATTTGAGTAGATTTTTGAGTGGAGAAAATTGAAGGGCCATTTTGTGAGTGGAGTGTCCACCCACATGAATGAAGGAGGGGAGGGGGCAGCCCCCATGGCCGGCGGCCACCCCCTTGGGTGCCCCCCTCCTCCTATAAAAGGAGTCCCTCCTCTCACTTGTCTCTCACACCTCCTCGTGAAGGATCTCTCTCCCCCTCTAGAATTTATCCCCCATGGTCTCGGACTAGCGAGATACATGTTCCCGGTGGCTATTTGGCAAGAAAGAGTTGTGCTTCCGCTGCATCGCTGGAGCGAGGAGGCGGAGGTTGCTCGGTGTCTTGTACGTGTGTGCGAGCATGGATGCGCTGCTGCTTTGCGGCGCTAGGACTTCCTCTCGATCTTGAGATCGGCAAGAGATCGTCTACATCAACCACGAGTTGAACTCGTTAAGCTTTGTCGGTCTTCAAGGGTATGTTCTCTACGGATATGCATCCGCCAGTTGTTTGTATCTAGTATATAGATCTTGGTACATAGTTCCCATCGTAGGAAATTTTTTGTTTTCTATGCTGCGAACCCTACAGTGGTATCAGAGCCGGATCTCTGCGTAGATGCTTTACACGGGTAGTACACATATGAGTATGTGGGCGATGATGATCATGTTGTTGCTCCTTAGTTGTAATTTTGGATATTGGTGGCATAGTGGGATGAAGGGGCCCAGACAAATTTTATATGTCCTCGCACATGAGACCTGTTCCACGCTTGACATGCAACTAGTTTGCATAAGTGGCTAGTGGGTGTCTGTCTCTTCTACTATAGTCAATATCTATTTTGCAACGAGTTGTCAACAATTTGGTTATCCTCGTTGTGGTTCATGTTCGTAGGTAAGAACGGTTCTATCTCGAAAGCCCTAAGCCACGTAAAACTTGCAATGGATAAATTAGAGGCGTCTAGTTTAGATTGTTGCTGGGCTAGTGTTATGATATGGTGATGTTGTAAGTAGAAGTATGAGATGATACTCTTACAACATACATAACGTGTAATCTCCATAGACCTTGGACTTACACGTATAGGTATGATAGTGATCATACCACGATGCACATGATAAGATCATATGCGGGAACCATATCATTTCACTAATAAACATGTGATGTTTGATAGCATCTTATATTGCTTGTTTAGCGCTTTGTTAGCATAATAAGATGATCCCTCATTTAAATATCAAGATAAGAATGTGTTCTTCCTTTAGTATGCACCGATTATGTTTTCGTTGCTCCAAGACATCATGTGATGATCGGGTGTTCTTGGATCCACGACCATATTTCGGGTGTAAAACAGTTACACACGCGAATACTAAGGTTCTAACTTGGCGAGCCTAGCATGTACAGACATGGCCTCGGAACACGGACCGAAAGGTTAAGCATGAGTCATATAGTAGATATGATGCCCATTTGATGCTCGCCTTTGAAGCTACACCGACTCACGTGATGATCGGACTTGGTGTAGTGGATTTGGTTCATGTAATCACCAAAAAGGCACGAGGGATGTCGTTTTTGAGTGAGAGTTCATTCATAATATGGATTAGTTGAACTCAATCTATCATAAACTTAGTCTAAACTTTACAAATTCTGTTGTAGATGGCACCACCTGCTTTTAATTTCAATGTGTTCATGGAGAAAGGGAAACTTGCAACGAACGGTAGCAACTTTACCGAATGGGCCATGAATTTGAGGATTCTCCTCTCTGCTGCACAAAAGAAATATGTGCTAGAAGCGCCGCTAGGCCCCCCACCTTTTGAGGATGCCCCTGACGAGGAGAAGAAAGTCTATCAGACTCGTCAGGAGGACCACAACTTAGTTCATTGCGGCATATTGTATGGGCTAGAGCCGGAACTTCGAAAGCATTTCGAAAACGGCAATGCTTTTGATACAATGGGTGAGTTGAAAATGATTTTTGACACACATGCTGCTGTAGAGAGCTACAACGCTTCAGAAAAGTTCTTTAGCTGCATGATGGAAGAGCACAGCTCCGTTAGTGAGCATGTACTCAAGATGTCAGGTTACGCCGATAAGCTTGTGTCCTTGGGAATATCGATTCCCATTGACTTAGGCATCCATCGTGTTCTGTAGTCTCTGCCACCTAGCTATAAGAGCTTCGTGATGAACTATAATATGCAAGGCATGAAGAAGTCTCTCCCCGAGCTTCTATCAATGCTTAAAACTGCAGAAGTGGAGATCAAAAAGGAACATCAAGTGTTGATGATCAATAGGAACACTAGTTTCAAGAAAGACAAGAAGGGAAAACGGAAGGGAAGTAAGGGCGGCAAGCCTGTTGCCGTGCCTGAAAAGAAACCCCGAGTTGGACCTAAGTCTGATACTGAGTGCTACTATTGTAAGGGGACTGGCCACTGGAAGCGCAACTGCCCCAATTATTTGGCAGACAAGAAGGCCGGCAAGGCAAACAAAGGTATATATGATATACATGTTATTGATGTGTACTTGAATAGTGCTCGCAGTAGCACCTGGGTATTTGATACCGGTTCAGTTGCTAATATTTGTAACTCGAATCAGGGGCTGCGGAACAAGCGACCGCTAGCAAGGGGTAAGGTCAAGATGTGTGTCGGCAATGGATCAAGCGTTGATGTGATCGCCGTCGGAACGCTGCCTCTCCACTTGCCGTCGGGATTAGTAATAAACTTGAATAATTGTTATCTGGTGCCTGCACTGAGCATGAACATTGTATTTGGATCGTGTTTGATGCGAAGTGGTTATTCATTTAAATCCGAGAACAATAGTTGTTCCATTTATATGAATGAAATCTTTTATGGTCATGCACCGATGATGAATGGTTTATTTCTTTTAGATCTCGATAATAATGTTACACATATTCATAATGTTGATGCTAAAAGGATTAAACTAAATGATGATATATCCGCATATATGTGGCACTGCCGTCTAGGTCATATTGGCGTTAAACGCATGAAGAAACTCCATTCGGATGGACTTTTGGAATCACTTGATTATGAATCATTTGATACATGTGAGCCATGCCTTATGGGCAAGATGACTAGAACGCTGTTTTCCGGTTCAATGGAACGGGCGACAGATTTATTGGAAATCATACATTCTGATGTATGTGGTCCAATGAGTGTGTCGGCGCGAGGTGGATATCGTTATTTTGTTACTTTCGCGGATGATTTGAGTAGATACGGTTATATCTATTTGATGAAACACAAGTCTGAAACCTTTGAAAAGTTCAAGGAATTTCAGAATGAAGTGGAGAATCATCGTAATAGAAAGATCAAATTTCTACGGTCCGACCGTGGAGGTGAGTATCTAAGTTACGAGTTTAGCACTCACATGAAAGAGTGTGGAATTGTTTCACAACTCACACCTGCCGGAACACCACAGAGAAATGGTGTGTCGGAACGTCGTAATCGTACTTTATTAGATATGGTTCGATCTATGATGTCTCTGACGGACTTGCCGTTGTCATTTTGGGGTTATGCACTAGAAACGGCTGCATTCACTTTAAATCGGGCACCATCTAAATCCGTTGAAAAGACACCGTATGAATTGTGGGTCGGAAACAAACCTAAGCTGTCATTTCTTAAAGTTTGGGGATGCGATGTTTATGTGAAGAAACTTCAACCGGATAAACTCAAACCCAAAGCGGAAAAATGCGTCTTCATAGGATACCCTAAGGAAACTATTGGGTATTCCTTCTATCACAGATCCGAGGGCAAGGTTTTTATTGCCAAGAATGGATCCTTTATAGAGAAAGAGTTTCTCGCGAAAGGTGTGAGTAGTCGGAAGGTAGAACTCGAAGAGGTTATTGAACCTTCTCTTCAAAGTATGGCGAGTAGCGCAGCACCGGAAGTTGTTCCGGAGTTGACTTCACCTGTTGAAGTGGGAACTAATGATAATGATCATGAAACTCCAAAAGAGAGTACTACCGAACCTCGCAGGTCTAGCAGGACGCGTGCAGCTCCAGAGCTGTACAGAAATCCTGTCATGAATTTCATGGTTGATGAAAATGATGACCCTGCAACGTATGAAGAAGCGATGATGAGCCCGGATTCCAACAAATGGTTAGAAGCCATGAAATCCGAGATGGAATCCATGTATGAAAATCAAGTTTGGAACTTGGTGGACTTACCTCACGACCGAAAGGCCGTGGAGAACAAATGGATTTTCAAAAGGAAAACTGATGCTGATGGTAATATAACCGTCTATAAAGCTCGACTTGTCGCAAAGGGGTTTCGACAAATTCAAGGAGTTGACTACGATGAGACATTCTCTCCTGTAGCGATGCTAAAATCAGTTAGGATTATGTTAGCAATTGCTGCATATTTCGATTATGAGATATGGCAGATGGATGTCAAAACCGCGTTTCTCAATGGTAATATTGAAAAAGAGGTGTATATGATACAACCAAAGGGTTTTGTCGATCCTAAGGATGCTAACAAGGTGTGCAAGCTTCAGCGATCCATCTATGGATTGAAGCAAGCATCACGAAGTTGGAATCTCCGCTTTGATGAGGTGATCAAAGAGTTTGGATTTGTCCAAACGTATGGAGAAGCTTGTATTTACAAGAAAGTGAGTGGGAGCAATGTGGCATTTCTGATATTATATGTGGATGACATATTATTGATCGGAAATGATATAGATCTTTTAAACACTGTTAAAAGTTATCTAAACAGCAAATTTTCAATGAAGGACCTAGGTGAAGCGTCATACATATTAGGCATAAAGATCTATAGAGATAGATCTAGGCGCCTAATAGGGCTATCACAAAGTACATACCTTGATAAGATTTTAAAGAGGTTTAAAATGGAGGATAGTAAGAAGGGGTTCTTACCTATGACACAAGGCACGACATTGAGTAAGACTCAAAGTCCGGCTTCGGCGGAAGAAAGAGAGATAATGGACAAGGTCCCCTATGCTTCAGCCATAGGCTCTATAATGTACGCCATGCTATGTACAAGACCGGATGTGGCACATGCTATTAGTTTGACTAGTAGGTACCAATCGGATCCAGGTTCAGAACACTGGAAAGCGGTCAAGAATATCCTTAAGTACTTGCGAAGAACTAAGGATATGTTTCTTGTATACGGAGGTGAAGAAGAGCTCGTAGCTAAGTGTTATGTCGATGCTAGCTTTGACACCGATCCGGATGACTCTAAGTCTCAATCCGGATACGTATTTCTCATGAATGGCGGAGCGGTTAGTTGGAGGAGCTCCAAACAACCTGTGGTGGCGGGATCAACAACGGAGGCCGAATATGTTGCTGCTTCAGAAGCGGCTCAGGAAGCAGTTTGGATGAAGGAGTTCATATCCGAACTAGGTGTGGTTGCAAACGCGTTGGACCCAATGGTGATCTATTGTGACAACAATGGTGCCATTGCCAATGCCAAAGAGCCAAGGTCTCACAAGCATTCCAAGCATATTAAGCGCCGGTTTCACTCCATCCGCGAGCATGTCAAGGATGGAGATATAAATATTTGTAAAGTACATACGGATCTCAATGTAGCAGATCCGTTGACTAAAACTCTCCCTAGAGCAAAACATGATCTACACCAGAACTCCATGGGTGTTAGATACATCACTATGTAACTAGATTATTGTCTCTAGTGCAAGTGGGAGACTGAAGGGAATATGCCTTGAGAGGCAATAATAAAATGTTTATTATGTGTATTCCAAGTATATGATAGATGTTTATTTTGCATGCTATAATTATATTAATACGGAAACGTTAATACATGTGTGTTTAATAAACAAACAGAAAGTTCCTAGTTATGCCTCTCTCATAAACTAGTTCGTTGATTAACAAGATGATCACAGTTTCCTGATCATAGACATTGGATGTTGTTAATAACGAGATCACAACATTAGTGTAATGGTGTGATGAACATTCATCCGAAGTATAGCATTACGATCAAATTCATTGAGTTTATATTGCTATAAACAACCTACGAAGTAGTCCTAATCCTTAGACCATGAGATCATGCCAATCACTAACACCGGAAGAGTTTCTTGTTGACATCAAACGTCACTCCGTAACTGGGTGATTATAAAGATTGCTTCAAAGCTACTAAAGTGTTATGTTGAGAATCATGGATCAAGAGTGGAATTTGTTCATCCCGATGACGGATAGATATGCTCTGGGACCTCTCGGTGATATCACATTGGTTAGCTTGCAAGCAAGTGATTTGATCACTAGAATGTTATATCACGGGAACGAGAAAAGAGTGCATGTTAGTAACGAGATCAAACTAGGTATGGAGATACCGATGATCGAATCTCGGACATGTAATATATCGTGAAACAAAGGGATTAAGATACAAGCGTAAAAGGTTCCGACGATCACAGGAAAAGTCATCGTTGAATGTGTGGGAGTCAGTATGGATCTCCAGGTCCCGCTACTGATTATTGATCGGAGAAGGGTCTCGATCATGTCCGCATTATTCGCGAACCGTAGGGTGACACACTTAAGGGACATTGGCATCCAGTTGGAGCAAATGTTTCATGCCGAAAGAATAAACAAGCGCAGGAATTTATTTCACTAGATACCGAAACAGGTTTTCGGGTGAAATTGCATAAAGAGGTTATGCATGTGAAATGGAATTCTAGCAAGGGGTTATTTGTGAATGTTTGTCATTAAAGTAATTGACAAAATTCTGAATAAAATAAAAGATTTTTATTTAATGAGAGTTTGCATTAAATTTGGTGGAAATTTAATGGGAATTTGAGTGGATTTTTGAGTGGAGAAAATTGAAGGGCCATTTTGTGAGTGGAGTGTCCACCCACATGAATGAAGGAGGGGAGGGGGCAGCCCCCATGGCCGGCGGCCACCCCCTTGGGTGCCCCCCTCTTCCTATAAAAGGAGCCCCTCCTCTCACTTGTCTCTCACACCTCCTCGTGAAGGATCTCTCTCCCCCTCTAGAATTTATCCCCCATGGTCTCGGACTAGCGAGATACATGTTCCCGGTGGCTATTTGGCAAGAAAGAGTTATGCTTCCACTGCATCACTGGAGCGAGGAGGCGGAGGTTGCTCGGTGTCTTGTACGTGTGTGCGAACACGGATGCGCTGCTGCTTTGCGGCGCTAGAACTTCCTATCGATCTTGAGATCGGCAAGAGATCGTCTACATCAACCATGAGTTGAACTCGTTAAGCTTTGTCGGTCTTCAAGGGTATGTTCTCTACGGATATACATCCGCCCGTTGTTTGTATCTAGTAGATAGATCTTGGTACATAGTTCCCATCGTAGGAATTTTTTTGTTTTCTATGCTGCGAACCCTACAGACTTCATGGTAGACGCGCTCTTGGAAGTCATTGTAGAACATGCTGTCTTCCCTGCCCTCATCACGGTTGCAAGCATACGGATTGTCAACCCTCAGAGAGCGGAACTCAGAATCAGATATGTCAGACAGTTTCCTTGGCCCTGATGGCCCTGAGCTACAACTCTTAGTGCGCCCCAAGGAAGGGGGCGAGGAGGGGGAGCGCTGCCACGCCAGCAGACCGCTTGGTGACCCCCTCATGACCCCCACGGTCACCTCGAGAAGCAGGAATCTTCGTACGACGGCTAGGCTGAGGCATGACTTCTTCCTCGGACTCCGTCTCTTCCTCTTCAATCTCATGAGTTGCCTTGGAGTGCTTACGAGCACCCCTAGAACCACCTGCACCTGTGAAATCAAGAGGGGGAATAGCAAGGGGGTAAGGGCACAAGAACCCACGACAAACCACAAGGAATCCAAGATTTAAAAAATATTGTGGGCAGTAGGAACCGGTACCACCGGTGCTGGAAGCGGTAGTACCGGAAAAAAATTCCGGTACTACCGGTCGAGCAGTGACACGCCCGGCAAAGGTAGAGCACGGTCCAAATTGGCCTCAATACCTCCTAAATCGACGATTCTTATAGGCAACAAGGAATGTTTGGCGGTACAACCTCATGGCACGTCAATTTCTTCACAAATCTAAGCAAGACCTAGATCCAATGAGGAAATTAAAAGTGAGAGAGAAGGGGGCGGTTGTACCGGGATACATGGCGGTGGAGAAGGAGTGGGATCCTACAAGGAGTCCAAATCCAAGGAGGATCCGGGGAGAGGAGGACGCGGCGAAAGTCCGGCGGCGGTGGTAAGTGTGGAGGGCGGGGATAAAAATAAGGCACTGAAGAGTGCCTCCCCCCACGCGACCAATATATATCAGGAAAACGCCGACCGGTAGTACCGGTTACTGAAGCAGTAGTACCGCTCGCAAGCGGTAGTACCGGTTCATCAACCGGTAGTACCAGTGACTGGTAGTACCGGGCATATGGGTGGTAGTACCGCGCCAGGAGCAGTTTCTAGGAAACGACCTGGGAACCACCCAGGTCCGGTAGTACCGCCCCTAATCCGGTAGTACCAGCCCACCCGATTCCATAAGAGGCTGAACGGAAGGATTCTTGTGCAGATTAGATGAGGATTTTTCGAGGGAGTAGAGAGGCTTGGGTTGATATAGTCATACTGGGAAGCACATACACTCTGAAAATAGGGATAAAGATATCAAAAACCAAAGGAGAGTGCATGAGACTAAGAGCAATAAAGAATCAAAAGATGACAAACACAAGTAAATGCCAACCTCTCAAATGAGAGAGGGCGGTGGCCTAGGCCACCATATTTGAGTATACTCGGCTTGGCATCACAAAGATATATCTTGGGTCCATTACCGGAACTCATCATTTAAGCTCACATATCACAAAATGATATTAAGAGGAATGATTTTGATTGATTTGGGCATAATGGGGGGAGGGATAGTCCAACCCATTAGAACCGCACTCCCCCTATATCCATGCCTACACCTAAACCAAATACGGGTCAAGTCATAGGTGAGAATGGAAGATAATCAAGTCAAACTCCTTGAATCTATGATATTTAGTTCATTCCTCAAATAGAAAAACCTTGCTTCATCATGTGGCTTCGTGAATATGTCGGAAATTTGGTCTTTGGTTGACACATATGATAGATCAATATCATCTCGAGCAACATGATCTCTAATGATGTGATGGCGAATCTCAATATGCTTTGTCCTTGTGTGATCCACCGGGTTGTAGGCAATCTTGATAGCACTTTCATTGTCACATAGAAGAGGCACTTTATCACAATGGACACCGTATTCCTTTAAAGTTTGCCTCATCCATATCAATTGGGTGCAAGCACTAGCAGCTGCCACATACTCGGCTTCAACGGTGGAGAGAGATATACAGTTTTGCTTCTTAGAAGACCAACATACCAAGGACCTACCAAGGAATTGGCAAGCTCCGAATGTTGATTTTCTATCATCCTTATCACCCGCCCAATCCAAATCCGTGTATCCACAAAGAGCAAATGTTGACCCTCGAGGATACCAAAGACCATAAAATAGGGTATGAACTAAATATCGAAAGATTCTCTTGACCGCCATTAAATGGCTTTCTTTAGGATCCACTTGATATCTTGCACACACACCTACACTCAACACAATATCGGGTCTAGATGCACAAAAGTAAAGCAAAGAACCAATCATGGACCGGTATACCTTTTGATCCACATCTTTACCATTTGGATTTTTTCTAGATGACTTTTTGTAGCCATGGGAGTAGGAGCTCCATTTAGATCTTGCATATTGAATCTCTTGAGAATATCTTGATTATACTTGGCTTGGTTGAAGAATGTCCCTCCTCTAACTTGCTTGATCTCAAAACCAAGAAATACTCTCAACTCCCCCATCATTAGACATCCGGAACCTACTAGTCATAAGCTTTGAGAATTCATCATTAAAAGCTTTGTTAGATGAGCCAAAGACAATATCATCAACATATATTTGGCATACAAAAAGATCCCCATTGTCCTTCTTAGTAAAAAGAGTGGGATTGATTTTCTCAACCTCAAATCCACGGTCAAACAACAACTCTCTAAGGTGCTCATACCACGTGCGTGGGGCTTGCTTGAGCCCATAGAGCGCCTTATCAAGTTTGTAGACATGGTTTGGGAAGTTGGCATCCTCAAATCCCAGGGGTTGCTTTACATATACCAACTCATTTAATGGACCATTAAGAAATGCACTTTCTACATCCATTTGTTGCAACTTAAAGTTACGATGTGCCGCATAAGCAAGAAGGATACGAATGGACTCAAGGCGAGCCACGGGTGCATATGTCTCTCCATAATCAATGACTTCAATTTGAGAGAACCCTTGTGCCTTGTTCCTTACTATAATTCCATGCTCATCTTGCTTGTTCTTGAATATCCACTTCGTGCCTATAACATTCTGGCAATCCTTTGGCTTCTCAACTAACTTCCATACTTTGTTTCTCTCAAATTTGTTGAGATCTTTGTGCATAGCTTCCAACCAATCCGAATCTTCAAGATCTTCCCACACTTTCTTTGGTTCAATCATGGAGATGTGTGCTTGGTGTTCACTGAACCTCTTCAATTGTTCTCTTGTGGAAATGCCTTTCCTTAGGTCACCAACCACATTCTGTAGAGAGTGGTCTCTTAATTCCAACATTCTCTCCTTTCTAGCTTCACGACGAGCGTGGATCTCATCGTTGTTTCTTGGGGGACCCTCTTCATCATTTTGGTCCTCGTCTTGACCAGCAACTTGACCTTGATCATCACGGGAATCATTCTCTTCATTAAGAGGAAAAGATTGACCTTGGTCTTGATTAAGCACTCTTCTAGCATCGATTTGAGCTTGTCTCAAGGCAGTTTGGACGGATCTTCCTTGAACAATTGACTTGGCACCACTTGACATCCTGGAGAATGAATCAAGATCCTCTTGGCTAGAGTTGTCACTTTGATCAACATGTTGAGGGTCCATATCTTGTCTTTGGCTTGAGTCATTGTCCTCCTCGGTGTATGGAGCTTGTTGATGATGTGAAGATGAGGGCTCCACTTGAGTGGAGCATAGTTCTTCTCGATCCACCATAATGGGTTCCTCAACGGGGCGGATATATCCCACACCCATTCTTCCTATGGCATCCTGAGGCATTTCATTATCTGCATCACAATCATCAACACGCCCCCCTTGGGGACCATCATATTCTTCGAAGGTCACACTACAAGATTCTATGACGGCTCCGAAGAGCTTATCATAGATTCTATAAGTGTGAGATTTGAGACCATAGCCAACAAAAATACCCTCTAATGCTTTAGACTCGAATTTGGACAAACGAACACCTTTTATGAGATAGAAACACTTACAACCGAACACCCGAAAGTAAGATATGTTGGGCTTGTTACTGATAAGTATTTCATATGGAGTCTTGTTGATTTCTTTGCGGAGGTAGAGCCTGTTTGATGCATGACAAGCGGTGGACATAGCTTCGGCCCAAAAGTTGTATGGAGATTTAAACTCCGCCAACATGGTCCTAGCCATCTCAATAAGAGTCTGGTTCTTCCTCTCGGCCACACCATTTTGTTGAGGGTATATGCAGCGGAATATTGGTGTTTTATCCCCTGATCACTAAGGAAATCATTCAAGGTGTAGTTCTTAAATTCGGTGCCGTTGTCACTTCTTATAATCAACACGGGAAGATTGTATTGATGTTGAACCATGTTGATGAAGTCGATGAAGGTCTTTTGGTTCTCACACTTCAACTTGAAGAAATATACCCAGGAGTATCTTGAAAAGTCATCAACAATCACCAAACAATATTTCTTCCCACCAAGACTTGCATGATATGGAGGACCAAAGAGATCCACATGTAAGAGCTCCAAGATCTTGTTAGACTTTATGCGATTCTTTGGCTTGTGGGGAGCATCATGCATTTTTCCTAGAACACAAGCCCTGCAAACACGATCTTTGGAAAAGGAAACATTTTCTTTTAGTCCAACAATATGGCCCTCCTTGTGGAGACTTTGCAAAGTTCTCATATTAACATGGGCTAGTCGGCGATGCCATAACCAACCCACATCGGCCTTTCTGAATAAGCACATCGCACTTGTAGTGGTTTGCCCCAAAAATTCCACCACATACAAGTCATGTTCGACGTACCCAACAAAAGCGACCTTGAGAGACTTGCTCCACATGAGGACCACAATATCATTATCAATAAAGACGGCAAAGCCCATCTTTCCAAGAGCACATACTGAAATTAAATTGTATCCAAGGGTCTCAACAAGCATGACGTTCTCGAGTGTAATGTCGTGAGCAACCACTACCTTGCCGAAACCCATTACCTTAGACTTTGACTTGTCGGCATATGTCACGGTGATTTGATCATCATTTGGATTTAAGTCCTTGACAATAGACGAGCTTCCGGTTATATGACTTGTGCAACCACTATCAAGCACCCACTTTGACCCTCCGAAAGCATATGTCTACAAAAGATCAAGCTAATTTTTAGGTACCCATTTTTCAATGGGTCCTCTTTTGTTAGCAACAAGGGTCTTGGGGACCCAAATAGACCAAGCAATATAACCAGCATATGGGCCGACATATTGGCATACACATCACCATAATAATCACGCATTAGAACATAGTGAGGGTTAGCACTTCCCGCAAAGTCATCATGAGACATAGTTTTACCACTTGTGGTCTTACTATTCACAATGGCCTTGTTCTTATCTTGTGCGGGCTTAGCCTTCTTGTTGTTGTTCTTCTTATTGGCCTTGGAGACAAAACCAATGCCTCCTTTTTCACCACTAGGCCTTTGATTACTCAAGAGATCATCAATGGACTTGTTACCTTGTGGAAATGTGGCCTTGGCTAGCTCCCCCTTCAATCTAGAATTTTCTTCAAGAATAGTTGTACTACTAGATGGAATGAAGTTACTAGGTGAAGGAATATTGGCCAATTGAGTTTGAAGCATTTCATGGGACTTTGTGAGTGACAAGAGTTCACTTTCCAAGGCCTTGTGAGCCTTGTCAAGCAACCTAAAGTCCTCAGCAAGTTTTTCATGAACCACACCAAACTCAATCTTGTCCTTTTTAGCCCTTTTGCATTTAGCAATAGCATGATCACGTTATTTGATGAGTCTATTAACAATAATGTCATTGGCCTCATCAAGTCCTTCAAGTTTTAGTTCAAGGGACATCCTAGTCTCTTGTTCTTCTTCTAGAGCATTGTTTAAGGCCTCTAGCTCAATCATGTGTTCATGCCCAAGTTTACACCTTACATCTAGAAGTTCTTGTGTGTGGGAAAGTTGATCTAAGATGTTCTCAAAATGTATCTTAGCATCCCCTTGTAAGTTAGTCATAAACTCATCGAAAGCAATTAATTCCCTTTTTACATCAAGAGACATCTCATCATCACTTTCATCATTAGATAAGGGAGTGGAGTGAGATGATGAGGATACCTCTGTTCCTCTTGCCATAAGGCAAGTGACGTTCTTGATGGGAGTGTTCTCATTTGGAGAATCAAAGAGTGAGAATGTTGGAGTAGAAGTAGTTGCTAGAGCAGCCACACCAATAGATGTTTCCTCTTCCTCATCTTCATCATCTTCATTGTCGGAGGAGTATTCTTCATGAGTGATCAAGACAATTTCACCCGACTTCTTGTTGATGAGATTCTTCTTGATGAAGGGTTTATTGTAAGGTGCTTTGGGAGTTTTCTTCAACACGAGCTTACCCCCATGATCTTCTCTCTTATCATAGGGGCAACTCGCCACAAACTGATAACGGTCACCACAATTGAAGCAAGTTCTCAATCTAGTGGTATTTTCTCTTTTCCCATTTGGGTTGCTTCTTCGTTGCATTTCCATCTTGGACTTGGCGGGGTTCTTCCAAAAGTTCTTTGCATAGAAGTCCATATATTGACTATGAGCAATCTTGACATCATCGGGGTGGTCCATAGAGAGGCCTTCATCACTATCATCTTCATCCCCGTGTTCCACAACTTTGGCCTTCAAAGCAACGTTGACAACATTGCTCATACGAAGGGCACGAGCACGGGCATCTTTGGCATTCTTGGCGGCAACCTTGAAAGAGGCCATCTCTTGCATAACTTCATTGGAGGTCATGATATGGTAGTTATGTCTTCCTTGTAGGCTCTTCAAGTCGGCGGGCTCAAAGGGCATGAGTGCACTCACATATTTCCTCTTTATCCAAGAATCATCCACATGTGAGGCACCCACATTCCTGAAAGCGGTGGCAGTGGTCTTGAGCCTACGGTACATGTCTTCATGATCTTCACCTTCCTTCATGTAGAAGCCTTTGGCTTCATTGCTTAGTGCATCATACCGGTTCCTCATCATGCTCTCATTCCCAACAAACAACACCGTGAGAGCATCCCAAGCTTCCTTAGCGATGCTGAGGTGATCAATGTGTGGGTAATCCTTTGTACCCAATCCTTGTTGAATCATGTGCAAAGCGATGGAATTGAGTTGACTATTGACAACTTATCTTCTTGTCAAGTTGTTTGGATCCCCAATATAGAGTCCTTGTTCAATGATGTTCCAAAGTTCAATGCAAGAGCTGCGCACATGATTTTTCATTAGAGATTTCCATTGAGAAAAAGTAGTAGATGCTTCAAGCTTAGGTGGGTAACCTCTATTGTTTACATGAGGGTAAGGGATTGGAGGGTCGGGAGAGTACCATGAATCACGGTGCTCACCTTTCCACCATCATTTTGTGTGGAGGAATTAGTGTTGTCTTGTTTACCCCCCACTGCCATACCCTCGGGTGATACCGGAGCATTACCCTTAGGTACCACAGATGGAGGATCCTCTTGAGGAGAGGGGGATGATGAGCCATCTTTATCTTTAACAAGTTGCTCAAGTAACTTGTGCAATTGTTTGATCTCGTTACCCAAAGTGGAGCTCAATCTTATTTCCAAGTTATTGAGAGCATCCATGGTCACGAGTGGATAGACTCACCATCACCTTCCCCTACTTTGCTACCCATATACTCTTAGGCGGTAAAGCCTGAATAAAGAGCCGAGGCTCTGATACCAATTTAAAGGATCATATGGGCACCTAGAGGGGGGGGGGTGAATAGGTGCTACTTCAAATTTTCTTCTTTTTCAAATTAAGGTTTGACAACAAAGGTAAATTCTCTAGATAATGCAACTAAGGTGAATTTACCTATATGACAAACAAGCACTAGCTAACACAACACTAAGAAAGAACAAGTAAGTAAAGTACGGTAAAGGATAGAAGTAACCAAAGTGGTGGACACGGAGACACAAGGATTTGTTTCCCGTAGTTCCTTCCTTTTGAGGGGAAGTACGTCTACATTTGGAGAGGGGGTGGTTTCAAACCACCAACGCCACGAGAGTCCTCCCTTGTTCTCCGATGAATCTCACCCCAACGGGATCTATCCACCTTCCACTATATCGGCAACCTTCGAGGTGGAAGCCGGCACCTTTACAACAAGTTCGGGGCACACATCCACAAATTAATTGGAGGCTCCCAAATACAAGCAAGCTGTCAAGACAATCAAAGACAAGCTTGTAAGAACCAAATCTAGAACTAGGGTTTCCAAAGAAAACACTAGAGCAATGGGGGCCCTCAAAATGAACGAGGGGGAAATGAAGATCGCTTTTGGTGAAGTAGTAGATCAAGGCCTCCTCCAGATCAACGACTTTGGATGGTGGAGTGAAGAGATCTTGGCGATTTGGTGGCTCAAATGGAGGTGGTAGTCTTCAATGCAACGAGCACCTTGTCCCAAGGTAGGTGGAGAGGTATTTATACCACTTGGAGGAATCTGTCCATTGGTGCATTAAATGCACCGGTACTACCGGTACTCAAGCAGTAGTACCGGTCGCAACCGGTACTACCGGTCAAGTACCGGACCAAGTACCGGAGAAGGCACCATGTGGTCGAGCCAGCCACGGTCACGTGCGGAACCACCTTGTGGTACTACCCCAAGCGGTAGTACCAGTCACAAGACGTGGTACTACCGGTCAAGGCGGTAGTACCGGTCCCAAGTACCGGTTGGTACTGAGCGAGGAGGGAAGGCCTAGTATTTCCTCAGAGTTGCTCGGTACTGCCGAGCGACACTACCGTGTCCATGCGGTACTACCGGTTGGAGCGGTAGTGCCGCTCCGCGGTACCGGGTGGTACTGAGAAAATTCGAGGCCTGCCCACCTCAATCAGATCCCACTGGTACTAGGGAGCGGTAGTACCGGAGTCAAGCGGTAGTACCGGTTGGTACAACCGGTACTACCGGTCAGCTCTGGTGACTTTGGCCAGTGCAACCAAGGGCAACCCAATATTTGTGCCACAACCTAGAAACCTGAGATGGACTTAGCACACGATTAAACCGATAGATGTGTTATCATCAAACATCAAAATCTTAGGAATAGGAAATGCTCTTTCACCTATGTTATCGAATCCTCGAGAAGCAGAAAGCGTAGTAAGGTTACTTTAACGGACCTTCAGGAGTTTTAGAATTTTTATTGTGTTTTACCGGACTAGGGGTTTGTGGTCTTTTGTTGTTGTCGATGATGGAGAGAGAGGTCCAGGGGATTTTGGTTTCACCAGTAGCAGTCCAAAACATCTGATGGGAATAAAAGATAATAATAAAGTATGCATGTAGCAAGATAATTATATGTGGGCAGTGCATCTATAATTGATATTGCCTCCGCAACCTCTTATAGCAATAACCTACTAGTCTCATCCATAGAAAGGAAGAGAACTAATGATATGCATAGTGATGTCACAGTTAATCCCAAGTAAATCCCTCACATACATCCGCACTACCCTTTTTGTCACTGGGGTCCCCATCCTGCAGATTAGTCATTACTCACACTCCCTATACCTGGATCAATCCTTGGGGTCTTAGGTACCTGACAAGTCCTTAGATTGAAGCAACAGAGGGTACAATAATCATCATGTCATACAAACTAATACATGATCCCATCCATGATAAATAACATGCACAAGGCTACATGGCTAGGCCAAAGCCCTTAGCCCAAGGAGAATTACTCACACATAGAGATGAAATCAACAACCAAAAATATTGTAATGGAAATCATGAGATTGATAGAAAATAGTCTTACAATGTCACCAATTGGAGATGAGATCTACTATTACAAGTGGCGGAATATGGCTATGGTGGTGGAGAAGGGTTTTGAGATTAGATCTAGATCTATTCCTCCGGTGGCTCTTCGGTGTTGTGTTCTATGGGGTGCGGCTCTCGTTTCTCGTCGCCTGAGGCCTCTTTATATAGGGGTCCCTTCACGAAAGTTGTTCTGTTTGACCTAGCGGTGTCGGTGGCAACTATATGGCCGGAACTATATGGCCGGAATTTATTCCCTCCATATAGTTGGTCGTTAAAGCTCCTGCCTCCACTTCACGACTCCTGGTTTATTTGGGTCGTTGGAAATCTCGTATCTTTGACTTTAATGTAGTGATTCCCATCATCAAGCGTCATTATTTACGCAGGGAAAAATAGAAAGAAAGGATTACATACCTGTTTGATTTTTAGGCATTAGTGGAAGGGTTAGAGAGATGTTCCATAAAAAATATGAATAATATCCAGTTTAAATGTGGACATGGATGGCTATATTTCACAGCCATCACGAGCACTTGCTCAAAATTCCTAGGCACACGAACAAACTCCAAGATTTGGGAATAACGATTCCTAATGCGTTGGGGATTCATCGTGTCCTCCAATTACTGCCACCTAGTTATAAGAACTTTGTGATGAACTACAACATGTAGTGCATGAATAAGACGTTGCATGAACTCTTCTCGATGCTGAAAAACTGCTAAAGTGGAAATTAAGAAAGAGCACCAAGTGTTGATGGTCAATAAGACCACCAATTTCAAGAAGCAGGGCAAGACTAAGGACAAGGAAAACTTCACGAAGGGCATCAAGAAAGATGACGTGCCTCCTAAGAAGCCCAACGCTGGCCTTCAGCCTGATACTGTGTGTTTTTACTACAAGGGTGATGGGCACTGGAAGCGCAATTGCCCCAAGTACTTGGCAGATATGAAGAACGACAACATCAAGAAGAAATATATATTTGATATACATGTTATTGATGTGTATCTTACTAGTAATCATAGTAGTGCCTCAGTATTTGATACAGGTTTGGTTGCTCATATTTTTAACTCGAAATAGGAACTGCGGAATAAATGAAGACTAGCGAGAGACGAGGTGACGATGCGCGTTGGAAATGGATCCAAGGTTGATGTGATCACCATTGGCACGCTCCCTCTTCATCTACCTTCGGGATTAGTTTTAAATCTGAATAATTGTTATTTGGTGCTAGCGTTAAGCATGAACATTATATCTGGATCCAAGGTTGATGTGATCACCGTTGGCACGCTCCCTCTTCATCTACCTTCGGGATTAGTTTTAAATCTGAATAATTGTTATTTGGTGCCAGCGTTAAGCATGAACATTATATCTGGATCTTGTTTATTGCAAGACGGTTATTCATTCAAGTCTGAGAATAATGGTTGTTCTATTTATATGAGTAATATCTTTTATGGTCATGCATCTGAGATGAATGGTTTATTCTTATTGAATCTTGATAGTAGTGATACACATGTTCATAACATAGATGCTAAGCGAATAAAATTAAATGATAATTCCACATACATGTGGCACTGTCGTCTTGGTCACATTGGAGTGAAGCACATGAAGAAACTCCATTTCGATGGACTTCTAGAATCACTTGATTTTGAATCACTTGAAAGATGTGAAGCATGTGTAATGGGAAAAAAGACTAAGACTCCATTCTCTAGGATAATGGAGCGAGCTACAGACTTATTGGAAATAATACATACCGATGTGTGCGGTCCAATGAGTGTAGCATCACGCGGTGGATATCGTTATGTTCTTACTTTCACGGATGACTTGATTAGATATGGGTATATCTACTTTATGAAACATAAATCCGAAACTTTCGAGAAGTTTAAGGAATTCCAAAGTCAAGTAGAAAATCAGCGTAACAAGAATATTAAGTTTCTGCGTTCTGATCATGGAGGTGAATACCTGAGTTACGAGTTTGGCATGCATTTAAAGAAATGCGGAATACTTTCACAGTTGATACCACCGGAAACACCATAGCGTAATGGTGTGTCCAAACGTCGTAATTAAACTCTCTTAGATATGGTTCGGTCTATGATGTCTCTTACAGATTTACTATTATCATTTTGGGTTATGCATTAGAGACAGTCGCATTCACTTTAAGGGTGTGTTTGGTTGAGCTATAGATTCCTGAAAATCAGCTGTGCAAAATCTGTTGTGTAAAAGCTGTTGTGAGCTGTCAACTGCGGGGAAGCTGAAAGTTATTTGGTTGGAGCAACTGCGATCTAAGAATTTAATAAAAAACATCTGTAACGCCATCGAGGCCCTGGGAGATTATTTATATGCTAACAGATTGTAGAACAACAATTTGTACAGAGATATACATGCAAATGACAATTTGGGAAAGAAATTTTTTATTTCTTACAATAAGTGAAGTTTTTTTAAGTAAGTTAGGTTTTTGGGTGACCGACGAATAATAACACCAAGCCACATTTTATTTGCCTCCTATCAAATCGATCCCTTCAAAATTCGAAACACAAAACGTTTTGTTTTGGTTGGATTTGAAAGGACAGAAACAAAATGAACTGATTTTTTAGTCACGTCACAGGATTCAAGTTTCTGTTCATTCACCCACTTGCTCGGAGAGCTTGATGCTCTTCAGGATATCACCTGACCTCACTAATCTCCCGGGGAGTTTATGATGCAACAACTGAACAAGATTTATTTTTCACACTACAGGAGGCTCGTCACGGTTCGTGCATGCAGCCTTGGCAGAGGAAGAGGAGCGGAGAAAAAGAACTCCAAGATGCACAATTGATCTCTGGCCGACCGGCGTCTAGACAGCGGCGCAACGGACCGAGCTACGGACGTAGCGGCGGGCTGGGGGATGGCGCTTGGTGTCGAGTTAACCATATGTCCGAGACAATAGAGGAATTGGAGCGACGGGCTGAAGGGGACTCGATTCCCGTCCGTAGGTTCCTGAAATAGGCCGGCGGCGAGGATCCCCAGCCTGGCTCTTTGCTTCCTGTTCGAGTCATGGTGAAAAGGGAACCTACGCGAGGAGAGAGGATGGGTTGGAGGAGAAAATAAGGTAAATGAACCGGCCAGTTCCACTTACCGGTGGCATGCAGGTAATTTTTAGTTGTTTGGCTCGACCCAACGTAGTAGAAAATCTGGGGACAAACCAGATTTTCGTTTGCACTAGCAGAATCTTGCGTGTTACAAGAATCATGGTCCTGAATTTTTCCGTTTGGTTGGGATTCTAGATTTCTAAACGCGAATCTACTCCTGAAAGCTGAAACAAACGCAGCCTAAATAGGGCACCATCTAAATCCGTTGAAATGACATCATATGAATTATGGTTTGGTAAGAAACCTAAGTTGTCATTTCTTAAAGTTTGGGGCTGCGAAGTTTATGTAAAGAAGTTACAGTCTGACAAGCTTGAACCCAAAGCAGAAAAGTGCGTCTTCATAGGATACCCTAAAGAAACAATTGGGTATACCTTATATCATAGATTCTTTCTTGAAAAGGAGTTTCTCTCGAAAGATGTGACTGGAAGGAAAGTACAAATCGACAAGGTTGTTGAACCTTCTCTCGGTTTTGAGAGTAGCACAACACCGAAAGACGTTTCTGTGCCGCCTGCACCAATAAGAGAGGAGGCTAATGATGATGATCATTAAAATTTGAACAAACTTGCTGCTGAACCTCGCAGGTCGATGAGGGTTCGTACCACTCCTGATTGATATGACCTTGTGTCTTGAATGCCATGTTGGTGGACAAAATTGACGACCCTGTGATGTACGAGGAAGCAATGATGAGCACGGATTGCAACAAATGGCAAGAAGCCATGAAATCCGAAATGGGATCCATGTACGAAAACCAAGTATGGACTTTGGTGGACCTACCCGATGGATGCAAGGCTGTCGAAAACAAATGAATTTTCAAAAGGAAAACAAATGCTGCTGGAAATGTTACTGTCTATAAAGCTTGACTTGTCACGAAAGGGTTCTGACAAATTCAGGGAGTTGACTATGATGATACTTTCTCACCGGTAGCGAAGCTAAAGTCTGTGAGGATTTTGTTAGCATTCGCTGCATTTTTCGATTCTGAGATTTGGCAGATGGATGTCAAAACGGCGTTCCTTAATGGTGACATTGAGGAAGAGTTGTATATGGTACAACCCAAGGGTTTTGTCGATCCTAAAGATGCTGACAAGGTATGCAAACTTCAGCGCTCCATTTATGGACTGAAGCAAGCATCCCGGAGCTGGAATCAATGTTTTGATAAGGTGATAAAAAACTTTGGATTTATACAAACTTTTGGAGAAGCTTGTATTTACAAGAAAGTGAGTGGGAGTTTTGTAGCATTCCTGGTAATATATGTAGATGACATATTGTTGATTGGGAATGATATAGAACTTCTTGAAAGTGTCAAAGGCTATTTGAATAATAGTTTTTCAATGAAGGATCTTGGCGAAGTAGCATACATTTTAGGCATCAAGATTTATAGAGATAGATCAAGACGCTTAATAGGAATTTCATAGAGTACATACCTGGACAAGGTTCTAAAGAGGTTTAGAATGGAAGAAAGCAAGAAAGGGTTCTTGCCCATGTTGCCAGGTAAGACCTTGAGTAAGACTCAAAGTCTAGCTATGACGGAAGAAAGAGAAAGGATGATCAAAATCCCCTATGCCTTGGCCATAGGTTCTATCATTTATGCCATGCTATGTTCGAGACCGGATATCGCACATGCTGTTAATTTGACCAGTAGATATCAAAGTGATCCTAGAGTGGAACACTATACCTCGGTCAAAAATATCCTGAGGTACTTGAAGAGGACTAAGGATATGTTTCTATCTTATGGAGGTGACGAAGATCTCATTGTAACCAGTTACACCGATGCTAGTTGGAACACCGATCCGGATGACTCAAAGTAACAGTTTGGATACGTATTTTTTTTTGAATGGTGCAATAGTGAGATGTAGGAGTGTGAATCAAAGCGTTGTGGAAAAATCTTCAACTGAATTAGAATACATAGCTGCTTTGGAGGCTGCACAAGAAGCGATATGGATGAAGGAGTTCATTACTGAGCTTAGTGTAGTTCCTAGTGCGTTGGACCCGATGGCCATCGATTGTGAGAACATGGGTGCATAGCTAATGCACAGGAGCCAAGGTCACACAAGAAGTTGAAGCACATCAAGCTACGCTTTCATTCTATTCATGAGTATGTCCAAGATGGTGACATAAATATTTGCAAAGTACACACAGATCTTAATGTGGAAGATCTGTTGACGAAACCTCTCCCTAGAGAAAAACATGACCAACAGCAGAACGCCATGGGTGTTAGGTATATTACCATGTAATCTAGACTATTGACTCTGGTGCAAGTGGGAGACTGTTGGACATATGCCCAAGAGGCAATAATAAAGTTGTTATTATTATATATTTGTGTTTATGATAAATTTTTAAATCCCATTCTATAATTGTATTAATAGGAAACATTGATACTTGTGTGTTTTGTAAACATAAAAGACTCCCTAGTAAGCCTCTTGTTAAAGTAGCTTGTTGATTAATAGATGATAATGGTTTCCTAATCATGAACATTGGATGTTATTAATAAAAAGATCATATCATTAGGATAATGATGTGATGGACACACACCCAAAGTAAGCATAGCATAAGATTAGGTCATTAAGTTCGTTTTGCTACAAGCTTTCAAATACATAGTAACCTAATCCTTCGACCATGAGATCATGTTAATCACCAACACCGGATGAATGCTTTAATGACATCAAACGCCACTTCTTAACTGGGTGGTTATAAAGGTGGCATTGGGTATTATGAAATTATGAGTTGAATCGCATAGATCAAGAATGGGATTTGTCTATCCAAATGACTGATAGATATACTCTGGGCCCTCTCGGTGGAATGTCATCCAATTGGCTTGCAAGAATGTGACTATGTCATAAGGGATGTGATATCACGGTACGAGTAAAGAGTACTTATCGGTAACGAGGTTGAACTAGGTATGGAGATACCGATGATCAAACCTTAGATAAGTAGAGTATCGCGCGACAAAGGGAATCAGTATCGTATGTTAATGGTTCTTTTGATCACGAAGTCATCGTTTAATATGTGGGAGCCATTATGGATCTCTAGGTCCCGCGATTGGTTATTAATTGGAGAGGTGTATCGATCATGCCTGCATAGTTCATGAACCGTAGGGTGACACACTTAAGGTTCGATGTTGTTTAAGTAGATATGGAATATGAGTTGGAGATCGAATATTTTTTGGAGTCTCGGATGGGACCTAGGACATCACGAGGATGTCTAGAATGGTCCAGAGAATAAGATTCATATAATGGAAGTCATCTTATGGGGTTCAGAAAAGTTTTCGGTGTTTTGACCGGAGCTTCTAGAAGGATCTAGAGGGCCACCAGTGGGCACACCACCCCAGGAGGGGCCACATGGGCTAAGGGAATTCTACGGGGCCCCATGGTCCAGCCGCACCAGTCCCAAGAAGCCCAGCCGTCCAGCCCCTAGGGATAAGATCAAATCCCTAGAAAATAAGGGGGAGACTTGGGGGGAGTTTTCTCCCTCCTCCCCTTGCACTGGCCCTAGGAGTAGGTGGGCCACTAGGGAAACCCTAGCCGCACCCTCCCTCTATAAATAGAGGAGAGGGGTGGCCGGCCCCCTTGCTCCTTCCCTAACCCTAGCCGCCAGCTCTCCTCCCTCCTCCTTCTTCCTGTGCCGGTTTAGGCGAAGCCCTGCAGGAATTCTCCTCCACCACGACCACCACACGGTCGTGCTGCTGGGATTCCGAGGGGATCTGCTACCTTCGCTGCCCGTTAGAATGGGAGAGGAAGGTCTTCATCGACTCTGTACGTGTGACCGAGTGCGAAAGTGCTGCCGAATCGCAGCACCAGAAGGATCGTCTTCATAAACCACAAGATTAGATCTCATTAAGGCATTGGATCTTCGAGGGTTAGTTCTCATATGTCTCGTTGCACTTATCTCGTAGATTAGATCTTGGCTTTTCCATAGATCGGATCTTGGTTTTGTTCGTTCTTGCGGTAGAATTTTTTTGTTTTCTATGCTACGAACCCTACAAAACTGAGGTCATTAACCAAAGCCTTGGAACACTCCTCCATGTGTTTATAAAGAAGAACCTTAAGGATTGGGAGGAATGCATCCCACACGCCGAGTTCGCCTACAATCGCGCCAATCACTCCTCCACCATGAAGAGCCCATTCATGTTCGTCTATGGATTCGATTCCCTTACCGCGCTCGAAGTCCTACCTCTTCCGCTCCATGAGTGCACCAACATGGACGTTGACAAGCGTGCCCAAGAAATGAAGGAACTACATGAAGACATAAGAGCTATGATCGAGCAACAAGTGCTTCACCAAGCGTCAAGGCTAAATAAGACCAAGAAAGAGATGATCTTCAAAGAGGGTGATCTTGTATGGATACACTTGAGTAAAGACCGCTTTCCCAAAGATCATGACTCCAAGCTCAAGCTAAGGGGAGATGGTCCATTCAAGGTCCTCAAAATAATTAACAACAACGTGTACGTCATCGACATACCAACCTCCAAGTACCTTGTGAGCAATACATTCAACGTCAAGGACCTTTCTCCCTACTATGGAGATGATCAAGTTGATAGCCATGAAGAGTCAAGGACGACTCTTTTCCAAGGGGGGAGCTGATGCAGCCCTTCCTATGAACGCCCCTCCATCTACACCATCAAGTCCCCCAAGCGAACCAATGACTCGCGCCCGAGCCAAACTCCTACAAGATAAGGTTAACTTGCTCCTCTCCTCGTGTGACTTTGATACACCTTTGGATGGCTTGCTACTTCATGCAACTACACTGTGCATCCTCAGCTATGAAGCCCTAATGCCTCGGCAAGACCTTCCAGAAGAAGAGCCAGGACCTAGACATGAAGAAGGAGCAGCCAAGCCTAAAGCACCAGAGTCTCCGGCCTACGACCCCGGAGTATCCGGCCAGGACTCCGGACTGGACTCCAGACCCTGCACGAAAAGTCTCTGTATGCCATCCCGGAGTCTTCCCCGGAGTCTCCGTCCCCTGCATGGCAAGGCATGTTAAAGCCTCTTGGGTATTCAGGCCATGTACTCCCCAATTCTCCCAGAACTTACCTTTTATCCCTAAACTACCCCTGTTTAAGTGGCTGGCCTATAAATAGCCCCACTCCTCTATTATAAACCCTAGACTTGGATAATTGTAATAGAAGAAATCCTAAAGGATCTATCTATTGCTAGTCTCATACTCCTTCACGAGGAGCACCAATTATCCACCAACCTCTTGGATTTTTCCTAGTGCGTTCAAGTTGTACAAGTATTTAGAGTCGGTGTCTCATCTCCAAGTAGTCAAGATCTCATCAAGCCTCTCACCCCCGATGTTGGTAGTAGGAGAGTGTCTTGCCCGTCACCGATCCTAGGGATTGTGCCGGACTGGTTGCCGCCGGCTTGAGCTATTGGTGTGTATTGTATCTTCGTGTGTTGTGTGTGTGTTCATCGAGTTCTTTGCGTGTGAGTCCTTGGATTTCATCCTCCCCCTCCTCCCCCGTCTCCATCTCGATTTCCACGGGGATTCGTGGAAGATCGGGCCACCCTAAGGGGTCACCCTCTAACATGATCTCCATTAGAAAACCTATAATTTCTTAAAATCTGGATCCAGGGAAAGAATGAAAAAGGTATAGGTCAGCCGATTAAGTTTGCCTCCTGGGAATTTGTTTCTGATCCTGCACAGGTACTAGCACACACAGGTGCACCGCACAGCTTGTCCCTACCCTGTTTCCATTAAATGGTTGGCTGCTTGACTACTTGCACCATAGCATACACCTTTCTTCATTCTCCAAGAGCGCCAAGGATCCATGGTTGCTTTTACTGCCACTAGAAACAATTTGGGCAAAATTCAACTACCGGTCCCGGCAACTCCCAGGAAAATCGAAGGTACAAAAAGTCAACCCCACACCTTTTCGCTCCTCCATCACTCATGAAACCTTTGGTCAACGAAGCATTGGTTTATATCAATCAGGAGAAACATAGATCATGCAACAACCAAAGGAGAACCAGGAGCAACTTACAAATTTTAGAACACACAAAGAGAACAACATAAACATGCATTAAACTTGGGATATATTTAGAACTCCCACGTGTGTGCAAAAAACAACATATTTGCGGCATCTTACATAGATTTCAAAAATCCTAGGTGCATGCAACACAGGTCCACACAACAGACAACAAAACTGCAGTCACATAGATTCAAGCTCCGAGGGGCATGCAACATACAACAAACTTGAATCAACTTACAAGTTATAATAGATTTCAGAAATCCTAGGGGCATCCAAAAAAACAACAACCATGTAGCAACTTAAGCATGTCCATCAACTTACCCTATTCTAGTTACAACTCAGTTAAAATTTGTGACCAACTTAAACATCCAGCGACATCAAAACTACCCCTAGAGGATTAAAAAATCAACCTAGAAAAGCATGATCTCAAAAACAAAATTAGCTATGCATAGTGCACAACTTAAGCTTGTTTATCAAAGCAACTCATTTAAAATCAGTCATCAACTTTAAATTGTTGAAACAAAGTAACTCAGTTAAAATCAGTAGTCAACTTAAGCATGCGGAAACATGACTACTACCCTAGATGATAAAAAAGATCAACCTAGAAAATCATGATCTGAAAAACAAAATTAGCTATACATACTACACAACTTAATCTTGTTCAACAAAGAAACTTAGTTAAAATCAGTAATCAACTTTAACTTGTTGAAACAAAGCAACTCAGTTAAAATCAGTAGCAACTTAAGCATGCGGCAACATGACTACTACCCTACATGATAAAAAAGATCAACCTAAGAAAAGCATGATGGAAAAAACTAAAAACTAAGGTCTATATATTACTGCTTAAGCCTGCTTCACGAAACAAATCAGTTTACATCAGAAACCAACTTAAGCAAGTTATGTATATCTAGCTAATAAACTTATTTATGTATATCTGGATAAGCAACTTAGTTATGTGATGAAATTAACTCAACTAGGGTGATGAGACAATTTAATTGGGAAATAATGGACAACGAATCAAAACAAACCAACTCTCCCTACAATCACTATGTAACTAATTTATCTAATCTACTCAACTAAAATGGTACAAAAAGTAACTTAAGTATACCAGAAAATCGAACTAAAATGGGCAAAATGGATGGTACAGAAGTAAACCAGCTCTCCTTAAAATCGCCATGCAACTTGGACTAAATACCTATTCAACTTAATAAAACGATATAAACGACTTAACTATGTTGCCAAAAACCAACTTAGCTATGTTGCAAAGCGAAATTAACCTGTGTAATAAACTCAATTAAATGCCGCAAGCTAACTTAATTGTTTCAAATAATAATTTAACTATATTTGGCAGCAAACACACCTTCTGCTACATGGACGTGCAGCTGCAAAACTATTAAGAGTAAACTTGACTAACTTGTGATACATCCATTATGGAAAACACTGACCATGTTTTTGCCTACGTTGATGGTTTGCGCCAAAAGCAGCCACTGCCTAATGATGAAAACTAGTGGATATAATTTACTAATGCAAACTTGAACTTTTCTTTTTGCAGGGAAAGAGAAATTCATTGATTAAATATGGTCAATACAATCATCGTTTAACATACTCGCGAGATCCTCTAAAATGTTTTCTAGCCAACACAGAATGCTTTTTTGAGATTGATCCACGACAACATGGCATGGCTAGCAGTGTTCTCAATCCTACAGATTTTTGCTAAAACAACTTCTCTCTCCAAAGCTAACAAACTCTTAACCTCTCTCGGTTGATGCACGACCTGGTGCCTACTCTCACCAACCTCCAGCAGTAAGGTTAACAACTTCAAGACAGTCTGATTCAACTAGTATTGGCTTCCACTACAAAGAATCTGGCATTATATGACCCTCTATTTTCGTCACAAAATCATCACAATAGTCCGTTTATGACAATTCTATGCCGATTTTGAGATCGTCGAAAGCTGGGCGTTGCTAATGAACTATAACGACGATTTTATTGAAATCGTCATAAGATATTATCACGATTTGAGATCGTCATAACCTCTATGAAGTTCCAAAATCGTCATGTGCAACCAGCCCACGCCACGTGGATGATCCGACGTGGCAGAACTTTGTGACGAAATGAAAATGTCTTAACGTGAATTTAGCCTGGTCCATACTGATTGTTATATGGGCCAGCCCATTAATTTGGTCCATTATGAATTATTATTCTTGTAATTTTTTTTGAGTTATTGGGCCAAACTTAGCATTTTTAGGGCTCTCTATATTAGGGCTACTGGCCTTTTCAGTGTCGGGCTTACATTTGGGCCATGGCCTTACTCAGTCTATTAGCTTATATTTTAGTTTTTTTCTGAAAAAGAAATGTCCATTTACACTTTCTTCTAGGCCAAGGCCTTTTATTCCAGTCCAGATTATTTGGCTATGGCCATTTCATTACTTTGGGCTGTGGCCTGTTACTAAGGCCACTATTTCATTCATCACAAACTAAATAGACAAGAAATCAACATTTGAAATTCAAAACCAACATTTCAATACATCATGTAGCATTTCAAACACTAAATTAACATCATGTAGCATCAGACATCATTTCAAGTAACATCAGGTTCATGGTCATCAGGTATCATTTCAAGTAACATCAGGTTCATAGCCAACCATCATCATGTAGCATCAGGTTCACAGTCATCAGGTACATCAGGTTCACAACCAAAACGACATCAAGATAATCACAGCAAGGTACTCAAATAACAACAAGATGCTCATCGCCAAAAAAACAGTAATAAGATACCCATCGCCCAGCAAGATACCCATTGACCAACTAAAGCCATCATGTGATTTTGGCTCCAAATAAAGCCATCATGTGAGCAAGCTTCTCATCATGCTCTTGCGCCCTCTTGACCAGCACCTGGTACTCCTTATCCCGTTGAGCTTGTGCAGCTTCTGCCACTTGCGCCTCCTTCTTGATTGCAGCCAATTCTTCAGACATCTCTTCACTTCGCTGCTCCGACTTCTGCAACTTCTCTTGTAGGTCACGGACATAAGCGGATACAGCGGCATGTGAACTGTTCATCTTGTTCATGGAGCCCGTCTGGAGGCCAACATTCTTCAGGAATGTGCTTGACGGCGCCTCATTGGTGAGAACTTGGGCAACCACCTACACAGCAGACTTTGGATGTTCACCTTCTGGTACCGACTTAGCCATCTAAGCTTCCATTTTGCTCTGCCATTTGGAATCAGTTGCTCAAATATGGTAGGAAACATTAGCATGAGCACAAATAATAGGAGCAGAATCGCAAAAAAATAAGGTAATCCACTAGGAGCAGAAGCAAAGAAATATGAAATGGACAGTATTATAAGTTCTTAAAGTAGACTAAAACTACAACATACTTGAAGAGCAACCTTCTGGTAAGAAATGAAGAATAACATGCTTACCAAACAACTATAGACCATTTCCAACATTAATAATCTTATCAAGTATAACATTAAATAAACCTAGGCAGAACTAAACAAGCCCACAAACAGATTTAATCACAACCAGGAAAGGAGTGACTCACTATAGCATCTTGAACTGCGACAGAGAAACCAACGTTCTTTCTGTTGTGGGTGACCTTAAACATTTCAATGTCATTAAGCTCTTCACCCTGACGTTCCTCCCTTTGAAATGATTTCCAACATTAATAAGGACACGGGCTTATAAGGACACAAGTTAATTATGCCTAAATAAAAATGTAAGAGTATCTTACAGCTGCATACAGATGAGCTAGATAGCACCGCGAATCGGTCTTCTACTGAAACTTGACTAGTCCTCGATTGGTCCTGTTCTTTTTGCACTTGTCCTACATATGAGAGCATTTTTTAAGAACATTTCCAACAATCTGCATACTAGAATATAAACTACTTCACGAGACTTGACCAGATTATGTATCATATCAAGCAACAAAATGAGCATGTATCCTATCACATACATCATCAGATAAAATAAAGTAGTTCACTTGACTTGTTGACAGCATGTAAATAACACAGTTGCTTTGTTCGTCCAATATAAGTTTACTTGACAGCATCTAAATAGCTACTATTTTGTTCCTTCAACATTCAAACTTCAAAAAACAGTAGTTGACAGCATATAAAACTACAGTACATGGTAATTACAGAATGTAAAGGTCAAGCAATGCAGAATACCATGTGTTTCGGGTTTGTCCACAGCTTGAGCAGCGCTTGCCATTCCTCATCAGAGATGTATGAAACTAGGGACTTGATGCTGAGATCAGCTGCTGGTACTTGATCGAAAAACTTCTTCTTGACCAAATTTCGTCTTTGCTTTTAAACATTCTTCAAGATATCAGTGCAGGCTACCTTAACTTCCTTTGAATCAGTGTCCATCTCAAAATTTGCCTACAAACGCAGCAAATAAAGAAATGATAAGATAAGTAACCAAATGACAAAAAATAGTAGAAAAAACACATTCAGATAAGGACTCATGAGTTTACAACAACTTTTCCTATATAATCTTTCACCATAGTCTTGTCCTTTTTGTATTCCTTGAAGTGTGGAAAAATTAGTGTATGGCTTCTTGCAATCATCCCACCTTCTAATGCAAACTTTGCAGCTAGCACGGGCCTCTTGGGGCGTTTCATCCCTTCAGCAATTTCAATCCTCACTTTGCTTCCCAGACCCTTGGTCATCTTTTCCAGGCCTGTGCCTTTTCTCTTGCGGCTGACTACCACAAGTGATGTGCCTGAAATAGAAGCAAGCAGTACAATATCAGTAGAAATAGAAGCTACAACAGTAAAAAATTACAGCGAGCTTTCCAAATATCAGTACAATAGCAGTACAATAAAAGCTACAACCTGAAATAGAATCAAGCAAATACAATATCTATCAGTACAATAATTGCAGCAAGCATGCTTATCTATACTAGAAGCTTATCAAGCTACAATAGTAGAAATAGAAGCTACAGATCAGATCAGATATGTGCAAATAAATATATTTTAAATCAGATGTGCAAATAAATTATAGAAAACAGATTTTGGAGCTTGTTTACTTTGGAAATACTGACATCCATGCCCAGCAATAATCTGAATTAATTGACTAGTAAAGGATTTGTGCTACTACTATTTCATACTTGCCTTCATCACCCATAGGCTGCTCAGGTTCGGAATTGAATTCATCATTTTTGTCCACCGTAGGCGCAATACGGCTGAGGTCCATACAAACGGTACTTCCTTCATCCATGGACATAGACCCATCATCCCATTGCATTGAGCTTCCACCATCCTTGCGAAGCAGGCCTCCTTCATTGGCTACATCAACCGCCTTCGCTTTCTGCCTTGTGACTCTAGTAGTAGCACGTTCATCAAGACACATCAACTTATCTGATCCTCCTGGTGGTACCGCAAATACCCTTCCTGGAGCCATTGTTGTAGTTGTATCTGGGATACTTGTACTCTTTCTCTTTCTCTTAGCACACTTCTTCCTCCTCCTAGGAACCTTCGGGACCTCGCATGAACAGCATTAGACCACAGATCAGAAATAAAACAGTGTAAGCATAGAATGAAGGAAAACAAGGAAAAACACATAGCAAACAAATAAACCCCCCTCCAAACAAGTTAGAATTTGCACCTTTACAATCTTGTCCACTATAGTATCGTCAACTTCTTCCTCAATAATATCTTCATCTCTAGGATTGTAGTCCGAGCTCTCACCTTGTGTTATGGCAGATGCAGAGGAGTCCTCAGATATTATTGCACTACCATTTGAGTTTCTAATCATTGAGGCTATCCGAGAGATGCCAAGAGATTGGAAGACACGGTTGTTCCTCATCATTGTACTAGCCCTAATCTTCTCAAGTTCAGTGAGGGGCGCTTCTTTACATGGATAAGAAAATATGCATTAGATGGATGGTTGAAATGCATATGGGAGCAAGACAACTCAAAAAGCCAATGTATCTTATCAGGTTTTAGTTTCATTAAATCTAGTAGATTAACAAGAAATTTCTATATTGGAAATATAAACTAGTAGATTAATAAGAAATTTCTATATTGAAGCATTTGATGACAAGGTGTGAACCACCAGCAGCAGAATCAGTACATGGACAACCAAACAGATTATAGCAGCAGAAATTATAGCACATACAAGCTTACAAGCAAGATTATAGCAGCAGAAATTATAGCACATCAAAGCTTACAAGCAATATTATAGCAGCAGGAATTATAGTACATGGACAACCAAACAGATTACAAGCTTAGCACATCCAATCACTGCATTTATAGCATCAAGCATATACATGAGGAGCAATTTGCATACCAGCAAGCTGCGTCTTCCTTGTCATTCTTCCCATTGCTGATATCAAAATCCTGAGCAACATCAAGTCAAAGTTAGATCGTGCGTTGTCAATAGATGCGTCCACAAAGATCAGATGGTATACACAATTGCTGCTACTTGAAAAACAAAATCGCTGCAGAGAACTAAAGATAAACATACACAGTTACACAAAGATCCAGTTCTATAAAATCTGCGCATTAACTACAAAGTTACACTAAGCATTACACATAAACTTGGTATAGTCTTAGAGAACTGAAAATAAACATACACACATAGCCAGCTACCATGTACACCCTGAAACTTCAAGGACACAACCATCTGCCACATCACTACACACATCAGTACCTTGCTCCAACATTTGCCTAGAACAGGGGGAAATAGAGTGCTCACTAAATCAATAGGAGCATCATCAAAACGAGCCAATTTCAGCCTAGGACACATTTAATTCAAAGGCCTAGAACAAGCATCGGTAAAAATAAACCCTAAGATCATCATCAATAGATAAAAGCTACATCAGATCATACTAATCTAAGATCATCATCAATAGATAAAAGCTACATCAGATCAACAATTGCAAGCTACATCAGATCAAATCAGACTAATCTTCATCATCAATAGATAAAAGCAGCACAACAATTGCAAGCTACATCAGATCAGACTAATCTAAGAGCTCCATCCATCATAGTCAGTACAGATCTTCAAACCCAAAAAACATCTCTAAACCAACTTATAGTCAGTACAGATCATAGTCAAAAAAAGAAGAGAGGCTCCCTATCTTCTGAACATGGACAATACACCTCCCTATCAGATCAAAGCCTAACCTAACCCTAACCCTACACACGCCATCGAAGCCAAAACCTAACCCTAGACACGCCATGGGAGCCAAAACCTAACCCTAGACACGTCGTGGGAGCCAAACCCTAACCCTAGACACGCCATGAGACAAACCATAACCCTAGAAAGCAGGAAATAGGAGGAGCTAGGTAGATAGCCAAGAGACTCACCTGCTCTGGCCGTCGTGGGACATCGTGGGAGATGGAGGGAGGGGTGGGTCGTGGAGCGAGCGCGGCAGATGGGGGGAGATGGAGGGAGGGGTGGGTCGCTGTCGCCGTGGGATATGGAGCGAGCACACGGGGACACCATCGCCGCTCGCATCATGAGAGGAGGGGGGTGGAGATGGGGATGGGTGGATGTCGATGGATGGAGCGGGGATGGATGGAGTGGCCGAGTGGGGATGGGTGGGTCGGTCGATGACTCGGTGGGGATGGACCGAGTCCAATTTCCCAAATTTCCCCTGTCTTTTTCATTGCTGAAATTTGTGGGCGGGAGAGGCGGGAGAGGGAGAATTTTTGGTTTTGGCGGCATAATTTTTAGGTTTGGGTTTATATAAGGGTTTTTATGCTATATATGTCACATAAAATGGTGCAACATGAAAGTTTTTTCTTGGATGCTATGTCACATAAAATAATGCAATACGAAGGTTTTTACTTGCAACTGTGTCACATAAAATGACGCCACGCGAAAGATTTACATTGTTCGGATAGTTTTTGAATTTTTTTACGCCTGTTTCAAACTATGGTCAAAACGGCGGGCATGAAGGTTCTTAGCTAGGGGATGAGTCTCGCCAAACTTGCATTGGATCTCTGATAAAACATCATATTGTGAGTCTAAAAATGATTTTTGCAAAAAATCATGAGCATACGATAATGTACTTGTAGTTCAAATCGGACCCACTTCTTGCCGATTTGGCAGACATTTGTCTTTTTGTCAGGGGTGGACCGAAAGGTTTGAGATGCCCCAGTTGGGACATGTGTAAATGTAAGGTGGTCTATTATTTTAGAAAAATGTGGTGCTAGCATTTTGAAACTTTCATTTGGTGTTGATTCATAGAACGGACCGTTTTTTTGCGCTCGGAGAATAGAAAATGGTTTTTTGGTGCGGCGATAAGGAAAACTTTCTCCTACAACATTGTTCGCCATCCTAGGATGCACATGCGTGCATAATATGGGCACGTTATCACAAACTATGCCGCGATTCTTGCCATAACATTGATCATTTGGACTGAAAGCCATAAAACCTCGAACATGATAGCTCATTTTGAGAAGGACTTTTGGAGATGCAATCAATATACCAAGTTTGGTAGTTTTCCTTGCAACTGTGTCACATAAAATGACGTCACGCAAAGGATTTACATTGTTCGGACAGTTTTTGAATTTTTTACAACTGTTTCAAACTATGGTCAAAATGGTGGGCATGAAGGTTCTTAGCTAGGGGATGGGTCTCGCTAAAATTGCATTGGATCTCTGATAAAACAACATATTGTGAGTCTAAAAATGATTTTTGCAAAAAACCATAAGCATACGATAATGTACCTGTAGTTCAAACCGTACTCAGTTCCTACTGATTCGGTAGACATTTGTCTTTTTTGTCATGGGTGGACCGAAAGGTTTGAGATGCCCTAGTTGGGACATTTATAAATGTAAGGTGTTCTATTATTTTAGAAAAATGTGGTGCTGGCATTTCGAAACTTTCATTTGGTGGTTGATTCACAAAACGACCCGTTTTTGTGCTCGAAAAATAGAAAATGGTTTTTCGGTGCGACGATAAGGAAAAATTTATCCTACAACATTGTTCGCCATCCTCGTATGCACAATATGGGCTCGTTATCACAAACTATGCCGCGATTCTTGCTACAACATTGGTCATTTGGACCGAAAGCCATGAAACCTCGAACATGATAGCTCATTTTGAGAAGGAATTTTCGAGATGCAATCAATATACCAAGTTTGGTATTTTTACTTGCAACCGTGTCACATAAAATGACGCCACGCGAAAGATTTACATTGTTCGGACAATTTTTGAATTTTTTACGCCTGTTTCAAACTATGGTCAAAACGGCGGACATGTAGGTTCTTAGCTAGGGGATGAGTCTCGCCAAACTTGCATTGGAACTCTGATAAAATAGCATATTGTGAGTCTAAAAATTATTTTTGAAAAAAATCATGACCATACGATAATGTACCTGTAGTTCAAATCGGACCTACTTCCTATCGATTCGGCAGACATTTGTCTTTTTCGCTAGGGGTGGACCGAAAGGTTTGAGAAGTCCCAATTGGGACATTTGTAAATGTAAGGTGGTCTATTATTTTAGAAAAATGTGGTGCTAGCATTTCGAAACTTCCATTTGGTGGTTGATTCACAAACCAGCCCATTTTTTGCGACGAAATCTGACTCACTTACTACCGATTAAATATTATTCTAAATCTTATTTTATTCTAAAAGTTGTTGCAAAATGACACATATATGAAACAAAAGTTTTTTCAAAATGTCACATATACAAAAGAAAATGAAAATCTTATTCTAAATCTTATTTTATTTTTGAATGTGTTTTTCAAAATGCCATTTATTTAGCAGACTTAACGCCTCCACCCACTCTTGGACTCCTGGTATACTAACTCCTTCCTCCTGTTATAGCTCCCTCCTCGAGCCATTCGCCTCCCTCCCCATCCCATCCTCTCCCTCCACCGATCTCCCTCCCTCCGCCTCCCCTCCTCGAGCACCGCCAGTCAGCACCGCCGATAAGCCCCTCCCCTCCCTCGCAAGCCCCTCTCCCTCCCTTTCCCTGCAGGCCCCTCCCCCTCCCCCTCTCCTCCTCGAGCTCAGTCGATCTTCCTCCGTCTCCTCCCCCTCCTCAGGTTGCTTGTAGACATGATATACATACTACAAATCGGACCAAAACAGACATAATCGCGCTTCTACTTCACGAAATCGGTCGAATCTGGAAGTTGTGCACAGAGGCATACCTCGGGGACCTCGATCTAGTAAAATCATCGTCGCCGACCTCCCATCTCCGAGATCCTTTGCCCCTTGTGTGCGCCTCGCACTCCGAGGTCGGGATCGACGCATTTTTGCGCTCCTCGCTCTTCGTCGTCGAGCTCCCCACGCTCGTGCGCCCGTCGCTCTCCCGTCGACAACCTCTGCGTAGTCCTGCAGTCCTCGATCTCTGCCAATGAAATCGCGTGCGCTCTCAATGACGACGAACTCAACGCTCTCCCGCGCGCTTTCACTCTCCGTCGGTGAGCTCGACGCACCTTCCATCGCGATCAAGCAAAATCGCCCCTCCCTGAAAGACTAGCGAGCAATGTGGGAGGAATGAGAGTTTGGGGCCTCCCTCTCTCACAGGCATGTGCCAAGGTGGTGCCTCAAGTGGAATTATATCGGGACTAGAGGCACGATGCGATCGAACCGATCGGACGGCTAGGAATGAATGGCTCAATCGGACAAGCTGGCCATCGGTTGCTTTTTAGCATTTGGGTATATCTATCTATTATATACTAAAAGTAATGTACGGATGTCTAACAAAGCCACCACGTTAAGCCACATCACCTAAATTAATTTGATAGTTGGATCTAAAATATATGGCCGAGATTTAACATAAGATAAATAGTTATGTAACAATGCGATAAAAGAATACCGCGTACTTCCATAATTTTGCTTCTACTCGGAAAAAACGTAACTTCATTAAAAAACTGAAAGATCCATCGGGGCAGATGGTGGAAGGTACAAAAGAGCTAAACCTGGTTATTCTCCAATATTTTTCAGATCTTTTTTCCTCTGAGAACAACCATGCTGAGCCGGATTTTCTGAATAAAATTATCCCTAAAGTTACACCTGAGATGAATCAGAATCTAATGACTCCGTTCATAGTTGAGGATGTGAAGAAGACGGTGTTTAGTATTGGCGACCTAAAGGCCCCTGGGCTGACGACCTGCACGCCATATTCTATAAAAAATTCTGGCACTTGGTTGGAAATGATATTACTGCGGTTGTCTTAAAGGTGATTAATGAGAGAGTTATTCCACCAGGATGGAATGAAACTATTGTGGTGCTCATCCCAAAAGTGGAAAACCTGAAGGAGGTATCTCAATTTCGACCTATTTCCCTTTGTAATGTGGTCTATAAAATTATTTCGAAGTTGATTGCAGGGAGGCTGAAGATGATACTCCCGGAGATCATTTCTCCTACACAGAGTGCTTTTGTTCCGAGGCGTTATCTGTCTGCAATATGCAGATGACACCATTTTTTTCTGATAGCAACTCCTCTTATGTCACTAACCTCAAATGGGTGTTAACCTATTTTGAGCAAGTTTCTGGTATGAAGATCAATTATTCCAAAAGTGAGTTTATTCCCATAGTCCTTGAGGATTCCGGTATTACTCTTTACTCAAATATTTTGGGGTGTGCTATTGGTGCTTTCCCTATTAAATACTTGGGTATCCCTTTACATTTCGAAAAACTCATGAGAGAGGATATCCAACCTCTAATAGACAAACTCCTCAAAAGGATTGCAGGTTGGAGGGGGAAATTACTCTCTTATGCAGCTAGATTGATTCTTATTAAAACTTGTTTAGCTAGTATCCCTGTCTACCTGCTCTCCTTTTTTAAGTTTCCCAAATGGGCCTTAGATTTAATTAACTCACAGATGGCTAATTTTCTGTGGAACGATTTTGAGGGCCATAGGAAACTTCATTTGGATAGTTGGAAACTAGTCTGTAGAAAGAAGGAGTTTGGGGGGATGGGGATCCCTGATTTAGGTAATGTTAATTTGTCCCTTCTGGGGTCTTGGATTAAGAGATATTCCAGTGATGAAGGAAAAATCTGGAGGACTATAGTTGAATCTAAAGATGATACTAACAACCCTAACATCTTCTGTAGTAAACAAACAGGGGTCTCCCAGTTCTTGAAAGGGGTCTTTTGGGCAGTTAATAGTATCAAATTTGGATATAGATGGCAAACTGGGGATGGGGCTCAAGTCAGGTTTTGGGAGGACACCTGGTTTGGGACATCTCCCTTGTCTGTCCAATTTTTTGAAATTTATGTTATTTGCCCTGAGCATAATAATACTGTTCAACAAATTTGGGATGGTTCTTCCCATAGACTTACTTTTAGGAGGAACTTTAATAGTTCTCTGTTAGCTCAATGGTATGAGCTTGATGAAATTGCTTCTGGAATCTCTTTTAACACCAATATTGATGCTTTGATCTGGCACTATGAAAGCAAAGGGGTTTATTCCACTACTTCCCTTTATGCTATCATAAATTTTGGGGGTGTCACTCCCATTTATATCCCGGCTGCGTGGCAGTTGCATATTCCTCCCAGAGTCCATATTTTCCTTTGGCTTCTAGCTCACAACAAACTAATGACTAGAGATAACCTTAAAATAATACACCTGAATAAGCCTGAGGACTGCATTTTTGTACCGAGGATGAGTCTATTAACCACCACTTTTTTCAGTGCTTAGTTGCCAAACAGGTTTGGAGTATCATTTCCAGTTTCTTTAATATTTCTGTTGGAAATGATTACATGTCTGTAGCTAAAAACTGGATTGTAAATAAGAAACATGCAGTTCTGAACTCAGTTTGTTCTAATGTCCTATGGTGTCTCTGGAAATTTAGGGATGATATGATCTTTAATGGTCTCCCTTGGCTTAACTTGCATCAGATTCTGAGGAAGATCCTGGCTTCAGTAAAGCACTGGAGATTAATTTTCAAGGAGGAGATGCTGGAGGAGGTGGAGAGGTTCTGCACCTACATCCACATTCTGATATCGCCCTTTGCACTAACGAGTGGCTGAATAGGGGTGCAAAGTCTGAGAGGATTGCCCCTCAAGACCTGTCGTCGCCGGCGACCAAAAGGGTTGCGGTGCAGGGGACCTGGACAACGCCGACTTCCACTCTGGCAGTTGTTGTCTTCCCTTTCCCGCCTCTGTAGTTTACATCTAGCTGGCGCTTTCTTCATGTATGAAACTTCTGCTGTTTTTAGTTGCTCTGCGTTAGCAGTTTAGACCTCTGTGAAATTTTTAGCTCGCTTTGTTGTTTTGGACCTGAGAATTCTCTTCAGGTTTCTTTGATGTTATCAATGCAACCGGGGACGGGGAGTCCCTGTTGATCTAAAAAAGGATTGTGGATGAAAGGTGGTTGTTTGGTAGTCATAGTGGATTGTGGATTGAGCAGTTCATCCCTGTTCCATTTAATTTGGTAGTCGTATTGGATGAAAGGTGTTTTTTTATTGCATAGCAAATAATTTTTATGATAAAGTTCACAACTGATCAGTAGAATAGAGTCGAAAAGTCTGAATTTTTGCAAGCTCCTGCCCTGTTTTGGCTTAGTGTCTTTTGCATTGTATGATGCATCTCTCTGAATGTTCACATCTACTAGATCATGTACATTATATATTGTTGAAGATGAATTTCACAAGTGATGAGTAAAATTGAGCTTTCGCATGAATGTTTGTTAAATTTGGAAATTTAGCTATTTTTCTGAATGTTTGCTACAATTTTCAGTGCAGGAGGATGGTGATCTATTTTCAGTGGAGGTGTCCCACAATAGGTTCTTTTGTCGTTTGAGAGAGAATTTGTCATATGTCAGCGCTTCTATAGCAGTTTTTGACTATTGTATAGGAAGATGATGAACTAGATCTTCCTTACATTAATGAGGTGAATTCTATGTGCTTACATTGTTGTTCTTTTTTCCTATTTTCTCATACTGCTATGCAATGTAAATTTGCTTAAATTTTCCCGCTATGTGCATCATATCATTCCACACACTCCCAATCCTAGCATGGATCCTACTGATCAACAAGAAAGTATGGTCTACATAATGGGACAGGAGGTACATAATGTGCACATTGATAAGGTTCTTTCCATAGACTACTTAGTATATGCTTCAATTTCTTACTATGATTTCCCACTAATTTTGGAAGGAGGCAAATAATGTGCCCACTGATATGGTTCTTGGCCCTTTGCCTGAAAATGCCTTAGTGGAAGCTGCTAGAGACACAATTCCTAAGGCAAGAGTGGGAGTAACTACAACATCATCTAGAGGAAGATTGAGGGGAAGATCCAATGGAAGAGCTACAATAAAGGGGACACATCAAAGGGTAAAGAACCAGCTCAACAAGAAGGCACCAGCAGCACTAAAGGCAGAGGCAGAGGCAGAGGAACTAGGAAGAAAAGATCTGTTCATGCTACTGCACAACCTACAGAAGGTACTGCTACTACCCAAGAAGATGAAACAACAACTGCTGACACAACAAGAACAGCAAAAGGGGGATATAATACGGGCCCAGGGAGTGCTTACTACTTGTTGTTTGGTGAAGATGAACAAATAAGTGAAATCCTAGATCTTAATGAAGCACTAATTCCTGATATCAACATGGAAGAAGTACCTCTAACTCAGAATGTTCCAAGTACTGATGATATCTAGATGGTAGTTTCATTTATTTGTTCATTTGAATGTGGAAGAAATACTTTCACTCTAAATTTTGTGTTAATTGTTACTCAGAATTTGGCTTTCTATTTGTATGCAAGTTCTACAATTGTTATGGTACTTTTTTGATAATTAAAATCTTCACATTTCTTGTTTAATAGTTGGATACAATTGTTATGCAAGTCTATGAATGGACGCTGCATTTGTATGCCATCTTCAGTTCCTAGTATGATACAAAGTTTTGTTTGAGCTCTTCAAACATAGCTCTTCAAACAAATTGTAATGTCTAAGCTAGTAATTTGTTTGAGCTATGTTCATGTTCATAAATTAGTAAGTTAGTACTGCCAGGTGTAATATGTTTGAACTTTTTTAAAAGACAAACGTAGCTCATATTCTCATTAACATAACAGCTGAAGGAATACATAGCTCACATTCTTATTTCAAAGACAGATACAATACAGAGTACATATCCCATATTCTTAAACTCTTCCTCAAGCTCAGATTCTTAAACTCTACCAACGCACATGCACATAACACCAAGCTTAGATTCTACCAGTGGTCATGCACATACTAGAAACACAATCTAAATTCCCTTCGGTGCATTCTACTTTCTTATGTCGTTCTCCACTTCAACTCTCTTCCTCACCAGCTTCTGGTTATGCAATTGAGCACAACAAACAACAAGATTCACTTAAAACATAACTGTCAAGATTGACCCAAACTTTCAGTTCAAATTCAACATGAACAATATTTAGACTGAAGAAAATATTCAGAGAGAAAGGGACTAACCAGCAATCACAGTGGTGGTGCGGACGCTGGTCCGATGCTCGCGTCGACCCGTGCCTGAAGGATATGTACCTGCTCCTCCAAGCTCAAGTTGGTGGGGAGGAGAGGCCGCCAGCCCGTCGGCTCCGCCATGGCTGCCCTCTCCTCCTCGAATGCAAGGACAGTACATGAGCATAACCTTGTTGTACAACTTTTGGTGCTTTCACATCGCTGCCTTCTCTGTCGCCCGCACCTCTGCATCCCCCGCCCTCGCTGATCCACCGCGAATAGGAGCAGGGGGGCATGGGCCTGCGCATCCACCGCGGCCCTCGGCAAGCAGGTGCAGGGGGCGGGGACCGAGCCATGATATCCATGGAACCTTCCTCCGAGCTGTGCTCCCACCCCTCCTCCGAGCCGTGCTTTCTAGTCGTTGCGCATATCCTCCTCTACTAATTCCGTCGCCGCCAAGATCCTCTCCATGAGGTCAAACGACAGTGTTGTTAGAATGGGAAAGTAGTGGGGTTAAGTGAGGGGGTTTATGCAAAATACGCACACACACGAGTTGTCCGACTGGTAATTGAAGACCAAAATCAATCCGACTTGCAACTTGTGGGACGGTGGGTTGTCAAATTACAACTTGTGGGATTAATTTGCACGTCAAGCGCAAGTTGTGATATCGGAAAGTGTTATTACCTCTAGCATTGAGATATATCAAAAAAGACGGACCGCTCTTTGGTCTTTGGAGTTAATCGGTAGTATACCCAATTACCCATAGGACTCTACTACCTCCGTTTTAAAAAAAACTTCCTTCACTAGAAATTTGGATAGCATAATGGGGTAACCAAGAATTCCATATATACTCCCTCCGTCCGCAAATAAGTGTACATCTAGAAAATAGTAGACAAATTAGTTGTCTCTCTTCTTTTATGAGGCTTTATCAATTATTAAGAAAAAGAGAAGAATGGGGATTGGTGGATGATATGGAGGATGAGGTGGGGGAGTGATTACGAGGAGCTAATTGTATTTATTGAGTGCCTTGGTATTGTAGATGTATACTCTTTTTAGAAAAAAAATTGAGTGCTAGATGTATACATATTTAGAGTACTTAAAGAATCCATGTCAAGCACGGTAACACTAGACAAATTTGAAGCGGTATAACCATGCACGGAAGGAGTCCATATAGTTAGAGAGCCATGTCAAGTACCGAGGTATTGAGCAAAGTAAAAATTTATGTCCAGTTCACGCACATGCAAGAAAAAGCAGTATGATCAATCAGATCATCCGTCCAGATATACAACTCCGTCGAAGATAATATTGGAATATAAATATATACTAGCAAAAATGTTCGTGTGTTGCAACAGAGAGGAAAATTTAATAACGATAATACTTTTGACATATGAACCAAACGTTAAATTCATATATCTCAAAAACTGAAATCGCTCTTCGGTATGCAATGTTGCACAAGGCGAGGGGTTGGGGTTTAAAACGGTGTCGTGGCGAGCGTCCCACACTAAACTCTAATCCTGTCTCATGTTCTTTCTCAGGATTTTTGGATTTGTTTCTTTCGACCAGGTGAACCAACATATTTTGTTAAGATGATAATGTTTCTCTCAAATTCATTTTTTACAAAATCAACAATTTTCTTCTACAGCCCCAAAAAACTTTTTTCTTCTACAGAAACATTTCTTCAGTTTTATTCAAATTAACAATAAACTTATAATTCATTTGTTTGCGTTAGCTAAAAACTTGGGCTTGTCAATACCGTCACTATGTGACTTGTGGATATGCCAATCAAGAAATTCTGGCTCGGAATTAACAGATCACATCAACCAATAAAGAAAACGAAGCTTCAAATCTGGTAAATCATGTTCGTCAATCGTCATGATAAATCAGGGAAACGAATTAGCACACAAATCAAGGATGAGCACCTAATTCATTCTTTCATACACTTTTTGCACGTGTCCACAAAATCAAGAGGAATGGGTACAGAAAATCCTAAGGCCTCGTTCGGCAGCAGTGTTTGGACCGGTTTTCTGTGTAAATTCCCGGCCCAACTCGAGACATCGGAGACACGCGAAGGTTCGTTCGGCAGGCCGGAATCGGACGGGGGCTGAGCCCAAGCGTTTTCTAGAAAACTCGTCGGGCTGGAGGGGAATGGAGACACGACTCCATCCTCGCGTTTTTCTCGTGAGACGACGGCTCGCTCTGGCGGCGCAGCAAGGACGCGACGCTGCCGCCGAGGCCCGTCCGTGCCGTGAGTAGACGTTCGTCCCCACCGCCAACTTAGACACCCACTTCTTCCCTTGGATGTCGACGCCTTCCTCTGCTCCGGACGCCTCCCTCGCTCCCGGTTCCATTGAAGTCGCCTTGAGCACCATAGACGAAGCCCAGTACCTCCCGCGGACCTCCTTCTCTTGTGGAAGCCTGGCCTTCTCTCAGCTACGTCTTATGCCTCAACCCCTCTCTTGATCTAGGCCTAGGTCTAGTTAGGGTTTCAAGAGATTAAGGACGAGTTCTTGATTTTGCAATTTAGAAAGTAGTTTAACAATCGGGTTCAGCTTTGGGTCCACGAAGATTCACTTGGATGCATGGATGGTGCGTGGATGCTTAAATTACAATAATTTTGATGTGTTGTGCAAACAGCTAGCACTTGGTTTTGATGTGTTCCTAGGTTTTCTGTTAGATCAATACATATACATGGTATGAAAATTATGTGCAGTACTTGGCTCTAGAATAAGATTAGGCTTCACCTTCGAGCGGTTCAGCCCCTCTCCAATATTTGCTCCTAGATCTAAAATGAGCCTAATATGAAACCAATTATTCTCTCTGTCTATTGTTTTAGATGTAGCCAAATACTATTCCATTTGCTACAGAATCACCATGACATGTCTTTATTTTTCGCAAATATCAGGATTGTAGGCTATATACTCTTAACATGGTGCCTGATGTTACGAAGCAAAAACTTGGTAGTTGTTTTGCACTCCTGGGGAGTCTGAAGGAGAGACTCGTTTTGTTTTCTGTTTCATCTCTGGAGTGCCCAGCTTAAATACCTTGTGTAGTTGGATCTTGTTGCTTCTTTCTTTTGTGAGTAAATCAGGTATAGCAGATTTGGGTTTGTCATGCTTTCGATTCTGAAAATAGTAGGGGCGTCCATTTTGTCTGAAGCACGATGCATGATAATTCAGAACAGAATCGCAGTCACACTCTAGAAGAATTGGTTAGTCAGCTAACCAGACTTCAGGAGGGAGTCCCATTTCATCTCTTGGATAACCTATCTTAAAAAATATACAGTAGCACTTGCCGTTTTAGAAGAATATAAGACTGTATTAGGATTCAATTCGGGGTGCATGATGTTTGCTCTCCGCTCGGGCCTCGTTCCACAGCAGTGTTTGGACCGGTTTTTTTGTGTAAATTCCTGGCCCAACTTGTCTGTGCCGCTTGTAGACGTTCATCCCCGCCTCCGACTTGCAACTAGAAGACTGAGCACCGAACTCTTGTTACACTGTCTTTTATCTGAAAAGTTGATTCTGTTTACACAAAAGTATGCAAGTTTAAATGCTTTTTTGTTTCATTTTTCTGGTCTGACATGAATGTTAAACTTCAAGAAACTATAATTACAGGGTGCAATTTCTCTTTGTATAGTACAGAATGATGTTTTTCAGAATGAATGAAAATAAAGGATGTAGGAATACGTTATTGATATGCCTCCTTTTTTTGGTATAGGAAGCTACTATTGGGGTTGGACGAGCTGCCGCCGTCTTCGGACCCTGTCAGCACACCTAAATTTGGTATGTGCATGGCCTTTGCTTTTAGGAATTCTTTTTCCTGCTTATTTTGCCATTCCTTCTTATTATTTGCTCAATTGCTTTTCACTAGTGCTAAATGAATCCACGGAGCCTAGAGCGCATTAGGAAGAGGAAAGCTGATGATGACGATGAGATGTTTTTCTTCATTCTTTCAGCATTGTACTTACATCCAACGCGTACGAAAAAGAATAAACGTCATAGCTCCATCTTGTATGGCAAGAAGAGAGTTAGGGAACTGCTTGATGGGCATATTAAGAATTGCTTGGTAGAAATGAAGATGACATGCAGATGATTGATGAAGTTAGTGTTGCTCAAAGTACGGCTCAAGTGGTGCGTCAAGAAAATGGAAGAAATTTAGTTGGTGGTTCAAGAAAGAAGCCAATAAACAAGCCCAAGAACAATCCTAGGAAGAGAAATGCAGATGGACTAGTGCAAGTCATGGAGCGCTTAGTACACATCAAAGAAAAAGAAGCCACCAAAGAAGCTGCACTTGATTTCTCTATCAGTAGATGCATGGATTCATTCAAGAAATTGTAGGGTGTTTCAGCTGATGATAAAATTCCAGCTTTGGAAGTCTTTAAAGTTGCTGACAATCGTGAGATCTTTGTGAACCTTGCTGCTGATAACGATGGAACTGCTGTCAAATGGCTCCGTGTACAGATAGACAAGTTAGCTTGAGGTAAGCTACTGCTCTTCTACTATCGTCACACTTCTTAAAATGCATTATGTAGCATGTGGAGATTTGTGTTTAATATTTTAGAAGCATTACTCTTGTTGATCATAGATAGCTAAGTTAACATGTGGGCATATGGGTGTGCTTTTCCTTTTATCAAACTTTTAGTAAAGCTACTTATTTGTAACTTTGATAGATGACTTGATGCTGATGTATCTTGCTCTCAATTGTTGGAAACTTTATATGCCATACTTGCATATGCACGATTGTTGCTTACTTCTATATGCACATTTGTTTACTTGCTGTTGCTAACTACAGTGTAACCTTCTCTGCTCAGGTACAAGTTTGCAGAAACTACAATGTATACCTTCCCCGCTTTAATGTTAGTTTTGTAGTGCGACACCTTTTGTTCGGTCATACCATAAAGATGATACTTCTGCTACATACCATGATCCGTGAGATGGTAAAACTTTAATTTAAGGTTGATGAGATATTCCTTTGTGAGATGTTGTTCGTGATTAAGACCATTTTTGTAATAAACCAATGATATGTTCTTTTTCCAGGAGTGATGCTTGAGATGTTCTTGGTCATGGTTGAAATGTTTATTTTATATATATACAAATGAGATGTTCTTGTAATGATAGGTGACATGATGGAAAAGTATTGTTGGAACTGTGTGCTTAAGTGATATAAATATTTGATTTTTACTGACGGTATGCATTCGGTCAAAGTTTTGCTGAAACTCCGGAAAAAATCTGTTTTTATGGCTAATACACCCACTGTCAAATCCCTTGTGCCAAACAGTATGAATTGGTGGTAGGGGAAGAGTATTTGGTTGGTGAAGTGTATCGGGTGAGGTAAGTGGAAGAGTATTTGGTTGGTGAAGTGTATCGGGTGATGTAAGTGGTTTTACCAAAACCACTAGGTATAATACACCCTGACACACCAGAAAACTCTGGTGCCGAACGAGGCCTAATGAAAATCTCCTACCGTTGAACTTCTAAAATTTTCCTCTGGTCCTCCCATCCTGCAGGGCTGCCGCCTCCACCTCAGACGAAGACGCAACCACAACCGCGCATGGCTACCCGCCTATTTTTCTGGCCACCAGAAGTCGTCACTCTCCTTCAAGCAGCCATACGTCGTGGCCTCCTTTTCCCCGAATTCACTGAGTTACAAGACTAACGACATCATCTCCAGCAATTCCTTCGAATTCACTAAGTTCAACCAGAGACGCCATTCTGCTACGTTTGTGTCTTTGATTTCCGGATGTAGTGAATGCCCACGGTGATCTTAGGTTTCAGTTTGAGGCAAAAGAATAAAGCATGGTGGTACTTTTGTGACTGAATTACGGAACAACTGAGAAAATTGGAGTCCACATATGGAGTATTTTATTTCTTCCCAGCAGTCGCTGGCTATCCCCTTCTCCCCACTGCCAGACGCCTCCCTCGCCCCCTCTGCCCCCCACCCACCACACCTCCTGACATGGTTATACCCCACAGGTACACAACATCAGCATACCTAGTCCATCCCGAGAGAAGGCACACTGCAAGATACGCGGCCTGCGGAGGTTTCGGGTGGCCCAAGCCCATGACACCTTCAGATGCTTAGAGAACACACTGGTGGAAAAAGGGCCTCCAGTCCCGGGACGCAACGGGCTCTAGTCCTGGTTTTGGGCCCGGGACTGCGAAAACGGGACTAGAGGCTCCCCTCTAGTCCCGGCTCGCAACGGCCCGCGACTGATAACAACCACGTGGCTGTTTCAGCGCCGCGGAGGGCGAAAACCCTCTAGTCCCAGGTTGTAACACCACCCAGGACTAAAAGGTTTCCTGCCGCGACAGAGAAACATCACATTTCTCTGCCGCGGCAGAGATTGTGTATTTCCTTTTTTTGCCATTTTGTTCCTTTTTAGTTTTGTGTTTCACTATAACAAACATATATTTCAGTATACATATTATACGCTACTACATACACACTACACGTCGATGCATTTATATAATTAATCGATCCCTTGCAAGCATACATATAATCAATCATATCAAAAGGAAGAAATGTTTTGAAATTACATGGTCATTGATGAATATATATATCATATGAGCTACATGGAGATGACTAAGGCAAATCGAGTTCCACATCATCCGCATAATGCTCTCCATGTACATCAAGGACTTCCTTCATCATAAATCCCGCCAGCTCCTCTTGAATTGCTCTTATGCGCTGGTCTGGCTCTAGTTTCTCCCGCAAATCATAAATATAATGTGAGTCAACTTTCCGCTCACTGGTCAACTCTCGGATGTACTCGCAGACGTAGTATCCACATAAATGAGTTCCCGGTGGCTGCTGTAAACTCTTCGCTATTTTATAAGTTAGCTCCTCTTTGAATGGACCTGGTATTTTCTGTCTAAACCGTGTCCAACACCTGCTCGGCAAAGAAAATGAACAAAGGAGTTATTAGTTACTTGATATCAGGAAATGAATGAAAGAGGACGATATAATGCGATAATGATTGAAATTACTTATGGAGCATTGCTTTCATGTCGCTCCACTTCTCTTGGTCCCAACTTAATGAGTCATGGACTTCAACTAGGGACTTGTCAACTTGAATGTTTAGCAAGATCCAGTGGAATCTGCGAACGTTTACATAAGCATACATGCATATATAGCTCATCGAGTAAGCAAAAATAAAATGTGTACAAGATATAAACACTCACTTGAAGTTGTAAGGAAATAGTATTTTCTTAACAAAATTATTCTCGGTTAAGAACCTGGAAAGGTCTTCCTCCACGTCTTTGGGGTGATTATTTAACGTATATTCATTAATGAGATATGGGTCAATGAACCCAACGTCATATCTTCTAGATCTTTTGCATTCAAGCATCTTCATTCTGCAGAATATAATATCATCATACAAAAGAATATATATAGTTAGGATAATATATTAAATGCAATGAACGAGCTAAAGCTACAAACTTAATTATAGAAATAAATAACTTACAGACAGTAGCAACCAATGATAGATTTGTCGAGGGCGCGCTGGTTGTATAACTGAAACAGTTCGGTCATTTGAACCTGTATCGAGTATGGTTTGAAGTGATGCTCCGTTCTAACGTCCACCGAAAACCAATCTTTCTGATGCTTTTTTTGTGCTTGCGACATGTACCATTCGTGCAGATTTCGCATATGTGTGGATAGACGCGTGAGCTCCTCATTATTGACTAGAGGCGCCCCTTAGACATACTGTCGTACTATCTGACCCACTGGCGTATCTTCATAGCCTAAATATTGATCAAGAGACATATTTGCTTCGTTAGCAAGTGTTTTGGCCTGCGATACAGTGATTCCCATAAGTGCAGCACTATTACGGGCTCTAGGGTCCATTATTTGCATGTCCATATCCATTTCATCTCTGAAGGCCTTGTCGAGGTCTGAAATGACTTTGAACGGGGCGATCCATTGATTCTTCTGTGCTCCGAGCTGGGCAACTTGCTTCCCGCTTTTTGCACTCGTGATTTTTTTCTTCTGTGCTTGCTTAATAATCTCCCGGTCATAGTCTGATTCCAGATTCATCGATATCTGGGATGGTTGCTCAAGAAAGGACTTAGCCCACTTTTTGGTTTTTTCGTTATATACCGGCTTTGGCTCAGGCTTTTTGGGTGCAAAATGCGCCTTAACTTGGGCAGCCACATCCGCGTTAGTTTCCTCATTGGTCTTGTCATAAGGCCTCTTTGGAAGAGCCGGCGGGATATCGACTATCTTCGGTGTTTGACCTTTCTTCGATGTGGGGCGGCGGGGACCGTCGAACTTCCGTTTCTTCGACGAGGTAGTAGTATTGCACGGAGGCGGAGGCGGGGATCGAGTTGATGTACTCCTGCTGTGGCGATCGTCAGCGGGGCGGGGTGGACTTGGAGGTTGGCGATAATCGGGTTGGGGTGGACTTGGAGGTTGGCGATAATCGGGTTGGGGTGGACTTGGAGGTTGACGATATTCGATGCGGGGTGGATTTGGATTCCTTGGAGTCGGTGGCCTTGGCGCCGAGCCTGGAAACTTGATGTACTTCTTATTCCATAGAATGATGTTGCGCTTGACATCTCCTAGTTTCGTAAGGCCTTCAGGCGTAGCGATTTCAATCTCTAGGTCCGCAAAATCCTCCACTATGTCATCCACCGTGACACGAGCATAGCCTGGTGGAATCGGAAGTGAATGGTGGAGTGCTCCAGGTAGACAAGGTAAAGCAGTGTCGATCGCCACCTTGAAGGACAGGTTGTTCATTGGATGATGTAGCTCACATTGTGCCATCTCTCTGACATCATCCACGGGGTAGTGAGGAGCCGGTGCATCATCCAGCAGTGCTTGATCATCAGCACGGACCTCCGTGGAAGCCACGCTGCTTCTCCGTTGGCTAAGATCCAATGCAGGATCATCAGACCGCGGGTGAGTTGACGACGGCGGCCTTTGGCTAATTTCATGCATGAGGTTCTTCATATTAGCTAGGTCCTGCTCTACCCTGAAGATCTGGTCTGCCTCCCGGTCCTTCTTTCTCTGACGGCTTCTGTAACTGGCATCGTACTGAGGAAACCCTTTCTTCCACGAGACACCGGCGCCTTTGCCTCGTGTCCGTCCTCCCTTTTCAGGATTCCCTAGGGCACGTGTCATCTCGTCGTTCTCTCTCTCGGGACGGAACAATCCCAATTGAGCATCGTTCATTGCTTGAATAAGGTCTTTGGAGGGTTTTAGAATTTTATCATGAAATAATGTCTTCCCTGTTTCTGGGTCCAAGGATCCCCCGTGCCCGTACCACCAGTGCTTTGACCTCTCGGGCCATCCATCTGTACCAGGAGTGACGCCTCTAGCCCTCATTTCCCTCTCCATAGTTTCGCACTTAGGGACGGCGCTCTTGTAGCCACCTGTCCCCATTTTATGATGGTATTTCTTGTTGGCAGCATTTAACGCGTTCTTTGCCGACTTTGACTTTGCTTTATCAGATTGCTTGTACTGTACAAAATCGGGCCACTGTTCTCTCAACTTCTCGTTTACTCCTTTGAAGTCTGGATTTTTCTTTTTCGCGACATATTTCGCGTATAAATTTTTCTTTTAGTTCCAGTACAGTTCAGCCATCTTGCTTAGTGCCCACTCCTTGACTTTCGCTCTATTTTCAAGCCCACCCGGCCTTGGGGTAATACCATCTACCTCAAATTCCTCATACTCTGGAGGTAGTATGAAATGCGCTATGAGCTTCTGCCAAAGGTCATCTTTGGCATCATCGGTGACATAGCTGTTGGATTCTTCACCGGCTTTCTTTGACTTATTCCATTCTTCGATGGTGATCGGCAGGTTGTCCCTAACAAGCACCCCACGTTGATTTATAAACATCCTCTGGTGCTTCTCTGGAGCAATCGGTTCACCATCATCATCTATTTCTTCGATGGTGAACCTCTGATTACCATCCAACTTTTTGTTCGGCCCTCGTTTCGTTCGAGCTGTCGATTGCTTCGATCCGGTGGGCTAAAAGAAGAAGAGAGAGTGATTAATATATATCTAGATCAGTTAATGAATAGAGGTAACACGAGACTTTATATATATTTGTACCTCTCTGGATCCTGTCGAGGGGCCATCATTATTGTTGTTATTTGTTTGCCCTTCGTCCATCTGGACTTCCCCTTGGTACATTAGGTTTTCCTCTAGTCCATCACCGGATGGATTCAGATATGAGGAAATATCTTCCTCGAGCAAAATATCTTCGGCACCGGTAGTAATGTCTTCACCTCTTATCATGCCCTGAAGAAAACCTTCACCGATGCGACCAGGATATTCGGATGGATCCATGACTTAATTATCTATAACAAAAAGAGAGTTAAACAGGTTAGAAAAAACAATAATCCTAATAACTAAAACAAAAAATAACCCTAATAAAACAATAAATAAAACAATATAATCCTAATAAATAAAACAAAAAATAACTAAAACAATAATCCTAATCCTAATTCTAATATTTTAATTAAAATAATAATCCTAATACTAAAACAAAAAACCCTAATATAAAATAACTATAGAAACAAACTATAACAAAAAACCCTAATAAACCTAATTATAATATTCCTAATTATAATAATCCTAATTATAATAATCCTAATACTAATCCTAATAACTAAATCTTAATTATAATAATCCTAATTATAATAATACTAACTATACTAATTATAATAATCCTAATTATAAACCTAATTATAACAATCCTAATAATTTTAATTATAATAAACCTAACTATAAAAAAACTATAACAAACTATACAAAAAACTAACAAAAAAAACTAAAAAAAAACACCCGCGGCCGGCCTCTCGATCGAGCTCACCGACGAGGGGCGGCGAGGCGGCACGGCGGCAGCGAGGCGGCGAGGCGGCATGCGCGCGGAGAGGCGGCCGACGTCCCGCGGTGGCGAGGATGCATCGGCGCGGTGGCGGAGTGGCACGGCGGCGGCGGAGCGGAGTGGCACGGCGGCGGTAGACGGCACCTCCCCTGCGTCGTCTTTGATGCGCGTCTGTGTGCTTCGTCTTCTTCGCTGCGTCGAGGAATGCCAAGTGCTGGGCAGGGGCGGTGGCGCCAGAATATATAGGGACCCACCCTTTAGTCGCGGGTCAAGCCACGGGACGGGACTAAAGGGTCTTTAGTCCCGGGCCGTGGCTTAGCCCGCGACTAAAGACCCCCTTTAGTCGCGGGCTAAGCCACAGCCCAGGACTAAAGGGTTTTTTCGGCCGCTTCGTTTTTTCGCGCGCACTCACCCTTTAGTCCCGGATCCAGCCACGACCCGCGACTATTTTTTTTAAAAATTTTCTTTTTTAATTCAAAACTAATATAAAAACTTTGAAAAATCATATCTTTTATTGTAATAATCCAAATAAAACAAATAATATGTCTATTATTATCAGAAAAATATAAAGAATTTTAATATAATATCCATTTATCTGTTTGCATAATTTATAAATTATTTCATTTGTAAATTTTCTTTTTTAATTCAAATCAAATATAAAAACTTTGAAAAATCATATCTTTTATTGTAATAATCCAAATAAAACAAATAATATGTCTATTATTATCAAAAAAATATAAAGAATTTTAATATAATATCCATTTATCTGTTTGCATCATTTATAAATTATTTCATTTGTAAATTTTCTTTTTTTAATTCAAATCAAATATAGAAACTTTGAAAAATCATATCTTTTATTGTAATAATCCAAATAAAACAAATAATATGTCTATAATTATCAGAAAAATATAAAGAATTTTAATATAATATCCATTTATCTGTTTGCATGATTTATAAATTATTTCATTTGTAAATTTTCTTTTTTAATTCAAATCAAATATAAAAACTTTGAAAAATCATATCTTTTATTGTAATAATCCAAATAAAACAAAAAATATGTCTATTATTATCAGAAAAATATAATGAATCTTAATATAATATCCATTTAGTCCCGATTGTAGTCACAAACCGGGACTAAAGATATTTTCCGCCATTTCCCACCTCTTCCCGCCAAGTTTTCCCACCCTTTCCTTTCTACGAGAGCTTTTAGTCCCGGATGTAGTCACAAACCGGGACTAAAGATATTTTCCGCCATTTCCCACCTCTTCCCGCCAAGTTTTCCCGCCCTTTTCTTTCTACGAGAGCTTTTAGTCCCGGATGTAGTCACTAACCGGGACTAAAGATATTTCCCGCCATTTCCCAAAGCTTCACGCCAAGTTTTCCCGCCCTTTCCCTCTATATTTAGGGCGATCGTGCCATGGCTATCCACACATCCACACCTTCCTCTCTTAGAACAATGGACAACGCCTACTAGGCCATTCTGACCCTCGAGGAGACCGAGGCGCTGTGCGCCTCCAAATACCCTTGTCCGCCGGGCTATCGGCCGCCTGCCGGCTGGATGCTGAGCGCTGGAGGGGTTCCTGTCCCTCCTGTCCCTCAAGGTTCCGCACGCCAGGCGGCCATCACAAACCACTTCTACCACGAGCTCACGCCGGAGCAGCGGATGGATCCCCAGTGGGATCCCGACAACTACGACACCTGGAATGCCTTCTTCGCTAATAGGCGGGAAAGGGAGCTCGCCAGGTACGAGGGTGATGGCCCGCCACCGGTGAACCACAACGAAGACGGCCGTCGTCTGTGGTGGGCAAACCGTACTATCATCGGAGTGATGCGCTACATCGTCGGGGGAGACCATCCTCGCCTACGGTGCCCACGAGTCCACCCGCCACAGGCCCCACACCGACCCGGGCGGTAGCGGCATCGTCTTCCAGGAGACCCCTCTCCGGCCTGCCGTGAATCCGAGGCTGGAATGGCCCCTGGTATATGCCATGGATGGGTTGAGGATCCCCGAAGTGGCAGGTGACGATGACGATGACGATGAAGACCCTGAAGCTGCGTACTATAGGACTAGGCATGATTATGACTAAAGGGGGCGGCTTTAGTCCTGAGTGTTAGCTAGTCCCGGTTTGTCCCGGTTTTTAATATTAATAAATGTCTTGAGTGTTACCTAATAAATAGAGGGAAATGCCTATATAAAGAGAGGGTTCATCTTTAGTCCCGGTTGGAGAAACCAACCGCGACTGAAGGGATTGCGGCAGACTGGGTCAGGCAACACTAATTATAGGGGTGAGTGTCGACATTATGTCGTGCGGCTTGTACCTTGTCCCGGATGGTGTCACCAACCAGGACTAAAGATGAACCTTTAGTCCCGGTTGGAGACACCAACCGGGACTAAAGATGAGTCAGCACTAATAATAGGGGTGAGTGTCGACATTATGTCGTGAGTGTCGACATTATGCCGAGCTGCTTGTACTATAAATAGGCATCCTCGTGAGTCCAGTCCTCCAGCCAGTTTGAGGCATCTCCAAGATGGTTTTCGAGAGCAGGGACACCACTACGGCCAGTTTCAGGGAGATGCCGACGGAGCCCAGTCCTCCGGCATCTTCGAGAAACTGGTCATAGAGGCACTCCCTAATATGTGAAATTAGTTAGCTCCCAGGCGTATTGATCTAGTTAGAGAAGTTACAAGTTGCAAGATGGTTTTCGAGAGCAGGGACACCACTACAGCCAGTTTCAGGGAGATGCCGACGGAGCCCAGTCCTCCGGCATCTCCGAGAAACTGGTCATAGAGGCACTCCCTAATATGTGACATCACGCGTTTGGAGATCAGATCTTAATGGTAAGTATGAATCAGTACTAAAGGCCCTCCTTTAGTCCCGGTCCAGCCACAAAACGGGACTAACACACTCAAGATTGTTTGCAGACAACACTATAAAAATGGACACATGCATGGAACATCTTCACTCATAAAATGTTACAATTATTACATATCATTTCTTCGCGTGTGTTCCTTTCTGATCCCGTCGTATCCATGGAGCATCTTCATTCATTAACATGATGCTTGGGTCATCCTTCACCACGAAGGGCGGAATTTCAAGAAACTTATCACAATCTTCTGACATGTCTGTCTTGTCTTCCACTCCCACGATGTTTCTTTTTCCTGAAAGAACTATGTGGCGCTTTGGCTCATCGTCTGATGTATTCTTTTTCTTATTTTTTCGTTTTCTAGGTTTGGTAGACATGTCCTTCACATAGAAAACCTGGGCCACATCATTGGCTAGGACGAATGGTTCGTCTAAGTACCCAAGATTGTTGAGATCCAACGATGTCATTCCGTATTTCTCGTCTACCTCAACCCCTCCTCCCGTTAGCTTGACCCATTTGCACCGAAACAAGGGGACCTTAAAAGTAGGTCCATAGTCAAGTTCCCATATCTCCTCTATGTAACCATAATATGTGGTCTTTGACCCATTGTTGTCTGTTGCATCAAAGCGGACACCACTGTTTTGGTTGGTGCTCTTTTTATCTTGGGCTATCGTGTAAAATGTATACCCATTTATCTCGTACCCTTGGAAAGTCGATATAGTCGAAGATGGTTACCTAGACAACAAGTATAGCTGATCTCCAAGAGTGTTGTTTTTGATGAGATGTTGCAACCAACCGCCAAAACTCTTCATGTGTTCATCTGTAATCAAAGAGTCATGCTTTCCAGGGTTGTTGGAGCGTAAGATTTTCTTGTGTTCCTTGATATATGGGGCTGCCAAGATAGAATTCTGTAGAACGGTGTAATGTGCTTCGGTGTAAGAATGTCCGTCTCTACATATTATTCATTTCCTTCCTAGAGTACCCTTTCCACTCAGTCTCCCCTCATATCGCGATTGAGGAAGACCAATCGGCTTAAGGTCAGGAACAAAGTCAACACAAAATTCAATGACCTCCTCTATTCCATAGCCCTTGGAGATGCTTCCTTCTGGCCTAGCACGGTTACGAACATATTTCTTTAAGATTCCCATGAACCTCTCAAAGGGAAACATATTGTGTAGAAATACAGGACCGAGAATGGAAATCTCTTCGACTAGGTGAACCAGCAGGTGCGTCATAATATTGAAGAAGGATGGTGGGAACACCAACTCAAAACTGACAAGACATTGGACCACATCATTCTGTAATCATGGTAGATCTTCAGGATTGATTATCTTCTGAGAGATTGCATTGAGAAATGCACATAGCTTCACAATGGGTACTCAAACATTATCTGGTAGAAGCCCCCTCAATGCAATCGGAAGCATTTGCGTCATAATCACGTGGCAGTCATGAGACTTTAGGTTTTGGAACTTTTTTCTGCCATATTTATTATCCCCTTTATATTCGACGAGAAGCCAGACGGGACCTTAATACTGCTTAGGCATTCAAAAAATATTTCCTTCTCTTGTTTGGTAAGAGCGTAGCTAGCATGACCTTGAAACCATTCTGGATGCAGGCCATCTGGGTCTTTCATACGTTGATGGTCCTTTCGTGCTTCCGATGTATCTTTTGTCTTCCCATACACGCCCAAGAAGCCTAGAAGGTTCACGCAAAGATTCATCGTCACATGCATCACATCGATTGCAGAGCGGACCTCTAAGAATTTCCAATATGGTAGCTCCCAAAATATAGATTTCTTCTTCCACATGAGTGCGTGTCCTTCAGCATCTTTCAGAACAGATTTTCCTCCAGGACCCTTTCCAAAGGTTACCAGTTGATCCAAATCTTTGACCATATCAAATATATCAGCACCAGTACGCTCCTTAGGCTTCGTCTGGTGACATGCCAGACCGTTGAAATGCTTGCCTTTCTTTCTTAAGGGATGCTTGGCCAAAAGAAATCGACGATGCTCATTGTATACATTCTTCTTACAATGTTCCAAATATATACTTGCAGTCTCATCTAAACAGTGTGTGCATGCATTGTATCCCTTGTTTGACTGTCCTGAAAGGTTACTAAGAGCAGGCCAATCATTGATTGTTACGAAAAGCAATGCTCGGAGGTTAAATTCTTCCTGCTTGTGCTCATCCCACACGCGTATCCCGGGTTCGTGCCACAACTGTAAAAGTTCTTCCACTAATGGCCTTAGGTACACATCAATGTCGTTGCCGGGTTGCTTCGGACCTTGGATCAACACTGGCATCATAATGAACTTCCGCTTCATGCACAACCAAGGAGGAAGGTTATAGATGCATAGAGTCACGGGCCAGGTGCTGTGACTGGAGCTCTGCTCCCCAAAGGGATTCATGCCATCTGTACTTAGACAAAACCTTAAACTCCTTGCATCATCTGCAAAGTCTGGGTACTTTCTATCGATTTTTCTCCATTGCGACCCATCAGCGGGGTGTCTCAACATCCCGTCTGACTTACGTTCGTCTTTATGCCATCGCAACAACTTGGCGTGCTCTTTGTTTCTGAATAAGCGTTTCAACCATGGTATTATAGGAGCATACCACATCACCTTCGCAGGAACCCTCTTCCGGGGGGGCTCGCCCTCAACGTCACCAGGGTCATCTCGTCTAATCTTATACCGAAGTGAAGTGCATACCGGGCATGCATCTAAATTCTCATACTCCTCACCGCGGTAGAGGATGCAGTCATTAGGGCATGCATGTATCTTCTGAACCTCTAAACCTAGAGGGCAGACAACCTTCTTTGCTTCGTATGTACTGGCGGGCAATACATTATCTTTTGGAAGCATATTCTTCATCATTTTCAGCAACTTTTCAAATGAGGAGTCAGGTATAGCACACTCAGCCTTCCATCGCAGCAATTCCAGTGTGCTGCCCAGCTTTTTCAGACCATTTTCGCAATTTGGGTACAACAACTTTTTGTGATCCTCTAGCATGTGATTGAACTTCTCCCTATCCTTTTGAGTTTCACAATCTCTTCGTGCATCGGCAATGGTCCGACCAAGATCATCAGCGGGTTCATCATGTGTCTCTTCTTCATCCTCCCCTTCAGCATCCCCCATGGAAGTATCTCCGTACTCAGGGAAACCATGATAGTTGTCATCCTCCTCCTCTTCTTCATTGTCTTCCATTATAACCCCTCTCTCTCCGTGCTTGGTCCAACAATTATAACTGCGCATGAAGCCGGACTTCAATAGGTGGCTGTGAAGGGTTTTTGAGTCAGAGTAATCCTTCTGATTCCTACATCCATTACATGGATAGAATACAAAACCATTGTGCCTGTTTGCATCAGCAACACAGATGAATTCATGCACGCCATTAATGAACTCGCCAGAGCATCGGTCAGTACCGTACATCCATTCCCGGACCATCTGCATTATAGTAAAAGTATATCAAAAACCATTACACAACATGATAAAATTATTACAAGTTATATTGAGAGCTTGTAGAGCATTAATTTTGAATTTTGAAAAATTTACATGCACCAATTTGTGAATTGGAGAAAACAATCAACATGATAAATGTGGAGTTTTTTTATTATTGTTCTATCAGTGAAAACCTCATTCCATTCTAAGCTCTGAAACTCTAAAATTACACATTTCAATTTTTAGTAACTATGTGCCTAATCAAAATTTGTTACACATATATATCAAAATCCTTCTAGCTACTTCTAGAGCATGCATGGATTTGATCCATATCTCTATACTTCTAGAGCATTATATAGAGCTAAAGTAGCAATAAGAGATGAAAGAATGAAGTTCTAACCTTTTAAAGCTTTGGATTTAGGTGTTGCAAACTAAATCTTGACATATCTTGAGAAAAAAATGGCATGAACTCTCTTGCTTTCTTTGAGAAAAATGGCCACCATATGCTTTAGGGCAGCTGGCTAGGGAGCTGTATATATAGTGATGGATAATTAGTCCCGGGCCGTGATACGACCCGGGACTAATAGTCCCCGAAAAGAGCTGTTGCCCCGCTCCAGCTTATTAGTCCCGGGCCGTATTACGGACCGGGACTAATGCTCTGGTCCGGCCCGGGACTAATTCTTATGGCCATTTCTAGCCGTTGGAGGCCTCACGGACCGGGACTAGTGCTAGCACTAGTCGCGGTTCGTGACGGGCCGGGACTGCTGGGCTGTTCTGATCGAACCAAAGATGGTTTTTCCAGTAGTGACAAGACTAGAGTAGATAGAATTTGAAAGGGACGAACTCTAATATGTAACCGACTCGACCTATGCCCGGGACCTGCCTATCTATATAAAGGCTAGGAGGGCACGGCAAGGAGGGAACCTCTCACCACATACACACCTCACGCCAAATTGCATCTGCGCACCCCTATAACTTTCGGTTCCGCCGTAATCAAGAGCAGACAAGCAGGAGTAGGATTTTCCCTCCGGGGGCCTGAACCTGGGTAAACCTCGTGTACCCGTGTTGCTTGTTTGATAATCGTTCCACAATCTCCGGCATCCCCATCTTCTCCAAAACCCAAGTCCATGACAATGGGCATTGATGAGATTAAACCTCATCAATTGGCGCCGGGGGTGTTGATTGTGCGATCGTGACGGTCCAATCCGAAGCGATCTACAACTCATCGGCGATGGAGAGCCACCTCCTCTTCGGCGCTTTCGACTTCACCGCCCACTCGCCAGCCACCATGAAGGATTTCGAGCCCGTAGGCGACGGGCTCGAGATTCTGTTCGGGAGCTTCTGCTTCCAGGTGGGGCAGGCTGGCACCCTCTGCCTCCCAGAGAGGGTGCCGCCACCATCCATCAGGCCCTCTTCGTGGATCCCACCCATCAGCATGCTACGCACGTCGATGCTGATAGATGAGTCCTATGATAGCAGCAGCTGCAACTCAGATCTGTGTGGCCCTCCATCACGAAGGAACCTACGGTTTCGGATCCGAAAGCTGCGGCAGCAGCGATCCAATCCATAGGCTCTACCAATGTGCCATGGTTATCCATGGTGAATCGGAGGTTCCACCAGGCTCGAGCGCACCCAACCCACCACCCAATCCACCACCCAACCCGTAGGCCAGGAACGGAGGAAATGGAGGAAACCCTAACCTCTAACCCAACGAAGGCGACCCTGACGCCTACCGGAGGATCAACCTCAACGAGGAAGGATGGCACCAGGCACGCGAATCCATGGCGGGCAACAAGATCCTACCTGTGAATGCTTCACGGGATATGTTGATGGCATACCACCTGCTCCTCATCGCCGAGAACAACCGGCAGGTGAAGACGCAAGAGGTACTCGACAAACGCAAGCAAGCAGCTTCGGAGTCTAGCGCGCGCGAGCTGCGCTCTCCGTCGTTGGTGGCTCCAGCTCGCACGACAATCATGCCAACAAGAATCGCTCTCGCATAGAGCACATGGACCCCGCCGCACGACGTGAGGTCACCAAAACCCTCAACACGTCCTTCATGGAGATGGACGCCAACGGCAACGTCATACCCAAGACGCCGCAGGCTGCGATCATGGCGGCCACCATGTACCTTGCGTCCCATCCACCTCCGGTGGGGGATCCGAAGAGTGTCATGCACAAGTCCGCGCTAGCCGGACTCAGACTCGTTGGAGCAGCGCTCCACGAAGAGGCTCCCGCGGAGCCGAAGAAAAAGGCTGCGGTCAGATTCAACCATAGCCCCACACCCTCATCCGACGAGGACGAGCACGATCTACCTCGACGTCGCAAGAGCCCAAGACGTCGCAGCAGCGACTATGACGCTCGAAACGATCTCGCCCAGTGCAAGGTCAACAAGGCACGTGCCAAATGCGCGTGCTCAACCGAATCCGAAGAAGATGACGACGGAGAACTGTGCAGAGCCCGATGCTTCAGTAGATCTGTTCGGCGCACATGTATGCCAAAAAATTTTAAGCTTCCTTTGGACACTCCGAAGTTCGACGGCACACAGGACCCGAAGGCCTGGCTCAGCGATCACCTCTCGCCCGTCAAAATGCATGGTGGTAACAAGAACACCGCCCTGCAATGACTTCAGCTGCAGCTGACAAACGCAGCCCGCATCTGGCTCAGCAGCCTGTCCTCAGGCTCCATCCAAAGTTGGGAGGAACTGGCGTATAGTTTCATCCGAAACTTCAAGGGCACCAGCAAGAGGCCAGCCTCAATTGAGGAACTGCGGTCCTGCACTCAACGTACGGGTGAATCCATTCGCTCGTATATCTTGCGTTGGTCCAACATCAAAAACTTCATGGCACACATCTCCGAGGAGAGAACGATCGACGCCTTCAAGCATGGCATCAAGCGCCCGGATTTCAAGGAAGAACTTGGGCGCGTCAAGCCCAAAACACTCGACCACCTCATGGACATCGCCAACAGGTGGGCAGATGGCGAGGATTCCCTCCACCAAGCACATTCGGATGACGAGGATGAATAGGCCGCAGACGCGAACACCGTAGCAAACGAAGATCGCGCGTCTACGACGATCGCGACGGACCCGACATGGTTGCGATAGGCTACGCCGACCGCCGCAACGACAACAACCACAGCAGCGGAGGATACCGCGGAGGCAACTTCTGTGATGGAGGACGCCCCACACAAACATGGCAGCGTGAACCCTCGGCATACGACAAGTTGTTGGGTCCTTGCACCATCCACTTCTACATCGACAAGCAGGATGGCAAAAATAAGTCCAGACACATGCTCAAGGACTGCCGCGAGTTCTAGAACTCAGCGAGGGTTTCACCCAAATGCGACACCAGATCGTAAACCCTGGGTTCGGGACCGCACCAGGTGACGTCGCCCATGGAGCTCCTCCACCACCACCCGTGGGACTGTCGAATCCAGCAGCAGCACCTGCACCAAACAACGGCACAGGCGGATACCCGTTGACAAAGGGGTCCCTGATGATTCAGAAGGGACGCCCTACCAATAGGGTGCAAAAGAAGATCACCCGACAGGTCAACCTTGTTGTGACTGCTCCTCCTGCCATTCCTGAGTACCTCAGTGTCTCGGAGTCCTGTATCACGTTCGATCGTTCGGATCACCCCCGCCAAATCTCTCGCCCAGGTCATGCTGCCCTGGTGCTCGATGCGTAGATCGGAGGATTCGAAATGAGCCGTGTCTTCATGGATGGCGGCAGCGACATCAACCTGATGTCCGCCAGTACCCTCGCAGCAATGCGGATCCCGCTGTGCAGCCTGGAACAATCCGACACAACATTCCACGGCATAGTCCCAGGGAAGGGCATTTACCCCCTGGGAAAAATATGGCTCGACGTCATCTTCGGCAAGCCCGAAAACTTCCGATGTGAGCGGCTGGAGTTTGAAGTGGTGGAGTGGCCATCACAGTACCACGCCATCCTCGGACGCGTGGCGTTCGCAAGATTTTTGGCAGTACCGCACTATGCGTACCTGCTGCTCAAGATGCCAGGACCAAGGGGCGTCATCACGGTCCAGGGAATCTTCACCCGATCGGACCACTGCGATAGAGATTTCAACAAAATCTCCCAGTCATTCGGCATGAAGGAGGAGCTCACGAGGCTCCGAGAGGTGACAGACAATGGGGCATCCCCATTCGCTTGGCAAAACTCACCCGATATGTCGTTCGACTCCACGGTCAACACGAAGAAGGTGCAGGTCCACCCAACCGATGCCTCCAAGACGGTGTTGATCGCCAACGACCTCAGCCCCGCAAAGGAAAGCGCGCTCATCGAATTCCTCCGTGAGCGCTGGGAAATCTTCGCCTGGTGTCCTGCAGACATGCCAGGAGTTCCAAGGGAATTCCCCGAGCACGCACTCAATGTGTTCCCCGATACAAGGCCAGTCAAGTAGTCAATCCGACGACTGTCTGAACCACGAGCTGAAGCAGTTGGAGTCGAAGTCCACAGACTGCTCGATGCTAACTTCATCCGAGAAATCAAGGAGAGCGAGTGGCTGGCCAACACTGTGCTGGTCCCCAAAAAGGACACGGACATCCTGCAGATGTGCGTGGACTTTACGTCACTCAACAAGCACTCTCCCAAGGACCACTTCCCTCTCCCTCGGATCGGCCAGATCATCGATTCAACTGCAGGATGCGAGAAACTCTCCTTCCTTGATGCCTACTCAGGCTACAATCAGATTCGACTGAAGGTCGAAGATCAGGAGAAAACAACGTTTATCATGCCGTTCGGAGTGTTCTGCTACAACACCATGCATTCGGGCTAAAGAACGCAGGTGTCACATACCAGAGGTGCATGCAGGCGTGTCTGAAGAACCAGATCGGTCGCAACATCCAAGTCTATGTTGACGATATAGTGATCAAGACCAGGGAAGCCAAGACGCTGATCGACGATCTCCGCAAGACATTTGATAACCTTGATCACTACAAGATCAAGTTGAATCCAGAAAATTGCGCCTTCGACGTCCCATCTGTCCAGATACTCGGCTACTTCATCTCCCAGCGAGGGATAGAGGCGAACCCGAAGAAAATCCGGGCCATACTGACCATGGAGAAGCCGAAGAACCTCAAAGTTGTCCAGCAACTAGCTGGGCACATCGCGGCGCTAAGCAAATTCATCAGCCGCATGGGTGAGAAGGCCCTGCTCTTTCACCAGCTGTTACGCAAGGCAGACAAGTTCAAGTGGACACCCGAAGCAGACGATGCATTCGAGGCACTCAAGCGGCTACTCTCCACCTCGCCTGTCCTGGTCACACCGAAGGAGCGAGAACCTCTACTGCTATACATTGCAGCTACACACCAGGTAGTCAGCACCGTACTCGTGGTTGAACGACCCAAAGATGGCAAGACCCACGGGGTCCAACGCCCAATCTACTACCTCAGTGAGGTACTGACACCAACAAAACAGTGGTACCCTCACTACCAGAAGCTTGCCTATAGCGTATTCATGACGGCTCGTCGGCTGAGCCACTACTTCCAAGAGCACCAGGTAATGATTGTTAGCGAAGCACCATTGTCCAACATCCTGAACAACCTCGAAGCCACGGGACGCGTGGCCCTGTGGGGGCATCGAGCTATCCCCTCTAGACATAGTCTGCGAGCGGTGCAAGGTGATCAAATCTTAGGTCCTCCCTGACTTCCTCGTCCACTGGATGGAACTCCAGCTGCCGGATACTCCGGACATGACACAATCATGGACGATGCACTTCGACGGCTCCAAGCGCGAGGCTGGAGCAGGAGCTGGTGTCATACTGACATCCCCCTAGGGCGACAAGATGAAATATGTCCTTCAGATGAAATTTTGCGCCTCCAATAACGAGGCCGAATACAAAGCCCTCATCCACGGGATGCGGATGGCCAAGATCTGCGGCGCTACGCGCCTAATCTTCTACGGTGACTCAAACCTCGTCGTCTAGCAGATGATGAATGAATGTGACGCCCACGCCGCCAACATGATCGCGTATCGCGCGCTCTACAATTCACTTAAAGGAGATTTTGACGGCTGCGAGCTTCCGCATGCTGGAAGGGAAAGCAACAAGGAGGCCGATAGACTCACCAACATCGTCTCCACATGCGCACGGGTGCCGCTAGGTGTGTTACTCGAACAAATTTGCGTACTCTCTCTCAAAAAGAAATTCCCCAAGGGATCACCCGAAGAAGCAGAGCACTCGGGGGCTACGCTACCCGAAGGATAGGAAGGACCCGAAAAGCTCGATACAATGGTCGAACTTGTCAGCCTGATGCAGGTCATGGCGATCGAGGAAACATGGACGCAGCCATACCTTCCTTACCTGCTAAACAAGGAACTGCCCGACGACCCGACAGATGCCTGACATATATCTCGCTGGTCCAAAGCTTTCACCCTACACAATGGTGAGTTGTACAAACGAAGTATTTCGGGTGTACTCCAAAGAAGCATCACCATCGGTGATGGAAAAACAATCCTCCAAGACATCCATGAGGGCATCTGCGGTCATCATGCAGGCAGTCGCGCCCTCGTCGCAAAAGCTTTACGAGCTGGATTCTACTGGCCAACGGCCATGAACGATGCCAAGGACATCGTCCGAAGGTGCAACGGCTGCCAAAGGTTCGTGAACAAGCCACACACACCAGGATTAGAGCTCAGGCCCATACCACTGGCCTAGCCCTTCGCCCAATGGGCCCTCGACATGATCCTCAAACTGCCCAAATCTTTGAAAGGAGGCCATGTCTACCTCCTGGTCGCAGTCGATGATACGTCGGAAACGTATCTACAATGTTTGATGCTCCATGCTTGTTTAGTATCTACTTTTCTTTGCTTTGTCTACACTTTGAGGTACTTTTTACATGTTTTCTGGTACTAACCAATTAACAAGTTGCCATAGTGCTAGTTGCCTATTTTCTGCTGTTTTTGGTTTCAAAAAAGCTAGTAAAGAAATATTCTCGGAATTGGACGGGACAAACGTCAAAGTCAATTACTTTCTGTGGGGAACAAGAAGTCCAGAGGGGAGAAGAGGAAGCGGGCCAGGGCGGCCAAACCCCCCTAGGCACGGGTGGGACCTACCCCGCGCCTGGGTAGGGTTTGGCCCCTCTGGCGTCCTCCTCGGCCTCCCCCTTCTCCTATAAGAAGCCCCCGATGCATAAACCCTAAGTACCCAATCAAATCTCCACGAAACCTTCTGTAGCCGCCGCCACCGTCATCCCTCGATCGGGGGATCTGAAGTTCTTCCCGGCACCCTGTCGGAGGGGAGATCATCTCGGAGGCCTTCTCTCCGGTATGATGCGTGAGTAGTTCCACCTTGGACTATGGGTCCATGTAGTAGCTAGATGGTTGTATCTCCTCCTTTGTGCTTTCATGTATAGATCTTGTGAGCTCCGTTCATGATCAAGATCTAATCTCTTTGTAATCATGCATGTTGTGTTTGCAGGGATCCGATGGATATTGAGATTATTATGTTGGTTTGATTAATGGTTTTGTCTTTATGATTCAATCATGTCTGTGTTGTTTGTGATCTTGCATGCTCTCCGTTGTTAGTAGCTATCTTGGCCAAGTAGTTGCTAGTGACTCCAAGAGGGGTATTTATGCTCGATAGTGGGTTCATGCCTCTAGTTTCCAAGGGAAGTGACAATAATCTCTTCAGTTGTAGATGTGTTGTTGCTACTAGGGAGAAAACAACGGTCTCTTGTTCATGGAACATGTGGACTGTTTACCTTACACACTTTGCTTAAAGCAGTTGTTTGTTGCTTGCAACTTAATGCTGGAGGGGGTTCGGATGATAATCTGAAGGTGGACTTCTAGTCATAGATGCAGTTGGATGGCGGTCTATGTATCTTGTTGTATTGCCCAATTGAATCTCATAGGATCTTTCTGACTAGTAATTGCATTGTTATGCCTTGCTCAGTTCCTGTCAATTGCCCTGCTGTAATTTGTTTACCCTTCATGCCATGTTGTTTATCTAAGGAGAGCACCTCTAGTGAACTATGGACCCCGGTCAAATCTTTACCATTGATACATCTTCCACTGTTACTTGTTTACTTGCTGCAAACCATTACCTTCCACACTATACGTTTAATCCTTTGTTACAGCAAACCGTGAGCTTGACAACCTCACTGATTCGTTGGGGCAAAGTCTTGAGTTTGTGTTGTGCAGGTCTCCGTGTTGCTTACAACACCTGTGTGACATTTCCTTCCTCCTTCTGGTTCGATAACCTTGGTATCTACTGAGGGAAATCTTGCTGTTGTGCTCATCATACCTTGCTCTTGGGGTGCCCAACAAAGGCCTCTCTGATAGGCAATCAAGCTTTCTGGCGCCGTTGCCGGGGAGGCTAAGGACGTCTTCACTAGGGGAATCTTCCACTTCCTTTCTCTTTACTTTGTTTTTAGTTTTCTTTGTTTCTTTTGCTTGGTTTTGTTTGCCTCTTTTCAAAAAACCCAAAAAAATTAAGTCTAGTTTGGTTTGCTTGCCTTATTCAAAAACACAAAAAAATTAGTAACTACTCTAGTTGCTACCATGTCTGGTTTTGGACCAACCTTTATTTCCCCTATGGTAGAAATCTCCACTTTTAAGCAAAAAAGTGAAGAAAGTTTTAAAGAAGCTTGGTCCAGAATCTCTGCTTTACAGAGGGAAACTGAGCCTAAGGTGAGCCTTAGCTTGGTTATTGATAATTTCTACCGCGGTATTGCTCTTTGTTATAGATATGTTTTAGATGTTGTGGCTGAGAAAGATATTTTTCTATGTACTGAGGATGAAGCTTTTGATGCCATAAAGAAATTAATCATGATTTATGGTACACCTGGCAAGTCTGATTCCTCTTTCACAAATATTTTTGCTAGGTTGAACACTCTTGAGACTAGTATTGCTGCTATGAATAGTTGTTATCACACGCTTAGGGTTTACCATGATTATGTCCCCGTAAATTCTGAGCCTTCAAAGTGGTTTCCCACAATCAAAGTCTCTATAAATACTACACTTTTTGATGCTCGTTGTGATATCATGTCTGAATTTTATCTCATCCCTAAAGATATTTATGATTCCTTAAGTCTTTGGGAGCTTACTGAAGGGGGAGAGAAAATATCTCTTAACAACAATGCCACTATATTGCCCATTAGAATAGCTGAAGGTGTGTTTACAAAAATCTCAGGGAAAATGGTGTCTACTGATTATCTTGTTATTAAATGTGTAGGCAAGGGACAGATTACACTTGGAAGATCCCTACTGAAACACCTTGGAGCAGTAATAGATGTGGGAAAAGGCATTATGCACTTTGCTCCTCCGATAAGCAAACATATATTCCCTAAAGAGAAGAAGAAAGGTAAGAAAGGAAAGAACAAGAGGGGCAATTCCTCATTTGAAAATACTTGATTCTTCTTGCTTCTTATGCCTAACTTAAAGGCGTTAAAGAAAAGTACTTGTTAGGAGATAACCCAAGAGTTTTATTGAGTCTTGGAAGTTATTACTTCTGTAATAACCTCTCCTTATCCTTTTTGTTTGCTTTTTGTGCCAAGAATGACCTCTAATGAGAGGGAATTAAGATTTAGGGAGTTGCTGTCCCGAAACAGATTTCTGTCCTCCACCAAAAAAATTCGTGAAAACTCTCTGTAACTCGGATTGAGCTGGAAATTTACGAATAAATCCCTCAGTATGTTAGATAACTTTCGTTAGTTCAACACTTTTTGATTTGAGAAACAGAAGATGTTCGAAAAAATCTGTTTCTACCTGCTGGTCTGTTTTGACAGATTTCTGCCATTATTTGCATTTGCTTCTTACAAATTCCTTTTTGAGTTCTCTTTAGGTGAATTGAGCTTTTTGAAGGAGTTACTACAGTAGCTTGTGTTTTTAGTGAAAAGCATTTCTGTTCCAAAGCTTTGCCAGAGGTCTAATATCTTTGAATAAGCTAATGTTGCTAATGAAGATTGTGTGAAGTTTTGTATGAAGGTAAAATTTCAGGTGTAGAGAGAGAATGATGCAATGAGATGAAGAATGGACAAAAGCTCTAGATTGAGTATGCCACCATGGTGTCACCCCAAGAAATATCCAAGAGGTACAAGCGTCAAAGCTTGGGGATGCCCAAGGCATCCCCTTCTTCATCAATAAAAATCCTAGGTCTGTCTAGACACTTCATTTTTATTGTTTCATGCACAGTTGTGTTGTTCTTAGAGCGTCTTAGTTTTCGTTTGCTTTGCTTAGTTTGTTTAGTTTGCTTGAGTACTTTGGACCCCTGTTATCGCTGTGTTATTTTGCAAATAAGTTGCTTGGTGTTGGAAAGGACTTGTAAGTTCTTGCTTGTAAGTGCAAGAGGAGCTTGCATTGACTGTGACTTAGACTTTAGATTGGCATGCTAGATGTTGTTTTGACCTTATGCTTAGTGATTATTGTTGTAGCATGTCTTGTTCCAAGCAATTGGGATTTCTTAGTGTGCCTTGAAGAAATTATGCTTGAAGAAAAAAGGCCTAAAAGTCCCATTTGCAATGGAAATTATTATACTAGGAGCTTGGGGCATATGGATGTGCAGAAATAATGAAATCTTCAACAACAAGCATGCTTACCTTGAGGAATGGAGGGCTATTGTTTCTCAGGAATTAAGATGGGTCCTGTGTAGAATTAAGAAAAAGAATTACCAGGGCCTCAAAGATTGGATTAGCAATAATTTAGATAGGAGATAGTTGCTCATAATGTTACCCATCTTTTGAAGTGGCTTGAAACTTGTAAATATTTGCTTGTAACACTCTATGATTTATTAAAATTGCAGTGGGGTTCTTTACCCTACTGTTTCACCCTCAAAAAAAAGAAATTATGCGTTATTTTAGCATGCAAAAGCATAGTATTGTGGTATTCTCCTTTGATGATTTGCTTGGGTTGACTTGGCACATGCTCACACCATGTTATGACAATTACAAGTCACCACAGCCTCTATGATCATTTAGTCCTTGACTTGTAGTACCACTGTTTGCTTTGATTAGTAATGCTTTGTTGCACTGCATGATTATGGCCATTATTGCTCTCTTATTTGGATGCTCCCAGTCTTTTGCTAGCCTCCACTTGTATGAGTAAGCTTTACTCATGCTTCCAACTCCCAAGAAACCAAGTTATTCCAAAATGTCCACTATAAACTCCTATGCATGGTGGGTTACACCATTTCAAGTATATTCTTGTTTTCAACTATCTTCCAATTAAAAACTATTTTGTTATGTGAAAACTTAGTGATTAAAGCCCTTACAAACTTGATGGCACACTTTATATTCTTTGCCCCTAATAAACTTGAACCATTGTGTCATCTATGCAACATTGCACTTGTACTTTGTACTTAATTGATATCATGCTCTATTGTCTATGGATGTCAACGGTGTGAAATAAAGAGGGAACTTGTAAGTCCATGGAGTTTGTATTCTGTGTTAGAGAAACGCCTGGGCCGCTAGCCTAAGCCATGCCTAATCATGGTGGAAACTTGCAGCATCACCATAGTGACATCTATGAAGCATTCTTCTTATAAAAAAAGAGAGACACATTGAGAAAGAGGAAAGAGAGATAAAAGCACCATATTCCCATCGTAAATAAGAAGATTGCAGAGATGCTCATTTTTGCTTGCCTTGTCATTTTGGTTATGGGAAATCTCCTGTACCATGTGCAAGGGGTACCCCGTTGGCGGTTCTCAATGATATGCAAATACTTACAATGACAAGAAATTACAGGTGACCAAAGTTGAGTAGCATGAGGTGTGGCCCTCGTATTCAAGGGACTTAAGATTGCCAACTTATACTTCGTCAAGCATATACTCCATCTTTGTCACTTTAACCTTAATCACTTTAAGATGCTTATGATAGGGGCAATGAGGGCTGAAAGCTAACAAGTACCATAATTTTTGGAAGCTCTTTTTGAAACTTGAAATCCCCGATTCCTTTATAAAAGGCTTTTCTTCCACCATTATTTGAGTCTCCACCTTCTACATTTAGGCACCATTAAGAGAGCATAGTTGTCATTCTGTGTGCGGTGTTCCAAAGCTTATTGATTGATGCATATTGTGATATTACTTGTTCTTGTGCTACTTGTTTGTAGTCACCCTTGTGAACTTTGAAGGTGTCCTATGCATCTATTTGCTAATCTATGAGGGAAAAACTGATTGCCACTATGCATGTTTTATGTATGTGAAACAAACAAATGTTTTTCAATGCATGTTATTCATGATCTTTGTTTGTAGCCTTTCATGTTGCATGCATAGTTACTGTGTCCTATTGTTAGAACTCCATCTTTCATGCACATGTTTAGAATTCTTTGATCCCAGCTTTCAATGCTTGCAAATGGTTGGATCTTTATTGTGAGGGTGGATGTCACCTCAAAAATTATTCTTTTTATTACTTACCTACTCGAGGACGAGCAGGAGTTAAACTTGGGGATGCTTTATATGTCGGAAACGTATCTATATTTTTTGATGCTCCATGCTTGTTTAGTATCTACTTTGCTTTGCTTTGTCTACACTTTGAGGTACTTTTTACATGTTTTCTGGTACTAACCTATTAACAAGTTGCCACAGTGCCAGTTGCATGTTTTCTTCTGTTTTTGGTTTCACAAAAGCTAGTAAATAAATATTCTCATAATTGGACGGGACAAACGTCAAAGTCAATTACTTTCCGTGGGGAACAAGAAGTCCAGAGGGGAGACGAGGAAGCAGGAGAGGGCGACCAAACCCCCTAGGCACGGGTGGGCCCTACCCCGCGCCTGGGTAGGGTTTGGCCCCTCTGGCCGCCTCCTCGGCCTCCCCCTTCGCCTATAAGAAGCCCCCGATGCAGAAACCCTAAGTACCCGATCAAATCTCCATGAAACCTTTTGTAGCTTCCGGCACCATCATCCCTAGATCGGGGGGATCTGAAATTCTTCCCGGCACCCTGCCAGAGGGGAGATCATCCCGGAGGCCTTCTCTCCGGTATGATGAGTGAGTAGTTCCACCTTGGACTATGGGTCCATGTAGTAGCTAGATGGTTGTATCTCCTGTAGGGGTTCGTAGCATGGAAAACAAAAGATTTCTACCGCATGCAAACAAACAAGCCAAGATCTATCTACTAGATTGTAGCAACGAGTCGATAGAGAAACTCACCCTCGAAGATTCCAAAGCGGTTAACGAGAGCAGATTCTCGTGAATGATGTAGTCGTACTCTTGTCGATCTCAAGATCGCGTAGACGATCCTTCCGGCGCTGCGTTCCGGCAACGCTTCCGTAGTCAGTCACACATTCATTACTCGATGAAGACCTTCCTCTCCCTTGTTCCAGCAGGCAGCAGAGGTTGTAGCACTCTCCTCGCGATTCCGGCAGCACGACGGCGTGGTGTCGGAAGTAGAGGGAAGATCTCGCAGGGCTTCGTCTTAAGACGGAGCGAGTATGGTGGAGTATGAGAGAGACCTTGGCGATCTAGGGTTTAGAGGCACCAAGGGGTGAGCTTGGCCGAAGGCTAGGGAAAGCTAGGGTTTTCCCCAAGTCGGCTAGAAGAGGAGACCTAGGCGGCGGTAACACTTGGCGGTGGTGGCGCCAAGGGCTAGGGTTTAGGTGTGAGGGAGAGGGGCAGCCCTGCCCCTCCGTATATAGGTGGGAGGGCGCGGCTTGGGAGGAGGGAGTCCTCCCCCAAGTCGGCCTCCTTGGCCGGCGGGTGGAGGGAGGAGACTTCCTTCCCAAGTAGGTTTCCTACTCTCTCTCCACCAAGCAAACTAGTCGTTTGACTTTTTCAAATTGGCGTTTGACTTTCAAACTAGGATTTGATTTCTCCCTTTATTTTGCCCAGCCAATTGACCTAGTACGTGATGCAACCATTCCATATTGTTATGACACATTCATGTACCCTTCCCCTCCAGAGTGCCGGACCTTCCGGACCCTTCTAGAACATTCCTGGTGAAAACACCAGAATCATTCCCGAACTCCGAAACAGGACTTTCCTTATATGAATCTTATTCTCCGGACCATTCCGGATCTCCTCGTGATATCCTGGATCCAATCCGAGACTCCAAACAACATTCGGTCTCTTACTCATCATTCCATAACTACTCAACAACATCGAATCCTTAAGTGTGTCTCCCTACGGTTCGTGAATTATGCGAACATGATCGAGACACTTCTCCGATCAATAACCAATAGAGTGATCTGGAAATTCATATGGCTCCCACATATTTCTACAATTACTTTGTGATCGAATGAACCATTTACATACGATACCAATTTCCCTTTGTCTCACGATAGTTTACTTATCCGAGGCTTTGATCGTCGGTATCTCTGCATACCTAGTTCAACCTCGTTACCGATAAGTACTCTTTTCTTGTTCCCGTGTTATGTGATCCCTTGTGAGCCAGTCACATGCTTGCAAGCTAATTGGATGACATTCCACCGAGAGGGCCCAGAGTATATCTATCCGTCATATGGATGGACAAATCCCACTCTTGATCCATGTGCCTCAACCCATACTTCCCGAACACTCAATGCCACCTTTATAGCCACCCAGTTACGGTGTGGTGTTTGATGTCATCAAAGCATCCTTCCGGTGATGGTGATTAACATGATCTCATGGTCGAAGGAATTAGGTTACTATGTATCAGAAAGCTTAGAGCAAATGAACTATATTAAATGACATGATCTTTATGCTACGCTTAACTATAGGAGTATGTCCATCACATCATTCTCCTAATGATATGACCCTGTTGTTAATAACATCTCTATGTTCATGATCAGGAAACCATGATCATATATTAACCAACAAGCTAGTTTAACAAGAGGCTTTACTAGGGACTCTTTTATGTTTACAAATCACACAAGTATTAATGTTTCCGGTTAATACAATTATAGCATGGTATGTAAACATTTATCATAAGTATGAAGATATGATAATAACCACTTTATTATTGCCTCTTGGGCATATCTCCAACAGTCTCCCACTTGCACTAGAGTCAATAATCTAGTTTCAAACCTTTGTGTATTCAACACCTATGGCTTTCTGGTGTTGTATGTACACGATTGCTAGTGGTAAACTGATATCCGGATCTGACACTTCCAGGTCTGTGTGTAATTGCTTGTCTTTGCGTCTCTACGCATCACTCAATCTTTAATGAGATGGCTTTGTATAAATTTGGTCCTGTGGTGAGACCTTTAGTTCCTTGGGGTTAAAACATGTTGATAATATTGTCGTACAATATATCTTCATAGTACTATCCCGCTGTGAACCACACCTAGTTTGATAACAAACTACTTGACACAAATGCCCTCTTTTGCTGTTATAATAGCAGTCATATACTTAGCCTTTTGTTGTAGTATCTGTCACAATGTCTTAACTTTGGAACTCATCCAAATCCATTATGGAACTTACTTTCCATTATATTGTGCCACCCTTAGTTTAGATTGAGATAAACTTAATTTGTACTTTGTGACAAAACTAGTATCAATGTAGTACTTTTACAATGAACTAACCATCTATTGCCACTTCTACAAATAATATACTCTTAGTTCTTCCAAGAGATCATAAGAATATCCTTACTATCGTCCAATGATCATCTTATGAATCATTCTGGTATATGCTCATAACATTTAGAGCATAGGACATATCTGGTTTTGTACATATCACAGTATGATATAAATACTCTCTGTGATTTCATACATCAAGTATCAATCTATAATTGAATCTTTGTTTCACTAAGTGTCAACACACTTGAATATATCATCAATATTGAACTCATTCAATCCTTTATGTGCGACAAGAACCTTTCTTGTAGTTTCTATATTGAACTCATTCAATATAGCATCTATGTACTTTCGGCACAACCATATTAGTGTCTCAATCTATCTATATAGATATAGATGCCAAATATTTGGGTTTTGCCTAAATCTTTCATCGGGATGAAATTCTTAATATGTGTTAATAAAAGATACATCATTTCCAATCAACAATATGTCTTCCACATAATGTATTAGAAACATGTCTTAGCGCTCCCACTTAATTTCTTGCAAATGCAAGTATCTTCATTGTCTCTGATGAAATTAAACTCTTTTAACAGTTTCATCATAGTGAAGATTCCAACTCCGCGATGCTCACTTCAATCATTGAAGTTTGAATATGCTTTTAGCATCCTTTGAAATAACAAAACCCTTTGGACCATGTTATGCACACGTCCTAGGTAACAATTCTATTAGAAGAACTTGTTTTGTTTATTCAACTACCACATAACAAAATTATATGTAGTGGTTGCTACATTAATCCGTCTAGACTAAATATTGCTATGAAAGATCAAACCTTGTCATAATCAACCTTTGAACATTGTTGTGAACTCTTTCCCAACATGTCGACTATTTCATAGATGTGAAAACATCCATGTCTATTTCTTTATAGATCCAAAAACTACTGTAAGGTAGCACACCTTTCCAGAGGGTCTTTCAAGTTCGAAGCTTGATTTCTCGTGTATGGAACTATCACGGATTGTATGGCTTCAAGCCATTTTACGGAGTCAGGGCCCATCATCGCTTCTTTGCATGTAGTCCGTTCATTATTCTCAAATAATGATTCAACCCTCAAATCTTGGTATTTGATTGTTTACTCGACCTACTTGGTTCAATAGAAACTTTGACCTCCGTAACCACAACCTTTGAGGCACGTGAGCCATGAGCATTGTTGCTGCCTTCGGAACACTTTTCGGCGCTGCGCAACTTTGCACACATAGCTAAGGTTCTTTCAACCTTATCAAAGTTCTATTGCCTCTCACTTATCTTTTCACGAAAAATTCCTTCTCAAAGAAACTTGACGTTCTAAGTGACAAACACTTTTGTCTCCGATGTTATGGAGGAATACTTAACAGTTATTCGAAATAACATACAAAGACAGGTTCATCCGACCTTGGTTGCAAACATATTTCTTATGCATAGCATACCAATGTTTAAGAAAGGACAACTTGGGTTTTATCCCAAACCATAACTTTATATGGTGTCATTTCAACGGATTATGATGGAGCTCTTTTCAGTGGAAAAACGGTAGTCTCTAAAGCTTTTAATCTTTAAAATACAATGGCAGTTTTATGAATTACACCTTTGATCTTACCATGTCAAACAAGGTTTAATTACATATCTCGAACGCTCCATACTCTTATGGTGTTTCGGGAAATGCAAATCCACGGAACGATTCCTTAAATCTTAGGTATTATGCTAAACTTGTAACTCAAATATATTCCTTTATGATCTTATCATAAACTATTTATATTCTTGTTACAATGATTTTGCACTTCATCTTGAAAATCTTTGAACTTTTCAAATGTTTCATACTTCATCCTTATTAAGTAAATATTCATATATTCACTCAAATTTTCGGAGAAAGCATATGAAGTTGAAATCCATCGCTCTTGACTACACATAATGGACTTCATACAACAATATGTACAAGTTCCAATAAGTAGGCATTCGTTCCCTTTTGGCCTATGAACGAAGTTTTAATCATCTCTAGGAAAGTTTCACAAGCGTCATTTGATCAAAAATCAAAAGGACTCCAAAATTCCATCCACATGGAGTTTCTTCATGTTTTCTTTCCAATATAATTTAAACGGCGATGTCACTTCCTAAGTGATCTTTCAATCAATTTGTCTTTCGACATTTTAGCACTAGTTTTATGAATGTGATTTCTCCAACGAGATTTGTGAATCATCCATCTTTTATGGATTACGGCAATTATTTGAACAACCATTTTGTTCTCATAATACCTGATAAAACAAATCTAGAAGGAAAGCTTTGATGTTTAACAAGCAGCACAATAACCCTTTATTTGTTCTCGATGAACATCATCACATATTCTTTTGCTAGTTACTTAGGCCATTGTAGTTCATGAATTCTGTTGCTTTGTATGACGATTCATACCAACAAATTCAGTATCCAATACTTAAGAACCACATTATTTAACAAGCAAAGAATACAGACATAACACGTATATCCTCTATATACCCAAGATGAACAATTCTAGTCTTTTCTTTTCTGCCATATATTTATGAGATTCTCTTTCAATATTTCCTTTTCTGTTTGAAAGAATCTATGAACATCAATAGTGGATCCATATACATGACACACAGTCCAAAGCATGTATAGTAAAATACCAATGTCTTTGGACTTGCACTTTGAAGTAGATCACCATCATCAAATGTTTGGTGTTCTTTCAAATTCCTTTCTTTAGTAATCTCTTGGTGTAGTAAACATTTTATCTACATCAAATATTCACCCTTATCATGGAATTATCCATGATCAAGCTACTTTTAGCTTATAATGGTGAATCGCGAGTATAATGTTACTCTCCAACAACTTTTTGGAGGATTAGGACAACTAGTGTCTCCAACCTTTTGCAAATTCTCATCAAATATGAGAACATGACTTTTGCCATATTATACTCTATCATGTTGCAACCAAAACTTCGTTTCAGATATCACAATATCTTCCACACATCATGGTTTCTGAAACAACTCTTTCAGATCCTAGATAACCTTGATATTAAGATAATCCTTTGAATATCAAGAATCATGGAGACAAACATGACACTCATACACTAACACTTTGGAATTGTCACTCTTGATTTAATACCAATTATTAAACTTCATGGAGTAACCGGAACTTACTGAAAGTTTGCAATAGGACTTTTAAACTTTAGATTAACACTTCAAAACAATACGATACCAGTTCGTAAAGTAACTAACCAGAATTCTATAGTTCTATGATCTCAATTATAACTAAGCGCAAGGTGGTAAACGGATGCCAATGACTACAACAATTATGCAAATTCACTTTGATTTAATTTATGATAAATGTGTTCAACTTTTAATCATATTGCCGTTTAACTCCCACTCAAAACAATATCCCTCACATTGTTTTAGTGATCACACGAACCAAATCCACCACATCAAAACCGATCATCACGAGAGTTGATGTAGCTTCAATGGCGAACAATCAACATGTTCATCATATCTACTATATGACTCATGCTTTACCTTTCGGTGATCCGTGTTCCGAGACCATGTCTGTACATGCTAGGCTCGTCAAGATCAAACCTTAGCTTCCGCATGAGCAAATCTGGCTTGCTCACGTTGTATACACTCGCAGAATCTAACACACCCGATCATCACGTGGTGCTTTGAAACAACGAGCTTTAGAAATGGTGCTTACTAAGGATGAACACTTTAAAACTTGAAATTGTGTGCTTGAGGGATCATCTTATAATGCTACCGTCGTGAACTAAGCAATACAAGATGCATAAAAGGATTAACATCACATGCAGTTCATAATATGTGATATGATATGGCCTTTCTTCTTGTGCTTCCAATCTCCATCTTCAAGCACGAACATGATCTCCACCATCACCGGTGTGGCGTCAAGGTCAATGGCGCCGCTTCATGGTTGTCGTCCACTAGCATCAACTATTACAACTTCTTTGAATAGACATGCAGGTCTTAACAGAATTTAAAAGACAACCATATGGCTCCTGCCGGTTGCCAACTTACAATAAGGGACATTGCATACATCTTATATAATCACAATCATGGCCATATCACATCACAGCACACCCCTGCAAAACAAAGTTTAGACGCCTCTAATTTTCTTTGCATGTTTTACGTGGTTTGGGGCTTTCAATAAGTGTCGATCTAACTTACGAACAAGAACCACAACATTGGTACTAGTATTGTCAATCACCCGTTGTAAATTTAATCTTAACTATGTTGGGAGAAACAGGCACCCGCAAAGCCACTTATGCAATACAAGTTGCATGTCAAGCGTGGAGCAAGTCTCATGAACGATGTCATGTAAGGTTAGCCCGGGCCGCTTCATCCCACCATCCCGCAAGATGCAAAGTACACAAGAAGCAATCGACAACAAAAGCATCAACGCCCACAATGACCATTGTGTTCTACTCGTGCAACAGATCTACATATAGACACGGCTCTGATACCACTATAGGGGTTCGTAGCATGGAAAACAAAAAAATTCTACCGCATGCAAACAAACAAGCCAAGACCTATCTACTAGATTGTAGCAACGAGTCGGTAGAGGAACTCACCCTCGAAGATTCCAAAGCGGTTAACGAGAGCAGATTCTCGTGAATGATGTAGTCGTACTCTTGCCGATCTCAAGATCGCGTAGATGATCCTTCCGGCGCTGCGTTCCGGCAGCGCTTTCGTAGTCGGTCACACGTTCGGTACTCGATGAAGACCTTCCTCTCCCTTGTTCCAGCAGGAAGCGAAGGTTGTAGCACTCTTCTCGCGATTCCGGCAGCACGACGACGTGGTGTTGGAAGTAGAGGGAAGATCTCGCAGGGCTTCGCCTTAAGCCGGAGCGAGTATGGTGGAGTATGAGAGAAACCTTGGCGATCTAGGGTTTAGAGTCACCAAGGGGTGAGCTTGGCCGATGGATAGGGAAAGCTAGGGTTTTCCCCAAGTCGGCTAGAAGAGGAGACCTAGGCGGCGGCAACACTTGGAGGTGGTGGCGCCAAGGGCTAGGGTTTAGGTGTGAGGGAGAGGGGCAGCCCTGCCCCTCCTTATATAGGTGGGAGGGCGTGGCTTGGGAGGAGGGAGTCCTCCCCCAAGTCAGCCTCCTTGGCCGGCGGGTGGAGGGAGGAGACTTCCTCCCCAAGTAGGTTTCCTACTCTCCCTCCACCAAGCAAACTTGTCGTTTGACTTTTTCAAATTGGCGTTTGACTTTCAAACTAGGATTTGATTTCTCCATTTATTTTGACCAGCCAATTGACCTAGTACTTGATGCAATCATTATATATTGTTATGACACATTCATGTACCCTTCCCCTCCGGAGTGTTGGACCTTCCGGACCCTTCTAGAACATTCCTGCTGAAAACACCGGAATCATTCCCGAACTCCGAAACAGGACTTTCCTTATATGAATCTTATTCTCCGGACCATTCCGGATCTCCTCGTGATATCTCGGATCCCATCCGATACTCCGAACAACATTCGGTCTCTTACTCATCATTCCATAACTACTCAACAACATCGAATCCTTAAGTGTGTCTCCCTACGGTTCGTGAATTATGCGGACATGATCGATACACTTCTCTGATCAATAACCAATAGAGGAATCTGGAAATTCATATGGCTCCCACATATTTATACGATTACTTTGCGATCGAATGAACCATTTACATACGATACCAATTTGTAACATCCCAGCATTAGAGCCTAGAAATAAGTTGAACCCAGATGTGTGCATTGCATTCATGCATAGAAAATCCGAGTAATTTTCGCGCTTTTAAACCAAACTTGTCATAGTGATTGAAGCTTCTTTTAACTTGATGCAATTAAAGTAGATCATCAAGTTGACCGCGATAAGTTTCAATAAGACCTTTGTTAAAGTCTCATTTAAGGAGAGATTTGATCTAAGGGTATATCAAAATATACCATAAGTTAAAACCTTAATATAATGTGAATTATATTTGATCATTGGTGATCATCTTATAGTATTCATTATAACCACTCATAAATACCTAGTTAAAGATATAAAACCAATAATAAGAATGTCACCATTGTATCTTAAATTCCATATGCATACATTCTGAGAATCACAGTAACACTTAATCCTAAAAACACTTTTGATGAGTTGGAGTTGGAAGGAGATTAAGTCAAGGTCATCCACTATATATATAGATATTCTTCTTTCTACAGAATCTTTATGGAACTTATCTCAATATCTGTTGTTCATCAATGTTGGTTAATTCCCCATCAATTCACAACTTCTTTAACGATTAATCTTTGGTTTATTATTTGATCTTATCAGAACATCTATTCAAATCTTCTAATGAGGGCATAGTCCATTAATAACCTAATCCAATATAAGATGCTAAGAAGATAATTTCCAGACAATCAAAGGTAGGATTGGTAAGACCATGCTTAGCCAACTAAGAACTTAAATAATAAATGATTAAAGTATTATAATGGTAATGTTTCGGCCACCAACATGAAAGGCTTATATTTAGTAAGGTAATACTGGTGGGTAGAACATGAGTGGAACCTTAGAAAAGATAAGTGATTCTAGAGAAGCCTTTGCAACCCACATAAATATAATTTAGGGATTGAAGTGTAAGTTATAAGAGTTAAGTGAATATAGGATGATATTATCCAATTAAAGCTAGTATAGCATAGAGTTATAGAAGTGGTGTTATTCATCTTAAAGGATAGCCAACTTTAGAGAAAGGTAGTTGGATACATATAACTATTAGAGATACATTAGTAATGAATGATTAAGAAGGATTTTGAGTAGTTCTTTTTAAGGAACTATTTGTTGGATGGAAAGTCATCAACAGTAGAGTGGTAAATACAACCAAGCAAGGATATGAGGAAGTTATGAAATATTTTTGGATCAAACTCATTTGAATCATCCATGAGTTTAGAAGGTTAATCAGTGAATGAGAATATTTCCATGAATTAAAACTCATCATATTAATTATAATGATAGACAGGAAAAAGGTAGTATATCTAGGAAAGGAATTCCTTAATAAGAAGTCTAGAGTTATGAATTATGGAAGATAATAATTCTTGGTAAACAATCAACCCTAAATCTTAAAATCAAGTATAATATCCATTTTATATTAAGAATTCTCCATCTTATGTCCATATCACTTTATAGGAACATTTTCCTATAGCAAATCACATAAGCACACCTCTGTTTATTCCAATTATCATAATTATATGTGCTTAGGAGTATCTTTATCAATTCATTTCTATGAAACATTCTAATTATAACTTTCTATTATAAAAGGTGATGTCATCAAATATCATAAACATAAGACAATATGCTTAGTCATTAAATCTTGACTCATATCCATAAAGGAATCTAAGTATACTAAAAACCCTAAACCCTAGGGTAAATATTTATAATTCAAAACCTTAAACTTCTTTGTTTATCATATTAGAATATATACATGTCATCTTCCAAATTAATGGGAGTAGTAATAACCATATCAATGTCTTTTATATTTCATGCATCAAATAATGGTATAGAATCATCATACATATAAAGGTTCCTATTCAAACTATGAGCCAAGTAGAGTTAAATTTATAAACAAATAAGAATATATCATCTAATAAACCCATGATTAAAAGAGGAAAGGGAAATAATAAGAAAAGCTTCTACAAATTATTACAGGGGTTCAAATTGAGAAAATAAAAGAAATATCACAAGATTATATAATAAAAGTTCACAAATGATACTAATATATTCTAGTATTATTGCAATTATCCAGCAAATAAATCCTACAAAGAAAAGTTCAAAATATAAATCAAATTCAAATCTGAATAGAAAAACAGAAAATAGAAAAAGGTAAAACAAATAAAAACATTACCTGGCCGTGGCCCAACACCCCTATACTTATCTGACGCCATATGCAACCCACAAAAGCCCAGCACCGAGCCCATCTCGTTTCCATCTGTGACTGACGAGTGGGGTCACGAAAGGACCGCGGGTTGAGAAGAAAGAAACGCCAGGGGTTATGCGCAAAACAACATGTCGTCATCACCGTCACGCACACAGGCAGCTCGCTAGCGGAGCTCGTCGCCGCCCGATGCCGTCATCGTCGTCGTTGCGCCAAGATACTCGCTGCCGTTGCTAGGAGGGGATAAGAAGGCCACCGCGACGCATCGTCTCAATCCCTATCCCCAATCCCTCCTTATCCTCTCAGATACGAGCGAGACCGAACCCTAGCTCGCCGGAGCCACTCCTTGCCATCGAACCACGCCTCCCCACACCATTCTGAGCCGTCATGGAGAAGCGCCAGCCTCCGTAGATCCTCTGGGTAGAAGCGTGCATCAAGGGGAGCACTGGAGCGGGTGAATTTGGTCATTCCCCTTCGCTGCCGTTCGTCGGAATCCTCGTTGGGGAGCTCGATCCCGACCGCGCCTGTCCTCATCGACCACTCTATCGTCATCAGGGTAAGCATACGTATCTCTGGACCCTAGTTTTGCTTGCGGATTTGCACCGTAGGTCTAGTTTTGTTGAGCACCGCCACTGGCCACCGCAGTAGCTCGTCGCCGATAACCTTCCGATGAGCATTTCCAAGCGGCGCTGCCACTATTGAGTCCAGTGAGTCACGCTGATTCAGACTAGACCTATTTCGTTTGCTAGGGCGCCGTGTATCGTCGCCGGTGACCATTCACCGACGGCGGTGGTGGTGCTGACGCCATCCTTGCGTCATGATCGCACCACGTCAGCTAGTTTGACTGGTCGTTGCTAACATGGCAAGTGACGTGGCCCAGGGCCCATATGTCATTGACTGGGGTAGATAACCAATTGGTAACAAATGTAATTCTTTGAACCTGAGAGCTGAGGTGGACAATGGCCCACAGATCAGTGGCTGGGGCTAGCTCTGGTCGTGGTGTAAAAAGTATTTTTCTGTTAGGAAATAAATAAAATGTTATAATCCAATTAATAATATTCCAGAAATCAAATAAATAATTAAATATTGTTTAATTAATAACTTTTGAATTATAATTCAGAAAAATATGTATAATATATGAAAATTTTCAGAAAAATAAAATATACAACTTAAATCTATTATCAAATAGTATTAGTATGATTATTTAAATAAATGTTATTTAATAAAGGTTTATAAGTAATAAAACTTTGATAATTCATATTTTTAAAATGATAAATGATAATAATATAAATAAAATACTAAAAATCTTAGAAAAATAAGAATTCTAATTTAAAACTATAATCATGTATTATTAGTTCACTTAATTAAATATTTATTAGTTATTAAGTAATAAGAAATATATATAAAAAATCATATCCTATTATTTATTAATCACAAAAATAAATGTGATATACCAAAATGATCACAAAAATAATATCTACATGATAAAAATCTAATATTATACTTTTGAATTAAATAAAAATTCAAATATTTCAGTAACTCAAATTTAAAACTAATTACTTCATTTATAATTCATATAAAGATCAATAAAACTTAATAATATTCCTATAATGAGTTAAATAAGTTTAATAAATAGTATTAGTCTCAAATATTAATAATGTAATGCCATAATGGGTTAAAACATTATAAATACTCTTATTTTAGAAGAATCCTCAACCTTAAATGAAGACTATCTCTAAAAAGAATTCCACTAATAATAAATCCCTCAAGAACAACTTGTAAACAATCAAATATTTTCTAAACCATATTAATCACCAAATTACAAAAACTACTACAACACTATACAAATCCATAAGTGAGTTAAGTAACATTATGTTGGGTTATAAACTATACTCACTTATCTATAAAAGATAAATGATATTACCCCATACCCAAACCAAGAAACCATTGCTCAAGTAACCGAATAAACATTCTTAAGTAACTTAAAAGACATATTTCAAATATACAAAATACCAATGTATAAGTACGATACTTTCAAAAGTATCTATATTTTAAAGTTAACTTTAGTCTACAGAATCTTAATATAACACTATAAGCATTATTATATGTTTATAGTTAACTTTGGTCTGAAGTAGTTAATCCATAAAGCAACTCAAGCCAAACCATTTAATCAAAACAAATAACATCAACCACCACTAACTAACCACAAGGTTTGTTTAGACCTTGGAGGAGAAACCTTTTCTTCGAAGGTTATTCTTTTTGCCACTTCAAACAAGCACTCTTGTATAAGCAATCTTGACTAGTATGTCCAAAGTATATATATTTTACTTCTACATATGAGTTGTTCACAACCACTCATAAACCTTAATAGAAGCACAATTGTGAAACTTATCTAAAAGAACCACACATTTTAAAGTAACCATTTCCGGAATCCAAACCCTAGAACCACGTTATCCCCGAAATTTGCGTTTAAAAACGTGAATCACATTACTTATGCATTAAAGCATATTGCTTCTTTAAACATTAGTCCTTACCGGACCAACGATGCTGATTTCAGATTTTGGATCTTATACTGACCCGAAGACCGTGAGTGCATAATCTTGCAATCACAAAAGGCAAGTTCACACTTGCTCATGTCCTTTGATTATTTTCTGTAAAGTATTTTACAAATCCAGTGTTATCATCACCTGCATTTGAAAAAGGTCCGAAAACACTATTTTCATAATAATATGATTATAGGTTTATTACCATGAGGCAATCACCTACTATAAAAGTTCTGGTGGTGAAGGAACATATTACCTAGGACTTAACAACCAATGTCGCCAGTGATTCTTGCGACGTATATCACGCGTTAACCATGAGATTTGGAATGGGACGGAGAAGTCAGCTGTATCTTCTTCCTCTCGCATGAAGCCGGATGTGCAGGTCGTGGCTGTTATCCTCGTAGCGTGCATATTAATTGGTAATTCGTAGAGGATATGCACCATATGGGTGGGAACCCTCAACGTCCCACGATAGTTCTGGCATCTAATGGTTTGTACAAACCATTGCCATAATTCATTTTGTGGGCATGGTGTACACCAAGGAGGCATGCGGGGTCGCGAAGGGGGCAGTGATTGGCTTGGATCATCTTCTAGGCCCCACATCATGGAATTGTGGACGGGAATAAGCTGCCCGGTTGTGCAACAAAGAATTGATCTCTCATGGGTAAAGTAAACGCACCTCTGCAGAGTGTAAGAACTGTAACTTGTTACTCCCTGTTCCGGGAAGGAGCTGCGAACGCGGCGGGAAAGGAACCCCATGAAGGTTCTAGTAAACCCGTGAAGGCTGACGGACATGGTTTTTCAGAATAAAATCCACCTTTGAAGAAATGTTTATGAAAACTTGCATTGCCTACGACCTACGGTCTGTGGCTGTAGTTATAGTGCATCAAACACTCCTTTCCTAGTGAATTTGCTGAGTACGCTCGTACTCAAAGTATCTTCTTAACCCTTGCTAGATTCTGAAGCCATTAAGAAGATGTCTACATCAAGATATGCTCCATAACTTATCAAGACCAGCTAAAGTTCTTCAATGAAGACCAGGAAAACAACATAAATCTCAACTCAAGTGTAGACGAAATTACTGACTAGATAGAAATACAAGCTCTAGCCAAGGAACCTACCTCTGTAGTGCATTGCAATAGCGGCAATGCCAATTCCTTAGTTAAATACTAATTTTAATAGTATAATAATTTTGCGTTACTTATCTTTGATCCTTCTTCGAAGAAAAAGTTCTTTTTCTCTCTTTAACCTAGAGTGTTCTCTGGATCTTATGTAAAGAGTGCGTTGTAACCTTTAAGCCATGTATTGGACCCGCTGTGTTTCTGTTGTGCCATTCTGAGGGATGTAATACTAGTGAACGGTGTTTCATTGGTGTTATGTCAACGACTATAGCGTACTACATCATGCAGTGGTATGCTGGGTCACCGCACAATTTCCCTTTGTCTCACGATAGTTTACTTATCCGAGACTTTGATCGTCAGTATCTCTACATACCTAGTTCAACCTCGTTACCGATAAGTACTCTTTTCTCGTTCCCGTGATATGTGATCCCTTGTGAGCCAGTCACATGCTTGCAAGCTAATTGGATGACATTCCACCGAGGGGGCCCAGAGTATATCTATCCGTCATATGGATGGACAAATCCCACTCTTGATGCATGTGCCTCAACCCATACTTTCCGAACACTCAATGCCACCTTTATAGACACCCAGTTATGGTGTGGTGTTTGATGTCATCAAAGCATCGTTCCGGTAATGGTGATTAACATTATCTCATGGTCGAAGGAATTAGGTTACTATGTATCAGAAAGCTTATATCAAATGAACTATATTAAATGACTTGATCTTTATGCTACGCTTAACTATAGGAGTATGTCCATCACATCATTCTCCTAATGATATGACCCTGTTGTTAATAACATCTCTATGTTCATGATCAGGAAACCATGATCATATATTAACCAACAAGCTAGTTTAACAAGAGGCTTTACTAGGGACTCTTTTATGTTTACAAATCACACAAGTATTAATGTTTCCGGTTAATACAATTATAGCATGGTACGTAAACATTTATCATAAGTATGAAGATATGATAATAACCACTTTATTATTGCCTCTTGGGCATATCTCCAACATCTCCTCCTTTGTGCTTTCATGTAAAGATCTTGTGAACTCCGTTCATGATCAAGATCTAATCTATTTGTAATCATGCATATTGTGTTTGCGGGTATCCGATGGATATTGAGATTATTATGTTGGTTTGATTAATGGTTTTGTCTTTATGATTCTATCATGTCTGTGTTGTTTGTGATCTTACATGCTCTGCGTTGTTAGCAGCTATCTTGACCAAGTAGTTACTAGTGACTCCAAGAGGGATATTTATGCTCGATAGTGGGTTCATGCCTCTAGTTTCCAAGGGAAGTGACAATAATCTCTTCGGTTGTAGATGTGTTGTTGCTACTAGGGAGAAAACAACGGTCTCTTGTTCATGGAACATGTGGACTGTTTACCTTACACACTTTGCTTAAAGCAGTTGTCTGTTGCTTGCAACTTAATATTGGAGGGGGTTCGGATGATAACCTAAAGGTGGACTTCTAGTCATAGATGCAGTTAGATGGTGGTCTATGTATCTTGTTGTATTGCCCAATCGAATCTCATAGGATCTTTCTGACTAGTAATTGCATTGTTATGCCTTGCTCAGTTCCTGTCAATTGCCCTGCTGTAATTTGTTTACCCTTCATGCCATGTTGTTTATCTAAGGAGAGCACCTCTAGTGAACTATGGACCCCGGTCCAATCTTTACCATTGATACATCTTCCACTGTTACTTGTTTACTTGCTGCAAACCATTACCTTCCATATCATACGTTTAATCCTTTGTTACAGCAAACCGGTGAGCTTGACAACCTCACTTATTCGTTGGGGTAAAGTCTTGAGTTTGTGTTGTGCAGGTATCCGCGTTGCTTGCAACACCTGTATGCCGTTTCCTTCCTCCTTCTGGTTCGATAACCTTGGTCTCTACAGAGGGAAAGCTTGCTGCTGTTCTCATCATACCTTGCTCTTGGGGTTCCAAACAAAGGCCTCTCTGACAGGCAATCAGTCGACAAGTTCACGAAGTGGATCGAAGCCATGCCCGTCACCAACCAAAGCGGCAAAACGGCCGTCAAGTTCTTCAAGTCCACAGTCTATAGGTTTCGGGTGCCGCACAGCATCATCACGGACAACGACTCGAACTTCATCTCAAAGGAATTCCAGGACTTCTGCGAGGGCCTTGGCATCAACATATCATACGCCTTAGCGGTGCACCCGCAGACCAACGGGAAGGTCAAAAAGGCCAACGGCCTCATAGGAGGAGGCATCAAGAAACGCCTGCTCATCCCACTCGAACAACTTGCGGGAGCCTCGGTTGAGGAGCTACCCTCCGTTCTCTGGAGCCTATGCACAACGCCGAACAGTGCAACTGGCTTCACACCTTTCTTCATGGTGCACGGAGATGAAGCCTTACTACCTGCCGAAGTACGCCACAAGGCCCCACGGGTCGTCGCCTACAGCGAAGCCGAATCGATGGACGCACTCGAAGAAGCCGTCGACACACTCGACAAGGCACACGACATCGCCGCGGCTCGCTCAGCGATCTATCAGTAGAGCCTCCACAACTACCACAACCGATGGCTGCGCCCAAGGTCCTTCGTCGAAGGAGACCTCGTTCTACGACTCAAGCAAGAGCGGCCGAAAAAGCTCGAGTCACCCTAGGAAGGACCCTACAACGTCACAGAAGTCATCCCAGGTGGCGCTTACCACCTCATGGACGTCGCGTCAGGAGTCGAATACTCCAACCCCTGGAACGTCGCACTTCTGCAACGCTTCTACCCCTAGTTATCCCTTTACTTTCAATAAGGCTACTCAGCCGAACAATGTACCTCCTTATTACGATATGAATAAAAGCTAAGTGCCCCGCCCGAAAATTCCTCTTACTTTGCAATTAATTTTTGCTATAACACGCTCGGGGGCTACGCCTCACCTCATGACTCCGTCGACTGAGAATAACGCGTGTAACCTGAGTAGCTGACCATGTCAGGCTAATAAAAAGGACATGCCCACAACAAAAGCAGCACGTGCTAGCACATATAAACTTTACAGAAAAGGGCATAACAATCCCACTCAAAAATATACAAGTTTTACATCTATCTTTTTACAGGGTCTATCTATTCTGAAGAATCATGTGTGCCCGATGCTCAAAGAGATCCATGATCTCTTCGGCATATTGCCTAACAGCCGCATAATGCGAGCGCATATCCCGGAGGCTATCATCTGGTCGAAGAGGCGGCCCAGCCACAACCGCCGTGATATCAACATAAGGGCGATGCAGCCGAACAAGCAAATGGGCAGCTTTCACCCCTGCTACCAGCTGATGCCACACCAACTACCTCATGCAACCCATGTCTCGAAACTTCGACAACAAACCCCAAAGAGTGGAAGGTGCCTCGTCTAGGGGGGACATGACGTACAAAATCGATGCTAGGGAAGTATTCACCTGCTTCAGCACCCGTGACACCTGATGAACACGATCCTGCACCGTCGCAAGGACAGTGGCCCAGTCATGGTCCATCCAAAAGAAGCCGCCAGCTTCCAAGTCTTGTTGGGTCAAACAATTGATCCGAATCGCAATGCGCTCATTCACCTCCCTCGGAACAAGGTTGGCACCTGTAGGAAACTCAGAATAAGGTGACACGCAAACAAGGCGCATCCGAAACCGAGCAGCAGCTCAAAGAAAACTCACATTGCGGTTGCTCGCTCAACTGCCGCAGCTCCCCCATCAGATACTCCTCCCTGGCGGTAGCTCGCTCAGCCTTCGACTTCCACATGTCCGCGTGGCCTCGAACGCCAAGGATCTCTTTCTCCAAGCTATGGACGCGGTCGTGAAGGAAAACAAGCTGTGACGCATCATCCAATGATGGTTGCGGATCTGGAGTAGTCGAATTACCAACGGGTGCACCACCCGAAGGACCCTAAAGGCAAACAAGCAAGGAGATGAACATCACAAACATCTCTGAAGATAGCTCGAAAAATAACTTATATACATTAATGGCCACCGCGTGGCACAAGGAAAGATTGTTCACTAGCAAAAGTACATAATACAAAAGGAAGAGGATATACTATCATAAACTATAGCAACAAAGCCTAGGCACCCGCATCTGGAGTGGCCTCAGAGCCAGACTTCCTACTCTTGGCCTCCTCCTGCTGCTTCGCCGCATACTTTGCCAGCAGGTCAATGAGCTTCGGCCCATACCGCTTACAACGAGAAGCGAAGGGAGCAAATACTACCTCTGAGCCGTCTGGAGCCACTGGCATCTGGGAGGTGACGTGCGACAGGTCCATCTTCGCTCCGGATGCCATGGCCATGGCCAACCTCATCGAGGCACCAAGGCCCTTCTGCTTGTGCTTGTAGGCCGCAGGAGCATCCTCTGACAAGGCATCTGCCAACGCGTCGACATCCTCAAGGGCGGCTCCCTTGGGGATGATCTCCTTGTAGAAGCGTTGGAGCACCCCCTTGGCCTTCGCCAAGGCGCCAACAGCAGTACCGCAGCGATCTTCGACCGCTACGGTACCATCATCCAGAGCATTCCCGTGCTCCATCACATCGCGATCAAATGCGATGCCTGCAGCATCTAATACAAGGAAAGAGGAAAAGGAACCAAATAAGAACGAGATAGGGAGCAGCCAAAAAAGCAAGGAAGAATCAAATAAACTAACCGGAGAAAGCCTTGGCCGCAGCCATCATCCTGTCGGCCATCTCCTTCTCGCGAGCGGCAGTCGCAGCAACAAGATCCCTCTCGCGGTCCACATACTCCTTCCACAGGCGCTCCTGAGCCTCGATGGCAGCAACCACCTCCTTCTCCAGGTGCTCCTTCGCCTCAGCAGCATCTACATCTTTCTTCTCTGCTCGACCGAGGATCTTGTCGAGAGCGTCCAACCGACGAAGAGCCACATTATTTTCATCTACGGAACAAAAGAGCACACATGAGCAACACAAAATTGTTCATGTGACAGGCGCAATCAAACAGAAACGAGCAATACAAGTACCTTGAAGCTGTTGCATACTGGCCTCCAGCGCCAGATGCTGCTGGACGAGAAGATTCACGCCGTGCACAAAGGGCTGCGACAAGAAACAGCAGAAACAATCAAGAAAGCATTAGAAAAAAGGCTCGGGGGCTACGCCCCGCAAAGAGCAAAACATTCAACAAAGCAACCTGAAATGGGCTCCGGGGCTCCCCCTAGGACTATAAAAGAGAACAACTTATGTGCTCAGATGGAGACTCCAAAGGTCCACAAGGGGTCTTTTGAGTAACGACCACCCGAGCCTCTCGCGGAGAGGGATTCAGAGCATCATCCTTAGAGTCGGCCACCATCTGAAACGGAGGGGCCGTCGGCTTTGACTCCCCTACAGCCTCTTGAGTGCCCTCACTAAGAGAACCTTACGAGGAGTGGCTGCAAGGAAAGTACTGACCAAAAACAAGAAAGAATATTGCACACGCAAATTACAGAACAGAAACACATTCGAAGCTTCTTACAAGTCAATGTCTGACAAGTTGAAGACGGATGGCGCCTTCTCCTCCTTCTTCTTCTTGGCCGGCGGCTGCGGCGCCATCGCTCTAAGAGGCACACCCGGAAACGGTGCGGAGGAAGCACCATAATCCTCACCATGCCGCTCCAAAAAGGAAGGGCCCCGAGGAGTGGGCGACGTCGATGCATCCGAAGATTCACTCCATGAGCGCTTTCGGGTCTGCCCCTCGCTCGCCTCGGGGGCTTCCTGCGTTGGAGACTACGCCGGAGGAAGTTTGGACTCAGAGTCCACAACTTCGTTGTTCGGCGCAACCGGAAACTTTTCAGGCAGCGGAGGCATCATGCCAGCTACCTCGAGTTCCTACATACAAAAGAAGACAAAAGAGCATGATTAGCAACACTATTCATATGGAGACAACACAAATAAAAGACACAACGCGCATGACGCAGTTCTAAACCTGAGGAACTGGATTCGAAGAACTGAAGGGGGCGGTCAAGGACTTCTTCGGGAGGTCCTCTTCAGCCTTGAACTCCAGCAGCAGCCGAAGATCCCTATCGAGGTCGCCCCTGGACAGCTCCTTGGCCGAACCCTCGTCGGGGCGTGGCAATCAGTGTAAAGAAACATCATATGCGCCCTCGCCTGGAGTGGCTGCACTCGACGCTTGAGGAAGGTGCGGATGATATCCACACCATTCACCTCCTTCTCCGCAACCATCTGGAGGGCCTCCACCCGACAGTAGAGCTCCTCTACCTCCTCCACCTCGCCCTCCAGAACATGGTTCTTCCAGGATCTCTTCGGTAGGATCTCCTGTGAGGAGTCGTAGGGAGCGAGGCCAAAATTTTGCCCGTCCACTTTGGAGTCACGGATATAAAACCACTTCTTCCGCCAGTATTGTACGGACTCGCACAAAGAAAAAGAAAAGAAGAAAACAGAAGATCGGATGGAAATGATGCAACCGCCGAGCGGGTAAACCCCGCCGGTGGCAGATTGCCTCTTCACGGAATAGAGTTTCCGAAAGAGGCCAAAGTGTGGCTCGATACCGAGCCAGCACTCGCAGAAAGTGATAAAACATGCGATGTGGAGGAGATTTGGGCGAAAGATGATGAAGCTGGATGCAATAGAAAAAAGGGAGTCCACGGAGAAAATCGTGGACAGGAAGCGACAAGCCGCGAAGAACAAACACGATAAACATCACCCGAAATCCTATGGGTGGACGGGGGATTACCTCATCGCCGGGGATCTTGACGTCCTCCTTGTCCTGCGAGATCAAACCCGCATCGCGCAGCTTGTGCAGGTCACCCTCGCGCATCTCCGTGCGCCTCCACCCGCCATGGTGGTGGCACCTTTCTTGCCGCCGCCGGCGGCGCTCGAGCCCGCTCCGGCAGAAGCCTTCTTCGACTTGACCATGGTGGAGCATCGGTGACGACGATGTGCGCGCAGGAAATAAGAGGGAAAGGATTGGAGAACGTCCAGCGCGCACGAGAAAGAGCTCGTGAAAATGGAGGCAGTAAAGAAAGCAAATGGCAAAGGATGAAAACAAATCACTGTTTTCCCCACAGTTATAAGGACGAAGACAACGCATAGGAACCGTTCATCCAGAAGCCCTAACGCTAGAGACAGATCCAACCATACACTTGTCAACACAGTAGCGAACCGTCGCCCGCACGCCGTCCACTACGCAAGGAAATCGAGGAGACGCTGTAATTCTCGCCACGTCGCGCATGACCAGTCAACTCTAAGTCAGGAAGTGGACCCACGTTCGTCCTGTCACGTCACCTCTGGCGTCGCGGACGGTTGAGGTCACCAATCGTCAGCACTGACTTCATCAAAATCAATCTAGCAACGGTTGGAAATCTTCGGCTGATAACTAAAGTACTCACTCGAATCTACGATTCGAGCAACTATTCGGAGGCTACTCCTATCAGGAGCGCTGGCCGTGCACCTAAGAAATGATTGAAGAACTATAACTCTCCACTATCTCCGAGTCCCACGTAGAGTCTATGACTCCACTATGGGGGCTACTCCCATAGGGAGGATTGTTCCAAGCATCTAAAAAAATTGTTTCCTTCGGACCTGAAGCTAAAAACGACTGAACTAAAGTCTTTGCTCGAGTCTATGACTCGAACAGACACTCGGGGTCTACTCCCATAGCAAGCGCTGGTCGCGCACCCTATAAATTCTTCGATAGCGATCCTTTCGGATCAAAATGCAAAAAACATTTTGACAACTTTGCCCAAACAAACGTTAAGTGGGAAATATTTTCCTTAGCCACCCGAAACACCCCTGCGGTGATAACATTTCGGATGCTATGTCTACGACACAAAGATAAGACCTACAAATATCATCTGATGGCATGGTAACGTACCTGACTGCGCTCTGCCAGTAAAATACCGTGTCAACACACGTGATGAAAATCCTGACGGACACATTGGGTATATCACTCGAAAACCACTGGGATTTGACTCCTCTAAGACCTCAGCAGCCTGAGTCGAATTACACCAGCACCCGTTTCAGATTCGAGTCTAGAGACTCGAGTCTGAAGAAGATCGTGTTTTTTTTCTATGACCGTTAGCTGGCCCTGATCCGTCAGGAGAGTCAGGTACACGCATCAATAATCCCTACAAAATAAACCATTCTCTTATAAACAGGCATAAAACTGCACCCGAAAGACTAAGGAGTCCTCAGCCGTCTACGATTCAACTGAGCACTCGGAGGCGACTGACATGGTTATACCCCACGGGTACACAACATCAACATACCTAGTACAGCCTGAGGGAAGGCCCACTGCAAGATACATGGCCTGTGGAGGTTTCGGGTGGCCCAAGCCCATGACGCCTTCGGATGCTTGGAGAACAAGACTAGAGTAGATAGAATTTCAAAGGGACGGACCCTAATCTGTAACCGACTCGACCTATGCCCGGGACCTGTTTATCTATATAAAGGCTAGGAGGGCACGGCGAGGAGGGCACCTCTCACCGCATACACACCTCGCGCCAGATTGCATCTGTGCACCCCTGTAACTTTCGGTTCCGCCGTAATCAAGAGCAGACAAGCAGGAGTAGGGTTTTCCCTCCGAGGGCCTGAACCTGGGTAAACCTCGTGTCCCCGTGTTGCTTGTTTGCTAACCATTCCGCGATCTCCAGCATCCCCATCTTCTCCAAAACCCAAGTCCATTAAAATGGGCATTGACAAGATTAAACCTCGTCACCTCCTTCCGGTCGCGCGTCGCCTCGACCCCGAGCTCCTGCGCCACATGGTGCCTCCCCTCTGCGCTCGCCAGCAATCGCCGCTGCCAGTGCGCACCCTTCCCTCTGCGGGTGTTCTTCACCTCGGTCGGCTTCTTGCAGCGTCGCCAACTCTCTACCTCGATCCAGGGCCCGCCAAGCCCGATCTCTCCTCCTTGCCGGCAGCCTCCTTTTATCCCCTGACGCATCCGCCTCCTGCTATAGTTCAGCGCTCCTCGAGCGTTTCTCGTCGTGCTGGTTTGTTGTCCCGTCTTTATCTCACCATGCTCTTCTGATTAGTTTGCTGATTCCAGGCAACCTACAAAAATATATAAATAGGTTAAAATCGTTGTGAAGTAGCAAGATGGGATTATTCAAACTGACTACGGATGACAGACGAATAGAATTTATGGGGCACGCGGACACGGGAGCCAATTGGGTTGTACATACTTCTTCTCGTAAGTATTGGGCCGGCCCAAACCCACCAATCGATACAGAGTAGAGATCGATCGATCTGTGTCACGCAAGCGCAAAGAAAATAGGATTTGTGGGTAGTTTTTTTCCGGATTTAGCGAAGGCATTGGTTGTAATATATGGTTTGGTGGGAGGGCAAAAAGTCCAAAAAAGAATTGGACCGTAAAAAACACTTTGTGCTTTATTATTAGGTATAGATAACACAAAGTTGCTACAGCACTCTAATTTGTATGTCGTAGAATTGAATTTAGTTAGTTTTAGTAAACATGTCCGGCGATGCAACGAGTGGAAAAGAATCAACTTATAATCGATGGTGACCTAATCCTAGCCTCTCCACCCAACCCCTAAGTTTGGCCTTTCGTTCTAATCATTAATTTCTTTTATCGAGGTGAACTGGTTCTGGTTGGCACTAAATCAAGTAATTTCAAATTTAAGTGTATATTACTTTTAGTTCTAAGATTTAACATTAAATTGACCTTCACCAACTTAACGTCAATCACATTATGTGTAAGGTATACAAAACGTGCACGTACAAGCTAGCTAACAAGCAAACTGGTTGATCGATCAGGATTCACGTATTGGTTAATGATTAGCTTGGCTAGACTACTTTCCTTGGCTATCTAGCTCGAGGTACAAACCGATTTGGTTTTCGCTAAAACCCACACAGAATGTGACGAAACAAAATTTATTTATTTTTAGTTATTGGTATTACACATGTATAACTACTCACTCAATAAGATTAGGACTACTAATTCCTAGACCAGTCAGACTGCATGTCTGCTTATTGACAACGGCGCAAGCTCCGTTGGTGCCAGCCTGCTGCATGCAGCATGATCCTGGCGAGGATGGCCCAAACGTGCCGGTTGGCCAGCGCGTGCAGAAAGGAATTAACCAACTATAATCACGCATGTCACCCCTCTAATTACCGTAAATCGATGCCATGCATGTCGCGCCCTGCTCGCACAGGACACCCGGTCGATCTCACGCGGCGATATCCACGTCAGCTTATAGTAACGAAACAAACTAATGGGTATAGACCGAAAGTAATATACATGAACCAGTATTTTTAACTTATAGGTGGCATTGGTGCATAATTTGCTATTTGTGGCAGGGGTAAAGCCATCTAAAAAAGTGTTGGACGTGGGATTATTCAAACTGACTATGGACGACATACGAATAGAATTTACGGGGCACGCGGACGCGGGAGCCAATTGGGTTATACATACTTCTCCTCGTCGGTATTGAGCCGGCCCAAACCCACCAATCGATACAGAACATAGATCGATCGATCTGTGTCGCGTAAGCGCAAATAAAATAAGATTTGTGGGTAGTTTTTTTTACCTATTTAGCGGTGGCGTTGGTTGTAATATGTGGTTAGGTGGGAGGGCACGTCCAAAAAAGAGTTGGACCGCAAAAAACACTTCATGCTTTATTATTAGGTATAGATAGCACAAAGCTTGTGCGTTGCTACAACACTCTACATCCTAGAATTGAATTTAATTAGCTATAGTAAACATGTCCGGCGATGCAACGGGTGGAAAAGAATCAACTTATAATTCGATGGTGACCTAATCCTAGCCTCTTCACCCAACCCCTAAGTTTGGCCTTTCGTTCTAATTATTAATTTCTTTTATCAAGGTGAACTGGTTCTGGTTAGCACTAAATCAAGTAATTTCAAATTTAAATGTATATTACTTTTAGATCTAAGATTTAACATTAAATTGACCTTCACCAACTTAACATCAATCACAGTGTGTGTAAGGTAGATAGAACATGCACGTACAAGCTAGCTAACAAGCAAACTGATTGATCGGTCAGGATTCACGTATTGGTTAATGGTTGGCTTGGCTAGACTACTTTCCTTGGCTATCTAGCTCGAGGTACAAACCGATTTGGTTTTGCTAAAACCCACACAAGCGTGAATGTGACGAAACACAATTTATTTATTTTTAGGTATTAATTACAGTGGGTATTACACATGCATAACTACTCAAAAAGATTAGGACTACTAATTCCTAGACCAGTCGGATTGCATGTCCGCTTATTGACAATGGTGCGAGCTTCCGTTGGTGCCAGCCTGCTGCATGACCCTGGCGAGGATGGCCAAGACGTGCCGGTTGGCCAGCGCGTGCAGAAAAGAATTAACCAACTATGATCATGCATGTCACCCCTCTAATTACCGTAAATCGATGTCATGCATGTCGCGCCCTGCTCTCGCAGGACACCCGGTCGATCTCACGCGGCGATATCCACGTCAGCTTATAGTAACGAAAAAAACTAATGGGTATAGACCGAAAGTAATATACATGAACCAGTATTTTTAACTTATAGGTGGCATTGGTGCATAATTTGCTATTTGTGGCGGGGGCAAAGCCGTCTAAAAAGTGTTGGATGTGGGATTATTCAAACTGACTACGGACGACAGACGAATAAAATTTACGGGGCACGCGGACGCGGGAGCCAATTGGATTGTACATACTTCTCCTCGTAGGTATTGGGCCGGCCCAAACCCACCAATCGATACAGGATTGATCTGTGTCGCGCAAGCGCAACGAAAATAGGATTTTTGGGTAGGCTTTTTTCCGGATTACCGGTGGTGTTGCTTGTAATATGTGGTTTCGTGGAAGGGCAAAACGGTCCAAAAAAGAGTTGGACTGCAAGAAACACTTCGTGCTTTCTTATTAGGTATAGATAGCACAAAGCCCATGCGTTGCTACAACACTCTAATTTGTACGTCGTAGAATTGAATTTAATTAGCTATAGTAAACATGTTCGGCGATGCAAGGGGTAGAAAAGAATCAACTTATAATGGATGGTGACCTAATCCTAACCTCTCCACCCAACCCCTAAGACTAGTCACAATGAGGAGTATCATATAGTAGTATGGTGTATAAGATACTAGTATATGATACCATTATCATAATGCATAGTATCCTGTAGTAGTATCACAGTATAAGTGTATTTATTATTTTTTAGAATCTTAATGTAAAATTGTGTACAAGATCTATTTGGGATTATTTTTTAATTTTATATGCTATGATACCGTATCTAGCTATGATACCAACACAATCTCTTTCATCATTAATTATAGTGACACATAAGCATTTTGCATGCATATAGTGCATGATACTATCTATGATACCACCATTGGGGCTAGTATAAGTTTGGCCTTTCGTTCTAATCATTAATTTCTTTTATCGAGGTGAACTGGTTCTGGATGGCACTAAATTAAGTAATTTTAAATTTAAGTGTATATTACTTTTAGATCTAAGATTTAACATTAAATTGACCTTCACCAACTTAACATCAATCACATTGTGTGTAAGGTATACAAAACGTGCACGTACAAGCTAGCTAACAAGAAAACTGGTTGATCAATCAGGATTCACGTATTGGTTAATGGTTAGCTTGGCTAGACTACTTTCCTTGGTTATCTAGCTTAAGGTACAAACCGATTTGGTTTTTTCTAATACCCACACAGGCGTGAATGTGACGAAACACAATTTATTTATGTTTAGATATTGATTATAGTGGGTATCATATATCTCTTCTTTATTATATTATATAATTTTCGTTGAGGTGGTTTTCGTTCGTAATAGTTTTCGTCCGTCGTCCCTCCGTGTTGGTTTCACTTTAATGGCTGAGTCCGGTCGGGGTTACAGCAATCTTCCTATGCGGTAAGCCAGGCTGTTTCCGTGTTTTATAGGTCCACCCGTCCACAGGTGCAGTAGAGCGTGAGAAAAAGTGCCCTTGCGACAGTTTATTTTAGACCTCCACGGCCGCACTCGTGGTCGCGGACCGTAGGAGCCCATCGCGCAGACTGGCGAGGTGCTCGCCGACGACGCCGCCCGCACCTCGCCGCCGATGGGCCGGCAACGCGGCGCACCAACGTGCATTTGGTTCCTCCGCCTCTTCGTCCGCGACGTCGAGTGCGCAGGTCTCCGCATCGGCTACACCGAGCGCGATTCAGTTAGAGCTCCACTGCCAGATCTGCAAGAACGTGATGGTGAGGGCCGCGCTTGAGAGCAAGTGGTGCATTGAGCTCTCCACACCTTCTGCCACCGGTTCATCTGGGACGGCCGTGAGCTCCATGTGCGCGTGATCACAACCCAGTCCCCATATTTGGCCATGTTTTCAGACTTCAGGTGCTAACATGGCTCAGCGGTGTTACCTCCTGTTGTTTTCTTATTGTTCCTAGACACAATTGATCTTATGAGAAGTTGCAGGAATTGAGGCATCACATCAGGTGGAGCGGCAATTATACTGAATCCATCCCATAGAAAGATTCAGACATGTGTAATTCTCTTGGAATTATGGGAACATCCATTAATTATGTAAAAACTAGGTAGTGTAACTTGGCCCTCTATCGATTTGCAATTCTACAACTACTATCATTGTGGCGATGTTTATCTTCTTCTTATTTGTGATGTAATAATAGATTTAGCCTGTACCTAAAAACGAATCAGATTTTTCAACTAATCTCTTCTACAGAAAGCATGTAGACCAGTATGGCTTCAAGACTTCATCTTTGTTTAGCTATTCTAAAAGTAAGTAGACACAAAAATAGTTGATGGAAACTCAGTTTTTAGTTGAAGCAGCTTCGTCGGATGGAGCGATTATCATCTTACATAAATGATTACATATTGTAGTTGTTTTTTTAATTACTTTCACAGTTTGGCCGAACAAAACAACAATGTCTCCAGTATTATCGAAAATCGGTTAGAGCGGTTTTTCTGGTTGAACATTCTAAAATCCGTGGAGCTTTTTTAGTTGGTAATTTCATTGATAAGCCGGTTGAGTAATATTCTTTTGGACGCAACTTCATATGGGGTTGGCAATCTCAAACTGAGTGAGGGCTTGGCTTGTCGTGTGAGCATGCGCTCACGGAAGGCTGGCAAAGCAGTGTCAGGAGTCGGAAGCAAGCTATAGCGCACATGGAAAGACATGGGCACTTAAAACGGGACGCGAGGTTAGAGGCAGAGACCATGTGGAAGTCGGCTGGGATGACTTGCTCGGCGTTGAGAGGCACACGCGCGATCGGTGAAGCAGAGAGAACATGAGAGACAGGATCGGAGACCATGGCTAAACAGGGAGGTGCGTATCCAAAGAATTTGACGCAAATTGATTTACGGATTTAAACAGCAATGTTTGGTTGAGATTTCATGCGTGACAATTGTTTGGCTGAGATTTCATGCGTGACAAAATATATTTGTCTGTCTTTTCTGTATATGTAAATGTTTACGTGCATGAGATGCGTACCGATAAAAATCCGTTAATATCTGTGGCAACGCACGGGTATTACACATATATAACTACTCAATAAGATTAGGACTACTAATTCCTAGACTAGTCGGACTGCATTTATTGACAACGGCGCGAGCTTCCGTTGGTGCCAGCCTGCTGCATGACCCTTGGCGAGGATGGCCCAGACGTGCCGGTTGGCCAGCGCGTGCATAAATGAATTAACCAACTATAATCACGCATGTCACCCCTCTAATTGCCGTAAATCCATGCATGTCGCGCCTTGCTAGCGCAGGACACCCGGTCGATCTTACGTGGCGATATCCACATCAGCTTATAGGAACGAAACAAACTAATCGGAATCTTAAAAAAAAAAACTAATCGGTATAGACCGAAAGTAATATACATGAACCGGTATTTTTAACTTATATGTGCCATTGGTGTGTCATTTGCTATTTATGGCAGGGTTAAAGCCGTCTAAAAAAGTGTTGGACCGCAAGAAACACTTCTTGCTTTATATTATTACTAGCACAAAACCCGTGCGTTGCTATGGCGCGCCGTAATTTGCACATGCTAGAGTGGAATATAATTATTTACAGTAAATATGTCATTGCGATCGAACCGTAGTGTAATCTTAGTGTCTCAGCCGAGCCCCTATGATCAATTTGGCCTTTCGTTCTAACCATTAATTATTTTTTATTAAGGTGAAGTGGTTCTCGTTGACACTAAATTGAGTAATTTTGAATTTGAGTGTATATAGAAAAAGTGTCCGTGTGTTGCATCGGGAGAAATAAATGCTCTAGTAAACCATCCTTATTGACACCTCTCTTTGTCACTATCGTCGATGTTGTCACGTATTTCTCCTTTGCATGATGAGAACGTAAGCATATCTAATAATATCACTCCCTCCATTCGAAAATAGATGTCGTAGACAAATTCCCAACATGATGGCAGACGACAACCTTAGTTTTTATTATTTTAAAATGAATTTACATGTAGTACAAACATAATATTTTGCCAATATTTCAAAATTTAGTTCTTAAATCTCTGTACAGCTCAATTTTTTCCAACAATCTTGGGAGCATCGTAACCCTAGATTTAATTTGTCCATTTTCTATTTTTAACATAGCATGGGCTGAGAAAATATGTCTCATTTAAAGACAAATCTAAATCACTTATTTTCGAACGAAAAGAGTATAATGAATTGACGTGCTACCACTACTTCGCTCCTTAGATCTTACTTCCAGTTTATAGACGAAAAATGCAGTTTAAATTTTCTCAAAATCGATCAAACAAACCTCAAATATGTCATTGTTAATATTACTCCCTCCATTCGAAAATAGATGTCGTAGACAAATTCCCAACATGATGGCAGGCGACAACCTTAGTTTTTATTATTTTAAAATGAATTTACATGTAGTACAAACATAATATTTTGCCAATATTTCAAAATTTAGTTCTTAAATCTCTGTACAGCTCAATTTTTTCCAACAATCTAGGGAGCATCGTAACCCTAGACTTAATTTGTCCATTTTCTATTTTTAACATAGCATGGGTTGAGAAAATATGTCTCATTTAAAGACAAATCTAAATCATTTATTTTCGAACGAAAAGAGTATAATGAATTGACGTGCTACCACTACTTCGGTCCTTAGATCTTACTTCCAATTTATAGATGAAAAATGCAGTTTAAATTTTCTCAAAATCGATCAAACAATCCTCAAATATGTCATTGTTAATTTAATTTGTTATATCATGTCAGAAATTGCACTCATATAGTTCTCTCCACCACATTTTTCCATATACGGCGCACGCACTCACTCCCTCATATAAAGCCTCTCTTTTCCATCTATCTTCTTATTTGCTTTGTTCTTGGTGTTGCTTGGAGCTGGTCTATAAGGCGCTCATTTCGAGTGTGCAGCAGGCAACCCACAATCCCGTTTAATTAGCGCTGACACCACATACTGAGTCTGGTTGCTTAGTTTATTTCCGATTAGCTTGCTGATACTAAGGCAAATTTGCAAAGTATATAAACTGGTGAAGATCGATTTAAGGTAGCAGTGTGGGACTAAAATACCTGGTCCTGGTCCGAGCCAAACGGACATGGTATCAGCAAAGCTAATCGGAAATTCTGCAGTCTCGTTGATGTTGGTCAGGCCCAGCAGAGCCAAACGGACATGCACGTAAGCCGCACGCACGTCAGGCCCAGCATGTGGTGACCTGCACGTGGTTGACCAACCATCGCTGGCCTCGATCTTGCAGGCCCTCACGATCTGTTATTGTCCATACGCAAGATTTGTTTATTTTCAACCGCTATTTTCACTTGAAGGTGGCATTGGTGGCTAATATGTGTTTTGGTGGAAGGGTAAATCTGTCTAAAAAAGAGTTGGACCGGAAGAAACACTTCGTCCTTTATTATTAGTATAGATTACTCCCTCCGTTTCAAGGCTTAAGACGTCCTCGTTTTGCGTGTTTTTTCTTTGATCAATAATTACTCTAAATACGTAAAAAAAATTGGTATAAAACTAGTATCAGTGGAAAGTATTTTTCAATACGAATCCAACGGTACTAATTATGTACAATATAATCAAGATTTTATTGCTTAATTCTTTCGGTCAAACTTTGCATTGGAAAGCGTGTGCGCCTTAAGCCCTGAAACGAAGGTAGTATATGTTAGTTGAATGCCCGTGCGTTGCTACGGTCTAACAAAATATAGATTCAGATATATTAAATGAAACATGTATAATTTACAAGATATATGCCTCTCACACAGCTTATGGCTGACTTTTGAAAAATATCGCCTAGCGTTACTTTCTTGTAATGATTATAGCGTGACCTTTTTAAGCCTCTTTTCTCTTGGCACATTTGAAATAATGCACGTGAAAATTGCATAATCAGTGATGTCTGAATCGTTTCTGGTAGATTTGGATATAAGGGGGCATGAAAAAAATTGTATTTATTCCTGCGTTTAACAACGATGACACATGTGCGGTAACTGGCTTCGGCTCTGCTTGGCGAAGGATCCCATATTGATCGAGTCTTTCGCCACAACATTGTTAAACATTCGCTTCATGGACACCACCCACACCAACCTCTTCGTGGGGGAGGGGGCTCGCCTGGGAGACCACCAGCGAGAGGCTCCGCCACTTCTACGATCCATTTGGGGACATCCTCGAGGCCGTCTTCATCTTAGACCGCCACTCCGGCCGCCACGTCAAGAGCGAGCGCGAGAACATCCCGCCGCCCCGGCGGTACCTGCCACGGCGAGCTCGTCCACCCGGCGTCCCAGTCACGGCGAGATCTGCCACCCATGCCTCTGCTCTGGCCTCCATCAGCCAGAGGATTCGTCGGGGAGATCGTGCCACTTGGATGGGCCATGGGGGAGTCAGGAATACCGCAGGAGAAAGAATACACGTCGTGGTGGTGGGGAATTTGTTGTTTTTTCTTTTTTCGTTGACAATTGAGGAGAGACCTTTTTGTCTTATGGAAATAAAATTTAGGATTTTTTTGCAAACTAAAACACAACTGAAGTCTGACATGTGGGGTTAATTTCATCAAATACGTATCTCTACATAATCCGGTGACTTCCGATGAAGCACCGAGCGTATTTGGTGACCGTAAATTGCGTATCTCTATGTACGATGACCAAGTTGGGTAAAGGGATTGAGTTCGGTGACCATCCATGTATTTAACTCCACAGGGAGGATCTCCGGTTGAGCAGGGACCTGGGGGGCGGGGAGCAGATGGCGGCACGAGTCATGGAGAGGGGGCGACACGCTAATTGGGTTGCTGCAACGCGCTAGGCGTAGGTCACCGGGGCCTGGAGCCATGGAAGCGCTCGGGGTTGGGGATGTATGGGTAGGGAGCGAGCGAGGGATTGGTTTTGGAGACTGACAAGGAGCATAGTTGTTTACGATCTCACGGCCAATACCGATTTGGTCTCTACGTTTTTGTTCGGTAAGAGCAGTGGACGTACGACGGACGAAGGACCGAGGGACGAAAACCACTTTAATATAAATTATATAGTAGAAGATACTAGCTGAATGCCCGTGCGTTGCTACGACCACAAAAAAATAGATAAAAATTATTTGTGTTTTTTTGTCTCCTTACACTGTTATGGTTGATGCTCTTGAGAGATCTGCATTGCACTGCCCTTAATTCCGGACATCCACTGACACCGTGATGGTCCACAAGGCCGCCAGGTCCGGCAGCGAAGGCGGGCCAGCAATATGAGGGTTTCTCGTGCAACTTCACACACCATCAGATGCGTTGCTGGCCGCACAAATAGCCATCCCTCCTGTATGACACCGCCACAATCAAACCTACGCCCTCCAAGGTCCCGCCAAGGTTTAAGAAAGCGCAATTAAGCGTATGCTTAAGCACTAAGTGATGGCAAAACGTCTCGCTTAGAGCGGCCCCTTGAGCACTGATAAGACCCATTAGCGCAATAAGAACGTAAAAAGACTCGTCCTTATGGTCTCCTTCATGCTATAAAACTGGCCTAGTAGGGCCCGTAATTAAATCCTAGTCTCTAACGCAATTCCGGTCATCTTTTTAGATCCGAGTCTTCCATCTAGTCTTCTTGTGTCTTCCTCTAACGTTCTTCCTTTTCATGTAGGCTTACACAGCGTTACAGGCACACTTCCCCGCTTCTCTGTATCCGCCACCTCTTCCTTCCCGTAGCAATCAACACTCTTCTCTACTTCTCCTCTAATTCTTCTATGCTTCTGGATGCAAACCTACTACTAAATCGGTTAATTTTAGAAACGCTTAAGCTTAAGCACCCAAAACGCTAAGCATGAGCCCAACGCTCCGCTTACGCTTTCTGCTTTCTTGAACCTTGGTTCCCGCTCTCCGGTTCCTATCCGCGTCTGTCCGCCCCTCTAATTAACCACTATTCATATTTGTCTGCCCCTCTAATTGCTACAGTTCAATGCCAAGCACGCCGCGCCCGCTCACGTGTGACACGCCGTCGATCTCACGCAGAGCCATCGATACTGGCATAGGCCTTATGAAGTCGTCGTCGATGAAGTCCGTGTAGAAGAGCAGCGGCCTATGCCAAGGCCCTTGGCAAAAACCTCTCGGCAATGGTGGCACATGACGGGCTTGCGCCGGCCTATCACTTGGCTTCAACACGCAAATCACCTTCGTCCGGACTCAGGAGAACCTCCACCTTGTTCTAGTACCAGCTTGTTTTCCAGCTAGATGTCTGCTTCCAGTAGCCTCCCAATGAACGAATGTCCGGACAGCCGGGTCCTAGCTGTTGGCGATTGATGGCGCCAGCAACCATAACCTGCGTGCGTGGCCGGGCCTGTGAAGCTCGATCTTCAAGCCCTTTAATCTCGATCGGATCCTCTCGAAAAAGTTGACCGATTCGCGACGTGGCGACCAAATTTGCGCTGCTTGTTTTGGTCGATCGATACCACAATCGAGCGGACCGTTTATATATACCTTGTGTAGTTGTGTGGGATTATTCGAGAAAGCCCCGGACACCAAACCTGATACAATATGGTAAGCGAAGTCAAAGACGATGGGATATCGCTTTGTATACAGGTCCAAACAGATTAAATCAATAGTATCTATGGGGGATTCTATGCTACAACGAAAGGAAAATTAGCAAACGACGCACGTGTGACGAGAGAAGCCACGCGGGTCGGAAAGGAGCGACGGACGGACGAAAAAGGGACGACGAAAACCACCTTAACACAAATTATATAGTAGAAGATAAGATATAGATATTGTATAAATTTTAGTTTAGTTAACATGGCATTATCTTTCATTTATCCCACCGGCTAAGGCTCGATAAATATTTGTATTTAGTTGACGAGTAAATTTTATCATCTATCGGCCTTCCACATACAAGGGCATCGCACCGAGAAGATATAATTTGACTTTTTTGGATCCATGTAGAAACTGATATTTATGTATACATATGTGACGAGGTTTAATCTCGTCAATGCCCATTGTTATGGACTTGGGTTTTGGAGAAGATGGGGATGCTAGAGATCGCGAAACGGTTAGTAAACAAGCAACACGGGGACACGATGTTTACCCAGGTTTAGACCCCCGAAGGGAAAACCCTACTCTTGCTTGTCTGCTCTTGATTACGGCGGAACCGAAAGTTACAGGGGTGCGCAGATGCAATCTGGCGTGAGGTGTGTATGCGGTGAGAGGTGTCCTCCTAGCCTTTATATAGATAGACAGGTCCCGGGCATAGGTCAAGTCGGTTACAGATTAGGGTTCGCTCTTTTGAAATTCTTTCTACTCTAGTCTTGTTTTCCAAGCACCCGAAAGCGTCATGGGCCTGGGCCACCCGAAACCTCCGCATGCCACGTATCTTGCAGTGGGCCTTCCCTCGGGCTGGACTAGGTATGCTGATGTTGTGTACCCGGTGCGGTATAACCATGTCAGTAGCCCCCGAGTGCTCAGTTGAATCCTAGATTCGGCTGAGGACTCTTTAGTCTTTCGGGTGTAGTTTTATGCCTGTTTATAAGAGAATGATTTTAGTTTGTAGGGATTGTTGATGCGTGTGCCTAACTCTCCTGACGGATCAGGGCCAGCTAACTGTCATAGGACAAAACAACACGATCTTCTTCAGACACGAGTCTCTAGACTCGAATCTGGAACGGGTGCTGGTGTAATTCGACTCAGTCCACTGAGGTCTTACAAGAGTCAAATCCCAATGGTTTTCAAGTGATATACGCAATGCGTCCGTCAGGATTTTCATCGCGTGTGTTGAAACGGTATTTTACTAGCAGAGCGCAGTCAGGTGCGTTACCATGCCATCAGATGATATCTGTAGGTCTTATCTTTGTGTCGTAGACACAACATCCGAAATGTTATCACGGCGGAGGTGTTTCGGGTCGCTAAGGCAAATGTTTTCCACTTAGCGTTTGTTTGCGCAAAGTTGCCAAAACGTTTTTTTGCATTTTGATCCAAAAGATCACAGTCGAATAATTCATAGGATGCGCGACCAGCGCTCCCTATGGGAGTAGCCCTCAAGTGTCTGTTCGAGTCGTAGACTCGAGCAGAGACTTTAGTTCAGTCTTTTTAGCTTCAGGTCGGAAGGACACAATTTTTTCGGATGCTTGAAACAATCCTCCCTGTGAGAGTAGCCCCCGAGTCCGTAGTGGAGTCGTAGACTCTATGTGGGACTCGAAGATAGTGGAGAGTTATAGTTCTTCAATCATTTCTCAGGTGCGCGGCCAGCGCTTCCGATAGGAGTAGACCCCAAGTAGTTGCTCGAATCGTAGATTCAAGTGAGTACTTTAGTTATCAGCCCAAAATTTCCAACCGTTGCTAGATTGGTTTTGACGACGTCAGTGCTGACGATTGGTGACCTCAACCGTCCACGACACCAGAGGTGACGTGCCAGGACGAACGTGGGTCCCACTTCCTAACTTAGAGTTGACTGATCATGTGCGACGTGGCGAGAATTACGGCGTCTCCTCGATTTCCGTACGTAGTGGACGGCGTGCGGACGACAGTTCGCTACTGTGTTAAACGTGTACAGTTGGATCTATCTCTAGCGTTAGGGCTTCTGGATGAACGGTTCCTATGCATCGTCTTTGTCCTTATAACTGTGGGGAAAACAGGGATTTGTTTTCACCCTTTGCCATTTGCTTTCTTTACTGCCTCCATTTTCATGATCTCTTCCTCGTGCGCACCGGATGTTCTCCGATCCTTTCCCTCTTCTTTCCTACGTGCACATCGCTGTTGTCGATGCTCCACCATGGTCAAGTCGAAGAAGTCTTCTACCGGAGCGGGCTCGAGCGCCACCGTCGGCGGCAATAAAGGTGCCAACACCGCTCGCATCACTGATGGCGGGTGGAGGCGCACAGAGACGCGCGAGGGTGACCTGCGCAAGCTGCGCGATGCAGGTTTGATCCCGCAGGACAAGGAGGACTTCAAGATCCCCGGCGATGAGGTAATACCCGCCCACCCGCAGGGTTTCGGGTGATTTTTATCGTGTTTGTTCTTCGCGGCTTGTCGCTTCCTGTCCACGATTTTCTCCCTGGACTCGTTTTTTCTATGGCATCCAGCTTCATCATATTTCACCCAACTCTCTTCTCCACATCTCATGTTTTATCATCTTTTCCCAACTCTCTCCTCCATTAATGTATATAAGTTATTTTTCGAGCTATCTTCAGAGATGTTTGTGATGTTCATCTCCTTGCTCGTTTGCCTTTAGGGTCCTTCGAGTGGTGCACCCGTTGGTAATTCGACTTCTCTAGATCCACGACCATTGTTGGATGATGCATCGCAGCTTGTTTTCCTTCGCCACTGTGTCCGTAGCTTGGAGAAAGAGATCCGTGGCGTTCGAGGCCACGCGGACGTGTGGAAGTCAAAGACTGAGCGAGCTACCGCCAGGGAGGAGTATCTGATGGGGGAGTTGTGGCAGTTGAGCGAGCAACTGCAATGTGAGTTTTCTTTGAGCTGCTGCTCGGTTTCGGATGCGCCTTGTTTGCGTGTCACCTTATTCTGAGTTTCGTGCATGTGGCAACCTTGTTCCGAGGGAGGAGAAGGAGCGCGTTGCGGTTCGGATCAATTGTTTGACCCAACAAGACTTGGAAGCTGGCGGCTTCTTTTGGATGGACCGTGACCGGGCCACCATCCTTGCGACCGTGCAGGATCATGTTCATCAGGTGTCGCGGGGGTTGAAGCAGGTGAATACTTCCTTGGTGTCGATTTTGTACGTCATGTTCCCCCTAGACGAGGCACGTTCCACTCTTTGGGGTTTGTTGTCGAAGTTTCTCGAGACGTGGGTCGCATGAGGGAGTTGGTGCAGAATCAACTGGTAGTAGGGGTGAAAGCTGCCCTTTCGCTTGTTCGGTTGCATCGCCCTGATGTTGATCTCGCGGAGGTGGCGGCTGGGCCGCCTTTTCAACCAGATTGTTGCCTCTGAGATATGCGCCAGCATTATGCGGCTGTTAGGCAATATGCCAAAGAGATCATGGATCTCTTCGAGCATCGGGCATACGTGATTCTTCAGAATAGATAGACCCTGTAAAAAGATAGATGTAAAACTTGTATATTTTCGAGTGGGCTTGTTATGCCCTTTTCTGTAAAGTTTATGTGTGCTAGCACGTGGTGCTTTTGTTGTGTGCATGTCCTTTTTATTAGCCTGACGTGGTCAGCTACTCAGGTTACATGCGTTATTCTCAGTCGACGACGTCGTGAGGTGAGGCGTAGCCCCCGAGCGTGTTATAGCGAAAAGTAATTGCAAAGTAAGAGAAATTTCCGGGCGAGGCACTTAGCTTTTATTCATATCATAACGAGGAGGTAATTGTTCGGCTGAGTAGCCTTGGCTAAGTAGCCTTATTGAAAGTATAGGGATAACTAGGGGTAGAAGCGTCGCAGACGTGCGATATTCTAGGGGTTGGAGTATTCGACTCCTGACGCGACGTCCATGAGGCGGTAAGCGCTGCCTGGGATTGCTTCTGTGACGATGTAGAGTCCTTCCCAGGGTGACTCGAGCTTTTTTGGCCGCTCTTGCTTGAGTCGTAGAACGAGGTCTCCTTCGACGAAGGACCGTGGGCGCAGCCGTCGGCTGTGGTAGTTGCGGAGGCTCTGCTGATAGACCGCTGAGCGAGTCGCGGTGATGTCGCGTGCCTCGTCAAGTGTGTCGACGGCGTCTTCGAGTGCGGCCATCGATTCGGCTTCGCTATAGGCGACGACCCGTGGGGTCTTGTAGCGTACTTCGGCAGGTAGTACGGCTTCGTCTCCGTGCACCATGAAGAAAGGTGTGAAGCCAGTTGCGCTGTTTCGGCGTTGTGCGTAGGCTCCAGAGGATGGAGGGTAGCTCCTCTACCTAGGCTCCCGCAAGCCGTTCGAGTGGGCTGAGCAGGCGTTTCTTGATGCCTCCGCCTATGAGGCCATTGGCCTTTTCGACCTGCTCGTTGGTCTGCGGGTGGGCCACTGAGGCGTATGATATGTTGATGCCAAGGCCCTCGCAGAAGTCCTGGAATTCCTTCGACATGAAGTTCGAGCCGTTGTCCGTGATGATGTTGTGCGGCACCCAGAACCTGTAGACTATGGACTCGAAGAACTTGACGGCCGTTTTGCCGCTTTGGTTGGTGACGGGCATGGCTTTGATCCACTTCGAGAACTTGTCAACTGCGACCAGGAGGTAGACGTGGCCTCCTTTCGAAGATTGGGTAGTTTGCCGATCATGTCAAGGCCCCATTGGGCGAAGGTCCAGGCCAGTGGTATGGGCCTGAGCTCTGATCCTGGTGCATGTGGCTTGTCCGTGAACCTTTGGCAGCCGTTGCACCTTCGAACGATGTCCTTGGCATCGTTCATGGCTATTGGCTAGTAGAATCCAGCTCGTAAAGCTTTTGCGACGAGGGCGCGGCTGCCTGCATGATGATCGCAGATGCCCTCATGGATGTCTTGGAGGATTGTTTTGCCATCACCGATGGTGACGCATCTTTGGAGTACACCCGAAATACTGCGCTTGTACAACTCGCCATTGTGGAGGGTGAAAGCTTTAGACCGACGAGATATGTGCCGGGCATCTGTCGGGTCATCGGGCAGTTCCTTGTTTAGCAGGTACCGAAGGTACGACTGCGTCCATGTATCCTCGATCGCCATGACCTGCATTAGGCTGACAAGTTCGACCTCTGTATCGAGCTTTTCGGGTCCTTCCTGTCCTTCGAGTAGCGCAACCCCCCGAGTGTTGTGCTTCTTCGGGTGATCCCTTGGGGAATTTCCTTTGATAGAGGGTATGCAAATTTGTTCGAGGAACACACCTAGCGGCACCCGTGCGCATGTGGAGCTGATGTTGGCGAGTCTATCAGACTCCTCGTTGCTTTCCCTTCCAACATGACGAAGCTCGCAGCCGTCGAAATCTCCTTCGAGTGAATTGTAGAGCGCGCAATACACGATCATGTTGGCAGCATGGACATCGCATTCATTCATCGTCTGCTGGATGACGAGGTTCGAGTCATTGTAGATGATTAGGCACGTAGCGCCGCAGATCTTGGCCATCCGCATCCCGTGGATGAGGGCTTCGTATTCGGCCTCGTTATTGGAGGCGCGAAATTTCATCCGAAGGACATATTTCATCTTATTGCCCTGGGGGATGTCAGTATGACACCAACTCCTGCTCCAGCTTCGCGCTTGGAGAAGTCAAAGTGCATCGTCCATGATTGCGTCATGTCCGGAGTATCCGGCAGCTGGAGTTCCATCCAGTGGACGAGGAAGTCAGGGAGGACCTAATATTTGATCGCCTTGCGCCGCTCGTAGACTATGTCTAGAGGGGATAGCTCGATGCCCCATAGGGCCACGCGTCCCGTGGCTTCGGGGTTGTTCAGGATGTTGGAAAATGGTGCTTCGTTAACAACCATTATCTGGTGCTCCTGGAAGTAGTGGCTCAGCCGACGAGCCGTCATGAATATGTTGTAGGCGAGCTTCTGGTAGTGAGGGTACCTCTGATTTGTTGGTGTCAGTACCTCGCTGAGGTAGTAGATTGGGCGTTGGACCCCGTGGGTCTTGCCATCTTCGGGTCGTTCAACCATGAGTACGGTGCTGACTACCTGGTGCGTAGCTGCAATGTATAGCAGCAGATGTTCTCGCTCCTTCGGCGTGACCAGGACATGCGAGATGGAGAGTAGCCGCTTGAGTGCCTCGAATACGTCGTCTGCTTCGGGTGTCCACTCAAACTTGTCCGCCTTGCACAATAGTTGGTAAAAGGGAAGGGCCTTCTCAACCATGCAGCTGATGAATCTTCTTAGCGCCGTGATGCGCCCAGCTAGTTGCTGGACACCTTTGAGGTTCTTCGGCTTCTCCATGGTCAGTATGGCTCGGATTTTCTTCGGGTTCGCCTCGATCCCTCGTTGGGAGATGAAGTAGCCGAGTAGCTGGCCAGATGGGACACCGAAGGCCCACTTTTTTGGATTCAACTTGATCTTGTAGTGATCAAGGTTATCGAACATCTCGCGGAGATCGTCGATCAGCGTCTTGGCTTCTCTGGTCTTGATGACTATGTCATCGACATAGACTTGGATGTTGCGACCGATCTGGTTCTTCAGACACGCCTGCATGCACCTCTGGTATGTGGCACCTGCATTCTTCATCCCGAAAGGCATGGTGTTGTAGCAGAACACTCCGAACGGCGTGATAAACGCTGTTTTCTCCTGATCTTCGACCTTCAGTCGAATCGGATTGTAGCCTGAGTAGGCGTCAAGGAAGGAGAGTTTCTCGCATCCTGCAGTCGAATAGATGATCTGATCGATCCAAGGGAGAGGGAAGTGGTCCTTGGGACAATGCTTGTTGAGTGACGTAAAGCCCACGCACATCCGTAGGATGTTCGTGTCCTTTTTGGGGACCAACACAGTGTTGTCCAGCCACTCGCTCTCCTTGATTTCTCGGATGAAGTTGGCATCGAGCAGTCTGTTGACTTCGACTCCAACTGCCTCGGCTCGTGGTTTGGACAGTCATCGGATTGACTGCTTGACTAGCCTTGCATCGGCGAACACATTAAGTGCGTGCTCGGCGAATTCCCTTGGAACTCCTGGCATGTCCGCAGGACACCAGGCAAAGATTTCCCAGCGCTCATGGAGGAATTCGATGAGCACGCTTTCCTATGCGGGGCTGAGGTCATTGGCGATCAGCGCCATCTTGGAGGCATCGGTAAGGTGGACCTGCACCTTCTTCGTGTTGACCGTGGAGTCGAACGACATATCGGGTGAGTTTTGCCTGGCGACTGGGGGTGCCCCGTTGTCTTTCACCTCTCGGAGCCTCGTGAGCTCCTCTTGCATGCCGAATGACTGGGAGATTCTGTTGAAATCTCTATCGCAGTGGTCCGATCGGGTGAAGCTTCCCTGGACCGTGATGACGCCCTTGGTCCTGGCATCTTGAGCAGCAGGTACGCATTGTGCGGTACTGCGAAGAATCTTGCGAACGCCACGTGTCCGAGGATAGCGTGGTACTGTGATGGCCAATCCACCACTTCAAACTCCAGCCGTTCGCATTGGAAGTTTTCGGGCTTGTAGAAGATGATGTCGAGCCATATTTTTCCCAGGGGGTAAATGCCCTTCCCTGGGACTATGCCGTGGAACGTTGTGTTGGATTGTTCCAAGCTGCACAGCGGGATATGCATTGCTGCGAGGGTGCTGGGGAACATCAGGTTGATGTCGTTGCCGCCGTCCATGAAGACGCGGCTCATTTTGAATCCTCCGTTCTGCGCCTCGAGCACCAGGGCAGCATGACCTGGGCAAGGGATTTGGAAGGGGTGATCCGAACGATCGAACATGATGCAGGACTCCGAGCCACTGAGGTACTCAGGGATGGCGGGCGGAGCGGTCACTGCGAGGCTAACCTGTCGGGTGATCTTATTTTGCACCCTATTGGTAGGGCATCCCTTCTGAATCATCAGGGACCCCTTTGGCGGCGGGTATCCGCGTGTGCCGTTGTTTGTTGTAGGTGCTGCTGCTGGATTCGACAGTCGCACGGGTGGTGGTGGAGGAGCTCCGTGGGCGACGTCACTTGGTGCGGGCCCGAACCCAGGGTTTACGATCTGGCGTCGCATTTGGGTGAACCCTCGCTGAGTTTCTAGAACTCGCGACAGTCCTTGAGCATGTGGCTGGCCTTCTTTTTGCCATCCTGCTTGTCGATGTGGAAGTGGATGGTGCAGGGACCCGACAACTTGTTGTATGCCGAGGATTCATCGTCACGGCCGCGACGCTGCCATGTTTGTGTGGGGCGTCCTCCGTCGTGGAAGTTTCCTCCGCGGTATCCTCTGTTGCTGCGGTTGTTGTCATTGCGGCGGTCGACGTGGCCATCCGCAACCATGTCGGGTCCGCCGCGATCGTCGTAGACATGCGATCTTCGTTTGCTACGACATTCGCGCCTGCGGCCGTATTCATCCTCGTCATCCGAATGTGCTCGGTGGAGGGAATCCTCGCCATTTGCCCACCTGTTGGCAATGTCCATGAGGTGGTCGAGTGTCTTGGGCTTGACGCGCCCAAGTTCTTCCTTGAAGTCCGGGCGCTTGATCCTATCCTTGAAGGCGTCGATCGTTCTCTCCTCGGAGATGTGTGCGGCGGAGTTTTTGATGTTGGACCAGTGCAAGATATATGAGCGAATGGATTCGCCCGTACGTTGAGTGCAGGCCCGCAGTTCCTCGATTGTGGCTGGCCTCTTGCTGGTGCCCTTAAAGTTTAGGATGAAACAGTACGCCAGTTCCTCCCAGCTTCGGATGGAGCCTGAGGATAGGCTACTGAGCCAGATCCGGGCTGCGCCTGTCAGCTGCAGCTAAAGGCATTGCAGGGCGGTGTTCTTGTTACCACCATGCAGTTTGACGGACGAGAGGTGATCGCTGAGCCAGGCCTTCGGGTCCTGTGTGCCGTCGAACTTCAGAGTGTTCGAATGAAGCTTGAAATTTTTCGGCATACATGTGCGCCGAATAGGTCTGCTGAAGCATCGGGCTCCGCATAGTTCTCAGTCGTCATCATCTTCGGATTCGGTTGAGCATGCGCGTTTGGCGCGTGCCTTGTCGACCATGCGCTGGGCGAGATCGTTTCGAGCGTCATAGTCGCTGCTGCGACGTCTTGGGCTCTTGCAATGTCGAGGTAGATCGTGCTCGTCCTCGTCGGATGAGGGTGTGGGGCTGCGGTTGAATCTGACCGCAACCTTTTTCTTCGGCTCCGTGGGAGCCTCTTCGTGGAGCGCAGCTCTGACGAGTCTGAGTCCGGCTAGCGCAGACTTGTGCATGGCACTCTTCGGGTCCCCCACCGGAGGTGGATGGGACGCGAGGTACATGGTGGCCGCCATGATCGCAGCCTGCGGTGTCTTGGGTATGACGTTGCCGTTGGCGTCCATCTCCATGAAGGACGTGTTGAGGGTTTTGGTGACCTCACGTCGTGCGGCGGGGTCCATGTGCTCTGTGCGAGAGCGATGCTTGTTGGCATGATTGCTGTGCGAGCTGGAGCCACCAAAGGCGGAGAGCGCAGCTCTCCGCGCGCTAGACTCCGAAGCCGCTTGCTTGCGTTTGTTGAGTACCTCTTGCGTCTTCACCTGCCGGTTGTGCTCGCCGATGAGGAGCAGGTGGTATGCCATCAGCAGATCCCGTGAAGCATTCACAGGTAGGATCTTGTTGTCCGCCACGGCTTCGCGTGCCTGGTGCCATCCTTCCTTGTTGAGGTTGATCCTCCGGTCGCCTTCGTTGGGCTGGAGGTTAGGGTTTCCTCTGTTTCCTCCGTTCCCGGCCTGCGGGTTGGGCGGTGGATTGGGTGGTGGGTTGGGTGCGCTCGAGCCTGGTGGCACCTCCGATTCACCTTGGATAACCACGGCGCATTGGTAGCGCCTATGGATTGGATCGCTGCTGACGCAACTTTCGGATCCGGAATCGTAGGTTCCTTCGTCTGATGGAAGGTCGCACAGATCTGAGTTGCAGTTGTTGTTGTCATAGGACTCATCTGTTAGCGTCGACGTGCATAGCACGCCGATGGGTGGGTCCCACGAAGCGGCTTGATGGATGGTGGAGGCACCCGCTCTGGGAGGCGGAGGGTGCCAGTCTGCCCCACCTGGAAGCAGAAGCTCCCGAACAGAATCTCGAACCCGTCGCCTACGGGCTCGAAATCCTTCATGGTGGCTGGCGAGTGGGCGGTGAAGTCGAAAGCGCCGAAGAGGATGTGGCTCTCCGTCGCCGATGAGTTGTAGATCGCTTCAGATTGGACCGTCACGATCGCACAATCAGCGCCCTCAGTTCCCACAAACGGCGCCAATTGACGAGGTTTAATCTCGTCAATGCCCATTGTTATGGACTTGGGTTTTGGAGAAGATGGGGATGTTGGAGATCGCGGAATGTTAGCAAACAAGCAACACGGGGACACGAGGTTTACCCAGGTTCAGGCCCCCGAAGGGAAAACCCTACTCCTGCTTGTCTTCTCTTGATTACAGCGGAACCGAAAATTACAGGGGTGCACAGATGCAATCTGGCGTGAGGTGTGTATGCGGTGAGAGGTGCCCTCCTCGCCATGCCCTCCTAACCTTTATATAGATAGGCAGGTCCCGAGCATAGGTCGAGTCGGTTACAGATTAGGGTTCGCCCATTTGAAATTCCATCTACTCTAGTCTTGTCCTCCAAGCATCCGAAAGCGTCATGGGCTTGGGCCACCCGAAACCTCCGCAGGCCGCGTATCTTGCAGTGGGCCTTCCCTCGGGTTGGACTAGGTATGCTGATGTTGTGTACCCGTGGGGTATAACCATGTCAATATGTGAGTACGTCTAGATAGTCATGCCACTACTTATAGAGTATAAAAGTAAATAAATAAGTAACTGATAAAAATGGTTTACCTTTTCCCCTCCATGACTGCTTGATTTAATCTTCCGAGAATATTTAAGGACTTTGTTTAAAAATAACAGTATTCATAAATTACTTGAATCATTTAAAATTATAATGGATTTTTCTGGCTAGCAAATTTTGTATATATGTAACCCTTAGTATAATTTATGGCTGTATGATATATGACATATAAATGATAGCCAAATTGTTTATTATTCTCAAAAGCACTTATTTTAGCTACAAAAGTTAATGATGGTTGATGTTTTTCAAAGAGCTCTTATACTTAGAATTTTTTTGTCTTTCGAATCCCCATCGGTATTTGCATATATATAGCATAACATAAGCATAATACTTAGAAAAAAATTTAGAAGAACCTATTAGGAGTGGAAATATTCCTAAGTATAAAACAACTCATGGCATACAATAAAATAGCATAGCACTTGTAAAATATTTCCTTTCTACTAAAAACGTCCTACACATGTATTCTACTATTTTGAAGAATAGACTAGGACAAATACATGAAGTCAGAATGATTTCCACACCTGGATGGAATGCTCCGCCCAAGTAAACCTAAACAATGAATTGAAGAAATGACACGTACATGCAAGAAAAAGTAGTATGATCAATCAGATCATCTGTCCAGATATACAACTGCGTAGAAGAGAATATTGGAATATAAATATATATATTGTATAAATATTTTAGTTTAGTTAACATAGCATTATCTTTCATTCATCCCACCAGCTAAGGCTCGATAAATATTTGTATTCAGTTGAGAGGTAAATTTTGTCATCTATCTATCTTCCAGGTACAAGGGCATCACACTGGGAAGGTATAATTTGACTTTTTGGATCCATGTATGATGGGGATATGCCTACCGGGGTATACCCAGCAGAACGTTTCCTACTGGCTCAAGCGCCAGCGAGTGGGCCTGCAGGACGGCGACTGGATCAAGATGAGGCGTGGACTCAAGCGACTGGAAGCTGAAGGCCCAAAAGCGTAGATAGGCCCAGTCGGACTAGGTCGTAGAATCACCGAATCCTTAACTAATTCGGTTGAGATCTGTAGACCCTAGGGAGGTGAGTCTATATAAACCTCCCTAGAGGATGTATAGAGGATACGTTCCATCATACACCCTAGCGACTCGCCGCCTAGTCGCCGAGCTCGCCCCATTGTACTCTCACAATAATAAAATCTAGCAGGAGTAGGTCTTTACCCACCGGGGGGCGAACCTGGGTAAACCCTTGTGTCTCAACCGTCATCTCGCACCGCAGATGGCTGGCCGCCCTTGCCCCATGTTCTACTACTCGCTGCCGATTGCAGCATCTGCTGTGGTCATTCCTACGACAGTGGCGCCCACCGTGGGGCCTGGCCGGTCAGGCCGGTGTTCTGCGGCGAGATCCAATCTGCCCATCAACGAGTCGATCGCCACCGGCCGCATGATCGCGATCGGCGAGATGCTCCAGATCTTGCCGAGCAGCTACGTCCCAGCGGCATGACCCGTCACGCATAGCATGATCCTGCCGGTCGGCACGATCAGCCTCTTTTTGTCGGCCTCACCGATGTCATCATCTCGGAGGACTCGGCTCGCATCCGCGAGTCGCCGCCACGCGACCGGCTCTCTGAGAGCCAGGTCCGCACGATCCACCGCCTCGCCTCCGAGTACGACTTGGCCCACAGCAACGTGGCCGAAACCACCGCAGCGGCGGAAGACGCGACCCTCAACGACGACGCCGATTCAGCGACCCCGGCGTCACTCGCCGGATCCATTGTCGCCACGTCACCCGCGGGCTCCATCACCCAGGCACATCGAAGACTTCGAGGATCCCTCTATCCTCGGGATCTTCGACTTCGATTCTGGGTCGGAGAACTCCGCCGACCTCTGCGACGGAACCGGTCGCCACGCCGCGACCTACATGGCAACTGGCGCCGATCGGCCAAAAGATTCGTTCTCCATGCCGATCCCTCCAAACGCGACGGCGACAGAGGTCGAGGAAATCCGCCTGAAGCTGGCGGAAGCAGTCCGCAAGGAACAAGCCGAGCGCGAAAAATTTCGCCTCGAGCAGGTGACAGCACAGGAGCTGTCGCGCTACCACCAGCTCCGAATCAGGTCGCGCCTAAACCCCACCGTCCAGGGGCACGCCCTGAATTTCGACGACGAGAATGACCCGGCCCGCGCGGCCGAGCGCGCGATCTGCGAGGACGCGTCCCCAGGAGGAAGCACTCGGCCCCCACCAGGGGCAACGGCCAATGGCGCCCCGCCACCACCCAACCGCGCACCCCCCAGGGACCAGCCAAGGATCGTGGTCTCCTCAAGGGAGCGAGACGCAAACGGACTCCCGCCGTTCTCCACCCCAATGGACAACCTCGTCGCGGGCCGAGCAGCAGTCGACAACATCACGGCCACTGGTGAAGGCGCCCTGCAGATCCAATACGCCAAGGCTCTGCTCGCCAAAGCGGTCGAGCAACAAAACGCAGGCGTCGACTCACAGGGTCGGATGTACTCACGTTCAACGGGCAGCAGAGCGGCCTCAAGCGGCCGCCCCATGGCGGCGAACACCCTCAACTGCCCGCCACCCGAACCACTACAGCTCCAACACCGACCCGCGAATGCGGCACTCTCCACCAACGACCCCCGGCCGGCGACCAACTTCATCGCCGCCAACGGGCAACCCGTCGACGCTCGCACCCACATCATCAACAACCAGAGCTGGCGCGCACGCCAGCCCGACGACCTGCGGCATACCCTCACCAACCGCCGCGACGGTGAGCCGAGGGGATCGCTGAGCCGACTCGGGCCCCGGTGCTTCAGATCGATGATCCGAGGCGAAAGATACCCGGCGAACTTCAAAGCGCCGAAGGAAATAGAGAAGTACGACCCTTCGTACGATCCCTCCGTGTGGCTGGATACCTACCTCATGGCGATGGGGATCGCCGGCCATACCGATCTACTAGCCGCCTGCTACCTCCCCCTGATGATGGAGGGGGCGTGCATGCAGTGGATTAACACTCTTCCCGCGGATAGCATCGACTCCTGGGAAGAGATGCACGAGGCCTTCGCCAGGCACTTCGAGGGTTCATACACCCGCGCCACCACCATCTAGGACCTGGAACAGTGCGTCCAGGGACCCCGCGAGTCGACCTGCAGCTGGGTCCAACGGTGGCAAGATCTGTGGTACAACGCGGTCGGCATCCACCCAGACACCGCGATCCACTGCTTCGAGACCTCGTGCCGCTACGAGCCCCTGGTCGCCAAGCTCAAACGAGCGTACCGCACACTCGACAACATACCGGATCTCCTGGAGATCGCAAAAAGGTACGCGGAGGAAGACCCAAACCAAGAAACCGACAACGAGTCGGGAGGACACCGCCGCACGAGTGGCCACGACAACGGGAGACGACCCGATCTACGCTACAGCAACACTCGCCTCATCGGCAAGCGCCGCAGTGACGGGCGAGTCGACTTCGTCGCCAACGCTGGATACACGCAGCGCGAGCCCAAGAGCTTCCGCTGCGACGGGGGACAACACTGCGATGGCGGCAACTACAAGACGAAGCCGAGGTTCGACCCCGTGGCCCTTCTTAACCAACCTTGCGTATTTCATAGCAGGGAAGGAAAGACTGCCACGCACACGACCGCCGACTGCCACTCTCTCAAGGAGATCGAGAAGGCACGACGCGCACGGGAAGACCCTGACAACAACCCGCCAAATGGCGGAAAATTCGGCAGCGTCCCCGGCTCGCTCCACACCTTCACCGGCTTCAACACGAAGCGCGAGAAGAAGGTCATCGCCCGCGCCGTCGCCGTCAATGCGGTGGCCCAGATAGATATCCCCCAGTTCCTCAACTGGACTGAGCAACCAATCACTTGGAGCCGCGCGGACCACTCACCACGGATCGAGTATCCGGGCCAAGTCGCCCTGGTGGTCAAGCCCAAAGTGGGAGACTACTGGCTCCCCAAAACATTGATGGACGACGGCAGCTCCATCAACATCCTGTACCTGGACACCTTCAGGCGACTGCGGCTCCTGTAGTCGATGACCGAGACGACCTACACCATGTTCCACGGTATTGTCCCCGGTCGGAAGGCGTACCCGATCGGCAAGGTGACGCTGCCAGTCACCTTTGGCACACCGGCAAACTTCCACACCGAGCGGATCGTCTTCGAGCTGGTGCCCTTCGACAGCCCCTACCACTGCGTCCTGGGGCACCAGGCGTTCGCCAAGTTCATGGCAGCACCCCACTACGCGTACAACGCGATGAAGCTACCCGGGCCGTGCGGCGTCATCACCATTCACGGCGACCCCGACATGGCCGCCGAGTGCGAGGCCAAAGGAGCTGAACTCGCCGACGCCGTCATCGCGGCAGAGGCCAACCACGCAGACGATCTCGCCAAGTACGCGAGCGGGGTCAACAATGACGACCCCACCATACTCAAGAAGCCCAACTCGAAGGGCGGCAACCCTACCGCCTTCGAGGCAACAACGCATACCCGCACCGTCGAGCTGGTCCCAGGCGACTCCAGCCAGACGGTGATGATCGGGACGGGCATGAGCCCAGCATAGGAAGGCGCGCTCATCGAGTTCCTCCGTGAGAACAGGGACATCTTCGCGTGGAAGCCCTCTGACATGCCTGGTGTCCCGAGGGAACTCGCTGAGCACAAACTCAACGCCGACCCCAAAGTGCGACCTGTCAAGCAGTCGCTGCGGCCCTTCAATGAAGAGCGCCGCCGAGCCATCGCCGAGGAGGTGCAGCATCTACTCACTGCAGGCTTCATCCGGCCAATCAAGTACTCCAAGTGGCTGGCAAACCCAGTCCTGGTCGAGAAGAAAAATGGGACCTGGAGGATGTGTATCGATTACACAAACTTAAACAGCGCCTGCCCGAAGGAGCAATTCGTCCTCTCGCGGATCGACCAAATCATCAATTCCACCGCGGGCTCGGAGTCGCTATGCTTCCTCGACGCCTACTCTGGGTACAACCAGATCAAAATGGCCGTCGAGGAAGAAGAGAAGACGGCGTTCATCACGCCATTCGGAGCCTTCTGCTACACTGCCATGACCTTCGGCCTCAAGAACACCGGGGCGACCTACCAGCGGTGCATGCAGGAGTGCCTTGCGAGCCAAATTGGCCATAATATCCACGTCTACATCGACGATGTGGTGGTGAAGTCCGCTCGCCAAAACGACCTACTCGCTGACCTGGCGAAAACATTCGCCAACCTGCGAAGTACAAGATAAAGCTAAACCCAGGCAAATGCACCTTCGGTGTACCAGCTGGACAGCTACTGGGATACGTTGTCTCCAAGCGCGGGATCGAAGCGAACCCCAAGAAGATCGACACGATAGCTCGACTCGGCAAACCCGAGTGCCTGCGCGACGTCCAAAAGCTGGCGGGGCGAGTCGCGGCTCTCAGTCGCTTCATCCCCCGGTTGGGCGAAAAGGCGATGCCCCTCTACCGCCTAATGTGCAAGAACCCCACCTTCCAGTGGGACAAGGAGGCAGTTGACGCGCTCCGCGACCTCAAGAAGCTGCTACTCGCAGCACCGCTACTCGCCGCCCCCGTCGACAAGGAACCCATGCTGGTCTACGTCGCGGCTTCCGAGCGCGTCGTCAGCGCCGTCATGGTCGTCGAACGACCAGAGGAAGGAAAGGAGCGCCCGGTGCAGCGACCCGTGTACTACATTAGCGAAGTCCTCACCGAGTCGCGCCAGCGCTACCCGCAATACCAGAAATTGGTATACGCGGTCTTCAGAGCACAGTGGCGACTGCCGTACTACTTCCAAGAGCACCCGATAACGGTCGTCTCCTCAACACCGTTGCAGGATATCATCCGCAACCGTGAGGCGACTGGGCGAGTCGCCAAGTGGTCCGTCGAGATCGGCGTCCACAACATCAAGTACGAACCGTGCAAGGCGATCAAGTCACAGGCTCTCGTAGACTTCATCGCCGACTGGGAGGAGGCCCAGCAGCCAGAGAAGCTGCCATACCTCCATTACTGGAGCTTACACTTCGACGGCTCCAAGAACACGGATGGTGTAAGAGCAGGGATTGTGCTAACCTCTCCGAAGGGCGACAAGCTCCGCTACGTCCTCTGCCTCGACTTCACCCCCTGCACCAACAACATGGCCGAGTACGAGGCGCTACTCCACGGCATGCGAGCTGCCAAGGAGATGAACGTCAACCGCCTACGCTGCTACAGAGACTCCGACCTCGTCGCCGGGCAAGTCCCTGGCAGCTGCGACGCCGTCTCCCCCACCATGGCGGCATACCGCCAAGCAGTGGACAAGCTGGGTGGACACTTCACAGGCTACTCCGTCGAGTGGATTGACAGGCGGAAGAACGAAGAGGCCAATGCACTCTCTCGCATCGGCTCGGCTCGACTCACACCACCCGCCGGCGTCTTCCTTGACACCATCACCAAGCCTTCCGTCTCCCCCCAAGGGAGATCGACATCGGAATCCCGCTCCAACCAGAGGTAGCCCTGGTCGCACTAATCGCCGAGCCAAACGACTGGACCGCACCATACATTGCCTACTTGGAGGGAGGCACCCTGCCAGCGGATGAAACGGACGCCCGGATGATAGCACGCCGCTGCAAATCCTTCGTCATCATCAATGGCTAGCTCCACAAGCGCAGCGTGACCGGCATGTTCCAACGCTGCGTTCAACCCGCTGAAGGACGCAAAATCCTCCAAGACATTCACTCCGGCGACTGCGGCCACCACGCCGGCGCCCGCTCTCTGGTCGCAAAGGCTATGCGACACGGCTTCTACTGGCCCACCGCACACGCAGACGCTGTCGAAATTGTCCAGCGGTGCGTCGGCTGCCAGAAATACGCCAACCAGACTCACGTGCCGAGCTCGGCGCTCAAGACAATCCCCATCACCTGGCCGTTCTCCGTATGGGGCATGGACATGGTAGGCCCCTTCAAGAAGGCCCCCTCCGGCTTCACCCACCTCCTAGTCGCAGTCGACAATTCACAAAATGGGTGGAGGCCAAGCCAGTCCGCAAATGCGACGGGAAGACCGCCACCAAGTTCCTACGCGAGCTCATCTATCGCTACGGGTTCCCAAACAGCATCATCACGGACAACGGCACCAATTTTGCCAAAGGAGCCATGGCCGAGTTCTGCGAGGAACACCACATTCGACTCGACCTCGCCTCAGTCGCTCACCCGGAGTCCAACGGCTAGGCGGAACGCGCCAATCAGAGCATCCTCCATGGCCTGAAGCCATGGCTCCAAGTACCATTCGAGCGCACCGCCGGGTGCTGGGTCGAGGAGCTACCCTCCGTCATCTTGGGCATCCGCACCTCCGTCAATAGGTCGATAGGATTTACACCCTTCTTCATGGTGTACGGCGCCGAGGCAGTCATGCCCACCGACGTCGAGCACGACTCGCCAAGGGTGGTCAACTACACGGAGGCCGCAAACGAACTCGCACGACAAGATGGAGTCGACCAGCTCGACGAGGCACGCAACCTAGCTCGCTCCCGCACCGCCATCTACCAGCAAGGGCTCCGCTGCTACCATAGCCGGCGAGTAAGGACTTGCACTTTCCAAGAAGGCGACCTGATACTACGCCTCATCCAGGACAAGAAGGGCATGCACAAGCTCTCCCCCCTGGGAGGGACCATTCGCCATAGGGCGAGTCCTAGGCAATGACGCCTACTACCTCACCGACGTCCGAGGAGACGGGAAACTCGACGTCAAGCAGCCGTGGAATGTAAACCTCCTACGGAAGTTCTACTCCTAGAACTCCATACATGTACTCTCCACCCGCTATGAAATAAAACAGATCAGTTACCGCAAAATTGTGTCTACTCTCCACATCTTGTGCCACTCGCACTCGTAATAACAACGTTATGCTATTCGCAGAAGTCAACCTCTGGTAAAGCAACCGGCACGGCCAAGTAGTGCGGTACGGGGGCACTGGGAAACCCTAGGCCCCGTAACGTCCACGAAAAACGCCAACCCGGAGCCCCATTGGAGTCGCCTAGCTCGACTGGCTTACCGAGCCAAGACAACTGCCCTCGCTCCTCACAGCGACCAAGGTCCTCCGCATCCTTGGCACAGCGACTCGAACGGCCAAATACCATGCTCGGGGACTAACATCCAGTCAAATACGAGCGGCTAGGGAAAAAATGCCCAGTATGAGAGCGTGCCCAGGACTCGCGATGCGACTGATCCTTCGGGTCAGGCAGGAGTGACGCGCTTACTCTAACGCGCTTAGTCCTCACCTACCTTGGAGCTGCGACTAGAACCACCAAGTACCATGCTCGGGGACTCGGCTAACCGACCTCATTCGCGCACGGGAAAACGGTCAAGTAAAGAGCACCCATGGGAGTCGCCCTGCGACTGGCTTTCCGAGCTCTAGCGAGTCGACCTCAAACCATTAAAAATTTGCAAACACATAACAAACGAGGTAAACCTCATAAAAAGGGCGGACGCGCTCGGGGACTCGTTCAATCAAAATCCAAAATCACAAAGCAAATGACAAAACAACACGAATTTCCTTTATAGCAGCACAAAGTTGTTCCAAAATACAACGAAAGTTCAATAGCTATTTCGTACTAACGCCCAAGGGCACAACGCTTCTACTCTGCAGGTTTTGACGCTGACTCGCCGCCACCCCTGCAGTTACGGATGAAGGGCACGTACGGGTTCGACGGGTACATCGTCAACTCGCCCGCCATCGCCGCACGGAACGGCTGCTCGACCTTGAAGTCCCGATGCTTCGGTTCGGGATCGTTGGGGGCGACAATCGTCTCCTGATAGGGGAGGAGGTCGCCCATCGCCCAAACGCGATCGGAATACACCGCGGCCTGGTCCGTCAGCTTCAGCACTTCGGCAATCTCCACAGAGCCCATGGACGAGGGGTAGCCGCTCGTCACATCGTCAAGGTCGAAGTCCTCCGGGAAATGAGCAAGCCCAAGGCTGAGCGCCGTCGCCGCCCCGCGCCGGAAGGCCGACCGCGTCATGAATTCGATGACTGACGGAGCCTTCTCCAGGTAGCGCCATACCTCTACGAGGTCGCTGGGGATCACCTCCGTGGGCGATATCTCCTGAAGATATGCTCGAATGCAAGTCACGGACAACGCGGCCGAGTCGACCAGAGTGGTCACACACTGCCGCGCGTCGCATGATTGCGCCTCCTCCGAGCTATCAGTAATCCGGCCTGTGGAACAGAAGTAGGCAGTAAGCACACCAATGATTTCACGACGCAGTTGTTGCAGGCAGAAGGAAGAGGAAGAAAGGGTTACCAATTAGCGGACGACAGAGGCCCGTGATGAAGCTTTGAAGAGAGGAGAAGTCGTTCTGCAGCCCAGCAACGAGTGCGTCAGACACTTTCTGCTCTTCAGCGGCAGCCGTAACGGTCGCTTTTGCACGCCCCTCCGCTGCACTCTCTTCCGCCCTCGCTTCCTTGAGCTCACGCTCTAGGTCAGTGACCCGCTTTTCGGCCACGCTCAAAGCAGATTGAGCCGTTGTCAATTCACCCACCGGGACAAGGCCCCGACGGACCTCCTCTGCCTCGACTGCAATTGTTTGAAGCCCCTTGTTCGTTTCCTGGACGGCAACGAGTTCCTTCTCCAAGCGACACTTTGCAGCAAGCCGATCGGTCGATTCGCGCTGCAGGCCCTGCGCACAAACTGCAATGTCAACAACAACGAAATTCCTAAGTGCCCACTCGCTGAAATTCAGCGACTAGGCACTCGGGGACTGGACATTGAAAATCCTAAGTGCCCACCCGCTGAAATTCAACGATTAGGCACTGGGGGACTGGATATTGAAAATCCTAAGTGCCCACCCGCTGAAATTAAGCGATTAGGCACTCGGGGACTGGACGACATAAAAACATTAAGAATCTGACCACTGAAATTCAGTGGCCCGATCCTCGGGGACTGGACATACCTGGATGGTAGCGCCTAGCATGCCGTGAAGCTCCAGTGCGTCCACAGATGCAAGCACGACCGGAGTGTGGCCGCGACGCTGTTCGACCTCCACCTCGGCGACCCCAGGCATCCGGCTCGTTGGCGTCGAGCCACTCGTTGCGGCCGCCTTCGCCATGAATCGAGGGAAGGTCGCTGCAGATGCCGCGGCGCCGCTCGGAGTCGGCTCGGCCACGTCGGGTGAGGCAACAACCCCCTTGGTCTTCGAGGCCACTTCCGCCGCAGTCGGAGGTTCGCTTGGAGCAACCGCCGGGTCATCAGAGACCGTGACAACGTCGTCGCCTTTCGCCCTCCTGACACCTTCGGCGGGAGCAGCGACTTCGTCGGTCTTCCTCTTCCGCGAGGAGTCCACCTCGGTGACGACTGGCGGAACCTTGGCCACGGAAGGATGGCCAATCTTTTTAACACCAGTCCTGTGAAACAACGATATGAATAAGATTGTCCGACTACAACAAAAAACAGGCAGATGAACAACACTTACTTGGCGACTTGTATGAATCGCAGTCCGGTGCGGATGCTAGCCGGCTTTTCCAACTCGGGCCCCAGCCTCCGAGTGAGGCCCGTCTCGAACACATCGTGTGCCCAAGACACTGACGGCCTCTTTGAAGACGAAGCCGCGACAGGAGCCTCCGCGATAATTGCCGCGGGAGCCTCCCTTGGAGGCGAGGCCCCTGCGGCTAGAGCATCGCCCAAACCAGCGATTGGGGGGAATGGAGGTGGTAACGACGCCAGCGGTGCCTCGTCCATGGGGGCGGTAGCGTCCGGCGACACGGTCGCGTGTGTTGAAGATATGCCCAAGAGGCAATAATAAAGTGGTTATTATCATATCTTCATACTTATGATAAATGTTTACATACCATGCTATAATTGTATTAAACGGAAACATTAATACTTGTGTGATTTGTAAACATAAAAAGAGTCCCTAGTAAAGCCTCTTGTTAAACTAGCTTGTTGGTTAATATATGATCATGGTTTCCTGATCGTGAACATAGAGATGTTATTAACAACAGGGTCATATCATTAGGAGAATGATATGATGGACATACTCCTATAGTTAAGCGTAGCATAAAGATCAAGTCATTTAATATAGTTCGTTTGCTATAAGCTTTCTGATACATAGTAACCTGATTCCTTCGACCATGAGGTCATGCATATCACCTTTACCGGAAGAATGCTTTGATGACATCAAACACCACACCGTAACAGGGTGGCTATAAAGGTGGCATTGAGTGTTCGAAAAGTATTGGTTGAGACACATGGATCAAGAGTGGGATTTGTCCATCCATATGACGGATAGATATACTCTGGGCCCTCTCGGTGGAATGTCATCCAATTAGCTTGCAAGCATGTGACTGGCTCACAAGGGATCACATACCACGGGAACGAGAAAAGAGTACTTATCAATAACGAGGTTGAACTAGGTATGCAAAGATACCGACGATCATAACCTCGGATAAGTAAAATATCGTGAGACAAAGGGAAGTTGGTATCGTATGTAAGTGGTTCATTCGATCGCAAAGTAATCGTAGAAATATGTGGGAGCCATATGAATTTCCAGATTCCTCTATTGGTTATTGATCGGAGAAGTGTCTCGATCATGTCCGCATAATTCACGAACCGTAGGGAGACACACTTAAGGATTCGACGTTGTTTGAGTAGTTATGGAATGATGAGAAAGAGACCGAATGTTGTTCGGAGTCTCGGATAGGATCCGGGATATCACGAGGAGATCCGGAATGGTCCGGAGAATAAGATTCATATAAGGAAAGTCCCGTTTCGGAGTTGGGGAATGATTCCGGTGTTTTCATCGGGAACATTCTAGAAGGTTCTGGAATGTCCGGCACTCGGGGGGGAAGGGGTACATGAATGTGTTATATCAAGTTGGTATGATTGCATCATATACTAAGTGCCATCGCTGTTCCAAATCAAGGATTAATTCAAATCCTAGTTTGAAAAGTCAAATAGCTAAATTGAAAAGTCAAACGGCTAAATTTGGAAAGTGGAAAAGAGGAGGAGGAGGTGAAACCGAGTTGCGGAAGGAGTCCTCCTCCCCAAGCCGGCGCACCACCCAAGCCGAGTTGGGGAGGGACTCCACTCCCTCCCCTTGGCCGCCGGCCCCTCCACCTATAAAGGGAGGGGCAGGGCTGCCCCTCCTAACACACAAGTCCCTCTCCTCTAAACCTAAACCCTAGCCACAGCCTAGGGATTTCTCCCAAGCCGTCAAGTTAGAGCTTCTAATTGCCCTAGCCTCCGGTTTAGAGCCTTCTAATTGGTGTGTCTAAACCCTAGATCACCAAAGCTCTCTCATAATCCACCATACTCGCTCTGGCTTAAGGCGAAGCCCTGCGAGATCTCCCCTCTACTTCCGGTACCACGCCGTTGTGCTGCCGGAATCGCGAGGAGAGTGCTACAACCTCCGCTGCCTGCTGGAACAAGGGAGAGGAAGGTCTTCATCGAGTACCGAACGTGTGACCGACTGCGGGAGCGCTGCCGGAACGCGGCGCCGGAAGGATCGTCTACGCGATCTTGAGATCGGAAAGAGTACGACTACATCACCCACGAGAATCTGCTCTCGTTAACCGCTTTAGAATCTTCGAGGGTGAGTTCCTCTATCGACTCGTTGCTACAATATAGTAGATAGATCTTGGCTTGATCATAGATTAGATCTTGATTGTGTGTTCATGCGGTAGAATTTTTTTGTTTTTCATGCTACGAACCCCTACAGTGGTATCAGAGCCGTGTCTATATGTAGATCTGTTGCACGAGTAGAACACAATGGTCATTGTGGGCGTTGATGCTTTTATTGTCGATTGCTTCTTGTGTACTTTGCATCTTGCGGTATGTTGGGATGAAGCGGCCCGGGCTAACCTTACATGACATCGTTCATGAGACTTGCTCCACGCTTGACATGCAACTTGTATTGCATAAGTGGCTTTGCGGGTGCCTGTTTCTCCTAGCATAGTTAAGATCCAATTTACAACAGGTGATTAACAATACTAGTATCAATGTTGTGGTTCATGTTCGTAAGTTAGAACGACACTTATTAACAGCCCCAAACCACGTAAAATATGCAAAGAAAGTAGAGGCGTCTAACTTTGTTTTGCAGGGGTGTGCAGTGATGTGATATGGCCATAATTGTGATTATATATGATGTATGCAATGTTCCTTATTGTAAGTCGGCAACCGGCAGGAGCCATATGGTTGTCTTTAATTTCTGTTAAGACCCGCATGTCTATTCAAAGTAGTTGTAATAGTTGAAGCTGGTGGACGACAACCATGAAGAAGCGTCATTGACCTTGATGCTATGCCGGTGATGATGGAGATCATGTTCGTGCTTGAAGATGGAGATCGGAAGCACAAAGAAGAAAGGCCATATCATATCACATATTATGAATTGCATGTGATGTTAATCCTTTATGCATCTTGTATTGCTTAGTAGACGACGGTAGCATTATAAGATGATCCCTCATGCACATAAATTTCAAGTTCTAAAGTGTTCACCCTTAGTATGCACCGTTGCTAAAGCTTGTTGTTTCGAAGCACCACGTGATGATCAGGTGTGTTAGATTCCGCAAGTGTATACAACGTAAGCAAGCCAGATTTGCTTATGCGGAAGCTAAGGTTTGATCTTGACGAGCCTAGCATGTACAGACATGGTCTCAGGAACACGGATCACCGAAAGGTAAAGCATGAGTCATATAGTAGATATGATGAACATGTTGATTGTTCGCCATTGAAGCTACATCAACTCTCGTGATGATCGGTTTTGATGTGGTGGATTTGGTTCGTGTGATCACTAAAACAATGTGAGGGATATTGTTTTGAGTGGGAGTTCAACGGCAATATGATTAAAAGTTGAACACTATTTATCATAAATTAAATCAAAGTGAATTTGCATAGTTGTTGTAGTCATTGGCATCCGTTTACCACCTTGTGCTTAGTTTTAATTGAGATGATAGAACTATAGAATTCTGGTTAGTTACTTTACGAACTGGTATCGTATTGTTTTGAAGTGTTAATCTAAAGTTTAAAAGTCCTATTGCAAACTTTCAGTAAGTTCCGGTTACTCCATGAAGTTTAATAATTGGTATTAAAACAAGAGTGACAATTCCAAAAGTTAGTGTATGAGTATCATGTTTGTCTCCATGATTCTTGATATTCAAAGGATTGTATTAATATCAAGGTTATCTAGGATCTGAAAGAGTTGTTTCAGAAACCATGATGTGTGGAAGATATTGTGATATCTGAAACGAAGTTTTGGTTGCAACATGATAGAGTATAATATGGCAAAAGTCATGTTCTCGTATTTAATGAGGATTTGCAAAAGGTTGAAGACACTAGTTGTCCTAATCCTCCAAAATGTTTTGGAGAGCAACATTATACTCACAGTTCACCGTTATAAGCTAAAAGTAGCTTGATCATGGATAATTCCATGATAAGGGTGAATATTTGATGTAGGTAAAGTGTTTACTACACCAATAGATTACTAAAGAAAGGAATTTGAAAGAACACCAAACATTTGATGATGGTGATCTACTTCAAAGTGCAAGTCCAAAGACATTGGTATTTAATTATACACGCTTTGGACTATGTGTCATATGTATGACTCCACTGTTGATGTTGATAGATTCTTTCAAACAGAAAATAAATACTGAAAGAGAATCTCATAAATATATGGCAGAAAAGAAAAGACTAGAATTGTTCAGTTTAAGTATATAAATGTTATACATGTTATGGCTATATTCTTTGCTTATTAAACAATGTGGTTCTTAAGTATTTGATACTGAATTTGTTGGTGTGAATCGTCATACGAAACAACACAATTCATGAACTACAATGGCCTAAGTAACTAGCAAAAGAATATGTGATGATGTTCATCGAGAACAAATAAAGGGTTATTGTGTTGCTCGTTAAACATCAAAGCTTGCCTTCAAGATTTGTTTTATCAGGTATTATGAGAACAAAAGGGTTGTTCAAATAATTGCCGTAATCCATAAAAGATGGATGATTTACAAATCTCGTTGGATAAATCACATCCATAAAACTAGTGCTAAAAATGTCGAAAGACAAATTGATTGAAAGATCACTTAGGAAGTGACATCGCTGTTTAAATTATATTGGAAAGAAAACATGAAGAAACTCCATGTGGATGGAATTTTGGAGTGTTTTGATTTTTGATCACATGACGCTTGTGAAACTTTCCTAGAGATAATTAAAACTTCGTTCATAGGCCAAAAGGGAACGAATGGCTAGCTTATTGGAACTTGTACATATTATTGTATGAAATCCATTATATGTAGTCAAGAGCGATGGATTTCAACTTCATATGCTTTCTCCGAAAATTTGAGTGAATATATGAATATTTACTTAATAAGGATGAAGTATGAAACATTTGAAAAGTTCAAAATGAAGTGCAAAATCATTGTAATAAGAATATAAATAGTTTATGATAAAGATCATAAAGGAAGATATTTGAGTTACAAGTTTAGCATAATACCTAAGATTTAAGGAATCGTTCTGTGGATTTGCATTTCCCGAAACACCATAAGAGTATGGAGCGTTCGAGATATGTAATTAAAACCTTGTTTGCCATGGTAAGATCAAAGGTGTAATTCATAGAACTGCCATTATATTTTAAAGATTAAAAGCTTTAGAGACTACCGTTTTCCACTGAAAAGAGCTCCATCATAATCCGCTGAAATGACACCATATAAAGTTATGGTTTGGGATAAAATCCAAGTAGTCCTTTCTTAAACATTGGTATGCTATGCATAAGAAAGATGTTTGCAACCAAAGTCAGATGAAACTGTCTTTGTATTACTGTTAAGTATTCCTCCATAAACACCGGAGACAAAAGTGTTTGTCGCTTAGAACGTCAAGTTTCTTTGAGAAGGAATTTTTCGTGAAAAGATAAGTGGGAGGACAATAGAACATTGATAAGGTTAAAGGAACCTTAGCTATATGTGCAAAGTTGCGCAGCGCCAAAAAGTGTTCCGGAGGCAGCAACAATGCTCATGGCTCACATGCCTCAAAGGTTGCGGTCACGGAGGTCTAAAGTTTCTATTGAACCAAGTAGGTCGAGTAAACAATCAAATACCAAGATTTGAGGGTTGAATCATTATTTGAGAATAATGAACGGACTACATGCAAAGAAGTGATGATGGGCCCTGACTCCGTCAAATGGCTTGAAGCCATAAAATCCGTGATAGTTCCATACATGAGAAATCAAGTTTTAAACTTGAAGGACCCTCGAGAAAGGTGTAAGACCTTACAGTTGTGTTTGGATCTATAAAGAAGTAGACATGGATGTTTCACATCTATGAAATAGTCGACATGTTGGGAAAGAGTTAACAAAAATGTTCAAAGGTTGACTATGACAAGATTTTGATCTTTCATAGCGATATTTAGTCTAGACGGATTAATATAGCAACCACTACATATAATTTTGTTATGTGGTAGTTGAATAAACAAAACAAGTTCTTCTAATAGAAGGGTTACCTAGGACGTGTGCATGACACGGTCCAAAGGGTTTTGTTAAATCAAAGGATGCTAAATGCATATGCAAACTTCAATGGTTGAAGTAAGCATAGCGGAGTTGGAATCTTCACTATGATGAAACTGCTAAAAGAGTTTAATTTCATCGGAGACAATGAAAATGCTTGCATTTGCAAGAAATTAAGTGGGAGCGCTAAGACATATTCCTAATACATTATGTGGAGGACATATTGTTGATTAGAAATGATGTATCTTTTATTAACACATATTAAGAATTTCATCCTGATGAAAGACTTAGGCAAAACCCAAATATTTAGCATCAATAGACGCTAATATGGTTGTGCCGAACGTACATAAATGATGTATTGAATGAGTTCAATATAGAAACTACAATAAAGGTTCTTGTCACACAGAAAGGATTGAATGAGTTCAATATTGATGATATATTCAAGTGTATTGACATTTGGTAAGTGAAACAAAGATTCAAGTATAAATTGATACTTGATGTATGAAATCACAAAGAGTATTTATATCAATCATACTGTGATATGTACAAATCCAGATATGTCCTATGCTCTAAATGTTATGAGCATATACCAGAATGATTCATAAGATGATCATTGGACGATAGTAAGGATATTCTTATGATCTTTTGGAAGAACTAAGAGTATATTATTTGTAGAAGTGACAAATAGATGGTTAGTTCATTGTAAAAGTACTACATTGATACTAGTTTTGTCACAGAGTACAAATTAAGTTTATCTCAATCTAAACTAAGGGTGGCACAATATAATGGAAAGTGAGTTCCATAATGGATTTGGATGAGTTCCAAAGTTAAGACATTGTGATAGATACTACAACAAAAGGCTAATTATATGACTGCTATAATAGCAGCTAAAGAGGGCATTTGTGTCAAGTAGTTTGTTGTCAAACTAGGTGTAGTTCACAGCGGGATAATACTATGAAGATATATTGTACGACAATATTATCAACATGTTTTAACCCCAATGAACTAAAGGTCTCATCGAAGGACCAAAATTATACAAAGCCATCTCATTAGAGAATGAGTGATGCGTAGAGACGCAAAGACATGCAATTACACACGGACCTGGAAGTGTCAGATCCGGAGATCAGTTGACCACTAGCAATCGTGTACATACAACACCAGAAAGCCATAGGTGTTGAATACACAAAGGTTTGAAACTAGATTATTGACTCTAGTGCAAGTGGGAGACTATTGGAGATATGCCCAAGAGGCAATAATAAAGTGGTTATTATCATATCTTCATACTTATGATAAATGTTTACATACCATGCTATAATTGTATTAAACGAAAACATTAATACTTGTGTGATTTGTAAACATAAAAAGAGTCCCTAGTAAAGCCTCTTGTTAAACTAGCTTGTTGGTTAATATATGATCATGGTTTCCTGATCGTGAACATAGAGATGTTATTAACAACAGGGTCATATCATTAGGAGAATGATATGATGGACATACTCCTATAGTTAAGCGTAGCATAAAGATCAAGTCATTTAATATAGTTCGTTTGCTATAAGCTTTCTGATACATAGTAACCTGATTCCTTCGACCATGAGGTCATGCATATCACCTTTACCGGAAGAATGCTTTGATGACATCAAACACCACACCGTAACAGGGTGGCTATAAAGGTGGCATTGAGTGTTCGGAAAGTATTGGTTGAGACACATGGATCAAGAGTGGGATTTGTCCATCCATATGACGGATAGATATACTCTGGGCCCTCTCGGTGGAATGTCATCCAATTAGCTTGCAAGCATGTGACTGGCTCACAAGGGATCACATACCACGGGAACGAGAAAAGAGTACTTATCAGTAACGAGGTTGAACTAGGTATGCAGAGATACCGATGATCATAACCTCGGATAAGTAAAATATCGTGAGACAAAGGGAAGTTGGTATCGTATGTAAGTGGTTCATTCGATCGCAAAGTAATCATAGAAATATGTGGGAGCCATATGAATTTCCAGATTCCTCTATTGGTTATTGATCGGAGAAGTGTCTCGATCATGTCCGCATAATTCACGAACCGTAGGGAGACACACTTAAGGATTCAACGTTGTTTGAGTAGTTATGGAATGATGATAAAGAGACCGAATGTTGTTCGGAGTCTCGGATAGGATCCGGGATATCACGAGGAGATCCGGAATGGTCCGGAGAATAAGATTCATATAAGGAAAGTCCCGTTTCGGAGTTGGGGAATGATTCCGGTGTTTTCATCGGGAACATTCTAGAAGGTTCCGGAATGTCCGGCACTCCGGGGGGGAAGGGGTACATGAATGTGTTATATCAAGTTGGTATGATTGCATCATATACTAAGTGTCATCGCTGTTCCAAATCAAGGATTAATTCAAATCCTAGTTTGAAAAGTCAAATAGCTAAATTGAAAAGTCAAACGGCTAAATTTGGAAAGTGGAAAAGAGGAGGAGGAGGTGAAACCGAGTTGGGGAAGGAGTCCTCCTCCCCAAGCCGGCGCACCACCCAAGCCGAGTTGGGGAGGGACTCCACTCCCTCCCCTTGGCCGCCGGCCCCTCCACCTATAAAGGGAGGGGCAGGGCTGCCCCTCCTAACACACAAGTCCCTCTCCTCTAAACCTAAACCCTAGCCACAGCCTAGGGATTTCTCCCAAGCCGTCAAGTTAGAGCTTCTAATTGCCCTAGCCTCCGGTTTAGAGCCTTCTAATTGGTGTGTCTAAACCCTAGATCACCAAAGCTCTCTCATACTCCACCATACTCGCTCCGGCTTAAGGCGAAGCCCTGCGAGATCTCCCCTCTACTTCCGGTACCACGCCGTTGTGCTGCCGGAATCGCGAGGAGAGTGCTACAACCTCCGCTGCCTGCTGGAACAAGGGAGAGGAAGGTCTTCATCGAGTACCGAACGTGTGACCGACTGCGGGAGCGCTGCCGGAACGCGGCGCCGGAAGGATCGTCTACGCGATCTTGAGATCGGAAAGAGTACGACTACATCACCCACGAGAATCTGCTCTCGTTAACCGCTTTGGAATCTTCGAGGGTGAGTTCCTCTATCGACTCGTTGCTACAATCTAGTAGATAGATCTTGGCTTGATCATAGATTAGATCTTGATTGTGTGTTCATGCGGTAGAATTTTTTTGTTTTCCATGCTACGAACCCCTACAGCGTGTGCCTCTGTGTCCCTAGCCGAGCTGGTGGCATCGAAACTGGTCGCAGATCGGGGCGGAGATATCCGCTTCGCCGGCTTCGCCTTTTTCTTCGGCGGAGCCGCCGTCTTCTTCTTCGACGGGAAGCTTGTCGTCGTCATCTTCGTGAGGCTCGAGGCTTTTACTCGCTTCGAGCTCGCGCTGGTGTTGCCCGCGGGTCTTGTGAACTGTGGGGGCAGCGACTTCCATGGGTTCGTCTTCGTCGTCATCGTCATCATCACCCTCATCGCTCTCGGCGTCGCCTTTGATGGGTGATGACTCACTCCCGTCTTGGACGGACGAGCTCGAGTTCTCGTCGTCTGCGGGTGGGAGCCATCCTTCTACCACTTGGAACAACTACAATAAAAACAAAACAACGGTAGCACAACCGCAAATGCATTTTCTGCGACTGCGAGTGGTGACGAAATGACGGCTTACCGTCGGAGCTGGGCGCCTTGCAGTGTAGGGGGCGACCCCGGCCTTCGCGTCAAGATACACCGCCTGGGTAATCTTCTTCAAGGCCAGGGTGTAGTCTTCGAGATGCCATTCGGCGAAGGAGGACTTCGTCGGGTCGTCCTTACCCGTGTACTCATACATGTAGTGGTCGCGGCGGGCCAAGAGCATGAGGCGCCGGCCAAACCAGCAGTTGTAGAGGTTGATGATCTGGAGGCCCTTCTTCTTCAGGCCGCGGATGGTCTGCAGCATTTCATCGACAACCATCCGTTGATCCAGCGGGAGCTTGACGACCTGGAGTCGACGCGGTTTGGGCCGGTCGGCGGAGTACCTTGGAAGCGCCACTTCGCCGTCTGGAGTCGACTCGGTGACATAGAACCAGGACTTCTTCCATTCGTTCGCCGCCTTGGCGGGCAGTATCAGTTCCAAGAACGACGCCTTCGACTTCAGCTGGAATGTCAGGCCGCCCGCGGCTAGCATCGGGCCGCCTAACTCTTCGCGGCAGATTCTCCCATGGAACAGATCTTGCCACAGGGGGGAGTAGGGCCTGCAGCCCAGATAGCACTCGCAGAATGCCACGAAGATGGCGAGCTGCTCGATACTATGCGGACCTAGATCCGATGGCTGGATCCCGTAGTAGGCGCAGAAACGCCGGAAGAAGAGGGAAGTAGGAAAGCCTAGCCCCCGCTCTAGGTGGCTGGTGAAGCAGATGAACTCTCCCACGCACGGGTTCGGAGTCTCTACTGCGGCCGCGGGGATGCGCCATCTGCCGGCGCGGAGGATCCCGGCCTCCTCGAAGGACGCCAGTAGCGCCTTATTACACTTGGATCTGCCCCATGGTTCGGTGGAGGGGGCCATCGGTTGGAAGCTCGCGGAGGTCGGGGATCTCTGGATTGTTTAGATCGCTATGCGGAGTGGGAAACAAAGACGAGCGAAATCGGAGGAAGAACGAAGAAGTGTTTCCCCGTTCGCCTATCATTCTCCTTATATAGCGGTTGCTACCCGCCAGTTTCCGGAGCCGTTACTACGCGGTAATTACGCCGAAGTTACCGTTGGATTACCCCAATGGCTAGTTTGACCCCAATTGACGGTCCAACTTCATCCATTTGACTCGTCGCTCCACGCGACTCGACGATTCGCCGACCCGATCACTATAACAGTGACTAAGTATTCGCCGACCCGTTCGCCGAGCTGCGACCCGATTGGTTGCCGTCATTGCGACTAAAATGACTAGTTCTTCCTTTATTCAGGAGTCCGCCACCGATTCGTCTGGACGTCCGCATTGGACCCGCATACTCCGACTGCCAGCGAACTCCTGCGACAAATCAACGACGGCCTCGGGGACTACTGATGGGGATATGCCTACCGGGGTATACCCAGCAGGATGTTTCCTACTGGCCCAAGCGCCAGCGAGTGGGCCTGCAGGACGGCGACTGGATCAAGATGAGGCGTGGACTCAAGCGACTGGAAGCTGAAGGCCCAGAAGCGTAGATAGGCCTAGTCGGACTAGGTCGTAGAATCACCGAATCCTTAACTAATTCGGTTGAGATCTGTAAACCCTAGGGAGGTGAGTCTATATAAACCTCCCTAGAGGATGTATAGAGGATACGTTCCATCATACACCCTAGCGACTCGCCGCCTAGTCGCCGAGCTCGCCCCATTGTACTCTCACCATAATACAATCTAGCAGGAGTAGGTCTTTACCCTCCGGGGGGGGGGGGGGGGGCGAACCTGGGTAAACCCTTGTGTCTCAGTTCTCATCTCGCACCGCAGATGGCTGGCCGCCCTTGCCCCATGTTCTACTACTCGCTGCCGACTGCAGCATCTGCCGTGGTCATTTCCACGACAATGTAGAAACTGATATTTATGTGTACATATGTGAGTACGTCTAAATAGTCATGCCACTACTTATAGAGTATAAAAGTAAAATAAATAAATAACTGATAAAAATGGTTTATCTTTTCCCCTCCATGCCTGCTTGATTTAATCTTATGAGAATATTTAAGGACTTTGTTTAAAAATAACAGTGTTCATAAATTACTTGAATCATTTAAAATTAAATGATCGACGAACTTCCCTTTTTAACATGATGGTACGTCAACTATTCATCATGTGGAAAAACTATAATGTTTTTTAAAAAGGATGATAATTCGAATTAGTACAAAACATATTTGTTGAATCTATATTCCCCTTATTCAGTAAAGAAAAAGAAGAAGTCGCACACGATTGAGGTGGCTCTTTAGTTGTTCCAAACTATGCAGAGATGGAACAATCTAAAATAACATGGATAAAAATTAATTGAAATCTTGGTAGGAGGTTGAGGAAGACATGTCGTTATCGTTGGGTCGTTTCTGGAGGTTGCTTTATAAGCCATTTGATGGGTGCGTGGTTGAGTTGTAGCCTCTTTGGTGTTGTATCAGCCTTCTTTGTATTTATTCTATAAAATATGATATGTCTCTTAAGGTGTATTCTCAAAAATTGGGTGCAATGTACATTATTGGAGGTGAATGATAATAAGAGCACATTTTTATGCTTATTGGAACTCAGAGACTACTCTCTCCGTAACCAAATACATGGCATTTAAAATTCTAAAAAACTTAATCTATATTAAAATTTGATCAAATATAAGGACATGAATATCTACAAAATGTATTGAATAACGGGATGTTGAAAATATATCCTATAGTTGATAAATTGATACCGATTTGGTATTTTTATCTTCGTATTTTTTAGCTAAGTTTATACAGCATATATTTAGGGAAGGAGGGACTACAATTTAATAAATATGAAATTGAGAATTAATGATGTTTATGTAAAACATAAAATATAGGAGACTTGAAAGCAAAATATCCAGTTAGCACATATCTCCATCTACCTGGAATAAAAGAAATCTAATCTACTAAATTGAAATAAAAAGTTCATATTTGTCATGGAAGCTAACTTAAGATTTATATGGTTTAGAGTACACCCCATGGTGTACTCGATTTCTCTTTTGTTCGTGTTTTACCTTGACACCATTAATGTGACATGTGATCTGAATCTTAATTCGAGACATAAAAGCATGCCAAATTATATGTGGGGTAAAATTAGTGGATCAAGATCAATACTCTATTTCTCATATATATGCAAGTTTGCCCCATGACCATGACAAAGTAACAAGGAATATGTAATTATGTATCAATCTATGTAGTTTATTATCCCTTAGTATTTAAGATGATACTATGTGATATAAATTATACATGTTTATTTTGTATTTTAATTTTGTGGATCAAATAATGGTACCAACGTATTTTAGTGGTATGAAGACACTACTAATCAAGAAGTGATGATGACAAAGCAGCCAAAGAATTGGTAGTGGGATACTGGGATGGAAAACATGTTCTGCGCGGTGTCCACACAATAAAACTAACTATTAGTTAATTAAGATTCTGGCATATTCATGTCATGTGATATGACAGTGTATATGTAAACAAGAATGTATCAAAGGGTTGAAGAAATTGATTATGAATAGATACAATCTAAATTCTCACTAAATAGTTCCCCTAGCATTCAACAAAATTCTTTATTCACATTGCTAACAAAATGTTTCGATTGTTCCTTTACAATCTCACTAAATCTTAAAATGCTTACATTCGCGACCAATCACATTGTGTGTTAAACTACTATTTCTCCAGTAGCATTTCATCACCATACACGTTCTTAACAACCATAATTATTCTATTTAAGTACATATGATGAAGCAAAAAATTATAGGTATGGTCAAGGAAATCTCAAATTAGATCAAAATATTCAGTCATCTAGCAAAAATCCGATAATTGTATCCCTACCTATTGATCTATTGAACCTTACAATCAATAGACGTGAACCAGTAAAGTGTGAGACTAGCAAGATCAAGGAGTGAACCTATAATCTCTACCAAAAAGTCAAGTGATACTTCATACTATCTATCCCATTATTTTCAATATGCATTAGTGTTTTTGCTAAGTAAAACTTGCATGGTTTTTATTTTGCTAAGTATAGACCTTGCTATAGGAAAACTAGTAGAATGAATCCTTAGAAGGATTTTCCTAAGTTAAGAATCCTATTACTATCAAGCTTAGCCTAGCTAATAGAAAACCTGGGTGGGATATATATTCATGCTATGAAAATTTCTAAGTCTATGGACTTGTGTTTTGTTTAATAAAACAACTAAGTTAATGAATCACCTGGGTGGAAATGGAAGGAATGGTTTTTGTTGAGTGGTTCACAAGGCCATGGACTTGGCTTGTGTATCTCACTTGTGGATGGCCACCCAGGAAACAAAGAGATTTGAGATGTCAAATGTTGAGAAGCTTCAAGTGCAACCACTTGGCAATATGGGCTCTGCCATGATCATATAGGTTGCAAGAACTTAGCCACATGGACAGTGGGTGGTAGTGATTGATAGGTTGGAACGCGTCCATGTTGGTCTAAGGGAAAGCTTCTGAAAGATTTTGTCTTGGAAACCAAGTCTTGTGGGTAAAGTGCACCACCTCTGCAGAGTGTAAAACCTAAGTACTTAGCCATGTCCCTGGTAAAGGACAATTTGAGCATCAAGACATGGAAGCAATCAAGAATCTCATCACTCCAATTTCTAAATTAAAACTTGTGGGTGAACAAGGGTTGTGTGAAATTCTTCAATCTTTGATGGAGAGATGGCTTGGTACAAGGATCTTGAAATCATTGATTGAGGAAAATTGTTTTTGCCAAGCAAATCTTCAGTCTTTGATTGGTAGATGCCCTGAGTGGATCTCCAGTCTTTGATTAGCAGATGTCTTGGAAAGTTTTTGCCAAACAAAAACTTAGTGTTTTCAAAATGATAGGAAAAATCTATTTTGAGCAATGCAAGCCTCAACTCCACTTAGCCAAAATGCATATAGATGATAGACTCCACTATACTACTAAAGTATCACTTGCCAATACAATTCAAATGTATTGACCCTTGTGGCTGTAACTTGTAATGTTGCAGGTTTGATTGATTTAGTGAAGATTGATTGATTAGGATTACAAAGTCTACAACCAACATCTGCCTGTGGCACTTTGAAGATGAAGGACCCATGACTATAGTTATTCCGCTGCAATGTAATGTAATTAGCCAATGAGCTGAGTTTGATGTAATAAAACTATTTTATTCCTGGTTATAAAGTTGTATTATGACCTTTGTTTCTTGATATTACATCTGAACTATGGATGCTAGCTATGGATCCAGGGACTAGCATTGTAAACACAGGGGACTCAATCTTATTAAAGGTTGGGGACGCTACAGAATGGTATCAGAGCATTGTGTTGCCTGTAGGATTTGTAACCCTAGGATTGGACAAAACCCCTTAGGAAAAAAAATAGGAGTTGTATTTGTTCCAAAACTTATTTACAAAAACAATCTTGTAAACTCTTTCCTCAACCATTTTGGTTTCAACTCTACTTCTCTTCTACTTCAAAACTTGATGGAAAATCCTACCCCATGACCAAAGACTACACTATGTGCAAAGGACTTCTTCAACACTTTCAACTCCAATGACTTCAACTTCTTCAAATGACTTCAACATCTTCATCATGTTCACCAAAGACTTCCAACTTGGATATCATTAAAGACTACAAGTAAGACAAGAAATGTTACTCAAGACTTGAAGACTAAGGAAAAACAACTTAGAAGAAGCCATCACCACCTTTGAAGTTTTGTGACCAAGAATTTTCTCAAGAAGAAAAAGAACTCAATCAAGAAGAATCAACCAAGAAGGATGGAAAGATCACAAGTGAACCATGTAGATGGACCACCATATTTAGTTTAAGTCAAACACACCAACTTATGAGGTGTAACAAAAATTATTTTTGTTTGCCTAAATATATGCTTGAAACTTGTTGATTGAGTGGAGTGTTTGTTTGTGATTGCTTGCACATTGCTTGTGTGATTTGTGATGTGTGTGATTAGGACTGACTCCTTAGAAAAATCTTTTGCCTATTCTAATCCCCCTTCAACCCAAACAGATGACTTCTCCAAGAGACTCCAGCATCAAGGATGATGACATCAACAACAACCAAGTTGTCAACATGAGAGAACTCCTAGCAACCCAACACCAGTTGAACCAACTAACAACTCAGTTCATAGCCAACAATAGTGATAAAGACCCTACCTTGCAAAAGTTTTTGGAAGAACAATCCCAACTGATGCTTAAGGTGACTAATCAAATGATCATCATGGAAGAAAACTATCCCAAAAGAGTGTATGACAACAAGGATGACAAGAATATTATTCTAGATGGAGCCCCAGCTTGCATTATTTGTGGAGACAAGGATCACACTTCCAAGGAGCATGAAGATCAATGCCCCAATTGTGAATAGGAACATCCAGTTGGCCAATGCCCCACATCTCAAGTTACTTGTTACCTTTGTGAAGGAAACGACCATGTACCTACTCAATGCCCCATTTATGCCATTGTTGAACAAAGGAAACAAGAAGGATCCAAGTATGCCAAGAATGTTGATGACAAAGGAAAAGGACCACTTATACCTCCAAACAAGACAACCCAATTCAAAGGATCAAAGAAGCCCAAGAAACCAAAGCAAGACATGAGCCTTGTGCAATGTCGTAAATGTAAGGAAATGGGACACTACCCCAGTGGATGCCCAGAGAACCCGAAGAATAAAGAGACCGGCCAAGTAGTGTGCAACAACTGCAAGGAACCAGGTCACTACGTAGCAACTTGTCCACAAGAGCAACGTAAAGAACTCCAAGATATCCACTGTTTCAATTGCAAGGAACCAGGACACTATGTAAGCAATTGTCCAGAAAAGATGAAGAACAAGATAAACAAGCCTATGAAGGATCTCAACCTTGGCCCATGAGTCAAGCATGGAAACAAAGGACACTAAGCAGAAGTTTTCCAAGAAGAAGTTTTCCTCAAGATTCCAAGCAAGCCAAGATGTAGTTTAGTTGGAAAAATTTTAAGGGTGGTAGTACCCTAGCTGTTTGAGCCAACTTGTAACCCTAGCCTCCCCAAATCTCGGGATGAGATTTATTTTAAGGGTGGTAGCCTGTCACATCCCAAGATTTTCCAAATCTTGTAATGTGAAAATTAAATAAACAAAATAAATCTTTGTTGAAAATCAGGGTGAAAAGAAACTTTTGTTTCTAAAAAGGAAACTGAAATCCCATCTTGAACAAACTTTGGCTAAAGTTTGAATTCAAAAAATCCAAATCAAGGGAAATGCATTCCTCAATGAATGTATCTGGAAACTGAACACTTGGAACATAAATCCAAATCCCTAAACCCTAATGGAAGGAAATCATTTCCCAAGTTATCTCCAAATCTATGGATTTGATCCATACCAAAGCTGATCAACAAATATTCTCAAAGGATCAAGAAAAGACCATAGAGATTGGTTTCACTTAGTTTGAAACCATAGACAAAATCTTGTGAACATAATAAGATAAGGAAATTGAATTTCCAAAGCTATTAAAGCCCTACCAATTTGTGATCAAATATAATCCTAAAGGGATTTATAAAGATAAACATTTATCAAAGGAAAATAAATTGTTTTGGAAACACTAATTTAGATCTTTTAATAAAAGACTTTATTTTCAAATGAAAAGGTGAGCCAAATTAATTTTGGCCACGCTTTTGTAATAAAATATTTTGTTTTGATAAAATGAATAAAGGTTTATTTAAATAAAATAATAAGGATTTAAATATCCAATTTTATTTAAGTAAAGGCTTTTCCCATTTTAAATGAACACCAAGTATTTTATTACTACTTTGAAATCTTTTATTAAAAGGTTTTGCTTTGATTAAAATGAGTAAAGGATTATTTAAATAAAATAATAAGGATTTAAATATCCAATTTTATTTAAGTAAAGGCTTTCCCATTTTAATTAAAACACCAAAACTTATTTATTTATTTTAATAAGTTTCCAAGTATTCTTTTATTTTTCAAATAAAACCTTCTGGTTTGGTTTTGAAAATAATTGGATTTCAAATGGAAATTTTATTTAAATAAATCAAACCCTATTTTATTAAATAACTAAAGATCCATTTTATTTAATTATTAAATGGATCCTAAATTAAATAAAAATATTATTTTATTTTGAGATTTGGATTATGTTGAAAAACAGAACCAAAATCAAGTACAAAGTTGAGTGTTTTGTTTGAATTGTTTGAACCTTGTTTGTTGTTTGAAAACATTGTTTGAAATTCAAAACAGAAAAAGAATTCGAAAAAAATTCAGGCAGAAAAAAATAGAGCAACCCACTAAGGCCCAGCAGCAGCCCACCTAGCCCACCTCTCTTTTCCCTCAGAAAACTTTTGGCACCAACTTTCTAACCCACTCAGTCACAGACAGCCCGGACCCACTCCTCCTCTCTCCCTCTCGCTGACAACAGACCCCACCTCCTCTTACTCCTCCCCCGAACCGTTTTTCTTCACCGCAGAAAGAACCCGTTAAGCAGCTGACTAGTGGACCTCTCTCTCCTTTCTTTCCCCACTGACCGTTGGACCCCACTAGCCCTGTTCATCCTCCTCACCCGCCATTGACCGAGCCCCCTCTCGCTGCCGTTGCTGTCTTTGAATGCCGAGATCAATTCGTGTTAACGCCGCGTTTATTCCTCGCCGTGACAACGCCCATTTAACCGCCTACTCCTCCTCTTCCATTTCCCCCAGACACCGCCTCCCCTCTGCCTCCAGGCCGCCCCAATTTCTCCCCGAGCACCCTCTGCTTCGACGAGGTCCAGAACCGATTCCGACCAGCACACGCTGCCCCTTGCCTCCTCAACCATGCTCACGTGATCCCCACCTCCTGGCGATCATCCCCGTAGCACCAGCTCGTCCCCGAGCGCTCCAGAGTGTCGGCAACGACAACCTCCAGCTCCGCCGCCGTCTGGTTCTTCTCCGACGAGCTCCACAGGTAGACTCCGGTCGCCCCTCTTCTTCTAGTTCTCGCACACGACTCTGTCTCGATCTTGCGCGTCTAACCACGTCTTCGCCTTGTCTTGGGGTGATCCACAGCGACGTCCACGACGACCACCCGATGCACCCGACGCCGTCCTCCACTCCGGCGAGCAATCGCAGTCGTACCAGAGCGCCCCTCGCCCGACCAATACCTCCCCGAGCATCACCGTGACCCCCTGAACCCGGTGAGCATCTCCTTCTTCTCCCTTGCTACCTGCATTGTCGGCAACGTCATCGACCGACCGCTCCGCCGCCGCTAGCCACCGTCAGCGCCGCCAGTTCCTGGCAAGCGTCTGGTAGCCGTAGGATCTTAATCGCGTGGCCACGATAGATTGACTAAGCGAAGGGGTACGCGTTGATCTGAGCCGCACCTGCCCCTTTAAATCCAACGCTCCACAACCACGATCCGGCCGAACCTGTATCAACCAATGATATCACGCCGCGTGTCGCCTGTTAGGTTTAAAACAGAATTAGAAAACAGAAACTTTTGCAAACTTCAAACCCTTGTATCTTTGGATCCACACGTCCAAATTTTACAAATTTGATGTCGTTGGATTCAGCAAGACAAGCCCTAACCAACCCTGCCCTTAGTTTAGCAAATAGTATCTGTTAGCTTGTTTAACTTTGCAGATTCTTTTGTGTGCTTGCTAACATTAGAAAAATCATTTAAAAATGATTTTTAGGTTAAAACCTTTGCAAATTAGTTTGTTGTGACCTTACTGACCCTAGGAGCCAACCTTGTCTTGGAAAATGATTTTTGAAAAGTTTAGAATGGATTAATTGGTTTAGTCCATTTCTAGCTAATTAAAAACCATTGTTTTGTTTATGAAAATGCTTTCATAAAGAAAACTTTGAGAAAATGGTTTAGACCAAACCTACTGACCCAAACACCAAGTTTTGCAATAGCAACTCATTTGGTAAACCCTATAGGTTAATGCCTTAGTAAAAATATTTCTTCACCACATAAAATGACCAAATAGGTGCCTTGTTTGAAATGGTTTTGAGGTGAAACCTTTTGCTAACAACTTTGCCACTTTGGTAAATGACCAATTTGGATCTTACAAAGTTTAGGAATCTAATAGAGACCCTCTTGCAAATGACTTTGCCATTTTGGTAAATGACCAATTTGGAACTTACAAAGTTTAGAAGCCTAGTGGAGACCACCTTTGCAAATAGAACCATCCTTTGCATGCTTGCATGCATTGCCTTGACTCTGTTATTTTATGTGTATTGTTTTGCTTGATTGGTGGATTGAGTTTGTGTTTGCTTGATTGACTTGTAGTAAAGTGTGAGACTAGCAAGATCAAGGAGTGAACCTATACCCTCTACCAAAAAGGCAAGTGATACTTCATACTATCTATCCCATTATTTTCAATATGCATTAGTGTTTTTGCTAAGTAAAACTTGCATGGTTTTTATTTTGCTAAGTATAGACCTTGCTATAGGAAAACTAGTAGAATGAATCCTTAGAAGGATTTTCCTAAGTTAAGAATCCTATTACTATCAAGCTTAGCCTAGCTAATAGAAAACCTGGGTAGGATATATATTCATGCTATGAAAATTTCTAAGTCTATGGACTTGTGTTTTGTTTAATAAAACAACTAAGTTAATGAATCACCTGGGTGGAAATGGAAGGAATGGTTTTTGTTGAGTGGTTCACAAGGCCATGGACTTGGCTTGTGTATCTCACTTGTGGATGGCCACCCAGGAAACAAAGAGATTTGAGATGTCAAATGTTGAGAAGCTTCAAGTGCAACCACTTGGCAATATGGGCTCTGCCATGATCATATAGGTTGCAAGAACTTAGCCAGATGGATAGTGGGTGGTAGTGATTGATAGGTTGGAACGCGTCCATGTTGGTCTAAGGGAAAGCTTCTGAAAGATTTTGTCTTGGGAAACCAAGTCTTGTGGGTAAAGTGCACCACCTCTGCAGAGTGTAAAACCTAAGTACTTAGCCATGTCCCTGGTAAAGGACAATTTGAGCATCAAGACATGGAAGCAATCAAGAATCTCATCACTCCAATTTCTAAATTAAAACTTGTGGGTGAACAAGGGTTGTGTGAAATTCTTCAATCTTTGATGGAGAGATGGTTTGGTACAAGGATCTTGAAATCATTGATTGAGGAAAATTGTTTTTGCCAAGCAAATCTTCAGTCTTTGATTGGTAGATGCCCTGAGTGGATCTCCAGTCTTTGATTAGCAGATGTCTTGGAAAGTTTTTGCCAAACAAAAACTTAGTGTTTTCAAAATGATAGGAAAAATCTATTTTGAGCAATGCAAGCCTCAACTCCACTTAGCCAAAATGCATATAGATGATAGACTCCACTATACTACTAAAGTATCACTTGCCAATACAATTCAATTGTATTGACCCTTGTGGCTGTAACTTGTAATGTTGCAGGTTTGATTGATTTAGTGAAGATTGATTGATTAGGATTACAAAGTCTACAACCAACATCTGCCTGTGGCACTTTGAAGATGAAGGACCCATGACTATAGTTATTCCACTGCAATGTAATGTAATTAGCCAATGAGCTGAGTTTGATGTAATAAAACTATTTTATTCCTGGTTATAAAGTTGTATTATGACCTTTGTTTCTTGATATTACATCTGAACTGTGGATGCTAGCTATTGATCCAGGGACTAGCATTGTAAACACAGGGGACTCAATCTTATTAAAGGTTGGGGACGCTACATAAAGTGGGTCATTTAAATTTTTAGTGCGCAGGGTATGATAATATCCTTTCTAATCCAATGAGTAGTGTAAGTTTGTATTGTGATGACATGATCACTCCTAATCAGCATTATGAACTTACATTATTTTTGGGGTGTGAAGAGCTATCAAGAAAAACTTCTTTGGTAGATATGAGTGCTTTTGATATGAATAGCATCCTGCATGGTTTTCATCTGTATTGTGTTGATAACTGCCATGCAAATACTTACATTCAAAATGTTGTAAAAGATGAGACTTTACCAAAATATGATAGGACTAATATGTGTCTTGTTCGTATTAATGAAAAGGAGGAATCCTCCAAAGTTTGTTCTATCGTTTCTGACAATGAACTAGGGTATGTGGAGAAGCTTAATTTCAAGCCTCTCCCTCTTAAAGAGATGAAGAAGAATAAGAAGAAGAGGAGGAGGAGTAAAAGGAGAGAGGAAATGGTATCTTCCCCTAAGCATGTTGCTCCTATTATAGTTTTTGCTGATGAGTCTGAACTTGATGATGTTCCTATGCCTGTTACCTATAGTAGTGATCATGATTGGGAAAAGCACACTACTTTTGATATTGAGAATCTCTTGGGTACCAATTCTTAAAATGATGATATTAATAATTGTTGTACTATTAGTACTATCCATGTTCCTTCCAATGATGATATGTTTACAAATGAACACACTTTGGAAGATAGCTATTCTATTGCTTATGATGATACTATACCTCCAATGTATGATGATTACAATGATGAATATGATATTTTCAGTCCACCTACTATTGAGGAGAAAATTAATTATGATTACAATATGCCTCCTATATTTGACGACTATGGTGATGAGAATAATAATGATAGCTATTTTGTTGAATTTGCTCCCACTATGATTAATAAGAATGACTATGCTTATATGGAGAGTGATAATTATTTTATGCATGTGGCTCATGATAAGAATGTTTTATGTGATAGTTATATTATTAATTTTATTCATGATGCTACTAAAAGTTATTATGATAGAGGGAAACATGGTTTTATGCATCTCAATAATATTAAGTTGCCCTCTTTATGTTGAAATTTTTGATGTTGCACTTGTTTTGCCTTCCTATGCTAGTAGCCTCTTGTTTCAATAATTTGTTTTCTTACGAAATTCCTTTGGATAGGAAGTGGGTTATACTTAAATGTGTTGGATATTTTCTTCTTGATTCATTCTTATATGTTCAATTTATACATATGAGAGCGTCATAGAAATTATCATGCCTATCTTAATGACTATAAAGAAAGAGCTTTTGGGAGAGAACCCATTATATTTTTGCTTTCAGTTTATTTTTGTTTATTTGAGTCTTGGAAGTTGTTACCTCTTTATCAACCTCTCCTTATCCTTTTTATTTCGTTTTTGTGCCAAGAGTAGCCTCTAATAGGAAGAAGGTAATATTTGGGGAAGTTGCTGTCCCAAAACAGATTTCTATGCTTCGCTATAAAAATCATGAAAAATCCCAGAACGTCGTATGGATCTGCAATTTTTTGTGCGCATGACCCAGGTTATTATCTAACTTTTGTTAGTTTTGCACTTTTGATTTGAGCAACAGAAGATTTTCTAAAAAATCTATCTTTACCTGCTGTTCTGTTTTCATAGATTTCTGCCACTATTTGCATTTGCCTCTTGATCTCTTTCTTTTTGAGTTCTTTTGATCGGAAGAGATTTTAAAAGAAGTTGCTACAGTAGCTAATGTTTTAATGGATGTTGTACTTGAGTTGTAACTGAACCAAAAGTGGATCTACTATCTTGCATACGCTAATGTTGCTAATGAGAATTGTGTGAAGTTTTGTTTGAAGGAAGTTTTCAAGTGTAGGGAAAGGAGAATGATGTGATGAGATGAAGGATGGACAAAAGATCAAGCCTGGGGATGCCCAAGTTACCCCAAGAAATATCCAAGAAGTACAAGCGTCAAAGCTTAGGGATGCCCAAGGCACCCCGTTCTTCATCAACAAAAATATCAGGTCATCTTTCAAGACACTATTTGTATTGCTTCATATACTATGTGTTATTCTTGGAGTGTCTTTATTTTTTTTCAGTTTTCTTTTGTTTTGTTTTCTGTACTATATTGTTGGATCCCCGCATGTTTGTTTTGGAGAGAGACACGCTCCGTTTTCATTGTTTAGAACACTTAGTTTGCACTCTTATTGTTCTGCGAGTGTTCTGTTTTGCTAGTACTGTGTTTAGCTTTTTTTTTCACCCTTATTTTGTTCAAAACTTTTTAGTTCTCTTTTTTTAGTTAGGTGTGTTTAGACCGCTGGTATTTGTTGATTATTATCTTTGGGAGTTGTTTTAAATAAGTTGATTGGTGTTGGAGAAGAGTAAAATATTTCATGCTTATAGTGGTGCAAAAGGAAGCTTGTTTAGACTATGGCTTAGACTTTAGCATGTCGTGTTAGATATTATTTTGATTATATGATTAGTAGTTATTGTTGTAGCATGAATTGTCTCAAATGACTAAGAGTGCTTAATGTGCCATTGAAAGAATCTTGTGTTGTTTTTACCATATAGAAGCATAATATTGTGGCATTCTCCTTTAATGCTTTATTTGGGTTAACTTGGCGCATGCTTACACCATGTTATGACTATAAACCAGTCACCTCAAGCCTCTATGATCATTTATTTTTTGACTTGTAGTATCACTTTATGCTTTGATTAATAATGTTTTGTCGCTATGCATGATTATGGCCATTATTGCTCTCTAAGTTGGTCGCTCCCAGTCTTTTGCTAGCCTCCACCTGTACTGAGTATGAGCTCTACTCGTGCATCCAACTCAAAATAAACCAAGTTATTACAAATAGTCCACTATAAATTCCTATGCATGGTGTGTTGCAACATTCCAAGTGTATTCATGTTTTATCTATCTTCCAAATTAAATTTTTGTTATGTGAAAGTTAGTGATTAAAGCTCTCAGGAACTTGAAGGCACATTTTATTTCTTGCACTTAATAAACCTGAACCATTGTGACTATCTTATGATGCTTATAAGATGCAAATTGTAAGTTGGGAGTTAGCAAAACCATGCTTTCATGGGGCACGCTTTCAACATTGCACTTATTTATTCAGTTGGATCATGTTCTTTTGTTTATGGAAGCCGTCGGTGTGAAATGAGCTGGGAGCTTGCGGGTCCATGGAGTTTGTATATGTGTTAGAGAAACGCTTGGGCGAACAACCTAATCCATGCCTAATCATAGTGGAAATTTGCAGCAAAACCATACTGGCATTCTATGAAGCATCCTCAATAAAAAACTATGCGAATAGCAAAAAAGGGATTGCTGAGATGCTCACTATCTGTTGCCTTGTCATTTTGATATGGGATAGCTCCTGTGTCATGGGGAAAGGGGTACCCCATTGGCTTTTCTCTATGATACACACATACTTACAATGACAAGAACTTGTGTAAGACCTCACCCTTTAAGGTAAATGCCCATGTGATTAATGCTAGTCCCTGGATCGAAATGCTAGCATCCACAATTTAAGATGAAGTACATAGATACAAAGGTCATTATTACGTCGTAATTCCAGGAGTACCAATAGTTCTTACAACTCATTAGCCCAAGGCTAACACATAGAGTTCTTATTACATAGCAAATAAATAAAGTCTTCATCTTCATGTGCCACAGGAAAACATGTTGAGTGTAGACTCATAACCCTAGTCACCATCAGAGTAACTTGCAACATAATAAGTTACAACCACAGAGGGTCAACACATTTGGAATTGTATTGGAAAGTGATACCATAGTAGTATAGTAACATAAAATAACTATATGAATTTGGCTAAGTGTAGTTCAGTCTGGCTTTGCTCAAAAATAAGGTTTGTCTTATTAGTTTGAAAACACTAAGTTTTTGCTTGAAAAACACCAAGGAACCACCAATAGAAATTGGTGAACCTCCACCCTTGTTCAAACACAAGTTTTAACTTAGAGAAATTGGGATGAGGATATCCTTGATCATTTCAATGTCTTTGATGCTCAAAATGCCCGTTACCGGGGACACGACTAAGTACTTAGGTTTTACCCTCTCAAGAGGTGGTGCACTTTCCCCACAAGACACGACATGCATCGAGATGAGACTTTTCATAAGCATTCCCTCAGACTAACATGGAAGCATTCCATCCTATCAACCCTACCACCAACTGTCCATCTGGCTGAGTTCTTGCAACCTAGTTGGTCAAGGCAGAGCCCATATGCCATGTGGTTGCACTAGAAGCTTCTTAACGCTAAACATCTCAAATCTCTTTGTTCCTGTAAGACCCCACCATTTAAGGTAAAGGCCCCTGTGATTGCAATGCTAGTACCTGGATCAATTTGCTAGTATTCACAGTTTAAGATGAAGTACACAAATACAAAGGTCATTATTACATCATCATTCCAGAGATAACATAGTCTTTAAAACTCATTAGCCAAAGGCTAATACATAGAGTTCATAACATAAAGTAAATAGGTAGAAGTCTTCATCTTCATGTGCCACAGGCAAACATGTTGAGTGTAGACTCATAACCCTAGTCTCCATCAGAGTAACCCGCAACATCATAAGTTACAACCACAGAGGGTCAATACATTTGGAATTGTATTGGAACGTGATACCATAGTAGTATATTAGCATCTAATAACTATATGAATTTGGCCAAGTGTAGTTCAGGCTGGCTTTGCTCAAAATAAGGTTTTTCTTATTAGTTGAAAACACTAAGTTTTTATTTGACAAAAACACCCAAGGAACCACCAATAGACATTGGTGAACCTTTACCCTTGTTGAACCACAAGTTTTATCCTAGAGAAATTGGTATGAGGAGATCCTTGATCACTTCAATGTCTTTGATGCTCAAATTGTCCGTTGCCGGGGACATGGCTAAGTACTTAGGTTTTACCCTCTTGAGAGGTGGTGCACTTTCCCCACAAGACTCGACATGCATCGAGACTAGGGGTGGAATCGAGCCAAGCCGAGCCGGCTCGTGGCTTGTCTTGGTCAAGCTTGTTAAAATTCGAGCCGAACTTGGCTTGGCTTGTTCTAGAAATTTTTGAAAAATTAGGCTCGTGGCTTGGCTTGTCGAGCTTGTGGCTTGGCTTGGGAGGCTCACGAGCGTGCCGCCATAACCCAGTGTACTAGAACAACTAATCCTTAAACGCACTCCCCTGTCCTTCTTATCTCTCGTGTCGTATTGCCAACATGATTTCGATCATTCCTTGCATCCATATTTCAATTCATCGCGCAGGCTGCCTCGTCGCCGTCTTCCACAGTCGTCCCCGGCCTGATTTTTCCGATTCCTGGGCCCTCCCATCGCCATGAACAACCCCTGGGTGAGCTCCTCCATCGTCCTTGCTATGCACCGCCTCCTTGTCTTGGCCGGGCAACACCACTGAAGCTACGCCCCTGATTCATAATATGACAGTTCTAGTTAATATATTCTACAAAAGATTTTTCTTATATGATCTACGGTAATTTCTGAGACTAGATTAGCATAATGTAATCATTCCTTATGTTTAACTAGTTGGTATGGGGAATTAATTTTGCGGAAATAGTGTATTGGCATAAATTTGGTGATGCACATACTGGACTACCTTATGGATTATGCATATATTATGTGTAAACTTTTTTTAGACTAGGTTGTACATCAATGCATGCATATATCATATTACTTCTCATTGCCTTTTAGCAAGGATCATAACGACTTTTGTGTGCATCAAGCATTCGAGCCGGCTTACGAGTTTCGTCGAGCTAGCTTGTCGAGCCTCGAGCCTGACTAGCAAGGTTTAGGCTTGGCTTGCCCAACCTTCGAGCCGAGCTGACCTCGAGCCGAGCCATGTCGATCCCAAGCCGAGCTTCGAGCCTCGAGATTTATGTCCACCCCTAATCGAGACGAGACTTTTCAGAAGCATTCCCTTAGACCACCATGGACGCGTTCCATCCTATCAACCCTACCACCAACTGTCCATCTGGCTAAGTTCTTGCAACCTAGTTGGTCAAGGCAGAGCACATATGCCATGTGGTTGCACTAGAAGCTTCTCAACACTAAATTTCTCAAATCCCTTTGTTCCTAGGTGTCCAGCCACAAGTGTGATACACAAGGTAAACCATACCCACGGGCCTTGTGTAATCACTCAACACAAAGCAATCTTTCCATTCCACCCAGGTGCTTCATTCACATGTTGTTTTATTATTCAAAAACAAAGTATTAGATTTTGCATAACAACATAGTATGAATATTCCACCCTTGTTTTCTACTATCTAGGCTAATCATGATAATATAAAAAGTTTCCTAACTTAGGATAATTTTACTAACACAACATATATACGATTTCCCATGGCATAGCATATACTTAAAAAAATCTCCATGCAAATCCTACTCAAAATATTATTAGTGCATAGATAAAATAGTAGGACAAAATATGAAGCATCACTGGCCTTGGTAGTTGGGGGAATAGGAACAATCCTCACAATCACAATCACAACAATCACCAAAATCTACACATAAAATCATAACACCAAATTCACATTCAAAATACAAACAAAAATATATATGAATGCATGAAAATGCAATGGAAAGATTTTTCTACATTAAACAAGTCAAACTAAACAGTACTGAACACAAAGTAAACTTTTTAAAGTCTAAATAAACCAACATTTACTCTAAAACAATTTTCTAAACAATTTATATAGTCAAAATAGGTCTACAAATGTTACTGTACAAAATCCTAATTTTACAGAAGAAAATAGCCAAACCAAGGAGATAGATGTGTAGGGATCAATTTTCTGAATCCATTGATATATTATTTGTAATTTTTGAAAAAAAAGATCAAAAGTTATGAATTTTACAAGTTAATTCATCTAATAGATTCAAATCTGGATTTAAACAAAAACCCAGACACGCGGCGCCATCTGATTGGCCTGTACCACTTCGTGCGGATCGCGTTTGCGGGCCATTAGATCTAAGTTAGATCACGCGACTCAGATATGCCCGTACCCTTTCGTCTAAACATGTAATCCTAGCCCCTAGATTTAGATCTAACGGATCTGGTTGCTCTGGCCATAGATGGGCGGCGCGAATGGCGAGCTGCGGCAGCGACGGCTCTGCCGATGATGCTAGGGGGTAAGGGGAAGGGCGTAATGCATTACCGAGGTCGCGGATATGGCATGGACATAGTGGAGGTCACGGGCGAGGGCGGGGCGCACGGGCTCGGCCGGGACTGCTCGTCAGAGTTGCTCCTGGCGTCGGTGGTTCGCGGGCGTAGATAAAGGGGAGCCTATAGGGCACAAGCGAACATATGGAGGGCATCAATGGATGCGTACGAGGACAAGGATCGCATAAAAGCAAACCAGAGAGTGCGAGGGGGTCGGGGCTCACCGGAATTGGTCGCTGAAGCTCGTCGGGGCAGCTATGGCTCGAATCGAAATTTGTAGAGCCTGGGGGCTCTCTGGGGTTACTGTGTGGGGGCGGGGGGAATGGGGAGGAGAAGTGGGGGTTTACTAGAGGTGCTCTGGGGAAGAATCAAGCCGCGAATCAATCGCTATTAAGCGAAATCAATCGGGGGAAGAAACGACAGCGAGGAACGGGCACTCCAGCGCGTGATTGACGACAACGTCGACGTGGCTGTGGGACCAGGGCATCTGCGAGTGGGTGAGGCGCGGGAGCGTGATAAATGAGTAGAGGGGAAAACCCCCGGGTGGGCTGGCTGGGATGAAAGGCTTGCTGGGCCAGATAGGTAGCGCTGGCTATTTTTTCTTCCTTTTCTATTTTTCATTTTCTGTTTTGATTTTCTGAAATGGTTTTGAAAGCTCAATTTAAATCCAAAACAATTCAAACATTCACCAAAAATTTGTATGGTGATCCTAGTATCCAAAAGTGTGTCAAACACATACCAACATGCAAAAACCTTTTTGGGTTTGAAAAATAAAATAAAACCTTGCCCCATATATAATATATAAAGAGTGGTTTAAATATGGTTTTATTTAGGGTTTTGGTTTGAAAATTTTGTGCAAGATCAATATGCTATGATGCTATGAATGCAACAATATGAATTTTTCATTTGATGAAATTTGGGATGTTACAAATCTAACCCCCTTAAGATGAATCTCACCCTCGAGATTTGGATTGGCTAGCAAATAGGTGTGGGTGATCTTTACGAAGGTCATCTTCTCGTTCCCAAGTTGCTTCTTCTTCAGTATGATGGTTCCAATGTACTTTGCAGAATTTGATAGTCTTAGTACGAGTAACTCTTTCTGCTGTCTCGAGAATCTTGATAGGCTTCTCTTCAGAAGTGAGATCACTCTCCAATGTACCTCTTCCAAAGGTATAGTGTCCTTCAATGAAGTTTCTTCCATCTCCGGATGACACTTCTTCAACTGACTCACATGAAACACATTGTGAACTACAAACAATGATTCAGGTAATTCAATCTCATAAGCCACTTCTCCTTTGCGGCTCAAAATCTTGAATGGTACAACATATCGAGGTGCTAATTTTCATTTGACTCCAAATCTCTTCAGACCACGAAGTGGTGAGACTCTAAGATAAGCTCTATCCCCTACCTCATAGGTGACTTCCCAATGCTTTGGATCTGCGTAACTCTTTTGACGGGATTGGGATATCTTCAATCTGTCTTTTATCATTCTGACTTTCTCTTCAGCTTCCTTGATCAAAATTCTGGTCCGAATAAATTTCTTTCTCCTACCCCATTCCATAGTAATGGTGTAGTACACTTCCCTCCATAAAGGAATTCAAACGGAGCCATATCTATGCTTGCTTGATAGCTGTTGTTATAAGAGAATTCTGCGTATGGCAGACTTTCACCCCAGCTAGATCCATAGTCTAGTGCACATGCCCTTAACATATCTTCCAAAATCTTATTGGTCCTTTCCGTCTGTCCATCAGTCTAAGGGTGAAATGCTGTGCTGAATTCTAGCCTTGTTCCCAATGATTCATGCAGTTGTCGCCAAAAATGCAAAGTGAACTGAGTTCCTCTATCAGACACAATACTCTTAGGTACTCCATGCAGACATACAATTCTATTCATATAGATCTTAGCCAATTTAGCACTTGTATAAGTATTCTTCACGGATATGAAATGAGCCACTTTAGTTAAGCGATCCACAACAACCCATACCGAGTCATAACCAGACCTGGTCCTGGGTAGTCCGATGATAAAATCCATACCAATCTTATGTCACTTCCAATCAGGTATAGGTAGTGGTTGCAATAACCCTGCAGGTTTCTGATGTTGCGCCTTCACTCTACTACACAATCACACAAAGAAATGTGCTCCGTGATATATTTCTTGAGATTGTTCCACCAAAATCTTTCCTTCACGTCCATGTACATTTTGTTGTTACACGGATGAATAGAATATGGTGAATTGTGTGATTCTTGCAGAATCAATTTCCGAAGCTCCGGATCGTGTGGAATGCAGATACGCTTTCCATACCTTAATGTTCCTTGTTCATCTTCATGGAATCCTTTCGCCTTTCCTTTACTAATTTTTCTCTTAATCTCTTCTATTTCCTTGTCCAACTTTTGGGCTTCTTTAATCTTGTCCAATAATGTTGGTTGAATTTCCAAATACATGAGATATCCTTCAGGCACTATCTCCAATCTTAGATATTTGAATTGGGCATACAGATCATCAGGCAATTCTCCCTTAGTAAGGCCATTCACATAGACCTTGTGGCTTAAAGCATCTACTACAACATTTGCTTTACCGGGATGGTATTGCAAACTCAAGTCACAGTCCTTGATGAGCTCTAGCCACCTTCTTTGTCTCATATTGAGTTCCTTCTGAGTGAAAATATATTTCAAACTCTTGTGATCCGTGAACACTTCATAAAGCTTTCCCAAAAGATAGTGTCTCCATGTTTTGAGTGCACAAACAACAAAGGCTAACTCTAAGTCATGAGTAGGATAATTCACTTCATGAGTTTTGAGTTGTCTCGAGGAATAAGACACAACTTTTCCTTCTTACATCAAAACTCCACCCAATCCTTGGTGAGATGCGTCACAATAGACTTGAAAGTCCTTCTCCAAATCTGGCAGACATAAGACTGGTGCTGACACTAGTCTCTTCTTCAATTCTTGGAAACTGATTTGACATCCTTCAGTCCAATCAAACTTCTTCTCTTTCTTAAGTAACTCCGTCATTGGCTTAGCTACTTTTGAGAAATTCTCAATGAACCTTCTATATTATCCTGCCAAGCCTAGGAAACTACGAACTTCCTTTACTGACTTGGGAGATTCCCACTCAGTTACAGCTGACACCTTTGCGGGATGGACAACTATACCATCTCCTGACACAATATGTCCAAGAAATCCAACTTCATTTAACCAAAATTCACACTTACTGAACTTGGCATACACTTGTGCTCCCTGAGTTTCTCAAGAATCAAACACAAATGTTCTTCATGATCTTCTTTGCTCTTGGAATAGATCAAAATGTCATCGATGAATATGACAACAAACTTGTCAAGAAACTCCATGAACACCTTGTTCATCATGTTCATGAAATAAGCTGGTGAATTTGTTAGTCCAAATGGCATCACAATGTACTCATAAAATCCATACCTAGTGGTAAAAGCAGTCTTAGGTATGTCTTGATCTCTAATCTTTAGCTAAAAATAGCCTGATCGGAGATCAATCTTTGAGAACACATGGGCTCCTTCTAGCTGATCAAATAGATCCTTGATTCTAGGTAAAGGGTACTTGTTCTTTATAGTCACCTCTTTGAGTGAACGATAATCTATGCATAACCTTTGACTTCTATCTTTCTTCTCAACAAACAGAACCGGTGCACCCCATGACGATTAACTTGGTTGAATAAATCCTTTCTGCAACTGTTCTCCAAGTTGTTTCTTGAGTTCTTTCAACTCACCAACTGACATCTTATAGGGTCTCTTTGCTATTGGTCCAGATCCTGGCAGTAAGTTAATCAAAAACTCCAGATCTCTATCTGGTGGCATTCCTGGTAATTCCTCCGGAAACACATCCGGATACTCCTTCACCACTGGTACACTGTCTATGCTAACCCCCTTAAGAGAATTTAGCTTACTCTCTTTGGATTCAAAGTTAGACTTGAACCTAATCCGTTTCTTATCCGGGGTTGTGAGTGTAACAGTATGATTGGCACTCCTTCATACTTAGTCATCCAATCTATGCCCAAAATTACATCCAATCCTTGGGAATTTAGGATTATCAGACTAACTGGAAACTTATACTTTCCAAATTCTATCACTAGATCATGACATCCAAAATTCACTATCATCTCTCCACCTAGAGAGCTTACTTTAATAGGACATCCAATAGTTTCAGTTGGAAGTCCATTTTTATCAACAAATGCTCTTGATATGAATGAATGTGATGCACCGGTATAAAAAAGAACAAGTGCTGGAAAAGAGTTAAGCTTGACCTTACCAGCCACATCATCAGATTCCTCATAGATTTCCTCCACATTGATGTGGTTCACTTGACCCTTCTGAAAAGGGTTTGGCTTGTTGGCTCCATCAACCTTCTTTTCTAGGCATTCATTAGCATAGTGCCCAGTTTTCTTGCACTTGAAGCATTCAACCTGACTAATGTCTCTCTTAGCAGGCTGACTTCCATTGCCATTCCCACTGTGATGGCTCTTGTGTCCACTCTTGTGGTTCTTATATCTACCATTGTCATGAATACGGTGATTCTTGTTATCATGGTGACAGTTACTGTTGTGGTGGCTGTTATACTTCCCGTGTTTGTGAGACGATCCCGATCCATGCTTATCAAAGAGGTGCTTCCTCTTCCTACTTTGCACCTGCTTCATCTTGCTTTCCAAGATGGTGGCTTTGTCACACATTGATTGATAAGTTGGAACATATGTAATAGATAGCTGCATGCACATCTCATCATTCATTCCTTCGAGGAATTTTTCCTTCCTCTTAGCATCAGTGTCAACATCATCCGATGCATAGCGTGCTAGATTGTTGAACTCCACAATATATTCTGCCACACTACGGTGACGTTGCTTAAGGTTGTGGAACTCTTTCTTCTTCAAACTCATCACTCCTGATGAGATATGAGCAGTGCGGAATCCATCCTCAAATATTGCCCAACTCACATCTTCAATAGGAGTGGTGATTTGGAAATTATCCCACCATGTGGCTGCTGGTCCTTCAAGCAAATGTGCTGCAAATATAACCTTTTCCTCATCAGTGCAGCCCACAGTGACCAAATCCTTGTTCACAGAACGTAGACAGTCATTGGCTACCATAGGATCAGTGGTTTCAGAGAACTTTGCAGGCCTCAACCTTAGAAACCTTGTAAGCATATCAAAGGCTGGTGGGTTGTTTTGATTGTTGTTGCTGTTGTTGTTGCTGTTGCTGTTGCTGTTGCTGTTGCTGTTGCTGTTGTTGTTGTTGTTGTTTTTGTTTTTGTTGTTGTTGTTGTTGTTGTTCTGATTCGCCATGAACTGGGTCATCATTTGCATCAACTGAGTCTGGGCTATCATCAGCTGCTGCATCTCATTGCCATTGTTGTTAGTGTTGGGATTGGCACGACGGGGAGGCATTTGTGGTTTCAATAAGGATAAGGAGATATAACCCATAGATACTAACATGCACAATACATCACATAGCAACAATCACAAATAATCAAGCACAAGATAAACTTAGAGTTTAAACAACATAAACAACAAGTTTTGGAAAAGTAAACGCGCTAGCAAAGCCATCCACATGTTGGATGATCATTGCAACTCGATAAATATAAGTATGATAGATAGATAGGTGGCTAAGTAGTCAACACTACTCCACCATATCAACCTCCTCGTCTACTAGAGTAAGTCCTGCTGTCTCCATTGCTGTCTTGTACGCCTCCACGGTGGTGGTCAAAGCATCGACCTTCGCCCGGAGGGCTCTCTTCTGCGAGCGCAGTCTCTCTATCACTCCCTGCTGTGTCTCTAGCTCAAGATCTTTGAGATCTATCTCGGCCTTCATCTCATTGATCCTCTTGTTCCTATCCTTCACTCTCTTCTCTTGGTTCTTGAACCTCTTGTCTTGCTTCTCGAACCTATCCTCCATCTCCTTGATGCTCTTATCCTGCTCCGTGAAGGCCTTGTCCTTCTCCCTCAACTGAACCTATAGCTTGTCATTGCTAAGCATGATGTTGGTCCTATTAGTGTCGAGGTGTCTAACAAGGCTCTCTAGGTCCTGAAGGTAGAGACATATAGGCTCAATAGTCTATCTAGTGGCATCATCATACACTACAACCTCTCCCTCCTCGTCACGTCTCCCAAATGGGTCGAAGTAGAGGCCCCTGAGCTCGGTGGAGTGACGTCCACAAAGGCGTCCAAGTAGCTCCTGCATGGCAACGTCGAGTCCCTTCTCCTTGTCATCATGCATCAACTTGAAGGCAATCTCCTCGGTGGGTGGCTCCGACTGGCGTCCTGGCTACGAGACTCTAAATCCCCATAGATCCTTCCTCCCGAACTTCGTAAGCTGAAGTCCCTTAATATTAGGGAGGGGAGATTGAGCACACTAGTGAGATCCACAATACGAGAACCAAAACGAGTTCCCTTGAACTCCTCGGCGGTGCTAATAACGAAGCTAGGCATCTATTGCATAGGATAGAGAAAAATTAGAAACAACACAAATAAGGAGAAAACATAAGGTAGTGAAACAAAAGCCAAAAGCATACATTCAACAATAAAACACACAAGTCATGGCATACAATAATCTATCACAAGCACTAAGGTTCAACATAACTTAGACTAAAACTTGCCATACCACATAGGTTGGTATGATTAAATTATTAACGCGAGAAAAACGATAAGTGTGGTGGTCCAACTATTGGAATACATCACAATTCTCACTCATATGCTAAGTCTATGTTATCTTCCATTGGTCATTTTATGGCTGTCTCTAAGTCTTGTGTATACTTATTCTCCTCTCTAAGGTCATTGTCGGGGGGATAACCCCCCGGTAGGGTCATATGGGGTAAAACATTGCCCAACTTGGCTTATGCTGAGTGTAAGATAACTCAGGCCGAGTAACAATGGCCGGGTAAGAAGTTCATGTACGGCCAACATAAGAATTATGTCGGCCCGTATAGGACAAGTTTGTATACCCTGCAGGAAGCGGCGAGCTGAGTCTCACGAGGAAAGTCCGAGTCAAAAAGGACACCTGGCAGCTTTCCGAGTGAGGTTCAGGAGGGACCATGGTAAAGCGTGGTCAAAAGAGAAGGGCGACACCGGGTGACACAAAAGGATCCGGGTGACGCCCAAAGCAAGGGCTTATGTACAAAGTCACTGTATGATGCCAAAATAAATGTAGGCAACTTACGATAAGACCATTAGCTGTCTAGCTTTGTGGACTGGGTTAAGGGGCTTAGGGCTAGCCCATGACCCATCCCGCATAGTAATGACCAAGATCCAAACAGTAACCCTAGAACCCAAAGGGATGTAACCTACCTTCACATGTCGTGGTATTGCCGACATGTACGCCATAGGGGTATCCCAACGACGAGCTTAGAGACGTGGGGGGATGACGGAGAGCGTCCGGGACGGCCTGACACAGTTTACCTTGGTTCAGATCTCACGATGGTGGCGAGATCCTATTCCTGCTATAAATCACTATAATGGCAATACGCCGAGTTACATGATTGTGGGGGTTCACTTTGTGCGAGTAGTGCTATGCACTTGTTGTTCTTGTGCCCTAAAGGCTTCCGTAGGCCGGCTTATAAGGACGGCAGGATCTAGGGTTACATGGAGAGTCCCAGCCGGATATGGTTACAGAGTCCTAGACTAACACTAAATAGTCTTTGTTTCCTCCAAGGCTCCGGCTTCCATCTAAGGCGGTGGCACGTCGCCTTCCTTTATCCCTGCTGGACCTCCGTCTTGTCTATCAGCAACTAGGCCGCACGGTTATTCCATAGGCCTAACCACCAACTGTGGGTCACCCAGGCTTGCCGATATGAGACTATGCCGTAGGTATATCTATTTGGTATATCCACAACAGTAGCCCCCGGAGTTCTTCAAGATCCTCGCGTTCCTCCATCTAGCTTTGAGCATAAGTATCACGTCATCTTCAATTTGTAGGCGTGCTTCGCGAAGAATCTTGGGGAACTCCCATATCATATTCTCATCCGACTAAGCCTAGCCACAGAGTTGCTTGTATGCTTCTATGAACGAGTCCAAGGCAAAGAATTCTCTAACGAATCGTTAGTGATTCTTCCAAGCTCTAGGAACGTCTTCAATATCATCATCCATGCAGGATCATAGGTAAGCCAGAAAAAATCACGGCTATCGGGCCATGATCGTAAAGGTTGCCAAACTACCGACTTAGAGCCAGCAAAGTCATAGACATAAGAGCTTTCCGAATTAAGGTCTTAGAGCCTCTCAAGTCATGGATGTTCAGGCCATCGAGCCGTGTAACCCAGGAAACTTCTGTGAAGGCAAATTTAATGTCAAGCCCACAAGTTTCGCTAGCCGGATTTTTCAACGTCTTGAAAGTTTTGTTGACATAACCATATGTAGCCCCCGAGCATTGAGTCGGCTTCGTCGAAGGCGGCTTGATGGTCAAAAGAACATGCATAATTGTACATCAAACGATTGTAGCCCCCGAGCGCCAAGTCAGAGTTTCAAAAGAAATTCGTCTTGGTGCTCTCAGAGTAGCTTTAGAGAAAATGTGAATAGTGTAGCCCCCAAGCGCCAAGTCAGAAATATTTTCGTCTTGGTGCTCCATATAGAACTTCACAAAAATTCAGCATCGGTGTAGCCACCGAGCGTCAAGGTGGAATTCACATGAATTTTCCGGCTTGATGCTCAAAGAGAACTAAACCATGTCTTGGAGATCATTGTACTGTAGCCCACGAGGTTTATTCCGGCTTGGACGCAAGGCAGGATAAAACTCTTAAATTAGAGATGCCAAACCCCCGAGCATCGATCTGACATCCTCAAAGGCGGCTCAAGTCTTGGTCAACAATTGCAATTGCAGCCCCCGAGGTGTCAAGCCTAGTGAAAATCCGGCTTAAAACACCTTAATCCAAGGAACACGGCAATGTCCAAGCGTTACGTACCTGAAACATAAACATAAAAATACAAATATATTAAATTGTTCCTTTAATCGTGTCCAACAAACAAATGTAAGGCAGAACAAACATGACGTTTGAACAAATGCTTTTAAGGCTGAAACAATGCAGCAATTGAACATATAAAACTGTTTAGGAGGAAAACACTCAACTAATTTAAACAGTTTATGTAAATTTTTGTTTAAGCAAGTGCTGGCTTATCCATTATTCTGTTTTTTATGCTTGATCTTTCGTGAGACGGAAGACTCGTAGCACAGAACCATGTCCTTAGGTGATGATTTCTAATGGCACCGTCCAGAACCCAAGGCCAAAACACTGGCTTTGAGTGCCGAGAAGTCACTACTCTGAAATCCACATAAAAATAACAGAAAACGTGTATCCAGAAAACTTAAGCTAACGCCCGAAGGCGGGTTTTTTATATGTATACTGGGGCCTAAAATGGCAAGCCAGTAAAAATTATACTCACGAGCGCAAGGCAAATCGTGGAAAAGATATGATCAAAAAACTAAAGCGGTAAAGACTTAGGATATGAGTGAACCAATCGTAATCTTATGACCATAAACAATTAAAATAATAAATATAAATTGGGTACTTAGCTGTTTGAACGAAGTCGGTGTTGTTCGCGACGAAACGGACGAAGACGGATCCATCCGCGGCGAAGTCGAGAGGGCGAAGTAGTCGACAACAATGACGAAACCGGACGTAGCAAAGGTGAAGATGTAGCGAGCCGTGAATTTCGCTGTGTCAAAACTGGGACCGTCCGCGGTAAAAACCAAAGCATAGACTGTCACGGAAAAATTTCGAGTAGCCACAGCTCCACACGTATACTTCTCCGACTAGCAAGTACTCCCTTCGTTTAAAAATATAAGATGTTTTAGGTATGTGAAGAAAATGAATCTAGACTTGTTTTAGTATGTAGGTTCACTCAACTTTGGGATGAATTTACACACTAAAAGAAGTCTAGATTCATTTTTTTCATAAACATAAAACATTTTATATTTTAAAACAGAGGGAGTATAACATGAATCAGTCAATTTTGTTCCTTGTGTGCTCAAGGAGCCACACGATCAAACCAAAAATTGCCGACTCCTTCACGTGAAGTAGTAGTTTTAAAAAGCACACTTCACGATGCTTGATTTGTCTTTACGATCGCTTGATGGATCTGCTGATGTGTCCCTGTCCAAATTTGTCCTCGTCTGCACGTAGTGATCTGGTCTGCACGTGTTGACAAAAACAAGTCAGGCTAGCCACTCGTATCCGTTAGTGTTTGCTTCTCAATCATGACAGCCATCCTGCCGTACGGGATCACTTACGATCCAAACCAATCCGACATCGAAACAAACCAAACGCGGCAACTTGGAAGACATCGCGATGATCGAAACTGCCACTGGCTCTAAAGATGCGGTACTCCATGGAGGAGAAAAGCACCACGCTTCTAGTTGATTTTTGTATACAGAAGAAACACCACCGAGGCAGATAGCGATTAGAATTAAAAGTGGCCAGCTATGATTACCAAGATCGACGCCCGACACTCCCGATCCAATCTACTGCACTCGTGACGTTAATTTCGTACGACGTAAGCCTGCCGGCTCCGTCAACCTTTCGGCGAGGAAAAACCAAGCACGGCCGCAACCATTTTGCCGATGAAGATTCCGATACCTCTAATGATGATGTAGATGTAGATTTCCAGGATGCCACCGACTCGACCACACGCTAGGAAGAGAGATGACGAAACCGGTGCGTCATTGGAGATGCGATTTGTCCGCCTTCGAAGACGGCGAGGGATCCCGCCCGGATCCGTGCTGTAAGCGCCCCTTGCCCCACTATCGTGGTATTCCCGACGAGTACGCCATGGAGGGGTCCTCACAGTGCGTGTTTGGAGACGTGGGGGAAGGAGGACGGTTGACGGGTACGAGGTAACACAACTTATCCAGTTTCAGATCTCACGACGGTGGCGAGATCCTACTCTTGCTATAAATCACTATAATGACAATACGCCGAGTTACATGATTGTGGGAGTTCGCTGTGTGCGAGTACTGCTATGCACTTATTGTTCTTGTTCCCTAAAGGCTCTCATAGGCCGACTTATAAGGACGCCAGGATCTAGGGTTACATGGAGAGTCCCAGCCGGATATGGTTAGAGAGTCCTAGACTAACACTAACTAGTCTTCGTGTCCTCCAAGGCTCCGGCTTCCATCTAAGGCGGTGGCACGTCGCCTTCCTTTATCCCTGCTGGACCTTCGTCTTGTCTATCAGCAACTGGTCCGTACGGTTATGCTATAGGCCTAACCACCAATTGTGGACCACTCGGGCTTGCCGGTATGAGACTATGCCGTAGGTATACCTATTTGGTATATCCACAACAGTAGCCCACAGAGTTCTTCAAGATCCTCGCGTTCCTCCGTCTAGCTTTGAGCATAAGTATCACGTCGTCTTCAATTTGTAGGCGTGCTTTGCAAAGAATCTTGGAGAGCTCCCATATCATATTCTCATCCGACTAAGCCTAGCCAAAGAGTTGATTGTATGCTTCTATGAACGGGTCCAAGGCGGAGAATTCTCTAACGAATCGTTAGTGATTCTTCCAAGATCTAGGAAAGTCTTCAATATCATCATCCATGCAGGATGATAGGTAAGCCGGAAAAAATCACGGCTATCGGGCCATGATCGTAAAGGCTGCCAAACTGCGGACTTAGAGCCAGCAAAGTCACAGACATAAGAGCTTGCCGAATTAAGGTCTTAGAGCCTCTCAAGTCATGGATGTTCAGGCCATCGAGACGTGTAACCCAGGAAACTTCCGTGAAGGCAAATTTAATGTCAAGCCCCCAAGTTTCGCTAGCCGGATTTTTCACCGTCTTGAAAGTTTTGTTGACATAACCATATGTAGCCCCTGAGCATTGAGTCGGCTTCGTCGAAGGCGGCTTGATGCTCAAAAAAACATGCATAATTGTACATCAAATGATTGTAGCCCCCGAGCGCCAAGTCAGAGTTTCAAAAGAAATTCGTCTTGGTGCTCTCAGAGTAGCTTTAGAGAAAATGTGAATAGTGTAGCCCTCGAACGCCAAGTCGGAAATACTTTTGTCTTGGTGCTCCATATAGAGCTTCACAAAAATTCAGCATCGGTGTAGCCCCCGAGTGTCAAGGTGGAATTCGCATGAATTTTTCGGCTTGATGCTCAAAGAGAACTAAACCATGTCTCGGATATCATCGTACTGTAGCCCCCGAGGTTTATTCCGGCTTGGACGCAAGGCGGGATAAAGCTCTTAAATTAGAGATGCCAAACCCCCGAGCATCGATCCGACATCCTCAAAGGCGGCTCAAGTCTTGGTCAATAATTGCAATTGCAGCCCCCGAGGTGTCAAGCCTAGTGAAAATCCGGCTTAAAACACCTTAATCCAAGGAACACGGCAATGTCCAAGCGTTACGTACCTAAAACATAAACATAAAAATACAAATATATTAAATTTTTCCTTTAATCGTGTCCAACAAACAAATATAAGGCGGAACAAACATGACCTTTGAACAAATGCTTTTAAGGCTGAAACAATGCAGCAATTGAACACATAAAACTGTTTAGGAGGAAAAAAACTCAACTAATTTAAACAGTTTATGTAAATTTTTGTTTAAGAAAGTGCTGGCTTATCCATTATTCTGGTTTTTATGCTTGATCTTTCGTGAGACGGAAGACTCGCAGCATAGAACCATGTCCTTAGGTGATGATGCCTATGGCACCGTCCAGAACCCAAGGCCAAAACGCTGGCTTTGAGTGCCGAGAAGTCACTACTCCGGAATCCACATAAAAATAACAGAAAACGTGTATCCAGAAAACTTAAGCTAACGCCCGAAGGGGTTTTTTTTGTATGTATACTGGGGCCTAAAACGGCAAGCCAGTAAAAATTATACTCACGAGCGCAAGGCAAATCGTGGAAAAGATATGATCAAAAAACTAAAGCGGTAGACTTAGGATATGATTGAACCAATCTTAATCTTATGATAATAAACAATTAAAATAATAAATATAATTTGGTACTTAGTTGTTTGAGCGAAGTCGGTGTTATTCGCGACGAAACGGATGAAGGCGGATCTATCCGCGGCGAAGTCGAGAGGGCGAAGTAGTCCACAACAATGATGAAACCGGACGCAGCAAAGGTGAAGATGTAGCGAGCCTTGAATTCCGCTGTGTCGAAACTGGGACCGTCCGCGGTAAAAACCAAAGCATAGACGGTCACGGAAAAATTTCGAGTTGCCACAACTCCACATGTATGCTTCTCCGACTAGCAAGTATAACATGAATCAGTCAATTTTGTTCCTTGTGTGCTCGTGGAGCGACACGATCAAACCAAAAATTGTCGACTCCTTCACGTGAAGTAGTAGTTTTAAAAATCACACTTCACGATGCTTGATTTGTCTTGACGATCGCTTGATGGATATGCTGATGTGTCCCTGACAAAAGTTGTCCTCGTCTGCACGTAGTGATCTGGTCTGCACTTGTTGACAAAAACAAGTCAGGCTAGGCACTCGTGTCCGTTAGTGTTTGCTTCTCGACCATGACAGCCATCCTGCCGTACGGGATCACTTACGATCCGAACCAATCAGACATCGAAACAAACCAAAACGCGACAACTTGGAAGACATCGCGATGATCGAAACTGCCGCTGGCTCTAAAGATGCGGTACTCCATGGAGGAGAAAAGCACCACGCTTCTAGTTGATGTTTGTATACGAAAGAAACACCACCAAGGCAGATAGCGATTAGAATTAGAAGTGGCCAACTATGATTACCAAGATCGACGCCCGACACTCCTGATCCAATCTACTGCACTCGTGACGTCAATTTCGTACGACGTAAGCCTGCCGGCTCCGTCAACCTTTCGGCGAGGAAAAACCAAGCACGGCCGCCGCCATTTTGCCGATGAAGATTCTGATACCTCTAATGATGATGTAGACGTAGATTTCTAGGATGCCACCGACTCGACCACACGCTAGGAAGAGAGATGACGAAGCCGGTGCGTCACTGGAGATGCGATTTATCCGCCTTCGAAGACGGCGAGGGATCCCGCCCGGATCCGTGCTGTAAGCGCCTCTTGCCCCACTATCGTGGTATTCCCGACAAGTACGCCATGGAGGGGTCCTCACAGTGCGTGTTTGGAGACGTGGGGGAAGGCGGACGGTTGAAGGGTACGAGGTAACACAACTTACCCAAGTTCAGATCTCACGACGGTGGCGAGATCCTACTCCTGCTATAAATCACTATAATGACAATACGCCGAGTTACATGATTGTGGGAGTTCGATGTGTGCGAGTACTGCTATGCTCTTGTTGTTCTTGTGCCCTAAAGGCTCCCACAGGCCGACTTATAAGGACGCCAGGATCTAGGGTTACATGGAGAGTTCTAGCCGGATATGGTTACAGAGTCCTAGACTAACACTAACTAGTCTTCGTTTCCTCCAAGGCTCCGGCTTCCATCTAAGGCGGTGGCACGTCGCCTTCCTTTATCCCTGCTGGACCTCCGTTTTGTCTATCAACAACTAGGCCGCCCGGTTATGCCATAGTCCTAACCACCAACTGTGGGCCACCCGGGCTTGCCGGTATAAGACTATGCCGTAGGCATACCTTTTTGGTATATCCACAACAGCACACGCCTATATAAGGAGGGGCATAGCTAGGGTTTGAGGAGGTTAGACCAAGTAGGAAATTAGTGCCCTGAGGCTATACACAAATAGCTCTAGGAGCACTTGTAAACTTCTTGGATGAATATAAATCTTAAGTGTGGAGAGTTCATCTTGTTCTTCGTGCGCGGCTAGACCGTGCACTTCCTCCCCGGTTACCTCAAGCGTCCATTCGGCCCCCAACTTAAGCCTACCCATAGCATCTGCCGTGACACCACCACGACAGTTGGAGCCTACTGTGGGGAAGAAGAAGGCGCTTGCTGGAGTTTTCATCCGGACAGGCAACATCATCGCCAAGATGGGCGAACGCGTCTGCTCCAGCCACATATAGGTTTGGAGCACTCAACTTCGTCATGGACAACACAGGGTGCTTCGGGACCGAGACGTTCCCAAGGGGCTGTCGCTTCATCAAGTTCGGCGAGAACCAGGTCTACGTCGCTGTGCGCATGGACGCGCATACCCAGAGCGCGTCATGCTAGCGCCGGATCCACCTGCGGTTCCAGCCACAGGAAAGCTTCATCAACTCGTCTCCGTTGAGGTAATGATGACAACTCCGAATCCACCAGTACCTCTGGTAGTCCCTATGGTGAATGAGGATGCTGAGGGAGGAAATCCAAAGGAAACGCTAAGGGTGGCAAGAACTGCAAAAGCGCCTCTAGAGAATCCAGAGAACATCGCTAGGAGTAAGAGAGCTAAAGAATTGCAAGAAGCAATAGAGAAGTTAGCAGAGCTAGTAGCACCAGCAGCTGATCCAGCGCGCGTGCAGGCCGAGTTAGAAGAGGCCAGGATAAGTCTTGGAGAAGGCTAAGGAATTAGCACACTTACAGCAATATGTGGATATCACCATTCGAGAGCTCAACTCGGCAAATCGAGTCAAGGGCGCAAAGACCCGGCTTGATGCGACAAGGTTGAGAGGAAGAAACCTCAATGAAGAATTGGCGGATGCAACGTCAAAGATAACACCAGAAAACAGCAACAAAACAGCCATGCGACTGACATATAATACTGCAGCAGCAAATCTGAGAGCCATAGAGGCAGCAATGGCTGAGATTCCCCATTTGACGGGTGAAGCAAAGAGGAAACAACAGGAACGAGTCAATGAGTTGGTAAGAGCAGCAGGGATGCTGAATGAAGCGTACTACAGGGCGAATCCGGGTATAGCTAGGAGGTCACAGCTGGTTCACTCGGCAACTCCAATCACGACAAGATCAGCAGGCCATACAGCCTCGTCACCAGGAGTGGCTCGAAGACAGAGAAAAGAAAAGAGTGTGGATTCAGGAAGGAACAAGCAGATGGTTTCTTATGACCCGACAATGGCTCAAGGAAACCCAGCCCGTTTGCAGGGAGCAAGAAGAATTGTCGTACAGGGAAATGAGAACCAGGAAAACGCTGGCTGAGAAAGGCCAGCAGCACAAAGAAATGACAACGGCGGGCAGAACTTTGCACCTCAACCTAGGCGTGGAACTCACTCGGCAGGAGGAGGAAACCAAGCTCCGAATCCTGCGACAGATCAACCCGAAAAGAGACAGCAAAGCGCGGGAAAAGCAGTGCAGCAACCTGCAGACCCGAACGCAAATAGATACAATGATGGTTACTCGGCGATGGTAAATGACGGGTATGAATTGCCGGATCATGTGTACCAAGCAATGGGAGCCAGACTCGGCGGCAGGAATCTTCTGCCAGATGATGCAAGGCTAAAGCTCGATCGAATAAGGATGGCAGAACTAATCGAGTCGCCAGGTCCATAGGGTCCATCATGTTTTGGCCCAAGGATCATGAAGGAACCGCCAGTGCCAAACTTCCAGCTGGCCAGAGGGACAAAGACCTACGATGGAAGCACAAAGCCAGAAGACTGGCTCATAGCGTATGGAACAACAGTAAAGACCGCATAGGGAAATTTGAGATGGGTAGTGCGATATGTGCCGCAGATGCTAGAAGGACCAGCAAGGGTGTGACTGAATAATTTGCCACCCGGAAGCATCAATAGCTGGATTGATTTTCAGGAAGCTTTCGTGAGCAACTTCACAAGCACGTACAAGAGGCCGAATCTCCCACAACAACTTGCTACGTGCAAGCAAAGGCCGAATGAAACAGACAGGGAGTTTCTCACAAGGTGGTGCACGATGCGCAACTCTTGTGAAAGGGGTAATCGAGTCTCAGGCTATTGCATGGTTTGCACAAGGATGCAGGCACGGAAGTGTACTGTGGCAAAGGTTACAGAGAGATATGCCGACGAGCTTGGCAGAAACAATAAGAATTGCCGAATCATACGGGTTGGGAGATCCGACTCAGCCTCTGCTCATGTGGGCAGACGGGATGACTGAGACTCAGATCTACAACGCAGCCGGATCACAAAGGCGCCAAGAAAGAGCCAAGTATAGAAGCAAAAGAAGGGATGAGAGACCAGATTATAGATATGTTTCGAGTCAAGTTGCAGCTGTGAGTCAAGATCATCCAGATGCTGGAAGTATCCAACGTCAAAAGGACAAATGGGCAACAATAATGGACACCAAAGAATGATGGCAAAAAGCCATATGAACAAAGAAAGCCATATCAGGACATGCAGAAATATACTTATGAAATGATGTTGGATCAGCCGTGTAAGTTCCACACGCCGAGTTTGAGCAAGCCGGCAAATCACACAACAAGACAATTCACTTGGTTCTAGAAAGGAGACAGGGTGGATTCGCCGACTCAGCAGCTACCACCACCTCTCCCACCACCGCTCACAGGAGGAAATGCTCAAGCTATTGGAACTGAGCATAGTTATGAGAACATCAACCGAGATATCATAACCAAGAGAGAAGTGAGGATGTGCATCAGGTGCATAACCCAAGAGGTGATGACGCTCATGTCGGCCACGGCACCAGAAATGAGTACAGAGAGCATCACCAGAGCTATGTCATATTTGTCACAGAGCCGAATGACAAGAAGAGTCAATAGAGACGGATGATGGAAGTGAATGCCACAATGCCCGCAATTCCAAAGTACATGCATTGGTCTGAAGAAGAGATAACCTGGAGCATAAAGGATCACCCCAAGATCATGCCAACACCAGGAGGTTATGCTCTTGTATTGGATCCAACTTTCATGGGCCCTGATTTCAATGTGAAGTTCTCCAAGGAACTAATTTACGATGGAAGTAGCATCAAAATCATGTACAAGGATACCATGCTCAAGTTAGGCATCACCATGAACATGCTGGAACCGACTAAGACAACTTTCCATGGTATTGTGTCGGGATTGTCCTATGAACCAATTGGCAAGATCTAGGTTGATGTATTATTTGGCAACAGAGAAAATTGTCGCACTGAAGCCATAGAGTTCGAGGTGGTTGACCTGGTCAGCTCATACCATGCCTTGCTTGGCAGGCCGGCTATGGCAAAGTTTATGGATACTCCTCACATAGCTTACTTAAAGATAAAACTGCCAGGTCCATGCGGAGTTATCACGGTCGAAGGAGATTACAAGAGATCAATTGCTTGGGCCTTAGCCGGATCTTCGCTAGCCGAGTCACTGGTCATAGCGCAGGAAAAACATCAAATGATGGAAGTGGCAGCATTGGCCAAAGCAGCACAAATGTCTATGACGGCACTCACTAACCCGCATGGTAGTGTATGTTTCCAAGCTACCAAGGAAACAAAGAAAATACAAGTGGATGAGGCTTTCCTAGAACGCATAGTTACCATTGGTGCTGGGCTGACTGACAAATAGGAAAGCGAGCTCACTAGCTTCCTCCGTGAGAATCAGATATCTTTGCATGGTCCACACAGTACTTGCAAGGAGTTCTGAGGGAACTGGCTAAGCACTCTCTTCATGTAAGGCCAGATGCCAAGTCGGTGAAGCAACCCCTCCGCCGCTTCGCCAAAGATAGGAGGAAAGTGATAGCCACCAAGATAGCCAGACTCTTGGCTGCCGGGTTTATCATGGAAGTACTGCACCCAGATTGGTTGTCAAATCCAGTCTTGGTCGAGAAGAAAAAAGATGACCCGAACATGGCAGTGGTGTGGCGCATGTGTATTGACTACACGAACCTCAATAAGGCATGTCCAAAAGATCCATTTCCCCTGCCACAGATCGATCAAGTCATTGACTCTACTGCCGGATGTGAGTTGTTGTCGTTTGTGGATGCGTAATCTGGTTTCCACCAGATACCACTGAATCTGGATGATCAAATAAAGACAGCTTTTATCACCCCGTATGGGGCATATTGCTATCGTACTATGCCATTCAGATTGAGAAATGCAGGTGCAACATACCAAAGGTGCATGCAAAAATGCTTGAAAGATGAATTGGACAAAAATGTTCAAGTATACATCGATGACGTGGTGATAAATACCAAACAAAGTCATACCCAAATTGAGGACTTGCATCAAACATTTGCAAACTGAAGAAGATTCCGGATGAAACTTAACCCGGAAAAATGCACATTTGGTGTCCCGGCTGGAAAATTACTCGGATTTCTCATGTCTAGCCGAGGAATTGAGGCTAACCCGACAAAGATCAGGGCCATCGAGAGAATGGAATTGCCAAAAACCCTCAACGAGGTTTAGAAGTTTACAGGATGCCTGGCCTCGTTGAGTAGGTTTATTAGTCGGCTAGGTGAAAAAGCCTTACCATTATATTAACTGATGAAAAATCAGACAAATTCACATGGACACAGCAAGCTGACAGCGCTTTCCATGAACTCAAAAAGATGTTAGCAACAACACCAGTATTAGAGTCACCATTATCCAAAGAGCCAATGCTTCTCTATGTCGTCGCAACCAACAGAGTTGTAAGTGCAGTGGTAGTGGTAGAGCGTGAAGAAGAGGGCAAATCAGTCCAAAGGCCAGTTTATTACTTGAGCGAAGTGCTCTCTATATCAAAGCAAAATTACCCCCATTACCAAAAAAATGAAATATGGGGTGTATATGGCAGCAAAAAAGCTGAAGCATTATTTCCAAGAACACCCAATCCGGGTAATATGTGAGGCACCTATCTCAGATATATTGGGAATCAAAGATGCCAGTGTCTGGGTGGCAAAATGGGCCATAGAGCTAGCACCGTACACTCCACAATATGATAGGCAAGTTGCAATTAAATCTCAAGCGGTAGCTGATTTCTTCATGGATTGGATGGAAATGCAATACGAGCCACCACTGCCAGACCCAAATTATTGGAAGATGCACTTTGACGGATCCAAGACAAAGATGGGTCTGGGTGCTGGGATTGTTCTCACATCACCTAAGAGGGATTAGCTCAGGTATGTGTTGCAGATCCACTTCGCTGCATCCAATAATGTGGCCGAGTATGAAGCACTTGTCCATGGCATAAAAGTGGCCAAGGAAATTCGCATCAAAAGGATCATGTGTTTTGGTGGCCCGGATTTGGTTATCCAGCAAGTCTCTGGGCATTGGGATGCATTGGATGCAAATATGGCATTGTATCGTTTTCATGTGCAACAGATTTTGGGATACTTTGACGGGTGTGAATTTCATCACATACCCAGAGCAGAGAATGAGGCAGATGACATACTATCCAAGTTAGGCTCATCTCGGCAAGCAATCCCACCAGGGGTAGCATTGGAACATCTCAGGAAACCATCAATCAAGCCATCACCAGATTCCAAGTCAATTAGGCTCATCCCGGTAAACCAGGAGTCAGACGCTGTGCGAATGGACATTGACTCAGGGGCAGGTTCAAGTAACTCGGGGACTATTCCACTCACCTCATGGGTTGCCAAATCACACTCGGAGACTCCTCATGTTATGTCGGCAGAACACATGTTGGCTGAGCCAATGGAAATTGATGGATAAATAGACCCGACACCAGTGATACTGGCCTGGGCGCAACCAATATTTAACTAATTGAAATATGGGTCATTGCCTGATGAGGAGATATTAGCAAGACAAACAGAAAGAAGAGAAAAAGCATACACAATAATCAACAAGGAGCTGTACAAAAGGAGTGTGACAAGTGTACTACAGCGTTGCATAAGTCCAGAGAAAGGCCAAGAAATATTATTGGACATTCACACGGGAGAATGTGGGCACCATACATCGTCAAGAGCATTGGTATCCAAGGCATTCTGATATGGATTCTACTGGCCAAGTGCACTAGCTGAGGCACATGAGCTAGTAAGAAAATGAAACGGTTGCCAGTGTTATGCGTCAATGTCACACTTGCCAGCATATGAGTTAAAAACTATACTAATCACTTGGACATTCGCAGTATCGTGCCTGGATATGGTAGGACCATTCAAGCCAGCAAGGGGTGGCATGACTCACATACTAGTAATGGTTGACAAGTTCACCAAATGGATAGAAGTGAAGCCCATCAAAAAATTGGATGGAAAAACAACTGTCACATTCCTAAAAGATATAATCTTGAGATACAGTTACCCGCATAGTGTGATCAAAGACAATCGCACAAACTTTGCCGAAGGAGATTTCGCTCGTTTCCGTGGGAAAAAATGAATAAGACTTGACGTAGCGTCAGTCGCTCATCCAGAATCAAATGGACAAGTTGAACGAGCTAACGGCTTAGTTCTATCCGGGATAAAACCCCTCCTAATGGAACCACTCCAGAGACCACCCGATTGCTGGATAGAGGAACTACCCTCAGTATTGTGGAGTTTAAGGACAACTCCAAATCAATCAACAGGCTATATGCCGTTCTTCCTTGTGTATGGGGCAGAAGCAGTTTTGCCTTCCGACATAGAGTATGACTCGCAAATAGTAAGGCAATAATCGGAAGCCGAGGTGAAAGAGGCCCGAGAAGATGGAGTTGACTTACTCGAAGAAGCAAGAGAATTGGCGTTGTCCAGATCCACCATATACCAACAAAACCTCTGACGCTATCATAGCCCAAAAGTTCAACCTCGTGTTTTCCGAGAAGGGGATATGTTGCTCAGATTGGTGCAACACACAGCTGGGATGCATAAACTATCACCCCCATGGGAAGGACCATTCATTGTAAGCAAAGCATTGCACAATTATTCATATTACCTAATATATGCTCGCGAAGCACAAAAGAACAAGGTGGACAGATCAGGTGATGAGACCAAAAGCCCGTGGAATATGGACTGCTATGTCCTTTCTACACTTAGGAGAAGCAGTGTATGTATCTCTCGAACTCTCATATGTCGGATACTCATGCCGGATATGTGCTGATAATAAAATGGTATGACTCAAAAAACTGACTCGGGACTACCCCTTATGTTTATCCTTGAAAATTCTATGTCGGTTGGCGTTGACACTTAAGACTTATCTCGGAACAAGTAATGTTTACTCGGATAAAATCAACTCTTTGACTATGTTGTTGTCCGAAAACACGGCTTCATGGCAAGCAAGAGGAAAAGATCAACGACGAGTAAACATGAACACCGGATAAGTAAAGGGGAAAACGCGACTTGACCCTATGTATGCTTTTAACTAATCCATTGCAGGTATGTCGAATGATCCTAGGTCAAGTGGTCTAGTTTCATATCCGCTAACTCAATCCTTAGAACTTTGAGACTCTAATGTCGAATGCCAAAAAAGGTAGACAAGAGCCAAATTCAAGGAAAAGGGGAACGGCAAAATGAAACTCGAGGACTTTCCCCTGGATGATTGGCATTTAGAGCAAATTAAAAGTTTAAGACTTATCAAAAGGCACACACCCAAAATAAGTGCACTGTATGTTACATCTGGACCTGGCATACCAAAGATCTCATCAAAGTTAAGTGTTTTTCATAACCAGCTTAAGAACAGGCTGGACTTGGGGGAGCTTTCTTAGGGCTAGAGCTAGGAGCGTCATCTAGAGTGTCGGCTGAGTCACGCGCGTTAGCCAAGTCTTCAGGGCCGTCTGACTCGGTGACCTCGCTATCAGCACCGTCATCATCGATACTCTCGAAAAGAGGCTCACCAAGGTCGAGGAAGCTGGGCCCATCACACCAAGCGTGCACCAGAGCATACTTGACCATGGCATAATCTCGCTCTTGGCGCTTCTTGATGAGCTCAGGATCGTGGATCCACTTGCCTTCAGCCCTCATGCGCTCGAGAACATCAAGGTTGATGTCCTCGTACCATGAGAGCACAAAGGCAAGGGCCTTGTCCGCTGCAACTCGACCGGCCGACTCACGCCATTGATCCAGCCTGTCTTCAGTAAGAAGCATCTTGGCGGCCAAGGGCTCGATAAGCGCGGGCACATCCTCATCCGCCAGAGCATCCTAAACGCATGGATTGCCGACTTAATCAAGTCGACACCACATGACTTCAGAGTGGTTGCACGCTCTGACAGCACCGCCAGGTGCTCATCAATGGTGATCTCGCCACCAGCAGGAGCTCTAGACTCGGCTCGAACCTTCTTCATGGCCCTTATCACAAATAACTCAACCTCGGGGAAGTTCTCTACGAACGTGAAAGAAAATTAACAAAACAATGAAAAAGAGGCAGAGAGTAATGATAGGAGTAAAGTAAAAAGGGTAATAACTCACTACCGAGAAAAGAGTTGATGGCGCCAAGCTTGCTTTGCCAAATCTTAGCCTTGGCCTGAAGAGCGTCCAGGTCCTAGTGCACCGACTGAATGGCCAACTCAGCCTCTTTGAGCAGCTGATTGGTTTTCTCGGCACTAGCAGCATGCTGGCCATCCTTCTCGGCAAGCTCCTCTCGCAGGCCATTCACCTCAGACTGGTGCTTCTGATCCATATCCGTCATCTGTTTCTTCAGCCGAGTCACCTCGTCTCGCTCCTTTTGGAGCTCGATCCGGTGCTTCTCTGCTTATTCGGAGCATGCGACTCGTCAGTAACAGCAAGTTATCTCGGATCCTTCGAGATAAAAATGAAAAAGGAATAAGCATAAATGCAGGGAGGTGACAGAAGTTCTAAGACCTTACTTTCAGCATCGCTGATCTGTAAGTGCAAAGCATCAATGGTGGATTGGGCAGAAGCTATGGAAAAACAATGCGAAAAATTTAAGGAAATAAATCAAGAAGACTCTGCCGAATAAAAGCAAGATGAGTAAGGAAAAGTTCCTTGGCCCTGATCCTCAGCTTTTAGATCTTGGTGAGCCACCTCAAGTTTTCTATACTCCAAGAGGAGAGCCCGATGCACCTTGGTCCGCTTGTTGTGCGTAAGCTACACACAAAAGAGATAGTCAGAAGGTGTGCGATCAAGCTTACAGCCGAGTAACAGTTTGGTTCTAACTTAGAGCTTACAGCCGACTAAGTTCCTTACTCGGTAGTAACCTCGGGGACTAGGGATCATGTACAATAAAAAGATACTCAGTACACAAAAGAATAAGAAAGTTACGTACCTCGTTCACTTCATCTGCTTTGGCCATCAAGGCAATGGCTTGCTGAGTCATGTCTAAGACAACCTTGGGGCCTAGCTTCATCTTTTTGCCAGTGCCGGAGCTCACCTGGTGCTCGCCAACCGCATTCCAGGCAACGGCGTATCGCTCCACGGAACCAAGGCCGTGCCCGCTGAGCGTCCGAGTCAGGACTTCCCCTCTCTTCAGGATAGTTCCCACCCGGCACCAGTAGCAGCAGCGCTAGTATGCAAGGCGCTAGCCCTGGAAGCACTACTAGATCTAGCAGCTACAGACTCACCCAACTGACCCGCCAGAGCGGGTGCCGTTGTTGATGGTGTGGGCCGAATCTATGGAGCGGTTCCTGGAGCGTGGATTAGAGTCAGTTGCTTGGTCGCTAATGGCTTACTGGTTGCAGGGCGAGCGTGTCCTTGGGCAGCAGGCCGAGTCTGATCTTTGTCCAAAAAGGCAGGAGGAGCAGGTCTAGAACTGTTTGGAGAAGATACATGAGCCGAATGAGTAGGCTCAGCAGCAGAAGAAGGGGCAACAACTGGGTCAACGGGTACACTAGAAACCAGGGAGCTAATCACAGGGGATTTCTCGGCATCGATATTGCTGGCACCGGGATCAAGGGTCTGTTCTGGCAAAACAACTAGAGAGCTAGGCCGGGTCTCCTCCGACGGGTGCGCTGCCGGGTCGGCCTCACTCTGAGACACATGAGTCTCAGTAGTGGGGGCAGTGTCCCGGACAGGGCTCTGCACAGCAGTGTCGGCACGAGGAGGAGGAGCAGGCCTTAATGGCGAAGAAGCCATGCTAGGTGCGGCTTGGCTAGCAGACATAGCCGCCATGATGAAAGTAAAATAGAAACCTATAAGAGGACAAGCAAAGAATTGGAAAATAAAATGAAAGGTAACGGCCAGATAAAATTACCCGGAAACGGTCGGATCACGTGGGATGCAACGAGTGACCCGGCGCCCAGCGGCTTTGCGAGTCTGGGATAATGTGGCAGCAGGAGGTGCAGCCAGATCGAGTCGTTGTTTCTTTGAAGGCTGAGAACCTCATGTACCTGCGCCGCTTACTCGACTTAGCGGCAGGGATCTTGCCGATTCCACCCACAGCGAGAGGGGAACCTCATGTACCTGGCCAGCTGCATAAGTAAATGACGAGCTCATTCGGATAAGTCAGATAGTAAAGGTCAAAAGACAAGTACCTCCAAAACCTCACAGTCCACATCATCGTCATCAGACCAATCTCGCAAGGGGCCGGTTTCGAGTAGAGGTCTTACCCGGAACAGAGGCAGCAGAGGTGTGCGGGATTAGCATGAAATACTCCAGATCAAACTCCACTTCATCAGTGTTGGAGCGATCTTCATAGTAGGCCCCAGGGGGGACAGCACTGTCATCAACCTAGTGAACGAGATTCTGCGGAAGACAAACAGAACGAGATCAAAAATAAACGGAACATCAAATGAATGTAAGGAAAGTTATGTCGGCAGAAAATGGGTGACTCGGATGCTACCCAGGGGACAAGCCTATCCCGGCTGAAAGGGGGGCAGCTCTAGGCCTAGTTTTCCGCCAAGGTCAGCTTGAAAATTGAGATGACTCGGCGGGCAATAGAGTCATTGGTGAGCTCCAAAGTGGAGTGCCGGGTAGGGTCTCGCGGCCTGCTCATGAAGCACATCTTCTGGCTTCTGTCCTGGATGGGGCTGACTCGGCGTGCGACAAAAGCACACATGAGATCCTCCTCAGTTAAGTGGAAGTTCTCATCCGGTGAGAGCAGCCTCTCGAGGATCCCATGAGCCTCATTCACCTCGGCATTCTTGTCGCGTGGGTCAAGCTTCCAAAACTCCTTGCTGGGAACCTCGTCCTTGAAGGGGGGAAGCCGGATGTAGTCGTTGGACCCGCTATTTTTGACATAGAAGAAAGTTCTATGTCATTTCTTGCAAGAATCTATGTCGGTGACCCGAGGAAAGATCGACTCTTTCCTGGGCATGATACTAGCGGCACCGCACCTAGTGGGCCTCTTATCGCCGTGGGGAACACCAGGATCAGGCACAACTTGTATCCGGAAGTTGAAGTACTTAGCCCAAAGAAGAACAGTGGGCCAAATACCAAGATAGCCTTCACAGGCAGAAATGAAGCAAGACAGGGAGCCAATGGCATTGGCAGGCAAATGGTGGGTTTGCATATGGAAAGTAGAGAGGAAAGAAACAGAGAAATTACCGGCGGGGAGAGCGAAACCACGCTCGAAGTGCGAGAGGAAAACAACCCTCTCATTAGCCTTTGGCTTAGGGATGATCTCACCTAAGGGGAGGCGACAATCGACCTCGAGCAGGATGCGCCTGGTAGAGCGCAGCCACTCAAGTTCCTCCGCAGAAACCTCCGAGCCCTCCCAGCCGCCGCGCTCTTCGGCGGCGACCTCGTGCTCCTCCGCTTCCTCACCGACATCACGGGCGTCCATAATGTCGCTGGGTTCAGACTCTCCTGTTGTTGGAAGAAGCCTGGAGGCACAAGGACCCGTAATGGAATAGAAGGGGGAAGAAAGGAATCGCAGGAAAGAAGAAACAGAGAAGAAGAACCGCAAGGAGGCAGTTAGGATTTTGGGGGCGCAAGGAAGAAGAAGAGGGCAACGGGAAACTGAACAGGCAAAGGAATTTAAGTTCCCCCCACCCCTACTTAAGGAGAGTAAAAAATGCCGGCGTGGGATCCGTCTGCGCCATGTGGCCACCATGTGGCCGTGTATCTAGCCGAGTGAGCGCATCAGCGAGTGCCACGTGTAGGCAATACACGAAAACTCCTGGGCCACGTCACGATGCGAGCACACGAGGCGCTGGGCGATGGGACAGCCACAGTGACGGGTAGTTACTGCGCCGCCGTCACTGTGCGGTCAGGATTTGGGACAAAATTTGAGGCAAGTCATCATGATTATAAGCTGTCAGTGACTAAGGCAGGCCAAAAATGACTCGGCAGCGCCCAAAGTGACTCGGCACGACGCAAAAAATGACCCAGAAAGTCAAATATGAGACTCTAAAGGGGCAAGATAGACTCGGCAAAGGTTGAGATTACGCCAAACAGTGCACCCTAAGTAGTAAATGCTGAGAGAAAAAGAAGTTCCAAGCATATTAAAGGAACCTGGAGACGCCTAGCAACAAAAACTACTAGGCCTCACCAGCTTCGGGGACTAATGTCGGGGGATAACCCCTGGTAGGGTTATAAGGGGTAAAACATTGCCCAACTTGGATTATGTCGAGTATAAGATAACTCAGGCCGGGTAACAACGGCCGGGTAAGAAGTTCATGTATGGTCGAAATAAGAATTATGTCGGCCCGTATAAGACAAGTTTGTTTACCATGCAGGAAGCGGCGAGCCGAGTCTCACGAGGAAAGGCCGAGTCAGAAAGGACACTGGAAGCTTTCCGAGTGAGGTTCAGGAGGGACCATGGTAAAGCATGGTCAAAAGAGAAGGGCGACGCCGGGTGAAACAAAAGGACCCGGGTGACGCCCAAAGCAAGGGCTGACGTACAAAGTCACTGTATGACACCAAAAGAACTGTATGCAACGTACGAGAAGACCGATAGTTGTCTAGCATTGTGGACTGGGTTAAGGGGCTCAGGGCTAGCCCACGACCCATCCCGCACAGTAATGACCAAGATCCAAACAGTAACCCTAGAACCCAAAGGGATGTAACCTAGCTTCACACGCCTATATAAGGAGGGGCATAGCTAGGGTTTGAGGAGGTTGGACCAAGTAGGAAATTAGTGCCCTGAGGCTATGCCCTAAATGAATCACCTGGGTGGAATGGTATGGTTGGTTTATGTTGAGTGGTTACACAAGGCCCATGTCTATTGTTTACCTTGTGTATCACACTTGTGGATGGCCACCCAGGAACAAAGGGATTTGAGACATTTAGTGTTGAGAAGCTTCTAGTGCAACCACATGGCATATGGGCTCTGCCTTGACCAACTAGGTTGCAAGAACTTAGCAAGATGGACAGTTGTTGGTAGGGTTGATAGGATGGAACGCGTCCATGGTGGTCTAAGGGAATGCTTCTGAAAAGTCTCGTCTCGATACATGTCAAGTCTTGTGGGGAAAGTGCACCACCTCTCAAGAGGGTAAAACCTAAGTACTTAGCCGTGTCCCGGGCAACGGACAATTTGAGCATCAAAGACATTGAAGTGATCAAGAATCTCCTCATCCCAATTTATCTAAGTTAAAAATTGTAGTTGAACAAGGGTCAAGGTTCACCAATGTCTATTGGTGGTTCCTTGGTGTTTTGTGAAACAAAAACTTAGTGTTTTCAACTAATAAGAAAAACCTTATTTTGAGCAAAGCCATCCTGAACTACACTTAGCCAAATTCATATAGATGTTAGATACTACTATTCTACTATGGTATCACTTGCCAATACAATTCCAAATGTATTGATCCTTTGTAGCTGTAACTTATGATGGTGTAGGATACTCTGATGGAGACTAGGGTTATGAGTCTACACTCAACATGTTTGCCTGTGGCACATGAAGATGAAGACTTCTAATTATTTACTTTATGTTATGAACTCTATGTTTTAGCCTTGGGCTATTGAGTTGTAAAGACTATGTTATCTCTGGAATGACGATGTAATAATGACCTTTGTATCTGTGTACTTCATCTTAAACTGTGGATGCTAACATTTTGATGCAGGGACTAGCATTGTAATCACATGGGCCTTTACCTTAAAAGGTGGGGTATTACAGTGCGGATCGCGTTCGCGGGCTATTAGATCTAAGTTAGATCGCGCGGCTCAGATCTGCTCGTACCATTTCATCTAAACATCTAATCCTAGCCCCTAGATTTAGATCTAACGGATCTTGTTGCTCTGGCCACAGATGGGCGGCACGAATGGCGAGCTGCGGCAGCGACGGCTCTGCCGGCAATGCTAGGGGGTAAGCGGAAGGGCGTAATGCATTACCGAGGTCGTGGAGATGGCGTGGACGCAGTGGAGGTCATGGGCGAGGGCGGGGCACACGGGCTCGGCCGGGATTGCTCATCAGAGTTGCTCATGGCGTCGATGGTTGGCGGGCATAGACGAAGGCGAGCCTACAGGGCACAAGCGAACATATGGAGGGCATCAATGGATGCGTACGAGGATAAGGGTTGCAGAAAAGAAAACCAGAGAGCGAGAGGGGGTCGGGGCTCACCGGAATTGGTCGCTGAAGCTCGTCGGGGCGGAGACAACTCGAATCAAAATTTGTAGAGCCTGGGGTCTCTCTGGGGTTACTATGTGTGTGGGGGGGGGATGGCGAGGGGCAGTGGGGTTTAATTAGCGGTGCTCGGGGGGGAAGAATCAAGCCACGAATCAATCGCTATTAAGTGAAATCAATCGGGGGAAGAAACGGCGGCGAGGAACAGGCTCTCCGGCGCGTGATTGACCACGATGTCGACTTGGCAGTGGGTCCAGGGCATCAGCGAGTGGGTGAGGCGCGGGCGCGTGAGAAAAGAGGAGAGGGTAAAAACCCCGGGTGGGCTTGCTGGGCCGGATAGGTAGCGCTGGCTATTTTTTCTTCCTTTTCTCTTTTTCATTTTCTGTTTTGATTTTCTGAAATGGTTTTCAAAGTTCAATTCAAATCCAAAACAATTCAAACTTTCAGCAAAAAATTGTATTGTGATCCTAGTATCCAAAAGTGTGTCAAACACATACCAACATTCAAAAACTTTTTTGGGTTTGAAAAATAAAATAAAACCTTGCCCCATATATAATATATAAAGATGGGTTAAATATGGTTTTATTTAGGGTTTTGGTTTGAAAATTTTGTGCAAGATCAATATGCTATGAATGCAACAATATAAATTTTTCATTTGATGAAATTTGGGATGTTACAGTTCCTTGGTGGCCATCCACAAGTGTGATACACAAGGTAAACCATAGACATGGGCCTTGTGTAACCACTCAACACAAACCAATCTTCCGGTTCCAACCAGGTGATTCATTAACATGTTGTTTTATTAATCAAAAACATAGGCATAAACTTTGCATAGTATCATAACATGAATATTCCACCCTTGCATTCTACTAGCTAGGCTAAGCATACTAGCATAACATTTATCTTAACTTGTAACATCCCAAAATTCATGAATTACAAAAGCTTGCATTTCATTCATGCATTCATAGCATTCTTCACTGGCACAAATTTTTTCAAATCAAAACTCCAAATAAAATCATTTTTATGCCTATTATCTATATATCAATAAGGCATGGTTTTATTTTATTTTCAAAGGATCAAGGTGTAGTGGATTAAACAATAGTGTTTTATACACAAATAAGTGCAAGGTTCACACTACAAAATTCTAGAAGAGATTTGAAATCAAACTCATTTGAATTTGGCTTGAAAATGTTTCCTGAAAATCCAAATAGAAAAATAAAAAGAGAAAAGAATTAGAAAAGGGCCAGCGCTACCTAATCGGCCCAGTGCCAGAAACAGCCCACGAGCCCACCCGGGCCGTTTCCCCCTCTCCCCTGTTTCCTACCCCGCAGGAGCACACCCACTCTCTAACGACTGGGTCCCACGGCCACGTCACCCCCTTCTTCCTCAATCAGCGTCGGAGACCACCTCTTCGCTGCCGTTTTTCCCCATTACTGCCGCATTGATACCGCGCTTAATTGCATTGATTCGGCGAGCGATTTCCTTTCCCGACCCCCTCTAATTAACCCCCGCGCCTCCACGGTCATTTCCCCCCAACCAGCAGCAACAGAGCGCCCCTAGGCTGGCCGTATTGACGCTTACCCCGCCGTGGTACCGAGCCTCTCCGATGACCAATTCTGGTGAGAACTCCCCGCCCCTCGCCCTCTAGTTCTTGCTAGTGTAATCGCCACACTCCCGTGTATCTAACGTTGCTTGCGGGCTTCTTTTTGGTGGCTTGGAGAGTTGTCTTCATCGACGACCGCGTGTGCCCAACGACGAGCTCTACTCCGGCGACTCCTCCTGGTAAACCTAGCCCTCTCCCTTCTCTCGGGTTCATGCTCGCACACTCACCGTTCCAGTGCATGTCTAATGCCGCCTTTTGCTTGCCTTCCTGTGCCTTGTAGCGCCGCGAAAAACGACGCCCGAGCACACCCGTCGCCAGTAGCATCTCCAGCGAGAAATTCCCAGCGACCTCGTGCGCCCCTTGGCCAACGGAGATCACCTCGATCATCCCCTCGCCACAGCGAATCCGGTAATGCCCCGCACCCTCTCCTTTGCTTCCTGGAACCACCGGAACGTCGCTGGCAGAGCGCCGCCGCCGCGCAGCCGTCGCCAGCGCCGCCAACCTTTGGTTGCATGTGCTAGCGTCGTCAGATCTGGATCCTAGGGCTAAGATTAGAACCTAGCGTGAATCGGTATCGTTTGATCCGAGCCACTAGATCTGAATTAGATCCAACGGTCCACACGCTTGATCCGCGCGAAGCGGTACTGACCAATCAGGAGCGCCCACGTGTCTGGTTTTTAGAATTAAAATCTGTTTTTTAATCTATTAGAGATTCAAACTTGTAAAATTCATAACTTGAGTTCTGTTTATCCAAAAAATGCAAATAAGATATCAATGGATTTAGAAAATTAAATACTACACTACTGTGGGCTTGAATTTGTATTCCGCTTCTGTAAAATTAGGTTTATTTGCAGAATCAAATATAGTCTTATTTTGGCTATATAAATTATTTGGAAAATGATTTTAAAGAAAATTTAGGTTTATTTAGACTATAAATAGATGCTTTTGTTTTTAGTACTGTTTGGTTTGTTTGGTTTAGTGTAGAAAAATGCATTCCATTGCATTTGCATGCATTCATATATTTTTGGTTGAATATTTTGAATGAGAATTTGGTGCTATCATTTTGTGTGTAGATTTTGGTACTAGTGGTGATTGTGATTGTGAAGATTGTTGCTACTCCCCCAACTACCAAGGCAAGTGGTGCTACATGTATTTGTCCTATTATTTTGAATATGCACTAGTGATATTTTGAATAGGGCTTGCATGCAATTTTGCTAAGTATAAACTATGATATGCCTTGGGAAATCCTAATAGTTGTAGTCTTGGTAGAATTTTCTCTAAGTTAAGATACTTGATATGTTATCATGCTTAGTCTAGCTAGTTGCAAACAAGGGTGGATTATATACATGCTATGGAAATTTTGCTTAGTCTTTGACTTATGTTTTTTGCTTAATAAAACAACTAAGTGAATGAATCACCTTGGTGGAATGGTATGATTGGGTTATGTTGAGTGGTTACACAAAGCCCATGTATATGGTCTACCTTGTGTATCACACTTCTGGAAAGCCACCCAGGAACAAAGGGATTTAATATACTTAGTGTTTAGAAGCTTCTAGTGCAACCACATGGCATATGGGCTCTGCCTTGATCATATAGGTTGCAACAACTTAGCCAGATGGATAGATGGTGGTAGGGTGATAGGATGGAACGCGTCCATTTGGTCTAAGGGAAGGCTTCTGAAAGATCTCGTCTCTATGCATGTCGAGTCTTGTGGGGAAAGTGCACCACCTCTCGAGAAGGAAAAACCTAAGTACTTAGCCTTGTCCCCGGCAACGGACAATTTGAGCATCAAGACATTGAAGCTATCAAGGATCTCCTCATCCCAATTTCTAAGTTAAAAACTTGTGGTTGAACAGGGGTAAAGGTTCACCAATGTCTATTGGTGGTTCCTTGGGATTTTTTGTCAAAAAAAAACCTAGTGTTTTTCAACTGATAGGAAAAACCTATTTTGAGCAAAGCAATCCTAAGCTACACTATGGTATCACTTGCTAATACAATTCCAAATGTATCATATAGAGGTTAGATACTACTATTCTACTATGGCATCACTTGCCAATACAATTCCAAATGTATTTACTCATTGTGGCTGTAACTTATGATGTTGCAGGTTACTCTAATGAGGACTAGGATTTGGCTATGGAGTTGTAAAAGACTATGTTTATATTTGGAATGATGATGTAATAAGAACCTTTGTATCTGTGTACTTCATCTTAAACTGTGGATGCTAGCATTTGATCCTGGGAGTAGCATTGCAATCACAAGGACCTTTACCTTATAAAGGTGGGGTCTTACAGATGGTTTCAGAGCACTGTGTTGCCTGTAGGATTATGATCCTAAGTTGGATTAGACTAAGGAACCCATTAGGAGAAATGCAACTCTTTGCAAAATTCCACACTTGTCTTTTTTTATCGTAAACTTTTCTAATCTTCTTTCTCATCTCCATTTGTAGATGAACTCCATCAACGAAGCCGTCAGGAAGGGACCACTCATGACCATGACTTTGGAGTGTGAGATGGAGTTTCCCAAAGCACTCAAGAACCTTATGGTTACCATGGGGATACATGGTGTAGCAGTGTACAAGGGATTTCCCATGATGGATGAAGGAGAAGAATATTGGTGGGTGCAACGTCACTTGTACAAAATCAAGGAAGACAACCACAAAGAGTCGGGATTCTGCATGGTCACCAACTCAGAAATGCACATGTCATTCTTTGACTCTGCAAGGAATGCAGCTTGGAATGCCATCAAGGAGCTTGGTGATAGACTCAAGTTTCGAATGCTCAACACTCAGAATGACCTTAGAGAAGAGAAGAAGCATACCCAAGACTTAGAGGCTACCAACCAACGTCTAAGAGAAGACATCATAGACTTAGCATTGGAATCTTGTGACCAAGATTGACAGATTGCCTCTAGGGATTCCCTGATAGCTATTTTGGCAAGTGAGTGAGAATTGTAACATACTCCTCTAGTTGGACCACCACACTTGTCGTATTTTCACAAAAATTTGTCTAAGTTATGTTTGAACCTTAGTGTTTGTGGTAGACTTCGTATGCCATGACTTGTATGTTTTATGGATGATGTATGCTTTTTGCTTTCATTTTACTGTCTTGTTTTTCTCTTACTTGTGTTGTCCTAATATTTCTCTATCTTACATTAGATGCCTAGCTTTGTGATCAGAACTGCCGAGGAGTTCAATGGAAGTCGTTTTGGTTCACGCATCGTGCAATTTACTAGTGTGCTCAACCTCCCACTTCCTAGTATCAAGGCACTTTAGCTCACCAAGTTTGAGTGGAAGGACCTTTGGGGCTTTAGAGTCTCGCAGCCGGGACGATAGACGGAGCCACTCACGGAGGAGATTTCCTTCAAGCTGATGCATGATGACAAGGAGAAGGGTCTAGATGTAGTCATGCAGGAGCTACTCGGACGCCTCTGCGGACGCCATGCCACCAAGCTTAGAGGCCTCTACTTCCACCCATTCGGGAGACGTGGCGAGGAGGGAGAGGCTTTGGCGTACGAAGGCGCTACTAGAGAGACGATTGAGCCAGTTCGTCTGTACCTCCAGGACCTCGAGGGACTTATTAGACACCTCGACACAGATAGAACCAACGTCATGCTTAGCAATGACGAGCTCTAGGTTCAGTTGAGGGAGAAGGAGAAGCTCTTCGCGGAGCAAGACGAGATCGTCAAGGAGATGGAGACCAGATTAGAGAGCCAGGACAAGAAGTTCAAGAATCAGGAGAAGAGGGTTCAAGACAGAAACAAGAAGATCAAGGACATGAAGGCCGAGATAGAGGCCAAGGACTTCGAGCTTGAGACCCAGCAGGGAGTGATTGAGAGACTGCGTTCACAGAAGAGAGCTTTCCGTGCGAAGGTCGAGGCCTTTACCACTAGTGTTGAGGAGTACAAGACAACCATGGAGACAGCCGGACTTACACTTGTTGACGTGGAGGTCGGCATGGAGGAGTAGTATAGACTACTCGACTATCTTTATCAGTCATACTTTGATTATTGAGTCGTAATGACCATCTAACATGTGGATGGCTTTCTATGGTGTGTTTACTTTTTCTAAAACTTGTTGTTTACATTGTTCAAACTCTATGTTTTCTCTTGTGATTGCTTATTGTGATTATTTATGTGATGTATTGTGCATGTTAAGCATCTATGGGTTATATCTCATTACTTATCCTTATTGAAACCACAGATGCCTCCCCGTCGTGCCAAACCCAACCCAAACAACAACAATAACGTCACCCCGAGATGCAGCAGTTGATGACAACTCAAGCTCAACTGATGCAGATGATGACTCTGTTCATTCAAAACCAGAATCCGAACAACAACAACAACAACAACACCAACAGCAACAGCAACAACAACAGCAACAACAACAGCAACAACAGCATCAACAACAACAACAACAACAACAACAACAACAGCAATCCCAACAACAACAACAATCCCAACAACAACAACAATCCCAACAATCCACCAGCATTTGACATGCTTACCAGATTTTTGAGGTTGAGGCCAGCCAAGTTCTCAGGAACAACTGATCCAATGGTAGACAATGACTGGTTACGATTCATGAACAAGGAATTAGTCATTGTTGGCTGCACCGACGAGGAAAAAGTCATGTTTGCAGCACATCTGCTTGAAGGACCAGCAGCAACATGGTGGGACAACTTTCAGATCACCACTCCCCTTGAGGATGTGACATGGGCTATCTTTGAGGATGGTTTCCGCACTGCCCACATCTCATTAGGAGTGCTGAACTTGAAGAAGAAAGAGTTCCACAATCTGAAACAACATCACCGTAGTGTGGCTGAGTACATTGAGGAGTTCAACAATCTGGCGTGCTATGGACCGTATGAGGTTGATACTGATGCTAAGAGGAAGGAGAAGTTCCTCCAAGGGTTGAATGATGAATTGAACCTGCAGCTATCTGTTGCCTATGTCCCGTCATATCAATCACTTTGTGATAAGGCCACCATCTTGGAGAACAAGATGAAATAGGTTGAGGGCAGGAAGAGGAAGCATAACTTTGATAAGCACAACTCGGGTTCATCTCACAAACGTTCCCATAATGATGATAGTGGAGGTTCTGGATTCCACAAGCATGGGAAGTATAACAGCCACCACAACCATAACTGTCACCATGACAACAAGCATCATCGCAGTGATGACAATGACAATTACAAGAACCATAAGAGTGGACACAAGAGCCACCACAGTGGTAGTGGTAATGGGAGTCAGCCTGCAAAAAGAGACATCAGTCAGGTTGATTGCTTCAAATGCAAGAAAACTGGGCACTATGCAAATGAATGCCTAGAAAAGAAAGTTGAAGGATCCAACAAGCCCAACCCTTTCCAGAAGGGACAAGTGAACCACATCAATGTGGAAGAAATTTATGAAGAGCCTGATGCTGTGGTTGGTAAGTTCAAGCTTAATTCTTTTCCAGCACTTGTTCTTTTTGATTCCGGCGCATCGCATTCATTCATATCAAGAGCATTTGTTGATAAAAATGGACTTCCAAATGAAACTATTGGGTGTCCAATAAAAGTAAGCTCTCCCGGAGGAGAGATGATACTGAATTTTGGATGTCATGGTCTAGTGATAGAATTTGGAAAGTATAAGTTTCCAGTTAGTTTGATAATCCTAGATTCCCAAGGATTGGATGTTATTCTGGGAATGGATTGGATGACTAAGTATGAAGGAGTACTAGATTGTGCCAATCGTACCGTCACACTCACAACCCCGGATAAGAAATAGGTTAGGTTCAAGTCTAATTTTTAATCTAAAGGGAGTAAGTTAAATTCTCTTAAGGGGGTTAGCATAGACAGTGTGCTAATTGTGAGAGAGTATTCGGATGTGTTTCCGGAAGAATTTCCTGGAATGCCACCAGATAGAGATGTAGAGTTTCTTATTGACTTGCTGCCAGGATCAGGACCAATAGCAAAGAGACCCTACAAGATGTCAGTTGATGAGTTGAAAGAACTCAAGAAACAGCTTGGAGAACAGTTGTAGAAAGGATTTATTCAACCAAGTTCTTCATCTTGGGGTGCACCAGTTCTGTTTGTTGAGAAGAAGGATAGAAGTCAAAGGTTATGCATAGATTACCGTTCTCTCAATGAAGTGATTATAAAGAACAAGTATCCTTTGCCTAGAATCGATCTATTCAATCAGCTAGAAGGAGCCCGTGTGTTCTCAAAGATTGATCTCCGATCAGGCTACTTTCAGCTAAAGATTAGAGAGCAAGACATACCTAAGACTGCTTTCACCACTAGGTATGGTTTGTATGAGTACACCGTGATGCCATTTGGTTTGACAAACGCACCAGCCTATTTCATGAATATGATGAACAAAGTGTTCATCGAGTTTCTTGACAAGTTTGTTGTCGTATTCATCAATGACACTTTGATCTATTCCAAGAGCAAAGAAGAGCATGAATAGCATTTGCGTTTGATACTTGAGAAGCTCAGGGAGCACAAGTTGTATGCCAAGTTCAGTAAGTGTGAATTCTGGCTAAATGAAGTTGGATTTCTTGGACATATTGTGCCGGGAGATGGTATAGCTGTCGATCCCGCAAAGGTGTCAGCTGTGACTGAGTGGGAATCTCCCAAGTCAGTGAAAGAAGTTCGTAGTTTCCTTGGCTTGGCAGTATACTATAGAAGATTCATTGATAATTTCTCAAAGGTAGCTAATCCAATGACTGAGTTACTTAAGAAAGAAAAGAAGTTTGACTGGACTGAAGGATGTGAACTCAGTTTTCAAGAATTGAAGAAGAGCCTAGTGACAGCACCAGTCTTATGTCTGCCAGATTTGGAGAAAGATTTCCAGGTATATTGTGATGTGTCTCACCAAGGATTTGAAGGAAATATGCACTAGAGGCAATCATAGAGATGATTATATTTCATATGTATCCATGAGTTAGTGTAATGTTCCTTGAATATCCATATCAGGCAACTTGTATTGATTGGAAATTATGTGAATTGTTTGTGAAACTCTTTATTTGTATGGTTATTTAATAGTTGTCCCTAGTCGTAGTTCATGTGAGGACACACGTGAATATTAGACTAGCACATCGATTGGTTGATGACTATGTTTCGCAAGTCATAGACATGGAGATGTCAAACCAATGATGTGGACACATGTTATGAACATGGGGTTGGACTGACCCAACTTGAGACTGGCAATTAGACTTGCAGCTCTCTCTACACATCGTGTACGTTTTGTCCTTAGACCTGAGATTGTCGCATGTACTTGAGATGTGGATCGACCTACTTTGGGGCTATCAGACGCTACTCTGTAACTAGGTAGTTATAAAGGTAGCTTTCGGGTTTGTCCTGAAACATGCTGCAAGGCATGGTCAATCAAGATGGGATTTGCCCCTCTCTACTTGAGAGAGATATCTCTGGGCCCCTCGAGTGATCGGATCCAGAAATGCATAGCCATGCTACATAAGGTTAAGATTTAACCTAGTAAAGGGATTCTGAATCGCAGTATCGAGAAAGGGAGGTCAGCTTGGAGCTAGACCAAATATCGTGAGGCAAAGGGAAAGACATGTACTAAACCTTGTGATGGTTCGTCCGATATGATCTTTGTATACGTTTAGGAGTTGGCATGTCTTTCTAGAGGCCGCTACCAACTATTGACAGAATAAGTGTATTTGTGTCATGTCTATACATATATGAACCTATAGGGTCACACACTTAAGGGGCTGGAAGCCTAATGAGGATTGGATCCGAATTAGACCAGGCTTAGGCTAATAATGGGCTGGTAATGTAGAAGCGCACTAGGGACGCCTATATAAGAGAGGGTGGGGCGAGCTGACCAGGGTTAAACTTTAGACCATTCCACCCATCCGCCACACCCATACGCTTCCACCCCGCACGTGTGGATACCTCGGAGGTGCTGCATCTATAGCACTTGGAAGATCCGCGCAAGGGGAGCTTCTCGTGGGACGAGGATAAGGAGGAGACGTGGAACGTCTGCACTACCTCGACGCGCTTCATCCATTCCGCAACTACGCGTCTAGTGGTAATCCCGTGATCTATGACAACAGTAATCCTGGTATACGCGGTAGAAATCTTTGATTTGCGCTAGTGTAGCCTACCCGTATCGCTTCGGTGGTATCTGAGCCGATGCTATTCAGTTATAGGTTTGGGATGTTTGCATATGGTGATATGCAGATTGATATGAATGATGTGATCATTTATATTGCGGTGGTTCAAGATTGATCTATGATCTTGCTTTCCGTGATCGTGATTCTGAGGTTGTCGAACGACTTACCCCTACCGGTCGGTTTCCGCCATCGGGGTAGACAGTGACACATAAATCCTGTTGAGTCACGCAAAGATCAATATGATTGATCGAATCGGAACCTAGATCTAAAATCGATGTACCATGATCAAAGGAGTTTGATTGAATTGGGACAGGAGTCGGTTTATGGTAAATTTGATTTGCCGATCAAAATCCTTAAAGAAAATTGTGTACATTCGATCTCTCATTTTTCACGATCAAAATCAAAATCCTTAAAGATACCGCGAGGCGTGCTGCCCCTTCGAACCCCGCAGGGGGAGGCCCCCTAGACCCCCCTTAATCGTAGCCCCTTTTGTATCTCGTTAAGGTAACTAGGTGCTGCGAGTTCACATGATCCGGTAGAATGTGATTCTATGCATAACTTGTTTTTGCAGGATGTGTGTGATCAGTATGGCCCATATATGTATGTGATGCATGTATGAAAATTTGCATGACATGCGTGTCGTGAGTAGGGCAACACGGCTGGAGCCATATGTGTTGTCATTTATTGTAATGGCCTGCGTGCCAACTTGTGATGATCCCAATACTATATAATTTTGATTACTAGCTGTTAGGAGTAATAGCTTGTGTTAGTTCTTGGAGGACTCATCACTTGGAAGATGGCTCACATGGAACATGAAGATGGAGATCATCATGGTGGACAGGTTCTATGGCGATGGAGATCACCATGAGAAAATGGGCCATATTGTGTCACATCATATGTGAATGCTATTCTTATGCGTTTTACTACTATGCATGCTTAGATGACAGAAGTAGAACGATTCCTCACAAAGTTTAAGTTAAACCATGCCCTCCCAACCAAACCTTGCACCATCCTATGCCCTATACAATCGTTGGTGGGCCTATGAAATTAGGGTGCCACAGTTTTCCTTGGCTGGATGGGTTTGTATCGGATACCTACATGCATAAGGGTTGGTGAGCTTGACAAGGTCATCTTAACAGTTAAGGACCTTGGGGCATAAAGGTTGGGCGCCAAGTTTTGACATAGAGATGTCGCCCAACAACAAGAGTCATATGTGATATGATTAGCAAGTGTTGCTTACCGATTTACCTTGTCTTCTAGCAGTGATGCTAAAGCTCAGTAGTCGACTTGTTAATTGTGGATCTTGAATCACTTTGTATCAATAGAGGGATATTGATTTAAGTGCGAGTATATGCTATTAAATTGTTTAATATGTTTTACTCTTTCATGGTTACATGGCTTAGTATTTTGCATGTTTTCTTTATGTAGATCAATGGCACCGAACACTACGTCACCTTTTTCTTTGCGTTCAATTATTGACAAAGATAAACTAAATGGAAAAAACTATACGGACTAGGTCCGTAACCTAAGAATTGTTCTCAGGTCAGATAAAAAGGAAATGGTTCTGGATACCCCAATCTCCGATGAACCTGCTGATAATGCATCTGCTTCCCTAAAGAATGCCTACAAGAGAGCATGTGATGATTCTCTTGAGGTTAGCTGTCTTTTGCTTGCATGCATGGAACCTGAACTCCAAAAGAAGTTTGAGGATCAGGAAGTGTACGATATGATCGTCGCGCTTAAGGACATGTTCCAAGATCAGGCAAGGACTGAGACGTACAATGTTGCCAAGTCCTTTGTCGAATGCAAGCTGGCAGAGGGAGTAGCTGTAGGCCCCCATGTGATCAAAATGGTTGGTTACAGTCAGACTTTGGAAAAGCTTGGTTTTCCACTAGGCCAAGAGTTGGCCATTGACTACATTTTGGCGTCTCTTCCATCCAGCTATGGGCAGTTCATTTCGAACTACCATATGCATGGGGTGGAGAAGGGCCTTAATGAGTTATGCGGGATGCTAAAAATAGCAGAAAGTGACATGAAGAAGTGTGCAGGCCATAGCCATGTGATGGTTGTGCAGAGCAAGACTAGCTTCAAGAAAAAGGGTACTTCTTGGAAGAAGAAGGGCAAGGCTAAGGATACGATCCCTAAGTCTGCACCCAAGCAAAAGGATGGACCTGCAGATAACATTGAGTGCTTCTTTTGTCATGAACATGGCCACTGGAAGAGAAACTGCAGCAAGTACCAGGCTTCTTTGAAGAAGAGTGGAAGTAAGAGTACTTCCCACTCAGGTACGCTTGTTGTAAATGTTGTGGACATTCTTCTCACTGATTCCTATGTTAACTCTTGGGTATTTGATACTGGATAGGTTGCTCATATTTGGAATTCAATGCAGGGGCTAATAAGGACTAGAGAAGTGAAGAGAAGCGAAGTGGATTTTCGCGTCGGAAATAAAGCAAGGGTTGCTGCATTGTTCGTCGGCGTCATGCAACTTCACCTTCCGTCAGGATTTATTATGGTGTTGAATAATTGTTATTACATTTCTAGTATGGGTCAAAACATTTTATCACCTTCATGTTTTATGAGGGATGGTTATTCATTCGCGAGTGCAAACAATGGTTGTGTAATCTCTAAGAATGCTATGTTTATGGCTGATGCTCCCATTGTGAATGGGTTATTTATTTTAAATCTTGATGATGCATTTGTTTACAATGTTAGTGCTAAATGGCTTTGGCCTAATGATTTGAGTCCTACCTATTTATGGCATTGTTGGGGCATATAAGTGAAAAGCGCATGAAGAAGCTCCATGGTGATGGTCTTCTAACTTCGTTTGATTTTGAATCATACGAGACATGTCAAGCTTGTTTACTTGGAAAGATTACCAAGTCGCCTTTTTTGGGTTTACCCGAGAGAGCGACAGACTTGTTGGAACTCATACATACTGATGTATGTGGACCAATGAGCACGACAGCCAAAGGAGGATATCACTACTTCATTACTTTCACTGATGATTTCAGTAGATATGGTTATGTCTACTTGATGAGGCATAAGTATGAAACTTTTGAAAAGTTCAAGGAGTTTCAGAGTGAAGTAGAGAATCAACGTGGCAAGAAAATAAAGGCCTCGCGATCTGATCGTGGAGGTGAATATTAGAGTCACGAATTTAGCGATCATCTTAAGAGTTGCGGAATTGTTCCACAACTCACGCCGCCTGGAACGCCTCAAAGAAACGGGGTCTCTGAACGGTGCAATGGAACTTTGTTGGACATGGTTCGATCGATGATGAGCCAGTCGGATTTGCCATTGTCATTTTGGGGTTACGCTCTAGAAACGGCAGCTTTCACACTTAATAGGGTACCATCTAAATCCGTAGTTAAGACACCATATGAGATGTGGACTGGAAAGAATCCCAGTTTGTCTTTTCTAAAGATTTGGGGTTGTGATGCATTTGTCAAGCGACTTCAGTCGGACAAGCTAACACCCAAATCGGATAAATGCATTTTCGTGGGATATCCGAGGGAAATCTTAGGGTATTACTTCTACAACCGAGAAGAGGGCAAAGTGTTTGTCGCTCGCAGCGGTGTTTTCCTAGAGAAAGAGTTTATCACAAAGGGAACAAGTGGAAGGTCGGTGCGACTTGAAGAAGTTCAAGATGAGCCAGTTGGGGATGCTTCTATGAGTGATGCTATTGTAGCAGAACAAGTTGAGGAACCCGTGGCAACAAAAGCACCACAACCACGAAGGTCGGCGAGGCTCCACGAAGCACGATAATTATTATTGTTAGACAATGATGAGCCTGCGACCTATGAAGAAGCGATGGTGGACCCAGACTCTGAGAAATGGATGATCGCCATGAGATCCGAGATAGAGTCTATGGGAGACAATCAAGTTTGGAACTTGGTTGACCTGCCTTATGGTTTTAAAGCCATCGAGTGCAAATGGATCTATAAGAAGAAGATTGATATGGATGGAAATTTTCACATCCATAAAGCTCGACTTGTTGCAAAAGGTTTTTGATAAGTTCAAGGAGTTGACTACGATGAGACTTTCTTGCCTGTAGTGATGCTTAAATCTATACGGATAATTCTAGACATTGCTGCACATTTTGACTATGAAATATGGCAGATGGATGTCAAGACGGCTTTCCTAAATGGAATCCTAACTGAGGACGTGTATATGATGCAGCCCGAAGGTTTTGTCGATCCAAACAATGTTGGAAAGGTATGCAAACTTCTGAAGTCCATTTATGGGCTGAAGCAAGCATCTCGGAGTTGGAACATTCGATTTGATGAAGTTGTAACGGAGTTTGGCTTCATCAAAAACGAACAGGAACCTTGTGTTTACAAGAAGGAAAGTGGGAGAGCGCTGGTATTTCTAATCTTATATGTAGATGACATATTGCTGATTGGAAATGACATTCCTATGCTCGAGTCTATTAAGACCTCATTGAAAAATAGTTTTTCGATGAAGGACTTAGGAGAAGTGGCATATATTCTGGGCATCAAGATCTATAGAGATAGATCAAGAAGGCTAATTGGATTAAGCCAGAGTACATACATCGACAAAGTGTTGAAACGGTTCAGCATGGAAGAGGCTAAGAAGGGGTTCTTGCCCATGTCTCACGGCATTAAACTCAGCAAGACTCAGTGTCCTTCGACTAATGATGAGCGTGAGCGCATGAGCAGGGTTCCATATGCTTCGGCTATTGGATCCATCATGTATGCAATGATATGTACTCGCCTAGATGTTTCCTATGCTCTAAGTGTTACGAGCAGATACCAGGCTGATCCAGGTGAAGGTCACTGGACAGCGGTAAATAACATCCTTAAGTACTTGAAAAGGACTAAGGATGTGTTCCTAGTTTATGGAGGTGAGGATGAACTCAGTGTAAAGGGTTACACAGATGCGAGTTACCTTAACAACTCAGATGATTCGAAATCGCAATAAGGTTATGTGTTTGTCATGAATGGTGGTGATGTGAGCTGGAAAAGTTCCAAGCAAGATACGGTGACCTCCTCTTCAACAGAAGCTGAATATATTGCTGCCTCGGAGGCCGTAAAGGAAGCTGTTTGGATTAGGAGTTTCCTGATCGCTCTCGGTGTGGTTCAGGGCGCATCCAATCCCTTGGACGTTTATTGTGACAATAATGGTGCTATTGCACAAGCCAAGGAACCTAGACAGCACCAGAAGAACAAACATATTCGCATGCGTTACCATCAGATTCGTGAGTTCGTTGAGGATGGTAGTGTCATGGTATGCAAAATATACACGGACTCAAATGTTGCTGATCCATTGACTAAGCCTCTCTCGCAGCCCGCGCATGAGGCGCACACAAGAGCAATTGGTATTAGATACTTTTTAGATTGACTCTAGTGCAAGTGGGAGACTGAAGGAAATATGCCCTAGAGGCAATCATAGAGATGATTATATTTCATATGTATCCATGAGTTAGTGTAATATTCCTTGAATATCCATATCAGGCAACTTGTATTGATTCGAAATTATGTGAATTGTTTGTAAAACTCTTTACTTGTATGGTTATTTAATATTTGTCCCTAGTCGGAGTTCATGTGAGGACACACGTGAATATTAGACTAGCACATCGATTGGTTGATGACTATGTTTCGCAAGTCATAGACATGGAGATGTCAAACCAATGATGTGGACACATGTTATGAACATGGGGTTGGACTGACCCAACTTGAGACTGGCAATTAGACTTGCAGCTCTCTCTACACATCGTGTATGTTTTGTCCTTAGACCTGAGATTATCGCATGTACTTGAGATGTGGATCGACCTACTTTGGGGCTATCAGACGCTACTCCGTAACTGGGTAGTTATAAAGGTAGCTTTCGGGTTTGTCCTGAAACATGCTGCAAGGGATGGTGAATCAAGATGGGATTTGCCCCTCTCTACTTGAGAGAGATATCTCTGGGCCCCTTGAGTGATCGGATCCAGAAATGCATGGTTGTGCTACATAAGGTTAAGAGTTAACCTAGTAAAGGGATTCCGAATCGCAATATCGAGAAAGGGAGGTCATCTTGGAGCTAGACCAAATATCGTGAGGCAAAGGGAAAGACATGTACTAAACCTTGTGATGGTTCGTCCGATATGATCTTTGTATACGTTTAGGAGTTGGCATGTATTGCTAGAGGCCGCTACCAACTATTGACAGAATAAGTGTATTTGTGGCATGTCTATACGTATATGAACCTATAGGGTCACACACTTAAGGGGCTGAAAGCCTAATGAGGATTGGATTCGAATTAGACCAGGCTTAGGCTACTAATGGGCTGCTAATGTAGAAGCCCACTAGGGATGCCTATATAAGAGAGGGTGGGGCGAGCTGACCAGGGTTAGACTTTAGACCATTCCACCCAGCCGCCACACCTCTCGCCTGTGTTGCACGCGCGGACCTAGCAGTCCGGCGTCTGACGCTTCCACCCCGCACGTGTGGATTCCTCGGAGGTTCTGTATCTGTAGCACTTGGACGATCCGCACAAGGGGAGCTTCTCGTGGGACGAGGACAAGGAGGAGACTTTGAACGTCTGCACTACCTCGACGCGCTTCATCTATTCCGGAACTGCGCGTCTAGTGGTAATCCCGTGATCTATGACAAGAGTAATCCTGGTATACGCGGTAGAAATCTTTGATTTGCACTAGTGTAGCCTACCCGTATCCCTTCAGGATTGGGTGGAGTTTTGATGCAAGAAGGGAAAGTTGTGTCTTATTCCTCAAGACAACTCAAAACTCATGAAGTGAATTACCCTACTCATGACTTAGAGTTAGCATTTGTTGTCCATGCACTCAAAACATGGAGACATTATCTTTTAGGGAAGTGTTGTGAAGTGTTCACGGATCACAAGAGTTTGAAATATATCTTCACCCAAAAAGAAATCAATATGAGACAAAGAAGATGGCTTGAGCTCATCAAGGACTATAACTTGAGTTTGCAATACCATCCCGGTAAAGCAAATGTTGTACGGATGCTTTAAGCCGTAAAGTTTATGTGAATGGCCTTACTAAGGGAGAATTGCCAGATGATCTGTGTGCCCAATTCAAAGATCTCAGATTGGAAATAGTACCTGAAGGACATATCATGTCATTGGATGTTCAACCCACATTGTTGGACAAGATCAAAGAAGCCCAAAAGTTGGACAAGGAAATTGAAGAGATTAAAGGAAAAATTAGCAAAGGGAAAGCTAAAGGATTCCATGAAGACAACATGGTACTTTATGGTATGGAAAACGTATTTGCATTCCGCAAGATCCGGAGCTTCGGAAACTGATTCTACAACAAGCACACAACTCACCATATTCCATTCATCCAGGTAACACCAAGATGTACATGGATGTGAAGGAAAGATTTTGGTGGAACAATCTCAAGAAAGATATTGTGGAACATATTGCCTTGTGTGATGTGTGTAGTCGAGGGAAGGCGGAACATCAGAAACCGACAGGGTTGTTACAACCACTACCCATTCCTGATTGGAAGTGGGATAAGAATGGTATGGATTTCATCACCAGACTGCCAAGGACTAGATCTGGATATGATTCCATTTGGGTTGTGGTAGATCGCCTAACTAAAGTGGCCCATTTCATACATGTGAAGACAACCTATACAAGTGCTAAGTTGGCCAAGATCTACATGAACATGATTGTGTGTCTGCATGGAGTACTCAAGAGTATTGTGTCTGATAGGGCAACTCAATTCACCTCGCATTTTTGGCGACAACTACATGAATCATTGGGAACAAGATTAGAGTTCAGCACAGCTTTTCACCCCCAGACTGATGGACAGACAGAAAGAACTAATCATATTTTGGAGGATATGTTGAGGGCATATGCCCTAGACTATGGTGCTAGTTGGGATGAAAGTCTGCCTTACGTAGAATTCTCTTACAATAACAGCTATCAAGCCACCATTGAGATGGCACTGTTTTAATTTCTCTATGGAAGGAAATGTACTACACCATTGCTATGGAGTGGTGTTGGAGAAAGAAATTTGTTCGGACCAGAACTGATTAAAGAAGCTGAAGATAAAGTCAAATTGGTAAAGGACAGGTTGAAGATAGCACAGTCCCGACAGAAGAGCTACGCATATCCAAAGCATAGAGAAGTCACCTATGAGCTAGGTGATAGAGCTTATATTAGAGTCTCACCACTTCGTGGTGTGAAGAGATTTGGAGTCAAAGGAAAGTTGGCACCAAGATACGTTGGACCATTCAAGATTTTGAGTCGCAAAGGAGAAGTGACTTATGAGATTGAATTGCCCAAGTCTCTGTCTGCTGTTCACAAGGTGTTTCATGTGAGCCAGTTGAAGAAATGCCATCCGGAGATGGAAGAAACTTCTTTGAAGGATACTATACCTTTGGAAGAGGTTCAATTGGACAGTGATCTCACCTATGAGGAAAAACCTATCAAGATTCTTGAGACTGTAGAAAGAGTTACTCGAACCAAGACTATCAAATTCTGCAAGGTTCAGTGGAACCACCATTCCAAAGAAGAAGCAACTTGGGAAAGAGAAGATGACCTTCGGAAAGATCACCCTCACCTATTTGCTAGCCAATCCGAATCTCGAGGGCGAGATTCATCTTAAGTGGGTTAGATTTGTAACATCCCAAAATTCATGAATTACAAAAGCTTGCATTTCATTCATGCATTCATAGCATTCTTGACATGCACAAAAAATTTCAAATCAAAACTCCAAATAAAATCATTTTATGCATATTATCTATATATCAATAAGGCATGGTTTTATTTTATTTTCAAAGGATCAAGGTGTAGTGGACTAAACAGTAGTGTTTTATACACAAATAAGTGCAAGGTTCACACTACAAAAATCTAGAAGAGATTTGAAATCAAACTCATTTGAATTTAGTTTGAAAATGTTTCCTGAAAATCCAAATAGAAAAAGAAAAAGAGAAAAGAATTAGAAAAGGACCAGCGCTACCTAATCGGCCTAGTGCCAGAAACAGCCCACGAGCCCACCGGGCTGTTTTCCCCTCTCCCCTGTTTCCTACCCCGCAGGAGCACACCCACTCGATGACGACTGGGCCCCTTAGCCACGTCACCCCCTTCTTTCTCAATCAGCGCCGGAGACCACCTCGCCGCTGCCGTTTTCCCCATTACTGCCGCTTTTACCGCGCTTAATTGCATTGATTCGGCGAGCGATTTCCTTCCCCGATCCCCTCTACTTAACCCCCGTGCCTCCACGGTCATTTCCCCCAACCAGCAGCAACGGAGCGCCCCTAGGCTGCCCGCATTGACGCTTACCCCGCCACGGTACCGAGCCTCTCTGACGATCGATTCCGGTGAGAACTCCCTGCCCCTCGCCCTCTAGTTCTTGCTAGAGTGTTCGCCACACTCCCACCCATCTAACGTTGCTTGCGGGCTTCTTTTTGGTGGCTTGCAGCGTCGTCTTTGTTGACGACCGCGCGTGCCCGACGACGAGCTCTACTCCGGCGACTCCTCCTGGTAAACCTAGCCCTCCCCCTTCTCTCTGGTTCACGCTCGCACACTCACCGTTCTAGTGTGCGTCTAACGCCGCCTTTTTCTTGCCTTCCTGTGCCTTGTAGCGACGCCAACGACGACGCCCGAGCACACCCGTCACCAGTAGCATCTCCGGCGAGAAATTCCCAGTGACCTCGTGCGCCCCTTGGCCAACGGAGACCACCTCGAGCATCCCCTCGCCACAGCGACTCCGGTAATGCCCCGCACCCTCTCCTTTGCTTCCCAGAACCGCCGGAACGTCACTGGCAGAGCGCCGTCGGCGCCACACTCCTACACTAGTGTGGGCTTGAATTTGTATTTTTCTTCTATAAAATTAGGTTTATTTGCAGAATAAAATATAGGATTATTTTGGCTATATAATTATTTGGAAAATGATTTTAAAGCAAATTTAGGTTTATTTAGACTATAAATAGATGCTTTTGTTTTCAATACTGTTTTGTTTGTTTGGTTTAGTGTAGAAAAATTCTTTCCATTGCATTTGCATGCATTCATATATTTTTGCTTGAATATTTTGAATGAGAATTTAGTGCTATCATTTTAGGTGTAGATTTTGGTGCTAGTGGTGATTGTGATTGTGAAGATTGTTCCTACTCCCCCAACTACCAAGGCAAGTGGTGCTACATGTATTTTTCCTATTATTTTGAATATGCACTAGTGATATTTTGAATAGGGCTTGCATGAAATTTTTCTAAGTATAAACTATGCTATGCCTTGGGAAATCCTAGTAGTTGTAGTCTTGGTAGAATTTTCTCCAAGTTAATATACTTGATATGTTATCATGCTTAGTCTAGATAGTAGAAAACAAGGGTGGATTATATACATGCTTAGTCTTTGACTTATGTTTTTGCTTAATAAAACAACTAAGTGAATGAATCACCTGGGTGGAATGGTATGATTGGGTTATGTTGAGTGGTTACACAAGGCCCATGTATATGGTCTACCTTGTGTATCACACTTGTGGAAAGCCACCCAGGAACAAAGGGAGTTTAGATACTTAGTGTTTAGAAGCTTCTAGTGCAAGCACATGGCATATGGGCTCTGCCTTGATCATATAGGTTGCAATAACTTAGACAGATGGACAGATGGTGGGTCATAGGATGGAACGCGTACATTTGGTCTAAGGGAAGGCTAAAGATCTCGTCTCGATGCATGTCGAGTCTTGTGGAGAAAGTGCACCACCTCTCGAGAAGGAAAAACCTAAGTACTTAGCCGTGTCCCCGGCAACGGACAATTTGAGCATCAAGACATTAAAGCTATCAAGGATCTCATCATCCTAATTTCTAAGTTAAAAACTTGTGGTTGAACAGGGGTAAAGGTTCACCAATGTCTATTGGTGGTTCCTTGGGAGTTTTTGTCAAATAAAAACCTAGTGTTTTTCAACTGATAGGAAAAACCTATTTTGAGCAAAGCAAGCCTAAGCTACACTTAGCCAAATTCATATAGAGGTTAGATACTACTATTCTACTATGGTATCACTTGCTAATACAATTTCAAATGTATTGACCCACTGTGGCTGTAACTTATGATGTTGCAGGTTACTCTGATGAGGATTAGGGTTATGAGTCTACACTCAACATGCTTGCTTGTGGCACATGAAGATGAAGAATTTACTTTATTTACTTATGTTATGAACTATTTTAATAGCCTTTAGCTATGGAGTTGTAAAAGCTATGTTTATCTCTGGAATGACGATGTAATAAGGACCATTGTATATGTGTACTTCATCTTAAACTTGGATGCTAGCATTTGATTCAGAGACTAGCATTGCAATCACAGGGACCTTTACCTTATAAAGGTGGGGTCTTACATTACTTAGGGCAAAACTACTAAGACAATATTTATAGGATTTACTATAGCATAGCATATACTTAGAAAATCACCATGCAAATCCTACTCAAAATAGTGCTAATGCAATAAGGAAAATAGTAGGACATGGTATGAAATATCACTTGCCTTGGTAGCTAGGAGAATAGGTACAATCCTCACAATCACACTCTCCACAATCCACAAAATCTACACATAAATTCATACACCAAAATTCACAAATCAATATGCAAACAAAAATAATTATGAATGCATGCAAAATGCAAAGGGGTGATTTGTCACATTTTTAAATCAAACTTTGCAGTACCGAATACAAACCATACATTCTAGAGTCTAAATAAAACAAAAACCACCTAAAATTAATATTCTAAATTATTTATATAGTTAAAATAAGCCTACAAATTATTCTGCATAAAATCCTAATTTTTTAGAAGCAAACGGCCAAATAAAGCCATAGATTCAAAGAGCTCATTTTTCTGAATCCATAGATATAAAATTTGTAATTTTTGGATTTACAGAACAAAAGTTATTGAATTTACAAGTTTAAACATCTAATAGATAAAATCCTGGATTTTAAATCAAAAATCACTGCCACGCGGCAGCATCCTATTGGACGGTACCGCTTCGGGCGGATCATGCTTGCGGGCCGCAGGATCTAACTAACGATGTGCATTTCAGATCTAAACATACTGTTTCGCTCCTAGATCTAATCATAGCCACCGGATACAGATCCAACGGATTAGATCTGCCTGACCATACGCGGGCGACGGAAATGGCCGTAGCAGCGGCGACGCCACTAGCGGTGACACACCGGCGAGGTCAGAGGGGTAGAGGAGGGCACTGGTGCTGACCATGGTCGCAGAGACGTGGCGATGCTGAACGTGGACGCGGTTGGTGCGGGGGCGCATGGACACGGGCTCAAATGCTCGTAGGAGTTCGGTCGTGCTTTGGTTGCTTGCAGAAGATGATGGGGGCGATGACCTGGGGAACGGTTGGACAAACGGCAGGTGTTAGAAGATGCACAAGAAGAAGGCGAACACGCTCGTTTGAATTAGAGGCAGAGGCGAACACGGTGCTCACCGAATGGCTCGCCGAAGTTCGGTTGTGCGTCAGATGCTCACAGTCGGAGATGAAGACGACGCTCTGGTGAAAGACGCGACAAATGGCAAGTATCAGGGGATGCGCAAGGACACGGCGAACTCAATCGCATGAACCAGAGGCTAAGGTGCAGACGAGGCTTACCAGAATAGCTCGCCGGAGTTATACGGTACTGCGGAGGTGCGAGGGGAAATACTGCTAGCCTGGCGGCGCTTAGAGTTGGTTGTGTGAGGGGAAATGCTGTGGAGGGGGAGCGGATTATGTAGCCGGAGCGGGGACGAGAATCACGCACGCATTCATCGGAAATTAAGCGAGGATTGATTCGGTAGTGAAGAGGGGAGGAAACGGCCGTGGCGCGCTTCTGGCGCGAGATTGACCATGACGAGTCGAAGTGGCGGTGTGTCCCACTTGTCAGCGAAAGGGTGCACGCGCGGGCGGTGAGAAACAGAGGAGAGAGGGGTGGTTCCCGGGTGGGCTATGGGCTGCATGTGGGCCTAGTCCAGAAGGGTTGTTGCCTCCTATTTTTTTTCTCTTTGCCTTTTTCTTTTCTGTTTTGATTTTCTAAATAAGATTTGAATGGCCATTTCAAATCCAAAACAAATCAAATCTTCTCCAAAATTTTGTGTTGTGATCCTAGTGTCCAAAAATGTGTCAAACACATCTATACACTCCAAAATATTTTTGGGTCACAAAATAAAAATAAAACCATGCCCCATACATATAATATAAAAAGGGGTTTAAATATGGTTTTATTAGGGTTTTAACTTTGAAAATAATTTATGCAAAGTAAACATTCCATGATGTTATGAATGCAATAACATGGTTTTAAATTTGATGAAATTTGGGATGTTACAAATCTAACCCCCTAAAGATGAATCTCGCCCTCGAGATTCGGATTGGATAGCAAATAGGTGAGGGTTATCTTTCTGAAGTTCATCTTCTCTTTCCCAAGTTGCTTCTTCCTCGGTATGATGATTCCACTGTGATACGTTGGAAATGTATATATAGTTTTTGATGCTCCATGCTTGTTTAGTATCTACTTTGCTTTACTTGTCTACACTTTGAGGTGCTTTTTACATGTTTTCTGGTACTAACCTATTAACAAGTTGCAAAAGTGCCAGATGCCTGTTTTCTGCTGTTTTTGGTTTAAGAAAAGTTAGTAAAGAAATATTCTCGGAATTGGACGGGACGAAGGACAAAGTCAATTACTTTCCGTGGGGAACGAAGTCCAGATGAGAGCCGGAGGGGCCGGCCAGAGGGGCCACCCCCCAGGAGGGGACACAGGTGGGCCCGCATGTGGCTAGGGTTTGGTGGCCCCGGCCGCCTCCCGGTCTCGCCCCTTCGCCTATAAGAAGCCCCCGATGCAGAAACCCTGAGTACCCGATCAGAAATCCACGAGACCGTCTGTAGCCACCGCCACCACCATCGTCCCTAGATTGGGGGGTCTGAAGTTCTTCCCGGCACCCTGTCGGAGGGGAGATCATCCCGGAGGCCTTCTCTCCGGTATGATTCGTGAGTAGTTCCACCTTGGACTATGGGTCTATGTAGTGGCTAGATGGTTGTATCTCCTCCTTTGTGCTTTCATGTATAGATCTTGTGTGCTCCGTTCATGATCAAGATCTAATCTATTTGTAATCATGCATGTTATGTTTGCGGGGATCCGATGGATATTGAGATTATTATGTTGGTTTGATTAATGGTTTTATCTTTATGATTCTATCTGTATGTGTTGTTTGTGATCTTGCATGCTCTCCGTTGCTAGTGGTTATCTTGGCCAAGTAGTTGCTAGTGACTCCAAGAGGGAGTATTTATGCTCGATAGTGGGTTCATGCCTCTAATTTCTAAGGGAAGTGACAATAATCTCTTCGGTTGTAGATGTGCTTTTGCTACTAGGGAGAAAACAACGGTCTCTTGTTCATGGAACATGTGGACTGTTTACCTTACACACTTTGCTTAAAGCAGTTGTCTGTTGCTTGCAACTTAATACTGTAGGGGGTTCGGATGATAACCTGAAGGTGGACTTCTAGTCATAGATGTAGTTGTATGATGGTCTATGTATATTGTTGTATTGCCCAATCAACCTCATAGGATCTTTCTGGCTAGTAATTGCATTGTTATGCCTTGCTCAGTACCTAAAAATTGCCTCGCTGTAATTTGTTTACCCTTCATGCCATGTTGTTTATCTAAGGAGAGCACCTCTAGTGAACTATGGACCCCGGTCCAATCTTTACCATTGATACATCTTTCACTGTTACTTGTTTACTTGCTGCAAACCATTACCTTCCACACCATACGTTTAATCCTTTGTTACAGCAAACCGGCTTGACAACCTCACTGATTCATTGGGGCAAAGTCTTGAGTTTGTGTTGTGTAGGTCTCCATGTTGCCAGCAACACCTTTGAGACATTTCCTTCGTCCTTCAGTTTCGATAACCTCGGTCTCTACTGAGGGAAACTTGCGACTGTGCTCATCACACCTTGCTCTTGGGGTTCCAACAAAGTGTCCCACGTCAACACTGGGTGCACGCATCAAGATTTGTGGCGCCGTTCCCGGGGAGGCTAAGGACGTCTTCACAAGGGGAGTCCTTCACTTCCTTTCTCTTTACTTTGTTTTTAGTTTTCTTTGTTTCCTTTGCTTGGTTTTGTTTGCCTCTTTTCAAAAAAACCAAGAAAATTAGTCTAGTTTGGTTTTCTTGCCTTATTAAAAAACACAAAAAAATTAGTTCTTACTCTAGTTGGCGGTCTGTCATTGCCTTGCTTGGTCATGCTTTCCATCAATGGATGGTTTCTTTGAAACTAGTGCTTATTGGCAAGGTGGGTTCAGTGAAGAACAAAAGTATTATTATAAGGAACACCGTTTGTCACAAAAAGGGAAACACTTATGGGAACAAATTGATAAGTTGAATACTATTGCTAGAGACGTGTGCTCTACTTATAATGTTACTTATTGCTTTGATAAATCGTGTTGCTGCTGGAGGTATAAACACCTACCCTTTCAATGTGAGTATAATTATAATGTTACCATATCTTCTTATGTTAAAGGAAATTATGACTTTTATGATGTGGAACAAATTGAAGAGTTTATTGCCTTCAAGGGTGCATTTGAACTTGCCAGTTTGCTTGAAAATACTGATGATGCACCTTATGAGCATGAGGTTTATGAGATACTTAAATTTTGCTTTGACAATTACAAGGAAGTAAACGGCTATATTCTTGAATATTTTAATAGGTGCTTTCCACAACTAGAAGAGACTACTGCCTTGCAGGAGCCTATGGAAGAAGAAATTGTTGAAACCGGAAGCTCATTAGATGAAAAAGAGGAGGAGAGTGATGAACAAAAGGAGGAAGAATGGATCCCATGTCTACCTTCTAATGAGAGTAACTCTTTACCTCTTATATTATTTGATTGTACCACATTCTTACCAAAGGAGGATGAATGCTATGTTCTTGTGGATCCTTTTGAAATATCTACTTTGGGTAAAACCTGTGAAGGTTTTAATCCAACTATTTTTGAGCTTGATAGAAATTATGTGTTTGTAGCTCATGAAAAGATTGCTTTATGTGATAGCTATATTGTTGATTTTATTCATGATGCTACTGAAAATTATTATGAGAGAGGAAAGTATGGTTATAGAATCTTTCAGGGTACTGAAACACCTCTCTATGTGCTGAATGTTTTGAAGTTGCTCTTGTTTCATCTTCCTATGCCTGTCACTTTGTTCTTTGTGAATTTATTTGCATACAAGATTCATATGCATAGGAAGTGCGTTAGACTTAAATGTGTTTTGAATTTGCTTCTTGATGCTCTCTTTGACTTCAATTCATAATTCTTATGTGAGCATCTTCTCAAGCTTTCAAGCCTAACTTAAAGGCGTTAAAGAAAAGTACTTGTTGGGAGATAATCCAAGAGTTTCCTTGAGTCTTGGAAGTTATTACTTCTGTAATGACCTCTCCTTATCCTTTTTGTTAGATTTTTGTGCCAAGAATGACCTCTAATGAGAGGGAAGTAAGATTTGGGGAGTTGCTGTCCCGAAATAGATTTCTGTCCTCCACCAAAAAATACGTGAGGAGGCTCTGTTACTCGGATTGAGCTCAAATTTACGAACAAATCCCCCAGTATGTTGTCTAACTTTCGTTAGTTCAACACTTTTCGATTTGAGCAACAAAAGATGTTCAAAAAAATTCGTTTCTACCTGCTGGTCTGTTTTGACAGATTTTTGCCATTATTTGCATTTGCTTCTTATTGATTCCTTTTTGAGATCTCTTCAGGTAAATTGAGTTTCTTTGAAGGAGCCACTACAATAGCTTATGGTTTTAGTGAAAAGCCTTAATGTTCCAAAGCTTTGCCAGTGGTCTAATATCTTTTGAATAAGCTAATGTTGCTAATGAAGATTGTGTAAAGTTTTGTATGAAGGAAAATTTCAGGTGTAGAGAGAGAATGATGCAATGAGATGAAGAATAGACAAAAGCTCAAGATTGGGGATGCCACCATGGTGTCACCGCAAGAAATATCCAAGAGGTACAAGCGTCAAAGCTTGGGGATGCCCAAGGCATCCCCTTCTTCAACAATAAAAAGCTCAGGTCTGTCTAGACACTTTGTTTTTATTGTTTCATGCACAGTTGTGTTGTTGTTGGAGCGTCTTATTTTTCGTTTGCTTTGCTTAGTTTGTTTAGTTTGCTTTAGTAGTTTGGACCCCCCGTTCTCGCTGTGTTGTTTTGCAAATAAGTTTGCTTGGTGTTTGGAAAGGAGTAGTAAGTTCTTGCTTGAAGTGCAAGAGGAGCTTGCATTGACTGTGACTTAGATTTTAGCATGACATGCTAGGTGCTGTTTTAGCATTATGCTTAGTGATTATTGCTGTAGCATTTCTTGTTCCAAGCAATTGGGATTTCTTAGTGTGCCTTGAAGAAATTGTGCGTTGTTTTAGCATGCAAAAGCACAGTATTGTGGTATTCTCCTTTGATATTTTTCTTGGGTTGACTTGGCAAATGCTCACACCATGTTATGACTATGACAAGTCACCATTATCCTCTATGATCATTTAGTCCTTGACTTGTAATACCACTCTTTGCTTTGATTAGTTTGCTTTGTTGCATTGCATAATTATGTCCATTATTGCTCCCTTAGTTGGTTGCTCCCAGTCTTTTGCTAGCCTCCACTTGTATGAGTAAGTTCTACTCATGCTTCCAACTCCCAAGAAACCAAGTTATTCCAAAGTGTCCACTATAAACTCCTATGCATGGTGTGTTACACCATTCCAAGTATATTCTTGTTTTCATCTATCTTCCAATTAAAAACTATTTTGTTATGTGAAAACTTAGTGATTAAAGCCCTCACGAACTTGATGGCACAATTTATTCTTTGCCACTAATAAACTTGAACCATTGTGACAACTTTGTTGCATATACTTGCACTTATAAGTTGGAATTAGCAGAACCGTGCTGTCACGGGGAACGTTTTCAACATTGCACTTGTACCTTGTTGTACTCAGTTGATATCATGTTCTTTTGTCTATGGATGTCACCGGTGTGAAATAAAGAGGGAACTTGTAAGTCCATGGAGTTTGTATCATGTGTTAGAGAAACGCCTGGGCCGCTAGCCTAAGCCATGCCTAATCATGGTGGAAACTTGTAGCATCACCATAGTGACATCTATGAAGCATTCTTCTTAAAAAAAGAGACACATTGAGAAAATAGGAAAGATAGAAAAAAGCACCATATTCCCATGGTACATAAGAAGAATTGCTGAGATGCTCATTGTCTGCTTGCCTTGTCATTTTGGTTATGGGAAAGCTCATGTACCATGTGCAAGGGGTACCCTGTTGGCGGTTCTCAATGATATGCAAATACTTGCAGTGACAAGAACTTACCTGGACCCAAAGTTGAGTATGCATGAGGTGTGTCCCTCATATTCAAGGGGCATGAGATTGCCAACTTATACTTCGTCAAGCATATACTCCGGCTTTGCCACTTTAACCTTAACCACTTCAAGATGCTTATGATAGGGGTAATAAGGGCTGAAAGCTAACTAGTGCCATAATTTTTGGAAGCTCTTTTTGAAACTTGTAATCCCTGCTTCCTTTACAAAAAGGCCTTTCTTCCACCATTATTTGAGTCTCCACCTTCTACCTTTAGGCACCATTAAGAGAGCATAGTTGTCATTCTGTGTGTAGTGTTCCAAAGCTTATTAATTGATGCATATTGTGATATTACTTGTTCATGTGCTATTTGTTACTAGTCACCCTTGTGAACTTTGCAGGTGTCCTATGCATTATATTGCTACTCTATGAGGGACAAGCTGATTGCCACTATGCTATGTTTTCTGCATGTGAAACAAACAAATGTTTTTCAATGCATATTATTCATGATCTTTGTTTGTAGCTTGCCTTGTTGCATGCATAGTTACTATGTCCTATTGTTAGAACTCATCTTTCGTGCACACGTTTAGAGTTCTTTGATCCCAGGTTTCAATACTTGCAAATGGTTGGATCTTTATTGTGAGGGTGCATGTCACCTCAAAAATTATTCTGTTTATCACTTACCTACTCGAGGACGAGCAGGAGTTAAGCTTGGGGATGCTGATATGTTGGAAACGTATATATAATTTTTGATGCTCCATGCTTGTTTAGTATCTACTTTGCTTTACTTGTCTACACTTTGAGGTGCTTTTTACATGTTTTCTGGTACAACATATTAATAAGTTGCAAAAGTGCCAGATGCATGTTTTCTGCTATTTTTGGTTTAAGAAAAGTTAGTAAAGAAATATTCTCGGAATTGGACGGGACGAAGGACAAAGTCAATTACTTTCCGTGGGGAACAAGAAGTCCAGAGGAGAGCCGGAGGGGCCGACCAGAGGGGCTAACCCCCCTCCCCCACACCAAGGCGCGGACACAGGTGGGCCTGTGCCTGGCTAGGGTTTGGTGGCCCTGGCTGCCTCCCGGTATCGCCCCTTCGCCTATAAGAAGACCCCGATGCAGAACCCTGAGTACCTGATCAGAAATCCATGAAACCGTCTGTAGTCGCTGCCACCATCGTCCCTAGATCGGGGGGATCTGAAGTTCTTCCCAGCACCCTGCCGGAGGGGAGATCATCCCGGAGGCCTTCTCTCTGGTATGATTCGTGAGTAGTTCCACCTTGTACTATGGGTCCATGTAGTAGCTAGATGGTTGTATCTCCTCCTTTGTGCTTTCATGTATAGATCTTGTGAGCTCCATTCATGATCAAGATCTAATCTATTTGTAATCATGCATGTTGTGTTTGCGGGGATCCGATGGATATTGAGATTATTATGTTGGTTTGATTAATGGTTTTATCTTTATGATTCTATCATGTATGTGTTGTTTGTGATCTTGCATGCTCTCCGTTGCTAGTGTGTGGTTATCTTGGCCAAGTACTTGCTAGTGACTCCAAGAGGGAGTATTTATGCTCGATAGTGGGTTCATGCCTCTCATTTGTAAGGGAAGTGATAATAATCTCTTCGGTTGTAGATGTTCTGTTGCTACTAGGGAGAAAACAACGGTCTATTGTTCATGGAACATGTGGACTGTTTACCTTACACACTTTGCTTAAAGCAGTTGTCTGTTGCTTGCAACTTAATACTGGAGGGGGTTAGGATGATAACCTGAAGGTGTACTTCTAGTCATAGATGCAGTTGGATGATGGTCTATGTATATTGTTGTATTGCCCAATCAACCTCATAGGATCTTTCTGGCTAGTAATTGCATTGTTATGCCTTGCTCAGTTCCTATCAATTGCCCCGCTGTAATTTGTTTACCCTTCATGCCATGTTGTTTATCTAAGCAGAGCACCTCTAGTGAACTATGGAACCCGGTCCAATCTTTACCATTGATACATCTTCCACTGTTACTTGTTTACTTGTTGCAAACCATTACCTTCCACACCATACGTTTAATCCTTTGTTACAGCAAACCGGTGAGCTTGAGAACCTCACTGATTCGTTGGGGCAAAGTCTTGAGTTTGTGTTGTGCAGGTCTCCACGTTGCCAGCAACACCTTTGAGACGTTTCCTTCCTCCTTCAGGTTCGATAACCTTGGTCTCTACTGAGGGAAACTTGCTGTTGTGCTCATCCACCTTGCTCTTGGGGTTCCACGTCAACACTGGGTGCACACATCACACTATACTTTGCAGAATTTGATAGTATTGGTACGAGTGACTTTTTCTGCTGTCTCGAGAATCTTGATAGGTTTATCTTCATAAGTGAGACCACTCTCCAACTAAAACTCTTCCAATGGTATAGTGTGTTTTAACGAACTTTCTTCCATCCCTGGATGACACTTTCTAACTTACTTACAGGAAACACATTGTGAAATTCTGATAGTGATTCTGGTAGTTCTCACTTATAGGGAACTTCTCCTTTGCGGCTCAAAATCTTGAATGGACCAACATATCTAGGTGCCAATTTCCCTTTGACTCTGAATCTCTTCACACCACGAAGTGGTGAGACTCTAATATAATCTCTATCACCTACATCATAGGTGAATTCCCTACGCTTTGGATCTGCATAGCTCTTTTGTCGGGATTGGGCTATCTTCAACCAGCCCTTTACCATTCTGACTTTCTCTTCAGCTTCCTTGATCAGTTCTGGTCCAAATAAACTTCTTTATCCTACTCCACTCCATAGTAATGGCATAGTACACCTACTTCCATAAAGGAATTTAAACGGAGCCATCTCTATGCTTGATTCATAGTTGTTATTGTAAGAGAATTCTGTGTATGGCAGACTTTCATCCCAACTAGATCCATAATCTAGCGCACAAGCTCTCAACATATCTTCCAAAATCTGATTGGTTCTTTCTATCTGTCCATCGGTCTGAGGATGAAATGTTGTGCTGAATTCTAGTCTAGTTCCCAATGACTCATGCAATTGTTTCCAAAAATGTGAAGTGAACTGAGTTCCTCTATCTGACACAATACTCTTGGGTACTCCATGTAGACACACAATCATGTTCATATAGATCTTAGCCAATTTAGCAATTGTATAGGTGGTCTTCACGGGTATGAAATGAGCTACTTTAGTTAGGCGATCTACAACCCATATAGAATCATATCCAGATCTGGTCCTTGGCAGTCCGGTGATAAAATCCATACCAATCTTATCTTACTTCCAATCAGGTATTGGTAGTGGTTGCAATAACACTGTCGGTTTCTGATGTTCCGCCTTCACTCAACTACACACATCACACAAAGCAATGTGCTCCACGATATCTTTCTTGAGATTGTTCCACCAAAATCTTTCCTTCACAGCCATGTACATCTTGGTGTTACCCGGATGAATAGAATATGGTGAATGGTGTGCTGCTTGCAGAATCAATTTCCGAAGCTCCCGATCTTGTGGAATGCAGATACACTTTCCATACCATAAGGTTCCTTGTTCATCTTCATGGAATCCCTTCGCCTATCCTTTACTAATTTTACTCTTAATCTCCCCTATTTCCTTATCCAACTTTTGGGCTTCTTTTACCTTATCCAATAGTGTTGGTTGAACTTCCAATGAAATGAGATATCCTTCAGGCACTATCTCCAATCTTAGCTCTTTAAATTGGGCAATCATCTAGCAATTCTCCTTTGGTGAGGCCATTCACATAAACTTTACGACTTAAAGCATCGGCTACAACATTTGCTTTACCAGGATGGTATTGTAAACTCAAGTCGTAATCCTTGATAAGTTCTAGCCACCTCCTTTGTCTCATGGTGAGCTCTTTCTGGGTGAAAATATATTTCAAGCTCTTGTGATCAGTGAACACTTCACATCGCTTTCCCAAAAAATAATGTCTCCATGTTTTGAGTGCATGGACAACAGAGGCCAACTCTAAGTCATGTGTAGGATAATTTACTTCGTGAGTCTTGAGTTGTCTCGATGCATAAGACACAACTTTTCCTTCTTGCATCAATACTCCACCCAATCCTTGGTAAGATGCATCACAATAGACTTGGAAGTCTTTCTCTAGATCTGGCAGACATAAAACTGGTGCTGACACCAATCTTTTCTTCAACTCTTGAAAACTGGTTTCACATCCTTCAGTCCAATCAAACTTCTTCTATTTCTTTAGCAGCTCCGTCATCGGCTTAGCTACCTTCGAGAAATTCTTGATGAACCTTCTATAGTACCCGGCCGAGCCTAGGAAACTACGAACTTCCTTAACTGACTTGGGAGATTCCCACTCAGTTACAGTTGACACCTTTGCAGGATCGACATCTATACCATATCTAGACACAATATGTCCAAGAAATCCAACTTCATTCAACCAAAATTCACACTTACTGAACTTGGAATACAACTTGTGCTCTCGGAGTTTCTCAAGAATAAAACGCAAATGTTCTTCATGCTCTTCATTGCTCTTGGAATAGATCAATATGTCATCGATGAATACCACAACAAACTTGTCAATAAACTCCATGAACACCTTGTTCATCATGTTCATGAAATAAGCTGGTGCATTTGTTAGTCCAAATGGCATCACTATATACTCATACAATCCATACCTAGTGGTAAAAGCAGCCTTAGGTATATCTTGTTCTCTGATCTTTAGCTGAAAGTAGCCTGATCAGAGATCAATTTTTGAGAACACACGGGCTCCTTCTAGCTAATCAAATAGATCATTGATTCTAGGTAAGGGATACTTGTTCTTTATGGTCACTTTGTTAAGTGATCGATAATATGTGCATAGCCTCTGACTTCTGTCTTTCTTCTCAATGAACAGAACTGGTGCACCCCATGATGAAGAACTCGGTTGGATAAATCCTTTCTGCAACTGTTCTTGAAGCTGTTTCTTGAGCTCTTTCAACTCATCAACTAACATCTTGTAGGGTCTCTTTGCTATGGGTCCAGATCCTGGCAATAAGTCAATCAAAAACTCCACATCTCTATCTGGTGGCATTCCTGGTAATTCCTCCAGAAACACATCCGGGTACTCCTTCACTACGGGTACACTGTCTATTCTAACCCCCTTAAGAGAATTTAGCCTTCTCCCTTTGGGTTCAAAGTTAGACTTGAACCTAATCCTTTTCTTTTCCGGGGTTGTGAGTGTAACAGTATGATTGGCACAATCTATTACTCCCTCATATCTATTCATCCAATATATGCCCAAAATTACATCCAATCCTTGGGAATCTAGGATTATCAGACTAACTAGAAACTTGTATTTTCCAAACTCTATTACTAGATCATGACATCCAAAATTTACTATCATCTCTCCACCCAGAGAGCTTATTTTAATAAGACATCCAATTGTTTCAGTTGGAAGTCTATTTTTTTCTACAAATGCTCTTGAAATGAATGAATGCGATGCGCCGGTATCAAAAAGGACAAGTGCTAGAAAGGAATTAATCTTGAACTTACCAGCCACAACATCAGACTCCTCATAGATTTCCTCCACATTGATGTGGTTCACATGACCCTTCTGAAAAGGGTTTGGCTTGTTGGCTCCATCAGTCTTCTTTTCTGGGAATTCGTTTGCATAGTGCCCAATTTTCTTGCACTTGAAGCATTCAACCTGACTGATGTCCCTCTTCGTTGGCTGATTCCCATTGCCATTTCCACTATGGTGACTCTTATGTCCACTCTTGTTGCTGCGGTAATCACTATTGTTGTGTCCATGATGTTTATTGTTATCGTGGTGACGGTTACTGTTGTGGTGGTTGTTATAATTCCCTTGTTTGTGGGATCTAGAACCTCCACTTCCTTCACCAAAAGAACGCTTGTGAGACGATCCAGATCCATGCTTATCAAAATGGTGCTTCCTCTTCCTATTTTCCACTTGCTTCATCTTGCTTTCCAAGATGGTGGCCTTGTCACACAGAGATTGATAATTTGGAACATATGCAACAGATAGTTGCATACACATCTCATCATTCATCCCTTCAAGGAACTTCTCCTTCCTTTTTTGCATCAGTGTCAACATCATCCGGTGCATAGCGTGCCAGATTGTTGAACTCCTCAATATATTCAGCACCATTGCGGTGGCGTTGCTTAAGGTTGTGAAATTCCTTCTTCTTCAAACTCATCAATCCTGAAGAGATATGGGCAGTGCGGAATCCATCTTCAAACATTGCCCAAGTCACTTCTTCAATAGGAGTAGTGATTTGGAAATTATCCCACCAAGTAGCTGCTGGTCCTTCCAACAGGTGTGCTGCAAATCTGACTTTCTCCTCATCAGTGCAACCAACTGTGACTAAGTCCTTGTTCATAGAACGTAGCCAATCATTTGCTACCATAGGATCTGTGGTCCCTAAAAACTTAGCAGGCCTCAATCTCAGAAACCTTGTGAGCATATCAAAAGCTGATGGGTTGTTCTGATTGTTGTTGTTATTATTATTGTTGTTGTTGTTGTTGTTGTTGTTGTTGTTGTTGTTGTTTTGGTTCTGGTTCTGATTCGCCATAAACTGAGTCATCATTTGCATCAACTGAGTCTGGGCTGTCATCAGCTGCATCTCATTGCCATTGTTGTTGTTATTATTGTTATTGGTACGACGGGGAGGCATCTGTGGTTTCAGTAAGGATAAGAAAGGATAAATACCCCATAGATACTAACATGCACCACACAACACTTAGCAACAATCACAAATAAGCAAGCACAATAAACTTAGAGTTTAAACAACACGAACAACAAGTTTTGTAAAGTAAACACACTAGCATAGCCATCCACATGTTGGATGATCAATGCGACTCGATAAATAAAATGATGATAGATAGATAGATAGCCAAGTAGTCAACACTACTCTTCCATATCGACTTCCTCATCCACTAGAGTAAGTCATGCTACTTCAATTCCTGCCTTGTACTCCTCCACGCTGGTGGTCAAAGCATCGACCTTTGCCTGAAGCTCTCTCTTCTTTGAACGCAGCCTCTCAATCACCTCCTATTGTGTCTCTAGCTCAAGATCCTTGAGCTCTATCTCGGCCTTTATCTCATTGATCTTCTTGTTCCTATCTTGCACTCTCTTTTCTTGGTTCTTGAACCTCTTGTCTTGGTTCTCAAACCTAACCTCCATCTCCTTGATGCACTCATCCTACTCCTCGAAGGCCTTGTCCTTCTCCCTCAAGTGGACGCGTAGCTCGTCATTGCTAAGCATGACGTTGGTCCTATCAGTATCGAGGTGCCTAAGAAGGCTCTCTAGGTCCTGAAGATAGAGGCGCACTAGCTCAATAGTCTCCCTAGTGGCCTCATCATACACTATAGCCTCTCCTTCCTCATCATGTCTTCCAAATGGATGGAAGTAGATGCCCTTGAGCTCGGAGGAGTGACGTCCACATAGATGTCCTAGCAGCTCCTGCATGGCGACGTCGAGTCCCTTCTCCTTGTCGTCATGGAGTATCTTGAAGTCGATCTCCTCGGTGGGAGGCTCTGACTGGCGTCCTAGCTGCGAGACTCTAAATCCCCATAGGTCCTTCCTCTCGAACTTCCTAAGCTGAAGTCCCTTAATGTTAGGGAGGGGAAGATTAGCACACTAACGAGCTCCACAATACGGGATCCAAAACGAGCTTCCTTGAACCCCTCGGCGGTGCTGAGAACAAAGCTAGGCATCTATTTCGTAGGATGGAGAAAATTAGAAACAACACAAGTAAAGAGTAAAAAATAAAGTAGTAAGACAAAAGCCAATAACAAACACATAATTTCTCAAAACACACAAGTCATGACATACAATATTCAATCACAAGCACCAAGGTTCAAACATAACTTAGACTAGTTTTTTTTGCCATACCACATAGGTTGGTATGATCCAACTTATTAACGCGAGAAAACGACAAGTGTGGTGGTCCAACTATTGGAGTATGTCACAACTCTCACTCAATAGTCAAGGTAGCTATCTGAGCATCCTTGGTTGCAATTTGCTTGTCTTGATCACAAGACTCCCATGCTAAGTCTATGACATCCTCCCTTAGACGTTTTATGGCGTCCTCTAAGTCTTGGGTATGTTTCTTCTCCTCTCTAAGGTCATTCTAAGTGTTGAGCATTCTACACTTGAGTCTTTCTCCCAGCTCCTTGATGGCATTCCATGTTGCATTCCTTGCAGAGTCAAAGAATGACATGTGCATCTCAGAGTTGGTGACCATGCAGAATCCCGACTCATTGTGGTTATCCTCCTTGTTTTTGTACAAGTGGAGTTGTACCCACCAATATTCTTCTCCTTCATCCATCACTGGGAATCCCTTGTACACAGCTTCACCATGTATCCCCATGGTAATCATAAGGTTTTTGAGTGCCTTTGGAAACTCCGTCTCCCATTCTAACGTCATGGTCATGAGTGGTCCCTTCTTGATGGCTTCGTTGATGGCGGCCATCTACAAATAGAGATGAGAAAGAAGATTAGGAGAGATTTACGAGATGAAATGAGACAAGTGTGGAAATTTACAAAGGAGTTTGCATTTTCCTAGTGGTTTCCTTAGTCTAATCCATCTTAGGGTCATAATCCTACATGCAACACAGTGCTCTGATACCATCTGTAAGACCTCACCCTTTAAGGTAAAGGCCCCTGTGATTGCAATGCTAGTCCCTAGATCAAAATGCTAGCATCCACAGTTTAAGATGAAGTACACAGATACAATGGTCATTATTACATCGTAATTCCAGGAGTACAAATAGTTCTTACAACTCATTAGCCCATGGCTAACACATAGAGTTCTTATTACATAGCAAATAAATAAAGTTTTCATCTTCATGTGCCATAGGCAAACATGTTGAGTGTAGACTCATAACCCTAGTCACCATCAGAGTAACCTGTAACATAATAAGTTACAGCCACATAGGGTCAATACATTTGGAATTGTATTGGCAAGTGATACTATAGTAGTATAGTAACATCTAATAACTATTTGAATTTGGATAAGTTTATTTCAGGCTGGCTTTGCACAAAACCACCAAGAAACCACCAATAGACATTGGTGAACCTCTACCCTTGTTCAACCACAAGTTTTAACTTGGAGAAATTGGGATGAGGATATCCTTGATCATTTCAATGTCTTTGATGGTCAAAATGTCCGTTACCGGGGACACGACTAAGTACTTAGGTTTTACCCTCTCGAGAGGTGGTGCACTTTCCCCACAAGACTCGACATGCATCGAGACGAGACTTTTCCAGAAGCACTCTCTCAGACCACCATGGATGCGTTCCATCCTATCAACCCTACCACCAACTATCCATCTGGCCGAGTTCTTGCAACCTAGTTGGTCAAGGCAGAGCCCATATGCCATGTGGTTGCACTAGAAGCTTCTCAACACTAAACATCTCAAATATCTTTGTTCCTGGGTGGACATCCACAAGTGTGATACACAAGGTAAAACATAGACATGAGCCTTGTGTAACCACTCAACACAAACCAATCTTCCCATTCCACCTAGGTGATTCATTAACATGTTGTTTTATTAATCAAAAACATAGGCATAAACTTTGCATAGTATCATAACATGAATATTCCACCCTTGCATTCTACTAGCTAGGCTAATCATACTAGCATAACATGTCTCTTAACATAGGGAAAAACTACTAAGACAATATCTATAGGATTTACTATAGCATAGCATATACTTAGAAAATCACCATGCAAATCCTACTCAAAATAGTGCTAATGCAATAAGGAAAATAGTAGGACATGGGATGCAATATCACTTACCTTGGTAGATAGGAGAATATGTACAATCCTCACAATCACACTCTCCACAATCCACAAAATCTACACATAAATTCATACACCAAAATTCACAAATCAGTATGCAAACAAAAATAATTTTGAATGCATGCAAAATGAAAAGGGATGATTTGTCACATTTTTAAATCAAACTTTACAGTACTGAATACAAAGCATACATTCTAGAGTCTAAATAAAACAAAATCCACCTAAAAATAATATTCTTAATAATTTATATAGTCAAAATAAGCCTACAAATGCTTCTGCATAAAATCCTAACTTTTCAGAAGTAAATGGCCAAATCAAGGCCTTAGTTGCAAATAGCTCATTTTTCTGAATCCATAGATATATTTTTTGTAATTTTTGGATTGACAGAACAAAAGTTATTGAATTTAGAAGTTTAAACATCTAATAGATAAAATCCTGGATTTTAAATCAAAATCACTGCCACGCGGCGGCATCCTATTGGATGGTACCGCTTCGGGCAGATCACGCTTGCGGGCCGCAGGATCTAAGTTATGATGTGCGGTCTAGATCTAAACATACCGCTTAGCTTCTAGATATAATCGTCGCCACCAGATATAGATCCAACAGATCAGATCTGCCCGACCATGTGGGGGCGGCGCAAATGGCCGTAGCTGCAGCGACGCCACTGGCGGTGACACGCCGGTGAGGTCAGAGGGGTAGGGGAGGGCACTGGTTCTTACCACGGTCGCAGAGACGTGACGATGCTCAACGTGGACGCGGTTGGGGCGGGGGCGCACGGACACAGGCTCAAACGGCCGTTGGAGTTCGGACGCGCTTTGGTTGCTTGCAGACGACGACGGGAGCGATGACCTTGGGCGCTATTAGACAAACGAAAGGTGTTAGAAAATGCGTAAGAAGCAGGCGAACACGCTCGTTTGAATTAGAGGCAGAGGCGTACACGGTGCTCATCGAAATGGCTCGCCGTAGTTCGGCTGTGCATCAGATGCTCACGGTCGGAGACAAATATGACGCTCTGGTGCAAGAGGCGACAAATGGAAAGTATCAGGAGATGCGCAAGGACACGGTGAACTCAATTGCATGAACCAGAGGCTAAGGGGTGCATGAGGCTTACCAGAATAGCTCGCCGGAGTTATACAGTACTACAGCGGTGCGAGGGGAAATACTACTAGCCTGGCGGTGCTTAGAGCTGGCTATGTGAGGGGAAATGCTGCGAGGGGGAGGGGATTATGTAACCGGAGTGGGGACAATAATCAAGCACGCATTCATTGGCAATTAAGCAAGGATTGATTCGGGAGTGAAGAGGGGAGGAAACTGCCATGGCGCGGGTCTGGCGCGAGATTGACGACGACGAGTCGACGTGGCGATGGGTCCCACCTGTCAGCGAAAGGGTGCGCGCATGGGCGATGAGAAACAGAGGGGAGAGGGGGGTCGTTCCCGGGTGGACAGTGGGCTGCATCTGGGCCTGGGCCAGAAGGGTTGTTGCCTCTTATTTTTTTTCTCTCTTCGCCTTTTTATTTTCTGTTTTGATTTTCTAAATAAGATTTGAATGGCCATTTCAAATCCAAAACAAATCAAATCTTCTCCAAAATTTTGTGCTATGATCCTAGTGTCCAAAAATGTGTCAAACACATCTATATACTCCAAAATATTTTTGGGTCACAAAATAAAAATAAAACCATGCCCCATACATATAATATAAAAAGGGGTTTAAATATGGTTTTAGCTTTGAAAATATTTATGCAAAGTGAACATGCCATGATGTTATGAATGCAATAACATGGTTTTGAATTTGATGAAATTTTGGATGTTATAACTTGTCTGGAACCAAAGTTGAGTAGCATGAGACCTCGGTACTCGTACTCATCGGGCATGAGATTTTCAACTTGTGATTTGTCAAGCATATAACTCATATTTTCCCTCGCATTAACCTTAACCATTCAATATGCCAATGATAGGGGCAATGAGATCTCAAAGCTAATAAGTACCATAATTTTTGGAAGCTTTATAAAACTTTAAATCCCTACTTCCCTCTACGAAGGGCCTTTCTTTTTTACTTTTATGTTGAGTCTTCATATTCTATCCTTATGCACCAATTAAGAGAGCATAGTTGTTATGAGTATAATGTGCATAGTCCCAAAATTTATTATTGATTGATTCATGATTATGGTATTGCTTGTTCTCAAATTATTTGTATCAATTCACCCTTTGAACTTTGAAGGTGTCCTATGCATTTATGTTTTGCTATTCCATGAAGGACAAGCTGAATACCACTTTGCTATGTTTTCTCTATGTAAAAAAACAAATAACTTTCAATGCATTGTTATTCATGATCTTTTGTTTGTGTTACTTTTCATGTTGTAACATGGTTGCTAAGTTCTATTGTTAGAATTATATCTTTTATGCCTATGTTTAGAGTACTTTGATCTCAGCTTGCAATGCTTTTACATTAACTTGATCAAGATTTGGTGGCTGCATGTCACCTCAGAAATTATTTTTGTTATCACTTACCTAATCGAGGGCGATAAGGAGTTAAGCTTGGGGATGCTGATACGTTGAAAACGTATCTATAATTTTTGATGCTCCATACTTGTTTTACACCAATTTCTTTATGTTTTGCTTGCACTTCGTGGCATTTTTTATGCATTTTCTAGAACTAACCTATTAACAAGATGCCACAATACTAATTCCTATTTTCTGCTATTTTTCTATTCCAGGTTTTAACCAAAGAAAATATTCTCGGAATTGGATGAAACAAAAGCCAAACCTCCTATTTTTCCGACACGAAGACGGAGTCCAAAGCAAAGACAGAGGAAGGCTCCGAGGCAGCCACACCATAGGGTGGCGCGGGACCCCCTGGTCACACCTGGCCATGGTGTGGGCCCCTCGGGCGTCCACCGACATCGCCCTTCCGCCTATATATTGCCCCCGACACAAAAACCCTAAAGGGATCGGCATCCATCCATGAAAAGTTCCGCAGCACCGCCGCCATCAAAGACCAATTTCGGGGGATAGAAGTCTTTGTTCCGTCACCCTGCCGGGACATGGAATTGCCCTCGAAGCCATCTCCATAGACTCCACCGCCATATTCATCGCTGTTGTTGACTCCCATGATGAGGAGGGAGTAGTTCTCCCCTGAGGCTGAGGGCTCTACCAGTCGTTATGTGGTTTATCTCTCTCTCCCATGGTGTGATCTTTATGTGATCATGAGCTTTGTAATATAGTTGAATAAGTAGATGTTACTCTTCATCTATTATGCTACTCAAGTGCTTTTATTAATGCGATCTTTGGAGACACCTTGTCCCACGATGTGAAGGTGACAGTGTGTGCATTGTGTGTGGCTCTTAGGCTAAGGATTACAGTAATACTTATCATGAGTTATAATTTGAGTTAGACGTCTCTATGAAATTGTGGTGTTTGTATGGAACCATCTAGTGCACTCAAGGTGATAGTGTGGGGCTATATAGATTGGGGAATGCGAACTTTAAGGAGTACTTTTATAGCCCTATGCAATGAATTGGTGTTCGTTATCCAACCAGAGTATAGTTCGGTGTAGCATAGTGAAGAAAATATATTTATGTGTTCAATTATGATATCATTGTTGAGAGTGTCCACTAGTGAAAGTATGATCCTTAGTCCTTGTTTCTAAGAATTGAAACACCATTTACAACCAGTTCTGCTACATGTTTGCTTGCAGCCATTTTTATTCAGATTGCAATTACCACTTATAATCATCCATATTACTTGTATTTTACTATATCTTCGCCAAACTAGTGCACCTATACAACTTACAAGTGTATTGGGTGTGTTGGGGATACAAGAGACTTCTTGTATCTTAATTGCAGGGTTGCCTGAGAGGGATATCTTTGACCTCTACCTCCCTGAGTTCGATAAACCTTGGGTGATACACTTAAGGGAAACTTGCTTCTGTTCTACAAACCTCTGCACTTGGAGGCCCAACAGCATCTACAAGAATAGAAGCGTGCGTAGACATACCCCCCCAAATATTAAGATTTTGTTTGGGTATTGGAAAAATGGGTTGATAAGTTAGAAAGATTTCAAATATGAGTGGGTGGTTTGCACTTTGTTATGGGCTATAGGGAACATTAGGAATGCCTTGATTTTCGACAGATCATCAGACTCCTCTTTTATGCAGGTTATTCCTTTAACTATTTTAACTACTGACTAGATCTGTATGTGATCTTTTCTTCAGCCAAAGGAGCATGGGATGAGAATGGGTATTAGATGCAGCCATTTGGAAATGTTTGCGCGGGAATTATTCAGCTGGTACGACTAGCGTTTTGATATATAATATAATCCCACGTTGATGTGAAGTCTTTTTGTGATTCTTTATATCTTTAGATGGCTGGTGCATGTTTCGACCCTATGTGACCCATGAGTTGGGAGAACTGTAATAAATTTTAGTAATTATTTTAATAAAATAATAAAGGCTATATGCATCACTCGATGCAGCGCCCGGAGTGACATCCCCATTTTGAAAAAAACTTCTCCTTTGTTGTCGCCCCCACTTTCATTTCCACTGCTACGAATCACGAATCACCAAGCCAGTTCCCTATCGCCACGAAGACTCGATCGAACCACCATTGCTAGTCCTCAGATCTTGGCTTTCATGACATTCTCCACCTCTGACTTCACCATGGAATGTCAAAGACGTGTCCCATGGTGCTAATAGACAATAGAGCTTTGCAACGCTCCTTCTGAAACCAAACGGTCAGAAAAACACGGATGCACATGACCGAATCCCATACGATCTAGAAATCTCTAGGCATAAGGTGCCCAAGGGAGTTCACTAGTGGAGCCTTTTGGAACTCGACACTCCGTCAAATCAACGAGGAAAAGTATCAATCAGATCTTTGTCTTGGAGTGGGAGAAACCCTAGGACCGTCTTCATTATTCAAGTCAATCTAGTAGCCCCCACGCCACCCACCGACACCCTGCACAAATAGCCTCTCCAAATCCTCCATCGGTAGCTTGTAGACTAGACAGCAACGAGGAAGGCATCAGCTAGAAGGGACGACCCTCCACCAACAATGGTTAGACACCATAGTAGAGAGGGCAAGGTGGTGGCATAGGAGAGCTACCCAAATTAGATCTATCTAGGGTTTCTGACCCCAACCCGGCCTAGCCATGCCCTCCGCCGCCAGCCATAGCATGCCACCGCAGGTGGGCTGATGCCACCATCCAGACCAGGGATGCCACCATGGTCGCTGCACGTCTACGCGCTGGCCGGCGCCGCCCTAGCAGCTCTAGCGGGCATCTCCAACACCCACCAAACCTAGTCCACCTTCGGTGAATGGGCCCGTCGCTGGCGAGGGCCGACGGTAGCGGCGATGAGGGGAGCCAGTGGCGGGGAGTTCTTCTAGCGGTGCGCGGGTCGCCCCGGAGCTTCCCTAGGCTGCGACATATTTTCTCCTGATATAGAAATTAAATTTCAATATTTCACGATGCAAATATCTAGGTGGCAATGTTATTTTTCGAAGGATAATATGCAACTAGTTGAATCTCAAAGGCTTGTCAATGGATTCCGATATTGTATTTTTGTACTTATCTATACTTTTCTTAGATAACTCATTTCTAATTTTGATTAATATGTGTGAGCAGAAGGCAAAACAATGACATGTATGAAAGAATTGATCCCGGGGGTGTAACATCTATGTAAGACCAACTTCGGCGATGTGACAATGTTTTTTTCTCAAAGGATCCACTTTTTAATGAGCATGGGGCAAGGAACGTGATGTGTAATGCCCACTTTTGAAATAAAGCATTGAGTTTTTCATATTCACCATCCAATGACTTTGCAAAGTAATGGTTTTGCGACCAAATTTGTGTTTCACAAGTTGGAAATTAAGAAAACTTTGTATATCTTAAGCTTCTTCATCGAATATGTCCAAGTAAATTTGCTATAATCATTGATAAAACTTAAATAGTATGATTATTTGCCAACAAAAGGAGGAGAAGGACCACATATATTAGAAAAAAACTTGCTCCAAAGGAATAGTTGACATGCTAGTGGAGACTAGGGAGAGTAAATGATGACTCTTGGATTGTTGAAAGGGATCATATATATAAGGATTTATCTCAGGCAGTCATGAATGTTTATTTTTTCTAAAAACTTGTTGAACAATAAATGAAGACGGATGACCCTAGAATATTATGTGCGGTAGATGAAGTAGGCTTGATGGTGACGAAGGCATGCTTGTGAGACTCCATGGAAACTTGTGCAAGAGGATATAGACCACCATGACAAGGACCTCTAAACATAATTTGCTTCATGGCCTGGAACTTAATCAATAAGAAGAACAGGCAAAACTCGAATATGGCATTGTTGTCTAAAGAAATTTTATATGTATAAAATAAGCTCTTAGAAGCACTAGGAACATGTAATATGTGCCGAATATGAAGGGAACAACAAGAGGTGTGCAATAATGAATGACAATATACATTATTTTCATACCTTTACCACTTGCATTATGGACTTGACCATTCCCCATGTAGGTGTCATGAGTGTGAAGCTTGCTCAATTCTCCTATTATATGATCAGTGCCACCTGTATCCATGTACCAATTGTATCAACTCCATATGCGCCTTTATTATTAGTACGGGATCCATCATCATTATCAGCATATCACCATCGACAATCATCACATGGTGCCCATACTTCTTGCCAAATTGGGACCTCGCATCCTAGCCATGTGAAGGACTTATCCCATGGCCACGTCCATGTCCCCTCTTTGCAGGAGGACGACAATGCTCCTGGACACGGTTGGGGGTACCCGTGTGTCTTTCTGTTTCCACCTCTATGAAGGTAGGTATTACCACGACATATAACAACATTAGACAATGAAGAGAATAAACTCTAGCTAGATTCAGTCAACATCTGGTGGCAGTAATTGAAGACAGTGATTTGCGAAAACATATCGGTGAGAGTGTTTCTAGGAACTATGTTCATCGAGGCGACAAGGGGATTGTATTCTCTATCAAAACCATTGAATATGTAGTCCTTTAGCTCATCATCATCAACTTTTATCTCCTCCGTTGTGAGCTTAGTGCCTTAGATGAAAAAATTATCACCTTGGAGATGAATTGGCGATAGACATGTCATTCTTCTTGGTGTTGGTGAGGATGTCACACAACATGTTTACATGAGCCTTGGATTAGGAGGAATACATGTCTGCAATAGCAGCCCATACATCATCCATGTGCTCAGGACCAAGCACTTGGGCAAAGACGTCTTGGGTCATGGATTTCAGGAGGCATCCAACGACTGCGAATCATGAGATAGCCAGGCCAAATAGACCATTTTAAACGAGAGCAACTTGTTTTCTCCATCTTCAACACTGGCGGAGCTATCTCAGGTTGCATGGGGGGCAAAAGGTAATATTTCAATGTTTGGGGGGCAAAAGACTCAAAAAGAATTCAATTAAGCGCCTAAAATATTTTTCCTTTAGTAAATTTTCCAAGTCTGGGTGGGTGGTGGCCCCCTCTAACTTGTGCATAGCTCCGCCATTGATCTTCAGCCTCCATAGGTTTTGAGGGCGACATGTCAAAGCCTTCAAGCAGCCCCTTAACTTGGCACCACGCAAGGATTGTAGGATATGTGCTTTCCAGAAGTTGTAATTTTCTCGGTTTAACTTCTCTGTGGGCGGCGTAACTAGGGAAGCCCCAAGGGATGCTGAGGACGAAGAGGGTGCCACATCAGATACAGAGGGGAGGGTTTGCGGTGCTGCGATCGGGGGATCAGTGAGTTCTAGGGTGCTATGATCGAGGGGATCAGCAAGGTTTCGAAGATCTTATTTCCTAGGTTGGACAATGGAAGAGACAAGGTCTGGTAGAGGTTCTCGAGTATGCGTTATATGGTATGGGAAAAAGATCCCATGGTGATGATGCAGCTCAGTTAACTATAGAGCCTTGTTGGGAAACCCCAAGAGGAAGGTATGATGAGCACAGCAGGAAGTTTTCCCTCAGTTATGAAACCAAGGTTATTGAACCAGTAGGAGTAAGGAAACAACTCCAAGGTGTTGCTAACAATACTTTGCCCTAACTTACAGTGAGGTTGTCAATCTCACGGGTTTGCTGAAAACAAAGGATTAAACGTATAGTGTGGAAGATAGTATTTGCTTATAGAAAGTAAACAGGAACAGTAATAGTAGATGGAATATCAATGATAAATATTGGATCAGGGTTCATAGTTCACTAGAGGTGTTCTCCTTAAGATAGATAGCATGCTGGGTGAACAAATTATAGTGAGACAATTGACAGATTGAGAAAACATAACAATGCATATACTAGACAACTTGACTCCTATGAGATTTGATTGGGCATTACAACATAATACATAGACCGTAATCCAACTGCATCTATGACTAATAATCCACATTCAGGTTATCATCCGAACCCCTTCCAGTATTAAGTTGCAAGCAACAGATAATTGCATTAAGCAAAGTGTGTAAAGTAAACAATACATTTGTTCCATGAACAAAAGGATTGTTGTTTTCTCCCTAGTAGCAACAACACATCTATAACCTTAGAAATTTCTGTCACTTCCCAGATTACTAGAGGCATGAACCTACTATCGAGCATAAATACTCCCTCTTGGAGTTGCAAGCATCTACTTGGCCAAGATAGCTACTAACAACGTAGAGCATGCAAGATCATAAATAACACATACATGATAGGATCAATAATCAATCAGACATAGTATCTCAATATCCATCAGATCCCCGCAAACACAACATGTATGATTACAAACAGATGATATTGATCATGAACGGAGCTCACAAGATCTAAACATGATAGCACAAAGGAGGAGAAACAACCATCTAGCTACTGTATGGACCCATAGTACAAGGGTGAACTACTCACGCATCACTCTAGAGGCTAGCATGGTGATGAAGAAGGCCTCTGGGATGATCTCTCCCCTCCGGCAGGGTGCCGGGAAGAGCTTTAGATCCCCCTGATCTGGGGACGATGGTGGCGGTGGCTACAAACTTTTTCGTGGAGATTTGATTGGGTATTTAGGGTTTCTGCATCGGGTTGATTTTATAGGCAAAGGGGCAAGGTCGGTGGGCTCCCGAGGGGCCCACACCAGGTGGCTGCGCGACCCCCCTGGGTCGTGTGGCCCTAGGGTGTGGCCACCTCGTGTCCCTCCTTCGGCTGCCCTTTTGACACCGTCTTCGCTCCGATAAAATATTGACTTTGGCTTTTGTCCCGTCTAATTCCGAGAATATTTCCTTACTAGCTTTTTTGAAACCAAAAACAGCAGAAAACAGACAACTGGAACTATGGCATCTTGGTAATAGGTTAGTCCCATAAAATGTATAAAAATACCTAAAAGTGTAGACAAAACATAACAAAGTTGATACTAAACAAGCACGGAGCATCAAAAATTATAGATACGTTTATGACGTATCAGGTGACATACAAGGAAGAGCACGTATTGTGGAAAATATAGAAACCGTAATAGTTTGTCGTGTATTGGTTTGACCCTCGTGGGGAGTATACAGGGGTAGGTGGATACTTGGAGTATAAGAGGATGTAAAGTCCTAGTCTATCTCTACATGTATACATACATATACTAACATCCCCCCTGGGTCGTTTTGGGAGTAAAGCAGACGATTGCAACTGGATTTCAAATCCGCCGTCTTCTCCTCCTTGTTATCATCAACTGCATCTCTGGTGATCATGGCCAACACCTAGGGGCGGTGACTGCGTCCCCTTCTGGTACATTGCTTCCCTCTCGCAGTCACAGCTGGAGTGTCGCGGACGCAGGTGATGACGCGGACGCAGGTGATGTCAATGTCGAGGAAGCCGATCGTGATGTACCCATGGTCGAGGTGGGTATGGTTGATGTCGTAGTCGTCGTATGTTATGTGGCCACTTTTTTTTGTTGTTGTTGACAGACCTACAACTGTGAATGTTTTGCACCTTGTAGATGTACCATCAGGGTGTCACTTGGACGCGGTCATAAGTGAGACCACCAGTTTTGCCAGAACTGGAGGAACTCACCAAGCACACAAGGTTTTGCCAAAACCGTATGTGCGGTCATAGGGGCATCAAAATTGTGATGCAGTTGCCAGGGTCATGGATGCGGCGATGTCGTTGTCGTGCCTTGCAGTTGTACTGTCAGATGACATCGTAGTTGTATGTCCATCATGTGGATGGGTATAGCGGCGGCGGCGATGTGTCGATGAAGATGTTGATGAAGACCACGTTGATGTAGACCTTGGAGATGATGTGTCGGCGATGTTGTAGCAGGCATGACGTATATCAATGCTTGAAGGCGTCCCTTGTGGCGACGATGGTGTCGATGCCGTCTCTTATAGGTTGATGGTATTGTACAGCTTGACGTTGATGTTGTTGTTTGGGTTGTAGTCTAACTCGGTTTGGTGTAAAATCATCGACGGTGAGTCGGAGATGTTGTGGTGCGAGGTGTCCTGGACTCCTGGTCCTCAGCCATGTCTGTGTGTAAAACTCTGCATGGATCCTTGATGACCCACAAGTATAGGGGATCGCAACAGTCTTCGAGGGTAGTATTACCCAATTTATTGATTCGACACAAGGGGAGCCAAAGAGTACTTGCAAGCCTTAACAACTGAGTTGTCAATTCAGCTGCATCTGGAAATAGTTCTTGCTCACAGAAGTTTATCAGTATCAACAGTTTGTAGTAGCAACAACAAAGCAACAGCACCAGTAAACCAGGAGCAATAGTAACAGTAGCAGCAACCAATAGGATATGAGTGCGGTAGGCATAGGGATGGATGGACGGGCGTTGCATGGACGAGTCTAAACATGTAACTTCAAGATCTAGGGAATTGTAGATAAATAAGAATAAGCATCCAAGTACTAAACAATCATAGTCATGTGCTCCATATATAGTCATGCGTGCTCGCAATGAGAGCTTGCACAACATATTTTGTCCTGCCAGCCCGTGGCAGTGGGGCCTCTAGGGAACTACTGGAAATTAAGGTGCTCCTTTTAATAGAGCACCGGAGCAAAGCATTAACACTCCGTGAACACATGTGATCCTCACACCACAGCCATCCCCTCCGGTTGTCCCAATTTCTGTCACTTCGGGGCCTTTGGATCCGGACAATGATATGTGTACACAACTTGCAGATAAGATCACAGACAATACTATCATAATGATTCAGTAATAAGTTCAGATCTGATATCATGGCACTCGTGCCCTAGTGACAAGCATTAAGCACAACAAGTTGCAACAAAGTAAAATAGCACTAATAGAGATACTAGGCACTATGCCCTAACAATCTTATTTGATTACATGATTGAACGCATCCAATCCCTACCATCCACATAGCCTACAGCGGGGGATTACTCACTCATGGATGAGAGAAACATTGATGGTTGATGGAGAGGCGTTGGTGATGACGATGGCGATGATCCTCCCTAAATTCCCTGTCTGGGCAGGGTGCCAGAACGGAGTTTCTAGATCCGAATCGCGGCTTATGGGGGTGGCGGCGCAACGGAACTCTTTCTAGAAAAACGACGACCCCCCTCGGTTTTTAGGTCAAGAGGTAACTTATAGGCGAAGAGGGAGCCCGAGGGAGTGCTTAGGGTGGGCGCACCCCCTAGGCCCCGCCAGGCCTGGCCCGCGCCTGGCGAGGGTGTGGGCCCCCTAGGACTCCACTCCGTCTCATACTCTGGCTCCGTGGATCTTCTGGTGAAATAGGATTTTTGGCATATTTTCCGGGATTTTTCCTGATAGTTAATTTTTTGCACAAAAACTAGATACCAAGGTAATTTTGTTAAACACAGTGTCAGTCCGTGTTAGTTGTATCCAAATCACACAAGTTTAGAGGAGAAACAATAGCAAAAGTGTTCGGGAAAGTAGATACATTTTGGATGTATCAACTCCCCCCAATCTTAGCTTATTGCTTGTCCTCAAGCAATTCAGTTGAAAACTGAGTGCGATAAAAGAACTTTCATGAACACATTTGCTTCATATGATGTATATATTCTCAGCAGAGGAGTAGATACTTAAACCATTCATAATAAGAAGTATGTAACTAAGTCTACTCAATAGTCATTGCAAGCTGTGAAGAGAAACCAACTCAATAATAAGTAGCATGAAACATAAACATAAGCAACATTGCAATGCTCATAAAAAGGTATGATAGAGTGGTATCTCTCTTGCCTTTGTTTGTAGAGCTCGATATAAATGCCAAGGCACCTATAAAGTTCAAGTGAAGACTATAAGTAAAGATATCAGAGGTACAAGAATCAAAGTCATGACATAATTAACCAAGTTTTGAGACAAACACAAGAATGGCAAATATGCTCTCAAGAGGGTGCTCATAGAATAAGTGGTGACTCAACAAGGGAGTGAAAAATGTTTTGAAAGGTTTGAAAGGCTTCCTAATGCTAAAAGTAAGGTACTCATTAGCTTTGAGCTCTCATTGCCCCTATCATAGGCATCTTCATATGGTTAAGGTGAAAGTGAGGTCCAATATGAGTTATATGCTTCACAGACCATAAACTGGAAATCATATGTCCGTTCAGTACAAGGGACGCTCCGCATGCTACTCAACTTTGGTTACCTGCAAGTTCTTGTCATTGTACATACATGCATATCATAGAGAACCGCCAACGGGGTACCCCTTGAACATGATACAGGAGCTATCCTGTGATATTTTTATTTACTATGTGCATAGATTTTTATTGAGGGTGCTTCACAGAATGCTCATTATGGTGATGCTGCAAGTTTCCACCGTGATTAGGCATGGCTTAGGCTAGCATCCCAGGCGTTTCTCTAACACACATATATATATACTCCATGAACTCACAAGCTCCCCTTTTATTTCACACACATGACATATGCAAACAAAAGAGCAAGGTATCAACTGGATATGTATCCATAAGTGTTGAAAGCGTTCCCCGTGACAGCACGATTCTGCTAACTCCTAGCCTATAATTTGCAAGCATATAACTTTCATGGACAGGTCATAGTGGTTCAGGATTATTAAGTGCAAGGAATAAAGTGTGCCATAAAGTTCGTGAGATCTTTACTAACTAACTTTCTCAAAACAGACAAACATTTTATCTGGAAGAAAACAAGGCATATTGAATATGCACTGAATAGAAAATGATGCTAGTAGGTAGGTATGGTGGACACTGTTGGCAATATTGGTTTTGGGGAGTTGGAAGCACAAGTAGAGCTCATACTCAGTGCAAGTGAAGGCTAGAAATAGAGTGGGAGCGACAAACGAGAGAGCAATAACTGTCATAATCATGCTTGCAACAAAATAGTACTAATTATGGCATGAAAGTAATACAAAAACTCTGAGGAAAAATAAATCGTCAAGGCTTACTGACTATTATTTAGTCATATGCATGCGTGAGCATGTGACAAGTCGAGTCACATGAAACATTCAGAGGAGGATACCACAATATCATACCAAGTTATGAATAGAAAAATGCAAGCAAACATTCATATGACATGCTACAAACTATTAGCAAGCTGTAGCTAATCACAAACAAGCAAGAACTACTAAGCTTCCATTAGTAACATACTCCTTACATGAACAGACTAAGCATGCTCACCATGATGAGTATATGTACAAAAATGAAAACAAATAGAGTTCTTTACCATCCTCTCCACACCTCAAGTTGTCTTAATCTTCATTATTTCCCTTCACTTGTGTGACCTGAATAATAACATGAAATAAAAATCCACTAAGGACGGGTGAACCCTGCAAAGAACTCACAAAATCAAGAAGAACAACAAATATTTTTGGTGTTTTTGATTTTTCAAAGCAAGCAAACAAAGTAAAAACAAACCAAGCAAAAACAAACAAAGAAAAATCTTTTTGGATTTTTCTTTAAGGCAAACCAAAACTAAAAAGCAAAGAAACAAACCAAGAGAAACAACGAAAATATTTTTGGTATTTTTGTGTTTTGAGAAAGTAGAAACAGAAACCAAAAAGAAAGCGAAACAATGGATATACAAAGGACCGACGAACATGATATATAGATGAGTGTGATATCGGTATACCTCCCCCCAAGCTTAGGATTTTGGCCTAAGTGGGGCTCAACTCCATGGTGACCAAGAAGGTTCACCTCCATAGTACGTCGAGGAGGCCCCTTCGTCTTGGTACGAACTCGAGGACTCGCCTGTGTAGTACACATAGGGGTCATATGAGGGTGTGTCCCCCTGATAGTGTCCATGGAAGCCAAGAATGTGCAGCTTGTCATCCATCTCCTCCTTGGAGCATGACAAAGGTCCCTAGGAAATACTTAACAAAGTGGTTTGGGGGAGAGGGATCTCTCTCTTCCTCGTCAATAAACAACATTCTATAAACCAAGCTCTCAAGGGTAGAGCCAGTAGTGACAAAATGATGTGCTTTCATAGCATCGAGTTCAAGCCTCTAAGGAGCCAAAACTGTACCATTTTGATCAATAACAAGGTCCAAGGCAGCAACAACATGTGCAACAATAATTCCCCCATAAATGGGTCCCTTAGCATCTAAGCGGCGAGTAATGAGAGAACCAAGATTGTACTTAGTTTCATTGTTGAGCGCAGCAGCTATGAAGGCCAAATGGTAGTTGGAAATATTACTAGTGTTGTCCCTACCAAGAACACTAGTGGCAAGATAATAAGCAAAGTACCTGATGGCTGGGAGTTGAATATTTCTTATCTTTCCCCGTTGGGCTCTACGGTCATCATCATTAGTTATCCCGCGGTAGAGATCCAACAAATCAGCTTTGCCGACCTAGCTGTACCAAGTCCCAGGGCCTCACAAAATTTCTTCAATGTCATGGTGTAAGGCCTGCCATAAATTTTGAAAGACACATCTGGATTGAACAAGCTGTTAGTAAAAGAAAAGCTCTCCACAAATGTTTTAGTGAGCGTTGCATATTGCACGCTCTCATCCTGCATATAGCTTGTTAGTCCAACCCTCCGAACCAAGGATAGAAAATCCTCAAGAATCCTAGCAGCCTGCAAGAAGGTTAGGCAAGGTGTAACACCCTCGCCTGATAAGGCTGAGTTCATGTGTATAGTGCCAATCCCTGGATCGGTTCACTGGCACACAGAGTACAAAATGATACCAAATATAACTGCGCATCATAAATACAACGAATATGATCCAGAATTTACATTATTTATTCAAGTATACAGAGGAAAACGAATATAAGGTAGATCTCCATCCTCCAAATGTGCCACAGGCGAACAATTGTTGAGTGGAGTCTCGCGACCTATGAACGATCACTCAGATACGATATAACCTGGAACATGAAACGTTGCAGCCACGAATGGTCAATACATTGAATGTATGGCAAGTAGGCTAAAGTGGTTAACAACATATCTATCAACTACATGCTTATTTGGCCAAGTGGAGTTCAGGCTCATTTGCATAAAGCAACAGTTTTATCCTAACATTTGTAACAAAGTAGTTTTCCAATACGATAAATAGGACACTCTGGTTCACTCCCAGGTGCTCCTACCCAATTATGTTCACCCAACAAGTTTTAAGCAATTAAGAAATAAGGATGAGTGAGAAATATCATAGCATCAGTATCAGGTCGCTCAAATTGTCCATAACCGGGGACACGACTAATCGATTAGTTTATACACCCTGCAGGGGTTAGTACACTTTACCCATGTGACTTGGCCAGCCCAGCTCGTACCACCACTCTCATATTGGGTGATGATAGGGAGAAGTCCAAGAAGGAACCGTTCGGGAAGTAGCTCCCCAAACCCGACACGCACCGGTCCAACCTACACTATCTACATCTCTGGATACGTGGGTTCGAGTTACCACAACCTACTGAGTCCAACCAACCGCCCATTCCATTATTGGCACATGGTTGCACATGAAAGCTACCAAACAAAGAAGCCAATCATTTCTCAGTGTCCTGGGTGCCTTTCCACAATGATACCATCAAAAATTATCAATCCCATCACACCCAGGAGATTCATTGATTAAGTTGTTTTAGTTTTCGCATACCAACACATTTTGAAACAACTTCAGTGATGTAACCCAGCCCTCGATCAACACAGCATGGCTAAGCACATCTACCAACGGTGGTTCATCTACAGGAAAACGCTACCACATAATAGGACATAGCATAGCATATACACATCAATTCCTACAGATGCAATTCTACAAAAGCATCTACAATGCATAGGAAATCAATAGGACATTTATGACCAAGATAGCACCACTTGCCTTTATTGTAGATGTAGTCGATTAGATAATCCTCACAATCCTCATAGATATAATGGTTGCACTCGTCATAACCACAATACTTGCAATCATAGTAGTTGCAATCACACACGTTGCACTCCTCGCAATCTATCGATCAAACAATTGCATACAACATAAACAGTAGCACATAGAGATCAAACAAATACAACAAATGCATGCATGACAATTTAATAAGTCACAATGGTTGTTATTTTAGTTCTCTAAACAGTATTGAAGTATATGATGCATGCAAGAGGCCAATTAATGCAATGGAGTACTTGTTATTAATAATTACTTGCCAATATAGGGTTTTTAATAGTTCTGTTGTAACGCCTGTTCTAACTGTTGAATTAAATTTGTTTCTTCGGTTCAGTGGATAGAGGACGTTAATACGAACCAGTAGGCGTTAGATTCACCCTAATCGGAGTTATAGATCTTTTTGTATGATTTAAATAGTGTTTAATGGGTTTTAAATGATTCATATAGTTTCTGTTGCCTAAAAATCAAACTAAATTATATCTGAAATCTCCATGGAATTGTGATTCCAGGGACATATTATTTGTAATTTTCTGAGCAGTATTTATTTTCTTATGAATTTATTAGTCTAAATAGGGCATTAAACCATTTAAATCTTCACGGCAAAACCTTACAATAAAAGGCTGAACTAATTACATATTGATGATCTACATGGAACCAGCTTTCCATCGGTATATCATTTATATTTTTGTGACAAGCCATTAATTTACTATGAATTTAATGATTTATAAAGCCATTAAAAATAATTAAATTGCTACGGGTTAAATAATCGGCAAAGGCTATATCCAACCAGATATTATTAATGTACATTACAGTAGCTTCAATTTGATATATTGTTCATATTTTTCGGAGTTTCAGATAATTTCTTATGAATTTATTAACCTAAAAAACCATTAAAACTAATTAAATTACTGTAGTTACTACGTATAGTAAAAGTTGGATCTATTCTGATAAGATGATTCTACGTAAAATTATCTTCAATTTGATATATTATACGAAATTTTTGGACGTGGTATGAATTTCTAATGAATTTTACAAGTTAGATCTATAATATGCAATTTTAAATTCGAACGGAATATTCCAGAGAATATTCCGCTGGCTGGACAGGTTGACTTTGCATGCTGACTGGGACTAGATGTTGACCTGACGTTGATGTGGTGTTGATGAGGAAGCTGACCGGGATGACGACATGGCACGCACCGGTTTGATTGGATCTCGACCGTCTGGATAGGATCTGATGCCTAGAAGAAGAGATTGACCCGATTTTGGCTCAAAATAGACAAGAAATAGATCTGTGTTAGAGAGACAAATCCGTAGGTCAAATTGAAAAACTTAGAATATGAAAGTTGTGGGGAATCATTATTCCTACCTTCTCACCAAAGGAATTTGGATTTGAAGAAACGAGCGCGAGTACATCTTGGATTTACACCGTCAGATCTGAAATATTGCGATGTGAAATTTTCCATCTGTGATGGATGAAAAGAGGTGAGGTTTTTCGGTATTAAAATATTTCGACGAGTTCTACAACTTTCGTTTTTTGACCGAAGACAAACGACAAAGTCTAGATGGGTTAAAACCCAAAATAAGATTCGGGCATATATAGATTCGGGATTTCGAGAAGAGAAACTCGTACAGCTGTGGCTCCACGAGTTTATATGTAGATTTAGGATGGTGTAGAGATAGGCCTTGGAGTAGGGAACAAGTAGAAACAAACGGAAGTCGATTCGGAGTTGTAGTTAAAAAGTTATAGCAGTTTGAATAGAGATAGGTTTGACAAAAACCGTTTTGCACGCTTTTTAAAGCACCTGGGACACCGATGGTCACGTATGTGCTTGCTGCTCCGGTCGGCTGGCTGGGCCGCCGGCCCATTTAAATTTTTTTTCCTTTTTTTTCTTTTTCTATTTACTTGTTTCCCTCATATCTTTTGCATACGAACTCCAAATGACACGATTCTTGTTTCTAAATTTTTCTAAAATCGAATAGATCATTGTAGGATCATATTTGTAATATTTTTACTAGTTTTCAAGTAGTGGGTTTATAAATCCTTGTATATTTCATTTTACTTATATCTTTATTTGTTTGTATTTATTCCATAACTTTTTCATACTAGCTCCAAATGAGCTCAATTTTGTTTCTAAAATTTTGTAATATTAATTGGATCTTTTTAGGCTATAATTATCAATAATTTATGCCTTACCAACGGTGGGTTTTATAAAGTCAATTTAATTACCTTTAGGAACATTTGGGCGAATCAACTATAGGATTTAGATACCAGGATTTGGATTCAGTTTGTGAGATCTTTGCATGGATGTAATGAAATGCTTATGAATGCTTCATGATTTTCATTTTTGAAATCTTGCACACCAATTCTACAATCCATAATCAATCCATGCCCTTTTGCCTATATGGCTACTTAGGTCATAACAAAAGAATATAAGATTTTGAATTCAAGGTTGAGAGGATTTTCTATTCAAAAAGTTTCTTCTCTTTGAGAATTTTCAACATAGTCAAGCAATCAATCAAACTTATTTATTTATTTCACATTCCAAAATTAGGATAATTTTGGGATGTGACAGACTACCACCCTTAAAAGAAATCTCGTCCCGAGATTTGGGAAGGTTAGAAAGAAAGAAAGGTTCGAGATCCATTTGGATGCTATCGCCCTTAAAATAAAATTGACTAGGTCATTTCTCGATGATTCACTTAGCTCAGATTGGTTCTCCTTTAGACTTTTATTGGCACAATGTCTCTAGCACATTCTAAACATCATGATTTATAGTTTCCGAGAAAGCACTTCTTAAACTATAAAAACTCCCATGGTGGGAAAATAGGGAACATTTACTTCACGGTGCCCATAATTCACGGTTGGGATTCATCCTTACCGTACATTCATATGCTTAGCAATGGATGCCTTTAGAAGGGTGTAACAATATACCATTCTAGGGTTTAGGCTCAACGTTGACTCTCTGCTAAGGTTGAAAAGGGCACTCAAGATTCGCAAAGCCAACAGTACAAGAGCGAATAATAAGAGTAGTAGGAATGGTGATCAATCCATCCTGCACCCAAATCATTACCCTATATGAGGATAGGTGAATCACGTTTTTCTATCACTCGGACATTCTCACTTGCCTTGAAGAATGTTTCCATGGGCACGAACTAATGCTCTATGTATACTCCCATGTATTCAATCAACAAAGCTACTACTAAAACTAAGCTATCGATACTTCAACTTTTAGGTTGGGTAATCTACTTTTTTCTATTAGGTGAAGCATTCTCCTTCCTAAATGCATTGTGTTGTCAAACCTTCCACTTAACACATCATTATAACTCCAAGGGTTCAAGATAGGAAAGAATAGATTCTATAGGAAAGAAACGACTAAGAAAATAATCCTACCCATAACTATATGAAGCAATCAATGTCACAAACAAGCAAACAATCATAAGGAATCAACACACAAGTAAGAACTTGCATAACAATAATACATAGATCTAAACTTAGTAGTATATAACCACAAAATAGTTTGAAAGTATTGGGAACAATACTAGAGTAAAATAGAGCAACATCTAAGCAACAAACAAAATCTGTCAAAACGGTACAACAGACTTCACGAATTTTTCTGACTGACCTAAACTCGTCAAGAATTTTAGCCAATTTTTGTGCATGTACTACAGGTAATTACGCTCCAGATCCTATTTTTTCAGATTGTTCCGACTTACCAATAAAATATTAAAAATCGTGCGGTACAACAGGTCAGGCAGAAAACTGGAGCAGTAATCCCACGAATTTCAATCAATTCACACCATTAAAATAATTTTAAAACCACACGAAAACTCTAGCAACTTTAGAGTTTCAAAACAACAGATCCTAAATAAGTCATCACACGATATGATTCAGTACAAACAAGCAAGCAACCTATATTATCGTACCACACAAGTTGGTAAGAACAATATGCTAACACGATAGCGATGATCTCCTAAAGAGATAAAATATGGTGGTCCAGACCTAACCAAACTTGATGAGATATTTATTTATGTCATACTATTTGTTATTTTACTTAGCTAACTCTCATATAGGTATCATATGAATGGACAACTATAAATGTTTGAATAGGAAGAGGTTCTAGAAAAGATAGATAAGAAATATAAGAACTCTAGTAAGTATAAAATATGATAGTTCTTCTAATAGAGGTCTTCTATTGCTAATCCATTTCTAAGGTCACGATCCTACAGTCAACCTGGCTCTGATACCATCTTGTAACACCCTCGCCTGATAAGGCTGAGTTCATGTGTATAGTGCCAATCCCTGGATCGGTTCACTGGCACACACAGTACAAAATGATACCAAATATAACTGTACATCATAAATACAACGAATATGATCCAGAATTTACATTATTTATTGAAGTACACAGCGGAAAACGAATGCAAGGTAGATATCCATCTTCCAAATGTGCCACAGGCGAACAATTGTTGAGTGGAGTCTCGCGACCTATGAACGATCACTCAGATATGATATAACCTGCAACATGAAACGTTGCAGCCACGAATGGTCAATACATTGAATGTATGGCAAGTAGGCTAAAGTGGTTAACAACATATCTATCAACTACATGTTTATTTGGCCAAGTGGAGTTCAGGCTCATTTGCATAAAGCAACAGTTTTATCCTAACATTTGTAACAAAGTAGTTTTCCAATACGATAAATAGGACACTCTGGTTCACTCCCAGGTGCTCCTACCCAATTATGTTCACCCAACAAGTTTTAAGCAATTAAGAAATAAGGATGAGTGAGAAATATCATAGCATCAGTATCAGGTCGCTCAAATTGTCCATAACCGGGGACACGGCTAATCGATTAGTTTATACACCCTGCAGGGGTTAGTACACTTTACCCATGTGACTTGGCCAGCCCAGCTCGTATCACCACTCTCATATTGGGTGATGATAGGGAGAAGTCCAAGAAGGAACCGTTCGGGAAGTAGCTCCCCAAACCCGACACGCACCAGTCTAACCTACACTATTTACATCTCTGGATACGTGGGTTCGAGTTACCACAACCTACTGAGTCCAACCAACCGCCCATTCCATTATTGGCACATGGTTGCACATGAAAGCTACCAAACAAAGAATCCAATCCTTTCTCAGTGTCCTGGGTGCCTTTCCGCAATGATACCACCAAAAATTATCAATCCCATCACACCCAGGAGATTCATTGATTAAGTTGTTTTAGTTTTTGCAAACCAACACATTTTGAAACAACTTCAGTGATGTAACCCGGCCCTCGATCAACACAGCATGGCTAAGCACATCTACCAACGGTGGTTCATCTACAGGAAAACGCTACCACATAATAGGACATAGCATAGCATATACACATCAATTCCTATAGATGCAATTCTACAAAAGCATCTACAATGCATAGGAAATCAATAGGACATTTATGACCAAGATAGCACCACTTGCCTTTGTTGTAGATGTAGTCAATTAGATAATCCTCACAATCCTCATAGATATAATGGTTGCACTTGTCATAACCACAATACTTGCAATCATAGTAGTTGCAATCACACACGTTGCACTCCTCGCAATCTATCGATCAAACAATTGCATACAACATAAACAATAGCACAAAGAATTCAAACAAATACAACAAATGAATGCATGACAATTTAATAAGTCACAATGGTTGTTATTTTAGTTCTCTAAACAATATGCAAGTATATGATGCATGCATGACAATTTAATAAGTCTAGATGGGTTAAAAAGCGAAATAAGATTCGGGCATATGTAGATTCAGGATTTCGAGAAGATAAACTCGTACAGCTATGGCTCCATGAGTTTATATGTATATTTAGGATGGTGTAGAGATAGGCCTTGGAGTAGGGAACAAGTAGAAACAAATGGAAGTCGATTCGGAGTTGTAGATAAAAAGTTATAGCAGTTTGAATAGAGATAGGTTTGACAAAAACCGTTTTGCACGCTTTTTAAAGCACCTGGGACACCGATGGTCACGTATGTGCTTGCTGCTCCGGACGGCTGGCTGGGCCGCCGGCCCGTTTAGATTTTTTTTTCTTTTGTTTTTCTTTTTCTATTTACTTGTTTCCCTCATATCTTTTGCATACGAACTCCAAATGACACGATTCTTGTTTCTAAATTTTTCTAAAATCGAATAGATCATTGTAGGATCATATTTGTAATCTTTTTACTAGTTTTCAAGTAGTGGGTTTATAAATCCTTGTATATTTCATTTTACTTATATCTTTATTTGTTTGTATTTATTCCATAACTTTTTCATACTAGCTCCAAATGAGCTCAATTTTGTTTCTAAAATTTTGTAATATTAACTGGATCTTTTTAGGCTATAATTATCAATAATTTATGCCTTAGCAACGGTGGGTTTTATAAAGTCAATTTAATTACCTTTAGGAACATTTGGGCGAATCAACTATAGGATTTAGATACCAGGATTTGGATTCAGTTTGTGAGATCTTTGCATGGATGTAATGAAATGCTTATGAATGCTTCATGATTTTCATTTTTGAAATCTTGCACACCAATTCTACAATCCATAATCAATCCATGCCCTTTTGCCTATATAGCTACTTAGGTCATAACAAAAGAATATAAGATTTTGAATTCAAGGTTGAGAGGATTTTCTATTCAAAAAGTTTCTTCTCTTTGAGAATTTTAAACATAGTCAAGCAATAAATCAAACTTATTTATTTATTTCACATTCCAAAATTAGGAGAATTTTGGGATGTGACACAAGGAGAGGTGGAAGGGTGCGCATCCCCCTCATCTCCCTCGTCACCAAATCGTGGTGTAATGAGATCCTCCTTGTATGATGGCCTAGCTCGGGAGGATGATCTTGAAGGCCTTGCCCTTCTACGTGCATCAGTCTCAAATATTTCACCAAAGTGTGGTTATCCATGACCCCCTTTTTCTGAAATTTTTAGTCAAACATCAAACCAAGTGATTTCCAAGTTGATAAATGATGAGAAACTACTATAGTAACTTGCTAGAGGGCTACACATGCATCAAAATGTAATCTCTAAGCATAGAACAAGCATGCAAGCTAACACAACCTGTCACCTATAGCAGCAAAATACTCAAGATACAATCTACCAATCACAAATCTAATTGGACAAGCGGAGGAGGCACATACCAAGGAGCAATCCCTCCAAAAATCAGCAACAAAAATGGGCTGAGCAAGGAGATCGAAAATCGCGAGCAAGAATAGTAGGAACTCGAGCTTGAGAAAGTTTTCCGGTGTTTTTCGGGAGAGAGAAAGAAGATGGCTGGGGGAAGCACCTTGGAGGGCCCCAGGTGGGCCACACCCCAGCCAGGCGCCACCTGGGGGCTGACCGCGCCCACCAGGGGTGTGCTGGCCTGGCGTGGACCCCTGGGTCACTCTAGGTGTCCCTCTACCCCTTTTTTCGAGGAAAATTTTATTTTGAATTTTCTAGGATTTTTGGGGAAACTTTATTTTTGGCCAATTTTCAAGGTATGAAAATTGATTTTCTCGCAGAAACAGTTTTTTTAGAAGAAGCAAAAGCAAACCAAAAACCAAACTACAGATGTTCCAAGACACTCTAACAAGCAAACAACTAACAAAACCAAAGCTAGCAAAAGAAAAAGGCAAAGACTAGGAAGGAGAAAAGTAAAAGAAAGCAAGTGTAACCACAGTGAAAACATTATTTTTTTCATTAAAATCATTTTGTTAACAAGGTTGATCAAGTCTTGTTACCAAACAATCTTATATGAAACAAAACTTTGCATTCCACAAGGTGATTATGTTACCTCATACTTGATAGCAATGGTCCCAATCATAATAGTTTCCAAATTTTCTTGTGGAATGGGACAATAAATTTCTCCAACCTTGATGCTCACAATATTTTTAATGGAATTCAGGCAATATCTTCTAGCAATATTCTTGGGGAAATAAACAATATGATGTTTGTCATTAATATTAAAAGTTACTTTTCCTTGATTACAACTGATGACAGCACCTACAGTATTAAGAAAAGGTCTCCCAAGAATAATAGACATATTATCATCTTCAGGCATCTCAAGCACAACAAAATCAGTTAAAACCAAGAAATTATGAGCCACTTGAACAGGAACATCCTCACATATACCAACAGGAATAGTAGCTGACTTATCAGCCATTTACCAAAGATATATCCGTTGGCATCAACTTTTCTAGCTGGAGTCTCTTGTAGAGAGAAAAAGGCATAACACTAACTCCAGCTCCCAAATCACATAGAGCAGTTCTAACATCATTATTCTTAATAGATCAAGGAATAGTTGGTATACCTAGATCACCAAGCTTCTTTGGAACCTTACCATTGAAGGAATAATTAGCAAGCAGAGTAGAAATATCCTCATTAGGAATCTTCCTTTTATTAGAGACAATATCCTTCATATACTTTGAATAAGGAGGCAACTTAATAGCATCAGTCAAAGGAATTTGCAAAAATAAAGGTTTCATCCACTCACAAAACTTGTTTTAGTGTTCTTCCTCCTTTGACTTGTGTTTCTTACCTGGAAAAGGCATAGGTTTATGCACCCAAGGTTCTCTCTCACTACCATGTTTTTTAGCAATAAAATCTTCCTTATTGTACCTAGTGTTCTTAGTGTGATTCTCAGGTTCTTCCTCAACTTCCTCCTTATCAGGAGCATCATTTTTATCATTACCACTCTCAGTTTCAGCATCAGAGACATATATACTATTAGGATCTAAAGCAGGTTCAGGTGGTTCCTCAACTACCTTATGTTTATTTTTCTTTCTCTTACGAGGACTACCACTACTTTCACCTTATTGAGAATCCTGCTCAATTCTTTTAGGGTGTCCTTCAGAATACAAAGGATCTTGAGTATCTATACCACTCCTAGTTCTAATTCCATAAGCATGTTTATCTCATGAGGCAATAACTAGCATATCTTTTTGTACCTTAGCAAGTTAATCAAGTTGGGTTTGAACCATTTGAAAGTGTCTACAAAGAATTTTAATATCATTAGAATTTCTTTCCATAATATCTTTCAACTCATTAATAGCTCTAGAGTTTTCCAATAAATGATTTTGAACTTGTTTATTAAAATTACCTTGTTTAACAATAAATGTGTCAAGTTCCTCTAAGCATTGATCAGGAGGCTTACCATAAGGAATATCACCTTCATAAAAGTGGAGAGAGTGTACCTCAATAGTAGATGAGTGGGGACTTGGCTTACATATTTCTTCTATAGGAGGTAGATTCTTTACATCTTCAGCTCTAATACCTTTCCCCTTTAGACATTTCTTAGATTCTTTCATCACTTCATCATTTAATGCAATAACTCCCCTCTTCTTTGGTGTTGGTATTGGAACTGGTTCAGGCACAACTGGTTCAGGAGTAATAGGCTCAGGTGTATTTAGCTCAGTTGAAGTCCAATCATCATAATTTTTGCTATTTTAGCCATTAATTCTTCAGCATCTGTAGGAGTTCTCTTCCTGAAAACACAATCAGCAAAACTATCTAGGTATGTCCTAGAATCATCAGTTAGTTAAATATCAAGAAGCTCATTTTTAGGTAATGGACATCCAGGATGTGCATGAATCAAGGCACGAAACCTATGAATCAGGAAATTTCTCTTCTTCTCCCTGTTTAAAATCAAAAAGTCTCTACAAAGGAGCATGTCTAGCACTGGGAGGAAAATATTTCTGGAAGAAAGAAGCAATCAAGCAATCAGGGCTATCAATGGAACCAGGAGGTAATCTATTAAACCAAGACCTAGCTTCTCCTTTTAGTGAAAAAAGGAAAATCTTAGTAACAATGTACTTGCGCATCTTAAAATCATCAGAGAATAAAGCACTCATAGTGGAAAGCTCATTCATATGAGCCACAGCACTCTCATTTTCAGTCCCACAAAAAGGTTCTTTCTCAACAATGTCCAAATAGGATAAATCAAGAGAGAAATCATAATCTTTATCTTTAATATCTATGGGAGAGGTGGCAAACTTAGGATCAGAGGACAGTTTAGGAATAATGGTACATCTTGCAAGGAGACTCTTAATAGCACTAGCACCATGTGTGTTTCGGCACTCTTCAACAAATTCATCAGTAAACTCAATGTAACCATCATTAATATTGTATCTCTCTCTAGACTCAGGTGAGCTCACAGGTGTAACAGTGTCTTCACTAGGAGTTTCAGTATTTCCTAGACTAGCCATAGTAGCATGTCGGAAAGGACCTAATGAAACACTCGCATCAAGCACAGTAGAAGTAACATCATGAGTATCAAAAGCAGTTTCAGATTCAGCAGTAGTATCAGCGTGTGTAGCATGAGTATGTGGTGGTGGTGTAACAAGCTTACTTATAACAGACGGTGAATCAAGATCAACAAAGGTGTTTAGGACTGTACCTCTTCTTGTAGTGGATGGTAAAATAGGAAACTTTCCATCACTAGAGTTCCCCATGATGAAAGGAGTAATAGTGAACAATCGTAGATCCAGGTGAACTTACAAATAAAGCTATGCTCTCCGGCAAAGGCGCCAGAAAATAGTCTTGATGACCCACAAGTATAGGGCATCGCAACAGTCTTCGAGGGTAGTATTACCGAATTTTTTGATTCAACACAAGGGGAGCCAAAGAATACTTGCAAGACTTAACAACTGAGTTGTCCATTCAGCTGCACCTGGAAATAGTTATTTCTCACAGAAGTTTATCAGTAGCAATAGTTTGTAGTAGCAACAACAAAGCAACAGTAGCAGTAAAACAGGAGAAATAATAAGAGTAGCAGCAAATAGTAGGATATGAGTGCGGTAGGCATAGGTATGGATGGACGTGCATTGCATGGACGAGTCTAAACATGTAACTTCAAGATCTAGGGCATTGCAGATAAATAAGAATAAGCCTCCAAGTACTAAACAATCATAGGCATGTGCTCCATATATAGTCATGCGTGCTCGCAATGAGAACTTACACAATATTTTTTGTCCTGCCAGCCCGTGGCAGCGGGGCCTCTAGGGAACTACTGGAAATTAAGGTGCTCCTTTTAATAGAGCAACAGAGCAAAGCATTAACACTCCATGAACACATGTGATCCTCACACCTCAGCCATCCCCTCCGGTTGTCCCAATTTCTGTCACTTTGGGGCCTTTGGATCCGGACAATGATATGTGTACACAACTTGCAGAAAAGATCACAAACAATAATATCATAATGATTCAATAATAAGTTCAGATCTGAGATCATGGCACTCGGGCCCTAGTGACAAGCATTAAGCACAACAAGTTGCAACAAAGTCAAATAGCACTAATAGAGATACTAGGCACTATGCCCTAACAATCTTATTCGATTACATGATAGAACTCATCCAATCCCTACCATCCCCATAGCCTACAGCGGGGGATTACTCACTCTTGGATGAGGGAAACATTGATGGTTGATGAAGAGGCGTTGGTGATGACGATGGCAATGATCCTACCCAAATTCCTCGTCCCGGAAGGGTGCCAGAACGGAGTTTCTGGATCCGAATCGCGGCTTCTAGTGGTGGCGGCGCAGCGGAACTCTTTGTAGAAAAACGATGAACCCCCCTCGGTTTTTAGGTCAAGAGGTAACTTATAGGCAAAGAGGGAGCCCAAGGGAGTGCATGGGGTGGCCGCACCCCCCCTAAGCGCGGCCAGGCATGGCCCGCGCCTGGAAGGGGTGTGGGCCCCCCAGGCCTCCACTCCGTCTCGTACTCTGGCTCCGTGGATCTTCTGGTGAAATAGGATTTTTGACATATTTTCCTGATAGTTGATTTTCTGCACAAAAACTAGACACCAAGGTAATTCTGCTGAAAACAGCGTCAGTCCGTTTTAGTTGTATCCAAATCACACATGTTTAGAGGAGAAACAATAGCAAAATTGTTCGGAAAATTAGATATGTTTTGGACGTATCAATCCTCCCTGAAGCCGCACGTAGAGATCTTCTATTACATAATAGGTAATTACCTTAATGCAAATCGAGATCTTGCATGTTATGCTTTGTCCCCAGGTGCATGGCTGAAGGGATCAATCTTCTTGTGTCCTAGGCATCTGACATTGTGAACGCGCAATTGCGCGCTTGATGGAGCCGTCTGTAGCAACCTGGGTAAAACCATTATTTTAAAATTGTCGTTATTTGTATCTTTGTGCATTATCATAACGTCATGCATATTTTTGCCTTTAAAAACATTTTCGTTAAAATCTTATTTTATTTTCTACAAACACCCCGTCTTCTTTTCAAGTTATAAAAGCCAACCTTCCAGATATCTTGTGTAACACCCTCGGAATCGGCCCTATGCAAGTGTCAGCAATTCCGCCAAACCCGCATAGAAACGATTCAAAGGTGCCCACCAGGCACTTGTGTGCGGGTGGAAAACGAAGTAATATCATTACACAATAGTCCTCGATGGAACCCACAAAACATAGATGTACAACAGCGACTCAATGAGTCAAGAATACAGATATACAGCACAAAGATCCAAATCACCTGGAAAACGATACAGCGTCCGAGTACGGACAAGATGCAAGTTGAGCTAAGAGCCCTGAAGAATAACCAATGGCGTCCATAACCCTGCCCAGGCCAAGCCGGAAGGGTAACCCTGCTAACGGCGTCGAGCTCAAACCTGCTAAACAAAAGGGGTGCCGACAAAGGGCAGAGGAAAAAGAGGAGCGTCAGTACTGAGGCCAGTACACGGCGAGACTAGAATTCGGCGGTCCTCGCCTACATAGGTATGGTGGACTGGAGCGGCAGCGCAGCATGCACTAAACAACCTATAGAGACTTGATATAACTGTCGGCTATCAGAGAGGGATAAGAAAGACCTATTCGGAACCAACCTGATACTACCACCAAACATACCCATCCTGGTATTTCCCCCTCGAGACCAAACGAGGAAGTCAACCGAGGAACTCACACAGTTGGCAGTTTTATTCATTCAGTTATCGTTGCAGCAAATACTAGTCAGGTATAGGTAGTCATCCTGAGATAATAAGCAGTGGGCACTTTTAGTTAACCATTCCGTTGTAGTTGCAACACTTACTAGTCAGATATAATAAGCATGAGTTATCCCAAACCCAGCAGTTGTTGGTACTTTTATTTAGCCATTTCGTTGTAGTGGAGCGGATTACTAGTCATACCGGATACAAGTCAAATTATAATAGTAAACTTTAGTTATAGTTGTCTATGATCGAGAACTGTGCTCCAAGTCGTCCATAACCGCGGACACGGCTTTTCGAAAAGATTTAACCCTGCAGGGGTGCACCAAAGTATCCACACGCACTTCGACCCTTTTTGCCAGATCAGTTAACATACACCCATCGGTATGTCGGCGGGGCCTAAGTCATGACGTTTCCTAGACCCAAAGCAAGTACATGGGGGCCACCCCACTAAGCTACCCGCAACGAAGTTGGCCGGTCTCCGAGACGGACTCAGGGTTTGCGTCAGTGGCTGTAAACGACTGGGAACCCGAAAGTGAGACTGGGCTTGTCGATACCGCGAAAACACTCCGCAATCCTAAACAGTACAGGTGCAGTACATCGCACAATTTAAATTAAGCAGTAAAGCATGGCATAAGTACAGAATAGTAATAAAGCCCCAAACTACTTTGTGGCCCCCAGTACAATACTTTGAAATCAGGTACTAATCGATGGGGGTGCCCACACACCCCACCTGTGGTTAGCGCGCTCGATCTCGGAACAGGTGTCAAGAACTCGGGGTCCTACGGGACACAAGTGGACGGTTAACAATCAAATAACATCTATTGCCCACCTGTGCCTCTGCATTATTTACGTACTTAAATTTTAGTTATTAAGCAATAATTAAAGTCTTGATCATCTCCAACATTAAACCTGCGGCAAAACTCCAACAACTGTGGTACTTTACGACACGCAACAGCACTTGAGCAAGCGACTACGACGCGCAAGTCCAACTATCTACCAATCAACAGGTAATAGGATGTGTCCAAGGCAATATAAGGCTGCAAGGGATATCCCGGCACGAAAACTAGAGCATCGCAACACAGATAGCAATAGATCAACAGGAGGGAATAAATACTATAAAAGTAAGATAGGTAGAAAGGGGGAGGTGCTCGCCTGAAAACATTGCCGAAGGTTCATCTGAAGATCGGATCGACACTCGCATCAACTCATCGGCCTAGTCCGTGAAGAAGCAAAACACTAGCAAAAACACCGGGTGCAATATTTAATACTACGGCAGAAGATCGGGCATGATGCATGTATGATGTATGACATGGCAAAGGTGCGATGCAACTAGGCCACATTAAGCGGAACCGGGGTCCCGACAATTAAGTATATGGTTATAGTTGTTCTAGATACCCCGCAATTTGAATGTTATCTTAACATGGCAAAATATATCACCGGTTCGCTACACAATTTTAGATGGGGCCAATATTAGACTAGAAAAGCCCGCATATGGACCCCACATTTAATTTAGGTGAATCGTCGAAACACCCCCAAACACCCAAATATGTATGCAAGCATGATAATTTAATATGCAACAAGTTTATATTTCATTTCATAAAATAGGGCTCGGGAAGGGTATCACACATCGGGGTTCGAAGATCTTAGGCGCTGAGAGTCTTGGGGTTCGGGCGCGCCGGGATCGGTCTTCAGATCTTCGGGATCGGGGCATGGCATTCGGACCCATGAAGAAGATCTTGATGGCCCAACGGGGTTCGGACTCGGACTCCGGGATCGGCCTTCGGCTCCAGGTAGAAGAACTTGTCGTTCCGGCAGGTTCAGGTTCCGTCTTTGGACTCCGGGATCGGGGCCTATGGTCTGTGATGGTCATCAATCGGACAGATCCGCACATCTGTTCTTAGAGCATTTTTCGTCTTGTCAGCATCAGGGCGAAGGCAGTCGATGAACCACCCAGAGGAACACTTTGGTTCTGCTCATAGCACCACATCACCAGGACACATACAAGCACCAACAAATACATACTCGCATCATTGCGGACACGCGGTGAAGCAGAGAGCGGACAGGTGCGGGGCACGGCCGGTGCAGGGTCTGTGGGGCTGAGGCGAACGCAGGAGAGGACAGGGAGGGCTCGAGCGGCACCGGAGGTAGACGCGGAGGCATGGGCGGCCGTGGTCGACGGCTGCTAGCCGGAGGCAGGAGGCGAGGAGGCCATGGCCTCGAGAAGGGGAGGTCGAAGGAGGCGGCCAGCAAGGGGGACACCGTTGCTTGTCCTGGCGGCGGGGATGGGGGCCTCGATGCGGGGGAGGACCGGTCTGGCGCGTGCGGTCGAGGGGGTTGGTGGTCGGCGCTGCAGGGGCGGAGGAGGGGAGGCGCGGGGTCGGCGACGTAGGAGACCGCGGCGGCCATTGCGAAGCAGGGCGGCGACCGGAGAGGAGCTCGGCTCGGGCGGCCGCGGCGGCGGCGCAGGGAAACGAGGCGGTGGAGGTCGAGGCAGAGGCGCCGTCGTGAAGGAGGGCGGAGGAGGTCGAGGGCGACCTGGATCGACCACGGCGGCGGCGGCCAGCGAGGAGAGCGACGAGGGCGGCGAGGGGATGGCGATGACGAGCGGGTCGCGGGGTTGGGGAAGAGCGCGGCGGCCGGAGGAGAACCGGAGAGAGAGAGGGCCGAGGCTCGGGCTGGCCGGGCTCGCCGGAGTGGGGGGAGCGGTGGTCGGGGCGGGGCACGCTGTGGGGGAGGAAGGCGAGGAGGAGCGAGAGAGGAGGCGCGGGGCGCGTCGGTGGGGGGTGGGCCCGCGGGAACGTGCCGCGCGGGGCTGGGGCGTTGCGTGCCGCGCGTGTGGTGGGTGAGGGAGTGGGGGCGACGCGGTCAGGCGGTGGTGGGGCCAGGTGGGGAAACGGGCAGGTGGAGGTGGGGCGTGAGTGGCCGGCAGGTGGGTGGGGATTGGGGGTCCAGGGGGTTGAGGTGGACCAGGGAGGTGAGGTGGAGGGCTGGGAGTGGCTGGGGGTTGGGGAAGAGATGAGGTGGCGGTTTGCGATAGTACGGGGTGAGGTGGAGGGGGGGCTGGGAAGGATTAGGTGTAGGTAGGATTAGGACTAGATATTTTTAGACTAGGGTTTGGAGGTGGCCGGCCGGGCTTTCGGGCCTGGCGGGCTGCCTCCTAAAACAATTTAAAAATTTTATTTATTTAAAACGGGGCTTTTGAAATCCATTGGTAGACGAAACAAAATAATCCGGAGACCCGAGTTTTGGATTTTGAAATAAAGGCGGGGTATTTAGAAAACCAAATATGTTTTTCGGAAATAGTTTCAGACAAACAAATGCATGATGATGACGATGCTCAAATGCAATGTGGCATGATGGCATGAGCATGCGGTCATGATGATGCAATGCACAAAAACAACGCGATTTTCTAGTAGTGGTTTTTGCGGGGCGCTACAATTCGACACCACTAACAATGGATCTCGCCCTCGAGATCCGCCTCATGGTACCGGGAAGAAGGTCGGCGATCTGAAACTTCGTGCTTCGGGTAGATCCTCGCGACACCACTGACAAGAGGTCGTTGTCCATGATCGTCGAGAGAACACTCCGGGAACAAAAGGTCGAAGGTAGAGGTATCAACAAATAAAGCCACCTCTAACTTCGATAGAAAGAGAGAACCGATGCATTCTCATCCACTTCAATGTACAAAAGCGAATAGAAGGGGTAATCGGCATGGGGGCCAATCCATCACGCACCCAAACTATTACTTCGCACAATCAGTAGAAAAGCGTGCAACCATTCTCGGAATTAGACTGAAGATCTCAACAATCGAGGTTCAGAAACAAAGGAGTGATGCAGACTCTGCATCGGATCTGGCATAGATGATGTCGTCGCGTCAAAAAACACCAGAAGGCACGAGAAGGAACAAAGAGAAGTCCACCAGACGAAGGATTCCTCGGATAGCATGAAGACCAGATGTAGCAACACCGTTACCAAAGGAGGAAGCGAAACCCTGAAGGTACGACGGAACCCAACCACGAGAAATCCTGGACTCGAAGAAAGAGAAGAGAGCGGATTCAAAACACGCAGAGGTGAGAGGAGAGCAGCAGAGGGGTAAGGAGTAAAATCAGACCTAATCAGAACTATCCAACCGATTTTGCAAAAATAGTTTTGACACTCTACTTCGGCCGTTAGCTAGGTTATCCTACAGGCTGGACTTGTGGGGTATCGCAACTGCTGGGCTCTGATACCACTCTGTAACACCCTCGGAATCGGCCCTATGCAAGTGTCAGCGATTCCGCCAAACCCGCATAGAAACGATTCAAAGGTGCCCACCAGGCACTTGTGTGCGGGTGGAAAACGAAGTAATATCATTACACAATAGTCCTCGATGGAACCCACAAAACATAGATGTACAACAGCGACTCAATGAGTCAAGAATACAGATATACAGCACAAAGATCCAAATCACTTGGAAAACGATACAGCGTCCGAGTACGGACAAGATGCAAATTGAGCTAAGAGCCCTGAAGAATAACCAATGGCGTCCATAACCCTGCCCAGGCCAAGCCGGAAGGGTAACCCTGCTAACGGCGTCGAGCTCAAACCTGCTAAACAAAAGGGGTGCCGACAAAGGGCAGAGGAAAAAGAGGAGCGTCAGTACTGAGGCCAGTACACGGCGAGACTAGAATTCGGCGGTCCTCGCCGACATAGGTATGGTGGACTGGAGCGGCAGCGCAGCATGCACTAAACAACCTATAGAGACTCGATATAACTGTCGGCTATCAGAGAGGGATAAGAAAGACCTATTCGGAACCAACCTGATACTACCACCAAACATACCCATCCTGGTATTTCCCCCTCGAGACCAAACGAGGAAGTCAACCGAGGAACTCACACAGTTGGCAGTTTTATTCATTCAGTTGTCGTTGCAGCAAATACTAGTCAAGTATAGGTAGTCATCCTGAGATAATAAGCAGTGGACACTTTTAGTTAACCATTCCGTTGTAGTTGCAACACTTACTAGTCAGATATAATAAGCATGAGTTATCCCAAACCCAGCAGTTGTTGGTACTTTTATTTAGCCATTCTGTTGTAGTGGAGCGGATTACTAGTCATACCGGATACAAGTCAAATTATAACAGTAAACTTTAGTTATAGTTGTCTATGATCGAGAACTGTGCTCCAAGTCGTCCATAACCGCGGACACGGCTTTTCGAAAAGATTTAACCCTGTAGGGGTGCACCAAAGTATCCACACGCACTTCGACCCTTTTTGCCAGATCAGTTAACATACACCCATCGGTATGTCGGCGGGGCCTAAGTCATGACGTTTCCCAGACCCAAAGCAAGTACATGGGGGCCACCCCACTAAGCTACCCGCAACAAAGTCGGCCGGTCTCCGAGACGGACTCAGGGTTTGCGTCAGTGGCTGTAAATGACTGGGAACCCGAAAGTGAGACTGGGCTTGTCGATACCGCGAAAACACTCCGCAATCCTAAACAGTACAGGTGCAGTACATCACACAATTTAAATTAAGCAGTAAAGCATGGCATAAGTACAGAATAGTAATAAAGCCCCAAACTACTTTGTGGCCCCCAGTACAATACTTTGAAATCAGGTACTAATCGATGGGGGTGCCCACACACCCCACCTGTGCTTAGCGCGCTCGATCTCGGAACAGGTGTCAAGAACTCGGGGTCCTACGGGACACAAGTGGACGGTTAACAACCAAATAACATCTATTGCCCACCTGTGCCTCTGCATTATTTACCTACTTCAATTTTAGTTATTAAGCAATAATTAAAGTCTTGATCATCTCCAACATTAAACCTGCGGCAAAACTCCAACAACTGTGGTACTTTACGACACGCAACAGCACTTGAGCAAGCGACTACGACGCGCAAGTCCAACTATCTACCAATCAACAGGTAATAGGATGTGTCCAAGGCAATATAAGGCTGCAAGGGATATCCCTGCACGAAAACTAGAGCATCGCAACACAGATAACAATAGATCAACAGGAGGGAATAAATACTATAAAAGTAAGATAGGTAGAAAGGGGGAGGTGCTCGCCTGAAAACATTGCCGAAGGTTCATCCGAAGATCGTATCGACACTCGCATCAACTCATCGGCCTAGTCCGTGAAGAAGCAAAACACTAGCAAAAACACCGGGTGCAATATTTAATACTACGGCAGAAGATCGGGCATGATGCATGTATGATGTATGACATGGCAAAGGTGCAATGCAACTAGGCCACATTAAGCGGAACCGGGGTCCCGACAATTAAGTATATGGTTATAGTTGTTCTAGATACCCCGCAATTTGAATGTTATCTTAACATGGCAAAATATATCACCGGTTCGCTACACAATTTTAGATGGGGCCAATATTAGACTAGAAAAGCCCGCATATGGACCCCACATTTAATTTAGGTGAATCGTCGAAACACCCCCAAACACCCAAATATGTATGCAAGCATGATAATTTAATATGCAACAAGTTTATATTTCATTTCATAAAATAGGGCTCGGGAAGGGTATCACACATCGGGGTTCGAAGATCTTAGGCGCTGAGGGTCTTGGGGTTTGGGCGCGCCGGGATCGGTCTTCAGATCTTCGGGATCGGGGCATGGCATTCGGACCCATGAAGAAGATCTTGATGGCCCAACGGGGTTCGGACTCGGACTCCGGGATCGGCCTTCGGCTCCAGGTAGAAGAACTTGTCGTTCCGGCAGGTTCAGGTTCCGTCTTTGGACTCCGGGATCGGGGCCTATGGTCCGTGATGGTCATCAATCGGACAGATCCGCACATCTGTTCTTAGAGCATTTTTCGTCTTGTCAGCATCAGGGCGAAGGCAGTCGATGAACCACCCAGAGGAACACTTTGGTTCTGCTCATAGCACCACATCACCAGGACACATACAAGCACCAACAAATACATACTCGCATCGTTGCGGACACGCGGTGAAGCAGAGAGCGGACAGGTGCGGGGCACAGCCGGTGCAGGGTCTGTGGGGCTGAGGCGAACGCAGGAGAGGACAGGGAGGGCTCGGGCGGCACCGGAGGTAGACGCGGAGGCGTGGGCGGCCGCGGTCGACGGCTGCTAGCCGGAGGCGGGAGGCGAGGAGGCCATGGCCTCGAGAAGGGGAGGTCGAAGGAGGCGGCCAGCGAGGGGGACACCGTGGCTTGTCCTGGCGGTGGGGATGGGGTCCTCGATGCGGGGGAGGACCGGTCGGGCGCGTGCGGTCGAGGGGGTTGGTGGTCGGCGCTGCGGGGGCGGAGGAGGGGAGGCGCGGGGTCGGCAACGCAGGAGACCGCGGCGGCCGTGGCGAAGCAGGGCGGCGACCGGAGAGGAGCTCGGCTCGGGCGGCCGCGGCGGCGGCGCAGGGAAACGAGGCGGTGGAGGTCGAGGCAGAGGCGCCGTCGTGAAGGAGGGCGGAGGAGGTCGAGGGCGACCTGGATCGACCACAGCGGCGGTGGCCAGCGAGGAGAGCGACGAGGGCGGCGAGGGGATGGCGATGACGAGCGGGTCGCGGGGTTGGGGAAGAGCGCGGCGGCCGGAGGCGAACCGGAGAGAGAGAGGGCCGAGGCTCGGGCTGGCCGGGCTCGCCGGAGTGGGGGGGAGCGGTGGTCGGGGCGGGGCACGCTGTGGGGGAGGAAGGCGAGGAGGAGCGAGAGAGGAGGCGCGGGGCGCGTCGGTGGGGGGTGGGCCCGCGGGAACGTGCCGCGCAGGGCTGGGGCGTTGCGTGCCGCGCGTGTGGTGGGTGAGGGAGTGGGGGCGACGCGGTCAGGCGGTGGTGGGGCCAGGTGGGGAAACGGGCAGGTGGAGGTGGGGCGTGGGTGGCCGGCAGGTGGGTGGGGATTGGGGGTCCAGGGGTTGAGGTGGACCAGGGAGGTGAGGTGGAGGGCTGGGAGTGGCTGGGGGTTGGGGAAGAGATGAGGTGGCGGTTTGCGATAGGACGGGGTGAGGTGGAGGGGGGGGGCTGGGTAGGATTAGGTGTAGGTAGGATTAGGACTAGATATTTTTAGACTAGGGTTTGGAGGTGGCCGGCCGGGCTTTCGGGCCTGGCGGGCTGCCTCCTAAAAACAATTTAAAATTTTTATTTATTTAAAACGGGGCTTTTGAAATCCATTGGTAGACGAAACAAAATAATCCGGAGACCCGAGTTTTGGATTTTGAAATAAAGGCGGGGTATTTAGAAAACCAAATATGTTTTTCGGAAATAGTTTCAGACAAACAAATGCATGATGATGACGATGCTCAAATGCAATGTGGCATGATGGCATGAGCATGCGGTCATGATGATGCAATGCACAAAAACAACGCGATTTTCTAGTAGTGGTTTTTGTGGGGCGCTACATCTTGCTTTGTCTAAAAACTACTTACAAAAAATATTTAAAACTATCTATATAACAAAACCATTTTTATCTAGGGGAGGCTACCACCGGCTAGGCCCAAAGGCCCAGCTAGCAGCAGCCTACCATCCTAGAATAAAAACCCTAACCCTAGATATAGACCCAAACCCTAGACCAACCCTTCCCAAACCCTAACCTGAACCCACCCCACCCCGCAGCCACCGCCGCACTCCATACTCCATCCTGCCATCAGCGCCACACACATGCACACAACTGACGCACACCACGCCCCTGCATGCCATGCTCGCTCGCTGAACTACCACACACATACATACGCACGCGTTCCACAGTCGCATGCATCGCCCCTGCCCATCGCGTGTACCCCCTACACACCTCTTTGCGTCGCTAGCATGCAAGGACCCCTGCCGCAACCCCGACCCACACAGTGTTCCTGGCCCCACCTCCTTGACCGCTCGAACCCTAACCCTACCCTGCTCGACCTTCCTCCCCATCCATGTTTCCCCGTGCCGCCCGTCGCCAGGTACTTCGCCCCGCTGGCCCGAGCCCCTGAGTCCGCGACACAATCCCCTCGTGGTATCACCTCCACCTGCCGCTGCCCATGCCTCCATGCCAAGCTCTCGTTCCCCTGCGTGCCTCATCGCAAGCTCCTCCCCTTTGTAGCACTCGTCGCCGCCCTCTCGGCCTCACCCCGTCTCCGCCGCCAGGGGCACCTCTCCGCTAGCCGTCCTATGCGCCAGTGGGTCGCCCCGGTCACGCCTCCGTCGTCGCTCCGTGCCCCGCATTAGGCTGCTGACCTCTCCCAGCCGATCTCGGCCCCCGCCACCTGTGCCACCGATCGACCTCCTCTATTAGAACCGCGCGCCTCCCTAGCCGGCCCGCGCCTCGTGCATCCCCTTGTCGCCCTTCTGTCTGTGCTGGCACTGCCTCGAGACCCCGCCTATAGCATCGCTATCCTACTGCATCTCTTCTCTCCGCCCATACGCGTGGTGCCCAGGTCCTCGATGCCTAGTTCCTTGCTTCTCCACGGTTGTCCCTGTGCAGGTCATCTGCACCACCGTGGTTGAACCACCCCAAGATCTACGAGTACCTGCGAACCCTCTGGCTTGACCAACTTTTAGACATCACGTTGGCTACAGACCCCTGCCTCTGTGCTACTGTGTGGTTGTCCAATAGCCAAGACCCGGAAGATCTTCGTTTTTTGTTGCCGTGTTGTCTACTCGAGGCCCGGAAACGAGTTCACGATGCCAAGTTTCGCCAAGACCGTCTTTGGATGTCACCACAAGATCTTCACCAAGGCCATGTATGTGCCATCAATCACCAGACCCCAAGTACACTTCTGCAAGACCCAGTGACGCTGGCACCTCAAGATCTCCCTCTTGGACCGCAAGACCCCGATCCCGGGCTCGAAGCCCACCAAGCCCTCTGACTTGGATCCAATGTCCGAGAACTCCAAAGACCGAATCTGAACACCTTCGGATCCCCAAGATCTCCGGACCGCCAAGTGTGACCCTTTTCGAGACCCATATTTTTATAATATATGATATCCACCTTGTTGCATTTAAATTGTCATGCTTGCACCAATATCATGTGGTTGGGGGCATTATGCCGATTCACCTCATAATTAAATATGGAGACTATATGCGGGCTTTTTCTAGTCTCATTTTGGCCCCATTTAAAATTGTGTAGCTAACTGATGCTATATTTTTCCTTGTTAAGACAACATTTAAATTGCGAGGTATCCAAACAACATGAACCTACTAATTAATTGTCGGGACCCTGGTTTCTCTTAATATTGCCTAATTGCATCACACCTTTGTCATGTCATGCACCATAGATGCATCATGCCTGATCTTATTCTATATTATTAAATAGTGCATTCCGTGTTTCTTATAGTGCTTTGCTTTTTCACGGATTAGGCCGACGAGTTGATGTGAGTGCCGACTCGATCTTCAGATGAACCATCGGCAATGTTTTCCCAAGCGAGCATTCTCCCCCTTTCTACCTATTTTAAATTTATAGTCTTTACTTCCTCGTATTGATCTATGTGTTGCGATGTTGTAGATTCCGTACCACTTTATATCCCTTGCAGCCTATATTGCCATAGACACCTTGATACGTCCAAAATGCATCTACTTTCCCGAACACTTTTGCTATTGTTTCTATAATTTGTGTGATTTGGATATAACTAACGCGGATTGACGCTGTTTTCAGTAGAATTGCTTTGGTGTCTCATTTTTGTGCAGGAAATCAACTTTTAGGAAAAATCCCAGAAAATATGTTGAAAATCCTATTTTCCCAGAGGACTCATGGAGCCAGAAGACGGAGGGGAGAAGAGGCCAGAGGGGCCCACACCAACCCTGGCGCGGGCTAGGCCTGGCCGCGCCAGGGCATGGTGTGGCCGCTTTGGACTCTGCCTCGACCTCTCCTTTCGCCTACATATACCCTCTGACCTAAAAACATTGGGGGGTTCGACAATTTTCCATAGAAGAGTTCCACTGCGCTGCCACCACCAAAAACCGCGATTCGGAACTAGAAACTCCGTTCTGGCACCCTGCTAGGACGGGGAATTGGAGGAGGTCATCGCCATCATCATCACAAACGCCTCTCCATCAACCATCCATGATTCCCCCATCCATGAGTGAGTAATCCCGCGTAGTAGGGTATGGGGATGGTAGGGATTGGATGAGATCGTTGATGTAATTGCATAAGATTGTTATGGCAAGGTGCCTAGTATCTATTGTAAGTGCTTTTTGACATTGTTGCAACTTGTTACACTTAATTCTTGTCACTAGGGCCCGAGTGCCATGATCTCAGATCTGAACATGTTATTGATTCATGATGATATAATTGTTTATGATCTTACCTACAAGTTGTATACACATATCGCTGTCTAGAACCCGAGACCCCAAAGTGACAGAAATTGGGATAACCGGAGGGGGTGGCTGTGGTGTGAGGATTACACGTGTTCACAGAGTGTTAATTCTTTGCTCTGGTGCTCTATTAAAAGGAGCACCTTAATTGCCAGTAGATTCCCTTGAGTCCCTGCTGCAATGGGCTGGCAGGACAAAATATGTTGTGCAAGTTCTCATTGTGACCACGCATGACTATATATGGAACACATGCCTATGATTACTTAGTACTTGGATTGATTTATCTTCATTATCTACAAATGCCTTTGTCTTGATTATTACATGAATTATCTTGTCCATGCAATGCCCGTCCATCCATCCCTATGTCTACCGCACTTTAAATCCTGTTGTTTGCCACAATTGTTACCGCTGTCCTTATTTTTCTACTGATGTTATTTTGATTTTGCTACTACAAAACTATTGCTACTGATAAACTATTGTGAGCAAGACTGTTTCCAGGTGCAGCTGAATTGACAACTCATTTGTTAAGGCTTATAAATATCCTTTGGCTCCCCTGTTGTCGAATCAATAATTTTTTTTGGTAACAAGACTTGATCAACCTTGTTAACAAAGGGATTTTGATGAACAAAACAATGTTTTCACAACGATTATATTTGTTTACTCTTATTTTCTTTATTCCAATTCCAACTTTCACCTTGTTCATCTTTGTATTGCTAGTTGCTTGAATATTAGAGTGCCTTAGAACTTCTATAGTTTTATTTTTGAATGATTTTTCCATCATTCCAAAATCATTTTTGTGCAAGAAAATCATTTATCAATTTCGGAAAATTACTCGAAAAATTCCAGAAAATTCATATTAAATGTTTACGTCAAAAAAGGGGCGGAGAGGCACCTGGAGTGACCCAGGGGGTCCACCAAACAAGAACACCACCTGGTGGCACGACCACCCCAGGGGCGCGCTCAGCCATGGTGTGGGCCACCCATGGCCCTCCACTTATTCTCCCACCTGCCACTCCTCTCTCTCTCTCCCGAGAAAACACCATTTCATTGATCAATCCCATGTTCTTGATGTTCTTGCTTGCGATTCTCGATCTCCTTGCTTAGCCCACCTTTGCTGCTGAGATCAGCATTTGTTCTCCGGTATGTGACTCCTCCCCTTGTCCAAGTAGATTTGTGATTAGTGGGTTATATCTTGAGTATTTTGCTACTGTAGGTGACAGGTTATGTGAGCTTGCATGCTTGTTATTTGCTTAGAGAAATTATTTTGATGCATGTTTAGCCCTCTTGCAAGTCCCTATAGTAGTTCCCTTCATTATGTAGTCGCTTTGCAATTACTTTTTGTGATGTTTGTCTAAAAAATTTAGAAAAAAAGAGAGATGGACAACCATACTTTTGTAGAAGTGTTTGATAGAGACACACCCAGGAGGGCAAGGCGTTCGAGATCACCTTCTCGATTTAGGCCATCACATAATGAAGATCATATTGCGCCACGCTTTGGCGATGAGGGAGATGCTCACCCATATACCATCCCTTGTTTTGCCTTTTTGCAAGCTGCAGGGATCCTCGATGATTTCTTACTTCTTGTTCAGAGGGTTGATCTAACCACTTACATGCAGGATGAGAGTGAGAAATATGCATTGCTCACCAAAACTTTTGTTAAAAGCTTCACTTTCACTAACACCCCTTATAGGCCAACTATTTCATTTAAAATCTATAATATGCCTATTAGAATGCCATTGGAAAGATTTTACAGCATTATAGGTATTGGCATGACTGGGACATCAAAGAAGAGCCAAGGTTGACTCGCTGATTTGGTGGAGCTCTATCGAGGTGTAACAAATGATGATTTCCGCACAGCCCAACGCGGGAAGATAAGAAACATTCAACTCCTAGCTTTTAGATATTTTGCTAACTATCTTGCCACTAGCATTCTTGGTAGGGAGAACACTAGTAATATTTCTAATTATCATTTAGCTTTTCTTGCTGCTGCACTTAATAATGAAACCAAGTATAATATTGGTTCTCTCATTGCTCGCCGCCTAGCGGCTAGAGGACCCATTTATGGGGGCATTATTGTTGCACGCATGGTTGTTTCCTTGGAACTTTCTGTTGATCCTAATGATATAGTGCTGGCCCCACAGAGGCTTGATCTAGCTGCTATGAAAGCACATCACTTTGTTACTGATAACTCTAGTACAGAGAGTTTAGTTTACAGGATGTTGTTTACTGATGAAGCTGAGAGGGAATTTCCCTTGCCACAGTCTACTTTGTTCAGTATTTGCCGGAGGCCATGGTCGCGCTCCAAGGAGGAGATGGATGAGCATCTCAGCTTGCTTGGTTTCCACAGGCAGCACCAGAAGGGGGATGCGCCCTCTTATTGAAAGAACATTTCTTAATCCCTAGTGTTTTGTGTGTTAGATAACAATACCAAGGATCATTTAATGTGTGTTGAAGTGTTGCAGCTCTGTTTGAGAATAAAGGGAAAAGAACTCTGCCTTTGGGGGCGGATAATCCGGCCCAACCAGGGGCGGATAATCCGCCCCTCCCTTTGCCCAAGTTGGCGCAAGCCCCAGAAGGGGGGTGGAGTTTTGGCCGGATTTTCCGGCCCCGCCGGATAATCCTCCCCTCAGGGGGCCGGATAATCCGCCCCCTGCTCATCGCGAAGGCGCAAGCCCCAGAGAGGGGGCGGAATTTCTGCCGGACTTTCCGACGTGGCCGGATAATACGCCCCAGGAGGGGGCCGGATTATCCGCCCCCCCCCCAGATTTCCACTAAGTTCCTCAAGCGCAAGCCCAGAGAGGGGGTGGACTTTCCCCCGGAGAATCCGCCCTTGGGATGGAGTTTTCCCAGGGGGCGGATAATCCGCCCCCAAAGTTGTGCAACGGCCAGATCTAGGGAGGGGGTATTTAAGCCAGCCTTCCCCCTCCTGCCAGAACTCTTGATTGATTCAAAAAAGACCAGATCAGATCTGAAAGCTCCATCCAAGAGAGCTCCACCTAGATCCACCAAAAGGCCCCATCCCTTGGGGAATCGAAGGATGAGAACTCGATCTTCATCATCAGCAATCAAGCGCTTCATCTCCTCTCCATTCATTTGGAGAACCACCGATCTAGTATTTCTTGCAAATATCTAGATCCTTGTTTTTGTTTATATTGATAAACCTTGTTCTTGTGGCAGCTTGTTGTCATCCCGGGAGCCCCCAATTCGGTTGTGGGTGTGTGCCCCGATAGTGTTGTAAAAGGCACAGGTTCCCGCCTCGAAGGGATCCAATAGTGGAGAAGGTGGATCAGGCCTCTCGTGGCGAGATCCATCGGAGAATAGGGTGAGGCCTATTGTGGCGTGGTGGTCTTAGAACCGCCCACCCCTCCAACGCAGATGTACTTCCCTTAACAAGGAAGGAACCGCGGTAAAAAAAATCCCTGTGTCTCCGCGTGCTCCACTACGGTTTCCTCGCTCCTCTTTTACGTACTTTGTAGTTAGGGTTACATATAGGGAAATTCTCGTAGTTGGATATCTAGAGAATTTACTTTGTGTCAAGCCTAAAATTGAAAAAGTATTAAAAAATGGTTAGCACCTATTCACCCCCCCTCTAGGTGCCCATACGATCCATTTCAATTGGTATCAGAGCCTCGGCTCTTATTTCGGGCTTAACCGCCTAAGAGAAGTATGGGTTCCAAGGTAGATGGGAGTGATGCTCCGGAAGTAGTCACCATGAACGATCTCAAGACGTTGGAAACAACCTTGGTGAGTTCAATGGAGGCTAATATGGAAGAGATGTGTCAATTAATAATGCGTCTCTCCACATATGCAGCATCACCTCCATCTAACTCTGAGGATACCACTCCGCAATCCAAGGAAACGGGTAAAACTGTTTCCAAAGATAACGAAGTGGTTGGTGATGATACTAGCAAGAGCTCCTCCTCGAAAAAGGATAGCGGTAAGGATGGATACAATGAGGTTTCTCATGTGTATTCCCCTGATCCACCTATCCCTCACCCACATATACATAATAGGTGTGATCCACCCAAACTTTCTGCATCTACTTTCTCTCAATGGCAATTTTTGATGAAATCTCATGTGTGCAGTTCCTCCATAGAGTTGTGGAAGATCATAGAAAATGGTCTTCATGTTGGAAATCCCAACAATCTCACAAGAAGAGAAGTGGTCGATAGCCAACTCAACGCTATAGCTCTACACATGATACAGCTTGGTGTGGGTGACAAAGACATGCCACACATCCAGCATCTTAGCATAGCTAAAGAAGCTTGGGATGCCCTCACCGAGCTCTTCATCAGAAATGAAAGTATGAGAAGGAATAGATATGATGCCTTGAGCAACGAAGCTGAAGGATTCTATATGCTAGATGGAGAAGACCACGAGGACATGTATAGGAGGCTCAAGGCTATAGCCACAACCTTCAGAAACCACGGTGCAGCTCATGTTGATGATGCTTGGATCAAGCGCAAGTATGTCAGTGCTCTTATGCCATTTGAGCCCACAGATTTGAAAAGTCTCCAAGGTAGGCATAACTATCACCTCATGTCATCCAATGAGGTAATGCAAGAAATGGCCGCTTTCAAAGTAGCTACCAAGAATGCCGAAGATGCTCGTGCTCGAGCTATGGGGATGCAAAAGGGGGTCAATATGTCCTTGAAGACTAGTGTGATCGATCATGATGAATATGCGGTAGAAGGTCTGGACTATCCCAAGGATATAAATAGGATCCACCGACAATACTTGGCTCTTTATCCAAGAAACTTTTGGAAAGATCCAGCCAAGGCTAAAGCTGAACTAGATCGCAAGAGTGGAGCTTATGGAAGAAAAGAAAATGGTCACAAGCTGAGAACATGCTTCAATTGTGGTGACCGGCTGCACATCGTAGCTGAGTGTCCATATCAAAGTAGGGAGGATAATGGAGGAAGACTCATTTTCAAGGACAAATCAAAAGCTCCACGTAAGAAACAGTTTGTAAAGAAGAATGCTCCTTTCAAGAAGCAACCAAAGATTGTTCTAGTGGCTCAAGAAGAATATTCATCGGGGAGTGAAGATGAGGACGAGGACGATAGCTCTCAAGAGGTGGCTGCTATAGCCACCACATCTACATCAACATCTCTCTTCGACTCTCCAAACGAAAACATCATCAACAAGAATGCTACTTGCCTCATGGCACGAAGCTCTGAGGTAACTTCTTCTAACTCTTCTTTTCCCAAGACTATGATAGACATGGATGATCCTACCAGTCTTAAGGTTAAAGAAGAGATTATTGCTTTGGATTATTTCTACACTAACTTGCAAGGTGGGCACAAAGTTCGTTTTGAAGATCTCATGGATCAGCTGGCCCAAAACGAAGCACTCCTCGAAGAAAAGGGCAGAATTTAAAGGGAGGATGCAATGGAAATTGCATCCCTAAAAAATACTCTTGAAGAAGAAGAAGCTCGGGTCTCTCTTGAAGAGAGGCTCGATTCTATGGAAGAGTCACATGAAGAAATTGTGACTAAACTTGTTAAGGAACGTGACAATGCTGTCACCAAAGCAAAGAAGTTAAAGAAGGAAAGGATTGACTTTGGGGCTGCTCATGATAGACTCTCCGAGGAATTGGAGAAACTTGACAATGCTCACAAGGCGTTGAAAAATGAGTTCTCTATTCTCAATGAGTCACATGATCAGCTTCAAAGTAGATTGGCCAAATATGATACTCCTAGCTCGTCCAACTCAACATATAGTAACAAGAAAAATGCTAGTGTGGAAAAAGAAGTGATCAAGGACATCACTACAAAGGACAAAGGTGTGCTTGATGAAGTCCTTGGCAAGCAAAGGTCAAATCATGGTAAATAGGGACTTGGGTATGTCACCAAGTCCAAGAAGAAGAAAACCAAGAAGAACAAGACCAAGAATGTGCAATTAAAGACAAGCACTGCTGAGAAGATTGTCACAAAAGACAAGACTAATAATATTGGTTTTGCAGGGTCTCACAATCCGAATTCTGAACTCTTTTGTGATGACTATGGCGATGTTTATGCTTATTATGTTGGTCCTTTTGATGAATATATTGCTTGGTCTATTTGGGTCCCAAAGACCCTTGTTACTAACATGAAAGGACCCATTGAAAAATGGGTACCTAAAACCAAGAAGTAATTCTCTTGCAGGGCTATGCTTCCGGTGGGTCAAAATGGGTGTTGGATAGTGGCTGCACTAGTCATATGACCGGAAGCAAGGAGATCATCACGGAGATGCATCCAAATCATGATAATATCACAGTCTCCTATGGTGATAAGTCTAAATCTCAGGTATTGGGTCTTGGCAAGGTTGTGGTTGCCCACGATATCTCTCTCGTGGACGTCATGCTTGTTGAGACCCTTGGTTACAACCTTCTTTCTGTTCGTGCCCTTGGCAAGATGGGTTTTGCTGTTTTTATCGATGATGATTTGGTGGTACTCTTGTGGAGCAAGTCTCTAAAGGTCGCTTTCGTTGGATACGTCAAAAATGACCTGTATGTGGTGGACTTCTCGGGGAAAACCACTTCGGGTCCGATGTGTCTATTCGGAAAGGCCGACGTGGGCTGGCTATGGCATCGCCGTTTAGCCCATGTCAACATGAGAACTTTGCAAAGTCTCCAGAAGGGTGGCCACATCCTTGGACTAAAAGACAATGTCTCTTTTGCCAAAGATCGTGTTTGCAGGGCTTGTGTTGAAGGAAAAATGCATGACTCTCCCCACAAGAGGAAGACTATTGTGTCATCAAAGAGGATCTTGGAATTACTTCATGTGGATTTATTTGGTCCTCCTTCTCATGCAAGTCTTGGTGGGAAGAAATATTGCTTGGTCATTGTCGATGACTACTCAAGATATACATGGGTATATTTCTTCAAGCTGAAAAGTGAGACTCAACAAACTATCATCGACTTTGCCAATGAAGTTCAACGTCAACACAATGTTCCTATCTTGGCAATTAGAAGTGACAACGGCTCAGAATTCAAGAACTACACTTTAAACGAGTTTCTTAGCGAAGAGGGGATTAGACACCAATATTCCGCTGCGTACACCCCTCAACAAAATGGTGTAGCCGAGAGGAAGAACTGGACTTTGATGGATATGGCAAGATCTATGCTAGCTGAATTAAAGTCTCCTTATAATTTTTGGGCTAAAGCCATATCCACTGCTTGTCACTCATCAAACCGACTCTACCTTCGGAAGATTTTGGACAATACCCCATATGAAATACTTACCGGTAACAAGCCCAACATCTCATACTTCAGGGTATTCGGGTGTAAGTGTTTCTTTCTTATTAAAGGTGTCCATTTGTGAAAATTTGAGTCCAAGGCTTTAGAAGGTATTTTTGTTGGTTACGGTGCCGAATCCCACACTTATAGAGTCTACAACAAGCTCACTGGGATTGTTGTAGAATCTTGTAGTGTGGAGTTCGATGAAAATAACGGCTCCTTTGTAGGGCAAGTTGATGTTTGTAATGCAGATGTTGAAATACCCCAAGATGCCATAAGAAGAATGGGCGTGGGATTTTTCCGCCCCATTGAGGAACCCCTTATGGCGGATCGGGAAGGACAAGGCTCCACACATGCGGAGCCCTCATCTACACAAGATCAACAAGCTCCTACTGCTGGAGAAAATCCTGCATCAACACCGCAATCTGCTGAAGATCAACTGTCCCCTGGACAAGTTGGTAGTCCCAGGCCGGACTATCCACCCCCTCCAAAGGGCGGACAATCCGCCCCTGGTACTCCAACTCATTCCAGAGGATCCAAAGGAGAAGTCAGCAACTCTGAAGTTCCCAGGCCGGATTCTCTGGCCCCTGAGGGCGGATTATCCGGCCCTAGGTCTCCAACTCTCATCAAGCATTCTCAGGAAGATGGCTCGGGTTCTTCACCTCCCAGGCCGGATAGTCCGGCCCCTCCAAGGGGCGGATTATCCGGGCATGAAGAAAATGTTCAGCAACAATCTTCTGGCAGTAACGGTGACCAAGATCAAGGGCAAGGCAATAATCAAGACAAGGATACAAATATTGAATCAACTCCTTCTAGAAACAATAAGGACATTGAGGCTCATGCTAATCGGAACCTTGAACTAAGAGGTCACACTCTTGACAAGGTTGTTGGTGATCTACGACGAAGGGTATCCACTAGAAGAGAACTTGCAAGCTTCTGTGATCATCAAGCTCACATTTCGATGGTTGAACCGAAGAAGGTTTTTGATGCTCTTGAAGATCCCGATTGGGTTGTTGCCATGCATGAAGAATTAAATAACTTCGAACGCAACAAAGTTTGGAAGCTTGTAGAAAAGCCAAAGGATTGCCGCAATGTTATCGGCACCAAATGGATCTTCAAGAACAAACAGGATGAAAATGGCATTGTTGTGAGGAATAAAGCACGACTCGTGGCTCAAGGATTCTCTCAAGTGGAAGGAATTGATTTTGGCGAGACTTACGCTCCTGTGGCTCGTCTTGAGTCCATCCGTATCCTTCTTGCATATGCAGCCCATCATAATTTTAAATTACAACAAATGGATGTTAAGAGCGCTTTCCTTAATGGTCCTCTACGTGAGTTAGTATACGTCAAGCATCCCCCGGGGTTTGAGGACCCCAAATTTCCGAACCATGTCTACAAACTCGATAAGGCGCTCTATGGCCTTAAACAAGCCCCACGTGCGTGGTATGAGCACCTTAAAGAGATTTTGCTAGACCGTGGATTCGAAGTTGGGAAAATCGATCCCACTCTTTTTACTAAGAAGGTTAATGGGGAGCTTTTTGTATGCCAACTTTATGTAGATGACATTATTTTTGGCTCTACTAACCAAGCTTTTAACGATGAATTTTCGAAGCTTATGACTGACAGGTTTGAGATGTCCATGATGGGTGAGCTCAGGTTCTTTCTTGGATTTGAGATCAAACAACTTAGAGAGGGAACCTTTATTAATCAAGCTAAGTACATCCAAGACATGCTCAAAAGGTTCAAGATGACGGATCTCAATGGCGTTGCTACCCCAATGCAAACAAAGTGTCATCTTGAGCTCAATCCCAAGGGTAAAGACGTGGATCAAAAGGTACCGATCCATGATCGGCTCTCTCCTTTACCTCTGCGCATCTAGGCCCGATATCGTTTTAAGTGTAGGAGTGTGTGCAAGGTACCAAGCCGCTCCTAAAGAAAGCCACTTAGTGGCGGTCAAGCGAATCTTTCGATATTTGGTTCATTCCCCAAATTTTGGGTTATGGTATCCCAAGGGTTCAAGTTTCTCTCTATGTGGTTACACTGATTCAGATTGGGCTGGTGACAAAGATGATAGGAAATCAACCTCTGGTGCATGTCAATTCTTAGGCAGGTCTCTAGTATGTTGGTCATCAAAGAAACAGAATTGTATTTCTCTCTCTACCGCCGAAGCTGAATATGTTGCTGCTGCAAGTGCGTGTACACAATTGTTATGGATGAGGCAAACTTTAAAGGAATATGGTGTCAATTGTGACAAAGTGCCTCTATTATGCGACAATGAAAGTGCTATCAAAATTGCTTACAATCCCGTGCAGCATACAAGAACAAAACATATAGAGATTCGCAACCACTTTATTCGGGATCATGTTGCTCGTGGTGATATTGCCCTATCCTTTGTGAGCACGAAGAAGCAACTTGCTGATATTTTCACGAAGCCACTTGATGAAGCAAGATTTTGTTATTTGAGGAATGAGCTAAATATCATAGATTCAAGGAGCTTGGCTTGACTACCCTTGCACACTCACTTGCTCTTATTCATGTATTTGGTTTAGATACGGGCATAGACATAGGGGGAGTGTGGTCCTAATTGATTGGGCCAACCCTCCCCCCCATAATGCCGAAAGCAAGTCAAATCATTTCCCTTAATATCATTTTGTGATATGTGGGTCATTGATGAGCATTGGTTTTGAACTCAAGATACATCTTCGCGATGTCATGCCATGCACTCCAACATGGTGGCTTCGGCCACCACCCTCTTCCTCGAGAAGAGTTGGTTTTTCACGGGTCTCGTTGGATTTTCTTGCATATCTCATGTTCTTATGGAAAACACACTCAAATTTGGCTTTTGTTTGATTTGATTGTTGCAAATTTGGGTGTGTAGTACCATGTCAGTTTGATGCTCTCAACCCAAGTCTTTCTCTCCTTCCTTTTTGGCGTCTACAGGGGCGTTAGCATCGCTCTTCTTCCTTTTTGGCGTTTCGATGCCAAAGGGGGAGAAGTAGTTCTATTAGGTATCGTGGATTTGCAAGGGTCGGGCGCAAGCGTTTTTCTTTTAGTCGTTTTTATTTGCTTGCTTGTGCCTTTTCTAGCGTGAACTCATTTGCTATTTGTGTTTGTTTATGTAAGACATTGTCGTACTCCACTTTGTTTGGTACTATGTTGGGTATTCATGGAATTCTGGATTTATCTATTATGGACCCCATGGAATTCTAGAATTATGGAACATATTTGATGGCATATGGATTCATGGGATTATCTATGTATGCGTTGGCTATTCTCATCCCGGTGGTATGACCTTGTTCCTCAATCCACTTTTGTTCCAATTATCTCTGCCATGGAAGTTGTGCTCTCTCTAGTGTGTGTATTTGTATACAAATGCAAATTTTAAATATGCACACATCTAGGGGGGGCGCCTTTCATCTTAAGGTGGCGATAGCCGGTTTCATTGCAAATCCTAGTATTGTCATCTAACACCAAAAAGGGGGAGATTGAAAGAACATTTCTTAATCCCTAGTGTTTTGTGTGTTAGATAACAATACCAAGGATCATTTAATGTGTGTTGAAGTGTTGCAGCTCTGTTTGAGAATAAAGGGAAAAGAACTCTGCCTTTGGGGGCGGATAATCCGGCCCAACCAGGGGCAGATAATCCGCCCCTCCCTTTGCCCAAGCTGGCGCAAGCCCCAGAAGGGGGGGCGGAGTTTTGGCCGGATTTTCCGGCCCCGCCGGATAATCCGCCCCTCAGGGGGGCGGATAATCCGCCCCCCTGCTCATCACCAAGGCACAATCCCCAGAGAGGGGGCGGAGTTTCTGCCGGACTTTCCGGCGTGGCCGGATAATCCGCCGCAGGAGGGGGCCGGATTATCCGCCCCCCCAAGATTTCCACTAAGTTCCTCAAGCGCAAGCCCCAGAGAGGGGGTGGACTTTCCCCCGGAGAATTCGCCCTTGGGGCGGAGTTTTCCCAGGGGGCGGATAATCTGCCCCAAGTGGGGGGCGGATAATCCGCCCCCAAAGTTGTGCAATGGCCAGATCTGGGTAGGGGGTATTTAAGCCAGCCTTCCCCCTCCTGCCAGAACTCTTGATTGATTCGAAAAAGGCCAGATCAGATCTGAAAGCTTCATCCAAGAGAGCTCCACCTAGATCCACCCAAAGGCCCCATCCCTTGGGGAATTGAAGGAGGAGAACTCGATCTTCATCATCAGCAATCAAGCGCTTCATATCCTCTCCATTCATTTGGAGAACCACCGATCTAGTATTTCTTACAAATATCTAGATCCTTCTTTTTGTTTATATTGATAAACCTTGTTCTTGTGGCAGCTTGTTGTCATCCCGGGAGCCCCCAATTCGGTTGTGGGTGTGTGCCCCGATAGTGTTGTAAAAGGCACCGGTTCCCGCCTCGAAGGGATCCAATAGTGGAGAAGGTGGATCAGGCCTCTCGTGGCGAGATCCATCGGAGAATATGGTGAGGCCTATTATGGCGTGGTGGTCTTAGAACCGCCCACCCCTCCAACGCAGATGTACTTCCCTTAACAAGGAAGGAACCGCGGTAAAAAAAATCCCTGTGTCTCCGCGTGCTCCACTACGGTTTCCTCGCTCCTCTTTTACGTACTTTGTAGTTAGGGTTACATATAGGGAAATTCTCGTAGTTGGATATCTAGAGAATTTACTTTGTGTCAAGCCTAAAATTGAAAAAGTATTAAAAATTGGTTAGCACCTATTCACCCCCCCCTCTAGGTGCCCATACGATCCATTTCACTTATGAATACTCCGTGCACTATGTCGGGGCGTCCTCGAGTTTGTATCAGGATGAAGGCACTTCTTCGTCATATTATGGAGGCGCCCCTTCTTGGCCAGCTTGGGGTTGATCTCCACTTAGGCCAAAAGCCTAAGCTTGGGGGGAGGTATACCGACGTCACACTCATCTACATATCATATTTTGTCGGTAATTTGCATATCCATGTTTCGCTTTCTTTTTAATTTTTACTCTTGTTTTGTTTCTGCTTTCCAAAACACAAAAAGACCAAAAATATTTTGTTATTTCTCTTTGTAGCTTCTTTATATTTTAGCCTTGGTTTGCTTTACCCCTTTGTAGCTTTGGTTTTCTATTAGAAAAACACAAAAATATTTTGCTTTGATTTCCTTCAGTTCTTGCTTTAAAAATCGAAAATCCCAAAATATTTGTTGTTCTTCTCTGGTTTTGTAAAGTTTGCTGCAGGGTTCAGCAGCCATCAGTGACTCCTTGGAGTCTGGTTTTAATATTATTATTCAAGTCACACACGTGAAAGGCAATGATGATTTACGATAATTTGAGGTGTGGTAAGAGGCTGGTATGAACTCTATTTGTTTTCATTTTTGTACATATACACATCATTGTGGGCATGCTCAGTCTGTTCATGTAAGGTGTATGTTATTTAATGGATGCTTAGTAGTTCTTGCTCTCTTATGATTAGTTCCAATCTACTAATAATTTGTAGCATGCCATATAAATGTTTGCTTGAATTGTTCTATTCATAACTTGGTATGACATTGTGGTATCCTCCTCTGAATGTTTTATTTGAATAGACTTGGCACATGCTCACGCATGCATATGACTAAACAAAAAGTCGGTTAAGCCTCAATGATTTATTTTACCTTAGAGTTCTTGTGTCACTTTTATGCCACTATTAATTTTGTTTTGTCGCAAGCATGATTATGACAGTTACTGCTCTCTCGATTGTCGCTCACGTTCTATTGATAGCCTTCACTTGTACCAAGTATGAGCCCTAATCATGCATCCAACTCCTCAAAACCAAAGTTGTCAAAAAGTTTCCACCATATCTACCTATTAGCATTATTGCTATTCCTTGCATACTTATTATGCTTTGTTTTCTTCCAAATAAAAATGTTTGCTTGTTATGTGAAAATTAGTTAGTAAAGCTCTCACGAACTTGATGGCACATTTTATTTCTTGCACTTAATAAACCTGAACCATTTTGACTGTCTATGTAGTTATATGCTTGCAAATTATAAGTTGGGAGTTAGCAGAACCATGTTCTCATGGGGAACGCTTTCAACATTGCACTTATTCTATGTAGTTGATATCATGTTCTTTTGCTTATGGATCTCGGCGGTGTGAAATAAAAAGGGAACTTGTAAGTTCATGGAGTTTGTATATGTGTTAGAGAAATGGCTAGGATGCTAGCCTAATCCATGCCTAATCATGGTGGAAACTTACAGCGTAATCATAATGAGCATTCTGTGAAGCATCCTCAATAAAAACCTATGCAAATAATAAATAAAAAGATCGCTGAGATGCTCATTGTCAGTTGCCTTGTCATTTTGATATGGGATAGCTCTTGTGTCATGGGGCAAGGGGTACCCTGTTGGCGGTTCTCTATGATACACATATACTTACAATGACAAGAACTTGTTTGTGACCAAAGTTGAGTAGCATGAGGTTCGGTACTCGTACACAAGGGGCATGAGATTTTCAACTTATGATCTGTCAAGCATATAACTCATACTTGACCTCACTTTAACCTTGATACGTCCAAAACGTATCTACTTTCCCGAACACTTCTGCTATTATTTCTCCTCTAAAATTGTGTGATTTGGATACAACTAACACAGACTAACGCTATTTTCAGCAGAGTTGCTTTAGTGTCTAGTTTTTGTGTAGAAAATCAACTTTCAGGAAAAATCCCAGAAAATATGCCAAAAATCCTAGTTTACCAGAAGACTCACGGAGCCAGAAGACGAGACGGAAGAGGGCCACGAGGGTCCCACACCCCCTGGCTGCGCCTGGAGGGGGTGTGGCCACCTCGGGCACCCCCTGGGCCTCCCTCTTCGCCTAGATAAAGCCTGCTGACCTAAAAACTCTGGGGGTTTGATGTTTTTCCAGAAAGAGTTCCGTTGCGCCGCCACCACCAGAAACCGTGATTCCGAATTAGAAACTCCATTCTGGCAGCCTGTCGGGATGGGGATTTGGAGGAGATCATCGCCATCATCATCACCGACGCCTCTCCATCAACCATCTATGTTTCCCCCATCCATGAGTGATTAATCCCCTACTGTAGGCTATGGGTATGGTAGGGATTGGATGAGATCTATCATGTAATCGAATAAGATTGTTAGGGCATGCTACCTAGTATCTTTATTAGTGCTCTTTGACATTGTTGCAACTTGTTGTGCTTCATGCTTGTCACTAGGGCCGGAGTGCCATAATCTCAGATCTAAACTTATTGTTGATTCATGATGATAGTATTGTTTGTGATCTTATCTGCAAGTTGTGTACACGTATCATTGTCCAGAACCAAAGGCCCTGAAGTGACAGAAATTGGGACAACCAGAGGGGATGGCTGTGATATGAGGATCACATGTGTTCATGGAGTGTTAATGCTTTGCTCCGGTACTCTATTAAAAAGAGTACCTTAATTTCCAGTAGATTCCCTTGAGGCCCCGCTACAACGGGCTGGCAGGACAAAAGATGTTGTGAAAGTTCTCATTGCGAACACGTATGACTATTTATGGAACACATGCCTATGATTGTTTATTACTTGGATACTTTATCTTATTTATCTGCAATTGCCCTAGATCTTGAAGTTACATGAATAGTATCGTCCATGCAACGCACGTCCATCCATCCCTATGCCTACCGCACTCAAATCCTACTGTTTGCTACTATTGTTACTATTGCTTTTGTTTTACTGCTCTTATTACTTTGCTATTGCTACTACAAAATTGTTGCTACTGATAAACTGCAGTGAGCAAGACTATTTCCAGGTGCAGCTGAATTGACGACTCAGTTTTTAAGTCTTATAAGTATTCTTTGTCTCCCCTTGTGTCGAATCAATAAATTGGGTAATACTACCCTCGAAGACTGTTGCGATCCCCTATACTTGTGGGTCATCAAGACTATTTTCTGGCACCATTTCCGGGGAGCATAGCTTTATTTGTGAGTTCACTTGGATTTGTTATTGTTCGCTGCTATCCGTTTTCATCATGGGAAAGTCTCGTGATGGAAAGTTTCCTATTTTACCATCCACTACAAGAAGAGTTATAGTTCTAAACACCTCTGCTGCTCTTGATTCACCATCTGTTATAAGTAAGCTTGTTACACCACCACCATACACATGCTACACACACTGTTGCTACTACTACTGAATCTGAAATTGCTTATGATGCTCATGATGTTACTTCTACTATGCTTGATGAGAGTGGTTCATTAGGTCCTTTCCTAGATGCTACTATTGCTAGAACTATATTGGGAAACACTGAAACTCCTAGTGAAGACACTATTACACATGTTAGCTCACCTGAGTCTAGAGAAAGATATGATATTAATGATGGCTACATAGAAATGATTGATGAATTTATTGAAGAGTATCGAAACACACGTGGTGCTAGTGCTATTAGGAGTCTCCTTTAGAGATGTACTATTATACCTAAACTATCTCCTGATGCTAAGTTTGCTACTTCTCCCATAGACATTAAAGATAAAGATTATGATTTCTCTCTTGATTTATCTTATATAAACATTGTTGAGAAAGAACCTTTTTGTGGGACTGAGAATGAAAGGGATGTGGCACATATGAATGAGCTATGAAAGGGATGTGGCACATATGAATGAGCTTTCTACTATGAGTGCCTTATTTTCTAATGATGTTAAGATGCGTACCTACTTTGTTGCTAAAATTTGCCCTTTTCACTAAAAGGAGAAGCTAAAGCTTGGTTTAATAGTTTACCTCATGGATCCATTGATAGCCCTGATTGCTTGATTGCTACTTTCTTTCAGAAATATTTCCCTCCTAGTGCTAGACATGCTGCTTTGCAGACACTTTTTGATTTTAAACAAGGAGAAGAAGATAAATTGCATGAGTCATGGACAAGGTTCTACGCCTTGATGCATGCACATCCTGGATGTCCATTACCTAAAAATGAGCTTCTTGATATATATTATAATGGACTAACTGATGACTCTAGGACATACCTGGATAGTTTTGCTGATTGTGTTTTCAGGAAGAGAACTCCTGCAGAAGCTCAAGAATTAATGGCTAAAATAAGCAAGAATTATGATGATTGGACCTCAACTGAGCCAATTACACCTCACCCTACTACACCTGAACCAATTGTGCCTGAACCAACTCCAACACCAACACCAAATAAGAGAGGAATTATTAAATTAAATGATGAAGTGATGAGAGAAGCTAAGAAATGTCTTAAGGAGAAGGGTATTAAATCTAAAGATGTGAAGAATTTACCTCCTATATAAGAATTATGTAATCCAATTTCGCACTCATCCACTATTGAGGTACACTCTCTCCAAGACTTTGATGAAGGTGATATTCCTTATGGTAAACCTCCTGATCAATGCTTAGAGGAACTTGACATTTTTATTGTTAAACAACGAAATTTTAATAAACAAGTTCAGAATCATTTATTGGAAAACTCTAGAGCTATTAATGAGTTGAAAGATATTGTGGAAAGAACTGCTAATGATGTTAAAATGCTTGTTAAACACTTCCAAATGATTCAAACCCAAATTGATCAACTTGCTAAGGTACAAAAAGATTTGCTAGTTAATGCTTTTGGAGATAAACATGCTTATGGAATTAGAACTAGGAGTGGTGCAGCCACTCAAGATCCCTTATATCCTGAGGGACATCCTAAAAGAATTGAGCAGGATTCTCAACAAGCTAAAAATAGTGGTAGTCCTTCTAAGAGAAAGAAAAAGAAACATAAAACAATTGAGGAACCTTCTGAACCTGCTGTAGATCCTAATAGTATATATGTCTCTGATGCGGAAAATGAAAGTGGTAATGATAAAAATGATGCTCCTGATAAGGAAGAAATTGAAGAACCTAAGAAGCACACTAAGAACACTAAGTACACTAAGGAAGATTTTATTGCTAATAAACATGGTAGTGAAAGAGAACCTTGGGTGCAGAAACCAATGCCTTTTCCTAATAAGAAACACAAGTCAAAGGAGGAAGAACACTATAACAAGTTTTGTGAGTGAATGAAACCTTTATTTTTGCAAATTCCTTTGACTAATGCTATTAAGTTACCTCCTTATTCAAAGTATATGAAGGATATTGTCTCTAATAAAAGGAAGATTCCTAATGAGGAAATTTCTACTTTGCTTGCTAATTATTTCTTCAATGGTAAGGTTCCAAAGAAACTCGGTGATGGAGGTATTCCAACTATTCCTTGTTGTATTAAAAATAATTATGTTAGAACTGCCTTGTGTGATTTGGGAGCTGGAGTTAGTGTTATGCCTTTTTCTCTCTACAAGGGACTTCAGCTAGAGAAATTGATACCAACTGATATATCTTTGCAAATGGCTGATAAGTCTACTACTATTCCTGTTGGTACATGTGAGGATGTTCCTGTTCAAGTGGATCATAATTGCTTGGTTTTAACTGATTTTTTTGTGCTTGAGATGCCTGAAGATGATAATATGTCTATTATTCTTGGGAGTCCTTTTCTTAATATTGCAGGTACTGTCATCAATTGTAATCGAGGAAAAGTAACTTTTAATATTAATTACAAATATCATACTGTCTATTTCCCTAAGAAGATTGATAAGATCTATGGCCTAAATTCCATTGAAAATATTGAGGGCATCAAAGTTGGAGAAATATATTGTCCCATTCCACAAGAAAGTTTTGAAACTATTATGATTGGGAGTATAGCTATCAAGATTGAGGTAACATAATCATTTTGTGAAATGCAAAGTTTTGTTTCATATAAGATTGTTTTGGTAACAAGACTTGATCAACCTTGTTAACAAAGGGATTTTAATGAACAAAAAAAAGCTTTCACCATGGTTATACTTGCTCACTTTTATTTTTCTCCATTCCAGTCTTTACTCTTCCTCTTGTTAGCTTTAGTTTTACTAGTTGTTTGCTTTTTAGAGTGTCTTAAAACCTCTGTAGTTTTGGTTTTGTTTGCTTTTTGTATCTTTCAAAAAAAATCTTTTTCTGCAAGAAAATAAGTTTTCATAACCTGAAAATTGGCCAAAATAAAGTTTTTCGAAAAATTCCAGAAAAATCATATTAATTTTTCCTCGAAAAAAGGGTCAGAGGGGCACCTGGATTGGCCCAGGGGGATCAACTAGGCCAGCACACCCCCTGGTGGCACGGCCAGCCCTAGGGCGCGCCTGGACTGCGTGGGGCCCACTTGTGGCCCTCCAAGATTCCTCCTTCCACCCACTTCTTTGTCTCTCCTGAAAAACACCGGAAAACTTTCTCAAGCTCGAGTTCCTGCTGTTCTTGCTCCCGAATTTCGATCTCCTTGCTCAGCCCATCTTTGCTGCTGATTTTTGGAGGGATTGCTCTCCGGTTTGTGCCTCCTCCGCTTGTCCAATTATATTTTTGATTGGTGGATTTTATCTTGTAGGTGATAGGTTGTGTGATCTTGCATGATTGTTCTATTCTTAGATATTTCATTTTCATGCATGTTTAGCCCTCTAGCAAGTCCTATAGTAGTTCCTCATTATTTGTCAACATGGAAATCACTTGGTTTGATGTTTGTCTAAAAATTTCAGAAAAGAAGATGAGTGCATACCAGCTCAATCAACATGAATTGATGGTACCTGAGCTAATGAAAGTCCATCGCGGGGAGGAGGTTTTATCTTCCATATATCCATGCCCTGAATTTATGAGAGTTGCAGGGATATTTCAAGATTTCCTGACTATGATTTCTAATGCAGGGTCGGAGCAATTAGTTGGAGAAGAGCCTTACCAATATGTTAAGCTAACCATGTCTGTGGTGCAGGACTTTCGGTTTAGTTGGACCTTGTCTAATCCCATGGTCCACTATAAAATTTACAATATAGATGTCGACCTCCCTTTTTTTCATTTTTGTGCAGCTACCAAAGTGCCATAGTGGGGTTCATGTGAGAAGATTAGAGAGAGGCCTAAGCCACTCATGGACTTATATGCTGAAATTTTCCAAGGCCGCGACTTCTCAAAGGAGAGTGGTAAAATTCGGAATGTTCATTTCCCATCCATTAGATATTTTGCCTATTTCATTGCCAAGTGTGTTCTTGCTAGGAAGACTGCTAGAAAATTATCTTCATTTGATCTAGCTTTTATCTCAGCTGCTTTGAATAGGGATAGAACTTATAACTTGGGTGCTTTGATAGATTTATGTCTTGCTACTAACCGCGAGAAAGGTGGAATATGTGGAGGTCTCATTGCCTCTCGTTTGCTAGCTTTTCATGGTTTAGAGCCTCATCATTCAGTTTTTCAGTTCCCCATAGAGAGACTTGATCTCAATTCCATGGTTCAGCATAAATTTGTTTCTTCTTGGGCTACCTTGAGTGAGCTACTGTATAAAATAACCTTTGTCATGCGTGGTTGGAGAGGGGGTAGATCTGAGAAAGTAGTCTCTTTGCTTGCACCTTCTTTGTTTAACTTTGATAACAGGCAAGGATGGTCAACTCACGGAAGAAGAACTTGACACATACGTGGCGAAGCTCTCCCAGAAGGAGGAGAATGTTGGAGAGGATGCCGAAGATGATTCGGTTCAGCCCTCCAACATGGGGGAGTCTTCGTACCAGCAGCCCTCCTATGATTGGAGCCCTTATTGTTCTTCATCGTGAGGGCCTGATTATGATCATTCCTACGATGATCCACCAGCTTGGGGTTACTACCCGTGCTATTGAGCCCCACTTAGGCCAAGAGCCTAAGCTTGGGGGGAGATATACCGACATCACATTAATTTACATATCATGTTTTGTCGGTACTTTGTATATCTGTGTTTCGCTTTCTTTTTAGTTCTTGTTTCTGCTTTCCAAAACACAAAAAGACCAAAAATATTTTTGTTGTTTCTCTTGGTTTGTTTCTTTGCTTTTTAGATTTGGTTTTCTTTAAGAAAAATCCAAAAATATTTTGTTTTGTTTGTTTTTTTGCTTTGAGTGCTTGCTTTGAAAAATCGAAAACACCAAAAATATTTGTTGTTCTTCTTTGGTTTTGTGAAGTTTGTTGCAGGGTTCAGCGGTCCTCAGTGGACTTTGGTTTCATGTTATTATTCAAGCCAATTAAGTGAAGGGCAATCATGAAGATTAATGACAACTTGAGGTGTGGTAAGAGGCTGGTAATGAACTCTATTTGTTTTCATTTTTGTACATATACTCATCATTGTGGGCATGTTTAGTTTGTTCATGTAAGGTGTATGTTATTTATGGATGCTTAGTAGTTCTTGCTCTCTTATGATTATCTCTAGCTTGATAATAGTTTATAGCATGTCACATGAATGTTTGCTTGCATTGTTCTATTCATAACTTGGCACATGCTCACGCATGCATATGACTGAACAAAAGTCAGTTAAGCCTCGATGATTTATTTTTCCTCAGAGTTCTTGTATCACTATTATGCCATAATTAATTCTGTTTTGTTGCAAGCATGATTATGATAGTTATTGCTCTCTCGTTTGTCGCTCCCTCTCTATTGCTAGCCTTCACCTGCACTGAGTATGATCTCTACTCATGCTTCCAACTCCCCAAAACCAAACTTGTCAAAAAGTGTCCACCATACCTTCCTATTAGCATCATTTGCTATTCCGTGCATATTTATTATGCCTCGTTTTCTTCCAAATAAAATGTTTGCTTGCCATGAGAAAGTTGGTTAGTAAATCTCTCACGAACTTGATGGCACACTTTATTTCTTGCACTTAATAAACCTGAACCATTGTGACTGTCCATGAAAGTTATATGCTTGCAAATTATAGGCTGAGAGTTAGCAGAACCGTGCTGTCACGGGGAACGCTTTCAACACCTGTAAATATTATCCCGTTGATATCATGCTCTTTTGTTTACGGATGTCGTCGGTGTGAAATAAAAGGGAGCTTATAAGTCCATTGAGTTATGTATATGTGTTAGAGAAACGCCTGGGATGCTAGCCTAAGCCATGCCTAATCATGGTGGAAACTTGCAGCATAACCATAGTGAGCAATCTATGAAGCTTTCTTCTTATAAAAAAAGAGAGACACAGAAAAGAGGAAAGAGAGAAAAAAGCACCATTTTCCCATGGTAAATAAGAAGATTGCTGAGATGCTCATTGTCTGCTTGCCTTGTCATTTTGATATGGGATAGCTCCTGTATCATGTGCAAGGGGTACCCCGTTGGCAGTTCTCTATGATACGCATGTATTTACTATGACAAGAACTTACCGGTAACTAAATTTGAGTAGAATGAGGAGCGACCCTCGTATTCAAGGGACATGAGACTTCCAGTTTATGGTTTGTCAAGCATATAACTCAAATTGGACCTCACTTTCAACTTAACCATCTAAAGATGCCTATGATAGGGGCAATGAGAGCTCAAAGCTAATGAATACCATACTTTCAGCATTTGGAATCCTTTCAAACTTTTCAAAACCTTTTCACTTCCTTGTTGAGTCACCACTTATTATATGAGCACATTCTTGAGATCATAGTTGTCATTCTTAGTGTAATGTGATTGTCTCAAAACTTGGTTAATTATGTCATGACTTTGATGCTTGTATCTTTGATATCTTTACTTCTAGTCTTCACTTGAACTTCAGAGGTGCCTTGGCATTTATGTTTTTCTCCAAAAAAGGAAGGCAAGCGAGATACCACTTTATCATACCTTCTTATGAGCATTACAATATTGCACATGCTTATGTGTCATTTTTCTTATTATTATTGTGTTGGAATCTCTTCATAGCTTGCATGACTATTGGGTAGACTTATTTGCATATTCTTTATTATGAATTGCCTAAGTATTTGATCATATGCTGACAATATATACATCTTATGAAGCAAATGTGTTCGTGAAAGTTTCTTTTATCGGACTCAGTTTTCAACTAAATTGCTTGAGGACAAGCAATAAGCTAAGCTTGGGGGAGTTGATACGTCCAAAACGTATCTACTTTCCCGTACACTTTTGCTATTGTTTCTCCACTAATTTGTGTGATTTGGATATAACTAATGTGGACTGGCGCTGTTTTCAGCAGAATTGCTTTGGTGTCTCATTTTTGTGCAAGAAATCAACTTTCAGGAAAAATCCCAGAAAATATGCTGAAAATTCTATTTTCCCAGAAAACTCACGGAGCCAAAAGACGGAGGGGAGAAGATGCCAGAGGGGCCCACACCAGCCCCTAGTGCGGGCTAGGCCTGACCGCGCCAGGGCATGGTGTTGACGCCTCGGACTCAGCCTCGACCTCTCCTTTCGCCTACATATACCCTATGACCCCAAAAATACAGAGGGGTTCGACAATTTTCCAGAGAAGAGTTCCGCTGCGCTGCCACCACCAGAAACTGCGATTCGGAACCAGAAACTCAGTTCTGGCACCCTGCTGGGACGGGGAATAGGAGGAGATCATTGCCATCATCATCACCAACGCCTCTCCATCAACCGTCCATGATTCCCCCATCCATGAGTGAGTAATACCCGTTGTAGGCTATGGGGATGGTAGGGTTTGGATGAGATCGTTCATGTAATTGCATAAGATTGTTAGGACAAGGTGCCTAGTATCTATTGTTAGTGCTTTTTGACATTGTTGCAACTTGTTACGCTTAATGCTTGTCACAAGGGCCCGAGTGTCATGATCTCAGATCTGAACATGTTATTGATTCATGATGATATTATTGTTTATGATCTTACCTGCAAGTTGTATACACATATCGTTGTTCGGAACCCGAGGCCCCAAAGTGACAGAAATTGGGATAACCGGAGGAGATGGCTGTGGTGTGAGGATTACGTGTGTTCTCGGAGTGTTAATGCTTTGCTCCAGTGCTCTATTAAAAGGAGCACCTTAATTGCTAGTAGATTCCCTTAAGTCCCCGCTGAAACGGGCTGGCAGGACAAAAGATGTTGTGCAAGTTCTCATTGCGAGCACACATGACTATATATGGAACACATGCCTATGATTACTTAGTACTTGGATTGATTTATCTTCATTATCTGCAAATGCCTTTGTCTTGATTATTACATGAATTATCTTGTCCATGCAACGCCCGTCCATCCATCCCTATGCCTACCGCACTTTAAATCCTGTTGTTTGCTACAATTGTTACTGTTGTCCTTATTTTACTACTGCTGTTATTATGCTATTGCTACTACTGATAAATTATTGTGAGCAAGACTGTTTCCAGGTGCAGCTGAATTGACAACTCATCTGTTAAGGCTTATAAATATCCTTTGGCTCCCCTTGTGTCGAATCAATAAATTTGGGCTTTACTTCCCTCGAAGACTGTTGCGATCCCCTATACTTGTGGGTCATCACACCTCCTATTACCTATTGTTTGGTAGATAGTCGGCCTTTCGAGTCGTAGTTGCTTGAGAAGGTGTTGCTTCGTGTTGTCGATGTTCCACAGTTGTTGGAGGAATGCCTCATGTTTAATGTTGGAGACGATCATGACTCAAATTACAACTTGATATTAGAATGCTCGGAATAGTTATAACTAATGCAAAGGCACCAGTGGGCAATATATGTGATTTGGTTTTTAACCATTCACTGGTGTCTCGTAGGACCCCGAGTACTTGATACATGTTCCTTGACTATCGTACTATCCACATGTGGGACCATGAATCCCCTTATCCAGAGCTTGAGTCATATCTTATTTCTTGGGGCCACAAAGTAGTTTGGGGCTTTATTACTATCATATACTTATGCCATGCTACTGCTTTTTTACTACTGTTGCTCGAGGAGCATTTACTACTGTACTATTTTGGAACCCCGTGCCACGTTTTTGCGGTATCGACAAGCCCAGTCACACTTTCAGGTTCCTAGTCGTTTACATCCATCGTCACAAACCTCTTGGTCCGTCTCGGAGCCGGCCAACTTCGTCGCGGGTAGCTTAGTGGGGTGTCTCCCTGAAATATTATATGAATCTTGTGATTGCTTTGTTGTGATGCCTTATTGGGTTTTCATTTGGTTTTTCCGAGGTTGATCATGCGTGTGTTGCTATTTGTGCCGCCCTGCAGGGTAAAAATTTCTGAAAGTCGTGTCCACGGTTATGGGCGACTTGGAGCACAGTATCTCGATCATAGACAACTATAACTAAAGTAGTGCTATGAATTTGACTTTGGAATGACTAGCAATCAGCTTTACAACAACAAAATGAGTAAATAGAAGTGCCAACAACTGCTAGTTTTGGGATGCCTCAGGCTACATGTATCTGACTAGTAAGTATTGCAACTACAACGAAATGGTTAACTAAAATTGCCCACTCCTTATGTTGTTAGGATGACTCATTCTATCTATATCTGACTAGTAATTGCTGCAACTATAATGGAATGAATAAACCTGCCAACTGCGTGAGTACCTCGGTTTGACTTCTTCGTTTGGGCTCGAAGGGGAATACCAGGATGGGTATGTTTGGTGTTAGTATCAGATTGGATCCGAATAGGCCTTTATCATCTCTCTCTGATAGACGCCAGTTGTATCGAGTTTATATAGGTTGTTTTGTGCATGTTGTGCTACTGCTTTAGTCCACCATACCTATGTAGGCGAGAGCCGCCTAATTCTAAGTCTTGCCATGTACTGACCTCAGTACTAACTTCCCTTTGTCGGCACCCCTTTTGTTTAAGAAGGTTTGAGATCGACGTCGTTAGCAGGATTACCCTTCTGGCTTCGCCTGGGCAGGGTTATGGACATCATTGATTATTCTGCAGGGCTCTTAGCCCAATTTGCATCTTATCCTTACTCGGATGGGTATTGTTTTCAAGGTGATTTGGATCTTTATATTGTATATCTATATTCTTGACTCATGGAGTTGTTGTTGTATATATCAGTTATGTGGTTCCATCGTGGACTATTGTGTAATGATATTAATTCGTTTTCCACGTGCACACAAGTGCCTGGTGGGCACCTTTGAATCGTTTCTATGTGGGTTTGGCGGGAATCGCTGAAACTTGCATAGGGCTGATCCGAGGGTGTTACAGAGTGGTATCAGAGCTCAGCAGTTACGATACCCCACTGGTCCAGCCTGTAGGATAACCTAGCTAACGAATATTGTAGAGTGTCAAAACTATTTTTGAAAATCGGTTGGATAGATCTGATTAGGTCTTCTTTTACTCCTTACCTCTCTATTATTCTCCTCTTAACTTTGCGTGATTTGAACCTACTCTCTTATCTTTTCATCAAGTCTTGGAATTCTCGTGTTTGGGTTTCAGTCGTACCTTTAGGGTTTCACTTATTCATCTTGTAAATGTGCTTCGACATCCGTTATTCATGCTATCTGAGGAATTTTCCTATGTTTTACATTTCAGTGGACCAAAAATTCACCAAAAAATTTCTTTGTACATTTCGGTGTTTTCCATCGCAATGACTTCATCCGCACCAGATCTGATGAAGATCCTGCATTACCCCTCTGTTTTTGGAAGCTTTTCGAACATCGCTTGTCGATATCTTCAATCTGAATTCTGAGAGTTGGTTGCATAATTCTCCTATTCATGTGCAGAGTAATGCTTTGGGTGCACGATGGACTGATCACCATCTGACTACTCTTATCATTCGCTCTTGTATATTGAATCGGTGGATCGATTAATTTGACTCCTTCCACAAAATTTAGAGGTGGCTTTATCTTTTGATGCCTTTACCTTCGTCCTCTATTCTCCAGTGTGTTCTCTCAACGAATGTGAGGAACGACCCCTTGTTGGTGGTGTCGCCGATTTCAATATGGAGAAAGAACCCTTGTTAATGGTATTGCGAGGATCTACATGAAGTGAGAAGATTCTGGTCATTTGGCCTTCTTCCCCGTACCATGAGGCGGATCTCGAGGGCGAGATCCATTGTTAGTGGTGTCGAATTGTAGCACACTGGGTAAAACCACTATTATAAAAAATTATGTTTTTATCTTTGTGCATCATCATGACATCACGCATATTTTTGCCTTGGAAAACATTTTAGTTAAAAGCCTATTTTTTCTACAAACAGCCCATCTTCTTTTCAAATTATAAAAGTCGGCCTTCCAGATATCTTGTTTTGTCTAAAAACTACTTACAAAAGAATATTTAAAACTATCTATATAATAAAACTATTTTTATCTGAGAGAGGCCGCCACCGGCCAGGCCCAAAGGCCCAGCTAGCAGCAGCCTACCACCCCAGAAAAAACTCTAACCCTAGATCTAGACCCAAACCCTAGACCTACCCTTCCCAAACCCTAACCTAAACACCCCACAGCCGCCGCGACACTCCACACTCCATCCTGCCACCAACGCCACACACACACACATAACCGACCCACGCACACCACGCCCCTGCACGCCATGCTCGCTCACTCAACTACCACACACATACACATGCACGCGTTCCACACTCGACCCCTACCGCAACCCCGACCCACACAGCTTCCTGGCCCCACCTCCTCGACCGCTCGATCCCCATCCCTACCCCGCTCGACCTTCCTCCCCATCCACGTTGCCTCGTGCGCCCGCCGCCAGGTACTTTGCCGCGCTGGCCCGAGCCCCTTGTCTGTGACACAAGCCCCTCGCGGCCTCACCTCCACCTTCCGCTGCTCAGACCTTCCCGCCAAACTTATGTTCCCACCCGCTCCTCCCTGCAAGCTCCTCCCCTCCGCAACGCTTGGGTCGCCCAGGCCACGCCTCTGCCATCTTTTCGTGCCCCGCGTCAGGCTGCTAACCTTGCCCAGCCAACCTCAGTCCCTGCCGCCTGCGTCACCGATCGACCTCCTCTGTTGGAACCGCGCGCCTCGCGCGTCCCCTTGCTTTCCTTTCGTCTATGTCGGCACCTCCTCGAGACCTCGCCTCCAGCGCTGCTATCCTGCTGCCTCTCTGCTCTCTGCCCGTACACGTGGTGCCCAGGTCCTTGATGCCTACTTCCATACTTCTCCACGGTTGTCCCTGTGCAGGTCATCCGCGCCACCGTGGTTGAACCGCCCTAGGATCTATAGGTACATGTGAACCCTCTGGCTTGACCAGCTTTTGGACATCGCATTGGCTACAGATCCCAGCCTCTGTGCTATTGCGTGGTTGTCCAATAGCCAAGACCCAAAAGATCTTCGTTTTTTGTTGCCATGTTGTCTACTCGAGGCCCGGAAAAGAGTTCGCGACGCCAAGTTTCGCCAAGACCGTCTTCAGATGTCACCGCCAGAACTTCACCAAGGCCATGTCATCTGTCGTTAATCACCAAACTCCAAATACACCATCATGGAACCGAAGACCATGAGAACACCTACATGGAGCATCGAGAACTTCTGTTGGGCCCGGTGACGCTGGCACCTCAAGATCTCCCTCTCAAACCGCATGACCCCAATTTCGGGACTGAATCCCACCAATCCCTTCGACTTGGATCCGATGTCCGAGACTCCAAAGACCGAATCCGAACACCTTCGGATCCCCAAGATCTCCGGACCGCCAAGTGTGACCCTTTCTGAGACCCATATTTTTTATAATATATGATATCCACCTTGTTGCATTTAAATTGTCATGCTTGCACCTATATCATGTGGTTTGGGGGCATTATGCCAATTCACTTCATAATAAAATATCGAGACCATATGCGGGCTTTTCTAGTCTCATTTTTAAAATTGTGTAGAACCGATGCTATATTTTGCCTTGTTAAGACAACATTTAAATTGTGGGGTATCTAAATAACACGAACCTACTGATTAATTGTCCGGACCCCGATTTCGCTTAATATTGCGTAATTGATCGCACCTTTGCCATGTCATGCACCATACATGCATCATGCCCGATCTTCTTCTGTAGTATTAAATAGTGCATCTTGTGTTTCTTGTAGTGCTTTGCTTCTTCATGGATTATGCCGATGAGTTGATGCGATTGCCGACCCGATCTTCGGATGAACCTTCGGCAATGTTTTCCCAGGCGAGCATTCTCCCCCTTTCTACCTATTTTACATTTATAGTATTTACTTCCTCCTATTGATCTATTGCTATCTATGTTGCGATGTTGTAGATTCCATACCACTTTATATCTCTTCCAGCCTATATTGCCTTCGACACCTCCTATTGCCTATTTTTTGGCAGATAGTCAGCCTTGCGAGTCGTAGTTGCTTGTTCAGGTGTTGCTTCGTGCCGTCGATGTTCCACAGTTGTTGGAGGAATGCCTCATGTTTAATGTTGGAGACGATCATGACTAAAATTAAGACTTGATATTAAAATCCTCGGAATAGTTATAACTAATGTAGAGGCACCAGTGGGCAATAGACGTGATTTGGTTTTTAACCGCTCACTGGTGTCCCGTAGGACTCTGATTACTTGATAACTATTCCTTGACTATCGCACTATCCGCATGTGGTGTTGGGTTTGTAGCATAGAAAACAAAAAAAATCCTATGATGGGAACTATATGCACCAAGATCCATCTATCTAGATACAAGCAACGGGTGGATATACATCCATAGAATACATACCCTCGAAGACCGAGAAGCTTTACAAGTATGAACTCGTTTGTGATGTAGTCGATCTCTTGCCGATCTCAAGATCGTGATGATGTCCAGCTGGTCTAGCAGGTCCAGCACCATCAAGTCAAGCACAGCAAAGTAGTGGTGCATCCTTGATTGCACACACGTTCGGGTATCCCGACAAACTCCGTGCCCTTGCTCCAGCGAAGCAGTGGAAGCAACAAATCCTTCCAGAAAAATCCATCGGAAACATGTATCTCGCTGATCCGAGACCATGAGGAAATTCTAAAGGGGGAGAGAGATCCTTCGCGAGGAGGTGTGAGTGAGATGGAGTGAGAGAGGGGCCTTTTATAGGAGAGGGGCGGCCCCTCCCCATGGCCGGCACACCATGGAGGGTGCCCCCACCTCTTCCTCATTCAAGGGGAGGGAGGTCCACTCACATAAATATGGCCCTCTATTTTCTCCACTTAAAATCCAACTCAAATGCATTAAATTTTCCACCAAATTTAATACAACTCTCATTTAATAAAAATGTTTTATTTATTTTATTCAGAATTTTGTTAATTACGTTAATTAACAAACATTCACATAAAACCCCTTGCTACTTTTCAATATCACAAGCAGAACCAGGTTCTGCAATTTCAACGGAAACAATTCCGGTATCAATTGAAATAATTCCAGCGCTTTGCAATTCCGGTATCAATTTCAACCTTTTACGCATGTAACTCAATCCCTTGGTCTCGCGATATATTACATGTCCGAGATTCGATCATCGGTATCTCCATACCTAGTTTGATCTCGTTACCTACATGCACTATTTTCTCGTTCCCGTGGTATAACATTCTACTGATCACATCACTTGCTTGCAAGCTAACTAATGTGATATCACCGAGAGGGCCCAGAGTATATCTATCCTTCATCGGGATGGACAAATTCCACTCTTAATCCATGAGCCTCTACATAACATCTTCATAGCACTGAACCCACCTTTATAGTCAGCTTGTTATAGTGTGACGTTTGATGTTATCAAGATACTCTTCTAGTGTTAGTGATTGATAAGATCTCATGGTCTAAGGATTAGGATTACTTCATATGATGTTATAGCAATATAAACATAATGACTTTGATCGTAATTATATAATTTGGATGAATGTTTATCACATCATTCCACCAACGTTGTGACCCCGTTATTAACAACATCCAATGTCCATCATCAGGAAACATTGATCATCATGTTAATCAACGAGCTAGTTTATATGACAGGCATAAATAGTAACCTTCTATTTGTTTATTAAAGACACATGTATTAACGTTTCCATTTAATACAATTATATCATGAGAAATAAACATTTATCATAAATAAGGAATAATATAATAACCACTTTATTATTGCCTCTCGGGCATATTCACTTCAGCCTCCCACTTGCACTAGAGTCAATAATCTAGTTTGAAAACTTTACGTATTGAACACCTATGGCTTTCTGGTGTTGCATATACGCGATTGCTAGTGGTTAACATAATCTCCGGATCTGACACTTTTAGGTCCGTGTGTATTTGCATATCTTTGCGTCTTTACGTATCACTCATTCTCTAATGAGATGGCATTATATGAATTTAGTTTTTTGGTGATACCTTTAGTTTCTTGGGGTTAAATCATGTTGATACTATTGGTGTACAATTAATATTTATAGTATTAGCCCATTCTGAGCCACACGTTAGTTTGATAACAAACTACTTGACACAAATGCCCTCCTTTGCTGCTACTATAGCAGTCATATACTTAGCATATTGTTATAGTATCCGTCACAATGTCTTAACTTTGGAATTCATCTAAATCCATCATGGAATCTCCTTTCCATTACATTGTGCCACCCATAATTTAAATTCACATAAACTCAATTTGTATCTTGTGACAGAACTAGTGTCATTTTACAATAAACTATTTGTCTCTTCTACAAATAGAATATATTCTTAATTCTTTCAAAAGATTATAAGAATATCCTTACTATTGTCCAATGATCATCTTATGATTTATTCCGTTATATGCTCATAACATTTAGAGCAAAGAACATATCTGGATATGTACATATCATGGTACGATTGATCAAAACATTCTTGTGATTTCACTCATCAAGTGTCAAAGCACTTAAATCTTGTTTCACTTATCAAGTGTTAATACACTTGAATCTTGATTCAGTTCTTTTCCATGAGACAATAACCTTTCTTGTCATTTTCATATTAAACTCATTCAATATCTCATATATGTACGTCTAACACAACCATATTAGTTTCTCAATCTAGCTATATAGACATTGATGTCTAATATTCGGGTTTTTCCTAAGTCTTTCATCAAAATAAAATTCTTAACATTTGTCAATAAAAGATACATCATTTCCAATCAACAATATGTCCTCCACATAATATATTAGAAATGTGTCTCAGCATTCCCACTTAATTTCTTGCAAATGCAAGCATCTTCTTCGTCTCTGATAAAATTAAACTCTTTTAATAGTTTCATCACGGTGAAGATTTCAACTCCGCGATGCTTACTTCAACCATTGAAGTTTGCATGCCCTTTTTAGCATCCTTTGAATTTAACAAAATCCTTTGGATCGTATCATGTACACGTCCTAGATAACCATTCTATTAGAAGAACTTTGTTTTGTTTGTTCAACTGTCATATACCAAAATTATATATAGTGGTTTCTACATTAATCCATCTAGACTAAATATCGCTATGAAAGATCAAATCTTTGTCATAGTCAATTCCTTAAACATTATCGTAAACTATTTAACGACATGTCGACTATTTCATAGATGTGAAACATCCATGTTTGTTTCTTTATGGAACTATCACGGATTTTATGGATTCAAGCCATTTGATGGAGTCAGGACCCATCATCGCTTCTTTGCAAGAAGTCAGTTCATCATTGTCAAACAACAATGATTTACTCTCAAATCTCAACATTTGATTGTTTACCCGACCTACTCGGTTTAATGGGAACTTAGACCTCTGTGACCACAACCTTTGAGGTACGTGAGCTATGAGAATTGTGGCTGCCTTCGGGATAATTTTTGGCGCTATGCAACTCAGCACATATAGCTAAGGTTCATTAACCTTATCAAAGTTCTATTGTCCTCCCACTAACTTTTGCGAAAAAATCCTTCTCAAGAAACTTCATGTTTCAAGCGACAAACTCTTTTGTCCTCGTTGTTATGGAAGAATACCCAACAAATTTTTTAGGATAACCTTGACATGGGTATGCCCTACGGGTACCTACCTTCAGCCTACCTGGTCCAGCCCGACGGAAGGCGCACTCGACGATCTGCCAAGGTCCACGACGCCTATGACGTTTTGGTTGCTATAAAGCCGATATGGATACGGACTCCCAAACGCACAAGACAAGGAAAGATCAAGACTAGAGTTTGAATATAACTTGTAACCTACACGTATTGGCATTCGAGACCTAGCGTCCCCATATATAAAGGCTAGGAGGGTCCAACAGGGAAAGAACGACACACGCTACACCATAAACCCCCCAATAGACAAATCTATGATCTCCACCTCCACAATAGATCTACAGATCTAGATATCTCTCCAAACTCATACACACACCTCACGACAGATTGCATCTGCGCACCCCTGTAACTTTCGATTCTGCTATAATCAAAAACAGACAAGCAGGAGTAGGTTTTTCCTCTAGGGAGCTGAACCTGGTTAACCTCGTGTCCCCTTAGAGTGTGTCTGTTAACCGTCTCACGACTTTCAGCATCCCCATCTTCTCCAAAACTCAAGTCCATAACAATAGGCATTGACGAATCAAACTTTCGTCAATTGGCACCGTCTGTGCGAATTGGGGATACTGATGTTGCGATCGTGACGGCCCTATCACTAGCAATCTACGACTCGCAAATCTCTAAGAACAACGATGCGACTTTGTCATCGCCAAAAAAGCAGAGCCTAGAATCAAGATCCAGACGGACACGACATACAAGCACCTTTTTCATACAAGCACCTTGCCTGTGTATCATCTCAATGATTCGCCACATCCAACTAGATGGCAACGCACGCGACCCGACGTACGTCGCGTAAACTGGCAAGATCGAGGCCACCCGAGCAGCCGATTTTATTTAAACTCCAATTGGACGTACTCCAACGTGAAATCCTAGGGCAGTTGTTGGGGAGATGACCTCGGGTAGGGTAAAGACGGGGAGAGACGAAAGGAAGTTGCCCGTCTAGTTTCGGAGTTACTGTTTGAGTCGGCCGAATCCTGTAGAGGTCGGCCAAAATAGGGAAGGGCATGACCTTTATGATAAAGGCAAGGCATTACCCGGCCGGGATACTACGTAAGTCGGCCGGGTTAGCCCGAGTAATCTTGATGCAGGTGAAGGACAAGCCGAGTTACGCGAGGTAGGGCCGAATGATGCGAAGCTTGCAGGAGAAGGAAGAACCTAAAGTCAAACTCTAGCTGCAGGCTAGAAGGAATCTGAGCGGAGCCAAGCACAAGAGACGAAGGCGCAGAGCGTCAGAGGGGCAGAAGGAGGTCACGGAGGTGACAGTCCTGAAGCCCGAGGCACGCAAGAGGGGCCCTCTGGAGCCTTGCCGTCGTTAGAAGGGCGACAGGGAAAGGAGGCCGCCGAACTACTATTTTGGGACAAGCATATTCCTCGAATATGCTTGCCCCGCCAGCCCTAAAGGTACCCAAGGCTCTCCTTTATAAGGGGAGGCTTGGGCCCTGAGGAAGGCATCGGCTCATTTTTTAGTACCGTTAGGCTGGTAAAGTTCTTCTTTTCTCCATACATACAGCTCGAGGAGCACTTGTAGCCGAAAGGAGGAGAAATAAAGGTCTTTGCCTTAGTCATCTGTATGTAGAATTAACTGCATCTTCCCTCCCCAGATCCCACTAGCATCCATTGGCCCCTTACTTTAGCCTACCCATGGCATCTGCCGTGTCACCACCACGACAGTTGGCGCCCACCTTGGGGCCAGCAGCGGTGCTAGCTGGAGTCATGATCCGGACGGGAAACTTCATCAACACTGGCGAGCGCATTGTTTCTGGCTTGGTCAGGAGATTTGATCTCTGTGACTACGTCAGCGACAATGCAGGCAGTTTTAGGGGAAAACCTCCCCCGCGCAACGGCGCCTTCATCAGCTTGGGCATGCACCAGGTCTACGTCGGCATCGACATCTCCGGCATTTATCCTCACCAGGTTGTTGTTGCAGGAGAACCACCCCTTAGCGCCGCGAGCCGTCCGCGCGGAGCGCATCCTGTCAGCAGCGTCGAGGTGATGGTCGTGGCCAGGGTGCAGGCGGGAGTAGCGGGTGCCAGATCAACCGGAGACCCTGCCACAGGCGTGCAGGTCGCGCCCAGGCAGACGGCACCACCACCCACCGAGGTAATCCCTCCAATGACCAACCAGGCCGAAGTGCAGGACACTACCCCAAAGGCACCAAGAATAAGAGGGCCACCTCTGGAAAGACCAGAAAACATTCTTCAGGCAACCATAGATAATCTGACTACACCTATAGCAGCGATACTTGATCCGGCAAATGCTTAGGCAGAATTAGAAGAAACCAGGCAAAAGGCGCTGGTGGAGGCAAAAAAGGTGTCGGCCTTGCGGGAGTCCTTAAACAGAACCCTGCGAGAGTACGCCAAAGCTAACAAGCTTGACATCGCTCCCGAACGGGTTGACGAGTTGAGATTAAGAGGGAAGAACCTCATAGATGATATCAACAAGGAGCATGATGCTCATAAGGCAGAATCAGTTGATTTGGGCTTGCCGAGGTACAGTACCCCGGCAAAGAACCTGAGAGCGGCAAATGCCGCAGCATTAGAGTTAGAGGCATTGATCAGCGAAGCCCGGCAGAAACAGCAAGAAAGAGTAAATGAGCTGGTATGCATTGCGAACCAGCAAAACGAAGAAATGCTCAGGGCGGACCTGGCGAGGCCAGGGGCTTTGCGAATGGTTCACTCGGCAGGAGCAACACCTGCCTTGTCTGTGGTGGCGGCCTCTTCACCCGGAGACCATGCACGAAGGAACAGAGCAGTAACTTTGGGAAAGAGAAACAAGCAGATTGTTCCATATGATCCGGCGATAGCCGGGAAAGCAAATGAGAACAGAGGCAATGGAAGTCAAGGTAACAGTGGAGAGAGGAACCCCGGCCGTGCTGAGAAAGGCAGTGGAAGCCGAGCCAATCGAGACCTCGGCAGAGCAGAACTCGGAAGAGGAAATCGCGAGAACAACACCCCGGTCGAAGGAAGGAGAGAACCACCGAACAACCCACAGCCGAGACATGAACCTCGGCAAGAAAGAGAAGCAAGACCAGCTCGCCACAATCAGGTGAATGAAAGATACAATGATGGTTATTTCGAAATGGAATATGCGATCCGTGGAGGAAACAATCACTATGAAATACAGGACCGAGTTCTGTACAGAGATTTGCCTTCAAATGATGCCAGAGTAAAGCTAGACCGGTTATACCGATCCGAGTTACTGGAAGAACAAGGCCCACCGGGCCTGGCATGTTTCGGACCACGGATCATGGGCGAACCGCCTGTGCCAAACTTTCAGCTGGCGAGAGGTACAAAAACATATAATGGGAGCACTAAACCACAAGACTGGTTGATTGATTATGCCACTGGAGTGAAAATAGCAGGTGGGAATTTACGATGGGCCGTGCGGTATGTCCCGCAAATGTTGGAAGGACCAGCTAGGGTATGGTTGAATAATCTGCCAGCAGGCAGCATTAACTGTTGGTTGGACTTTGAAGAAATGTTCGTTAGCAACTTTACCAGTACTTACAAGAGGCCAAACAGGCCGCAGCAATTAGCCATGTGCAAGCAAAGACCGAATGAGACGGACAGAGAGTTTTTAACTCGGTGGTGCAACCTAAGAAACTTGTGTGAAGGAGTTATAGAATCACAAGCAATAGCTTGGTTCGCACAGGGGTGCCGCTATGCCAGTGTGTTATGGCAACGATTGCAAAGAGATATGCCAACCACATTGGCAGAAACCATTAGAATAGCGGATTCTTATGCGTTGGGAGATCCAACGCAACCCGAGTTAATGTCGGCAGAACATCGGGAGCATCAAGATCAATATGCGAGAGATATGGCCGAGTCATCTAGGCGCCATGACTTCAGAAGAAGAAGAAGAGAAGAGAGACCGGATTATAGACATAATTCAGCCCAGGTGGCAGCGGTAGCGCAAGATCAGCCGAGTAACAGAACGACTCAACAGCAAAAGAATGGACCTCAGCAGTGGACACCAAGGAATGAAGGAAAAAGACAGTGGACGCCAGAACAAAAGAAGCAATGGCAGGAGAGGCCGAAGTACACGTTCGAATCTATGTTAGATCAGTCGTGTAAATTTCACACGTCGAACCCAGCCTGGCCGGCTAACCATACGACCCGCCAATGTGCATGGATGAAAAGTGCGATGGGAAACCCAACAGGCATGCAGGAACAACCTCTCCAAGCACATCCGCAGCATCAGCCGCAGTTGACTGGAGCAAATGCACAGCAACTGATGTTAACCTCCTCCCCCGAGGTACGACAACTCGGACCGGAGGGATGCGGTACATCAAGTGATAAATCAGGGTCCGGATGGAAGGACAAATCCAGGAAATAATGGACGCAATGACTACAGAGAACATCATCAGTCGTATTGCGTGTTCACAACAGAACAGCAAGACAAGCAGAGTGTACATCGCCGGCATATGGAAGTAAATGCAGTAATGTCGGCAGTAACAAGATATGTGCCTTGGTCGGACCAAGAAGTAACCTGGAGCATAAAGGATCACCCCAAGAGAATGCCGAGTCCGGGGTCATATGCACTCGTGTTAGATCTGACATTTGTCGGACCGAGCATTAATGTGAAATTTTCAAAAGTACTCATTGACAATGGGAGCAGTATCAATATCATGTACAAAGATACAATGCACAAACTCGGAATAACACAGAACATGCTGCAATCCACGAGGACCACTTTCCATGGGATAGTACCAGGGCTTTCATGCGAACCCATTGGTAAGGTCCGAGTGGACATACTATTCGGCACCAAAGATAACTGCAGAGCAGAAAACTTGGAGTTTGAGGTGGTGGATCTGGAAAGTTGTTATCATGCTCTACTCGGGCGGCCAGCATTGGCCAAATTCATGGCCAGCTGCCATGTAAGTTATCTAAAAATGAAGTTACCCGGACCACAAGGGGTGATAACGGTAGCAGGGGATTACAGGAAGTCAATGGAATGTGCTTTAGCCGGATCAAATTTGGCCGAATCATTGGTAATAGCAAGGGAAAAAAGAAGGATTCAGGAGGTAGCAGCCCTCGCTCAGTCGGCACAGCTGAATATGCCAGCGTTAGCCAACCCACATGGAAGTGTCTCCTTTCAGCCGACTAAAGAAACAAGAAAGTTCCAAATAGATGAACAGTTCCCGGAGCGCACCGTCACTATTGGTGCCGGCCTGGATGCTAAATAGGAAAGCGAGCTCACCAACTTCCTCCGTGAGAATCGGGATATCTTTGCATGGTCAACCCAGGATCTGCAAGGTGTGCCGAGGGAGTTGGCTGAGCACTCTCTAAATGTAAGGCCAGAAGCAAGGCCGGTGAAGCAACTTCTCCGCCGCTTCGCCGAAGACAGGAGAAAAATAATAGGGGATGAAATAGCTCGGCTCCTCGCTGCCGGGTTCATCATGGAGGTGTTGTATCCGGATTGGCTGTCAAACCCGGTGCTAGTAGAAAAGAAGAAGGATGACCCGAATGTAGCCATTGTATGGCGAATGTGTATCGATTACACGAACCTGAACAAGGCGTGTCCAAAAGATCCTTTTCCCTTACCTAGAATAGACCAAGTCATTGATTCGACCGCTGGTTGTGAACTATTGTCATTTGTAGACGCATATTCTGGTTTTCACCAGATACCGTTAAATCCGGCCGATCAAATAAAGACTGCATTTATTACCCCGTACGGGGCTTATTGCTATCGCACAATGCCATTCGGCCTGCGCAACGCAGGAGCGACGTATCAAAGATGCATGCAAAAATGTCTACATGACCAGATAGGAAAAAATGTACAAGTATATGTGGATGATGTGGTTATCAAAACCAAAGAAAGCCAAACACTACTGGATGATATACGGCATACTTTCGCGAACCTGAGAAGGTTCCGAATGAAGCTTAACCCGTAAAAATGCACATTTGGCGTGCCAGCAGGAAAATTACTCGGTTTTCTCGTATCTAGCCGAGGTATAGAGGCCAACCCAACCAAGATAAAGGCAGTAGAAAGAATGGAGTTGCCAAGGTGCCTAAATGACGTACAAAAATTCACAGGTTGTTTAGTCTCGCTCAGCCGATTTATATGTCGGCTGGGAGAGAAGGCATTACCACTCTATTAACTGATGAAGAAATCAGATAAGTTCATTTGGACTCCACAAGCAGACAGTGCATTTCATGAATTGAAAAGGATATTGGTCACAGCGCCCGTCTTAGCTTCTCCATTATCAAAAGAGCCTATGTTGCTCTACATAGCGGCCACCAACAGAGTAGTGAGTGCGGTAATCGTCGTAGAACGAGTCGAAAATGATAAGTCAGTACAGAGGCCGGTGTATTACTTGAGCGAGGTGTTATCAGCCTCAAAGCAAAATTACCCACATTATCAGAAGATGGCTTATGGAGTGTACATGTCGGCAAAGAAACTTAAACATTACTTCGAAGAGCACCCCATCAAAGTGATTTGTGAAGCACCCATTGCCGACATATTGAGTAACAAAGATGCAAGTGGCCGAATAGCAAAATGGGCAATTGAATTGTCACCTTATGCTCCGCAATTCGATAGAAGAGAAGCAATCAAATCTCAGGCTGTGGCCGACTTTTTCGTAGATTGGGCCGAGGTGCAATATGAGCCACCATTGCCAGACCCGAATTATTGGACGATGCACTTTGACGGTTCCAAACTAAGAAATGGTTTGGGGGCAGGAATAGTGTTAACCTCGCCAAAAAGAGATCAGCTGAAATATGTGCTGCAGATACATTTTGCCGCGTCAAACAACGTGGCCGAATATGAAGCACTTGTCCATGGATTGAAGGTGGCAAAAGAGATTGGCATACGCCGAATCTTATGCTATGGAGACTCAGATCTAGTTGTACAACAAGTCTCAGGCAACTGGGATGCATTGGATGATAATATGGCTCTATATAGATTTCATGTGCAAAAAATCAGTGGATACTTCGAAGGATGTGAATTTCACCATATACCTCGGGCAGAAAACGACGCCGCAGACACGTTGTCAAAACTAGGATCAACTAGGCAGTCAATTCCCCCAGGTATCACCCTAGAGCACCTAAGGAAACCATCAATAACATCGTCACCAGAGTCCGAGTCTATCTTTATTCTGGCAAAGTCAGGAGAAGACAGTGTGCCGATGGAAATTGACAAGCAATATAACCCGAAACTCCTAAAGAGAAAGGCAGCTGATGCAAGCATGACTATGGAAAAATCCGAGGTCGTTATGTCGGCGGAAAACATGGAAATAGATAGTGAGACCACATCAGAGAAAATCACCCATGTATGGGCGCAACCCATATTCTCTTTCCTTAAAGATGCGACTTTACCGAATAATGAGGTGTTAGCAAGACAGACAGTAAGAAGAGCTAAAGCTTATACGATCATAAATAATGAGCTGTACAAAAGGAGTGTCACAAGTGTATTGCAAAGATGTGTGAGTTCGGCAGAAGGCCAGGAGATACTCCTAGATATTCATCAAGGAGAATGTGGACATCATGCCTCATCTCGAGCCTTAGTGGCCAAAGCATTCAGGCATGGATTTTATTGGCCAACAGCGTTGAAAGAAGCCACACAGCTGGTTAAAAAATGTAATGGTTGTCAGAGATATGCAACCAAGATACACATGCCATCATCCGAATTAAAGACGATACCCATTACTTGGCCATTTTCTGTGTGGTGCTTAGATATGGTGGGACCATTTAAGTCGGCCCGAAGTGGGATGACCCACATATTGGTCATGGTGGACAAATTCACAAAATAGATTGAAGTGAAACCAATAAAAAAATGTGATGGGCCCACAGCAGTGAAATTCCTCAAAGATATTATCTTAAGATATGGATACCCGCACAGTGTTATTACAGACAACGGCACAAACTTTGCAGAAGGAGCTTTCGCCAGATTTTGCCAAGAAAAGCACATAAGATTATATGTTGCCTCGGTGGCTCACCCAGCATCCAATGGGCAAGTGGAAAGGTCTAATGGACTAGTATTGTCCGGAATAAAACCACGACTCGTCGAACCATTGCAAAGGTCGGCAGGATGCTGGATTGAGGAACTACCAACGGTACTATGGAGCCTCAGGACTACTCCAAACAGATCAACAGGATATACACCATTCTTTCTGGTATATGGGGCAGAAGCCGTGCTTTTAGCCGACATAATACATGACTCGCCAAGAGTTACCCAGTATACAACCTCAGAAGTGAATGAAGCAGCTCGGCAAGATACTCTTGATATGCTAGAAGAAGCTAGAGAGCTGGCGCTATCAAGATCAACTATTTATCAGCAGAACTTGCGATGATATCACAGCAAGAAAGTGAATCCAAGAGTATTCAAAGAAGGAGATTTAGTTCTCCGACTGGTGCAACGCACGGCCGGCATGCACAAGCTATCGCCTCCATGGGAAGGACCATTCATCGTGAGCAAAGCATTGCACAATGATGCCTATTACCTAATCGATGCTCAATCCTCGGGAAAGAATAGGGCAGACAAGGCCGGCGAAGAAACAAAAAGACCATGGAACGTAGCTTTACTTCGTCCATTTTACTCGTAGCAGTTATCAATGACACATTGTAAAGTAACGTCTCAGGATAGAGCACCAATTGTGTTTTAAACCTCGGCACCTCGAGCAGTGACTCGGGGATTGCACTAGATTGTTTTTGAGATTGGATTATGTATTAAGACCCGGCACCCTAAGCAGTGACTCGGGGACTGCTCTAGGTTTATTCCTAAGCTTAATTCATGTATTAAACCTCGGCATTTGAGCAGTGACTCGAAGACTGACATATATCGTTTTTGAGTTTGTGTTACATGTTAAAACCAAGCACCTTGAGCAGTGACTCGGGGACTGTCTTACATTCTTTCTAGATTTGAGCGATATATTAAACCTCGACACCTTGAGCAACGACTCGGGCACTATCTTACATTTTTTCTAGATTTAAGTGATATACTAAACCTCGGCACCTTGAGCAGTGACTCGGGGACTGTCTTATATTCCTTCTAAATTTGAGCGGTATATTAAACCTCGGCACCTTGAGCAGTGACTCGGCGACCGTCTTATATTATTTCTAAAGTTTGGTTTATATACTAAACTTCGGTGCCATAGGCAATGACTCGAGGACTGTCCTATATTGTTTCGAAGTAGGGGTTATCCTTTATCATGTATGATATTCGAAGTCCACACCCTTAACAATCCAAACCACAGTGGTGTAAAGGCAAAAATATACACCAAACTCAAGAGGTTGAAGGCCGCCAGAGCAAGAATTCGGGCAAGCAACACCAGTTAAACAAAGTAAGAACGATTACAACCATATATATGTCTCAGCGGCACTCGGCAAGAGAAATTCATACCATTCAAAAGACGGACAAATGTTCCACGTACATCATACGCCCGGCATACCAGGGGTCGGAAATAACTTAGAGGTTTTTTGTCGGAGAGGCAATAACTTGGTCCGGGGCTGGGCGCTCTGAGGTAGGTGGAACTTTGGCTGAGGTTGCCTCGCCCTCCACAGACCCAGGAACGACTTCGGAGGAAGCCCAAGGGTGCTGAGAAGCATCAGCTTGCGCAGTAGAATGCCCAGTACCTTTGGAGGAGGATCGCGCGTCGCCATTACCATCTGAGCTCGAACTGGAGTCACCAGAAGTAGCCGAGTCATCCTCATCTTCTCCTTGATCAGCCGAGTTGTTTTCCGAGGCATCCTCAACTTCAACCTCGTCCTCGGGGTTAGGAAGGAAACTCGGACCTTCGTTCCAAGTATGCACGTCGGCATACTCAACAAGCTGGAAGGCTCGAGCTTGCCGAAGAGCGACAAAGTCTAGGTCCTCTACCCAACGGGAACCAGTGCGCAAATTTCTCAAAATGTCAAGAGAAATGTCTTCATACCATGACATGATGACAGTAAGAGCCATATCGGCACCGGCTCGTCCGGCCGATTCCCTCCAAAGACTTAGCTGCTTCTCGGATGCCATTAACCTGTCCACCAACAATTGTACCTCGTCAATATTAGGGGTCCCAGAAGTATTCGGCCAGAGAGCATGGTAGGCTCGGATAGCCGCCTGCACCAAATCTCTGCCCATAATCTTCATCGGACCAACTGCAGCGCCAACAGCAACTAGGAAATCTTCCAGCGAGTACTCCGAGTCCGCGTCAACAGGAACACCTCGGTTTACTCGGGCATTAATGACCGCTTTCGAGCTCACAGGTTTAGCTTCTGGAAAATGGTCTGCGCAAGACACGACCGCATTAGTCAGCAATAAGAAAAGGGAAAAGATAACCCGGCCGCGGTCAGAAGCTTACGATGAATATAACTCAGCATTTTCTGAAGGTCTTTAGCCCAGGAAATCTTGCTCTTCTCAAAGCGAGTGATCTCCTCGCTCATCCCACGCGTCTTCAGTTCGGCAGCCTCGAGGAGCTCTTTATTTTTCTGCAGCTGCAGAGATAGCCGATTTTTCTCCTCGGAGAACTCCTGGTCGACCTTTTCCAACTCAGACTTCTGGGAGAGCTTAAGAGCCTCCACCTCGGCACGCAAGCGAGCTATCTCGTCGTCTTTATCCTTCAGCTGCGCCGAGTGAGTAGCAGTTTGTTCTAAAAAATGCAGCATCACATCAGGCATGGGCGTGCAATCTTGGTGGGACGCTGCAAAGGTTTGTAACTCGGCTGTACCAAAGCCAAAAGAGTTAAAATAAACTTAATGCACATTTCAAAGGGGAGTATATAAAGTAAAAGAGTAACTAACCTTCCAGGGCCTTGACCTTTTTCTCAAGGCGGATGTTAAGATTATTGATGTTCCCTGTTTACCAACAAAGTAAGCCAACATCTCATGTACAAAACAATAAGAACTTCGGAGATGATGCAAGAGTTTGTCAACTTACCAGCTTTCTTCACCACAGGAATAACCTTCTCGTACTTTTCTTGCAATTTTTTATGCGCGAAAAGCAGCCTTTGGAATTCGGCGGTCCGCCAGTCATGTGCAACCTAAGCAATAAAGAAAATGGTAATAAGTTCTTCAAACCTAATACAGGTCCGAGTCAAGCAAAACTTAACCCGGATCAAGGTGGCTGGATATTTGAAGCTAAAACAGATCTGAGTCAAGCAAAACTTAACCCGAATCTAGGTGGCTGGATATTCGAAGCTAAAATAGATCCGAGCCAAGCAAAACTTAACTCGGACCTAGGTGACTGGATATTCGAAGTTCAGATAGACACAAATCAAGCACAATTTAAGGCAGATCTAGCTGGATGGAGGTTCGAATTCTAAGATAAAATTCAATTGAGTAGAGCATCATAAAACTTCCAAACGAATAACAGGTTATTCGCTTGCAAGCTTCGGGGACTAGAATATATATAATAACATCTGGAGAACTAATCAAAACTCCCTAAAAAGCAATTACCTCATTCATCTTGTCACTCTCAAGAACGATCTTGGCGGCTTGATGCAGGCGGCTGCTGATGTCGGAAAGCTGAAACGGCTGGCTGCCTGGATTACCCTCGAACTGATCGGCAGCATTCCAGTTATTGGCATATTCAATCAGCGAGCCGAGACTGTTCCCACTCGCCGTGCGAGTTAGGACTTTACCTCGGACATGCTGTGTAACTACCGCTGTCGCAGGGCTTTTATGAAGAGCGAGCTGGGTACTGGCGGCCGGAGTAACGGAGGCTTTGGCGGAGGCAGCTCCTTTGCGCAGCACATCGGCAGTACTTGGCTGAGAGGAGCCGGCAAGACCTTTCTGGGAGGAGGAAGCTTTGATGGCGACAACTTTTCTTGTTTTAGAAGAGGCATCAGTAGGAGCTGATACCTCGGCAATGGGAACACCGTCTTTAGGAGCCGGAGGAGTCACGGTCGCAGAGGGCGCCGAGATATGAACGTCCTCGGCCGGGGAAGGAGTCAATGTGGAAACCGCAGCGGCAGAAAGAGGCTCAGTAGAGACATTAGGGTTCACAGAGAAGGCAGCAGGCTCGGTAGAAATATCTGTGGGCCGAGTGGAATCAACATCAACGGGAGGAATCTCAGGTGCATCGTGGCGAGGTGACGTCCGATTCGGAACGGGAGGAGATGCAGCGCGAGCAGGACTGGGAATCCTGATATCTTCAGTAGGCGGAGGGGACGGCTGCCGAGTCATACGGCTCGTCATGCTGGGACCGCCGGGCTTAACAGAAAGTGGAGCACTGCGAAAATAAAAAAGGTCAAGTTAAAAAGTAGAAAGAGAGAAACAAGAAATACGAGCAAAAGAAACTCACCCAGTGACTCCAGGCATGGTCTTGCGCCTGGGAGGATTCGGAGCAGACTTCTTCATTCGCTTCTTGGGAGCCGTCTCCGAGGCACCAGCGGGAGCCCCATGTTTCCCCGAGGTAACGGGGGGCCAGGAAGCAAGAGGCTCGGCGTTGTGAACCTGACCGGCCGGATTAGCTGGGAAAGTAGAAGCCGGAAATGCATAAGAAATTGGCATTGCGGCAACTACCTATAGAACTTGGACCTTATCCGAATCACCTTCCTCTTCGTGGGCCGAGGTCTTGCCACGAGCGCGAGCTGGAGCGAGATCTGACTTGGGGACGAACTCTTCTGAGTCCGGCTCCCCACTGTCCGGAGTATCCCGATCCGCAGGCCACGGGAGTGATAAAACCTCGGCGTCCTCATCCTTCTGCTCCGCAAACCTCTGTAAGACAAGAAAGAGGTAGATTAGCAAAGACAGTCGCGAAAGCAATTGGAAAGCAAAGCACTAATGATTAAGCTTACTTCGGGTGGGGGATGCTCGCGGGTGAACGGCTTCAATCCCCAAGCCCAATCCTCGGGCATCTCCGTCTTAAAGATAGCTCAGACACGCTTGAAGATGAGGTAGTTGTCCAGCTCCACGGTCGAGACTCGGTTCGGATCAAGAGGACCGCTCATGTAGCAGAGTTTATGTGTGCGTTTCTGGAATGGGCAGATTCGGCTGCTGACGAAGGTGGTCATCAGATCCTCGCCGCGTAGCCCGGCGCGGATCAGTTCCTTAAGCCGAATCTCAAAAGCCTCGGCCAAAGCGTGACTCTTCATTGGATTATAGGTCCAATTCTTCTTGGAAGGTGTGCCAATGGAGAAGGCAGGGAGCCGAATCTTATCCTCTTTTCCCGTGTTCTTGACGTAAAAGAAGGACTTGTGCCATTTCTTGCATGACTCTAGCCCTGCGACACGAGGAAATTCGGAGTTCCTCCGAGGTGTAATGGACGCTGCTCCACATTGGGTAAGCAATTTCTCGGAGGGGTGCAGAGACTTGTCTGGGACAACGTTAGAACGAATCTGGAAAAACTTCGACCAGACATGCACAGACGGCCATAGGCCAAAATATCCCTCCGAGGCAGAGATGAAGGCGGAGAGAGAAGCGATGGCGTTGGCAGGAAGATGATGCGGCTGAAGGCCGAAGTAATCAAGAAACTCCCTAGCAAAGTCGCTGAGAGGGAGACCAAAGCCGCGTGCGAAATGTGACATGAAAACTACATACTCGCCCTCCCTAAGGTCGGGAGAGGACTCGCTGCCGGGTAAGCGACAAGCTACCTCGGCGGGAATCCTCCGAGTCCGGATAAGCCACTCGATCTTGCGACGAGTGACGGAGGAGCCCTGCCACGAGCCTCGCTCGGGCCCAGAGCCAGCATCATCATCCTCTATCAGGGCACCACTGACGGAGCTAGACATGGGCTCGCCGGAGAAATCCGCGGAGGAAGAACTAGCGGCGGAGGAAAATCTAGAACTACAAGGCCCCATCGTGGTTCTATCAAAAATGGCGGCGGAGCGGAAACAGAAGTGCTGCGCGATAACAGAACAGAAGTTGAGATCTCTAGAGGAAAAGCCAGGCGATGGGACCGGAGAAACTCACCGACGACGGTGCCAATGCGAGCGAGCAGCAACAAAGACGACGGAGCGGTGCGGCGGGATTCCTGCTACCAAGGACGCAGACGAGCGCACGGCGGCGGAAGAGCGAGCGGGCGCAGGGGCGAGAGGAAGAAGAAGGGCACGGGCGAGCGAAAAGGGGAAAGTGAATCCCCCAGTGCCGCGCCCCTCTTTATTACCGCGCTACCGGTAAGGTAGTGGGATCGTGCATGAGGCAGTTGACCGCGTAGATCGTGTATGTGGTGGCAATGCACGGTAATGAGTGGAACCGCACCAGCGGCCGCACGGTGGGAAAGAAAGCCACGATCCCCGACGGAAACGGCAGATGAGGCATCACAGAGCCGACGCGACAGGCGCAGCAGTAACTGTAGACTGACAATAAATACTGTAGAGGAACAAAAAACCAGGAAAACAATGATGAGTAAGGCACGTAGGATGAAGCGTAGGCGAGAAGATAGGATGATACCTCGAGCAAGTTAACTCGGAAATGAGGCAAAAGAAATCTCTTAAAACTGATACGGCCCGGCCGAAGTTATTGGCAGGGCCATACCAGCTTCGGGGACTAATGTTGGGGAGATGACCTCGGGTAGGGTAAAGACGGGGAGAGACGAAAGAAAGTTGCCCGTCTAGTTTCCGAGTTACTGTTTGAGTCGGCCGAATCCTGTAGAGGTCGGCCAAAACAGGGAAGGGCATGACCTTTATGATAAAGGCAAGGCATTACCCGGCCGGGATACTACGTAAGTCGGCCAGGTTAGCCCGAGTAATCTTGATGCAGGTGAAGGACAAGCCGAGTTACGCGAGGTAGGGCCGAATGATGCGAAGCTTGCAGGAGAAGGAAGAACCTAAAGTCAAACTCTAGCTGCAGGCTAGAAGGAATCTGAGCGGAGCCAAGCACAAGAGACGAAGGCGCAGAGCGTCAGAGGGGCAGAAGGAGGTCACGGAGGTGACAGTCCTGAAGCCCGAGGCACGCAAGAGGGGCCCTCTGGATCCTTGCCATCGTTAGAAGGGTGACAGGGAAAGGAGGCCGCCGAACTACTATTTTGGGACAAGCATATTCCTCGAATATGCTTGCCCCGTCAGCCCTAAAGGTACCCAAGGCTCTCCTTTATAAGGGGAGGCTTGGGCCCTGAGGAAGGCAACGGCTCATTTTTTTAGTACCGTTAGGCTGGTAAAGTTCTTTTTTTCTCCATACATACAGCTCGAGGAGCACTTGTAGCCGAAAGGAGGAGAAATAAAGGTCTTTGCTTTAGTCATCTGTATATAGAATTAACTACATCTTTCCTCCCCAGATCCCACTAGCATCCATTGGCCCCTTACTTTAGCCTATCCATGGCATCTGTCGTGTCACCACCACGACAGCAGTCATGTGTTTATGTCGGATCAAAGGGAGCAAGGGACATGGAGCAATCGATACATACATCAGACTACTATAAATCAATCTTTCTTGGACTCTACTACCCGGAGGCGCCGTGTACGTGTCGATCCTATGCAGTGGTTCTTGGGTAAACCATTTGACCCTTGTACGCACGCAGAGTGCTCATCAGAAAATAATCAAAAGCTACATGCAAAAAGGACAAATACAGTGATATACTAGAAGAATCTGGTGCTGATTTGCAAAACGTCGGTCCACTCCAATTTCATAATGGCCAAAGGAAGCTATCGTCTCCATAACCATACCAGTCAATCCTGGCCTAACACGAGGGCGAGTTGTCTCAAAGTTTTCTTAATCGAAGACGTCATAATAATTCAGTACAGCCGAAAAACATGGAAACCGTAGAGACAGCCTGTCGGCCGCGCTACTTGCCAAAGCGTCGAACCCCTCCAAACAAAAGTCCGACAAGTCCGCTGCGTCAATTCCACCGTCCACCACACAACACGCTGTCGCGTCGACTCCGTTCGGTGCATGATCCCTTCTCAGCGTCAACTCTGGCCTCCCTGTCGGCATCGACTCTACACTCGGTGCTGCGCCGACTTCGCCATGTGACCCTCTATGGTCTTCGGTTTCGGTGACTCGGGGCTCTCTTGGCTTCGACGATCCGCTGAATCCTCGGCTGCAACGACCCGCTATGATCTTCGATTGTGGCAAACTGCTGCCGCCATCGGCTTCGACGACCCGCTGCCGCGTCGACTCCGGTCTGCCGCATTGGATCTCGGACGCCTCCTCGACTACATCGACCACATCGAATCTACACTCGGGGGCTCCACAAACTCCAATGCGTGACCTATTGCCGCCATCGGCTACGGTGCCCCGCAACAATCTTTGGCTCCGGAACTCTGGGGCTCCTTCGGCTCAAGCGACCCGCTACGGACTTCGACTCCGGTGACTCGGGGGCTCCCTCGGCATCGGTGACCCGATGCGGCTTTCGGCTGCGGTAACCCGATACATCCTTCGGATGCAGCGACCCGATACGGTCTTCGATTGCGACAATCTTCGGATGCAGAACTTGCTGCCACCATCGACCCCAGGAACCCGTTGATGCTGCGAGTGCGGTCCTCTGTGTTGACTACATCCATCGCGTGACCCCCTACCGCGTTGACTTCGTCCGCGGTCGCATCAACTTCGTCCACGGCAACTACCAATAAAGCTAAGTTTCCCTCTACTTAGAGCTGATTTCTTTTTTAACTCACACTCGAAACACTTTGGGGCTGCGCCCTCTTCGAGTAGCCTAATGTGCCATCGGCTCCACGTACTCGAGCACCACATACACGACAGCCCGAGTAGCTGATTCTGCTTGACCGTCGAATCCTTGAACTCCGAGTGCCTCGGTAAGGTACTAAGACTAAGGGTGATCAGTCTAACGAAAAGGCCTAGCAAACAGTGCAAAAGTGTCGACTCGATTGGCACCAGAATTTTACTTTACAACCCGACAGGCAACTATTATTTACAAGATACAAGTACTTCACAATTCTTCATGTTTTATGTAGCTTACAAGAACGTCGACTCCCCCGAGCTATTCTATTGGGTCCTCCAACAGGAGTCGATGAAACAACTGGCTACGCCATAAACTCAAGACCCGAGTCAAATCCCTCCTTCGATGGTTGCATCGTTTGATGCTACACAACGTGACGTTAGTCGCATACCCGACAGAGGCAACGACGTCGACTCCATCCACATCTTTGACTCACCCGGCTAAGACACCGCATGACTCCGCTATGTCAACTTCGACTACATCATTGGTTTTTAGCTCCTTATGCATGAGATGCTGACTCGATGCACTTCCGGGTCAGTGGTTTCTCCTCGCATGAGTCTCCACTCGGGTCTACGACTTGACTAGACACACGGGAGCTACTCCCATAGGGATCACTGATCGCGCATCTGATGTACTTCTGGGTCAGTGGTACGCCCACGAGATTGTCAACTACAGCTGCACGATACAAGACTCAAGTCTCTACCCGAGTTTACGACTTCGCCAGACACTGGGTGGCTATTCCAAACTAGAGCGTTGGTCGCGCACATACAAGATCTACAAGTGGCACGCTTCGATTCCTCACTTGAATCAACGATTTGACTAAGGACTCGGGGGCTACTCCCATAGGGAGCATTGGTCGCGCACTCGAAAAATCGCCGGCGTTGACGACATTTTTACAAGATCATCCGAAGAAATTCTGAATCACCGTATCGTGCAACCAACGACTATAAGTCTCTGCTCAAGTCCACGACTCGAACAGACACTTGGGAATACTCCCATAGGGAGCGCTGGTCGAGCACCTTATAGTCCATTGTGTTGAATACGTCCATAATGTAGACTCGTTTACAACAACCGAACAAATTCAGCGGACCCGATGAACTTTCGGGTCAAGTGCTTCACACTCGACACAACTTTTCGACTTCGACATCCAAATGCAGGGCTAAAAGGAAATTGAGTCTCCACCCGAATCTACGATTCAAATGGACACTCGGGGGATACTGACATGGGTATGCCCTATGGGTACCTAACTTCAGCTTACCTGGTCCAACCCGACGGAAGGCCCACTCGACAACCTGCCAGGGTCCACGACTCCTATGACGTTTTAGCTGCTATGAAGCCGATATGGATACGGACTCCTAAGCGCACAAGACAAGGAAAGCTTAAGACTAGAGTTTGAATACAATTTGCAACCTACTCATATTGGCACCCGAGACCTAGCCTCCCCATATATAAAGGCTAGGAGGGTCCAACGAGGAGAGCACGACACACGCTACACCATAAACCCCCAAATAAACAGATCTACGATCTCCACCTCCACAATAGATCTATAGATCTAGATATCTCTCCAAACTCATACACACAACTCACGCCAGATTGCATCTGTGTACCCCTGTAACTTTCGGTTCCGTCATAATCAAGAACATACAAGAAGGAGTAGGGTTTTCCCTCCGGGGTCCTGAACCTGGGTAAACCTCGTGTCCCCTTGCAGTGTGTCTGTTAACCGTCTCGCGACTTCCAGCATTCCCATATTCTCCAAAACATAAGTCTATTAAAATTGGCATTGACGAGTTGAACCCTCGTCAAACCTACAAAGACGTGCTTATCTGACTTTGGTTGTAAACATTTTATTTATGCATAGCATACCAAAATTTAAGAAAAGAAAACTCGGGTTTACCCCAAATCATAACTTTTGTGCTATCATTTCAACGGAACACGATGGTGATCTTTTTAGTGTAAAAGAGGTAGTCTCTAAAGCTTTGATCCTTAAAACATAATGGCAGTTTTATAAATGACACCTTTGATCTTACCATGTCAAACAAGGTTCGATTTGATCTCTCGAACATACCATACTCCTATGGTTTATAGGGAAATGCAAATCCATGGAACAATTCCTCAAATCTTAGGTGTTTTTTCTAAACATGTAACTCAAATATCTTCCTTTACGATCGAATTATAAACTCTTTATTTTCTTGTTATAATGATTTTCCACTTCATGTTGAAAGTCTTTGAACAATTTTCAAATGTTTCATACTTCTTACTTATTAAGTAAATATACAAATATATTCACTCAAATTTCTGGAGAAAGCATATGAAGTTGAAAGATCTACCGCACATGGCTACACATAATGGACTATATACATCAACATGCACAATGTCCAATAAGTTAGTCATCCATTCCTCTTTGGCCTATGAATGGCGTTTTAATTATCCCGAGGAAAGTCTCATAAGCATCATTTGATCAAAATCAAAGACTCTAAAAATCTATCAACATGGAGTTTCTTCATGTTTTTCTTTTCAATATAATTTAAACGATGATGTCACTTTGTAAGTGATCTTTCAATCATTTGTCTTGCGACATTTTAGCATTAGGTTTTATGGACATGATTTATCCAACTAGATTTGTAAATCATCCATCTTATATGGAATACGGTAATTATTTGAACAATCTTTATTCTCATAATACCTGATTAAAATAACAATTATTATAACAAATCTTGAAGGCAAGTTTTGATGTCAGCGATAAACACAATAACACTTTATTTGTTTTCGATGAACATCATCACATATTCTCTTTCTAGTTACTTAGGCCATTATAGTTTATGAAATGCGTCGTTCTGTATGACATTTCATACCAACAAATTCAGTATCCAATACCCAAGAACCACATTGTTTAACAAGCAAAGAATACAACCATAACATGTATATCATCTATATATCTTAGTTGGACATTTCCAGTCTGCCAAATGTTTTATAGATTCTCTTTTAGAATTTCTTTTTCCTTTTAAAAGAATCTATCAACATCAACAGTGATGCCATACATATGACACATAGTCCAAAGCGTGTATAGTCAAATACTAATACCTTTGGACTTGCACTTTGAAGTAGATCACAATCATCAAATGTTTGGCGTTCTTTCAAAATCCATTATTTAGTAATCTTTTCGTGTAGCAAACATTTTACTTATATCTTCTATTCATCCTTTTCATGATAACTTTCATGATTAAGCTAATATAGCTTACAAAGGCTAATTTACTTTCCAAAATCTTTTTGGAGGATTAGGATGTGTAGCATCTCCAACCTTCGCAAATTCTCATCCAATTTGAGAACATATATTATACTCTATCATATTGCAACCAAAACATTGTTTTGGATATCGTAATATCTGTCATACAAGATGGTTTCTAAAACAATTATTTTAGCTCCTAGATAACCTCGATATTAAAACAACTTTTGAATATTAAGAATCATGGAGGCAAACATGACACTTTAGATACAAACACTGGAATTATCACTCTTGATTTAATACTAATTATTAAATTTCATGGATTTTACTGAAAGTTTGCAATAGGACTTTAAACTTTAGATTCACACTCAAAACAATATGATACCAGTTCGTAAAGCAAATATCCAGAATTCTATAGTTTTATTATCTCAATTAAAACTAAGCATAAGGTAGTGAACAAATGCCAATGACTACAACAAATTATTCAAATACACTTTGATTTAATTTATGATAAATTGAGTTCGACTAATTCAAATTAGAAATAAACTCCCACTCAAAAACAATATCCCTCGTGTCTTTTTGGTCATTACATGAACCAAATCCACTACACCAAGTCCGATCATCACGTGAGTCGGTGTAGCTTCAAAGGCAAGCATCTAAATGGGCATCATATCAACTATATGGCTCATGCTTAACCTTTCGGTCCGTGTTCCGAGGCCATGTTTGTACATGCTAGGCTCGCCAAGTAAGAACCTTAGTATTTGCGTGTGTAAAACTTTCTTACACCTGAAATATGATCGTGGATTCAAGTACACCCAATTATCACGTGATGTCCTGAAGCAGCGAAACATAATCAGTGCATACTTAAGGGAGAACACATTTTTATCTTGATATCTAAATGAGGGATCATCTTATAATGCTACTAAAGCGCCAAACAAGCAATATAAGATGCAAACAAACATCATATGCTACAGTGATATGATATGGTTCTTGCCCTTGATCACTATATTGTGCATCGTGGAATGATCTTTATCATTCCTATATGTGTAAGGCCAAGGTCTATGGAACTTATACTTTGTCATATTAGAATTTTCAATAATATCAATCCATACTACAAATTATAACATTACCATATCATAGTACTTGCCCGGCAAAACCAAAAACTAGACACCTCTAATTTATCTTTTGCATGTTTTACGTGGCTGAGGGCTTTCGGAGATAGAACCGTTCTTACCTAGATGATAATCAAATTATTCGCAACTCGTTGTAAATCATATATTGACTATAGTAGGAGAGACAGGCACCCGCAAGCCACTTATGCAAAACTAGTTGCATGTCAAGCGTGGAACAGATCTCATGTGCAAGGACATGTAAAGTTTGTCCGGTCCGCTTCATCCCACTATGCCACCAATATCCAAAATACACATAAAAAGCAATAACATGACCATTAGCTCCCACATACTCATATGTGTACTACTCATGCAAAGCATCTATGCATAGATCAGGCTCTGATACCACTGTTGGCTTCGCAGCATAGAAAACAAAAAAATCCTACAATGGGAACTATATGCACCAAGATCCATCTATCTAGATACAAGCAACGGGTGGATATACATCCATATAATACATACCCTCGAAGACCGAAAAGCTTTACGAGTATGAACTTGTTGGTGATGTAGTCGATCTATTGCTGATCTCAAGATCGTGATGATGTCCAGCTGGTCCAGCACCATAGTCCAGCACCGCAAAGCATTGGTGCATCCGTGATCGCATACACGTTCGGGTATCCCGACAACCTCCATGCCCTTGCTCCAGCGAAGCAGCGGAAGCAACAAATCCTTCTAGAAAAAGCCACCGGGAACATGTATCTCGCTAATCTGAGACCATGGGGAAATTCTAAAGGGGGGAGAGAGATCCTTCGCGAGGAGGTGTGAGTGAGATGGAGTGAGAGGGGGGCCTTTTATAGGAGAGGGGGCGGCCCCTCCCTATGGCCGGTGCACCATGGAGGGTGCCCCCACCTCTTCCTCATTCAAGTGGAGGGTGCTCCACTCACATAAATATGGCCCTCTATTTTCTCCACTCAAAATGCATTAAATTTCCACCAAATTTAATACAACTCTCATTTAATAAAACTATTTTATTTATTTTATTCAGAATTTTGTTAATTACTTTAATTAATAAACATTCACATAAAACCCTTGCTACTTTTAAATATCACATGAAGAACCAGTTTCTCTAATTTCGCCCGAAACAATTTCGATGTCAATTGAAATAATTCCAGCGCTTTGCAATTCTTTCTCTGGCATCTTATTTGCTCCAAATGGTGTCGGTATCCCTTAGTTGTGTCACCCTACGGTTCGCAAATAATGCAGACATGACGAGACCCCTCTTCGATCAATAATTAGCAGCAGGACCTAGAGATCTGTACTGACTCCCACACATTCAACGATTTTTTTGAGGGTGAAACAGTAGGGAAAGCCCCTACTGCAACTTTTATATAATCATAAAGGGATACATATGTACATATTTACAAGTCCAAGACCACCTCATTGAGGGATTACACAGCAAATCTAGATATCTCCAATCTAAATGGAGGTTGATCTAGGCTTTCAAGTCCTGGTAGTATTTTTTTCTTAATTCTAAACAACACCCATCTCAATTCCTAGGAAACTAAGGCCTTCCATTCTTCCAGAGAAGCATGCTTGTTATTGAAGATCTCATTATTTCTGCAAATCCAGATGTTCCAGGCTCCCAAAATAATAATCTCCATTGCAAAAGGAACATCCAACTTGCAATTTATGTCTGCAAAGGCCTCATTTAGAGAGAGATCAATATTCCTAGAAGGACAAATTTCATCCTAGCATGCTTTTGCAAAAGGACAATCCCAAAATAGATGATCCAGAGATTCCTCAGTAGGGCAAGCAGAAGTCACACAATTATAAGAAGGCAGTGAGAACTTTTTTCTCTTCAGCAAGTTCCTAGTATTTAGCATGTCTAAAAGGAGCAGCCAGAAAAGGAACTTGTGTTTTTGCTGACAACAAGACTTCCATAACCAAGAGAAGTGAGGTGGAATAGTAATATGCCCAGAGAGAATAGAATATGCCTTTTTGACTGAGAAGGATTCACTTCCCCAAATGTAGCTCCACTTATCTGGTTCTCCCTGCTGCCCAGAACTGCTGATGTCTTGGAAAATCTGCTCTAGGCATAGAAAATCAGAGTATGCCTGCTGAGAAAGAGGTAGAAAGAAATGGTCCTGAATATTGGGGATCTGGATGAACTCCTTGACAGAAATACTTGATTTTTTTTGCAAAGGACAGCAGGTGAGGAAATTTATGTTGCAGACATTATTCCCTCCACATATCAGGCCATAAAAGAGTGGTTTTACCATCCCCCACCGAGCATTTTGCAATTCCTTTAAAGATGTCAATTAACTTCAGGTGTGCTTTCCACCAAAAAGACCCCTCCATACATCTTCCTGGTAACTTTCCATTATTATAATAAGTGCTCCAAACAAGGTGCACCCAAGGGATGTCATTATGATTGAAGAATTTGTCCAGGTTCTTCAAAAGAAGAGCTGAATTTTGAATATTAAGGTCAAGAACTCCCAAACCACCTTGAGTCTTGGGTCTGCAAACTTTGTTCCAGGCCACTAAAGCTTGCCCTCTAGCTTGGACATCAATAGTCTTTTTCCTCCACAAGCAATGTCTCATGTATTTGATCAACTGATCCTTAATAGAAACAAGAAGCTCAAAACAACTCATGTAATAAATGGGGAGAGAGGACAAGACAGATTTCACAAGTTGCAACTTTCCTCCATAATTAAGAAAATCAGTAATACCACAGAGTCTTCTCTCAACTCGCTGCACAATAGGCAAAAATTTCTCCACGGTAGGCTTGTTAATGCTTAAAGGCAAGCCAAGATATGTGAAAGGTAGGGATCCTGCCTGACAGGATATTGTATTGGCAAAATGGCTAAGCCTGTCGGAATCCAAATTAATTGGCATCATACTAGATTTGGAATAGTTTACTTTGAGACTAGTGGACATAGCAAAAGTATGAAGCAAGGCTTTAAGACAAAGCAGTTGGCCGGAGTCAGCTTTGAGAACAAACAAAGTGTCATCAGCATATTGAATAAGAGGGAAGTCTGGACAGAAAGCACCTTCTAAAGGTGGAGATAGTAGCCCTTGGTGCATTGCATTGTTGAGAATGGAATGAAGAATATCAGCAGCAAGAACAAACAGAAGGGAGGATAAGGGGTCCCCTTGTCTGACCCCTCTTCTACAGTAGAATTTTTTTCGAGGCACTCCATTGAGCAGGACAACAGAGGATGCAGATCCAAAGATCAGTTGAATCCAATTAATCCATTTCTCACTGAATCCTTTAGCTCTAAGAATACTAATGATAGTAGAGTGCTCAATCTTATCAAAATCTTTTTCAAAATACAATTTCAAGATTATAATTTCTTCTATGGATTTATTACATTGATAAAGAAACTCAAAGGCCCATCCTAAGCAGTCCTGAATAGATCTTTTCTTTAGGAAGCCATATTGGTTTTTGTGAACAAGCTCAAGGATAATTTTCTAAAGTCTGTTGGCCAGAATTTTGGTGATAATCTTGAACACAATATTTAACAGAGAAATAGCCTGAAATCTGCAAGTGTCATAGGATTCTCATTTTTTGGAATTAGAGTGATAAAAGAGGCATTAATGCTTTCCAAAGAAATCCTGCCATCATAGAACTCCACAATAAGCTGCTTAACATCCTCTTTGATAATAGGCCAACAGAGCTTGATGAATTCATTATTAAAACCATCAGGACTAGGAGATTTGTCATTGGGGAGGTCCCTGATCACATCTTCAATCTCTTTGTCAGAGAAAGGCTATTTCAAAACATCTATATATGCATAAGTCATACCTCCACCAAAAAGTTCATTCAGGTTAAAATGCATGTCAGGTTTATTAGAGGTGCCCATTCTTTCTTTAACGGCATGCCAAAGAAGATCACCTTTGTCAGAGTGCTCCTAAACTTCCTCATTACTTTCATTTTTAAGCATTGAGATATAATTATGCCTAAACCCGATAGTGGCTTTTGAATGAAAGAATTTGGTATTTTCATCTCCAAGCTTGACCCACTTAACTTTTCCTCTTTGCTTCCAATAAGCATTCTGATCTTGAAGCAAGGAAATTACATGAGTTGTCAGCAAGTCTCTCAGGTTCCGTTCCAGAATAGTAAGAGTTCTCATTTCTTCCAAGATATCTAAAAGCTCAATAGTTGCATTAACATTGCTAATTTGTGATTTTAGACAAGGCAAATTCTTTGCCCAAAACTTCAGTCCCCTTCTGACATTTTTAGTTTAGCATTGATTTTCTTAGAAGAGTCACTAAATCCAACTGGAATGTTCCAAGCATTTTGAACAATTGCTTTAAAATCACTATGCTGCATCCAGTAATTATCAAATTTGAAGTTCTGTGCTTTTGGAATCTTTGTGCCAATAGAGATGACACATGGCAAATGATCAGAGGTGGGTTTGGAGAGAGGGAAGACAAAAGATGAAGGATAATTCTAGGTCCAGGATGCAGAAGTAAAGAACCAATCCAATCTCTCCAGAAGAGGATCCTTTTGCATGTTACTCTAGGTAAATTTTCTTCCTTTAAGGGGTAGCTCCATGAGACCCAGATTGCTAATTGCCTCATTAAAGAGGAGCATATCATTAACATCCCCACCCTGCCTGTTTCTATCAGAGGGCTTTCTTTTGAAGTCAAAATCCCCCACAATGAGCCAATCCATATCATCAGGCATATCAATATTGGCAAACCATTCCAAGAAATTTGCCTTTCTATCAGGCTGACAAGGACCATAAACATTGGTAAGGATCCAAACATCCTTTGATAGAAGAGAAGTCAAAGTTATGGAATTGGAAAACTCATTTTGAAAAGATATTTGTCCTGAGAAGAGTGAGCTATTCCAAATGATGATAAGACCCCCAGAAGCTCCATTGGAAGGTAGGAATTCAAATTTGTCAAATTTTGAAGGGCGGAATTTTCTGAGGTAAGCAATATCAAAATCTTCCCTTTTAGTTTCTTGAAGACAAATAATGTCACATTCAGATTTATCAATCTTATTTCTGAGGGCCACCCATTTTTTCAAAATTTATGCCCCTAATATTCCACACATTCAATGATGACTTCTATGATCGTGTGAACCTTTTACGCATGTAACTCAATCCCTTTGTCTTGCGATATATTACATGTCCAAGATTTGATTATCGGTATCTCCATACCTAGTTTGATCTCGTTACCGACATGCACTCTTTTCTCGTTCTCGTGATATAATATTCTAGTGATCACATCACTTGCTTGCAAGCTAACTAATGTCATATCACCGAGAGATCCAGAGTATATCTATCCTTCATTGGGATGGACAAATTCCACTCTTGATCCACGAGCCTCTATATAACACCTTCGTAGCACTGAACCCACCTTTACAGTCACCTTGTTACGGTGTGACGTTTGATGTTATCAAGATACTCTTCTAGTGTTAGTGATTGACATGATCTCATGGTCTAAGGACTAGGATTACTTCGTATGATGCTATAGCAATATAAACATAATGACTTTGATCGTAATGCTATACTTCGGATGAATGTTCATCACATCATTCCACCAATATTGTGACCTCGTTATTAACATCCAATGTCCATGATTAGGAAACCTTGATCATCATGTTAATCAACAAGCTAGTTTATATGAGAGGCATAACTAGGAACCTTCTATTTGTTTATTAAACACACATGTATTAACATTTCCATTTAATACAATTATATCATGAGAAATAAATATTTATCATAAATAAGGAATAATATAATAACCACTTTATTATTGCCTCTCAGCCATATTCCCTTCATTAGGGACCATGAATCCCCTTAGCCAGAGCTTGAGTCATATCTTATTTCTTGGAACCATAAAGTAGTTTGGGGATTTATTAATATCTTGTACTTATGCCATGCTACTGCTTATTTACTACTGTTACTCGAGGAGCATTTACTACTCTACTGTTTTGGAACCCCGTGCCATGTTTTCGTGGTATCGACAAGCTCAGTCACACTTTCGGGTTCCCAGTCGTTTATAGTCGTCGTCACAAACCTCTGGGTCTGTCTCGGAGCCGGCCAACTTCGTCGCGGGTAGTTTAGTGGGGTGGCCCCTGAAATATTATATGAATCTTGTGATTGCTTTGTCGTGATGCCTCGTTGGGTTTTCATTTGGTTTTTACGAGGTTGATCATGCGTGTGTTGCTATTTGTGCCCTGCAGGGTAAAACTTTCTGAAAGTCGTGTCCACGGTTATGGACGACTTGGAGAATAGTATCTTGATCATAGACAACTATAACTAAACTAGTGCTATAAATTTGACTTTGGAATGACTAGTAATCAGCATTACTACAACAAAATGAGTAAATAGAAGTGCCAACAACTTCTTTTTTTGGGATGCCTCAAGCTATATGTATCTGACTAGTAAGTATTGCAACTACAACGGAATGGTTAACTAAAATTGCTCACTACTTATGATGACAGGATGACTCATGCTATATATATTTGACTAGTAATTGCTGCAACTATAATGGAATGAATAAAACTGTCAACTGTATGAGTTCCTCGGTTTGATTTTTTCATTTGGGCTCGAAGGAGAATACCAGGATGGGTATGTTTGTTGTTAGTATCAGGTTGGTTTCGAATAGGCATTTCTCATCTCTCTCTGATAGACGTCAGTTGTATCGAGTTTTTATAGGTTGTTTAGTGCATGCTGCGCTGCCGCTTTAGTCCACCATACCTATATAGGCGAGAGCCGCCGAATTCTAAGTCTCGCCGTGTATTGGCCTCAATACTGATCGCTCTCTTTTTTCTTTGCCCTTTGCCGGTACCCCTTTTGTTTAAGCAGGTTTGAGATCGACGTCGTTAGCAGGGTTACCCTTTCGGCTTGGCCTAGGCAGGGTTATGGACGCCATTGGTTATTCTTCAGGGCTCTTAGCCCAATTTGCATCTTATCTTTACTCGGATGTGTATCGTTTTCAAGGTGATTTGGATCTTTGTATTGTATATCTGTATTCTTGACTCGTGGAGTCGTTGTTGTATATATCATTTATATGGGTATCTTGGACTACTGTTTAATGATATTACTTCGTTTTCCACCAGCATGCAAGTGCCTGGTGGGCAGATTTGAATCATTTCTATGCGAGTTTGACTGGTATCGCTGAAACTTGCATAGAGCAGATCCGAGGGTGTTACACCGGCCAGTCGGAATCGAGTTGGACCATAGATGGTGTGCTAGCGCCGTCCACACGTTGCGCTGCTAGGTTGGTAGCGATGCAGATTGAATCTTCGTACCGCCGTATTACCGATGAAGTTTCCTGCTCCACTGGAGTTGCGGCATGCCGCAGCAGGAGGACCGCTGCCTAAGCAACTATTGGCTGCACCAGATTTCTGTCGACAAGGATCTAAGTATTTATTTGTGGCTAACTAGATCTAGTCTAAGGAATTTGAACTTCAAAAATTGAATCTAATCTAAGAAACGGAATTGATCTAAAGACCCGATCTGATCTTTGATCGAGACCGGGTGTCGCGTCCCCGAGAAGTAATCTCCCTGGGGGCGGCGCATTGCGAAAGTGGTGGAAGAATCTAGGATCGACGCCGTGAGGCTAACCGCTCTAATACCATGTGGAAAATATAGAAACCTTAATATTTTGTTATGTATTGATTTGACCCTCATAGGGATTATATATAAACGTATACGGAGGTAGATGGGGACTTTGGAGTATAAAATGATATAAAGTCCTAATCTATCTAAACACGTATTAGGGTAATACTACTACTACCTTATACCTATATATATACCTATGTATATTACTGTACTTTGTCCGACAAAATCGACCCTATTTTCATCTCCGGGCGTTCTGTTTTCACCCATAACATGACATATCGTCTCCCGTGCAGCTGTCGCAAAAGCTAACTTTCAATTTGCAGCTGATCTTGTTGTGTACGGGGAGGATTTTTCCAATCTATCATCTATCAAACGACGAAATGGAACTCCTATGATTTTTCCCCCTTGGGTTTATGCACTCTAGTCACCATATATCTTGGTTCCAGTATTTTCTTTCTACAGAGATTCTAGTATTTTCCTTTTACAGAGATTCTAGTATTTTCATGTCCTCAAAATGAAAGAACTTACCAATTACTATTACCTCAAAAAAAAAAACTTACCAATTACTACTATTTTTAAAAATATATATAATTATGGATGCTTGCAATAACTAAATTAGTAAAAGAGAAAATATGGGATATTTAATACTACCACAGTCCTTTCAAATATGTTTCTTTAGGAGAGGTTGAGTTTGAACATACTCCACAGCTCTACCAAGATAAGACACACCGGCCCGTCTAAATAAAAGAAGCGAAGAAAAAAAGGGAGTATAACAAACATGGGAGCCGAATACAGGTAAGTGAATGGTCTTTTGAGAAGGGAAAATATCACATGCTGCAGTCAGCCCGTCATCAAGGATACTTGTCGGCGGGCATAGCAGAGCAGACCATATGTCACACACCCACCTTGAAGAAGTCAAACACGCGCTTCGTAAACCACGGATCGTCACAGTACTGGCGGTTGAAGATGGCGGTTGTTAGAAGCCAGACGACGGTAATAAAATCACCGCCATTGTTGAGCTGCCTGGCATGGGAATCCCTGCTGCAGTGGTGCGCCGCGTAACACAGCATCTCCACCCACACCCCAAGCACAACCTGCAGTACCTCCGGCATGCCCAGCTCCATCAGCTGTGTGGCAAGCTCCAGTCCACGGAACAAGTCAGTGGAAAGTTCAAAATCACCGGCCATTCTCTTGACTTCTTCGGTGAACTCCTTCATTTCAGAGACATGATATCTCCGAATATGCATTTGAACATCGTCATACAATCTTGAGCTAACAGGGCTAGGAAGCATGTTGGGACGCTCTACAAGGAGGAATAACATGTAGCGGGACAGTGCCAGGATTGCCTCCACAACCGCAGGGTACTCCTCTGCGTCAGTACATGACATTAATACTTCAGTGGCGAAGTGCCAGGTCAGGATTTTTTCATCGAAACCAATGCCAACACTTGAGGCGGGATCTTCCTTGAATCGGTCATATGGCTTCAGCGCACACTGACCATTGTAAGTCCTCATGATTTCCTCTTTGCCTTCACATGCCTCCACCATTCTGCGTACCTCTTTCAGCACCAACTCCTTAATACTATCTGATATCACAATTGGCCTCCAGGACTGGTGGTGTAGCTTGCCCCACAAATCCATCCATCCAAATGACCCTGCAATGTTTCTGCTTCTGCTTCCACGCTCCTCCTGCCAGATGAGCAGCGTATGTTGTCCAATGGAACCTGACCATCTTCTATTTCTTTCTGCTGCCTTCAGACAACGCCGAACCGATACGGCTATGCTGTAAAGCCGGTGACATCTTCTATCACTCAACAATGCACATGTCCATGTCGATACTGTTGCCCTCAACACTGCTACCGTCTCTAGGAGGAGAGCCCCACCCAGTAAGATGTATGTCACAACGACATCGACTCTGTTGAAATCATTTCTGCTAGCACTGGACTGAAACTGGAAGAAGGCGGTGATGACAGCAACTAATGAAACGGTGCGGATGAAGCATCCGTACCATGTGTGGATCACCGTCGCCTTGGTGTACAGAATGTCATGCATCAAGGATAGCTGCATCTCAATCAACTTGTATATGTGGCCCTTGTCACAAAATAGCTTTATAGCTTGACGCTGGAATACTGACGGCCAGAACTTATAATCCACGAATTGACCCATGCAAATGGGGAGCAGGTCGTGAGCTCCCTGTAGGACTTCTTCAGAACCGACAGCCTGTGCAACCGAAAAAGGCCTTCCTTGAGCCTTCCAGACCCTCGGCTTCTCGACATCATCAAGGAACTTACTAATGTCGTCTAAGCTGGCGGACTTGAGAGCCCATACTCTCTCCCCACACTTAAGAACACCAGCAACAAGCACCAGTATGGCAGGGGTGACCAAGATCCCGCTTCCAGCAATATACTTGTACAGGACATAAGCTACTTCCGCCGTCTGCACAATGAGATTGAGCAGGTGGCGCCGCCAGAGCTGGTTATCTTCCATGGCGAAGGCTGTGATGGTATCCTGTCCACCGAGATGCACCAGCAGGAACGGCGCCCAGAACACCACGAGTTGTTGGTGCTCATGGGACATGTTGCGGAAGGACATGTGGCCGAGTGCGTATATTGCTACATAGTCGGCCAACAGGTATGCTAGCCAGAGAAGGAACGTTAGCACCCAGGCGATATTCTGCCGACGCATCCCGGCGAACATGAGAAGGAACAGTTGCAAACCGAAGCTGATAAGCACCATGATTTCGACCTCCAAATTTATGGATACGCGCATCACTCCAGCCACCGGTGACCACTGAAGTGCACACGAGGACCACCATATTAGAAGGAAATAGGTGAAGTACATACGCAACTTTCCTTAAAAGAACAAACGTTGGATATAATATTAAAATCAGCATGACAATCAAACTGAAGTAGTAAAAAATGCCAATTTACTAATATAACCTACATGTATCTAAGAGTTTCTACTATATTATGTTTTTTCTGGAAAAATATGGTCCCCTAAACTAATTATTGGTGTAGATGCTTGCTGGCCTATAATTTACTTTGCTATATACATCGTTCATATGCAGCCACACCTTTTTCTTCTATTGAGGAACATAATTTTCCTAAATAGCACTGCCATTTTGAAGGAAAAAACCATGGTATTAAAATTTGTTAGAATACAAGTTATGTACAAATGTAAACAAGTGTATATATATGTATATACATATATATATATATAGATCCTATATATATATATATATATATATATATATATATATATATTCTCTTTTTTCCATATAGTGCGCATATGGTTAGATTTTCACGCAAATGTTTGCAATTGCACATCATCTAAAGCGTCCTAGCACTCTAAATTTTTGAGAATTCTACAGAACCCATAGAGATCTCAAATATCAATTGTGTATAGCATAAATAGCCACATGTATTCTCTTATTGCGGTCTAATTCTGATGAATTGACACAAACGAGTAAAGGAGTGATGTTCATTGCACAAATCACGAGAACCTACAACTGTGTTTCATAGGAGAAACAGAACTAGTAATGTAATGTGAGTTACTTGTGCTCGACTGATTGCTAAGCTAGTAATACTCCGAGAATGCCTGACCCAAACATTTCATATTGATAAAGGATAATACATTTTCCCAAGACGAAATTTCAGAAAGATCGAGGCATTTCCCTTTCATACAATTTCTATATTAGTAGATGCACAAAATACTCTACTCCTTTGATGTAAGACACAGGGGGATATTATTTTCTCTTCACAGAGCACGTAATTTGCAGTCAATGTGGATCTTAAACGTGTAAGAGGAACTCACCATAATGGCAGAAGACACGAACGAGGTTTATTGCAGAACAGCAGCAGAGACAAAGACTGCAAACACTTGATTTTTTGGACTCTTTGGTTCACAAGCAACTTGGTCAGTTGGCATCTGGGGAACAATATATCAAAGGCTGCTAGGGATCAGCTTCGTTGCTCAGCCCATAAGGCCCCTTAGTGCTTTCCTTTTTGAAATAGGAAAAGGCAAAAAATAAAGGTCAAGTTAATTAGCAAAACTGGGTCATCCGCTTGGGCTTTGGATGCTTTCCTCCATTGCCTTTTCTGCTGCAGAACCTTGGACAACCTGCTCAGAAGGAAGGTATAATTTGATTTTCGACGCAAGAATCAAAGTATATATTAAAAAAACATTTGAACAAGAAGCAAGGTACAATTCGCAGATGGCATCACAGTCAAGTTTGCGGCATCCAGCTTATACCTTACAGCATTCATCTCCTCCAGTCGCCGGTAGATAAAATTTGGACGCGGTGATGCTCAATTGGGCGCCTCGCCACCTCCAGTCGTCGGCAAAGGACGATCCGGAGATGCTGCAGTAAGGGGGAGAGACAGGCGACGGAGAAGGAAGGGGAGGAAGCGAACGGCGACGGCGGCGACATGGGAACGGTGGGCTGGCGGTGCGCGGTATTCGTAGAAGCGGCCACGGAGGCGGCGCTGCCGTGGTGAGGAGGACGGTGGAAGCGGCGTGGAGTACGCGCGAGGAGGTGCAGTAGAGGCAAGATTCACTTTGCACATGGTCAGTTTCTATATCTATATCTATACCTATATATATATATATACAATAATAATAATAATAATATAATAAAGGATGGAGTGTTTCTCCCGTTCCAACACTTTTTTGGGACAACTTTGCACCTAACAATTTAGGTGTATTACCCACCATGTCACACATAAGTCACGTGGTCTTTCTTATTATCAGCGGTGGTTTACGTCTCGCCTCTTTTTTCGTCTGTCACCCGACAGTCCAAGCATCACACGATACCAAATTGTAACACCCTCGGTCACTCCGGACCGACGACTGTCACTTCTGGCAGCTCAATAGGATCTCTAGACTAATTTCACAGACCAACACTAGTCTTTTCTGCGTACTTTGTCCTCACTCGTGCGCATCCGGTTACCCACTTCCCGGTCGGTCACCCATCCTACAATTGCTCTAGGCCAAGCACGCTTAACCTTAGAGTTCTTTTCGAATGAGCTTCTGGAAAAAAAGTTGCAACTTGTTGGTACGAGTTTCCTATCAATCCTATTGAGCCATGCGCCAGGGTCTCACATACACACACCCTTAGAAGATCGACGTCCTCGTCGATCAACCACAAGCCAGGAACGTCCCCTCTTGGCACACGTCTGTGCGTCCAGTGCCGGCATATTGCCATGCCGTGTCCACTCCGGGCCACACGCGCCATGCTACACATGTCCGCCACTGACCCGCACACACCCATGTAACCGCGAGGGTCGGCTCTGATACCACTTTGTAACACCCCCCGGTCACTCCGGACCGACGGCTGTCACTTCTGGCAGCTCAATAAGATCTATAGACTAACCCCACAGACCAACACTAGTCTTTTCTGCGCACTTTGTCCTCACTCGTGCGCACCAGGTTACCCACTTTCCGGTCGGTCACCCATCCTAGAATTGCTCTAGGCCAAGCACGCTTAACCTTAGAATTATTTTCGAATGAGCTTCCGAAAAAAATTTTGCAACTTGTTGGTATGAGTTTCCTATCAATCCTATTGAGCCATGCGCCAGGGTCTCACATACACCCACCCTTAGAAGATCGACGTCCTCGTCGATCAACCACAAGCCAGGAACGTCCTCTCTTGGCACACGTCTGTGCGTCTAGTGCCGGCACATTGCCATGCCGTGTCCACTCCGGGCCACACGCGTCATGCTACACATGTCTGCCACTGACTCGCACACACCCATGTAACCGCGAGGGTCGGCTCTGATACCACTTCGGTCACTCCGGACCAATGGCTGTCACTTCTGGCAGCTCAATAGGATCTCTAGACTAACCCCACAGACGAACACTGCGCACTTTGTCCTCACTCGTGCGCACCCGGTTATCCACTTCCCGGTCGGTCACCCATCCTAGAATTGCTTTAGGCCAAGCACGTTTAACCTTAGAGTTCTTTTCGAATGAGCTTCCGGAAAAGAAGTTGTAACTTGTTAGTATGGGTTTTTTATCAATTCTATTGAGCCATGCGCAGGGTTTCACACAAATTGTACGAGGATCGTGGACGGGTCGACGTGGATCGCTGATCGGGTCGTATTCGAGATTGATGGCTGCTGACCTCAAACGAGTGCACAAGATTACATACCATGGTATCAGGCATCCCCGCTGCTCCATGCGCCGTATGTCCAGCCGACATAGTGCTGCCTGTGCCATCTCCATCCCGCCACTGATGCGTACGAGTATGGCGTGGCTAGAAGCTGCCGTAGTGCCGCACGCGTCATCTCCATCCCGCCACTGATGGGTACGCGTACGGCCGGCCGGAAGGTCTCACGCCGCCGCAGCCATGTGCTATTAGCCATTCGCTTGGGAATCTCCCGTCTCTGGCTGGGTTGCAGGGATAAGGGACTAGGGAGGCATGACTGCACGAGGAAGAAGGAACGGTGGCCAGGAACAATGGTAGGGCTCTGGATTCCATGGGCACAGGACAGATTCATGGAGGCGAGATTTGGGGATTGTCTCGCACGGTCCATCCTAGAAAAAAATGGCAAATGAGATGAGTACAGTAGCAGGCTGACGCATGGGTTTCTAATTTATTTTTGTTGGCATTTACGTCGTTGCAAATTTTATGACATGATTTTTCTCCATCAAGATACCAAGTCAACAAAAAATCCTACTTGGTTATTTTTAGAAACCAATAGTGCGATCTTTCTCTTTGTAGTGCCTACCTTAGCGGCTCATCGACCCCAGTTCGTTTGGATCATGACCAACATGCCAAATTAGTGTCCCGGAGATGTATACCCTTGTTCGCTGGGAAGAGGACCCTCGACCCCGTTTCCTCGACCCGGGTGACCTGGATTTCTAGCAACTATGGTCTATCATCCGCGTATAGGCTTTGTCAAATCAAATTTCCTAAAAGCCAATCCATGAAACACGGTCTCCCTAAAAAAATCCATGTAGCCATGGTCAACTAGGAGACATACATCATTCTAATATAAAAAACTAGGATACATACAAGTTGCACGACTGCAAGTTACACAACAATGGCCAGTTGAGCGATCCATCGCATGGAGCGATCTTGCCATTGCGCCACCTCCAACTATGGCCACAAATCGACACGCGAAGCCAACCCTTTATCCGCTTCTCAATTGGCGTTGCGGCTGATCCTCAAGGAAGTCATTATAGAGCTGATCTCAACGAGGGGATTCTTCCCGGTTGTAGCCGTTGCAAGGTAAGGCGACCACAGTGAGCTCACTAACGGTGTGGTAGCAGCTCTCGGTTATTTCCATGGTTGTATGATTTTTTAGAAGAGCCACATTTTATGTTTAAACAAAGCATGTTATAATTGCAAGAAGGGTGTGAAATTAGTAGATAGAATACATAAGATACTCCCGTCCTTTGAAATTTAAATGACTCGTCTTTATCCAAATACGTATGTATCCACATATGTCTTAGTTGTAGACATATGTGTATTTAGAAAATGTTAAGACACTTATGGAATACGACAATTATTTGAGCAATGATAATTTTTCTCGTTCCTTCGTGGCAACGTACGAGTATTTAGCTAGTCCTAAATATAAGGAATGCTGACAGAAAATGATACTCCCTTCGTCCTAATAAGGATACGGCAAACTTATATATATTTAAATAAATCTAAACACGAGTTTTAATGTGTAGATATATTTAAATTTTAATAAATTTAAAATATCCCTTTAGGACCAAGGGAGTATAAATATCTAGAATCGAGCCTTTTCGTGATGGAATGCGTCAATTTGGCTCCTAAGCTCTATGGAGCCTTTTATTTTGAATATTCAAAAAATATGTATTCATAGCTTCAAAAAATTGTAAAATATGTATATGTAGGCAATGAATATACTTTATGTGTGCAAAGTCTCAGTCCGAAATATGTTAATATTCTACACTACACAAAAAACAATTTAGATCTAGGATGTGAATAGTGCACGTTCAAATTGTTGAAATTAGGGGTGGCTTTAGGCCCATCTAACAATTTTAAGAAAATTCCTAAGAACCCATTCATAACAAGAGGAGGGATGGGTGTTTAGTCTCACATGGCTAGTCGGGAGAGATTTCTACTAATATATAAGATGAACTTTCCTCCCATTAGTATGACTTCGTGTAAAGTGAGAAGAGGCGTACTACACGCACGCTCCTCCTCTGTCGCCTGCCTCGACACGACGCCGCGTCGCAGAATCTTGGCGAGCTAATGTGTTCTTTTTGTCGCGCAGAAACGGGAGGAGTTTTTAGTCATTCATTATGACTGTTTCTCTTTTGTTGATCTCTTGTATCAGCCTGTGTCTATATATTAAAAAGTTCTCTCCTCTTCACTGACACACTGACAGAACAAGTCACTACCTCCACACGTGATTTCTACTGTTGTTTCTTCTACTGTTGCTGCTACGAGTGATCCCATTCCGTTCACCGTGTACACGGTTGACGGAAGATCAGGCCTCCGAAACCCCGTCTCTCGAGATCCTGTACGGGAGAGGGACGATTAGGTTTTTGGGAGAGCGTCTTCTACACGACTGCTTGCTTTCCATCAACCGTTACTTCCACGCCTTCGTCATCACCATGGCCACTGAAACCGAACAGGATGCCGCTGCTTCCAAGAGGGCGGCCGATGAGGCTGCCGCCTCCGCTGCTGCTACGGCGAATTGGCCTACCGAAGGGTACAATATGCTAATCCCTCTCATCGTTATTTCTGTGTGCATAGTACTAGTAATTTCCATAGATAATTCTACGATTAGTCTAGTACTACACGGTTTCATTACCAAATATCAGTATGTGTATTTTTTTCTCATGATTTATTTCTGGATTAATATAATTAAAATATTGGCTAGATTCTCAACACAAATCTTATCAGATTTTATCTTTTTGTGTAGACCATAGTACAACGTATTTGGAATAGAGACTTTATTTCGAACGATTGTGAATACTGATTCTTCATGGATTCGCTATGAACGATATGTAGTGTCACTTGTAGCTTCTTTCAAGACGAGTCACTGAGATTTGATCCGGTGGGAGCCAGAATGGCATTTTTATTTATTTTTAGATACTTAGGTTTATATCCCTTTGATATTCTCTTGACAACATTTTAGGCTTAAGCATAACGTATCTAGTAGCGATGCAGAACCACTGTCCTAGCCGGTGATCTCTCGAATCAGAATTTCGTCAGTTATATTAATATAGCAAACACATGGTATAGAGAATTTGCTGAACCCGCAGCACAACCAAGCCCAAAAGAAAAGAAAGAGAACAGAAGATAAATAAAAGCCAACAATGGTCGATCGATGAAACGAAAATGGCCCTCTATCGCTGCACCCTCCAGAAAGGTCCCACCGTGCTCCTGGCATTCCGAACCGCTGTGTACCAAGAAGCACCTTCAGCAAGGGATGCGATGATGACGTCGCTGTCGCCCGGACTGGTCCTAGGGTTTCCCCCAGTACACGAAGGGGGTGGGGAGGAGGTACCCGACGCCCTTCATGAAGGAGAGGCGACACCCGCAGGCGACATCGCGTTAGTGTCAGACATGGACGACATGGATTTCGCCCACCCCCAAAGAACCACCACGCCGGACGGTCCGAAGTGCTCCACCCAACCCACCGCCAACCAGCACGCGCCACCATGGAAAAGGCGCCATCTTCATCATCTCACTGTGAGCATCGGCGCGAGGTCTCAAGTCCCGAGCAAGGGGACAGTGGTACCAGGGGTAGTAGCATCGCAGCCGCACGGGAGGGAACTATCTCCACCGTCGTGGCAGTAGACGACCGGACGCGGCAACAGGGGCACACCAGGTCTTAGGCCCAGGAGGGCTCAGATGGGCCCGCAAAGCCCCTGTCGCCATGTTGCAGCAAGAGCAGCCGTGAGTGCCACCAACCACTAGACCCTCTGTCGCACCTCCTCCACCTCGAGGGAGCCGCATAGGAGCGCTCCGGGGCATGCCCATCCCAACCCAGATGGGGCCCAAATGGGACAAGATCTCGGCTGAGCTGAGCATCGACCGCACCTCCTTTACTGACATGCTGCCAGTTAAACTCGTGCTAGGCAGCGCCACCCTGCCACCAAACCGGCTGCACCGCCGTGCCTCCGCCTACACCGCTCGCGGAAGCCGAGCCACCAACTGGACCTGCCGCCATCCAGGGCCCCGCGCCCTCTTTTGCCATCGAGAAAAGGCCACCCCGCCGCTGCCAACCGCGCGGGCAATGCCTGGTAGGCCACGCCGGCGACAGCGGCCGGAGAAGGAGGGGAGGTTGACTGGGAGGGGCGATGGGGTGGTGGTCGTTGTCGCCTACGGCGGGGGGGGGGAGGAGGAGGGGCGACCGAGCCTCTCTGACCACAAATGAAGGGAATATGCCCTGAGAGGCAATAATAAAATTGTTATTTTGTATATTCCAAGTATATGATAGATGTTTATTTTGCATGCTATAATTGCATCAATACGAAAACATTAATACATGTGTGTTTAATAAACAAATCGAAAGATCCTAGTTATGCCTCTCTTATAAACTAGCTCGTTGATTAACAAGATGATCAAGGTTTCATGATCATGGACATTGGATGTTGTTAATAACAAGGTCACAACATTACTGGAATGATGTGACGAACATTCATCCGAAGTATAGAATTACGATCAAAGTCATTGTGTTTATATTGCTATAACATCATGCGAAGTAATCCTATTCCTTAGACCATGAGATCATGTCAATCACTAACACTAGAAGAGTATCTTGATAACATCAAACGTCACACCGTAACAGGGTGACTATAAAGGTGGGTTCAGTGCTACGAAGGTGTTATGTAGAGGCTCATGGATCAAGAGTGGAATTTGTCCATCCCGATGATGGATAGATATACTCTAGGCCCTCTCGGTGAGATCACATTAGTTAGCTTGCAAGCAAGTGATGAGATCACTAGAATGTTATATCACGGGAACAAGAAAAGAGTACATGTCGGTAACGAGATCAAACTAGGTATGGAGATACCGATGATCGAATCTCGGACATGTAATATATCGCGAGACAAAGGTATTAAGTTACCAGAGTAAAAGGTTCTCACGATCACAAGAAGTCATCGTTGAATGTGTGGGAGTCAGTATGGATCTCCAGGTCCCGCTTATGATTATTGATCCGAGAGGGGTCTCGATCATGTCCACATTATTCGTGAACCTTAGGGTGACACACTTAAGAGACATCGACACCATTTGGAACAAATATATTCTAGACGAAAGAATTACAAAGCACATGAATTATTTCACTAGACACCGGAATTGTTTCGGGTGAAATTGCTTCTGCATGTGAAATTGAATACTAGCAAGAGGTTTTATGTGAATGTTTGTTAATTAATGTAATTGACATAATTCTAAATAAATAAAAGGAGTTTTATTTAAAGAGAGATTACACTATATTTGTTGGAAATTTAATGGGAATTTGAGTGGAGAATATGGAGGGACTTTTGGTGAGTGGGAGCTCCACTCACATGAATGGAGGAAGGGGTGGGGGCAGCCACCATGGCCGCCGGACACACCCCTTGGGGTGCCCCCTCCTCCTATAAAAGGCCACATACTCCCTTTCTCACACTCGCACCTCCTCGTGAAGGATCTCTCTCACCCTCTAGTTTATCCCCCATGGTCTTGGACTAGCGAGATACATGTTCCCGGTGGATTTTTCGTTTGGAAAGAGTTGTTGCTTCCGCTGCCTCGCTGGAGCAAGGAGGCAGAGGTTATTCGGTGGCTTGAACGCGTGTGCGAGCACGGATGTGCTGCTGATTTGTGGCGCTAGACTTCTTCTCGATCTTGAGATCGGCAATCGTTCGTCTACATCATCCACGAGTACAACCTCGTTAAACTTTGTCGGTCTACAAGGGTATGTTCTCTATGGATGTATATCCACCTATTGGTTGTATCTATTAGATAGATCTTGGCACTTAGTTATTCCCATCGTAGGAAAAAAATTGTTTTTATGCTGCGAACCCTACAGTGGTACCAGAGCCGGATCTATGCGTAGATTCTTTGCACGGGTAGTACACATATGATTATGTGGGCGATGATTATCATGTTATTTCTTATTGCTTATACTTTGGATATTGGTGGCATAGTGGGATGAAGCGGCCCGGACAAACTTTATATGTCCTCGCACATGAGACCTGTTCCACGCTTGACATGCAACTAGTTTTGCATGAGTGGCTAGCGGGTTTCTACCTCTCCTACTATAGTCAATATCTGATTTACAACGAGTTGTTAATAATTTGGTTATCATCGTTGTGGTTCCATGTTTATAGGTAAGAACGGTTCTATCTTCGAAAGCCCTAAGCCACGTAAAACTTGCAATGGATAAACTAGAAGCGTCTAGTTTAGATTGTTGTTGGGCTAGTGTCATAATATGGTAATGTTCTAAGTTGATGTATTGTTGATACTCTTACAACACACCTAATGTGTAAGTTCCAAAGACCTTGGCCTTACATACAAAGGAATGATAAAGATCATACCACGATGCACATGATAGTGATCAAGTGCAAGAACCATATCATTTCACTTTTCACATATGATGTTTTTTCATCTTATATTACTTGTTTGGCATTTTATTAGCATTATAAGATGATGCCTCATTTAGATATCAAGATAAAAATGTGTTCTCCCTTAAGTATGCATCGATTATGTTTTGCCGCTTCAAGACATCACGTGATGATCGGGTGTACTTGAATCCACGATCATATTTTGGGTGTAAGACAGTTTTACACACGGAAAATACTAAAGTTCTTACTTGACGAGCCTAGCATGTACAAACATGGCCTCAGAACACGGACCAAAAGGTTAAGCATGAGTCATATATTTGATATGATGCCAATATAGATGCTTGCCTTTGAAGCTACACCGACGCGCATGATGATCGGACTTGGTGTAGTGGATTTGGTTCATGTAATCACCAAAAAGACAAGGGGGTGTCGTTTTTGAGTGGGAGTTCATTCATAATTTTGATTAGTTGAACTCGATCTATCATAAACTTAGTCTAAACTTTACAAATTCTGTTGTAGATGGAACCACCTTCTTTTAATTTCAATGTGTTCATGGAGAAAGAGAAACTTGCGACGAATGGTAGAAAATTTACCAACTGGGCCATGAATTTGAGGATTCTCCTCTCTGCTGCACAAAAGCAATATGTGCAAGAAGCGTCGCTAGGCCCCCACCATTTGATGATGTCCCTGATGAGGAAAAGAATGCCTATTTGACTCGTTAGGAGGACCACAACTTAGTTCATTGTGGCATACTGTATGGGCTAGAGGCAGAACTTTGAAAGCGTTTCGAAAACGGCAATTCCTTTGATACAATGGGTGATTTGAAAATGATTTTCGACACCCATGCTGCTATAGGGAGTTATAATGCTTCTGAAAAGTTCTTTAGCTGCATGATGGAAGAGAACAACTCTGTTAGTGAGCACATACTCAAAATGTCTGGGTACGCCGATAAGCTTGTGTCCTTCGGAATAACGATTCCCATTGAATTAGGCATACATCGTGTTCTCCAATCTCTGCCACCTAGCTACAAGAGCTTCGTGATGAACTATAACATGCAGGGCATGAAGAAGTCTCTTCCCGAGCTTCTATCAATGCTTAAGACTGCAGAGGTGGAGATCAAGAAAGAACATCAAGTGTTGATGATCAATAAGACCACTGGTTTCAAGAAGGGGGAGAAGGGTGGAAAATTTGTTGTTGCGCCTGAAAATAAATCCCGACCTGGCCCTAAGTCTGATACCGAGTGCTATTATTGTAAGGGGACTGGCCAGTGGAAGCGCAACTGCCCCAAGTATTTGGCAGACAAGAAGGCCGGCAAGGCAAACAAAGTTATATATGATATACATGTTATTGATGTGTAATTTGTTGGAGATATGCCCTAGAGGCAATAATCAAAGTAGTTATTATTATATATTTGTGTTTATGATAAATGTTTACATTCATGCTATAATTGTATTAACCGGAAACATTAATACTTGTGTGATTTGTAAACTAGTTAGAGTCCCTAGTGAAGTCTCTTTGTAACACTAGCTTGTTGGTTAATAGATGATCATGGTTTCTTGATCATGAACATTGAGATGTTATTAACAACAAAAACATATCATTAGGAGAATGGTGTGATGGACATACTCCTATAGATAAGCGTAGCATAAAGATCAAGTCATTTCAATAGTTCAATTGCTATAAGCTTTCAGATACGTAGTAACCTAATTCCTTCGACCATGAGATCATGCTAATCACCATCACCGGATGGATGCTTTGATGCCATCAAACACCACTTCGTAACTAGTTGGTTATAAAGGTGGCATTGAGTATTCGGAAAGTATGTGTTGAGGCAGATGGATCAAGAGTGGGATTTGTCCATCCATATGATGGATAGATATACTCTAGGCCCTCTCGATGGAATGTCATCCAATTAGCTTGAAAGCATATGACTGGCTCACAAGGGATCACATATCACAGGAACAAGTAAAGAGTACTTATCGGTAACGAGGTTGAACTAGGTATGCAGAGATACCGATGATCAAACCTCGGATAAGTAAAATATCACGAGACAAAGGGAAATTGGTATCATATGTAAATGGTTCATTCGATCACAAAGTAATCGTATAAATATGTGAGAGCCATATGAATTTCCAGATTCCTCTATTGGTTATTGATCGGAGAAGACTCTCGGTCATGACTGCATAATTCACGAACCGTATTGAGACACACTTAAGGATTCCATGTTTTTAGTAGATATGGAATGTGAGTTGATGGGGATATGCCTACCGGGGTATACCCAGCAAGACGTTTCCGACTGGACTAGGTGCCAGCGAGTGGGCCTGCAGGACGGCGACTGGATCAAGATCTGGCGTGGACTCAAGCGACTGGAAGCTGAAGGCCCAGAAGCGTAGATAGGACCAGTAGGATTAGGTTAAAGGATCGCTGAAACCTTAACTGATTCGGTTGAGATCTGTAAACCCTAGGGAGGTGAGTCTATATAAACCTCCCTAGAGGACGCATAGAGGATACGTTCCATCATACACCCAAGCGACTCGCTGCCTAGCCGCCGAGCTCGCCCCATTGTACTCTCACCATAATACAATCTAGCAGGAGTAGGTCTTTACCCTCCGGGGGCCGAACCTGGGTAAATTCTTGTGTCTCCGCCCTCATCTCGCACCGCAGATGGCTGGCCGCCCTTGCCCCATGTTCTACTACTCGCTGCCGATTGCAGCATCTGCCGTGGTCGTTCCCACGACAGTGGCGCCCACCGTGGGGACTGGCTGGTCAGGCCGGTGTTCTGCGGCAAGATCCAATCTTCCCATCAACGAGACGATCGCCACCGGACGAATGATTGCGATCGGCGAGATGATCTAGATCTTGCCGAGCAGCTACGTCCTGGCGGTGCGACCCGTCACGCGCAGCATGATCCTGCCGGTCGACACGATCAGCCTCTTCATCGGCCTCACCGACGTCATCGTCTCGGAGGACTCGGCTCGCATTCGCGAGTCGCCGCCACGCGACCGGCTCTCTGAGAGCCAGGTCCGCACGATCCACCGCCTCGCCTCTGAGTACGACTCGGCCCGCAGCAACGCGGCCGAAACCATCGCGTCCGCGGAAGACGCGTCCCTTAACGACGACGCCGATTCGGCGACCCCGACATCACTCGCCGGGTCACCCACGGGCTCCATCATCCAGGTCTCCAACGTTGGAGACTTCGAGGATCCCTCTATCCTTGGGATCTTCGACTTCGACTCCGGGTCGGAGAACTCCGCCGACCTCCATGATGGAACCGGCCGCCACGCCGCGACCTACATGGCGACTGGCGCCGACCCGCTGGAAGATCCATTCTCCATGCCGATCCCCCAACACAACGGCAACGGAGGTCGAGGAACTCCGCCTGAAACTGGCGGAAGCAGTCCGCAGGAACAAGCCGAGCGCGAAAAATTTCGCCTCGAGCAGGTAACAGCGCAGGAGCTGTCGCGCTACCACCAGCTCCGAATCAGGTCGCGTCTGAACCCCACTGTCCAGGGGCGCGCCCTGAATTTCGACGATGAGAACGACCCGGCCCGCGCGGCCGAGCGCGCGATCTGCGAGAACGCGCCACCAGGAGGAAGCGCTCGACCCCCACCAGGCTCAACGGCCAATGGCACCCCGCCACCACCCAACCGCGCACCCCCCAGGGACCAGCCGCGGATCGTGGTCTCCTCACGGGAGCGAGACGCGAACAGCCTACCGCTGTTCTCCACCTCAATGGACAACCTCGTCGCGGGCCGAGCAGCAGTCGACAACATCGCCTTGCAGATCCAGTACGCCAAGGCCCTGCTCGCAAAAGCGGTCGAGCAACAAAACACAGGCGTGGACTCATAGGGTCGGATGTACTCGTGTTCGTCGGGCAGCAGAGCGGCCTCAAGCGGCCGCCCCGTGGCGGCAAACACCCTCAACCGCCCGCCACCCGAACCACTACAGCTCCAACACCAACCCGCGAACGCGGCACTATCCACCAACGACCCCCGGCCGGCGACCAACTTCGTCGCCGCCAACGGTCAACCCGTCGACGCCCGCACCCACATCATCAACAACCAGAGCTGGCGCGCACGCCAGCCCGACGACCTGCGGCACACTCTCACCAACCGCCACGACGGCGAGCCGAGGGGGTCGCTAAGCCGACTCGGGCCCCGGTGCTTCGGACCGATGATCCGAGGCGAGAGATACCCGGCGAACTTCAAAGCGCCGAAGGAAATAGAGAAGTACGACCCCTCGTACGACCCCTCGTACGATCCCTCCGTGTGGCTGGTACCTACCTCATGGCGATGGGAATCGCCGGCCACACCGATCTACTAGCCGCCCGCTACCTTCTCCTAATGATGGAGGGAGCGTGCAGGCAGTGGATCAACACTCTTCCCGCGGATAGCATCGACTCCTGGGAAGAGATGCGCGACGCCTTCGTCAGACACTTCGAGGGCTCTTACACCCGTGCCACCACCATCGAGGACCTAGAACGATGCATCCAGGGACCTCGCGAGTCGACCCGCAGCTGGGTCCAACGGTGGCAAGAACTGTGGTACAACGCGGTTGGTATCCACCCAGACACTGCGATCCACTGCTTCAAGACCTCGTGCCGCTACGAGCCCCTGGTCGCCAAGCTCAAACGAGCGTACCGCACACTCGACAACATAGAGGATCTCCTGGAGATCGCTAAAAGGTACGCGGAGGAAGACCCAAACCAAGAAACCGACGACGAGTCAGGAGGACAACGCCGCACGAGCGGCAATGACAACGGAAGACGATCCGATCTACGCTATAGCAACACTCGCCTCACCGGCAAGCGCCGCAGTGACGGGCGAGTTGACTTCCTCGCCAACGCTAGATATGCGCAGCGCGAGCCCAAGAGCTTCCGCCGCGACGGGGGGCAACGCCGCGACGGTGGCAACTACAAGGCGAAGCCGAGGTTCGCCCCCGCGGCCCTTCTTAACCAACCTTGTGTATTTCACAGCAGGGAAGGAAAGCCCATTACGCACACGACCGCTGACTGCCATTCTCTCAAGGAGATCGAGAAGGCACGGCGCGCGCGGGAAGACCCCGACAATAACCCGCCAAACGGCGGAAAATTCGGCAGCATGGCCGGATCGCTCCACACCTTCACAGGCTTCAACACGAAGCGCGAGAAGAAGGTCATCGCCCGCGCCGTCACCGTCAACACGGTGGCCTAGGTGGACGTCCCCCAGTTCCTTAACTGATCTGAGCAACCAATCACTTGGAGCCGCCAGGACCACTCGCCACAAATCGAGTACCCATGCCGAGTCGCCCTGGTGGTCAAGCCCAAGGTGGGAGACTACTGGCTCCCCAAGACATTGATGGACGGCAGCAGCTCCATCAACATCCTGTACCTGGACACCTTCAGGCGACTGCGGGTCCCGCAGTCGATGGTCGAGACGACCTACACCATGTTCCACGACATCGTCCCCGGTCGGAAGGCGTACCCGATCGGCATGGTCACGCTGCCAGTCACCTTTGGCACACCGGAAAACTTTCGCACCGAGCGGATCGTCTTCGAGCTGGTGCCCTTCGACAGCCCCTACCACTGCGTCCTGGGGCGCCAGACGTTCGCCAAGTTCATGGGGGTGCCCCACTACGCGTACAACACGATGAAGCTCCCCAGACCGTGCGGCGTCATCACCATCCACGGCGACCCCGACATGGCCGCCGAGTGCGAGGCCAAAGGAGCTGAACTCGCCGACGCCGTTATCGCGGCAGAGGCCAACCACGCTGACGAGCTCGCCAAGTACGCGAGCAGGGTCAACAACGATGACCCCACCATACTCAAGAAGCCCAACTCGGAGGGCGGCAACACCTCAACCTTCGAGGCAACGACGCATACCCGCACCGTCGAGCTGGTCCCAGGCGACTCTAGCCAGACGGTGACGATCGGGACGGGCATGAGCCCAGCATAGGAAGGCGCGCTCATCGAGTTCCTCCGTGAGAACAGGGATATCTTCGCATGGAAGCCCTCTGACATGCCTGGTGTCCCTAGGGAACTCGCTGAGCACAAACTCAACGCAGACCCCAAAGTGCGACCTGTAAAGCAGTCGCTGCGGCCCTTCAATGAAGAGCGCCGCCGAGCCATCACCGAGGAGGTGCAACGTCTACTCGCTGCAGGCTTCATCCGGCCAATCAAGTACTCCAAGTGGCTGGCAAACCCAGTCCTGGTCGAGAAGAAAAATGGGACCTGGAGGATGTGTATCGATTACACAAACTTAAACAGCGCCTGCCCGAAGGAGCAATTCGTCCTCCCGCGGATCGACCAAATAATCGATTCCACCGCGGGCTCGGAGTCGCTATGCTTCCTCGACGCCTACTCTGGGAACAACCAGATCAAAATGGCCGTTGAGGACGAAGAGAAGACGGCGTTCATCACGCCATTCGGAGCCTTCTGCTACACTGCCATGACCTTCGGCCTAAAGAACGCCGGGGCGACCTACCAGCGGTGTATGCAGGAGTGCCTTGCGAGCCAAATTGGCCGCAATATCCACGTCTACATCGACGACGTGGTGGTGAAGTCCGCTCGCTAGAGCGACCTACTCGTTGACCTGGCGAAAACATTCGCCAACCTGCGGAAGTACAAGATAAAGCTAAACCCAGGCAAATGCACCTTCGGTGTACCAGCGGGGCAGCTACTGGGATACGTCGTCTCCAAGCGCGGGATCGAGGCGAACCCCACCAAGATCGACACGATCGCTCGACTCGGCAAACCCGAGTGCCTGCGCGACGTCCAGAAGCTGGCCGGGCAAGTCGTGCTCTCAGTCGCTTCATCCCCCGATTGGGCGAAAAGGCGATGCCCCTCTACCGCCTGATGCGCAAGAATCCCACCTTCCAGTGGGACAAGGAGGCGGACGATGCGCTCCGCGACCTCAAGAAGGTGCTACTCGTAGCACCGCTACTCGCCGCACCCGTCGACAAGGAACCCATGCTGGTCTATGTCGCGGCTTCCGAGCGCGTCGTCAGCGCCGTCATGGTCGTCGAGCGACCAGTGGAAGGAAAGGAGCGCCCGATGCAGCGACCAGTGTACTACATCAGCAAAGTCCTCACCGAGTCGCGCCAGCGCTACCCGCAATACCAGAAACTGGTATACACGATCTTCAGAGCACAACGGCGACTGCCACACTATTTCCAGGAGCACCCGATAACGGTCATCTCCTCAGCAGCGTTGCAGGACATCATCCGCAACCGTGAGGCGACCGGGCGAGTCGCTAAGTGGGCCGTCGAGATCGGCGTCCACAACATCAAGTACGATCCATGCAAAGCGATCAAGTCGCAGGCTCTCGCGGACTTCATCCCCGACTGGGAAGAGGCCCAGCAGCCAGAAAAGCTGCCATACCTCTATTACTAGAGCTTACACTTCGACGGCTCCAAGAACACGGACGACGCGGGAGAAGGGATCGTGTTAACTTCTCCAAAGGGCGACAAGCTCCGCTATGTCCTCTGCCTCGACTTCACCTCCTGCACCAACAACATGGCCAAGTACGAGGCGCTACTCCACGGCATGCGAGCTGCCAAGGAAATGAACGTCAACCGCTTGCGCTGCTACGGAGACTCCGACCTCGTCGCCGGGCAAGTCGCTGGCACCTGCGACGCCATCTCCCCCACCATGGAGGCATACCGCCAAGCAGTGGACAAGCTGGGTGGACACTTCGCAGGCTACTCCGTCGAATGGATTGACAGGCGGAAGAACGAGGAGGCCGATGCACTCTCTCGCATCGGCTCGGCTCGACTCGCACCACCCGCTGGCGTCTTCCTCGACACCATCACCAAGCCTTCCGTCTCTCCCCCAAGGGAGATCGACATCGGAATCCCGCTGCAACCAGAGGCGGCCCTGGTCGCGCTTATCGCCGAACCAGATGACTGGACCATGCCGTACACTGCCTACTTGGAGGGAGGCACCCTGCCAGCAGATGAAACGGATGCCTAGATGATAGCACGCCGCTGCAAATCCTTCGTCATCATCAACGGCGAGCTCCACAAGCGCAGCGTGACCGGCGTGTTCCAACGCTGTGTTCAACCCGCTGAAGGACGCAAAATCCTCCAAGACATCCACTCCGGCGACTGCGGCCACCACGCCGGCGCCCGCTCTCTGGTCGCAAAGGCTATGCGACACGGCTTCTACTGGCCCACCGCACACACAGACACTGTCGACATTGTCCAGCGGTGTGTCGGATGCCAGAAGTACGCCAACCAGACCCACGTGCCGAGCTCGGCGCTCAAGAAAATCCCCATCACCTGGCCGTTCACCGTGTGGGGCATGGACATGGTAGGCCCTTTTCAAAAAGGCCCCCTCCGGCTTCACCCACCTCCTAGTCGTAGTCGACAAATTCACAAAATGGGTGGAGGCCAAGCCAGTCTGCAAATGCGACGGGAAGACCGCCACCAAGTTCCTACACGAGCTCATCTATCGCTACGGGTTCCCAAACAGCATCATCACGGACAAAGGCACCAACTTCGCCAAAGGAGCCATGGCCGAGTTCTGCGAGGAACATCACATCCGACTCGACCTCGCCTCAGTCGCTCACCCGGAGTCCAACGGCCAGGCGGAACGAGCCAACCAGAGCATCCTCCATGGCCTGAAGCCACGGCTCCAAGTACCACTCGAGCGCACCGCCGGGTGCTGGGTTGAGGAGCTACCCTCCGTTATTTGGTGCATTCGCACCTCCGTCAACAGGTCGACAGAATTTACACCCTTCTTCATGGTGTACGGCGCCGAGGCAGTCACGCCCACCGACCTCGAGCACGACTCGCCGAGGGTGGTCAACTACACGGAGGCTGCAAATGAAATCGCACGACAAGACGGAGTCGACCAGCTCGACGAGGCACGCGACCTAGCTCGCTCCTGCACCGCCATCTACCAGCAAGGGCTCCGCCGCTACCATAGCCGGCGAGTAAGGACTCGCACCTTCCAGGAAGGCGACCTGGTACTACGCCTCATCCAGGACAAGAAGGGCATGCACAAGCTCTCCCCCCGTGGGAGGGACCATTCACCATCGGGCGAGTCCTAGGCAACGATGCCTACTACCTCACCGATGTCCGAGGAGACGGGAAACTCGACGTCAAGCGACCGTGGAATGTAAACCTCCTACGGAAGTTCTACTCCTAGAACTCCATACATGTACCCTCCACCTGCTATGAAATAAAACAGATCGGTTACCGCAAATTGCGTCTACTCTCCATGTCTTGTGCCACTCGCACTCGTAATAACAGCGTTAAGCTATTCGCAGAAGTCAACCTTTGGTAAAGCGACCGGCATGGCCAAGTAGTGCGGTACAAGGACACTGGGAGACCCCAGACCTTGTAACGTCCACGAAAAACGCCAACCCGGAGCCCCATTGGAGTCGCCTAGCCCGACTGGCTTACCGAGCCAAGAAAACTGCCCTTGCTCCTCACAGCAACCAAAGTCACCCGCATCCTCGGCACATCGACTCGAACAGCCAAGTACCACGCTCGGAGACTAACGTCCGGTCAAATACGAGTGGCTAGGGAAAAACGCCCAGTACGAGAACGTGCCCAGGACTCGCCATGCGACTGATCCTTCGGGTCAGGCAGGAGTGACGCGCTCACTCTAACGCGCTTAGTCCTCACCTACCTTGGAGCTGCGACTAGAACCACCAAGTACCACGCTCGGGGACTCGGCTACCCGACCTCGTTCGCGCATGGGAAAACGGTCAAGTAAAGAGCACCCACGGGAGTCGCCCAGCGACTGGCTCTCCGAGCTCTGGCGACTCGACCTCAATAGCGAAACCATTGACAAAACACTCAAAATTGCAAACACATAAGAAACGAGGTAAACCCCATAAAAAGGGCAGACGCGCTCGGGGACTCGTCCAATCAGCATTCAAAATCGCGAAACAATTCACAAAACAACACGAATTTTCATTACATCATAACAAAGTCGTTCCAAAATATAAGATAAGTCCAATGGCTATTTTTTACTAACGCCCCAGGGCACAAAGCTTCTACTCCGCAGGTTTCGACGCCGACTCGCCGCCACCCCTGCGGTTGCGAATGAAGGGCACGTACGGGTTCGACGGGTACGTCGTTAACTCACCCGCCATCGCTGCACGGAATGGCTGCTCGACTTTGAAGTCCCGGTGATTCGGCCCGGGATCGTTGGGTGCGACAGTCGTCTCCTGATAGGGGAGGAGGTCGCCCATCGCCCAAACGCGATCGAAATACACCGAGGCCCGGTCCGTCAGCTTCAGCACCTCGGCGATCTCCACAGAGCCCGTCGACGAGGGGTAGCCACTCGTCACATCATCAAGGTCAAAGTCCTCCGGGAAATGGGCAAGCCCAAGGCTGAGCGCCGTCGTCGCCCCGCGCCGGAACGCCGACCATGTCATGAACTCGACGACTGCCGGAGCCTTCTCCAGATAACGCCATACCTCGACGAGGTCGCTAGGAATCACTTCCGTGGGCGATATCTCCTGCAGATACGCTCGAATGCAGGCCGCGGAGAACGCGGCCGAGTCGACCAGAGTGGTCACACACTGTCGCGCATCGTATGACTGCGCCTCCTCCGAGCTGTCAATAATCCGGCCTGTGGACAGAAGCCTGCAGTAAGTACACCAACGATTCCACAATGTATCTGTTGCAGGCAGAGGAAGAAAGGTTTACCAATGAGAGGACGGCAGAGGCCCGTGATGAAGCTTTGAAGCGAGGAAAAGTCATTATGCAGCCCAACAACGAGTGCATCAGACACCTTCCTTTCTTCAGCGGCAGCTGTCATAGCAGCTTTCGCTCGCCCCTCCGCCGAGCTCGCCTCGGCCTTCGCTTCCTTGAGCTCACGCTCCAGATCAGCGATCCGCTTCTCGGCCCTGCTCAAAGCAGATTGAGCCGCCGTCAGGTCACCCACCGGGACAAGGCCCCGGCGGACCTCCTCCGCCTTGGCTGCAATTGCTTGGAGTCCCTTGTTCGTCTCCTGGACGGCAACAAGTTCCTTCTCCATGCGACACTTTGTTGCAAGCCGATCGGCCGATTCGCGCTGCAGGCCCTGCGCACAAACTAAACCGTCAACAACATCGAAAATCCTAAGTGCCCACCCGCTGAAATTCAGCGACTAAGCACTCGGGGACTGGAGATCGAAAATCCTAAGTGCCCACCTGCTGAAAATCAGCGACTAGGCACTCGGGGACTGGACGTTACAAAAACACTAAGAATCCGACCACTGAAATTCAGTGACCCGATCCTCGGGGACTGGACATACCTGGATGGCTGCGCCGAGCATTCCGTGAAGCTGCGACCGGAGTGTGTCCGCGACGCTGCTCGACCTCCGTCTCGGCGACCCCAGGCGTCTGGCTCGTTGGCGCCGCACCACTCGCTGTGGCCGCCTTGGCCATGAAACAGGGGAAAGTTGTAGCAGACGTCGCGACGCCACTAGGAGCCGGCTCGGCCACTTCGGGCAAGGAAACAACCTGCTTGGTCTTCGAGTCCACTTCCGCCGCAGTCGGAGGTTCGCTTGGAGCAACCGCCGTGTCATCAGAGACCGTGACGACGTCGTCTCCTTTTGCCCTCTTGGCACTGTCTACGGGAGCAGCGACTTCGTCATTTTTCCTCTTTCTTGAGGGGTCCTCCTCGGTGACAACTGGCGGAACCTTGGGCACGGAAGGATGGCCGATCTTTTTAACTCCAGTACTGTGAAACAATGATATGAGTAAAATTGTCCGATTACGACGGAAGACAAGCAGATGAACAAGACTTACTTGGCGACTGGTATGAACCACAGACCCGTGCGGATGCTGGCTGGCTTCTCCAGCTCGGGCCCCAACTTCCGACTGAGGCCCATCTCGAACACATCGTGTGCCCAAGACACAGAGGGCCTCTTCGAAGACGAGGCCGCGGCAGGAGCCTCCGTGATGACATCTGCGGGAGCTTTCCTGGGAGGCGAAGTTGTTGCGGCTGGAGTAGCCCCCAACCCAGAGACCGGGGCGAATGGGGGTGGAAGCGATGCCATAGGTACCTCATCCAGGGGAGCGGCAGCATCCGGTGCTAGGGTCTTGCGCGCCGCTTCGCCCTTAGCTGAGCTGGTGGCGTCAGAACTGGTCGCAAAACGGGGCGGAGACGTCTGCTTCGCCGGCTTCGTCTTCCTCCTCGGTGGAGCCTTCACCTCCTCCTTCTTCTTCTTCTTCTTCGACGGCGTGGCCTCATGATGTGAGGTGTGCTCGGGAAGCTCGTCGTCGTCGTCATCGTGAGGTTCGAGGCTTCTACTCGCCTCGAGTTCGCGCTGATGCTGCCCGTGAGTCTTGCAAATCGTCGGGGCAGCGTCTTCCATGGGCTCGTCGTCATCGTCGTCGTTGTCATCACCCTCGTCGCTCACGATGTTGCCTTTGGCGGGTGGCGACTCGCTCCCGTCCTGGACGGACGAGCTTGAGTTCTCGTCGTCTGCGGGTGGGAGCCACCCTTCCACCACTTGGAACAACTACAACCAGCATGAGACAATGTCAGCATAACCGCGAATGCATCGTCTACAATTGCGAATGGTGGCAAAATGGCGACTAACCGTCGGAGCTGGGCGCCTTGCGGTATAGGGGGCGACCCCGGCCTTCGCATCCAGGTATGCCGCCGGGGTTATCTTCTTTAGGGCCAGGGTGTATTCTTCGAGCCTCCACTCAGCGAGGCAGGACTTCATCGGGTCATCCCTACCCGTATACTCGTACATGTAATGGTTGCGGCGGGCCAAAGGCACAAGCCTCCGCCCGAACCAGCAATTGTAAAGGTTAATGGTTTGGAGGCCCTTCTTCTTTAGACCGCGGATGGTTTGAAGCATTTCGTCGACAACCGTCCGCTGATCTAGCGGGAGCTTGCCGACCTGGAGTCGACGCGGTTCAGGCCGGTCGGCGGAATACCTTGGAAGTGCCACCTCGCCGTCTGGAGTCGACTCGATGACGTAGAACCAGGATTTCTTCCATTCGCTTGCCGCCTTGGCGAGCAGCATCAGGTCGAAGAATGACGCCTTCGACTTCAACTGGAACGTCAGGCCACCCGCAGCCAGCATCGGGCCGCCTGATTCTTCGCGTCTGATCCTCCCGTGGAACAGATCTTGCCACAAGGGGAAGTAGGGCCTACATCCCAGATATCACTCGCAGAACGCCACGAAAATGGCAAGCTGCTCGATGCTATGCGGGCCTAGGTCCGACGGTTGGATCCCGTAGTAGGCGCAGAAGCGCCGGAAGAAGAGAGAAGTGGGAAACCCTAGCCCCCGCTCCAGGTGGTTGGTGAAGCAGATGAATTCTCCCTCGCGCGGGTCCAGAGTCACTTCTCCGGCCGCGGGGATGCACCATCTGCCGGCGCGCAGGATCCCGGCCTCCTCGAAGGACGCCAGTAGCTCCCTAGTACACTTGGATCTGCCCCATGATTCGGTGGAGGGGGCCATTGGTCAGAAGGTCGTGGAGGTCGGGGCTCTCTGGATTGGTTGGATCGCGATGCGGAGTGGAAAACGAAGATGGGCGAAATCAGAGGAAGGACGAAGGAGTGTCTCCCCGTTCGCCTGTCATTCTCCTTATATAGCGGTTGCTACCCGCCAATTTCGGGAGCCGTTACTATACGGTGATTACGCCAAAGTTACCGTTGGATTACCCCAATGGCTAGTTTGGGCCCCACTTGACGGTCCAACTTCATCCATTCGACCCGTCGCTCCGCGCGACTCGACGACTTGCCGACCCGATCACTACAACAGTTACTGAGTATTCGCCGACCCGATCACTACAACAGTGACTGAGTATTCGCCGACCCGTTCGCCGAGCTGCGACCCGATCGGTCGCCGTTATTGCGACTAGAATAACAAGTTTTTCCTTTATTCAGGAGTCCGCCGCCGATTCGACTGGGCATTCGCATTGGACCCGTATACACCGACTGCCAACAAACACCTGCGACCAATCAACGACGGCCTCGGAGACTACTGATGGGAATATGCCTACCGGGGTATACTCAGCAAGACGTTTCCGACTGGCCCAGGTGCCAGCGAGTGGGCCTGCAGGACGGCGACTGGATCAAGATCTGGCGTGGACTCAAGCGACTGGAAGCTGAAGGCCCAGAAGCGTAGATAGGCCCAGTCGGATTAGGTTAAAGGATCGCTGAAACCTTAACTGATTCGGTTGAGATCTGTAAACCATAGGGAGGTGAGTCTATATAAACCTCCCTAGAGGACGCATAGAGGATACGTTCCATCATACACCCAAGCGACTCGCTGCCTAGCCGCCGAGCTTGCCCCATTGTACTCTCACCATAATACAATCTAGCAGGAGTAGGTCTTTACCCTCCGGGGGGCCAAACCTGGGTAAATCCTTGTGTCTCTGCCCTCATTTCGCACCGCAGATGGCTGGCCGCCCTTGCCCCATGTTCCACTACTCGCTGCCGATTGCAGCATCTGCCATGGTCATTCCCACGACATGAGTAAGAAGACCGAATGTTGTTCGGAGTCTCGGATGGGATCCGGGATATCACGAGGAGATCCGGAATGGTCCGGAGTATAAGATTCACATAAGGAAAGTCCAATTCCAGAGTTCGGGAATGATTCCAATGTTTTCACCGGAATGATCTAGAAGGGTCTAGAAGGTTCATCGATCCGAAAGGGGAAGGGTACATGAATGTGTCATGACAAAGTGGAATGGTTGCTCATGTCCTAGGTCACTAGGCTGGCAAATAAAATAGAGAAATCAAACTCCAAAATTGAAAGTCCAAAGGCAAGTTTGAAAAGTGAAACTGGGATAATGTTTCCTGGTGGAGGGAGGAGAGGGAACCTCCTCTCCCTCCACCACGCGCCAAGGAGGAGAGGGCATTTGGGGAGGATTCGACCTCTCCTCCCTAGCTACCCCTCCCTCTCATAAATAGAGGGGAGGGGGCTGCCCCCAAGACATAACCACCACAACAACCCCAACCCCACGAGCCCGCCGCTGCGCCACCGCCGCTAGCCACGCCGGCCTCTAAACCCTAGAACGTCGAGGAACCCTTCAACTTTTCCCTACCCGCTCCGACTTAAGGTGAAGCCCTGCGGGATCTTCCCTGTAATCCCGACACCACGCCGTCGTGCTACTAGAATTGCGAGGACAGAACTACAACCTTCGCTGCCTGCTGGAACAAGGGAGAGGAAGGTCTTCATCAAGTACCGAACATGCGACCGACTACGAGAGCGCTACCAGAATGTAGCGCCGGAAGGATCGTCTACGTGATCTTGAGATCGATAAGTGAACGAATACATCACCCACGAGAATCTGCTCTCGTTAACCGCTTTGGAATCTTCGAGGGTGAGTACTCTAATCGACTCGTTGCTACAATCTAGTAGACAGAGCTTGGCTTGTGTGTGTTCATGCGGCAGAAATTTTTTGTTTTCCATGCTACGAACCACTACAGTGATACCAGAGGCGTGTCTATATGTAGATCTGTTGCACGAGTAGAACACAATGGTCATTGTAGGCGGTGGTGCTTTTATTATCAATTGCTTCTTGTGTACTTTGCATCTTGCGGTATGGTGGGATGAAGCGGCCCGGGCTAACCTTACATGACATCATTCATGAGACTTGCTCCACTCTCAACATGCAACTTGTATTGCATAAGTGGCTTTGCAGGTGTCTGTCTCTCCCATCATAGTAAAGATTCAATTTACAACGGGAACTTGATAGTTCAAACATCAACATTGTGGTTCTTGTTCGTAAGTTAGAACGGTACTTATTCAAATCCCCAAACCACGTAATATATGCAAAGAAAATTAGAGGAATCTAACTTTGTTTTACAGGGGTGTGCTATAATGTGATATGGCCATGATTGTGATTATATATGATGTATGCAATGTTCCTTACAGTAAGTCGGCAATCGGCAGGAGCCTTATGGTTGTCTTTTAATTTCGTTAAGACCTGCATGTCTATTATTCAAAGTAGTTCTAATAGTTGATGCTGGTGGACGACAACCATGGAGCGGTGCCATTGACCTTGACGCCACGCCGGTGATGATGGAGATCATGTTCATTCTTGAAGATGGAGATTGGAAGCACATGAAGAAAGGCCATATCATATCACATATTTTGAATTGCATGTGATGTTAATCCTTTTTTGCATCTTGTATTGCTTAGATTGCGACGGTAGCATTATAAGATGACCCCTCTCACAAAATTATCAAGTAAAGTGTTCACCCTTAGTTAGCACCATTACCAAGACTCGTCGTTTTGAAGCACCACGTGATGATCGGGTTTGATAGAATCAACGTGTGCATACAATGGGAGCAAGCCAGATTTGGCCATGTAGAAACTAAGGTTTATCTTGACGAGACTATCATGTACAAACATGGTCTCAGAACACGGATCACCGAAAGGTAAAGCATGAGTCATATAGTAGATATGATGAACATGTTGATTGTTCACCTTTGAAACTACATCATCTCTCGTGATGATCGGTTCTGATGTAGTGGATTTGGTTTGTGTGATCACTAAAAAAATGTGAGGGATATTGTTTTGAGTGGGAGTTCACCTAGGTTAATTTAACTATTAATTAGAGCTCAATTTGTCATAAACTTAGTCTAAACTTTAGCAAATATGTTGTAGATCAATGGAAGCCCCTACCATCAATTTTAATGCATTCCTAAAGAAAGAAAAGTTGAAAAACAATGGAAGCAACTTCGCGGATTGGTTCCACAATTTGAGGATTATCCTCAATACTGGTTAGTTGACCTATGTGATGGATGCACCGCTGGGTGACCCACCTGCAGAAGATGCTATCGATGATGAGAAAAATGTTTTCCGTACTCAGAACAGTCAGTACTCCATAAGTTCAGTGTGCTATCTTGTATGGTTTGGAATCGGAGCTTCAGAAAAGGTTTGAGAACTTTGACCCACATGATATTGTTCGTGAACTCAAAATGATATTTGAGGCTCACGCGGCACTTGAGAGTTATGAAGCTTCTGAAAAGTTCTTTAACTGCAAGATGGAAGAGGGCAGCTCCGTCAGTGAGCATGTGCTTAAGATGTCTAGGCATGCTAATAAGCTCGAGAGCTTAGGCATAATAATTCCTAATGCGCTGTGGATTCATCGTGTCCTCCAATCACTACCACCGAGTTACAAGAACTTTGTGATGAACTACAACATGTAGCGCATGGATAAGCGTTGCCCGAACTCTTCTCTATGTGGAAGTCTGCGGAAGTGGAGATCAAGAAAGAGCACCAAGTGTTGATGGTCAATAGACCACCAATTTCAAGAAGAAAGGCAAGCCTAAGAAAAAGGGAAACTTCAAGAAGGGCGGTAAGCAAGCTACCGCACCAACAAAAAAGACCAAGGCTGGGCCTAAGCCTGATACTGAGTGCTTTTACCGCAAGTGAGAAGGTCACTGGAAGCAGAATTGCCCCAAGTACTTGGCAGATCTGAAGAATGACAACATCAATAAGAAAAGTATATCCAATATACCTGTTATTGATGTGTATCTTTCTAGTAATTGTAGTAGTGCCTGGGTAATTGATACTGGTTCAGTTGCTCATATTTGTAACACGAAACAAGTGCTGTAGAATAAATGGGGACTAGCGAAAGACGAGGTGACGATGCGCGTTGGAAACAGATCAAAGGTTGATGTGGTCGCGGTTGGCATGCTCCCTCTTCATCTACCATCGGGATTAGTTTTATACTTAAATAATTGTTATTTTGTGCCTGTGTTGAGCATGAACATTATATTGGGATCTTGTTTATTGCGAGGCGGTTACCTGTTTAAGTCCGAGAATAATGGTTGTTCGATTTATATGAGTAATATCTTTTATGGTCATGCACCTTTGATAGATTGTATATTCTTATTGAATCTCGATAGTAGTGATACACATGTTCATAATATAGAAGCTAAACGTTTGAAATTGAGTGATAATTCTACATACATGTGGCACTGTCGTCTTGGTCACATTGGAGTGAAGCGTATGAAGAAACTCCATTCCGATGGACTTCTTGAATCACTTGATTTCAAATCACTTGAAAGATGTGAAGCATGTCTAATGAGTAAAATGACTAAGACTCCATTTTCTGGTATGATGGAGCGAGCTATGGACTTATTGGAAATCATACATACCGATGTGTGTGGCCCGGTGAGTGTAGCATCGCGTGGTGGTTATCGTTATGTTCTTACTTTCACGGATGACTTGAGTAGATATGGGTATATCTATTTCATGAAACATAAAGTTTGAGGAATTTCAAAGTGAAGTGGAGAGTCAACGTAACAAGAAGATTAATTTTCTACTATCTGATCGTGGAGGTGAATATCTAAGTTACGAGTTTGGCGAGCATTTGAATAAATGCGGAATACTTTCACAATTGACACCGCCGGGAACACCACAATGTAATGGTGTGTCTGAACGTCATAATCAAACTCTCTTAGATATGGTTCGTTCTATGATGTCACTTACAGATTTACCTTTGTCGTTTTGGAGTTATGCATTAGAAACAACCGCATTCACGTTAAATAGGGCACCATCTAAATCCGTTGAAATAACACCGTATGAATTATGGTTTGGGAAGAAACCTAAATTGTCGTTCCTTAAAATTTGCGGTTGCGAAGCTTATGTAAAGAAGTTACAGCCCGACAAGCTTGAACCCAAAGCAGAAAAATACGCCTTCATAGGATACCCGAAGGAAACTATTGGGTATACCTTCTATCATAGATCCGAGGGAAAAATCTTTGTTGCCAAGAATGGATCCTTTCTAGAGAAGGAGTTTCTCTCAAAAGAAGTGACTGGAAGGAAAGTAGAATTTGATGAGGTTGTCGAACCTTCTCTCAGATTTGAGAGTAGCGCAACCCCAGAGAAAGTTCCTGGGGCGCCTACACCAATAGGAGAGGAAGCTAATGATAAATATCATGAAACTTCGGTCAATGTTACTATGGAACCTCGCAGGTCGACGAGAACTCGTACCACTCCCGATTGGTATGATCCCGTTATGAGTGTCATGTTGGTGGACGACACCGACCACCCTGTGACGTATGAGGAAGGGATGATGAGCCCATATTCCAATAAATGGCAAGAATCCATGAAATCCAAGATTGGATCCATGTACGAAAACCAAGTATGTACTTTGGTGGACTTACCAGATGGCCAGAAGGCTGTCGAGAACAAATGGATTTTCAAGAAGAAAACAGATGCTGATGGTAATGTAACCATCTATAAAGCTCGACTTGTCGCAAAAGGGTTTCGACAAATTCAAGGTGTTGACTATGATGAGACTTTCTCACCGGTAGCGAAGCTAAAGTATGTGAGGATTTTGTTAGCAATCGCTGCATATTATGATTATGAGATATGGCAGATGGATGTCAAAATGGAGTTCCTCAATGGAGACATTGATGAAGAGTTGTATATGGTACAACCCAGAAGTTCTGTCGATCCTAAAGATGCTAACAAGGTATGCAAACTTCAATGGTCCATTTATGGATTGAAGCAAGCATCCCAAAGTTGGAATCAATGTTTTGATAAGGTAATCAAAAGTTTTGGTTTTATACAAACTTATGGAGAAGCTTGTATTTACAAGAAAGTGAGTGGGAGCTCTGTAGCATTCCTAGTACTATATGTAGACGACATATTGTTGATTGGGAATGATATAGACCTTCTTAAAAGTGTCAAAGATTATTTGAATAATAGTTTTTCAATGAAGGATCTTGGCGAAGCTGCTTACATATTAGGCATAAAGATTTATAGAGATAGATCGATACGCCTAATATCGCTTTCATAGATTCCATAGTTGGACAAAGTTGTAAATAGGTTTGTAATGGAAGATAGCAAGAAAGGGTTCTTGCCCATGATGCCCAATACGACCTTGAGTAAAACTCAAAGTCCCGCTATGGCAGAAGATAGAGAAAGGATGAGTAAGTGTAGAGGTCCCAACCTTTAATAAGGTAGAGATCCCTATGTTTACAAAGCTAGTCCGTGGATCAATAGCTAGCATCCATAGTTAAGATGTAATATCAAGAAACAAAGGTCATGATACAACTTTATAACCAGGAATAAAATAATTCATTACATCTTACATAGCTCATTCGGCTATCTCATTACAATGCAGCAAAATATCTATATAGCATGGAGTCCTTCATCTTCAAAGTGCCACAGGCAATCATGTTGGTTGTAGACTTGTAATCCTATTCAACACACTTCACTAACATCAAACAAACCTGTAACATAATAAGTTGCAGCCACAAGGGTCAATACATTTGAATTGTATTGGCAAGTTTCACTATTATGTAGAAATAAGTGGATCCTATCATTACATGCACATTTGGCTAAGTAGGGTTTAGGCTCATTTGCAGAAAGAAATATGGTTTTATCCTATCTTTTCAAAATAGTTTTGATCTTTTAAAAAATCTTTCTAAACTCCTTGGAAAACTCCAAGTGCTTCAAACTCCTTGTTGTCACCATCAAGTTTTACTTTGAGAAATTGGAATGTCGAGATCTTCCATAGCTTCAGGCCTTAGTGGCTCAGAGTTGTCCATAACCGGGGACACGGCTAAGTACTTAGAATTTGATCTTTTGCAGAAGTTGTACACTTTACCCACATGACACAATCTCGTCTTTACGCCACCAGTGGCCGCTGGATAAGTACTCACCAAAATGGAGTACCGGCAGAACGAGAATGTGACAAAGTCTTTCCATAGGAGTCCTCCCAATACACAATGCTAGCTTGTCTACCAGGCACCAATGTAGGGATATATTTCCCTACACAATTCTAGTTAACCTGAAGATGCCTATGCATGGGTCTTCCACTATGTAGTTGACTAAGCCAGAGCCCATTTAGCATGTGGCTGTACACGGAAGCCACTGTACGAGAAACATGTTCAATCTCTAAGTCCCTGGGTGGTTTTCTTCTATTGCACATACAAAAAGATAGCCATATAAACACGGTTCCCTTTGTTACCACCTTGTCCAAAACTTGAGTATCCTCTTTCCACCCAGGTGGTTCATTGAGTACTTGTTTTATTATATGAAACATATATTTTTCCAACACTTTATATAATCATATCATGTATCCCATCCCAAATATATAGTAGGGCTAAGCATACTACAACTACAATGTTTTTCTCTAAGGAGATATAAGGATATCCTAATAGGATATAGCATAGCATAGAAATATAGTAGTCCTATCATGCATGTTACAAAAATCCACCAAGTGTAATGAAAATAGTAGGACATGGATGATAGTGTCACTTGCCTTTTTAGTAGAGAATGTTGGGTTCACTTATTTATCTTGCAAATATCACAATCTTCTAACTTCACTACAATTCAATCAAGCAAACACATATTCAACTAGCATTCGAACCATTTCACCACATAAAATAACAAAAACATGGCCATGCATGCAAGCATGCAAAAGATGGTTTTATTTGGAAAAGTGGTTTCTACTAGGCTCTAAACATTTTAAATCTCATATTGGTCATTTACAATAGTGGTAAAACCATTTGTAAAAGGTTTCACCCCATAAACTAATTTATACCAAAGTGATATTTTATGTTGTTAAAAATGCCTTTTTGCAAAGTAATAATTTTATAGGGTTCATCAAATATATTTTAAAATCTCAAATTTGGTGTTTAGGGTCAGAGAGTTTAACTCAAATCATTTCCCCAAGATTTTACTCAAAAAGTATTTTTTATCACATAAACAATATTTTTATTTGACTAGAAATGTTCTAATTTAAATATTTTTTTGCTTAACTTCACAAAATATATTTTTAAATCCATAAGTTGATTTCTAAGGTCAGTAGGTTCAAAACAAACCATTTAGCAAATATTTCACCTTAAAAATATTTCTAGAACAATTTTTATATTCAAATTATGCCTACACAAGTTTCTGCAAATTCAACCAATTTTCCAGAATCAAAACATTAAACAAAGCGAATGGTTGCAAAGTACTTGTCCTTCTGATTTCATTGATATAAAATTTGCAAAATTTGGACGTGTATATTAAAAGTTATGAATTTTGCAAGTTTGCATATCTAATAGGTCAAATTTCTGTTTTTAAATCAAACTCTGTCCACGTGGCTCAATACTATTGGTCGGTAACGGTTCATGTGGATCGATCAACACTGGCCGCAGGATCTCACTTAAAACACACGGCACAGATGGACGCGTACCCTTTCGATTAAATCTAATCTGAGCCACTAGATCAAGATCCAATGGACACAGGGCATCTGACCATGGACTGGCGGCGCTGGCGGCGGCTGACGGCGGCGCACGTTCAGACGGTGGCGTTGGCGATGATTCATGAAGCGAGGGAGGGAGTGAGGATGCTCACCGTGCTCGCGTGGTTGCGGTGAAGCTCAAGGTGGCCTTAGTTCGTCGAGGGGCGCTCTGGTTCCCGAGGAATTGCTCACCGGAGCTAGAGACGGCGTCAGGTTCCTCTGGTTGTCGTTGGAGGCGGGGTTTAAGGGCGCGCTAAGGCAAACAGAGCATGCGGTTAGATGCGTACGGTGCTGGATATCACAGGAACATCATTGGGAGGTACTGGGGCTGTCTGTACTCACCGGGGGAGCTTGCCGGAGCGATGGCAGACACAGCGGCGGTCAGGTGGTGGTCCTTGCCGACGTTTTGGAGCGCATGCTGGCGAGTGTGTTGTACAGGGAGAAGCGCCAGGAGAGGGGAAGCAGGCTTGCGTGCACTGGGAGGCGAGGGGTGGTCGGGCGGCGCCGTAATCGGCTGGAGAAGCTCGTCGGGGCAGTGGTGCTCGAGCTCGAAATTGGGGCAGCCTGGAGGCAGAGGGGAGGCGGTGTCTAGGGGAAACAGAAGAGGGGAGGGAGGCGCTTAAGTGTGCATGGTCGGGGGAAGGTTTTACTCCGGCAATGAAGTGAATTCAACATGAGGAATAATGGCCAGAAACGGCCGGCGAGGGGGACGTGGTCGCGTGCGGGTGAAAACGAAGACCTGGCAGGTGGGGTCTGGCTGTCTGTGAGAGAGAGAGGAGAAAGGTGGGGCTGAGCATTCAGTGACTCTGCGGGTTAGTTTCTAGGTGAAAAACGTTTTGCCAGAGGGGAGCAGGTGGGCTGCGAGTTGGGCTGGACTGGGCCTTGGCAGTGGGTTGGGTTTGATTCTTTTTCTTATACTGAATGTTTTTCTTTTTCTATTTTGAATTTCTGTTTTGATTTTACTTCAAACAATTCAAACTCCATTTGAATTCAAATCTCCACCAAACCTTGTGTAGATTTTAATACTGTTATTCAACATATTTTAAAGTCAAATTTAGAATAATTTATTTTTAGGGTTTATTAATTATTAAAAATAAATAAATAGACATTAGTCTTTATTCAAAATAGGTTTTAAATATGTTTAAAACTCTTATTTGAATTCTAAATTTCTACAAAAACCCTTTCAGTAGGTTTTATTTGAAAACTAAAACACTTTGAAACAAAATACTTTATTAAGTTTTAATGTTCATTCAAAAATAGGAAAAAATGTCTTTACTTAAATAAAATTGGATATTAATAATTCCTCATGATTTTACTTAAATAATCCTTTACTCTTTTATTAAACAAAAACATTTTATTCCAATGCTTGGCCAATATTTAATTTGGCTCTTTAAAATAGTTCTCATTTATTCATTTTTACCTTTGCTTATAAAAACCATATCTTTTTATTTAAAGATCCAAAAATGGTGATTCCAACTATTATAACTTTATTTATTATCTGTTTATCTTTTTAAATCCCTTTAGGATTCTATTTTATCAAAATAGGTTTTGATGTTTCCAATTGGAATCAAAAAGTTTCTTCTCACCCTAAATTTCAACCATTGTTCATTTTGTTTATTTATTTTTCACATTTCAAAATTTGGAAAATTTTGGGATGTGACAGGCTACCACCCTTAAAAGAAATCTCGTCCCGAGATTTGGGAAGGCTAGGGGTTACAAGTTGGCTTCAAGGCAACTAGGGTACTACCACCCTTAAAAGAAAATCTCATAGGGTTACATTGATGGTTCACTTGACTATGGGTTCAACACTTGATATCCAGACAAGGAATCCTTATTTGACTCTTCTGAGTTAACTAGTTCCTGACATCCACTTCTTCTATCTCTTCAAGGTTCCCATCCATGTCAATGTGATTCACATGTCCTTTCTGGGTCACATTGGAGTCATTTCCATTGGATCTTCTAGCATCCTTTTTCTTTTTCTTCTCAGGACAGTCTGATGCATAGTGTCCAAGTTCCTTACAATTATAGCACTGCAACTGGCTAATGTCCTTCTTCCTGAAATTGTCATGTTGGTTCTGACCAAGGTCATCTCCATTGTCAGTATCATTTCCATTATTATCACTTCCATTGTTGTTGTGGTGATACTGATGTGGTTCAGAATCTTCATTGCTCTTTTTGAATGAACGCTTCTTTTGTGATGATCCTGAGTGATACTTGATTTTATGCTTCCTCTTTCTGTTCTCAACTTGATTCATCTTGTTTTCCAAAATGGTGGCTTTGTCACAGAGTGATTGATAAGTTGGGACATAGGCAACAAACAGCTGCAAGTTCAACTCATCATTAAGTCCTTCGAGGAATTTCTCCTTCCTCTTAGCATCTGTATCAACTTCATCCGGTGCATAGCGTGCCAGATTGTTGAATTCTTCAATGTACTCGGCCACACTAAGGTGACGCTGTTTCAGATTGTGAAACTCCTTTTTCTTCAAGTTCATCACTCTAGATGAGATATGAGCTGTACGGAAACCATCCTCAAAAATAGCCCAAGTTACATCCTCAAGGGGAGTGGTGATCTGAAAGTTGTCCCACCATGTTGCTGCTGGTCCTTAAAGCAGATGTGATGCAAACCTAACTTTTTCTTCGCCGGTGCAGCCAACAGTCACTAAGTCCTTATTCACCGAACGTAACCAGTCATTGGCTACCATTGGATCTGTTGTCCCAGAGAACCTTGCAGGCCTTAGTTTCAGAAACCTGGTGAGTATATCATGTGCTAGAGGGTTATTCTGATTGTTGTTGTTGTTGTTATTGTTGTTCTGATTCTGATTTTGATTAAACTGTGTCATCATCTGGATCAGTTGAGCTTGACCTGTCATCAACTGCTGCATCTCGGGGGTGATGTTGTTGTTGTTGTTTTGGTTGGGGTTGGCACGACGGGGAGGCATCTGTTGGTTTGATAGGGATAAGTAATGACAGATATGTATAAGGGAGTTCTAACACACAACCCAAAACAATCAAGTTCAATCAAACAATCAAGCATTCAACAAGCAACCATTCACTTAACAACTTATGAGCTTAACTCATGAGTTGAAGGAAACAACAAGTTTTCTTGAAATAATTAACTTAGTATAGTCATACCTCATAGGTCAATATGATCCATACACTAACATGATATCAATGTTTTTGGTAGGCAATCTAATGTCTCTTGGTTCTCAGTTGTAGTCCTTAGTGATGTCTAAGTTGAGGTCCTTGGTGAAACTAAAGTTGAAGTCATTGGTCATGGTAAAGGCTTGTCCATTAAGTTGGAAAGGAAGAGATGTAGAATCAAAACCAAACAGGTTGAGGGAAGAGTTTACAAGATTGTTTATAAATAAGTCTTGGAACAAAAACAACTCTTATTTTTCTAAGGGGTTTTGTCAAATCCTAGGGTTACAATCCTACAGGCAACACAGTGCTCTGATACCATCTGTAGAGGTCCCAACCTTTAATAAGGTAGAGATCCCTGTGTTTACAATGCTAGTCCCTGTATCAATAGCTAGCATCCACAGTTAAGATGTAATATCAAGAAACAAAGGTCATGATACAACTTTATAACCAGGAATAAAATAATTCATTACATCTTACATAGCTCATTCGGCTATCTCATTACAATGCATCAGAATATCTATATAGCATGAAGTCCTTCATCTTCAAAGTGCCATAGGCAATCATGTTGGTTGTAGACTTGTAATCCTATTCAACACACTTCACTAACATCAAACAAACCTGCAACATAATAAGTTGCAGCCACAAGGGTAAATACATTTGAATTGTATTGGCAAGTTTCACTATTATGTAGAAATAAGTGGATCCTATCATTACATGCACATTTGGCTAAGTAGGGTTTAGGCTCATTTGCAGAAAGCAATATGGTTTTATCCTATCTTTTCAAAATAGTTTTGATCTTTTGAAAATCTTTCTGAACTCCATGGAAAACTCCAAGTGCTTCAAAGTCCTTGTTGTCACCATAAAGTTTTACTTTGAGAAATTGGAATGTCGAGATCTTCCATAGCTTCAGGCCTTAGTTGCTCAGAGTTGTCCATAACCGGGGACACGGCTAAGTACTTAGAGTTTGATCTTCTGCAGAAGTTCTACACTTTACCCACATGACACAATCTCGTCTTGACGCCACCAGTGGCTGCTGGATAAGTACTCACCAAAATGGAGTACCGGCAGATCGAGAATGTGACAGTCTTTCCATAGGAGTCCTCCCAATACACAATGCTAGCTTTTCTACCAGGCACCAATGTAGGGATATATTTCCCTACACAATTCTAGTTAACCTAAGATGCCAATGCATGGGTGGGTCTTCCACTATGTAGTTGACTAAGCTAGAGCCCATTTAGCATGTGGCTGTACACGGAGCCACTGTACGAGAATCATGTTCAATCTCTAAGTCCCTGGGTGGTTTTCTTCTAGTGCACATACAAAAGGATAGCCATATAAACATGGTTCCCTTTGTTGCCACCTTGTCCAAAACTTGAGTATCCTCTTTCCACCCAGGTGGTTCATTGAGTACTTGTTTTATTATATGAAACATATATTTTTCCAACACTTCATATAATCATATCATGTATCCCATCCCAAATATATAGCAGGGCTAAGTATACTACAACTACAATGTTTTTCTCTAAGGAGATATAAGGATATCCTAATAGGATATAGCATAGCATAGAAATATAGTAGTCGTATCATGCATGTTACAAAAATCCACTAAGTGTAATGAAAATAGTAGGACATGGATGATAATGTCACTTGCCTTTTTAGTAGAGAATATTGGTTCACTTCTTGATCTTGCAAATATCACACTCTTCTAACTTCACTACAATTAAATCAAGCAAACACATATTCAACTAGCATTCAAACCATTTCACCACATAAAATAACAAAAACATGGCCATGCATGCAAGCATGCAAAAGATGGTTTTATTTGGAAAAGTGGTTTCTACTAGGCTCTAAACATTTTAAAGCTTATATTGGTCATTTACAAAAGTGATAAAACCATTTGCAAAAGGTTTCACCCCATAAACTAATTTTATACCAAAGTGATATTTTATGTTGTTAAAAATGCCTTTTTGCAAAGTAATAATTTTATAGGGTTCATCAAATATATTTATAAATCTCGAATTTGGTGTTTAGGGTCAGAGAGTTTAACTCAAATCATTTCCCCAAGATTTTACTCAAAAAGTATTTTTATCACATAAACAATATTTTTATTTGACTAGAAATGTTCTAATTCAAATATTTATTCCTTAACTTCACAAAATACATTTTTAAATCCATAAGTTGATTTCTAAGGTCAGTAGGTTCAAAACAACCCATTTAGCAAAGATTTCACCTTAAAAATATTTCTAGAACAATTTTTATATTCAAATTATGCCTACACAAGTTTATGCAAATTCAACCAATTTTCCAGAAGCAAAACATTAAACAAAGTGCATGGTTGCAAAGTACTTGTCCTGCTGATTCCATTTATATAAAATTTGCAAAATTTGGAAGTGCAGATTAAAAGTTATGAATTTTGCAAGTTTGCATATCTAATAGGTCAAATTTCTGTTTTTAAATCAAACTCTGTCCACGTGGCTCAATACTATTGGTCGGTAACGGTTCATGTGGATCGATCAACACTGGCCGCAGGATCTCACTTAAAACACACAGCACAGATGGACGCGTACCCTTTCGATTAAATCTAATCTGAGCCACTAGATCAAGATCCAATGGACACAGCGTATGTGACCATGGACTGGCGGCGGCTGACGGCGGCGCACGCTCAGACGGTGGCGTTGGCGATGATTAATGAAGCGAGGGAGGGAGTGAGGATGCTCACCGTGCTCGCGTGGTTGCGGTGAAGCTCAAGGTGGCCTTAGTTCATCGAGGGGCGCTCTGGTTCCCGAGGAATTGCTCACCGGAGCTAGAGACGGCGTCGGGTTCCTCTGGTTGTCATCGGAGGCGGGGTTTGAGGGATTGCTAAGGCAAACAGAGCATGCGGTTAGATGCGTATGGTGCTGGATATCACAGGAGCATCATTGGGAGGTACTGGGGATGTCTGTACTCACCGGGGGAGCTTGCCGGAGCGATGGCAGACACGGCGACGCTCAGGTGGTGGTCCTTGCCGATGTTTTGGAGCGCACGCTGGCGAGTGAGTGGTACAGGGAGAAGCGCCAGGAGAGGGGAAGCAGGCTTGCGTGCACTGGGAGGCGAGGGGTGGTCGGGCGGCGCCGTAATCGGCTGGAGAAGCTCGTCGGGGCAGTGGTGCTCGAGCTCGAAATTGGGGCAGCCTGGAGGCAGAGGGGAGGTGGTGTCTGGGGGAAATGGAAGAGGGGAGGGAGGTGCTTAAGTGTGCATGGTCGGGGAAGGTTTTACTCCGGCAATGAAGTGAATTCAACGTGAGGAATAATGGCCCGAAACGGCCGGCGAGGGGGACGTGGTCGCGTGCAGGTGAAAACGAAGACCTGGCAGGTGGGGTCTGGCTGTCTGTGAGAGAGAGAGGAGAAAGGTGGGGCCGAGCATTCAGTGACTCTGCGGGTTAGTTTCTAGGTGAAAAACGTTTCGCCAGAGGGGAGCAGGTGGGCTGCAAGTTGGGCTGAACTGGGCCTTGGCAGTGGATTGGGTTTGGATCTTTTTTTATACTGAATGTTTTTCTTTTTCTATTTTGAATTTCTGTTTTGATTTTACTTCAAACAATTCAAACTCCATTTGAATTAAAATCTCCACCAAACTTTGTGTAGATTTTAATACTGTTATTCAACATATTTTAAAGTCAAATTTAGAATAATTTATTTTTAGGGTTTATTAATTATTAAAAATAAATAAATAGACATTAGTCTTTATTCAAAATAGGTTTTAAATATGTTTAAAACTCTTATTTGAATTCTAAATTTCTACAAAAACCCTTTCAGTAGGTTTTATTTGAAAACTAAAACACTTTGAAACAAAATACTTTATTAAGTTTTAATGTTCATTCAAAACTAGGAAAAAATGTCTTTACTTAAATAAAATTGGATATTAATAATTCCTCATGATTTTACTTAAATAATCCTTTACTCTTTTATTTAACAAAAACATTTTATTCCAATGCTTGGCCAAGATTTAATTTGGCTCTTTAAAATAGTTCTCATTTATTCATTTTTACCTTTGCTTATAAAAACCATATATTTTTATTTAAAGATCCAAAAATGGTGATTCCAACTATTATAACTTTATTTATTATTTGTTTATCTTTTTAAATCCCTTTAGGATTCTATTTGATCAAAATAGGTTTTGATGTTTCCAATTGGAATCAAAAAGTTTCTTCTCACCCTAAATTTCAACCATTGTTCATTTTGTTTATTTATTTTTCACATTTCAAAATTTGGAAAATTTTGGGATGTGCTAGTAAGACTCCCTATGCCTCAACCATAGGATCTATCAGTATGCCATGCTATGTACTAGACCCGACATTGCATATGTTGTTAGTTTAACTAGCAGATATCAAAGTGATCCAGAAGTGGATCATTGGACAGCTGTCAAAAACATCCTTAAGTACTTGAGAAGAAATAAGGATATGGTTCTTTCTTATGGAGGTGATGAACATCTCGTTGTTAATGGTTACACCGATGCTAGTTGGAACACTGATCCGGATGATTCTAACTCTCAATTTGGATACGTATTTACTTTGAATGGTGCAGCAGTGAGCTGGAGGAGTGCAAAGCAAAGCATTGTGGCGAGATCTTCAACTGAATCGGAATACATAGCTTGTAAGATCCCTCCTTTATAAAGGAAAAGGATCCCTGTGATTGCAATGCTAGTCCCCGGATCAATGCTAGCATCCACAGTTTAAGATGAAGTACACAGAAACAAAGGTCATTATTACAGTCATTCTAGAGACAAACATAGTCTTTACAACTCCAAGGCCACATGCCTAGTACAAGAGTTTGAATAAGTAAATAAAATAAAGTCTTCATCTTCATGTGCCACAGGCAAACATGTTGAGTGTAGACTCATGACTCCTAATCCTCATCAGAGTAACCTGCAACATCACAAGTTACAGCCACAGTGGGTCAATACATTGGAATAGTATTGGCAAGTGATACCTTTGTATAATTTAAGTGGACTAGATATTATATGCAATTGGGCTAAGTGTAGCTTGGCTTGCTTTGCTCAAAATAGGTTTTGCCTATTAGTTGAAATCACTAAGTTTTTCTTTGTCAAAGATTTCCCCAAGGAACCACCAATAGACATTGAGGTCCTTCACCCTTGTTCACCCACCAGTTTTACTTAAAAATTGGGATGAGGAGATTCTTGATAGCTTCCATGTCTTGATGCTCAAGTTGTCCAATACTAGGGACATGGCTAAGTACTTAGATTCTTCCATCTGCAGAGGTTGTGCACTTTCCCCACAAGCCTTGATTTTCACCAAGACATGACCTTTCAGAAACCTTCCCTTAGACCAAATGGACGCGCTCCAACCTATCATCCCACTACCGCCAACTGTCCAAATGGCTAAGTTATTGCAACCTATATGATCCTGGCAGAGCCCATATTGCCAAGTGGCTGCACTAGAAGCTTCTTAACATTTGGCCTCTAAAATCTCTTTGTTCCTGGGTGGCTTTCCACAAGTGAGATACACAAGGTAAACCATAGAAATGGGCCTTGTGTAACCACTCAACATAAACCATTCCTTCCATTCCACCCAGGTGTTTCATTTACTTAGTTGTTTTATTAGGCAAAACACAAGTCCAAAGACTTAGAAATATTTTCATCATAGCATGTATATTTCACCACCCTTGGTTGCTACTAGCTAGGCTAAGCATGGCATAGATAGGCATCTTAACTTAGAAATTTCTAGCAATTCTACAACTACTAGGATTTCCCAAGCTTAGTATATAAGCAAAATATAACATGCAAGACTAGCAAAATATTTCTAATGCTTAGTAGAAAACATAGGGACAAAAATATCATGAAGCACCACTTGCCTTGGTAGTTTGGAGAGTAGCTACACTCCTCACAATCACAATCACTATTGGCACCAAAATCTACACATAAAATCATAGCAACAATCACATACAAAATATATACAAACAAAAATATATGAATGCATGCAATATGATATGTGATGGTTTTTAAAAATCTACAAAGCAAGTGTACAGTACTGGTTCAAAGACAAGTTCAAAACTTGCCAAACAAAATTTAGTTAAACCTTAAAACATTTCTTAAACAATTCATACACTCAAAATAGCCCTACACATGCTTCTGTAAATCAAACCATTTTAACAGAAGCAAAACATTAAACACATTGCATATTTAGAAAGGGCTTGTTCTCCTGATTCCATTGATATAAAATTTGTCAAATTCTAACGTGGGAATCAAAAGTTATAGCCAAAACAAATTCAAACATCTAATAGATTTAAATCCTGATTTTAAATCTAAACCGCTGCCACGCGTCTTAATCTGATTGGCCTGTACCGTTTCGCGTTGGATCACGCTTCTGAGCCGCTGGATCTAACTTAATCGCACGGCTCAGATCTGAACTTACCGTTTCGCCTAAGATCTATCCTACGTGTTAGATCTAGATCCTACGGTGCTCGATCAAACAGCCAAAGACTAGCGGCGCACGGCGACGGCTGGCGGCGGCGGGCTCTGTCTACGGTGGCGCGGCGGCTATAGGGGGTTCTAGGGTCGTCGGAGGTGCTTACCGAGCTTGTAGCAATGCACTGATGCTCAACCTGGCGATGGTTTGGCAAGGGGCGCACGGACACGGCTGCACGGGCTCGTCGGAGTTGTTGTCGGCGTCGGGCTTGGGTGGACGACGATGTTGGCGACGCTCCTGGTCACGCTAGCATGCACAAACGGCATCAGGAGATGCGCAAGACTATGGCGAACACGATCGTGTGAATCATAGGCAGAGGGGAACAAGGGGCTCACCGAATTTGATCGCCGGAGTTGAGGATGTCGTTGGGAGCTTGCTGTGCTTGTCGAAGACGATGACCTGGGGCGGTACAGAAGGAACCAACGGTGTCAGTAGGTGCGCAAGGAAATGGTGATGCTGTTTGCAAGAACCAGAGAGGAAGGGGCGCATGGGGCTCACTGGAATCGGTCGCCGGAGTGAGCTCTGTCTGCGGCGGTGCGAGGATGATTGCGGGCAGCCTAGGGGCGTATCTGTCTGGCTTTGTTGGGGGAAATGCCCGCGTGGGGGAGGTGGTCTAATAGCCAGAGGGGGGCGAGGATCACGCGCGGTATCAAGGGAATTTAAGCGAGGAATCAACGCGGCAGTGAAGGGCGGAGGAAACGGCCGGCGACGTGGTCGTGGGCACGATTTGGGGAAGATGAGGATGAGCTGGCGAGGTCCACCAGTCAGTGAGTGAAACAGAGAGGGGTTGGGGTCGTGTGGTCAGTGACCTGGTGGGTTCGTCCGCGAGTGAGAGAGAGAGAGAGGGGGAACCCGGGTGGGATTATTGGGCTGAATTCGTAGTTGGGCCAGATAGGTGGCGCTGGCCTTTTTCCCATTTCTTTTCTCCTTTTCTTTTTCTGTTTTGATTTTCTAAAATGATTTTCAAATCCAAATCAAATGAGTTTGAATTCAAATCTTCTCTAGGTTTTTATTCAGCAAACCTTGCACTTAAATGTGTGTCAAACACCACTGTTTAGTCAAAATACTTTGATCAAATGAAAATAAAAATAAAACCAAGCCTTTATGATATATATACAATAGGCATAATATTGGTTTTATTTACTCATTTTGTTTTGAAACTTTGTTCAAACTTTTGATGGTGCCTAAGTTTGAATTTCAAACCTTACTGAACCAAAACAAGTACTCTTCTCATTGGAAGATAGCACTAAGGCTAAAGCAAACTTACATGAAATAATAAGCATATATGCTTCTATTTTGAAATGATTTGTTTGAAATGAAACTCATATGATCAAGGATGCATGGATGATATACATGAGTTTGAAACATGATTTTAGGGATGTTACAAATCTAACCCCCTTAAGGTGAATCTCGCCCTCGAGATTCGGATTGGCTAGAAAATAGGTGAGGGTGGTCTTTCCGAAGATCATCTTCTCTTTCCCATGTTGCTTCCTCTTCGGAATGATGGTTCCACTGAACTTTGCAAAACTTGATAGTCTTAGTCCGTGTGACTCTTTCTGCAGTCTCGAGAATCTTGATAGGTTTCTCTTCATAAGTAAGATCACTTTCCAATTGTACCTCCTCCAAAGGTATAGTATCCTTCAAAGAAGTTTCTTCCATTTCTGGATGACATTTCTTAAGCTGACTCACATGAAACACATTATGGACAGCTGACAAAGACTCTGGCAATTCAATTTCATAAGCAACTTCTCCTTTACGACTTAGAATCTTGAATGGTCCAACATATCTTGGGGCCAACTTTCCTTTGACTCCGAACCTCTTCACTCCACGAAGTGGTGACACTCTAAGATAAGCTCTATCACCAACTTCGTAGGTGACTTCTCTACGCTTAGGATCTGCGTAGCTTTTCTGTCGGGACTGTGCTATCTTCAATCTGTCCTTAACCAACTTGACCTTCTCTTCGGCTTCTTTGATAAGTTCTGGTCCGAACAAACTTCTTTCTCCCACACCATTCCATAGCAATGGGGTGGTACATTTTCTCCCGTAGAGAAACTCAAATGGTGCCATCTCAATGCTGGCTTGATAGCTGTTGTTATAAGAAAATTCTGCGTAAGGCAGACTTTCATACCAACTGGCTCCATAGTCTAGGGCACATGCCCTCAACATGTCTTCAAGAATCTGATTAGTCCTTTCTGTTTGTCCATCAGTTTGAGGATGAAAAGCAGTACTAAATTCCAACCTCGTTCCCAATGACTCATGTAGTTGTCTCCAAAAATGGGAAGTGAATTGAGTTCCCCTATCAGACACAATACTCTTGGGCACTCCATGTAGACACACAATTCTACTCATATAGATCTTGGCCAACTTAGCACTTGTATAGGTTGTCTTCACGGGTATGAAATGAGCCACTTTAGTTAGGCGATCCACTACTACCCATATAGAATCATATCCTGACCGAGTCCTTGGCAATCCGGTAATGAAATCCATACCAATCTTGTCCCACTTCCAATCAGGAATAGGTAGTGGTTGAAGCAAACCTGCTGGTTTCTGATGTTCCGCTTTCACTCTACTACACACATCACACAAAGCAATATGTTCGGCGATGTCCTTCTTGAGATTATTCCACCAAAATCTTTCCTTCATGTCCATGTACATTTTGGTGTTACCCGGATGAATGGAATACGGTGAGTTGTGTGCTTCTTGTAAAATCAGTTTCCGAAGCTCCGGATCTTGTGGAACACAGATACGTTTTCCATGCCATAAAGTACCCTGTTTGTCTTCATGGAATCCTTTGGCTTTTCCTTTACCAATCTTTTCCTTGATCTCTTCAATTTCTTTATCAATCTTTTGGGCTTCTTTGATCTTGTCTAACAGAGTGGGTTGAACATCCAAAGACATGAGATGTCCTTCACGTACAATCTCCAATCTAAGATCTCTAAATTGGGCACACAAATCATCTGGCAATTCTCCCTTAGTAAGGCCATTCACAAAAACCTTACGGCTTAAAGCATCCGCTACAACATTTGCTTTACCGGGGTGGTATTGCAAGCTTAAATCATAGTCCTTGATGAGTTCTAGCCATCTTCTTTGTCTCATGTTAATCTCTTTCTGGGTGAAGATATACTTCAGACTCTTGTGGTCTGTGAACACTTCACAACGCTTTCCCAAAAGATAGTGTCTCCATGTTTTGAGTGCATGGACAACAGAGGCTAACTCCAAATCATGAGTAGGATAGTTCACTTCATGAGTTTTGAGTTGTCTCGATGCATAAGCCACAACTTTCCCTTCTTGCATAAGTACTGCACCCAAACCATGATGAGATGCATCACAATATACTTGGAAATCTTTTTCCAAGTCTGGCAAACATAAGACTGGTGCTGTCACAAGTCTCTTCTTCAATTCCTGAAAGCTGAGTTCATGACCTTCAGACCAAGCAAATTTCTTGTCTTTCTTTAGCAATTCTGTCATAGGCTTAGCAACCTTGGAGAAATTCTCAATGAACCTTCTGTAGTAACCTTCTAAGCCAAGGAAACTACGAACTTATTTCACTGACTTAGGAGATTCCCATTCAGTTACAGCTGAAACTTTAGCAGGATCAACTGCTACACCATCTCCTGACACAACGTGTCCTAGAAAACCAACTTCCATTCAACCAGAATTCACACTTGCTGAATTTAGCATATAGTTTATGCTCTCTGAGCTTCTCAGGTATCAAACACAAATGTCCTTCATGCTCTTCTTTGCTCTTGGAGTAGATTAAAATGTCATCGATGAATACGACAACAAACTTATCAAGAAATTCCATGAACACCTTGTTCATCATATTCATGAAGTATGCTGGAGCATTGGTTAAACCAAATGGCATCACGGTATACTCATATAATCCATACCTTGTGGTGAAAGTTGTCTTAGGTATGTCTTGTTCTCTTATCTTGAGCTGGAAATAACCTGAACGGAGATCAATCTTTGAGAACACACAAGCTCCTTCTAGTTGATCAAACAAGTCATTGATTCTAGGCAAAGGATATTTGTTCTTGATAGTCACCTCATTGAGTGAACGGTAATCTATGCATAACCTTTGACTTCTATCTTTCTTCTCCACAAACAAAACTGGGGCTCCCCAAGATGAAGAACTTGGTTGAATAAATCCTTTCTGCAACTGTTCTCCAAGTTGTTTCTTGAGTTCTTTCAGTTCATCAACTGACATCTTGTACAGTCACTTTGCTATTGGTCCAGATCCTGGTAGCAAATCAATAAGGAACTCCACATCTCTATCTGGTGGCATTCCCGGCAATTCTTCCGGAAACACATCCAGATATTCACTCACAATTGGCACACTATCTATGCTAACCCCCTTAAGAGAATTTAGCTTACTCCCTTTTGATTCAAAGTTAGACTTGAATTTAATCCCTTTTCTTTCCGGGGTTGTGAGTGCAACAGTACGATTAGCACAATCTAGTACTCCTTCATACTTAGCCATCCAATCCATTCCCAAAATTACATCCAATCCTTGGGAATCTAGGATTATCAGACTCACTGGAAACTTATGTTTTCTAAACTCTATCACTAGATCCCGGCATCCAAGACTTACTATCATATCTCCACCTAGAGAACTAACGTTTATTGGACACCCAATGTTTTCAGTTGGAAACCCATTTCTATCAACAAATGCTTTTGATATGAATGAATGCGATGCTCCAGTATCAAAAAGAACAAGTGCTGGAATATAATTGAGTTTGAACTTACCAGCAACAACATCTGGCTCCTCATAGATTTCCTCCACATTGATGTGGTTGACTTGTCCCTTTTGAAAAGGTTTGGGCTTGTTGGGTCCTTCAACTTTCTTTTCTGGGCATTCATTTGCATAATGCCCTAGCTTCTTGCACTTGAAACACTCAACCTGACTAATATCTTTCTTGACAGGCTGACTTCCACTGCCACTTCCACTGTGGTGGCTCTTATATCCACCCTTGTGGTTCTTGTACTTGTCATTGTCATGACTACGGTGATGCTTGTTGTCATGATGACGGTTGTGGTTGTGGTGCTTATTAAATTTCCCATGCTTGTGGGATCCTGAGCTTCCACTATCATCATAATGGGAACGCTTGTGAGACGATCCCGAGCTGTGCTTGTCAGAGTTCTTTCTCTTCCGTCTTTCCACTTGTTTCATTTTGCTCTCCAAAATAGCAGCCTTGTCACAAAGAGACTGATAAGTGGGAACATAGGCCACTGATAGCTGCAAGTTCAGTTCATCATTCAGGCCTTCAAGGAACTTTTCCTTCCTCTTAGCATCAGTGTCAACTTCGTCCGGTGCATAACGCGCCAGATTGTTGAACTCCTCGATATATTCAGCCACGCTGCGGTGGCGCTGCTTCAGATTATGGAATTCTTTCTTCTTCAGACTCATCACTCCGGATGAGATGTGAGCAGTACAAAAGTCATCCTCAAAGATAGCCCATGTCACATCTTCAATGGGAGTGGTGATCTGGAAGTTATCCCACCAAGTGGCGGCTGGTCCTTCCAACAAATGTGCTGCAAATCTGACTTTTTCTGCATCAGTACAGCCAACTGTTACCAAGTCCTTGTTCACAGAACGTAGCCAATCATTGGCTACCATGGGATCAGTTGTTCCTGAGAACTTTGCTGGTCTCAATCTTAAGAACCTGGTAAGCATGTCAAAACCCGGTGGGTTGTTGTTGTTGTTATTGTTGTTATTGTTGTTGTTGTTGTTGTTGTTGTTTTGGTTCTGGATGAACATCGTCAGCATTTGCATCAGGTGAGTCTGAGCTGTCATCGTTTGCTGCATCTCAGGAGTGATGTTGTTGTTGTTGGGGTTGGGATTGGCACGACGGGGAGGCATATGTGGTTTGTTCAATAGAGATAAGAATGAGATACCCATAGATGCTTTCATGCACAATACATCACATAAGCAATCACAAAACATGCATCAAAATAATAATAGTTCAACAACAAAACGACAAGTTCGCAAGGTAAACACACAAATAACAAGCCATCCACATGTTGGATGGTCATTGTGACACAAATAAAGTATGATAAGTAAATGATAAACGAGTAGTCATCACTACTCCTCGGCATCAACCTCCTCCTCACCAAAGGTAAGACCGGCATTCTCCATAGCGGTCTTGTATTCCTCGACATTGGTGGTCAAGGTCTCTACTTTGGCTTTGAGAGCCCTCTTCTGAGAACGAAGCCTCTCAATCACAGTCTGCTGATGCTCGAGCTCGAAGTCCTTGGCCTCCAGTTCAGCAGTCATTTCTCGAATCCTCTTGTTCCTATCTTGGACACGCTTCTCTTGACTCTTGAACCTTTTGTCCTGACTCTCGAACTTTGCCTCCATCTCCTTGACTATCTCATCTTGCTCCGCGAAGAGTTTGTCCTTCTCACGGAGCTGCACCTGAAGTTTGTCATTGCTAAGCATGACGTTGGTCCTATCAGTGTCCACGTGCCTAATGAGAGCCTCTAAGTCCTGGAGGTATAGACGAATCGGCTCTGCTGTATCCCTCGAAGTATCCTCGAAGTCGATGGCCTCTCCATCCTCATCACGTCTACCGAAGACATGGAAGTGAGTACCTCTAACCTGTCGAGAGTGTCTCCCTAGAAGACGTCCTATCAAGTCCTGCATGACTACCTCTAGGCCTCTCTCCTTGTCATCGTGCATGAGCTTGAAGATGATGGCCTCCGTGGTAGGCTCGGTCTGGCTTCCGGTCTGATTGAACTTGAAACCCCAAAGGTCTTTCCTCTAAAACTTGGTGAGGGGAAGCACCATGATGGTAGGAAGAGGGAGATTGAGCAAAGTAGTGAGCTCGACAATACGAGGACCAAAGCGAGTTCCCTAGAACTCCTCAACAGTGCTGATGGTAACATTAGGCATCTATTTATAAGATAGAAAAAGTTAGAACAACACAATTTAAGATAAGACACAAGGCAAAGCATCACATACATATCTTTGAAAATCAAAACACACAAGTCATGGCATACATGGATCCATTACATCAACCAAGGTTCAACTTATTTTAAGTAACATTTGGAAAATAAGGTGATAAGTGGTGGTCCAACTTAACGAAGTACGTTTACAATCCTATCTCACTAGATATATTGGCTAACACAATATTTCTAGAAGCAATCACTCTATCTTGAGCACATGATTCCATCACTAAGTCTATAATGTCTCCTCTTAAGGTTTGGTTGGTAGCCTCCAACTCTTGGGTATGTTTCTTCTCTTCTTTTAGGCTATTTTGGATGTTGAACATTCTGCACTTGACTCTTTCACCAAGTTCTTTGATGGTCTTCCAAGCTGCATCCCTTGCTGAGTCAAAGAATGTAGGGTGCATCACAGAATTGGTGAACATGCAGAATCCTGATTCCTTGTGGTTGTCTTCCTTGTTTTTATACAAGTGAAGTTGCACCCACCAGTACTCAACTCCTTCATCCATCACAGGGAAGCCTTTGTACACAGCTGCACCATGTATTTCCATTGCAACCATGAGGTCCTTGAGAGCCTTGGGGAATTCTGTCTCACACTCCAAAGTCATTGTCATGAGTGGTCCTTTCCTTACGGCTTCATTGATGGAGTTCATCTACAATTAGAGATGAGAAAGAAGATTAGAAAAGTTTACGAGAAGAATAGACAACTGTAGAAGTTGTTGAATTTTTTTCCTTAGTGGTTTCAAATCCTAGGGTCATAATCCTACAGGCAACACAATGCTCTGATACCATCTGTAAGATCCCTCCTTTATAAAGGAAAAGGATCCCTGTGATTGCAATGCTAGTCCCTGGATCCATGCTAGCATCCACAGTTTAAGATGAAGTACACAGAAACAAAGGTCATTATTACAGTCATTCCAGAGACAAACATAGTCTTTACAACTCCAAGGCCACAGGCCTAGTACAAGAGTTTGAATAAGTAAATAAAATAAAGTCTTCATCTTCATGTGCCACAGGCAAACATGTTGAGTGTAGACTCATGACTCCTAATCCTCATCAGAGTAACCTGCAACATCACAAGTTATAGCCACAGTGGGTCAATACATTGGAATAGTATTGGCAAGTGATACCTTTGTATAATTTAAGTGGACTAGATATTATATGCAATTGGGCTAAGTGTAGCTTGGCTTGCTTTGCTCAAAATAGGTTTTGCCTATTAGTTGAAATCACTAAGTTTTTCTTTGTCAAAGATTTCCCCAAGGAACCACCAATAGACATTGAGGTCCTTCACCCTTGTTCACCCACCAGTTTTACTTAGAAATTGGGATGAGGAGATTCTTGATAGCTTCCATGTCTTGATGCTCAAGTTGTCCAATACCAGGGACATGGCTAAGTACTTAGATTCTTCCATCTGCAGAGGTTGTGCACTTTCCCCACAAGCCTTGATTTTCACCAAGACAGGACCTTTCAGAAACCTTCCCTTAGACCAAATGGACGCGCTCCAACCTATCATCCCACTACCACCAACTGTCCAAATGGCTAAGTTATTGCAACCTATATGATCCTGGCAGAGCCCATATTGCCAAGTGGCTGCACTAGAAGCTTCTTAACATTTGGCCTCTAAAATCTCTTTGTTCCTGGGTGGCTTTCCACAAGTGAGATACACAAGGTAAACCATAGAAATGGGCCTTGTGTAACCACTCAACATAAACCATTCCTTCCATTCCACCCAGGTGTTTCATTTACTTAGTTGTTTTATTAGGCAAAACACAAGTCCAAAGACTTAGAAATATTTTCATCATAGCATGTATATTTCACCACCCTTGGTTGCTACTAGCTAGGCTAAGCATGGCATAGATAGGCATCTTAACTTAGAAATTTCTAGCAATTCTACAACTACTAGGATTTCCCAAGCTTAGTATATAAGCAAAATATAACATGCAAGACTAGCAAAATATTTCTAATGTTTAGTAGAAAACATAGGGACAAAAATATCATGAAGCACCACTTTCCTTGGTAGTTTGGAGAGTAGCTACACTCCTCACAATCACAATCACTATTGGCACCAAAATCTACACATAAAATCATAGCAACAATCACATACAAAATATATACAAACAAAAATATATGAATGCATGCAATATGATATGTGATGGTTTTTAAAAATCTACAAAGCAAGTGTACAGTACTGGTTCAAAGACAAGTTCAAAACTTGCCAAACAACATTTATTTAAACCTTAAAACATTTCTTAAACAATTCATACACTCAAAATAGCCCTACACATGTTTCTGTAAATCAAACTATTTTAACAGAAGCAAAACATTAAACACATTGCATATTTAGAAAGGGCTTGTTCTCCTGATTCCATTGATATAAAATTTGTCAAATTCTAATGTGGGAATCAAAAGTTATAGCCAAAACAAATTCAAACATCTAATAGATTTAAATCCTGATTTTAAATCTAAACCGCTGCCACGCGTCTTAATCTGATTGGCCGGTACCGTTTCGCGTTGGATCACGCTTCTGAGCCGCTGGATCTAACTTAATCGCACGGCTTAGATCTGAAATTACCGTTTCGCCTAAGATCTATCCTACACGTTAGATCTACATCCTACGGTGCTCGATCAAACAGCCAAAGACTGGCGGCGCGCGGCGACGGCTGGCGGCGGCGGGCTCTGTCTACGGTGGCGCGGCGGCTACAGGGGGTTCTAGGGTCATCGGAGGTGCTTACCGAGCTCGTAGCGATGCACTGATGCTCAACCTGGCGACGGTTTGGCAAGGGGCGCACGGACACGGCTGCACGGGCTCGTCGAAGTTGTTGTCGGCGTCGGCCTTGGGTGGACGACGACGTTGGCGACGCTCCTGGTCACCCTAGCATGCACAAATGGCATCAGGAGATGCGCAAGACTATGGCGAACACGATCGTGTGAATCAGAGGCAGAGGGGAACAAGGGGCTCACCGAATTTGATCGTCGGAGTTGAGGATGTTGTCGGGAGCTTGCTGTGCTTGTCGAAGACGACGACCTGGGGCGGTACAGAAGGAACCAACGGTGTCAGTAGGTGCGCAAGGAAATGGTGGTGCTGTTTGCAAGAACCAGAGAGGAAGGGGCGCACGGGGCTCACCGGAATCGGTCGCCGGAGTAAGCTCTGTCTACGGCGGTGCGAGGATGATTGCGGGCAGCCTAGGGGCGTATCTGTCTGGCTTTGTTGGGGGAAATGGCCACGTGGTCTTATAGCCAGAGCGGGGGCGAGGATCGCGCGCGGTATCAAGGGAATTTAAGCGAGGAATCAACGCGGCAGTGAAGGGCGGAGGAAACGGCCGGGAGACGTGGTCATGGGCGCGATTTGGGGAAGATGAGGATGAGCTGGCGAGGTCCACCAGTCAGTGAGTGAAACAGAGAGGGGGTGGGGTTGTGTGGTCAGTGACCTGGTGGGTTCATCCGCGAGTGAGAGAGAGAGAGAGGGGGAACCCGGGTGGGCTTATTGGGCTGAATTCGTAGTTGGGCCAGATAGGTGGCGCTGGCCTTTTTCCCATTTCTTTTCTCCTTTTCTTTTTCTGTTTTGATTTTCTAAAATGATTTTCAAATCCAAATCAAATGAGTTTGAATTCAAATTTTCTCTAGGTTTTTATTCAGCAAACCTTGCACTTAAATGTGTGTCAAACACCACTGTTTAGTCAAAATACTTTGATCAAATGAAAATAAAAATAAAACCAAGCCTTTATGATATATATACAATAGGCATAATATTGGTTTTATTTACTCATTTTGTTTTGAAACTTTGTTCAAACTTTTGATGGTGCCTAAGTTTGAATTTCAAACCTTACTGAACCAAAACAAGTACTCTTCTCATTGGAAGATAGCACTAAGGCTAAAGAAAACTTACATGAAATAATAAGCATATATGCTTCTGTTTTGAAATGATTTGTTTGAAATGAAACTCATATGATCAAGGATGCATGGATGATATACATGAGTTTGAAACATGATTTTAGGGATGTTACATAGCTGCTTCAGAGGCTTCACAAGAGGTGATATGGATGAAGGAGTTCATTATGGAGCTCGATGTGGTTCCTTGTGTTCTATACTTAATGTCTATCTATTGTGATAACATGGGCGCCATAGCCAATGCGCTAGAACCAAGGTCACACAAGAAGCCGAAGCATATCAAGCTGCATTTTCACGCTATTCGAGAGCATGTCCAAGATGGTGCCATAAAGATTTGCAAACTACACACAGATCTGAATGTGGCGGATCCGTTGACTAAACCTATCCCGAGGGCAAAACATGATGAGCACCAAAACGCCATGGGTGTTCAGTATATTACCATGTAATCTAGATTAGTTGACTCTAGTGCAAGTGGGAGACTGTTGGAGATATGCCCTAGAGGCAATAATAAAAGTAGTTATTATTATATCTTTGTATTTATGATAAATGTTTACATTCATGCTATAATTGTATTAACCGAAAACATTAATACTTGTGTGATTTGTAAACTTGTTAGAGTCCCTAGTGAAGCCTCTTTGTAACACTAGCTTGTTGGTTAATAGATGATCATGGTTTCCTGATCATGAACATTGAGATGTCAATTCGTAAAGTCCCTAGTGAAGCCTCTTTGTAACACTAGCTTGTTGGTTAATAGGGGATCACAACAGTCTTCGAGGGTAGTAAAGCCCAATTTATTGATTCAACACAAGGGGAGCCAAAAAATATTTATAAGCCTTAACAACTGAGTTGTCAATTCAGCTGCACCTCGAAATAGTCTTGCTCATAGTAGTTTATCAGTAGCAACAGTTTTGTAGTAGCAATAGCAAAGTAACAACAGTAGTAAAATAAAAGCAGCAGTAACAATAGTAGCAAACAACAGGATTTGAGTGTGGTAGGCATAGGGATGGATGGACGGGCATTGCATGGACAAGACTATTCATGTAATATCAAGATCTAGGGCATTTGTAGATAAATAATATAAAGCATCCAAGTACAAAATAATCATAGGCATGTGTTCCATATATAGTCATACGTGCTCGCAATGAGAACTTGCACAACATCTTTTGTCCTACCAGCCCGTTGCAGCGGGGCCTCAAGGGAATCTACTGGCAATTAAGGTACTCCTTTTAATAGAGTACCAGAGCAAAGCATTAACACTCCATGAACACACGTGATCCTCATATCACAGCCATCCCCTCCGGTTATCCCAATTTATGTCACTTCGGGGCCTCGGGTTCCGGACAATAATATGTGTAAACAACTTGCAGATAAGATCACAACCAATACTATCATCATGAATCAATAACATGTTTAGATCTGAAATCATGGCACTCGGGACCTAGTGACAAGCATTAAGCATAACAAGTTGCAACAATGTCAAAAAGTACTAACAAAGATACTAGGCACCATGCCCTAACAATCTCATGCAATTACATGATAGATCTCATCCAATCCCTACCATCCCCATAGCCTACAGTGGGGTATTACTCACTCATGGATGGGTGGAACATGGATGGTTGATGGAGAGGCGTCGGTGATGATGATGGTGATGATCTCCTCCAATTCCCCGTCCCGGCAGGGTGCCAGAACGGAGTTTCTGGTTCCAAATCGCGGTTTCTGGTAGTGGCAGAGCAGCGGAACTCTATCTAGAAAAACGTCAAACCCCTTGTTTTTAGGTCAGAGGCCTTATGTAGGTGAATGGGGAGACCGAGGGGGTGACCGAGGTGGCCAAACCACCCGCTGGAGCGGCCTGGCCTGGCCCGCTCCACCAGGTTGTGTGGGCCCCTCGGGGCCCTTCTTCGTCTCGTCTTCTGGCTCCATGAGTCTTCTGGCAAAATAGGAGTTTTATGATATTTTCTAGGATTTTCCCTGAAAGTTTATTTCCTGCACAAAAAGGAGACACCAAAGCAATTCTGCTAAAAACAGCATCAGTTCGTGTTAGTTATATTGAAATCACACAAATTAGAGGAGAAACGATAGCGAAAGTGTTCGGGAAAGTAGATACGTTTTGGACGTATCAAACGCCGGGGAACCCTTCAACTCCGTCCTACCTGATCTGGCTTAAGGAGAAGCCCTGCAGGATCTTCCCTCTAATCCTGACACCACGATGTCGTGCTGCCGGAATCACGAGGAGAGAACTACAACCTCCGCTGCCTGCTGGAACAAGGGAGAGGAAGGTCTTCATTGAGTACCGAATGTGTGACCGACTGCGGGAGTGCTGCTGGAACGCGGCGCCGGAAGGATTGTCTACGCGATCTTGAGATTAGCAAGTGAACAACTACATCACCCATGAGAATCTGCTCTCGTTAACCGCTTTGGGATCTTCGAGGGTGAGTACTCTAATCGACTCATTGCTACAATCTAGTATATAGATCTTGGCTTGTGTGTGTTCATGCGGCAGAATTTTTTTTGTTTCCCATGGTTTGAACCCCTACATAATTGACTGGTACTCGCAGTAGCATCTGGGTATTTGATGAGTGCATATTTTCATCATGTTTTAGATTATTATTTTTCATTGTAGATGTAGGATCTTGGTATCTTACGGCGTTCGCACACACTTTTTATGATTTTCACCAGGATCAGATCAGATGACGATTCCAATGGACAAAATTCTTGGAGCAGTTGTACTAGAGAGAAAAGGAGCCAAAACTACGTAAATTTCTTATTGGGGAAATATTAATAATACCATAAGAAAACCCAAAGAAAGCAAAGGAGGCAGAAAGGTTGACGACCAACTATACGGTTCGCCGCCGTATAGTTCCATCCGTATAGTTGGCTCTGCCTCCGCCTCCTCAAATAGTTTCACCACGTGCAATTGGTTCAAAGATACGACATACAGAACATCCACAAATCACCGAAACCTCACCTCCAGAAGGCATCTAGAGGGGGAACTTGCCCTAGGGATCCATCTTCGCCCTAAGCAGATCTGGGAGGCCAAGTCATCGATCTCCATCTTCATCAACCGCTGCATCTTCATCACCAGCATCATCTCCATCTATTCCATCTAGATCTTGTTGTAATTCTTGCACTAGTTGTGGGTTTATACAAGTACTATTCATCGATAATCGTTTCCATTACCATTTCCATGATGCGATTTTCCTCCTTGTCTGAGTAGATCATTAGTTCTTGCGGAGATGGAGAAACCCTAGCATGAGATTGAAATAAGATAAAGTTTATTATGATATTCATCGCTGTGACCATGTGTTAGATTGTCTACATCTTGATGTTGGGAGAAGTCGACCTCACAATATTTGCCTCTTGTGGGGACTTGATGTAGGGAACTACTTATTGGTAGACGGAGCGATGTTAGTACTTACAGTGACTACAAAGCTATTGGCACCCCTTACGTATCAACTTGGGAATCGAGGAAACTCACAAAACACTATCCATGCCATTGGATACATCCTGCAGGATTATGTCCCTTAATAGCGCAGTAATTCAATTGATGTTGATTGATGTCTCCCGTGGTTATGAGGATGACTTGAGCAGTGGTTGATGCCTCTTTGTCCAAATACGGAGTTCCTTACACACATATATAGTAGAAAATGTTGATGATAATAATCTTTAACTTAGCCCTTTATAATGCTAGTGATATATCCGCTAATCCCTCAGAATGCTTTCTCCCATTGAAGTTTCATATCTCTTTTACATACGCGATACTTATTTTTTGTATTCAGTTTTATTTACTTTACGCATTGTTCTCTTATACCAAAAACCCCAAAACACCTTTTTATACATTACTCGCATTTTATCTTGTCACTTAGAACTTTATTTAGCAATTCTATTTTTAGTATTTATTTCAAGAATTCTTAGACTTCACACTCCTGCTCCATGTGGGATCGATATCTTTATTTTGAAACTAGCTACAACTGATCTGTGCACTTGCAGTCATCATGCTATTTTCTGGCGTCGTTACCGGGGAGCTAAGCGTTGTAGGTCTTTTAGTTTTTACTCATTTACTTTAGTTTTGTTATGTTTTGTTTTGAGTTACAGGTTTCCACCAACATGATGGAGTTTGAGCATATGACTAGTGCTTACCCACTCAACTGCTTTGTAAAGCCGTATGATATTTATGAAAAGACAACTCCACCGAGAAGACAAGGGGGTTTGAAACTCTACTACTTGGTATTTTACACAAGAAGCAATTAACTGGAGATGAAGAAGATCCTGATCCATATGATCATATTGCATGTTTCAAAGATATATGTGGCACGTTCCAATTAATGGGGTATACCGTCGATGAGGTAAGGGTTAAACTTTTTAATAAAACTTTGACAAGTACAACTCTCTCATGGTATAGATCTCTACCCTCGGAAGCCACTACTACCTGGGATAATTTAGCTTGCGAATTCCTATCTAAATATTACCCATTATCAAAATCCTTTGGAATTAGGCGTTTTATAATGACTTGGAGAAACCTTCCTAATGAAGGACTAGTAAGAGCTTATATAATATTTAAAAATTTACTTAGTCAATGTCCTCACCATGATTTGCCTCAATGGTATTTATTGCATATATTTTATGGCGGTTTAGCTGAACCTAATAAAATTGAACTAGACTCTTGCGCGAGAGGAGATTTTATGGATTTACCTATAACTAAAGCTCGGGCTTTACTTAATAGAATTCGCGATCATAGAGTTTCATGGAATTTTGGTCTAGGAAGTGAAGGAGGCACAGAAATAGATCATGAATGTATTCATGATTATAATAAAAAGGGCCATGTTAATAAATTATCTAAAGAGCTTTATTTAGATTCAGATCTTGTGTTGCAAGTTGTTAAAGCTTTTATAGAACACATCAAAGCTCCAAAAGAGGGTTCGGCCAGGTATGATCCACCACCCGAACCTGTGAAGAACAAAGAAGTTAAAGCAACATTGACCTCCCTAGAACCAATGTATGAGACACCTTTCCCAAACACTACACAAAAGCATATTTTGGAATATGAATAGGTTAAAGTAGTATAGGAGAAGATAGAAGAGGAAAGTGTGCCATAGTGAGTTGAAGGCTCTCAGTTGAAGATTGAAGAAATAAACAAGGAGGCGATGGGGACGCCCTGGCATCTTTGGTGGCTGCGAGTTTATCTTGATAAACTTGATAAAGATATCAAGAAAACCACTGAAGTGTTGGAGATATGCCCTAGAGGCAATAATAAAAGTAGTTATTATTATATCTTTGTGTTTATGATAAATGTTTACATTCATTCTATAATTTTATTAACCGGAAACATTAATACTTGTGTGATTTGTAAACTAAATAGAGTCCCTAGTATAGCCTCTTTATAATACTAGTTTGTTGGTTGATAGATGATCATGGTTTCCTGATCATGAACATTGAGATGTTATTAACAACAAGATCATATCATTAGGAGAATGGTGTGATGGAAATACTCCTATAGATAAGCATAACATAAAGATCAAGTCATTTCAATAGTTTGTTTTCTATAAGCTTTGAGATACATAGTAACCTAATTCCTTCGACCACGAGATCATGATAATCACCATCACCAGATGGATGCTTTGATGACATCAAACACCACTTCATAACTCGGTGGTTATAAAGGTGGCATTGAGTGTTCAGAAAGTATGTGTTGAGGCACATGGATCAAGAGTGGGATTTGTACGTCCATATGACGGATAGATATACTCTACGCCCTCTCGGTGGAATGTCATCCAATTGGCTTGCAAGCATGTGACTGGATCACAAGGGATCACATATCATATGAACGAGTAAAGAGAACTTATCGGTAACGAGGTTGAACTAGGTATGCAGAGATACCGACGATCAGACCTCGGATAAGTAAAATATCACAAGACAAAGGGAAATTGGTATCGTATGTAAATGGTTATTTCTATTGCAAAGTAATCGTAGAAATATGTGGGATCCATATGAATTTCCAGATTCCTCTATTGGTTATTGATCGGAGAAGAGTCTCGATCATGTCTGCATAATTCACGAACCGTATTGAGACACTCTTAAGGATTCAATGTTGTTTAGTAGATATGGAATGTGATTAAGAAGACCGGATGTTTTTCGGAGTCTCGGATGGGATCCAGGATATCACAAGTAGATTCGGAATGGTCCAGAGAATCAGATTCATATAAGGAAACTCCAATTCCGGAGTTCGGGAATGATTCCCGTGTTTTCACCGGAATGATCTAGAAGGGTCTAGAAGGTTCACCGATCCAGAAGGGGAATGGTACATGAATGTGTCATGACAAAGTGGAATGGTTGCTTCATGTCCTAGGTCACTAGGCTGGGTAAATAAAAGAGAGAAATCAAACTCCAAAATTGAAAGTCAAAAGGCAAGTTTGAAAAGTCAAACTTGGACAATGTTTCCTGGTGGAGATGGAGTTCGGGGAGGATTCGAACTCCCCCTCCCCTAGCCTCCCCTCCCTCTCATAAATAGAGGGGGGCTGCCCCTCCACTCTAATTCCACACCACAAACCCTAGCCCCACCCCAAGCCGCCGCCGCCTAGCCGCCGCCCTAGCTGCCGTCGGCCCCACCTTCTCCTTCGGCCTCTAAACCCTAGTCACCGAGGAACCCCTCTACTCCATCTACCCGCTCCGGCTTAAGGCAAAACACTACGGGATCTCCCCTCTAAACTCCGACACCATGTCGTTGTGCTGCTAGAATCACGAAGAGAGAGCTACAACCTCCACCGCCTGCTGGAACAAGGGAGAGGAAGGTCTTCATCGAGTACCGAACATGTGACCGACTATGGGAGCGCTACCGGAACGCAGCGCCGGAAGGATCGTCTACACGATCTTGAGATCGGGAAGTGAACGACTACATCACTCACGAGAATCTGCTCTAGTTAACCGCTTTGGAATCTTTGAGGGTGAGTACTCTATCAACTCGTTGCTACAATCTAGTAGATAGATCTTGGCTTGTGTGTGTTCATGCGGTAGAATTTTTTTGTTTTATATGCTACAAACCCCTATAGTGGTATCAGAGCCGTGTCTATATGTATATATGTTGCACGAGTAGAACAAAATGGTTATTATGGGTGGTGGTGCTTTTATTATCAATTGCATCTTGCGGTATGGTGGGATGAAGCAGCCCGGGCTAACCTTACGTGACATCGTTCATGATACTTGCTCCACGCTCAACATGCAACTTGTATTGCATAAGTGGCTTTGCGGGTGTCCGTCTCTCCCATCATAGTAAAGATTCAATTTACAATGGGCACTTGATAGTTCAAGCATCAACGTTGTGGTTCTTGTTCGTAAGTTAGAACAATACTTATTGAAAGCCCCAAACCATGTAAAATATGAAAATAAAATTAGAGACGTCTAACTTTGTTTTGCAGGGGTTTGTTGTGATGTGATATGGGCATGATTGTGATTAGATATGATGTATGCATTGTTCCTTATTATAAGTCATCAACCGGTAGGAGCCTTATGGTTGTCTTTTAAATTCCGTTAAGACCTGCGTGTCTATTATTCAAGGTAGTTGTATTAGTTGATGCTGGTGGACGACAACCATGGAGCGGTGCCATTGACCTTGATGCCACACCGGTTATGATGGAAATCATGTTCGTGCTTGAAGATGGAGATCAGAAGCGCATGAAGAAAGGCCATATCATATCACATATTTTGAATTGCATGTGATGTTAATCCTTTTATGCATCTTGTATTGCTTAGATCGCGACGGTAACATTATAAGATGATCCCTCTCACAGAAATATCAGGTTATAAAGTGTTCATCCTTAGTAGGCACCGTTGCCAAGACTCGTTGTTTCGAAGCACCACATGATGATCGGGTGTGTTAGATTCTGCGAGTGTATACAACGGGAGAAAGTCAGATTTTCTCATGCGGAAGCTAAGGTTACATATTGACGAGCCTATCATGTACATACATGGTCTCGGAACACGGATCACCGAAAGGTAAAGCATGAGTCATATAGTAGATATGATGAACATGTTGATTGTTCGCCTTCAAAACTACATTATGTCTCATGATGATCGGACTTGATGTAGTGGACTTGGTTTGTGTGATCACTGAAACAATGTGAGGGATATTGTTTTGAGTGGGAGTTTACCTAGATTAATTTAACTATTAATTAGAACTCAATTTTTCATAAACTTAGTCTAAACTATTGCAAATATGTTGTAGATCAATGGCGGCCCCTCCATCAATTTTAATGTGTTCCTAGAGAAAGAAAAGTTGAAAAACAATGGAAGCAACTTCGTGGATTGGTTCCGCAATTTGAGGATTGTCCTAAAATACTGGTCAGTTGACCTATGTGATGGATGCACCGCTGGGTGACCCACCTGCATAAGATGCTACCGATGATGAGAAAAATGTTTTCCGTACTCAAAAGAATCAGTACTCCACAGTTTAGTGTGCTATCATGTATGGTTTGGAATCGAAGCTTCAGAAAAGGTTTGAGAATTTGACCCACATGATATTGTCCGTGAACTCAACATGATATTTGAGGCTCATGCGGTAGCTGAGAGTTATGAAGCTTCTGAAAAGTTCTTTAACTGCAAGATGGAAGAGGGCAGCTCCATCAATGAGCATGTGCTTAAGATGTCTGGGCACTCTAATAAGCTCCAGAGATTGGGCATAATAATTCCTAATGCTTTGGGGATTCATCGTGTCCTCCAATCACTACCACCGAGTTACAAGAACTTTTTGATGAACTACAACATGCAGCGCATGGATAAGACATTGCCAGAACTCTTCTCTATGTTGAAGTCTACGGAAGTGGAGATCAAGAAAGAGCACCAAGTGTTGATGGTCAATAAGACCACCAATTTCAAGAAGCAAGGAAAGTCTAAGAAAAAGGGAAACTTCAAAAAGTGCGGTAAGAAAGATACCGCGCCGACGAAGAAGACCAAGGATGGGCCTAAGCCTGATACTGAGTGCTTTTACTGCAAGGGAGAAGGTCACTGGAAGCAGAATTTCCCCAAGTACTTGGCGGATCTGAAGAACGGCAACATCAAGAAGAAAGGTATATCCGATATACATGTTATTGATGTGTCTTACTAGTAGTCGTAGTAGTGCCTGGGTATTTGATACTGGTTCAGTTTCTCATATTTGTAACTCGAAACTTGTGTTGTAGAATAGACAGAAACTAGTGAAGAACGAGGTGACGATGCACGTCGGAAATGGATAAAAGGTTGATGTGATAGCGGTCGGCACGCTACCTCTTGATCTACCATCGAGATTAGTTTTATACTTAAATAATTGTTATTTGGTGCCTGCGTTGAGCATGAACATTATATCCGGATCATGTTTATTGCGATACGGTTACTTGTTTAAGTCCGATAATAATGGTTGTTCGATTTATATGAGTAATATGTTTTATGCACATGCACCTTTTATAGATGGTCTATTCTTGTTGAATCTCGATTGTAGTTATACACATGTTAATAATATAGAAGATAAAAGTTTGAAATTGAGCGATAATTCAACATACATGTGGCACTATCGTCTTGGTCACGTTGGAGTGAAGCGTATGAGAAAACTCCATTCCGATGGACTTCTTGAATCACTTGAAAGATGCGAAGCATGTCTGATGGGAAAAATGACTAAGACTCCATTTTCTGGTATGATGGAGCGAGCTACGGACTTATTGGAAATCATACATACCGATGTGTGTGTGGCCTGATGAGTGTAGCATCGCGTGGTGGTTATCGTTATGTTCTTACCTTCACGGATGACTTGAGTAGATATGGGTATATCTATTTCATGAAACATAAGTCTGAAACTTTCGAGAAGTTTAAGGAATTTCAAAGTGAGGTGGAGAATCAACATAAGAAGAAGATTAAATTTCTACGATCTGATCGTGGAGGTGAATATCTAAGTTACGAGTTTGGCGAGCATTTTAAGAAATGTGGAATACTTTCACAATTGACACCGCCGGGAACACCACAACATAATGGTGTGCCTGAACATCGTAATCGAACACTTTTAGATATGGTTTGTTCTATGATGTCACTTATAGATTTACCTTTGTTGTTTTGGGGTTATGCATTTGAAACAGCCGCATTCACTTTAAATAGGGCACCATATAAATCCGTTGAAACGACACCGTATGAATTATGGTTTGGGAAGAAACCTAAATTGTCGTTCCTTAAAGTATGGGGTTGTGAAGCTTATGTAAAGAAGTTATAGCCCGACAAGATTGAACCCAAAGTGGAAAAATGCGTCTTCATAGGATACCCTAAGGAAACTATTGGGTATACCTTCTATCATAGATCCGAAGGCAAAATCTTCATTGCCAAGAATGGATCCTTTCTAGAGAAGGAGTTTCTCTCGAAAGAAGTGACTGGAAGGAAAGTAGAACTCGACGAGGTTGTCGAACCTTATCTCAGATTTTAGAGTATCACAGCACCAACAGAAGTTCTTGTGGCGCCTACAGCAATAAGAGAGGAAGCTAATGATGATGATCATGAAACTTCGGTCCAAGTTACTACGGAACCTCGCAGGTCGACAAGGACTCATACCACTCTTGATTGGTATGATCCCATTATGAGTGTCATGTTGGTGGACAACACCGACAACCCTGCGACATATGAGGAAGCGATGATGGGACCAAATTCCAATAAATGGCAAGAAGCCATGAAATCCGAGATTGGATCCATGTACGAAAACCAAGAATGGAGTTTGGTGGACTTACCGGATGGCCGGAAGGCTATCAAGAACAAATGGATTTTCAAGAAGAAAACAAATGCTGATGGTAATGTAAACGTCTATAAAGCTCGGCTTGTCGCAAAAGGGTTTCGACAAATTCAAGGATTTGACTACGATGAGTCTTTCTCACCGGTAGCAAAGCTAAAGTCTGTGAGGATTCTATTAGCAATCGCTGCATATTATGATTATGAGATATGGCAGATGGATGTCAAAACGGCGTTCCTCAATGGAGACATTGATGAAGAGTTGTATATGGTACAACCCAAAGGCTTTGTCGATCCTAAAGATGCTAAAAAGGTATGCAAACTTCAACGGTCCATTTATGGATTGAAGCAAGCATCCCGGAGTTGGAATCAACGTTTTGATAAGGTAATCAAATGTTTTGGTTTTATACAAACTTATGGAGAAGCTTGTATTTATAAGAAAGTAAGTGGGAGCTCTGTAGCATTCCTAGTACTATATGTGGATGACATATTGTTGATTGGGAATGATATACACCTTCATAAAAGTGTCAAAGATTATTTGAATACTAGTTTTTCAATGAAGGATCTTGGCGAAGCTGCTTACATATTAGGCATAAATATTTATAGGGATAGATCAAGACACCTATATGGCTTTCACAGAGTACATATTTGAACAAAGTTCTAAAGAGGTTTGGAATGGAAGATATCAAGAAAGGGTTCTTGCCCATATTGCCCAATACGACCTTGAGTAAAAATCAAAGTCCAGCTACGGCAGAAGATAGAGAAAGGATGAGTAAGACTCCCTATGACTCAGCCATAGGATCTATCATGTATGCTATGCTATGTACTAGACCCGACATTGCATATGTTGTTAGTTTGACTAGTAGATATCAAAGTGATCCAGGGTTGGATCATTGGACAGCGGTCAAAAAATCCTTAAGTACTTGAGAAGAACTAAGGATATGGTTCTTTCTTATGGAGGTGATGAACAGCTGGTTGTTAATGGTTACACCGATGCTTGTTGGAACACCGATCCGGATGATTCTAAATATCAATCTGGATATGTATTTACTTTGAATGGTGCAGCAGTGAGCTGCAGGAGTGCAAAGCAATGCGTTGTGGCGAAATCTTCAACTGAATCAAAATACATAGTGTTTCAGAGGCTTCACAAGTGGCGATATGGATGAAGGAGTTCATTACGGAGCTCGGTGTGGTTCCCAGTGCGCTGGTACCAATGTCTATCTAATGTGATAACATGGGCGACATAGCCAATACGCAAGAACCAAGGTCACACAAGAAACTGAAGCATATCAAGCTATGTTTTCACGCCATTCGAGAGCATGTCCAAGATGGTGACATAAAGATTTGCAAAGTACACACATATCTGAATGTGGAGGATCCGTTGACTAAACCTCTCTCGAGGGAAAAACATGACCAGCACTAAACCGCCATGTTTGTTCGTTAATTACCATGTAATCTATATTAGTTGACTGTAGTGCAAGTGGGAGACTGTTGGAGATATGCCCTAGATGCAATAATAAAAGTAGTTATTATTATATCTTTTGTGTTTATGATAAATGTTTACATTCATGCTATAATTTTATTAACCATAAACATTAGTACTTGTGTGATTTTGTAAACTAAATAGAGTCCCTAGTAAAGCCTCTTTATAATACTAGCTTGTTGGTTAATAGATGATCATGGTTTCCTGATCATGAACATTGAGATGTTATTAACAACAAGATCATATCGTTAGGAGAATGGTGTGATGGACATACTCCTATAGATAAGCGTAGCATAAAGATCAAGTCATTTCAATAGTTCGTTTTCTATAAGCTTTGAGATACATAGTAACCTAATTCCTTCGACCATGAGATCATGCTAATCACCATCACCGGATGGATGCTTTGATGACATCAAACACCACTTCGTAACTCGGTGGTTATAAAGGTGACATTGAGTGTTCAGAAAGTATGTGTTGAGGCACATGGATCAAGAGTAGGATTTGTCCATCCATATGACAGATAGATATACTCTAGGCCCTCTCGGTGGAATGTCATCCAATTGGCTTGAAAGCATGTGACTGGATCACAAGGGATCACATATCACAGGAACGAGTAAAGAGTACTTATCAGTAATGAGGTAGAACTAGGTATGCAGAGATACTGACGATCAGACCTCGGATAAGTAAAATATCGTGAGACACAGGGAAATTGGTATCGTATGTAAATGGTTCATTCGATCACAAAGTAATCGTAGAAATATGTGGGGGCCATATGAATTTCCAGATTCCTCCATTGGTTATTGATCGGAGAAGAGTCTCGGTCATGTCTGCATAATTCATGAACCGTAGGGAGACACACTTAAGGATTCGATGTTGTTTAGTAGATATAGAATGTAAGTAAGAAGACCGAATGTTGTTCGGAGTCTCGGATGGGATCCGAGATATCACGAGGAGATCCGAAATGGTCTGGATAATAAGATTCATATAAGGAAAGTCCAATTCTGGAGTTCGGGAATGATTCCGATGTTTTCATCGGAATGATCTAGAAGGGTCTAGAAGGTTCACCAATCCGGAAGGGGAAGCGTACATGAATGTGACATGACAAAGTGGAATGGTTGCTTCATGTCCTAGGTCACTAGGCTGGGCAAATAGAAGAGAGAAATCAAAGTCCAAAGACAAGTTTGAAAAGTCAAACTGGGACAATGTTTCCTGGTGGAGGGAGGAGAGGAAACCTCCTCTCCCTCCACCGCGCGCCAAGGAGGAGAGGGATTGGAGGAGGATTCGACCTCCCCTCCCCTAGCCGCCCCTCCCTCTCATAAATAGAGGGGGCTTCCCCTCCACTCTAACTCCACACCACAAACCATAGCCCCATCCCAAGCCGTCGCCTAGCCGCCGCCCCGCGATGCCATCGCCCCCACCTCCTCCTTCGTCCTCTAAACCCTAGTGGCTGAGGAACCCCTCTATTCCACCTACCCGCTCCGGTTTAAGGCGAAGCCCTACGGAATCTCCCCTGTAAAATCTGACACCATGCCGCCGTGTTGTCGGAATCGCGAGGAGAGAGCTACAACCTCCACTGCCTGCTGGAACAAGGGAGAGGAAGGTCTTCATCGAGTACCGAACATGTGACCTACTGCGGGAGCGCTGCCGGAATGCGGCGCCGGAAGGATCGTCTACGCGATCTTGAGATTGGCAAGTGACCGACTACATCACCCACGAGAATCTGCTCTCGTTAACGGCTTTGGAATCTTCGAGGGTGAGTACTCTATCGACTCGTTGCTACAATCTAGAAGATAGATCTTGGCTTGTGTGTGTTCATGCGGTATAATTTTTTGTTTTCCATGCTACGAACCCCTACATGAAGCAGGTTTCACCATCAGTCTAAAGGCGATACAAACCCTCCAAAATAACATTGAGATCATTAAACAACAAGTGAAAGTGATGGAGAAGAATAATCTTCTCTATCAGCTGCGAATTAAAGAACTGGAGGCCATCAATCAATCCTTCCGTCTTAGGTTGTCCCATGAAGAGAAGATACCGCGTGCCATGGCGCCACAGTGAACTTCAATAAAACACAGTATCAAATAATCTAGAGGGGTTATTTGATCCCACATGGCTTGATTCCAATCTTGGGGAGATCTTTAAGACTTTGTAATCTATCTTACAAGTTTTTATTTCTATTCTAGTTTTGCATTAGTTCAAGCTCATAAATAAAGTTTGCATCATTAGATTCCCTTCAGGAATAGTTGATACCTCTTATGAAATTCTGAGTTTATTATAATATATGGAGCATTATTGAGTTTGAGTTTGTCTTATTGGATATATGGATTACTTGAGCATGATTTTACTTGCACTTGATGATAGCAATAGGAGTCTTCCACACCATTGGTATTAATGGAACATATAAAGATAATTTTATCAATATGTTGTAGGTCAATGGTTTGATTTACAAAAAGGAGAAATTATCTAATTAATTAAGATGAAAAAGAAAAACCTTTAACAAAGGAGAAATTATAAGTGCTATCAAATAGAGTGAGAACAAGTTTGAGGTAGAATACTCAAGTTATAAAGATACTTCATATATATTTGGAATTTGATAACTGAGATCGTTAAACTTTAAAATTCCTACATGAGGTGGAATATATGGCTAGCTCCTTTCCACAACACTTAAACAAAAGTGTGAGCACAAATATATATAGAAAAAGAAGAAAAAGAAAGATGAAGAAAAAGAGCGAATGTGCAAAGATCAAATAGGCATATACCACTATATTGTAGTAAGACAAAGAGACGTTTGAGATTTTGAATCCCAAGTGAATATGCTAATCCTAAAAGGACTTGGGACTACCTCACTGATACGTCGGAAACGTATCTATAATTTTTGATGTTCCATGCTTGTTTAGTATCTACTTTGCTTTGCTTTGTCCACACTTTGAGGTGTTTTTTATATGATTTCTGGTACTAACCTATTAACAAGTTGCCACAGTGCCAGTTGCCTGTTTTTTGCTGTTTTTGGTTCCACAAAATCTAGTAAGGAAATATTCTCGGAAATGGATGGGACAAAAGACAAAGTCAATATTTTATCGAGGAGAACACGGATTCGAGAGGAGAGACGGAGGGGGGCCACAGGACGGCCGCACCCCCAGGCACGGGCCCACCCTAGGCCACTCTTGGGCAGGGTGTGGGCCCCCTCGCCGCCTCCTAGTCTCGCCTCTACGCCTATAAGAAGCCCTCGATGCCTAAACCCTAAGTACCCGATCAATATTCCACGAAACCGTCTATAGCCGCCACCATCGTCCCTAGATCGGGGGGATCTGAAGCTCTTCCCGACACCCTGCTAGAGGAGAGATCACCCCGAAGGCCTTCTTCTTCATCATGCCAGCCTCCGGTATGAATCGTGAGTAGTTCCACCTTGGACTACGGGTCCATGTAGCAGCTAGATGGTTGTATCTCCTCCGTGTGTTTTCATGTCTAGATCTTGTGAGCTCCGTTCATGATCAAGATCTCATCTATTTGTAATCATGCATGTTGTGTTTGCAGGGATCGAATGGATATTGAGATTAATATGTCATATTGATTAATGGTTTTGTCTTATTGATTCTATCATGTCTGTGTTGTTTGTGATCTTGCATGCTCTCTGTTGTTAGTAGCTATCTTGGCCAAGTAGTTGCTAGCGACTCCAAGAGGGTGTATTTATGCTCGATAGTGGGTTCATGCCTCTATTTAATCAAGGGAAGTGACAGAAATCTCTAAGGTTGTAGATGTTCTGTTGCCACTAGGGAGAAAACAATGTTCTCTTGTTCATGGAACAAGTGGATTATTTACCTTACACTCTTGGCTTAAAGCAATTGTCTGTTGCTTGCAACTTAATACTGGAGGTGGTTCGGATGATAACCCAAAGGTGGACTTATAGTCATAGATGAAGTTGGATTGCGGTCTATGTATCTTGTTGTATTGCCCAATCGAATCTCATAGGATCTTTATGTCTAGTATTGCATTGTTATGCCTTGCTCGGTCCTGTCAATTGCCCTGTTGTAATTTGTTTACCCAGCATGCCATGTTTGTTTATCTAACGAGAACACCTCTAGTGAACTATGGACCCTGGTCCAATCTTTACCATTGATACATCTTCCACTGTTACTGTTTACTTGCTGCAAACCTCCATTACCTTCCACACCATACAGTTAATCTTTTGTTACAGCAACCGGTGAGATTGACAACCTCATTATTAGTTGGGGCAAAGTCTTGAGTCTGTGTTGTGCAGGTTTCCAAGTTGCTTGCAACACCTTTGAGATGTTTCCTTCCTCCTACTGGTTCAATAACCTTGGTTTCTTACTGAGGGAAGACTAGCTGATGTGCTGCATCACACCTTGCTCTTGGGTTTTCCCGACGAAGCGCTCCCATGTTGAAGCAGCGCCATCAAGATTTTCTAGCGCCGTTGGCGGGGAGGCTAAGGACGAATTCACAAGGGGAGTCCTCCACAACCTTTATCTTTACTTTGTTTTTAGTTTGCTTAGTTTCTTTTGCTTTGTTTTGTTTGCCTCTTTTTATCAAAAACTCCAAAAAAATAGTTTAGTTTGGTTTTCTTTCTCTTATCAAAACACAAAAAAATTAGTTCCTACTCTAGTCGTTGTTGCTGTTGGCCTACTCCACTTTTGCCAAAATGAACTCCGCTGAGAACACCAAGTTGTGTGACTTCACTATCACAAACAACAATGATTTCCTAAGAACTCCTATTGCTCCACTTGCTCCTGATGCTACCTTTTATGAAATTAAGCCTGCTTTGTTGAATCTTGTGATGAGATAGCAATTTTCTGGTGCTAGTTCTGATGATGCTGCTGTCCATCTCAATAACTTTGTTGAACTTTGTGAGATGCAAAAGTATAAGGATGTAGATGGAGATATTATTAAGCTCAAGTTGTTTCCTTTCTCCTTGAGAGGAAATGCTAAAGAATGGTTGCTATCCTTGCCTAGAAATAGTATTGATTCTAGGATTGAGTGCAAAGATGCTTTTATTGGAAAGTACTACCCTCCTTCCAAGATTATATCTATGAGAAGTGATATTATGAAATTTAAACAACTTGATAATGAACATGTTGCTCAAGCTTGGGAAAGAATGAAATGTTTGGTTAAGGATTGTCCCACTCATGGACTTACTGCTTGGATGATTATCCAGACTTTTTATGCAGGTTTGAACTTCTCTTCAAGAAACCTGTTGGATTCAGCTGCTGGAGGTACCTTTATGACCATCACTTTGGGTGCTGCAACAAAACTCCTTGATAATAGGATGGTTAATTACTCTTAATGGCACACTGAGAGAGCTCCACATGGTAAGAAGGTAAATTCTGTTGAAGAAACCTCCTCTTTGAGTGATAAGATTGATGTCATCATGGCTATGCTTGTTAATGGGAAAGCTCCTTTAGATCCAAATAATGTTCCCTTAGCCTGTTTGGTTGCTCAAGAGAGCAAGTTGATGTGAACTTCATTAGAAACAACAATTTCAACAACAATGCCTATAGGAATAATTTTGGTAGTAACAACAATTATAGGCCTTATCCTCCTAATAATGGCAATACCTATGGAAACTCCTACAACAATACTAGAAGTGCCCCCTCTGAACTTGAAGTCATGCTCAAAGACTTTTTAGTAAACAAACCACTTTCAACAAGACTATGGAGGAAAAGCTTTTGAATGTTGAGAAAAATATTTCCTCATTGTCTGAAGCAGAGCCCTCTCTGATTAATAAAATGGCTGCTAAACCTGAAACCATGGAAAGTACATTTGCTGCTACTCATGCCATACAAGTTACTATTGATGAAAATATTAGACTGTTAGCCTAACTTCATGCTAAGTGGGAAAGGGAAGCTGAAATTGATAAAAACAATAGTGTGTGCACCATTACCACGAATATGGATCCCACTAAACCACAAGAAGTCCCTATTCCTCCTCCTAGAATGCCTAAGGCCAATGAGTCTACTACTAGTGATGCTAAGTTTGATTTTGATCTTGATGGTTGCAATATTTCTGAAGTGATTATGTTCCTGCAAAAGCTTACTGGAAGTCCTGATGCTAGTGATATGCATGTAGCTTTCATCAAACACATTACAAATGCTCTTGTTAAGATTAAGGAAGAGAAGATAAAACACAAAGCTTCTATTCCTAGGAAAGTAGAAGATAGTTGGGAACGCATCATTAATATGCAAGTAAATGACTTTGATCTCAAAGCTTGATGTTACCTTGGTTCTAGTGTCTCTATTATGCCTAGGAAGATTTATGAAATGCTTGATTTGCCACCTTTAGAAGATTGTTATTTGGATGTCCCACTTAATGATAATGCTAAGAAGAAACTCATGGGGAGTATTAATGATGTTCTCATTATGGTTAACAATTCTTATGTCCCTGTTGATTTATATGTTTTGGATGTTGAATACAATGCTTCTTGTCCTATTACTTTGGGAAGACCTTTTCTTAGAACAGTTGGTGCCATCATTGATATGAAAGAAGGCACCATTAAATATTAATTTCCATTCAAGAAAGGTATTAAACACTTCCCTATGAGGATAGAGAAGTTACTTTTTGCTCCTACTTTGAAAGAAAGGTTTGATGTTAATGCTTCTTCATTTGAAAATACTTGATTTCTTGCTTCTTGTGCCTAACTAAAAGGCGTTAAAGAAAAGTACTTGTTGGGAGATAACCCAAGAGTTTTATTGAGTATTGGAAGTTATTACTTCTGTAATGACCTATCCTTATCCTTTTTGTTTTCTTTTTGTGCCAAGAATGACCTCTAATGAGAGGAAGTAAGATTTGGGGAGTTGCTGTCCCGAAGCAGATTTCTGTCCTCTACCATAAAAATTCGTGAGGAGTCTATGTAAGTCGGATTGAGTTGAACATTTACGAATAAATCCCCCAGTATGTTAGCTAAATTTCGTTAGTTCAACACTCTTTGATTTGAGCAACATAAGGTCTTCGAAAAAATCGGTTTTGGCCTGCTGGTCTGTTTTGACAGATTTCTGCCATTATTTGCATTTGCTTCTTATTGTTCCTTTTTGGGTTCTTTTTGGGAAATTGAGCTTTTTGAAGGATTTGCTATAGTAGCTTGTGTTTTTAGTGAAAAGTTTTTCTGTTCTAAAGCTAAACCCAAGGGTCTATTATCTTTTTAATACACTAATGTTGCTAATGAAGATTGTGTGAAGTTTTGTATGACGGAACAAATTTTAGGTGTAGAGAGAGAATGATGTAATGAGATGAAGAATGGAAAAAAGCTAAACCTTGGGGATTCCACCCCTGGTGTCACCCCAAGAAATATCCAAGAGGTACAAGCGTCAAAGCTTGGGGATGCCCAAGGCATCCCCTTCTTCATTAATAAAAAGCTCAGGTCTTTCTAGACACTTCGTTTTTATTGTTTCATGCACTATTGTGTTGTTCTTGGAGTGTCTTAGTTTTCGTTTGCTTTGCTTAGTTTGTTTAGTTTTCTTGAATAAAGTAGTTTGAACCCCCGTTCTCGCTGTGTTGTTTCAAATAAGTCGATTGGTGTTGGAAAGGAGTAGAAAGTTCTTGCTTGAAATAGTGCAAGAGGAGCTTGATTTGACTGTGACTTAGACTTTAGCATGTCATGATAGGTGTTGTTTTAACCTTATGATTAGTGATTATTGTTGTAGCATGATTTGCTCCAAACAATTGGGAGTGCTTAGTGTTCTTTGAAAGAATCATGCCTTGTTTTAGCATGCAAAAGCATAGTGTTGTGGTATTCGACTTTGATGTTTTGTTTGGGTTCACTTGGCACATGCTCACACCATGTTATGACTATGAATAAGTCACCTTAGCCTCTATGATCATTTAGTCCTTGACTTGTAGTACCACTCTATGCTTTTATTAGTAATGTTTTGTCGCTCTGCATGATTATGGCCATTATTGCTCTCTTAGTTGATTGCTCCCAGTCTTTTGCTAGCCTCCACTTGTATGATTAATCTCGACTCATGCTTCCAACTCCCAAGAAACCAAGTTATTCCAAAGTGTCCACTATAAATTCCTATGCATGGTGTGTTACACCCTTCCAGGTATATTCTTGTTTTCATCTATTTTCCAATTAAAAAGTATTTTGTTATGTGAAAACTTAGTGATTAAATCTCTCACAAACTTGATGGCACACTTTATATTTCTTGCCCCTAATAAACTTGAACCATTGTGTCATCTTTGTTGTATATGCTTGCACTTATACGTTGGAATTAGCAGAACCGTGTTGTCATGGGGAACGCTTTCAACATTGCACTTGTACTTTGTATACAGTGTTGATATCATGCTCTTTTGTCTATGAATGTCGCCGGTGTGAAATAAAAGGGGAGCTTGTAAGTCCATGGAGTTATGTATTTTGTGTTAGAGAAATGCCTAGGCCACTAGCCTAAGCCATGCCTAATCATGGTGGAAACTTGCAGTATCACCATAGTGACATCTATGATGATTTATTCTTATAAAAAAGAGACTTATTGAGAAAAGAGGAAAGAGAGAAAAAAGCACCATATGCCCATGGTAAATAAGAAGATTGATGAGATGCTCATTGTCTGCTTGCCTTGTCATTTTGGTTATGGGATAGCTCATGTATGATGTGCAAGGGGTACCCCGTTGGCGGTTCTCTATGATACACATGTACTTAATATGACAAGAACTTACAGGTGACTAAAGTTGAGTAGCATGTGGTGCGGCCCTCATATTCAAGGTACATGAGATTGCCAACTTATACTTTGTCAAGCATATACTCCATCTTTGTTCACTTTAACCTTAATCACTTGAAGATGCTTATGATAGGGGCAATGGGAGATGAAAGCTAACAAGTACCATAATTTTTGGAAGCTCTTTTTGAAACTTGAAATCCCTGCTTACCTACATGAAGGGCCTTTCTTCCACCATTATATTGAGTCTCCACCTTCTACCTTTAGGCGCCAGTTAAGAGAGCACAGTTGCCATTCTTAGTTTTATGTGCATTGTCCTAAAACTTATTGATTGATGCATATTGTTGATATTACTTGTTCTTGTGCTATTTGTATCTAGTCACTCTTATGAACTTTGAAGGTGTCCTGTGCAGCTATTTGCTACTTAATGAGGGACAAGCCGATTGCCACCATGCTATGTTTTCTGTATGTGAAACAAACAAACGTTTTTTCAATGCATGTTATTCATGATCTTTGTTTGTAGACTTTCATGTTGCATCCATAGTTACCTTGTCTTATTGTTAGAACTCCATCTTTCATGCTCATGTTTAGAGTTCTTTGATCCTAGCTTTCAATGCTTTCAAATGGTTTGATCTTGGTCTTGATGGTGCATGTCACCTCAAAAATTATTCTTTTATCACTTACCTACTCGAGGATGAGCAGGAGTTAAGCTTGGGGATTCTTGATACATCAGAAACGTATCTATAATTTTTGATGTTCCATGCTTGTTTAGTATCTACTTTGATTTGATTTTTCCACACTTTGAGGTGCTTTTATATGCTTTCTGGTACTAACCTATTAACAAGTTGCCACAGTGCCAGTTGCCTATTTTCTGGTGTTTTTGGTTCTAGAAAAGCTAGTAAAGAAATATTCTTGAAATTGGATGGGACAAAATACAAAGTCAATATTTTATCGAGGAGAACACGGAGTCCAGAGGAGAGACGGAGGGAGTCCATAGGTCGGCTGCACCCCCTAGGCATAGGCCCACCCCAGGCTGCGCCTGGGCAGGGTGTGCGCCCCTTGGCCGCCTCCCAGCCTCACCTCTTCACCTATAAGAAGCCCCCGATGCCTAAACCCTAAGTACCCGATCAAAATTCCACGAAACCGTCTATATCCACCGCCACCATCGTCCCTAGATCGGGGGGTCTGAAGCTCTTCCCAGCAACCTGCCGGAGGGGAGATCACCCCGGAGGCCTTCTTCTTCATCATGCCAGCCTCTGGTATGAAGCGTGAGCAGTTCCACCTTGGACTACGGGTCCATGTAGTAGCTAGATGGTTGTATCTCCTCCTTGTGCTTTCATGTCTAGATCTTGTGAGCCCCGTTCATGATCAATATCTCATCTATTTGTAATCATGCATGTTGTGTTTGCGGGGATCCAAAGGATATTGAGATTAATATGTCAGATTGATTAATGGTTTTGTATTATTGATTCTATGATGTCTATGTTGTTTGTGATATTGCGTGCTCTCCGTTGTTAGTAGCTATCTTGGCCAAGTAGTTGCTAGTGACTCCAAGAGGGGGTATTTATGCTCGATAGTGGGTTCATGCCTCTATTTAATCAAGGGAAGTGACAGAAATCTCTAAGGTTGTAGATGTGTTGTTGCCACTAGGGAGAAAACAACGGTCTCTTGTTCATGGAACAAGTGGATTGTTTACCTGACACACTTTGCTTAAAGCAGTTGTCTGTTGCTTGCAACTTAATACTGGAGGGGGTTCGGATGATAACCCAAAGGTGGACTTCTAGTCATAGATGTAGTTGGATGGCGGTCTATGTATCTTGTTGTATTGACCAATCGAATCTCATAGGATCTTTATGTCTAGTATTGCATTGTTATGCCTTGCTTAGTCCTGTCAATTGCCCTGCTTTAATTTGTTTACCCAACATGCCATGTTTGTTTATCTAAGGAGAACACCTCTAGTGAACTATGGACCCCGGTCCAATCTTTACCATTGATACATCTTCCACTGTTATTGTTTACTTGATGCAAACCACCATTACCTTCCACACCATTAAGCTAAACTTGCTCGGGACGAGTAAGAGTCTAAGCTTGGGGAAGTTGATGAGTGTATATTTGCATCATGTTTTAGATTATTATTTTGCATTGTAGATGTAGGATCTTGGTATTTTATGGAGTTCGCACACACTTTTTATGTTTATTTTTACCAGGATTAGATAAGATGATGGATTAATGGACACAATTCTTGGAGTAGTTGTACTGGAGAGAAAAGGAGCCAAAAACTACGTAAATTGCTTATTTGGGAAATATTAATAATACCAGAAGAAAACCTGAAGCGAGCAAAGGAGGTAGAAGGGTTGACGACAAACTATGTGGGCCACCGCCATATAGTTCTGGCCTATAGTTGGCACCGCCTCCGCCTACTCAAATAGTTTCACCCTGTGCAACTAGTTCGAAGAGACGACATACAGAACACCCAGAAATCACCAAAACCTCACCTCTGGAAGGAATCTGGAGGGGGAACTTGCCCTAGGGATCCATCTTCACCCTAAGAAGATCTAGAAGTCCAAGGCATCGATCTCCATCTTCATCAACCGCTGCATCTTCATCACCACCGTCATCTCCATCCATCCCATCGAGACCTTGTTATAATTCTTGCACTAGTTCTAGGTTTATACAAGTACTATTCATCGATAATCGTTTATGTTACCATTGCCATGATGGTATTTTTGGGGAGATGGAGAAACCCTAGAATGAGATTGAAATAAGATAAAGTTTATTATGCTATTTATCGATGTGACCATGTGTTAGATTGTCTACATCTTGATGTTGGGAGAAGTCGACCTCTCAATATTTGCCTCTTGTGGGGACTTGATGTAGGGAAGTGCTTGTTGGTAGACGGAGGGATGTTAGCACTTACAGTGACTATAAAGTTGTTGACACCCCTTACGTATCAACTTGGGAATCGAGAAAACTCACAAAACACTATCCATACCATGGGATACGTCATGCAGTATTATGTCCCTTAATAGCGCAGTAATTCAATTGATGTTGATTGCTGTCTGTTGTGGTTATGAGGATGACTTCAGCAGTGATTACTGCCTCTTTGTCCAAATACGAAGTTCCTCCCACACATATATAGACCTTATCCCTTTATAATGCTAGTGGTGTATCCCCTAATCACTAAGAACGCTTTCTCCCACTGAAGTTTCAAATCTCTTTTACATACGCGATACTTATTTTCTGTATTCATTTTTATTTACTTTAAGCATTGTTATCTTATACCAAAACCCCAAAACACCTTTTTATATATTACTCGCATTTTATCTTGTCACTTAGAACTTTATTTAGCAATTCTATTTTCTGTATTTATTTCAAGAATTCTTAGACTTCAGACTCCTGCTCCCTGCGGGATCAATATATTTATTTCGAAACTAGCTACAACCAATCTGTGCACTTGCAGTCATCAGTATTTGATACTGGATCGATTGCTAATATATGTAACTCGAATCAGGGGCAGAGGAACAAGCGAGCGGTAGCGACGGGTGAGGTCATGATGCGTGTCGGCAATGGATCAAAAGTTGATGTTATCACCGTCGGAATGCTGCCTCTCCATTACCGCCGGGATTAGTTATAAACCTAAATAATAGTTATTTGGTGACTGCACTGAACATGAACATTGCATCTGTATCGTGTTTGAAGCGAAGTGGTTATTCATTTAAATCTGAAAACAATGTTTGTTCGATTTATATGAATGATATCTTTTATGGTCATGCACCTGTGATGAGTGTTTTATTTCTGTTGGATCTTGATAATAGTGTTACACATATTCATAATGTTGATGCTAAAAGGATTAAACTTGATGATGATATATCTACATATATGTGGCACTGCCATCTAGGTCATATTGGCGTTAAACGCATGAAGAAACTCCATTCCCATGGACTTTTGGAATCACTTGATTTCGAATCATTTGATACATATGAGCCATGCCTTATGGGCAAGATGAATAGAACGCCGTTTTCCGGTTCAATGGAATGGGCGACAGATTTATTGGAAATCATACATTCTGATGTATGTGGTCCAATGAGTATGTCGGCGCGAGGTGGATATCATTATTTTGTTACTTCCACGGATGATTTGAGTAGATACGGGTATATCTACTTAATGAAACACAAGTCTAAAACCTTTGAAAAGTTCAAGGAATTTTAGAATGAAGTAAAAAATCATCATAATATAAAGATCAAATTTCTATGGTCTGACCATGGAGGTGAGTATCTAAGTTACGAGTTTAGCGCACATATGAAAGAGAGTGGAATAGTTTCACAACTCACACCTGCCGGAACACCACAGCGTAATGGTGTGTCGGAACATCATAATCGTAGTTTATTAGATATGGTTAGATTCATGATGTCTCTGACTGACTTGCCAATTTCATTTTGGGGTTATTGATGGTGCTGTGGGAGCACTTCGTCGGGAAATCCCAAGAGCAAGGTGTGAAGAAGCACAACAATAAGTCTTCCCTCAGTAAGAAACCAAGGTTATCGAACCAGTAGGAGGAACGAAACGTCTCAAAGGTGTTGCAAGCAACGTGGAAACCTACACAACACAAACTCAAGACTTTGCCCCAATGAACAGTGAGGTTATAAATCTCACCGGTTGCTATAACAAAGGATTAACTGTATGGTGTGGAAGGTGATGATGGTTTGCAGCAAGTAAACAGTAACAGTGGAAGATGCATCACTGGTAAAGATTGGATCGAGGTCCATAGTTCACTAGAGGTGTTCTCCTTAGATAAATAAACATGGCATGCTGGGTAAACAAATTATAGCAGGGCAATTAACAGGACGAAGCAAGGCATAACAATGCAATACTAGACACAAAGATCCTAAGAGATTCGATTGGGCAATACGACAATATACATAGACCGCCATCCAACTGCATCTATGACTAGAGGTCCACCTTCAGGTTATCATCCGAACCCCCTCCAGTATTAAGTTGCAAGCAACAGACAACTGCTTTAAGCAATGTGTGCAAGGTAAACAATCCACTTGTTCCATGAATAAGAGACCGTTGTTTTCTCCCTAGTGGCAACAACACATCTACAACCGTAGAGATATCTGTCAATTCCCTTGGAAAATAGAGGCATGAACCCACTATCGATCATAAATACCCCCTCTTGGACTCACTAGCAACTACTTGGCCAAGATAGCTGCCAACAATGGAGAGCATGCAAGATCACAAAAAACACAGACATGATAGAATCAATAAGACAAAACCATTAATCAATCTGACATAGTAATCTCAGTATCCATCGGATCCCCGCAAACACAACATGCATGATTAAAAATAGATTAGATCTTGATCATGAACGGAGCTCACAAGATCTATACATGAAAGAACAAGGAGGAGATACAACCATCTAGCTACTACATGGACCCGTAGTCTGATGACCCACAAGTATAGGGGATCGCAACAGTCTTCACGGGTAGTATTACCCAATTTATTGATTCGACACAAGGGGAGCCAAAGAATACTTGCAAGCCTTAACAACTGAGTTGTCAGTTCAACTGCGCCTGGAAATAGTTCTTGCTCATAGAAGTTTATCAGTAGCAACAGTTTGTAGTAGTAACAGCAAAGCAACAGCGGTAGCAAAATAGGAGCAATAGTAACAGCAACGGTAACAATAGGATTCGAGTGCGGTATGCATAGGGATGGATGGACGGGCGTTGCATGGACAAGTCTAAACATGTAACTTCAAGATCTAGGGCATTGCAGATAAATAATAACAAGCATCCAAGTACTAAATAATCCTAGGCATGTGCTCCAAATATAGTCATACGTGCTCGCAATGAGAACTTGCACAACATCTTCTGTCCAGCCAGCCCGTGGCAGCGGGGCCTCTAGGGAACTACTGGCAATTAAGGTGCTCCTTTTAATAGAGCACCGGAGCAAAGCATTAACACTCAATGAACACATGTGATCCTCACACCATAGCCATCCCCTCCGGTTGTCCCATTTATTGTCACTTTGGGGCCTTTGGATCCGGACAATGATATGTGTACACAACTTGCAGATAAGATGACAAACAATACTATCATAATGATTAAATAATAAGTTCAGATCTGAGATCATGGCACTCGGGCCCCAGTGACAAGCATTAAGCACAACAAGTTGCAGCAAAGTCAAATAGCACTAATAGAGATACTAGGCACTATGCCCTAACAGATCTTATTCCATTACATGATAGAACTCATCCAATTCCTACCATCCCCAAGCATACAGCGGGGGATTACTCACTCATGGATGAGGGAAACATCGGTGGTTGATGGAGATGCGTTGGTGATGACGATGGCGATGATCCTCTCCAAATTCTCGTCCCGGAAGGGTGCCAGAACAGAGTTTCTAGATCCGAATCTTGGTTTCTGGTGGCGGCGGAGCGGAACTCTTTCTGGAAAACTATCGAACCCCCCTCAGTTTTTAGGTCGAAAGGTAACTTATAGGCGCAGAGGGAGGCCGAGGGTGTGCCTGGGGTGGCTGCACCCCCAAGGTGTGGGGCAGGGCCCACCCGTGCCTGGAAGGGGTGTGGGCCCCCTAGGCCCCTTCTCCGGCTCATCTTCTGGCTCCGTGGGTCTTCTGGTGAAATATAATTTTTGGCATATTTTCTGGGATTTTTCCTGATAGTTGATTTTCTGCACAAAAAAAGACACCAAGGTAATTCTGCTGAAAACAGCGTTAGTCCATGTTAGTTGTATCCAAATAACACAAGTTTAGAGGAGAAACAATAGCAAAAGTGTTCGAGAAAGTAGATACATTTTGGACGTATCAACTCCCCCCAAGCTTAGATTATTGCTTGTCCTCAAGCAATTCAGTTGAAAACTGAGTGCGATAAAAGAACTTTCATGAACACATTTGCTTCATATGATGTATATATTCTCAGCACAGGAGTAGATGCTTAAACCATTCATAATAAGAAGTATGCAACCAAGTCTACTCAATAATCATTGCAAGCTATGAAGACAAACCAACTCAATAATAATAAGTAGAATGGAACATAAACATAAGCAACATTGCAATGCTCATAGTAAGGTATGATAGAGTGGTATCTCGCTTGCCTTTGTTTGTAGGGAACAATATAAATGCCAAGGCACCTTTGAAGTTCAAGTGAAGACTAGAGATAAAAATATCAGAGATACAAGCATCAAAGTCATGACATAATTAACCAAGTTTTGGAACAAACACAAGAATGATACCTATGCTCTTAAGAAGGTGCTCATATAATAAGTGGTGACTCAACAAGGTTGTGAAAACAGTTTTTGGAAAGTTTGAAAGGCTTCCTAATGCTGAAAGGAAGGTACTCATTAGCTTTGAGCTCTCATTGCCCCTATCATAGGCATCTTCATGTGGTTAAGGTGAAAGTGAGATCCACTCTGAATCATATGCTTGACAGACCATAGGTTGAAAATCCCAAGTCCCTTGAGTACGAGGTCCGCTCCGCATGCTACTCAACTTTGGTTACCTGTAAGTTCTTGTCATTGTAAATACATGCAAATAATAGAGAAACGCCAACGGGGTACCCCTTGCACATGGTACATGAGCTTTCCCATAACAAAAATGACAAGGCAAGCAGACAATGAGCATCTCAGCAATCTTTTTATTTACCATATGCATAGCTTTTTATTGAAGATGCTTCATAGATGTTCATTACAGTGATGCTGCAATTTCCCACCATGATTAGGCATGGCTTAGTCTAGTGGCACATGCGTTTCTCTAACACAATGTATAGACTCCATGAACTCACAAGCTCCCCTTTTATTTCACATCGTCGACATCCGTAAACAAAAGAGCAAAGTATCAACTGGATAGGATATCCAAAAAGTGTTGAAAGTGTTCCCCGTGGTAGCACGGTTCTGCTGACTCCCAGCATATAATTTGCAAGCATATAACTTTCATGGACAAGTCACAATGGTTCAGGATTATTAAGCGTAAGGAATAAAGTGTGCCATCAAGTTCGTGAGAGCTTTACTAACTAACTTTCTCAAAACAGAGAAATATTTTATTTGGAAGAAAACAAGGCATATTGAATATGCACTGAAATAGCAAACGATGCTAATAGGTAGGTATGGTGGACACAGCTGGCAATATTGGTTTTGGGGAGTTGGAAACATAGCTAGAGCTCATGCTCAGTGCAAGTGAAGGCTAGTAAAAGAGAGGGAGCGACAAACGAGAGAGCAATAATTTTCATAATCATGCTTGCAACAAAACAAGACTAATTATGGCATGAAAGTGATACAAGAACTCTGAGGCAAAATAAATCATCGAGGCTTACTGACTATTGATTAGTCATATGCATGCGTGAGCATGTGCCAAGTCGATTCACATGAAACTTCTAGAGGAGGATACCACAATTTCATACCAAAATATGAATAAAACAATGCAAGCAAACATTCATATGACATGCTACAAAGTATTAGCAAGCTGGAGCTAATCATAGACAAGCAAGAACTACTAAGCATCCATCAGTAACACACTCCTTACCATGAACAAACTAAGCATGCTCACAATGATGAGTATATGTACAAAAATGAAACAAATAGAGTTCATTACCAGCATCTTACCACTCCTCAAGTTGTCTTAATCTTCATTATTGCCCTTCACTTGTGTGACTTGAATAATAACATGAAGGGTCTAGAAGGGTCTGGAGAATAAGATGCATATAAGGAAAGTCCAATTCTGGAGTTCAGGAATGATTCCGATGTTTTCACCGAAATGATCTAGAAGGGTCTAGAAGATTCACCGATCCGGAAGGGGAAGAGTACATGAATGTGTCATGACAAAGTGGAATGGTTGCTTCATGTCCTAGGTCACTAGGCTGGGCAAATAGAAGAGAGAAATCAAACTCCAAAATTGAAAGTCCAAAGGCAACTTTGAAAAGTCAAACTGGGACAATGTTTCCTGGTGGAGGGAGGAGAGGAAACCTCCTCTCCCTCCACCGCGTGCCAAGGAGGAGAGGGAGTTGGAGGAGGATTCGACCTCCCCTCCCCTAGCCGCCCCTCCCTCACATAAATAGAGGGGGTTGCCCCTCCACTCTAACTCCACACCACAAACCCTAGCCCCATCCCAAGCCATCGCCTAGCCGTCGCCTAGCACCGCCGCTGGCCCCACGTCCTCCTTCGTCCTCTAAACCCTAGTGGCCAAGGAACCCCTCTACTCCACCTACCCTCTCTGGTTTAAGGAGAAGCCCTGCGGGATCTCCCCTGTAAACTCCGACACCAAGCCGTCGTGTTGTCGGAATTACGAGGAGAGAGCTACAACCCCCGCTGCCTACTGGAACAAGGGAGAGGAAGGTCTTCATCGACTACCAAACTTGTGACCTACTGCAGGAGTGCTGCCAGAACGTGGTGTCGGAAGGATCATTGTCGTGGTATTGCCGACGAGTACGCCATGGAGGAGTCCTCATAGTGCGTGTTTAGAGACATGGGGTAAGGCGTACGGTTGACGGGTACGAGGTAACACAGCTTACCCAGGTTCAGATCCCACAACGGTGGCGGAATCCTACTCCTGCCATAAATCACTATAATGGCAATACGCCGACTTACAGAGATTAGGTTCGCTGTGCGAGGTTGTCTGTAAAACGATACTAGGTTGTGCCCTAAAGTCTCCCATAGGCCCGACTTATATAGTCGTCAGATCCTAGGGTTACAGGGAAAAGTCCTAGCTGGACAGGTTACAGAGTCCTGCACCGTCTATTACTAGTCTTGTGTATCTTGCACTCCAAGGCTCCGGTACGCTGGTGACTCCACCGTAGCCTTCCTTTATCCGGCATTGGCCTCCCTTCTGGATCCACCTAACTGGGCCGCCCAGCAGGCCATAGGCCACGCTACCGACTATGGGCCACCCGGGTTAGCCGGATAAGAGACATGCTATGAGGATACCCCTATAGCATATCCCCAACAGTAGCCCCCGGAGAACTCCAAGATCTTGCGTCGCCTTGCCTCTTCACGTGGAATACTCCGTCTAGATGGATGTCGGCAAATCGTCAAGCAACATCTTGTAGTCCTCCCAAAGAACCCTGCAACGGTTTCTCCGTCTTCTATCAGTAAGTCGGAGAAATGCTGAATCTTCCATCGTACGCTCCCGTTGTCGGATTAAATCTGTCCATGTCGGAATCTTCGATAGGACGGCTCATCTACCATGTCAGTTACGGCGGCGTAGGCTGTAGGTCAGCGACGCCTCGTAACTCACACATGCAGAGAACGTAATCATATTCGATTTTCCCACGCGAGCGATACGAACCGTTGGTGGCGACGGTTGGAGACGTGGCGAAATTACCGCGCACGTTCACGAACACGTCGTCTACGTGGCAACCGTCCGATTAGCTGCACGAATCTTGACGCTGAGTAAGATAAATAGTAACCGTGGGACACTCGCCACTTTTTCACCCCATTCTCTCGCGTCATCGTCTTCTTCCTCCAGCCGCGCGCCTCCTCGAGCTCTCCGCGAAAACCTCGAGAAAACCCTAGCCTCTCCCTCTGTACCAGTCGCTTCCTCCCAGTCCCCCATGGCCAGTAGCAGCTCTTCGCCATCGCTGGCGGCGTCGAGCGAAGCCACGGCGAAGCCGGCGAGCTCCGTCGTCGTGCCGCCAGAGGGGTTGGTCATCCCCGCATCGGCGGTGATTGAAATCACCGGCGGTGACCACAAACTGGCGGCGCTGGAGCCTCTGGACGAGGAGCCAGACTCGCACAAGGGCGACTGGCGCGGCTCGGACATCACCGGCCGCGACATCCAAGAGATGGTCGCTGAGGGTTACCTCCCCGCGACGGAGGGGCTCGCCTGGCGGGCGGCGCCGGCCGGCGAGGTGACCCCTTCTCCCCAAGCCGGAGAGAAGGTGTACCTCAAGGCACAATTGGTACGCGGCGTTTCTTTGCCCATCTCTCACTTCTTCCTGTCCGTCTTGAATCACTTCAAGGTCCAACCCCATAACCTCTCCCCCAATAGTATCCTAGTGCTTAGCAACTTCGCGGCACTTTGTGAGGGTTACCCAGGGATTAGGCCTAGGTTAGATCTGTTTGTATACTTCTTCACCGTCAAGTGTGAAGCCGGACACAGTAGAGAGGAGCTTAGAAACTGTGGCACCATAAGCTTCAAGATCCGTCCTGGCCGGCGGTTCCCCGACATCGTCGGCCACGAGTCATGCAAAAACTGGCAGCGGACGTACTTCTACGGCCCCGACATTCCTTTGGCGTTCCGAGAAGCAACGTACCCAGACTTCGTGGATGGAGCCGCCACCGAAGTCTCCACATGGAGGTCTCATGCCTCCCTTCCCTCCGACCTCGACCCTTCTCGTGCAATAAGGCGGATCGAGTGGTTCGTAGAGACGGGTCTGATCGGCTTGGACCTAGCCATGTGCTGGTTCATCAGGCGGATCCAACCTCTGCAGCACCGCATGAAGTATATGCACGAGTACACCGGCGACTGAAGGGATACCCTTCGGATCTCCGAGGACAACTTCTCGAGCGACTCCGTCAAGTTCCGCCTCAAGGACATCGTCAAGGTGAAGGATAAGAAGCGTGGCTTCACCCTCACCTACGACATGTTCGTAGACAGAAAGTGCCCAAAGGTAGACATTTATTTTCCGTGTATGACATTGCTCCAGTTTTTCCGTCTTGCCAATATCATCTTGTCTAACATGACGATTTCTTCACTTAACAGCTTAGCGATCTAGATGAGGGCAACCTGGCTGCCCAAATTTATGATCCAAAGATGAAGGAAGTCACGGTCGTGTCCGACGATGATGTTCCGTTGGCGCGAAAGCGGAAGAGCTCCACCTTTGACGCTGCCGACGGAGGTAAGAAGAAGACGGAGGGTGGAGCCTCCAAAAAGAGTACAGCCGCCCTGGAGGCGGAAAAGAAGAAAGCCACCGGGATGTTTGCCAAAGCGCGCCCCTAGTGTAAGCTTCTTATTCTCTGACATTGTCTCATTTATCTGTCTTGTTCCTGTACTTATGCACTTTGCACGTTTCAGGAAGAAAGCCACGACCAACCTCAAGAAGACCTCCAAGACTTTGGGGGCTTCTAGAAATATCAAGGATATGCTGCATCGTGACTCCTCTCCCGCCATCGCCCCTGCCAATCCTGCCTTCAAGCCCTCCTCTGCTCCGACAAGCTCCCAAGTCCAGGAGGCACCAGGCCCTTCCGCCATGGAAGTGGATTCTGGCGCCTCTACCGAGCTCATTGTTGTCGGCGAGCAGGAGACGCAGGAGAGCACTGCTCTTCAAATGGCTAAAGCTCCGGCTAAGGATGCCATCGGTAGCGGCAAGGCGGTGATGGGACCTGGTACCTCTGCCGAAGGCGGCGCCCCTACTCCCCAGAAGCCCATCGAGTTCCCAAAGATAGTTTACCCGGTGCTTTTGCTGAGTAACACGACTATGGTTCCTGGAGGAGTGCCGTCATCTCCGACGTGTGGTATTGAGGAGCTGCTCCGACAAGTAGATATCTTGCGAGGAAATAGCATTTCCTTTGGCAAGCTGCTGGCCGAGAGTGCTACAAACCTCAAGATTATTGCACTTGTAAGTTTAACTTTACCGTTTGCATTTTATATGAGTATCCCCCTGTAGCCCCCGAGGATGTAGACGGAAAACCATTGGTTTTGCATCTATATGCTCTAAGAGTGACTAAGTTGGAAAAAACTCTCACTGTAGCCCCCAAGCATTTAGATGGAATGAATTATTCCGACTAGATGCTTTAAGAGTAGCATACAAAGTGTTCATAAATTTAAATGATGTAGCCCCCAAGCCTCTAGTTGTAACTGAATTAGTTCCGACTAGATACTTAAAGAAAAGCTAAGCATTTTCCGAGTTAAAACTTTATACTGTAGCCCCCAAGCCTCTAGTGGAGAACTGAATTAGCTCCGACTAGATGCTTAAACAGAAGCTAAGCATATTGCTAAGTTAAAATCTCTCGCTGTAGCCCCCGAGCATCTAGGTGGAAAATTTCCGACTAGAAGCTCCAAGCAGACTAAACAACGACTTAACTTTGTATTTGTTTCCTCAGAACGAGAATGCGTGGAGGGGCATGGCCAACGAGAAGTACCAGAAGATGCGCGCGGACCTTGAAGCTGAAAAGGGTAAAACCGCCATCTTGAAGGAACAGATCATCAAAAACAAGAGTCTGTTTTCTTTTTGCGCATTTCCATCTTACTTTTGTGCCCATAATCTCCGAGTACTCAATGTGTACTTTGTTTTCTCCGACTTGCAGAACATGTTGCCAAGGCTAAGGATATTGTCGAGCAGTCCAAGCATATCCCGCAGCTGGACAGCGAGAACAAGATCCTTAAGAAGGAGAGGGAAGAAATGCTGAAGATGCACGAGGATTCCATGATAGCCCTGCAGGACTCCGCCTCCGCTGAGATCAATCGCTTGAAGGAGGAGCTTGCGATCCTAAAGGATCAGAAGCAAGCTGCCGATGAGCAAAACCTTCGCCATAGCGAGGCGTTTAAGCTCCTCCAACAATATAAGGAATACTTGGCGGATGTCGTCTGGCAGGCTAAGGCCAGCATCTTCAGTAAGTGTCCTCCGCCTTGTAGTTCTGTAGTATGGATACTTAGAATTTTTGAACTCATGCAGTCGTTGTCGGAATTCAGCGTCCATGGGCTTAACCCGCTCGCCTCCTTCGGATAAGGAATGCATGATTCTTGCCGGCAACTTCATCAACACCGCCATCGCCCAATCCAAGGAGATCGCCAAGCCCCTCCAGATTTATATCAAGGCCTCGGACTCCGTGGTGAAGTACTCAGAGATTCTGTGCCGAGCCCCCGAGCGTGTTGCAAGCTGGAAAGCTTCATGTGCACGGGCTGGCGCAAGGATGGCGCTGTCTATGGTGAAGGAACACTATGAAGATGCCGACATCGACACGGTGACATCTGGTATCCCCGACGTGGATGATGACGGCAAGGAGATCGATCACGAACCCATCTTGTCATCACTCGCGGGGTATGATACCAGGGTTGCCGAGTTGGTGGATGTGGACGTCTTCGTGCCCATGAACTTTCTCGACAACGCCAACCCGGAATCCTCCGAGTCTCACCATAGCACCGATGCTGAGGGTGATTCTCTGGCTGGTGATGATGTGGCCTCCAAGTCTCCTGCACCCAAAGAGTGAAAAACACTTTGTAATTTCTGTTTCACCTCTGGAGTGTGCGCGGAAAAAACTTTGTTGATGTAATCTTTAAGGCGGAAAACAATGGTTATCGTATCCTTCTACTTAAGAATTAAGTTTCAGTATGTATATATTTTTAAGCAAGTGCTGGTTTATCCATTACTTTGGTTCGTATGATTGACTTTTCGTGAGTCGGAAGACTCGTTGTCGGAACCATGCGCTTTAGGTGATGATGCCCAATGGCACCGTCAATAAACTAAGCGCAAAATTGCCGACAATGAGTGCCGAAAGTCACTACTCCAGAATCCACATAAAAACAACAAAGAACGTGTAGACCAAAAAACTTAACCTAACGCCCGTAGGCGGAATTTTCACAAGTGCAATCGCAAAGCTTGTGCATAAAGGTTTATATGATCCAAAAATGAACACTAAAGGAGGTAAAAGACTTAGCAATATGAGTGATACAAAGAGCTTTATTTCATTGATCATATAAGAGGTACACGATTAGATAAAAAATGCTAAGTGTAGGAAGGACGTAGCTGTGCTATGTTCCATGGCCGATCAAGCTCCGGGTAGTCATCATCCGGGTCACGTCGCTTACGCTTATGATCCTCGTTGGGTCTATCCTTGAGCTCACGATTGTCGACAAGGTAGTAAGACCCATTGAGTAGCGCCTTGCTTATGATGAACGGTCCTTCCCATGACGGGGATAATTTGTGTGAATTATTCTGCTTAAGTCGGAGCACCAAATCCCCCTCTTTAAACGAGTGATGCCGAATGCGGCGACTATGGTAGCTGCGTAGCTTCTGCTGGTAGATGGCGGATCTTTGGCATGCCAAAACGCGCTCCTCCTCGAGAAGGTTCACATCTAGGCGTCTGGATTCTTCAGCGTCATCTTCGTCGTAGGCGGCAACTCTTGGTGCATCGTGGAGGATGTCGGAAGGTAGGATGGCTTCTGCTCCATATACCATGAAATAGGGGGTGTAGCCGGTGGATCTGTTGGGTGTAGTTCGTAAACTCCACAGCACAGATGGCAATTCTTCTGCCCAGGCTCCAGCTGCTCTATGTAGCGGTGCCTCAAGACGTGGCTTGATTCCCTGCAGAATTAATCCATTGGCTCGATCGACTTGACCATTGGATTGTGGGTGTGCCACAGATGCAAGGTCAAGTCGGATGCCTTTGTCCCAGCAATAGGCCTCCACTTCTCCGAGTGACAAGTTGCTTCCGTTGTCGGTGATGATGCTATGTGGGAGACCAAACCTCACCACTAGATCCCGGACAAATCTGAGGGCAGTTGCCCCATCAAGCTTTCTAATGGGTTTAGCTTCTATCCATTTGGTGAACTTGTCAACTGCTACAACCAGATGCGTAAATCCACACGGTGCAGTTTGTAACGGTCCTACCATGTCTAGCCCCCATACTGCAAACGGCCAAGTTATTGGTATTGTTCGCAATTCTTCAGCAGGAACATGTGGTTGTCGGGCCTAATACTGGCATCCTGTGCATGTCTTAACCAGCTTGTCAGCGTCCGCCTTCGCGGTCAGCCAGTAGAATCCTTGCCGGAAGGCTTTCGCGACCAATGATCGAGGAGCGGCATGATGCCCACAATCTCCGAGATGGATTTCGCGTAGGATTTCCATTCCTTCTAGCCGGGAAACGCACTTTAGGTATACCCTAGTAGTGCTCCTTTTATAGAGTTGCCCATTGATTATGGTATAACCCATTGCTCGCCGTACTATTTGCCATCTTTCGACCTCGTCGTCGGGCAAAGTTCTGTGTTCGAGATATTCCATGAACGGTTTTGTCCAAGCCGGAGGGATCTTTGTCACCATGTTGACGAAAGAGTCAGCTCTATCCGGGTTGTCGACGTCGGCTCCCTTCACGGATGGTGTGCGCAAATGCTCTAGGAAAACTCCTGGCGGAATTTGCTTGCGCCCTGATCCAAGGTTAGACAGTAGATCAGCCGCCTCGTTTTGCTCCCTAGGAACATACTTGACTTCCTAGCCCAAGAAGCTCTTGGCTATCTCATCCACTTCGTCGCGATATGCCGCCATCATAGGGTTCCGCGCATTCCAGGTGCCAGCCACCTGCTGGGCAACCAAGTCGGAATCTCCGCAGCAAACTATGCGCTTGATGCCAATATCCTTGGCTACACGTAATCCGTGAATGAGTGCTTCATACTCCGCCATGTTGTTTGTAGCCTCGAAGTGGATCTGCAGAACGTAGTGTAGCTTGTCTCCTTTTGGTGACTATAGTAATACACCAGCCCCCGAGCCGTTGAGCAGCTTTGATCCGTCAAAGTACATCACCCAGTACTCTGGCTCCGGCAACGGAGTGGAATCTGGCATCTCCGTCCAATCTGCAATGAAATCCGCCAAGGCTTGTGACTTGATAGCGTCGCGTCTCTTGTAGGTGATCTCGAAGGCGGCAAGTTCAATGCCCCACTTCGTGACCCTTCCTGTAGCGTCACTGTTGTTGATGATGTCGGACAGTGGAGTCTTGCTCACTACTGTGATTGGGTGCTCCTGAAAGTAATGCCTCAGCTTCCGTGAAGCGAGGAATACTCCATAAGCTATCTTTTGGTAGTGTGGGTAACGCTGCCTGGACTCCGTCAAGACTTCGCTTACATAGTAAACTGGTCTTTGAACGCCGTGCTCATAGCCTGGTTCCTTCCGTTCTACCACGACGACGATGCTGATAACCCGGTTGGTTGCCACCATGTAGATTAACAGGGGCTCCCCAGGCTCGGGTGCTGCAAGGATAGGCGCTGAGGAAAGAACCTCCTTAAGCTGCTTCAATGCTGCATCTTCCTCGTCGGTCCATGTGAATTTGTCCGCCTTCTTCAGCAACTTGTACAGCGGCAGAGCCTTCTCTCCAAGTCGGCTGACGAACCGACTAACTGCTGCAACACAACCTGTTAGTCGTTGGATGTCCTTTGGGCATGTCGGACGATTTATGTTTAAGATGGCCTTGATTTTCTCCAGGTTGACCTCGATTCCACGCTGGGAAACAATGAATCCTAACAGTTTGCCGGCTGGAACCCCGAAGACGCACTTCTTAGGGTTGAGCATCATGTTGTATTTCCGGAGATTATCGAAGGTTTCTTTTAAGTCGGAGATTAAGTCGTTTGATTTTTTAGACATCGCCGCGATATCGTCCACATAAGCGTGAACGTTCCGACCAATTTGGTCGTGGAGGCAACGTTGCATTGTCCGCTGGTAGGTAGCACCTGCGTTTTTCAGCCCAAAGGGCATCGTGACATAGGAAAACGTGCCGTATGGGGTAGTGAACGAAGTGGCCAATTGGTCCGACTTCCTCATCTTGATCTGGTGGTATCCTGAGTATGCATCGAGAAAACACAAAAGTTCCGAGCCAGTCGTCGAGTCAATGAATTGGTCAATGTGAGGCAAAGCAAACGGATCTTTGGGACATGCTTTGTTTAAGCCGGTGTAATCAACACACATTCTCAATTCCGTAGTTCCCTTTTTGGGGACAAGTACAGGATTGGCCACCTGAAGGACTTCTCGGATAAAACCGGCCTTAAGTAACCTAGCTATCTCTCTGCCAATGGCGCGTCTCTTCTCATCTCCGAAGCGTCGTAGAGGTTGTTTCACTGGTTTACATTTTGGATCTATGTTTAAGCTGTGCTCGGCAAGTTCCCTAGGTACACCTTTCATGTCGGCAGGTTGCCAGGCAAAGATGTCCCTATTCTCACGGAGGAACTCGACGAGCGTGCTTTCCTATTTGGGATCCAGGTTCATCCCAATGGCGACGGTCTTGGAGGCATCGCCTACCACAAGTTCTACCGGCTTGGTCTCGATGGCGGCCTTGAACGCAGGAGCGGAGTTGGAGATCTGCTTCTTCGACACGGGCATCTCTGAGTCATTGACCTTGCTCTGGATCTCCTTGAATTCTTCGCTGTAGAGGACAGCTTCTGCAACATCTGCTTCATTGATCTCGCAGTCCCTTGCCTTGGTAAAGCTTCCGGATACGGTGATGACACCGTTTGGTCCGGGTATCTTGAGTTTGTTGTAGACAAAGCATGGCTTGGCCATGAACGTGTGGAATATGTCGCGGCCGAATATGACGTGGTACACACTCTTGAAGGGGACCACCTCAAAGGTCATGCACTCTTGGCGGTAATTATTAACATCGCCAAAGGCTACCTGAAGTGTGATGCACCCAAGGGACCGAGCCTCCCGACCAGGAACTACGCCATGGAACACGGTGTTGGTCCGCCTTAGGTTTGCCTCCGTCAAGTTCATCTTCTGCAGTGTATCCAGGTACATGATGTTGATGCTGCTTCCACTATCCACCATGCACTTGGTGAACTCTACACCGTCAATCAATGGGTTGATGACCATGGCGTACTGGTTCTCCGTGGGCACAAGGTCTGGGTGGTCCGTTCTGTCCCAAGTGATTGGAACCTCCGACCAGCGCAGGTATTGGGGGACTGGGGGGAGAGTAGCCATCAGGATCCTTAGAGAGGTCTTCTGTTGTCGGACGGTAGGGGTGCCAAGGAAAGTGTGGTAGACTGGGGCCTTCTTTGCGAAGGGGTTCTTTCCCTTGTCGTCGCCCTTGGCGGCGTGCTTGGGGTCAACGTCCTCGTCCATGTCACTTGAATCCTTGGACTCATCCTCCTTCTTCTTCCCCTTGCCCTTGCCTCGCGGTCTGTTCTTCCGACTTCGCTTATAGCCGGACTCCGGGTCTTCCTTGAGGTTGTTGACGAATTTGTAGTGTCGATTGGTATGGGTGGCTTTGCCGTTGGCGTCGAGGTGTACGAGGCACGACATATCGCAGTACTCTTTGTAGGTTTGGGGAACGCGGAGCGGCACCGAGTTGGTTTCACTTCCTCGCTGCTGCCCACGGCCTGCTCCCCTTCCTCGGCCACGTTGTCCGCCTTCGCCTCGTCCTGCAAAAGTCATGGCGACCATGTCGGTAGATTGCTTTTCTTCTGGAGAGGTTTTCCGCTTTGTACTGCTGTTCCTCCGAGCTTGGGTTGGAACGGCCATTGCCGGAAAAGAGCCACGAGCATCGTCGTCGGCAGCTGCGAACTCACTAGCTAACTGAATCATCTGATTCAAGTCAAGCTGATGATTGTCCTGCAAGCGCTTTAGCTTATGTCGGAGCAACGTACCCCTTTCCAACCCATCGATGAAGGCGGCCATGGCGGTCTGGGCGTGCACTCCTGCACAAGAATTTTTCATATCCAGCCAGCGGGAGAGGTAGGCGCGAGATGTCTCGTCTTTTTCTTGCACGCACCGCTGTAGATCGCCCACCGTGCAGGGACGCTTGTATGTACCCTCAAAGTTCTTGGTGAATGCTTCTTGCATGTCTAGCCAGTTGTAGATAGATCTTTCCGGCAAGTCGTCGATCCATTGACGGGCCGTGCCCGCGAACATTAACGGGAGGTACTTGACGGCGACGTTGGGGTTGCTCCGGCAATCTCCACCGCGTTGCCGTAGTCCTGCAACCATGTGGCAGGCTTGGTGGTGCCGTCATAGGGCTTGATGGTCTTGTCAATCCGGAAACCTTTGGGGTAAGTTGCGGACTGTATTGTAGGTCCGAAGCAACGTGGTCCCAGGTATGGTCCTTCCCGGGCCTCGTGGATCTTATCGATCCACGAATGTGCATCGTATGGCTTCGGTTCTTCTTCTTGTTATCAACAGGGGATGGGCTACGTGAACGATGCGGGCCTCTTCCGCTATGGTGACTGCTTGGCAGCGACGGAGGCGGAGGTGGCGGTGGGTTAGCCTTCTTGATGTTACCCTCCTGCGACGCCCCACGCCTGTTGCGGTTGCTTGTCGGACATGGAGGGTCGTGGTGCGACCTGCTCTTATGTCCTTGGTGGTGCTCTTCATCATGACGGGTATGTGCCGCGTTGTCGCGGATGACGATGCCGCACTGCTTTGGTGGAGGCATATCCGTGCGATGGTGAGTCTTGTAGTCTTCCTGACGTCGGGGGGATCGGAGCGGTAGCGATGGACGGCGAGGTTGGGCTCTTTCTCCGTGGTCGGAAGATATGGGAATAGCATCCTTCCTGTTGTGTGCATCCCTCCGTCTTCGTTCTGATGAACCCGTCCGTGATCCGACATCCTGAGGAGATCCGTCCCTTGGCGGTTTGTACTGGCTAGATCGGCAGAGCGCTGGGTCAGACTCGAGCCTTTTAGAGGTGGCCTTTTCCTGTTGCTTTACCGCCTTGGCCACTAGGTCATAAACCTGTTCTACTGCCTCAGGTGATCTATCCTGCTCCAGAAGGGTCTTGGCGACGGCGAGGTTAAGGAGTGGGGTGGGCATCACCTGTTTGCCTTCACTGTCAATGTATGGCTTGGCCTGTGCCGGCTTTGAGGGAGCCCATCCTAGGTTGCGCCGTACACCAGGATCATTGATGACGCGAGCCGGAGCTTTCTTAGCCTTCTTCTGCTGTAGCAGAGTCTTGTACTCGGCCTCCATTGCTCTAGCTTTTTCTATGGACTTCTGCGCGTTGACCAGATCTCGATCTAGTTTAGCGCCTTGCTCCGCGATGGCTTGTGCTTCCTCTAGCAGCTTCTGGCGCTTCTCGTCAAGCTGAGTCACATTCCGGATATGATCAATAGTTAGTGGCTCAACGAGGAGATTGCCGTATATCACCCTATCAGTTGGGGTAACATGGGCTGCTGCCGACGTGGATGCTAGAGGTGGCAAGCTTGCGGAGTTGTTGTTGCTCGGACCGGTGCCGAGTTCCTGCGGCTGTTGCACTGGATTAGGCGGAGGAGGCATGACCTTTGCGCGAGCATCGTCGGCAGCAATAAGTGGTCCCTTCCCTTATCCAGCGTCGTAGGCGGAGCTTGCCCGGGCTGGTCTTCATCCATCGCTGTCCCAATGGTGACGAACACCCCTCGGGACATGACGGTGTTATTATCTTGTTCGTCGCGCAAGTACTCCTCCTCCATCTCCTGCATAGCGGAGTCTAGCTCTTCTGGACTGAAGTCTATTTCCTCCGAATCTGCACTGAAATCAGCATAAAGCGCATCAATGAAAGAGTCGGAGGGTGCCAGGACTTCCTCGATGACGGGCGGTGGAGGTGCAATGGCTTTGATGATGACTGGAGGTGGTGGCGCTGCTGCGATGATGGCGGCCGGAGGCGATGGTGGTGGCTGAATCGGAGGTGCTCTGTCAATGAGCGCAAGCGCTGTCTGAGCTGCCGCTTCAGCTTCCGCGTAGTTGTTGATGGTGTTCACCATGCCTTCGAAGGTAAGGCGTCCTGACACCTGTTGCCGTCTTAGAGAGTGTCGGAGAAGCGTTCCATGGTCCAGTCCTTCCACAAAGTGATAGATGGCATCATCATTGGGGTAGTGGGCCAGATCGGCTCGTATACGGAGTGTAACTACCTCGGTGAATTACGCTCCTAGTTACAAGCCTGGATGAGCAGAAATGGTTGAAATAGTACGGTGGGGCCCAAATGCCACTCACAGGTAGACCTTTCGGCCGTCCCAACCATTTCCACACATCGGGACAAGAACGGGCGGCGTAATCGGCAGGCGAAGGGATCAACTACATACAGAAATGAGTATGTATGCAAGCCACCATACAACAGTACATCAGAGCCATTCCATCTAAAAAGAAAGGAAAATAGCAACGCCATACGGCAAGGTCCAAATATCCTAGATAGATATAATAGTTTAGGATATCTCCTCATACATCAAACATCAGAGTATCAGGCGGAAGCGGAAGACAAAATCCGAGTACGGATAAGAAGCAAATCGGCATAAGATGCCCCATAAATAAGCACATCCCGCCCACACATCTCACGGATCCCCGTTCCCGGAATCTCTACACCGAATGATCGTTGCCACCATCGTCCGTCTCTTCCACCCAGTATCCATCTTGCGAGGGTACCTGTTCATCTGAACCAATAATTTATCGTGTGAGACCCTAGGGGTACTCAGCAAGTCTTTATGCCTCTAAAGGGGACACAACCTGGGGTGACGCAATTGCAGCAAAAGATAAACCCTAGCAATTCTATAGATACTCGCTAACCATCCGCCTAACCAGAGATAGACGGATGTCCGTGAATTAAGAACAACAGTTATAACAGTTATAACGGTAATATCCACAGATCCATCCTCCTCCTCGCTTACCGACGAGGAAGCGGATGAACAACCCCCCATCCGTTGGCAGTTTTATTATCCATTCCGTGAGTGTTGCACTATTTACTAGTCAGGTACCTAGTCTAGTCAAATTAAAAGCGGTACTTTAGTTATGCTTGTCTATGATCGAGAAACTGTGCTCCAAGTCGTCCATAACCGCGGACACGGCTTTCAGAAAGTTTTACCCTGCAGGGGTGCACAAATAGCAACACACACTCGATATGCCTCGGAAAAACCAAATCAAAACCCAACGAGGCAGTCACGACAAACCGATCACAGGATTCAGAAATATTTCAGGGGGCCACCCCATTGAGCTACCCGCAACGAAGTTAGCTGACTCTGAGACGGACTCAAGGTTTGCGTCAATGGCTGTGAACGACTGGGAACCCAAAAATGTGACTGGGCTTGTCGACACCGCGAAAACACTCCGCTTTCCTAAACAGTACGGTGTGTAGTACCTCGCACAATTTAAATAAAGCACTAAAGCATGGCATAAGTACAGGATAGTAAATAAAACCTCAAACTAGTTTGTGGCCCCAAGAAATAAGAATGAATCAAGCTCTGGCTCAGGGGGGTTCATAAGCCTCCCGGATGTGGATAGCGCGAATATTCAAGGAACAGGAATCAAGTACTCGGGGTCCTACGGTACACAAGTGAGCCTGAAAAACCAAATAGCGAATATGGCTCACCGATGCCACTTTCATTAGTTATCCCATTACTACTCAGGTTGAGTTGTTTAGGTACCTCATTATCCATCAGACACTCACATACCCTACACATGCTGTTCTACGACTCGCATGGCTCAAACAACTCTTGTAGTAATGGCTCATGGGATGGAGGAACAAGCTTCGGTGGGGTTTAAAAGTAAAGGCTATGCAATACTTGGGATTCAGTTTAATGCAATCGCGACTCAATGATGCAAGAATAAGATAGAGGCAATAGGTACTATATGTATGCAAGCATGTGGTAGTGCTTGCCTGGCAACTCAGTTGAAGCAAGGGTTAGATCTGGGTAGTGCTCCTGGTTCTCTTGATATATCCCCTGCTCAGCGTCTATTCGGAGAAGAACCAAACAAACAAGGGCCAACATAAATAAAGTGCACAAGCATATGAATTAAATGCATCAAGCAAACAATCATGCCATGATGAATGATGCACAAATTGCATGGCATTATAGTAGCATGGCATGGGTGAGGTGTGGAATACAAGAATAAATCATTTTATTGAGTTTTGGCCTCATTTTATTCACAAACTAGTTGCTGTTCACTTTATATTTATATGATGCATGCTGCAAAACAGATAAAGGATTGCATAAACAGAAGGGTCTCGTCGAGCTAATCATTTTAGACATATTATTTGTTAAATTTGGAGTTATAAAACAAAAGTTATTAATTAATTAAAGTGGAAGGGCATTTTATTGTAATTTTAAGCAACTTGCAATTTTAAATGTTCAAAATATATTTTGGATGAAATATTTGAATTCCTCACATTTTTCTGATTTGAAAACATATATTATTTGTATTATTTGGATTTGTATTTTAAAAGTTATTTAAAAACAGAAATAAATTTGAATTTGAATTAATTTGAAAAAGATTTGAATTTAAACAGATACAGGAAATGCTTTTGTTACTCAGATTAAGCCAGCCACAGACGCTGACGGGTGGGCCACGCGCTGACTCAGCAACGCACGCGCACAGAAATGTTTTACACCGCGGCCTGCTCTAGCTCAAGCGAATGACAGGTGGAACCCGCTGGCTCGCAGGCCCACTTGACAGAGAGATGCTGCGGGCTGACCACGTGGCTCAGGGGGGACTGCGGGTTGAGGGGTTCGAAACTCCGGGATCCTTTTTGCAAAAAGACACGGGGAATGACATGTGGGCCAAGGGGAGCGCGGTTTGATGCAGAAAAAGGTTTGGGGGGAAGTGCAAAGTGGCCACGCGTGCACTGTTTCTCTTCCTCTCTCTCTGACGAAATTGGCCGCGGCAGCGCGCGCGGCACGGGGGCTCGATCCCGTGACCTAGGGCTCGGGCGCGGAGGCGGTGGCCACTGGGCCATGCGGGGTAGCTGATGGGAGGAAGCTGGGCGGCTAGCTAGGGCTTCTGCGGCGCTACGGCGAGGAGAACCGAAAACATCGCCGGTGCACAGAGAGCGTTTGTCGGTTTGATCGGCGGGTACAGGCAACGGCAGCGCAGAGGAGCATGTCCAGGAGGTTTAGGGGCTCACCGAGAGTGTGTCGGTGGCGTTGGTTCGGGCAGGGGCGCTGGCGATCGTCGACGGAGCTCGCGGACGGCGGCTAGGGTTTGGCGTCGGCCTTGGCGTCGATCTGGTAGCTCTGGTCCTCCTCCTCCTCAACGGCGAGCGCAGGACGATGCAGGGGACCCTCCTCGGTCTTCCAGGTCACTCCACGGTCGCGCGGCTCGACTGGATCAACGGAACGTGGAGGAGGCCGACGATGGCCGGCGAGAGGGAGGGTGGCTTCGGTGGAGAGGAAGGAGAGGAGATGCAGGGGCACCTCGGCCAGATCTGGGGATGCAGGAGGACCGTGAGGTGGTGGTAAAGCAGAGGGGGAGATAACGTGGGCGCGGGGTAGATCGTTAAAGGTGGCCTCGGGTGCCACCTTTTCCTCCTCCTTGCTCACGTGCTAGGGTCGGCAGGGGCAGGGCAGGTGGGCAAGGGGAGCTGCCAGGTGGGGAAGGGCAGGCCAGGCTCGATGGAGGGGCCCCCATGCAGAGAGAGAGCTGAGAGAGAGGGGGTGGCTCGGCTAGGTGCTAGGGTCGGGTTAGGGTTAGGTTTGGCTCGGGTGTAGCTAGGGTTTGGGGTGGGGTGGCAGCTAGGTGGGGTCAGGGAGAGAGGGGGCCAGGTGGTAGAGAGAAGAGGGAGACCGAGAGAGGGGAAGGGGTGGTATGCTAGGGTTAGGGAGAGAGGTAGGGGTATGGTTTAGATTAGAGGAGATGGTGGTAGCTAGGGTAGGTCATTAGGGAGGCCTAGATAGAGGGTAAGAGAGAAAGGGTGGGGGCTTAGGTTTGTTTAGAAGCTAGCATGCTCCCAACTATCTCAAGCAACAACATGTGGAGTATGGGTAGGGTTTGGGTTTAGCTAAGATAGAGATAAGGAGAGAGGCTAGAGAGAGGAGATTAGATGGAGTGGTCCTTTGATAAGATCAAGCATGAACAAGGCTAGCTCAAGCAAGATCTAAGCAAGGAAAGGAGAGGGATGTGATGATGGGGTTTAAGCTAGATCAACTAGATCAAGCCCAAAGAGAGAGATAGAGAGAGTGAGATGATGATCCACTCAAGATTCAAATAAAAACCCAAATGACAATCAAAAGGTGGTACTTGCATGGCCCATGCAAAGTATTTAATACCATGTTTATTTTGTGAAAACAATTATATCACATGGCCTTAATCTTATGCATTCCCACAAGTGGAATAAAGCCAAACCAAGAATTTAAAAGAAAGCCCCAAGTGGAATGGATGGAGATGACCACATTGGATTATAATTGGGACTTGCTAGTGTGTGTATGTTCCACTAGGTATTTAGTAAGCCCAAAAATATCCAAACATGAAAATAACCCCAAAACAACACACATGGGAACTTAGAAAAGGGTTCCACTCACAAGGCATGCAAAGATGGCCATGTGGCTCTCATATATCAATAATGTGAAAACAACATGATGCCAAGATGAGAGCATGTGGAAAAGAATTGGATCCATCCCAACCCACATGAGCTAGAGGTAAAACCAATAAGTGCCAAGCTCATATTTAGTTGGATGGTGGAATTATAAGGTGGTGAAAGAAAGGTGGTGGAGTTAATAAGAGATATGCCCCCAACTCAACTTGGGCATTAAAACAATATATCAAGAACCAAATACAATATCAAGAGGAAAATACAATTAATAATGCATATGAGATAAGAACCAAAACAAAAGGGTTTTATATGATGCTCAAATGCAAGGTGGCATGATGACATGAGCATGATATAATGATGATGCAACAATTATATAGTTGAAGTAGCATATATATAGACTAGGCTAGTAGCATTGCAATTGTTAGACAATTGGGATGCTACACGGAGCCACCTGGCCAGGTAATCGCGGGGTTTTTCGCCTTCTCTCTGAACGCAGCGCGCCAGATCGAAGATGGTAACCACGCCGACGAACTTGGATCTCTGCTGTCCAGACGCACGGGCAAAGCCGGCAGATTTGCAGTGATCTTCCACCTTTATATCCTGCACAGGGGCGGTTTGGGTGGGTCTTGAATTTTTCTGATCTTTGCCGGCAAACTCCGAGGAGAGGTCCGACATCGATCCTTCTGTGAACGTATCCTGCCCGTAGGCGGTCCGTGCGGGTCTTGATGCTTTCCAATCTTTGCCGGCAAACTCCAAAGAGAGATCCGACATCGATCCTTCCGCGAGCGTATCCTGCCCGTAGGCGGTCCGTGCGGGTCTTGATGCTCCTCCGACTCCCAGGGAACTAGTGCCCGAGTCGGTTTCACCGATGAAGAGGTGGATGTCTCCGATAGGAACGATCGAGCACCGCGTAGGGTTCATCTTCGCCGAGATCCAGAACTCGTCGGGAGGGACGATCGGAACGTTGCTGGAGAAGAGAACACGGCCGATGGCTACGGTTTCGCCGATTCCCATGAAGATCTTGGTCCTCGCTCGTTGAAGAGCCTGAAGCGCCTCTTGCCCCACGGTGGGCGCCAACTGTCGTGGTATTGCTGACGACTACGCCATGGAGGGGTCCTCACAGTGCGTGTTTAGAGACGTGGGGTAAGGCGGACGGTTGACGGGTACGAGGTAACACAGCTTACCCAGGTTCAGATCCCACAACGGTGGCGGAATCCTACTCCTGCTATAAATCACTATAATGGCAATACGCCGACTAACAGAGATTAGGTTTGCTGTACGAGGTTGTCTGTAAAACGATACTAGGTTGTGCCCTAAAGGCTCCCATAGGCCCGACTTATATAGTCGTCAGATCCTAGGGTTACAGGGAAAAGTCCTAGCCGGACAGGTTACAGAGTCCTACACCGTCTATTACTAGTCTTGTGTATCTTGCACTCCAAGGCTCCGGGTACGCTGGTGACTCCACCGTAGCCTTCCTTTATCCGGCATGGGCCTCCCCTCTGGATCCACCTAACTAGGCCGCCCAGCAGGCCATAGGCCACGCTACCGACTATGGGCCACCCGGGTTAGCCGGATAAGAGACATGCCATGAGGATACCCCTATAGCATATCCCCAACAATCATCTACGCGATCTTGAGATCGACAAGTGAATGACTACATCACCCACGAGAATCTTCTCTCGTTAACCGCTTTGGAATCTTCGAGGGTGAGTACTCTATCGACTCGTTGCTACAATCTAGTATATAGATCTTGGCTTGTGTGTGTTCATGTGGTAGAATTTTTTGTTTTCCATGCTACGAACCCCTACATGAAGCATGTTTCACCATGAGTCTCAAGGCGATACAAACCCTCCAAAACAATAATGAGATCATTAAAAAACAAGTGAAAGTGATGGAGAAAAATAATCTTCTCTATCAGCTGCGAATTAAAGAAATGGAGGCCATCAATCAATCCCTTCGTCTCGGGCTGTCCCATGAAGAGAAGATACCACGTGCCATGGCGCCACAGTGAACTTCAATAAAACATAGTATCAAATAATCGCGAGGGGTTATTTGATCCCGCATGGCATTATTCCAATCTTGGGGAGATCTTTAAGACCTTGTAATCTATCTTACAAGTTTTTATTTCTATTCTAGTTTTGCATTAGTTCAAGCTCATAAATAAAGTTTGCATCATTAGATTCCCTTCGGTAATAGTTGATACCTCTTATGAAATTCTGAGTTTATTATAATATATGGAGCATTATTGAGTTTGAGTTTGTATTGTTGGATATATGGATGACTTGAGTATGATTTTACTTGCACTTGATGATAGCAATAGGAGTCTTCCACACCATTGGTATTAATGGAACATATAAACATAATTTGATCAATATGTTGTAGGTCAATGGTTTGATTTACAAAAAGGAGAAAGTATCTAATTAATTAAGATGAAAAAGAAAAACCTTGAACAAAGGAGAAATTATAAGTGCTATCAAATAGAGTGAGAACAAGTTTGAGGTAGAATACTCAAGTTATAAAGATGCTTCATATATATTTGGAATTTGATAATTGAGATTAAACTTTGAAATTCCTACATGAGGTGGAATATATGGCTATCTCCTTTGCACAGCACATAAACAAAAGTGTGAGCACAAATATATATTGAAAAAGAAGAAAAAGAAAGATGAAGAAAAAGAGCGAATGTGCAAAGAGCAAATAGGCATATACCACTATATTGTAGTAATACAAAGAGACGTTTGAGATTTTGAATCCCAAGTGAATATGTTAATCCTAAAAACACTTGGGACTACCTCACTGATACGTCAGAAACGTATCTATAATTTTTGATGTTCTAGGCTTGTTTAGTATCTACTTTGCTTTGCTTTGTCCACACTTTGAGGTGCTTTTTATATGCTTTCTGGTACTAACCTATTAACAAGTTGACATAGTGCCAGTTGCCTATTTTCTGTTGTTTTTGGTTCCATAAAAGCTAGTAAGGAAATATTCTCGGAATTGGACGGGACAAAAGACAAAGTAAATATTTTATTGAGGAGAACACGTGAAAGAACATGTTGGGCCCCATGTGTGGTTTTGGAAATTAATGACAATCTTTATAGACTAATGTGTGTATTAAGTTATACTTGTAGGAATTGTCCATTGGCATCGCTTGGAGCATGTGTTGGCTTCAAGGTCGATGAAATGCGAAAAAGATATGTTGTGCAAGCTCCAAATGCACCATCTATAGAAGATCTCATGTTTGATGCTTGCCATTCTCGGTGATCATGGATCGATTATGAAGAATCAAGAAAGGCGTTCCATCTTGAGAAGGGCAAGATCGTCTACATCGAGATCAAGTGTAATGCTCAAGGCAAAGGTATAATGTTGATAGGTTTTCCCTTTTGCCGGTCTCACGTTGTGTGTGTGAGACCGGGTTTAGGATAGATAACCGTACTATCAAGAGGGGCTCTCGAATGAGTAATTCGGTCACATTGTTTGGAGAGAGCTCAAACCTTTGCATACTTACATCATCATATTTGGTTGTTATTTGTTCTTATCCATGTGAGTATATAGAGCTTGTGGTAATCTCCATACCAAGCTCTTGTTCATCAAAATCGGATCTTCCATTTGTATCTTGTTGCGATTTTGATCTTGGCGGCTTTTCGGTTTCTCACCAAGTGAGGTATCTCACATTATTATACATGATACATTCTCACTTGGTGATAACCAATATTTTCACCTTTCATAGGGTAGCTCATGTCATCCTTTTTCCAACGCAATTGGAATCGGGTCGATCGGAGTTACCAATCAAAAGTTATAGAGGTTTGAATTTTCCTAGGTACCAAAATGTGGTAGTACCGCATTTTAGTACCTAGCGCGGCAGTAGGTTTTGGCAAGTTGCCAAATGCCACTGCCCTCCTAGGTACCAAAATGCGGTAGTACCACATTTTAGTACCTAGCACCGCAGAAGGTTTTTTACTTTGTCATTTCGATCTATCCTCCCTTGATGGACTATGATGTTTCTTTGCATGATCTTGTATAGGTTGTTGTCCTCTTCGAAACGAGCCCAAGATCATCGAAATCGGTGTCCGGATGCAAAAGTTATGGTTGTTTTCGTTCTATGATGACCGGTAGTACCGGACCAGGATCTGGTAGTACCGGGGTCCAGTAGTAGCGCATTTTGGTACCGGGGAGCGCAGAGAAAAATGCGTTTGGAGCCCCAGGAACCCCAGGAAATGTCCGGTAGTGCGGGAAAGTCCGGTAGTACCGGGAAAAAGTCCGGTAGTACCGGGAATCGCGTTTTTTGGGCTGCAACGGTTGTATTTTGGAGGGACCTATATAAGGGGCCTTCTTCCCCAATGGTTCCTCAACTATTCTTGCAAGTTTTCCCCTCCATTGTTGACCTTCTTTAGCTTTCTTCCTCTCAATCCCTCCTATGATTCTTGCATATTCTTGAGGGATTTGAAAGAGGAGATCTAGATCTACAATCCCACCAATCAATCTCTCCTCTAAGTGAGGGGAACATATTGGGATCTAGATCTTGGAGTCTTTTGTGGATTTCCTCCATTGTTCTTCCTCTCTTATTCCCCCATAAGCTTTTGTAGGTTTGGTGGAATTTGGGAGAGAAGGATTTGAGCACTTCTTGTGTCCTTGCCATTGCATTTGGTGCATGGGTTTGTGTTCTCCTCGGAGGATTTGGTTTGAGTTACTCATTGGAGCTTGTCCCTCTTGGGTTCTTGGAACCCTAGACGGTTTTTTGGCCTTGGTGGCATTTGTTGGGAGCCTCCAATTAAGTCGTGGAGAAGTGCCCCAACCTTGTGAGAGGTTCCGGTTGCCACCGACAAGTGCACCGATAGTGGAAGCGTGAATCGATCCCATTGGGGTGAGATTCACCGGAGAATAAGGGAGGCCTTTTGTGGCGTTGGTGGTTTGATACCACCCCCTCTCCAAACGAGACGTACTCCATGTTGGGAGGAACTCGGTAAAATATCATCGTCCCCGTGTGCCTCGGTTATCTCTATACCCGAGCTTTTACTTATGCACTTTACATTGTGATAGCCTTCGTGCTTGAAGTAATCTATATCTTGCTATCACTTTGTTGCTTGTATTTCTTAGCATAAGTTGTTGGTGCACATAGGTGAACCCTAGTTGTTCTAGGTTGTGCTTGACAAAGTAAAACGCTAGTTCTATTCCGCCTTTGTTGAGCCACTCTAGGAAAAGTTTTAATCTCCTATTCACCCCCCCCCTCTAGGCGACATTCGTATCCTTTCAATTGGTATCAGAGCCCGGTCTCTCATTTTAGGCTTCACCGCCTTGAGAGTAAAGATGTCGGCTAGAGGATTAGTGCACAATGACATGTTCATATTCGATGGCACAAATTATGATATATGGAAAACTCATATGCTTATTCATTTTCGGGACATGGACCCAAATTTGGAGTGTATTGTAGATATAGGTTTTTCTCCTCCTATGGATTTCAAAAATCTATCTTGTGAGGATGATAAAAACTTATATCTCGATTCTCAAACTTCTAATGTGCTTGTTAATGCTTTGAGATATGTAGTTACCTCCTCAATCATTCCTTTTTGGAGCGCTCATGAGTTATGGACAAAACTTCAAGATAAATATGTTGTGTCCAACATTATTGAGGATGATTGTGTTGCTTCCACTTCCGGTCGAGATGAGTTCTCATCCTCTATCACTTCACCAACATGTGACTTTTCACTAGGTAATGATATGGTGAGTGGTGATAGAAATTGCAATTTAGATAGTGTGCTTACTATGTGTAATCCCTCATCTCTATCTAATTGCAATGCTCTATCTTTGGACCTTAACACTTCTAGCACTCAAAACTCCTTACATGCTTGTGTTAATAGTCCTTGCATATCATGTAGAAATGACTTGATTAAATCTCATGATGATATGCTTGTGTTGTCTTGTTGCCATGATAAAAATGCTTCCATTTCCTCTAGTGCTTGTGTTGCTAACCATGTAGAGGAAACCGAAGATTCGATGGGCCAAGACATGGTTTTGAATAAAGCCTCAAATCCAATCTCATCTTCACCTTCTTCCGGTACCCACCTATGCCTTATGGCTAGGGCTTCTAAGGTAACTCCTACTTTGGAACCCATTACCTCTTGTGATGAGGAGGATGTGGATAATGTGGAAGAAGAGCTTGATATGGATGATTTATATGAAAAGGGTGAGATTGTTTATCGTGCCCTTGTTAAAAAGGATATTGCTTGCTCTAACTTTGTTGAAATCTTGGACTTTGCTATTAAGAGCAAAGAACATATTGATAAGTTAGAAACACAAATTGAGGTGGCAAGTGATCTCAAAAGTAAAAATGATGAGACTCAAGTTGCTTATGCTAAACTCCTTGAGGATTTTGAGCACCTCAAAAATGGCTCTAGGGTCATAAAGGGTGAGCTCATCAAACTCACCGAGTCACATGAGCAACTTAAAGCCTCATATTCAAAAGAGCTTGCTAAGTTGCCCTCACCCCTTGCTAATAATGATGATGCTTGTGCTATTAACTCTATTTCTTTTGAAGCATCTATTTTAAAGGAGAATGTTGAGCTAAAGGCTCAACTTGCTTTGCTAACTAGCAACTATGGGAAATTAGAAGAAAGCCATGTTAAGCTCTCAAGCTCGCATGAGGATCTCCTAGTCTCCCATGGTAGGCTAAAGTTGGCTCATGAGGCCATCATGTCAAAGGTAACATCTAGTGGGCCTCATGTGGACATTAGCACTACATCTACTCCAAATGTTATATTGCCATGTGCTAGTCCTTGTAATTCATCCTCTCACAACCATGCTATATCTCGTGATGAATTACATTCCGTGCCTTGTTGCTCTAACAATGTAGCACCTACTTCCTCTAGTAATTTTGTTGAAACTAACCATGTAGAGGAAATCAAAGAGCTCAAGGCTCAAGTCACTTCTTTGAAGAATGACTTGAAAAAGGGTCATCAAGGGAAGGTCACACTCAACAAAATCTTGAGTGTGCAAAAATTCCCCAATGACAAGAGTGGGCTTGGATTCAACTCCAATGTCAAGAACAAGTCCACTATCTTGTTGAATCACAAGGACAACAAGAAGAATGGCCAAGATCAAGTCAAGAATCCGTCCAACATTGTTTTCTTCAAGTGCAAGGAAGAAGGGCACCATGTTAGATCTTTCCCATTGAAGAAAAAGCCTCTTAGTGTGAAGCAACAAGGGAAGCGGCCTCAAGCTCCACCTCAAGTCATTAATGGGCCTCTTCCTAAGAATACTACTCGAGCTATTCCTCGAGTTGTGTCTTCACCTAAGAAGAAAGATGGCAAGAGTAGAACTTGCTACATATGTTGTGAGAAGGGGCATATTTCTTCCTCATGCACTCTCGGTATATCCTCATCCAACCCTATCATTATTGATGATGCTTATTCTCTTTGTAAGGATGAGGTTGGCAATGTGTTTGCCAAATTTGTCGGTGCCCAATGTGGTGTCAAGAAAAGATCCATTTGGGTTGCCAAGCCTATTGTGACTAACTTCTTAGGACCCAACTTGGTTTGGGACCAACAAGAAAAAACTTGATCAATATGTGTGTTTTGGAGGGCATTGGAGTCTTGGCTACATTATGAAGAATTGAGGGATCTTCATCAATTATTATTTTCAAGCCAAGCCATTTGGATTATCATGATTATATTATATTTCCAATGTTCCTCCTTGCGGTAACATATGCTAAACTCTTTACATTGAAAGTTACTCGCCCCCTTGTGCATGAGTTGGTTTTGTATCTTCCATGTGTTTGTACATGTTGTGCTATCCACTTAATTATCTTGAGGTATCAAACATTTTTGTGTATGATTAGGTGGCACTCCATGTATGTGTGTTTCTTGTGGTGGAGCCCTTCTTCATTATATTTGATATCTTATTTGGCTCTTGTGAGAAATTAATGGATTGTCCCATTTTGGGGGAGTGTTATGCTTGGGCATTCCACAATCCTAAAATTGTGTGTACATGAGGAATACCACCTAGTATTTATATTGGATTATTGTCTAGTCTCTATGTGGTACAATTCTCATGAGGAATTTAAGTTTTATAATGTCCATTAATCATCTCTATTTGTATCCTTTTGCCTCGTGTTGGTTTTATGGTAGTATCACATTATGGGGGAGTCATATGATTAGTGTATATTACAAATCCTAGAAAATGTGAATATTCGAGGTTGTGACACTTAGAATTGATATTGATAATTATCTAGTTCCTATGTGACACATTTGCTCATACAAGTTCCAATTTGCTTGAATGCCTCTATTGCTCATATTTTGGATCTTGTATGTGAGAGTGTTTCTTGGTATGTGTTTCCTCATATTTAGATATCTATATCCAAATTGAGGTTACTCTAATCACTAGTGATTGTGTGAAAATTGGAAGCTACCAAGAATCTTGTTCGAAGCATGAAACTTAATTCTTATCCTTTGTTATATGCTTCATCAAACTTAATTATTATACTTTGTTATATGCTTCTTTGTGTGAATATGATCTTGGATATCCGAATGAACTACCTAGGGAAGATTATTTTCAATACTTCTTGTCATTGGACAATTAGTACTAAATTTATGGTAGAATTTATTGATCATATTCACTTTGGCCTTTACTTAATCTTGTCCTATCTTTGGCCAAGTAAATGTTTTGTGTGCTCCCATGCATTCCTTGCTACTTTTGAACCTTCTATTTTTTATTGGTATCCTCTTGTGTTTTATTTAATGTAGGTAGTAGTGATGATCTCATTTGTGTGTGCATTTACATTCAAAAGGAAAATCCTACATAACGCACTATCCATGGGGGAGCTTTCCTATATTATTTAAAACACTCATATTTATGATTCTTTGTTTGATCCATTTCGCGTTTTATGTGCTTGGAACCTCAATCTTTTCGTTTTGGTATTTTGTGCCATCATGTGAAGTTTGGGGAGTTTGGTTTCTTGTTGGAACCTTGCTCTTTTTGGGAGTTGGTTTTGTCTCATTCCTTGTTTCATGATTTGACCATTTTAGAATGAGATAAATCCTTGAGCATTTTTATTTCTATCTATCTTTTGGTTTTAGCCTAGTTCATTTGTTGAACTTTTGATCTTTCATGTGTTGAATTGGTTCTTTGATACAATTTGGACATAGTTTGTCATGTCACACTCTTGTGTGTGCAATATCGTTTTACTTGGTGTTTTTTGTTCAAATTGTATCTCCTTTTTGGTTCTTGAAAGCTTTATGCATGCATATTTACTATATGTTTATATTATGGCATGCTTGCTTTCTTTAATCCAATATATAGGGGAAACTCCACCAATTCCCATCGGCTAAGTTGTGCATGAAATTCAATTTCATATCAATATGCACATAATTATGTTGAGTCTCACCTATTTATTGTAGTTGCACTAACTACTTTGGACCCAATAATTTTGGGGATCATTTTTGTACTTAAATATGTTTTAGGTACATTGGATATATATTGGATGCTTGTCTCTCAATCTTGAAGAAGTGGTGCATTATGAAAATTGGAGGCAAGCTATAGGATGATCAATGAATTCATATCCTCTACATCCTACCAATTATATCTCGGTAACAAGTATCTCTTTCTCATGCTCATATATCTTGATTCCAACCGTTTGTCGGTTGCCTTCTGGCATGAATTCATGTATTTGTAATTGTTGTATCTCTAGCCATGGTATTAAGAGAACTCTCTATTGTATATGTGTATAAGTTGAGATGAGTATATATATTTGGGACTATACAAAATCATGCATATGATCCTCCAATCCCAAATATGTCAATCTAGAAATTTTATTGCCTATCTTTTCCTCAACTTCTCTCATGTGCAATAGTGAGATTTTGCTAGTTAAATTTTTCTTGTGATACTTGTTGCCTTTCTCCATATATTCCAACTTTCTCCTCTTCCCTTGGTGAAAGTTGTAATATATGTAGTGTGTTGGTGTTTGAAGTCCATTAATGTACAATAAGACATATGTGAGCCTTTGGCCATGCTTTGAAGCAAAAATCTTATTGATATATGTTATGACTTCATTTTTGCCTTTCATTTTCTTTCTTGTATAATCTTCTTTATTTGTGCATATTTCTTTTTTGGCATATGTCTTTGTGATGTTTTCCATTTAGAGACATAGAAACATATGAGGAGATAATTTTAGTTGATTTTTAATCCTTGGAGACCACCTTTCTATTTCTTTTGATTCTTCGGTGGCTTCCAAATTTAATTGCCTATGAGTGCTTGTTCCTCTTGTTTGCATCTTTGGGCACTCATATTTGTTCTCTCATGCCTTGTATTGTTAAATGAACTTGGATGAGTGAGGATTTCATGATTATAAACCTCGTTCCCAAATGCAATTATCATAATTGGTGCATTATATTTGGGGAGCTCATCTAATTCATTTAATAATGCTCATTTGTATTCTTTCACATTTTTTGTGTTTTAAATGCTTATGGGGGAGCGAGGATTCCATATTTGTGCAATATGTATTCTAATGCATTTATGTTGAATAGTGCACAAATCTTGGGGAGCTTCTCTATTTTGTTATTTAAAGCACTCTCTTGCTCATATCATAATATCTTGTAGTTTCCATTTGGACTCATTTATTGTTTTCATTTGATTTGTCGGACCTTGCAATTGCTTGCATCATTTGGATTTATTTTGGCAGTCTTCGGGTCCTCGATATAGTCCTACTCCCTCCCAAGTATTCATCATTGGATATGTGTGAAGGCACACCTTTGGAGGAATTATTACTATATTTGCCTTCTAGAACTTGTCACCCATTTCGGCAATCGATGCCAATGGGGGAGAAGTTTTAGAGGGTTTAAGGGAAATGTTTATGCTTTGAGTCTGTTTCTAAGCATTTTCCTTTCATGCTCTTGCATCTTTGTTGTTGCTTAGCATGTGGTATATATAGAGGAAAATCCACCAATGATAATGATTGGCAATATATGCAATGAAATTCAAGTTCATCACACATGCATAGATTGTGGGGGAGTTTGCTCTATATATGGTGGTGGTACCAATAAAATATACTTACGTAGTATTTGATATTGGTGTTACCATGTTGTTGATTAAGATTCCTTATATAAACCCTCTTAAAGGGATTGTCATCAATTACCAAAATGGGGGAGATTGAAAGAACATGTTGGGCCCCATGTGTGGTTTTGGTAATTAATGACAATCTTTATAGACTAATGTGTGTATTAAGTTGTACTTGTAGGAATTGTCCATTGGCATCGCTTGGAGCATGTGTTGGCTTCAAGGTCGATGAAATGCGAAAAAGATATGTTGTGCAAGCTCAAAATGCACCATCTATAGAAGATCTCATGTTTGATGCTTGCCATTCTCGGTGATCATGGATCGCTGATGAAGAATCAAGAAAGGCGTTCCATCTTGAGAAGGGCAAGATCGTCTACATCGAGCTCAAGTGGAATGCTAAAGGCAAAGGTATAATGTTGATAGGTTTTCCCTTTTGCCGGTCTCACGTTGTGTGTGTGAGACCGGGTTTAGGATAGATAACCGTACTATCAAGAGGGGCTCTCGAATGAGTAATTCGGTCACATCGTTTGGAGAGAGCTCAAACCTTTGCATACTTGCATCGTCATATTTGGTTGTTATTTGGTCTTATCCATGTGAGGATATAGAGCTTGTGGTAATCTCCATAACAAGCTCTTGTTCATCAAAATCGGATCTTCCGTTTGTATCTTGTTGCGATTTTGATCTTGGCGGCCTTTCGGTTTCTCACCAACTGAGGTATCTCACATTATTATTCCTGATACATTCTCACTTGGTCATAAACAATATTTTCACCTTTCATAGGGTAGCTCATGTCGTCCTTTTTCCAAGGCAATTGGAATCAGGTCGATCGGAGTTACCAATCAAAAGTTATAGAGGTTTGAATTTTCCTAGGTACCAAAATGCGGTAGTACCGCATTTTAGTACCTAGCGCGGCAGTAGGTTTTGGCAAGTTGCCAAATGCCACTTCCCTCCTAGGTACCAAAATGTGGTAGTACCGCATTTTAGTACCTAGCACGGCAGAAGGTTTTTGACAAGTTTCCAAAAGCCACTGCTGGGCTAGGTACCAAAAAGCGGTAGTACCGCATTTTAGTACCTAGCACCGCAGAAGGTTTTTTACTTCGTCATTTGGATCTATCCTCCCTTTCTGGAATATGATGTTTCTTTGCATTATCTTGTAGAGGTTGTTGTCCTCTTCGAAACGATCCCAAGATCATCAAAATCGGAGTCCGGATGCAAAAGTTATGGTTGTTTTCGTTCTGTGATGACCGGTAGTACCGGACCAGGATCCGGTAGTACAGGGGTCCGGTAGTACCGCATTTTGGTACCGGGGAGCGCAGAGAAAAATGCGTTTGGAGCCCCAGGAACCCCAGGAAATGTCCGGTAGTGCGGGAAAGTCCGGTAGTACCGGGAAAAAGTCCGGTAGTACCGGGAATCGCGTTTTTTTGGGCTGCAACGGTTGTATTTTGGAGGGACCTATATAAGGGGCCTTCTTCCCCAATGGTTCCTCAACTATTCTTGCAAGTTTTCCCCTCCATTGTTGACCTTCTTTAGCTTTCTTCCTCTCAATCCCTCCTATGATTCTTGCATATTCTTGAGGGATTTGAAAGAGGAGATCTAGATCTACAATCCCACCAATCAATCTCTCCTCTAAGTGAGGGGAACATATTGGGATCTAGATCTTGGAGTCTTTTGTGGATTTCCTCCATTCTTCTTCCTCTCTTATTCCCCCATAAGCTTTTGTAGCTTTGGTGGAATTTGGGAGAGAAGGATTTGAGCACTTCTTGTGTCCTTGCCATTGCATTTGGTGCATCGGTTTGTGTTCTCCTCGGAGGATTTGGTTTGAGTTACTCATTGAGCTTGTCCCTCTTGGGTTCTTGGAACCCTAGACGGTTTTGTGGCCTTGGTGGCATTGTGGCCTTGGTGGCATTTGTTGGGAGCCTCCAATTAAGTTGTGGAGAAGTGCCCCAACCTTGTGAGAGGTTCCGGTTGCCACCGACAAGTGCACCGATAGTGGAAGCGTGAATCGATCCCATTGGGGTGAGATTCACCGGATAATAAGGGAGGCCTTTTGTGGCGTTGGTTGTTTGATACCACCCCCTCTCCAAACGAGACGTACTCCATGTTGGGAGGAACTCGGTAAAATATCGTCGTCCCCGTGTGCCTCGGTTATCTATATAACCGAGCTTTTACTGATGCACTTTACATTGTGATAGCCTTCGTGCTTTACGTAATCTATATCTTGCTATCACTTTGTTGCTTGTATTGCTTAGCATAAGTTGTTGGTGCACATAGGTGAACCCTAGTTGTTCTAGGTTGTGCTTGACAAAGTAAAACGCTAGTTTTATTCCACCTTTGTTGAGCATCCGTATTCGTATCCCCCCCTCTAGGCGACATTTGTATCCTTTTCAACACGGAGTCCAGAGGAGAGGCGGAGGGGGGCCACAGGGGGCCGCACCCCCAGGCGCGGGCCTACCCTAGGCCGCGCTTGGGCAGGGTGTGGGCCCCCTGGCCCCCTACCAGTCTTGCCTCTTCGCCTATAAGAAGCCCCCGATGCCTAAACCCTAAGTACCCGATCAATATTCCACGAAGCTGTCTGTAGCCGCCGCCACCATCGTCCCTAGATCGGGGGGATCTGAAGCTCTTCCCGGCACCCTGCTGGGGGAGAGATCACCCCGGATGCCTTCTTCTTCATCATGCCAGCCTCCGGTATGAAGCGTGAGTAGTTCCACCTTGGACTACGGGTCCATGTAGTAGCTAGATGGTTGTATCTCCTCCTTGTGCTTTCATGTCTAGATCTTGTGAGCTCCGTTCATGATTAAGATCTCATCTAATTGTAATCATTTATGTTGTGTTTGCAGGGATCATATGGATATTGAGATTAATATGTCAGATTGATTAATGGTTTTATATTATTGATTCTATCATGTCTGTGTTGTTTGTGATCTTGCATGCTCTCTGTTGTTAGTAGCTATCTTGGCCAAGTAGTTGCTAGCGACTCCAAGATTGTGTATTTATGCTCGATAGTGGGTTCATGCCTCTATTTAATCAAGGGAAGTAACGGAAATCTCTAAGGTCGTAGATGTGTTGTTTCCACTAGGGAGAAAACAATGGTCTCTTGTTCATGGAACAAGTGGATTGTTTACCTTACACTCTTTGCTTAAAACAGTTGTATGTTGCTTGCAACTTAATACTGGAGGGGGTTCGGATGATAACCCAAAGGTGGACTTCTAGTCATAGATGCAGTTGGATGGCGGTCTATGTATCTTGTTGTATTGCCCAATCAAATCTCATAGGATCTTTATGTCTAGTATTGCATTATTATGCCTTGCTCAGTCCTGTCAATTGCCCTGCTGTAATTTGTTTGCCCAGCATGCCATGTTTGTTTATCTAAGGAGAACACCTCTAGTGAACTATGGACCCTAGTCCAATCTTTACCATTGATACATCTTCCACTATTATTGTTTACTTGATGCAAACCACCATTACCTTCCACACCATAGAGTTAATCATTTGTTACAGCAACCGGTGAGATTGACAACCTCACTATTGGTTGGGGCAAAGTCTTGAGTCTGCGTTGTGCAGGTTTCCAAGTTTTTTGCAACACCTTTGAGACGTTTCCTTCCTCCTAATGGTTCGATAACCTTGGTTTCTCACTGAGGGAAGACTTGCTGTTGTGCTGCATCACACCTTGCTTTTGGGGTTTCCCGACAAAGCGCTCCCATGTTGAAGCAGCGCCATCAAGATTTTCTGGCGCCGTTGTCGGGGAGGCTAAGGACGAATTCACAAGGGGAGTCCTCCACAACCTTTCTCTTTACTTTGTTTTTAGTTTTATTAGTTTCATTTTCTTGGTTTGGTTTGCCTCTTTTTATCAAAAACTCCAAAAAAAATAGTTTAGTTTGGTTTGCTTTCTCTTATCAAAACACAAAAAAATTAGTTCCTGCTCTAGTTGATGTTGCTATTGGCCTGCTCCACTTTTGCCAAAATGAACTCCGCTGAGAACACCAAGTTGTGTGACTTCACTATCACAAACAACAATGATTTCCTAAGCACTCCTATTGCTCCACTTGCTCCTGATGCTACCTTTTATGAAATTAAGCCTGCTTTGTTGAATCTTGTGATGAGAGAACAATTTTCTGGTGCTAGTTTTGATGATGCTGCTGCCCATCTCAATAACTGTGTTGAACTTTGTGAGATGCAAAAGTATAAGGATGTAGATGGAGATATTATTAGGCTCAAGTTGTTTCCTTTCTCCTTGAGAGGAAATGCTAAAGAATGGTTGTTATCCTTGCCTAGAAATAGTATTGATTCTTGGATTAAGTGCAAAGATGCTTTTATTGGAAAGTACTACCCTCCTTCTAAGATTATATCTATGAGAAGTAATATTATGAAATTTAAACAACTTGATAATGAACATGTTGCTCAAGCTTGGGAAAGAATGAAATCTTTGGTTAAGAATTGTCCCACTCATGGACTTACTGCTTGGATGATTATCCAGACTTTTTATGCAGGTTTGAACTTCTCTTCAAGAAACCTGTTGGATTCAGCTGCTGGAGGTACCTTTATGACCATCACTTTGGGTGCTTCAACAAAACTCCTTGATAATATGATGGTTAATTACTTTGAATGGCACACTAAGAGAGCTCCACATGGTAAGAAGGTAAATTCTGTTGAAGAAACCTCCTCTTTGAGTGATAAGATTGATGTCATCATGGCTATGCTTGTTAATGGGAAAGCTCCTTTAGATCCAAATAATGTTCCCTTAGCCTCTTTGGTTGCTCAATAAGAGAAAGTTGATGTGAACTTCATTAGAAACAACAATTTCAACAACAAGGCCTATAGGAATAATCTTGGTAGTAACAACAATTATAGGCCTTATCCTCCTAATAATGGCAATACATATGGAAACTCCTACAACAATACTAGAAGTGCCCCCTCTGAACTTGAAGTCATGCTCAAAGACTTTATTAGTAAACAAACCACTTTCAACAAGACTGTGGAGGAAAAGCTTTTGAATGTTGAGAAAAATATTTCCTCTTTGTCTGAAGCACAGTCCTATCTGATTAATAAAATGGCTGCTAAACCTGAAACTATGGAAAGTACATTTGCTGCTACTCATGCCATACAAGTTACTATTGATGAAAATGTTAGACTATTAGCCCAACTTCATGCTAAGTGGGAAAGGGAAGCTGAAATTGATAGAAAGAATAGTGTGTGCACCATTACCACCAATATGGATCCCACTAAACCATAAGAAGTCCCTATTCCTCCTCCTACAATGCCTAAGGCCAATGAGTCTACTACTAGTGATGCTAAGTTTGATTTTGATCTTGATGGTTGCAACATTTCTGAAGTGATTATGTTCCTGCAAAAGCTTGCTAGAAGTCCTGATGCTAGTGATATGCATGTAGCTTTAATCAAACACATTACATATGCTCTTGTTAAGATTAAGGAAGAGAAGTTAAAACACAAAGCTTCTATTCCGAGGAAAGTAGAAGATAGTTGGGAACACATTATTAATATGCAAGTAAATGACTTTGATCTCAAAGCTTCATGTGACCTTGGTTCTAGTGTCTCTATTATTCCTAGGAAGATATATGAAATGCTTGATTTGCCACCTTTAGAAGATTGTTATTTGGATGTCCCACTTAATGATAATGCTAAGAAGAAACTCATGGGAAGAGTTAATGATGTTCTCATTATGGTTAACAATGCTTATGTCCCTGTTGATTTCTATGTTCTGGATGTTGAATACAATGCTTCTTGTCCTATTACTTTGGGAAGACCTTTTCTTAGAACAGTTGGTGCCATCATTGATATGAAAGAAGGCGCCATTAAATATTAATTTCCATTCAAGAAAGGTATTAAACACTTCCCTATGAGGATAGAGAAGTTAATTTTTGCTCCTACTTTGAAAGCAAGGTTTGATGTTAATGCTTCTTCATTTGAAAATACTTGATTTCTTGCTTCTTGTGCCTAACTTAAAGGCGTTAAAGAAAAGTACTTGTTGGGAGATAACCCAAGAGTTTTCTTGAGTATTGGAAGTTATTACTTCTGTAATGACCTATCCTTATCCTTTTTGTTTGCTTTTTGTGCCAAGAATGACCTCTAATGAGAGGTAAGTAAGATTTGGGGAGTTGTTGTCCCGAAACAGATTTATGTCCTCTACCATAAAAATTCGTGAGGAGTCTATGTAAGTCGGATTGAGTTGAACATTTACAAATAAATCCCCCAGTATGTTAGCTAACTTTAGTTAGTTCAACACTTTTTGATTTGAGCAACATAAGGTCTTCGAAAAAATCGGTTTTGGCCTGCTGGTCTGTTTTGATAGATTTCTGCCATCATTTGCATTTGCTTCTTATTTATTCCTTTTTGGGTTCTTTTTGGGAAATTGAGCTTTTTGAAGGAGTTGCTATAGTATCTTGTGTTTTTAGTGAAAAGTTTTGCTGTTATAAAGATAAACCCAATGGTCTATTATCTTTTGAATACACTATTGTTGCTAATGAAGATTGTGTGAAGTTTTGTATGAAGGAAAAAAATTCAGGTGTAGAGAGAGAATGATGAATGAGATTAAGAATGGACAAAAGCTCAAGCTTGGGGATTCCACCCCTAGTGTCACTCCAAGAAATATCCAAGAGGTACAAGCGTCAAAGCTTGGGGATGCCCAAGGCATCCCCTTCTTCATCAATAAAAAGCTCAGGTCTTTCTAGACACTTCATTTTTATTGTTTCATGCACTATTGTGTTGTTCTTGGAGCGTATTAGTTTTCGTTTTCTTTGCTTAGTTTGTTTAGGTTTCTTGAATAAAGTAGTTTGGACCCCCGTTCTCGCTATGTTGTTTCAAATAAGTCGATTGGTGTTGGAAAGGAGTAGAAAGTTCTTGCATGAATAGTGCAAGAGGAGCTTACTTTGACTATGACTTAGACTTTAGCATGTCATTCTAGGTGTTGTTTTGACCTTATGATTAGTGATTATTGCTGTAGCATGATTTGTTCCAAACAATTTGGATTTCTTAGTGTGCCTTGAAAGAATCATGCGTTGTTTTAGCATGCAAAAGCATAGTGTTGTGGTATTCTCCTTTGATGTTTTGTTTGGGTTGACTTGGCACATGCTCACACCATGTTATGACTATGTACAAGTCACCTTAGCCTCTATGATCATTTAGTCCTTGACTTGTAGTACCACTCTATGCTTTTATTAGTAATGTTTTGTCGCTCTGCATGATTATGGCCATTATTGCTCTCTTAGTTGATTGCTCCCAGTCTTTTGCTAGCCTCCACTTGTATTAGTAAGCTCTACTCATGCTTCCAACTCCCAAGGAACCAAGTTATTCCAAAGTGTCCACTATAAATTCCTATGCATGGTGTGTTACACCCTTCCAAGTATATTCTTGTTTTCATCTATCTTCCAGTTAAAAAGTATTTTGTTATGTGAAAACTTAGTGATTAAAGATCTCACAAACTTGATGGCACACTTTATATTTCCTTATCCTAATAAACTTGAACCATTGTGTCATCTTTGTTGTATATGCTTGCACTTATACATTGGAATTAGCAGAACCGTGTTGTCACGGGGAACGCTTTCAACATTGAACTTGTACTTTGTACACAGTTGATATCATGCTCTTTTGTCTATGGATGTCGCCGGTGTGAAATAAAAGGGGAGCTTGTAAGTCCATGGAGTTATGTATTTTGTGTTAGAGAAACGCCTGGGCCGCTAGCCTAATCCATGCCTAATCATGGTGGAAACTTGCAGTATCACCATAGTGACATCTATGGAGCTTTCTTCTTATAAAAAAAGAGACTTATTGAGAAAAGAGGAAAGAGAGAAAAAACACCATATTCCCATGGTTAATAAGAAGAGAGATGAGATGCTCATTGTCTGCTTGCCTTGTCATTTTGGTTATGGGATAGCTCATGTACGATGTGCAAGGGGTACCCTATTGGCGGTTCTCTATGATACACATGTACTTACTATGACAAGAACTTACAGGTGACTAAAGTTGAGTAGCATGTGGTGCGGCCCTCATATTCAAGGGACATGAGATTGCCAACTTATACTTTGTCAAGCATATACTCCATCTTTGTTCACTTTAACCTTAATCACTTCAAGATGCTTATGATAGGGGCAATGAGAGTTGAAAGCTAACAAGTACCATAATTTTTGGAAGCTCTTTTTGAAACTTGAAATCCCTGCTTCCCTACATGAAGGGCCTTTATTCCACCATTGTATTGAGTCTCCACCTTCTACCTTTAGGCACCAGTTAAGAGACCATAGCTGCCATTCTTAGTTTTATGTGCATTGTCCCAAAACTTATTGATTAATGCATATTGTTCATATTACTTGTTCATGTGCTATTTGTATCTAGTCACTCTTATGAACTTTGAAGGTGTCCTATGCATCTATTTGCTACTCAATGAGGGACAAGTTGATTGCCACTATGCTATGTTTTCTGTATGTGAAACAAACAAACGTTTTTTCAATGCATGTTATTCATGATCTTTGTTTGTAGCCTTTCATGTTGCATGCATCGTTACCTTGTCTTATTGTTAGAACTCCATCTTTCATGCTCATGTTTAAATTTATTTGATCCCAGCCTTCAATGCTTGCAAATGGTTTGATCTTGGTGTTGATGGTGCATGTCACCTCAAAAATTATTATTTTATCACTTACCTACTCGAGGACGAGCAGGAGTTAAGCTTGGGGATGCTTGATACGTCAGAAACGTATCTATAATTTATTAGTTCCATGCTTGTTTAGTATCTACTTTGCTTTGGTTTTTCCACACTTTGAGGTGCTTTTATATGCTTTCTGGTAGTAACCTATTAACAAGTTTCCACAGTGCCAGTTGCCTATTTTCTGCTGTTTTTGGTTCCAGAAAAGCTAGTAAGGAAATATTCTCGGAATTGGACGGGACAAAAGACAAAGTCAATATTTTATTCAGGAGAACACGGAGTCTAGAGGAGAGACGGAGGGGCGCCATAGGTCGGTCGCACCCCCCAGGCATGGGACCACCCTAGGCCACGCCTAGGCAGGGTGTGCTCCCCTGTCCTCTTCCCAGCCTCGCCTCTTCGCCTATAAGAAGCCCCCGATGCCTAAACCCTAAGTACCCGATCAATATTCCACGAAACCTTCTGTAGCCGCCGCCACCATCGTGCCTAGATCGAGGGGTCTGAAGCTCTTCCCAGCACCTTGCCGGAGGGGAGATCACCCCGGAGGCCTTCTGTCACGACCCGGGATCAGGGCTAGACAAATAACAGATCCTTATCTGATATAATCCTAACCTAAATTTCGAAACGCGCAGGGAAAGATCGGTAACATTACAGAACATACAAACCATACATTAATAAGGTAAACTCTTAAGAGATTTACAAGATAGTCATACAAGCCAAGGGTCATAGACCCATCATTACATCAAACAACGGAAGCAAACAAGTTGTTCTAAACAGCAAACTTAGCAAAGGCCTAAGAGGCCATAACAGAAGTAGCGACCCTTCCATAGATCCTAGGCTGCTGCCCGGGAACCCCGACTACTCGTCGACTTTGAGTTAGAAACCACCTTCAGTTGGAGTAGCGTCATCCGTAGAAAACATCAACAAGGTAAGGCTGAGTACAGGATGTACTCCGCAAGACTTATGGCTAGTGGAGTTATTTTGCATAAAGCCATCTTTTGTTTTTCAGACAAAAGGGAGAAGAAACTCGTCTGGACAGATCATTTCCAAAAGGGGATAAGAATACTTCAACTCTAGCCCTTAGAACCATCTTTGATATCCACCAAGTATCATCATCAACTGAACCTCTCTTCCCGGACTACCCCCTCAACAACCCCGAGGAAGTATCTCCTGATCTCACTTTAGTTGACAAGTTTTATCATTCGGTTATAGTTCTCTATGATCACAGAATCCGTTCCCAAGTCGTCCATAACCGTGGACACAGCTTTTCGAAAAGATTATAACCCTATAGGGGTGCACAACTTTACCCACACGTACCAACCGATTCTTTTAATGCCAAATTATTAGCCTTCTTCCTTGGAAGGCCGGTAGAGAGTGGTTGACCACGACCTTTACCTTGCTTTCGCCGAGACCATGAGTCACGCACTAGGTAGATGCCGCCATAACGGGTCAAGTCCCGAAGCCGGTCCCTAATGATGTGTGCGGGGTTCAAGATTACGGATGTCGGTCATCCCTTGTTCCCGGCAACGCTTACCTACCTGTTATGAATGCACCTCCTTCACCTCCATTCAAGAACAACCAATATGCGTATGTCGAATGGAAAGCCCAAACTATGTGACTCATGGAATCTACTAGGAAAGTTAGTGAGTCGAGGGGGTTTCCAGGCCCCCGTGTGGTTGTACGCTCGTCTTGGTTCAAGAGGCGAGAACATCAGGTCCTAAGGGTGGCAAGTATGGGACTACGAAAACCACAACCCACGTGGCCTCCCATACAAGCCTTAGCATGTTTATTATCCATCTCTGATCACATCACATATCCTACCATACTAGATTCATCCGTATCTACGGTGCATCACATGAATGATCAGCAGCAGACCACTAAGCATGGCTAAGCTTGACTGAACTGTGGCACTAGCGATGCTCATAAGCCAAACCCTAGTTATGCTAGGAGCAGTGGATCAGGTAATATAGTTCGCAAAGGAGAACATGCATCAGATAGGATTACTCTGTCTATTGATAAAAGATTGTTGAACCGAATGCATATGACGAGAATGAAATATTTTGTAATCATAGGATTCATATGTATGAGTGGGGCTTCACTTGCCTTGTCTGTTGTTGGACTGGTATTGCTCTTCAGTGGCGTTGGCTTCAGCTTCGGGTTCGGTTCCTGTTCGCGAGAACCAATCACCGGAAAAGAGAAAGCAACACACAACACATGGCATGTGCAATGCTCATACAATATGGATGATATGACAAGTTGAATAGTGTTGAATTGAACCCTAAAGCATGCTTGGTCACTTTAAATGGGGTCCGAGATGTGCAAACCCTAAAACAGGGGGATCATCGGAGTCACCTATGGGGTTCAATTGGTTCTTATAATTAAACTTGCCATCAAAGTTGGTTAACAATGTATGATTATAGCTTAGTTAGATAGGTTTCATTTTTTAATCATTTTGGTATATTATTTGTATTTTTCTGATTTAAAATGAATTAGTTATGAATATTCGAAATTTTAATTCATTTTAAATTATTTTTGGAATATTTAAAATAATTTCCAACTTGGGCCCAAATGTCAGACTTTTAATCATTTCAGGAAATATTTACAGAAAATAATAAAACTCTTACATGTATGGCCCACCTGTCAGGGATTTTCATTTACAGAAATAATTACAAAACAATTAAAATAAAAGAAATGGATTATTGCCTCATGCTGATGTCAGCATGACATCAGCAATGGAGCTCATCCTCAGATGGAGCAAGGATCCATCGATCCCGAGCGCGCCTGGATTCGCGGATGGGCGCGTTAGAGAGAGGGCGTTGCGGGGAGCAAGATAGTGGTGGTGCCTCTTCTTCTTGGTCACCGGAGTGTCGCCTCCGATGAGCTCCAGCGGCGGCGGCGTCGGGCACTCGCGGGGAAGAAGTGTCAACACCCGGATTTTTAATCCCAGATGCCTGTTATGCCATATATCGCAATCCCAGGATTACCATTTTTGCGAGACATAACACATTTGGATATCACAGTACATCATCCATTACAAACCATACATAAGGTCTTACACAAATAAGGATCTCATGATCCAGTTCTTAATACAACTCAAGTAGCGGAATAACGTAATAATAAAGGTAGCGTAGGCGAAGCTCCATCTTCGGGGTCATAGGTAATGCTGACGATGGGAGATGATCCTAGTTGTGGTAACCTTCCTGGGGTCCATCATCCTGGTACTCCTCTTCATAGTCTGGCCATGGGAATAGCCAGGGACAAAGCCATGAGTACTCTTTAAGTACTCGCAAACTAATACTAACAAGTTAAGGGGGGTTTTGTAGTAGGACACTAAGCTCTAGGGTTGTTTTGCAAAAATCCAGATTTACCTCTACTAAGTTCAGAAGCAGAGAAAGCTAGTTGAAATTTCATAACACCTAAGTTGGAATTTGAATTTCATATCACAACTCTGTTGTGGTCAAGTCAAAGTCTCAATTCATTTCACAAGTCATTTTGAAAACATCTGACGGGGGAATAGTATGGCCACTCCAACTGTCCATAACCGCGGACGCGGCTATTCGAATAGTTTGACACTCTACAGAGATTGTACACTTTCACCACAACATTCGATACATCCGTTAGGAACAAATCCTGAATGCACCATACTTAGTATGCCGATAATCAATCCTAACCTTTCAATTACACGCCCTAGTATAGGCACCTCTCCTGTGAGTTTGGCATCCCAACCATGACCAACTGTCATCTTGGGTACTGCACAGGTGGACAATCTTCACAAGGTAGCCTCAGCTCAGACCTTGGCCGTGAGGGAATCCATACTAAGGTATATAAGGTTCCAGTCAAGCCCTACCCAATTTTTGGGTATTGTGGTTCTACGGTAAAAGTTGGAATGGTATCGCATCCAGACAACCATCAGTTTTATAAAGGGCTAAGGCTCATGCCTCAACATTTTCATCACCAAAATCATCTGGTGTTCGGAAACGCATGTCAAAACATCTCAGTAGAATGACTCATCATTCTAAGGTTTTCATAACCCTTTTCACCAAGTATTCCCATCTAAAGTTGATCAAGTTTTATGCTTAGCACTAGCATCTACAAGTGGGGTAAGTACTAGTGAGGGGTGGTAAACAAGTGGAGATTAATTAAGTTCAATCTCATGCCTTAGGATGACATCAAGATTATCTAGCTTAGGACAAATTTAATGCTCTTTATGCAACCTTCAATTATCTTCCTAGAATCTACAAGTTACTTAAGTAAACTCTAAGAGAAAGCTTTGATACAGAAATAAAGTATAAAGCTTGCAAGTAAAACTAGGATTGGGTTATCAAGTGGGTATGATCACATATGCTTAAGGCATATAGTTGGCATGGTAACAAGCAAGTATTTGCTTGCATAGGTATCAGTATAATCTTGCTAAGTTAATAGCTTGCAAGTATTGGCTTTCTCAATCAACTAGTAGTAATTAGGCTTGCCTTGTGCAGAGCAGTGGTTGAAGTTCTCCTTGGCTTCTTCTTCGTAGTATCCTCCCTCCTCCTCGTATCCTTGGTCGGTACTAGCGTCTATAAATAAGTACGAGGTACACAATCACCAAACAGTACTTAACTATTTTCAATCATCGCACAAAAGGGTACTATAGATGATCTAGCATCATCACTAACATTACAAGATTAAAGCCTTTGTCTTATTTATTTTATTTTTAGAAAAGTAATTTCTACTCATTGAAAAACTACTTAAGATTTAATATTCTCCAACTCAAACATGGGATCATGTTTACACATGTCATCAACACATATTTCAGTACATGGGAATATGATTTAAAGTGGTGTCACAATTTAATAAGGTTTAACCTTTTTATTTTAAATAATTAAAGTGACTAGAAATGCCTATGTGGCATTCTTTTATTACTTGAACATTATTTCTGTAAGTAAACCCATATGTTTTTATATATTCTGAAATGTATGATCAAATGTCATTTTTGAGAGTTGGAATCAACTCAAAAGCTATTATGGTTGAAATTTGAAAAATGTTTGAATGCAGAAAAGCTTCTGACTTGTTATTTTTACCAAGGTTGATCTACAGATCCAAATGATTTGAATCCAACGGGCTTGGATTAAGCATTTCACTACCTTTATAACAAAATTGGTTTCATGCAATTTGGTTCACTGAATCGAGTTGGGTTGATTTTTGAAACTAGGTACAGAACTGAGTTTGAATTAAAAAGGAAAATTCTAAATTCAAACGATTGGGCTGCGCGGGAGATGCTAATGGGCCGGCCCAGTGTCACTCCGCAGTGCGGGGCTCAGCTGGCGGGGGGTTCCACCCGTCAGTGGCTCATAACACGCGAAGCGGTACGGGGCGATCTCGGCCGCACGATCTAAGTATAATCGAACGGCTCCGGCTCATCGTCCATGTCGGGCAGCGTCGGCGAGACAGAAACCTAACGCGGCAGGTGGGAGTCGTGGGAGGCTCACCGAGGCTCAGGCGAGGGTCGGCGATGGGGGAAAACAACAAAGTCGACGACGGCGAGCTCAGGGATGGTCGAGGAAGCTCCGGGGGTGGTCGAAATCAACGGCTCCCTTCTTCTCTAGAGGCGGCCTGCTCCGGCGCAATTCCGGTGAACTGCTGCTCCTCGTGCCCCGGATAGGGGGTGGAATGATCAGTGAGGTGAGGGGAGTGGGATGGTTTGCTTCAATCAGCTGGGGGTCGCCTCCTTTTATAGGCTCGATGGCGAGACCGAGATGGATGGGCAGGCGATGGTGGCGACACGGCTACGGGCGGCTAGAGGCATGTCTGAGGTTGGTGATCGACGGGCGGTCTCCTGGCGATGCTCTAAGACTTGAATGCGAGCTTAGGGGCGGTGGCAATTGGTTGGGAACAGGCGGTGGCAAACGGACATGTCTGGTGGTCTCCTGGGATGGTGGGGTGCACGCTGGCGGGAGACAAGGGCTCGAGATGGTCGGGTTGCGTGGGAACGGTGCGTGCTCTGGGGTGCACGTCGGCATGGTCGACAGTGGTGCGGGCGTGGCGTTCCTGGCGGTTCTGGTCTCTGTCTTTGAGCTAGGGCTGGTCAAGAGGGGGCGGTGAGGCATGGGCTGCATGCTAGACAAGGTGGGTACAGCTAGTTCTTCTCCTAGCTTGCTGTCCACACTGGGGTGACATGGTGAGGCTCGGCCTGCTCACCATTGATGGCATTGGCAAGCTCACAGTGGTGCTAGAGGTTAGTTAAAGGTGCTAGATGATCTACTAGGGCTAGTTGCAACCAGAGAGGGAACAAGGTTGGCCAAAACACTGCTCAAAATAGTGTTTGTGATTTGGTTGATTTGAATCTACAAGCTGTTTGATGAAATGGCCACAAGAAATTTATTTTTGAATTTTGAAAAGATTTTTGGTGGGTGTGCTAGGCATGTGTTGAGCATTCTGTGGGTGCTTGGGTTTTAAAAATTGAGCTTGTTTGAGTGGTTATTGAAATAGTGGGATCTTCTCATATGAGATAGATTCAATTTTAAACTATCATTTAAACTTAGCATTTGAACGTTTCTGGATGATCACAAAGTGGTCCTTGGTACCTTTTTATGAGTACAAACAAGGGGTGCAAAGATCCATACATGTTTCTGTTGAGTTTTGAAAATTAGAGATAGCCAAAGTAGGCATGGGAGTTAATTTGGCCAAAGTGACCATTCACTTAATTTATTCATTTTGAGTTGTTTGTCTTTGGGAAAAGTTTGGGGATTGTTTAGATGATGTTTATTTCACCTAAGAATCATTTTACAAGCAAAGAAACACAGAACCATGGCAAATTCAAAAGAATCCAAATTTTGAATACACACACATATGAAAGCTTTCATATTTTTAGTTGGGAAAGTTTTTGTTAACCCTAATTTTGATGATTAGAGTTTGATGATCCAAGTTTAATATTTTTGGGATGTTACAAGAAGCTACAGAGGGAAAGGGAGGAAACGGAGAGGTGCTTGAGCACTGGTGGCTCACCAGGAGCACGACGGTGGTGTCGGGGAGGCGAGGCGAGCTCGGACGGAGGAGTAATCGATGGTGGCCGGCGTCGAAAGAGATGAGGTCGACGTCGACGATTCTAAGCGCCCATGGCCGATTCCTTCGGCGGGGAGGCTCAACTCGAGGGGGCGCAGCTCCCAGGGCCAACGGCGAGGCTTGGGGCGTTCTCAAGCGATGGCGACAAGCAGCAACGGCGGCGGCTAGGGTTCGGCCATTTGGGGAAAAATGGCAGATAGGGAGAGAGGAAGTGAAACTGGTACTAGGAGGAAGAGGGGGTCAAGGCGGGTCTTATCCATGGCTCCAGGGGCGGCGGCGCGCATCGCAACACCGGCGAGGATCGACGGCGGGTGCTGCGGCACGCAGCTGCTTTGCTCGGGGAGGAAGACGACTGGGACTCGCGGCCGAAGGGGTACGGGCCAGAGGTGGGCTGGCTTGGGCCCTGGGTGGGCTGGCTGCTGGTGGCAGAAAGAAAGAAAGGAAAGTGGGCTCGGCCTAGAGAGGGTTAGGTTTAGATTTTTTTCCAGGAAATCCTTTTCTATTTCTGTTTTTCTGGTTTCTTTTTATATTTGGAATCAAATCTGTTTTGAATAATTTCAATTTACAGAAACTTTTATATAATATAACTGAAAACAATAAGGGGCACTTATAACAATTTGAGCTCCTCTTGTTTTGGTAGTTATCAAAATATAGAACCATTTGAATAGTTTGAGAGGGAAAAAATAATTAGGGTTTTGCTTGCTCTTATTTGGTTAAATGTAAGTGCAAGTGTAATGCATGCATGCAATGCTCAAACATGTCCTTATTTATATTACACAAAAGGGTGGTATGTTACAGCTCTACCCCACTTACAAGAATCTCGACCCGAGATTCCTAGGTTTTTGAAAAGAAGGCAGGGTACTCAGATCGAAGACGATCTTCATGTTCCCAGGTTGCTTCTGACTCAGAGTGATGAGACCATTGAACTTTCAGGAACTTGATGGTTTGGCGACGAGTCTTGCGCTCGGTTTCATCAAGAATACGAACAGGGTATTCTCGGTAGGTTAGATCATCTTGGAGATCCAAAGTTTCATGGTCCACACCACGAATGGGATCCTTGAAGCAACGCTTGAGTTGAGACACATGGAAAACATCATGTACCTCTGGAAAAGTTGAAGGTAGATCCAATTGGTAGGCAAGCTCACCCCGCTTGGAGAGAATGGGAAAGGGACCAACATAGCGAGGAGCCAATTTGCCCTTGATACTGAATCGATGGACACACTTCAGAGGAGTGACCCGGAGGTAAACTTGATCACCAACTTCATAATGAACATCAAGATGATGAAGATCGTAGTTGGTCTTTTGACGGGATTGAGCGGCCTTCAGACGCTCTCGGATTATGCGAACTTGATCTTCTGCTTCTTGGATCATGTTCGGACCAAAGAATTGTCTTTTGCCGGTTTCTGTCCAGTTCAGAGGTGTTCGACATGTTCTCCCATACAGGAATTGGAAAGGTGCCATGCCAAAACTGGATTGAAAACTGTTGTTATAAGAGAACTCTGCAAAAGGAAGACATTTCTCCTAGTTCTTTCCAAAGGATATGACACACGCTCTGAGCATGTCTTCAGGAATTTGATTCACTCTTTCAGTTTGACCACCGGTTTTAGGATGATAAGTTGTACTGAAGGAAACTTGAGTTCCCATTGCTTGTTGGATACTAGCCCAAAATTTGGAAGTGAACAAGCTTCCACGATCAGATATGATCTTCTCGGGAACACCATGAAGAACGACGATCTGGCATATGTATAGCTCTGCCAACTGGCTTGCAGTAATGCTTTCTCGAACAGCAAGGAAGTGAGAAACTTTGGATAGTCGATCAATAACTACCCATATGGCATCATGTCCAGATTGTGTCTTTGGGAGTCCAGTAATGAAATCCATACCAATTTCATCCCATTTCCACTCAGGAATTTTCAATGGCTGCAGAAGTCCAGCATGTCTTTGGTGTTCGGCCTTCACACGACGGCAAACGTCGCACTCTACAACAAAGCGAGCGATTTCTAGTTTCATTCCACTCCACCAGAATCTTTGACGGAGATCTCGGTACATCTTGGTACCACCAGGATGGATAGAAAGAGGGGATTCATGAGCTTCTAGTAGGATTAGATCTTTGATTTTCTGACTATTTGGAACCACTAACCGGTTACTGAAGTATAGAATACCTTGATCATTGTCGGAGAAACATTTAGCTTCACCGCTTGCAACACGTTCTTTGATCTTGGTAACTTCATCATCTTGCTTTTGAGCTTCCTTGATTTGGTCCTCGAGAGAAGATTTTATTTCAGTGTTAGCAAGGAATCCACAAGGAACTACTTCAAGGTTAAGACGCTTGATTTCCTCGTAGAGAGCAGGTTGGGCTTGTGAAATCATCAGATTGTTGCAGTAAGACTTCCGACTTAGCGCATCAGCTACGACATTGGCTTTGCCGGGTTGATAGTTGAGACCCAAATCATAATATTTGATGAGTTCCAACCATCGTCTTTGCCTGAGATTAATATCTGGCTGGGTAAAGAGATACTTCAAACTTTGATGATCCAAGTAAAGTTCACAACGGTTACCGATGAGGTAATGTCGCCACTGCTTAAGAGCATGAACAACAGTAGTGAGCTCGAGATCATAGGTTGGATAATTGTTCTCATGTGGCTTCAACTGCCGAGAAGCATAGGCCACTACATGACCATCTTGCATCAACACACAACCAAGCCCTTGGAGAGAAGCATCACAATAGATGACGAAGTCCTTCCTTGTATCCAGAAGGACAAGCACATGCGTAGTGGTTAGCTTAGTTTTCAAAGCTTGGAAGATTTCTTCTGCCTTTTCTGACCATTCAAACTTCTTATCTTTCTTAAGAAGATCATTCATAGGCTTGGCTATCTTGGAGAAGTTCTCAATGAATCGGCGGTAATATCCAGCCATTCCAAGAAAACTTCGGACTTCCTTGACTGAAGTTGGTGACTTCCATTCCAGAATGGTCTGAACCTTATCCGGTATGACAGGGACACCACTTGCAGACACAACATGACCAAGGAAGACGAGCTCTTGTAACCAGAACTCACATTTGGAAAACTTGGCGTAGAGGCGATGTTCACGAAGTTTAGTCAACACCAAACGTACATGTTCGGCATGCTCTTCTTCGGTCTTGGAGTAGATTAGAATGTCATCAATGTATACAACAACGAACTTGTCGAGATACTCCATGAAGACGGAGTTCATGAGCCTCATAAATGTGGCAGGGGCATTGGTTAACCCAAAGGACATCACTGTATACTCGTAAAGACCATAACGGGTTGTGAATGTTGTCTTTGGGATATCCTCCTTTCTGATCTTGATTTGATGATACCCTGATCTTAAATCCATTTTGGAGAAGACAGTGGCACCACTTAATTGATCAAAGAGGTCATTTATCCAGGGAAGTGGGTACTTATTCTTGATTGTCACCGCGTTGAGTGGACGGTAATCAACCACTAATCTTGGAATATTTGTATCCCGCTTCTTGACAAAGATGGTAGGGCAACCCCAAGAGGATGTACTAGGTTGGATGTATCCTAGACCCTCTAACTCTTCAAGTTGCTTCTTCAACTCAACCAACTCATGAGGAGGCATGCGATAAGGTCTTTTGGAGATAGGAGCAGTTCCAGGAACTATCTCTATGACAAACTCCACACTTCGATCAGGTGGCATGCCAGGAAACTCTTCAGGAAAGACATCCGGGAAATCATAGACTACGAGGACATCTTGGACCTCGAGAACAGGTAGGACATCCATGGCATACAAATCCGAGAAAGGTTTAAGAACTGCTGACGGAGACTTTGAACCATCAGTCCAATACTTGACAGTTATGCCAGCAGGAGAGGTCACAACAACTGTTCTAAGTGCACAGTCAATGACGGCTTGATTCTTGGTTAACCAGTCCATACCCAGAATAACATCTATGTCAGTTGACTTGAGTGCAATGAGGGAAGTAGGAAACTTCTGATATGCTATATCTATCTCAACCCCATGAGTAACCCAGATGGTCTGCCAACGAGACCCAGGAGTTCTAATCTCTAGAGGAGAGTACATAGCTTGAAAGGTGATATCATGCATTTGCGCAAAATCTTGTGATATGAATGTATGAGATGCTCCAGAATCAAACAAGACTGTTGCGAGAATTGAATTGACACAGAGCGTACCCAGAATGACGCGTGGATCTTCCTGAGCTTCCTCAACAGTGACATGGGTCAGACGACCACGTCCAGCACCTTGAGATTTATCATTCTTCTTTGTCTGCTGATCATTGCGTCTAGAAGCCCTTTGGGAACACTCCCTTCAGTAGTGACCAGGCTGACCACAGGATTAGCAGGTAACTCCGGTATGAGAACCAGCAGGAGAACGAGAATTTTCTCCACCAGTATTTAGCTGTGACTGACGAGAATTATTGCCAGAGGACTTGGTTGCATAAGGAGCACGAGGCACATCATTGTATGGAACAAAGACACGGCGCTTCTTGTTACCAGAGGAAGAAGCACGAGAATTTCCTTATTCACGCTTCTGAGATACTTCCATATCCTTCCTTCCATGCTCTAAGGTAAGAGCCTGATTGTGCAAGTCCTGGAAAGACTGGAACTTGAAATGCATCAACTCATAGCGAAGTGCAGGGTTAAGTCCCTTACGGAACAACTCTTGCTTATCTTCATCATTGGTCACATCCCTAGTTGCATAGTGAGCCAGGCGAGTAAACTCGCGCCCATATGTTTCAATATCATTGCGCCCCTGAGTTAGATCCAGAAACTCCCTCCTTTTGAGTTCCATGATGGGCTTAGGGATATAAGAGTCACAAAATGCTGCAACAAACTCCTCCCAGGTAACAACATGTCCCTGAGCTTGTAGATTCTGAAAACCTTCCCACCAAACACCAGCCTCACCTTCCAGTTGATAGGTGGCGAAGTTGACACATCAGCGGGACGGAATCGAAGAGAACTGAACTTGCGCTCTATGGTGCGGAGCCAATCATCAGCTTCAAGGGGCTCCCTGGAGTGGGTGAAAATTGGAGGAAACAAGCGGATGAAATCACCAAGTGTGATACAGTCGTCAGGACGACGTTCAGTGTTCTGCGCCACACGCTCCAGAAGGCGTTAATTCCTCAGACGGTTGGTCTCAATGTTGTTGAGAACCTCGGACATTGTGGGAGGTGGCGAAAGTTCCTAATCAGCATTGTTGTTTCCTCCACGGCCAACAGAACCATGAGTACCAGATGGCATCCTGAGAAGAAAACAGAAACCATGAGAATGGATTCACCAAAAAGAGTACAACAAAGGATGGCAAAACCACATCAAAAGATCATGGTAGAGGTGAACATGTGGATTAAAATTGTATCAATGCATTAAGTATGGCAGTAGAACAAGCATACGAAACATATACGCTACCAACTTAGATACAAACCATAACAATGGAATGCAAGCATGATATGGTACCAACAGGTCACAAAAGAGTTGAGAGCGGGATTAGAGGCATCCTTAGCAAAGTTGAAAAACAATGCATCGGTTGCACAGATATATCTTGGAAACTATGAGCCTTGCAACCAAGTACGGAGTACTTAGGAGAAAACAACCCAAACCGGTATATCCTAAAAATTTGAAATGATAGACGAGAAGTGAAAACTTTGCAAAGCAAACAAGGTAAGATAACTCAGCAATAGAGCAATCTTGGATAGGGAGTAAAAAGAGTCCTATTTAGAGTTTTGCAAATAATTTTTAGCTTTCAAATAGTTTTCTCAAACTCTAGACTCAACATCGACCAGCTAGAAGGGTTTCCTATAGGCAGTCCTGCTCTGATACCAAAATCTGTCACGACCCGGGATCAGGGCTAGACAAATAACAGATCCTTATCTGATATAAGCCTAACCTAAATTCCGAAACGCGCATGGAAAGATCGGTAATATTACAGAACATACAAACCATACATTAATAAGGTAAACTCTTAAGAGAGTTACAAGCCAGTCATACAAGCCAAGGGTCATAGACCCATCATTACATCAAACAACGGAAGCAAACAAGTTGTTCTAAATAACAAACTTAGCAAAGGCCTAAGAGGCCATAACAGAAGTAGCGACCCTTCCATAGATCCTAGGCTGTTGCCCGGGAACCCCGACTACTCGTCGACTTCGACGTAGAAACCACCTTCAGTTGGAGTAGCGTCATCTATAGAAAAACATCAACGAGGCAAGGCTGAGTACATGGTGTACTCCGCAAGACTTATGGCAAGTGGAGTTATTTTGCATAAAGCCATCTTTTGTTTTTCAAACAAGAGGGAGAAGAAACTCGTCTGGACAGATCATTTCCAAAAGGGGATAAGAATACTTCAACTCTAGCCCTTAGAATCATCTTTGATATCCACCAAGTATCATCATCAACTGAACCTCTCTTCCCGGACTACCCCCTCAACAACCCCGAGGAAGTATCTCCGGATCTCACTTTAGTTGACAAGTTTTATCATTCGGTTATAGTTTTCTATGATCACAGAATCCGTTCCCAAGTCTTCCATAACCGTGGACACGGCTTTTCGAAAAGATTATAACCCTGCAGGGGTGCACAACTTTACCCACACGTACCAACCGATTCTTAATGCCAAATTATTAGCCTTCTTCCTTGGAAGGCCGGCAGAGAGTGGTTAACCACGATCTTTAGCTTGCTTTTGTCGAGACCATGAGTCACGCACTAGGGAGATGCCGCCATAACGGGTCAAGTCCCGAAGCCGATCGCTAATGATGTGTGCGGGGTTCAAGATTACGGGTGTCGGGCATCTCTTGTTCCCGGCCACACTTACCTACCTGTTATGAATGCACCTCCTTCACCTCCATTCAAGAACAACCAAGATGCGTATGTCGAATGGAAAGCCCAAACTATGTGACTCATGGAATCTACTAGGCAAGTTAGTGATTCGAGGGGGTTTCCAGGCCCCCGTGTGGTTGTACGCTCGTCTTGGTTCAAGAGGCGAGAACATCAGGTCCAAAGGGTGGCAAGTATGGTACTACGAAAACCACAACCCACGTGGCCTCCCATACAAGCCTTAGCATGTTTATTATCCATCTCTGATCACATCACATATCCTACCATACTAGATTCATCTGCATCTCTGGTGCATCACATGAATGATTAGCAGCAGACCACTAAGCATGGCTAAGCTTGACTGAACTGTCGCACTAGTGATGATCATAAGCCAAACCCTAGTTATGCTAGGAGCGGTGGATCAGTTAATATAGTTCGCAAAAGAGAACATGCATCAAATAGGATTACTCTGTCTATTGATAAAAGACTGTTGAACCGAATGCATATGACAAGAATGAAATATTTTGTAATCATATGATTCATATGTGGGGCTTCGCTTGCCTTGTCCGTTATTGGACTGGTATTGCTCTTCGGTGGCATTGGCTTCAGCTTCGGGTTCGGTTCCTGTTCACCAGAACCAATCACCGGAAAAGAGAAAGCAACACTCAACACATGGCATGTGCAATGCTCATACAATATGGATGATATGACAAGTTGAATAGTGTTGAATTGAACCCTAAAGCATGCTTGGTCACTTTAAAGGGGGTCCGAGATGTGCAAACCCTAAAATAGGGGGATCATCGGAGTCACTTGTGGGGTTCAATTGGTTCTTCTAATTAAACTTGCCATCAAAGTTGGGTAATAATGTATGATTATAGCTTAGTTAGATAGGTTTCATTTTTCTGATCATTTTGGTGTATTATTTGTATTTTTCTGATTTAAAATGAATTAGTTATGAATTTCCCAAATTTTAATTCATTTTAAATTATTTTTGGAATATTTAAAATAATTTCTAACTTGGGCCAACATGTCAGACTTTTAATCATTTCAGGAAATATGTACAGAAAATAATAAAACTCTTACAGGTATGGCCCACCTGTCAGGGATTTTCATTTACAGAAATAATTACAAAACAATTAAAATAAAAGAAATGGATTATTGCCTCATGCTGATGTCAGCATGACATCAGCAATGGAGCTCATCCTCAGATCGAGTAAGGATCCATCGATCCCGAGCACGCCTGGATTCACGGATGGGCGCTTTAGAGAGAGGGCGTCGCGGGGAGCAAGATAGTGGCGGCACCTCTTCTTCTTGGTCACCGGAGCGTTGCCTCCGACGAGCTGCAGCAGCAGCGGCATCGGACACTCGCGGGGAAGAAGCTATAGGGGGAAAGGGAGGAAACGGAGAGGTGCTTGAGCACTGGTGGCTCACCAGGAGCACGACGGTGGTGTCAGGGAGGCGAGGCAAGCTCGGACGGAGGAGTAATCGACGGTGGCCGGCATCGGAAGAGATGAGGTCGACATCGACGATTCTAAGCGCCCGCGGCCGATTCCTTCAGTGGGGAGGCTCGGCTCGACGAGGCACAGCTCCCAGGGCCAACGGCGAGGCTTGGGGCGTTCTCTAGCGATGGCAACAAGCGGCAACAGCGGCAGCTAGGGTTCGGCCATTTGGGGAAAAACGACAGAGAGGGAGAGAGGAAGTGAAACTGGTACTGGGAGGAAGAGGGGGTCGAGGCGGGTCTTATCCACGGCTACAGGGGCGGCGGCGCGCATCGCAACACGGGCGAGGATCGACGGCGGGTGCTGCGGCACGCAGCTGCTTTGCTCGGGGAGGAAGACGACGGGGACTCGCGGCCGAAGGGGTACGGGCTAGAGGTGGGCTGGCTGCTGGCGGCAGAAAGAAAGAAAGGAAAGTGGGGTCGGCCCAGAGAGGGTTAGGTTTAGATTTGTTTTCCAGGAAATCCTTTTCTATTTCTGTTTTTCTGGTTTCTTTTTATATTTGGAATTCAAATCTGTTTTGAATAATTTCAATTTACAGAAACTTTTATATAATATAACTAAAAACACTAAGGGGCACTTATAACAATTTGAGCTCCTCTTGTTTTGGTAGTTATCAAAATATAGAACCATTTGAATAGTTTGAGTGGGAAAAAATAATTAGGGTTTTGCTTGCTCTTATTTGGTTAAATCTAAGTGCAATTGTAATTCATGCATGCAATGCTCAAACATGTCCTTATTTATATTACACAAAAGGGTGGTATGTTACACCTTCTTCTTCATCATGCCAGCCTCCGGTATGAAGCGTGAGCAATTCCACCTTGGACTACGGGTCCATGTAGTAGCTAGATGGTTGTATCTCCTCCTTGTGCTTTCATGTCTAGATCTTGTGAGCCCCATTCATGATCAAGATCTCATCTATTTGTAATCATGCATGTTGTGTTTGCGGGGATCCGATGGATATTGAGATTACTATGTCAGATTGATTAATGGTTTTGTATTATTGATTCTATCATGTCTATGTTGTCTGTGATCTTGCGTGCTCTCCGTTGTTAGTAGCTATCTTGGCCAAGTAGTTGCTAGTGACTCCAAGAGGGGGTATTTATGCTCGATAGTGGGTTCATGCCTCTATTTAATCAAGGGAAGTGATAGAAATCTCTAAGGTTGTAGATGTGTTCTTGCCACTAGGGAGAAAACAACGGTCTCTTGTTCATGGAACAAGTGGATTGTTTACCTAACACACTTTGCTTAAAGCAGTTGTCTGTTGCTTGCAACTTAATACTAGAGGGGGTTCGGATGATAACCCAAAGGTGAACTTCTAGTCATAGATGCAGTTAGATGGCGGTCTATGTATCTTGTTATATTGCCTAATCGAATCTCATAGGATCTTTATGTCTAGTATTGCATTGTTATGCCTTGCTCAGTCTTGTCAATTGCCCTGCTATAATTTGTTTACCCAGCATGCCATGTTTGTTTATCTAAGGAGAACACCTCTAGTGAACTATGGACCCCGGTCCAATCTTTACCATTGATACATCTTCCACTGTTACTGTTTACTTGATGCAAACCACCATTACCTTCCACACCATACAGTTAATCCTTTGTTACAGCAACCGGTGAGATTGACAACCTCACTGTTAGTTGGGGCAAAGTCTTGAGTCTGTGTTCTGCAGGTTTCCAAGTTGCTTGCAACACCTTTGAGACGTTTTCTTCCTCCTACTAGTTCGATAACCTTCATTTCTTATAGAGGAAAGACTTGCTGTTGTGCTGCATAACACCTTGCTCTTGGGGTTTACCGACGAAGCGCTCCCACGTTGAAGCAGCGCCATAACTCACTAACTCATTCGGTTGAACCGAATACGTTTACTTCATGTTGAGAATAATCTTTTATGAACTGTTAATTGCTAAGGTGTGGAAGCCTTCTAATATTATTTGGATGATTCGAGTAAGGTACTATTCATAAACTTGTTTATATGTATCCTTTATGATAAACACATGTTGTAACTGCCTCATTTATTTTATCGACTCAGCTTCATGAACATGAGGATCACATCCATTAAGCTAAACTTGCTCGGGACGAGTAAGAGTCTAAGCTTGGGGAAGTTGATGAGTGCATATTTGCATCATGTTTTAGATTATTATTTTGCATTGTAGATGTAGGATCTTGGTATTTTATGGAGTTCGCACGCACTTTTTATGTTTATTTTTACCAGGATCTAATAATATGATGGATCTAATGGACACAATTCTTGGAGTAGTTGTACTGGAGAGAAAAGGAGCCAAAAACTACGTAAATTGCTTATTTTGGAAATATTAATAATACCAGAAGAAAACCCGAAGCGAGCAAAGGAGGTAGAAGGGTTGACAACCAACTATACGGGCCGCTGCCGTATAGTTCCGGTCCATAGTTGGTGCCCCCTCCGCCTCCTCAAATAGTTTCACCCCGTGCAACTAGTTCGAAGAGACGACATACAGAACACCCAGAAATCACCAAAACCTCACCTCCGGAAGGCATCTGGAGGGGCAACTTGCCCTAGGGATCCATCTTCGCCCTAAGCAGATCTGGGAGGCCAAGGCATCGATCTCCATCTTCATCAACCGCTGCATCTTCATCACCACCGTCATCTCCATCCATCCCATCTAGATCTTGTTGTAATTCTTGCACTAGTTCTAGGTTTATACAAGTACTATTCATCGATAATCATTTCCATTACCATTGCCATGATGCTGTTTTTGGGGAGATGGAGAAACCCTAGAATGAGATTGAAATAAGATAAAATTTATTATGATATTCATCGTTGTGACCATATGTTAGATTGTCTACATCTTGATGTTGGGAGAAGTCGACCTCTCAATATTTGCTACTTGTGGGGACTTGATGTAGGGAACTACTTGTTGGTAGACGGAGGGATGTTAGCACTTACAGTGACTATAAAGTTGTTGACACCCCTTACGTATCAACTTGGAAATCGAGGAAACTCACAAAACACTATCCATACCATGGGATACGTCATGCAGTATTATGTCCCTTAATAGCGCAGTAATTCAATTGATGTTGATTGCTGTCTGTTGTGGTTATGAGGATGACTTGAGCAGTGATTGCTGCCTCTTTGTCCAAATACGGAGTTCCTCCCACACATACATAGTTGAGAATGTTCATGATGATAATCTTTACCTTAGCCCTTTATAATGCTAGTGGTGTATCCGCTAATCACTAAGAACGCTTTCTCCCACTGAAGTTTCAAATCTCTTTTACATACGCGATACTTATTTTCTGTATTCATTTTTATTTACTTTACGCATTGTTATCTTATACCAAAAACCCAAAAACACTTTTTTATATATTACTCGCATTGTACCTTGTCACTTAGAACTTTATTTAGCAATTCTATTTTCAGTATTTATTTCAAGAATTCTTAGACTTCAGACTCCGGCTCCCTGTGGGATTGATATCTTTATTTCGAAACTAGCTACAAACGATCTGTGCACTTGTAGTCATCAGTAGTTGATACTGGATCGGTTGCTGATATATGTAACTCGAATCAGGGGCAGCGGAACAAGCGAGCGCTAGCAAGGGGTGAGGTCATGATGCGTGTCGGCAATGGATCAAAAGTTGATGTGATCACCGTCAGAATGCTGCCTCTCCACTTACCACCGGAATTAGTTATAAACCTAAATAATAGTTATTTGGTGACTGCACTGAGAATGAACATTGCATCCGTATCGTGTTTGATGCAAAGTGGTTATTCATTTAAATCTGAAAACAATGTTTGTTCGATTTATATGAATGATATCTTTTATGGTTATGCACCTGTGATGAGTGTTTTATTTCTGTTGGATCTCGATAATAGTGTTACACATATTCATAATGTTGATGCTAAAAGGATTAAACTTGATGATGATATATCTGCATATATGTGCTACTGCCGTCTAGGTCATATTGGCATTAAACGCATGAAGGAACTCCATTCAGATGGACTTTTGGAATCACTTGATTTCGAATCATTTGATACATGTGAGTCATGCCTTATGGGAAAGATGAATAGAACGTCGTTTTCCGGTTCAATGGAATGGGTGAAAGATTTATTGGAAATCATACATTCTGATGTATGTAGTCCAATGAGTGTGTCGGCGCGAGGTGGATATCGTTATTTTGTTACTTCCACGGATGATTTGAGTAGATACGGGTATATCTACTTAATGAAACACAAGTCTGAAACCTTTGAAAAGTTCAAGGAATTTTAGAATGAAGTGGAAAATCATCATAATAGAAAGATCAAATTTCTACGGTATGACTGTGGAGGTGAGTATCTAAGTTACGAGTTTAGCGCGCATATGAAAGAGTGTGGAATAGTTTCATAACTCACACCTGCCGGAACACCACAGCGTAATGGTGTGTCGGAACGTCGTAATTATAATTTATTAGATATGGTTCGATCCATGATGTCTCTGACTGACTTGCCACTTTCATTTTGGGGTTATTGTTGGTGTTGTTGGAGCACTTCGTCGGGAAATCCCAAGAGCAAGGTGTGAAGCAGCACAACAGCAAGTATTCCCTCGGTAAGAAACCAAGGTTATTGAACCAGTATAAGGAAGGAACGTCTCAAAGGTTTTTCAAGCAACGTGGAAACCTAAACAACACAAACTCAAGACTTTTCCCTAATGAACAGTGAGGTTGTCAATCTCATCGGTTGCTGTAACAAAGGATTAACTGTATGGTGTGGAAGGTGATGATGGTTTGTAGCAAGTAAACAGTAAAGTGGAAGATGTATCAATGGTAAAGTTTGGACCGGTGTCCATAGTTCACTAGAGGGGTTCTCCTTAGCTAATTAAACATGGCATGCTGGGTAAACAAATTACAGCAGGGCAATTGACAGGACTGAGCACGACATAACAATGCAATACTAGACACAAAGATCCTATGAGATTCGATTAAACAATACAACAATATACATAGACCGCCATCCAACTGCATCTATGTCTAGAAGTCCACCTTCAGGTTATCATCCGAACCCCCTCCAGTATTAAGTTGCAAGCAACAGACAACTGCTTTAAGCAAAGTGTGTAAGGTAAACAATCCACTTGTTCCATGAACAAGAGACCGTTGTTTTCTCCCTAGTGGCAACAGCACATCTACAACCATAGAGATTTCTATCACTTCCCTTGGAAAATAGAGGCATGAACCCACTATCGACCATAAATACCCCCTCTTGGAGTCACTAGCAACTACTTGGCCAATGTAGCTGCAAACAACGGAGAGCATGTAAGATCACAAACAACACAGACATGATAGAATCAATAAGACAAAACCATTAATCAATCAGACATAGTAATCTCAATATCCATCGGATCCCCGCAAACACAACATGCATGATTACAAATAGATTAGATCTTGATCATGAACGGAGCTCACAAGATCTATACATGAAAGCACAAGGAGGATATACAACCATCTAGCTACTACATGGACCCGTAGTCCAAGGTGGAACTACTCACGCTTCATACCGGAGGTTGGCATGATGAAGAAGAAGGCCTCCGGGATGATCTCCCCTTCGGCAGGGCGCCGGGAAGAGATTCAGATCCCCCCGATCAAGGGACGATGGTGGTGGCGGCTACAGATGGTTTCGTGGAATATTGATCGGGTGTCTAGGGTTTTGGCATCGGGGGGACTTTATAGGCGAAGATGCGAGGAAGGGGGTCCACCAGGGCGGCTGCACCCCCCAGGCGCGGGGTGGGCCCACCTGTGCGGCCAGGGGGTGTGGCCCCCTGGTGAGCCTCCTCCGTCTCGTATTCTGGCTTCGTGCTGCCCACGGTAAAATATTGACTTTGGATTTTGTCCCGTCCAATTTCAAGAATATTGATTTTCTGCCTTTCTGAAACCAAAAACAGAAGAAAGCAGGCAACTGGCACTATGGCAACTTGTTAATAGGTTAGTAGCAGAAAACATATAAAAAGACCTCAAAGTGTGGACAAAGCAAAGTAGATAGTAAACAAGCATGGAGAATCAAAAATTATAGATACGTTTTCGACGTATCAAGCATCCCCAAGCTTAAATCCTGCTCGTCCTCGAGTAGGTAAGTGATAAAAAGAATAATTTTTGAGGTCACATGCACCATCAAAACCAAGATCAAACCATTTGAAAGATGGGATCAAAGAACTCTAAACATGTGCATGAAACATGGAGTTCTAACAATAGGACAAAGTAACTATGCATTCAACATGAAATGCTACAAACAAAGATCATGAATAACATGCATTGAAATTTTTTTGTTTGTTTCACATACAGAAAACATGGCATAGTGGCATTCAGCTTGTCCCTCATAGAGTAGCAAATAGATGCATAGGATACCTTCAAAGTTCATAAGAGTGACTAGATACAAGTAGCACAAGAACACGAAATAACATCAATATGCATCAATCAATAAGTTTTGGGACACTGCACATAGAACTAAGAATGACAACTATGCTCTCTTAATGGTGCCTAAAGGTACAAGATGGAGACTCAATATAATAGTGGAAGAAAGGCCCTTCAGAAAGGGAAGCAGGGATTTCAAGTTTCAAAAAGAGCTTCCAAAAATTATGGTACTTGTTAGCTTTCAGCCCTCATTGCTCCTATCATAAGAATCTTGAAGTGATTAAGTTTAAAGTGAACAAATATGGAGTATATCCTTGACAAAGTATAAGTTGGCAATCTCATGTCCCTTGAATACGAGGCCCACACCGCATGCTACTCAACTTTAGTCACCTGTAAGTTCTTGTCATAGTAACTACATGTGTATCATAGAGAACCGCCAACGGGGTACCCCTTGCACATGGTATAGGAGCTATCCCATAACCAAAATGACAAGGCAAGCAGACAATGAGCATCTCAGCGATCTTTTTATTTACTATGTGCATAGCTTTTTATTGAGGATGCTTCACAGAATGCCCATTAAGGTGATGCTGCAAGTTTCCACCATGATTAGGCATGGCTTAGGCTAGTGGCCCAGGCATTTATCTAACACAAAATACATAACTCCATGGACTTACAAGCTCCCTCTTTATTTCACACCAGCGACATCCATAGACAAAAGAGCATGATATCAACTGTGTACAAAGTACAAGTGCAATGTTGAAAACGTTCCCCGTGGCAGCACGGTTCTGCTAATTCCAACGTATAAGTGCAAGCATATACAACATAGATGACACAATGGTTCAAGTTTATTAGGGGCAAGGAATATAAAGTGTGCCATCAAGTTTGTGAGGGCTTTAATCACTAAGTTTTCACATAACAAAATACTTTTTAATTGGAAGAATAGCTGAAAACAAGAATATACTTGGAATGGTGTAACACACCATGCATAGGAATTTATAGTGGACACTTTGGAATAACTTGGTTTCTTGGGAGTTGGAAGCATGATTAGAGCTTACTCATACAAGTGGAGCCTAGTGTAAGGTTCCCAACCTTTAATAAGGTAGAGATCCCTGTGTTTATAATGCTAGTCCCTGGATCAATAGCTAGCATCCACAGTTAAGATGTAATATCAAGAAACAAAGGTCATAATACAACTTTATAATCAGGAATAAAATATTTATTACATCTTACATAGCTCATTTGGCTATCTCATTACAATGCAGCAGAATATAACAATAGCATGGGGTCCTTCATCTTCAAAGTGACACAGGCAGACATGTTGGTTGTAGACTTGTAATCCTAATCAATAAATTTCTCTAACATCAAACAAACCTGCAACATAACAAGTTACAGCCACAAGGGTCAATACATTTGAATTGTATTGGCAAGTGATACTATGGTAGTATAGTGGAGTCTATCATCTATATGCATTTGGCTAAGTGGAGCTTAGGCTTGCATTGCTCAAAATTGATTTTCCTTATCATTTGAAAACACTAAGTTTTTGCTTGACAAAAATCACCCAAGGCATCTCCCAATAGAAATTGGTGATCCTTCAACCCTTGTTCAACCACAAGATTTTAACTTAGAAATTTGGATGAGGAGATTCTTGATAGCTTCCATGTCTTGATGCTCAAATTGTCCTTTACCAGGGACATGGCTAAGTACTTAGATTTTACACTCTCCAGAGGTGGTGCACTTTCCCCACAAGACTTGGTTTCCCAAGACAAGATCTTTCAGAAGCCTTCCCTTAGACCAGAATGGACGCGTTACAACCTATCATCCCCTACCACCAACTGTCCATTTGGCTAAGTTATTGCAACCTATATGATCCAGGCAGAGCCCATAATGCCATGTGGCTGCACTTGAAGCTTCTCAACATTTGACATCTCAAATCTCTTTGTTCCTAGGTGGCCATCCACAAGTGAGATACACAAGGTAAACCATAGAAATGGGCCTTGTGAACCACTCAACACAAACCATTCCTTTCATTCCACCCAGGTGATTCATTCACTTAGTTGTTTTATTAAACAAAACATAAGTCCTTGACCTAGAAATATTCCATAGTATGAATATATATTCCACCCTTGTTTTCTACTAGCTAAGCTAAGCATGATAGTAGTAGGAATCTTAACTTAGGAAAATTCTACTAAGGTTTCATCTACTGGGATTTCCCATGGCATAGTCTACACTTAGCAAAATTCCATGCAAGTCCTACTTAGAAATATCACTAATGCATAGTGAAAATAATGGGACAAAGTATGAAGCATCACTTGCCTTTTTGGTAGAGAGTATAAGTTCACTCCTTGATCTTGAAATTATCACACTCTTCAAATCACTACAATTCAATCAAGCAAGGCACAAATTCAATCTACCATTCAAGCAAACATCACATAAAATAATAAAAACAAAGCAATGCAGGCAAGCATGCCAAAGATTGTTTTATTTGGAGAAATGGTTTCTAATAGGTTACAAACATTTGAAAACACCTAATGGTCACTTCATAAAGTGGCAAAACCATTTGCAAAAGATTTTACTTCATAAACCATTTTTGAACCAAGTCATTATTTTATGTGGTTGAAAATATCTTTAGCAAAGTAATAATTTTTATAGGGTTCACCAAATACATTTTCAAATCATAAAACATGGTGTTTGGGGTCACAGAGTTTAAATCAAAACAATTCCCAAAGGTTTTCTTCCAAAATCATTTTTAACAATTAAACCATATTTTTATTTGACTAGAAATGCTTTAATTCAAGGTTTCATTATTTTGCTTCACCAAATATGTTTTCAAATCCATGAGTTGGTTTCAAAGGTAAGTATGTTCAAAACAAACCATTTGCCAAAAGTTTCATCAAAAAAATCATTTTAGAACAAATTTTATATTCTAACATGCATACACAAGTTTCTGCAAAAACAATCAATTTAACAGAAGCAATTTACTAAACAAAGTGCATGGTCAGAAAGTACTTGTCTTGATGATTCCATTGATATAAAATTTGCAAATTGGCACATCAAATAGAACAATTCTGTTTTTATTAAAAACAGACAGGGCCACGTGGCGCTTTCCTACTGGTGTGTACCGTTTCGCGTGGATCAGCACTATGAGGCGTTGGATCTAATGACGATCGTGCGGCACAGATCTATCCATACCCTTTCGGTTAAGTTCTATCGCGACGCTACGATCTAGATCGGACGGTGCACAGCACACCTGCCATCGAGTGGCGGCGCTGGCGGCGGCAGGTGGTGGTGGAGCGGTCATACGATGGCGGAGCTGGCGATAGAGGAAGCAAGGAAGGTAGAGGGGTGGCTCACCGTGATCGCCGTGGCACGGGGATGCTCAACCTGCTCGCGTTGGTCGAAGGGGCGCACGAGGTTGATCGAAATCGCTCACCGGAGTTCTTGCTGCCGTCGGGTGCGCACGGTCGTGGTCGAAGACGAGCGCCTGGGATGCAAGCAAGCGAGGAAAAGTATCAGGAGGATGCGCACGGTCTCGGGGGTTGTACAGGTACTCACCAGAACACGAGGGGCGCACTGGTTTGGCGTCAGTAGCTCGCCGGAGAGGTAGCAGACGACAGCGGCGAGCAGTGATCGTCCTTGCCGACGCTCTGAGGCGAGCGCGGTCGAGTTGAGGCCACTGGGAGGTGTGCCAGGGTCCGTGGAGCACGCGTGTGTGGTAGAGGGGGAAAGGGGCGACGCAGAGCTGCCGGAATTTCTCTCGAAGCTCGCCGGAGACAGAGGCGGTGTGGTACCAAATTGAAGCAGCCCTGGGGCAGAGAGGGCCGGGCGAGAGAGGGGAAAGAGAGAGGAAACGCAGGCGCTTAAGATGGCATGGTCGCGGGGTGATTTTACTGCGGTGTTAACCCGAATTAAACCGAGCTTTAATTGACAGCAACGGCCGGCGAAGTGAGGGGCGGGGTCAGCGGGGTGAAGACGATGGTGAGGTGGCTGTGGGGTCCGTTGTCAGTGTGAGGGAGAGAGGGGGAGTGGGGTCCACGCATCGGTGTCTTTGCGGGTTCTGGCTGGGGTGAGAAAAACGTTTCGGGGGAGAGGGCTAGTTGGGTTGCTCGGCCTGGACTGGCTTAGATGGGCTGGGCTGAGTCTGTTTCATATTTTTTTGTTCTGAATGTTTTTTCCTTTTCTATTTCTAATTTTCTGTTTTGATTTTGATTAACCAATTCAAACAACAATTTGAATTCAAATCTCAACCAAAATTTGTGTAGGTTTAAATACTGATTAGTAATATAATCTGAAGTCAATTTTGAAAATAAAACTTTATTCTTTTTCGGGTCTTTTAATTATTTAAATAAGCCCTTGTTTTAAATCAAATAAGATTTAATAATATTTTCAAACACCATTTAAATTCTTAAACCTTCCAAATCTTTTCAGTAGGTTTTTATTTGATTATTTGGGTGTCAAATAATTCATCTTGAATTATTTGGAAAAGTTTTTAATATGATTTATTAATCATTTAAAATTGGATTTGTCTTTATTCCAATAGGATTTGATTTATGCCATTTTATTTTATTTTGGAAATTCTTTATCCAATATTTTATTTGGATTTGGATTATAATCATTCCACTTGTTTATGGGTTAGGCCAAGATTTGATTTGGTCTTTAAATATTACTTATTTAATATTTCTTTCTTCATCTTATAAAATCCATATCTTTTTATTTATAAGTCCAAACTTGGTGATTCCAATTTGTAAAATCTTAATTGATATTTATTTATCATTTTAAATATCCTTAAGGTTAATTTGATCACAAATTGGTATGGATTTTAGATAGGTGTTTTATTGGCTTGGAAATTTAATTTACTTATCTTATTATATTCATGAGATTTTATCTATGGCTCCAAATTAAGTGAAACCAATTTATATGGTCTTATAATATTTATATTTGTCTTTCTTGATCTTTTATAAATGTTTTGTTGACAAATTTTTATATGGATCAAATCCATAGGCTTGGAGATAACTTGGAAATGATTTTTATTCCATTAGGGTTTTAGGGTTTTTGGTTTATTTTCTAAGTGTTTAAATTTCCAGATGCATTTTATGAGGAATGCATTTCTCTTGATTTGGATTTTGTTGAATTCAAACTTTAATTAAAGTTTGTTCAAGATGGGATTTTAAGTTTCCATTTAGAAACAAAGGTTTCTTTTCACCCTAAATTTCAACAATTATTTATTTTGTTTATTTATTTTTCACATTACAAGATTTGGAAAATCTTGGGATGTGACAGCTAGCAAAAGACTGGGAGCAATCAACTAAGAGAGCAATAATGGACATAATCATGCAGAGCGACGAAACATGACTAATCAAAGCATACAGTGGTACTAAAAGTCAAGGACTAAATGATCATAGAGGCTATGGTGACTTGTTCATAGTCATAACATGGTGTGAGCATGTGCCAAGTCAACCCAAACAAAGCATCAAAGGAGAATACCACAATACTATGCTTTTGTATGCTAAAACAGCGTGTGATTCTTTCAAGGCACACTAAGAAATCCCAATTGTTTGGAACAAGACATGGTATAGCAATAATCACTAGGCATAAGGTCAAAACAACACCTAGCATGTCCTGCTAAAGTCTAAGTCACAGTCAATGCAAGCTCTTCTTACACTTTCAAGCAAGAACTTTCTACTCTTTTCCAACACCAATCGACTTGTTTGAAACAACACAGCAAGAACGGGGTCCATACTACTTTATTCAAGCAAACTAAACAAACTAAGCAAACCAAACGAAAATTAAGACGCTCCAAGAACAACACAATAGTGCATGAAACAATAAAAATGAAGTGTCTACAAAGACTTGGGCTTTTTATTGATGAAGAAGGGGATGCCTTGGGCATCCCCAAGCTTTGACGCTTGTACCTCCTAGATATTTCTTGGGGTGACACCGGGGTGGCATCCCCAAGCTTGAGATTTTTTCCATTCTTCATCTCATTGCATCATTCTCTCTCTACACCTGAAATTTTTCCCTCATACAAAACTTCACACAATCATCATTAGCAACATTAGTGTATTAAAAAGATAATATACCTTTGGGTTTAGCTTTAGGACAACAAAAAAATTCACTAAAAACACAAGATACTGTAGCAACTCCTTCAAAAATCTCAATTTCCCAAAAAAGAACCAAAAAAGGAATCAATAAGAAGCAAATGCAATTAATGACAGAAATCTATCAAAATAGACCAGCAGGTAGAAACCGATTTTTTCGAAAATATTCTGTTGCTAAAATCAAAAAGTGTAGAACTAACGAAAGTTAGCTGACATACTGGGAGATTTATTCATAAATTTTCAGCTCAATCCAACTAACAGAGACTCCTCGCGAATTTTTATGGTGGAGGACAGAAATCTGTTTCGGGACAGCAACTCCCCAAATCTTACTTCCCTCTTATTAGAGGTCATTCTTGGCACAAAAAGCAAGCAAAAAGGATAAGGAGAGGTCATTACTAAAGTAATAACTTCCAAGACTCAAGGAAACTCTTGGGTTATCTCCCAACAAGTACTTTTCTTTAACGCCTTTAAGTTAGGCACAAGAAGCAAGAAATCAAGTATTTTCAAATGAGGAAGCATTACCCCTCCTGCTCCTACCTTTCTTGCCTTTCTTCTTTTTTTAGGTAAAATATGATTGCTTACTGGAGGAGCAAAATGTATAATGCCTTTTCCCACATCTATTATTTCTTCAAGGTGTTTTAGTAGGGATCTTCCAAGTGTAATTTGTCCTTTGCATGCACATTCAATAACAAGATAATCAGTAGACACCATTTTCCCTGAGATTTTTATAAACACACCTTCAGCTATTACAATGGGTAATAAAGTGGCATTATTAGTAATAGATATTTCTTCTCCTCCTTTAGAAAGTCCCCAAAGACTCAAAGACTCATAAATATCTTTAGTCATAAGGAAAAATTCAGACATGATATCACAGCGAGCATCAAAGTTGCACTATTTATAGTGACTTTGATTGTGGGGAGCCACTTTGAAGGCTCAGAATTCATTGGAACATAATTATGGTACTCCCTAAGTGTGTGATAGCAACTGTTCAAAGCAGCAGTACTAGACTCAAGAGTGTTCAATCTAGCAAAAATATCTATGAAAGAGGAATCAGACTTGCCAGGAGTATTATAAATCATAATCAATTTCTTTATGGCATTAAAAGCTTCATCCTCAGTACATAGAAAATATCCTTCTCAGCCACAGCATCCAAATCATATCTATAACAAAGAGCAATACCGTGGTAGAAACTATTAATAACCAAGCTAAGACTCATCTTAGGCTGTGTTTGGTTGAGATTTTCTACTAGATTCGCGTTGAAAAATCTAAAATCTATACCAAACGGGTTTGTAAGCCGGTCCAGATTTTGTAACATAGCTGATTCCTACCGTGTAAATTGAAAGCACCCCGGCCCCCAGATTCCAGCGCGTTGCGTCAGGTGAAGTCGCAGAGAATTACCCGCAGTGCACCGATAAGTGAAAAGTGGACGGTTCAAACTCTTCTTTTCTCCTACATCCCGACTGGTTCTTCTCCGTATTTTTCTTTTCCCCACAACTCACGCACATACAGAGGAAACAAGCGGCTAGGGTTCCTCCTTGGCGCCCAACTCCGGCGGTCCCGGCAGTATAACGGTATGAATACGAGCTTCCTCCTTTCATTCCTCTATAACACACATTCCCAGCATCCATCTCGCACTCATGACTCACGAGCATCACCAGGTTGGCCGGCCGGCCGTCGCCTTCATTGTTTTGCTCGTCTCTCTGTCGCAAGAAATATTCCGGTGTCCTTAGCTCTAGTCGCTGCCTAGTGCGCCTGCCCTGTACTGCCATGCCGTTATTGTCAAACACGCGCAGCCGGAAGGACAGCGGACGCGGGTGGCGGCTCCCTGAGGTTCTCTTCTAGGAGCGGCAGCTCGCACTCCATGGCAGACAGGCTTGGCAGCTGCTTCTAGCAAGGCTCCTGGAGACCCAACGGGAGTGAAATTGTTAGAGGAGGCAGTCCGTGAAACCATTTACCTATAAGTATAGCCACCAAAAAATATTAGCTATATGTATAATAAAACATTAATAATAGAAATTTCCTTTCCAAAGCGATGAATTTATATACTACCTATTGTAGACATCATTATTCTATGATCAATTGTATATAAATAATCTTAAAATAGCTTAGAGAAATTTTTCATCAAATCTATAGTTGACAGTTGTTTCAACCAAACAACTTCTAGATTTCTCGCAGCTGTCAGCCCACAGCAGATTTTCCACAGCTGATTTCCCGCAGCTGATTTTCAGAAATCCACAGTTCAACCAAACACACCCTTAGGCTCAGTTTCCCTTTGTAAAGTAGAGATTCTAGACCAAGCTTCCTTAAACTCTCTTCATCTTTTTGCCTGAAAGCAAAGATCTCTTCCATAGGTGTCAGAGAGATAGGACCAAAACCAGACATGGTAGCAACTAGAGCAGGAACTAATTTTTTTGTGTTTTTGATAAGAGAAAGCAAATCAAACTAATTTTTTTTAGTTTTTGATAAAAAGAGGTAAATAAAAACAAGCAAAACAAACTAAGCAAAACAAAAACAAAGTAAAGAGAAAGGTTGAGAAATACTCCCCTTGTGAAGACGTCCTTAGCCTCCTCGGCAACAGCGCCAGAAAGCTTGATGGTGTTGTGGGAGCACTTCGTCGGGAAACACCAAGAGCAAGGTGTGAAGCAGCACAACAACAAGTCTTCCCTCAGTAAGAAACCAAGGTTATCAAACCAGTAGGAGGAAGGAAACGTCTCAAAGGTGTTGCAAGCAACGTGGAAACTTGCACAACACAAACTCAAGACTTTGCCCCAATGAACAGTGAGGTTGTCAATCTCACCGGTTGCTGTAACAAAGGATTAACTGTATGGTGTGGAAGGTGATGATGGTTTGCAGCAAGTAAACAGTAATAGTGGAAGATGTATCAATGGTGAAGATGGACCAGGATCCATAGTTCACTAGAGGTGTTCTCCTTAGATAAACAAACATGGCATGCTAGGTAAACAAATTACAGTAGGGCAATTAACAGGACTGAGCAAGGCATAACAATGCAATACTAGACACAAAGATCCTATGAGATTCGATTGGGCAATACAACAATATACATAGACCGTCATCCAACTGCATCTATGACTAGAAGTCCACCTTCAGGTTATCATCCGAACCCCCTCTAGTATTAAGTTGCAAGCAACAGACAACTACTTTAAGAAAAGTATGTAAGGTAAACAATCCACTTGTTCCATGAACAAGAGACCCCTGTTTTCTCCCTAGTGGCAACAACACATCTACAACCGTAGAGATTTCTGTCACTTCCCTTGGAAAATAGAGGCATGAACCCACTATCGAGCATAAATACCCCCTCTTGGAGTCACTAGCAACTACTTGGCCAAGATAGCTGTCAACAATGGAGAGCATGCAAGATCACAAACAACACAGACATGATAGAATCAATAATACAAAACCATTAATCAATCTGACATAGTAATCTCAATATCCATCGGATCCCCGCAAACACAACATGCATGATTACAAATAGATTAGATCTTGATCATGAACGGAACTCACAAGATCTATACATGAAAGCACAAGGAGGATATACAACCATCTAGCTACTACATGGACCCGTAGTCTGATGACCCACAAGTATAGGGGATCGCAACAGTCTTCGCGGGTAGTATTACCCAATTTATTGATTCGACACAAGGGGAGCCAAAGAATACTTGCAAGCCTTAACAACTGAGTTGTCAGTTCAGCTGCACCTGGAAATAGTTCTTGCTCACAGAAGTTTATCAGTAGCAACAGTTTGTAGTAGTAACACCAAAGCAACAGCAGCAGTAAAACAGCAGCAATAGTAATAGTAACGGTAATAGTAGGATTCGAGTGCGGTTGGCATAGGGATGGATGGACGAGTCTAAACATGTAACTTAAAGATCTAGGGCATTGCATATTAATAATAACAAGCATCCAAGTACTAAACAATCTTAGGCATGTGCTCCAAATATAGTCATACATGCTCGCAATGAGAACTTGCACAATATCTTCTATCCAACCAGCCCGTGGCAGCGGGGTCTCTACGGAACTACTGGCAATTAAGGTGCTCCTTTTAATAGAGCACCGGAGCAAAGCATTAACACTCCATGAACACATGTGATCATCACACCACAGCCATCCTCTCCGGTTGTCCCAATTATTGTCACTTTGGGGCCTTTGGATCCGGACAATGATATGTGTACACAACTTGCAGATAAGATCACAAACAATACTATCATAATGATTCAATAATAAGTTCAGATCTGAGATCATGGCACTCGGGCCCTAGTGACAAGCATTAAGCACAACAAGTTGCAACAAAGTCAAATATCACTAATAGAGATACTAGGCACTATGCCCTAACAGATCTTATTCCATTACATGATAGAACTCATCCAATCCCTACCATCCCCAAGCCTACAGTGGGGGATTACTCACTCATGGATGAGGGAAACATCGGTGGTTGATGGAGATGCGTTGGTGATGACGATGATACTCTCCAAATTCCCCGTCACGGCAGGGTGCCAGAACGGAGTTTCTAGATCCGATCTTGGTTTCTGGTGGCGGCGGCGGAGCGGAACTCTTTCTGGAAAACTATCGAACCCCCCTCGGTTTTTAGGTCGAAAGGCAACTTATAGGCGCAGAGGGAGGCCGAGAGGGTGCCTGGGGTGGCTGCACCCCCCTAGGCGCGGGGCAGGGCCCACCCGCGCCTGGCAGGGGTGTGGGCCCCCTAGGCCCCATTCTCCGGCTCATCTTCTGGCTCCGTGGGTCTTCTGGTGAAATATAATTTTTGGCATATTTTCCGGGATTTTTCCTGATAGTTGATATTCTGCACAAAAACAAGACACCAAGGTAATTCTGCTGAAAACAGCGTCAGTCCGTGTTAGTTGTATCCAAATCACACATGTTTAGAGGAGAAACAATAGCAAAAGTGTTCGAGAAAGTAGATACTTTTGGACGTATCATAGTCCAAGGTGGAACTACTCACGCTTTCATACCGGAGGCTGACATGATGAAGAAGAAGGCCTCCGGGATGATCTCCCCTCTGGCAGGGTGTCAGGAAGAGCTTCAGATCCCCCCGATCTAGGGACGATGGTTGCGCCGGCTACAGACGGTTTCGTGGAATATTGATTGGGTGTCTAGGGTTTTGGCATCGGGGGGACTTTATAGGCGAAGAGGCGAGTCAGGGGGGCCGCCAGGGCGGCTGCACCCCCCCAGGCGCGGGGTGGTCCCACCCACGCAGCCAGGGGGTATGGCCCCCTGGTGAGCCTCCTTTGTCTCGTATTCTAGCTTCGTGTTTCCCATGGTAAAATATTAACTTTGGCTTTTGTCCCGTCCAATTCCGAGAATATTGATTTTTTTGCCTTTCTGGAACCAAAAACAGAAGAAAACAGGCAACTGGAACTGTGGCAACTTGTTAATAGGTTAGTACCAGAAAACTTATAAAAAACCTCAAAGTATGGACAAAGCAAATAAAAGTAGATAGTAAACAAACATGGAGCATCAAAAATTATAGATACGTTTCTGACGTATCAGTTATGCACTAGAAACCACTTCATTCACTTTAAATTAGGCACCATCTAAATCCGTTGAAAAGACACCATATGAATTATGGTTTGGAAACAAACCTAAGCTGTCATTTCTTAAAGTTTGGGGATGCGATGTTCATGTGAGGAAACTTTAGCCTGATAAACTCGAACCCAAAGCAAAAAAATGCGTCTTAATAGGATACACTAAGGAAACTATTGGGTATTCCTTCTATCACAAATCCGAGGGCAAGGTTTTCTTTTCCAAGAATGGATCCTTTCTATAGAAAGAGTTTCTCGCGAAAGGTGTGTGTAGTCGGAAGGTAGAACTCGAAGAGGTTATTGCACCTTCTCTTTATAATATGGCGAGTAGCGCAGTGCCGGAAGTTGTTCCGGAGTTGACTTCACCAAAAGAAGAGGGAACTAATGATAATGATCATGAAACTCCGAAAGAGAATACTACCAAACCTCGCAGGTCAAGCAGGAGACGTGCAGCTCCTGGACTGTACGAAAATCCTGTTATGAATTTCATGGTTGATGAAATAGATGACCCTGTGACGTATGAAGAAGCGATGATGAGCCTAGATTCCAACAAATGGCTAGAAGCCATGAAATCCGAGATGGAATCCATGTACGAAAACCATGTTTGGACCTTGGTGGACTTACCTCATGACCGAAAGGTCGTGGAGAACAAATGGATTTTCAAAAGAAAAATTGATGTTGATGGTAACGTAACCGTCTATAAAGCTCGACTTGTCGCAAAGGGGGTTTGAAAAATTCAAGGAGTTGACTACGATGAGACATTTTCTCTCGTAGCGATGCTAAAGTCAGTTAGGATTATGTTAGCAATTGCTGCATATTTCGACTATGAGATATGGCAGATGGATGTCAAAACTGCGTTCCTCAATGGCAACATTGAAGAAGAGTTGTATATGATAAAACCAAAGGGTTTTATCAATCCTAAGGATGCTGACAAGGTATGCAAGCTTCAGCGATCCATCTATGGACTGAAGCAAGTATCCCAGAGTTGGAATCTCTGCTTTGATGAGGTGATCAAAGAGTTTGGATTTGTCCAAACTTATGGAGAGGCTTGTATTTAGAAGAAAGTGAGTGGGAGCAATGTGGCATTTATGATATTATATGTGGATGGCATATTACTGATCAGAAACGATGTAGATCTTTTAAACAGTGTTAAAAGTTATCTAAACAGCAAATTTTTAATGAAGGAACTAGGTGAAGCATCATACATATTAGGCATAAATATCTATAGAGATATATTAAGACGCCTAATAGGGCTATCACAGAGTACATACCTTGATAAGATTTTAAAGAAGTTTAAAATGGACGAAAGTAAGAAGGGGTTCTTAGCTAGGTTGCAAGGCAAGACATTGAGTAAGACTCAAAGTCCGGCTACGGCGGAAGAACGAGAGATAATGGACAAGATCCCCTATGCTTCAGCATTAGGCTCTATAATGTATGACATGCTATGTACAAGACCGGATGTGGCACATGCTATTAGTTTGACTAGTAGATACCAATCTGATCTAGGTTCGGAACACTGGATAGCGGACAAGAATATCCTTAAGTACTTAAGAAGAACTAAGGAAATGTTTCTCGTGTACGGAGGTGAAGAAGATCTCGTCGCTAAATGTTATGTCAATGCTAGCTTAGACACCAATCCGGATGACTCTAAGTCTCAATCCGGATACGTATTTCTCATGAACGGAGGAGCAGTTAGTTGGAGGAGTTCCAAACAACCCGTGGTGGCGAGATCAATAACGGAGGCCGAATATGTTGCTGCTTCGGAAGCAGCTCAGGAAGCAGTTTGGATGAAGGAGTTCATAACCGAACTAAGTGTGGTTCCTAGTGCGTGGTGATATATTGTGACAACAATGGAGCCATAGCCAATGCCAAGGAACCAAGGTCTCACAAGAATTCCAAGCATATTAAGCGCCGGTTTCACTCCATCCGCGAATATGTCAAGGATGGAGATATAAAGATTTATTAAGTACACACAGATCTCAATGTAGCAGATCCGTTGACTAAAATTCTCCCTAGGTCAAAACATGATCAACACCAGAACTCCATGAGTTTTAGATTTATCACTATGTAACTAGATTATTGTCTCTAGTGCAAGTGGGAGACTGAAGGGAATATGCCCCGAGAGGCAATAATAAAGTTGTTATTATGTATATTCCAAGTATATGATAGATGTTTATTTTGCATGCTATAATTATATTAATATGGAAACGTTAATACATGTGTGTTTAATAAACAAACAGAAAGTTCCTAGTTATGCCTCTCTTATAGCTCGTTGATTAATAAGATGATCAAGGTTTCCTGATCATGGACATTGGATGTTGTTAATAACGAGGTCACAACATTATTGAAATAATGTGATGAACATTCATCCCAAGTATAGCATTACGATCAAAGTCATTATGTTTATATTTCTATAACATCATACGAAGTAATCCTAGTCCTTAGACCATGAGATCATGTCAATCACTAACACTGGAAAAGTATCTTGATAACATCAAACATCACACCGTAACAGGGTGACTATAAAGGTGGGTTCAGTGCTACGAAGGTGTTATGTAGAGGCTCATGGATCAAGAGTGGAATTTTTATATCCCGATGACGGATAGATATACTCTCGGTGATATCACATTAGTTAGCTTGCAAGCAAGTGATGAGATCACTAGAATGTTATATCACGAAAACGAGAAAAGAGTACATGTCAGTAATGAGATTAAACTAGGTATGGATATACCGATGATTGAATCTCATATATGTAATATATCACGAGACAAAGGGATTAAGTTACTAGCGTAAAAGGTTTTCACGGTCACAAGAAGTCATCGTTGAATGTGTGGGAGTCAGTATGGATCTCTAGGTCCCACTTCTGATTATTGATCCGAGAGGGGTCTCGATCATGTATGCATTATTCGCGAACCGTAGGTGACACACTTAAGAAACACCGACACCATTTGGAAAAAATATGTTCTAGACGAAATAATTACAAAGCGCAGGAATTATTTCACTAGACACCAGAATTGTTTTGGGTGAAATTGCTGAAATTGTTTCTGCATATGAAATTGAATACTAGCAAGGGGTTTTATGTGAATGTTTGCTAATTAATGTAATTGACAAAATTGTAAATGAATAAATAAAAGGAGTTTTATTTAAAGAGAGATTATATTAAATTTGGTGGAAATTTAATGGGAATTTGAGTGGGTTTTTTAGTGGAGAATATGGAGGGACTTTTAGTGAGTGGGAGCTCCAGTCATATGAATGGAGGAAGGGATGGGGCAGCCACCATGGCCGTTGGCCACACCCCTTGGGGCGCCCCCCCTCCTCCTATAAAAGGCCCCCTAATCCCTCTCTCACACTCACACCTCCTCGTGAAGGATCTCTCTCTCCCCTCTAGTTTATCCCTCATGGTATCGGACTAGCGAGATACATGTTCTCGGTGGCTTTTCATTTGGAAAGAGTTGTTGTTTCCGCTGCATCGCTGGAGCGAGAAGGAAAAGGTTGTTCGGTGGCTTGAATGTGTGTGCGAGCACGGTTGCGCTGCTGATTTGCGGTGTTGGACTTCTTCTCGATCTTGAAATTGGCAAACGTTCGTCTATATCATCCATGAGTACAACCTCGTTAAACTTTGTCGGTCTACAAGGGTATGTTCTCTATGAATGTATATCCACCCGTTGCTTGTATCTAGTAGATATATCTTGGCACTTAGTTGTTCCCATCGTAGGAAATTTTTTGTTTTCTATGCTGCAAACCCTACAACAACTCCTTTACTGACCCGGCGCTAGCAAAGCTCGCGCTAGGCAGCGCCACCCTGTCGCCGAACCGGCCATACCTCCTCGCCTCCGTCCACTCCACCCGCGGAAGCCAAGCTGCTGAGCGGAACCGCCATCGTCTAGGGCCCTGCATCCTCTTTCGCCGCCAGGAAAAGGCCACCCCGCCCGTGGAAGCCAAGCCGACGAGTGGAACCGCCGCCGTCCAGGTCCCGGCGCCCTCTTTCGCCGCCAAGAAAAGGCCACCCCGCCGCTGCCAACCGCGTGCGGGCAATGCCCGGCAGGCCACGCCGGCAGCAGCGGCCCGAGGGAAGGAGGGGTGGTTGTCTGTGAGGGACTATGAGGTGGTGGCCTCTTGTCGCCCGTGGCGGGGGGAGGGGGATGGTGAGGGAGCAAGACTCTCTATATATACATATACTAAACGAACTAACATCTCTTTTTTCTCAGGTTTTTGGAGAGACCGATTGATTTATTTGCCAGCGACACGTGTCCACCTGATTCATCTGGGTGCGTTCCCATGTGAGTGTACCGATTTATCCTGGTGCTGCATGTCCTGGCTGGCCCACGGGTCATTGTCTCGGGGAGTAAAACATCGACCTTTTAGGTGTGCAACTAGCTATATCTTTTGCCTTGGCATTGCATGTGGCTGATCAATGTGGTCATGTCTATGCTTCGTGTAAGTTGTTTTTTTCTTGTTTATTTGTCATCGTTCGATCTCTTTGCATGATTTGTCATCATGGCATTTGTCTTTTTCTTTGTTTCATCATGGCCTCCTTAAATATGGTCGTGTCTGGTCATGTCTATGGTTTGTGTAATTATTATTTTCTTGTTTATTTGTCATCGTTGCATGCTTTGTTATTATGGCATTTGTCCTTTTCTTTATTTCATTATGGCCTTCTTGTCTTTTTACATGATGAATTTTCTTGATTTCATCGTTTCCTACTCTCTCCATGCTGCCACTTGTATTTTCCATTTGCATGCTGGCCGGCGCAGTGGGGCATGTGGCCACGATTCTAGCACGTGGCTGGCCACGTTTCAACTCGCACCTTCCATCATGGCTATATATATGATGATCTTCTCAATTTTCTTGACGGCCAAGTTTGGATCGCGACGACTTAGCAGCACCGTCCCTGAGGACGTACTGGTGGTACGCCATGGTGACGGCGACGCCGACGAACGGGCCAACCGAGAAGATCCACTGCTCGTCCAACGCCTTCCCGCCGTTGTACACCACGGCGGGGCCGAGGCTCCTGGCCGGGTTGATGCCGGTGCCGGTCACGGGGATGGTGACCAGGTGCGCCATCAGCACGGCGAACCCGATGAGCAGCGGCGCCAGCACCGGCACCTGGGAGTCCCGGGCCATGCGCTTCGGGTCCGTCGCCGAGAAGACGGTGTACACCAGCACGGCGGTGCCCAGCGCCTCGGCCACCGGCGAGAACCCAGGGGCCAGCTCGTTGGCGCCCCCGCCGTAGAGCTCGTAGTGGCGCGTGCCGTGGACCGCCCTCACCAGCGCCGCGCCGCAGATGGCGCCCAGGTACTGCGCCGCCATGTAGAGGGCTGCGCGGGGGAGAGACACCTTCCTCGCCAGCAGCAGCGCGAACGTCACCGCAGGGTTGATGTGGCCGCCGGAGATGCCAGCCGTGCAGTACACGAGGACGACGATCATGCCGCCGAAGGCCCACGCGATGCCCAGCACGCCAGCGCTGCTGCACGCGGCCTCCTCGCTCTGGCGCTTGTGTCCCATGACGGTGGCCATGCTGACGTAGACGAAAAGGAGCGTGGCGGTGAACTCGGCGATAATGGCGCGGTATAGGGACCACTTGCCAAGCTCGCCGGCGTCAAAGAGCGGCGTCGGAGGAGGGTCCAGGTAGTCCTTGGTGCTGACGACGTCGACGTTAGAGTTGGCCTATGGACTCAGGTTGCCCTCAGCTGCTGCTGCCATATTGACTGCGCTCCTGGATCTCAGCTGATCAATTTATGGGAACTAATACGGCCGATGGGGATTGGTGTGTGTCCATAACATGGCAAAGCTGCGTTTATATATAGAGCGAGAGGCCACCATCGCTGAGCATGCCCTAGCTAGGAGGCATTGTTTACAGTGTACAAGAGTCATTTACTCGTTTTCAAGCGAGGACTCCTCTTTATTCCCCTTCAAGAATTATCAGCTAATACAACAATATAACGCGTCTAAACATTAGCCGTATGTCAAATCTTACTAATTTTGACTAAATTTGGTCAAACTTAGGAAACAGTACCCGTAAAAAAATAAGGAAAACATTGATTTTTGAATAATCTTGGACTCTTTATATTTGTGACAGCGGGAGTAAGATTTTACAAACATACAAACCTCGTTTTGCTAAGATTTAGAAATTGGGTACATATTAAACCAGGTTTACTCTTGTATTATGTTTTCCCCACAAATCTCCAAACAGGTGAAGGTCAAGATTTGGGCCATACGCGTAATCGGGTCCAGTATGGCATTTTCGAGAAAGAAAGCCTAGGTTTATATCACAGAATTTGAAGTTCTGATCTTAAGCAAAGACAAGCTTGCAAAGTATAACTGGCAAGGCAGTGCTGTTTCTTTATAAAATTATACGGTCAGTCATCTAGATGGCTTCAGCCTTATATCTGCCGGCGCTTGGTTGCTTATATATTTAGCAATTAGTTGCATAAATCACAAGGAAGAAATCCATATACGGGTTGCTGCCTTAGAGCAACTCTAACTGTTCCGGCTTAGAGGACTTTATTTCAGCAGCCAACGGCTGAATCCGCACCTAACTGAAACCCTAAAATCTGTTAGAGGACTATATATAGGATTCAGCGGACTAAAACCTCACCCTCCCTCCCCAAATATAGCGGCCGCCGATCCGAGGACTAAAAATCCCCACTGCCCACCGATTCCGCTCCTGCGCTGCAAAATCCACCGCCACCACCGCTTCCGTGCCGGATATGGCCAGACCTTCCCGCCCCCGCTCCCCACCTCCCATCCGTAGTGCTACCCGAGGTCACAGCAGCTCATGGGACCGTTTCAGCGACCTTCTGCTGCCTCCGCCGCCGCATCCCCGCTACCACGGCGTCCGGCAACGGGAGTAAGGGACGTGGGTGGCCGAGATCACCGACTGGAACACCGGTCAGCGCATCTGTCTCAGGTCCTTCCAGAGCGCGGCGCAGGCGGCGTGGAGGCACAACATCGAGAATGTTGGCCTCCACGGCGACGAGTGCGGCCCGCTCAACTTCCCTCTCGACACCCCGGAGCCGATGCCGGAGCTCTTCGCGCCGCCCTCCTGCGGCCACGTGGGCCGGATTGCGAGGAAGGACCGCTAGGCATGGGAGCGCATCGAGGCGGAGAGAGAGGACGAGCGGCAGGAGTAAAAAATGGAACCACGTATACACTATCTCCTTATACAATTCCGGATGATCAGCCTCGGCAATCAAAACAAGCGACGTGTTGTCCTTTCAGTGTATCTTTACTATTATTTTCAAAGATGCGAGTGCCTGGTGTCACACTTTAATAAATTACACTAGAACTGCCACCGCAACAAACTTCCTAAAACTCTTCCAACCGAAATACGTACTCATCCATGCAATCCCAACAAACACTCTCTCTCTCTCTAAAACACTTTCAAGAAATTACTAGATAAATGCCACTCCTCAACCAACTCCCGTCTAAATAAAGAAAATTGGATAACAAACTTCGGCTAACAAATCTTATCTTATCTAAACAATTTTATGTTATATCAACGACAATTCAAAATTCTTCGAGTATACTGCCCGCTCGCTACTCCTCGATCTGCACAATCGTCCTCATCCCAACATAACCTCCCAGACCCCGCGGGTCCTTGGCTCCTCGCTGGCTCCCATGGCTGACTCCCAATCTCTGCTCCTCAAAGTCTTCGGCGGCCACCCTCGATCCTCGATCCTCGCTTGTTCGCCCCTTCTCCTCGCCATAGATACTGAAGAAGACCGGTATTAGCAAAACGACCATCCGCAGGCCGTAGAAGCCGGGCGGGCATGGACAAAAGGTACAACAGCTGCATATGGAGGAGACATAGACATGCATGCATCAGCTGAATGCAGTGGCATAGACGTGCATGCATCAGCTCGATACGGAGACAACATGGGATGAAATATTGGAGTTCATGCATGGGCCATGCGCCATGGCGCCATGTACAACACCAAACTTGGTGTGCAGCTGCTCACTATTCACGTACGTGGCACTGTAGGTCGCTCCGGGCGCACGTACCAAGGGCAGGGAGCTCATGCCGGCCTCCACGATGGTGGGGGCCCAACTGGATTTAGTAGCTAAGAAAGATGAAATAGTACAACCAGATTTAGGAAAAATGATTTCAATAAATGGATGGAGCAAAAAAACTTATTAATTTCATTTATTCGAGTAACTGTATCGGACAAGATTTATGTTGTTGCACAGTTAGTTTAGATTTTTTGTTTTAAATTTATTATGGTTGTCACACGAGCAAAACTGCTACTATCGAATTAGTTTTGATTTGCACCTATAAGAGGAACATGTACATGTAGATTTTTATCTTGGCTTTCTGTTGTCGTTGCAGTAGCATATCTTTTCACGTTGATGTTGGAGTAGGTTAGATTTTCCGAATATTATTCCATGTCAGGGGGCCTTGTCCTTATCACATCGGCTTTGCCATCGGCAATCGAATGAGTCCTCAATGTACATAGACCATTGTGGAGGCAGGCTTGACATGAGATAACATGGTCGAATGAAGGTCGACCTCGCCATGGGCCAACATGCCGCTCTCAAGGTCGGCCTCGATGTTGAGCACGGACGTGTCACTTTCAAGGATGTGGTCGACGTGGCCAAACAAAGGTCAATGTGGAGATTCTATCTTCCATAGTGTGAGCGAAGCTGTTAAAAAGCGAATGTTTAGTTGAGGGAAAGAAAGTGAAGAATATTATAGCGACGATCTCTTTCAATGTACGGATTTTTCAGCGAAACCACATGCATGCGAGCAAAAAGAACCGAACCAAACAAAGAAGAAGGGATAAGATGATGATTTAGTTTATCCATCTAAGCTCCGTTGCGGAGCACGGATATTTAACTAGTATGTATAATAAAGAGGATACATGATACTGCGTGCAAACAAATAAAGTGTATATTAGCACATGCAAGCACTCGGTACCGTATCAGCTAAACGTACGTGTTTAATATTAATGGCCATGTGAAATAATTATATGCATGCGTTGCGTCGATGGCGCAGGGTGCCATCTTATTTAATGGCATGCAAGGGAAGTCGATTAAATCGTCACATGTCTACCATGCAGATTCCATCGGTGCCTGCCTGCTATACGAGGACGTGCACTACAGACAACCCAGCTGTTTTGCGTTGATTATCCTTGCCAAGCACCGGAGCCACTGGCAAAGAGAGCTGCATTGTATAGCCTGTCATCCTAGCCGTAGGGCACCGCACGATCCAGCTATACTTCCTCCATCCTAGGGCTTTAGGCGTAAATTTTTTTTTCAATTTTTCCCAACGCTCAAGGCGTAGAATCCGTGATAACAGTAGCCTATCTTTTTTCCCCTGCGTGAAACGAGGCGAGCGGCGCATGCAGGAAGCCAGGCTAAGGCGAGCGGCGTGTAGGAGAAAATAAATGCGCATGTATGCACGAGTAAATTAGGAAAGTTGTGTTTTTTTTCCACTTCATCGCCTCCGGTCTAAATAAGTGTGCTGATATTTTTACGCCTAAAGCCCCGATAGTATTTACAGTTGGATAGGCCTAATGTTTAAGAAGCATGCGCAGCCCACTGCGATGCACGTGCCCAATGAGTAGGAACAAACACGCACGTATCGTACATGCACGCAGGCACATTATACACGCGTCCACGCGAGGCCCCATCCTTCCCTGTAGCCACTATCGCCGTTCTCTCTATATAGAACGCCACTCTTGCCATTGTTTCCATCGGCTTGCGTGTACATCAATCCCTACCTCGCCTTACTCGCAAACAAACCCCAAGAATGGCTGACAATGAGCGTGGCGCCGCCGAGGCAACCAACGAGCACGACTGGCCGCCTCCTAGCCCTGTCTATACTCCCTCCGGCCTTCCACCGTCGCCGCCGCACAGCCCCGTGCACTTGCCTACCAGTCGTGACTGATGGAGCTGCATCTCCAGCCCCTGATCTTTTTCAACCTCGCAACCCCTCTCTAATCTCTCACACAAGAACACACGCAAGAGAACAAGAACTCAAGAACACACACCTCACCAAGGAGAAATCTTGCTTTGCATTTTCCCTCCCGGTGAGACCACTTTGGTTACATTGTTTTGCTCAGCCCTCACGGCCTCACTTTTTCTCTTCTCTTTAGTTTACTTATATAGCAAACCACATTACATGTCCAGGTTGTTAGCCTTAACTAAACTCACGCATCACCACTCCTTGATCTGCTCCTTCCACAAGACCAGGACAACACGCACATGCACAAGGCTGCTAGCTAACAAACTCTAACGTGACTAACTCAACTAACTGACCTACTACTGGCTTGCATCTACACACACGATCTCATCTATATATGTGTGCACTGCCACAGCCTAGTAGATTGTACACGACTGCATGATCTAATAATTCAGATTTAATAATAATAACAAGATTAGTTCCAACACTGACTACATTCCAATCAGCCCCCCGTCGTCGCCGCAGTAGCGGGACGTCAGCCATAAGTAAGACATGGCCGGTGATTTACTTGAGCCTGAAACAAAGCAGGAATTGATGGCCTACAACAGGAACGTGGGGTGCAAAGACCGGGCCAAGGCCCTGTATGGTCCCGCTTACGGTCCGCCGGTGTGCCGCCGCACAACCTCGTGCACTTGCCTACCGGCCCCGACTACATTTCGGTTAGCCACTCGTCGCCGCCGTGTCGTATTCAGACGTATGCCTGGCCTCGCCGTATTCCCACCTATCTTGCACTCCACGTTCCAGAATTTACCTCACCTCGCCATAGTTCCGAACACCTTTCTCCCAGCGCTTCTCATAGTCCTATGCACTGGTGTCTATGGACATCCTAGCCTAGGGACTGACAATCAAGAGTACATGCAGGATGAAGAGTTGGACTACGAACCACGGGCAGACGACGAGGTAAACGACGACACTGAGAATAAGCTGCCTGGCGCAGTCCATGGAGCTCACGAGGCACATCAGCTGAGCCTCGAAGAACAGCACACACGCCTCATGGGCGCCGTCTTCCCCGAGACAGAAGAGGCCAAGCTCACCGGACCCACCGAAGGGGAGCACCGTCAACACACCTGCCACGGCAAGTTTGAAGACCACGGGAGTACCGTCGCCAGATCCGAGACAGCAAGTCACCGTCAATGCACTTACCCCGACAGTGACTGGAAGAACAGTATTTTCTACAAGACTAACAAGCATCTTCTTGACTGGCTTCTCATGGACAAGGACCAGCTTGCCGCTCTAGCCAGCACGTCGGCCTCCACGTCTAAGAACGAGTCCCAGTCCAAGAAGAAGCCACCGGCGACGACATTTAAGCATCCAATGACGTTGTCATTATCCTGTCCGACGACGATGACAATGCTCAGGAAGAGACCGCCGACAACGACATCTAATGCGTGCTCGCGTGCTCCTGTCACCTGTCTGTCATATGCGTCCTCGCTTCTAGCTCTATCCAGCGCCGTCTATGTATTTTTTTTCTACCACTGTTTCTCTCCGTCGTCTCTTTTCTCTACCCTCTAGCTGGCCCGTTTACTAGCGTACCGGCATTTCTTTTATTTCCTCTCTAGCTCCTCGTGTTGAATTCAATCTTCCTTATTAGGTGCATTTCTATTCTCTCGGTGTTTCGCTACTTAATAGTTATTAATTGGTTCCATGAATTTATAACTACACCCCGTCGTTTTTCTCTTCCTACGTTCTCGCAGCAGTTGATACAGTAACTACTTGTTCTGTCTTGCCGCGGCCATACAGTGGATACTTATTATAGTAAGGCGTTTATTTTTCTATCACATGCATCTGCTAGCTAGAATGCATGCACTGCCGATTAGACCATACTATCCATAAATCAGGCAAAATATAATAATTTTATCACGTTTTATCACCACTTTACAATCCATGCTGATTGGACCTGGCTAGATTTGCAGACACGTTAGTAACAATGGCGCGGCCGCCGCGCCGGAGCCCAGCTAGTTTTTTCTGAAAGAAGTAGTCCATCCTAGCTGGTGAAGCAAATCTCGAATAAGAAGAGAATAGTAATTGTGATGCATATCTACACCTACCTGTTAAGCTGCTTCACCGAACAATGAAAGGAGCAATACCTCTTAGGACCGGGTGGCACACTCGGCGAACCTGTACTAAGGATAATCCGTGTTGCAGCCCTGTGCTTAGCACCAAAACTACACTAGATTTCCCTTAGAATTTTGGAAAATTTTCATAAAAACGCAGTTCAATGCCAGCACACATGGGCCAGTATAGGAGTACCATGAAAGGAGAGGAAATAGCATATCACACCACACCACTTGTCGGGGCGTTCGTTGCACAAAACCACACACCCACCGCTTGTTGCATAAAACACCACCCTTTTGATGTAATGATTTACGCAGATTACATAACACATTGTTAGTCACTTTAATATCTAACTAGCATAGTGGCCCTCGCTTTTGCGAGGGCATCATCTTTAGTTACTGTTTTATAAATCTTAATTTTTTGTCAATTATGTAGATATTTCTTCATTATATTTCCTTTTATTATTATAAAATACAGAATCATCAAGACATGGATAAATTCTTGAAGGCGTGACTTTATCCTTTAATTTCATATTGAAATATGGATCCCATCTATGGATATATTAGGTGCTCCTCTCTATAAGGCACACCTTATACTTCTAACTGGCAACACCCATATGTTAAACTGTATAAGTGGATTGTCTAACTCTTTTCATAGGATCAGTCTTTTAGAATAGTTGGTTAGTGCATGATGTTAGGAATAGACAAGTTATATTCCTCTGGGGGCCAAAGGCCATAATATATAGTACAGGTACAGGGCAAATATGCAGGAAGCCCCCTAACATATGGGGGAAATACAATATACAGATATATACATCTAACACCCCCCTCAAGCTCATGGTGGATCCAGAACACTGAGTTTGGAGAGTAAGAAATCATGCTGCGCTCTGGTCTGTGCCTTCGTGAAGAAATCCGCCAACTGTAAATCTGAAGGCACATACTGAAGCGCAACAACCTGAACCTGCACCTGAGCACGTGTATAGAAAGCATCAACACCAATATGCTTGGTAAGCTCATGCTTGACCGGATCACGTGCAACACTAATAGCACATGTACTGTCAGACAAAACTAGACTGGGTGTGGTAATAGAGACCCCAAAATCCGCAAGTAACCATCGTAACCAGGTCACCTCAGCAGTCAACAAGGCCATAGCACGCAACTCAGCCTCAACACTCGAACGGGAAACCGCTGTCTGTTTCTTCGTCTTCCAAGCAATGAGCGAACCACCAAGAAACACACAGTAAGCAGAAAGGGAACGGCGATCCGAAGGATCACTCGCCCACGTAGTGTCCGAATAGCACTGGAGCTGGAGAGAGCTGGAACGAGGAAAGAAAAGGCGACGAGTGATCGTACCACGAAGATAACGAAGAACACGGAGAAGATCACTATAGTGAACAGTGGTAGGAGCAGAAACAAACTGACTCAGAATATGAACAGGATAAGAGATGTCAGGACGAGTGACAGCAAGATAAACAAGACTCCCAAGAAGATGACGATAACGCGTCGGATCAGAAAGAGGATCACCATCAGTAAGTTGAAGCTTAACATTAAGCTCCATAGGGGTCTCAACAGTGCGCTCATCCCCAAGAGCAGCACGAGCAAGAAGATCCTGAATATACTTTTCCTGAGAGATGTAAAAGCCATCAGAAATGGAGAAAACCTCAATCCCAAGAAAGTATCGAAGAGGACCAAGATCAGTCATAAGAAACTGATCACGAAGACGAGCCTTAACAAAGGCGATATACTCGGGATCATCACCGGTAATGATCATATCATCAGCATAGAGAAGAAGAAGAGTGCGTCCACGAGGAGAAGTGTGAACAAACAACGCTGGGTCATGAGCACTAGGGGAGAAACCAGCAGCAGTCACTACAGAAGCAAAGCGCTCAAACCAGGCACAAGGGGCCTGTTTGAGGCCATAAAGAGAACGCCGAAGACGACAAACCATCCCCTCGGGAACAGAATACCCAGGAGGAGGCTGCATATAAACCTCCTCACTCAACTCACCATTGAGAAAGGCGTTCTGAACATCAAGCTGGGACACAGACCAGTGACGAACAGACGCAACAGCAAGAAGAGTACGCACAGTGGTCATATGAGCCACAGGAGCAAAGGTCTCATCATAGTCACGACCATGCTCCTGCTGAAAACCACGAGCCACAAGACGCGCTTTATAGCACTCAAGAGATCCATCAGAGCGAGTCTTAATCTTATAGACCCACTTACACGTGATAGGACGAACACCGGGAGGGGGAGAAACGAGATCCCAGGTGCCAGTGCGCTCAAGCGCAGCAATCTCCTCAGCCATGGCCAGCTGCCATTCAGGATGATGCTCAGCATCTCGATAAGAAGTTGGCTCGGAGGCAACAGAAAGACCATACTGGCTAGGAGAGTAACGGTTTGGGGCACGACGCTGACGAACAGGACGAGTAGAGGGAAGATCATCAGAGGAAAACGACGCAGGAGACGACGATGAAGAAGAGGGAATAGGAGAGAAAGATGCCGGAGAACAAGGAGAACTAGGATAACTAGACAGATCAGAGGAAGACGGTGTCGAAGAAGAGACATCTGGGGGAGGAGATCCTGAAGAAGACACAATAGGGGTAGAAGGAGGTGTGTCAGGAAAGAGAAGAAAAGAGATATCTTCCACCGGGTAAGTACCAGCGGTGGGACGAGGATAGAAAGGACGTGTCTCATCAAAAGTAACATCACGAGAGATACGCATCCGACGACCAACAGGGTCCCAACAGCGATAGCCCTTATGCTCATCACTGTATCCGAGGAAGACACACTCAACAGACTGAGCGGTCAGTTTGGTGCGTTCGCGAGGAGCAAGGAGAACATAGCAAACACAACCAAACAAGCGAAGCATGGAGTAGTCTGGAGACTGTCCAGATAGGCGCTCAAGAGGGATACCACCCTGCAAGGCGGTAGAAGGCTGAATATTGATGAGGTAAGCCGACGTAGCGACAGCCTCAGCCCAGAAATGCAGCGGGAGAGAAGAAGCAATCATCATAGCACGAGTGGTCTCAAGAAGATGGCGATGCTTACGCTCAGCAACACCATTCTGGGCATGTGCGCCAGGACAGGAGAACTGAGCAAGGGTGCCCTGCTCAGCAAGAACCCCTCGCAACATCTGGGAGATATACTCACCAGCAGAATCAGCACGAAAAACACGGATGGGGGTAGAATACTGAGTACGGACCATGGCCGCAAAACGCTGATATATGGAAAGCACTTCACTGCGAGAGCGCATAAAATACAACCAAGTGTACCAAGAAAAATCATCGATAAATAAAATATAGTAGCGATGGCCCTCTTTCGAAGCGAAAGGAGCCGGACCCCAAACATCGGAATGAACTAAATCAAAAGGTCGCTGAGATACAGACGCGCTAGTAGGATAGGGAAGCTGAATCTGTTTATCCAACCTACAGCCCTGACAATGCAAAGACCCATCTCCTGAGACAGACCCCAGAAGACCACGATGAACTAATGACGACAGGCGAGAGTCACAGAGGTGACCAAGACGATGATGCCACTGCTGAAAGGAGCTGGTAGTAGAGGCGACAACCGGAGAAGAATTGGCAGATGAAGTGGCAGCAGAAGGAACACGAAGCCAGTCTAACTCCCAAAGTCCTGAAGAGTCACGGTTGCGAGGGCCAGCTCCAACCAGGGCCTGTGTGCGACGGTCCTGGATAACACAAGAATCAGCATCAAGAATGATGCGACAACCAGAGTCAGTAAGCTGGCTAGCAGAGAACAGATTCATCCTAAGAAGAGGGACATGAGAAATATCAGGAACAAAAAAAGAAGTAGAAAGGGTGCCCCGACTAGAAACAGGAAGAGAGGTACCATCAGCCGTAAAAACACGGACAGGAGAAGGGAGAGAACGAAGAGCGGACAGAAAAGAAGACTCAGAGGTCATATGAAAAGAAGCTCCAGAATCCAGATACCACGGAGACGTACCTGACTGTGTAGAAGGTGGTGGTAGCACAGTGCCTGAAGAGTCATTCACAGAACCAGCAATGCCCGTCGAAGAAGAGTCTGTAGCAGCAAGCAGACCGCGAAGACTCCTGATAATATCCTGATCAGAGAGAGCAACTGCTGAAGACCCGGAAGGAGACGACTGCCCACGAGCCTGGTGCTGCTGACGTAAACTGGGGTCCCGTGTATAACAGGTGGCCCAAGTGTGGCCATCTCTGTTGCAGTAAGAGCAGTGACGAAGGGAACCACAGCGACCCTGACCACGAGCCTGCTGATGCTGACTCTGACCCTGAGGCTGCTGGTGCTGAAGCTGACCCTGACCCTGACCCGGAGGAGTGGGTAGAATCGGCGGCGGCGGCATAGGGGACCGTGGCTGAGTCGAGGGAGCAGACGGCAAGGGAGCACCACGAGTAGCAAGCACAAACAAAACCGCAAGAAGACCAGCACTACGGAGACGGGTCTCCTCAGACCGAAGTTCAGACAACACCTCAGAGAGCGGAACACGACCACGAGCATTCAGCTAAGCACGCCGTTGCTCAAACTCCTGACGAAGCCGAGACAAAAACTCATAGATGCGGTGAAACTCCAAATCCGAGCGCACAATCTAGCAGCACGAGCATGTGCCACAAACAGCAGTACGGAGAGAATCAAGCTGACGCCAGATAACAACACTCTGAGTATAGAACTCATCAATAGTGAAATCACCCTGTTGAAGAGCATGCTCCTGGCGAACCACGGACAGGTAAAGAGCATCCCCAGACGGCTGATATCGCTGACGAAGATGTGCCCACTGAGCAGCAACAGTAGGGAGACTCATGAACTCGGCAGCATACTGGGACAGAACACTGGAGGTGAGAACTGCAGCAGCACGAGCATCCTCATCGACCCACTGAGTGTAGGCAGTCAGAGCGTGGCGATAGGTCTCGAGATCAGCAGAGTACTGTTTGCACTTCAGGTCATAAGCAGCAACAGCACTATCATCGGCACTCTGAGCAGCATCCTTGGCCTCCTGAGAAGCATCAGCACCGAGAACAATCGGCGTCGGCGGAAGAGGAGCCACAGGAGCAGGGGGACACGGCGGACAGGAGACCTCGCCGGAGAGCACACCCCAAAGACGGAGACCGCGCATGTGAACGCGCATGAAAGCAGCAAAATCAGGATAATTCGCGCCATCGAAGATCACCGAACAGCGAGGAATCGCAACATAGCCCGATGCAGAAGACATATCTCTCTCTCTTTTTTTTCAAACGGGGACCGTCGAAAACCAACCGGCAGATCCGACGAAAACCAGTCTGGCGGTCGGCAGGCAGGAGGTCCCTGGCAGGAGGAGACGCAGGCGTGCGTCAGGCAGGAGTCGGAGGGCCCACACGCGCAGGCGGATCGGTGGGTGCAGGCAGGAAGTGAAGATGCCCAATCAAAACTGGTGGGGGCCAATGGCAGTGGGTGGGTGGGTAGATTTGCTAGTGTAAATCACCAGAAGACAGGGCGTTGTATGTGTGTAGATGTTGCAGGCGATGGCAGGAGGAGCAGAAGTGGCAGGGCCGGTTGGTGGCTTGCAGACGGGCGTCCGCGCGCGTGCGGACGGTACGGCGATGGCAGGAGGGCCCGGCTAATCAGTGACGGGCGGACGGCGTAGGTGTGTATGTGTGTAGATCTGCTAAACGGGATGTGTGTAGACGGGCGAACGAAGGACAGCCGGGATCTGGGAGGAGGACCACGGCGAGAGCGCAAGCGCGGCCAAAACGGGAACCGGCGGAGGCCGGGGCGAGCTGACGGCGGCGGCGATTACGAGCAGAGTATCGGTGCGCACAAGAACCCTAAAACCGGCTTTGATACCATGTTAGGAATAGACAAGTTATATTCCTCTGGGGGCCAAAGGCCACAATATATAGTACAGGTACAGGTCAAATATGCAGGAAGCCTCCTAACATATGGGGAAAATACAATATACAGATATATACATCTAACACATGAAGCTTAACATGGTATCAGAGCCTGAAGCTTAACATGGTATCAGAGCCAGTGTCTCGAGTTTGAGTCTTGGTTTTCATAGTTTATTCTATAAATTGTTGGTATCCCCCTCTTGTCTACGTATCGTCCTCTTCAGCCATACTTCTCTATTTACATGTGTTGACTTGTCTTCCCGTCATATGTGAGGGGATGTTAAACTGTATAAGTGGATTGTCTAACTTTTTTCATAATATCCGTATTTTGGAATAGTTGATCATTGCATGAAGCTTAACACCATACTTTTAAGAAAAACGTTATATACTTTCGTGCACAACTTTTGATACAATGTAAATTTGGTCACTCTACTTCACACTAAACAATTACCCTTCAACGAATAATTCCATAAATTTCTAGTTTTTTTTAGTGGACGGGACCTCTCTAAAGATGTTTTGATTGACGTGGCATCTGCTTGTAGGGTACTGCCACACCACATGACTGTAAGACCATGTACTATGTCGCTCCGATTCAAATAAAAACGCTGTCAGAGTTTGGTTTGAGTCGTATGTCCACTATGTATAGAACCGGCTCAAACTGTAGCTATGGGTCCTATATGGAAAAGAAAAAAAGGAAATTCTGAATCGACCCTATCCTCTACGTGTGGGAGCAAACTTTCTTATCAGCCAAAGAAATAGTTTTTTATTTGTATGAGCCGAACCAATAACATGGTTCGTTTCTTGTGTCAGATGGCATGGTTCGATGTCCTGCTATGTGTGGAATCGGTTTCAAGTCTTCTTTGAACCGCTTTAAGCGTACATAGTGTATGGCCTAATGTCATCATTTTTACCAACATATACTACTAAATTCAGTATGAAGAATAGCATAAAAATGACTTTCTATTTTTATTTTATACCACAATTTTTACTTTATATAATTGATCAAAAGTAAGAGTAAGTTCAAAAAAGGTTGAAAGAATTTAAAATATGCTAATAGGTCTTACAATTTCAAGATATTTTGTAAATAAAATTTCTCCTTTGATATTTGTATTTCTCCTTTTTCGTTGATTTTAGTTTTTTCACACTCGTTTTTCACCCTTGAATTGGTGTAAAATAAAATCTCTTAAAATTTATTTAATAATTACTTTAAGAAAATCTGTGACAAAGATGATATAATTAGTATAAGAAAATTGGTGACATTGTCTCGCAATCATTAAAAATGGAGCAGATGGAAAATATCAAATTGATAAATAAGCTAACGTATTTTTCATGACATAGTTTTTCATAATAGATCATTATATTAGTTCTGACCATTTTTAAAATACTTCTTTGTTCATAGTATTTCTCTGAGGACATAATCAATATCGTGAACTACTAATATTGTAAATAGAGTAATATATCTTCTATATCTAAATAGGAACCCTCTACCTTATTTTACTGCCTTCTCATGCAGCCACGTCGTCTTTTTTTTCCACGCGTTTAGTTCTCGCAAACTCGCGTCTCCCGGCTTCGTCGCATGTAGTTCTCGCAACGTCGTGTCTCCAGGCTTCGTTGCATTTTTTTTCCGGGTCAACTATCCCTGGAGGACTCAGCTCCACGTTATCACTTCAAAAATATCAATAATCGCTTTCACTAACTCCTCCGCCGCCGAAACCTTCCGTCCTCCTCACGACCACAAGTACTCAATCGCTAGCAATAATTCCTCCGCAGCCCAAACCTTCCATCCTCCTTGCGACCTCCTAACAAATGCTCATAAAACACCTGATTAATTCTATCATTCATCGACTGGAAACTGCTCTATGGAGCTCATCAGCTGCCGCCGCCGCCTCCAGGATAAAAAGCTGTCCATCATCCACGCAGATTCCTCACCTCACAAGCTCCACCAGCGAACTCCACGCTGGTGTAACATATTGCAGCCTCGGAGTCTCCTACTCCATCGGTGCTGGAATATTTTTCACCGACGGCAAGTATTATTGGTGTTCATCTCACGATCTATGGAGCAGCCGCCCCCTCCTCTCCATTTGGCGATCCATCTTTCCTGTCCGATCTCCCCGTACAGATTCTCTGGTTTTCTGATTCAATCAAATCACTACAGCCCGTTAGATGCGTCTACCATCAAGGTAATCTGCTTTTTATCTTTCTGATCACCACTGCCATACATAATTCCAGTTTATGCATGCGTCTTGGATTTTTTAAATGTGAAGATTGGTGTTCTCAAGATCTGCTTCACTAGATGTGCTCATGTGGTCAACGCATATCACCACAACCATATTGAGATCTGCTCCTCTAGATGCGCTCATCGCAGATCGCCACGGCCAAGTCCATGAAGGTCCTACTCTCTAACGGCATGGATTCTGGTTGCATCGGAAGCCTTCTACGGCTATTCAAACTCATGTGCCTTCCTGGAGTAGCCAACCTGACAAAAGTAGAAGTATATCTTTTTTCCATGGGTTGTTATACAGTGCGTCTGTGAAAGAAAAACTTCGATTAATGGTTTAATCATATGGGGTTCTCTACTGGTTTATGCTCCTCATGATATTGCCTTTCTTGCCTACAGATACACACGGTGAGGTTCTTTGGAATTAGGAAACGACATTGGTGGAATGATTGATTATCAATGAACCAATATATTGGCACACTTATTTTGCAGCTCATGGTGGAAGCTAAAAAAATTAACAGAAGTGTCGGTTTGCTGCTCGCTGGTACAAGTATACAAATGGTACATTGTGCTTGATTTGAGACCATATGCGATTTCTAATCTGATAAGTGAACTTTTGTTGTTGGGTTATAGAGAAATCTCTCGCCCCACATGAGCACCCCTTACATCTGTATTTTTTTATATAGAAGGATCTGCTATGTTTCATATTCCAACAAATTACACTGGACTTCTACAACTTAGAAGCTAGACATTGCTAATGGGTTGATATATATTTTGTTTCGGAGGAGTTCCCCTGTTGGTATTACTTGATCTAAGATTATTTTCTCTCATTTATGATTAAATGTTGTTATATTTTCTTTAGTTACTACATTGTGTTCTATAATACATTTCCTCCGAGGTTGTGCGTTTTGCCAAACATAAAATGTTATTTGTGGCTTGCAACCGGAAGGAAGGTCACCGGAGAAATAAATTATGACGTGTCTTCTTGATTAGTATATATATGTAACATATAGTCACTGCTAGCTAAATGCTGCGGGTAGGTTTGCAGGAGAAAATGTTGCAACTAGATTAACCGGACTATTTGCAAGAATTCGGACCTTCGATTAAGTTCTAGGTATCAAGACTTCAAAGAGAAATTGCAGGAGCTATTTTGCGTTTTCAGCATATTTACGTGGTCGCTAATTTTTTCTGTGTATCAGCAGTATATTTGATATGTTTTCTCCTTGCATAGCAAAGTTAAAATTGCAACTCACCATAGAGTGTCGACATTTGGAGTACAAGTTTGTGCTCTTCAACGGGAGATTATGGTCAGAACTATACTTGCTTCTTGACCAAAATAAATAAACCCACGGCACTTACATTTCATCTTAGGTAACCGAGTAATCATGTCTATAAACACGTAGTTGTGTCTCTACAACATCTGATATTTTAGTTTCAAGATTTTCAATTTCATATCCCTTTTGGTGTACATGTTTCTTCCCAACTATTTATAAATACAAAAACTCCCGCAGCAACGCACGGGGTATCATTTAGTTAGTATAAAAGTGCAAATCAGTTATGAAAAGAGTTCCAGAAAAGAATTTATATGCTCGCTTTCATTATTTATCAATAACAAAACAACAACAAAAGTCTCCAATTTCAAGGAAAAAAACATTCTCCAATATTTCTACAAAAGTATCTATAGCCTATCATTGGCAAGTGTGCCGGCCAGGAGTATTAACTGCAGCAAAACTATTTGACTAAGATTTGTTAAATCAGTGTCTAGCAAGCAGATATATTGACTGAAATTGTAATGAAGAAAACCGTCTATTATTTTGAAAAATAACATTTTATTGTGGGGCTAATTATTAAGCTCATACTGATAGAGAGAGAACACCAATGAAGACACGTTACCATCTCTTGTATTGACAAATTAACGAAGGCATATTCTATTGCGGGACTAATTATACTGATAAAAAGAGCAACATTAGAAAATACCAAACAACCACATGTTGGTCTTTTTTTAGTCACTTGAAATTTTCATGCATATGTTATTTCAAAAAGGATTTTACATATACGTGATCTTTATAAGATTCATACCAAACATCCAACCAGTCTCATCTCAAGTCATCTTTCGGACATTTATCTTTTTTTTTTGGAAAGGAGCATATTTACACCCAGCCTCTGCAACAGCATATTGCCCTAGCAGCCACACGGATGCACACAACGAAAAAAAGAAGAATTACAAAAAAAAAGTTCCGCTACAGTTACCCATTCATTAAAACAGCAGTACTACCGCCACCAAGACAACACCAGAAGTCCAGCTTCTTAAAAAACGACGCCTCCAAGAAGGGAACAGTGCACAAACACTGTCATCGCCCGATCAAAGATCTAGATTTTCACCCTGAAGAAAGTCCGCGCTTTCAAAACAGTACCTTCAACAAGGTCATTGTCAGACACAACCAATGAAGGCCAGACCCTGGGTTTTCACCCTGAGAGGTAGGACCATGAACCTCTCCTGTGCAGTCGCCTCCACTTGCATGCCACTGCTCCAATTCACAAGTCACCTAGCCAATTCCTCATCACCATCCAGACTCGAACCACCATTGTCTGTCCTAGATCTCGGTCTCCACGACTTTCTCCGCCAGCACCATGGAACGAGAACATGCCCCATGATAATAACAGCCAACAAAGCTTCGAAGCACACCCTCTGAAACCAAATGGTCAGGGTAAAACATGGGTGCGTATGACCGAATTCAATCCTTCCAGCAAACTCACGGCATGATAGGACTTATGGAGTTCGCCGGTGAAGCCTTCCGGAACACGACACAAAAATCAGATCAATGGAGACCAACATACGGTAGATCATCGTCTTGGCTTGAGAGGGATCCAGGACCACCTCCTTTATTGAAACCGAGCCAGCAACCCCCACGCCACCCGCCGGAAACTAGCAGGATCCGCCGCAAGACGGCAAGACCACCCGGCCGACCATTCCGACGGAGAAGGAGGCCACCACCACCATGCCGGGGGCAGATGCCCCAAGCACCCTAGTGTCACGGACAAGGCCCGGGTCGCCTGGGCGCCGGCGTCGAGGCCAACGGACGGGACAGATCCCCGCCGCCGTCTGCCGCCATTTGGGCCGAGGATCACCGGCCGACGCTTGCCGCAACACCACCGCCAAACCAGCCAGGACGGACGCTGCCGCCTTCCCGCCTCATCGTGATCAGGGACGCCACCGCCGCCACGCCCCTAGGTCTTTGCCTGGCCATGATCCGGGCGACAGCGGCGGGGAGGAGAGACCACGGGAGGGAGGGCTCGGCTACGAGCCGCCGCGCGGGTGCAGGAGGAGGAGGGGTCGGGCTCGGCTAGAGGAGGCCAGATTGCGATCAGCCATAATCATCTTCGGACATTTATCTACACACTATAATCATAGCTATATTTTTTATTACAACTATAGACTTTTAGTACTCTGAATACACTACAGGAAACGCTAAATAGGCCGACGGCTGGCGCCCGTCGGCGTAGGCTGGCCCGACGGGGGCCATCGGCGTATGCCCGTCGACGTAGTAGGACATAGGCGTATGCCAATAACCCGTCGGCGTATAGATTCCCGTCGGCCTAGGCCCACCTAGGGCCCACCTAGAGCAGGTAACAGCCGTTAGCGCGGTGATCTATACGCCGACGGCTGCGCAGTTGGCCTAAGAGGACATGTGCCTCCCTATGGCTGTCTGCGAGTGTGGATACACCGATGGCCTGGCCGTCGGCCCTACTCTGCTAGCTGGGCCCCTGAGCACTGATGCCGACGGCATTGCCATCGGGCAAGACATGCTCTCTGGGCCACACGCGCACTGACGCCGACGGCGTTGCCATCGGGCAAACTTAATATGTGATATATGGTCTCGTCTACGCCGACGGCATTGCCGTCGGCTTAGGCCCTAGCAATTTTTGCTTTTTTTTATTTTGTTTTATTCATTCCCTGCAAATTATATATTCCCAGATTCCAGACAGAGATTTCAGACACAACACATGCACAAACATAAGATCATCATCGTCAAAAGAACATAACTAGATCATCCATACATAGGTACATCCTCATCCAAACAACATAGCTAGTACATCCACACATAGGTACATCTCTAACTGCATCCTAACACATGCACATCCCTACACCTCCGGAGAGCTGCTCGAGAAACCCATGTCTCCCCGCGCGAAGAACGTGAAGCTTGACGTCGAGTAGCCGCCGTCGAACCAGCACCGGAAGAAGGAGAAGTACCGCCATGACCACCACCACCGGTAGAAGGAGAAGCACTGCCACCCTCAGCACGATGGAAAAGAAGGAGAATCACCGCCACCGCCACCACCACCACCAGCGGAAGCACCAGGAGAAGCACGGCCAGTATGAACCAGTGTCATCACGCGCGAGATAGTCGGCGAGGCATCAGGATGACCAAAGTGTGTATTGCCGGAGCATCCCGGTCCCTACATGTTTGAGGCAGAGTTAGCAACCACCAAGGCACATGTTTGTTGTAACAACCAGTTTGGCAAATAACTTACCGGGGTCCCTTAGTAGAAGGTCAAAGCATATTCGTCCTTTGATGGGAAGATTGGTTGCGGCCCTGGCCTAGGTGGTCGTGGCGGTAGAGTGGCTCGCTCTCCAGTGCCATAAAACCTCTCCAAAAGCTGCAAGATAGTTTAGATGTGAGGCGTTGCAGAAATAAAGATTCAAACTAGGGAATGCGAGACTTGTCATATTTTGCAAAAAATAAAGGTGGAAACTTACATCATCGTGTAACTCTGCCCACCGCTCGTAGGCCGCTCGTGTCTGGGACCACGTCTCGAGTGTCACCAAGTGTTCCGCGAAAGCGGCCTTGTAGGCTGCGTCCAAAACAGGCTACAATTTCAAAAACAATGAATCTCGTCAACTTAGCCACTCACGAACGATTTTCGGAAATATGATGGAAATGAGAAAAACTTACATCGCCGTTCGCTCGGGAAGGCCGTCGAGGCGGGATAGCGGGGTCGTCGGCGGTGAGGGTAGCCTTGATCCGCGTGAGGCTCAAAGCAGGAGTTCACGGGATCACCCTATCGAGAATCTTGAAACGGCCGTGCTCCCGGCCGCGCCCCGCCACGACCACCGCTCTCTTGTCGGTTTCCTCTGCTCTAGGATCTTCCACCTTCGGATGAAAACCAGTGAACGCCTCGAGGTAGTTAGCACCATCCTCCTTGGCAGTGCCATAGAACTCTGGAAGCGAGGGCTGAGGCTGGGACAGATCAGGCCTCTTCTGCTTCATCCTCTCCCATTATTCATAGTCAGAACAAGGCCTCTCTAGATGTGTCTCCTGCATGGCCAAAAAAATGTTATGCGTATCAAGTAGGATCATGAAGGGAAATAAATACAGATTGTTCCATGTATACATATATACCATATGGGCCTTGAAGCGACCATGGTTGCGGTTTTCCGCACAGTGTGTCCCCCCGGAGCCACAGTTTGCCTTGTTCCGCTCGCTCAAGGCGTTGAACTCGGCGTCTTCCGCGCGCCACCTCGCCGACAACGCCAGCCATGCGTCCTCCTTACCATCGGCCCACGTGGGCATAACCTGAAAAAACAATACTCATTTGAAGAATGGATAATGCAATTAGCAACAACATAGAATCTGATTGACAATTTACTTACCCCGGCATAATCTTCCTCGGTCATTTTTGGTTGGTCCTTCACATTCAAATGCTTCGGAGCCCTCTTGCCCAACTTCTCGGAGCTGTATAAACTGGTGGTGGTATGCTTCTGATTGTAAAACTACTGTCGTGTCAACCTCTGACAACCCCCCCCCCCCCCCCCCCCCCGCAAAGTCTTGTCCGCCTTCTCTTGGTCCTCCGAAAGCACCCTATAGAATCTCTGTAATCATACATAAAAAATATTGTGAGGCTCATAAGTTAGCATGGTGGGGTCATCGACTATGAACGAAACTCGAAAACTTTGTCTTACCCAAAACCTGGTGATCACGGCATCAGAAGCTTTCCCAACATAGCCTGAGTTTTCGGCGGCCTCATAGTGCACCCAACTGGTGGCTAGCTTCCTCTCGCCGTTGGGGACGGGAGTGTAAAAGCCTGGCCAAAATTTCCTAATCAGAGCTCCAACCAAGGTGTTAGGCGCACGGGTACCTGGAGGAAATGTCCAGTTGCTGCACAATAGTAAAACATTAGTACATGCCAAATTGTTATGACCAAAATGAAATTACATGTTCCAAATTAGTATAGCCTCTTACTCAATGTTGTTAGGCATAATGATGGGTTTCTCCTCCTCAGAAGAAGGTTCGTCCACTGGGACACCCGATTCCCCATGAATCTTTGGCTTCTTCGGCCGCGTCGACGGCCCCGACTCCTGGTCTCGGGGCTCCCCCTCCTGGTCTCGAGACTCCCCCTCCTGGTATCGAGACTCCCACTCCAAGTCTCGAGACTCCTCCAAGTCTTGAGACTCCTCCTCCTCACCAGGAGACTCTGAGTAAGCAGACTCGAAAGCCACGTCGCCAGAAGCGGAGGGTAGGTCACTCAGAAAGCATAAACCTCATACTCCACCTCGTCCTCGTCCTCCACCTCGTCCTTGTCCTCCACCTCGTCATGCGCCTCGTCCTGCCCTCGGGGGAAGTCCGCCTCCTCCCTCACCTCGTCCTGCACCTCGTCCTGGCCTCGGAGGAAGTCCGCCTCCTCCTCCCTCACCTCGTCCTCCTCCTCCCGCATTGTCGTCATTGTAACGTGAGTTGGGAATGGGTGCTCTTCCACTTTTGGTAACCTTCTTATGCTTCAAACACTTAAGGAGAGAGGACGTTGCATTGAGAAAAGGTAAACAATTTAGTATGAATACATGATCCAATTAAGCATAATAAAGATATTAAGCATAATAAAGATACTAAGCATAAATACTAAGCATAATAAAGATACTAAGCATAGTAAAGGCATAAAAGACATAAAAGACCCTCACCACTCATCATCATCACTCTCATGTGTATGTCTTGGGTTCTCATCAGCACTATCAACATCACTATCACGTGAGAAGTAAGTTGGAGGTTCGTCGCAGGGTGGAGGCTCATCGTTGCCATTGTCCGAATATAACTTGGTGAGCATATCAATGTCCTTTATATTCAATCTTATTTTTGTTTCCACATTTGGTTCGAATATACTTAAACTCTCTCTCAATACAAAACTACCAACGAAACTGCACTGGTCCACCCAAGAGTGCCTCGTTCGCGAGATGCACAATGAGATGTAACATCGGAGTAAACAAGCCTGGCGGAAAGATCGTCTCTAACTTGCATAGAAACTCCGGCACTAGATCATGCAGCTTCTCAATCATGAAGGGACATATCTGCTTGGCACAGAGCGTGCGGAAGAAATGACTCAACTCCGCAAGCACTCGCCAGATATGCTCAGGGAGATACACTCGAACCATCACCGGCATCAGCCGCTCAATCCATATATGATAGTCATGACTCTTGAGCCCAGTGACTTTTCCAGTTGCCAGATTGACTCCCTTGCTCATATTCGAACAATAACCATCTGGGAACATCACGACGAATTTGAGCCACCCCAATGACTGCTTCTTTTGGAGGCTATCAAGGCAGTAGTAGGCATGTGGCTTGACCCAATTTTTTCGATTGCGTTCAGGAGGTTGCATGCATAGTCTCTTCCTATCACATAGCTCCTCAACATCGACTCTAGCCTTGACATTATCCTTTGACTTTTCAGGAATGTTCAGAATTGTGTAAAAGAGAGACTCTGCGACATTCTTTTCAGTGTGCATCACATCAATGTTATGGGGAAGTTCGCAGTCCTTGTAATACTCGAGCTTTGTTATGCCTGCCTCGTGTGTCCAGTTGTGCGTTTTTCCATATCCCTCAAACTGTGGGAAACCGGACTCGGTACGCACGAGAGTGTGTAACTCGGCATCAACAGCAGCACCATCGAACGTTGGTATCTCTTTTTCTTCAAGCACAACTTTGCCCTTGATGAAGTTATTTTTGTCTTGTCTGAACGGATGGTCTCCTTTGAGGTATGGTCGATGCGTGTCAAATGCGGAATACTTTTTACCCGCCTTTAACCAAAGGAACTCAAGTATATGCCTGCACAATGGGCATGGCCACTTACCGGCTGTACACCATCCGCGGAATAGGGCGTACCCGGGCATGTCGTGCATGGAATAGTGGAACCAAACTTTCATGTACAAGTTTGTCTTTGATGCACGGTTGTATGTCAACGTCCATTGGTGCCAAGAGTGGTTCAGATCTTCCACAAGCGGTTGCATGTACACACTCAAATTCTTCCCCAGGTATTTAGGCCCTGGAATGATCAGCGATAGGAATATGGTCTTCCTTTGCATTAGTGATCCGAGAGGGAGATTGAGCGGAATAACAAACACGGGCCAGCAGCTATACGGGCGGTCGACATACCATATGGATTGAATCCATCTGTTGCTATAGCAATTCTGACGTTCCGAGCCTCTCCTGCCTCATCGGGGTGGTCTCTATCAAAGTTCTTTCACGCCTTACCATCAGATGGATGTCCCATCTTTACCCGTCCTTGATCATCCTCGTATCTCTTCCCCGTCTTGTGCCACGTCATCTGTGTGGCAGACTCCTTGGTCATCTAAAGCCGCTGGATTCTTTTTATGAATGGGAGATAACGAAGAATCTTCATGGCGACTTTTGTCTGCGTCTTCTGACCATCGTCTCCCTGTACCTCATGATACCTAGAGGCCCCACACTTGCTACAGTAATTGTCATCCGCAAATTGTTTCCAAAATAAGAGTCAACCTTTTGGACAACAATCTATCTTTTGGTATTCCATGCTGAGCGCTCGCATGATTTTCTTCGCTTCGTACATGGTTTTAGGCAGACAATGCCCTTCGGGCCACATGTTACCATACGTTTGTAGATGGTCTTCAAATCATGAACGGGTGTTGCCGTATTGGAGCTTTTTGGCTAGTGCTTGCGAGATGGCATCGAGCTGAGAAATCTTTGAACCCTCGTACAGAGGCCTCTTAGCCGAGTCCATCAAATCATAGAAGGCCTTCGCGCTTGGCTCTGGATCCTCTGGTTCACAAGGTTCCTCCGGTTCTGGCGGTTCATGTGGCTCATGTGAAGGTGGCGAATCTGGCATGTCGGCATCATGGAAATCATCTAGCAAATTTCTAATCTCATCGCCCTCATTGCCATTGATCCGTTGCCGCATCACCTCACCTCTATCACGTTCGTACTGAGTAAAGTCAACCGTCGTGACAAAGTCCCGCATATAACCATATCTCCAAAGGTGTTTTTTCATTTCCTCCTTTGAGTGACGATGACGCTTATTGCAATGAGCGCAAGGGCAAGTTGGACGAATGCCTGCCTTTGAACCACGCGCTAACTCCTTCAGTAACAGATCAGTCTTCCATGCCCACTCATATGTTCTATCAACAACACTAGTATGGCCACTGTACATCCACCCATTATCAGCCATCCTCTGTTTTATTGGGAGCCAAACAATAAACATAGCATTTCATATCAAATAATAGCATGAAACTAAATGCATCATATTTTCTATTTATCTACCGAGAAAAATGCATGACCTACATCTGTAATAGGTATAGAGAGTCTTAGCAGCCGCTGGATCCGTAGATTGAGTACGTTCTCCATGCTCTATCCCGTTCTGATCCAGAATTTCGGCAGCACCTCCCCGCTGCTCTCCCGATACACGTCTCGGCAAAAAGCCAAGAGGATGTGCATCCGGAGAACAACGGGGAGGCTCTACCAAAATCCTGAATCGGACCAGGACAGAGCATGGAGAACGTACCCAACTACGCATCCGTCGACTGTCCCGTAAATGTCGCAAGCTTACCTTCATAATATGCGACCTCTAATGCGTATTTATCTGCGTAACGCTTGTAGACGGGATATGACACCTAGGTGACACGACTTGACGTGGAAATGAAATCTACTAACATAAAAAATGCGAGGGAGGAGACGGAGTTCTAGCTCACCCTCGGCGGTAGAGGAAGTAGGCGACCTCCGGGATGATGACCTCCGGTACGGCGACCTCTGGGACGACGACCTCTGGGACAGTGACAGGAGCCTATTATAAAAAAGAATAAATATTAGCAAACTCAATTCTTATTGTCAATTTCTTCATATTCATCTACCATGCACCATATCAAGATTATACCCAACAATTACATCTCTGACTATACTCTAAACTACAACTAAAACTAACCCTAGACTACAACTAACACTCGTTAACTAACCCTAGACTACAACTAACAAATAATGTAAAATAAAAACAACAAACAAATAATCTACATACCTTCGGGGAGGAGGAGTAGCTGCAGGGAGGAGGTGCCACAGGGAGGAGGAGGGGCAGGGGTGCAGGGAAGGAGGAGAGGCTAGCTGAGGAGGAGGGGGCGTGGCAGAGGAGTGGCGAGGCGTGGTAGGGGAGGAGGGGGATGCAGGGGAGGAGGGGGGATGCAGGGGAAGGGCCCGACGGGGAGGAGGGGTGAGGGCGGAGGAGGGGGTGCGGGGGAGGAGGAGGGGCCGGCGGTGGCGGGCCCTGCGGGGAGGAGGGGTGCAGGGGGAGGAGGGGTGCGGGGGAGGAGGAGGGGCCGGCGGTGGCGGGCCCTGCGGGGAGGAGGGGTGCAGGGGGAGGAGGGGTGCGGGGGAGGAGGAGGGGCCGGCGGTGGCGGGCCCTGCAGGAAGGAGGGGTGCAGGGGGAGGAGGAGGAGGGCCGGCGGTGGCGGATCGAGGGGAGGGAGGGCACGGTGGGTGGTGGCGGCAGGCTGGCAGGCTGGCGACGCGCGTGCGGGGGAGGAGGGTAGGGGCGCACGTGCGGGGGAGGAGGATGGGTGGACGGGCGTGGTCGCCTTATCCACTAGGGGTCTAGGCCGACAGCCTGGCCGACAGCCTGGCCGTCGGCATAGAATGTGTGGAAAAAACGTCCTAACCTAGGCCGACGGGATTGCCGTCGGCGTAGCCAAAATTTTAAAAATAATTATTTTTTATTATATTTTAAAAAATATTAAACTTATATTTATATTTTATAAGGTTATATTGCGCAAGTTTTGAAGACATTTTTGTGCTCCAGTGCTAGTTTCCCACGTAGACCCTATACGTGGGCCTCACAGATTGACCCCCTAAAGTTCTCGTGGTCTCGTGGCATCCCGGCGCTCGGGCGCTCCTTTTCCATGAAAACGCAAATTCGAGGGCCCCGCGGGTCTACCCCCGTAGCTAGGCCAAAGGTTCCACCGGTCTACCCTCGTTTGATCCGTGGCGGGAGCCTACTCCTACATGTCCAAGACACTTCTATAAGTGTTATCGCATGCAACGTGGACGGTCACACCCGGGAGCTAGATTTTCCATCTAGGGGCAATCCACCACCCTTGTGCATGTATGCTAGGGCCACACGCATGTTCCCATGGCATCCTGGCACTCGGGCGGTCCTTTTCCGACGAAACCCTAATCCGAGGGCCCCGCGGGTCTACCCCCGTAGCATTCTCTTTACGAGGGTTGAACAATGCACTCTCTTGGTGGTTTAGGTTTTTTTAGGTCATATCTACATGGAAAACCAAGGATATGCCAAAGGTTCCACCGGTCTACCCTCGTTTGATACGCGGCGGGAGCCTACTCCTACATGTCCAGCACACTTCTCTAAGTGTTATCGCATGCAACATGGACGGTCACACCCGAGAGCTAGGTTTTCCATCTAGGGGAAATCCACCACCCTTGTGCATGTATGCTAGGGCCACACGCATGTTCCCGTGGCATCCCGGCACTCGGGCGGTCCTTTTCCGACGAAACCCTAATCCGAGGGCCCCGCGGGTCTACCCCGTAGCATTCTCTGTACGAGGGTTGAACAATGCACTCTCTTGGTGGTTTAGGTTTGTTTAGGTCATATCTACATGGAAAACCAAGGATAGGCCTAAGGTTCCACCGGTCACCCACGTTTGATCCGCGGCGGGAGCCTACTCCCACATGTCCAGCACACTTCTATAAGTGTTATCGCATGCAACGTGGACGATCACACCCGGGAGCTAGTTTTTCCATCTAGGGGCAATCCACCACCCTTGTGCATGTATGCTAGGGCCACACGCATGTTCCCGTGGCATCCCGACACTCGGGCGGTCCTTTTCCGACGAAACCCTAATCCGAGGGCCCCGCGGGTCTACCCCCGTAGCATTCTCCGTACGAGGGTTGAACAATGCACTCTTTTGGTGGTTTAGGTTTGTTTAGGTCATATATACATGGAAAACCAAGGATAGGCCAAAGGTTCCACCGGTCTACCCTCGTTTGATCCGCGGCGGGAGCCTACTCCTACATGTCCAGCACACTTCTATAAGTGTTATCGCATGCAACATGGACGGTCACACCCGGGAGCTAGGTTTTCCATCTAGGGGCAATCCACCACCCTTGTGCATGTATGCTAGGACCACACGCATGTTCCCGTGGCATCCCGGCACCCGGGCGGTCCTTTTCTGACGAAACCCTAATCCGAGGGCCCCGCTGGTCTACCTCTGTAGCATTCTCCGTACGAGGGTTCACTACACCACAGCAGAAAATCCCCAACATACATGTTGGTTGGGAAAACAGCTTTCACCAACAGAACGTTGGTCGGGAAAAGGTTTTGCCGACCAACCTTGTCTGTCACCGAAAGTCCGGTAGGCAAAGGTCTTTCCCGACCAACATTAAGTTACCAACCGACTGCCTGTCAGCTGTGCAAAAGATTTCCCGACCAACATAACTTTCCCGACCGACAATTATTATCGACCAACAATCCGACAGTATAGGTTTTGCCAACCAACTTTCCGTTGGCCCTTGTGTGAGCCTTTCCCAAGAAACTGGTTCATATCTAGATATTTAAAATGTTTGCTAGTGACGATTACAAACAAACATCAATTTAATTTACATTTTTTACGGTAATCATGCATTCAACTTATCCACATGCATATCTCCAAAATATATGAATGATATATGAAGGGTTATTAAACAGCATCAAATGATAATGGCCAACATTAAACTTTACACATCAGATTGTTCATCCATTCTCAAAAAAAATGACACATGTTCATCAGTTCTCAATATGATTACCACATACATTACTTTTTACAAAATGATTCACCAAAATTTACTCTAGCATACAACATCTGTAATTCTGGCTACTTGGTGTACATTCTGCCACAAAATTTCCACGTGATTTTTCATTCTCTGAAGAGTGTACTCCTGCACAAGGACATAATGTAAAAACATAAGACATTGAAAGGACAGTAACTTAGAATACAAACTTGCAAAGTAAGATATCTAGGTTGCACAAAAATTTGGTGATGGAAGATGTGTTCCTGGGGCTGCATTGGATACCTACTGATTTTCTTAAGCAGGTATTCACTAGAGATAATAGTATCTGATATCTATCTAATTAAAAGCCAAGATCTCAGTTGATAAAACTGACAATTGCGAGAAATAAATGGCTCAACATAACTATTATTTGACTTAACTAGGAAACAAACTTGTATTGACCATGTGATGACATTGCATACTGAAAAACCACTATCCCAGATTAATGGCTGCACTGGTGTTCACACAACACATGCGAGAAGGTACAAAGTCATTGCGATATGCAGAACAAAACTACAATACTATGGGATAACCCAGTTAGCAGATGATAAAGAACGAGACAAGTCTTTCAATAATTCCTCGCTGCCCTGAAGTACATACAATGATCAGTTTCACAGAACAATCAGGTTTTAATGATCAACCAACAACAACACTAGAAAATATAAATGAAGACGCTTATGCGAGCATGAACCAGATTGGGGGCATTGCTGCTCTTTGTAGAAAAAGTTAACAGACTGGCAGGACCATTAGTGGTCCTAGCATTATCAAAACCGTTAATTAACTTGTGCAAATTTGAAGATAGACTACAAACTGAGAAACGTAACTGTTCATCTAGATGAACATCAAGCTTTATATAACAGGGCATTTGCATTGGCACTACAAAAGAGAAAACAGCTGAACCAATCAATTCTTTGATTTGGTTACTATTTTCTGAAGCGCGGAGAAAATATACAATAATACAAGCATTAGTTTCAATTATAAGACAGAGTTGTAAGCTTCACTAATCATGACGACTTCTACATATTAGGACTTGCAAACAAAAATTCGACGCATGCATCTATCCATAAATCTATTTGAAAAGAGTTTTAGTGGCAGTGATTAAAAATATACAAAACATAAGATAATACTCAGAGTTGGGATTATAATTACGGTGTGACTTTAAAGAGAAAAATCTAGAGATGTATGCATTGAAGAATAAGAAATTTTCTTAGTGAAAGCAAAAGAGCTACGAGGCAGTACTGTCTTTACGAGATAGGTGTGATCTCAATAAGACTAACTTGATGAATATCTACTGCATAAAAGAAGATAACTGAACGTCTAATGCAGAATTAGAATGCCTAGTTAATGATATGTACTGGGCAAGGATACCCATTACGATAAGCTTGCAATTAAATTAATTAAACAAATATAACTGTTCCACTGATAGAATGGATGCCATGAATTATTCTTTTTCAAATAAAATTGATCCTGCAGAATAATATGTGCTTAGGCACTAGCACACTTGCTTTAAGAAACACAATTGCACCATTCCAATTCAAAAATAGTAGTGCAGGTTCAAGACAAATTTTCAGGGAAAACTCTGAATTGCTCAAGTTAAAAAATCAACATAAGGCACTATCGTTTTGAGATTGCATTTAATGTTGCATACAACTCATCAGAATGTTAGGTATCAACGATGCACTAAAGAACTACAGATCCTGAGTCAAAAATATATTATTCTAACCAGATACGTGTATTCCATCCTATATCCTAGCAATTTAATATCTTAGAAAGTGCACTGTATCTTTATGGGTAATTAAAAAAATAGATATCGGTCCTTGATAATTGCCAACTGTTGAGCACGTCGTTGTGAATCGGAAGCTAGATAGGGAGGGAACGCACCGTTGTAGAGCTGCCCTGCTGCTCCATGGCATACAGCCGGAATCTGCTCCATAGCCTGCTCCGTGCCCTATCTCGCTCATTCAACCACCACCGCTTGCAGCGCTGCCTGCGTACGGAAGATGGAGTGCCGAGTACGGCCGACCACCGCGCCTAGAGGACCGCGTCCTAGAGGGATGAGGATGCCATTGCTCTCATGCTGCCGATGCTGCTGCACCGTTGGAGCTCTGGGAGGCCGAGTCGGAGAGCCTGCGCTGGTGTAGCTCGTGGAGGGCCTGCATCGGTGGAGCACGGCCTGGCTACAACACCGCCGCGCCAGTACACTGAAACCAGGAGCCCCAGGCGAGAGTGCTCCAGCACTCGAGGCAGCTACTCCATCGTAGGAAGGGGAGGCAGGGAGGGAAGGAAGTGGTCGGGCGCGGCTCGCCGACGAAGTAGATCAGCAGATTTGGAGGAGAGGGCTCAGCCCGCCGCCGCTGCCTGAGTGAGAGAGGGATAGACGATAGGAGAGTTAGGGTTAGCTATGTTATATCTACCATCTCGGTTTGGTGGATCCTTAGGTTCCCGGGCTGGGCTAAATTTTGGGCTTCAAGGTTTCGGTTCCGCGCGCATTGGCAGCCCAGTTAGCCACCGGTTGTTGGTCGGGATTATTTTCCAACTGACAGTTGGATGACTATGGCTGTATTCCCGACCAACAGCTGGATGTTAATATTTTCAACATTCCCGACCAAGTATCAGATGGTGTATGTATGATTTTACCGACCAACTCTCTGATAGAAGTTTCCTTGACCAGGTGTTGGTCGGTAATACTGACTATTGCCGACCGATATTAGTCGGGAATATTGTGATGTGGTGTCGTGGTTGAACAATGCACTCTCTTGGTGGTTTAGGTTTCTTTAGGTCATATCTACATGGAAAACCAAGGATAGGCCAAAGGTTTCACCGGTCTACCCTCGTTTGATCCGCGGCGGGAGCCTACTCCTACATGTCCAGCACACTTCTCTAAGTGTTATCGCATGCAGCATGGACGGTCACACCCGGGATCTAGGTTATCCATATAGAGGGCAATCCACCACCCTTGTGCATGTATGCTAGGGCCACACGCATGTTTCCGTGGCATCCCGGAACTCGGGCGGTCCTTTTCCGACAAAACCCTAATCCGAGGGCCCCGCGGATCTACCCCCATAGCATTCTCCGTACGATGGTTGAACAATGCACTCTCTTGGTGGTTTAGGTTTGTTTAGGTCATATCTACATGGAAAACCAAGGATAGGCCAAAGGTTCCACCGGTCTACCCTCGTTTGATCCGCGGCGGGAGCCTACTCCTACATGTCCAACACACTTCTCTAAGTGTTATCGCATGCAACGTGGACGGTCACACCCAGGAGCTAGGTTTTCCATATAGGGGCAATCCACCTACCTTGTGCATGTATGCTAGGGCCACACGCATGTTCCCGTGGCATCCCGACACTCAGGCGGTCCTTTTTCGACCAAACCCTAATCCAAGGGCCCCGCGGGACTACCCCCGTAGCATTCTCTGTACGAGGGTTGGACGATGCACTCTCTTGGTGGTTTAGGTTTGTTTAGGTCATATCTACATGGAAAACCAAGGATAGGCCAAAGGTTCCACCGGTCTACCCTCGTTTGATCCGCGGCGGGAGCCTACTCCTACATGTCGAGCACACTTCTCTAAGTGTTATCGCATGCAACGTGGACGGTCATACCCGGGACCTAGGTTTTCCATCTAGGGGCAATCCACCACCCTTGTGCATGTATGCTAGGGCCACACGCATGTTCCCGTGGCATCCCGGCACTCGAGCGGTCCTTTTCCGACGAAGCCCTAATTCGAGGGCCCCGCGGGTCTACCCTAGTAGCATTCTTCGTACGAGCGTTGAACAACGCACTCTCTTGGTGGTTTAGGTCATATCTACATGGAAAACCAAGGATAGGCCAAAGGTTCCACCGGTCTACCCTCGTTTGATCCGCCGCGGGAGCCTACTCCTACATGTCCAGCACACTTCTCTAAGTGTTATCGCATGCAACGTGGACGGTCACACCCGGGAGCTAGGTTTTCCATCTAGGGGCCATCCACCACCCTTGTGCATGTATGCTAGGGCCACACGCATGTTCCCGTGGCATCCCGGCACTCGGGCGGTCCTTTTCCGACAAAACCCTAATCCGAGGGCCCCGCGGTTCTACCCCCGTAGCATTTTCCGTACTAGGGTTGAACAATGCACTCTCTTGGTGGTTTAGGTTTGTTTAGGTCATATCTACATGGAAAACCAAGGATAGGCCAAAGGTTCCACCGGTCTACCCTCGTTTGATCCGCGGCGGGAGCCTACTCCTACATGTCCAACACATGTCTCTAAGTGTTATCGCATGCAACGTGGACGGTCACACCCGGGAGCTAGGTTTTCCATCTAGGGGCAATCCACCTACCTTGTGCATGTATGCTAGGGCCACACGCATGTTCCCGTGGCATCCCGGCACTCGGGCGGTCCTTTTCCGACGAAACCCTAATCCGAGGGCCCCGCGGGTCTACCCCCGTAGCATTTTCCGTACGAGGGTTGAACAATGCACTCTCTTGGTGGTTTAGGTTTGTTTAGGTCATATATACATGGAAAACCAAGGATAGGCCAAAGGTTCCACCGGTCTACCCTCGTTTGATCCGCGGCGGGAGCCTACTCCTACATGTCCAACACACGTCTCTAAGTGTTATCGCATGCAACGTGGACGGTCACACCCGGGAGCTAGGTTTTCCATCTAGGGGCAATCCACCTACCTTGTGCATGTATGCTAGGGCCACACGCATGTTCCCGTGGCATCCCGGCACTCGGGCGGTCCTTTTCCGACAAAACCCTAATCCGAGGGGCCCACGGTTCTACCCCCGTAGCATTTTCCGTACTAGGGTTGAACAATGCACTCTCTTGGTGGTTTAGGTTTGTTTAGGTCATATCTACATGGAAAACCAAGGATAGGCCAAAGGTTCCACCGGTCTACCCTCGTTTGATCCGCGGCGGGAGCCTACTCCTACATGTCCAACACATGTCTCTAAGTGTTATCGCATGCAACGTGGACGGTCACACCCGGGAGCTAGGTTTTCCATCTAGGGGCAATCCACCTACCTTGTGCATGTATGCTAGGGCCACACGCATGTTCCCGTGGCATCTCGGCACTCGGGCGGTCCTTTTCCGACGAAGCCCTAATCCGAGGGCCCTGCGGGTCTACCCCCGTAGCATTCTCTGTACGAGGGTTGAACGATGCACTCTCTTGGTGGTTTAGGTTTTTTTAGGTCATAGCTACACGGAAAACAAAGGATAGGCAAAAGGTTCCACCGGTCTACCCTCGTTTGATCCCCGGCGGGAGCCTACTCCTACATGTCCAGCACACTTCTCTAAGTGTTATCGCATGCAACATGGACAGTCACACCCGGGAGCTAGGTTTTCCACCTAGGGGCAATCCACCACCCTTGTGCATGTATGCTAGGGCCACACGCATGTTCCCGTGGCATCCCGGCACTCGAGAGGGCCTTTTCCGATGAAACCCTAATCCGAGTGCCCCGCGGGTCTACCCCCGTAGCATTCTCCGTACGAGGGTTGAACGATGCACTCTCTTGGTGGTTTAGGTTTGTTTAGGTCATATATACATGGAAAACCAAGGATAGGTCAAAGGTTCCACCAGTCTACCCTCGTTTGATCCGTGGCGGGAGCCTACTCCTACATGTCCAACACACTTCTCTAAGTGTTATCGCATGCAACGTGGACGGTCACACCCGGGAGCTAGGTTTTACATCTAGGGGCAATCCACCACCCTTGTGCATGTATACTCGGGCCACACGCATGATTCTGTGGCATCCCGACACTCGAGCGGTCCTTTTCCGACGAAACCCTAATTCGAGGGCCCCGCGGGTTACACCCGTAGCATTCTCTGTACGAGGGTTGAACAATGCACTCTCTTGGTGGTTTAGGTTTGTTTAGGTCATATCTACATGGAAAACCAAGGATAGGCAAAAGGTTCCACCGGTCTACCCTCGTTTGATCCGCGGCAGGAGCCTACTCCTACATGTCCAGCACACTTCTCTAAGTGTTATCGCATGCAACGTGGACTGTCATACCTGGGAGCTAGGTTTTCCATCTAGGGGAAATCCACCACCCTTGTGCATGTATGCTAGGGACACACGCATGTTCCCGTGGCATCCCGGCACTCGGGCAGTCCTTTTCCGACGAAACCCTAATCCGAGGGCCCCGCGGGTCTACCCCCGTAGCATTTTTCGTACTAGGGTTGAACAATGCACTCTCTTGGTGGTTTAGGTTTGTTTAGGTCATATCTACATGGAAAACCAAGGATATGCCAAAGGTTCCACCGGTCTACCCTCGTTTGATCCGCGGCGGGAGCCAATTCCTACATGTCCAACACACGTCTCTAAGTGTTATCGCATGCAACGTGGACGTTCACACCCGGGAGCTAGGTTTTCCATCTAGGGGCAATCCACCTACCTTGTGCATGTATGCTAGGGCCAGACGCATGTTCCCGTGGCATCCCGGCACTCGGGTGGTCCTTTTCCGACGAAACCCTAATCCGAGGGCCCCGCGGGTCTACCCCCGTAGCATTTTCCGTACGAGGGTTGAACAATGCACTCTCTTTGTAGTTTAGGTTTGTTTAGGTCATATATACATGGAAAACCAAGGATAGGCCAAAGGTTCCACCGGTCTACCCTCGTTTGATCCGCGGCGGGAGCCTACTCCTACATGTCCAACACACGTCTCTAAGTGTTATCGCATGCAACGTGGACGGTCACACCCGGGAGCTAGGTTTTCCATCTAGGGGCAATCCACCTACCTTGTGCATGTATGCTAGGGCCACACGCATGTTCCCGTGGCATCCCGGCACTCGGGCGGTCCTTTTCCGACGAAACCCTAATCCGAGGGCCCCGCGGGTCTACCCCCGTAGCATTCTCTGTACGAGGGTTGAACGATGCACTCTCTTGGTGGTTTAGGTTTGTTTAGGTCATATCTACATGGAAAACCAAGGATAGGCCAAAGGTTCCACCGATCTACCCTCGTTTGATCCGCGGCGGGAGCCTACTCCTACATGTCGAGCACACTTCTCTAAGTGTTATCGCATGCAACGTGGACAGTCACACCCGGGAGGTAGGTTTTCCATCTAGGGGCAATCCACCTACCTTGTTCATGTATGATAGGGCCACACGCATGTTCCCGTGGCATTCTGGCACTCGGGCGGTCCTTTTCCGATGAAACCCTAATCCGAGGGCCCCGCGGGTTTACCCCCGTAGCATTCTCTGTATGAGGGTTGAACGATGCACTCTCTTGGTGGTTTAGGATTGTTTAGGTCATATATACATGGAAAACCAAGGATAGGCCAAAGGTTCCACCGGTCTACCTTCGTTTGATCCGCGGCGGGAGCCTACTCCTACATGTCCAACACACTTCTCTAAGTGTTATCGCATGCAACGTAGACGGTCACACCCGGGAGCTAGGTTTTCCATATAGGGGCCATCCACCACCCTTGTGCATGTATGCTAGGGCCACACGCATGTTCCCGTGGCATCCCGGCACTCGGGCGGTCCTTTTCCGATGAAACCCTAATCCGAGGGCCCCGCGGGTCTACCCCCGTAGCATTCTCTGTATGTGGGTTGAACGATGCACTCTCTTGGTGGTTTAGGTTTGTTTAGGTCATATATACATGGAAAACCAAGGATAGGCCAAAGGTTCCGCCGGTCTACCCTCGTTTGATACGTGGCGGGAGCCTACTCCTACATGTCCAGCACACTTCTCTAAGTGTTATCGCATGCAACATGGACGGTCACACCCGGGAGCTAGGTTTTCCATCTAGGGGAAATCCACCACCCTTGTGCATGTATACTAGGGCCACACGCATGTTACCGTGGCATCCCGACACTCGAGCGGTCCTTTTCCGATGAAACCCTAATTCGAGGGCCCCGCGGGTCTACCCCCGTAGCATTCTCCGTACGAGGGTTGAACAATGCACTCTCTTGGTGGTTTAGGTTTGTTTAGGTCATATATACATGGAAAACCAAGGATAGGCCAAAGGTTCCACCGGTCTACCCTCGTTTGATCCGTGGCGGGAGCCTACTCCTACATGTCCAGCACACTTCTCTAAGTGTTATCGCATGCAACGTGGACGGTCCCACCCGGGAGCTACATTTCCATCTAGGGGAAATCCACCACCCTTGTGCATGTATGCTAGGGCCACACGCATGTTCCCGTGGCATCTCGGAACTCGGGCGGTCCTTTTCCGATGAAACCCTAATTCGAGGGCCCCGCGGGTCTAACCCGTAGCATTCTCTGTACGAGGGTTGAACAATGCACTCTCTTGGTGGTTTAGGTTTTTTTAGATCATATCTACATGGAAAACCAAGGATAGGCCAAAGGTTCCACCGTTCTACCCTCGTTTGATCCGCGGCGGGAGCCTACTCCTACATGTGTCCAGCACACTTCTATAAGTGTTATCGCATGCAACGTGGACGGTCACACCCGGGAGCTAGGTTTTCCATCTAGTGGCAATCCACCACCCTTGTGCATGTATGCTAGGGCCACACGCATGTTCCCGTGGCATCCCGGCACTTGGGCGGTCCTTTTCCGACAAAACCCTAATCCGAGGGCCCCGCGGGTCTACCCCGTAGCATTTTCCGTACTAGGGTTGAACAATGCACTCTCTTGGTGGTTTAGGTTTGTTTAGGTCATATCTACATGGAAAACCAAGGATAGGCCAAAGGTTCCACCGGTCTACCCTCGTTTGATCCGCGGCGGGAGCCTACTCCTACATGTCCAACACACGTCTCTAAGTGTTATCGCATGCAACGTGGACGTTCACACCCGGGAGCTAGGTTTTCCATCTAGGGGCAATCCACCTACCTTGTGCATGTATGCTAGGGCCAGATGCATGTTCCCGTGGCATCCCGGCACTCGGGTGGTCCTTTTCCGACGAAACCCTAATCCGAGGGCCCCGCGGGTCTACCCCCGTAGCATTTTCCGTACGAGGGTTGAACAATGCACTCTCTTGGTAGTTTAGGTTTGTTTAGGTCATATATACATGGAAAACCAAGGATAGGCCAAAGGTTCCACCGGTCTACCCTCGTTTGATCCGCGGCGGGAGCCTACTCCTACATGTCCAACACACGTCTCTAAGTGTTATCGCATGCAACGTGGACGGTCACACCCGGGAGCTAGGTTTTCCATCTAGGGGCAATCCACCTACCTTGTGCATGTATGCTAGGGCCACACGCATGTTCCCGTGGCATCCCGGCACTCGGGCGGTCCTTTTCCAACGAAACCCTAATCCGAGGGCCCCGCGGGTCTACCCCCGTAGCATTCTTTGTACGAGGGTTGAACGATGCACTCTCTTGGTGGTTTAGGTTTGTTTAGGTCATATCTACATGGAAAACCAAGGATAGGCCAAAGGTTCCACCGATCTACCCTCGTTTGATCCGCGGCGGGAGCCTACTCCTACATGTCGAGCACACTTCTCTAAGTGTTATCGCATGCAACGTGGACGGTCACACCCGGGAGGTAGGTTTTCCATCTAGGGGCAATCCACCTACCTTGTTCATGTATGATAGGGCCACACGCATGTTCCCGTGGCATTCTGGCACTCGGGCGGTCCTTTTCCGATGAAACCCTAATCCGAGGGCCCCGCGGGTCTACCCCCGTAGCATTCTCTGTATGAGGGTTGAACGATGCACTCTCTTGGTGGTTTAGGATTGTTTAGGTCATATATACATGGAAAACCAAGGATAGGCCAAAGGTTCCACCGGTCTACCTTCGTTTGATCCGCGGCGGGAGCCTACTCCTACATGTCCAACACACTTCTCTAAGTGTTATCGCATGCAACGTGGACGGTCACACCCGGGAGCTAGGTTTTCCATCTAGGGGCCATCCACCACCCTTGTGCATGTATGCTAGGGCCACACGCATGTTCCCGTGGCATCCCGGCACTCGGGCGGTCCTTTTCCGATGAAACCCTAATCCGAGGGCCCCGTGGGTCTACCCCCGTAGCATTCTCTGTATGTGGGTTGAACGATGCACTCTCTTGGTGGTTTAGGTTTGTTTAGGTCATATATACATGGAAAACCAAGGATAGGCCAAAGGTTCCGCCGGTCTACCCTCGTTTGATCCGTGGCGGGAGCCTACTCCTACATGTCCAGCACACTTCTCTAAGTGTTATCGCATGCAACATGGACGGTCACACCCGGGAGCTAGGTTTTCCATCTAGGGGAAATCCACCACCCTTGTGCATGTATACTAGGGCCACACGCATGTTACCGTGGCATCCCGACACTCGAGCGGTCCTTTTCCGATGAAACCCTAATTCGAGGGCCCCGCGGGTCTACCCCCGTAGCATTCTCCGTACGAGGGTTGAACAATGCACTCTCTTGGTGGTTTAGGTTTGTTTAGGTCATATATACATGGAAAACCAAGGATAGGCCAAAGGTTCCACCGGTCTACCCTCGTTTGATCCGTGGCGGGAGCCTACTCCTACATGTCCAGCACACTTCTCTAAGTGTTATCGCATGCAACGTGGACGGTCACACCCGGGAGCTACATTTCCATCTAGGGGAAATCCACCACCCTTGTGCATGTATGCTAGGGCCACACGCATGTTCCCGTGGCATCTCGGCACTCGGGCGGTCCTTTTCCGATGAAACCCTAATTCGAGGGCCCCGCGGGTCTAACCCGTAGCATTCTCTGTACGAGGGTTGAACAATGCACTCTCTTGGTGGTTTAGGTTTTTTTAGATCATATCTACATGGAAAACCAAGGATAGGCCAAAGGTTCCACCGTTCTACCCTCGTTTGATCCGCGGCGGGAGCCTACTCCTACATGTGTCCAGCACACTTCTATAAGTGTTATCGCATGCAACGTGGACGGTCACACCCGGGAGCTAGGTTTTCCATCTAGTGGCAATCCACCACCCTTGTGCATGTATGCTAGGGCCACACGCATGTTCCCGTGGCATCCCGGCACTTGGGCGGTCCTTTTCCGACAAAACCCTAATCCGAGGGCCCCGCGGGTCTACCCCGTAGCATTTTCCGTACTAGGGTTGAACAATGCACTCTCTTGGTGGTTTAGGTTTGTTTAGGTCATATCTACATGGAAAACCAAGGATAGGCCAAAGGTTCCACCGGTCTACCCTCGTTTGATCCGCGGCGGGAGCCTACTCCTACATGTCCAACACATGTCTCTAAGTGTTATCGCATGCAACATGGACGGTCACACCCGGGACCTAGGTTTTCCATCTAGGGGCAATCCACCACCCTTGTGCATGTATACTAGGGCCACACGCATGTTACCGTGGCATCCCGACACTCGAGCGGTCCTTTTCCGACGAAACCCTAATTCGAGGGCCCCGCGGGTCTACCCTCGTAGCATTCTCTGTACGAGGGTTGGACGATGCACTCTCTTGGTGGTTTAGGTTTGTTTAGGTCATATCTACATGGAAAACCATGGATAGGCCAAAGGTTCCACCGGTCTACCCTCGTTTGATCCGCGGCGGGAGCCTACTCCTACATGTCGAGCACACTTCTCTAAGTGTTATCGCATGCAACGTGGACGGTCATACCCGGGACCTAGGTTTTCCATCTAGGGGAAATCCAACACCCTTGTGCATGTATGCTAGGGCCACACGCATGTTCCCGTGGCATCCCGGCACTCGAGCGGTCCTTTTCCGACGAAGCCCTAATTCGAGGGCCCCGCGGGTCTACCCTAGTAGCATTCTTTGTACGAGCGTTGAACAATGCACTCTCTTGGTGGTTTAGGTCATATCTACATGGAAAACCAAGGATAGGCCAAAGGTTCCACCGGTCTACCCTCGTTTGATCCGCGGCGGGAGCCTACTCCTACATGTCCAGCACACTTCTCTAAGTGTTATCGCATGCAACGTGGACGGTCACACCCGGGAGCTAGGTTTTCCATCTAGGGGCAATCCACCTACCTTGTGCATGTATGCTAGGGCCACACGCATGTTCCCGTGGCATCCCGGCACTCGGGCGGTCCTTTTCCGACGAAACCCTAATCCGAGGGCCCCGCGGGTCTACCCCCGTAGCATTCTTTGTACGAGGGTTGAACGATGCACTCTCTTGGTGGTTTAGGTTTGTTTAGGTCATATCTACATGGAAAACCAAGGATAGGCCAAAGGTTCCACCGATCTACCCTCGTTTGATCCGCGGCGGGAGCCTACTCCTACATGTCGAGCACACTTCTCTAAGTGTTATCGCATGCAACGTGGACGGTCACACCCGGGAGGTAGGTTTTCCATCTAGGGGCAATCCACCTACCTTGTTCATGTATGATAGGGCCACACGCATGTTCCCGTGGCATTCTGGCACTCGGGCGGTCCTTTTCCGATGAAACCCTAATCCGAGGGCCCCGCGGGTCTACCCCCGTAGCATTCTCTGTATGAGGGTTGAACGATGCACTCTCTTGGTGGTTTAGGATTGTTTAGGTCATATATACATGGAAAACCAAGGATAGGCCAAAGGTTCCACCGGTCTACCTTCGTTTGATCCGCGGCGGGAGCCTACTCCTACATGTCCAACACACTTCTCTAAGTGTTATCGCATGCAACGTGGACGGTCACACCCGGGAGCTAGGTTTTCCATCTAGGGGCCATCCACCACCCTTGTGCATGTATGCTAGGGCCACACGCATGTTCCCGTGGCATCCCGGCACTCGGGCGGTCCTTTTCCGATGAAACCCTAATCCGAGGGCCCCGTGGGTCTACCCCCGTAGCATTCTCTGTATGTGGGTTGAACGATGCACTCTCTTGTTGGTTTAGGTTTGTTTAGGTCATATATACATGGAAAACCAAGGATAGGCCAAAGGTTCCGCCGGTCTACCCTCGTTTGATCCGTGGCGGGAGCCTACTCCTACATGTCCAGCACACTTCTCTAAGTGTTATCGCATGCAACATGGACGGTCACACCCGGGAGCTAGGTTTTCCATCTAGGGGAAATCCACCACCCTTGTGCATGTATACTAGGGCCACACGCATGTTACCGTGGCATCCCGACACTCGAGCGGTCCTTTTCCGATGAAACCCTAATTCGAGGGCCCCGCGGGTCTACCCCCGTAGCATTCTCCGTACGAGGGTTGAACAATGCACTCTCTTGGTGGTTTAGGTTTGTTTAGGTCATATATACATGGAAAACCAAGGATAGGCCAAAGGTTCCACCGGTCTACCCTCGTTTGATCCGTGGCGGGAGCCTACTCCTACATGTCCAGCACACTTCTCTAAGTGTTATCGCATGCAACGTGGACGGTCACACCCGGGAGCTACATTTCCATCTAGGGGAAATCCACCACCCTTGTGCATGTATGCTAGGGCCACACGCATGTTCCCGTGGCATCTCGGCACTCGGGCGGTCCTTTTCCGATGAAACCCTAATTCGAGGGCCCCGCGGGTCTAACCCGTAGCATTCTCTGTACGAGGGTTGAACAATGCACTCTCTTGGTGGTTTAGGTTTTTTTAGATCATATCTACATGGAAAACCAAGGATAGGCCAAAGGTTCCACCGTTCTACCCTCGTTTGATCCGCGGCGGGAGCCTACTCCTACATGTGTCCAGCACACTTCTATAAGTGTTATCGCATGCAACGTGGACGGTCACACCCGGGAGCTAGGTTTTCCATCTAGTGGCAATCCACCACCCTTGTGCATGTATGCTAGGGCCACACGCATGTTCCCGTGGCATCCCGGCACTTGGGCGGTCCTTTTCCGACAAAACCCTAATCCGAGGGCCCCGCGGGTCTACCCCGTAGCATTTTCCGTACTAGGGTTGAACAATGCACTCTCTTGGTGGTTTAGGTTTGTTTAGGTCATATCTACATGGAAAACCAAGGATAGGCCAAAGGTTCCACCGGTCTACCCTCGTTTGATCCGCGGCGGGAGCCTACTCCTACATGTCCAACACATGTCTCTAAGTGTTATCGCATGCAACATGGACGGTCACACTCGGGACCTAGGTTTTCCATCTAGGGGAAATCCACCACCCTTGTGCATGTATAGTAGGGCCACACGCATGTTACCGTGGCATCCCGACACTCGAGCGGTCCTTTTCCGACGAAACCCTAATTCGAGGGCCCCGCGGGTCTACCCTCGTAGCATTCTCTGTACGAGGGTTGGACGATGCACTCTCTTGGTGGTTTAGGTTTGTTTAGGTCATATCTACATGGAAAACCATGGATAGGCCAAAGGTTCCACCGGTCTACCCTCGTTTGATCCGCGGCGGGAGCCTACTCCTACATGTCGAGCACACTTCTCTAAGTGTTATCGCATGCAACGTGGACGGTCATACCCGGGACCTAGGTTTTCCATCTAGGGGAAATCCAACACCCTTGTGCATGTATGCTAGGGCCACACGCATGTTCCCGTGGCATCCCGGCACTCGAGCGGTCCTTTTCCGACGAAGCCCTAATTCGAGGGCCCCGCGGGTCTACCCTAGTAGCATTCTTTGTACGAGCGTTGAACAATGCACTCTCTTGGTGGTTTAGGTCATCTCTACATGGAAAACCAAGGATAGGCCAAAGGTTCCACCGGTCTACCCTCGTTTGATCCGCCGCGGGAGCCTACTCCTACATGTCCAGCACACTTCTCTAAGTGTTATCGCATGCAACGTGGACGGTCACACCCGGGAGATAGGTTTTCCATCTAGGGGCCATCCACCACCCTTGTGCATGTATGCTAGGGCCACACGCATGTTCCCGTGGCATCCCGGCACTCGGGCGGTCCTTTTCTGACAAAACCCTAATCCGAGGGCCCCGCGGTTCTACCCCCGTAGCATTTTCCGTACTAGGGTTGAACAATGCACTCTCTTGGTGGTTTAGGTTTTTTTAGGTCATATCTACATGGAAAACCAAGGATAGGCCAAAGGTTCCACCGGTCTACCCTCGTTTGATCCGCGGCGGGAGCCTACTCCTACATGTCCAACACATGTCTCTAAGTGTTATCGCATGCAACGTGGACGGTCACACCCGGGAGCTAGGTTTTCCATCTAGGGGCAATCCACCTACCTTGTGAATGTATGCTAGGGCCACACGCATGTTCCCGTGGCATCTCGGCACTCGGGCGGTCCTTTTCCGACGAAGCCCTAATCCGAGGGCCCTGCGGGTCTACCCCCGTAGCATTCTCTGTACGAGGGTTGAACGATGCACTCTCTCGGTGGTTTAGGTTTGTTTAGGTCATAGCTACACGGAAAACCAAGTATAGGCAAAAGGTTCCACCGGTCTACCCTCGTTTGATCCGCGGCGGGAGCCTACTCCTACATGTCCAGCACACTTCTCTAAGTGTTATCGCATGCAACGTGGACGGTCACACCCGGGAGCTAGGTTTTCCATCTAGGGGCCATCCACCACCCTTGTGCATGTATGCTAGGGCCACACGCATGTTCCCGTGGCATCCCGGCACTCGGGCGGTCCTTTTCCGACAAAACCCTAATCCGAGGGCCCCGCGGTTCTACCCCCGTAGCATTTTCCGTACTAGGGTTGAACAATGCACTCTCTTGGTGGTTTAGGTTTGTTTAGGTCATATCTACATGGAAAACCAAGGATAGGCCAAAGGTTCCACCGGTCTACCCTCGTTTGATCCGCGGCGGGATCCTACTCCTACATGTCCAACACATGTCTCTAAGTGTTATCGCATGCAACGTGGACGGTCACACCCGGGAGCTAGGTTTTCCATCTAGGGGCAATCCACCTACCTTGTGCATGTATGCTAGGGCCACACGCATGTTCCCGTGGCATCTCGGCACTCGGGCGGTCCTTTTCCGACGAAGCCCTAATCCGAGGGCCCTGCGGGTCTACCCCCGTAGCATTCTCTATACGAGGGTTGAACGATGCACTCTCTTGGTGGTTTAGGTTTGTTTAGGTCATATCTACATGGAAAACCAAGGATAGGCCAAAGGTTCCACCGGTCTACCCTCGTTTGATCCGCGGCGGGAGCCTACTGCTACATGTCCAACACATGTCTCTAAGTGTTATCGCATGCAACGTGGACGGTCACACCCGGGAGCTAGGTTTTCCATCTAGGGGCAATCCACCTACCTTGTGCATGTATGCTAGGGCCACACGCATGTTCCCGTGGCATTTCGGCACTTGGGCGGTCCTTTTCCGATGAAACCCTAATCCGAGGGCCCCGCGGGTCTACCCCCGTAGCATTCTCTGTACGAGGGTTGAACGATGCACTCTCTTGGTGGTTTAGGTTTGTTTAAGTCATAGCTACACGGAAAACCAAGGATAGGCAAAAGGTTCCACCGGTCTACCCTCGTTTGATCCCCGGCGGGAGCCTACTCCTACATGTCCAGCACACTTCTCTAAGTGTTATCGCATGCAACGTGGACAGTCACACCCGGGAGCTAGGTATTCCACCTAGCGGCAATCCACCACCCTTGTGCATGTATGCTAGGGCCACACGCATGTTCCCGTGGCATCCCGGCAATCGGTAGGGCCTTTTCCGACGAAACCCTAATCCGAGGGCCCCGCGGGTCTACCCCCGTAGCATTCTCCGTACGAGGGTTGAACGATGCACTCTCTTGGTGGTTTAGGTTTTTTTAGGTCATATATACATGGAAAACCAAGGATAGGCCAAAGGTTCCACCAGTCTACCCTCGTTTGATCCGTGGCGGGAGCCTACTCCTACATGTCCAACACACTTCTCTAAGTGTTATCGCATGCAACGTGGACGGTCACACCCGGGAGCTAGGTTTTCCATCTAGGGGCAATCCACCACCCTTGTGCATGTATACTCGGGCCACACGCATGATTCTGTGGCATCCCGACACTCGAGCGGTCCTTTTCCGACGAAACCCTAATTCGAGGGCCCCGCGGGTTACACCCGTAGCATTCTCTGTACGAGGGTTCAACAATGCACTCTCTTGGTGGTTTAGGTTTGTTTAGGTCATATCTACATGGAAAACCAAGGATAGGCAAAAGGTTCCACCGGTCTGCCCTCGTTTGATCCGCGGCGGGAGCCTACTCCTACATGTACAGCACACTTCTCTAAGTGTTATCGCATGCAACGTGGACGGTCATACCCGGGAGCTAGGTTTTCCATCTAGGGGAAATCCACCACCCTTGTGCATGTATTCTAGGGCCACACGCATGTTCCCGTGGCTTCCCGACACTCGGGCAGTCCTTTTCCGACGAAACCCTAATCCGAGGGCCCCGCGGGTCTACCCCCGTAGCATTTTTCGTACTAGGGTTGAACAATGCACTCTCTTGGTGGTTTAGGTTTGTTTAGGTCATATCTACATGGAAAACCAAGGATATGCCAAAGGTTCCACCAGTCTACCCTCGTTTGATCCGCGGCGGGAGCCCACTCCTACATGTCCAACACACGTCTCTAAGTGTTATCGCATGCAACGTGGACGGTCACACCCGGGAGCTAGGTTTTCCATCTAGGGGCAATACACCTACCTTGTGCATGTATGCTAGGGCCAGACGCATGTTCCCGTGGCATCCCGGCACTCGGGCGGTCCTTTTCCGACGAAACCCTAATCCGAGGGCCCCGCGGGTCTACCCCCGTAGCATTTTCCGTACGAGGGTTGAACAATGCACTCTCTTGGTGGTTTAGGTTTGTTTAGGTCATATATACATGGAAAACCAAGGATAGGCCAAAGGTTCCACCGGTCTACCCTCGTTTGATCCGCGGCGGGAGCCTACTCCTACATGTCCAACACACGTCTCTAAGTGTTATCGCATGCAACATGGACGGTCACACCCGGGAGCTAGGTTTTCCATCTAGGGGCAATCCACCTACCTTGTGCATGTATGATAGGGCCACACGCATGTTCCCGTGGCATCCCGGCACTCGGGTGGTCCTTTTCCGACGAAACCCTAATCCGAGGGCCCCGCGGGTCTACCCCCGTAGCATTCTCTGTACGAAGGTTGAACGATGCACTCTCTTGGTGGTTTAGGTTTGTTTAGGTCATATATACATGGAAAACCAAGGATAGGCCAAAGGTTCCACCGATCTACCCTCGTTTGATCCGCGGCGGGAGCCTACTCCTACATGTCGAGCACACTTCTCTAAGTGTTATCGCATGCAACGTGGACGGTCACACCCAGGAGGTAGGTTTTCCATCTAGGGGCAATCCACCTACCTTGTTCATGTATGATAGGGCCACACGCATGTTCCCGTGGCATTCTGGCACTCGGGCGGTCCTTTTCCGATGAAACCCTAATCCGAGGGCCCCGCGGGTCTACCCCCGTAGCATTCTCTGTATGAGGGTTGAACGATGCACTCTCTTGGTGGTTTAGGATTGTTTAGGTCATATATACATGGAAAACTAAGGATAGGCCAAAGGTTCCACCGGTCTACCCTCGTTTGATCCGCGGCGGGAGCCTACTCCTACATGTCCAACACACTTCTCTAAGTGTTATCGCATGCAACGCGGACGGTCACACCCGGGAGCTAGGTTTTCCATCTAGGGGCCATCCACCACCCTTGTGCATGTATGCTAGGGCCACACGCATGTTCCCGTGGCATCCCGGCACTCGGGCGGTCCTTTTCCGATGAAACCCTAATCCGAGGGCCCCGCGGGTCTACCCCCGTAGCATTCTCTGTATGTGGGTTGAACGATGCACTCTCTTGGTGGTTTAGGTTTGTTTAGGTCATATATACATGGAAAACCAAGGATAGGCCAAAGGTTCCGCTGGTCTACCCTCGTTTGATCCGTGGCGGGAGCCTACTCCTACATGTCCAGCACACTTCTCTAAGTGTTATCGCATGCAACGTGGACGGTCACACCCGGGAGCTAGGTTTTCCATCTAGGGGAAATCCACCACCCTTGTGCATGTATACTAGGGCCACACGCATGTTACCGTGGCATCCCGACACTCGAGCGGTCCTTTTCCGATGAAACCCTAATTCGAGGGCCCCGCGGGTCTACCCCCGTAGCATTCTCCGTACGAGGGTTGAATAATGCACTCTCTTGGTGGTTTAGGTTTGTTTAGGTCATATATACATGGAAAACAAAGAATAGGCCAAAGGTTCCACCGGTCTACCCTCGTTTGATCCGTGGCGGGAGCCTACTCCTACATGTCCAGCACACTTCTCTAAGTGTTATCGCATGCAACGTGGACGGTCACACCCGGGAGCTACATTTTCCATCTAGGGGAAATCCACCACCCTTGTGCATGTATGCTAGGGCCACACGCATGTTCCCGTGGCATCCCGGCACTCGGGCGGTCCTTTTCTGATGAAACCCTAATTCGAGGGCTCCGCGGGTCTAACCCGTAGCATTCTCTGTACGAGGGTTGAACAATACACTCTCTTGGTGGTTTAGGTTTTTTTAGATCATATCTACATGGAAAACCAAGGATAGGCCAAAGGTTCCACCGTTCTACCCTCGTTTGATCCGCGGCGGGAGCCTACTCCTACATGTGTCCAGCACACTTCTATAAGTGTTATCGCATGCAACGTGGACGGTCACACCCGGGAGCTAGGTTTTCCATCTAGGGGTAATCCAGCACCCTTGTGCGTGTATATTAGGTCCACACGCATGTTCCCGTGGCATCCCGGCACTCGAGAGGGCCTTTTCCGATGAAACCCTAATCCGAGGGCCCCGCGGGTCTACCCCCATAGCATTCTCCGTACGAGGGTTGAACGATGCACTCTCTTGGTGGTATAGGTTTGTTTAGGTCATATATACATGGAAAACCAAGGATAGGCCAAAGGTTCCACCGGTCTACCCTCGTTTGATCCGTGGCGGGAGCCTACTCCTACATGTCCAACACACTTCTCTAAGTGTTATCGCATGCAACGTGGACGGTCACACCCGGGAGCTAGGTTTTCCATCTAGGGGCAATCCACCACCCTTGTGCATGTATACTCGGGCCACACGCATGATTCTGTGGCATCCCGACACTCGAGTGTTCCTTTTCTGACGAAACCCTAATTCGAGGGCCCCGCGGGTCTACACCCGTAGCATTCTCCGTACGAGGGTTGAACAATGCACTCTCTTGGTGGTGTAGGTTTGTTTAGGTCATATATACTTGGAAAACCAAGGATAGGCAAATGGTTCCACCGGTCTACCCTCGTTTGATCCGTGGCGGGAGCCTACTCCTACATGTCCAGCACACTTCTCTAAGTGTTATCGCATGCAACATGGACGGTCACACCCGGGAGCTAGGTTTTCCGTCTAGGGGCCATCCACCACCCTTGTGCATGTATCCTAGGGTCACACGCATGTTCCCGTCGCATCCCGGCACTCGGGCGGTCCTTTTCCGACGAAACCCTAATCCGAGGGCCCCGCGGGTCTACCCCCGTAGCATTCTCGGTACGAGGGTTGAACGATGCACTCTCTTGGTGGTTTAGGTTTGTTTAGGTCATATCTACATGGAAAACCAAGGATAGGCCAAAGGTTCCACCGGTCTACCCTCGTTTGATCCGCGGCGGGAGCCTACTCCTACATGTCCAGCACACTTCTCTAAGTGTTATCGCATGCAACGTGGACGGTCACACCCGGTAGCTAGGTTTTCCATCTAGGGGCAATCCACCACCCTTGTGCATGTAGGCTAGGGCCACACGCATGTTCCCGTGGCATCCCGGCACTCGAGCGGTCCTATTCCGGCGAAACCCTAATCCGAGGGCCCCGCGGGTCTACCCCCGTAGCATTCTCCGTACGAGTGTTGAACAATGCACTCTCTTTTTGGTTTAGGTGTGTTTAGGTCATATCTACATGGAAAACCAAGGATAGGCCAAAGGTTCCACCGGTCTACCCTCGTTTGATCCGCGGCGGGAGCCTACTCCTACATGTCCAACACACTTCTCTAAGTGTTATCGCATGCAACATGGACGGTCAAACCCGGGAGCTTGGTTTTCCATCTAGGGGCAATCCACCACCCTTGTGCATGTATACTCGGGCCACACGCATGATTCTGTGGCATCCCGACACTCGAGCGGTCCTTTTCCGACGAAACCCTAATTCGAGGGCCCCGCGGGTCTACACCCGTAGCATTCTCCGTACGAGGGTTGAACAATGCACTCTCTTGGTGGTTTAGGTTTGTTTAGGTCATATCTACATGGAAAACCAGGGATAGGCAAAAGTTTCCACCGGTCTACCCTCGTTTGATCCACGGCGGGAGCCTACTCCTACATGTCCAGCACACTTCTCTAAGTTTTATCGCATGCAACGTGGACGGTCATACCCGGGAGCTAGGTTTTCCATCTAGGGGAAATCCACCACCCTTGTGCATGTATGCTAGGGCCACACGCATGTTCCCGTGGTATCCCGGCACTCGGGCAGTCCTTTTCCGACGAAACCCTAATCCGAGGGCCCCGCGGGTCTACCCCCATAGCATTTTCCGTACTAGGGTTGAACAATGCACTCTCTTGGTGGTTTAGGTTTGTTTAGGTCATGTCTACATGGAAAACCAAGGATATTCCAAAGGTTCCACCGGTCTACCCTCGTTTGATCCGCGGCGGGAGCCTACTCCTACATGTCCAACGCACGTCTCTAAGTGTTATCGCATGCAACATGGACGGTCACACCCGGGAGCTAGGTTTTCCATCTAGGGGCAATCCACCTACCTTGTGCATGTATGCTAGGGCCAGACGCATGTTCCCGTGGCATCCCGGCACTCGGGCGGTCCTATTCTGACGAAACCCTAATCCGAGGGCCCCGCGGGTCTACCCCCGTAGCATTTTCCGTACGAGGGTTGAACAATGCACTCTCTTGGTGGTTTAGGTTTGTTTAGGTCATATATACATGGAAAACCAAGGATAGGCCAAAGGTTCCACCGGTCTACCCTCGTTTGATCCGCGGCGGGAGCCTACTCCTACATGTCCAACACACGTCTCTAAGTGTTATCGCATGCAACGTGGACGGTCACACCCGGGAGCTAGGTTTTCCATCTAGGGGCAATCCACCTACCTTGTGCATGTATGCTAGGGCCACACGCATGTTCCCGTGGCATCCCGGCAGTCGGGCGGTCCTTTTCCGACGAAACCCTAATCCGAGGGCCCCGCGGGTCTACCCCCGTAGCATTCTCTGTACGAGGGTTGAACGATGCACTCTCTTGGTGGTTTAGGTTTGTTTAGGTCATATCTACATGGAAAACCAAGGATAGGCCAAAGGTTCCACCGGTCTACCCTTGTTTGATCCGCGGCGGGAGCCTACTCCTACATGTCCAGCACACTTCTCTAAGTGTTATCGCATGCAACGTGGACGGTCACACCCGGGAGCTAGGTTTTCCATCTAGGGGAAATCCACCACCCTTGTGCATCTATACTAGGGCCACACGCATGTTACCGTGGCATCCCGACACTCGAGCGGTCCTTTTCCGATGAAACCCTAATTCGAGGGGCCCGCGGGTCTACCCCCGTAGCATTCTCCGTACGAGGGTTGAACAATGCACTCTCTTGGTGGTTTAGGTTTGTTTAGGTCATATATACATGGAAAACCAAGGATAGGCCAAAGGTTCCACCGGTCTACCCTCGTTTGATCCGTGGGGGGTGCCTACTCCTACATGTCCAGCACACTTCTCTAAGTGTTATCGCATGCAACGTGGACGGTCACACCCGGGAGCTACATTTTCCATCTAGGGGAAATCCACCACCCTTGTGCATGTATGCTAGGGCCACACGCATGTTCCCGTGGCATCCCGGCACTCGGGCGGTCCTTTTCTGATGAAACCCTAATTCGAGGGCTCCGCGGGTCTACCCCCGTAGCATTCTCCGTACGAGGGTTGAACAATGCACTCTCTTGGTGGTTTAGGTTTGTTTAGGTCATATATACATGGAAAACCAAGGATAGGCCAAAGGTTCCACCGGTCTACCCTCGTTTGATCTATGGCGGGAGCCTACTCCTACATGTCCAGCACACTTCTCTAAGTGTTATCGCATGCAACATGGACGGTCACACCCGGGAGCTATGTTTTCCATCTAGGGGAAATCCACCACCCTTGTGCATGTATGCTAAGGCCACACGCATGTTCCCGTGGCATCCCGGCACTCAGGCGGTCCTTTTCTGATGAAACCCTAATTCGAGGGCCCCGCGGGTCTAACCCGTAGCATTCTCCGTACGAGGGTTGAACAATGCACTCTCTTGGTGGTTTAGGTTTTTTTAGATCATATCTACATGGAAAACCAAGGATATGCCAAAGGTTCCACCGTTCTACCCTCGTTTGATCCGCGGCGGGAGCCTACTCCTACATGTGTCCAACACACTTCTATAAGTGTTATCGCATGCAACATGGACGGTCACACCCGGGAGCTAGGTTTTCCATCTAGGGGCAATCCACCACCCTTGTGCATGTATGCTAGGGCCACACGCATGTTCCCATGGCATCCCGGCACTTGGGCGGTCCTTTTCCGACAAAACCCTAATCCGAGGGCCCCGCGGGTCTACCCCGTAGCATTTTCCGTACTAGGGTTGAACAATGCACTCTCTTGGTGATTTAGGTTTGTTGAGGTCATATCTACATGGAAAACCAAGGATAGGCCAAAGGTTCCACCGGTCTACCCTCGTTTGATCCGCGGCGGGAGCCTACTCCTACATGTCCAACACATGTCTCTAAGTGTTATCGCATGCAACGTGGACGGTCACACCCGGGAGCTAGGTTTTCCATCTAGGGGAAATCCACCTACCTTGTGCATGTATGCTAGGGCCACACACATGTTCCCGTGGCATCCCGGCACTCGGGCGGTCCTTTTCCGACGAAGCCCTAATCCGAGGGCCCCGTGGGTTTACCCCCGTAGCATTCTCTGTACGAGGGTTTAACGATGCACTCTCTTGGTGGTTTAGGTTTGTTTAGGTCATAGCTACATGGAAAACCAAGGATAGGCCAAAGGTTCCACCGGTCTACCCTCGTTTGATCCCCGGCGGGAGCCTACTCCTACATGTCTAGCACACTTCTCTAAGTGTTATAGCATGCAACGTGGACGGTCACACCCGGGAGCTAGGTTTTCCATCTAGGGGCAATCCACCACCCTTGTGCATGTATGCTAGGGCCACACGCATGTTCCCGTGGCATTCCGGCACTCGAGAGGGCCTTTTCTGACGAAACCCTAATCCGAGGGCCCCGTGGGTCTACCCCCGTAGCATTCTCCGTACAAGGGTTGAACGATGCACTCTATTGGTGGTTTAGGTTTGTTTAGGTCATATATACACGGACAACCAAGGATAGGCCAAAGGTTCCACCGGTCTACCCTTGTTTGATCCGTGGCGGGAGCCTACTCCTACATGTCCAACACACTTCTCTAAGTGTTATCGCATGTAACGTGGACGGTCACACCCGGGAGCTAGGTTTTCCATCTAGGGGCCATCCACCACCCTTGTGCATGTATTCTAGGGCCACACGCATGTTCCCGTGGCATCCCGGCACTCGGGCGGTCCTTTTCCGACGAAACCCTAATCCGAGGGCCCCGCGGGTCTACCCCCGTAGCATTCTCTGTACGAGGGTTGAACGATGCACTCTCTTGGTGATTTAGGTTTGTTTAGGTCATATCTACATGGAAAACCAAGGATAGGCCAAAGGTTCCACCGGTCTACCCTCGTTTGATTCGCGGCGGGAGCCTACTCCTACATGTCCAGCACACTTCTCTAAGTGTTATCGCATGCAACGTGGACGGTCACACCCGGGATCTAGGTTTTCCATCTAGGGGCATTCCACCACCCTTGTGCATGTAGGCTAGGGCCACATGCATGTTCCCGTGGCATCCCGGCACTAGAGCGGTCCTTTTCCAGCGAAACCCTAATCCGAGGGCCCCGCGGGTCTACCCCGTAGCATTCTCCGTACGAGTGTTGAACAATGCACTCTCTTTTTGGTTTAGGTTTGTTTAGGTCATATCTACATGGAAAACCAAGGATAGGCGAAAGGTTCCACCGGTCTACCCTCGTTTCATCCGCGGCGGGAGCCTACTCCTACATGTCCAACACACTTCTCTAAGTGTTATCGCATGCTACGTGGACGGTCACACCCGGGAGCTAGGTTTTCCATCTAGGGGCAATCCACCACCCTTGTTCATGTATACTCGGGCCACACGCATGATTCTGTGGCATCCCGACACTCGAGTGTTCCTTTTCTGACGAAACCCTAATTCGAGGGCCCCGCGGGTCTACACCCGTATCATTCTCCGTACGAGGGTTGAACAATGCACTCTCTTGGTGGTTTAGGTTTGTTTAGGTAATATCTACATGGAAAACCAAGTATAGGCAAAAGGTTCCACCGGTCTACCCTCGTTTGATCCGTGGCGGGAGCCTACTCCTAAATGTCCAGCACATTTCTCTAAGTGTTATCGCATGCAACATGGACGGTCACACCCGGGAGCAAGGTTTTCCATCTAGGGGCAATCCACCACCCTTGTGAATGTAAGCTAGGGCCACACGCATGTTCCCGTGGCATCCCGGCACTCGGGCGGTCCTTTTCCGACAAAACCCTAATCCGAGGGCCCCGCGGGTCTACCCCCGTATCTTTTTCCGTACTAGGGTTGAACAATGCACTCTCTTGGTGGTTTAGGTTTGTTTAGGTCATATCTACATGGAAAACCAAAGATATGCCAAAGGTTCCACCGGTGTACCCTCGTTTGATCCGCGGCGGGAGCCTACTCATAGATGTCCGACACACGTCTCTAAGTGTTATCGCATGCAACGTGGACGGTCACACCCGGGAGCTTGGTTTTCCATCTAGGGGCAATCCACCTACCTTGTGCATGTATGCTAGGGCCACACGCATGTTCCCGTGGCATCCCGGCACTCGGGCGGTCCTTTTCCGACGAAACCCTAATCCGAGGGCCCCGCGGGTTTACCCCCGTATCATTTTCCGTACTAGGGTTGAACAATGCACTCTCTTGGTGGTTTAGGTTTGTTTAGGTCATATCTACATGTAAAATCAAAGATATGCCAAAGGTTCCACCGGTGTACCCTCGTTTGATCCGCGGCGGGAGCCTACTCCTACATGTCCAACACATGTCTCTAAGTGTTATCGCATGCAACGTGGACGGTCACACCCGGGAGCTAGGTTTTCCATCTAGGGGCAATCCACCTACCTTGTGCATGTATGCTAGGGCCACACGCATGTTCCCGTGGCATCCCGGCACTCGGGCGGTCCTTTTCCGACGAAACCTTAACCCGAGGGCCCCGCGGGTCTACCCCCGTAGCATTCTCTGTACGAGGGTTGAACGATGCACTCTCTTGGTGGTTTAGGTTTTTTTAGGTCATATCTACATGGAAAACCAAGGATATGCCAAAGGTTCCACCGGTCTACCCTCATTTGATCCGCGGCGGGAGCCTACTCCTACATGTCCAGCACACTTCTCTAAGTGTTATCGCATGCAACATGGACGGTCACACCCGGGAGCTAGGTTTTCCATCTAGGGGCAATCCACCACCCTTGTGCATGTATGCTAGGGCCACACGCATGTTCCCGTGGCATCCCGGCACTCGGGCAGTCCTTTTCCGATGAAACCCTAATCCGAGGGCCCCGCGGGTCTACCCCCGTAGCATTTTCCGTACTAGGGTTGAACAATGCACTCTCTTGGTGGTTTAGGTTTGTTTAGGTCATATCTACATGGAAACCAAGGATATGCCAAAGGTTCCACCGGTCTACCCTCGTTTGATCCGCGGCGGGAGCCTACTCCTACATGTCCAACACACGTCTCTAAGTGTTATCGCATGCAACATGGACGATCACACCCGGGAGCTAGGTTTTCCATCTAGGGACAATCCACCTACCTTGTGCATGTATGATAGGGCCACACGCATGTTCCCGTGGCATCCCGGCACTCGTGCGGTCCTTTTCCGACGAAACCATAATCCGAGGGCCCCGCGGGTCTACCCCCGTAGCATTCTCTATACGAGGGTTGAACGATGCACTCTCTTGGTGGTTTAGGTTTGTTTAGGTCATATCTACATGTAAAACCAAGGATAGGCCAAAGGTTCCACCGGTCTACCCTCGTTTGATCCGCGGCGGGAGCCTACTCCTACATGTCCAGCACACTTCTCTAAGTGTTATCGCATGCAACATGGACGGTCACACCCAGGAGCTAGGTTTTCCATCTAGGGGCAATCCACCACCCTTGTGCATGTAAGCTAGGGCCACACGCATGTTCCCGTGGCATCCCGGCACTCGAGCGGTCTTTTTCCGGCGAAACACTAATCCGACGGCCCCGCGGGTCTACCCCCGTAGCATTCTCCGTACGAGTGTTGAACAATGCACTCTCTTGGTGGTTTAGGTTTGTTTAGGTCATATCTACATGGAAAACCAAGGATAGGCCAAAGGTTCCACCGGTCTACCCTCGTTTGATCCGCGGCGGGAGCCTACTCCTACATGTCCAACACACTTCTCTAAGTGTTATCGCATGCAACGTGGACGGTCACACCCGGGAGCTAGGTGTTCCATCTAGGGGCAATCCACCTACCTTGTGCATGTATGATAGGGCCACACGCATGTTCCCGTGGCATTCCGGCACTCGGGCGGTCCTTTTCCGATGAAACCCTAATCCGAGGGCCCCGCGGGTCTACTCCCGTAGCATTCTCTATATGAGGGTTGAACGATGCACTCTCTTGGTGGTTTAGGTTTGTTTAGGTCATATATACATGGAGAACGAAGGATAGGCCAAAGGTTCCACCGGTCTACCCTCGTTTGATCCGTGGCGGGAGCCTACTCCTACATGTCCAACACACTTCTCTAAGTGTTATCGCATGCAACGTGGACGGTCACACCCGGGAGCTAGGTTTTCCATCTAGGGGCAATCCACCACCCGTGTGCATGTATACTCGGGCCACACGCATGATTCTGTGGCATCCCGACACTCGAGCGGTCCTTTTCCGACGAAACCCTAATCCGAGGGCCCCGCGGGTCTACCCCCGTAGCATTCTCTGTACGAGGGTTCAACAATGCACTCTCTTGGTGGTTTAGGTTTGTTTAGGTCATATATACATGGAAAACCAAGGATAGGCCAAAGGTTCCGCCGGTCTACCCTCGTTTGATCCGTGGCGGGAGCCTACTCCTACATGTCCAGCACACTTCTCTAAGTGTTATCGCATGGAACGTGGACGGTCACACCCGGGAGCTAGGTTTTCCATCTAGGGGCAATACACCTCCCTTGTGCATGTATACTAGGGCCACACGCATGTTAGCGTGGCTTCCCGACACTCGAGCGGTCCTTTTCCGACGAAACCCTAATTCGAGGGCCCCGCGGGTCTACCCCCGTAGCATTCTCCGTACGAGGGTTGAACAATGCACTCTCTTGGTGGTTTAGGTTTGTTTAGGTCATATATACATGGAAAACCAAGGATAGGCCAAAGGTTCCACTAGTCTACCCTCGTTTGATCCGTGGCGGGAACCTACTCCTACATGTCCAGCACACTTCTCTAAGTGTTATCGCATGCAACATGGACGGTCACACCCGGGAGCTAGGTTTTCCATCTAGGGGAAATCCACCACCCTTTTGCATGTATGCTAGGGCCACACGCATGTTCCCGTGGCATCCCGGCACTCGGGCGGTCCTTTTCCGATGAAACCCTAATTCGAGGGCCCCGCGGGTCTAAAACCCGTAGCATTCTCCGTACGAGGGTTGAACAATGCACTCTCTTGGTGGTTTAGGTTTTTTAGATCATATCTACATGGAAAACCAAGGATAGGCCAAAGGTTCCACCGTTCTACCCTCGTTTGATCCGCGGCGGGAGCCTACTCCTACATGTGTCCAGCACACTTCTATAAGTGTTATCGCATGCAACGTGGACGGTCACACCCGGGAGCTAGGTTTTCCATCTAGGGGCAATCGACCACCCTTGTGCATGTATGCTAGGGCCACACGCATGTTCCCGTGCATCCCGGCACTCGGGCGGTCCTTTTCCGACGAAGCCCTAATCCGAGGGCCCCGTGGGTCTACCCCCGTAGCATTCTCTGTACGAGGGTTGAACGATGCACTCTCTTGGTGGTTTAGGTTTGTTTAGGTCATAGCTACATGGAAAACCAAGGATAGGCCAAAGGTTCCACCGGTCTACCCTCGTTTGATCCCCGGCGGGAGCCTACTCCTACATGTCCAGCACACTTCTCTAAGTGTTATAGCATGCAACATGGACGGTCACACCCGGGAGCTAGGTTTTCCATCTAGGGGCAATCCACCACCCTTGTGCATGTATGCTAGGGCCACACGCATGTTCCCGTGGCATCCCGGCACTCGAGAGGGCCTTTTCCGACGAAACCCTAATCCGAGGGCCCCGCGGGTCTACCCCGTAGCATTCTCCATACGAGGGTTGAACGATGCACTCTCTTGGTGGTTTAGGTTAGTTTTGGTCATATACACATGGAAAACCAAGGATAGGCCAAAGGTTCCACCAGTCTACCCTCGTTTGATCCGTGGCGGGAGCCTACTCCTACATGTCCAACACACTTCTCTAAGTGTTATCGCATGCAACGTGGACGGTCACACCCGGGAGCTAGGTTTTCCATCTAGGGGAAATCCACCACCCTTGTGCATGTATAATCGGGCCACACGCATGATTCTGTGGCATCCCGACACTCGAGTGTTCCTTTTCCGACGAAACCCTAATTCGAGGGCCCCGCGGGTCTACACCCATAGCATTCTCCGTAGGAGGGTTGAACAATGCACTCTCTTGGTGGTTTAGGTTTGTTTAGGTCATATATACATGGAAAACCAAGGATAGGCAAAAGGTTCCACCGGTCTACCCTCGTTTGATCCGCGGCGGGAGCCTACTCCTACATGTCCAGCACACTTCTCTAAGTGTTATCGCATGCAACGTGGACGGTCACACCCGGGAGCTAGGTTTTCCATCTATGGGCAATCCACCACCCTTGTGCATGTATGCTAGGGCCACACGCATGTTCCCGTGGCATCCCGGCACTCGGGCGGTCCTTTTCCGACGAAACCCTAATCCGAGGGCCCCGCGGGTCTACCCCCGTAGCATTCTCTGTACGAGGGTTGAACGATGCACTCTCTTGGTGGTTTAGGTTTGTTTAGGTCATATCTACATGGAAAACCAAGGATAGGCCAAAGGTTCCACCGGTCTACCCTCGTTTGATCCACGGCGGGAGCCTACTCCTACATGTCCAACACACTTCTCTAAGTGTTATCGCATGCAACGTGGACGGTCACACCCGGGAGCTAGGTTTTCCATCTAGGGGCAATCCACCACCCTTGTTCATGTATGCTAGGGCCACACACATATTCCCGTGGCATCCCGGCACTAGGGCGGTCCTTTTCCGACGAAACCCTAATCCGAGGGCCCCGTGGGTCTACCCCCGTATCATTTTCCGTACTAGGGTTGAACAATGCACTCTCTTGGTGGTTTAGGTTTGTTTAGGTCATATATACATGGAAAACCAAAGATATGCCAAAGGTTCCACCGGTGTACCCTCGTTTGATCCGCGGCGGGAGCCTACTCCTACATGTCCAACACACGTCTCTAAGTGTTATCGCATGAAACGTGGACGGTCACACCCGGGTGCTAGGTTTTCCATCTAGGGGCAATCCACCTACCTTGTGCATGTATGCTAGGGCCACACGCATGTTCCCGTGGCATCCCGGCACTCGGGCGGTCCTTTTCCGACGAAACCCTAATCCGAGGGCCCCGCGGGTCTACCCCCGCAGCATTCTCTGCACAAGGCTTGAACAATGTACTCTCTTGGTGGTTTAGGTTTGTTTAGGTCATATCTACATGGAAAACCAAGGATAGGCCAAAGGTTCCACCGGTCTACCTCGTTTGATCCGCGGCGGGAGCCTACTCCTACATGTCCAGCACACTTCTCTAAGTGTTATCGCATGCAACATGGACGGTCACACCCGGGAGCTAGGTTTTCCATATAGGGGCAATCAACCACCCTTGTGCATGTAGGCTAGGGTCACACGCATGTTCCCGTGGCATCCCGGCACTCGAGCGGTCCTTTTACGGCGAAACCCTAATCCGAGGGCCCCTCGGGTCTACCCCCGTAGCATTCTCCGTACGAGTGTTGAACAATGCACTCTCTTTGTGGTTTAGGTTTGTTTAGGTCATATCTACATGGAAAACCAAGGATAGGCCAAAGGTTCCACCGGTCTATCCTCGTTTGATCCGCAACGGGAGCCTACTCCTACATGTCCAACACACTTCTCTAAGTGTTATCGCATGCAACATGGACGGTCACACCTGGGAGCTAGGTTTTCTATCTAGGGGCAATCCACCACCCTTGTGCATGTATACTCGGGCCACACGCATGATTCTGTGGCATCCCGACACTCGAGTGTTCCTTTTTCGACGAAACCCTAATTCGAGGGCCCCGCGGGTCTACACCCGTAGCATTCTCCGTACGAGGGTTGAACAATGCACTCTCTTGGTGGTTTAGGTTTGTTTAGGTCATATCTACATGGAAAACCAAGGATAGGCAAAAGGTTCCACCGGTCTACCCTCGTTTGATCCGCGGCGGGAGCCTACTCCTACATGTCCAACACACGTCTCTAAGTGTTATCGCATGCAACATGGACGGTCACACCCAGGAGCTAGGTTTTCCATCTAGGGGCAATCCACAACCCTTGTGCATGTATGATAGGGCCACACGAATGTTACCGTGGCATCCCGGCACTCGGGCGGTCCTTTTCCGACGAAACCCTAATCCGAGGGCCCCGCGGGTCTACCCCCGTATCATTTTCCGTACTAGGGTTGAACAATGCACTCTCTTGGTGGTTTAGGTTTGTTTAGGTCATATCTACATGGAAAACCAAAGATATGCCAACGGTTCCACCGGTGTACCCTCGTTTGATCCGCGGCGGGAGCCTACTCCTACATGTCCAACACACGTCTCTAAGTGTTATGGCATGCAACGTGGACGGTCACACCCGGGAGCTAGGTTTTCCATCTAGGGGTAATCCACCTACCTTGTGCATGTATGATAGGGCCACACGCATGTTCCCGTGGCATCCCGGCACTCGGGCGGTCCTTTTCCGACAAAACCCTAATCTGAGGGCCCCGCGGGTCTACCCCCGTAGCATTCTCTGTACGAGGGTTGAACGATGCACTCTCTTGGTGGTTTAGGTTTGTTTAGGTCATATCTACATGGAAAACCAAGGATATGCCAAAGGTTCCACCGGTCTACCCTCGTTTGATCCGCGGCGGGAGCCTACTCCTACATGTCCAGCACACTTCTCTAAGTGTTATCGCATGCAACGTGGACGGTCACACCCGGGAGCTAGGTTTTCCATCTAGGGGCAATCCACCACCCTTGTGCATGTAGGCTAGGGCCACACGCATGTTCCCGTGGCATCCCGGCACTCGAGCGGTCCTTTTCTGGCGAAACCCTAATCCGAGGGCCCCTCGGGTCTACCCCCGTAGCATTCTCCGTACGAGTGTTGAACAATGCACTCTCTTTGTGGTTTAGGTTTGATTAGGTCATATCTACATGGAAAACCAAGGATAGGCCAAAGGTTCCACCGGTCTATCCTCGTTTGATCCGCAGCGGGAGCCTACTCCTACATGTCTAACACACTTCTCTAAGTGTTATCGCATGCAACATGGACGGTCACACCCGGGAGCTAGGTTTTCTATCTAGGGGCAATCCACCACCCTTGTGCATGTATACTCGGGCCACACGCATGATTCTGTGGCATCCCGACACTCGAGTGTTCCTTTTTCGACGAAACCCTAATTCGAGGGCCCCGCGGGTCTACACCCGTAGCATTCTCCGTACGAGGGTTGAAAATGCACTCTCTTGGTGGTTTAGGTTTGTTTAGGTCATATCTACATGGAAAACCAAGGATAGGCAAAAGGTTCCACCGGTCTACCCTCGTTTGATCCGCGGCGGGAGCCTACTCCTACATGTCCAACACACGTCTCTAAGTGTTATCGCATGCAACGTGGACGGTCACACCCAGGAGCTAGGTTTTCCATCTAGGGGCAATCCACAACCCTTGTGCATGTATGATAGGGCCACACGAATGTTACCGTGGCATCCCGGCACTCGGGCGGTCCTTTTCCGATGAAACCCTAATCCGAGGGCCCCGCGGGTCTACCCCCGTATCATTTTCCGTACTAGGGTTGAACAATGCACTCTCTTGGTGGTTTAGGTTTGTTTAGGTCATATCTACATGGAAAACCAAAGATATGCCAACGGTTCCACCGGTGTACCCTCGTTTGATCCGCGGCGGGAGCCTACTCCTACATGTCCAACACACGTCTCTAAGTGTTATCGCATGCAACGTGGACGGTCACACCCGGGAGCTAGGTTTTCCATCTAGGGGTAATCCACCTACCTTGTGCATGTATGCTAGGGCCACACGCATGTTCCCGTAGCATCCCGGCACTCGGGCGGTCCTTTTCCGACAAAACCCTAATCTGAGGGCCCCGCGGGTCTACCCCCGTAGCATTCTCTGTACGAGGGTTGAACGATGCACTCTCTTGGTGGTTTAGGTTTGTTTAGGTCATATCTACATGGAAAACCAAGGATATGCCAAAGGTTCCACCGGTCTACCCTCGTTTGATCCGTGGTGGGAGCCTACTCCTACATGTCCAGCACACTTCTCTAAGTGTTATCGCATGCAACGTGGACGGTCACACCCGGGAGCTAGGTTTTCCATCTAGGGGCAATCCACCACCCTTGTGCATGTAGGCTAGGGCCACACGCATGTTCCCGTGGCATCCCGGCACTCGAGCGGTCCTTTTCCGGCGAAACCCTAATCCGAGGGCCCCTCGGGTCTACCCCCGTAGCATTCTCCGTACGAGTGTTGAACAATGCACTCTCTTTGTGGTTTAGGTTTGTTTAGGTCATATCTACATGGAAAACCAAGGATAGGCCAAAGGTTCCACCGGTCTATCCTCGTTTGATCCGCAGCGGGAGCCTACTCCTACATGTCCAACACACTTCTCTAAGTGTTATCGCATGCAACATGGACGGTCACACCCGGGAGCTAGGTTTTCTATCTAGGGGCAATCCACCACCCTTGTGCATGTATACTCGGGCCACACGCATGATTCTGTGGCATCCCGACACTCGAGTGTTCCTTTTTCGACGAAACCCTAATTTGAGGGCCCCGCGGGTCTACACCCGTAGCATTCTCCGTACGAGGGTTGAACAATGCACTCTCTTGGTGGTTTAGGTTTGTTTAGGTCATATCTACATGGAAAACCAAGGATAGGCAAAAGGTTCCACCGGTCTACCCTCGTTTGATCCGCGGCGGGAGCCTACTCCTACATGTCCAACACACGTCTCTAAGTGTTATCGCATGCAACGTGGACGGTCACACCCGGGAGCTAGGTTTTCCATCTAGGGGCAATCCACAACATTTGTGCATGTATGATAGGGCCACACGCATGTTACCGTGGCATCCCGGCACTCGGGCGGTCCTTTTCCGACGAAACCCTAATCCGAGGGCCCCGCGGGTCTACCCCCATATCATTTTCCGTACTAGGGTTGAACAATGCACTCTCTTGGTGGTTTAGGTTTGTTTAGGTCATATCTACATGGAAAACCAAAGATATGCCAACGGTTCCACCGGTGTACCCTCGTTTGATCCGCGGCGGGAGCCTACTCCTACATGTCCAACACACGTCTCTAAGTGTTATCGCATGCAACATGGACGGTCACACCCGGGAGCTAGGTTTTCCATCTAGGGGTAATCCACCTACCTTGTGCATGTATGCTAGGGCCACACGCATGTTCCCGTGGCATCCCGGCACTCGGGCGGTCCTTTTCCGACAAAACCCTAATCCGAGGGCCCCGCGGGTCTACCCCCGTAGCATTCTCTGTACGAGGGTTGAACGATGCACTCTCTTGGTGGTTTAGGTTTGTTTAGGTCATATCTACATGGAAAACCAAGGATATGCCAAAGGTTCCACCGGTCTACCCTCGTTTGATCCGCGGCGGGAGCCTACTCCTACATGTCCAGCACACTTCTCTAAGTGTTATCGCATGCAACGTGGACGGTCACACCCGGGAGCTAGGTTTTCCATCTAGGGGCAATCCACCACCCTTGTGCATGTAGTCTAGGGCCACACGCATGTTCCCGTGGCATCCCGGCACTCGAGCGGTCCTTTTCCGGCGAAATCCTAATCCGAGGGCCCCTCGGGTCTACCCCCGTAGCATTCTCCGTACGAGTGCTGAACAATGCACTCTCTTTTTGATTTAGGTTTGTTTAGGTCATATCTACATGGAAAACCAAGGATAGGCCAAAGGTTCCACCGGTCTATCCTCGGTTGATCCGCGGCGGGAGCCTACTCCTACATGTCCAACACACTTCTCTAAGTGTTATCGCATGCAACATGGACGGTCACACCCGGGAGCTAGGTGTTCCATCTAGGGGCAATGCACCTACCTTGTGCATGTATGCTAGGGCCACACGCATGTTCCTGTGGCATTCCGGCACTCGGGCGGTCCTTTTCCGATGAAACCCTAATCCGAGGGCCCCGCGGGTCTACCCCCGTAGCATTCTCTGTATGAGGGTTGAACGATGCACTCTCTTGATGGTTTAGGTTTGTTTAGGTCATATATACATGGAAAACCAAGGATAGGCCAAAGGTTCCACCGGTCTACCCTCGTTTGATCCGTGGTGGGAGCCTACTCCTACATGTCCAGCACACTTCTCTAAGTGTTATCGCATGAAACGTGGACGGTCACACCCGGGAGCTAGGTTTTCCATCTAGGGGCAATCCAGCACCCTTGTGCGTGTATATTAGGGCCACACGCATGATCCCGTGGCATCCCAGCACTTGGGAGGTCCTTTTCCGACGAAACCCTAATTCGAGGGCCCCGCGGGTCTACCCCCGTAGCATTCTCCGTACGAGGGCTGAACAATGCACTCTCTTGGTGGTTTAGGTTTGTTTAGGTCATATATACATGGAAAACCAAGGATAGGCAAAAGGTTCCACCGGTCTACCCTCGTTTGATCCGCGGCGGGAGCCTACTCCTACATGTCGAGCACACTTCTCTAAGTGTTATGGCATGCAACATGGACGGTCACACCCGGTAGCTAGGTGTTCCATCTAGGGGCAATCCACCACCCTTGTGCATGTATGCTAGGGCCACACGCATGTTACCGTGGCATCCCGGCACTCGGGCGGTCCTTTTCCGACAAATCCTAATTCGAAGGCCCCGCGGGTCTACCCCCCTAACATTCTCCGTACGAGGGTTGAATAATGCACTATCTCGGTGGTTTAGGTTTGTTTAGGTCATATCTACATGGAAACCAAGGATAGGCCAAAGGTTCCACCGGTCTACCCTCGTTTGATCCGCGGCGGGAGCCTACTCCTACATGTCCAACACACTTCTCTAAGTGTTATCGCATGCAACGTGGGCGGTCACACCCGGGAGCTAGGTTTTCCATCTAGGGGCAATCCACCACCCTTGTGCTTGTATGCTAGGGCCACACGCATGTTCCCGTGGCATCTCGGCACTCGGGCGGTCCTTTTCCGCCGAAACCCTAATCCGAGGGCCCCGCGGGTCTACCCCCATAGCATTTTCCGTACTAGGGTTGAACAATGCACTCCCTTGGTGGTTTAGGTTTGTTTAGGTCATATCTACATGGAAAACCAAGGATAGGCCAAAGGTTCCACCGGTCTACCCTCGTTTGATCCGCGGCGGGAGCCTACTCCTACATGTCCAACACACGTCTCTAAGTGTTATCGCATGCAACGTGGACGGTCACACCCGGGAGCTAGGTTTTCCATCTAGGGGCAATCCACCTACCTTGTGCATGTATTCTAGGGCCACACGCATGTTCCCGTGGCATTCCGGCACTCAGGCGGTCCTTTTCCGATGAAACCCTAATCCGAGGGCCCTGCGGGTCTACCCCCGTAGCATTCTCTGTATGAGGGTTGAACGATGCACTCTCTTGGTGGTTTAGGTTTGTTTAGGTCATATATACATGGAAAACCAAGGATAGGCCAAAGGTTCCACCGGTCTACCCTCGTTTGATCCGTGGTGGGAGCCTACTCCTACATGTCCAACACACTTCTCTAAGTGTTATCGCATGCAACGTGGACGGTCACACCCGGGAGCTAGGTTTTCCATCTAGGGGAAATCCATCACCCTTGTGCGTGTATATTAGGGCCACACGCATGATCCCGTGGCATCACGACACTCGAGCGGTCCTTTTCCGACGAAACCCTAATTCGAGGGCCCCGCGGGTCTACCCCTGTAGCATTCTCCGTACGAGGGTTGAACAATACACTCTCTTGGTGGTTTAGGTTTGTTTAGGTCATATCTACATGGAAAACCAAGGATAGGCAAAAGGTTCCACCGGTCTACCCTTGTTTGATCCGCGGCGGGAGCCTACTCCTACATGTCCAGTACACTTCTCTAAGTGTTATGGCATGCAACGTGGACGGTCACACCCGGTAGCTAGGTGTTCCATCTAGGGGAAATCCACCACCCTTGTGCATGTATGCTAGGGCCACACGCATGTTACCGTGGCATCCCGGCACTCGGGCGGTCCTTTTCCGACAAAACCCTAATTCGAGGGCACCGCGGGTCTACCCCCGTAGCATTCTCCGTACGAGGGTTGAATAATGCACTATTTCGGTGGTTTAGGTTTGTTTAGGTCATATCTACATGGAAACCAAGGATAGGCCAAAGGTTCCACCGGTCTACCCTCGTTTGATCCGCGACGCGAGCCTACTCCTACATGTCCAGCACACTTCTCTAAGTGTTATCGCATGCAACGTGGGCGGTCACACCCGGGAGCTAGGTTTTAAATCTAGGGGCAATCCACCACCCTTGTGCATGTATGCTAGGGCCACACGCATGTTCCCGTGGCATCTCGGCACTCGGGCGGTCCTTTTCCGACGAAACCCTAATCAGAGGGCCCCGCGGGTCTACCCCCATAGCATTTTCCGTACTAGGGTTGAACAATGCTCTCTCTTGTTGGTTTAGGTTTGTTTAGGTCATATCTACATGGAAAACCAAGGATAGGCCAAAGGTTCCACCGGTCTACCCTTGTTTGATCCGCGGCGGGAGCCTACTCCTACATGTCCAAAACACGTCTCTAAGTGTTATCGCATGCAACGTGGACGGTCACACCCAGGAGCTAGGTTTTCCATCTAGGGGCAATCCACCTACCTTGTGCATGTATGCTAGGGCCACACGCATGTTCCCGTGGCATCCCGGCACTCGGGCTGTCCTTTTCCGATGAAACCCTAATCCGAGAGCCCCGCGGGTCTACCCCCGTAGCATTCTCTGTACGAGGGTTGAACGATGAACTCTCTTGGTGGTTTAGGTTTGTTTAGGTCATATCTAAATGGAAAACCAAGGATAGGCCAAAGGTTCCACCGGTCTACCCTTGTTTGATCCGCGGCGGGAGCCTACTCCTACATGTCCAGCACACTTCTCTAAGTGTTATCGCATGCAACGTGGACGGTCACACCAGGGAGCTAGGTTTTCCATCTAGGGGCAATCCACCACCCTTGTGCATGTATGCTAGGGCCACACGCATGTTCCCGTGGCATCCCGGCACTCGAGCGGTCCTTTTCCGGCGAAACCCTAATCCGAGGGCCCCGCGGGTCTACCCCCGTAGCATTCTCCGTACGAGTGTTGAACAATGCACTCTCTTGGTGGTTTAGGTTTTTTTAGGTCATATCTACATGGAAAACCAAGGATAGGCCAAAGGTTCCACCGGTCTACCCTCGTTTGATCCGCGGCGGGAGCCTACTCCTACATGTCTAACACACTTCTCTAAGTGTTATCGCATGCAACGTGGACGGTCACACCCAGGAGCTAGGTGTTCCATCTAGGGGCAATCCACCTATCTTGTGCATGTATGCTAGGGCCACACGCATGTTCCCGTGGCATTCCGGCACTCGGGCGGTCCTTTTCGGATGAAACCCTAATCGGAGGGCCCCGCGGGTCTACCCCCGTAGCATTCTCTGTATGAGGGTTGAACGATGCACTCTCTTGGTGGTTTAGGTTTGTTTAGGTCATATATACATGGAAAACCAAGGATAGGCCAAAGGTTCCACCGGTCTACCCTCGTTTGATCCGCGGTGGGAGCCTACTCCTACATGTCCAGCACACTTCTCTAAGTGTTATCGCATGCAACATGGACGGTCACACACGGGAGCTAGGTTTTCCATCTAGAGGCAATCCACCACCCTTGTGCATGTATACTAGTGCCACACGCATGATCCCGTGGCATCCCGACACTCGAGCGGTCCTTTTCCGACGAAACCCTAATTCGAGGGCCCCGCGGGCCTACCCTCGTAGCCTTCTCTGTACGAGGGTTGAACAATGCACTCTCTTGGTGGTTTAGGTTTGTTTAGGTCATATCTACATGGAAAACCAAGGATAGGCAAAAGGTTCCACCGGTCTACCCTCGTTTGATCCGCGGTGGGAGCCTACTCCTACATGTCCAGCACACTTCTCTAAGTGTTTTCGCATGCAACGTGGACGGTCACACCCGGGAGCTAGGTTTTCCATATAGGAGCAATCCACCACCCTTGTGCATGTATGCTAGGGCTACACGCATGTTCCCGTGGCATCCCGGCACTCGGACGGTCCTTTTCCGATGAAACCCTAATTCGAGGGCCCCGCGGGTCTACCCCCGTAGCATTCTCCGTACGAGGGTTGAACAATGCACTATCTTGGTGGCTTAGGTTTGTTTAGGTCATATCTACATGGAAACCAAGGATAGGCCAAAGGTTCCACCGGTCTACCCCCGTTTGATCCGTGGCGGGAGCCTACTCCTACATGTCCAGCACACTTCTCTAAGTGTTATCGCATGCAACGTGGACGGTCACACCCGGGAGCTAGGTTTTCCATCTAGGGGCAATCCACCACCCTTGTGCATGTATACTCGGGCCACACGCATGATTCTGTGGCATCCCGACACTCGAGTGTTCCTTTTCCGGCGAAACCCTAATTCGAGGGCCCCGCTGGTCTACACCCGTAGCATTCTCCGTACGAGGGTTGAACAATGCACTCTCTTGGTGGTTTATGTTTGTTTAGGTCATATCTACATGGAAAACCAAGGATAGGCAAAAGGTTCCACCGGTCTACCCTCGCTTGATCCGCGGCGGGAGCCTACTCCTACATGTCCAGCACACTTCTCTAAGTGTTATCGCATGCAACATGGACGGTCACACCCGGGAGCTAGGTTTTCTATCTAGGGGCAATCCACCACCCTTGTGCATGTATGCTAGGGCCACACGCATGTTCCCGTGGCATCCCGGCACTCGGGCGCTCCTTTTCCGACGAAACCCTAATCCGAGGGCCCCGCTGGTCTACCCCCGTATCATTTTCCGTACTAGGGTTGAACAATGCACTCTATTGGTGGTTTAGGTTTGTTTAGGTCATATCTACATGGAAAACCAAGGATATGCCAAAGGTTCCACCGGTGTACCCTCGTTTGATCCGCGGCGGGAGCCTACTCCTACATGTCCGACACACGTCTCTAAGTGTTATCGCATGCAACGTGGACGGTCACACCCGGGAGCTAGGTTTTCCATATAGGGGCAATCCACCTACCTTGTGCATGTATGCTAGGGCCACACGCATGTTCCCGTGGCATCCCGACACTCGGGCGGTCCTTTTCCGACGAAACCCTAATCTGAGGGCCCCGCGGGTCTAGCCCCGTAGCATTCTCTGTACGAGGGTTGAACGATGCACTCTGTTGGTTGTTTAGGTTTGTTTAGGTCATATCTACATGGAAAACCAAGGATAGGCCAAAGGTTCCACCGGTCTACCCTCGTTTGATCCGCGGCGGGAGCCTACTCCTACATGTCTAACACACTTCTCTAAGTGTTATCGCATGCCACGTGGACGGTCACACCCGGGAGCTAGGTGTTCCATCTAGGGGCAATCCACCTATCTTGTGCATGTATGCTAGGGCCACACGCATGTTCCCGTGGCATTCCGGCACTCGGGCGGTCCTTTTTGGATGAAACCCTAATCGGAGGGCCCCGCGGGTCTACCCCCGTAGCATTCTCTGTATGAGGGTTGAACGATGCACTCTCTTGGTGGTTTAGGTTTGTTTAGGTCATATATACATGGAAAACAAAGGATAGGCCAAAGGTTCCACCGGTCTACCCTCGTTTGATCCGTGGCGGGAGCCTACTCCTACATGTCCAGCACACTTCTCTAAGTGTTATCGCATGCAACATGGACGGTCACACCCGGGAGCTAGGTTTTCCATCTAGAGGCAATCCACCACCCTTGTGCATGTATACTAGTGCCACACGCATGATCCCGTGGCATCCCGACACTCGAGCGGTCCTTTTCCGACGAAACCCTAATTCGAGGGCCCCGCGGGTCTACCCCCGTAGCCTTCTCTGTACGAGGGTTGAACAATGCACTCTCTTGGTGGTTTAGGTTTGTTTAGGTCATATATACATGGAAAACCAAGGATAGGCAAAAGGTTCCACCGGTCTACCCTCGTTTGATCCGCGGTGGGACCCTACTCCTACATGTCCAGCACACTTCTCTAAGTGTTATCGCATGCAACGTGGACGGTCACACCCGGGAGCTAGGTTTTCCATATAGGAGCAATCCACCACCCTTGTGCATGTATGCTAGGGCGACACGCACATTCCCGTGGCATCCCGGCACTCGGACGGTCCTTTTCCGATGAAACCCTAATTCGAGGGCCCCGCGGGTCTACCCCCGTAGCATTCTCCGTACGAGGGTTGAACAATGCACTATCTTGGTGGTTTAGGTTTGTTTAGGTCATATATACATGGAAACCAAGGATAGGCCAAAGGTTCCACCGGTCTACCCCCGTTTGATCCGTGACGGGAGCCTACTCCTACATGTCCAGCACACTTCTCTAAGTGTTATCGCATGCAACGTGGACGGTCACACCCGGGAGCTAGGTTTTCCATCTAGGGGAAATCCACCACCCTTGTGCATGTATAATCGGGCCACACGCATGATTCTGTGGCATCCCAACACTCGAGTGTTCCTTTTCCGACGAAACCCTAATTCGAGGGCCCCGCGGGTCTACACCCGTAGCATTCTCCGTACGAGGGTTGAAAAATGCACTCTCTTGGTGGTTTATGTTTGTTTAGGTCATATCTACATGGAAAACCAAGGATAGGCAAAAGGTTCCACCGGTCTACCCTCGTTTGATCCGCGGCGGGAGCCTACTCCTACATGTCCAGCACACTTCTCTAAGTGTTATCGCATGCAACATGGACGGTCACACCCGGGAGCTAGGTTTTCCATCTAGGGGCAATCCACCACCCTTGTGCATGTATGCTAGGGCCACACGCATGTTCCCGTGGCATCCCGGCACTCGGGCGGTCCTTTTCCGACGAAACCCTAATCCGAGGGCCCCGCGGGTCTACCCCCGTATCATTTTCCGTACTAGGGTTGAACAATGCACTCTCTTGGTGGTTTAGGTTTGTTTAGGTCATATCTACATGGAAAACCAAGGATATGCCAAAGGTTCCACCGGTGTACCCTCGTTTGATCCACGGCGGGAGCCTACTCCTACATGTCCAACACACGTCTCTAAGTGTTATCGCATGCAACGTGGACGGTCACACCCGGGAGCTAGGTTTTCCATCTAGGGGCAATCCACCTACCTTGTGCATGTATGCTAGGGCCACACGCATGTTCCCGTGGCATCCCGACACTCGGGCGGTCCTTTTCCGACGAAACCCTAATCCGAGGGCCCCGCGGGTCTAGCCCCGTAGCATTCTCTGTACGAGGGTTGAACGATGCACTCTCTTGGTTGTTTAGGTTTGTTTAGGTCATATCTACATGGAAAACCAAGGATAGGCCAAAGGTTCCACCGGTCTACCCTCGTTTGATCCGCGGCGGGAGCCTACTCCTACATGTCCATCACACTTCTCTAAGTGTTATCGCATGCAACATGGACGGTCACACCCGGGAGCTAGGTTTTCCATCTAGGGGCAATCCACCACCCTTGTGCATGTATGCTAGGGCCACACGCATGTTCCCGTGGCATCCCGGCACTCGAGCGGTCCTTTTCCGGCGAAACCCTAATCCGAGGGCCCCGCGGGTCTACCCCCGTAGCATTCTCCGTACGAGTATTGAACAATGCACTCTCTTGGTGGTTTAGGTTTGTTTAGGTCATATCTACATGGAAAACCAAGGATAGGCCAAAGGTTCCACCGGTCTACCCTCGTTTGATCCGCGGCGGGAGCCTACTCCTACATGTCTAACACACTTCTCTAAGTGTTATCGCATGCCACGTGGACGGTCACACCCGGGAGCTAGGTTTTCAATCTAGGGGCAATCCACCACCCTTGTGCATGTATGCTAGGGCCACACGCATGTTCCCGTGGCATCTCGGCACTCGGGCGGTCCTTTTCCGACGAAACCCTAATCAGAGGGCCCCGCGGGTCTACCCCCATAGCATTTTCCGTACTAGGGTTGAACAATGCACTCTATTGGTGGTTTAGGTTTGTTTAGGTCATATATACATGGAAAACCAAGGATAGGCCAAAGGTTCCACCGGTCTACCCTTGTTTGATCCGCGGCGGGAGCCTACTCCTACATGTCCAACACACGTCTCTAAGTGTTATCGCATGCAACGTGGACGGTCACACCCAGGAGATAGGTTTTCCATCTAGGGGCAATCCACCTACCTTGTGCATGTATGCTAGGGCCACACGCATGTTCCCGTGGCATCCCGGCTCTCGGGCTGTCCTTTTCCGACGAAACCCTAATCCGAGAGCCCCGCGGATCTACCCCCATAGCATTCTCTGTACGAGGGTTGAACGATGAACTCTCTTGGTGGTTTAGGTTTGTTTAGGTCATATCTAAATGGAAAACCAAGGATAGGCCAAAGGTTCCACCGGTCTACCCTTGTTTGATCCGCGGCGGGAGCCTACTCCTACATGTCCAGCACACTTCTCTAAGTGTTATCGCATGCAACATGGACGGTCACACCCGGGAGCTAGGTTTTCCATCTAGGGGCCATCCACCACCCTTGTGCATGTATCCTAGGGTCACACGCATGTTCCCGTCGCATCCCGGCACTCGGGCGGTCCTTTTCCGACGAAACCCTAATCCGAGGGCCCCGCGGGTCTACCCCCGTAGCATTCTCCGTACGAGTGTTGAACAATGCACTCTCTTGGTGGTTTAGGTTTGTTTAGGTCATATCTACATGGAAAACCAAGGATAGGCCAAAGGTTCCACCGGTCTACCCTCGTTTGATCCGCGGCGTGAGCCTACTCCTACATGTCTAACACACTTCTCTAAGTGTTATCGCATGCCACGTGGACGGTCACACCCGGGAGCTAGGTGTTCCATCTAGGGGCAATCCACCTATCTTGTGCATGTATGCTAGGGACACACGCATGATCCCGTGGCATTCCGGCACTCGGGCGGTCCTTTTCGATGAAACCCTAATCGGAGGGCCCCGCGGGTCTACCCCCGTAGCATTCTCTGTATGAGGGTTGAACGATGCGCTCTCTTGGTGGTTTAGGTTTGTTTACGTCATATATACATGGAAAACCAAGGATAGGCCAAAGGTTCCACCGGTCTACCCTCGTTTGACCCGTGGCGGGAGCCTACTCCTACATGTCCAGCACACTTCTCTAAGTGTTATCGCATGCAACATGGACGGTCACACCCGGGAGCTAGGTTTTCAATCTAGAGGCAATCCACCACCCTTGTGCATGTATACTAGTGCCACACGCATGATCCCGTGGCATCCCAACACTAGAGCGGTCCTTTTCCGACGAAACCCTAATTCGAGGGCCCCGCGGGTCTACCCCCGTAGCATTCTCTGTACGAGGGTTGACCAATGCACTCTCTTGGTGGTTTAGGTTTGTTTAGGTCATATCTACATGGAAAACCAAGGATAGGCAAAAGGTTCCACCGGTCTACCCTCGTTTGATCCGCGGTGGGAGCCTACTCCTACATGTCCAGCACACTTCTCTAAGTGTTATCGCATGCAACGTGGACGGTCACACCCGGGAGCTAGGTTTTCCATATAGGAGCAATCCACCACCCTTGTGCATGTATGCTAGGGCCACACGCACGTTCTCGTGGCATCCCGGCACTCGGACGGTCCTTTTCTGATGAAACCCTAATTCGAGGGCCCCGCGGGTCTACCCCCGTAGCATTCTCCGTACGAGGGTTGAACAATGCACTATCTTGGTGGTTTAGGTTTGTTTAGGTCATATCTACATGGAAAACCAAGGATAGGCAAAAGGTTCCACCGGTCTACCCTCGTTTGATCCGCGGTGGGAGCCTACTCCTACATGTCCAGCACACTTCTCTAAGTGTTATCGCATGCAACGTGGACGGTCACACCCGGGAGCTAGGTTTTCCATATAGGAGCAATCCACCACCCTTGTGCATGTATGCTAGGGCCACACGCACGTTCTCGTGTCATCCCGGCACTCGGACGGTCCTTTTCCGATGAAACCCTAATTCGAGGGCCCCGCGGGTCTACCCCCGTAGCATTCTCCGTACGAGGGTTGAACAATGCACTATCTTGGTGGTTTAGGTTTGTTTAGGTCATATCTACATGGAAACCAAGGATAGGCCAAAGGTTCCACCGGTCTACCCCCGTTTGATCCGTGGCGGGAGCCTACTCCTACATGTCCAGCACACTTCTCTAAGTGTTATCGCATGCAACGTGGACGGTCACACCCGGGAGCTAGGTTTTCCATCTAGGGGCAATCCACCACCCTTGTGCATGTATACTCGGGCCACACGCATGATTTTGTGGCATCCCGACACTCGAGTGTTCCTTTTCGGACGAAACCCTAATTCGAGGGCCCCGCGGGTCTACACCCGTAGCATTCTCCGTACGAGGGTTGAAGAATGCACTCTCTTGGTGGTTTAGGTTTGTTTAGGTCATATATACATGGAAAACCAAGGATAGGCAAAAGGTTCCACCGGTCTACCCTCGTTTGATCCGCGGCGGGAGCCTACTCCTACATGTCCAGCACACTTCTCTAAGTGTTATCGCATGCAACGTGGACGGTCACACCCGGGAGCTAGGTTTTCCATCTAGGGGCAATCCACCGCCCTTGTGCATGTATGCTAGGGCCACACGCATGTTACCGTGGCATCCCGGCACTCGGGCGGTCCTTTTCCGACGAAACCCTAATCTGAGGGCCCCGCGGGTCTACCCCCGTATCATTTTCCGTACTAGGGTTGAACAATGCAATCTCTTGGTGGTTTAGGTTTGTTTAGGTCATATCTACATGGAAAACCAAGGATATGCCAAAGGTTCCACCGGTGTACCCTCGTTTGATCCGCGGCGGGAGCCTACTCCTACATGTCCAACACACGTCTCTAAGTGTTATCGCATGCAACGTGGACGGTCACACCCGGGAGCTAGGTTTTCCATCTAGGGGCAATACACCTACCTTGCGCATGTATGCTAGGGCCAGACGCATGTTCCGTGGCATCCCGACACTCGGGCGGTCCTTTTCCGACGAAACCCTAATCCGAGGGCCCCGCGGGTCTAGCCACGTAGCATTCTCTGTACGAGGGTTGAACGATGCACTCTCTTGGTTGTTTAGGTTTGTTTAGGTCATATCTACATGGAAAACCAAGGATAGGCCAAAGGTTCCACCGGTCTACCCTCGTTTGATCCGCGGCGGGAGCCTACTCCTACATGTCCAGCACACTTCTCTAAGTGTTATCGCATGCAACGTGGACGGTCACACCCGGGAGCTAGCTTTTCCATCTAGGGGCAATCCACCACCCTTGTGCATGTAGGCTAGGGCCACACACATGTTCCCGTGGCATCCCGGCACTCGAGCGGTCCTTTTCCGGCGAAACCCTAATCCGAGGGCCCCGCGGGTCTACCCCCGTAGCATTCTCCGTACGAGTGTTGAACAATGCACTCTCTTTGTGGTTTAGGTTTTTTTTAGGTCATATATACATGGAAAACCAAGGATAGGCCAAAGGTTCCACCGGTCTACCCTCGTTTGATCCGCGGCGGGAGCCTACTCCTACATGTCCAACACACTTCTCTAAGTGTTATCGCATGCAACATGGACGGTCACACTCGGGAGCTAGGTGTTCCATCTAGGGGCAATCCACCTACCTTGTGAATGTATGCTAGGGCCACACGCATGTTCCCGTGGCATCCTGGCACTCGGGCGGTCTTTTTTTGATGAAACCCTAATCCGAGGGCCCCGCGGGTCTACCCCCGTAGCATTCTCTGTATGAGGGTTGAACGATGCACTCTCTTGGTGGTTTAGGTTTGTTTAGGTCATATATACATGGAAAACTAAGGATAGGCCAAAGGTTCCACCGGTCTACCCTCGTTTGATCCGTGGCGGGAGCCTACTCCTACATGTCCAGCACACTTCTCTGAGTGTTATCGCATGCAACATGGACGGTCACACCCGGGAGCTAGGTTTTCCATCTAGGGGCAATCCACCACCCTTGTGCATGTATACTAGGGCCACACGCATGATCCCGTGGCATCCCGACACTCGAGCGGTCCTTTTCTGATGAAACCCTAATTCGAGGGCCCCGCGGGTCTACCCTCGTAGCATTCTCTGTACGAGGGTTGAACAATGCACTCTCTTGGTGGTTTAGGTTTGTTTAGGTCATATCTACATGGAAAACCAAGGATAGGCAAAAGGTTCCACCGGTCTACCCTCGTTTGATCCGCGGTGGGAGCCTACTCCTACATGTCCAGCGCACTTCTCTAAGTGTTATCGCATGCAACGTGGACGGTCACACCCGGGAGCTAGGTTTTCCATCTAGGAGCAATCCACCACCCTTGTGCATGTATGCTAAGGCCACATGCACGTTCCCGTGGCATCCCGGCACTCGGGCGGTCCTTTTCCGATGAAACCCTAATTCGAGGGCCCCGCAGGTCTACCCCGTAGCATTCTCCGTACAAGGGTTGAACAATGCACTATCTTGGTGGTTTAGGTTTGTTTAGGTCATATCTACATGGAAACCAAGGATAGGCCAAAGGTTCCACCGGTCTACCCTCGTTTGATCCGTGGCGGGAGCCTACTCCTACATGTCCAGCACACTTCTCTAAGTGTTATCGCATGCAACGTGGACGGTCACACCCGGGAGCTAGGTTTTACATCTAGGGGCAATCCACCACCCTTGTGCATGTATACTCGGGCCACACGCATGATTCTGTGGCATCCCGACACTCGAGTGTTCCTTTTCCGACGAAACCCTAATTCGAGGGCCCCGCGGGTCTACACCCGTAGCATTCTCCGTACGAGGGTTGAACAATGCACTCTCTTGGTGTTTTAGGTTTGTTTAGGTCATATATACATGGAAAACCAAGGATAGGCAAAAGGTTCCACCGTTCTACCCTCGTTTGATCCGTGGCGGGAGCCTACTCCTACATGTCCAGCACACTTCTCTCAGTGTTATCGCATGCAACGTGGACGGTCACACCCGGGAGCTAGGTTTTCCATCTAGGGGCAATCCACCACCCTTGTGCATGTAGGCTAGGGCCACACGCATGTTCCCGTGGCATCCCGGCACTCGAGCGGTCCTTTTTCGACGAAACCTTAATCCGAGGGCCCCGCGGGTCTACCCCCGTATCATTTTCTGTACTAGGGTTGAACAATGCACTCTCTTGGTGGTTTAGGTTTGTTTAGGTCATATCTACATGGAAAACCAAGGATATGCCAATGGTTCCGCCGGTGTACCCTCGTTTGATCCGCGGCGGGAGCCTACTCCTACATGTCCAACACACGTCTCTAAGTGTTATCACATGCAACGTGGACGGTCACACCCGGGAGCTAGGTTTTCCATCTAGGGGCAATCCACCTACCTTGTGCATGTATGCTAGGGCCACACGCATGTTCCCGTGGCATCCCGGCACTCGCGCGGTCCTTTTCCGACGAAACCCTAATCCGAGGGCCCCGCGGGTCTACCCCCGTAGCATTCTCTGTACGAGGGTTGAACGATGCACTCTCTTGGTGGTTTAGGTTTGTTTAGGTCATATCTACATGGAAAACCAAGGATAGGCCAAAGGTTCCACCGGTCTACCCTCGTTTGATCCGTGGCGGGAGCCTACTCCTACATGTCCAGCACACTTCTCTAAGTGTTATCGCATGCAACGTGGACGGTCACACCCGGGAGCTAGGTTTTCCATCTAGGGGCAATCCACCACCCTTGTGCATGTAGGCTAGGGCCACACGCAAGTTCCCGTGGCATCCCGGAACTCGAGCGATCCTTTTCCGGCGAAACCCTAATCCGAGGGCCCCGCGGGTCTACCCCCGTAGCATTCTCCGTTTGAGTGTTGAACAATGCACTCTCTTTGTGTTTTAGGTTTGATTAGGTCATATCTACATGGAAAACCAAGGATAGGCCAAAGGTTCCACCGGTCTACCCTCGTTTGATCCACGGCGGGAGCCTACTCCTACATGTCCAACACACTTCTCTAAGTGTTATCGCATGCAACGTGGACAGTCACACCCGGGATCTAGGTGTTCCATCTATGGGCAATCCACCTACCTTGTGCATGTATGCTAGGGCCACACGCATGTTCCCGTGGCATTCCGGCACTCGGGCGGTCCTTTTCCGATGAAACCCTAATCCGAGGGCCCCGCGGGTCTACCCCCGTAGCATTCTCCGTACGAGGGTTGAACAATGCACTCTCTTGGTGGTTTAGGTTTGTTTAGGTCATATATACATGGAAAACCAAGGATAGGCCAAAGGTTCCACCGGTCTACCCTCGTTTGATCCGCGGCGGGAGCCTACTCCTACATGTCCAGCACACTTCTATAAGTGTCATCGCATGCAACGTGGACGATCACTCCCGGGAGCTAGGTTTTCCATCTAGGGGCAATCCACCACCCTTGTGCATGTATGCTAGGGCCACACGCATGTTACCGTGGCATCCCGGCACTCGGGCAGTCCTTTTTCGACGAAACCCTAATCCGAGGGCCCCGCGGGTCTACCCCCGTAGCATTTTCCGTACTAGGGTTGAACAATGCACTCTGTTGGTGGTTTAGGTTTGTTTATGTCATATCTACATGGAAAACCAAGGATAGGCCAAAGGTTCCACCGGTCTACCCTCGTTTGATCCGCGGCGGGAGCCTACTCCTACATGTCCAACACACGTCTCTAAGTGTTATCGCATGCAACATGGACGGTCACACCCGGGAGCTAGGTTTTCCATATAGGGGCAATACACCTACCTTGTGCATGTATGCTAGGGCCACACGCATGTTCCCGTGGCATCCTGGCACTCGGGCGGTCCTTTTCCGATGAAACCCTAATCCGAGGGCCCCGCGGGTCTACCCCCGTAGCATTCTCTGTATGAGGGTTGAACGATGCACTCTCTTGGTGGTTTAGGTTTGTTTAGGTCATATATACATGGAAAACCAAGGATAGGCCAAAGGTTCCACCGGTCTACCCTCGTTTGATCCGTGGCGGGAGCCTACTCCTACATGTCCAGCACACTTCACTAAGTGTTATCGCATGCAACGTGGACGGTCACACCCGGGAGCTAGGTTTTCCATCTAGGGGCAATCCACAACCCTTGTGCATGTATTCTATGGCCACACGCATGTTCCCGTCGCATCCCGGCACTCGGGCGGTCCTTTTCCGACAAAACCCTAATCCGAGGGCCCCGCGGGTCTACCCCCGTATCATTTTCCGTACTAGGGTTGAACAATGCACTCTCTTGGTGGTTTAGGTTTGTTTAGGTCATATCTACATGGAAAACCAAAGATATGCCAAAGGTTCCACCGGTGTACCCTCATTTTGATCCGCGGTGAGAGCCTACTACTACATGTCCAACACACGTCTCTAAGTGTTATCGCATGCAACGTGGACGGTCACACCCGGGAGCTAGGTTTTCCATCTAGGGGCAATCCACCTACCTTGTGCATGTATGCTAGGGCCACACGCATGTTCCCGTGGCATCCCGGCACTCGGGCGGTCCTTTTCCGACGAAACCCTAATCCGAGGGCCCCGCGGGTCTACCCCCGTAGCATTCTCTGTACGAGGGTTGAACGATGCACTCTCTTGGTGGTTTAGGTTTATTTGGGTCATATCTACATGGAAAACCAAGGATAGGCCAAAGGTTCCACCGGTCTTCCCTCGTTTGATCCGCGGCGGGAGCCTACTCCTACATGTCCAGCACACTTCTCTAAGTGTTATCGCATGCAACATGGACGGTCACACTCATGAGCTAAGTTTTCCATCTAGGGGCAATCCACCACCCTTGTGCATGTAGGCTAGGGACACACGCATGTTCCCGTGGCATCCCAGCACTCGAGCGGTCCTTTTCCGGCGAAAACCTAATCCGAGGGCCCCGCGGGTCTACCCCCGTAGCATTCTCCGTACGAGTGTTGAATAATTCACTCTCTTTGTGGTTTAGGTTTGTTTAGGTCATATCTACATGGAAACCAAGGATAGGCCAAAGGTTCCACCGGTCTACCCTCGTTTGATCCGCGGCGGGAGCCTACTCCAACATGTCCAACACACTTCTCTAAGTGTTATCGCATGCAACGTGGACGGTCACACCCGGGAGCTAGGTGTTCCATCTAGGGGAAATCCACCTACCTTGTGCATGTATGCTAGGGCCACACGCATGTTCCCGTGGCATTCCGGCACTCGGGCGGTCCTTTTCCAATGAAACCCTAATCTGAGGGCCCCGCGGGTCTACCCCCGTAGCATTCTCTGTATGAGGGTTGAACGATGCACTCTCTTGGTGGTTTAGGTTTGTTTAGGTCATATATACATGGAAAACCAAGGATAGGCCAAAGGTTCCACCGGTCTACCCTCGTTTGATCCGTGGAGGGAGCCTACTCCTACATGTCCAGCACACTTCTCTAAGTGTTATCGCATGCAACGTGGACGGTCACACCGGGGAGCTAGGTGTTCCATATAGCGGCAATCCACCACCCTTGTGCATGTATGCTAGGGCCACACGCACGTTCCCGTGGCATCCCGGCACTCGAGCGGTCCTTTTCCGGCAAAACCCTAATCCGAGGGCCCCGCGGGTCTACCCCCGTAGCATTCTCCGTACGAGTGTTGAACAATGCACTCTCTTTGTGGTTTAGGTTTGTTTAGGTCATATCTACATGGAAACCAAGGATAGGCCAAAGGTTCCACCGGTCTACCCTCGTTTGATCCGCGGCGGGAGCCTACTCCAACATGTCCAACATACTTCTCTAAGTGTTATCGCATGCAACGTGGACGGTCACACCCGGGAGCTAGGTGTTCCATCTAGGGGCAATCCACCTACCTTGTGCATGTATGCTAGGGCCACACGCATGTTCCCGTGGCATTCCGGCACTCGGGCGGTCCTTTTCCGATGAAACCCTAATCCGAGGGCCCCGCGGGTCTACCCCTGTAGCATTCTCTGTATGAGGGTTGAACGATGCACTCTCTTGGTGGTTTAGGTTTGTTTAGGTCATATATACATGGAAAACCAAGGATAGGCCAAAGGTTCCACCGGTCTACCCTCGTTTGATCCGTGGAGGGAGCCTACTCCTACATGTCCAGCACACTTCTCTAAGTGTTATCGCATGCAACATGGACGGTCACACCCGGGAGCTAGGTGTTCCATATAGGTGCAATCCACCACCCTTGTGCATGTATGCTAGGGCCACACGCATGTTCCCGTGGCATCCCGGCACTCGGGCGGTCCTTTTCTGATGAAACCCTAATTCGAGGGCCCCACGGGTCTACCCCCGTAGCATTCTCCGTACGAGGGTTGAACAATGCACTATCTTGGTGGTTTAGGTTTGTTTAGGTCATATCTACATGGAAACCAAGGATAGGCCAAAGGTTCCACCGGTCTACCCTCGTTTGATCCGCGGCGGGAGCCTACTCCTACATGTCCAACACACATCTCTAAGTGTTATCGCATGCAACGTGGACGGTCACACCCGGGATTTATGTTTTCCATCTAGGGGCAATCCACTACCCTTTTACATGTATGCTAGGGCCACACGCATATTCCCGTGGCATCCCCGCACTCGGGCGGTCCTTTTCCGATGAAACCCTAATTCGAGGGCCCCGGGGGTCTACCCCCGTAGCATTCTCCTTACGAGGGTTGAACGATGCACTCTCTTGGTGGTTTAGGTTTGTTTAGGTCATATATACATGGAAAACCAAGGATAGGCCAAAGGTTCCACCGGTCTACCCTCGTTTGATCCGCGGCGGGAGCCTACTCCTACATGTCCAGCACACTTCTCTAAGAGTTATCGCATGCAACGTGGACGGTCACACCCGGGAGCTAGGTTTTCCATCTAGGGGCAATCCACAACCCTTGTGCATGTATGCTAGGGCCACACGCATGTTCCCGTGGCATCCCGGCACTCGGGCAGTCCTTTTCCGACGAAAACCTAATCCGAGGGCCCCGCGGGTCTACCCCCGTATCATTTTCCGTACTAGGGTTGAACAATGCACTCTCTTGGTGGTTTAGGTTTGTTTAGGTCATATCTACATGGAAAACCAAAGATATGCCAAAGGTTCCACCGGTGTACCCTCTTTTTTGATCCGCGGCGGCAGCCTACTCCTACATGTCCAACACACTTCTCTAAGTGTTATCGCATGCAACGTCGACGGTCACACCCGGGAGCTAGGTTTTCCATCTAGGGGCCATCCACCACCCTTGTGCATGTATGCTAGGGCCACACGCATGTTCCCGTGGCATCCCGGCACTCGGGCGGTCCTTTTCCGATGAAACCCTAATCCGAGGGCCCCGTGGGTCTACCCCCGTAGCATTCTCTGTATGTGGGTTGAACGATGCACTCTCTTGGTGGTTTAGGTTTGTTTAGGTCATATATACATGGAAAACCAAGGATAGGCCAAAGGTTCCGCCGGTCTACCCTCGTTTGATCCGTGGCGGGAGCCTACTCCTACATGTCCAGCACACTTCTCTAAGTGTTATCGCATGCAACATGGACGGTCACACCCAGGAGCTAGGTTTTCCATCTAGGGGAAATCCACCACCCTTGTGCATGTATACTAGGGCCACACGCATGTTACCGTGGCATCCCGACACTCGAGCGGTCCTTTTCCGATGAAACCCTAATTCGAGGGCCCCGCGGGTCTACCCCCGTAGCATTCTCCGTACGAGGGTTGAACAATGCACTCTCTTGGTGGTTTAGGTTTGTTTAGGTCATATATACATGGAAAACGAAGGATAGGCCAAAGGTTCCACCGGTCTACCCTCGTTTGATCCGCGGCGGGAGCCTACTCCTACATGTCCAGCACACTTCTCTAAGTGTTATCGCATGCAACGTGGACGGTCACACCCGGGAGCTAGGTTTTCCATCTAGGGGCAATCCACCACCCTTGTGCATGTATGCTAGGGCCACACGCATGTTCCCGTGGCATCCCGGCACTCGAGCGGTCCTTTTCCGGTGAAACCCTAATCCGAGGGCCCCGCGGGTCTACCCCCGTAGCATTCTCCGTACGAGTGTTGAACAATGCACTCTCTTTGTGGTTTAGGTTTGTTTAGGTCATATCTACATGGAAAACCAAGGATAGGCCGAAGGTTCCACCGGTCTACCCTCGTTTGATCCGCGGCGGGAGCCTACTCCTACATGTCCAACACACTTCTCTAAGTGTTATCGCATGCAACATGGACGGTCACACCCGGGAGCTAGGTGTTCCATCTAGGGGCAATCCACCTACCTTGTGCATGTATGCTAGGGCCACACGCATGTTCCCGTGGCATTCCGGCACTCGGGCCGTCCTTTTCTGATGAAACCCTAATCCGAGGGCCCCGCGGGTCTACCCCCGTAGCATTCTCTGTATGAGGGTTGAACGATGCACTCTCTTGGTGGTTTAGGTTTGTTTAGGTCATATATACAAGGAAAATCATGGATAGGCCAAAGGTTCCACCGGTCTACCCTCGTTTGATCCGTGGAGGGAGCCTACTCCTACATGTCCAGCACACTTCTCTAAGTGTTATCGCATGCAACGTGGACGGTCACACCCGGGAGCTAGGTGTTCCATATAGGGGCAATCCACCACCCTTGTGCATGTATGCTAGGGCCACACGCACGTTCCCGTGGCATCCCGGCACTCGGGCGGGGCCTACCCCCGTAGCATTCTCCGTACGAGGGTTGAACAATGCACTATCTTGGTGGTTTAGGTTTGTTTAGGTCATATCTACATGGAAACCAAGGATAGGCCAAAGGTTCCACCGGTCTACCCTCTTTTGATCCGCGGCGGGAGCCTACTCCTACATGTCCAGCACACTTCTCTAAGTGTTATCGCATGCAACGTGGACGGTCACACCCGGGATTTATGTTTTCCATCTAGGGGCAATCCACTACCCTTGTGCATGTATGCTAGGGCCACATGCATATTCCCGTGGCATCCCCGCACTCGGGCGGTCCTTTTCCGATGAAACCCTAATTCGAGGGCCCCGGGGGTCTACCCCCGTAGTATTCTCCGTACGAGGGTTGAACAATGCACTCTCTTGGTGGTTTAGGTTTGTTTAGGTCATATATACATGGAAAACCAAGGATAGGCCAAAGGTTCCACCGGTCTACCCTCGTTTGATCCGCGGCGGGAGCCTACTCCTACATGTCCAGCACACTTCTATAAGTGTTATCGCATGCAACATGGACGGTCACACCCGGGAGCTAGGTTTTCCATCTAGGGGCAATACACCTACCTTGTGCATGTATGCTAGGGCCACACGCATGTTCCCGTGGCATCCCGGCACTCGGGCGGTCCTTTTCTGACGAAACCCTAATCCGAGGGCCCCACGGGTCTACCCCCGTATCATTTTCCGTACTAGGGTTGAACAATGCACTCTCTTGGTGGTTTAGGTTTGTTTAGGTCATATCTACATGGAAAACCAAAGATATGCCAAAGGTTCCACCGGTGTACCCTCGTTTTGATCCGCGGTGAGAGCCTACTACTACATGTCCAACACACGTCTCTAAGTGTTATCGCATGCAACGTGGACGGTCACACCCGGGAGCTAGGTTTTCCATCTAGGGGCAATCCACCTACCTTGTGCATGTATGCTAGGGCCACACGCATGTTCCCGTGGCATCCCGGCACTCGGGCGGTCCTTTTCCGACGAAACCCTAATCCGAGGGCCCCGCGGGTCTACCCCCGTATCATTTTCCGTACTAGGGTTGAACAATGCACTCTCTTGGTGGTTTAGGTTTGTTTAGGTCATATCTACATGGAAAACCAAAGATATACCAAAGGTTCCACCGGTCTACCCTCTTTTGATCCGCGGCGGGAGACTACTCCTACATGTCCAGCACACTTCTCTAAGTGTTATCGCATGCAACGTGGACGGTCACACCCGGGATTTATGTTTTCCATCTAGGGGCAATCCACTACCCTTGTGCATGTATGCTAGGGCCACACGCATATTCCCGTGGCATCCCCACACTCGGGCGGTCCTTTTCCGACGAAACCCTAATCCGAGGGCCCCACGGGTCTACCCCCGTAGCATTCTCTGTACGAGGGTTGAACGATGCACTCTCTTGGTGGTTTAGGTTTGTTTAGGTCATATCTACATGGAAAACCAAGGATAGGCCAAAGGTTCCACCGGTCTACCCTCGTTTGATCCGCGGCGGGAGCCTACTCCTACATGTCCAGCACACTTCTCTAAGTGTTGTCGCATGCAACGTGGACGGTCACACCCGGGAGCTAGGTTTTACATCTAGGGGCAATCCACCACCCTTGTGCATGTAGGCTAGGGCCACACACATGTTCCCGTGGCATCCCGGCACTCGAGCGGTCCTTTTCCGGCGAAACCCTAATCCGAGGGCCCCGCGGGTCTACCCCCGAAGCATTCTCCGTACGAGTGTTGAACAATGCACTCTCTTTGTGGTCTAGGTTTGTTTAGGTCATATATACATGGAAAACCAAGGATAGGCCAAAGTTTCCAGCGGTCTACCCACGTTTGATCCGCGGCGGGAGCCTACTCCTACATGTCCAACACACTTCTCTAAGTGTTATCGCATGCAAAATGGACGGTCACACCCGGGAGCTAGTTTTTCCATCTAGGGGCAATCCACCACCCTTGTGCATGTATACTCGGGCCACACGCATGATTCTGTGGCATCCCGACACTCGAGTGTTCCTTTTCCGACGAAACCCTAATTCGAGAGCCCCGCGGGTCTAAACCCGTAGCATTCTCCGTACGAGGGTTGAACAATGCACTCTCTTGGTGGTTTAGGTTTGTTTAGGTCATATCTACATGGAAAACCAAGGATAGGCAAAAGGTTCCACCGGTCTACCCTCGTTTGATCCGCGGCGGGAGCCTACTCCTACATGTCCAGCACACTTCTCTAAGAGTTATCGCATGCAACGTGGACGGTCACACCCGGGAGCTAGGTTTTCCATCTAGGGGCAATCCACCACCCTTGTGCATGTATTCTAGGGCCACACACATGTTCCCGTGGCATCCCGGCACTCGGGCGGTCCTTTTCCGATGAAACCCTAATCCGAGGGCCCCGCGGGTCTACCCCCGTATCATTTTCCGTCCTAGGGTTGAACAATGCACTATCTTGGTAGTTTCGTTTTGTTTAGGTCATATCTACATGGAAAACCAAGGATATGCCAAAGGTTCCACCGGTGTACCCTCGTTTGATCCGCGGCGGGAGCCTACTCCTACATGTCCAACACACGTCTCTAAGTGTTATCGCATGCAACGTGGACGGTCACACCCGGGAGCTAGGTTTTCCATTTAGGGGCAATCCACCTACCTTGTGAATGTATTCTAGGGCCACACGCATGTTCCCGTGGCATCCCGGCACTCGGGCGGTCCTTTTCCGATGAAACCCTAATCCGAGGGCCCCGCGGGTCTACCCCCGTAGCATTCTCTGTACGAGGGTTGAATGATGCACTCTCTTGGTGGTTTAGGTTTGTTTAGGTCATATCTACATGGACAACCAAGGATAGGCCAAAGGTTCCACCGGTCTACCCTCGTTTGATCCGCGGCGGGAGCCTACTCCTACATGTCCAGCACACTTCTCTAAGTGTTATCGCATGCAACGTGGACGGTCACACCCGGGAGCTAGGTTTTCCATCTAGGGGCAATCCACCACCCTTGTGCATGTAGGCTAGGGCCACACGCATGTTCCCGTGGCATCCCGGCACTCGAGCGGTCCTTTTCCGGTGAAACCCTAATCCGAGGGCCCCGCGGGTCTACCCCCGTAGCATTCTCCGTACGAGTGTTGAACAATGCACTCTCTTTGTGGTTTAGGTTTGTTTAGGTCATATCTACATGGAAAACCAAGGATAGGCCAAAGGTTCCACCGGTCTACCCTCGTTTGATCCGCGGCGGGAGCCTACTCCTACATGTCCAACACACTTCTCTAAGTGTTATCGCATGCAACATGGACGGTCACACCCGGGAGCTAGGTGTTCCATCTAGGGGCAATCCACCTACCTTGTGCATGTATGCTAGGGCCACACGCATGTTCCCGTGGCATTCCGGCACTCGGGCGGTCCTTTTCCGATGAAACCCTAATCGGAGGGCCCCGCGGGTCTACCCCCGTAGCATTCTCTGTATGAGGGTTGAACGATGCACTCTCTTGGTGGTTTAGGTTTGTTTAGGTCATATATACATGGAAAACCAAGGATAGGCCAAAGGTTCCACCGGTCTACCCTCGTTTGATCCGTGGTGGGAGCCTACTCCTACATGTCCAGCACACTTCTCTAAGTGTTATCGCATGCAACATGGACGGTCACACCCGGGAGCTAGGTTTTCCATCTAGGGGCAATCCAACACCCTTGTGCGTGTATATTAGGTCCACACGCATGATCCCGTGGCATCCCGGCACTCGGGCGGTCCTTTTCCGATGAAACCCTAATTCGAGGGCCCCGCGGGTCTACCCCTGTAGCATTCTCCGTACGAGGGTTGAACAACGCACTCTCTTGGTGGTTTAGGTTTGTTTAGGTCATATCTACATGGAAAACCAAGGATAGGCAAAAGGTTCCACCGTCTACCCTCGTTTGATCCGCGGCGGGAGCCTACTCCTACACGTCGAGCACACTTCTCTAAGTGTTATGGCATGCAACATGGACGGTCACACCCGGTAGCTAGGTGTTCCATCTAGGGGCAATCCACCACCCTTGTGCATGTATGCTAGGGCCACACGCATGTTACCGTGGCATCCCGGCACTCGGGCGGTCCTTTTCCGACAAACCCTAATTCGAGGGCCCCGCGGGTCTACCCCCCTAGCATTCTCCGTACGAGGGTTGAATAATGCACTATCTCGGTGGTTTAGGTTTGTTTAGGTCATATCTACATGGAAACCAAGGATAGGCCAAAGGTTCCACCGGTCTACCCTCGTTTGATCCGCGGCGGGAGCCTACTCCTACATGTCCACCACAGTTCTCTAAGTGTTATCGCATGCAACATGGGCGGTCACACCCGGGAGCTAGGTTTTCCATCTAGGGGCAATCCACCACCCTTGTGCATGTATGCTAGGTCCACACGCATGTTCCCGTGGCATCTCGGCACTCGGGCGGTCCTTTTCCGCCGAAACCCTAATCCGAGGGCCCCGCGGGTCTACCCCCATAGCATTTTTCGTACTAGGGTTAAACAATGCACTCTCTTGGTGGTTTAGGTTTGTTTAGGTCATATCTACATGGAAAACCAAGGATAGGCCAAAGGTTCCACCGGTCTACCCTCGTTTGATCCGCGGCGGGAGCCTACTCCTACATGTCCAACACACGTCTCTAAGTGTTATCGCATGCAACGTGGACGGTCACACCCGGGAGCTAGGTTTTCCATCTAGGGGCAATCCACCTACCTTGTGCATGTATGCTAGGGCCACACGCATGTTCCCGTGGCATCCCGGCACTCGGGCGGTCCTTTTCCGACGAAACCCTAATCCGAGGGCCCCGCGGGTCTACCCCGTAGCATTCTCTGTACGAGGGTTGAACGATGCACTCTCTTGGTGGTTTAGGTTTGTTTAGGTCATATCTACATGGAAAACCAAGGATAGGCCTAAGGTTCCACCGGTCACCCACGTTTGATCCGCGGCGGGAGCCTACTCCCACATGTCCAGCACACTTCTATAAGTGTTATCGCATGCAACATGGACGATCACACCCGGGAGCTAGTTTTTCCATCTAGGGGCAATCCACCACCCTTGTGCATGTATGCTAGGGCCACACGCATGTTCCCGTGGCATCCCGACACTCGGGCGGTCCTTTTCCGACGAAACCCTAATCCGAGGGCCCCGCGGGTCTACCCCCGTAGCATTCTCCGTACGAGGGTTGAACAATGCACTCTTTTGGTGGTTTAGGTTTGTTTAGGTCATATATACATGGAAAACCAAGGATAGGCCAAAGGTTCCACCGGTCTACCCTCGTTTGATCCGCGGCGGGAGCCTACTCCTACATGTCCAGCACACTTCTATAAGTGTTATCGCATGCAACATGGACGGTCACACCCGGGAGCTAGGTGTTCCATCTAGGGGCAATCCACCACCCTTGTGCATGTATGCTAGGACCACACGCATGTTCCCGTGGCATCCCGGCACCCGGGCGGTCCTTTTCTGACGAAACCCTAATCCGAGGGCCCCGCTGGTCTACCTCTGTAGCATTCTCCGTACGAGGGTTCACTACACCACAGCAGAAAATCCCCAACATACATGTTGGTTGGGAAAACAGCTTTCACCAACAGAACGTTGGTCGGGAAAAGGTTTTGCCGACCAACCTTGTCTGTCACCGAAAGTCCGGTAGGCAAAGGTCTTTCCCGACCAACATTAAGTTACCAACCGACTGCCTGTCAGCTGTGCAAAAGATTTCCCGACCAACATAACTTTCCCGACCGACAATTATTATCGACCAACAATCCGACAGTATAGGTTTTGCCAACCAACTTTCCGTTGGCCCTTGTGTGAGCCTTTCCCAAGAAACTGGTTCATATCTAGATATTTAAAATGTTTGCTAGTGACGATTACAAACAAACATCAATTTAATTTACATTTTTTACGGTAATCATGCATTCAACTTATCCACATGCATATCTCCAAAATATATGAATGATATATGAAGGGTTATTAAACAGCATCAAATGATAATGGCCAACATTAAACTTTACACATCAGATTGTTCATCCATTCTCAAAAAAAATGACACATGTTCATCAGTTCTCAATATGATTACCACATACATTACTTTTTACAAAATGATTCACCAAAATTTACTCTAGCATACAACATCTGTAATTCTGGCTACTTGGTGTACATTCTGCCACAAAATTTCCACGTGATTTTTCATTCTCTGAAGAGTGTACTCCTGCACAAGGACATAATGTAAAAACATAAGACATTGAAAGGACAGTAACTTAGAATACAAACTTGCAAAGTAAGATATCTAGGTTGCACAAAAATTTGGTGATGGAAGATGTGTTCCTGGGGCTGCATTGGATACCTACTGATTTTCTTAAGCAGGTATTCACTAGAGATAATAGTATCTGATATCTATCTAATTAAAAGCCAAGATCTCAGTTGATAAAACTGACAATTGCGAGAAATAAATGGCTCAACATAACTATTATTTGACTTAACTAGGAAACAAACTTGTATTGACCATGTGATGACATTGCATACTGAAAAACCACTATCCCAGATTAATGGCTGCACTGGTGTTCACACAACACATGCGAGAAGGTACAAAGTCATTGCGATATGCAGAACAAAACTACAATACTATGGGATAACCCAGTTAGCAGATGATAAAGAACGAGACAAGTCTTTCAATAATTCCTCGCTGCCCTGAAGTACATACAATGATCAGTTTCACAGAACAATCAGGTTTTAATGATCAACCAACAACAACACTAGAAAATATAAATGAAGACGCTTATGCGAGCATGAACCAGATTGGGGGCATTGCTGCTCTTTGTAGAAAAAGTTAACAGACTGGCAGGACCATTAGTGGTCCTAGCATTATCAAAACCGTTAATTAACTTGTGCAAATTTGAAGATAGACTACAAACTGAGAAACGTAACTGTTCATCTAGATGAACATCAAGCTTTATATAACAGGGCATTTGCATTGGCACTACAAAAGAGAAAACAGCTGAACCAATCAATTCTTTGATTTGGTTACTATTTTCTGAAGCGCGGAGAAAATATACAATAATACAAGCATTAGTTTCAATTATAAGACAGAGTTGTAAGCTTCACTAATCATGACGACTTCTACATATTAGGACTTGCAAACAAAAATTCGACGCATGCATCTATCCATAAATCTATTTGAAAAGAGTTTTAGTGGCAGTGATTAAAAATATACAAAACATAAGATAATACTCAGAGTTGGGATTATAATTACGGTGTGACTTTAAAGAGAAAAATCTAGAGATGTATGCATTGAAGAATAAGAAATTTTCTTAGTGAAAGCAAAAGAGCTACGAGGCAGTACTGTCTTTACGAGATAGGTGTGATCTCAATAAGACTAACTTGATGAATATCTACTGCATAAAAGAAGATAACTGAACGTCTAATGCAGAATTAGAATGCCTAGTTAATGATATGTACTGGGCAAGGATACCCATTACGATAAGCTTGCAATTAAATTAATTAAACAAATATAACTGTTCCACTGATAGAATGGATGCCATGAATTATTCTTTTTCAAATAAAATTGATCCTGCAGAATAATATGTGCTTAGGCACTAGCACACTTGCTTTAAGAAACACAATTGCACCATTCCAATTCAAAAATAGTAGTGCAGGTTCAAGACAAATTTTCAGGGAAAACTCTAAATTGCTCAAGTTAAAAAATCAACATAAGGCACTATCGTTTTGAGATTGCATTTAATGTTGCATACAACTCATCAGAATGTTAGGTATCAACGATGCACTAAAGAACTACAGATCCTGAGTCAAAAATATATTATTCTAACCAGATACGTGTATTCCATCCTATATCCTAGCAATTTAATATCTTAGAAAGTGCACTGTATCTTTATGGGTAATTAAAAAAATAGATATCGGTCCTTGATAATTGCCAACTGTTGAGCACGTCGTTGTGAATCGGAAGCTAGATAGGGAGGGAACGCACCGTTGTAGAGCTGCCCTGCTGCTCCATGGCATACAGCCGGAATCTGCTCCATAGCCTGCTCCGTGCCCTATCTCGCTCATTCAACCACCACCGCTTGCAGCGCTGCCTGCGTACGGAAGATGGAGTGCCGAGTACGGCCGACCACCGCGCCTAGAGGACCGCGTCCTAGAGGGATGAGGATGCCATTGCTCTCATGCTGCCGATGCTGCTGCACCGTTGGAGCTCTGGGAGGCCGAGTCGGAGAGCCTGCGCTGGTGTAGCTCGTGGAGGGCCTGCATCGGTGGAGCACGGCCTGGCTACAACACCGCCGCGCCAGTACACTGAAACCAGGAGCCCCAGGCGAGAGTGCTCCAGCACTCGAGGCAGCTACTCCATCGTAGGAAGGGGAGGCAGGGAGGGAAGGAAGTGGTCGGGCGCGGCTCGCCGACGAAGTAGATCAGCAGATTTGGAGGAGAGGGCTCAGCCCGCCGCCGCTGCCTGAGTGAGAGAGGGATAGACGATAGGAGAGTTAGGGCGAAACCCTAATTCGAGGGCCCCGCGGGTCTACCCTCGTAGCATTCTCTGTACGAGGGTTGGACGATGCACTCTCTTAGTGGTTTAGGTTTGTTTAGGTCATATCTACATGGAAAACCATGGATAGGCCAAAGGTTCCACCGGTCTACCCTCGTTTGATCCGCGGCGGGAGCCTACTCCTACATGTCGAGCACACTTCTCTAAGTGTTATCGCATGCAACGTGGACGGTCATACCCGGGACCTAGGTTTTCCATCTAGGGGAAATCCAACACCCTTGTGCATGTATGCTAGGGCCACACGCATGTTCCCGTGGCATCCCGGCACTCGAGCGGTCCTTTTCCGACGAAGCCCTAATTCGAGGGCCCCGCGGGTCTACCCTAGTAGCATTCTTTGTACGAGCGTTGAACAATGCACTCTCTTGGTGGTTTAGGTCATATCTACATGGAAAACCAAGGATAGGCCAAAGGTTCCACCGGTCTACCCTCGTTTGATCCGCCGCGGGAGCCTACTCCTACATGTCCAGCACACTTCTCTAAGTGTTATCGCATGCAACGTGGACGGTCACACCCGGGAGCTAGGTTTTCCATCTAGGGGCCATCCACCACCCTTGTGCATGTATGCTAGGGCCACACGCATGTTCCCGTGGCATCCCGGCACTCGGGCGGTCCTTTTCTGACAAAACCCTAATCCGAGGGCCCCGCGGTTCTACCCCCGTAGCATTTTCCGTACTAGGGTTGAACAATGCACTCTCTTGGTGGTTTAGGTTTTTTTAGGTCATATCTACATGGAAAACCAAGGATAGGCCAAAGGTTCCACCGGTCTACCCTCGTTTGATCCGCGGCGGGAGCCTACTCCTACATGTCCAACACATGTCTCTAAGTGTTATCGCATGCAACGTGGACGGTCACACCCGGGAGCTAGGTTTTCCATCTAGGGGCAATCCACCTACCTTGTGCATGTATGCTAGGGCCACACGCATGTTCCCGTGGCATCTCGGCACTCGGGCGGTCCTTTTCCGACGAAGCCCTAATCCGAGGGCCCTGCGGGTCTACCCCCGTAGCATTCTCTGTACGAGGGTTGAACGATGCACTCTCTCGGTGGTTTAGGTTTGTTTAGGTCATAGCTACACGGAAAACCAAGTATAGGCAAAAGGTTCCACCGGTCTACCCTCGTTTGATCCGCGGCGGGAGCCTACTCCTACATGTCCAGCACACTTCTCTAAGTGTTATCGCATGCAACGTGGACGGTCACACCCGGGAGCTAGGTTTTCCATCTAGGGGCCATCCACCACCCTTGTGCATGTATGCTAGGGCCACACGCATGTTCCCGTGGCATCCCGGCACTCGGGCGGTCCTTTTCCGACAAAACCCTAATCCGAGGGCCCCACGGTTCTACCCCCGTAGCATTTTCCGTACTAGGGTTGAACAATGCACTCTCTTGGTGGTTTAGGTTTGTTTAGGTCATATCTACATGGAAAACCAAGGATAGGCCAAAGGTTCCACCGGTCTACCCTCGTTTGATCCGCGGCGGGAGCCTACTCCTACATGTCCAACACATGTCTCTAAGTGTTATCGCATGCAACGTGGACGGTCACACCCGGGAGCTAGGTTTTCCATCTAGGGGCAATCCACCTACCTTGTGCATGTATGCTAGGGCCACACGCATGTTCCCGTGGCATCTCGGCACTCGGGCAGTCCTTTTCCGACGAAGCCCTAATCCGAGGGCCCTGCGGGTCTACCCCCGTAGCATTCTCTATACGAGGGTTGAACGATGCACTCTCTTGGTGGTTTAGGTTTGTTTAGGTCATATCTACATGGAAAACCAAGGATAGGCCAAAGGTTCCACCGGTCTACCCTCGTTTGATCCGCGGCGGGAGCCTACTGCTACATGTCCAACACATGTCTCTAAGTGTTATCGCATGCAACGTGGACGGTCACACCCGGGAGCTAGGTTTTCCATCTAGGGGCAATCCACCTACCTTGTGCATGTATGCTAGGGCCACACGCATGTTCCCGTGGCATTTCGGCACTTGGGCGGTCCTTTTCCGATGAAACCCTAATCCGAGGGCCCCGCGGGTCTACCCCCGTAGCATTCTCTGTACGAGGGTTGAACGATGCACTCTCTTGGTGGTTTAGGTTTGTTTAAGTCATAGCTACACAGAAAACCAAGGATAGGCAAAAGGTTCCACCGGTCTACCCTCGTTTGATCCCCGGCGGGAGCCTACTCCTACATGTCCAGCACACTTCTCTAAGTGTTATCGCATGCAACGTGGACAGTCACACCCGGGAGCTAGGTATTCCACCTAGCGGCAATCCACCACCCTTGTGCATGTATGCTAGGGCCACACGCATGTTCCCGTGGCATCCCGGCACTCGATAGGGCCTTTTCCGACGAAACCCTAATCCGAGGGCCCCGCGGGTCTACCCCCGTAGCATTCTCCGTACGAGGGTTGAACGATGCACTCTCTTGGTGGTTTAGGTTTGTTTAGGTCATATATACATGGAAAACCAAGGATAGGCCAAAGGTTCCACCAGTCTACCCTCGTTTGATCCGTGGCGGGAGCCTACTCCTACATGTCCAACACACTTCTCTAAGTGTTATCGCATGCAACGTGGACGGTCACACCCGGGAGCTAGGTTTTCCATCTAGGGGCAATCCACCACCCTTGTGCATGTATACTCGGGCCACACGCATGATTCTGTGGCATCCCGACACTCGAGCGGTCCTTTTCCGCCGAAACCCTAATTCGAGGGCCCCGCGGGTTACACCCGTAGCATTCTCTGTACGAGGGTTCAACAATGCACTCTCTTGGTGGTTTAGGTTTGTTTAGGTCATATCTACATGGAAAACCAAGGATAGGCAAAAGGTTCCACCGGTCTGCCCTCGTTTGATCCGCGGCGGGAGCCTACTCCTACATGTACAGCACACTTCTCTAAGTGTTATCGCATGCAACGTGGACGGTCATACCCGGGAGCTAGGTTTTCCATCTAGGGGAAATCCACCACCCTTGTGCATGTATGCTAGGGCCACACGCATGTTCCCGTGGCTTCCCGACACTCGGGCAGTCCTTTTCCGACGAAACCCTAATCCGAGGGCCCCGCGGGTCTACCCCCGTAGCATTTTTCGTACTAGGGTTGAACAATGCACTCTCTTGGTGGTTTAGGTTTGTTTAGGTCATATCTACATGGAAAACCAAGGATATGCCAAAGGTTCCACCGGTCTACCCTCGTTTGATCCGCGGCGGGAGCCAACTCCTACATGTCCAACACACGTCTCTAAGTGTTATCGCATGCAACGTGGACGGTCACACCCGGGAGCTAGGTTTTCCATCTAGGGGCAATACACCTACCTTGTGCATGTATGCTAGGGCCAGACGCATGTTCCCGTGGCATCCCGGCACTCGGGCGGTCCTTTTCCGACGAAACCCTAATCCGAGGGCCCCGCGGGTCTACCCCCGTAGCATTTTCCGTACGAGGGTTGAACAATGCACTCTCTTGGTGGTTTAGGTTTGTTTAGGTCATATATACATGGAAAACCAAGGATAGGCCAAAGGTTCCACCGGTCTACCCTCGTTTGATCCGCGGCGGGAGCCTACTCCTACATGTCCAACACACGTCTCTAAGTGTTATCGCATGCAACGTGGACGGTCACACCCGGGAGCTAGGTTTTCCATCTAGGGGCAATCCACCTACCTTGTGCATGTATGATAGGGCCACACGCATGTTCCCGTGGCATCCCGGCACTCGGGTGGTCCTTTTCCGACGAAACCCTAATCCGAGGGCCCCGCGGGTCTACCCCCGTAGCATTCTCTGTACGAAGGTTGAACGATGCACTCTCTTGGTGGTTTAGGTTTGTTTAGGTCATATATACATGGAAAACCAAGGATAGGCCAAAGGTTCCACCGATCTACCCTCGTTTGATCCGCGGCGGGAGCCTACTCCTACATGTCGAGCACACTTCTCTAAGTGTTATCGCATGCAACGTGGACGGTCACACCCGGGAGGTAGGTTTTCCATCTAGGGGCAATCCACCTACCTTGTTCATGTATGATAGGGCCACACGCATGTTCCCGTGGCATTCCGGCACTCGGGCGGTCCTTTTCCGATGAAACCCTAATCCGAGGGCCCCGCGGGTCTACCCCCGTAGCATTCTCTGTATGAGGGTTGAACGATGCACTCTCTTGGTGGTTTAGGATTGTGTAGGTCATATATACATGGAAAACTAAGGATAGGCCAAAGGTTCCACCGGTCTACCCTCGTTTGATCCGCGGCGGGAGCCTACTCCTACATGTCCAACACACTTCTCTAAGTGTTATCGCATGCAACGCGGACGGTCACACCCGGGAGCTAGGTTTTCCATCTAGGGGCCATCCACCACCCTTGTGCATGTATGCTAGGGCCACACGCATGTTCCCGTGGCATCCCGGCACTCGGGCGGTCCTTTTCCGATGAAACCCTAATCCGAGGGCCCCGCGGGTCTACCCCCGTAGCATTCTCTGTATGTGGGTTGAACGATGCACTCTCTTGGTGGTTTAGGTTTGTTTAGGTCATATATACATGGAAAACCAAGGATAGGCCAAAGGTTCCGCCGGTCTACCCTCGTTTGATCCGTGGCGGGAGCCTACTCCTACATGTCCAGCACACTTCTCTAAGTGTTATCGCATGCAACGTGGACGGTCACACCCGGGAGCTAGGTTTTCCATCTAGGGGAAATCCACCACCCTTGTGCATGTATACTAGGGCCACACGCATGTTACCGTGGCATCCCGACACTCGAGCGGTCCTTTTCCGATGAAACCCTAATTCGAGGGCCCCGCGGGTCTACCCCCGTAGCATTCTCCGTACGAGGGTTGAATAATGCACTCTCTTGGTGGTTTAGGTTTGTTTAGGTCATATATACATGGAAAACCAAGAATAGGCCAAAGGTTCCACCGGTCTACCCTCGTTTGATCCGTGGCGGGAGCCTACTCCTACATGTCCAGCACACTTCTCTAAGTGTTATCGCATGCAACGTGGACGGTCACACCCGGGAGCTACATTTTCCATCTAGGGGAAATCCACCACCCTTGTGCATGTATGCTAGGGCCACACGCATGTTCCCGTGGCATCCCGGCACTCGGGCGGTCCTTTTCTGATGAAACCCTAATTCGAGGGCTCCGCGGGTCTAACCCGTAGCATTCTCTGTACGAGGGTTGAACAATACACTCTCTTGGTGGTTTAGGTTTTTTTAGATCATATCTACATGGAAAACCAAGGATAGGCCAAAGGTTCCACCGTTCTACCCTCGTTTGATCCGCGGCGGGAGCCTACTCCTACATGTGTCCAGCACACTTCTATAAGTGTCATCGCATGCAACATGGACGGTCACACCCGGGAGCTAGGTTTTCCATCTAGGGGTAATCCAGCACCCTTGTGCGTGTATATTAGGGCCACACGCATGTTCCCGTGGCATCCCGGCACTTGGGCGGTCCTTTTCCGACAAAACCCTAATCCGAGGGCCCCGCGGGTCTACCCGGTAGCATTTTCCGTACTAGGGTTGAACAATGCACTCTCTTGGTGGTTTAGGTTTGTTTAGGTCATATCTACATGGAAAACCAAGGATAGGCCAAAGGTTCCACCGGTCTACCCTCGTTTGATCCGCGGCGGGAGCCTACTCCTACATGTCCAACACATGTCTCTAAGTGTTATCGCATGCAACGTGGACGGTCACACCCGGGTCCTAGGTTTTCCATCTAGGGGCAATCCACCACCCTTGTGCATGTATACTAGGGCCACACGCATGTTACCGTGGCATCCCGACACTCGAGCGGTCCTTTTCCGACGAAACCCTAATTCGAGGGCCCCGCGGGTCTACCCCCGTAGCATTCTCCGTACGAGGGTTGAACAATGCACTCTCTTGGTGGTTTAGGTTTGTTTTGGTCATATATACATGGAAAACCAAGGATAGGCCAAAGGTTCCACCGGTCTACCCTCGTTTGATCCGTGGCGGGAGCCTACTCCTACATGTCCAGCACACTTCTCTAAGTGTTATCGCATGCAACGTGGACGGTCACACCCGGGCCCTACGTTTTCCGTCTAGGGGAAATCCACCACCCTTGTGCATGTATGCTAGGGCCACACGCATGTTCCCGTGGCATCCCGGCACTCGGGCGGTCCTTTTCCGATGAAACCCTAATTCGAGGGCCCCGCGGGTCTAACCCGTAGCATTCTCCGTACGAGGGTTGAACAATGCACTCTCTTGGTGGTTTAGGTTTTTTTAGATCATATCTACATGGAAAACCAAGAATAGGCCAAAGGTTCCACCGGTCTACCCTCGTTTGATCCCCGGCGGGAGCCTACTCCTACATGTCCAGCACACTTCTCTAAGTGTTATAGCATGCAACATGGACGGTTACACCCGGGAGCTAGGTTTTCCATCTAGGGGCAATCCACCACCCTTGTGCATGTATGCTAGGGCCACACACATGTTCCCGTGGCATCCCGGCACTCGAGAGGGCCTTTTCCGATGAAACCCTAATCCGAGGGCCCCGCGGGTCTACCCCCATAGCATTCTCCGTACGAGGGTTGAACGATGCACTCTCTTGGTGGTATAGGTTTGTTTAGGTCATATATACATGGAAAACCAAGGATAGGCCAAAGGTTCCACCGGTCTACCCTCGTTTGATCCGTGGCGGGAGCCTACTCCTACATGTCCAACACACTTCTCTAAGTGTTATCGCATGCAACGTGGACGGTCACACCCGGGAGCTAGGTTTTCCATCTAGGGGCAATCCACCACCCTTGTGCATGTATACTCGGGCCACACGCATGATTCTGTGGCATCCCGACACTCGAGTGTTCCTTTTCTGACGAAACCCTAATTCGAGGGCCCCGCGGGTCTACACCCGTAGCATTCTCCGTACGAGGGTTGAACAATGCACTCTCTTGGTGGTGTAGGTTTGTTTAGGTCATATATACATGGAAAACCAAGGATAGGCAAATGGTTCCACCGGTCTACCCTCGTTTGATCCGTGGCGGGAGCCTACTCCTACATGTCCAGCACACTTCTCTAAGTGTTATCGCATGCAACATGGACGGTCACACCCGGGAGCTAGGTTTTCCATCTAGGGGCCATCCACCACCCTTGTGCATGTATCCTAGGGTCACACGCATGTTCCCGTCGCATCCCGGCACTCGGGCGGTCCTTTTCCGACGAAACCCTAATCCGAGGGCCCCGCGGGTCTACCCCCGTAGCATTCTCGGTACGAGGGTTGAACGATGCACTCTCTTGGTGGTTTAGGTTTGTTTAGGTCATATCTACATGGAAAACCAAGGATAGGCCAAAGGTTCCACCGGTCTACCCTCGTTTGATCCGCGGCGGGAGCCTACTCCTACATGTCCAACACACTTCTCTAAGTGTTATCGCATGCAACGTGGACGGTCACACCCGGTAGCTAGGTTTTCCATCTAGGGGCAATCCACCACCCTTGTGCATGTAGGCTAGGGCCACACGCATGTTCCCGTGGCATCCCGGCACTCGAGCGGTCCTATTCCGGCGAAACCCTAATCCGAGGGCCCCGCGGGTCTACCCCCGTAGCATTCTCCGTACGAGTGTTGAACAATGCACTCTCTTTTTGGTTTAGGTGTGTTTAGGTCATATCTACATGGAAAACCAAGGATAGGCCAAAGGTTCCACCGGTCTACCCTCGTTTGATCCGCGGCGGGAGCCTACTCCTACATGTCCAACACACTTCTCTAAGTGTTATCGCATGCAACATGGACGGTCAAACCCGGGAGCTTGGTTTTCCATCTAGGGGCAATCCACCACCCTTGTGCATGTATACTCGGGCCACACGCATGATTCTGTGGCATCCCGACACTCGAGCGGTCCTTTTCCGACGAAACCCTAATTCGAGGGCCCCGCGGGTCTACACCCGTAGCATTCTCCGTACGAGGGTTGAACAATGCACTCTCTTGGTGGTTTAGGTTTGTTTAGGTCATATCTACATGGAAAACCAGGGATAGGCAAAAGTTTCCACCGGTCTACCCTCGTTTGATCCGCGGCGGGAGCCTACTCCTACATGTCCAGCACACTTCTCTAAGTTTTATCGCATGCAACGTGGACGGTCATACCCGGGAGCTAGGTTTTCCATCTAGGGGAAATCCACCACCCTTGTGCATGTATGCTAGGGCCACACGCATGTTCCCGTGGTATCCCGGCACTCGGGCAGTCCTTTTCCGACGAAACCCTAATCCGAGGGCCCCGCGGGTCTACCCCCATAGCATTTTCCGTACTAGGGTTGAACAATGCACTCTCTTGGTGGTTTAGGTTTGTTTAGGTCATGTCTACATGGAAAACCAAGGATATTCCAAAGGTTCCACCGGTCTACCCTCGTTTGATCCGCGGCGGGAGCCTACTCCTACATGTCCAACACACGTCTCTAAGTGTTATCGCATGCAACGTGGACGGTCACACCCGGGAGCTAGGTTTTCCATCTAGGGGCAATCCACCTACCTTGTGCATGTATGCTAGGGCCAGACGCATGTTCCCGTGGCATCCCGGCACTCGGGCGGTCCTATTCCGACGAAACCCTAATCCGAGGGCCCCGCGGGTCTACCCCCGTAGCATTTTCCGTACGAGGGTTGAACAATGCACTCTCTTGGTGGTTTAGGTTTGTTTAGGTCATATATACATGGAAAACCAAGGATAGGCCAAAGGTTCCACCGGTCTACCCTCGTTTGATCCGCGGCGGGAGCCTACTCCTACATGTCCAACACACGTCTCTAAGTGTTATCGCATGCAACGTGGACGGTCACACCCGGGAGCTAGGTTTTCCATCTAGGGGAAATCCACCTACCTTGTGCATGTATGCTAGGGCCACACGCATGTTCCCGTGGCATCCCGGCAGTCGGGCGGTCCTTTTCCGACGAAACCCTAATCCGAGGGCCCCGCGGGTCTACCCCCGTAGCATTCTCTGTACGAGGGTTGAACGATGCACTCTCTTGGTGGTTTAGGTTTGTTTAGGTCATATATACATGGAAAACCAAGGATAGGCCAAAGGTTCCACCGGTCTACCCTTGTTTGATCCGCGGCGGGATCCTACTCCTACATGTCCAGCACACTTCTCTAAGTGTTATCGCATGCAACGTGGACGGTCACACCCGGGAGCTAGGTTTTCCATCTAGGGGAAATCCACCACCCTTGTGCATGTATACTAGGGCCACACGCATGTTACCGTGGCATCCCGACACTCGAGCGGTCCTTTTCCGATGAAACCCTAATTCGAGGGGCCCGCGGGTCTACCCCCGTAGCATTCTCCGTACGAGGGTTGAACAATGCACTCTCTTGGTGGTTTAGGTTTGTTTAGGTCATATATACATGGAAAACCAAGGATAGGCCAAAGGTTCCACCGGTCTACCCTCGTTTGATCCGTGGCGGGAGCCTACTCCTACATGTCCAGCACACTTCTCTAAGTGTTATCGCATGCAACGTGGACGGTCACACCCGGGAGCTACATTTTCCATCTAGGGGAAATCCACCACCCTTGTGCATGTATGCTAGGGCCACACGCATGTTCCCGTGGCATCCCGGCACTCGGGCGGTCCTTTTCTGATGAAACCCTAATTCGAGGGCTCCGCGGGTCTACCCCCGTAGCATTCTCCGTACGAGGGTTGAACAATGCACTCTCTTGGTGGTGTAGGTTTGTTTAGGTCATATATACATGGAAAACCAAGGATAGGCCAAAGGTTCCACTGGTCTACCCTCGTTTGATCTATGGCGGGAGCCTACTCCTACATGTCCAGCACACTTCTCTAAGTGTTATCGCATGCAACATGGACGGTCACACCCGGGAGCTACGTTTTCCATCTAGGGGAAATCCACCACCCTTGTGCATGTATGCTAGGGCCACACGCATGTTCCCGTGGCATCCCGGCACTCAGGCGGTCCTTTTCTGATGAAACCCTAATTCGAGGGCCCCGCGGGTCTAACCCGTAGCATTCTCCGTACGAGGGTTGAACAATGCACTCTCTTGGTGGTTTAGGTTTTTTTAGATCATATCTACATGGAAAACCAAGGATATGCCAAAGGTTCCACCGTTCTACCCTCGTTTGATCCGCGGCGGGAGCCTACTCCTACATGTGTCCAACACACTTCTATAAGTGTTATCGCATGCAACATGGACGGTCACACCCGGGAGCAAGGTTTTCCATCTAGGGGCAATCCACCACCCTTGTGCATGTATGCTAGGGCCACACGCATGTTCCCATGGCATCCCGGCACTTGGGCGGTCCTTTTCCGACAAAACCCTAATCCGAGGGCCCCGCGGGTCTACCCCGTAGCATTTTCCGTACTAGGGTTGAACAATGCACTCTCTTGGTGATTTAGGTTTGTTGAGGTCATATCTACATGGAAAACCAAGGATAGGCCAAAGGTTCCACCGGTCTACCCTCGTTTGATCCGCGGCGGGAGCCTACTCCTACATGTCCAACACATGTCTCTAAGTGTTATCGCATGCAACGTGGACGGTCACACCCGGGAGCTAGGTTTTCCATCTAGGGGAAATCCACCTACCTTGTGCATGTATGCTAGGGCCACACACATGTTCCCGTGGCATCCCGGCACTCGGGCGGTCCTTTTCCGACGAAGCCCTAATCCGAGGGCCACGTGGGTTTACCCCCGTAGCATTCTCTGTACGAGGGTTTAACGATGCACTCTCTTGGTGGTTTAGGTTTGTTTAGGTCATAGCTACATGGAAAACCAAGGATAGGCCAAAGGTTCCACCGGTCTACCCTCGTTTGATCCCCGGCGGGAGCCTACTCCTACATGTCTAGCACACTTCTCTAAGTGTTATAGCATGCAACGTGGACGGTCACACCCGGGAGCTAGGTTTTCCATCTAGGGGCAATCCACCACCCTTGTGCATGTATGCTAGGGCCACACGCATGTTCCCGTGGCATTCCGGCACTCGAGAGGGCCTTTTCTGACGAAACCCTAATCCGAGGGCCCCGTGGGTCTACCCCCGTAGCATTCTCCGTACAAGGGTTGAACGATGCACTCTATTGGTGGTTTAGGTTTGTTTAGGTCATATATACACGGACAACCAAGGCTAGGCCAAAGGTTCCACCGGTCTACCCTTGTTTGATCCGTGGCGGGAGCCTACTCCTACATGTCCAACACACTTCTCTAAGTGTTATCGCATGCAACGTGGACGGTCACACCCGGGAGCTAGGTTTTCCATCTAGGGGCAATCCACCACCCTTGTGCATGTATACTCGGGCCACACGCATGATTCTGTGGCATCCCGACACTCGAGTGTTCCTTTTCCAACGAAACCCTAATTCGAGGGCCCCGCGGGTCTACACCCGTAGCATTCTCCGTACGAGGGTTGAACAATGCAGTCTCTTGGTGGTGTAGGTTTGTTTAGGTCATATCTACATGGAAAACCAAGGACAGGCAAATGGTTCCACCGGTCTACCCTCGTTTGATCCGCGGCGGGAGCCTACTCCTACATGTCGAGCACACTTCTCTAAGTGTTATCGCATGTAACGTGGACGGTCACAACCGGGAGCTAGGTTTTCCATCTAGGGGCCATCCACCACCCTTGTGCATGTATTCTAGGGCCACACGCATGTTCCCGTGGCATCCCGGCACTCGGGCGGTCCTTTTCCGACGAAACCCTAATCCGAGGGCCCCGCGGGTCTACCCCCGTAGCATTCTCTGTACGAGGGTTGAACGATGCACTCTCTTGGTGATTTAGGTTTGTTTAGGTCATATCTACATGGAAAACCAAGGATAGGCCAAAGGTTCCACCGGTCTACCCTCGTTTGATTCGCGGCGGGAGCCTACTCCTACATGTCCAGCACACTTCTCTAAGTGTTATCGCATGCAACGTGGACGGTCACACCCGGGATCTAGGTTTTCCATCTAGGGGCATTCCACCACCCTTGTGCATGTAGGCTAGGGCCACATGCATGTTCCCGTGGCATCCCGGCACTAGAGCGGTCCTTTTCCAGCGAAACCCTAATCCGAGGGCCCCGCGGGTCTACCCCCGTAGCATTCTCCGTACGAGTGTTGAACAATGCACTCTCTTTTTGGTTTAGGTTTGTTTAGGTCATATCTACATGGAAAACCAAGGATAGGCCAAAGGTTCCACCGGTCTACCCTCGTTTCATCCGCGGCGGGAGCCTACTCCTACATGTCCAACACACTTCTCTAAGTGTTATCGCATGCTACGTGGACGGTCACACCCGGGAGCTAGGTTTTCCATCTAGGGGCAATCCACCACCCTTGTTCATGTATACTCGGGCCACACGCATGATTCTGTGGCATCCCGACACTCGAGTGTTCCGTTTCTGACGAAACCCTAATTCGAGGGCCCCGCGGGTCTACACCCGTATCATTCTCCGTACGAGGGTTGAACAATGCACTCTCTTGGTGGTTTAGGTTTGTTTAGGTAATATCTACATGGAAAACCAAGTATAGGCAAAAGGTTCCACCGGTCTACCCTCGTTTGATCCGTGGCGGGAGCCTACTCCTAAATGTCCAGCACATTTCTCTAAGTGTTATCGCATGCAACATGGACGGTCACACCCGGGAGCAAGGTTTTCCATCTAGGGGCAATCCACCACCCTTGTGAATGTATGCTAGGGCCACACGCATGTTCCCGTGGCATCCCGGCACTCGGGCGGTCCTTTTCCGACAAAACCCTAATCCGAGGGCCCCGCGGGTCTACCCCCGTACCTTTTTCCGTACTAGGGTTGAACAATGCACTCTCTTGGTGGTTTAGGTTTGTTTAGGTCATATCTACATGGAAAACCAAAGATATGCCAAAGGTTCCACCGGTGTACCCTCGTTTGATCCGCGGCGGGAGCCTACTCATAGATGTCCGACACACGTCTCTAAGTGTTATCGCATGCAACGTGGACGGTCACACCCGGGAGCTTGGTTTTCCATCTAGGGGCAATCCACCTACCTTGTGCATGTATGCTAGGGCCACACGCATGTTCCCGTGGCATCCCGGCACTCGGGCGGTCCTTTTCCGACGAAACCCTAATCCGAGGTCCCCGCGGGTTTACCCCCGTATCATTTTCCGTACTAGGGTTGAACAATGCACTCTCTTGGTGGTTTAGGTTTGTTTAGGTCATATCTACATGGAAAATCAAAGATATGCCAAAGGTTCCACCGGTGTACCCTCGTTTGATCCGCGGCGGGAGCCTACTCCTACATGTCCAACACATGTCTCTAAGTGTTATCGCATGCAACGTGGACGGTCACACCCGGGAGCTAGGTTTTGCATCTAGGGGCAATCCACCTACCTTGTGCATGTATGCTAGGGCCACACGCATGTTCCCGTGGCATCCCGGCACTCGGGCGGTCCTTTTCCGACGAAACCTTAATCCGAGGGCCCCGCGGGTCTACCCCCGTACCATTCTCTGTACGAGGGTTGAACGATGCACTCTCTTGGTGGTTTAGGTTTTTTTAGGTCATATCTACATGGAAAACCAAGGATATGCCAAAGGTTCCACCGGTCTACCCTCATTTGATCCGCGGCGGGAGCCTACTCCTACATGTCCAGCACACTTCTCTAAGTGTTATCGCATGCAACATGGAAGGTCACACCCGGGAGCTAGGTTTTGCATCTAGGGGCAATCCACCACCCTTGTGCATGTATGCTAGGGCCACACGCATGTTCCCGTGGCATCCCGGCACTCGGGCAGTCCTTTTCCGATGAAACCCTAATCCGAGGGCCCCGCGGGTCTACCCCCGTAGCATTTTCCGTACTAGGGTTGAACAATGCACTCTCTTGGTGGTTTAGGTTTGTTTAGGTCATATCTACATGGAAACCAAGGATATGCCAAAGGTTCCACCGGTCTACCCTCGTTTGATCCGCGGCGGGAGCCTACTCCTACATGTCCAACACACGTCTCTAAGTGTTATCGCATGCAACATGGACGATCACACCCGGGAGCTAGGTTTTCCATCTAGGGACAATCCACCTACCTTGTGCATGTATGATAGGGCCACACGCATGTTCCCGTGGCATCCCGGCACTCGTGCGGTCCTTTTCCGACGAAACCATAATCCGAGGGCCCCGCGGGTCTACCCCCGTAGCATTCTCTATACGAGGGTTGAACGATGCACTCTCTTGGTGGTTTAGGTTTGTTTAGGTCATATCTACATGTAAAACCAAGGATAGGCCAAAGGTTCCACCGGTCTACCCTCGTTTGATCCGCGGCGGGAGCCTACTCCTACATGTCCAGCACACTTCTCTAAGTGTTATCGCATGCAACATGGACGGTCACACCCAGGAGCTAGGTTTTCCATCTAGGGGCAATCCACCACCCTTGTGCATGTAGGCTAGGGCCACACGCATGTTCCCGTGGCATCCCGGCACTCGAGCGGTCTTTTTCCGGCGAAACACTAATCCGACGGCCCCGCGGGTCTACCCCCGTAGCATTCTCCGTACGAGTGTTGAACAATGCACTCTCTTGGTGGTTTAGGTTTGTTTATGTCATATCTACATGGAAAACCAAGGATAGGCCAAAGGTTCCACCGGTCTACCCTCGTTTGATCCGCGGCGGGAGCCTACTCCTACATGTCCAACACACTTCTCTAAGTGTTATCGCATGCAACGTGGACGGTCACACCCGGGAGCTAGGTGTTCCATCTAGGGGCAATCCACCTACCTTGTGCATGTATGATAGGGCCACACGCATGTTCCCGTGGCATTCCGGCACTCGGGCGGTCCTTTTCCGATGAAACCCTAATCCGAGGGCCCCGCGGGTCTACTCCCATAGCATTCTCTGTATGAGGGTTGAACGATGCACTCTCTTGGTGGTTTAGGTTTGTTTAGGTCATATATACATGGAGAACGAAGGATAGGCCAAAGGTTCCACCGGTCTACCCTCGTTTGATCCGTGGCGGGAGCCTACTCCTACATGTCCAACACACTTCTCTAAGTGTTATCGCATGCAACGTGGACGGTCACACCCGGGAGCTAGGTTTTCCATCTAGGGGCAATCCACCACCCTTGTGCATGTATACTCGGGCCACACGCATGATTCTGTGGCATCCCGACACTCGAGCGGTCCTTTTCCGACGAAACCCTAATCCGAGGGCCCCGCGGGTCTACCCCCGTAGCATTCTCTGTACGAGGGTTCAACAATGCACTCTCTTGGTGGTTTAGGTTTGTTTAGGTCATATATACATGGAAAACCAAGGATAGGCCAAAGGTTCCGCCGGTCTACCCTCGTTTGATCCGTGGCGGGAGCCTACTCCTACATGTCCAGCACACTTCTCTAAGTGTTATCGCATGGAACGTGGACGGTCACACCCGGGAGCTAGGTTTTCCATCTAGGGGCAATCCACCTCCCTTGTGCATGTATACTAGGGCCACACGCATGTTAGCGTGGCTTCCCGACACTCGAGCGGTCCTTTTCCGACGAAACCCTAATTCGAGGGCCCCGCGGGTCTACCCCCGTAGCATTCTCCGTACGAGGGTTGAACAATGCACTCTCTTGGTGGTTTAGGTTTGTTTAGGTCATATATACATGGAAAACCAAGGATAGGCCAAAGGTTCCACTAGTCTACCCTCGTTTGATCCGTGGCGGGAACCTACTCCTACATGTCCAGCACACTTCTCTAAGTGTTATCGCATGCAACATGGACGGTCACACCCGGGAGCTAGGTTTTCCATCTAGGGGAAATCCACCACCCTTTTGCATGTATGCTAGGGCCACACGCATGTTCCCGTGGCATCCCGGCACTCGGGCGGTCCTTTTCCGATGAAACCCTAATTCGAGGGCCCCGCGGGTCTAAAACCCGTAGCATTCTCCGTACGAGGGTTGAACAATGCACTCTCTTGGTGGTTTAGGTTTTTTTAGATCATATCTACATGGAAAACCAAGGATAGGCCAAAGGTTCCACCGTTCTACCCTCGTTTGATCCGCGGCGGGAGCCTACTCCTACATGTGTCCAGCACACTTCTATAAGTGTTATCGCATGCAACGTGGACGGTCACACCCGGGAGCTAGGTTTTCCATCTAGGGGCAATCGACCACCCTTGTGCATGTATGCTAGGGCCACACGCATGTTCCCGTGCATCCCGGCACTCGGGCGGTCCTTTTCCGACGAAGCCCTAATCCGAGGGCCCCGTGGGTCTACCCCCGTAGCATTCTCTGTACGAGGGTTGAACGATGCACTCTCTTGGTGGTTTAGGTTTGTTTAGGTCATAGCTACATGGAAAACCAAGGATAGGCCAAAGGTTCCACCGGTCTACCCTCGTTTGATCCCCGGCGGGAGCCTACTCCTACATGTCCAGCACACTTCTCTAAGTGTTATAGCATGCAACATGGACGGTCACACCCGGGAGCTAGGTTTTCCATCTAGGGGCAATACACCACCCTTGTGCATGTATGCTAGGGCCACACGCATGTTCCCGTGGCATCCCGGCACTCGAGAGGGCCTTTTCTGACGAAACCCTAATCCGAGGGCCCCGCTGGTCTACCCCCGTAGCATTCTCCATACGAGGGTTGAACGATGCACTCTCTTGGTGGTTTAGGTTAGTTTTGGTCATATACACATGGAAAACCAAGGATAGGCCAAAGGTTCCACCAGTCTACCCTCGTTTGATCCGTGGCGGGAGCCTACTCCTACATGTCCAACACACTTCTCTAAGTGTTATCGCATGCAACGTGGACGGTCACACCCGGGAGCTAGGTTTTCCATCTAGGGGAAATCCACCACCCTTGTGCATGTATAATCGGGCCACACGCATGATTCTGTGGCATCCCGACACTCGAGTGTTCCTTTTCCGACGAAACCCTAATTCGAGGGCCCCGCGGGTCTACACCCATAGCATTCTCCGTAGGAGGGTTGAACAATGCACTCTCTTGGTGGTTTAGGTTTGTTTAGGTCATATATACATGGAAAACCAAGGATAGGCAAAAGGTTCCACCGGTCTACCCTCGTTTGATCCGCGGCGGGAGCCTACTCCTACATGTCCAGCACACTTCTCTAAGTGTTATCGCATGCAACGTGGACGGTCACACCCGGGAGCTAGGTTTTCCATCTAGGGGCAATCCACCACCCTTGTGCATGTATGCTAGGTCCACACGCATGTTCCCGTGGCATCCCGGCACTCGGGCGGTCCTTTTCCGACGAAACCCTAATCCGAGGGCCCCGCGGGTCTACCCCCGTAGCATTCTCTGTACGAGGGTTGAACGATGCACTCTCTTGGTGGTTTAGGTTTGTTTAGGTCATATCTACATGGAAAACCAAGGATAGGCCAAAGGTCCCACCGGTCTACCCTCGTTTGATCCACGGCGGGAGCCTACTCCTACATGTCCAGCACACTTCTCTAAGTGTTATCGCATGCAACGTGGACGGTCACACCCGGGAGCTAGGTTTTCCATCTAGGGAAATCCACCACTCTTGTGCATGTAGGCTAGGGCCACACGCATGTTCCCGTGGCATCCCGGCACTCGAGCGGTCCTTTTCCGGCGAAACCCAAATCCGAGGGCCACGCGGGTCTACCCCCGTAGCATTCTCCGTACTAGGGTTGAACAATGCACTCTCTTGGTGGTTTATGTTTGTTTAGGTCATATCTACATGGAAAACCAAAGATATGCCAAAGGTTCCACCGGTGTACCCTCGTTTGATACGCGGCGGGAGCCTACTCCTACATGTCCAACACACGTCTCTAAGTGTTATCGCATGCAACGTGGACGGTCACACCCGGGTGCTAGGTTTTCCATCTAGGGGCAATCCACCTACCTTGTGCATGTATGCTAGGGCCACACGCATGTTCCCGTGGCATCCTGGCACTCGGGCGGTCCTTTTTCGACGAAACCCTAATCCGAGGGCCCCGCGGGTCTACCCCCGTAGCATTCTCTGTACGAGGGTTGAACGATGCACTCTCTTGGTGGTTTAGGTTTGTTTAGGTCATATCTACATGGAAAATCAAAGATATGCCAAAGGTTCCACCGGTGTACCCTCGTTTGATCCGCGGCGGGAGCCTACTCCTACATGTCCAACACACTTCTCTAAGTGTTATCGCATGCAACGTGGACGGTCACACCCGGGAGCTAGGTTTTCAATCTAGGGGCAATCCACCACGCTTATGCATGTATACTCGGGCCACACGCATGATTCTGTGGCATCCCGACACTCGAGTGTTCCTTTTCCGACGAAACCCTAATTCGAGGGCCCCGCGGGTCTCCACCCGTAGCATTCTCCGTACGAGGGTTGAACAATGCACTCTCTTGGTGGTTTAGGTTCGTTTAGGTCATATCTACATGGAAAACCAAGGATGGCAAAAGGTTCCACCGGTCTACCCTCGTTTGATCCGCAGCGGGAGCCTACTCCTACATGTCCAGCACACTTCTCTAAGTGTTATCGCATGCAACGTGGACGGTCACACCCGGGAGCTAGGTTTTCCATCTAGGGGCAATCCACCACCCTTGTTCATGTATGCTAGGGCCACACACATATTCCCGTGGCATCCCGGCACTAGGGCGGTCCTTTTCCGACGAAACCCTAATCCGAGGGCCCCGTGGGTCTACCCCCGTATCATTTTCCGTACTAGGGTTGAACAATGCACTCTCTTGGTGGTTTAGGTTTGTTTAGGTCATATATACATGGAAAACCAAAGATATGCCAAAGGTTCCACCGGTGTACCCTCGTTTGATCCGCGGCGGGAGCCTACTCCTACATGTCCAACACACGTCTCTAAGTGTTATCGCATGAAACATGGACGGTCACACCCGGGTGCTAGGTTTTCCATCTAGGGGCAATCCACCTACCTTGTGCATGTATGCTAGGGCCACACGCATGTTCCCGTGGCATCCCGGCACTCGGGCGGTCCTTTTCCGACGAAACCCTAATCCGAGGGCCCCGCGGGTCTACCCCCGCAGCATTCTCTGCACAAGGGTTGAACAATGCACTCTCTTGGTGGTTTAGGTTTGTTTAGGTCATATCTACATGGAAAACCAAGGATAGGCCAAAGGTTCCACCGGTCTACCTCGTTTGATCCGCGGCGGGAGCCTACTCCTACATGTCCAGCACACTTCTCTAAGTGTTATCGCATGCAACATGGACGGTCACACCCGGGAGCTAGGTTTTCCATATAGGGGCAATCAACCACCCTTGTGCATGTAGGCTAGGGTCACACGCATGTTCCCGTGGCATCCCGGCACTCGAGCGGTCCTTTTACGGCGAAACCCTAATCCGAGGGCCCCTCGGGTCTACCCCCGTAGCATTCTCCGTACGAGTGTTGAACAATGCACTCTCTTTGTGGTTTAGGTTTGTTTAGGTCATATCTACATGGAAAACCAAGGATAGGCCAAAGGTTCCACCGGTCTATCCTCGTTTGATCCGCAGCGGGAGCCTACTCCTACATGTCCAACACACTTCTCTAAGTGTTATCGCATGCAACATGGACGGTCACACCTGGGAGCTAGGTTTTCTATCTAGGGGCAATCCACCACCCTTGTGCATGTATACTCGGGCCACACGCATGATTCTGTGGCATCCCGACACTCGAGTGTTCCTTTTTGACGAAACCCTAATTCGAGGGCCCCGCGGGTCTACACCCGTAGCATTCTCCGTACGAGGGTTGAACAATGCACTCTCTTGGTGGTTTAGGTTTGTTTAGGTCATATCTACATGGCAAACCAAGGATAGGAAAAAGGTTCCACCGGTCTACCCTCGTTTGATCCGCGGCGGGAGCCTACTCCTACATGTCCAACACACGTCTCTAAGTGTTATCGCATGCAACATGGACGGTCACACCCAGGAGCTAGGTTTTCCATCTAGGGGCAATCCACAACCCTTGTGCATGTATGATAGGGCCACACGAATGTTACCGTGGCATCCCGGCACTCGGGCGGTCCTTTTCCGACGAAACCCTAATCCGAGGGCCCCGCGGGTCTACCCCCGTATCATTTTCCGTACTAGGGTTGAACAATGCACTCTCTTGGTGGTTTAGGTTTGTTTAGGTCATATCTACATGGAAAACCAAAGATATGCCAACGGTTCCACCGGTGTACCCTCGTTTGATCCGCGGCGGGAGCCTACTCCTACATGTCCAACACACGTCTCTAAGTGTTATGGCATGCAACGTGGACGGTCACACCCGGGAGCTAGGTTTTCCATCTAGGGGTAATCCACCTACCTTGTGCATGTATGATAGGGCCACACGCATGTTCCCGTGGCATCCCGGCACTCGGGCGGTCCTTTTCCGACAAAACCCTAATCTGAGGGCCCCGCGGGTCTACCCCCGTAGCATTCTCTGTACGAGGGTTGAACGATGCACTCTCTTGGTGGTTTAGGTTTGTTTAGGTCATATCTACATGGAAAACCAAGGATATGCCAAAGGTTCCACCGGTCTACCCTCGTTTGATCCGCGGCGGGAGCCTACTCCTACATGTCCAGCACACTTCTCTAAGTGTTATCGCATGCAACGTGGACGGTCACACCCGGGAGCTAGGTTTTCCATCTAGGGGCAATCCACCACCCTTGTGCATGTAGGCTAGGGCCACACGCATGTTCCCGTGGCATCCCGGCACTCGAGCGGTCCTTTTCCGGCGAAACCCTAATCCGAGGGCCCCTCGGGTCTACCCCCGTAGCATTCTCCGTACGAGTGTTGAACAATGCACTCTCTTTGTGGTTTAGGTTTGATTAGGTCATATCTACATGGAAAACCAAGGATAGGCCAAAGGTTCCACCGGTCTATCCTCGTTTGATCCGCAGCGGGAGCCTACTCCTACATGTCTAACACACTTCTCTAAGTGTTATCGCATGCAACATGGACGGTCACACCCGGGAGCTAGGTTTTCTATCTAGGGGCAATCCACCACCCTTGTGCATGTATACTCGGGCCACACGCATGATTCTGTGGCATCCCGACACTCGAGTGTTCCTTTTTTGACGAAACCCTAATTCGAGGGCCCCGCGGGTCTACACCCGTAGCATTCTCCGTACGAGGGTTGAAAATGCACTCTCTTGGTGGTTTAGGTTTGTTTAGGTCATATATACATGGAAAACCAAGGATAGGCAAAAGGTTCCACCGGTCTACCCTCGTTTGATCCGCGGCGGGAGCCTACTCCTACATGTCCAACACACGTCTCTAAGTGTTATCGCATGCAACGTGGACGGTCACACCCAGGAGCTAGGTTTTCCATCTAGGGGCAATCCACAACCCTTGTGCATGTATGATAGGGCCACACGAATGTTACCGTGGCATCCCGGCACTCGGGCGGTCCTTTTCCGATGAAACCCTAATCCGAGGGCCCCGCGGGTCTACCCCCGTATCATTTTCCGTACTAGGGTTGAACAATGCACTCTCTTGGTGGTTTAGGTTTGTTTAGGTCATATCTACATGGAAAACCAAAGATATGCCAACGGTTCCACCGGTGTACCCTCGTTTGATCCGCGGCGGGAGCCTACTCCTACATGTCCAACACACGTCTCTAAGTGTTATCGCATGCAACGTGGACGGTCACACCCGGGAGCTAGGTTTTCCATCTAGGGGTAATCCACCTACCTTGTGCATGTATGCTAGGGCCACACGCATGTTCCCGTGGCATCCCGGCACTCGGGCGGTCCTTTTCCGACAAAACCCTAATCTGAGGGCCCCGCGGGTCTACCCCCGTAGCATTCTCTGTACGAGGGTTGAACGATGCACTCTCTTGGTGGTTTAGGTTTGTTTAGGTCATATCTACATGGAAAACCAAGGATATGCCAAAGGTTCCACCGGTCTACCCTCGTTTGATCCGCGGCGGGAGCCTACTCCTACATGTCCAGCACACTTCTCTAAGTGTTATCGCATGCAACGTGGACGGTCACACCCGGGAGCTAGGTTTTCCATCTAGGGGCAATCCACCACCCTTGTGCATGTAGGCTAGGGCCACACGCATGTTCCCGTGGCATCCCGGCACTCGAGCGGTCCTTTTCCGGCGAAACCCTAATCCGAGGGCCCCTCGGGTCTACCCCCGTAGCATTCTCCGTACGAGTGTTGAACAATGCACTCTCTTTGTGGTTTAGGTTTGTTTAGGTCATATCTACATGGAAAACCAAGGATAGGCCAAAGGTTCCACCGGTCTATCCTCGTTTGATCCGCAGCGGGAGCCTACTCCTACATGTCCAACACACTTCTCTAAGTGTTATCGCATGCAACATGGACGGTCACACCCGGGAGCTAGGTTTTCTATCTAGGGGCAATCCACCACCCTTGTGCATGTATACTCGGGCCACACGCATGATTCTGTGGCATCCCGACACTCGAGTGTTCCTTTTTCGACGAAACCCTAATTCGAGGGCCCCGCGGGTCTACACCCGTAGCATTCTCCGTACGAGGGTTGAACAATGCACTCTCTTGGTGGTTTAGGTTTGTTTAGGTCATATCTACATGGAAAACCAAGGATAGGCAAAAGGTTCCACCGGTCTACCCTCGTTTGATCCGCGGCGGGAGCCTACTCCTACATGTCCAACACACGTCTCTAAGTGTTATCGCATGCAACGTGGACGGTCACACCCGGGAGCTAGGTTTTCCATCTAGGGGCAATCCACAACCCTTGTGCATGTATGATAGGGCCACACGCATGTTACCGTGGCATCCCGGCACTCAGGCGGTCCTTTTCCGACGAAACCCTAATCCGAGGGCCCCGCGGGTCTACCCCCATATCATTTTCCGTACTAGGGTTGAACAATGCACTCTCTTGGTGGTTTAGGTTTGTTTAGGTCATATCTACATGGAAAACCAAAGATATGCCAACGGTTCCACCGGTGTACCCTCGTTTGATCCGCGGCGGGAGCCTACTCCTACATGTCCAACACACGTCTCTAAGTGTTATCGCATGCAACATGGACGGTCACACCCGGGAGCTAGGTTTTCCATCTAGGGGTAATCCACCTACCTTGTGCATGTATGCTAGGGCCACACGCATGTTCCCGTGGCATCCCGGCACTCGGGCGGTCCTTTTCCGACAAAACCCTAATCCGAGGGCCCCACGGGTCTACCCCCGTAGCATTCTCTGTACGAGGGTTGAACGATGCACTCTCTTGGTGGTTTAGGTTTGTTTAGGTCATATCTACATGGAAAACCAAGGATATGCCAAAGGTTCCACCGGTCTACCCTCGTTTGATCCGCGGCGGGAGCCTACTCCTACATGTCTAGCACACTTCTCTAAGTGTTATCGCATGCAACGTGGACGGTCACACCCGGGAGCTAGGTTTTCCATCTAGGGGCAATCCACCACCCTTGTGCATGTATTCTAGGGCCACACGCATGTTCCCGTGGCATCCCGGCACTCGAGCGGTCCTTTTCCGGCGAAACCCTAATCCGAGGGCCCCTCGGGTCTACCCCCGTAGCATTCTCCGTACGAGTGCTGAACAATGCACTCTCTTTTTGATTTAGGTTTGTTTAGGTCATATCTACATGGAAAACCAAGGATAGGCCAAAGGTTCCACCGGTCTATCCTCGGTTGATCCGCGGCGGGAGCCTACTCCTACATGTCCAACACACTTCTCTAAGTGTTATCGCATGCAACATGGACGGTCACACCCGGGAGCTAGGTGTTCCATCTAGGGGCAATGCACCTACCTTGTGCATGTATGCTAGGGCCACACGCATGTTCCTGTGGCATTCCGGCACTCGGGCGGTCCTTTTCCGATGAAACCCTAATCCGAGGGCCCCGCGGGTCTACCCCCGTAGCATTCTCTGTATGAGGGTTGAACGATGCACTCTCTTGATGGTTTAGGTTTGTTTAGGTCATATATACATGGAAAACCAAGGATAGGCCAAAGGTTCCACCGGTCTACCCTCGTTTGATCCGTGGTGGGAGCCTACTCCTACATGTCCAGCACACTTCTCTAAGTGTTATCGCATGAAACGTGGACGGTCACACCCGGGAGCTAGGTTTTCCATCTAGGGGCAATCCAGCACCCTTGTGCGTGTATATTAGGGCCACACGCATGATCCCGTGGCATCCCAGCACTTGGGAGGTCCTTTTCCGACGAAACCCTAATTCGAGGGCCCCGCGGGTCTACCCCCGTAGCATTCTCCGTACGAGGGTTGAACAATGCACTCTCTTGGTGGTTTAGGTTTGTTTAGGTCATATATACATGGAAAACCAAGGATAGGCAAAAGGTTCCACCGGTCTACCCTCGTTTGATCCGCGGCGGGAGCCTACTCCTACATGTCGAGCACACTTCTCTAAGTGTTATGGCATGCAACATGGACGGTCACACCCGGTAGCTAGGTGTTCCATCTAGGGGCAATCCACCACCCTTGTGCATGTATGCTAGGGCCACACGCATGTTACCGTGGCATCCCGGCACTCGGGCGGTCCTTTTCCGACAAATCCTAATTCGAAGGCCCCGCGGGTCTACCCCCCTAACATTCTCCGTACGAGGGTTGAATAATGCACTATCTCGGTGGTTTAGGTTTGTTTAGATCATATCTACATGGAAACCAAGGATAGGCCAAAGGTTCCACCGGTCTACCCTCGTTTGATCCGCGGCGGGAGCCTACTCCTACATGTCCAACACACTTCTCTAAGTGTTATCGCATGCAACGTGGGCGGTCACACCCGGGAGCTAGGTTTTCCATCTAGGGGCAATCCACCACCCTTGTGCTTGTATGCTAGGGCCACACGCATGTTCCCGTGGCATCTCGGCACTCGGGCGGTCCTTTTCCGCCGAAACCCTAATCCGAGGGCCCCGCGGGTCTACCCCCATAGCATTTTCCGTACTAGGGTTGAACAATGCACTCCCTTGGTGGTTTAGGTTTGTTTAGGTCATATCTACATGGAAAACCAAGGATAGGCCAAAGGTTCCACCGGTCTACCCTCGTTTGATCCGCGGCGGGAGCCTACTCCTACATGTCCAACACACGTCTCTAAGTGTTATCGCATGCAACGTGGACGGTCACACCCGGGAGCTAGGTTTTCCATCTAGGGGCAATCCACCTACCTTGTGCATGTATTCTAGGGCCACACGCATGTTCCCGTGGCATTCCGGCACTCAGGCGGTCCTTTTCCGATGAAACCCTAATCCGAGGGCCCTGCGGGTCTACCCCCGTAGCATTCTCTGTATGAGGGTTGAACGATGCACTCTCTTGGTGGTTTAGGTTTGTTTAGGTCATATATACATGGAAAACCAAGGATAGGCCAAAGGTTCCACCGGTCTACCCTCGTTTGATCCGTGGTGGGAGCCTACTCCTACATGTCCAACACACTTCTCTAAGTGTTATCGCATGCAACGTGGACGGTCACACCCGGTAGCTAGGTTTTCCATCTAGGGGAAATCCATCACCCTTGTGCGTGTATATTAGGGCCACACGCATGATCCCGTGGCATCACGACACTCGAGCGGTCCTTTTCCGACGAAACCCTAATTCGAGGGCCCCGCGGGTCTACCCCTGTAGCATTCTCCGTACGAGGGTTGAACAATACACTCTCTTGGTGGTTTAGGTTTGTTTAGGTCATATCTACATGGAAAACCAAGGATAGGCAAAAGGTTCCACCGGTCTACCCTTGTTTGATCCGCGGCGGGAGCCTACTCCTACATGTCCAGTACACTTCTCTAAGTGTTATGGCATGCAACGTGGACGGTCACACCCGGTAGCTAGGTGTTCCATCTAGGGGAAATCCACCACCCTTGTGCATGTATGCTAGGGCCACACGCATGTTACCGTGGCATCCCGGCACTCGGGCGGTCCTTTTCCGACAAAACCCTAATTCGAGGGCCCCGCGGGTCTACCCCCGTAGCATTCTCCGTACGAGGGTTGAATAATGCACTATTTCGGTGGTTTAGGTTTTTTTAGGTCATATCTACATGGAAACCAAGGATAGGCCAAAGGTTCCACCGGTCTACCCTCGTTTGATCCGCGACGCGAGCCTACTCCTACATGTCCAGCACACTTCTCTAAGTGTTATCGCATGCAACGTGAGCGGTCACACCCGGGAGCTAGGTTTTAAATCTAGGGGCAATCCACCACCCTTGTGCATGTATGCTAGGGCCACACGCATGTTCCCGTGGCATCTCGGCACTCGGGCGGTCCTTTTCCGACGAAACCCTAATCAGAGGGCCCCGCGGGTCTACCCCCATAGCATTTTCCGTACTAGGGTTGAACAATGCACTCTCTTGTTGGTTTAGGTTTGTTTAGGTCATATCTACATGGAAAACCAAGGATAGGCCAAAGGTTCCACCGGTCTACCCTTGTTTGATCCGCGGCGGGAGCCTACTCCTACATGTCCAAAACACGTCTCTAAGTGTTATCGCATGCAACGTGGACGGTCACACCCAGGAGCTAGGTTTTCCATCTAGGGGCAATCCACCTACCTTGTGCATGTATGCTAGGGCCACACGCATGTTCCCGTGGCATCCCGGCACTCGGGCTGTCCTTTTCCGATGAAACCCTAATCCGAGAGCCCCGCGGGTCTACCCCCGTAGCATTCTCTGTACGATGTTTGAACGATGAACTCTCTTGGTGGTTTAGGTTTGTTTAGGTCATATCTAAATGGAAAACCAAGGATAGGCCAAAGGTTCCACCGGTCTACCCTTGTTTGATCCGCGGCGGGAGCCTACTCCTACATGTCCAGCACACTTCTCTAAGTGTTATCGCATGCAACGTGGACGGTCACACCAGGGAGCTAGGTTTTCCATCTAGGGGCAATCCACCACCCTTGTGCATGTATGCTAGGGCCACACGCATGTTCCCGTGGCATCCCGGCACTCGAGCGGTCCTTTTCCGGCGAAACCCTAATCCGAGGGCCCCGCGGGTCTACCCCCGTAGCATTCTCCGTACGAGTGTTGAACAATGCACTCTCTTGGTGGTTTAGGTTTTTTTAGGTCATATCTACATGGAAAACCAAGGATAGGCCAAAGGTTCCACCGGTCTACCCTCGTTTGATCCGCGGCGGGAGCCTACTCCTACATGTCTAACACACTTCTCTAAGTGTTATCGCATGCAACGTGGACGGTCACACCCGGGAGCTAGGTGTTCCATCTAGGGGCAATCCACCTATCTTGTGCATGTATGCTAGGGCCACACGCATGTTCCCGTGGCATTCCGGCACTCGGGCGGTCCTTTTCGGATGAAACCCTAATCGGAGGGCCCCGCGGGTCTACCCCCGTAGCATTCTCTGTATGAGGGTTGAACGATGCACTCTCTTGGTGGTTTAGGTTTGTTTAGGTCATATATACATGGAAAACCAAGGATAGGCCAAAGGTTCCACCGGTCTACCCTCGTTTGATCCGTGGCGGGAGCCTACTCCTACATGTCCAGCACACTTCTCTAAGTGTTATCGCATGCAACATGGACGGTCACACACGTGAGCTAGGTTTTCCATCTAGAGGCAATCCACCACCCTTGTGCATGTATATTAGTGCCACACGCATGATCCCGTGGCATCCCGACACTCGAGCGGTCCTTTTCCGACGAAACCCTAATTCGAGGGCCCCGCGGGCCTACCCTCGTAGCCTTCTCTGTACGAGGGTTGAACAATGCACTCTCTTGGTGGTTTAGGTTTGTTTAGGTCATATCTACATGGAAAACCAAGGATAGGCAAAAGGTTCCACCGGTCTACCCTCGTTTGATCCGCGGTGGGAGCCTACTCCTACATGTCCAGCACACTTCTCTAAGTGTTTTCGCATGCAACGTGGACGGTCACACCCGGGAGCTAGGTTTTCCATATAGGAGCAATCCACCACCCTTGTGCATGTATGCTAGGGCTACACGCATGTTCCCGTGGCATCCCGGCACTCGGACGGTCCTTTTCCGATGAAACCCTAATTCGAGGGCCCCGCGGGTCTACCCCCGTAGCATTCTCCGTACGAGGGTTGAACAATGCACTATCTTGGTGGCTTAGGTTTGTTTAGGTCATATCTACATGGAAACCAAGGATAGGCCAAAGGTTCCACCGGTCTACCCCCGTTTGATCCGTGGCGGGAGCCTACTCCTACATGTCCAGCACACTTCTCTAAGTGTTATCGCATGCAACGTGGACGGTCACACCCGGGAGCTAGGTTTTCCATCTAGGGGCAATCCACCACCCTTGTGCATGTATACTCGGGCCACACGCATGATTCTGTGGCATCCCGACACTCGAGTGTTCCTTTTCCGGCGAAACCCTAATTCGAGGGCCCCGCTGGTCTACACCCGTAGCATTCTCCGTACGAGGGTTGAACAATGCACTCTCTTGGTGGTTTATGTTTGTTTAGGTCATATCTACATGGAAAACCAAGGATAGGCAAAAGGTTCCACCGGTCTACCCTCGTTTGATCCGCGGCGGGAGCCTACTCCTACATGTCCAGCACACTTCTCTAAGTGTTATCGCATGCAACATGGACGGTCACACCCGGGAGCTAGGTTTTCCATCTAGGGGCAATCCACCACCCTTGTGCATGTATGCTAGGGCCACACGCATGTTCCCGTGGCATCCCGGCACTCGGGCGGTCCTTTTCCGACGAAACCCTAATCCGAGGGCCCCGCTGGTCTACCCCCGTATCATTTTCCGTACTAGGGTTGAACAATGCACTCTATTGGTGGTTTAGGTTTGTTTAGGTCATATCTACATGGAAAACCAAGGATATGCCAAAGGTTCCACCGGTGTACCCTCGTTTGATCCGCGGCGGGAGCCTACTCCTACATGTCCGACACACGTCTCTAAGTGTTATCGCATGCAACGTGGACGGTCAGACCCGGGAGCTAGGTTTTCCATATAGGGGCAATCCACCTACCTTGTGCATGTATGCTAGGGCCACACGCATGTTCCCGTGGCATCCCGACACTCGGGCGGTCCTTTTCCGACGAAACCCTAATCTGAGGGCCCCGCGGGTCTAGCCCCGTAGCATTCTCTGTACGAGGGTTGAACGATGCACTCTGTTGGTTGTTTAGGTTTGTTTAGGTCATATCTACATGGAAAACCAAGGATAGGCCAAAGGTTCCACCGGTCTACCCTCGTTTGATCCGCGGCGGGAGCCTACTCCTACATGTCTAACACACTTCTCTAAGTGTTATCGCATGCCACGTGGACGGTCACACCCGGGAGCTAGGTGTTCCATCTAGGGGCAATCCACCTATCTTGTGCATGTATGCTAGGGCCACACGCATGTTCCCGTGGCATTCCGGCACTCGGGCGGTCCTTTTTGGATGAAACCCTAATCGGAGGGCCCCGCGGGTCTACCCCCGTAGCATTCTCTGTATGAGGGTTGAACGATGCACTCTCTTGGTGGTTTAGGTTTGTTTAGGTCATATATACATGGAAAACAAAGGATAGGCCAAAGGTTCCACCGGTCTACCCTCGTTTGATCCGTGGCGGGAGCCTACTCCTACATGTCCAGCACACTTCTCTAAGTGTTATCGCATGCAACATGGACGGTCACACCCGGGAGCTAGGTTTTCCATCTAGAGGCAATCCACCACCCTTTTGCATGTATACTAGTGCCACACGCATGATCCCGTGGCATCCCGACACTCGAGCGGTCCTTTTCCGACGAAACCCTAATTCGAGGGCCCCGCGGGTCTACCCCCGTAGCCTTCTCTGTACGAGGGTTGAACAATGCACTCTCTTGGTGGTTTAGGTTTGTTTAGGTCATATATACATGGAAAACCAAGGATAGGCAAAAGGTTCCACCGGTCTACCCTCGTTTGATCCGCGGTGGGACCCTACTCCTACATGTCCAGCACACTTCTCTAAGTGTTATCGCATGCAACATGGACGGTCACACCCGGGAGCTAGGTTTTCCATATAGGAGCAATCCACCACCCTTGTGCATGTATGCTAGGGCGACACGCACATTCCCGTGGCATCCCGGCACTCGGACGGTCCTTTTCCGATGAAACCCTAATTCGAGGGCCCCGCGGGTCTACCCCCGTAGCATTCTCCGTACGAGGGTTGAACAATGCACTATCTTGGTGGTTTAGGTTTGTTTAGGTCATATCTACATGGAAACCAAGGATAGGCCAAAGGTTCCACCGGTCTACCCCCGTTTGATCCGTGACGGGAGCCTACTCCTACATGTCCAGCACACTTCTCTAAGTGTTATCGCATGCAACGTGGAAGGTCACACCCGGGAGCTAGGTTTTCCATCTAGGGGAAATCCACCACCCTTGTGCATGTATAATCGGGCCACACGCATGATTCTGTGGCATCCCAACACTCGAGTGTTCCTTTTCCGACGAAACCCTAATTCGAGGGCCCCGCGGGTCTACACCCGTAGCATTCTCCGTACGAGGGTTGAAAAATGCACTCTCTTGGTGGTTTATGTTTGTTTAGGTCATATCTACATGGAAAACCAAGGATAGGCAAAAGGTTCCACCGGTCTACCCTCGTTTGATCCGCGGCGGGAGCCTACTCCTACATGTCCAGCACACTTCTCTAAGTGTTATCGCATGCAACATGGACGGTCACACCCGGGAGCTAGGTTTTCCATCTAGGGGCAATCCACCACCCTTGTGCATGTATGCTAGGGCCACACGCATGTTCCCGTGGCATCCCGGCACTCGGGCGGTCCTTTTCCGACGAAACCCTAATCCGAGGGCCCCGCGGGTCTAGCCCCGTAGCATTCTCTGTACGAGGGTTGAACGATGCACTCTCTTGGTTGTTTAGGTTTGTTTAGGTCATATCTACATGGAAAACCAAGGATAGGCCAAAGGTTCCACCGGTCTACCCTCGTTTGATCCGCGGCGGGAGCCTACTCCTACATGTCCAGCACACTTCTCTAAGTGTTATCGCATGCAACATGGACGGTCACACCCGGGAGCTAGGTTTTCCATCTAGGGGCAATCCACCACCCTTGTGCATGTATGCTAGGGCCACACGCATGTTCCCGTGGCATCCCGGCACTCGAGCGGTCCTTTTCCGGCGAAACCCTAATCCGAGGGCCCCGCGGGTCTACCCCCGTAGCATTCTCCGTACGAGTGTTGAACAATGCACTCTCTTGGTGGTTGAGGTTTGTTTAGGTCATATCTACATGGAAAACCAAGGATAGGCCAAAGGTTCCACCGGTCTACCCTCGTTTGATCCGCGGCGGGAGCCTACTCCTACATGTCTAACACACTTCTCTAAGTGTTATCGCATGCCACGTGGACGGTCACACCCGGGAGCTAGGTTTTCAATCTAGGGGCAATCCACCACCCTTGTGCATGTATGCTAGGGCCACACGCATGTTCCCGTGGCATCTCGGCACTCGGGCGGTCCTTTTCCGACGAAACCCTAATCAGAGGGCCCCGCGGGTCTACCCCCATAGCATTTTCCGTACTAGGGTTGAACAATGCACTCTCTTGGTGGTTTAGGTTTGTTTAGGTCATATCTACATGGAAAACCAAGGATAGGCCAAAGGTTCCACCGGTCTACCCTTGTTTGATCCGCGGCGGGAGCCTACTCCTACATGTCCAACACACGTCTCTAAGTGTTATCGCATGCAACGTGGACGGTCACACCCAGGAGATAGGTTTTCCATCTAGGGGCAATCCACCTACCTTGTGCATGTATGCTAGGGCCACACGCATGTTCCCGTGGCATCCCGGCACTCGGGCTGTCCTTTTCCGACGAAACCCTAATCCGAGAGCCCCGCGGATCTACCCCCATAGCATTCTCTGTACGAGGGTTGAACGATGAACTCTCTTGGTGGTTTAGGTTTGTTTAGGTCATATCTAAATGGAAAACCAAGGATAGGCCAAAGGTTCCACCGGTCTACCCTTGTTTGATCCGCGGCGGGAGCCTACTCCTACATGTCCAGCACACTTCTCTAAGTGTTATCGCATGCAACATGGACGGTCACACCCGGGAGCTAGGTTTTCCATCTAGGGGCCATCCACCACCCTTGTGCATGTATCCTAGGGTCACACGCATGTTCCCGTCGCATCCCGGCACTCGGGCGGTCCTTTTCCGACGAAACCCTAATCCGAGGGCCCCGCGGGTCTACCCCCGTAGCATTCTCCGTACAAGTGTTGAACAATGCACTCTCTTGGTGGTTTAGGTTTGTTTAGGTCATATCTACATGGAAAACCAAGGATAGGCCAAAGGTTCCACCGGTCTACCCTCGTTTGATCCGCGGCGTGAGCCTACTCCTACATGTCTAACACACTTCTCTAAGTGTTATCGCATGCCACGTGGACGGTCACACCCGGGAGCTAGGTGTTCCATCTAGGGGCAATCCACCTATCTTGTGCATGTATGCTAGGGCCACACGCATGATCCCGTGGCATTCCGGCACTCGGGCGGTCCTTTTCGATGAAACCCTAATCGGAGGGCCCCGCGGGTCTACCCCCGTAGCATTCTCTGTATGAGGGTTGAACGATGCGCTCTCTTGGTGGTTTAGGTTTGTTTAGGTCATATATACATGGAAAACCAAGGATAGGCCAAAGGTTCCACCGGTCTACCCTCGTTTGACCCGTGGCGGGAGCCTACTCCTACATGTCCAGCACACTTCTCTAAGTGTTATCGCATGCAACATGGACGGTCACACCCGGGAGCTAGGTTTTCCATCTAGAGGCAATCGACCACCCTTGTGCATGTATACTAGTGCCACACGCATGATCCCGTGGCATCCCGACACTCGAGCGGTCCTTTTCCGACGAAACCCTAATTCGAGGGCCCCGCGGGTCTACCCCCGTAGCATTCTCTGTACGAGGGTTGACCAATGCACTCTCTTGGTGGTTTAGGTTTGTTTAGGTCATATCTACATGGAAAACCAAGGATAGGCAAAAGGTTCCACCGGTCTACCCTCGTTTGATCCGCGGTGGGAGCCTACTCCTACATGTCCAGCACACTTCTCTAAGTGTTATCGCATGCAACGTGGACGGTCACACCCGGGAGCTAGGTTTTCCATATAGGAGCAATCCACCACCCTTGTGCATGTATGCTAGGGCCACACGCACGTTCTCGTGGCATCCCGGCACTCGGACGGTCCTTTTCTGATGAAACCCTAATTCGAGGGCCCCGCGGGTCTACCCCCGTAGCATTCTCCGTACGAGGGTTGAACAATGCACTATCTTGGTGGTTTAGGTTTGTTTAGGTCATATCTACATGGAAAACCAAGGATAGGCAAAAGGTTCCACCGGTTTACCCTCGTTTGATCCGCGGTGGGAGCCTACTCCTACATGTCCAGCACACTTCTCTAAGTGTTATCGCATGCAACGTGGACGGTCACACCCGGGAGCTAGGTTTTCCATATAGGAGCAATCCACCACCCTTGTGCATGTATGCTAGGGCCACACGCACGTTCTCGTGGCATCCCGGCACTCGGACGGTCCTTTTCCGATGAAACCCTAATTCGAGGGCCCCGCGGGTCTACCCCCGTAGCATTCTCCGTACGAGGGTTGAACAATGCACTATCTTGGTGGTTTAGGTTTGTTTAGGTCATATCTACATGGAAACCAAGGATAGGCCAAAGGTTCCACCGGTCTACCCCCGTTTGATCCGTGGCGGGAGCCTACTCCTACATGTCCAGCACACTTCTCTAAGTGTTATCGCATGCAACGTGGACGGTCACACCCGGGAGCTAGGTTTTCCATCTAGGGGCAATCCACCACCCTTGTGCATGTATACTCGGGCCACACGCATGATTTTGTGGCATCCCGACACTCGAGTGTTCCTTTTCGGACGAAACCCTAATTCGAGGGCCCCGCGGGTCTACACCCGTAGCATTCTCCGTACGAGGGTTGAAGAATGCACTCTCTTGGTGGTTTAGGTTTGTTTAGGTCATATATACATGGAAAACCAAGGATAGGCAAAAGGTTCCACCGGTCTACCCTCGATTGATCCGCGGCGGGAGCCTACTCCTACATGTCCAGCACACTTCTCTAAGTGTTATCGCATGCAACGTGGACGGTCACACCCGGGAGCTAGGTTTTCCATCTAGGGGCAATCCACCGCCCTTGTGCATGTATGCTAGGGCCACACGCATGTTACCGTGGCATCCCGGCACTCGGGCGGTCCTTTTCCGACGAAACCCTAATCTGAGGGCCCCGTGGGTCTACCCCCGTATCATTTTCCGTACTAGGGTTGAACAATGCAATCTCTTGGTGGTTTAGGTTTGTTTAGGTCATATCTACATGGAAAACCAAGGATATGCCAAAGGTTCCACCGGTGTACCCTCGTTTGATCCGCGGCGGGAGCCTACTCCTACATGTCCAACACACGTCTCTAAGTGTTATCGCATGCAACGTGGACGGTCACACCCGGGAGCTAGGTTTTCCATCTAGGGGCAATCCACCTACCTTGCGCATGTATGCTAGGGCCAGACGCATGTTCCGTGGCATCCCGACACTCGGGCGGTCCTTTTCCGACGAAACCCTAATCCGAGGGCCCCGCGGGTCTAGCCACGTAGCATTCTCTGTACGAGGGTTGAACGATGCACTCTCTTGGTTGTTTAGGTTTGTTTAGGTCATATCTACATGGAAAACCAAGGATAGGCCAAAGGTTCCACCGGTCTACCCTCGTTTGATCCGCGGCGGGAGCCTACTCCTACATGTCCAGCACACTTCTCTAAGTGTTATCGCATGCAACGTGGACGGTCACACCCGGGAGCTAGCTTTTCCATCTAGGGGCAATCCACCACCCTTGTGCATGTAGGCTAGGGCCACACACATGTTCCCGTGGCATCCCGGCACTCGAGCGGTCCTTTTCCGGCGAAACCCTAATCCGAGGGCCCCGCGGGTCTACCCCCGTAGCATTCTCCGTACGAGTGTTGAACAATGCACTCTCTTTGTGGTTTAGGTTTTTTTTAGGTCATATCTACATGGAAAACCAAGGATAGGCCAAAGGTTCCACCGGTCTACCCTCGTTTGATCCGCGGCGGGAGCCTACTCCTACATGTCCAACACACTTCTCTAAGTGTTATCGCATGCAACATGGACGGTCACACTCGGGAGCTAGGTGTTCCATCTAGGGGCAATCCACCTACCTTGTGCATGTATGCTAGGGCCACACGCATGTTCCCGTGGCATTCCGGCACTCGGGCGGTCCTTTTCCGATGAAACCCTAATCCGAGGGCCCCGCGGGTCTAACCCCGTAGCATTCTCTGTATGAGGGTTGAACGATGCACTCTCTTGGTGGTTTAGGTTTGTTTAGGTCATATATACATGGAAAACAAAGGATAGGCCAAAGGTTCCACCGGTCTACCCTCGTTTGATCCGTGGTGGGAGCCTACTCCTACATGTCCAGCACACTTCTCTAAGTGTTATCGCATGCAACGTGGACGGTGACACCCGGGAGCTAGGTTTTCCATCTAGGGGCAATCCAGCACCCTTGTGCGTGTATATTAGGGCCACACGCATGATCTCGTGGCATCCCGGTACTCGGGCGGTCCTTTTCCGACGAAACCCTAATTCGAGGGCCCCGCGGGTCTACCCCCGTAGCATTCTCCGTACGAGGGTTGAACAATGCAATCTCTTGGTGGTTTAGGTTTGTTTAGGTTATATCTACATGGAAAACCAAGGATAGGCCAAAGGTTCCACTGGTCTACCCTCCTTTGATCCGCGGCGGGAGCCTACTCCTACATGTCCAACACACGTCTCTAAGTGTTATCGCATGCAACATGGACGGTCACACCCGGGAGCTAGGTTTTCCATCTAGGGGAAATCCACCTACCTTGTGCATGTATGCTAGGGCCACACGCATGTTACCGTGGCATCCTGGCACTCGGGCGGTCTTTTTTTGATGAAACCCTAATCCGAGGGCCCCGCGGGTCTACCCCCGTAGCATTCTCTGTATGAGGGTTGAACGATGCACTCTCTTGGTGGTTTAGGTTTGTTTAGGTCATATATACATGGAAAACCAAGGATAGGCCAAAGGTTCCACCGGTCTACCCTCGTTTGACCCGTGGCGGGAGCCTACTCCTACATGTCCAGCACACTTCTCTGAGTGTTATCGCATGCAACATGGACGGTCACACCCGGGAGCTAGGTTTTCCATCTAGGGGCAATCCACCACCCTTGTGCATGTATACTAGTGCCACATGCATGATCCCGTGGCATCCCGACACTCGAGCGGTCCTTTTCTGATGAAACCCTAATTCGAGGGCCCCGCGGGTCTACCCTCGTAGCATTCTCTGTACGAGGGTTGAAAAATGCACTCTCTTGGTGGTTTAGGTTTGTTTAGGTCATATCTACATGGAAAACCAAGGATAGGCAAAAGGTTCCACCGGTCTACCCTCGTTTGATCCGCGGTGGGAGCCTACTCCTACATGTCCAGCACACTTCTCTAAGTGTTATCGCATGCAACGTGGACGGTCACACCCGGGAGCTAGGTTTTCCATATAGGATCAATCCACCACCCTTGTGCATGTATGCTAAGGTCACACGCACGTTCCCGTGGCATCCCGGCACTCGGACGGTCCTTTTCCGATGAAACCCTAATTCGAGGGCCCCGCGGGTCTACCCCGTAGCATTCTCCGTACAAGGGTTGAACAATGCACTATCTTGGTGGTTTAGGTTTGTTTAAGTCATATCTACATGGAAACCAAGGATAGGCCAAAGGTTCCACCGGTCTACCCTCGTTTGATCCGTGGCGGGAGCCTACTCCTACATGTCCAGCACACTTCTCTAAGTGTTATCGCATGCAACATGGACGGTCACACCCGGGAGCTAGGTTTTCCATCTAGGGGCAATCCACCATCCTTGTGCATGTATACTCGGGCCACATGCATGATTCTGTGGCATCCCGACACTCGAGTGTTCCTTTTCCGACGAAACCCTAATTCGAGGGCCCCGCGGGTCTACACCCGTAGCATTCTCCGTACGAGGGTTGAACAATGCACTCTCTTGGTGTTTTAGGTTTGTTTAGGTCATATCTACATGGAAAACCAAGGATAGGCAAAAGGTTCCACCATTCTACCCTCGTTTGATCCGCGGCGGGAGCCTACTCCTACATGTCCAGCACACTTCTCTAAGTGTTATCGCATGCAACGTGGACGGTCACACCCGGGAGCTAGGTTTTCCATCTAGGGGCAATCCACCACCCTTGTGCATGTAGTCTAGGGCCACACGCATGTTCCCGTGGCATCCCGGCACTCGAGCGGTCCTTTTCCGACGAAACCCTAATCCGAGGGCCCCGCGGGTCTACCCCCGTATCATTTTCCGTACTAGGGTTGAACAATGCACTCTCTTGGTGGTTTAGGTTTGTTTAGGTCATATCTACATGGAAAACCAAGGATATGCCAATGGTTCCGCCGGTGTACCCTCGTTTGATCCGCGGCGGGAGCCTACTCCTATATGTCCAACACACGTCTCTAAGTGTTATCGCATGCAACATGGACGGTCACACCCGAGAGCTAGGTTTTCCATCTAGGGGCAATCCACCTACCTTGTGCATGTATGCTAGGGCCACACGCATGTTCCCGTGGCATCCCGGCACTCGGGCGGTCCTTTTCCGACGAAACCCTAATCCGAGGGCCCCGCGGGTCTACCCCCGTAGCATTCTCTGTACGAGGGTTGAACGATGCACTCTCTTGGTGGTTTAGGTTTGTTTAGGTCATATCTACATGGAAAACCAAGGATAGGCCAAAGGTTCCACCGGTCTACCCTCGTTTGATCCGCGGCGGGAGCCTACTCCTACATGTCCAGCACACTTCTCTAAGTGTTATCGCATGCAACGTGGACGGTCACACCCGGGAGCTAGGTTTTCCATCTAGGGGCAATCCACCACCCTTGTGCATGTAGGCTAGGGCCACACGCAAGTTCCCATGGCATCCCGGAACTCGAGCGATCCTTTTCCGGCGAAACCCTAATCCGAGGGCCCCGCGGGTCTACCCCCGTAGCATTCTCCGTTTGAGTGTTGAACAATGCACTCTCTTTGTGGTTTAGGTTTGTTTAGGTCATATCTACATGGAAAACCAAGGATAGGCCAAAGGTTCCACCGGTCTACCCTCGTTTGATCCACGGCGGGAGCCTACTCCTACATGTCCAACACACTTCTCTAAGTGTTATCGCATGCAACGTGGACAGTCACACCCGGGAGCTAGGTGTTCCATCTATGGGCAATCCACCTACCTTGTGCATGTATGCTAGGGCCACACGCATGTTCCCGTGGCATTCCGGCACTCGGGCGGTCCTTCTCCGATGAAACCCTAATCCGAGGGCCCCGCGGGTCTACCCCCGTAGCATTCTCTGTATGAGGGTTGAATGATGCACTCTCTTGGTGGTTTAGGTTTGTTTAGGTCATATATACATGGAAAACCAAGGATAGGCCAAAGGTTCCACCGGTCTACCGTCGTTTGATCCGTGGTGGGAGCCTACTCCTACATGTCCAGCACACTTCTCTAAGTGTTATCGCATGCAACGTGGACGGTCAGACCCGGTAGCTAGGTGTTCCATCTAGGGGCAATCCACCACCCTTGTGCATGTATGCTAGGGCCACACGCATGTTACCGTGGCATCCCGGCACTCGGGCGGTCCTTTTCCAACAAACCCTAATTCGAGGGCCCCGCGGGTCTACCCCCTAGCATTCTCCGTACGAGGGTTGAATAATGCACTATCTCGGTGGTTTAGGTTTGTTTAGGTCATATCTACATCGAAACCAAGGATAGGCCAAAGGTTCCACCGGTCTACCCTCGTTTGATCCGCGGCGGGAGCCTACTCCTATATGTCTAGCACACTTCTCTAAGTGTTATCGCGTGCAACATGGGTGGTCACACCCGGGAGCTAGGTTTTCCATCTAGGGGCAATCCACCACCCTTGTGCATGTATGCTAGGGCCACACACATGTTCCCGTGGCATCTCGGCACTCGGGCGGTCCTTTTCCGCCAAAACCCTAATCCGAGGGCCCCGCGGGTCTACCCCCATAGCATTTTCCGTACTAGGGTTGAACAATGCACTCTCTTGGTGGTTTAGGTTTGTTTAGGTCATATCTACATGGAAAACCAAGGATAGGCCAAAGGTTCCACCGGTCTACCCTCGTTTGATCCGCGGCGGGAGCCTACTCCTACATGTCCAATACATGTCTCTAAGTGTTATCGCATGCAACGTGGACGGTCACACCCGGGAGCTAGGTTTTCCATCTAGGGGAAATCCACCTACCTTGTGCATGTATGCTAGGGCCACACGCATGTTCCCGTGGCATCCCGACACTCGGGCGGTCCTTTTCCGACGAAACCCTAATCCGAGGGCCCCGCGGGTCTACCCCCGTAGCATTCTCTGTACGAGGGTTGAACGATGCACTCTCTTGGTGGTTTAGGTTTGTTTAGGTCATATCTACATGGAAAACCAAGGATAGGCCAAAGGTTCCACCTGTCTACCCTCGTTTGATCCGCGGCGGGAGCCTACTCCTACATGTCCAGCACACTTCTCTAAGTGTTATCGCATGCAACGTGGACGGTCACACTCAGGAGCTAGGTTTTCCATCTAGGGGCAATCCACAACCCTTGTGCATGTAGGCTAGGGCCACACGCATGTTCCCGTGGCATCCCGGAACTCGAGCGGTCCTTTTTCCGGCGAAACCCTAATCCGAGGGCCCCGCGGGTCTACCCCCGTAGCATTCTCCGTACGAGTGTTGAACAATGCACTGTCTTTGTGGTTTAGGTTTGTTTAGGTCATATCTACATGGAAACCAAGGATAGGCCAAAGGTTCCACCGGTCTACCCTCGTTTGATCCGCGGCGGGAGCCTACTCCAACATGTCCAACACACTTCTCTAAGTGTTATCGCATGCAACGTGGACGGTCACACCCGGGAGCTAGGTGTTCCATCTAGGGGCAATCCACCTACCTTGTGCATGTATGCTAGGGCCACACGCATGTTACCGTGGCATTCCGGCACTCGGGCGGTCCTTTTCCGATGAAACCCTAATCCGAGGGCCCCGCGGGTCTACCCCCGTAGGATTCTCTGTATGAGGGTTGAACGATGCACTCTCTTGGTGGTTTAGGTTTGTTTAGGTCATATATACATGGAAAACCAAGGATAGTCCAAAGGTTCCACCGGTCTACCCTCGTTTGATCCGCGGCGGGAGCCTACTCCTACATGTCCAGCACACTTCTCTAAGTGTTATCGCATGCAACGTGGACGGTCACACCAGGGAGCTAGGTTTTCCATCTAGGGGCAATCCACCACCCTTGTGCATGTATGCTAGGGCCACACGCATGTTCCTGTGGCATCCCGGCACTCGAGCGGTCCTTTTCCGGCGAAACCCTAATCCGAGGGCCCCGCGGGTCTACCCCCGTAGCATTCTCCGTACGAGGGTTGAACAATGCACTATCTTGGTGGTTTAGGTTTGTTTAGGTCATATCTACATGGAAACCAAGGATAGGACAAAGGTTCCACCGGTCTACCCTCGTTTGATCCGCGGCGGGAGCCTACTCCTACATGTCCAGCACACTTCTCTAAGTGTTATCGCATGCAACGTGGACGGTCACACCCGGGATTTATGTTTTCCATATAGGGGCAATCCACTACCCTTGTGCATGTATGCTAGGGCCACATGCATATTCCCGTGGCATCCCTGCACTCGGGCGGTCCTTTTCCGATGAAACCCTATTTCGAGGGCCCCGGGGGTCTACCCCCGTAGCATTCTCCGTACGAGGGTTGAACAATGCACTCTCTTGGTGGTTTAGGTTTGTTTAGGTCATATATACATGGAAAACCAAGGATAGGCCAAAGGTTCCACCGGTCTACCCTCGTTTGATCCGCGGCGGGAGCCTACTCCTACATGTCCAGCACACTTCTATAAGTGTCATCGCATGCAACGTGGACGATCACTCCCGGGAGCTAGGTTTTCCATCTAGGGGAAATCCACCACCCTTGTGCATGTATGATAGGGCCACACGCATGTTACCGTGGCATCCCGGCACTCGGGCAGTCCTTTTCGACGAAACCCTAATCCGAGGGCCCCGCGGGTCTACCCCCGTAGCATTTTCCGTACTAGGGTTGAACAATGCACTCTGTTGGTGGTTTAGGTTTGTTTAGGTCATATCTACATCGAAAACCAAGGATAGGCCAAAGGTTCCACCGGTCTACCCTCGTTTGATCCGCGGCGGGAGCCTACTCCTACATGTCCAACACACGTCTCTAAGTGTTATCGCATGCAACATGGACGGTCACACCCGGGAGCTAGGTTTTCCATATAGGGGCAATACACCTACCTTGTGCATGTATGCTAGGGCCACACCCATGTTCCCGTGGCATCCTGGCACTCGGGCGGTCCTTTTCCGATGAAACCCTAATCCGAGGGCCCCGCGGGTCTACCCCCGTAGCATTCTCTGTATGAGGGTTGAACGATGCACTCTCTTGGTGGTTTAGGTTTGTTTAGGTCATATATACATGGAAAACCAAGGATAGGCCAAAGGTTCCACCGGTCTACCCTCGTTTGATCCGTGGCGGGAGCCTACTCCTACATGTCCAGCACACTTCTCTAAGTGTTATCGCATGCAACATGGACGGTCACACCCGGGAGCTAGGTTTTCCATCTAGCGGCAATCCACAACACTTGTGCATGTATTCTATGGCCACACGCATGTTCCCGTGGCATCCCGGCACTCGGGCGGTCCTTTTCCGACGAAACCCTAATCCTAGGGCCCCGCGGGTCTACCCCCGTATCATTTTCCGTACTAGGGTTGAACAATGCACTCTCTTGGTGGTTTAGGTTTGTTTAGGTCATATCTACATGGAAAACCAAAGATATGCCAAAGGTTCCACCGGTGTATCCTCGTTTTGATCCGCGGCGGGAGCCTACTACTACATGTCCAACACACGTCTCTAAGTGTTATCGCATGCAACGTGGATGGTCACACCCGGGAGCTAGGTTTTCCATCTAGGGGCAATCCACAACCCTTGTGCATGTATGCTAGGGCCACACGCATGTTACCGTGGCATCCCGGCACTCGGGCGGTCCTTTTCAAACAAACCCTAATTCGAGGGCCCCGCGGGTCTACCCCCCTAGCATTCTCCGTACGAGGGTTGAATAGTGCACTATCTCGGTGGTTTAGGTTTGTTTAGGTCATATCTACATGGAAACCAAGGATAGTCCAAAGGTTCCACCGGTCTACCCTCGTTTGATCCGCGGCGGGAGCCTACTCCTACATGTCTAGCACACTTCTCTAAGTGTTATCGCATGCAACGTGGGCGGTCACACCCGGGAGCTAGGTTTTCCATCTAGGGGCAATCCACCACCCTTTTGCATGTATGCTAGGGCCACACGCATGTTCCCGTGGCATCTCGGCACTCGGGCGGTCCTTTTCCGCCAAAACCCTAATCCGAGGGCCCCGCGGGTCTACCCCCATAGCATTTTCCGTACTAGGGTTGAACAATGCACTCTCTTGGTGGTTTAGGTTTGTTTAGGTCATATCTACATGGAAAACCAAGGATAGGCCAAAGGTTCCACCGGTCTACCCTCGTTTGATCCGCGGCGGGAGCCTACTCCTACATGTCCAACACACGTGTCTAAGTGTTATCGCATGCAACGTGGACGGTCACACCCGGGAGCTAGGTTTTCCATCTAGGGGCAATCCACCTACCTTGTGCATGTATGCTAGGGCCACACGCATGTTACCGTGGCATCCCGGCACTCGGGCGGTCCTTTTCCGACGAAACCCTAATCCGAGGGCCCCGCGGGTCTACCCCCGTAGCATTCTCTGTACGAGGGTTGAACGATGCACTCTCTTGGTGGTTTAGGTTTATTTGGGTCATATCAACATGGAAAACCAAGGATAGGCCAAAGGTTCCACCGGTCTACCCTCGTTTGATCCGCGGCGGGAGCCTACTCCTACATGTCCAGCACACTTCTCTAAGTGTTATCGCATGCAACGTGGACGGTCACACTCATGAGCTAAGTTTTCCATCTAGGGGCAATCCACCACCCTTGTGCATGTAGGCTAGGGCCACACGCATGTTCCCGTGGCATCCCAGCACTCGAGCGGTCCTTTTCTGGCGAAACCCTAATCCGAGGGCCCCGCGGGTCTACCCCCGTAGCATTCTCCGTACGAGTGTTGAACAATTCACTCTCTTTGTGGTTTAGGTTTGTTTAGGTCATATCTACATGGAAACCAAGGATAGGCCAAAGGTTCCACCGGTCTACCCTCGTTTGATCCGCGGCGGGAGCCTACTCCAACATGTCCAACACACTTCTCTAAGTGTTATCGCATGCAACGTGGACGGTCACACCCGGGAGCTAGGTGTTCCATCTAGGGGCAATCCACCTACCTTGTGCATGTATGCTAGGGCCACACGCATGTTCCCGTGGCATTCCGGCACTCGGGCGGTCCTTTTCCGATGAAACCCTAATCCGAGGGCCCCGCGGGTCTACCCCCGTAGCATTCTCTGTATGAGGGTTGAACGATGCACTCTCTTGGTGGTTTAGGTTTGTTTAGGTCATATATACATGGAAAACAAAGGATAGGCCAAAGGTTCCACCGGTCTACCCTCGTTTGATCCATGGTGGGAGCCTACTCCTACATGTCCAGCACACTTCTCTAAGTGTTATCGCATGCAACGTGGACGGTCACACCCGGGAGCTAGGTTTTCCATCTAGGGGCAATCCAGCACCCTTGTGCGTGTATATTAGGGCCACACGCATGATCCCGTGGCATCCCGGTACTCGGGCGGTCCTTTTCCGACGAAACCCTAATTCGAGGGCCCCGCGGGTCTACCCCCGTAGCATTCTCCGTACGAGGGTTGAACAATGCACTCTCTTGGTGGTTTAGGTTTGTTTAGGTTATATCTACATGGAAAACCAAGGATAGGCCATAGGTTCCACTGGTCTACCCTCATTTGATCCGCGGCGGGAGCCTACTCCTACATGTCCAACACACGTCTCTAAGTGTTATCGCATGCAACATGGACGGTCACACCCGGGAGCTAGGTTTTCCATCTAGGGGAAATCCACCTACCTTGTGAATGTATGCTAGGGCCACACGCATGTTCCCGTGGCATCCCCGCACTCGGGCGGTCTTTTTTTGATGAAACCCTAATTCGAGGGCCCCGCGGGTCTACCCCCGTAGCATTCTCCGTACGAGTGTTGAACGATGCACTCTCTTTGTGGTTTAGGTTTGTTTAGGTCATATCTACATGGAAAAACAAGGATAGGCCAAAGGTTCCACCGATCTACCCTCGTTTGATCCGCGGCGGGAGCCTACTCCTACATGTCCAACACACTTTTCTAAGTGTTATCGCATGCAACATGGACGGTCACACCCAGGAGCTAGGTTTTCCATCTAGGGGCAATCCACCACCCTTGTGCATGTATGCTAGGGCCACACACATGTTCCCATGGCATCCCGGCACTCGGGCGGTCCTTTTCCGACGAAACCCTAATCCGAGGGCCCCGCGGGTCTACCCCCGTAGCATTCTCTGTACGAGGGTTGAACGATGCACTCTCTTGGTGGTTTAGGTTTGTTTAGGGCTCTACATGGAAAACGAAGGATAGGCCAAAGGTTCCACCGGTCTACCCTCGTTTGATCCGCGGCGGGAGCCTACTCCTACATGTCCAGCACACTTCTCTAAGTGTTATCGCATGCAACGTGGACGGTCACACCCGGGAGCTAGGTTTTCCATCTAGGGGCAATCCACCACCCTTGTGCATGTATGCTAGGGCCACACGCATGTTCCCGTGGCATCCCGGCACTCGAGCGGTCCTTTTCCGGTGAAACCCTAATCCGAGGGCCCCGCGGGTCTACCCCCGTAGCATTCTCCGTACGAGTGTTGAACAATGCACTCTCTTTGTGGTTTAGGTTTGTTTAGGTCATATCTACATGGAAAACCAAGGATAGGCCGAAGGTTCCACCGGTCTACCCTCGTTTGATCCGCGGCGGGAGCCTACTCCTACATGTCCAACACACTTCTCTAAGTGTTATCGCATGCAACGTGGACGGTCACACCCGGGAGCTAGGTGTTCCATCTAGGGGCAATCCACCTACCTTGTGCATGTATGCTAGGGCCACACGCATGTTCCCGTGGCATTCCGGCACTCGGGCCATCCTTTTCTGATGAAACCCTAATCCGAGGGCCCCGCGGGTCTACCCCCGTAGCATTCTCTGTATGAGGGTTGAACGATGCACTCTCTTGGTGGTTTAGGTTTGTTTAGGTCATATATACAAGGAAAATCATGGATAGGCCAAAGGTTCCACCGGTCTACCCTCGTTTGATCCGTGGAGGGAGCCTACAACTACATGTCCAGCACACTTCTCTAAGTGTTATCGCATGCAACGTGGACGGTCACACCCGGGAGCTAGGTGTTCCATATAGGGGCAATCCACCACCCTTGTGCATGTATGCTAGGGCCACACGCACGTTCCCGTGGCATCCCGGCACTCGGGCGGGGCCTACCCCCGTAGCATTCTCCGTACGAGGGTTGAACAATGCACTATCTTGGTGGTTTAGGTTTGTTTAGGTCATATCTACATGGAAACCAAGGATAGGCCAAAGGTTCCACCGGTCTACCCTCTTTTGATCCGCGGCGGGAGCCTACTCCTACATGTCCAGCACACTTCTCTAAGTGTTATCGCATGCAACGTGGACGGTCACACCCGGGATTTATGTTTTCCATCTAGGGGCAATCCACTACCCTTGTGCATGTATGCTAGGGCCACATGCATATTCCCGTGGCATCCCCGCACTCGGGCGGTCCTTTTCCGATGAAACCCTAATTCGAGGGCCCCGGGGGTCTACCCCCGTAGTATTCTCTGTACGAGGGTTGAACAATGCACTCTCTTGGTGGTTTAGGTTTGTTTAGGTCATATATACATGGAAAACCAAGGATAGGCCAAAGGTTCCACCGGTCTACCCTCGTTTGATCCGCGGCGGGAGCCTACTCCTACATGTCCAGCACACTTCTATAAGTGTTATCGCATGCAACATGGACGGTCACACCCGGGAGCTAGGTTTTCCATCTAGGGGCAATACACCTACCTTGTGCATGTATGCTAGGGCCACACGCATGTTCCCGTGGCATCCCGGCACTCGGGCGGTCCTTTTCTGACGAAACCCTAATCCGAGGGCCCCGCGGGTCTACCCCCGTATCATTTTCCGTACTAGGGTTGAACAATGCACTCTCTTGGTGGTTTAGGTTTGTTTAGGTCATATCTACATGGAAAACCAAAGATATGCCAAAGGTTCCACCGGTGTACCCTCGTTTTGATCCGCGGTGAGAGCCTACTACTACATGTCCAACACACGTCTCTAAGTGTTATCGCATGCAACGTGGACGGTCACACCCGGGAGCTAGGTTTTCCATCTAGGGGCAATCCACCTACCTTGTGCATGTATGCTAGGGCCACACGCATGTTCCCGTGGCATCCCGGCACTCGGGCGGTCCTTTTCCGACGAAACCCTAATCCGAGGGCCCCGCGGGTCTACCCCCGTATCATTTTCCGTACTAGGGTTGAACAATGCACTCTCTTGGTGGTTTAGGTTTGTTTAGGTCATATCTACATGGAAAACCAAAGATATACCAAAGGTTCCACCGGTCTACCCTCTTTTGATCCGCGGCGGGAGACTACTCCTACATGTCCAGCACACTTCTCTAAGTGTTATCGCATGCAACGTGGACGGTCACACCCGGGATTTATGTTTTCCATCTAGGGGCAATCCACTACCCTTGTGCATGTATGCTAGGGCCACACGCATATTCCCGTGGCATCCCCGCACTCGGGCGGTCCTTTTCCGACGAAACCCTAATCCGAGGGCCCCACGGGTCTACCCCCGTAGCATTCTCTGTACGAGGGTTGAACGATGCACTCTCTTGGTGGTTTAGGTTTGTTTAGGTCATATCTACATGGAAAACCAAGGATAGGCCAAAGGTTCCACCGGTCTACCCTCGTTTGATCCGCGGCGGGAGCCTACTCCTACATGTCCAGCACACTTCTCTAAGTGTTATCGCATGCAACGTGGACGGTCACACCCGGGAGCTAGGTTTTACATCTACGGGCAATCCACCACCCTTGTGCATGTAGGCTAGGGCCACACACATGTTCCCGTGGCATCCCGGCACTCGAGCGGTCCTTTTCCGGCGAAACCCTAATCCGAGGGCCCCGCGGGTCTACCCCCGAAGCATTCTCCGTACGAGTGTTGAACAATGCACTCTCTTTGTGGTCTAGGTTTGTTTAGGTCATATCTACATGGAAAACCAAGGATAGGCCAAAGTTTCCAGCGGTCTACCCACGTTTGATCCGCGGCGGGAGCCTACTCCTACATGTCCAACACACTTCTCTAAGTGTTATCGCATGCAAAATGGACGGTCACACCCGGGAGCTAGTTTTTCCATCTAGGGGCAATCCACCACCCTTGTGCATGTATACTCGGGCCACACGCATGATTCTGTGGCATCCCGACACTCGAGTGTTCCTTTTCCGACGAAACCCTAATTCGAGAGCCCCGCGGGTCTAAACCCGTAGCATTCTCCGTACGAGGGTTGAACAATGCACTCTCTTGGTGGTTTAGGTTTGTTTAGGTCATATCTACATGGAAAACCAAGGATAGGCAAAAGGTTCCACCGGTCTACCCTCGTTTGATCCGCGGCGGGAGCCTACTCCTACATGTCCAGCACACTTCTCTAAGAGTTATCGCATGCAACGTGGACGGTCACACCCGGGAGCTAGGTTTTCCATCTAGGGGCAATCCACCACCCTTGTGCATGTATTCTAGGGCCACACACATGTTCCCGTGGCATCCCGGCACTCGGGCGGTCCTTTTCCGACGAAACCCTAATCCGAGGGCCCCGCGGGTCTACCCCCGTATCATTTTCCGTACTAGGGTTGAAAAATGCACTATCTTGGTAGTTTCGTTTTGTTTAGGTCATATCTACATGGAAAACCAAGGATATGCCAAAGGTTCCACCGGTGTACCCTCGTTTGATCCGCGGTGGGAGCCTACTCCTACATGTCCAACACACGTCTCTAAGTGTTATCGCATGCAACGTGGACGGTCACACCCGGGAGCTAGGTTTTCCATTTAGGGGCAATCCACCTACCTTGTGAATGTATTCTAGGTCCACACGCATGTTCCCGTGGCATCCCGGCACTCGGGCGGTCCTTTTACGATGAAACCCTAATCCGAGGGCCCCGCGGGTCTACCCCCGTAGCATTCTCTGTACGAGGGTTGAATGATGCACTCTCTTGGTGGTTTAGGTTTGTTTAGGTCATATCTACATGGACAACCAAGGATAGGCCAAAGGTTCCACCGGTCTACCCTCGTTTGATCCGCGGCGGGAGCCTACTCCTACATGTCCAGCACACTTCTCTAAGTGTTATCGCATGCAACGTGGACGGTCACACCCGGGAGCTAGGTTTTCCATCTAGGGGCAATCCACCACCCTTGTGCATGTAGGCTAGGGCCACACGCATGTTCCCGTGGCATCCCGGCACTCGAGCGGTCCTTTTCCGGTGAAACCCTAATCCGAGGGCCCCGCGGGTCTACCCCCGTAGCATTCTCCGTACGAGTGTTGAACAATGCACTCTCTTTGTGGTTTAGGTTTGTTTAGGTCATATCTACATGGAAAACCAAGGATAGGCCAAAGGTTCCACCGGTCTACCCTCGTTTGATCCGCGGCGGGAGCCTACTCCTACATGTCCAACACACTTCTCTAAGTGTTATCGCATGCAACATGGACGGTCACACCCGGGAGCTAGGTGTTCCATCTAGGGGCAATCCACCTACCTTGTGCATGTATGCTAGGGCCACACGCATGTTCCCGTGGCATTCCGGCACTCGGGCGGTCCTTTTCCGATGAAACCCTAATCCGAGGGCCCCGCGGGTCTACCCCCGTAGCATTCTCTGTATGAGGGTTGAACGATGCACTCTCTTGGTGGTTTAGGTTTTTTTAGGTCATATATACATGGAAAACCAAGGATAGGCCAAAGGTTCCACCGGTCTACCCTCGTTTGATCCGTGGTGGGAGCCTACTCCTACATGTCCAGCACACTTCTCTAAGTGTTATCGCATGCAACATGGACGGTCACACCCGGGAGCTAGGTTTTCCATCTAGGGGCAATCGAACACCCTTGTGCGTGTATATTAGGTCCACACGCATGATCCCGTGGCATCCCGGCACTCGGGCGGTCCTTTTCCGATGAAACCCTAATTCGAGGGCCCCGCGGGTCTACCCCTGTAGCATTCTCCGTACGAGGGTTGAACAACGCACTCTCTTGGTGGTTTAGGTTTGTTTAGGTCATATCTACATGGAAAACCAAGGATAGGCAAAAGGTTCCACCGTCTACCCTCGTTTGATCCGCGGCGGGAGCCTACTCCTACACGTCGAGCACACTTCTCTAAGTGTTATGGCATGCAACATGGACGGTCACACCCGGTAGCTAGGTGTTCCATCTAGGGGCAATCCACCACCCTTGTGCATGTATGCTAGGGCCACACGCATGTTACCGTGGCATCCCGGCACTCGGGCGGTCCTTTTCCGACAAACCCTAATTCGAGGGCCCCCCGGGTCTACCCCCCTAGCATTCTCCGTACGAGGGTTGAATAATGCACTATCTCGGTGGTTTAGGTTTGTTTAGGTCATATCTACATGGAAACCAAGGATAGGCCAAAGGTTCCACCGGTCTACCCTCGTTTGATCCGCGGCGGGAGCCTACTCCTACATGTCCACCACAGTTCTCTAAGTGTTATCGCATGCAACGTGGGCGGTCACACCCGGGAGCTAGGTTTTCCATCTAGGGGCAATCCACCACCCTTGTGCATGTATGCTAGGTCCACACGCATGTTCCCGTGGCATCTCGGCACTCGGGCGGTCCTTTTCCGCCGAAACCCTAATCCGAGGGCCCCGCGGGTCTACCCCCATAGCATTTTTCGCACTAGGGTTAAACAATGCACTCTCTTGGTGGTTTAGGTTTGTTTAGGTCATATCTACATGGAAAACCAAGGATAGGCCAAAGGTTCCACCGGTCTACCCTCGTTTGATCCGCGGCGGGAGCCTACTCCTACATGTCCAACACACGTCTCTAAGTGTTATCGCATGCAACGTGGACGGTCACACCCGGGAGCTAGGTTTTCCATCTAGGGGCAATCCACCTACCTTGTGCATGTATGCTAGGGCCACACGCATGTTCCCGTGGCATCCCGGCACTCGGGCGGTCCTTTTCCGACGAAACCCTAATCCGAGGGCCCCGCGGGTCTACCCCGTAGCATTCTCTGTACGAGGGTTGAACGATGCACTCTCTTGGTGGTTTAGGTTTGTTTAGGTCATATCTACATGGAAAACCAAGGATAGGCCAAAGGTTCCACCGGTCTACCCTTGTTTGATCCGCGGCGGGAGCCTACTGCTACATGTCTAGCACACTTCTCTAAGTGTTATCGCATGCAACGTGGACGGTCACACCAGGGAGCTAGGTTTTCCATCTAGGGGCAATCCACCACCCTTGTGCATGTATTCTAGGGCCACACGCATGTTCCCGTGGCATCCCGGCACTCGAGCGGTCCTTTTCTGGCGAAACCCTAATCCGAGGGCCCCGCGGGTCTAACCCCCTAGCATTCTCCGTACGAGGGTTGAACAATGAACTCTCTTGGTGGTTTAGGTTTGTTTAGGTCATATCTACATGGAAAACCAAGTATAGGCAAAAGGTTCCACCGGTCTACCCTCGTTTGATCCGCGGCGAGAGCCTACTCCTACATGTCGAGCACACTTTTCTAAGTGTTATGGCATGCAACGTGGACGGTCACACCCGGTAGCTAGGTGTTCCATCTAGGGGCAATCCACCACCCTTGTGCATGTATGCTAGGGCCACACGCATGTTACCGTGGCATCCCGGCACTCGGGCGGTCCTTTTCCGACGAAACCCTAATTCGAGGGCCCCGCGGGTCTACCCCCATAGCATTCTCCGTATGAGGGTTGAATAATGCACTATCTCGGTGGTTTAGGTTTGATTAGGTCATATCTAAATGGAAACCAAGGATAGGCCAAAGGTTCCACCGGTCTACCCTCGTTTGATCCGTGGCGGGAGCCTACTCCTACATGTCCAACACACTTCTCTAAGTGTTATCGCATGCAACGTGGGCGGTCACACCCGGGAGCTAGGTTTTCCATCTAGGGGCAATCCACCACCCTTGTGCATGTATGCTAGGGCCACACGCATGTTCCCGTGGCATCTCGGCACTCGGGTGGTCCTTTTCCGACGAAACCCTAATCCGAGGGCCCCGCGGGTCTACCCCCATAGCATTTTCCGTACTAGGGTTGAACAATGCACTCTCTTGGTGGTTTAGGTTTGTTTAGGTCATATATACATGGAAAACCAAGGATAGGCCAAAGGTTCCACCGGTCTACCCTCGTTTGATCCGCGGCGGGAGCCTACTCCTACATGTCCAACACACGTCTCTAAGTGTTATCGCATGCAACGTGGACGGTCACACCCGGGAGCTAGATTTTCCATCTAGGGGCAATCCACCTACCTTATGCATGTATGCTAGGGCCACACGCATGTTCCCGTGGCATCCCGGCACTCGGGCTGTCCTTTTTCGACGAAACCCTAATCCGAGGGCCCCGCGGGTCTACCCCCGTAGCATTCTCTATACGAGGGTTGAACGATGCACTCTCTTGGTGTATTAGGTTTGTTTAGGTCATATATACATGGAAAACCAAGGATAGGACAAAGGTTCCACCGGTCTACCCTTGTTTGATCCGCGGCGGGAGCCTACTCCTACATGTCTAGCACACTTCTCTAAGTGTTATCGCATGCAACGTGGACGGTCACACCAGGGAGCTAGGTTTTCCATCTAGGGGAAATCCACCACCCTTGTGCATGTATGCTAGGGCCACACGCATGTTCCCGTGGCATCCCGGCACTCGAGCGGTCCTTTTCCGGCGAAACCCTAATCCTAGGGCCCCGCGGGTCTACCCCCGTAGCATTCTCCGTAGGAGTGTTGAACAATGCACTCTCTTGGTGGTTTAGGTTTGTTTAGGTCATATCTACATGGAAAACAAGGATAGGCCAAAGGTTCCACCGGTCTACCCTCGTTTGATCCGCGGCGGGAGCCTACTCCTACATGTCCAGCACACTTCTCTAAGTGTTATCGCATGCAACGTGGACGGTCACACCCGGGATTTATGTTTTCCATCTAGGGGCAATCCACTACCCTTGTGCATGTATGCTAGGGCCACATGCATATTCCCGTGGCATCCCCGCACTCGGGCGGTCCTTTTCCGATGAAACCCTAATTCGAGGGCCCCGGGGGTCTACCCCCGTAGCATTCTCCGTACGAGGGTTGAACGATGCACTCTCTTGGTGGTTTAGGTTTGTTTAGGTCATATATACATGGAAAACCAAGGATAGGCCAAAGGTTCCACCGGTCTACCCTCGTTTGATCCGCGGCGGGAGCCTACTCCTACATGTCCAACAGACTTCTCTAAGTGTTATCGCATGCAACGTGGACGGTCACACCCGGGAGCTAGGTGTTCCATCTAGGGGCAATCCACCTATCTTGTGCATGTATGCTAGGGCCACACGCATGTTCCCGTGGCATTCCGGCACACGGGCGGTCCTTTTCCGACGAAACCCTAATCCGAGGGCCCCGCGGGACTACCCCCGTAGCATTCTCTGTATGAGGGTTGAACGATGCACAATCTTGGTGGTTTAGGTTTGTTTAGGTCATATATACATGGAAAACCAAGGATAGGCCAAAGGTTCCACCGGTCTACCCTCGTTTGTTCCGTGGCGGGAGCCTACTCCTACATGTCCAGCACACTTCTCTAAGTGTTATCGCATGCAACGTGGACGGTCACACCCGGGAGCTAGGTGTTCCATCTAGGGGCAATCCACCACCCTTGTGCATTTATGCTAGGGCCACACGCACGTTCCCGTGGCATCCCGGCACTCGGGTGGTCCTTTTCCGATGAAACCCTAATTCGAGGGCCCCGCGGGTCTACCCCCGTAGCATTCTCCGTACGAGGGTTGAACAATGCACTATCTTGGTGGTTTAGGTTTGTTTAGGTCATATCTACATGGAAACCATGGATAGGCCAAAGGTTCCACCGGTCTACCCTCGTTTGATCCGCGGCGGGAGCCTACTCCTACATGTCCAACACACTTCTCTAAGTTTTATCGCATGCAACGTGGACGGTCACACCCAGGATTTATGTTTTCCATCTAGGGGCAATCCACTAGCCTTGTGCATGTATGCTAGGGCCACACGAATATTCCCGTGGCATCCCGGCACTCGGGCGGTCCTTTTCCGATGAAACCCTAATTCGAGGGCCCCGCGGGTCTACCCCCGTAGCATTCTCCGTACGAGGGTTGAACAATGCACTCTCTTGGTGGTTTAGGTTTGTTTAGGTCATATATACATGGAAAACCAAGGATAGGCCAAAGGTTCCACCGGTCTACCCTCGTTTGATCCGCGGCGGGAGCCTACTCTTACATGTCCAGCACACTTCTATAAGTGTCATCGCATGCAACGTGGACGGTCACACTCGGGAGCTAGGTTTTCCATCTAGGGGTAATCCACCACCCTTGTGCACGTATGCAAGGGCCACACGCATGTTACCGTGGCATCCCGGCACTCGGGCAGTCCTTTTTCGACGAAACCCTAATCCGAGGGCCCCGCAGGTCTACCCCCGTAGCATTTTCCGTACTAGGGTTGAACAATGCACTCTGTTGGTGGTTTAGGTTTGTTTAGGTCATATCTACATGGAAAAGCAATGATAGGCCAAAGGTTCCACCAGTCTTCCCTCATTTGATCCGTGGCGGGAGCCTACTCCTACATGTCCAACACACGTCTCTAAGTGTTATCGCATGCAACCTGGACGGTCACACCCGGGAGCTAGGTTTTCCATCTAGGGGAAATCCACCTACCTTGTGCATGTATTCTAGGGCCACACGCATGTTCCCGTGGCATCCTGGCACTCGGGCGGTCCTTTTCCGATGAAACCCTAATCCGAGGGCCCCGCAGGTCTACCCCCGTAGCATTCTCTGTATGAGGGTTGAACGATGCACTCTCTTGATGGTTTAGGTTTGTTTAGGTCATATCTACATGGAAAACCAAGGATAGGCCAAAGGTTCCACCGGTCTACCCTCGTTTGATCCGTGGCGTGAGCCTACTCCTACATGTCCAGCACACTTCTCTGAGTGTTATCGCATGCAACATGGACGGTCACACCCGGGAGCTAGGTTTTACATCTAGGGGCAATATACCACCCTTGTGCATGTATGCTAGGGCCACACACATGTTCCTGTGGCATCCCGGCACTCGAGAGGGCCTTTTCCGACGAAACCCTAATCCGAGGGCCCCGCGGGTCTACCCCCGTAACATTCTCCGTACGAGGGTTGAACGATGCACTCTATTGGTGGTTTAGGTTTGTTTAGGTCATATCTACATGGAAAACCAAGGATAGGCCAAAGGTTCCACCGGTCTACCCTCGTTTGATCCGCGGCGGGAGCCTACTCCTACATGTCCAACACACTTCTCTAAGTGTTATCGCATGCAACATGGACGGTCACACCCGGGATCTAGGTTTTCCATCTAGGGGCAATCCACCACCCTTGTTCATGTATACTCGGGCCACACACATGATTCTGTGGCATCCCGACACTCGAGTGTTCCTTTTCCGACGAAACCCTAATTCGAGGGCCCCGCGGGTCTACACCCGTATCATTCTCCGTACTAGGGTAGAACAATGCACTCTCTTGGTGGTTTAGGTTTGTTTAGGTCATATCTACATGGAAAACCAAAGATATGCCAAAGGTTCCACCGGTGTACCCTCGTTTGATCCGCGGCGGGAGCCTACTCCTACATGTCCAACACACGTCTCTAAGTGTTATCGCATGCAACGTGGACGGTCACACCCGGGAGCTAGGTTTTCCATCTAGGGGCAATCCACCTACCTTGTGCATGTAAGCTAGGGCCACACGCATGTTCCCGTGGCATCCCGGCACTCGGGCGGTCCTTTTCCGACGAAACCTTAATCCGAGGGCCCCGCGGGTCTACCCCCGTAGCATTCTCTGTACGAGGGTTGAACGATGCACTCTCTTGGTGGTTTAGGTTTTTTTAGGTCATATCTACATGTAAAACCAAGGATATTCCAAAGGTTCCACCGGTCTACCCTCATTTGATCCGCGGCGGGAGCCTACTCCTACATGTCCAGCACACTTCTCTAAGTGTTATCGCATGCAACGTGGACGGTCACACCCGGGAGCTAGGTTTTCCATCTAGGGGCAATCCACCACCCTTGTGCATGTATGCTAGGGCCACACGCATGTTCCCGTGGCATCCCGGCACTCGGGCAGTCCTTTTCCGATGAAACCCTAATCCGAGGGCCCCGCGGGTCTACCCCCGTAGCATTTTCCGTAGAAGGGTTGAACAATGCACTCTCTTCGTGGTTTAGGTTTGTTTAGGTCATATCTACATGGAAAACCAAGGATATGCCAAAGGTTCCACCGGTCTACCCTCGTTTGATCCGCGGCGGGAGCCTACTCCTACATGTCCAACACACGTCTCTAAGTGTTATCGCATGCAACTTGGACGGTCACACCCGGGAGCTAGGTTTTCCATCTAGGGACAATCCACCTACCTTGTGCATGTATGATAGGGCCACACGCATGTTCCCGTGGCATCCCGGCACTCGGGCGGTCCTTTTCTGACGAAACCCTAATCCGAGGGCCCCGCGGGTCTACCCCCGTAGCATTCTCTGTACGAGGGTTGAACGATGCACTCTCTTGGTGGTTTAGGTTTGTTTATGTCATATCTACATGTAAAACCAAGAATAGGCCAAAGGTTCCACCGGTCTACCCTCGTTTGATCCGCGGCGGGAGCCTACTGCTACATGTCCAACACACGTCTCTAAGTGTTATCGCATGCAACATGGACGGTCACACCCGGGAGCTAGGTTTTCTATCTAGGGGCAATCCACCACCCTTGTGCATGTAGGCTAGGGCCACACGCATGTTCCCGTGGCATCCCGGCACTCGAGCGGTCCTTTTCCGGCGAAACCCTAATCCGAGGGCCCCGCGGGTCTACCCCCGTAGCATTCTCCGTACGAGTGTTGAACAATGCACTCTCTTGGTGGTTTAGGTTTGTTTAGGTCATATCTACATGGAAAACCAAGGATAGGCCAAAGGTTCCACCGGTCTACCCTCGTTTGATCCGCGGCGGGAGCCTACTCCTACATGTCCAACACACTTCTCTAAGTGTTATCGCATGCAACATGGACGGTCACACCCGGGAGCTAGGTGTTCCATCTAGGGGCAATCCACCTACCTTGTGCATGTATGATAGGGCCACACGCATGTTCCCGTGGCATTCCGGCACTCGGGCGGTCCTTTTCCGATGAAACCCTAATCCGAGGGCCCCGCGGGTCTACCCCCGTAGCATTCTCTGTATGAGGGTTGAACGATGCACTCTCTTGGTGGTTTAGGTTTGTTTAGGTCATATATACATGGAGAACCAAGGATAGGCCAAAGGTTCCACCGGTCTACCCTCGTTTGATCCGCGGCGGGAGCCTACTCCTACATGTCCAACACACTTCTCTAAGTGTTATCGCATGCAACGTGGACGGTCACACCCGGGAGCTAGGTTTTCCATCTAGGGGCCATCCACCACCCTTGTGCATGTATGCTAGGGCCACACGCATGTTCCCGTGGCATCCCGGCACTCGGGCGGTCCTTTTCCGATGAAACCCTAATCCGGGGGCCCCGCGGGTCTACCCCCGTAGCATTCTCTGTATGAGGGTTGTACAATGCACTCTCTTGGTTTTTTAGGTTTGTTTAGGTCATATATACATGGAAAACCAAGGATAGGCCAAAGCTTCCGCCGGTCTACCCTCGTTTGATCCGTGGCGGGAGCCTACTCCTACATGTCCAGCACACTTCTCTAAGTGTTATCGCATGCAACGTGGACGGTCACACTCGGGAGCTAGGTTTTCCATCTAGGGGCAATCCACCACCCTTGTGCATGTATACTAGGGCCACACGCATGTTACTGTGGCTTCCCGACACTCGAGCGGTCCTTTTCCGACGAAACCCTAATTCGAGGGCCCCGCGGGTCTACCCCCGTAGCATTCTCCGTACGAGGGTTGAACAATGCACTATCTTGGTGGTTTAGGTTTGTTTAGGTCATATATACATGGAAAACCAAGGATAGGCCAAGGATTCCACTGGTCTACCCTCGTTTGATCCGTGGCGGGAGCCTACTCCTACATGTCCAGCACACTTCTCTAAGTGTTATCGCATGCAACGTGGACGGTCACACCCGGGAGCTAGGTTTTCCATCTAGGGGAAATCCACCACCCTTTTGCATGTATGCTAGGGCCACACGCATGTTCCCGTGGCATCCCGGCACTCGGGCGGTCCTTTTCTGATGAAACCCTAATTCGAGGGCCCCGCGGGTCTAACCCATAGCATTCTCCGTACGAGGGTTGAACAATGCACTCTCTTGGTGGTTTAGGTTTTTTTAGATCATATCTACATGGAAAACCAAGGATAGGCCAAAGGTTCCACCGTTCTACCCTCGTTTGATCCGCGGCGGGAGCCTACTCCTACATGTGTCCAGCACACTTCTATAAGTGTTATCGCATGCAACATGGACGGTCACACCCGGGAGCTAGGTTTTCCATCTAGGGGCAATCCACCACCCTTGTGCATGTATGCTAGGGCCACACGCATGTTCCCGTGCATCCCGGCACTCGGGCGGTCCTTTTCCGACAAAACCCTAATCCGAGGGCCCCGCGGGTCTACCCCGTAGCATTTTCCGTACTAGGGTTGAACAATGCACTCTCTTGGTGGTTTAGGTATGTTTAGGTCATATCTACATGGAAAACCAAGGATAGGCCAAAGGTTCCACCAGTCTACCCTCGTTTGATCCGCGGCGGGAGCCTACTCCTACATGTCCAACACATGTCTCTAAGTGTTATCGCATGCAACGTGGACGGTCACACCCGAGAGCTAGGTTTTCCATCTAGGGGCAATCCACCACCCTTGTGCATGTATGCTAGGGCCACACGCATCTTCCCGTGGCATCCCGGCACTCGAGAGGGCCTTTTCCGACGAAACCCTAATCCGAGGGCCCCGCGGGTCTACCCCCGTAGCATTCTCCGTACGAGGGTTGAACGATACACTATCTTGGTGGTTTAGGTTAGTTTTGGTCATATATACATGGAAAACCAAGGATAGGCCAAAGGTTCCACCGGTCTACCCTCGTTTGATCCGTGGCGGGAGCCTACTCCTACATGTCCAACGCACTTCTCTAAGTGTTATCGCATGCAACGTGGACGGTCACACCCGGGAGCTAGGTTTTCCATCTAGGGGAAATCCACCACCCTTGTGCATGTATACTCGGGCCACACGCATGATTCTGTGGCATCCCGACACTCGAGTGTTCCTTTTCCGATGAAACCCTAATTCGAGGGCCCCGCGGGTCTACACCCGTAGCATTCTCCGTAGGAGGGTTGAAAAATGCACTCTCTTGGTGGTTTAGGTTTGTTTAGGTCATATATACATGGAAAACCAAGGATAGGCAAAAGGTTCCACCGGTCTACCCTCGTTTGATCCGCGGCGGGAGCCTACTCCTACATGTCCAGCACACTTCTCTAAGTGTTATCGCATCCAACGTGGACGGTCACACCCGGGAGCTAGGTTTTCCATCTAGGGGCCATCCACCACCCTTGTGCATGTATGCTAGGGCCACACGCATGTTCCCGTGGCATCCCGGCACTCGGGCGGTCCTTTTCTGACGAAACCCTAATCCGAGGGCCGCGCGGGTCTACCCCCGTAGCATTCTCTGTACGAGGGTTGAACGATGCACTCTCTTGGTGGTTTAGGTTTGTTTAGGTCATATCTACATGGAAAACCAAGGATAGGCCAAAGGTTCCACCGGTCTACCCTCGTTTGATCCGCGGCGGGAGCCTACTCCTACATGTCCAGCACACTTCTCTAAGTGTTATCGCATGCAACGTGGACGGTCACACCCGGGAGCTAGGTTTTCCATCTAGGGGCAATCCACCACCCTTGTGCATGTAGGCTAGGGCCACACACATGTTCCCGTGGCATCCCGGCACTCGAGCGGTCCTTTTCCGGCGAAACCCAAATCCGAGGGCCCCGCGGGTCTACCCCCGTAGCATTCTCCGTACGAGTGTTGAACAATGCACTCTCTTTGTGGTTTAGGTCATATCTACATGGAAAACCAAGGATAGGCCAAAGGTTCCACTGGTCTACCCTCGTTTGATCCGCGACGGGAGCCTACTCCTACATGTCCAACACACTTCTCTAAGTGTTATCGCATGCAACGTGGACGGTCAAACCCGGGAGCTAGGTGTTCCATCTAGGGGCAATCCACCTACCTTGTGCATGTATGCTAGGGCCACACGCATGTTCCCGTGGCATGCCGGCACTCGGGCGGTCCTTTTCCGATGAAACCCTAATCCGAGGGCCCCGCGGGTCTACCCCCGTAGCATTTTCCGTACTAGGGTTGAACAATGCACTATCTTGGTGGTTTAGGTTTGTTTAGGTCATATCTACATGGAAAACCAAAGATATGCCAAAGGTTCCACCGGTGTACCCTCGTTTGATCCGCGGCGGGAGCCTACTCCTACATGTCCAACACACTTCTCTAAGTGTTATCGCATGCAACGTGGACGGTCACACCCGGGAGCTAGGTTTTCCATCTAGGGGCAATCCACCACCCTTGTGCATGTATACTCGGGCCACACGCATGATTCTGTGGCATCCTGACACTCGAGTGTTCCTTTTTCGACGAAACCCTAATTCGAGGGCCCCGCGGGTCTACACCCGTAGCATTATCCGTACGAGGGTTGAACAATGCACTCTCTTGGAGGTTTAGGTTTTTTTAGGTCATATCTACATGGAAAACCAAGGATGGCAAAAGGTTCCACCGGTCTACCCTCGTTTGATCCGCGGCGGGAGCCTACTCCTACATGTCCAGCACACTTCTCTAAGTGTTATCGCATGCAACGTGGACGGTCACACCCGGGAGCTAGGTTTTCCATCTAGGGTCAATCCACCACCCTTGTTCATGTATGCTAGGGCCACACGCATATTCCCGTGGCATCCCGGCACTCGGGCGGTCCTTTTCCGACGAAACCCTAATCCGAGGGCCCCGTGGGTCTACCCCCGTATCATTTTCCGTACTAGGGTTGAACAATGCACTCTCTTGGTGGTTTAGGTTTGTTTAGGTCATATCTACATGGAAAACCAAAGATATGCCAAAGGTTCCACCGGTGTACCCTCGTTTGATCCGCGGCAGGAGCCTACTCCTACATGTCCAACACACGTCTCTAAGTGTTATCGCATGCAACGTGGACGGTCACACCCGGGAGCTAGGTTTTACATCTAGGGGCAATCCACATACCTTGTGCATGTATGCTAGGGCCACACGCATGTTCCCGTGGCAGTCCGGGACTCGGGCGGTCCTTTTCCGACGAAACCCTAATCCGAGGGCCCGCGGGTCTACCCCCGTAGCATTCTCTGTACGAGGGTTGAACGATGCACTCTCTTGGTGGTTTAGGTTTGTTTAGGTCATATCTACATGGAAAACCAAGGATAGGCCAAAGGTTCCACCGGTCTACCTCGTTTGATCCGCGGCGGGAGCCTACTCCTACATGTCCAGCACACTTCTCTAAGTGTTATCGCATGCAACGTGGACGGTCACACCCGGGATCTAGGTTTTCCATATAGGGGCAATACACCACCCTTGTGCATGTAGGCTAGGGTCACACGCATGTTCCCGTGGCATGCCGGCACTCGAGCGGTCCTTTTCCGGCGAAACCCTAATCCGAGGGCCCCTCGGGTCTACCCCCGTAGCATTCTCCGTACGAGTGTTGAACAATGCACTCTCTTTGTGGTTTAGGTTTGTTTAGGTCATATATACATGGAAAACCAAGGATAGTCCAAAGGTTCCACCGGTCTACCCTCGTTTGATCCGCGGCGGGAGCCTACTCCTACATGTCCAGCACACTTCTCTAAGTGTTATCGCATGCAACTTGGACGGTCACACCAGGGAGCTAGGTTTTCCATCTAGGGGCAATCCACCACCCTTGTGCATGTATACTCGGGCCACACGCATGATTCTGTGGCATCCCGACACTCGAGTGTTCCTTTTCCGACGAAACCCTAATTCGAGGGCCTCGTGGGTCTACACCCGTAGCATTCTCCGTACGAGGGTTGAACAATGCACTCTCTTGGTGGTTTAGGTTTGTTTAGGTCATATCTACATGGAAAACCAAGGATAGGCAAAAGGTTCCACCGGTCTACCCTCGTTTGATCCGCGGCGGGAGCCTACTCCTACATGTCCAACACACGTCTCTAAGTGTTATCGCATGCAACCTGGACGGTCACACCCGGGAGCTAGGTTTTCCATCTAGGGGCAATCCACAACCCTTGTGCATGTATGCTAGGGCCACACGCATGTTACCGTGGCATCCCGGCACACGGGCGGTCCTTTTCCGATGAAACCCTAATCCGAGGGCCCCGCGGGTCTACCCCCGTATCATTTTCCGTACTAGGGTTGAACAATGCACTCTCTTGGTGGTTTAGGTTTGTTTAGGTCATATCTACATGGAAAACCAAAGATATGCCAACGGTTCCACCGGTGTACCCTCGTTTGATCCGCGGCGGGAGCCTACTCCTACATGTCCAACACACGTCTCTAAGTGTTATCGCATGCAACGTGGACGGTCACACCCGGGAGCTAGGTTTTCCATCTAGGGGTAATCCACCTACCTTGTGCATGTATGCTAGGGCCACACGCATGTTCCCGTGGCATCCCGGCACTCGGGCGGTCCTTTTCCGACAAAACCCTAATCCGAGGGCCCCGCGGGTCTACCCCCATAGCATTCTCTGTACGAGGGTTGAACGATGCACTCTCTTGGTGGTTTAGGTTTGTTTAGATCATATCTACATGGAAAACCAAGGATATGCCAAAGGTTCCACCGGTCTACCCTCGTTTGATCCGCGGCGGGAGCCTACTCCTACATGTCCAGCACACTTCTCTAAGTGTTATCGCATGCAACGTGGACGGTCACACCCGGGAGCTAGGTTTTCCATCTAGGGGCAATCCACCACCCTTGTGCATGTAGTCTAGGGCCACACGCATGTTCCCGTGGCATCCCGGCACTCGAGCGGTCCTTTTCCGGCGAAACCCTAATCCGAGGGCCCCTCGGGTCTACCCCCGTAGCATTCTCCGTACGAGTGTTGAACAATGCACTCTCTTTGTGGTTTAGGTTTGTTTAGGTCATATCTACATGGAAAACCAAGGATAGGCCAAAGGTTCCACCGGTCTATCCTCGTTTGATCCGCGGCGGGAGCCTACTCCTACATGTCCAACACACTTCTCTAAGTGTTATCGCATGCAACGTGGATGGTCACACCCGGGAGCTAGGTGTTCCATCTAGGGGCAATCCACCTACCTTGTGCATGTATGCTAGGGCCACACGCATGTTCCCGTGGCATTCCGGCACTTGGGCGGTCCTTTTTCGATGAAACCCTAATCCGAGGGCCTCGCGGGTCTACCCCCGTAGCATTCTCTGTATGAGGGTTGAACGATGCACTCTCTTGATGGTTTAGGTTTGTTTAGGTAATATATACATGGAAAACCAAGGATAGGCCAAAGGTTCCACCGGTCTACCCTCGTTTGATCCGTGGTGGGAGCCTACTCCTACATGTCCAGCACACTTCTCTAAGTGTTATCGCATGAAACGTGGACGGTCACACCCGGGAGCTAGGTTTTCCATCTAGGGGCAATCCAGCACCCTTGTGCGTGTATATTAGGGCCACACGCATGATCCCGTGGCATCCCGGCACTTGGGCGGTCCTTTTCCGACGAAACCCTAATTCGAGGGCCCCGCGGGTCTACCCTCGTAGCATTCTCCGTACGAGGGTTGAACAATGCACTCTCTTGGTGGTTTAGGTTTGTTTAGGTCATATCTACATGGAAAACCAAGGATAGGCAAAAGGTTCCACCGGTCTACCCTCGTTTGATCCGCGGCGGGAGCCTACTCCTACATGTCCAGCACACTTCTCTAAGTGTTATCGCATGCAACGTGGACGGTCACACCCGGGAGCTAGGTTTTCCATCTAGGGGCCATCCACCACCCTTGTGCATGTATGATAGGGCCACACGCATGTTCCCGTGGCATCCTGGCACTCGGGCGGTCCTTTTCCGACGAAACCCTAATCCGAGGGCCGCGCGGGTCTACCCCCGTAGCATTCTCTGTACGAGGGTTGCACGATGCACTCTCTTGGTGGTTTAGGTTTGTTTAGGTCATATCTACATGGAAAACCAAGGATAGGCCAAAGGTTCCACCGGTCTACCCTCGTTTGATCCGCGGCGGGAGCCTACTCCTACATGTCCAGCACACTTCTCTAAGTGTTATCGCATGCAACGTGGACGGTCACACCCGGGAGCTAGGTTTTCCATATAGGGGCAATCCACCACCCTTGTGCATGTAGGCTAGGGCCACACGCATGTTCCCGTGGCATCCCGGCACTCGAGCGGTCCTTTTCTGGCGAAACCCAAATCCGAGGGCCCCGCGGGTCTACCCCCGTAGCATTCTCCGTACGAGTGTTGAACAATGCACTCTCTTTGTGGTTTAGGTTTGTTTAGGTCATATCTACATGGAAAACCAAGGATAGGCCAAAGCTTCCACTGGTCTACCCTCGTTTGATCCGCGACGGGAGCCTACTCCTACATGTCCAACACACTTCTCTAAGTGTTATCGCATGCAACGTGGACGGTCACACCCGGGAGCTAGGTGTTCCATCTAGGGCCAATCCACCTACCTTGTGCATGTATGCTAGGGCCACACGCATGTTCCCGTGGCATGCCGGCACTCGGGCGGTCCTTTTCTGATGAAACCCTAATCCGAGGGCCCCGCGGGTCTACCCCCGTAGCATTTTCCGTACTAGGGTTGAACAATGCACTCTCTTGGTGGTTTAGCTTTGTTTAGGTCATATCTACATGGAAAACCAAACATATGCCAAAGGTTCCACCGGTGTACCCTCGTTTGATCCGCGGCGGGAGCCTACTCCTACATGTCCAACACACTTCTCTAAGTGTTATCGCATGCAACGTGGACGGTCACACCCGGGAGCTAGGTTTTCCATCTAGGGTCAATCCACCACCCTTGTGCATGTATACTCGGGCCACACTCATGATTCTGTGGCATCCCGACACTCGAGTGTTCCTTTTCCGATGAAACCCTAATTCGAGGGCCCCGCGGGTCTACACCCGTAGCATTCTCCGTACGAGGGTTGAACAATGCACTCTCTTGGTGGTTTAGGTTTGTTTAGGTCATATCTACATGGAAAACCAAGGATGGCAAAAGGTTCCACCGGTCTACCCTCGTTTGATCCGCGGCGGGAGCCTACTCCTACATGTCCAGCACACTTCTCTAAGTGTTATCGCATGCAACGTGGACGGTCACACCCGGGAGCTAGGTTTTCGATCTAGGGGCAATCCACCACCCTTGTTCATGTATGCTAGGGCCACACGCATATTACCGTGGCATCCCGGCACTCGGGCGGTCCTTTTCCGACGAAACCCTAATCCGAGGGCCCCGTGGGTCTACCCCCGTATCATTTTCCATTCTAGGGTTGAACAATGCACTCTCTTGGTGGTTTAGGTTTGTTTAGGTCATATCTACATGGAAAACCAAAGATATGCCAAAGATTCCACCGGTGTACCCTCGTTTGATCCGCGGCGGGAGCCTACTCCTACATGTCCAACACACGTCTCTAAGTGTTATCGCATGCAACGTGGACGGTCACACCCGGGAGCTAGGTTTTCAATCTAGGGGCAATCCACCTACCTTGTGCATGTATGCTAGGGCCACACGCATGTTCCCGTGGCAGCCCGGCACTCAGGCGGTCCTTTTCCGACGAAACCCTAATCCGAGGGCCCTGCGGGTCTACCCCCGTAGCATTCTCTGTACGAGGGTTGAACTATGCACTCTCTTGGTGGTTTAGGTTTGTTTAGGTCATATCTACATGGAAAACCAAGGATAGTCCAAAGGTTCCACCGGTCTACCTCGTTTGATCCGCGGCGGGAGCCTACTCCTACATGTCCAGCACACTTCTCTAAGTGTTATCGCATGCAACATGGACGGTCACACCCGGGAGCTAGGTTTTCCATATAGGGGCAATACACCACCCTTTTGCATGTAGGCTAGGGTCACACGCATGTTCCCGTGGCATCCTGGCACTCGAGCGGTCCTTTTCCGGCGAAACCCTAATCCGAGGGCCCCTCGGGTCTACCCCCGTAGCATTCTCCGTATGAGTGTTGAACAATGCACTCTCTTTGTGGTTTAGGTTTGTTTAGGTCATATCTACATGGAAAACCAAGGATAGGCCAAAGGTTCCACCGGTCTATCCTCGTTTGATCCGCGGCGGGAGCCTACTCCTACATGTCCAACACACTTCTCTAAGTGTTATCGCATGCAACGTGGACGGTCACACCCGGGAGCTAGGTTTTCTATCTAGGGGCAATCCACCACCCTTGTGCATGTATACTCGGGACACACGCATGATTCTGTGGCATCCCGACACTCGAGTGTTCCTTTTTTGACGAAACCCTAATTCGAGGGCCCCGCGGGTCTACACCCGTAGCATTCTCCGTACGAGGGTTGAACAATGCACTCTCTTGGTGGTTTAGGTTTGTTTAGGTCATATCTACATGGAAAACCAAGGATAGGCAAAAGGTTCCACCGGTCTACCCTCGTTTGATCTGCGGCGGGAGCCTACTCCTACATGTCCAACACACGTCTCTAAGTGTTATCGCATGCAACGTGGACGGTCACACCTGGGAGCTAGGTTTTCCATCTAGGGGCAATCCACAACCCTTGTGCATGTATGCTAGGGCCACACGCATGTTACCGTGGCATCCCGGCACACGGGCGGTCCTTTTCCGACGAAACCCTAATCCGAGGGCCCCGCGGGTCTACCCCCGTATCATTTTCCGTACTAGGGTTGACCAATGCACTCTCTTGGTGGTTTAGGTTTGTTTAGGTCATATCTACATGGAAAACCAAAGATATGCCAACGGTTCCACCGGTGTACCCTCGTTTGATCCGCGGCGGGAGCCTACTCCTACATGTCCAACACACGTCTCTAAGTGTTATCGCATGCAATGTGGACGGTCACACCCGGGAGCTAGGTTTTCCATCTAGGGGTAATCCACCTACCTTGTGCATGGATGCTAGGGCCACACGCATGTTCCCGTGGCATCCCGGCACTCGGGCGGTCCTTTTCCGACAAAACCCTAATCCGAGGGCCCCGCGGGTCTACCCCCGTAGCATTCTCTGTACGAGGGTTGAACGATGCACTCTCTTGGTGGTTTAGGTTTGTTTAGGTCATATCTACATGGAAAACCAAGGATATGCCAAAGGTTCCACCGGTCTACCCTCGTTTGATCCGCGACGGGAGCCTACTCCTACATGTCCAGCACACTTCTCTAAGTGTTATCGCATGCAACGTGGACGGTCAGACCCGGGAGCTAGGTTTTCCATCCAGGGGCAATCCACCACCCTTGTGCATGTAGGCTAGGGCCACACGCATGTTCCCGTGGCATCCCGGCACTCGAGCGGTCCTTTTCCGGCGAAACCCTAATCCGAGGGCCCCTCGGGTCTACCCCCGTAGCATTCTCCGTACGAGTGTTGAACAATGCACTCTCTTTGTGGTTTAGGTTTGTTTAGGTCATATCTACATGGAAAACCAAGGATAGGCCAAAGGTTCCACCGGTCTATCCTCGTTTGATTCGCGGCGGGAGCCTACTCCTACATGTCCAACACACTACTCTAAGTGTTATCGCATGCAACGTGGACGGTCACACCCGGGAGCTAGGTGTTCCATCTAGGGGCAATCCACCTACCTTGTGCATGTATGCTAGGGCCACACACATGTTCCCGTGGCATTCCGGCACTCGGGCGGTCCTTTTCCGATGAAACCCTAATCCGAGGGCCCCGCGGGTCTACCCCCGTAGCATTCTCTGTATGAGGGTTGAACGATGCACTCTCTTGATGGTTTAGGTTTGTTTAGGTCATATATACATGGAAAACCAAGGATAGGCCAAAGGTTCCACCGGTCTACCCTCGTTTGATCCGTGGTGGGAGCCTACTCCTACATGTCCAGCACACTTCTCTAAGTGTTATCGCATGAAACATGGACGGTCACACCCGGGAGCTAGGCTTTCCATCTAGGGGCAATCCAGCACCCTTGTTCGTGTATATTAGGGCCACACGCATGATCCCGTGGCATCCCGGCACTTGGGCGGTCCTTTTCCGACGAAACCCTAATTCGAGGGCCCCGCGGGTCTACCCCTGTAGCATTCTCCGTACGAGGGTTGAACAATACACTCTCTTGGTGGTTTAGGTTTGTTTAGGTCATATCTACATGGAAAACCAAGGATAGGCAAAAGGATCCACCGGTCTACCCTTGTTTGATCCGGGGCGGGAGCCTACTCCTACATGTCCAGCACACTTCTCTAAGTGTTATGGCATGCAACATGGACGGTCACACCCGGTAGCTAGGTGTTCCATCTAGGGGCAATCCACCACCCTTGTGCATGTATGCTAGGGCCACACGCATGTTACCGTGGCATCCCGGCACTCGGGCGGTCCTTTTCTGACGAAACCCTAATTCGAGGGCCCCGCGGGTCTACCCCCGTAGCCTTCTCCGTACGAGGGTTGAATAATGCACTATTTCGGTGGTTTAGGTTTGTTTAGGTCATATCTACATGGAAACCAAGGATAGGCCAAAGGTTCCACCGGTCTACCCTCGTTTGATCCGCGGCGGGAGCCTACTCCTACATGTCCAGCACACTTCTCTAAGTGTTATCGCATGCAACGTGGGCGGTCACACCCGGGAGCTAGGTTTTCAATCTAGGGGCAATCCACCACCCTTGTGCATGTATGCTAGGGCCACACGCATGTTCCCGTGGCATCTCGGCACTCGGGCGGTCCTTTTCTCACGAAACCCTAATCAGAGGGCCCCGCGGGTCTACCCCCATAGCATTTTCCGTACTAGGGTTGAACAATGCACTCTCTTGGTGGTTTAGGTTTGTTTAGGTCATATCTACATGGAAAACCAAGGATAAGCCAAAGGTTCCACCGGTCTACCCTTGTTTGATCCGCGGCGGGAGCCTACTCCTACATGTCCAACACTCGTCTCTAAGTGTTATCGCATGCAACATGGACGGTCACACCCAGGAGCTAGGTTTTCCATCTAGGGGCAATCCACATACCTTGTGCATGTATGCTAGGGCCACACGCATGTTCCCGTGGCATCCCGGCACTCGGGCTGTCCTTTTCCGACGAAACCCTAATCCGAGAGCCCCGCGGGTCTACCCCCGTAGCATTCTCTGTACGAGGGTTGAAAGATGAACTCTCTTGGTGGTTTAGGTTTGTTTAGGTCATATCTAAATGGAAAACCAAGGATATGCCAAAGGTTCCACCGGCCTACCCTTGTTTGATCCGCGGCGGGAGCCTACTCCTACATGTCCAGCACACTTCTCTAAGTGTTATCGCATGCAACGTGGACGGTCACACCAGGGAGTTAGGTTTTCCATCTAGGGGAAATCCACCACCCTTGTGCATGTATGCTAGGGCCACACGCATGTTCCCGTGGCATCCCGGCACTCGAGCGGTCCTTTTCCGGCGAAACCCTAATCCGAGGGCCCCGCGGGTCTACCCCCGTAGCATTCTCCGTACGAGTGTTGAACAATGCACTCTCTTGGAGGTTTAGGTTTGTTTAGGTCATATCTACATGGAAAACCAAGGATAGGCCAAAGGTTCCACCGGTCTACCCTCGTTTGATCCGCGGCGGGAGCCTACTCCTACATGTCTAACACACTTCTCTAAGTGTTATCGCATGCCACGTGGACGGTCACACCCGGGAGCTAGGTGTTCCATCTAGGGGCAATCCACCTATCTTGTGCATGTATGCTAGGGCCACACGCATGTTCCCGTGGCATTCCGGCACTCGGGCGGTCCTTTTCGGATGAAACCCTAATCGGAGGGCCCCGCGGGTCTACCCCCGTAGCATTCTCTGTATGAGGGTTGAACGATGCACTCTCTTGGTGATTTAGGTTTGTTTAGGTCATATATACATGGAAAACCAAGGATAGGCCAAAGGTTCCACCGGTCTACCCTCGTTTGATCCGTGGCGGGAGCCTACTCCTACATGTCCAGCACACTTCTCTAAGTGTTATCGCATGCAACATGGACGGTCACACCCGGGAGCTAGGTTTTCCATCTAGGGGCAATCCACCACCCTTGTGCATGTATACTAGTGCCACACGCATGATCCCGTGGCATCCCGACACTGGAGCGGTCCTTTTCCGACGAAACCCTAATTCGAGGGCCCCGCGGGTCTACCCCCGTAGCATTCTCTGTACGAGGGTTGAACAATGCACTCTCTTAGTGGTTTAGGTTTGTTTAGGTCATATCTACATGGAAAACCAAGGATAGGCAAAAGGTTCCACCGGTCTACCCTCGTTTGATCCGCGGTGGGAGCCTACTCCTACATGTCCAGCACCCTTCTCTAAGTGTTATCGCATGAAACATGGACGGTCACACCCGGGAGCTAGGTTTTCCATATAGGAGCAATCCACCACCCTTGTGCATGTATGCTAGGGCCACACGCACGTTCCCGTGGCATCCCGGCACTTGGACGGTCCTTTTCCGATGAAACCCTAATTCGAGGGCCCCGCGGGTCTACCCCCGTAGCATTCTCCGTACGAGGGTTGAAAAATGCACTATCTTGGTGGTTTAGGTTTGTTTAGGTCATATATACATGGAAACCAAGGATAGGCCAAAGGTTCCACCGGTCTACCCCCGTTTGATCCGTGGCGGGAGCCTACTCCTACATGTCCACCACACTTCTCTAAGTGTTATCGCATGCAACGTGGACGGTCACACCCGGGAGCTAGGTTTTCCATCTAGGGGCAATCCACCACCATTGTTCATGTATACTCGGGCCACACGCATGATTCTGTGGCATCCCGACACTCGAGTGTTCCTTTTCCGACGAAACCCTAATTCGAGGGCCTCGCGGGTCTACACCCGTAGCATTCTCCGTACGAGGGTTGAACAATGCACTCTCTTGGTGGTTTAGGTTTGTTTAGGTCATATCTACATGGAAAACCAAGGATAGGCAAAAGGTTCCACCGGTCTACCCTCGTTTGATCCGCGGCGGGATCCTACTCCTACATGTCCAGCACACTTCTCTAAGTGTTATCGCATGCAACATGGACGGTCACACCCGGGAGCTAGGTTTTCCATCTAGGGGCAATCCACCACCCTTGTGCATGTATGCTAGGGCCACACGCATGTTCCCGTGGCATCCCGGCACTCGGGCGGTCCTTTTCCGACGAAACCCTAATTCGAGGGCCCCGCGGGTCTACCACCGTATCATTTTCTGTACTAGGGTTGAACAATGCACTCTCTTGGTGGTTTAGGTTTGTTTAGGTCATATCTACATGGAAAACCAAGGATATGCCAAAGGTTCCACCGGTGTACCCTCGTTTGATCCGCGGCGGGAGCCTACTCCTACATGTCCAACACACGTCTCTAAGTGTTATCGCATGCAACGTGGACTGTCAAACCCGGGAGCTAGGTTTTACATCTAGGGGCAATCCACCTACCTTGTGCATGTATGCTAGGGCCACACGCATGTTCCCGTGGCATCCCGACACTCGGGCGGTCCTTTTCTGACGAAACCCTAATCCGAGGACCCCGCGGGTCTAGCCCCGTAGCATTCTCTGTACGAGGGTTGAACGATGCACTCTCTTGGTTGTTTAGGTTTGTTTAGGTCATATCTACATGGAAAACCAAGGATAGGCCAAAGGTTCCACCGGTCTACCCTCGTTTGATCCGCGGCGGGAGCCTACTCCTACATGTCCAGCACACTTCTCTAAGTGTTATCGCATGCAACATGGACGGTCACACCCGGGAGCTAGATTTTCCATCTAGGGGCAATCCACCACCCTTGTGCATGTAGGCTAGGGCCACACGCATGTTCCCGTGGCATCCCGGCACTCGAGCGGTCCTTTTCCGGCGAAACCCTAATCCGAGGGCCCCGCGGGTCTACCTCGTAGCATTCTCCGTACGAGTGTTGAACAATGCACTCTCTTTGTGGTTTAGGTTTTTTAGGTCATATATACATGGAAAACCAAGGATAGGCCAAAGGTTCCACCGGTCTACCCTCGTTTGATCCGTGGCGGGAGCCTACTCCTACATGTCCAACACACTTCTCTAAGTGTTATCGCATGCAACGTGGACGGTCACACTCGGGAGCTAGGTGTTCCATCTAGGGGCAATCCACCAACCTTGTGCATGTATGCTAGGGCCACACGCATGTTCCCGTGGCATTCCGGCACTCGGGCGGTCCTTTTCCGATGAAACCCTAATCCGAGGGCCCCGCGGGTCTAACCCCGTAGCATTCTTTGTATGAGGGTTGCACGATGCACTCTCTTGGTGGTTTAGGTTTGTTTAGGTCATATATACATGGAAAACCAAGGATAGGCCAAAGGTTCCACCGGTCTACCCTCGTTTGATCCGTGGTGGGAGCCTACTCCTACATATCCAGCACACTTCTCTAAGTGTTATCGCATGCAACGTGGACGGTCACACCCGGGAGCTAGGTTTTCCATCTAGGGGGAATCCAGCACCCTTGTGCTTGTATATTAGGGCCACACGCATGATCCCGTGGCATCCCGGTACTCGGGCGGTCCTTTTCTGACGAAACCCTAATTCGAGGGCCCCGCGGGTCTACCCCCGTAGCATTCTCCGTAAGAGGGTTGAACAATGCACTCTCTTGGTGGTTTAGGTTTGTTTAGGTCATATCTACATGGAAAACCAAGGATAGGCCAAAGGTTCCACCGGTCTACCCTCGTTTGATCCGCGGCGGGAGCCTACTCCTACATGTCCAACACACGTCTCTAAGTGTTATCGCATGCAACATGGACGGTCACACCCGGGAGCTAGGTTTTCCATCTAGGGGCAATCCACCTACCTTGTGCATGTATGCTAGGGCCACACGCATGTTCCCGTGGCATCCTGGCACTCGGGCGATCTTTTTCTGATGAAACCCTAATCCGTGGGCCCCGCGGGTCTACCCCCATAGCATTCTCTGTATGAGGGTTGAACGATGCACTATCTTGGTGGTTTAGGTTTGTTTAGGTCATATATACATGGAAAACCAAGGATAGGCCAAAGATTCCACCGGTCTACCCTCGTTTGATCCGTGGCGGGAGCCTACTCCTACATGTCCAGCACACTTCTCTGAGTGTTATCGCATGCAACATGGACGGTCACACCCGGGAGCTAGGTTTTCCATCTAGGGGCAATCCACCACCCTTGTGCATGTATACTAGTGCCACATGCATGATCCCGTGGCATCCCGACACTCGAGCGGTCCTTTTCTGATGAAACCCTAATTCGAGGGCCCCGCGGGTCTACCCTCATAGCATTCTCTGTACGTGGGTTGAACAATGCACTCTCTTGGTGGTTTAGGTTTGTTTAGGTCATATCTACATGGAAAACCAAGGACAGGCAAAAGGTTCCACCGGTCTACCCTCGTTTGATCCGCGGTGGGAGCCTACTCCTACATGTCCAGCACACTTCTCTAAGTGTTATCGCATGCAACGTGGACGGTCACACCCGGGAGCTAGGTTTTCCATATAGGAGCAATCCACCACCCTTGTGCATATATGCTAGGGCCACACGCACGTTCCCGTGGCATCCCGGCACTCGGGCGGTCCTTTTCCGATGAAACCCTAATTCGAGGGCCCCGCGGGTCTACCCCGTAGCATTCTCCGTACAAGGGTTGAACAATGCACTCTCTTGGTGGTTTAGGTTTGTTTAGGTCATATCTACATGGAAACCAAGGATAGGCCAAAGTTTCCACCGGTCTACCCTCGTTTGATCCGCGGCGGGAGCCTACTCCAACATGTCCAACACACTTCTCTAATGTTATCGCATGCAACGTGGACCGTCACACCCGGGAGCTAGGTGTTCCATGTAGGTGCAATCCACCTACCTTGTGCATGTATGCTAGGGCCACACGCATGTTCCCGTGGCATTCCGGCACTCGGGCGGTCCTTTTCCGATGAAACCCTAATCCGAGGGCCCCGCGGGTCTACCCCCGTAGCATTCTTTGTATGAGGGTTGAACGATGCACTCTCTTGGTGGTTTAGGTTTGTTTAGGTCATATATACATGGAAAACCAAGGATAGGCCAAAGGTTCCACCGGTCTACCCTCGTTTGATCCGTGGAGGGAGCCTACTCCTACATGTCCAGCACACTTCTCTAAGTGTTATCGCATGCAACGTGGACGGTCACACCCAGGAGCTAGGTGTTCCATATAGGGGCAATCCACCGCCCTTGTGCTTGTATGCTAGGGCCACACGCACGTTCCCGTGGCATCCCGGCACTCGGGCGGTACTTTTCTGATGAAACCCTAATTCGAGGGCCCCGCGGGTCTAACCCGTAGCATTCTCCGTACGAGGGTTGAACAGTGCACTATCTTGGTGGTTTAGGTTTGTTTAGGTCATATCTACATGGAAACAAAGGATAGGCCAAAGGTTCCACCGGTCTACCCTCGTTTGATCCGCGGCGGGAGCCTACTCCTACATGTCCAGCACACTTCTCTAAGTGTTATCGCATGCAACGTGGACGGTCACACCCGGGATTTATGTTTTCCATCTAGGGGCAATCCACTACCCTTGTGCATGTATGCTAGGGCCACATGCATATTCCCGTGGCATCCCCGCACTCGGGCGGTCCTTTTCCGATGAAACCCTAATTCGAGGGCCCCGGGGGTCTACCCCCGTAGCATTCTCCGTACGAGGGTTGAACAATGCACTCTCTTGGTGGTTTAGGTTTGTTTAGGTCATATATACATGGAAAACCAAGGATAGGCCAAAGGTTCCACCGGTCTACCCTCATTTGATCCGTGGCGGGAGCCTACTCCTACATGTCCAGCACACTTCTCTAAGTGTTATCGCATGCAACGTGGACGGTCACACCCGGGAGCTAGGTGTTCCATCTAGGGGCAATCCACCAACCTTGTGCATGTATGCTAGGGCCACACGCATGTTCCCGTGGCATTCCGGCACTCGGGCGGTCCTTTTCCGATGAAACCCTAATCCGAGGGCCCCGCGGGTCTAACCCCGTAGCATTCTCTGTATGAGGGTTGAACGATGCACTCTCTTGGTGGTTTAGGTTTTTTTTTGGTCATATATACATGGAAAACCAAGGATAGGCCAAAGGATCCACCAGTCTACCCTCGTTTGATCCGTGGTGGGAGCCTACTCCTACATGTCCAGCACACTTCTCTAAGTGTTATCGCATGCAACGTGGACGGTCACACCGGGGAGCTAGGTTTTCCATCTAGGGGAAATCCAGCACACTTGTGCGTGTATATTAGGGCCACACGCATGATCCCGTGGCATCCCGGTACTCGGGCGGTCCTTTTCCGACGAAACCCTAATTCGAGGGCCCCGCGGGTCTACCCCGTAGCATTCTCCGTACGAGGGTTGAACAATGCACTCTCTTGGTGGTTTAGGTTTGTTTAGGTCATATCTACATGGAAAACCAAGGATAGGCCAAAGGTTCCACCGGTCTACCCTCGTTTGATCCGCGGCGGGAGCCTACTCCTACATGTCCAACACACGTCTCTAAGTGTTATCGCATGCAACATGGACGGTCACACCCGGGAGCTAGGTTTTCCATCTAGGGGCAATCCACCTACCTTGTGCATGTATGCTAGGGCCACACGCATGTTCCCGTGGCATCCTGGCACTCGGGCGGTCTTTTTCTGATGAAACCCTAATCCGAGGGCCCCGCGGGTCTACCCCCATAGCATTCTCTATATGAGGGTTGAACGATGCACTATCTTGGTGGTTTAGGTTTGTTTAGGCCATATATACATGGAAAACCAAGGATAGGCCAAAGGTTCCACCGGTCTACCCTCGTTTGATCCGTGGCGGGAGCTTACTCCTACATGTCCAGCACACTTCTCTGAGTGCTATCGCATGCAACATGGACGGTCACACCCGGGAGCTAGGTTTTCCATCTAGGGGCAATCCACCACCCTTGTGCATGTATACTAGTGCCACATGCATGATCCCGTGGCATCCCGACACTCGAGCGGTCCTTTTCTGATGAAACCCTAATTCGAGGGCCCCGCGGGTCTACCCTCGTAGCATTCTCTGTACGAGGGTTGAACAATGCACTCTCTTGGTGGTTTAGGTTTGTTTAGGTCATATCTACATGGAAAACCAAGGATAGGCAAAAGGTTCCACCGGTCTACCCTCGTTTGATCCGCGGTGGGAGCCTACTCCTACATGTCCAGCACACTTCTCTAAGTGTTATCGCATGCAACGTGGACGGTCACACCCGGGAGCTAGGTTTTCCATATAGGAGCAATCCACCACGCTTGTGCATGTATGCTAGGGCCACACGCACGTTCCCGTGGCATCCCGGCACTCGGGCGGTCCTTTTCCGATGAAACCCTAATTCGAGGGCCGCGCGGGTCTACCCCGTAGCATTCTCCGTACAAGGGTTGAACAATGCACTATCTTGGTGGTTTAGGTTTGTTTAGGTCATATCTATATGGAAACCAAGGATAGGCCAAAGGTTCCACCGGTCTACCCTCGTTTGATCCGCGGCGGGAGCCTACTCCAACATGTCCAACACACTTCTCTAAGTGTTATCACATGCAACGTGGACGGTCACACCCGGGAGCTAGGTGTTCCATCTTGGGGCAATCCACCTACCTTGTGCATGTATGCTAGGGCCACACGCATGTTCCCGTGGCATTCCGGCACTCGGGCAGTCCTTTTCCGATGAAACCCTAATCCGAGGGCCCCGCGGGTCTACCCCGGTAGCATTCTTTGTATGAGGGTTGAACGATGCACTCTCTTGGTGGTTTAGGTTTGTTTAGGTCATATATACATGGAAAACCAAGGATAGGCCAAAGGTTCCACCGGTCTACCCTCGTTTGATCCGTGGAGGGAGCCTACTCCTACATGTCCAGCACACTTCTCTAAGTGTTATCGCATGCAACGTGGACGGTCACACCCGGGAGCTTGGTGTTCCATATAGGGGCAATCCACCACCCTTGTGCATGTATGCTAGGGCCACACGCACGTTCCCGTGGCATCCCGGCACTCGGGCGGTACTTTTCTGATGAAACCCTAATTCGAGGGCCCCGCGGGTCTACCCCCGTAGCATTCTCCGTACGAGGGTTGAACAATGCACTATCTTGGTGGTTTAGGTTTGTTTAGGTCATATCTACATGGAAACCAAGGATAGGCCAAAGGTTCCACCGGTCTACCCTCGTTTGATCCGCGGCGGGAGCCTACTCCTACATGTCCAGCACACTTCTCTAAGTGTTATCGCATGCAACGTGGACGGTCACACCCGGGATTTATGTTTTCCATCTAGGGGCAATCCACTACCCTTGTGCATGTATGCTAGGGCCACATGCATATTCCCGTGGCATCCCCGCACTCGGGCGGTCCTTTTCCAATGAAACCCTAATTCGAGGGCCCCGGGGGTCTACCCCCGTAGCATTCTCCGTACGAGTGTTGAACAATGCACTCTCGTGGTGGTTTAGGTTTGTTTAGGTCATATATACATGGAAAACCAAGGATAGGCCAAAGGTTCCACCGGTCTACCCTCGTTTGATCCGCGGCGGGAGCCTACTCCTACATGTCCAGCACACTTCTATAAGTGTCATCGCATGCAATGTGGACGGTCACTCCCGGGAGCTAGGTTTTCCATCTAGGGGAAATCCAACACCCTTGTGCATGTATGCTAGGGCCACACGCATGTTACCGTGGCATCCCGGCACTCGGGCAGTCCTTTTTCGACGAAACCCTAATCCGAGGGCCCCGCGGGTCTACCCCTGTAGCATTTTCCGTACTAGGGTTGAACAATGCACTCTGTTGGTGGTTTAGGTTTGTTTATGTCATATCTACATGGAAAACCAAGGATAGGCCAAAGGTTCCACCGGTCTACCCTCGTTTGATCCGCGGCGGGAGCCTACTCCTACATGTCCAACACACGTCTCTAAGTATTATCGCATGCAACACGGACGGTCACACCCGGGAGCTAGGTTTTCCATCTAGGGGCAATACACCTACCTTGTGCATGTATGCTAGGGCCACACGCATGTTCCCGTGGCATCCTGGCACTCGGGCGGTCCTTTTCTGATGAAACCCTAATCCGAGGGCCCCGCGGGTCTACCCCCGTAGCATTCTCTGTATGAGGGTTGAACGATGCACTCTCTTGGTGGTTTAGGTTTGTTTAGGTCATATATACATGGAAAACCTAGGATAGGCTAAAGGTTCCACCGGTCTACCCTCGTTTGATCCGTGGCGGGAGCCTACTCCTACATGTCCAGCATACTTCTCTAAGTGTTATCGCATGCAACGTGGACGGTCACACCCGGGAGCTAGGTTTTCCATCTAGGGGCAATCCACAACCCTTGTGCATGTATGCTAGGGCCACACGCATGTTCCTGTGGCATCCCGGCACTCGGGCGGTCCTTTTCCGACGAAACCCTAATCCGAGGGCCCCGCGGGTCTACCCCCGTATCATTTTCCGTACTAGGGTTGAACAATGCACTCTCTTGGTGGTTTAGGTTTGTTTAGGTCATATCTACATGGAAAACCAAAGATATGCCAAAGGTTCCACCGGTGTACCCTCGTTTTGATCTGCGGCGGGAGCCTACTCCTACATGTCCAACACACGTCTCTAAGTGTTATCGCATGCAACGTGGACAGTCACACCCGGGAGCTAGGTTTTCCATCTAGGGGCAATCCACCTACCTTGTGCATGTATGCTAGGGCCACATGCATGTTACCGTGGCATCCCGGCACTCGGGCGGTCCTTTTCCAACAAACCCTAATTCGAGGGCCCCGCGGGTCTACCCCCCTAGCATTCTCCGTACGAGGGTTGAATAATGCACTATCTCGGTGGTTTAGGTTTGTTTAGGTCATATCTACATGGAAACCAAGGATAGGCCAAAGGTTCCACCGGTCTACCCTCGTTTGATCCGCGGCGGGAGCCTACTCCTACATGTCTAGCACACTTCTCTATGTGTTATCGCATGCAACTTGGGCGGTCACACCCGGGAGCAAGGTTTTCCATCTAGGGGCAATCCACCACCCTTGTGCATGTATGCTAGGGCCACACGCATGTTCCCGTGGCATCTCGGCACTCGGGCGGTCCTTTTCCGCCAAAACCCTAATCCGAGGGCCCCGCGGGTCTACCCCCATAGCATTTTCCGTACTAGGGTTGAACAATGCACTCTCTTGGTGGTTTAGGTTTGTTTAGGTCATATCTACATGGAAAACCAAGGATAGGCCACAGGTTCCACCGGTCTACCCTCGTTTGATCCGCGGCGGAAGCCTACTCCTACATGTCCAACACACGTCTCTAAGTGTTATCGCATGCAACGTGGACGGTCACACCCGGGAGCTAGGTTTTCCATCTAGGGGCAATCCACCTACCTTGTGCATGTATGCTAGGGCCACACGCATGTTCCCGTGGCATCCCGACACTCGGGCGGTCCTTTTCCGACGAAACCCTAATCCGAGGGCCCCGCGGGTCTACCCCCGTAGCATTCTCTGTACGAGGGTTGAACGATGCACTCTCTTGGTGGTTTAGGTTTATTTGGGTCATATCTACATGGAAAACCAAGGATAGGCCAAAGGTTCCACCGGTCTACCCTCGTTTGATCCGCGGCGGGAACCTACTCCTACATGTCCAGCACACTTCTCTAAGTGTTATCGCGTGCAACATGGACGGTCACACTCAGGAGCTAAGTTTTCCATCTAGGGGCAATCCACCACCCTTGAGCATGTAGGCTAGGGCCACACGCATGTTCCCGTGGCATCCCGGCACTCGAGCGGTCCTTTTCCGGCAAAACCCTAATCCGAGGGCCCCGCGGGTCTACCCCCGTAGCATTCTCCGTACGAGTGTTAAACAATGCACTCTCTTTGTGGTTTAGGTTTGTTTAGGTCATATCTACATGGAAACCAAGGATAGGCCAAAGGTTCCACCGGTCTACCCTCGTTTGATCCGCGGCGGGAGCCTACTCCAACATGTCCAACAGACTTCTCTAAGTGTTATCGCATGCAACGTGGACGGTCACACCCGGGAGCTAGGTGTTCCATCTAGGGGCAATCCACCTACCTTTTGCATGTATGCTAGGGCCACACGCATGTTCCCGTGGCATTCCGGCACTCGGGCGGTCCTTTTCCGATGAAACCCTAATCCGAGGGCCCCGCGGGTCTACCCCCGTAGCATTCTCTGTATGAGGGTTGAACGATGCACTCTCTTGGTGGTTTAGGTTTGTTTAGGTCATATATACATGGAAAACCAAGGATAGGCCAAAGGTTCCACCGGTCTACCCTCGTTTGATCCGTGGAGAGAGCCTACTCCTACATGTCCAGCACACTTCTCTAAGTGTTATCGCATGCAACGTGGACGGTCACACCCGGGATCTAGGTGTTCCATATAGGGGCAATCCACCACCCTTGTGCATGTATGCTAGGGCCACACGCACGTTCCCGTGGCATCCCGGCACTCGGGCGGTACTTTTCTGATGAAACCCTAATTCGAGGGCCCCGCGGGTCTACCCTCGTAGCATTCTCCGTACGAGGGTTGAACAATGCACTATCTTGGTGGTTTAGGTTTGTTTAGGTCATATCTACATGGAAACCAAGGATAGGCCAAAGGTTCCACCGGTCTACCCTCGTTTGATCCGCGGCGGGAGCCTACTCCTACATGTCCAGCACACTTCTCTAAGTGTTATCGCATGCAACGTGGACGGTCACACCCGGGATTTATGTTTTCCATCTAGGGGCAATCCACTACCCTTGTGCATGTATGCTAGGGCCACATGCATATTCCCGTGGCATCCCCGCACTCGGGCGGTCCTTTTCCGATGAAACCCTAATTCGAGGGCCCCGGGGGTCTACCCCCGTAGCATTCTCCGTACGAGGGTTGAACAATGCACTCTCTTGGTGGTTTAGTTTTGTTTAGGTCATATATACATGGAAAACCAAGGATAGGCCAAAGGTTCCAAAGGTCTACCCTCGTTTGATCCGCGGCGGGAGCCTACTCCTACATGTCCAGCACACTTCTATAAGTGTCATCGCATGCAACGTGGACGGTCACTCCTGGGAGCTAGGTTTTCCATCTAGGGGCAATCCACCACCCTTGTGCATGTATGCTAGGGCCACACGCATGTTACCGTGGCATCCCGGCACTTGGGCAGTCCTTTTTCGACGAAACCCTAATCCGAGGGCCCCGCGGGTCTACCCCCGTAGCATTTTCCGTACTAGGGTTGACCAATGCACTCTGTTGGTGGTTTACGTTTGTTTAGGTCATATCTACATGGAAAACCAAGGATAGGCCAAAGGTTCCACCGGTCTACCCTCGTTTGATCCGCGGCGGGAGCCTACTCCTACATGTCCAACACACGTCTCTAAGTGTTATCGCATGCAACATGGATGGTCACACCCGGGAGCTAGGTTTTCCATCTAGGGGCAATACACCTACCTTGTTCATGTATGCTAGGGCCACACGCATGTTCCCGTGGCATCCTGGCACTCGGGCGGTCCTTTTCTGATGAAACCCTAATCCGAGGGCCCCGCGGGTCTACCCCCGTAGCATTCTCTGTATGAGGGTTGAACGATGCACTCTCTTGGTGGTTTAGGTTTGTTTAGGTCATATATACATGGAAAACCAAGGATAGGCCAGAGGTTCCACCGGTCTACCCTCGTTTGATTCGTGGCGGGAGCCTACTCTTACATGTCCAGCACACTTCTCTAAGTGTTATCGCATGCAACGTGGATGGTCACACCCGGGAGCTAGGTTTCCATCTAGGGGCAATCCACAACCCTTGTGCATGTATGCTAGGGCCACACGCATGTTCCCGTGGCATCCCGGCACTCGGGCGGTCCTTTTCCGACGAAACCCTAATCCGAGGGCCCCGCGGGTCTACCCCCGTATCATTTTCCGTACTAGGGTTGAACAATGCACTCTCTTGGTGGTTTAGGTTTGTTTAGGTCATATCTACATGGAAAACCAAAGATATGCCAAAGGTTCCACCGGTGTACCCTCGTTTTGATCCGCGGCGGGAGCCTACTCCTACATGTCCAACACACGTCTCTAAGTGTTATCGCATGCAACGTGGACAGTCACACCCGGGAGCTAGGTTTTCCATCTAGGGGCAATCCACCTACCTTGTGCATGTATGCTAGGGCCACAGGCATGTTACCGTGGCATCCCGGCACTCGGGTGGTCCTTTTCCAACAAACCCTAATTCGAGGGCCCCGCGGGACTACCCCCCTAGCATTCTCCGTACGAGGGTTGAATAGTGCACTATCTCGGTGGTTTAGGTTTGTTTAGGTCATATCTACATGGAAACCAAGGATAGGCCAAAGGTTCCACCGGTCTACCCTCGTTTGATTCGCGGCGGGAGCCTACTCCTACATGTCTAGCACACTTATCTATGTCTTATCGCATGCAACGTGGACCGTCACACCCGGGAGCTAGGTGTTCCATGTAGGTGCAATCCACCTACCTTGTGCATGTATGCTAGGGCCACACGCATGTTCCCGTGGCATTCCGGCACTCGGGCGGTCCTTTTCCGATGAAACCCTAATCCGAGGGCCCCGCGGGTCTACCCCCGTAGCAATCTTTGTATGAGGGTTGAACGATGCACTCTCTTGGTGGTTTAGGTTTGTTTAGGTCATATATACATGGAAAACCAAGGATAGACTAAAGGTTCCACCGGTCTACCCTCGTTTGATCCGCGGCGGAAGCCTACTCCTACATGTCCAAAACACTTCTCTAAGTGTTATCGCATGCAACATGGACGGTCACACCCGGGAGCTAGGTGTTCCATCTAGGGGCAATCCACCTACCTTGTGCATGTATGCTAGGGCCACACGCATGTTCCCGTGGCATTCCGGCACTCGGGCGGTCCTTTTCCGATGAAACCCTAATCCGAGGGCCCCGCGGGTCTACCCCCGTAGCATTCTCTGTATGAGGGTTGAACGATGCACTCTCTTGGTGGTTTAGGTTTGTTTAGGTCATATATACATGGAAAACCAAGGATAGGCCAAAGGTTCCACCGGTCTACCCTCGTTTGATCCGTGGAGGGAGCCTACTCCTACATGTCCAGCACACTTCTCTAAGTGTTATCGCATGCAACGTGGACGGTCACACCCGGGATCTAGGTGTTCCATATAGGGGCAATCCACCACCCTTGTGCATGTATGCTAGGGCCACACGCACGTTCCCGTGGCATCCCGGCACTCGGGCGGTACTTTTCTGATGAAACCCTAATTCGAGGGCCCCGCGGGTCTACCCTCGTAGCATTCTCCGTACGAGGGTTGAACAATGCACTATCTTGGTGGTTTAGGTTTGTTTAGGTCATATCTACATGCAAACCAAGGATAGGCCAAAGGTTCCACCGGTCTACCCTCGTTTGATCCGCGGCGGGAGCCTACTCCTACATGTCCAGCACACTTCTCTAAGTGTTATCGCATGCAACATGGACGGTCACACCCGGGATTTATGTTTTCCATCTAGGGGCAATCCACTACCCTTGTGCATGTATGCTAGGGCCACATGCATATTCCCGTGGCATCCCCGCACTCGGGCGGTCCTTTTCCGATGAAACCCTAATTCGAGGGCCCCGGGGGTCTACCCCCGTAGCATTCTCCGTACGAGGGTTGAACAATGCACTCTCTTGGTGGTTTAGTTTTGTTTAGGTCATATATACATGGAAAACCAAGGATAGGCCAAAGGTTCCAAAGGTCTACCCTCGTTTGATCCGCGGCGGGAGCCTACTCCTACATGTCCAGCACACTTCTATAAGTGTCATCGCATGCAACGTGGACGGTCACTCCTGGGATCTAGGTTTTCCATCTAGGGGCAATCCACCACCCTTGTGCATGTATGCTAGGGCCACACGCATGTTACCGTGGCATCCCGGCACTTGGGCAGTCCTTTTTCGACGAAACCCTAATCCGAGGGCCCCGCGGGTCTACCCCCGTAGCATTTTCCGTACTAGGGTTGACCAATGCACTCTGTTGGTGGTTTACGTTTGTTTAGGTCATATCTACATGGAAAACCAAGGATAGGCCAAAGGTTCCACCGGTCTACCCTCGTTTGATCCGCGGCGGGAGCCTACTCCTACATGTCCAACACACGTCTCTAAGTGTTATCGCATGCAACATGGATGGTCACACCCGGGAGCTAGGTTTTCCATCTAGGGGCAATACACCTACCTTGTTCATGTATGCTAGGGCCACACGCATGTTCCCGTGGCATCCTGGCACTCGGGCGGTCCTTTTCTGATGAAACCCTAATCCGAGGGCCCCGCGGGTCTACCCCCGTAGCATTCTCTGTATGAGGGTTGAACGATGCACTCTCTTGGTGGTTTAGGTTTGTTTAGGTCATATATACATGGAAAACCAAGGATAGGCCAGAGGTTCCACCGGTCTACCCTCGTTTGATTCGTGGCGGGAGCCTACTCTTACATGTCCAGCACACTTCTCTAAGTGTTATCGCATGCAACGTGGATGGTCACACCCGGGAGCTAGGTTTTCCATCTAGGGGCAATCCACAACCCTTGTGCATGTATGCTAGGGCCACACGCATGTTCCCGTGGCATCCCGGCACTCGGGCGGTCCTTTTCCGACGAAACCCTAATCCGAGGGCCCCGCGGGTCTACCCCCGTATCATTTTCCGTACTAGGGTTGAACAATGCACTCTCTTGGTGGTTTAGGTTTGTTTAGGTCATATCTACATGGAAAACCAAAGATATGCCAAAGGTTCCACCGGTGTACCCTCGTTTTGATCCGCGGCGGGAGCCTACTCCTACATGTCCAACACACGTCTCTAAGTGTTATCGCATGCAACGTGGACAGTCACACCCGGGAGCTAGGTTTTCCATCTAGGGGCAATCCACCTACCTTGTGCATGTATGCTAGGGCCACATGCATGTTACCGTGGCATCCCGGCACTCGGGTGGTCCTTTTCCAACAAACCCTAATTCGAGGGCCCCGCGGGTCTACCCCCGTAGCATTCTTTGTATGAGGGTTGAACGATGCACTATCTCGGTGGTTTAGGTTTGTTTAGGTCATATCTACATGGAAACCAAGGATAGGCCAAAGGTTCCACTGGTCTACCCTCGTTTGATTCGCGGCGGGAGCCTACTCCTACATGTCTAGCACACTTCTCTATGTGTTATCGCATGCAACATGGACCGTCACACCCGGGAGCTAGGTGTTCCATGTAGGTGCAATCCACCTACCTTGTGCATGTATGCTAGGGCCACACGCATGTTCCCGTGGCATTCCGGCACTCGGGCGGTCCTTTTCCGATGAAACCCTAATCCGAGGGCCCCGCGGGTCTACCCCCGTAGCATTCTCTGTATGAGGGTTGAACGATGCACTCTCTTGGTGGTTTAGGTTTGTTTAGGTCATATATACATGGAAAACCAAGGATAGGCCAAAGGTTCCACCGGTCTACCCTCGTTTGATCCGTGGAGGGAGCCTACTCCTACATGTCCAGCACACTTCTCTAAGTGTTATCGCATGCAACGTGGACGGTCACACCCGGGAGCTAGGTGTTCCATATAGGGGCAATCCACCACCCTTGTGCATGTATGCTAGGGCCACACGCACGTTCCCGTGGCATCCCGGCACTCGGGCGGTCCTTTTCTGATGAAACCCTAATTCGAGGGCCCCACGGGTCTACCCCCGTAGCATTCTCCGTACGAGGGTTGAACAATGCACTATCTTGGTGGTTTAGGTTTGTTTAGGTCATATCTACATGGAAAACAAGGATAGGCCAAAGGTTCCACCGGTCTACCCTCGTTTGATCCGCGGCGGGAGCCTACTCCTACATGTCCAGCACACTTCTCTAAGTGTTATCGCATGCAACGTGGACGGTCACACCCGGGATTTATGTTTTCCATCTAGGGGCAATCCACTACCCTTGTGCATGTATGCTAGGGCCACATGCATATTCCCGTGGCATCCCCGCACTCGGGCGGTGCTTTTCCGATGAAACCCTAATTCGAGGGCCCCGGGGGTCTACCCCCGTAGCATTCTCCGTACGAGGGTTGAACGATGCACTCTCTTGGTGGTTTAGGTTTGTTTAGGTCATATATACATGGAAAACCAAGGATAGTCCAAAGGTTCCACCGGTCTACCCTCGTTTGATCCGCGGCGGGAGCCTACTCCTACATGTCCAGCACACTTCTCTAAGTGTTATCGCATGCAACGTGGACGGTCACACCCGGGAGCTAGGTGTTCCATATAGGGGCAATCCACAACCCTTGTGCATGTATGCTAGGGCCACACGCATGTTCCCGTGGCATCCCGGCACTCGGGCAGTCCTTTTCCGACGAAACCCTAATCCGAGGGCCCCGCGGGTCTACCCCGTATCATTTTCCGTACTAGGGTTGAACAATGCACTCTCTTGGTGGTTTAGGTTTGTTTAGGTCATATCTACATGGAAAACCAAAGATATGCCAAAGGTTCCACCGGTGTACCCTCGTTTTGATCCGCGGAGGGAGCCTACTCCTACATGTCCAACACACGTCTCTAAGTGTTATCGCATGCAACGTGGACGGTCACACCCGGGAGCTAGGTTTTCCATCTAGGGGCAATACACCTACCTTGTGCATGTATGCTAGGGCCACACGCATGTTCCCATGGCATCCCGGCACTCGGGCGGTCCTTTTCCGACGAAACCCTAATCCGAGGGCCCCATGGGTCTACCCCCGTAGCATTCTCTGTACGAGGGTTGAACGATGCACTCTCTTGGTGGTTTAGGTTTGTTTAGGTCATATCTACATGGAAAACCAAGGATAGGCCAAAGGTTCCACCGGTCTACCCTCGTTTGATCCGCGGCGGGAGCCTACTCCTACATGTCCAGCACACTTCTCTAAGTGTTATCGCATGCAACGTGGACGGTCACACCCGGGAGCTAGGTTTTACATCTAGGGGCAATCCACCACCCTTGTGCATGTAGGCTAGGGCCACACGCATGTTCCCGTGGCATCCCGGCACTCGAGCGGTCCTTTTCCGGCGAAACCCTAATCCGAGGGCCCCGCGGGTCTACCCCCGTAGCATTCTCCGTACGAGTGTTGAACAATGCACTCTCTTTCTGGTTTAGGTTTGTTTAGGTCATATCTACATGGAAAACCAAGGATAGGCCAAAGGTTCCACCGGTCTACCCTCGTTTGATCCGCGGCGGGAGCCTACTCCTACATGTCCAACACACTTCTCTAAGTGTTATCGCATGCAACATGGACGGTCACACCCGGGAGCTAGGTGTTCCATCTAGGGGCAATCCACCTACCTTGTGCATGTATGCTAGGGCCACACGCATGTTCCCGTGGCATTCGGGCGGTCCTTTTCCGATGAAACCCTAATCCGAGGGCCCCGCGGGTCTACCCCCGTAGCATTCTCTGTATGAGGGTTGAACGATGCACTCTCTTGGTGGTTTAGATTTGTTTAGGTCATATATACATGGAAAACCAAGGATAGGCCAAAGGTTCCACCGGTCTACCCTCGTTTGATCCATGGTGGGAGCCTACTCCTACATGTCCAGCACACTTCTCTAAGTGTTATCGCATGCAACGTGGACGGTCACACCCGGGAGCTATGTTTTCCATCTAGGGGCAATCCATCACCCTTGTGCGTGTATATTAGGGCCACACGCATGATCCCGTGGCATCCCGGCACTCGGGCGGTCCTTTTCCGATGAAACCCTAATTCGAGGGCCCCGCGGGTCTACCCCTGTAGCATTCTCCGTACGAGGGTTGAACAACGCACTCTGTTGGTGGTTTAGGTTTGTTTAGGTCATATCTACATGGAAAACCAAGGATAGGCAAAAGGTTCCACCGGTCTACCCTCGTTTGATCCGCGGCGGGAGCCTACTCCTACACGTCGAGCACACTTCTCTAAGTGTTATGGCATGCAACGTGGACGGTCACACCAGGTAGCTAGGTGTTCCATCTAGGGGCAATCCACCACCCTTGTGCATGTATGCTAGGGCCACACGCATGTCACCGTGGCATCCCGGCACTCGGGCGGTCCTTTTCCGACAAACCCTAATTCGAGGGCTCCGCGGGTCTACCCCCCTAGCATTCTCCGTACGAGGGTTGAACAATGCACTATCTCGGTGGTTTAGGTTTGTTTAGGTCATATCTACATGGAAACCAAGGATAGGCCAAAGGTTCCACCGGTCTACCCTCGTTTGATCCGCGGCGGGAGCCTACTCCTACATGTCCAGCACAGTTCTCTAAGTGTTATCGCATGCAACGTGGGCGGTCACACCCGGGAGCTAGGTTTTTCATCTAGGGGCAATCCACCACCCTTGTGCATGTATGCTAGGGCCACACGCATGTTCCCGTGGCATCTCGGCACTCGGGCGGTCCTTTTCCGCCGAAACCCTAATCCGAGGGCCCCGCGGGTCTACCCCCATAGCATTTTCCATACTAGGGTTGAACAATGCACTCTCTTGGTGGTTTAGGTTTGTTTAGGTCATATCTACATGGAAAACCAAGGATAGGCCAAAGGTTCCACCGGTCTACTCTCGTTTGATCCGCGGCGGGAGCCTACTCCTACATGTCCAACACACGTCTCTAACTGTTATCGCATGCAACGTGGACGGTCACACCCGGGAGCTAGGTTTTCCATCTAGGGGCAATCCACCTACCTTGTGCATGTATGCTAGGGCCACACGCATGTTCCCGTGGCATCCCGGCACTCGGGCGGTCCTTTTCCGACGAAACCCTAATCCGAGGGCCCCGCGGGTCTACCCCCGTAGCATTCTCTGTACGAGGGTTGAACGATGCACTCTCTTGGTGGTTTAGGTTTGTTTAGGTCATATCTACATGGAAAACCAAGGATAGGACAAAGGTTCCACCGGTCTACCCTTGTTTGATCCGCGGTGGGAGCCTACTCCTACATGTCCAACACACGTCTCTAAGTATTATCGCATGCAACACGGACGGTCACACCCGGGAGCTAGGTTTTCCATCTAGGGGCAATACACCACCCTTGTGCATGTATGCTAGGGCCACACGCATGTTCCCGTGGCATCCCGGCACTCGAGCGGTCCTTTTCTTGCGAAACCCTAATCCGAGGGCCCCGCGGGTCTAACCCCCTAGCATTCTCCGTACGAGGGTTGAACAATGCACTCTCTTGGTGGTTTAAGTTTTTTTAGGTCATATCTACATGGAAAACGAAGGATAGGCAAAAGGTTCCACCGGTCTACCCTCGTTTGATCCGCGGCGGGAGCCTACTCCTACATGTCGAGCACACTTCTCTAAGTGTTATGGCATGCAACGTGGACGGTCACACCCGGTACCTAGGTGTTCCATCTAGGGGCAATCCACCACCCTTGTGCATGTATGCTAGGGCCACACGCATGTTCCCGTGGCATTCCGGCACTCGGGCGGTCCTTTTCCGACGAAACCCTAATTCGAGGGCCCCGCGGGTCTACCCCCATAGCATTCTCCGTACGAGGGTTGAATAATGCACTATCTCGGTGGTTTAGGTTTGATTAGGTCATATCTACATGGAAACCAAGGATAGGCCAAAGGTTCCACCGGTCTACCCTCGTTTGATCCGCGGCGGGAGCCTACTCCTACATGTCCAACACACTTCTCTAAGTGTTATCGCATGCAACATGGGCGGTCACACCCGGGAGCTAGGTTTTCCATCTAGGGGCAATCCACCACCCTTGTGCATGTATGCTAGGTCCACACGCATGTTCCCGTGGCATCTCGGCACTCGGGCGGTCCTTTTCTGACGAAACCCTAATCCGAGGGCCCCGCGGGTCTACCCCCATAGCATTTTCCGTACTAGGGTTGAACAATGCACTCTCTTGGTGGTTTAGGTTTGTTTAGGTCATATCTACATGGAAAACCAAGGATAGGCCAAAGGTTCCACCGGTCTACCCTCGTTTGATCCGCGGCGGGAGCCTACTCCTACATGTCCAACACACGTCTCTAAGTGTTATCGCATGCAACGTGGACGGTCACACCCGGGAGCTAGGTTTTCCATCTAGGGGCAATCCACCTACCTTATGCATGTATGCTAGGGCCACACGCATGTTCCCGTGGCATCCCGGCACTCGGGCTGTCCTTTTCCGACGAAATCCTAATCCAAGGGCCCCGCGGGTCTACCCCCATAGCATTCTCTATACGAGGGTTGAACGATGCACCCTCTTGGTGGTTTAGGTTTGTTTAGGTCATATCTACATGGAAAACCAAGGATAGGCCAAAGGTTCCACCGGTCTACCCTTGTTTGATCCGCGGCGGGAGCCTACTCCTACATGTCTAGCACACTTCTCTAAGTGTTATCGCATGCAACGTGGACGGTCACACCAGGGAGCTAGGTTTTCCATCTAGGGGCAATCCACCACCCTTGTGCATGTATGCTAGGGCCACACGCATGTTCCCGTGGCATCCCGGCACTCGAGCGGTCCTTTTCCGGCGAAACCCTAATCCTATGGCCCCGCGGGTCTACCCCCGTAGCATTCTCCGTACGAGTGTTGAACAATGCACTCTCTTGGTGGTTTAGGTTTGTTTAGGTCATATCTACATGGAAAACCAAGGATAGGCCAAAGGTTCCACCGGTCTACCCTCGTTTGATCCGCGGCGGGAGCCTACTCCTACATGTCCAACACACTTCTCTAAGTGTTATCGCATGCAACGTGGACGGTCACACCCGGGAGCTAGGTGTTCCATCTAGGGGCCATCCACCTATCTTGTGCATGTATGCTAGGGCCACACGCATGTTCCCGTGGCATTTCGGCACACGGGCGGTCCTTTTCCGACCAAACCCTAATCCGAGGGCCCCGCGGGACTACCCCCGTAGCATTCTCTGTATGAGGGTTGAACGATGCACTCTCTTGGTGGTTTAGGTTTGTTTAGGTCATATATACATGGAAAACCAAGGATAGGCCAAAGGTTCCACCGGTCTACCCTCGTTTGATCCGCGGCGGGAGCCTACTCCTACATGTCCAGCACACTTCTCTAAGTGTTATCGCATGCAATGTGGACGGTCACACCCGGGAGCTAGGTGTTCCATCTAGGGGCAATCCACCACCCTTGTGCATTTATGCTAGGGCCACACGCACGTTCCCGTGGCATCACGGCACTCGGGTGGTCCTTTTCCGATGAAACCCTAATTCGAGGGCCCCACGGGTCTACCCCCGTAGCATTCTCCGTTCGAGGGTTGAACAATGCACTATCTTGGTGGTTTAGGTTTGTTTAGGTCATATATACATGGAAACCATGGATAGGCCAAAGGTTCCACCGGTCTACCCTCGTTTGATCCGCGGCGGGAGCCTACTCCTACATGTCCAGCACACTTCTCTAAGTTTTATCGCATGCAACGTGGACGGTCACACCCAGGACTTATGTTTTCCATCTAGGGGCAATCCACTACCCTTGTGAATGTATGCTAGGGCCACACGAATATTCCCGTGGCATCCCGGCACTCGGGCGGTCCTTTTCCGATGAAACCCTAATTCGAGGGCCCCGCGGGTCTACCCCCCTAGCATTCTCCGTACGAGGGTTGAACAATGCACTATCTCGGTGGTTTAGGTTTGTTTAGGTCATATCTACATGGAAACCAAGGATAGGCCAAAGGTTCCACCGGTCTACCCTCGTTTGATCCGCGGCGGGAGCCTACTCCTACATGTCCAGCACAGTTCTCTAAGTGTTATCGCATGCAACGTGGGCGGTCACACCCGGGAGCTAGGTTTTTCATCTAGGGGCAATCCACCACCCTTGTGCATGTATGCTAGGGCCACACGCATGTTACCGTGGCATCTCGGCACTCGGGCGGTCCTTTTCCGCCGAAACCCTAATCCGAGGGCCCCGCGGGTCTACCCCCATAGCATTTTCCATACTAGGGTTGAACAATGCACTCTCTTGGTGGTTTAGGTTTGTTTAGGTCATATCTACATGGAAAACCAAGGATAGGCCAAAGGTTCCACCGGTCTACTCTCGTTTGATCCGCGGCGGGAGCCTACTCCTACATGTCCAACACACGTCTCTAACTGTTATCGCATGCAACGTGGACGGTCACACCCGGGAGCTAGGTTTTCCATCTAGGGGCAATCCACCTACCTTGTGCATGTATGCTAGGGCCACACGCATGTTCCCGTGGCATCCCGGCACTCGGGCGGTCCTTTTCCGACGAAACCCTAATCCGAGGGCCCCGCGGGTCTACCCCCGTAGCATTCTCTGTACGAGGGTTGAACGATGCACTCTCTTGGTGGTTTAGGTTTGTTTAGGTCATATCTACATGGAAAACCAAGGATAGGACAAAGGTTCCACCGGTCTACCCTTGTTTGATCCGCGGTGGGAGCCTACTGCTACATGTCTAGCACACTTCTCTAAGTGTTATCGCATGCAACGTGGACGGTCACACCAGGAAGCTAGGTTTTCCATCTAGGGGCAATCCACCACCCTTGTGCATGTATGCTAGGGCCACACGCATGTTCCCGTGGCATCCCGGCACTCGAGCGGTCCTTTTCTTGCGAAACCCTAATCCGAGGGCCCCGCGGGTCTAACCCCCTAGCATTCAACGTACGAGGGTTGAACAATGCACTCTCTTGGTGGTTTAAGTTTTTTTAGGTCATATCTACATGGAAAACGAAGGATAGGCAAAAGGTTCCACCGGTCTACCCTCGTTTGATCCGCGGCGGGAGCCTACTCCTACATGTCGAGCACACTTCTCTAAGTGTTATGGCATGCAACGTGGACGGTCACACCCGGTACCTAGGTGTTCCATCTAGGGGCAATCCACCACCCTTGTGCATGTATGCTAGGGACACACGCATGTTCCCGTGGCATTCCGGCACTCGGGCGGTCCTTTTCCGACGAAACCCTAATTCGAGGGCCCCACGGGTCTACCCCCATAGCATTCTCCGTACGAGGGTTGAATAATGCACTATCTCGGTGGTTTAGGTTTGATTAGGTCATATCTACATGGAAACCAAGGATAGGCCAAAGGTTCCACCGGTCTACCCTCGTTTGATCCGCGGCGGGAGCCTACTCCTACATGTCCAACACACTTCTCTAAGTGTTATCGCATGCAACATGGGCGGTCACACCCGGGAGCTAGGTTTTCCATCTAGGGGCAATCCACCACCCTTGTGCATGTATGCTAGGTCCACACGCATGTTCCCGTGGCATCTCGGCACTCGGGCGGTCCTTTTCTGACGAAACCCTAATCCGAGGGCCCCGCGGGTCTACCCCCATAGCATTTTCCGTACTAGGGTTGAACAATGCACTCTCTTGGTGGTTTAGGTTTGTTTAGGTCATATCTACATGGAAAACCAAGGATAGGCCAAAGGTTCCACCGGTCTACCCTCGTTTGATCCGCGGCGGGAGCCTACTCCTACATGTCCAACACACGTCTCTAAGTGTTATCGCATGCAACGTGGACGGTCACACCCGGGAGCTAGGTTTTCCATCTAGGGGCAATCCACCTACCTTATGCATGTATGCTAGGGCCACACGCATGTTCCCGTGGCATCCCGGCACTCGGGCTGTCCTTTTCCGACGAAATCCTAATCCAAGGGCCCCGCGGGTCTACCCCCATAGCATTCTCTATACGAGGGTTGAACGATGCACCCTCTTGGTGGTTTAGGTTTGTTTAGGTCATATCTACATGGAAAACCAAGGATAGGCCAAAGGTTCCACCGGTCTACCCTTGTTTGATCCGCGGCGGGAGCCTACTCCTACATGTCTAGCACACTTCTCTAAGTGTTATCGCATGCAACGTGGACGGTCACACCAGGGAGCTAGGTTTTCCATCTAGGGGCAATCCACCACCCTTGTGCATGTATGCTAGGGCCACACGCATGTTCCCGTGGCATCCCGGCACTCGAGCGGTCCTTTTCCGGCGAAACCCTAATCCTATGGCCCCGCGGGTCTACCCCCGTAGCATTCTCCGTACGAGTGTTGAACAATGCACTCTCTTGGTGGTTTAGGTTTGTTTAGGTCATATCTACATGGAAAACCAAGGATAGGCCAAAGGTTCCACCGGTCTACCCTCGTTTGATCCGCGGCGGGAGCCTACTCCTACATGTCCAACACACTTCTCTAAGTGTTATCGCATGCAACGTGGACGGTCACACCCGGGAGCTAGGTGTTCCATCTAGGGGCCATCCACCTATCTTGTGCATGTATGCTAGGGCCACACGCATGTTCCCGTGGCATTTCGGCACACGGGCGGTCCTTTTCCGACCAAACCCTAATCCGAGGGCCCCGCGGGACTACCCCCGTAGCATTCTCTGTATGAGGGTTGAACGATGCACTCTCTTGGTGGTTTAGGTTTGTTTAGGTCATATATACATGGAAAACCAAGGATAGGCCAAAGGTTCCACCGGTCTACCCTCGTTTGATCCGCGGCGGGAGCCTACTCCTACATGTCCAGCACACTTCTCTAAGTGTTATCGCATGCAACGTGGACGGTCACACCCGGGAGCTAGGTGTTCCATCTAGGGGCAATCCACCACCCTTGTGCATTTATGCTAGGGCCACACGCACGTTCCCGTGGCATCACGGCACTCGGGTGGTCCTTTTCCGATGAAACCCTAATTCGAGGGCCCCACGGGTCTACCCCCGTAGCATTCTCCGTTCGAGGGTTGAACAATGCACTATCTTCGTGGTTTAGGTTTGTTTAGGTCATATATACATGGAAACCATGGATAGGCCAAAGGTTCCACCGGTCTACCCTCGTTTGATCCGCGGCGGGAGCCTACTCCTACATGTCCAGCACACTTCTCTAAGTTTTATCGCATGCAACGTGGACGGTCACACCCAGGACTTATGTTTTCCATCTAGGGGCAATCCACTACCCTTGTGAATGTATGCTAGGGCCACACGAATATTCCCGTGGCATCCCGGCACTCGGGCGGTCCTTTTCCGATGAAACCCTAATTCGAGGGCCCCGCGGGTCTACCCCCGTAGCATTCTCCGTACGAGGGTTGAACAATGCACTCTCTTGGTGGTTTAGGTTTGTTTAGGTCATATATACATGGAAAACCAAGGATAGGCCAAAGGTTCCACCGGTCTACCCTCGTTTGATCCGCGGCGGGAGCCTACTCTTACATGTCCAGCACACTTCTATAAGTGTCATCGCATGCAACGTGGACGGTCACACCCGGGAGCTAGGTTTTCCATCTAGGGGTAATCCACCACCCTTGTGCACGTATGCAAGGGCCACACGCATGTTACCGTGGCATCCCGGCACTCGGGCAGTCCCTTTTCGATGAAACCCTAATCCGAGGGCCCCGCAGGTCTACCCCCATAGCATTTTCCGTACTAGGGTTGAACAATGCACTCTGTTGGTGGTTTAGGTTTGTATAGGTCATATCTACATGGAAAACCAAGGATAGGCCAAAGGTTCCACAAGTCTTCCCTCGTTTGATCCGCGGCGGGAGCCTACTCCTACATGTCCAACACACGTCTCTAAGTGTTATCGCATGCAACCTGGACGGTCACACCCGGGAGCTAGGTTTTCCATCTAGGGGCAATCCACCTACTTTGTGCATCTATTCTAGGGCCAAACACATGTTTCCGTGGCATCCTGGCACTCGGGCGGTCCTTTTCCGATGAAACCCTAATCCGAGGGCCCCGCGGGTCTACCCCCGTAGCATTCTCTGTATGAGGGTTGAACGATGCACTCTCTTGGTGGTTTAGGTTTGTTTAGGTCATATATACATGGAAAACCAAAGATAGGCCAAAGGTTCCACCGGTCTACCCTCGTTTGATCCGTGGCGGGAGCCTACTCCTACATGTCCAGCACACTTCTCTGAGTGTTATCGCATGCAACATGGACGGTCACACCAGGGAGCTAGGTTTTCCATCTAGGGTCAATCCACCACCCTTGTGCATGTATACTAGTTCCACATGCATGATCCCATGGCATCCCGACACTCGAGCGGTCCTTTTCTGATGAAACCCTAATTCGAGGGCCCCGCGGGTCGACCCTCGTAGCATTCTCTGTACGAGGGTTGAACAATGCACTCTCTTGGTGGTTTAGGTTTGTTTAGGTCATATCTACATGGAAAACCAAGGATAGGCAAAAGGTTCCACCGGTCTACCCTCGTTTCATCCGCGGTGGGAGCCTACTCCTACATGTCCAGCACACTTCTCTAAGTGTTATCGCATGCAACGTGGACGGTCACACCCGGGAGCTAGGTTTTCCATATAGAAGCAATCCACCACCCTTGTGCATGTATGCTAGGGCCACACGCACGTTCCCGTGGCATCCCGGCACTCGGGCGGTCCTTTTCCGATGAAACCCTAATTCGAGGGCCCCGCAGGTCTACCCCGTAGCATTCTCCGTACAAGGGTTGAACAATGCACTATCTTGGTGGTTTAGGTTTGTTTAGGTCATATCTACATGGAAACCAAGGATAGGCCAAAGGTTCCACCGGTCTACCCTCGTTCGATCCGCGGCGGGAGCCTACTCCAACATGTCCAACACACTTCTCTAAGTGTTATCGCATGCAACGTGGACGGTCACACCCGGGAGCTAGGTGTTCCATCTAGGGGAAATCCACCTACCTTGTGCATGTATGCTAGGGCCACACGCATGTTCCCGTGGCATTCCGGCACTCGGGCGGTCCTTTTCCGATGAAACCCTAATCCGAGGGCCCCGCGGGTCTACCCCCGTAGCATTCTTTGTATGAGGGTTGAACGATGCACTCTCTTGGTGGTTTAGGTTTGTTTAGGTCATATATACATGGAAAAGGATAGGCCAAAGGTTCCACCGGTCTACCCTCGTTTGATCCGTGGAGGGAGCCTACTCCTACATGTCCAGCACACTTCTCTAAGTGTTATCGCATGCAACGTGGACGGTCACACCCGGGAGATAGGTGTTCCATATAGGGGAAATCCACCACCCTTGTGCATGTATGCTAGGGCCACACGCACGTTCCCGTGGCATCCCGGCACTCGGGCGGTCCTTTTCTGATGAAACCCTAATTCGAGGGCCCCGCGGGTCTACCCCCATAGCATTCTCCGTACGAGGGTTGAACAATGCACTATCTTGGTGGTTTAGGTTTGTTTAGGTCATATCTACATGGAAACCATGGATAGGCCAAAGGTTCCACCGGTCTACCCTCGTTTGGTCCGCGGCGGGAGCCTACTCCTACATGTCCAGCACACTTCTCTAAGTGTTATCGCATGCAACGTGGACGGTCACACCCGGGATTTATGTTTTCCATCTAGGGGCAATCCACTACCCTTGTGCATGTATGCTAGGGCCACATGCATATTCCCGTGGCATCCCCGCACTCGGGCGGTCCTTTTCCGATGAAACCCTAATTCGAGGGCCCCGGGGGTCTACCCCCGTAGCATTCTCCGTACGAGGGTTGAACAATGCACTCTCTTGGTGGTTTAGGTTTGTTTAGGTCATATATACATGGAAAACCAAGGATAGGCCAAAGGTTCCACCGGTCAACCCTCGTTTGATCCGCGGCGGGAGCCTACTCCTACATGTCCAGCACACTTCTATAAGTGTCATCGCATGCAACGTGGATGGTCACTCCCGGGAGCTAGGTTTTCCATCTAGGGGCAATCCACCACCCTTGTGCATGTTGGCTAGGGCCACACGCATGTTACCGTGGCATCCCAGCACTCGGGCAGTCCTTTTTCGACGAAACCCTAATCCGAGGGCCCCGCGGGTCTACCCCCGTAGCATTTTCCGTACTAGGGTTGAACAATGCACTCTGTTGGTGGTTTAGGTTTGTTTAGGTCATATCTACATGGAAAACCAAGGATAGGCCAAAGGTTCCACCGGTCTACCCTCGTTTGATCCGCGGCGGGAGCCTACTCCTACATGTCTAGCACACTTCTCTATGTGTTATCGCATGCAACTTGGGCGGTCACACCCGGGAGCTAGGTTTTCCATCTAGGGGCAATCCACCACCCTTGTGCATGTATGCTAGGGCCACACGCATGTTCCCGTGGCATCTCGGCACTCGGGCGGTCCTTTTCCGCCAAAACCCTAATCCGAGGGCCCCGCGGGTCTACCCCCATAGCATTTTCCGTACTAGGGTTGAACAATGCACTCTCTTGGTGGTTTAGGTTTGTTTAGGTCATATCTACATGGAAAACCAAGGATAGGCCAAAGGTTCCACCGGTCTACCCACGTTTGATCCGCGGCGGGAGCCTACTCCTACATGTCCAACACACGTCTCTAAGTGTTATCGCATGCAACGTGGACGGTCACACCCGGGAGCTAGGTTTTCCATCTAGGGGCAATCCAACTACCTTGTGCATGTATGCTAGGGCCAAACGCATGTTCCCCTGGCATCCCGGCACTCGGGCGGTCCTTTTCCGACGAAACCCTAATCCAAGGGCCCCGCGGGTCTACCCCCGTAGCATTCTCTGTACGAGTGTTGAACAATGCACTCTCTTTGTGGTTTAGGTTTGTTTAGGTCATATCTACATGGAAACCAAGGATAGGCCAAAGATTCCACCGGTCTACCCTCGTTTGGTCCGCGGCGGGAGCCTACTCCTACATGTCCAGCACACTTCTCTAAGTGTTATCGCATGCAACGTGGACGGTCACACCCGGGATTTATGTTTTCCATCTAGGGGAAATCCACTACCCTTGTGCATGTATGCTAGGGCCACATGCATATTCCCGTGGCATCCCCGCACTCGGGCGGTCCTTTTCCGATGAAACCCTAATTCGAGGGCCCCGGGGGTCTACCCCCGTAGCATTCTCCGTACGAGGGTTGAACAATGCACTCTCTTGGTGGTTTAGGTTTGTTTAGGTCATATATACATGGAAAACCAAGGATAGGCAAAAGGTTCCACCGGTCTACCCTCGTTTGATCCGCGGCGGGAGCCTACTCCTACATGTCCAGCACACTTCTATAAGTGTCATCGCATGCAACGTGGACGGTCATTCCCGGGAGCTAGTTTTTCCATCTAGGGGCAATCCACCACCCTTGTGCATGTTGGCTAGGGCCACACGCATGTTACCGTGGCATCCCGGCACTCGGGCAGTCCTCTTTCGACGAAACCCTAATCCGAGGGCCCCGCGGGTCTACCCCCGTAGCATTTTCCGTACTAGGGTTGAACAATGCACTCTGTTGGTGGTTTAGGTTTGTTTAGGTCATATCTACATGGAAAACCAAGGATAGGCCAAAGGTTCCACCGGTCTACCCTCGTTTGATCCGCGGCGGGAGCCTACTCCTACATGTCCAACACACATCTCTAAGTGTTATCGCATGCAACATGGACGGTCACACCCGGGAGCTAGGTTTTCCATCTAGGGGCAATACACCTACCTTGTGCATGTATGCTAGGGCCACACGCATGTTCCCGTGGCATCCTGGCACTCGGGCGGTCCTTTTCTGATGAAACCCTAATCCGAGGGCCCCGCGGGTCTACCCCCATAGCATTCTCTGTATGAGGGTTGAACGATGCACTCTCTTGGTGGTTTAGGTTTGTTTAGGTCATATATACATGGAAAACCAAGGATAGGCCAAAGGTTCCACCGGTCTACCCTCGTTTGATCCGTGGCGGGAGCCTACTCCTACATGTCCAACACACGTCTCTAAGTGTTATCGCATGCAACGTGGACGGTCACACCCGGGAGCTAGGTTTTCCATCTAGGGGCAATCCACAACCCTTGTGCATGTATGCTAGGGCCACACGCATGTTCTCGTGGCATCCCGGCACTCGGGCGGTCCTTTTCCGACGAAACCCTAATCCGAGGGCCCCGCGGGTCTACCCCCGTATCATTTTCCGTACTAGGGTTGAACAATGCACTCTCTTGGTGGTTTAGGTTTGTTTAGGTCATATCTACATGGAAAACCAAAGATATGCCAAAGGTTCCACCGGTGTACCCTCGTTTTGATCCGCGGCGGGAGCCTACTCCTACATGTCCAACACACGTCTCTAAGTGTTATCGCATGCAACGTGGACGGTCACACCCGGGAGCTAGGTTTTCCATCTAGGGGCAATCCACCTACCTTGTGCATGTATGATAGGGCCACATGCATGTTACCGTGGCATCCCGGCACTCGGGCGGTCCTTTTCCAACAAACCCTAATTCGAGGGCCCCGCGGGTCTACCCCCCTAGCATTCTCCGTACGAGGGTTGAATAATGCACTATCTCGGTGGTTTAGGTTTGTTTAGGTCATATCTACATGGAAACCAAGGATAGGCCAAAGGTTCCACCGGTCTACCCTCGTTCGATCCGCGGCGGGAGCCTACTCCTACATGTCTAGCACACTTCTCTATGTGTTATCGCATGCAACTTGGGCGGTCACACCCGGGAGCTAGGTTTTCCATCTAGGGGCAATCCACCACCCTTGTGCATGTATGCTAGGGCCACACGCATGTTCCCGTGGCATCTCGGCACTCGGGCGGTCCTTTTCCGCCAAAACCCTAATCCGAGGGCCCCGCGGGTCTACCCCCATAGCATTTTCCGTACTAGGGTTGAACAATGCACTCTCTTGGTGGTTTAGGTTTGTTTAGGTCATATCTACATGGAAAACCAAGGATAGGCCAAATGTTCCACCGGTCTACCCTCGTTTGATCCGCGGCGGGAGCCTACTCCTACATGTCCAACACACGTCTCTAAGTGTTATCGCATGCAACGTGGACGGTCACACCCGGGAGCTAGGTTTTCCATCTAGGGGCAATCCACCTACCTTGTGCATGTATGCTAGGGCCAAACGCATGTTCCCGTGGCATCCCGGCACTCGGGCGGTCCTTTTCCGACGAAACCCTAATCCGAGGGCCCCGCGGGTCTACCCCCGTAGCATTCTCTATACGAGGGTTGAACGATGCACTCTCTTGGTGGTTTAGGTTTATTTGGGTCATATCTACATGGAAAACCAAGGATAGGTCAAAGGTTCCACCGGTCTACCCTCGTTTGATCCGCGGCGGGAACCTACTCCTACATGTCCAGCACACTTCTCTAAGTGTTATCGCATGCAACGTGGACGGTCACACTCAGGAGCTAAGTTTTCCATCTAGGGGCAATCCACCACCCTTGAGCATGTAGGCTAGGGCCACACGCATGTTCCCGTGGCATCCCCGCACTCGAGCGGTCCTTTTCTGGCGAAACCCTAATCCGAGGGCCCCGCGGGTCTACCCCCGTAGCATTCTCCGTACGAGTGTTGAACAATGCACTCTCTTTGTGGTTTAGGTTTGTTTAGGTCATATCTACATGGAAACCAAGGATAGGCCAAAGGTTCCACCGGTCTACCCTCGTTTGATCCGCGACGGGAGCCTACTCCAACATGTCCAACACACTTCTCTAAGTGTTATCGCATGCAACGTGGACGGTCACACCCGGGAGCTAGGTGTTCCATCTAGGGGCAATCCACCTACCTTGTGCATGTATGCTAGGGCCACACGCATGTTCTCGTGGCATTCCGGCACTCGGGCGGTCCTTTTCCGATGAAACCCTAATCCGAGGGCCCCGCGGGTCTACCCCCGTAGCATTCTCTGTATGAGGGTTGAACGATGCACTCTCTTGGTGGTTTAGGTTTGTTTAGGTCATATATACATGGAAAACCAAGGATAGGCCAAAGTTTCCACCGGTCTACCCTCGTTTGATCCGTGGAGGGAGCCTACTCCTACATGTCCAACACACTTCTCTAAGTGTTATCGCATGCAACGTGGACGGTCACACCCGGGAGCTAGGTGTTCCATATAGGGGCAATCCACCACCCTTGTGCATGTATGCTAGGGCCACACGCACGTTCCCGTGGCATCCCGGCACTCGGGCGGTCCTTTTCTGATGAAACCCTAATTCGAGGGCCCCGCGGGTCTACCCCCGTAGCATTCTCCGTACGAGGGTTGAACAATGCACTATCTTGGTGGTTTAGGTTTGTTTAGGTCATATCTACATGGAAACCAAGGATAGGCCAAAGGTTCCACCGGTCTACCCTCGTTTGATCCGCGGCGGGAGCCTACTCCTACATGTCCAGCACACTTCTCTAAGTGTTATCGCATGCAACGTGGACGGTCACACATGGGATTTATGTTTTCCATCTAGGGGCAATCCACTACCCTTGTGCATGTATGCTAGGGCCACATGCATATTCCCGTGGCATCCCCGCACTCGGGCGGTCCTTTTCCGATGAAACCCTAATTCGAGGGCCCCGGGGGTCTACCCCCGTAGCATTCTCCGTACGAGGGTTGAACGATGCACTCTCTTGGTGGTTTAGGTTTGTTTAGGTCATATATACATGGAAAACCAAGGATAGGCCAAAGGTTCCACCGGTCTACCCTCGTTTGATCCGCGGCGGGAGCCTACTCCTACATGTCCAGCACACTTCTCTAAGTGTTATCGCATGCAACGTGGACGGTCACACCCGGGAGCTAGGTTTTCCATCTAGGGGCAATCCACAACCCTTGTGCATGTATGCTAGGGCCACACGCATGTTCCCGTGGCATCCCGGCACTCGGGCAGTCCTTTTCCGACGAAACCCTAATCCGAGGGCCCCGCGGGTCTACCCCCATATCATTTTCCGTACTAGGGTTGAACAATGCACTCTCTTGGTGGTTTAGGTTTGTTTAGGAAATATCTACATGGAAAACCAAAGATATGCCAAAGGTTCCACCGGTGTACCCTCGTTTTGATCCGCGGCGGGAGCCTACTCCTACATGTCCAACACACGTCTCTAAGTGTTATCGCATGCAACGTGGACGGTCACACCCGGGAGCTAGGTTTTCCATCTAGGGGAAATCCACCTACCTTGTGCATGTATGCTAGGGCCACACGCATGTTCCCGTGGCATCCCGGCACTCGGGCGGTCCTTTTCCAACGAAACCCTAATCCGAGGGCTCCGCGGGTCTACCCCCGTAGCATTCTCTGTACGAGGGTTGAACGATGCACTCTCTTGGTGGTTTAGTTTTGTATAGGTCATATATACATGGAAAACCAAGGATAGGCCAAAGGTTCCACCGGTCTACCCTCGTTTGATCCGCGGCGGGAGCCTACTCCTACATGTCCAGCACACTTCTCTAAGTGTTATCGCATGCAACGTGGACGGTCACACCTGGGAGCTAGGTTTTACATCTAGGGGCAATCCACCACCCTTGTGCATGTAGGCTAGGGCCACACGCATGTTCCCGTGGCATCCCGGCACTCGAGCGGTCCTTTTCCGGCGAAACCCTAATCCGAGGGCCCCGCGGGTCTACCCCCGTAGCATTCTCCGTACGAGTGTTGAACAATGCACTCTCTTTGTGGTTTAGGTTTGTTTAGGTCATATCTACATGGAAAACCAAGGATAGGCCAAAGGTTCCACCGGTCTACCCTCGTTTGATCCACGGCGGTAGCCTACTCCTACATGTCCAACACACTTCTCTAAGTGTTATCGCATGCAACGTGGACGGTCAGACCCGGGAGCTAGGTTTTCCATCTAGGGGCAATCCACCACCCTTGTGCATGTATACTCGGGCCACACGCATGATTATGTGGCATCCCGACACTCGAGTGTTCCTTTTCTGACGAAACCCTAATTCGAGGGCCCCGCGGGTCTAAACCCGTAGCATTCTCCGTACGAGGGGTGAACAATGCACTCTCTTGGTGGTTTAGGTTTGCTTAGGTCATATCTACATGGAAAACCAAGGATAGGCAAAAGGTTCCACTGGTCTACCCTCATTTGATCCGCGGCGGGAGCCTACTCCTACATGTCCAACACACTTCTCTAAGTGTTATCGCATGCAACGGACACCCGGGAGCTAGGTTTTCCATCTAGGGGCAATCCACCACCCTTGTGCATGTATGCTAGGGCCACACGCATGTTCCCGTGGTATCCTGGCACTCGGGCGGTCCTTTTCCGACGAAACCCTAATCCGAGGGCCCCGCAGGTCTACTCCCGTATCATTTTCCGTACTAGGGTTGAACAATGCACTCTCTTGGTAGTTAAGGTATGTTTAGGTCATATCTACATGGAAAACCAAGGATATGCCAAAGGTTCCACCGGTGTACCCTCGTTTGATCCGCGGCGGGAGCCTACTCCTACATGTCCAACACACGTCTCTAAGTGTTATCGCATGCAACGTGGAGGGTCACACCCGGGAGCTAGGTTTTCCATCTAGGGGAAATCCACCTACCTTGTGCATGTATGCTAGGGCCACACGCATGTTACCGTGGCATCCCGGCACTCGGGCGGTCCTTTTCCGACGAAACCCTAATCCGAGGGCCCCGCGGGTCTACCCCCGTAGCATTCTCTGTACGAGGGTTGAACGATGCACTCTCTTGGTGGTTTAGGTTTGTTTAGGTAATATCTACATGGAAAACCAAGGATAGGCCAAAGGTTCCACCGGTCTACCCTCGTTTGATCCGCGGCGGGAGCCTACTCCTACATGTCCAGCACACTTCTCTAAGTGTTATCGCATGCAACGTGGACGGTCACACCCGGGAGCTAGGTTTTACATCTAGGGGCAATCCACCACCCTTGTGCATGTAGGCTAGGGACACACGCATGTTCCCGTGGCATCCCGGCACTCGAGCGGTCCTTTTCCGGCAAAACCCTAATCCGAGGGCCCCGCGGGTCTACCCCCGTAGCATTCTCCGTACGAGTGTTGAACAATGCACTCTCTTTGTGGTTTAGGTTTGTTTAGGTCATATCTACATGGAAAACCAAGGATAGGCCAAAGGTTCCACCGGTCTACCCTCGTTTGATCCGCGGCGGGAGCCTACTCTACATGTCCAACACACTTCTCTAAGTGTTATCGCATGCAACATGGACGGTCACACCCGGGAGCTAGGTTTTCCATCTAGGGGCAATCCACCACCCTTGTGCATGTATACTCGGGCCACACGCATGATTCTGTGGCATCCCGACACTCGAGTGTTCCTTTTCCGACGAAACCCTAATTCGAGGCCCCGCGGGTCTAAACCCGTAGCATTCTCCGTACGAGGGTTGAACAATGCACTCTCTTGGTGGTTTAGGTTTATTTAGGTCATATCTACATGGAAAACCAAGGATAGGCAAAAGGTTCCATCGGTCTACCCTCGTTTGATCCGCGGCGGGAGCCTACTCCTACATGTCCAGCACACTTCTCTAAGTGTTATCGCATGCAACGTGGACGGTCACAACCGGGAGCTAGGTTTTCCATCTAGGGGCAATCCACCACCCTTGTGCATGTATTCTAGGGCCACACGCATGTTCCCGTGGCATCCCGGCACTCGGGCAGTCCTTTTTCGACGAAACCCTAATCCGAGGGCCCCGCGGGTCTACCCCCGTAGCATTTTCCGTACTAGGGTTGAACAATGCACTCTGTTGGTGGTTTAGGTTTGTTTAGGTCATATCTACATGGAAAACGAAGGATAGGCCAAAGGTTCCACCGGTCTACCCTTGTTTGATCCGCGGCGGGAGCCTAGTCCTACATGTCCAACACACGTCTCTAAGTGTTATCGCATGCAACATGGACGGTCACACCCGGGAGCTAGGTTTTCCATCTAGGGGCAATACACCTACCTTGTGCATGTATGCTAGGGCCACACGCATGTTCGCGTGGCATCCTGGCACTCGGGTAGTCCTTTTCTGATGAAACCCTCATCCGAGGGCCCCGCGGGTCTACCCCCGTAGCATTCTCTGTATGAGGGTTGAACGATGCACTCTCTTGGTGGTTTAGGTTTGTTTAGGTCATATATACATGGAAAACCAAGGATAGGCCAAAGGTTCCACCGGTCTACCCTCGTTTGATCCGTGGCGGGAGCCTACTCCTACATGTCCAGCACACTTCTCTAAGTGTTATCGCATGCAACGTGGACGGTCACACCCGGGAGCTAGGTTTTCCATCTAGGGGCAATCCACAACCCTTGTGCATGTATGCTAGGGCCACACGCATGTTCCCGTGGCATCCCGGCACTCGGGCGGTCCTTTTCCGACGAAACCCTAATCCGAGGGCCCCGCGAGTCTACCCCCGTATCATTTTCCGTACTAGGGTTGAAAAATGCAATCTCTTGGTGGTTTAGGTTTGTTTAGGTCATATCTACATGGAAAACCAAAGATATGCCAAAGTTTCCACCGGTGTACCCTCGTTTTGATCCGCGGTGGGAGCCTACTCCTACATGTCCAACACACGTCTCTAAGTGTTATCGCATGCAACGTGGACGGTCACACCCGGGAGCTAGGTTTTCCATCTAGGGGCAATCCACCTACCTTGTGCATGTAGGCTAGGGCCACACGCATGTTCCCGTGGCATCCCGGCACTCGGGCGGTCCTATTCCGACGAAACCCTAATCCGAGGGGCCCACGGGTCTACCCCCGTAGCATTCTCTGTACGAGGGTTGAACGATGCACTCTCTTGGTGGTTTAGGTTTGTTTAGGTCATATCTACATGGAAAACCAAGGATAGGCCAACGGTTCCACCGGTCTACCCTCGTTTGATCCGCGGCGGGAGCCTACTCCTACATGTCCAGCACACTTCTCTAAGTGTTATCGCATGCAGCGTGGACGGTCACACCCGGGAGCTAGGTTTTACATCTAGGGGCAATCCACCACCCTTGTGCATGTAGGCTAGGGCCACACGCATGTTCCCGTGGCATCCCGGCACTCGAGCGGTCCTTTTCCGGCGAAACCCTAATCCGAGGGCCCCGCGGGTCTACCCCCGTAGCATTCTCCGTACGAGTGTTGAACAATGCACTCTCTTTGTGGTTTAGGTTTGTTTAGGTCATATCTACATGGAAAACCAAGGATAGGCCAAAGGTTCCACCGGTCTACCCTCGTTTGATCCGCGGCGGGAGCCTACTCCTACATGTCCAACACACTTCTCTAAGTGTTATCGCATGCAACGTGGACGGTCACACCCGAGAGCTAGGTTTTCCATCTAGGGGCAATCCACCACCCTTGTGCATGTATACTTGGGCCACACGCATGATTCTGTGGCATCCCGACAGTCCAGTGTTCCTTTTCCGACGAAACCCTAATTCGAGGCCCCGCGGGTCTAAACCCGTAGCATTCTCCGTACGAGGGTTGAACAATGCACTCTCTTGGTGGTTTAGGTTTGTTTAGGTCATATCTACATGGAAAACCAAGGATAGGCAAAAGGTTCCATCGGTCTACCCTCGTTTGATCCGCGGCGGGAGCCTACTCCTACATGTCCAGCACACTTCTCTAAGTGTTATCGCATGCAACGTGGACGGTCACACCCGGGAGCTAGGTTTTCCATCTAGGGGCAATCCACCACCCTTGTGCATGTATTCTAGGGCCACACGCATGTTCCCGTGGCATCCCGGCACTCGGGCGGTCCTTTTCCGACGAAACCCTAATCCGAGGGCCCCGCGGGTCTACCCCCGTATCATTTTCCGTACTAGGGTTGAACAATGCACTCTCTTGGTAGTTTAGGTTTGTTTAGGTCATATCTACATGGAAAACCAAGGATATGCCAAAGGTTCCACCGGTGTACCCTCGTTTGATCCGCGGCGGGAGCCTACTCCTACATGTCCAACACACGTCTCTAAGTGTTATCGCATGCAACGTGGACGGTCACACCCGGGAGCTAGCTTTTCCATCTAGGGGCAATCCACCTACCTTGTGCATGTATGCTAGGGCCACACGCATGTTCCCGTGGCATCCCGGCACTCGAGCGGTCCTTTTCCGGCGAAACCCTAATCCGAGGGCCCCGCGGGTCTACCCCCGTAGCATGCTTCGTACGAGTGTTGAACAATGCACTCTCTTTGTGGTTTAGGTTTGTTTAGGTCATATCTACATGGAAAACCAAGGATAGGCCAAAGGTTCCACCGGTCTACCCTCGTTTGATCCGCGGCGGGAGCCTACTCCTACATGTCCAACACACTTCTCTAAGTGTTATCGCATGCAACGTGGACGGTCACACCCGGGAGCTAGGTTTTCAATCTAGGTGCAATCCACCACCCTTGTGCATGTATACTCGGGCCACACGCATGATTCTGTGGCATCCCGACACTCGAGTGTTCCTTTTCCGACGAAACCCTAATTCGAGGCCCCGCGGGTCTAAACCCGTAGCATTCTCCGTACGAGGGTTGAACAATGCACTCTCTTGGTGGTTTGGGTTTGTTTAGGTCATATCTACATGGAAAACCAAGGATAGGCAAAAGGTTCCATCGGTCTACCCTCGTTTGATCCGCGGCGGGAGCCTACTCCTACATGTCCAGCACACTTCTCTAAGTGTTATCGCATGCAACATGGACGGTCACACCCGGGAGCTAGGTTTTCCATCTAGGGGCAATCCACCACCCTTGTGCATGTATACTCGGGCCACACGCATGTTCCCGTGGCATCCCGGCACTCGAGCAGTCCTTTTCCGACGAAACCCTAATCCGAGGGCCCCGCGGGTCTACCCCCGTATCATTTTCCGTACTAGGGTTGAACAATGCACTCTCTTGGTAGTTTAGGTTTGTTTAGGTCATATCTACATGGAAAACCAAGGATATGCCAAAGGTTCCACCGGTGTACCCTCGTTTGATCCGCGGCGGGAGCCTACTCCTACATGTCCAACACACGTCTCTAAGTGTTATCGCATGCAACGTGGACGGTCACACCCGGGAGCTAGGTTTTCCATCTAGGGGCAATCCACCTACCTTGTGCATGTATTCTAGGGCCACACGCATGTTCCCGTGGCATCCCGGCACTCGGGCGGTCCTTTTCCGACGAAACCCTAATCCGAGGGCCCCGTGGGTCTACCCCCGTAGCATTCTCTATACGAGGGTTGAACGATGCACTCTCTTGGTGGTTTAGGTTTGTTTAGGTCATATCTACATGGAAAACCAAGGATAGGCCAAAGGTTCCACCGGTGTACCCCGTTTGATCCCCGGCAGGAGCCTACTCCTACATGTCCAACACACGTCTCTAAGTGTTATCGCATGCAACGTGGACGGTCACACCCGGGAGCTAGGTTTTCCATCTAGGGGCAATCCACCTACCTTGTGCATGTATTCTAGGGGCACACGCATGTTCCCGTGGCATCCCGGCACTCGAGCGGTCCTTTTCCGACGAAACCCTAATCCAAGGGCCCCGCGGGTCTACCTCCGTAGCATTCTCCGTACGAGTGTTGAACAATGCACTCTCTTTGTGATTTAGGTTTGTTTAGGTCATATCTACATGGAAAACCAAGGATAGGCCAAAGGTTCCACCGGTCTACCCTCGTTTGATCCGCGGCGGGAGCCTACTCCTACATGTCCAACACACTTCTCTAAGTATTATCGCATGCAACGTGGACGGTCACACCCGGGAGCTAGGTTTTCCATCTAGGTGCAATCCACCACCCTTGTGCATGTATACTCGGGCCACACGCATCATTCTGTGGCATTCCGGCACTCGGGTGTTCCTTTTCCGACGAAACCCTAATTCGAGGCCCCGCGGGTCTAAACCCATAGCATTCTCCGTACGAGGGTTGAACGATGCACTCTCTTGGTGGTTTAGGTTTGTTTAGGTCATCTCTACATGGAAAACCAAGGATAGGCAAAAGGTTCCATCGGTCTACCTTCGTTTGATCCGCGGCGGGAGCCTACTCCTACATGTCCAGCACACTTCTCTAAGTGTTATCGCATGCAACGTGGACGGTCACACCCGGGAGCTAGGTTTTCCATCTAGGGGCAATCCACCACCCTTGTGCATGTATGCTAGGGCCACACGCATGTTCCCGTGGCATCCCGGCACTTGAGCGGTCCTTTTCCGACGAAACCCTGATCCGAGGGCCCCGCGGGTCTACCCCCGAATCATTTTCCGTACTAGGGTTGAACAATGCACTCTCTTGGTAGTTTAGGTTTTTTAGGTCATATCTACATGGAAAACCAAGGATATGTCAATGGTTCCACCGGTGTACCCTCGTTTGATCCGCGGCGGGAGCCTACTCCTACATGTCCAACACACGTCTCTAAGTGTTATCGCATGCAACGTGGACGGTCACACCCGGGAGCTAGGTTTTCCATCTAGGGGCAATCCACCTACCTTGTGCATGTATGCTAGGGCCACACGCATGTTCCCGTGGCATCCCGGCACTCGGGCGGTCCTTTTCCGACGAAACCCTAATCCGAGGGCCCCGCGGGTCTACCCCCGTAGCATTCTCCGTACGAGGGTTGAACAATGCACTCTCTTGGTGGTTTAGGTTTGTTTAGGTCATATCTACATGGAAAACCAAGGATAGGCCAAAGGTTCCACCGGTCTACCCTCGTTTGATCCGCGGCGGGAGCCTACTCCTACATGTCCAGCACACTTCTCTAAGTGTTATCGCATGCAACGTGGACGGTCACACCCGGGATTTATGTTTTCCATCTAGGGGAAATCCACTACCCTTGTGCATGTATGCTAGGGCCACATGCATATTCCCGTGGCATCCCCGCACTCGGGCGGTCCTTTTCCGATGAAACCCTAATTCGAGGGCCTCGGGGGTCTACCCCCGTAGCATTCTCCGTACGAGGGTTGAACGATGCAATCTCTTGGTGGTTTAGGTTTGTTTAGGTCATATATACATGGAAAACCAAGGATAGGCCAAAGGTTCCACCGGTCTACCCTCGTTTGATCCGCGGCGGGAGCCTACTGCTACATGTCTAGCACACTTCTCTAAGTGTTATCGCATGCAACGTGGACGGTCACACTAGGGAGCTAGGTTTTCCATCTAGGGGCAATCCACCACCCTTGTGCATGTATGCTAGGGCCACACGCATGTTCCCGCGGCATCCCGGCACTCGAGCGGTCCTTTTCCGGCGAAACCCTAATCCGAGGGCCCCGCGGGTCTAACCCCCTAGCATTCTCCGTACGAGGGTTGAACAATGCACTCTCTTGGTGGTTTAGGTTTGTTTAGGTCATATCTACATGGAAAACCAAGGATAGGCAAAAGGTTCCACCGGTCTACCCTCGTTTGATCCGCGGCGGGAGCCTACTCCTACATGTCGAGCACACTTCTCTAAGTGTTATGGCATGCAACGTGGACGGTCACACCCGGTAGCTAGGTGTTCCATCTAGGGGCAATCTACCACCCTTGTGCATGTATGCTAGGGCCACACGCATGTTACCGTGGCATCCCGACACTCGGGCGGTCCTTTTTCGACGAAACCCTAATTCGAGGGCCCCGCGGGTCTACCCCCATAGCATTCTCCGTACGAGGGTTGAATAATGCACTATCTCGGTGGTTTAGGTTTGATTAGGTCATATCTACATGGAAACCAAGGATAGGCCAAAGGTTCCACCGGTCTACCCTCGTTTGATCCGCGGCAGGAGCCTACTCCTACATGTCCAACACACTTCTCTAAGTGTTATCGCATGCAACGTGGGCGGTCACACCCGGGATCTAGGTTTTCCATCTAGGGGCAATCCACCACCCTTGTGCATGTATGCTAGGTCCACACGCATGTTCCCGTGGCATCTCGGCACTCGGGCGGTCCTTTTCCGACGAAACCCTAATCCGAGGGCCCCGCGAGTCTACCCCCATAGCATTTTCCGTACTAGGGTTGAAAAATGCACTCTCTTGGTGGTTTAGGTTTGTTTAGGTCATATCTACATGGAAAACCAAGGATAGTCCAAAGGTTCCACCGGTCTACCCTCGTTTGATCCGCGGCGGGAGCCTACTCCTACATGTCCAACACACGTCTCTAAGTGTTATCGCATGCAACGTGGACGGTCACACCCGGGAGCTAGGTTTTCCATCTAGGGGCAATCCACCTACCTTATGCATGTATGCTAGGGCCACACGCATGTTCCCGTGGCATCCCGGCACTCGGGCTGTCCTTTTCCGACGAAACCCTAATCCGAGGGCCCCGCGGGTCTACCCCCGTAGCATTCTCTATACGAGGGTTGAACGATGCACTCTCTTGGTGGTTTAGGTTTGTTTAGGTCATATCTACATGGAAAACCAAGGATAGGCCAAAGGTTCCACCGGTCTACCCTTGTTTGATCCGCGGCGGGAGCCTACTCCTACATGTCTAGCACACTTCTCTAAGTGTTATCGCATGCAACGTGGACGGTCACACCAGGGAGCTAGTTTTTCCATCTAGGGGCAATCCACCACCCTTGTGCATGTATGCTAGGGCCACACGCATGTTCCCGTGGCATCCCGGCACTTGAGCGGTCCTTTTCTGGCAAAACCCTAATCCTAGGGACCCGCGGGTCTACCCCCGTAGCATTCTCCGTACGAGTGTTGAACAATGCACTCTCTTGGTGGTTTAGGTTTGTTTAGGTCATATCTACATGGAAAACGAAGGATAGGCCAAAGGTTCCACCGGTCTACCCTCGTTTGATCCGCGGCGGGAGCCTACTCCTACATGTGTTATCGCATGCAACGTGGACGGTCACACCCGGGAGCTAGGTGTTCCATCTAGGGGCAATCCACCTATCTTGTGCATGTATGCTAGGGCCACACGCATGTTCCCGTGGCATTCCGGCACACGGGCGGTCCTTTTCCGACCAAACCCTAATCCGAGGGCCCCGCGGGACTACCCCCGTAGCATTCTCTGTATGAGGGTTGAAAGATGCACACTCTTGGTGGTTTAGGTTTGTTTAGGTCATATATACATGGAAAACCAAGGATAGGCCAAAGGTTCCACCGGTCTACCCTCGTTTGATCCGTGGCGGGAGCCTACTCCTACATGTCCAGCACACTTCTCTAAGTGTTATCGCATGCAACGTGGACGGTCACACCCGGGAGCTAGGTGTTCCATCTAGGGGCAATCCACCACCCTTGTGAATTGATGCTAGGGCCACACGCTCGTTCCCGTGGCATCACGGCACTCGGGTGGTCCTTTTCTGATGAAACCCTAATTCCAGGGCCCCGCGGGTCTACCCCCGTAGCATTCTCCGTACGAGGGTTGAACAATGCACTATCTTGGTGGTTTAGGTTTGTTTAGGTCATATCTACATGGAAACCATGGATAGGCCAAAGGTTCCACCGGTCTACCCTCGTTTGATCTGCGGCGGGAGCCTACTCCTACATGTCCAGCACACTTCTCTAAGTTTTATCGCATGCAACGTGGACGGTCACACGCAGGATTTATGTTTTCCATCGAGGGGCAATCCACTACCCTTGTGCATGTATGCTAGGGCCACACGAATATTCCCGTGGCATCCCTGCACTCGGGCGGTCCTTTTCTGATGAAACCCTAATTCGAGGGCCCCGCGGGTCTACCCCCGTAGCATTCTCCGTACGAGGGTTGAACAGTGCACTCTCTTGGTGGTTTAGGTTTGTTTAGGTCATATATACATGGAAAACCAAGGATAGGCCAAAGGTTCCACCGGTCTATCCTCGTTTGATCCGCGGCGGGAGCCTACTCTTACATGTCCAGCACACTTCTATTAGTGTCATCGCATGCAACGTGGACGGTCACACCCGGGAGCTAGGTTTTCCATCTAGGGGTAATCCACCACCCTTGTGCACGTATGCAAGGGCCACACGCATGTTACCGTGGCATCCCGGCACTCGGGCAGTCCTTTTTTGACGAAACCCTAATCCGAGGGCCCCGCAGGTCTACCCCCGTAGCATTTTCCGTACTAGGGTTGAACAATGCACTCTATTGGTGGTTTAGGTTTGTATAGGTCATATCTACATGGAAAACCAAGGATAGGCCAAAGGTTCCACAAGTCTTCCCTCGTTTGATCCGCGGCGGGAGCCTACTCCTACATGTCCAACACACGTCTCTAAGTGTTATCGCATGCAACCTGGACGGTCACACCCGGGAGCTAGGTTTTCCATCTAGGGGCAATCCACCTACCTTGTGCATGTATTCTAGGGCCACACGCATGTTCCCGTGGCATCCTGGCACTCGGGCGGTCCTTTTCCGATGAAACCCTAATCCGAGGGCCCCGCGGGTCTACCCCTGTAGCATTCTCTGTATGAGGGTTGAACGATGCACTATCTTGGTGGTTTAGGTTTTTTTAGGTCATATATACATGGAAAACCAAGGATAGGCCAAAGGTTCCACCGGTCTACCCTCGTTTGATCCGTGGCGGGAGCCTACTCCTACATGTCCAGCACACTTCTCTGAGTGTTATCGCATGCAACATGGATGGTCACACCCGGGAGCTAGGTTTTCCATCTAGGGGCAATCCACCACCCTTGTGCATGTATACTAGTGCCACACACATGATCCCGTGGCATCCCGACACTCGAGCGGTCCTTTTCCGATGAAACCCTAATTCGAGGGCCCCGCGGGTCTACCCCCGTAGCATTCTCTGTACGAGGATTGAACAATGCACTCTCTTGGTGGTTTAGGTTTGTTTAGGTCATATCTACATGGAAAACCAAGGATAGGCAAAAGGTTCCACCGGTCTACCCTCGTTTGATCCGCGGTGGGAGCCTACTCCTACATGTCCAGCACACTTCTCTAAGTGTTATCGCATGCAACGTGGACGGTCACACCCGGGAGCTAGGTTTTCCATATAGGAGCAATCCACCACCCTTGTGCATGTATGCTAGGGCCACACGCACGTTCTCGTGGCATCCCGGCACTCGGGCGGACCTTTTCCGATGAAACCCTAATTCGAGGGCCCCGCGGGTCTACCCCCGTAGCATTCTCCGTACAAGGGTTGAACAATGCACTATCTTGGTGGTTTAGGTTTGTTTAGGTCATATCTACATGGAAACCAAGGATAGGCCAAAGGTTCCACCGGTCTACCCTCGTTTGATCCGTGGCGGGAGCCTACTCCTACATGTCCAGCACACTTCTCTAAGTGTTATCGCATGCAACGTGGACGGTCACAACCGGGAGCTAGGTTTTCCATCTAGGGGAAATCCACCACCCTTGTGCATGTATACTCGGGCCACACGCATGATTCTGTGGCATCCCGACACTCGAGTGTTCCTTTTCCGACCAAACCCTAATTCGAGGGCCCCACGGTTCTAAACCCGTAGCATTCTCTGTACGAGGGTTGAACAATGCACTCTCTTGGTGGTTTAGGTTTGTTTAGGTCATATCTACATGGAAAACCAAGGATAGGCAAAAGGTTCCACCGGTCTACCCTCGTTTGATCCGCGGCGGGAGCCTACTCCTACATGTCCAGCACACTTCTCTAAGTGTTATCGCATGCAACGTGGACGGTCACACCCGGGAGCTAGGTTTTCCATTTAGGGGCAATCCACCACCCTTGTGCATGTATGCTAGGGCCACACGCATGTTCCCGTGGCATCCCGGCATCGGGCGGTCCTTCTTCGACGAAACCCTAATCCGAGGGCCCCGCGGGTCTACCCCCTTATCATTTTCCGTACTAGGGTTGAACAATGCACTCTCTTGGTAGTTTAGGTTTGTTTAGGTCATATCTACATGGAAAACCAAGGATATTCCAAAGGTTCCACCGGTGTACCCTCGTTTGATCCGCGGCGGGAGCCTACTCCTACATGTCCAACACACGTCTCTAAGTGTTATCGCATGCAACATGGACGGTCACACCTGGGAGCTAGGTTTTCCATCTAGGGACAATCCACCTACCTTGTTCATGTATGATAGGGCCACGCGCATGTTCCCGTGGCATCCCGGCACTCGGGCGGTCCTTTTCCGACGAAACCCTAATCCGAGGGCCCCGCGGGTCTACCACCGTAGCATTCTCTGTACGAGGGTTGAACGATGCACTCTCTTGGTGGTTTAGGTTTGTTTAGGTCATATCTACATGGAAAACCAAGGATAGGCAAAAGGTTCCACCGGTCTACCCTTGTTTGATCCGCGGCGAGAGCCTACTCCTACATGTCGAGCACACTTCTCTAAGTGTTATGGCATGCAACGTGGACATTCACACCCGGTATCTAGGTGTTCCATCTAGGGGCAATCCACCACCCTTGTTCATGTATGCTAGGGCCACACGCATGTTACCGTGGCATCCCGGCACTCGGGCGGTCCTTTTCCGACGAAACCCTAATTCGAGGGCCCCGCGGGTCTACCCCCGGAGCATTCTCCGTACGAGGGTTGAATAATGCACTATCTCGGTGGTTTAGGTTTGTTTAGATCATATCTACATGGAAACCAAGGATAGGCCAAAGGTTCCACCGGTCTACCCTCGTTTGATCCGCGGCGGGAGCCTACTCCTACATGTCCAGCACACTTCTCTAAGTGTTATCGCATGCAACGTGGGAGGTCACACCCGGGGGCTAGGTTTTCCATCTAGGGGCAATCCACCACCCTTGTGCATGTATGCTAGGGCCACACGCATGTTCCCGTGGCATCTCGGCACTCGTGCGGTCCTTTTCTGACGAAACCCTAATCCGAGCGCCCCGCGGGTCTAACCCCATAGCATTTTCCGTACTAGGGTTGAACAATGCACTCTCTTGGTGGTTTAGGTTTGTTTAGGTCATATCTACATGGAAAACCAAGGATAGGCCAAAGGTTCCACCGGTCTACCCTCGTTTGATCCGCGGCGGGAGCCTACTCCTACATGTCCAACACACGTCTCTAAGTGTTATCGCATGCAACATGGACGGTCACACCCGGGAGCTAGGTTTTCCATCTAGGGGCAATCCACCTACCTTGTTCATGTATGCTAGGGCCACACGCATGTTCCCGTGGCATCCCGGCACTCGGGCTGTCCTTTTCCGACGAAACCCTAATCCGAGGGCCCCGCGGGTCTTCCCCGTAGCATTCTATGTACGAGGGTTGAACTATGCACTCTCTTGGTGGTTTAGGTTTGTTTAGGTCATATCTACATGGAAATCCAAGGATAGGCCAAAAGTTCCACCGGTCTACCCTTGTTTGATCTGCGGCGGGAGCCTACTCCTACATGTCTAGCACACTTCTCTAAGTGTTATCGCATGCAACGTGGACGGTCACACCAGGGAGCTAGGTTTTCCATCTAGGGGCAATCCACCACCCTTGTGCATGTATGCTAGGGCCACACGCATGTTCCCGTGGCATCCCGACACTCGAGCGGTCATTTTCCGGCGAAACCCTAATCCTAGGGCCCCGCGGGTCTACCCCCGTAGCATTATCCGTACGAGTGTTGAACAATGCACTCTCTTGGTGGTTTAGGTTTGTTTAGGTCATATCTACATGGAAAACCAAGGATAGGCCAAAGGTTCCACCGGTCTACCCTCGTTTGATCCGCGGCAGGAGCCTACTCCTACATGTCCAACACACTTCTCTAAGTGTTATCGCATGCAACGTGGACGTTCACACCCGGGAGCTAGGTGTTCCATCTAGGGGCAATACACCTATCTTGTGCATGTATGATAGGGCCACACGCATGTTCCTGTGGCATTCCGGCACTCGGGCGGTCCTTTTCCGACCAAACCCTAATCCGAGGGCCCCGCGGGACTACCCCCGTAGCATTCTCTGTATGAGGGTTGAACAATGCACTCTCTTGGTGGTTTAGGTTTGTTTAGGTCATATATACATGGAAAACCAAGGATAGGCCAAAGGTTCCACCGGTCTACCCTCGTTTGATCCGTGGCGGGAGCCTACTCCTACATGTCCAGCACACTTCTCTAAGTGTTATCGCATGCAACGTGGACGGTCACACCCGGGAGCTAGGTGTTCCATCTAGGGGCAATCCACCACCCTTGTGCATGTATGCTAGGGCCACACGCACGTTCCCGTGGCATCCCGGCACTCGGGTGGTCCTTTTCCGATGAAACCCTAATTCGAGGGCCCCGCGGGTCTACCCCCGTAGCATTCTCCGTACGAGGGTTGAACAATGCACTATCTTGGTGGTTTAGGTTTGTTTAGGTCATATCTACATGGAAACCAAGGATAGGCCAAAGGTTCCACCGGTCTACCCTCGTTTGATCCGCGGCGGGAGCCTACTCCTACATGTCCAGGACACTTCTCTAAGTGTTATCGCATGCAACGTGGACGGTCACACCCGGGAGCTAGGTTTTCCATCTAGGGGCAATCCACAACCCTTGTGCATGTATGCTAGGGCCACACGCATGTTCCCGTGGCATCCCGGCACTCGGGCGGTCCTTTTCCGACGAAACCCTAATCCGAGGGCCCCGCGGGTCTACCCCCGTAGCATTCTCCGTACGAGGGTTGAACAATGCACTCTCTTGGTGGTTTAGGTTTGTTTAGGTCATATATACATGGAAAACCAAGGATAGGCCAAAGGTTCCACCGGTCTACCCTCGTTTGATCCGCGGCGGGAGCCTACTCTTACATGTCCAGCACACTTCTATAAGTGTCATCGCATGCAACATGGACGGTCACACCCGGGAGCTAGGTTTTCCATCTAGGGGTAATCCACCACCCTTGTGCACGTATGCAAGGGCCACACGCATGTTACCGTGGCATCCCGGCACTCGGGCAGTCCTTTTTCCACGAAACCCTAATCCGAGGGCCCCGCGGGTCTACCCCCGTAGCATTTTCCGTACTAGGGTTGAACAATGCACTCTGTTGGTGGTTTAGGTTTGTTTAGTTCATATCTACATGGAAAACCAAGGATAGGCCAAAGGTTCCACCGGTCTACCCTCGTTTGATCCGCGGCGGGAGCCTACTCCTACATGTCCAACACACGTCTCTAAGTGTTATCGCATGCAACATGGACGGTCACACCCGGGAGCTAGGTTTTCCATCTAGGGGCAATCCACCTACCTTGTGCATGTATGCTAGGGCCACACGCATGTTCCCGTGGCATCCTGGCACTCGGGCGGTCCTTTTCTGATGAAACCCTAATCCGAGGGCCCCGCGGGTCTACCCCCGTAGCATTCTCTGTATGAGGGTTGAACGATGCACTCTCTTGGTGGTTTAGGTTTGTTTAGGTCATATATACATGGAAAACCAAGGATAGGCCAAAGGTTCCACCGGTCTACCCTCGTTTGATCCGTGGCGGGAGCCTACTCCTACATGTCCAGCACACTTCTCTGAGTGTTATCGCATGCAACATGGACGGTCACACCCGGGAGCTAGGTTTTCCATCTAGGGGCAATCCACCACCCTTGTGCATGTATACTAGTGCCACACGCATGATCCCGTGGCATCCCGACACTCGAGCGGTCCTTTTGCGACGAAACCCTAATTCGAGGGCCCCGCGGGTCTACCCCCGTAGCATTCTCTGTACGAGGGTTGAACAATGCACTCTCATGGTGGTTTAGGTTTTTTAGGTCATATCTACATGGAAAACCAAGGATAGGCAAAAGGTTCCACCGGTCTACCCTCGTTTGATCCGCGGTGGGAGCCTACTCCTACATGTCCAGCACACTTCTCTAAGTGTTATCGCATGCAACGTGGACGGTCACACCCGGGAGCTAGGTTTTCCATCTAGGGGCAATCCACCACCCTTGTGCATGTATACTCGGGCCACACGCATGATTCTGTGGCATCCCGACACTCGAGTGTTCCTTTTCCGACGAAACCCTAATTCGAGGGCCCCGCGGGTCTAAACCCGTAGCATTCTCCGTACGAGGGTTGAACAATGCACTCTCTTGGTGGTTTAGGTTTGTTTAGGTGATATCTACATGGAAAACCAAGGATAGGCAAAAGGTTCCACCGGTCTACCCTCGTTTGATCCGCGGCGGGAGCCTACTCCTACATGTCCAGCACACTTCTCTAAGTGTTATCACATGCAACGTGGACGGTCACACCCGGGAGCTAGGTTTTCCATCTAGGGGCAATCCACCACCCTTGTGCATGTATGCTAGGGCCACACGCATGTTCCCGTGGCATCCCGGCACTCGGGCGGTCCTTTTCCGACGAAACCCTAATCCGAGGGCCCCGCGGGTCTACCCCCGTATCATTTTCTGTACTAGGGTTGAACAATGCACTCTCTTGGTAGTTTAGGTTTGTTTAGGTCATATCTACATGGAAAACCAAGGATATGCTAAAGGTTCCACCGGTGTACCCTCGTTTGATCCGCGGCGGGAGCCTACTCCTACAAGTCCAACACACGTCTCTAAGTGTTATCGCATGCAACATGGACGGTCACACCCGGGAGCTAGGTTTTCCATCTAGGGGCAATACACCTACCTTGTTCATGTATGCTAGGGCCACACGCATGTTCCCGTGGCATCCCGGCACTCGGGCGGTCCTTTTCCGACGAAACCCTAATCCGAGGGCCCCGCGGGTCTACCCTCGTAGCATTCTCTGTATGAGGGTTGAACGATGTACTCTCTTGGTGGTTTAGGTTTGTTTAGGTCATATCTACATGGAAAACCAAGGATAGGCCAAAGGTTCCACCGGTCTACCCTCGTTTGATCCGCGGCGGGAGCCTACTCCTACATGTCCAGCACACTTCTCTAAGTGTTACCGCATGCAACGTGGACGGTCACACCCGGGAGCTAGGTTTTCCATCTAGGGGCAATCCACCACCCTTGTGCATGTAGGCTAGGGCCACACGCATGTTCCCGTGGCATCCCGGCACTCGAGCGGTCCTTTTCCGGCGAAACCCTAATCCGAGGGCCCCGCGGGTCTACCCCCGTAGCATTCTCCGTACGAGTGTTGAACAATGCACTCTCTTTGTGGTTTAGGTTTGTTTAGGTCATATCTACATGGAAAACCAAGGATAGGCCAAAGGTTCCACCGGTCTACCCTCGTTTGATCCGCGGCGGGAGCCTACTCCTACATGTCCAACACACTTCTCTAAGTGTTATCGCATGCAACATGGACGGTCACACCCGGGAGCTAGGTGTTCCATCTAGGGGAAATCCACCTAGCTTGTGCATGTATTATAGGGCCACACGCATGTTCCCGTGGCATTCCGGCACTCAGGCGGGCCTTTTCCGATGAAACCCTAATCCGAGGGCCCCGCAGGTCTACCCCCGTAGCATTCTCTGTATGAGGGTTGAACGATGCACTCTCTTGGTGGTTTAGGTTTGTTTAGGTCATATATACATGGAAAACCAAGGATAGGCCAACGGTTCCACCGGTCTACCCTCGTTTGATCCGTGGTGGGAGCCTACTCCTACATGTCCAGCACACTTCTCTAAGTGTTATCGCATGCAACGTGGTCGGTCACACCCGGGAGCTAGGTTTTCCATCTAGGGGAAATCCAGCACCCTTGTGCGTGTATATTAGGGCCACACGCATGATCCCGTGGCATCCCGGCACTCGGGCGGTCCTTTTCCGACGAAACCCTAATTCGAGGGCCCCGCGGGTCTACCCCCGTAGCATTCTCCGTACGAGGGTTGAACAATGCACTCTCTTGCTGGTTTAGGTTTGTTTAGTTCATATCTACATGGAAAACCAAGGATAGGCAAAAGGTTCCACCGGTCTACCCTCGTTTGATCCGCGGCGGGAGCCTACTCCTACACGTCGAGCACACTTCTCTAAGTGTTATGGCATGCAACGTGGACGGTCACACCCGGGAGCTAGGTTTTCCATCTAGGGGCAATCCACCTACCTTGTGCATGTATGCTAGGGCCACACGCATGTTCCCGTGGCATCCCGGCACTCGGGCGGTCCTTTTCCGACGAAACCCTAATCCGAGGGCCCCGCGGGTCTACCCCCGTAGCATTCTCTGTACGAGGGTTGAACGATGCACTCTCTTTGTGGTTTAGGTTTGTTTAGGTCATATCTACATGGAAAACCAAGGATAGGCCAAAGGTTCCACCGGTCTACCCTCGTTTGATCCGCGGCGGGAGCCTACTCCTACATGTCCAACACACTTCTCTAAGTGTTATCGCATGCAACGTGGACGGTCACACCCGGGAGCTAGGTGTTCCATCTAGGGGAAATCCACCTAGCTTGTGCATGTATTATAGGGCCACACGCATGTTCCCGTGGCATTCCGGCACTCAGGCGGGCCTTTTCCGATGAAACCCTAATCCGAGGGCCCCGCAGGTCTACCCCCGTAGCATTCTCTGTATGAGGGTTGAACGATGCACTCTCTTGGTGGTTTAGGTTTGTTTAGGTCATATATACATGGAAAACCAAGGATAGGCCAACGGTTCCACCGGTCTACCCTCGTTTGATCCGTGGTGGGAGCCTACTCCTACATGTCCAGCACACTTCTCTAAGTGTTATCGCATGCAACGTGGTCGGTCACACCCGGGAGCTAGGTTTTCCATCTAGGGGAAATCCAGCACCCTTGTGCGTGTATATTAGGGCCACACGCATGATCCCGTGGCATCCCGGCACTCGGGCGGTCCTTTTCCGACGAAACCCTAATTCGAGGGCCCCGCGGGTCTACCCCCGTAGCATTCTCCGTACGAGGGTTGAACAATGCACTCTCTTGCTGGTTTAGGTTTGTTTAGTTCATATCTACATGGAAAACCAAGGATAGGCAAAAGGTTCCACCGGTCTACCCTCGTTTGATCCGCGGCGGGAGCCTACTCCTACACGTCGAGCACACTTCTCTAAGTGTTATGGCATGCAACGTGGACGGTCACACCCGTGAGCTAGGTTTTCCATCTAGGGGCAATCCACCTACCTTGTGCATGTATGCTAGGGCCACACGCATGTTCCCGTGGCATCCCGGCACTCGGGCGGTCCTTTTCCGACGAAACCCTAATCCGAGGGCCCCGCGGGTCTACCCCCGTAGCATTCTCTGTACGAGGGTTGAACGATGCACTCTCTTTGTGGTTTAGGTTTGTTTAGGTCATATCTACATGGAAAACCAAGGATAGGCCAAAGGTTCCACCGGTCTACCCTCGTTTGATCCGCGGCGGGAGCCTACTCCTACATGTCCAGCACACTTCTCTAAGTGTTATCGCATGCAACGTGGACGGTCACACCCGGGAGCTAGGTTTTCCATCTAGGGGCAATCCACCACCCTTGTGCATGTATGCTAGGGCCACACTCATGTTACCTTGGCATCCCGACACTCAGGCAGTCCTTTTTCGACGAAACCCTAATCCGAGGGCCCCGCGGGTCTACCCCCGTAGCATTTTCCGTACTAGGGTTGAACAATGCACTCTGTTGGTGGTTTAGGTTTGTTTAGGTCATATCTACATGGAAAACCAAGGATAGGCCAAAGGTTCCACCGGTCTAGCCTCGTTTGATCCGCGGTGGGAGCCTACTCCTACATGTCCAACACACGTCTCTAAGTGTTATCGCATGCAACATGGACGGTCACACCCGGGAGCTAGGTTTTCCATCTAGGGGCAATCCACCTACCTTGTGCATGTATGCTAGGGCCACACGCATGTTCCCGTGGCATCCTGTCACTCGGGCGGTCCTTTTCCGATGAAACCCTAATCCGAGGGCCCCGCGGGTCTACCCCCGTAGCATTCTCTGTATGAGGGTTGAACGATGCACTCTCTTGGTGGTTTAGGTTTGTTTAGGTCATATATACATGGAAAACAAAGGATAGGCCAAAGGTTCCACTGGTCTACCCTCGTTTGATCCGTGGCAGGAGCCTACTCCTACATGTCCAGCACAATTCTCTGATTGTTATCGCATGCAACGTGGACGGTCACACCTGGGAGCTAGGTTTTCCATCTAGGGGCAATCCACCACCCTTGTGCATGTATACTAGTGCCACACGCATGATCCCGTGGCATCCCGACACTCGAGCGGTCCTTTTCCGACGAAACCCTAATTCGAGGGCCCCGCGAGTCTAACCCCGTAGCATTCTCTGTACGAGGGTTGAACAATGCACTCTCTTGGTGGTTTAGGTTTGTTTAGGTCATATCTACATGGAAAACCAAGGATAGGCAAAAGGTTCCACCGGTCTACCCTCGTTTGATCCGCGGTTGGAGCCTACTCCTACATGTCCAGCACACTTCTCTAAGTGTTATCGCATGCAACGTGGACGGTCACACCCGGGAGCTAGGTTTTCCATATAGGAGCAATCCACCACCCTTGTGCATGTATGCTAGGGCCACACGCATGTGCCCGTGGCATCCCGGCACTCGGGCGGTCCTTTTCCGATGAAACCCTAATTCGAGGGCCCCGCGGGTCTGCCCCCGTAGCATTCTCCGTACGAGGGTTGAATAATGCACTCTCTTGGTGGTTTAGCTTTGTTTAGGTCATATCTACATGGAAAACCAAGGATAGGCCAAAGGTTCCACCGGTCTACCCTCGTTTGATCCGCGACGGGAGCCTACTCCTACATGTCCAACACACTTCTCTAAGTGTTATCGCATGCAACGTGGACGGTCACACCCGGGAGCTAGGTTTTCCATCTAGGGGCAATCCACCACCCTTGTGCATGTATGCTAGGGCCACATGGATGTTCCCTTGGCATCCCGGCATTCGGGCGGTCCTTTTCCGACGAAACCCTAATCCGAGGGCCCCGCGGGTCTACCCCCGTAGCATTCTCTGTACGAGGGTTGAACAATGCACTCTCTTGGTGGTTTAGGTTTGTTTAGGTCATATCTACATGGAAAACCATGGATAGGCCAAAGGTTCCACCGGTCTACCCTTGTTTGATCCGCGGCGGGAGCCTAGTCCTACATGTCCAGCACACTTCTCTAAGTGTTATCGCATGCAACATGGACGGTCACACCCGGGAGCTAGGTTTTCCATCTAGGGGCAATCCACCACCCTTGTGCATGTATGCTAGGGCCACACGCATGTTCCCGTGGCATCCGGCACTCGGGCGGTCCTTTTCCAACGAAACCCTAATCCGAGGGCCTCACGGGTCTACCCCGTAGCATTCTCCATACGAGGGTTGAACAATGCACTCTCTTGGTGGTTTAGGTTTGTTTAGGTCATATCTACATGGAAAACCAAGGATAGGCCAAAGGTTCCAACGGTCTACCCTCGTTTGATCCACCGCGGGATCCTACTCCTACATGTCTAGCACACTTCTATAAGTGTTATCGCATGCAACGTGGACGGTCACACCCGGGAGCTAGGTTTTCCATCTAGGGGCAATCCACCACCCTTGTGCATGTATGCTAGGGCCACACGCATGTTCCCGTGGCATCCCGACACTTGGGCGGTCCTTTTTCGATGAAACCCTAATCCGAGGGCTCCGCGGGTATACCCCCGTAGAATTCTCCGTACGAGGGTTGAACAATGCACTCTCTTGGTGGTTTAGGTTTATTTAGGTCACATCTACATGGAAAACCAAGGATAGGCCAAAGGTTCCACCGGTCTACCCTCGTTTGATTCGCGGCGGGAGCCTACTCCTACATGTGCAGCACACTTCTATAAGTGTTATCGCATGCAACGTGGGTTAACCAATATACTTTTTTGGTAGTTTTGGTTTGTTTAGGTTATACCAATGTATTTTTTGGCCTTTAAAAGCGTGCATGCGATAACCTTCACACAGTATAGGGTTTCTCCATATAGTGGGTTCGATGCCCTAGGATCCCCAATAAAAGAGAGGGGTTTCTAGGGTTTCCCCCCAAAGAGAGGTTTCGGTTCTTCGGTGTTCGTACGAAATGAGACATATCTTCAATAATTATGTTGTAGTTGTGTATTATATGTGTTATTTGTTGTTCCTATTTTACATTTATATTTTCGCATCGCGTTCCGGAAGATTCGCGTCGTATTCTTTGCGGGTGTGGTGAGATACGCGAAGATTCGTGTGGTTAATTTACAAACACCAATTTATTTATAAATTACATCTACATTAAATTAGCGTGGAAAATAAATAAATAAATAAACTATAAGTAGTTTAGACATTGGAGAAAAAATAAAAAAAACCTAGGCCGACGGCTTTGTCGTCGGCGTATACGGTGTCCCCTGACTAGGCCGACGGCCCGGCCGTCGGTGTAACCGTGCGTGCAACGTCGTCCCGGGGCCCGTCAGGTGGGCCGTTAACTAGGGCTTTACGCCGACGGCCGCAGATAGGCCGACGGTGACCATCAGGACGATTCCGGTTGACGCCGACGGTTTTTCTTCGCTGACGGCCACCGTCGGCGCTTCTCTCCCTACGCCGACGGCAAGTGTACGCCGATGGCTGGCTGGACCAGCTGACGAACCCGGGCTAGTGGGCCGACGGGCCCGACCTTTCCCCGTCGGCGTCTACCTTATTTCATGTAGTGATATATACAAAGTAACACACAATTTCATACATTAATATTTTTGCAAGTCTCAAGCAATTAGTGATTAGCAAAACTAAACAACAGACGCTTGATCAAATAACATCTAAAGTGCAAGAGAATCAACAAAAATTATACCAAGGATACGTATAGTTGATCAGAACACACCTCTTGTTCTGTGTTATCGATGGAGAGATATGCTAATTCATGTTTAATCCTACGCATTATCTCGCCCCAGCTGCTTTCCAACGATGACTGCAAAAGCATGTCCAGACCGGTCCTCGATCCTATCGCTCAAACAGCCAACACACTTGAAATATCACTGATCTGGAAACATACGAGCAGCAGCACGGTTGACGATGTCCAGGCCTGCGAGTCTATGAAGCCATTGGTTTACATGCATGATTGGAATCTAGATATCGACATATTTATACCTAGCTCCTGCATGCATGAGGTAAATGTTAAAATAATCAGAGGCCACCGATCTGCATGCAAAGACACGGGTGGTGTCAGAATCGATAGAGCCGTGAGCTATGGAGGATTAGAAGAACACGGTGGCTATTAGAGCGTGTACAGCGTGCTACTATGTCTAAGAGCTGACATGAGTCTAACAAAACAAAACAAAACTTTTACACTGTTTAGACACAGTCTAACACAATTCATGGGACCCACAAAACAAAAGATACATCACTTTTTCCACCAAACTGCCCTGTTTCTATTGGATGAAATAATTTTTTAATCAGCTGGACCTTGTGTCTAGTGCTAGACTCAACCCAGAGAATCTCTTTCTTAGCCACCCTCTCTCCAATATTTAGACATGGGTCTAAGCTTTCTTAGACTCAATGTTTTGGCAACGCTGCGCTTGCTCTTAGCCATAAACTAGGGGGTGGCTGGTAGTGATCCTACATAGGCGCCATGATCCGGGTTTTGCTCGCTCACCCCATCCCACGAGCCCCGTGATCAACTCCTACCACAACGCACGGCCGCACACGTGGCGAGCTCGTGCCTTATCCCGTCTAATAATAGAAATAACAGAAAGTCTAAAACAAAAGACTACTTGGCAAACGACTAGAGTAAAATGGCTAACAAATCTCCCCCTTAATCTTGTCGTGGCCTGATTATTTCTCCCATGCCGATCCTCCTCCTGAGCTCCTGGAACGCCATGCGCCCAAGTGCCTTTATCAGAACATCGGCCAACTGGTCCTTGGTACTGATGTAGTCGATGCCGATGCGTCCCTGTTCCACAACTTCTCGAATGAAGTGGTACCTGACTTCAATGTGTTTGCTACGCTCGTGGAAGACAGGATTCTTCGACAATGAGATTGCCGATTTGTTATCGATGAGCAGCTTTGGCTGGAACGGCTCCTTGTTCATCATCTCGCCGATCAGACGAGCCAGCCATACTCCTTGGCACGCGACGGTGGTGGCGGCCACATATTCAGCCTTGCAGGATGAGATCGCCACCACCCTTTGCTTCTGGGACTGCCAGCTCACTAGACAGTTGCAGAGGAAGAAGATCACACCAGCGGTGCTCTTCCGATCGTCTGTGTCCCTAGCATAATCCGAGTCACGGTATCCGTGCAACTCCAGTTCCACGCGCGTACACACATCCGTGATCAAGTGTGCCTACGATGTACCTCAGCAGGTGTTTGACCGCGGCGTAGTGATTCGTTGTGGGCTTCTCCATGAACCTTCTCAAGAAGCCGACAGCGAAGGTTATGTCTGGCCTAGTGTGGACCAGATAACATAGCCCGCCGATGATGCTCTGGTAGAAGGATACGTCCACGAGTTCTCCCGCTCCTTCCTTGCTCAGTTTGAGACTGGCTTCCATCGGCGTGGCGCAGGGGTTGCAATCCTCGAGCCCCGCGCGTTCCAGCAGCCTCTTGGCGTAGGCCGCCTGACACAGCGTGGTCCGATCACGTTCCTGACGAACCTCGATGCCGAGGTAATACGTCAGCTTCCCCAAGTCGCTCATGTGGAACGTCTCAGTCATCTGCCGCTTGAAGAGGTTGATTTCCGCCATGTCCACACCGATGACGATAAGATCATTGACGTAGACGCCCACCAGCAGCAGTTTGTCGATGGTGCCCCTCCGATAGACAACTTGCTCTGACGGACAGCGCTCGAAGCCGAGGGAGCTTAAGCTATCGTTGAGTTTCACGTTCCACGCCCTCGGAGCTTGCCGGAGCCCATACAGAGCTTTGTGGAGATGCAATACCTTGTCTTCATTCCCAGGCGCGACGTAGCCCGGCGGTTGCTGCACATAGACTTCCTCTAGCAGGTCACCATTGAGGAACACGGACTTTACGTCCATATGGTGTACCTGCCAGCCTTGGTTCACGGCGAGCGCGATGACGAGGCTCACTGAGTCCATCCGCACAACTGGCGCGAACACGTCCTCAAAGTCCACGCCCTGGCGTTGGACGTAGCCCTTCGCGTCGAGCCTTGCCTTCCGCTTGACCACGGCAGCATGGGCGTCCTTCTTCAACTTATAAACCCACTTGAACCCGATGGGTCGGTGCCCAGTAGGGAGTTCCTTGAGCTCCCACGTGCCATTGTCGACGATGCTCTACATCTACTCGTCCATGGCGTTGCGCCAGCCCTGCTGCGTCTCTGCCTCGTCGAAGGAGGCTGGCTCTTCTCCCATGAAGAGGCACATCTCTGCCATCTCGTCGTCCACCTCCGAGGTGGTGTCCAGCAGGTTCCGCACGGTACGGTAGCGCCGGGGTGCCTCCTCGCCCGGGGACGGCTCTGACGCGCCCGTCGATGGCGACACGAACTCCGTGGCAGACGTGGCATGCGCAGGAGGTGGCGTCGCCGTTGCAGGTGCTGGTGGCGAAGCCCGCGCTGCGGGCATGTGTGACGTGGGCGCGAACGTTCCTGCCGGCACGGACTCCGTGACCGTAGTGTGCGTGGAGCTGGTCACCGGCTAGAATGCTTGCTCGGCGATGAAGGGATCGTGCCTTTTGGCCTGTCCTGCCGTTGTGCCCCAGTCCCACGCGGCGTCCTCGTCGAAGACCACATCCCTGGAGACGTGCACCTTGCCTGTTGGGGGATGGAAAAGGCGGTAGGCTGCGGAGCCCGGCTCGTAGCCAAGCATCACCATCGGCACACTCCTGTCATCCAGCTTCTTCAGAAGTGGGCGTGTCACCTTGACGTGGGCGACGCACCCGAAGGTGCGGAGGTAGTGGACCGGCGGCCTCTTCCCAGAGTAGGCTTGGAGCGGCGTCATCTTGGCCACGCTCTTTGTCGTGGCCCGGTTGAGCAGGTAGACCGCCGTGGTGACGGCCTCTCCCAAGAATCTCGCTGGGACACCTTATGCCTTGAGTAGGCTCCGCGCCATGCTGATGATTGTTTGGTTGTGGCGCTCGACCACGCCATTTTGTTCGGGCGTGTAGGGTGTGGTGATTTGCCGCTACACCCCTTGCTCGGAGAAGTGCTTGCCGAGGCTCGTGGAGGTGAATTCTCCCCCGCGATCCGTGCGCAGGGCTTTGAGCCGCTTGCTTGACTCGAGCTCCACCGCGGCCTGAAACTTCTTCAAAGCTGTCTGCGCCTCGTCCTTTGTGGTGAGTAGCCGCAACCACATCATCCTGCTCTTGTCATCTACAAGGAGCAGAAAATAGCGCCTTCCAGCGGTAGTCGGAGGGGAGATGGGCCCGCATAGATCTGCGTGGACAAGCCCTAGGACGTCCTCGGCGTGATTCAGAGCATGGTGAGGGAAAGGTGCTCGCCGGTGCTTGCCTGCGAGGCAGGCCTCGCAGACGCGGTCGACCTCGTTGAGGAGAGGCAGCCCGTGCACCATCTGTTCGCGGGCGAGCTGGCGGAGCGCTTGGAAGCCGATGTGGCCGTAGCGTGCGTGCCAGCGCCACGCGTCCTCTCCGCTGTGAACGGCAAGGCACACCGGCCGAGCCAGCCACAGATTCAGCACATACAAACGTCCCTGCGTGCACGGCACCTGCACGATGAGACGCCCGCTGGGATCCCTCAGCTGCAGAGAGCCTCGACGTATGCGAGTGTCGTAGTCGATTTCGTCCAATTGCCCGATGCTCACGATGTTGCTCTACAAGCGAGGGATGTAATATACCTCAGTTAACACAAGGTGCTCACCGGTGCGTCACTGGAAGAGGATCGATCCTCTCCCCTCGATCTTGACGTTAGATCCATCTCCCAACTTGACGGAGCCTCGGACGCCTGTGTCCAGCTCGGAGAAGATCTTGCGACGCCTGGACATGTGGTTGCTGGCCCCGGTGTCCAAGAACCACGCGGAGTCGCAGTTGCTCCCGTTCATCGCAGGGCGCTCCTGCGAGCGTTCCTCGTTGAGCAGCACGTGCTCGACAGCATGCTCCGTCATGACCGTGACCATGCACACACTGGCGAGAAGCAGTGCGGGTTCGTCCGCTTGTCCTTGCACGAGATTGGCTTGCTGCTTGCGCTCTCGCCGTGGCTCCATGCAATCCCTGCTGAAATGGTTTGTATACTTGTTACAGTTGTAGCACTTAACCTTGCTCATGTCGCGATCGCCGTTCTGGCCGCCGCTGCGGCCCTGGGGTTGCGTTTTCCCCTTCCCCTTTCCCTTGTTCTTGCCGTTGGCGGAGCCTGAGCCCTACTCCCGCTGCCTGCGGCGTGCGTCCCACTCCTCCTCCATGAGGAGTAAGGTGGCCCCAGCGCCAGATGCCGGTGCCGATTCGCCGTGGCGTCCTTCCGACGAACGCAGGTGACCGAGGAGCTCCTCGACTGAGATGGTGTTCAGATCGAGGAGTGTCTCGATGGAGCACGCCATTTGCCCGTAGCGCTCGGGCACCTCACGCAGAATTTTCTGCACGATCGTCACGTCCTCCACCGTGTCGCCGAGTGACCGGAGATTTTTGACGAGGGTCGTGATCTGCATGCCGAAGGAGTCCAGCGTCTCCCCGTCGCGAAACACAATCGCCTTGAACTCCTTGCGAAGCGGCTGTCGCGTGGCCTCGCGGACGCGATCAACTCCAACACGCATGACCTTGATGGCGTCCTAGGCTTCCTTTGCCGTCTTCTTCACCACGAGCGTTCCCACCATCTCCGGCGGCACCACCCGTAGGATCGCCGCTAGCACACGAATAGGAGTGGAGAACTGGGTACGAACCATGGCATCAAATTTCTTATAGATAGACAAGACCTCACTATGAGAAGACATGAAATATATCCAAGTGTGACGAGAAAAATCATCTATAAAGAGAACATAGTAGCGATGACCCCCTTTCGAGGGGAAGGGAGCTGGACCCCAAACATCAGAGTGAACAAGATCAAAAGGACGCTCGGACACAGACTCACTGTGAGGATACGGTAGCTGAATCTGCTTACCAAGCCGACATCCTTGACAATCCAAAGAAGCGTTTCCGAAGACAGACCCCAGAACACCACGATGAACTAAAGACGAGAGTCGAGAACCACATAAATGTCCAAGACGATGATGCCACTGCTGAAAAGAGCTAGTAGCGACGGCTACAGATGCCGAGGAACTGGCGACGGTGGCATCAGAAGGAAGACGAAGCCAGTGAAGCTCCCAGAGGCCATCATGGCGGCAGGGCCCATCACCAAGCATAGTGCCGGTGCGACGATCCTGAACAGAACAGGAATCAAAGTCGAGAGTGATGCTACAACGAGAGTCGACGATCTGACTACCAGAAAAGTGAAGGGTTTCGCAGCATAGTAAATCAAAAAAATTCTACGGATGCGAACGGGAAAGCCAAGATCTAATCTAGGAGATGCAAACAACGAGGGGGGGTAGATGAGATCTTCATACCCTTGAAGATTCGCACAGCGGAACGTTCGACGGAACGTGGGTGATGTAGTCGTACTCGCTTCTCCTCCTCGCGATCCGATCCGATCTAACACCGCAAGTGGCGATGCCTCCGAGAGATGCACACGTGCGGCACCTCGATGTCTCCTCCTTCCTCGGTCCAGCAAGTAGGGTGGAGAGATGGATTGGATCTACAACGCGATGGCGCGGTGCAAGCGGTGGAGAGTTTCTGCGGCAGGGCTTAGCCTACGCGCAGTCGGGAGGGAGAGAGAGAGGAGGGGCAGCATGGCGGCTAGGGTTGTGGAGGAGGTGTGGGGAGGGTGCGCCCCCCAGCCCTCTTTATATAGAGGGGTGGGCGGCTGGCCCTTGCCCCTCCCCCAATCCCTAGGCCGGCGGCCAAGGAGGGAGGAGTGGGGGGCAAGTTTCCCCCCTTCTAGAAGCTCCCCTAGGGTTTTGCCCTAGGCTTGGCCGGCTGGGCCCTATGGGGCTTGTTCCCCTGGCCCAATGCGGCCAGGGCACTCCCTCGTAGGCCCATGCCCCCTCCCGACAAGTGGGGCCACGTTGGTCCCACTCCGGAAGGTTCTAGAAGCTTCCGGTACAATACCGAATAACCTAAAACAATTCCGAACTCCAAAAAACTGCATTGCCTTATATGAATCTTATTCTCCGGACTATTCTGGAACCTCTCGTGACGTCCTGGATCTCATCCGAGACTCCGAACAAAAACTCATAAACCAATTATCCAATCTATCCTAGCGTCGAGATACGTTAAGTGTGTGACCCTTCGGGTTTGAGAATATGCAGACATGATCTTCTATCAATAATCAACAGCGGGGTCTGGAAACCCATATTGACTCCCACACATTCATTGATGATCATATTGGATGAACCACGATGCCAGGATTCAATCAATCCCATATATATTCCCTTCGTCGCGCGATATTTTACTTGCCCAAGATTCGATCGTCGGTACCGTCATACCTAGTTCAATCTCGTTCACAGCAAGTACTTTACTCGTTCCATAATCCGATATCACTTTGTGATTAACTCCTTAACCACGTGCTTGCAAGCGGTGTTGATATCGATTACCGAGTGGGCCCGAAGTATATCTCTCCGACTTGGGAGGGACAAATCTCATCTCGATACATACAACCCAACAGGTACTTTCTGATCACCTGAGAGACACCTTTATGATCACCCTCTCATAAGATGACGTTTGATGACCTCAAAGCTTTCTTCCGATACCAGGGAGTTGCATTATCTCATGGTCTAAGGAACACAATATTTGACATAAGAAAAGCTTCGCAAAGATGAACACGATGACACGATCTAATTGCTCCGCTTAATTTGGGTATGTCCATCATATCATTCTCCCAATGATATGATCTCATTATTAATCGACAATTCATGTCTATGGTTAGGAAACCTTAACCATCATTAATCAATGAGCTAGTCCATAGAGGCGTACTAGGGACACTGTGTTGTTTACAAACCACACAAGTATTAAAGTTTCCGCTTAACACAATTCTAGCATGGAATATAAACTTTATCATGAACAAGAATTATAATAATAACATCTTTATTATTGCCTCTAGGGCAAAATTCCAACAAAAAGAGTTGCATGTTAAGTTGAGGAACATGCGCAACAGAAGGAACATGAAACGAGGAAGTACTAAGAATGCCTCGTCTAATGACTGGGAGGGGGGTACCATCGGCAGTAAGAACACGAACAGGAGGGTTGACAGGTCGAACATAATGCAACAAGGAAGAATCAGGAGTCATATGAAAAGAAGCTCCAGTATCAAGAAGCCATGGGGATTTACCTGGAGAAGGAGGAGGTGGTCGCTCAATGCCAGAAAACTCAGTCGCAGAACCAGCAGAACCTGTCGGTGAAGAGTCCCAAGCATCAAGCAGGCATCGAAGTTGCGCTATCTCATGCGCAGAAAGGGGCACGACTGGAGAGGTCGAGGTACAATCAGGTGCCGACGAGGAGCTGTCACCCACACACACAGAGGCCACCAAAGGTGGCGACGGAGAGCAATACGCCGATGAAGACGGAGTCGACGAAAGACGGTCACAACCGCCTGAAGAAGCCGCAAGAGTCGATGTCGAGCGGCGAGCCGACATAGACGGGGTCGGCGAAGCACGGCCATAACCACGTGAAGAGGCCGCGAAAATCGATGTAGAGCGGCAGGCCAATGTAGACGAAGTCGGCGAAGGGCGGCCATAGCCGCGTGAAGAGGCCGCAAAAATCGATGTAGAGCGGCAGACCGACGTAGACGATGTCGGCGAAGGGCGTCCATAGGCGCGTGAAGAGGCCACAAAAATCGATATAGAGCGGTAGGGCGATGTAGACGAAGTCGGGCGAAGGGCGGCCATAGGCGCGTGAAGAGACCGCGAAAGTCGGTGTAGAGCGGCAAACCGATGAAGACGGGGTCAGCAAAGAGGGAGTCGGCGGACGAGCACCAAGTAACGAGGAAGGACATGGGTGCAAGACGGAAGCAGCGAAAGCGACATCATCGGAGCAGGAAACCATGCCGAAAGGCTTTTTTTTTTGGCCTGGTCAACTACTGATCAAAACAGATGTGAGAAGCACTAGCTAGAGACGTGAGAAGCAGCAGCAGATCACACGCATGCGAGCCAGACGTGAGAAGCAGCAGGGGATCACATGCATGCGAGCCAGAGAAAGGCAGACGTACGCACGCACGCACGCGCAGGAGAGCCAGAGGAAAATAGCGGCCAAGCGGATGGCGGCCAAAGAGAGGCGACGGCTGGACAGTAGACGAGCAACGGCCGGGCGATGGGCAGACGAGATGGGCAGACGAGCGGCAGACGGCCGGCCGGGCAGCGGACGAGCGGCAGCCAGGCAGCTGCCAGAGGGAGGCGGCGGACGGATTGTAGAGCACCAGACGGACGGCGGCGATGGAATTTAGCGGACGAGTTGTGCGTCCAAAAAAGCCCTAATCTGGACTCTGATACCATGTTAGTAATAAGCAAACTTGTATTATCTGAAGGCCAAATGCCATAATATATAGTACAGGTAAAGGTGTAAATATACAGGAAGGCCCTCTAATATATGGAAAAACTACAATATACAAATATATACATCTAACAAGACCATGTTTGAGAGGACAGAAAAAGAGGACCTGCTAGATGCTTGCCACGGTGGATGCCATGTTGCTAGTGATAGTGGATTTGACTGATTTGCTATCATTGTGGCTAACGATGGGTCATGTGTTCTATGCAAGTCATTACATCAGCCAGTGCGTTGCTACGAAACACAATAAACGTTTTACAGAACCGGAAATACAAATAGTTCTAGATCATAAAACATTGAAACTTAATTTTTTTTTATCAAGTTCCCAAAAACTTGTCACGTCAATCTCATTTGGAAGATTTTGTGTAGATATGGAGTAACCCGAATAAATTTTTTAAATCATAAACAAATAAAATTACAGCAAAATAACTTAACCAAACATATACCACATCACCTACATAAATTATTTATTTTTTCACCATTATTTCTAACATTATTCCTCAACTTGACAATTCCATCTCAGCGTAGGCTCATCACTCATCAACACAACTTCTAGTATCAGTTTGTCTTGGATTTGAGCACCACTGCACCCAGATTTCATCTTGGCAGCACCGGAAAAAGCTTTGACAATAGCAAGCTTGATTTAATTTTCTATAATGAGAACGCCCAGCTAACAAATTAGTCTATAGCAAAGGTAGCAAATAAACGATACAAGAGGAATACATGTTCTCTTCTGCAAGAAAATTCAAATGGTAGAATAAATAGTTGAGCTTACAAGAGATAATACAGAGGTTCATGAAATTCAACCAGTGCAAGACCCTCGGAGATAATGTAACACCTAAGTACCCAACATTATTTGTATACATAACACAGGATAATTTCCAATGCATACTTCTATTCCTCACGAGCTCTCAAGTTCTGTTAGTACCACAAAATAACAAGTACAAATTCGTTGATCCAAATTATATATTCTAGAGATGATACATATAAAATTGCATGATATATAGTATATGATGGCAACAGTGTTCCCATTTCACGTGACCTCTCAAGTTCTGTTAGTACCACAAAATAACAAGTACAAATTTATTGGTCCAAATTATATATTCTACGGACGATACATATATAATTGCATGATAAATAGTATATAATGGCAACAGTCTTCCCATTTCAGGTGACCTGTCAAGTTCTGAAAATAACAAGTACAAATTCACTGATCGAAATTATAATCTGAATTAGCAAATAAGATTGCATCATAATGGAGTACATGATTGCAAAAGATCTGAAAGTATCTGCTTATATTCAAATCTTCTATTTAGTCTTCTCATAAGAAATAAACTATGGAAGGGTGCACGTGCGACGCAAAATTAATTTCTTCGCCGATGACATTGACAGGGAGGTTCGTTCACCATGTTTACCAACACACTCCTTCTGGCCGTCCGAATATTGTTGTAGCATCTCTCTCTTTCATCTTCCATGATGCAAATATTCAGGCAGGGGAATATATGAAAAATTTACAAAGTGTACATTATAATTGATTCATAACAAAGCATGTTTCCACCAAAGGTAAAATAATGAACTATAGATACACTATTTCTACGGTTTGTTATGAATCAGGTACAATTGATAAAGAATGATGAATGCATTCATCCTCAAGGAAGAATGGTCTAGTCTTCTAGGAGGCAAATATAAAAAGCTCTCTTTGGTCTAATAGTTCTACACATAATTTAAAGGTCAGAAACAACACTAACTCAACAACTTGAAGTGTAGAGTAACTATCAAGTATCAACCTCAGAATTCCCCGAAGGTTGAAATGGAGATTGCAATCTATTCACCTCTTCCAAATACCACCTTGGGCATGATTGGATCTGCTTACAATTTAATAAAGAAAAAAGATCAACATCACATTAGTAAATTATCTACAAATTGTAAGATCTTCACTTATGAAGGTACATGTCAGATGATATCAGAGATATAAAGGATTTTAACTAAGTGATTGTGCTGCAGTTTAGGTAAATGGTATCGTCTCCACTAATGACCATGCCATCTATAGTGCATCTCCAACCAATTTACCGTGCAAACGCAATTGTAAACCTTTGGTTCCACCACCAAAGGAATAATGCAGTCAAACTTGGATTGACTACTGCATATTTTTTGAATAAAAAATGGCACCTCAATTAGCAATTCGAAATAGTAACCGGGAGGAGATTACTCAACGAATTTCTATAAGTGCAAAGATGGCACTTTCAAATCATTGATCACAAAATGAAGTTCTACCATAATGGCAGAGTGTTTCAATGTGCTCCTGAAAACTTGTAATGAGCATTTCCCCATGTTCTTTGTGCCAATGCATGTATATCTACCTCTGAATATTTAGCGGAGGGATACAACTCTCACAACTGGTTGACCTCATGGTTATTCCATCCAACTATATGGTGAGGTTTAGCCTGCAAAAGATCACGACCGCAGACTCCCCTTAAACAAGTTCTATACCATAGATATACCGGTTGACCTCATGGTTATTTTAGCAAAGAACCTAATAAATATGTAAGTTCACGCCTCAGCCTGCATCTTCTCACACTTCTCTCTGATAGCACCGATTATAGGTATCCCTCACCAAAGCTTGGGAATATCACCTGCAATGTCTTGTATCGAACATCGTTCAATGTTTCAAAAAAAGACTTGTATCTCGAAAGTACTCGATACGTCATATGCTTAATTACCAATGTCAGCTTCCTGTGTTCTGTTGTCTCTTGGCGGCCCTTATGGCAGAGGCCGCTGCACCGGACTACCTGCACAACATGCATACATCTTTGACATTCCTAACCTCATATCCGTAGACAATGAGAAAAAAAAATTCAGGCTCAGGCCTATGGGGTGGAACCGGCTCTAAGTACTGCTATTGTCCTAGTGAATATCCATACCTCATCTTTGTTTCCTTGAGGCATGTGGTTCCACCCACTTTTTTTAGACTGAAGTAACCGTGTTCCCGGCTTTAAATTAATAAAGCCCCAATGTAGGCCAAAGTACAAATAGAGGTTTTAAGTGATGTGAACACATCATACATATCACGCCTGCATGCATCAGAACAACACATAAATAGTTTAACGACCGCTACACTAACAGGCCGGCACACCACAAATCCAAACACAACTGAAAAAGCACCAAAAGGAGGAGCATGCATCTTAGGCGTCAGTGTTGTTGGCGATGGGGGAGTGCGTCTCAGCGAACAGGCTGCACAGCATGGCGAGCATCTCCTCCAGGAAGAGCAACGCCTTGGATTTCTGCAGGAGCCGCCGTTGCTGCAAAATAAGAATAGTTTTAAAAACAATGTCAGCAGGTTGGCACGGAAACTTGGATTCAATCGTGAACTTGTTACACGTGGTCCAAATGGCCCTGCACTGGGCAGTGAAAAATAGCCACAGAGCCTGCCGAACATTTCCATGGAACCCTTCCACCACTTCGCACCACTGGGCCCTGGATGAGGGATTCCAGGCAGACCCAAACATCGAGCGAGCACCGCTCCAGGCAAATTTGGCCAAACTACATCGGAAGAAGATGTGTTCCACATCCTCTGGCTGCCCACACAGCGCGCAAAGACCTAAGGATGGACCCTGTCTCTTCAGGATCTGATCGCTGGAAGGAAGTCTACCACGTAAAACGCCACCGGAAGATCTTGAATTTCATAGGAAGGTGCAATTTCCAGATGTGTTCCAAAACTTGGAACTGAGTTCCCTTGGAAAGCTCCTGGTACATTGATCTGGTCGAGAAACTGCCTGAGCTGTCCAGCTCCCAGGAAACGTGATCTCGCTGTTCCGGCAGATCCACGGTTTCCAATTCGTCCATCAGTTCCTGCCATTGAGCCCGTTCCTCTGGCCCAAAGGATCTCCTGAACTGGGGGTTCCAAGATCCCCTATCCATGGCCTTACCAATAGATAGGGTGGGGTCGGCAGATATGGCGAACAACCGCGGAAATCTCACGCTGAGAGAGTCAGGACCAATCCATAGGTTAGTCAAAAACCGCACACTAGAGCCCCTGCCAGGGAAGAATCTGGCCCCCAGTTTAAAAAGGTGTTTGATTTTGTGAATGCTCTGCCGGAACTGAGATCCCCCCTGCATGAAGGGAATATGCCCGAGAGGCAATAATAAAGTGGTTATTATCGTATTCCTTATTTATGATAAATGTTTATTTTGCATGCTATAATTGTATTAATATGGAAACGTTAATACATGTGTGTTTAATAAACAAAAGGAAGTTCCAAGTTATGCCTTTCTTATAAACTAGCTCGTTGATTAACAAGATGATCAAAGGTTTCCTGATCATGGACATTGGATGTTGTTAATAATGAGGTCACAACATTATTGGAATGATGTGATGAACATTCATCCGAAGTATAGCATTACGATCAAGGTCATTATGTTTATATTGCTATAACATCATACGAAGTAATCTTAGTCCTTATACCATGAGATCATGTCAATCACTAACATCGAAAGAGTATCTTGATAACATTAAACGTCACACTGTAACAGGATGACTATAAAGATGGGTTCAGTGCTACGAAGGTGTTATGTTGAGGATCATGGATCAAGAGTGGAATTTGTCCATCCCGATGATGGAGAGATATACTCCGGGCCCTCTCGGTGATATCATATTGATTAGCTTGCAAGCAAGTGATTTGATCACTAGAATGTTATATCATGGGAACAAGAAAAGAGTACATGTCGGTAACGAGATCAAACTAGGTATGGAGATACCGATGATCGAATCTCGGACATGTAATCTATCACGAGACAAAGGGATTGAGTTACATGCGTATAAGGTTCACACGATCACAGAAGTCATCGTTGAATATGTGGGAGTCAGTATGGATCTCCAGGTCTCGCTGATGATTATTGATCGGAGAGGGGTCTCGATCATGTCTACATTATTCGCGAATCATAGGGTGACACACTTAAGGGATACCGACACCATTTGGAGCAAATAATATGCCAGAGAAAGAAAAAGGAAAACATAGGAATTTATTTCACTAGACACCGAAACTGTTTCGGTTGAAATTGCTGAAACTGGTTCTGCATATGAAATTGAATACTAGCAAGGGTTTTATGTGAATGTTTGTTAATTAAAGTAATTAACAAAATTCTGAATAAATAAATAAAATAGTTTTATTTAAATGAGAGCTTGCATTAAATTTGGTGGAAATTTAATGCATGTGAGTGGATTTTTGAGTGGAGGCTCTTTTATGGGAGTGGAGGCTTTTCATTTTGAGTGGGAGCTCCACCCACATGAATGTGGAAGAGGTGGGGGCAGCCCACCATGGCTGGGAGCATAGCCCCTTGGGTTCCCCCCTCTCCCTATAAAAGGCCCCCTCTCCTCCTCTCAAAGCACACCTCCTCGTGAAGGATCTCTCTCCCCCTTTAGAATTCCCCCATGGTCTCGAATCAGCGAGATACATGTAGCCGGTAGCTTTTTCTGGAAGGATTTGTTGCTTCCGCTGCTTTGCTGGAGCGAGGGCACGGAGGTTGTCGGGGTACCCGGCCGTGTGTGCAATCACGGATGCACCATTGCCATGCGGTGCTGGACGTGATGGTGCTGGACCGGCTGGACCGGATGGACTTCATCACGATCTTGAGATCGGCAAGCGTTCGACTACATCATCCACGAGTACAACCTCGTTAACTCTATACGGTCTTCGAGGGTATGTATTCTATGGATGTATATCCAGACGTTGCTTGTATCTAGTAGATAGATCTTGGTGCTTTGTTCCTATCATAGGAAATTTTTTGTTTTCTATGCTGCGAACCCTTTAGTGATATCAGAGCCGGATCTATATGTAGATGCTTTGCACTGGTAGTATACATATGAGTATATGAGCGATGATGATCATTTTATTGCTTCTTAGTTGTACTTTGGATATTGGTAGCATAGTGGGATAAGCGGCCCGGACAAACTTTACATGTCCTCGCACATGAGACCTATTCCACGCTTGACATGCAACTAGTTTTGCATAAGTGGCTAGCGGGTGTCTGTCTCTCCTACTATAGTCAATATCTAATTTGCAACGAGTTTTAAACAATTTGGTTATCCTCCTTGTGGTTCATGTTCATAGGTAAGAACGGTTCTATCTTCGAAATTCCTAAGCCACGTAAAACTTGCAATGGATAAATTAGACGCGTCTAGTTTAGATTGTTGCCTGGCTAGTGTCATGATATGGTGATGTTGTAAGTAGAAGTATAAGTCGATACTCTTACAACACACATAACGTGTAAGTTCCATAGACCTTGGCCTTACACATAGAGGTATGATAGTGATCATACCGTGATGTACATGATGGAGATCATGTGCAAGAACCATATCATTTCACTAATTAACATGTGATGTTTGATTGCATCTTATATTGCATGTTTGGCGTTTTATTAGCATAATAAGATGATCCCTCATTTAGATATCAAGATAAAAATATGTTCTCCCTTAAGTATGCACCGATTATGTTTCGTCGCTCCAAGACATCACGTGATGATCGGGTGTTCTTGGATCCACGATCATATTTCGGGTGTAAGACAGTTACACACGCGAATACTAAGGTTCTTAATTGGCGAGCCTAGAATGTACAGACATGGCCTCGGAACCCGGACCGAAAGGTTAAGCATGAGTCATATGGAAGATATGATGCCCATTTGATGCTCGCCTTTGAAGCTACACCAACTCACGTGATGATCGGACTTGGTGTAGTGGATTTGGTTCATGTAATCACCAAAAAGGCACGAGGATGTCGTTTTTGAGTGGGAGTTTATTTATAATTTAGATTAGTAGAACTCAATTTATCATAAATTAAATCAAAGTGAATTTGCATAATTTGTTGTAGTCATTGGCATTCGTTCATCACCTTATGCTTAGTTGTAATTGAGATAATAGAACTATAGAATTCTGGATATTTACTTTACGAACTGGTATCGTATTGTGTTGAGTGTCAATCTAAAGTTTAAAGTCCTATTGCAAACTTTTAGCAAACTCTGTTTACTCCGTGAAGTTTAATAATTGGTATTAAATCAAGAGTAACAATTCCAGTGTTAGTATCTTAAGTATCATGTTTGCCTCCATGATTTTTGATTGTTTTAATATCAAGTTTATCTAGGAGCTGAAAGAATTGTTTCAGAAACCATCATGTGTGACAGATATAACGATATCTGAAACATTGTTTTGGTTGCAATATGATAGAGTATAATGTATGTTCTCATATTGGATGAGAATTTGCGAAGGTTGGAGATGCTAGACATCCTAATCATTCAAAAGGATTTTGGAAAGTAACATTATACTCACAATTCGCCTTTATAAGCTACATTAGCTTGATCATGAAAGTCGTCATGATAAGGATGAATAGAATATGTATGTAAAGTGTTTACTACACTAAAAGATTACTAAGGAATGGATTTTGAAAGAATGCCGATCATTTGATGATGGTGATCTACTTCAAAGTGCAAGTCCAAACGTATTAGTATTTGAATATACACTCTTTGGACTATGTGTCATGTAGATGGCGCCATCGTTCATTTTGATAGATTCTTTTAAAAAGGAAAAGGAAATGCTGAAAGAGAATCTATAAAATATATTTGGCAGAAAAGGAAAGATTGGAAATATCCAGTTTTAGGTATATAGATGATATACATGTTATGTTTGTACTCTTTGCTTGTTAAACAATGTGGTTCTTGGGTATTGGAAAGCGAATTGGTTGGTATGAAATTTTATACAGAACGACGCAATTCATGAACTACAACGACCTAAGTAACTAGCAAGAGAATATGTGATGATGTTCATCGAAAACAAACAAGCTGTTGTTTGTATTTCTCGTTGACATCAAAGTCTGCCTTCAAGATTTGTTTTAATAATCGTTATTTAAATCAGGTATTATGAGAACAAATGTTGTTCAAATAATTATCATATTCCATATGAGATGGATGATTTACAATCTAGTTGGAGAAATCACATCCTTAAAAACTAATACTAAAATGTCGCAAGACAAATGATTGAAAGATCACTTACGAAGTGACATCGTTGTTTAAATTATATTGGAAAGAAAACATGAAGAAACTCCATATGCATGGATTTTTGAAGTCTTTGATTTGATCAAGTGACACTTACTTCGTTCAAAGGCCAAATAAAAACGAACGACTAAAATTATTGGAATTTATACATATCGATGTATGTAGTCCATTACGTATAGTCATAAGCGATGGATTTCAACTTCATATGCTTTCTCTAGAAATTTGAGTGAATATTCACTTAATTAGAAAGAAGTATGAAATATTTGAAAACGTTCATAGACTTTCAAGATGAACTGGAAATTATAACAAGAAAATAAATAATTTATGATTTGATCATAAAGGGATTTATTTGAGTTGCAAGTGTAAAAAGAAAATTAATTGTTTATGATTTTATCATAACGGGATTTATTTGAGTTGCTAGTTTAGCAAAACACCTAGATTTACATCTCCTGAAACACCATAGGAATATGGAGTGTTTGAGATTTGTAATGAAACCTTGTTTAACATGGTTTGATCAAAGGTGTTATTTATAAAACTACCATTATGTTTTAAAAGATTAAATCTTTAGAGACTACCTCTTTTATACTAAAAAGAGATCCATCTTGATCCGTTGAAATGACACCATGTAAGTTATGGTTTGGGGTAAAACCCAAGTTGTCCTTTCTTAAATTTTGGTATGTAAGCATAAGTAAGATGTTTACAACCAAAATCGGACGAGCATGTCTTTGTAGGTTATTTCGAATAACAATTGGTTATTCCTCCATAACACCGAGGACAAAAGGGTTTGTCGCTTGAAACGTGAAGTTTCTTGAAAAAGGAATTTTTTGTAAAAGTTAAGTGGGAGGACAATAGAACTTTGATAAGGTTAACGAACCTTAGCTATATGATATGAGTTGCGCAGTGCCGGAAAACGTTCCGGAGACAGCCAGAATGCTCATGGATCACGTGCCTCAAAGGTTGTGGTCACGGAGATCTAAGTTCCTATTGAAGCAAGTAGGTCGGATAAACAATCAAATGCTGAGATTTGAGAGTAAATCATTGTTTAAAAATGATGAACCGACTACATGCAAAGAAGTGATGATAGGTCCTGACTTCGTCAAATGGCTTGAAGCCATAAAATCCGTGATAGTTCCATATACGAGAAATCAAGTTTTGAATTTGGAAGACCCTCCGGAAAGGTGTAAAAACCTATCGGTCATATTTGGATCTATAAAGAAACAGACATGGATGTTTCACATCTATGAAATAGTCGACATGTCGGTAAAGTATTTTACGACAATGTTCAAGGAGTTGACTATGACAAGATTTGATCTTTTATAGCGATATTTAGTCTAGACGGATTAAAGTAGCAACCACTATATATAATTTTGTATATGGTAGATGAATAAAAAAAACAAAGTTACCTAGGACGTGTACGTGACATGGTCCAAAGGGTTTTGCTAAATTCAAAGGATGCTAAAAAAGGCATGCAAACTTCAATGGTTGAAGTAAGCATCGCGGAGTTGGAATCTTCACCATGATGAAAAAGGATTTTTCATCTGGAGACGATGAAGATACTTGCATTTGCAAGAAATTAAGTGGGAGCGCTGAGACATATTTCTAATACATTATGTGGAGGACATCTTGTTGATTGGAAATGATGTATCTTTTATTGACAAAGGTTAAGAATTTCATTTCGATGAAAGACTTAGGCAAAACCCGAATATTTAACATGAATGTCTACATGGATAGACTGTGACACTAATATGGTTATGCCAAACGTACATATATGAGATATTTAAGGAGTTCAATATAGAAATGACAAGAAAAGGTTCTTGTCGCATGGAAAATAATTGAATCGAGATTCAAGTGTATCGACACTTGATAAGTGAAACAAGATTCAAATGTTTTGACATTTGATGAGTGTAATCACAAGAATGTTTTTGATCAATCATACCATGATATGTACACATGCAGATGTGTCCTATGCTCTAAGTTTTATAAGCATATATCAGAATAAATCATAAAATGATCATTGGACGATAGTAAGGATATTCTTATTTTTTTTTGGAGGAATTAAGAATATATTCCGTTTGTATAAGTTATAAATAGTTCATTGTAAAGCATTACATTGATACTAGTTTTGTCACAAGATACAAATTATGTTTATCTCAATTTAAACTATGGGTGGCACAATGAAATGGAAAGGAGTTTCCATGACGAATTTGGATGAATTCCAAAGTTAAGACATAGTGATGGATACTACAACATAAGACTAAGTATATGACTGCTATAGTAGCAGCAAAGGAGGGCATTTGTGTCAAGTAGTTTGTTATAAAACTAAGGTGTGGTTCTTAACGGGCTAACACTAAAGATATATTATACGATAATAGTATCGACATGATTTAACCCCAAGGAACTAAAGGTCACCAAAAGACCAAATTTATATAATACCATCTCATTAGAGAATGAGTGATGCGTGAAGACGCAAAGACATGCAAATACACAAGGACCTGAAGCGTCAGATCCACTTGCAATTGCGTATATGGAACACCAGAAAGCCATAGGTGTTCAATACGCAAAGTTTATAAACTAGATTATTGTCTCTATTGCAAGTGGGAGACTGAAGGGAATATGCCCGAAAGGCAATAATAAAGTGGTTATTATCGTATTCCTTATTTATGATAAATGTTTATTTTGCATGCTATAATTGTATTAGTATGGAAACTTTAATACATGTGTGTTTAATAAACAAAAGGAAGTTCCTAGTTATGCCTCTCTTATAAACTAACTCGTTGATTAACATGATGATCAAAGGTTCCCTGATCATGGACATTGGATGTTGTTAATAACGAGGTCACAACATTATTGAAATGATGTGATAGACATTCATCCGAAGTATAGCATTACGATCAAGGTCATTATGTTTATATTGCTATAACATCATACGAAGTAATCTTAGTCCTTAGACCATGAGATCATGTCAATCACTAACACCAGAAGAGTATCTTGATAACATCAAACGTCACACCGTAGCAGGGTGACTATAAAGATGAGTTCAGTGCTACGAAGGTGTTATGTTGAGGCTCGTGGATCAAGAGTGGAATTTTTCCATCTCGATGATGAAGAGATATACTCTGGGCCCTCTCGTTGATATCACATTGATTAGCTTGCAAGGAAGTGATTTGATCACTAGAATGTTATATCACGGGAACAAGAAAAGAGTACATGTCGGTAACGAGATCAAACTAGGTATGGAGATACCGATGATCGAATATCAGACATGTATTATATCGCGAGACAAAGGGATTGAGTTACATGCGTATAAGGTTCACACGATCATAGAAGTCATCGTTGAATATGTGAGAGTTAGTACGGATCTCTAGGTCCCGCTGCTGATTATTGATCGGAGAGGGGTCTCGATCATGTCTACATTATTCGCGAACCATAGGGTGACACACTTAAGGGATACCGACACCATTTGGAGCAAATAATATGCCAGAGAAAGAAAAAGGAAAGCGCAGGAATTTATTTCACTAGACACCGAAACTGTTTCGGTTGAAATTGCTGAAACTGGTTCTGCATGTGAAATTGAATACTAGCAGGGGTTTTATGTGAATGTTTTTTAATTAAAGTAATTAACAAAATTCTGAATAAATAAATAAAATAGTTTTATTTAAATGAGAGCTTGCATTAAATTTGGTGGAAATTTAATGCATGTGGGTGGATTTTTGAGTGGAGGCTCTTTTATGAGAGTGGAGGCTTTTCATTTTGAGTGGGAGGTCCACCCACATAAATGTGGAAGAGGTGGGGGCAGCCCACCATGGCTGGGCGCATAGCCCCTTGGGTGCCCCCTCTCCCTATAAAAGGCCCCCTCTCCTCCTCTCAAAGCACACCTCCTCGCGAAGGATCTCTCTCCCCCCTTTAGAATTCCCCCATGGTCTCAGATCAGCGAGATACATGTTCCCGGTGGCTTTTTCTGGGAGGATTTGTTGCTTCCGCTGCTTCGCTGGAGCGAGGGCACAGAGGTTGTCGGGGTACCCGGACATGTGTGCGATCACGGATGCACCACTGCTTTGCGGTGCTGGACGCAATGGTGCTGGACCGGCTGGACCGGATGGACTTCATCACGATCTTGAGATCGGCAAGCGTTCGACTGCATCATCCACGAGTACAACCTCGTTAACGCTATATGGTGTAACACCCTCGGATCGACCCTATGCAAGTCTTAGCGATCCCCGCCAAACCCGCATAGAAACGATTCAAAGGCGCCCACCAGGCACTTTCGTGCGGGTGGAAAACGAAGTAATACCATTACACATTAGTCCATTATGGAACCCACAGAACAGATATATATATATATACAACACGACTCCATGACTCAAGAATACAGATATACAGTACAAAGATCCAAATCACCTTTAAAACGATATAGTGTCCGAGTACGGACAAGGTGCAAATTGGGCTAAGAGCCCTGAAGAATAACCAATGGCGTCCATAAACTTTCCCAGGCCAAGCCGGAAGGATAACCCTGCTAACGACGTCGATCTCAAAACCTTCTTAAGCAAAAGGGGTGCCGACAAAGGGCCAAGGAAAAAGAGAGCGGTCAGTACTGAGGCCAGTACACGACGAGTCTTAGAATTTGGCGGTCCTCGCCTACATAGGTATGGTGGGCTGAAGCGGCAGCACAGCATGCACTAAACAACCTATAGAGACTCAATACAATTGTCGGCTATCAGAGAGGGATAAGAAAGACCTATTCAGATCCGACCTGATTCTAACACCAAACATACCCATCCTGGTTTCCTCCTTCGAGACCAAACGAAGAAGTCAAACCGAGGAACTCACACAATTGGCAGTTTTATTTTTTCCGTTATAGTTGCAACAATTACTAGTTAGGTGTAGCTATCATGAGTCATCCTGATATAATAAGCAGTGGGCACTTTTAGTTAACCATTCTGTTGTAGTTGCGACACTTGCTATTCAGATACAAATAGCATGAGATATCACATACCCAGCAGTTGTTGGTACTTTTATTTAGCCATTCTGTTGTACTGAAGCTGATTACTAGTCATTTTAAAGTCAAATTTATAGCACTACTTTAGTTATAGTTGTCCATGATCGAGATACTGTGCTCCAAGTCGTCCATAACCGCGGACACGGCTTTCAGAAAGTTTTACCCTGCAGGGGGGCACAAATAGCAACACACGCACGATCAACCTCGGAAAAACCAAATGAAAACCCAACGAGGCATCACGACAAAGAAATCGCAAGATTCATATAATATTTCAGGGGGCCACCCCACCAACCTACCCGCTACGAAGTTGGCCGGCTCCGAGAGGGACCCAGAGGTTTGTGACGACGGCTCTAAATGACTGGGAACCCGAAAGTGTGACTAGGCTTGTCAATACCGCGAAAACGTGGCACGGGGTTCCAAAACAATACAAGCGCTCCATGCGCAATAGTAAATAAAACAGTAAAGCATGGCATAAGTACAGGATAGTAATAAAGCCCCAAACTACTTTGTGGCTCCAAGAAATAAGATATGACTCCAGCTCATGCTAAGGGGATTCATGGTCCCACATGCGGATAGTGCGAATAGTGAACGAACATGTATCAAGTACGCGGGGTCCTATGGGACACAAGTGGACGGTTAAAAACCAAATAACATCTATTGCCCACCTATGCCTCTGCATTATTTACCTACTTCAGTTTTAGTTATTAAACGGTAGTTATAGCCATGATCATCTTCAGCATTAAGCATGAGGCATTTCTCCAACAACTGTGGAACATCGACGGTGCGAAGCAACACCTGCGCAAGCAACTACGACTCGCAAGGCTGACTATCTACCAAAAAGCAAGTAATAGGATGTTTCCAAGGCAATATAATGGCTACAAGGGATATCACGGGTACGAAAACTAGAGCTTCGCAACACAGGTAGCAATAGATCAATAGGAGGAAATAAAGACTATAAAAGTAAGATAGGTAGAAAAAGGGGGAATGCTCGCCTGAAAACATTGTCGAAGGTTCATACGAAGATTGGGGCGAAGCTCACATCAACTCAACGGCCTTATCCGCGAAGAAGCAAAATACTAGAAGAAATACCAGATGCACTATTTAATACTACAGCAGAAGATCGGGCATGATGCATGTATGATGTATGACATGGCAAAGGTGCGATGCAACTAGGCAATATTAAGCGGAACCGGGGTCCCGACAATTAATTAGAAGGTTCATGTTATTTAAATACCCGCAATTTAAATGTTGTCCTAATATGGAAAAATATATAATCGGTTCGCTACACAAATTTAAATGAGGCCAATATAAGACTAGAAAAGCCCGCATATGGACCCCATATTTAATTATGAGGTGAATCGGCATAATGCCCCCAAACCCCACAATATATATGCGACATGAATAATTTAATATGCAACAAGATATATCATTTATAAAAATAGGGTCTCGGCAAGAGAGGTCACACATGTCGGATCGACGATCTTGGGGGTTCGGAGGGATTCGGGTTCGGTCTTCGGGGACAAGGTCTTGGCGTCTGTGTCAACGACCTTGGGGTTTCGGCTCCGATTGCTGATGTCGGGCTCGATGGCGAACTTGAGTCTCGGAGGGGTCGGGCTGTGAATTCCGTGAAGGAGATATTGGGGCTCGACGGCCTTGTCGGGGTAGAGCTTGCGATAGACATTCGTTGGTTGTTCATGTGACACCGCAATCTTCCCACTCTTGCCACCACAACTTCTCCATAATGCTTTCAGCAAATCCGAAGTGGTCAACATGGAGAAGCACCAACAGAGGCATCACTTGTCCAAGAAGGGAACTCGAGGTGCACGCAGTGAAGCGTCCAACAACAACAGAACAAACTTAGGGCCTCTGGTTCAATTATTTTCTAGGAGTTATTCCTTTCAGACAAAACACGAACAGCTGAGGCTCGCGTGTGGGAGGCGCATGCGTCGGCTTGCGTCGGCTGGAAACTGAGCTGCGGCAGGGGATGTAGATGGTGCGCGCGTGTCGAAGACGGGCACAGGGGTGGCGTCAAGGACGTCGGCCGGACTCGCACGGGGCCGGGCGCGGAAGGCGAGGCAAAGCGGGGGTGCTCATGCGCGGGCGAGGAGCTCGCTGCAGGGGTTGCGAGCGGGCGGAGGTGGTGGCGTCGCTTGCGGTTGAGAGAGAGGGCGGAGGTGGCACGGCCAGGAAGGAGGAGGCGCGGGGCCAGGCTTGGCGGAGAAAAAGGCGAGGCCGGCGGCGCGATTCTGAACAGGGGCGAGCAAAGGCGCGACAGAGGACGCGGCGGCGCCAGGGAGGAATGTCGGCGAGGACGAGGATCCAGGCGGCAGGGGCGGACGGACGAGGAAGGGCCGCAGGGGGCACGCTGGTGACGGGAGGGCCTGAGGCAAGCGGCGCTCACGGGGAGAGGAGGAAACAAGGCAAAGGAGAACAACGGGGAACGGGGTAGGTGGGAGCGGGGTCGCGTGTCGAGGGAGTGGGGTCGGGCTAGCAGTTGACCGAGGGGGAGGTAAGTGGGTTATATTGTTGTGTGTGTTGGGTTAGGACAGGGATGCGTGGTGGGTGTGGGTGCTGGGTAGGTTTAGGTGGTGGGATCTAGGGTTTGGGGTGGTTAGATTAGGGTTTAGGTCTAGATATTTATTTGGGGTAGTAGGTTGCTGCCAACTAGGCCTTTGGGCCTGGCCGGTGGCGGCCTTCCCATAAAATAGGTTTTGTATTTATTATTTTAATTCTTTGAAAATAAAACATTTGCACAAAGGTTTTAGACAAATAAAAGATCCGAATGGATCTAGGGTTTTAATTTGAACAAAGAGGAGAATACCTAGAAAATAAAATAGCCTTCTATAAAATTGTTTTGCCAAACAGATGCATGCAGATGTCATGATTATGCACAAAGTATTATTTAGCACACGATTTTCTAGTGGTGGTTTTGTCGGGGTGCTACATACGGTCTTCGAGGGTATGTATTCTATGGATATATATCCACCCGTTGCTTGTATCGAGTAGATAGATCTTGGTGCTTTGTTCCCATCATAGGAATTTTTTTGTTTTCTATTCTTCGAACCCTTCACTACAGCATTAGACTCAAAAAGCTCGACCACCTTATACTTAGCTTTCAGCAGTTGTAGCCAGAGCAGCTTCTCATCTCCTTCATTGAGCATATGCCAGATCCACTTCATCATCAATGAAATGTTCATGCGCTTCGTGTTGGTCACCCCAAGGCCCCCTGACACTTAGGAGTACAAATATCTTTCCAGCTTACCATGTGATACTTCCTTTTATTGCCCTTCCTTCCTAGAAGAATCTTCCTCTGTGGGAGTCGAACCCTTCGTGGGTTCCGTCCGCCAAGAGGAAAAGGCCCATAACATACGTACGGAGGATGGAGAGACACGCGTTAATTAGCGTTAATCTGGCAGCCAAGGACATGAACCTGCCTTGCCAGGGTTCAACCCTCCCGCCCACCATAGAAACCAATGGTTGGAGATCTTTGATGGTAAGCTTGTGATCAGCTATGGAGAAGCCCAGGTAGGTGAACGGGAACTTGCCTTGCTGACAGTTGAGGATATTGGCCATTCTGGCATGATCCCCCTGTTCTCCTCCCATGACTATGACCTCACTCTTATGGTAGTTGATCTTCATGCCGGATAGGAGTTCAAAGCACATGAGGATAAATTTGAGGTTGGTGATCTCCATGTCAGAGTTCTGAATCATGATCATCGTGTCATTAGCATACTGCAGGTGCGTGACCTCTCCTGGGATCAGGTACGGAACCACCCCTCTAATGTGTCCCGCGGCCTTCGCTTTGCCTAAGATAAGGTCCAGGGCATCCGCCATTAGGTCAAACAGTAGGGGCGAGAGCGGATACCCCTGCCTCACGCCCCTCTTATTTCGGAAAAAGGGGCCAACTTCCCCATTAATTGAAATTGTTGTGTGCGCCTCACGGACCAACTGCATGAAACGATGGACCAGTCCCCCTTCACAGACCTTGTGAAGGAGAACCTCCCTCAAAAACTGCCAACTGACTCTGTCGTAGGCCTTTTCAAAATCGAGCTTGAGAAGAACCGCAGGAACATTCTTAGTCTTGAGCTCGTGGATGATCTCATGCAGAGCTAGAGCCCCATCGTTGATGAATCTGCCTTTGATGAAGGTCGTCTGTGAGGGCGCAATAATTCTGTGTGCTATTGGTGATAATCTGGTGGCAAACGCCTTGGTAATCAGCTTGAAGAGGACATTGATCTGCGCAATAGACCTGAATTTCTTGATGGTCTCAGCCCCTGGCACTTTAGGAAGCAGAGAAAAAATCCCAAAGTTTAATCTGGCCACATCAAGCCTGCCCAGAACAAAGCCATTGAGGATCTGCAGCACCAGGTTTCCCACTTGAGGCCAGAACCGTTTAAAAAATGCCACCGGGAAACCATCAGTACCTGGGGCCGTATCAGTCTTAGTGTCCTTTAACACCTCCTCTAACTCTTCCATCACAAAAGTACGCATCATACTGGCATTCTCCTGGGGCGAGAGCATGAAATCAGGATGCCACATAGCCACCCCCATCTTTAGCGCTTTAGGGTCTTCCGTTCCCATCAGCGCCATATAGAACTCATAAATGTGTTGCTGAATACCCAGGCTATCGGAGATGATCCCCTGATCATATTTGAGGCACGTGATCGCACATTTTCTTTGTCTGTCGTTAGCCATGGCATGGAAGTACTTGGTGTTGGCATCCCCTTTAAGGATCCAGTTCTGCCTCCCACACTGCCTCTAGTACTCTTCCTCCGCTCTTAGGGCCTAGATCAGCTGGTCCTCCAGGAAGTAGCGAAGTGCCCAGGCATCCTCCTCCAGCCCAACCTCATCTGCTCTAGCATCCAACTCCTGGATTTGACGAAGCAGGGTGGCTTTATGGGTCCGCCCCGATCTAATGATGTTAGCACCCCAGCCGCGGAGACGTTGCCAAAGCCCAGCTTCCAGCCCTTGCCAATAGTCAATGGGAACACGACTACAGGCCTGCACCCCAGCCAGCTGATCCCACCAAGCCAACACCATAGGCTGGAAACCTTCCATCTCGAACCAGCTAGTTTCGAAGAAGAAGCGGTTTCCCTTTCTCTTGACGACCTCCCCTGTGGCCAGCATGAGCTGGGCGTGGTCCGAACCAATGCTGGTCTCAGCCTTGAGCGAAACCAAAGGGAACTGTGCCTCCCACTCTGGAGACATAAGGACTAGATCCAAAACGCACCTCACTGGGTTCTTCTGCTTGTTGTACCAGGTTTACGCAGCCCCCGTTCGAGAAAGTTCCTGAAGAGCCAGCCTGGCGATGCACTCGTTGAAAGATTAACCAGTGGCCAGTTGATGTTGCCATTGTTTTTATCCCGAGGGCCCCGAAGAAGGTTGAAATCCCCCATCACCACCACAGGGTGGTTGGAACTATCAATTTTGGACTCAAGCTCCCCCAGGAACGCTGCCGACCTCGCGTGGTCCGCCGGCCCATACACTCCAATGAATTCAAACTTGAACTTGGATTCCCTGTGAAGTAGGAGGGCGCTTAGAAAATGATCACCCTGATCAATTCCACCCACATCAAAGCTGTCATCCCTACAACCTAGCACCATCCCCCCGGAGTGCCCATTTGCGGGACGCCAGTGCCAATGGAAAACATCTCCGTTCACCAGATTCCGCAGTTCACGATCAGTAAACTCCTGGCGCATAGTTTCCTGCAGAAAGTTGATATCCAACTTAACCTTCTTGCCAAAATCCTGAATCTGGGGTCCTCTGTCTCTGCCCCCAAATCCACGCAGGTTCCATCCAAAGGCCGTCAACATTGGGAGACCACGGAAGCTCGTGCTTGTTGAGCAGGGGTGCAACAAAGGTTCTCCATAGGCTGCAGATTCTGGAACCTCTTCTTTCTCTTCTTGCCCTCTTTCTGCAAGTCCACAATGAGGATCTGCTCTAGACCTCCCACCATAGAATCCTACGAGGATGACACCCTCCTCCTTGGGGAGTTACCCCTCTACCCGAGGCAAGTGCATTGCCTTGCTGCTCACTTTGAGCCAGCCGGGTAGCCTCCTCCTGCCTTTCTCTTGTTGCGCGCGCCGCCTTCGAAATTGTGGCTTGGGCTTCCTCTTTAGCACAAACTAGGGAGATAAGGGAGGAAGGGGAAGAAACCAACGGATTGACCACCAACCCATAGTCCCAGAAAATGCCCAAAAAATGTTCATCGGGAAAAGAGGGGAAAGCCAAAAACGACAACGTTGGGGGAGAGGAAGGGGGCAGTACCTGGACCTGCCGAAGCGGCTCTGCGTTCAGCTTTGGAAGCTACTTTCTCCGCATCCTTGCCCGTGAAGCGTGCGCTGCGCCTTGTGCTTACAACCGGAGAGTGAATTGGCACTGAGCGCTTCGCCTTAGCCACCCTAGCAGCTCCAGAAACCTCCTTGGCAAGATCAGGTAACTTGGACGTAGCCGGCGGATTGTCCACCTCACCATCGTGCTTCTTCTTAAGCTTGTTCAACTTTTCTGCCAGCGTCTCCATGTCGAATTCCCAGTCCTCAGGGCTGACCCACCTCATCTCCTCCCTATCCTCCTTGGATAGTTTAGAGCGTCTAAAGATGCTAGGGGAGGTGGGGGATCCAATAGGGGTGAGGTCCCATGAGGAGTCAGAGGGAACGTCCACCACCGATGGGGGAGGAGCTTTGGGAGAGAAGGTGACGGGAGACAGGTGATTGGCATCAAACAGGTCAGAGTACGGCATATTGGACCCGTACTAGTTGAAGGGGACAGGCTGTAGGTTTGCTCTTGGCAGGGCAGACACCGGCTTTGACGCCGAGTGGTCAATCAGAGAGAGCACCAGAACACTGCTATTGCCCACCGAGGATTTGGTCTTGGGGATAGGTCGCGACAGGGGTGGGAGAGGGAGGGGAGGCAGCTGGGTAGCGGTGGGCGGCATCAACATGCCCACCTCTTTGCCTTGAGCGCTAGGAGCATCCGCCATCCTGCCCCCTCCTTGGTCTTCGCCTTTCCTGAGCCACCACTCCGCTTCCAGTGCCTTTCCACTAACGGACTCAGATCTTAAGTTCTTTCCTCCTCTTCATCCCCGTCCCTCTTTTCAGAGGGGTACACTAGCGGGGCCACCTTGTTCCCCGTATCCTTGGCAAATTTCACCTCCACCCCAATCTAGAAACCTTTAGAGTTTACAAATAGAACCACCTTCTTGGGGAGCTTATCAGGCGCCTGGGAGTGAAACAACATTCGGACAGGTCCTTCCTTGCAAACAAGAGAATCATCATCAACAAGCCTCGGTCTTCCAAATCATCTTGGTACCTTCCATCAAAAACTCAGCATTTCTCAAACAGTCTAGCAAATCAGTAAGCCTAACCCACACTTTAGACAAGGAGCGGCACGCCTGGGGGTTCACATAGGCCTCAACAAACAGCACCACCACACCACTCACTGGAAGCTTGATTCCTTGCGCATTTTTGCACAAGTTCTTGCAAAGAGTCAAACTGGCCTTAGTTGGGAAACTCACCACAAAATCAGTATCAGAGAGGCGCCTAACTTGCCAATCCCAATTATCTTCCACCAGTTCCTTTAGATCCCTAGTCAGCAAATCGCAGGACAGAGTGTTATCCACAGCAATCACCGAGGTGACATGGTTCTGATGCTCCGCACCCACGAGCAGAGCTGACTCATCCACCTCCAGGTAGTGGAACCCAGCCCCATCCACCGCAAAGCCATACCATTGCAAAGAAGGAAGCTTGATCTGCGGCACCATTGGCGGGGGAGGAGGAGGGGACGGGTCCGAGCCCTTGGTGGCCATGGGGCACATCCCTATGGTATGCCCCTCCACCTTGCACAAGCCACATCTAGCCTTAAAGGTGCAACTTGACTGGTAGTTCCCCTCCCGCGAGCAGTTGTAGCACGTGATTCCCGCCTTCCTCCCACCCGACGCCGTCTACATTGCCTTGAGAAGATAGGAGGATGGTGCCTTGGTGTTGGACGCAGACTGGCCCGGGGCAGCCGCCTTAGTTCTTGCCATCGCGCTGAACTTCTTCACCCCAACCTTCTTGCGCTTCTTCCTATCTTGAGCTTGGTGGTTGGACGGTCCCGCCTCGAATCTCACCTCGTCATCACGACGGCGAGGTTCCTACCGCCGCCACTCTGGCGCTCGGTCGTGGTCCATCTCCCAATCCCTAGATCTTCCTCTGCGTTGCCTCTGCTCCTCTTCGTACTCCAGCCTCTGCCTCAGCTCCCTCTCGATCCTTCTTCCTTCGTCCGCGTCGAACTCCTCCCTCTGCCTTTTGCTCGAGCCTCCTCGCTCGCGCTCCATCTCCAAAGACGCCGGCAAAGGAGCAAAGGGGGAGCGGATGCGGCAGGGGGATCGAAGCTCTGGATCTAGATCTGCGGAACCACTCACTCATGTCTGAGAGGGGGGCGGGGTGGGAGAGAGTGATATCTAGGGTTCCCTGGGGAACCTAGAACCACTTAAGTACCCCCCCGATTCCTTGCTAGACTTTGGGGATGGGCTAACCGACAGGGACGGCCCGTTAGCACTGGGTCCACCAGGTGAGACCTCACACGTGGCCGCTGAAAGGATACGGATGTCGCCTAGAGGGGGGGTGAATAGGCGATTAAAACTTTTCCTAGAGTGGCTCAACAAAGGCGGAATAAAACTAGTGTTTACTTTGTTAAGCACAACCTAGAACAACTAAGGTTCACCTATGTGCACCAACAACTTATGCTAAGCAATACAAGCAACAAAGTAATATCAAGATATATATTACTTCAAGCACGAAGGCTATCACAATGTAAAGTGCATAAGTAAAGAGCTCGGGTATAGAGATAACCGAGGCACGCGGGGACACCGATATTTTACCGAGTTCCTCCCAACATGAAGTACGTCTCGTTTGGAGAGGGGGTGGTATCAAACCACCAACGCCAAAAAAGGCCTCCCTTATTCTCCGGTGAATCTCACCCCAACGGGATCGATCCACGCTTCCACTATCAGTGCACTTGTCGGTGGCAACCGGAACCTCTCACAAGGTTGGGGCACTTCTCCACAACTTAATTGGAGGCTCCCAACAAATGCCACAATAGGCCACAATGCCACAAAACCATCTAGGGTTCCAAGAACCCAAGAGGGACAAGCTCCAATGAGCAACTCAAACCAAATCCTCTGAGGAGAACTCAAACCGATGCACCAAATGCAAATGGAAAGAACACCACAAAGATGCTCAAATCCCTCACTCTCAAGTTCCAACAAAGCTACTAAAGCTATTGGGGGAACAAGAGAGGAGGAATCAAAGAGAGACACAAAATCCCCCAAAATCTAGATCCCCAAAGATACACTCACAAAGAGATGTTTTGGTTTGGTCAAAACATAGATCTAGATCTCCTCCAACTACCCCTCGAATATATGCAAGAATCAATGGAGGGGTGAGTAGAAATCAAGCTCAAAGAGTAAGGCAAATGGGGGCAAAGCTTAGACAAAAGGAGGAGGAAGAAGCAACCCTAAATGAAAATGGACAAAAGGTAGTACCGGTTTGGTCCGGTACTACCGGACCAAAACTGCAAATGCCAAAAAAAAACAAAGCAGCCAGCGCATGCGAGCGGGACCCAGCGGAGCAGCAGCTGCTCGGCAGCTAGGTGGCAGCAGCAGTAGCAGCTGCAGGCGCGCTAGGCAGCAGCAGCAGCAGGCGCGCGCAGGTCAACGCTGCATGCATGCAGCAGCAGCGCAGGAGTGGTGCCAGCTGGGCCATGCAGGCACGCGCGTGCAACAGCAGCAGACAACGATGCGACGGCAGCTCGCAACAAGCAGCGCACGAGCGACGCGACGGGACGGGCCCAGCGGCAGCGAGCGGGGTGGCGCGCGCGCGCGTGAGAGAGCGATCGAGCAGGGCAGCAGCGCGGGCCCAACGCAGCAGCGGCGGTCGGCAGCACGCGGGCCAAGCAGCATGTCGAGCGGCGGCTGGGCTAAACGAGCGGACGCGCACTGGATCTAGATCTGGAAAAATATCTGGGCCGGCCGGTACTACCGTCCCACCCGGGCGGTACTACCGGGCCGGCCGGTAGTACCGGATTTAGGTACCTAGCGAGGCAGAAAGAAAACGGGCCGCTTTTAGGCCCGGGCGGTAGTACCGGCCCGCCCGGGCGGTACTACCGCTCGGCCCAGAAAACAGATTGATAGGCAAATATTCAAACGACAATAACTTTTGACTGGAAGCTATGATTGACCCGATTCAAATTGCGTTGGAAATATTGATTATCACCAAGTGAGAAAGTATCAAGTAGAATAATTTGAGATATCTCACTTGGTGAGAAACCGAAAAGCCGCATAAATCAAAATCGCAACAAGATATATATGGGAGATCCGATTTTGATGAACAAGAGCTTGTTATGGAGATTACCACAAGCTCTATATCCTCACATGGACAAGACCAAATAACAACCAAAAACGATGATGCAAGTATGCAAAGTTTTGAGCTCTCTCCGAACGATGTGACCTAATTACTCATACGAGAGCCCCTCTTGATAGTACGGTTATCTATCCTAAACCCGGTCTCACACACACAACGTGAGACCGGCAAAAGGAAAAACCTATCAAGATTATACCTTTGCCTTGAGCATTCCACTTGATCTCGATGTAGACGATCTTGCCCTTCTCAAGATGGAACGCCTTTATTGATTCTTCATCATCGATCCATGGTCACCGAGGATGGCAAGCCTCAAACATGAGATCTTCTATAGATGGCGCATTTTAAGCTTGCACAACATATCTTTCATTGACCTTGAAGCCAACACATGCTCCAAGCGATGCCAATGGACAAATCCTACAAGTATAACTTAATACACATATTAGTCCATAAAGATTGTCATTAATTACCAAAACCACACATGGGGGCCCAACATGTTCTTTCAATCTCCCCCATTTTGGTAATTGATGACAATCCCTTTAAGAGGGTTTATATAAGGAATATTAATGAATAAAATGGTAATACCAATATCAAATACTACAAAAGTATGTGATATTGGTACCACCACCATATATAGAGCAAACTCCCCCACAATCTATGCATGTGTGATGAACTTGAATTTCATTGCATATATTGACAATCATTATCATTGGTGGAGTTTCCTTTATATACTACATGCTAAGCAACAACAAAGATGAAAGAGCATGAAAGGAAAATGCTTAAGAACAAACTCAAAGCATAAACCATTTCCCTTAAACCCTCTAAAACTTCTCCCCCATTGGCATCGATTGCCGAAATGGGTGACAAGTTCTAGAAGGCAAATATAGTAATATTTCCTCCAAAGATGTGCATTCACACATATCCAATGATGAATACTTGGGAGGGAGTAGAACTATATCGAGGACCCGAAGATTGCCAAAGGAATAAAATAAAATGACGCATCACAAATGATGCAAGAAATCATAAGATCCGACAAACCAATTTGAAAACAACAAATGAGTCCAAATGGGAACTATGAGATATTATGATATGAGCAAAAGAGTGCTTTAAATAATAAATAGAGAAGCTCCCCAAGATTTGTGCATAATTCATAATCATTGTACTTCAATACAAAAATGCACAAATATGGAATCCTCACTTCCCCATAAACATTTAAGACGCAATAAATGAGAAAAAAAGATAAATGAGCATTATTAAATTAATTAGATGAGATCCCCAAAGATAATGCACCAATTATGATAATTGCATTTGGGATCAAGGTGCATAATCCTGGAATCCTCACTCATCCAAATTCATTTAACAATACAAGGCATGAGAGAACAAATATGAGTGCCCGAGGATGCAAACAAGAGGAATAAGCACTCATAGGCAAATAAATTTGGAAGCCACGGAATAATCAAAAGAAATAAAAGGTGGTATCCAAGAAATAAATTCTCAACTAAAATTATCTCCTCGTATGTGTATATGTCTTTAAATGGAAAACATCACAAAGACATATGCCAAAAAAGAAATATGCACACATAAAGAAGATTATACAAGAAAGCACATGAAAGGCAAAGATGAAGTCATAACATATATCAATAAGATTTTTGCTTCAAAGCATGGCCAAAGGCTCACATATGTATTATTGTACATTAATGGACTTCAAACACCAACACACTACATATATTACAACTATCACCAAGGGAAAAGGAGAAAGTTGGAACATATGGAGAAAAGCAACAAGTATCACAAGGAATAAACAACTAGCAAAATCTCACTATTGCACATGAGAGAAGTTGAGGAAAAGATAGGCAATAAAATTGCTAGATTGACATATTTGGGATTGATGGCTCATATGCATGATTTTGTATAGTCCCAATTATATGCACTCATCTCAACTTATACACATTTACAATAGAGAGTTCTTTTAATACCATGGCTAGAGTTACAACAATAAATATAATAACAAAAATTCATGCCAAGATGCAACCTACAAAAGGTTGGAAGCAAGATAAATATGCATGAGCAGGAGATACTTGTTGCCGAGATATAATTGGTAGGATGTAGAAGATATGAATTCGTTGATCATCCTATAGCTTGCCTCAAATTTTCTTGTAAGCACCACTTCTTCAAAATTGAGAGACAAGCATCCAATATATCTCCAATGTACCTAAAACACATTTAAGTACAAAATGGTCCCCAAGCTTATTGGGTCCAAAGTAGTTAGAGAAACTACAATACATAGGAGAGACTCCACATAATTATGTGCATATTGATATGAAATTGAATTTCATGCACAACTTAGCCGATGGGATTTGGTGGAGTTTCCCTTTTATATTGGATCAAAGAAAGCAAGCATGCCATAATATAGATATGTAGTAAATATGCATGCACAAGGCTTTCAAGAACCAAAAATGAGATACAATTTGAACAAAAACACCAAGTAAACCGAGATGGCACACACAAGAGTGTGACAAGACAAGCGGTGTCCAAATTGTATCAAAGAACCAATTCAACACATGAAAGATCATAAGTTCAAAAAAAATGAACTAGGCAAAGGCCAAAGAGCAAAAGATAGATAAAAATACAAATGCTCAATGATTTATCTCATTCTAAAATGGTCAAAATGTGAAACAAGGAATGAGACAAAACCAACTCCCAAGAAGAGCAAGGTTCCAACAAGAAACCAAACTCCTCAAACTTCTCATGATGGCACAAAATACCAAAACGAAAATATTGAGGTTCCAAGCACATAAAACCCGATATGGACCAAACAAAAGAAGCATAAATATGAGTGTTCTAAATAATATAGGAGAGCTCCCCCATAGATAGTGAATTATGTAGGATTTTCCTTTTAAATGCAAAATGCACACAAATGGGATCATCACTAGTACCTACAATAAGTAAAACACAAGAGGATATCAATAAAATAAGAAGATCCACAAGAAGCAAGGAAGGCTTGGGAGACAACACAAAACATTTACTTGGCCAAAGATAGGATACGTTTGAGCAAAGGCCAAAGTGACTATGATCAATAAATTCTACCATAACTTTAGTACTCATTGTCCAAGGACAAGAAATATTGGGAATAATTTTCCCAAGATAGCTTGCATGGATATCCAAGATCATAGTCACAACAAGAAGCATATGACTAAATATAAGAATTGAGCATGATACTTCAAGCAAGATTCTTGGTAGCTTCCAATAGTCACACAATCACTAGTGATTAGAGTAACTTGAAGCAAATGGTTTCCATGTGAATATATATATATATATATCTAAATATGCGGAAACACATACCAAGATCATTCTCATATACAAGATCCAAAATAAGATCATTTAAGGCATTCAAGTAAATTGGAACTTGTATGAGCAAATGTGTCACATAGGTGCTAGATAATTATCAATATCAATTCTAAGTGACACAAGCTCGAATATTCACATTTTCTAGGATTGTAATATGCACTAAGCATATGACTCCCCCATAATGTGACACTACCATAAAAACCAACACGAGGCAAAATAATACAAATAGAGATAATTAATGGACATTATAAAACTTACATTTATCATGAGAATTGTGCCACATAGAGACTAGATAATATCCCAATATAAATGCTAGGTGGTATTCCTCATGTACACACATTTTTAGGATTGTGGAATGCCTAAGCATAACACTCCCGCAAAATGGGATAGTCCATTAATCTGTCACAAGAGCCAAATAAGATACCAAATATAAACAAGTAAGGCTCAAGCACAAGAAACACACATACATGTTGTGCCACTTAATCATACACAAATATGATTGATATCTCAAGATAATTAAGTGGAAAGCATAATATGTATAAAAGCATGGAAGATACAAAACCAACACATGCATAAGATACAAAACCAACACATGCATAAGCATGGAAGATACCAATATAATTAATCTCTCACTCTCAAGTTCCAACAAAGCTACTAAAGCTATTGGGGGAACAAGAGAGGAGGAATCAAAGAGAGACACAAAATCCCCCAAAATCTAGATCCCCAAAGATACACTCACAAAGAGATGTTTTGGTTTGGTCAAAACGTAGATCTAGATCTCCTTCAACTACCCCTCGAATATATGCAAGAATCAATGGAGGGGTGAGTAGAAATCAAGCTCAAAGAGTAAGGCAAATGGGGACAAAGCTTAGACAAAAAGAGGAGGAAGAAGCAACCCTAAATGAAAATGGACAAAAGACTTATATAGGGCTGGACAAAATATGGCCATTGGGGTATTTTTCTGGAGGGTCCGGTACTACCGGACCAAAACTGCAAATGCCAAAAAAAAAAACGAAGCAGCCAGCGCATGCGAGCGGGACCCAGCGGAGCAGCAGCTGCTCGGCAGCTAGGCTGCAGCAGCAGTAGCAGCTGCAGGCGCGCTAGGCGGCAGCAGCAGCAGGCGCGCGCGGGTCAACGCTACATGCATGCAGCAGCATCAGCGCAGGAGTGGGGCCAGCTGGGCCATGCGGGCGCGCGCGCGATAGCAGCAGACAGCGATGCGGCAGCAGCTCGCAGCTCGCAGCGCGTGAGCGGCGCGACGGGACGAGCCCAGCGACAGCGAGCGAGGTGGCGCGCGCGTGAGAGAGCGAGCGAGCAGGGCAGCAACGCGGGTCCAGCGCAGCAGCGGCGGTCGGCAGCACGCGGGCCAAGTAGCATGTCGAGCGGCGGTTGGGCTAAACGAGCGGACGCGCACTGGATCTAGATCTGGAAAAATATCTGGACCGGCCAATACTATCCTTCCACCCGGGCGGTACTACCGGGCCGGCCGGTAGTACCGGATTTAGGTACCTAGTGAGGCAGAAAGAAAACGGGCCGCTTTTAGACTCGGGCGGTAGTATCGGCCCGCCCGGGCGGTACTACCGCTCGGCCCAGAAAACAGATTGATAGACAAATATTCAAACGGCAATAACTTTTGACTGGAAGCTCCGATTGATCGATTCAAATTGCGTTTTAAATATTGATTATCACCAAGTGAGTAAGTATCAAGTAGAATAATTTGAGATATCTCACTTGGTGAGAAACCGAAAAGCCGCATAAATCAAAATCGCAACAAGATATATATGGGAGATCCGATTTTGATGAACAAGAGCTTGTTATGGAGATTACCACAAGCTCTATATCCTCACATGGACAAGACCAAATAACAACCAAAAACGATGATGCAAGTATGCAAAGTTTTGAGCTCTCTCCGAAAGATGTGACCTAATTACTCATACGAGAGCCCCTCTTGATAGTACGGTTATCTATCCTAAACCCGGTCGCACACACACAACGTGAGACCGGCAAAAGGAAAAACCTATCAACATTATACATTTGCCTTGAGCATTCCACTTGATCTCGATGTAGACGATCTTGCCCTTCTCAAGATGGAACGCCTTTATTGATTCTTCATCATCGATCCATGGTCACCGAGGATGGCAAGCCTCAAACATGAGATCTTCTATAGATGGCGCATTTTGAGCTTGCACAACATATCTTTCATTGACCTTGAAGCCAACACATGCTCCAAGCTATGCCAATGGACAAATCCTACAAGTATAACTTAATACACCTATTAGTCCATAAAGATTGTCATTAATTACCAAAACCACACATGGGGGCCCAACATGTTCTTTCAGCCGCCCCCCGCAGAACAGACCGACCCTCCACTGGGCGAAGCCCAGACGCTAGGCCCATCGAAGCGCTCGCAACCGCGACCCATGACCTAGCTCCTCCCCCATGGGTGGCGCCCTCCTCCCCAGCTCCGGCGTCGGCGAGGGAGCGGTCCTTCCCGTCACCATCATCTCCGGCGAGGGTCCGCCTCCTAGGCCATAAACCACCGGATCTGGGCCACGCAAGCCTGCCACCGGCGACCGAGCAACCTCGCGCCTGGGATCTGCGCGTGCCGTGGCTATCGCCCGCCCTGGGGGAACCACCGTCCTCACACCACAGGCACGCCGAGGACCACGGCCTCCGGGCGCAAACTTGGATCTCTTCTGTGCCGCTGCCGGCGCCCGGCGGGAAACTAGCTGCCACTCCAGCGAGAAGAAATACCCTAGCGTCGCAAGCGAAGGACCAGATCTGGGAGTCGCACTCTCCTCCTGCCCTCCCGCAGGGGGAATCCCCTTCCTCCTCGTCTGAGCTGTCCTCTCCTAGAGCCCAAAAACGTGACCCCCCTCCAACTGCTGCCGCTGGCCGGGGAAGGGAAGGAAGAGCCACCTGCACCGGGCTAGCTCGCCGCCGGGCTCGCACGTACCACGCAGGTCGCACTTGGGAGAGGAGAGGAGCGTCACAACGGTCATTTTTCGTAAACCGCCTGGATTGCTATTTGCTAGCTAGCCTAGCCACCCACTTTGTTATGGAAAGCTCCATGTTCCCAAAGGAAATGTCCACATTGATCTTTCACGTGCCAAAGGCACCTCCCCACAACCATGTATGAGTTGCAGATGCCATTCAAAAAGGAAATTATCATCATTCAAACCTCGCTCAATCTTGCCCGAATCCTCCGAAAATGCATCTAGAAATGATAGTCCTGACTTTATCAAAACAAAAATCCGCATTTATAAGTTTTCTCTTCGCATCCAACAGTGCAGTTAAATCTTCAGAGAAAGTAGGGGTTTAACATGAACCTGGCTCGACATATGCACCTTGATACTCTTGATTGGCAGATTGCTGAGCCATTTTAGGTGGCGGTGCATCCTCACTTCCTACAACCTTGTCATGGCAAATAAAAACTTCTTAGAATGCAATAGCTGCAAACATCATGTTTTGAGAAATATTACAAAAGAAAACTACAAGGAAATATTAGAGATACTATCAAGACCTTTTGACAAAGAACTCCGTGTCACTGTCCCAGCTAGGTTCAAGCAGGCATACTCCCAGTCTTCATCCTTCCTCCGGTCTAGAGTTTCCACCAATTCAACATAATAAGAAATTATATCCAGAAACGGAACTGGTTGTGACCCCAAACTGAAACATTTTATTCTTCGGTATTTGTTGGATGTCATGCTTGTTTTGTTGATCCCTCCATGGGAAACCAATTTTTCTCTTGCCCTGGTATTTTACAATATAAAATCCACCATGGACCCAAACTGAAACATTTTATTCTCCTTGCACACCACGGCGACAACATTTACACTACCATGCCCATCTTTCATGTTCCCTACACACATTGAGTAAAACAATTCAGTCGAATAGAATGTATAGACACTCTAGACTTGAGTGTGGATTCAGTGTGATGAAGAACTTGTTTATCCGGAAGCCATCCAGCAAATGAAAAGTTGGCTCAATGCATTCTCCCAATCTAAAAGAATCAAAATAGAAGCAGCAGAGAATAAAATATAACAAAACTGGACAAGGAGACTAATAAATTAGAGAAAATCATCTATCTCGATGCACTCTCTCAATCTAATTGACAGCTGCTTAAATGTGTATGTTTAGTCCTTCTTCCGATCTGGTTACTTACTCGAGCTCCTCCATTCCGATGGCTTCCTTTACAATACACAATCTGTAATAAACACCAAATTAGCAAAATGCATTACGTGAAGCATTAGAATGAGATCAACCATTCGATTGATGGCAACTGACAATATGAATCAGATCGATACCTAGCTGTCACTGGGATTGAGCCTCTTGTTGAATATTGTGGCGCCATAGTTGGTCGAGCTCCTAGAACAGCAGTAGCAACTCCTAGGTGCGCCATCGAGCTCTAGGCGAAGTAGCCTGGCATCAGGGAACTCGGGCAGCGGCAGGATGGATTCCAGGGCTAGGAAGGATGAGGCGGCCTAGCGGTGGCGGCAAGCTGCCAGGACCCGGTGGCCGCTGATCTCGATTGAAGGAGGAAGAAGGGGAGTTGTGGCGCTCAGAGCTAAAACATCCAGGTAAATTGCTAGAAATAAAATAAACTTAGGATTTTTATTGCTTGATCCACCCAGCCACCCCACTTGTCCTTTATATCGAAAGGCAAGCTCAAGCAATTACAATGCTACCCACAGCTACTAGATGTTTCCCTATGATCTAAACCATTGATTTCCGAAGCGACGCTGGAGATGGGCGAGAACAGAGAAGGGGTCCTGACGTTCCTCCCTCCTCGACTCAAGACCTCAGGGCTTGAATGCTGGAAATGTTGATTGAATGAAAGCTGCATCTTCCCAAGTCGCTTCCTCAGTTGACATGTTTTCCCTGTGTACTAACCATTGAGGAACAACAACGTCGTACTCACCAGCGCTGCGAGGAACTTGGCGATGTTGGAGGACTGCGAAAGGAGCAATCTTGATCTTACCATCAGCAGTGACGAGTGGCAACCATTGGTTGGGGATTGCTGATGTGCCCAAGTGCTTCTTCAGCTGGTTGACATGAAATACATCATGTATCTGGACTTCAGGAGGTAGCTGTAATTTGTATGCCACCTTGCCAATCTTCTGAAGGATACGAAATGGACCGTACCATTTGGAGGTTAATTTCAGAGCATTCCTCAAACCCAGTGCTGTTTCACTGTACGGCTGCATCTTCAGATAAACCAGGTCACCAACCTCAAAGGAACGCTCCGTTCGATTGATGTGTGCATATTTCTTCATGCGTTGTTGTGCTTGTATTATATTCTGTTGAAGTGTCTTCAGGATGTGATCTTTTTTCCTGTAGTGTCACTTGGGCTTCAGGAGATGCATTGCAAGGTACTGCGATTTGGTGGAGCAGGGGTGGCTTGTACTCATACATGGCTTCAAAGGGCGACATTTTGATTGATGAGTGGTAAGAGCAATTATACCACCATTCTGCTGCAGGTAACCATTTCATCCATTTCTTTGGTTCCTGGAATGCCATGCATCGTAGATACTGTTCCAAGCACTGGTTAACGCGTTCCGTTTGACCGTCAGACTCTGGATGGTGCGTTGAGCTGTAGTTTAGGGTGATGTTGAATCCTCCAAATAACTGCTTCCAAAGGGATCTTGTGAAAATGTGATCCCTATCACTCCCAATAGTGGCCGGAGGCCCGTGGAGCTTGATGACATTGTCCATGAAAGCGTCTGCCACTTTTTATACTATGAATGGGTGATCCAGGGGAATGAAATGGGAAAATTTGGTGATTCTGTCGACAACCACTAGGATGAAATCCTTGCCCATTGATTTTGGTAGGCCCTCTACAAAGTCCATGGAAATGTCCTTCCATTTCTGTTCAGGAATGGACTATGGACTCAGCAGGCTAGGGTAGTTTACCCGCTCAGTTTTGGAGATTTGATAGGTTGGGCATTCAGCCACTAGCTTAGCAATGAATTGCTTTTGTTGGGGCCAGAAGAATAAGCTCTGTATTTTGTGCAATGTTACTTTGTTCCCAGAATGTCCACCAAACAGGGAGGAATGAAAGGTGTGGAATATTCTGGTTTTCAAGTCTGTTGAATCTCCAATATATATTTTCCCTTTGTATCTCAGGAGGCCTGATTGTAGGGTGAAATTGGGATTACTGTCCTTATCCAAGGTTAGATCCTGCGATAGCTTAATGCATTTAGCATCAGTAGCATAGGAGTCAAGTACCTCTTTGAGCCAAGTTGGTAACATGACTGATGTTGTAGAGCAGATGTCTTCATTGTGTTGAAATTGTCTAGAGAGAGCATATGCTACCCAGCTTTCAGTGCCCTTCTTATATTGAATGTTGTAGTCGAATTCGAGCAACTTTAGCATAAGCTTGTGTTGTATGCCCTCCAACAGTCTTTGGCTTCTTAAGTACTGCAGAGTTTTTTGGTCTGTTCTGATGATGACGTTGTTGCCAAGAAAGTAGTGGCGCCATTTTTTAGGGCCTCTAAAATAGCCATAGATTCCTTCTCATATATTGAATGTGAGATATTATGGGGGCCCAAACATTTACTGAAAAATGCTATTGGTTTTCCTTGTTGCATTAGTACTGCTCCTAGTCCTGTTGCAGATGCATCTATTTCCAAGGTGAAAGGCTGAGTGAAGTCTGGTAAGCTGAGTATTGGTGGGGAAGACATTACCCTCTTTAGTTTGTCAAAAGTCTGCTGCTGGTTTGTTCCCCATTGGAAGTTGTCTTTTTTCAAGGCTGCATATAATGGCTGACAAATGAGTGCATAGTCCTTGATGAATCGCCTATAGTACCCTGTAAGTCCCAGAAATCCTCTCAGCTTCTTGATTGTCAGAGGTGTTTTCTAGTGTATAATGTCTGACACTTTTGTTGGATCAGTAGCTACTCCAGATCCTGACATGATGTGACCAAGGTATCCCACCTTAGGTTGTCCAAAAGTGCACTTGGATGGTTTTGCCTTGAGCTCCTGGGTTCTGAGTATGTGTAGCACAATTTTCAAGTGTTCCTTGTGTTGCTGCATATCTGGGCTATATACTAGTATAACATTAAAGAAAACTAGTACAAACTTCCTCAAGTGGTTAGAGAATATAGAATTCATCAGGTTTTGGAATGTTGCTGGAGCATTACTGAGCCCAAAATGCATTACCTTGTATTCATAATGGCCAAGGTGTGTGGAACATGCTGTCTTGTGGATATCCTGTGGTTGCATCCTGATCTGATGGTATCCCGAGTGAAGATCCAATTTGGAGAAGATGTGGGATCCATTTAGCTCATCCAAGAGGTCCTCTATTACTGGTATAGGGAACTTATTCTTGATTGTCAGATCATTCAAGATTCTGTAATCCACACAGAGTCGCCAAGACTTGTCCTTTTCTTCACTAATATGATAGGAGAGGAAAAGGGGCTGTTGCTTGGTTGAATTTTTTAGTTCTGCAACATTTGTTTGATGATAGCTCCCACTGTGTTTTTCTGGCTATGTGACATCCTATAGGGGCGAATGTTGGGAGGTTTGGCACCAGGAAGTAAGGGAATGCCATGATTAGCAACTCTGTGTGGGGGAAGGCCTATAGGAGGAGTGAAGACATCTTGGAATTGGTGTAAGAGGTTGGAGAGATCCTCAGGAATTTCTGTAGAGCTTGGTATAGGTGGTTCACTGTGTCGATCAGTATTTGAGTATAAGAGATAACCAGTGGCTCCCTGATCCAGTAATTTGGTGCATTCCTCTGCAGATATCAATATTTCAGTGGCTGGCAGAAGGTGATCTCTGAAGGTGTGTTCTTGACCATTCTTTCCCAGAGTTAGTTTCCTTCCTAGGAAATCAAATGTTACTGGGTTATGTAGTTTGAACCAGTTCACTCCCAGGATGATATCATAACTTTGGAGTTTGAGAATTCTAAAATCAGCTTGGAATGTTTGTTTCTAAATGGTGAAAGTGCAATTCTTTGCTACTGCTTCAGAGACAAGAGTTCCACCCCAGCCACTATAACTGTTCTTTTTGGTGTTGGCTGCATTGGAATCTTATTCTTGATTGCAAAGTCATAATCTAGGAAGGTGTTAGTGATTCCTGTGTCAGCTAGAGCAATCGCATCTTTTCCATGGACAGAGACTAACATGGAAATTGTGGAGTCACTAGGGGAACCAGTGTAGGCTGCCAAGGAGATTTGCATCAGCCTAGCTTGTTGTTCTGTTGGTAGGTTATCTTGAATGTGCTGGTTTGCTGGTTGTGGCAGTTCTAGAGCATTTGGTACTATGATCTGCTCTTCCTCCACTTCCTCATCTGAATTTCCCTGCATTTGTATTGCATTTATAGCTCTCTGCATTGGTGGACACTTGTGACCTACCACCCAATTTTCTGGGCAGTACTAGCATTTCTTGGGCTCTCTAGGCCTGTCATTTGGAGCTCTATTTCTTCCTTCTCTAAAATGACCATTCCTTGGTCCAGGTTGGTGTACAGGACCTATGGGAGCAACTCTTCTTGTGTTGGACATGTTGGATTTTTCATACTGTCTTGCATACCAATATGCTGAAAGCAAGGTAGTTGGCTTCTAACACTGGACATTGTGCTTGATGTTATCTTTAAGGTCACTAAGGAATCTGTCCACAAAGAAATATTGAGGTAGATATGGCCTTCCTCGTTTCATCATTGTCATCCAGTTTTCATAAGCATCGATGTATATGTCGACAGTGGTCACCTATTTCAGGTGTTGGAGCTGCTCCATGGGGTCGATTTGCTGGTTGTTAGTGAATCTCTCCTGCAGGACTTTGCACGGTTCATGCCAGTCCATGGTGGATAGCTGCAACCTAGAACTACTGAGCCATGTTTTGTCCTATCCCCTTACATGAGCTAGGCCCCATTTGGCACGCTGATCATTAGATATGCCCACTAGGTTGAAAACATTTTCACACTCTAGTATCCAAGCTCGGGCTTTTCTCCAGAGAAGGTTGGTAGTTCCACATGAGGAGTTCTTATTTGGGTTTCCGACAACTGAATGTGGTTGGTTGGTGTGTTGCTGTTTGGCTGTGGTGGTGTGTATGGTTGTGGCATTGGTGGAGGGAAGGGTTGTTGGTAATTGTATGGATATGGTGGTGGATAATATGGTGGGTAGTATGGGTTGGGTGGTGGATAGTAGGTATTGTAAGATTGGTTGGGTTTTGGGGTGGGTAGTATTGGGGTTGTGTCTGGTTACTTGACTGTAATTAGTTTGTTTAGAGGTGGATGCTAGTGTGGTGGTGGCGATTGGAAGGGTTATGGTGGTGCTAGGTGCCGTCGTTGTGACGGTCGTGGCTTGTGTCGACAGGGGTGGTGGTGGGTGTGGGAGATGTTCGGGGGTGAGGTTGGGCAGAAATGGCGGTGGGGGAGGTTGGGATGGTGTTGTGGTTGGGGTGAGGAGCTCTAGAATTGGGGAAAGCTGGTGGTTTTGGTGTGGTGGGGGAGTGGCAAAGGCGGGGATTTTTCCGGCTGTGGAAGTTTCTGTTAGGTTTGAGGTGGTCACAGGGGGGCATGGGGACATGTTCATGGCCATGGTGATCATCATTGCAGATATGTTTGTGAGCTCACCTTGCAGGACGGCGAGGGCCACTATTGTGTTAGCCTGGTGGCGCGTCAGCCTCCTGTTGACCGTGTGGACGTCACATGGCAGGCGCCGGCATTCCTGGTCATCTTCGTGCTCCGTGTCAGTGTGGTCCGTCGTGGATCGAGCATCCCCGACCCTACGCGTCGATCTACGAGATGTAGGGGTTTGTAGCATGGAAATCAAAAAAATTCTATCACATGAACACACACAAGCTAAGATCTATCTACTAGATTGTAGCAACGAGTCGATTAGAGTACTCACCCTCGAAGATTCAAAAGCGGTTAACGAGAGCAGATTCTCGTGGGCGATGTAGTCGTACACTTGCCGATCTCAAGATAGCATAGACGATCCTTTCAGCACTGCGTTCTGGCAGCGCTTCCGTAGTCGGTCACACGTTCGGTATTCGATGAAGACCTTCCCCTCCCTTGTTCCAGCAGGCAGTGGAGGTTGTAGTTCTCCCCTCGTGATTCCTGCAGCACGACGGCATGGTGTCAGAAGTAAAGGGAAGATCCTGCATGGCTTCGCCTAAGCCGGAGCGGGTTATGGTGAAGTATTAGGATTTCCCCAGAGATCTAGGGTTTAGAAGCCGGAGAGGAGGAGGCCGAGTCGGCGGAGGCTAGCGCGGTGGCAATGAACCGGCAGCGACGCGAGGCGGCGGCGCGGCAGCAGTTTGGAGGGTGTTGTTGCTGTTGTGTGGAGGGGTAGCCCCCTCCCCTCTATTTATGAGAGGGAGGGGCAGCTAGGGAGAGGGGTTTGAATCCTTCCCCAACTCCCTCTCCTTCTAGGCTTGTAGTGGAGGGAGAGAAGGATTCTCTTCTTCCTCCACTAGGAAACATTGTCCCAGTTTGACTTTTCAAACCTTCCTTTTGACTTCCAATTTTGGAGTTTGATTTAACTCTTTATTTGCACAACCCTTTGACCTAGGACATGATGCAACCATTCCACTTAGTCATGACACATTCATGCACCCTTCCCCTTCCGATCTGGCGAACCTTCTAGACCCTTCTAGATCATTCCGGTGAAAACACCGGAATCATTCCCGAACTCCGGAATGGGAATTTCCTTATATGAATCTTATTCTCCGGACCATTCCGGATCTCCTCATGATATCCCGGATCCCATACGAGACTCCGAACATCATTCCGTGTCCCTACTTACATTCCATATCTACTAAACAACATCGATTCCTTAAGTGTGTCTCCCTACGGTTCGTGAATTATGCAGACATGACCGAGACTCTTCTCCGATCAATAACCAATATAGGAATCTGGAAATTCATATGGTTCCCACATATTTCTACAATTACTTTGCAATCGAATGAACCATTTACATACGATACCAATTTCCCTTTGTCTCGCGATATTTTCCTTATCCGAGGTCTGATCGTCGGTATCTCTGCATATCTAGTTCAACCTCATTACCGATAAGTACTCTTTTCTCGTTCTCGTGATATGTGATCCCTTGTGAGCCAGTCACATGCTTGCAAGCTAATCGGATGACATTCCACCGAGAGGGCCTAGAGTATATCTATCTATCAAATGGATGGACAAATCCCACTCTTGATCCATATGCCTCAACACACACTTTCCAAACACTCAATGCCACCTTTATAGCCACCCAGTTATGGTGTGGTGTTTGATGTTATCAAAGTATCCATCCGGTGATAGTGATTAGTATGATCTCATGGTCGAAGGAATTAGGTTACTATGTATCAGAAAGCTTATAGCAAACGAACTAGTGAAATGATTGGATCTTTATGCTACACTTATCTATAGGAGTATGTCCATCACACCATTTTCCTAATAATATAATCTTGTTGTTAATAACATCCCAATGTTCATGATCAGGAAACCATGATCATCTATCAACCAACAAGCTAGTATTATAAAGAGGATTTACTAGGGACTCTAATTTAGTTTACAAATCACACAAGTATTAATGTTTTCGTTTAATACTATTATAGCATGAATGTAAACAATTATAATAAACACAAAGATATAATAATAAATACTTTTATTATTGCCTCTAGGGCATATCTCCAACAGTCTCCCACTTGCACTAGAGTCAACTAATCTAAATTACATGGCAATATACCAAACACCCATGGCGGTTTGGTGCTGGTCATGTTTTGCCCTCGGGAGAGGTTTAGTCAACGGATCCACGACATTCAGATCTGTGTGTACTTTGAAAATCTTTATGTCACCATCTTAGACATGCTCTCGAATAGCGTGAAAACGCAGCTTGATATGCTTCAGCTTCTTGTGTGACCTTGGTTGTTGCGCATTGGCTATGGCGCCCATGTTATCATAGTAGATAGACATTGGGTCCAGCGTAGATCCGCCTTGCTACTCAAGTGTTTGAATAGATCTCTGCTCTACCCACGTGTGTAAAAGTGATAGCGTGCACGCCGTGGTGGCACTTAGGCTAGAGTCTACATAAATACTCATCGTGCTTTAATAGATCTATGCTTTTCCCCATGTGTGTGAAAGTGACAGCGTGCACACCATGTGTGGCACTTAAGCTCGATCATATATATATATATTTATGAGTTATATTTGGAGTTGGATGTCTCTATGAAATTGTGGTGTTTGTTGGAACCGTCTAGCACTCAAGATGAAAGTGTGGGGTTATCTAGATGGGGAAGGCGGACTTTGAGGAGTGTTGTTATAGCTCTACCATGGATTAGAGTGTCCAACCGGAGAGTAGTTAGGGTAGTATCATTAAGAGAAGATATTTATATGAGAGAGTGTTCACTAGTGGATGTATGATCCCTAAGCCTTGTTTCTAAGCATTGAAACACCGTTTCCATCTAGATCTGTTGCATGTTTGCTTGCTTCCTTCTTTATTTCATTTTTCCTTTAGTCTTTCCCACGTTAACAACAAGTCAGAAGCTCTTTTCTGGCACCATTACCACTTGTATTTCACTATCTCTTCGCCGAACTAGTGCACCTATACACCTGACAAATGTATTGGGTGTGTTGGGGACACAAGAGACTTCTTGTATCTTGATTGCAGGATTGCTTGAGAGGGATACCTTTGACCACTTCCTCCCTGAGTTCGATAAATCTTGGGTGATCCACTTAAGGGAAACTTGCTACTGTTCTACAAACCTCTGCACTTGGAGGCCTAACAACTGTCTATAAGAATAGAAGTGCGTAGACATCAAGCTATTTTCTGGTGCCGTTGCCGGGGAGGTAAGGTAAAATGTACTCACATCCTCCGGTGTGAGTGCTTGAAGTTATTTCCTTTAGATTCTGCAATTTTTTCTTTTTGTTTCTTGTTTTCACTAGTTAGGCTTAATGGAAAACAACAACAAAATTAGATAGCTTTATAGTGTCTATCTTGAGTTAGGACATGAAGTGTTTGAAGAGAAAATTAAAAAACCTATGGAGCTTTATTTGCATGCTAATAACAATGTTATTAGTATGAACTCTTTGGACACCATTATTGCTAATGCTATGGAAAATTCTAAGTTTGGTGCAGCTAGTTTTTATGAAAATGATCTTTTTAGTTCCCCAGCTTTGGAAGATAGCTATTCTATTGCTTATGATGATACCAAACCTCCAATATTTGATTATTACAATGATGAGTATGATATTTTTAGTCCACCTACTATTGAGGAGGAAATTAATTGTGATTACAATATGCCTCCTATATTTGATGATTATGGTGATGAGAATAGTAATAATAGCTATTTTGTTCAGTTTGCTCCCACTATGATTAATAAGGATGACTATGCTTATGTGGAGAGTAATAATTATTATATGCTTGTGGCTCATGATAAGAATGTTTTATGTGATAGTTATATTTTTAATTTTATTCATGATGCTACTGAAAGTTATTATGAGAGAGGGAAACATGGTTTTATGCATCTCAATAGTATTAAGTTTCCCTTCTTTATGTTGAAAATTTTGAAGTTGCACTTGTTTTGCTTTCCTATGCTTGTTGCTTTGTGCTTTCATGACTTATTCCTTTACAAGATTTCTATGCATAGGAAGTGGGTTAGACTTAAATGTGTTTTGAATTTGCTTCTTGATGCTCTCTTTTACTTCAATTGATATTTCTTATGTGAGCATCTTCTCAAACTATCAAGCCTAACTTAAAGGCGTTAAAGAAAAGTACTTGTTGGGATATAACCCAAGAGTTTTCTTGAGTCTTGGAAGTTATTACTTCAGTAATGACCTCTCCTTATCATTGTTGTTTGATTTTTGTGCCAAGAATGACCTCTAATAAGAGGGAAGTAAGATCTGGGGAGTTGCTGTCCAGAAACAGATTTTTATGCTCCATTGTACAAATTTGTGAGGAATCTATGTAAGTCAGATTGAGCTGGTATTTTCCGAATAAATCCCCTAGTATATTAGCTAACTTTCGTTAGTTCAACACTTTTTTATTTGAGCAACATGAGGTCTTCGAAAAAATCGTTTCTACCTGCTGGTCTGTTTTGACAGATTTCTGTCATTATTTGCATTTGCTTCTTATTGATTCCTTTTTGGGTTCTTTTTGGGAAATTGAGATTTTTGAGGGAATTGCTACAGTATCTTGTGTCTTTAATGAAATTTTTGCTGTTTTAAAACTAAAAACAAAGGTTTACTATCTTTTGAATGCACTAATGTTGCTAATGAAGATTGTGTGAAGTTTTGTATGAAGGAAAATTTTCAGGTGTAGAGAAAGAATGATGTAATGAGATGAAGAATGGACAAAATCTCAAGCTTGGGGATGCCACCCCGTGTCACCCCAGGAAATATTCAAGAGGTACAAGCGTCAAAGCTTGGGGATGCCCAAGGCATCCCCTTCTTCATCAATAAAAATCTCAGGTATTTCTAGACACTTCGTTTTTATTGTTTCATGCACTATTGTGTTGTTCTTGGAGCATCTTTGTCTTTGTTTTTAGTTTCCATTTGTTTAGTTTGCTTGAGTAAGTTGGTGTTCACAACACACTTCTTTTGGAGAGATACACACTCTATTTTCATTGCCTAGAACACTCTAGTTTTCATTCTTATTGTCTTGTGAGTGTTCTCTTTTGCTAGCACTGTGTTTAGCCTTAGTTTTCTTATGCTTTCTGCTTAGAAATTTTTATTTCTTCTCTATGGATTTGTGAGACAAGGTCACTGATCTTTATTGATTATTATCTTTGTGAGTTGTTTCAAATAAGTCGACTGGTGTTGGAAAAGAGTAGGAAGCTTCATGCTTATAGTGATACAAAGGGAGCTTATTTTGACTATGGTTTAGACTTTATCCTGTCATGCTAGATGTTGTTTTGACCTTATTCTTAGTGATTATTGTTGTAACATGACTTGTTCCAAACAATTGAGATTTCTTAATGTGCCTTGAAAGAATCATGCGTTGTTTTAGCATACAAAAGCATAGTATTGTGGTATTCTCCTTTGATGCTTTGTTTGGGTTGACTTGGCACATGCTCACACCATGTTATGACTCTGACCAGTCACCTTTGCCTCTATGATCATTTAGTTTTTGACTTGTGATATCACTTTATGATTTGATTAGTAATGTTTTGTCGCTTTGCATGATTATGGCCATTGTTGCTCTCTTAGTTGGTCGCTCCTAGTCTTATGCTAGCCTCCACTTGTATGAGTAAGCTCTACTCATGCTTCCAACTCCCAAGAAACCAAGTTATTCCAAAGTGTAAACTATAAATTCCTATGCTTGGTGTGTTACACCATTCCAAGTATATTCTTGTTTTCATCTATCTTCCAATTAAAAAGTATTTTGTTATGTGAAAACTTAGTGATTAAAGCTCTCACAAACTTGATGGCACACTTTATATTTCTTGCCCCTAATAAATTTGAACCATTGTGTCATCTATGCTGTATATGCTTGCACTTATACGTTGGAATTAGCAGAACCGTGCTGTCACGGGGAACACTTTCAACATTGCACTTGTACTTTGTACATAGTTGATTTCACGTTCTTTTGTTTATGGATGTCATCGGTGTGAAATAAAAGGGGAGCTTGTAAGTCCATGGAGTTATGTATGTGCGTTAGAGAAACGCCTGGGCCGCTAGCCTAAGCCATGCCTAATCATGGTGGAAACTTGCAGCATCACCATAATGACATCTATGAAGCTTTCTTCTTATGAAAAAAAGAGACATATTGAAAAGAGGAAAGAGATAAAAAAGCACCATATTTGTTGGGGATATGCTATATGGGTATCCTCATACCATGTCTCCTATCCGGATAACCCTTGTGACCCACAGTTGGTAGCATGGCCCATGGCCTGCTGGGCGGCCCAGTTAGATGGATCCAGAAGGGAGGCCCATGCTGGATAAAGGAAGGCTATGGAGGAGTCACCGACGTACCCGGAGCCTTGGAGTGCAAGACACATTAGACTGATTGTATACTGGATAGGACTCTGTAACCTGTCCGGCTAGGACTTTTCCTGTAACCCTAGGATCTGGCGACTATATAAGCCGGACCTATGGGAGCCTTTAGGGCACAAGTCAGAATGACACAACTCATACCTCGCACAGCGAACCAATCCCTGTAACTCGGCATATTGCCATTATAGTGATTTATAGCAGGAGTAGGATTCCGCCACTGTCGTGGGATCTAAACCTGGGTAAGTTGTATTACCTCGTACCCGTAAACCGTCCACCTTACCCCACGTCTCTAAACATGCACTGTGAGGACCCCTCCATGGCGGACTCGTCGGCAATACCATGATAGTTGGCGCCCACCCTGGGGTAAGAGGAGCTTCAGGCTCTACAGTGGGCGAGGTCCAAGCTCTTCGCGGGAATCGGGAAAACAGTAGCCATCGGTCGTGTTCTCTTCTCCAGAAATGTTCTGATCATCCCTCCCGACGAGTTCTGGATCCCGGTGAAGAAGAACCCTACCCGCTGCTCGATTGTCCCCATCGGAGGCATCCACCTCTTCATCAGCAAAACCGACTCGGGCACTAGTTCCCTGGAAGTCGGAGAAGCGTCAAGACCCGCACGGACCGCCTATGGGAAGGGTACGTTCGCAGAAGGATCGATGTTGGATCTCTCTTTGGAGTTTGCCGACAAAGATCGGAAAAATTCAAGGCCCACCCAAACCGCCCCTGTGCAAGATATAATGGTGGAAGATCGCTGCAAATCCGCCGGCTTCGCCCGTGCGTCTGGACAATAGATATCCAAGTTCGTCGGAGTGGTAACCATCTTCGATCTGGCGCGTTGCATGCACAGAGAGGGTGAAAATCCCCACGATTACCTTGTTAGGTGGCATCGTATATGGGTCGACCTGGCACATTACCCCAATGATGATGCCATGTATCACTTTGTGGAAGGACTGGACCAAGGTACGCTTCTCCGACATTCGCTAAGGCAACAGCAGGCTTCAGATTGCCTCACTTTCGAAAGCATGGTGAACACCATAAACAACTACGCGGAGGCCGAGGAGGTAGCTCAGACAGCGCTCGTGCTCCTTGACGGCGCCCCTCTGCCTCAGCCACCGTCGCCACCACCTCCAATCGTCATCGCTGCAGCTGCACCACCACCTCCAGTCATCGTCTTTGCTGTCGCACTACCACTGCCCATCATCGAGGAAGCCCCGACACCCTCTGACTCCGTGCTTGACGCGCTCTACGCCGACATCAGCGCTGACTCGGAGGAGATAGATTTCAGCCCGGAGGAGCTAGACTCTACTATGCAGGAGATGGAGGAGGATTTCCAACGTGACGAGCAGGCCAACAACACCGTCACAATCCGAGAGGTGTTCGTCGCCATTGGGACTGCGATGGATGAAGATCAACCCGGACAAGATCCGCCTAAAGCGCTGGACAAAGGGAAGGGACCACTTGTTGCTGCCGACAATGATCGCGCAAAGGTCATGCCCCTCCGCCTAACCCAGCGCAACAGCCGCATAAACTCAACACCGGTCCGAGTAACAACAACACCGCAAACCCGCCGCCTCCGGCATCTACATCTATTGCTGCCCAAATTACTCGAGTTGATAGAGTGATGTACGACAACTTGCTCGTCGAGCCCATGACCATGGACCGTATACGAAACGTAGTCCATCTTGACAAGAAGCGCTAGCAGCTGCTGGAAGAAGCACATGCCATCGCGGAGCAAGGCGCACAGCCAGATCGAGATCTGGCCAACGCGCAGAAGTCAATAGAGAAAGCTAGAGCAATGGAGGCTGAGTACAAGACTCTGCTCAAGCAGCAGAAGGCTAAGAAAGCTCCAACTCGCGTCATCAATGATCCTGGTGTATGGCAAAACCTAGGATGAGCTCCCTCGAAGCCGGCACAAGCCAAACCATACATTGACAGTGAGGGCAGGCAGGTGATGCCCACTCCTATTCTCAACCTCGCCATTGCCAAGACCCTTCTGGAGCAGGATAGATCACCCGCAGCTGTGGAGCAGGTCTATGACCTCGTGGCCAAGGTAGTGAAACAATAGGAAAAGGCCACCTCTCAGAGGCTCGAGTCTGACCCAGCGTTTTTCCAGTCTAGCCAGCACAAGCCGCCAAGGGACCGATCACCTCATGATGTCTGGTCCCAGACGGTTTCATCAGAACGAAGACGGAGGGATGCACGCAACAGGAAGGATGCTATCCCCATATCCTCCGACCATGGAGGTAAGGCTCATCCTTGTTGCCCATCTCCACCGCCCCGATCTCCCCGACATCGCAAAGACCCCTAGGCTCACCATCGCGCGGATATGCCTCCGCCAAGGCAGAGCGACATCGTCATCCGCGACAATGCGGATCAGACCCGTCATGATGGAGAGCGCAACCAAGGACACAAGAGCAGGTCGCGCCATGACCCTCCGTGTCCGACAAGCAACCGCGACAAGCGTGAGGCGTCATAGGAGGGTAATAGCAAGAAGGCTAACCCACCGCCACCTCTACCTCTGTCCCCCCTAGCAGCCACCATGGCGAAGGAGGCCCACTTCGTTCACGCAGCCCATCTCCTGGTGGAAAGAAGAAGAAAGCAAGCCCGGACCCATACGACGCATGTTCATGCCTAGACAAGATTCACGAGGCCCGAGAAGGACAATACTTGGGACCACGTTGCTTTTGACCTGTAATACGGACCACAACTTACCCCAAGGGTTTCCGGATTGACAAGACCATCAAGCCCTATGACGGAATCGCCAAACCAGCTACGTGGTTACTGGATTACGACAACACTGTGGAGATCGCCGGGGGTAACCCCAACGTCACCGTCAAGTACCTCCCCCTGATGCTAGCGGGCACGACCCGACAATGGATTGATGACTTGCCGGAGAAATCCATCTGCAACTGGTTGGACATGCAAAAAGCGTTCACAAAGAACTTCGAGGGTACGTACAAGCATCCCTATACTGTTGGAGATCTACAACGGTGCGTGCAGGAGAAAGACGAGTCATCTTGCACTTACCTCTCTTGCCGGCTGGATATGAAAATTCCTGCGCAGGAGTGCACACTCATACCGTCATGGCCGCCTTCATCGATGGGTCGGAGAAAGGTACGTTGCTCCGACATAAGTTGAAGCGCTTGCAGGACAATCACCGGCTAGATCTCAATCAGATGATCCAGCTGGCTAGTGAGTTCACGGCTATCGACGACGATCCTCGCAGCTTCCTGCCAGCAACGGCCGTTCCAACTCAAGCTAGGAGGAATGGTAGCACAAAGTGGAAAAGCCCTCCAGAAGAAAATTAAACCTCCGACATGGTCGCGATGACATTTGCAGGACGCACTGATGGCGTACAGTGTGGCCGAGGAAGGGGGTTGGTTGTGGGCAGCAGCGCGGTAGTGAAACTACCCCGGCAGTGCTCCGTGTTCCCCAGACATACGAGGAGTACCATGACATTCCATGCCTTGTACACCTCGACGCCAATGGCAAAGCCACTCACACCAATCGCCATTGCAAGTTCGTCAACAATCTCAAGGAGGACTCGGAGTCCGGCTACAAGCGAAGTCGGAAGAACAGACCGCGAGGCAAGGGCAAGGGGAAGAAGAAGGACGAGGAGTCCAAGGATTCAAGTGACATGGACGAGGATATTGACCCCAAGCACGCCGCCAAGGGCGATGGCAAAGGCAAGAACCACTTCGAGAAGAAGGCGGCCATTTTCCACACTTTCCTTGGCACCCCCACCATCCGACAACACAAAACCTCTATGAGGATACTGATGGCCACTCTACCCCCAGTTCCCCAGTACCTATGCTGGTCAGAGATTCCAATTACTTGGGATAGGAAGGATCACCCAGACCTCATCCCTACAGAGAACCAATACGCCATGGTCATCAATCCCCTGATTGACGGCAACGAGTTCACCAAATGTATGGTGGATAGTGGAAGCAACATCAACATCATGTACCTGGATACACTGCACAAGATGAATTTGATGGAGGCCAACCTAAGGTGGACCAGCACCATCTTACATGGCGTAGTTCCTGGTCGGGAGGCTCGGTCCCTTGGGTGCATCACACTTCAGGTCGCTTTTGGCGATGTTAATAATTACCGACAAAAACACATGACCTTCGAGGTGGTCCCCTTCAAGAGCATGTACCACGTCATATTCGGACGTGACATCTTCCACGCCTTCATGGCCAAGCCATGATTCATCTACAACAAGATCAAGATACCCGGACCAAACGGTGTCATCACCGTATCCGGAAGTTTTACTAAGGCAAGGGACTGCGAGATTGGAGAAGCAGCCTTTGCAGAAGCTGTCCTCTAAAGCGAAGAATTCAAGGATATCCAGAGCAAGGTCGATGGCACGGAGATGTCGGTGTCGAAGAAGCAGATTTCCGACTCCGCCCCAGCATTCAAGGCCGCCATCGAAACCAAGCCGGTGGAACTTGTGGTAGGCAATGCCTCCAAGATCATCGCCATTGGGACGGACCTAGATCCCAAATAGGAAAGCATGCTCATTGAGTTCTTCTGTGAGAATAGGGACATCTTCGCCTGGCAACCTGCTGACATGAAGGGTGTACCTAGGGAACTTGCCGAGCACAGCTTGAATATTGATCCAAAATGCAAACCGGTGAAACAACCTCTACGACGCTTCGGAGACGAGAAGAGACGTGCCATTGTCAAGGACATAGCTAGGTTACTTAAGGCTAGTTTTAACTGAGAAGTCCTTCACACCCGATGGGTGGCCAATCCTGTACTTGTCCCTAAAAAGGGAACCAAAGAATTAAGAATGTGCGTTGATTACACCGGCTTGAACAAAGCATGTCCCAAAGATCCGTTTGCTTTGCCTCACATTGACCAAGTCATTGACTCGACGGCTGGCTTGGAGCTTTTGTGTTTTCTCGATGCATACTCAGGATACCACCAAATTAAGATGAGGAAGTCGGACCAATTGTCCACTTCGTTCACCACACCTTATGACACGTTTTGCTATGTCACAATGCCCTTTGGGCTGAAAAACGCGGGTTCTATGTACCAACGGACAATGCAACGTTGCCTACACGATCAAATTGGTCGGAACGTTCACGCCTATGTGGATGACATAGCGGTGATGTCTAAAAATTCAAACGACTTAATCTCCGACTTCAAAGAAACCTTTGATAATCTCCGGAAATACAACATGATGCTTAACCCTAAGAAGTGCATCTTCGGGGTTCCAGCCGGCAAATTGTTGGGCTTCATCGTTTCCCAGCATGGAATCGAGGTCAACCCGGAGAAAATCAAGGCCATCTTAAACATAAACCGCCCGACATGCCTAAAGGACATACAACGACTGACAGGATGCGTTGCTGCGGTTAGTCGGTTCGTCAGCCGACTTGGAGAGAAGGCTCTGCCGCTATATAAGTTGCTTAAGAAGGCAGAAAAATTTACGTGGACGGACGAGGCAGACGCAACATTGAAGGAGCTAAAGGAGATACTCTCCTCGGCGCCTATCCTTGCAACACCCGAGCCTATGGAGCCTATGTTAATTTACATGGCGGCCACCAACCGGGTAATCACCATCGTCGTCATGGTAGAGAGGAACGAACCACGCTATGAGTACGGAGTTCAACGACCAGTTTACCATGTAAGCGAGGTCTTAACGGAGTCCAAGCAGTGTTACCCGCACTAGCAAAAGCTTGCTTATGGAGTATTCCTTGCATCTCGGAAGCTAAGGCACTACTTCTAGGAGCACCCTATCACAGTAGTGAGCAAAGCTGCACTGTCTGACATCATCAACAACATGAAGGGTCGCGAAGTGGGGCATTGAACTTGCCGCCTTCGAGATCACCTATAATAGACGCGACGCTATCAAATCATAGATCTTGGCGGATTTTATTGCAGATTGGACAGAAATGCCATATGCTACCCCTATGCCGGAGCCAAAGTACTGGGTAATGCACTTTGACGGATCAAAGCTACTCAATGGCTCGAGGGCTGGTGTACTGCTACAGTCACCAACTAGGGAGAAGCTCCACTATGTTCTGCAGATCCACTTCGAGGCTACGAACAACATGGCGAAGTATGAAGCACTCATTCACGGACTACGCGTAGCCAAGTATATTGGCATCAAGCACATAGTTTGCTGTGGAAATTCCAACTTGGTTGCCCAGCAGGTGGCTGGTGATGGGGATATGCTGACCGGGGTATACCCAGCAGGACGTTTCCTACTGGCCCAAGCTGCCAGCGAGTGGGCCTGTAGGACGACGACTGGATCGAGACTTGGCAAGGACCCAGGCGACTGGAAGCTGGAGGCCGAGAAGCATAGCTAGGCCCAGTCAGATTAGGTCAAGAACCCTCTGAATCCTTAACTAATTCGGTTGTAGATCTGTAAACCCTAGCAAGGTGATCCTATATAAACCTCCCTAGGGTACGCATAGGGGACACGTTCCATCATACACCCCAGCAACTCGCCGCCTAGCCGTCGAGCTCGCCCTTGTACTATCACCATAATAAAATCTAGCAGGAGTAGGTCTTTACCCTTCGGGGGACCGAACCTGGGTAAATCCTCGTGTCTCCGCCCTCATCTCGCACCGCAGATGGCTGGCCACCCTTGCCCTTTGTTCTACTACTCTCCGCCGATTGCAGCATCTGCCGTGGCCATTCCCACGACAGTGGCACCCACCGTGGGGCCTGGCCGGTCAGGCCAGTGTTCTGTGGCGAGATCCAATCTGCCCATCAACAAGACGATCGCCACCGGCCGCATGATCGCGATCGGCGAGATCCTCCAGATCTTGCCGATAAGCTACGTCCCAGCGGCGCGCCCCGTCACGCACAGCGTGATCATGCCGGTTGGTATGATCAACCTCTTTGTCGGCTTCACCGACGTCACCGTCTCGGAGGACTCGGCTTGTATCCGCGAGTCGCCACCACGCGACCGGCTCTCTGAGAGTCAGGTCCGCACCATCCACCGCCTCGCCTCCGAGTACGACTCGGCCAACAGAAACATGGCCGAAACCACCATGGTCGCGGACGACGCGACCCTCAACGACGACGCCGATTCGGCGACCCCGGCATCGGCCGCCGGATCCATCGTCACCGCGTCACCCGCGGGCTCCATCACCCAGGTCTCCAACATGGGAGACTTTGAGGACCCCTCCATTCTTGGGATCATCGACTTCGACTCCGGGTCAGAGAACTCCGGCGACCTCCACATCGGACCTGGCCGCAACGACGCGGCCTACATGGCGAATGGCGCAGACCGCGACGGTGAAGGCGGTCCAGGAACTCCGCCTGCGATTGGAGGAGGCGGTCCGCAAGGAACAAGCCGAGAGCGAAATTTTTTGCCTCGAGCAGGTGACAGCGCAGGAGCTTTCGCGCTACCACCAACTCCGCATCAGGTCACGCCTGAACCCCACCGTTCAGGGCCATGCCCTGAACTTCGACGACGAAAACGACCTGGCCCGTATAGCCGAGCGTGCGATCTGCGAGAATGTGCCGCTAGGAGGGAGCTCCCGGCCACCACCAGGCGCAACGGCCAACGACGCCTCCCCACCACCACCCGGCCGCACGCCCCCCGGGATCAACCAAGGATCCTGGTCTCCTCGCCGGAGCGAGACGCGAATGGCGTCCCTCTATTCTCCACCCCGATGGACAACGTCATCGAGAGCCGAGCCACGGTCGACAAAGTCAACGTGACCGGGGAAGGCGCCCTGCAGATCCAATACGCCAAGGCTCTACTTGCGAAGGCCGTCGAGCAACAAAACGCGGGAGCCGACTCACAGGGTCGTATGTACTCGCGTTCGTCAGGCAGTAGGGTGGCCTCAAGTGGCCACCCAATGGCGGCAAACACCCTCAACTGCCCAACACCCGAGCCCCTGGAGATCCAACACCGACCCGCACACGTGGCACTCTCCACTAACGACCCGCGACCGGCAAACAACTTCGTCGCCGCCAACGGGCAGCCAGTCGACGTGCGCACCGACATCATTAACAACCAGAGCTTGAGGCATACCCTCACCAACCGCCGCGAGGGTGAACCAAGGGGATCGCTGAGCCGAGTCGGAGCCCAGTTCTTCGGACCGATGATCTGAGGCGAAAAATACCCGGCGAACTTCAAGGCGCCGAAAGAGATTGTGCAGTACGACCCCTCGTACGACCCATCCGTGTGGCTGGACACGTACCTCATGGCGATGGGAATCGCCAGCCACACCGACCTGCTCGCTGCTCGCTACCTCCCCCTGATGATGGAGGGAGCGTGCCGGCAATGGATCATCACCCTCCCCGCAGACAGCATCGACTCTTGGGAGGAAATGCGCGACGCCTTCGTCAGGCACTTCGAGGCCTCCTACACCCGCACCACCACCATCGAGGACCCGGAGCGATGCGTCCAGGGACCCCGCGAGTTGACCCACAGCTGGGTCCAACGGTGGCAAGGCCTGTGGTACAACACGGCCGGAATCCACCCGGACACCGCGATCCAATGCTTCAAGACCTTGTGCCGCTACGAGCCCTTGGTCGCCAAACTCAAGCGGGTGTACAAAACACTCGACAACATACCGGACCTCCTCGAGATCGCCAATCGGTACACGGAGGAGGATCCAACCCAAGAAACCGACAACGAGTCGGGAGGGAATCACCGCACGAGAGGCCAAGACAACGGGAGACGACCCGAGCTACAGTACAGCAACACTCGCCTCACCGGCAAGCGCCGCGGTGATGGGCGAGTCGACTTCGTCACCAACACCGGGTATGCTCGACATGAGCCCAAGAGCTTTCGCCGCGACGGAGGCCAACACCGCGACGGCGGCAACTACAAGGCGAAGCCGAGGTTCGACCCTGCAGCTCTCCTCAACCAGCCCTGTGTGTTCCACAGCAGGTAGGGGAAACCCGCCATGCACACGACCGCCGACTGCCACTCCCTGAGGGAGATCGAGAAGGCACGACACGCAAGGGAAGACCCCGACAACCACCCGCCAAACGGCGGAAAATTCGGCAACGACGCCGGCTCGCTTCACACCTTCACCGGCTTCAACACGAAGCGCGAGAAGAAGGTCATCGCCCGCGCTGTCGCCGTCAACGCAGTATCCCAGGTCGACATCCCCCAGTTCCTCAACTGGTCTAAGCAACAAATCACCTGGAGCCGCGAGGACCACTCTCCATGGATTGAATATCCGTGTCAAGTCGCCCTGGTGGTCAAGCCCAAGGTGGGAGACTACTGGCTCCCCAAGACGCTGATGGACGGTGGAAGCTCCATCAACATTCTGTACCTGGACACGTTTAGGCGACTGCGGCTCCCGCAGTCGATGATCGAGACAACCTACACCACCTTCCACGACATCGTCCCCGGTCGGAAGGAGTGCCCGATCGGCAAGGTGATGTTGCCAGTCACCTTCGGTACACCAGCAAACTTCTGCACCGAGTGGATCATCTTCGAGCTGGTGCCGTTCAACAGCCCCTACCACTGTGTCCTGGGGCGTCAGGCGTTCGCCAAATTCATGGCAGCGCCCCACTACGTGTACAATGCGATGAAGCTCCCCGGGCCGTGCGGCATCATCACTGTCCACGGCGACCCCGACATGGCCGCAGAGTGCGAGGCCAAAGGCGCCGAGCTCACCGACACCGTCATAGCGGCAGAAGCCAACCACGCAGAGGAGCTCACCAAGTACGCGAGCGGAGTCAACAATGACGACCCCACCATACTCAAGAATCCCAACTCGGAGGGTGGCGTCTCCACCGCCTTCGAGGCAACAACGCACACTCGCACCGTCGAGCTGGTCCCAGGCAACTCAAGCCAGGCGGTGACGATCGGAACGAGCATGAGCCCAACATAGGAAGGCGCGCTCATCGAGTTCCTACGTGAGAATCGCGACATATTCGCATGGAAGCCATCTGACATGCCTGGTGTCCCGAGGGAACTCGCTGAGCATAAACTCAACGCCGACCCCAAAGCGAGACTCGTCAAGCAGTCGCTGCGGCCCTTCAATGAAGAGCGCCGCCGAGCTATCGCCGAGGAGGTGCAGCGTCTACTCGCTGCAGGCCTCATCCGGCCAATCAAATACAATAAGTGGCTGGCAAACCCAGTCCTGGCCGAGAAGAAAAACGGGACCTGGAGAATGTGTATCGACTACACAAACCTCAACAGTGCCTGCCCGAAGGAGCATTTCGTCCTCCCGCGGATCGACCAAATCATCGACTCGACCGCGGGCTTGGAGTCGCTATGCTTCCTTGACGCCTACTCTGGGTACAACTAGATCAAAATGGCAGTCGAGGACGAGGAGAAGAGGGCGTTCATCACGCCATTCGGAGCCTTCTGCTAAACCGCCATGACCTTCAGCCTCAAGAACGTCGGGGCGACCTACCATAGGTGCATGCAGGAGTGCCTTGCGAGCCAAATCGTCCGCAGCATCCATGTCTACATCGACGACGTGGTGGTAAAATCCACTCGCTAGGGCGACCTACTCGCCGACATGGCATAAACCTTCGCTAACCTGCGGAGGTACAAGATAAAGCTAAACCCAGGAAAGTGCACCTTCGGTGTACCTAATGGATAGCTACTGGGGTACGTCGTCTCCAAGTGCGGGATCGAGGCGAAGCCCGCCAAGATCAACACGATCGCCTGGCTCGGCAGACCCGAGTGCCTGCGCGACGTCCAGAAGTTGGTCGGGCGAGTCGCGGCTCTTAGTCGCTTCATCCCCTGGCTAGGCGAGAAGGCGATGCCCCTTTACCGCCTAATGCGCAAGAACCCCACCTTCCAGTGGGACAAGAAGGCAGACGACGCGCTCCACGCTCTCAAGTAGGTGCTACTCGCGGCACCTCTACTCGCCGCCCCCGTCGACAAAGAGCCCATGCTCGTCTACGTCGCGGCCTCCGAGCGAGTCGTCAGCACCGTCATTGTCATGGAACGACCAGAGGAAGGCAAGGAGCGCCCGGTGCAGCGACCTGTATACTACATCAGCATAGTCCTCACCGAGTCGCTCCAGTGCTACCCATAGTACCAAAAATTGGTATTTGCGGTCTTCAGAGCCCAGCGGCGACTGTCGCACTACTTCCAGGAGCACCCAATAACGGTCGTCTCCTCAGCACCGTTGCAGGACATCATCTGCAACTGTGAGGCGACCGGGCGAGTCGCCAAGTGGGCCGTCGAGATTGGAGTCCACAACATCAGGTACGAGACGCGCAAGGCGATAAAGTCGCAGGATCTCGCAGATTTTATCGCCGACTGGGAGGAGGCCCAGCAGCCAGAGAAACTGCCATACCACCATTACTGGAGCCTACACTTCAACGGCTCCAAGATTGCAGATGGTGCAGGGGCAGGGATCGTGCTAACATCTCCAAAGGGCGATAAGCTACGCTACGTCCTGTACCTCGACTTCACCCCCTGCACCAACAACATGGCCGAGTACGAGGCGCTACTCCACGGCATGTGAGCAGCCAAGGAGATGAACATCAATCGTCTGTGCTGCTATGGCGAATCTGACCTCGTCGCCGGGCAAGTCGCCGGCACCTGCGATGCAGTCTCCCCCACCATGGCGGCATACCGCCAAGTAGTGGACCAGCCGGGAGGCCACTTTGCGGTCTACTCCGTCGAGTGGATTGACAGGCGGAAGAACGAGGAGGCCGATGCACTCTCCTGCATTGGCTTGGCTCGACTCGCACCGCCTGCCAGCGTCTTCCTCGACACCATCACCAAACCTTCCGTCTCTCCCCCGAGGGAGATCGACATCACAATTCCGATGCAACCAGACATAGCCCTGGTCGCAATGATCGCCGAGCCAAGCGACTGGACGGCGCCATACGTCGCCTACCTGTAGGGAGGCACCCTACCCGCTGACGAGACGGAGGCCCGGATGATAGCACGCTACTTCAAATCCTTCGTCATCATCAACGGCGAGCTCCACAAGCGCAGCGTGACCGGCGTGTTCCAACGCTGCGTCCAACCCGCAGGAGGATGCAAGATCCTCCAGGACATCCACGCTGGTGACTACGGCCACCACGCTGGCGCCCGCTCCCTAGTCCCCAAGGCCATGCGACATGGCTTCTACTGGCTCACTGCACATGCCGACGCGGTCGCAACATCCAACGCTGCGTCGGGGCTCAAGACCATCCCCATCACCTGGCCATTCGCCGTATGGGGCATGGACATGGTAGGCCCCTTCAAGAAGCCCCCCTCCAGTTTCACCCACCTCCTAGTCGTGGTCGACAAATTCACAAAATGGGTGGAGGCCAAGCCAGTCCGCAAGTGCGACGGGAAGACCGCTACAAAGTTCCTATGCGAGCTCATCTACCACTACGGTTTCCTGAACAACATCATCACGGACAACGACACCAACTTCGCCAAAGGAGCCATGGCCGAATTCTATGAGGAGCACAACATACGACTTGACCTCGCCTCAGTCGCCCACCCAGAGTCCAAAGGCCAGACGGAACGCGCCAACCAGAGCATCCTCCATGGCCTGAAGCCGCGACTACAAGTTCCACTCAAGCGAACTCCGAAGAGCTCCCCTCCGTCATCTGTGGCATCCGCACCTCCATCAACAGGTCGACGGGATTCACCCCCTTCTTCATGGTGTACGGTGCCGAGGCCGTCATGCCAACCGACCTCGAGCACGATTCGCCTCAGGTGGTCAACTACGCGGAGGCCAACAACAAGATCGCACACCAAGACGGAGTCGACCAGCTCGATGAAGCATGCAACCTAGCTCGCTCCCGCACCGCCATCTACCGGCAAGGTGTCAACACCCGAATTTTTAATACTAGATGCCTCTTATGCCATACATCGCAATCCTAGGATTACAATTTTTGCGAGACATAACAGATTTGGATATCACAGTACATCATCCATTACAAACCATACATAAGGTCTTACAAAAATAAGGATCTCATGATCCAGTTCTTAATACAACTAAGCAACGGAATAACGTAAAGGTAACGATAGCGTGGGCAAAGCTCCATCTTCAGGGTCACAGGCAATGTTGACGATGGGAGATGATCCTAGTTGTCGTAACCTTCCTGCGGTCCGTCATCCTGATACTCCTCTTCATAGTCTGGCCAGGGGAATAGCCAGGAACAAGCCATGAGTACTCTTTAAGTACTCACAAACAAATACTAACAAGTGAAGGGTTTTTGAATAGGATATACTCAGCTCTAGGGTTGTTTTTCAAAAAGCTAGATTTACATCTACTAAGTTCAAAAGCAAAGAAATCTAGTTGAAAGTTTTATAACACCTAAGTGGGAACTTGAATTTCATATCACAACTCTGTTGTGGTCAAGTCAAAGTCATAAACCATTTCATAAGTCCTTTTGAAAACATATGACGATAAAACAGTATGGCCACTCCAACTGTCCATAACCGTGGACGCGGCTATTCGAATAGTTTGACACTCTGCAGAGATTGTACACTTTCACCACAACATTCGATACATCCATCAGGAACAATCCTGAATTCACCATACTCAGTATGCGGATAATCAATCCTAACCTTTCAATTACACGCCCTAGTATAGGCTCATCTCCTGTGAGTTTGGCCTCCCAACCATGACCAACTGTCATCTTGGGTACTGCACAGGTGGACAATCTTCACAAGGTAGCCTCAGCTCAGACCTTGGCCACAAGGGAACCCATACTAAGGTATATAAATATCCAGTCAAGCCCTACCCAATTTTCGGGTATTGTGGTTGTACGATAAAAATTGCAATGGTATCGCATCTAGACAACCATTAGTTTTATAAAGGGCTAAGGCTCATGCCTCAACATTTTCATCATCAAAATCATCTAAGTTTTCATAACCATTTTAATTGGAATTGGAATGGTATCGAACCCATTCTATCGAGAACACATGTCAAAACATTTCAGTAGAATGACTCATCATTCTAAGGTTTTCATAACCATTTTCACCAAGTATTCCCATCTAAGTTGCTCAAGTTTTATGCTTAGCACTAGCATCTATAAGTGGGGGTAAATATTAATGAGGGGTGGTAAACAAGTGGGGATTAGCTAAGTTCAATCTCATGCCTTAGGATGACATCAAGATTATCTAACTTAGGACGAATTTTATGCTCTTTATGCTACCTTCAGTTATCTTTCTAGAATCTACAAGTCACTAAGTAAACTCTAAGAGAAAGCTTTGATAAAGAAGATAAAGTATTTAGCTTGCAAGTAAAACTAGTATTGGGTATCAAGTGGTGTAAGCTTGCTAAGTTGCAAGTGTTAGCTTGCTTAGTTAATAGCTTGCTAAATCATCTAGTAGTATTAGGCTTGCATAAGTAGGGTATCTTGCAAGTGTTAGCTTGCCTTGTGCAGTGCAATGGTTGAAGTTCTCCTCGGCTTCTTCTTCGTAGTATTCTCCTTCCTCCTCGTATCCTTGGTCGGTACTAGCGTCTATAAATAAATACGAGGTACACAGTCACCAAACAATACTTAACTATTGCTAATCATCACACAAAGGTTCACACTAGGTGATCTATCATCCTCACTAACATTACAAGGATTAAAACACTTGTCCCATTTATTTTATTTTGAGAAAAGTAATTTCTACTCATTGAAAAACTACTTAAGATTTAATATTCTCCAACTCAAACATGGGATCATGTTGACACATGTCATCACCACATATTTCATTACATGGGAATATGATTTAAAGTGATGTCACAATTTAATAAGGTTTAACCTTTTTACTTTATTTAATTAAAGTCACTAGAAATGCCTATGTGGCATTCTTTTATTACTTGATCATTATTTCTGTAAGTAAACCTATATATTTTTATATATTCTGAAAGGTATGGTCAAATGTGATTTTTGAGAGTTGGAATCAACTCAAAAGCTTTCATGGTTGAATTTTGAAAAATGTTTGAATGCATAAAAGCTTCTGCCTTGTTATTTTTACCATGGGTGATCTACAAATCTAAATGGTTTGAATCCAACTGGCTTGGATTAAGCATTCGAGTACCTTTCTAACAAAATTAGTTTCATGCATTTTGGTTTAGTGAATCAAGCTGGGTGATTTTTGAATCTAGGTACAGAACTGTGTTTGAAATTAAATGAATAAAAGTAAATTTGAATTGTTGGGTCGCGCGGGACGTTTAACTGGGTCGGCCCACTACACACAGCGCATGCGCGGGCTGGTTAAGTGGCTGTGCCCACGTGTCAGTGAGACAGTGAGGGACGAAGCGGTACGGGGTGATCTAGGCTGCACGATCTAACTCTAATCGAACGACTCTGGTTCATCGTCCACGTCGGGCAGCGCCGGCAAGACAGAACCCTAGCGCGGCAGGTGGGGGTCGTGGGAGGCTCACCGGGGCTTAGGCGATGGTCGGCGACGGGGGCGAACAACGAAGTCGACGACGGTGATTCTCCTGGTACCGGCAGCTTCTCCTGGGGCTGCTCCAATCGACGATGCCTCTCCTCCTCTGCAGCGGCGAACTCCGGTGAAATTCCGGCCACCTGCTGCTCGCCTTGATCCGGAAGTGAGTGGGTGTGATCAGTGAGAGGTGGGGACTAAACTGGTGTGAAGAAAATGAGCGAGGGAGGTCTCCTTCTATAGGGGCTGAAGGGGACCGACAGGCGCGGGCTGAGCTCGTCGTGGTCGATGACACAGAGGGCTAATGGGATGGGCGACGGTAGGGGCGGTGATGTGCTCCCTGGCGAAGCTCAACGGCGTGGTGGCGAGGCGTGGGGCGGCGTGCCGTCTGTGGGTGCTGGTCGAGTGTGTCGCACTGGCGCGCTCTCGGCTCCCACACAGAGAGGCTGGACACGTGCTTGGCGTGTGGTCCAGTGGCTGGCTGCGCTCGGGGCTAGGACATGGAGTGGCGGTGGACGGTGCTGCGTGTTCCAAACAAGGTTGGAAGGGCTAGTTCTTCCTCTAGCTCACTGGAGACATTGGGGTTGGCAAATGGGATCGGCATGGTCACCATTAATGGCTATGCCAAGCTCACAGTGATGATAAGGCTTGTTAATTGGGCTAGATCATCTACTGAGAGTGTAGAGAGAGCTAGAGAGGGAACAAGGTTGGCCAAATTCACTGCTCACTATAGTGTTTGTTGTTTGTTTGTTTGTTTGCTACAAACAAGGTGTTTGATGAAATGGACGAAAGAAATTCAAATTTGAATTTTGGATTCAAACTTGGTGGGTTTGCTAGGCACATACAAGGGAGTCTCTGGTTAGTTGGATTAGTCAAGGGGCACTGGTTTAGTTGGGTTTTGAAAATGTGTGATCTTCACATATGATAAAGATTCAATTTTGAATTTTCATTTGAATGAGGTTGTCAAATGTTTCTGCAAGTTTGAAAGGTGGTTTTTGATTCACTTTTACTTGGTCTAGCAAGGGGTGAAAAGAATTGGAAAAGTTTATGTTTGAAATCTTGGACTAGAAACAGTCAAAGTGACCTGGTGAGCAAGATTGGCAAAAATGACCATTTGCCTTAATTGATTTGTTTTTTATTTTCTCTTTATTTGTTTCTATTTGGAAATGTTTTATATGATGTTATTTTCATCTTTAAACCATTTCTTGCTATTTAGGTTAATCACACAAGATCATTCATGCATTTATCAAATCATCACATACACACATGCATGCATATGATTTAAATTAATCAAAGTTTTTGTTAGCCCTAATTTTTGTGATTAGAGTTTGATGATCATTGTTTCATATTTTTGGGATGTTACACAAGGGCTCCGCCACTACCACAGTCGGCGAGTACGGACCCGCACCTTCCAGGAAGGCAACCTGGTATTGCGTCTGATCCAGTACAAGAAGGGCATGCACAAACTCTCCCCTCCTCCCCGTGGGAGGGACCATTCGCCATCGGGCGAGTCCTGGGCAACGACGCCTACTACCTCGTCGACGTCCGAGGCGACAGAAAACTCGACATCAAGCGTTCATGGAATGTAAACCTCCTACAAAAATTCTACTCCTAGAACTCCAGACATGTACCTCCTACCCGCTATGAAATAAAGCAGATCGATTCGCACAACATGTGTCCACTCTCCATATCTTGTGCCACTCGCACTCGTAATAATAGCGCTATGCTACTCGCAGAAGTCAACCCTTGGTGACGTGACCGGCATGGCCAAGTAGTGCAACATGAGGGCGCTGAAGAATTCTGGCCTCGTTCCGTCCACGAAAAAATCCAACCCGTAGCCCCATCGGAGTCGCCTCGCTCGACTGGCTTTCCGAGCCAAGACAACTGCATTCGCTTCTCACAGAGACCCAGTCCTCCACATCCCTAGCGCATTGACTCGAACGGAAAAGTACCACGCTCGGGGACTGACGCCAGTCCAAACAGGAGCGACCAGGGAAAAACGCCAAGTATGAGAGCGCGTTCTGGACTCGCCACGCGACTGGTCCTACGGATCAGGTTGAGTGACGCGCCTAACACAGTGCACCCCGTCCTCACCTACCTCGGGCATGCGACTAGAACCACCAAGTACCACGCTCGGGGACTCGGCCACCTGACCCTGTTCGTGCCCGAGAAAATGGCTAAGTACAGAGCACCCCTTGGAGTCGCCACGCGACTGGCTTTCCAAGCAATGGCGAGTCGACTTCAACTTATTAATAGTTCGAATAACACATAAAACGAGGTTAACCCCATAAAAGGGCGGACATGCTCGGGGACTCGCACAACCAACAATGAAAACACAAAACATTGGCAAAAGCACACTTACATTCCTTCAAGCAGCAAAAATTGTTCACTTACAAGGGTAGTTACATACTTATCCTAACTAACTCCGATCGGCAAAATATTCTACTTTGCAGGCTTCGACGATGAGGCGCCACCACCCTTGCGTCAGCGGATAAAAGGAATCCACGGATTCGACGGGTACGTCGTGAGCTCACCCGCCATGGCCGCACGGAACGTCTGCTCCACCTTGCAGTCGTGGTGTGCCGGCTCGGGGTCATTCGGGGCGATGACTGTTTCCTGGTAAGGAATGAGGTCGCTCATCGCCCACACCCGGTCGGCGTACGCGGCATCCCGCTCGGTCAGCTTCAGCACTTCGGCGATTTTGACCGCGCCCGTCGACGAAGGGTACCCGCTCGTGACGTCATCAAGGTCAAAGTCGTCAGGAAAGAGCGCGAGCCCAAGGCTCAGCATATTCGCCGCACCACGACGGAAGGCCGGCCGTGTCATGAATTCCACAACTGCCAAGGCCTTCTCCAGGTAGCGCCAAACCTCGACGAGGTCGCTAGGGATCACCTCCATGGGCGATATCTCCTGCAGATATGCCCGGATGCAAGTCGCTGACAGCGCGGCAGAATCAACCAGAGTGGTGACGCATTGCCGCACGTCGGACGACTGCGCTTCTTCGGCATTATAGTAATGATCAGGCCTGCAACACACAAGCAAATAATAAGGGAGGCTCCAGCAAAATAATGCGACCCACACGCTCGGGGACTCGCCAAAGAAAAACTCACCAATCAACGGGCGACAACGCTCCGTGATGAAATCCTGAAGACCGGAGAGGTCATCCTGCAGCCCGGCGACGAGCGCGTCTGACATCTTCCACTCCTCAGCAGCAGAACCAACGGCTGCCTTGGCCCGCCCATCCGCCGAGGTTGCATCTGCCTTTGCCTCCTTGAGCTCACGCTCCAGGTCGGCGATTTGCTTCTCCGCGGCGCTCAAGGACGACTGTGCAGCCGTCAATTCACTCGCCGGAACGAGGCCCTGACGAGCCTTCTCCACCGCGGCTGCGCTATCCTCTGCATCAACAACACCATGATTACGAGAAGAACAAGGTTTATGACCAGCATCAAGCACGACGGCCACTCACCCATAGTCGCTCGAAGCTGCTCGTTCGTGTCCTGAACAACGAGGAGCTCCCTCTCCACGTACTCCCTGGCGGCAAGCCGCTCCGCCGACTCGCGTTGCAGGCCCTGCGCAACCATGGAAGCGTCAGCAACGAAAATCCTAAGTGCCTAGCCGCTAAAATTCAGTGACTAGCCACTCGGGGACTGGGAAGCGAAAATCTTCCTAAGTGCCTAGCCGCTGAAATTCAGCGACTAGCCACTCGGGGACTGGGCAGCGAAAATCCTAAGTGCCCAGCCGCTGAAATTCAGCTTCCAGCCACTCGGGGACTGGACTCGAAATACAATAAGAATCCGACCACTAAAATTCAGTGGCCCGATCCTCGGGGACTGGACATACCTGGATGGCGGCGCCTAGCATGCCGTGAAGCTCCATTGCATCTACCGATGGGAGCACAAATGGAGTACGCCCACGATGCTGCTCGACCTCCGTGCCGGCGACCTCAGGCAATTGGCTCAACGGCACCGATGCACTCGCCGCGGAGGCCCTCACTACAAAGCGAGGGAACGTCGACACCACGGATCCCGCACCACTCCAAGGTGGGCCTGTCGCCCCAACCGAGGCCACGGGGTCCGCCCGCTGCGACTCCATGTCCACCATGGCCGTTGGGGCTGCATCCACTGCAATTGGAGCCTTGGTCGTGGCGACCACCGGCTTGTCCGAAATCGTGACGACCTCGTCGCCCTTTGCTTTCTTTGCGCCTTTAGCAGGCACCTCGACCTCGTTGCCCTTCCTCTTCTTTGAAGGGTCGACTGGTGCCTCCGTGGCACCTGATGGAACCTTGGCCACCGAAGGATGACCTATCTTATTCACTCCAGTCCTGCGGAACAACTCCGTTAGTAAACTCGTCAGTCGGACATAAATCGAATAGACAAATGAAAAGATTGAGAAACACTCACTTGGCAACTGGGATAAAACGTAGACCAGGACGAATGCTAGCCGGCTTCTCCAACTCTGGCCCCAGTTTTCGACTGAGGCCCGTCTCGAACACACTCTACGCCCAAGACACCGACGGCTTCTTTGAGGACGAGGCCGCGGCAGGAGGTTCAGTGGCGATCGCCACAAGAGCTCCCCTCGGTGGCGAGGTCCCTGCGGCTAGAGCGGCCACAAGCCCGGTAACTGGGAAGAAGGGCGGCGGTAGCGACGCCAATGACATCTCGTCTTTAGCAACGGCCGCACCGGTCGCCGTGGTCTCATGCGCCTGTGCATCGGCTTTAGCTTCTTTGGCTGCGCTGGTAGCATCGGAGCTACTCGTGGACCGAGGCGGTGATACCGGCTTAGCTGGCTTCTTCTTCTTCTTCGGTGGCGGTGGTTTCTTATTCGATGGCGTAGCTTTGCGCCACGAGGTGTGTTCAGGGAGTTTGTCCTCGTCTTTGTCGTGAGCCTCGAGGCTCTTGCTGGCCTCGAGCTCGTGCTGGTGCTGCCCGCGAGTTTTGCGAACCGTGGGTGTGGTGACCTCCACAGCCTCGTCGCCACCGTCGTCATCATCGCCCCCGCCACTCCTGACATCGCCCTTGTCGGGCGAAGACTCGCTTTCATCCTCGCCCGACGAGTTTGAATTCTCGTCGTCTGCGGGTGGAAGCCAACCTTCCACCACTTGGAACAACTACGACAACAAAATGAAGTTAGCACGACCGCGAATGCAAAACTGCGACTGTGAAGTGCGCAAAGGGTAAAAGGACTCACCGTTGGAGCTTGGCGTTTCGCGGTGTAAGGGGGGACACCGGCCTTCGCATCTAGGTACTCTGCCTCGTAGATCTTCTTCAAGGCCGAGGTGTAGTCCTAAAGCCTCCACTCGGCGTGACAGGACTTCGTCGGGTCGTCCTTGCCCGTGTATTCGTACATATAGTGGGCGCGACTGGCCAGAGGCACCAGCCGCCGCCCCAACCAGCAATTCTACAAATTGATGGTCTGGAGGCCCTTCTTCTTCAGGTTGCAGACCGTATGCAACATCTCGTCGACGACCATCCGCTCGTCTAACGGGAGCTTGGTGACTTGGAGCCAACGCGGCTCAGGCTGGTCGGCGAAGTACATTGGAAGCGCCACATCGTCGGCCAGAGACGACTCGGTCACATAGAACCAACTCTTCTTACATCCGTTTGTTGCCTTCTTCGGCAGCATCAGATCGAAGAAGGACGCCTTCGACTTCAGCTGAAAGGTTAGGCCGCCCGCGGCCAGCATCGGTCCGCCTGCTTCTTCGCGGCCGATCCTCCCGTGGAACAATTCTTGCCATAGGGGGAAATACGACCGGCAACCCAGGTAGCACTCGCAGAACGCCATGAAGATGGCGAGCTGCTCGATGCTATGCGGCCCTAGGTCTGACGGCTGGATGCCATAGTAGGCGCAGAAGCGGCGGAAGAAGAGGGAAGTGGGGAATCCGAGCCCCCGCTCCAGATGGCTGGTGAAGCAGATGAAATCCCCCTCGCGCAGATCTCGATTCACCTCTCCGGCCATGGAGATGCGCCATCTCCAGGCGAGGGGGATCCCTGCCTCCTCGAACGACTTCAGCAGCACCTTCGTGCATTTGGATCAGCCCGTTGGTTCCGCCTTAGGGTCCATCGATTAAGGGATCTAGGGCTATGAGCTTTTTTGGGTCGCTTTGTTCACTCCACGGAATGGAGGATTGGGAATGCGCGAGATCAGAGGAAATGTGGGAATGTTCTTCCCTCACTCGTCACTCTCCTTAAATAGCGGTTGGTACCCGCCATCTTTGGGGAGCCGTTACCGCGCGGTAATTACGCCGATATTACCATTGGACCAGCATTGATAGTCCAACTTCATCCACTCAACTCGCTGTCTTCAGCAACTTGACGATTCGCTGACCTGATCACTATAACAGTGTCTTAATTACTCGTCGACCTATTCGCCAAGCTGCGATTTGACTAAGTCGACGTTATTGCGACTAAAATTACTAGTTCTTTCCTTTATTCAGGGAGTCCACCGCCGATTCGACTGGGCGTCCGAATTGGACCCGCATACTCCGACTGCCAACGAACACCTGCGCGAATCAATAACGGCCTCGGGGACTACCGATGGGGATATGCCGACCGGGGTATACCCAGCAGGACGTTTCCTACAGTCCCAAGCTGCCAGCGAGTGGGCCTGCAGGACGGCGACTGGATTAAGACTTGGCAAGGACCCAGGAGACTGGAAGCTGGAGGCCCAGAAGCGTAGCTAGGCCCAGTCGGATTAGATCAAGAAACCTCCGAATCCTTAACTAATTCGGTTGTAGATCTGTAAACCCTAACGAGGTGAGCTTATATAAACCTCCCTAGGGTACGAATAGGGGACACATTCCATCATACACCCTAGCAACTCGCCGCCTAGACGTCGAGCTCGCCCTTGTACTCTCACCATAATACAATCTAGCAGGAGTAGGTCTTTACCCTCCGGGGGCTGAACCTGGGTAAATCCTCGTGTCTCCGCCCTCATCTCGCACCGCAGATGGCTGGCCGCCCTTGCCCTTTGTTCTACTACTCGCTGCCGATTGCAGCATCTGCCATGGCCATTCCCACGGCAGCTGGCACCTAGAACATGTGGAACCCTATGATGGCGGCATATCGAGATGAAGTGTATGAGATAGCCAAGAGCTTCTTGGGCTACTAAGTCAAGTATGTACCTAGGGAGCAAAACGAGGCGGCTGATCTACTGTCTAAGCATGGATCAAGGCGCAAACGAATTCTGCATGGCGTTTTCCTGGAACAACTACGGACACCGTCCGTGAAGGGAGCGGATACCGAGAACCCGGATAGAGTTAACTCTTTTGTTCACATAGTGACAAAGATCCCTCTGGCTTGGAAAGAACCGTTCATGGAATATCTCATACACGGAACTTTGCCCATCGACGAGGTCAAAAGTCAGCAAATAGTAGGTCGAGCAAAGGGCTATACCATAATCAATGGACGGCTCTACAAAAGAAGCACCACTGGTGTATACCTTAAGCGTGTTTCCTAGCAAGAAGGTATTGACATCCTTTGTGAGATCCATCTCGGAGATTGCGGGCATCATGCCGCTCCTCGGTCGCTGGTCTCCAAGGCCTTCCGGCGAGGATTCTACTGGATGACCGCGAAGGCAGACATCGACAAGCTGGTTGAGACATGTATGGGATGCCAGTATTATGCCTGACAACCCCATGTTCCAGCTGAAGAATTGCGAACAATACCAATAACTTGGCCGTTTGCAGTCTGGGGGCTAGACATGATTGGTCCATTACAGACGGCACCATGTGGGTTTACGCATCTGCTAGTAGCAGTTGACAAATTCACCAAATGGATAGAAGCTAAACCCACTAGAAAGCTTGATGGGGCAACTGCCCTTAGGTTTGTCTGAGATCTAGTGGTGAGATTTGGTCTCCCACATAGCATTACCACCGACAACGGCAGCAACTTGTCACTCGGAGAAGTGGAAGCTTATTGTGGGAGAAAGGCATCCGACTTGACCTAGAATCCGTGGCGCATCCATAGTCCAATGGCCAAGTTGAGCGAGCCAATGGATTAATTCTATAGGGAATCAAGCCACGTCTTGAGGCACCACTACATAGAGCAGCTGGAGCTTGGACGGAGGAATTACCATATGTACTGTGGACTTTACGAACTACACCCAACAGATCTACCGGCTACACCCCTTATTTCATGGTATATGGAGCAGAAGCCATCCTACCTTCCGACATCCTTCACGATTCACCAAGAGTTGCCGCCTACGACGAAGATGATGCTGAAGAAGCCAGACGCCTAGATGTGGACCTTCTCGAGGAAGAGCACGTTTTGGCATGCCAAAGATCCTCCATCTATCAGCAGAAGCTACGCATCTACCATAGTCGCCGCGTTCAGCATCGCTCATTTAAACAGGGGATCTGGTGCTCCAACTTAAGCAGAAGAAGTCACACAAATTATCCCCGCCATGGAAAGGACCATTCATCATAAGCAAGGCGCTGCTCAATGGGTCTTACTACCTCGTTGACAATCGTGAGCTTGAGGATAGACCCAGCAAAGATCATAAGCGTAAGCGACATGACCCGGATGATGACTACCCGGAGCTTGATCGGCCATGGAACATAGCACAGCTACATCCTTTTGACACTTAGCATATTTTTTATCTACTGTGTACCTCTTATATGATCAATGAAATAAAGCTCTCTGGTTCACTCATATTCTTGAGTCTTTTACCTCCCTTAGTGTTCATTTTTGGATCATATAAAACCTTTATGCGCAAGCTTTGCACTTGCACTTGTGAAAATTCCGCCTATGGGCGTTAGCTTAAGTTTTCTAGTCTACACGTTCTTTGTTGTTTTTATGTGGATTCTGGAGTATTGACTTTTGGCAGTTGTTGTCGGCGATTTTGTGCTTAGGTTTTTGATGGTGCCATTGGGCATCGTCACTTCAGCGCATGGTTCCGACTACGAGTCTTCCGACTCATGAAAGGACAAGCATAAGAACCAGAGTAAGGGATAAGCCAGCACTTGCTTAAAAACTATTTACATGCTGGAACCAGTACTTGAGTAGCAGGAAATTACAACTATTGTTTTTACGCCACAAGTTAACATAGTAGTTTTTCCGCATACACCAAACTAGAGGAAACAAATATTACAAAGTGTTTTTTATTCCTCTGGTGCAGGAGACTTCGAGGCAGCATCGTCGGCAGTAGGAGAGCCATCATCTTCGAAGTCGATGGTCCTGAGGGACTCGGAGGAGTTCTGGTGAACGCCGTCAATGATCTCGAGCAGCACAAAGACGTTGTGATCGACCAACTCGGCAACCCTGGTGTCATAACCCGCGAGCGATGCCCAGATAGCCTTATGGTCAATCTTCTGGCCTTCATTGTCTACGTCGGGAAGACCCTAGGTCGGCGTTTTCATAGTGAGCCTTGACTATCGCCAGAGACATCCTTGCGCCAGCCTGGGTACATGACGCTTTCCAGCTTATGCTATGCTCGGGGGCTTGACGCAAGATCTCCGAGTACTTCATCACGGACTCCACCGCCTTGATATTGATATTGAGGGGCTTGGCGATCTCCTTGGCTTGCTTGATGGCGGTGCTGATTAACTTGCCGACGAGGACCATGCATTCCTTTGGTGGAGGAGGCGACTTGGTTAAACCAATAGGAGTTGCATTTCCGACAAAGGAGCACATGAGTTCAGTGACACAAAGTTCAAAGTACCTGGCTTACAGAAGCACAATACGGAGAATCACTTACCAAAGATGCTCGCCTCGGCTTGCTGGAGCGTCTCCGCCATAGAGTCCCGGTCTTGTCGGAGGATCTTGTATGCATCAAGATTGCGCTGATTTTGTTCATCGGTAGCTCTTTTCTGCTCTTTTAGCATCACAATCTCCTCCTTCAAGCAGTTTATCTCTGCGTTGGCAGACTCTTGCAAGGCCTCCATGGACTCTTCATGCATCTTCAGGGTATCAGTCCTCTCCTGCTTATGGATCTTGTTTTCGCTATCCAGCAAGTCAATGTGCTTGGATTGCTCAACTATGTCCTTGGCCTTGGCGATGATGTCTTCAAGTTGGAGAAATTATAACACACGATGAGTAGTCGTAGAATGATGGCACAAGACCAAGTTTGAGTACGAAAATGAAAGGAAAAATAGACTCTTGGTCTTGATGATTTGTTCCTTAAGAAGGCAGTTTTACCCTTTTCGGCTTCCAGCACTACGCGCATCTTGTGGAACTTCTCGTTGGACACGCCTCTCCGAGCATTCTCATTCTGTGGAAAGAAGATTAAAGTCACTTAGTCTACTTGGAGCATCTATCCAGATAAATATCCATCTAGAAGCTTAGGGGCTACAGTAAGAGTTTTTAACTCAGCAAATATGCTTAGTCTTTCTTTAAGCATCTAGTCGGAACTAATTATGTTTCAACTAGAAGTTTGGGGGCTACATTGAGAGTTTTTAACTCAACAATATGCTTAGTTTTTCTTTAAGCATCTAGTCGGAACTAGTTCAGTTTCAACTAGAGGCTTGGGGATACAGTATTGAATTTTACAAACACTGCGTATGCTACTCTAAAAGTATCTAGTCGGAATAATTCATTCAAAGTACATACTTCGGGGCTACAGTGACAAGTTTTCTAGCTTAGTCACTCTTAGAGCATTCATATGCAAAGACCTATGGTTTTTCGTCTAAATCCTCGGGGGCTACAGTGGGATACTCATATGAAATGCAAAAGGCAAATAAAACTTACAAGAGCGATGATCTTGAGATTGGTAGCGCTCTCGTCAAATAACTTGCTGAAGGAAAGGCTATTTCCTCGCAAGATATCTGCTTGCCGGAGAAGCTCCTCAAGACCACAAGTTGGAGAGGTTGGAGCCGCACCAGGAGCCAGAGTTGAGCTACTTGGCGTAAGCGCCGAGTAGACTATCTTCGGAACCTCTGTGGATATCCTGGGTGCAGAAGTGCCGCCTCCGATAGATGTTCCGCCTACCACCATCGCCTTACTGCTACCGATGGCATCCTTAGCCGGAGCTTCAGTCATTTTGGAAGCAGCACTTTCTTGCGTCGCCTGCTCGTCGACAAGGACAAGATCCACGGAGACACCTGGGTCCACTTCCATGGCGGAAGGGCCAGATGCATCCTTGGCTGGAGAGCTTGTCGGAGCGGCGGCAGGCTGGACACTGGGAGTGGTAGGGGCGATGGCGGGAGATGCTTGGTGAGACACATCATGGTGCAGCATGTCTCTAATATTTTTAGAAGCCCCCAATCTTTTGGAGGTCTTCTTCAAACTGATACTGGCCTTCTTCCTGAAACGTGCAAAAGTATAAGTACAGGGATAAGACGAGTAATGGACAATGTCGGAGGATGAGAAGCTTACACAATAGTGGGTGCTTTGGTAAAAGGGATTTCGGTAATCTTTTTCTTCTCCGCCTCTAGGGCGGCGGTAGTCTTCTTGGAGGCTGCACCCTCCGTCTTCTTCTTCTTGCCTCCGTCGGCAGCATCATAGGTGGATCTCTTCTGCTTTCGTGCCAACGGGACATCTTCGTCGGACATGATGGTGACTTCCTTCATCTTGGGGTCATAGATTTGGAAAGCCATGCTATCCTCCTCTAGACTTTTGAGCTGTTAAGTGAAATCCCAAAGTGTTAGATGAGATGATAAGGGTTAGACGGAAGAACTAGAGTATATGTCATACACGGAAAATAAACAAGTACCTCTGGGCACTTGCCCTCCTCGAACATGTCGTAGGTGATGGTGAAGCCGCACTTCCTGTCCTTCACCTTGACGATGTCCTTGAGGCGGATCTTGACGGAGTCACTCGAGAAGTTGTCCATGGAGATGTGAAGGCTATCCTTCCTATCCTTGGTGAAAGGGAATGTATGCCCCCATGTGTGGTTTTGGTAATTAATGACAATCTCTATGGACTAATGTGTAAATTGAGTTTCACTTGTAGGTTTGTCCATTGGCATCGCTTGGGCCATGTGTTGGTCTCAAGGTTGGAAGATGAAGAAATGTCCAAGGGCTTTCTTCCCATTGGAATCTTGAAGAAAGAAGGAGCTTGAAGGTTGATCAAGGCATGTGCAACGAGTTGCATCAAGATGGATCAACCTCAAGAAGGGATGAATAAGGGCGAGCTCTAGATGCGCCATCTCTAGAAGATCTCATGCTTGAAGCTTGCCATCCTCGTGCTCATGGAGTGATGAAGACAAGTTCAAAGAAGATATTTAACCATGGAGTATGGGGGAGCAATTTGCAAGTCTTCATCTTCATCAAGCAAGAGCATCCAAGAAAGGTGTTCCTCTATAGAAGAACAAGACGGTCTACATCAAGTTCAAGTGGGATGCTCAAGTAAAAGGTATGTTCTTGATAGGGCTTCTCTTTTGCCGGTCTCGTGTTGTTAGTTGGGAGACCGGATTTAGGATAGATAGCTGTTCTAAGAGGGGCTCTCAAGCGGGTATCTCGTTTGCATTGTTCGAAGAGAGCTCAAACCTTTGCATTCATAGCATCATCTTTCTTCGTTGATTATTTGGTTCTTGTCCATGAGAGGATCTAGAGCTTGTGGTCATCATCATAACAAGCTCTAGTTCATCAAATAAGGATTTCACTTGCATATCTTATTGCGGTTTTTGATCTTGCGAGTTTTCCGGCTCCACACCTTGGGGGATACTTCACATATATAGTCATGGTATTTTCTCCCAAGGTGATACCCAATAGTCATGGTATTTTCTATTCATCGTTATCTTTCCAACAAAATTGGTTTCATCCCGTTTGGAGTTCGGATGCAAAAGTTATTGTGTTTCTGGTTTCTGGAATTTCCCTGACCGAAAGTTCCGGCTTGCCATAGGAAGTTCTGCTAGGGCATTTTTGCCGCCGAACGTTCCGGTGGAAGTTCCGGGTCTTCTTCCGCTCACGTTCAGTAACCTTCTATTTTGGATGTGCTATTTGACGGAACTTCAGTCGGAATTTCCACCGGAAGTTCCAGCCAGGGACCGGAAGTTCCGCTCAGGACTACTTGCCGTCGAAAGTTTTGGTTGAATTTCTGGCTCTTGTTCCGCTCACGTTCAGTAACCTTCTGTTTTGAATTTGTCTATTTGACGGAACTTCTATCGGAACTTCCACCGGAAGTTTCGCTCCCACCGGAAGTTCCGGTGGACCGGCGGAAGTTTCGACCCGGACTCGCGTTTTCAGATTCTTGCTTTGCAGTTTTTGACCGTTGGCTGTGTGCCACCGGAACTTCCGGCCTCCCATTGGAAGTTCCGTCCAGGGGTCACGATTGCCCATAATGGGCAGATCTAGGAGCCCTTTAAAAGGGGCTCCTCTTCCCCTTCGTGGGTACTAGCTTTTCTTCTCGGTTCTTGGCTTTCTCTCTCTCCTCCATTGGTGACCTTGAAGAAGCTTTCCCTCTCCCCTTTCCCTTCCTATGATTCTAGCATCTTTTTGAGGGATTTGAGAGAGGAGATCTAGATCTACAATCCCCCCAAGCTAAATACCTTCTTTGTGAAGGAATCATTGGGATCTAGATCTTGGAGAGTTTTGTGTTCTTTCTCCCTTATTCCCCCAATAGCTTTTGTAGCTTTGTTGGAATTTGGGAGTGAAGGACTTGCCCTTGCATTTGTTTCATAGGTTTGAGTTCTCCTCGGAGATTCGGTGAGTACAAGCTTGAGGGCTTGTTACTCTTGGGTTCCTTGGAACCCTAGACGGTTGTGTGGTTGGGTTGTTGACCTTTTGTGGTCTTGTTGACCTTTTGTGGTCTTGTAGCCTTTTGTGGCGTTGTTGGCCTTTTGTGGCATTGTTGGCCTTTTGTGGCATTGTAGCCTTTTGTGGATTTGTTGTTGGGAGCCTCCAATTGAGTTTTGGAGTTAGCTCCAATATTGTACAGGTTCGGTGACCGCCCTTAAGCGTCCCATAGTGGAGCGATTGCCCGCCTTTTGTGGTGCGCACTCGGGAGAATAGGGTGAGCCTTTTGTGGCGTCGGTGAGTTGCGTGCTTCCGTATCCGGGGTGAGGCCTTGTGTGGCGTTGGGTGAGCATAGAGAGACCACACCTCGAGGTGAGCCATTTGTGGCATTCGGAGAGCATTGCACCATCGGACCTCTCGAACGGAGACGTAGCTTCTTTGGAAGTGAACTTCGGGAAACAAATCTCGTCTCCGCGTCCTTCGGTTATCTCTCAACCGAGCCCTTTACTTATGCACTTTACATTGTGATGGCTATCGTGCTTGAAGTATTTATACCTTGCTATCACCTTGTTGCTTGTATTGCTTAGCATAGGTAGTTGGTGCACTTAGGTGAACTTAGTGGCTAGGTTTTGTGATCAATAAATTAAACGGTAGTTTTATTCCGCATTTACTTGAGCCTAAACCGTAATATTTTTAAAAGCCTATTCACCCCCCCTCTAGGCGACTTCCTTTGTACTTTCACTTGGTATATTCATGCATCATCTTCATGCGGTGCTGCAGAGGTTGGATCCGCCTGATGAACCAGCACATGGCTAGGTCCAACCCGGTCAGACCCGTCTCTACGAACCACTATATCCACCTTATGGTGCGGGAAGCGTCATTGTCGGAGGGAAGGGTGGCCTGGGATCTCCATGTCGGGGCTTCAGTGGCGCCCCATCGACGAAGTCCGGGTACATATCTTCTCGGTCAGCCAGAGGGATATTTGGGCCGTAGAAGTACGACCGCTGCCAGTTCTTGCAAGATTCATGGCCGACGATGTCGCGGAACCGCCGACCAGGCCAGATCTTAAAACTAATCGTTCCGCAATTCCCGAGCTCGTCCTTTCTCACTCCGGCTTCCCTCTTGATGGTAAAGAAGTAGATGAACAAGTCTAACCTAGGCCTAATCCCTAAGTAACCCTCACAAAGCGCCACGTAATTGCTAAGCGCGAGGATGCTGTTGGGGGAAAGGTTTTGAGGTAGAAGCCGGTAATGCTTAAGGACAGCAAGGAAGAAGTCGGAGATGGGGAGGTAGACGCCGCGTACCAATTGAGCTTTGAGTTAAACCTTCTCTCCGGCTTGGGGAGAAGGAGTGACCTCGTCGTCCGGCGCCTCCCGCCAGGCAAGTCCCTCTGTCGCAGGGAGGTAGCCTTCGTCGAGCAGCTCTTTGATATCGTTGTTGGTGATATCAGAGCCGCGCCAATCCCCCTTATGGGAGTCGCCCTATTCCTCCAGCAGCTCCAGCGCCACTGGGTTAGGGTCGCCGCTAGTGGATTCCACCACCACGGACTTTGGCAGCACCAGACCCTCTAGGGGCACGTGGATGGCGCTCGCCGGCTTAGCCGCAACATCAGCCGCTGTCGCCATTGATGGGTTAGAGCTGCTGCTCGCCATTGGAAGGGGAGAGTGGTGACTAGGAGATTGGGAAGATTAGGGTTTTTCGCGTGCACGCGGAGGGCTCGAGGAGATGCCCGTAGGAGGAAGACGATGACGCAGGACGAGAATGAGGTGAAAAGTAAAAATCCACCATAGTTGTAATTTATAACCACCGGCGTCAAGATTCGTGCAAGCGATCAAATGGTTGTTACGTAGATAGCGCGTGTGTGCGTGTGCGCGGAAATTTCGCCACGTTCCCACCACCGCCGCCAACGGTTCGTATCCTTCGTGCGGGAAAAACGGATATGATTGTGTTCTCTGCATGTGTGAGTTACGAGGTGTCGATGACCTATGGTCTACGTTGCTCTAGCTGACACGGGGCAGGTGAACCATCACATCGGAATATTTCGGCATGGATGGATCCAGTCCGGCTACGAGAAGAGTATGATGGAAGATTCAAGCATTTCTTCGACATACAAGTTGAAGATGGAGAGCATTGCAGGGTTCTTGGGAGGAATACAAGATATTTCTTGACGATTTGCCGACATCCATCTAGACGGAGCATTCACCCTGAAGAGGCAAGACGACACAAGATCTTGGAGTTCTCCGAGGGCTACTGTTGGGGATATGCTATATGGGTATCCTCATAGCATGCCTCCTATCCAGATAACCCGGGTGGCCCAGAGTTGGTAGCATGGCCCATGGCCTGCTGGGCGGCCTAGTTAGATGGATCTAGAAGGGAGGCCCATGCCGGATAAAGGAAGGCTACGGAGGAGTCACTGACGTACCTGGAGCCTTGGAGTGCAAGACACGTTAGACTGATTGTATATTGTGTAGGACTCTGTAACCTGTCCGGCTAGGACTTTTCCTGTAACCCTAGGATCTGGCGACTATATAAGCCGGACCTATGGGATCCTTTAGGGCACAAGTCAGAATGACACAACTCATATCTCGCACAGCGAACCAATCCCTGTAACTCGGCATATTGCCATTATAGTGATTTATAGCAGGAGTAGGATTCCGCCACTGTCGTCGGATCTAAACCTGGGTAAGCTGTATTACCTCGTACCCGTAAACCATCCACCTTACCCCACGTCTCTAAACACGCACTGTGAGGACCCCTCCATGGCGGACTCGTCGGCAATACCATGATAGTTGGCGCCCACCCTGGGGCAAGAGGAGCTTCAGGCTCTACAGTGGGCGAGGTCCAAGCTCTTCGCGGGAATCGGGAAAACAGTAGCCATCGGTCGCGTTCTCTTCTCCAGAAATGTTCCGATCATCCCTCCCGACGAGTTCTAGATCCCGGTGAAGAAGAACCCTACCCGCTGCTCGATTGTCCCCATCGGAGACATCCACCTCTTCATCGGTGAAACCGACTCGGGCACTAGTTCCCTGGAAGTCGGAGAAGCGTCAAGACCCGCACGGACCGCCTATGGGAAGGATACGTTCGCAGAAGGATCGATGTTGGATCTCTCTTTGGAGTTTGCCGACAAAGATTGGAAAAATTCAAGGCCCACCCAAACCGCCCCTGTGCAAGATATAATGGTGGAAGATCGCTGCAAATCCGCCGGCTTCGCCCGTGCGTCTGGACAACAGATATCCAAGTTCATCGGAGTGGTAACCATCTTCGATCTGGCGCGTTGCATGCACAGAGAGGGTGAAAAGCCCCACGATTACCTTGTCAGGTGGCTTCGTATACGGGCCGACCTGGCACATTACCCCAATGATGATGCCATGTATCACTTTGTGGAAGGACTGGACCAAGGTACGCTTCTCCGACATTCGCTAAGGCAACAGCAGGCTTCAGGATGCCTCACTTTCGAAAGCATGGTGAACACCATAAACAACTACGCGGAGGCCGAGGAGGTAGCTCAGACAGCGCTCGCGCTCCTTGACGGCGCCCCTCTTCCTCAGCCACCGTCGCCACCACCTCCAATCGTCATCGCTGCAGCTGCACCACCACCTCCAGTCATCGTCTTTGCTGTCGCACTACCACTGCCCATCATCGAGGAAGCCCTGACACCCTCCGACTCCGTGCTTGACGCGCTCTACGCCGACATCAGCGCTGACTCGGAGGAGATAGATTTCATCCCGGAGGAGCTAGACTCTATTATGCAGGAGATGGAGGAGGATTTCCAACGTGACGAGCAGGCCAACAACGCCGTCACAACCCGAGAGGTGTTCGTCGCCATTGGGACTACGATGGATGAAGATCAACCCGGACAAGATCCGCCTAAAGCGCTGGACAAAGGGAAGGGACCACTTGTTGCTGCCGACAATGATCGCGCAAAGGTCATGCCCCTCCGCCTAACCCAGCGCAACAGCCGCAGAAACTCAACACCGGTCCGAGTAACAACAACACCGCAAACCCGCCGCCTCCGGCATCTACATCTGTTGCTGCCCAAATTACTCGAGTTGATAGAGTGATGTACGACAACTTGCTCGTCGAGCCCATGACCATGGATCGTATACGAAACGTAGTCCATCTTGCCAAGAAGCGCTAGCAGCTGCTGGAAGAAGCACATGCCATCACGGAGCAAGGCGCACAGCTAGATCGAGATCTGGCCAACGCGCAGAAGTCAATAGAGAAAGCTAGAGCAATGGAGGCTAAGTACAAGACTCTGCTCAAGCAGCAGAAGGCTAAGAAAGCTCCAACTCGCGTCATCAATGATCCTGGTGTATGGCAAAACCTAGGATGAGCTCCCTCGAAGCCGGCACAAGCCAACCCATACATTGACAGTGAGGGCAGGCAGGTGATGCCCACTCCTATTCTCAACCTCGCCATTGCCAAGACCCTTCTGGAGCAGGATAGATCACCCGCAGCTGTGGAGCAGGTCTATGACCTCGTGGCCAAGGTAGTGAAACAATAGGAAAAGGCCACCTCTCAGAGGCTCGAGTCTGACCCAGCGTTTTTCCAGTCTAGCCAGCACAAGCCGCCAAGGGACCGATCACCTCATGATGTCTGGTCCCAGACGGTTTCATCAGAACGAAGACGGAGGGATGCACGCAACAGGAAGGACGCTATCCCCATATCCTCCAACCATGGAGGTAAGGCTCATCCTTGTTGCCCATCTCCACCGCCCCGATCTCCCCGACATCGCAAAGACCCCAAGGCTCACCATCGCGCGGATATGCCTCCGCCAAGGCAGAGCGACATCGTCATCCGCGACAATGCGGATCAGACCCGTCATGATGGAGAGCGCAACCAAGGACACAAGAGCAGGTCGCGCCATGACCCTTCGTGTCCGACAAGCAACCGCGACAAGCGTGAGGCGTCACAGGAGGGTAATAGCAAGAAGGCTAACCCACCGCCACCTCTGCCTCTGTCCCCCCTAGCAACCACCATGGCGAAGGAGGCCCACTTCGTTCACGCAGCCCATCTCCTGGTGGAAAGAAGAAGAAAGCAAGCCCGGACCCATACGACGCATGTTCATGCCTGGACAAGATTCACGAGGCCCGAGAAGGACAATACTTGGTACCACGTTGCTTTTGACCTGTAATACGGACTACAACTTACCCCAAGGGTTTCCGGATTGACAAGACCATCAAGCCCTATGACGGAACCGCCAAACCAGCTACGTGGTTACAGTATTACGACAACACTGTGGAGATCGTCGGGGGTAACCCCAACGTCACCGTCAAGTACCTCCCCCTGATGCTAGCGGGCACGACCCGACAATGGATTGATGACTTGCCGGAGAAATCCATCTGCAACTGGTTGGACATGCAAAAAGCGTTCACAAAGAACTTCGAGGGTACGTACAAGCGTCCCTATACTGTTGGAGATCTACAACGGTGCGTGCAGGAGAAAGACGAGTCATCTTGCACTTATCTCTCTTGCTGGCTGGATATGAAAATTCCTGCGCAGGAGTGCACACTCATACCGTCATGGCCGCCTTCATCGATGGGTCGGAGAAAGGTACGTTGCTCCGACATAAGTTGAAGCGCTTGCAGGACAATCACCGGCTAGATCTCAATCAGATGATCCAGCTGGCTAGTGAGTTCGCGGCTATCGATGACGATCCTCGCAGCTCCCTGCCAGCAACGGCCGTGATGGCGTACAGTGTGGCCGAGGAAGGGGGATTGGTTGTGGGCAGCAGCGCGGTAGTGAAACTACCCCGGCAGAGCTCCGTGTTCCCCAGACATACAAGGAGTACCATGACATTCCATGCCTTGTACACCTCGACGCCAATGGCAAAGCCACTCACACCAATCGCCATTGCAAGTTCGTCAACAATCTCAAGGAGGACTCGGAGTCCGGCTACAAGCGAAGTCGGAAGAACAGACCGCGAGGCAAGGGCAAGGGGAAGAAGAAGGACAAGGAGTCCAAGGATTCAAGTGACATGGACAAGGATATTGACCCCAAGCACGCAGCCATGGGCGATGGCAAAGGCAAGAACCACTTAGAGAAGAAGGCGGCCATTTTCCACACTTTCCTTGGCACCCCCACCATCCGACAACACAAAACCTCTATGAGGATACTGATGGCCACTCTACCCCCAGTTCCCCAGTACCTGTGCTGGTCAGAGATTCCAATTACTTGGGATAGGAAGGATCACCCAGACCTCATCCCTACAGAGAACCAGTACGCCATGGTCATCAATCCCTTGATTGACGACAACGAGTTCACCAAATGTATGGTGGATAGTGGAAGCAGCATCAACATCATGTACCTGGATAAGCCAGACCAATGGGAGCCTTTAGGGCACAAGTCAGAATTACACAACTCATACCTCGCACAGCGAACCAATCCCTGTATCTCAACGTATTGCAATTATAGTGATTTATAGCAGGAGTAGGATTTTGCCACCATCGTGGGATCTGAACCTGAGTAAGCTGTGTTACCTCGTACCCGTCAACCGTACGCCTTACCCCACATCTCTAAACACGCATTGTGAGGACCCCTCCATGGAGTACTCGTCGGCAATACCACGACAATATTCCCATGGTAAATAAGAAGATTGCTGAGATGCTCATTGTCTGCTTGCCTTGTCATTTTGATTATGGGATAGCTCATGTATCATGTGCAAGGGGTACCCCGTTGGCGGTTCTCTATGATACACATGTACTTACTATGACAAGAACTTACAGGTGACTAAAGTTGAGTAGCATGAGGAGCGGCCCTCGAATTCAAGGGACTTGAGATTTCCAACTTATACTTTGTCAAGCATATACTACATCTTTGTTCACTTTAACCTTAATCACTTCAAGATGCTTATGATAGGGGCAATGAGGGATAAAAGCTAACAAGTACCATAATTCTGGAAGCTCTTTTTGAAACTTGAAATCCCTGCTTCCCTTTATGAAGGGCCTTTATTTCACCATTATATTGAGTCTCCACCTTTTACCTTTAGGCACAAGTTAAGAGAGCATCTTTGCCATTCTTAGTTCTATGTGCATTGTCCCAAAACTTATTGATTGATGCATATTGTTGATATTTGTTTTTCTTGTGCTATTTGTATCTAGTCACTCTTATGAACTTTGAAGGTGTCCTATGCATCTATTTTCTACTCCATGAGGGACAAGATGATTGCCACTATGCTATGTTTTCTGTATGTGAAACAAACAAACATTTTTCAATGCATGTTATTCATGATCTTTCTTTGTAGCCTTTCATGTTGCATGCATAGTTACTTTGTCTTATTGTTAGAACTCCATCTTTCATGCTCATGTTTAGAGTTGTTTGATCCCAGCTTTCAATGCTTGCAAATGGTCTGATCAAGATTGTGATGGTGCATGTCACCTCAAAGAATTATTCTTTTTATCACTTACCTACTCGAGGACGAGCAGGAGTTAAGCATGGGGATGCTTGATACGTAAGAAACGTATCTATAATTTTTGATGTTCCATGCTTGTTTAGTATCCACTTTGCTATGTTTTGTCTACACTTTGAGGAATTTTTATACACTTTCTGGAACTAACCTATTGACAAGATGACAAAGTGCCAGTTGCCTGTTTTCTGCTGTTTTTGGTTTCAGAAAGCTAAAAAATGAATATTCTCGAAATTGGACGGGACAAAAGCCAAAGTTCATATTTTTTCCTGAGCGATACAGAAAATGGAAGATGAGACAGAGGAGGACACCAGGGTAGACACACCCTAGGTGGCGTGGGGCCCACCCTGGCCACGGATTTTAACACACCCTGGTCGACAAGATTTTGCCCTCGGATCTATGATATAAGGTATACCCAATAGTTTCATTCGGGTATCCTATGAAGACGCATTTTTCCGCTTTGGGTTCAAGCTTGTCGGGCTATAACTTCTTTACATAAGCTTCACAACCCCAAACTTTAAGGAACGACAATTTGGGTTTCTTCCCGAACCATAATTCATACGGTCTCATTTCAACGGATTTAGATGGTGTCTTATTTAAAGTGAATGCGGCTGTTTCTAATGCATAACCCCAAAACGATAGCGGTAAATCTGTAAGTGACATCATAGAACGAACCATATCTAAGAGAGTTCGATTACGACATTCGGACACACCATTACATTGTGGTGTTTCCGGCGGTGTCAATTGTGAAAGTATTCCGCATTTCTTTAAATGCTCGCCAAACTCGTAACTTAGATATTCACCTCCACGGTCAGATCGTAGAAACTTAATCTTCCTGTTACGTTGATTCTCCACTTCACTTTGAAATTCCTTAAACTTCTCGAAAGTTTCAGACTTATGTTTCATGAAATAGATATACCCATATCTACTCAAGTCATGCGTGAAAGTAAGAACATAACGATAACCACCGTGCGATGCTACACTCATTGGTCCACACATATTGGTATTTATGATTTCCAATTAGTCCGTAGCTCGCTCCATCATACCAGAAAATAGAGTCTTAGTCATTTTACCCATCAGACATGCTTCGCATCTTTCAAGTGATTCGAAATCAAGTGATTCAAAAAGTCCAACGGAATGGAGTTTCTTCATAAGCTTCACTCCAATGTGACCAAGACGACAGTGGCACATATAGGTTGAGTTATCACTCAATTTCAAACGTTTAGCTTCAATGTTATTAATATGTGTATTACTACAATCGAGGTTCAATAGGAATAAACCATATATCAAAGGTTCATGTGTATAAAACATAATACTCATATAAATCGAACAACCATTATTCTCGTATTTAAACAAGTAACCGTCTCGCAATAAACATGATCCGGATATAATGTTCATGCTCAATGCAGGCACCAAATAACAATATGTAAGTATAAAACTAATCCCGACAGTAGATGAAGAGGTAGCGTGCCGACCGTGATCACATCAACCTTTGATCCATTTCCAACGCGCATCATCACCTCGTTCTTTTCTAGTTTCCGTCTATTCTGCAGCACCTGTTTCGAGTTACAAATATGAGCAGCCGAACCAGTATCAAATATCCAGGCACTACTACGACTACTAGTGAGATACACATCAATAACATGTATATCCAATATACATTTCTTCTTGATGTTTCAGTTCTTCAGATCCGCCAAGTACTTAGGTCAATTCCGCTTCCAGTGACCACACTCTTTGCAATAAAAGCATTTTGTGTCAGGGCTAGGGCCATCTCGGGTCTTCTTCTCAAGTGTAGCAATAGATTTACCGTTCCTTTCGAAGTTACTCTTGATCTCTCCCTTTGCCTTTATGTCTACTTCTGCAGCCAACAAAGTGGCAGCAAGTTTAGTGAGTGATCCAATCACACCACTTATCTTGTAATTCAGCAAAAACGCTTTGTAACTAGGTGGGAGCGACTGTACAATTCTATCCATCACAAGATCAACTGGAATCTCAAATCCAAGTATCTTGAGACGTTGAACATCATTCATCATCATCATGATGTGATCTTTCATAGAGTTGTGTTCCTCAATGTCAACACTAAAAAACTCACTAGAGATCATATATCTCTCAGCATGGAATTGGCCCTCAAATATGGCTTTGAGTTCCTTCACCATGGCAGCAGCGCTGCTAAGTTCAAAGCGTTCTTGAAGTTGAGGCTACATCGACATGAGGATCACATATTTCACAAGATTGTACTCATTAAGCTTTGTGTCATACACATTGCACTCATCCCGAGACACAGTATTTGCAAGTGGGTCACCTAGCGTGCATCCAGCACATAGGTCAAATTTGCAGCATCGAGGACAATCTCATGTTACGGAACCATTCCGTGAAGTTGCTTCCATTGTGTTTCATCTTTGCTTCCTCTAGGAACGTATTAAAAATGATGGTAGGGGCCGCCATTGATCTACAACGTATTTGCAATAGTTTAGACTAAGTTTATGACAAATTGAGTTCTAATTAATAGTTAAATTAATCTAGGTGAACACCCACTCAAAACAACATCCCTCACATTGTTTTAGTGATCACATGAACCAAATCCACCACATAAAAACCGATCATCACGAGAGATGATGTAGCTTCAAAGGCAAACAATCAACATGTTCATCATATCTACTATATGACTCATGCTTTACCTTTCGGTGATCCGTGTTCTGAGACCATGTTTGTACATGCTAGGCTCATCAAGATCAAACTTTAGCTTCTGCATGAGCAAATCTGGCTTGTTCCCATTATATACACTCACAGAATCTAACACACCCGATCATCACGTGGTGCTTCGAGTCTTGGAAATGGTGCCTACTAAGGATGAACACTTTATAACTTGATATTTTCTGAGAGGGATCATCTTATAAAGCTACCGTCGTGAACTAAGCAATACAAGATTCATAAAAGGATTAACATCACATGCAATTCAAAATATGTGTAATGATATGGCCTTTCTTCTTGTGCCTTTGATCTCCATCTTCAATAACGAACATGATCTCCATCATCACCGACGTGGTGTCAAGGTCAATAGTACTGCTCCATGGTTGTCGTCCACCAACATTAACTATTACAACTACTTTGAATAATAGACACGCAGGTTTTAACGAAATTAAAAGACAACCATAAGGCTCCTGCCGGTTGCCGACTTATAATAAGGAACATTGTATACATCACATATAATAACAATCATGGCCATATCACATCACAGCACACCCCTGCAAAACAAAGTTAGACGCCTCTAATTTTCTTTGCATATTTTACGTGGTTTGGAGCTTTCAATAAGTACCATTATAACTTACAAACAAGAACCACAACGTTGATGCTTGAACTATCAAGTGCATGTTGTGAATTGAATCTTTACTATGATGGGAGAGACAGACACCCGCAAAGCCACTTATGCAATATAAGTTGCATATTGAGCGTGGAGCAAGTCTCATGAACGATGTCATGTAAGGTTAGCCCGGGCCACTTCATCCCATCATACCGCAAGATGCAAAGTACATAAAAAGAAATTGATAATAAAAGCACCACCACCCACAATGACCATTGTGTTCTACTCGTGCAACAGATCTACATATGGACACGAATTTGATACCACTATAGGGGCTCGTAGCATGGAAAACAAAAAATTTCTATCACATGAACACACACAAGCCAAGATCTATCTACTAGATTGTAGCAACGAGTCGATTAGAGTACTCACCCTTGAAGATTCCAAAATGGTTAACGAGAGCAGATTCTCGTGGGTGATGTAGTCATACACTTGCCGATATCAAGATCGCATAGACAATCCTTCCGACGCTGCCTTCCAGTAGCGCTTCCATAGTCGGTCACATGTTCGGTACTTGATGAAGACCTTCCTCTCCCTTGTTCCAGCAGGCAGTGGAGGTTGTAGTTCTCCCCTCGCGATTCTGGCAGCATGATACGTCGAAAACGTATCTATAATTTTTGATGCTCCATGCTTGTTTAGTATATACTTTGCTTTGCTTTATCTACACTTTGAGGTGTTTTTATATATTTTCTGGAACTAACCTATTAACAAGTTGCCACAGTGCCAGTTGCCTGTTTTCTTCTGTTTTTGGTTCAAGAAAGGAAGAAAATCAATATTCTTGAAATTGGACGGGACAAAATCCAAAGTCAATATTTTACCGTGAGGGACACGAATCCAGAAGACGAGATGAAGACACAAACCAGGGCGGCCAAACCCCCCTAGACGTGGGTGGGCCCTGCCCCGCGCCTGGGTAGGGTGTGGCCCCCCTGGTCGCCTCCCGGCCTCGCCTCTTTGCCTATAAGAAGCCCCCGATGCAGAAACCCTAAGTACCGATCAAAACTCCACGAAACCTTCTGTAGCCACTGCCACCGTCATCCCTAGATCGGGGGGATCTGAAGTTCTTCCCGACACCCTGCCGGAGGGGAGATCATCTCGGAGGACTTCTCTCCGGTATGATATGTGAGTAGTTCCACCTTGGACTATGGGTCCATGTAGTAGCTAGATGGTTGTATCTCCTCCTTGTGCTTTCATGTATAGATCTTGTGAGCTCCGTTCATGATCAAGATCTAATCTATTTGTAAGCATGCATGTTGTGTTTGCGGGGATCTGATGGATATTGAGATTACTATGTCAGATTGATTAATTGTTTTGTCTTTATGATTCTATCATGTCTGTGTTGTTTGTAATCTTGCATGCTCTCCGTTGCTAGTACCTATCTAGGTCAAGTAGTTGCTAGTGACTCCAAGAGGGGGTATTTATGATCGATAGTGGGTTCATGCCTCTAGTTTCCAAGGGAAGTGACAGAAATCTCTTCGGTTGTAGATGTCCTGTTGCTACTAGGGAGAAAACAATGGTCTCTTGTTCATGGAACAAGTGGATTGTTTAACTTACACACTTTGCTTAAAGCAGTTGTCTATTGCTTGCAATTTAATACTAGAGGGGGTTCGGATGATAACCTGAAGGTGGAATTCTAGTCATAGATACAGTTGGATGGCGGTCTATGTATATTGTTGTATTTCCCAATTGAATCTCATAGGATATTTTTGTATAGTATTGCATTGTTATGCCTTCCTCAGTTCCTATCAACTGCCTCGCTGTAATTTGTTTACCCTTCATGCCATGTTGTTTATCTAAGGAGAGCACCTCTAGTGAACTATGGACCCCGGTCCAATCTTTACCATTGATACATCTTCCACTGTTACTTGTTTACTTGCTGCAAACCATTACCTTCCACACCATACGTTTAATCCTTTGTTACAACAAACCGGTGAGCTTGACAACCTCACTGATTCGTTGGGGCAAAGTCTTGAGTTTATGTTATGCAGGTCTCCGTGTTCCTTGCAACACCTGTGTGACGTTTCCTTCCTCCTACTGGTTCGATAACTTTGGTTTCTTACTGAGGGAAAACTTGTTGATGTGCTGCTTCACACCTTGCTCTTGGGGTTCCCAATGAAGTGCTCCTACATCAACTAAGAGCCATCAACAACTTTTCTGGCGCCGTTGCCGGGGAGGCTAAGGACGTCTTCACAAGGGGAGTCATTCACTTTCTTTCTCTTTACTTTGTTTTTAGTTTGCTCTGTTCCTTTTGCTTGGTTTTGTTTGCCTCTTTTCAAAAGACCCAAAAAAATTAGTCTAGATTGGTTTGCTTCTTTTATTCAAAAACACAAAAAAATAGTTCCTGCTCTAGCTGCTACTGCTGTTTTTGGCTTGCCCACCTTTGCCAAAATGAACTCTGCTGAGAACACCAAGTTGTGTGACTTCACTAGCACCAAAAAATGATTTCCTAAGCACTACTATTCCTCCACTTGCTCCTGATGTTACCTTTTATGAAATTAAGCCTGCTTTGTTGAATCTTGTGATGAGAGAGCAATTTTCAGGTGCTAGTTCTGATGATGCTGCTGCCCATCTCAATAACTTTGTTGAACTTTGTGAGATGCAAAAGTATAAGGATGTAGATGGAGATATTATTAAGCTCAAGTTGTTTCCTTTTTCCTTGAGAGGAAAAGCTAAAGAATGGTTGCTATCTTTGCCTAAAAATAGTACTGATTCTTGGACTAAGTGCAAAGATGCTTTTATTGGAAAGTAATACCCTCCTACTAAGATTATATCTATGAGCAGTGACATTATGAAATTTAAACAACTTGATAATTAACATGTTGCTCAAGCTTGGGAAAGAATGAAGTCTTTGGTTAAGAATTGTCCCACTCATGGACTCACTGCTTGGATGATTATCCAGACTTTTTATGCAGGTTTGAACTTCTCCTAAAGAAACCTATTGGATTAAGCTGCTGGAGGTACTTTTATGAGCATCACTTTGGGTGCTGCAACTAGACTCCTTGATAATATGATGGTTAATTACTTTGAATGGCACACTGAGAGGGCTCCACATGGTAAGAAGGTAAATTCTGTTGAGGAAACCTACTCTTTGAGTGATAAGATTGATGTTATTATGGCTATGCTTGTTAATGGGAAAGCTCCTTTAGATCCTAATAGTGTTCCCTTAGCCTCTTTGGTTGCTCAAGAAGAGCAAGTTGATGTGAACTTCATTAGAAACAACAATTTTGGCAACAATACTTATGGTAATTATAGGCCTTATCCTCCTAGTGGAAATGTTTATCATGGTAGATCTGGAATACCTAGTGAAGAAAGGATTCTAGAAGTAGAGAGATCCACTAAGAATTTTATGCAGATGCAATATGAGCAAAATAATATTTTCACTAAAACTATGGAGGAACAATATATTATCTTGAAAAACATTAGCCATCATCTTGAGAATCTAAATAGAGAAATTCCTAGTTTACAGTCAAAAATTTTGAGTGCTGAGAAAAATATATCCTCTTTGTCTGAAGCTCAGTCTTCCTTGATTAATAAAATGGCTGCTAAACCTGAAACTATGGAAAACACCTTTGCTACTGCTCATGCCATACAAGTTACTATTGATGAAAATGTTAGGCTGTTAGCTCAACTTCATGGGAAAGGGAAGCTGAAATTGATAGAAACAATAGTGTGTGCACGATCACTAGAATGGAGACCACTAAACCACAAGTAGTCCCTGTTCCTCCTCCTACTATGCCTAAGCCTATTGAGCCTACTACTAGTGATGCTAAGTTTGATTTTGATATTGATGGTTGCAATATTTCTGAAAAGATTATGTTCCTACAAAATATTGCTAGAAGTCCTGATGCTAGTGATATGCATGTTGCTTTCACCAAACACATTACAGATGCTCTTGTTAATATTAAGGAAGAGAAGCTAAAACACAAAGCTTCTATTCCTAGGAAAGTAGAAGATAGTTGGGAACCCATTATTAATATGCAAGTGAATGACTTTGACCTCAAAGCTTCATGTGATCTTGGTTCTAGTGTCTCTATTATGCATAGGAAGATTTATGAAATGCTTGATTTGCCACCTTTGGAAGATTGTTATTTGGATGTCCCACTTGATGATATTGCTAAAAACAAACTAATGGGGAGTATTAATGATGTTCTCATCATGGTTAACAATGCTTATGTCCCTATTGATTTCTATGTTTTGGATGTTGAATACAATGCTTCTTGTCCTATTACTTTGGGAAGACCTTTTCTTAGAACTGTTGGTGCCATCATTAATATGAAAGAAGGCACCATTAAATATCATTTTCCATCCAAGAAAGGTATTGAAAACTTCCCTATGAGAAGAGAGAAGTTGCTTTTTGCTCCTTCTTTGAAAGAAAGGTTTGATGTTAATGCTTCTTTATTTGAAAATACTTGATTCTTCTTGCGTGTACCTAACTTAAAGGCGTTAAAGAAAAGTACTTGTTGGGAGATAAACCAAGAGTTTCCTTGAGTCTTAGAAGTTATTACCTCAGTAATAACCTCTCCGTATCCTTTTTTTCTTTTTGTGCCAAGAATGATCTTTAATGAGAGGGAAGTAAGATTTGGGGAGTTGCTGTCCCGAAACAGATTTCTGTCCTCCACCAAACAAATTCGTGAGGAGTCTCTGTAACTCGGATTGACATAAAAATTTACGAATAAATCCCCCATTATGTTAGATAACGTTCGTTAGTTCAGAACTTTTTGATTTGAGCAACATAAGATGTTTGAAAAAATCGGTTTCTACCTGCTGGTCTGTTTTGACAGATTTCTGCCATTATTTGCATTTGCTTTTTATTGAGTCCTTTTTGAGTTCTCTTTAGGTGAATTGAGATTTTTGAAGGAGTTGCTACAGTAGCTTGTGTTTTTAGTGAAAAGTCTTGACGTTCCAAAGCTTTGCCAGAGTTCTAATATCTTTTGAATACGCTAATGTTGCTAATGAAGATTGTGTGAAGTTTTGTATGAAGAAAAAATTTAGGTGTAGAGAGAGAATGATGTAATGAGATGAAGAATGGACAAAATCTCAAGCTTGGGGATGCCACCCCAGTGTAACCCCAATAAATATTCAAGAGGTACAAGCGTCAAAGCTTAGGGATTCCCAAGGCATCCCCTTCTTCATCAATAAAAAGCTCAGGTCTGTCTAGACAATTCGTTTTTATTGTTTCATGCACTGTTGTGTTGTTCTTGGAGCGTCGTAGTTTTTGTTTGGTTTTCTTAGGTTGTTTAGTTTGCTTGAATAACGTAGTTTGGACCCCCGTTCTCGCTGTGTTGTTTCCAAATAAGTTGCTTGGTGTTAGAAAGGAGTAGTAAGTTCTTGCTTGTAAGTGCAAGAGGAGATTGCATTGACTGTGATTTAGACTTTAGCATGACATTCTAGGTGTTCTTTTGACCTTATGCTTAGTGATTATTGATGTAGCATGTCTTGTTCCAAACAATTGGGATTGCTTAGTGTGCCTTGAAAAAATTATGCGTTTTTTTTAGCATGCAAAATCATAGTATTGTGGTATTCTCCTTTGATACTTTGCTTGGGTTGACTTGGCACATGATCACACCATGTTATGACTATGAAAAAGTCACCATATCCTCTATGATAATTTAGTCCTTGACTTGTAGTACCACTCTATGTTTGATTAGTAATGTTTTGTTGCTCTGCATGATTATGGCCATTATGCTCTCTTAGTTTGTTGCTCCCAGTATTTTGCTAGCCTCCACTTGTATGAGTAAGCTATACTCATGCTTCCAACTTCCAAGAAACCAAGTTTTTCCAAAGTGTCCACTATAAACTCCTATGCATGGTGTGTTACACCATTCCAAGTATACTCTTGTTTTCAGCTATCTTCCAATTAAAAAATATTTTGTTATGTGAAAACTTAGTGATTAAAGCCCTCACAAACTTGATGGCACACTTTATATTCTGTGCCCCTAATAAACTTGAACCATTGTGTCTTCTATGTTGTATATGCTTGCACTTATACGGTGGAATTAGCAGAACCGTGCTGTCACGGGGAACGTTTTCAACATTGCACTTGTATTTTGTACTCAGTTGATATCATGCTCTTTTGTCTATGGATGTAACCGGTGTGAAATAAAGAGGGAACTTGTAAGTCCATGGAGTATGTATTTTGTGTTAGGGAAATGCCTGGGCCGCTAGCCTAAGTCATGCCTAATCATAGTGGAAACTTGGAGCATCACCATAGTGAGCTATCTATGAAGCATCCTCAATAAAAAGCTATGCATATAGTAAATAAAAAGATCGCTGAGATACTCATTGTCTGCTTGCCTTGTCATTTTTGTTATGGGATAGCTCCTGTACCATGTGCAAGGGGTACCCCGTTGGTGGTTCTCTATGATACGCATGTACTTACAATGATAACAACTTGCAGGTGACTGAATTTGACTAGTATGAGGTGTGGCCCTCGTATTCAAGGGACTTGAGATTGCCAACTTATACTTTCTCAAGCATATACTCCATCTTTGTTCACTTTAACCTTAATCACTTCAAGATGCTTATGATAGGGGCAATGATGGCTGAAAGCTAACAAGTACCATAATTTTTGGAAGCTCTTTTTGAAACTTGAAATCCCTGCTTCCTTTATAAAAGGCTCTTCTTCCACCATTATTTGAGTCTCCACCTTCTAATTTTAGGCACCATTAAGAGAGCATAGTTGTCATTCCGTGTGTAGTGTTTCAAAACTTATTGATTGATGCATATTGTGATATTACTTGTTCTTGTGCTACTTGTTTCTGGTCACCCTTGTGAACTTTGAAGGTGTCCTATGCATCTATTTGCTACTCCATGAGGGACAAGCTGATTTCCACTATGCCATGTTTTCAAACAAACGTTTTTCAATGCATGTTATTCATGATCTTTGTTTGTAGCCTTTCATGTTGCATGCATAGTTACAATGTCCTATTGCTAGAACTCCATCTTTCATGCACATGTTTAGAGTTCTTTGATCCCATCTTTCAATGCTTGAAAATGGTTTGATCTTGGTTTTAACGGTGCATGTCACCTCAAAAATTATTCTTTTTATCACTTACCTACTCGAGGACGAGCATGAGTTAAGCTTGGGGATGCTTGATACGTCGGAAACGTATCTATAATTTTTGATGCTCCATGCTTGTTTAGTATCTACTTTGCTTTGCTTTATCTACACTTTGAGGTGTTTTTATATCTTTTCTGGAACTAACCTATTAACAAGTTTCCACAGTGCTAGTTGCCAGTTTTCTTCTGTTTTTGGTTCTAGAAAGGCAGTAAATCAATATTCTCGGAATTGGACGGGACAAAAGCCAAAGTCAATATTTTACCATGAGGGACACGAATCCAGAAGACGAGATGGAGACGCAAACCAGGGCGGCCAAACCCCCCTAGGCGTGGGTGGGCCCTGCCCTGCGCCTAGGCAGGGTGTGGCCCCCCTGGTTGCCTCCCGTACTCGCCTCTTCGCCTATAAGAAGCCTCTGATGCAGAAACCCTAAGTACCCGATCAAAACTCCATGAAACCTTATGTAGCCACCGCCACCGTCGTCCCTAGATCAGGGGTATCTGAAGTTCTTCCCGGCACCTAGCCGGAGGGGAGATCATCCTAGAGGACTTCTGTCCGGTATGATACGTGAGTAGTTCCACCTTGGACTATGGGTCCATGTAGAAGCTAGATTGTTGTATCTCCTCCTTGTGCTTTCATGTATAGATCTTGTGAGCTCCGTTCATGATCAAGATCTAATATATTTGTAATCATGCATGTTGTGTTTGCGGGGATCCGATGGATATTGAGATTACTATGTCAGATTGATTAATGGTTTTGTCTTTTGATTCTATCATGTATGTGTTGTTTGTGATCTTGCATGCTCTCCGTTGTTAGTTACTATCTTGGCCAAGTAGTTGCTAGTGACTCCAAGAGGGGGTATTTATACTCGATAGTGGGTTCATGCCTCTAGTTTCCAAGGGAAGTGACAGAAATCTCTCCGGTTGTAGATGTGTTGTTTCTACTAGGGAGAAAACAACGGTCTCTTGTTCATGGAACAAGTGGATTGTTTACCTTACACACTTTTCTTAAAGAAGTTGTTTGTTGCTTGTAACTTAATACTGGAGGGGGTTCATATGATAACCTGAAGGAGGACTTCTAGCCATAGATGCAGTTGGATGGCGGTCTATGTATATTGTTAAATTTCCCAATCGAATCTCATGGGATCTTTTTGTATAGTATTGCATTGTTAGGCCTTGCTCAGTTCCTATCAATTGCCTCGTTGTAATTTGTTTACCCTTCATGCCATGTTGTTTATCTAAGGAGAGCACCTCTAGTGAACTATGGACCCCGGTCCAATCTTTACCATTGATACATCTTCCACTGTTACTTGTTTACTTGCTGCAAACCATTACCTTCCACACCATACGTTTAATCCTTTGTTACAACAAACCGGGAGCTTCACAACCTCACTAATTCGTTGGGGCAAAGTCTTGAGTTTATGTTGTGCAGGTCTCCGCGTTGCCTGCAACACCTGTGTGACGTTTCCTTCCTCCTACTGGTTTGATAACCTCGGTTTCTTACTGAGGGAAAACTTGTTGTTGTGCTGCTTCACACCTTGCTCTTGGGGTTCCCAACGAAGCGCTCCTACATCAACTAGGCGCCATCACAGCACGACGGCGTGGTGTCAGAAGTAGAGGGAAGATCCTGCAAGGCTTCGCCTAAGCCGAAGCGGGTTATGGTGTAGTATTAGGGTTTCCCTGGTGATCTAGGGTTTAGAATACGGAGAGGAGGAGGCGGTGTCAGCGGCGGCAGCGACGAACCGGTGGCAATGTGAGGCGGAGGAGCGGTGTCGGTGGCGCAACTGGCGACGTCAGCGCGGCGGCAGCAGGCGCGGCGGCGGTGGCGGTTTGGAGGGTGTTGTTGTTGTGTGGAGGGGCATCCCCCTCCCCTCTATTTATGAGAGGGAGGGGCATCTAGGGAGAGGGGAGTTTGAATCCTTCCCCAACTCCCTCTCCATCTAGGCTTGTAGTGGAGGGAGAGAAGGATTCTCTTCTTCCTCCACTAGGAAACATTGTCCCAATTTGACTTTTCAAACCTGCCTTTTGACTTTCAATTTTGGACTTCGATTTAACTCTTTATTTGCACAGCCCTTTGACCTAAGACATGATGCAACCATTCCACTTAGTCATCACACATTCATGCACCCTTCCCCTTCCGGTCTGGTGAACCTTCTAGACCCTTCTAGATCATTCCGGTGAAAACACCGAAATCATTCCCGAACTCCAAAATAGGACTTTCCTTATATGAATCTTATTCTCCGGACCATTGCGGATCTCCTCGTGATATACCGGATCCTATCCGAGACTCCGAACAACATTCAGTCTCCCTACTTACATTCCATATCTACTAAACAACATCGAATCCTTAAGTGTGTCTCCCTACGGTTCGTGAATTATGCATACATGACCGAGACTCGTCTCCGATCAATAACCAATAGAGGAATCTGGAAATTCATATGGTTCCCACATATTTCTACGATTACTTTGCAATCGAATGAACCATTTACATATGATACCAATTTCCCTTTGTCTCCCGATATTTTACTTATCCGAGGTCTGATCGTCAGTATCTCTGCATACCTAGTTCAACCTCGTTACTAATAAGTACTCTTTTCTCGTTCTCGTGATATGTTATCACTTGTGAGCCAGTCACATGCTTGCAAGCTAATCATATGACATTCCACCGAGAGGGCCCAAAGTATATCTATCTGTCATATGGATGGACAAATCCCACTATTGATCCATGTGCCTCAACACACACTTTCCAAACACTCAATGCCACCTTTATAGCCACCCAGTTACGATGTGGTGTTTGATATCATCAAAGTGTCCATCTAGTGATAGTGATTACTATGATCTCATGGTCGAAGGAATTAGGTTACTATGTATTGGAAAGCTTATAGCAAACGAACTAATGAAATGACTTGATCTTTATGCTACGCTTTTCTATAGGAGTATGTCCATCACATCATTCTCCTAATGATATGATCTTGTTGTTAATAATATCCCAATGTTCATGATCAGGAAACCATGATCATCTATCAACCAACAAGCTAGTATTATAAATAGGCTTTACTAGGGATTCTAATTTAGTTTACAAATCACACAAGTATTAATGTTTTCGTTTAATACTATTATAGCATGAATGTAAACATTTATCATGAACACAGAGATATAATAATAACTACTTTTATTATTGCCTCTAGGGCATATCTCCAACACGAGAGCGCGAGAGCGAGGCTATGTCCGACGGCATCGGGGGCGAGGGATTTTACGACCAGAGGAAGGACTCCGATAACCTTAGAGGTTGGCGGTGGAAACAGGGGAGGAGGGTTGTCAGAGCGGAGGGAGGGAGGGTAGCGTCCGAGGATGGTGGCTCTGGTACCACTTTGTCAGCACCCGGTGGCCGCTGATCTCGATTGAAAGAGGAAGAAGGGGATCTGCGGTGCTCAGAGCTAAAACATCTAGGTAAATTGCTGGAAATAAAATAAACTTAGGGTTTTTATTGCTTGATCCACCCAGCCACCCCACTTTCCCTTTATATCGAAAGGCAAGCTCAAGCAATTACAATCCTACCCTCAGCTACTAGATGTTTCCCTATGATCTAAACCGTTGATTGCCAAAGCGACGCTGGAGATGGGCGAGAACAGAGAAGGGGTCCTGACATGAAATCAGGGTGAGGTGGCGAACTTAGGGTGGGTGGAAAGATGCATGAGGCGGCGAGGCTCGAACCCTTGGTGGCAGCAGATCTTATCAGGGTGGTGTGCTAGCTCCTCATGGGATGCAAAGCGAGAGAACAAGCAAGGTGCGGGAGGAACATGGACGGGGCAGGGGATTTTGGGCGGAGGAGATCTAGAACCTGGAGGCGCTCATAGGCCTGAGCACACGCGTCATAGGACCATCGCGGTGTGCGCGGTCGCCGGGATGGGAAGCGGCGGCTGAGACCCTATGCTAGGGTTCCATAGGAGGAGGTGAGGGACGATGGGTCAGGGGCATTGCTTGCCTTTTTTGTTTTTGACCTGTTTGTTTGCCTTTTCCTTTCGATGGGTATTCTATACTTTGAAGCCGTACATGGCACTTGTCGGTGGCATACAAGGCTAATTACCCTAAGGCAACCATTGAGAGGATATATTAGGTACCATCAGGTGTAAACTGGATGGTTCAAATTGCTCCAATGTTTGATGTTTGAGGACGACCTACGATCATCAACTCCTATCTAATAGTAAAGAAATGTGGTGTTTTGTGCAACAACAACAAGATGTAGCTGTGGTTTTATGCAACAAATGCCCCCAACAAGTGGTGTGATGTTCTATTTCCTATGAAATGCAAAAATTCATTAGATATTTTCATGAAATACATAAACATGAAAAGCCAAAAAAATGCTTCATCAGATATTTTCATGAAATACATAAACATGTATTGTGCCATGAAAAGCCAAAAAAATGCTAATTGTTTTTTTCTCTCAAGAACGATTTAACAATATTAACTTTTGTGTGGATACAAAAAGAGAATGAAAAAATCAGTGGAAAAATAAAATGATCAAATCCAAGTCATCAAAGGGTGGGATCTAATCATGGTGCACCAAGGCCGTGGTGCGGCGGGCTTGATAGGCCGAGGGTCGTGCGCGTTTCCATCCCTATAGTAGGTCAGGTCAGCCTCCGCGAAAGTCTTAGAAAGGGGACCTCTTATATGCCGCCTTCACCCGTAGGCTTTGCTAGTGGGCTTGTCCATCAGGCGGACTTTGAATTTTCTTTTTTATTTTATTTTCTCATTTTGTCTTTTATATTTTCACTTTTTGTTTTTGTTTTCTTTTGCTTTTACTTTTCTTTTGCTTTTACTTTTCTTTTGTTTTAGCACTTTTTTGGGAAAAAAATTATGCTTTTTAAATTTATGGGTGCAAAATAATTACTGGATTTGCAAAATAAATACACAATGTTCAAAAAAAAGTTCGCAATATTTAAGAAAAAATGTTCATGGATTTCGAAGAAATCTTCATGAAATTAAAAGAACACTTCCACATGACTCCCAAAAATGACCAGTAATTCGAAATATTTGTGAACATTTTGTATAACCTGGTGGACATTGATTTGAACCCATTGAACATTTTTTTAATATTTGAATGTATATTTTTTGAACTTCTGAACATTTGTTAATCTCTGAATGTATTTTTGTACCCGTGAACAACTTTTAAACCCTGTGAATAGTTTTTTAATTTGTAAAACATTTTGGTTCAAACCCTCGATCTTTTTTAACCCTGTGAAGACAGAAAACAACTAAAAAGAAAACAGAAAGAGAAATAAAAAGAGAAAGCAAAAAGAAGAGAGAGGAAAATAGAAAAACTGACAAAAACCAAAAGAAAAGTATGACCGGGCAGAAAAACCCAAGCCACCATAATGTGCGATAGTGGCATTAGTCTCTTCCAACTCTGACCAGACAAGAGGAAAACGTGCGATAGTCTCTTCCAACTCCGACTGGGCAGACCAAAAAGCTACCAGCTAGTAGTAACTGAATCGTGCAACCCATCCATTTCAATCGATGTATTGGGTTTATCAGAGCTTGCTGATACACCCAAAAAGCTGGAATCAAAAAGTTGCCATGCTCACTCTTATTATCTGCTAAGAGTTGCAGGGTGATAATCACATCCAGGTCCAGATAAGCTTCCCCATGTTGTATCTGATCCGTCAATCGATGGCCCTGATGGCCATGTGGTGTTTTAACCTGTTTAGTATAAGATAGCTGCAGGTGACGGGTGAATGGGTCGCAGATGTAGTAAGGGTCTAAGTGTCGAGCTACATTCAGACCACAAGGGTGATTTGCTGTGTCACGGGCTCACAAGATCATCGCCTCAACACTCTCTAGTCCAAACTACGCCAGTTAGATAGGAGAGATGCAACTCACTCACTCCTATTCTCACTATGTTCCATACTGGTTTTCCATGCACATCTCCGACTCAAATTTCCTATGCATCCCATTCCTAGATATACCACACTATGTAACTCTAGTGCCATCCACTGTTCTGGCTATTGCTGTTCTTCTTCCATAATTTTCCATTGGCACGACCAACTGAATCTTATTCTACTATACATGAGAATAGCTATTTATGGAAGGCCAGGGTTGAACATAGTGCGTGGTCTAGATAGACATCATTGCATAACATAACACTCAAGCTTGTGTGCCATTAACTCTTACGCGATTAATGTAGTTGTAGATATTTATGTCTTTCATTATACATCTATGTATTGCTTCAAACCAAATAAAAGCCAAAATGTTGCACCTGTTTCGGGACCGTGATGATCTCGATATGCCATACTGCATGCATGCATGTGTACAACAAATGCAACCAACAACAGTCATTAGTTTCCGTGAATTAATGACTTCAGTTGATAATTCAATTGTATCTAGTGTCACCGTTTGTAATGTCTTTCATATACGTATACGGTATGGTGTAATACACCGACCGTATTATATCCATGTACACCACGGTGAGGGTTTTTATCACCCAATATAGCATGCAACAGGAGACCCAAAGTGCTAACACGAACATATTGTATCCATGTACGCTGTCTCTTTCACCACTAGCCGCCGCAAACCGATCTACACATAAACCTAATTGATCTCCCGCCGCTCCCATGGCTACTTCGTCCTCATCGTCGATCGCCCTATGTGCCGCACTTGGATCCCCTCCCTCCACCAAGTTCACTAGGGCAAAATTTCTCTTCTAGAAAACCCTAGTTCTCTCGCCGATCCGGCGCGATCAAGCTTTCGTCCTGCTCAACGGCACCAAGCCCGCACCAACGAAAATCCTGGAGGCCGAAGAGAAAGATAAAAAGAAGGTCACAATAATCCCCAAACCCTGCATATGCTGCATGGGTAGCACGGGATCATACGGTGATCGATTTCATCTTCAACTCACCGTCACCTGAAATTGTTGTCCATATTCTGCACCTACCTGTTAAGCTGGCTTAACTCAACAATGCAAGGAACAATACCTCTTAGGACGAGGTGGTAGAGTACTGAGAACGAATTAGCAGATTGGACCACATGGATACCACGAAATCAGTATCTTCATATGTACAAATGGTGATGATGAGCCCAATCCAACGTGTAAGGATTTGATCATAAAGAAAAACATTTATTGCATGATACTTCGCAGTGGTGGGGGGCATAAACCTTTTTTTTGTCTTGTCCTATGAAATACAAAAATTCATCGGATATTTTCCATCAAATACAGAAACATGTCTTCTGCCATGAAAAACCAAAAAAAAATAAAGGAAATTTGTTTTGTCTCGAGCACAATTCTAAAAAAATTGGACAGGAAAAGGAATGAAAACATCAGAGGAAACAAATAAACTCATCCAATCCAAGTCATCACTGAAGTCATCCAATCCAAATTTGTTTTCACTTATATCCTCACTACTGGCTTCCAGACTAGTTTTCAAAGCTCATCTCCGACTCAAATTTTCAATGCATCCCATTCCTAGATATATCTCACTATGTGACTCCAGTGCCTTGCACTGCTCTGGCTATTGTTGTTCTTCCTCCATAATTTTACATTTGGCATTAGTAGATGAATCTTATATTATACTATACATGGGATAGCTAGCTATTTATGGAAGGTCATGGTTAAACATAGTGTGTGTGGTCTGGATATCATTGCTAGGGTGTCAGGTGGGATCCTGTCTAAATCCCACTTCTAGTTCATTTCTTAAAATCTAGTGTAAATTTTTGCTTAAAATTTACACTAGAATTTGGCAAATGAACTAGAAGTGAGATTTAGGTGGGATCCCACTTGACACCCTATTCATTGCATCACCAAACATAACATGCAAGCTTGTGTGCCATTAACTCTTACGGGAGCGATGTAGTTGTCGACATTTGTGGCTTTCATTGTACATCTATATATTGCTTCAAACCAAGGTGATGTAGCCATCACAAACTCGAGCCATAATAAAAAATGTACTTTCAATTATTCTCAAACTTGGAATGCATGGCAAAATAAAGGTGATACACCAAAGCTTTGTTTGTAACTAAATATAAGCAAAAAAATAATTAATTGATACTAATGAGGATCATCAAAAGTGAACTTTGTATTTTACTTTTAATGATTGCTAATTTTGATTCTTCACTGTTTCTCCTTGTAGTAAATATGTAGTGTCAATAGGTATCTCTATAGGGATTGCAAGATAATTCACCGTGATTGACTGAATGGGAGTCGGAATGATGTTTTTGCTTTGGTTTTAGATACTTAAGTTAATATACCCTTTTCTATATATTCTCTACATAAAATTTTGGATTATAAATAAAGAATCTAGTAGCAACATAAAATCACCATCTAACCACTTTTAATCCCTCGAATTGGATTAGCCATGTTTCAAAGAAATTTCATGATAAAATGGCATAACAGATCATGGACTGTTGGAATTTGGTGAGTTGTGGGCTGTTGGCCGATTAGACAAATTCTGAAATTCTCTTTGGCCCACTTGTATATGACAGCATATGGCTGTGCTAGTGGTGCTAAAGTTTAGTCCCACATTGCTAGTAGAAGGGGAGTTGGACCAACTTAAATAGTAGAGTGTTGCACCACTCACTAAGGTGTGACAAGGAGAGAATCCCTCGTGCACTTCTCCTCCAACGCCGCCTGCCTCGCCTCGCCACGCCTCGCCTCGTCGCGCGCGCGCCGCGGGTTGCGGGAATCTCGCCGAGCCGAGCTTTATTTTGCTGGTTGGGAAAACTAATTATGAGTCATTAACGGACGCGTTAATTACAGCCGTTTTCAGTTTTTATGGATGTGGGCTGAGCCCCACGATCTCCCTAACCTGCACTATATAAGCGTCTGCAATAAACCTAATCTGTGGTCAATCAATCTACACACGCACCTATCTCTAGAACCTTGCGCCGCTGCTTTCGTCTTTCCCATCCCGGCTTGCGGCGTGCACCGCAGATCGGGACAGTAGGCCTCCGGAACCCTGCCTCTCGTGAACCTGTACGGGTGAGGGGCGATCGGGTTTTTGGGGAGCGCGACTACTGGCAACCACGACGTCGTTCGACGATGAGTTTTCGAACAACGACTTCTTCCCGGACGTCACCAATCTCTTCGACAACCTCAACATGGGCGACCACGCTGCTACGACCGCTGCGGCTGCTATTCAGCCTACACTGTATGTGATTCTCAACTGCCTTTTTCAGATTATGCTAGAGCTCTTTATTCTAGCATTTGGTGTAGATGTGATAGGTTTATCTCCTATAGATGTAATATGTTTATCTACTTTGTTGATCTGCATAATTGGTTTTAGTACCATTTGTATGATCATGTTTTATCAGTTTATTATTCGGATTAAATCATATGGATTTTTGCTTATATTTCCAACAATCCAAAAACCTGATTATAGGCAACTGAATTCCACTGGTGTAGCTGCGGCCACTAGGCCGCCTCCTTTTGATGGCATGCACTATAATAGATGGCGCAAGAGAGCAGTCCTATGGTTTGAAAACCTGAACTACTATAGCGCCACTCTTGGCAAGTCTGAAGGAGATCTTTCTGCTGAGCAAGAAGCGGCCTTTAAGAAAGCCGATACCATGTTTATGGCAGCTTTGTTCAGTGTTCTTGGGGACAACATTGTTGACCCGTATATGTCATTTGATAATGGTAAGGACGCGTGAAAAGCGCTCGAGGCCAAGTTTGGGGTCTCGGACGCTGGCACTGAGTTGTATGTCATGGAGCAATTCTATGACTACAAGATGGTTGATGAGCGCTCCGTCGTTGAGCAAGCTCATGAGATACAATCACTTGCCAAAGAACTTGAGTAGTTCAAGTGTTCCTTACCGGACAAATTTGTGTCTGGTGGCATTATTGCCAAGCTTCCTCCCTCGTGGAGGAACTTTGCTACTTCTCTGAAACATAAGAGGCAAGAATTTTCTGTTAAGGATCTCATTGGGTCTCTTCATATGGAAGAGAAGGCGAGAGCAAAGGACAAAACTACTCGAGGGTTTGAGGGAGGTTCTACTGCCAATTTGGTGCAGAGGGAAAACTTCCAATCCCACAAGTTCAAGAATAAGAACAAAACTGAAGGAAAGGGGAAGTTTGATGACAAGAACAAGGCCACGCACATAACCAACTTCAAAAAGAAAAATGATAAGAGGAAAGGTTCTTGCCACGTTTGTGGTGATCCTGATCATTGGGCTCCTAGCTGCCGTAATCGCTTTGACAAGCGTCAACATGGGAACAGCGACAAGGCCGCTAATGTTGTTATTAGCGATACTGAGATGAAGGATGTTGGGTACGATATTTTACCTACTATCCTTTCAGTATGTCATTCTCCTGATTGGTGGATAGACACGGATGCTAATACACATGTATGTTCTGATATTTGCATGTTTTCCCCTTATCGGGTCTCAAGGACTTCTTCCGTGCTGATGGGAAATGACTCACGTGCTTCTGTTCATGGTGTTGGTATGGTAAATCTGAAGTTTACTTCGAGGAAGACCGTACAGCTGAAGAATGTGCAACATGTTCCCTCCATCAATAAGAATCTCGTCAGCGGATCTCTTTTATGTTGAGATGGTTTTAAGTTGGTTTTTGAGTTTAATAAAGTTGTAATTTCTAAGTTTGTACAATTTGTTGGAAAGGGTTATGAGTGCGGAGGTCTGTTCTGCTTGTCTTTATCAGACTCATGTACTAAAGTTATTAATCATGTTTGCAATGATAATGAGTCCGATGTTTGGCATTCACGACTCTGTCATATTAACTTTGGTTGCATGACGCGGCTAGCCAATATGAGTTTAATTCCAAAATTTACCACTGTCAAAAGTTCTAAGTGCCAAGTTTATGTGCAAGCAAAGCAACCCCGCAAGTCTCATACGGCTGCGGAACCGAGAAACTTAGCACCGCTAAAACTTATACATTCAGATCTCTGTGAGATAAATGGTGTGTTGACAAAAGGTGGAAAAAGATACTTTATGACGTTGATTGATGACTCCACTAAATATTGATATGTTTATCTTCTGAAATCTAAAGATGAAGCTCTGAACTACTTCAAAATCTATAAAGCTGAGGCAGAAAACCAACTTGATCTTAGAATCAAGCGACTAAGGTCGGATCGTGGTGGAGAGTACTTTTCAAATAAATTTGATTTATTTTGTACGGAACATGGTATTATACATGAGAGAACGCCTCCCTACTCACCTCAGTCAAATGGGGTGGCCGAAAGAAAGAACCACACTCTAACTGATTTGGTTAACACCATGTTAGATACATCGAGTGTTTCTAAGGAATGGTGGTCGGAGGTGCTAATGACTACGTGTCATGTCCTAAACCGTGTTCCTGTAAAGAATAAAACCATGACTCCATTAGAGGAATGGGAAAATAAAAGGCTTAAACTCTCTTACTTACGAACTTGGGGTTGTTTGGTGAAAGTCAATATTCCAATACCCAAGAAGCGAAAGCTGTAGGGGTTCGTTGCATGGAAAACAAAAAAATTCTACCGCATGCACACAAACAAGCCAAGATCTATCTACTAGATTGTAACAACAAGTCGATAGAAGAACTCACCCTCGAAGATTCCAAAGCGGTTAACGAGAGCAGATTCTCGTGGGTGATGTAGTCGTACACTTGCCGATCTCAAGATCGCATAGACGATCCTTCCGGCGCTGCGTTCCGGCAGCGGTTCCGTAGTCAGTCACACGTTCGGTACTCGATGAAGACCTTCCTCTCCCTTGTTCGAGCAGGCAGCGGAGGTTGTAGTTCTCCCTCGCAATTCTAGCAGCACGACGGCGTGGTGTCGGAAGTAGAGGGAATATCCCGCAGGGCTTCGCCTAAGCCGGTGCGAGTTATGGTGGAACTAGGGTTTCCCGGTGATCTAGGGTTTAGAAGACCGTGAGGAGGAGGTGTTGGCGGCGGCTAGGGCGGCGACGATGAGGTGGCGACAGCGCGAGGCGGCGGCGCGGCGGCGCACTGGTGTGGGGAGGGCTAGGGATTGTGTGTTTGGGGCAGCCCTCCCCCTTTATTTATGAGAGGGGGGCAGCTTTGGGAGGGGTGGGTTTGAATCCAAACCCAAACCCAAGTTGGATTGAGAGAAGGACTTTTTCCTTATTCCACTAGGAAACCATTGTTCCAGTTTGACTTTACAAACCTCCCGTTTGACTTTCAATTTAGAGCTTTAATTTTCTCTTGCAAATGCCCAAACCAAGTGACCTAGGATATGATCCAATCATTCCACTTATCCGTGACACATTCATGGTCCATTCCCCTTCCGGTCCGGTGAACCTTCTAGAACCTTCTAGAACCTCTCCGATGAAAACATCGGAATCTTTCCCGAACTCCGGGATTGGACTTTCCTTATATGAGTTATATTTTCCGGACCATTCCGGATCTCCTCGTGATATCCCGGATCCCATCCGAGACTCCGAACAACATTCGGTATTCCTACTAACATTCCATATCTACTAAACAACATCGAATCCTTAAGTGTGTCTCCCTACGGTTCGTGAATTATACGGACATGACCGAGACATTTCTCTGATCAATAACCAATAAAGGAATCTGGAAATTCATATGCCTCCCACATATTTCTACGATTACTTTGCGATCGAATGAACCACTTACATACGATACCAATTTCCCTTTGTCTCGTGATAGTTTACTTGTCCGAGGTTTTGATCGTCGGTATCTCTACATACCTAGTTCAACCTCGTTACCGATAAGTACTATTTTCTTGTTCCCGTGATATGTGATCCCTTGTGATCCAGTCACATGCTTGCAAGCTAATTGGATGACATTCCACCGAGAGGGTCCAGAGTATATCTATCCGTCATATGGATGGACAAATCCCACTCTTGATCCATGTGCCTCAACACATACTTTCTGAACACTCAATGCCACCTTTATAGCCACCCAGTTACGGTGTGGTGTTTTATGTCATCAAAGCATCCTTCCGGTGATGGTGATTAGCATGATCTCATGGTCGAAGGAATTAGGTTACTATGTATCAGAAAGATTATAGAAAACAAACTATTGAAAATGACTTGATCTTTATGTTACGCTTATCTATAGGAGTATGTCCATCATACCATTCTCCTAATAATATGATCTTGTTGTTAATAACATCTCAATGTTCATGATCGAGAAACCACGATCATCTATTAACCAACAAGCTAGTATTATAAAGAGGCTTTACCAGGGACTCTAATTTATTTTACAAATCACACAAGTATTAATGTTTCCGGTTAATACTGTTATAGCATGAATGTAAACATTTATCATAAACACAAAGATATAATAATAACCACTTTTATTATTGCCTCTACGGCATATCTCCAACAGTCTCCCACTTGCACTAGAGTCAACTAATCTAGATTACATGGTAATATACCGAACACCCATGGAAGTTTGGTGCTGGTCATGTTTTGCCCTCGGGAGAGGTTTAGTCAACGGATCCGCCACATTCAGATCTGTGTGTACTTTGCAAATATTTATGTAACCATCTTGGACATGCTCTCGAATAGCGTGGAAACGTAGCTTGATATGCTTCAGCTTCTTGTGTGACCTTGGTTCTTGCGCATTGTCTATGGCGCCCATGTTATCACAATAGATAGACATTGGGTCCAGCGCACTTGGAACCACACCGAGCTCTGTAATGAACTCCTTCATCCATATCGCCTCTTGTGAAGCCTCCGAAGCAGCTATGTATTCCGATTTAGTTGAAGATCTCACCACAACGCTTTGCTTTGCACTCCTCCAGCTAACTGATGCACCATTCAAAGTAAATACGTATCCAGATTGAGATTTAGAATCATCTGGATCGGTGTTCCAACTAGCATCGGTGTAACCATTAACAATGAGTTCTTCATCACCTCCATAAGAAAGAACCATATCCTTAGTTCTTCTCAAGTACTTAAGGATGTTTTTGATTGCTGTCCAATGATCTACTCCTGGATCACTTTGATATCTGCTAGTCAAACTAACAACATATGCAATGTCGGGTCTAGTACATAGCATGTCATATATAAGAGATCCTATGGCTGAGGCATAGGGAGTCTTACTCATCCTTTCTCTATCTTCTGCCGTTGCTATACTTTGAGTTTTACTCAAGGTCGTATTGGGCAACATGGGCAAGAACCCTTTCTTGCTATCTTCCATTCCAAACTTCTTTAGAACTTTGTCCAAATATGTACTCTGTGACAATGATATTAGGCATATCGATCTATCTCTATAAATATTTATGCCTAATATGTAAGCTGCTTCGCCAAGATCTTTCATTGAAAAACTATTATTCAAATAATCCTTGAAACTATTAAGAAGGTCTACATCATTTCCAATCAACAATATGTCATCTACATATAGTATTAAGAATGCTACAGAGCTCCCACTCACTTTCTTGTAAATACAAGCTTCTCCATAAGTTTGTATAAATCCAAAAAATTTGATTACCTTATCAAAGCGTTGATTCCAACTCCGGGATGCTTGATTCAATCCATAAATGGACCGTTGAAGTTTGCATACCTTGTTAGCATCTTTAGGATCGACAAAACCTTTGGGTTGTACCATATACAACTCTTCATCAATGTCTCCATTGAGGAATGTCGTTTTGACATCCATCTGCCATATCTCATAATCATAATATGCAGCGATTGCTAACAAAATCCTCACAGACTTTAGCTTTGCTACCGGTGAGAAAGTCTCATCGTAGTCAACTCCTTGAATTTGTCGAAACCCTTTTGTGACAAGTCGAGCTTTATAGACAGTAACATTACCATCAACATCTGTTTTCTTCTTGAAAATCCATTTGTTCTCGACAGCCTTCCGGCCATCCGGTAAGTCCACCAAAGTCCATACTTGGTTTTAGTACATGGATCCAATCTCGGATTTCATGGCTTCTTTCCATTTATTGGAATCTAGGCTCATCATCGCTTCCTCATATGTCACAGGGTCATCGGTGTTGTCCACCAACATGACACTCATAACGGGATCATACCAATCAGGAGTGGTACGAGTTCTCATTGACCTGCGAGGTTCCATAGTAACTTCAACCGAAGTTTCATGATCAACATCATTAGCTTCCTCTCTTATTGGTGCAGGCGCCACAGGAACTACTTCCGGTGCTGCGCTACTCGCAAGTTCGAGAGAAGGTTCAACAACCTCGTCGAGTTCTACTTTCCTTCCAGTCACTTCTTTCGAGAGAAACTCCTTCTCTAGAAAGGATCCATCCTTGGCAATGAAGATTTTTCCCTCGGATCTATGATAGAAGGTATACCCAATAGTTTCCTTCGGGTATCCTATGAAGACGCATTTTTCCGCTTTGGGTTCAAGCTTGTCTGGCTGTAACTTCTTTACATAAGCTTCGCAACCCCAAACTTTTAAGGAACGATAATTTAGGTTTATTCCCAAACCATAATTAATACGGTGTCGTTTCAATGGATTTAGATGGTGCCCTATTTAAAATGAATGCGGCTGTTTCTAATGCATAACCCCAAAATGATAGCGGTAAATTTGTAAGTGACATCATATAACGAACCATATCTAAGAGAGTTCAATTACGATGTTCGGACACACCATTACGCTGTGGTGTTCCCAGCGGTGTCAATTGTGAAAGTATTCCTCATTTGTTTAAATGCTCGCCAAACTTGTAACTTAGATATTCACCTCCACGATCTGATCGTAGAAATTTAATCTTCTTGTTATGTTGATTCTCTACCTCACTTTGAAATTCCTTAAACTTCTCGAAAGTCTCGGACTTATGCTTCATGAAATAGATATACCCATATCTACTCAAATCATCCGTGAAGGTAAGAACATAACGATAACCACCACGCGATGCTACACTCATTGGGCCACACACATCGGTATGTATGATTTCCAATAAGTCCATAGCTCGCTCCATCATACCAAAAAATGGAGTCTTAGTCATTTTACCCATCAGACATGCTTTACATCTTTCAAGTGATTCAAAATCAAGTGATTCAAGAAGTCCATCAGAATGGAGTTTCTTCATACGCTTCACTCCAATATGACCAAGACGACAGTGCCACATATAGGTCGAGTTATCGCTCAATTTCAAACGTTTAGCTTCAATGTTATTAATGTGTGTATTTCCACAATCGAGATTCAATAAGAATAGACCATCTATCAAAGGTGCATGTGCATAAAACATATTACTCATATAAATCGAACAACCATTATTCTCAGACTTAAGCAAGTAACTGTCTCGCAATAAACATGATCCGGATATAATGTTCATGCTCAACGCACGCACCAAATAACAATTATTTAAGTATAAAACTAATCCCGATGGTAGATGAAGAGGTAGCGTGCCGACCGCGATGACATCAACCTTTGATCCATTTTCAACGCGCATCGTCACCTTGTTCTTCGCTAGTTTCCGTCTATTCTGCAACACCTGTTTCGAGTAAAAATATGAGAAACCGAACCAGTATAAAATACCCAGGCACTACTACGAGTACTAGTGAGATACACATCAATAACATGTATATCGGATGTTGCCGTTCTTCAAATCCACCAAGTACTTAGGGCAATTCCGCTTCCAGTGACCCTCTCCTTTGCAATAAAAGCACTTAGTATCAGGCTTAGGCCCATCCTTGGTTTTCTTCGTCGGCGCGGTAACTTTCTTACCGCCCTTCTTGAAGTTTCCTTTTTTCTTAGACTTTCCTTGCTTCTTGAATTTGGTGGTCTTATTGACCAACAACACTTGGTGCTCTTTCTTGATCTCCACTTCTGCAGACTTTAACATGGAGAAGAGTTCGGGCAACGTCTTGTCCATGTTTTGTATATAGTAGTTCATCACAAAGTTCTTGTAACTTGGTGGTAGTGATTGGAGGACACGGTGAATCCCCAAAGCATTAGGAATCACTATACCTAAGCTTTGAAGCTTGCTTGCATGCCCAGACATCTTAAGCATGTGCTCACTAACCGAGTTGCCCTCTTCCATCTTGCAGTTAAAGAACTTTTCAGAAGCCTCATAACTCTCAACTGTCGCGTGAGCCTCAAATATCATTTTGAGTTCGCGGACAATATCATGTGGGTCATGGTTCTCAAACCTTTTCTGAAGCTCCGATTCCAAACCATACAAGATAGCACACTGAACTGTGGAATATTGATTCTTCCGAGCGAGGAAACCATTCTTTACCTCATCAGTAGCATCAGCTGTAGGCAGGTTACCCAGCGGTGCATCTAGCACATAGGTCAAATTACCAGCATTGAGGACAATCCTCAAATTGCGGAACCAATTTGCGAAGTTGCTTCCATTGTTTTTCAACTTTTATTTCTCTAGGAACGAATTAAAATTGATGGTAGGGGACGCCATTGATCTACAACATATTTGCAATAGTTTAGACTAAGTTTATGACAAATTGAGTTCTAATTAATAGTTAAATTAATCTAGGTGAACTCCCACTCAAAAAAATATTCCTCACATTGTTTTAGTGATCACACGAACCAAATCCACCACATCAAAACCGATCATCACGAGAGTTGATATAGCTTCAATGGCGAACAATCAACATGTTCATCATATCTACTATATGACTCATGCTTTATCTTTCGGTGATATGTGTTCCAAGACCATGTCTGTACATGCTAGGCTCGTCAAGATCAAACCTTAGCTTCCGCATGAGCAAATCTGGCTTGCTCACGTTGTATACACTCGCAAAATCTAACACACCTGATCATCACGTGGTGCTTCGAAACAACGATCTTTAGCAACGGTGCTTACTAAGATTGAACACTTTAAAACATGAAATTTTGTGCTTGAGGGATCATCTTATAATGCTACCGTCGCGAACTAAGAAATACAAGATGCATAAAACAATTAACATCACATGCAATTCATAATATGTGATATGATATGGCCTTTCTTCTTGTGCTTCCGATCTCCATCTTCAAGCACGAATATGATCTCCATCATCACCGGTATGGCGTCAAGGTCAATGGCGCCGCTTCATGGTTGTTTTCCACCAGCATCAACTATTACAACTACTTTGAATAGACACGCAGGTCTTAACAGAATTAAAAGACAACCATATGGCTCCAGCCGGTTGCCGACTTACAGTAATGAACATTGCATACATCATATATAATCACAATCATGGCCATATCACATCACGGCACACCCTTGCAAAATAAATTTAGATGCCTCTAATTTTCTTTGCATGTTTTACGTGGTTTGGGGCTTTCAACAAGTGTCGTTCTAACTTACGAACAAGAACCACAACGTTGATGCTTGAACTATCAAGTGCCCGTTGTAAATTGAATCTATACTATGATGGGAGAGACAGACACCCTCAAAGCAACTTATGCAATACAAGTTGCATGTTAAGCGTGGAGCAAGTCTCATGAACGATGTCATGTAAGGTTAGCCCGGGCTGCTTCATCCCATCATATCGCAAGATGCAAAGTACACAAAAAGCAATTGTTAATAAAAGCACCACCGCCCATAATGACCATTGTATTCTACTCGTGCAACAGATCTATATATAGACACGGCTCTAATACCACTGTAGGGGTTCGTAGCATAGAAAACAAAAAAATTCTACCGTATGCACACAAACAAGCCAAGATCTATCTACTAGATTGTAACAACAAATCGATAGAAGCACTCACCCTCGAAGATTCCAAAGTGGTTAACGAGAGCAGATTCTCGTGGGTGATGTAGTCGTACACTTGCCGATCTCAAGATCGCGTATACGATCCTTCCGGCGCTGCATTCCGACAGCGCTTCCGTAGTCGGTCACACGTTCGGTACTCGATGAAGACCTTCCTCTCCCTTGTTCCAGCAGCGAGCGGAGGTTGTAGTTCTCCCTCGCGATTCCGGCAGCATGACGGCGTGGTGTCGGAAGTAGAGGGAAGACCATAGGGCTTCGCCTAAGCCGGTGCGAGTTATGGTGGATCTAGGGTTTCCTGGTGATCTAGGGTTTAGAAGACCGGGAGGAGGAGGAGGAGGTGTCGACGGCGGCTAGGGCAGCGGCGACGAGGTGGCGACAGCGCGGGGCAGCGGCGCGACGGCGGCGCACGGGTGGGGGAGGGCTAGGGCTTGTGTGTTTGGGGCAGCCCTCCCCCTCTATTTATGAGAGGGGGCATCTTTGGGAGGGGTGGGTTTGAATCCAAACCCAAACCCAAGTTGGAATGAGAGGACTTTTTCCTTCTTCCACTAGGAAACCATTGTTCCTGTTTGACTTTTCAAACCTCTCGTTTGACTTTCAATTGAGAGCTTTAATTCTCTCTTGCAAATGCCCAAAACAAGTGACCTAGGATATGATCCAATCATTCCACTTATCCGTGACACATTTATGGTCCATTCCTCTTCCGGTCCGGTGAACCTTCTAGAACCTCTCCGATGAAAACATCGGAATCTTTCCCGAACTCCAGAATTGGACTTTCCTTATATGAATCTTATTCGCCGGACCATTCCGGATCTCCTCATGATATCTTGGATCCCATCCGAGACTCCGAACAACATTCGGTATCCCTACTAACATTCTATATCTACTAAACAACATCGAGTCCTTAAGTGTGTCTCCCTACGGTTTGTGAATTATGCGGACATGACCGAGACACTTCTCCGATCAATAACCAATAGAGGAATCTGGAAATTTCATATGGCTCCCACATATTTCTACGATTACTTTGCGATCGAATGAACCACTTACATACGATACCAATTTCCCTTTGTCTCGCGATAGTTTACTTATCCGAGGTTTTGATCGTAGGTATCTCTACATACCTAGTTCAACCTCGTTACCGATAAGTACTCTTTTCTCGTTCCCATGATACGTGATCCCTTGTGAGCCAGTCACATGCTTGCAAGCTAATTGGATGACATTCCACCGAGAGGGCCCAGAGTATATCTGTCCGTCATATGGATGGACAAATCCCACTGTTGATCCATGTGCCTCAACACATACTTTCTGAACACTCAATGCCACCTTTATATCCACCCAGTTACGGTGTGGTGTTTGATGTCATCAAAGAATCCTTCCGGTGATGGTGATTAGCATGATCTCATGGTCGAAGGAATTAGGTTACTATGTATCAGAAAGCTTATAGCAAACAAACTATTGAAAATGACTTGATCTTTATGTTACGCTTATCTATAGGAGTATGTCCATCATACCATTCTCCTAATGATATGATCTTGTTGTTAATAACATCTCAATGTTCATGATCGAGAAACCACGATCATTTATTAACCAACAAGCTAGTATTATAAAGAGGCTTTACCAGGGACTCTAATTTATTTTACAAATCACACAAGTATTAATGTTTCCGGTTAATACTGTTATAGCATGAATGTAAACAATTATCATAAACACAAAGATATAATAATAACCACTTTTATTATTGCCTCTAGGGCATATCTCCAACAAAATCTTGGACCAAAAACCGTTGATTGTGTTTTTCTGGGATATGCTTTTCATAGCATTGGCTATAGATTTTTGATAGTAAAATCTGAGGTATCCGACATACATGTTGGTACAATTATGGAGTCGAATGATGCGACTTTCTTTGAGGAAATCTTTCCTATGAAAGGTATGTCTAGCTCATCAAATCAGGAGATGACTAGTTCATCTAGTCAGGAATTTGTTATAATTCCTGAACCCACTATGCCAATAGAACACTCTGATGATCCTGTAGAGGACGACAATGAAGCTCCCAAAAGGAGCAAGATACAAAGGACTACAAAGTTATTTGGTGATGATTTCATTGTGTACCTTGTGGATGATACTCCCACTTCTATTTCAGAAGCTTATGCATCTCAAGATGCTGACTACTGGAAGGAAGCTGTCTGAAGCGAGATGGACTGCATCTTAGCTAATGGTACTTGGGAAGTCACTAATCTTCCTTATGGATGCAAACCTCTAGGATGTAAGTGGGTGTTCAAGAAAAAGCTTAGACCTGACGGTACTATTGAAAATTACAAGGCGCGTCTTGTGGCCAAGGGTTATACCCAAAAAGAAGGTGAAGACTTCTTCGATACCTACTCACCTATAGCCATCTTTACCACTATTCGAGTACTACTATCCTTGGCTGCCTCACATGGTCTTCTCGTTCATCAAATGGACGCTAAGACAGCTTTTCTAAATGGAGATCTAGATGAGGAAATTCATATGGAGCAGCCTGACGGATTTTTAGTAGGTGGTCAAGAAGGAAAGGTGTGTAAGTTAGTGAAGTCTTTGTATGGTCTTAAGCAAGCTCCTAAACAGTGGCACGAGAAGTTTGAAAGAACTTAAACTGCTAAAGGCTTTGTTATAAACGAAGCTGACAAATGTGTGTACTATCGCCATGGTGGGGGCGAGGGAGTTATTATGTGTCTCTATGTTGATGACATATTGATATTTGGGACCAACCTCGTTGTTATTGAGGAGGTCAAAGAGTTACTATCTCGCTGCTTTGAGATGAAGGACTTGGGAGTGGCTAATGTAATATTAAACATCAAACTACTAAAGGATGACAATGGTGGGATTACATTGCTTCAGTCTCACTATGTGGAAAAGATATTGAGTCGCTTCGGGTATAGCGACTGCAATTCTTCTCCAACGCCTTATGATCTAAGTGTGCTACTTTGAAAGAATCGAAGGACTGCTAAAGATCAATTGAGCTATTCTCAAATTATTGGCTCGCTCATGTATTTAGCCAGTGCTACTAGACCTAACATCTCCTTTGTTGTAAGCAAACTGAGTCGATTTGTGTCAAATCCTGGAGATGATCATTGGCATGCTCTTGAAAGAGTTTTGCGCTATTTGAAAGGCACTACGAGTTATGGTATTCACTATACTGGGTATCCATGGGTACTTGAGAGATATAGTGATTGAAACTAGATATCTAATGTTGATGAGATTAAGGCCACAAGTGGTTATTTGTTTACACTTGGTGGTGGCGCTGTTTCCTGGAAGTCTTGCAAGCAGACCATCTTAACGAGGTCAACAATGGAAGCAGAACTCACAACATTAGACACATCCACTATTGAAGCAGAGTGGCTTCGTGAGCTCTTGATGGACTTACCTGTGGTTGAAAAACCAATACCCTCCATCCCGATGAACTGTGATAATCAAACTGTGATCGTCAAAGTAAACAGTTCTAAGGATAATGTGAAGTCATCAAGGCATGTGAAGAGGAGATTGAAATTTGTCAGGAAACTGAGAAACTCTGGAGTTATTGCGTTGGATTATATCCAAACATCTAAAAACCTGGCAGATCCCTTCATAAACGGTTTATTACGCAATGTGATAGATAATGCATCGAGGGAGATGGGTTTGAGACCCACGCTATGAGTTTATCCCAGTGGCAACCCACTCTATGTGATCGGAGATCCTATGAATTAGAGATGGGAGACAAGATGTTGGTCAGCTGAGAGGAGAGTATCCCCATATTATATTTATATCTCCATAAAGATGCAATACTCTCTTAATCTGCATGGCAGGTTAATAGTTATCTTAATGTGTTCCAAGTGGCGTTTATAAGCGGAGATGTTGTCATGCAGAACATCTCTTGAGGAACACACCTATATGAGTCTGACTGTTACACGTCGTAGTCCATGAGAGTTGGGTGCTCTCTAATAAACTCATGAAAGGCCCTGGAGTATGACACATAAGCTCCAAATCGCGGGAAAGCCGACGGCAGCCCTGTACCGGTCTAGATTTTATGTGAAACTACCGCGCAGAAAACTTGTAGTTCAAGGCATAGTCCACTATTCAAGTTGCTAGCTAGTGTGACATGAAGTTTAACGTGGAAGTTCAACTTAACAGTCTCCACTACACACAGGGATATAAAACAATGTTCTGGAAGAAAAGTGACGTGATGTGCCAATGAGACTTTGTGGGGGGATTGTATGAATTTGGTGAGTTTTGGGCTGTTAGCCCATTAAACAAATTCTGAAATTCTCTTTGGGCCACTTGTATATGGCAGCATATGGTTATGCTAGTGGTGCTAAAGTTTATTCCCATATTGCTAGTGGAAGGGGAGTTGGACCAACTTATATAGTAGAGTGTTGCACCACTCACTAAGGTGTGACAAGGAGAGAAGCCCTCACGCACTCCTCCTCCGACGCCGCCTGCCTCTCCAAGCCTCGCCTCGTTACGACGCGCGCGCGCCGCGGGTTGCGGGAATCTCGCTGAGCCGAGCTTTATTTTCCTGGTTGAGAAAACTAATTATGAGTCATTAATGGACGTGTTAATTACAGCCGTTTCCAGTTTTTATGGAAGTGGGCTGTTACCGACTCGGACGTGGGCTAAGCCCCACGATCTCCCTAACCTTCACTATATAAGCGTCTGCGTTAGACCTAATCGGTGATCAATCAATCCACACACGCGCCTACCTCCATAACCTTGCGCCGCCGCTTTCTTCTTCCTCATCCCGGCTTGTGGCGTGCACCGCAGATCGGGACAGTAGGCCTCCGGAACGCCGCCTCTCGTGAACCTGTACGGGTGAGGGGCGGTCAGGTTTTTGGGGAGCGCGACTACTGGCAACCACGACGTCGTCCGACAACTTCTTCCCGGACGTCACCAATCTCTTCGACAACCTCAACATGGGCGACCACGCAGCTGCGACCGTTGCGGCTGCTATTCAGCCTACACTGTATGTGATCCTCAACTGCCTTTTTCAGATTATGCTAGAGCTCTTTATTCTAGCGTTTGGTGTAGATGTGATATGTTTATCTCCTATAGATGTAATTTGTTTATCTACTTTGTTGATCTGCATAATTGGTTTTAGTACCGTTTGTATGATCATGTTTTATCAGTTTATTATTCGGATTAAATCATATGAATTTTTGCTTATATTTCCAACATGGACTACATGGAGCCTATTTTGTAAAAAAGTAACGTAACATATTTTACAATCTATTAGAAGACAATTTTAAAATAAGATCTAAAATGTTGCACCCGTTGCCGGAATGCGGTAATCTCAGGATGCCATGCAACATGTGTGCATGTGCACAACAAATGCAACCAACAGCCATTGTTAGTTTCCGTGAATTCATGACTTCAATTGATAATTCAACCGTAATTAGAATAGATATACTAACAATTATTAAATACATATTCTATTTAGTGTAGAACACATCTTCTCACTAGGAGAAAATTGTGGAGTTTGTCACATCCCAAAATTTTCCAAATTTTGAAATGTGAAAAATAAATAAACAAAATAAAATAATTGTTGAAATTTAGGGTGAGAAGAAACTTTTTGATTCCAATTGGAAACATCAAAACCTATTTTGGTCAAATAAAATCCTAAAAGGGATTTAAAAAGATAAACAATTAATAAAGAAAGTTTTAATAGTTGGAATCACTATTTTGGATCTTTTAATAAAAAGATTTGGTTTTCAAAAGCAAAGGTAGAATTATAAATAAGGATTATTTTAAAGAGCCAAATTAAATCTTGGCCAAGCAAATGAAATAAAATATTTTGTTTGATAAAAATAGTAAAGGTTTATTTAAATAAAATAATAAGGATTTATTAATATCCAATTTTATTTAAGTAAAGGCTCTTCCCATTTTTAAATAAACACTAAAACTTGTTAAAGTATTTTAAATAAGAATTCCAAGTGTTTTATATTTTCAAATAAAACCTACTGAAAGGTTTTAGTATTATTTAGGTTTCAAATAGAGTTTTAAAAATAAATTAAATCCTATTTCAAATAAAGACTAAGGTCTATTTATTTAATTATTAATAGATCATAAAAGAATAAAAGAATTATTTTATTTTGGACTTTGGATTATGTTGTTAAATAGAATTAAAATCAACACAAAGTTTGGTGGTGGTTTGATTTGAATTGGAGTTTGAATTATTTGTTTGAAAATCAAAACAGAAATTCTAAATAGAAAAAAAAAGCTTTCAGTATAAAAAATGAAACAAACTCAACCCTAAGCAAGGCCCAGCAAACCCAAATCGCAGCCCGACTAAACTCCCCGCGGTGAAACGTTTTCCACTCAACCTTGCACCCGCGAAGTCATTGAAGACTGGACCCCATCTCCCCTCTCTCCCTCACAGACAGCACGGCCCCACCGCCAGCGCAGCGTCATCAACCTCGCGACCAAGTCCCCTCGTTGTTTTCTGCCGCGAATCAATGGTGTTAATTCGCGTTGATGACTGAGTTATTCCTCGCCGTGACCACGCATACATCAACGCCCCTCTCCCCTCTCTCATTCGCCCCAAGCAGCATCTCCTCCCTGCCACCGGGCTGCTCCAATTTCGAGTTCGAGCATCACCGTCTCCGACGAGCCTCTGCACCAATTCCGGCCACACCTCGCCGCGCCTCGCCTCCCACTGCACGCAGACTTACCCCCCATCTCCTGGCGCATTTCCTAGTGTTGCTCGCTAGCCCGCGCATTCACCGTAGCCTCGGCAACCTCGACACCTAAGTGTGCGCTGCCGTCTGCCATCGCTCCGACGAACCCCCTGTTAAGCTCAAGACCGCCCCGAACCCTCCCGTTGATGCTCCTATAATCTACGCACTCGCACGCATCTAACTGCATGCCCCGTTCGTCTTAGCTCGCTCTCAAGCTCGCCCCGACGACCTCCAGAGACACCCGACGCCGCTGCACACTCCGGCGAGCAATCCCCTCCGTTCCTGAGCGCCCCTCGTCAAGCAGACCTCACCTTGAGCTTCGCCACACCTCTACGAGCACGGTGAGCACCTCCGTTACCCCTCTTGCTTCCTGATTCGTCGCCAATGCCATCGCCAGAGCGTGCGCCGCTGCCAGCCGCCGCTAGCGCCGCCCAGAAATGGTCTGGCTGCTGTGATCCGTTGGATATTAATCCGATGGCTAGGATAGATTCAATTAATCGAAAGGGTATGTTGGATCTGCGCCGTGCGATTTAAGTGAAATCCTGTGGTCCAGAGAGGCTGATCTGCACGAAGCGATACCGTCCAATAGAATCACGCCACGTGGATAGAGTTTTGATTTAAAACAGAAATTAGAATCTATTGGTTATGCAAACTTGTAAAACTCATAACTTTAGTTCTACAGGTCCAAATTTTGCAAATTTTATATCAATGGAATCAGAAAGAAAAATCCTAACCAACCATGTACTTTGTTTAATGTTTTGCTTCTGGAAAATTGGTTGAATTTGTAGAAACATGTGTAGGCTTATTTTGAATATAAAAATTGTTCTAGATATAATTTTAAGATGAAATCTTTGCAAATTGGATTGTTATGAACCTACTGACCATAGGAGCCAACTTATGGATTTAAAAATGTATTTTGTGAAGTTAAGGGATAAATATTTGAATTAGCACATTTCTAGTCAAATAAAAATATTGATTTTGGTTTAGAGATGATTTTTGAGTAAAACCTTTGGGAAATGATTTTAATTAAACTCTCTGACCCTAAACACCAAGTTTTGAGAATTAAAACATATTTGATGAACCCTATAAAGTTATTACTTTGTTAAAAGATATTTTCAACAACATAAAATATCACCTTAACATGATATTTAGTTTATGAGATAAAACCATTTAAAAATGGTTTTACCTCTTTAGTAAATGACCACTTTGAACCTTAAAATGTTTAGAGACTAGTAGAAACCACTTTTCCAAATAAAGCTATCTTTTGCATGCTTGCATACATGACCTTGTTTTTGTTATTTTATGTGGTGAAATGATTTGAATGCTAGTTGAATTTTTGTTTGCTTGATTGAATTGTAGTGAAGTAAGAAGAGTGTGATATTTGCAAGATCAAGAAGTGAACCAACATTCTCTACTAAAAAGGCAAGTGACACTATCATCCAAGTCCTACTATTTTCATTACACTTGGTGGATTTTTGTAACATGCATGATAAGGACTACTATATTTTATGCTATGATAAATCCTAATAGGATACCCTTATATCTTCCTTAGTGAAAACATTGTAGTTGTAGTATGCTTATCCCTGATATATATTGGGATGGGATTCATGATATGAATATATGAAGTGTTGGAAAGATATATGTTTTATATAATAAAACAAGTACTCAATGAACCACCTGGGTGGACAAGGATACTCAAGATTGGACAAGGTGGCAACAAAAGGAACCATGTTTATATGGCTATCTATTTTTGTATGTGCACTAGAAGAAAACCACCCAGGGACTTAGAGATTGAACATGTTTCTCGTACAGTGGCTTCCTTGTACAACCACATGCTAAATGGGCTCTGGCTTAGTCAACTACATAGTGGAAAACCCATGCATTGGCATCTTCGGGTTAACTAGAATTGTGTAAGGGAAATATATCCCTACATTGGTGCCTGGTTGACAAGCTAGCATTGTGTATTGGGAGGACTCCTATGGAAAGACTTTGTCACATTCTCGATATGCCAGTACTCCATTTTGGTGAGTACTTATCCAGCGGCCACTGGTGGCGTCAAGACGAGATTGTGTCATGTGGGTAAAGTGTACAACTTCTGTAGAAGATCAAAATTCTAAGTGCTTAGTCATGTCCCCGGTTATGGACAACTCTGAGCAACTAAGGCCTGAAGCTATGAAAGATATCGACATTCCAATTTCTCAAAGTTAAAACTTGATGGTGACAACAAGGGATTTGAAGAACTTGGAGTTTTCCAAGAAGTTCAGAAAGATTTGACAAAAGATCAAAACTATTTTGAAATGATAGGATAAAACTATATTGCTTTCTGCAAATGAGCCTAAACCCTACTTAGCCAAATATGCATGTATTGATAGGGTCCACTTATTTCTACATAGTAGTGAAACTTGCCAATACAATTCAAATGTATTGACCCTTGTGGCTGCAACTTATTATGTTGCAGGTTTGTTTGATGTTAAGTGTGTTGATTAGGATTACAAGTCTACAACCAACATGATTGCCTGTGGCACTTTGAAGATGAAGTACCCCATGCTATTGTTATATTCTGCTGCATTGTAATGAGATAGCCAAATGAGCTATGTAAGATGTAATAAATTATTTTATTCCTGGTTATAAAGTTGTATTATGACCTTTGTTTCTTGATATTACATCTTAACTGTGGATGCTAGCTATTGATCCAGGGACTAGCATTGTAAACACAGAGATCTCTACCTTATTAAAGGTTGGGAACCTTACAGATGGTATCAGAGCACTATGTTGCCTGTAGGATTGTAACCCTAGGATTGGACAAAACCCCTTAGAAAAATAGGAGTTGTATTTGTTCCAAAACTTACTTACAAACAATCTTGTAAACTCTTTCCTCAACCTTTTGGTTTTGATTCTACATCTCTTCCTTTTCAACTTGATGGACAAAGCCTTCACCATGACCAATGACTTCAATTTTAGTTTCACCAAAGATTTCACTAAGGACTACAAGTGAAAAACCAAGAGACATTAGTTGCCTACCAAAAACATTGATATCATGTTAGTATATGGATCATATTGACCTATGAGGTATGACTATACTAAGTTATTTATTTCAAGAAAAACTTGTTATTTGCTTCAACTCATGAGTTAAGCTCATAAGTTGATAAGTGAATAGTTATTTGTTGATTGCTTGATTGTTTGATTGAACTTGGTTGTTTTTGAGTTGTGTGTTAGGACTTCTTTAGACCTATCCATCATTACTTATACCTATCAAACCAACAGATGCCTCCCCGTCGTGCCAACCCCAACCAAAATAACAACATCACTCCTGAGATGCAGCAGATGATGACAGCTCAGACGCAGCTAATGCAGGAGATGACCACGTTCATACAGAATCAGAACAACAACAACAACAACAACAACAATAACAACAACAACAATAATCAGAATAATCCTCCAGCTCATGACATGCTCACCAGGTTTCTGAAACTTAGACCTGCAAGGTTCTCTGGAACAACTGATCCAATGGAAGCCAATGACTGGTTACGTTCGGTGAATACGGACTTAGTGACTGTTGGCTGCACCGACGAAGAAAGAGTTAGGTTTGCAGCATTTCTGCTTGAAGGACCAGCAGCAACATGGTGGGACAACTTTCAGATCACCACTCCCCTTGAAGATGTGACTTGGGATATTTTTGAGGATGGTTTCCGTACAGCTCACATCTCATCTGGAGTGATGCACTTGAAGAAAAAGGAATTCCACAATCTGAAACAACGTCACTTTAGTGTGGCTGAGTATATTGAAGAATTCAACAATCTGGCACGCTATGCACCGGATGAAGTTGATACAGATGCTAAGAAAAAGGAGAAATTTCTTGAAGGACTTAATGATGAGTTGAACCTGCAGCTAGCTGTTGCCTATGTCCCAACTTATCAATCACTCTGTGACAAAGCCACTATATTGGAAAACAAGATGAATCAAGTTGAGAACAGAAAGAGGAAGCATAAACTCAAGTATCACTCAGGATCATCACAAAAGAAGCATTCATTCAAAAAGAGCAAGGAAGATTCTAAACCACATTAGTATCACCACAACAACAATGGAAGTGATAATAATGGAAACTATACTGACAATGGAGATGATCTTGGTCAGAACCAACATGACACTTTCAGGAAGAAAGACATTAGCCAGTTGCAGTGCTATAATTGTAAGGAGCTTGGACACTATGCATCAGACTGTGCTGAGAAGAAAAAGAAAAAGGATGCTAGAAGAGCCAATGGAAATGATTCCAATGTGACCCAGAAAGGACAGGTGAACCACATTGACATGGATGGAAACTATGAAGAGATAGAAGAAGTGGATGTCAGGAATTAGATAACTCAGTTAAGTCAAATAAGGATTCCTTGTCTGGATATTAAGTGTTGAACCCATAGTCAAGTGAACCATCAATGTAACCCTATGAGACTTTATTTTAAGGGTGATAGAACCCTAGTTGCCTTGAAGCCAACTTGTAACCCTAGCCTTTCCAAATCTCGGGACGAGATTTCTTTTAAGGGTGGTAGCCTGTCACATCCCAAAATTTTCCAAATTTTGAAATGTGAAAAATAAATAAACAAAATAAAATAATTGTTGAAATTTAGGGTGAGAAGAAACTTTTTGATTCCAATTGGAAACATCAAAACCTATGTTGGTCAAATAAAATCCTAAAGGGATTTAAAAAGATAAACAATTAATAAAGAAAGTTTTAGTAGTTGGAATCACTATTTTTGGATCTTTTAAGAAAAAGATTTGGTTTTCAAAAGCAAAGGTAGAATTATAAATAAGAATTATTTTAAAGAGCCAAATTAAATCTTGGCCAAGCAAACGAAATAAAATATTTTGTTTGATAAAAATAGTAAAGGTTTATTTAAATAAAATAATAAGGATTTATTATTATCCAATTTTATTTAAGTAAAGGCTCTTCCCATTTTTAAATAAACACTAAAACTTGTTAAAGTATTTTAAATAAGAATTCCAAGTGTTTTATATTTTCAAATAAAACCTACTGAAAAGGTTTTAGTATTATTTAGGTTTCAAATAGAGTTTTAAAAATAAATTAAATCCTATTTTAAATAAAGACTAAGGTCTATTTATTTAATTATTAATAGATCCTAAAAGAATAAAAGAATAATTTTATTTTGGACTTTGGATTATGTTGTTAAACAAAATTAAAATCAACACAAATTTTGGTGGTGGTTTGATTTGAATTGGAGTTTGAATTATTTGTTTGAAAATCAAAACAGAAACTCTAAATAGAAAAAGAAAAAGCTTTCAGTATAAAAAATGAAACAAACTCAACCCATTAAGCAAGGCCCAACAAGCCCAACTCACAGCCCAACTAAACTCCCTCCGGTGAAACGTTTTCCACTCAACCTTGCACCCGTGAAGTCACTGACGACTGGACCCCATCTCCCCTCTCTCTCCCTCACAGACAGCACGGCCCCACCGCCAGCGCAGCGTCATCAACCTCGCGACCACGTCCCCTCGCCGTTTTCTGCCGCGAATCAATGGCGTTAATTCGCGTTGATGACTGAGTTATTCCTCGCCGTGACCATGCATACATCAATGCCCCTCTCCCCTCTCTCATTCGCTCCAAGTAGCATCTCCTCCCTGCCACCGGGCTGCTCCAATTTCGAGCTCGAGCATCACCGTCTCCGACGAGCCTCTGCACCGATTACGGCCACACCTCGCCGCGCCTCGCCTCCCACTGCACGCAGACTTACCCCCCATCTCCTGGCGCATCTCCTAGTGTCGCTCGCTAGCCCGCGCATTCACCGTAGCCTCGGCAACCTCGACACCTGAGCGTGCGCCGCCGTCTGCCATCGCTCCGACGAACCCCCTGGTAAGCTCAAGACCGCCCCAAACCCTCCGGTTGATGCTCCTATAATCTACGCACTCGCCCGCATCTAACTGCATGCCCCGTTCTTCTTAGCTCGCTCACAAGCCTCGCCCCAACGACCTCCAGAGACACCTGACGCCGCTGCACACTCCGGCGAGCAATCCCCTCCGTTCCTGAGCGCCCCTCGTCAAGCAGACCTCACCTTGAGCTTCGCCACACCTCTGCGAGCACGGTGAGCACCTCCGTTACCCCTCTTGCTTCCTGATTCGTCGCCAACGCTACCGCCAGAGCGTGCGCCGCCGCCAGCCGCCGCTAGCGCCGCCCAGAAATGGTCTGGCAGCTGTGATCCGTTGGATCTCAATCCGATGGCTATGATAGATTCAATTAATCGAAAGGGTATGTTGGATCTGCGCCGTGCGATTTAAGTGAAATCCTGCGGTCCATAGAGGCTAATCCGCACGAAGCGGTACCGTCCAATAGAATCACGCCACGTGGATAGTTTTGATTTAAAACAGAAATTAGAATCTATTGGTTATGCAAACTTGTAAAATTCATAACTTTAGTTATACACGTCCAAATTTTGCAAATTGTATATCAATGGAATCAGCAAGACAAATCCTAACCAGCCATGTACTTTGTTTAATGTTTTGCTTCTGGAAAATTGGTTGAATTTGCAGAAACATGTGTAGGCTTATTTTGAATATAAAAATTGTTCTAGATATAACTTTAAGATGAAATCTTTGCAAATTGGATTGTTATGAACCTACTGACCATAGGAACCAACTTATGGATTTAAAAATGTATTTTGTGAAGTTAAGGGATAAATATTTGAATTAGCACATTTCTAGTCAAATAAAAATATTGATTTTGCGTGGACAAGGATACTCAAGATTGGACAAGGTGGCAACAAAAGGAACCATGTTTATATGGCTATCTCTTTTTGTATGTGCACTAGAAGAAAATCACCCAGGGACTTAGAGATTGAACATGTTTCTCGTACAGTGGCTTCCTTGTACAGCCACATGCTAAATGGGCTCTGGCTTAGTCAACTACATAGTGGAAAACCCAAGCATTGGCATCTTCGGGTTAACTAGAATTGTGTAAGGGAAATATATCCCTACATTGGTGCCTGGTTGACAAGCTAGCATTGTGTATTGGGAGGAATCCTATGGAAAGACTTTGTCATATTCTCGATATGCTAGTACTCCATTTTGGTGAGTACTTATCCAGCGGCCACTGGTGGCGTCAAGACGAGATTGTGTCATGTGGGTAAAGTGTAGAACTTCTGCAGAAGATCAAAATTCTAAGTGCTTAGTCGTGTCCCCGGTTATGGACAACTCTGAGCAACTAAGGCCTGAAGCTATGAAAGATCTCGACATTCCAATTTCTCAAAGTTAAAACTTGATGGTGACAACAAGGGATTTGAAGCACTTGGAGTTTTCCAAGAAGTTTAGAAAGATTTGACAAAAGATCAAAACTATTTTGAAATGATAGGATAAAACTATATTGCTTTCTGCAAATGAGCCTAAACCCTACTTAGCCAAATATGCATGTATTGATAGGGTCCACTTATTTCTACATAGTAGTGAAACTTGTCAATACAATTCAAATGTATTGACCCTTGTGGCTGCAACTTATTATGTTGCAGGTTTGTTTGATGTTAAGTGTGTTGATTAGGATTACAAGTCTACAACCAACATGATTGCCTGTGGCACTTTGAAGATGAAGGACCCCATGCTATTGTTATATTCTGCTGCATTGTAATGAGATAGCCAAATGAGCTATGTAAGATGTAATAAATTATTTTATTCCTGGTTATAAATTTGTATTATGACCTTTGTTTCTTGATATTACATCTTAACTGTGGATGCTAGCTATTGATCCAGGGACTAGCATTGTAAACATAGAGATCTCTACCTTATTAAAGGTTGGGAACCTTACAGAGTTGATCTTGGCTAACAGCCGGGAAATAACTTAAGGGACATGCTACATTTAGCTCACATGGAGCCTTGATTGAGGGATTAAAAACCAAATACTTCGTTTGTTCCCTACACTTAAGTGCCTAATACATAAGAGATGTTACATGTGTTGGGGACCTCTTACCCGATACTTACCAATCACTAATCCACCCAAACATAATGTGGCACTAGAGGGTTGGAAACCCACCACTTACATGCCTGTTAGAGTGGATACTTTAGACACAGGCCGTCGGTTTCTCTAGAATTTTCTATATGTGTCCTAATAATGGCTTCCAACCTTCATGTTCGCTATGGGAGCTTAATTGTATATGTGCTATACATGGAAATTTGATGGTTTCCCTTCAATAGTGTGGTGTTGTGCAGAATACAACTCTCCTAGCTCTGTAACCATCAAGAGTGATAAGGGAACAATTCACAACAAACTTTGGATAAACTTCCTCATGATGTTTTTGCCTCGTAGATTGACAACCCCGATGATCGTGTGGTGTTTTAACTTTGCATGACAACTGCATCAAGATTTTGGTTGAATTAGGTGGTACATGTGTTGGTCTTAACCCAGTAGATGGATTATAGGGATAAAGTAAAATGGATGGCCATTACTCTCATCTATAAACATATGTCTTGATAATTTGTTAGATATACAAGAGGAAAACATCCATCATAAGTAATCTTTTGAGCTATATGAATTGACAGTATTTCTCAAAAAAAATCGATGAGAGTTCTAATTTCTCACATATTGTGATATTTCCATGTCTAAGCAAGCCTAGAGTTGAAATGATGGCAAGGGTTACAACATTAACCTATATTGCATGCTCTCGAGGGTGATCTATTGTCTCACTAGAAGGTTGGTGAGATCGTCATTGTGGCGCTATCTATACTAAACTACACCAACTTGATAACATAAATTTGATGGAGATTCTATACTACAGATCAATACCAATACAGGTTCCCTACTCAAATTTATATCTTATACCTTGGTAAATCGCAACATGTGTCCCTGCTTTCATTCAATCTTCTCATCACTACTCTTCTTCCTCCACAAAACATGGGTAGGTAGTTTTTATTGAAGGTCATTGGTTGAATATTGTGTGTGGTCCGAGTCACCAAACATCACATGATAGTTATTTGGTCGTTAGTTCTTATGTACTGGCACATATACATTGCTAGCCATCAAGACAATGTAGCCATTGCAAACTCAGGCAACAATGAAAAATTGGCATGTTGACTTATTTCCAACTCGGGATGACAAAGGAAAGACATGTCGACACACAAAACCTTTCTGTGTAACGAAAAACACATATATAAACACAAGAAGTACTTAACATTTACTGATAACTAAGGATAATCATTATACGAATTTGGATTTCGTGAGTACAATTTGAAGAGGGCCCAAAAGCATGAGGTTTATCAACGCCAACAACATGCCCTACGTTCTTGGGAAAGGATCATTAGCACGTTATTTGTCTTTACACAATACTTCTTGTTCAAGAACCAACATGAGATGTAGCTTTCCTAGGCGTAAGGAGTGTAAGTAGAACAAATACGGGTAGTGTTTGTGTTGGGAAACTTTAATGTTCATCTTCACGGGATGTGTACTGAACAAGTAACGTTGCCATTTTGATGACGCCCGTGAGTCATTTCTTTCTTCTAGTTGTTGGCTAAAACAAAGTTTTATAAACATGCTTATGAAGATGTACTTTGTGAGTATGTGAATTCAGTTATCAGTGAGTAATATTTGTTTGGTAAATAGGCGGGGCACTTAGTGATGATATTGTATTTTGTTACATCCCAGAAGAAAAAAGTAGATGGTACCTGATAGCATCAATCCTTTCTAGATCATTATATCCTCACGTGAATGAAAGATATTGCAAAGTGTATTCTATAATTGCGACAAGCAAATAACAAAGAACGAAAAAAATCATAGCAAGGAGGACACATATTCAACGTGGAAAAATCTCTTCAACAAAGAGAGGGAAAAACCACGGGCGTCAGCCAGCTAAACTTCACTATAGTGATGACGCGAACGCTGTTGACTAGAGTCCTTGAGTTACTGTAGACGTTGTTCTTGATGTCGATATTGAGGTAGACGGTCGTGATGTAGCCGTGGTTGAGGTTGTTGTAGTCATTATAGCTGAAAGCGCCATAGGCGCAAAAAAATTTGCGCGGTTAGTGTCGTAGGATTTTAGGTTTTTTATGCAGCGGTGGCAGGTTTTTGGTTGTAGGTTTTGGAGACGGCGGCCGGGGCACAACCGGCAAGGTTTTATGACGGCGGTGCCGGATCACACAGGATCAACGACGGATGCGGGTTTTTGACCAGACGCCGAGACGATTGTGTAATCGCCGTAGCAGAGCGCCGGGCTGTGGTGGCGACGGGTCTTGGACCACGTGATGTAGACCTTGGCAATGATTTTTGTTGGCGATATAGAACTTGACGAAGATCTTGATATAGTCGTACAACTTGATGGAGATGTTCGGGTCGATTAGTCCGGCTTGATCAGTGCAGATTTTGATGTCGATATAGTTGTGTCTCGAAACAGTGTAGATTTTGATATCAGTATAGTCGCATATCAAAAAAGTGTAGATCTTAATGTCAGTGTCGATGTAGCTGGCACGCGAGAGTCGGAGCAGATACTCCTTGATGCATCCCGTCCTACAGACGCTACTACATCTACCCCTAATAGCTCCCCAAGTGGACCCATGACTCGGGCCCGAGCCAAACTCCTACAAGCTAAGGTTAACTCGCTCCTGTCCTCGTGTGATTTCGATACGCCCCTGGATGGCTTGCTACTTCATACGCACACTCTGTGCATCCTCAGGTATGAAGAGAAGGACCCATGGAACAGGGAGACCACGGCGGAAGGGACCAACCTCATCCAGGCTCCAGCGGTACTAATGGGTCTGGAATCGGTACTACCGTCCCCTACTATCGCTCGCTACTAACGACTCCTACGAAAGTCCCAGGACCGCAAGCGGTACCACCGGTGCTCGAACCGGTACTACCGGTCAGCGGTACTGCCGCCCCCTACTACCGCTCGCTACTGACGACTCCTACGAAAGACCCAGGACCGCAAGCGGTACTGCCGGACCCAGGGCGGTACTACTGGTTATGACCGGTATTACCGTACTTGAGGCCGGTACTACCGGTCTTGCCTGAATCTACCCGCGCCAATTCGGCCCAACGCCATGTACCCTTTCTATATTTTCCCGTTTCGTACCTAAACTACCCCTGTTTATGTGGTTGGCCTATAAATAGCCCCCACCCTCTATTGTAAACCCTATACTTGGATAATTGTAATTTAAGACACCCCTAGAGGATCTATCAATTACTAGTCTCGTGCTCCTTGACAAGGAGCCAATTATCCCCCACAACCTCTTGGATTTTGCCTCGTGCGTTCAAGTTGTACAAGTCCGTGGGATCTCGGTGTCTCGTCCCCAAGTAGTCAAGATCTCATCAAGCCTCTCACCCCCATTGTTGGCCGTGGGAGAGTGTCTTGCCCAACGCCGATCCTAGGGATTGTGTTGGTTCGGTTGCCACCGGCGTGAGCTACCGGCTTGTATCATGTTTTCATGTGCGTGTGTGTTCATCGAGTTCTTCACGTGTGTGTGTTCGTGGATTTCATCCCCCTTCCCTTCCCACTCGCTTTCCCCCTCGATTTCCACGGGATTCGTGAAAGATCGGGCCTCCCCAAGGGGTCACCCCTAACATATTGGTATCAAGAGCAAGGTTGATCACGAATTTCCCCTCAATTTTTCTTCTATCCATCATAAATTCGAAAATCCCCCCAAAAAAAGAGCCCCAAATTGCCTTCGGATCAATCTCTGGATTTGGTGAGTTTTTCGTGGTTTTGAACCATAGAACTATTGCTTTTGGAGTCGATCTACCGTCTTCAGGTGTTCTTTGCCCAGCCTTTCTATCAGATTACCAAAAATTTGAGGTTTTTCCAGGTCGATTGCGAGGCCAGATCTGCGGCTAGCGGTACTACCGGTTGTACTTGTGGTACTACCGCATATCACCGGTACTACCGGTCGTAGCCCACAACTGACAGTTTGTCTTTCCTGTTGACGCCTCAATTTCGTTTTCTGATTGTCCTCTTTTGTTTGTTCGTGTTTCGCGTGCTTGTCGCCATACTAACAAAAGCTTCCGTAAAAACAATCATCCCGCGCTCGTCGACACCGCGACACTCGAACATCATCCCCAACATCGGTTGCAAGTCGTCAACAATACCGAAGGTATAACTTGCGCCACCTTGACAGTCCATATCTTCTTTTGTGTGTATCTATCCTATGAGAGCAACTCATTTTGTGTTTGTCTAAGCATTGTGCACTTGCCTTTGGAAAGTGAGAGTGTGAGGGAAAATACAAAAGTTAACATAGTAGTATAGAAAGGGAGAAAAAAGATTCTCAAAAAAAAGCAAAAGAAAAATAGAAAGATACATAGTCTCCCAATACAAAGAGAGTATCAAGCTTGTAAGCAAAAAGAGAGAGGAAAAAGCAGCCAAGGCAAGTGCACAAATCCGTTGATTAACCCTCTTTTGGCAAATGAGTTATGGTCTCTCCTTGCGTTGGCACGACACCGAGCTTAGTCGACATTAGGACCTTTTTGGTGCTCACTTTCATAGTCGTGCTAACCCCTTTCATCTCCACGTGTGTGTTTCCTCGTGTTTTGTAGATCGTATCCTTTGTGCTTTTGATCTTTGGTTCTTTACCACCTAGAACAATAACCTTTGTCTTGGATCGTTTCGTTTGGTTTTCCACAATCCTAACCTTCCACCAAAAAGATTTTGAGAATTGTAGTTTATTTGTGTGTGAGTTTCTTTGCGATTTCACTTTGCAAGCTCTTAGCTCTGTTGTGTGTCAATTGGTTTGATACAATCTCCAAGGTGAGGTAAAAGGCTAACTCCCCGCGTTTTCTTCTCCATATACAACCCTTGTCGGCTTTGCATCATGGACAGGAATGGCGAGTCGTCCCAACCAACACCACCTCAAGAGGAAGACACACCATACATGACAAGATGGGATCATTGGAAGGTCCGAGAAGATTTAAACTACCGTTGTGAAGCCCTTGAGCGGCGCCAAGACAAACAATTTAGCGAAACCCGAGTGGAATTGAAGAACATCGACAACCGCTCCGAAGAGGTCCAAGGACAAATGCATGCTATGCAACACAACCTCGTCCATCAAAATGAAGCTCTTGGTCGTGCTCTCGCCGCAACGGATGAAAAGCTTCAACGCCTCATTGATGGGCTCGCAAGACCGTGATCTCGCGACTCAAGCTCGTCACGGCACTCCTCGAGTGAATCAAGTTCTTCATGCCATCACGCTTCAAGGCACCAAGATGGACCCATCCTTCACTCCATGAGCTCTTCCCAAGCGGTACCATCTCCACGACACGCCGCAACGTCAATCTATGATGGTGACCTCTTCGCAAGACCTCCAAGACGTGAAGCTAACTTCCCACAACCGAGGGCACTAGTGATTCAACAAGAGAAACCTCACGTGGACCCCCAAGCCCATCATCAACGACACATCCCTCCAACAACAAGTGAAGCCTCTGAATTGGATGAACAAGTCCGCCGTTGACGTGAAGCACTCGAGGACCCACCAAGGCGTCATCAGCGACATGAACGTCAACGTCGACAACATGAGCACCATGACGAGCCTCCTCCACATCATGACGAGGGGGAGCGGCCCATTGTACATGCGGCTCGCCGTCCTCCTCACCACATGGTGCAAGACAATGCTCACCGTCATCAACCACGCCACGACCAAGAGTAGGCTCCCCAAGCTCGTCGTGAGGACCAAGCGCCTCCGCCTCGTCCTCAACCGCGCCAACAACATGAGCAAGATCCCCAAGATAGTCGTCAAGACCAAGTTCCACCACCAAATGCGGCACCACAATAACCGCAAGGGCAACGCCACCATCACCAAGCAAGACGTGAGAGCTCAGATGATGAAGATGGCCACCAAAATCATGGCAACCGCCGAAACTGGAACCGAAATGAAGAAGAAGCCTTCGGCAAGCTCAAATTCACCATTCCCAAGTTCACCAGTTCCAATGAACCCGAAGAATATCTCTCGTGGGAACTCAAGGTTGACAAGATCTTCCGCATGCACAACTATATCAATGAGAAGATGATGGTCATGGTGTCCCTCGAGTTTGATGATTATGCCAACCTTTGGAGGGAACAAGTCCAACTCGCTCGTGAAGCAAAAGAAGAGCCTCCAATCACAACTTGGCAAGATATGAAGGCTCATATGATATCTCGCTTTGTTCCTTCGCACTACATGCGTGACCTCTTTAACAAGCTTCAAACGCTTAGCCAAGGGACAAAGATCGTGGAAGAGTACTTCAAGAAAATGGAGCTCAACATGATCCGTGCCAACATTGAAGAGCGTGATGAACAAACAATGGCACGTTTCCTCAATGGTTTGAACCACCAAATCAAGCGCATCACCGAGTTCCAAAAGTACAACAACATGGTTGACCTTGTGCACATAGCAAAAAAAGGCGAACGTCAAGTGCAAGAAGACATCAAGTACAACAAGCCAAAGACGTACTTCACCTACAAGCAAGCGCCAACAACTACATCAACAGCACCAAGTGGAAGCTCATAAAGTACCACCAAGCTTCCATTCAAGCCAACACTTCCTCAAGGAAAACCGCCCCCAAGTGGCAAATACACAAAGTATGATCAACCATTCAATGGTGAGTGCTACAAGTGTGGAGGCAAAGGACACAAGTCGGCCGCATGTGGAAACAAGAAAGTTTTGTTAATCCACAACAATGGCGATGAAGAATACTTGAGTGAATATGAGTTTGATGCAAGGGTCAAGGAAGCATTGGCTAGGCAACATTTGGAAGATGACCAAGAACTACTTGTGTGTGAGCATGACGCAAGTCCATCGCTTGTGGTCACAAGGGTCTTAACTACTCAAGTCAATGAGAATGAAGACCAAAGATCAAACATCTTCCAAACTCGTGCCAGTATCAATGGGAAGTCCATCAAAGTTGCCATCGATGGAGGGAGTTGACACAATCTTGCAAGCACGGAATTGTGTGAGAAGCTCAACCTCACCATCCATCCACATAAGCATCCCTACCATATACAATGGCTAAGTGACCAAGGGTCCATCAAGATCAAGCACACCATCTCGGTAACTTTCTCAATTGGACCATACAAAGACACGGTGGAGTGTGATGTGGTCCCCATGACGGTTTGCCATATGTTGCTAGGTAGGCCGTGGCAATATGACAAGCGTGCTTTGCATAATGGTAACACAAATGCTTATACCTTCAAATGGCTTCACATGACTTGTGTTTTGCAACCAATGACTCCTAGCCAAATAATTGCGGACAATGCAAAGGCTTTAGCGAGGGCGAAAATCACAACATCACCTTGTGAGAAGAGCGGTGAGCGAGAGAACCACACTATAGTGAGTGAGATCCACAAGCCAAACTCGAGTGGAAAAAGTAAGAGCGTTCTTCTTGCCACCAAAAGTGAGATGAGAGAAGTGCAGAACAACCAATCCATCTTGCACTATGTCCTTATATGCAAGGGACTAGCGCAAGGAACTAATGACTTGACAAACGTTCCTCCTTCTTTGATGACTATTTTTCAGGAATTCCAAGATGTGTTTTCCGAAGAGCTTCCTCATGGACTACCCCCTCTTCGTGGAATCGAGCATCGCATCGACCTCATACCCGGCGCACCCCTCCCAAACCGCGCCGCGTATCCCACGAACCCGTAAGATAAAAAGGAGATAGAACGACAAATCAACCACCTCGTCTCCAAAGGTTTGGTCCAATTAAGCACTAGCCCAAGTGCGGTACCCGTGATTCTAGTCCCAAAGACGGATGATACGTTGCGGTTATGCATGGACTGTCGTCCAATAAATGCTATCACCGTTCATTATCGACATCCTATACCGCGTCTTGATGACATGCTTGATGAGTTGTGTGGAGCCACTATATTTTCGAAAATTGATCTTCGTAGTGGTTACCATCAAATACGCATGGCCTAGGGTGATGAGTGGAAAACCGCCTTCAAGACCAAACTTGGCCTCTATGAATGGTTGGTTGTGCCTTTTGGCTTATCTAATGCCCCATCCACCTTCATGTGCCTTATGAACCATATTTTGAGATCCCTCATTGGCAAGAGTGTCGTTGTTTACTTTGATGATATTCTTGTCTATAGCAAGTCACTAGAGGAGCATGTTACGCATGTTAAGGAGGTACTTCAAATCCTTCGTCATGAAAAGCTATATGATAATCTCCCCAAGTGTACTTTTGCGAAAGACAAACTAATTTTCCTTGGATTTGTTGTGTCTTCTAATGGCATTGAAGTTGATGTCTCAAAAGTTAAGGACATACGAGATTGGCCCATCCCTACCAATGTTAGTGAACTACGTAGTTTTCATGGGTTGGCCAGTTTCTACCGTCGCTTTGTGAAAGAGTTTTCTACCATTTCTTGCCCTCTCAACGAGTTGATCAAGAAAAATGTCACATTCGTTTGGGGCAAATAACAACAAAAAGCGTTTGATGAGCTTAAAAAGAGGCTAACCGAAGAACCCCTCCTTGCTTTACCGGATTTCACAAAAACTTTTGAGATCGAGTGTGACGCTAGTGGAATTGGCATTGGGGCGTCCTTATGCAAAATGGGCGTCCTATTGCATACCATAGCGAGAAACTTGATGGCGCACGCCTCAACTATCCAATTTATGAAAAAGAACTTTTTGCCTTGGTTCGTGTCCTTCAAGTGTGGCAACATTACCTTTGGCCCAAAGAATTTTTCATCCATTCCGACCATGAGTCGTTGAAATATCTTAAGAGTCAAGCCAATTTGAGCAAAAGGAACGCCAAATGGGTTGAGTTCATGGAGTCCTTTCCTTACATTGTCAAATACAAGAAAGGCAAAGAAAATGTAGTAGCGGACGCCTTGTCTCGCAAAAATACAAGCCTTGTTACGCGGCTCGAAGTAAATGTTTTCGGTCTTGATGACATCAAATCTTTGTATGCTTCCGACCCGTTATTTGGACCAATTTTGGCGAAGTGTTCAATAGAGAAAGGATTTGATGATTTCTATTTGCATAAGGGTTTTCTATTCAAACAAAACAAGCTTTGCATTCCGAAGTCGTCTCTCCAAATTTTGCTTCTTCAAGAGTCCCATGGTGGAGGCCTTATGGGTCACTTTGGCCGTGACAAGACATACGAAATGCTTGCCACTCACTACTATTGGCCAAAGATGAAGCGCGACGTGGACCGCCACGTCCAACGATGCACTACATGTATCCAAGCTAAGTCTAAGTCTAACCATTTTGGTCTTTACATGCCATTACCTATTCCTCATGCACCTTGGTGAGACATTAGCATGGACTTTGTGTTAGGTTTACCTAGATCTAAACATGGTCATGATTCTATATTTGTGGTTGTGGATCGTTTTTCCAAAATGGCACATTTCGTTCCGTGCCACAAGACCGATGATGCTTCACATGTAGCAAATTTGTTTTTCAGGGAAATAATCCGTCTTCACGGTGTACCATGAACAATCGTCTTCGACCGCGACGTCAAATTCATGAGCTACTTTTGGAAGACACTCATGGCCAAGCTCGGCATCAAGCTCCTATTCTCATCCGCCTCGCATCCTCAAACCGATGGCCAAACTGAGGTCGTCAACCGAAGCCTCGGCACACTTCTCCGCGTGTTGATAAAGAAGAATCTTAAAGATTGGGAGGAATGTATCCCACATGCCGAATTCGCCTACAATCGCGCAAAGCACTCCACCACCATGATGAGACCGTTCATGATCGTCTATGGATTCGAGCCTCTCACCACGCTCGACATATTACCTCTTCCTCTACACGACCGCACCAACATGGATGTTGACAAGCGTGCCCAAGCAATGAAAAAGCTACATGAAGACACAAGAACTACGATCGAGCAACAAGTCCTTCGCCAAGCATCAAGGCTAAAAAAGAACAAGAAAGAGATGATCTTCGAAGAAGGCGACCTTGTGTGGATACACTTGAGTAAAGACCGCTTCCCCAAGGATCGCGCCTCCAAACTCAAGCCAAGAGGTGATGGACCGTTCAAAGTACTCAAGAGGATCAACAACAATGCCTACATCATCGACATCCCAACATCAAAGTACCTTGTGAGCCCAACGTTCAATGTCAAGGACCTTTCACCCTTCCATGGAGATGATGATGTTGAGAAGGTTGAAGAGTCGAGGACGACTCTTTCCCAAGGGGGGGAGCTGATGCAGCCCGTCCTACGGACGCTACTACATCTACCCCTAATAGATCCCCAAGTGGACCCATGACTCGCGCCCGAGCCAAACTCCTACAAGCTAAGGTTAACTCGCTCCTGTCCTCGTGTGATTTTGATACGCCCCTGGATGTCTTGCTACTTCATACGCACACTCTGTGCATCCTCAGGTATGAAGAGAAGGACCCATGGAACAGGGAGACCACGGCGAAAGGGACCAACCTCATCCAGGCTCCAGCGGTACTACCGGGTCTGGAACTGGTACTACCGGTCAGCGGTACCACCACCCCCTACTACCGCTCGCTACTAATGACTCCTTCGAAAGTCCCAGAACCGCAAGCGGTACCACCGGTGCTGGAACCGGTACTACCGGTCAGCGGTACTACCGCCCCCTACTACCGCTTGCTACGGATGACTTCTACGAAAGCCCCAGGACCGCAAGCAGTACTGCCGGACCCAGGGCGGTACTACTGGTTATGACCGGTACCACCGGACTTGAGGCCGGTACTACTGGTTTTGCCTGAATCTACTCGCGCCAGTTCGGCCCAGCGCCATGTACCCTTTCTATATTTTCCTGTTTCATACCTAAACTACCCCTATTTATGTGGCTAGCCTATAAATAGCCCCCACCCTCTATTGTAAACCCTAGACTTGGATAATTGTAATTGAAGACACCCCTAGAGGATCTATCAATTACTAGTCTCATGCTCCTTGACAAGCAGCACCAATTATCCCCCATAACCTCTTGGATTTTGCCTCGTTCGTTCAAGTTGTACAAGTCCTTGGGATCTCGGTGTCTCGTCCCCAAGTAGTCAAGATCTCATCAAGCCTCTCACCCCCGTTGTTGTCCGTGGGAGAGTGTCTTGCCCAACGCCGATCCTAGGGATTGTGTTGGACCGGCTGCCACCGGCGTGAGCTACCGGCTTGTATCATGTTTTCGCGTGTGTGTGTGTTCATCGAGTTCTTCGTGTGTGTGTGTGTTCATGGATTTCATCCCCCTTCCCTTCCCACTCGCTTTCCCCCTCGATTTCCACGGGATTCGTGAAAGATCAGGCCTCCCCAAGGGGTCACCCCTAACACGCCTAGTCCTCACAAGAAAAATAGTGTATACATGGATATTGGAGTCTCGTGTGCATCCACATGCGAACGTGGAGCTCCTTGCATAGGGAGTTGAGCTGCATGCGTGTGGGCTCTTGTGTCGTGCGCATCTGTTGCTCCGGTGTTCGCACAGTCGGGAACGTCGGCTGCTGGGATACGGCAACGGATTGCCATATTCACCTTGTTGCAAGGATTCTCCAAGCCCGCCAAGATTCTTGATGGGTCCTTCCATTGGAGTCATGGCCACCTCACACGTAGCGCTCTAGCAAATAAATCAGTGTTGAGAAGCCCGAGGCCACCAAGATTTTTTGGCTGACACATCGTGTCCTAGTTCACCTTGCACTTGCCTCCGGAAACCTTGTCGGTGGCCTCCCAAAGGAAGGAAAACTCAATATTCTTTATGCTATGTAAGGTGCCGGCAGGGATGACGAGAGGGATCAAGTGGTAAACCGATTGGGAAGGAAGAACGGACATGACAAGAGGGGTGTGGCCCGCCGTCGTGATGAACTTGTCGTTCCAAGTAGAAATTTTCTGTCCTGCCTTATCCACAAGGTGTTGAAAGCCGTCTTTCCACAAACACCCTATAGAAAGGGGCATGCCAAGATACTTCATGGGGAAAGAGGTCCGCTCCAACGGTAGGCCATCGAGGACCTCATGGATGTTAACCTGGCTGCAGCAGATAGGGCTGACGGCGCTCTTTTGGAAGTTGGTGCAAAGCCCGGTAACCTCTCCAAAATTGTGTAGGATAGCTGAGAGGTTCCGAATATCCTCCTTGTAAGGAGCCACAAAAAGTGCCGCATCATCCGCATAAAGGGACGTCCTCAGAACAGCCCCACGTCTCCTAATCTTGTGAAGTAGCCCGAGAGAGGTTGCCAGGTTAAGAACTTGGGAAAGCGGGTCGATGGCAAGGACAAAAAGAAGTGGAGAGAGTGGGTATCCTTGATGTAGCCCACGACCATGCTTGATGGGGGTTCCGGCAACCCCGTTTAGAAGGATCCGAGATGAAGAAGTGGCAAAAAAGGGCGGCAATCCAATTACGAAATCTACTCGGGAAGCCTCGTTTTTGGAGGACGTCAAGAATGTAATCCCATCACACCGAGTTGAAAGCCTTACGGATATCCAGCTTGAAAAATAGTGTCGGTGTTTGATACGTCCAATTTGCATCACTATTCTCTATCATATTTTACTGTTATTCATTGATATATTTTCACATTAAGAGATGATACTTATGTTGTTTCATCTATTTTTGCATCTTGGATGATTCTTGGAGGATGAACTGCTAGAGTCAGGATTCTGATGGAAAAGGCGGTGTTTGGATGCAATTTTCGCGAAGATCAGAAAATACATGGAAAATCCTATTTTTATAGAAGACGAAGGAAGCCAGAAGGAAAGGCTGAGATGGGCCACAGGGGGCCCACACCCCTCCCATGCACGGGCCACCCTGGCCCAGCTCCTGCTCCGCCCTTTCGCCTATATCGTCTCCTTGAAACCCTAATACACAGGGGGCGACCACAGAAATATTTCACCGCCTCTGCAGGGCGGAAACTACAAAGAGAGAAAGAGATCTCTAGCAGACAGATTTCTGCCGGGGAAATTCCTTCCCGGAGAGAGGAAATCATCGCCATCAACACTGTCATCAAGCTAGACTTCATCCGGATCATCATCATCATCCACACCACCATCTCCACCAGCACTATCATCAACACTCCATCCCGCTGTAACAATTGTGTTGAATCTTGCATAGTTCTTAGGGGAAACTTTCCCGGTGTTAATTACTTTTGTAGTTGATGCTTGTGAGTGGAACCATTGAATTATTGTTTATGTTCAGATTGTTATTCATCATCATATCATCTCTGATCTTGATCCATATTATGTCTCGTGAGTAGTTCGTTTAGTTCTTGAGGACATGGGAGAAGTCATGTTGTTAGTAGTGCAATTGTGTTGAGGTATTATTCAATGGATTGGTATTTAAGTTGTGGTGCTATTCTTCTATTGGTGTCATGTGAACGTCGACTACATGATACTTTACCATTTATGGGCCTAGGGTAATGCATTGTGTAATTGGCTACTAATTGTGGGGGTGCCGAAGTGACACAAACCTGAACCCCTGTTAGGAAACCTTTGCACAAGGGAGTGTAGGATCTTAGAGTTTAAGGTTGTGGTTAGGTTTTTAACTTAGTTACTTTCTTGTAGTTGTGGATGCTTGTAAGGGGTTTAATCACAAGTATGTATTAGTCCAAGTAAGGTCGGTACATTAGCATAGGTTCACCCACACAACACTTACCAAACCAAGGAAGATTAATCAACTATATGAAACGAAAGCACTTGACAGTATTCCCATGTGTCCTTGAGAACGTTTGGTCCTCATAAGTAGTACAACCGGCTTGTCCTTTGCTAAGAAAGAATTGGGCCACTCGCTGCAATTATTTGTTGCCTTTTATTTACTTGCACTTTATTTCTTTGCCTTATCAAAAAACCCTAAAAATCTGTTTGCTAAGTATTTACAGAGATTTCCTGCTCCAAACCACTAGTCAACACCTTCTGCTCCTCGTTGGGATCGACACTCCTATTTATCAAAAGTACTACGATACACCCCCTATACGTGTGGGTCATCAAGACTATTTTGTGGCGCCGTTGCCGGGGAGTGAAGCGCTATTGAAGAGTGGAACTGGTAAAGGAAACTTCTACTACGAGTATTATTTTTATTTCTGTTTGTTACTTTGCTTCCAATATGGATAACCCACTTTGTTTCCTGTTTGGGAAAGCTACTACCACTTCTAGGGTAGTAGATGAACCACCACCTGTTGAGATAGATCCTTTTAAGACACCTACAAGAATTGTTGATCGTGTTATGGATAATTATTATTATGGGGATGGAACTGTCCATCCTGGTGATCACTTTCTTTTGATCCATGAATTATGCGGGTTGTTTCAGTGTGCATGTATCACAACGGAACAAGTTAATAAGAAGTTGCTCTCTATATCATTGAAAGGAAGATCTTAAGAATGGTATAAGCTGCTGAAGAATGGACAATCTATGTAATGGGAGGAAATAGTACCTCTCTTTTATTCTAAATTCTATCCTCCCAGTGAGATTCATAAGGATAGGAACCAAATATATAACTTGTGGCCTCGTGATGGAGAGAGTACAACCCAAGATTGGGGGAGATTGAAGTTACTAATGCTTAAATGTTCTATTCATGAACTCCCTAATAATATTATTATCAATAACTTTTATGCAAGGATTTCTCTTCATGATAAAGATTTATTAGATGCTTCTTGTGCTGGATCATTCACACGTATGAAGGAAGAAGCTAAATGGGATCTTCTAGACCGTATTCAAGAGAATGTTGAAGCATGGGATAATGACAAAGGAAGAAAGTCAGGTATAAATTATGATTATGAATGCAGGGAACTGATGACTTTCATGATATTAGTACTGAGTATGGTATTGATTCTCAAGTTCTTGCAAATTTCTTTAAGGCCTTTGCCTCTTATATTGAAATTCCCAAAAAGGAGTGGAATAAGTACCATGCACCTTATAAAACTATTGTTAATCATGTTCCTATTAGAAACACTGAAGTTTGTACTGTTGATCCTGTTTTGCCTGAACCTTCTATTGAGAAAATACCTTTCCCTGCTAAGGTAAAGGAACATTCTATTATAGCTAATGTGGTTAGCAAAAGTACAAAGAAAGCTGTTGAACCTGATGAACAAATAAATATTGAACCTGTAGTAGCCATTGTGAAAGATCTTGTCACTTAAAATGTAGAAGATGGGCACATTATATTTTGTGAAGATGCTTCTAATATTGTCTCTCATCCTAGTAAATCTAGGAAAGCTAGTGTCCATGTGCTTTCTGTTAGAATTGGTGATCATTGCTATTATGGTTTATGTGACATTGGTGCTAGTTCTAGTGCTATTCCTTATGAGCTTTACAGGGAAATTATGCATGAAATTGGTCCTTTTGAACTTGAGGACATTGATGTGTTTATTCACCTAGATAATAGAGAGACAGTCTGTCCAATTGGCATTGTAAGAGATGTGTAAGTTCTTTGTGGTAAGATTAAATATCCTGCTGATTTTCTAGTACTTGGTAAGGAAGATAGTAAAACTTGTCATATCATTTTTGGTAGACCTTTCTTGAACACTTGTGGAGCTATTATAGATTGTAAGAAGGATAAAGTTTTAACTAAATTTGATGGAGAATCTTATGAGTTTAATTTTTTCAAATTTGCTAAAACTCCTTATGAAAATGAATTGCCTAATGAGGATTTCAGGGTTGAACAACTTTCTGCTATTTCTCTTGCTCCTAACAATGCCTTGTAGCAATACTTGGACGATCATGAAAGTGAGGTCTTCATGGAATAAAGAAATGAGATTGACGAGATTTTCCTTCATCAACCTGAGATGCTTAAGCATAACCTACATGTGGAAGATTTGTGTACCACACTACCACCTAAAGGGGGTCCTGTCTTAAATTTAAAACCTTTACCTGATGATCTTAAATATGCTTATCTAGACGATAAGAAAATATATCCTATTATTATTAGTTCTAAACTTTCAGGAAAGGAAGAGGAAAGATTATTGGAAGTATTGAAGAAACACCGAGGAGCTATGGGGTATACTCTTGATGATTTAAAATGGATTTCCTGTACTATATGTCAGCATGCTCTTAATATAGAACCTGATGCAAAGCAAGTTGTTGAACATCAATGTTGTTTAAATCCTAAGATGAAGGAAGTGGTAAGAAATGAGGTATTAAAACTTCTTGATGTTGGTATAATTTTCCTATTGCTGATAGTAATTGGGTTAGTCATGTTCATTGTGTCCCTAAGAAAGGAGGAATAACTGTTGTGCCTAATGAAAATAATGAGCTTATACCTCAAAGATTAGTGGTTGGTTATAGGATGTGCATTGATTTTAGAAAGGTGAATAAAGTCACTAAGAAAGATCATTATCCTCTGCCTTTTATTGATCAAATGCTAGAAAGGTTGTCTAAGAAGACTCACTTTTGTTTTCTTGATGGTTATTCTGGGTTTTCTCAAATTGCTGCGAAAGCACAAGACCAAGAGAAAACCACTTTCACACATCCCTATTGAACTTATGCTTATAGGCGTATGCCTTTTGGTTTATGTAATGCTCCTTCTACTTTTCAGAGATGTATGTCTGCTATCTTTCATGGTTTTTGTGAAGAAATTGTGGAAGTTTTCATGGACGATTTCTCCGTCTATGGAACTTCTTTTGATAATTGTTTGCACAACCTTGATAAAGTTTTGCAGAGATGTGAAGAAACTAATCTTGTTCTTAATTGGGATAAATGCCACTTCATGGTTAATGAAGGGATTGTTCTTGGACACAAAATTTCTGAAATAGGTATTGAAGTAGACAAAGCCAAAGTTGAAGCAATTAAGAAAATTCCTTGTCCTAGGGATGGGAAAGGTATTCACAGTATCCTCGGTCATGCTGGTTTCTTGCCGAGCAGCTACGTCCCAGTGGCATGCCCCATCACGCACAGCATGATCATGCCAGTCTGCACTATCAACCTATTCGTCGGCTTCACCAATGTAATCACCTCGGAGGACTCGGCTCGCATCCGTGAGTCGCCACCGCACGATCGGCTCTCCGAGAGCCAGGTCCGCACCATCCACCGCCTCGTCTCCGAGTACGGCTCGGCCAACAGCAACGTGGCCGAGACCAGCGTAGCTGCAGACGATGCGGCCCTCACCGATGACGCTGATTCGACGACCCCGGCGTCGAACGCCAGATCCATTGTCGTCGCGTCGCCCGCGGGCTCCATCACCCAAGTATGCAACATGGGGGACTTCGAGGATCCATCCATTCTCAGGATCTTCGAATCCGTCTCAGGGTCGGAGAACTCTGGTGACCTCCATGCCGGATCGGGTCGCTTTGTTGCGACCTACATGGCGAGCGACACGAGCGCCCCGTAAGACCCCTTCTCTACACCGATCTCGCCGACCGCGACGGTGACGGAAGTCGAGGAACTCCGCCTTCGACTGGAGGAGGCGGTCCGCAAGGAACAGGCCGAACGTGAATTTTTTTTGCCTCGAGAAAGTAACGACGCAGGAGCTCTCACTCTGCCACCAGCGCCGCATCAGGTCGCGCCTGAACCCCACCGTTTAGGGTCGCGCCCTGAACTTCAACGACGAAAACGACCCGGCCCGCATGGCCGGCCGCGTGGCCTATGAGAATGCGCCACCAGGAGGAAGTGCCCGGCCGCCACCGGGCGCAATGGCGAATGGCGCTCCCCAACCGTAGCCCGGTCTTACACCCCCTCCGGATCAATCAAGGATCATGATCTCCCCACAAGAGAGGGACATGAACGGCCTCCCGTTGTTCTCCACTCCAATGGACAACGTCATCGCGAGTCGAGCCACGGTCGATAGCATCAACGTGACGGGTGAAGGCGTATTGCAGATCCACTATGCCAAGGCCCTACTCGCCAAGGCCGTCGAGTAGCAAACCGCAGGCGCCGATTCGCGGGGGGCGCAGGTACTCCCACTCTTCAGGAAGTAGGGCGTCCTCGAGCGGCCGCCCAACTATGGAAAATACTCTCAATTGCCCACCTCCTAAGCCCCTGCAGCTCTAGCCGCGACCCGCGAACGCGGCACTCGACCGATGAACAACATGGTCGCTGCCAACGGGCAGCCAGTCGACGCACATACCCACATCATCAACAACCAAAGCTGGCACGCACGCCAGCCCAACGACCTGAGGCACACCCTCACGAACCGCCGCGACAGCGAACCAAGGGGCTCCCTCAGCCGGGTCGGCCTTCAGTGCTTCGGGCCAATGATCCAAGGCGAAAAATACCAGGCGAACTTCAAGGCGCCAAAGGAGATCGAGAAGTACGACCCCTCCGTGTGGCTGGACACATACCTCATGGCGATGGGAATCGCCGGTCACACCGACCTACTCGCCGCTCACTACCTTCCCCTGATGATGGAGGGAGCGAGACGCCAATGGATCAACACCCTCCCTGCAGACAACATCGACTCCTGGGAGGATATGCGCGACGCTTTCGTCAGGCATTTCGAGGGTTCCTACACCTGCGCCACCACCATCGAGGACCTGGAGCGATGCGTCTAGACCCCGCAAGTCAACTCATAGCTGGGTCCAGCAGTGGTAGGACCTATGGTTCAATGTGGTCGGCATGCACCTGGACACGGCGATACATTGCTTCAAGACCTCGTGCCGCTACGAGCCCTTGGTCGCCAAGCTCAAGCAGGTGTACAAGACACTCGATAACATACCGGACCTTCTCGAGATCGCTAATCGGTATGCAGAGGAGGACCTGAACCAAGAAATCAACGACGAATCGGGAGGAAATCGACGCCCGAGCGGCCACGACAATGGAATGCGACCCGAGCTACGCTATAGAAACACTCGCCTCACCGGCAAGCTCCGCGGTGATGGGCGGGTCGACTTCGTCGCCAACGCCAGCTACGCGCCATGCGAGCCCAAATGCTTCTGTCGCGATGGAGGCCAGCACCACGACAGCGGAAACTACAAGGCGAGGCTGAAATTCGACCCTGCGGCTCTCCTTAACCAGCCCTGTGTGTTTCACAACAGGGAGGGGAAGCCCGCCACGCACTCAACCGCTGACTGCCACTCCCTGAAGGAGATTGAGAAGGCACGACGCGCATGAGAAGACCCCAACAACCACCCGCCGAACGGAGGGGCATTCGGCAACAACGTCGGATCGCTCCACACCTTCACTGGTTTCAGCACCAAGCACGAGAAGAAGGTCATTGCCCGCGCCGTCGCCGTCAACGAGGTATCCCAAGTCGACGTCCCCATCTTCCTCAACTGGTCCAAGCAGCGGATCACCTGGAGCCGTGAGGACCACTCGTCGTGGATCGAATATCCGGGACGAGTCGCCTTGGTTGTAAAGCCCAAAGTGGGCGACTATTTGCTCCCCAAGACGCTGATGGACGGCGGGAGCTCTATCAACATCCTCTACTTGGATACATTCTGGCGAATGCGGCTCCCGCAGTCGATCATCGAGATGACCTACACCACCTTCCACGGCATCATCTCCGGTCAGAAGCTGTACCCAATCGGCAAGGTGACGCTGCCAGTCACCTTCGGCACACCAGCAAACTTCCGCACCGAGCGGATCGTCTTGGAGCTGGTGCCCTTCAATATCCCATACCATTGCGTGTTGGGGCGGCAAGCGTTCGCCAAGTTCATGGCAGCGCCACATTACGCGTACAACGCGATGAAGCTCCCAGGGCCGTGCAGTATCATCACTGTCCACGGCGACCCTGACATGGCCGCGGAGTGCAAGGCCAAGGGTGCCAAGCTCGCCGACACCGTCATCGCCGCAGAAGCCAATCACGTGGAGGAGCTTGCCAAGTACACGAGTGGGGTCAACAATGACGACCCCACAATACTCAAGAAGCCTAACTCGGAGAACGGCGGCTCGACCGCATTCGAGGCTACCACGCACACGCGCTCCGTCAAGATGGTCCCGGGCAACTCTAGCCAGACGGTGATGATCACGACAGGCATGAGCCTAGCATAGGAAGGCGCGCTCATTGAGTTCCTCCGTGAGAATCACGACATCTTCACATGGAATCCATATGACATGCGTGGTGTCCCGAGGGAACTCGCTGAGCACAAACTCAACGCCGACCCCAAAGCGCGACCCATCAAGCAGTCGCTGTGGCCCTTCAATGAAGAGCGCCGCCGAGCAATCACCGAGGAGGTGCAGCGTCTACTCGCTGCAGTCTTCATACGGCCAATCAAGTACTCCAAGTGGCTGGCAAACCCAGTCCTGGTCGAGAAGAAGAACGGAACCTGGAGAATGTGTATCGATTACACAACCTCAACAACGCCTGCCCCAAGGAGCAGTTCGTCCTCCCACAGATCGACCAAATCATCGACTTGACCGCGGGCTCGGAGTTGCTATGTTTCCTTGAAGCCTACACCGGTTACAACCAGATCAAAATGGCAGTCGAGGACGAGGAGAAGATGGCGTTCATCACGCCATTCGAAGCATTCTGCTACACCACCATGACGTTCGACCTCAAGAACGTCGGAGCGACCTACCAGAGGTGCATGCAGGAGTGCCTTGCAAGACAAATTGGCCGCAACATCCACGTCTACATCGACGACGTGGTGGTGAAGTCCACTCGCCAGGGCGATCTACTCGCCGACCTGGCCGAAACCTTCGCAAATCTGCGAAGGTACAAGATCAAACTCAATCCAGGAAAGTGCACCTTCGGTGTACCCACTGGACATCTTCTGGGTTATGTAGTCTCTAAAAGAGGCATCGAGGTAAACCCCACCAAGATCAACACGATCGCTCGGCTCGGCAAGCCCGAGTGCCTCCGCAATGTCTAGAAGCTGGCCGGACGAGTCGCGGCTCTCAGTCGCTTCATCCCCCGGCTAGGCGAGAAGGCAATGCCTCTCTACTGCCTAATGCGCAAGAATCCCACGTTCCAATGGGACAAGGAGACAGATGACGCGCTCCACGCACTCAAGGAGGTGCTACTCGCGGCCCCGCTACTCGCCGCCCCGTAGACAACGAGCCCATGCTCGTCTACGTCGCGGCCTCCGAACAAGTCGTCAGCGCCATCATGGTCATCGAGCGACCAGAAGAGGGCAAGGAGCGCTCGGTGCAGCGACCCGTCTACTACATCAGCGAAGTCCTCACCGAGTCGCGCCAGTGCTACCGCAGTACCAGAAGTTGGTATATGCGGTCTTCTGAGCCCAGCGGCGACTGCCGCACTACTTCCAGGAGCACCCAATTACGGTCGTCTCCTCAGTGCCATTGCAGGCCATCATCCGCAACCACGAGGCGACTGGGAGAGTCGCCAAGTGGGCCGTCGAGATCAAAGTCCACAACATCAGGTACGAGCCCCACAAGGCAATCAAGTCGCAGGCCTTGGTGGACTTCCTCGCCGACTGGGAGGAGGCACAGCAGCCGGAGAAGCTGTCGTACCTCCACTACTGGTCGCTACACTTCAACGGGTCCAAGAACACAGACGACATAGGGGCAGGGATCGTCCTCACGTCTCCCAAGGGCGACAAGCTGTGCTACGTCATGTACCGCAACTTCACCCCCTGCACCAACAACATGGCCGAGTACGAGGCCCTCCTCCACGGCATGCGAGCAACCAAGGATATGAACATCAACCGCCTGCGCTGCTATGGTGACTCCGATCTCGTCGCCGGACAAGTCGCCGGCACCTGCAACGCCGTCTCCCCCACCATGGCAGCTTACCGCCAAGCAGTGGACCAGCTGGGGGGCCACTTCGTCGGCTACTCCATCAGTGGATCGACCGGTGTAAGAACGAAGAGGCCGACGCCCTCCCTCGCATCGGGTCGGCTCGTCTCGCGCCACCCACTGGTGTCTTCCTCGACACCATCACCAAGCCGTCTGTCTCTCCCCCGAGGGAGATCGACATCGGGATACCACTAACCAGAACTAGCCCTGGTCGCCATGGTCGCCGAACCAAGCGACTAGACCGCTTCATACGTCGCCTACCTAGAGGGAGGGACCCTAACCACAGAAGAGACGGAGGCCCGCATGATAGTACGCCGCTGCATGTCCTTCGGCATCATCAACGGCGAGCTCCACAAGCGCAGCGTGACCGGCGTGTTCCAATGTTGCATACAACCCGCGGAAGGTCGCAAAATCCTCCAAGACATCCACGCCAGTGACTACGGCCACCACGCTAGCGCTCGATCCCTGGTCGCCAAGGCCATGCAACATGGCTTCTACTGGCTCACCGCACACGCCGACGCGGTCGACATCATCAAATGGTGTGTCGGCTGCCAGAAGTACGCCAACCAGACCCACGTGCCATGCTCGGCACTAAATACCATCCCCATCACCTGTCCATTCGCCATATGGTGCATGGACATGGTAGGCCCCTTCAAGAAGGCCCCCTCCAGCTACACCCACCTCTTAGTCGCAGTCGACAAATTCACAAAATGGGTGGAGGCCAAGACAGTTCGCAAGTGTGACGGGAAGACCGCCGCCAAGTTCCTACGCGAGCTCATCTATCACTACGGGTTCCCGCACAACATCATCACGGACAACAACACCAACTTTGCAAAAGGGGCCATGGCCGAATTCTACGAGGAACACAACATACGACTCGACCTTGCCTCAGTCGCCCACCTGGAGTCCAACGGTCAGGCGGAACATGCCAACCAGAGCATCCTCCACGGCCTGAAGCCACGACTGCAAGTTCCCCTCGAGCGAACCCAGGGTGCTGGGTCGAAGAACTCCCCTCGGTCATCTGGGGCATCCGCACCTCCATCAATAGGTCGACGGGCTTCACCCCCTTCTTCATGGTGTACGGCGCCGAAGCCGTCATGCCGACCGACCTCGAGCACGACTCACCGCGAGTCGTCAACTATGTGGAGGCCGACAACGAGCTCGCACGCCAAGACAGGGTCAACTAGCTTGACGAAGCTTGCGACCTAGCTCGTTCCCGTACCGCCATCTACCAGCAAGGACTCCGCCGCTACCACAACCGCCGAGTGCAAACTCGCACCTTCCAGGAAGGCAACCTGGTCTTGGACAGGAAGGGCATGCACAAGCTCTCTCCCCCATGGGAGGGACCATTCGCCATAGGGAGAGTCCTGGGCAATGATGCCTACTAGCTCATTGATGTCCGAGGCGATGGACATCTCGACGTCAAGCGTCCATGAAATGTAAACCTCCTACAGAAGCTCTACACTTAGAACTCCAACATGTACTCCCCGCTATGAAATAAAGAAGATCGATTCACACAAATTGTGTCCACTCTCCGTATCTTGTGCCACTCGCACTCATAAGAACAGCGTCACGCTAACCGCGGAATTCAACCTTTGGTACACGACCGGTACGGCTAAGTAGTGCGATACAAGGGCACCGACCAAATTCGGGCCTTGTGTTGTCCACAAAAACGCCAACCCGGAGCCCCATCGGAGTCGCCTCGCTTGACTGGCTTGCCGGGCCAAGACAACTCCACTCGCTTCTCACAGCGAACCAGTCCTCCACATCCTTGGCGCAACGACTCGAACGGTTAAGTACCACGCTCGGGGACTGACGCCAGTCTAAACCCATGCGGCCAGGGAAAACACCAAGTATGAGAGCACATCCTGGAGTCGCCACGCGACTGATTCTCTGAGTCAGGTGGAGCGACGCGCCAAGTACAAAAGCGCCTCGTCCTCACCTACCTTGGGCATGCGACTAGACCAGCTAAGTACCACGCTCGAGGACTCGTCCAACCGACCCCGTCCGCGCTCGGGAAAATGGCTAAGTATATAGCACCCCTTGGGGTCGCCACACTACTGGCTTTCCAAGCCACGGCGAGTTGACCTCAACTAACTAACAGTATAACAATAAAACATACACAAAAGAAACAAGGTAAACCCCACAAAAGGGTGGACGCCCTCAGGGACTCGCACAACCCAACAATTCATAATCAAGTTAACACTGGCAAAAGCATCCATGGATTCCTTATGGCAACAAAATTTGTTCGCTTACAAGGGCAGGCACATTTTTCCTTACAACTGATGCCACTCGAAAAACTCTCCAACTCCGCAGGCTTGGACGACGACGCGCCACCGCCCTCACGGAAACGGATGAAGGGAACCCACGGGTTCAATGGGTACGTCGTCAGAGCGCCCGCCATGACCGCTCGGAACAGCTTCTCCACCTTGAAGTCGCGCTTCGCCGGCTCGGGGTCGTTGGGGGCAACGATCGTCTCCTGATACGGAAGAAGGTCACCCATCACCAACACCCGTTCGGAGTAGACCGCAGCCCGGTTGGTCAGCTTAAGCACGTCGGAAATCTCGACCGCACCCGTCGACAAAGGGTACCCGCTGGTGACGTCATCAAGGTCGAAGTCATCGGGGAAGTGCGCGAGCCCGAGGCTCAGCGCAGTCGTAGCCCCACGGCAGAAAGCCGACCACGACATGAACTCCACAACCGCCGAAGCCTTCTCCAAGTAGCGCCAGACCTCGGTGAGCTCGCTGGGGATCACCTCCATCGGTGAAATCTCCTGAGGGTACGCCCGAATGCAAGTCACCAACAGAGCGGCAGAGTCCACCAACATGGTGACACACTACCGCGCATCGTACGACTATGCTTCGGTTTCATCATCCAGAATCTTCCTTGCAAAGCACAAGAAGCTCACAATCAGAAGGGCGCACAAAATAAAAACACAGAGGCGACCCGCGCACTTGGGGACTCGCCAGAACAAACACACGAAGGTCAACGGAGCTCACCTATCAACGGACGACAGATCCCCGTAACGAAGTCCTGCAGACCCGAGAAGTCAGTTTGCAGCGCGGCAACGAGTGCATCCGACACCTTCCGCTCCTCGGCAGCAGCAGTGACGTCCGCTTTAGCTCTCGCGTCCACCGATGTCGCCTCCGCCTTTGCGGCTTCGAGCTCTCGCTCCAGCTCGACCACCCGCATCTCCGCGGCAGATAATGATGACTGGGCAGCCGTCAAGTCAGTCGCAGGGACCAGACCCTCGCAAGCCTTCTCCGTCGCGGCCGCATGACCTTCTGCACAAACATAAGCATGAGTACAAAATCATACAAACAACCCATGGAGAAGGACATCTCAAGTTCTTACCAGCAGCCGCTTGAAGTTGTTCGTTCAATTCCCGCATGGAGCGGAATTCCCTCTCCAGCCGATCCCTGGCGGCCAGCCGCTCCGCCGACTCGCGCTGGAGACCCTGCACAGATATGGCAAACGTCAACAAAGAATCACAAGACTTCCTAAGTGCCTAGTCGCTGAAATTCAGCGACTAGCCACTCGGGGACTGGACAATGAAGAAATTTCCTAAGCGCCCAGCCACTGAAGTTCAGCGACCAGCCGCTCGGGGACTGGATATTGAAAGTCAGCAAAAAAGTAAGAATCTACCCGTCGAAACTCAGCGGCCAGATCCTCGGGGACTGGACATACCTGGATGGCCGCACCCAGCATGATGTGCAGCTCGACCGCGTCCACCGACGGGATCACAAGAGGTGTGACCCCGTGACGCTGTTCAACCTCGGAGCCCAAAACATCGGGCGTCTGGGCCGACTGTGCCGACGAGCTCGCATTAGAGGCCCTCGCCACAAAGCGCGGGAAGCTCGCCACTGCTGCTCTTGCAGCACTCGTCGATGGGGCTGTCGTCCCGACCGGTGCCACGGATTCCATCCGTTGCGACCACGCTCCCACTACGGCCTTCGCGGACGCACCCGCTCCAGTCGGAGCCTCACTTGGGGCATCGATTGGCTCGTCTAAAATTGTGACAACCTCGTCGCCCTTCGCCCTCTTCGTACCCTCAGCGGGCGCCTCGACCCCATCGCTCTTCCTGTTTTTCGAGGGATCGTCCTCTGCCCAGCGCTGCCTGCTGGAACCTTAGACACCGAGGGGTGGCCAATTTTCTTCACGCCAGTCCTACAAAACAACATTATCAGCAAGCTCGCAAGACAAGTTCAAGCCATTCACCCAAAGGAATAAATCAAAAATACTTACTTGGCGACTGGGATGAAGCGCAGACCGGTGCGGATACTTCCCGGTTTCTCCAACTCTGGCCCTAGCTTCCGGCTGAGGCCCGTCTCAAACAAACTTGGTGCCCATGACACGGACGCCTTCTTCGAGGATGAAGATGCGGCAGGAAGCTCCTCGACGGTTGACGCAGGTGCTTCCCGTGGCAGCGACGCTCCTGCGGGTGGGGCAGCCCTGAGCCCAGTGACTGTGGAGAAGGGCAGTGGCAGCGACACCAACGGCACTTCATCTTCTACCATGGCCGCATCAGCAGCCGCAGTCGCTTGTGCCGGCACGCTGGCTCCGGCCTTGTCGGCGCTGGTCGCTTCGTAGCTACTCGTGGACCGAGGCGGTGACACCGCCATGGACGGCTCCTTCTTCTGCGGCAATTTGTTCTTCGACGGTGTGGCCACGCGCCGGGAGGTGTGCTCGAGGCCCTTGCCTCCGCCCCCATCATGAGCCTCGAGGCTCTTGCTAGCCTCGATCTCACGTTGCCGCTGCCCGCGGGTCCTCCGGATCGCGGGTGCGGCGACCTCCATGGCCTCGTCGTTGTCTTCATCATCGTCATCGCCTCTGATGTTGCCTTTGTCGGAGGACGACTTGCTCTCATCCTCGGCGGACTCGCTCGAGTCTTTGTCATCGGCGGGTGGAAGCCAACCTTCCACCACTTGGAAAAGCTATACAAATGAAACACGATCAGTAAGAACCACGACTGCAATTCTGCGATTGCAAAATGGACAAGGGAGAGTGAATTTACCGATGGTGCCTTGCGCTTCACGGTGTACAGAGGTCTCCTGGCCTTTGCATCGAGGTACTCCATGTCTGTGATCTTCCTCAGCGCGAGGGCGTAGTCGGTGGCGCTCCATTCAGCGGTGCAGGACTTGGTCGCGTCGTCCTTGCCCGTGTACTCGTAAATCAAGTGGGCGTGGCTAGCCAGAGGCACCAACAACTGCCCGAGCCAGCATCTGTACAAGTTGATCTTATAGAGGCCCTTCTTCTTCAGATTGCGGATCGTCATCAACATTTCGTCGACCACCATCCGTTGGTTGTGCAGGAGCTTGGCGACTTGAAGCCGGCGTGGCTCGGGCCGTTCAGCGGAGTACATTGGAAGTGCGACCTCGTCGTCCGGTGTCGACTCGCTCACGTAGAACCAATGTTTCTTCCACTCGTTCGTAGCCTTCTTTGGCAGCATCAGGTCAAGGAAAGAGGCCTTGGACTTCATCTGGAAGGTCAGGCCGCCCGCAGCTAGCATCGGGCCGCCTGCCCCCTCGCGTCCGACCCGCCCGTGGAACATATCTTGCCACAGGGGGAAGTACGGGCAGCAGCGCAGGTAGCACTCGCAAAACTCCATGAAGATGGAGAGTTGCTCGATGATGTGCGGCCCCAGATCCGACGGCTGGATGCTGTAATATGCGCAGAAGCGGCGGAACAAGATTGAGGAGGGGAAGCCGAACCCCCTCTCCAAGTGGCTGGTGAAGCAGACAAACTCCCCGGCGCGCGGATTGGGCACCACCTCTCCGGCCTCGGGGATCCGCCACCTACTGGCGCAAAGAATGCCCGCATCTTCGAAGGATTTCAATAGCACTTTCATGCACTTGGATATCCCCCATGAATCTGTTGGAGGCACCATTGATTGGAGGATCTGGGTTCGCGGAGTCACTCTGGATCGCTCCGAATCCTTAACCAATTCGGTTGTAGATCTGTAAACCCTAACGAGGTGACACTATATAAACCTTCCTATGGTACGCATAGAAGGCACGTTCCATCATACACCCTTGCGACTCGCCGCCTAGCCGTCGAGCTTGCCCTTGTACTCTCTCATGAATACAATCTAGCAGGAGTAGGTCTTTACCCTCCGGGGGGTCGAACCTGGGTAAAACCCTATGTATCCCCCCTCATCTCGCACCGCAGATGGCTGGCCGCCGTTGCCCCTTGTTCTACTACTTGCTGCCGATTGCAGCATCTGCCGTGGCCATTCCCATGACAAAATCCCCTTACAAATCTTCTCCAAAAAGATGTACCTTTTTTATGATGATTGTAAGGAAGCTTTTGAAACTTTAAAGAAAGCTTTAACTACTGCTCCTATTGTCCAACCGCCTGACTGGAATTTACCCTTTGAAATTATGTGCGATGCTAGTGATTTTGCTGTAGGTGCTGTTCTTGGGGAACGAATAGATAAAAAATTAATGTTATCCATTATGCTAGTAAGACTCTTGATGCTGCTCAAAAGAATTATGCTACTACTGAAAAGGAGTTTTTAGCTGTAACCTTTGCTTGTGATAAGTTTAGACCTTATATTGTTTATTCCAAAGTTACCATTCATATTGATCATGCTGCTATTAAGTACCTTATGAAAAAGAAAGATGCTAACCCTAGGCTTATTAGATGGGTGTTGCTTTTACAAGAGTTTTATCTACATATTGTAGATAGGAAAGGTGCTGAAAATCCTGTTGCTGATAATTTATCTTGTTTGGAAAACATTTCTTTTGATCATATCTGTGTTAATTATAGTTTTCCAAAGGAACAGTTGGCTGCAATAAAGATAAGCCCGCAAGAGAGTCCTTGGTATGCTGATTATGCTAACTTTATTGTTTCCAAGTATTTGCCTCCAACCTTTATAGCCTAGCAAAGAAGGAATTTTTTTTATGATCTGAGGCATTACTTTTGGGATGACCCACATCTATATAAAGAAGGAGTAGATGGTATTATGCGGAGATGTGTTCCAGAATATGAACAATAAGAGATATTGAGAAAATGTCATGGCAGTGCTTATGGAGGACATCATGCTGGAGATAGAATTGCACAAAAGGTTTTACAATCAGGTTTTTATTGGCCAGCTCTCTTCAAGGACGCAAGGAAGTTTATTTTATCATGTGATGAATGTCAAAGAGTTGGTAACATTTCTAGACGCAATGAAATTCCTATGAATTATTCTCTTGTTATTGAACCTTTTGATTGTTGGGGATTCAACTTTATGGGTCCTTTTCCTCCTTCAAAAGGGTATACTCATATTCTTATTACTGTTGATTATGTTACAGAGTGGGTAGAAGCCATACCTACAAATAGTGCTGATGGTAAGACCCTCTTTAAAAATGCTTAAAGATGTTATTTTTCCTAGGTTTGGTGTGCCTAGATATCTCATGACTGATGGAGTTTCTCAATTTATTCATGCTGGTTTTAGGAAGACACTTGCTAAATATGATGTTAACCACAGAATTGCTTCATCTTATCACCCTCAAACCAGTGGCAAGTAGAACTTTCAAATCAAGAAATTAAATCTATCTTGCAAAAACTGTTAATAGATCTAGAAAAAATTGGGCTAAAAAGTTGAATGATGCTTTATGGGCTTATAGAACTGCTTATAAAAATCCTATGGGAATGTCTCCTTACAAGATTGTTTATGGCAAAGCTTGTCACTTGCCTTTAGAATTAGAACACAAATCTTATTGGGAAATGAAAGAACTAAATAGAGATTTTAAACTTGCTGGTGAGAAAAGATTGATTGACTTAAGTACCTTAGATGAGTGGAGAAGTTAAGCTTATGAAAATGCTAGACTCTTTAAGGAAAAAAGTTAAAATATGGCATGATAGGAGGATCCTTAAGAGAGAGTTTCATATTGGTGAGAAAGTTCTAATGTATAGGTCTCGTCTCAAATTTTTTGCAGGAAAATTACTCTCAAAATGGGAAGGACCTTTTGTTATTGGGGAGGTGTATCATTCAGGAGCTATAAAAATTTCTTCTTTGAGGTACAACTCTACACAGGTGGTGAATGGTCAAAGCCTCAAACATTATATTTCTAGAGATTCTTATAATGAAGATGTTGATATTATTCAAATGGTGAATCTTGAATAATTTATTAGAGACCAAACTCCAGAATCTGTAGAGTCCGTTCTCCAATAGGTAAAGTGCTGAAACATAAGATTCGCGAAAAACTTTTCTTTTTATATTTTTGCAGTTTTTATTCCATACGGAAGGTAATGAGTCAAAACAGGGGAGGAAGCGGAGCCTGGGTGGGCCACACCTCCCAGTGGCACGGGCCCTCCCTGGCCGCACCACCAGGGGGTGTGATCACCCTAGAGTCCGTCTCCGTCCCATTTTCGCACATTACCTTCCTTATGTCATAAAACTTCGTAATATATAACCCCCCCGATCCCCCGAGGTTCGTATATCGTGTTCTCTCGTGTTTTTGTTTTGATTTGTTTCTGTCAGAAAGATTCTTAGTTTTGGAGCCATAGTGTCTTCCTCTGGATCACCCACGGAGGATTCCTCCGCCGACGTCATCAACCCATACATGTATGAGTTGAAGATTCACCCCAAGGATTTCTTACTCAAGGATGGGAAGGTACAGATAAAATAAGTTTAGGGCCCTAAATGAGAAGGTAGTCTGGAAGATAGGATGGAAGCATTGGAGCAGGAAGTTTTTAGGTACAAGAAGATGGTGGAAAGCAAAGTGGACATCATCCATAAGATAAGTTAAGAACTCATCGCAGAGCACAAGAGGGAGACTGTCGAGCTTTGAGATGAAATTCTCTCACTGCATCAGACCACCAACCAATTACCAGCACAGCTCTACGACTTACAAAATCAAAACTGTGAGTATGAGGTTAGGTTTAAACGCATAAGTTCTGCTGCTAGTTTCAGGATATTTGAAACCAAGACATCCTTTGTGGATAGGGAGACTTTACCTTGGAAGTATGACGATGACAAGGGAACACCACCACCACCGAAGGAGTAACTCATCATCAGGTTTTGGCATCCCCTTGGTTTGATCCAAGCTTGGGGGAGTGTCGCGGTATCACATCATTATCTTTCATCTTTTTACCTTTTTAGTAGAGGCATATCTTGAATAGATAAGTTATCATATAGGATGGTTTGCATTGTGGAAGTAGATTTCCTTTAGTTGGTTATCTATGTATCCCTTGGTGTGAGTGTCTTTATGGAATATTAATGAGAAGTTTCATCTTTTACTTTTTGCACATCTTATTTTAGATTGCAATCTCTATTATATCATTGATCTTGTTGATTAGTATTGATACCACTTTGGGAGCATCAAGTAAATCTAAATTGGTTTTAGCAAACCGAGCTCTAGTCAGTAGCAACACTTTTTGAGGGTTGAAAGGGAAAGAGAAAAGCACTTACAGGTATTTTATATCATTTTCTTTCTTTCTTGATTGGCTCATAAGCTTAGTATTATTTATTTAAGATCTTTTGTGTTTTCAAGGGAGATTGCATGTTTGACTTTATCACTTGTATGTTTGCTTGTTTCCTTCAACTCTTTTGCTTGCTACCCAGCTTTGCTAGCCAAAAACCTGTACTAAGAGGGAATACTTCTCGTGCATCCAATCCTTTAAACTTAAACCTATGCCATTTGTGTCCACCATATCTACCTATTAGCATCATTGCTATTCTGAGTAAATTCTCGAGTTTCATCTATTGTTATGAGAAAACTAGTTAGTAAAGTTCTCACGAACTTGATAGCACACCTTATTTTCCTGCCCTTAATAAACTTGAACCATTGTGTCATCTATGTTCTACATGCTTGCACTTATAAGTTGGGAATTAGCAGAACCATGTTGTCACGGGGAACGCTTTGAACACCTGTAAATATCTACCTCATTGATATCATGATCTTTTGTTTGCATATGTCGACGGTGTTAAATAACAGGGGAGCTTGTAAGTCCATGAAGTTATGTATATGTGTTAGAGAAACGCATGGGCGGCTAGCCTAAGTCATGCCTAATCATGGTCGAAACTTGCAGCATAACCATAGTGAGCAATCTGTGAAGCATCCTCAATAAAAACCTATGCAAATAGCAAATAAAAAGATCGCTGAGGTGCTCAGTGTTTGTTGCCTTGTCATTTTGATATGGGATAGCTCATGTATCATAGGGCAAGGGTTACCCCGTTGGCGGTTCTCTATGATACACATATATTTACAATGACAAGAACTTACCGGTAACTAAAGTTGAGTAGCATGAGGAACGGCCCTCGTACTCAAGGGACATGAGATTGCCAACTTATACTTTGTCAAGCATATACTCCATATTTGTTCACTTTCACCTTAATCACCTCAAGATGCTTATGATAGGGGAAATGAGAGCTCAAAGCTAGTAAGTACCATAATGTTTTGGAAGCTCTTTATGAAACTTGAAATCCATGCTTCCCTCTGTGAAGGGCCTTCCTTTTACTTCTTAGTTGAGTCAGTAAACATATTCCTTTCTATATCCAGCAAGCATTTGAGTTGTTGTGTTTCAATCATTCATATGATGATTTATTCAATCATGTTTCTTATCTTCCTTGTTTGACACAAAGCTCTTATCTGGATGAGTATTACTTTGAAAGCCATCATTGCGAAAAGCCTTTTATGTTTGAGCAAAAGGACTCCTGTTATAAACTTATTTACAAAAGCTTTGCTTGAAAACCAATTATGATTTATCAACTGTTCTCTGACCAAGAACAAAGTTTGCCATTACCAATTATGATTTGTCTTTATGCATCTTTATTGTGACTCCCATACTTGTTGCAATTAAGTTATATAATGGTGAGTTGATTTCTATTATGATGTGTGTATTGGTAAGTGTGATGCTTCTTGTATGATTCTTTTTATCGACACTTTACTCCATAAACCTGTGGGCATGTTTGCTGAGCTCAGTTATCGCTCGGGGACAAGTGAGGTCTAAGCTTGGGGGAGAGTTAATACGTCCAATTTGCATCACTATTCTATATCATAATTTACTATTATTCATTGATATATTTCATATTAAGAGGTGATACTTATGTTGTTTAATCTATTTTTGCATGTTGGATGATTCTTGGAGGATGAACTGCCAAGTCAGGATTCTTATGGAAAAAGCGGTGTTTGGATGCAATTTTCGCGAAGATCAAAAAATACCATAAAATACATGGAAAATCCTATTTTTCTAGAAGACGAAGGAAGCCAGAAGGGGAGGCTGAGATGGGCCACAGGGGGCCCACACACCCCCATGCGCGGGCCACCCTGGGCCGCGCCACCAGGGGTGTGGCCACCCTGGCCCACCTCCTGCTCCGCCCTTTTGCCTATATCTTCTCCTCGAAACGGGTGGCGACCAAAGAAAGATTCCGTCGCCTCTGCGGGGAAGAAACTACAGAGAGAGAAAGAGCTCTTGGGCAGACAGATTTCTGCCGGGGAAATTCCTTCCCGGAGAGGGGAGATCATCGCCATCAACACCGTCATCAAGCTATACTTCATTGGGATCATCATCATCATCCACACCACCATCTCCACCAGCACCATCATCACCACTCCATCCTGCTATAACAATTGTGTTGAATCTTGCATAGTTCTTAGGGGAAACTTTCCTGGTGTTAATTACTTTTGTAGTTGATGCTTGTGAGTGGAACCACTGAATTATTGTTTATGTTCAGATTGTTATTCATCATCATATCATCTCTGATCTTGATCCATATGATGTCTCGTGATTAGTTCGTTTAGTTATTGAGGACATGGGAGAAGTCATGTTGTTAGTAGTGGAATTGTGTTGAGGTATTATTCAATGGCTTGATATTTAAGTTGTGGTGTTATTCTTCTAGTGGTGTCATGTGAACGTCGACTACATGATACTTCACCATTTATGGGCATAGGGGAATGCATTGTGTATTTGGCTACTAATTGTGGGGTTGCCGGAGTGACAGAAACCTGAACCCCTGTTAGGAAAACTTTGCACAAGGGAGTGTAGGATCTCAGAGTTTATGGTTGTGGTTAGGTTTTTATCTTAATTACTTTCTTGTAGTTGTGGATGCTTGCAAGGGGTTTAATCACAAGTATGTATTAGTCCAAGTAAGGTCAGTACATTAGCACAGGTTCACCTACACAACACTTGCCAAACCAAGGAAGATTAATCAACTATATGAAACGAAAGCACTTAATAGTATTCCCATGTGTCCTCGAGAACGTTTGGTCTCATAAGTAATACAACCGCTTGTCCTTTGCTAAGAAAGGATTGGGCAACTCGCTGCAATTATTTGTTGCCTTTTATTTACTTGCACTTTATTTCTTTGCCTTATCAAAAAACCCTAAAAATCCGTTTGCTAAGTATTTACAGAGATTTCCTGCTCCAAACCACTAGTCAAGACCTTCTGCTCCTTGTTGGGATCGACACTCCTATTTATCAAAAGTACTACGATACACCCCCTATATTTGTGGGTCATCAGTGTTTTGCTCCTATGCAGGCGCCTCGCAAAAAATTTCACATAGAGGAAATTGTCATGGATGCTTCACTTCTTGATGAATGCACTTTGGGCCTTAGATACGAGCTCATTCATGTGACACCCAAGCCAAAGGGATAGAGCCTTGGTAATAATCTTTGCAATCCCATGGATGAGGCTAATGGGTCTGAACTCGGAGATGTTCTCCGACCCATCTTTTTTCGGCAAAAGCGCAACATTTGCGGAGTTTAGCCAATGAAAGTTTTCCGCATGAAGGTTTTTGAACAGATTTATTGCATTCATAACGTCTCCTTTAATTATTCCCCAACAATGCTTGTAAAAAGCCCCGGTGAAGCCATCCAAACCAGGAGATTTACCCCCAGGCTTTTGATCAATGGCCTTCTTGATCTCCTCATCGGTAAAAGGGTCACCAAGAAGTTGCAAGTCCAGGCTCTCAAAATTTAGCTCTTCCCAATTGAAGTCTTTGTCTCACCTTTGGCCCCTACCCATCACCTCAACGAGGTGATCATTAATGATCTTCTCCTTTTGCTCATGATCGGTAACCCATCCGTTGTTGTGCTTGAGGTGGTGAATATGATTTTTCCTTCTACGTGCATTGACCTTCATGTGGAAATATTTTGTGTTGGCATCTCCCTCTCTAATATTCACAATTCGTGAGCTTTGCTTTTCTAGCCCGCTCGATGGCCGCCAAACTAATAACTTTGCTCTTAAACTTCATTCTAAGCTCTCTTTCCTCATTAGAGAGAGGTCTAGATTCTTGGGCAATATCAAGTTGGAGGATCACTGTAACATCCCATCATTTAGGAACTAACAAAGGGTAGATTTAGGAATTTGGAATGTTGCATGCATTCATCTGTGAAAATGTGGGTAAATTTTTCGCCAAATAAAAAAACCTAAAGTGATCAAGGTTTCTTTCATGCTTTGAGATTAGGTTTAGTCTTAAAGGATGATTGCTATAAACTTTGATATGATCTTTGAGGAATTATGTGTTTTGGAAAATAAATTTGAATTTTAAACTTGAGTGTTTGAATTATAATTCAAATGAATTAGGAATAAGGTTTGAATCTTGATTTAATTAGGAGTTAATTATTATAACTCAAATTTTATCCAAAGAAAACAATTAAGAATATGAAAACTTATTTCATATTTTCATTCCATAAATAAGTTACATAAATGTAACTTATTGAAATTATCCACAAACTTCACAATAGCAAATAAATAAAGAATAAGAATATTTCTTCATTGGTAATCATCTAATCTTTATTACAGAAGAATAAAATGAAGATTACAAAATAATAAAATGAAAATTACAAAAAAATAAAGAAGATTACATTAACTATCCTATAAATAAAACCTAAACTAAAATCTTCATCTTCAAATCTGTACCTGCAAGACAAACACTAATAAAAAAAGGTTAGGGTTAGAATTGTTTTACTCTCAGACATGTCAGTGAGGTGCATTGAACAAGTTTCATCATTGAGAAATTTATAAAAGGGGCAAGTTTCACCAATATGAAAGAATCTATCTTTCATAAATTTTAAGCCAAGAAGTCAAACTGACAGCAAGGAGGGGCAAGTTTCACCAGCCAGGTAAAAGTAATCATATCAAAGTAACTCTCAAGTCCAAAGCATATCCACAAGTGCACAACAAGCACACAGGCAGGACACACACCTAAATGCATGGGGGTGTGCTGTCAGCTTCACAGCACAGCTCAAACACACAAAACCATCAGCACAACCGTGGAGAGGCACTAGTGCATCTCTTCACTGCTCACACACACAAGAATAGCCAGCTTAGCCAGCAGCTAAACCAAGCACAACAGCCAGCAACCAAACCAACCAAAGCCCAAGATCTCATCACCAGGATGGTGACATAAGGAGGGGGAAGGATCAGGTGGATAGCAATACCAAGTCCAGGAGCTAGGAGGAGCAGGCTAGCTCAAGGTCAAGCACAGGAGCTCAACAAAACAAGATCAACATCATCACCCAACTTCATAATCATCAGTTTTTGTGGTGAGCATCATAAAACCCTCACATGATCTAATCATATTATCTAGACAGAAGCATGTGTTGTTTTATAAAACAAACTCTCAGAAATCACCCAAGTGGGGTGAATCCATCATTGATAATTTAAACTCTAGAAGCAAACAACAAAGTACAAGGATCCAACCAAAACTCAGAACAACATCATTGATTTGGTTGTCAAGCTATATATTTCAATTCAAGCACAAATATAGCTAAGATCTAATTTCTAGGCACATCCCTAAGATAAGGGTAGCACCTTAGAAGCTAATCTTTTGGATCCATGTAATGATCAAGCCTACTATCATTTTTTTCCAAGCTTTGATTCAAAAACAATAGCCGGTACCACTACCAGGACTATCTATATGAATCAACTAGATAAGGCCTAAACCCCTAAGCCTCAGACCAACATCATTGGTCTTAGGGGTTTCATAGAAGAACATTTCTATTTATCTTATAAAGCCAAGCTTGTCTTAAGATTAAACCAACCCAATCAATGGAGTAAAATCAATCTTGTGTGCCATACAATGATGGTGTCACAAGAACAATTCTACATGAATCAGGACAAATATTCAATCATCATAGATTCAATCAATCAATCTACTAATCATTTTCCTGTCATTACAGGAATCATAATTAGGACATTCCTATGTTATCTTCACTGTTTGAGATCATTGTGATCTCAAACCACACATTAATTCTCAAGCCAACAGCACTAAGGCAGTGATTTCATCACACCATATCCATTATCATTAACCAAGAAATGATAGTGGAAAGTTACCAAACCCACTGACTTTACCAAGCATTGGTTTCAGAGCAACTAGGTCATCTGAATCATATGCAATCTAAGCATATAATCATCTAATAAGCCACCAGAACCATTATAGTTCATCTCAAGCAACAAGCCTCAGGCTAATAACCATTTAGCATGCTTACAGACCATCCACACATGATCTAATTCATCCAGTATATGATCAACCACATGATAAGAACCCTAAATGAAATAAACCATCTTAATCAGGACAAGACAGTAACCAGAGAGGTCACTGCCAACATCCAGCATAGGATGAGCGAGCATAGAGAGCACAAGGGGAGAGGAAAAGAACTCACCAAAGGTCCTCACTGGAGACTAGAAGAGGAAGCAAAGGTGGCCGATGACCATGGCGGCACAGGGAGCACCCCCAGAGGGGGCGCTGCAACCCATACGAGGCCATGGCGGCGAACATGACCACGCCTAGAGGCGAGGCGAATCACCACGACGCACGATGGCAGCGGCAGTGCTAAGATCCACGCCAACCCCCAAACCTAGGGTTCGGGACGGCATCGATCCATCGCAGGAGAGCCCCAGGCTCAAATCTTGTCGGATAGAAAGGATGGGCGTAGTAGACAACCTCATACTGCACCACAGCGGTGACCAGAACGGCCCACAATGGCGGGAATCGCCGGCGGCGATATCGCCGACCACGGGGTCGGGGGCAGACGAGGAGAGGAGTGAGCTCGAGGGTAAGAGGCAGCGAGGAGGTGGGCCGAGTGGGCCAGAACCCTTCGGGGTGGCTGTTTTAACTAAGTCTCATGGGCCACAGGGGCCCAATAAGCCTAAATGGCCAGCCCAAGTCGTTTAAGGGTTGTTTTAATAAATAGGAAAAGACTAAAATACCCCTGAACTTAATTAAATTCTAGAGAATAAAATAAAAGTCCAAAAATTATAAATAAAATATTTTTGGATTCACCATAATCCACACTATCCAAATAAATTAAGATATAAAATTTTAAGACATTTAAATTTTATTAAGAATTTTGTAATTTATATATTCCTTATGGAATTTTACAAAATTATTGAAAGATGATAAAAATGAATAAAAAACACTTTCATTGTATATTAATATTGTAGTATTTTTGAAAAATACTAAATAAATATTTAATAACAATTTTTGATAATTCCTAAAAGAATTTTTAAATATATAAAAGTCAAATAAAAGGGAAATAAAATAATTCAATATATGTTATAAACATTAAAAAATAATATTTGTAAATCCTTTATTATTAAAAAAACTTTTTATAATAATGGGGAGAATGCATATCAAGTTAAATGATGCATTACATTACTTGCATAATCATTTTGCTTCTTTAAATATTGTCCTTACCGGGCAATAATGATGTTTTTGTAGACATAGAAGCTCAAGGTCTGGTGCAAGCATCAGACTTCACTACCTTGCCATCACAAGGCAAGTTCATCACTTGCTCATGTCCTTTGAAGAGTCTTTATCAAATTATTTGCAAATTGTGTGTTATCCTATATGCTATAAAAGAAAGAAAATATAATTTTCCCAAATAAAGAAATCATAGATATCATCCTAAGTGATGATATAATGGAGCAATAGAACTTAGGGTTCTATTTGCAATGATGATAATCAATTAGGGACTTAATAACCCCTGACATCAGTGATTCTAGCGCCGTATATTACGCGTTAGCCATGAGATTTGGAATGGGACAGAGAAGTCAGCTGTATCTTCTTCCTCTCGCATGATGCCAGATATGCAGGTCGTGGCTGTTATCCTCGTAGCGTGCATATTAATTGGTAATTCATAGAGGATATGCAGCATATGGGTGGGAACCCTCATCGTCCCACGATAGTTCTGGCATCTAACGGTTTGTACAAACCATTGCCGTAATTCATTATGTGGGCATGGTGTACACCAAGGAGGCATGCGGGGTCGTGAAGGGGGCAGTGATTGGCTTGGACCAACTACTGGGCCCCACATCATGGAATTGTGGACGGGAAAGTACGCCCGGTTGTGCAACAAGGAGTTGATCTCTCATGGGTAAAGTAACGTACCTCTGAAGAGTGTAAGAATTGTAACTTGTTACTCCCTATTCCGGGAAGGATCTACGAACGTGGAAGGAAAGGAACTCCATAAAAGTTCTGGTCAACCTGTGAAGACTGATGGTCATAGTTTTTCATAATAAAATCAATCTTTGAAAAAAGATTTACAAAAATCGCATAGTGCCAAGGATTTATAATCCGAGGTGGTAGTTAGAGCATCAAACTTCCCACCTTGCATATAATGAACTTGTTGGGTAACGCTGTTACTCATCCTTTCCTTTGATCCCTTGCTTAGACTCTGAGGATCCCAAAGACGTGCCAATGTATGCAGCCGAATGTCAAGAAGATGTGTTCGACGAGGAACCTGATCTGGCCGGAGGTGTTGAAGAAGTGGATTACAAAATCCGCTACGGTGTCAATGATAACGAGTCCAATTAAGTATCCCTAGTTAGTAGTAACCAATGGAGCCGAGCAGCATGAACTCTATAGAATAAGCTGCTGAGCTCAACTCCTAGTCGGAGTTGCTACTTTTAAATTCCGCTGAAACACTTTATATTTTGGTTTGTAAGTTGAATCTTTTGGAAGTCTTGAACTTCCGGTATTGTAATAATAATAATGTGTGAATATTTGTAATATGGAGCCGCAATGTTTCTGTTGTACCACTCTAAGGGATGTGATATTTACAGAACGGTGTTCTGTGGATGTCATATCAACGACTATAGTGTACTACACATGCAGTGGTATGCTGGGTCACCGCAATCACCAAGAGCTCCGCATGGTGGAGAACCTTGGAATTGCCAAAGAGGCCACGACTCCAAGAAGCTAAAGCTTTCCCGGTCTTTGCAAGCTTGTGGAAGAGAATTTGACAAGTCTCCATATGATGGCATGGCTCACCCCATGCTTTATGGAGAATCTCATCAAACCCGGGCACCTCAACCAAAAGTTTTCAAACTTGAACGTCCGTGGGCGCCTAGGGACACTATCATCGACAAGGAGTAGAGGGCAATGGTCCTAAAGCGAAGAAGAAAGTGCATGGAGACTGTGTGAGTCGAAGAGGAGGTCCCATTCGGCATTGCAAAAGAAAGCGTCGAGCTTACAGAGTGTAGGTGAACTCCTCTCATTACTCCATGTGAATCTTCTATTTTGCAAGTGGATTTCTTTTAGCTCGCAATCTTGAAGTGCGGCACAAAATCGATTAATGCGACTTCGGTTAACATTCCTTTTGTTTTTGTCTCGCGCACGATAAATTTGGTTGAAATCCCCGAGGGCTAACCACTTGATACCATTAGGGGGCTTTTGATCTCGCAGCTCATTGAAAAAGTAATCTTTCCTAGCAGATGTGGATGGGCCATAGATGGCAGTAATCTTGAATTCTTCGGCATCATCATCGTTTGTCCCGCGGACTGTGGCCGAAAGACAAAACTCCAAGATTTGCACATCAGATATCTTCACCACATTCTCATCCCAAAGCAAGAGGATGCCACCTCGAGTTCCAGAAGAAGGTCTCTCAGCATAGCTTCTAAGACGATTTCCCCCTAGGAAAAAAGCATCAGCAGGGGTGACTGTTTCTAACTTCGTCTCTTGGAGGAAAACTATGTGACAAGTCGAGGATGCGATCATCTCATTGACAATAGAGCAGCGATCTGGGTCATTTAGGCCATGAACATTCCAGCAAAGAATATTGAAGAAGAAATCTAACATTGGAAACTAGTGAAGCTCACACCATGCTTGTAGATAAAAACTTGGGGCCATACCCACAGCTTACATTTGCTCAAACAGAACATACAGAACAGAACCTGGGGAAGTGCCAGGACGCAACACGGTCAGATAAAGCCAACGTATACTCCAAATAGGCCAGAAGAGTTGCACGGTACTTAACATGAAAATAAAATGCACTCCAGGATCTAGACATGCTAAAGGTCGATCAGGCATTGGCAGCGATGTCCCGCCAAGTCCAGCAAGCTAGGCCCTCCCTGTGCGATCAGAGCCTCTTCAGCGGCTGCAGCATCTGGTTCATCCAGCTTAAACAGGGCCTTTAACGCCTCCAGCACCTGCACTGACACCTGGTCCTCAAAACGGCGAGCAAACTCGTCCGGCGTCTGCTTGATGATGACCTGGCAATTGCTGACTATGCCCAGCGTCTGACAGACCAGAGCCTCTGCCTTCTTCGCCACTGGAGCCACCTTGCGCCGGTTCCTAGCATGCTCAGCGGCGCGACGGAGCGTGAAGCCATAGGTGCGGCAGATGTCCAAGCCGGCGAGCGTCTTCTGGCGGTTGGCCGGCCTCCTTGGTGGTGAGGACGCAGGAGGCGAGCCTAGGAGAGCCTGGCTGCTGGCCACGAAGAGGGGCTCCATGAGCTGAGCAGCAGGAGCCCGACGAGGAATCACCAAGACTGAGTTGCACAACAAGATGTCAGATGGTCGACTTAAGGATTTGATATTATACTAGATTGAGCGAGGGATATTCAAAAGTCTTGATTTTTGTAAAATTAAGAAATATTTTTAAAAATAAGATAAAATTTTGCGTTGCACTTCTGTTTTCGAAAAGAAGGTAAAACTTCTAGACAACATCAAAGTTTCAACATCGGTATGTTTATAGTTCCGGTTTAAATATATTGATATTTCCATTGTATTAAGAGAGTATGCTTAAGATCATATAAAATATCAGTGGGACAATTCTATTTTTTTCATAAATCTTGTTTTATGCTTTAAAATTCGCCTGACCATAATTTTTTCATACTTTGCCAGTCTACCGTATGCAGACGATACAATTACCCACCAGAAATGGGCTTCCCGAGCCATTTGATAGAGTCTATTCTGTAGTAATATTTCTGAGACCATGGAGTGACTTACGAATAAAATTGTGCCTCATGTTAATGAAAAACTTATCCAAAAAAACCTATTTTCTCTTCTTTATATCTGCAGTATACGGGAGTTGTCATCCTACACACACTGACGATGTAGCCTCCTTGCACCGAAGAACTTTTTTGGGGGCTAAAATCCCCTTTAAATAGAAAGAAAGCATATATGCAAGGCTAGGAGGGGTATGTTGAGGGACATAGCTAGAGCCCAGTAACCCAAACCAAAAACATCATGTGAACTACTCCCTCCATTCCGTTTTATTACGCTAACACGGCGTTCAAGAAAAACTTTGACTACAAATTTTATCAACAAAATATAAATCATATGTCACAAAAACTATATCATTGGAAAGGTCTTTTAAATATGAATCCAATGCATGGTATTATTTTTGTGATATATAATTCATGTTTTATTGACCAATGTTATGGTTAAACTTTTTCTTAAACTCCGCCGTTAGCATAATAAATCGGTATGGAGGTAGTACTCGTCGTGGATTCACCAATAAATGGCAGCACCTCTTTAGGTATGTGAGCCTCTTGCCATTAAAGATTCTCATATTACGCTCCTTCCACACGTTTTGTCGTCATATTGTCGAAAGTACGCCATAGGGGGTCCTAGTGGCGTTGGAAATATGGGGTGTCAGACGTCGGATGTTCCAGGAGCAGTGAGCACAAGTTTACCTAGGTTCAGATCCGACTGCGGTGATCGGATCCTACTCCTGCTAGCAACCCAGTAATATATCGGCGTAAGCCAGATGTTACAGCGGATTACAAGAGAGGTTCACATGTGCGAGTTGTGATTGTGGTAGTAAGATTAGTTGTTGGTGTTGTGCCCTAAAGGTTCCCATAGGGCCGGTTTATATAGTCACCGGGATCTAGGGTTACAGGAGAGACCTATCAGGATACGTTACAGAGTCGGTAACTAGATACAGCTTGGACTACAAGTAATACTACAGGCCTAAGTCGATAACTCTTCTAGGCCTTGTCGTAGCCGGAACTGGCTCCTCCTCTTTCTCTGACTGGGCCGCCCGTGAAGCAAAGCTCTAACCTGTTGGTGGGACACCCTAGTCAGCGAGTCATGTGGGTATATCCGGAAAGTATATCCCCGACAGTAGCCCCCGGAAGTCTCCAAGATCCAAAGTCAGATAGTCTAGCTTGATGGTTTCTTCGTCTTGAGAATCTTGAAGCGTTCCCGAAAACTTCTTTTATTAATGTAGGATTCCGAGTCAGCTGAGTCGGATATGTTGTGTTCTAACTTTAGTCTTTTCCTTGCTCAGTTTGAAACATGAGCCGGATTTTCCAGCGGCGTGCGGGCTGACAACTTTTCAGGCCAGGTCCAGTCACTGACAGGAGTCCCATCAACACGACCGTTGGTGGATCCGCTAACAGAGCATCGTTTTAATGTCCACGCGAGAATCGAGGGGGCGGAAGAGTTGCGAGGAAGTTACCTCCCTCTCTCCTATACGCGTGGCACTAATCGCACGAATCAACACACGAACCTTGGCGTAGAGACAAATAAAAGAGAGGAGAAAACCCTTCTCTCAGATTTATCTCTCCACCGCTTCATTCATTGTCTCCTCATACTCCTTGAGCACTCCGCGGCCATTCCCATCTACACACCGCGAGAAAATCTCTTTCCTCCCACCAATTCTCAAGCTTTCCTGGAGCAATGGCATCTGCATCTGGTTTTGGAGCGCCGGCGGGTACCTCGGCGGCGGATGAGAAGAAGATGTGGGGCCTCTGGGTCCCCAGCGTCATGGACGGCGCCGAACTCTTAGGTCATGGAGGATGAGGGCTTCATCGTCGCCGGCTGATACGTCGTAAATGTATCCATAATTTTTTATGTTCCATTCTTGTTTAGTATCTACTTTGCTTTGCTTTGTCTACACTTTGAGGTATTTTTATATGTTTTCTAGTACTAACCTATTAACATGATGCCACAGTGCCAGATGCCTGTTTTTTTTCTGTTTTTTGGTTCCAGAAAAGGCAGAAAATAAATATTCTCTGAATTGGACGGGACAAAAGCCAAAGTCAATATTTTACCGTGGGGAAGACGGAGCCAGAAGACGAGACGGAGGAGGGACTAGAGGGGGGCACACCCCCTGGCCACGCGGCCAGGCCTGGCCTGCGCCTAGGGAGTGCAGCCGCCTTGTCCACCCCCTCGGCCTCCCTCTTCGCCTATAAGAATCCCCCGATACGTAAACCCTAAGGACCCGATCAAATCTTCCATGAAACGGTCTGTAGGCGCTGCCATCATCATCCCTAGATAGGGGGATATTAAGCTCTTCCCGGCACCCTGCCGGAGGGGAAAGTTCATCCTGGAGGCCTTCTTCATCACCATGCCAGTCTCCGGTATGAAGCGTGAGTAGTTCCACCTTGGACTATGGGTCCATGTAGTAGCTAGATGATTATTTCTCCTCCTTTGTGATACCATGTTTAGATCTTGTGAGATCCGTTCATGATCAAGATCATCTATTTGTAATCATGCATGTTGTGTTTGCGGAGATCCGATGGATATTGAGATTACTATGTTAGATTGGTTAATGATTCTATCTTATTGATTCTATCATGTCTGTGTTGTTTGAGATCTTGCATGCTCTCCGTTTCTAGTAGCTATCTTGGCCAAGTAGATGCTATTGACTCCAAGAGGGAGTATTTATGCTCGATAGTGGGTTCATGCCTCTATTTAATCTGGGGAAGTGACAGAAATCTCTAAGGTTGTAGATGTGATGTTTCTACTAGGGAGAAAACAGCAATCTCTTGTTCATGGAACAAGTGGATTGTTTACCTTACACACTTTGCTTAAACCAGTTATCCGTTGCTTGCAACTTATACTGGAGGGGATTCGGATGATAACCTAAAGGTGGATTACTAGTCATAGATGTAGTTGGATGGCGGTCTTTGTATATTGTTGTATTGCCCAATCAAATCTCATAGGATCATGAATGTTTAGTATTGCATTGTTATGCCTTTTTCTGTCCTGTCAATTGCCCTGCTATAATTTGTTTACCTAGCATGTTATGTTGTTTATCTTAAAGAGAACACCTATAGTGAACTATGGACCCAGGTCCAATCTTTACCATCGATACATCTTCCACTGTTCCTGTTTACTTTCTGCAAACCACCATTACCTTCCACACCATACAGTTAATCCTTTGTTTTCAGCAAACCGGTGAGATTGACATCCTCACTGTTCGTTGGGGCAAAGTCTTGAGTTTGTGTTGTGCAGGTTTCCAAGTTGCTAGAAACACCTTTGGGTTGTTTCCTTCCTCCTACTGGTTCGATAACCTTGGTTTCTTTCTGAGGGAAAACTTGTTGTTGTTCTCATCATACCTTCTTCTTGGGGTTTCCCAACGAAGCTCTAAAGTGATTTGAGCTGCATCAAGCTGTTTTCTGGCACCGTTGCCGGGGAGGCTAAGGACGGCTCCACAAGGGGAGTCCTTCATAACCTTTCTCTTTACTTTGTTTTTGTTTTACTTAGCTTATTTTGCCTTGTTTTGTTTGCCTCTTTTTATCAAAAACTCCAAAAACAATAGTTTCGTTTGGTTTTCTTTCTCTTATCAAAAAACACAAAAAAATAGTCCCTGCTCTAGTTGTTGCTGTTGTTGGTTTGCTCCACTTTTGCAAAAATGAACTCCACTGAGAACACCAAGTTGTGTGACTTCACTAGCACAAACAACAATGATTTCCTAAGGACACCTATTGCTCCATATGCTCCTGATGCTACCTTTTATAAAATTAAGCCTGCTTTGTTGAATCTTGTGATGAAAGAGAAATTTTCTGGTGCTAGTTCTGATGATGCTGCTGCCCACCTCAATAAATTTGTTGAACTTTGTGAGATGCAAAAATATAAGGATGTAGATGGAGATATTATTAAGCTCAAGTTGTTTCCTTTCTCCTTGAGAGGAAAAGCTAAAGAATGGTTGCTGTCCTTGCCTAGAAATAGTATTGATTCTTGGATTAAGTGCAAAGATGCTTTTATTGGAAAATACTATCCTCCTGCTAAGATTGTATCTATGAGAAGTGAAATAATGAAATTTAAACAACTTGATAATGAACATGTTGCTCAAGCTTGGGAAAGAATGAAATCTTTGGTTAAGAATTGTCCCACTCATGGACTGACAACTTGGATGATTATCCAGACTTTTTATGCAGGTTTAAACTTCTCCTCAAGAAACATGTTGGATTCTGCTGCTGGAGGTACCTTTATGACCATTACCTTGGGTGCTGCAACAAAGATCTTTGATAATATGATGGTCAACTATTCTGAATGGCACACTGAGAGCTCCACATGGTAAGAAGACCTTTTCCTAGAACTGTTGGTGCCATCATTGATATGAAAGAAGGCACCATTAAATATCAATTTCCATTCAATAAAGGTATTGAACACTTCCCTATGAGGAGAGAGAAGTTGCCTTTTGCTCCTCCTTTGAAAGAATGGTTTGATGTTAATGCTTCTTCATTTGAAAATACTTGATTCTTGCTTCTTGTGCCTAACTTAAAGGCGTTAAAGAAAAGTACTTCTTGGGAGATAACCCAATAGTTTTTTCGAGTCTTGGAAGTTATTACTTCTATAATAACCGCTCCTTATCCTTTTTATTTGATTTTTGTGCCAATAATAACCTCTAATGAGAGGGAAGTAAGATTTGGGGAGTTGCTGTCCCGAAACAGATTTTTGTGCTCCACTTTAAAATTCGTGTAAACTCTCTGTAAGCCGGATTGAGCTGTAATTTTCTGAATAAATCCTCCAGGATGGTAGCTAACTTCGTTAGTTAAACACGTTTTTATTTAAGCAACATAAGGTCTTCAAAAAAATCGGTTTCTACCTGCTGATCTGTTTTGACAGATTTCTGCCATTATTTGCATTTGCTTCTTATTGATTCCTTTTTGGGTTCTTTTTGGAAAATTAAGCTTTTTGAGGGAATTTATACAGTAGCTTGTGTCTTTAGTGAAAGTTTTTCTGTTTTAGAACTAAAACCCAAAGGTCTATTCTCTTTTGAATGCACTAATATTGCTAATGAAGATTGTGGGAAGTTTTGTATGAAGGAAAATTTTCAGGTGTAGAGAAAGAATGATGTAATGAGATGAAGAATGGACAAAATCTCAAGATTGGGGATGCCACCCCGTGTCACCCCAAGAAATATTCAAGAGGTACAAGCGTCAAATCTTGGGGATGCCCAAGGCATCCCCTTCTTCATCAATAAAAAATTTATGTCTTTCTAGACACTTCGTTTTTATTGTTTCATACACTGTTGTGTTGTTCTTGGAGCGTCTTAATTTTATTTTTTGGTTTTTGTTTGCTTATTTTGCTTGAATAAAGTAGATTGGACCCCATTCTCGTTGTGTTGTTTCAAATAAGTTGATTGGTGTTGGAAAGGAGTAGGAAGTTCTTACTTTAATAGTACAAGAGGAGCTTGCTTTGACTGTGACTTAGACTTTATCATGTCATGCTAGATGTTGTTTTGACCTTATGCTTAGTGATTATTGTTGTAGCATGACTTGTTCCAAACAATTAGATTGCTTAATGTGCCTTGAAAGAATCATGCGTTGTTTTAGCATACAAAAGCATAGTATTATGGTATTCTCCTTTGATGCTTTGTTTGGGTTGACTTTATGACTATGAACCAGTCACCATAGCCTCTATGATCATTTATTTTTTGACTTGTGATACCACTTTATTCTTTGATTAGTAATTTTTTGTCGCTCTGCATGATTATGGCCATTATTGCTCTCTTAGTTGGTCGCTCCCAGTCTTTTGCTAGCCTCTACTTGTATGAGTAAGCCCTACTCATGCATCCAACTCCCAAGAAACCAAGTTATTCCAAAGTGTCCACTATAAATTCCTATGCATGGTGTGTTACACCATTCCAAGTATATTCTTGTTTTATCTATCTTCCAAATTAAACATGTTATGTGAAACTTAGTGATTAAAGATCTCACAAACTTGATGGCACACTTTATTTTTCTTTCCCCTAAAAAACTTGAACCATTGTGTCATCTATGTTGTATATGCTTGCACTTATACGTTGGAATTAGCAGAACTATGCTGGCATGGGAAACGCTTTCAACATTGCACTTGTACATTGTACCTAGTTGATATCATGCTCTTTTGTTTACGGATGTCGTCGGTGTGAAATAAAAGGGAAGCTTGTAAGTCCATGGAGTTATGTATGTGTGTTAGAGAAACGCCTGGGCCGCCAGCCTAAGCCACGCCTAATCATGGTGGAAACTTGCAGCATCACCATTGTGAGCAATCTATGAAGATTTCTTCTTATAAAAAAGAGACACGTTGAAAATAGGAAAGAGAGAAAGAAGCACCATTTTCCCATGGTAAATAAGAGGATTGTTGAGATGCTCATTGTCTGCTTGCCTTGTCATTTTGATTATGGGATAGCTCATGTATCATGTGCAAGGGGTACGCCGTTGGCGGTTCTCTATGATCCACATGTACTTACTATGACAAAACCTTACAAGTGAGTAAAGTTGAGTAGCATGAGGAGCGGCCCTCGTACTCGAGGGACATGATATTGCCAACTTATACTTTGTCAAGCATATACTCCATAGTTTGTTCACTTTAACCTTAATCACTTCAACATGCTTATGATAGGGGCAATGAGAGCTGAAAGCTAACAAGTACCATAATTTTTGGAAGCTCTTTATGAGACTTGAAATCACTGCTTCCCTTTATGAAGGGCCTTTATTCCACTATTATATTGAGTCTCCACCTTCTATCCTTAGGCACCAATTAAGAGAGCATAGTTGTCATTCTTAGTTCTATGTGCATTGTCCCAAAACTTATTGATTGATTCATATTGTTGATATTGCTTGCTCTTGAACTATTTGTATCTAGTCACTCTTATGAACTTTGAAGGTGTCCTATGCATTTATTTGTTACTCCATGAGAGACAAGCTGAATGCCACTATGCTATGTTTTCTGTATGTGAAACAAACAAACGTCTTTCAATGCATTGTTATTCATGATCTTTGTTTGTAACCTTTCATGTTGCATGCATAGTTGCTTTGTCTTATTGTTAGAACTTCATCTTTCATGCTCATGTTTAGAGTACTTTGATCCCAGCTTTCAATGCTTGCAAATGGTTTGATCTTGATTTTGATGGTGCATGTCACCTCAAAAATTATTCTTTTTATCACTTACCTACTCGAGGACGAGCAGGAGTTAAGCTTGGAGATGCTTGATACGTTGTAAACATATCCATATTTTTTTATGTTCCATGCTTATTTAGTATCTACTTTGCTTTGCTTTGTCTACACTTCGAGGTATTTTTATATGTTTTCTGGTACTAACCTATTAACAAGATGTCACAGTGACAGTTGCCTGTTTTCTTCTGTTTTGGTTCTAGAAAAGGCAGAAAATGAATATTCTCGGAATTGGACGGGACAAAAGCCAAAGTCAATGTTTTACCGTGGGGAACACGGAGCCAGAAGATGAGATAGAGGAGGGCCTCGAGGGGGCCACACCCCCTGGCCGCGCGGCCAGGCCTAGCCCGCGCCTGGGGGGTGCAGCCTCCTCGGGCACCCCCTCGGCCTCCCTCTTTGCCTATTAGAAGCCCCCGATACCTAAACGCTAAGGAACCGATCAATCTTCCACAAAACAGTCTGTAGCCTCTGCCACCATCATCCCTAGATCGGGGGGGTCTGAAGCTCTTCCCGGCACCCTGCTGGAGGAGAGAGATTATCCCGGAGGCCTTCTTCATCACCATTCCAGCCTCCGGTGTGAAGCGTGAGTAGTTCCACCTTGGACTACAGGTCCATGTAGTAGATAGATGGTTGTTTCTCCTCCTTTGTGCTACCATGTTTAGATCTTGTGAGCTCCGTTCATGATCAAGATCATATATTTGTAATCATGCATGTTTTGTTTGTGGGGATCCGATGGATATTGAGATTACTACATCAGATTGGTTAATGATTCTATCATGTCTGTGTTGTTTGAGATCTTGCATGCTCTCCGTTTCTAGTAGCTATCTTGGCCAAGTAGATGTTAGTGACTCCAAGAGGGAGTATTTATGCTTGATAGTGGGTTCATGCCTCTATTTAATCTGGGGAAGTGACATAAATCTCTAAGGTTGTAGATGTGATCTTGCTACTAGGGAGAAAACAACGATCTCGCGTTCAAGGAACAAGTGGATTGTTTACTTTACAGACTTTGCTTAAAGCAGTTATCCGTTGCTTGCAACTTAATACTCGAGGGGGTTCGGATGATAACCTGAAAGTGGATTACTAGTCATAGATATAGTTGGATGGTGGTCTATGTATATTGTTGTATTGCCCAATCAAATTTCATAAGATCATGAATGTCTAGTATTGCATTGTTATGCCTTGCTCTGTCCTGTCAATTTCCCTACTGTAATTTGTTCACCTAGCATGTTATGTTGTTTATCTTAATGAGAACACCTCTAGTGAACTATGGACCCCTGTTCAATCTTTACCATCGATACATCTTTCACTGTTCCTATTTACTTTCTGCAAACCACCATTACCTTCCACACCATACAGTTAATCATTTGTTTTCAACAAACCAGTGAGATTGACAACCTCACTGTTCGTTGGGGCATAGTCTTGAGATTGTGTTGTGTAGGTTTCCAAGATGCTAGCAACACCTTTGGGTCATTTCCTTCCTCCTATTGGCTCGATAACCTTGGTTTCTTTCTGAAGGAAAACTTGCTGCTGTGCTCATCATACCTTCCTCTTAGGGTTTCCCAACGAAGCTCTACAGTGATCTGAGCTGCATCATCGGCGCGTGGAAGAGCGCCTCGGGACACGCCGTTTCCGCCCCACGTGACGGCGAGCGGGTGATGTTCGGCACACACATCGACCGTGGTCTTAGCCTGCCACCGTCGGACTTCATCATCGAGGTCCTCAAATACTATGATGTGCAAATCCATAACCTCCCTCCCAACTCTCTGCTCGAGCTTAGCACTCACACAGCTCTGTGCGAGGGGTTTCTTGGCATTAGTCCAAGTCTCACCCTTTTCCGGTACTACTATGGTACCCGGAAGAACTCCATTAGTGTCGGTGTACCTTACACCACTAGCACCCTTAGCTTAGTCCTTAGGAGAAACCGAGTTTATCCTAGGATTAACGCTAGCGAATCCATCAAATGTTGGGTCGGAACCTTCTTTTATCATCAGGATATTCTGGCTCCTGGAAAGGCGGAAGGTCTTCTGGCCTTCGTCGACGGTGCCGCCCCCCACCAGAATTCATGGGACGCGGAAGCGCCGGAACTGTCGGATATCTTGATCCTCGCCAAGAGGCGGATTGAGTTTCTGATGAAGCACAAGGGCCTCCACTGATCCGACTTGATCCACTGCTGGCTGGATCGCCGGATCTAGCATTTGTAGCATCATGGAGATCGCCTCATGCACACCTTCACCAGCGATAAGAAGGACAGCCTGCGGGTGTGCCCACACCGGATTTTGGCGAAGGATTACAAGACCCTCATGCAATATTTGATCAAGGAGAGAGTCGAAAGAAAAGTTCTGGATGTCTCCATGAAGATGTTCACGTTCAACTGTCCTCTGACTCTGGTAAATAATTCGACTCTGCTTTTGCGTTTCGTCGTTCTTTTCTGTTTCTTTCTCCTTCTCTATTTTCATCAATGACTTTGTCAGCTCGAGAAACTCCCCGAGTCTGAGCTTACTCCACTAGAGGGCTATCTTTCAGACGATCCGGAGGCGACGGAGGATGATGAGGTGCAAGAAGTTTCCGCCTCAGCCTCCAAGAAGCGTAAAGCGAAGGAAGTTGTTATCACTGCTGGTAGCCAAGTGCTGCCAGTAGTTAAAAAGTAAGCACCCTATCTTTTTTTTCAGTACCTTGTACCTTTCTTTCTCTCCAGAGCACACCTAACATTCGGATTTTCGTGCTCTAGAGCTAAAGCAGTTTTGAAGAGTAAGACCAAGCCACACAGCAAGCCGGGCAAGCAACTGCGTGAGCAAAAGCTTGTCATCTCCCTTGCCATGCCGCCACTGACTCCATCCATTACTCCATCAGCACCAGAGGCTTCCGCCTCTCCTGATGCTGGCAACATCTCGAAAGCCCTGGTCACCGTTGGTGATCAGGCAACTAACAAGGGTGAACCCGTCAAGGGTAATGATTCCATGGTAATATCTACATGAACATTGGATGGAGTGGCCGGCTCTATTGTCTCTAGCCTGGAGAGGAAGAAGAAGGAAGATATCATTAGGCTGGCTTAGTCCAGTCTTGAGAAGCAAACCCTTACCGCAGAGGCAGCAAGCCAGGAGCAGGAGGACGTCAAGCTGGTCAGCGTCCTGGACCAAATTTTGGTCCGGGATGCTAAGATAGAGTCTGGCGAACTCCCAGCGACGAATGTTCCCTCCCTCTCCCTTGCCAAGAAAGTGTTTCACAACACTAAACTCGGATTTGAGAAGTTGCACTTGGAACATATTGTAAGTTTCCGATTCTTATTTGCAGTTATTTTATTATCATATCCTCTAGCCCCCAAGCATAAAGCCGGATAAACATCGTTGAATCCGAGTTGATGCTTGTAGGATGCAAAAGAACGATGTAGTGTAGCCCCCAAGGCTCGTGCTGTATTTTTACTTAGTTAAATTTGCAGCTCGAGTCTTAGTAGCCGTCTAACGGTATTCCGTCTTCTAAACTTACAGAAAATTGCATCTTCCAACCAGGAATTACTCAAGAAAATATGTAATAAACGCAAGAAATCAAAGCTCTATGCCTTGAGAATTCAAATTTAAAAGTTGAAAAAGATGAAGCAGAAGGTAAACTTTCCCGACTTTCTCTTGTCAATTAGCTATTGTCATAGTCAAACTTGCTTTGTCCGGCTGATATTTTCCCTTTGCAAAACTATTGTGTGAGTCTAGCAAGATGGTGGAGCAATCCGAGATCTTCAAGGTCTTGGAATTGGAGAATGCTGAGCTCCGGAACAAGCTTGAAAAGCTTACTATTGAATCGGAGAAATCCGTAGCTGCTGTCCTGGAGTCAAGCAACCATGAGACCATGAGGCTCGATAAGCTGCTAGCCCTCCGACACAAACAATTGGATTAGCTTCGGAAGGACTTTGATAGTCAGAGGGATCTGGCCCATGCCACAGAGAGTGAGATAAACAGCCTCCGCGAGGAGCATGCCCAGTGGAATCATTTTGTGCTAGATAAGATTTCCGACCTTCTTTATTCGATTGATTTTTCGACTTTCTTTTTAGTCAAATTTTGACTTTTGGTGCTTTCCCAGCCCCCCTAAATCTTTCCCACTCTTCGACCTCAAAACCTCGCCTTGAGAGCATCAAGCTTGTTGGAGATATTTTGTTCGACTTTCGTCAGACTCTTGAAGAGGATGGCGAGTCGGTCAAACTTTCCGACTTGCACACGATGTCAGTGCAAGAGGTGAGGACAAGGCCAAGGAGATTCCGAAGCTTACCGAGGACTGGAAGATCTCTTACGCTCGGACTGTTGTCCAGACTGCTCTTACCATGGTGATGAGCCACCACAGCGAGATGGAAATATGGCATGTCACCAAAGGAATTTCCGAGGAGGACGATGAGGGTAACCCGCAAGACGTCAAGGCTATCCAAGATTCTTGTGCAGGTTATGCTTGCCGTGTGGCAGCGATGACTAATTACACGACGCCATTCTTCGGATCTGTCGCTGTGTCTCCCTTGCCTCAAGAGTCAGAAGACAGCCTCGCTGAAGTAGCTTCCGAGTCTGAGGTTCAGGGCGACAATATTGTCGACTCCAGCGCTCCACGCTCTTCACCACCACCGCTTGAGTCTGTAGCATAAACAATTTATATGCATTATTCTGAACTTTGGGCAATGTAATGATGGAAACAATATTTTGATTTGTGATGATCTGTAAAAACTTATGCTTTTACCATCGTAGCACTTTTGCTTATATATATTTTATGTATGTGCTTGAAAAAAATTCTAAAGCACTAGTTTTTATGCTTATACTTGTCATTTTATCTGGCTCTCTGCCTCCTTTCATGAGCCGGCCAACCTTTAGCACGAAAACTTTGCCGAGCAACGGAGCTCAATTGCTAAACCCGTTTAAACTCGGAAATAAAGTCGGCTTCCAGTACCAACAATTCATTACTCAGAAGATACCCGCGTTTAAGCAATCAGATAAAAAACCGAAGTACAAAAAATAAATTAAATTTTATACCCTAAGGTAACATTTTTTAGATATTCAAAAATCGTAACCAGAACAAACATGAGCATAAAGTACTTTCAAGCATTCTGGGATTTTTGAAAATGACATGCTCTTTTGGAAATAAGATGGCAAAAAACTTCTCAAAGATAATCATATGAGGAAACCAAAACTTTATTTCACTTTGAACATGTACATATATGATTTCAAGGAAGTATAACTAAGAATAGAAGGGATGTAGCTATGCAATATTCTATGGACGGTCTATCTCATCCGGGTCTGTACTGCCTCCAGCTCTCTTTCTCTTCCGATTATCTGTTCTTTCCTTGACTGGTCTCATATCGGTTAAATAATACGATCCATTATGCAGAACTCTGCTAAACATAAAAGGTCCTTCCCAAATCGGGGAAAGTTTGTGCTTTCTTTTTTGCATAAGTCGAAGAACCAAATCACCTTTCCTGAAAGAATGGTTTTGAACTCTCTGACTATGATACATACGTAACTTCTGCTGATAGGTTTAAGATCTCTGCTCAGCAACGACGCGTACTTCTTTGATTATATCAAGATCATCTTGTCGAGAAACTTCTGCATCTTCTTTAATATACGCTTTAGCTCATGGAGACTGATGAATTAGATCACTTGGAAGAACTACTTCTGCACCATAGACTAAGAAGAAAGGAGTGTATCCGGTTGATCTATTAGGAGTTGTACGTAAGATCCATATCATAGACGGTAATTCTTCCGCCCAAGCCCCCGCGGCACGACGAAGCGGTGCCTCGAGATGAGGTCGGAGTCCTTGTAAAATAAGACTGTTAGTTCTCTTGACTTGTCCATTAGCTTGTGGATGCGCAACTGATGCAATATTGAGTCGGATCCCTTATTCTTCGCAGAATTCGGCAAGTTCTCCCATGGAAAATTTGCTCCCGTTGTCAGTAATTATATTAAGCGTATATCCGAATCGGATGATCACGTCCTCAACGAACTTTCTGGCTATGGCTCCATCGCAACAAGTTACGGGTTTAGCCTCAATTCACTTTGTAAATTTATCCACTATCACTAGTAGGTGAGTAAATCCACATTTTATCATACGAAATGTGCCTACCATATCAAGCCCCCATACCGCAAATGGTCATGTAATAGGGATTGTTCGCAGCTGTTCATCTGGAACATGTGCCTGATGACCGTAGTTTTGGCAGCATTTGCATGTTTTGACCAGTTTGTCAGCGTCCGTCTTAGATGTAAGCCAAAAAATCCGTGTCTAAAAGCTTTTGGCACTAAGGATCTGGATGTAGCATGGCGACCACACTCGCCTTCATGGATTTCTTGTAAGATTTCCACTCCTTCTTCCGGAGAAATACATCGCTAAAAAACCCCAGAAACACTCTGCTTATAGAGCTCACCATTTGTTATTGTGTAGGCTTTTGCTTGTCGGATGATCTACCAGCTCAGGACTTCGCCTTCGGGTAATTTTTTGTCTATCAGGAAATCCAGATAGGGTTTTGTCTAGCTGGGAATCACAGCCAGAACTGCTATTAAAGGTGAGTCGGATTTCGTCGGATAGTCCTCATCAACTCCGATTATGGAGGGGAATCTTAAATGATCTAAAAAGCGTCATCCGGTACTTGTTTCCGCACAGAGCCTATTTTTGATAGAGCATCTGCTTCCTCATTTTCTGTTCGAGGGATGTGTTGAACCTCAAAACCCTCGAATGATTTAGATAATTTATCCACGACAGCTTTGTAGTTTGCCATGTGCTTGTTTTTATAGCAGATGTCGGATACTTCCTAAGCAACTAAATCCAAGTCTCCGTAACACATGAGTCTTGTTACGCCAATGTTTTTGGTCATGCATATTCAATGTAACAATGCTTCATACTCGGTAATATTATTGGTTGCCGTGAAGTGTATTGTAACACATAGAACAGCTTATCTCCTTGGGGTGATTTAATCACCACGCCAGCCCCCGATCCTCCTCGTGCTTTTGATCCATAAAAATGAAGGGTCCAAAATTCTGAGTCTGGAGGACTTGTATTTTCTGCCGTCTCTGTCCAATCAACAACAAAGTCGGCAAGTATTTTGGAATTGATTGTTGTACACGGATTATACTCAATGTCATAGGGTTGCAAGCTCTATTCCCCACTTTGCTACACATCCTGTGGCGTCGTGATTATTTATTATATCTTGCTGGGGAGCGGTGCTCACCACTGTGATATTATGCTCTTGAAAATAGTGTGTAGCTTTCTGGATGCAAAGAACACTCCATAGGCTAGCTTTTGATGGTGCGTATACCTTTGTTTCGACTCTGTCAGGACCTCGCTCAGGTAATAAGTTGTATGCTGCAACTTATGCTCGTGGCCTTCTTCATCGCGTTCCACTACTGTTACCACACTTATGACCTTGTTGGTCGCTACAATGTAAAGTAAAATAGGCTCCTGAGGTTCTGGCGCTGCGAGAACTGGTGGATTTGAAAGTAGGTCTTTCAACTTTATAGGGCAGTCTCAGCTTCCTGGGTCCAGAAAAATTTGTCGGTTTTCTTCAAGAGTTTGTATAAAGGTGGGGCTCTTTCGCCGAGCCGGCTGACGAACCGACTCACTGCTGCAATGCAACCGGTGAGACGTTACACGTCCTTCAGGCGAGTTAGCCTGGTAATGTTGAGTATAGCCTTAATTTTGTCCCGGTTCACTTCGATGCCTCGCTCTGAGACGATGAAACCTAACAATTTTCTGGCTGGAATTCCAAAGAAACACTTCTTCGAATTTAGCATCATATTAAATTTTTGTAGACTAACATAACTGCTATGTCATCTATGTATACATGGATGTTGCTTCCGATTTGATCGTTGAGAGAACGTTGCATAGTACGTTGATATGTTGCTCTTGCATTTTTTTTAGGCCAAAAGTCATAGTTTTGTAGTAGAAGGTTCTGAAAGGAGTGTCGAAAGATGTCTTAATTAGATCCGACTTTTTCATCGGTATTTGGTGATATCCGGAATATGCGTCGAGAAAACAGAGTAATTCTGACCCTGTCGTTGAGTCGATGACGTGATCGATTCTTGGCAAAGGGAACGGGTCTTTTGGGCATGCCTTGTTCAAAGCAGTATAATCAACACACATCCTTAAATCAATGGTGTACTTTTTAGGGACGAGTACAGGATTTGCCACCCAATCTGTGTGGATGACCTCTGTTATGAATCCAGCTAACTCTAGTCGGGCTAATTCCTTAGCTATTGCTTTGCGCTTTTCATCACCAAAATGTCGTAAGGACTGTTTGAAGGGTTTAGTGTCAGGGTACACATTAAGAGAGTACTCGGCAAGTTCCCTAGGTACTCCAGTCATGTCAGAAGGCTGCCATGCGAAAATATCACTATTAGCTTTGATGAACTCGACGAGCATGCTTTCCTATGCGTGGTCTAAGCCTGCCCCTATGTCCGTCGTCTTGGAGGGATCATCTTTCTTCAGTGACATTTTCTTTGTCTCTTCCGACACCTTGAACTATATGCTTGGCTTCATCACGTCGTTCTTCATAGCGGGCATCTCAGATGGGTTGATGGTCTTCTTGATCTCCTGGTACTCCTGGGCGTGCAGCACGGCTTCAGCAAAGGCAGCAGATCCTTCATCACACTCTCGCGCCTTCCTCGGATTTCCCCGGATGGTGATGACGCCCTTTGGACCTGGAAGTTTAATCATGTTGTAGATGTAACAAGGGCGGTCCATGAACACCCAGTAAGCCGGACGCCCGAAGATGGCGTGGTAAGCACTTTTGAATGGTACCACCTCGAAAGAGAGTGGCTTGGTCCGGTAATTGTATCGGGTTCTGAATGTCACGTCTAGAGTAATCTCACCCAGAGAATCCGCCTGTCTCCCTGGTACAATGCATGGAAAGTTACACTGCTGTAACTCAACTGGCTCTCGCGTAGCTTCATGCGGTGGAGCGTCTCGATGTAGAGGATGTTAATGCTGCTTCCACCGTCCATGAGAGTTTTAGAGAACTCATAGCCATCAATAAGAGCATTGACGACCAGAGGGTATTTTCCCCGACGATGTGTTTTCCTCAGGTGATATGAGCGATCAAAGGTGATGGTTACATCCGACCAATCCAGAAATTGTGGAACAGCCGGAACCGTGGCATTGAGCTCACGGAGAACCGCCGTCTTTTCTTTAGCCGGCTGAGATCTAAGGAAGCAGACGTATGCGTATTTTTTAGTCGGAAATTCCTTCTTTCCATCCGACTTGGGCTGTGCGGCATCCGCTTCTTCCATGTCGGAATCTTCCTTGGGCTCCTTGCCTTTCTTAGAATTTTTCTTTCCTTTTCGTCGCTTGGCTCTGTAGCCAACGGATTCGTCTTTCTTGATGTCGTCATTGAAACGACACTCGGCATTTGTGTGGGTAGATCCTCTGTTACTATCCAAGTGGTGGACACATGGATTGTTGGCAATGTTGGCCCAGGTATAGGTTCTTCCAGGTTGCTGATCTCCTCTACCCTGGATTCTGGAAGTTCCACGGCCTCTACCCCGGCCGCCTCCACGCCCTCCTCGTCCTCCGGATCTGAACATTGCGTTGACAGCTGCATTGTCCGGAGCCGGTTTATCTTTCGAGGTGTTCTTGCACTTCTGAGCTTGTTGTTATGGCTATTTGGCTGCATTGGGATTGGCCAGAATATTTAGCAGCCCTTCTGAATCATCATCGGCATCAGCATATTTGCTTGTCGTCTCTATCATCTCTCCCAAATCTGTGACATGGTTACATTTTAATCTGTGACGCAAAAGTCTGACTGGGAGTCCTGCGATGAAAGCTTTTATCGCAGTTTGCTCGTTTGCTCCTTCGCAGGAGTTCTTCGTGTCAATCCAGCGTCCGAGGTAATCCCGGCAAGTTTCTCCAGGTCTTTGCGTGCAACGTTGCAAGTCTCCTATTGTGCATGGCCTCCTTGAAAGAACATTTCATAATCCCTAGTGTTTTGTATGTTAGATAACAATATCAAGGATTATTTAATGTGTGTTGAAATGCTGTAGATATCTAACTTGAAAAGGAAAAGGAAACTGCTTTTGGGGGCGGATAAACCGCCCCTACCAGGGGCGGATAATCCGCCCCTCCCCAAACTCAGAAGGGCGCAACCCTCAGAAGGGGGGGGAGTATCTGACGAATTTCCGGCCTAGCCGGATAGTCCGCCCCCAGGATTTTCTCCAAGTCAAGTGCGGCGTCACCTTCTATATGGGGGACAGATTTTCCCCCGGAGTTTCCTTCATGGGGGCGGACTTTTCCCCCAGGGCAGATAGTCCGCCCCTTGAGGGGGGCGGATAATCTACCCTCTCGAGATTTTTCACCAAGTCAAGACCAGCGTCACCTTGTATGGGGGGTGGATTTTCCCCCGGAGTTTCCGTCCTAGGGGCGTACTTTTCCCCCAGGGCGGATAGTCCTCCCCTAGTGGGGGTGGATAATCCGCCCCCAAACTTCTCCAATGGCAAGATCTGGGCAGGGGGTATTTAAGCCAGCATTCCCCCCCTCCTGCCAGAACTCTTGATTCATTCAAAAAAGTCGGGATCTGTTCATCATCCTTCAACCAAGAGAGCTCCACCTTCATCCACCCAAAGGCCCCGTCCCTTTGGGAATCAAAGGAGGAGAACTCGATCTTCAACTACTGCAATCAAGCACTTCATCTCCTCTCCATTCATTTGGAGAGTCACCGATCTAGTATTTCTTGGAAATATCTAGATCCTTGCTTTTGTTTATATTGATAAACCCTGTTCTTTTGATAGCTTGTTTTCATTACGGGAGCCCCCAATTCAGTTGTGGGTGTGTGCCCCGGTAGAGTTGTAAAGGCACCGGTTCCCGCCTCGAAGGGTACTAATAGTGGAGAAGGTGGATCAGGCCTTTCGTGGCTAGATCCATCGGAGAATAGGGTGAGGCCTATTGTGGCGTGGTGGTCTTAGAACTGCCCAACCCTCCAACACAGATGTACTTCCCTTAACAAGGAAGGAACTGCGGTAAAACAAATCCCTGTGTCTCCGCATGCTCCACTATGGTTTCCTCGCTCCTCTCTTTACGTGCTTAGTAGCTAGGATTGCATATAGGGAAATTCTCGTAGTTGCATATCTAGAGAATTTACTTTGTGTCAAGCCTAAAATTGAAAAAGAGCTAAAAATTGAGTAGCACCTATTCCCCCCCCCTAGGTGCCCATACGATCCATTTCAATTGGTATCATAGCCCCGGCTCTTAATTCGGGCTTAACCGCCTAAGAGAAGTATGGGTTCCAAGGGAGATGGGAGTGATGCTCCGGAGGTAGTCACCATGAACGATCTCAAGACGTTGGAAACAACCTTGGTTAGTTCAATGGAGGATAAGATGGAAGAGATGCGTCAATTGATAATGCGTCTCTCCACATCCACAACATCACCTCCATCTACCTCTGAGGCTACCACTCCGCAATCCAAGGAAACGAGTAAAACCGATTCCAAAGATAACAAAGTGGTTGGTGATGGCACTAGCAAGAGCTCCTCCTCGAAAAAGGATAGTGGTAAGGAAGGATACAATGAGGTTCCTCATGTGTATTTTCCTAATCCACCTATCCCTCACCCACATATACATAATAGGGGTGATCCACCCAAACTTTCAGCATCTACTTTTAATCAATGGCAACTTTTGATGAAGTCTCATGTGTGTAGCTCCTCCATTGAGTTATGGAAAATCATAGAGAATGGTCTTTATGTTGGAGACCCCCACAACCTAACAAGAAGAGAGGTTGTTGATAGTCAACTCAACGCTACAGCTCTACACATGATCCAGCTTGGTGTGGGTGACAAAGACATGCCACACATTCAGCATCTTAGTACAGCTAAGGAAGCTTGGGATGCCCTCACCGAGCTCTTCATTGGAAATGAAAGTATGATAAGGAATAGATATGATGCTTTGAGCAATGAAGCTGAAGGATTTTATATGTTGGATGGAGAAGACCACGAGGACATGTATAGGAGGCTCAAGTCAATAGCCACCACTTTCAGGAATCATGGTGCCTCTCATGTTGATGATGTGTGGATCAAACACAAGTATGTCAGTGCTCTTATGCCATTTGAGCCCACAGATTTGAAGAGTCTCCAAGGAAGGCACAATTACCACCTTATGACATCCAATGAGGTAATGCAAGAAATGACAGCTTTCAAAGTGGCTGCCAAGAATGCCGAAGATGCTCGTGCACGAGCTAAGGGGATGCAAAAGGAAAATGGTCCCAAGCTGAGAACTTGTTTCAACTGTGGAGACCGGCTGCACTTTGTAGCCGAGTGTCTGTATCAAAGTAGGGAGGATAATGGAGGAAGACTCATTCTCAAGGAAAATTCAAAGGCTCCACGCAAGAAACAGTTTGTAAAGAAGAATGGTCCTTTCAAGAAGCAACCAAAGATTGTTCTAGTGGCTCAAGAAGAATATTCTTCGGGAAGTGAAGATGAAGACGAGGATGATAGCTCTCGAGAGGTGGCTGCTATAGCCACCACATCTACACCAACATCTCTCTTCGACTCTACGAATGAAAACGTCATCAACAAGAATGCTACTTGTCTCATGGCAAGAGGTTTCGAGGTATCAACTTCTAACCCTTCTTTTCCTAAGGCTATGATTGACATGGATGATCCTACTAGTCTTAAGGTTAAAGAAGAGATTATTGCTTTGGACTATTTCTTCACTAACTTGCAAGGTGAGCACAAAATACATTTTGAGGCTCTTATGGACCAGCTGGCCCAAAATGAAGTGCTCCTTGAAGAAAAGGGCAGAATTGAAAGAGAGGATGCAATGGAAATTGCGTCCTTAAAAAATGCTCTAGAAGAAGAAGAGGCTCGGGCTTCTCTTGAAGAGAGGCTTGTGACTATTGAGGAGTCACATGAAGAAATGGTGGCAAAGCTTGTTAAGGAGCGTGACAATGCAGTTGCCAAAGCAAAGAAGTTAAAGAAAGAAAAGATTGACTTTGGGGCTGCTCATGCTAGACTCTCCGAGGAATTGGAGAAACTTGACATCGCTCACAAGGTGTTGAAAAGTGAATTCTCCATTCTCAATGAGTCACATGATCAGCTCCAAAGTCGATTGACCAAGTATGATGTTCCTAGCACATCTAAATCAACATATATTCACAAAGAAAAAGCTAAGTGTGGAAGAAGGGCTTGTCAATGAGACCACTCCCAAAGATAAGGGTGTACTTGATGAGGTACTTGGCAAGCAAAGGTCAAATCTTAGTAAAGAGGGACTTGGATATGTCACCAAGTCCACGAAGAAGTAGAACAAGAAGAAGACCAAGGGTGAACAATCAAAGACAAGCACCGCTAAGAAGAATGTCACAAAAGACAAAACTAACAATATTGGTTTTGCGAGGTCTCACAATCCAAATTATGAACTCTTTTGTGATTATTATGGCGATGTTTATGCTTATTATGTTGGTCCTTTTGATGAATATGTTGCTTGGTCTATTTGGGTTCCAAAGACCCTTGTTACTAACATGAGAGGACCCATTGAAAATGGGTACCTAAAACCAAGAAGTAATTCTCTTGCAGGGCTATGCTTCCGGTGGGTCTAAATGGATGTTGGATAGTGGATGCACTAGTCATATGACCGGAAGCAAGGAGGTCATCACGGAGATGCGACCCAATCATGATAATATTATAGTCTCCTATGGTGATAAGTCTAAATCTCAGGTATTGGGTCTTGGAAAGCTTGTGGTCGCCCACGATATCTCTCTCGTAGACGTCATGCTTGTTGAGACCCTCGGTTACAACTTACTTTCTGTTCGTGCCCTTGGTAAGATGGGCTTTGCTATTTTCATTGATGATGATTTGGTGGTACTCTTGTGGAGCAAGTCTCTAATGGTCGCTTTCGTTGGGTATGTCGAAAATGACCTATATGTTTTGTACTTTTTGGGGAAAACCACTTCGGGTCCGATGTGTCTATTCGGAAAGGCCGACGTGGGCTGGCTATGGCATCGCCGTTTAGCCCATGTCAACATGAGAACTTTGCAAAGTCTTCACAAGGGTGGCCACATCCTTGGACTAAAAGACAATGTTTCCTTTGCCTAAGATCGTGTTTGTAGGGCTTGTGTTGAAGGCAAAATGCATGACTCTCCCCAGACCATTGTTTCTTCTAAGAGAATTTTGGAATTACTTCATGTGGACTTATTCGGTCCTCCATCTCATGCTAGTCTCGGTGGGAAGAAGTATTGCTTGGTCATAGTCGATGATTACTCAAGATACACATGGGTCTATTTCTTCAAGCTAAAGAGTGAGACTCAACAAATGGTCATTGACTTCGCCAATGAGGTTCAACGTCAACACAATGTTCCCATATTGGCAATAAGAAGTGACGACGGCTCTGAGTTCAAGAACTATACATTAAATGAGTTTCTAAGTGAAGAGGGGATAACACATCAATATTCCGTTGTGTACACCCCTCAACAAAATGGTGTAGCCGAGAGGAAGAACCGCACTTTGATGGATATGGCTAGACCAATGTTGGCTGAATTCAAATCTCCTTACAACTTTTAGGCTGAAGCCATATCCACCGCTTGTCACTCATCAAATCGGCTCTACCTCCGCAAGATCTTGGACAAGACTCCATATGAAATACTCACCGATGCTGAAATACCCCAGAATGCCATAAGAAGAATGGGTGTGGGATTTTTCTGCCCCATTGAGGAACCCCTTGTGGAGGATCGGGAAGGAAAATTCTCCACTCAAGTGGAGCCCTCATCTACACAAGATCAACAAGCCCCTACTGTTGGAGAAACCTCTGCACCAACATCGCAACCTGCTGAAGATCATCAGTCTTCTGGGCAAAATGATAGTCCTAGGTCAGACTATCCGCCCCCTCCAAGGAGCGGACTGTCCACCCCTGGCACTCCAACACGCCCTAGGGGACTTCAAGAAGAACAAAACGTCCAAGAAAATTCCAAGGCCAGATTCTCCGGCCCCAAGGGGTAGATTATCCGGCCCTGGAATTCCCAGTTCTGCCAGGGACTCTCGGGAAGAATAAGTTGCAGTTGCATCTCCTAGGCCGGATAGTCCGGCCCCACCTAGGGGCAGATTATCCGGCCCTGAAGAACCTGTTCAGCAACAAGCTCATGTTATCATCTCAGATCAAGATCAAGGGCAAGGTAGTGGACAATACAAGGATCTAAATGTTGAATCAACTCCTTCTAGAAACAATAAGGAAATTGAGGCTCCTCGCAAGGCTTGTGCTGATCGGAACCTTGAGTTAAGGGGTCACGCTCTTGACAAGGTCATCGGTGATCTACAAAGAAGGGTGTCTACTAGAAGAGAACTTGCAAGCTTTTGTGATCATCAAGCTCACATTTCTATGGTTGAACCAAAGAAGGTTTTTGATGCTCTTAAAGATCCCGATTGGGTGGTTGCAATTAATGAAGAATTAAATAACTTCGAGCGCAACAAGGTTTGGAAGCTCGTAGAGAAACCCAAAGAGTGCCGCAATGTTATCAGCACCAAGTTGATTTTCAAGAACAAACAAGATGAAAATGGGTCATCGATGAGCATTGGTTTTGAACTCAAGATACATCTTCGCGGTGTCATGCCATGCGCTCCAACATGGTGGCTTCAGTCACCGCCCTCTTCCTTGAGAAGAGTTGGTTTCTAATGGCTCTCTTTGGATTCTCTTGCATATCTCTTGTTCTTATGGAAAACACACCCAATCTTGGCTTTTAGTTGATTTGTTCTTGAAATTTTGGGTGTGTAGTACCATTGTCTGGGGCATTAGCATCGCTCTTCTTCCTTTTTGGCGTTTCGATGCCAAAGAGGGAGAAGTAGTTCTATTAGGTCATGGATTTGCATGGGTCTGGCGCAAGCACTTGCCTCTTTTTCATTCGTTTTATTTGCTTGCTTGTGCCCTTTTAGCGTTGAACTTTGTGTGCTTGGTTTGTATAAGACTTTGCCGTGTGTTACTTCGTTCTCATGTATGGATCTTTGGAATTCTGGATTTATCTTGTGGAACTACTCATATGGAATTCTGGATTTATCTATGGAGTATGGCATTGTATTGATGGAATATGGAATTATCTACTGATTGCATCAATATTATGGGTTTCAATCCCGGTGGTATGACTTTGTTTCCTAACTCACCTTGTTTTAATTGTCTTTGTTATGAAATTGGCTTGCTCTTTAGTGTGTGCATTTGTATTCAAATGAAAATTATAAATATGCACACAGTTAGGGGGAGCCTCTTTCATTTCCTTAAGGTGTTGTTAGTAGGTTTTATTGCAAATCCTAGTATTGTCATCTAACACCAAAAAGGGGGAAATTGAAAGAACATTTCATAATCCCTAGTGTTTTGTGTGTTAGATAACAATATCAAGGATTATTTAATGTGTGTTGAAGTGCTGCAGATATCTAACTTGAAAAGGAAAAGGAAATTGTTTTAGGGGCGGATAAACTACCCCTCCCAAAACTCAGAAGGGCGCAACCCTCAGAAGGGGGAGGAGTATCTGACGGATTTTCTGGCCTGGCCGGATAATCCGCCCCTACAGGGGCCGAATAGTCCGCCCCCCAGGATTTTCTCCAAGTCAAGGGCGGCGTCACCTTCTGTATGGGGGGGCGGATTTCCCCCCGGAGTTTTCGTCCTAAGGGCGGACTTTTCCCCTAGGGCGGATAGTCTGCCCCTTGAGGGGGGCGGATAATCCGCCCCCTCGAGATTTTTCACCAAGTCAAGACCGGTGTCACCTTCTGTATGGGGGCAGATTTTCCCCGGATTTTCTGTCCTGGGGGCAGACTTTTCCCCCAGGGCGGATAGTCCGCCCCTAGTGGGGGCGGATAATCCGCCCCCAAACTTCTCCAACATAAAGATCTGGGCAGAGGGGGTATTTAAGCCAGCCTTCCCCCTCCTGCCAGAACTCTTGATTCATTCGAAAAAGTCAGGATCTGTTCATCATCCTTCAACCAAGAGAGCTCCACCTTCATCCACCCAAAGGCCCCGTCCCTTGGGGAATCGAAGGACGAGAACTCGATCTTCAACTACTGTAATCAAGCGCTTCATCACCTCTCCATTCATTTGGAGAATCACAGATCTAGTATTTCTAGCAAATATCTAGATCCTTGCTTTTGTTTATATTGATAAACCTTGTTCTTGTGACAACTTGTTGTCATTACTGGAGCCCCCAATTCAGTTGTGGGTGTGTGCCCCGGTAGAGTTGTAAAGGCACCGGTTCCCGCCTCGAAGGGTACTAATAGTGGAGAAGGTGGATCGGGCCTTTCATGGCGAGATCCATCGGAGAACAGGGTGAGGCCCATTATGGCGTGGTGGTCTTAGAACCTCCCACCCCTCCAACGCAGATGTACTTCCCTTAACAAGGATGGAACTGCGGTAAAAAATCCATGTGTCTCCGCGTGCTCCACTACGGTTGCCTCGCTCCTCTCTTTACGTGCTTAGTAGCTAGGTTTGCATATAGGGAAATTCTCGTAGTTGCATATCTAGAGAATTTACTTTGTGTCAAGCCTAAAATTGAAAAGGAGCTAAAAATTGAGTAGCACCTATTCACCCTCCCCTCTAGGTGCCCATACGATCCATTTCACTCATGTATGTTCCCTCGAAGTTTGAAAATAATGCACTTTGCATATCATACCAGTTGTTAATCGAGTTCTCTGACAGTTCATTGAGCCATGATCGAGCCATCTTCCTCCGCATAAGCGGGAGATATCGGACTGCAACCAGGCTGTTTTCTCCTTTGGTGATGCAGCAGGCCTGGAAAAATCCTGGAGCCAGCTATCTGGCCGAGCCACACTGTCATAGGGATGAATGTGTTTGGCAATGCCAAAGTCAACCGGAAATTTGGTCCGACGTATGCATGGTCCAAAGCATTTGGGTCCCACGTACATATCTTCTTCCTCGTACCGCCACGCCTCTATGTTTGACTCAATGCGATGGCAAGCATCGTTTGGCGAGAGAGATCTGCGCCTCGGAGGCTCACGGCTTCTGCGCGGCGGAGTCGGAATTATGCTCCTCTCACCATTTCCGGCCCCGCCCCTGCGGCTTCCATGGATACGTCGGGATCGTTCATGGTCTCTGCCTAGGGGCGATGGTGGCCCTGGTGGATTATTTCCGGCTGGGTTACATGGTGGTGGTGGTGGAGCCTCATTATGCTGGCTCCGATGCTGATTTCTTCGGACTCCATCCCTACTTGATTCAGGACGATCCAGATCGTCTCATCGTCCGGCGTTGCCAGCCGGACGGCTCGGTGGTGGCATCCTTAGCCGATCTTGCTCTTCTCGCTGGCGGCGTGCTTTCGAGTCTTGTCTATAGCGGTTGTTTTGCCGACGATGGCCCTGATGAGGAACCATTGCCCTGATGGCATCTTCGGACGCAGCCGGAATAACCCTTGCCCAGTCACGTGCCGGCCTGCGAGAGTGGTCGTTTGAGCCGATTCCTAAATTCTCTTCTTCTCCACGGGGACGATAGTGCTGATCCGTATCCCTGTGGAGTCTTCCGTCAGCGCTTTGGTCGACGCTAGTGTGGCAAAATTCCGACCTTGAGGCCAGCTTGCCACTAAATGACGCGGTCGTTTTCTGCTGCTTTAATCCTTTGTCCAACAACGCGACACATTGCTGAACTTGCTCTGGAGACTGATTATTGGCGAGGATAGCCCGAGCCGCTCCAGCGTTTTCCAGAGGCGTGTTGTAGACTCGGTTCTTCTCTCTAGTTCTTCTGTTGAATAGATCTCTATGGATATCCGGGTTCTTACTGGCAAGATCCGAACATCCTCTTGTTTTGTTTGATAGTCGCTTGAAATCTGACTGATACTTGGCAAGATCACTTTCTAACTGCTGCTTAAGCTCGATGATGCACGCGGCTTCTTCGAGTAAAAACAGATGGTGCTTTTCCAGGTCCTCAGCCCTTTTCTCTAGCGCCTCCGGAGTAAGATCCGAAGTCGTTGGGATTGGAATTGTGAGAGCATCTCCGTAATTTTCGCGTGCACCCTTGGTGACAACGTGTCCATCCACGAGAGGATTGATCGGCGTGGTATTAATCGGATCTCCGTCCTGATTCTCCATCTCGATCTCTTCATCAAGTTTTTCTTCGTTGGTTTCCTTGACGTCCAGCTCTGTCGGTGTCGAATTCTTGTTCTTCTTCTCTCTTCTTTGACCGTCTAGTAGCCTTGACGTGCGTACCGGTGGCAAAGACGGATTTTGGTCCGGTACCAGGGGATAAACTTCCGTCTGTACTTTCCGTAGTAGTTGGCTTGTGGACCTCGGAGGAATCTCTGGTGTCCATGTCATCCTGCGAGGTGTATCTTTCATCCATGCTATCATATGGACTAGGAAGATCTTCTGTCTCACCTTGCGTTGGCTTGGAGGCGTGTTCTTGTTCGTACTCCTCCATCTCCTTGTCGAAGTCTCGAAGTTCCTGTGACGTTATTGACTCCTGAGGTGAGTCAGGTAAGTCGGTGTTTTCTTCAATTGTGTCGAGGACTGAATCGTTGTCGGCTCCAGCATCCACAGAGTCGGATCCAGAGCTTATGTGGTACACGAAACAATGTTTCTTCTTGTTTATGTTCTTGAGGTAGTGGTACAACTTGATTTCCGCCTCTTCCATCTCAAATTTCTCCTTGATATCGGCAATTGCTTCGTAATCGATGTAGGGGCGTTTCATCATCTTATTTATCTTGCTCCTCAAGAGTGCCTTTTCTACTACGACATCGGCAGGGCCGGATCCATAGCGGATATATTTTTCATCCATGTATCCGATCTTGTCAGGGAGATCGGATCCAGATTTTTCTTTCACCGCTTCTTCCACTACAGGAGTGGGCTGGGTGGGTTCGATTCTTTCCGGGATCTTGAGCTCTTCTGCCTCTGCGGATAAAGTAGATCCAGATTTTTCTTCCGCCATGGTCATCACCTCAAGGGTGGGTTGGACGGGTTCAGCGAAACAGAGATAAATATTGATCTCGCCGATAGACATGATCGTGTAGGTCGTCATGGGTTTGCTAGCCGGAATCCAGGTCTCGTCGAGAAGGACGGCGGGGACATCATTGGCGTAGACCACGCGACCCATGGCGATAGTTTTGTCGATTCCTGCACGCGCAGATTCCGCCTGAAACGAAGCTCCAAAGGTCACCGGCCCCACGGTGGGCGCCAACTGTCGTCGGATTGTCGACAAGTACGCCATAGGGGGTCCTAGTGGTGTTGGAAAGATGGGGTGTGAGATGTCGGATGTTTCAGGAGCGGTGAGCACAAGTTTACCCAGGTTCAGATCCAACTGCGGTAATCGGATCCTACTCCTGCTAGCAACCCAGTAATATATCGGCGTAAGCAGGATGTTACAGCGGATTACAAGAGATGTTCGCCTGTGCAAGTTGTGATTGTGGTATTAAGATTGGTTGTTGGTGTTGTGCCCTAAAGGTTCCCATAGGGCCGGTTTATATAGTCACCGGTACCTAGGGTTACGGGAGAGACCTATCCGGCTACGTTACGGAGTCGGTAACTAGATACAGCTTGGACTACAAGTAATACTACAAACCTAAGTCGGTAACTCTTCTGGGCCTTGTCGTAGCCGGAACTGGCTCCTCCTCTTTCTCTGACTAGGCCGCCAGTGAAGCAAAGCTCTAACCCGTTGGCGGGCCACCCTGGTCAGCGAATCCTGTGGGTATATCTGGAAAGTATATCCCAAACACGTTCCACTTCATGTATACAAGCCATTGATTGCGACCATACATGTGACCTCGGTTCTGTAGTAAAAACTAAGACAACAGATCTTTGACTATGACAACAGATCAGAGATGCCATGACTTCCAGTTAGGGATGTAAATGGCAGCTAAACGACGGCCACAAGTCTCGTTTATTCAACTTGTTAGTTCAATTTTTTGGAAAAGAAAATTTTATTAAACTAAAGTATTAACAAATGGTATTATACAGGATTAAATGGCGGGCATTACATCCCTACTTCCAGTGCAGCACCTCCGACTCCTCGTCCAACTTATCCATAGACCTACTTGCATCTTTTTTTAGAGAGAAGGAGAGCTTATATTATGACGGGAGTACAAGAGTTTTGGTCATGTGTTACAAAGACCCCCACAGTATCAGGGACATCTCTTGTCCAGATGCAGCTGCCAGAAGATCTGGCAAGCTTTGCCAGGGCATCAGCAGCCCTATTTCTCTCTCTTCTAGGGTGTCTGATACAATGGTCGCTGAAGTTCTTCAGGAGATGCTTGGTGTCGTCATATGTGGCCCATTGCTTTGATCTGTCTGGTTCAGGAGATTGCAGTGTCGTGGCCACAGCATAGCAGTCCACTTCAAGGAAGATCTTGTTACGTCCCATGTCGACGAGAAGCTTTATGCCCATGAGGGCAGCTCTGGCTTCAGCCTCTTCGGCGTTTCTGCAACGAAGATTCGAATAGCAAGCGGCGAGGATCACATTACCCATATGATCCCTGGCAATCGCGCCGGTGCCACTGGGTTTGTCTCACGCGATGAAGGAAGCGTCAGTGTTTAGCTTGATCCATCCAGCAGGTGGAGCCGTCCAACTGGAGCTTAAGGCCAGCCTGGGATCCTTGTCGGAGGAGTTCAGGAAGGTAGGCACAGGGGCCTTGCCTTTTGGGTCTTCATCATAGCTCATGTTGGCGTGAAGTGTGTTGATGTAAGAATCAAGGAAGGCAGTTGAATGCCCAATAGTTTCCCTTCCCTGTTGGTGTACGACGTCGTTCCTCAAATGCCATGCACGCCACAAGATCAGCAGGATCCGAGACCTGGACAGAGCATCAACATTGTCCAGGAGAAGCAGCCAGTCTTTCCCTGTGTACCTAAAAAGGTGTTCCTAAGGCAGAGACCAGTTGCCACGCATAGCCTGGCGGAGGCTAGCAGCCTTAGTGCACAGGACAGTGGCATGATGCGCGTCCTCGACTCCATTTCCGCAGATGGTGCAGCGGCTATCGGGCTCGAGATTTCTTTTGCACTTGTTCCTTGTGGCCAGCGTGTCGGTGGCCACCCTACAACCGAAAACGTGGACCTTCGGCGGGACTTTGCCTTCCATATGAGACTCCAGATTGACCTTTCTCCGTCAGGCTTGTTGTTGCAGCTTTGGGAGTCCCGGTTCTGGTGTTTCAGACTCAGACCAAGCCAATATGCGCTCTTCACAGTAAAAATCCCATTTCTCTCATAGTGCCAAGCCACCCGGTTAGGTCGATTATCGTGCGGAATCTCGATGCTGAGGATGGATTGGACGTCATGATCATAGAAGAGTTCTCGAAGAAGGGGAACATTCCCGCTATTGGTCTCGGTGTCGATCAGTTGGTTCACCCATCTTCTACGAGAGTTCTTTTTCATCACCGTGATCTTTAGTCCCGTGTTCCTTGGCAGCCATTGGTCTCGGAGGATCTGAGTGCTCCTGCCGTTTCCAATGCGACAAATCAAACCTTTCTTGAGGAGCTCTAGGCCGAATTCCACCCCTTTCCAAACAGGGGACGGGTCCGAGGTGAACACCATATCCAGGATGTTGCCATGTGGGAAATATTTTCCTTTTAGGATCTTAGCACAGAGGCTATTTGGTTTTTGTATTAGACGCCAAGCCTGCCTGGACGGTAGGGACTGGTTGAACAGGTGTATGTCACAGAAACCCATTCTTCCTTTTGATTTGGTGAGATTGTCCCAAGCTATCCAATGAACTTTCCGGTGATTCTGCTCGTCGCCCCACCATAAGTCTCTAATCAGTTTCTCGTACTGCTCACAAAATCCAATAAACATCTTGAAGACTGACATAACGTAGCCTGGGAGAGATTGAGCCACGGATTTGATTAGTGTGTCCTTAGCGCCATAGGATATGTATCTTTCTGCCCAGTTGCTAAATCTTTTAGTGAATCTTTCCAGAATGGGTTGGAAACATCCACTCTTCATCCTTCCCTCGGGAGTAGGGAGTCCTAGATACTTCTCCTCGAAGGTGAACGCGGAGACGCTAAGGATACGGTTGATCTCCAATTGTGTGGCCAACGGACAAGCAGAGCTGTACAAAATTGAACACTTACTAGGGTTGATAAGTTGACCCGTGCATTTCTGAAACAGTTTCAGAGTGCTGTCAACGGCCCTGGCCTCCTCTGTAGTAGCATTGAAGAAGAGAAGGCTGTCGTCGGCAAACAGCAGGTTAGAGATCCCCGGGGCGCCTCTCACAATCTTAAGAGGAGTAATCTTGTGCTCCAAGGTTTCCTTTTTTAGGATGCATGGCAGGGCCTCTCCAATAAAGAGGAAGAGGTATGGGCTGAGAAGATCACCCTGTCGAAAGCCTCAAGAAGGGACAAAGGGTTCCATGGTGTGGCCATTAATTCTGATCAAGAATCGAACAGAGCGGACACAGCTCATCACCCACCTTGTCCATTGTTTGCAGAAACCCAATTTCAGCAGCATTTTTTCGAGGAAGTTCTAGTCGACACGGTCGTATGCTTTTGAAAGATCGAGCTTGTAGGCACAGTGCGTGTCTCTCGGATTTTTTCTTCTTTGGATTTTGTGGAAGCTCTCAAAGGCGATCATGGCGTTGTCTGTAATTAGCCTGCCAGGTACGAACGCGCTTTGGCTCTCAGATATCAGATCGTCGAGGAAAGGACGGAGGCGGTTGACCAAGCACTTAGAGATGATTTTATAGATTACGTTGCAGAGGCTGGTCGGTCTGAACTCCGTTAAACTTTTAGGTTTAGTTCCTTTAGGTATTAACACGATCACCGTGTCATTAAGGCCTTCAGGAATGCTGCCTGTTGAGAAGAAGGACTTGACGGCGTTTATCACTTCTTCCTTAATCAGGGCCCAGTTCCGCTGAAAGAAACGACTTGGCATTCCATCTGGCCCTGGAGCCTTTAACGGTCTGATTTGGAACAAGGCGTTGCTTATCTCATCGTCAGTAAAAGCAGAACAGAGATCAGAGTTGATCTCATCTGTGATTGGCGAATGAATCAGATTGATAAGCTCATCCGGGCAGACCTGGGTGTCTTCTATGTATAGATTCTTGAAGAAATCATTAGCAAGCTTCTTGATTTCTCCCGGGTCATCTGTCCAGTCGCTGTTCAGGTCTCTTAATCTGTTAATTCTATTCTTTGTTTGTCTCCAGCTGGCTTTTCTATGGAAATACTTTGTATTCCTGTCTCCCTCTCTAAGCCAGGTAATTCTTGAACGCTGCCTCCACATTATTTCTTTCCTATGGAGGAGCTCGTCGAGTTCAGTATTTATTTTGTGCACTTCGTTGTCTCGGCTAACCGATATGGGATTCTTCCACAGTCTATTCAGTTGGTTCCTTTTTCTATTGATCTGTTTTGTTACTTGGCCAAAATTCTCAGTGCTCCGGGTCTTGAGATGGTCACGAGTGTTGTTTATTTTCTGCAGGAGTTCAGAGAGATTGGAGCAGTTTGGGTTGCTGTTCCAGGCCTCCTCCACCACACTGGGCAGGAAGGATCCCGCTCCGACATGTACTCGTACCTCGGTACCCCACTCTGCTTGTTTGGAGCAGCAAGTTTGTCAAGTTCAAGAAGCAAAGGGAGATGGTCGGATCTTGATGAGCAGACGTGGGTTAGTTTAGCATCAGGAAAAAGAGCAGACCAGCAGTGAGACGCCACAGCTCTGTCAATCCTAGCCTTCACATTCTTTTTCTCCTTCTGTTTGTTGTCAAAGGTCTAGGAAGGGCCAACAAAATTGATATCATGCAAGTTACAGATGGAAAGCATTCTTCTAAAATCAGCCATTCGGTTTTCTGATCTTTTTGTTTTAGGGAAATGTTCATGCTGCCATTTGGTCTTGTTGAAGTCACCAATCATCAACCACGGCTCGCTGGTATTGGATATGATCCTTCGCAAGGTTGACCACAGATGGTGCCTTTCCGAGCTCTTTGGTTCCCCATAAACAAATGTTCCCCGCCATTTACGGCCATTGGGGATGTCGTTGATCAACACGTCAAAGTATCCCGGGCCCTCGGCCAACACCTTTATTTCTATCTGTTCATCCCAGTACAAGGCAATTCCAGCACCTTTTCCTTTCCCTAGCTATGTGATACAATTTTTTAGGCCCAGACTCCATCTCAGTTCTTTTATTTTCTTCTCACCTTGTCTGGTCTCGCTGATGAACACGATTTTGGGTCTATAGGTGCGAACGAGCAGCACCAACTCCTGAACTGTCAGGGGCAAGCCCAAAACCCGGCAGTTTCAGGCCAGGAGATTCATGGCTCCTGACAAGCGCGGTCGATCACGCATGTCAGTTGACCAATAGCCCCTGGACTGGTAGCTTCCTCCCTGCCTGCATTCCCTGGCTTGCCTTCCTTGTCAGAGGTTGCTTCGACAGCGCCCCCGCCCTTCGTCCTCTTCTTGTACGTGAGCATCTTGGTGTTATCCTCTGATTGTACATCGCTTCCCATCCTTTTGCCAAGCACCGACCCCCCCCCCCCCCCCGCCGCAGGGGCCCGTGGTCCTTCTTCCTTGTTCAGCGTCAGGTGCTTAGAGGCATTGTGCTCAACCACGTCTAGACCCTCGCTGACGGTGCTCTGTGCCTCGCTCTCATTGCGGTCCTTCCTCTTCCACCGCTTCTTGGTCGTCGTGGCACCGGCCTTGGTGTCGATGGAGGTGGTGGTTTTTATAGACGCGTCAGCGCTAGCCTGATCATTGTCGTTGGCGATCTTGGACTCGACGGAGATGGTCGGGGGCGACCCGGTGTGCGTGTTCTTGTCGATGTCGTTGGTGATGATGCCTTCCTCTCCCTGTCCTTGGCTTCAGCTTCCTTCTCCTGGACCGAGAGCTTTTCGACCTCTTTCGCAACGTTGGCAACAAGAGCCAGTTGCACGTTGGCCGCGGGGGCGCGCTTGGCACCGAGGGCGGCAACGTTTCGCCAAGGCCTGTCCATCTGCAGGGCACGCCCGTTGTCGCCGACAGTTTCTGGAAGGTACCACTTCCTGGGGTCGTCAGCATGCGTCGGCTGGACGCCCAGGCCTGGGGCATACCTCCTCCTTCTGAGCGTTGGGGCAGATCGCACGCATCCTCTTGATGGCCAATCACCCCGCAGGTAAGACAGAAGGAAGGGAGTCGCTCGTAGAGGACGTTGACGATCACCTCCTCGTTGGAGAACTCATCCTCCAGGGTGATCCACCGTTGGAGGGCGCGTGCGATGGGTAGATGAACTCTGGCGTGCAGGATCTTGTCGGCGATGTCGCCCCTGGCATTGTTGTCGATGCAGATGTACTCACCCAGCCTCCTTCCCAGGTTCCTGGCGAGCTCCTTGGAGAGGAGGTAGAACGGGATCTTGGTGAACTGCGCCCAGATAGGCACCGTCTCGAAGCGCACCGTGTTCGGGTCCTCCTTGGCATTCAGCTTGCGGACGAGCACGGCGTCTCCTCCCTGGTATCTCCATGGTCCGCCTCGCATGACGTGCTCGTAGTATCCCTCCATGGAGAACTCAAGCACAAACGCCTATCTGCAAGTTGGAGTGATTCGACGGAGCCTCTGATCCTCCACACATTCTTCATGTAGCTTACCAATTGTTTGGATGAGATGGAGAGCACGGACAGGAACACGCCGACGGCGATCAGGCGAGCTCCCACCGAGCCACGTGCCTTGGCCAGGTCGATGATGATTGGCTTGCGCTCCTCCTCTGTGCGGTCGTCGTTGACGCTCTGCTTCCCGTTGCGTCGCCAAGAGGGACCTGCAGCCCCCGCCACACTTCCTCCCGTGCTGGTGTTGAGGGAGGAAGCAGTAGCAGGAGTGGCCGCTAGCTTGGCAGAGGCTAGCTCCATGCCGTTGTCCCCTGGCATAGCAGCGTCCTTGTTCGGGGTATCCATGAGAGAGAGGGGGTGGGTGCTGATGACTGACCTCTGGAGTCGGTGGTGATGGAGAACGAGGCACCGGAGACCCAGCTTTATAGCTCGCCCACCGGGGTCTGGGGGCGGAGGCAGTAAAGGGGAGTAACTCCAGGCACCATTACCTCTGTAGCCATCACCGGCAGAAACAGGCGCCGAGGGAAGGCCAGGAATGCCGCTTCGGACCGTTGGCCTCGCCAGCTCAAGGCCATCAACGCTCTGGTCAACCTCTGCTTGAGAAATTGCCCATGAATGGGTGACATCAACGCAGAGAATGACATTGTTGGATTCTGAGAGGGGGCTGGACTGAACTGGTGGCGTGATCACCGGGGGCGGAGTAGGCGGGGCGTGAAAAACGGTCTGGGGGATTTGGGGAATCGGGGAAAATTTTGGTGGAGCTACCGGGGGTGGTCATGGGATTAGAGATCTCTGTAGTTAGGAAATTATTGAATCTGTGACGAAGCTGGGTGAGGGATTTTCGTGGATTTGGGGAGTTAGTAGCGATTGCGTGAACTCTCTCTCTGAACTCGCTGGGTAGGAGACTGTGAGATTGCGGACGGCGCTCTCGAACAATTCCAGCTTGGTTGGGATCCAAGGGGCAGGGAATCAGTCGATCTTGCACTCCAAAACCTTCCTTGCTTTTGGTATTGGAGGATTCGTGGTTGGGTTCGTGGATTTGGGGATCGCCATCAGGGGGGCGGAAGAGACGAAACGACGCCATCCCACTCAGCTCATAGACCTACTTACATCCCACTCAGCTCATAGAAACACGTAGACATGGTGGAGCTAGAGAAATGATGGCCGGGGTGCACGGCTCTCCAACATGGTGCACCAGATCTCAAAATACTTATTTTGGGGTATCACACGTGGTGAAAAATAGCGTTTTACAAAGAAAAAATATTGTTCCTTGTGTCCTGTGCACCCCCAAAGGCCAAAGCAAGAGGTGGATCCGCACCTGCGCGTAGACGATCAAAGAATTTTTCATTCTTGCATCGCCCATCCTATTCTTATCTCTGCAATCATACTGCCATTTTGCAAAATAGTGTATGCTCATCCCTAAATATAATGCCCATGTAGCACAGACCATGGCACATCGATGAATCATCTCACTCTGGCCAGCAATTATTGACACATTTCTCATAACTAAGACAAGATCAATAGCATATGCAGATATGATGCTGTCGGCGCATTACAAGTGAAAAAAAAAAATCAAATTTGGGTTTGTTTAGCAACAGTGTTATGAATTCCGTGAGTGCTCGTCATTTTTTTTGTTTTCCTTTACGGGCGTCAGCTCCCATTTGGGCCTCGCGGAGGTAAAAAATTACTACATGAGAGGAATACCAATATGGTACACAGTACTACAGTAGCATTTGCTAGAACAAGTACTCCCTCCGTTTGGAAATATAAGATGTTTTAGGTTTATGAGTGAGATGTATCTAGACATTTTAGTGTCTAGATTCATTTGAACCTATACACTAAAAGTTGTGTAGATACATCTCCTTCACAAACCTAAAACATCTTATATTTCTAAACGGAGGGAGTATATGGTACTTGACTCAAACATAGAGACATTTATAAAAAAATTCACTTAATTTTCTAAAGCTTTACTGGATCCTTTATTGGAATTCTAGCCCATGATGAAATGAAACGAACACATAGCTTACTCTGATCCTTGAATTGTAAACTTTGTTACTCTGAAACCCAGCAATAAAAGACTGTGCATCTAAAAAACATAGCTTACATAAACTATATATAGAAAACAGCAAAATATTCTTCGGAAGCTCCTGATCCTCATTCCTTGGCCGCTGCACTTGTGCTTGGCATTGAGCTTGTAGGTACAATTAATTTTCCTATGAGTAACTTAGAACGTTTCTTGTGTTGACTGACCTGCCATTGAAGAATCTCCATCAGTTTCTCCTTCTCCCCACATTTTTTCACAAGAAGCTCGTTCAAGTTATCTAGATCGGGCACTCCAGACAAGCCATCATCACTATCATGCAGTTCTGTGCAGTTGTTCACCCAAAGTTGCTCAAGCTCAGACATCGAGCCTTTCTCGATCCTCACCTTCACAATCTTCTCTAGCCCATCAATGTCAAGGAATTTGAGCTTTGGGAATTTTCCAGTACTAAAACACAATGACTCTCCTTTGTAGGATTTCTCCCACAAGCTCAGGAGAGCCACGTTGCGCAAGCCCCCAAGGCTATCAACGTGTTCTTGCTCCAGGTTTGTCCCTAGCAGCTTCAGCTTGGTCAGATCATTGAGCAAAGTGATCCAGCTAGGCAACAAGGGTAGATCGCCTAATAGCTTCAGTGAAGCTAGATGCTTTGGTGTTGCTAGATCATCAATTTTGTCAAGGAACTCAAGGGAACGAGATCGCACCTCAAGCTTTTGCAATCGGCCGAGCTTCCCTATAGACTCACAAAACTCATGACTTCCTTTCTCAGTGAGACCTGTGACTGTTACTCCTAGCTTTTGAAGGTCTGTCAGCTGCCCGAGCCTCCTTGCCACACCATTTCCCTAACCAACATTGAATGCACCCAACATATGCAAGTTTGTTAGCTTATCAATACCTTTGGGGGCCCTTACACTGAGTTGGTACATGCTACAAACCTTGCGACAGTGACTGTAATTGCAGCATAGAAAGGAGGCCATGTTTCCCAATGGGTTCTTCTTGTTATCTACCTTTTGCAGTAGATCTCTCGAGAACTTAACACCGGCAAGAAGATAACATAACTTCTCAAGTTTTACAATTCCGTGAGGGAGCCATGTCACCTGTGTGCCTTGGATGTCTAGTGTTTCTAGGTACCGAAGGTTTTGCAAAGAAGATGGAAGCTTCGAAATGTGTGTTCCTCTCAAAGAAATATACCTTAGGTGAGGAAGGTCCCCTATGTGCCTAAGGTCTCCATTCTTTCTATTGGTTGAGTCTTCTAGGTCAAGCACTCGCAGCAGCCGCATTTTAGGAGAGATAAGAGAAATGGGGCAATCTCCAAAAACCGTCAATGATCGAATATATGATAAGTTTATGTTTTTGAACTTATTATCCCCCTTCCATCTTGATATTACTAGGTGGCGTATCTTGCTTTGTGGAATCCCTTTGCATTGCTTCTCAATGAGACAGAGTTGGTTTTCCTCAATAGCCCTGGACAAGATTATCTGTCGCACCATGCTATGAATACGGCAATGATCAACTCTTGAGCCAGGTATAATCTTATTCTTGGAGGGTTGGATCATGCTTCTATTGATAAGCTCATTGTAGAAACGCTCTCCTACTTCCTCCACAGGCATATCAATATTTTTTGCAATGTAGCCCTCTGCAATCCAACGCCTCAATAGGCGAGTGCCTCTGATCTCATGGTTCTCAGGGAAGATACTAAGGTACAAGAAGATTGATTTCAAGTGATATGGCAAGCCATCATAACTTGAGGCAATCACTTTCACAATGTCCCGGAGATCATACTCCAGCTCTGCTCCAAGGTATTCATGCAGCTTTCTCCATTCCATCGTTGTCTTGGGCCTATTGGCTAGGAGACCTCCTATTGTCCATATGGCAAGTGGAAGGCCTCGACATCTCTTCAAAATAAGGCTTCCTTGATCCTCCATTTCTTTTGGCAAGATAGTTGTTTTATAGACCTATGGAAACATAATATATTACTGAGTTTTTCTGAAAAAATAAATTAAATTGATGAAAAGCTAGAGTAGGTACATGTTGAGAATGGGAGTGGGGATGTTGGATACCTATATATCCAATTCTGTTTGATCATCATGGACAAGTCATAGTAGTTCAAATGGACTGTTTAAATGGTCCGTATTCTTATGTTACTAACTCCAACCAATTTGCAGAAATTTAAATTGCAGTAGGTGATAGAAAATAATTATTCATGGTTTACACCAATCAGCTTAAAGGCCCATAATTTCTTCCAAATTACTACCTCCGTTAAGTAAAAAAAAAGGCGTATGATTTTTCATGAAGTCAACTATATAAAGTTCGACGAAGCTTATAGAAAACTCTACTGAGAACTATGATATTGTATAAATATAATATAAATGACGTGGATTTTCTACCTATGGTGATAACTACACGTATCCTTAGGATCATCCGATTTGGTTTTGTGATTTTCATGTTCTGATTAATTTGAGAATTTAAGTCACACTAATTAATTGTGGCACTTTGGATCTAATATATTGTTCAAAAGCATAGTGGGGGAATTAAAATCCCGACCTCTATTTTTTGCCGTTTTGTGTTGGAAGTTTCCAGATCCAATATTTAGATTTTATATGAATTTTCTATGAGTAAACCAGGAACGAGAAACATTTTGTTACAGAAAAAAAGCTAGACCCAAAAAGATCTAGCTGAGCAAAACAATTCCTCTTCCCTCTCCTAGGTCCTGGGAATTATATTTCGAAGTTCTATGACTGATTGACTTTAAATTTTCTAAAGTTCAGGTTGAAGGGTCAAAGTTAGGAGTTCGGTGTGCTACTGAGTTTTCTTTCAATTCTTCCATACACCGACCTTCCCTAAGGCGAAAAACAGGTTATATCTTGTTTCAAACAAAAAACAGGTTATACATGTTAGATCCCCGTCCCTTGTTATTTTGACCTAATAACTATACTACCTTGACCTGCCTGCTACCTTCCCTTCTCAGTCACGTTCAAAAACGATGTTCTCTTGTCCCCTGGGGACAACGCTTTCACTCCTTTCCTCTGAGCTAAACGTAGACCTCCCACTCCATCCAACCAGAAAAGTACAAATTGTAATAGTGTGTCTAGAACTGTACACTACTACTCACGATCGATGTCAAGACACAAAATTTAGAGTTAGTACCATGCAATGATAGAAACTACTCTCTCCGGTCCAAATTATAAGATGCTTGGAGACACCCACTAAATCCAACCACATACAATTTTCGATAACGACTTCTAACTGCACATTACTGCTCATGATGTCAAGACTCAAGACACAAATTTTAGAGTTAGTGCCAATGTTAGAAACGATATTTGCAAGAAAGAAAAAATGAGTACTATAGTAGAATTTAAGCAGCTCACCTTGCTCACTTGCTGCATAGGAGTTTTTTAGACTCGTCGTCATCAAGTGGCTCGAGCTGGTAGACATGGCGATGCTCCTCCTTGACGCTTCCGGCGCAGTAATCGGCGACGTCCACCCGCCGCGTGGTGACGATGATACGGCTTCCCTTGGTGTTCCTGAAGTTGGACAGTTTTCGCCATACCTGATCCCACTCCTCCTTGGTCAGCAGGTCGTCCACTACGATCTTGTACCGTTTTTCCTTGAGGTGGTCCCAGATGTCATGGTCGTCGTCGCGTGCCGCCGCCGCCGCTGCTCCGAGCCCCAGCCCCTTCCTCAGCCGCCGCATGAACTCATCGGTGTTGTCGAGCGGGTGTGACACGGTCACCCACGCGCCAGTCATACGCGTCCAGGAGATCCGGATTGTTGCACACCATGCTCACCAGCGATGACTTTCCCATGCCGCCCATCCCCCACACCGACACCACGCCCAGCTGCCCATCGCCGGTGGGCATCAGCTTCTCGATCAGCGCTTTCTTCTGCTTGCTCCGCCCTATGATGTCTGACTCCTGGGATGCGAGCTGGGCGGCCGAGAGCACGTCGTTGTAGGGGAGGAGCTGCTGCTGCTGCTGCTGCTGCTGCACGTCGACCTCGCGTGGCGGATCGATCACGACGTGGTATCGCCGGTTGCGCTGGTTGAGCTCCTCCACGCTGGCCTTGAGGTCACGGATCCGCTCGGCGATGGCGTGGCGCTCGGCCAGGTCTCCGGGGAGGCACGACGACCACCTGGAGGCCATGGCGGAGTAGAGGGCGAAGTCGAAGAGGCAGTCCTCGACGTCGTAGGCGAGGTCGCGTAACTGCTTCACCCACGTCCGCACCGTGTCGTTGCGCGCAGCAGCGTCCGGGCGCGTCGAGGTCACTAGCAGAAACGACTGCATCATCTCCAGCTCGTTGCGGATGAAGTCCACCTCCCTTGGCACGCCCAGAAGACTCGCGACCTCGTCGGCGACGGCGGAGGCAGCGCTGCTCAGCACGACTTGCAGCACCGATCTCGCTAGGCTCACCGCTTCCATCATTGTCCCTCTCTCTGATCACAGGTGGTTAATGTTCAACCAGTATTTAGCAATTAATTGGCACGATAGAGTGCTAGGCACATCACCTATGTACACCAATGATCAATCCCCAAAAAAAAAGAAACATCACCTACATACACCGGCCAATAGAAGGGTATGTTGACATTTCTAATTTGGCTAGCAAAAGTGGGTTTCTCTTCCCAAGTTGAGAACGAGTAGAAAATTTCCACATGTAGACATACTGGCCAATCGAGCATAGTTGACATAGCTATGAGGCATAAGTTCATCACACGGTGTAATGTACGCAGCCGTGGCTCCGCTGGCAACATGGTAGGAAGACAGTTGGCATGAGTACTTACAGTGCCGATCTTTTCCATAATACAAGTCATATAATTTTTTTTTAAAGTCAAACAGTGCAGAGTTTAATCAACTTTATGGAAAAAATATCAGCAATTATGAAACTTTATAGCTATGGTATGAAAATATATTTCATGATGAATCCTTGTTTTGAATCTAAACTAATTAATTGTAGAGGTTTGTAATTCTTTTAAAACTTAGTCAAACTTTACACAGTTTGAGTTAAAAAGAGCACGAGCTCCACCCGAAGGCTAACAGCCTCTTTGGCACGGAGATATGGCAAATACATTACTTATAGTATAACTTTAGTGGACACATCATTAGGTGTACCAGCCAATTAAGCATCGTTGACATAGCTTTGGTGGGACATCAAAAAGTCTAACAACAATTGAGCTGGAATAGGCCATTTCTCGCTAGAATAGGTCCACAAGCCCTTGTCTTGACGCATATCATGGTAACATATAATATTTGTATGACGTAAATGGAATTAGTTGCATAGCTTGGTGGAATTCTGTTGTTAGAAGTACCTTGTCTGTTAAGGTGTATATATCTTGTAAATGGCACGTTGTAAGCCCGGTTAGTTGGACTAGTCTTCAACCTGTGCAGGGCTACGAAATCTTAAAATCACATGATAGGAAAAAGTGAGCTATATGATATTCCATAAATTAGTAGAAATATAGGTTAACAATAGAATATGCAGTAATTTACTCTGTCATCCATAGGAAAAGCGAAAATACAATCTTTTAGTTCGTTTCTCATAAGTCATATTAGTACAAAATATGTCCTCGGAAAAAACATTAATGTTCGAATGGTTCATTGTCACATAAGGTGCCTTTTTGGGAAATAATTAGCATCTTCTGTTGAAGACAATGTTTAGCATGAATGGTAGAAACATGATGTTGTGAGTCAACATGAATTTAAAACGATCATCTTTAATTTGCATGTATGTCCTAATAGTTAAAGATATGCTCATTTCATTTGCAAATAAGTGGCCTTTTATGAAATGTGCAGTCCGGTGAACTATATTTGTCCCATGCAAAAAAAACATAACTAACAGAGGAAGAAGCACAGTTCCTGTATCAAAGCTTCACATTTAAGTGGCAAATTGTTACAAATTAACACTTGTATACACATTTGGTATATAGTCAAGGGTGATGTCCTTACATGATGATTATTTCTTAAACAATATGTCCTTGTCAGAACAGATTCAGAAGTGATTTTGCGTACGAGTAAAAGGCTTGCAGCTCAGGTACGTGTCTTGAGCAAGTAAGGAAGAAATTTCCATCTATCAGATCAAATATCTTGTGCATATTCATTTAATATGGTGTACACGATTCTGCAAGCAATTGTTATTTATCAAATCAACGCCTTGTAGAGCAACATTTCAAATAACAATTATTGTCTCAACGGTGTGCCATACCTTTCCACTATTTTTTGTAGGAATAAAAAAACTACAAATGTTCCTTCATTCAGGAACTAATAGATTCCTTTATTTGACTAATTCTAACCGAATTTCATGGTCACAACTACATAAAGTATTGTTTAACCAAGTGTAAATACCATTTTTACCAACACAACAAACTGTCTTGGAGATAATAAGCTAATAACATTCATTCAAGAAGAAAAGCAATGGAAATATTAATTAAAGATTACGAAAGAAGAAAAGCACGATCAGGTAGAATAGTGCACCGGGTTGTCACACTTACGTTAGTAATTTCTTTGCTGGTATCATCACACTACGACAGAAATCATCTTGCTTACCTCTGTAAGAGCAGAAATTTAGTTATCTTCCTGTAAAAAAATATAGTTATCAAATGTAGGAAAACAAATTTACAGCAGGGATAGCATGAAACTGAGTCAACACTGATCAAGCCCTTTTTGCATCGATTGTCTGTACAGATGCATGGTTACTATGTATGAACAGATAATGTCAACAGTAGGTGTGCAATTTATTTGGCTTCAATAAGTTTTAATCTTCCACAAATTGGCTGTTAGCCACGATCATCAAATGACAATTAAATAGTGAATTGTTACTATACAATAGTCTATACAGAAAGTATTGCCTGTTGCACAGATGGTATATCTTACCGAACTTCCCCCTGTGGAATTCAGTCTGGATGTAATCCATGGTCATTATATGTACTCATCGGGCTCTGTAATTTATAAATTCGATCCATAGGATAAGAAAACAAAAGCTGACCTAAGAAAACACTAGCACAATTCAAGTTCAAGAATGAAAAAACCACTGGTTTTCATTGATTTCGCAAATTGCCACCCGTCTAGGTTGACAGCGATTAAAAAAACACTAATGACTCTGTTTAGTGTAGTTTGGCATTGTTTCTAACTAGTGGGACCTGGTGTCAGCCTGACCTGGCACCAAATTTTAACACAATTTGGCTGAGCGCTTCAAAAATATGTTGGGCCCACCAGTGGGCGTGGGACCTACACGTCAGCTCTATCTTCCACCTACAAATCCCCTCTCCCGATCCCCTGCTTCGCCGAGACGAGGTCTGTGCGACTCGGCCATAGGAGAGCGCCTCCACCTCGGCGCGAAACTCGCGCTCCATCTGTAGGAAGTCGGTCGGCGCTGCTTCCAATCCGCTCCCGCCGCTCGTGACTGCATCCCATCGCAGATCGACAACCGTGATTCCTCAAGCCCGCGCGACGGTGATATCGAACACGGACTCGTGGGGCACGGCTCTGGAGACACGATTGGGGCGGAGGGAGAAGGTGCCAGGGGACGGGAACGCACGTACCGCCGACGAGGTCAACGCCGTCCAGCGAAGCTCGTCCTCCCGCCGCTCCGTTTGGACGCGACGAACCGGTATCTCACCCGCGTGCGCCTCTGCGACAGCGTCCTCTTCACCAGCGCGGCAGGCATGCTTGTTGTCCCGAAGTCGTTCGTTGTCGCCGATGAGGTCCTGGCCCGCCGCCCAGGCCATCCCACTCCGCCCAGCTCGTCCTCGCTGCCAGGTCCCTCCGCCCAGGCCTCCGGCATCCTGGAGTCAGGCGCGGCTAGCAGGAGACGGCCGCCGCAGCAGCTCTCACGCGGACGCCCCATCCAGGCCTCCAGGCTCCACCAGATAAGTCAACGCAGGATTCGGTGACGAAAAAAGAAATAAAAGGGGAGTCACAGTCGACTAACATAAGTGACGTCACAGTCGACTAACATAACCCAATTCTCGACTCAGCTGCTTCAGCCCACCGTCCTATGGTCTGCTGCTTTTGGTTGCTTCATGCTGCATGCTGCATGCGTGGATCACCCCGTGCCCTGCCTTTTTTTTATGAGCCCATGCATTGCTTATGTGCTACTCCATGGTGGTGGTCTAGTTTGAGATTTGTTCTTACTACTTGGTAGTACGTGTTGTTTTAGAAAACTTAACCCCACGTATAAAAGTTCTACTCACTCTGTCTTAAAACAGATGTCGCAGGTTTTTCAAAATTTAGATAAATCTTAGTACATATAGTAGATTTATCCAAATTTTGAAAAACCCACGACGTCTATTTTGAGACTAAAGGAATACTTTAATTTTAAATATGTTTTTTAGGCTAAAATAGTATACCTAAACATCGTATATTTTAAAACTGAGACAATAACTTAGTCGCACTCTCATTTGCAACTAAAAAAGCTCAGAGTTGCAACCACATTTACAACTAAAAAGACAACTTCATTGCAATCTTACTTGCAAATAACAACTCAATTACAACCTCATTTGTAACTGAAGAAGATTAAGTTGCAATCAACATTTAATAAAAAAGACTCACTTATTAACTAGAAAAAATCAGTTGCAACCTCACTTAACACTAAAAAATATCAGTTATAAGCACAAATACAACTGATAATCTCAGTCGCAATCCCACTTGCAACCGGAGAAAACACTAGTTACAACCTTAGTAGCTAAAAATTATCTCTATTGCAACTTCACTTGAGATTGGAAAAAATACGGTTGCAACTTCACTTCCAATTCGGCAAAATCACAATTGTAATCTCACTTGCAACTGGAAATCACAGTTGCAACACTACTTGCAACTAAAAAAAATCACAAAAACAAATCCCTTTGCAACCCACTATGACCCACACAAAATTTAAAAATAGCTTTAAATAGATATATATATACTAGAAATATTACAGAAAAAATCCACATGCGACAAAACCCCATAAGTACAAAAGTCAATCCATCTTGGTACATAAGAAAATCACACGTACACGGAAAAAAATTAACTACTTTCTCCGATCTAAATTAGTTGACTCGGATTTATCTAGATTTAAATGTATGTAGCATTAAAACATGTCTAATACATTTAAATCTAGATAAATATGAATCAACTAATTTACATGAGGAAATAGTTTGTACTAATACATGGTCTAGCTAGCTACTTCAATGTATCAGGCTTGCATACACTAGCAGCGCATGCATGCAACAAACGATGGGATATGCGTATACTTGTTACTCGTGTAACATTGTTGTATCGAAGGAATTACATTGTTCAAGCTTAGATGAGCTCCACTTTGTCCAAATTAAGTAATTTGTATCGAAGGAATAACATTGTTGTTGTTTTGCTGATAAAGGCCATGCTCTGCTTGTAAGCCGTTGGGGCCTTTTCTAACATGTGATGATGTCACACCGTTACACATGGACGTGGGCACATTGGAGTAGTACTAGGTAGGGCACCCAAATCATAAGGGCACTGGGTCGACCAAACCCATCCCATCCCAGTATGTTCGAACTTGTCCGCACGGACGCTACGAGATGTACACAGTGCTCTAGCGACATGACCCATTTAGACGGACGCGTCCAGATCGATCTATCCGTGCACCAAATCTGGAAAACGGTTGCATCGACCTGGACGTGCGCGGACGGCGTGGGTGTCCTGCTCGCGGGTGTCACTGGCTCATACATCAGCCACCGCTTATCACGACATTGATTCAGACGCGGGCATCGGCAGCGATTCAGAGACTCTGTTCGGTGGCAGCCTACGCCATTAATAGCGACGAGACGGCACACTGACTGACTGGATGACGCATGTATTCCCGTGCCGGCATTGATGGCGAAGGAGCGGAAAGATGCGCGCGTTCGCGAGCGAAGGGGCTTTTTAACCCTACGCTCGTCGATGCCGCACTCCTCACCTCTCATCCTCGCAACCCTAGCAGCAGCCGCCACCACAAACGCCAACGATGAAGACGTCATCCTGACTGAAGAAGAGCAAGAACGACCATGAGGCGCCTAGCTCTAGCAGCCAGCTGATGACTCCATGTTGACGTGGAGCACTTCGTCGGGAAACCCCAAGAGCAAGGTGTGAAGCAGCACAGCAGCAAGTCTTCCTTCAGTAAGAAACCAAGGTTATCGAACCAGTAGGAGAAAGGAAACGTCTCAAAGGTGTTGCAAGCAACGTGGAAACCTGCACAACAAAAACTCAAGACTTTGCCCCCAACGAACACTGAGGTTGTCAATCTCACTGGTTGCTGTAACAAAGGATTAACTGTATGGTGTGGAAGGTGATGATGGTTTGCAGCAAGTAAACAGTAATAGTGGAAGATGTATCAGTGGTAAAGATTGGACCGGGGTCCATAGTTCACTAGAGGTGTTCTCCTTAGATAGACAAACATGGCATGCTGGGTAAATAAATTACAGTAGGGCAATTGATAGAACTGAGCAAAGGCATAACAATGCAATACTAGACAAAAAGATCCTATGAGATTCGATTGGGCAATACAACAATATACATAGACCGCCATCCAACTACATCTATGACTAGAAGTCCACCTTCAGGTTATCATCCGAACCCCCTCCAGTATTAAGTTGCAAGCAACAGACAACTGCTTTAAGCAAAGTGTGTAAGGTAAACAATCCACTTGTTCCATGAACAAGAGACCGTTGTTTTCTTCCTAGTGGCAACAGCACATCTACTACCGTAGATATTTCGGTCACTTCCCTTGATAAGTATAGGCAAGAACCCACTATCGAGCATAAATACCCCCTCTTGGAGTCACTAGGAACTACTTGGCCAAGATAGCTACTAACAACGGAGAATGCAAGATCACAAACAACACAAACATGATAGAATCAAATAGACAAAACTATTAATCAATCTGACATAGTAATCTCAATATCCATCGGATCCCCACAAACACAACATGCATGATTACAAATAGGTTAGATCTTGATCATGAACGGAGGTCACAAGATCTATACATGAAACCACAAGGAGGAGATGCAACCATCTAGCTACTACATGGACCCGTAGTCCAAGGTGGAACTACTCACGCTTCATACCGAAGGCTGGCATGATGAAGAAAAAGGCCTCAGGGATGATCTCCCCTCCGGCAGGATGTCGGTTAGAGCTTCAGATCCCCCCAATCTAGGGATGATGGTGGCGGCGGCTACAGACGGTTTCGTGGAGTTTTGATCAGGTGCCTAGGGTTTCTGCATCGTGGGGACTTTATAGGCGAAGAGGCGAGGCAGGGGGGCCACCAGGGCGGCTGCACCCCCCTAGGCGCGGGGTGGGCCCACCCGCGCGGACAGGGGGTGTGGCCCCTGGTGAGCCTCCTCTGTCTCGTATTCTAGCTTTGTGTTGCCCACGGTAAAATATTGACTTTGACTTTTGTCCCGTCCAATTCTGAGAATATTGATTTTCTGCCTTTCTGGAACCAAAAATAGAAGAAAACGGGCAATTAGCACTGTGGCAACTTGTTAATAAGTTAGTTCCAGAAAACATATAAAAACACCTCAAAGTGTGGACAAAGCAAAGTAAAGTAGATACTAAACAAGCATGGAGCATCAAAAATTATAGATACGTTTCCGACGTATCAAGCATCCCCAAGCTTAACTCCTGCTCGTCCTCGAGTAGGTAAGTGATAAAATAATAATTTTTGAGGTGACATGAACCATCAAAACCAAGATCAAACCATTTGCAAGCATTGAAAGCTGGGATCAAAGAACTCTAAACATGTGCATGAAAGATGGAGTTCTAACAATAATACAAAGTAACTATGCATGCAACATGAAAGGCTACAAACAAAGATCATGAATAACATTCATTGAAAAACGTTTGTTTGTTTCACATACAGAAAACATGGTGACATGGTTATACCCTACGGGTACGTAACTTCAGCATACCTAGTCCAGCCCAAGGAAGGCCCACGGCAGACATACGCTGGCCCATGAAGATTTTCGGGTGGCCAAGGCCCATGACGTTTTCGGATCCTTGGAGAGCAAGACTAGAGTTTGAATACAACTTGTAACCGACTAGGTCTGTATCCGGGACCTGCCTAAAGTCTATATAAAGGACAGGAGGGTACGATCTAGATATCTCTCTCTCTCGATACTTTCGCACACGCATCCATGCCAGATCGAATTTGCGCACCCTGTAACCTTCGGTTCCGCCGTAATCAAAGAGCAGACAAGCAGGAGTAGGGTTTTCCCTCCGGGGGCCTGAACCTGGGTAAATCTCGTGTCCCCTGGTTGCTTGTCTGTTAACCGTGCCACGATCTCCAGCATCCCCATCTTCTCCAAAACCCAAGTCCATAACAATGGGCATTGACGAGATTAAACCTCGTCAATTGGCGCCGTCTGTGGGAACTGGGGCTGCTGATTGTGCGGTCGTGACGGTTCTGACCCGATCGATCTACAACTCCGCGGTGACGGAGAATCACCTCCTCTTCGGCGCTTTCGACTTCACCGCCCACTCGCCGGATACCATGAAGGATTTCGAGCCCGTAGGCGACGGACTCGAAATTCTGTTCGGGAGCTTCTGCTTCCAGGTGGGACAAACTGGCACCCTCCGCCTCCCTGAGCGGGTGCCCGTGCCGTCAATCAGGCCCGCTTCATGGGCTCCACACCCCGTGCTACGCACGTCACCATCAACAGATGAGTTCTACAGCAGCAGCAGCTGCAACTCCGATCTGTGCGATCCACCTTCGGATGAAGGGACCTACGGTTCCGGATCCGAAAGCTGCGGCAGCAGCCAACCAATCTGCAGGCGCTATCTGTGTGCCACAATCATCCAAACCAACGAGGAAACGCCTAACCCGCCGCCCAACCCCAACCCGCAGGACGGAAACGGCGAAAACGGGGAAAACAGGGGCCACCTCATCCAACTTAGCAAAGAAGGATGGGCCGAAGCACGCCACGCCGTCGCAGGTGAAATAGTCCTACCTCTGGACTCCCCACGTGACCTACTGATGGCATACCACTACCTCCTCATCGAGGAGCACAAGAAGCAAGTCAAGATGCAGGAGACGCTCGACAAACGCAAGAAAGCAGCCTCTGAGTCCAGTGCGCGACGAGCTGCGCTCTCCGCCATGGGACCCGGCTCTAGCACAAACGGAAACCAGGGAAACAAGCACCACTCTCGGGTGGAAAACATGGACCCAAAGGAGCGGCGTGACGTGACCCGAACTCTCCATACATCGTTCATGGACATGGACGCCGACGGCAACATCATCCCGAAGACGCCACAAGCCGCGATCATGGCAGCCACTGCGTATCTCGCGGCTCACCCACCTCCGGAGGGGGACCCGAAAAAGGCCATGCATAGGTCCGCACTCACCGGACTAGGACTAATCGGAGCTGCGCTCCACGAAGACGCTCCTACGGAGCCGAAGAAGAAAGCTCTGGCCAGGCGCGACCGGAGCCCCACTCCCTCATCCGAAGATGAAGAGGAACACGATCTTCCTCGAAGGAAGAAGAGCTCGCACCGCCATAAACGCGACTACGACGCCAGAGACAAGCTTACACAGCGCAAGATCGACAAAGCACGCGCCAAACGCGCATGCTCGTCTGAATCTGAGATGGATGAAGACGAAGGAGAACTCTGCGGGGCTCGCTGCTTCAGCAGATCCGTCCGGCGAACACAGATGCCACGCAACTTCAAGCTTCCTTCGGATACTCCGAAGTTCAACGGCACGCAAGATCCAAAGTCCTGGCTCAGTGACCATCTGTCATCCGTCAAACTTCACGGAGGCAACAAAGAAACCGCCATGCAATGCCTTCAGCTGCAGCTGACAGGCGCGGCGCGGGTCTGGCTTAGCAGCCTATCATCAGGATCCATCCGAAGCTGGGAGGAGCTCGCTTATAGCTTCATCCGAAATTTCAAAGGCACCAGCAAGAGGCCCGCCTCAATCGAAGAGTTGCGAGCCTGCACTCAGAGAACGGGTGAATCTATTCGCTCGTACATACTACGCTGGTCTACAACCAAGAACTCCGCAGCGCACATCTCCGAAGAAAGGGCCATCGACGCCTTCAGGGACAGCGTCAAGCGCCCAGACTTCAAGGAGGAACTTGGGCGCGTAAAGCCCAAGACACTCGACCACCTCATGGAAATCGCCAACAGTTAGGCAGACGGCGAAGATTGCATCCAGCGGGCGCAATCAGATGAAGAGGACGACTACGGCCGAAGACGCGAACGCCGCAGCAAGAGGAGATCGCGCGTCTACGAGGATCGTGACGGACCCGACATGGTCGCAGCCGGCTACGCCGACCGCCGTAACAACAACAGCCGCAACAGCGGAGGATACCGCAGCGGACACTACCGCGACAACGGACGACCAACGCAGTCGTGGCAACGCCGCGACTGCGACAATGGACCCTCAGCATTCGACAAACTTTCGGGTCCATGCACCATCCACTTCTACATCGACAAACAAGATGGCAAAAAGAAAGCTAGCCACATGCTCAAGGACTGCCGCGAGTTCCAGAAACTCAGCGAAGGCATGATGCAGATGAGGCAACAAGCTCCAATTCCTGCGTTCGGAAACGCACCTGCGCCAGGCGAAATAGCACACGGAGCTCCTCCACCGCCGCCTATTGGAGGCCCAAATCAACCAATCGCACCAGTGCAAAACAACGCCGGGGTCGCATACCCCCCACCAAAGGGAGCGCTAAATATGATCCAGAAGGGACGCCCCACCAACAGGGTGCAGAAGAAAATCACCCGACAAATCAACTTGGCCGTGGCAACTCCGCCTGCAATCCCTGAGTACCTCAGCGGATCGGAGTCCTGCATCACATTCACTCGCGCGGACCACCCTTGCCAGATCCCTCGCCCAGGTCATGCTGCCCTGGTGCTGGAGGCGCAGATTGGAGGCTTCGAGATGAGTCGCGTCTTCATGGACGGCGGCAGCGGCATCAACCTAATGTTCGCAAGCACTCTAGCAGCTATGCGGATCCCACAATGCAGCCTGGAACAATCAGACACAACGTTCCACGGCATCGTCCCAGGGAAGGGCATCTTCCCCCTGGGCAAAATAGGGCTCGACGTCATCTTCGGGAAGCCGGACAACTTTCGGCAGGAGCGCCTAGAATTCGAAGTGGTGGACTGGCCGTCCCAATACCATGCCATCCTAGGACGTGTAGCATTCGCAAGGTTCCTGGCCGTCCCACACTATGCATACCTACTACTCAAGATGCCAGGACCGAGGGGCGTCATCATAATCCACAGGATCTTCACCCGGTCGGACCAATGCGACAGGGATTTCAACAAAATCTCCCAGTCTTTCGGCATGCAAGAAGAGCTTGTAAGGCTCCGCGAGGTGACGGACAATGGGCTACCCCCAGTCACCAAGCAGAACGCACCTGACATGTCTTTCGACTCCACCATCAACACCAAAAAAGTACAGGTCCATCCAACGGATGCCTCCAAGACAACGCTGATCGCCAACGACCTCAACACCGCATAGGAAGGCGCGCTCGTCGAATTCCTCCGTGAGCGCTGGGAAATCTTCGCCTGGTGTCCTGCGGACATGCCAGGAGTTCCCAGGGAATTCGCCGAGCACGCACTCAATGTCTTCCCAGACACCAAGCCAGTCAAGCAGTCCATCCGAAGACTGTCGGAGCCACGAGCCGAAGCTATCGGCAAGGAGATCAACAGATTACTCGCAGCAGACTTCATCCGGGAAATCAAGGAAAGCGAGTGGCTGGCAAACACGGTGATGGTCCCAAAGAAGGACACGGACATCCTGCGGATGTGCGTGGACTTCACGTCACTAAATAAACACTGCCCTAAGGACCATTTCCCTCTCCCTCGGATCGACCAGATCATCGATTCGACTGCAGGTTGCGAGAAACTCTCCTTCCTCGACGCCTACTCAGGATATAACCAGATTCGACTCAAGGTCGAAGATCAAGAGAAAACGGCGTTCATCACACCGTTCGGAGTATACTGCTACAACACAATGCCCTTTGGGCTAAAGAACGCGGGTGCCACGTACCAGCGATGCATGCAGGCCTGCCTCAAGGACCAGAATGGTCACAACGTCCAAGTCTATGTCGACGACATAGTCATAAAAACCAAGGAGGCAAGAACACTTATCGACGATCTCCGCGAGACGTTCGACAACCTTGATCGCTACAGGATCAAGCTCAATCCAGAAAAGTGCGCCTTCGGCGTCCCCTCGGGTCAGCTGCTCGGGTACTTCATCTCTCAACGAGGGATCAAAGCGAACCCGAAGAAAATCAAAGCTATCATGACAATGGAGAAGCCGAAAAACCTCAAGGGCGTTCAGCAGCTCGCAGGGTGAGTAGCGGCACTAAGCAGGTTCATCAGCCGCATGGGCGAGAAGGCCCTACCATTTTACCAGCTGCTGCGCAAGGCAGACAAGTTCGAATGGACACCAGAAGCCAACAACGCATTCGAAAGCCTCAAGCGGCTACTCTCTACCTCGCCAGTTTTGGTCATGCCAAAAGAGCGCGAGCCCCTGTTGCTGTACATAGCAGCCACACACCAGGTGGTCAGCACAGTACTCGTGGTCGAACGACCCGAAGAAGGCAAGACCCACGGGGTACAATGCCCAATTTACTACCTCAGCGAGGTTCTCACTCCAACAAAACAGCGGTACCCGCACTACCAGAAGCTGGCCTACGGCGTGTTCATGACGGCTCGACGACTGAGCCACTACTTCCAGGAGCATCAGGTGATGGTCGTCAACGAGGCACCCCTAAACAGCATCCTGAATAACCCAGAGGCCACAGGGCGCGTGGCCCTGTGGGGCATTGAACTATCACCCCTGGACATCATCTACGAGAAGCGACACGCAATCAAATCTCAAGTCCTTCCGGACTTCCTGGTGCACTGGATGGAGCTGCAGCTGCCTGACACCCCAAACATGTCGCAGTCCTGGACAATGCATTTTGATGGCTCCAAACGCGAAGCCGGAGCAGGGGCAGGAGTCATACTGACCTCCCCGCAAGGTGACAAGATGAAGTACGTCCTTCGGATGAAATTCAGAGCCTCCAACAACGAGGCCGAATACGAAGCCCTCATCCATGGCATGAAGATGGCAAAAATATGTGGCGCAACGCGCCTGGTCATCTAGGGTGACTCCAACCTTGTCATACAGCAGACGATGAATGAGTGCGACGCACACGCCGAAAACATGATCGCGTACCGCGCGCTATACAACGCACTCGAAGGAGAATTCGACGGCTGCGAACTTCGGCACGTTGGAAGAGAGAGCAACGAGGAGGCCGAAAGACTCGCCAATATCGGCACCCAAATCATAAGGGCACTGGGTCGACCAAACCCATCCCATCCCAGCATGTTCGAACTTGTCCGCACGGACGCTACGAGATGTACATAGTGCTCTAGCGACATGACCCATTTAGACGGACGCGTCCAGATCGATCTATCTGTGCACCAAATCTGGAAAACGGTTGCATCGACCTGGACGTGCGCGGATGGCGTGGGTGTCCTGCTCGCGGGTGTCACTGGCTCATACATCAGCCACCGCTTATCACGACATTGATTCAGACACGGGCATCGGCAGCGATTCAGAGACTCTGTCCGGTGGCAGCCTACGCCATTAATAGCGACGAGACGACACACTGACTGACTGGATGACGCATGTATTCCTGCGCCGGCATTGATGGCGAAGGAGCGGAAAGATGCACGCGTTCGTGAGCGAAGGGGCTTTTTAACCCTACGCTCGTCGATGCCGCACTCCTCACCTCTCATCCTCGCAACCCTAGCAGCAGCCGCCACCATAAACGCCAACGATGAAGACGTCATCCTGACTGAAGAAGAGCAAGAACGACCATGAGGCGCCTAGCTCTAGCAGCCAGCTGATGACTCCATGTTGACGTGGAGCACTTCGTCGGGAAACCCCAAGAGCAAGGTGTGAAGCAGCACAGCAGCAAGTCTTCCTTCAGTAAGAAACCAAGGTTATCGAACCAGTAGGAGAAAGGAAACGTCTCAAAGGTGTTGCAAGCAACGTGGAAACCTGCACAACAAAAACTCAAGACTTTGCCCCCAACGAACAGTGAGGTTGTCAATCTCACCGGTTGCTGTAACAAAGGATTAACTGTATGGTGTGGAAGGTGATGATGGTTTGCAGCAAGTAAACAGTAATAGTGGAAGATGTATCAATGGTAAAGATTGGACCGGGGTCCATAGTTCACTAGAGGTGTTCTCCTTAGATAGACAAACATGGCATGCTGGGTAAATAAATTAAAATAGGGCAATTGATAGAACTGAGCAAAGGCATAACAATGCAATACTAGACGAAAAGATCCTATGAGATTCGATTGGGCAATACAACAATATACATAGACCGCCATCCAACTACATCTATGACTAGAAGTCCACCTTCAGGTTATCATCCGAACCCCCTCCAGTATTAAGTTGCAAGCAACAGACAACTGCTTTAAGCAAAGTGTGTAAGGTAAACAATCCACTTGTTCCATGAACAAGAGACCGTTGTTTTCTTCCTAGTGGCAACAGCACATCTACTACCGTAGATATTTCGGTCACTTCCCTTGATAAGTATAGGCAAGAACCCACTATCGAGCATAAATACCCCCTCTTGGAGTCACTAGCAACTACTTGTCCAAGATAGCTACTAACAACGGAGAATGCAAGATCACAAACAACACAAACATGATAGAATCAAATAGACAAAACTATTAATCAATCTGACATAGTAATCTCAATATCCATCGGATCCCCACAAACACAACATGCATGATTACAAATAGGTTAGATCTTGATCATGAACGGAGGTCACAAGATCTATACATGAAACCACAAGGAGGAGATGCAACCATCTAGCTACTACATGGACCCGTAGTCCAAGGTGGAACTACTCACGCTTCATACCGAAGGCTGGCATGATGAAGAAAAAGGCCTCAGGGATGATCTCCCCTCCGGCAGGATGTCGGTTAGAGCTTCAGATCCCCCCAATCTAGGGATGATGGTGGCGGCGGCTACAGACGGTTTCGTGGAGTTTTGATCAGGTGCCTAGGGTTTTTGCATCGTGGGGACTTTATAGGCGAAGAGGCGAGGCAGGGGGGCCACCAGGGCGGCTGCACCCCCTAGGCGCGGGGTGGGCCCACCCGCGCGGACAGGGGGTGTGGCCCCTGGTGAGCCTCCTCTGTCTCGTATTCTAGCTTTGTGTTGCCCACGGTAAAATATTGACTTTGACTTTTGTCCCGTCCAATTCTGAGAATAATGATTTTCTGCCTTTCTGGAACCAAAAATAGAAGAAAATGGGCAATTGGCACTGTGGCAACTTGTTAATAAGTTAGTTTCAGAAAACATATAAAAACACCTCAAAGTGTGGACAAAGCAAAGTAAAGTAGATACTAAACAAGCATGGAGCATCAAAAATTATAGATACGTTTCTGACATATCAAGCATCCCCAAGCTTAACTCCTGCTCGTCCTCGAGTAGGTAAGTGATAAAATAATAATTTTTGAGGTGACATGAACCATCAAAACCAAGATCAAACCATTTGCAAGCATTGAAAGCTGGGATCAAAGAACTCTAAACATGTGCATGAAAGATGGAGTTCTAACAATAATACAAAGTAACTATGCATGCAACATGAAAGGCTACAAACAAAGATCATGAATAACATTCATTGAAAAACGTTTGTTTGTTTCACATACAGAAAACATGGTGACATGGTTATACCCTACGGGTACGTAACTTCAGCATACCTAGTCCAGCCCAAGGAAGGCCCACGGCAGACATACGCTGGCCCATGAAGATTTTCGGGTGGCCAAGGCCCATGACGTTTTCGGATCCTTGGAGAGCAAGACTAGAGTTTGAATACAACTTGTAACCGACTAGGTCTGTATCCGGGACCTGCCTAAAGTCTATATAAAGGCCAGGAGGGTACGATCTAGATATCTCTCTCTCTCTCTCTCTCTCTCTCTCTCTCTCGATACTTTCGCACACGCATCCACGCTAGATCGAATCTGCGCACCCTGTAACCTTCGGTTCCGCCATAATCAAAGAGCAGACAAGCAGGAGTAGGGTTTTCCCTCCGGGGGCCTGAACCTGGGTAAATCTCGTGTCCCCTGGTTGCTTGTCTGTTAACCGTGCCACGATCTCCAGCATCCCCATCTTCTCCAAAACCCAAGTCCATAACAATGGGCATTGCCGAGATTAAACCTCGTCACATGGCATAGTGGCATTCAACTTGTCCCTCAAAGAGTAGCAAATAGATGCATAGGACACCTTCAAAGTTCATAAGAGTGACTAGATACAAGTAGCACAAGAACAAGCAATATCAGCAATATGCATCAATCAATAAGTTTGGGACACTGAACATAGAACTAAAAATGACAACTATGCTCTCTTAACTGGTGCCTAAAGGTAGAAGGTGGAGACTCAATATAATAGTGGAAGAAAGGCCCTTCATAAAGGAAAGCAGGGATTTCAAATTTCAAAAAGAGCTTCCAAAAATTATGATACTTGTTAGCTTTCAGCCCTCATTGCCCCTATCATAAGCATCTTGAAGTGATTAAGGTTAAAGTGAATAAAGATAGAGTATATGCTTGACAAAGTATAAGTTGGCAATCTCATGTCCCTTGAATACGAGGGTCGCACCGCATGCTACTCAACTTTGGTCACCTATAAGATCTTATCATAGTAAGTATATGTGTATCATAGAGAACCGCCAACGGGGTACCCCTTGCACATGGTACAGGAGTTATCCCATAACCAAAATGACAAGGCAAGAAGACAATGAGTATCTCAGCGATCTTTTTATTTACTATGTGCATAGCTTTTTATTGAGGATGCTTCATAGAATGCTCATTATGGTGATGTTGCAAGTTTCCACCATGATTAGGCATGGTTTAGGCTAGCGGCCTAGGCGTTTCTCTAACACAAAATACATAACTCCATGGACTTACACGCTCCCTGATTATTTCACACCGGCGACATCCATAGACAAAAGTGCATGATATCAACTGAGTACAAAGTACAAGTGCAATGTTGAAAACATTCCCTGTGAAAGCACGGTTCTGCTAATTCCAACGTATAAGTGCAAGCATATACAACATAGATGACACAATGGTTCAAGTTTATTAGGGTCAAGGAATATAAAGTGTGTCATCAAATTTGTGAGGGCTTTAATCACTAAGTTTTCACATAACAAAATACTTTTTAATTTGAAGATAGATGAAAACAAAAATATACTTGGAATGGTGTAACACACCATGCATAGGAATTTATAGTGGACACTTTGGAATAACTTGGTTTCTTGGGAGTTGAAAGCATGAGTAGAGCTTACTCATACAAGTGGAGGCTAGCAAAAGACTGGGAGCAACCAACTAAGAGAGCAATAATGGACATAATCATGTAGAGCGACAAAACATTACTAATCAAAGCATAGAGTGGTACTACAAGTCAAGGACTAAATGATCATAGAGGCTATGGTGACTTGTTCATAGTCATAACATGGTGTGAGCATGTGCCAAGTCAACCCAAACAAAACATCAAAGGAGAATACCACAATACTATGCTTTTGTATGCTAAAACAACGCATGATTATTTTAAGGCACACTAAGCAATCCCAATTGTTTGGAACAAGCCATGCTACAGAAATAATCACTAAGCATAAGGTCAAAACAACACCTACCATGTCATGCTAAAGTCTAAGTCACAGTCAATGCAAGCTCCTCTTGCACTTTCAAGCAAGAACTTTCTACTCCTTCCAACACCAATCAACTTATTTGAAACAACACAACGAGAATGGGGTCCAATCTACTTTATTCAAGCAAACTAAACAAATTAAGAAAACCAAATGAAAACTAAGACGCTCCAAGAACAACACAACAGTGTATGAAGCAATAAAAACAAAGTGTCTAGAAAGGCTTGAGCTTTTTATTGATGAAGAAGGGGATGCCTTGGGCATACCCAAGCTTTGACGGTTGTACCTCTTGGATATTTCTTGGGGTGACACCGGGGTGGCATCCCCAAGATTGATCTTTTGTCCATTCTTCATCTCATTACATTATTCTCTCTCTACACCTGAATTTTTTTCCTTCATACAAAACTTCACACAATCTTCATTAGCAACATTAGTGTATTTAAAAGATAATAGACCCTTGGGTTTAGCTTTAGAACAGAAAAAGTTTTCACTAAAAACACAAGCTACTATAGCAAATCCTTCAAAAAGCTCAATTTCCCAAAAAGGAATCAATAAGAAGCAAATGCAAATAATGGCAGAAATCTGTCAAAACAGACCAGCAGGCCAAAACCGATTTTTTCGAAGACCTTATGTTGCTCAAATCAAAAAGTGTTGAACTAACGAAATTTAGCTAACATACTGGGGTATTTATTCGTAAAGTTTCAGCTCAATCCGACTTACAGAGTCTCCTCACAGATTTTTATGCTGGAGGACAAAAATCTGTTTCGGGACAGCAACTCCACAAATTTTACTTCCCTCTCATTAGAGGTCATTCTTAGCACAAAAAGAAAACAAAAAAGGATAAGGAGAGGTCATTACTGAAGTAATAACTTCCAAGACTCAAGAAAACTCTTGGGTTATCTCCCAACAAGTACTTTTCTTTAACGCCTTTAAGTTGGGCACAAGAAGCAAGAAATCAAGCATTTTCAAATGAGGAAGCATTAACATCAAACCTTGCTTTCAAAGGAGGAGCAAAAAGCAATTTCTCTCTCCTCATAGGGAAGTGTTCAATACCTTTCTTGAATGGAAATTGATATTTAATGGTGCCTTCTTTCATATCAATGATGACACCAACAGTTCTAAGAAAAGGTCTTCCCAAAGTAATAGGACAAGAAGCATTGTATTCAACATCCAAAACATAGAAATCAACAGGGACATAAGAATTGTTAACCATAATGAGAACATCCTTAATACTCCCCATGAGTTTATTCTTAGCATTATCATTAAGTGGGACATCCAAATAACAATCTTCTAAAGGTGGCAAATCAAGAATTTCATAAATCTTCCTAGGCATAATAGAGAGAACCAAGATCACATGAAGCTTTGAGATCAAAGTCATTCACTTGCATATTAATAATGGGTTCCCAACTATCTTCTACTTTCCTAGGAATAGAAGCTTTGTGTTTTAACTTATCTTCCTTAATATTAACAAAGCATCTGTAATGTGTTTGGTGAAAGAAACATGCATATCACTAGCATGAGGACTTCTAGCAAGCTTTTGCAAGAACAGAATCACTTTAGAAATATTGCAACCATCTATATCAAAATCAAACTTAGCATCACTAGTAGTAGACTCATTAGGCTTAGGCATTGTAGGAGGAGGAATAGGGACTTCTTGTGGTTTAGTGGTATCCATTCTAGTGATGGTGCACACACTATTGTTTTTATCAATTTCAGCTTCCCTTTCCCACTTAGCATGAAGTTGAGCTAACAGTCTAACATTTTCATCAATAGTAACTTGTATGGCATGAGTAGCAGCAAAGGTACTTTCCATGGTTTTAGGTTTAACAGCCATTTTATTAATCAAGGAGGACTTTGCTTCAGACAAAGAGGAAATATTTTTCTCAGCACTCAAATTTTTTGACTATAAACCAGGGATTTCTCTATTCAGATTCTCAAGCTGATGACTAATGTTTTTCAAGATAACAGATTGTTCTTCCATAGTTCTAGTGAATATCTTGTTTTCTCATATTGCATCTGCATAAAGTTTTTAGTGGATCTTTCAACTTCTAGAATCCTATCTTCACTAGTAATTCCAGATCAACCATGATAAGCATTTCCATTATTAGGAGGATAAGGCCTATAATTACCATAAGTATTGTTGCCAAAATTGTTGTTTCTAATGAAGTTCACATCAACTTGCTCTTCTTGAGCAACCAAAGAGGCTAAGGGAACATTATTTGGATCTAAAGGAGCTTTCCCATTAACAAGCATAGCCATAATAACATCAATCTTATCACTCAAAGAGGAGGTTTCTTCAATAGAATTTACATTCTTACCATGTGGAGCTCTCTCAGTATGCCATTCAGATTAATTAACCATCATATTATCAAGGATTTTTGTTGCAGCACCCAAAATGATGCCCATAAAGGTACCTCCAGCAGCTGAATCCAACATGTTTCTTGAAAAGAAGTTCAAACCTGCATAAAAAGTCTGGATAATCATCCAAGCAGTGAGTCCATGAGTGGGACAATTATTAACCAAAGATTTCATTCTTTCCCAAGCTTGAGCAACATGTTCATTATCAAGTTGTTTAAATTTCATAATATCACTTCTCATAGATATAATCTTAGCAGGAGGGTAGTACTTTCTAATAAAAGCATCTTTGCACTTAATCCAAGAATAAATACTATTTCTAGGCAAGGATAGCAACCATTCTTTAGCTTTTCCTATCAATGAGAAAGGAAAAAGCTTGAGATTAATAATATCTCCATCTACATCCTTATACTTTTGCATCTCAGAAAGGTCAACAAAGCTATTGAGATGGGCAGCAGCATCATCAGAAGTAGCACCAGAAAATTGCTCTCTCATCACAAGATTCAACAAAGAAGGCTTAATTTCATAAAAGGTAGCATCATGAGCAGGTGGAGCAATAGGAGTGCTAAGGAAATCATTGTTGTCTGTGCTAGTGAAGTCACATAACTTGGTGTTCTCAGCAGAGTTCATTTTGGAAAAAGTGGAGCAAGGAAAAATAGGAGCAACAGCTAGAGCAGGAACTAATTTTTGTGTGTTTTTGATAAGAAAAAGCAAACCAAACTAAACTATTTTTTTTGGAGTTTTTGATAAAAAGAGGCAAACAAAACTAAGCAAACTAAAAACAAAGTAAAGAGAAAGGTTGAGGAGGACTCCCCTTGTGAAGACGTCCTTAGCCTCCCCGGCAACGGCGCCAGAAAACTTGTTGATGACTCATGCTGCAAGCATCATTAACCTGCCAAGTAATGCCAAGACTGTTCCAGCAGCTAGAACTAAAGGGGCAGGTAAAGAATTGATGCAGCAGAGTCTCTTCTACATTTTGGTTACAGGATAAACACTTATAGCAATCTCCTGCAATTTTATAATGTCTCCTCTTCATCATATCCTTTGTGTTTAGCCTATCAGCTAAGAGCAGCCAACAGAAAAACTTCATCTTTGGCACACATTTGGATTTCCAAATCCATTTAAAGGCATCATGGGCCTCAATCTCCCTATAATAGAACTTATAGAACTGGATGGATTTATAAACCTCAGATCCCCATACCAGAGACCACTTGTCATGCTCATGTATAGAAAGGGTGGTGTCGTCCAGCAGACTCTGCATTTCCCTGACTTCCTGAAGGGCTTGAGGGGACAGCGGCAAGTGGAACAGGGCAACTAGAGAGTTAGAGGTCAAAAACTGTTTGGTAGTCAGGTCTTCATTGACCACATAAGAAAAGGCCCTCGGGAACATTTTTGCTGCTATATCATCAGCCCAAAGGTCCTTCCATATTAGAACAGATTTACCATCCATTATCTTGCATTTGGTGATCCCTCTGTATGTGGAAGAAAGTGCAAAGACATCTCTCCACCAGAAAGAACCACAGGAGTCCATGGCATGGGGGACTCTATCATCATAGTATGCTTTCCATATTAGCTGGACCCAAGGGACGTCTTCTCTATTATAGAACTTGTGCAGGAATTTGAGTAAAAGTGCATCATTCTGTAGCTTTAGATTCAGAACCCCAACCCCTCCTTTATTTTTTGGCCTGCACACTTGATGTCTATGCACTTATATTCTTGTAGACAATTATTGGGCCTCCAAGTGCAGAGGTTTGTAGAACAGCAGCAAGTTTCCCTTAAGTGGATTACGAAAGGTTTATCGAACTCAGGGAGGAAGTGGTCAAAGGTATTCCCTCTCAAGCAATCCTGCAATCAAGATACAAGAAGTCTCTTGTGTCCCCAACACGCCCAATACACTTGTCAGGTGTATAGGTGCACTAGTTCGGCGAAGAGATAGTGAAATATAAGCGGTAACGGTGCCAGAAAATAGCTTCTGACTTGTTGTTGACGTGGGAGAACGTGTGTGAGTGCCAGAAAATAGCTTGACGGTGAGTTAAAGACTAAAGCAAGCAAACATGCAACAGATCTAGATGCAAATGGTGTTTCAATATTTAGAAACAAGGCCTAGGGATCATACTTTCACTAGTGAACACTCTCTCATATAAATATCCTCTCTTCATGATACTACTCTTAACTACTCTCCGGTTGGACACTCTAGTCATCGGTAGGGCTATAACAACACTCCTCAAAGTCCGCCTTCCCTAATCTAGATAACCCCACACTGTCACCTTGAGCGCTAGATGGTTCCAACAAACACCACAATTTCATAGAGACATCCAACTCCAAATATAACTCATAACAAATATTCAATCTAGCCAAAGTGCCACACACGGTATGCACGCTGTCACTTTCGCACACGTGGGGAAAAGCATAGATCTATTAAAGCACAAAGTGTATTTATGTAGACTCAAACCTAAGTGCCACCATGGCGTGCACGCTGTCACTTTCACACACATGGGGAGCAGAGATCTATTGAAGCACTTGAGTAGCAAGGTAGATCTACTAGATGACAAAGATCATGACCACAACAAGATCATGCATTGAGAGATAGATGAACACATATCTACCGGTAGAGCCCTTAGCCCCGAGGAAGAACTACTCCCTTCTCATCAAGGGAATCAACAATGGTGATGGATATGGTGGTGGAGATCGATTGAGATGGCTCCGGGGGCACTTCCCTATCCCGGCAGGGTGCCGGAACAAAGACTTTATGTCCCCCGAATCTCCTTTTCGGTAGCGGTGGCGCTACAGAGGTTTTTTTGGAAGTATGATGGTTTAGTTAGGGTTTTCTCCCCGAGGCTTCTTATAGGCGCAGGAGGCGAGGCTGGGAGGCGTCCAGAGGGCCCACACCGTACCCAAGCGCAGGGTAGGGCCCACCCGCACCTAGGGGGGTGTCGTGGCCCTGGCTCGCCTCTCTGTCTCCCCTCTAGACTTCGTGACGCCCACCGTAAAATATTGACTTTGATTTTTGCCCCGTCCAATTCCGAGAATATTGATTTTCTGCCTTTCTGGAACCAAAAACAGAAGAAAACAGGCAGCTGACACTGTGGCAACTTGTTAATAGGTTAGTTCTAGAAAAGATATAAAAACACCTCAAAGTGAAGACAAAACAAAGCAAAGTAGATACTAAACAAGCATGGGGCATAAAAAATTATAGATCCGTTTCCGACGTATCAAGCATCCCCAAGCTTAACTCCTTCTCGTCCTCGATTAGGTAATTGATAAAAAGAATAATTTTTGAGGTTACATGCACCATCAAAACCAAGATCAAACCATTTGCAAGCATTGAAAGCTGGGAACAAAGAACTCTAAACATGTGCATCAAAGATGGAGTTCTAACAATAGGACATAGTAACTATGCATGCAACATGAAAGGCTACAAACAAAGATCATGAATAACATGCATTGAAAAACGTTTGTTTGTTTCACATACAGAAAACATAGCATAGTGGCAATCAGCTTGTCCCTCATGGAGTGGCAAATAGATGCATAGGAGACCTTCAAAGTTCACAATGGTGACTAGAAACAAGTAGCACAAGAACATGTAATATCACAATATGCATCAATCAATAAGCTTCGGGACACTGCACACAAAATGACAACTATGCTCTCTTAATGGTGCCTAAAGGTAGAAGGTGGAGACTCAAATAATGGTGGAAGAAAGGCCCTTTGTAACGGGAAGCAGGGATTTCAAGTTTCAAAAAGAGCTTCCAAAAATTATGGTACTTGTTAGCTTTCAACCCTCATTGCCCCTTGATGGCGCCCACCACTTGTGGTGGGACGCTTCGTTAGAAACCCCAAGAGCAAGGTATGAAGCAGCACAGCAGCAAGTTTCCCTCAGTAAGAAACCGAGGTTATCGAACCAGTAGGAGGAAGGAAACGTCACACAGGTGTTGCTAGCAATGCGGAGACCTGCCAAACACAAACTCAAGACTTTGCCCCAACGAATCAGTGAGGTTGTCAAGCTCACCGGTTTGCTGTAACAAAGGATTAAAACGTATGGTGTGGAAGGTAATGGTTTGCAGCAAGTAAACAAGTAACAGTGGAAGATGTATCAATGGTAAAGATTGGACCGGGGTCCATAGTTCACTAGAGGTGCTCTCCTTAGATAAACAACATGGCATGAAGGGTAAACAGATTACAGCAGGGCAATTGACAGGAACTGAGCAAGGCATAACAATGCAATTACTAGTTAGAAATATCCTATGAGATTCGATTGGGCAATACAACAAGATACATACACCGCCATCCAACTACATCTATGAATAGAAGTCCACCTTTAGGTTATCATCCGAACCCCCTCCAGTATTAAGTTGCAAGCAACAGACAACTGCTTTAAGCAAAGTGTGTAAGGTAAACAGTCCACATGTTCCATGAACAAGAGACCGTTGTTTTCTCCCTAGTAGCAACAACACATCTACAACCGAAGAGATTATTGTCACTTCCCTTGGAAACTAGAGGCATGAACCCACTATCGAGCATAAATACTCCCTCTTGGACTCACTAGCAACTACTTGGCCAAGATAGCTACTAACAACGAAGAGCATGCAAGATTTCAAACAACACAGACATGATAGAATCATAAAGACAAAACCATTAATCAAACCAACATAATAATCTCAAGATTACAAATAGATTAGATCTTGATCATGAATGGAGCTCACAAGATCTATACATGAAAGCACAAAGGAGGAGATACAACCATCTAGCTACTACATGGACCCATAGTCCAAGGTGGAACTACTCACGCATCATACCGGAGAGAAGGCCTCCGGGATGATCTCCCCTCCGGTAGGGTGCCGGGAAGAACTTCAGATCCCCTCGATCTAGGGACGATGGTGGCGGCGGCTACAGACGGTTTCGTGGAGATTTGATCGGGTGCCTAGGGTTTCTGCATTGGGGGCTTCTAATAGGCGAAGGGGGAGGCCGAGGAGGCGACCAAGGGGGTCAAACACTACCCAGGCGCGGGCCCACACCTGGCCGCGCCTAAGGGGGGTTTGGCCGCCCTGGCACGCTTCCTCGTCTCCCCTTTGTACTTCTTGTTCCCCACGGAAAGTAATTGACTTTGACATTTGTCCCGTCTAATTCCGAGAATATTTCTTTACTAGCTTTTCTGAAACCAAAAACAGCAGAAAATAGGCAACTGGCACTGTGGCAACTTGTTAAAAGGTTAGTACCAAAAAACATGTAAAATCACCTCAAAGTGTAGACAAAGCAAAGCAAAGTAGATACTAACAAGCATGGAACATAAAAAATGATAGATACAAGCATCCCCAAGCTTAACTCCTGCTCGTCCTCGAGTAGGTAAGTGATAAAAAGAATAATTTTGGAGGTGACATGCACCCTCACAACAAAGATCCAACCATTTTCAAGCATTGAAAGTTGGGATCAAATAACTCCAAACATGTGCATGGAAGATGGAGTTCTAACAATAGGACATAGTAACTATGCATGCAACATGAAATGCTACAAACAAAGATCATGAATAACATGCATTGAAAAACGTTTGTTTGTTTCACATACAGAAAACATAGCATGGTGGAAATCAGCTTGTCCCTCATAGAGTAGCAATATAGATGCATATGACACCTTCAAAGTTCACAAGGGTGACTAGAAACAAATAGCACAAGAACAAGTAATATCACAATATGCATCAATCAATAAGCTTTAGAATAGTGCACACCGAATGACAAATATGCTCTGTTAATGGTGCCTAAAGGTAGAAGGTGGAGACTCAATAATGGTGGAAGAAAGGCCTGTTTTGTAAAGGAAGCATGGATTACACGTTTCAAAAAGAGCTTCCAAAAATTATGGTACTCGTTAGCTTTCAGCCCTCATTGCCCCTATCATAAGCATCTTGAAGTGATTAAGGTTAAAGTGACAAATATGGAGTATATGCTTGACGAAGCATAAGTTGGCAATATCAAGTCCCTTGAATACGAGGGCCACACCTCATGCATACTCAACTTTGGGCCCATGTAAGTTCTTGTCATTGTAAGTATTTGCATATCATTGAGAACCGCCAATGGGGTAGCCCTTGCACATGGTACAGGAGCTTTCCCGTAACCAAAATGACAAGGCAAGCAGACAATGAGCATCTCATCAATCTTCTTATGTACCATGGGAATATGGCGCTTTTTCTCTCTTTCCCTTTTCTCAATGTGTCTCTTTTTTTTATAAGAAGAATGCTTCATAGATGTCACTATGGTGATGCTGCAAGTTTCCACCATGATCAGGCATGGCTTAGGCTAGCGGTCCAGGTGTTTCTCTAACACAGGATACAAAGTCCATGGACTTACAAGTTCCCTCTTTATTTCACACCGGTGACATCCATAGACAAAAGAGCATGATATCAACTGAGTACAAAGTACAAGTGCAATGTTGAAAACGTTCCCCGTGACAGCACGGTTCTGTTAATTCCAACGTATAAGTGCAAGCATATACAACAAAGATGTCACAATGGTTCAAGTTTATTAGGGGCAAAGAATATAAAGTGTGCCATCAAGTTCGTGAGGGCTTTAATCACTAAGTTTTCACATAACAAAATAGTTTTTAATTGGAAGATAGCTGAAAACAAGAATATACTTGGAATGGTGTAACACACCATGCATAGGAGTTTACAGTGGATACTTTGGAATAACTTGGTTTCTTGGGAGTTGGAAGAATGAGTAGAACTTACTCATACAAGTGGAGGCTAGCAAAATACTGGGAGCAACCAACTAAGAGAGCATAATGGCCATAATCATGCAGTGCAACAAAACATTACTAATCAAAGCATAGAGTGGTACTACAAGCCAAGGACTAAATGATCATGGAGGCTAATGGTGACTTGTCATAGTCATAACATGGTGTGAGCATGTGCCAAGTCAACCCAAGCAAAGCATCAAAAGAGAATACCACAATACTATGCTTTTGCATGCTAAAACAACGCATAATTTCTTCAAGGCACACTAAGAAATCCCAATTGTTTGGAACAAGACATGCTATAGCAATAATCACTAAGCATAATTCCAAAACAACACCTAGAATGTCATGCTAAAGTCTAAGTCACAGTCAATGGAAGCTCCTCTTGCACTTCAAGCAAGAACTTACTACTCCTTTCTAACACCAAGCAATTTATTTGCAAAACATCACAGCGAGAACGGGGGTCCAAACTACTTTATTCAAGCAAACTAAACAACCTAAGCAAAGCAAACAAAAACTTAAGACGCTCCAAGAACAACACAATTGTTCATGAAACAATAAAAACGAAGTGTCTAGACAGACCTGAGCTTTTTATTGATGAAGAAGGGGATGCCTTAGGCATCCCCAAGGTTTGACGCTTGTACCTCTTGGATATTTCTTGGGGTGACACCATGGTGGCATCCCCAAGCTTGAGCTTTTGTCCATTCTTCATCTCATTGCATCATTCTCTCCCTCTACACCTGAAATTTTTTCTTCATACAAAACTTCACACAATCTTCATTAGCAACATTAGTGTATTCAAAAGATATTAGAACCCTGGCAAAGCTTAGGAACAACAAGTATTTTCACTAAAAACACAAGCTACTGTAGTAACTCCTTCAAAAAACTCAATTCACCTAAAGAGAACTCAAAAAGGAATCAATAAGAAGCAAATGCAAATAATGGCAGAAATCTGTCAAAATAGACCAGCAGGTAGAAACCGATTTTTTTGGAACATCTTATGTTTCTCAAATAAAAAAGTGTTGAACTAGCGAAAGTTAGCTAACATACTGGGGGATTTATATGTAAATGTTGAGATCAATCTGAGTTACAGATCCTCCTCACGATTTTTTTGGTGGAGGATAGAAGTCCGTTTCGGGATAGCCACTCCCCAAATCTTACTTCCCTCTCATTAGAGGTCATTCTTGGCACAAAAAGCAAACAAAAAGGATAAAGAGAGGTCATTACTGAAGTAATAACTTCTAAGACTCAAGGAAACTCTTGGGTTATCTCCCAACAAGTACTTTTCTTTAATGCCTTTAAGTTAGGCACAAGAAGCAAGAAGAATCAAGTATTTTCAAATGAAGAAGCATTAACATAAAATCTTGCTTTCAAAGGAGGAGCAAAAAGCAACTTCTCTCTCCTTATAGGGAAGTGTTCAATACATTTCTTGAATGGAAAATGATATTTAATGGTGCCTTCTTTCATATCAATAATGGCACCAACTGTTCTAAGAAAAGGTCTTTCCAAAGTAATAGGACAAGAAGCATTGTATTCAACATCCAAAACATAGAAATCTACAGGGACATAAGCATTGTTAACCATAATGAGAACATCAGTAATACTCTCCATGAGTTTCTTCTTAGCATTTTCATTGAGTGGGACATCTAAATAACAATCTTCCAAAGGTGGCAAATCAAGCATTTCATAAATCTTCCTAGGCATAATAGAGACACTAGAACCAAGATCATATGAAGCTTTGAGATCAAAGTTGAAAGTACAAAGGAAGTCACCTAGAGGGGGGGGGTGAATAGGATTTTAAAATTATTACGGTTTAGGCTCAAGTAAATGCGGAATAAAACTAACGTTTAATTTATTGAGCACAAAACCTAGCCACTAAGATCACCTAGGTGCACCAACAACCTATGCTAAGCAATACAAGCAACAAGGTGATAGCAAGGTATAAATACTTCAAGCACGATGGCTATCACAATGTAAAGTGCATAAGTAAAGGGTTCGGTTGAGATATAACCGATGGACGCGGAGACGAAGATTTGTTTCCCGAAGTTCACTTCCAAAGAAGCTACGTCTCCGTTGGAGAGGTGCGATGGCGCAATGCTCTCTGAACTCCACAAATGGCTCACCTCGAGGTGTGGTGGCTCGATGCTCACCCAACGCCACACAAGGCCTCACCCCGGATGCGGAAGCACGCAACTCACCGACGCCACAAAAGGCTCACCCTATTCTCCCAAGTGCGCACCACAAAAGGCGGGCACTTCCTCCACTATGGGACGCTTGAGGGCGGTCACCGAACCTGTACAAGATTGGGGCTAACTCCACAACTCAATTGGAAGCTCCCAACAACAAAGCCACAAAAGGCCAACAATGCCACAAAAGGCCAACAACGCCACAAAAGGCTACAAGACCACAAAAGGTCAACAAGACCAAGGTCAACAATCCAACCACACAACCATCTAGGGTTCCAAGGAACCCAAGAGAAACAAGCTCACGAGCTTGAACTCGCCGAATCTCTGAGGAGAACTCAAACCTATGCACCAAATGCAAGGGCAAGTCCTTCTCTCCCAAATTCCAATAAAGCTACAAAAGCTATTGGGGGAATAAGGGAGGAAGAACACAAAAGGAGAACACAAAACTCTCCAAGATCTAGATCCCAATGATTCCTTCACAAAGAAGGGATTTAGCTTGGGGGATTGTAGATCTAGATCTCCTCTCTCAAATCCCTCAAAAATATGCAAGAATCATAGGGGGAAAGGGAGAGGGAAAGCTTCTTCAAGGTTGACAATGGAGGAGAGAGAGAAGGCCAAGAACCAAGAAGAAAAGCTAGTACACACGAAGGGGAAGAGGAGCCCCTTTTAAAGGGCTCCCAGATCTGCCCGTTATGGGCATTCGCGACTCCTGGCCGGAACTTCCGGTGGGAGGCCGGAAGTTCCGGTGGCACACAGCCAACGGTCAAAAACTGCGGAGCGAGAAACTGAAAAAGCGAATCCTGGTCGGAACTTCCGCCGGTTCATCGGAACTTCTGGTGGGAGCGAAACTTCCGGTGGAAGTTCCGACAGAAGTTCCGTCAAATAGACATATTCAAAACAGAAGGTTACTGAACGTGAGCGGAACAAGACCCGGAACTTCCACCGGAACTTTCGGCGGCAAAGATGCCCGAGCGGAACTTCCGGTCAGAGAAATTCCAGAAACCAGAAAACCAGAAACGCAATAACTTTTGCATCCGAACTCCAAACGGGATGAAACCAATTTTGTTGGAAAGATAACAACGAATAGAATCCAAAAATGTGAAGTATATATTGGATACCACCTTGGGAGAAAATATTATGAATATATATGTGAAGTATCCCCCAAGGTGTGGAGCCGGAAAACTCGCAAGATCAAAAACCGCAATAAGATATGCAAGTGAAATCCTTAGATGATGAACTAGAGCTTGTTATGATGGTGACCACAAGCTATAGATCCTCTCATGGACAAGAACCAAATAACAACCAAGAAAGATGATGCTATGAATGCAAAGGTTTGATCTCTCTCCGAACGATGCACACGATACACCCGCTTGAGAGCCCCTCTTGATAGCACGACTATCTATCCTAAACCCGGTCTCCCAACTAACAATACGAGACTGGCAAAAGAAAAGCCCTATCAAGAACATACCTTTGCCTTGAGCATCCCACTTGAACTTGATGTAGACCATCTTGTTCTTCTATAGTGGGAACACCATTCTTGGATGCTCTTGCTTGACGAAGATGAAGACTTGCAAATTGCCCCCCCATACTCCATGGGGAAACCTCTTCTTTGAACTTGTCTTCATCATTCCATGAGCACGAGGATGGCAAGCTTCAAGCATGAGATCTTCTAGAGATGGCGCATCTTGAGCTCGCCCTTCTTCATCCCTACTTGAGGTTGATCCATCTTGATGCAACTCTTTGCACATGCCTTGATCGACTCTTTCTTCATGATTCCAATGGGCACAAAGCCCTTGGACATTTCTTCATCTTCCAACCTTGCGACCAACACATGGCCCAAGCGATGCCAATGGAAAAACCTACAAGTGAAACTCAATTTACACATTAGTCCATAGAGATTGTCATTAATTACCAAAACCACACATGGGGGCATACATGCCCTTTCAATCTCCCCCATTTTGGTAATTGATGACAATCCCTTAGCGAGGGTTTAAATATGACAATTAACGACGAAAGCGGTTGCCCCAACATCAAATACTACACAAGTATGTGATGTTGGTACAGCCACAATATATAGAGCAAACTCCCCCACAATCTATGCATGTGTGATGAACTTGAATTTCATTGCATAGATTGCCAACCGTTACCGTTGGTTGAGTTTCCTCTATATATTCAACATGCAAAGCAAACACAAAGATGCAATAGCATGATAGGCAAATGCTTAAGAACACAATCAAAGCAAATGCCAACTTCCCTTAAACCCTCCAAAACTTCTCCCCCATTGGCATCGATTGCCAAAATGGGTGAAAAGTTCTAGACGGCCAACATAGTGAGAATTCCTCCAAAGGTGTGCATATGCACAAGTCAAATGATGAGAACTAGGGAGGAAGTAAAACTATATTGAGGACCCAAAGAAAGCAAAAAGAAAAGAAAGAAAAGAAAAGGGCTTCAACAAATGAAGCGAGCAATCAAAAGATCCAAAAGAAACAATTGAAACACCATCAAATGATGTCAAAAGGAAACAACAACCAAAAGAGTGTTTAAATAAAAATAGAGAAGCTCCCCAAACTTTGTGCAAAGATTAGAATACTTGTATTGAATACAGTATGCACAAATATGGAATCCTTGCTCCCCCATAAGCATTTAAACCACAAGAAACGAGAAAGAAGGAACATGTGCATCATTAAATGAATTATAGAAGATCCCCAAAGATTGTGCACCAATTATAGTAATTATATTTGGAAACAACATGCACAACCATGGAATCCTCACTCCTTCAAAACCATTTAGCAATGCACACAAAATACAATAATTTGGAAACCACCGAAGAATCAAAATGAAGTAAGAGGTGATTTCCAAGAAATGCAAAAACAACCAAATATTGATCTTCTCTTGTGTGTATAAATTTTTAGGTGGAAAATATCACAAAGACATATAACCACAAAGAAACATGCACACACAAAATAGATACTCAAGAAAGCACGTGAAGACCCAAAAAGAAGTCATAGAATATACCAATAAGATGTTTTGCTTGAAAGCATGCCCAAGGGCTCAAATATATCTTATTGTACATCAATGAGATTCAAACACCAACATACCCCATACAACACAACTATTCTCAAGGGAAGAAGAGGATAGAAGGAATATATGGAGAAAGGCAACAAGTATCACAAGATAGAAATCAACTTGGCAAAAATACTCACTATTGCACATGAGAGATATTGAGGAAACGATATGCAACAAAATTGCTAGATTGACATATTTGGGATTAGTGAATCATGATCATGATTTATTATAGTCCCCATTATACGCACTCATATCAACATACACACATTTGCAATAGAGAGAACTCTTCAAAGCCAAAGCAAGAAATCCTACATATGGAGGAACACAAATTCATGCCAACAAGAAACCCACACAAGGTTGGGAACAAGATATGTATGCATGAGAGAGAGATACTTGTTACCGAGATATAATTGGTAGGATGAAGAAGATATGAATTCGTTGATCATCCTAGCTTGCATCCAACTAACATGTAGACGCCACTTCTTCCTTGTTCAAGATACAAGCACCCATATATATCTCCAATGTACCTAAAACACAATTAAGTACACTATGGTCCCCAAACAAATTGGGTCCAAAGTAGTTAGTGAAACTACAATACATAGGAGAGCCCCCACACAAATATGTGCATATTGATATGAAATTGAATTTCATGCACATCTTAGCCCATTAGGATTTGGTGGAGTTTCCCCTATATATTGGATCAAAGAAAGCAAGCATGCCATAATATATACAAGAAGTAAATATGCATGCATAGTCTTTCAAGAACCAAAGGAGATACAATTTGAACAAAAACACCAAGTAAACCAATAAGACACACACAAAAGTGTGACTCGACAAAAGGGGTCCAAATTGTATCGAAGAGCCAAATCAACACATGAAATAACACAAGTTCAACAAATGAACTCGAAAGAGCCAAAGAAAAAGGATAAGAAAAATACCAAGGCTCAAGGATTTATCTCATCCTAAAAGAACAAAGCAAGATAAACGGAATGAGATAAAGCCAACTCCCAACGATAGCAAGGAAATAATAACCAAAACAAACTCTTCACACTTTTCATGATGGCACACAAAGTACCAACACAAAAAGGATCGAGCTTCCAAGCAAAAACAGATCAAATCAAGAAGCATAAAACAATGTTCTAGATAATATAGGAGAGCTCCCCCATAAGTAGAGCATTATATATAATTTTGCCTTTGAATGCAAAATGCCCACAAATGAGATCATCACTACTACCTACAATAAGTAAAACACAAGTGGAAATAAATAGAATAAGAAGATCCACAAGAGGCAAGGAAAGCTTGGGAGCAACTAGACAAACATTTTATTGGTCAAAGATAAGATAAATAAGAAAAGGCCAAAACGAGTATGATCAAAGAATCCTACCATATATTAAATACTAATTGTCCAAGGACAAAAATTAATAGGGATAATTTTCCCGAGGTATTTTGCAAGGATATCCAAGATCATATTCATACAAAGAAGCATATAACAAGATAGGAATTAAGCTTGATGCTTCGAAAGAGATTCTTGATTGCTTCAAATAGTCACACAATCACTAGTGATTGGATTAAATAGAAGCAAGTGGTTCCCATGAGGATATGTAGATCCAAATATGAGGAAACACATACCAAGAATCACTCTCACAAACAAGATCCAAAAGATGAGCAATAAAAATATTTAAGTAAATTGGAACTTGTATGAGCAAATGTGCCACATAGGAACTAGATAATTCTCAATATCAAATCTAAGTGGCACTACCTCAAATGTCCACATTTTCTAGGTTTGTAATATGCACAAAGCATATGACTCCCCCATGATGTGATAAACCAAGAAATCTCAACAAGAGGCAATAAAATCAAAATATAGGTATTAATGGACATTATGGAATATTAGTTTCTCATGAGATAGACATACCACATAGAGACTAGATAAACATGCAATAAAACTACTAAGTGGTTTTCCTCATGTACACTCATTTTAGGATTGTGGAATGCCCAAGCATGACACTCCCCCAAAACGGAATAGTCCATTAATCCCTCATAAGAGCCAAATAAGATACCTACTAGAAACAATAAAGGCCCCAAACCAAAACGCAAATACATGGTGTGCTAACCAACATACACAAATATACATCATAGATCAATATAAGTAAGTGGGAAAGCACAACATGTACAAAGACATGCAAGGTACAAAACCAACACATGCACAAGGGAGCAAGTAACTATAAATGTAAAGGAGTTAAGCACAAGTTACCGGAAGGAGGAACATTGGATATAGAATAGATGCATGATAACCCAAATAACTTGACTTTCATAAGAAGGAATAGATGAAGATCCCTCAAATCTTCAAAAGGTTGTCAAGTCTTCAATGCCCTCCAAAAACACCTATTGATCAAGTTTTAGCTTGTTGGTCCCCAACCAAGTTGGGTCCTAAGAAGTTAGTCACAATAGGTTTGGCCACCCAAATGGTTCTTCTCTTGACACCACTTTGGGCACCAACAAATTTGGCAAACACATTGCCCATCTCATCCTTACGAAGAAAATAAGCATCATCAATCAAGATAGGATGAGATGAGGAGATACCCATGGTGCATGAGGAAGAAAGGTGCCCCTTCTCACGGCATATGTAGCAAGTTCTTCTCTTGCCATCTTTCTTCTTGGGAGGAGCTGCACCATGAAGAAGAGCTTGAGGCTTCTTGGGAAGTGGCCCATCTTGAGCTTGTGGAGGAGCTTGAGGCCGCTTCCCTCGTTGCTTCCCACTAAGAGGCTTCTTCTTCAATGGGCAATCCCTCACATGATGCCCTTCTTCCTTGCACTTGAAGCACACAATGTTGGCCGGATTCTTCACTTGTCCTTGACCCTTCTTCTTGTTGCCCTTGTGCTTCAACGAGTTAGTGGGCTTGCTCTTGGTGTCGGAGTTGAAACCATGCCCACTCTTGTCACTTGGGGGTCGTCGCACACTCAACATCTTCTTGAGCGTGGTCTTCCCTTCATGACACCTTTTCAAGTCATTATTCAAAGAAGTGACTTGAGCCTTGAGCTCTTTGACTTCCTCTACATGGTTAGTATCAACAACAATACTAGAGGAAGTAGAAGCTTCATTGTTAGAGCAACAAGGCAAATGATGCAATTCATCACAAGATTTAGCATGGTTGTGAGAGGATGAATTACAAGGACTAGCACATGGCAATATAGCATTAGGAGTAGATGTAGTGCTAAAGTCCACATGAGGCCCACTAGATGTTACCTTTGACACAATGGCCTCATGAGCTAACTCTAGCCTACCATGGGAGAGTAGAAAATCCTCATGCGAGCTTGAGAGCTTGGCATGACTTTATTCTAATATACCATAGTTGCTTGTTAGAAAAGCAAGTTGAGCCTTTAGCTCAACATTCTCCTTCAAGATAGATGCTTCACATGAAATAGAGTTAGTAGCACAAGCATCATCAGTTAAAGCAAGAGGTGAGGGAAACTTGGAGAGCTCTTTAGAATATGAAGCTTTAAGTTGCTCATGTGACTCGGTGAGTTTGATGAGCTCACCCTTGATGACCCTAGAGACATTGTTGAGGTGCTCAAAATCCTCAAGGAGTTTAGCATAGGCAACTTCAAGTTCATCATTTTTAATTTGAAGAGCACTTGCCACCTCAAACTCTCTATCATGAGATTTCTTTACTCTAGATAGCTCTAGAGCAAAGTCCTCCTCAAGAGAATCCTTAGTGGTTTGTTCCTCTTCAAGAGCTTCATTTAGGTTGGCAATTTCATTAGCATACTCACGCTCAAGACTACTTATTTTATCTATTTTGTCCTCATGCTCATATATTAGTTGCCTACTTTCAATAGCACAAGTAAAGATTTCAATGAAAGTAGAACAAGAATTTTTATTAGGATGAAGAGCACGAAGGACTAGCCCCCCTTATCTTTTAAAGAAGCAACATCATTATCTACTTCTACATGATCAACATTCACATCATCATGAGATATATTGGAGTCCAAAGGAGAGATTACCTTTGAACCCTTAGCCATGAGGCACAAGTGAACATTGGAAGAAGATGATGATGAGGGAACACATGAAGCTCTAATGACAACCTTGCCTTGGCCCACACATTCTTCACTTTCCTCTACATGGTTAGCAACACAAGAACTAGAGAAAATAGAAGCACATTTATCATGGCAATAAGGCAAAGCAAGCATATCATCATGAGATATATTCAAACCATTTCTACATGATATGCAAGGGCAATCAACACTAGGATGTAAATCACATATGGTCCTACAAGTGTTCATGCCCAAAGATACAACATTGCAATGAGATAGAGACAAAGAATCATGAATGGAAATATCACTATCTACATTGCAAGTTCTATCACCACTCACCATATCATTACCTTGTGACAACTCACATGTGGGTGAAGTGGAAGAAGATGAGAACTCATCGCGGCCGGAGGTGGATGGAACACAATCATCCTCATTAAGCTTGGACACATCATATTTTGCTTGAAGCTTGGTCCAAATATCATGAGCATTCCAAAAAGGCATGATTGAGGAAAGAACTACAAAGCTCACAACATTAACAAGCACATTAGATGCTTGAGCTTCGAGATAAGAGTTTGTCTTCTCCTCCAAAGATAGATTTTGGGGGTCCTTAGGAGGAGACAAGCCCATATCTAGAATTCGCTCAATGATAGGGTCAATGGCCCGGAAATGACTAAGCATGCGAGTACGCCAAACATAATAATGTGTGACATCAAAAGTAAATGTGTGAGAGTGCACTAAACCCCTAGGAGACATCTTTACTCTCGAGGCGGTGAAGCCTAAAAGCGAGAGACCTCGCTCTTATACCAATTGAAAGTACAAAGGAAGTCTCCTAGAGGGGGGGTGAATAGGCTTTTAAAATTATTACGGTTTAGGCTCAAGTAAGTGCGGAATAAAACTAACGTTTAATTTATTGAGCACAAAACCTAGCCACTAAGATCACCTAGGTGCACCAACAACCTATGCTAAGCAATACAAGCAACAAGGTGATAGCAAGGTATAAATACTTCAAGCACGATGGCTATCACAATGTAAAGTGCATAAGTAAAGGGTTCGGTTGAGATATAACCGATGGACGTGGAGACGAAGATTTGTTTCCCGAAGTTCACTTCCAAAGAAGCTACGTCTCCATTGAAGAGGTGCGATGGCGCAATGCTCTCCGAACGCCACAAATGGCTCACCTCGAGGTGTGGTGGCTCGATGCTCACACAACGCCACACAAGGCCTCACCCCGGATGCGGAAGCACGCAACTCACCGACGCCACAAAAGGATCACCCTATTCTCCCAAGTGCGCACCACAAAAGGCGGGCACTTGCTCCACTATGGGACGCTTGAGGGCGGTCACCGAACCCGTACAAGATTGGGGATAACTCCACAACTCAATTGGAGGCTCCCAACAACAAAGCCACAAAAGTCCAACAATGCCACAAAAGGCCAACAACGCCAAAAAAGGCTACAAGACCACAAAAGGTCAACAAGACCACAAAAGGTCAACAATCCAACCACACAACCGTCTAGGGTTCCAAGGAACCCAAGAGAAACTAGCTCACGAGCTTGAACTCGCCGAATCTCCGAGGAGAACTCAAACCTATGCACCAAATGCAAGGGCAAGTCCTTCTCTCCCAAATTCCAACAAAGCTACAAAAGCTATTGGGGGAATAAGGGAGGAAGAACACAAAAGGAGAACACAAAACTCTCCAAGATCTAGATCCCAATGATTCCTTCACAAAGAAGTGATTTAGCTTGGGGGGATTGTAGATCTAGATCTCCTCTCTCAAATCCCTCAAAAAGATGCAAGAATCATAGGAGGGGAAAGGGAGAGGGAAAGCTTCTTCAAGGTTGACAATGGAGGAGAGAGAGAAGGCCAAGAACCAAGAAGAAAAGCTAGTACACACGAAGGGGAAGAGGAGTCCCTTTTAAAGGGCTCCCAGATCTGCCCGTTATGGGCATTCGTGACTCCTGGCCGGAACTTCCGGTGGGAGGCCGGAAGTTCCGGTGGCACACAACCAACGGTCAAAAACTGCGGAGCGAGAAACTAAAAAAGCGAATCCTGGTCGGAACTTCCGCCGGTTCATCGGAACTTCCGGTGGGAGCGAAACTTCCGGTGGAAGTTCCGACAGAAGTTCCGTCAAATAGACATATTCAAAATAGAAGGTTACTGAACGTGAGCGGAACAAGACCCGGAACTTCCACCGGAACTTTCGGCGGCAAAGATGCCCGAGCGGAACTTCCGGTGGGAAGCCGGAACTTCCGGTCAGAGAAATTCCAGAAACCAGAAAACCAGAAACGCAATAACTTTTGCGTCCGAACTCCAAACGGGATGAAACCAATTTTGTTGGAAAGATAACAACGAATATAATCCAACAATGTGAAGTATATATTGTATATCACCTTGGGAGAAAATATCATGAATATATATGTGAAGTATCCCCCAAGGTGTGGAGCCGGAAAACTCGCAAGATCAAAAACCGCAATAAGATATGCAAGTGAAATCCTTAGATGATGAACTAGAGCTTGTTATGATGGTGACCACAAGCTCTAGATCCTCTCATGGACAAGAACCAAATAACAACCAAGAAAGATGATGCTATGAATGCAAAGGTTTGAGCTCTCTCCGAACGATGCACACGAGACACCCGCTTGAGAGCCCCTCTTGATAGCACGGCTATCTATCCTAAACCCGGTCTCCCAACTAACAATACGAGACCGGCAAAAGAAAAGCCCTATCAAGAACATACCTTTGCCTTGAGCATCCCACTTGAACTTGATGTAGACCATCTTGTTCTTCTATAGTGGGAACACCTTTCTTGGATGCTCTTGCTTGATGAAGATGAAGACTTGCAAATTGCTCCCCCATACTCCATGGGGAAACCTCTTCTTTGAACTTGTCTTCATCATTCCATGAGCACGAGGATGGCAAGCTTCAAGCATGAGATCTTCTAGAGATGGCGCATCTTGAGCTCGCCCTTCTTCATCCCTACTTGAGGTTGATCCATCTTGATGCAACTCTTTGCACATGCCTTGATCGACTCTTTCTTCATGATTCCAATGGGCACAAAGCCCTTGGACATTTCTTCATCTTCCAACCTTGAGACCAACACATGGCCCAAGCGATGCCAATGGACAAACCTACAAGTGAAACTCAATTTACACATTAGTCCATAGAGATTGTCATTAATTACCAAAACTACACATGGGGGCATACATGCCCTTTCAAAAGTCATTCACTTGCATATGGGTTCCCAACTATTTTCTACTTTCCTAGGAATAGAAGCTTTGTGTTTTAGCTTCTCTTCCTTAATTTTGACAAGAGCATCTGTAATGTGTTTAGTTAAAGCAACATGCATATCACTAGCATCAAGACTTCTAGCAAGCTTTTGTAGGAACATAATCACTTCAGAAATATTGCAACCATCAATATCAAAGTCAAACTTAGCATCACTAGTAGTAGGCTCAATAGGCTTAGGCATAGTAGGAGGAGGAATAGGGAGTACTTGTGATTTAGTGGTGATGGTGCACACACTATTGTTTCTATCAATTTCAGCTTCCCTTTCCCACCTAGCATGAAGTTGAGCTAACAACCTAAAATTTTCATCAATAGTAACTTGTATGGCATGAGCAGTAGCAAAGGTATTTTCCATAGTTTCAGGTTTAGCAGCCATTTTATTAATCAAGGAAGGTTGAGCTTCAGACAAAGAGGATATATTTTTCTCAGCACTCAAATTTTTTGACTGTAAACTAGGAATTTCTTTATTAAGATTCTCAAGCTGATGGATAATGTTTTTCAAGACAATAGATTGTTCCTCCATAGTTTTAGTGAAAATCTTATTTTGCTCATATTGTATCTGCATAAAATTCTTAGTGGACCTCTATACTTCTAGAATCCTTTCTTCACAAGGCATTCCAGATCTACCATGATAAACATTTCCACTAGGAGGATAATGCCTATAATTACCATAAGTATTATTGCCAAAATTTTTATTTCTAATGAAGTTCACATCAACTTGCTCTTCTTGAGCAACCGAAGAGGCTAAGGGAACACTATTAGGATCTATAGGAGCTCTCCCATTAATAAGCATCAACCTTTTCACTCAAAGAGGAAGTTTCCTCAACAGAATTTACCTTCTTACCACGTGGAGCTCTCTCAACATGACATTCAGACTAGTTAACCATCATATTATCAAGGAGCCTTGTTGCATCACCCAAAGTGAGGCCCATAAAAATACCTCCAGCAGCTAAATCCAACAGATTTCTTGAGGAGAAGTTCAAACCTGCATAAAAAGTCTAGATAATCATCCAAGCAGTGAGTCCATGAGTAGGGCAATTCTTAACCAAAGACTTCATTCTTTCCCAAGATGGAGCAACATGTTCACTATCAAGTTGTTTAAATTTCATAATGTCACTTCTCATAGATATAATCTTAGCAGGAGGATAATATTTTCCAATAAAAGCATCTTTGCACTTAGTCCAAGAATCAATACTATTTTTAGACAAAGAAAGAAACCATTGTTTAGCTTTTCCTCTCAAGAAAAAAGGAAAAAGCTTGAGATTAATAATGTTTCCATCTACGTCCTTATACTTTTGCATCTCACAAAGTTAAACAAAGCTATTGAGATGGGCAACAGGATCATCAGAACCAGCACCAAAAAATTGCTCTCTCATCACAAGATTCAACAAAGCAGGCTTAATTTCATAAAAGGTAGCATCAGGAGCAGGTGGAGCAATAGGTGTGCTAAGGAAATCATTGTTGTTGGTGCTAGTGAAGTCACACAACTTGGTGTTCTCAGCAGAGTTCATTTTGGCAAAGGTGGGCAAGCCAAAAACAGCAGCAGCAGCTAGAGCAGGAACTAATTTTTTTGTGTTTTTGAATAAAGAAAGCAAACCAAACTAGACTTAATTTTTTTTGGGTTTTTTGAAAAGAGGAAAACAAAACCAAGCAAAAGAAACAAAGCAAACTAAAAACAAAGTAAAGATAGAGGAAGTGAAGGACTCCCCTAGTGAAGACGTCCTTAGCCTCCCTGGCAACGGCGCCAGAAAATAGCTTGATGGCGCCCACCACTTGTCGTGGGACGCTTTGTTGGAAACCCCAAGAGCAAGGTATGAAGAAGGACAACAACAAGTTTCCCTCAGTAAGAAACCGAGGTTATCGTACCAGTAGGAGGAAGGAAACATCACACAAGTGTTGCTAGCAACGCGGAGACCTGCACAACACAAACTCAAGACTTTGCCCCAACGAATCAGTGAGGTTGTCAAGCTCACCGGTTTGCTGTAACAAAGTATTAAACGTATGGTGTGGAAGGTAATGGTTTGCAGCAAGTAAACAAGTAACCGTGGAAGATGTATGAATGGTAAAGATTGGACCGGGGTCCATAGTTCACTAGAGGTGCTCTCCTTAGATAAGCAACATGGCATGAAGGGTAAACAGATTACAGCAGGGCAACTGACAGGAACTGAGCAAGGCATAACAAAGCAATTACTAGTCAGAAAGATCCTATGAGATTCGATTGGGCAATACAACAAGATACATAGACCGCCATCCAACTGCATCTATGACTAGAAGTACACCTTCAGGTTATCATCCGAACCCCCTCCAGTATTAAGTTGCAAGCAATAGACAAATGCTTTAAGCAAAGTGTGTAAGGTAAACAGTCCACATGTTCCATGAACAATAGACCGTTGTTTTCTCCCTAGTAGCAATAACACATCTACAACCGAAGAGATTATTGTCACTTCCCTTGGAAACTAGAGGCATGAACCCACTATCGAGCATAAATACTCCCTCGTGGAGTCACTAGCAACTACTTGGCCAAGATATCTACTAACAACAGAGAGCATGCAAGATCACAAACAACAAAGACATGATAGAATCATAAAGACAAAACCATTAATCAAACCAACATAATAATCTCAATATCCATCAAATCCCCGCAAACACAACATGCATGATTACAAATAGATTAGATGTTGATCATGAACGGAGCTCACATGATCTATACTTGAAAGCACAAAGGACGAGATACAACCATCTAGGTACTACATGGACCCATAGTCCAAGGTGGAACTACTCACGCATCATACCGGAGAGAAGGCCTCCGGGATGATATCCCCTCCGGCAGGGTGCCGGGAAGAACTTAAGATCCCCCCGATCTAGGGATAATGGTGGCGGCGGCTACAGACGGTTTCGTGGACATTTGATCGGGTGCCTAGGGTTTCTACATCAGGTGCTTCTTATAGGCGAAGGGGGAGGCCGAGGAGGCGACCAGGGGGTCAAACCCTACCTAGGGGCGGGCCCACCCCTGGCCGCGCCTAGGGGGGTTTGGCCGCCCTGGCACGCTTCCTCGTCTCCCCTCTAGACTTCTTGTTCCCCACGGCGTGCACGCTGTCACTTTCACACACATGGGGAGAGTAGAGATCTATTGAAGCACTTGAGTAGCAAGGTAGATCTACTAGATTACAAAGCTCAGGACAACAACAAGATCATTCATAGAGAGAGATGAACACATAGCTACCGGTAGAGCCCTTAGCCCCGAGGAAGAACTACTCACTTCTCATCATGGGAATCAACAACGGTGATGGGGATGGGGGTGGAGATCGATGGAGATGGCTCCGGGAGCACTTCCCCGTCCCGGCAGGGTGCGGGAACAGAGACTTTCTGTCCCCCGAATCTCCTTTTCTGTGGCGGCGGCGCTACAGAGGTTTTTCTAGAAGTATGATGGATTATTTAGGGTTTTCTCCCCGGGGGCTTCTTATAGGCACAGGAGGCGAGGCTAGGAGGCGGCCGGAGGGCCCACACCCTACCCAGGTGCGGGGTAGGGCCCACTCGCGCCTAGGGGGGTGTGGTGGCCCTGGCTCGCCTCTCCGTCTCCCCTCTGGAATTCGTGACGCCCACGGTAAAATATTGACTTTGGATTTGGTCCCGTCCAATTCCGAGAATATTGATTTTCTGTCTTTCTGGAACCAAAAATAGATGAAAACAGGGAACTGGCACTATGGCAACTTGTTAATAGGTTAGTTCCAGAAAAGATATAAAAACACCTCAAAGTGAAGACAAAACAAAGCAAAGTAGATACTAAACAAGCATGGAGCATCAAAAATTATAGATATGTTTCCAACGTATCAACACTCTATCCCAAGCTATCAGAGAATTACATTTCTCTCCTCCAGTTTCAGTTTTCTTAGCCCATAAACAGTGCCTTCTGATTTTATCCATATGTTCCAATATCTTGGGGTTTATTTTCAAGGTACACATAGCATAAATGCCAATAGAAGTGAGGAGAGAGTTAATAACAGTAACCCTGTGATACATCCAATTTGCATCACCATTCTATATCATAATTTGCCTCTATTCATTGATATATTTCATATTAAGAGGTGATACTTATGTCTTTTCATCTGTTTTTGCATGTTGGATGATTCTTGGAGGATGAACTGCCGGCGTCAGGATTCTGATGGAAAAAAGGTGTTTTGATGCAATTTCACAAAGATCAGAAAAATACCAGAAAAACTACGGAAAACCATATTTTCCCAGAATACGAAGAAAGCCAGAAGGAGAGGTGGAGATGGGCCACAGGGGCCCCACACCCCCAAGGCGTGGGCCACCCCTAGGCCGCGCCTACAGGGGGTGTGGCCCACCTGGCCCACCTCTGGCTCCGCCCTCTCGCCTATATCTTCTCCTTGAAACCCTAAGACACGAGGAGCGACCACAGAAAGATTCCGACGCCTCTGCGGGGCGGAAAACACCGAGTGAGAAAGAGCTCTCTGGCAGACAGATTTCTGCCGGGGAAATTCCTTCCTGGAGAGGGGAGATCGTCGCCATCAACACCATCGTCAAGCTAGACTTCACCGGGATCATCATCATCATCCACACCATCATCTCCACCAACACCATCATCACCATTCCATCCCGCTGTAACAATTGTGTTAAATACTTGCATAGTTCGTAGGGGGAACTTTCCTGGTGTTGATTACTATTGTAGTTGATGCTTGTGAGTGGAACCATTGGATTATTTTTTATGTTCAGATTGTTATCCATAACCATATCATCTTTGATCTTGATCCATATGATGTCTTGTGAGTAGTTCGTTCAGTTCTTGAGGACATGGGAGAAGTCATGTTGTTAGTAGTAGATTTGTGTTGAGATATTATTCAATGGTTTAGTATTTAAGTTGTGGTGCTATTCTTCTAGTGGTGTCATATGAACGTCGACTACATGATACTTCACCATTTATGGGCCTAGGGGAATGCATTATGTATTTGGCATTGTGGGGTTGCCGGAGTGACAAAAACCTAAACCCCCTTTAGGACACCATTGCACAAGGGATCGTAGGATCTCAGAGTTTAAGGCTGTGGTTAGGTTTATACCTTAATTGATTTCTGTAGTTGTGGATGGTTTCAGGGGGTTTAATCACAAGTATGTATTAGTCCAAGTAAGGTCGGTACATTATCACATGTTCACCCACACAACACTTACAACACCAAAGAAGGGTACTCAGCTATATGAAGCGAAAGCACTTGACAGAATTCCCATGTGTCCTCGAGAACGTTTGGTCCTTATAAGTATTCCCACCGGCTTGACCTTTGCTAAGAAAGGATTGGGCCACTTGCTACAATTTTTTGCTGACTTTATTACTTGCACTTTGTTTCTTTGCTTTATCAGAAAACCCCTAAAAATCCGTTTGCTACGTATTTACAGATATTTCCTGCTCCATACCACTAGTCAACACCTTCTGCTCCTCATTGGGATTGACACTCCTATTTATCGAAAGTACTACGAGACACCCCCTATACTTGTGGGTCATTAAGACTATTTTCTGGCGCCGTTGTCAGGGAGTGAAGCGCTATTGAAGAGTGGAACTGGTAAAGGAAACTTCTATTGTGAGTATTGTTTTTTATTTCTGTTTGTTATTTTGTTTCTAATATGGACAACCCACTTGGTTTTCTGTTTGGGAAAACTACTACCACTGTTAGGTTAGTATATGAACCACCACCTGTTGAGATAGATCCTTTTAAGATACCTACAAGTATTGTTGATCGTGTTATGGATAATTATTATTTAGGGGATGGAACTGTCCACCCTGGTGATCACTTGCTTTTTATCCATGAATTATGCAGGTTGTTTAAGTGTGCAGGTATCACAAGTAAACAGGTGAAGAAGAAGTTACTCTCTATATCCTTGAAAGGGAGAGCCGAAGAATGGTATAAGCTACTGAAGAATGGACAATCCATGGAATGGGAGGAAATAGCACCTCTCTTTTATTCTAAATTCTATCCTACCAGTGAAATTCATAAGGATAGGAATCTGATATGTAACTTTTGGCCTCGTGATGGAGAGATTACAACTCAAGCTTGGGGGAGATTGAAGTTATTAATGCTTAAATGTCCTATTCATGAACTCCCTAACAATATTATTATCAATAACTTTTATTCTAGGCTTTCTCTTCATGATAAAGATTTACTGGATGCTTCTTGTGCTAGATCATTCACACGTATGAAGGAAGAAGCTAAATGGGATCTCCTAGACCGTATTCAAGAGAACACTAAAGCATGGGAGAATGACAAAGGAAGAAAGTCTGGTATAAACTATGATTATGAATGCATTAAATCCTTTATGGGAACTGATGACTTCCGTGATATTAGTAATGAGTATGGTCTTGACTCTCAAGTTCTTGCAAAATGTTTTAAGGCTTTTGCCTCTTATATTGAGATTCCCAAAAAGGAGTGGGACAAGTACCATGCTCCTTATAAAGACATTGTTACCCATCTTCCTGCTAGCATTGAAGTTTGTACTGTTGATCCTATTTTGCCTGAACCTTATGTTGAGAAAATCCCTTTTCCTGCTAAGGTAAGGGAACATTCTATCATAGCTAATGTGGTTAGCAAAAGTGCAAAGAAAACTGTGGAACCATATGAGCAAATAAATATTGAGCCTGTGGTAGATATTGTGAAAGATCTTGTCACTAAAAATATAGAGGCTGAGCACATTGTCTTCTGTGAAGACGCTTCTAATATTGTCTCCCATCCTAGAAAATCTAGAAAAGCTAGTGTACCTATGCTTTCTTTTAGAATTGGTGATCATTGCTATTATGGTTTATGTGATATTGGTGCTAGTTATAGTGCTATTCCTTATGAGCTTTACAAGGAAATTATGCATGAAATTGGTCCTTGTGAGCTTGAGGATATTGATGTGGTTATTCACCTTGCTACTAGAGAGACAGTCTGTCCCATTGGAATTATAAGAGATGTGGAGGTTCTTTATGGTAAGATTAAATATCTTGCTGATTTTCTAGTACTTGGTTCTGAGCTAGTAAAACCTATCCTATTATATTTGGTAGACCCTTCTTGAATACTTGTGGGGCTATAATAGATTGTAGGAAGGAAAAAGTTTTGAATTAGTTTGATGGAGAGTCTTATGAGTTTAATTTTTCCAAATTTTCTAAAACTCCTTATGAAAATGAACTGCCTAATGAGGATTTCAGGGTTGAACAACTTTCTGCTATTTATCTTGCTCCTAACAATGCCTTGCAACAGTTTATGGAAGATCATGAAAGTGAGGTCTTCATTAAGGAAATAAATGAGATTGACGAGGTTTTCCTTCGTCAGCCTGAGTTACTTAAGCACAATCTACATGTGGAAGATTTGGGTACCACACTACCACCTAAAGGGGACCCTGTTTTCGAATTAAAACCTTAACCTGATGATCTTAAGTATGCTTATCTAGATGATAAGAAAGTATTTCCTGTTATTAGTAGTTCTAAACTTTCAGGAAATAAAGAAGAAAGGTTATTGGAAACACTGAAGAAACACCAAGGAGCTATGGGATATAGTCTTGATGATTTAAAAGGGATTTATCCTACTATATGTCAGCATGCTATTAATATAGAACCTGAAGCAAAACCAGTTGTTGAGCACCAACGCCGTCTAAATCCTAAGATGAAGGATGTTGTAAGAAATGAGGTATTAAAACTCCTTGATGCTGGTATTATTTACCCTATTGCTGATAGCCAATGGGTTAGCCCCATTCATTATGTTACAAATAAAGGGGGAATTACTGTTGTGCCTAATTAAAATAATGTGCTTATACCCCAAAGAGTAGTGGTTGGGTATAGGATGTGCATTGATTTTAGAGAGGTTAATAAAGTTACTAAGAAAGATCATTATCCTTTGCCCTTATTGATCGAATGCTAGAAAGGTTGTCTAAAAAGACCCACTTTTTCTTTCTTGATGGTTATTCTGGGTTCTCTCAAATCGCTGTGAAAGCGCAAGACCAAGAGAAAACCACTTTCACTTGTCCTTATGGCACTTATGCTTATAGTCATATGCCTTTTGGTTTATGTAATGCTCCTGCTACCTTTCAAAGATGTATGTCTGCTATCTTTCATGGTTTTTGTGAAGAAATTGTGGAGGTTTTCATGGACGATTTCTCCGTCTATGGAACTTCTTTTGATAACTGTTTGCACAACCTTGATAAACTTTTGCAGAGATGTGAAGAAACCAACCTTGTCCTTAATTGGGAGAAATGCCATTTCATGGTTAATGAAGGTATTGTTCTTGGACACAATTTTTTTGAAAGAGGCATTGAAGTCGACAGAGCCAAAATTGAAGCAATTGAGAAGATGCCTTGCCCTAGGGATATAAAAGGTATTTGTAGTATCCTTGGTCATGCTGGTTTCTATAGGAGGTTTATTAAAGATTTCTCCAAAATTTCAAAGCCCCTTACTAATCTTCTTCAAAAAGATGTACCTTTTGTTTTTGATGATAATTGTAAAGAAGCTTTTGAAACTTTGAATAAAGCTTTGACTAATGCTCCTATTGTTCAACCACCTGATTGGAGTTTACCTTTTGAAATTATGTGTGATGCTAGTGATTTTGCTGTGGGTGCTATCCTTGGGAAACGTGTTGATAAGAAGTTGAATGTTATTCATTATGCTAGCAAGACTCTAGATGCTGCTCAAAAGAATTATGCTACTAATGAAAAAGAGTTCTTAGCTGTAATCTTTGCCTGTAATAAGTTTAGACCCTATATTGTTGATTCAAAGGTCACTATTCATACTGATCATGCTGCTATTAAGTACCTTATGACAAAGAAGGACGCTAAGCCTAGGCTAATTAGATGGGTGTTGCTTTTACAAGAGTTTGATCTGTATATAGTAGATAGGAAAGGTGCTGAAAATCCTATTGCTGACAACTTATCTCGTTTGGAAAACATTTCTTTTGACCCTTTGCCTATTAATGATAGTTTTCCAAATGAGCAGTTGGCTGCAATAAGGGTAAGACCGCATGAGAGTCCTTGGTATGCTGATTATGCTAACTTTATTGTTTCCAAGTATTTGCCTCCAACCTTTACAGCCCAGCGAAGAAGGAAATTCTTTTATGATCTAAGGCATTACTTCTGGGATGACCCACATTTATATAAAGAAGGAGTAGATGGTACTATGCGAAGATTTGTTCCAGAATTTGAACAACAAGAGATATTGAGAAAATGTCATGGCAGTGCTTATGGAGGACATCATGCCGGGGATATGACTACACAAAAGGTTTTACAATCTGGATTTTATTGGCCTACCCTTTTCAAGGATGCAAGAAAGTTTGTCTTATCATGTGATGAATGTCAAAGAGTTGGTAACATTTCTAGCGCAATGAAATGCCTATGAATTATTCTCTTGTTATTGAACCTTTTGATTGTTGGGGATTTGACTTTATGGGTCCTTTTCCTCCTTCAAAAGGGTATACTCATATTCTTGTTGCTGTTGACTATGTTACAAAGTGAGTAGAGGCAATACCTACAAATAGTGCTGATGGTAAGACCTCTTTAAAAATGCTTAAAGATGTTATTTTTCCTAGGTTTGGTGTGCTTAGATATCTCATGACTGATGGAGGCTCTCATTTTATTCATGGTGGTTTTAGGAAAACTCTCGCTAAATATGATGTTAACCATAGAATTGCTTCAGCTTATCACCCCCAAACCAGTGGGCAAGTAGAACTTTCCAATAGAGAAATTAAATCTATCTTGTAGAAGACTGTTAATAGATCTAGGAAAAATTGGGCTAAAAAGTTGAATGACGCTTTATGGGCTTATAGAACTGCTTATAAAAATCCTATGGGGATGTCTCCTTACAAAATGGTCTATGGGAAAGCTTGTCACTTGCCTTTAGAATTAGAACACAAAGCTTATTGGGCAGTGAAATAATTGAATAAAGATTTTAAACTTGCTGGTGAGAAAAGATTGCTTGACTTGAGTACCTTAGATGAGTGGAGAAGTGAAGCTTATGAGAATGCTAGACTCTTTAAGGAAAAATTAAAAATATGGCATGATAGGAGAATTCTCAAAAGGGAGTTCCATGTTGGTGAGAAAGTTCTTTTGTATAGGTCTCGTCTCAGATTTTTTTGTAGGGAAACTACTTTCAAAATGGGAAGGGCCTTTTGTTATTGAGGAAGTATATCATTCAGGTGCTATCAAAATATCTCCTTTGAAGGACGACAACGCACAGGTGGTGAATGGTAAAAGACTAAAACATTATATTTCTAGAGATTCTTATAACGAAGACGTTGATATTATTCAAATGGTGACTCCGGAAGAATTTATCAGAAACCAAACACCAGAATCTGCAGAGTTCGTCTTTGAATTGGTAAAAGTGGTGAAAACAGAAGGTTCATGAAAACCTAATCTTTATATATTTTTAATGTTTTTATTACATACGGAAGGTTATGAGATGAAACAGAGGAGGAAACGGAGTCCAGGGTGGCCACACCCATCCTAGGAGCGGGCCCCCAGCTGGCCGCACCTAGAGGGGGTGTGAGCCCCCGAGCTCCGTCTCCGCCTTGTTTTCGCACCAGTACCTTCCTTATGCATTGAAACTTCATAATATATAAACCCCAGATCCCCCGAGGTTCGTGTATCATGTTCTCGTTGTGTTTTTGTTTCGATCTGTTTCTGTCAGGCAGATTCTCAGTTTTGGAGCTACAATGTCTTCCTCTGGATCACCCATAAAGGATTCCTCCGTGGATGCTATCAATCGTACATGTATGAGTTGAAGATTCATCCCAAGGAGTTGATTCTCAAGGATGGGAAGGTGCCGATGAAAGAAGTTCAAGGACCTAAAGGAGAAGGCAGTCTGGAAGACATGATGGAAGTATTGGAACAGGAAGTTTTCAGGTACAAGAAGATGGCGGAATGCGAAGTGGATATCATCCATAAGATAAGTTCAGAACTCATCACCAAGCACAAGGAGGAGCTTGCTGAGCTCCGAGACGAAATCCTCTCACTCCATCAGGCCACCAACCAATTACAAGAACAACTCTACGACATATAAAACCAAAACTGTGAGTATGAGCCTATATTTGATCGCATAAGCTCTGCTGCTAGTTTCAGGATTGTGGAAACCAAGACATCATTTTTGGATGGGCGACCTTTACCTTGGAAGTCTCATGATTGCAAGGGAACACCACCACTACTGAAGGAGTAATTCGTCATCAGGTTTGGCATCCCCTTGGCTTGTTCCAAGATTGGGGGAGTGTCGCGGTATCATCTTTTATCTTTTACCTTTTTAGTAGAGCTATATCTTTGGTAGAGAAGTTACCTTATAGGTTGGTTTGCATTGTGGGAGTATATCTCCTTTAGTTGATTATCGATGTATCCCTTGGTGTGAGTGCCTTTATGGAATATTAATGAGAAGTTTCATCTTTTACTTTTTGCACTTCTTATTTTAGTTTGCAATCTCTGTTATATGATTGATATTGTTGATCAATATTGGTATCACTTTGGGAGCATCAAGTAAATCTAAATTGGTGTTGGCAAACCAAGCTCTGGTCAGTAGCAACACTTTTTGATGGTTTGAAAAGAAAAGAGAAAAAGCTTACAGGTATTTTGTATCATTTATTTTCTTTCTTGATTGGCCCATAAGCTTAGTATTATTTATTTAAGATATTTTGTGTCTTCAAGGAAGATTGCATGTTTGGCTTTATTACTTGTATGTTTGCTTGTTTCCTTCAACTCTTTTGCTTGCTACCCAACCTTTCTAGCCAAAAACCTGTTTTGAGAAGGACTACTTCTCATGCATCCAATCCCTTTGAACCAAAACCTATGCCATGTGTGTCCACCATATCTACCTATTAGCATTATTGCTATTCCAAGCAAATTATCAAGCTTCATCTATCATTCGAATTAAAAAATATTTTGTTATGTGAACACTAGTTAGTAAATCTCTCACGAACTTGATGGCACACCTTATTTTCTTGCCCCTAATAAACTTGAACCATTGTGTCATCGAAGTTGTATATGCTTGCATCTATACGTGGGGATTAGCAGAACCGTGTTGTCACGGGGAACGCTTTCAACACTTATGGATACTTATCCAGTTGATATCATGCTCTTTTGTTTGTGGATGTTGTCGGTGTGAAATAAAAGGGGAGCTTGTAAGTCCATGGAGTTATGTATGTGTGTTAGAGAAACTCCTGGGCCGCTAGACTAAGCCATGCCTAATCATGGTGGAAACTTGCAGCATAACCATAGTGGGCAATCTATGAAGCATCCTCAATAAAAACCTATGCAAATAGAAAATAAAAAGATCGCTGAGATGCTCATTATCTAGTTGCCTTGTCATTTTGATTATGGGATAGCTCCTATATCATGTGCAAGGGGTACCCCGTTGGCAGTTCTTTATGATACACATGTACTTACAATGACAATTACTTACCGGTAACTAAAGTTGAGTAGCATGAGGAGCGACCCTCGTACTCAAGGGACATGAGATTGCCAACTTATATTTCGTCAAGCATATACTCCATCCTTGTTCACTTTAACCTTAATCACCTTAAGATTCTTACGATAGGGGCAATGAGGGCTCAAAGCTTGCAAGTACCATAATATTTTGGAAGCTCTTTATAACTTGAAATCCCTGCTTCCCTCTATGAAGGGCCTTTCTTCTATTTCTAAGTTGAGTCAGTAAACCTACTTCCTCTCTATCTCCGGCAAGCATTTGAGTTGTTGTGTTTCAAGCATTCATATGATGATTTATTCAACCATGTTCTTATCTTCCTTGTTTGCACAAGACTCTTATCTATTGAGTATTACTTTGAAAGCTATCATTGTGAAAAACCTTTTATGTTTGAGAAAATAGTACTCCTGTTGTGAAACTTCTACAAAAGCTTTTTGTGAAACTGTTTTCCAGCTGTTCTCTGACCAAGAACAAAAGTTTGCCAATTCCAATTATGATTTATCTTTATGCATCTCTATTGTGACTCCTGTACTTGTTGCAAGCTAAGTTATATAATGGTGAGTTGCTTTCTTCTATGAGTTGTGTAATGGTAAGTGTGATGCTTCTTGTCTATATTCTTTTATCGACACTTCACCCCATAAACCTGTGGACATGTTTACTGGGCTCAGTTTTTGCTTGCGGATAAGCGAAGGTCTAAGCTTGGGGGGAGTTGATACGTCCAATTTGCATCACCATTCTATATCATAATTTGCCTCTATTCATTGATATATTTCATATTAAGAGGCGATACTTATGTCTTTTCGTCTATTTTTGCATGTTCGATGATTCTTGGAGGATGAACTGCCGGAGTCAGGATTCTGATGGAAAAAGAGGTGTTTTGATGCAATTTCGTGAAGATTAGAAAAATACCATAAAAACTACGGAAAATCATATTTTCCCAGAAGACGAAGAAAGCCAGAAGGGGAGGCGGAGATGGGCCACAGGGGGCCCACACCCACAGGCGTGGGCCACCCCTAGGACGTGCCTACAGGGGGTGTGGCCCACCTGGCCCACCTCTGGCTCTGCCCTCTCGCCTATATCTTCTCCTCGAAACCTAAGACACGAGGAGTAACCACAGAAAGATTCCACCACCTCTCCGGGGCAGAAAACACCGAGAGAGAAAGAGCTCTCCGGCAGACAGATTTCTGCCAGGGAAATTCCTTCCCGGATAGGGGAGATCGTCGCCATCAACACCATCGTCTATCTAGACTTCACCGGGATCATCATCATCATCCACACCATCATCTCCACCAGCACCATCATCACCACTCCATCCCGCTGTCACAATTGTGTTGAATACTTGCATAGTTCGTAGGGGAAACTTTCCCAGTGTTGATTACTGTTGTAGTTGATGCTTGTGAGTGGAACCATTGGGTTATTGTTTATGTTCAGATTGTTATCCATCACCATTTCATCTTTGATCTTGATCCATATGATGTCTTGTGAGTAGTTTGTTTAGTTCTTGAGGACATGGGAGAAGTCATGTTGTTAGTAGTGGATTTGTGTTGAGATATTATTCAATGGTTTAGTATTTAAGTTGTGGTGCTATTCTTCTAGTGGTGTCATGTGAACGTTGACTACATGATACTTCACCATTTATGGGCCTAGGGGAATGCATTGTGTATTTGGCTACTAATTGTGGGGTTGCTAGAGTGATAGAAACCTGAACCCCCGTTAGGACACCATTGCACAAGGGAGCGTAGGATCTCAGAGTTTAAGGCTGTGGTTAGGTTTATACCTTAATTGCTTTCCTGTAGTTGCAGATGCTTGCAGGGGGTTTAATCACAAGTATGTATTAGTCCAAGTAAGGTCGGTACATTAGCATAGGTTCACCCACACAATACTTACAACACCAAAGAAGGGAACTCAGCTATATGAAGCGAAAGCACTTGACAGAATTCCCATGTGTCCTCGAGAACTTTTGGTCCTTATAAGTATTCCCACCAGCTTGTCCTTTGCTAAGAAAGGATTGGTCCACTTGCTGCAATTGTTTGCTGACTTTATTACTTGCACTTTGTTTCTTTGCTTTATCAGAAAACCCCTAAAAATCCGTTTGCTAAGTATTTATAGAGATTTCCTGCTCCATACCACTAGTCAACACCTTCTGCTCCTCGTTGGGATCGACACACCTATTTATTGAAAGTACTATGATACACCCCTATACTTGTGGGTCATCACCCTGCCAGTGTAATTCATCATCATAAAATTGTCTGTGAGACCTCTCTCAATTCTATCCACCAGCGACATTAGGTCAATGACAGATGGTTTAGTAGTCCCCATTGACAACCCAAGGTAAGTAAAAGGCATCTACCCAATAACACAGCCCAAAGTAGAAGACAATTGCTGTGCAACCAAATCTGTAGTATTAATAGGAGCCATTTGGGATTTACTGTAGTTGATCTTCAGTTCCATAGAGGCAACATAGGTGTCAAGGATAGCTTTCATGGCAGACACCTGCTCCAACTGATCTGGCATGATAATAATAGTATCATCAGCATACTGAATTACAGGGAATTCCATTTCATAATTAGCAGCAAAAGGGGAATGGATAGTGTTCTCCCTAAAGGCTTTGTTGATGGCAGATTGCAGTAGGTCAGCAGCTAGAACAAAGATCAAAGGAGAAAGGGGGTCACCCTGCCTAACACCCCTTCTACAATGAAATTGTCTCCCGGGAACTCCATTAAGAAGGACAGAAGGCATTCCAGATCCAAAGATAATTTCAATCCATCTCAACCATTTCTCATCAAACCCCATTTGCTTCATAATTTTAATCATAGCCTGATCGTCAATTGTATAAAATGCCTTAGCAAAGTCAAGTTTGAGAATAATTATTTCATGTCTAGAAGCCTCACATTGATAGATGTACCCAAAGGCCCAGGCTAAACAATCCTGTATAGTTCTCCCTTTCAAAAATCCATACTGATTTTTGTGGACAATTTTCAGAATTAACTTTTGGAGCCTGTTTGCTAGGATCTTTGTGATTAATTTAAGGCACCAGTTTAACAGGGTAATTGGCCGAAAATAATTCACATTCTCAGGATTTGGCATTTTGGGAACTAAGGTAATATAGCCCATATTGATACTTTCCATATTTAAATTACCACTATGAAATTCATTACAAAACAAGTAAATGTCTTATTTGATAATGGGCCAGCAGGTCTTGAGGAAATGGCCATTGAACCCATCTGGACCAGGAGCCTTATCAATAGGCATATATTTGACCACATCATCAATTTCAGTTGTGGAGAAAGGAGCAGATGAAACATCAAGACCTTCTAGAGGATCAATCAGAGAAGGCAAGTCAAACAACATCTGAGGGTCTGAGGAAGTGCCTAATCTATCTCTGTAAGCCTGATACTAAAGCAGCTCATGGAAGAACGGGTACAGGACATTCCCCAACTTTCAGCTGAAGGAAATGATATTCTTACTGCTGATTTTACCGAGAAAGAAGTCTTGGAGGCTATCTCTCAGATGGAACACAATAAAGCTCTAGGACCAGATGGGTTACCTGCTAAGTTTTATCAAACCTTTTGGGGTGTTATAAAAAATGATATCATGGCCCTTTTTGATCAATTGAAAAAAGGAGATTTGCCTCTTTTTAAATTGAACTTTGGGGTGATCACATTACTTCCAAAAAAATAAAATGCAGTCCAAATACAACAATATAGACCTATTTGTTTATTTAATGTTAGTTTCAAGATCTTCACAAAGGTAGCGACTAATCGCATTACTCATTTGGCTCATAAGGTGATTAGACCTACCCAAAATGCTTTTATGCCAGGGCGACATATCCTTGAAGGATTTGTTGTTTTGCACGAAACTATCCATGAGCTTCATCGAAAGAAGTTGGATGGTGTGCTTTTTAAAATTGATTTTGAAAAGGCATATGATCAGGTGAAGTGGCCTTTTTTGCAACAAGTGTTACACATGAAGGGTTTTTATCCGCAATGGTGCGAATGGATCAAACAATTTGTGCAAGGAGGTAGTGTGGGAATAAGGGTAAATGATGACACTGGCCATTATTTCCAAACTAGAAAAGGGTTGAGGCAGGGAGATCCTCTATCCCCAATTCTTTTCAACATTGTTGCTGATATGCTCGCTATCTTCATTGCTCGTGCAAAAGAAGATGGTCTAGTTGGAAGCCATATTCCACATCTGGTGGATGGTGGGGTTTCTATTATTTAGTATGCAGATGATACCATACTTTTTATGGAGCATGATTTAGAAAAGGCTGTTAATATGAAGCTAATACTCTCTACTTTTGAACAATTGTCTAGGTTAAAAATTAATTTCCACAAGAGTGAATTTTTTGTTTTGGTAAAGCGAAAGAGTTGGAACTTGAATACGTGTGCATGTGGAAACACCAAAAAATAATAATTACCATCCATGGAACAAAAATATGTGTGCATGTGGAAACACCAAAAAATAGCGTCAAAGGACCATGGCGCAACATTTTAGTTCTCGGAGAACAAAATAGGAACAAAATTTACCAATCGTGGAGCAAATGATTATTGCAAGTGGAAACACAAAACTAGCACCGGATAATCACGGGACAAAATTTTATCGATGGCGGAAAAATTTAAGAGCACATATGGAACATAAATTTAGCACGAGATGACCATGGAACAAAATTGCACTTCTTGGGAAATAAAAATTTACAAATTATGGAACAAATGAGAAACACAAAATAAGCGTAAGAGGACCATGGATCAAAATTATATTTCCTTGAGAACAAATCCTTGGACCAACGGGAAAAAAATTAGCGATCAAAGAACAAAAAGTTTAACACTCATGGAACACGTCCCTACTAGGAAAAGTTTCTCATGGCAGAGCTGTGAAGTATTTTTGTGACGTGCATGCACTAAATACTGAGTGTTCAATGGCAATTGTTATTAAGTTTATGTTATTTGTAAACTGCCTGCAATGTTTGCTGTCAAGTATTGCTGTGATAGTTTATGTTTGATGGAAATTCCTCCCAAGGTACTATATTTTAGGCGCACTTGGCAAAATTCCTCTAACATTGTGTTTGGATGTATGAATTTAGGCTCGGAATTGAATTGGTCTGGAAATTCGAAATCCAAGATGAAAAGGAAATGGCTTACAATTGCAATTCTGCCGTTTGGGTGTGATTGTAATTTGTTGTTGGAATTAAAGGGTGATATCCAATTCCAGTTCTTGTTTGGATGTACAAATAATGGAATTGAATGTTTTATTGAGTTTGGACAATATAAACTTGTGTTTATGTATGAAAAATAGTATGTGTATATTATATTGATTATATATTAATTTTTACACATAATAACCTTAAAATAATATAAATAAGATCACAAGATTTGGAATCAATGGTCGTCATAATTCAGTGACAAACTAAAGGAGGGTTTGGTATACAAAATTGAATCAATGATCTTATCAAGTGGAGTGTTAATTTCAGATGAGGTTGGAGTGTTAACTAGACTAACTGATACTCCAAAACAAATCAAGATTCAAGGAGGAAAATCTATTTAAAAAATGAAATCATGTTTCAATTCGAATTGATACTCCAAAACAGATCTAACTAATACCACTAAACTTGCCAGATTTGAATGAGAATCTGCTACTAATTCAAGGAGGCTGTTCGAATGGGAATCTGGTACTAATTCTCCAGAGAAGGGGATGATTCGAATGAGAAGAGGAGTTTCTAGGGACATGCAGTAAAAACAGATCAAAAAATACCCAGTCCTCCGCCGCTGTTCACCCCCCCACCGCCGCCGTTCACTGTCCCTCCGCCGTCTTTCACCCTCCCGTCGCCGTCTAGCCGTGCCCATGATTTAGGGTTAGGACCAGGAGGGAAGGGGGTGGATAGGGGGAATAAGGGCGGTGGAAGAAGAGAAAGGCTAGGGAGAGGGGAGGCCAGGGAAGGGAGACGGGAGGGAGGCCTAATCTGCGCGCCGTCGGAGTCTCTGGTTGTCGTTGTATTGCCGACGAGTACGCCATGGAGGGGTCCTCATAGTGCGTGTTTAGAGACGTGGGGGAAGGCGGACGGTTGATGGGTACGAGGTAACACAACTTACCCAGGTTCAGATCCCACAACGGTGGCGGAATCCTACTCCTGCTATAAATCGTTATAATAGCAATACGCCGAGTTACAGAGATAGGTTCGCTGTGCGAGGTGTGTGCTAATCGCTACTCGGTTATCTAAAGTTATCTATGATCGTGTCCTAAAGGCTCCCATAGACCCGACTTATATAGCCGCCAGGTCCTAGGGTTACAGGGAAAAGTCCTAGCCGGACAGGTTACAGAGTCCTACACCGTCTATTGCTAGTCTTGCGTGTCTTGTACTCCAAGGCTCCGGGTACGATGGTGACTCCACCGTAGACTTCCTTTATCCGGCATGGGCCTCCCTTCTGGATCCATCTAACTAGGCCGCCCAGCAGGCCATGGGCCATGCTACCAACTGTGGGCCACCCGGGTTATCCGGATAAGAGACATGCTATGAGGCTACCCATATAGAATATCCCCAACAGTAGCCCCCAGAGAACTCCGAGATCTTGCGCCGTCTTGCCTCTTCATTTGAATGCTCCGTCTAGATGGATGTCGGCAAATCGTCAAGAAATATCTTGTAGTCCTCCCAAAGAACCCTGCAAGGTTTTCTCCGTAAGTCAGAGAAATGCTGAATCTTCCATCGTACTCTTCCGTAGCCGGATTGGATCCGTCCATGCCGGAATCTTCTGATGTGATGGTTCATCTGCCTATGATAGCTAGGGTGACGCAGACATAGGTCAGCGACGCCTCGTAACTCACACATGCAGAGAATGCAATCATGTCTGATTTTCCCGCGCGATTGATACGAACCATTGGCAGCGATGGTGGGGACGTGGCGAAATTTCCGCGCACGTTAGCGCACACGTCGTCTACGCGGCAATCGTCCGATCAAGCTGCACGAACCTTGATGCTGGAGATCATAAATAGTAACTATGGTGGAAATTTTACTTTTCACCTCATTCTCTCTTCGCATCATCTTCTTCCTCCAACGAGCGCCCCCTCGAGCTGTAGCTGCTGGAGGAGGACAATGACTCCCACAAAGGCGAATGGCGCGGTTCGGATATTACGGACCGTGATATTAAGGAGCTGATCGTGGAGGGTTATCTCCCCGCGACGGAGGGGCTCGCCTGGCGGGCGGCGCCGGCCGGCGAGGTAGCACCTTCTCCCCAAGCCGGAGAAAAGGTGTACCTCAAAGCACAATTGGTCCGCGGCGTCTCCCTGCCCATCTCTAACTTCTTCCTTGCCGTCTTGAACCACTACCGAGTACAGCCCCAAAACCTTTCTCCCAACAGTATCCTAGCGCTTAGCAATTACACGGCGCTTTGTGAGGGTTACCTAGGGATTAGGCCTAGGCTAGATCTCTTTGTGTATTTCTTCACCGTCAAACGCGAAGCCGGGGCCAGCAAGGATGAACTTAGAAATTGTGGCACCATTAGCTTCAAGATCCGTCCTGGCCGGCGGTTCCCCGACATTGTCGGCCACGAGTCCTGCAAGAACTGGCAGCGTACTTACTTCTATGGTCTAGATATCCCTCTGGCTAACCGAGAAGTAACGTACCCGTTCTTCGTCGATGGAGCCGTCGCCGAAGCCTCAACATGGAGATCCCAAGACTCACTTCCCTCCGACATCGACGCTTCCCGTGCTATAAGGTGGATAGAGTGGTTCGTAGAGACGGGTTTGACCGGCTTGGAACTAGCCATGTGCTGGTTCATCAGGCGAATCCAACCTCCGCAGCACCTCTCGAAGCTGATGCACGAGTATACCAACGACATAAGGGATAGCCTTCGCATCTCCATGGACAACTTCTCGAGCGACTCCGTCAAGCTTCGCCTCAAGGACATCGTCAAGGTGAAGGACAAGAAGCGTGGCTTCGCCATCACCTACGACATGTTCGTAGAGAGCAAGTGCCCAAAGGTAACTGCTTATTTTCCGTGTATGACATATACTCCAGTTCTTCCGTCTAGCAATTGCCATCTCATCTAACACGGTGGTTCTTCACCTTACAACTTAGCGACATACATGAGGACACCATGGCTCCTCAAATCTATGATCCAAAGATGAAGGAAGTCACCGTCGTGTCCGACGACGATGCTCCGGTGGCACGAAAGCGGAAGAGTTCCACCTCTGACGCTGCCGATGGAGGCAAGAAGAAGACGGAGGGTGGAGCCTCCAAAAAGACTAGCGCTGCCCTGGAGGCGGAGAAAAGAAAGGTTACTGGGATCCCTTTTGCCAAAGCACCCCCACTTGTGTAAGCTTCTTTCTCTCCGACATTGCCTATTTGTCTGTCTTGTTCCCGTACTTATGCATTTTGCACGTTTCAGGAAAAAAGCCACGACCAGCTTGAAGAAGACCTCCAAAACATCGGGGGCTTCTAGAACCATCAAGGACATGATGCATCGCGACACATCTCCCGCCATCGCCCATGTCACTCCTATCGTCAAGCCTTCTTCCGCTCCGACAAGTTCACAAGCTAAGGAAGCATCTGACCCTTCCTCCATGGAAGTGGATTCAGGTGCCTCTATCGAGCTCGTTGTTGTCGGCGAGCAGGCGACCCAGGAAAGTGCTGCACACCCAATGGCTGAAGCTCCGACTAAGGATGCCATCGGTAGTGGTAAGGCGGTGGTGCAAGCTGGTACTTCTGCCGAAGGCGGTGCCCTCGCACCCAAGAAATCCATAGAGTACCCGAAGATAGTCTATCCGGTACTTACACCGGGTAGCACTGCTCTGATACATTGTGCGGCGCCGACATCTCCGACGTGCAGTCTCGAGGAGCTCCTCCGACAAGCAGATATCTTGCAAGGAAACAGCGTATCCTTTGGCAAGCTGCTGGCCGAGAGTGCTACCAACCTCAAGATCATTGCACTTGTAAGTTTTATTTGCCTTTTGCATTATATATGAGTATCCCACTGTAGCCCCCGAGGATTTATACAGAAAACCATAGGTCTTTGCGTCTGAATGCTCTAAGAGTAACTAAGGTAGAAAACTTCTCACTCATCCCCCAAGCATATAGGTGGAATGAATTATTCTGACTAGATGCTTTAAGAGTAGCATACGCAGTGTTTATAAATTTCAATACTGTAGCCCCCAAGGATCTAGTTGTAACTGAATTAGTTCCGACTAGATGCTTAAAGAGAAACTAAGCATACTACGAGTTAAAAACTTTATACTGTAGCCCCCAAGCCTCTAGTTGTAACTGAATTAGTTCCGACTAGATGCTTAAAGAGAAACTAAGCATATTGCTAAGTTAAAAACTCTCGCTGTAGCCCCCGAGCGTCTAGGTGGAAATTTTCCAGCTAGATGCTCCAATTAGACCAAACAACGTTTAACTTTTTTTTCACAGAACAAGAATGCTCGGAGGGGCATGGCCAACGACAAGTATCAAAAGATGCGCGCGGACTTGGAAGCCTAGAAGGGTAAAACTGCCTTCTTGAAGGAACAAATCATCAAGAGCAAGCGTCTGTTTTTCCTTTCTTTTTTGTTTTCCGACTTAAACTTGTGTATTCTCCGAGTACTCAGTTTGTACTTTGCTTTCTCCGACTTGAGGAAACCATTGCCAAGGCTAAGGACATTGTCGAGCAATCCAAGCACATTCAATATCTGGATAGCGAGAACAAGATCCTTAAGCAGGAGAGGAAGGACATGCTGAAGATGCATGAGGAGTCAATGAAGGTCGTGCAGGACTCCGCCACCAAGGAGATCAACCGCTTGAAAGAGGATATCTCGATCTTAAGATACCAGAAGAAAGCTGCCGATGAGCAGAATCAACGCCATCATGAGGCGTACAAGCTCCTCCAACAAGAACAAGACTCCTTGGCGGATACCCTCTGGCAGGCTGAGGGTAGCATCTTCAGTAAGTGATTCTCCGTCTTGGATTTCTGTAGTCTGGATACTCTGAAATTTTGAAATCATGTGCTCCTTTGTCGGAATTTGCAGCTCCTATGGGTTTAACCCGGTCGCCTCCTCCAGCAAAGGGATGCATGGTTCTTGCCGGCAAATTCATCAACACCGCCATCGTGCAAGCCAAAGAGATTGCCAAGCCCCTCCAGATCAATATCAAGGCATCAAACTCTATGACGAAGTTCTCGGAGATCCTACGCCGAGCCCCCGAGCGTATCACAAGCTGGAAAGCTTCATGTGCACGGTCCGGTGCAAGGATGGCGCTGTCCATGGTAAAGGCACACTACTAAGATGCCGACGTCGACACGGTAACCTCTGGCATTCCCGACGTGGATGACGATGGCAAAGAGATTAATCACGAATCCATTTTGTCGTCACTCGCGGGTTATGATACCAGAGTCACCGAGTTAGTCGACGTCAATGTCTTCATGCCGATGAATACCATCGATGGCAGCAACCAAAGCTCCTCCGAGTCTCTTCACACTGCCGACTTTGAGGGTGATTCTCCTCCTGCCGATGACGCTGCTTCCAAGTCACCTTCTCCAAAGGAATGAAAAAACAATCTGTAATATTTTTTTCCTTTGTGATGCGTATGCGAAAAAAACTATTTATTAACTTAAGGCGGAAAACAATGATGTATGTCCTGCTACTTAAGAACTAGGTACATATTTTTTAAGCAAGTGCTGGCTTATCCATTACTTTGGTTCTTATGCTTGACTTTTCGTGAGTCGGAAAACTCGTCGTCGGAACCATGCGCTTAGATGATGATGCCCAATGGCACCGTCGATAACCTGAGCACAAAATCGCCGACAATAAGTGCCGAAGGTCACTACTCCAGAATCCACATAAAAACAACAAAGAACGTGTGGACCAGAAAACTTAAGCTAACGCCCATAGGCGGAATTTTCACAAGTGCAATCGCAAAACTTGTGCATAAAGGTTTTATATGATCCGAAAATGAACACTAAAGGAGGTAAAAGACTCAGAAATATGAGTGAACCAGAGAGCTTTATTTCATTAATCATATAAGAGGTACACAATTAGATAAAAATGCTAAGTGTAAAAAGGACGTAGCTGTGCTATGTTCCATGGCCGATCAAGCTTCTGGTAGTCATCATCCGGGTCACGTCGCTTACGCTTATGGTCCTCGTTGGGTCTATCCTTCAGTTCACGATTGTCAACGAGGTAGTAAGACCCATTGAGTAGCGCCTTGCTTATGATGAACGGTCCTTCCTATGGCGGGAATAATTTGTGTAACTTCTTCTTCTTAAGTCAGAGCACCAAATCCCCCTCTTTAAACGAGCAATGCCGAACGCGGCGACTATGGTAGTTGCGTAGCTTCTGCTGGTAGATGGCGGATCTTTGGCATGCGAAAACACGCTCCTGCTCGAGAAGGTCCACATCTAGGCGTCTGGTTTCTTCAGCGTCATCCTCATCATAGGTGGCAACCCTTGGTGCATCGTGAAGTATGTCAGAAGGTAGGATGGCTTCTTCTCCATATACCATGAAATAAGGGGTGTAGCCGGTGGATCTGTTGGGTGTAGTTTGTAAACTCCACAGCACAGAATGAAATTCTTATGCCCAGGCTCTAGCTTCTCTATGTAGCGGTGCCTCAAGACGTGGATTTATTCCCTGTAGAATTAATCCATTGGCTCGCTCAACCTGACCATTGGATTGCGGATATGCCACAGATGCAAGGTCAAGTCGGATGCCCTTCTCCCAACAATAAGCTTCCACTTCTCCGAGTGACAAGTTGCTGTCGTTGTCGGTGATAATGCTATGTGGGATACCAAATCTCACCATAGATCCCGGACAAACCTGAGGGCAGTTGCCCCATCAAGCTTTCTAATGGGTTTAGCTTCTATCCATTTAGTGAATTTATCAACTGCTACTAGCAGATGTGTAAACCCACATGGTGCGGTTTGTAACGGTCCCACCATGTCTAGCCCCCAGACTGCAAAAGGCCAAGTTATTGGTATTGTTCGCAATTCTTTAGCAGGAACATGTGGTTGTCGGGCATAATACTGGCATCCCATGCATGTCTCAACCAGCTTGTCGGCGTCCGCCTTCGCGGTCAGCCAGTAGAATCCTTGCCGGAAAGCTTTCGCGACCAATGATCGAGGAGCGGCGTGATGCCCGCAATCTCCGAGATGGATCTCGCGTAGGATTTCAATACCTTCTAGCTGGGAAACACACTTAAGGTATACACCAGTAGTGCTCCTTTTGTAGAGCTGTCCATTGATTATGGTATAGCTCTTCGCTCGACGTACTATTTGCCGTCTTTCGACTTCATCGTCGGGCAAAGTTCCGTGTTCGCGATATTCTATGAACGGTTTTGTCCAAGCCGGAGGGACCTTTGCCACCATGTGGACGAAAGAGTCAACTCTATCCGGGTTGTCGATGTCGGCTCCTTTCACGGATGGTGTGCGTAGATGCTCTAGGAAATCTCCTGGCGGAATTCGTTTGCGCCCTGATCCAAGCTTAGACTGTAGATCAGCCGCCTCATTTTGCTCCCTAGGTACATACTTGACTTCATAGCCCAAGAAGCTCTTGGCTATCTCGTCCACTTCGTCTCGATATGCCTCCATCATAGGGTTCCGCGCATTCCAGGTGCCAGCCACCTGCTGGGCAACCAAGTCGGAATCTCCACAGCAAACTATGCGCTTGATGCCAATATCCTTGCTACGCGTAATCCGTGAATGAGTGCTTCATACTCTGCCATGTTGTTTGTAGCCTCGAAGTGGATCTGCAAAACGTAGTGTAGCTTGTCGCCAGTTGGTGACTGTAGCAATACACCAGCCGCCGAGACGTTGAGCAGCTTTGATTCGTCAAAGTGCATCACCCGGTACTCTGGTTCCGGCAATAGAGTAACATCTGGCATCTCCGTCCAATCTGCAATAAAATCCGCCAAGGCTTATGACTTGATAGCTTCGCGTCTCTTGTAGGTGATCTCGAAGGCGGATAGTTCAATGCCCCACTTCGCGACCCTTCCTGTAGGGTCGCTGTTGTTGATAATGTCGGACAGTGGAGTCTTGCTCACCACTGTGATTGGGTGCTCCTGAAAGTAATGCCTCAGCTTCAGAGAAGCAATGAATACTCCATAATCTATCTTCTGGTAGTGCGGGTAACACTGCTTAGACTCCATCAAGACCTCGCTTACGTAGTAAACTGGTCGTTGAACTCCGTGCTCATGGCCTGGTTCCTTCCACTCTACCACGACGACGATGCTGATTACCCGGTTGGTTGCTGCCATGTAAAGTAACATGGGATCTCCGGGCTCGGGTGCTGCAAGGATGGGCGCTGAGGAAAGAATCTCCTTGAGCTGCTTCAATGCTGCATCTGCTTCGTCCGTCCATGTAAATTTGTCCGCCTTCTTCAGCAACTTGTATAGCGGCAGAGCCTTCTCTCCAAGTCAGCTGACGAACCGACTAACTGCTGCAACACAACCTGTTAGTCGTTGAATGTCCTTTAGGCATGTCAGACGATTTATGTTTAAAATGGCCTTGATTTTCTCTGGGTTGACGTCGATTCCACATTGGGAAACGATGAAGCCCAACAGTTTGCTGCCTGGGACCCCAAAGACGCACTTCTTAGGGTTAAGCATCATGTTGTATTTCCGGAGATTATCAAAGGTTTCTTTTAAGTCGGAGATTAAGTCATTTGACTTTTTAGACATCACCGCTATATCGTCCACATAGGCATGAACGTTCCGACCAATTTGATCATGTAGGCCGTTGCATTGTCTGCTGGTACGTAGCACCTGCGTTTTTAAGCCCACAAGGCATCGTGACATAGCAAAACGTGTCGTATGGAGTAGTGATTGAAGTGGCCAATTGGTCCGACTTCCTCATCTTGATCTGGTGGTACCCTGAGTATGCATCGATAAAACACAAAAGTTCCAAGCCAGCCGTCGAGTCAATGACTTGGTCAATGCGAGGCAAAGCAAATGGATCTTTGGGACATGGTTTTGTTCAAGCCGGTGTAATCAACGCACATTCTTAATTCATTGGTTACCTTTTTGGGGACAAGTACAGGACTGGCCACCCATTGGGTGTGAAGGACTTCTCGGATAAAACTAGCCTTAAGTAACCTAGCTATCTCTTTTCCAATGGCGCGTCTCTTCTCATCTCCAAAGCGTCATAGAGGTTGCTTCACTGGTTTGCATTTTGGATCGATGTTTAAGCTGTGCTCGGCAAGTTCCCTTGGTACACCTTTCATGTCGGCAGGTTGCCAGGCAAAGATGTCCCTATTCTCACGGAGGAACTCGACGAGCGCGCTTTCCTATTTGGGATCCAGGTTCGTCCAAATGGCGGTGGTCTTGGAGGCATCGCCTACCACAAGTTCCACCGGCTTGGTCTCGATGGCGGCCTTGAATGCTGGAGCAGAGTCGGAGATTTGTTTCTTTGACGCCGACATCTCTGAGTCATCGACCTTGCTCTAGATCTCCTTGAATTCTTCGCTGTAGAGGACAGCTTCCGCATAGGCTGCTTCATTAATCTCGCAGTCCCTAGCCTTGGTAAAGCTTCCGGATACGGTGATGACACCGTTTGGTCCGGGTATCTTGAGTTTGTTGTAGAAGAAGCATGGCTTGGCCATGAAGGTGTGCAATATGTCGCGGCCGAATATGACCTGGTACACGCTCTTGAAGGGGACCACCTCAAAGGTCATGCGCTCTTGGCGGTAATTATTAACATCGCCAAAGGCTACCTAAAGTGTGACGCACCCAAGGGACCAAGCCTCCTGACCAGGAACTACGCTGTGGAAGATGGTGTTGGTACGCCTTAGGTTTGCCTCTGTCAAGTTCATCTTCTGAAGTGTATCTAGGTACATGATGTTGATGCTGCTTCCACTATCCACCATACACTTGGTGAACTCATTGCCGTCAATCAGGGGGTTGATGACCATGGCGTATTGGTTCTCCGTAGGAATGAGGTCTGGGTGATCCTTCCTGTCCCAAGTAATTGGAACCTCTGACCAATGCAGGTACTGGTTAACTGGGGGTAGAGTAGCCATCAGGATTCTCATAGAGGTCTTCTGTTGTCGGGCGGAGGGGGTACCAAGGAAAGTGTGGTAAACTGGCGCCTTCTTCACGAAGGGGTTCTTTCCCTTGTCGTCGCTCTTCGCGGCGTGCTTGGGGTCGATGTACTCATCCATGTCACTTGAATCCTTGGACTCCTCCTTTTTCTTCTCCTTGCCCTTGCCTCATGGTCTGTTCTTCCGACTTTGCTTGTAGCCGGACTCCTGGTCTTCCTTGAGGTCGTTGACAAACTTGCAGTGTCGATTGGTGTGAGTGTCTTTACCGTTGACATCGAGGTGTACGAGGCACGACATATCGCGGTACTCTTTGTAGGTTTGGGGAACGCGGTGCGCTGCCGAGGTAGTTTCACTTCCTCGCTGCTGCCCTCGACCAGCTCCCCGTCCTCGGCCAAGTTGTCCGCCATCGCCTCATCCCGCAAAGGTCATGGCGACCATGTCGGGAGTTTGCTTTTCTTCTGGAGCGGTTTTCCGCTTCGTACTGCTGTTCCTCCGAGCTTGAGTTGGAACGGCCGTTGCCGGCAAGGAGCCGCGAGCATCATCGTCGGCAGCAGCGAACTCACTATCCAACTGAATCATCTGGTTCAAGTCAAACTGGTGATTGTCCTGCAAGCGCTTCAGCTTATGTCGGAGCAACGTGCCCCTTCCAACCCATTGATGAAGGCGGCCATGGCGGTCTGAGTGTGCACTCCTGCGCAGGAATTTTTCATATCCAGCCAGCGGGAGAGGTAGGCACGAGATGTCTCGTCTTTCTCTTGCATGCACCGCTGTAGATCACCGACAGTGCAGGGACGTTTGTACGTACCCTCGAAGTACTTGGTGAACGCTTCTTGAATGTCCAACCAATTTCAGATGGATTTCTCCAGCAAGTCATCAATCCATTGACGGGCCATGCCCACCAACATTAAAGGGAGGTACTTGATGGCGATGTTGGGGTTGCCTCCGGCAATCTCCACCGCGTTGCCGTAGTCCTGCAACCATGTGGTTGGCTTGGCGGTGCCGTCGTAGGGCTTGATGGTCTTGTCAATCCGGAAACCTTTGGGGTAAGTTGCGGACCGTATTGCAGGTCCAAAGCAACGTGGTCCCAGGTATGGCCCTTCCCGGGCCTCGTGGATCTTATCGGTCCGCTAACGCGCGTTGTATGGCTCCAGGTTTTTCTTCTTCTTGTCAATAGGGGATGGGCTGCGTGAACGGCGCGAGCCTCCTCCGCCATGGTGACTACTGGGTGGCGACGGAGGCAGAGGTGGTGGGGGGTTAGCCTTCTTGCTATTACCCTCCTGCGACGCCTCACGCCTGTCGCGGTTGCTTGTCGGACGTGGAGGGTCATGGTGTGACCTGCTCTTGTGTCCTTGGTTGCGCTCTCCATCATGACGGGTCTGCTCCGTGTTGTCGCGGATGACGATGCCGCCCTGCCTTGGCGGGGGCATATCCGTACGATGGTGAGCCTTGGGGTCTTCACGATGTCGGGGGGGGGGGGGGGGAGCGGGGCGGTGGCGATGGGCGATGAGGTCGGGCCTTTTCTCCATGGCCGGAGGATATAGGGATAGCATCCTTCCTGTTGCGCGCATCCCTCCGTCTTCATTCTGATGAACCCGTCTGAGACCCGACATCAAAAGGAGACCTGTCCCTTGCCGGCTTGTGCTGGCTAGACCGGCAAAACAATGGGTCAGACTCCAGCCTCTGCGAGGTGGCCTTTTCCTGCTGTTTCACCGCCTTGGCCACTAGGTCATAGACCTGTTCCACCGCCTCAGGCGATTGATCCTGCTCCAGAAGGGTCTTGGTGACGGCGAGGTTGAGGAGAGGAGTAGGCATCACCTGCCTGCCTTCACTGTCAATGTATGGCTTGGACTGTGCCGACTTCGAGGGAGCCCATCCTAGGTTTTGCCGCACACCAGGATCGTTGATGACGCGAGCCGGAGCTTTCTTGGCCTTCTGCTGCTGCAGCAGAGTCTTGTACTCGGCCTCCATTGCCCTAGCTTTCTCTATGGATTTCTGCGCGTTGACCAGATCTCGATCTAGCTTAGCGCCTTGTTCCACGATGGCCTGTGCTTCCTCCAGCAACTTCTGGCACTTCTCGTCAAGCTGGGTCACGTTCCGGATATGAGCGACAGTCAGTGGCTCGACGATAAGGTTGCCGTACATCACTCTATCAGCTGGAGTAACTTGGGCAGCAACAGACATGGATGCCGGAGGCGGCAAGTTTGCGGTGTTGTTGTTGCTCGGGCCGGTGCTGGGTTCCTGCGGCTGTTGCACTGGGTTAGGCAGAGGGGGCATGAACTTTGCGCGATCATCGTCAGCAGCAATAAGTGGCCCCTTCCCCTTTTCCAGCGCTGTAGGCGGAGCTCGTACGGGTTGATCTTCATCCATCGCCGTCCCAATGGTGATGAACACCTCTCGAGACGCGACGACATTGTTGGATTGCTCGTCGCGCGTGTACTCCTCCTCCATCTCTTGCATGGCGGAGTCTAGTTCTTCTGGACTAAAATCTATCTCCTCCAAATTTGCACTGAAGTCGGCGTATAGCGCGTCAATCACATAGTCGGAGGGTGCCAGGACTTCCTCGATGATGGGGGGTGGAGGTGTAGCAGCAGCGACGACGACTGGAGGTGGCAGCGCAGCTGCGGCGATGGCGGCCAGAGGAGGTGGTGGCGGCGGCTGAATCGGAGGGCCTCCGTTAATGAGCGCAAGTGCTGTCTGAGCTGCCGCTTCAGCCTCCGCATAGTTGTTGACGGTGTTCACCATTCCTTCGAAGGTCAGGCATCCCGAAGCCTGCTTCCGCCTTATAGAATGCCAGAAAAGTGTGCCATGGTCCAATCCTTCCACAAAGTGATACATAGCATCATCATTGGGGTAGTGGGCCAGATCGGCTCGTATGAGGAGCCACCTAGCAAGGTAATCGCGGGGGTTTTCGCCCTCTCTCTGAACGCAACGCGCCAGATCGAAGATGGTAACCACGCCGATGAACTTGGATCTCTGCTGTCTAGACGCACGGGCGAAGCCGGCGGACTTGTAGCGATCTTCCACCTTTATATCCTGCACAGGGGCGGTTTGGGTGGGCCTTGAATTTTTCTGATCTTTGTCGGCAAACTCCGAAGAGAGATCCAACATCGATCCTTTCGCGAACATATCCTGCCCGTAGGCGGTCCGTGCGGGCCTTGATGCTCCTCCGACTCCCAGGGAACTAGTGCCCGAGTCGGTTTCGCCGATGAAGAGGTGGATGTCTTTGATAGGAACGATCGAACACCACGTAGGGTTCGTCTTCGCCGGGATCCAGAAATCGTCGGGAGGGACGATCGGAACGTTGCCGGAGAAGAGAACGCGACCGATGGCTACGGTTTCGCCGATTCCTGCGAAGATCTTGGTCCTCGCCCGCTGAAGAGCCTGAAGCGCCTCTTGCCCCATGGTGGGCGCCAACTATCGTGGTATTGCCGACGAGTATGCCATGGAGGGGTCCTCACAGTGCGTGTTTAGAGACGTGGGGGAAGGCGGACGGTTGACGGGTATGAGGTAACATAGCTTACCCAGGTTCAGATCCCACAACGGTGGCAGAATCCTACTCCTGCTATAAATCGCTATAATGGCAATACGCCGAGTTACACAGATAGGTTCACTGTGCGAGGTGTGTGCTAATCGCTACTCGATTATCTGAAGTTATCTATGATCATGCCCTAAAGGCTCCCATAGGCCCGACTTATATAGCCGCCAGGTCCTAGGGTTACAGGGAAAAGTCCTAGCCGGACAGGTTACAGAGTCCTACACCGTCTATTGCTAGTCTTGCGTGTCTTGTACTCCAAGGCTCCGGGTACGCTGGTGACTCCATCGTAGCGTTCCTTTATCCGTCATGGTCCTTCCTTCCGGATCCATCTAACTGGGCCGCCCAGCAGGCCATGGGCCATGCTACCAACTATGGGCCACGGGTTATCCGGATCAGGGACATGCTATGAGGATACCCATATAGCATATCCCCAACACTGGTCGCTCCTCACGTCATGAGGGAGGGCGTCTGCGTCGGGAGGCAGGGCCTCGCTCTGTTTCTCGAGCTAGCGCGACCTTTGAATCGTGGGCGGGCTCTTTGCACACACGAGAGCGGGGGCTTGGAATTTCTTCTATTTCCAACCAGTATTTCAGAGCGCAACCCAAACGGCGGAAACGGATCTGCAATTCCAGATTTGATGATTCCAAGCCCAAATTCATACATCCAAACACAGTGTAAAGGTAGTATCTTTAGGGCACTTCGATGAAAATGCCTCTAAAGGTAGTATCTTTAGGGGCACTTGGCAAAATGCCTCTAAAGTTAGTATCTTTAAGGGCACTTCGATGAAAATGCCTCTAAAGATAGTATCTTTAGGGGCAGTTGGCAAAATACCTCTAAAGCTAGTATCTTTAGGGGCACTTCGATGAAAATGACTCTAAAGGTAGTAGCTTTAGGGGCATTTAGCAAAATGCCTCAGTATCTTTAGGGGCACTTGGCAAATATAAGATGTTTTAGGTTTGTGAAGGAAATATATCTAGACTATTTTTAGTGTCTAGATTCACTCCAAACTGAGTGAACCTACATACTAAAAGTAGTCAAAATACATTTTCTTCATAAAGCTAAAACATCTTATATTTTGAAACGGAGGGAGTAGTATCTTTAGGGACACTTCGATGAAAATGCCTCTAAAGATAATATCTTTAGGGGCACTTGACAAAATATCTCTAAAGATAATTTCTTTAGGAGCACTTTGATAAAAATGCCTTTAAAGATAGTATATTTAGGGGCACTTGACAAAAATGCTCTATATTAATACATTTAGAGGCATTTTCGAAATTACCCCTAACTAAAGTGCGCCTAAATGCATACCGTGTAATAGTGTCGGTCCCGGCGAGTTTGTTGGGCATGATCCCGCCACCTGATCTCTCAGCGTCAGCGTTTGTTTGGAATGGTCCCGTCCTCCTCCGCATGGCAGCTAGCTGGAGCAAGCAGACGGCCGGCTGTACGTGCAGCAGAAGCAACTGCACAAGGCCTCCGTGGTTGTACTCCTCACGTACATTCGATTGTACAGGAGTAGATTACAAGAATATACAGAACAGAGGTACTAGCAGTAGCACGGCAATCTGGAGGAAAATAACCTATAAAAATAACAAATTCATGAAATAAGCTCTAGCGAATTTTTTTTATTCCACTAACCTTTTTGCAACGTCGTAGATGGTGGTGCCGCACTCTGAAGAGCAACGCCATGGCCCTGCCAGCGTGGCTCGCCCGTGGCCTCGTGGGCCCTGGTCCCGCCAGTGCGGCGCCATGCCTTATGGTGCCACACTATGTAGTGCAGCGTCAGCGCGCGTGGCGCCGCACATTAGGTCTTGTATCAGGGCGCGGCCAGCCCTCCCCAGACCAAGCCTCATTCTTCTCCCAGCCCCAGCACAGAGAAGGAACCATGGCGGCGGCGGCGCTCTCCACCTAGTACACCTCAAGATTTGGCCTGATTTAGGGATTTCTTCCAAAAATCGTGCTCCCAATCCCCTCCCCCAGGTATTCTCTCTAATCCTCTCAATTCCATCCACAAATTTCTCCCTTTTTGTCCCTTATTTGCAATTTCTTGGTCAAACCCTAGATTGTATGGTAAAACCAGGGATTGTATGAATCATTGCCATGTTTACTTGATCTTTAGGTTTAGGAATGCTTGTAAGATGGATAGTGAAACCCTAGTTATTATGGGATAGTGAAACCCTAGGTTTTATGTGAGAAATATTATGGTTACATCTAGATGCTAGAACTATATGTAGAGAAATTGTATGGTTACACCTAGTTATTATGGGATAGTCAAACCCTAGGTTCTATTGCCAATATATATAACCAACTCTAGATGGTAGAACTATAGGTAGAGTAGGATGAATTTTTTGTTCATGTTAGAATTATAGGTAGAGTAGGGTAGAACTAGATGCTAGAACTATAGTTGGAATAAGATGGACATTTTGTAATTGTTCTTATTCTCTCTATTGTTTTGAATATGTAGGATGTCTCTAAACCCCCTTCTAAACAATGCTCACTATGATGTTCAACACCGTGCATACAAGATGTCGGAGAAGAGACAGGTACTAAAAACTTCCATGCAAGTCAAACAAGATGCCATGTTTGTTTAGATGGAAATCTAACATTTGCCATTGTATGTTTGCAGGAGCTTCATCCCCTTCGACTTAGGTACCACAAGGTCTCGTCCGTCAAGATGCCTTATGATGAGCGGTACACTCCGTACATCCAGCAACTAGGACTCCTCCCCTTTATCCACATGGTCACTCAGTCCACACCGGCCTTCAGCCCTGCTGCGACTACCGTGCTTGTGGACCGGTGGAGGCCGGAGACGCACACTTTTCACCTTAGGACCGGTGAGACTACGGTCACTTTGTAGGACATGAGCATGATCCTGGCACTCCCAATCGAGGGAAACCCTGTGTGCATAAGCTCAGATTCAGACGGGTGGCGTGAGCAGATGGTCGACCTTATAGGAAAGGATCCACCCGAGGCTATAAACTCGAAGGGGGTAAGACGGAGGGTCTCTACCAGGGCTACTTTTAGTTGGATCATCCAGAATTTCAAGATTTGCCCCGAGGATGCCGATGAGGAGACGATCAAGACATACACTCGTGTGTATGTGTGGTACATCATCATGAGGACTCTGTTTTCTGACAGCAGTGGGGATCATGCTCAGTGGCATTGTCTCAAGATGCTCCTTACTTTTGACTCTACCCTCAGTTGGGGTTCTGCGGCATTGGCCTGGTTGTACCGTCAGGTAATTAGATCTTTACAAATGTTGTTGTATATTTCTGCATTACCTAAAAAAATTGTTCTTACCAAATGGTTGTTCACTTCATCTGCAGCTGGATGATGCTTGTCTTAGGAGCGCTACCGATTCAGGGATTGTTGGTTGTTTGCTCCTTCTTTCGATGTGGAGCTGGGAACGCTTCCCCATTGGACGGCCTAAATTGTTGACATTCAATCCTTATATTGATAATGGCAACGACTACCTTCTCCCCACGTGGGCTTACAAGTGGGATGTGGTCTCCGAACCGCCAACGGACCCAGTGGAGGCGTATAAGAGGTACACCAACGAGTTTGACATGATCACCATGGATCAGGTAATTTCCTCGGGTGCGGTCAATTATATGTCTTGAACTTGTAATCTTTGAACTTGACATGAGTGTGGTATGCTGCAGGTGATGTGGGAGCCATACGGTCGAGGGGATCGCTTTGGTGTTCCGGAGGACTATCGCCTTAACCCTATTTGCTTCAGAGAATCTCGTCTGTGGCTAATGTGTTGCCCCATGGTGTGCATGTGGACTGTTGAGTATCACCAGCCACAGCGTGTCATGACCCAGTTTGGGTTATTTCAGATTGTCCCGCCTGAGTGGAAGGACACGGACTTAGGGCTCCATAGGTAAGCTATTAACTGCCTTACCATGTGATGTACTTATCATTCGCCAAATAACGCTCTAGGACTTGTTGTTGTGTGCAGCTTGGACAGGAAGAAGCAGAGGAAGGAGAAGGATTGGCCCAAGCTTCATAGGAAGCACCTTGAGAAATTCAGGAGGTATGTGGTCGAGGCTAAGAAAGCAAAAGGAACATAGGATAGGCCCTTTAGTCGGGATGCTTTCAACAACTACATCACATGGTTCATTGACAATGCGCGGGTGGAGATATACCCACGGGCATTTCGGGGTTCGATCTTAGAGCAGCCATTGGTGTTCGATGAGCTTTCAACCGAACAATACAACATCATGGTCAGAGAAGGGCGACAAGCCGAGTTTGATCCCTTGGTCAACTTTGTGGTAAAGTGTGCCGAATATTTTTTTTCGTCTTGGCGCTTCTCACACCTTGCACGGATAACTTACTAGTTTCTTGTCTATGACAGCGTGCAGAGGTAAGAAAGTCTGCTGATGCATGCGAGGACGCTTTGGACACATACCCTAGCGGAGAGAAGGGAGAGGGTCTGTTTCGTGATTTCGTTAAGAAGCATGGCCAACAGTTAAGGCGGTTGTCGAACTTGCTAGGTTGTCGTGATCCCGAGGTGGCAACACCGTCCGCGTCATGGTCCAACATGCCCCAAGGTGACAATTCTAGCTATCATCACTCCACATCTGAGGACGAGTCGAACACACCCGAGGTAGTACAACCATTGCATCCCCCACCCTCCCTTGCATTTCTCCTGAATTTGTCCTTACCAATCTTCTTTTGTTGACAACCCCAAGATGAGGAAAGCGTCTCCAACGAGATGACATTGGGAAACTACACTCGCTACAAGGTCCATGAGCGGTCCGACTACGTGCTCAAGCCAAGGCAACCCAAGAAGCCTTACACACCCGACCCTTCCGCGGCTAAGACAAAGAAGTCCAAGAATCCATACCATTTAGAGGTGGAGGATGAAGAGGAACCGAGGAGGAGGAGGAAGATGCCCGCGAGAAGAGGCCGAGGAGAGAAGACCACCTGTGGGAAGTAGAGTAGATGTGGTACTTTGGTGTTGTTTGAACTTGGTACTTGTAATGGTTGTTTGAACTTGGTACTTGTAATGGTGTCGTGAATTTGTCGAAGCATGTTGTGATGTTGTCGAAGCATGTTGTAATGGTTGTTTGAACTTGGTACTTGTAATGGTGTCATGAATTTGTCGAAGCATGTCATGATGTTGTCGAAGCATGTTGTAATGGTTGTTTGAACTTGGTAAAGCCAAGGAAAGTCAGGAAAGCAGACACACTAAGCAGTAAAGCCAGGAAACAAACAAACAAACAGACATACAAAGCAGTAAAGCCAGGAAAGTGCCGCGCCACAGGGCACGACGCCGCACATGAACTCTGTACTGGGCAAAGAGGCCCAGGAAAGGGCGGAGTCAATGTGCGGCACCGCACTATGCAGCATGGCGCCGCACATGGGCTCCAAAATAGACAAAACTTTTTGTCTATTTTGGAGACCATGTGAGGCGCCAGGCTTGGTGGCGCCGCACAGCGCGGCGCCACACGACCGTGCGTTGCATAGTGCGGCTCCATGCAGCTTGGCGTCGCACATGGGCTCCAAAATAGACAGCCTTCTGTCTATTTTGGAGCCCATGTGTGACGGCAGGCTGTGTGGCGTCGCATTGAATGCAAGCACCTAATACATGGGGCATGTTTTGCCCTTAAGGGGCTTAAATACTCAAATTCTAAGCACGAGGCCCCTCCATGACTCCTAGTTACATACTAATACACCCAATTTGCATCACCTTTCTATATCATAATCTACCTCTATTCATTGATATTTGTCTTATTATGAGGTATTGCTTATGTCTTTTCCACTATTTATGCATGTTGGATGATTCTTGGAGGATGGACTGCCGGAGTCTAGATTCTGATGGAAAAGAGGGCGTTTTGATGCAATTTCGCGAAGATCAGAAAAACACCAGAAAAATATGGGAAAATATTATTTTTCCAGAAGATTGAGGAAGCCAGAAGAAGGGACAAAGAAGGTCCGTAGGGGTCCCACACCCCCCTAGGCGCGGGCCCGCCTGACCCTGCGCCTAGGGCAGGTGTGGCCCACCTACCCGGCTTCCGACTCCGCCCCTTTGCCTATATTTTCCCTACAAAACCATATGCCTCAAGGAGCGACCACAGATAAATTTCCGCCGCCTCTTGGGGTCGAAAAACACCGAGAGAGAAAGATCTCTCTGGCAGACAGATTTATGCCGGGGGAATTCCTTCCCGGAGAGGGGAGATCATCGCCATCAACACCGTCATCAATCTAGGATTCATCAGGATCATCATCATCATCCACACCATCATTTCCACCAGCAGCATTATCACCATTCCGTCTCGCTGTAACAATTGTGTTGGATATTGCTTTAGTTCATAGGGGAAACTTTCTCGGTGTTAATTACTATTGTAGTTGATGCTTGTGAGTGGAACCATTGGATTATTGTTTATGTTCAGATTGTTATCCATTATCATATCATCTTTGATCTTGATCCATATGATGTCTTGTGAGTAGTTCGTCTAGTTCTTGAGGACATGGGAGAAGTCATGTTGTTATTAGTGGATTTGTGTTGAGTTATTATTCAATGGTTTAGTATTTAAGTTGTGGTGCTATTCTTCTAGTGGTGTCATGTGAACGTCGACTACATGATACTTCACCATTTATGGGCCTAGGGAATGCATTATGTATTTGGCTACTAATTGTGGGGTTGCCGGAGTGACAAAAACCTAAACCCCCGTTAGGACACCATTGCACAAGGGAGTGTAGGATCTCAGAGTTTAAGGCCGTGGTTAGGTTTATACCTTAATTGCTTTCCTGTAGTTACGGATGTTTGCAGGGGGTTAATCACAAGTATGTATTAGTCCAAGTAAGGTCGGTACATTAGCACAGGTTCACCCACACAACACTTACAACACCAGACAAGAGTACTCAGCTATATGAAGCGAAAGCACTTGACAGAATTCCCATGTGTCCTCGAGAATGTTTGGTCTTTATAAGTATTTCCACCGGCTTGTACTTTGCTAAGAAAGGATTCAGCCACTTGCTGCGTTTGTTCTTTATTACTTGCACTTTTTTGTTGCCTTATCAGAAAACCACTAATCCGTTTGCTAAGAATTTGCAGAGAGTTCCTGCTCCATACCACTATTCAGCACCTTCTGCTCCTCGTTGGGATCGACACTCCTATTTATCGAAAGTACTACGATACACCACCTATACTTGTGGGTCATCAAGACTATTTTCTGGCGCCGTTGCTGGGGAGTGAAGCGCTATTGAAGAGTGGAATTGGTAAAGAAAACTTCTACTATGAGTATTTCTTTTGTTACTACTTGTTACTTTGTTTCCAAAATGGATAACCCACTTGGTTTTCTGTTTGGGAAAACTACTACCACTGTTTGGGTAGTAGATGAACCACCACCTGTTGAGATAGATCCTTTTAAGATACCTACAAGTATTGTTGATCGTGTTATGGATAATTATTATTTTGGGGATGGAACTGTCCATCCTGGTGATCACTTGCTTTTTATCCATGAATTATGCGGGTTGTTTAAGTGTGCAGGTATCACAACTGAAAAGGTGAAGAAGAAGTTACTCTCCATATCCTTGAAAGGGAGAGATGAAGAATGGTATAAGCTGCTAAAGAATGGACAATCCATGGAATGGGAGGAGATGACATCTCTCTTTTACTCTAAATTTTATCCTCCCAGTGAGATTCATAAGGATAGAAATCTGATATATAACTTTTGGCCTGTTGATGGAGAGAGTACAGCTCAAGCTTGGGGGAGATTGAAGTTACTAATGCTTAAATGTCCTATTCATGAACTCCCTAACAATATTATTCTCAATAACTTTTATTCTAGGCTTTCTCTTCATGATAAAGATTTACTAGATGCTTCTTGTGCTGGATCATTTACACGTATGAAGGAAGAAGCTAAATGGGATCTACTAGACCGTATTCAAGATAACACTGAAGCTTGGGAGAATGACAAAGGAAAAAAGTTAGGTATATACTATGATTATGAATGCATTAAATCTTTTATGGGAACTGATGACTTCCATGATATTAGCAATGAGTTTGGTCTTAATTCCCAAAGTATTGCCAACTGTTTTAAGGCCTTTGCCTCTTACATAGAAATTCCCAAAAAGAAGTGGAATAAGTACCATGCTCCTTATAAAGATGTTGTTAGTCATGTTCCTGTTAGAAGTACTCAAGTTTGTACTACTAATCACATTGTGCCTGAACCTCATGTTGAGAAAATTTCTTTCCTAGCTAAGGTAAAGGAGTATTCTATGATTATTAGTGTAAATAACAAAAGTACAAAGAAAATTGTGGAGCCTGATGGGCAATTGAATGTTGAACCTGTGGTAGCTATTGTGAAAGACCCTGTCACTAGAAATATAGAGGGTGAGCACATTGTCTTCTGTAAAGACGCTTCTAATATTATCTCTCATCCTAGTAAAGCTAGAAAAGCTAGTGTTCCTGTGCTTTTTGTTAAAATTGGTGATCATTGCTACTATGGTTTATGTGATATTGGTGCTAGTTCTAGTGCTATTCCTTATGAGCTCTACAGGGAAATTATGCATGAGACTGGTCCTTGTGAGATTGAGGACATTGATGTGGTTATCGACCTTGCTAATAAGGAGACCATTTGCCCCATTTCCATTGTAAGAGATGTGGAGGTTCTCTGTGGTAAGATTAAGTATCCTGCTGATTTTCTAGTGCTTAATTCTGCAGCTAGCAAAACTTGTCCTATCATTTTTGGTAGGCCTTTCTTGAACACTTGTGGAGCTATTATTGATTGTAAGAATGAAAAGGTTTTAACTAGGTTTTATGGAGATTCTTATGAGTTTAACTTTTCCAATCTTGCTAAAACTCCTTGTGAAAATAGTTTGCCTAATAAAGATTTCAGGATGGAACAACTTGCTTCTATTGATCCGGTTTATGACCTTGGACCTCTTTTTGGTGACTGTAAGTATGCTCATTCTTATGATAAATTTGTTGCCAGTGACAGTTATATTGTCAAATTTATTCAAAGTGATACTGAAAGTTATTATGAGAGAGGGAAACATGGTTTTATGCATCTCAATAATGTTAAGTTTCCCCGTTTTATGTTGAAGGCTTTGAAGTTGCATCTGTTTTGTCTTCCTATGCTTGTGGCTTTTTGTTTCAACAATTTGTTTTCTCATGATACCCCCATGCATAGAAAGTGGGTTAGACTCAAGTGTGTTGGTTATTTGCTTCTTGATGCTCTTTTTCACTCCAGATATATATCCCCTATGTGAGCATCTTTGAAAGTTTCAATCCTAACTTAAAGGCATTAAAGAAAAGTACTTGTTAGGAGATAACCCAAGAGTTTTGTCAAGTCTTGTAAGTTATTACCTCTGTAATAAACGCTCCTTATCCTTTTTGTTTTGGTTTTTGTGTCAAGTTCAACTACTTTTGTGAAGTAGAGGAGTTGTGAAAAGTGGCTATCCTGGGACAGATATTTGTGATGCATTGTAAAAATTCGTGAGGGAGCTCAGTACATCGTATGGAGCTACATTTTTCTGAGATTGTTCTCCAATTTGTTACTCAACTTTCATTAATTCTGCACTTTTTGATTTGAGCAACAGAAGGTTTATGGAAAAATCAGTCTTTACCTGCTGGTCTATTTTGACAGATTTCTGTTATCATTTGCATTTGCCTCTTATAGAAGCTTTTGTTTTGATAGATTTCAGTTGAAGTGTGAACCTAAAGGTTTGTTGTTTTTCTTGCACTAAGGTTGCCATTGAAGTTTGTGCATTGCCTTGTGAGGAAAGGAAACTTTTAGGAGAAGGAGAAAAGGAATCTGCAGAGTTCGTCTTTGAATAGGTAAAAGTGGTGAAAACAGAAGGTTCGCGAAAATCCAATCTTTTTATATTTTTGATGTTTTTAATACATAAGGAAGACTACGAGACGGAACAGAGGAGGAACCGGAGTCCGGGGTGGACAAACCCACCCTAGGCGCGGGCCTAGCCTGGCCGCGCCTAGAGGGGGTTTGACACCCTCGAACTCCGAATCCGCCTCGTTTCCATGTCAAAATCTTCCTTATGCATTGAAACTTCGAAATATATATAACCCCCCGGATCCCCCGAGGTTTGTGCATCGTGTTCTCGTCGTGTTTTCGTTTTGACCTGTTTCTGTCAGGAAATCTTCTCAAGTTTAGAGCACCATGGTCTCCGCCAACGACAAAGACAAGTAGCCCGTGGAGGAGATAAAGTTGGAAGAACAAACCTCCGTAGGGGCAAGGGCAAGGAAACCTACTTTGGTAGGAGCAATTAACACTGGGGATGCTTTTTCTCGTAACATGCAGGGAATTGTAGCCTTTGGTCCAGATTTCAGATACTGCCCTGAGGCAGCGGAAGCCCTTCGAACCACTAACGAGTTTTGTGATAAGTACCGTGCTTTGAGGATGAAGGTGGATATACTTCAAGAAGAGAATGACAGGCTTCGTAAGATGCTAGAGGATCTCATTTCCTTAGACAAGAGAACACCACCACCGAAGGAGTATTTCATCATCAGGTTTGGCATCCCCTTGGCTTGTTCCAAGCTTGGGGGAGTGCTGCGGTATCACCACCATTATCTTTTATCTTTCACCTTTTTAGTGGATTCATATCTTTGGTAGAGAGGTTATCTTATAGTTTGGTTTGCATGTGGAAGTATCTCTCCTTTAGTTGATTATCTATGTATCCCTTGGTGTGAGTGCCTTTATTGGAATATTAATGAGAAGTCTCATCTTTTACTTTTTGCACTTCTCATTTTTAGTTTGCAATCTCTATTATATGATGGATCTTGTTGATCAGTATTGGCATCACTTTGGGATCATCAAGTGGATCTAAATTGGTTTTGGCAAACCGAGTTTTGGTCAGTAGCATTACTTTGAAAGAGAAAAAGAGAAAAATCTTACAGGTATTTTGTATCATTTGTTTTCTTTCTTGTTGGCTCATAAGCTTAGTATTCTTTATTTAAGATCTTTTGTGTCTTCAAGGAAGATTGCACGTTTTGCTTTATTACTTGTATGTTTGCTTGTTTCTTTCAACTCTCTTTCTTGCTACCCAGCCATGCTAGCCAAAAACCTGTTTTAAGAAGGCGTACTTCTCATGTTTCCAATCCCTTTGAAACCAAAACCTTTGCCACTTGTGTCCACCATATCTACCTAGTAGCATTATTTCTATTCCAAGAAAATTCTCAAGTTTCATCTACCTTTCGAATTAAAAAGTATTTTGTATTGTGGAAACTAGTTAGTAAAGCTCTCACGAACTTGATGGCACACTTTATTTTCTTGCCCCTAATAGACTTGAACCATTGTGCCATCGAAGTTGTATATGCTTGCATCTATACGTTGGAATTAGCAGAACCGTGCTATCAAAGGGAACGTTTTCAACATTGCACCTGTACTCTGTACTCAGTTGATATCGTGCTCTTTTGTCTATGGATGTCAACGGTGTGAAATAAAGAGGGAACTTGTAAGTCCATGGAGTTTGTATTTTGTGTTAGAAAAACGCCTAGGCCGCTAGCCTAAGCCATGCCTAATGATGGTGGAAACATGCAGCATCACCATAGTGAGATATCTATGAAGCATCCTCAATAAAAAGCTATACACATAGTAAATAAAAAGATCGCTAAGATTCTCATTGTCTGCTTGCCTTGTCATTTTGGTTATGGGAAAGCTCCTGTACCATGTGCAAGGGCTACCCCGTTGGCGGTTCTCTATGATACGCATATACTTACAATGACAAGAACTTACCTGGGCCTGAAGTTGAGTAGCATAAGGAGTGGCCCTCATATTCAAGGGACATGAGATTGCCAACTTATATTTCGTCAAGCATATACTCCATGTTTGTGCACTTTAACCTTAATCATCTCAAGATGCCTATGATAGGGGCAATGAGGGTTCTAAGCTAGTAAGTACCATAATCTTTTGGAAGCTCTTTATGACTTGTAATCCCTGCTACCCTCTATGAAGGGACCTTTCTCCTAGTTACCAGTTTGAGTCAGTAAACTTACTTCCTTTCTGTCTCTAGCAAGCATTTGAGTTGTGTTTCAAGCATTCATATGGTGATTTATTCAATCATGTTCTTTATCTTCCTTGTTTACACAGAACTCTTATCTATTGAGTATTACTTTGAAAGCCTTCACTTGTGAAAAACCTTTTTGAGCAAAGAGTGCTCCTATTGAAAACTTCTACAAAAAGCTTTTTGAGGAACTGTTTGCCAAGTGTTCTCTGACCAAGAAAAAGTTTGCCAATTCCAATTATGATTTATCTTTATGCATCTCTATTGTGACTGCCTTACTTGGTTGCAAGCTAAGTTATATAATGGTGAGTTGCTTTCTTCTATGAGTTGTGTAATGGTAAGTGTAATGCTTCTTGTTCGTATTCTTTTATTGACACTTCACTCCATAAAACTGTGGACATGTTTACTGAGCTCAGTTTTCTCTTGGGGACAAGCGAAGGTCTAAGCTTGGGGGATTTGATACGCCCAATTTGCATCACCTTTCTATATCATAATCTACCTCTATTCATTGTTATTTGTCTTATTACGAGGTATTGCTTATGTCTTTTCCACTGTTTATGCATGTTGGATGATTCTTGGAGGATGGACTGCCGGAGTCTGGATTCTAATGGAAAAGAGGGCGTTTTGATGCAATTTCGTGAAGATCAGAAAAATACCAGAAAAATATGGGAAATATTATTTTTCCAAAAGATTGAGGAAGCCAAAAGGAGGGACGAAGAAGGGCCGTAGGGGGCCCACACCCCCTAGGCGCGGGCCCACCTGACCCCGCGCCTAGGGCATGTGTGGCCCACCTGCCGGCTTCCGACTCTGCCCCTTCGCCTATATATTCCCTACGGAACCCTAAGCCTCAGGGAGCGACCACAGATAGATTTCCGCCGCCTCTGGGGGCGGAAAACACCGAGAGAGAAAGATCTCTCCGATAGACAGATTTCTGCCGGGAGAATTCCTTCCCGGGGAGGGGAGATCGTCGCCATCAACACCGTCATCAAGTTAGGCTTCATCGGGATCATCATCATCATCCACATCATCATCTCCACCAGCACCATCATCACCACTCCGTCCTGCTGTAACAATTGTGTTGGATATTGCTTTAGTTCTTAGGGGAAACTTTCCTGGTGTTAATTACTATTGTAGTTGATGCTTGTGAGTGGAACCATTGGATTATTGTTTATGTTCATATTGTTATCCATTATCATATCATCTTTGATCTTGATCCATATGATGTCTTGTGAGTAGTTCGTCTAGTTCTTGAGGACACGTGAGAAGTCATGTTGTTATTAGTGGATTTGTGTTGAGTTATTATTCAATGGTTTAGTATTTAAGTTGTGGTGCTATTTTTCTAGTGGTGTCATGTGAATGTCGACTACATGATACTTCACCATTTATGGGGCTAGGGGAATGCATTGTGTATTTGGCTACTAATTATGGGGTTGCCGGAGTGACAGAAACCTGAACTCCCGTACACCATTGCATAAGGGAGCGTAGGATCTCAGAGTTTAAGGCTGTGGTTAGATTTATATCTTAATTACTTTCCTGTAGTTACGGATGTTTGTAGGGGGTTTAATCACATGTATGTATTAGTCCAAGTAAGGTCGGTACATTAGCATAGGTTCACCCACACAACACTTACAACACCAGAGAAGAGTACTCAGCTATATGAAGCGAAAGCACTTGACAAAATTCCCATGTGTCCCCGAGAACGTTTGGTATTTATAAGTATTTCCACTGGCTTGTCCTTTGCTAAGAAAGGATTGGGCCACTTGCTGCGTTTACTCTTTATTACTTGCACTTTGTTTTTTGCCTTATCAGAAAACAACTAAAAATCCGTTTGCTAAGTATTTGCAGAGAGTTCCTGATCCATACCACTATTTAGCACCTTCTTCTTCTCGTTGGGATCGACACTCCTATTTATCGAAAGTACTACGATACACCCCCTATACTTATGGGTCATCACATACTCAAATTCTAGAATAGAGGCCCTTTGCCCTTCTTCTTCTTCTCTTCCTCTTCCTCCATGGAACGCCACGCTGTTCAGCGCAGCCTTTCCCTCTCTGCATCACGAGCCTACTTAGCGAGGCGCTTTTCTTCCTCCTCTTTCTTGCGGAGCTCGTCATCATGTTGCTTGTGCTTCTTCGCCATCTCCTCGTCATGCAGCCCTTCGTAGTAGCGCCTTATTTTTATGGAAAGATCGATATCTTAGACAGTGTTGTTGGATTCAGGTTGCTCGAGATCTATCCAAGTGTATGTCACATCCCAAAATTTTCCAAATTTTGTAATGTGAAAAAATAAATAAACAAAATAAACAATTGTTGAAAATTAGGGTGAGAAGAAACTTTTGTTCTAAATGGAAACTTAAAATCCCAACTTGAACAAACTTTGGTTAATGTTTGAATCCAACTAAATTCAAATCAAGTGAAATGCATTCTTCATAAATGCATCTGGAAATTTAAACACTTGGAAAATAAACCAAAAATCTAAAACCCTAATGGGAGAAAAACTTTTCCAAGTTATCTCTAAGACCATGAATTTGTTCCAAAATTTTTTTTGTCAACAAACATTTATAAATGATCAAGAATGACAAATAGAAATAGTATAAAACCATAGAAATTGGTTTCACTTAATTCGGAGCCATAAATAAAATCTTATGAATTTAATAAGATAAGGAAAAGTAATTTCCAAAGCTAATAAAGCACCTATCAAGAAATCCATACCAAATGGTGAGTAAATAATCCTAAAGAGAGTTAAAAGGATAAACAAATATTAAATAATATTTTACCAATTGGAATCACCAAGTTTGGATCTATAAATAAAAGGATATGGTTTTTATAAGATAAAGATAGAAATATTAAATAAGGAATATTTAAAGACCAAATTAAATCTTGGCCTAATCCATTAAGCAAATGGAATGAATAAAATCCAAACCCAAATAAAATAAAAGGATAAAGAAATTTTCCAAATAAAATAAAGTGGCATTAACCAAATTCTAATTCCATTTGAATAAAGACAAAATCCCTATTAGAAATGATTAATTAAATCATGGGAAAATAATATTTGGAATTTACCCAAGTGGATTAAAAGTCATTTTAAATGGAATCAAGGAAATCACCTAAATAAAAAATTATGGAATTAAAACTATATTTAATTTCATTGGAATAAAGACAAATACCCAATTTTAAATGATTAATAAATCATATTAAAAACATTCCAAAATAATTCAAGGTGAATTATTTGACAACCTAATAAATAAATAAAACCTGCTGAAAAGATTTAGAATCCAAATGGAGTTTGAAAAACTTTATTAAATCTTATTTGAATAAACGCTAGGGCCAATTTTTAAATAATTAAAAGACCCTAAAAAGAATAAAAGAAATATTTTAATTTTGACTTTAAAATGTATTATTAATCAATAATTGAATATACTCAAAGTTTGGTTGAAGTTTGAAATTCAAAAGTTGTTTGAATTGATTAATCAAAATCAAAACAGAATAATAGAAATGGAAAAAGAAAAGAAACAGATCAAAAAAAATGAAAAGGAGCAGCCTAGCCAAGCCCATCTGGCCCAGAGCCCACCCCGGCAACCCTCTCACCGAGACGTTTTCTCACCGCGGACCTAACCCACTCAGTCGCCGACAAGCAGGCCCCACCTCACCCCTCTCTATCTCACTGTCAACGCGACCCCACTGCCACGCAGTCATCGTCCTCCCCACGACCAGTTCGTCCTGAACGTTTTCTGCGTTGATTTCGCGAGTGAATTCACGATTCATGGATCAGTAAATCTTCCTCGTGACCATGCCCTGTTAAACACCTCCCTCCCCTCTCCATTTCCCCCCAGACGCCACACCTCGAGAGCCCCTAGGCTGCCCTGATTTCCACTTAGACCACCGCTGCCTCCGGCGAGCTCCGACGACGATTCCGGCCACTCCTCGCCGCGCCTCGCTCTCTCGACCACGCAAGCATGACCCCCATCACTCCCTGAACCTCCCAGTGGCCTCAGCTCGCTCGTGTGTGCCCTCCCATCATCGGCAACTACCTCGACTAAACGCGCCGCCGTCTGTCTCCACCTTCGTCGACGTCTCCCCGGTAACGCCGACCTCCCCTTCCTATCAGGATGATACTCCTACGCTCCCCTCTCTCTCGCGCGTCTAACAGACCCCCTGTTTTGCCTTTCCGTGACATGTAGCCTCGCCAACTACGACGCTAGTGCATGCCCAACGCTGTCCTGAACTCCGGCGAGCGATTGCCATCCACCCCGAGCGCCCCTTCGACGGAGAAGACCACGTTGAGCATCAGTATGTCATGGCGATTCTGGTGAGCATCTCCCCTACTCCTCTCGCTTCCTGTTCTCGCCGTTACACTGTAGCCAGAGCTCCGCCGCCGCGCGCCACCGTCGTCGCGCCGCCAGTTCTTGGCAAGGCGTTAGTAGCCGTCCGTTGTAGATCCAGCGGATACGATAGAACCTTAACCGAAGGGGTAAGTAGTGTTCTGTGCCGCACGATCCACTTTAGATCTAACGGCTGCCCTTTAGGCGATGCGTTTCAACTTTCACAATGGGCAATGGTGGTGCAAAGGGAAAGCGAAAACTATCCAACCGAATCGGTATGGGCCAGTAGAATCAAGCCACGTGGCCCAGAGTTTGTTTTAAAAACATAATTTGATCTATTAGATGATCAAATTTGTAAATTGCATAACTTTCAAACCACACGTCAAAATTTTGCAAATTTTATATCAATGGAATTAGCAAGACAGATCCTACCCAACCATGCCCTTTGTTTAGTAAATTATTTCTGGTAAAAAGATTGTTTTTGCAGAAATTTGTGTAGGCATGTTTTGAATATAAAATTCTTTCTAAAATTATTTTGTGGATAAAATCTTTAGCAAATGGTTTGTTTTGAACCTACTGATCATAGAAATCAATTTGTGGTTTCAAAAATATATTTGAAGATGGTTTGTTTTTGCTTGATTGAATTGTATTGATTTGAAGAGTGTGAGTATTGCAAGATCAAGGAGTGAACTTATATTATCTACCAAAAAGGCAAGTGATGCTTCATACTTTGTCCCATTATTATACACTATGCATTAGTGATATTTCTAAGTAGGACTTGCATGGAATTTTTGCTAAGAATAAACTATGCCATGGGAAATCCTAGTAGATGAAACCTTAGTAGAAATTTCCTAAGTTAAGATTCCTACTACTATCATGCTTAGCTTAGCTAGTAGAAAACAAGGGTGGATTATATTCATGCTATGAAATATTTCTAAGTCAAGGACTTGTGTTTTGTTTAATAAAACAACTAAGTAAATGAATCACCTGGGTGGAATGGAGGGAATGGTTTGTGTTGATTGGTTACACAAGGCCCATTTCTATGGTTTACCTTGTGTATCTCACTTGTGGATGGCCACCCAGGAACAAAGAGATTTGAGATGTCAAATGTTGAGAAGCTTCAAGTGCAGCCACTTGGCATTATGGGCTCTGCCTGGATCATATAGGTTGCAATAACTTAGCCAAATGTACAATTGGTGGTAGGGGTTTGATAGGTTGGAACGCGTCCATTCTGGTCTAAGGGAAGGCTTCTAAAAGATCTTGTCTTGGTGAAACCAAGTCTTGTGGGGAAAGTGCACCACCTCTACAGCTTGTAAAATCTAAGTACTTAGCCATGTCCCTGGCAAAGGACAATTTGAGCATCAAGACATGGAAGCTATCAAGAATCTCCTCATCCCAATTTCTAAGTTAAAACTTGTGGTTGAACAAGGGTTGAAGGATCACCAATTTCTATTGGGAGATGCCTTGGGTGATTTTTGACAAACAAAAACTTAGTGTTTTTCAAATGATAAGGAAAATCTATTTTGAGCAAAGCAAGCCTAAGCTCCACTTAGCCAAATGCATATAGATGATAGACTCCACAATATTACCATAGTATCACTTGCCAATACAATTCAAATGTATTGAACCTTGTGGCTATAACTTATTATGTTGCAGGTTTGTTTGATGTTAGTGAAGTTTATTGAATAGGATTACAAGTCTACAACCAACATGACTCCCTGTGGCACTTTGAAGATGAAGGACCCCATGCTATTGTTATATTCTGCTGCATTGTAATGAGATAGCCAAATGAGCTATGTAAGATGTAATGAATTATTTTATTCCTGGTTATAAAGTTGTATTATGACCTTTGTTTCTTGATATTACATATTAACTGTGGATGCTAGCTATTGATCCAGGGACTAGCATTGTAAACACAGGGATCTCTACCTTATTAAAGTTGGGACCTATACAGTGTAGTACCTGCATACCGGAGGGGGAGACTACAATAAAATAGTGCATGTTAGAGGCTATGATATGGAATAGTTGTGACACATGAAGAACTAAAAAGCTTTGTGCATACCAGTGGAGTGTCGTATGGGTTGCGGCTACGCTCGGGAGAGCGATTGTAGTTGGCACACATGAAGAACTTCTTTCCCCAACTATCGGAATAGTAGTCTTGGGACTGCTTAACAATGCAATCGGTTCCACACCAACAAATAGGAACCTCCTTCCCATGGGCCTCAGAAGTACGAAATGCCTTCGGTGGCCTTTCCTCTTGGTCGGCGCAAGGTGGCCTAGCATTGGCCCTCCTCTTCTTCTCTTCCTATTCATTCTCCTTTTGCCTCTTCCTCTTCCTTCTCCTTTTTCTTCTTCCTCTCTTCCTCTTCCTTTTTCTTATTCACCTCTTCCTCTTCGTCCTTCTTTTTTGCCAAGTCTCGAGCAAGTTGAACTACCTCTTCGAATGCCTTCCTCGTCTTCTCTTCCTCAGCTTCCTTCCTCTTCCTCTCTTCCCCAGCTTCCTTCCTCTTCCTCTCTTCCTCGGCTTCCTTCCTCTTCTCCACCACCTCCATAACATCTGCCCAGACCTTCGAGTAGTTCACACCTTTCACATCATTGCCCTTGTTGGGTTGAGTCACCATACCTATTATAAGAATAAAATGTATAAGTTAGTAAAGGATGCATGAATGTGAACAATAGTGCATTGAACCCAATAAGCGTGAATGATAGTAAAATATGCATAAATGTGAACATACCTACAAGCATATGGATTTGGTCCTGCTAAGTAACCTATCATACTAGAGGGATTAAAACCACCATGCCCTCTTCCTCTTCTTAGCCCAAGTTGTCGACCTCTTTGTTGTCTAGGAGCTTGTTGTCTAAGAAAATTGTGGCTTGGATCTTGTTGGCTAGTCCTTGGTTGGCTTGGAGCTTGTTGGCTCGTCCTTGGTTGGCTTGGAGCTTGTTGGCTAGTCCTTGGTTGGCTACCACTTGGTTGGCTTGGAGCTTGTCGGCTAGTCCTTGGTTGGCTACTACTTGGTTGGCTTGGAGCTTGTTGGCTAGTCCTTGGTTGGCTACCACTTGGTTGGCTTGGAGCTTGTCGGCTAGTCCTTGGTTGGCTACTACTTGGTTGGCTTGGAGCTTGTTGGCTAGTCCTTGGTTGGCCACTACTTGGTTGGCTACCACTCGGTTGGCTACTACTTCCTTGATTTCCTTTTGCTCTTTTTCTTTGAGAACACTTTCTTGCATTGTGCCCTTCACCATTGCACGTTCCACACCGGGCTCTCTCACGAGGCTCTTGGAATTGGTCGTTGCCTGTTTCCCGACCACCACCACGTCCCCATCCGTCCATGTCGCTCCTAAAGCGCTTTGTCTTGCATCTTCCACGTCCAACAACCTTCCATTTCGGATCGGTCCATAGTTGAATTCCATGGTACTCTGACCATTGTGATTGTTCCAAGTATGGATGAAATCTAGGAGCCCATGTCTTCTTAATAGTCTCAATAGAGAACTCAGCCTCTCTCACCGTGAGCGGATTATTGTAATCCAAATGTCGTCTGCGAGATGCCACGAGCAAGTGCGATCACACAAGATGAAGAAATGATGGCCTTCCACATGTGCACTCACAGGTCTTGAGCGAGACCTTGAAAGCTCGGCCTCTGTGTTGGACACCATCAGCCGTTGTACCTCCGGGCTCCGTAACTTGGTAAATTAGCTTGTCATTGTCATATTCCGTGACAACTTAGGAATCCGCTTTCCTTGACTTAAATTGCATCCAATCGTCAACCTTAGGTGGGTACTTGTAGTTGTTCTTGTTGTCCCCCGCAATATGACGGTCCGTTTCATGTGAGTATTTCAGAAAATACTCATTCATCATGTCGAATGTATATCGGACTATTGCCTTGACGGGCAATGCACGGACACCTTTGAGCAACTTGTTAAATGCCTTTGCCATGTTGCTTGTTATTTGGCCATACCTCCGGCCACCATCATGAAAAGCTCGTGCCCACTTTCCCATATGTTCAATGTTCCTATTGAGAAACTCGCGACCACCAACATTGAGTTCTTTGTTGACTAGCAATTTGTTGCACAAGTTAGAGAAACGATGTTCCATGAAAGCGAGGCAACAATCTTGTAGATCATCGGACAAATCCTTGCTCTTGCATGCCCTATAGAAGTTTGCACAAAAGTGTCTCATGCACCAACGATTGTGCAATGGAGCATGGCCAGGAATATCAATCATCACCGCATTGAGAATTCCTTGATGACGGTCAGAGATGACACATATTTCCCTTTGAGGGTTTAATATCTTGGTTCTCAAAAGATAGAAGAACCACTCCCAATTATCATTGCTTTCCGCCTTCAGAAAAGCAAACGCCAAAGGAATCAACCGGTTGTTGGCATCATTGGCTATTGCAATCAAGATAGTGCCTTTGAATTGTCCATTCATAAAGGTGCCATCAACGGAGATGACCGGCCTAGAATGTTCAAATGCCCGGACACATTGCTCGAAACCCGAAAATGCATTGCCAAAAACTCGCATGGTTCTTCCGTTTACAATCCTTGTCTTGTTCCCATAAGGTTCAACCACATGAACCATGCCCGGGTTAGCATTTGCCATTGCTCCCAACAACCATGGGATTCGGTTATAAGATTCCTCCCAATCACCATACAACATCTTGAATGCGGCTTGCTCAGCCTTCCATGCCTTCCCGTACTCCACCTCATAGTGAAAGAGGGCTTTCACAAGCTCCGTGACCATCTTGATGCTCATTATTGGAAATGACGCGATGTCATTGGAAAGCCTATAAGAGAGGAACTCGGAGGTGAGTTGCCGGTGCTCGTGCTTTGCATCCTTGCCATCCACCCCCAGGCCTCGGCACATGTGAGTCGATACACAACTAGATATGTGCCAATCGGGACCTCCCTTGAATGGTCTTGCACGCACAATCCAAGGACATCCTTCCTCCTCGCACTTCACCATGTAACGCTTCTTGATGTTCGAGTGCACGAACGTGTAAGGACGATGATGCTTTACCGAGAAGCCCTTTATCCATTGCTTAAATTCCAACAAGGTCTTAAACCTTGATCCTTTGCAAAAGCCACTATTCACTTCATTGCCATCCTGGTAAGAACTTGTCCTTGGTCCAAGCACTATGCCCTTGCCACCATCAACCGTGGCTTCATCCGCGAGACTAAGATCATGAAACAAAGGCAACCGATGGTCCCGACCCAATACAGTATCGTGGATTTCCGCCTCTCTAGCCGTGAAACCTCCTCGTCAACTTCTTCTTCGGGACCATCATCATCCGAGTCCGATGCATAGACTCGAGAATATGGGAGGTCACGGTCCATGTCATCTTGCGTGATATTTTTGTCCAAATCTACAACATTGTTGTCATGGAGTTCAACATCATCATTGTCATCTTCATCTTCACCCCCACAATCATCATTGTCCTCTTCCAACACTTTTTCTTGGTGTCTTGAAATCAGGCTCAATGTTTGGGTCAAGGGAGGTTCACGCCTTAGCTCTTGGTCTATGGGTGGAGGACTCATAGTACACAATGGGGATGCCATATGGTTCAAGTACAAAGACAATGAACTACCAACTTTCTTGGTGGCAAATAGCTCAAGAGCCTTGTCTAGTGATTCAGCCACCACCTCCTTGTATGCAAGCCAACGGGCCTCAGAGAAGATATGCATGGTATTCCAATGGACATGCATTCCCAAGCAAACATTATGTCTTCCCTCCAACTCAACAACATCATTTGGGTCCATTCATTTCAATTTCAATCCTCAATTGCTCCAAGACCTTGGCATAGGTTGGAGTGATATCAAACACCAAATCGAGCTCGTCCGGGTCCGGTTCTATGTTACCTCTTAAAAAATCATCCTTGTCTACATGGTGAACATGAGCAATTCTTGCCATGCCTAAGATAATCACAACAACAATACCATGGCCAACATACTCAATAAATACCCATGCTAACATTAACACAATACCCAACCCCTATGCCAATGAAACAACATTCTACCATGCATCTTACAAAACAACCTAGGGTTTGCAAGATATGGACCAAAACAAGAAATTAATGGGTGAAATCAAAGAAGAAGGGGAAGAATACCTCAAGGCACTTGGGGGGATCGAAATCCACGGAGAGAGGCTTCCGATTTGGGAACTAGGAGGGAGGAGGTGGAGGGGGAAGCAAAGCCGCCGCCGCTGCAGCTTCCTGTGGGTGAGAAAGAATGAGGTTGGGTCGGGGAGGGCTAGCATCGCGCTGGTACAAGACCTAATGTGCGGCGCCACGCACGTTGGCGCTGCACTACATAGTGCAGCGCCACACCGCATGGCACCGCACTGGCGCGATCGGGGCCCACGAGGCCACGGACGAGCCACGCTGGTATGTGCGCGGCGCCACGCCAGATGGCACTGCTCTTAAGAGTGCGGCACCACCATCTACAGCGTTGCAAAAAGGGTTAGTGGAGTAAATTTATTTTCGCCAGAGTTCATTTCGTGAATTTATTATTTTTATGGGTTATTTTCGTCCAAATTGCCATTTAATGCCAGACGGACATAACTTTTGGTCTAGAACGCTCAGTTTTTCACTCGCGTTCCAAGGTTAATTTTTTGGTTTTGGCCAAATTTCAATCAAACTCAGTGAAACTTAGACGAATATAGACGATCTCATTAATATTTGAGCGAGTTCGTACATACTACGTCAAATTCGGACGAACACCCGAATACTGACTACATTAGGCTAAAAAAGTAAAAAAAACTTAGAAATACTACTAGGCCTAGCCGATGCGGATGCCGCCGGACATGCCGAAGTTACGGTAGAAGACCATGTAGTCGGCATCCCTCTTGCCGTCGTCGCTGCTCGGTGGCTGCTGGGGACGCGAGCTGCCCTGGCCATCGTCACCGTACTGCCACAGCTAGGGTGAGGGACTGCCGTCGTCATTGTCGAGGACGATGAGCGGTGCGCCCTGGTAGGCGATCTCGTGACGAGATCTGCATGCGGCCTTGCACTCGGTCTCCTCCTGATGGCGCTGAACACGGTTGGCATCCTCACGCTCCCAGTCGGCCCTGGACCAGGCGCAGACGTTGGGGTTGCGCATGGGCGGCACGTTGTTCAGAGACCGCTCCATCACGATCTTGATGGTGAAGGAGTCCTCGTCGACGGGGACCGCCCAGTCCACCAGCTCTGGCTTTGGCCTGCGTAGGCGAAGCCGACAGGTCGGCGGGGATGGCATGCGTCTTTCGTTGATGACAATGCCACACGACCTCGTCCTCGGAGGTGAGCGCAACGCCGACTCCACCTCCCGCTTCACAAGCCAAAGCGGGGGAAGGGCCACTGTGCCGACGTGAGGTGACTATGCCGGCGCCGACCGAGCCGAGGCGACCGACCCAGACGACCGAGTCGAGGCCAACGAGGAGGAGCTGACGCCCCTATCCTCCTCGGCAGCCAGTTCGACGCCAGACGGCACTAAGCGCACGACGGTGGCGATCGAGGGGGAAGCCAAGCTTGGGGCGGTCGCCTATGGCGATGTGTTTGAGGAAGGCATTGTTCCACTTTTTCAGCGAGCCAACACCGTCGTGCTCCTCCATCTCCTGGCGTTGGCACTCGGTAAAGAAGTCCTCCTAGTAAACACGGTTACTGGGGTCTTCGGCAAGCTCTGGGTCGTCCATGGCTGCGGTGGAGGCCTGGATCTCCTCCACCATTTATGTAACATCCTAAAAATATGAAACAATGATCATCAAACTCTAATCACTAAAAATAGGGTTAACAAAAACTTTGATTAATTTAAAATCATATGAATGCATGTGTGTATGTGATGATTTGATAAATGCATGAATGGACTTGTGTGATTCAACTAAATAGTAAGGAATGGTTCTAAGATGAATATAACATCATCTAAAACATTTCCAAGCAGAAACAAATAAAGAGAAAATCAAAAACAAATCAATTAAAGCAAATGGTCATTTTTGCCAATCTTGCTCACTAGGTCACTTTGAGTGTTTCTAGTCCAAGATTTCAAACAGAAACTTTTCCAATTATTTTCACCCCTTGCTTGACCAAGTAAAAGTGAAGCAAAGCCCATGTTTCAAACTTGCAGAAACATTTGGCAACCTCATTCAAATCACAAGTAAAAATTGAATCTCCATCATATGTGAAGATCACACATTTTCAAAACCCAACCAAACCAGTGCCCCTTGACTAATCCAACTAACCAGAGACTCCCTAGTATGTGCCTAGCAAACCCACCAAGTTTGAATCCAAAATTCAAATTTGAATTTCTTCCGGCCATTTTATCAAACACCTTGCATGCATCAAACAAACAAACAACAAACACTAAAGTGAGCAGTGATTTTGGCCAACCTTGTTCCCTCTCTAGCTCACTCTATAGTCTCAGTAGATGATCTAGCCCAATTAACAAGCCTTAGCACTACTGTGAGCTTGGCATAGCCATTAATGGTGACCATGTCGAGCCTAACTTGCCACCCTCATGTCGACAGCAAGCTAGGAGAAGCACCAAGCCTAGCAAGCATGTATGGAGCACTGACCACCGTCCACCGCCACCCCCTGTCCAAGCCTCGAGCACCGCCAGCCCCTGGACCACACTGCCCGAGCATGCCAAGCCTCTCTGCGAGCGAGCCGAGAGCGCGCCAGTGCGCCAACCGCGACACACGCCCACAGACCGCGCGCCTCCCTTGCCGCTTGCGTGCGTGATCGCCAGTACCCCATCAACCCCACGGACATGCCCGTTCGCCGCCGCGCGGACCGTAGACGTTGTGCGCCATTAAAATTGCCGTCGGACCCGCCCAGAGCATCGACGCGTTCCGACCATTCAGCACTGCCCCACGCGCAAGACAGCACCGCCCCTACCATCGCCCAAGCCATTAGCCTTCTGTACCGTCGACCACGACGAGCTCAGCCCGCGCCCGTCGTTCCCCTTCAAACACTATAAATAGAGGCCTCCCCCGCTCGTTTTCTTCACACCAGTTCACTCCCCACCTATCACTGATCACACCCACTCACTCCCGGAGCAAGGCGATCACCAGGTGTCCGGAATTTCACCGGAGTTCGACGCTGTAGAGGAGGAGAGGCACCGTCAATTGGAGCTGCCCCAGGAGAAGCTGCCAGTACCAGGAGAACCTCCGTCGTCGACTTCGTCATTTGCCCCTGTCGCCGACCATCACCTGAGCCCCGGTGAGCCTCCCACGACCCCCACCTGCTGCGCTAGGGTTCTGTCTCGCTGGCGCTGCCCGACGTGGACGATGAACCAGAGCCGTTCGATTAGAGTTAGATCGTGCGGCCTAGATCACCCCGTCCCGCTTCGCCACTCACTGTCCCACTGACGAGTGGGGACAGCCACTTAACCATCCCACACAGACGCTGTGCGTAGTGGGCCGGCCCAGCAAAACCTCCCGCGCAACCCACTGATTCAAACTTAAGTTTATTCATTTAATTTCAAACATAGTTTTGTATCTAGATTCAAAAATCAACCCAGCTCGATTCACTAAACCAAAATGCATGAAAACAATTTTTTTAGAAAGGTACTGGAATGCTTAATCCAAGCCCGTTGGTTTCAAACCATTTAGATTTGTAGATCATCCATGGTAAAAATAACATGGCAGAAGATTTTCTGCATTCAAACATTTTTCAAAATTCAACCATAAGAGCTTTTGAGTTGATTCCAACTCTCAAAAATCACATTTGACCATACCTTTCAGAATATATAAAAATATATAGGTTTACTTACAGAAATAATGATCAAGTAATAAAAGAATGCCACATAGGCAATTCTAGTCACTTTAAATTAAATAAGATAAAAAGGTTAAACCTTATTAAATTATGACACCACTTTAAACCACTTTAAACCTTATTAAATTATGACACCACCTTAGTATGGGTTCCTTTGCGGCCAAGGTCTGAGCTGAGGCTACCTTGTGAAGATTGTCCACCTGTGCACTTCCCAAGATGACAGTTGGTCATGGTTGGGAGGCCAAACTCATAGGAGAGGTGCCTATACTAGGGCGTGTAATTGAAAGGTTAGGGCTGATTATCCACATACTGAGTATGGTGAATTCAGGATTGTTCCTGACGGATGTATCAAATGTTATGGTGAAAGTGTACAATCGCTGCAGAGTGTCAAACTATTCGAATAGCCACGTCCGTGGTTATGGAAAGTTGGAGTGGCCATACTGTTCTATCGTCAGATGTTTTAAAAATAATTTATGAAATGATTTATGACTTTGGCTTGACCACAACAGAGTTGTGACATGAAATGCAAGTTCCCACTTAGGTGTTATAAAAATTTCTACTAGCTTTCTTTGCTAGTGAACTTAGTAGAGATAAATCTGGCTTTTTGCAAAACAACCCTAGAGCTTAGTATCCGACTATAAAAACCCCCTTCACTTATTAGTATTAGTTTGCGAGTACTCAAAGAGTAATCATGGCTTTGTCCCTGGCTATTCCCATGGCCAAACTATGAAGAGGAGTATCAGGATGACGGACCGCAGGAAGGTTACGACAACTAGGATCATCTCCCATCGTCAGCATTGCCTGTGACTATGAAGATGGAGCTTCGCCTATGCTATTGTTACTATTACGTTATTCCGCAGCTTGAGTTGTATTAAGAACTGGATCATGAGATCCTTATTTGTGTAAGACCTTATGTATGGTTTGTAATGGATGATGTACTGTGATATCCAATATGTTGTGTCTCGCAAAAATGGTAATCCTGGGATTGCGATGTATGGCATAACAGGCATCTGTGATTAAAAATCCGGGTGTTGACAAGTTGGTATCAGAGCCATCCTGTCCATAGGATACCCTAGTTAGAATGGACGTTTGAATCAAAAACTTAGTTTCAAAACCAAAGGAAGTGAGTCTTTACAAAAAACTTATTCTCATTCTTATCACTTGGCTTCTTTCATAAAAATTCATGTTCCTCAAAAATTCTTGCAAACTTACATAAAATTTGACACACTTGATCACTCTACTAACTTACTCATCCTATATTCTTATAGATGGACGTGAAGTACAACAAGTTTTATCAGTTGGGGAATGGAGGAGACCTCATCTTTGAGCATGACTTGGACCAGTTGGCAGAAATGCTGGAGCGTCCACACCCCGAGTTCTTCGGAGCTTAGCTTAATGATCAGGAAGGAGAAGATCTGTAGTGGTTAGTTGTTGCAAGTCTCCGAGGAAAGATTCAACCTCCCACTACAGAGGGAATTCAGTTCACCCTAAGAGAGAACAACTGGCTCGATGGACTAGCCAGGGCAATGCAGGAAGCTCTTGCCCGTCTGTGTGGGAAGAGTATCAATCAAATCAAGGGTACCCGCTTCGAGTTCTACCCAAGGCGTGATGCTATGGGACAGCCACTGGAGTCCCCATATCACCATAAGCTGAAGACTCAGTTGGACCATCTAGCTTCATGATGTATGACCGTCAGAAGGAGTTGGACAATGCCCGTTCCTACGCTAACCACAAGTACGCCATCGCCGCCAAGAAGGATTAGACCATCGCCATGCTAGTGAAGGATCGCAAGTCTCATCCCTGTTAGCTCGACAAAAAGGAGCGCATCATTGCCCGTCTTCACCAGAGGAGACCATCCACGAGAGAGACATGCAGTTGGAGGAGAGGGAGAATGCAGGGGAAGACCTTCATGGAGACCCCTACTCCTATCTCAGCGATGATGATGACTTTCTAGAGGATTAGGCTATGGACTTCTTCACCGATGAGGATGACTTCGCCTTCATCGATGATGATGATGAGGACACTGACTCCGAGGAGTAGTAGCACTTGAGAACTAGCATTAGTGAGTTGTATTCGGTCCCACTGTATCGTAGTTTCCCAGAATGGTTCTTAAAACCATATGTTTTCCTTTGTTGTGGTGTGTGTTTGTGTCGTGTTCTATGAATGAATGAATGAATGAATGAAAAGCAAGTTGCTAGAAAAAACTGAGTCAAAACATGAAAACTTCAAAAACTTTTCAAAACCCCTAAATCTTAGAAATTCCCCTCTTTTCTCATGATCTACCTCAATCTTCAGATGCCTCGCGGAGGAAGCAACTCAGCCCAGACCCGATATTGCAACTCTTGCAAATGTTGGTTTCTGACCGTGAAGCTAAAAGAGCTGAACGCCAAGCCAACTTAGCCACCCTTCAACAGATAGCTCAGATGGCCAACAACAATCAAGGCCATGGAAATCAGGACAATCATGGATCTAAGCTCAAGAATTTCCAGAACACCAATCCACCTGTTTTCACTAAGTCAGAAGAGCCCCTAGATGCAGATGATTGGTTGCAAACCATGGAGAACAATCTGGAAGTTGCAGGAGTGGAAGCTAACGAGAAATTGTTGTTTGCTACCCACTATCTGGACAGAGATGCAAGATCATGGTGGAACAATGTTTGTGCAATGACAGGAGGTCAGCTGATGACTTGTGAAGAGTTCAAAGTCAAGTTCATCAGAACCCATGTGCCACCGGGTTTGATCAAGAGGATGAGAGATGAATTCAGGGAACTGAAGCAAGGAAGGATGACAGTAGTGGAATACCTTGACAAATTCTTGTCATTGGCTAGGTATGCGCCAGATGAGATCGACACTGAAGCCAAGAAGAAAGAGAGATTCCTGAATGGTCTGCACGATGAAATGCAGACAGTGTTAGTCAATATCCCCTTCGCAGATATTGAAGCCTTAGTTGACTCTGCCATTCAGATGGAAGGAAATATCAACCAAGCCAATGAGAACCGCAAGCCTCGCATGATGCATCAACTAGGAACCCACCATACACCAAAGTATCGCCCCAACACATCTCCAGGATTTGCTCCAAGAAACAACAGACCCCCGATGAACCATCCCACCTATCCCAACCGTGGAAACCCAAGGCCCGGAGAAAACCACAACAACCCCGACAACTCCAGCAATTTCAACCGTGCACCACCTAAGTTCAACAACAACAATGCCGCCACCAACACCAACACTGCCTAAGGACTGGAAGCAATGCTATGCCTGTTGTAGAGAAGGACAAATCGCAAGTGACTTGTTATGAATGTGGAAACAAGGGTCACTATTCCAATGAGTGCCCCAAGAAGATTGCCACAGCCCCCAATGCAAATGCCCCAGCTCAGCAGCAGCGTCATGTTCAGCCTGGAAGAAGGTTTGTCCCAGGGAATTTGCTCAACCGCAATGGCCGTCTCTTTCTCATGCATGCTGAAGAAGCCCAGGAAGCGCAAGATGTCGTGCTGGGTATGTTTTCTGTTAACTCATTACTTGAAAGAGTGTTGTTTGATTCTGGAGCATCGCACTCATTTGTTACTGAAGAATTTGCATGCACTAGTAAGATTCAACCAACCAAATTGAAGCATGTTATGATTGTTCAAATACCTGGTTCAACCACCAAAGCTAGGAAAATTTGCAAAGCCGTCCCTATCCGAATCCATGGCATAGATTTTTATGCTAATCTAATAGTACTCGAAACTAAAGGTTTGGAAGTTGTACTAGGAATGGATTGGATGTCCAAACACAAAGGATTAATTGACTGTGCCAAGAAAGCCATAACCATGACTAGTACAGCCGGAATATCAGTCGAGCATGTATCTGAAACCTTGCCCCATCAATTCAAGTGCAACAAGAGTATAGCCCAGCCAACCATTGACCAAGTCCGGATAGTCTGTGAATACCCCGATGTATTTCCAGATGTTTTGCCCGGTATCCCCCCAGATCGGGATATTGAGTTTATCATTAAACTAATACCTGGAACCGGACCCATAGCCCAGAGACCATATAGTATGAACCCGTTTGAACTAGTGGAACTGAAGAAGCAACTGGATGCTATGATGGAAATTGGATTGATTCAACCAAGTGCATCACATTGGAGATCACCTGTTTTGTTTGTAGACAAGAAAGATGGAGGTAACCGTTTGTGTACGGATTATCGGAAGTTGAATGATGTTACCATCAAGAACAAGTACCCGTTGCCAAATATAGAAGACCTGTTTGACCAGATGACTGGTGCCAAAGTGTTTTCTAAGATTGATCTTAGAACTGGCTATCATCAACTCAAGATTCGCGCAAAGGATATTCCAAAGACTGCCTTTACCACCCGATATGGATTATATGAGTATACTATCATGTCTTTTGGATTAACCAATGCCCCCGCTTATTTCATAAACCTCATGAATAATATTTTTATGGACTTCCTGGATAAGTTTGTTGTTGTTTTTATCGATGACATTCTGATTTATTCCAAATCAGAAGACGAACATGAGCTACACCTAAGGAACATTCTTGGAACCCTTAGAGAGCATCAACTATATGCCAAGTTTAGCAAATGTGAATTCTGGTTACAAGAGGTAGGATTCCTCGGACATATTGTATTAGCCGGAGGAATTGCCGTTGACCCTGCGAAGGTGAAGGATGTTGAAGATTGGCAAGCTCCAACCACTCAAACCCATGTTCGTGCATTTCTCGCATTAGCGGGATACGACCGCAAGTTTGTAGAAGGATTCTCGATTATCTATAGACCCATGACCCAATTGCTGAAGAAGGACAAGAAGTTTGAATGGACTGACAAATGTGAAGCAAGTTTTCAAGAACTCAAGAGAAGATTGATTTCAGTCCCAATCTTGATCATGCCGGATATCACGAAGCCCTTTGATGTGTATTGTGACGCATCCAAGATTGGTCTCGGATGTGTGCTAATGCAAGAAGGGAAGGTTATATCTTATCTATCCCGACAACTGAAACAGCATGAACAGAATTATCCAACCCATGACCTTGAACTAGCAACCGTAGTTCTAGCCCTGAAGACATGGAGGCATTATCTCATGGGAAACCATTGTGAGATTTATTTGGATCACAAGAGCCTGAAGTATATATTCACTCAGAAGGAGCTGAACATGAGGCAGAGAAGATGGATGGAGTTAATCAAGGACTATGATCTGGACATTCACTATCACCCCGGTAAAGCCAATGTGGTAGCAGATGCCCTTAGCAGATTGCCGTGTCATTTGAACTCCATGATTTTGAAGGAGCAACCCAGTTTGCACAAAGAGATCGAAGATTTCCGAATGGAATTAGTGAGTTAAGGATTTTTGGATAGCATAGAACTTCAACACACTTTGATCAGTCAGATCAAAGAGGTGCAAAAAGGAAATGCTAGTATCGACGGAATTAAACGTCATATCGGTACAGGCAAAGTACCCGGATTCACCGAAGATGAATAAGGAGTTCTGTGGTATAAAGGACGTCTCTGTGTACCAGCAGATTCGGAGTTGAAAGAAGTTATTTTGAAAGAGGCCCATGATACTCTTTATTCTATCCACCCCGGAGGAACGAAGATGTATCAGGATTTGAAGGAACAATTTTGGTGGCACAAGATGAAGAGAGAAATCGGAAGCTATATCACCAAGTGTGATATATTCTAGAGAGTCAAGGCGGGACATCAAAGACCCGTAGGACTGTTGCAACCATTGCAGACCGGAATGGAAATGGGATTCCGTTGGAATGGACTTTATCACCGGATTTCCTACTTCTAGTAGGGGAAATGACTCTATCTGGGTCATAGTTGATAGATTGTCCAAAGTAGCCCATTTCTTACCAGTCAAGACCACATACCAGAGTTCGAAGCTAGCAGAGTTGTACATCGCTAGAATCGTAAGTTTGCACGGAGTCCCCAAGAACATCATGTCGGATCGAGGAACCCAGTTTACCTCAAGATTCTGGAAGAAAGTCCAAGAAGATTTAGGAACCCGACTGGATTTCAGCACCGCGTAGCACCCTCAGACCGATGGACAAACGGAGCGATTAAATCAAATAATCGAAAATATGTTGAGAGCATGTGTGCTAGAGTATGGATCTAAATGGGTAGACTGTCTGCCTTTCGCAGAATTTTCATACAACAACAGTTATCAAGCTAGTATGCAAATGGCCCCATTTGAGTTCATGTATGGAAGGAAGTGTCACACCCCTTTGAATTGGTCGGAAGTAGGAGAGAATCAGATTTTCGGACCCGACATCCTACAAGAGGCAGAAGAGAAAGTTCACAAGATTCGTGAGCACCTCAAGACCGCCCAGTCAAGACAGAAGAATTACGCCGGCAAGAGATGTCGAGACCTCGCTTTCAATATCGGAGATTTTGTGTATCTCAAAGTGTCGCCTTTGAAGGGAATGCAGCGTTTCTAGCTCAAAGGAAAGTTAGCCCCAAGATATATCGGACCTTTCAAGATTCTGAATCGTCGGGGAGAAGTATCATATCAATTGTAACTTCTCGAGGAAATGTTAGCAGTGCACAATGTGTTCCATATATCGTTACTTCGCAAATGCCTTGAAGTTCCGGAGAAGACCGAAGTTTTCAAGAACATTGATCACCAGACCATAGAGATCAACGATGACCTGAAATATCCCGAAGTACCCATCCGTATTTTGGAAGAAGCTTTCAGAACCACCAGAACCCAAAGCATCAAGTTTCTCAAGATTTAGTGGAGCAACCACACTGAAGAAGAAGCTACCTGGGAGCAAGAAGATCACATCAGGACGGAGTTTCCCGATCTCTTTAAATCCTAGGTAATATTTTTTCTTCTTTTTCAAATCTCGGGACGAGATTTTGTTTAAGGAGGGAAGGTTTGTAACATCCTAAAAATATGAAACAATGATCATCAAACTCTAATCACTAAAATTAGGGTTAACAAAAACTTTGATTAATTTAAAATCATATGAATGCATGTGTGTATGTGATGATTTGATAAATGCATGAATGGACTTGTGTGATTCAACTAAATAGTAAGGAATGGTTCTAAGATGAATATAACATCATCTAAAACATTTCCAAGCAGAAACAAATAAAGAGAAAATCAAAAACAAATCAATTAAAGCAAATGGTCATTTTTGCCAATCTTGCTCACTAGGTCACTTTTAGTGTTTCTAGTCCAAGATTTCAAACAGAAACTTTTCCAATTATTTTCACCCCTTGCTAGACCAAGTAAAAGTGAAGCAAAGCCCATGTTTCAAACTTGCAGAAACATTTGGCAACCTCATTCAAATCACAAGTAAAAATTGAATCTCCATCATATGTGAAGATCACACATTTTCAAAACCCAAGAAAACCAGTGCCCCTTGAATAATCCAACTAACCAGAGACTCCCTAGTATGTGACTAGCAAACCCACCAAGTTTGAATCCAAAATTCAAATTTGAATTTCTTCTGGCCATTTTATCAAACACCTTGCATGCATCAAACAAACAAACAACAAACACTATAGTGAGCAGTGATTTTGGCCAACCTTGTTCCCTCTCTAGCTCACTTTATAGTTTTAGTAGATGATCTAGCCCAATTAACAAGCCTTAGCACCACTGTGAGCTTGGCATAGCCATTAATGGTGACCATGTCGAGCCTAACTTGCCACCCTCATGTAGACAACAAGCTAGGAGAAGCACCAAGCCTAGCAAGCATGTATGGAGCACTGACCACCGTCCACCGCCACCCCCTGTCCAAGCCTCGAGCACCGCCAGCCCCTGGACCACACTGCCCGAGCATGCCAAGCTTCTCTACGAGCGAGCCGAGAGCGCGCCAGTGCGCCAACCGCGACACATGCCCATAGACCGCGCGCCGCCCTCGCCGCTTGCGTGCGTTATCGCCAGCACCCCAGCAACCCCACGGACATGCCCGTTCACCGCCGCGCGGACCGTAGACGGCGTGCGCCATTAAAATCGCTGTCGGACCCGCCCAGAGCGTCAACACGTTTCGACCGTTCAGCACCGCCCCACGCTGCAAGACCACGCCGTTGAGCTTCGCTAGGGAGCACAACACCGCCCCCTACCATCGCCCAAGCAATTAGCCCTTTGTACCGTCGACCACGACGAGCTCAGCCCGCGCCCGTCGGTCCCCTTCAACCACTATAAATAGAGGCCTCCCCCGCTCGTTTTCTTCACACCAGTTTACTCCCCACCTCTCACTGATCACACCCACTCACTCCCGGAGCAAGGCGATCACCAGGTGGCTGGAATTTCACCAGAGTTCGCCGCTGCAGAGCAGGAGAGGCACCGTCAATTGCAGCCGCCCCAGGAGAAGCTGCCAGTACCAGGAGAACCGTCGTCGTCAACTTTGTCGTTTGCCCCCATCGCCGAGCATCGCTTGAGCCCTGATAAGCCTCCCACGACCCCCACCTGCCGCGCTAGGGTTTTTTCTTGCCAGCGCTGCCCGACGTGGACGATGAACCAGAGCCGTTCGATTAGAGTTAGATCGTGCGGCCTAGATCACCCCGTACCGCTTCGCCACTCACTGTCTCACAGACGAATGGGGACAGCCACTTAACCATCCCACGCGTGCGCTGTGCGTAGTGGGCCGGCCCAGTTAAACCTCCCGCGCAGCCCACTGATTCAAACTTAAGTTTATTCATTTAATTTCAAACACAGTTCTGTACCTAGATTCAAAAATCAACCCAGCTCGATTCACTGAACCAAAATGCATGAAAACAATTTTGTTAGAAAGGTACTGAAATGCTTAATCCAAGCCCGTTGGATTCAAACCATTTAGATTTGTAGATCATCGATGGTAAAAATAACAAGGCAGAAGCTTTTCTGGATTCAAACATTTTTCAAAATTCAACCATAAGAGCTTTTGAGTTGATTCCAACTCTCAAAAATCACATTTGACCATACCTTTCAGAATATATAAAAATATATAGGTTTACTTACAGAAATAATGATCAAGTAATAAAAGAATGCCACATAGGCATTTCTAGTCACTTTAAATTAAATAAAATAAAAAGGTTAAACCTTATTAAATTATGACACCACTTTAAATCACATTCCCATGTACTGAAATATGTGGTGATGCCATGTGTCAACATGATCCCATATTTGAGTTGGAGAATATTAAATCTTAAGTAGTTTTTCAATGAGTAGAAATTACTTTTCTCAAAATTAAATAAATGGGACAAGTGCTTTAATCTTGTAAAGTTAGTGATGATGCTAGATCACCTAGTGTGAACCTTTGTGTGATGATTAGAAATAGTTAAGTATTGTTTGGTGATTGTGTACCTTGTATTTATTTATAGACGCTAGTACCGACCAAGGATACTAGGAGGAAGGAGGATACTACGAGGAAGAAGCCGAGGAGACCTTCAACCACTGCTCTGCACAAGGCAAGCCTAATACTACTAGTTGAATTAGCAAGCTATTAACTGAGCAAGCTAAGACTTGCAACTTAGTAAGCTTAGGCCCAGTTCTTTTGGTGGCTTCTCCCAGAAGCTGCCCTACCCCTAGCTTCCTGGGGAAGCCAGTTCAAAAAAATTGTGAGGCTTCCAAATTTTTTTAGCCTTAACTATTTGTCGGAGAAGCCCCCAAAAGAACTGGGCCTTATACTACTTTCTTAGCAAGCTAAACCATGCAAGTTTTACTTGCAAGATTACACCACTTGATACCCAATCCTAGTTTTACTTGCAAGCTTAATACTTTATTTTCTTTATCAAAGCTTTCTCTTAGAGTTTACTTAGCGACTTGTAGATTCTAGAAAGATAACTGAAGGTAGCAGAAAGAGCATAAAATTTGGCCTAAGTTAGATAATCTTGATGTCATCCTAAGTCATGAGATTGAACTTAGTAAATCCCCACTGGTTTATTACCTAGTATTAGTATTTAACCCCACCTGTAGATGCTAGTGCTAAGCATAAAACTTGATCAACTTTAGATGAGAATACTTGGTGAAAATGGTTATGAAAACCTTAGAAGGATGAGCCATTCTAATGAAATGTTTTGACATGTGTTCTCGAACACCAGATGATTTTGATGATGAAAATGTTGAGGCATGAGCCTTAGCCCTTTATAAAATTGATGGTTGTCTGGATGCGATACCATTCTAATTTTACCGTACAACCACAATACCCAAAATTTGGGTAGGGCTTGACTGGAAATTTATATACCTTAGTATGAGTTCCCTTGCGGCCAAGGTCCGAGCTGAGGCTACCTTGTGAAGATTGTCCACCTGTGTAGTTCCCAAGATGATAGTTGGTCATGGTTGGGAGGCCAAACTCACAGGAGAGGTGCCTATACTAGGGCGTGTAATTGAAAGGTTAGGGTTGATTATCCACATACTAAGTATGGTGAATTCAGGATTGTTCCTGACGGATGTATCGAATGTTGTGGTGAAAGTGTACAATCTCTGCAGAGTGTCAAACTATTCGAATAGCCGCATCCGCGGTTATGGACGGTTGGAGTGGCCATACTGTTCTATCATCAGATGTTTTCAAAATGACTTATGAAATGATTTATGACTTTGACTTGACCACAATAGAGTTGTGACATGAAATGTAAGTTCCCACTTAGGTGTTATAAAACTTTCAACTAGCTTTCTTTGCTTCTGAACTTAGTAGAGGTAAATCTGGATTTTTGCAAAACAACCCTAGAGCTTAGTATCCTACTACAAAAACCCCCTTCACTTATTAGTATTAGTTTGCGAGTACTTAAAGAGTACTCATGGCTTTGTCCCTAGCTATTCCCGTAGCCAGACTATGAAGAGAAGTATAAGGATGATGGACCACATGAAGGTTACGACAACTAGGATCATCTCCCATCGTCAGCATTGCCTGTGACCATGAAGATGGAGCTTCGCCTACGCTATCGTTACTATTACGTTATTCCGCTGCTTGAGTTATATTAAGAACTGGATCATGAGATCCTTATTTGTGTAATACCTTATGTATGGTTTGTAATAGATGATGTACTGTGATATCCAATCTGATATGTCTCACAAAAATGGTAATCCTGGGATTGCGATGTATGGCATAACATGCATCTGTGATTAAAAATCCGGGTGTTGACAATCTCGGTGCCCTCGGGCACCGGCTGCACCGGCACGCCGCTGGTGATGAGCTTCCAGGTCGGCGGACACCGGAAGTCCGACGGCGCCATGTAGCCAGCGTCATGCAGCAATTGCGCCTCCCAGGGCCGCAGAGATCGTCGGCCGAAGCTGTTTGCCGCCGCCGGGTCACCGGGTACCTCTCCGCCATTTCTCTAGCCGAGGTGTTCTTTTCTCCGTCGAAGGAGGAGTGTGAGGTTAGGGAATGGGAGCTTTGAGAGTGTGTGCTAAGAACCGGCGAGGGGCGCCGGAATTTATAGCCAAAAGAGGAAAGAGCGGCGAAGGCGGCAGGGGTGTAGTGGCGTGGGCAGAAAAAGGGGAAATGGTGGGAAGGCGAGATGGCGGTGGCGCGCCATTACGGCGACGCGTGGCCGACGCGGCGGGCGATCATTGACCGGCGGTCCGTTGTGGGAGCCGAGGCGACGGGATAAGGACAACTCGGCTTCACACACTGATAGAACGGGTCCACGAGCGGAACTTTTTTTTGCCGATTCCGCTTCATCCGGCGTTCTCAGGCGGTTCCCAACACTCCGGGTTCGGCCTAAAAACGCCGGATAAAAGTTGAGCCAAAGCCGACGCTATTCGACGTCCTGAAAATGCAACTGGGCAAATTCTCGTCGTTCGGATGAAAAAATCAGCCTGAGTTGGCCTTTATGAGAATGCTAGTGGAGATGCTGGTCCAAATCCCACTCAAAGATGAGGTCTCCTCCATTCCTCAACTGATAAAACTTGCTGTACTTCACGTCCATCTATAAGAATATAGGATGAGTAAGTTAGTAGAGTGATCAAGTGTGTCAAATTTTAGGTATTTTGCAAGAGTTTTTGAGGAACATGAATTTTTATGAAAGAAACCAAGTGATAAGAATGGGAATAAGTTTTTGTAAATATTTGCTTCCTTTGGTTTTGAAAATAAGTTTTTGATTCAAATGTCCAGTCTAACTAGGGTCTCCTATGGTCAGGATGGCTCTGATACCAACTTGTCAACAACCGGATTTTTAATCCCAGATGCCTGTTATGCCATACATCGCAATCCCAGGATTACCATTTTTGCGAGATATAATTTTTTTGGATATCACAGTATATCATCCATTACAAACCATACATAAGGTCTTACACAAATAAGAATCTCATGATTCAGTTCTTAATACAACTCAAGCAGCGGAATAACGTAATAATAAAGGTAGCGTAGGCGAAGCTCCATCTTCGGGGTCACAGGCAATGCTAACGATGGGAGATGATCCTGGTTGTCGTAACCTTCCTGGGGTCCATCATCCTGGTACTCCTCTTCATAGTCTGGCCACGGGAATAGCCAGGGACAAAGCCATGAGTATTCTTTAAGTACACGCAAACTAATACTAACAAGTGAAGGGTTTTTTTTTGTAGTAGGACACTAAGCTCTAGGGTTGTTTTGCAAAAAGCCAGATTTACCTCTACTAAGTTCAGAAGCAGAGAAAGCTAGTTGAAATTTCATAACACCTAAGCGGGAATTTGAATTTCATATGACAACTATGTTATGGTCAAGTCAAAGTCTCAATTCATTTCACAAGTCATTTTGAAAACATCTGACGGGGGAACAGTATGGCCACTCCAACTGTCCATAACCGCGGACGCGGCTATTCGAATAGTTTGACACTCTGCAGATATTGTACACTTTCACCACAAAATTCGATACATCCATCAGGAACAAATCCTGAATTCACCATACTCAGTATGCGGATAATCAATCCTAACCCTTCGATTACACGCCCTAGTATAGGCACCTCTCCTGTGAGTTTAGCCTCCAAACCATGACCAACTGTCATCTTGGGTACTGCACAGGTGGACAATCTTCACAAGTTAGCCTCAGCTCAGACCTTGGCCGTGAGGGAACCCATACTAAGGTATATAAGTTTCCAGTCAAGCCCTACCCAATTTTCGGGTATTGTGGTTATACGGTAAAATTTGGAATGGTATCGGATCCAGACAACCATCAGTTTTATAAAGGGCTAAGGCTAATGCCTCAACATTTTCAGTACCAAAATGATCTGGTGTTCGGAAACACATGTCAAAACATCTCAGTAGAATGACTCATCCTTCTAAGGTTTTCATAACCATTTTCACCAAGTATTCCCATCTAAAGTTGATCGGTACTAGCGTCTATAAATAAGTACGAGGTACACAATCACCAAACAATACTTAACTATTTTCAAACATCACACAAAAGGGTACTATAGATGATCTAGCATCATCACGAACATTACAAGATTAAAGCCTTTGTCTTATTTATTTTATTTTTAGAAAAGTAATTTTTACTCATTGAAAAACTCCTTAAGGTTTAATATTCTCCAACTCAAACATGGGATTTTAGTACATAGGAATGTGATTTAAAGTGGTGTCACAATTTAATAAGGTTTAACCTTTTTATTTTAAATAATTAAAGTGACTAGAAATGCCTATGTGGCATTCTTTTATTACTTGAACATTATTTCTGTAAGTAAACCCATATGTTTTTATAAATTCTGAAAGGTATGATCAAATGTGATTTTTGAGAGTTGGAATCAACTCAAAAGCTATTATGGTTGAAATTTGAAAAATGTTTGAATGCAGAAAAGCTTCTGATTTGTTATTTTTACCAAGGTTGATCTACAAATCCAAATGATTTGAATCCAACGGTCTTGGATTAAGCATTTCAGTACCTTTCTAAAAAATTGGTTTCATACAATTTGGTTCACTGTATCGAGCTGGGTTGATTTTTGAAACTAGGTACAAAACTGAGTTTGAATTAAAAAGGAAAATTCTAAATTGAAACGATTGGGATGTGCGGGAGATGCTAATGGGCCGGCCCAGTGTCACTCCGCAGCGCGGGGCTCAGCTGACAGGGGGTTTCCACCCGTTAGTGGCTCATAACACGCGAAGCGGTACGGGGCGATCTTGGCCGCACGATCTAAGTCTAATCGAACGGCTACGACTCATCGTCCACGTCGGGCAGCGCCGACGAGACATAACCCTAACACGGCAGGTGGGGGTCGTGGGAGGCTCACCGGGGCTTAGGCGAGGGTCGGCGATGGGGGCAAACGACGAAGTCAACGACGGCGAGCTCAGGGATGGTCGAGGCAGCTCCGGGGGTGGTCGAAATCAACGGCTCCCTTCTTCTCCAGAGGCGGCCTGCTGCGGTGCAATTCCGGCGAACTGCTTCTCCTCGTGCTCCGGCTAGGGGGTGGAATGATCAGTGAGGTGAAGGGAGTGGGATGGTGTGCTTCAATCGGCTGGGGGTCGCCTCCTTTTATAGGCTCGACGGCGAGACCGAGAGGGATGGGCAGGAGACAGTGGCGACACGAATACGGGCGGCTAGAGGCATGGCTGAGGTTGGCGATCGACGGGCGGTCTCCTGGTGATGCTCTAAGACTTGAATGCGAGCTTAGGGGCGGTGGAAATTGGCGGGAACAGGCGGTGCTCTGCAAGGCAGAGGCGGCGAACTCCCGCAGCGAGCGGTGGCTATGGGGTACGGGCGATGAAACGGACATGTCTGGTGGTCTCCTGGGACGGTGGGGTGCACGCTGGCGGGCGGCAAGGGCTCGAGGTGGTCAGGTTGCGTGGGATCGGCGCGTGCTCTAGGGTGCGCATCGGCATGGTCGACAACGGCGCGGGCGCGGCGTTCCTGGCGGTTCTGGTCTCTGTCTTCGAGCTAGGCCTGGTCGAGAGGGGGCGGTGAGGCATGGGCTGCATTCTAGACAAGGTGGGCACGGCTAGTTCTTCTCCTAGCTTGCTGTCCACACTGGGGTGACATGGTGAGGCTCGGCCTCCTCACCATTGATGGCATTGGCAAGCTCACAGTGGTGCTAGAGGTTAGTTAAAGGTGCTAGATGATCTACTACGGCTAGTTGCAACCAGAGAGAGAACAAGGTTGGCCAAAACACTGCTCAAAATAGTGTTTGTGATTTGGTTGATTTGAATCTGCAAGCTGTTTGATGAAATGGCCGCAAGAAATTTATTTTTGAATTTTGAAAAGATTTTTTGTGGGTGTGCTAGGCATGTGTTGATCATTCTGTGGGTGCTTGGGTTTTAAAAATTGAGCTTGTTTGCGTGGTTTTTAAAATAGTGGGATCTTCTCATATGAGATAGATTCAATTTTAAACTGTCATTTAAACTTAGCATTTGAATGTTTTTAGATGATCACAAATTGGGTCTTGATACCTTATTATGAGTACTAACAAGGGGTGCAAAGATCCATACATGTTTCTGTTGACTTTTGAAAATTAGAGATAGCCAAAGTAGGCATGGGAGTTAATTTGGCCAAAGTGACCATTCACTTAATTTATTCATTTTGAGTTGTTTGTCTTTGGGAAAAGTTTGGGAATTGTTTAGATGATGTTTATTTCACCTAAGGATCATCTTTCAAGCAAAGAAACACAGAACCATGGCAATTAAAAAGAATCCAAATTTTGAATACACACACATATGAATGCTTTCATATTTTTAGTTGGGAAAGTTTTTGTTAACCCTAATTTTGGTGATTAGAGTTTGATGATCCAAGTTTAATATTTTTGGGATGTTACAAAACTTCCCCCCTTAAAAAAAATCTTGTCCCGAGATTTGAAAAAGGATGAAAAAGATTACCTAGGATTTGAAGAGATCGGGAAACTCTGTCCTGATGTGATCTTCGCGCTCCCAGGTAGCTTCCTCTTCTGTGTGCTTGCTCCATTGAATCTTGAGATACTTGATGCTTCGGGTTCTGGTAGTTCTGAAAGCTTCTTCTAAAATACGGATGGGTACTTCGGGATAGGTCAGGTCATCGTTGATTTCTATGGTCCGGTGATCAATATTCTTGAACACTTCCGTCTTCTCCAGAACTTCGAGGCACTTGCGAAGTAATGAGATATGGAACACATTGTGCACGACTGACATCTCTTCGAATAGTTCCAATTGATATGACACTTCTCCTCGACGGTTCAGAATCTTGAAGGGGCCGATATATCTGGGGGCTAACTTTCCTTTCATCTGTAAACGATGCATTCCTTTCAATGGCGACACTTTCAGGTACACAAAATCTCCGATATTAAAGACGAGGTCTCAACGTCTCTTATCGGCGTAACTCTTCTGTCTTGACTGAGCTGTCTTGAGGTGCTCACGAATCTTGTGAACCTTCTCTTCTGCTTCTCGTAGGATGCCGGGTCCGAAAATCTGACTCTGTCCTACTTCCGACCAATTCAAAGGGGTGCGACACTTCCTTCCATACATGAATTCAAATGGGGCCATTTGCAAACTAGCTTGATAACTATTGTTGTATAAAAATTCTACCAACGGCAGACAGTCTTCCCATTTAGATCCATACTCTAACACACATGCTCTCAACATGTCTTCGAGTATTTGATTTACTCGCTCTGTTTGTCCATCGGTCTGAGGGTGATAAGCGGTGCTGAAATCTAGTCGGGTTCCTAAACCTTCTTGGATTTTCTTCCAGAATCTCGAGGTAAACTGAGTTCCTCGATCCGATACGATGTTCTTGGGGACTCCGTGCAAACTGACGATTCTGGCGATGTATAACTCTGCTAGCTTCGAACTCTGATATGTGGTCTTGACTGGTAAGAAATGGGCGACTTTGGACAATCGGTCCACTATGACCCAGATAGAGTTATTTCCCCTACTAGAAGTAGGCAATCCGGTGATAAAGTCCATTCCAACGGAATCCCATTTCCATTCCGGAATCTACAAGGGTTGCAACAATCCAGCGGGTCTTTGATGTCCCGCCTTGACCCGCTGACATATATCACACTTGGCGATATAGCTTCTGATTTCTCTCTTCATCTTATGCCACCAAAATTGTTCTTTCAAATCTTGATACATCTTCGTTCCTCCGGGGTGGATAGAATAAAGAGTATCATGAGCTTCCTTGAGAATAACTTCTTTCAACTCAGAATCTGCTGGTACACAAAGGCGTCCTTTGTACCACAGAACTCCTTCTTCGTCTTCGGTGAATCCGGGTACTTTGCCTGTACCGATACGATGCTTGATTCTGTCGATACTAGCATTTCCTTTCTGCACCTCCTTGATCTGGTTGATCGAAGTGGGTTGAAGTTCTATGCTAGCTAAAAATCCTTCACTCACTAAGTCCATTCGGAAATCTTCCATCTCTTTGAGCAGGCTTGGTTGCTCCTTAAAAATCATGGAGTTCAAGTGGCACGGCAATCTGCTACCACGTTGGCTTTACCGGGGTGATAGTGAATGTCCAGATCATAATACTTGATTAGCTCAATCCATCTTCTCTGCCTCATATTTAGCTCCTTCCAAGTGAATATATACCTCAGGCTCTTGTGATCCGAATAGATCTCACAACGGTTTCCCATCAGGTAATGCCTCCATGTCTTCAAGGCTAGAACTACGGCTGCGAGCTCGAGGTCATGGGTTGGGTAGTTTTGCTGATGTTGTTTCAGTTGTCGAGATAGATAAGATATAACTTTGCCTTCTTGCATTAGCACACATACGAGACCGATCTTGGATGCGTCACAATACACGTCAAAGAGCTTCGTGATATCCGGCATGATTAAGATTGGGGCTGAAATCAATCTTCTCTTGAGTTCTTGAAAACTCGCTTCACATTTGTCCGTCCATTCAAACTTCTTGTCCTTCTTTAGCAATTGGGTCATGGGTCTGGCGATACTCGAGAATCCTTCTACGAACTTGCGGTAGTATCCCGCCAATCCGAGAAATGCACGAACATGGGTTTGAGTGTTTGGGGCTTGCCAATCTTCGACATCTTTCACTTTTGCAGGGTCAACGGCAATTCCTCCGGCTGATACAATGTGGCCGAGGAATCCTACCTCCTGTAACCAGAATTCACATTTGCTAAACTTGGCATACAACTGATGCTCTCTAAGGGTTCCAAGAATGGTCCTTAGGTGTAGCTCATGTTCTTCTTCTGATTTGGAATAAATCAGAATGTCCTCGATGAAAACAACGACAAACTTATCCAGGAAGTCCATAAAAATCTTATTCATGAGATTCATGAAATAAGCGGGGGCATTGGTTAATCCAAAAGACATGACAGTATATTTGCTTCCTTTGGTTTTGAAACTAAGTTTTTGATTCAAACGTCCAGTCTAATTAGGGTCTCCTATGGTCAGGATGGCTCTGATACCAACTTGTTAACACCCGGATTTTTAATCCCAGATGCCTGTTATGCCATACATCGCAATCCCAGGATTACCATTTTTGCAGGACATAACAGATTTGGATATCACAGTACATCATCCATTACAAACCATACATAAGATCTTACACAAATAAGGATCTCATGATCCAGTTCTTAATACAACTCAAGCAGCGGAATAACGTAATAATAAAGGTAGCGTAGGAGAAGCTCCATCTTCGGGGTCACAGCCAATGCTGACGATGGGAGATGATCCTAGTTGTCGTAACCTTCCTGGGGTCCATCATCCTGTTACTCCTCTTCATAGTCTGGCCACGGGAATAGCCAGGGAAAAAGCCATGAGTATTCTTTAAGTACTCGCAAACTAATACTAACAAGTGAAGGGGGGTTTTTGTAGTAGGACACTAAGCTCTAGGGTTGTTTTGCAAAAAGCCAGATTTACCTCTACTAAGTTCAGAAGCAGAGAAAGCTAGTTGAAATTTCATAACACCTAAGTGGGAATTTGAATTTCATATCACAACTCTGTTATGGTCAAGTCAAAGTCTCAATTCATTTCACAAGTCATTTTGAAAACATCTAACGGGGGAACAGTATGGACACTCCAACTGTCCATAGCCGCGGACGCGGCTATTCGAATAGTTTGACACTCTGCAGAGATTGTACACTTTCACCACAACATTCGATACATCCGTCAAGAAAAAATCCTGAATTTACCATACTCAGTATGCGGATAATCAATCCTAACCTTTCGATTACACGCCCTAGTATAGGAACCTCTCCTGTGAGTTTGGCCTCCAACCATGACCAACTATCATCTTGGGTACTGCACAGGTGGACAATCTTCACAAGGTAGCCTCAGCTCAGACCTTGGCCGTGAGGGAACCCATACTAAGGTATATAAGTTTCCAGTCAAGCCCTACCCAATTTTCGGGTATTGTGGTTGTACGGTAAAAATTGGATGGTATCGCATCCAGACAACCATCAATTTTATAAAGGGCTAAGGCTCATGCCTCAACATTTTCAGCACCAAAATCATCTGGTGTTCAGAAACACATGTCAAAACATCTCAGTAGAATGACTCATCATTCTATGGTTTTCATAACCATTTTCACCAAGTATTCCCATCTAAAGTTGATCAAGTTTTATGCTTAGCACTAGCATCTACAAGTGGGGTAAGTACTAGTGAGGGGCGGTAAACAAGTGGAGATTAATTAAGTTCAATCTCATGCCTTAGGATGACATCAAGATTATCTAGCTTAGGCCAAATTTAATGCTCTTTATGAAACCTTCAATTATCTTCCTACAATCTACAAGTTACTTAAGTAAACTCTAAGAGAAAGCTTTGATAAAGAAATAAAGTATAAAGCTTGCAAGTAAAACTAGGATTGGGTTATCAAGTGGGTATGATCACATATGCTTAAGGCATATAGTTGGCATGGTAACAAGCAAGTATTCGCTTGCATAGGTATCAGTATAAGCTTGCTAAGTTAATAACTTTCAAGTATTGGCTTGCTCAATCAACTAGTAGTAATTAGGCTTGCCTTGTGCAGAGCAGTGGTTGAAGTTCTCCTCGGCTTCTTCTTCGTAGTATCCTCCTTCCTCCTCGTATCCTTGGTCGGTACTAGCGTCTATAAATAAGTATGAGGTACACAATCACCAAACAATACTTAACTATTAACAATCATCACACAAAAGGGTACTATAGATGATCTAGCATCATCACTAACATTACAAGATTAAAGCCTTTGTCTTATTTATTTTATTTTTAGAAAAGTAATTTCTACTCATTGAAAAACTCCTTAAGATTTAATATTCTCCAACTTAAACATGGGATCATGTTGACACATGTCATCACCATATATTTCAGTACATGGGAATGTGATTTAAAGTGGTGTCACAATTTAATAAGGTTTAACCTTTTTATTTTAAATAATTAAAGTGACTAGAAATGCCTATGTGGCATTCCTTTATTACTTGAACATTATTTTTGTAAGTAAACCCATATGTTTTTATATATTCTGAAAGGTATGATCAAATGTGATTTTTGAGAGTTGGAATCAACTCAAAAGCTATTATGGTTGAAATTTGAAAAATGTTTGAATGCAGAAAAGCTTCTGACTTGTTATTTTTACCAAGGTTGATCTATAGATCCAAATGATTTGAATCCAACGGGCTTGGGTTAAGCATTTCAGTACCATTCTAACAAAATTAGTTTCATGCAATTTGGTTCACTGAATCGAGTTGGGTTGATTTTTGAAACTAGGTACAAAACTGAGTTTGAATTAAAAAGGAAAATTCTAAATTCAAACGACTGGGCTGCGCGGGAGATGCTAATGGGACAGCCCAGTGTCACTCCGCAGCGCGTGGCTCAGCTGACAGGGGGGTTCCACCCGTCAGTGGCTCATAACACGCGAAGCGGTACGGGGCGATCTCGGCCGCACGATCTAAGTCTAATTGAACGGCTACGGCTCATCGTCCACGTCGGGCAGCGCCGGCGAGACAGAACCCTAATGCGGCAGGTGGGGGTCGTGGGAGGCTCACCGGGGCTCAGGCGAGGGTCGTCGATGGGGGCAAACCACAAAGTCGACGACGGCGAGCTCAGGGATGGTCGAGGCAGCTCCGGGGGTGGTCGAAATCAACGGTTCCCTTCTTCTCCAGAGGCGGCATGCTCCGGCGCAATTCCGGTGAACTGCTGCTCCTCGTGCTCTGGCTAGGGGGTGGAATGATCAGTGAGGTGAGGGGAGTGGGATGGTGTGCTTCAATCGGCTGGGGGTCGCCTCCTTTTATAGGCTCGACGGCGAGACCGAGAGGGATGGGCAGGCGACGGTGGCGACACGGCTACGGGTGGCTAGAGGCATGGCTGAGGTTGGCGATCGACGGGCGGTCTCCTGGCGATGCTCTAAGACTTGAATGCGAGCTTAGGGGCGGTGGCAATTGGTCGGGAACAGGCGGTGCTCTACGAGGCAGAGGCGGCGAACTCCGCGGCAAGCGGTGGCTACAGGGTACGGGCGATGAAACGGACATGTCTGGTGGTCTCCTGGGACGGTGGGGTGCACGCTGGCGGCGGCAAGGGCTCGAGGTGGTCGGGTTACGTGGGAACGGCGCGTGCTCTGGGGTGCGCGTCGGCATGGTCGACAGCGGCGCGGGCGCGGCGTTCCTGGCGGTTCTGGTCTCTGTCTTCGAGCTAGGGCTGGTCGAGAGGGGGCGGTGAGGCATGGGCTGCATGCTAGACAAGGTGGGCACGGCTAGTTCTTCTCCTAGCTTGCTGTCCACACTGGGGTGACATGGTGAGGCTCGGCCTGCTCACCATTGATGGCATTGGCAAGCTCACAGTGGTGCTAGAGGTTAGTTAAAGGTGCTAGATTATCTACTAAGGCTAGTTGCAACCAGAGAGGGAACAAGGTTGGCCAAAACACTGCTCAAAATAGTGTTTGTGATTTGGTTGATTTGAATCTGCAAGCTGTTTGATGAAATGGCCGCAAGAAATTTATTTTTGAATTTTGAAAAAAAAATTGGTGGGTGTGCTAGGCATGTGTTGAGAATTCTATGGGTGCTTGGGTTTTAAAAATTGAGCTTGTTTGCGTGGTTTTTAAAATAGTGGGATCTTCTCATATGAGATAGATTCAATTTTAAACTGTCATTTAAACTTAGCATTTGAATGTTTTTAGATGATCACAAATTGGGTCTTGATACCTTATTATGAGTACTAACAAGGGGTGCAAAGATCCATACATGTTTCTGTTGACTTTTGAAAATTAGAGATAGCCAAAGTAGGCATGGGAGTTAATTTGGCCAAAGTGACCATTCACTTAATTTATTCATTTTGAGTTGTTTGTCTTTGGAAAAAGTTTGGGAATTGTTTAGATGATGTTTATTTCACCTAAGGATCATTTTTCAAGCAAAGAAACACAGAACCATGGAAATTTAAAAGAATCCAAATTTTGAATACACACATATGAATGCTTTCATATTTTAGTTGGAAAAGTTTTTGTTAACCCTAATTTTGATGATTAGAGTTTGATGAGTTTAATATTTTTGGGATGTTACAATAAATTACCTAGGGTTATTTTGTAAAATTTTGTCTATCTGCCATCAGTGAACTTGGTCAAATAGTCTCAGAGTTTGATTTAGAAGGGGAATCATCAATAGCTTAGGGAACAAACCTCGCCAGAGATTTCGATTTCGGGGGTTCAAACCGCCCAACCTCTACAAGAAGTTCAAGGTTTGGAATAGACCTTTTCTATTCCCTCCGGTCCAAATTAATTGACCCAAGTTTTTTAGATTCGGATGTATCTAACACTAAAACATGATTAGATATATCCGAATCTAGACAAATCTAAGTCAATTAATTTGGATTGGAGGGAGTATTTAATTTGATACCGAATTGAGTGCATGCACTTGTGACGTCACACCAATATGATTTGGACCTGTTTGGTCCATATATGTCTTAATAGATGATTTAATTTTCTCTATCATGAATATTATTTGGAGGTTCTATGTGAATAGTCAAGACATACGTTTCTTTTTTTTCTTTTTTCAAAAAGACATAAAACCATTTATTATGTGAAACTAGCTCATACAAGAAAATACATGACCACGTGTCATACCTCTTGGCCGCCGCCTCCTCTCCTGACTTAGCCTTGGCATCTTCGCCTCCTCCATATCTATGGATGAATTTTTAATAAAAGTAATCTATTATCTATTATATACTAAAAGCAATATATGATTGTGTTTAGAGGCATCAAGTTGATCCACATCATCTCAATTATATTGACAGTTGGATTTAAAATTTAAGGTGTGATTAATTTACCGGATTAGTACATCACGTAGAAGGCAGTCTCGAACATGTCATGAGGCCCTCCCATACACGATTAGTTTTTCTACATATACCTTCGTCATCTCCAATCTAACCTAGCTAGAGAAAATATCAGACTCGCGCGCCTTGCATGTCCTCCAAGCACATCGGCGGCTCGCGAGTTCACATCTATGTCTTCAGCTGGATAACCATGACGGCCGCACTCCGTTCATGCGCCGACGTCGACTGCGCACCGTGTTGTTTGAGTTCAGGTCGGTGTCCTTGGCCAACCATGATTACTATACGCCGGACATGCAAGGTCGGTCCAAGACAGTGTCAGATACATCCTCAGATTTTAAATTTGCATCATGCATTTAATAATTCTATAGCAAACAGTCAGGTACGAGATCGGTCCAAAGGCTGGCCTTGAATGCAGTTGATCAGGGACATGCCTCACGCTCAGATCCCAGAGCTAGCTACTTGCACTTGACTAGGTATCTATGTTGATACTTCTTAATCTATTCTTGCATAATATTGGACTATAGGCTTATAAACCATACAACCTCTAGAATTTTACGAGCCACTGAACTATATGGGCTTATAAACCATGACTATATGCATATGGCAATATCCAAGAAAAATACGCACCGCATGCAATTCATGGACTACGGGTGTTTACGTGACGTAATTCCATGGCACATAAATTGTAAATTATGATTTCATTTTTGTTGCTCAACATGCACGATACCCTTGAAAAAGTAATGGATGTGTGTTGCCGAAGAGGAGGAAACACCAGTGTACTCGAAATTATATATGAAGAAATGAAATTTACAAGAACGGATTGGTATGCTCGATTCACACCGACTACTTTATTTTTACGTCAAACATTGGACATACCATTTAGCACTATATAGCCGTTACGCGTTTCATCCTTCAAATAGGCATATGAATCTCAATTATTGTTTCCAACTATAGATATTTTCGTGTTAGGTGGAATAACAGTATACTAGAAACTTAAAAGAAGCAACGGGTATAGTAAAAATTCACAGCAAGAAATATTTATGTAGAAAACAATTCTTGATTTCTCTCAGGAACCTCGGTATATATACCTTATGGCACTATCTAGAGATTACGATACATAATTCATATCCGTTGAGTAGTGTGTATAAACACCTTTATAGTTGATTTGTGTGTATAAACATCTTTATATATCTTTTCCATACCAGTTCATGCTTACCAATAGGATAAGACACAATAGCAAAAAAGTTAGTTTCACTCCTATATCTATACTACTCTATCAAAAATCTGCTCCCTCAATCTATCTATTATATACTAAAAGTAAAGTAATATAAGGGGTTGTTTCGAAGCACCACGTGGATCCACATCATCTAAATTATTAGGACAGTAGGATGTATTATCTATGGCTAGGATTTAATAGGAAAACCAAAATTATCGTAACACATAATTTAATTACATGTTTGATTGGACGTGCCAGCTGACACAATGTCTATGCAAGGTCCGTATCCAAACCATAGTCATAGGAGTCTCTACCAGTTCAGGGATGCTCTACTCTCATGCACGCACATAAATAATATCGGATTTGCTAGTTTTTAGGCGCTTGAGAACTTATTAGGTCTCAGCCACCTCTTTCGTCATTGGATTTACCTCGCGATTCGTGTAACGTGAGACTTTCACATGAGTTGTAACTAGGTTGTAACTGAGATTTTAATGAGTTGTAACTGGGTTACAACTGAAAATTAGTATAAATTATATAAGTTGCAACTAGATTGCAACTGAGAATTAGGATAAATAAAAGAATGATGTCAGCGATTTTAACAAAAAAGTTCTCATGCGCCTGAGATCTAGACACTTCCAAATAATATATAGTACGGATCTTTTCTGGTCTGCCCTCTTCTAACGCACGCCGCAACCGCTAGCATCGATGCCCTCGGCGTACCGGACCTCTTCCTTCCAAGTTACCCTCCTGACACATGCTGCAGCGATTAGCCTCGATGCCCTTGGATGACATGCATGCACAACAGCAGGTGAAGTTTCAATCTTGCCTCACGTCTAAGCGATGCGACACTAATCCAAAATTCTGTCTGATGTACAAGTGCATGTGATTTGTATCTTTAGTTTTTCTGTCTCTTAATTTCTGATATATATACAACATACAATCTATAGTGCCAACTGTCAAGATGGGTTGATCAATTTGACTCGATTGCTTGGCATATTTCCCAACTGGAGGACACATAAACGTGGTTGGCAGTACAACAAGTCAGGATGCTTTCTCCACGTGATCTGTCATATATGAAGAATGTCTATAGCCTAGATAACATGTTAATTTTTTTGTATCTAGCATATTTGACTATTGAAAGTTGCATAGATTTTTACCATTTGGTAATACAAGATAATTAATAATTAAGACTATGGACCTGATTTGTTGAATCATAAGAAGAGATTCATCTTACCCTCTATCGCGATCATCCATCTAGAGGGGCAGTGCAAATTATATGTGTAGTTAGTGTGGTGTAGGGTTGTGTCTTCATAATTACTACACTTGCGCTGATAATTAATCCATCTCCTTCAGAAAGGTGCAGAGTACTCAGTGTGTTACTTCTAGCAAATATAAATTAATACATGAGTTTAGTTATGTCCCTGAAAAGTATCTATAGATAGAAAATCCATGTTTAGTAAAATAATTTTGATGATTGAGGTACAGTAATACAGTTACTTTTGTGAGGGAAAAATAATGATTTGATGTATAATATTTTTCACAGACTTAACTTCGTTGGATCATTATCATGTGCTATCCTATGAAACCGTGTCATATTATTCTGTTGTGTATATTAATCAGAATTAGTTTCTTTAGATCATAACCATTATGTTAGCTCATGTAATGTGTTATTGGTCCTCCAATACTCTTCATCTCAGTTTGTTCACAAAAATCAAGTAGAATGTAGGCAATCATAAAAGTTTCTACAAAATAAGCCGATCGGATGACGCACATCCTCATTTCCTCATAGGTATTTGCAAGGTTTACAATTTTTTGTCGTTATTGATCATGGTATGTTTTTATTACATGGGAATCGGTACATTAGAGTCAATACAAAGAAGAAAGATCATGTTTGGCGTGTTTGAAGAGAAACATATATCCATGGAAGGAGAGCAAGATGGCAGCGAGGGTTGCTTCTCATCTAAGAGGTTGTATGGTCGTTGCGATCAGCTAGGGGAAGCCTTGCATGATTTGTCTGATGAGGATACTAACGCACACACATTGTTCTTATCCACGGAGTTTTACTAAATCGTAAGATTCTTGGAAATTTTGATGAAAAACAGAACAACCAAGTTTCAGTGTCTTAAAGGTCTACATGCCGTTCACTCTACTAAGATTAAACAAATATAATCTTAGACTACATGTGGGTCAGATTAACTTTGGTGCACATTTGTAAGTGAACGATATAAAATGATTATTCACACCAATAATAAAATAATAATACAAACGTAGAGAAAGAGGAACGTTTATTTAGTAAACCTGGTCAAGTGAGATTTGGGAGATTATCCGAGGATACAATATTTTATTCCACGAAAGAAGTATCATGAAAATTCTTGATTTAAGTTCAAGTAATAAACTAATAAAGCTTAGTCAGGACTACTCAACTAGCCTAAAAATAACCTCCCTTTAGTGGGAGATTTTTTTTTCAAAATTTCTATATGTTTGAAGGTTAACTTAATTGAACAAGTCAAGAAATTCTATTTGCTCACAATCACAAGGAAGTTTTCCACTACCTCGCCTCAGCCTAAGCAAAAGAAAAAGAAATCTAAGAGACATACCCGAATAAAGAAAAAACATAATAGTAATCTTTGATGAATTAAGGAAAAAATTATTCTTTTGATACAAGAAAAATTGACACAAGAAAAAGGCAATTAAAAGGCTTGCAATCCCTCGAAAAGGAAGAAATTCTTCTATTTTTCTCACCTTTGCCTTGGATTCGATTCTCTTTGTTTTCATGAGATAGAAATGAGGAATTCCAAACAATTTGTAAACAAAAATTCTAAACAAAACATGGATTTCAAAAATAGATCATAGATGATTCTAGCAATTAGTTTACAATGAGGCAGGTGAGGCAAGTAGAGTACATGCCTGTTTGTTTATAAAAAAATATTTGATTGTAGAAAAATTCTATGCTTTTTTCTCTTTGGGATATATGAATAGATAAAACGGATTATTGTATATAATCATGCACCAAACGACAGGGAGAATAGAGTTCCTGATATCTATTAGCGAGCATACGACAATTGATCTAGCCTATGTCCACATTGCTGCATAGTTATGTTAGTATCATCAAAACATCACATCTAACTACAAAAATATACACGAAGGAAATAAGTACCAATATCTTTATGTTTTTCCAAAAAAATATTTATTCTTATTCTTGGCAAATGTAATCATATACTAAATAAATACGAGAGTTATAACTACAGGAATGTGTCCACATAAAAGAACCGTGTATTCTACAACGAAGAATGTGTTAAATAGGAGAAAAGATATCCACGTATTATGAAAAGGATGCTTCATACCAGAGATGATGCCTTGCGAGGGCCACTGTGCTAGTGTTTTCAAATATTAGATTAGTATTTTGGTTGTCATCTTCTTTTTGACCTCTGTAACATTCCAAAAATATTGATCAAGGATTATCAATTTTCAATCACCAAAATTAGGGTTAACAAAAACTTTTGTTAATTAAAATCTTATGAATGCATGTGTGTATGTGATGATTGTATGAATGCATGAATGGACTTGTGTGATTGTGGTGAATAGCAAGGAATGATTTAAAGATGAAAACAACATCATCTAAATCAAATCCAAGAAGAAAAAATCAAGAGAAAGTCAAAAACAAACAAAATGAGCTAATGGTCATTTTTGCCAATCTTGCTCACTAGGCCACTTCAAGTGTTTCTAGTCCAAGATTTCAAACAGAAACAATTCCATTTTTTTTCACCCCTTGCTAGACCAAGTAAAAGTGAACCCAGTCCCACCTTGCAAACTCATAGAAACATTTGGCAACTTGATTCAAATGACAATTCAAAATTGAATCTATATCATATGTGAAGATCACCATTTCTCAAAACCCAACCAAACCAGTTCACCTTGACCATTCCAAGCAACCAGAGACTATATGGTATGTCACTAGTACACCCACCAAGTTTCACTAAAAAATTCAAATTAAAATCTCTTGCGGCATTTCATCAAACACCTTGCAAACACAAATCAAATGAAACATAAAACACTATAGTGAGCAGAGTTGTGCCTAAATTGTCTCCTTTGTAGCTCACATCACACTCTCAGTAGATCATCTAACTCATTTAACATGCCCTAGCTCACTGTAAGCTTGACATTGTCATCAATTGTGACCATGGTCGAGCCCAACTTGCCACCCCAATATCGACAGCAAGCTAGGAGCCTCACCAAGCCTAGCCACCTTGTCTAGGACACAAGCCACCGTCCACCGCCAACCCCTGTCCAGTGCCCAAGCCTTGCCAGCCCCTGGACCACCCAGAAAAAGCGCGCCCAGCCTCTGCAAGCATGCCGAGAGCGCGCCAGAGCGCCGCGCTCGACACACGAGCACAGACCGTGCCCCACCCTCGCCGCTTGCGTGCATGATTACCACCACCCCAGGAACCGTCCGGCCATGCCCGTTCATCGCTGCGCGACCAGGAGAGCCCGTGCGCCATTAAATTTCCCGCCGGACCTGCCCAGAGCATCACAGTGTTCTGACCAATTTGCACCATCCATGCCTCGCCACCATGTCGTTGAGCTTCACCAGGAGGCAGCACACCGTCCCCTACCCCCAGCCATGTCGTTAGCTCGCTGTGCAGACAACCATAGCGAGCTCCACCGCACCCTTCAGTCCCCTCTTTGCACTATAAATAGAGGCCTTCCCCGTTCGATTTCAGCACACCATCTCACTCTCCACCTCTCATTGATCACACCTACTCATCCCTGAAGCAAGGCGAGCACCAGGTGGCCGGAATTTCGCCGGAGTCTGCCACGGAGGAGAAGAAGAGGAGTCGTCGATTGGAGCCGCCCTAGGAGGAGCCAACGGTACCAGGAGGATCGTCGTTGCCGACTTCGTCGTTCGCCCCCATTGCCGACCATCGCCGGAGCCCCGGTAAGCCCCCACTGGCCATGCTAGGGTTCGACCTCGCCACATTCTGTTCAGACGTGGACGATGAACCTCAGCCGTAGATCTAGCTTCTAATCCTACGGCCCAAATCATACCGTACCCCTTCCCACCCCCTGTCTTGCTGACTGGTGGGGACAGCCACTTAAACCCGCCCGCGTGCGCGCTGTGCGCAGTGGGCCGGCCCAATTACACTCCCGCGTGACCCAGTACTAGAAAGGTATTGAAATTCTTAATCCAAGCCCGTTGGATTCAAATCATTTGGAATTATAGATCACCTATAGTAACAATAACAAGGCAGAGACTTTTCTGCATTCAAATTTTTTTCAAAATTCAACCATAAAAGCTTTTGAGTTGATTCCAACTCTCAAAAATCACATTTAACAAGACCTTTCTGAATATATAAAAATATCTAGGTTTACTTGCAGAAATATTGGACAAGTAATAAAAGAATTCCCATAGGCATTTCTAGTCACTTTATTTAATTAAAATAAAAAGGTTAAACCTTATTAAATTGTGACACCACTTTAAATCACATTCCCAAGTACTGAAATATGTGGTGATGACATGTGTCAACATGATCCCCTATTTTAGTTGGAGAATATTAAATCTTAAGTAGTTTTTCAATGAGTAGAAATTACTTTTCTAAAATAAAATAAATAAAACTAGTTCCTTAATCTTTGTGATATTTGTGATGACGCTAGATCATCTAGTGTAAGCCTTTGTGTGCTAAATAGAGTAGTTAAGAATTGGTTGGTGATTGTGTACCTCGTATTTATTTATAGACGCTAGTACCGACCAAGGATACGAAGAGGAAGGTGGATACTACGAGGAGGAAGCAGAGGAGAATTTCAACCACTGCTCTGCACAAGGCAAGCTACTAACTGAGCAAGCTAACACTTGCAACTGTGAAAACTATATAACCTATGCAATGCATTATACATGCATTAGTTCCACCACTTGATTATACCAATTGATGATACCCAATCCCAGTTTTACTTGCAAGCTTATTTATTTTATTTCTTTATCAAAGCTTTCCTTTTGTGTTTTACTTAGTGAATTGTAGATTTTATAAATATGTTTAAAGGTAGCATAAAGAGCATAAAACTTGGCCTAAGTTCGATAATCTTAATGTCATCCTAAGACATGACATTGAACTTAGATCATTCACACTTGATTACCACCCCTCATTAGTGTTTACCCCCACTTATAGATGCTAGTGCTAAGCATAAAACTTGATCAAGTTTAGATGGGAATACTTGGTGAAAATGGTTATAAAAACCTTAGAATGATGAGTCATTATACTGAAATGTTTTGACATGTGTTTCCGAAACCAAATGATTTTGATGATGAAAATGTTAAGGCATGAGCCTTAGCCCTTTATAAAACTGATGGTTGTCTGGATGCGATACCAGTCCAAAATTTACCGTACAACCACAATACCCGAAATTTGGGTAGGGCTTGACTGAAAACTTATATACCTTAGTGTGGGTTCCCTTGCGGCCAAGGATTGAGTTGAGGCTACCTTGTGAAGATTGTCCACCTGCGCAATACCCAAGATGATAGTTGGTCATGGTTGGGAGGCCAAACTCACAAGAGAGGTGCCTATACTAGGGCGTGTAATTGAAATGTTCGGATTGATTATCCGCATACTGAGTATGGTAAATTTAGGATTGTTCCTGACGGATGTATCGAATATTGTGGTGAAAGTGTACCACCTCTGCAGAGTGTCAAACTATCCAGTTCCCAAGCCTTGCCAGCCCCTGGACCACCCAGAACGAGCGTACCTAGCCTCTCTGCAAGTATGCCGAGAGCGCGCCAGAGCGCCGCGCTCAACACGCGAGCATAGACCACGCCCCACCCTTGACGCTTGCATGCGTGATCACCATCGCCCCAGGAACCTCCCGGACATGCCCGTTCGTCGCCGCGCGACTAGGAGAGCCCGTGCGCCATTAAATTTCTTATCGGACCCGCCCATAGCATCGCAGCATTCTGACCAATTGGCATCGCACCACCTCTGCAGAGTGTCAAACTATTCGAACAGCCGTGTCCGCAGTTATGGACAGTTGGAGTGGCCATACTGTTCCATCGTCAATTTTTTTCAAAATGACTTATAAAATGAATCATGACTTTGACTTGACCACAACAGGGTTGTGATATAAAAATTCAAGTTCCCATTTAGGTGTTATAAAACTTTCAACTAGCTTTCTTTGCTTCTGAACTCAGTTAAGATAATTCTGGATTTTTGCAAAACAACCTAGAGCCTAGTATTTCCTACTAAAAACCACTTCACTTGTTAGTCTTAGTTTGCGAGTACTTAAAGAGTACTCATGGTTTTGTCCCTGGCTATTCCCGTGGCTAGACTATGAAGAGGACTATCAGGAGGATGCACCACAGGAAGGTTACGACAACTAGGATCATCTTCCATTGTCGGCATTTGCCTATGACCATGAAGATGGAGTCTCGCCCACGCTACCGGCCGCTGCTTGAATTGTATTAAGACTGGATCATGAGATCCTTATTTGTGTAAGACCTTATGCATGGTTTGTAATGGATGATGTACTGTGCTATCCAATCTTTTATGTCTTGCAAAAATGGTAATCATGGGATTGCGATGTATGGCATAACAAGCATCGGGGATTAAAAATCCGGGTTATGACAAGTTGGTATTAGAGCCATCCTAACCATAGGAGACCCTAGTTTAGAATGGACGTTTGAATTAAAAACTTAGTTTCAAAACCAAGGAAGTGAGTATTTATGAAAACTTATTATCATTCTTATCACTTAGATTCTTTCATGAAAATTCATGTTCCTCAAAAATTCTTGCAAACTTACATAATATTTGACACACTTGATCACTGTACTAACTTACTCATCGTACATTCTTATAGATGGACGTGAAGTATAGCAAGTTCTATCAGTTGGGAAGTGGAGGAGATCTCATCTTTGAGCATGAGTTGGACCAGCTTTTGGAACTTCTGGAGCGCCCGCACCCCGAGTTCTTCAGATATCAGCTCAACGTTCAGGAAGGAGAGGAATTGCAATGGCTAATTTTGCAAGTCTCCGAGGAAAGATTGAAGCCCCCACCTTAGAGGGAATTCAGTTCACCTTGAGAGAGAACAACTGGCTCGATGGACTTGCTAGGTCCATGCAGGAAGCTCTTGCCCATCTGTGTGGGCAGAGTATCAATCAGATCAAGGGTACCTGCTTTATGTTCTTCCCAAGGCATGATGTTATGGGAAAGCCACTAGAGGCACCATATCACCCTGAGTTGAAGAACCAAGTGTACCACCTCACCTTCATGATGTATGACCGACAGAAGGAGTTGGACAATGCCCGCTCCTACGCCAACCACAACTATGCCATCGCTGTCAAGAAGGATCAGACCATTGCCATGCTGGTGAAGGATCGCCAGTCTCGCCGCCTTCAGCTTGATAAGAAGGAGCGCATCATTTCCCGCCTTCGTCACAGGATCACCGACTTGGAGGAGACCGTCCACGAGAGGGACATGCAGCTTGAGGAGAGGGAGAATGCAGGGGAGAACCTCCGTGGAGACCCCTACTCTTATCTCAGTGATGATGATGACTTTCTAGAGGATCAAGCCATGGACTTCTTCACCGATGAGGATGACTTCGCCTTCATTGATGATGATTATGAGGATGATGAGGACACCGATTCCGAGGAGTATTAGCACTTGAGCACTAGAGTTAGTGAAGTTGTATCCAGTCCCACTGTATCGTAGTTTCCTAGAATGGTTCTTAAAACCATCTGTTTTCCTTGTTGTGGTGTGTGTTTGTATCGTGTGCTATGAATGAATGAATGAAAAGCATGTTGCTAGAAAAATCTGAGTCAAACTTCAAAAACTTTTCAAAAACCAAACCCGAACCTTAGAAATTTCCCTCTTGTCTCATGATCTATCTCAATCTTCAGATGCCTCGCGAAGGACGCACTTCGTCCCCTGACCCAATGTTGCAGATCTTGCAAATGTTGGTTTTTGACCGTGAAGCTGAAAGAGCCGAATGTCAAGAAAACTTAGCCACCCTTCAATAGATAGCTCAGATAGCCAACAACAACCAAGGCCATGGAAATCAGGACAACCATGGATCAAAGCTCAAGAACTTTCAGAATACTAATCCACCTATCTTTAATAAATCTGAATATCCGCTAGATGCCGATGATTGGCTGCAAACCATGGAAAACAACTTGGAAGTTTGTATCACCCCGGGTAAAACCACTACTAGAAAATCGCATGTCTTTTCTCTATGTATCATCATGACACCTGCATGCATATTGTTTGTTTAAAAACTATCTTGCTAAAAGTGTATTTTGTCTTCTAGATATTCCCCCTTTGTTCAAACTAAAACCATCGGTCCGTCTGGATCCTTTACTTTGTCTAAAATATTTATCAAAATACTATTTAAAACAAACTAAATAAATAAAAACATATCCATTTAAAAAACTGGGGAGGCAGACAACTGGCCAGGCCCAATGGACCGACCGGAGTCCACCTGCAACTCAGCAAAATAAACCCTAAACTAACCTTCCCTCAAACCCTAACCCTATCTGCCCAACCACCCTGCCGCCGCCAACCATCCACCCGCGTGCGCGCGCATCCGCACCCAAACCCCGCACCCGACCTGATCAACCCTCCCGTCACGTCTCCCCAGCTCCACACGCTCCCCATGAACCCCGTTCCATCCCGCGTCCCCCACCCCTGTCGCCTTCCTCACCTTCTGCCTGCCTCAATCCCGAGCGTCGCCACCAGATGTACCCCTGCCTCCCTCTCGCCTTCCGCGCGCCCCTACAGGTAGACGCCCCGCTGCCTGGCTTCGTCCTTGACACCCTTCCTTCCCATCTTCCTCCGCCGTTGGGGATCCTCCCGCCTTCCCGCGACCGAGACCCAAGGCACCATCGACGGTCGCCCTCTCCTCTGCAAGTCCCAGCGTCGAGCTCGCCCTGTCCTCTGTTCGCCCGACGCACTGGCTCTCCTCTCCGGCCTTAGTCTCGCGCCCTCACCTCCCAGTGTGGCTCCTCTAGGCCCCGCCGCTAGCGTCGGCAGCCGTGTTGTTGACCCCTACAGGCGCGCCTCCTGCCGTCCCTTTGCGTCCGGCCGCCGCCGCCACTGGGGGAACTCCTCGTTGTTCCTCTCCTCACTGACATCGCCCCATCATCCCCTACGCCTTCCTCATTGGCTCGCGTCGCTGGAGCCTCCCAAGGCCACCGCTCTGCCTCTGTCCCGTCGGGGCCGCCCCAACACGTTCGAGCTGGTTCCTCTGGTTGCAGTTGAACGACCTTGCGTGAGCCCCTGGTGGCCTGGTCACCTTTTTCTCCTGCCGAGACGGGACTGCTAGTGATGTACATCCGTGGAGCTCTGGATGTGCAGTAGTAGTGCTGGTGGACGTAGTGGTGTGATGTTGCATCGTTAAAGGCCGTATGAGGATGTATGTGCAGAGTTGGTGGTGAACTATGATGATGGTGATGCCACCCAAACAGTACTGAAACCCCTCGAGAGTGCTATTCCCTTTGGCTCGTCAAGCTCTCCTTCCCGGAGGCGTAGAAACAAGATCGTCAACATGGACTCGAAGACCCGGATTTCGAAGCCCGTTCCTGGATCCGAAGCCTAGATCTGGCATCGAGACTGAACCCGAACCCACCCCGAACCAAGATCTTCGAACCCCGATGTGTGACCCCTAATCCCCTATATTTTTATAACAGGATATATAAACTTGTTGCATATGAATCATTCATACTCGCATGCATATTGTGGGTGTTTGGGGCTATTTGTTGATTCACCTAATAATTAAACATGGAGACCATACGCGGGCTTTTTATGTCTTAGTTTGGCTCCATTTAAATTAGCGTAGCGAACCGATGCCATGTTTCGACTTGTTAAGACAACATTTAAATTGAGGGGTATCTAAACAACATGAACTTAATAATTAATTGACGGGACTCTGGTTCCGCTTAATATGGCCGAATTGCACCGCACCCTTGCCATGTCATGTATCATATCATGATCATGCCAATTCTTCCGCATTAGTTGTATTTGTTGTATCGCTTGTTCCTTTTAGTGTTTTGCTTCTTCCCGGATAGGAAGATGAGATGTTGTGCTTCGGTTATGAAACTTCAGCAATGTTTTCAGGCGAGCAATCTCCCTCTTTCTACCTATCTTACTTTTATAGTATTTATTCCCTCCTGTTGATCTATTGCTATCTGTGTTGCGATGCTATAGATTCCGTACCCCGTTATACTTCCCTGCAGCCCTTATATTTCCATGGACACATCCTATTACCTGTTGTTTGATAGATAGTCGGCCTTGTGAGTCATAGTTGCTTGTGCAGGTGATGTGTCGCATCGTTGATCTTCCACAGTTGTTGGAGTAATGCCGCATGTTTAATATTGGAGATGATCATGGCTTTAATCACCGTTTCATAACTAAAATTGAAGTAGGTAAATAATGCAGAGGCACAGGTGGAAAATAGATGTTATTCGGTTTTTAACCGTCCACTTGTGTCCCGTAGGACCCCGAGTACTTGATGCCTGTTCTTTGAATATTCACACCTATCCGCATGTGGGACCATGCATCCCCCTAACCCTAGCTTGAGTCATATTTAATTCCTTGGGGCCACAAGTAGTTTGGGGATTTATTACTATCCTGTACTTATGCCATGTTTTACTGCTTTATTTACGATTGCGCGTGGAGCGCCTGTACTGTTTTGGAACCAACGTGGAATGTTTTCGCGGTATCGATAAGCCCAGTCACACTTTCGGGTTTCCAGTCGTTTACAACCATTGTCACAAACCTCTGGGTCCGTCTTGGAGCCGGCCAAGTTGGTCGCGGGTAGCTTAGTGGGGTGGCCCCCTGAAATCAAATATGAATCTGGCGAATGTTCTGTCATGATGCCTCTTTGTTTTTAATTTGGTTTTTCCCGAGGTTGATCGTGCGTGTGTTGCTATTTGTGCCCCCTGCAGGGTAAAATTTTCTGAAAGCCGTGTCCACGGTTATGGACGACTTGGAGCACAGTATCTCGATCATAGACAACTATAACTAAAGTTGTGCTATAAATTTGACTTTATACTGACTAGTAATCAGCTTCACTACAACGGAATGGCTAAATAAAAGTACCAACTACTGCTGGGTTTTGGGATGCCTTATTCTATATGTATCTGACTAATAAGTATTGCAACTACAACAAAATGGTTAACTAAAACTGCCCACTGTTTATAATATCAGGATGACTCATGCTATCTATATCTGACTAGTAATTGCCACAACTATAATGGAATGAATAAAACTGCCAACTGTGTGAGTTCCTCGGTTGACTTCCTCGTTTGGTCTCGAGGGGGAAATACCAGGATGGGTATGCTTGGTGATAGTTTCATGTTGGATCCGAATAGGTCTTTCTTATCCCTATCTGATAGTTGCCAGTTGTATTGAGTCCCTATAGGTTGTTTAGTGCATGCTGCGCTGCCGCCTCACTCCACCATACCTATGTAGGCGAGGACCGCTGAATTCTAGTCTCGCCGTGAACTGGCCTCAGTACTGACCGCTCTCTTTTTCCTTTGCCCTTTGTCGGCACCCCTTTTGTTTAAGCAGGTTCTGAGATCAACGTCGTTAGCAGGGTTACCCTTCCGGCTTGGCCTGGGCAGGGTTATGGACGCCATTGGTTATTCTTCATTGCTCTTAGCCCCATTTGCATCTTGTCCATAGTCGGACGCTGTATCATTTTCAAGTTGATTTGGGATCTTTGTATTGTGTATCTGTATTCTTGACTCATGGAGTCGTTGTTGTATATATCTGTTCTGCGGGTTCCATCGTGGACTAATGTGTAATGGTATTACTTCGTTTTCCACCCGCACACAAGTGCCTGGTGGGCACCTTTGAATCGTTTCTATGCGGGTTTGGTGGGAATCGCTAAGACTTGCATAGGGCCGATTCTGAGGGTGTTACAAAGTTGTAGGAGTGGAAGCCAACGAGAATGTACTATTTGCCACCCACTATCTGGCCGGAGATGCAAGAGCTTGGTAGAACAGCGTTCACGCCATGAATGGAGGACAAATGATGACTTGGGATGAATTCAAACTCAAGTTTAGCAGAACTCATGTGCCATCGGGTTTGATCAAGAGGATGAGAGATGAATTCGGAGAATTGAAGCAAGGGATGATGACTGTAGTTGAGTACCTTGACAATTTTTTGTCATTGGCTAGGTATGTACTGGATGATATTGACACCGATCCCAGGAAGAAAGAGAGATTCTTTGGATGGTTTGCATGCTGAGATGTAGACAATGTTAGTCAACATTCCGTTTGCTGATATTGAAGCTTTAGTGGATTCTGCCATTTAGATGGAAGGCAAGATCAACCAAGCCAATGAGAACCACAAGCGTCGAATGATGCATCAACCAGGAACCCACCATACCCCAAAGTATCGCCCCAACCCGTCTACAGGATTTGCCCCAAGAAACAATAGACCCCCGATGAACCGTCCAACCTATCCCAACCGTGGAAGAGGAAACCCAAGGCCCGGAGGAAACCACAACAACAACCCCGGTAACTCCAGCAATTCAATCGTGCACCGCCGAAGTTCAACAACAACAATGTTGCCACCAACACCAATACTGCCCCAAGAACTAGAAGTAATGCCGTGCCTGTTGCAGCAAAGTACATGTCCCAAGTGACTTTTTATGAATGTGGAACCAAGGGTCACTACTCCAATGAGTTCCCCAAGAAGATTGCCGCAGCCCCCAATGTGAATGCCCCAGCTCAGCAACAGTGTCATGTTTAGCCTGGAAGAAGATTTGCCTCAGGGAATTCACTCAACCGCAACGGCCGTCTGTTTCTCATGAATGCTGAAGAAGCCCAAGAAGTGCAAGATGTCGTGCTGGGTATGTTTTCTGTTAACTCAGTACTTGCAAGAGTGTTGTTTGATTCTAGAGCATCGCACTCGTTCGTTACCAAAGAATTTGCATGCACTAGTAAGATTCAACCAACAAAATTGAAGCATGTTATGATAGTTCAAATACATGGTTCAAGCACAAAAGCTAGATAAATTTGCAAGGCCGTACCTATCCGCATCCAAGGCATAGATTTTTATGCTAATCTAATAGTACTCGGAACTAAAGATTTGGAAGTAGTACTAGGAATGGATTGGATGTCGAAACATAAAGGATTAGTCAACAGTGCCAAGAAGGCCATAGCCATGACCAGTACAGCCGGAATATCAGTAGAGCATGCATCTGAAACCTTGCCCGACCAATTAAAGTGCAACAAGAGTCTAGCCCAACCAACCATTGACCAAGTCAGAATAGTATGTGAATACACCGATGTATTTCCATATGTTTTGCCCGGTATGCCCCCAGATCGGGATATCGAGTTTATCATTGAACTAATCCTTGGAACCGGACCCACAGCCCAAAGACCATACAATATGAACCCGTATGAATTAGTTGAGCTGAAAAAGCAACTGGATGCTATGCTGGATATAGGACTGATTCAACCAAGTGCGTCGCCAAGGAGATCACCTGTTTTATTTGTGGACAAGAAAGATGGTGGTAACCGTTTGTGTACATATTATCGGAAGCTGAATGATGTCACCATCAAGAACAAGTACCCACTGCCAAAGATAGAAGACCCGTTTGACCAGTTGACTGGTGCCAAAGTGTTTTCTAAGATTGATCTTAGAACTGGTTATCATCAATTCAAGATTCACGCAGAGGATATTCCAAAGACTGATTTTACCACCAGATATGGATAGTATGAGTATACTGTCATGCCTTTTGGATTAACCAATGACCCCGCTTATTCCATGAACCTCATGAATAAGATTTTTATCGACTTCCTGGATAAGTTTGTCGTTGTTTTCATCGATGACATTCTAATCTATTCTAAATCAGAAGAAGAACATGAGATACACCTTCGGACCATCCTTGGAACCCTTAGGGAGCATGAGTTGTATGCCAAGTTTAGCAAATGCGAATTTTGGTTACAGGAGGTAGGATTCCTCGGACATATTGTATCAGCTGGAGGAATTGTCGTTGACCGTGCAAAGGTGAAGGATGTTGAAGAATGGAATGCCCCAACCACTAAAACCCAAGTTCGTGCATTTCTCGGATTAGCGGGATATTACCACAAGTTCGTAGACGGATTCTTGAGTATCGCAAGACCCATGACCCAATTGTTGAAAAAGGATAAGAAGTTTGAATGGACAGACAAATGTGAAGCAAGTTTTGAAGAACTTAAGAAGAGATTGATTTCAGCCCCAATCTTGATCACGCCGGATATCACGAAGCCCTTTGATGTGTATTGTGGCGCATCCAAGATCGGTATCAAATGTGTGCTTATGCAAGAAGGCGGAGTTATATCTTATCTATCCCGACAACTGAAGCAACATGAGCAGAATTATCCTACCCATGACCTTGAACTAGCAGCCGTAGTTTTAGCCTTGAAGACATGGAGGCATTACCTTATGGGAAACCGTCATGAGATTTATTCAGATCACAAGAGCCTGAAGTATATTTTCACTCAGAAGGAGGTGAGACAAAGGAGATGGATAGAGCTAATCAAGGACTTTGATCTGGAGATCCACTATCACCCCGGTAAGGCCAATGTGGTAGCAGATTGCCATGTCGCTTGAACTCCATGATTCTGAAGGAGCAACCAAGTTTGCACAAGGAGATGGAAGATTTTAGAATGGAATTAGTAAGTGAAGGATTTTTGGCTAGCATAGAACTTCAAACCACTTTGATCAGTCAGATCAAGGAGGCGTAGAAAGGAAATGCTAGTATCAATGGAATCAAACATCGTATCGAAACAGGAAAGGTACCCAGATTCACCGAAGATGAGGAAGGAGTTTTGTGGTACAAAGGACATCTCTGTGTGCCAGCAGATTCAGAATTGAAGCAAGCTATTTTGAAAGAATCCCATGACACTCTTTATTCTATCCACCCCGGAGGAACGAAGATGTATCAAGATTTTAAGGAGCAATTTTGGTGGAAAAGATGAAGAGAGAAATCGGAAGCTACATAGCCAAGTGTGATATCTGTCAGAGAGTCAAGGCGGGACATCAGAGACCCGCAGGACTGTTTCAACCATTAAAGTTTCCAGAATGGAAATGGGATTAAGTTGGAATGGACTTTATCACTGGTTTGCCTACGTCTAGTAAGGGAAATGACTCTATTTGGGTCATAGTTGATAGACTGTCCAAAGTCACCCATTTCTTAACAGTCAAGACCACTTACCAAAGCTCGAAGCTAGCAGAGTTGTACATTGCTAGAATCGTCAGTTTGCATGGAGTCCCCAAGAACATTTTGTCGGATCGAGGAACTCAGTTTACCTCGAGATTTTGAAGAAAGTCCAAGAAGGATTAGGAACCCGACTAGATTTCAGCACATTTTATCACCCTTATACTGATGGACAAACGGAGCGAGTAAATCAAATACTCGAAGATATGTTGAGATCCAGTGTGCTAGAGTATGGATCAAAATGGGAATATTGTCTGCCTTTCGCAGAATTTTCGTACAACAATAGTTATCAAGCCAGTTTGCAAACGGACCCCTTTGAATTCACGTATGGAAGGAAGTGTCGTACCCCTTTGAATTGGTTGGAAGTAGGAGAGAGTCAGATTTTCGGACCCGACATCCTACGTGAAGCAGAAGAGAAAGTTCACAAGATTTGTGAGCATCTCATGACCGCCCAATCCAGACAGAAGAGTTATGTCGACAAGAGATGTCGCGACCTCGTTTTCAATATCGGAGATTTTGTGTATCTCAAAGTGTCACCTTTGAAAGGAATGCAGCATTTCCAACTCAAAGGAAAGTTAGCCCCCAAATATATCAGACCTTTCAAGATTTTGAATCATAGAGGAGAAGTATCGTATCAACTGTAACTGCCAGAGGAAATGTCAGCCGTGCATAATGTGTTCCATATATCGTTACTTCGCAAATGCCTAGAAATCCCGGAGAATACCGAAGTATTCAAGAACATTGATCAGCGGACTATAGAGATCAACGATGACCAGACGTATCCCAAAGTACCCATACGTATTTTGGAGGAAGCTTTCAGAACCACCAGGACCCGAAGCATCAAGTTTCTCAAGATTCAGTGGAGTAACCACACTGAAGAAGAAGCTACCTGGGAGCGAGAAGATTACATTACGATAGAGTTTCCCGATCTCTTTAAATCCTACTTTTCTTTTTTCTCAAATCTCGGGATGAGATTTTGTTTAAGGAGGGAAGGTTTGTAACATCCCAGAAATATTGATCAAGGATTATCAATTTCCAATCACCAAAATTAGGGTTAACAAAAACTTTTTTTAATTAAAATCATATGAATGCATGTGTGTATGTGATGATTGTATGAATGCATGAATGGACTTGTGTGATTGTGGTGAATAGCAAGGAATGGTTTAAAGATTAAAACAACATCATGTAAATCAAATCCAAGCATAAACAAATCAAGAGAAAGTAAAAAACAAACAAAATGTGCTAATGGTCATTTTTGCTAATCTTGCTCACTAGGCCACTTCGAGTGTTTCTAGTCCAAGATTTCAAACAGAAACAATTCCATTTATTTTCACCCCTTACTATACCAAGTAAAAGTAAACCCAAGCCCACCTTGCAAACTCACAGAAACATTTGGCAACTTGATTCAAATGACAATTCAAAATTGAATCTATATCATAGATGAAGATCACCATTTCTCAAAACCCAACCAAACTAGTTCACCTTGACCATTCCAAGAAACCAGAAACTACATGGTATGTCACTAGTCCACCCACCAAGTTTCACTCAAAAAATCAAATTCAAATCTCTTGCGGCCATTTCATCAAACACCTTGCAATAACAAATCAAATGAAACATCAAAAACTATAGTGAGCAGTGTTGTGCCTAACTTTTCTCCTCTCTAGCTCACAACACACTCTCAGTAGATCATCTAACTCATTTAACAAGCCCTAGCTCACTGTAAGCTTGACATTGTCATCAATGGTGACCATGGCCAAGCCCAACTTGCCACCCCTATGTCGACAACAAGCTAGGAGCCTCACCAAGCCTAGCCACCTTGTCTAGGACACAAGCCACCGTCCACTGCCACCCCCTGTCTAGTTCCCAAGCCTTGCCAGCCCCTGGACCACCCAGAACGAGCGTACCCAGCCTCTCTGCAAGCATGCCGAGAGCGTGCCAGAGCGCCGCGCTCGACACGCGAGAACAGACCGCACCCCGCCCTTGACGCTTGCGTGCGTGATCACCACCGCCCCAGAAGCCACCCAGACATGCCCGTTCGTCGCCACGCGACCAGGAGAGCCCGTGCGCCATTAAATTTCCTGTCGGACCCGCCTAGAGCATCCCAGCGTTCCGACCAATTTGCATCGCCCCACGCCTCGCCACCATGCTGTTGAGCTTCGTCGGGGGCAAGCGCACCGTCCTCTACCCCCAGCCATGCCGTTAGCTCGCTGTGCAGACGATGATGCCGAGCTCCACCTGCACCCTTCAGTCCCCTGTTTGCACTATAAATAGAGGCCTTCCCCATGCGATTTCAGAACCATCTAACTCCCCACCTCTCACTGATCACACCCACTCATCCTCGGAGCAAGGCGAGCACCAGGGGCCAGAATTTCGCCAGAGTCTGCCGCGGAGGAGGAGAAGAGGAGCCATCAATTGGAGCCGCCCCAGAAGGAGCCACCGGTACTAGGAGGATCGCTGTCGTCGACTTCGTCATTCGCCCCCATCGCTGACCATCACCGGAACCCCGGTGAGCCCGCACTGGACGCGCTAGGGTTTGACCTCGCCTCGTTCTGTTCAGACGTGGACAATGAACCTTAGCCGTAGATCTAGCTTCTAATCCTACTGCCCAAATCATCCCGTACCCCTTCGCACCCCCCTGTCTCGCTGACTAGTGGGGACAGACACTTAAACCCGCCCGCGCGCGTGCTGTGCGCAGTGGGCCGGCCCAGTTACACTCCCACACGACCCAGTAATTCGAATTTAGTTTTATCTATTTAAACTCAAACTTAGTTCTGCATCTAGATTCAAAAATCATTTCAAGGATATTCACTGAACCAAATTGCATAAAACCAATTTTGCTAGAAAGGTATTGAAATTCTTAATCCAAGCCCGTTGGATTCAAATCATTTGGAATTATAGATCACCTATAGTAACAATAACAAGGCAGAGACTTTTCTGCATTCAATTTTTTTTCAAAATTCAACCATAAAAGCTTTTGAGTTGATTCCAACTCTCAAAAATCACATTTAACAAGACCTTTCTGAATATATAAAAATATCTAGGTTTACTTGCAGAAATATTGGACAAGTATTAAAAGAATGCCCCATAGGCATTTCTAGTCACTTTATTTAATTAAAATAAAAAGGTTAAACCTTATTAAATTGTGACACCACTTTAAATCATATTCCCAAGTACTGAAATATGTGGTGATGACATGTGTCAACATGATCCCCTATTTTAGTTGGAGAATATTAAATCTTAAGTAGTTTTTCAATGAGTAGAAATTACTTTTCTAAAATAAAATAAATAAAACTAGTGCCTTAATCTTTGTGATATTTGTGATGACGCTAGATCATCTAGTGTAAGCCTTTGTGTGCTAAATAGAGTAGTTAAGAATTGGTTGGTGATTGCGTACCTCGTATTTATTTATAGACGCTAGTACCGACCAAGGATACGAAGAGGAAGGAGGATACTATGAGGAGGAAGCAGAGGAGAACTTCAACCACTGCTCTGCACAAGGCAAGCTACTAACTGAGCAAGCTAACACTTGCAACTGTGAAAACTATATAACCTATGCAATGCATTATACATGCATTAGTTCCACCACTTGATTATACCAATTGATGATACCCAATCCCAGTTTTACTTGCAAGCTTATTTATTTTATTTCTTTATCAAAGCTTTCCTTTTGTGTTTTACTTAGTGAATTGTAGATTTTATAAATATGTTTAAAGGTAGCATAAAGAGCATAAAACTTGGCCTAAGTTAGATAATCTTGATGTCATCCTAAGGCATGACATTGAACTTAGATCATTCACACTTGATTACCACCCCTCATTAGTGTTTACCCCCACTTATAGATGCTAGTGATAAGCATAAAACTTGATCAAGTTTAGATGGGAATACTTGGTGAAAATGGTTATAAAAACCTTAGAATGATGAGTCATTATACTGAAATGTTTTGACATGTGTTTCCGAAACCAAATGATTTTGATGATGAAAATGTTAAGGCATGAGCCTTAGCCCTTTATAAAACTGATGGTTGTCTGGATGCGATACCAGTCCAAATTTTACCGTACAACCACAATACCCGAAATTTGGGTAGGGCTTGACTGGAAACTTATATACCTTAGTATGGGTTCCCTTGCGGCCAAGGATTGAGCTGAGGCTATCTTGTGAAGATTGTCCACCTGCGCAGTACCCAAGATGATAGTTGGTCATGGTTGAGAGGCCAAACTCACAAGAGAGGTGCCTATACTAGGGCGTGTAATTGAAATGTTAGGATTGATTATCCGCATACTGAGTATGGTAAATTTAGGATTGTTCCTGACGGATGTATCGAATATTGTGGTGAAAGTGTGCCACCTCTGCAGAGTGTCAAACTATCCAGTTCCCAAGCCTTGCCAGCCCCTGGACCACCCAGAACGAGCGTACCTAGCCTCTCTGCAAGCATGCCGAGAGCGCGCCGAGCGCCGCGCTCAACACGAGAGAATAGACCGTGCCCCACGCTTGACGCTTGCATGCGTGATCACCATCGCCCCAGGAACCTCCCGGACATGCCCGTTCGTCGCCGCGCGACTAGGAGAGCCCGTGCGCCATTAAATTTCTTATCAGACCCGCCCATAGCATCATAGCATTCTGACCAATTCGCATCGCCCCACGCATCGCCACCATGCTGTTGAGCTTTGCTGGGGGCAAGCGCACCGTCCCCTACCCTGAGCCATGCCGTTAGCTTGCTGTGCTGACGACGATGTCGAGCTCCACCTACACCCTTCGGTCCCTCTTTGCACTATAAATAGAGGCCTTCCCCATCCGATTTCAGCACACCATCTCACTCCCCACCTCTCACTGATCACACCCACTTATCCTCGCAGCAAGGCGAGCACCAGGTAGCCGGATTTTCGCCGGAGTCTGCCGCGGAGGAGGAGAAGAGGAGTCGTCGATTGGAGCCGCCCGGGAGGATCCACCGGTACCAGGAGGATCGCTGTCGTCGACTTCGTCGTTTGCCCCCATCGCTGACCATCACTGGAACCCCGGTGAGCCCCCACTGACCCCCACTGGACACGCTAGGGTTTGACCTCGCCGCGTTCTAATCAGACGTGGACGATGAACCTCAGCCATAGGTCTAGCTTCTAATCCTACTTCCCAAATCATCCGGTACCCCTTCGCACCCCCTGTCTCGCTGACTGGGGGGACATCCACTTAAACCCGCCCGCGCGCGTGCTGTGCATAGTGGGCCGGTCCAGTTACACTCCCACACGACCCAGTAATTCAAATTTAGTTTTATCTATTTAAACTCAAACTTAGTTCTGCATCTAGATTCAAAAATAATTTCAAGGATATTCACTGAACCAAATTGCATGAAACCAATTTTGCTAGAAAGGTACTGAAATTCTTAATCGAAGCCCGTTGGATTCAAATCATTTGGAATTATAGATCACCTATAGTAAAAATAACAAGAGACTTTTCTGCATTCAAACATTTTTCAAAATTCAACCATAAAAGCTTTTGAGTTGATTCCAACTCTCAAAAATGACATTTAACAAGACCTTTCTGAATATATAAAAATATCTAGGTTTACTTGTAGAAATATTGGACAAGTAATAAAAGAATGCCTCGTAGGCATTTCTAGTCACTTTATTTAATTAAAATAAAAAGGTTAAACCTTATTAAATTGTGACACCACTTTAAATCACATTCCCAGGTACTGAAATATGTGGTGATGACATGTGTCAACATGATCCCCTATTTTAGTTGGACAATATTAAATCTTAAGTAGTTTTTCAATGAGTAGAAATTACTTTTCTAAAATAAAATAAATGAAACTAGTGCCTTAATCTTTGTGATGTTTGTGATGACGCTAGATCATCTAGTGTAAGCCTTTGTGTGCTAAATAGAGTAGTTAAGAATTGGTTGGTGATTGTGTACCTCGTATTTATTTATAGACGCTAGTACCGACCAAGGATACAAAGAGGAAGGAGGATACTACGAGGAGGAAGCAGAGAACTTCAACCACTGCTCTACACAAGGCAAGCTACTAACTGAGCAAGCTAACACTTGCAACGGTGAAAACTATATAACCTATGCAATGCATTATACATGCATTAGTTCCACCACTTGATTATACCAATTGATGATACCCAATCCCAGTTTTACTTCCAAGCTTATTTATTTTATTTCTTTATCAAAGCTTTCCTTTTGTGTTTTACTTAGTGAATTGTAGATTTTATAAATATGTTTAAAGGTAGCATAAAGAGCATAAAACTTGGCCTAAGTTAGATAATCTTGATGTCATCCTAAGGCATGACATTGAACTTAGATCATTCACACTTGATTACCACCCCTCATTAGTGTTTACCCCCACTTATAGACATGTGTTTCCAAAACCAAATGATTTTGATGATGAAAATGTTGAGGCATGAGCCGTAGCCCTTTATAAAACTGATGATTGTCTAGATGCGATACCATTCCAATTTTACCGTACAACCACAATACCCGAAATTTGGGTAGGGCTTGACTGCAAATTTACATACCTTAGTATGGGTTCCCTTGAGGCCAAGGTTTGAGCTGAGACTACCTTGTGAAGATTGTCCACCCGCGCAGTACCCAGGAAGGTTACGACAACTAGGAAGATGGAGTCTCGCCCATGCTACCGTTATTATTATGTTATTCCGCTGCTATGATTTTATTAAGACTGGATCATGTGATCCTTTATTTGTTTTAAGACCTTATATATGGTTTGTAATGGATGATGAACCGTGGTACCAATCTGTTATGTCTCGCAAAAATGGTAATCCTGGGATTGTGATGTATGGCATAACAGGCATCTGGGATTAAAAATCCGGGTGTTGACAAGTTGGTATTAGAGCCATCCTGACCATAGGAGACCCTAGTTTAGAATGGACATTCGAATCAAAAACTTAGTTTCAAAACCAAGGAAGTGAGTATTTATGAAAACTTATTCTCATTCTTATCACTTAGATTCTTTCATGAAAAATTCATGTTCCTCAAAAATTCTTGCAAACTTATATAAAATTTGACACACTTGATCACTCTACTAACTTACTCATCCTACATTCTTATAGATGGGCGTGAAGTATAGCAAGTTCTATCAGTTGGGAAATGGAGGAGATCTCATCTTTGAGCGTGACTTGGACCAGCTTTCGGAACTTCTGGAGCGCCCGCACCCCGAGTTCTTCAGAGCTCAGCTCAACGATCAGGAAGGAGAGGAATTGCAATGGCTGATTGTTGCAAGTCTCCGAGGAAATATTGAAGCCCCCACCTCAGAGAGAGTTCAGTTCACCTTGAGAGAGAACACTTGGCTCGATGGACTTGCTAGGGCCATGCAGGAAGCTCTTGCCCGTCTGTGTGAGCAGAGTATCAATCAGATCAAGGGTGCCCGCTTTGAGTTCTGCCTAAGGCGTGATGTTATGGGACAGCCACTGGAGGCACCTCAGCTTCATGATGTATGACTGACAGAAGGAGTTGGACAATGCTCGCTCCTACGCCAACCACAACTATGCCATCGCTGTTAAGAAGGATTAGACCATTGCCATGCTGGTGAAGGATCGCCAGTCTCGCCGCTGTCAGCTTGACAAGAAGGAGCGCATCATTGCCCGCCTTCGTCACATGATCACAGACTTGGAGGAGACTGTCCATGAGAGGGACATGCAGCTTGAGGAGAGGGAGAATGCAGGGGAGAACCTCCGTGGAGACCCCTACTCTTCTCTCAGTGATGATGATGAATTTCTGAAGGATCAAGCCATGGACTTCTTCACCGATGAGGATGACTTCGCCTTCATTGATGATGATGATGATGATGATGAGGATGATGAGGACACCGATTCTAAGGAGTAGTAGCACTTGAGCACTAGAGTTAGTGAAGTTGTATCCAGTACCACTGTATCGTAGTTTCCCAGAATGGTTCTTAAAACCATCTGTTTTCCTTGTTGTGGTGTGTGTTTGTATCATGTGCTATGAATGAATGAATGAATGAATGAATGAATGAAAAGCAAGTTGCTAGAAAAATCTGAGTCAAACTTCAAAAACTTTTCAAAAACCAAACCCGAACCTTAGAAATTTCCCTCTTGTCTCATGATCTATCTCAATCTTCAGATGCCTCGCGGAGGAAGCACTTCGTCCCCGAACCCAATGTTGTAGATCTTGCAATTGTTGGTTTCTGACCGTGAAGCTGAAAGAGCCGAACGTCAAGCCAAGTTAGCCACCCTTCGACAAATAGCTCAGATGGCCAACATCAACCAAGGCCATGGAAATCAGGACAACCATAGATCAAAGCTCAAGAACTTTCAGAATACCAATCCACCTATCTTTACTAAATCTGAATATCCCCTAGATACCGATGATTGGCTGCAAACCATGGAAAACAACTTGGAAGTTGCGGGAGTGGAAGCCAACAAGAAAGTACTATTTTCCACCCACTATCTAGTCGGAGATGCAAGAGCTTGGTTGAACAGGGTTCAAACCATGGATGGAGGACAGATGATGACTTGGGATGAATTCAAACTCAAGTTTAGCAGAACCCATGTGCCACCAGGTTTGATCAAGAGGATGAGAGATGAATTCGGAGAATTGAAGCAAGGGAGGATGACCGTAATTGAGTACCGTGACAAATTTTTGTCATTGTCTAGGTATGCACCGGATGAGATTGACACAAAAGCCAAGAAGAAAGAGAGATTCTTGAATGGTTTGCATGCTGAGATGTAGACAGTGTTAGTCAACATTCCGTTTACTGATATTGAAGCCTTAGTGGATTCTGCCATTCAGATGGAAGGCAAGATCAACCAAGCCAATGAGAACCGCAAGCGTCGAATGATGCATCAACCAGGAACCCCACCATACCCCAAAGTATCGCCCCAACCCTTCTACAGGATTTGCCCCAAGAAACAATAGAACCCCGATGAACCGTCCAACCTATCCCAACCATGGAGGAGGAAACCACAACAACAACCCCGGTAACTCCAGCAATTTCAATCGTGCACCGCCGAAGTTCACCAACAACAATGTCGCCACCAACACCAATACTGTCCCAAGAACTGGAAGTAATGTCATTCCTGTTGCAGCAAAGGAAAAGTCCCAAGTGACTTGTTATGAATGTTGAACCAAGGGTCACTACTCCAATGAGTGCCCCAAGAAGATTGCCGCAGCCCCCAATGTGAATGCCCCAGCTCAGCAGCAGTGTCGTGTTCAGCCTGGAAGAAGATTTTCCCCAGGGAATTCGCTCAACCGCAACGGCCGTCTGTTTCTCATGAATGCTGAAGAACCCAAGAAGCTCCAGATGTTGTGCTGGGTATGTTTTTTGTTAACTCAGTACTTGCAAGAGTGTTGTTTGATTCTGGAGCATCGCACTCGTTCGTTAACGAATAATTTGCATGCACTAGTAAGATTCAACCAACAAAATTGAAGCATGTTATGATAGTTCAAATACCTGGTTCAACCACCAATGCTAGACAAATTTGGAAGGCCGTACCTATCCGCATCCATGGCATATATTTTTATGCTAATCTAATAGTACTCGGAACTAAAGGTTTGGAAGTAGTACTAGGAATGGATTGGATGTCGAAACATAAAGGATTAATCGACTATGCCAAGAAAGCCATAACCATGACCAGTACATCCGGAATATCAGTAGAGCATGTATCTGAAACCTTGCCCCGTCAATTCAAGTGCAACAAGAGTCTAGCCCAACCAACCATTGACCAAGGCAGAATAGTCTGTGAATACCCCGATGTAGTTCCAGATGTTTTGCCCGGTATGCCCCCAGATCAGGATATCGATTTTATCATTGAACTAATCCCTGGAACCGGACCCATAGCCCAGAGACCATACAATATGAACCTGTATGAATTAATGGAGCTGAAGAAGCAATTGGATGCTATGCTGGATATAGGACTGATTCAACCAAGTGCGTCGCCATGGAGATCACATGTTTTATTTGTGCACAAGAAAGATGGAGGTAACCGTTTGTGTACGGATTATCGGAAGATGAATGATGTGACCATCAAGAACAAGTATCCACTACCGAAGTTAGAAGACCTGTTTGACCAGTTGACTGGTGCCAAAGTGTTTTCTAAGATTGATCTTAGAACTGGTTATCATCAATTCAAGATTCGCGCAGAGGATATTCCAAAGACTGCCTTTACCACCAGATATGGATTGTATGAGTATACTGTCATGTCTTTTGGATTAACCAATGACCCCTCTTATTTCATGAACCTCATGAATAAGATTTTTATGAACTTCCTAGATAAGTTTGTCGTTGTTTTCATCGATGACATTCTAATCTATTCTAAATCAGAAGGAGAACATGAGCTACACCTTAGGACCATCCTTGGAACCCTTAGGGAGCATAAGTTGTATGCCAAGTTTAGCAAATGTGAATTCTGGTTATAGGAGGTAGGATTCCTCGGACATATTGTATCAGCCGGGGTTGACCGTGCAAAGGTGAAGGATGTTGAAGAATGGCAAGACCCAACCACTAAAACCCAAGTTCGTGCATTTCTCTGATTAGCGGGATATTACCACAAGTTCGTAGAAGGATTCTTGAGTATCGCAAGACCCATGAACCAATTGTTGAAGAAGGATAAGAAGTTTGAATGGACAGACAAATGTGAAGCAAGTTTTCAAGAACTTAAGAAGATAATGATTTCAGCCCCAATCTTGATCATGCCGGATATCACGAAGCCCTTTGATGTGTATTGTGACGCATCCAAGATCGGTCTCGGATGTGTGCTTATGCAAGAAGGTAGCATAAAGAGCGGCCATTTCATCAAGCACCTTGCAATAACAAATCAAATGAAACATCAAACACTATAGTGAGCAGTGTTGTGCCTAACTTTTATCCTCTCTAGCTCACAGCACACTCTCAGTAGATCATCTAACTCATTTAACAACCCCTAGCTCACTGTAAGCTTGACATTGTCATCAATGGTGACCTCGGTCGAGCCCAACTTGCCACCCCTATGTCGACAGCAAGCTAGGAGCCTCACCAAGCCTAGCCACCTTGTCTGGGACACAAGCCACCATCCACTGCCACCCCCTATCCAGTTCCCAAGCCTTGCCAGCCCCTGGACCACCCAGAACGAGCATACCTAGCCTCTCTGCAAGCATGCCGAGAGCGCGCCAGAGCGCCGCGCTCAACACGCGAGCATAGACCGCGCCCCACCCTTGACGCTTGCATGCGTGATCACCATCGCCCCAGGAACCTCCCGGACATGCCCGTTCATCACCGCGCGACTAGGAGAGCCCGTGCGCCATTAAATTTCTTATCGGACCCGCCCATAGCATCGCAGCATTCTGACCAATTGGCGTCGCCCCACGCCTCGCCACCATGCTGTTGAGCTTTGCCGGGGGAAAGCGCACCGTCCCCTACCCTGAGCCATGCCGTTAGCTTGCTGTGCAGACGACGATGTCGAGCTCCACCTACACCCTTCGGTCCCCTCTTTGCACTATAAATAGAGGCCTTCCCCATTCGATTTCAGCACACCATCTCACTCCCCACCTCTCACTGATCACACCCACTCATCCTCGGAGCAAGGCGAGCACTAGGTGGCCGGATTTTTGCCGGAGTCTGTCGCGGAGGAGGAGAAGAGGAGTCGTCGATTGGAGCCGCCCGGGAGGATCCACCGGTACCAGGAGGATCGCTGTCGTCGACTTCGTCGTTTGCCCCCATTGCTGACCATCACTGGAACCCCGGTGAGCCCCCACTGACCCCCACTGGACACGCTAGGGTTTGACCTCGCGGCGTTCTGATCAGACGTGGACGATGAACCTCAGCCGTAGATCTAGCTTCTAATCCTACTTCCCAAATCATCCGGTACCCCTTCGCACCCCCTGTCTCGCTGACTGGTGGGGACATCCACTTAAACCCTCCCGCGCGCGTGCTGTGCATAGTGGGCCGGTCCAGTTACACTCCCACACGACCTAGTAATTCAAATTTAGTTTTATCTATTTAAACTCAAACTTAGTTCTGCATCTAGATTCAAAAATCATTTCAAGGATATTCACTGAACCAAATTGCATGAAACCAATTTTTCTAGAAAGGTACTGAAATTCTTAATCCAAGCCCGTTGGATTCAAATCATTTGGAATTATAGATCACCTATAGTAAAAATAACAAGGAAGAGACTTTTCTGCATTCAAACATTTTTCAAAATTCAACCATAAAAGCTTTTGAGTTGATTCCAACTCTCAAAAATGACATTTAACAAGACCTTTCTGAATATATAAAAATATCTAGGTTTACTTGTAGAAATATTGGACAAGTAATAAAAGAATGCCTCGTAGGCATTTCTAGTCACTTTATTTAATTAAAATAAAAAGGTTAAACCTTATTAAATTGTGAAGGCCTCCCAAGGATACAAAGAGGAAGGAGGATACTACGAGGAAGAAGCAGAGGAGAACTTCAACCACTGCTCTGCACAAGGCAAGCTACTAACTGAGCAAGCTAACACTTGCAACTGCGAAAACTATATAACCTATGCAATGCATTATACATGCATTAGTTATTGCCAATTGATGACACCCAATCCTAGTTTTACTTGCAAGCTTAGTTATTTTTTATCAAAGCTTTCCTTTTGTGTTTTACTTAGTGAATTGTATATTTTATAAATATGTTTAAATGTAGCATAAAGAGCATAAAACTTGGCCTAAGTTAGATAATCTTGATGTCATCCTGAGGCATGAGATTGAACTTAGATCATTCACACTTGATTACCACCCCTCATTAGTGTTTACCCCCACTTATAGATGCTAGTGCTAAGCATAAAACTTGATCACTTTAGATGGGATTACTTGGTGAAAATGGTTATGAAAACCTTAGAATGATGAGTCATTCTACTGAAATGTTTTGACATGTGTTCTTGAACACCAGATGATTTTGACGATGAAAATGTTGAGGCATGAGCCTTAGCCCTTTATAAAACTGATGGTTGTCTAGATGCGATACCATTCCAATTTTACCGTAGAACCAGAATACCCAAAATTTGGGTAGGGCTTGATTGGAAATTTATATACCTTAGTATGGGTTCCCTTGAGGCCAAGGTTTGAGCTGAGGCTACCTTGTGAAGATTGTCCACCTGTGCAGTTCCCAAGTTGACAGTTGGTCATGGTTGGGAGGCCAAACTCATAGGAGAGGTGCCTATAATAGGGCGTGTAATGGAAAGGTTAATTGATTATCCGCATACTGAGTATGGTAAATTCAGGATTGTTCCTCACGGATGTATCGAATATTGTGGTGAAAGTGTACCACCTATGCTGAGTGTCGAACTATCGAATAGCCGCTTCCACGGTTATGGACAGTTGGAATAGACATACTGTTCCGTCGTCAGATGTTTTCAAAATAACTTATGAAATGAATCATGACTTTGACTTGACCATAACAGGGTTGTGATATAAAAATTCAAGTTCCCACTTAGGTGTTATAAAACTTTCAACTAGCTTTCTTTGCTTCTGAACTCAGTTAAGATAAATCTGGCTTTTTGGAAAACAACCTAGAGCCTAGTATTTTCTACTAAAAACCACTTCACTTGTTAGTCTTAGTTTGCGAGTACTTAAAGAGTACTCATGGCTTTGTCCCTGGCTATTCCCGTGACCAGACTATGAAGAGGACTATCAGGAGGATGGACCGCAGGAAGGTTACGACAACTAGGATCATCTCCCATCGTCAGCATTGCCTGTGACCATGAAGATGGAGTCTCGCCCATGCTACCGTTATTATTACGTCATTCCTCTGCTATGATTATATTAAGACTGGATTATGTGATCCTTTATTTGTTTTAAGACCTTATATATGGTTTGTAATGGATACCAATCTATTATGTCTCGCAAAAATAGTAATCCTGGGATTGCGATGTATGGCATAACAGGAATCTGGGATTAAAAATCCGGGTGTTGACAACCTCTATATCAATGGAGATGTCATCACCTATAATAAGTGATCTTTGGCCTTTCATTCAACGATGACGTCTCTTTCCTAGTGTCAATGGCGGTGTTGAAAGATTAAGATCTATAGGTGCGGTTTTTTAGATCTTTCTTCACCGAATCGATTTTGTATTTTCTTTCTCATGGTTATCGCGAGGAGGATTATCCTCGCAATATTTGTCTCGGCTGCTACGTCATCGATAATTTTGATTCATACTCTCGGTTCATTAGCGACGTCGACCAGGATGTTTGGTTAATTTTCCATGGAATACTTGTGTTCAATCTATTGCCGATGTTGATTAATAACCCTAATGGTTGTGTGTGTGCACGTAGCCTTAGCACTGCGGCTTAACAAATTTAAAGAGAACCTTTATTGATATTTATAGGTTATGGTTTGATATATGTCAGTCTTCGGTTGCCTTTAGAAAAGTGCAAAGATTATGTCTTGGAAGAAGGAGATTGAAGACCTCATAGATTTGCTAGTTTCTTTTAAAATTTATTTTATAATAGGTGGAGTCAGCTTATGTATCTCTATCGTGTACTATTTTCTATTATGAATATATCGTGGTAATGATTATAAATAAACTCATACAGCTCCAATTTGGTATAGACGGTTTGCTTGGAGAGAATAGAAAGGAAAACGATACATATCACCCGAGGGATAAAACCGTTTTCATCCCTCAGGTTGCTCACGTCTTCTTTGTGGTGGCCAACTACCCGCGTCTGTGTCCTTGTGCCTCCCGCCTCCATGCCCCTCGGCCACCACGACCATCTTCTACCACGCGCCGTCACCGCCGCCATGGCCTCGTGTGCTGCCTCCCGCCCCCACGTCCCTATTTTGCCACAACCCTCTAATGTCGTGCCGCCCCCATGGCCTCGTGTGCTTCCTCCCGCCCCACGCCCCTCCGTCGCCACGACCCTTTGCTGCCTTGCCGCTGTTGCTGCGTGCTTCCACCATGGCCTCACGTTCTGCCTCCCCCAGCATTCCCAATGCACCCATGGCCATGCCGCTTCCCACATCCATGACCGTGCCACCATGGCCTGCTCGCTGAAGCTCCCTGTCTCACCCCCCGCTGGTCATCCTCCACCATGGCTCAGGTCTGTCTAGACACTTCGTTTTTATTGTTTCAGGCACAGTTGTGTTGTTCTTGGAGCATCTTAGTTTTTGTTTGCTTTGCTTAGTTTGTTTAGTTTGCTTGAATAAAGTAGTTTGGACCCCCGTTCTCTCTGTGTTGTTTTACAAATAAGTTTGCTTGGTGTTTGGAAAGGAGTAGTAAGTTCTTGCTTGAAGTTCAAGAGGAGCTTGCATTGAATGTGACTTAGACTTTAGCATGACATGCTAGGTGTTGTTTTAGCATTATGCTTAGTGATTATTGCTATAGCATGTATTGTTCCAAACAATTGGGATTGCTTAGTGTGCCTTGAAGAAATTATGCGTTGTTTTAGCATGCAAAAGCATAGTATTGTGGTATTCTCCTTTGATGTTTTGCCTTGGTTGACTTGGCACATGCTCACACCATGTTATGACTATGACAATTCACCATTAGCCTCTATGATCATTTAGTCCTTGACTTGTAGTACCACTCTTTGCTTTGATTAGTATGCTTTGTTGCACTGCATGATTTTGGCCATTATTGCTCTCTTAGTTGGTTGCTCCCAGTATTTTGCTAGCCTCCACTTGTATGAGTAAGTTCTACTCATGCCTCCAACTCCCAAGAAACCAAGTTATTCCAAAGTGTCCACTATAAACTATAGGGGTTCGTAGCATGGAAAACAAAAAATTTCTATCGCATGCATACAAACAAGCCAAGATCTATCTACTAGATTGAAGCAACGAGTCGATTAGAGTACTCACCCTCGAAGATTCCAAAGCGGTTAACGAGATCAGATTCTTGTGGGTAATGTAGTCGTACACTTGCCGATCTCAAGATCGCGTAGACGATCCTTCCGGTGCTGCGTCCCGGCAGCGCTTATGCAGTCGGTCACACGTTCGGTACTCGATGAAGACCTTCCTCTCCCTTGTTCTAGCAGGCAGCGGAGGTTGTAGTTCTCCCCTCGCGATTCCGGCAGCACAACGGCATGGTGTCGAAAGTAGAGGGAAGATCCTGCAGGGCATCACCTAAGCCGGAGAAGGTTATGGTGGATCTAGGGTTTCCGGCGATCTAGGTTTAGAAGGCCGAAGATGAGGAGGAGGTCTCGGCGGTAGTGGCGGTGCACGGTGGGGAGGGCTCGGTGTTGTAGTATTTGGGGCAGCCCTCCCCCTCTATTTATGAGATGGGGGCAACCTTAGGAGAGGGGAGTTTGAATCCATACCCAAACCCAAGTTGGATAGAAGGAAGGACTCTTTCCTTCTTCCACTAGGAAACTATTGTTCCAGTTTGACTTTTCAAACCTCCCTTTTGACTTTCAATTTAGAGCTTTAATTCTCTCTCGCAAATGCCCAACCAAGTGACCTAGGACATGATCCAATCATTCCACTTACCCATGAAACATTCATGGACCATCCCCCTTCCGGTCCGGTGAACCTTCTAGAACCTCTCCAATGAAAACATCGAAATCATTCCCGAACTCCGAAATCGGACTTTCCTTATATGAATCTTATTCTCCGGACCATTCCGGATCTCCTCGTGATATCCCGGAACCCATCCGAGTATCCGAACAACATTCGGTATCCCTACTTATATTCCATATATACTAAACAACATCGAATCCTTAAGTGTGTCTCCCTATGGTTCGTGAATTACGCGGACATGATCGAGACACTTCTCCGATCAATAACCAATAGAGGAATCTGGAAATTCATATGGCTCCCACATATTTCTACGATTACTTTGCGATCGAATGAACCATTTACATACGATACCAATTTCCCTTTGTCTCACGATAGTTTACTTATCCGAGGTATGATTGTTGGTATCTCTACATACCTAGTTCAACCTCGTTACCGATAAGTACTCTTTTCTTGTTCTCATGATATGTGATCCCTTGTGATCCAGTCACATGCTTGCAAGGTAATTGGATGACATTCCACCGAGAGGGCCCAGAGTATATCTATCCGTCATATGGATGGACAAATCCCACTCTTGATCCATGTGCCTCAACACATACTTTCCGAACACTCAATGCCACCTTTATAGCCACCCAGTTATGGTGTGGTGTTTGATGTCATCAAAGCATCCTTCCGGTGATGGTGATTAGCATGATCTCATGGTCGAAGGAATTAGGTTACTGTGTATCAGAAACTTTATAGCAAATGAACTATTGAAATGACTTGATCTTTATGCTACGCTTATCTATAGGAGTATGTCCATCACACCATTCTCCTAATGATATGATCTTGCTATTAATAACACCTCAATGTTCATGATCGAGAAACCACGATCATCTTATTAACCAACTGTAAGATCCCTCCCTTTATAAAGGTAAGGATCCCTGTGATTGCAATGCTAGTCCCTGGATCAATGCTAGCATCCACAGTTTAACATGAAGTTCACAGAAACAAAGGTCATTATTACATATCATTCTAGAGACAAACATAATCTTTTACAATCTCCATGGACATAGGCCTAATACAAGAGTTCAACCATAACAATATAATTAAGTCTTCATCTTCATGTGCCACAGGCAAGCATGTTGAGTCTAGACTCATAATCCCTACTCATCATCAGAATAACCTGCAACATCACAAGTTACAGCCATAGTGGGTCAATACATTGGAATAGTATTGGCAAGTGATACCTTAGTAGAATATTAGCATCTAGATACTACATGAATTTGGCTAAGTGTAGCTTAGGCTTTTTTTTGCTCAAAATAGGTTTTACCTAGTAGTTGAAAACACTAAGTTTTTCTTTGACAAATCTCTCCCAAGGAATCACCAATAGAAATTGGTGAACCTTCACCCTTGTTCAACCACAAGTTTTACTTAGAAAAATTGGGATGAGGAGATTCTTGATAGCTTCCATGTCTTGATGCTCAAGTTGTCCAATACCAGGGACATGGCTAAGTACTTAGATTCTTCCATCTGCAGAGGTTGTGCACTTTCCCCACAAGACTTGATTTTCACCAAGACAGGACCTTTCAGAAGCCTTCCCTTAGACCTAATGGACGCATTCCAACCTATCATCCCACTACCACCAACTATCCAAATGGCTAAGTTATTGCAACCTATATGATCCAAGGAGAGCCTATATTGCCATGTGGCTGCACTAGAAGCTTCTTAACATTTCGCATCTCAAATCCCTTTGTTCCTGGGTGGCATTCCACAAGTGAGATACACAAGGTAAACCATAGAAATGGGCCTTGTGTAACCACTCAACACAAACCATTCTTTCCATTCCACCCAGGTGTTTCATTCATTTAGTTGTTTTATTAGCAAAAACACAAGTCAAGGACTTAGAAATATTTCACATAGCATGAATATATAAATCACCCTTGGTTGCTACTAGCTAGGCTAAGCATGGTAATGGTAGCATCTTAACTTAGAGGAAATTCTAACAATTCTACAACTACTAGGATTTCCCAAGCATAGCAATAAGATACTTAGCAAAATATTCATGCAAGTCCTATACAAAATATTTCTAACGCATAGGTAAAAATATAGGAATAAAACATGAAGCAACACTTCCCTTGGTAGTTTGGGGAGTAGCAACAATCTTCACAACCATAATCACTATTAGCACCAAAATCTACACATAAAATAATGGCACCAAAATCACATAACAAAATATACAAACAAAAATATATGAATGCATGCAAATGCCATGTGATGGTTTTTCTACATCAAACAAGACAAGTGTACAGTGCTGAAATATAAACAAAACCAAGATACTCAAAATAAACTTTATTTGATCATTAAAACATTTTCCAAACAATTTCCATATTCAAATTAAGCCTACAAATGTCTCTGCAAAAACAACCATTTTTACAGAGGCAAAACATTAAACACATTGCATAAACAGATAGGATTTTCTCTCCTGATTCCAATGATATAAAGTTTGCAAAATTTGAACGTGGGGATCAAAAGTTATGAATTTTGCAAGTTTGAAACACTAATAGATCAAATTTTTGTTTTAAATCTAAACTCAGGCTACGCGGCAGCTTCTGATTCGCTGAAACCGAGTCGCACAGATCGATCGATGAGGGCCGTTGGATTAAAGTGACTGTGCATGGCCCAGATGTAATCATACCGCTTCGCTTAAGTCGTCTATCGTACGCGTTGGATCTAAATCTAATGGCTCAAAACTATCAGACCATAATCGAGCGGCGCTGCGACGGTGGCTGGCGGCGGCGCGCTCGGGCGGTGGTGTTGCCAACGATACAGGAAGCGCAGGAGAGAGAGATAGCTCACCGAGTTAGCCGTGCGTTGCTGATGCTCAAAGTGTGCTTGGTTGGCGAAGGCGCTCGAGGTCAACGGGGATTGCTCGCCGTTGTTCCTTTTGGCGACGGATGCTTCTGTTCGTCGACGTTTGTGAGGGTACAGATCATGCCAAGGCAAAATAAGTGGTGGGTCAGATGCGCAAGACGATACTAGTCACGCGGGTGTCAACGAGAGGGAAAGGGGCGGTCGGAAATTACCACTGGAGGTCGTCGGAGTTAAAGCCGAAGACGGTGGCGCTCAGTCGATTGAGTTGCCGATGCTCTGGGCATGAGCGTGCGAGCTAGTGGTACTGGGAGGTGCGCAAGGTGAAGTGGAGCACACTCGTGTGAACCAGGAGTAGAGGGGTGGTCCGGGTTGGCCGGAATCGACGCTGCGGTTCGTCGGAGCAGCGAGGTCGCGGCGAGGAATTCTCACATCCTGGGGGCGCTCAGTGCTTGGGGTTTGGGGGGAAATGGAGAGGGGGTAGAGGGGGTTTAAGTAGCGAGGATGAGCGGGGCAATTACGCCGGGAATTAAGCGCAATCAAACATATTTTATTCGAGAAGAAACGGCAGAGAGGAGCAGTTCCTCCGGCGCGGGATTGACGACGACGCTGATGTGGCGGTGGGTCCGGAGTGTCAGCGAGGGAGGGGTGTGCGGGTGGGTGAGAAACGGAGGGAAAAGGGGAACTCCGGGTGGGCTGCTTTGTCTACTGGGCCGAATGAGTGATGCCAGGCCCAGTTCTGTTTTCTAATCCTTTTTCTTTTTCTAATTCCATTTTCAGGAAACCTTTTCAAATAAATTCAAAAGAATTTGAATTCCAAATCTTTCTGGACTTTTATAAAGTGAAACCTGCATAATTTTGAGCATAAAACCATGCTGTCTTACTAGACTTGCTTGGTTCCTTTGAAATTTTAACAAAATAAACAGTGCCTTAGCACAAGATTTGATGAAGATATGAAAATGGTTTTTAAACCATATTTGTTTTGGAAATTTTGTCCAATCTTTGAAACTCATCCAAACCAACTTATGAGCAAACAAAACTTGGTTTGAAACAAATATTCTCTCACTTGAGAGTGGTATTTTGATCAATGCTTGTGTACATAAAATAATAAGCACCCAAAGTTTCTGTTTTCTTGAAATGATTTTGAAAAAGATCCCTAAATGATTATGCATGCATGGATGATATGTAATATTTGAAAACATGATTTTAGGGATGTTACAAATCTAACCCCCTTAAGGTGAATCTCGCCCTCGAGATTCGGATTGGCTAGCAAATAGGTGAGGGTGGTCTTTCCGAAGATCATCTTCTCTTTCCCATGTTGCTTCTTCTTCGGAATGATGGTTCCATTGAACTTTGCAGAATTTGATAGTCTTAGTCCGAGTAACTCTTTCTGCAGTCTCAATTATCTTGATGTTTTTTTCCTCATAAGTGAGATCACTTTCCAATTGGACCTCCTCCAAAGGTATAGTATCCTTCAAATAAGTCTCTACCATCCCTGGATGGCATTTCTTTAGCTGACTCACATGGAATACATTGTGAACGGCAGACAATGATTCTGGCAATTCAATCTCATAAGCTACTTCTCCTTTACGACTCAGAATCTTGAATGGTCCAACATATCTTGGGGGAAATTTTCCTTTGACTCCAAATCTCTTCACTCCACGAAGTGGTGACACTCTAAGATAAGCTCTATCACCCACTTCATAGGTGACTTCTCTACGCTTAGGATCTGCGTAGATTTTTTGTCGGGACTGTGCTATCTTCAATCTGTCCTTAACTAGCTTGACTTTCTCCTTAGCCTCTCTGATTAGTTCTGGCCCGAACAAGTTCCTTTCTCCTACACCATTGCATAGCAATGGGGTAGTACACTTTATCCCATAGAGAAACTCAAACGGTGCCATCTCAATACTGGCTTGATAGCTGTTATTGTAAGAGAATTCTGCGTAAGGTAGACTTTCATCCCAACTAGCTCCATAGTCTAGAGCACATGCTCTCAACATGTCTTCAAGAATCTGGTTGGTTCTTTCTGTCTGTCCATCAATCTGAGGATGAAAAGCAGTGCTGAATTCCAATCTCGTTCCCAACAACTCATGTAGTTGCCTCCAAAAATGAGAAGTGAACTGAGTTCCCCTATCAGACACAATACTCTTGGGTACTCCATGAAGACACACAATCCTATTCATGTATATCTTGGCCAACTTAGCACTTGTGTAGGTTGTATTCATGGGTATGAAATGAGCCACTTTAGTTAGGCGATCCACTACTACCCAAATAGAATCATATCCTGACCTGGTCCTTGGCAATCCAGTGATGAAATCCATGCCAATCTTGTCCCACTTCCAATCAGGAATAGGTAGTGGTTGTAGCAATCCTGCTGGTTTTTGATGTTCCGCTTTTACTCTACTACATACATCACACAAAGCAATATGTTCGGCGATGTCCTTCTTGAGATTATTCCACCAGAATCTTTCCTTCATATCCATGTACATTTTGGTGTTACCCGGATGAATGGAATATGGTGAGTTTTGTGCTTCTTGCAGAATCAGTTTCTGAAGTTCCGGATCTTGTAGAACACAGATACGTTTTCCATACCATAAAGTACCCTGTTCGTCTTCATGGAATCCTTTGGCCTTTACCTTGCCAATCTTTTCCTTAATCTCTTCAATTTCCTTGTCTGTCTTTTGGGCTTCTTTGATTTGGTCCAACAAAGTGGGCTGAACATCCAATGACATGAGATGTCCTTCAGGCACAATCTCCAATCTGAGATCTCTAAATTGGGCACACAGATCATCTGGCAACTCTCCCTTAGTAAGGCCATTTACAAAACCTTACGGCGTAGAGCATCTGCTACAACATTTGCTTTACCGGGGTGGTATTGCAAACTCAAGTCATAGTCCTTGATGAGTTCTAGCCATCTTCTTTGTCTCATGTTGATTTCTTTCTGAGTAAAGATATACTTCAAACTCTTGTGATCCGTGAACACTTCACATCGTTTTCCCAAAAGATAGTGTCTCCATGTTTTGAGTGCATGGACAACAGAGGCTAACTCTAAATCATGAGTAGGGTAATTTACCTCATAAGTTTTGAGTTGTCTCGAGGCATAAGCCACAACTTTCCTTCTTGCATTAGAACTGCACCTAATCCATGATGAGATGCATCACAATACACTTGGAAATCTTTCTCCAAGTCTGGCAGACATAAGACTGGTGCTGTTAGTAGTCTCTTCTTCAATTCTTGGAAACTTAGCTCACATCCTTCAGACCAAGCAAATTTCTTGTCTTTCTTTAGTAATTCCATCATTGGCTTAGCTATTTTGGAGAAATTCTCAATGAACCTTCTATAGTATCCTGCCAAGCCCAGGAAACTACGAACCTCTTTTACTGACTTTGGAGATTCCCATTCAGTTACAGCTGACACTTTTGCGGGATCAACTGCTACACCATCTCCTGACACAACGTGTCCAAGCAATCCAACTTCATTTAACCAAAATTCACACTTGCTGAATTTGGCATACAACTTATGCTCTCTAAGCTTCTCAAGTATCAAACGCAAATGTCCTTCATGTTCTTCTTTGCTCTTGGAGTAGATAAAAATGTCATCGATCAAAACAACAACAAACTTGTCAAGGAATTCCATGAACACCTTGTTCAACATATTCATGAAATAAGTTGGTGCATTGGTCAAACCAAATGGCATCACGGTGTACTCATACAATCCATACCTAGTGGTGAAAGCTGTCATAGGTATGTCTTGTTCTCTTATCTTGAGCTGGAAATAACCTGACCGGAGATCAATCTTTGAGAACACACAGGCTCCTTCTAACTGATCAAACAAGTCATTGATTCTAGGCGAAGGGTATTTGTTCTTGATAGTCACCTCATTGAGTGAACGATAATCTATGCATAACCTTTGACTTCTATCTTTATTTTCCACAAACAAAACCGGTGCTCCCCAAGATGAAGAACTTGGTTGAATAAATCCTTTCTGCAACTGTTCTCCAAGTTGTTTCTTGAGTTCTTTCAACTCATCAACTGACATCTTGTATGGTCTCTTTGCTATTGGTCCTGATCCTGGTAGCAAATCAATCAGAAATTCCACATCTCTATCTGGTGGCATTCCTGGCAATTCTTCCAGAAACATATCCAGATATTCACTCACAATAGGCATACTGTCTATGCTAACCCCCTTAAGAGAATTTAGCTTACTCCCTTTCGGTTCAAAGTTAGTCTTGAATCTAATCCTTTTGTTTTCTGGAGTTGTGAGTGTGACGGTATGGTTGGCACAATCTAGCACTCCCTTGTGCTTAGTCATCCAGTCCATCCCCAAAATGACATCCAATCCTTGGGAATTTAGGATTATCAGATTAATGGGAAACTTATACTTCCCAAACTCTATGACTAGATCATGACATCATGAGTTCACTATCATTTCTCCGCTAGGAGAACTTACTTTTATAGGACACCCAATAGTTTCCACTGGAAGTTCATTTCTTTCAACAAATGCTCTTGATATGAATGAATGCGATGCACCTGTATCAAAGAGAACAAATGCTGGAACAGAATTGAGTTTGAACATACCAGCAACAGCATCAGGTTCCTCATAGATCTCTTCCACATTGATGTGGTTCACCTATCCCTTCTGGAAAGGGTTGGGCTTATTGGGTCCCTCAACTTTCTTTTCTAGGCATTCATTTGCATAATGCCCCATCTTCTTGCACTTGAAACATTCAACCTGACTAAGATCCTTCTTGACAGGCTGGCTTCCACTACCACTTCCACTTCTATTGTGGTGGTTCTTGTACCCACTCTCGTGATTCTTGTACTTGTCATTGTCATGACTACGGTGATGCTTGTTGTCATGATGACGGTTGTGGTTGTGGTGGCTGTTGTACTTTCCATGCTTGTGGGATCCAAAACTCCCACTATCATCATAATGGGAACGCTTGTGAGACGATCCCGAGTTGTGCTTGTCAGAGTTGTGTTTCCTCTTTCTGCTTTCAACCTGTTTCATCTTGCTCTCCAAGATGGCAGCCTTGTCACAAAGAGATTGATAGGTGGGGACACAGGCCACAGATAGCTGCAGGTTTAGTTCATCGTTCAGTCCTTCGAGGAACTTCTCTTTCCTCTTGGCATTAGTGTCAACTTCATCCGGTGCATAACACGCCAGATTGTTAAACTCCTCAATATATTCAGCCACGCTGTAGTGGCGCTGCTTCAAGTTATGAAATTCCTTCTTCTTCAAACTCATCACTTCGGATGAGATGTGAGCTATACGGAAACCATCTTCAAAGATAGCCCATGTCACATCCTCAATGGGGGTGGTGATCTGGAAGTTATCCCACCAAGTAGTTGCTGGTCCTTCCAACAAGTGTGCTGCAAACCTGACTTTCTCCTCATCAGTACAGCCAACAGTTACCAAGTCCATGTTCACCGAGCGTAGCCAATCATTGGCCACCATGGGATCAGTAGTCCCTGAGAACTTTGCATGCCTCAGTCTTAGGAATCTGGTGAGCATGTCAAAACCTGGTGGATTGTTCTGATTGTTGTTGTTGTTGTTTTTGTTGTTGTTGTTGTTGTTATTGTTGTTGTTGTTATTGTTGTTGTTCTGATTCTGCATGAAAGTAGTCATCATTGGCATCAGTTGTGCTTGTGTTGTCATCAGCTTCTGCATCTCGGGGGTGACATTGTTGTTGTTCGGGTTGGGGTTGGCACATCGAGGGGGAATCTGTGGTTTTCAATAAGGATAAGAATGAGATACCCATAGATGCTTATTATGCACAATACAACACATAGACAATCACCAATCAAGCATCAAATAACATAAAGTTCAACGACATAAACAACAAGTTTGAAAAAGCAAACGCACCAATAGCAAGCCATCCACATGTTGGATGGTCATTGCGACTCAATAATCAAAACCATGGTAAATGTCAAATAAACGAGTAGTCATCACTACTCCTCTGCATCAACCTCTTCGTCGACAAGTGTAAGACCTGCATTCTCCATAGCGGTCTTGTACTCCTCAACATTGGTAGTCAAGGCTTCTACCTTGGCTTTGAGATCCCTCTTCTGTGAACGAAGCCTCTCAATCACACCTTGTTGATGCTCGAGCTCAAAGTCCTTGGCCTCCAGTTCTGCAGTCATCTCTCGAATCCTCTTGTTCCTATCTTGGACTCTTTTCTCTTGACTCTTGAACTTTCTATCTTGACTCTCGAACTTGGCCTCCATTTCATTGACTATCTCATCTTGCTCCGCGAAGAGCTTGTCCTTCTCACGAAGCTGCACCTGGAGTTCGTCATTGCTAAGCATGACGTTGGTCCTACCAGTATCTAGGTGCCTAAGAAGAACCTCTAGGTCCTGGAGGTACAGACGAATCGGCTCTGCCGTCTCTCTAGCAGTATCCTCAAACTCAATAGCCTCACCATCCTTGTCACGTCTACCGAAGGCGTGAAAGTGAGTACCTCTAATCTCCCAAGAGTGTCTCCCTAACAATCGCCCAAGTAAATCCTGCATGACTACCTCTAGGCCTCTCTCCTTGTCATCATGCATAATCTTGAAGGTGATAGCCTCCGTGGCTGGCTCAGTCTAGCGTCCTGGCAGAGTAACCTTGAAGCCCCAAAGGTCCTTCCTCTCAAACTTGGTGAGGGGAAGCATCATGATGCTAGGAAGCGGAAGATTGAGCACACTAGTGATCTCAATAAGACGAGTGCCAAAACGAGTTCCCTTGAACTCTTCAGCCGTGCTGATAGTAACATTAGGCATCTATTTTTATAAGACAGAGAGAAGTTAGAATCAACATCGATAGAAAATACACAAGACAAGTATCACGAACATATCATTGACAAACAAACACACAAGTCATGGTATACATAAATCCATTACAAGCATCCAAGGTTCAAAATATCATAGTCAAAATTTTGGAAACATAATGATAAGTGTGGTGGTCCAAATAATAAGGCACATTACATCTCTCACTCTCTAATCTAAAGGCTATCAAAGCATCCTTCTATCAATAGAGATGAGGAAGAAGATTAGAAAAGTTTACGAGAGTAATAAGACAAGTGTGGAAGTTGTTAATATTTTTTTCCTTAGTGGTTTCTAATCCAATTCTAGGGTCATAATCCTACAGGCAACACAGTGCTCTGATACCATCTATAAGATCCCTCCCGTTATAAAGGTAAGGATCCCTGTGATTGCAATGCTAGTCCCTGGATCAATGCTAGCATCCACAGTTTAAGATGAAGTACACAGAAACAAAGGTCATTATTACATATCATCCCAGAGACAAACATAATCTTTTACAAACTCCATGGCCATAGGCCTAATACAAGAGTTCAACCATAACAATATAATTAAGTCTTCATCTTAATGTGCCACAGGCAAGCATGTTGAGTGTAGACTCATAACCCCTAATCATCATCAGAATAACCTGCAACATCACAAGATACAGCCACAGTGGGTCAATACATTTGAATAGTATTGGCAAGTGATACCTTAGTAGAATATTAGCATCTAGATACTACATGAATTTGGCTAATTGTAGCTCAAAATAGGTTTTACCTATTAGTTGAAAACACTAAGTTTTTCTTTGACAAAACTCTCCCAAGGAATCACCAATAGAAATTGGTGAACCTTCACCCTTGTTCAACCACAAGTTTTACTTAGAAAAATTGGGATGAGGAGATTCTTGATAGCTTCCATGTCTTGATGCTCAAGTTGTCCAATACCAGGGACATGGCTAAGTACTTAGATTCTTCCATCTGCAGAGGTTGTGCACTTTCCCCACAAGACTTGATTTTCACCAAGACAAGACCTTTCAGAAGCCTTCCCTTAGACCAAATGGACGCGTTCCAACCTATCATCCCACTACCACCAACTGTCCAAATGGCTAAGTTATTGCAACCTATATGATCTAGGGAGAGCCCATATTGCCATGTGGCTGCACTAGAAGCTTCTTAACATTTGGCATCTCAAATCCCTTTGTTCCTGGGTGGCATTCCACAAGTGAGATACACAAGGTAAACCATATAAATGGGCCTTGTGTAACCACTCAACACAAACCATTCTTTCCATTCCACCCAGGTGTTTCATTCACTTAGTTGTTTTATTAGCAAAAAACACAAGTCAAGGACTTAGAAATATTTCGCATAGCATGAATATATAAACCACCCTTGGTTTCTACTAGCTAGGCTAAGCATGGTAATGGTAGCATCTTAACTTAGAGGAAATTCTAACAATTCTACAACTACTAGGATTTCCCAAGCATAGCAATAAGATACTTAATAAAATATTCATGCAAGTCCTATACAAAATATTTCCAATGCATAGGTAAAAATATAGGAATAAAACATGGAACACCACTTTCCTTGGTAGTTTGGGGAGTAGCAACAATCTTCACAACCACAATCACTATTAGCACCAAAATCTACACATAAAATAATAGCACCAAAATCACATAACAAAATATACAAAAAAAATATATGAATGCATGCAAATGCCATGTGATGTTTTTTCTACATCAAACAAGACAAGTGTACAGTGATGAAACATAAACAAAACCAAGATACTCAAAATAAACTTTATTTGATCATTAAAACATTTTCCATATTCAAATTAAGCCTACAAATGTCTCTGCAAAAACAACCATTTTTACAGAGGCAAAACATTAAAAACATTGCATAAATAGATAGGATTTTCTCTCCTGATTCCAATGATATAAAATTTGCAAAATTTGAACGTGGGGATAAAAAGTTATGAATTTTGCAAGTTTGAAACACTAATAGATCAAATTTCTGTTTTAAATCTAAACTCAGGCGACGCGGCAGCTTCTGATTCGCTGATACCGATTCGCACGGATCGATCGATGAGGGCCGTTGGATTAAAGTGACTGTGCACGGGCCAGATCTAATCATACTGCTTCGCTTAAGTCGTCTATCGTACGCGTTAGATCTAGATCTAACGGCTCAAAACTATCAGACCATAATCGAGCGGCGCTGCGACGGTGGCTGGCGGCGGCGCGCTCGGGCAGTGATTTTGCCAGCGATACAGGAAGCACGGGAGAGAGAGAGATAGATCACCGAGTTCGCCATGCGTTGCTGATGCTCAATGTGTGCTTGGTTGGCGAAGGGGCGCTCGAGGTCGACGGGGATTGCTCGCCGTAGATCCTTCTGGCGACGGATGCTCCTGTTCGTCGACATTGGTGAGGGTACAGATCATGCCAAGGCAAAAGAAGTGGTGGGTCAGATGCGCAAGACGATACTAGTCACGCGGGTGTCAACGAGAGGGAAAGGGGTGGTCGGAAATTACCACTGGAGGTCGTCGGAGTTTAAGCCGAAGACGGTGGCGCTCAGTCGATTGGTATGTCGATGCTCTAGGGCACGCGCGGGCGAGATAGTGGTACTGGGAGGTGCGCAAGGTGAAGTGGAGCACGCTCGTGTGAACCAGGAGCAGAGGGGTGGTCGGGTTTGGCCGGAATCAACGCTGCGGTTCGTCGGAGCAGCGAGGTCGCGGCGAGGAATTCTCGCAGCCTGGGGCGCTCAGTGCTTGGGGTTTGGGGGGAAATGGAGAGGGGCAGAGGGGGTTTAAGTAGCAAGGATGGGCGGGGCAATTACGCCGGGAATCAAGCGCAATCAAAAGGATTTGATTCAGGAAGAAACGGCAGAGAGGAGTAGTTCCTCCGGCGCGGGATTGACGACGACGCTGATGTGGCGGTGGGTCCGGAGTGTCAGCGAGGGAGGGGTGTGTGGGTGGGTGAGAAACGGAGGGAAAAGGGGAACCCCGGGTGGGCTGCTTTGTCTACTGGGCCGAATGAGTGACGCCAGGCCCAGTTCTGTTTTCTAATCCTTTTTCTTTTTCTAATTCCATTTTCAGGAAACCTTTTCAAATAAATTCAAAAGCATTTGAACCCAAATCTTTCCGGACTACTATAAAGTGAAACCTGCATAATTTTGAGCATAAAACCATGCTGTCTTACTAGACTTGCTTGATTCCTTTGAAATTTTAACAAAATAAACAGTGCCTTAGCACAAGATTTGACGAAGATATGAAAATGGTTTTTAAACCATATTTGTTTTGGAAATTTTGTCCAAGCTTTGAAACTCATCCAAACCAACTTATGAGCAAACAAAACTTGGTTTGAAACAAATATTCTCTCACTTGAGAGTGGTATTTTGATCAATGCTTGTCTACATAAAATAATAAGCACCCAAAGTTTATGTTTTCTTGAAATGATTTTGAAAAAGATCCCTAAAGGATTATGCATGCATGGATGATATGCAATCTTTGAAAACATGATTTTAGGGATGTTACACCAACAAGTTAGTATTATAAAGAGGCTTTACTAGGGACTCTAATTTAGTTTACAAATCACACAAGTATTAATGTTTCCGGTTAATACTATTATAGCATGAATGTAAACATTTATCATAAACACGAAGATATAATAATAACCACTTTTATTATTTCCTTATCTCCAACAGTCTCCCTCTTGCACTAGAGTCAACTAATCTAGATTACATGGTAATATACCGAACACCCATGGTGGTTTGGTGCTGGTCATGTTTTGCCCTCGGGAGAGGTTTAGTCAACGGATCCGCCACATTCAAATCTGTGTGTACTTTGCAAATCTTCATGTCACCATCTTGGACATGCTCTTTAATAGCGTGAAAACGTAGCTATGTGCTTCAGCTTCTTGTGTGACCTTGGTTCTTGCGCATTTGCTATGGCGCCCATGTTATCACAATAGATAGACATTGGGTCCAGCGCACTTGGAACCACACCAAGCTCTGCAATGAACTCCTTCATCCATATCGCCTCTTGTGAAGCCTCCGAACCATCTATGTATTCCGATTCAGTTGAAGATCTCGCCACAACGCTTTGCTTTGCACTCCTCCAGCTAATTGTTGCACCATTCAAAGTAAATACGTATCCAGATTGAGATTTAGAATCATCCGGATCGGTGTTCCAACTAGCATCGGTGTAACCATTAACAACAAGCTATTCATCACCTCCATAAGAAAGAACCATATCCTTAGTTCTTCTCAAGTACTTAAGGATGTTTTTGACCACTGTCCAATGATCCACTCCTGGATCACTTTGATATCTGCTAGTCAAAGTAACAACATATGCAATGTTGGGTCTAGTACATAGCATGGCATACATAAGAGATCCTATGGCTAAGGCATAGGGAGTCTTACTCATCCTTTCTCTATCTTCTCCGTTGCAGTACTTTGAGTTTTACTCAAGGTCGTATTGGGCAACATGGGCAAGAACCCTTTCTTGCTATCTTCCATTCCAAACCTCTTTAGAACTTTGTCCAAATATGTACTCTGTGAAAATGATATTATGTGTCTCGATCTATCTCCATAAATCTTTATGCCTAATATGTAAGCTGCTTCGCCAAGATCTTTCATTGAAAAATTATTATTCAAATAATCCTTGACACTATTAAGAAGGTCTACATCATTCCCAATCAACAATATGTTGTCTACATATAGTATTAGTAATTCTACAGATCTCCCACTCACTTTCTTGTAAATACAAGCTTCTCCATAAATTTGTATAAAACCAAAACTTTTGATTACCTTATCAAAACGTTGATTCCAACTCCGGGATGCTTGCTTCAATCCATAAATGGACCGTTGAAGTTTGCGTACCTTTTTAGCATCTTTAGGATCGACAAAACCTTTGTGTATCATCCCAAAAATTATAATTTGAAAAGTTTGCATATCATTCATGCATTCATAAGCATTTTATTATTTTCAAACAAGATTTCAAAATGAGAAACCATTTATATGACTATTATTTTATGCTAGAAAGGCAATGGTTCTATCTTACTCTCAAATTATGAGAATACTTTGTTTTCAACCAGAAAGGTTTGAATGTTGATTCCAAAGCTTTCACAAAATTCTCAAAACAAAATTTAAATGTGAAACCATTTTATGCCTATTATCTATAATCATATTAAGGCATGGTTTTATTTTAATTTCCTTTATGTCAAAGTGTTTTGGACTAAAACAGCAAGGTTTTACACTCATTTGAGTACAAAGTTTTCACTGTAAAAATCCAAAATAAATTTGAATTCAAACTCATTTGAAAATGATTTCAGAAAATCAAATCAGAAATAGAAAAGGAATAAAGAAATAGAAAAGGGCATGCGCCAGCCTTCCAGCCCAACAGTAGAAGCGGCCCAACAGCTAGCCCACTCGGTTTTCCCTCTCCCCTCTGATTCTCACCCGCGCGCACCCCCCTCTCACTAACGCTTCGGTCCCACCTTACCCGTCATCGTCGTCCCCAAACCCCGCTCACGACCGAGCCCTCCACCGTTTCTTCCTCCCTTCCCTGCCGCGGTTTAATTCGAGTAATTGCCGTTGATTCCGTGCGCAATACTCGCCCCTCCTCTGGCTACTTAATCCCCTTGCCCTCTCGGCCATTTCCCCCAACACAGCCAGCCAGAAGCGCCGCCAGGCTCCGTGAATTCTCGCTTGCACCGCCGCAACACCGAGCAGCTCCGGACTGATTCTGGTGAGCCCCGACCGCCCCTTTCCTTCTGGTTCAAACAAGCGTGGTCGTTGTGTTCTTATGCATCTTCTGACGCCTCTGGTTTGCCTGCGCGTGACCCAGGTCGCCGTCCCCGTCCACCTCTGCAAACGACAGAGCCGCCGCTCAACTCCGTCGAGCAATTTAGGTAAAACTCGAGCGCCCCTTGCTTTCTCCTTGACCCTATCGTGTTCTCCTGATCTTTGTGCATGCACTGATGCCCTTGGTTTGTGCTAGGGCGGTCCAGTACGTCGCCAACGTCACCGTCCGCACGAACCCGACGCTGTCCGCAACTGCGACGAGATCCCACGGCCGCAGCAACTCGCCCCCGTCCAAGCCAAAGCCACGTTGAGCTTCCTCGTGTTCTTGCGAGTTAGGTAAGCCACACCACAGCCCCCATCCCTTGCTAGAATCGCCGGACCACCATCGCCAGTAGCGCCGCCTCCGCCAGTGCCCATTTGCATCGCCCATCCATGGTCGATTGAACAGACACCGTTAGATCTAGATCCAGCGCGCCAGATTAGATCACTTAGCGAAATGGTATGTTTAGATCTGAGCCGTGAAATATCATTTAAATCCTGCAGCTCCCGTTGATCGATCCAGCTGAACCGGTACGGGCCAATCAGACACCCCCACGTGTCTGGGTTTTTAATTTAAAATCTGTTTTTGAATCTATTAGTTATTCAAACTTGTAAATTCAATAACTTTAGTTCTGTTTATCCAAAAAATACAAATAATATATCATTGGAATCACAAAAATAAATCCTACACATTTGTGGTCTTAGTTTTGTAATTTCTTCTGTTAAAATAGGATTTTATGCAGAGACATTTGTAGGCCTATTTTGTGTATAAAAATTATTTGGAAAATGTTTTAAAAGCCAAATTAAGTTTATTTGGTGTATAAATGTTTATTTTATTGTTCAGTACTGTTTTACTTGCCTTTTTAGTTTAGAAAAATCATCACATGGCATTTGCGTGCATTCATATATTTTTGTTTGATTATTTGAAATATGAATTTGGTGCTATCATTTTATGTGTAGATTTTGGTGCTAGTGGTGATTGTGACTGTGAGGATTGTTGTTACTCCCCAACTACCAAGGAAAGTGATGCTTCATATTTTTGTCCCAATATTTTGATTATGCATTAGTGATATTTTGTATAGGGCTTCATGATAATTGTTGCTAAGTATCTATATGCTATGCTTGGGAAATCCTAGTAGTTGTAGAATTGTTAGAATTTTCTCTAAGTTAAGATACTTGCTATTTCCATTCTTAGCCTACCTAGTAGCAACCAAGGGTGGATTATATACATGCTATGGAAAAATATTGCTAAGTATTTGACTTGAGTTTTGCTTAATAAAACAACTAAGTAAATGAAACACCTGGGTGGAATGGTATGTTTGGGTTATGTTGAGTGGTTACACAAGGCCCATATCTATGGTCTACCTTGTGTATCACACTTGTGGAAAGCCACCCAGGAACAAAGGATTTGAGATACTTAGTGTTTAGAAGCTTCTAGTGCAACCACATGGCATATGGGCTCTGCCTTGATCATATAGGTTGCAATAACTTACCCATTTGGACAGTTGGTGGTAGGGTGATAGGTTGGAACGCGTCCATTTGGTCTAAGGGAAGGCTTCTGAAAGGTCTCTTCTTGTTGAATGTCAAGTCTTGTGGGGAAAGTGCACCACTTCTCGAGAAGGAAAAATCTAAGTACTTAGCCATGTCCTGGCAAAGGACAATTTGAGCATCAAGACACTGAAGCTATTAAGGATCTCCTCATCCCAATTTCTAAGTTAAAAACTTGTGGTTGAACAAGGGTAAAGGTTCACCAATGTCTATTGGTGGTTCCTTGGGAGTTTTTGCCAAACAAAAACTTAGTTTTTTCAACTAATAGGAAAAACCTATTTTGAGCAAAGCAAGCCTAAGCTACACTTAGCCAAATTCATGTAGAAGCTAGATACTATTATTCTACTAAGGTATCACTTGTCAATACTATTCCAATGTATTGACCCACTGTGGATGTAACTTGTGATGTTGCAGGTTACTCTGATGAGGATTAGGGTTATGAGTCTACACTCAACATGTTTACCTGTGGCACATGAAGATGAAGACTTTTATTTATAATGTTAAGTTAACTCTTGTACTAGCCTATGGCTATGGAGTTGTAAAAGACTATGTTATCTCTGGAATGACGATGTAATAATGACCTTTGTTTCTGTGTACTTCATCTCAAACTGTGGATGCTAGCATTTGATCCAGGGAATAGCATTGCAATCACAGGGACCTTTACCTTTATAAAGGTGGGGTCTTACTCTTTGGGTTGTACCATATACAACTCTTCATCAATGTCTCCATTGAGGAACGCCGTTTTGACATCCATATGCCATATCTCATAATCATAATATGCAGCGATTGCTAACAAAATCCTCACAGACTTTAGCTTCGCTACCTGTGAGCAAGTCTCATCATAGTCAACTCCTTGAATTTGTCGAAACCCTTTTGCAACAAGTCGAGCTTTAAAGACAGTAACATTACCATCAGCATCTGTTTTCTTCTTGAAAATCCATTTGTTCTCAACAGCCTTCTGGTCATCCGGTAAGTCCACCAAAGTCCATACTTGGTTTTTGTACATGGATCCAATGTCGAATTGCATGGTTTCTCGCCATTTATTGGAATCTGGGCTTGTCATCGCTTCCTCATATGTCGCAGGGTCATCGGTGTTGTCCACCAAAATGACACTCATAACGGGATCATACCAATTAGGAGTGGTACGAGTTCTCGTTGACCTGCGTGGTTCCGTAGTAACTTCAACCAAATTTTCATGATCAACATCATTAGATTCCTCTCTCATTGGTGTAGGCGCCACAGGAACTACTTCCGGTGTTGCACTACTCTCAAGTTCGAGAGAAGGTTCAACAACCTCGTAGAGTTCTACTTTCCTTCCAGTTACTTCTTTCGAGAGAAACTCCTTCTCTAGAAAGGTTCCATTTTTAGCAACGATGATTTTTCCCTCGGATCTATGATAGAAGGTATACCCAATAGTTTCCTTCGGGTATCCTAAGATGCATTCTTCCGCTTTGGGTTCAAGCTTGTCTGGATGTAACTTCTTTACATAAGCTTCGCAATCCCAAACTTGAAGGAACGACAATTTAGGTTTCTTCCCAAACCATAATTCATACGGTGTCGTTTCAACGGATTTAGATGGTGCCCTGTTTAAAGTGAATGCGGCTGTTTCTAATGCATAAACCCAAAACGATAGCGGTAAATCTGTAAGTGACATCATAGAATGAACCATATCTAAGAGAGTTCGATTACGACGTTCGGACACACCATTACGTTGTGGTGTTCCCGGTGGTGTCAATTGTGAAAGTATTCCGCATTTCTTCAAATGCTTGCCAAACTCGTAACTTAGATATTCACCTCCATGATCAGATCATAGAAATTTAATCTTCTTGTTATGTTGATTCTCTACCTCAATTTGAAATTACTTAAACTTCTCGAAAGTTTCGGACTTATGTTTCATGAAATAGATATACCCATATCTACTCAAGTCATCTGTGAAGGTAAGAACATAAAGATAACCACCGCGTGATGCTACACTCATTGGACCACACACATCGGTATGTATGATTTCCAATAAGTCCGTAGCTCGCTCCATCATACCAGAAAATGGAGTCTTAGTCATTTTACCCATCAGACATGCTTCGCATCTTTCAAGTGATTCGGAATCAAGTGATTCAAGAAGCCCATTGGAATGGAGTTTCTTCATACGCTTCACTCCAATATGACCAAGACGACAGTGCCACATATAGGTTGAGTTATCGCTCAATTTCAAATGTTTAGCTTCAATGTTATTAATGTGTGTATTTCTACAATCGAGATTCAATAAGAATAGACCATCTATCAAAGGTGCATGTGCATAAAATATATTACTCATATAAATTGACCAATCATTATTCTCAGATTTAAACAAGTAACCGTCTCACAATAAACATGATCCGGATATAATGTTCATGCTTAACGCAGGCACCAAATAACAATTAATTAAGTATAAAACTAATCCCGATGGTAGATGACGAGGTAGCGTGCCGACCGTGATCACATCAACCTTTGATCCATTTCCAACGCGCATCGTCACCTCGTTCTTCACTAGTTTCCGTCTATTCTGCAGCACATGTTTCGAGTTACAAATATGAGCAACCGAACCAGTATCAAATACTCAGGCACTACTACAAGTACTAGTGAGATACACATCAATAACATGTATATCGGATATACCTTTTTTCTTGATGTTTCCGTTCTTCAAATCCGCCAAGTACTTAGGGAAATTCTGCTTCCAGTGACCTTCTCCCTTGTAGTAAAAGCACTCAGTATTAGGCTTAGGCCCAACCTTGGTCTTCTTTGCCGGTGCGGTAACTTTCTTACCGCCCTTCTTGAAGTTTCCAATTTTCTTAGACTTGCCTTGCTTCTTGAATTTGGTGGTCTTATTGACCAACAACACTTGGTGCTCTTTCTTGATCTCCACTTCTACAGGCTTTAACATGCAGAAGCGTTCGGGTAATGACTTGTCCATGCTTTGCATATTATATTTCATCATAAAGTTCTTGTAACTTGGTGGTAGTGATTGGAGGACACGATGAATCCCCAAAGCATTAGGAATCACTATACCCAAGCTTTGAAGCTTGCTTGCATGTCCAGACATCTTAAGCACGTGCTCACTGACGAAGCTGCCCTCTTCCATCTTGCAGTTAAAGAACTTTTCAGAAGCCTCATAACTCCCAACTGCCGCGTGAGCCTCAAATATCATTTTGAGTTCACGGACAATATCATGTGGGCCATCGTTCTCAAACCTTTTCTGAAGCTCTGATTTCAAACCATACAAGATAGCACACTGAACTATGGAGTACTGATTCTTCCGAGAAAGGAAAACATTCTTTACCTCATCGGTACCATCAGCTGTAGGTGGGTCACCCAGCGGTGCATCGAGCACATAGGTCAAATTACCAGCATTGAGGACAATCCTCAAATTGCGGAACCAATCCGCGAAGTTGCTTCCATTGTTTTCAACTTTTCTTTCTCTAGGAACACATTAAAATTGATGGTAGGGGCCGCCATTGATCTACAACATATTTGCAATAGTTTAGACTAAGTTTATGACAAATTAAGTTCTAATTAATAGTTAAATTAATCTAGGTGAACTCCCACTCAAAACAATATCTCTCACATTGTTTTAGTGATCACACGAACCAAATCTACCACATCAAAACCGATCATCACAAGAGTTGATGTAGCTTTAATGGCGGACAATCAACATGTTCATCATATCTACTATATGACTCATGCTTTACCTTTCGGTGATCCGTGTTCCGAGACCATGTCTGTACATGCTAGGCTCGTCAAGATCAAACCTTAGCTTCCGCATGAGCAAATCTGGCTTGCTCCCGTTGTATACACTCGCAGAATCTAACACACCCAATCATACGTGGTGCTTCGAAACAACGAGCTTTAACAATGGTGCCTATTAAGGATGAACACATTATAACTTGAAATTTTGTCAGACGGATCATCTTATAATGCTACCATCGTGAACTAAGCAATACAAGATGCATAAAAGGATTAACATCACATGCAATTCATAATACGTGATATGATATGGCCTTTCTTCTTGTGCTTCCGATCTCCATCTTCAAGCACGAACATTATCTCCATCGTCACCGGCATGGCGTCAAGGTCAATGGCGCCGCTCCATGGTTGTCATCCACCAGCATCAACTATTACAACTACTTTGAATAATAGATACGCAGGTCTTAATGAAATTAAAAGAAAACCATATGGCTCCTGCCGGTTGCCAACTTACAATAAGGAATATTGCATACATCATATACAATCACAATCATGGCCATATCACATCACAGCACACCCCTGCAAAGCAAAGTTACATTCTTCTAATTTTCTTTGCATGTTTTACGTGGTTTGAGGCTTTCAATAAGTGTCGTTCTAACTTACGAACAAGAACCACAACGTTGATACTAGTATTGTCAATTACCCGTTGTAAATTGAATCTTCACTATGTTGGGAGAAACATGCACCCGCAAAGCCACTTATGCAATACAAGTTGCATGTCAAGCATGGAGCAAGTCTCATGAACGATGTCATGTAAGGTTAGCCCGGGCCGCTTCATCCCACCATCCCGCAAGATGCAAAGTACACAAGAAGCAGTCGACAACAAAAAGCATCAACGCCCACAATGACCATTGTGTTCTACTCGTGCAACAGATCTACATATAGACATGGCTCTGATACCACTTTAGGGGTTCGTAGCATGGAAAACAAAAAAATTCTACCGCATGCATACAAACAAGCCAAGATCTATCTACTAGATTGAAGCAACAGGTCGATTAGAGTACTCATCCTCGAAGATTCCAAAGCGGTTAACGAGAGCAGATTCTCGTGGGTGATGTAGTCGTACACTTGTCGATCTCAAGATCGCGTAGACGATCCTTCGGCGCTGCGTTCCGGCAGCGCTTTCGCAGTCGGTCACACGTTCGGTACTCGATGAAGACCTTCCTCTCCCTTGTTCCAGCAGGCAGCGGAGGTTGTAGTTCTCCCCTCACGATTCTGGCAGCACGACGGCGTGGTGTCGAAAGTAGAGGGAAGATCCTGCAGGGCTTCGACTAAGCCGGAGAAGGTTATGGTAGATCTAGGGTTTCCGGCGATCTAGGTTTAGAGGGTCGGAGATGAGGAAGAGGTGTCAGCAGCTGCGACGTGCGGCGGCCGCGCACGGTGGGGAGGGCTTGGTGTTGTAGTCTTTGGGGCAGCCCTCCCCCTCTATTTTATGAGAGGGGGGCATCCTTGGGAGAGGGGAGTTTGAATCCATACCCAAACCCAAGTTGGATAGAAGGAAGGACTCTTTCCTTCTTCCACTAGGAAACTATTGTTCCAGTTTGACTTTTCAAACCTCCCTTTTGACTTTCAATTTAGAGCTTTATTTCTCTCTCGCAAATGCCCAACCAAGTGACCTAGTACATGATCCAATCATTCCACTTACCTATGACACATTCATGGACCATTCCCCTTCCGGTCTGGTGAACCTTCTAGAACCTCTCCAATGAAAACATGGAAATCATTCCCGAACTCCGGAATTGGACTTTCCTTATATGAATCTTATTCTCCGGACCATTCCGGATCTCCTCGTGATATCCCAGATCCCATTTGAGACTCCGAACAACATTCGGTCTCCCTACTTATATTCCATATCTACTAAGCAACATCGAATCCTTAAGTTGTGTCTCCCTATGGTTCGTGAATTATGCGGACATGATCAAGACACTTTTCTGATCAATAACCAATAGAGGAATCTGGAAATTCATATGGCACCCACATATTTCTACGATTACTTTGCGATCGAATGAACCATTTACATATGATACCAATTTCCCTTTGTCTCGCGATAGTTTACTTATCCGAGGTTTGATCGTCGGTATCTCTACATACCTAGTTGAACCTCGTTACCGATAAGCACTCTTTTCTCGTTCTCATGATATGTGATCCCTTGTGAGCCAGTCACATGCTTGCAAAATAATTGGATGACATTCCACCAAGAGGGCCCAGAGTATATCTATCCGTCATATGGATGGACAAATCCTACTCTTGATCCATGTGCCTCAACACATACTTTCCGAACACTCAATGCCACCATTATAGCCACCCAGTTACGGTGTGGTGTTTGATGTCATCAAAGCATCCTTCCAGTGATGGTGATTAGCATGATCTCATGGTCGAAGGAATTAGGTTACTATGTATTAGAAAGCTTATAGCAAATGAACTATTGAAATGACTTGATCTTTATGCTACACTTATCTATATGAGTATGTCCATAACACCATTCTCCTAATGATATGATGTTGTTAATAACATCTCAATGTTCATGATCGAGAAACCACGATCATCTTATTAACCAACAAGCTAGTATTATAAAGAGGCTTTACCAGGGACTCTAATTTAGTTTACAAACCACACAAGTATTAATGTTTCTAGTTAATACTATTATAGAATGAATGTAAACATTTATCATAAACACAAAGATATAATAATAACCACTTTTATTATTGCCTTAGGGCATATCTCCAACATAAACTCCTATGCATGGTGTGTTACACCATTCCAAGTATATTCTTGTTTTCAACTATCTTGCAATTAAAAACTATTTTTTTATGTGAAAACTTAGTGATTAAAGCCCTCACGAACTTGATGGCACACTTTATTCTTTGCCCCTAATAAACTTGAACCATTGTGACAACTTTGTTGTATATGCTTGCACTTATAAGTTGGAATTAGCAAAACCGTGCTGTCATGGGGAACGTTTTCAACATTGCACTTGTACTTTGTACTCAGTTGATATCATGTTCTTTTGTCTATGGATGTCACCAGTGTGAAATAAAGATGGAACTTGTAAGTCCATGGAGTTTGTATCCTATGTTAGAGAAACGCCTGGGCCGCTAGCCTAAGCCATGCCTAATCATGGTGGAAACTTGCAGCATCACCATAGTGACATCTATGAAGAATTCTTATTAAAAAAAGGGACACATTGAGAAAATAGGAAAGAGAGAAAAAAGCACCATATTCCCATGGTACATAAGAAGAATTGCTGAGATGCTTATTGTCTGCTTGCCTTGTCATTTTGGTTATGGAAAAGCTCCTGTACCATGTGCAAGGGGTACCCCGTTGGCGGTTCTCAATAATATGCAAATACTTACAGTGACAAGAACTTACCTGGACCCAAAGTTGAGTATGCATGAGGTGTGGCCCTCGTATTCAAGGGGCATGAGATTTCAAACTTATACTTCGTCAAGCATATACTCCAGCTTTGCCACTTTAACCTTAACCACTTCAAGATGCTTATGATAAGGGCAATCAGGGCTGAAAGCTAACAAGTACCATAATTTTTGGAAGCTCTTTTTGAAACTTGTAATCCCTGCTTCCTTTACAAAAAAGGCCTTTCTTGCACCATTATTGAGTCTCCACCTTCTACCTTTAGGCACCATTAAGAGAGCATAGTTGTCATTCTATGTGCAGTGTTCCAAAGATTATTAATTGATGCATATTGTGTTATTACTTTCTCTTGTGCTACTTGTTTCTAGTCACCCTTGTGAACTTTGAAGGTGTCCTATGCATCTATTTGCTACTCTATGAGGGACAAGATGATTGCCACTATGCTATGTTTTCTGCATGTGAAACAAATAAACATTTTTCAATGCATGTTATTCATGATCTTTGTTTGTAGCTTGTCATGTTGCATGCATAGTTACTATGTCCTATTGTTAGAACTCCATCTTTCATGCACATGTTTAGAGTTCTTTGATCCCAACTTTCAATGCTTGCAAATGGTTGGATCTTTATTGTGAGGGTGCATGTCACCTAAAAAATTATTCTGTTTATCACTTACCTACTCGAGGACGAGCAGGAGTTAAGCTTGGGGATGTTGATACGTTGGAAACGTATCTATAATTTTTGATGCTCCATGCTTGTTTTGTATCTACTTTGCTTTGCTTGTCTACACTTTGAGGTGCTTTTACATGTTTTCTGGTACTAACCTATTAACAAGTTGCAACAGTGCCAGATGCCTGTTTTCTGCTGTTTTTGGTTTTAGAAAAGTTAGTACAGAAATATTCTCGGAATTGGACGGGACAAACGTCAAAGTCAATTACTTTCCATGGGGAACAAGAAGTCCAAAGGAGAGCCAGAGGGGACATCCACGGGGGCCAGACCCACCCCAGGCGCGGGGCAGGTGGGCCCGCGCCTGGCTAGGGTTTGGTGGCCCTGGCCGCCTCCCGGTCTCGCCCCTTCGCCTATAAGAAGCCCCCGATGCAAAAACCCTGAGTACCCGATCAGAAGTCGACGAAACCGTCTGTAGCCACCGCCACCATTGTCCCTAGATCGGGGGGATCTAAAGTTCTTCCCGGCACCCTGCCGGAGGGGAGATCATCCTAGAGGCCTTCTCTCCGGTATGATGTGTGAGTAGTTCCACCTTGGACTATGGGTCCATATAGTAGCTAGATGGTTGTATCTCCTACTTTCTTCTTTCATGTATAGATCTTGTGAGCTCCGTTCATGATCAAGATCTAATCTATTTGTAATCATGCATGTTGAGTTTGCGGGGATCCGATGGATATTGAGATTATTATGTTGGTTTGATTAATGGTTTTATCTTTATGATTCTATCATGCCTGTGTTGTTTTTGATCTTGCATGCTCTCCGTTGTTAGTAGATATCTTGGCCAAGTAGTTGTTAGTGACTCCAATAGGGGGTATTTATGCTCGATAGTGGGTTCATGCCTCTAGTTTCCAAGGGAAGTGACAATAATCTCTTCGGTTGTAGATGTGATGTTGCTACTAGAGAGAAAACAATGGTCTCTTGTTCATGGAACATGTGGACTGTTTACCTTACACACTTTTCTTAAAGCAGTTGTCTGTTGCTTGCAACTTAATACTAGAGGGGGTTCAGATGATAACCTGAAGGTGGAATTCTAGTCATAGATGCAGTTGGATGGCGGTCTATGTATATTGTTGTATTGCCCAATCAACCTCATAGGATCTTTCTGGCTAGTAATTGCATTGTTATGCCTTGCTCAGTTCCTGTCAATTGCCCCGCTGTAATTTGTTTACCCTTCATGGCATGTTGTTTATCTAAGGAGAGCACCTCTAGTGAACTATGGACCCCGGTCCAATCTTTATCATTGATACATCTTCCACTGTTACTTGTTTACTTGCTTCAAACCATTACCTTCAACACCATGCGTTTAATCCTTTGTTATAGCAAACCGGTGAGCTTGACAACCTCACTGATTTGTTGGGGCAAAGTCTTGAGTTTGTGTTGTGCAGGTCTCCGCGTTGCTAGCAACACCTGTGTGACGTTTCCTTCCTCCTACTGGTTCGATAACCTCGGTTTCTTACTGAGGGAAACTTGCTGATGTGCTTCTTCATACCTTGCTCTTGGGGTTTCCAACGAAGCGTTCCACGACATGTACTGGCGCTATCAGTGCGTCTGCTCTAGTCGTGGGTGGTAGTACTGGGCCCATCTGGTACTACCGTCCCTGGCAGGAAAAAGGCCCAAACGGGCAGATTTCTATCCCCCCTTTAAATAGCCCCTCTCTCTTTTATTTGCTAGCTTCTTCTTCATCTTTGAAAAATGCCTTTGCCCTATTATTTGACATCTCTTGAGCTTGATTTCTTCCTCCCCCTTCAATGATTCTTGCCAATATTTGAGGGGAAGATAGAAGAGATCTAGATCTACAATTTGACCAAGCCATATCATCTCTTTGTGAGTGTATCTTGGGACCTAGATCTTGGGGGATTTTGTGTTCCTCTTTGATTCTTCCTCTCTTATTCCCCCAATTGCTTTAGTAGCTTTGTTGGAATTTGAGAGTGAAGTATTGGAGCATCTTTATGGTGTTCTTGCCATTTGCATTCGGTGCATCGGTTTGAGTTCTCCTTGGAGGATTTGGTTGGCGAAATTATTGAAGCTTGTCCCTCTTGGGTTCTTGGAACCCTAGACGGTTGTGTGGCCTTTGTGGTGTGTTCTTGGGGCCTCCAATTAAGTTGTGGAGCTATCCTCAAGTTTGTGGCCTTTGTGACGTTTATTGGGAGCCTCCAATTAAGTTGTGGAGATTGCCCCAATCTTTGTAAGGGTTTGGTGACCGCCCTCAAGTGTCCCATAGTGGATCGGGTGCTTGATGTGCGGCGGGTGCTCGGGAGAATAGGGTGAGGCCTCTTGTGGTGTTGGTGGTCTTAGTACCGCCCACCCTCCAATGAGACGTACTTCCATTGTGGAAGGAACTCGGTAAAATATCATCGTTCCCGCGTTCCTCAGTTATCTCTATTCCCAAGCTCTTTACTTATACACTTTACATTGTGATAGCCTTCATGCTTGAAGTAATCTATCTTGCTATCACATTGTTGCTTGTATTGCTTAGCATAAGTTGTTGGTGACATAGGTGAATCTTAGTATATATAGGCTTTATGCTTAACAAAAGAAAATGCTAGTTTTGTTCCGCCTTTGTTAATCCCATCTCGTAAAAGTTTTTAACTGCCTATTCACCCCCCCTCTGCGGCATCCGTGATCTTTCACTCTTAATCCAAGTGATGCTGGAAGAAGTGCATCCATGCACACCAATCTAGTACCATCTCTTATTCTTTCAATTAATGGAAGCATCCTAGCACAACCTACGGTTTCAACTAACCGGATGTAACATGATAGAATTAACTTGCTACTGAAGTGAACTTTGAAGTTTTTTCACCAACCTACGATTTCAACTAATAGGCAATCAAAGTCGGGAAATTACTATTGAACACTACAATTTAGTTACCTAATCAAATAAAAATAAGGGAAGATTGCTAACAAAAAATTCAATGATTAAAATTAGAAAGAATGATCACAAATCATATGGTGGAATTAGAAAGAATGATGCTTGATCACCAACCTATAGTTTAATACTTGCTGGAGTGTTATCAGTTTCATCATGGAAACTAGAAAAACATATATCTTTCACTGATTTCAATTTATTTACATGGTAGGAACAATATCTTCCTACATTCTTCTTTGGTTATATCAAGAAACATACCATCATCATGTGAAGCATTTAAGGTAAACCTTACGAACTGGATTTACAGTAAACCTTACAAAGTTTTGTACTAGTTCCTAAGTATTAGTTTGGGGAATTGTACTAAGGCATAGCCTAGTGCCTTGGGTGTGTTGGTACACCATTGCCCACCCAGGTTCAAGACCCTCTACTTGCATTCCTGGTGCATAAGGATGACTACATCTAAAAATGTAGTGGGGAATAAAGTAATTGAAAATAAAAAATAACAGTATGAAAATGCAAGATAATTTCATTTCCCCTTAAAGTTCTTATGATTGTATAATATTCATGACAGGGTTATATTTTTTCAACTATTTTTGGCACTAGGAACTTGTGTAGAACTTATCTAGCTAGGTAGCTAGTCACCACACTAGGAAAATATAGCAAGAAACCATAATCTCATACAACACCAATGAATACATGCACCAATGAAGAAGTACAAGTCTTTACCAAGAACACTACCTTGGATAACAAAGAGACTACATTCTTTCTTCTGCCCACATGTCTCCTTCTCTCATCTACTTACAAAACTTTAAATAGGCATACATATACCCTACCAAAGATAACTACTAGTCCTACTTGGACAGGGTTTAGGGTCAATAGGGTTCAAGGTTTAGGTTTTAGGGCATTTTCAATAATAATGTTCAAGCTTTATGCTTAGATTCATGGAATGAAATAGCATTAGCGTAATTTAATGAAAGTATATCTAAAATGTTGATATATAAGTGGATGATATACCTGCTTAATTAGTCAGCGTCATGTAATTAGGGGTTTAGGGTTTATGGAATTTTGAATAATGTTTAAGCTTTATTCTTATATTTGTGGAACATAATGTTTTCACCGCAATTTAATGTAGGTATCTCGAATTTGGATCTATAATTGCATGATACCTACTTGGTTAGGGTTTAATTATGGGTTGAGGTGTTTAGAGTTTTAGTATTTAGGGGTCGAGGGTTTAGGTTGGGGGTTGTTTGGGGTTTAGGGAATTTAGGGGTTGAGGGTTTAGGTTTTGGGGGTTCTTTTAGGGTTTCGGGAATTTTCAATGAAGTTCGAGCTTTATTCTTATATTCGTGGAATAGAATGACTTAGTGTGACAATTTAATAATGAAAGTATCTCAAATTTTATCTATAAGTGCATGCTACCTGCTTATTCAGGGTTAGTGGTTGAGGGTTTAGGGTTTTTAGTGTTTAGAGGTATATGGCTTAGTGTTGACGTTTTAGGGAGGGTAGGGTTTAGTGAATTTTTAATAATGTTCGATCTATATGCTGATATTCGTGAATTATAAAGGCGTTAGGGCAATTTAATGAAAGTAAATCAAATTTTGATCTATAAATTCATGATACCTAGCCTGCTTTGTCAGGGTTTAGGGTTAAAGGGTTTAGCGGGTTAAGGTTTAGTTTTTATGGCATTTTCAATAATGTTTAGGCTTTATGCTTAGATTCATCGTAAGGAATGTCTTTAGCATAATTTAATAAAAGTATATCTCAAATGTTGATCTATATGTGGATGATATATACCGGCTTGGTCAGGCTCGTTTAGGGGTTTAGTGTTTAGGGTTATAGGGTTTAAGATTTAGGTTTTAGGGCATTTTCAATAATAATGTTCAAGCTTTATGCATAGATTCGTGGAATGGAATGGCGTTAGTGTAATTTAATAAAAGTATATCTCAAATGTTGATATATAAGTGCATGATAATATACCTGATTAATTAGTCATGGTAATTTAATTAGGGGTTTAGGGAATTTTGAATAATGTTCAAGCTTTATGCTTATATTTGTGTAACATAATTTTTTTGCCGCAATTAAATGAAAGTATCTCAAATTTGGATCTATAAGTGCATGATACTTACGTGGTTAGGGTTTAATTATAGGTTGAGCGGTTTAGGGTTTTAGTATTTAGGGGTCAAGGATTTAGGTCGGGGGTTGTTTTGGGGTTTAGGGAATTTAGGGTTCGAGGGTTTAGATTTTCGGGAATTTTCAATGAAGTTCGAGCTTTATGCTTATATTCGTGGAATAGAATGACTTAGCGACAATTTAATAATGAAAGTATTTCAAATTTTATCTATAAGTGCATGATACCTACTTATTCAGGGTTAGGGGTTGAGGGTTTAGGGTTTTTAGGGTTTAGGGGTATATGGATTAGTGTTTATGTTTTAGGGAGGGTAGGGTTTAGTGAATTTTCAATAATGTTCGAGCTATATGCCGATATTCGTGAAATAGAAAGGCGTTAGCGCAACTGAATGAAAGTATCTCAAATTTTTATCTATAAATGCATGATACCTAGCCTGCTTTGTTAGGGTTTAGTGGTTTAAGGTTTAGGTTTTATTGCATTTTCAATAATGTGTAGGCTTTATTCTTAGATTCGTGGAAATGAATGGCTTTATCATAATTTAATAAAATCATTTCCCAAATGTTGATCTATATGTGGATGATATATACCGTCTTGGTCAGGGTCATTTAGGGGTTTAGGGTTTAAGGTTATAGGGTTTAAGGTTTCGGTTTTATGTCATTTTCAATAATAATGTTCAAGCTTTATGCTTAGATTCATGGAATGGAATGGAGTTAGAGTAATGTAATGAAAGTATATCTCAAATGTTGATATATATGTGCATGATATATCTGCTTAATTAGTCAGGGTCCTTTAATTAGGGGTTTAGGGATGTAGGGTTTAGGGAATTTTGAATAATGTTCAAGCTTTATGCTTATATTTGTGGAACAGAATGGTTTTACCGCAATTTAATGAAAGTATATCGAATTTGGATCTATAAGTGCATGATACCTACTTGGTTAGTGTTTAATTATGGGTTGAGGGGTTGATGGTTTTAGTATTTAGGGGTCGAGGGTTTAGGCTGGGGGTTGTTTGGGGTTTAGGGAATTTAGGGGTTAAGTGTTTAGGTTCTCGGGGTTGTTTAGCGTTTCGGGAATTTTCAATAAAGTTCGAGCTTTATGCTTATATTCCTGGAATAGAATGACTTAGCAACAATTTAATAATGAAAGTATCTCAAATGTTATCTATAAGTCCATGATACCTGCTTAGTCAGGGTTAGGGGTTGAGGGTTTAGGGTTTTTAGTGTTTAGGGGTATAGGGCTTAGTGTTTAGGTTTTAGGGGGTTATGGTTTAGTGAATTTTGAATAATGTTCGAGCTATATGCCGATATTCATGAAATAGAAAGGCGTTAGCGCAATTTAATGAACGTATCTCAAATTTTGATCTATAAATGCATGGTACCTACTTGGTTAGGTTTTGATTATGGGTTGAGGGGTTTTGGATTTAGGGTTTTAGTATTTTGAGGTAGACTTTTTAGGTTTTAGGGGTTGTTTAGGGTTTCAGGAATTTTCTACAATGTTTAAGCTTTATGCATATATTCGTCAAATAGAATGGTGTTGCCCAATTTAATGAAAGTATCTCAAACTTGATATACAAGTGCATGATACCTTCTTGGTCAGGGTTTAGGGGTTTATTATTGTTTAGGGTTATAGGTTTCAAGGGTTTAGTGTTTCAGGAATTTTCAATAGTGTTCAAACTTTATGGTTATATTCGTGGAATACAATGGCGTAACCAATTTTATCACCTCACCAATTTTATGGTTCAAAGCCTATATATGGTTCAAAGTCTCACCGCACCAATTTTATCACAAAGTATGAATTATTTGACGAATAATGCCCAAGTTTCTTAAATTTTTCAAGTTCTCGAGACAGTTTCGCCGGGTTTAACGAGTTTTTATCGATTTAGCAAAAAATGTTTGAATTTTGAACTGCAAACGATGGGAATCTCTACTTCCCATAATTCTAGGTCATTGACAAGCGGGTCCACAAAGTCAGTGTAAGACCGGAGGAGTCGGGCAGGTAAATACCCTTATTGAAGAAGGGCAGGGAACCAGGTCGATGGGGTGATGCACATGGGAGAACGCAAAATTATCACCTATATCCCTCTATTATTGCGTTGCTCCTCGGGTTCTTGTTTCCGGAGCAGGGATAGAAGAGGAATTTTGCATTCTAAAAAAAGTGAAGTATGTTAGGGGATGGATGGGTGGGATATTTCGGTGCTCTCTCAAAATTTTGAAGCTGAAGCTTCTAAGGTACGCTACTCCCACTCCCACTTGGGGGGATGCTGTCCCCGTCAAATAGACTCAGACACATGTACGCTTTCGAGCATTTAATGAGTTGATAGACATCTGTCGTCTTTCAAACAAGATGACAAAGGTCGTAACCATATTTGCTTTTTTACCTACACATCCATAGTTGCTGATACCGTGTCCATGTTTTGTACTCTATACATTCCATGCATCTTGGCTAATTAAGCTTTGCTTACAAAGGGAAATCCAAATTTTATTTATTTTATTATTTTTTTGAGTGAAAACATTATTTTTGGTCCTGAAGCAACTTCAAAGATTATGGCTCAATATGAAATCGTGCCAATTGTCACACAAAGTAACATGTTTAATGGATAAACCGTATCAATCTTACTAGTTAAATTCTTGCAATAAATTGACAATATGGCACTTTACTAAAAACATGTCAATTTTGGTAACATGGTATAGAGAAATGATGGAGAAGAGTCTAGAATGATGGATAAGTGTGTTTTGAGGTTTGTGCATAGCATTTATTGTGCTAAAGACAACTCAATAGTACCTTCTAGCATCAAATGCTAATTGAATGAAAAATAAGATCTGATGGCTAGCAATGTTGGGATTCTCGAGTCTTGATCCAACGGTCAATATTCAAAGTTATTCCTACACTATATAGTGGTAAGATTAGATAAGATAAGATAGGAGATTATGGTTTAGGTTTTAGGGGTTTAGGGAAATTTCAACAATGTTGAAGCTTTTATGCTTATATTCAGGGAATAGAATGGCGCTACCACAATTTAATGAAAGTATCTCAAATTTTTATTTATAAGTGCATGATACCTTCTTGGTTAGGGTGTATGTGGGTTGGGGGTTTAAGTTTTAGGGGTTGTTTAGGGTTGAGTGTTTGGGGTATTTTCAATAATGCTCAAGATTTATGCTTATGTTCGTCGAATAGAATGGCGTTACCCAAATTAATAAAAGTATGTGAAAATTTGATCTATAAGTGTGCATATGATATTTTCTTGGTCAGGGTTTAGGGGTTTTGTGTTTCAGGTTTTAGGGTTTAGCTAGGTTTATTTAGGGATTTAGAGGTTTAGGGTTTCGGGAATTTTCAATAAAGTTCGAGCGTTATGCTTATATTCGTGGAATAGAGTGACTTGGCAACAATTTAACAATGAAGGCATCTCAAATTTTGATCTATAAGTGCATGATACCTGCTTGGTCAGGGTTAGGTGCTAAAGTATTAGGGTTTTTAGGGTTTAGGGGGATAGGGCTTAGGGTTTAGTGATTTTTCAATAATGTTTGAGATATATTCCTATATTCGTGAAATAGAAAGGCATTAGCACAACTTAATGGAAATATCTCAAATTTTGATATATAAGTGCATGATGCCTGCTTGGTTCGGGTTTAGGGTCAAAGGGTTTAGTATTTAGGGGTTTAAGTTTTAGGATTTAGGGCTTTTTCAATAATGTTCAAGATTTATGCTTAGATTCATGGAATGGAATGGCTTTAGCATAATTTAATGAAAGTATATCTCAAATGTTGATCTAAAAGTGGATGATATATACCTTCTTGGTCATGGTCGTTTAGGGGTTTAAGTTTTATCTTTTAGGGCATTTTCAATAATGTTTAAGCTTTATGCTTAGATTCGTGGAATGGAATGGCATTAGCGTAATTTAATGAAAATATATCTCAAATGTTGATCTATAAGTGGATGATATACCTGCTTGGTCAGGGTTGTTTAGGGGTTTAGGGAATTTTCAACAATGTTCAAGCTTCATGCTTATATTTGTGGAACAGAATGGCGTTACCGCAATTTAATGAAAGTATCTCAAATTTTGATCTATAAGTGCATGATACCTACTTGGTTAGGGTTTAATTATGGGTTGAGGGGATTAGGGTTTAGGGTTTTAGTATCTAGGGGTTGAGGGTTTTGGTTTTAGGGGTTGTTTAGGGTTTAGGGAATTTTCAATAATGTTCAATCTTTATGCATATATTCGTCGAATAGAATGGCGTTTCCCAATTCAATGGAAGTATTTCAAATTTGATCTACAAGTGCATGATACCTTCTTGGTAAGGGTTTAGGGGTTTATTAGTGTTTATGGTTATAGGGTTCATGGGTTTAGTGTTTCGTGAATTTTCAATGATGTTCAAACTTTATGGTTATATTCGTGGAATACAATGGCGTAACCAATTTTATCACCGCACCAATTTTATGGTTCAAAGACTATATATGGTTCAAAGTCTCACCGCATAAATTTTATCACAAAGTATGAATTATTTGATGAATAATGCCCAAGTTTCTTAAATTTTCCATTTCTTGACACAGTTTCGCCGAGTTTAACGAGTTTATATCGGTTTAGCGAAAAATGTTCAAATTTTGAACTGCAAACGATGGGAATCTCTACTTCCCATAATTCTGGGTAACTGACAAGCGGGTCACTTGCATTGTGGGTCCATAGAGTCAGTGTAAGGCCGGAGGGGGCGGGCAGGTAAATACACTTATTGAAGAAGGGCAAGGAACCAGGTCAATGGGGTGATGCATGTGGGAGAACGCAAAATTACCACCTATATCCCTCTATTATTGCATTGCTCCTCGGGTTCTTGTTTCCGGAGTAGGGATACAAGAGGAATTTTGCATTCTAAAAAAGGTGAAGTATGTTTGGGGATGGATGTTTGAATGGATGGGCAGGATATTTCGGCGCTCTCTCGAAATTTTGAAGCTGACGCTTCTAAGGTATGTTACTTCCACTCCCAGTTGGGGGATGTTGTCCCCGTCAGATAGACCCAGGAGCCTATAAGCTTTCAAGCATTTAATGAGTTGATAGACATATGCGGTCTTTCAAACAAGATGACCAAGGTCGTAACCATATTTGCTTTTTTTACCCGCACAGCCATAGTTGCTAATACCGTGTCCATGTTTTATACTTTGTACATTGGATGCATCTTGGCGAATAAAGCTTTGCTTACAAAGGGAAAACCCAATTTTATTTTTCCAGGTGACAAAATTCTTTTTGGTTGTGAAGCAACATCAAAGATTATGGCTCAATATGACATCGTTCCAATTCTCACACAAAGTACCATGTTTAATGGATAAACCCTATCAACCTTACTGGCTAAATTTTTGCGATAAATTGACAATATGGCAGTTTACTAAAAACATGTCAATTTTGGTAACATGGTCTAGAGAAATGATGGAGAATACTCTAGAACGATGGACAAGTGCGTTTTGAGGTTTGTGCACAGTGTTTATTGTGCTAAAGACTATCAATAGTATCTTATAGCATTAGATGCTAATAGAATGGAAAAGAAGATCCAACGGCTAAATGTTGGGATTCACGAGTCTTGATCCAACGGTCATTATTCAAAGTGGTAAGATGAGATAAGATATGGCTCAAAATGCCACCTTCTAGAATTTCACACAAATTAATACATATATTTAACAGACAATGCATGGTTTTCATGTATTTTCAAGTTTTCGTGCTGATTTCACCAGTTTAACTAGTTCATCTCGGTTTAGCCAAAATTGGTCAATTTTGATCTATGGTCACTGACAGGGGGTCCACGTATATAGTGTTGCCCAAAGCAGGGTAGTTCAGAATTTTCAAAGTTATCCCTCCCACCCCTTCGCGCCGTGTTCACATCCACCCTCCGCCTCCTAGACCCTCACCCCCTTAGAATCCCATAAAACAGACGCGCTCACTGCCTCTCCTCATCTCACCCCTGTGCGCCAAAAGAAGCTTTCCCTTCCCTTTGGTGTTCTTGAGACGCACTGGTGGTCACGAGGATCCCATGGTAGTCCTTCTATCTCTAGATCGATCTGGTTGGCAATTTATTTCCATTTCACCCTATCTTCCTCCTCAAATACGTAGTTTAATTTGTCCTTAGTCTACATGGCCATAGTTGATTCTAGGATCAATCTATGTTCTTAAGTACCTTCGCCGAATATTGCTGTTAATATGTTTGCTGAAATGCATGGGCATATATAGTTTATAAACTCCATCTATTTTTTTCCTGCTTTTCTTTTACTAATTAGGAACCAATATTGTATGTCATAATTAAACAGATGGAGATATTTGGGATGCACATTGATCCATTAGGCAGTCCTAAATATATCTTTGGTGTTGTACGATTTATTGAGTTTGTTAGAGCTCATTGAAAACTCAGAAGTACATTGCCCCTGCCGCTTGTGTGTGAATCAGAGGGTGTTGTCTTTCAGTATAGTGGAAGACCATATTTATATATTTGGTCAAGCATATGAACCGGGGTAAGGACATCTTTAGCATCCAGATCAAGTTGGATAAGAAGATGTTGTTCATCTAGATAAACTGACAGAGGCAACTCCTAAGTATGTAGATCAACTTGTATAAGGGGGAGGAGAGAAAAAGCACAAGTTGCATGAAATGGGTTTTATTTCAGGTAATTATGCCATGCCAGATGACAAGGTACTATATCTATAGAACGACAATTTTTCAGGTTGTGTGTCTTTGATGTTTCTCTTTAAATGTATCTGTTATTCTACTAATCGCATAAGCAGACAACCGAAGAGGACATTAATGGTAATGGCGATGACATGTTCTGCTTCTGGATGGAGTCGATTCAGGGATGCTGATCATAAGGGGTGTACTGATAACCCATAAGTATAGGGGGATGGGGGTATCGTAGTACTTTTGATAAATAAGAGTGTCGAACCCAACGAGGAGCAGAAGGTGTTGACAAGCGGTTTGGATCAAGGATTCACTGTAATACTTAGCAAAGGGATTTTTAGGGGTTTTTGATAATGCAGTAAATAAAGTGCGACTAAATAAAATACAATAATAATAATTGAAGCAAGTGGCCCAATCCTTTCTTTAGCAAAGGACAAGCCGGTTGTATTACTTAAGATGACCAAACGTTCTCGAGGACACATGAGAATATTGTCAAGTGCTTTCGCTTCATATAGTTGATTAATCTTCTTTGGTTGGACAAGTGTTGTGTGGGTGAACCAATGCTAATGTACTGACCTTACTTGGACTAATACATAGTTGTGATTATACCCCTTGCAAGCATCCGCAACAACAAGAAAGTAATTAAGATTAAAACCTAACCACAACATTAAACTGTGAGATCCTACACTCCCTTATGCAATGGTTTCCTAACGGGGGTTTAGGTTTCTATCACTCTGGCAACCCCACAATTAGTATCCAAAAACACAATGCATTCCCCTAGGCCCATAAAGGTGAAGTATCATGTAGTCGACGTTCACATGACACCACTAGAAGAATAGCACCACAACTTAAATATCAAACCATTATATATTACTAAACACAATTCCACTACTAACAACATGACTTCTCCCATGTCCTCAAGAACTAAACGAACTACTCACGATACATCATATGGATCAAGATCAAAGATGAAATGGTGATGGATAACAATCTGAACATGAACAATAATTCAATGGTTCCACTCAATAGCATCAACTACAACAAGTAATCAACACCAGGAAAGTTTCCCCTAAGAACTATGCAAGATTCAACCCAATTGTTATAGCGGGATGGATTGGTGGTGATGATGCTGGTGGAGATGATGGTGAGGATGATGATGATCCCGATGAAGTCTAGCTTGATGACGGTGTTGATGGCGATGATCTCCCCTCTCCGGGTAGGAATTTCCCCGGCAGGATTCTGCCTGCCGGAGAGCTCTTGCTCTCTCTGTAGTTTCCGCCCCACAGAGGCGGCGGAATCTTTCTTTGGTCACTCCCCGTGTCTTAGGGTTTCAGGAGGATTATATACGCCAAAGGGCGATGCCAGAGGTGGGCTGTTACATCATAAATGTATCCATGATTTTTGATGTTCCATGCTTGTTTAGTATCTACTTTGCTTTGCTTTGTCTACACTTTGAGGTGTTTTTATATGTTTTCTGGTACTAACCTATTAACAAGATGCCACAGTGCCAGTTGCCTGTTTTCTTCTGTTTTTGGTTCCAGAAAGGCAGAAAATAAATATTCTCGGAATTGGACGGGACAAAAGCCAAAGTCAATATTTTAACGTGGGGAACACGAAGCCGGAATACGAGAAGGAGGAGAGCAGCCGTCCTGGCAGGCCCCCTGCCTCGCCTCTTCGCCTATAAGAAGCCCCCGATGCCTAAACCCTAAGCACCCGATCAATATTCCACAAAACCGTCTGTAGCCTCCGCCACCATTGTCCCTAGATTGGGGGGATCTGAAGCTCTTCCTAGCACCTTGATGGAGGGGAGATCATACCGGAGGCCTTCTTCTTCATCATGCCAGGCTCCGGTATGAAGCGTGAGTAGTTCCACCTTGGACTACGGGTCCATGTAGTATCTAGATGGTTGTATCTCCTCCTTTGTGCTTTGATTTCTAGATCTTGTGAGCTCTGTTCATGATCAAGATCTCATCTATTTGTAATCATGCATGTTTTGTTTGCAGGGATCCGATGGATATTGAGATTACTATGTCAGATTGATTAATGGTTTTGTCTTATTGATTCTATCATGTCTGTGTTGTTTGTGATCTTGCATGCTCTCCGTTGTTAGTAGCTATCTTGGCCAATTAGATGCTAGTGACTCCAAGAGGGGGTATTTATGCTCGATATTGGGTTCATGCCTCTATTTAATCTAAGGGAAGTGACACAAATCTCTAAGGTTGTAGATGTGCTATTGCCACTAGGGAGAAAACAACGGTCTCTTGTTCATGGAACAAGTGGATTGTTTACCTTACACACTTTGCTTAAAGCAGTTGTCTGTTGCTTGCAACTTAATACTGGAGGGGGTTCGGATGATAACCCAAAGGTGGACTTCTAGTCATAGATGCAGTTGGATGGTGGTCTATGTATCTTGTTGTATTGCCCAATCGGATCTCATAGGATCATGATGATTAGTATTGCATTGTTATGCCTTGCTCAGTCCTGTCAATTGCCCTGCTGTAATTTGTTTACCCGGCATGCCATGTTTGTTTATCTAAGGAGAACACCTCTAGTGAACTATGGACCCCGGTCCAATCTTTACCATTGATACATCTTCCAATGTTACTGTTTACTTGTTGCAAACCAACATTACCTTCCACACCATACAGTTAATCATCTGTTACAGCAAACCGGTGAGATTGACAACATTACTGTTCGTTGGGGGCAAAGTCTTGAGTTTGTGCTGTCCAGGTCTCCAAGATGCTAGCAACACCTTTGAGTCGTTTCCTTCCTCCTACTGGTTCGATAACCTCGGTTTCTTACTGAGGGAAAACTTGCTGCTCTGCTCATCATACCTTCCTCTTGGGGTCTCCCAACAAAGTGTTCACGCACTCATCATGGGCCTGAAGTGAATATGCCCGAGAGGCAATAATAAAGTGGTTATTATCGTATTCCTTATTTATTATAAATGTTTATTTTGCATGCTATAATTGTATTAATACGTAAATGTTAATACATGTGTGTTTAATAAACAAAAAGGAAGTTCCTAGTTATGCCTATCTTATAAACTAGCTCATTGATTAACAAGATGATCAAAGGTTTCCTGATCATGGACATTGGATGTTGTTAATAACGAGGTCACAACATTGTTGGAATGATGTGATGAACATTCATCCGGAGTATAGCAATACGATCAAGGTTATTGTGTTTATATTTCTATAACATCATACGAAGTAATCTTAGTCCTTAGACCATGAGATCATGTCAATCACTAACACCGGAAGAGTATCCTGATAACATCAAACGTCACACCGTAACAGGGTGACTATTAAGATGGGTTCAGTGCTACGAAGGTGTTATGTTGAGGCTCATGGATCAATAGTGTAATTTCTCCATCCTGATGACAGAGAGATATACTCTGGGCCCTCTCGGTGATATAACATTAGTTAGATTGCAAGCAAGTGATTTGATCACTAGAATACTATATCACGGGAACAAGAAAAGAGTACATGTCGGTAACGAGATCAAACTAGGTATGGAGATAACGATGATCGAATCTCGGACATGTAATATATCGCGAGACAAAGGGATTGAGTTACATGCGTATAAGGTTCACAAGATCACAGAAGTCATCGTTGAATATGTGGGAGTCAATACGGATCTCCAGGTCTCGCTGCTGATTATTGATCGAAGAGGGGTCTCGATCATGTCTAAATTATTCGCGAACCGTAGGGTAACACAATTAAGGGATACTAACACCATTTGGAGCAACTAATGCCAAAGAAAGCGCAGGAATTTCTTTCACTAGACACCGAAACTGTTTCGGTTGAAATTGCTGAAACTGGTTCTGCTTGTGAAATTGAATACTAGCAAGGGGTTTTATGTGAATGTTTGTTAATTAAAGTAATTAACAAAATTCTGAATAAATAAATAAAAGAGTTTTATTTAAGTGAGAGCTTGCATTAATTTAGTGGAAATTTAATGCATGTGAGTGGATTTTTAAGTGGAGGCTCTTTTATGGGAGTGGAGGATTTTCATTTTGAGTGAGAGCTCCACCCACATGAATGTGGAAGAGGTGGGGGCAGCCACCATGGCTGGGCGCCATGCCCCTTGGGGTTCCCGCCCTCTCCCTATAAAAGGCCCCCCCTCTCCTCCTCTCAAAGCACACCTCCTCGCAAAGGATCTCTCTCCCCCTTTTAGAATTTCCCCATGGTCTCGGATCAGCGAGATACATGTTCCCGGTGGCTTTTTCTAGAAGGATTTGTTGCTTCCGCTGCTTCGCTAGAGCGAGGGTGCGGAGGTTGTCGGGGTACCCGGACGTGTGTGCGATCACGGATGCACCACTGCTTTGCGGTGCTGGACGTGATGGTGCTGGACCGGCTGGACCAGATGAACTTCATCACGATCTTGAGATCGGCAAGCGTTCGACTAGATCATCCACGAGTACAACCTCGTTAACACTATACGGTCTTCAAGGGTATGTATTCTATGGATGTATATCCACCCGTTGCTTGTATCTAGTAGATAGATCTTGGTGCTTTGTTCCCATCGTAGGAATTTTTTTGTTTTCTATGTGTCATGGGAATGGCCACGGCAGATGCTGCAATCGGAAGCGAGTAGTAGAACATGGGGCAAGGGCGGCCAGCCATCTGCGGTGCGAGATGAGGGCGGAGACACAAGGATTTACCCAGGTTCGGCCCCCTGGAGGCTAAAGACCTACTCCTGCTAGATTGTATTATGGTGAGAGTACAATGGGGCGAGCTCGGCGGCTAGGCAGCGAGTCGCTTGGGTGTATGATGGAACGTATCCCCTATGCGCCTTCTAGGGAGGTTTATATAGACTCACCCCCCCTAGGGTTTACAGATCTCAATCGAATCAGTTAAGGTCACAGCGATCGTTTAACCTATTCCGACTGGGCCTATCTATGCTTCTGGGCCTTCAGCTTCCAGTCGCTTGAGTCAACGCCAGGTCTTGATCCAGTCGCCGTTCCGCAGGCCCACTCGCAGGCACCTGGGCCAGTCGAAAACGTCCTGCTGGGTATACCCCGGTAGGCATATCCCCATCAGTAGTCCCCGAGGCCGTCGCTGATTGGTCGCAGGTGGTTGCTGGCAGTCGGTGTATACGGGTCTAATGTGGACACCCAGTCGAATCGGCGGCGGACTCCTAAATAAAGGAAAAACTAGTTATTCTAGTCGCACTAACGGCGACCGATCGGGTCGCAGCTCGGCGAACGGGTCGGCGAATATTCAGTCATTGTTGTAGTGATCGGGTCGGTGAATCGTCAAGTCGCGCGGAGCGACGAGTCGAGTAGATGAAGTTGGACCATCAAGTGGGGTCAAAACTAGCCGTTGGGGTAATCCAACGTTAACTTTTGGCGTAATCATCACGTAGTAACGGCTCCCGAAATTGGCGGGTAACAACCGCTATATAAGGAGAATGACGGGTGAGCGGGGAAACACTCCTTCATCTTTCCTCCGATCTCACCCATCTTTGTTTCCACTCCGCATCGCGATCCAACCGATCCAGAGAGCCCTGACCTCCACGAATCTTCCAACCAATGGCCCCCTCCACCGAACCATGGGGCAGATCCAAGTGCACTAGGGCGCTACTGACGCCCTTCGAGGAGGCCGGGATTCTGCACGCCGGCAGATGGCGCATCCCCGCGGCCGGAGAGGTGACTCCGGACCCGCGTGAGGGAGAATTCATTTGCTTCACCAGCCACCTGGAGGGGGGGTTGGGGTTTCCCACTTCTCTCTTCTTCCGGCGCTTCTGCGCCTTCTACGGGATCCAACCGTCGGACCTGGGCCCGCATAGCATCGAGCAGCTCGCCATTTTCGTGGCGTTCTGCGAGTGCTATCTGGGCTGCAGGCCCTACTTCCCTTTGTGGAAAGATCTATTCCATGGGAGGATTAGTCGCGAAGAATCAGGCGGGTCGATGCTGGCTGCGGGTGGCCTGACGTTTCAGCTGAAATCGAAGGCGTCGTTCTTCGACTTGATGCTGCCGGCCAAGGCGGCAAACGAGTGGAAGAAATCCTGGTTCTACGTCACCGAGGCTACTCCAGGCGGCGAGGTGGCGCTTCCAAGGTATTCCGCCAATCGGCCCGAACCGCGTCGGCTCCAGGTCGGCAAGCTCCCGCTGGACCAGCGGATGGTTGTCGACGAAATGTTGCAAACCATCTGCGGCCTGAAGAAGAAGGCCTCCAAACCATCAATCTTTACAACTGCTGGCTCGGGCGGCGGCTCGTGCCTTTGGCCCGCCGCGACCATTATATGTACGAGTATGCGGGTAGGGACGACCCGACAAAATCCTGCCTCGCCGAGTGGAAACTCGAAGACTACGTCCTGGCCCTGAAGAAGATCACCCAGGCGGCGTGCCTGGACGCGAAGGCTGGGGTCGCCCCCTATACCGCAAGGCGCCCAGCTCCGACGGTAAGTCGCTATCTTCGTCACCATTCATAGTCACAGACGATGCAGTCACGAGTATGCTGGCGTTATTTCATTTTTATTGTAGTTTTTCCAAGTGGTGGAAGGATGGCTCCCACCCGCAGACGACGAGAACTCGAGCTCGTCCGTACAGGACGGAAGCGAGTCGCCACCCGCCAAAGGCGACATCGGAAGCGATGCGGGTGATGACGACGATGACGACGAAGACGAACCCATGGAAGACGCCGCCCCGATGGTTCGCAAAACGCGCGGGCAACATCAGCGCGAGCTCGAGGTGAGTAGGAGCCTCGAACCTCACGATGACGATGATGATGAGCTCCCCGAGAACACCTCGCGTCGTGAGGCGACGCCGTCGAAGAAGAAGAAGAATAAGAAGGAGGTGAAAGCTCCACCAAGGAGGAAGACGAAGCCGGCAAAGCAGGCATCTCCGCCTCGTTCTGCGACTAGTTCCGATGCAACCAGCTCGGCTAAGGGTGAAGCGGCACGTACGACAACAGCACCGGACACCGCCGCTCCCATGGATGAGGTACCTCTGGCATTTCTTCCACCCCCATTCGCCCCGGTCTCTGGGTTGGGTGCTATTCCAGCCGCAGCAGCTTCGCCTCCCAGGAAAGCTCCCGCAGACGTCATCACGGAGGCTCCTGCCGCGGCCTCATCTTCGAAGAGGCCCTCTATGTCTTGCGCACACGATGTGTTTGAGATGGGCCTCAGTCGGAAACTGGGCCCGAGCTGGAGAAGCCGGCCAGCATCCGCACGGGTCTGCGGTTCATACCAGTCGCCAAGTAAGTCTTGTTCATCTGCTTGCCTTCCGTTGTAATCGGACAATTTTGCTCACGTCGTAGTTTCACAGGACTGGAGTTAAAAAGATCGGCCATCCTTCCGTGGCCAAGGTTCCGCCAGTCGTTGCCGAGGAGGACCCCTCGCGGAAGATGAAAGCCGATGAAGTCGCTGCTCCCGCAGACAGCGCTAAGAGGGCGAAAGGCGACGATGTTGTCACGATCTCTGACGACATGGCAGTTGCTCCAAGCGATTCTCCGACTGCGGCAAAGGTGGCTTTGAAGAACAAGGAGGTTGTTTCCTTGCCCGGAGTGGCCGAGTCGGCACCTAGTGGCGCTGGGGCATCCGCTGCGACCTTCCCCCACTTCATGGCCAAAGCGGCCATAGCGAGTGGCGCAGCACCGACGAGCCAGACGACTGGGGTCGCCGAGACGGAGGTCGAGAAGCGTCGCGGACACACTCCAGTCCTGCTTGCATCTGTGGACGCGCTTCAGCTCCACGGCATGCTGGGCGCAGCCATCCAGGTATGTCCAGTCCTCGAGGATCGGGCCACTGAATTTCAGTGGTCGGATTCTTTTAGTGTTTTTTGTAGCGTCCAGTCCCCGAGTGCCTAGTCGCTGAATTTCAGCGGGTGGGCACTTAGGATTTTTGATCTCCAGTCCCCGAGTGCCTAGTCGCTGAATTTCAGTGGGTGGGCACTTAGGATTTCATTGTTGTTGACAGTTTGATTTGTGCGCAGGGCTTACAGCGTGAATCGGCCGATCGGCTTGCTGCAAAGTGTCGCATGGAGAAGGAACTTGTTGCCGTCCAAGAAACAAACAAGGGACTCCAAGCAATCGCTGCCAAGGCAGAGGAGGTCCGCCAGGGCCTTGTCCTAGCAGGTGAGCTAACGGCGGCTCAATCTGCTTTGAGTACAACCGAGAAGCGGATCACTGATCTAGAGCGCGAGCTCAAGGAAGCGAAGGCGGAGGCGAGCTCGGCGGATAGTGAGCGAAAGCTGCTGTTACGGCTGCCGCTGAAGAGAGAAAGGTCTCTGACGCCCTCGTTGTTGGGCTGCAGAACGACTTCTCATCGCTTCAGAGTTTCATCACGGGCCTCTGCCATCCTTTAATTGGTAAACTTTTCTTCCTCTGCCTGTAATAGCTGCATTGTGGAGTCGTTGTTGTACTCACTGCTGACCTCTGTCCACAGGTCGAATTATTGACAGCTCGGAGGAGGCGCAATCGTAGGACGCGCGGCAATGTGTGACCACTCTGGTCGACTCGGCCGCGTTGTCCGCGACCTGCATTCAAGCATATCTTCAGGAGATATCGCCCACGGAAGTGATTCCCAGCAACCTCATCGAAGTATGGCGTTATCTGGAGAAGGCGCCGTCAGTCGTCGAATTCATGACGCGGTCGGCCTTCTGGCGCGGGGCGGCGATGGCTCTCAGCCTTGGGCTTGCCCACTTCCCGGAGGACTTCGACCTTGATGATGTGACGAGTGGCTACCCCTTGTCGACGGGCTCTGTGGAGATTGACGAGGTGCTGAAGCTGACGGACCGGGCCACGGTGTACTCCGATCGCGTCTGGGCGATGGGCGACCTCCTCCCCTATCAGGAGACGACTGTCGCCCCCAACGATCCTGAGCCAAAGCATCGGGACTTCAAGGTCGAGCAGCCGTTCCGCGCAGCGATGGTGGGTGAGTTGACGATGTACCCGTCGAACCCGTACATGCCCTTCATTCGCAACCGCAGGGGTGGCGGCGAGTCGCCGTCGAAACCTGCGGAGTAGAAACATTGTGCCCGGAGGCGTTAGTAATAATTGGCCATTGGACTCAACTTGTATTTTGGAACGACTTTGTTCTGCTATAATGACACTTCGTGTTATTTTGTGAATTGTTTCGTGATTTTGAATGCTGATTGGACGAGTCCCCGAGCGCGTCCGCCCTTTTTATGGGGTTTACCTCGTTTGTTATGTGTTTGTGGTTTTGAATGTTTTGTCAGTTGTTTTGCCATTGAGGTCGACTCGCACGAGCTCGGAGAGCCAGTCGCAGGGCGACTCCCGTGGGTGCTCTTTACTTGACCGTTTTTCCTTGCACGAACGAGGTCGAGTGGACGAGTACCCGAGCGTGGTACTTGGTGGTTCTAGTCGCAGCTCCAGGGTAGGTGAGGACTGAGTGCGTTAGAGTAAGCGCGCCGCTCCTGCCTGATCCGAAGGATTAGTCGCGTGGCGAGTCCTGGGCACGCTCTCATACTTAGCGTTTTTCCCTAGTCGCTCGTGCTCGACTGGTCGTCAGTCCCCGAGCGTGGTACTTGGCCGTTCGAGTCGCTGTGCCGAGGATGCGGAGGACCTTGGTCGCTGTGAGGAGCGAGGGAAGTTGTCTTGGCTCGTTAAGCCAGTCGAGCTAGGCGACTCCAATGGGGCTCCGGGTTGGCGTTTTTCGTGGACGTTACGAGTCCTGGGGTAACCCAGTGCCCTCAGAACGCACTACTTGGCCGTGCCGGTCGCTGTACCAGAGGTTGACTTCTGCGGTTAGCTTGACGCTGTTATTACAAGTGCGAGTGGCACAAGACACGGGGAGTAGACGCAATTTGCGGTAACCAATCTGTTTTATTTCATAGCAGGTGGAGAGTACATGTATGGGGTTCTAGGAGTAGAACTTCCGTAGGAGGTTTACATTCCACGGTCGCTTGACGTCGAGTTTCCCGTCTCCTCGGACGTCGGCGAGGTAGTAGGCGTCGTTGCCAAGGACTCGCCTGATGGTGAATGGTCCCTCCCAAGGGAGCGAGAGCTTGTCCATGCCCTTCTTGTCCTGGATGAGGCGTAGCACCAGATCGCCTTCCTGGAAGGTGCGAGTCCTTACTCGCCGGCTATGGTAGCGACGGAGCCCTTGCTGGTAGATGGCGGTGCGGGAGCGAGCTAGGTCGCATGCCTTGTCGAGTTGGTCGACTCCATCCTGGCATGCGAGTTCGTTTGCGTACTCCGTGTAGTTGACCACCCTGGGTGAGTCGTGCTCTAGGTCGGTAGGCATGACTGCCTCGGCGCCATACACCATGAAGAAGGGGGTGAACCCTGTCGACCTGTTAACGGAGGTGCGGATGCCCCAGATGACGGAGGGTAACTCCTCGACTCAGCACCCGGCGGTACGCTCGAGTGGTACTTGGAGCCGTGGCTTCAGGCCATGGAGGATGCTCTGGTTGGCTCGTTCCACCTGGCCTTTGGACTCTGGGTGAGCGACTGAGGCGAGGTCGAGTCGGATGTGATGTTCCTCGCAGAACTCGGCCATGGATCCTTTGGCAAAGTTGGTGCCGTTGTCCGTGATGATGCTGTTTGGGAACCCGTAGCAATAGATGAGCTCGCGTAGGAACTTGGTGGCGGTCTTACCGTCGCATTTCTGAACTGGCTTGGCCTCCACCCATTTGGTAAATTTGTCGACTGCGACCAAGAGGTGGGTGAAGCCGGAGGGGGCCTTGTTGAAAGGGCCTACCATGTCCATACCCCATACGGCAAACGGCCAGGTGATGGGGATTGTCTTGAGCGCCGAGCTCGGCACGTGGGTCTGGTTGGCGTATTTCTGGCACCCGGCGCACCACTGGACAATGTCGACGGCGTCTGCGTGTGCGGTGGGCCACTAGAAACTGTGTCGCATAGCCTTTGCGACCAGAGAGCGGGCGCCGGCGTGGTGGCCACAGTCACCGGAGTGGATGTCGTGGAGGATTTTGCGTCCCTCAGCGGGTTGGACGCAGCGTTGGAGCACGCCGGTCACGCTGCGCTTGTGGAGCTCGCCGTCGATGATGACGAATGATTTGCAGCGGCGTGCTATCATCCGGGCGTCTGTTTCGTCTGTTGGCAAGGTGCCTCCCTCTAGGTAGGCGATGTACGGCGTAGTCCAGTCCTCTGGCTCGGCGATGAGTGCGACCAGGGCTGCCTCTGGTTGCAGCGGGACTCCGATGTCGATCTCCCTTGGGGGAGAGACGGAAGGCTTGGTGATGGTGTCGAGGAAGACGCCGGCGGGTGGTGCGAGTCAAGACGAGCCGATTCGAGAGAGTGCGTCGGCCTCCTCGTTCTTCCGCCTGTCGATCCACTCGACGGAGTAGCCTGCGAAGTGTCCGCCCAGCTTGTCCACTACTTGGCGGTATGCCGCCATGGTGGGGGAGACGGCGTCGCAGGTGCCAGCGACTTGCCCAGCGACGAGGTCGGAGTCTCCGTAGCAGCGTAGGCGGTTGACATTCATCTCCTTGGCAGCTCGCATGCCGTGGAGTAATGCCTCATACTCGGCCATGTTGTTGGTGCAGGGGGTGAAGTCGAGGCAGAGGACGTAGCGTAGCTTGTCGCCCTTCAGAGAGGTTAGTACGATCCCTGCTCCTACACCGTACTCATTCTTGGAGCCGTCAAAGTGTAAGCTCCAGTAATGGAGGTATGGCAGCTTTTCTGGCTGCTGGGCCTCCTCCCAGTCGGCGATGAAGTCCGCGAGAGCCTGTGCCTTGATCGCTTTGCACGGATCGTATTTGATATTGTGGACGCCGATCTCGACGGCCCACTTGGAGACTCGCCCGGTTGCCTCACGGTTGCGGATGATGTCCTGCAACGGTGCTGAGGAGACGACCGTTATCGGGTTCTCCTGGAAGTAGTGTGGCAGTCGCCGCTGTGCTCTAAAGACCGCATATACCAGTTTCTGGTATTGCGGGTAGCGCTGGCGTGACTCGATGAGGACTTCGCTGATATAGTACACTGGTCGCTGTACTGGGCGCTCCTTTCCCTCCTCTGGTCGCTCGACAACCATGACGGCGCTGACGACGCGCTCGGAGGCCGTGACGTAGACCAGCATGGGTTCCTTGTCGACGGGGGAGGCGAGTAGCGGTGCTGCGAGTAGCACCTTCTTGAGGTCGCGGAGCGCATCATCCGCCTCCTTGTCCCACTGGAAGGTGGGGTTCTTGCGCATCAGGCGGTACAGGGGCATCGCCTTTTCGCCCAATCGGGGGATGAAGCGACTGAGAGCCGCGACTCGCCCGGCCAGCTTCTGGACGTCGCGCAGGCACTCGGGTTTGCCGAGTCGAGCGATCGTGTCGATCTTGGTGGGATTCGCCTCGATCCCGCGCTTGGAGACGACATATCCCAGTAGCTGCCCTGCTGGTACACCGAAGGTGCATTTGCCTGGGTTTAGCTTTATCTTGTATTTCCGCAGGTTGGCGAATGTTTTCGCCAGGTCAGCGAGTAGGTCGCTCTGGCGAGCGGACTTCACTACCACGTTGTCGATGTAGACATGGATATTGCGGCCAATTTGGCTCGCAAGGCACTCCTGCATACACCGCTGGTTGGTCGCCCCGGCGTTCTTGAGGCCGAAGGTCATGGCAGTGTGGCAGAAGGCTCCGAATGACGTGATGAACACCGTCTTCTCTTCGTCCTCAACGGCCATTTTGATCTGGTTGTACCCAGAGTAGGCGTCGAGGAAGCATAGCGACTCCGAGCCCGCGGTGGAATTGATTATTTGGTCGATCCGCGGGAGGACGAATTGCTCCTTCGGGTAGGCACTGTTTAAGTTTGTGTAATCGATAGACATCCTCCAGGTCCCATTTTTCTTCTCGACCAGGACTGGGTTTGCCAGCCACTTGGAGTATTTGATTGGCCGGATGAAGCCTGCAACGAGTAGACGCTGCACCTCCTCGGCGATTGCTCGGCGGTGCTCTTCACTAAAGGGCCGCAGCGACTGCTTGACAGGTCGCACTTTGGGGTCGGCGTTGAGTTTGTGCTCAGCGAGTTCCCTAGGGACACCAGGCATGTCAAAGGGCTTCCATGCGAAGATGTCCCTGTTCTCACGGAGGAACTCAATGAGCGCGCCTTCCTATGCTGGGCTCATGCCCGTCCCGATCGTCACCGTCTGGCTGGAGTCGCCTGGGACCAGCTTGATGGTGCGGGTGTGCGTCGTTGCCTCGAAGGCGGAGGTGTTGCCGCCCTTCGAGTTGGGCTTCTTGAGTATGGTGGGGTCGTCGTTGTTGACCCCGCTCGTGTATTTGGCGAGCTCGTCGGCATGGTTGGCTTCTGCCGCGATGACGGCATCGGCGAGTTCGGCTCCTTTGGCCTCGCACTCGGCGGCCATGTCGGGGTCACCGTGGATGGTGATGATGCCACGCGGTCCGGGGAGCTTCATCGCGTTGTACGCGTAGTGGGGCGCCGCCATGAACTTGGCGAACGCCTGGCGCCCCAAGACGTAGTGGTAGGGGCTGTCGACGGGCACCAGCTCGAAGACGATCCGCTCGGTGCAGAAGTTTGCCGGTGTGCCGAAGGTGACTGGCAGCGTGACCTTGCCGATCGGGTACGCCTTCCGACCGGGGACGATGCCATGGAACGTGGTGTAAGTCGTCTCGACCATCGACTGCGGGAGCCGCAGTCGCCTGAAGGTGTCCAGGTACAGGATGTTGATGGAGCTGCCACCGTCCATCAATGTCTTGGGGAGCCAGTAGTCTCCCACCTTGGTCTTGACCACCAGGGCGACTCGGCCTGGGTACTCGATTCGTGGCGAGTGGTCTTGGCGGCTCCAAGTGATTGGTTGCTCAGACCAGTTGAGGAACTGGGGGACGTCCACCTGGGCCACCGTGTTGACGGCGACGGCGCGGGCGATGACCTTCTTCTCGCGCTTCGTGTTGAAGCCTATGAAGGTGTGGAGCGAGCCGGCCATGCTGCCAAATTTTCCGCTGTTTGGCGGGTTGTTGTTGGGGTGTTCCTGCGCTCGCCGTGCCTTCTCGATCTCCTTGAGGGAGTGGCAGTCGGCGGTCCTGTGCGTAGCGGGTTTTCCTTCCCTGCTGTGAAATGCACAAGGTTGGTTAAGAAGGGCCGCGGGGTCGAACCTTGGCTTCGCCTTGTAGTTTCCGCCGTCGCGGCGTTGCCCCCGTCGCGGCGGAAGCTCTTGGGCTCACGCTGCGCGTATCCAGCGTTGGCGACGAAGTCGACTCGCCCGTCACTACGGCGCTTGCCGCTGAGGTGAGTGTTGCTGTAGCATAGATCGGACCGTCGTCCGTTGTCGTTGCCGCTCGTGCGGCGTTGTCCTCCTGACTCGTCGTCGGTTTCTTGATTTGGGTCTTCCTCCGCATATCTTTTGGCGATCTCCAGGAGATCCGGTATGTTGTCGAGTGTGCGGTATGCTCGTTTGAGGTTGGCGACCAGGGGCTCGTAGCGGCACGAGGTCTTAAAGCAGTGGATTGTCGTGTCTAGGTGGATACCGACCGCGTTGTACCATAGTTCTTGCCACCGTTGGACCCAGCTGCTGGTCGACTCGCGAGGTCCCTGGACGCATCGTTCCAGGTCCTCGTTAGTGGTGGCGCGGGTGTATGAACCCTCGAAGTGCCTGATGAAGGCATCGCGCATCTCTTCCCAGGAGTCGATGCTATCCGCGGGGAGAGTGTTGATCCACTGCCTGCACGCCCCCTCCATCATCAGGGGGAGGTAGCGGGCGGCTAGTAGATCGGTGTGGCCGGCGATCCCCATCGCCATGAGGTAGGTATCCAGCCACACAGAGGGATCGTACGAGGGTTCGTACTTCTCTATTTCCTTCGGTGCTTTGAAGTTCGCCGGGTATCTTTCGCCTCGGATCATTGGTCCGAAGCACCGGGGCCCGAGTCGGCTTAGCGACCCCCTCGGCTCGCCGTCGCGGCGGTTGGTTAGGGTATGCCGCAGGTCGTCGCGCTGGCGTGCGCGCCAGCTCTAGTTGTTGATGATGTGGGTGCAGGCGTCGACGGGCTGACCGTTGGCGGCGACGAAGTTGGTCGCCGGCCGGGGGTCGTTGGTGGAGAGTGCCGCGTTCGCGGGTCGGTGTTGGAGCTCCAGTGGTTCGGGTGGCAGGCAGTTGAGGGTGTTTGCCTCCATGGGGCGGCCGCTTGAGGCCGCTCTACTGCCCGATGAACGCGAGTACATCCGACCCTGTGAGTCGACGCCTGCATTTTGTTGCTCGACTCCTTTTGCGAGCAGGGCCTTGGTGTACTGGATTTGTAGGGCGCCGTCACCGGTGGCCGCGATGTTGTCGACTGCTGCTCGGCCCACGACGAGGTTGTCCATCTGGGTGGAGAACAACGGTAGGCCGTTCGCGTCTCGCTCCCGTGAGGAGACCACGATCCTCGGCTGGTCCTTGGGTGGTGCGCGGTTGGGTTGTGGTGGGGCGCCATTGGCTGTCGACCCTGGTGGGGGCCGAGCGCTCCCTCCTGGCGGCGCGTTCTCGTAGATCGCGCGCTTAGCCGCACGGGCCAGTTCGCTCTCGTCATCGAAGTTCAGGGCGCGCCCCTGGATGGTGGGGTTCAGGCGCGACCTGATTCGGAGCTGGTGGTAGCGCGACAGCTCCTGCGCCGTCACCTGCTCGAGGTGGAATTTTTCGCGCTCGGCTTGTTCCTTGCGAACTGCTTCCGCCAGCTTCAGGTGGAGTTCCTCGACCTCCGTTGCTGTCGCATTGGGAGGGATCGGAGTGGAGAATGTATCCTCCGGTGGGTCGGCGCCAGTCGCCATGTAGGTCGCAGCGTGGTGGCCGGTTCTGTCGCGGAGGTCGGCGGAGTTCTCTGACCCGGAGTCGAAGTCGAAGATCCCAAGGATAGAGGGATCCTCGATGTCTCCGACGTTGGAAACCTGGGTGATGGAGCCTGCGGGCGACACGGCGACAATGGATCCGGCGAGTGACGCCGGGGTCGCCGAGTCGGCGTCGTCGTTGAGGGCCGCGTCTTCCGCGGCTGCGGTGGTTTCAGCCACGTCGCTGTGGGATGAGTTGTACTCGGAGGCGAGGCGGTGGATCGTGCGGACCTGACTCTCAGAGAGCCGGTCGCGTGGCGGCGACTCGCGGATGCGAGCCGAGTCCTCCGAGACGATGACGTCGGTGAGGCCGACGAAGAGGCTGATTGTGCCGACCAGCAGGATCATGCTATGCGTGATGGGTCGCGCCGCCGGGACGTAGCTGCTCGGCAAGATTTGGAGCATCTCGCCGATCGCTATCATGCGGCCGGTGGCGATCGACTCGTTGATGGGCAGATTGGATCTCGCCGCAGAACACCGGCCAGACCGGCCAGGCCCCACGGTGGGCGCCACTGTCGTGGGAATGACCACGTCAGATGCTGCAATCGGCAGCGAGTAGTAGAACATGGGGCAAGGGCGGCCAGCCATCTGCGGTGCGAGATGAGGGCGGAGACACAAGGATTTACCCAGGTTCGGCCCCCCGGAGGGTAAAGACCCACTCCTGCTAGATTGTATTATGGTGAGAGTACAATGGGGCGATCTCGGCGGCTAGGCAGCGAGTCGCTTGGGTGTATGATGGAACGTATCCCCTATGCGCCCTCTAGGGAGGTTTATATAGACTCACCCCCCTAGGGTTTACAGATCCAACCGAATCAGTTAAGGTCACAGCGATCGTTTAACCTATTCCGAATGGGCCTATCTACGCTTCTGGGCCTTCAGCTTCCAGTCGCTTGAGTCCACGCCAGGTCTTGATCCAGTCGCCGTTCCGCATGCCCACTCGCAGGCACCTGGGCCAGTCGGAAACGTCCTGCTGGGTATACCTCGGTAGGCATATCCCCATCACTATGCTGCGAACCCTTCAGGGCCAGGGTGGCCACACCACCTGGTGGTGCGTTCTAGGGGGGACCCGCGCCAGGGGGTGGCGTGGGCCCCTTGTGGCCCATTTCCACTCCTTCTGGCTTCCTTCGTCTTTTGGAAAAAATAGGAATTTCCGTATATTTTCTGGGATTTTCTGATGTTCACGAATATTGCATCTAGACAACGCTTTTTTCCATCAGAATCTAGACTCCGTCAGTTGATCCTCCAAAAGTCATCAAACACGCAAAATAGATGAAATAACATGAGTATCATCTCTTAATATTAAATATATCAATGAATAACAGTAAATTATGATATAAAATAGTGATGCAAAATGGACGTATCAACTCCCCCCAATCTTAGACCTCGCTTGTCCCCAAGCGAAAACTGAGCTTAATAAACATGACAACATGTTTATGGAGTGAAGTGTCGATAAAAAGAATACGGACAAGAAGCATCACATTTATAAATATACAAATCATAATAGAAAACAACTCACTCTTATATAACTTAACTTGCAATGAGTATGGGAGTCACAATAAAGATGCACAAAGAAAATCATAATTGGTGATGGAAAACTTTGTTCTTGGTCAGAGAACAATTAACAAATCATGCTTAGATTTAAGCAAAGCTTTTATAAAGGAGTTTATATTGAAGGAGTCTCTTTCTCAGACATAATGGTCTTTTCACCTACAAATATAGATTTCAAAGTCATATTCATTCAGATAAGAGCATTGTGCAAACCAAGGAACATAAGAAACAAGATTGAATAATTAAACATATGGATGATTGAATCACAACAACTAAAATGCTTGCTTGAGATAGAAAGGAATAGATTTACTGACTCAACATAAAATTAAAAGGTAGGCCCTTCGCAGAGGGAAGCGGGGATTTCAAGTTTCATAAAGAGCTTCCAAAAAATTATGGTACTTACTAGCTTTGATCTCTCATTGCCCCTATCATAAGCATCTTGAAGTGACTAAGGTTAAAGTGACACAAATATGACGTATATGCTTGATAGATCATAAGTTGAAAATCTCATGTCCCTTGAGTACGAGGGACGTTCCTCATGCTACTCAACTTTAGTCACAAGCAGGTTCTGGTCATTGTAACTATATGTGTATCATAGAGAACCGTCAACGGGGTACCCCTTGCCCCATGACACAGGAGCTATCCCATATCAAAATGACAAGGCAATAGACAATGAGCATCTCAGCGATCTTTTTATTTGCTATTTGCATAGGTTTTTATTGAGGATGCTTCATAGAATGCTCATTATGGTTACGCTGCAAGTTTCAACCATGATTACAAATGGCTTAGGCTAGCCACCCAGACATTTCTATAACACATATATAATACTCCATGGACTTACAAGCTCCCCTTTTATTTCACACCGACGACATCCATAAACAAAAGATCATGATATCAACTGGATAGATACGTACAAGTGTTGAAAGTGTTCCCCATGACATCGTGGTTCTGCTAACTCCCAACTTATAATTTGCAAGCATATAAGCAACATAGATGGGCACAATGGTTCAAGTTTATTAAGTGCAAGAAAATAAAGCGTTCCATCAAGTTCGTGAGAGCTTTAATCACTAATTTTCACATAACAGAAGTTTTTAATTTGGAAGATAGATAAAACTCGAGAATTTACTTGGAATAGCAATAATGCTAATAGGTAGATATGGTGGACACAAATGTCATAGGTCTTAGTTCAATGCTTGGATGCACGAGAAGCATTCCCTCTCAGTACAGGTTTTTGGCTAGCAAAGCTGGGTAGCAAGCATAAGAGTTGAAGGAAATAAACAAACATACAGTTGATAGAAACAATCATGTAATCTTCCTTGGAAACACAAAAGATCTTAACTTGGGAATACTAAGCTTATGAGCCAATCAATAAAGAAAGAAAATTAAATAATATATCTACAAGTACTTGATGGCTCCTTGTTGATGTGGAGCGCTTTGTCGGTAAACCCCAAGAGCAAGGTTTGAAGAAGCACATCAGCAAGTCTTCCCTCAGTAAGAAACCAAGGTTATCGAACCAGTAGGAGGAAGGAAACGTCTCAAAGGTGTTGCAAGCAACGTGGAAACCTGCACAACACAAACTCAAGACTTTGCCCCAACGAACAATGAGATTGCCAATCTCACCGGTTATTGTAACAAAGGATTAACTGTATGGTGTGGAAGGTGTAGTGACCTTGGATCAATAAAGATCCTAAGCCCCTGTGATTTACATGCTAGTCCCTGGATCAATATCTAGCACTCACAATCGATGAATATCATGTAAAACACAAAGTTATTATTACACGGAGAATCCAGAGTATGAATTTATTACAAATTTTCTTAGCATTAAGCTAGCTCAAATAACAGCGGAAACATAAAGCATCTTGAGTCCATCAATGCTCCAGGCTTGTTGAGTGTAGACTCGCGATCCCTACGCACCTTTCAATCTTTCGATTCTGCACATAAGACGTGCATCCAAAAAGTTGGGTCAATACTTTGAATGTATTGGCAAATTACACCATAGAAGGAAAAGACTAACTCTACATGCAAGGCTAGTTTAGGCTGTGGAGTTTATTTGCTCAAGGCTAGTTTTCTTAAGTATGGAGAAGAAGAGAAGATTTCCCTACTTTGTAAACATTTGTATAAGTAATATATGGTCGAACAGCACACGAGGATATTACTCACCAAGTGTCCAAACAACCTAACACTTGGATATTACTCACCAAGTTCCCAAAACCCACCCAATAGCGATATGACTCACGCCTTGTGTTTTTAGAAAACTTTAAGTTTTGAAAGAGAGAGAGAAAGATCCTTCACAGGCCCCATCCTTCAGATGATCAAGTGTTCTTCTCCGTGAACTCGGCTGATCGATCAGATTGCAGTACTCTCGCGAGTTTGTGCACTTTACCCACAGTCCACGATCAAGTCCTTTTACAGACAAGACCATGGCGAGGCTTTCCCTTAGTAGCCCCTCTACCTTCTGGATCCAACCGTGCCAATAACCTCCAAATGTTGGTACCCAGGTGAGGTTTCCCACTAAGTACTAGGCCAAGACAGAGCCCATATGTATTATGGCTGCACTGGAAGCTTCTGAATTCTGAAACATGGAAGACTTCTTTGAGTCCTGGGCGGCCGTCCTCCACCAAAATCTCACTCGTTGTCCCAACAACCGTTCCGCCCAGAAGAAAACTTAGTTTTATTTTGAAGTAGATTTTCAGAAGAAAAGTTTGCTCAGAGAGCCTTTATAGTTAGAAAAATTCATTGTCTTTCGAACCCCCAACGGTACTTTATATATATAGCATAGCAAGCAATACATAGCAAAAACAGGGATAACCTATTAGGAGGGGGAAAATCCTAAGTATGAAGCTACTCATGGCATACTACAAAATCATCGCACTTGCAAAATAATACTAAGGAAAACTCTACTAGAACATCCTACACATACACTCTATAGATTTTATAGATCAAAACATGCATAGACAAAACTGGGACAAAAATTATGAACAAGTGGTGTCACTTGCCTTGACCCGAGCAGCACTCAACACAATAGTACTCCTCAGCGCACTCCGAACAATCTAACAAAACACAAACATAGATCTAATCACAACTTGCACAAAATAATGCCACAGAGATAATATGCATGCATGCAACATGGTAATTATGCAAGATTGTTTCTAATTTGACCAAGGTATCCTTTTTGGGTTTCTAATGTGTTGTAGATGTTGTTAGTATTAGTTTCCCACATAATTTAATTAATTTGGATCATTACTTTAATTTATAGGCTCATCAGGAGATCCAACCATCTAATTAGCCCCGAATCATATCTAAGGATCTTAAGCAAGGTTTTATAACTTTAGTCAGTAGGCATTGTAAGGGCAAAGCCAACGCAACAAGAATCAACTAAAACGGAGTTATAATTATTTTTCTATGAATTAAATACTCCAATCTAGAGATTAAATTGTACAAAGGAAATACTACTGCAAACTTGCAAAACTATTACAGATCTGATCTACACAATTTTGTGAATCTAACGGTATATCATTTGCAATTTTTGGCCAAGTGGTTGAATTTCTATGAATTTGGCAAGTTTTAAATGAAATCTGCCAAATTAAAACTAAACTAAAATTAATCTGACCCTAATCGCCACGTGTTGCGATGTTACTGGGCACCGTGGGCAAGTTTTTGAGTCGGCGCTGACGCGCGCGCATGCCACGCGGCGCAATTCCACTGGCCGGTACCGCTTCGGCGGCCCTTCTAATCCACCGCGTAGATTCACGATCGGACGGCTAGGGTTTTTTGGCGACTTACCGGGCGGCGATGACGTTGGCGATGACGATGGCGGGCAGCGGTGGCAGCAGCGGGCTCCGGCGAGCAATTCTGGCGGCCCTGGCGCTCCTGCGAGAGGGAAAACAGGTCAGGAGATGCGGTGCTGCGCGAGGATCGAGCCCAGGTGATAAAGGGGAAAAGGGGAAGGCAGGGTCATCAACCCCCAGCTCGACCTAAGCTTCGGTAATGGCGGTGGCGGCGAGATCTGAAGAATCGATAGTGGCGGCTAGGGTTTGCAAAGAAATTTTAACGAAACGAGACCGAGGGTTGCGGGGGATTATATGGGTGCGGATTCTTGAGCGAGGGGCAAGAAACGGCCGCGAATCCCACCTGAATTCCGTTTGAAATCGTGCTGCAGACGGGTTCTTGCTAGAGGAAGGGGACGACCTGGTGGGTCCCGCATGTCGGTGGCAGAGAGGGAAGCAGGCTGGGCGCTTGCTTGCTGGGCCTCTGGTGGCCACAGCCATGGTGCGTGCCGTGCAGGTGTGACAGGGAAGGGGAAGGGGGTATTGGGCTGGGCCAGGTAGCGTGTGGGTCAGGTTAGGTAGTTTCTTTTTTTATTATTCTTTATTCATTTCCATTTTTCTGTCTTATTAAAACTTCAATAACTATTGCATAACAAACTCAAATTTAGTGAAACTAGTTCCTAAATTTTTGTAAAAATGTGGGGGTAATCTTAGAACCAGAAAATATTATTTGTAGAAGGTTTGAGGAAGGTCAAGCAAGGTTACCCCTTCTTGCTCACATTGAGGGATTTTATTAGGGTTTTGTGAGGACTTTGATGATAGGGTTTTTAATGTAAATTTAACTTTGTAGGATGCAAAGATGCAAGGATGATGCATGCTCCTAGTAACATCTTGAAAATAAAAATCTGGGATGTTACAAACCTACCCCCTTAAGAAGAATCTCGTCCCCGAGATTCAGGTTGGCTAGCAAATAGGTGTGGGTGTTTCGCCTTCAAATCTTCTTCCCGTTCCCACATGGCTTCTTCCTCGGAATGGTGGTTCCATTGGACTTTGCAGAATCTGATAGTCTTGGTACGGGTAATCCTTTCGGCTGTTTCCAATATTTTGATGGGCTTTTCCTCATAGGTAAGCTCATTCTCCAATTGAACCTCATCCAGGGAAACTGTATCTCTTAGCGATCTTTCGGCAATTTCCGGGTGGCACTTCTTTAGTTGTGACACATGAAACACATCATGAATAGTCAGTCTTTCTGGTAACTCCAACTGATAAGCAACTTCCCCTCTATGGGACAGAACCTTATATGGTCCTATGAATCGTGGGGCTAACTTACCCTTGATTCTGAACCTCTTAACTCCTCGCAGTGGGGAAACTCGGAGGTACGCACGGTCCCCTATTTTATAAGTCACATCCCTGCGCTTGGAATCATCATAGCTCTTTTGTCGCGATTGGGGTACCTTTAGCCTATCATGAATCTGCCGTACCTTTTCCTCGGCATCCTTGATCAATTCAGGTCCAAACAGACTACGTTCTCCAACTCCACTCCATAACAACGGAGTCCTACACTTCCTGCCATATAGAGCTTCAAATGGAGCCATCTTGATACTTGCCTGGTAACTGTTGTTGTACGAGAACTCAGCATATGGCAAGTTATCATCCCAACTAGACCCATAGTATAGTGCGCAAGCTCTCAACATATCTTCTAGAATCTGGTTCACCCTTTCTATTTGGCCATCTGTTTGAGGGTGGAAAGCAGTACTGAATTCTAGTCTGGTTCCAAGAGACTCATCTAACTGTAGCCAAAACTTTGAAGTGAACTGGGTGCCTCTATCTGATACAATTCCCTTAGGAACACCATGCAGATTTACAATCCTTGACATATATATCTTGGCAAGCTTAGCACTTGTATATGTAGTCTTTATGGGGATAAAGTGAGCCACCTTGGTAAAGTGGTCCACCACTACCAAGATAGAGTCAAATCCTGAACGAGTCCAGGGCAATCCCGTGATAAAATCCATGCCTACCTTGTCCCACTTCCAGTCGGGTATAGGTAGTGGTTGTAGCAATCCCGCCGGTTTCCGATGCTCGGCCTTAACTCTATTGCATACGTCACGTAGGGAAATATACTCGGCAATTTCTCTTTTCAAATTATTCCACCAGAATCTATCCTTCACATCCATGTACATCTTCGTGTTACCCGGATGAATTGAGTATGGTGAATCGTGAGCCTCTTGTAAAATCAACTTTCTGATATCGGAGCATTGGGAACGCACAATCGCTTTCCATACCAAAGGGTTCCTTGTTCGTCCAGACGGAAGTCTTTTGCCTTCCCTTCACCTATTTTGACTCTTATTTCATCCAACTCCTTATCTCCCTTTTGTGCTTCCTTGATTCTCTCTTGAAGAGTAGGCACTATTTCCATAGTCACTACGTGTCCTTTCGGAACTATTTCTAGCCTGAGATCTTTAAATTGCTTGCATAAATCCTGTGGGAGTTCCCCTGCGGTAAGTCCATTCACATAAAATTTACGACTTAAAGCATCCGCTACCACATTCGCCTTTTTCCGGGGTGGTACTGTAAATCCAAGTCATAATCCTTAATCAGTTCAAGCCATCTTCTTTGCCTCATATTCAACTCCTTTTGGGTGAAGATGTACTTCAAACTCTTATGGTCTATGAACACATCACAATGTTTGCCCATGAGGTAGTGTCTCCATACCTTGAGTGCATGTACCACAGACGCAAGTTCCAAATCATGCGTGGGGTAGTTGTGTTCGTGGTTCTTAAGTTGTGGAGAGGCATAGGATACCACTTTCCCATCTTGCATCAATAAACTTCCAAGTCCTTGCCGAGAAGCGTCACGATAGACTTGAAAATCCTTTTGGATATCAGGCAGACACAACACTGGTGCCGTTATGAGGCGTTTCTTCAACTCTTCAAAGCTTGCTTCACATGCCTCGGTCCATAGGAATTTCTTTTCCTTCTTCAATAGTTCTGTCATGGGTTTTGCTATTTTGGATAAGTTTTCAATGAACCTCCGGTAATATCCTGCGAGGCCCAAGAAACTCCTAATATCTCCCACATTCTTTGGTGACTCCCATTCCGTTATGGAAGCTACCTTACTAGGATCTATGGCAACACCTTTTGCCGACACAACATGACCAAGGAAACCCACTTCCTTTAACCAGAATTCGCATTTGCTGAATTTGGCATACAACTTGTGTTCTCTTAGTTTCTCCATAATTAGGCGCGGATGTTTCTCATGTTCCTTCTCATCCTTGGAGTATATGAGTATATCATCTATGAATACCACGATAAACTTGTCCAAATATTCCATGAACACCTTGTTCATCATGATCATGAAGTATGCCGGGGCATTGGTTAGACCAAAAGACATCACGGTGTACTCATACAATCCGTATCTTGTGGTGAAGGCTATTTTGGGCACATCCTGTTCCCGAATCTTTATCTAAAAGTAGACTGATCGCAGATCGATCTTTGAGAACACACTGGCTCCCTTTAACTGATCAAACAGGTCATTGATTTTAGGCAGAGGGTACTTGTTCTTGATCGTCACTTCATTCAACGAGCGGTAGTCCACAACTAGCCTCTTAGTTTTATCCTTCTTTTCTATGAATAGGACAGGTGCTCCCCAAGATGATGCGCTGGGTTGAATGAATCCCTTGTCCAATTGTTCCCTAAGCTGTTTCTTGAGTTCCTTCAACTCGTCCACATCCATCTTGTATGGTCTCTTAGCTATCGGCCCTGTGCCTGGAAGCAAGTCAATGAGAAACTCGATATCACGGTGGGGAGGCATCCCGGGTAACTCTTCCAGAAAGACATCCGGGTATTCCTTCACAACGGGTACATCTTCCAAGCTAACCCCCTCAAGATAATTCACCATAACTTCCTTATCAGCAAGGTTCGACTTGATACGAATTCTTTTCCCTTCCGGTGTTGTGAGCGTGACAGTCCTTTTGGCACAATATGACTCCCTCATATTCGGTCATCCAATTCATGCCTAAGATTATGTCTAATCCTTGGGACTCCAGAACTACTAGACTTGTGGGAAAGATGTGTGTCCCAATCCTTAGTTCTAACCCCCGGCAATCGGAGTTTGCCACTATTTCTCCTCCAGGAGAACTTACCCTTAGAGGAGAATTTATAGTCTCCGTGGGTATCTTGCCTCTATCCACAAATACCCTTGATATGAATGAATGCGATGCACCAGTATCAAAAAGAACAACTGCAGGAATGGAATTGAGCTTGAACTTACCAATCACGAAGTCCGGTGCGTCACAAGCATCCTCCATAGAGACATGATTCACCGTGGCTTTGACAAACGGATTTGGCTTCTTCCCGTTTCCATTGCCATGGTTGTGTCCATTGCCATTCCCATTGCCATTGCCATTCTTCTTATCGGGGCAAGTGGTTGCATAGTTCCATGTCTTGTTGCACTTAAAGCATGTCACCTCGCTGAGATCCTTTCCATTGTTGCCATTTCCACTGCGGTGTTTATTCCCATTGTGTTTGTGACCGCCATGGTGATGACCGTTATGGTTGTGGCCATTACCATTATAAGGTGGTGGTGATGAAGTGTGCTGCTTCTAGTATGGGACAGAGTGCTTGTGAGGGTTAGACTTCCTTTTGTGGTTCTCTATGCTCTTCCTCTTGGATTCAACCACAATAGCTCTGTCCAAGAGCTCCTGGAAGTTGTCAAAGTTCTGAGCCACAAGCTGAATAGATATCTCATCATTGAGTCCTCTTAAGAATTCCTCCTGCCTCTTGGCATCAGTGGAAACATCATCGGGTGCATAACAGGCAGCTTTTTGAAAATCTCACCATACTCGGTGACAGAACGGTGCAGCTAGTGTAAGTCCCGAAACTCCCGCCTTTTTAGGGTCATGACACCAGCAGCCACGTGATGAGTGTGGAAAGCTATCTCGAACTGATTCCAAGTGATAGCATCAATATCTGGGTGGGTGACTTGGTAGTTATCCCACCATTCTGCTGTAGGTCCTTCAAGCTAGTGCGCAGCATAATGCACCCTGTCGGCTCCGACAACTTGCGCGGTGTCTAACTTCTTGTTAATTGTGCGGAGCCAGTCATCCACAATGATTGGTTCAGTGCTTCTAGTGAAGGTAGGTGGGTTCAACCTCAAAAACCGAGTCAAGCGATCCTGTTGAGGTGGTGGTGGAGGTGGCGGTGGCGGAGGTGGCGCGTTGTTGTTGTTTTGCATGTTCTGAGTGAGCTGTTGGATCAGCTGGTTCTGAGTGGCCAAAAGTTGTGCAATCTATGGAGGAATTTCGGTGTTCGCACGTCTTGGCGACATCTTTGGGTTTGATCAACAAGTTAAGAAATAGATAGAAAGACTAAGTAGTAAACTCCTACCCTTATGAAAACACACAAGACACAATTAGCACAAGTTTAACACAGAAATCATCCAAGTTTAACTAAACCAAACATGTCTTGGTATTTATTACAATCGCGAATAACGTTCTACTATGGAATTTAAAGGTGGTCCAATTACTACAAATCTAACACACCTTCCTCTTCCTCGTCCTCGAACGAGTAGCCTTCCTGCTCTAGGGTTGTCTTGTATAGCTCCATCTCCTTTGTGGTGGCTTCAAGCTTCTCTTGGAGGTCCTTTATCTCATCCTGCAGCTTCTTGGTAGTGGCTTCTAGCTGTTCCTGAAGTCCCTCCTTCTCGCCTTGCAGTTCCTCCACTAAACTTGACTTCTTTGCGGCTTCAAGTTGCTTTGCCAAGTCCCTCTTGGAGGCACGCACATTGTTGATTATCTTGCAAAGGCCCTCAGTCTGTACTTCAGTTCCCTCGATTTCCTGTTTGAGTTCCCTAATCCTCTTGTTTTTATTTATCACCCTCTTCTCTTGGTTAGCGAACTTCTTCTCTTGGTCCTGGAACTTCATCTCTTGGAGTTTCATTGCCTCCTCCTGCTGCTTGATTATTTCCTCCTTCTCCTTGATGAGGGCGCATAGCGCATCGTTCCTTAGCATCACGAGGAAGCTTCCTTTTTCAAGGTCATGAATGTGGCACTCCAAGTCTTGATATTGGGTCCTTCGACGCTTGGTAGAATTCCTTTCCTCAAAGGTTAACTCCATGGGAATTCCTTCCTCATCTCGCCTTCCAAAAAGGCCGCCGCAGTGTCCTTGGAGAACCTCGTGATGGCGTCCACATAGGCGACCAATGATATGCTGCAAGCTGATGCTAAGGGACTTCTCCTTGGAGTCGCTAACGATGTGGATTGCTATGTCTTCCTCCGGGTTCGTGCCTCGCTCTTGTCCTGGCTGGATGACTTTGACTCCCCAGCAGCCGTCCTTGTGGAGTTTCTTCATTGTGCTTCCCTGGATTGTCGGCAGGGGAAGGTCCAAACGCATGAGGAGATCCATGAGGCATCCACCAAAACGAAGGGGCTCAATGTCCACGAAGGTGTCGTAGAGGAAGCTTGTCATATTTAAGTTAGAAGAATGAAGATTAGATACTTAAACAAGTAGAGGAAAGCAGGTACTAGAAGTGCGAAAAATAACTTAGAAGAAAAAGCAGGTAAGGCACATAAGTTAAAGGTGGTTCCAATCCTAGGGTCACGTCCTACAGGCAACGATGTGCTCTGATACCATCTGTAGTGACCTTGGATCAATAAAGATCCTAAGTCCCTGTGATTTACATGCTAGTCCCTGGATCAATAGCTAGCACTCACAGTCGATGAATATCATGTAAAACACAGTCATTATTACACGGAGAATCCAGAGTATGAATTTATTACAAATTTGCTTAGTATTAAGCTATCTCAAATAACAGCGGAAACATAAAGCAGCTTGAGTCCATCAATGCCCTAGGCTTGTTGAGTGTAGACTCGCGATCCCTACGCACCTTTCAATCTTTGGATTCTGCACATAAGACGTGCAGCCAACAAGTTGGGTCAATACTTTGAATGTATTGGCAAATTCCACCATAGAAGGAAAAGACTAACTCTACATGCAAGGCTAGTTTAGGCTATGGAGTTTATTTGCTCAAGGCTAGTTTTCTTAAGTATAGAGAAGAAGAGAAGATTTCCCTACTTTGTAAACATTTGTATAAGTAATATATGGTCGAACGACACACGAGGATATTACTCACCAAGTCTCCAAACAACCTAACACTTGGATATTACTCACCAAGTTCCCAAAACCCACCCAATAGCGATATGACTCAGGCCTTGGGTTTTTAGAAAACTTTAAGTTTTGAAAGAGATAGAAAGATCCTTTAGAGGCCCCATCCTTCAGATGCTCAAGTGTTCTTCTCCGTGAACTCGGTCGATCGATCAGATTGCAATACTCTCGAGAGTTTGTGCACTTTACCCACAATCCATGATCAAGTCCTTTTACAGACAAGACCATGGCGAGGCTTTCCCTTAGTAGCCCCTCTACCTTCTGGATCCAACCGTGCCAATAACCTCCAAATGTTGGTACCCAGGTGAGGTTTCCCATTAAGTACTAGGCCAAGATAGAGCCCATATGTATTGTGGTTGCACTTGAAGCTTCTAAATTCTGAAACATGGCAGACTTCTTTGAGTCCTGGGCGGCCGTCCTCCACCAAAATCTCACTCGTTGTCCCGACAACCATTCCGCCTAGAAGAAAACTTAGTTTTATTTTGAAGTGGATTTTGAGAAGAAAAGTTTGCTTAGAGAGCCTTTATGCTTAGAAAAATTCATTGTCTTTCGAACCCCCCAACGGTACTTTATATATATATATAGCATAGCAAGCAATACTTAGAAAAAACAGGGGTAACCTATTAGGAGGGGAAATATCCTAAGTATGAAGCTACTCATGGCATACTACAAAATCATCGCACTTGCAAAACAATACTAAGAAAACTCTACTAGAATATCCTACACATGCACTCTACAGATTTTATAGATCAAAACATGCATAGACAAAACTAGGACAAAATATGAAGAAGTGGTGTAACTTGCCTTGATCCGAGCAGCACTGAACACAATAGTACTCCTCAGCACACTCCAAACAATCTAACAAACACAAACATAGATCTAATCACAACTTGCACAAAATAATGCCACAGAGATAATATGCATGCATGCAACATGGTAATTATGCAAGATTGTTTCTAATTTGACCAAGGTATCCTTTTTGGGTTGCTAATGGGTTGTGGATGTTGTTAGTATTAGTCTCCACAGATTTTAATTAATTTGGATCATTACTTTAATTTATAGGCTCATAAGGAGATCCAACCATCTAATTAGCCCCGAATCATATCTAAGGATCTTAAGCAAGGTTTTATAACTTTAGTCAGTAGGCATTGTAAGGACAAAGCCAACGCAACCAGAATCAACTAAAACGTTCTATGAATTTGGCAAGTTTTAAATGCAATCTGCCAAATTAAAACTAAACTGAAATTAATCTGACCCTAATTGCCACGTGTCGCGATGTTACTGGGTGCCACGGGCAAGTTGCTGAGTCGGCGCTGACGCGCGCGCGTGCCACGTGGCGCAATGCCCTTGGCCGGTACCGCTTCGGCGGCCCTTATAATCTGCCGCGTAGATTCACGACCAGACGGCTAGGGTTTGTTGGTGATTTACTGGGCGGCGATGACATTGGCGATGACGGTGGCAGTAGCGGGCTCCGGCGAGCAATACCGGTGGCCCTGGCGCTCCTGCAAGAGGGAAAATGGGTCAGGAGATGCGGTGCTGCGCGAGGATCGATCCCAGGTGATAAAGGGGAAAAGGGGAAGGCAGGGTCGTCGACCCCAAGCTCGACCTGAGCTTTGGTAATGGCGGTGGCAATCGACAACGGCGGCTAGGGTTTGCAATGAAATTTTAACGAAACGGGACCGAGGGTTGCGGGGGATTATATGGGGCCGGATTCTTTGGCGAGGGGCAAGAAACGGCCGCGAATCCCACCTAAATTCCGTTCGGAATCGTTCTACAGACGGGTTCTTGCTAGAGGAAGGGGACGACCTGGTGGGTTCCGCATGTCGGTGGCAGAGAGGGAAGCGGGATGGGCACTTGCTTGCTGGGCCTCTGGCGGCCACATCCGTGGTGCGTGCCGCGCGGGTGCGACAGGGAAGGGGGAAGGGGGTATTGGGCTGGGCCAGGTAGCGCGTGGGTCAGGTTAGGTAGTTTCGTTTTTTTATTCTTTATTCATTTCCATTTTTCTGTCTTACTAAAACTTCAATAACTATTGCATACCAAACTCAAATTTAGTGAAACCAGTTCCTAAATTTTTGTAAAAATGTGGGGGTCATCTTAGAACCAGAAAATATTATTTGTACAAGGTTTTAGGAAGGTCAAGCAAGGTTACCCCTTCTTGCTCACATTGAGGGATTTTATTAGGGTTTTCTGAGGGTTTTGATGATAGGGTTTTTAATGTAAATTTAACTTTGTAGGATGCAAAGATGCAAGGATGATGCATGCTCCTAGTAACATGTTGAAAATAAAAATCTGGGATGTTACAGGAAGGTGATGATGGTTTGCAGCAAGTAAATAGTAACAGTGGAAGATGTATCAATGGCAGAGATTGGACCAGGGTCGATAGTTCACTAGAGGCGTTCTCCTTAGATAAACAGACATGGCATGCTGGGTAAACAAATTATAGCAGGGCAATTGATGGGACTAAGCAAGGCATAACAATGCAATACTAGACAAAAAGATCCTATGAGATTCGATTGGCCAATACAACAATATACATAGACCGCCATCCAACTGCATCTATGACTAGAAGTCAACCTTTGGGTTATCATCCGAACCCCTCTAATATTAAGTTGCAGGCAACAGACAAATACTTTAAGAAAAGTGTGGAAGGTAAACAATCCACTTGTTCCATGAATAAGAGACCGTTGTTTTCTCCCTAGTGGCAATAGCAGATCTATAACCGTATAGATTTCTGTCACTTCCCTTGATTAAGTAGAGGCATGAACCCACTATCGAGCATAAATACCCCCTCTTGGAGTCACTAGCAACTACTTGGCCAAGGTAGCTACTAACAACAAAGAGCATGCATCATCACAAACAACACAGACATGATAGAATCAATAAGACAAAACCATTAATAAATCTGACATAGTAATCTCAATATCCATCGGATCCCCACAAACACAACATGCATGATTACAAATAGATTATATCTTGATCATGAATGGAGCTCACAAGATCTAGACATGAAAGCACAAGGAGGAGATACAACCATCTAGCTACTACATGGACCCGTAGTCCAAGGTGGAACTACTCACGCTTCATACCGGAGGCTAGCATGATGAAGAAGAAGGCCTTCGGGATGATCTCCCCTCCAGCAGGGTGCCGGGAAGAGCTTCAGATCCCGCCGACCTAGGGACGATGGTGGCGGCGGCTACAGACGGTTTCGGGGAATATTGATCGGGTGCCTAGGGTTTCTGCATTGGGTGCTTCTTATAGGCGAAGAGGCGAGGCAGGGGGCTTCTAGGGCGGCTGCACCCCTCCAGGCGCGGGGAGGGCCCACCCGTGTGGACAGGGGTGTGGCCCCCTGGTGGGTCCCCTCTGTCTCGTACTCCGGCTTCATGTTCCCTACGGTAAAATATTGACTTTGGATTTTGTCCCTTCCAATTTCGAGAATATTGATTTTCTGCCTTTCTGGAACCAAAAACAGAAGAAAACAGGCAACTGGCACTGTGGCAACTTGTTAATAGGTTAGTACCAAAAAACATATGAAAACACCTCAAAGTGTGGACAAAGCAAAGCAAAGTAGATAGTAAACAAGCATGGAACATCAAAAATTATAGATACGTTTCCGACGTATCAAGCATCCCCAAGCTTAACTCCTGCTCGTCCTCGAGTAGGTATGTGATAAAAGAATAATTTTTGAGGTGACATGCACCATCAAAACCAAGATCAAACCATTTGCAAGCATTGAAAGCTGGGATCAAAAGAACTCTAAACATGTGCATGAAAGATGGAGTTCTAACAATAATACAAAATAACTATGCATGCAACATGAAAGGCTACAAACAAAGATCATGAATAACATGCATTGAAAAACGTTTGTTTGTTTCACATACAGGAAACATGGTATAGTGGCATTCAGCTTGTCCCTAATGGAGTAGCAAATAGATGCATAGGACACCTTCAAAGTTCATAAGAGTGACTAGATACAAATAGCACAAGAATAAGTAATATCAATAATATGCATCAATCAATAATTTTTCGAACACTGCACATATAACTAAGAATGGCAACTATGCTCTCTTAACTGGTGCCTAAAGGTAGAAGGTGGAGACTCAATATAATAGTGGAAGAAAGGCCCTTCATAAAGGGAAGCCGGGATTTCAAGTTTCAAAAAGAGCTTCCAAAAATTATGGTACTTGTTAGCTTTCAGCCCTCATTGCCCCTATCATAAGCATCTTGAAGTGATTAAGGTTAAAGTGAACAAACTATGGAGAATATGCTTCACAAAGTATAAGTTGGCAATCTCATGTCCCTTGAATACGAGGGCCGCACCGCATGCTACTCAACTTTGGTCACCTGTAAGTTCTTGTCATAGTAAGTACATGTGTATCATAGAGAACCGCCAATGGGGTACCCCTTGCACCTGGTACATGAGCTATAGCATAACCAAAATGACAAGGCAAGCAGACAATGAGCATGTCAGCGATCTTTTTATTTACTATTTGCATATATTTTTATTGAGGATGCTTCACAGATTGCTCATTATGGTGATGCTGCAAGTTTCCCCCATGATTAGGCATGGCTTAGGCTAGCGGCCCAGGCATTTCTCTAACACAAAATACATAACTCCATGGACTTACAAGCTCCCTATTTATTTCACACCGGCGATATTCATAGACAAAAGAGCATGATATCAACTGTGTACAAAGTACAAGGGCAATGTTGAAAATGTTCCCCATGACAGCATGGTTCTGCTAATTCCAATGTATAAGTGCAAGCATATACAACATCGATGACACAATAGTTCAAGTTTATTAGGGGCAAGGAATATAAAGTGTGCCATCAAGTTTGTGAGGGCTTTAATCACTAAGTTTTCACATAACAAAATACTTTTTAATTGGAAGAGAGATGAAAACAAGAATATACTTGGAATGGTGTAACACACCATGCATAGGAATTTATAGTGTACACTTTGGAATAACTTGGTTTCTTGGGAGTTGGAAGCATGAGTAGAGCTTACTCATACAAGTGAAGGCTAGCAAAAGACTGGGAGCAACCAACTAAGAGAGCAATAATGGCCATAATCATGCAGAGCGACAAAACATTATTAATCAAAGCATAGAGTGGTACTACAAGTCGAGGACTAAATGATCATAGAGGCTATGGTGACTTGTTCATAGTCATAACATGGTGTGAGCATGTGCCAAGTCAACCCAAACAAAGCATCAAAGGACAATACCACAATGTTATGCTTTTGTATGCTAAAACAACGCATAATTCTTTCAAGACACACTAAGCAATACCAATTGTTTAGAGAAAGTCATGCTACAGAAATAATCCCTAAGCATAAGGTCAAAACAACACCTAGCATGTCATGCTAAATTCTAAGTCACGGTCAATGCAAGCGCCTCTTGCACTTTCAAGCAAGAACTTTCTACTCCTTTCCAACACCAATTGACTTATTTGAAAGAACATAGCGAGAAAGGGGGTACAAACTAATTTATTCAAGAAAACTAAACAAACTAAGCAAAGCAAACGAAAACTAAGATGCTCCAAGAACAACACAATAGTGCATGAAACAATAAAAACGAAGTGTCTAGAAAGACCTGAGATTTTTATTGATGAAAAAGGGGATGCCTTGGGCATCCCCAAGCTTTGACACTTGTATATCTTGGATATTTCTTGGGGTGACACCGGGGTGCCATCGCCAAGCTTGATATTTTGTCCATTCTTCATCTCATTACATCATTCTCTCTCAACACCTAAAATTTTCCCTTCATACAAAACTTCATACGATCTTCCTTAGCAACATTAGTGTATTCAAAAGATAATAGACCCTTGGGCTTAGCTTTAGAACAGAAAAAAATTTCACTAAAAACACAAGCTACTGTATCTACTCGTTCAAAAAGCTCAATTTCCCAAAAAGAACCCAAAAAGCAATCAATAAGAAGCAAATGCAAATAATGACAGAAATCTGTCAAAACATACCAGCAGGTAGAAACCGATTTTTTCGAAGACCTTATGTTGCTTAAATCAAAAAGTGTTGCACTAACTAAAGTTATCTAACATACTGGGGGATTTATTCGTAAAATATCAGCTCAATCCGACTTACATAGACTCCTCACGAATTTTTATGGTGGAGGACAGAAATTTGTTTCGGGACAGCAACTCCCCAAATCTTACTTCCCTCTTATTAGAGGTCATTATTGGCACCAAAAGCAAACAACAAGGATAAGGAGAGGTCATTACTGAAGTAATAACTTCCAAGACTCAATAAAACTCTTGGGTTATCTCCCAACAAGTACTTTTCTTTAACGCCTTTAAGTTAGGCTTGATAACTTGAGAAGATGCTCTCACAAGAAATATGAATTGAAGTAAAAGAGAGCATCAGGAAGTAAATTCAAAACACATTTAAGTATAACCCACTTCCTATGCATAGGAATATTGTATGCAAATAAATTCACAAAGAACAAAGTGACAGGCATAGGAAGATGAAGCAAGAGTAACTTCAAAAATTTCAGCACATAGAGAGGTGTTTCGGTACCATGAAAACTTCTACAACCATATTTTCCTCTCTCGTAATAATTTTCAGTAGCCTCATAAATAAACTCAACAATATAGCTATCACATAAATCATGATTTTCATGATCTACAAACACATAATTTCTATCAAGCTCAAAAATATTAGGATTAAAACCTTCACAGGTTTTACCCAAAGTAGAAATTTCAAAAGGATCCACAGGAACATAACATTCATCCTCCTTTGGTAAGCATGGGGGACAATCAAATAATGTAAGGGATAAAGAGTTACTCTCATTAGAAGGTAGGCATGGGTAGATAATCCATTCTTCCTCCTTTTGTTCATCACTCTCCTCCTCTTTTTCATCTAATGAGCTTCCAGTTTCAACAATTTCTTCTTCCATAGGCTCCTGCAAGGCATTAGTCTCTTCCATTTGTGGAAAGCATCTATTAAAATATTCAAGAATATAGCCATTTTATTCCTTATAATTATCATACCAAATTTAAGTATCTCATAAACCTCATATTCATAAGGTGCATCATCAGTATTTTTAAGAAAACTGACAAGTTCAAATGCACCCTTGAAGGCAATAAATTCTTGAATTTGTTCCACATCATAAAAGTCATAATTTCTTTAACATAAGAAGATATGGTAACATTATCATTATACTCACCCTGAAAAGGTAGGTGTTTATACCTCCTACAACAACAAGATTTATCAAAGCAATAAGTAACATTATAAGTAGAGCACACCTCTCTAGCAATAGCATTCAATTTATCAATTTGTTCCCATAAGTGTTTCCCTTTTTGTGAAAAACGGTGTTCCTTATAAAAATACTTTTGTTCTTCTGTGAACCCACCTTGCCAATAAGAACTAGTTTCAAAGAACCATCCATTGATAGAAATCATGACCAAGCAAGGCAACAACAGACCAACAACTAGAGCAGGAACTAATTTTTTCTGTTTTTTATAAGAGAAAGCAAACCAAACTAAACTACTTTTTTTGAGTTTTTGATAAAAAGAGGCAAACAAAATCAATCAAAATAAACTAAGCAAACTAAAAACAAAGTAAAAAGAAAGGTTGTGGAGGACTCCCCTTGTGAAGACGTCCTTAGCCTCCCCGGCAACGGCGCCAGAAAACTTGTTGATGGCTCCTTGTTGACATGGAGCGCTTCGTCGGTAAACCCCAAGAGCAAGGTGTGAAGCAGCACATCAGCAAGTCTTCCCTCAGTAAGAAACCAAGGTTATCGAACCAGTAGGAGGAAGGAAACGTCTCAAAGGTGTTGGAAGCAACGTGGAAACCCGCACAACACAAACTCAAGACTTTGCCCCAACGAACAGTGAGGTTGTCAATCTCACCGGTTGCTGTAACAAAGGATTACCTGTATGGAGTGGAAGGTGATGATGGTTTGCAGCAAGTAAACAGTAACAGTGGAAGATGTATCAATGGTAAAGATTGGACCGGGGTCCATAGTTCACTAGAGGTGTTCTCCTTAGATAAATAGACATGGCATGCTGGGTAAACAAATTATAGCAGGGCAATTGACAGGACTGAGCAAGTAATAACAATGCAATACTAGACAAAAAGATCCTATGAGATTCGATTGGGAAATACAACAATATACATAGACCGCCATCCAACTGCATCTATGACTAGAAGTCCACCTTTGGGTTATCATCCGAACCCCCTCCAGTATTAAGTTGCAAGCAACAGACAACTGCTTTAAGAAAAGTGTGTAAGGTAAACAATCCACTTGTTCCATGAACAAGAGACCGTTGTTTTCTCCCTAGTGGCAATAGCACATCTACAACCTTAGAGATTTCTGTCACTTCCCTTAGATTAAATAGAGGCATGAACCCACTATCGAGCATAAATACCCCCTCTTGGAGTCACTAGCAACTACTTGGCCAAGATAGCTACTAACAATGGAGAGCATGCAAGATCACAAACAACACAGGAATGATAGAATCAATAACACAAAAACCATTAATCAATCTGACATAGTAATCTCAATATCCATCGGATCCCCGCAAACACAACATGCATGATTACAAATAGATTAGATCTTGATCATGAACGGAGCTCACAAGATCTTGACATGAAAGCACAAGGAGGAGATAAAACCATCTAGCTACTACATGGACCCATAGTCCAAGGTGGAACTACTCACGCTTCATACCGGAGGCTGGCATGATGAAGAAGAAGGCCTCCGGGATGATCTCCCCTCCGGCAAGGTGCTGGGAAGAGCTTCAGATCCCCCCGATCTAGGGACGATGGTGGCGGCGGCTACAGACGGTTTCGTGGAATATTGATCAGGTGCCTAGGGTTTCTGCATCGGGGGCTTCTTATAGGCGAAGAGGCGAGGCAGGGGGGCCACCAGGGCAGTTGCACCCCCCAGGCGCGGGGTGGGCCCACCCGTGCGGCCAGGGGGTGTGGCCCCCTGGTGGGTCGCCTCGTCTCGTACTCCGACTTCATGTTCCCCATGGTAAAATATTGACTTTGGCTTTTGTCCCGTCCAATTCCGAGAATATTGCTTTTCTGCCTTACTGGAACCAAAAATAGAAGAAAACAGGAAACTGGCAATGTGGCAACTTGTTAATAGGTTAGTACCAAAAAACATATAAAAACACCTCAAAGTGTGGACAAAGCAAATCAAAGTAGATAGTAAACAAGCATGGAACATCAAAAATTATAGATACGTTTCCGACGTATCAGTACTTTTCTCTTTTCCTATTCAATCCTCAAAATAGTGTTGCTACTGACCAAAGCTAAGTTTGCCAAAACAAATTAAATTTACTTGATGCTCCCAAAGTGATACCAATACTAACAACAAGATCAATCATATAACAGAAATTGCAAACTAAAATAAGATGTGCAAAAATTAAATGATGAAACTTCTCATTAATATTCCATAATGGCACTCACACCAAGGGATACATAGATAACCAACTAGAGGAGAGATACTTCCACAATGGAAACCATCCTATATGATAACTTATCTATTCGTGATATGAATCTACTAAAAAGGTAAAAAGATAAAAGATAATAATGTGATACCACGACACTCCCCCAAGCTTGGAACAAACCAAGGGGATGCCAAAACCTGATGACGAATTACTCCTTTGATGGTGGTGGTGTTCTCTCGATAAGCTTTTCAATCAATTTCTTCAAATCCTCAATCTCTAAGGCGAGAGTACGAATAATCTCCAAATTATGCTCAATGCGATTCATGATCATGTCAGACTATGAATCCTAGCCCTTGTGATTCTTTCCCCACTCTTCCTCCTTAAAGTATTCTTTCTGTGGAGGAAGTGACCGTGGAGCTAAGCAAAGACGTCGAACTTTCCCTCATGTGGACATCCGTGCAGTCCTCTTGAGCTTGACAGGCTTTGCCACCACTCCAATGCTTGCAATGGTAGCGCGGGTGTGCAGACGCTGGTCTTCCTCCACTTCTTCCTCAACTTCAACCTCGGTCTCCTCCTCCTGCTTGGGGTCTTGGAGATCATCTTCCACAAGCTTTTTGCCCTTGTCGTTGGCGGAGACCATTGTGCTTCTAAACTTGAGAATAGTTCTTGATAGAAACAGATCGAAACAAAAACACGACGAGAACATAATACACGGACCTCGGGGGGTCTAGGGGATTATATATCACAAGGTTTAACGACAAAAGGAAGGTACTAGGAGAAAACGGGTCGGAGAAGAGCTCTGAGGTGGCCACACCACCTAGTGGCGCGGCCAGGTGGGTCCACGCGAAGGGGTGGTGTGAGCCCCCTGGACTCCGTCTCCGTCCCTGTTTTGACTCATTATCTTCCATATTAAATAAAAACTGCAAAATTATAAATTGGAAAGCTTATCGCGAACCTTTTCTTACCAGAACTGTTACCTATTCGAAAACGAACTCTGCAGATTCCTGACTTTGGTCTTTAATAAATTCTTCTGGAGTCACCACTTGAATAATATCAATATCTTCATTATAAGAATCTCTAGAAACATAATGTTTGAGTCTTTGACCATTCATCATCTCATTACATCATTCTCGTCCAACACTTGAAAATTTCTTTCATACAAAACTTCACACAATATTCATTAGCAACATTAGTGTATGCAAGATAATAAACCTTTGGGTTCAGTTTCAACTAAAGTCCATCAAAATATAGGCTACTGTATAAACTCCTCTCAAAAGCTCAAGTAAAAGAACTCAAAAGGAAATCGATTTAAGCGGCAAATGCAAAAAATGGCAAAAATCTATCAAAACAGACTTGCAGGTAAAGATCGATTTTTTTGAAAATCTTCTGTTGCTCAAATCAAAAAGTGCAAAACTAAAAAGAAGGTTAGATAATAACCTGGGGCATGCACACAAACATTTACAGATCAGTACGATGTTCTGGGATTTTTCATGATTTTTTACAGCGAAGCACAGAAATCTGTCTCGGGATAGCAACTTCCCCAAATCTTACCTTCCTATCATTAGAGGTTAATCTTGGCACAAAAATCAAACAAAAAGGATAAGGAGATGTTATTACAGAGGTAATAACTTCCAAGACTCAAGTAAACAAAAATAAACTAAAAGCAAAATATAATGGGTTTTTTCCCAAAAGCTCTTTCTCTATAGCCATTAAGATAGGCATGATAATTTCAATGATGCTCACAGAGGAAATATAAATTGAAGTAAGAGAGCATCAAGAAGAAAATATCCAACATATTTAAGTATAACCCACTTCCTATGCAAGGTCATATTGTAAGAAAACAATTTATTGAAACAAGGGGCTGCTAGCATAGGAAGGCAAAACAAGTGCATCATAAAAACTTTCAACATAAGGCGGGGAAACTTAATATTATTGAGATGCATAAAACCATGTTTCCCTCTCTCATAATAAATTTCATCATCATAAATAAATTAACGATATAACTATCACATAAAACATTCTTATCATCAAAATAAGCATATTTAAAATCGTCAAATAAAGGTTTAAGATTGAAAACTGGATCAATAGAAGCAAGTTGTTCAACTCTAAAATCCTCATTAGGTAATTCATTTTCATAAGGATCTTTAGCAAATTTGGAAAAATTAAACTCATAAGATTCTCCATCAAATTTAGTCAAAATTTTCTCCTTCTTACAATCTATAATAGCTCCACAAGTGTTCAAAAAAGGTCTACCAAAAATGATAGGACAAGTTTTACTAGCAGCTGAACCAAGTACTAGAAAATCAGCAGGATATTTAATCTTACCACAAAGAACTTCCATATCTCTTACAATACCAATTGGAGAGATAGTCTCTCTATTAGCAAGGTACATAACCATAGCAATTTCTTCAAGTTCACAAGGACCAATTTCATGCATAATTTCTTTGTAAAGCTCATAAGGAATAACACTTGAACTTGCACCAATATCACATAAACCATAATAGCAATGATCACCAATTCTAACAAAAAGCACAGGGACACTAGCTTTCCTATTTCTACTACGATTTGAAACAATATTAGAAGAATCTTCACAACAAATAATGTGTCCATCTTCTACATTTTTAGTGACAAGGTCTTTCACAATTGCTACTGCAGGTTCAACATTTATTTGTTCATCAGGTTCTACAGTTCTCTTTGTACTTTTGTTAACCACACTAGCTATCATAGAATGTTCCTTTACCTTAGCATGGAAAGGTATTTTCTCAATGTAAGGTTCAGGAAAAATGCAATCAACAGTATAAACTTCAATATTTCTAGAAGGAACATAATTAACAATGTCTTTATATGGCGCATGATACTTTTTTTGAGCAATTATGACAGTAGAAACCCTTAGAGGGTTCTACTGCCTTCTCCTTTTTTCATTAATATTGGCACATAATTACAGAGTATAGTAGAAGTCAAGGTGACTTTAGAAGATCAAAAAATAAAATTACAAGTTGTTGACTATGCTATGAATAGCAGAGTGTAGATCAGACTTGGTTCTATGGACCAGTACAGAGAAATCAGTAGAAAATCTAGTTTTCTAGGAATTTAGGGAGGGTGTAACTGAGTTGAATATAAGGTCATTTCTTTCCTTCCATATGTTCTAAGAAGCCACCATAAAGATTTCCATGAATAAAGGTTGATTCCAGTTATGTTTAGCATGGCTAATCCAGTCCAGAAGTGTTCCATGAGTGTTCCAGTATATACCAAATGAATGCTAGTAGGATTTACTGAAGTCACACTTCATGAACAAATGTTCAGCAGTTTCTTCAGTCTGTCCACAAATAGGACAAAGATAACCAGAATTGAGATGAAGGTGCCTTCTTCTTAACATGTCTCTGGTATTTATTCTGTCAGAGAATAGAAGCCAGCAAAAAAATTTAACTTTAGGTGTACATTTCGATTTCCAAATCCACTTAAAGGCCTCATGGGTAATCACATTCCTGAAACAATGCTTGTAAAACTTCTGTGAAGTATAATTTGTACCCCAATCATAGCTCCAGGAATCATCAGTTGCAGCATCTAAAGTAATGTGGAGAGATAAGTTCTGAATTTTCCTGAGTTCCCCCATTGCCTCTGGAGACAGAGGAAGATTAAAATTGTGTGACAAATTATCTACAGTTAAGAATTCCTGAACTGAAACATCCTCATTGGGGCAATAAGAAAATATTCTAGAGAATTGTTCAGAAACAATTCCATCTAGCCATTCATCCTTCCAAAAGAGAACAGAATCTCCCTTTTGCACTGAACATTTTGCAATGCCTCTGTATATAGGGGAAAGTTTGCAAACATCCTTCCACCAAAAGGATCCACATGGATCAGAATTATGAGGAACATTTTCAGTATAATATACCAGCCAAATTAGCTTGACCCAAGGAACATCCTCTTTATTATAGAATTTATGCAAGTATTTCAATAATGAAGCTTTATTCTGTAATTGTAGATTCAGTACTCCAACACCTCCCTTCTCCTTTGGTCTACCAACCTTTTCCCAAGCAATCAAAGAATTGCATCTTTCTCCCTCTTCTGTTTTCTTATTCCATAGACAGTGCCTTTCTAGCTTTTCAAAATGCTCAACTATTTTTTTGGCAGGCTAAGGGAGCACATGGCAAACATTGATATTGAGGCCAAGAGGGAATTAATGACAGTAACCCTACCACTATAGTTCATCATCATAAAGGATGCAGCAATTTCCTCTCAACTCTGTCAACCAGAGGCATTAATTCTGTAATAGTTGGCTTAGTGGTGCCCACTGGTAGTCCCAAGTATGTGAAGGGAATCTTGACTACAATACATCCCATAATATAAGTAAATTGTTGGATCCCATTGGAGTGAATGTTTATTGGAACCATCATAGACTTGGTGTAGTTTATTTTTAGACCAGTAGACAGGGCATAATCATCCAATATTTTCTTCATAATCTCCAACTGATTAGTACATGCAGGCATGATTATAAGGGTATCATCTGCATATTGAATTACTAGATAGTCCATACCATAATCTGGAGAAAAGGGTGCCAAAATATGTCCATCTTTGAAAGCTTTGTTGATTGCAGCCTGAAGTAAATTTGCAGCAAGGACAAAAAGTAAAGGAGATAGAGGGTCACCCTGTCTTACTCCCCTTAAATAGTGAAATTGTTTCCCAGGTGTGCCATTTAGCAAAACAGAGGATTTCTCAGACTCAAAGATAATAGAAATCCAATCCAGCCATTTTTTATCAAAGACCATTTGCTTCATGATTTTTATCATTGCCCCATGATCAATGGTATCAAAAGCTTTTGCAAAATATAGTTTCAGTAATATAATCTCTTTTTTGGATGCTTCACACTGAAAAAGGAATTCAAATGCCCATGCTAAGCAATCTTGAATACTTCTGCCTTTTAAGAATCCATATTGATTTTTACGTACAACCTTGAGTACCACCTTCTAGAGCCTATGAGCCAATATTTTTGTAATAATCTTAAGGCAGCAATTTAGCAAAGTGATCGGTCTATAATAATTAACAGAGATAGGGGATGAAACTTTTGGGATCAGTGTAATGTATCCCATATTAATTCTCTCAAGGTCAAATGTTCCATCAAACAAGTCAAAGCATAACTGGTAAATATCTTGTTTAATGATACTCCAACAGCTTTTCAAAAATTGGCCATTAAAGCCATCAGGTCCAGGAGCTTTGTCCACTGGCATAGTCTTGACCACATCATCAATTTCATCAGTTGTGAAAGGCATAGAAAGATCCTCAAGACCAGTGATAGGGTGAATCAAGTTAGCTAGATTGAACATCATCTGAGGGTTTGATTTTGTGCCCAATCTTTGTTTGAAAGAGTTGTGTATTATTTGTTCCTTCCCTGCATGATCCTTCACCAAAGAACCATCAGAACTCTGAAGCTGAGAGATGGAGTTCCTTCTATACCTTTCTGTAGCTATGGACTGGAAATTTTTTGTATTTTCATCCCCAAACTTTGTCCAATGAATAGTACACCTTTTCTTCCAGTACTGTCTTTGAAAATCCAATAAATTCAGTAGATGTTCCTTTAATATTTTCCTGAAATTGGCTTCAGCAATAGTTAATCTCCTTTTGTCTTCTATATTATCAATTTCCAATAGGGCCCTGTTAGAGTTTTCAATGCATATTTTGAGTTTGGAGATAGATTTACTCCAAAATTTCAAATCATATATTAACCTTTTGAACTTAGAATTCAGATTAGCAGCACTATTCTTTTTATGAGTAGGCTTGTTCTAGCTTTTGGCAACAACTTCATGAAACCCTTGATGAGCCACCCAATAATTCTCAAATCTGAATATATTTGCTACAGGAATAGAAGTTTGCATGGTAACCACCAAACGGATATGATAAGAAGTAGGTTTCCCATGTGGAGAGACAAAAGTCTAAGGGAAGGAAATAGTCCAGTGCAGAGAAGTAAAAAACCAATCTAGTTGTTCAAGTAGAGGGTTTTCTTGCATATTACTCCAGGTATAGTTTCTCCCTTTAATTCCAATTTCTGTGAGATGTTGCTCTCTGATGAAATTATTGAACAGTAACATATCACTAATATTCCCACCTGGTTTATTTCTGTTAGAAGGTGATCTAATGAAATTGAAATCACCAAGAATGATCCAAACTTGATCATCAGGGATGCATAAATCAAACAGCCATTTATTGAATTCCTCTCTTGCTTCCCCAATACAAGGTCCATAAATGTTCACCAAAGTCCAGGATTGAGATGACTGTTTTGAAGTGAAATATACAGATAAAGAAAAGGTGGTGCAATGCATTACAATACCAGATAAAACAACACTCTTCCAAATAATAACCAACCCACCAGATGCCCCCACAGATGGGACATAAACAAAATCATCAAATCCAGGAGGGCAACAATCCTTAATAAAAGCAATATCAAAATATTCCTTCTTAGTTTCTTGCAAACATACCACAGAGCAGCCACAAGAAAGGATAGCATTATGCAAAGCTAATTGTTTGGACCTAGCATTTATGACTCTAATATTCCAGCACAAGATAAACCACTGTTTTAGAGGATGCATAAATAAAACAGTGCAAAGGAACATGACTTAATTATTACAGAAATTTAATAAAAAGATCCTAAAACTCTTAAATATCCTCCTTCTTGTCCTTCTCCTTAGGAGAGTGCAGAAGTTTTCTTGGAGTGAGATGTGCAGCAGGCACCCCACACAGGTTGATACCAATAGCTTGCAAGACAGGAACTGAAGTTGGAGGAGGAGTTAACTCATCAGAGTTGCCTGCAAGTTTCTTATTTGCTCCCTCAATCAACTTAAAATCAGGGACCCACCTTGACTTCACCTTAGAGTTGGTTGGCTTGGAATCAGAAATGGTTTTGGGCTTAAAACCCATATATCTAGTCTTTCTAGAGTTTCTTCTGACCTGATCAGTACAAGTTGGGGTAAAACCAGTATCTAATTGTTCAGAAATCATTTTCCTTTTTTTCCCCAAGTGCAGCTCAACCTCTTCATCATTATCCTTTAAGAGCTCAACAGTAGCCAGTTTCCTTTCCATTTTAGACCTCTTTTGCTGTAACATAATCCAGGGTTCACCAAATAGATCAAATATAGCAAAAGGTGGGAGCTTGACAGGTTTAGTAAAGAATTTACTATTGTCCATTTTGAGAGTAGGATCCCATAAGGCCTTTATAGAAGATTTGGCAATAGACAGCTTAGATAGGATAGCATGGTTAGCATCAAAGTTAACATCATGCTGAACTCTCATCACATTTAAGTCACTATTTTGTTCAAACATCACATGGTCATGCCAAGCTTGCATTGGGCTGTCAGTCACATTATTCAGAGGTGGGTGAACCCCAGCATCAAAAGTCACACCTTGTTCAGCTAAGATCTGTTGAAAGTTCACCAAAGGAGGCATTGCCACCTCATTGAGATCATCACCAACCTGCATCTGATCAATGGCTGCAAGATCCAACACAGGACCCTGGTGCTGCTGGCCCCCTTGGTTACCTTGCCCATGATTATAGTGTCCACCATGATTCTGTCCATTCTGCTAAAGCCAGATTGCTAGTTGTTGTTGAAAAAGTTGTTCAGCAAACAATCCCTCACCAAAGAGAGGATGGGGATCTCCAGTTTCAGGATCTTCAGGTGGAGGTGGGACATCATGTATATGTGCATTCCAGTCTGCACTACGCAGCATGATAACAGGTATGGCCTAGCTCAGACGATACCCTCCAAGTTGATGCATCACCAGGCTTTTTGGAACAAACTTTGGATCAACAATTTTCACCTTTACTGGAACACACTGATCACATTCATTAGAAGCATGCCAATTTATTAGCAGGCCAAAGTCCTCTACAGCACTGCAAATATAAGAGTTCGTCTGATAATCTAGAGGGAAGCCAAGGAACAGGATCCAAATAGCCCGACCACATGATGTAAGTCTCATATTCCTAGCTCTGTCGAGTTTAACAAAAGTAATGGTGGTGATATCATCCAGTTCAAAAGTTGTGCCAATAGTAGTGTCTGCAGATAACTCATCAACAAATGTGTAGGATCCTAATCCAAAGGGGTGGTTAGCAACTTCAACCACCTCAAACCCAGACTCATTCAACAAATTCTGCAGAATAATTCTCATTTCTTCTCTAAGGTGCACAGGAATAAACCGATTGGTCTCTGCTATGGTGACTCTCGGGTGCAACAGAGGGGGCTGAGCAGAGACAACCAAATTTGTTCTAACCTTGCGATTAGGAGGGCCTTGATCGACTGTCATGCCAGGCGGCAGGAACTCTAGCGGGTTGACAGGGAATGTGGCCATGGCGGCGGCGGCGTCGTTGCCCAATAGAAGCAGAGGAGGGTTTACTGTTGCGAAAGAGCTGGAAGGCAGAACGGCAAGATTTTTTTCGCAGCCAATATTTGCACCCCGACTCTTAACCACCCAAGTTTTACCTGAGCATAATTGTGTCTGTTTGTTAGAGGGATGTGGGCAATTAATGTGATTAAATCGATCCTCAAAATCATCTAAGCAACCCTCTTTTTTTCCACAGAACTTTCGGCCTGTAGTTTTTTGCAGAATGCCCTATCCCTCCACATTCCTTGCAATGGGCCTTAACCCACCTGCCTTGGGTTTTATTGATCAGACTTATCGAGCCCTTCTGATGGCAATCAAGACACTCAATGCCCGGGAAAGCATGGGCCAGATGTCCAAGGGCCGAACAGATAGAGCATTTATTTAACTTTCTCCAAATAAAATCATCTGGCGGGATAAGATTCAGATCCAACGTTTGCATGATATCCGGATCGTCGTAACGATCTTTCCTTAGATCTAAGATATGTAGTAAAGTAGCCAAAGGGATAGAGTCAAAGTACCTTGATTTGAATTTAGTCCCCACAAAAAACTAAGAATATACCAAGAAATCCAGGGTGGTGACAACATTTTCGAAACTCCCAATCATAATGCTCTGATTAGAAAAACCCATCGGCATCTTATTTGAATCTTTTGCATAGATAGAACTCTCATCCAAATGATTAATCATAGGAAATAATCCAAATTTTTGTAACTCATTGTGGCCAGAAGAATCCCTTGAAGCACTTTCAGATAGGAACTTAAGATTAGGTTTCCAATTTGTTGAGCTACGTTGAGCCACCTCTAGAATTTGCTCATCAGAATGAATTGAGGGATCCAACAAAAAACCAGTAACAGTGGGATGAAAGCCTCTGAACAGAGAAAAATGACATACAAAGTCTGGCCAGATCCGACCCTTTAAACCATATATGAAATGACCAACTTTATTTGAGGCTAATGAAAACCTGAATCTTCGATCACTAAGTTTGAAAACTCTGAACCCATTGCAGTTACCAGCAATGCAACATTGCAGTGCTAGGCCAACTGATTCTTCATTCAGATAAAAAGCAGCCGAAGAAAAGGAAACAACCAAGAAGAATTCCTTTGAACCTTTAGATGGCACGAAATGCACTATCGATCCAAACTTTCTATGTACCTGATTCTCTAGAGCCAGACCAGGGTTAAAATCCCAGTGAAGGAGTCCCTCCATAGAACCAGAAAGAAACCTAACGATCTATGAGTGAGTGGACGAGAGGATCACATGATCACAATCGGTATGAAAGTGGAGAGGGCAATGAGGGGAGAAGAATGGTGGGAGCAGAAAGGGGGGAGATCCAATGACAAGGGAGATCGCCGGCGGCAAAGTGGAGGATGGCAGAGGTCGGGGTGGTCGCCTCATCCTTGCTCCCCATCCATGAATTCTTAGAGCATCTCTAATGGCGCATGATACTTGTTCCACTCCTTTTTGGGAATTTAAATATAAGAGGCAAAGGCCTTAAAACAATTTTCTATACTTTGAGAATCAAGGCCATATGCAGTACTAATATTATGAAAGTCATCAGTTCCCATAATAGATTCAATGCATTCATAATCATAATTTATACCTGACTTTCTTCCTTTTTCATTTTCTAATGCTTCAGTATTTTCTAGAATACGGTCGAGTAGATCCCATTTATCTTCTTATTTCATACATGTAAATGATCTAGCGCAAGAAGCATCCAATAAATCCTTATCATGAAGAGAATGACTTGCATAAAAGTTATTAATATTAGTGGGGAGCTCATGAATGGGACATTTGAGCATTAGTAACTTTATTCTCCCCCAAGCTTGGGCAATACTCTTTCCATCACGAGGCCAAAAATTATAGATTTGATTTCGATCTCTATGAATCTCACTAGGAGGATAGAATTTAGAATAAAAGAGAGGTACAATTTACTCCCATTCAAGAGATTGGCCATTATTTAACAGCTTATACCATTCCTCAGCTCTTCCTTTCAATGATAAAGAGAATAATTTTTTCTTAACTCGTCCCATTGTAATACCTGCACCCTTGAACAACCCGCATAATTCGTGTATAAAAAGCAAATGGTCACTAGGATGGACAGTTCCATCTCCAAAATAGTAGTTATTCATGATCAACAATTTTTGTAGGTATTTTAAAAGGATCTATTTCAGCAGGTGGTGGTTCATCTATTACCTTAGCAGTGGTAGTAGCATTCCAAAATAGGAAACTAATTGTGTTATCCATATTGAAATAAAATAATATACAGAAATAAACAATACTCCCAATAGAAATTTACTTTACCAGTTCCACTCTTCAATAGCGCTTCACTCCCCGGCAACAACGCCAGAAAATAGTCTTGATGACCCACAAGTATAGGGGGTGTATTGTAGTACTTCCAATAAATAAGAGTGTCGAACCCAACGAGGAGAAGAAGGTGTTTACAAGCGGTTTGGATGAAGGATTCACTGTAAATACTTAGCAAACAGATATTTAGGGGTTTTTGATAATGCAGATAAATAAAGTGCGAGTAAATAAAAGACAATAATAATAATTGCAGCAAGTGGTCCAATCCTTTCTTTAGCAAAGGACAAGCCTTTTGTATTACTTAAGATGACCAAACTTTCTCGAGGATACATGGGAATATTGTCAAGTGCTTTTGCTTCATATAGTTGGTTAATATTCTTTGGTTGGACAAGTGTTATGTGAGTGAACCTATGCTAATGTACTAACCTTACTTGGACTAATACATACTTGTGATTATACCCTTTGCAAGCATCCGCAACTATAAGACAGTAATTAAGATAAAAAAACTAACCACAGCATTAAACTCTGAGATCCTACACTCCCTTATGTAATGGTTTCCTAACGGGGGTTTAGGTTTCTGTCACTCCGGCAACCCCACAATTAGTATCCAAATACACAATGCATTCCCCTAGGCCCATAAAGGTGAAGTATCATGTAGTCGACGTTCACATGACACCACTAGAAGAATAGCACCACAACTTAAATATCAAACCATTAAATATTACTCAACACAATTCCACTACTAACAACATGACTTCTCCCATGTCTTAAAGAACTAAACGAACTACTCACGAGACATCATATAGATCAAGATCCGAGATGAAATAATGATAAGTAACAATATGAACATGAACAATAATTCAATGGTTCCACTCAATAGCATCAACTACAACAAGTAATCAACACCGGGAAAGTTTCCCCTAAGAACTATGCAAGATTCAACACAATTGTTACAGAGGGATGGAGTGGTGGTGATGATGCTGGTGGAGATGATGGTGAGGATGATGATGATCCCGATGAAGTCTAGCTTGATGACGATGTTGATGACGACAATCTCCACTCTCCGGGAAGGAATTTCCCCGGCAGAATTCTGCCTGCCAGAGAGCTCTTTCTCTCTCTGTAGTTTCCGCCCCACAGAGGCGGCAAAATCTTTCTCTGGTCGCTTCCCGAGTCTTAGGGTTTTGGGAGGATTATATACGCCAAAGGGCGATGCCAGAGGTGGGCCAGGGTGGCCACACCACCTAGTGGCGCGCTAGGGGGACCCGCGCCAGGTGGTGGTGTGGGCCCCCTGTGGCCCATCTCCACTCCTCCTTCTGGCTTCCTTTGTCTTCTGGAAAAATAGGAATTTCCTTATATATTCTGGGATTTTCTGATCTTCGCGAATATTACAACTGGACAGCGCTTTTTTCCAACAGAATCCTGACTCCGGCAGTTGATCCTCCAAAAGTCATCAAACATGCAAAGTTGATGAAATAACATGAGTATCATCTCTTAATATGAAATATATCAATGAATAACAGTAAATTATGATATAAAATAGTGATGCAAAATGGACGTATCATGTACTTTTGGTGTCGTATGTGCATTCTCATGACCACTAGCACAGCTGCAAAACTCTTGGGGTGCACCTAAGATCGCTCTAAATATATGTAGAGTTATCCCATAATTGGTCCACTACTATCGTAGTAGTGTAATATGGAGCTACCTTATGATTTTTAGTCCTTTGTTAGCAGATCTGTAATTGGAAACTATTCCATATATTATCAGAGTAGTATATATGTGTGTCTATGTGTGTTTAATTGTTTTGAGGCTTCCGAAGCGGCTTTCGAGGCATCGAGCTGGTGCCCTATGCTGGAACAAACGACCTATTTTCCTCTACCAGCCCTTCTCCTCCCTCAAATGCTGATATTCAGAGTATATGTTTTCTAAGCTATAATGTACTTTGTTTTTGATATTAATATATTATCTATTCTATTCAAAGAAAATCTTCGTGAGCCGAATCAGTTTGATTGGATACTGGGCGATTTTCACGGTCCTGGGAGAGGAACACGGGACGATTTTCTCGGTCCTAGGAAAGGAACACGGGACACCAAGGAAAAAAGGGGAGGGAGTTGGATATGGGTCCCACATAATTTATTATCTCACGCCACAACGTGTTGAAAATTTTGCAAAAAACCCGGGAATCTCTTCCTGCCGCTCCCATGACACTATAGAAAAAGTGTAGTACTTCTGCCCCTACTACTACTAGTAGTACTACTACTACCCCTGCACATCCTTTTCTCTTCCGACCAGCAACCTCCAATCGCTAGCTCCCATCATCAGGCAAGCAAGAAAGTGTCACCTAATCGAGATTTGTTCACCTAATCAGAATATTTTCCCTCCTCTCCTCTGATTGATTGGGCCATTGGGCTGGGCGAGGAGGTGGGGGTGGGGGTGACTGATTTCCGTTGGATTCGGGATCAGGGTATGGTCAACGCTATTCTGATTTGGTAATTTGGTCGGGTTCCAAGTCTATGTTCTTCACTTTGTAACCTTTAATTTCTACTAACGTGCAATGGATTTTCGGTCAGATTCTATATGGAGAACTATGGGTCAGTGGCACGCACGGCCACTACGCACAGTGATGGTCTCGTCAGTTCCCTTAAAAGTTGCCTAAAAGGTAATGGAGAAGCGTATTCATTGTGTTCGTCCATTCTTTCCCATGCATAAAGTCGTCGTCTGCAACCTGGATGTATCCATGTGCTCAAAGTTGTCTCTGTCTGCATCCTGTTTTTTTGGAAGCCTCCATGACACCATCTTGTTCTTTATTTACTGTAGCATGGTGGTACATACCTGCGAACTTGCGGTGCTCCAGGTGCGGTAAATAGCAAGATACCCCCACATGCCGGAGGATCCGGCCAGTACCACTACTCACCAAACAAGCGCAAGGCCACTACCCAGCTGGGAGGGCCCATCTTAAAGAGAAGGGTATTTTTTAATCCACTTACCATGGTGCGATTTGATTTAATTATTATCCGGTTGGTGTCATGCATGCTTATCAGATGTTCAAAAAAATGTATGATTTTATTAAGTCTAGCACTGTGTTTATGTGAAACAATGATTATCCCAAAAATGTTAAACAATGATTAGGGTTAACAAAAACTTTTGTTAATTTGTATGAATGCATGAATGGACTTGTGTGATTGATCTAAATATCAAGGAATGGTTTAAAGGTTAAAACAACATCATCTAAAACATTCCCAAGAAGAAACAAATCAAGAGAAAATCAAAAACTAAACAAATTAAGAAAATGGTCATTTTTGCCAATCTTGCTCACTAGGCCACTTTGAGTGTTGCTAGTCCAAGATTTCAAACAAAAACTTTTCCATTTCTTTTCACCCCTTGCTAGACCAAGTAAAAGTGAATCAAAGCCCACCTTTCAAACTTGTAGAAACATTTGGCAACTTGATTCAAATCACATTTCAAAATTGAATCTGATTCATATGTGAAGATCACCCCTTTTTCAAAAACCAACGAAACCAATTCCACTTGACCAATCCCACTAACCAGAGACTCCCTAGTATGCAACCAACACATCCACCAAGTTTGAATCCAAAATTCAAATTTGAATCTCTTTCGGCCATTTCACCAAACACCTTGTTAGCACCAAACAAACAAACCACAAACACTATTGTGAGAAGTGATCAGTGCCTAACTGGTTCCCTATCTAGCTCACACTACACTCTTAGTAGATCATCTAACTTGTTTAACCCCTCTAGCTCACTATAAATTAGACCATGCCATCAATGGCAAGCAGGCCGAGAGCACCCTTGCCACCCCAATGTCGCCAACGAGATAGGAGAAGCACTAGCCTCGCCAACCTTGTCTGGGACACTCTCCACCGTCCACTGCCGCCCCCTGTCCAAGCCCCGAGCCTTTCCAGCCACTTGACCACACAGAAAGCTCGCGCCCAGTTTCTCTGCGAGCATGCCGAGAGCACGTCAGAGCATCACCCCCGACACACACCTGCAGACCCCGTGTCGCTCTCGACGCATGCAAGCAGGATCGCCAGCACCCCAACAACACCGCGGGCATGCCCGTTCGCCGCCGAGCGAACCATAGACGTTGTGTGCCATTAAAACTGCCATCGGACCCGCTCAGAGCACCGCGACATTCCGACCGTTTCGTACCGCCCCACGACACGTAGCCATGCCATTGAGCTTCGCCAGGGAGCACAGCACCGCCCCCTGTCATCACCCATGACTTTAGCTCGATGTGCCGATGACCACGACGAGCTCAGCCCGCGCCCATCGGTCCCCTTCAGGCACTATAAATAGAGGCCACCCCAGCACGAATTCTTCACACCATATCACTCCCCTCTCTCTCAGAAGCACCCCACCTCACTCCTGGATCAAGGCGAGCAGCGCATCTTCGGAATTTGGCCGGAGTCTGCCGCTTCTAGAGGAGAAGGGCGTCGTTGATTGGAGCTGCCCCAGGAGAAGCTGCCGGTACCAGGAGGATCGTCGTCATCGACTTCGTCGTTCGCCCCCGTCACCGACCCTCGCTGAGCCCCGATGATCCTCCCACGACCCCCACTGGCCGCGCTAGGGTTCTGTCTCGCCGATGTTGCCCGACGTGGACGATGAACCGCAGCCCTAGGATTAGAGATTGATCATTCGGTCCACATCCCCCATGCCGCTTCGTACCTCTCTGTCTCACTAACGAGTGGGGACAGCCACTTAACCATCCCACGCGCATGCTGTGCATAGTGGGCCGGCCCAGTTAGCATCCCGCGCGACCCAGTAATTCAAATTTAGGTTTATTATTTTAGTTTCAAACTTCGTTCTGTATCTAGATTCAAAAATCAACCCAGCTCGATTCACTAAACCAAAATGCATGAAACCAATTTTGTTAGAAAGGTACTGGAGTGCTTAATCCAAGCCCGTTGGATTCAAATCATTTAGAATTGTAGATCACCAATGGTAAAAATAACAAGGTAGAGACTTTTCTTCATTCAAACATGTTTCAAAATTCAACCATGAAAGCTTTTGATTTGATTCCAACTCTCAAAAATCACATTTAACCATACCTTTAAGAATATATAAAAATATATAGGTTTACTTGCAGAAATAATGATCAAGTAATAAAAGAATGCCCCATAGGCATTTCTAGTAACTTTAATTAATTAAAATAAAAAGGTTAAACCTTATTAAATTGTGACACCACTTTAAATCACATTCCCAAGTACTAAAATATGTGGTGATGACATGTGTCAACATGATCCCATGTTTTAGTTGGAGAATATTAAATCTTAAGAGTTTTTCAATGAGTAGAAATTACTTTTCTAAAATAAAGGAAATAAATCTATTTTCCTTAATGATTGTAATGCTTGTGATGATCCTATATCATCTAGTGAAAACCTTGGTGTGATAAATAGAAATAGTTAAGTATTGTTTGGTGATTGTGCACCTCGTATTTATTTATAGACGCTAGTACCGACCAAGGATACGAGGAGGAAGGAGGATACTACGAGGAAGAAGCCGAGGAGAACTTCAACCACTGCTCTGCACAAGGCAAGCTAACACTTGCAACTATGAGAGTTAGATAACCTATGCAATGCATTAAGCATGCTTGGTTAGCTACATTTAATGATACCCAATCCTAGTTTTACTTGCAAGCTTAGTATTTTATTTCTTTATCAAAGCTTTCCTTTGAGTTTACTTGGTGACTTGTAGATATTAGAAGGATATTTGAAGGTAGCATAAAGAGCATAAAACTTGACCTAAGTTAGATAATCTTGATATCATCCTGAGGCATGAGATTGAACTTAGCTAATTCACGCTTGTTTACCACCCCTCATTAGTGTTTACCCTCACTTGTAGATGCTAGTGATAAGCATAAAACTTGATCAACTTTAGATGGGAATACTTGGTGAAAATGGTTATGAAAACCTTAGAATGATGAGTCATTCTACTGAAATGTTTTGACATGTATTTCTGAAACCAGATGATTTTGATGATGAAAATGTTAAGGCATTAGCCTTAGCCCTTTATAAAACTAATGGTTGTCTGGATGCGATACCATTCCAAATTTTACCGTACAACCACAATACCCGAAATTTGGGTAGGGCTTGACTGGAAACTTATATACCTTAGTATGGGTTCCCTTGCGGCCAAGGTCTGAGCTGAGGATACCTTGTGAAGATTGTCCACCTATGCAGTACCCAAGATGACAGTTGGTCATGGTTGGGAGGCCAAACTCATAGGAGAGGTTCCTATACTAGGGCGTGTAATTGAAAGGTTAGGGTTGATTATCCGCATACTGAGTATGGTGAACTTAGGATTGTTCCTGAAGGATATATCGAATGTTGTGGTGAAAGTGTACCACCTCTGTAGAGTGTCAAACTATTCGAATAGCCGCGTTCGCGGTTATGGACAGTTGGAGTGGCCATACTATTCTGTCATCAGATGTTTTCAAAATAACTTATGAAATGATTTATGACTTTGACTTGACCACAATAGAGTTGTGACATGAAATTCAAGTTCCCACTTAGGTGTTATAAAACTTTCAACTAGCTTTCGTTGCTTCTGAACTCAGTAGAGATAAATCTGGCTTTTTGCAAAATAACCCTAGAGCTTAGTATATCCTACTCAAAAACCACTTCACTTGTTAGTATTAGTTTGCGAGTACTTAAAGAGTAATCATGGCTTTGTCCCTGGATATTCCCGTGGCCAGACTATGAAGAAGAGTATCAAGAGGACTGATAGTAGGAAGGTTACGACAACTAGGATCATCTCTCATCGTCAGCATTGCCTGTGACATGAAGATGGAGCTTCACCTACGCTATCGTTATTATTACGTTATTCCACTGCTTGAATTCTATTAAGACTGGATCATGAGATCCTTATTTGTGTAAGACCTTATGTATGGTTTGTAATGGATGATGTATTGTGCTATCCAATCTGTTATGTCTCGCAAATATGGTAATCCTGGTATTGCGATGTATGGCATAACAGGCATCGGGGATTAAAAATCCGGGTGTTGACAAGTTGGTATCAGAGCCATCCTAACCATAGGAGACCCTAGTTTAGAATGGACGTTTGAATCAAAAACTTAGTTTCAAAACCAAGGAAGTGAGTATTTACGAAAACTTATTCTCATCCTTATTACTTAGACTCTTTCATGAAAATTCATGTTCCTCCAAAAATTCTTGCAAAATTACTTAAAATTTGACACACTTGATCACTCTACTAACTTACTCATCCTATATTCTTATAGATGGACGTGAAGTACAACAAGTTTTATCAGTTGGGGAATGGAGGAGACCTCATCTTTGAGCGTGACTTGGACCAGCTGTCAGAGATGCTGGAGCGTCCGCACCCCGAGTTCTTCGGATCTCATCTCAATGATCAGGAAGGAGAGGATTTGCAGTGTCTAGTTGTTGCAAGTCTCCGAAGAAAGATTGAAGCCCCAACCTCAGAGGGAATTCAGTTCACCTTGAGAGAAAACAACTGGCTCGATGGACTTGCCAGGGCCATGCAGGAATATCTTGCCCGTCTGTGTGGGCAGAGTATCAATCAAATCAAGGGTACCCGCTTTGAGTTCTACCCAAGGCATGATGTTATGGGACAGCCACTAGAGGCCGCGTATCACCACGAGCTGAAGAGTCAATTGGACCACCTCAGCTTCATGATGTATGACCGTCAGAAGGAGTTAGACAATGCCCGCTCCTATGCCAACCACAAGTACGCCATCGCCGCCAAGAAGGATCAGACCATCGCCATGGTAGTGAAGGATCGCCAGTCTCGTCGCCATCAGCTCCACAAGAAGGAGCGCATCATTGCCCGTCTTTGCCACCGGATCACGGATTTGGAGGAGACCATCCACGAGAGAGACATGCAGCTGGAGGAGAGGGAGAATGCAGGGGAAGACCTTCGTGGAGACCCCTACTCCTATCTCAGTGAAGATGATGACTTTCTGAAGGATCTGGCCATGGACCTCTTCACCGATGAGGATGACTTCGCCTTCATCGATGATGATGATGATGAGGAGGAGGAGGATGAGGACACCAACTCCGAGGAGTAGTAACACTTGAGCACTAGCGTTAGTGAGTTGTATTCGGTCCCACTGTATCGTAGCTTCACAGAATGGTTCCTAAAACAATCTGTTTTCCTTTGTTGTGGTGTGTGTTTGTATCGTGTGCTTAGAATGAATGAATGAAAATCAAGTTGCTAGAAAAATCTGAGTCAAACTTTAAAAATGTTTCAAAACACAAAACCCCTGAACCTTAGAAATTTTCCTCTTTTCTCATGATTTATCTCAATCTTCAGATGCCTCGCGGAGGAAGCAACTCATTCCTAGACACAATGTTGCAAATCTTGCAAATGTTGGTTTCGGATCGTGAAGCCGAAAGAGCCGAATGTCAAGCCAACTTAGCCACCCTTCAACAGATAGCTCAGATGGCCAACAACAATCAAGGACATGGAAATCAGGACAACAATGGATCCAAGCTCAAGAATTTCCAGAACACCAACCCACCCATTTTCACTAGGTCTGAAGAGCCCCTCGATGTAGATGATTGGCTGCAAACCATGGAGAACAACCTAGAAGTTGCAGGAGTGGAAGATAACGAGAAAGTACTGTTTGCCACCCACTATCTGTCCGGAGATGCAAGAGCATGGTGGAACAGCGTTCGTGCCATGAATGGAGGTCAAATAATGACTTGGGAAGAGTTCAAAATCAAGTTCAGCAGAACCCATGTGCCACCGGGTTTGATCAAGAGGATGAGAGATGAATTCAGGGAACTGAAGAAAGGCAGGATGACGGTAGTTGAGTACCGTGACAAATTCTTGTCATTGGCTAGGTATGCACCTGATGAGATAGATACCGAAGCCAAGAAGAAGGAGAGATTCCTGAATGGTCTGCACGATGAGATGCAGACGGTGTTGGTCAATATCCCATTTGCTGATATTGAAGCCTTAGTGGACTCTACTATTCAAATGGAAGGCAAGATCAACCAAGCTAATGAGAACTGCAAGCGTAGAATGATGCGTCAACCAGGAACCCATCATACCCCAAAGTATCGCCCCAACCCATTGACGAGGTTTAATCTCGTCAATGCCCATTGTTATGGACTTGGGTTTTGGAGAAGATGGGGATGCTGGAGATCGCGGAACGGTTAGCAAACAAGCAACATGGGGACACGAGGTTTACCCAGGTTCAGGCCCCCCGAGGGAAAACACTACTCATGCTTGTCTGCTCTTGATTACGGCGGAACCGAAAGTTACAGGGGTGCGCAGATGCAATCTGGCATGGAGGTGTGTATGCGGTGGTATGCGAGAGGGCCTTCCTCGTCGTGCCCTCCTAGCCTTTATATAGAGATATGTAGGTCCCAGGCACAGATCGAGCCGGTTACAAGTTCTAGGGTTTGCCCCTTTGAATATTATATCTACTCTAGTCTTGTTTTCCAAGGATCCGAAGGCGTCATGGGTCCTGGCCACCCGAAAGTCTTCGTGGGCTGGCGCATGTGCTAGTGGGCCTTCCTTGGGCTTGACTAGGTATGCTAAGATCGTGTACCCGCAGGGTATAACCATGTCAGTAGCCCCCGAGTGTTCAGTCGAATCGTAGATTTAGTTGAGGACTCTTCAATCCTTCGGGTGCAGATATCTCTGTTTGTCTAGAGAATGATTTGAGTGTGTAGGGATTGTTGATGCGTGTGCCTGACTCTCCCGACAGATCAGGGTCAGTTAATTGTCTTAGGACAAAACAACACGATCTTCTTCATATTCGAGTCCCTCGACTCAAACCCGGAACATATGCTGGCGTAATTCGACTCATGCCGCGGAGGACTTACAGGAGTGGAATTCTAGTGAATTTAAATGATGTACCCAACGCGTCCGTCGGGATTTTTCATCGCGCCTGCTGGCACGGATTTTTACTAGCAGAGCACAGTCGTGTGCATTACCAGGCCATCAGATGGTATATGTAGGTCTTATATTTGCGTCACAAATGCAGTATCCGAATGTTTATCACCATGGAGGTGTTTCGGGTGGCCAAGGAGGATGCTACTCACTTAGCGTTAATTGGGGCAGAGTTGCCGAAAAGTTTTTGCATGCTGATCCGAAGGATCGCAGTCGAAGAATTCATAGGGTGCGCGACCAGTGCTCCCTATGGAAGTAGCCCCCGAGTGTCTGTTCGAGTCGTAGACTCGAGCAGAGACTTCAATTTGCCCGTTGTTTGGCTTCAGGTCTGTAGGACACAAATTTTTCGGATGCTTGAATCCATCCTCCCTAAGGGAGTAGCCCCGAGTCCATAGTGGAGTCGCAGACTCGACGTAGGACTCGAAGAATAGTTCCATGGTATAATGCTTTGATTTTTTTCGGGTGCGCGACCAGCGCTCCTGATAGGAGCAGCCCCCGAGTAGTTAGTCGAATCATAGATTAGAGTGAGTACTCTTAGCTGTGTGTAGCCGAAGAATTGTAACCGTTGCTAGTGTAGCTTTTGATGACGTCAGTGCTGACGATCGGTGACCTCAAGCGTCTGCGGCGCCAGAGATGATGTGACTGGACGAACATGGGTCCCACCTTCTGACTTTGAGTTGACTGGTCACACGCGGCGTGGAGATAATTACGGCATCGCCTCGATTTCCGTGCATAGTGGATGGCGTGTGAGCGACGGTTCGCTGCTATGCTGACACGTGGACGGTCAGATCTTGATGTTGGCTCTAGGTCTTCCCGATGGACGGTCGTCGTGCATCGTCCTCGTCCTTATAATCATTGGGGAAAGGTGAGTTTGTTTTCACCGCAGCCATTCCTGTTTCACTACTTTCATCTTCTTTAGTTTTCCTTGCTGTGCGCTGGAATTTCTTCGAACTTTTCCATCTTTGATTCTGCGTGCTCATCGTCGTCGCCGCCACACTACGATGGGGAAGCCCAAGAAGTCCTCCACTACAGTTGGTACCAGTGCTACCGCTGGCGGCAAAAAGGGTTCGGCCGCCACTCGCGTCACCGATGGTGGTTGGCGGCGATCGGAGACGCGTGAGGGTGACCTCCGCAAGCTCCGTGAGCGGGGTCTCATCCCGCAGGATAGGGAAGCCGTCAGAGTTCCCGGCGACGAGGTAATTCCCCGTCCTCCCGCTGGGTTTCGGGTTATGTTCATCGCCTTTGTCCTTCGTGGCCTTTCTTTCCCAATCCACGATTTTCTCCGTGGATTGCTTTTTCTTTATGGCATCCAGCTTCATCATCTTTCACCAAACTCTCCTCTTCATGTCGCCTGTTTCATCACATTCTGCGAGTGCTGGCTCGGTATCGAGCCGCACTTTGGCCTCTTCCGGAAGCTCTATTCCGTGAAGAGGCAATCTGGCTCCGATGGCGTTTATCCCATCGGCGGCTGCCTCATCTCCCTAAGATCCAACTTTCTCTTCTTCTCCTTTTCTATGTCTGAATCTGTCCAGTACTGGCGGAGGCGATGGTTTTACATTCGCGACTCCACAGTGGCCGGTCAGAATTTTGGCCTCGCTCCTTTCGACCCCTCCCAGAAAATTGAGCCTAAAAGGTCGTGGAATAACCACATCTTGGATGGCGAGGTGTTGGAGATAGAGGGGCTCTATCGTCGGGTGGAGGATCTTCAGTTGATTCCGGATAAAGAGGTGAATGGTGTGGATATCATCCGCACCTTCCTCAAATGTCGGGTGCAGCCGCTCCAGGCTAGGGCGCACCCGATGTTCCTTTATTATGGTTGCCACGATCCGACTAGGGTTTCGGCCGAGGAATTCTCCAGAGGGGATCTCGACAGGATTCTTTGGCCGCTGCTAAAGTTCAAAGCTGGAGAGGATCTCCCAGGGAAGTCGCTGACTCCTCCATTCGCTGCCTCTTGTCCGGTTCCGCGGGTGTAGATCTGGGACGTGCGTGTAGCGCTTTTTTCGACTGTGTTTTCCTTACCTTTGCTTGTGTGCTAAAAAATTTGCTTCTTTTGTGCAGCAGTTCAAGGTACCGGCATGTCGCCGCCACTACCCGAACTGTTTTCGGATGCGCCGGACAATGAGGTACTGGACTCTACGTCTGAGCTTCCTTCTGCGTGGTCACCGACTGAGGAGACTTTTGAGTCTAACGAGGAGCAGACTCGAAAGCGGACGTGGAGCTCGAGTGAATCGTCGGATGCTTCGACTCCACCGGCTCCTAGGAATCTGACGTGCCTTGAGCGTCACAGTGAGGGTCATGATGTTTCTTCCTCTCCTATTCCTACCGTTCCCGTGCGGGCTGTAGCGCCGCAGCCGCTGGAGAAGCGGAAGAAGGAAGAGAAGAAAGAAGATAAGAAGGAAGTGAAGAAGGGAAGGAGGACCCCGCCTGTCTTCGATTTGAGCGATCTCGATTCGTAAGTTTTCTTCAGTTGCTTTTTTCTTTATCTTGTCTTTTTGTTTGTACTTGGCTGACTTTTTCTATTGTAGCCACTCCACCGATGGCTCCTTCAGCGATGGCGCTCGGGAGATGGTGGGGGAGTCAAAGGTTGTTCCTCCTCCTCCTCAGACGGTGGACACCTCTGAGGGCGCTGCTCCGAACCCTTCTCAGCAGGAGGCTCGGGTGGTTGTCCCCCAGAAGACTTCGGCTGGACCTTCGGAGTCGCCGTCTGATCATGCAAGTCTCTTCGTTCTTGCAGCGGTAGGAGCCCCCGAGCGTTTTCGGGTGATCTGCTGATCACTTTGATTTTTGCTTCGTGTCTTGGGGGGAGCCCCCGAGCGTTTTTTCGTATGTGTAATTTGTCTTGCTCATTCTTTGGGCGTAGACCCCGAGCATCTTTTGACAAGTAGTTTATTTTTGCATCCTTTTGTGCAAGGAGCTAACCAACTGGTGCAGCAGCACCTGGTGTTGGAGGCCAGCTTCAAGCAGCTTCAAGGTACGTTCATGAGTTGGTCTTTTTGCGTCTTCTTCTATTTCCTTTTCTTCGATCTGATAAGTGTTCTGCTGTTTGCAGAGGAAAACAATACCACCCTCCGTGAGCTTGATGCTCTCAAAAAGAGCCTTGGGCGAGTGGAGAAGAAGGTCGAGGACATTGTTGGTGCGAAGGAGCGCCTCGAGCAGGAGCTAGCCAACACAGCTACGGCCAAGGAGCGCCTCCAGCAGGAGGCTACGGACCGCGAGGAGCAACTCACCACCATTGTGGCCTCGCGCGAGAAGCAGGTAGCCGGCAAGCTGATGGCGGCTGCCAAGGCTATTTCGGGTGAGTGGTTTCGTCTTTTCCTTTTCGGCTTCCTTGTCTTTTCTTGTTTTGCTTTTTATTCACCTTGCCTCTTCCGTTTGTTTTAGATGCTGCAGGCATCGAGTTTGACCACGGTGCTCTCGAGCACGGAAGTGCTCTAGATGATGCCACTCTGGCGGTCGAAGACCGCTGCAGTACCGTGGTCGGCTCACTCGCCAAGGCCAAGGAGCTTCTTGGGCGCTTCTATAAGGAGCTCGTTCCCAAGGGCGTCGCCCTCGAGGATGTCGACTCGCTGGCGGATGCGCTGTCAACCGATGTGCCTGTAGCATATAAGCGCGAGCAGAAGGGCATCGGTGCATCCGTGGGGCTGGCGATGGCCCTGGCGTCTGGAGCGGAGCTGGATCTTCATCGGGTCACCTCCCAGATGCCAATGGCTGCTGATGGATCCGAGGTAGCCTTCGTCCTCTATGCTGCCCGTTGTAAACGTTATGGGCCGTAGTTGATTGATTTGCTGGCTGAGTACGCGTTGAGGCAGCAGGGGGATGCCAAGGGCAGGCAATCCGACTCCGAGGCTACTCAGGATGCAGCTTCTTAGGCCTTGTAATTGTAGGATAGCTTTTGTTTCTTTTGTTGTAATTATGCCAATGAACAGTCCTTGTGCCACGCAGTGGCTTTTTGCTGCATATAATGAATCTCCGAGCTCTTTGTCCATTCGTGTGTTTGTTCATATCGCTGACTTCTTTTCCCCTAGGGACCTTCGGGTGATGATCCCGTTGAAACTTCGTCTCCGCCGCAGCTGCGGCCATCTTTGGATGGTGCGTCGCAGCTTGTGTTTCTTCGTGATCGCATCCGTAGTCTTGAGAAAGAATTTCTTGGAGTGCGCGGCCACGCCGATGTTTGGAAATCGAAGACAGAGCGAGGCGCTGCCAGAGAGGAGTATTTTATGGGGGAGTTGCGTCGTCTGGCCGAACAGCTTCAATGTAAGTTTTTCGAGCTGCTGCCCATTTGTTCGGATGCGGCTGCCGGCCTGTCATCTTACTTTGTCATTGTTGCAGGTGCTAACCTTGTTCCTAAGGAGGAAAAAGAGCGTGTTGTTGTTCGGATCAACTGCTTGACCCAGCAGGACATGGAGGCCGGCGGATTTTTCTGGATGGATCGTGATCGTGTCGTGGTCCTTGCGACTGTGCAGGATCGTGTTCATCAAGTGTCGTGGGTGCTGCGTCAAGCGAAGACTTCGTTGGCGTCGGTTCTGCACGTGATGTTTCCCTTGGATGAGGCACCATCGACTCTTTGGGGCCTGCTGGCGAAGTTTCGAGATGTGCATCATGTTAGGGAGCTGGTGCGGCATCAGCTTGTTGTAGGTGTGAAGGCTGTGATGTCCCTTGTTCGGCTACATCGTCCTGATGTAGATCTTGCTGCTGTGGCAGCTGGCCCGCCTCTTCGGCCGGATGGTGGTGTGTGGGATATGCGTCCACATTATGCGGCTGTAAGGCAGTATGCCGAACAAATTGTAGATATCTTTGAGCAGCGTGCGCAGGTGATTCTTCAGAATAGGTAGGACCTGTAAAAAGATAGATGTAAAATTTGTATATATTCGATTGGGCGTGTTATGCCCTTTGTTGTAAAGGTTTATTGTCGTTAGAACGTGGTGCTTTGTTTGTATGTGCACCCTTTTCATTAGCCTGGCGTGGTCAGCTACTCAGGTGTACACGCGTTATTCTGAGTCGACGAAGTCGTGAGGTGAGGGGATCCCCCGAGTGTGTTGTAGTATGAAGAAAATGCGAATAATAGACAAAACATTTTGGGGCGAGACACTTAGCTTTATTCATATCGTAAGGAGGAGGTACATTGTTAGGCTGAGTAGCCTTATTGAAAGTAAAAAGAGGGAGGTGGCTAGGGGTAGAAGCGTTGCAATTGTGCGACGTTCCATGGGTTGGAGTATGCGAGTCCAGACTCCTCGTGCTTGAGGCGATAGGCACCACCTGGGATGACTTCAGTGATGATGTAGGGTCCTTCCCAGGGTGACTCGAGCTTCTTCGGTCGCTCTTGCTTGAGTCGCAAGACTAGGTCTCCTTCGACGAAGGAACTTGGGCGCAGCCGACGGCTGTGATAGTTGCGAAGGCTCTGTTGATAGACCGCTGATCGAGCCGCGGCGATGTCGCGTACCTCGTCGAGTGTGTCGATGTCGTCTTCGAGTGAGGCCGTCAATTCGGCTTCGCTGTAGGCGACGACCCGTGGGGCCTTGTGGTGTACCTCTGCTGGTAGCACAGCTTCGGCTCCGTGCACCATGAAGAAGGGCGTGTAGCCAGTTGAGCTGTTTGGTGTCATGCGCAAGCGCCAGAGTACCGAGGGTAGCTCTTGTGTCCAGGCTCATGCGAGTCGCTCGAGTGGGCTCATTAGGCACTTCTTGACGCAACCACCGACGAAGCCGTTGGCGTTTTCGACCTGCCCATTCGTTTGCGGGTGCGCCACAGAGGCGTATGTGATGTTGATTCCGAGGTATTCGCAGAAGTCCTGGAATTCTTTGGAGATGAAGTTTGACCCGTTGTCGGTGATGATGCTATGCGGCACGCGAAACCTGTAAACAATGGATTCGAAGAATTTGACAGCCGTTTGGCCCTTTTGGTTAGTGACGGGCATGGCCTCAATCCACTTGGTGAATTTGTCAACTACGACCAGGAGGTAGACGTGACCTCCTTTCGAGGACCTTGGCAGTTTGCCGATCATATCAAGCCCCCATTGGGCGAAAGGCCAGGCCAGAGGTATGGGCCTAAGCTCCGATCCGGGTGCATGCGGTTTGTCGGCGAACCTCTGGCACCCCTTGCATCTTCGGACGATGTCTTTGGCATCGTTCATGGCCGTTGGCCAGTAAAATCCGGCTCGTAGAGCTTTAGTGACAAGGGCGCGGCTGCCCGCATGATGGCCGCAGATGCCCTCATGGATGTCTTGGAGGATGGTTTTGCCGTCACCGATGGTGACGCACCTTTGGAGTACACCCGAAATACTGCACTTGTACAGCTCGCCATTGATGATGGTGAAGGCCTTGGACCGGCGAGATATGCGTCGGGCATCTGTCGGGCTGTCAGGCAGCTCTCCATCTATCACGTACCTGAGGTACGGTCGTGTCCACGTTTCTTCGACTGCCATGACCTGCATCAGGTTGACCACTGTGACCTCTGTGTCGAGTTTTTCGGGTCCTTCCTGAACATCGGGTATCGCAGCCCCCGAGTGCTCTGCTTCTTTGAGTGATCCCTTTGGCAATTTCCTTTTGATGGATGGCACGCAGATTTGTTCGAGGAACACACCTGGTGGCACCCATGCGCAGGTGGATCCGATGTTGGCGAGTCTGTCGGCCTCTTCGTTGCTTTCTCTCCCAACGTGTCGAAGCTCGCAGCCGTCAAAGTCTCCTTCGAGTGCGTTGTAGAGTGCACGGTACGCAATCATGTTGGCGGTGTGTGCGTCGCACTCGTTCATCTTCTGCTGGACGACGAGGTTCGAGTCTCCGTAGATGACCAGGCGTGTTGCGCCGCAGATCTTGGCCATTCTCATGCCGCGGATGAGGGCTTCGTATTCGGCCTTCTTGTTGGAAGCTCGAAATTTCATCCGGAGGACGTACTTCATCTTGTCGCCCTGCGGGGAGGTCAGTATGACCCCGGCTCCTGCTCCGGCCTCGTCCTTGGCTGTCAAAGTGCATTGTCGATGACTATGTCATGTCCGATGTGTCTGGCAGCTGCAGTTCCATCCAGTGGACGAGGAAGTCCGGAAGGACCTGAGATTTGATCGCGTGGCGCTTCGCGTAGACGATGTCTAGAGGTGACAGCTCGATGCCCCATAGGGCCACACATCCTATGGCCTCCGGGTTGTTCAGGATGCTGTTCAGGGGTGCCTCGTTGATGACCAACACCTGATGCTCCTGGAAGTAGTGGCTCAGCCGACGAGCCGTCATGAACACGCCGTAGGCGAGTTTCTGGTAGTGAGGGTACCTCTGCTTTGTCGGCGTCAATACCTTGTTGAGGTAGTAGATTGGGCGTTGGACCCGTGGGTCTTGCCTTCTTCAGGTCGCTCGACCACCAGTACGGTGCTTACCACCTGGTGTGTGGCTGCTATGTACAGTAGTAAATGCTCGCGCTCCTTTGGCGTGACCAAGACGGGTGAGGTAGAGAGCAGCCGCTTTAGATCTTCAAATGCGTCGTCCGCCTCAGGCGTCCACTCGAATTTGTCTGCCTTGCGTAGCAGCTGATAGAACGGCAGAGCTTTTTCGCCCATGCGGCTGATGAACCTGCTCAATGTCGCGATTCGCCTGGCAAGCTGTTGGACGCCCTTGAGGTTCTTCGGCTTCTCCATGGCCATTATGGCCTGGATTTTCTTCAGGTTCGCCTCGATTCCTCGCTGGGAGATGAAGTAGCCTAGCAGCTGACCAGATGGGACGCCGAAGACACACTTTTCTTGGTTTAGCTTGATCTTGTATCGATCAAGGTTATCGAACGTCTCGCGGTGATCGTCGATAAGCGTCTTGGCCTCCCTTGTTTTGATGACTATGTCGTCGACATAGACTTGGATGTTGCGGCCGATCTGGTCCTTCAAGCATGCCTGCATGCACCATTGGTACGTGGATCCTGCGTTCTTCAGCCTGAAGGGCATTGTGTTGTAGCAGAATACTACGAATAGCGTGATGAACGCCATTTTCTCCTGATCTTCGACCTTTAGTCGAATCTGGTTGTAGCCTGAGTAGGCATCGAGGAAGGAGAGCTTCTCGCATCCTGCAGTCGAATCGATGATCTGATCGATCCGAGGAAGAGGGAAGTGATCCTTCAGGCAGTGCTTTTTCAGCGATGTGAAGTCCACGCACATCCGTAGGATGTCCGTGTCCTTTTCGGGGACCATCACGGTGTTGGCGAGCCACTCGCTCTCCTTGATCTCCCTGATGAAGTTTGCGTCGAGTAGTCTATTGACTTCGAATCCGATTGCTTTGGCCCGTGGTTCGGACAGTCGTCGGATGGACTGTTTGACGGGCTTGGCGTCTGGAAAGACATTGTGTGCGTGCTCGGCGAATTCCCTGGGAACTCCTGGCATGTCCGCAGGACACCAGGCGAAGATTTCCCAGCGCTCACGGAGGAATTCGACGAGCGCGCTTTCCTATGCGGAGCTAAGGTCGTTGGCGATCAGCGCCGTCTTGGAGGAATCCGTCGGGTGGACCTGAACCTTTTTTGTGTTGACGGTGGAGTCGAAGGACATGTCTGGTGTGTTCTGTCTTGCGACTGGGGGTGCCCCGTTGTCAGTCACCTCGCGGAGCCTTATGAGCTCCTCCTACATGCCGGATGACTGGGAGATTCTGTTGAAGTCCCTGTCGCAATGGTCCGATCGGGTGAAGCTCCCGTGGACTGTGATGACGCCCCTGGGTCCTGGCATCTTGAGTAGAAGGTACGCGTAGTGCAGTACTGCCAGAAATCATACGAATGCCACACGCCCGAGGATGGCGTGGTATTGTGATGGCCAGTCCACCACTTCAAACTCGAGTCGCTCGCACCGGAAGTTATTAGGCTTGCCGAAGATGACGTCGAGCCATATCTTTCCCAGGGGGAATACGCCCTTCCCTGGGACGATGTTGTGGAACGTTGTATCAGATTGTTCCAGGCTGCACAGCGGGATCCGCATTGCTGCTAAGGTACTGGCGAACATCAGATTGATGTTGCTGCCACCGTCCATCAAGACGCGGCTCGTGTCGAACCCTCCGATCTGCGCCTCGAGCACCAGGGAAGCATGACCTGGGCGAGGGACCTGGCAAGGGTGATCCGAACGGATGAACGTGATGTAGGACTCCGATCCGCTGAGGTACTCAGGGATGGTGGGTGGAGCGGTCACAGCCAGATTAATCTGGCAGGTGATTTTCTTCTGCACCCTGTTCGTTGGGCGCCCTTTTTGTATCATCAGTGATCCTTTCGGTGCGGGGTACCCGTTCCCACCGTTATTCTGCGCGGGTGCGATTGGGTGGTTTGAAGGTCCCGCAGGCGGTGGTGGAGGAGCTCCGTGTGCGATCTCACCTGGTGCGGGTGCGTTCCCGTACCCAGGGTTCGGGGCCTGTTGCCTCATCTGAGCCATGCTTTCGCTGAGTTTCTAGAACTCGCGGCAGCCTTGAGCATGTGGCTTGACTTCTTACCATCCTGCTTGTCGATGTTGAAGTGGATGGTGCATGGACCCGACAGTTTGTCGTATGCTGAGGGTCCGTCGTCACGGCCATGACGTTGCCATGACTGAGTTGGGCGTCCTCCGTCACGGAAGTTGCTTCCGCGATATCCGCCGCTGTTGTGGTTGCCATCACTGCGGCGGTCGGCGTAGCCAGCCGCGACCATGTCGGGTCCATCGCGATCGTCGTAGATGCGCGATCTTCTCTTGCTACGGCACTCATGTCGCCGGCCGTAGTCATCTTCTTCCTCCGAGTGCGCTCGGTGGACGGAGTCCTCACCATCGGCCCACCTGTTGGCGATGTCCATGAGGTGGTCGAGTGTCTTGGGCTTGACGCGCCCAAGTTCTTCCTTGAAGTCCTGGCATTTGACGCCGTCCTTGAAGGCGTCGATAGCTCTCTCCTTAGAGATGTGCACCGCGGAGTTCTTGGTGTTGGACCAGCGTAGTATGTACGAGCGAATGGATTCGCCCATTCGTTGCCCGCATATCCTCGATCGAGGATGGCCTCTTGCTGGTGCCTTTGAAGTTTCGGATGAAACTGTATGCTAGTTCCTCCCAGCTTCAAATGGATCCTGACGATAGGCTGCTGAGCCAGATCCGGGTTGTGCCTGTCAGCTGTAGCTGAAGGCATTGTAGGGCGGTGTCCTTGTTACCACCGTGTAGCTTGACGGACGATAGGTGGTCGCTGAGCCACGCCTTGGGGTCCTGTGTGCCGTCGAACTTCGGAGTGTCTGAAGGAAGCTTGAAGTTCCATGGCATCCGTGTCTGCCGAACGGATCTGGTAAAGCATCGGGCTCCACAGAGTTCTCCTTCGTCATCATCCTCCTCGGATTCGGACGAGCATACGCGCTTGGCGCGCGCTTTGTCGATCTTGCGCTGGGTTAGCTTGCTTCGAGCGTCGTAATCGCGGTTGCAATGGCGCGAGCTCTTGTGCCTTCGAGGAAGGTCGTGTTCTTCATCCTCGGATGAGGGCGTGGGGCTGCGGTTGAACCTGACTGCAGCCTTCTTCTTTGGCTCCGCAGGAGCTTCTCCGTGGAGCGCAGCTCCAATGAGTCCGAGTCCGGTAAGCGCGGACTTGTGCATGGCCCTTTTCGGGTCCCCCTACGGAGGTGGATGGGACGCGAGGTAAGCAGTGGCTGCCATGATCGCAGCTTGCGGCATCTTCGGGATGACGTTGTCGTCGGCATCCATCTCCATGAAGGACGCGTTGAGGGCCCGAGTCACCTCGCAGCGTGCCATGGGATCCATGTTCTCCGTGCGAGAACGGTGCTTGTTGCCATGGTTGCCATGCGAGCTGGAGAGAATGCCCATGGTGGAGAGCGCAACTCGCCGCGCACTGGACTCCGAGGCTGCTTGCTTGCGTTTGTCAAGCACCTCTTGCATCTTCACCTGCTTCTTGTGCTCCTCGATTAGAAGCATGTGGTATGCCATCAGCAGGTCCCGTGAGGCACCCACGGGCAGGATCTTGTTGCCTGCTACGGCTTCGCGTGCTTGAGCCCATCCTTCCTCGTTGAGGTGGATGACCCGATCGGTGTCATCCCCGTTGGGCAGGGGGGGACTGGCTTCTTCTGTTCTCGCCGTTTCTACCCTGCGGGTTAGGTGGCAGGTTAGGTGCGTGATGTTCCGCGTCACTCTGGATGACTAATGCGCATTGGTAGCGCTCGTAGATTGGATCGCTGCTGCCGCAGCTTTCGGATCCGGAACCATAGGTTCCTTCCTCCGATGGTGGCTCGCACAGATCTGAGTTGCAGCTGCTGCTGTCATAGGACTCATCTGTTGATGGCAATGTGCGTAGCACGGGGTGTGGGGCCCATCAAGAGGGCCTGATCGATGGCAGGGGCACCCGCTCTGGGAGGCGGAGAGTGCCGGTCTGCCCCACCTGGAAGCAGAAGCTCCCGAACAGGATCTCGAGTCCGTCGCCAACAGGCTCGAAGTCCTTCAGGGTGGCTGGTGAGTGGGCGGTGAAGTCGAAGGCGCCAAAGAGGAGATGACTCTCCGTCGCCGCGGAGTTGTAGATCGCTTTGGTTGGGACCGTCACGACCGCACAATCAGCGCCCCCAGTTCCCACAGACAACGCCAATTGACGAGGTTTAATCTCGTCAATGCCCATTGTTATGGACTTGGGTTTTGGAGAAGATGGGGATGCTGGAGATCATGGAATGTTTAGCAAACAAGCAACACGGGGACACGAGGTTTACCCAGGTTCAGGCCCCCGGAGGGAAAACCCTACTCCTGCTTGTCTGCTCTTGATTACAGCGGAACCGAAAGTTATAGGGGTGCGCAGATGCAATCTGGCATGGAGGTGTGTATGCGGTGGTATGCGAGAGGGCCTTCCTCGTCGTGCCCTCCTAGCCTTTATATAGAGATAGGCAGGTCCTAGGCACAGATCGAGTCAGTTACAAGTTCTAGGGTTTGCCCCTTTGAATATTGTATCTACTCTAGTCTTGTTCTCTAAGGATCCGAAGGCGTCATGGGCCCTGGCCACCCGAAAGTCTTCATGGGCTGGCGCATATGCTCGTGGGCCTTCCTTGGGCTGGACTAGGTATGCTAAGATCGTGTACCCACAGGGTATAACCATGTCACCCATCCCCAGGATTTTCCCCAAGAACCAACAGACCCCCGATGAACCGTCCGACCTATCCCAACCGTGGAAACCCAAGGCCCGGAGGAAACCACAACAACCCCGGCAACCCTAGCAATTTTGACCCTGCACCGCCTAAGTTCAACAACAACAATGCCTCCACCAACCCCAACACTGCCCTAAGGACTGGAAGCAATGCTGTGCCTGTTGCAGCAAAGGACAAGTCACAAGGGACTTGTTACGAATGTGGAACCAAGGGTCACTATTCCAATGAGTGCCCCAAGAAGATTGCCGCAGCCCCCAATGCAAATGCCCCAGCTCAGCAGCAGCGTCGTGTTCATCCTAGAAGGAGATTTGCCCCAGAGAATTCGCTCAACCGCAACGGTCGTCTCTTTCTCATGCATGCTGAAGAATCCCAAGAAGCACCAGATGTCGTGTTGGGTATGTTTTATGTTAACTCAGTACTTGCAAGAGTGTTGTTTGATTCTGGAGCATCGCACTAGTTTGTTACTGAAGAATTTGCATGCACTAGTAAAATTCAACCTACCAAATTGAAGCATGTTATGATAGTTCAAATACCTGGTTCAACCACCAAAGCTAGACAGATTTGCAAGGCCGTGCCTATCCGAATCCATGGCATATATTTTTTTGCTAATCTAATAGTACTCGGAACTAAAGGTTTGGAAGTAGTACTAGGAGTGGATTGGATGTCCAAACATAAAGGATTAATCGACTATGCCAAGAAAGCCATAACCATGAACAGTACAGCCGGAATATCAGTCGAGCATGTATCTCAAACCTTGCCCCGTCAATTCAAGTGCAACAAGAGTCTATCCCAACCAACCATTGACCAAGTCCGGATAGTCTGTGAATACCCCGATGTATTTCCAAATGTTTTGCCCGGTATACCCCCAAATCGGGATTTCGAGTTTATCATTGAACTAACCCCTAGAACCGGACCCATAGCCTAGAGACCATATAGTATGAACCTGTCTAAATTAGTGGAGCTGAAGAAGCAATTGGATGCCATGTTGGAGATCGGATTGATCCAACCAAGTGTGTCGCCATGGAGATCACATGTCTTGTTTGTGGACAAGAAAGATGGAGGTAACCGTTTGTGTACGGATTATCGGAAGTTGAATGATGTCACCATCAAGAACAAGTACCCACTGCCAAAGATAGAAGACCTGTTTGACCAGTTGAATGGTGCCAAAGTCTTTTCTAAGATTGATCTTGGAACTAGTTATCATCCACTCAAGATTCGCGCAGAGGATATTCCAAAGACTGCCTTTACCACCAGATATGGATTATATGAGTATACTGTCATGTATTTTGGACTAACCAATGCCCCTTCTTATTTCATGAACCTCATGAATAAGATTTTTATGGACTTCCTGTATAAGTTTGTTGTTGTTTTCATCGATGACATTCTGATCTATTCCAAATTAGAAGAAGAACATGAGCTACACCTAAGGACCATCCTTGGAACCCTTAGAGAACATCAACTATATGCCAAGTTTAGCAAATGTGAATTCTGGTTACTCAAGGTGAAGGATGTTGAAGATTGGCAAGCCCCAATCACTCAAACCCAAGTTCGTGCATTTCTCGGATTAGCAGGATATAACTGCAAGTGTGAAGAAGGATAAGAAGTTCGAATGGACGGACAAATGTGAAGTGAGTTTCCAGGAACTCAAGAGGAGATTGATTTCAGCCCCAATCTTGATCATTCCGGATATCACGAAGCCGTTTGATGTGTATTATGACGCATCCAAGATCGGTCTCGGATGTGTGTTGATGCAAGAAGGCAAAGTAATATCTTATCTGTCCCGACAACTGAAGCAGCATGAACAGAATTATCATACCGATGACCTTGAGCTAGCAGCCGTAGTTCTAGCCCTGAAGACATGGAGGCATTATCATATGGGGCCTGAAGTATATATTCACTCAGAAGGAGCTGAATATGAGGCATAGAAGATGGATTGAACTAATCAAGGACTATGATCTGGACATTCACTATCACCCCGGTAAAGCCAATGTGGTAGCAAATGCCCTTAGCAGATTGTCGTGCCGCTTGAACTCCATGATTTTGAAGGAGCAACCAAGTTTGCACAAAGAAATGGAAGATTTTAGAATGGAATTAGTAAGTGAAGGATTTTTGGCTAGCATAGAACTTCAACCCACTTTGATGAGTCAGATCAAGGAGGCGCAAAATGGAAATGCTAGTATCGACGGAATCAAACGTTGCATCGGTACATGCAAAGTACCCAGATTCACCGAGGATGAAGAAGGAGTTCTGTGGTACAAAGGACGTCTCTGTGTACCAGCAGATTCAGAGTTGAAAGAAGTTATTTTGAAGGAGGCACATGATACTCTTTATTCTATCCACCTCGGAGGAACGAAGATGTATCAGCATTTGAAGGAGCAATTTTGGTGGCATAAGATGAATAGAGAAATCGGAAGCTACATCGCCAAGTGTGATATTTGTCAGAGAGTCGAGGCGGGACATCAAAGACCCACGGGATTGTTGCAACCACTGCAGATTCTAGAATGGAAATGGGATTCAGTAGGAATGGACTTTATCACCGGATTGCCTACATCTAGTAGGGAAAATGACTCTATATGGGTCATAATTGACAGATTGTCCAAAGTAGCCCATTTCTTACCTGTCAAGACAACATACTAGAGTTTGAAGCTAGCAGAGTTGTATATCACAAGAATCGTCAGTTTGCACGGAGTCCCCAAGAACATTGTATCGGATCAAGGAACTCAGATTACCTCGATATTCTGAAAGAAAGTCCAATAAGGTTTAGGAACCCAACTAGATTTTAGCACATCTTATCACCCTCAGACCGATGGACAAACAGAGCGAGTAAATCAAATACTCGAAGTTATGTTGAGAGCATGTGTGCTAGAGTATGGATCCAAATGGGAAGACTGTCTGCCGTTCGCAGAATTTTCTTACAACAATAGTTATCAAGCTAGTTTGCAAATGGCCCCATTTGAATTCATGTATGGAAGGAAGTGTCGTACCCCTTTGAATTGGCCGGAAGTAGGAGAGAGTCAGATTTTCGGACCTGACATCCTCCGAGAAGCAGAAGAGAAATTTCACAAGATTAGTGAGCACCTCAAGACCACCCAATCCAGACAGAAGAGTTACGCCGACAAGAGACGTCGAGACCTCGCTTTCAATATCGGAGATTTTGTGTATCTCAAAGTGTCGCCTTTGAAAGGAATGCAACATTTCCAGCTCAAAGGAAAGTTAGCCCCCAGATATATCGGACCTTTCAAGATTCTGAATCGTCCAGGATAAGTATTGTATCAACTGGAACTGCTAGAAGAGATGTCCGCAGTACACAATGTGTTCCATATATCGTTACTTCGCAAATGCCTTGAAGTCCTACAGAAGACTGAAGTTTTCAAGAATATTGATCACCGCTCCATAGAGATCAATGATGACCTGACATATCCCGAAGTACCCATCCGTATTTTGGAGGAAGCTTTCAGGACCACCAGAACCCGAAGCATCAAGTTTCTCAAGATTCAGTGGAGTAACCACACTGAAGAATAAGCTACCTAGGAGCGAGAAGATCACATCAAGACGGAGTTTCCCGATCTTTTTAAATCCTAGTTTTCTTCTTTCTTCTTTCTTCTTTCTCAAATCTCGGGATGAGATTTTGTTTAAAGAGGGAATGTTTGTAGCATCCCAAAAATGTTGAACAATGATTATCAAATTCCAATCACCAAAATTAGGGTTAACAAAAACTATTGTTAATTCAAATCATTATGAATGCATGTGTGTTTGTGATGATTGTATGAATGCATGAATGGACTTGTGTGATTAATCTAAATATCAAGGAATGGTTTAAAGGTGAAAAAAACATCATCTAAAACATTCCCAAGCAGAAACAAATCAATAGAAAATCAAAAACAAAACAAATTAAGAAAATGGTCATTTTTGCCAATCTTGCTCACTAGGCCACTTTGAGTGTTGCTAGTCCAAGATTTCAAACAGAAACTTTTCCATTTCTTCTCACCCCTTTCTAGACCAAGTAAAATTGAATCAAAGCCCAACATGCAAACTTGCAGAAACATTTGGCAACTTGATTCAAATCACATTTCAAAATTGAATCTGATTCATATGTGAAGATCACCCCTTTTTCAAAAACCAATGAAACCAATTCCACTTGACCAATCCCACTAACCAGAGACTCCCTAGTATGTAACCAACACATTCACCAAGTTTGAATCCAAAATTCAAATTTGAATCTCTTTTGGGCATTTCATCAAACACCTTGCTGGCACCAAACAAACAAACCACAAACACTATTGCGAGCAGTGATCAATGCCTAATTGGTTCCCTATCTATCTCACACTACACTCTCAGTATATCATCTAACTTGTTTAACCCCTCTAGCTCACTGTAAAGCAGACCATGCCATCAATGGCAAGCAGGCTGAGAGCACCCTTGCCACCCCAATGTCGCCAGCGAGCTAGGAGAAGCACTAGCCTCGCCAACCTTGTCTGGGACACTCTCCACCGTCCACCGCCACCCCTTGTCCAAGACCCGAGCCTTGCCAGCCACTCCGAGCACACCGAGAGCGCGGAAAGCTCACTCCGAGCATGCCGAGAGCGCGCCAGAGCGTCACCCGCGACACATGCCCACAGACTGTACCCCGCCCTCGCCACGTGCAAGCAGGATCGCCAGCATCCCAGCAACACTGCGGGCATGCCCGTTCGCCACCGCACGGACCGTAGACACTGTGCGCCATTAAAACTTCCATCGGACCCGCCTAGAGTGCCACGATGTTCCGACCGTTTCGCACCGCCCAACGCCGCGTAGCCATGCCATTGAGCTTCGCCTGGGAGCACAGCACCGCCCCCTATCGTCGCCCAAGCCTTTAGCTTGTTGTGCCGATGACCACGACGAGCTCAGCCCGCGCCCGTCGGTCCCCTTCAGGCACTATAAATAGAGGCCACCCCAGCACGAATTCTTCACACCATCTCACTCCCCTCTCTCTCAGAAGCACCCCATCTCACTCCTGGAGCAAGGAGAGCAGCGCATCACCGGAATTTAGCCGGAGTCTGCCGCTGCTGGAGGAGAACGGCGTCGTTGATTGGAGCCGCCCCAGGAGAAGCTGCTGGTACCAGGAGGATCGCCATCGTCGACTTTGTCGTTAACCCCCGTCGCCGACTCTCGCCTGAGCCCCGGTGAGCCTCCCATGACCCCCGCCGGCCGCGCTAGGGTTCTGTATCACCGGTGTTGCCCGACGTGGATGATGAACCGCAGCCATAGGATTAGAGATTGATCGTGTGGTCCACATCCCTCCATACCTCTTCGCACCTCTCTGCATCACTGACGAGTGGGGACATTCACTTAACCATACCCCGCGCACGTTGTGCATAGTGGGCCGGCCTAGTTAGCATCCCGCGCGACCTAGTAATTTAAATTTAGGTTTATTCTTTTAGTTTCAAACTCAGTTATGTATCTATATTCAAAAATCAACCCAGCTCAATTCACTAAACCAAAATGCATGAGACCAATTTTGTTAGAAAGGTACTGGAGTGCTTAATCCAAGCCCTTTGGATTCAAACTATTTAGAATTGTAGATCACCCATGGTAAAAATAACAAGGTAGAGACTTCTCTACATTCAAACATTTTTCAAAATTCAACCATGAAATCTTTTGAGTTGATTCCAACTCTCAAAAATCACATTTAACGATACCTTTAAGAATATATAAAAATATATTGGTTTACTTGCAGAAATAATGATCAAGTAATAAAAGAATGCCCCATAGGCATTTCTAGTCACTTTAATTAATTAAAATAAAAGGTTAAACCTTATTAAATTGTGACACCACTTTAAATCACATTCCCAAGTACTGATATAGGTGGTGCTGACATGTGTCAACATGATCCCATGTTTTAGTTGGAGAATATTAAATCTTAAGTAGTTTTTCAATGAGTAGAAATTACTTTTCTAAAATAAAGGAAATAAAACTATTTGCCTTAATGATTGTAATGCTTGTGATGATCTTATATCATGTAGTGAAAACCTTGGTGTGATAAATATAAATAGTTAAGTATTGTTTGGTGATTGTGTACCTCGTATTTATTTATAGACGCTAGTACCGACCAAGGATACGAGGAGGAAGGAGGATACTACGAGGAAGAAGCCGAGGAGAACTTCAACCACTGCTGTACACAAGGCAAGCTAACACTTGCTACTATGACATTTAGATAACCTATGCAATGCATTAAGCATGCTTGGTTAGCTACATTTAATGATACCCAATCCTAGTTTTACTTGCAAGCTTAGTATTTTATTTCTTTATCAAAGCTTTTCTTTGAGTTTACTTGGTGACTTGTAGATATTAGAAGGATATTTGGAGGTTGCATAAAGAGCATAAAACTTGACCTAAGTTAGATAATCTTGATGTCATCCTGAGGCATGAGATTGAACTTAGCTAATTCACACTTGTTTACCACCCCTCATTAGTGTTTACCCTCACTTGTAGATGCTAGTGCTAAGCATAAAACTTGATCAACTTTACATGGAAATACTTGGTGAAAATGGTTATGAAAACCTTAGAATGATGAGTCATTCTACTGAAATGTTTTGACATGTGTTTCCGAAACCAGATGATTTTGATGATGAAAATGTTAAGGCATTAGCCTTAGCCCTTTATAAAACTAATGGTTGTCTGGATGCGATACCATTCCAAATTTTACCGTACAACCACAATACCCTAAATTTGGGTAGGGCTTGACTGGAAACTTATATACCTTAGTATGGGTTCCCTTGCGGCCAAGGTCTGAGCTGAGGATACCTTGTGAAGATTGTCCACCTATGCAGTACCCAAGATGACAGTTGGTCATGGTTGGGAGGCCAAACTCATAGGAGAGGTGCCTATACTAGGGTGTGTAATTGAAAGGTTAGGGTTGATTATCCGCATACTGAGTATGGTGAATTCAGGATTGTTCCTGATGGATGTATCGAATGTTGTGGTGAAAGTGTACAACCTTTGTAGAGTGTCAAACTATTCGAATAGCCGCGTCCGCGGTTATCGACAGTTGGAGTGGCCATACTGTTCTGTCATCAGATGTTTTCAAAATAACTTATGAAATGATTTATGACTTTGACTTGACCACAACAGAGTTGTGACATGAAATTCAAGTTCCCACTTAGGCGTTATAAAACTTTCAACTAGCTTTCTTTGCTTCTGAACTCAGTAGAGATAAATCTGGTTTTTTGCAAAACAACCCTAGAGCTTAGTATATCCTACTCAAAAACCACTTCACTTGTTAGTATTAGTTTGCGAGTACTTAAAGAGTACTCATGGCTTTGTCCCTGGATATTCCTGTGGCCAGACTGTGAAGAAGAGTATCAAGAGGACGGACAATTGGAAGGTTACGACAACTAGGATCCTATGACCATGAAGATGGAGCTTCACCTACGCTATCGTTGTTATTATGTTATTCCGCTTCTTGAATTGTATTAAGACTGGATCATGAGATCCTTATTTGTGTAAGACCTTATGTATGGTTTGTAATGTATGATGTACTGTGCTATCCAATCTGTTATGTCTCACAAAAATGGTAATCCTGGGATTGCGATGTATGTCATAACAGGCATCTGGGATTAAAAATCCGGGTGTTGACACAAAGACAGATGGAAGAAAAATGGTGCATGGCCACCCTTCGCTAACGGTACCCATGATATCAGGTATGGATTCCAAGAGGTTTAGAATGACTTGATGTAGTATCTTGTATCTCACTTTTATTGTTGTCGTCTTACTTTTCTATCAATTTTCTCATGAAGGCTTTCCCTTGTGTTGCTCGCCTATAAGAAAGCTGTTCGGAAACGACAAGTTTCTAACTCTGTATACCGAGCACCCAAAAGGCTTGCGGCAACTATATGATGTGGATGTCTCACTGACGATGGCCACCACCTATTTGGGTGACCGGGGTTGGTCCAAGTATGTCCGTGAGAATGGTCTGAAGCAGGGGGACGAGGTAGCATTCGATTTTAGCAAGCCTGGGCAGATACTTACAAGCCATCGTACACCTGTTAACCAAAGGGCCAGGAACAGAGGTACTACTAATTAATTTCTTCTATATTCATCACAACCTCTAATGACTTTCTTGCGACTAAATGTTCTTCACTAATCGTATGACTCTTACCACTTATGTAGTCCGCTTCCAGAAGGGTGCCAACATCAAGCTGCTGGCACTGGCCCCAGTTCCTGCAACGGCACCTGTTGACCTAAGTAGGAGAATAGAGGTAGTAACTTATACTCTGATCACTATCTAGGAGTTTAAGAACCCATTTTTCTTGTACACATCTCATATGCCTCTATGACCACTCCTGCAGTTCCCTTACCTCCCTAGAAGGTAACCAGCATCAATCCGCTGGCATCGGCACCGACACCCGCACTGGCATAGGACCTAGTTCCTGATCTAACACCTATTGACTGAAGGAGAAAGATTGGAGGTAGTAGTAAATTAATTTGCTTGTATACTCATCACATCCTCTGATCATTGTATTATGAGTAATCATTGGAGAAAGAGACATTTTGCTTGCACACATCTTATATGCCTATACCATCTCTGCAGTAAGCTTACCTACCCGTCAGAAGAAATCTAGCATCAAGCTGTTAGCGTTGGCGCCGGCACCGGTTCTGTCTCTTGCACCAGCCCCTCTTCAATTAACTGCATCGGCACCAACTCCTGCACCAGCACCAGCCCCAGGGCAGTAAGCGGCACCATCTCCATCACCATCCCCAGCACAGGCACCGGCGCAAGCTCCATGTCGGTTCGTATCCTACACATGTGTCATCTCAAGGTCGCATTGGATTATGTTTATGAGTGAAGGCAGATGCTCTCAATGTCTTCTCAAGTTTCACATGATTCAGTTCATCGCTCTTATTAATTATGTGTCTATCTCATGCTTTGACTCATAAATTGCCTAAGAGTGCAACAAAGAAACTTGAGGCCAGACGAAAGGGCACAATATTATTCATGATGTAGAGCGAAGGAGTGCAAGTCTAGGGACTCTATGCCATTAATTGTAATGATGGGCGCTTGGCAGCTACTTCTAGGTGGACCAAGTTCTGAAAAGCAGCCAAAATTACCATTGGAAGAATGGTCAATGTCGATGTATCTCGCTGACCTGAATGCAGCAGTATGGTCATGCAGTTCCTAGCTGTTTAGCTATTTGGTCGCATGCTATCGTAATTAATTATGTGGTTGTTTTATCTCCACTTATCATATATGGGTGGTAAAACTGTGATAACCTTTTGCTGGATTGGAGCTATGACTAGTATGTACTGGTATGGTATATTTGTATCTATGCGACGGCTCCCTGAATGACCAAGACCAAATATTATGACAATGATTGTGTTCCATCTTAATATGTGAGGAGGAGGTTGCACACAAAAGCAGAATTGATCGTCAGTTTTCTTGCTCCAGTGATCTGAGCTTGTTTGGAGAAAAGGGCAAACTGATTGTTTGCATGGTTTTTGGAGATGAAACAAGAACTGGTTCCCTCTGTACTGCTATTGAATTTCAGTGTATTTATTGTTGAATCAGTCATTTTGAAATGTTGTTGAATTAGTCAAGTGCTGCTGAATATGAACAAGGAATCTGTTGATATTTTTTCTATCTAGTTCTATACTGCTGAATCATTCAAATGCTACTGAATTTGTGAAAAGTTCTGTCACTGCTGCTGGGCTGCTTGCACTAGAGATTTTTCCTGTGTTTCATCGGAACCGTTGGTTGTGTTTTGGATAGTTATGAGAGGCAGAGAGGGTAAAGATACAACATGATTTCACCAAGTGAAGTCATTGGATACCAATGCAGTGTTGGCGCAGGCGGTGTGTGTCTCTGGTTCTTTAGATATTTTTACATGAATATATCTATGAAAACAAAAGAATTATCATATTTTCCCACTCCGTGGATGAGGTTTGGTTCCCTCTATACTACTATTGAATTTCAGTGTCTGTATTGCTGAATCAGTCATTTTGAAATGCTGCTGAATTGATCAAGTGCTGCTGAATATATGAACTAGGAATCTGTCTATTTGCTCTATCTTATTCCGTACTGAATCATTCAAATGCTATAGAATTTGTGAAAATTTTTGTTAATGTGTTGGGCTGTTTGCACTAGAGCTATTTCCTGTGTTTTGTCGGAACCATTGGTTGTGTTTGGATAGTGATGAGTGTGATTTCACGAAGTGAAGTCATTGGATACCAATTCTGGCGCACGGGGTGTGTGTCTCTAGTTCTTTTGATATTATTACATGAATATATCTGTCAAAAGAATTATCGCTTTTCCCCTCCAATGGTGAGGTCTTTATTCTGAATCCGGCGAATCCACAGCAGAATATAGAGTTTACTAATGACAAGATGAAAGCTAGTATCTTTTGATTTCTTTGTTGTAGTGGCAATGCACACGGTTATATATGTGATGTCTTGAGTTCGAATCCTCTGTGCTTGAAAAATATTTTTTGGGGTTTACATTATTTTCTACTAGCAATAGTGCTTTACAAAGAGGCTAACACGGCGGACCTGATGATTGCAAGTGCACAAATCATTTGTAGGTAGTTTCGAACTTAAGATATCGAACCCACAAGGATCCCAAAGTAAAGTGTTTATGAATGAAGTCTCTATCACACTCAAAGTTGTCATAGGTGAAAGGGCATGTATGGCCCATGTGTGGTTTTGGTAATTAATGACAACCTCTATGGACTAATGTGTAAATTGAGTTCCACTTGTAGGTTTGTCCATTGGCATTGCTTGGGCCGTGTGTTGGTATCAAGGATGAGAGATGAAGAAATGTCCAAGGGCTTTGTGCCATTGGAAACATGAACAAAGAAGGAGCTTGAAGGTTGATCAAGACAAGTGCAAAGAGTTGCATCAAGATGGATCAACCTCAAGAAGGGATGAAGAAGGGCAAGCTCAAGATGCGCCATCTCTATAAGATCTCATGCTTGAAGCTTTCCATTCTCATTATCATGGAGTGATGAAGACAAGTTCAAAAAAGAGTTTTCCCCATGGAGTATGGGGGAGCAATTTGCAAGTATTCATCTTCATAAAGCAAGAGCAAACAAGAAAGGTGTTCCCACTATAGAAGAACAAGACGGTCTACATCAAGTTTTAGTGGGATGCTCAATTCAAAGGTATGTTCTTGATAGGGCTTCTCTTTTTCCAGTCACGTGTTGTTAGTTGGGAGACCGGGTTTAGGATAGATAGCCGTACTATCAAGAGGGGCTCTCAAGCGGGTGCCTCGTTTGCATCGTTCGGAGAGAGCTCAAACCTTTGCATTCATAGCAACATATTTCTTGGTTGTTATTTGGTTCTTGTCCATGAGAGTATCTAGAGTTTGTGGTCATCATCATAACAAGCTCTAGTTCATCAAATAAGGATTTCACTTGCATATCTTATTGCGGTTTTTGATCTTGTGAGTTTTCCGGCTCCACACCTTGGGAGATACTTCACATATATATTCATGGTATTTTTTCCCTAGGTGATACCCAATATTTCATTGGATTATATTCGTTTTTATCTTTCCAACAAAATTGGTTTCATCTCGTTTGGAGTTAGGATGCGAAAGTTATTGCATTTCTGGTTTCTGGAATTTCCCTGATCGGAAGTTCCGGCTTCTCATCGGAAGTTCCGCTAGGGCATTTTGCGATCAGAAGTTCTAGTGGAAGTTCCGGTTCTTGTTCCGCTCACGTACTATATCCTCTCTATTTGGTTTGTTGTGTTTGACGGAATTTGCGCCGGAAGTTACAGTAGTAATACCGCCCCCACCGGAAGTTCCAGCCAGGGACCGGAAGTTCCGCTCGGGCCTAGTTGCCACTGGAAGTACCGATTGAAAATCCGGCTCTTGTTCCGCTCATGTTTAGTAACCTTCTGTTTTGTATGTGTCTATTTGACGGAACTTCAGTCGGAACTTCCACCAAAAGTTCCGCTCCCACCGGAAGTTCCAGTGGACCGGCGAAAGTTCCGACCAGGACTCGCGTTTTCAGATTCTCGCATCGCAGTTTTTGACCGTTGGCTGTGTGCCACCGGAACTTCCAGCCTCCCATCAGAAGTTTCTGTTGGAGATATGCCCTAGAGGCAATAATAAATATAGTTATTATTATATCTTTGTGTTTATGATAAATGTTTGCATTCATGCTATAATAGTATTAACAAGGAAACCATTAATACTTGTGTGAATTGTAAACTTAATTTGAAGTCCCTAGTATAGCCTCTATACTTCACTAGCTTGTTGGTTGATTGATGATGTGGTTTCTTTGTCATGAACATTGAGATGTTATCAACAACAAGATCATATCGTTAGGAGAATGATATGGTGGACATACTCCTATAGATAAGCGTAGCATAAAGATCAAGTCATTTCAAATAGTTCAATTGCTATATGCTTTCTGATACATAGTAACCTAATTCCTTCGACCATGAGATCATGCATATCACCTTTACTGGATGGATGCTTTGATGTCATCAAACACCACACCGTAACAGGGTGGCTATAAAGGTGGTATTGAGTGTTCGGAAAGTATTGGTTGAAACACATGGATCAAGAGTGGGATTTGTCCATCCACATGACGGATAGATATTCTCTGGGCCCTCTCGGTGAAATGTCATCCAATTAGCTTGCAAGCATGTGACTGGGTCACAAGGGATCACATATCACGGGAACGAGAAAAGAGTACTTATCAGTAACGAGGTTGAACTAGGTATGCAGAGATACCGAAGATCATAACCTCGGATAAGTAACATATCGTGAGACAAAGGGAAATTGGTATCGTATGTAAGTGGTTCATTCGATCGCAAAGTAATCGTAGAAATATGTGGGAGCCATATGAATTTCCAGATTCCTCTATTGGTTATTGTTCGGAGAAGTGTCTCGATCATGTCTGCATAATTCACGAACCGTAGGGAGACACACTTAAGGATTCGACGTTGTTTGAGTAGTTATGGTATTATGAGAAAGAGACCGAATGTTGTTCGGAGTCTCGGATGGGATCCGGGATATCACGAGGTGATCCGGAATGGTCCGGAGAATAAGATTCATATAAGGAAAGTCCCGTTTCGGAGTTCGGGAATGATTCCGGTGTTTTCATCGGGAACATTCTAGAAGGTCCCGGAATGTCCGGCACTCCGGGAGGGAAGGGGTACATGAATGTGTCATTGCATGTTGGAATGATTGCATCATGTACTAAGTGTTCTCGCTGTCCGAAATAAAGGGTTAATTCAAATCCTAATTGAAAAAGTCAAACTGCCAGTTTTCGGTCAAACTGCCAGTTTTCGGAAAGAGGAGAAAGAGGAGGAGAGGTGGAGGCCGAGTTGGAGGAGGGTTCCTCCCCTTGGCCGGCGCACCTCCCAAGGCCGAGTTGGGGAGGAACTCCTCCCCTTGGCCGCCGGCCCTCCCACCTATAAAGGGAGGGGCAGGGCTCCCCTCTCTACACAACACTACTAGTTCCTACCCTCTAAACTAAACCCTAGATCTAAAACCCCGGTTTAGAGCTATTTTGGTTTAGAGCCTTCTAATTGGTTTAGAGCCCTCTAATTGGTGTGTCTAATTACTAGACCACTAATAGCCTCTCTCATAAGCTCCACCATACTCGCACCGGCTTAAGGCGAAGCCCTGCGGGATCTCCCCTCTACTTCCGGTACCACGCCGTTGTACTGCCGGAATCGCGAGGAGAGTGCTACAACCTCCGCTGCCTGCTGGAACAAGGGAGAGGAAGGTCTTCGTCGAGTACCGAACGTGTGACCGACTGCGGGGGCGCTGCTGGAACGTGGCGCCGGAAGGATCGTCTACACGATCTTGAGATCGGAAAGAGTACGACTACATCACCCACGAGAATCTGCTCTCGTTAAACACTTTGGAATCTTCGAGGGTGAGTTATTCCATCGACTCGTTGCTACAATCTAGTAGATAGATCTTGGCTTGTTTGTTTGTATGCGATAGAAAATTTTTGTTTTCCATGCTACGAACCCCTACAGTGGTATCAGAGCCGTGTCTATATGTAGATCTGTTGCACGAGTAGAACACAATGGTCATTGTGGGCGTTGATGCTTTTATTGTAGATTGCTTTTTGTGTACTTTGCATCTTGCGGTATGTTGGGATGAAGCGGCCCGGGCTAACCTTACATGACATCGTTCATGAGACTTGCTCCACGCTTAACATGCAACTTGTATTGCATAAGTGGCTTTGCGGGTGCCTGTTTCTCCTAGCATAGTAAAGATCCAATTTACAACGGGTAATCAACAATGCTAGTATCAATGTTGTGGTTCTTGTTCGTAGGTTAGAACGACACTTATGGAAAGCCCCAAACCACGTAAAATATGCAAAGAAAGTAGAAGCGTCTAACTTTGTTTTGCAGGGGTGTGCAGTGATGTGATATGGCCATGATTGTGATTATATTTGATGTATGCAATGTTCCTTATTGTAAGTTGGCAACCGGCAGGAGCCATATGGTTGTCTTTAATTTCTGTTAAGACCTGCGTGTCTATTCAAAATAGTTGTAATAGTTGAAGCTGGTGGACGACAACCATGAAGAAGCGTCATTGACCTTGATGCTATGCCGGTGATGATGGAGATCATATTCGTGCTTGAAGATGGAGATCGGAAGCACAAAGAAGAAAGGCCATATCATATCACATATTATGAATTGCATGTGATGTTAATCCTTTATGCATCTTGTATTGCTTAGTAGACGACGGTAGCATTATAAGATGATCCCTCATGCACATAAATTTCAAGTTCTGAAGTGTTCACCCTTAGTATGCACCGTTGCCAAAGCTTGTTGCTTCGAAGCACCACGTGATGATCGGGTGTCTTTGATTCCGCGGGTGAATACAACGTAAGCAAGCCAGATTTGCTTATGCGGTAACTAAGGTTTGATCTTGACGAGCCTAGCATGTACAGACATGGCCTCAGGAACACGGATCGCCGAAAGGCAAAGCATGAATCATATAGTAGATATGATGAACATGATGATTGTTCGCCATTAAAACTATATCGGCTCTCGTGATGATCGGTGTTGATATAGTAGTTTTGGTTCGTGTGATCACTAAAACAATGTGAGGGATGTTGTTTTGAGTGGGAGTTCACCTAGTTTAATTTCATTAATTAATTTGAGCTCAATTTGTCATAAACTTAGTCTAAACTATTGCAAATATGTTGTAGATCAATGGCAGCCCCTACCATCAATTTTAATGCGTTCCTAGAGAAAGAAAAGTTGAAAAACAATGGAAGCAACTTCGCGGATTGGTTCCGCAATTTGAGGATTGTCCTCACAGCTGGTAATTTGACCTATGTGCTGGATGCACCGCTAGGTGACCCACCTGCAGCTGATGCTACCGATGAAGTAAAGAATGTTTACCTCGCTCGGAAGAATCAGTACTCCATAGTTCAGTGTGCTATCTTGTATGGTTTAGAATCGGAGCTTCAGAAAAGGTTTGAAGAGTCAGATCCATATGATATTGTCGAGGATCTCAAATTAATTTTTGAGACTCATGCGGCAATTGAAAGTTATGAAGCTTCTGAAAAGTTCTTTAACTGCAAGATGGAAGAGGGTAGCTCCGTCAGTGAGCATGTGCTTAAGATGTCTGGGCACGCAAATAAACTTCAAAGTTTGGGTATAGTGATTCCTAATACTTTGGGAGTTTACCGCATCCTCCAATCACTACCACCAAGTTACAAGAACTTTGTGATGAACTACAACATGCAGAACATGAACAAAGAGTTGCCAGAACTATTTGCTATGTTAAAATCTGCAGAAGTGGAGATCAAGAAAGAGCACCAAGTGTTGATGGTCAATAAGACCACCAAATTCAAGAAAGGCAAGTCTAAGCAAAAGGGACACTTCAAGAAGGGTGGTAAGAAAGTTACCATGCCAACGAAGAAGACCAAGGCTGGACCTAAGCCTGAAACTGAGTGCTTTTACTGCAAGGGAGAAGGTCACTGGAAGCGGAATTGCCCAAAGTACTTGGCGGATTTGAAGAACGGCAACATCAAGAAGAAAGGTATATTTGATATACATGTTATTGATGTGTATCTCACTAGTATTCGTAGTAGTGCCTGGGTATTTGATACTGGTTCGGTTGCTCATATTTGTAACTCGAAACAGGAGCTGCAGAATAAACGGAAGCTAGCGAAGAACGAGGTGTCGATGCGTGTGGGAAACGGATCAAAGGTTGATGTGATCGCGGTCGGCACGCTACCTCTTCATCTACCATCGGGATTAGTTTTATACTTAAATAATTGTTATTTGGTGCCTGCGTTGAGCATGAACATTATATCGGGATCTTGTTTATTGCGAGACGGTTACTTGTTTAAATCAGAGAATAATGGTTGTTCGATTTATATGAGTAATATGTTTTACGCACATGCACCTTTGATAGATGGTCTATTCTTATTGAATCTCGATAGTAGAAATACACATCTTAATAACATTGAAGCTAAACGTTTGAAATCAAGCGATAATTCGACCTATATGTGGCACTGTCGTCTTGGTCACATTGGAGTGAAACGTATGAAGAAACTCCATTCCGATGGACTTCTTGAATCACTTGATTTTGAATCACTTGAAAGATGCGAAGCATGTCTGATGGGTAAAATGACTAAGACTCCATTTTCTGGTATAATGGAGCGAGCTACGGACTTATTGGAAATCATACATACCGATGTGTGTGGTCCAATGAGTGTAGCATCGCGCGGTGGTTATCGTTATGTTCTTACCTTCACGGATGATTTGAGTAGATATGGGTATATCTATTTCATGAAACATAAGTCCGAAACTTTCGAGAAGTTTAAGGAGTTTCAAAGTGAGGTAGAGAATCAACGTAACAAGAAGATTAAATTTCTACGTTCTGATCGTGGAGGTGAATATCTAAGTTACGAGTTTGGCGAGCATTTAAAGAAGTGCGGAATACTTTCACAATTGACACCGCCGGGAACACCACAGCGTAATGGTGTGTCCGAACGTCGTAATCGAACTCTCTTAGATATGGTTCGTTCTATGATGTCACTTACAGATTTACCGCTATCATTTTGGGGTTATGCATTAGAAACAGCCGCATTCACTTTAAATAGGGCACCATCTAAATCCGTTGAAACGACACCGTATGAATTATGGTTTGGGAAGAAACCTAAATTGTCGTTCCTTAAAGTTTGGGGATGCGAAGCCTATGTAAAGAAGTTACAGCCGGACAAGCTTGAACCCAAAGCGGAAAAATACGTCTTCATAGGATACCCAAAGGAAACTATTGGGTATACCTTCTATCATAGATCCGAAGGCAAAATCTTCGTTGCCAAGAATGGATCCTTTCTAGAGAAGGAATTTCTCTCGAAAGAAGTGACTGGAAGGAAAGTAGAACTCGACGAGGTTGTCGAACCTTCTCTCGAAATTGCGAGTAGCGCAGCACCGGAAGAAGTTCCTGTGGTGCCTGCACCAATAAGAGAGGAAGCTAATGATGATGATCATGAAACTTCGGTTGAAGTTGCTACAGAGCCTCGGAGGTCAACGAGAACTCGTACCACTCCAGATTGGTATGATTCCGTTATGAATGTCATGTTGGTGGACAACACCGATGACCCCGAGACATATGAGGAAGCGATGATGAGCCCAGATTCCAATAAATGGCAAGAAGCCATGAAATCCGAGATTGGATCCATGTACGAAAACCAAGTATGGACTTTGGTGGACTTACCGGATGGCCGGAAGGCTGTCGAGAACAAATGGATTTTCAAGAAGAAAACAGATGCTGATGGTAATGTTACTGTCTATAAAGCTCGACTTGTCGCAAAAGGGTTTCGACAAATTCAAGGAGTTGACTACGATGAGACTTTCTCACCAGTAGCGAAGCTAAAGTCTGTGAGGATTATGTTAGCAATCGCTGCATATTATGATTATGAGATATGGCAGATGGATGTCAAAACAGCATTCCTCAATGGAGACATTGATGAAGAGTTGTATATGATGCAACCCAAAGGTTTTGTCGATCCTAAAGATGCTAACAAGGTATGCAAGCTTCAACGGTCCATCTATGGATTGAAGCAAGCATCCCGAAGTTGGAATCAACGTTTTGATAAGGTAATCAAAAGTTTTGGTTTTATACAAACTTATGGAGAAGCTTGTATTTACAAGAAAGTGAGTGGGAGCTCTGTAGCATTCTTAATACTGTATGTGGATGACATATTGTTGATTGGGAATGATGTAGACCTTCTTAATAGTGTCAAGGAATATTTGAATAATAGTTTTTCAATGAAGGATCTTGGCGAAGCTTCTTACATATTAGGCATAAAGATTTATAGAGATAGATCGAAACGCCAAATATCATTGTCACAAAGTACATATTTGGACAAAGTTCTAAAGAGGTTTGGAATGGAAGATAGCAAGAAAGGGTTCTTGCCCATGTTGCCCAATACGACCTTGAGTAAAACTCAAAGTCCGACATCGGCAGAAGATAGAGAAAGGATGAGTAAGACTCCCTATGCCTCAGCCATAGGATCTCTAATGTATGCCATGCTATGTACTAGACCCGACATTGCATATGCTGTTAGTTTAACTAGCAGATATCAAAGTGATCCAGGAGTGGATCATTGGACAGCGGTCAAAAACATCCTTAAGTACTTGAGAAGAACTAAGGATATGGTTCTTTCTTATGGAGGTGATGAACAGCTCGTTGTTAATGGTTACACCGATGCTAGTTGGAACACTGATCCGGATGATTCTAAATCACAATCTGGATACGTATTTATTTTGAATGGTGCAGCAGTTAGCTGGAGGAGTGCAAAGCAAAGCGTTGTGGCGAGATCTTCAACTGAATCGGAATACATGGCTGCTTCGGAGGCTTCACAAGAAGCGATATGGATGAAAGAGTTCATTACAGAGCTGGGTGTGGTTCCTAGTGCGCTGGACCCAATGTCTATCTACTGTGATAACATGGGCGCCATAGCCAATGCGCAAGAACCAAGGTCACACAAGAAGCTGAAGCATATCAAGCTACGTTTTCACGCTATTCGAGAACATATCCAGGATGGGGATATAAAGATTTGCAAAGTACACACAGATCTGAATGTGGCGGATCCGTTGACTAAACCTCTCCCGAGGGCAAAACATGACCAACACCAAACTGCCATGGGTGTTCGGTATATTACCATGTAATCTAGATTAGATGACTCTAGTGCAAGTGGGAGACTGTTGGAGATATGCCCTAGAGGCAATAATAAATATAGTTATTATTATATCTTTGTGTTTATGATAAATGTTTGCATTCATGCTATAATAGTATTAACAAGGAAACCATTAATACTTGTGTGAATTGTAAACTTAATTTGAAGTCCCTAGTATAGCCTCTATACTTCACTAGCTTGTTGGTTGATTGATGATGTGGTTTCTTTGTCATGAACATTGAGATGTTATCAACAACAAGATCATATCGTTAGGAGAATGATATGGTGGACATACTCCTATAGATAAGCGTAGCATAAAGATCAAGTCATTTCAAATAGTTCAATTGCTATATGCTTTCTGATACATAGTAACCTAATTCCTTCGACCATGAGATCATGCATATCACCTTTACTGGATGGATGCTTTGATGTCATCAAACACCACACCGTAACAGGGTGGCTATAAAGGTGGTATTGAGTGTTCGGAAAGTATTGGTTGAAACACATGGATCAAGAGTGGGATTTGTCCATCCACATGACGGATAGATATTATCTGGGCCCTCTCGGTGAAATGTCATCCAATTAGCTTGCAAGCATGTGACTGGGTCACAAGGGATCACATATCACGGGAACGAGAAAAGAGTACTTATCAGTAACGAGGTTGAACTAGGTATGCAGAGATACCGAAGATCATAACCTCGGATAAGTAACATATCGTGAGACAAAGGGAAATTGGTATCGTATGTAAGTGGTTCATTCGATCGCAAAGTAATCGTAGAAATATGTGGGAGCCATATGAATTTCCAGATTCCTCTATTGGTTATTGTTCGGAGAAGTGTCTCGATCATGTCTGCATAATTCACGAACCGTAGGGAGACACACTTAAGGATTCGACGTTGTTTGAGTAGTTATGGTATTATGAGAAAGAGACCGAATGTTGTTCGGAGTCTCGGATGGGATCCGGGATATCACGAGGTGATCCGGAATGGTCCGGAGAATAAGATTCATATAAGGAAAGTCCCGTTTCGGAGTTCGGGAATGATTCCGGTGTTTTCATCGGGAACATTCTAGAAGGTCCCGGAATGTCCGGCACTCCGGGAGGGAAGGGGTACATGAATGTGTCATTGCATGTTGGAATGATTGCATCATGTACTAAGTGTTCTCGCTGTCCGAAATAAAGGGTTAATTCAAATCCTAATTGAAAAAGTCAAACTGCCAGTTTTCGGTCAAACTGCCAGTTTTCGGAAAGAGGAGAAAGAGGAGGAGAGGTGGAGGCCGAGTTGGAGGAGGGTTCCTCCCCTTGGCCGGCGCACCTCCCAAGGCCGAGTTGGGGAGGAACTCCTCCCCTTGGCCGCCGGCCCTCCCACCTATAAAGGGAGGGGCAGGGCTCTCCTCTCTACACAACACTACTAGTTCCTACCCTCTAAACTAAACCCTAGATCTAAAACCCCGGTTTAGAGCTATTTTGGTTTAGAGCCTTCTAATTGGTTTAGAGCCCTCTAATTGGTGTGTCTAATTACTAGACCACTAATAGCCTCTCTCATAAGCTCCACCATACTCGCACCGGCTTAAGGCGAAGCCCTGCGGGATCTCCCCTCTACTTCCGGTACCACGCCGTTGTACTGCCGGAATCGCGAGGAGAGTGCTACAACCTCCGCTGCCTGCTGGAACAAGGGAGAGGAAGGTCTTCGTCGAGTACCGAACGTGTGACCGACTGCGGGGGCGCTGCTGGAACGTGGCGCCGGAAGGATCGTCTACACGATCTTGAGATCGGAAAGAGTACGACTACATCACCCACGAGAATCTGCTCTCGTTAAACACTTTGGAATCTTCGAGGGTGAGTTATTCCATCGACTCGTTGCTACAATCTAGTAGATAGATCTTGGCTTGTTTGTTTGTATGCGATAGAAAATTTTTGTTTTCCATGCTACGAACCCCTACAGTTTCGGCCAGGGTCGCGAATGCCCAAATGGGCAGATCTGGGAGCCCTTTAAAAGGGGCTCCTCTTCCCCTTCGTGGGCACTAGATTTTCTTCTTGGTTCTTGGCCTTCTCTCTCTCCTCCATTGTTGACCTTGAAGAATCTTTCCCTCTCCCCTTTCCCTTCCTATGATTCTTGCATATTTTTGAGGGATTTGAGAGAGGAGATCAGATCTACAATCTCCCCAAGCCAAATCCATTCTTTGTGAAGGAATCATTGGGATTTAGATCTTGGAGAGTTTTGTGTTCTCCTCTTTTGTTCTTCCTCCCTTACTCCCCCAGTAGCTTTTGTAGATTTGTTAGAATTTGGGAGTGAAGGACTTGCCCTTGCAATTGTTGCATAGGTTTGACTTCTCCTCGGAGATTCGGCGAGTACAAGCTTGTGGGCTTGTTACTCTTGGGTTCTTGGAACCCTAGACGGTTGTGTGGTTGGGTTGTTGACCTTTTGTGGTCTTGTAGCCTCTTGTGGCTTTGTTGTCCTTTTTTGGCATTGTAGCCTTTTGTGGCTTTGTTGTTGGGAGCCTCCAATTGAGTTGTGGAGTAAGCCCCAATCTTGTACTTGTTCGATGACTGCCCTCAAGCGGCCCATAGTGGAGCGAGTGCCCGCCTTTTGTGGTGCGCACTCAGGAGAATAGGGTGAGCCTTTTGTGGCGTCGGTGAGTTGCGTGCTTCCGCATCCGGGGTGAGGCCTTGTGTGGCGTTGGGTGAGCATCGAGCCACCACACCTCGAGGTGAGCCATTTGTGGCGTTCGGAGAGCATTGCGCCATCGCACCTCTCCAACGGAGACGCGGCTTCTTTGGAAGTGAACTTCGGGAAACAAATCTTCGTCTCCGCGTCCATCGGTTATCTCTCAACCGAGCCCTTTACTTATGCACTTTACATTGTGATAGCCATCGTGCTTGAAGTATTTATATCTTGTTATCACCTTGTTGCTTCTATTGCTTAGAATAGGTTGTTGGTGCACTTAGGTGAACTTAGTGGCTAGGTTTTAGGCTCAATAAATTAAACGCTTGTTTTATTCCGCATTTACTTGAGCCTAAACCGTAATAATTTTAAAAGCCTATTCACCCCCTCTAGGCGACATCCATTGCACTTTCAATAGGTCTTCGAGTAAATTGACTGCAAGTGTTGAAATAATAATAAAATTTCTATTAAACTAAATGTATTTAAATAAAAATAAAATGTAAACTTTAGAAATAAAAAGCATAAAAGTAAAGAATGATTCGATTATTTGTTGTTTTCTGCAGATGACAAAGTAGGCGCGGGGAGATACAGTTCATGGTGATAGTGACTGTGCCAAGTGGATGAGTGATAAGTGTAACAATTATAATCTTATAAGTATGTGTGTAGGCGAGCAACCCATAATTAGCCGAAACTCCTCTTGGTAGATTTCAGCCCAACTTCAATAATCCTACTAGTCTGTTACCAAAACCATGGTCAGTCACTAGGATATTAAGATCCATCAGGTTGCTTGGCAATTAGGCTCCTTGGATCAGACTAATGCAATAGGCATAGTGGCTTCTCGTGCTCCTCGAGTTCAACTAGTTTTCCATTGATATCCCTGTGTCACTCGGGGGTCGCTGGTCTGCTAGCAAACAAGATCTTATCTATGTAGAACAAAGTATCATGTTTTATGGGCCCTTAATTGGACAACAAGCATTAGGCATCTCATAGGTAGTCAAGCACATGTAATATAGTAATTAAAATCAATCACAAACTAATGGAAAATATATAGGCACCTCATATCTCACCAATCCCTTACATCTCCCACGCCCAAAGGGACTTACTCACACATGAGAGAAGAAAGCATCATCGATATAATTAAATAAAAGGAGTTCGTCTCAATATTACCATGGAGATACACAATAAGAACAGAAAATCAATCCAACACAATTCAGGATAGGAAGAAACAATCTCAAACCCTAATCTTGCAAGGTGAAGATCTCTCTCTCTCTCTCAAGTACAAGTGATGGCTATGGGGTGTGGTGGCTAGGAGGTTGAAGATCGTGGAGCGAGATGAAGAATGTCTTCCCCTTCTTCTCCGGATCTCTTCTTTGTCCCTTCTGGATGGAACGGAGCCTGCTGTGTTGTGTTTTCGCGTATGCCTTCTTCACGAAAGTTGCTCATTTTGACGGGACAAAGGCAGTGGCAACTATATGGCCGAAAAAGTACTCCCGTCGTATAGTTGGTCATTAAACCTACTGGTTGCATTCCTCGATTGCTTCCAAAAAGAGACTTGCTTTTTTTGCCCGAATATTGTATTTTTGTTGTTGAAACCTTCTGTTGATGTTCAAAACCTGAAACACACATTGAAACCAAGTTTTCTTCACTACTGAAGTATTAGCGTTAGGTAAATCTAGAAAACCATCAAATCAAGAAGAAAAACATTAAAAATGTATCGAATCTCATAGCTATCAACTCCCCCAAGCTTAGATGTTACTCGCCCTCGAGTGACAAGAAATAAAGAAGAATAGCAGAGATTCGAGACTAAAATAAAAGGACTTATATGCTCGAATTGGTGCCAAATTCCTTTCTTCACAATTCCTGCAATCTTAAACATGGTCATACAAGAATTCACAAGATTGCACTGAGTCCACTTCCTAACCACGTATATCTTGCTAGCGAATAAATTATATGCCCGAGCAAGTATCAATAGTTTAGCTAGGAAAGAAAAACAAATTCTTTTGGTTTCTCTCTTTGTTGAGAGATGAAAGACTGTTTGCTCTTGTTTATTTAATCAATTAAGAGTACTTAAGTTAGCACCAGAAACATTCGATTTAAGAAAAACTCATCTACTCCCACATCAAAATTTCAAGACTCTCAAATCACCTTTTTTCCTTTCCTTGCTTTTCAAAAATTTCAGCTCTTCCATAGAGAAATCATGCCACTATTTTTAACATGTTAATTAGGACTGTGTTGCGTACTCGTGACCATGCCAATATATAACTGTTGAGCAATAATGGGACAGAGGAGTACTACAACTTCACTTGGAATGTGAGACCACGAGGAGGCTAAAAAATTTACTCGTCATAGCATTGCAGCTACAGACGCTTACATAACTCAATAGCCGAAATCAAGTTGTTTCCCACATTTAGATCGTTCGTTGGCCAGAGGAGTTAATAGTTCCCCATGGAGCACGACAGTGTTGTAATGACACGCGTAAAGCCATATCTTACTTTAATTACTAAAAAACAGTGGCATAATCTCTACTACTTCAAAGCGTCGATTTTATCAAACAATTTCATTCAAAAGTGTTATCAAGTCTATTACATTAAGATCAATGGGGTTGAGTAGTTTCTAAAATCAAATCCTTTGGGTTAAACATGGACTCAAGTCATCTTTTGGATGTTTTTTCTTGTTGTAAAAATGTTGGAAATATTTTAACCATGTTCATTGCTCATTATTTCAAAGCTAAAAAGGAGACACTAGCAAAGGAATATAATTTATAGGATGACAAGCTAAGTGGGGAGTGACTCAAGTGCAAGCGAGCAAATAGTTTTAGGGTTAATTTAAAATTGCAAAAGAGGTGATGAAAGGAATATGATACCTCCTCTTACTTGCTTAGTTCTTGTATTTGAGTTGAACCACGCTATATCTCCATATTGCCAAGTCACCTGAAATTTAGCAATCTTCGAGAGAAACAAAGAAACAAATTTGCAATAGAAGATACAACTAATTTTTTTGTGTTTTTGATTTAGGAATGCAAAACTGGAAGTAAACCTGCAATTTTTTAAGAAGTAAAATAAATCAAAATAAGAAATAAAAATATGAATGCAAAGTTTGGAGGTTTTCAAACCTCCCCCAAGCTTAGGATGTTGCCAGGCTTAGTTGTTGCCATCATTCGGCGGCTAGTATGGGTACTGTTGGTAGTAGTTGGGGAAGTTGGTCATGAAGTGACTAAAGCTACTAGTTAGGGAACTAACATCCTCATTCACTACCTGAAGAGTGTGGTCAATTTCCCCAACGCGCTGGTTGAGATGCAGAAATTCTTGATAGGAGACGTTATTGAATCCCTGCTACTGATGGGGCCATGGGTCCCAGGTGTAGGGTTTGCAGCATAGAAAACAAAAAATTTCCTACGATGGGAACAACTATGTACCAAGATCTATCTACTAGATACATGCAACGGGCGAATATACATCCATAGATAAGATACCCTTAAAGACCGACAAAGCTTAACGAGGTTGAACTCGTGGTTGATGTAGACGATCTCTTGTCGATCTCAAGATCGAGAGGAAGTCCTAGCGCCGCAAACCAGTGGCGCATCCGTTCTCGCACACACGTCCGAGGCACCAATCAACCTCCACCTCCTCGCTCCAGCGATGCAGTGGAAGCACAACTCTTTCTTGCCGAATAGCCATCGGGAACATGTATCTCGCTAGTCCGAGACCATGGGGGATAAATACTAGAGGGGGAGAGAGATCCTTCACGACGAGGTGTGAGTGAGAAGTGAGGGAGGGGGCCTCCTTTTATAGGAGGAGGGGGGACCCCAAGGGGGTGGCCTGTGCATGGGGGCTGCCCCCTTGCCCTCCCTCCATTCATGTGGGTGGAAGATCCACTCACAAAATGCCCCTTCAATTTTCTCCACTCAAAATACCACTCAAATTCCCATTAAATTTCCACCAAATTTAATGCAAACACTCATTAAATAAAACTCCTTTTATTTATTCATAATTTTTTCAATTACTTTAATGACAAACATTCACATATAACCCCTTGCTAGTATTTCATTTCACATGCAGAAACACTTTTTGCAATTTCACCCGAAACCAGTTTCGGTAACTAGTGAAATAAATTCCTGCGCTTTGTTATTCTTTTCAGCATGAAACTATTTGCTCCAAATGGTGTCGGTATCTCTTAAGTGTGTCACCCTACGGTTCGCGAATAATGCGGACATGATCGAGACCCCTCTTAGATCAATAATCAGAAGCAGGACCTGGAGATCCATACTGACTCCCACACATTCAACGATGACTATCTTGTGATCGTGAGAACCTTTTACGCTAGTATCTTAATCCCTTTGTTTCGTGATATATTACATGTCCGAGATTCGATCATCGGTATCGGCATACCTAGTTTGATCTCGTTACTGACATGTACTCTTCTCTCGTTCCCGTGATATAACATTCTAGTGATCAAATCACTTGCTTGCAAGCTAATTAATGTGATATCACCGAGAGGGCCCAGAGCATATCTATCCGTCATCGGGATGAACAAATTCCACTCTCGATCCATGGGACTCAACATAACACTTTAGTAGTACTGAACCCATATTTATAATCACCCTGTTATGGTGTCACGTTTGATGTTATCAAGATACTCTTCCAGTGTTTAGTGATTGACATGATCTCATGGTCTAAGGATTAGGATCACTTCGTATGATGTTATAGCAATATAAACTCAAGGACTTTGATTGTAATGCTATACTTCATATGAATGTTCATCACACCATTCCAATAATGTTGTGACCTCGTTATTAACAACATCCAATGTCCATGATCAGGAAACCTTGATCATCTTGTTAATCAACGATCTAGTTTATAAGAGAGGCATAACTAGGAACTTTCTGTTTGTTTATTAAACACACATGTATTAACATTTCCGTATTAATACAATTATATCATGCAAAATAAACATCTATCATATACTTGGAATATACATAATAACCACTTTATTATTGCCTCTCAGGGCATATTCCCTTCACCAGGGTCCTTCCTATTGTTGTTGCTATCCTTTCCAAGCAGGATTGTCCTGCTCCGGCTCATCCTGCTGCTCTCGTTCTTCATCCTCTTCGGGGTTAGGCTGGAGCTTAGACATGTTCTCCATCACTTGGTTTTTGGTGAGGATCCAGTTGTCCTTCTCCAAAATCAAGAAAGCTTGTGGACAAGGCAGCAGTACCTGCTCATCCTGTGAGGCATCAAGATAACCAAACTGATATGCTCGGGGCCTTTCATCAGCTCGGTAGACACCGATGAAGCCACAAGCAGTTATATATTTGACGTCCATAAGTATGGAGCCGTCAACAGGTTGCATAACAGGTATTGGAATGTTATAGGCTTGGACAAGGTGGATTACCAATCCACCAATGTGAATGTCACCTTTCCTTTTATTGTTCTGGTGGCGGAGGGGCTGGAGGAGTAGAGTCGCAGGATTGGGACTCTATGGTGCATTGGGGAAGAGTGCCTTGGTGATCATGGCCATGTCTGCATTGGACATGGAACCGGTATCTCCTCTTCCCAACATAGTGTTGATGAGGAACAAGGCGAAGTAGCGGATTTTTGGGTTTTGAATGGTGGACATCTTCTTCTGGTAGAAGTCCCTGCCACCATTAACAGAAATAACCTCCCAAGTTTCTCCACTTGAGACGCTATATAAAGTTGTAACAGTTGATTCCCCATCATGAGGAAATCCAAAAACATCAAAAAATTGTTGTCAAGAAATATGATATGGCTGCTGGTTTATGGTGATGCTCACCATGCACGCATTACCTTTCTCCATGTAGTTATCGTAGAAGGAGGCGAGGAACTCAAAGGTGAACTCAGTGTAGGTGTAGTGGCTTGCGTAGGCGAGGAGTGATAGCCCTGCACTTGCACACATGTGGTCGAAATTTGTTCTCAACCCTACCGCGGTGAGAAAGGCATCATCGGCCCAACGTGTGGGCATCACCCGCCTTGATGAAACCATGGCGTACTAGTTGTCGAGCTCAGCTCGGAGTCCCGATCCCTCACCATGTTGGCGCTTGCTCTTGTGGAAAATGCTACCAAGCTTGTTCATCTTGATGTACTGGAAAATTTCAACATAAAACCTTAGGCATATAGTTTCTACATGATATACAAAAGATTATACGTGGAGAAATTTAATCCTAATGTGAGAAATCAAAAGGTAAAATCAAACAAGCTTGAGTTCATCCACTAGATCAATGTGAGATTTTCAACCATGGAATTCTGAAAATAAAGCATGGATAGGGAGAGAAACATACCAATCTATTGATTCCCCAACTCAAACGAACGAAATCCGCGAAGAATCAAGAATTCTAGGTGGGTTTTGAGGAGTTTGGAGAGAGAATATGAGAGAAAAAGTGAGGAGGAGGAGGAAGGACCCTAGCCCTGCTGGCTCGTTTAAGTGGTCGCACGAACTATACAGCGGGAACTATAGGGGCGGGATATGTAGTTCCCGCCATATAGTTGCGGCAGCAGCGAAAATTAGAGTTTCTTTTCGCCAGATCCCAACTATACGGGTGCAACTATACGGCTGAACCAAAAAGGTCCCGCCGTATAGTTAGTCGTTAAACCTTCTTTACCCCGAAATACAATTTGCGAGAAAGGGGTTGATAACTATATGGCCACAACTATACGGCTGGAAAAAATATTTCGGCCGTATAGTTGGTCGTTAAACCTTCAGGAGCATGTTTTTTCACCTAAATTTTCTGAGATTCACTTTTTAATCTGAACTATAATTTTATGCTAGTTTTTGCAGATAAAAGTCAAACTTAATTTTTATACTTAATCTACACTTTTTCCATCGATATTTCTGTTGCTTTTTGACAGTTGCATCTTTACGGACGCGCTTTCGCAAGGATGTATGTGAAAAAGTGGTAGGAATACAATGAACATTTTATTCTCAACTATTTTATTAATGTAATGGGTTGACTCCCATCAAGTATTTTATTAAGAATGGTCGAATATTTCAACCTTCTCTCTATTCTCGAATTCTTACCTTGGGTTTCCCCTTATCAAAGGCACTTACCACTTGAACTCGTTTTGCTGATGGAATATACCTTTCTCCTGCTTCTAGCTTATTTGGAAAATACTGGATGATTTCAGCATCATAAACATTAAAAATTATTTTTCTCTCAGCACAATCAACTGAAGCTCCTACAGTACTAAGAAAAGGTCTACCAAGTAGTATTATAGATAATTTTTCATCCTCTGGCATTTCAAGAATAATAAAATCAGTGGGAATAACATGCTCATCTATTCTAAGTAGAACATCCTCAATCATACAAATGGTTTGTTTAGTGGATTTGACAGCCATCTGTAAAGTCATAGAAGTAGGGGAATACTCCCCCAATCCTAACCTTTTATAGAGGGAATATGGCATTACACTAACTCCTGCACCTAAATCACACAAGGCATTATGAATATTAGTTTTGCCAATTGAGCATGAAATAGTTGGTATTCCGGGATCTCCCGATTTAGACAATAACTTCCCGTTAGCAGGATAACTAGTCACCATGGCAACAGTTCCAGTTATTTCTTTCTTTCTATTAAGAATATCACAGAAAAATTTAGAATAGGTAGGAACTTTTATTGTATCTGCAAATGGAATTTCTAGACAAAGATCACCAAGTGCCTTTTTGAAAGAGTCATAGATTACCTGATCTGGTGTTTTCTTTTTGCGATCTGGATGTGGAAGTTTTTGCTCACGTTTCTTATTATTTTCTTTTACCTTTTGTGGAGGATCGGGCTCTTTAGTTGTTTTATTTTGTTGCTGCTTATCGCTTTTCTTCTTTTCTACTGCAACAACTTCATCTTCATTTCTTATCTCTTTTTATTCTCTTGGATCAATAGTCTCTACATCAGAGTCACAGCGGTCATCCTGTGCATCATTTTTATCCTCCAAGGTTTGGTATTATGTTTCTTGAGCAGTTTCATCTTGAGGATCCACTAGTGTGTCATCTTCTTGGCTTGCTTTGAGCAAGCCTTTTTCCCTTCGGTCTTTTTCAGCTTCATATTCTGGTGATCCTAATGGTCCTGTAACAACTTCACCTCCCCTTGTAACAACATTAGTATAAACGGGAATATTTATATCATCTTGAAGAAAAATTTGATAACCAGATGCTATTTGTTCATATTGGGTTTCAATCATACTAAGGTACTTGTGAAATAATTTTATTTCTTGGACAATCTCATCATAATTTTCTGTGAGTTCCGTCAAAATCTTCTTATGTCTTTGAAATTGCTTATGCAGGTTATTATGAGATTTGGCCTATCGATGTTTTAATTCTCGAAAACTTTCCTAGTTTCATCTTCTTCAATAAAAATCTGTAACAGATCTACATTGTTTTTCTTAACACATTTAGAAGGTATACCTTTTCTGTCATTGTTTTTCGTACTTCAGGCATATGATCTGGGGTTATACAAAGTATTCCTTTTTCTAGCTTAGTACCTAAATCAGGATTATAAAGAGAATCATTCTTAGCCCTAGTGGACATCAATTCCAAACAGGATTTAGCAATTAAAGTATTTATCGATCCTCCTGATGATAAGTCAAGCAACTCTCCGCATTGAGTATTAAGACCATGGTAAAATAAGTGGCAATTAGTTGATTCGGAATATACATGATTAGGAATACTATTGATCATTCCAAAAAATCTATCCCAAGCTTGTGGGTAGTTTTCTCGCACGTTCTGACTGAAGTTGCTTATATTCTTTCTAATTTCAGTTACCTTTTTAAAAGGATTAAATTTGTTTATGAATTTGACAATGATACGTCCAAAAAGTATCTACTTTCTCGAACACTTTGCTATTGTTTATCCTCTAAACTTGTGTGATCTGGATACAACTAACACGGACTGACGCTGTTTTCAGCAGAATTGCCTTGGTGTCTAGTTTTTGTGCAGAAAATAAACTACCAGGAAAAATCCCAGAAAATATGCCAAAAATTATATTTCACCAGAAGACCCACGGAGCCAGAAGATGAGATGGAGAATGGGCCTAGGGGGCCCACACCCCTGCCAGGCGCGGATGGGCCCTGCCCGTGCCTAGGGGGTGCAGCCACCCCAGGCACCCCCTCGGCCTCCCTCTGCACCTATAAGTTGCCTTTCGACCTAAAAACCGAGGGGGGTTCGATAGTTTTCCAGAAAGAGTTCCGCTCCACCGCCGCGACCAGAAACCAAGATTCGGATCCAAAAACTCCGTTCTGGCACCCTGCCGGGATGGGGAATTTGGAGAGGATCATCGCCATCGTCATCACCAACGCATCTCCATCAACCACCGATGTTCCCTCATCCATGAGTGAGTAATCCCCCGCTGTAGGCTTGGGTATGGTAGGGATTGGATGAGTTCTATCATGTAATCGAATAAGATCTATTAGGGCATAGTGCCTAGTATCTCTATTAGTGCTATTTGACTTTGTTGCAACTTGTTGTGCTTAATGCTTGTCACTAGGGCCCAAGTGTCATGATCTCAGATATGAACTTATTATTGAATCATTATCATACTATTGTTTGTGATCTTATCTGCAAGTTGTGTACACATATCATTATCCGGATCCAAAGGCCCCAAAGTGAAAATAATTGGGACAACCGGAGGGGATGGTTGTGGTGTGAGGATCACATGTGTTCATAGAGTGTTAATGCTTTGCTCCGGTGCTATATTAAAAGGAGCACCTTAATTGCCAGTAGTTCCCTAGAGGCCCCGCTGCCACGGGCTGGCTGGACAGAAGATGTTGTGCAAGTTCTCATTGCGAGCACGTATGACTATATTTAGAGTACCTGTCTAGGATTGTTTAGTACTTGTGTGCTTGTTATTATTTATCTGCAATGCCCTAGATCTTGAAGTTACATGTTTAGACTTGTCCATGCAACGCCCGTCCATCCATCCCTATGCCTACCGCACTCGAATCCTACTGTTATCGTTACTTTTACTATTGCTCTTGTTCCACTGTTGCTGTTGCTTTGCTGTTGCTACTACCAAACTATTGCTACTGATAAACTTCTGTGAGGAAGAACTATTTCCAGGTGCAGCTGAACTGACAACTCAGTTGTTAAGGCTTGCAAGTATTCTTTGGCTCTCCTTGTGTAGAATCAATAAATTGGGTAATACTACCTGCGAAGACTGTTGCGATCCCCTATACTTGTGGGTCATCAGACAATACAATTTTCCCAGCAATTAATGTAATGATGAGGGAGAGAATATAACCAGTCTAGAGCCTTGCCTTTAAGAGACCAACGGAATAATTTTAGACGGGAGACATCTCTAGGCAAACCTTTTTGTCCAATTGATGTTATCACATCATCGAACTATCTAAGATGTCTTCCTGGGTCTTCATCTTCCCTTCCACTAAAAGCTTTTTCATGCAAAATTTTAATAATCCCACCATCAAATCGATATTCTCTAACTCTAGGATTAGGAAATTCTATTGGTTGTTCAAGATAAGCAGGATTTGGAGCACTGTATTCTCTGAGAGTTTTCTCGGGTTTCTTGGCAATTGTCCTATGAATGGACATGATTTCTATGAAATCACTCAGGTTTTCAACTTCAATCTTATTTGATCTCAAAAGTTTTTCAATAATTTCTTCGCGCCTTTGAGCAGGCACGCGCTCAAAATAATCTGGTAGATCGGTCCTACCAGAGCGCATAGACCCTTTGTCTCCTAGGGAGACCATTTGGTAGTAGTAACACCTGAAATGTCAAGAGACAAACACTTAGCGCTTATCTCCCCAGCAACGGCGCCAGAAAATAGCTTGATGACTGCAAGTGCACAGATCGTTTGTAGCTAGTTTCGAAGTTAAGATACCGATCCCACATGGAGCCCAAAGGAAAGTGTTAATGAATGAAGTATCTGTCACACTCAAAGTTGTCACAGGTCTTCGAGTGAATTTACTGCAAGTGTTGAAATAAGAATAAAATTTGCATTAAACTGAATGTATTTAAATAACACTAAAATGTAAACTTTAGAAATAAAAAGTATAAAAGTGAAGAACGATTCGATTGTTTGTTGTTTTCCGCAGATGATAAAGTAGGCGCGAGGAGATACAATTCATGGTGATAGTGATTATGCCAAGTGGGTGAGTGATAAGTGTAACAATTATAATCTTATAAGTATGTGTGTAGGAGAGCAACCCATAATTAGCCGGAACTCCTCTTGGTAGATTTCATCCCAACTTCAATAATCCTACTAGTCTGTTACCAAAACCATGGTCTATCACTAGGAGATTAAGATCCTTCAGGTTGCTTAGCAATTAAGCTCCTTGGATTAGACTAATGCAATAGGCACAATGGCTTCTCGTTCTCCTCGAGTTCAACTAGTTTTCTATTCATATCCCTGTGTCACTCGGGGGTCGCCAGTCTGCTAGCAAGCAAGATCTTATCTATGTAGAATAAAGTATCATGTTGTTTGGGCCCTTAATTGGATAACAAGCATTAGGCATCCCACAGATAGTCAAGCACACATAATATAGTAATTAAAATCAATCACAAACTAATGGAAAATATATAGGCACATCACATCTCACCAATCCCTTACATCTCCCACGCCCAAAGGGACTTACTCACACATGAGGGAAGAAAGCATCATCGATATAATTAAATAAAAAGAGTTCGTCTCAATATTACCATGGTGATCCATAATAAGAACAGAAAATCAATCCAACAAAATTCAAGATAGGAAGAAACAATCTCAAACCCTAATCTTGCAAGGTGAAGATCTCTCTCTCTCTCTCAAGTACAAGTGATGGCTATGGGGTGTGGTGGCTAGGAGGTTGAAGATCGTGGAGCGAGATGAAGAACGTCTTCCCTTCTTCTCCGGATCTCTTCTTTCTCCCTTTTGGATGGAATGGCGGATGTTGTGTTGTGTTTTCACGTATGCCTTCTTCATGAAAGTTGCTCCTTTTGACAGGACGAAGGCGGTGGCAACTATATGGCTGGAAAAAATATTCTCGTCGTATAGTTGGTCGTTAAACCCACTGGTTGCCTTTATCGATTGCTTACGAAAATAAACTTGCTTGTGTTTGCCTAAATATTGTATTTCTGTTGTTGAAACCTTTTGTTGATGTTCAAAACCTGAAACACACATTGAAAACCAAGTTTTCTTTGCTACCAAAATATTAGCATTAGGTAAAGCTAGAAAACCATCACATCAAGATAAAAACTATCAAGAAAAAGCATTACAAATGTATCGAATCTCAGAGCTATCAGGACCCACCAGCCTGCAGTGTCGCTCTTAATTTTCTTCTATCAATATTGCTTTATGGAGAGGCTGACATTGAGGACCCACCATCCTACAGCGTCCCCCTTAATTTTCTTCTAGCAATATTGTCCATCATACACACATTTCATTTACAGATATATTAACATGTCATTTAAAAAATATAATATGTGGGACCCACCAGCGAGACCTTATACATGTGATGCCACATCGAGAAATGTTGCCAAGTTCCAAAGAGGGAGGCACGAGCGAGAAAAAACTCTAGCATGCGCATGTACTCTTTACTCATACTGCAATATCGGTGTTCATGTGTTCAACATCTTGATCACGTGTCCAGCCAGACGATGGCGAACATCATAGTACATGAGTAGGCCTAGAATGTATCTCTCCATCATCAGGAGTAATAATTTATGCAAGCACCCCATGTGAATAATTGGAGTACCATCCGGTAAGAGCAAGTATCAAATTTATGATTACTCCATTAAGAGCAACGTTTGAAGAATCTGGCCACGTCCATATTGTACCCAAGTTCACATGTGTCTCACGATCAAGCGATCTTTAGTAAAGGCAATACATTGTTTATCAGAAACTACCGATAACAATATTGACGATGTGTTTCACGGTATATCGTGTTGGGTCTATCCATCATCGTTTTTCTCCCAACAACTCCGATCTCATATATCACCGGCAACTCAACAACACATTATCGCCCATAGTCAAAAAATTGGGACTATCAATGATACATGAACTAGTCTTAGAGGCGAGACTAGGGATATCTAAATGGTGTTTATGATTCCACACATGTATTAGGGTTTTCCTCCAAATACTCATTATCCATAACTAATACAATAATAGCACGAAATAATAAACTTAATCATGAACAAGAAATATAGAATAATACAATTTATTATTGCCTCTAGAGCATATTTCCATCACATCCTAGAACTAGTCTGTACTAGGCAGGCTACGCGTGACACACGGTGCCAGGGAAGGATTGCTAGGCCATGTTGCAGGCCAAGGCCCGCCGCGTGGCTGACCTCGCACCACCGCGTGTATCCGACACCTATGGTGTCCCCTTCCTGTATAAAAGGAGTCCCAGGTCGGACTAGAGGGGAATAAGAGTTTATACTAGAAAACCTTCCCGGGGAAGGAACCCGTTATAACCTTATGATAATCAGATAGTAGATAGTCGACGTAGGGCTTTACTCACTACGGACCTGAACCTGGGTAAAAACACCACGTCTCTCTCTATGATTGTGTCCACATAGCTCGTCGGACGTTGCGCCCCTGGCCAAACAACAAAGGGGACTCATACCCCCGGTTTCTAACACCAAGACATGACATCCCTAGAAGAATCAGGCAGAAAAAGGATTTTCCTAATGTCCATCATCTCGGCCATGAGCTTCGTCAGTGTGTTCTTATTCTCCTTGGCGCCTGCGTAAATAGGACGAAGGTTTCTCCTTAGCACGTTGAAGACTTTGATGATTTATTCATCATTCAGCACCCACTAACACTATTGGTAGTACCGGCAGAATCGTCCCTCTGTTTCCTTTTCCACGAGAATCTCGCACAATGCTCTGTAGCTTCCCGAAGGACGTCTTGCTCCATCGTAAGCTAGCTAAAACATAAGAAATCGGCTGCCGGCATAGTCGAGGATAAGCTGACGGCATGGGGATGACGTGCATAAGAACCTAAAAGTCAAGATGCAATGGTTAGCGAAAAGAGATTGAGGGTCAGAGTTGAGTAGGTAGAACCACAGTTGAAAGAAGAAGGCAATGTACCATGGTCTGTACCTTCCTGAAGGCCATCTTTTCTCCCTAGGCAGCCAAGCGGGACATAGAAAGTCAGCGACAAGCATAGTTGAGAAGAAGCCAAAGAGGGAGGGGTCACGAAGAGAAGACCCTAAAAGGCAGAATAAATAGTCAGCCTAGCAATGCGAAAACGCAAAGAGAAAGGGCAAGTCACCTCAAGAACAATTTAGCTAAGGAAGCCTACAAATTTTTTCTCGTCCCAAAGGCTAGATATATTCCTTTGTCGAGGCATACGCGTAAGAAGTCGCCGGCCGATGCGATCGAGCAGCACCGGACGTCAGCAGGTCAACGTGCTAGAGACCCTAATAAGAATAAAGCAAACGTTAAGAGAGCGAAAGCGAATATCGTAGAATTTGTAAGAGCGGGCAACAGAAAGAAAACATATACAAAACTCTCTAGCCCTTTTAGGCGAGTAGACTCGCACAACTAAAAAAAGAATTAGGAGATGTAAAATGAAACAAAATTAGAATCAACATACAAAAAAGAAAATAAATCGACAAAATAAGATACATATTATTGTGCCAGAAGAGCGGGCAAAGAATATGAAAACCTACAGACACAAAAAGCTCACAGATCAGCATGCTAATTCCTAATATTGAAAGAAAGGAAAGAAAGCATGTGGGTAAATAAGCACACATATCATGAGAAGAGGTCCTTCATAAGAAAGAGAAGCCTGCAGAAACACAGAAAACAACATGCAAAGACGTTAAGGAAATGTGGGTGGTAGGTAAATGGAAAAAGTAAAATAAGGACAAAAGCCCTAGAGAGACATCCTCCGGCAATCTATAAGAGCTTACCTTGCATGAGGGGTCAGATGAGTTCACTAGGCATGCAGGTGATGGTAACAACTCCGTGTACCAATTCTTTAGGACTCCAGGTGCAGAGTGTTGTAGCAATTGTCTTATCCCCACAAGGGTGACTCGAGGGTTTATATCAAACTCTCGGGGAATTTACTTAGAGATTTATTCTTCCTCTTCTCTTCAAGCAACCTACAAAGAAAAGTTTTTTCTTGTGTCCCCAACTCCACCGTGTGGTTGTTAAGCACAAGGCTTCGTATTAGTAATATGAAGTAAAAAATAATGAATAAAGTAAAGTAAACAAATAAAAACTAGGAAAGCAAGACAATAGCAATAAAAGATAGTCGTTTTTGGGTTTTGTGTGTGTGCAAGTGGATAAAGTATTTTTTGTATTTTTGAAATAATAAACTGCAGAAAATATAAAGTGTGATAGTGGTGTTAGAAAGGTGTTTCTTATGGTTTAAAATGGACCAGGGTTCATGGGTTTACTTGTCTATTATCTTTTGGGTGGCAATGGACACAAATAATTCATCAAAGACATAATATTGGTGGAACTTCTACATATATTTGATAAGCATTCATATGGGCATCACATTCTAACATAGATATACTACAACACATCTCTCTTATACTCCTCAAGAAAGGGAAAACTCCAAGCAATATTGAATTAAGAATCAACGGAGTATATCCTTAGGTATTTTGGCATGATGTTTGAATCACAAATATACTACCTTCACCAAACAAGATTATCTAGCTGTCATAAGATAAATATAGCACATAAATTCACTTTATCCCCAGTGAGGCGGCAAAAGAAAGGTAAATACCATAGTAGATCTTGAATTTGTTGTCACTATTCAATCACTACCACCATGCTACTCCATCTAATACACACTTCTCCCCACACATGCTCTTGCATACAAGTTGGACCAGAACAAGTACTTAAGAACGGGGTACATGATATGTATCTATCAATACATCTTACATATAATAGGTTCCAATATCATATATCAAATCATAGAATAAAGATCCACCACATAGGAATTACAAATATGACCATAATCATGTTGGGTAGTCCATATGGTACTAGATCTATGAAGAACAAGAGAGAGATAGATCAAGCTACTGCCACAAACCCATAGTCCAGAGGTGGACTACTCCCTCTTCATCATGGTGATGATGTTGGAGATGTTGGAAAAGGTAGAGATCCCTCCAGTGGCGGATCCAGCGGAGTTTCCCCCTCCAATCGTTGCTGGTTCTGGCTTTGTTTTGGTGTTTTGGTGTTTCTGCGATGCCTCCCTCTAAGAACTCCAGAGGGGCCCTTTATATAGTAGTTTTTAGGTCATATGAAGGCAGTGGACGAAAGATCAAAACGAATTGACGGTCGAGGAGGAAAAGAGCTTGGGTGGCGCGCCCACGCTTACTAGGTACGCCACCTGGGCCCTTTTGGCCCTCCTGGCCCATCTGGTGAGGTCCAAGTGCTCCAGGTGATTCTCTTGATGAAATATTGACGCTCCCGAAAGCCTAGCTTTATTTGACTTCTTTTAGGTCCTTGAAAGGCAAAAATACACAAAACAGGGTTTTCCTGTCCTGTAGAGTTATAAACAAAATAAAGGCGATCATTGGTAAATCCCCATAAATCAATATAACGCATGGATATAATATCATATATGTAGAAAATATCTAGGAATTCATAGCAACAAACTACAAAGTTTCGTGTATGCATTTTACATGCATCATGAGGCAGCTAAGGAGGAAGAAGCTCGATGTCCATGCGCATGGAAGAAAAGAGCGAGGAAGAAAAAGATAGCTACTCCTATATTTTCAGTGAGATGGAAATAAAAGGATTAATAACAACCTCGCCACGAGAATGTGCAGACGTCTAGTCCGCGTCACCACCTAGAGTCTATGCTACCAGTCGTGCTGTCAGCCATGAGAATCTGCTCACGCCTAGAGTTTATGCTGCTAGATCGGCGCTCTGCCATGAGGAACCGCGTCCGGCTAGAGACTATGATGCCACATCGGATGTTCACGGGCCCCTCCACCACAAGAAACCTCTCACGACTATAGTCGGCACATCGTCCCTGGACGAGCCCCACGTCCGTGGAAACTGTGACCAACATGGGCTTACGACACCACATAGTCTACATGGGGGCCCCATGACCGCGAGAAGCCGTGGGATGCATGAGCTCACGGTGCCACGGTGGCTTCTGGCGGGTCCTGCCACTCAGCGGGTGTGGAGGCATGTCGCATCGGGATGCCTCGCACTGCATGTGGTCCTGCATGTAGACGATGACGGCGGACCCATGGCGCGCTTAGGTCCACCGTCCCACGAGGCGGAGTAAGACGTCGCGCGGGACACATGTTCGTGGTCTATAATATTTTACCCTGACCTACAGTGGGGCTTGCCTCCCGGAAGAGTTGTGCTCTGTTGCGACCACGCCGCATGTCTTCTCCGGCATCCATCCCACTTTTGAAAAGAATCAGGACGGCATGGATAGCAGTTTTGACCGAAACAATCTAGCGCTATTATTTACTCCAATTATTTCTAGACTCTTGATACGATTTTGTGTATAAGACGTATTTGACATTAATTTTTATTTTTTTGCTAAAAAAGATTTGCTTTTCGATTCATTGGTAGAAAATGAGAATATTTTAAAATATATACACCAGCTCAGAAAAGTCGACATCCCATACAACTCAACACACTAGGACTACGTGCCTGCCAGGACCTAGGCACAAAGGTCAGTAGCAGCCTAGGCGTGCGCCTCAGATCGAATCGTGTTGAAAAGGTTACTCATGTTCGGTGACGCATTGTCGAAGACGGCCATGTTCTGCTGTTTCCAAATCCACCAAACCATCAACATGATCAGCAAGACGTCCCCTTGTGCAAGGCATGAGAGGTGGATGAAGAAGCCTGCAACCACCAGTCCACAAAGTCCCCTTCTCTATCTGATGGAGCGAGCGTGGGTTGAATCCAAGAGAGAACCTTGTGCTAGACAGCCATGGAGAAGGGGCAATCTACCAATAGGCGAATCATGGTTTCATACGCCTGATCGCACAGGGGGCAGCATGGAGGGTGACCTAGTCCCCTTCCCGCAAGCCGCTCAGCCGTCCAGCAACAGTCCTGACAGGCCATCCAAACGAAGAACTTGACCCTGGGTGGTGCCCAGGTATCCTAGTTCAGCTGCCAAGACCTCGAAGATATAGATCCCTAAAAGAGGAACTTGTAACAAGACTTGGCGTAGTATTGGGCATCCGAAGTCCAGGGAAAGAGTAGGGTGTCTGGATCGTCATATAGCTCTTAGTCTCGTGCCCGAACCCATAACTCTACATACTACCATAAGGCCAGCGGACTCAACATGTCCTGAATTTCAGTAATCCACCTACGCTCCAGAAGTGCCTCTCTCATTGTACTCCGCTTCCTAGCACGTTTGGAGATAAGCGCGAAAAGTGTCAGTGCCATCTCCTCGACGGACTTCCCATCGAGCCAATGGGCAAGCCAAAAGAGCGTCGTAGCTCCATCACCCACTCTCATAGTAGTAGAGGCGTCGAACACCTGCATCTCCACCTCTGAGAAGCGCATGTCGAGGCTGCGCAAAGGTCGCAACGGGTCAGGGCGCATCCTCCAAATCCAGCGGGTATGGAGGCTGGTCGCAATGCGGGAAAGGTCGGGGACCCCAGGCCACCGAGGCTCTTCGGTTTGCACATCCTCTCTCAATTTACATGTCAGTGGCTAACATTGGCCTCTGCCCTCCCGGACTAGAGAAATCTCCTCTCTATCCTCTAGACCTTCTTGAGCGTCTTCTTGTTGAGTCCCAGTACAATGGTCTGGTGTAGGGGGATCACGATGACTACTGACTTAACTAGCGTGAGGCACCCAGAGCCATCATGGTGGCTTTCCAGGTAGGCAGCCTATTTGCAATGCTATCCACCAGGGTTGGAGGGCTGCTGCTGAAACCCTCTGAAGCGACAAGGGGGTCCCCAGGTACTTGACCAGGAATGGTGCCAGCAGACACCCCATGACTGTTGTAGCCTACGGGGAATCCTCGTTAGAGCAAGAAACGTGATATTAAGCATTTGTTTTAGTTGATTGATGACCCACAAGTATAGGGTATCGCAACAGTCTTCGTGGGTAGTATTACCCAATTTATTGATTCGATACAAGGGGAGCCAAAGAATACTTGCAAGCCTTAACAACTGAGTTGTCAATTCAGCTGCACCTGGAAATAGTTCTTGCTCACAGAAGTTTATCAGTAGCAACAGTTTGTAGTAGCAACAGCAGCAGTGAAAAAGGAGCAATAGTAATAGTAGCGGCAAACAGTAGGATATGAGCGCGGTAGGCACAGGGATGGATGGACGAGTCTAAACGTGTAACTTCAAGATCTAGGGCATTGCAGATAAATAAGAATAAGCATCCAAGTACTAAACAATCTAGGCATGTGCTCCATATATAGTCATGCGTGCTCGCAATGAGAACTTGCACAACATCTTTTGTCCTGCCAGCCCTTGGCAGCGGGGCCTCTAGGGAACTACTGGCAATTAAGGTGCTCCTTTTAATAGAGCACCGGAGCAAATCATTAACACTCCGTGAACACATGTGATCCTCACACCACAGCCATCCCCTCCGGTTGTCCCAATTTCTGTCACTTCGGGGCCTTTGGATCCGGACAATGATATGTCTACACAACTTGCAGATAAGATCACAAACAATACTATCATAATGATTCAATAATAGGTTCAGATCTGAGATCATGGCACTTGGGCCCTAGTGACAAGCATTAAGCACAACAAGTTGCAACAAAGTCAAATAGCACTAATAGAGATACTAGGCACTATGCCCTAACAATCTTATTCGATTACATGATAGAACTCATCCAATCCCTACCATCCCCATAGCCTACAGAAGGGTATTACTCACTCATGGATGAGGGAAACATTGATGGTTGATGGAGAGGCGTTGGTGATGACGATGGCGATGATCCTCCCCAAATTCCCCATCCCGGCAGGGTGCAGAACGGAGTTTCTAGATCCGAATCGCGGCTTCTGGTGGTGGCGGCACAGCGGAACTCTTTCTAGAAAAACGTCGAACCCCCCTCGGTTTTTAGTTCAAGGGGTAACTTATAGGCGAAGAGGGAGCCCGAGGGGGTGCCTAGGGTGGCCGCACCCCCCTAGGCGCGGCCAGGCCTGGCCCACACCTGGCAGGGGTGTGGGCCCCCTAGGCCTCCACTCCGTCTCGTACTTTTGCTCCATGGATCTTCTGGTGAAATAGTATTTTTGCCATATTTTCTAGGATTTTTCCTGATAATTGATTTTCTGCACAAAAACTAGACACCAAGGTAATTCTGCTGAAAACAGCGTCAGTCCGTGTTAGTTGTATCCAAATCACACAAGTTTAGAGGAGAAACAATAGCAAAAGTGTTCGAGAAAGTAGATACGTTTTGGACGTATCAACTCCCCCCAAGCTTAGCTTATTGCTTGTCCTCAAGCAATTCAGTTGAAAACTGAGTGCGATAAAAGAACTTTCACGAACACATTTGCTTCATATGATGTATATATTCTCAGCACAGGAGTATATACTTAAACCATTCATAATAAGAAGTAAGCAACTAAGTCTACTCAATAGTCATTGCAAGCTATGAAGAGAAACCAACTCAATGATAATAAGTAGCATGAAACATAGACATAAGCAACATTGCAATGTTCATAAAAAGGTATGATAGAGTGGTATCTCGCTTGACTTTGTTTGTAGAGCACAATATAAATGTCAAGGCACCTCTGAAGTTCAAGTGAAGGCTAGAAGTAAAAATATCAGAGATACAAGCATCAACGTCATGACATAATTAACCAAGTTTTGAGACAAACACAAGAATGGAAACTATGCTCTCAAGAAGGTTCTCATAGAATAAGTGGTGACTCAACAAGGAAGTGAAAAGGTTTTTAGAAGTTTGAAAGGCTTCCAAATGTTGAAAGTAAGGTACTCGCTAGCTTTGAGCTCTCATTGTCCCTATCATAGGCATCTTCATGTGGTTAAGGTGAAAATGAGGTCCAATATGAGTTATATGCTTGACAGACCATAAACTGGAAATCCCATGTCCTATAGCACGAGGGCCACTCTGCATGCTACTCAACTTTGGTTACCTGCAAGTTCTTGTCATTGTACATACATGCATCTCATAGAGAACCGCCAACGGGGTACCCCTTGCACATGATACAGGAGTTATCCCATAATTAAAATGACAAGGCAAGCAGACAATGAGCATCTCAGAGATCTTTTTATTTACTATATGCATAGCTTTTTATTGAGGATGCTTCACAGAATGCTCATTATGGTGATGCTGCAAGTTTCCACCATGATTACCCATGGCTTAGGCTAGCGGCCCAGGCGTTTCTCTAACACATATATATACTCCATGAACTCACAAGCTCCCCTTTTATTTCACACCAACGACATCCGCAATAAAAAGAGCAAGGTATCAACTGGATATGTATCCATGGGTGTCGAAAGCGTTCCCCATGATAGCACGGTTCTGCTAACTCCCAGCCTATAATTTGCAAGCATATAACTTTCATGGACAGGTCACAATGGTTCAGGATTATTAAGTGCAAGGAATAAAGTGTGCTGTCAAGTTCGCGAGAGCTTTACTAACTAACTTTCTCAAAACAGATAAACAATTTATTTGGAAGAAAACAAGGCATATAGAATATGCACTGAAATAACAAATGATGCTAATAGGTATGTATGGTGGACACTGTTGGCAATATTGGTTTTGGGGAGTTGGAAGCACAAGTAGAGCTCATACTCAGTGCAAGTGAAGGCTAGTAATAGAGAGAGAGCGACAAACGAGAGAGCAATAATTGTCATAATCATGCTTGCAACAAAGCAAGACAAATTATGGCAAGAAAGTGATACAAGAACTCTGAGGCGAAATAAATCACCGAGGCTTACTGACTATTGTTTAGTCATATACATGCGTGAGCATGTGCCAAGTCGATTCACATGAAACATTTAGAGGAGGATACCACAATTTCATACCAAAATATGAATAAAACAATGCAAGCAAACATTCATATGACATGCTACAAACTATTAGCAAGCTGGAGCTAATCATAGATAAGCAAGAACTACTAAGCATTCATAATAACATACACCTTACATGAACAGACTAAGCATGCTCACAATGATGAGTATATGTACAAAAATGAAAACAAATAGAGTTTGTTACCAGCCTCTTATCACACCTCAAGTTGTCTTAATCTTCATTATTTCCCTTCACTTGTGTGACTTGAATAATAACATGAAACCAAAATCCACTGAGGACGGCTGAACCCTGCAAAGAACTCACAAAACCAAAGAAGAAGAACAAATATTTTTGGTGTTTTCGATTTTTCAAACAAGCAAACAAAGCAAAAACAAACCAAGCAAGCAAACAAAGCAAAATCTTTTTGTATTTTTCTTTAAGGCAAATCAAAGCTAAAAATCAAAGAAACAAACCAAGAGAAACAACGAATTTTTTTTTGGTATTTTTGTGTTTTAAGAAACAAAAAAAAACTAAAAAGAAAGTGAAACAATGGATATACAAAGAACCAACCGAACATGATATATAGATGAGTGTGATGTCGGTATACCTCCCCCCAAGCTTAGGCTTTTGGCCTAAGTGGGGCTCGACTCCATGGTTCCCAAGAAGGTGCACCTCCGTAGTATGATGAGGAGGCCCCTTTGTCCTGGTACGAACTCGAGGACTCGCCTGTGTAGTACACAGAGGAGTCGTATGAGGGCGCGTCCCACTGATAGTGTCCATGGAAACCAAGAATGCGCAGCTTGTCATCCATCTCCTCCTTGGAGCACGACAAAGGTCCCTGGGAAATAGTGAACAAAGTGGTTTGGGGTAGAGGGATCTCTCTCTCCCTCTCTTCCCCGTCAATAAACAGCATTCTATAAACCAAGATCTCAAGGGTAGATTCAGAAGTGACAAAGTGATGTGACTTTATGGCAGCAAGATCAAGCCTCTGAGGAGCCAAAACTGTATCATTTGGATAAACAACAAGGTCCAAGGCAGCAACAACACGTGCAGCAATAATTCCCTCCATAAATGGGTCCCTGTAACAGCCCATGTTTGCAATATATGTACTCAGTACTTAAGCATGGCATGCATCTATTTAAATCATCCAAGTAAATGCATGTGTTCAAGTGTGTTGAATTAAATGCAAACCCTACACTCTAATTTATTTCCCTCTCTTTGAAACCCATTCAAATAGTTTGAATTTTGAAAGTCACAAAATGTTTGGAGCCCAAAAGGATTAATAGGGCCCCTGCAATATTTCAAATATTTCTAACAAAGTTTTGTATTTTTGAATTATTCAAAAACAGTAAGTGAATTTGAAATTTCAAACATTAAATCAAAATCAGAAAAGGAAAAACTGTTTTGGCAAAAAAAATAAGCCATCCATCGCCTTTGGGCCGAGCCCAACTCTTTCCATTCCCTATCTCACTCTCCCGCGGCCCAGCCAGGCCCACGCGGCCCCGTACCGCTTCGCAGGGCGTCGTCTTAGACGACGACGAAGCGTTGCTTCACTGTCGCCGCTTGATCCTCGCCGCTCATCGCTCTGGAGCTTGGATAAGAACGGCGTGGCCATGTCCCCGACGCCCTCATTCACTCTCCCCCTCTCTAGCGACCCCTCACTCCCGTTCCCCTCTCGGACCTGAAACCTAGCTCCGTCGATCCTGCCGTCCCCGGCCTCCCCGTGCCTCGACGATGATGCCTTGAGCTCCGCCGCGCTCTGGGGATACTTTCCACCGAAGGAACCGAGGGGGCGCAGTAAATCGTCGCCTTCGACTCGTTCTTCTTCGTCACCGATGACCACCACCGTCATGGATTCCCTCGTCTTCGGCCTCCCCGCGCCACCACGACCACCCCATCGCCTTCCTGGTGAGCTAGTGGTCCCATAGGACCTCTCCAACCTTCTCCTCCCCCTCTGGTTCGACCTTGCACCGTGCCCCTCCGTCCTCCGTCGTCGGGCACCACCACCACCACGGCTCTGGTGACCATCTAGCAGCAGCGCCGCTGCTAATAGGTAGCATGCGACGCGCTCGTTCGAACCAGCCCATCCGCGCGTCCCATCTCGCCCTCCTCCGCTGTCCCTAGCCGTTGGCCAACGCGTGCTCCGGCAAGGTCCACGTGGCTTGCCTGCGTGGCTTGCTTGCGTGGCCAGGTCCCACCAGTCAGCCCCTCTGGCTCGGTCTAACCCCAGTGAGGAATGCCTGATCCCTATTTTTTGTGCGTGTGGCTGCTGATGTGGCTTCGGCCCCACCAGTCAGTCACCGTGGGTATGTCCTGTTGTGGTAACAAAAGCCCTAGGTTGTTTTATGACGTCAGCCTGATGTAATAAATTTTTTTATAATTCCAGAAAATGATTAAATATTGTAAAATTCATATCTTATTATTTATAAGTCAAAAAAATACAAATAATATATCAAAATGTTCAGAAAAATAAGTTCTAAGCTATAATCATGCATTGCTAATCAACTTTAATGACAAGTTTAATTAGAGAACTAAATCAACCCCTCTCATGTGTTTCCGGAGTTTTCTGAGTTAGGGTTTTCAACCCTCGGAACCCCGTTTAAATTGCCGAGCAAGTTTTAGGGTTTCATTTCAATGCAATTCAACTTGTCATATCATCATCCTTGTTTGAGCATTGCATCGATGCCATGTCTTGATTGTCGCTTTCCTTTCCAGTATTGGTTCTTCGTGATAGGATCCGAACCCGAAGCTGAAGTCAACAACATCGAAGATCAGTACCTGTCTACCGACGGACAAGGAAAGCGTAGCCTCTCATTCTGAACCTATGTTTTATAAAGTATATTACTTTCTCGCTATGATGCACACGATTCCAAATGTGGTCTTTTGTCAGTAGCTAGTGTTACCTATCTGCTGCACTGTTTTCCTTTTGTAGCCTTATACTCCTGATCCACTGCTCCTAGCATACCTAGGTTTGGCATGTGAGCGTTGTAGAGATCTTTTTACTGACAGCTTAGCCAAGCATAGAAACAACGTCTGATCTATTCAATGATGAATCAGAGGTGCCAAGGAAGGTAGTGAGGTAGGGGATGGTGACATCATCGAAGGAGTTAACTAATCATGCTAAGGCTTGTATCGGAGGTAACGTTGGGTGTGGTTTTTGTAGTCCCATGCTCGCCACCAATAGGAACTGAGTTCTTGCCTTTGGAACCGAGACGAGCGTACAACCACACGGGGCTTGGGAACCCCTCGACTGACTAACTTGCCTAGTAGATTCCATGAGTCACATAGTTCGGGCTTTCCATTTGGCATACGCATTGAAAATGTTTTCGAAAGAGCAGGTGATGGAGGTGCATCATAACAGGTAGGGAAGCGTGGCCGCGGTTGCTTGGGGTCGATGGAGCCCCTGGTGAACCAACCTCGCCTCGCATCTTTAAGTACCGGCTTCGGGATTTGACCCGTTACGGCGGAATAATACTTATTGCGTGACTCATGGTCTCGGCGAAAGCAAGGTAAAGGTCGTGGTCAACCACCCTCTGCCGGCCTTCCAAGGAAGAGGGCTAATAATTTGGCATTAAGAGTCGGTTGGTGCGTGTGGGTAAAGTTGTACACCCCTGCAGGGTATTAATCTTTTCGAAAAGCCTTGTTCACGGTTATGAACGCTTGGTGACCAGATTCTAAGATCATAGATAACTTTAACCATTGTAAAACTTGTTGATCCACGTGTGCTTAAGGATGCTTCCTCTGGGTCGAGGGGGTGATCCTAGATAGGAGGTTCTGATGAAGCTGGTGGTTACCAAGATGTGATGAACAAGATGAAGAAGTCGCTATCTTATCCCTTTTAAAAGATTCTGAGTAGACGAGCCTCTTCTCTCTCTTGTTTACAAATAAATATTGCTTTCCGTAGAAGAAAATCCAGAGAAAGCCTTTCTAGCCAGAGCATATAGATACTAGGTTATCTAAGTCTTGCGGAGTACATTCTCGTACTCACCCTTGCGCCATTGTTGTTCTTCTACAGAGGATCTGGTTGCAACTGAAGGTGGCTTCTATGTTGACATCGACGAGTAGTTGGGGGTCCCAGGTAGCAGCCTAAGGACTATGGGATGGACGTCGCTTTTGTTCATGGCCTCTGAGGCCTTTTTCTAAGTTGTTGTGTAGAACAACATATTTTGCTTCCGTTGTGTGATGTAATGTTGGGTCTATGACCTCTGGTTTGTAATAACTCTAATATCTTACTCAGTTAGGTGTTTAAACTTATGCTGTTGAATCCCTGTGTTCTGTAATGTTACCGAATCGTACTGTGATCTTCCGGGTTTGGGAGTTGAACTTATCTTAGATGGTGATCTGAGATTAGTTTAACCCTAACCCCGGGGGGTGCTACAGGTTTTGGTATCATAGCAGGACTGCCTATAGGAAACCCTTTTATTGGTCGATGTTGAGTCTAGAAGTTGACAAAACTATTTGAAAGTTAAAAACTATTTGCAGAAACTCTGACTAGGATTCTTTTTACTCCTTCTCTGGTGTGTTTCTGTTGCTGGAGTTTCTCTTACCTTATTTGGTTTGAAAAGGTTTTCATTCCTTACCTTATATCTCAGAACTTTTAGGATCGTGGTTTTGGGGTTATTCTTCTAAAAAGTACTCCGTACTTGGTTGCTATTCTCAGAGTTCCAATATATCTCAGTTTTGCTTGGTGTGTAACATCTTAGCAATCCATTGTTATGGTTTGTAAGTCAGCTGGTTAGTGTATACATTAGTATGCTTTGATACTACCATGCTCGATAAGATGATACTTTTAAATCAAGTACTCCTTGTTCAGCTTTCCGTCTTGTTCCTTTGAATCCTTTATCTAATCGCTTTTTCATCTTTCAGGATGGGTGATACCTATCGTGCCCGTACCCGTGCTCATGCTCGGGGTGCCGCAAATGAGGGTGAATCTTCCAACCTTCCTCCACCACCCTCCATGGTTCAACTCATGGCCATGTACGAAACCAACCGTGCTGACAACATGAGGCTCCTTGAAAGGATTGAGCGCAACGCTGCTCAACGCCAGAACAATCAAGTTGGAATTAAGGACTTCACACGTCTCACTCCGCCAGTTTTCAGTTATTCCACTGAGCCACTTGATGCGGATTACTGGCTTCGCACCATGGAGCGCAAACTTCAGGTTGTTCATGTTGCTCAAGCTGATTGGGTGAATTTTGTTGCCTATCATCTAGAGGGAGCAGCTAATTCCTGGTGGGAAAATTTCTTGGCTATGCAAGAAGCTCAACATGTTGTTACATGGCCAGAGTTCACTGAAGCCTTTCGAGCTTATCATATTCCGGAGGGTCTTATGGATCAGAAGAGAGAGGAGTTCCTCAAGCTTAAGCAGGGCACTGGTTCTGTGTGTGATTATCAGCGCAACTTTAATCGTCTTGCCTGCTATCCTACTGAAGAGGTCTCCACTGATGCTAAGAAGCAAGCTCTGTTCCGCAAGGGACTGGATCCTGAGGTTCGCCATGATATCCATCTCATGCACTTTGGTAACTTCCAAGGTCTTGTTAATAAGGCTATGAAGGCCGAGAGTGGAAAAGTGGAGTATGAAGAAACTCGTAAGCGTCCTCAGGATGGGTATAACAAGGCAGGCTCCGGTAATAAGAAGCGTCGTGTCTCCGTGCCTTACAGTGTTGTTCCACGTGCTCCTTATACTCCAAGGACTTCTGGGTATGCTCCTCGTTCGAATGCTACCTCAAACAATGCTGGTGGATCAAACTATCCTTCTGCTGGCAATACATCAGGTTTTATATGCTTCAATTGTCGCCAGCCTGGCCACTATGCAAAGGAGTGTCCTCAAAAGAATGTCGCTGAGAAGGCACCACCACCAAAGAAGAATGATAAGTATCCAGGTGCTGGAAAAGGACGCCTGAACCATATCTCTGCTGAGGAGGCTCAGGAAGATCCAAGCGTCATCATGGGTACGCTTCGTATCAATCAAATTCCAGCTAAAGTTTTGTTTGATTCTGGAGCATCGCATTCATTCATGTCACAAGCTTTTGCTCAAATGCATGGGATAAGTTTTGAGGGGTTATCCGTTCCTTTATGGGTTCAATCTCCTGGTTCTAGTTGGCGTTCCACCATGGTTAGTCATGGGAATCTAATCGAAGTTGCATTTCAACTTTTCCCCGCTTCTTTGATCGCCCTCAAGTCAACTAATATTGACATCATTTTGGGCATGGATTGGTTGACCCGTTATCAAGCCATTCTCGATTGTACAACCAAGTCTATGACTCTGACTAGTCCTGCTGGCATAACCGTCAAGTATTGGACCGTAGGGTCACTATCTCCTTCAGATGTTTCTATTCCTGAAGCAGAGTTGTATGCTCTTGAAGTTTTACCTCTGTTAGAGATCCAAGATGTTTCCGTGGTCTGCGAGTTTCCGGATGTCTTTCCTGAGGAGTTGCCTGGCATGCCACCTGATCGAAGTGTGGAGTTTGTCATAGAGTTAGTTCCTAGAACTGCTCCTGTTTCTAAAAGACCCTATCGTATGCCTCCTCATGACCTTGTGGAGTTGAAGAAGCAATTAGAGGATTTAAAGGAAAAGAATACATTCATCCTAGCACATCTTCTTGGGGATGTCCTGCCATCTTTGTCAAGAAGCGAGATACCAATATACCGCGTCTGGTTGTGGATTATCACCCACTCAATGCTGTGACTATCAAGAATAAGTATCCTCTCCCTAGGATCAACGTTCTATTTGATCAGTTAAGTGGTGCCACTGTCTTTTCCAAAATGGATCTAAGGTCAGGGTATCACCAGATAAAGATCCGTAAGGAAGATATTCCAAAGACTGCTTTCACCACTCGTTGCGGTCTTTACGAGTATACGGTCATGTCCTTTGTTCTTACCAATGCTACAGCCACTTTTATATGTCTTATGAACTCTGTCTTCATGGAGTATCTTGACAAGTTCGTTGTGGTTTACATCGATGATATTCTGGTCTATTCCAAGACTAAAGAAGAGCACGCTGAACATCTTCGTTTGGTGTTAACAAAACTTCGAGAACATCGTCTCTATGCCAAGTTTTCTAAATGTGAGTTCTGGTTACAAGAGCTCGTATTCCTTGGTCATGTTGTTTCTGCCAAAGAGGTTGCTGTTATTCCCAATAAGGTCCAAACAATCCTCGACTGGGAGTCTCCTAAATCCGTCAAGTATGTCCGAAGTTTTCTCGGGATGGCTGGTTATTACCGCCGATTCATCGAGAACTTCTCCAGAATTGCAAAGCCAATGACTGATCATCTTAAGAAGGAGAAGAAGTTTGAATGGTCTGATAAGGCTAAAGAAAGTTTCCAGTTGTTGAAAACCAAGTTAACCACTGCACCCGTGTTGGTTCTTCCGGACACTAGCAAAGACTTTGTTGTCTTTTGCGACGCTTCCCACCAAGGTCTCGGATGTGTGTTGATGCAAGATGGGCATGTGGTGGATTATGCTTCCCGTCAGCTAAAACCACATGAGAACAACTACCCAACCCATGATCTTGAGCTTGCAGCTGTTGTTCATGCTCTCAAGCAATGGTGACATTACCTTCTTGGTAGTCGTTGCGAGTTATACTCGGATCATCAGAGTCTGAAGTATATTTTCACACAACCTGATCTAAATCTCAGGCAGAGAAGATGGTTGGAACTCATCAAGGACTATGATTTGGGTCTCAACTATCAACCTGGCAAAGCCAATGTCATTGCTGATGCGCTGAGCCGTAAATCTTATTGCAACACCCTGTTGATCAAACAAGCACAACCTTCTCTTCATGAGGAATTCGCTCGATTGAATCTTGAAGTAGTTCCTCGTGGATTCCTTTCTACTCTTGAAGTGAAGTCTTCTCTAGAGGATCAGATCAAAGCTGCTCAAAGGCAAGATCCTGAGATGGATACAATTAAAGAGAACATTGCTAGCGGAGTTGCTAAATGTTTCTATGTTAACAAGGAAGGTGTCCTATATTTGGGTACACGTTTGGTAGTACCAAATGGAAAGGACTTGAAGAAGATAATTCTTATCGAAGCTCATGAATCACTTCTTTCTATCCACCCTGGAGGTACCAAGATGTATCGGGATCTTCGTCAAAGATTCTGGTGGTCTGGTATGAAGAAGGATATCGCTCGTTTTGTTGCTGAATGTGACGTTTGTCGTCGCGTCAAAGCTGAACATCAAAGACCCACTGGTCTCCTGCAACCACATAAAATTCCTGAATGGAAATGGGATGAAGTTGGTATGGATTTCATTACTGGTATTCCTAAGACTCAGAAAGGAAATGATGCCATCTGGGTAATCATTGACTACCTGTCCAAGGTTGCTCACTTCCTACCTGTTCACGAGAGCATTACTGCTAATCAGTTGGCTGATCTATATATCTCTCGAATAGTTGTCCTTCATGGGGTACCAAAGAAAATCGTCTCCGATCGTGGAAGTTTGTTCACCTCAAGGTTCTGGGCAAGTTTCCAACAAGCTATGGGAACTCGTCTGTCTTTCAGTACAGCTTACCATCCTAGCACCGGTGGCCAGACCGAAAGAGTAAATCAAATTCTTGAAGACATGCTAAGAGTGTGTGTCATATATTTTGGCAAGAACTGGGAGAAATGCCTTCCTTTTGCTGAGTTCTCCTACAACAACAGTTTTCAGTCCAGTATTAGTATGTTACCTTTCCAATTCTTATATAGAAGAACCTGTCGTACTCCTTTGAACTGGTCAGAAACCTGCGAAAGAAAGTTCTTTGGTCCGGATATGATCCAGGAAGCAGAAGATCAAGTTCGTATCATTCAAGATCATTTGAAAACTGCTCAGTCTTGCCAGAAAAGCTATCATGATCGTCACCATCAACATGTTGAATATGAAGTTGGTGATCAAGCTTATCTTCGGGTCACTCCTTTGAAGGGTGTCCATCATTTCGGTATCAAAGGCAAACTAGCTCCTCGCTATGTTGGTCCTTTTCATGTTCTTTCCAAGCAAGGTAACCTCGCATACAAACTGGAGTTGCCTGCAAACTTTCCTGAGGTACATGACGTCTTTCATGTGTCTCAACTCAAGCGTTGCTTCAAAGACCCTGTATGTGGTGTTGATCACCAAAATCTCGATCTCCAAAAGGATCTGACTTATCGTGAGTATCCTGTTCGTATCCTTGATGAAGCCGAGCGCAAAACTCGTCATCAAAACATCAAGTTCCTGAAAGTTCAGTGGTCTCATCACTCTGAGGATGAAGCAACCTGGGAACAAGAAGATCGTCTTAGATCTGAGTACCCTACCTTCTTTTCTAAAACTTAGGAATCTCGGGTCGAGATTCTTGTAAGGGGGGTAGAGCTGTAACAGCCCATGTTTGCAATATATGTACTCAGTACTTAAGCATGGCATGCATCTATTTAAATCATCCAAGTAAATGCATGTGTTCAAGTGTGTTGAATTAAATGCAAACCCTACACTCTAATTTCTTTCCCTCTCTTTGAAACCCCATTCAAATAGTTTGAATTTTGAAAGTCACAAAATGTTTGGAGCCCAAAAGGATTAATAGGGCCCCTGCAATAATTCAAATATTTCTAACAAAGTTTTGTATTTTTGAATTATTCAAAAACAGTAAGTGAATTTGAAATTTCAAATATTAAATCAAAATCAGAAAAGGAAAAACTGTTTTGGCAAAAAAAAATAAGCCATCCATCGCCTTTGGGCCGAGCCCAACTCTTTCCCTTCCCTCTCTCCCTCTCCCGCGGCCCAGCCAGGCCCACGCGGCCCCGTACCGCTTTGCAGGGCGTCGTCTTAGACGATGAAGCGTTGCTTCGCTATCGCCGGCGATGCCGTCCGCCGCCGCCGCTTGATCCTCGCCGCTCGTCGCTCTGGAGCTTGGATAAGAACGGCGTGGCCACGTCCCCGACGCCCTCATTCACTCTCCCCCTCTCTAGCGACCCCTCACTCCCGTTCCCCTCTCGGACCCGAAACCTAGCTCCGTCGATCCCGCCGTCCCTGGCCTCCCCGTGCCTCGACGATGACGCCTTGAGCTCCGCCGCACTCTAGGGATCCTTTCCACCAAAGGAATCGAGGGGGGCGCAGTAAATCGTCGCCTTCGACTCATTCTTCTTCGTCACCGACGACCACCGCCGTCGCGGATTCCCTCGTCTCCGGCCTCCCCGCGCCACCACGATCACCCTATCGCCTTCCTGGTGAGCTAGTGGTCCCAGAGGACCTCTCCAACCTTCTCCTTCCCCTCTGGTTCGACCTTGCACCGTGCCCTGCCGTCCGTCGCCGTCGGGCACCGCCACCACCATGGCTCCGGTGACCATCTAGCAGCGACGCCGCCGCTAATAGGTAGCATGTGACGCGCTCGTTCGAACCCGCACATCCGCGCGTCCCATCTCGCCCTCCTCCGCCGTCCATGGCCGTTGGCCGACGCGTGCTCCGGCGAGGTCCACATGGCTTGCCTGCGTGGCTTGCTTGGGTGGCCAGGTCCCACCAGTCAGCCCATCTGGCTAGGTCTAGCCCCAGTGAGGAATGCCTGATCCCTATTTTTTGTGCGTGTGGCTGCTGATGTGGCTTCGGCCCCACCAGTCAGTCACCGTGGGTATGTCCTGTTGTGGTAACAAAAGCCCTAGGTTGTTTTATGACGTCAGCCTGATGTAATAAATTGTTTTATAATTCTAGAAAATTATTAAATATTGTAAAATTCATATCTTATTATTTATAAGTCAGAAAATACAAATAATATATCAAAATGTTCAGAAAAATAAGTTATACCTTTTTAAGCTATAATCATGCATTGCTAATAAACTTTAATGACAAGTTTAATTAGAGAACTAAATCAACCCCTCTCATGTGTTTCTGGAGTTTTCCGAGTTAGGGTTTTCAACCCTCGGAACCCCGTTTAAATTGCCGAGCAAGTTTTAGGGTTTCATTTCAACGCAATTCAACTTGTCATATAATCATCCTTCTTTTTGCATTGCATCGATACCATGTCTTGATTGTCGCTTTCCTTTCCGGTATTGGTTCTTCGCGATAGGATCTGAACCCGAAGCTGAAGTAAACAACATCGAAGATCAGTACCTGTCTACCGACGAACAAGGCAAGCGTAGCCTCTCATTCTGAACCTATGTTTTATAAAGTATATTACTTTATCGCTATGATGCACACGATTCCAAATGTGGTCTTTTGTCAGTAGCTAGTGTTACCTATCTGCTGCACTGTTTCCCTTTCGTAGCCTTATACTCCTGATCCACTGCTCCTAGCATACCTAGGTTTGGCATGTGAGCGTTGTAGAGCTCTTGTTACCGACAGCTTAGCCAAGCATAGAAACAACGTCTGATCTATTCAATGATGAATCAGAGGTGCCAAGGAAGGTAGTGAGGTAGGGGATGGTGACATCATCGAAGGAGTTAACTAATCATGCTAAGGCTTGTATGGGAGGTCACGTTGGGTGTGGTTTTTGTAGTCCCATGCTCGCCACCACTAGTAATTGAGTTCTTGCCTTTGGAACCGAGACGAGCGTACAACCACACGGGGCTTGGGAACCCCTCGACTGACTAACTTGCCTAGTAGATTCCATGAGTCACATAGTTCGGGCTTTCCATTTGGCATACGCATTGAAAACATTTTCGAAAGAGCAGGTGATGGAGGTGCATCATAACAGGTAGGGAAGCGTGGACGCGGTTGCTTGGGGTCGATGGAGCCCCTGGTGAACCAACCTCGCCTCGCATCTTTAAGTACCGGCTTCGGGATTTGACCCGTTACGGCGGAATAATACTTATTGCGTGACTCATGGTCTCGGCGAAAGCAAGGTAAAGGTCGTGGTCAACCACCCTCTGCCGGCCTTCCAAGGAAGAGGGCTAATAATTTGGCATTAAGAGTCGGTTGGTGCGTGTGGGTAAAGTTGTACACCTCTGCAGGGTATTAATCTTTTCGAAAAGTCGTGTTCACGGTTATGAACGCTTGGTGACGAGATTCTAAGATCATAGATAACTTTAACCATTGTAAAACTTGTTGATCCACGTGTGCTTAAGGATGCTTCGTCTGGGTCGAGGGGGTGATCCTAGATAGGAGGTTCTGATGAAGCTGGTGGTTACCAAGATGTGATGAACAAGATGAAGAAGTCGCTATCTTTTCCCTTTTAAAAGATTATGAGTAGACGAGCCTCTTCTCTCTCTTGTTTACAAATAAAGATTGCTTTCCGCAGAAGAAAATCTAGAGAAAGCCTTTCTAGCCAGAGCATATAGATACTAGGTTATCTAAGTCTTGCGGAGTACATTCTTGTACTCACCCTTGCACCATTGTTGTTTTTCTACAGAGGATCTGGTTGCAACTGAAGGTGGCTTCTACGTTGACATTGACGAGTAGTTGGGGGTACCAGGTAGCAGCCTGAGGACTATGGGATGGACGTCGCTTTTGTTCATGGCCTCTTAGGCCTTTTGCTAAGTTGTTGTGTAGAACAACATATTTTGCTTCCGCTGTGTGATGTAATGCTGGGTCTATGACCTCTGGTTTGTAATAACTCTAATATCTTACTCTGTTAGGAGTTTAAACTTATGTTGTTGAATCCCTGTGTTCTATAATGTTACCGAATCATACTGTGATCTTCCGGGTTTGGGAGTTGAACTTATCTTAGATGGTGATCTGAGGTTAGTTTAACCCTAACCCCGGGGGGTGCTATAGTCCCTTAGCAGCTAAACGACGAGCAATGAGAGAACCAAGATTTACTTAGTTTCATTGTTGAGCGCAGCAGCTATGAAGGCCAAATGATAGTTGGAAATATTACTAGTGTTCTCCCTACCAAGAACACTAGTGGCAAGATAGTAAGCGAAGTACCTGATGGCTGGGAGTTGTATTTCTTATCTTTCCCCATTGGGTTCTATGGTCATCATCATTGGTTATCCTGTGATAGATCTCCAACAAATCAGCGGGTTGAGCTAGAATCTTCTTCGCTGACCCATCTGTACCAAGTCCCAGGGCCTCACAAAATTTCTTCAATGTCATGGTGTATGGCCTGCCTAAATTTTGAAAGACACATCTGGCTTGAACAAGCTGTTAGTAAAAGAAAAGCTCTCCACAAATGTTTTAGTGTGCGTTGCATATTGCACGCTCTCATCCTACATATACACTACTAGGAAAAGGCCTATCAGTGGCGCATCATTTTTGGACTTCTGTGGCGCATATGGGATGCGCCACTGTTACCTCGCCACTAAAGTGTAGTTCTGTGGCGCATATTGATATGCGCCACAGAAGTCTCAAAAACTTATGTGGCGTATATTGCCAAAATGCGCCACAGAAGTCCCAAACCAGATCTCAAAGTTCTTTGGCGCATATTGCCAATATGCGCCACGGATTTTTTTTTCAAATTTAAATAAAAACCGACCAGATCTGGCCGTAGTGTGTGGTGGGTGGTGGGTGGTGGAGGGTGGAGGAGGAGGGTCGAGTACGAGGAGTTGGAGGAAGGGTTGCCGGAGTAGGAGGTCGCCGATGTAGGTGGAGTAGGAGGGGAGGGGTCGCCGGAGTAGGAGGATAAGGAGGCCGTTGGTGGAAGAGGGGTAGGAGGAGGAGGCGTAGGAGTAGGAGGCCGTGGAGGAGGTGTGCCGGAGGTGGTGGAGGCCATGACCAGGGTAGGAGGAGGAGTTTGCTGGAGAGTGGAGAAGGAGGGGAAGGGGAGGAAGAGGAGGAGAAAAGAAGGGAAGGAAGAGAAGGAGAGGAAGAAGGGGAGGAAGAGAAGAAGAGGAGGAAGAGAAGGATAGGAAAAGGGGAGGAAGAGAAGAAGGAGAGGAAGAAGGGGAGGAAGAGAAGAAGTGGAGGAGAGGAGAGGAGTAAAGGGGAGAAGGATAAAAGAGAGGGGGAGGGCACCAGATAAATTCAAAATTCGAATCCCAACACTTCTATGGCGCACATGTGAGAAATGCGCCACGGAAGTTTCTCCCCCTTTTTTATTTTTTTGCAGGAAAAATCTTCTTTCTGCCATAACTTTTTACTATTTTCGAATTTGGGGAAGCTGTAAAACTTCAAGGGCCTTCAGCATTGAAATCGAGTAGGAAATTTCGAGACGATCATTTTGGTATATTAAAATTTTTCCGACATCGTATGCAAAAGTTATGGCCGTTTTACTATCCCATGACCTTTTTTGCAAAATACATCGAAATTCATTTTTCCAATTTTCCCTACAACTATACCCCAAAATACAACTACATCTCAAAGGAAATATTTTTTTGAATTTTTTATCATTTTCGTTTATTTTTTTACAAAAGTTAAAAGGCGTTCCACGGGGGGTGGGATCTGGTTTTCCTTATTTTGTGGCGCATATCTATATATGCGCCACAGAAGTTCCAACTTCTGTGGCGCATATCTATATATGCGCCACAGAAGTTCCAACTTTTGTGGCGCATATATAGGTATACGCCACAAAACTTTGGTCAACTGAATACTGTGGTGGGTCCTACCCTCACTTTCTGTGGCGCATATGGACATATGCGCCACAGAAAGTGAGGGAGCCCAAACCCCGGTGGTGGGTCCATCTAACTTCTGTGGAACATTGTTTCCCTATATGCGCCACATAAGTGTGAAGACTTCTGTGGCGCATTGCCTGAAATGCGCCACTAGAGTTTATCTGTGACGCATGGTCACACATATGTGCCACAGAAGTTTTGTCTATCTATAGCTGGTTTCCTAGTAGTGATAGCTTTTTAGTCCAACCCTCCGAACCAAGGTTATAAAATCATCAAGAATCTCAGCAGCCCGCAAAAAGGTTAGGCAAGGAAAGGTGGAAGGGTGAGCATCCCCCTCATCTCCCTCATCGCCAAATTGCGGTGTAATGAGATCCTCATTGTATGAGGGCCTAGCTCGGGAGGATGATCTTGAAGGCCTTGCCCTCCTAGGTGCATCACTCTCAAATATTTCACCAAATGTGTGGTTGTCCATGACCTCTTTTTCTGAAATTTTTAGACAAACATCAAACCAAGTGATTTCTAAGTTGATAAATGATGAGAAACTACTATAGGAACTTGCTAGAGGACTACACATGCATCAAAATGAAATATCTAAGCATAGAACAAGCATGCAAGCTCAAATAACCTGTCACATATAGCAGCAAAATACTCAAGGTGTGCTGGCCTGGGGTGGCTCCCTAGGTCACTCCAGGTGTCCCTCTGCCCCTTTTTTCGAGGAAAAAATTATTTTGAAATTTCTGGGATTTTTCGGAAAACTTTATTTTTTTGGCCAATTTTCAGGGTATGAAAATTGATTTTCTCGCAGAAACAGTTTTTTTAGAAGAAGCAAAAGCAAACAAAAACCAAACTACAGAAGTTCTAAGACACTCTAACAAGCAAACAACTAGCAAAACCAAAGCTAGCAAAATAAAAGGCAAAGACTAGGAAGGAGAAAAGTAAAAGAAAGCAAGTATAACCACAGTGAAAACATTATTTTGTTCATGAAAATCCTTTTGTTAACAAGGTTGTCAAGTCTTGTTACCAAAACAATCTTATATGAAACAAAACTTTGCATTCCACAAGGTGATTATTCTACCTCATACTTGATAGCAATGGTCCCAATCATAATAGTTTCAAAATTTTCTTGTGGATGGGACAATATATTTATCCAACCTTGATGCTCTCAATATTTTCAATGGAATTCAGACAATAGCTTTTAGCAACCTTCTTGGGGAAATAGACAGTATGCTCTTTGTCATTAATATTGAAAGTTACTTTTCCTTGATTACAATTGATGACAGCACCTGCAGTATTAAGAAAAGGTCTCCCAAGAATAATAGACATATTATCATCTTTAGGCATTTCAAGCACAACAAAATCAGTTAAAACCAAGCAATTATGAGCCACTTGAACAGGAACATCCTCACATATACCAATAGGAATAGTAGTTGACTTATCAGCCATTTGCAAAGATATATCAGTTGGTATCAACTTTTCTAGCTGGAGTCTGTTGTAGAGAGAAAAAGGCATAACACTAACTCTAGCTCCCAAATCACATAGAGCAGTTCTAACATAATAATTCTTAATATAGCAAGGAATAGTTGGTATACCTGGATCACCAAGTTTCTTTGGAACCTTACCATTGAAGGAATACTTAGCAAGCAGAGTAGAAATTTCCTCATTAGGAATCTTCCTTTTATTAGAGACAAATCCTTCATATACTTTGAATAAGGAGGCAACTTAATAGCATCAGTCAAAGGAATTTGCAAAAATAAAGGTTTCATCCACTCACAAAACTTGTTGTAGTGTTCTTCCTCCTTTGACTTGTGTTTCTTACGAAAAGGCATAATTCTGCACCCAAGGTTCTCTCTCACTACCATGTTTCTTAGCAATAAAATGTTCCTTAGTGTACCTAGTGTTCTTAGTATGCTTTTTAGGTTCTTCCTCAACTTCCTCCTTATCAGGAGCATCATTTTTATCATTACCACTCTCATCTTCAATATCAGAGACAGATATACCATTAGGATATACAGCAGGTTCAAGTGGTTCCTCAACTATTTTGTGTTTATTTTTCTTTCTCTTAAGAGGACTACCACTACTTTCACCTTGTTGAGAATCCTGGTCAATTCTTTTAGGGTGTTCTTCAGGATATAAAGGATCTTGAGTAGCTATACCACTCCTAGTTCTAATTCCATAAGCATGTTTATCTCCTAAGGCATTAACTAGCATATCTTTTTGTACCTTAGCAAGTTGATCAAGTTGGGTTTGAACCATTTGAAAGTGTTTACAAAGCATTTTAATATCATTAGAAGTTCTTTCCACAATATCTTTCAACTCATTGATAGCTCTAGAGTTTTCCAATAAACAATTTTGAACTTGTTTATTAAAATTACCTTGTTTAACAATAAATGTGTCAAGTTCCTCTAGACATTGAGCAGGAGGCTTACCATAGGGAATATCACCTTCATCAAAGTGGAGAAAGTGTACCTCAATAGTGGATGGGTGGGGAATTGGCTTACATAATTCTTCTATAGGAGGTAGATTCTTCACATCTTCAGCTCTAATACCTTTCTCCTTTAGACATTTCTTAGCTTCTTTCATCACTTCATCATTTAATGCAATTACTCCCCTTTTCTTTGGTGTTAGTGTTGGAACTGGTTCAGGCACAACTGGTTCAGGAGTAATAGGCTCAGGTGTATTTAGCTCAGTTGAAGTCCAATCACCATAATTCTTGCTTATTTTAGCCATTAATTCTTCAGCATCTGTAGGAGTCCTTTTCCTGAAAACACAATCAGCAAAGCTATCTAGGTATGTCCTAGAATCATTAGTTATTCCATTATAATAAATATCAAGAAGCTCATTTTTAGGCAATGGACATCCAGGATGTGCATGAATCAAGGCACAGAACCTTGTCCATGACTCAGGCAATTTCTCTTCTTCTCTCTATTTAAAATCAAAAAGTCTCTACAAAGCAGCATGTCTAGCACTGGGAGGAAAATATGTTTGGAAGAAAGAAGCAATCAAACAATCAGGGCTATCAATGGAACCAGGAGGTAATCTATTAAACCAAGCCCTAACTTCTCCTTTTAGTGAAAAAGGGAAGATCTTAGTAACAAAGTGCTTGCGCATCTTAAAATCATCAGAGAATAAAGCACTCATAGTAGAAAGCTCATTCATATGAGCCACAGCACTCTCACTCTCAGTCCCACAAAAAGGTTCTTTCTCAACAATGTCTAAATAGGATAAATCAAGAGAGAAATCATAATCTTTATCTTTAATATCTATGGGAGATGTGGCAAACTTAGGATCAGAGGACAATTTAGAAATAATGGACCGTCTAGCAAGGAGACTCTTAATAGCACTAGCACCATGTGTGTTTCGGCACTCTTCAACAAATTCATCAGTAAACTCAATGTAGCCATCATTAATATCATAACTCTCTCTAGACTCAGGTGAGCTAACAGGTGTAACAGTGTCTTCACTAGGAGTTTCAGTATTTCCTAGACCAGCCATAGTAGCATCTAGGAAAGGACCTAATGAACCACTCGCATCAAGCATAGTAGAAGTAACATCATGAGTATCAAAAGCATTTTCAGATTTAGCAGTAGTAGCAGTGTGTGTAGCATGTGTATGTGGTGGTGGTGTAACAAGCTTACTTATAACATACGGTGAATCAAGAGCAACAGAGGTGTTTAGGACTGTACCTCTTCTTATAGTGGATGGTAAAATAGGAAACTTTCCATCACGAGACTTTCCCATGATGAAAGGAGTAGCATTGAACAATAATAGATCCAAGTGAACTTACAAATAAAGTTATGCTCCCTGGCAACGGCGCCAGAAAATAGTCTTGATGACCCACAAGTATAGGGGATCGCAACAGTCTTCGCGGGTAGTATTACCCAATTTATTGATTCGACACAAGGGGGGCCAAAGAATACTTGCAAGCCTTAACAACTGAGTTGTCAATTCAGCTGCACCTGGAAATAGTTCTTGCTCACAGAAGTTTATTAGTAGCAACAGCAGCAGTGAAAAAAAAGCAATAGTAATAGTAGCGGCAAACAGTAGGATATGAGCGTGGTAGGAACAGGGATGGATGGACGGGCATTGAATGGACGGGTCTAAACATTTAACTTCAAGATCTAGGGCATTGCAGATAAATAAGAATAAGCATCCAAGTACTAAACAATCCTAGGTATGTGCTCCATATATAGTCATGCGTGCTCGCAATGAGAACTTGCACAACATCTTTTCTCCTACCAGCCCGTGGCAGAGGGGCCTCTAGGGAACTACCGGCAATTAAGGTTCTCCTTTTAATAGAGCACCGGAGCAAAGCATTAACACTCCATGAACACATGTGATCCTCACACCATAGCCATCCCCTCCGGTTGTCCCAATTTCTGTCACTTCGGAGCCTTTGGATCAGGACAATGGTATGTGTACACAACTTGCAGATAAGATCACAAACAATACTATCATAATGATTCAATAATAGGTTCAGACCTGAGATCATGGCACTCGGGACCTAGTGACAAGCATTAAGCACAACAAGTTGCAACAAAGTCAAATAGCACTAATAGAGATACTAGGCACTATGCCCTAACAATTTTATTAGATTACATGACATAACTCATCCAATCCCTACCATCCCCATAGCCTACAGCGGGGGATTACTCACTCATGGATGAGGGAAACATTGATGGTTGATGGATAGGCGTTGGTGATGACGATGGCGATGATCCTCCCCAAATTCCCCGTCCCGGTAGGGTGCCAGAACGGAGTTTCTGGATCCGAATCGCGGCTTCTGGTGGTGGCGGCGCAGCAGAACTCTTTCTAGAAAAACGTCGAACCCCCCTCGGTTTTTAGGTCAAGGGGTAACTTATAGGCGAAGATGGAGCCCGAGGGGGTGCCTGGGGTGACCGCACCCTCCTAGGTGCGGCCAGGCCTGGCCCGCGCCTGGCAGGGGTGTGGGCCCCCAGGACTCCACTCCGTCTCATACTCTGGCTCCGTGGATCTTCTGGTGAAATAGGATTTTTGGCATATTTTCCGGGATTTTTCCTGATAGTTGATTTCTGCACAAAAACTAGACACCAAGGTAATTCTACTAAAAACGGCGTCAGTCCGTGTTAGTTGTATCCAAATCACACAAGTTTAGAGGAGAAACAATAGCAAAAGTGTTCGGAAAAGTAGATACGTTTTGGACGTATCATTGATATGCATCCCTAATGCCTCACAAAGAGCGTCAGGAGCACGCATACCATGCGCAGCTCCGTCTCATCCGGGTGGCAAAATATCACCACGTCATATGAATATAGGTAGACGGTCATCAATAAATCGCGGTGAACAACTCACTTCAACATGCCGAACACCAAGGCCTTGACCATCACCCAAACAACATCAGCAACAGGGGATCTTTCTGTCTTAGGCCCTGTTGATGAATAACATGAACAACATCGGCGACAGGGGGTCTCCCTATTTCAGGCCCCATCGATGCAATATGGGGGGTCCTATCTCGCCATTGAGCATCACCCTGGTTCTCACTGACGAAAATAGGATGGCAACTAGCTCGTAAAATTTGGGGACAAACCCTAGCCTCTACATCACCTCAACCAACAGCGCCCAGGAGACGGAGTCAAATGCCTTAGCTATGTCTAGTTTTAGCATGACTCACGGCTCCTTAAGCCTATGTAGAGTCCACGCAGTTTGCTGAACCAACATGAAGTTTTCATGTATGTAGAATTTCCTGATGAACGCACACTATTTCAGGTCAACCATGGCTCCCATCTTAGGAGCCAACCTCGAAGCTAGCACCTTTGCCCCAAGCTTGGCAAAGATGTGGATGAGGCTAATCAGCCTCTAGTCACCTAGGGTAGCCACATCACTACCCTTGGGCAGTAGTATTACCAGGGCCCGGTTGAGGCCCTAGAAACCGTGCCCATTCATGGTGTACAACTTGGTGAAGGTTGCCATGAATTCGGCCTTGACCACCCCCCAACAGTTTGGCGGGAACTCCGAGTGAAGTCGTTCGGTCCTGGCGCCTTACTGTGAGGCAGGTGCCTGACCACATCCCACATCTCCTCCTTAGTGAATGGGGAATCAAGGTGTGATAGGTCCTCATGATGGTACCTAGAAAGTCGAGGTCTAGCGAGTGTAGCCACGCCACCTCCGTGCCCACAAGCCCCTGAAAGTGGTTGTATGAGGGTTTAGCCATGGCAGCATGATCAACCGTTATCGCGCCCTCAACCTTTAGGTTGCGAATTATGTTCTTCTGCCGATGGTAAGATGCATGTTGGTGTAATAATGCCGTGTTGGCATCCCCCTCCCCCAACCGCCTAATCTTAGCTCTTTGGCGCGCCATTGTGTGTTCTAGGGAAGCGAGCCCTAGGTAGGTGCGCTTCAACATTGCACGAAGAGCGCGCTAGTCCGGCGAAAGTTGCCTAGTCTCCATGGCAACATCTAGGTAGTATATGATCACCCGCGCTGTCATAAGTTGCGGTTTGACCGATCCCACCTTCTTATCATCCCAGCTCATCAGCTGCCTGGTGGTGCGTTTGAGCTTAGCAACCATCCTATGAAAGGGGTCAGGGTCACCGTTGATGGCCATCCAGGCAGCCTCCACAACCCCCATCAAAACCATCCAACTTTAGCCAAGACTGCTCAAACTAGAACTGTCCCCTCCCGGCAGCCACCGGTGTATAATCCAGGAGCAAGGGGCAGTGGCCCGAGATCACCATCGAAAGTCAACTCAAGGAGCAGCTGGTGTGCATCTCCTCCCAGTCTGAAGAGCAAAACACTCGGTCGAGGCGGACCAGTGTAGGGGTCACGCGCTCGTTAGACCAAGTATAGCTCATGTCATGGAGGTAGATCTCCTTCAAGATGTAGTCATTTAGGAATCACCTAAAATGTCCCATCATACGGTGGTGAAGGTTATCGTTGTTCTTGTCCTCATCATGGTAGATCATGTTAAAGTCCCAACACAGCACAGGGGGCTCTTTTCATGAAATGTGCCACATCCTTATGTTGACAAGATGGCATGCATGATACTACGGTATGTCATTTCTCTTCTCCCCTCTCATGCTTGTAAAAATATTCATGCATGCAATAATTAACCTCTTTGGTCATAGAAAATTTGCCCTAAGTCACTATTCCAAAAACGTGAACTAACTAAGAAAGATATACAGTGCACTTGCATTTTAACATATACTCTCTCCTTCCCGAAATAGGATACGTATAGGTTTAGTCAAAGTCAAACTTTCTAAAGTTTGATCAACATGCATAAAAAAGTGTAAACATTTATAATCTCAAATCAATATTGTTAGAACCATTGTGAAATATATTTTCATATTGTGTATATTTGGTATTGTAGATATTTATATTCTTTTCAATATTGCTGGTCAAATTTTAATACAGATTGATTTTCATCAAAAGCTATATGCATCATATTTTAAGAACGGAGGAGTTCAAATCATACAGGCCCAAGCTAGAGTGGAATTTTGAAATCCTACACTTCTTTTGGAAGACAATGTAGTTATAATTTTGATAGACTAGAATGCTGGTAAAAGCAAGCTCCTGTCGCGGGAGACGAAACCGATTTGCATACCAAAGCAGAGGCATGGAAGAAACGTATCATGTCCTTAATTGCTCGCCCCACTCTACGCAATCTCCATCCATCAAGCGACCTCGATTCTTTGATCCCACACCAATTCCAATCCACTTTATTTTTTCTTTGGAATAGTATATATCTGTATATAAAAACATAACATCGCCATCAGCACATGCACGCTTGGTCCGGCGACGGGAGGCAGGCAAGCACGGATAAAATGGACGTCGCCGGCGGCCGAGCTTACGGGGAGGAGGAGGGAGAGGAGCTGGACCCGGCCGTGGAGTGGAAGCAGACCGGGGACGAGCAGGACGTGGTGGAGATCCGGCTGCCGGGGTTCAGGAAGGAGCACGTGCGGGTGCAGGTGGACAACTACGGCGTGCTCCGCGTCACCGGCGGCCGCCCGGCCAGGGGCGGCAGGTGGCTCCGCTTCACCAAGGACCTCCGCCTACCCGACGGCTGCGACGCCGACGGCGTCAGGGCCAGGTTCGAGGACGACAGGCTCCTCATCACCCTCCCCATCGTCCCCGCCGCCACCGGGGACGCCGCCTCGCCGACGACACCGTCGCCGGAGCCGTTGCCAAGAACGTCGTCGTTCCAGCCTCCGTCTTCGGTACCTCCTCCTCCACGTTTACCTCCACCCCCGGGCAAGCCGAACTTCTTCGAGCCGAAGCTCCGACCGCCGCTATTGCCGCCACCTCCACCTCCTCCTCCGGCACCGCCGGTGAAGCCCACTAGTTTCGATCAACCAAATCTCCGGCCTCCGCTGCCTCCACCCAGGGAGCCATTATCACGTCCACTTCCTTCGTTTGCGCCAAAGCCCCCAACTGTTTCCGAGAAAAAGCCCCCGCCGCCGGCGGCGAAGCCCACTGCATTCGAACCAAAACTCCGGCCTCCGCTTCCTCCGTTTCCGGCCACTGCATTCGAGCCAAAGCCGCCGGCGCCGCCGTCTCCACCAAGGGAGCCAGCACCGGCACCACTATGGCCATCGCGTCCACCTTCACGTCCGGTGACGTCCAATTCTTTTATGCCAAGGCTGCCTCCACCTCCGCCTCCGCCACCGCCACCACCACGGGAACCTGCACGGCTACCTTCATATCAACCACCTCTGAAGAAGTCCACTTCTTTCATGCCAAAGCCGCCTCCGCCTCCGCCACCACCGCCACCACGGGAACCTGCACCTGCACGGTTACCTTCATTTCAACCACCACCGCCACCTCCGACGAAGTCCACTTTTTTCGATCCAAAGGCGTGGCTTCCGGTTCCGAGGCGGAATTCGAATCACGCTCCAGTCACTGCTCCCGAGCCAACCACCGACGAAAGGAAACCTTGGGAACCTCCGGCCATCTTTACTGCCCCAAAGACGGCCGAGCCGGATCCCGGGCCATCGCTGCCATTGCCACCCCAGAAGCAGAGTACAGCCAATTTGCCTGAGCCAGAGTCCCCCACGCTGTCAGACATACCAAAGTTTCCCACGCTGTCAGACATACCAAAGTCGCCCACGCTGTCAGAGATACAAATCGCCATGGCATCTCCATCTCCGCCAGCACCACCACCGCCGCCGCCTCCACCTCTTCGTCGTCTTCCCGACGCAACAGACAAGAGCAAGAAGCGCGGCAAGGCACAAGAGGCGGCCGAGAAGGTTAGGCTGCCGTTGCTGGAGGAGATAAAGAAGAAAGAGAAGAAGAAGATGGAGGGCAGGAGAGCGAGAGAGGCGGCAAACGTTGGAAGCGGAACACCGCCGGCAGTGGGCGAGAGAAGGGAATTGGCACCGAAGCTGCTGCCGCCGGCGAGCAGGGATCCAACCTCGACGACGGAGCTGGTGGCGAACATGGCGGCCGCGGCGGCGGTTCTGGTGGGGATCGCCGTGTCCGTGTGGCACGCCATGAGCGGCGGCAGCTAGCATGCAGCTCTATGTGGTGCTGTCATAAGTCATGACCTGAATGCACTGTTAAGCATTTGATGAAGCTAAACTGGTAACTAGCTGCCCATGTACTGTACAATGTAAATAACACATGGAATTGTTTACTGTATTATGAATTTTAATGGATGTAGTATCTGTAGAAAGCAACTGTTAGAACAGGGGCATATACACTGAAAAAAGCAAATGATCTACTAATAAATGATGATGTTGTTGATAATGCAGGATGCGCAACTGCCGTCGCATATTTCTTCCACTAATTGTTGTTCTTATTTCCACACCTCATATTTTTCTACCAACCAGTCTATTACCATTTCCATTAATTGCTCAATGGAGATACAAGGTTCGATAACAGCTAAACAAGAGTCACATGAGGGAAAAGTGAAGCAGAGTTGGGGCACTAATAGGAAACCCGCCGCTGAGTGTTCGGCCTCGAACACCCACTATGGGGCAAAATCCTATTAGAACCGGCAACAGGATGAGAAGTTCAACATCCAAATCAAGTACTAATCATATTACATAACCAGGAAAGAACACAAAAGAACAGAGTTTCACACAGCAGGACACAGGTATTACAGCAATCATCAGGTGCGGTCCAGCAGCGGCACCTGAGAATGAGCACATTGAGCAGCTAGTTCCGCAGGCTTCAGCATCAGTTTTTTCGCTCCAGCCTTTCGCTTCTTGAGGTTTCCAGCATCATACAAACCTGCGCAGTTAAGTGATAAAATAAGACATTGTAAAGAGTATCACCACATGGGGCTTGACCATATAGTTGTCAAATGTTCCTTAGTTCCGGCAAGCAGCAGCCAGGATGAAAGTTAAAAAAAAGGACCAGAAGGGAATACCGCAACCAAGAAAAGTTATGCAAGACAGATTTGCTTCCATATGTAGGCAGCTAGGACTATGGCATCGATGCCATAAAAAGTTTCACCGCATTACTTTCAAAACATATTATTTATGTGTCTAAAACTTGGCAAAATAATTGGAGATAAACATTGCAACATGAAGTTCATACCTGCAAATTTGCACCACAAATATGACAATACGCAGAGCGTACAAAAAAATAAGACAAGATGCATGGTTCAAAACAACAGTGTTGAGATGCTAAAAGATTCATATTTTTGTTTGTACAACACACATGAGTATAGGATTTTTGGCTGAAAAATTGCAGGTGAGTATTTCATCATGCAATGGAGTATATTTGTGACCAATTCATCAAATTTCTTAAATCTTATATTTTAAAATTAACTAGCATGGGGGCCCTCGCAATTGCGAGGGCATCAACTATCGTTGATTTCTTTAGTGTGTCAAAATTGATCGGCAATATTAACACCTCAATAGATGCTATAAAAAATAATAAATTATATAGCCACGATATCTATATACTAAATATATAGCACATGCGTAGAGGGTAGGCATATTTGATCATCTTTTATTTACGGTGAAAGGTTATAATGGTATTTAAAAGATACTACATTAATAAACATATGTGAAATTTGTATATGAGATTAAATTTGGTATGAAGAATTAAAGTTCGAAACGTGACCTAGTCGTTAAGTTTTATTTGATGTTGTGTAAGTATGCTAGGATAAAATTTGTATTAATGAATATTTATGGTTTGCTTGATCAATGATCCTACGATGTCTAGCTCGACCCAAGAGTAATAATTCCATATCTACGTTATATAATCTTACTACCTCTTGTTTCCTGCATTAGTTGTATAAATCATTGACACTCTCATGTCGTGAAATAGATAATCTCTTAGACATGCACAATCTACCATGTAGAACTTCACCATTGTGTTTGTTATTAAATAAATCCGGTAATACCTTTTTTCACAAACTTATTTATCTTGTTTTCTTTTGGCATGTTTTAGTACTCCAACCATTTAGTACATAAAAAATTATTATGGATCAGAGGGAGTAATATATTTTACATATAAATAACAATAGCATACAATTTATTTTTTATTGTTGCAATATTATGTTTAACTATTCTTTTAACTTTATTAGTGCTAACTCTACTCTTCAACCAATTTATTATGTGTTGTTGCTCACTTGCATTTGTTGTTTGGTCTGACGTAAGATGACAACATAGATTTGGCATCTTAGTTGGTTCCCTTTTCTCTACATGATTGTAAATTCGAATGACGTGAGGTGAGGAGTATATCTCGACATATATCTCATATACATTTCAAAACAGCTATGGTCAATTAAATCTTTACAAATTATATTTCCATGCTTAGTATCACTCGTGGTTTTAGAAAAAAGTTTCGTATTATCCGGTTATTTTAGTTTTCAAGGGAATGTGTTTTGTGGTATATGTATATACATGCGCAAAACAATCTAATTTTAGGGCCTCCATGTGTTGTATATAAATATATATTTATATAAGCTTAAATCAACATATGATCGTCCATCAGTTTTGTGGTTGGCTTCACTTACATATCGATCAGGGCTTTTTTCTAGGGCCGGACAGCTTTAGAGTTAGCATCTTGTACGTTTGTTCCCAGCATAGACCACGTCAGCATAAATCTCGCCAATCGGAAACATGCGGTTGGTGTATGGCTCCTTATCTCAATTTAAAATTTTAAATATATGTAATAGATCGTATAAATCATATTGAGATTTTTTCTATCGCCAACAGTTTGCAGAGTACGGTATAAACCGTGTTCAACATGTCATGTGTTTTGCCAAACGTTTTTTCTGCTCAATACTTCATGTAGGCTAGCTGCTGGTGAGCTGGTGTCCTTGTCGTATGCCTTATGTATCTTTTTTGGAGTTCATCCATGTGGAGACGGTCATCGCCTATGTATACATGTTAATAACATGTCTTTTAATTATTCTTTTTAGTACGTGTCTTGCTGGGACTCGTCCTACAGAGAATATATAATGTATGGTATATATGGGCCGTGTCAACCTAGATTACAAAGTTACGTAACAATTAACTTTTCATTAAATCCTAGCCATAAATTTTAGATCTAATTATCAAAAATAATTTAGGTGATGTGGATCAACGTGGTGTCTCGAAAAATACTCTTATATTGCTTTTAGTATATAATAAATGCCACAGAACTCTTTATGCCATTAAAATATTTTTCTGATGAGAACTACTGGCAAAGTTAAAGATTTGATGGCCAAAACAAAGACAATCCGAATAAATAAATCTCCCAAACATAACTAGTAACCCCTCCATCCGGAAATAAGTGATTTCGATTTGTCTAGATTCGTATCGTATGTATCTATACACTAAAACGTATCTAGATACATGTGGATCTAGACAAATAAAAGTCACTTATTTCTGGCATTCAAAATCATAAGTAGTGCAATTGGATAAGTAACATGTTGAACAATCAGAAAGAATTAAAACAAGAAGCACTAGTACAAAGTATGGAAGTTTTATCGTACCACTTGCGGCGGATCCTGCTAGTTTCCGGCGGGTGGCGTGGGGGCTGTTGGCTCGGTTACAATAAAGGATGTGGTCCTGGATTCCTCTCAAGCCAAGACGATGATCTGCCGGATGTTGGTCTCCATTGATCTGGTTTTTGTGTTGTGTTCCGAAAGGCTCCGCCGGTGAACTCTATAAGTGCTATCATGTTGTGAGTTTGCTGGAAGGATTAAATTCGGTCGTACGCATCCATGTTTTACCCTGACTGGTTTCAGAGGGTGTGCTTCGAAGCTTTGTTGGCTATTATTATCATGGGGCAAGTTCTCGTTCCATGGTGCTGACGGAGAAAGTCATGAAGACCGAGATCTGAGGACAGGCAATGGTGGTTCGAGTCTGGATAGTGATGAGGAATTTGCTAGGTGACTTGTGAATTGGAGCAGTGGATGCAAGTGGGGGCGACTGCACAGGAGAGGTTCATGGTCTTACCTCTCAGGGTGAAAACCCAGGGTCTGGCCTTAATTGGTTGTGCCTGGCAATGGCCTTGTTGAAGGTATTGTTTTAAAAGCGCGGACTTTCTTCAAGGTGAAACCTAGATCTTTGATCGGGCGATGACGGTATTTATGCACTATTTCCTTCTCGGAGGCGTCGTTTTTGGAGAAGCTGGACTTCTGGTGCTGTCTTGGTGGTGATAGTACTGCTGTTTCAATGAATGGGTCACTGTAGCGGGACTTTTCCTTTTTGTAATTTTTCTTTCTTTTTTTGGCTATGTGCATCCATGTGGCCGCTATAGCAATGAGTTGTTGCAGAGGCTAGGCGTAATTGGTATCATCTATATTAATATATGCTCCTTTCAAAAAAAAATGTCTTCTCCTTTTGATCTGGCCATGCACGTTTTCACATAGATTCAACAGTAACCTGAAGGCACCTCGGATGCTTGTTTATTGCCTGCCTGACCGCATCCTTAAGGCTGGTTATAGTGGGAGTATCATAATACTAGTATCATGCATATGATACTAGTGTATGATACTATGTCTCTAGTGCATTGTATCATGTAGTAGTATCATAGTAGTGATATATTTATTGATTTGTAGAATCTCTATGTAAAATATGTGTATAAGATTTACTTGTCATTATGATTTATAGTTTTACGTGCTATAATACGGTATCTACCTATGATACTCTAACCACCTCTCTATTCATTAATTGTGATGTCATATCAGATTTTTGTCAAGTTAGCATGCATGACACACCTTAGGCTAGTCATAGTGGGAGTAACTTGAGTAGTAACATAGTCCTACATGTATTGCCAACTAAGCATTTAGATGACATGGTATGCAATTAAATGATGAGAGAGAGGCTTATGGTAACTAGCTATGTTACCATAACATCACACATTTCAAGACAAAATAAGTCTATATTGCAATAAATAAGTCTTTACATGGCACCACACATATGTTATTTTCCACTATGGAGGTAATAATTTAGACTAGTAATATACTCATGTTATAACCCTAAGTTACTTCTCACTATGACCAGCCTTATGATACTAGCATTAGGACCAGCCTAAGAGTCCGCATGTTCCACCTATCCGCCGGTCGGTTTGGTCAAGGACCACCGCCAGTCAACGTCCACACGAAGTTATCACGCTGGTAGATATTCACCTTGCAACTATTGAGGCTGCCCAGGTGCTCGATGCCTTCAAGCTGCCAGCCACTTTCTGAGTGACACTCTATAGTGAGGTTCTCGAGCCTGGGCATGGCACCTTCCTTGAACATGAGACAGAGCGCTATAGATTGGAAGAAGAAGTCCTTATTAAGTTTTGGAGAATGCTGCGCCGGGGATGATGACGCCCTCTCTGGGAATATTTTTCCTATTAATTTGCAGTCTGAGGTTCACCAAAGAGGCCAGCTGGGCAAGAATCTGGATACTATCCTTTTTCATGAAGCAAAGTCGAATTTCCAAGCTTGTGAGGTTGACGAGTTGGCTGATCCAATGTGGAACGAAGGAGAAGGGGCAATCCCGCACATGATGAAACCTATGGAGATGGCATGGAGGCGGAAACCAACCAGTCAAAACGTCAACAGGGAGCCCCCCCCCCCCCCCCCCCCCCCCCCCCCCCCACTGATGATTAGGGATTGAAGGCTGCCGAGCCTGTCGAGGGAGGAGAGTAGAGGTTCACATATGGCCACTCCATCTAGATAAGGAAAATGGAGGTGTTGGACTTGTAGTACTCCTCCCATGGTCTCCTCACGAGGGCGCCGTGGACGCTCATCTGTGATCCAAATAGAATCACTCACATTTAGCTTTAGCTCCCTTAGGTCGGCCAGATTACCGAGCCCTGTCATTCTCTCCATGCCTTCAATATCTTCTATTGCCAAGGCATCAACAGAAATGAGGGATCTCATCCTGCCTATGTCACCAACCAGCCTTGCCGAGAGTATAATATTAAATTAGGCTTTTGTTACTATTAAAAAGGTTGAAATTATATAATCTGGTTTCTGGTTGTTTGAGGCCTTTTGGTTTGGGGAAACTTCTTTAACAGAAGTTTATGAATCATAAACAAAATGTTTGCATTAGGCGTTAAGCCACTTTTCAGATTTGTACATGAATCTGATTTTCTTTCGAGTTAATGCAAGTATAGATTTCTCTCCACCTCATGGTAACCACGTCGCTTGGAGATTTGTGAACTTTTCTATAACTAATATACTGAAAAAAATTCCTATAACAAATACAGTTCATGTAAGGTCTTGAAATTTGGGTGTAAAGCATCATCCTTAACAATGCATACTATCAAGATATCATGGTCCAATTCTTACAACTTTTGTTGTAACTCGGTTAAGCATATAGTATATACCTTTTGTCTTGGAGCCAGTTCCTGAGTTGATCGATTATTTGACGCTCATCATCACACCAATGGGGCCTGTAACCTATAACTCCCAAAAATATATCTGATAAAATCTTGACCATATTTGGATTCTGAGATACTGATACAAAATCCGTGCAATCAAATTGACCTTTGATCTTTGTATAAACTTGGTTCGCAAGTGTTGTCTTGCCCATACCTCCAAACCCAGCAATGGCTATCACTTTAAGTGGTTCTGTATCAGCAGCATTCTTCCTCAGCAACTCGACGAGCTTCTCCTTTTGGGCTTGAATGCCGACAAGTCTATCGGCGCCTACATAGAGTGCCTGTAGACGAGGGTCAATATCCACAAGGCCACTAGATCCTTGTGGACAACCAATGCTGCACCCATCAAGCTTATATCTATTATGGCCATTGCTTAATTCCACAACTTGAGCCCTCGGTTCTTCAATGCGGTGGGCGATCTTGTAGCGTGACTTGAGCTTCTTAAGCCTGCGCCTGAGTCCTCCTTTCTTGGCTTCATAGCTATCGAGCTCATTGGTGAAGATGTCGATGCAATCTTCTATATCATATGACAGCTCACGCACCTTGTCACGCCAGTCCTTCTGTTGCTCATCGAGCTCCTCCAGCGCAGCTAACCTCACGAGCAAAGCACTCATGCTACTCATCTCGTGCCTCAAGAAGGTGATCTGCCTCTTCACCCCTCTAGACAGCTTGTACTTGCTCTCCAGCAAGGAGGCGAGCTTGGGCAGGAGAGTTTTTATGGCCCCGGTCACAGCGCTCGCCGCTACCCCCCGCCACCTCCATCGGAGGCAGCAGGGTTTTCTTTCCTACAGCCAAAGACGCTATACTGGATATGGGGTTTGTTAGAGGAGGAAGAAGCTAACATCTACTGGTGCCGTATGTGCACTCGGGCCGTTTCACAATTATTATTGCAAAGCTTATGAACCGTCGAATAATGTTTCAGCGTAGCATTCACAAAAGATTCTCATACCTTTGACACTTGGTGTGTGGCCCCACCATGCTAGCTGTGTGATCTGATCTGATACAGTTAGTAAGAATCAAAGGCAAAGTTGTCCTGCTTTAAAGTTTATTTATCTCCTCTAAACGCCCAATAGGAAGGTTTGTGATGCATTAACTACTGCCTCTTGACTTGTAAAATTAGTATTAACATGGGAGGGACATCATTCTCGGTTAGGTTGCCCTTGCTAAAGTAATGAAGCTTGATGTACTAGCCAACACAACCAACAGTCCAAACTAATGGAAAGTGTAAGGCAATCCATATATACACTTCAACGGATGCTACATCGGCACTCCCTAATTTTGTTTCATATAAGCTTGGATGTTTTTAACGGGACATCAAAGTTACATGTGACACATCAAAGTAACATGTCAATCAACCCACAAAAGAAAGTTATGTGTTAATCTGTAACTTGTTCTATAAACCTAATAACATTGGAAGTCAGCATCCGGGTCAATGATGTTAGCAGCCAAATGCACAATCCACTCAGTCACACAAGAATACCAAATATTAGAGATATTCAGTGGCCAATTTGATACATGAAGGACAGCAGGAAGGGGAAAGAGGAAATAGAGCCGAGGTGGGAGGGAGGAGCCGCCGGTGCCTTTGCCAGATCCAACTTGGATGCTTGATCCATGTCTCCTCCCAGGTATTTGTAGCGTGTGCTGCTCCTGAGGGTCGGCACACAGCCAGGCCCATGTTGCGGCCCAGAGGCGAGCCCATGTAGGTTAGGACCCTAACATCCCTCCCTCCTTGAAACACGGCTTGACCCCAAGCCGATATCACTAAGAACCTGCCTGGATCCCATTGCAGTCGACGGTTTCTGATATGGCTAGAGTCGCGATAGTAACCGGAGTATGTGTAGACTTCAACAATGTAGTAGTAGTAATCCTGGTAGTAGCTAGCGCTTGCACTAGCTAGTATGTGTAGACTTCAGTGAGATCAAGGTAGTACTGATGGCTGCCAAAAACTTGCTTGCAGAAGGTGGATACAACTATGGCATACCTCCCTCCTTGAAAAGGTTCTTGGGCGTAGCATGTAGTGAACCACCGACACCATACAGAACCGTCGGGATTCCATGTCGCTTTCGTGCACTGGACCAGAATTCCACTATGCTTCCTACTGGCCACACCATTATCTTGCATCAATGTTCTGCCATTGCTCACGTTAAAGGAATGTAATCCAGTCTTTATCCCATAAAAACTGAGAATGTATTGCACCACCATGTAAGACACCAAGCTGTAAAGCTCCAAATTGCTCCCATAGAATGTACCTTCACTTGCACTAGAGAATCCTGTACAGTACGGGTTCATATCAACAAGAGATGCAAGAATCGACTCAGACCACTTCAACTGACAAGGATTTATGTTGGAAATTATTCCGCTAAAAGCAGCAACTCCAATTCCACTTCTGTCCAGTTGTAGCTTTTGCAAACACACATATGAATTGCCACTCCCGTCAAGCTGCAGTCCAAGCACTGCCACTGGACAAAAACTGGGTGCTACATAGTAAAACACCAATACAGACCCCATAGCTCCTTTTGCCGTGCTTGGTTCTGCAAGTTTGTGCTCCATAACCTTTCTCGTGTCCTTAATGCCTTCTAGTTTTATGCTTAAGGTTTCTGAAATTCTGTTACAAGCAACCCCAATTGGCCAATGAACCAGTACGAGTCAGTGGCCGTTTGCTTTTACCATGCCACTTAGAGCTAAAATGCAAGCAGCCAGGATGCAAACCACTCACAACGACAGCTTGATGGAGCATGCACTTAGACTTATAGCATGATATAATAAAGCATGTGTTAATTTTGGTCGACCAGGGGGGCTTTGGCTGTAGCGACAAAGACAAATACTCCCCAAGCTGTGTAAAAAACTGATAGATTTCATCTTCGTCCGGCTGCAACATTATATGTTGTACATGTCCAGCTGCACTTTCGGACACTTGCTTCTCTTTCTCAAGGGCCCACAATAAACTGCATGTATCACCTCTCTCATGAAAAGAGAAAATTATAATGCAATAGGACGTCAAGCCAGGGTCCCGAGTCATCAGAAAATAGCCGATACAATGATACCCGCCTGAAAGTACCCGAAGAATTGCACAACAAACAAGAGTCTCGAGAATTTGAACAGCCCCAAAGTGCAAATAACAATTTTAATTTCCCATAAATTCCTGCAGTACCAACGTCGCTGTAGCTAGTTCGTAGCAGTGTGCTCTCCAGCAGCGAGTACATGCCACATATGAGTAGCCTGGAGTAGCTAGCAAACACTCCCGAGCAGTCAAATTTGGATTATCCCAGTATGTTAGTTTCTCCGAAGGCCATGGCTGCAGCTTGAAATTTGTTTCCTCTTGACAATGATTAGAACGAGGTGCCTCAATGTAGATATGGTTTTCTTGAGCTGCATATTTCAATGCTTGAAAGAACAACTTGACAGACAAGTTCAGTCCAATGAGTTTCACAGAACAGTAGTTACTCCAAAATATTTTCAGGACTGAACCTAGGACCATGTCTTGCATAGAGATTCCAGCTTCAAATTTTGCAGTAGCCAGCTGAACAGATTGAAAGTGAATAAACATTAACATATTTGACACCAAAGCAATGTCTTCCTTATACTGCCATTGCACCATGATGCTAGCCTCTGGTCGAGAGAGTGACCGTGCTCCAGGGGACAAACTCTATAGATCAGGAGGATGCGGAGGTATGGGCTTCACCCATGATCTTGTGGATGCCCAACGAATGCGGACTGGGGCAGTGTGCAGGACGCCAAGATCAGTTCTAATAACTGTTGAGAGCACATCAGGCACCCTGAACTCAGAATTGAGCGCTGGTGCCACTGTCAGCGAAGCGCCATGCTCACCCTCTGTCGAACAGGTCATGGGCGCCACATAGGTGGTGTGCATGAGAGCAGTAGGAGCGACCACTGGTACCTTCTCGGTGGTGGGGGGCTGAGCCGTGGGGTCAGTCAACCCTGCCAACGCGATGACAAGCTCGTTCGTGGTGGAGCTCGCCGTCACGAGCTCGGTGACGTCGCTGGCGGCGTTGACGAGGGTAGGGGTGTCGAAGCAGCCATTGAGCAGTGCCAATCTTTCGTTGATTCGAGCCATCTTCTCGTCAAAGACCCGCTGGTATCTAGCGTCTCTGGCTGAGAGCTCATCCAGGTATGCCTTGAGCTCGGGATTCATTGTGAGGTGTGAGATGGGAGAATAAAATGGGAATTTTTGTTGGGGAAGATGGTGATTGGCTCTAATACCAGATGTTAGCAGCCAAATGCACAATCCACTCGGTCACACAAGAATACTAAATATAACAGATATTCAGTGGCCAATTTGATACATGAAGGACAGCAGGGAGGGGAAAGAGGAAATAGAGCCGAGGTGGAAGGGATGAGCCGCCGGTGCCTTTGCCTGATCCAACTTGGATCCTTGATCGATGTCTCCTCCCAGGTATTTGTAGCGTGTGCTACTCCTGAGGGCCGGCACACAGCCAGGCCCATGTTGCGGCCCAGAGGCAAGCCCATGTAGGTTAGGACCCTAACAAATGAGCACACGGAGATCTGCGTAAAGGATGGGTTTGACTATCTCGGAGTGCGTTGTTCCAACTTCCAAGCATTGTTTGACTTCGTGTGGTCCAAGCATGAGCGCATGCAACTCATCACCTCAGCCCTCAAGTCAAGTCAAGGATATGGCAACTAAGCAAAATAATGAGTGAACATCTAACTAAGGTCACTGTGTCTACTTTTTTTATTATTGTTATTTCCGAACACTCAAAACTATGTAACAAACTGAGTTGTATGCATATTTGATGCATAGACTAAGGTGAAATCAAATGAAGCCCTAACCCCAACAATAAATCCGGTAAAGATGTAAATAGCAATGGTTAATGGTAGAAGGTGATATATGCAATACTGATATCCAAAATAAATGGTAACATTTATCAAAAATATCAAAGGAAATATGCAACCAAGGAATCATTCACCCATCTGAACAGAACGCACTACATATTCTACATAAGCACCATAAAGAAAGTAATATTTTCTTAAACTGTAGGTAGTCTAGGAATTTGCAACCTGAAGTTATGTCGTTAGTTGTTCTGATAAGATGAGTTGCCATTCTTAAGTGGACCATAGTACAAGTTGTTTGGTTCATGGTCACTAGTGCAGAGCCCCCCTCTAACACCGGTTGGGAGGGCCCTCTAACAGCGGTTCTACAACCGCTGTTGAGGGTTCGGTGTTAGAGGGGGGCCCCCTTTAACACCGGTTCTTATACAAACCGGTGTTAAAGGGTGGCGCACGTGGGGCTGCCACAGGTGTTAAAGGTTCTCTGCCGTGGCAGGAAAACGGCCTATTTATTTAGGCTGTTTTCCTGCCGTGGCAGCCTCTGCCCCGTTCTGGGCGTATTTCTGCGGGAGGGGGGAGGGGAAATCGATCGGGAGCGGTATACACATACATCGTCATCGGTACATACAAGTACATGAATAATTAAGCAACTATTATTATACACAAACATCGTCATCGGCACATACATCGTCATCGTTCATTTTGGTGGATATCTAAAGAGTTCTGCGCCAGGCGTGACGACCTCATCAAGTATGAACCCCGTCAGTTCCTCTTGAATGGCTCGTATGCGGTCAAATGGTAGGAGTTGGTCCCGCATCCGTTCGATCTGAATATATATGAAGAATAGGGTCAATATATATATAAGAATAAAACTCAACACAATTGATGGTAATAAAATAATGTTGTGTACTTTGTTTACTTACTCTAAGTTGTTCTAGTGCGGCTTGGCCCGTCGCACATATCGTGTTGCGAATGAACTCGCAAACATAGTACCCACATAAGTTATTGCCGGGTCCCTGATACGCGCACTTTACGAGAATAGAGAGTTCAATCAAAATAATAATTAATAAAGCATGATATAATGGAATTGGAAGCAGAATCAAAGAGATACGCAGACCTAGCTAGCTAGTATTACTTACATTTTGGTCTACAAATTTTAGTTCTTCTGGCCATTCACCCACGGCCCTGCCCGTGAACCTTTTCCAAACCCTGTTCGGCAAAGAAAATGGATAAAGGAGTAATTAATTACTTGTTGTCACGAAGTTGCCGATCTAGTGCGATAATATGATTGAAATTACCTCTGGAGCATCTCTCTAAAGTCTGCCCATAGCTCTTTTTCTTTTCGTAACGAGTCCATGACAAGGATTTTTCCTGAGTCGGGTTGAATGACTAGCAGAATAAAGTGGAACCTACGCACGCATAACTCATCATCAGTTACACTTAACATCGAGTAAGCCGAAACAGAATGTGTACAAGAGAGAGGGTAACAGTACTCACGAGAAGTTGTAAGGCAATAGTATTTCCCTTTTGGTTTGTTGTCTCAGTAAAGACCTTAGCAAGTAATCTTCTGTTTGCCCGGGTTTGGTTCTTACCACTTCTTCATGAACTCTATTTGGGTCAACGAACCCAATGTCAAAAGGTCCTCCTTTCATGCATTCCATAACCTTTTTCCTGCATAATAGTATATACATATATGGTGAGCATATATATATACATGCAATTAATGAAGTGAATGAGATGAGATAGAAAATACAGAAATAGTACTTACACACAATAAAGGCTGATGGCAGCTTTGTCGAGTTCCTTCTGATTCAATAGAAAATGCAAGTCTTGAATGTTGAAGTCGATCTCGTCGTCTCCGCACAAGAAAATCTCATCTCTTATATGCGCCGTGATCCATTCTTCCTTTCTCGTCTTGCAGAAATCAAGGTACCACTTGTGCAATCTTCGCATCTTTGTTGGTAGATTCTTGAGCTCCTCTTTCTTGACGAGATTCTTCCCATACTTCCATGGCTGTATGGGGTTGGCATCGCATTTGGGCAAGTTGTCTCCCATGATGTTCAAGTATGCAATGTAAGTCATCCCTATCTCATTGGCCTTTCTGTGTAGCTCTGCCTCGTAATCATTTACGGGAGGAGTGTCCCGTGTGTCGAACACTTGGAGCGGGGCGCATGATTGGTTTTCCTGCTCTCCGAGCATGGGAACTGTTTTCTGGGGTGCCGCACGACTGCTACTTTCAGTCTCCCTACGGCGCCTTGCATCCGCCTTCAAAATCTGGCGCTCGTAGTCCGGCACAAGTGGGGTTTCAAGTTTCAAAAGATTATTGTAAAACTTCTCCACCACCGCCGGATCTATTTTCTCCTTTGGCTCGGCCCGTCTAGGTGCAAAGAATTTCTTGACCTCTTCTTCCGAGATCCTATTGGTCTCCTCGTCGCTGCGATTCCACGGTAAAACCGGCAATGGCTTGGCGGAAGGCTGCGGGACGTAGTTTTTTGAACTCTTTGGCGTACGGTTTCCTGCGGATTTCTTTGTGGCAGTGCTACTGATGCTCTTCGTGGCAGTGCTCTTCCGCTTACGCTGAGGAGATGGCTGAAGCGTCGGAGATGGCTGACGGGCAGGAGATGGCTGGCGCGCCGGAGATGGCTGCCGCGCAAGAGATGGCTGAAGCGCCGGAGATGACTGCCGCGCAGGAGATGGCTGAAGCGGCTCAGACTACTGACGCTCCGGAGACGGCGGGGGTGCCAGTGGCCTCCAATTTGGAAGCACGATGTGTTCCTTCTTCCAAAGAATGGTTGTTTTCACTGCAAATTTGAGTTGAGTTTCCCCTTCACCTGTAGCATGGTCAAGCTGTGCTTCCTCATATTCCTTCACAACCTCATCCACCCCGACAATAGCATAGCCATCTGGAATCGGTAGGCAGTGGTAAGTTCCACCAGCTACAGGAGGTAAGGCATAACCGACAGCCACCTTAATGGATAAGCCCATTAATCTCACATGCAGCTCGGCGTGTTCGCTCTCCGTGATCTCATCCACGGGGTATCGAGGACCCGCCATTTCAAGCGTGGGCTGCACGTTCTCCGTGGAAGCCACGCTGCTTTTCCGCGCAGAGTCTGGGCCACCGGCAGCTTCCAATGCAGGCTCTTCGTGCCGCTGAGATGGGCCGGTAGCTTGATGGATCTGTTGTGCATTCACTTGCGCCTGCAGCGCCACAAGTGCATGTTCTATCTGTGTCATCCGCTCTGTACGCTCTTTTTCTTTTCTGCCGCGCCATCTGTAAGAGTCGCTCCACTCGGCAAACCCATCCTTCCACGTCATACCCCTGTGCCTCGTGCATGTCCAGTGTGTTCTTTTTTACCGATGGCGCGTGTGAGCTGGTCATTCTCTCTGTCGGGATGGAAGGTCCCGACGGCTGTTTCCTCGTATGCCGTGATGAGTTCAGTGACGGGTTTGGCAAGGAGTGTTGGGAAGATACACAATCCTGTTTCTGGGTCCAACCATGCCCCGATTCCGTAGAACCAAGTCTTTGCACGTAGGTCCCACCCTTCTGTCTAGGGCGTGATCCCTCTAGCGCGCAGGGCCTTCTCAGCTTCCTCCCACTTAGGTCTCTGAGATATGTAGCCACCTGACCCCGTCCTCTGGTGATATTCCTTCTTCTGGGCATTTAGCGTATTGGTTTCTGACCTCTTTTTAGCTATAGCACCTTCCTTATATGCCACAAATTCGGGCCAGTGAGGTCTTATCTTCGCATAATATGCGTCTTCGAAATTTGGAGTCTCGCGAGCTTTGACAAATTTGTTCAATTTTGTCTTCCAGTTGCGGAAAGCGCCAGCCATCTTCTTTAGAGTCCACTCTTTGACCTTTTCCTTTATAACCGGGTTGTTTTCATCCTCCTCTAGCGGAAGGGTGAAATTTACCAACAACGAATTCCAAAGCGTTTCTTTGGATCTTTCATCGACAAAGGTACCGTCGCCCTTCTTTGGCTTATTCCAATATTCAATTATGATTGGGATTTGGTCCCTAACAAGAACTCCAGCCTGGCGTACAAATTTGTCTGTGGCCTTCTTGGGCTCCATCGGCCTGCCATCAACACGGACTGCTTCGATCATGAACTTTGCACGATCTTTTAACTGATGGCTCGCGCCTCGCTTGCTCTTTTTCGTAGAAGAAGATGGTTGCTGACTGGTCGATCCAGAGGGCTAAAAGAAGAAAGAAGCGTTAATTAATACATGTAGAAGAAGATTGTTGGTGGAAGTCAGCAGAGGCTTAATCAATGCATATACCTCGCCGGACTTTGTAATCACTAAATTGCGTTCACTAGAGTCTTCATCTTCTCCATGACTACTTGAGCTGTCATCATGTTCCTCCAAGTTCAGATATTGTGAGGTGTCCTCATCAATAATGTTCTCCATTATTTCTTCTTCTTCAAGGTTTCTACTAAGTGGATCCATAGTTTCTAAAACAATAATATTATCTAGAGTAAGAGTGTAAACATTCAAGTGGACTTGGATTCATACACAAATATACATATTATTCATACAAAAATACACAAATAAATACACAAATGAAATTAAAACCCTAAGGATGCTTGATCATTTACCCTTCTCGTTCTCAGGATGCATAGGCTCTTCAGGGGCTTTCAGACGTTGCTGGTCCTGCCGTGCTTCCGGTGTATCTTTTGTCTTCTCATACACTCCTAGAAAGCCTAGCAGGTTCACACAAACATTCTTCGTCACGTGCATCACGTCGATTGAAGAGCGGACCTCTAAGACTTTCCAATAGGGTAGGTCCCAAAATATAGATTGCTTCTTCCACATGGGCGCGTGTCCGGCATCGTCATTCGGAACAGATAGACTGCCAGGACCTTTTCCAAAGATTACTTCTAGGTCCTTGACCATACCAAATACCTCCTCACCGGTACGGAGGACAGGCTTCCTCCGGGGTTCTGCTAGACGTTTGAAATGCTTGCCTTTTTTTCTTACTGGATGCGGGTTCGGAAGAAATCAGCGATACCCTAGGTTTACAACCTTCTTACATTTATCCAAATATACACTTTCAGTCTCATCTAAATAGTGTGTGCATGCATTATATCCCTTGTTTGTCTGCCCTGAAATGTTACTAAGAGCAGGCCAATCATTGATGGTTACGAAAAGCAATGCTCGTAGGTCAAATGGCTCCCCTTTGTGCTCATCCCACATACGTACACCTGGTTTGACCCACAGCTGTAAAAGTTCTTCAACTAATGGCCTTAGGTACACATCAATGTCGTTGCCGGGTTGCCTCGGGCCTTGGATGAGCACTGGCATCATAATGAACTTCCTCTTCATACACAACCAAGGAGGAAGGTTATAGATACATAGGGTCACAGGCCAGGTGCTGTGACTGCAGCTCTGCTCACCAAAAGGATTCATGCCGTCTGTACTTAGACCAAACCTTAAGTTCCTTGCGTCACGTGCGAAGTCCGGGTACTCTCGCTCGACTTTTCTCCACTGTGACCCATCAGCGGGGTGTCTCAACATCGCGTCTTTCTTACGGTCTTCCATGTGCCATCGCAACAACTTGGCATGCTCTTTATTTCTGAAGAGACGTTTTAATCGTGGTATTATAGGAGCATACCACATAACCTTGGCGGGAACCTTCTTCCTAGGGGCCTCGCCCTCAACATCGCCAGGATCGTCTCGTCTGATCTTATACCGCAGTGCAGTGCATACCGGGCATGCATCCAAATTCTCGTACTTCTCACCGCGGTAGAGGATGCAGTCATTAATACAGGCATGTATCTTCTGCACGTCTAATCCTAGAGGGCAGACAACCTTCTTTGCTTGGTATGTACTGCCGGGCAACTCATTATTTCTTGGAAGAAGATTCTTCATTTTTACCAACAACTTTGAAAATGCGCTGTCAGTCACACCGTTCTCTGCCTTCCATTGCAGCAAATCCAGTGTGGTACCTAGCTTTTTGTGGCCATCTTCGCAAGCTGGATACAACAATGTTTTGTGATCCTTTAACATCTGCTCCAGCTTCTCCTTCTCCTTTTCAGTTTCACATTCTTCCTTTGCATCAGTAATGGCCCGACCAAGATCGTCATCAGCGGGCCCATCTGCTCCCTCTTGATCTTCATTGTCTACCCCCGTTGCAGTATCATCATATTCATGATACATATTATGATAGTTGTCATCATCCTCTTCTTCTTCGTTGTCTTCCATCACAACCCCTTTTTCTCCGTGCTTGGTCCAACAATTATAGCTGGGCATGAAACCGGATCGAAGCAGGTGGGCGTGAATGGTTCTGGTATTTGAGTAGTCTTTCTTGTTCTGACAGTGAACACACGGACAACACATAAAACCATTGTGACCACGGTTTGCATTAGCCACAACGATGAAATTTTGGAGGCCCGTAATGTACTCGGAAGTGCGGCGGTCACCGTGCATCTATTGCCGGTTCATCTGCATTAATATGTAGTATATATCAAAAATTAATAGGGAGATGACCATTTATATATATAGTACATCAATGACACATGAAAGGATAGTTGCCGACCTCGACCGAGACGGAAAGAGCAACACAAAAACTTATTTTGAGCTCTCGGGCATTTCACCGAACACCTCTTGTGCATATGAAAAAAACACAAACTAGCACTCTTCACACCCTCTTGCTAGGCTCCAAAATGAGATAGTGAAAAAATGAAAGAGTGGGGTGTGTGTGTGGGCTGCGGTGGTGTCTTTATATAGCCCCCCCCTTTAACACCGGTTCATGCCACGAACCGGTGTTAAAGGGGGGGCTGCGCGGGCCACTGTTGTAGGGTCACGAACCGGTGTTAAAGAGGGGGGCTCCTTTTTTGCCGCAGGGGCCACGCTGGTACGGCCCCCCCTTTAACACCGGTTCGTAGAAGAACCGGTGTTAAAGCTTTTTTTCTGGATCAACAAAAGCCATCGTTTCCACTAGTGGGTGGTGGGTGGCTTTGAGCCCTCTAGTAGTCTAACGTGAGTGGTACAACAGAAGTGCGCCCTGAAGAATGGGAGGAGATAAAGATATACAGGGAATCCGGAGATAATATTCTGCTTTGGTTCCTTCAGAGAAAATTTCCTCTTTAAATTAGAATTCTAACAATGCAATATCTACTACAACACCAAACAGATTAAATAGCTAAAATGGAACTAATGAAACGTGTAGTTGTGTTTATTCTTCTCCTCCATATAACTTATATTGAGATATAAGTACTAGCTTATCGCTAAGGCTAAGAGGATTTAGGTGTTCTTTGTGATGATAAAGGTTGGCATGGCATCTCAATTCTCACACATCAAGAGATCTTATGACCGGACTCAAGGATTTGCACACCATAGTTTCCTTGAGACCTTGGAATTATAAATTTATAACAAGCGGAACTGAAGTCCATCTGATTTATTATGTTGAAATAACAAGTGCATTCTCGTAAATTAGGAAATATTATAGTACTCTGTTTGGATGTAGGTATTAAACTGTTAGAGCTGAAATGGGGGTCCAATACCAAAACTAAGTGGAAACGAAAATGATCCTCGGGTGCAATTCCGTTGTTTGGATGCTCATGGAAATGGCAGCTGGAATCAAAGAGAGAGTCAATTCCAATCTATGTTTGGATGTACCTAAACTTGAATTGTAATTTTTTCAGAGTCTATATATTGTGAAGTGTTGTATTGTATGAAAATGAATTGTTTACAACACTGCATATATTGTAAATTGTAATGATCATGTATTACTTCACAATAAAAATCATGAAAATTATTCATAAAATGTCCATAAAATCTGCAATTATTAAAAAACATGAAACTGTTGTAAATGTACATAACAGCAGCAAAGTTCACAGGACATAAAAGAAGCCATTAGCATATCAGCAAGCCTGACGTAACACAAATCACATAGTTTCCAAGTTCATGCATAAACACGTTGATAAACAACGAGCCTTACATAAAAAAAATACTAACATGGTTTCCAAGTGTACCGAATGCATAATTGTCATAATCCTGGTTTCAATCGGCCAGAACAGCTAATACAGATCATAGCCGAACGAAAAAAAGACCGTTCCCTCGCGTCGCTCCCTCCAGGGCGACGGGGGAGCCAAACCCCAACCCCCCGCCGCCACCCCCCAATACCACCTCCCCCCTCGTCGCCCCCGGAGACGGCCGCCGGACGCCGTGCATGCCGCCGGTGAAGGGGGCGGCGGGGTTCGTTTTCTTGTCGTCTGGCGCGGTTCGGAGGGACGCGACGCCTGGCGGTGTGCGGCTCTTTCCTCGCCGGCGCGCGGGGGGAGCTTGGCGGCGCAGTGGCCCTCGAGCAGCAGCAGGCGGAGGCGTGGGCCGGCGACCCCTGGCGGCGGCAGTGCGTGCGCAATTCTGGGCGGCGGCGGCGCGGGCATCCAGGGGCCCTGGGCAGCGGGCGGCCGTGGTGGTCCTGGCACCGGGGAGGCCAGCGAGGAGCGGGCCGCGGAGGGGCTGTCTGGCCCCGCCCAGGTCGGGTCCGGACCTCCGGGTCTGGGCCCTTCCAGGCCCTGCTCTTGGTTGAAGATGGTGGGCTGCGGCGAGGCCACGTCCGCGGCTCCTCTCGCGGCGGTGCTCTTCGGCAGGCGGCGCTCCGGCGGTGGTCTGGATGGCGGCGGGGCGAGGAGGCTACTGGTTGGTGGCGGTGGTGGCAGGGACGAGATTGGCGGTGGCCCCAAACCCTAGATCTGGGCTCTTTGGGCCTGGTCTAGGTTAGGGCGGGCTAGCTAGATCTCAGGCCGCTACCCTGGTTGGTCTGGGAACTCTTCGGGACAGGAGGAGCGGCGATGCCACTACGTCTGTTGCAGCGCGGCGGTGGTAGCTTCATGGGCCCGCTTTGGGCTCAGCCGGGCCTAGATTGGCCAGGTATGCTTCTGCGGCTGTGTCCGGTCTGCTACCGCTATAGCGGTGGAGGTTGGTCCCTCCCACGTGGCAGCGGTGCCGCTGTCCCTTGTCTTCGACAGGGTTTCTTGGTCTGGCCAACCTCGCGGTGTTTGCCATGGTGAGATGCCAATGAAGATTGCAAGACCGTTTTGGCGCGTGTTGGTGGGCGGCAAGCTTGGTGAAGTGCAAGAGTTGGCCGGGGTTGTGGTTTGAGGGGCCGGGAGAAATCTTGGCCGGCTCGGCTGGCTCCGACGCGGGGACATCTGCGGATGCCACCTTCCTTCTTGAAGGGCGTCGGATGTACCTCCCCCTATTCCCCCACGTGTACCGGGAGAAATGCTAGGGGAATTCCGGGAAGCAACGTCGTCATCGTCGCCATCCTTCTTGAAGGTGTTGCTTGGTACACGGCAATTCGGAGGCATAGGATCGGGGGTGGGATTTCTTCGGGGGGCGCAGCGATCGCGAGTCTTTGTCGGTTGTCGATCCGGCGTTGTTGTGCATTTTTTCTCTTTCTTTCTTTTATATTTTCTCTTGGGCTTCTGCTTGTGCTGTTCGGCCCCAGCAGTGTTCGGTCATCCTTTGGGCGATGTGATGTCTGGCCCAGCAGCGATCTCATCTATATGCTTTATTTATAAAATAGGGCGAAAGCCTGTTCCGAGAACAGCTAATACAGCCCTAGCGAAAGAAAAATGCAGTGACAGGTAAGCTTTGTTTCAGTTTTGGGGATTTAGGGGAAAAAAAGAAAAGAATGGCAGGTGTTACAGAGGCCGAAAGATTTGATTCGATCACTTTGAGACCTGCATTCAGTATTTGTTTGTGGTCTGAAATCATCTAGTATCTGCTTTTGCAACACAAAGACTTAGTATCTCAAAGCTGAGACAGAACCAACAGACCGCGTGTCAGTCAACATTCTACTCCCTCTGCCAAATATGTTATTTTACGGCGGCTGATGCATGAGCATGCCATGGGGGTAGAATAAACAAAATCTGAATCAACACGGGCACATAGGAGAAGGAAAAACTGTACGCAACCCAACAATTTGGTCACGATCGCGAGTTTGCAGAGGTGGAAAAAGGGCTGGCTTCAGTCTGGCGATTTAGGGCTTAGAGGGGACTAGGGTTTTCCTATGGCTGCTCCACTGAAGGGAGTTGGAAGAAGAAGGGGGTGAGGGGGGGCCCTACTGGCATGGGGCGCAGGCGGAGGAGGCCGGCCTCCATTGGAGTTGCTCTGCACAGGACATGGGGCCGCATCGGCGAGAGGTTGGGGGCGAGAGGGGGGATAGGGACGAGGCACTCTACTGGGGGCAGAGCCATGGCCGGAGAGAGGGAGGAGGATGGCCAGAGAGGCGCGCGCGTACCTTGGGCCTCGCACCATCTATGTTGTACTTCTGTTTGTCGTGCTACTTATTTTACAAAATAATTCTTTCACCTTACTTTTTTTTTGTCTATTGCAGTTTTGTTGTTTAGCCCTTGGTGTTTCCAGGTTTTATACATATTTCGTCGCTGAGTTGTGAACTTAGATAAAATATTCAATAATTTTTGTTTTCATTGAGTTTCTATAAACTGCATTAAGAAAGATTAACCAACAATGTTTTATTACATATTCACAGCAAATTTTCAAGTATATCTAGATTCTTTTTTTTGCAAATTAAATGTGTCGAGATTCACATAAAATTCATACAAGAATACCATAATATTCACATGACATTCTACACCTGTTTCTGCCAAAAAATCATACATGATTCATATGATTTTTCCGAAGATTATCAAATCTACTAAGTTTGATAGCAAATCCGTACAAGATCCGTCAAAAATTTGACAATACGTGCAAGATTCAAAGTGGTTTTATATACTATCCGGTCTAAAAATTTGACAATATGTATATGCTTCATAGGATTTATACATCATAAAATTTGATACAAATTCATAGAAGATTAATAAAGATTTATACAAGAATCACTCCTAATTCAGAACAAAATCATATTAACTAGATATGGATTTTTTCCATGCACGTTTCCAACATCAAATTTTCGAAGATCCATCAAAGATTTATCCAAAAAATGAGAAAACATTAGCTCATTCGAGATCCACTCACAAGATACATGGAAGAAAATCAAGAAAAAAATACATGGTAGTATCCACCCGATACATGCATGATAGAATCACAAGTTACATGGAAGAAAATCAAGAAAAAAGGAGGGGTAGTATCCACCCGATACATGCATGGGAGAATCACAAGATACATGGTAGTATCCACCTGTTTCATACAGAACAAAAAAAACCTGTCCGAATCAAAATCACAAGATACTTTCGACATGCAACATGATTCAGACAAGATTGAATAGATCCACAAAAAGAAAATCACAAAAAAAATACATATTGTATCAGAAGATACATAGAAGAAAAGGTCAAGAAAAAAAAGGAAATGGAGGGGAGGTCATACCCATGCCCTACAGACCTAGATTTGGCACATCCATGGCGACCTAGGAGTGGAGCTCCTGGCGAGGGGTGGCCCTGCCTCGGCTTCATCCTAGCCTGGCCATGGCTAGGATCCTGTCGCCAAGAAGGAAGGGAGGGGAGGAGGTGACGAGGGAGAGCGCGGCCAAGAGAGGGGCGCATGCACGAGGGGAGGAGGAGGCGCGCTGGGGGATCTCGGGGGAGTCGGCGCACGGGGGGAGATATCGAGGGAGGCAGGGGTGACGGCGGTTGGAGAGAGAGGGGTGTGGGGAGAGGTGCGGGAGTAGGGTTTGCGTCAGGGGAGATACGGGAGCCGTGGGAAGTGGTGGCCTCCTCTGCATGCGACCAGCGGGAGTAAATCAACTTCCCCAGGAGCTAAAACGTAAAAAGATTAGACCCTTTTTGACTAGTAGACTTTTGCACGAATCTTGAACTAATCGACGACTATGATGATGTCGGAGGCCAACTTACGCTAGAAAAATCCGCGTTGCGTCCTTCCCGCGGCCGCCTTTATTTTCCTTTCCTTTTTTGGAAGAGCAACTATGTCCTAGTTCACTTCGGAAAGTCGGTTTAAAAAACTTATAAGATTTTTAAAGGTTAAAGCTAAACTAATTTAAAACCCTCATAAAAATTTGAAACCGGGAAAGCTGGATAGGGCGGTTTCTAAAACTGAGACTGTACCGGATACGTGAAACTGCTACTTACTGAAATTTCTTGTTTCAGTATAGTGTAAATTAGTGCTAGTAGTTGTACTGCTCGGATATACCCTAAAATAATCGATTCTCCCAATAAAATGTGTCACGTCGGTCCATCTGTCATTATTAGGCCATTTTTTTAAAAACATTTTTCTTCTTTCTTCTTTCTTCGTCTTTTTTAAACATTATATATTAGGTCTGCAAACCGTCTCATTAAAACCTTTTAGTCCCTTTCGATATGCTGGTAAGAAAAAATAGTGCGTCTGAAACATCATCTCAGAAAAGAATTACATCATTTATTAAATAGGATTTAATAAATCTAGAGGGATCATGATCCCAAAACACACGGAAACCTTTGACTCAAAAGTATGTTTAGCAAGGAAGTGTGCCAAAGTATTTGCCTCCCAGAAGCAGTGATACACCTTAATCTGGCCGATCCGATGAGAAATAGCGAAGCACTCCGTCAAAATTGTCGTGAATGGACTCCAGATCTCAATAACATCATTTTCTATCATGGTTAAACATACAAAAAATTATAGTTGCAGCTAAACACTGGCACCCTACCAACCACCAGCTATGGAACGGTGCCGGCGGGCTATTCATGGTTGAATGCCAACGACGGGAGTGACGATGGCAGGGTGAGTGGAACTGGAATTTCCTTCTGCCATAGTATAATGGTGGTTCTTGATAAACCAAAGAAAAAGGTCAAGCGTGTTGTAAAGTTATAGTACTATAGGCTACTTTAAGGTATAGTGAAGAAAATCTAATCATATAATAGTTTGGGCTACTTTCATGGCGTCTTCTTGGATTTCAACGAGTTTGGGCATTCTGATGGGGTCACCGGAAGATGGCGAAGAGAGATCGCAAGCTGCAAGCGAAGGGGCATGAGTGCCTTCGATGTGCCGCCACCGTCGTCAATACATGGAATCGCTCGCTGTCGCGTGGAGTCACCTCACCACCGCCTGGATTTTCCCTCTCCAGAGCCTTGAGCCGCCTCCACCACGCGCATGCCATCAGCACTCAGCAAGTTATCTTTCCAAATCCCATCCCTTCTCTCCTCATAGTTGATTGTTGCTTGCTTCCCTCTTTCTCTCCGTCATTTCCACTCCTCTCTCTTTTAATCTCTAGAACTCAAATTTTTTGTATGTATACATTCTTTTATGGGATTTATATTTTTCTGTCCCTAATTCGTTAGTTGTACTCAGTTTTTCCAGCCATTTAACTTTTTCTCACTTTTCCTCTCCCTCTATTCTAAAACCCTCACAGGCGCTTGGACGGAGGGATGCCGTCAGGTCAAAGACTTGACTGTTACATGCTGACTTGTGGGACCACGTTGGGGTGAGTCGTGCATTGAGTGTTATGTTCGTGGCCTCGACGGTTACATGTTAACGGGTGGATCCGTGTTGGGACGGGTCCTGCATATGTGGTGACGGGTTAGGACGGGTCTTGCATATGTGGTGAAGGTTGGGGCCGCATGGATACACGCCGGACCGGTCATTCTCGCTCACCCAAAGCATTCGCTTCCTCTCGAGCCTGAAACAGCTCCCACACCGCCCCTCCGCTGGCCCGCCATCGTACCCTCCTACCTTATGTCGTCCTCGGCCCCCCGAGTTGCCCCCTCCCCCTAGCCACAGAGCCCACTCCACCCCTAGATCCGCTCCCGCCCCCGCTAGATCTACCACTTTCGCGCAGTATACAATGTCGGCTGGTGCACCGGTCCTCCCCGTCGAGCACGGAGACGATTGGGTAGAATCAGAGGGATCTAATGCTTGGATTCCATCTAGGTAAGCATCGTTTCCCTTTGTGTATTGATCATAGGCAGTATTTGAGCACGAATCGCTGGTGCTCAACTAACTACCTTGCTTTTCAAATAGGATTGATCCAACGCTAGCATTTCGGCTGGCGGTTAAACTGGATACTAGCATAATTTGTGGTTGTGAACAGTATGTCTCTGGATTTTACTTTCTATCGGTGGTTGCAACCTCCATAACTCTCAGAGATTGGAAAGATAAAATCTATTCTAAATTCTTCTGGAGCAATGGCGATTCAGTTGATTTGCAATATTTCAACATTAGCGAGCAAAGATTGCTCCCACTAACTAGCAAAGCTAATCTGGTAATGCTTTTCTCTTTGAATGCTGCCAAACGTTTAGGTCATATTCGTCTCCATGTACAACCTAAATTTGAGCACACGGGAAAGAGGGTTAAAGCATCATCTGGTGGTCAGACATCATCAGGTGGTCGGGCATCATGTGTCTCTGCTAATAGTGTGTGCCCCCACGCTCCTTGTAGGTCCACAACGGTACCATCTGTTCGCACTGCGAGTGTAAGCCAAATCGCTCGTGCGGACGATGTGAAGGACGAAGTAGAGCCTGATGAGGGAGCGCCTCCACTAGATGATGATGATTAGTTGATGTTTCCTGAATTGGTAGATAGATTCAGCAAACAGACACTATAGGATCAATACACAGAGGAAATGGCCCATGGTGCCAGATTTGATGACACTGATGACGAAGAGAACGATGAGAACAATGACAGTCTCGTTTTAGCCGAGTACGATGGTGAGGACTTGCCAGTAATTGAGTGGTATAGGGACAATGCTAAGATTTCAGAAGCCAGCGTATTTGAAACGATGCAGAACTGTCGTAATGCCCTTACTACATATTGCATTCGCACCAATAATGATTATAATGTTATTAAGAGTGAGCCAGCAAGGTTCACAGTGAAGTTCCCATACAAGAGGTGGAGTTGGAAGATACATGCATCCACTATGCTCAGGAGAAGTTTGGTTCAGGTATTACAACCAGTTGTGTATTTTAGATCATTGTGTAGAGTTTGTTAACTGTACCTGACATTTTCATTATGTTTCAGATAAAAAGTAATTGGTTCGAACATTCTTGTCCACCTCAAGGGGGACTACTAAAGGACAAAACAAAACTAGCAAAGACTAGGTGGTTGGCAGATGTAATCATCGATTGGATGAGAGCGAACCCATTACTTGATGCAACAACGCTCATAAAAGAAGTTTATAAAAAAGTTTAATATTATAGTACCTTACATGAGGATGTTCTATGCAAAGTAAATGGCTCTTGAGAGGTTCAATGGTCCATGGAATGAAAGTTTTTAGTTGCTTTACAGCTCCAAAGCTGAAGTGGAGATGGCTAGTCCAGGTAGTGTTGTACAGATAGACAGGCATAAAGTTTAGTACAAAATAAGAAGGAAGACAATGGAGAAGGAGTGCTTTAGAAGGGCTTTTGTTTGTTTCAAAGCTTGGTGGCAAGGGTTTCTGGGTGGTTGTAGGCCTTATTGGTTGTGGATGCAATAACTCTTTATGGCACATTTAAAGGACAGCTAGTAGCTGCTACTGCAGTTGATGGCCATAATTGGATGTTCCTTGTTGCTTATGGAGTTTTGGAGATTGAGTCATAGGAAAGTTGGACTTGGTTTCTGGAGAATTTGCGCGACCTTATAGGTCATCCACCAGGACTTACTATCCATACAGACGCTTGCCAAGGTTTGGAGAAAGCTGTAGAAGCAGTATTATCCGGAGTGGATCATAGGGAATGTATATGACACTTAGTGCAGAATTTTACAAAGAAATTTAAGTGTAAAGTTTATACTAACAACTTATGGCCAGATTTATACACATGCAGTTTGAGGAAGCATTTGTATCATTTGAAAGTGTTGTATAAACATAAACCTGTGATGAAGGAGTACTTGGATGCACATCATGAAATGGAGTGGTCAAAAGTCGATTCAATAAAATTTGCAAGGTAGACTATGTAACAAATAACATTGCAGAGAGTTCCAATGCAAAGGTCAAGTCATTAAAAGGGCTTATGATGTGGAAAATACTGACAACCTATGGCCAGCTCTTGAGATCATGCTATTTCAGCCCTCCTGCATCACCTCAATGATGATTTTGCTCTCAAGGATCTCAGTGACCTTCACTTTTTCTTGGGTATTGAAGTCAAGCACACCTCTCATGGACTATTATTGAATTAAGAAAAATATGCTCATGACTTATTGGCTCGTGTTGGCATGACACACTGTACTCCCTGTCCGACACCACTCTCTAGCTCCGAGAAACTCTCTCTTTCGGATGGCACTCCTCTTGGCTCTGATGACAGTACACGTTATAGAAGTATTGTGGGGGTCTTCAATACTTGACATTGACTCGTCCCGACTTATCCTTCTCCGTCAACAAAATTTGTCAGTTTCTCCATGCCCCTACTACCACATATTGGGCGACTGTCAAGAGAATCTTACGCTATGTTCAAGGTACAATTAGCACTAGTATTACTTTTGAGAAATCACACTCTACACTTCTTAGTGGCTTTTCAGATGCGGACTGGGCTGGATGTCTTGATGATCGCCGATCTACTGATGGCTTTGCTATTTCCTATGGTCCTAATCGTATATCCTGGAGTGCTCATAACAAGCCAATGTATCCCGCTCCAGCATTGAGGCTGAATACAAATCTCTAGCCAATGCTACAGATGAAATCATATAGGTTGAAGCACTATTGAAGGAACTTGGTCTTCCTCTCACTCTCAAACCATGCTTATGGTGTGATAATATTGGTGCGACCTATCTCTCTGCCAATCCATTTTTTCATGCATGCACAAAAAATATTGAGACCGACTTCCATTTTGTTCATGAACGGGTTGCAAATAAGTCGCTAGACATTCGTTTTATCTCAAGCAAAGATCAAATAGCATATGGCTTTATAAAATCTCTACCACATAAGGAGTTCTCAAGGGTTAGGAGTAATCTAAACCTTTCTATTTCTTCCTAGGCTTAGATTAAGGGGAGGTGTTAAACTAAATTGTACATCGTGTATGTGCCAGATACAACCCGCTTGTTGTAGTACATCACTGGTATTGACCCAAACGGCCACATACATGATTTCCTCTCTCCCTCTTAATTTCCCTCTTTATTACTTGCCTTATGTGTAATTCTTACCTTGTAAACGCCATAGATGGGGTTGTTCCATCTAGTATTTAACATGCAACCAATGCCCCTAACGGGGTAGGATCGTTTCCCTATTTGACAGCTTTGTCTGCACATTAGCCTCTCACGAGCACGCCATGGCGCCTTCAAGGAAAAGAGGACGAGAAAATTCATGCGCGCCTGAGACTCCCATGCCGTGGAAGCTGCCGATGGATGTCTTGCTTGAGATTATCACGCTCTCCAACTACCTCACCATTGTCCACTGTGTCTTCACCATCAAACTCCTCCGACGTGTTATCCTCAGCCCACCTCTCGATGGCTGCATTGCCCAAGCATCTCCATGCATCCTTAGCTTTCTGTGCAACGATGCCAAGAAACCCTTCACCCTGGTCCACCGGACTACCAGTGGAACCTTGTACAACCTCCAACCTACCTGAGATCCGAGGCAATGAACACTCCAACCCAAGTACACCATGATCACTACTGCTGATGGCATCGATAACACGGTTCTGCTTCTCACCTTTGATCCCCATGATGCAACATCAATGTATGTAGGATCTCATTATGTGGTACATGGGAGCATGTATGATATGTGAGCAACCGCGAGTTTCGTGGGGGTCTCTCAAAAATCATGGCAACACCACTATCCTCAACGGTGGTATCCTCCACTGGCTACTGTTTCATGGCAAAGAAATTGTAAGACTATGTTCGGTTTGGTATGGATTGAGGTGGTTTAAATCCCATACGAGTTAAAATTCACCCAAATCCACCCCAATCCACTCTAATCCACATGTGGGCTTGATTAACCTAACATGGCCTAAGTTTCGATTTGGGCACTGTAGGGGTTCGTAGCATGGAAAACAAAAAATTTCTACCGCATGCACACAAACAAGCCAGGATCTATCTACTAGATTGTAGCAACGAGTCGATAGAAGAACTCACCCTCGAAGATTCCAAAGCGGTTAACGAGAGCAGATTCTCGTGGGTGATGTAGTCGTACACTTGCCGATCTCAAGATCGCGTAGACGATCCTTCTGGCGCTGCATTCCGGCAGCGCTTCCACAGTCGGTCACAAGTTCGGTACTCGATGAAGACCTTTCTCTCCCTTGTTCTAGCAGGCAGTGGAGGTTGTAGCACTCTCCTCGTGATTCCGGCAGCACGACGGCGTGGTGTTGGAAGTAGAGGGGAGATCTTGCAGGGCTTCGCCCTAAGCTGGAGCGAGTATGGTGGAGTATGAGAGAGGCCTTGGCGATCTACGGTTTAGAGGGCACCAAGGGGAGGGTGTGGCCGGCGGATAGGGCTTGGGGAAGCCCTAAATCGGCGACCTGGATGAGCCCTAGGTGGCGGCAGCACTTGGAGGTGGTGGCGCCGGCGACTTGGGGCTAGGGTTTTTGGGTGTGAGGGGTAGGGGCGCCCTACCCCTCCTTATATAGGTGGGAGGGGGCCAGTTGGGAGGAGGGGGTACTCCTCCAACTCCTCCTCCTTGGCCGGCGGGTGGAGGGAGTAGGACTTCCTCCCTAAGTAGGTTTCCTACTCTCCCTCCACCAAGCAAACTTCAGATTTGACTTTTCAAATTGGCGTTTGACTTTCAAACTTGGATTTGATTTCTCTCATCATATTGCCCAGCCAAGTGACCTAGTACATTATGCAACCATTCCACATTGTCATGACACATCCATGTACCCTTCCCTCCGGAGTGTCGGACCTTCCAGACCCTTCTAGAACATTCCTGGTGAAAACACCGGAATCATTTCCGAACTCCGAAACGGGACTTTCCTTATATGAATCTTATTCTCCGGACCATTCCAGATCTCCTCGTGATATCTCGGATCCCATCCGAGACTCCAAACAACATTCTGTCTCTTATTCATCATTCCAAAACTACTTAACAACATCGAATCCTTAAGTGTGTCTCCCTACGGTTCGTGAACTATGCGGACATGATCGAGACACTTCTCCGATCAATAACCAATAGAGGAATCTGGAAATTCATATGGCTCCCACATATTTCTATGATTACTTTGCGATCGAATGAACCACGTACATACGATACCAATTTCCCTTTGTCTCACGATAGTTTACTTATCCGAGGTTTTGATCGTCGGTATCTCTGCATACCTAGTTCAACCTCGTTACTGATAAGAACTCTTTTCTCATTCCCGTGATATGTGATCCCTTGTGAACTAGTCACATGCTTGCAAATATGTACTTTGTGACAATGATATTAGGCGTCTTGATCTATCTCTATAAATCTTTATGCCTAATATGTAAGCTGCTTTGCCAAGATCTTTCATTGAAAAACTATTATTCAAATAATTCTTGACACTATTAAGAAGGTCTACATCATTCCCAATCAACAATATGTCATCTACATATAGTATTAAGAATGCTACAGAGCTCCCACTCACTTTCTTGTAAATACAAGCTTCTCCATAAGTTTGTATAAAACCAAATTTTTTGATTACCTTATCAAAACGTTGATTCCAACTTCGGGATGCTTGCTTCAATCCATATATGGATCGTTGAAGTTTGCATACCTTGTTAGCATCTTTAGGATCGACAAAACCTTTGGGTTGCATCATATACAACTCTTCATCAATGTCTCCATTGAGGAACGCCGTTTTGACATCCATCTACCATATCTCATAATCATAATATGCAGCGATTGCTAACATAATCCTTGTTGGAATTATGCCCTAGAGGCAATAATAAAGATGTTATTATTATAATTCTTGTTCATGATAAAGTTTATATTCCATGCTAGAATTGTATTAAGCGGAAACATTAATACTTGTGTGGTTTGTGAACAACACCGTGTCCCTAGTACGCCTCTATGGACTAGCTCATTGATCAATGATGGTTAAGGTTTCCTAACCATAGACATGAGTTGTCAATTGATAATGAGATCATATCATTGGGAGAATGATATGATGGACAGACCCAAACTGAGCGAAGCAATTAGATCGTGTCATTGTGTTCATCTTTGCGAAGCTTTTCCTATGTCAAATATTGTATTCCTTAGACCATGAGATAATGCAACTCCCTGGTATCGGAAGAAAGCTTTGAGGCCATCAAACGTCATCCTATGAGAGGGTGATCATAAAGGTGTCTCTCAGGTGATCGGAAAGTATCTGTTGGGTTGTATGTATCGAGATGGGATTTGTCCCTCCCAAGTCGGAGAGATATACTTCGGGCCCACTCGGTAATCGATATCAACACCGCTTGCAAGCATGTGGTTAAGGAGTTAATCACAAAGTGATATTGGATTACGGAACGAGTAAAGTACTTGCTGTGAACGAGATTGAACTAGGTATGACGGTACCGACGACCGAATCTCGGGCAAGTAAAATATCGCGAGACGAAGGGAATATGTATATGGGATTGATTGAATCCTGGCATCATGGTTCATCCGATATGATCATCGATGAATGTGTAGGAGTCAATATGGGTGCCCAGACCCCGCTGTTGATTATTGATAGAAGATCATGTCTGCATATTCTCGAACCCGCAGGGTCACACACTTAACGTGTATCGACGCTAGGATAGATTGGATACTTGGTTTATGAATTTTTTGTTCGGAGTCTCGGATGGGATCCAGGACATCACGAGAGGTTCCAGAGTGGTCCGGAGAATAAGATTCATATAAGGCAGTGCAGTTTTTGGAGTTCGGAATTGTTCCGGGTTAATCGGTATTGTACCGGAAGCTTCTAGAACCTTCCGGAAGGGGGCCAACGTGGTCCCACCTTCCGGGAGGGGGCATGGGCCTATGAGGTAGTGTCCTGGACGCATTGGGCCAGGGGCACAAGGCCCCATAGGGCCCAGCCGATCCTAGAGAGTTTAAATCGTTTAAACTAGAGATAGGGTTTCTAGAAGAGGGGAGAGTCCTCACCCCCCACTCCTTATCCCTTGGCCGCCGGCCCAAGGCTTGGAGGAGGGGCAAGGGCTGGCTGCCCCCTCTATATATAGAGGGCTGGTGCGCCCCCTCCCCCCTACACCTTCCTCCAAACCCTAGTTGCCCTGCTGCCCTCCTCTCTCTCTCCCGACTGTATGTAGGCAAAGCCCTGCTGCAGAAATTCTCCACCATATACACCACGCCGTCGTGTTGTAGATCCAATCTATCTCTCCACCCTACTTGCTGGTCCGAGGAAGGAGGAGACATCGAGGTGCTGCACGTGTGCATCTCACGGAGGCACCGCCACTTGTGGTGCTAGATCGGATCGGATCGCGAGGAGGAGAAGCGAGTACGACTACATCACCCACGTTCCGACGAACGTTCCGCTGTGCGAATCTTCAAGGGTATTAAGATCTAATCCAATCTCTCTCGTTGTTTGCATCTCCTAGATTAGATCTTGGCTTTCCTTCTGTTCGCTTCCGTAGAAAATTTTGATTTACTATGCTGCGAAACCCTTCAGTGGTATCAGAGCTAGATCTATGCGTAGATGTGTTTCACGAGTAGAACGCAACATGGTTGTTGCGGGCGTTGATGTTTTATGTTGCAAGCCTCTTGTTTGTGTTCTTCTTATGGCGCGGGATAGTGAGATTGAAGCGGTCCAGGCCAACCTTACGCGACGTCGTTCGCGAGACCGGCTCCGCACTTGACGTGTAGCTTGTTCCACACATGCGGCTGGTGGATGTCATTTTCTCTCACTATAGTTGTCATGGGATTAACACCGGAGTTTGGCAACCATAATATCACCGTTGTGGCTTTCCGTAGGTAAGAATCCTTCTTAGCATCCACTCCCATAAGCCACGTAAAACATGCAACAACAAAGTAGAGGCGTCTAACTTGTTTTTGAAGGGAGTGTTTTCTGTGATATGGTATGGCCCAAGATGTGATGTGTATATTGTATGCGATGATCATGTTTTGTAATGTTTCACGACTTGCATGTCGATGAGTACACAACCGGCAGGAGCCATATGGTTGTCTTTATAATTGTGTATGACCTGCGAGTCAACTTCTTATACGCCATGTAATAGCTTTACTTTATCGCTAAGTAGTTAGCAATAGTTGTAGTTGCTATTCATGGTGGAGGCAATCATGGTGAAGTGATGGAGATCATGCCGGAACGCACAAGATGGAGATCATTGCGCGAAGATTGGCTATACCATGTCACATAAAGTTATATGCATGTGATGTTTATCCTTTTATGTATCTTATTATGCTTAGATCGCGACGGTAGCATTATAAGATGATTCCTCACTTAAAGATCAAGATAAAACTGTGTTCTCCCCGAGTATGCACCGTTGCGAAAGTTCGTCGTGTCCAAGCATCACGTGATGATCGGGTGCTATAGACTCTACGCTCACATACAACGGGTGCAAGCCAGTTTTGCACACGCGGAAATACTTGGGTCTAACTTGACGAGCCTAGCATGTACAGACATGGCCTCGGAACACATGAACCGAAAGGTTAAGCATGAGTCATATGAATGATATGATCGACACTTCGTTGTCCACCATTGAAACCACATCTCTTCTCGTGAAGATCGAATTAGGTGTGGTGAATTTGGATCGTGTTCACTAAACAACTTGAGGGATGTTGAATTTAGTGGGAGTTCATCTAGTAATTTGATTAAGTTGAACTATTTATCATGAACATAGTCTAATTTATACTTGCAAATATTGTAGATCAAATGGCTAAGTCCAACTTCAACTTCAACGTTTTTGCTGAGAAAGAAAAGCTTAAGAACAATGGGTCTAACTTCACCAATTGGTTCCGCAATCTGAGAATCATTCTGTCTGGAGGACAAAAGGACTATGTCCTTGAGAAAGCGTTAGGTAACCCCCCTGCTGCAACTGCGCCGGCTGATGAGAAAGCTGTCTATCAGTCGCGCAAAGATGATTATGGTGTGATTAAGAGCACCATGTTGTTTGCTATGGAACCGGAACTTCAAAATCGTTTTGAAAACTATCCCGGGCCCTTTGAGATTCTCGAAGAGTTGAAAACCATGTTTCAGACTCAGGCCCGTTCTGAGAGATATGAGATCTCCGGGAAGTTCTTTAACTGCAAGATGGAGGAAGGGAGTTCCGTTAGTGAGCACGCCATTAAGATGTCGGGCTACACTCAACGCCTTGAGCAACTGGACTGCAAGATTCCAGAGGAGCTCAAGATTGACAGGGTTCTGCAATCACTCCCTCCCAGCTACAAAAGTTTTGTAGTGACTCATAATCAGATTGGTTCCAGTGATACGATCACCGAGCTCTTCGCAAAGCTGAAGGCTGCGGAGGTGGACATCAAGAAGGATAATCATGTGTTGATGGTCAACAAGCCCTCCTTTAAGAAAGGTAAGGGAGCAAAGAAGCCCTTCAAGAAGGGCGGCGGCAAGCGCACTGCCCCTGCTGAGAAGAAGCTCAAGTCTGGTCCTAAGCCGGACACTGAGTGCTTCTATTGCAAGGACAAGGGTCACTGGAAGCGCAACTGTCCGAAGTACTTAGCGGACAAGAAGGCTGGCACCATCAAAGGTATATTTGATATACATGTTATTGATGTTTTCCTTACTAGCCCTCGTTGTAGTGCCTGGGTATTTGATACTGGTTCAGTTGCTAATATTTGTAACTCGAAACAGGAGCTACGGAATAGACGGCGGCTTGCGAGGGATGAGGTGACGATGCGCGTTGGCAACGGATCAAGAGTTGATGTGATGGCCGTCGGCACGCTCTCCTTAGTTTTACCTTCGGGATTAGTTTTAAACCTTAATAAGTGTTATTATGTGCCTGCGTTGAGCATGAACATTATTTCTGGATCTTGTTTATTGCAAGACGGTTATTCATTTAAATCGGAGAATAATGGTTGTTCTATTTATATGAGTAACATCTTTTATGGTCATGCACCTATTGTGAATGGTTTATTTCTTCTAAATCTCGAAAGGGATGAAACACACATCCATAACATTGAGGCTAAGAGATGCAAAGTAGATAGTGATAATACTACTTATTTGTGGCACTGTCGTCTAGGTCATATTGGTGTAAAGCGCATGAAGAAACTCCATTCTGATGGACTTTTGGAGTCTCTTGATTTTGAATCATTTGACACATGCGAACCATGCCTCATGGGTAAGATGATCAAAACCCCGTTCTCCGGTATGATGGAGCGAGCAACGGACTTGTTGGAAATCATACATACCGATGTATGCGGACCGATGAGTGTTTCGACGCGCGGTGGATATCGCTATTTTCTCACTTTTACCGATGACTTAAGTAGATATGGGTATATCTATTTAATAAAACATAAATCTGAAACGTTTGAAAAGTTCAAAGAATTTCAGAATGAAGTGGAGAACCATCGTAACAGAAAGATTAAGTTTCTACGATCCGATCGTGGGGGCGAATATTTGAGTTATGATTTTCTCACGCATCTCAAAGCAAGTGGAATCGTTTCACAACTCACGCCACCCGGAACACCACAGCGCAATGGTGTGTGAACGCCGGAATCGAACCCTATTAGATATGGTCTGATCGATGATGTCTCTTACTGATTTGCCATTATCATTTTGGGGTTATGCATTAGAAACCGCTGCATTCACTTTAAATAGGGCTCCATCTAAATCCGTTGAGACGACACCGTATGAACTGTGGTTTGGTGCTAAACCTAAGTTGTCGTTTCTTAAAGTTTGGGGATGCGAAGCTTACGTCAAGAAGTTGATGCCGGACAAGCTCGAACCCAAAGCGGAGAAATGCGTCTTCATAGGATACCCTAAGGAAACTATTGGGTATACCTTCTATCACAGAACCGAAGGCAAAGTGTTTGTCGCAAAGAACGGTTCCTTTCTTGAGAAGGAGTTTCTCTCGAAAGAGGTGAGTGGGAGGAAAGTAGAGCTAGACGAGGTTATTGAACCTTCTCTTGAATTGGAGAGTAGCGCAGCACCTGAAATTGTTCCAGTGCCGCCTGCACCAACAATAGAGGAAGCTAATGACAAGGATCATGAAGCTTCGGATGATGCTGCTACTGAACGTCGCAGGTCGACAAGGTCACATGCCCCTCCTGAGTGGTACGACAACCCTGTCTTGACAGTCTTGTTAGTAGAAGACAGTGAACCTACGAACTATGAGGAAGCGATGATGAGCCCAGACTCTGAGAAATGGCTAGAAGCCATGAAATCCGAATTGGGATCCATGAGCGAAAACCAAGTATGGACTTTGGTGGACCCTCCTAGCGACCGAAAGGCCGTTGAGTGCAAATGGATCTTCAAGAAGAAAACGGACGCGGATGGTAATGTTACCGTCTATAAAGCACGGCTTGTTGCGAAAGGTTTTCGACAAGTTCAAGGTGTTGACTACGATGATACTTTCTCTCCCGTAGCGATGTTTAAGTCCATTCGGATTTTATTAGCAATTGTTGCGTTTCATGATTATGAAATATGGCAAATGGATGTCAAGACTGCTTTCCTCAATGGCAACATTGATGAAGAGTTGTATATGATGCAACCCGAAGGTTCTGTCGATCCTAAGGATGCTGATAAAGTATGCAAACTTCAGCGTTCCATTTATGGACTGAAGCAAGCATCTCGGAGTTGGAACCTTTGTTTTGATCAAGTGATCAAAAGCTTTGGATTTGTTCCAAATTGCTACGAAGCTTGCATCTACAAGAAAGTGAGTGGGAGCTCGGTGACGTTTCTGGTACTATATGTGGATGACATATTGATTATTGGAAATGACATCAACATGCTTAACGATGTGAAGAGTTATTTGAACAAGTGTTTTTCAATGAAAGACCTAGGTGAAGCTGCTTATATATTGGGCATCAAAATCTATAGAGATAGACAAAGACGCCTGATAGCTTTAAGCCAGAGTACATACCTAGACAAAGTTCTGAAAAGGTTCAGAATGGATAAGGCATTGAAAGGTTCAGTGCCTATGTTGTCAGGTAAGATATTGAGCAAGGCTCAGTGTCTAGCTACGGTAAATGATAGGGAAGCTATGAGCAAAGTGCCTTATGCCTCGGCCATAGGTTCCATCATGTATGCCATGCTGTGTACTAGACCGAATGTGTCCAATGCTCTTAGTTTGACGAGCAGATATCAAAGTGATCCAGGAGTGGAACACTGGACAGCCGTAAAGAACATCCTAAGATACCTAAATAGGACTAAAGAAATGTTCTTAGTCTATGGGGGTGATGAACAACTCGTCGTAAAAGGTTACATCGATGCTAGTTTCGACACCGACAAGGATGATTCTAAATCTCAGACAGGATACGTGTATATTTTGAATGCAGGAGCTGTGAGCTGGAGAAGCTGCAAACAAAGCGTGATCGCGGGATCTACAGTAGAAGCGGAATACATGGCTGCTGCAGAAGCGTCAAGTGAAGGAGTTTGGATCAGAAACTTCATCACTGAGCTTGGCGTGGTTCCAAGTGCATTGGACCCACTGGAGATATTGTGTGACAACACTGGCGCCATAGCACTCGCTAAGGAACCAAGATATCATCCAAAGACCAAGCATATCAACCGCAAGTTTCATATAATCCGAGATTATATAGCAGAAGGAGATCTGAAGATCAGCAAAGTACATACAGATCTGAATGTCGCAGATCCATTGACTAAACCTCTTCCACGTGTAAAACATGATCAGCACCTCAGTGCCATGGGTGTAAGATTGTTGCCAAATGTAAACTAGATTATTGACTCTAGTGCAAGTGGGAGACTGTTGGAATTATGCCCTAGAGGCAATAATAAAGATGTTATTATTATAATTCTTGTTCATGATAAAGTTTATATTCCATGCTAGAATTGTATTAAGCGGAAACATTAATACTTGTGTGGTTTGTGAACAACACCGTGTCCCTAGTACGCCTCTATGGACTAGCTCATTGATCAATGATGGTTAAGGTTTCCTAACCATAGACATGAGTTGTCAATTGATAATGAGATCATATCATTGGGAGAATGATATGATGGACAGACCCAAACTGAGCGAAGCAATTAGATCGTGTCATTGTGTTCATCTTTGCGAAGCTTTTCCTATGTCAAATATTGTATTCCTTAGACCATGAGATAATGCAACTCCCTGGTATCGGAAGAAAGCTTTGAGGCCATCAAACGTCATCCTATGAGAGGGTGATCATAAAGGTGTCTCTCAGGTGATCGGAAAGTATCTGTTGGGTTGTATGTATCGAGATGGGATTTGTCCCTCCCAAGTCGGAGAGATATACTTCGGGCCCACTCGGTAATCGATATCAACACTGCTTGCAGCATGTGGTTAAGGAGTTAATCACAAAGTGATATTGGATTACGGAACGAGTAAAGTACTTGCTGTGAACGAGATTGAACTAGGTATGACGGTACCGACGATCGAATCTCGGGCAAGTAAAATATCGCGAGACGAAGGGAATATGTATATGGGATTGATTGAATCCTGGCATCATGGTTCATCCGATATGATCATCGATGAATGTGCAGGAGTCAATATGGGTGCCCAGACCCCGCTGTTGATTATTGATAGAAGATCATGTGTGCATATTCTCGAACCCGCAGGGTCACACACTTAACGTGTCTCGACGCTAGGATAGATTGGATACTTGGTTTATGAAATTTTTGTTCGGAGTCTCGGATGGGATCCGGAACATCACGATAGGTTTCGGAGTGGTCCGGAGAATAAGATTCATATAAGGCAGTGCAGTTTTTGGAGTTCGGAATTGTTCCGGGTTAATCGGTATTGTACCGGAAGCTTCTAGAACCTTCCGGAAGGGGGCCAACGTGGTCCCACCTTCCGGGAGGGGGCATGGGCCTATGAGGGAGTGTCCTGGCCGCATTGGGCCAGGGGCACAAGGCCCCATAGGGCCCAGACGATCCTAGAGAGTTTAAATCGTTTAAACTAGAGATAGGGTTTCTAGAAGAGGGGAGAGTCCTCACCCCCAACTCCTTATCCCTTGGCCGCCGGCCCAAGGCTTGGAGGAGGGGCAAGGGCTGGCCGCCCCCCCTCTATATATAGAGGGCTGGTGCGCCCCCTCCCCCCTACACCTTCCTCCAAACCCTAGTTGCCCTGCTGCCCTCCTCTCTCTCTCCCGACTGTATGTAGGCGAATCCCTGCTGCAGAAATTCTCCACCATATACACCACGCCGTCGTGTTGTAGATCCAATCTATCTCTCCACCCTACTTGCTGGTCCGAGGAAGGAGGAGACGTCGAGGTGCTGCACGTGTGCATCTCACGGAGGCACCGCCACTTGTGGTGCTAGATCGGATCGGATCGCGAGGAGGAGAAGCGAGTACGACTACATCACCCACGTTCCGACGAACGTTCCGCTATGCGAATCTTCAAGGGTATGAAGATCTAATCCAATCTCTCTCGTTGTTTGCATCTCCTAGATTAGATCTTGGCTTTCCTTCTGTTCGCTTCCGTAGAAAATTTTGATTTACTATGCTGCGAAACCCTTCAATCCTCACAGACTTTAGCTTCGCTACTGGTGAGAAAGTGTCATCGTAGTCAACTCCTTGAATTTGTCGAAACCCTTTTGCGACAAGTCGAGCTTTATAGATAGTAACATTACCATCAGCATCTGTTTTCTTCTTGAAAATTCATTTGTTCTCGACAGCCTTCCAGCCATCCGGTAAGTCCACCAAAGTCCATACTTGGTTTTCGTACATGGATCCAATCTCGGATTTCATGGCTTCTTGCCATTTATTGGAATCTGGGCTCATCATCGCTTCCTCAAATGTTGCAGGGTCATTGGTGTTTTATCCACCAACATGACACTCATAACGGGATCATACCAATCAGGAGTGGTACGAGTTCTTATTGACCTACGAGGTTCTGTAGTAACTTCAACCGAAGTTTCATGATCAACATCATTAGCTTCCTCTCTTATTGGGTTAGGCGCCACAGGAACTGCTTCCGGTGCTGCGCTACTCGCAAGTTCGAGAGAAGGTTCAACAACCTCGTCGAGTTCTACTTTCCTTCCAGTCACTTCTTTCGAGAGGAACTCCTTCTCTAGAAAGGATCCATTCTTGGCAACGAAGATTTTGCCTTTGGATCTATGATAGAAGGTATACCCAATAGTTTCCTTCGGGTATCCTATGAAGACGCATTTTTCCGCTTTGGGTTCAAGCTTGTCCGGCTGTAACTTCTTTACATAGGCTTTGCAACCCCAAACTTTAAGGAACGACAATTTAGGTTTCTTCCCAAACCATAATTCATACGGTGTCATTTCAATGGATTTAGATGGTGCCCTATTTAAAGTGAATGTGGCTGCTTCTAATGCATAACCCCAAAACGATAGCGGTAAATCTGTAAGTGACATCATAGAACAAACCATATCTAAGAGGGTTCGATTACGATGTTCGGACACACCATTACGCTGTGGTATTCCCGTTGGTGTCAATTGTGAAAGTATTCCGCATTTCTTCAAATGCTCGCCAAACTCGTAACTTAGATATTCACCTCCACGATCAGATCGTAGAAATTTAATCTTCTTGTTACGTTGATTCTCTACCTCACTTTGAAATTCCTTAAACTTCTCGAAAGTTTCGGACTTATGTTTCATGAAATAGATATACCCATATCTACTCAAGTCATCCGTGAAGGTAAGAACATAACGATAACCACCGCGCGATGCTACACTCATTGGACCACACACATCGGTATGTATGATTTCCAATAAGTCCGTAGCTCGCTCCATCATACCAGAAAATGGAGTCTTAGTCATTTTACCCATCAGACATGCTTCGCATCTCTCAAGTGATTCGAAATCAAGTGATTCAAGAAGTCCATCGGAATGGAGTTTCTTCATACGCTTCACTCCAATGTGACCAAGACGACAGTGCCACATATAGGTCGAGTTATCGCTCAATTTCAAACGTTTAGCTTCAATGTTATTAATATGTGTATTTCCACTATCGAGATTCAATAAAAATAGACCATCTATCAAAGGTTCATGTGCATAAAACATATTACTCATATAAATCGAACAACCATTATTCTCGGACTTAAACAAGTAACCGTCTTGCAATAAACATGATCCAGATATAATGTTCATGCTCAACGCAGGCACCAAATAACAAATATTTAAGTATAAAACTAATCCCGATGGTAGATGAAGAGGTAGCGTGCCGACCGCGATCACATCAACCTTTGATCCATTTCCAACGCGCATCGTCACCTCGTTCTTTGCTAGCTTCCGTTTATTCTGCAGCACCTGTTTCGAGTTACAAATATGAGCAACCGAACCAGTATCAAATACCCAGACACTACTACGAGTACTAGTGAGATACACATCAATAACATGTATATCTGATATACCTTTCTTCTTGATGTTGCCGTTCTTCAAATCCGCCAAGTACTTTGGGAAATTCCGCTTCCAGTGACCCTCTCCCTTGCAGTAAAAGCACTCAGTATCAGGCTTAGGCCCAACCTTGGTCTTCTTCGCCGACGCGGCAACTTTCTTACCGTCCTTCTTGAAGTTTCCCTTTTGCTTAGACTTGCCTTGCTTCTTGAATTTGGTGGTCTTATTGACCAACAACACTTGATGCTCTTTCTTGATCTCCACTTCTGCAGATTTCAACATGGAGAAGAGTTCTGGCAACGTCTTGTCCATGTTTTGCATATTGTAGTTCATCACAAAGTTCTTGTAACTTGGTGGTAGTGATTGGAGGACACGGTGAATCCCCAAAGAATTAGGAATCACTATACCCAAACTTTGGAGTTTGTTTGCGTGCCCAGACATCTTAAGCACGTGCTCACTGACGGAGCTGCCCTCTTCCATCTTGCAGTTAAAGAACTTTTCACAAGCCTCATAACTCTCAACTACCACGTGAGCCTCAAATATCATTTTGAGTTCACGGACAATATCATGTGGGTCATGGTTCTAAAACCTTTTCTGAAGCTCCGATTCCAAACCATACAAGATAGCACACTGAACTGTGGAGTACTGATTCTTCCGAGTGAGGTAAACATTCTTTACTTCATCGGTAGCAGTAGCTGCAGGGGGGTCACCTAGTGGTGCATCCAGCACATAGGTCAAATTACCAGCATTGAGGACAATCCTCAAATTGGGAACCAATCCGCGAAGTTGCTTCCATTGTTTTTCAACTTTTGTTTCTCTAGGAACGCATTAAAATTGATGGTAGGGGCCGCCATTGATCTACTACATATTTGCAATAATTTAGACTAAGTTTATGATAAATTGAGTTCTAATTAATAGTTAAATTAATCTAGGTGAACTCCCACTCAAAACAATATCCCTCAAATTGTTTTAGTGATCACACGAACCAAATCCACCACATTAAAACCGATCATCACGAGAGTTGATGTAGCTTCAATGGCGAACAATCAACATGTTCATCATATCTACTATATGACTCATGCTTTACCTTTCGGCGATCCGTGTTCCGAGACCATGTCTATACATACTAGGCTCGTCAAGATCAAACCTTAGCTTCCGCATGAGCAAATCTGGCTTGCTCACGTTGTATACACTCGCAGAATCTAACACACCCGATCATCACGTGGTGCTTCGAAACAACAAGCTTTAGCAACGGTGCTTACTAAGGATGAACACTTTAAAACTTGAAATTTGTGTGCTTGAGGGATCATCTTATAATGCTACCGTCGCAAACTAAGCAATACAAGATGCATAAAGGATTAACATCACATGCAATTCATAATATGTGATATGATATGGCCTTTCTTCTTGTGCTTCCGATCTCCATCTTCAAGCACAAACATGATCTCCATCATCACCGGTATGGCGTCGAGGTCAATGGCACCGTTTCATGGTTGTCGTCCACCAGCTTCAACTATTACAACTACTTTGAATAGACACGCAGGTCTTAACGGAATTTAAAGACAACCATATGGCTCCTTCCGGTTGCCAACTTACAATAAGGAACATTGCATACATCATATATAATCACAATCATGGCCATATCACATCACAGCACACCCCTGCAAAACAAAGTTAGACGCCTCTAATTTTCTTTGCATATTTTACGTGGTTTGGGGATTTCAATAAGTGTCGTTCTAACTTACGAACAAGAACCACAACGTCGATGCTTGAACTATCAAGTGCCTGTTGTAAATTGAATCTATACTATGATGGGAGAGACAGACACCCACAAAGCTACTTATGCAATACAAGTTGCATGTTGAGCGTGGAGCAAGTCTCATGAACGATGTCATGTAAGGTTAGCCCAGGCCGCTTCATCCCATCATACCGCAAGATGCAAAGTACACAAAAAGCAATTGATAATAAAAACACCACCGCCCACAATGACCATTATGTTCTACTCGTGCAACAGATCTACATATAGACACAGATCTGATACCACTGTAGGGGTTCGTAGCATGGAAAACAAAAAAATTCTACCGCATGCACACAAACAAGCCAAGATCTATCTACTAGATTGTAGCAACGAGTCGATAGAAGAACTCACCCTCGAAGATTCCAAAGCGGTTAACGAGAGCAGATTCTCGTGGGTGATGTAGTCGTACACTTGCCGATCTCAAGATCGCGTAGACGATCCTTCCGGCGCTGCGTTCCGACAGCGCTTCCACAGTCGGTCACACGTTTGGTACTCGATGAATACCTTCCTCTCCCTTGTTCCAGCAGGCAGCGGAGGTTGTAGCACTCTCCTCATGATTCCGGTAGCACGACGGCATGGTGTCGGAAGTAGATGGGAGATCTCGCAGGGCTTCGCCTTAAGCCGGAGCGAGTATGGTGGAGTATGAGAGAGGCCTTGGCGATCTACGGTTTAGAGGGCACCAAGGGGAGGGTGTGGCCGGCGACTAGGGCTTGGGGAAGCCCTAACTCGGCGACCTGGAGGAGCCCTAGGAGGCGTCGTCAGCACTTGGAGGTGGTGGCGCCGGCGACTTGGGGCTAGGGTTTTTGGGTGTGAGGGGTAGGGGCGCCCTACCCCTCCTTATATAGGTGGAAGGGGGCCGGTTGGGAGGAGGGCGTCCTCCTCCAACTCCTCCTTGGCCGACGCGGGGATGGAGTAGGACTTCCTCCCTAAGTAGGTTTCCTACTCTCCCTCCACCAAGCAAACTTCATATTTGACTTTTCAAATTGGCGTTTGACTTTCAAACTTGGATTTGATTTCTCTCATCATATTGCCCAGCCAAGTGACCTAGTACATGATGCAACCATTCCACATTGTCACGACACATCCATGTACCCTTCCCCTCCGGAGTGCCGGACCTTCCAGACCCTTCTAGAACATTCCTGGTGAAAACACCGGAATCATTTACGAACTCCGAAACAGGACTTTCCTTATATGAATCTTATTCTCCGGACCATTCCCGATCTCCTCATGATATCCCGGATCCCATCCGAGACTCCGAACAACATTCGGTCTCTTACTCAGCATTCCATAACTACTCAACAACATCGAATCCTTAAGTGTGTCTCCCTACGGTTCGTGAACTATGCGGACATGATCGAGACACTTCTCCGATCAATAACCAATATAGGAATCTGGAAATTCATATGTCTCCCACATATTTCTATGATTACTTTGCGATCGAATGAACCACTTACATACGATACCAATTTCCCTTTGTCTCACGATAGTTTACTTATCTGAGGTTTGGATCGTCGGTATCTCTGCATACCTAGTTCAACCTCGTTACTGATAAGTACTCTTTTCTCGTTCCCGTGATATGTGATCCCTTATGAGCCAGTCACATGCTTGCAAGCTAATTGGATGACATTCCATCGAGAGGGCCCAGAGTATATTATTCGTCATATGGATAGACAAATCCCACTCTTGATCCATGTGCCTCAACCCATACTTTCCGAACACTCAATGCCACCTTTATAGCCACCCAGTTACGGTGTGGTGTTTGATGTCATCAAAGCATCCTTCCGGTGATGGTGATTAACATGATCTCATGGTCGAAGGAATTAGGTTACTATGTATCAGAAAGCTTATAGCAAACATGTTGGAGATATGCCCTAGAGGCAATAATAAATGTAGTTATTATTATATCTTTGTGTTTATGATAAATGTTTACATTCATGCTATAACAGTATTAACAAGGAAACATTAATACTTGTGTGATTTGTAAACTTAAATAAGAGTCCCTAGTAAAGCCTCTTCACAATACTAGCTTGTTGGTTAATAAATGATTGTGGTTTCCCTATCATGAACATTGAGATGTTATTAACAACAAGATCATATTGTTAGGAGAATGATATGATGGAAATACTCCTATAGATAAGCGTAGCATAAAGATCAAGTCATTTTAATAGTTCAATTGCTATATGCTTTCTGATACATAGTAACCTAATTCCTTCGACCATGAGATCATGCATATCACCATCACGAGAAGGATGCTTTGATGACATCAAACACCACACCGTAACTGGGTGGCTATAAAGGTGGCATTGAGTGTTCGGAAAGTATTGGTTGAGACACATGGATCAAGAGTGGGATTTGTCCATCCATATGACGGATAGATATACTCTGGGCCCTCTCGGTGGAATGTCATCCAATTGGCTTGCAAGCATGTGACTAGTTCACAAGGGATCACATATCACGGGAATGAGAAAAGAGTTCTTATCAGTAACGAGGTTGAACTAGGTATGCAGAGATACCGACGATCATAACCTCGGATAAGTAAACTATCGTGAGACAAAGGGAAATTGGTTTCGTATGTAAGTGGTTCATTCGATCGCAAAGTAATCGTAGAAATATGTGGGAGCCATATGAATTTCCAGATTCCTCTGTTGGTTATTGTTCGGAGAAGTGTCTCGATCATGTCCGCATAATTCACGAACCGTAGGGAGACACACTTAAGGATTCGACGTTGTTGAGTAGTTATGGAATGATGAGTAAGAGACCGAATGTTGTTAGGAGTCTCAGATGAGATCCGGGATATCATGAGGAGATCCGGAATGGTCCGGAGAATAAGATTCATATAAGGAAAGTCCTGTTTCGGGGTTGGAGAATGGTTCCGGTGTTTTCATCGGGAATGTTCTAGAAGGTTCCGGAAGGTCCGACACTCCAGAGGGGAAGGGTACATGAATGTGTCATAACAAGTTGAAATGTTTGCATCATGTACTAGGTGTCATCGCTGAACAAAATAAAGGGATAATTCAAATCCTAGTTTGAAAAAGTCAAACGCCAATTTGAAAAGTCAAACGGCTGTTTTGTTTGGTGGAGGGAGAGTAGGAAACCTACTTGGGGAGGAGTTCCCTCCCTCCACCGCCGGCCCACTTGGAGACCGAGTTGGGGAGGGACTCCCCTCCCCTTGGCGCGCCCCTCCACCTATATAAGGAGGGGCAGGGCTGCCCCTCCAAGACACAACACCACACCCCTCTAAACCCTAACCCTAGCCGCCGGCCACCAAACCGCCGCCGCCGCCCTAGGGTTTCTCCCAAGCCGCCGAGTTGGGGCTTCTACTTGCCCTAGCCGCTGGCCTAGCTCCCTCTACTTTGTGCCTCTAAACCCTAGATTGCCAAGCCTCTCTCATAGTCCACCATACTCGCTCCGGCTTAAGGCGAAGCCCTGCGGGATCTCCCCTCTATTTCCGGTACTACGCCGTCGTGCTGCCGGAATCACGAGGAGAGTGCTACAACCTCCACTGCCTGCTGGAACAAGGGAGAGGAAGGTCTTCGTCGAGTACCGAACGTGTGACCGACTGCGGGAGCGCTGCCGGAACGCAGCGCCGGAAGGATCGTCTACGCGATCTTGAGATCAGCAAGAGTACGACTACATCACCCACGAGAATCTGCTCTCGTTAAACACTTTGGAATCTTCGAGGGTAAGTTATTCCATCGACTCGTTGCTACAATCTAGTAGATAGATCTTGGCTTGTTTGTTTGTATGCGGTAGAAATTTTTTGTTTTCCATGCTACGAACCCCTACAGTGGTATCAAAGCCGTGTCTATATGTAGATCTGTTGCACGAGTAGAACACAATGGTCATTATGGGCGGTGGTGCTTTTATTATCAATTGCTTCTTGTGTACTTTGCATCTTGTGGTATGATGGGATGAAGCGGCCCAGGCTAACCTTACATGACATCGTTCATGAGACTTGCTCCACACTCAACATGCAACTTGTATTGCATAAGTGGCTTTGCGGGTGTCTGTCTCTCCCATCATAGTATAGATCCAATTTACAACGGGCACTTGATAGTTCAAACATCAACGTTGTGGTTCTTGTTCGTAAGTTAGAACGACACTTATTGAAAGCCCCAAACCACGTAAAACATGCAAAGAAATTAGAGGCGTCTCACTTTGTTTTGCAGGGGTGTGCTATGATGTGATATGGCCATGATTGTGATTATATTTGATGTATGCAATGTTCCTTATTGTAAGTTGGCAACCGGCAGGAGCCATATGGTTGTCTTTAATTTCTGTTAAGACCCGCGTGTCTATTCAAAGTAGTTGTAATAGTTGAAGCTGGTGGACGACAACCATGGAGCGGCGTCATTGACCTTGATGCAATGCCGATGATGATGGAGATCATGTTCGTGCTTGAAGATGGAGATCGGAAGCACAAAGAAGAAAGGCCATATCATATCACATATTATGAATTGCATGTGATGTTAATCCTTTATGTATCTTGTATTGCTTAGTTCACGACGGTAGCATTATAAGATGATCCCTCATGCACATAAATTTCAAGTTCGAAAGTGTTCATCCTTAGTAAGCACCGTTGCTAAAGCTTGTTGCTTCGAAGCACCACGTGATGATCGGGTGTGTTAGATTCTGCAAGTGTATACAATGTGGGCAAGCCAGATTTGCTCATGCGGAAGCTAAGGGTTTGATTTTGACGAGCCTAGCATGTACATACATGGTCTCGGAACACGGATCACCGAAAGGTAAAACATGAGTCATATAGTAGATATGATGAACATGTCGATTGTTCGCCATTGAAGCTACATCAACTCTCGTGATGATCGGTTTTGATGTGGTGGATTTGGTTTGTGTGATCACTAAAACAATGTGAGGGATATTGTTTTGAGTGGGAGTTCACCTAGATTAATTTAACTATTAATTAGAACTCAATTTGTCATAAACTTAGTCTAAATTATTGCAAATATGTTGTAGATCAATGGCGGCCCCTACCATCAATTTTAATGCGTTCCTAGAGAAAGAAAAGTTGAAAAACAAGGAAGCAACTTCGCGGATTGGTTCCGCAATTTGAGGATTGTCCTCAATGCTGGTAATTTGACCTATGTGCTGGATGCACCGCTGGGTGACCCGCCTACAGCTACTGCTACCGATGAAGTAAAGAATGTTTACCTCGCTCGGAAGAATCAGTACTCCACAGTTCAGTGTGCTATCTTGTATGGTTTAGAATCGGGGCTTCAGAAAAGGTTTTAGAATTCAGACCCACATGGTATTGTCCGTGAACTCAAATTGATCTTTGAGACTCACGCGGCAGTTGAGAGCTATGAGGCTTGCGAAAAGTTCTTTAACTGCAAGATGGAAGAGGGCAGCTTCGTCAGTGAGCACGTGCTTAAGATGTCTAGGCACGCAAACAAACTCCAAAGTTTGGGTATAATGATTCCTAATTCTTTGGGGATTCACCGTGTCCTCCAATCACTACCACCAAGTTACAAGAACTTTGTGATGAACTACAATATGCAAAGCATGAACAAGCAGTTGCCAGAACTCTTCTCCATGTTAAAATCTGCAGAAGTGGAGATCAAGAAAGAGCACCAAGTGTTGATGGTCAATAAGACCACCAAATTCAAGAAAGGCAAGTCTAAGCAAAAGGGACACTTCAAGAAGGGTGGTAAGAAAGTTACCGCGCCGACGAAGAAGACCAAGGCTGGACCCAAGCCTGATACAGAGTGCTTTTACTGCAAGGGAGAAGGTCACTGGAAGCGGAATTGCCCAAAGTACTTGGCGGATTTGAAGAACGGCAACATCAAGAAGAAAGGTATATCAGATATACATGTTATTGATGTGTATCTCACTAGTACTCGTAGTAGTGCCTGGGTATTTGATACTGGTTCGGTTGCTCATATTTGTAACTCGAAATAGGTGCTACAGAATAAACGGAAGCTAGCGAAGAACGAGGTGACGATGCGTGTGGGAAATGGATCAAAGGTTGATGTGATCGCGGTCGGCACGCTACCTCTTCATCTACCATCGGGATTATTTTTATACTTAAATAATTGTTATTTGGTGCCTGCGTTAAGCATGAACATTATATCGGGATCTTGTTTATTGCGAGACTATTACTTGTTTAATTCCGAGAATAATGGTTGTTCGATTTATATGAGTAATATGTTTTATGCACATGCACTTTTGATAGATGGTCTATTCTTATTGAATCTCGATAGTGGAAATACACATATTAATAACATAGAAGCTAAACGTTTGAAATCTAGCGATAACTCGACCTATATGTGGCACTGACGTCTTGGTCACATTGGAGTGAAGCGTATGAAGAAACTCCATTCCGATGGACTTCTTGAATCACTTGACTTCGCATCACTTTAAAGATGCGAAGCATGTCTGATGGGTAAAATGACTAAGACTCCATTTTCTGGTATGATGGAGCGAGCTACGGACTTATTGGAAATCATACATACCGATGTGTGTGGTCCAATGAGTGTAGCATCGCGCGGTGGTTATCGTTATGTTCTTACCTTCACGGATGACTTGAGTAGATATTGGTATATCTATTTCATGAAACATAAGTCCGAAACTTTCGAGAAGTTTAAGGAATTTCAAAGTGAGGTAGAGAATCAACGTAACAAGAAGATTAAACTTCTACGTTCTGATCATGGAGGTGAATATCTAAGTTACGAGTTTGGCGAGCATTTGAAGAAATGCGGAATACTTTCACAATTGACACGGCCGGGAACACCACAGCGTAATGGTGTGTCCAAACGTTGTAATCGAACTCTCTTAGATATGGTTCATTCTATGATGTCACTTACAGATTTACCGATATCATTTTGGGGTTATGCATTAGAAATAGCCGCATTCACTTTAAATAGGGCACCATCTAAATCCGTTGAAACGACACCGTATGAATTATGGTTTGGCTAGAAACCTAAATTGTCGTTCCTTAAAGTTTGGGGTTGCGAAGCCTATGTAAAGAAGTTACAGCCGGACAAGCTTGAACCCAAAGCGGAAAAATGCGTCTTCATAGGATACCCGAAGGAAACTATTGGGTATACCTTCTATCATAGATCCGAAGGCAAAATCTTCGTTGCCAAGAATGGATCCTTTCTAGAGAAGGAATTTCTCTCGAAAGAAGTGACTGGAAGGAAAGTAGAACTCGACGAGGTTATCGAACCTTCTCTCGAACTTGCGAGTAGCACAACACCGGAAGTAATTCCTGTGGTAACTACACCAATAAGAGAGGAAGCTAATGATGATGATCATGAAACTTCGGTTGAAGTTGCTACAGAGCCTCGTAGGTCAACGAGAACTCGTACCACTCCTGATTGGTATGATTCCGTTATGAGTGTCATGTTGGTGGACAACACCGATGACCCTGAGACATATGAGGAAGCGATGATGAGCCCAGATTCCAATAAATGGCAAGAAGCCATGAAATCCGAGATTGGATCCATGTACGAAAACCAAGTATGGACTTTGGTGGACTTACCGGATGGCCGGAAGGCTGTCGAGAATAAATGGATTTTCAAGAAGAAAACAGATGCTGATGGTAATATTACTGTCTATAAAGCTCGACTTGTCGTAAAAGGGTTTCGACAAATTCAAGGAGTTGACTACGATGAGACCTTCTCACCAGTAGCGAAGCTAAAGTCTGTAAGGATTATGTTAGCAATCGCTGCATATTACGATTATGAAATATGGCAGATGGATGTCAAAACAGCGTTCCTCAATGGAGACATTGATGAAGAGTTGTATATGATGCAAACCAAATGTTTTGTCGATCCTAAAGATGCTAACAAGGTATGCAAACTTCAACGGTCCATTTATGGATTGAAGCAAGCATCCCGAAGTTGGAATCAACGTTTTGATAAGGTAATCAAAAGTTTTGGTTTTATACAAACTTATGGAGAAGCTTGTATTTACAAGAAAGTGAGTGGGAGCTCTGTAGCATTCTTAATACTATATGTAGATGACATATTGTTGATTGGGAATGATGTAGACCTTCTTAATAGTATCAAGGAATATTTGAATAATAGTTTTTCAATGAAAGATCTTGGCGAAGCAGCTTACATATTGGGCATAAAGATTTATAGAGATAGATCGAGACGCCTAATATCATTGTAACAAAGTACATATTTGGACAAAGTTCTAAAGAGGTTTGGAATGGAAGATAGCAAGAAAGGGTTCTTGCCCATGTTGCCCAATACGACCTTGAGTAAAACTCAAAGTCCAGCAATGGCAGAAGATAGAGAAAGGATGAGTAAGACTCCCTATGCCTCAGCCATAGGATCTCTAATGTATGCCATGCTATGTACTAGACCCGAAATTGCATATGTTGTTAGTTTGACTAGCAGATATCAAAGTGATCCAGGAGTGGATCATTGGACAGCGGTCAAAACATCCTTAAGTACTTGAGAAGAACTAAGGATATGGTTCTTTCTTATGGAGGTGATGAACAACTCGTTGTTAATGGTTACACCGATGCTAGTTGGAACACCGATCTAGACGATTCGAAATCTCAATCTGGATACGTATTTATTTTGAATGGTGCAGCAGTTAGCTGGAGGAGTGCAAAGCTAAGCGTTGTGGCGAGATCTTCAACAGAATCGGAATACATAGCTGCTTCGGAGGCTTCACAAGAAGCGATATGGATGAAAGAGTTCATTACAGAGCTCGGTGTGGTTCCAAGTGCGCTGGACCCAATGTCTATCTACTATGATAACATGGGCGTCATAGCCAATGCGGAGGAACCAAGGTCACACAAGAAGCTGAAGCATATTAAGCTACGTTTTCACGCTATTCGAGAACATGTCCAAGATGGTGACATAAAGATTTACAAAGTACACACAGATCTGAATGTGGCGGATCCGTTGACTAAACCTCTCCCGAGGGCAAAACATGACCAACACAAAACTGCCATGGGTGTTCGGTATATTACCATGTAATCTAGATTAGTTGACTCTAGTGCAAGTGGGAGACTGTTGGAGATATGCCCTAGAGGCAATAATAAATGTAGTTATTATTATATCCTTGTGTTTATGATAAATGTTTACATTCATGCTGTAACAGTATTAACAAGGAAACATTAATACTTGTGTGATTTGTAAACTTAAATAAGAGTCCCTAGTAAAGCCTCTTCACAATACTAGCTTGTTGGTTAATAAATGATTGTGGTTTCCCTATCATGAACATTGAGATGTTATTAACAACAAGATCATATCGTTAGGAGAATGATATGATGGACATACTCCTATAGATAAGCGTAGCATAAAGATCAAGTCATTTTAATAGTTCAATTGCTATATGCTTTCTGATACATAGTAACCTAATTCCTTCGACCATGAGATCATGCATATCACCATCACGAGAAGGATGCTTTGATGACATCAAACACCACACCGTAACTGGGTGGCTATAAAGGTGGCATTGAGTGTTCGGAAAGTATTGGTTGAGACACATGGATCAAGAGTGGGATTTGTCCATCCATATGACAGATAGATATACTCTGGGCCCTCTCGGTGGAATGTCATCCAATTGGCTTGCAAGCATGTGACTAGTTCACAAGGGGTCACATATCACGGGAACGAGAAAGGAGTTCTTATCAGTAACGAGGTTGAACTAGGTATGCAGAGATACCGACGATCATAACCTCGGATAAGTAAACTATCGTGAGACAAAGGGAAATTGGTTTCGTATGTAAGTGGTTCATTCGATCGCAAAGTAATCGTAGAAATATGTGGGAGCCATATGAATTTCCAGATTCCTCTGTTGGTTATTGTTCGGAGAAGTGTCTCGATCATGTCCGCATAATTCACGAACCGTAGGGAGACACACTTAAGGATTCGACGTTGTTGAGTAGTTATGGAATGATGAGTAAGAGACCGAATGTTGTTAGGAGTCTCAGATGAGATCCGGGATATCACGAGGAGATCCGGAATGGTCCGGAGAATAAGATTCATATAAGGAAAGTCCTGTTTCGGGGTTGGAGAATGGTTCCGGTGTTTTCATCGGGAATGTTCTAGAAGGTTCCGGAAGGTCCGACACTCCAGAGGGGAAGGGTACATGAATGTGTCATAACAAGTTGAAATGTTTGCATCATGTACTAGGTGTCATCGCTGAACAAAATAAAGGGATAATTCAAATCCTAGTTTGAAAAAGTCAAACGCCAATTTGAAAAGTCAAACGTCTGTTTTGTTTGGTGGAGGGAGAGTAGGAAACCTACTTGGGGAGTTGTTCCCTCCCTCCACCGCCGGCCCACTTGGAGACCGAGTTGGGGAGGGACTCCCCTCCCCTTGGCGCACCCCCTCCACCTATATAAGGAGGGGCAGGGCTGCCCCTCCAAGACACAACACCACACCCCTCTAAACCCTAACCCTAGCCGTCGGCCACCAAACCGCCGCCGTGGACCTAGGGTTTCTCCCAAGCCGCCGAGTTGGGGCTTCTACTTGCCCTAGCCGCTGGCCTAGCTCCCTCTACTTTGTGCCTCTAAACCCTAGATCGCCAAGCCTCTCTCATAGTCCACCATACTCGCTCCGGCTTAAGGCGAAGCCCTGCGGGATCTCCCCTCTATTTCCGGTACTACGCTGTCGTGCTGCCGGAATCACGAGGAGAGTGCTACAACCTCCGTTGCCTGCTGGAACAAGGGAGATGAAGGTATTCGTCGAGTACCGAACGTGTGACCGACTGCGGGAGCGCTGCCGGAACGCAACGCCGGAAGGATCGTCTACGCGATCTTGAGATCGGCAAGAGTACGACTACATCACCCACGAGAATCTGCTCTCGTTAAACACTTTGGAATCTTCGAGGGTAAGTTATTCCATCGACTCGTTGCTAAAATCTAGTAGATAGATCTTGGCTTGTTTGTTTGTATACGGTAGAATTTTTTTGTTTTCCATGCTACGAACCCCTACAAAACGAACTATTAAAATGACTTGATCTTTATGCTACACTTATCTATAGGAGTATGTCCATCACACCATTCTCCTAATGATATGATCTTGTTGTTAACAACATCTCAATGTTCATGATCGGGAAACCACGATCATCTATTAACCAACAAGCTAGTATTATAAAGAGGCTTTACTAGGGACTCTAATTTAGTTTACAAATCACACAAGTATTATTATTTCCGGTTAATACTATTATAGCATGAATGTAAACATTTGTCATAAATACAAAGATATAATAATAACCACTTTTATTATTGCCTCTAGGGCATATCTCCAACAGGCACAACGAAGATGGGCTCAGTGAATCTCCCACCCACCAATTGGAATGTTAACCACTACGGTTACCATCTCTACTTGGCAACATCATTGGACATAAAACTGCTAAAACTACTCGTAATTCAAGGGTTCATCATGTTTGTGTGGCTACAACTCCTGGTCTCGGCATCGGGCGATAGTGGTTGGTTGCTGGAGACTGTGATTGACATGAAGTAGAAGCTACAATCGCTAGACCCTCATATCACCAGCGGTTCAAATAAACGTATTTTGTTTGAGGGCTCTGGGAAGAGGACCGGAGAGGTGGTGTTTCTGGTAGAGGCAACTACCCAGGGTTATAGAAGAGATGATGTGATCATCGTTTTTGACTTGGAGACGAAGAAGATGCATAGGCAAAAGCAGGGATTATCATTGTTGGAGATTGACCAATCGACTTGGCTACAAACTATAAAAATATTTTCCTAATTAGCTAGCCAAGTAGTAAAAACTAAAAGAAGAGATGATGTGCTCATCGTTTTTGACTTGGAGACGAAGAAGATGCATATGCAAAAGCAGGGATTATCATTTTTAAAGATCGACCTATCGTCTTGGCTACAAAATATGAAAATATTTTCCTAATTAGCTAGCCAAGTAGTAAAAACTAAAAGAAGATATGATATGCTCATCGTTTTCGACTTGGAGACAAATAAGATGCATAGGTAAAAGCATGGATTATCATTGTTGGAGATCGATCTATCATCTTGGCTACAAACTACAAAACTATTTCCTAATTAGCTAGCCAAGTAGTAAAAAGGATAGGACACAAACGAGATTAGGGTGTGTTTGGTTTGTTCCCAAGATTACCTTACCAAATATTTGGCTGGTCAAAATTTTGGTTGAGCTTTTCCTTGCCCACAAGTTGGCCAACATTTGCTAAAATATTAAACTAGAGTTGGTAGTGGAGCATTGGCATGCCAAAAATTTGGCAACAATCCAAACAAAAGCCAAACTTTTGGTCATAACCAAAATATTGGTAGGGTATAATTTGGCCATAATCCAAAAACACCCTACTACCTTAGAAGTTGCATGCCTACTTGCTATTTGAACTTTTTCTGTCATTAATTTCGTTATTCATGTATAATCTATTTACTAATTTTTCTTGAGGTAGGTTAGTCAAATACGTTTCTATCCGTCAAAAATATGTTTTCAACCTCTACTAATTTTTGTTCTGGTAGGTTCGTCCTCAGAAATTCCGTCTGACTTTTAGTTGATGTTTTTGCCCCTGCGAGTTTGGACTTATTATAAGAACTGCCATCGCTAAGTGAACCTAAAAAAACCTTCCTTCTCTCCCGATGAACCCAAGCGGTATTAAAAATACTAGTTGTTGCCAGTGCTGTGGCGGATCCCCCGAGCTTGGATGCCATCGCGATCTCCATCGCTGCCCCGCCCTGTCCCCCCACCTCCTTGCTCCTCCTTGCATGCAACAAGCAAGTGGCGCGTCCGCGCTAGCTAGCAGCAGCAGAGCAGCAAGCGGGCAACCAAGGCAGAGCAGCGCACCGACGCTTGCGGGCGTGAGTGATACGTCGGAAACGTATCTATAATTTTTGATGCTCCATGCTTGTTTTATATCATTTTTCTTATGTTTTGTCTACACTTTGAGGTGTTTTTATATCTTTTCTGGAACTAACCTATTAACAAGTTTCCACAGTGCCAGTTGCCCGTTTTCTTCTGTTTTTGGTTCCAAAAAGGCAGAAAATCAATATTCTCGGAATTGGACGGACAAAAGCCAAAGTTATTATTTTCCCCGGAGCAACACGGAACCACGAAGCAGAGCCGGAGGGGGGTCACAGGGTGGCCAACCCCCCTAGGCGTGGGAAAGCCTTGGGGGGGGCGCCTGGAGGGGGTGTGGGCCCCTGGACCCCCACCGACCTTGATTCTTGTGTCTATAAGAAGCCTCCAATGGGAAAACCCTAAAGAATCCAGAAGAAATCCACGAAAACCTCTGTAGCGCCACCGTCGAAGGAGAGATTCGGGGGACAGAAAGTCTCTGTTCTGACACCCTGCCGGGACGGGGAAGTGCCCCCGGAGCCATCTTCATCGATCTCCATCGCCATCTCCATCACCATTGCTGATTTCCATGATGATGAGGGAGTAGTTCTTCCTCAGGGCTAAGGGCTCTACCGGTAGCTATGTGTTCATCTCTCTCTATGCATGATCTTGTTGTGGTCATGAGCTTTGTAATCAAGTAGATCTACCTTGCTACTCAAGTGCTTCATTAGATCTCTGCTCTCCCCATGTGTGTGAAAGTGACAGCGTGCACGCCATGGTGGCACTTAGGCTTGAGTGTACATAAATACTCTTTGTGTTTTAATAGATCTATGCTTTTCCCCACGTGTGTGAAAGTGACAGCGTGCATACCGTGTGTGGCACTTTGGCTAGATTGAATATTTGTTATGAGTTATATTTGGAGTTGGATGTCTCTATGAAATTGTGGTGTTTGTTGGAACCATCTAGTGCTCAAGGTGACAGTGTGGGGTTATCTAGATTGGGGAAGGCGGACTTTGAGGTGTGCTGTTATAGCCCTACCGATGACTAGAGTGTCCAACCGGAGAGTAGTTAAGAGTAGTATCATGAAGAGAGGATATTTATATGAGAGAGTGTTCACTAGTGAAAGTATGATCCCTAGGCCTTGTTTCTAAGCATTGAAACATTGTTTGCTACTAGATCTGTTGCATGTTTGCTTGATTCCATCCTTTTGCCTTTAGTCTTTACCTCACCATCAAGCTATTTTCTGGCACTCACACATGTTACCCCACGTCAACAACACGTCAGAAGCTATTTTCTGGCACTGTTACCACTTGTATTTCACTATCTCTTCGCCGAACTAGTGCACCTATACACCTGACAAGTGTATTGGGTGTGTTGGGGACACAAGAGACTTCTTGTATCTTGATTGCAAGATTGCTTGAGAGGGAATACCTTTGACCACTTCCTCCCTGAGTTCGATAAACCTTGGGTGATCCACTTAAGGGAAACTTCCTGTTGTTCTACAAACCTCTGCACTTGGAGGCCCAACAACTGTCTACAAGAATAGAAGTGCGTAGACATCAAGATCTTTTATGGCGCCGTTGCCAGGGAGGTTACCTTTCCTCCACGTCAAGCTCTTTTCTGGCGCCATTGCCGGGGAGGTAAGGTAAAAGGTACTCACATCCTCCGGTGTGAGTGCTCGAAGTTATTTCCTTTAGATTCTGCAATTTTGTCTTTTTGTTTCTTTTTTTCACTAGTTAGGCTTAATGGAAAACAACAAGAAAATAGAGAGCTCTATAGCATTTATCTTGAGCTAGGACATGAAGTGTTTGAAGAGAAAATTAAAAAACATATGGAACTTCATTTGCATGCTAATAGAAATGTTATTAGTATGAATTATTTGGACACCATTGTTGCTAGTGCTATGGAAAAGTCTTAGCTTGGGGAAGCTAGTTTTGATGAAAATGATCTTTTTAGTCCCCCAGCTTTGGAAGATAGCTATTCTATTGCTTATGATGATACCAAACCTCCAATTTATGATGATTACAATGATGAGTATGATATTTTCAGTCGACCTACTATTGAGGTTAAAATTTATTGTGATTACAATATGCCTCCTATATTTGATGATTATGGTGATGAGAATAGTAATGATAGCTATTTTGTTGAATTTGCTCCCACTACAATTAATAAGAATGCCTTTGCTTACGTGGAGAGTAATAATCATTTTATGCATGTGACTTATGATAAGAATAGTTTTTGTGATAGTTATATTGTTAATTTTATTCATGTTGCTACTGAAAGTTATTATGAGAGAGGGAAACATGGTTTTATGCATCTCAATAATATTAAGTTTCCCCTCTTTATGTTGAAAATTTTGAAGTTACACTTGTTTTGCTTTCATATTCTTGTTGCTTTGTGATTTCATGACTTGTTTATTTACAAGATTCCTATTCATAGGAAGTGGGTTAGACTTAAATGTGTTTTGAATTTGCTTCTTGATGCTCTCTTTGACTTTAATTCATAATTCTTATGTGAGCATCTTCTCAAACTATCAAGCCTAACTTAAAGGCATTAAAGAAACGTACTTGTTGGGAGATAACCAAGAATTTTCTTGAGTCTTGGAAGTTATTACTTCTGTAATAACCGCTCCTTATCCTTTTTGTTTGTTTTTTGTGCCAAGAATGACCTCTAATGAGAGGGAAGTAAGATTTGGGAAGTTGCTGTCCCGAAACAGATTTCTGTCCTTTACCATAAAAATTCGAGAGGAGTCTCTGTAACTCGGATTGAGCTGCAAATTTACGCATAAATCCCCCAGTATGTTAGCTAACTTTTGTTAGTTCAACACTTTTTGATTTGAGCAACAGAAGGTCTTCAAAAAAATGGGTTTGTACCTGTTGGTCTGTTTTGACAAATTTCTGCTATTATTTTCATTTGCTTCTTATTGATTCCTTTTTGAGTTCTCTTTTGGGGAATTGAGCTTTTTGAAGGAGTTACTACAGTAGCTTGTGTTTTTAGTGCAAATTTTTGCTGTTCTAAAGCTAAACCCAAGGGTATATTATCTTTTGAATACACTAATGTTGCTAATGAAGATTGTGTGAAGTTTTGTATGAAGGAAAATTTTTAGGTGTAAAGAAAGAATGATGTAATGAGATGAAGAATGAACAAAAGCTCAAGCTTGGGGATGCACCATGGTGTCAACCTAAGAAATAGTCAAGAGGTACAAGCGTCAAAGCTTGGGGATGCCCAAGGCATCCCCTTCTTCATCAATAAAAATCTCAGGTCTTTCTAGACACTTCGTTTTTATTGTTTCATGCATTGTTGTGTTGTTCTTGTAGAGTCTTAGTTTTTGTTTGCTTAGTTTGCTTGAGTAAGTTGGTTGGATCACAACACACTTCTTGTGGAGAGAGACACACTCTGTTTACATTTCCTAGAACACTCTAGTTTTCATTCTTATTGTCTTGTGAGTGTTCTCTTTTGCAAGCACTGCGTTCAGCCTTAGTTTTCTTGTGCTTTCAGCTTAGAACTTTTTAGTTCTTCTTTGTGAATTTGTGATACATGCTCACTGATCTTTGTTGATTCTTATCTTTGTGAGTTGTTTTAAATAAGTCGATTGGTGTTGGAAAAGAGTAGGAAACTTCATGCTTAAGTGGTACAAAAGGGAGCTTGCATTGACTGTGACTTAGACTTTAGCATAACATGCTAGGTGTTATTTTGACCTTATGCTTAGTGATTATTGTTGTAACATGTCTTGTTCTAAACAATTGGTATTGCTTAGTGTGCCTTGAAGAAATTACGCGTTGTTTTAGCATGGAAAAAGCATAATATTATGGTATTCTCCTTTGATGCTTTGTTTGGGTTGACTTGGCACATGCTCACACCATGTTTTGACTATGAACAAGTCACCATAGCCTCTATGATCATTTAGTCCTTGACTTATAGTACCACTCTATGCTTTGATTAGTAATGCTTTGTTGCTCTGCATAATTATGACCATTATTGCTCTCTTAGTTGGTTGCTCCCAGTCTTTTACTAGCCTCCACTTGTATGAGTAAGCTCTACTTATGCTTCCAACTCCCAAGAAACCAAGTTATTCCAAAGTGTCCACTATAAATTCTCATGCATGGTGTGTTACACCATTCCAAGTATATTCTTGTTTTCATCTATCTTCCAATTAAAAACTATTTTTATGTGAAAACTTAGTGATTAAAGCCCTCACGAACTTGATGGCACACTTTATTCTTTGCCCCTAATAAACTTGAACCATTGTGACAAATTTGTTGTATATGCTTGCACTTATAAGTTGGAATTAGCAGAACCGTGCTGTCACGAGGAACGTTTTCAACATTGCACTTGTACTTTTGTAATCAGTTGATATCATGCTCTTTTGTCTATGGATGTCACTGGTGTGAAATAAAGAGGAAACTTGTAAGTTCATAGAGTTTGTATTCTGTGATAGAGAAAAGCATGGGCCGCTAGCCTAAGCCATGCCTAATCATGGTGGAAACTTGCAGCATCACCATAGTGAGCTATCTACGAAGCATCCTCAACAAAAAGCTATGCATATGGTAAATAAAAAGATTGCTGAGATGCTTATTGTCTGCTTGTCTTGTCATTTTGGTTATGGGAAAGCTCCTGTACCATGTGCAAGGGGTATCCCGTTGGCGGTTCTCAATGATATGCAAATACTTACAATGACAAGAACTTACCTGGGCCCAAAGTTGAGTATGTATGAGGTGTGACCCTCGTATTTAAGGGACTTGAGATTGCCAACTTATACTTCGTCAAGCATATACTCTATCTTTGCCACTTTAACCTTAACCACTTCAAGATGCTTATGATAGGGGCAATGAGGGCTAAAATCTAACAAGTACCATAATTTTTGGAAGCTCTTTTTAAAACTTCTAATCCCTGCTTCCTTTATAAAAAAAGCCTTTCTCCCACCATTATTGAGTCTCCACCTTCTACCTTTAGGTACCATTAAGAGAGTATAGTTGTCATTCTGTGTGCAGTGTCCCAAAACTTATTGATTGGTGCATATTGTGATATTACTTGTTCTTGTGCTATCTGTTTTTAGTCACCCTTGTGAATTTTGAAGGTGTCCTATGCATCTATATTGCTATTTTATGAGGGACAAGCTGATTGCCACTATGCTATGCTTTCTGTATGTGAAACAAACAAACGTTTTTCAATACATGTTATTCATGATCTTTGTTTATAGCCTTTCATGCTGCATATTTAGTTACTTTGTCTTACTGTTAGAACTCCCATCTTTCATGCACATGTTTAGAGTTCTTTGATCCTAGCTTTCAATGCTTGCAAATAGTTTGATCTTGGTTTAGATGGTGCATGTCACCTTAAAAATTATTATTTTTTATCACTTACCTACTCGAGGACAAGCAGGAGTTAAGCTTGGGGATGTGCAAGCTAAGCATGCATGCGAGCAGCTTTCCCGTACAAATACATATATAAGCACATGCTACGTACGTGCGCACGCATGTGTCCTTGCTGTTGACGGCGCTGCTCGGCTGCCTCGCCCGCAACCACGCTTGCCCCTGCCAACTCCGACCGCCGTCGCGTGCCTCCGTGCGTCGCCCCCGCTGTTCCGGTCGGCTGCATCTCGCCCGCGCCTGGTTCCGGCGTCCGCACCCGTGCATGTCCGCCTCCACCAGAGCATGCACGACGTCATCTGGCTCGGCCCTGCGCGCGCGCACTTTAGGTCGGCTGCTAATTTACGTTGAGGTAGGTTTGTTATCAGATTTTCCATCCGACTTTTAGTGGACGTTTTTGCTCCTGCGAGGAATTACGCCGCAGCTGTACACCCAGCGTCTCACGCGGCCGGCTGCCCAAATAGGGCCTCACGGGCGGCTGCTTGGATTACGCACGAGCTCGGGCATTGGGGATGAGCTCATGGTAGCGGGCCAGGTCGGGATGAGCTCCTGGATCGGGATGGAGGGGAGAGAGGAGAGGGAGCGGGCTCGGATGGGAAGGGGCATGGCGGCGGAGGACGATGGCTCTGGTAGAGGGAGCCAAAGGCGGGGGTCGTTGCGAGGTAAGTGAGGTGAGAGGCGCCGGCGGCCATAGGGATGAAGGGGAGAGAGGAGAGGGAGCGGTCGGCGCTAGGTTGTGCACTTCGAAGCCTTGATGGGAGCAAAGACATCAGCGAGGTGGAAGACAATCTGGTTGTGAGAAGAGATTGGAGGCAGGGGTGGCCATCTACAGTCGAAGTGGAAGCCAGCAACAAGCGCACGCCCTCAACTCAACGGTCGGCACGCTGCTTCCGTTGGCAATTCCTATTTGAGAGATAAATGCTCGACATGAGAAGGAATGGAAAATGGACGAAAGAACCACATCCATTCAGCCAATTTGTGTTTTTATCCTTCCAATTTCTATTATTTGGTGGTATGTACTTACAGAAGTGAGAGATATCAGAATATGGAGTTAATTGCAGAAAACCACCAAGGTTGCGCGACAAGTCCGAAAATCCACCGGGTTTGCGCATTTTTGCAAAAATCCACCAACATCGCATTGATTCATTCCAATGTGCACTGATTCGAGATTTGCCAGCGATTGACACGGAATCTGACGGGCCGGGACCACTCGCAGCGATGACGTGGCGAAGGAGAGACGGCAGATGAGGGCAGCCGTTAACGGCAACTGGGTCTTACCCACGCTCCATCGACTAAACCCTAGCCTGGCTGTCTGAAGCGGCTAGTTTCGCTTCTTCCCGCCCCGACCCACTCCTCTCCCCCATGGCGGCTCCAAATCCAGGAGGTGGCCACGCCGTGAGCGGCCCCGACGGAAAGCGAGGGCTCGCCGGAGGTGGAGGCGGCGCCGGTGCTGAGGCGGATGAGGTGGACCTCGGCCTGGACGACCTCGACTTCTGCGGAAGCTCCAATCCCCCCGCACGCACATCACTGTTCCCGACGGCTGCGGCGGCGGTGGCTGAGGTCTGGAAGGCTAGGCTGACAGATAGCCACTGCTGGACCTCCTCTGTGGGCGGCGTCGAGTAAGTATTCTGTTGCCCCTCCTCTTGCCCTCATCTGCCAGTCGCCATGAAATTCATCTGCAAAATGCTAGAAAAATTTCTAAATCTGCAAATTATTTAGGGTTAGAATGGGCTAGAAAAATTGTTAATTGTTTTATTCATTTATCCGTAGCTTGGATGATGATATGTGGGAGGTTAGATTCAGTTTAGATGGCATTGACAACTTGGAAAGGAAGATTTCTGAATCTGACATGACATATATGAATCTGCTAGCACTAATTGAGACAGAGGGGTATGGTAGGGATGACAACATGTATTTTGTGAGAGAAAAGGGCATAGGTACTGCTGGGATGGAGTTGATTGACAGCCTGGCTAAGGTTAAATCAATGTTAGAGTTGTATGACAGTGAGAAGATAGTTAGCATTACTGTAATTAAGGCTGGAGGTGGCCTAGCTGCAGGCATAAACATCCCAGATGTTCAAGAGCAGCTGCCCATATCCCAGGATGGAGAGCTAGTGGTTTTCTCAGTAGATGTGCAAGGTGTGCTCTATGACAGCCAGCAGACATCAAATTCAGAGTACTTGTACTTGCCCACTCAGCAGAGTCAGAAACAAATTGTTCCAGTTGGTGCAGGGGATGATTATGTGCTGACGCAACAACTAAACATTCCAGTGTTGCCAATTGATTCAGAAGAGGAGCCAGATTTGTTTGGTGAAGAATCTGAATCTGATGACAGTGACTGTATTATACAGCCAGAGAATGGAGGCAGCAATCCAGAGAGTAGTGGTATGAAGCCAAAAAAAGGTGCACCTGTAGAGCAGTTTCCTAATTACATTCCCTCCTCTCCTGAAGGTAGTGGTGACTATGAAGACATGTTGTCAGGAGATGATGACCACCATGAGCCTGTTTCTTTTGTGCTGCCAAAGGGAGTGAAAAGCAGGGCAAAAAAGAGAGCTCCTAGGATGTGGTATGATGAGCATAGAGCCAGCCCTGAATCACAACTGTGCCTCAATATGTGTTTTGTTGATATGGCACAGTTTAGGAGAGCTGTGCAGCAGCTTCACATAGCACAACTGAGGAACTATTTCCTACACAGGAATAATCCTGATAGGGTAATAGTCAAGTGTGATGAGGATGGTTGTCCATTCTACATGGTTGGTTCACAAATTGGGCAAGAGAAAACAGTTTGCCTAAGAAAGTTCATGGATAATCACACATGTGCACCAGCAGGAGAAGGATGCAAGATCAGTGCCAAGTGGGTTGCTAAGATATGCGAGGAGGCAATAAGAATTGATACAACAACCAAAGTAGACACCATTATTGAAAATGCTAAACTGAAGTATGGTGTGGCTGTACCAAAAACAATTAATGTGTGGAACTATGTGTGAAAATATTTGTGTGATGGAACTTTAGATAGATCATTTATTAGGATTTTACAAAGTTGTCGAGACCCCTCGAGGGTTCTCAACAACTTTAAATGGATCATTTATGAGGGTTTTACAAAGTTGTCAAGACCCGTCGAGGGTTCTCGACAACTTTAAATGGATCAATAACTCATCATTACACAAATGGTCCATGAACTCATCATCAGACAATTGGTTCAACAACTAAACATTGCATCATAAGGATTACAAACAACACATTACACAAATTGTTCAGTAAACAAGCTAGTCAAATGGTTCAACATCATTACAACATAGATTGGAATGGATCATGCAACAAGATTACTCATCACAGATAGCTCTGATCCTCTTGAACTTCTCCTTGTGCACATTACCAGTCTTCCAAAGATCAAACATACAACGCTCTAATTTTTTATTCTCTGCCTTCATGGCAGCTTTCTCAGCCTCCCAGTTCTTCTTCTCATCCAACAGGGCATCTCTCTCTGAATGTAACTTCTTATTCTCTTCCAGCAGGAGATTGCTGTCAGCCTCCAGTTTCTTCTCTTCCAGCAGGGCAGCTCTCTCAGCCTCCCAGTTCTTCTTCTCTTCCAGAATTGCAGTTCTGTCAGCCTCCCAATTCTTCTTCTCATCCAGCAGAGCATCTCTTGCAGCTACTAACTTGTCCTGTTTAACCTTAAACACTTCAGCCTGAGTCTTCACCACATTCTTCATTTATTCTTTTGCATTTTTCAGCACTTCAACCTCATGTTTCAAGGCTTCTACATACTTCTCCTTCCGCTCATCTTCCAACTTCTCTCTGTTCATCCTATCAAGGTTCTCAGCTTGTATCTTCTTCTCAGTGTCATCAAACCACTTGTTTGCATCTTCCAAAAGGGCTGCATGTTTTTTCTCAATTTTTTCTTTCTCATCACACAATTCCTTCATCATCTTGGAGCTATTATACCTTTCATCAATAAAAGCAGAGTTGCTCTCATTGTACATAGCCCAAAGCTTGGATAAAGCATTTTTCAGAGTGTCAGACCACTCATCATCTACCCATGATTGGAAGCCACAGTTGAATACTTGCTGCAAACATATAAGAACAATACAGTTAAATGGCAGTTTGGTGTTCAACACATCCTTCATTCTTATTAAATATACTACAACCTGCTGTTTTTGAATTGACTGAGAGCATAAATGACAGTGTGGTGTTTGCTGCCAACACACATACTACAAGCTATGGTTAAATTTGACGGAGAGCACAATACTATATTTAACTATACTGAATTTCACTGCATTTGACTATACAGTTGCAGAGTTTTGCAGAGTTGTACAGTTTGTGTTCAAATGGGTATGCAAAATGATACAAAAATCAAATGAATATGCAATATGACACAAAAATCAAATTTTTACTCACATGCTCTATGGGGCATAGGTAGAATTTGCGCCCAGTGTCTGTTCCTCCAAATGCAACGCATATGCACACCTCTTTCTTGTGGCTGCGGCATAGTATGCCAGATCCCACCGCTATCCCCTCAAATGTGCTGTCTTCAAAGGTTTGAGGAGCAAGATCTAGGTCCGTAATGTCCTAATCAACAACACATTGATTCAAATTATAGTGCATCCGCTCCAAATCGGCGATTTCCCAGAAACCCTAGAAAACCGAGGCGGGGAATGGACCTGGAGCTTACCCCGAGAAAGGACTCGCCCGAAGAAGAGTGATCGTTCCAGCTCGGCATGCCGTTGGTCGCCGGCGGGAAGCACGAACGGCGGCAATGTGCGCGGCGGCGACGGCGGGCGACGGCGGTGGACACTGGATGGGGCCGAGCAACACGGGTCGGGGGCCAGAGAAGAGAGGGGATTAAGTGGATGGAGCGTCGGTGGGACCCCGTTGCCGTCAACGGCTGTTAACGGCTACCCGCACCAGCCGTCTCTCCTTCGCCACGTCATCGCTGCCAGCGGGCCCAGCCCGTCAGATTCCGTGTCAATCGCTGGCAAATCTCGAATCAGTGCACATTGAAACGAATCCGCGCGATGTTGGTGGATTTCTGCAAAAATGCGCAAATCCGGTGGATTTTCGGACTTGTCGCGCAACCCTGGTGGTTTTTTGGAATTAACTCCAGAATATGGTAAGCGGCTACGAGCCGATGACCAAAAGTGGCCAAGGTAGGACGTGGTCAGCGACAAGCCTGGCAGCAGCGAGGAGACGGTGTTGTGGTGCAGGAAGCCGGCAGCTCGACACATGGAGAATTCTAGACGCAATCGACCGGGAAAACAGTAGGCTATGGCGGCCGTCGGGGACATGCACAGTAATTTAGATCGGGGAGGTCCGACGAGGAAGACCATATATAGAGATGACGGGCGGCGGCTACCGAATTACACCGCCTCGCGTAGTGACTGTTCCTGCTTGTATTCGTCCTCCCATGTGCTCCTGAACCGATATACTAGCTGATTAAAGAACCGGTCCAAGGCTGGAAGCCTTGACTCGATTTGGCAAGATAGCTCAAAAAGAAATTCACCTTGCGGGAGAATAGATCAGGTTCATGTTGCGCACACCAAACCGTCCATCGATTTTGCTTATAGCTCAATAGATCCAACCTTCAATTGATGGAAAGCGGCCATAGTTCTTCAATTTATACTTTTGTTGTTGTTTTTGTCTCACACCAGCATTAAAGTCACCTACAATGACTGTTGGTGCGTTGTGTTACAATAACTGTTGGTGTGTTGTGTTTGGCGACAGGTCATTGGCACCGTTGTTCTTCACAAATAGAAAAAAGAAACTTCATCCGCATCTCAGCGGCCCATGACCAAGATCAAACTCACCGGTGTACCCGGCTTGATCAAGGTATTGTGCGTCTCGATCGACCAAGGGGAGATGAATTGGGATACCAAGAGGAACTCTAGCAGAATGCATCTGCATCTCCCGGTGGCATATGCGGGCGCGAAGCAAAATTCATAAAATTCCATTTCACGGATTGACAGATGATGTTTTTTCATTGTTATTATATTTTTTTTCTTATATATATATAACATAAATTTTAAACCCGTAGCAATGCAAGTTTAACTTAATATTTACTTGCAGGATTGTAAACTTGTGCGCACGACCGGATTTTCTTGTGTCCATGTGGTTAACACAAATCAACTTATTTTTATAACTCCGAACACATACCATGGTTAATCCATGTGTGTTCTTTCGGTTTGAACCTTTTACTGTGCTAACATACATTACAATTCTTAAACTAGAATTAATTTATGAATTTGGGTCAGTTTAAAAAAATGAATTGTTGGAGATTATCATTGTTGGAGATTGACCAATCGACTTGGCTACAAACTATGAAAATATTTTCCTAATTAGCTAGCCAAGTAGTAAAAACTAAAAGAAGAGATGATGTGCTCACCGTTTTTGACTTGGGCGTTTTTGACTTGGAGACGAAGAATATGCATTGGCAAAAGCAGGGATTATCATTTTTAAAGATCGACCTTTCGTCTTGGCTACAAACTATGAAAATATTTTCCTAATTAGCTAGCCAAGTAGTAAACACTAAAAGAAGAGATGATGTGCTCATCGTTTTCGACTTGGAGACGAAGAAGATACATAGGAAAAAGCAGGGATTATCATTGTTGGAGATCGATCTATCGTCTTCGCTACAAACTACGAAAATATTTTCCTAATTAGCTAGCCAAGTAGTAAAAAGGATAGGACATAAACGAGAGTTGCATGCCTACTTGCTATTTGTGTTATATGTCAAAGTATAGGCCAACTTCTGACGAGTGGAGCGAGGCCGGTACGGTACGGATCGTTGAAGACCTATGTTTCCACTGATATATAAACCCCTTGTAAGCCGCCGGTTGGGGGAGTTGTATCTGTGAAATCCCCGACGTTTGTAAACACTCCTCGATATAGTGAAGTTTCGCTGGCTGGCGCCCGTGGTTTTTTCCTCTCTTTGTTGGTGAGGTTTTTCCACGTTAAATCTGTGTCCCCTTGCTGTGTTTTTCGTTTTCGTTCTTCGTTATCTTCTCGTCGCAATTATAACAATTTGAACTTTTTCTATCCTTAATTTCATTATTCATGTATAATTTAACTTAATATTTACTTGCGGGGTTGTAAACTTGTGCGCACAACCGGATTTTCTTGTGTCCATGTGGTTAACATAAATTAACTTATTTTTATAACTCCGAACACATACCATGGTTAATCCATGTGTGTTCTTTCAGTTTGAACCTTTTACCGTGCTAACATACATTACAATTCTTAAACTAGAATTAATAGCACAAAGCCCGTGCGTTGCTACGGCGCGCCATAATTTGCACGTGGTAAAATTAAAAACAATTATCTATAGTAATAGGAAACATAGGTGATCTATATTTCCGAGAGGTAAAACATGGTTGCTTCAGTCTAAAGAGGCATTCTGATATAAAGAGGCATTCTGATAGGCTATATAATTCAGTATATATGTTGCCAATCTAAATTTATTAGTTTCTTGTAACTACCAACTCGATACACCACAACGGTCCACTTACACTAAACATAATAAAGTATGCTCCCAAGAATCCAAAGCAATACATTACACTATTTTTTCTTAAATAATTTCAAACAAGTGAGATGAAACCAGTCCACTGAGGGAGAGTTCTGATGAAGTCGGTAGAATGGCGAGACAGCGGTGGACTCGACGAGACCGAGAGTTCCGGCGAAGATCGGTTGAGAACCAAGTTTCTCCATGCTATGCCGACCTTATTGAAGCATCTTCATTCTAAAATATGAATCATTTATCTTCAGGTGTTACACAGTACATTCGATCTTCATGTGTGTGCTGTGGATTTGAAAAGCGGTTTTGTTTATATCCAAATTTGAATCCTTTTACTCCCACGGTTCTATTCTGTAATTTTGTGTGCTATTTTTTCATAGCGAAGGTTGCATACATGTTTAGAGTTCTGTCTGCTCCTACGGTTCAGACCTGCACATAACCAAAAATGCCAATTGCATCATGCTTTTCCCTTGCCTAGCCAAAGCCAGTCCATGCCCGTAGGCCCTTGCCTTGTAAAAATTCCCTGCTCAGCAAGCAAACCAGCACGCTGAATTCATGCGCCTGACCCTCGATAGCTGGTGGCTACACGTAGGTGTTGAAAGAGGAAGCCGGACTATCTCGCTACGCCGAAGCACATGTTCTTGTCACGCATCTGGCGTTACTTCCTGGAAATGCCTCCATCCTCGTGCGCTCTCTCTCTGCCTGGAGTCTGCCCCAATGACCCTGCCCCAGCTGCCGTTTCTTTACCTGCTTAATCTCCGGCGCCGAGAAATCACTGCAAGGTGGATTCCCCCAGTGACGCCCCCACCTCCTGCCTCCCCCAACCAGAGACGCTCGTCGCCCCAATCCTCGCCCCGACTAATTCCTTCCCCAACCTCGGGGATTTCCGCGGGCGGCGGGGAGCTTGTCCGCTGGCGGGAGGCCTTGCCGACGGCGGGGAGCTGCGGCACGCGGGCCACCTCCCTGTATATCTCGGGCTCCCTACTTGCATCTTCCGGCGCCGCCCTCGACTTTGTCGGGTAGGACAGGCCCGTCCGCCCATCGGTGGAGGTACGACGCGCACCCTCAAGAGCTCCTCACCGGCCGGTAGTCCCGTTCGTAATCTTTTCATTTTTCTTTTCAATCTAACCGGTCAGTTTTGGCGGTGGCACTGCTGTAATCTTCGAACAGCAAGGGCAAAATCGTCAAGGAAAAAAGCGACGGACGAAAATTTAAGACGACGAAAACCACCTTAAAACAAATTATATACTCCCTCCGTCCAAGAATAGATGTTTTGAGTTTTTCAAAATTTGGATGAATCTATATATTAAATAGTATCTAGATTCATCCAAATTTTTATAAATTTGAGACATCTATTTTAGGACCGAGGGAGTAGTAGAGATAGAGATTTATGAATTTGGATCAGTTCAAAAAAAAAAATTGAATTTGGGACCCATTGACCCTACCGATTCAGGCTAAACCTGCACTGCACGCAAACTACTTTTCCAAATCGTATCCGATCCCAATTCGTCTTTAATTTGTTGCTTACGTCGTGGATACTCTACCTGTCTTTTCCTACTTTTCCTCGCACAATATACGCAACGATCAGTCCGAGTAGCATCGCGCAGGTACGCCATGGCCAAAGGCCGTCGCCGAGAGAAGGCATGCGCCGCCGAGACTCCGATGGCGTGGAAGCTGCCGACGGATCTCCTGCTCGAGATCATCGCGCGCTCCGACCTCCGCACCCTCGTCCGTTGCGCCGCCACCTGCAATCTCCTCCGGTGCGAGATCCTCAGCCAGCCTTTCGACGGCCGCGTCGTCCAAGCGGCTGCGTGCGTCCTCGCCCACCTGCGCAACGACGACGCCAAGAAGCCCCTCGCCCTGGTCCACCCGACTACACCCGCCGCCTTCTCCTTCTGCCACAAACACCTCCCGCGCTTCATGTCACGCAAGGTGGGGAACTTTCTTGGAGAATACAAACCCGTGGCGTCTCGTCGCGGCCTCGTCGTCCTCCGCCGCATAAACTTCAAAGACCGATCCAAGTCTGACAGTTGCTCCGACATGTGCGTCTACGACCCTATGTTTGGCGCCCGGACATTCTTCTCCGACCCGCCAGAAATCCGGAAAGATCATCGCGGCAAACATAAGTATGTCCTGCTCACGGCCGCCGACGGCATCAACACCGATTCCTTTCTGCTGCTCGTCGTTGATATACACGGAGACGACTTCAGAGTACATACCGCCTCGTCATGTGGTACATGGGGGCCCGTAAGGTACGGGAGCAAAGACGAGAACCCGTGGGGGTTACTCAAAAAGCGCGGCGAACCCGCTATCCTCCGCGGCGGCGTCATCCACTGGCTACCCAGTCATGGCAAGAAAATCCAAAGCTACGATGTGGGCACAGAGACGACGGGTTGGGTGAAGCTTCCGCGCACCATGGCCAACGTTGACCAACTCTACATGGCGACGTCGTCGGACGGAAAACTCCTGAAATTGCTCGCCATTAAAGGGTTCAAGATGTCTGTGTGGCTACAGCTCCCGGTCTCAGCAGTAGGTGGTAGTGGTTGGTCGCTCGAGACCGTGATCGGCATGACGAAGAAGCTACGGTCGCTGGACCCTTGTATCACACAAGGTATAGGTAAACGTATCGATTTTGAGGGCTCCGGGAATAGGACCGGCACGGTGGTGTTTCTGGTGGAGCGTAGGGCACCGACCTCTCTCGAAACAGGCTTGCGCCCAGCTTTATAAATAAAACACACAGGTGAGACCACTGCTGGGTCAGACAGCACAACGTCCAAGGGATAAACCGATACAACCACGACAACTGCTGGGGCAAACAGCACAACACGAACATGCCCAAAGAAAAAATGAAGACATAGGCGTAGCGACAAGGCTAAGATGATTCGCAATCGCTGCGCCCTCCGACTTTGTCCTATCACGCTCCAAGCGCTCCGAAGCGCTGAGTACCAAGCAGCCCCTTCCCAAGGGAAGCACCGTCGGCACGGTATTGCTACCCGGACAAGGTCCCAGGGTTTCCCCCGGTACTCTGAGTAAAGTGGAGGCAGAGGAATCCCGTGACGCCCTTTAGGAAGGAGTGGCGCCACCCGTAGCCGGCACCGTGTCGGGGTCGAACACGCCGACAAGGATTTCTCCCGACCACTGCCCACATAGAACCCGACACCTCGGAACACCACCATCCAGCTATGCCACCAACTAGCATGCGCCACCACGATCTTGCAATCATCTTCACCCGCCTCTTCGTGGACACTGACACGTGGCCTGATCAGTGAGGGTACACGACAACGCCGGAGTGAGGGACAGCAGCCCCGCAGCGCGCGGGAGGAACTCGCCTCCACCGCCGAGAGGCGGTCATCTCGGCGGTCATTGACCGGACAGGGCAGCCGGGGCACACCAGACCCGGGAGGGTCCGGCCAGACCTAGACAGGCCCGTAAAGCCCTAGCCGCCGCTGCTGCAATGGGAGGCTACAGAGCCGCATCCTCCACTCTAGCTTGCCACCGCCGCCACCTACAGAGAACGCCATCGAGACAGCACACCGGCCCGCCCAAGCCCATCTGGGCCCGCTCGAGCCCATCTAGGCCCGAGATGCCCAGATTCGAGCCGGGGACGGACTCCAGCAGTGCTCCCCGCCATGGCTGCTGCCGCCCGAGGTTGGCGCCACCGCCTGGGCCACCCGGCCGCGCCGGACCAGGGCCTCCCGAAGAGCACCGCCGCCGGGGAGAAGTGGGGCCCGACCCCCTCTCCAGGACGCGGGGGAAGGCAGTCCGCCGCCGCCGGCACCGGCAGGGCTTCGCCCTGCGACCCAAGCCGGCGGCGGCGAAGGATGGAGGGAGGTGGAGGGGACGGGGTAGGCCGGAGGGAGGGGCGACGTCTCGTCGCCCTCGGGGGAGCGAGAGACGCGAGAGGGATGGGGTTTTTCACGCCCCACGGGAGACCAACTCTACAGTCTTCTAGGGCACCGACCTACCCCGTATGCTTATATAAGAGATGTTTATAGTGATGTGCCCATCGTATTTGACTTGGAGACGAAGAAGATGCATAGGCAAAAGCAGGGATCAACATTGTTGGAGATCGATCTACTGCCTCGGCTGCAAGCTATGAAAATGTTTCCCTAGTTAGCTAGCCAAGTAGTACAAAGCATAGGACACAAACTGAGATTTACCACCTTAGATGGTGCATGTCTACGTGCTACTTAAACTTCTTTTTTCGTCATTTCATAAGTCATGTATAATTTTTTTTAGATTTACTCACGGGTATTGTGCACTTCATGCATTTTTTCTTATCATGATTTATCTACCATATGCATTGTTATTTGGAAATCGATAGCCAACACTATGGGAAAAATTGTCGCTGCCGTGGCATGCAACCTTTGCCATGTGCCTAATGGCCCGAAACACGGCTAATAAATTATTTGCCATGTGGCATCCAGTATCCACACAACAAAGTTCACGGACACGTCAAATTTCTGAAAAGTAAAGATATATACACGACAAAGACCCACAAAGAAACATGACAAAGAAAATACACTTGACAAAGTCGACAGCGGCACACGACATAGGTGTCGTCACGGCAACAAGGTGGGACCCGCGACCCCACGGGTCCACTTGATAGGGAGGAGCTAACGGCTACAGACGGTGGCCTTTTTGCCGTATGCCCTCGTTGATCCTTTGCCATGTGTATTTCACAGTATGCACGTCGAAGGGCCATTACCATGTGTATTCCGCAGTATACACGGAGTCCTTTTTTTTCCTTTTATCACATTAATCTGAGGAAAATCATAAAAAATATTCTAATTCAGAAAAATATAAATAATATATCAAAATTTGCATAAAAATAAGATCTATCTATCTACACTCAAATATTAGATATTTATGTTGAATAAGAATGTTCATGCTCGCCGTTTTGACCATAGTTTAAAACGGACATAAAAAATTCAAAAAATGATCGAAACAATGTGAAACCTTCACGCGGTGTCATATTATGTGACATAGTTGGAAGGAAAAATATAAAACTTGGTATATTGATTACGTCTCAAAAAAACTTCATAAATGAACTATCTCATTTGAGGTTTCATGGCTTTCGTGTCAAATGACCAATGTTATGGCTAGAATCAAGGCATAGTTTGTGATAATGTGCCCATATTGTACATGCGTGTGCATCATGGAATGGAAAACAATATTACAGGAGGAAGTTTTCCTTTTCGTCACACCAAAAGGCCATTTTTCATTTTTCGAGCGTAAAAAACGGGGGTTTTGTGTAGCAACCACCAAATGGATATTTTAAAATTCTACCACCCTATTTTTTAAAAAATACTAGACCATCTTACATAAAAATGCCCCAATAGAGGAATCTCAAACCTTTCCGTCCACCCTGGTGAAAAAGACAAATTTCTGTCGAATCGGTAGGAAGTGAGTCATATATGAACTATAGGTACATGATCTGATGCTCATGATTTAAAAAAAAAATCATTTTTAGGTTCATAATATGCTATTTCAGCAGAAATACAATGCGAGTTTAGAGAGGCTCAGCCTCGAGCTAAGAATCTTCATGCCTGCCGTTCGATAAAGTTTGACGATAGTTTAAAATGGGCATAAGAAATTCAAAAACGATCCAAACAATGCGAAACCTTCGCGTGGTGTCATATGTTGGAAGGAAAAATATCAAAGTTGGTATATTGATTATGTTTCAATTTTTTTCACAAAATGACCTATCTCATTCGAGGTTTCCTAACTTTCGGGTCAAATAACCAATGTTATGACTAGAATCAATGCATAGTTTGTGATAATGTGCCCATATTGTGCATGCATGTGCATCATGGAATAACAAACAATGTTCCATCAGGAAGTTTTCATTTTTGTCGCACCAAAAAGCCATTTTTTATTTTTCGAGCGCAAAAAACGAGGGATTTTGTGAAACAACCACCAAATGGATAATTCAAAATGCTATCAACCCATTTTTCAAAAATACTAGACCACCTTACATGGAAAATGTCCTAACAGGGGGGCCTCAAACCTTTCCGTGCACCTCTGGTGAAAAGGACAAATTCCTGCTAAATCGGTAGGAAGTGGGTCAGATATGAACTACAGGTACATGATCTGATGCTCATGACTTTTTACAAATATCATATTTAGATTCACAATATGATATTTTATCGGAGATCCAATGCAAGTTTAGACAGGCTCAGCCCCAAGCTAAGAATCTTTATACCCGCCGTTTGACAAAGTTTGACGATAGTTTAAAACGGGCATATGAAATTAAAAAATGATCCAAACAATGTGAATCCTTCGTGTAGTATCATATTGTGTGACACAGCTGGAAGTAAAAATATCAAACTTGGTATATTGATTACATTTAAAAAATACTTCACAAAATGACCTATCTCATTCGATGTTTCCTGGATTTCGGGTCAAATGACCAATGTTATGACTAGAATCAAGAAATAGTTTATGATAATGTGTCCATATTGTGCATACATGTGCATCATGGGATGTAGAACAATATTGCAGGATGAAGTTTCCTTTTTGACGCACCAAAAGACATTTCCATTTTTCGAGCGCAAAAAATGGGGGTTTTGTGAAGCAACCACCAAATGGCTAATTCAAAATGCTACCACCCTATTTTTCAAAAATACTAGACCACCTTACAGGGACAATGTCCCAACAAGGGGATCACAAACCTTTCTATCCACCACTGGTGAAAAAGACAAATCCTGCCGAATCGATAGGAAGTGGGTCAGATATGAACTATATGTACATGATCTGATGCTCATATTTTTTTTACAAAAATCATTTTTAGGTTCACAATATGCTATTTCATCATAGATCTAATTCAAGTTTAGAGAGGCTCAACCCCAAGCTAAAAATCTTCTTGTCGCCGTTCGACGCCATTTTGACGCTAGTTTAAAACGGGTATAAGAACTTAAAAATGATCCAAACAATGCAAAACCTTCTCGTGGTGTCATATTATGTGACATAGTTGGAAGGCAAAAATATCAAACATGGTATATTCATTATGTCTTAAAAAAACTTTCACAAAATAACCTATCTCATTCGAGGTTTCCTGGCTTCGGGGCAAATGACCAATGTTATGACTAGAATCAAGGCACAGTTTATGATAATATGCCTATATTATGCATGCATGTGCATCATGGAATGCCGAACAATGTTGCAGGAGGAAATTTTCCTTTTCATCGCACCAAAATGACATTTTTCATTTTTCGAGCGCAAAAAACGGTGGGTTTTGTGAAGCAACCACCAAATGGCTAATTCAAAATGCTACCATCCCATTTTTCAAAAATACTATACCACCTTAAAGGTACAAGGTCCCAACAGGGGGATCTCAAACCTTTCCGTCCACCCCTGGTGAAAAAGACAAATTCCTGCCAAATCGGTAGAGAGTGGGTCAGATATGAACTACAGGTACATGATCTGATGCTCATGATTTTTTTACAAAATCATTTTTAAGTTCACAATATGCTATTTCATGAGAGATACAATGCAAGTTTAGCAAGGCTCAGCCCCGATCTAAGAATCGTCATGCCTGCAGTTTTGACCGTAGTTTGAAACGGGCATAAAAAATTCAAAAACAATCGAAACAATATGACAAGGTTCATTAATCATTTTAGGCTCACAATATTATATGCGTGTTATATTTGGATTCCTCTTATTTTTCTGATCGATCTAGACATTTTATTTTTCAAATTCTAATTTACGGATTTAAATATATGAATCATTCCATATTAAATAGAAAAGGGAAAAAATAAAATCATTTTATTATTTATTTGATTCAAGATTATTATTACTTGTTCATTGTTTTCTACTTAAATAATTATTTGGAATCTAAAACTGAGATGCGTGACATCACGGTCCAAGAGTTAATAGGATTGATATGAAAGTATTATTGACAAGGTATGATTTCTTTCTCGGAAGCTCATTCGGAAGGAACGAAGAAGTTAAGCGTGCTGGGGCTTGAGTAATGTTAGGATGGGTGACCGAAGGTGAAGTTTGACCATGAGTGCAATTTAGCCTAATATTAAGCATACTTAGTGAAAGGATCATATGGGCACCTAGAGGGGGGGGGGGTGAATAGGTGCTACTTCAAATTTTACTCTTTTTTAAATTAGGGTTTGACAAGAAAGGTAAATTCTCTAGATTATGCAACTAAGGTGAATTTACCTATATGTCAAACTAGCACATACACTATGAAAGAACAAGTAAAGTAAAGTGCAGTAAAGGATAAAAGTAACCAAACTGGAGCACAAGGAGACACAAGGTTTGTTTCCCGTAGTTCCTTCCTTTTGAGGGGAAGTATGTCTACGTTTGGAGAGGGGGTGGTTTTAAACCACCAACGCCACGAGAGGCCTCCCTTGTTCTCTGATGAACCTCACCCCAAATGGTTAGATTCACCTCTTCCACTATATTTTCAACCTTCAAGGTGGAAGCCGGCACCTTTACAACAAGTTCGAGGCACACATCCATAACTTAATTGGAGGCTCTCGAATACAAGCAAGCTGTCAAACAATCAAAGACAAGGTTATAAGAACCAAATCAAAAGCTAGGGTTTCCAAAGAAACACTAGAGCATGGGGGCCCTCAAGTGAATGAGGGGAAATGAAGATCTCTCTTGGTAAAGCTGTAGATCAAGGCCTCCTCCTCCAATTATCCAAAGATCAATGACTTTGGATGGTTGTATGTAGAGATCTTGTTGATTAGGTGGCTCAAATGGGGATGGTGTTCTTGAGTGGGTCGAGCAGCTAGAGGAAGGGGATAAGGTCCTCTATTTATAAGCAGCCCCTCCACTGAACCGTTTTCTGACCGTTGGAGGATCTACCAGACCGGAGACTCTGGTCTACATCGGAGACTCTGGCCAGTCTTCGGACCAGCCTCCAGACCACTATACAGAATGTCCCAGCGCCCCTGGGAAAAACACCTCCGGAGATTCTTCAAAGTTTCCGGACCAAGTGGACCGGAGACTCCGGTCCAGCCACACCGAAGACTCCGGTCAGAGGCGTGGACCGGGTACTCCGGTCAGTCTTCGGACCACCATACAGATTGTCCCAGGCTGCTTTCTGGAGCCCCCTCTGGAGATTCCTGGGGAAACTCCGGACCACACCGGAGACTCCGGTCTGGAGTTTCTAGGAACTTGCATATGAGGCATAAATGACTTCGTACTTTAAGGGACCTTTTCGCTTTGCATTATATCAACCTGCAGACATCAGCATACTGTAAAATGATCTACTTGTTGTTAACGAACACCAAAAGTGATTATGACAGTAAATCTCCTTTCAATCTCCCCCTTTTTGGTGTTCGATGACAACAAGTGAATTTGCATGGCATTGTTTGCAATAAGATATAATATGATATAACAATGCTCCCCCTGACTATGTGCACTGATATAAGCAAGTAAAACATGCACAACAGGTAGTAGATAAAATACATATAGATATATAAAACACATAGTTCTCACACGAGTTACAATAATGTAGGAGCAACCATGTCCTCACACAAATAGCAAATAGTATCTTGCAAACACAAGTAAACAACGAAGTTCAAGATGGAAAATAATAAGAAAATATCCAAGCCCATGTGAATCCAAATGACAATGTCTTCTCCCCCTTTGGCATCAAAACGCCAAAAAAGGGAAAAGACCTATGCTAGCGCTCCAACGGATCAGTAGTCCTCGTCGTCATCATCCTCGTCCTCCTCATCCATATCCTGATCCTCATCATCTTTGTCCTCCTCATAGTCATCATCACCATCTGGAGCTGCAGGCCATTTGCCATGAGGGCGAGAAGAAGAGGTACCCTGGTACCCATATCCTGAGGTGACATCAGAGAAGGCCTTCCAATCCACCAAACTGTCCTGTTGGGCATTCCATGCCCCAAAAGAGAGTGTGCAGTCTGACTTAGTGGATTGTTGAGCCCCATTCTCATGTGTGTACTCATCCTCACCTTCCTCATCTTCCTATTCTCCCTGAGCCTTGATCTCCTTGAGGAGTTTCTCTATGCGACGGTTTCTCTTGTAGGAGGCATTCTGTTGCTTGCGGATGTCCACATTCATGCAACAAAGGGTCCTCTCCCAAAAGGAGGCCTTCTTGACCCTCTCATGTACATAGTCGTGTGTCATGGGAGGCATGGGTGCATTGGAAGCACTCTTCCTCTAAGCCCTAGTAGGAGAGGAGACCCTCTCGGTCTCAGTGATCTCCTCCTCCTCATTGGCATATGAGCGTCTAGGAGGAGGCCCCATGCGTCCCTTCTGCTGAAGTGACACAAGAGTGTGCTCCGTAAGGTTGGGAGGCAAGGAGAGAGGTGAACCATGATCCTGGGTGTTGATGAGCCTCATAATAAGTGGTGCATAGGGGGGAGCCTTCTTGTACAAAATGGCATGGTACATCTCCTCAAATATGAAATCCATGAGGTCAATAGGAGCCGCGTCTGCCTCGGGGCCAGCCATGTGAATCTTGTGGGTATGGTATAGCAAGTTGACCAAGCCACATCTGATGGCATCATCATTTCTAGCACTAGGGGAAATGGTATGGCGAAAGATCCTCAACATCGAATTGTAGAGGGGCTTGAGGCCCTTGGACCCCCCCCCCACAACTCCCTGACTGCCATACAAAGGGGCAAGCTTGTTCTTGTTCTCCCCAAGAGATGGTGAGTGCATATGCACCCCAACATGAGTGGACACACCCTAAAAGGTCTCAAAGATGGCATCAACAAAGTTGTAGAAATTTGCAGTGCAGCAGTGATCTCCAGTCATCCAAGTCATTGTCCTTGCTTGGTCAGACCCGAACATAACTGTGGCATAGAATTGCTGCACAAGAGTGATGTTGTAATCCTCACGGAGCTCCATCAACCCGAACAGCCCAAGCTTCTCGCAAATCCACAGTGCATCAGAGAAGTATGGATTGGTCCTCATCTTCTCAACACTCATGTACTTCTGTGGACACACATGTGTCTTCTTGAGCATGCTGTAAATGTCCTTCATGAAAACAACTTGCTCCTTCCTCCAGTAGCATGGGTCATCACTGGTCCGGGGCAAGTCATAGAAATATGTCTTCCGCAGCTCACGATACTCCTTCTTTGACATGCGGGCCAAAGATTGGAGATTTTCGTACTTTGCCCTCTTGGCACGGTTCTCTTCCTTAGCCCGATCCTGCTCCCTCCTCATGTATGCTGCATCACGGGCCTTATGTCTCCGGTTGGACGGGGGCACAACATACTGACCCTCGGTCTCATCATAACTTAGATCGGCCCTCTTTGACTTGTCCTTGGTGTGAGGAGGATGACGAGAACCCGAACTTGTGAACAACAATGAGGGAGATAGCATGGAGGTAAGCATATATGTCCTAGAAATGCAACACAAGAGCCTTGAGACATTACTGGATTAGTTTGAGTCACTTCACACCGGAGTCTCTGCAGTACATACCGGAGTTCCCGGCCCACAGGACCGGAGTCTCTGGTCCGGGGGACCGGAGTCTCCGGTCAGGGGGCTTGGGCATGTACTGGGATGCTGCTAGAGGGAGTGATTCGAAAAGATCGGGCAAGGTAATAAGGCTAATGTGGTAATGTGCATGCATACAAGTGATTCCACTGGGAAAAATCGGTACCAATCCTCAAAAACAAATCAAGGGATGAACCCTAGGTAAAAAGGTGAGGAGAGGTACCAGATCTGTCCATGGGATCGATTCCACCGGCGGGAATGTACCAATGGTGGAGGGGAGGAAGTTGGCCGGAGGCACGGCGGATCCCGGGGGCTTCTTGACCTCCGGGGAGGAGATTTGGAAGAGGAGGCGACGGGGTTGAGAGGGGAGGTCGAGGGTGGATGAATGAAACTATCTGTTTCAGTTCACCCCGACCTCCCTTAAGTGGCCCGAACACCGTCTGGACCGGAGACTCCGGTCTGCACCGGAGACTCCGGTGTGAGCACAGTGGAGACTCCGATCCTCCTCGATCAAATGCACCAGGTTTTGTGTATGGGGACATACATGAGAGAGAGTGTTTTAATACAAGGTATAGGATTGGGTTAAGATGTCATAATGTGAAGAATCAAGAACAACCATAAACATCCACTAAAATGTTCAATAAAGCTCCAAAAGGACACGAACCAAGAACCAACTCTTCAATAAGAAGAGGGCGGTGGCCGAGGCCACCATGTAAGAGTTTGTGGCATGACACCGCGAAGAATTATCCTTGGGTTCATAGCCACTACTCATCAATGAAGCTCAGATATCACAAAATTATATTAAGAGAATTGAATTTCTTAATGTTGACATTATGGGGGGAGGGATGGCCCAATGTATTAGGAAACTCCCCTATCTCCATGCCTACACCTAAACTAAATAAGAGTCAAGACATATGTGAGTATGCAAGGTGATCAAGTCAAGCTCCTTGAATCTATGATATTTAGTTCATTCCTCAAATAAAAAAACCTTGCTTCATCAAGTGGCTTCGTGAAGATGTCGGCAAGTTGGTCTTTGGTTGACACATAAGATAGCTCAATATCACCTCGAGCAACATGATCTCTAATGAAGTGATGATGAATCTCAATATGCTTTGTCCTTGTGTGATCCACCGGGTTGTAGGCCATCTTGATAGCTCTTTCATTATCACATAGAATAGGCACTTTGTCACAATGGACACAGTATTCCTTTAAAGTTTGCCTTATCCATAGCAATTGGGTACAAGCACTAGCAGCTGCCACATACTCGGCTTATGCGGTGGAGAGAGATATACAATTTTGCTTCTTAGAAGACCAACACACCAAGGACCTACCAAGGAAAAGCCTCGGAGCTTGATTTTCTATAATCCTTATCCCCCTCCCAATCCAAGTCCGAGTATCAAGAAAGAGCAAATGTTGAGCCTCGAGGATACCAAATACCATAGTGTGGAGTATGAACCAAATATCGAAAGATTCTCTTGACCGCCATCAAATGGCTTTCTTTAGGAGCCGCTTGATATCTTGCACACACTCCTACACTAAACACAATATCGGGTCTAGATGCACAAAGGTAAAGCAAAGAACCAATCATAGACTGGTATACCTTTTGATCCACATCTTTACCATTTGGATTGAGTTCAAGATGAGTCTTTGTTGCCATGGGGGTAGGAGCTCCATTTAGATCTTCCATGTTGAATCTTTTGAGCATATCTTGAGTATACTTGGCTTGTTTAAAGAATGTTCCTCCTCTTACATGCTTGATCTCAAAATTAAGAAATACTCTCAACTCCCCCATCATAGACATCCCGAACCTATTAGTCATAAGCTTTGAGAATTCATCATTAAAAGCTTTGTTAGATGAGCAAAAGATAATATCATCAACATATATTTGGTATACAAAAAGCTACCCATTGACCTTCTTAATAAAAAGAGTGGGATCAATTTTCCCAACCTCAAACCCACGGTCCAACAACAACTCTCTAAGGTGCTCATACCACGTGCATGGGGCTTGTTTGAGCCCATAGAGCGCCTTATCAAGTTTGTATACATGGTTTGGGAAGTTGGGATCCTCGAACCCTGGGGGTTGCTTTACATACACCAACTCATTTAATGGACCATTAAGAAGTGCACTTTCTACATCCATTTGTTGCAACTTAAAGTTATGATGTGCCGCATAAGCAAGAAGGATACAGATGGACTCAAGGCAAGCCAGGGGTGCATATGTATCTCCATAGTCAATGCCTTCAATTTGAGAGAACCCTTGTACAACCAATCTTGCCTTGTTCTTTACAACAATTCCATGCTCATCTTGTTTGTTCTTAAATATCCACTTGGTGCCTATAACATTGCGGCAATCCTTTGGCTTTTCAACTAACTTCCATACTTTATTTCTCTCAAAGTTGTTGAGCTCCTTGTGCATTGCTTCCAACCAATCTGAATCTTCAAGAGCTTCCTATACTTTCTTTGGTTCTATCATGGAGATGTGTGCTTGGTGTTCACTAAACCTCTTCAATTGTGCTCTACTGGACATTCCTCTCCTTAGATCACCAACCACATTCTCTAGAGAGTGGTATCTTAATTATAACATTCTAGCTTTGCGACAAGTTTTGATCTCCTTGTTGTTTCTTGGGGGGATCTCTTCATCATTTTGGTCCTTGTCTTGACCATTAACTTAACCTTGATCATCATCAGAATCATTCTCTTCATTAAGAGGCAAAGATTGACCTTGGTCTTGATCATGCACACTACTAGATTGGAGTTGAGCTGTTCTCACGGAAGATTGTATAGATCTTCCTTGTGAAATAGACCGAGCAGCACTTGACATTCAGGAGAATGGTGACTCAAGCTTCTCCTCACTAGGGCTATCTCCCTGATCAACTTGTTGAGGGTCCACAGCTTGTCTTTGGATTGGGTCATTGTCCTCCTCGATAGAGGGAGCTTGTCGAAGTTGTGAAGATGAGGGATCCACTTGAGTAGAGCATAGTTCTTCTCGATCCGCCATAAGGGGTTCCTCAATAGGATGGATAAATCCAACACCCATTCTTCCTATGGCATCCTGAGGCATTTCATCATCTGCATCACAAACATCAACACGCCCCCCTTGGGGACCATCATATTCTTCGAAAACCACACTACAAGATTCTATGATAGCTCCGGAGAGCTTATCATAGACTCTATAAGTGTGGGATTCGATACCATAGCCAAAAAAAATAACCTCTAATGCTTTGGAATCAAATTTGGACAAACGAGAACCCATTTTGAGATAGAAACACTTACAACCGAACACCCGGTAGTAAGATACGCTGGGCTTGTTACCAGTAAGTATTTCATATGGAGTCTTGATTAACTTCTTGCGAAGGTAGAGCCGGTTTGATGCATGGCATGCGGTGGAGATTGCTTCGGCCCAAAAATTATATGGAGATTTGAACTCCGCCAACATGGTCCTTTCCATATCAATAAGTGTCTAGTTCTTCCTCTCGGCTACACCATTTTGTTGAGGGGTATATGCAGCGGAATATTGGTGTTTTATCCCCTCATCACTAAGAAATCCATTCAAGGTGTAGTTCTTGAATTCGGTGCCATTGTCACTCCTTATAATCAAAGGGACATTGTGTTGACATTGAACCAAGTTGATGAAGTCGATGAAGTTTTCTTGGGTCTAACTTTTCAGCTTGAAGAAATAAACCCATGTGTATCTTGAATAGTCATCAACAATCACCAAACAATATTTCTTACCACCAAGACTTGCATGATATGGAGGACCAAAGAGATCCACATGAAGGAGCTCTAGGATCCTCTTGGACTTGACATAGTTGGTTGGCTTGTGGGGAGAATCATGCATCTTTCCTTCAACACAAGCCCTGCAAACACGATCTTTGGCAAAGCAAACATTTTATTTTAGTCCAACAATATGGCCATCCTTGTGAAGACTTTGCAAAGTTCTCATGTTGACATGGGCTAGTCGGCGATGCCATAACCAACCCACATTGGCCTTTCGGAATAAGCACATCACACTTGTAGTGGTTTGCCTCGAAAAGTACACCACATACAAGTCATTTTCGACGTACCCAACAAAAGCGACCTTGAGAGACTTGCTCCACATGAGGACCACAATATCAATTTCCATAAAGACGGCAAAGCCCATCTTTCCAAGAGCACAAACTGAAAGTAAATCATAGCCAAGGGTCTCAACAAGCATGACATCCACGAGTGTAATGTCATGGGAAACCACAACCTTGCCGAAACCCATTACCTTAGACTTGGACTTTTCGGCATATTTCATGGATATTTGATCATCATTTGGTCTCAACTCCTTGACAATAGATGTGCTTCTGGTAATATGACTTGTGCATGCACTATCAAGCACCCACTTTGGCCCTCCGTAAGCATAGGTCTACAAAAGATCAAGCTAGTTTTTAGGTACCCATTTTTCAATGGGTCCTCTTTTGTTAGAAACAAGGGTCTTGGGAACCCAAATAGACCAAGCAATATACCCATCAAATGGGCCAACATATTGTGCATACACATCACCATAATAGTCACGCATTAAAACATAGTGAGGGTTAGCACTTCCCGCAAAATCATCATGAGACATAGTTTTGCCACTTGTGGTCTTACTTCCCATAATGGCCTTGTCTTTTTTTTGTGCGGGCTTGGCCTTCTTGTTGTTGTTGTTCTTCTTCTTGGCTTTGGAGACAAAGCCAATGCCCCCTTTCTCACCATTTTTCCTTTGCTTACTCAAGAGGTCATCAATGGACTTGTTTCCTTTTGGAAAGGTGGTCTTGGCTAGCTCCCCCTTCAACCTAGCATTTTCTTCAAGAATATTTGTACTACTAAAATGAATGAAATTGAAGGAATATTGGTCAATTGAGTTTGAAGCTTTTCATGGGACTTTGTGAGTGACAAGAGTTCACTTTCCAAGGCCTTGTGAGCCTTGTCAAGGAACCTAAAGTCCTCAGCAAGTTTTTCATGAACAACACCAAACTCAATCTTGTCCTTTTTAGCCCTTTTATATTTAGAAATAGCATAGTCACGTTCCTTAACGAGTCTATTAACAATTATGTCATTTGCCCCATCAATCCCTTCAAGTTTTAGTTCAAGGGACATCCTAGTCTCTTGTTCTTCTTCTAGAGCATTATTTAGAGCTTCTACCTCAATCATGTGTTCTCTCCCTAGTTTACATCTCTTATCAAGAAGCTCTTGTGTGTGAGAAAGTTGATCTAAGAGGTCCACACAATGTCTCTTGTGTTCCCCTTGCAAGTTATTCAAGAACTCATCAAAAGCAATTATTTCCTTTTTGACCTCAAGAGACATCTCATCATCAATTTCATCATTAATCAAGGGGGAAGAGTATGATGCTGAAGATACCTCCGTTCCTCTTGCCATAAGGAAAGTGACGTTCTTGTTGGAGATATTCTCATTTGGAGAGTCGAAGAGGGAGAACGTGGGAGTAGAAGTAGTGGCAAGAGAAGCCACACCACTTGATGTTTCCTCTTCATCATCTTCATTATCGGAGGAGAATTCTTCATGAGTGATTAACACAATTTGACCCGAGTTCTTGTTGATGGGATTCTTCTTGATGAAGGGTTTCTTGTAAGGAGCTTTGGAAGTTTTCTTCAACATAATTTTACCCCCATGATTTTCTCTATTCTCATAGGGACAACCCTCCACAAAGTGATAGCGGTCACCACAATTGAAGCAAGTTCTCAATTTAGTGACATTGTCTCTTCTTTCATTCGGGTTGCTTCTTCGTTGCATTTCCATCTTTGCCTTGGCGGGATCTTTCCAAAAATTCTTTGCATAGAAGGCCATATATTCACCATGAGAAATCTTGACATCATCGGGATGGCTCATGGATAAACCTTCATCACTATCATCTTCATCCACATGCTCCACAACTTTGGCCTTTAATGCAAGGTTGACACCATTGCTCATTCCAAGGGCTCAAGCACGGGAATCTTTGGCATTTTTGGCAGCAAACTTGAAAGAGGCCATCTCTTGCATAACTTCATTGGAGGTCATGAGGTGGCAGTTGTGTCTTCCTTGTAGGCTCTTCAAGTCGGTGGGCTTAAAGGGCATGAGTGCACTCACATATTTCCTTTTTATCCAAGCATCATCCACATGTGAGGCACCCATATTCCTAAAGGCGGTGGTGGTGGACTTGAGCCTACGATACATGTATTCATGATCTTCACCATCCTTCATATAGAAGCCTTCAACTTCATTACTTAGTGCATCATACCGATTCCTTCTCATGCTCTCATTTCCAACATATAATTCCGTGAGAGCATCCCAAGCTTCCTTGGCGGTGTTGAGGTGCTCAATGTGAGGGTAGTATTTTGTACCCAATCCTTGTTGAATCATGTGAAAAGTGATGGCATTGAGTTGACTATTGACAACTTCTCTTCTTGTCAAGTTGGTTGGATCCCCAATATGGAGTCATTCTTCCATGATATTCCATAAGTCAATACAAGAGCTACGCACATGATATTTCATTAGTGATTTCCATTGAGCAAAAGTAGATGCAACAAGCTTTGGTGGGTCTGCTCTATTGTTTATATGATGGTGAGGAAATGTGGGATCAGGAGAGTACCATCCTTGAGACTCATGGTGCTCTCCCTTCCCACCATCCCTTTTTGTGGAAGAAATAGTGTTGTTGGGATTATCCCCCTCCACTACCCCGGGTGATGTCGGGGCATTCACCTTGGGTAATGAAGGTGGTTCCTCTTGAGAAGGTGATGATGAGGCAGGTTTATATTTAACAAGTTGCTCAAGTAACTTTTGCAATTGTTTGAGCTCGTTTCCCAGAGTGGAGCTCAATCTTGTTTCCAAGTTACTGAGATCCTCCATGGTCACCGTGTGACCGGACTCACCATCATCCTCTCCTACACGACTACCCATATACTCTTAGGCGGTAAAGCCCGAATAAAGAGCCGAGGCTCTGATACCAATTGAAAGGATCGTATGGGCACTTAGAGGGGGGGTGAATAGGTGCTACTTCAAATTTTACTCCTTTTCAAATTAGGGTTTGACAAGAAAGGTAAATTCTCTAGATTATGCAACTAAGGTGAATTTACCTATATGTCAAACTAGCACATACACTAAGCAAGAACAAGTAAAGTAAAGTGCGGTAAAGGATAGAAGTAACCAAAGTTGAGCATAAGGAGACACAAGGGTTTGTTTCCCGCTGTTCCTTCCTTTTGATGGGAAGTATGGCTACGTTTGGAGAGGGGTGGTTTCAAACCACCAACGCCACAAGAGGCCTCCCTTGTTCTCCGATGAACCTCACCCCAAAGGGTTCGATTCACCTCTTCCACTATATCGGCAACCTTCGAGGTGGAAGCCGACAACTTTACAACAAGTTCGAGGCACACATCCACAACTTAATTGGAGGCTCTCGAATGCAAGCAAGCTGCCAAACAATCAAAGATAAGCTTGTAAGAACCAAATCAAAAGCTAGGTTTTCCAAGAAACACTAGAGCATGGGGGCCCTCAAGTGAATGAGGGGGAAATGAAGATCTCTCTTGGTAAAGCTATAGATCAAGGCCTCCTCCTACGATTATCCAAAGATCAATGACTTTGGATGGTTGGATGTAGATATCTTGTTGATTTGGTGGCTCAAATGGGGATTGTGTTCTTGAGTGGGTCGAGCAGCTGGAGGAAGGGGATAAGGTCCTCTATTTATAAGAAGCCCCTCCACTGAACCGTTTTCTGACCGTTGGAGGATCTGCCAGACCGAAGACTCCGGTCTACATCGGAGACTCCGGTCTACATCGGATACTCCGGCCAGTCTCCGGACCAGCCTCCGGACCACTATATAGAATGTCCCAGCGCCCCTGGGAAAAACACCTCCGGAGATTCTTCAAAGTTTCCGGACCAAGTGGACCGGAGACTCCGGTCCAGCCACACCGGAGACTCCGGTCAGAGGCGTGGACCGGAGACTCCGGTCAGAGGCGTGGACCGGAGACTCCGGTCAGTCTCTAGACCACCATACAGATTGTCCCAAGCTGCTTTCTGGAGCCCCCTCTGGAGATTCCTGGGGATACCCCGGACCACACCAAAGACTCTAGTCCACTCAGACCGGAGACTCCAGTCCACTCAGACCGGAGACTCCGGTCTGGAGTTTCCAGGAACTTGCATATGAGCCAGAAATGACTTCATACTTTAAGAGGCCTTTTCACTTTGCATTATATCAACCTGTAGACATCAGCATACTATAAAATGATCTACTAGTTGTTAACTAACACCAAAAGTGATTATGACAGTAAATGTACTTTCACTTAGGATTAAAAACATCTTATATGAGATTAACGAGTCAAAAGTATTAAAAAAAGTTTTTTTTAAATGATTTTTTTGAAAAGGTAGCCTCTTTGTCGTGTACTTTTCGAAGAGACACACGGAAAATAATAAAACACCGTCATCTCCACGGAAAACGTCATCTCACTTTACTTTATCGTGTCTACGCGTAAGACACACGGCAACGGGTTTGCCATGTCTTTTTACAAAACACACGGCAAAGGTCCTTTGCCGTCGCCAACATTGCCATGTAGTCTTTTTCGTGTGGTTATACACGACAAAGTCTTTTCCATGTTCTGTGGACCCTTTGTTGTGTATTTTGCACACATGGAAAAGAAGGTTTCTCCCGTAGTGCAGTATAGACTTGTTTCTTGAGTTTGTTTGTTTCTTGCACACCAACACATAGTCTTAATCAGGATCAAGTTGCATCTACTCACACCCTCGAATCGGTCATATACATATTTTAGTGATTCCCGCCAAACCCGTATTGAAATGATTCGATGATGCCCACCAAACACTTGCGTGTGGGCGGAGAACCAATTAATATGATTACACAATAGTTCATGATGGAACCCACAAGAACATATATATATACAACAATGACTTCTCGAGTCAAGAATACCAATATACGTTACAAAAATTCAAACCATATTGAAAACAATACAATATCCGAGTACGGATAAGGTGCAAATTGGACTAAGAGTTCTGAGAATAACCAATGGCGTCCATAACCCTGCCCAGGCCCAGCCATAATTCATATAGACGGTACATGATGATCTGATATTGTCGTGGATCAGGGCAGAACGTCATAGATCACCATTGCGACGAATTTTGCAACCAATTTTTTTGTGAACCTCACGTTATAATCTGATCCGTGACGTTTTTTCGTATGAAAACGTCACGACCGTCCGTGATGTTCCTTGAATTTCGTCACGGCCAACAGGACCGAAACAATCTAGGCCCAATCAGTTGAGACATTTTTATTTCATCATGGTCCATGCCACGTGGAAGATGGAACCGCGTGTGGTTGTTAGCGACGTCAGCTGATGTCATGCCGTCTGTCAGTGACATCATCGTTGTCTTGACGATTTTTTAGTTACGACTTGATTATGTTAACACCAGTTGCTTACGTCATCATGACATCTAAGACGGCTTCCCCATCCGTCATGAATTTCCTTCGTCATAGGTTGTCGCCGATAGGCAGTCACGTGGTCTATTAAAATAATAAGACGTGGGTTACTTCTAGGGTAATACATGGACTAATAAGAGTGAGACACATGGACTAATTTTTGTGACGTTAAATTTTTGGCATGGCAGCTGTCCAACCTCCGCGCGCCACATTGATGACTATGCATGACGGAAATATTTCATAAATAAACAATCACTATGTTTACGCTTACATAAATCACTATGTTTACGCTTACATAAATTCTAGTATAAATGTTTCATTTTACAAAAATGAATACCATCTTCAAAGAAACTCACATAAAAGGTTCAACACCATAATACTGCCAAAACATTATAAATGTTTCTTGGTCAAATGTCTGACAAATTTCCACAGATTAACCACAAGATTCACACCACCAGTTCACTTACCAAATTGCCTCTTCTGGTTTCGACAGATGAGCCAACACTTGTTGAATTAATGCATTTGCCTCTTCTTGTTTCTTTCTCAGGTCTTCTTGTTTCTTACGCCTTTCTACTAGGTCTTCCAAATACTTCAGCCTATCTTCCTCGCCAGATTCGTTCACCTTTTGAAACTCCTCAATGGTAGAGTGCAATTCCATATTACATTCTCTCTGATCCTCGAGTTGCACTTCTAGTTGAGACTTGGTTGGTCTTGAAGTACTTGCATGGATGACCATGTTCTTCAGGAAAGTTGGCCTTCTCTTGTCCTGCGACAGCACAAAGTGCACATCGTTGTTGGAAGGAATTGGTTCATTGTCTATGCCATCTTCTGAAGCAGATGGCACCATGTTGTTGTCCATGACTGCCTACCAGTTTTAGGAATAAAAGAGAATATGAGAAACATAGCGAGAAAATTATAAACACATCATATACGTTCGAGGGAAGAAAAGGGCACTTAATTTTACGAAGATGGATAGTATTATGGAGAACTTACCGTTACTTCTTTCATATTGCTATTTGGAAGAAGAAGTTTATTGGAATGTTCCTCCATGTCGGACAAAACCTCGTAGCTGCGAGCACCAGTGGTATGAGGGTACTTGATAACTGTCTACTAATCTTATTTTTTTAGATAGAGCCTACACAAAAATGGAGCATACAGTTAGTTCTGCTTAAAAAATTCAAACATAATGGAAGTTGAGTAAACAATACATGACCTGGTTCTTGGGGTTAGACCAAAAGTTGATAAGACTGCACCATTCCTCACCGCTCATGTGTTCCACAGGAGATAACCTTGTAACTTCATTCTTTGGGATGGGGTCAAAAAATACTTTCTACGGATGATGCCATCAATTTCTTGCGTGCCTCATGAACTTCTTGTTGCAAGAAAACTGCACATCTGGTAGAGAGGGGTCCATGATAAAATTTTGCTAAAAAAAAGATGATCAGCCTTTGCTTAAACAACAATGGAAGAAAGGACAACTGAGTGCTACATAACATACATAAACTATGTCGTAGAAGTCTGCTCTGACATTCGGTCTCTCCCTATAATCTTTCCAATTGGGGAAGATAGGCATCTTAGACCTGAATATTACTGCATACTAAGTGGAAAAGTTGGCAGCAATCAATGGTGACACTAGTCTAGTTCTTCTTGCAGAAACGACAAGTGGAAGTTTTTGTTCTATGGGCATCCTGTCAACCACAAACTGATGATCATCATGCATAACATAGTCTTCAGATGTTGTTCTACAACAGAAAAAATGCAATAAGTGTGAGAAAGCAATCGATTTAACATGATACCTTCTTGATCCCAGTCAAAACGGTCAAAGAACCATCCATCATGACAAGAAGCTGACCCCTCGCCTAGGGTAGCTAAACTCTCAGGTACAAGGTCGCCTTGGAGAGGCGCTAGTGCATCGCTGGGCGGAGGCTGCTGCTGGCCTTGGTTAGGTAACTGCAAAAGGTAGGGAGCGGGCTGCTGGCCTTGGGGAGGTGCCGATGGACGGCGGGGACCTGTCTGCTGGGCTTGTGGAGGTGCCCACAGAATGCATGGATCTAGCTACTGGACTTGGGGAGGTGCCGGCGGACGGCAGGGACCTGTCCGCTGGCCTTGGGGAGGTGCCCGCAGAAGGCAGGGACCTGGCTGTTGGACTTGGGTAGGTGCCCACAGACGGCAGGGACCTGGGTGCTGGCCTTGGGGAGGTGCCCGCAGAAGGCAGGGACCTGGCTGCTGGACTTGGGGAGGTGCCGGCGGACGATAGGGACCTGGCTGCTGGCCTTGGGGAGGTGCCCGCGGAATGCATGGATCTGGCTGCTGGACTTGGGGAGGTGCTTGCGAATGGCAGGGACCTGGCCGCTGGCCTTGGGGAGGTGATTGTGGAAAGCTGGGACCTAGATGCTGGCCTTGGGGAGGTGCCCGCGAAATGCATGGACCTGGCTGCTGGACTTGGGGAGGTGCATGCGGAAGGCAGAGACCTGGCCGCTGGCCTTGGGGAGGTTCCTACAGAAGGTAGGGACCTGGCTGCTGTACTTGGGGAGGTGACGGCGGACGACAGGGACCTGGCTACTGGCCTTGGGGAGATGTGTGCTTAGCTTGGGGAGCTGCCCGGGTGCCTTGTACAACTGGTTTCTTCCCCTTGGACCTGTTTTTCTTGAAGTTTTTGTGCTGGCACCTAGGCCTACGGAGACGCGCTTTCGAGTAGTTGCTACACCAGCAGGAGCCAACTTTGTCCTGATGGTAGATGTATTCTTGCATTTCATCTTCTCAGGCTAAAAATTTAATATATACCGGTTAATGCAACAAATATATGGATAAATCAGTTAGCAAATAATTCAACACAAGATGGGTAAGTAATGGGTCGACCTGCAGCTTATCCTCCTCACTGACATCATCCGAGTATTGTTCAGTTGCATCTTCCTCCTCTTCAGGATCATGGTCACATCCAAAGCCTCCATTTTCCTCTTTTTAGGAGAGAATACAGTTGGCGATGCAAAAAATACTTGCAAAGGGCCTAACACCTAGTTGTTGCAACCGCTCATTTTTTCTCATGATGTTTTTCAGCCGACTTTCTTCCATGGGATACATTTGAGGTTCTAAAATTAATAAAGTAATCTAAGTAAGCTACAAATTAAACATGCAATTAAAAAAAATAATGTGTGGTGTTGATTGTCCTAGAGAAAATATGAGCAGGATAATGTAAAGCCTCTCAGACAAGCAATTTCACGAGAAAAAAATTATTGCCTCAAATAGGCAAACACACATGAGCATCGAGGAGGCTTAAAAGAGCAGAAAACAACGAGGGTTGGAGGCTAGATGACTACTCGCCAGATGGACGACGACGAGGGTTGGAGGCTACGACAGGCATCGGCGGCGGCGAGAGTGGATTGGATCTGTCTCCTCTTGGTGAGGGGATAAAGGAGGTTTTTGCATAGATTACGTGCATGCCCTCTACCCGAATCCTTGGGTTGCCCTATGCAGGAGGGCTAAACGGTAATATCAGCGCGAAAGTTTCATTTTGCTCTGTGGCGCGAGGATTTGCGTGCCCAGCCGCGAAATTTTTGGCTCCAAGAATTTGATCTATGCCACGAGGGGAGGACCGAACCACGAATTTTTTGGTTGCTGGATGCATGATGTGTGGCTGAAATAAAAATTAAGGCCGGTTTCGAAATTCGGCCAATACCGCGGCAGTTAGAGTTCCTGGCTATGTGCCGGGTCTTGCTAATATCTTGTTGGATATCTGAAGAATTTCCATGATTTGTACCTAGAAATGATTTTTTGGAAAATCCCGAGATAGCTACGATGTAGCTCCAGGCTAAATTTGGGCCCCCTCCATCTAGAGCGGCAAAAACTTGTTTATATCGCAGGGGTTGTACCGAGAGGTTCTAGATGAAGCCAATTAGTGATTTGGCCACTAAATGCTCTCTAGTATATATTAAAAATGGGGTGATGCATTTTCACATCGCATCCTTAGTGGCTACTTCACAAAATAAGCCCTTTTCAGCACCGGAAAAATAGAAAATGGATTTTCCATGCAGAGAATGTGGAAACTTCATGAAGCAAATTTTTTTACCATCACAAGATACATGCATGTCCGAAATATGGGCGCATTAAAGCCAACTATGCAATGGCTGTGGTCATGACCTAGCTCATTTTCCTTGAAAGCCATGAATCCTCGAAGGCAGTAGGTTATTTCTGTGAACACTTTTTTAGAATAATCCCCACATGCCATGTTTGTTATTTTTCATGCAACTAGGCAACATAAAATGGCAATGTGTGAAGGTTTCACATTTTTTGATTTTTTTTTGAATTTTTTAGGCCGGTTTCGAAATTCGGTCGATACCACGACAGTTAGGGTTCCTGGCTATGTGTTGGGTCTTGCTAATATTTTGTTGGATCTCTAAAAAAATTACATGTTTTGTACCTGGAAATTATTTTTTGGAAAATTCCCGAGATAGCTACGAGGTAGCTCCAGGCTAAATTTAGGCCCCCTCTAGCTAGAGCGACAGAAACTTGTTTATATCGCGAGAGTTGTGCTGAGAGATTCTAACTGAAGCCAATTGGTGATTTGGTCACTAAATGCTCTCTATTATTTATTAAAAATGGGGTGATTCATTTTCGCATCGCATCCTTGGTGGTTGCTTCACAAAATAAGCCCTTTTAGGCACCGGGAAAATGGATTTTCATTCACAGAATGCGAGTAATTCATGAAGCACATTGTTTGCTATCACAAGATACACGCATGTGCAGATATGGGCGTATTAAAGCAAACTATGCCACGGCTATGGCCATGACCTAGATCATTTGCCTTGAAAGCCATGAATCCTCGAAGGCGGTAGGTCATTTCTATGAACACTTTTTTAGAATAATCCCCATATGAAGTGTTTGTTATTTTTGCATGCAACTAGGCAACATAAAATGGCAATGTGCGAAGGTTTCACATTTTTTGATTTTTATTTTTGAATTTTTGAGGCCTCTTGCGAAATTCGGTCAATACCGTGGCAGTTGCTGTTCCTAGCTATGTGTCAGGTCTTGCTAATCTCTTGTTGGATCTCTAAAGAAATGCCATGTTTTGTACCTATAAATGATTTTTTTTGGAAAATTCCTGAGATAGCTCCATGCTAAATTTGGGCCCCCTCCACCTACACCGGCAAAAACTTGTTTATATCGTAGGAGTTGCGACAAGAGGTTCTACCTGAAGACAATTGGTGATATGACCATTGAATGCTCTCTAGTATTTATTAAAAATGGGTTGATAAATTTTCACATCGCATCCTTGGTGTCTGCTTTACAAAATAATCCCTTTTCAACATCGAGAAAATGGAAAATGGATTTTTCGTGCAGAGAATGTGAAAACTTTGTGAAGCAACATTGTTTGCCATCAAAAGATACACGCATGTGCGGAATATGGACGCATTAAAGCAAACTATGCCATGGATGTGGTCATGATCTAACTCATTTGCCTTGAAAGCCATGAATCCTCAAAGGTGGTATGTCATTTATATGAACACTTTTTTAGAATAATCCCCATATATGTTTGTTATTTTTGCATGCAACTAGGCAACATAAAATAGAAATGTTTGAAGGTTTCAAATTTATTGATTTTTTGAATTGTTTAGGCCGGTTCGAAATTCGGCCGATACCACCGCAGTTAGGGTTCCTGGATATGTGCCGGGTATTGCTAATATCTTGTTGGATCTCTGAAGAAATGCCATGTGTTTGTACCTGGAAATGATTTTTTGGAAAATTCCCAGATAGCTACGAGGTAGCTCCAAGCGAAATGGGGGCCTCCTCCAGCTAGAGCGGCAGAAATTTGTTTAGGGGTTGTGCCGAGAGGTTCTGGCTGAAGCCAATTGTTGATTTGGCCACTAAATGCGCTCTAGTATTTATTTATAAATTTGGTGTGGCATTTTCACATCGCATCCTTGGTGGCTGCTTCACAAAATAAGCCCTTTTCATCACCGGTAAAATGGATTTTCCGTGCATAGAAGGTGAAAACTTTGTGAAGCAACATTGTCTGCCATCACAAGATACACGCATGTGCTGAATATGGGCGCATTAAAGCAAACTATGCCATGTCTATGGTCATGACCTAGGAAATTTCTATGAACACTTTTTTAGAATAATCACCAGATGCCATGTTCTTTATTTGCAACTAGGCAACATAAAATTGCAATGTGTGAAGGTTTCCCTTTTTTGAATTTTTAGGCAGATTTCAAAATTTGGCCGATACCGTGGAAGTTAGGATTCCTGGCTATGTTCCGGGTCTTGCCAATATCTTGTTGGATCTCTGAAGAAGTGCCATGTTTTGTACCTAGAAATGATTTTTTGGAAAATTCCTGAGATGGCTACGAGGTAGCTCCAGGCTAAATTTGGGCCCCCTCCAGCTACACCGGCAAAAATGTTTATATCGCGGGGGTTGCGCCGAGATGTTCAAGCTGAAGACAATTGGTGATTTGGCCACTAAATGCTCTCTAGTGTTTATTAAAAATGGGGTGATGCATTTTCACAACGCATCCTTGGTGGCTGCTTCACAAAATAAGCCCTTTTTAGCACCGAGAAAATGGAAAATGGATTTTCCGTGAAGAGAATGTGAAAACTTCGTGAAGTAACATTGTTTACCATCACAAGATACATGCATGTCCGGAATATGGGCGCATTAAAGCAAACTATGCCATGGCTGTGGTCATGACCTAGCTCATTTTCCTTGAAAGCCATGAATACTCGAAGGTGGTAGGTCATTTCTATGAACACTCTTTTAGAATAATCCCCATATGCCATGTTTGTTACGTTTTCATTCAACTAGGCAACATAAAATGGCAATGTCCAAAGGTTTCATATTTTTTTGAATTTTTATGCCGGTTTCGAAATTCGGTCGATACGCCGGTAGTTAGGGTTCCTGGCTATGTACCGGGTCTTGCTAATATATTGTTGGATCTCTGAAGACATACCATGTTTTGTACCTGGAAATGACTTTTTTTTTGAAAATTACCAAGATAGCTACGAGGTAGCTCCAGGCTAAATTTGGGCCCCCTCCAGCTAGAGCGGCAAAAACTTGTTTATATCGCGGGGTTGCGTCGAGAGGATCTAACTGAAGCCAATCGGTGATTTTGCCACTAACTACTCTCAAGTATTTATTAAAAATAGGGTGATGCATTTTCACATCGCATCCTTGGTGGATGCTTCACAAAATTATCGCTTTTAGGCACCAGGAAAATGGATTTTCTATGCATAGAATATGAAAAATTTGTGAAGCAACATTGTTTGCCATCACAAGATACACGCATGTGCGAAATTTGGGCGCATTAAAGCAAACTATGCCATGGTTGTGGTCATGACCTAGCTCATTTGCCTTGAAAGCCATTAATCCTCGAAGGTGGTAGGTCATTTCTGTGAACACTTTTTAAGAATAATCCACATATGCCATGTTTGTTATTTTCTCATGTAACTAGGCAACATAAAATGGCAATGTGTGAAGGTGACACATTTTTATTTATTTTTTAATTTTTGAGGCCAGCTTTGAAATTCGGTCGATACCGTGGCAGTTACGGTTCCTGGCTATGTGCCGGGTCTTGCTAATCTCTTGTTGGATCTCTAAAGAAAGTCCATGTTTTGTACCTGGAAATGATTTTTTGGAAAATTCCTGGGATAGCTACAAGGTAGCTCCATGCTAAATTTGTGCCCCCTCCACCTACACTGGAAGAAACTTGTTTATATTGCGGGGGTTGAGCCGAGAGGTTCTAGCTGAAGACAATTGGTGATTTTGCCACTAAATGCTCTCTAGTGTTTATTACAAATGGGGTTATGCATTTTCACATCGCATCCTTGGTGGCTGCTTCCCAAAATAAACCCTTTTCAGCACCGAGAAAATGGAAAATGGATTTTCCGTGAAGAGAATGTGAAAACTTCGTGAAGCAACATTGTTTACCATCACAAGATACATGCATGTTCGGAATATGGGCGCATTAAAGCAAACTATGCCATGGTTGTGGTCATGATCTAGCTCATTTGCCTTGAAAGCCATGAATCCTCGAAGGCGGTAGGTCATTTCTGTAAAGACTTTTTTTGGAATAATCCCCATATGCCATGTTTGTTATTTTTGAATTCGGCTAGGCAACATGAAATGGCAATGTGCGAAGCTTTCACATTTTTTGAATTTATTTTTTTATTTTTTATGCCACTTTTGAAATTCGGCCAATACCACGACAGTTAGGGTTCGTGGTTATGTACCTGGTCTTGCAATATCTTGTTGGATCTCTGAAGAAATTCCATGTTTTGTACCTGGAAATAATTTTTTGGAAAATTTCTAAGATAGCTACGAGGTAGCTCCAGGCTAAATTTGGGCCCCCTCCAGCTAGAGCGGCAGAAAACTTTTTGTATCGCGGGGGTTGCGCCGAGAGGTTCTAGCTGAAGATAATTGGTGATTTGGCCACTAAATGCTCTCTAGTATTTATTAAAAATGGGGTGATGCATTTTCACATCGCATCCTTGGTGGATGCTTCACAAAATAAGCCCTTTTCTGCATCGGGAAAATGGAAAATGGATTTTTCGTGCAGAGAATGTGAAAACTTCGTGAAGCAACATTGTTTTCCATCACAAGATACATGCATGTGCAGAATCTGGGCACATTAAAGCGAACTATGCCATGGTTTTGGTCATGACATAGCTCACTTGCCTTGAAATCCATGAATCCTCGAAGGCGGTAGGTCATTTCTATGAACACTTTTTTGTTATTTTTGCATGCATCTAGGCAACATAAAATGGAAATGTGTGAAGGTTTCACATTTTTTTAATTTTTGAGGCCGGTTTCTAAATTCGACTGATATCGCGGAAGTTAGGGTTCCTGGCTATATGTCGAGTCTTGCTAATCTCTTGTTGGATCTCTGAAGAAATGCCATGTTTTGTACCTGGAAATGATTTTTTGGAAAATTCCCGAGATAGCTACGAGGTAGATCCTGGCTAAATTTGGGCCCCCTCCAGCTATAGCGACAGAAACTTGTTTATATTGCAGGGTTGCGCCGAGAGGTTCTAGCTGAAGCCAATTGGTGATTTTCCATGAAGAGAATGTGAAAACTTCCTGAAGCAACATTGTTTACCCTCACAAGATACACACATGTCCGAAATATGGGCGCATTAAAGCAAACTATGATATGGCCGTGGTCATGATCTAGCTCGTTTCCCTTGAAATCCATGAATCCTCGAAGGCGGTAGGTCATTTTTGTGAATTTTTATAGAATAATCCCCATATTCCATTTTAGTCATTTTTGCATGCAACTAGGCAACATAAAATGGCAATATGCAAAGGTTTCACATTTTTTGTATTTTTAGGCCGTTTCGAAATTCGACGATACCACGACAGTTAGGATTCCTGGCTATGTGTTGGGTCTTGCTAATCTCTTGTCGGATCTCTGAAGAAATGCCATGTGTTTGTAACTAGAAATGATTTTTTGGAAAATTCCCGAGATAGCTACGAGGTAGCTCTAGGATAAATTTGGGCCCCCTCCAACTACACCGACATAAACTTGTTTATATCACGTGGATTGCACCGAGAGATTCTAGCTGAAGCCAATTGGTGATTTGGCCACTAAATGCTCTCTAGTATTTATTAAAAATGGGATGATGCATTTTCACATCGCATCCTTGATGGATGCTTCACAAAATAAGCCCTTTTTTACACCGGGAAAATGGAAAATGGATTTTTCGGGTAGAGAATATGAGAACTTCATGAAGCAACATAGTTTGTCATCACAAGATACATGCATGTGCGGAATATGGTCGCATTAAAGCCAACTATGCCATGACTATGGTCATAACCCAGCTCATTTGCCTTGAAAGCCATGAATTCTCATAGGAAGTAGGTCATTTCTGTGAACACTTTTTTAGAATAATCCCCATATGCCATGTTTGTTATGTTTTCATTCAACTAGGCAACATAAAATGGTAATGTGCGAAGGTTTCACATTTTTTGAAGTTTTTTTGAATTTTTTATGCCGGTTTCAAAATTCCGCGGATACCATGGCAGTTAGGGTTCCTGGCTATGTATCGGGTCTTGCTAATATCTTGTTGGATCTCTGAAGAAATTCCATGTTTTGTACCTAGAAATGATTTTTTGGGAAATTACCAAGATAGCTACGAGGTAGCTCCAAGCTAAATTTGGGCCCCCTCCAACTAGAGCGATAGAAACTTGTTTATATCGCGGGGGTTGCGCTGAGAGGTTCTAACTGAAGCCAATTGGTTATTTGGCCACTAAATTCTCTCTAGAATTTATTAAAAGATGGCGTGATGCATTTTCACATCGCATCCTTTGTGGCTGCTTTACAAAATCAGCCCTTTTAGGCATCGGGAAAATGCAAAATGGATTTTCTGTGCAGTCGTGAAGAAACATTGTTTGCCATCACAAGATACACACATGTGTGAAATATGGGCGCATTAAAGAAAACTAGGCCATGATTGTGGTCATGACCTAGATCATTTGCCTTGAAAGCCATGAATCCTTGAAGTTTGTATGTCATTTCTATGAACACTTTTTTATAATAATCCCCATATGTCATGTTTGTTATTTTTGCATGCAACTAAGCAACATAAATTGGAAATGTGCAAACGTTTCACATTTTTTTATTTGTTTTTGAATTTTTTAGGCCAGTTTCAAAATTCGGCCGGTACCGCGTGTAACATCCCAAAAATATTAATCAAGGTTATCAATTTCCAATCACCCAAATTTAGGGTTAACAAAAACTTTTGTGAATTAAAAATCCATATGAATGCATGTGTGTATGTGATGAATGCATGAATACTTGTATGGACTTGTGTGATTATTATGAATGGAAAGGATTGGTTTAAAGATGAAAACAACATCATCTAAATCATTTCCAAGCAGAATCAAATCAAGAGAAATTCAAAAACAAACCAAATGAGCTAATGGTCATTTTTGTCAATCTTGCTCACTATACCACTTTGAGTGTTTCTAGTCCAAGATTTAAAATAGAAACAAATCCAATTATTTTCACCCCTTGCGAGAACAAGTAAAAGTGAACCCAAGCCCACCTTGCAAACCCACAGAAACATTTGGCAACCCTATTCAAATGACATTTAAAAATTGAATCTAGTTCATATGGTAATATCACCATTTCTCAAAACCCAACCAAACCAGTTCACCTTGACAAATCCAATCAACCAAATACTCCCTATTATGTGCCCAGTACATCCACCAAGTTTCAACCAAAAATTCAAATATGAATTTTTTGCGGCCATTTCATCAAACACATGGAGACACAAACCAAATTCTGCCAAACTTCACTGTTTTGAGCAGTAATTTTGCCAAACCTTGTTCCCCATTGATCACCCTTGTCTCCCCCATTGAGCACACCAGCATTAAACCAACCTAAACCCCTACCAATGCACCATGCCATGCATGCCCGAGCACACCCTTGCCAGCCGACCATGGCAAGCTAGACAGAACCATCGACGCGCCTAGCCACCATGTCCAGGAAGCACGCCACCGTCCACCGCCACCCCTGTCCAGCCCTCGAGCCTTGATAAGCAGTGGAACACCGAGAACACACGCGCCCAGTTTGTATATTCCATGTCCAGAGCGCGCCAGCTCGCTACACTCGACACGCTCGCACAGACCGCGCCTCGCTTTCGCCGCCCGTGACTATGACCACCACCGTCCCAGGAGACCACCAGACATCCCCGTTCGCCGTCGCGCGACCAGGAGCGCATGTGCAACGTCAAAAACATCGTCGGTACCACTTAGTGCATCGCACGTTCCCGACCGAACCGCACCGCCCCTTTCCGCGCCATCAAGCCATTGAGCACCGCTAGGAGACCACGCACCATACCTTTCCCTAGCCATGCTCGTAGCTCGCTGTAACGCCGACCCTGACAAGCACTACCCATGCCGCTCGGCCTCTCTCTCTCCTATAAAAGGAGGCCTTCCCCGCTCGTTTTCTTCACATCATCTCACTCCCCACCTTTCACTGATCCTTCCCACCTCTTCCTAGAGCAAGGCGAGCGCAGCATCGCCGGAGCCTGCCGCTGCTGGAGGAGAAGGGCGCCGTTGATTGGATCCATCCTAGGAGGATCCGCCAGTACCAGGAGAACCACCACCATCGACTTCGTCGTTCGCCCCATCGCCGACCAGCTCCTGAGCCCCAGTGAGCCACCACAGACCCCCACTGGCCGCGCTAGGGTTTGAGCCCGTCGTGTTCTGTTCGACAAGGACGATGGCCATGAGCCATTGATCCTTAGTCTAATCCTACGGTCGTAGTTATCCCGTACCCCTTCGCCACCCCCTGTCTCACTGACGAGTGGGGACACCACTTAACCAGCCCGCACACGCACTTTGTGCAGCGGGCCGACCCAATTAGATTTCCCGCGTAACCCAGTTAGTTTGAATTTAAATTTATCTATTTACTTTCAAACCTAGTTCTGGCAGTAGCTTCCAATTTCAATTCAGAGAGTTTTACTAAACCAAATAGCATGAAACTAATTTTTTTATAAAGGTATGGAATTTCTTAATCCAAGCCCGTTGGATTGAAACCATCTGGAATTATAGATCACCTATGGTAAAAATAACAAGGCACAGACTTTTATGCATTCAAACATTTTTCAAAATTCAACCATAAATGCTTTTGAGTTGATTCCAACTCTCAAAAATCACATTTGATAAGACCTTTATGAATATATAAAAACATCTAGGTTTACTTGCAGTAATAATGGACAAGTTATAAAAGAATGCCCCATACACACTTCTAGTCACTTTAATTAATTAAAATAAAAAGGTTAAACCTTATTAAATTGTGACACCACTTTAAATCACGTTCCCAAGTATTGAAATATGTGGGATGACATGTGTCAACATGATCCCATGTTTTAATTGGAGAATATTAAATCTTATGTAGTTTTTCAATGAGTAGAAATTACTTTTCTAAAATAAAATAAAATAAACTATTGCCTTAATTCTTGTGATGATTGTGATGATGCTAGATCATCTAGTGTGAACCCTTGTGTGACAAATAGAAGTAGTTAAGTATTGTTTGGTGATTGTGTACTTCGTATTTATTTATAGACGCTAGTACCAACCAAGGATACGAAGAGAAAGGAGACTACTACGAAGAGGAAGCAGAGGATAACTTCAACTGCTGCACTGCACAAGGCAAGCTAATACTTGCGACTGTGAAAGCTAGATAACTTATGAAATGCATTAGGCATGCTATGAATATACCACTTGATGATACCAAATCCCAGTTTTACTTACAAGCTTTATTAATTTATTTCTTTATCAAAATTCTTTGTTTACTTTTAGGGAGTGCTTGTGAAGTTTTGGAAAGATATTAAAGGTAGCATAAAGAGCATAAAACTTGGCCTGAGTTAGGTAGAACTTGATGTCATCATGAGGCTTGAGATTAGACTTAGATAAGTCACACTTGATTATCACCCCTCATCAGTGATTACCCCCAACTTTAGTGGCTAGTGCTAAGCATAAAACTTGATCACTTTAGATGGCAATACTTGGTGAAAATGATTATGAAAACCTTAGAATGATCAGTCATTCTAATGAGATGTTTTTACATGTGTTCCTGAACACCATATGATTTTGATGATGAAAATGTTGAGGCATGAGCCTTAGCCCTTTATAAAACCGATGGTTGTGTTTGGATGCGATAGCATTCCAATTTTACCGTACAACCACAATACCCGAATTTGGGTAGGGCTTGACTGGAAGTTTATATATCTTAGTATGGGTTCCCTTACGATCGAGGTTTGAGCTGAGGCTACCTCGTGATGATTTTCCACCTGTGCAGTTCCCAAGATGACAGATGGTCATGGTTGGGAGGCCAAACTCATAGGAGAGGTGCCTATACTAGGGTGTGTAATTGAAAGGTTAGGATTGATTATCCGCATACTTAATATGGTGAATTCAGGATTGTTCTTGACGGATGTATCAAATATTATGGTGAAAGTGTACCACCTCTGTAGAGTGTCAAACTATTCGAATAGCCGCGTCCGCGGTTATGGACAGTTGGAGTGGCCATACTGTTCCGTCGTCAGATGTTTTCAAATGACTTGTGAAATGAATCATGACTTTGACTTGACCACAACAGGGTTGTGAATATGAAAACTGAGTTCCCACTTAGGTGTTATAAAACATTAAACTAGCTTTCTTTACTTCTAAACTCAGCTAGAGCTAAACCTGGCTTTTTGCAAAACAATCTAGATCTTAACATTCCTACTTGAACCACTTTACTTGTTAGTGATAGTTTGCGAGTACTTAAAGAGTACTCATAGCTTTGTCCCTGGCTATTCCCGTGGCTAGACTATGAAGAGGACTATCAGGATGATGGAACCCAGGAAGTCTACGACAACTAGGATCATCTCCCATCGTTAGCATTGCCTGTGACCATGAATATGGAGCCTCGCCCACACTACCGTTATTATATTATTCCGCTGTGTTGATTGTACTCAGACTGGATCATGAGATCCTTTATTTGTAAGAACTTTATTATGGTTTGTAATGGATGATGAACTATGGTACCAATCTGTTATGTCTCGCAAAAATGGTAATCCTGGGATTGCGATGTATGGCATAACAGGCATCTGGGATTAAAATCCGGGTGTTGACACCGCGACAATTAGGGTTCCTAGCTATGTGTCGGTTCTTGCTAATCTCTTGTTGGATCCCTAGATAAAATCCATGTTTTGTAGCTGAAAATGATTTTTTAGATAATTCCCGAGATAGCTACGAGGTAGCTCCAGGATAAATTTGGGCCCCTCTAGCTATACCCGCAGAAACTTGATTGTATCACGGGGGTTGCGCCAAGACGTTCTAGCTGAAGCCATTTGGTGATTCGACCACTAAATGATCTCTATTATTTATTAAAATTGGGGTGATGCATTTTCACATTGCATCCTTGGTGGCTGCTTCCCAGGATTTTCCGTGCATAGAATGTGAAAACTTCGTGAAGCAACATTGTTTGCCATCACAAGATACACACATGTGTGGAATATGGGCGCATTAAAGCAAACTATGCCATGGTTGTGGTCATGACCTACCTCATTTGCCTTGAAAGCCATGAATCCTTGAAGGTGGTAGGTCATTTCTGTGAACACTTTTTCAGAATAATCCCGAGATGCCATGTTTGTTATTTTTGCATGCAACTAGGAAACATAAAATGGCAATGTGCGAAGGTATCACATTTTTTGAATTTTTTAGGCCGGTTCAGAAATTCGGCCGATACCGTGATCGTTAGGGTTCCAGGTTATGTGCCGGGTGATGATTGCATATTTGCATCATGTTTTAGGTTATTATTTTTCATTGTAGATGTAGGATCTTGGTATTTTACGATGTTCGCATGCACTTTTTATGTTTATTTTCACCAGGATCAGATCAGATGATGGATCCAATGGAAATAATTCTTGGAGCAGTCACATTGGAGTGAAAAGGAGCCAAAAACTACGTAAAACTCTTATTTGGGGAATATTAATAATACCAAAAGAAAACCTAAAGCAAGCAAAGGACACAAAAGATTTGACGACCAACTATACGAGCCACCGCTGTATAGTTGCGGCCGTATAGTTGGCGCCGCCTCTGCCTCCTCAAATAGTTTCACCCCGTGCAACTGGTTTGGAGAGAGGACGTACAGAACACCCAGAAATCGCCAAAAACCTCACCTCCGGAAGGGATCTGGAGGGGGAACTTTCCTAGGTATCCATCTTCACCCTAAGCAGATCTGGGAGGCCAAGGCATCGATCTCCATCTTCATCAACCGCTGCATCCTCAGCACCACCATCATCTCCATCCATCCCATAGATCTTGTTGTTATTCTTGCACTAGTTGTGGATTTATACAAGTACTATTCACCGATAATCATTTCCATTACCATTGTCATGATGTTTTTTGCCTCCATGTCTGAGTAGATCATTAGTTCTTGGGGAGATGGAGAAACCCTAGTATATGATTGAGATGAAATAGAGATTATTATGTTATACATCATTATATGTATGTGTTAATTGTCTTCATCTTGATGTTGGGAGTTGTGCACCTCCTTAATATTTGCCTCTCATGGGGACTCAATAAAGGGGATTACTTGTTGGTAGATGGAGGGATGGTAGCACTTAATGTGACTATAACGTCGTTGTCATCCTTTACATACTAACTTGGGGAATCAAGGAGAACTCATTTAGCCATGTCCATGCCGTGGGAGAAATCACTTAATAGCGGGATAATATGATTGAGGTCATTTATCTGTCAGCTGTGGTTATGAAGATGGTGTGAGCAGTAGTTGTTGCCCCATCATCCATATATGGAGCTCCTCCCACATACATGCATATCATGGGAATATTCGCTATAATAATCGTGATCACTTATTCTAAATTGCTAGCGGTGTATCCACCACTCCTTGAGAATGCCTTTCCCCTATTGTAGTTTCAATCTTTCTTACCTATTGATGCGGCTCAGATCACTGTAGAGCTTCGTTGGGAGACCCCAAGAGGAAGGTATGATGAGTATAGCATCAAGTTTTTCTCTCAGTAAGAAACCAAGGTTATCGAACCAGTAGGAGGAAGGAAACGACTCAAAGGTGTTGCTAGCAACTGGAAACCTGCACAACAAAACTCAAGACTTTGCCCCAATGAACAATGAGGTTGTCAATCTCACCGTTTTGTTGAAAACAAAGGATTAACAGTATGGTGTGGAAGGTAATGGTGATTTGCAGAAAGTAAACAGTAACAGTGGAAGATGTATCAATGGTAAAGATTGGACCGAGGTCCATAGTTCACTAGAGGTGTTCTCCTTAAGATAAACAACATGGCATGCAGGGTAAACAAATTACAGCAGGGCCAATTGACAAGACAGAGCAAGGCATAACAATGCAATACTAGACATTCATGATCCTATGATATTTGATTGGGCAATACAACAAGATACACAGACCGCCATCGAACTGCATCTATGACGAGTAATCCACCTTCAGGTTATCATTCGACCCCCCTCCAATATTAAGTTGCAAGCAACGGATAACTGCTTTAAGCAAAGTATGTAAGGTAAACAATCCACTTGTTCTATGAACAAGAGATCGTTATTTTCTCCCTAGTAGCAACAACACATCTACAACCTTAGAGATTTCTATCATTTCCCTAGATTAAATAGAGGCATGAACCCACTATCGAGCATAAATACTCCGTCTTGGAGTCACTAGCATCTACTTGGCCAAGATAGCTACTAGAAACGGAGATCATGCAAGATCACAAACAACACAGACATGATAGAATCAATAAGATAGAACCATTAACCAATCTGACATGGTAATCTCAATATCCATCGGATCACTGCAAACACAACATGCATGATTACAAATAGATGATCTTGATCATGAATGGAGCTGACAAGATCTAAACATGGAAGCACAAAGGAGGAGAAACAACCATCTAGCTACTACATGGACCCGTAGTCCAAGGTGGAACTACTCACGCATCATACTGGAGGCTGGCATAGTGATGAAGAAGGCCTCCATGATGATCTCTCCCCTCTGGCAGGGTGCCGGGAAGAGCTTTAGATCCCCCGATCTAGGGACGATGGTGGCGGCAGATACGGAATGTTTCGTGGAAGATTGATCGGGTACTTAGGGTTTTGGTATCGGGGGCTTCTTATAGGCGAAGAGGCGAGGCAGGGGCACCCGGGGTGGTCGTACCCCCAGGCGCGGGCCAGGCCTGGCCATGCGGCCAGGGGGTGTGGCCCCCTGGTGGCTCCCCTCCGTCTCATATTCTGGCTCCGTGTTCCCCACGGTAAAATATTGACTTTGGCTTTTGTCCCGTACAATTCCGAGAATATTGATTTTCAGCCTTTTCTGGAACCAAAAACAGAAGAAAATAGGCAACTGGCACTGTGGCATCTTGTTAATAGGTTAGTACTAGAAAACATATAAAAATACCTCAAAGTGTAGACAAAGCAAAGCAAAGTAGATACTAAACAAGCATGGAACATCAAAAATTATAGATACGTTTATGACGTATCACATACACGATTACCACTTTCTACATTAAGTTTTACTTCATTTTACTTTACTGTTTCACTCAACCGAAAACCCAAAAACAATTCTACTTTTCTTGCATCTTAGAATTATTCCTTAAGTACTTCATTTAGTTTTAGTTAAAAGCATTTTAGTCTTTCGCCTACTGCTCCCTGTGGGATCGATATCTTTATTTCAAAACTAGCTACAAACGATCTGTGCACTTGCAGTCATCAAGCTATTTTCTGGCGCCGTTGCCGGGGAGCTTAGCGCTATAAGTCACTTTACTTTTAGTTATTTACTTTTGCTGTACTAATTTTTAATTTGAGTTGTAGGACCATAATAATGGACAATACTGAGCATTTAATGCAGCTTGAGGTAGTATGGAATATGGGTTCGCCCATGGATGCTTTTATAACTGTCAATAGAAGCATAAACCCCGATGGTATTGAGATCCATCCCTTATTGTTTGAGTTACTTAACTCTAAAAAGTTTTCAGAAACACATGAAGAGAGTCCATATGGACAATTACAATTCTTTGAAGATGTTTTTGGTTCCTTTATATTTGATGATTGTGACCATGATAAGGTTAAAATCCAGTTGTTTAGACAAACTCTCTCTAATAATGTTTGCAACTGGTATAGATCCTTTTGTGCAGAAGCACCAAGGACGTGGACGGATTTGACAACCAAATTCTTGTCAAAATATTACTCAGAAAGCAAAGCTCATAGGATGAGAGGTATTATTGTTAGTTTCATAAATAATCCTGATGAGAGTTTATATGAAGGCTATCTAAGGTATAAAAGCTATCTAGACAATTGGCCCCATCACCGTTTGCCTGATTGGTTAATTACCCATACTTTCTATGGAGGGCTTAATAATAAAAATAGAACAAGCCTAGACACCGCTTTTAATGGTAGTTTTCTATCTTATACCTATAACGAAGCGTGGAAATTAATAATGAAAATGAGGGAGACAACAGAAAGTCATGAAAATAGGGAGAGCAATATGGATAGTTCCTCTGAATATTCTCGTGTTAATGAATTTCTTGTATATGAAAGGACTTGTGTGATGATCAAAACCCTCCGCATTGATTCCTATTTGGAAAGAAAATTATTGAGAATTATGCAGGGCATTTATAGGTACCTGCAGGATGGGAGCCTCACAAACCCCTCGAAGAAAAGAAGCGATCAAGATAGGACGTGTCATTGGTAGAATTTTCCTCTGAACCTATGTAAGAGAATATTAAGAAAAAGTGTAGGGAGTAAGAACGTATAAGGAGAAGATCGAAGAAATCGGAAAAGAATCCCGAAGCTACCAATGCAAATATTGTTACATTTAAGGATCTTATGGAGGAAAGAATCATGGAAAATGAAGTAGTTATGCTAGACTCTAAAACTTCAGACTTCATTACAGGTAAGATACAAGGTAAAGAAACTTCTAAACCCATGACTCCTATATATTGTGGAGAAACTTTCTTATATGGAATTTGTGAGCTGGTTTCCACTATAAATATTATGCCTTCATCGCTTTATGAGGAACTTCACCACAATTTAAAAAATCCAGATATGGAATTGGTAGACACCACTATTAAGTTGTTTAATAGAACTAATATTAAACTGGAAGGTGTTATTCAAAATATCTATGTTTTTGTTGGAACACTCATGTACCCTCTCGATATTCATATTGTTGGTATGCCCCAAGATACATTTTGTCCTATTCTTTTAGGAAGGCCTTTCATCTCTATAACCAAATCTTGAATTGATAATATGGATGGGACTATTTCCATGATGTTTGGAGAGGAGGAAATGACGTTCCACTTCGCCCAACTTAAAAAGAGGACATATGAAATAGAAGATATCAAGGAAGAGAAAACAATTGTCGGGATAGCCGCAATTCATTTCAGCACTCCCCAAGATGAATTTGAAAGGAGCTTAATTAATTGGGAAGAGGCACTAGATGATGAGGAAAGAGAAGAAATATATGATTACATTGACTCCATTCTGAAAGCACAAAACACACATGACTATGAAGAACTGGTAATAAAAGGTGACAAAGAACCTCCGCCAATTGAATTGAAACGACTTCTAGACAATATGAGGTTTGAATTTTTAGATAATGAAAATAAATGTCTTGTTATTATTAGTAAAAATTTATCAGAAAATGAAATAAATAAACTTATTTCAGCTTTTATCAAACATCATGAAGCATTTGGGTATATGATAAGTGATATTAAAGGAATAGATCCATCCATTGTGACACATAACATTACCATGCTTGAAGATGTTGTACCTGTAGTTGACACACAAAGAAGGCTTAATCCTAAAATGAAAGAGGTAGTGAAAAGTAGTTATACGCTTATTAGATGCTGGCATAATATATCCTATTTCTGATAGTAAGTGGGTTAGCCCAGCTCATTGCATACCAAGACATGGGGGTCTTGATGTAGGGGTTCGTAGCATGGAAAACAAAAAATTTCTACCGCATGAACACACAATCAAGATCTAATCTATGATCAAGCCAAGATCTATCTACTTGATTGGTGCAACAAGTTGATAGAGTACTCACCCTCGAAGATCCAAAGCGGTTAACGATAGTAGATTTTCATGGGTGATGTAGTCGTTCACCTGCCGATCTCAAGATCGCATAGACGATCCTTCCAGCGCCGTGTTCCGGAAGCACTCCCGCAGTCGGTCACATGTACGGTACTCGATGAAGACCTTCCTCTCCCTTGTTCCAGCATGCAGCGGAGGTTGTAGCTCTCTCCTCGCGATTCTGGCAACACGACGGCGTGGTGTCGGAGTTTAGATGGGAGATTCCGCAGGGATTCGCCTAAGCCAGTGCGAGTATGGTGGAGTAGAGAGAGGGCCTCAGCGATCTAGGATTTAGAGGTCCGCCGGGTTTAGAGGTAGCTAGCAACTAGAGTTTAGCTAGTTGGTAGCGGTTTAGAGGAGATCTAGATTGGCCGCAACTAGAGAGGGGGCGGCGGCCAACCTAGGGTTTGTTGTGGGGTGTAGAGGGGGCGCCCTACCCCTCCTTTTATAGGTGAGGAGGCGCCAAGGGGGATGGAGTCCTCCCCCAACTCCACTTCATGTGGCCGACACAAGGGAGAGGTAGGATTTCTCCTTAGGTAGGTTTCCTTCTCTCCCTCCACTTGGAAATCATTGTCCCAGTTTTACTTTTTCAAACCACCTTTTTGTCTTTCAAACTAGCGTTTGATTTCTCTCTTCCAAGTGTCCAGCCAAGTGACCTAGGACATGATGCAAAAATTCCACTTTGTCATGACACATTCATGTACCCTTCCCCTTCCGGATCGGTGAACCTTCTAGACCCTTCTAGAACATTCCGGTGAAAACACCGAAACCATTCCGGAACTCCGGAATTGGACTTTTCTTATATGAATCTTATTCTTCGGACTATTCCGGATCTCCTCATGATATCCCGGGTCCCATCCGAGACTCCGAACAACATTCAGTCTCTTTACTCACATTCCATATCTTCTAAACAACATCGAATGCTTAATTGTGTCTCCCTACGGTTCGTGAATTATGTAGACATGATCGAGACTTTTCTCCGATCAATAACCAATAGAGGAATCTGGAAATTCATATGGCTCCCACATATTTCTATGATTAATTCATGATCGAATGAACCATTTATGTAAGTACCAATTTCCATTTGTCTCGTGATATTTTACTTATCTGAGGTTTGATCGTTGGTATATCTGCATACCTAGTTCAACCTCGTTACCGATAAGTACTCTTTTCTTGTTCCCGTGATATGTGATCCCCTGTGAGCCAATCACATGCTTGCAAGCTAATTGGATGACATTCCACCGAGAGGGCCCAGAGTATATCTATCTGTCATATGGATGGACAAATCCCACTCTTGATCTATGTGCCTCAACACATACTTTCTGAACACTCAATGCCACCTTTATAACCCCCAGTTATGAAGTGATGTTTGATGTCATCAAAGCATCCATCCGGTGATGGTGATTAGCATGATCTCATGGTCAAAGGAATTAGGTTACTATGTTCAGAAAGCTTATAGCAAGTGAACTATATTAAATGACTTGATATTTATGCTACGCTTAACTATAGGAGTATGTCCATCACATCATTCTCCTAATGATATGACCCTGTTGTTAATAACATCTCAATGTTCATGATCAGGAAACCATGATCATATATTAACCAACAAGCTAGTTTAACAAGAGGCTTTACTAGGGACTCTTTTATGTTTACAAATCACACAAGTATTAATGTTTCCGGTTAATAAATTATAGCATAGTATGTAAACATTTATCATAAGCATGAAGATATGATAATAACCACTTTATTACTGCCTCTTCGGCATATCTCCAAAACTTGATGCTTCTATGGATGAGGATGGTGAACTAGTCCATATAAGGCCTATTGTTCGGTAACTCATGTGCATCGATTTTAAAAAATAAACCATGAGACACAGAAAAATCACAAACCTATACCATTCATGGATAGAATTTTAGAAAGACTAAGCAATAATTCTTATTTTTGTTTTCTTGATGGTTATTCCGGTTATTCTCAAATTGCTATACAACCCGAAGATCAAGAGAAAACAACTTTCACATGTCCTTATGGTACTTATGCTTATAGATTAATACCGTTTGGCTTATGCAATGTAGCTGCAACCTTTCAAGAATGTGTTTTTAAAATCTTTGATGATCTTGTTGAGAAGACTATGGAAGTTATAACAAATGATTTCTTTGTTTGTGGAACAACATTTGATAACTGTCTCTATAATTTAACTAAGGTTTTGCAGAGATGGAGACAATCAAATTTAGTTTTGAATTGGGAGCAATGCCGATTCATGGAAAGAGAAGGTAAAGTTTTTGGACATAAGGTTTCAGAAAAAGGTATAGAAATATATAAGACTAATATAAGTGCTATATAAAATCTTCCCATACCTCAAGACATTAAAAACTTAAAGATGTTTCTGCGACATGCAGATTTTTACAAGCATTTTATACAGGATTTTGATAAAATAGCTATGCCTCTCACTAACCTTCTTGATAAAGAAACTTCGTTCTATCTTGACCATGACTGCATTGTAGCTTTTGAAAATCTTAAAAACAAATCCGTCTCAGCACCTATCATGCAGCCTCCAAAATGGGATGAACCTTTTGAAATAATGTGTGATGCTAGTGACTATGCTCTAGGAGCTGTATTAGGACAACGAGACGGAAGAATTTAAATGCTATTTATTAAGCTAGTAGGACTCTTGATAAAATTCAGAAAAATTATGCTACTACTGAGAAAGAGTTCCTTGGTATAATTTTTACCTGTGGTAAATTTAGATCTTATATTATTAATTCTTGTGTAATAATTCATACAGATCACCAAGCTTTGCGTCACCTTTTTGTGAAAAAAGGATGCAAAATCCAGGTTGATTAGGTGAGTATTATTACTACAAGAATATGATTTACAAATAGTAGATAGGAGGGGTAAGGATAATCCAATAGCAGATCATCTATCTAGGATGGAGGGAATAATTATGACCCCTTACCTATAAATGAGTCATTTCCGAGAGAATACTTAGGAAAAATTGAAGTAGTTGATCCGTGGTATGCAGATTATGCTAATTATCTAGCAGTAAAATTTATACCTCTTGGTATGATAAGAAACAAAAGAATGAAATTCTTTAATGATCTCAGACACTACTTTTGGGATGATCCGTTTCTTTATCGTCATGGACCCGATGGAATGATTTGAAAATGTGTTCCTAACCATGAAATGAATGCAATTTTGCAAGCTTGTCATTGCAGCCCGTATGGAGGACATCATGCAGGCAGGCGAACTGCAGAAAAGGTACTTCAATCCGGATTCTATTTGCCTACCTTGTTCAAGGATGCACAAAAGTATGTGGAATATTGTGATGCTTGCCAGAGAAGAGGTAATATAGGCAGAAGACAAGAAATGGCAATGAATTATAATCTTATAACTGAACCATTTGATGTATGGGGAATGGATTACATGGGGCCCTTTATAGAATCAAATGGCTACACTCATATTCTTGTTGTTGTCGATTATGTTACTAAATGGGTTGAAGCCATCCCAACTAATCATGCCGATGCAGCTACCTCCATGAAAATGATCAGGGGTGTCATATTTCCCAGGTTTGGAGTTCCTAGATTTTTAATTACTGACGGTGGTTCTCATTTTATGAAAGAAACTTTCAGGAAAATCCTCAGGAAATATGGAGTAACTCACCACGTTGCTTCACCATATCATCCTCAAACAAGTGGTCAAGTGGAACTCTCTAATAGATAACTGAAGACCATACTCGAAAAGACGGTGGATAAGTCAAGAAAATATTGGTCATATAAGCTAAATGACAATCTTTGGGCATACCGAACTACATTTAAAAATCTGATGGATATGACACAATATAAAATGGTATGCGGTAAGGCGTGCCACCTACCTTTAGAATTGGAACATAGAGCCTTCTGGGCAATCAAGAGCTTAAACTATGATCTTAAAGCAGCAGGAGAAAAACGTCTATTAGACATACATGCTTTAGATGAGTTTAGGAGTGAGGCTTACAAAAATGCTAGATTTTTTAATGAAAAGAAAAAGATGGCTTGATAGAAAAATAGAGGATAAAGTCTTTAAAAATGGACATAAAGTTTTGCTCTATAACTCTCGCCTCAAGTTGTTTCTAGGGAAGCTCAGATCAAAGTGGGAAGGCCCCTATATAGTTGAAGAAGCTTATGCATCGGGAGCAGTGAAGCTCCAGGGGAAAACACCCTATCTTTCATGGATAGTGAATGTCCAACCCTTGAAGAATTATCGTGAAAAATAAGATATAAGTGCAATCACCGTATGAGTAATTACCCCAGAAAAGTTGATTGAGCAGAAATATGGAAGGAATTGTAACTGGAAGAAAGACAAGGTCGAAACGAAGTGAGCAACACTATGGTCAAGCTATAGACCATAAAAGAGCTCTTCATGAGAGGCAACCCGTGTGAAATAAAGGGACGAGTAAGTTTTAAAATTTTCAAGTAATTTTTAGCTTAGTTTGAGATTGAATAAAGGAGCACTTGAAGCTCTTGTGAAATAAAAGAAATTTGGTCATGATAAAAATCTCGTTCAATGAATGTAATGTTGGTCGAAAATTTAAGTTGTCATTTTTCTGAAGAAACTTGGTATTTCATTAAGTTTTAGACTATTAAATAATTCCCAAAGAAACAGATAAATTTTGATGTATACTGTAACCTTAATGACCAAATATACGGCAGGAAATAAATTTCTGGCCGTATAGTTGCGGCCGTGTAGTTATTCATCGCATCGCCAAATTTTTATGCAAGTACACTGAGAGTTTAACGACCAACTATATGGCGGGAAGAAATATTCCGGCCGTATAGTTGTTACCGCCTTAGATAAATAAAAAAATCTATAGTCGGTTCGCAACTATACGTCGGGATCTATAGGACCCGCGCCCGTATAGTTGCTCGTTAAGCCAGGCGACTAGGGTTCTCGACCTACCCTTTTCAAGATGGTTGCATCTAACCTTTTTCATTAAGATTTCGCAGAGTGACAACCTCCAGCCTAAAAAACCCATCGCCATCTCCATACACCCCCCTTATAACAACATCCGTGCAGCGAAGCCATGCATCCTTTCCATGTCAACAAGATTTGGAGGAAGAAGGAAGAGAAGACCGTGAAGAAGATCGAGGAGGTGGAACCAAAAGAAGCATCATCGTCATCTATCTTGGAGATCAAGCCTCTCCCAAATTGGGAGGACATGTTCCCGCAAAGATGGAGATGATGCGTCAATCGGATCAGAGAAGGAGCAAGGATGAGTATCTGCCTAATCCTTAACGCCACAACATGGGATCTTATTATAAACCTCCTCTTAGTACGCCACCTCTTAAACCCAAGGAGGTACGGCAAGATGAGATTCATGATAAGATCTATCAATTGGAAAAAGCTTCAAAGGCGTGTGTTGAAACTATTGGAGAAGGGATTGACTCCTACTGGATGATGAGCAAAGACCTTGAGAAAAAGGTCAATGACATTGATGGTAGAGTTGGTTAATTGATTAAAACTATTTTTGAGTTAACAGATAAAAAAATTACTCTAGAGGAAAATTTTGAAGCTTCAATACGACATGGCCAAGATCAGCATCCGACTTGCAAGCATGGCTAAAGTTAGCAACCCAGGAGAGGAAGACAATGCTCTTCCTACCCAGGAGGAGGAATAGGTACCAGCAAGGAGTTATTTGATCCCGTCTGGCTTGATTCCAAGTTTGGGGAGATCTCTAAAACCTTGTAATCAATCTTATAAGTTTATTACTTTTAGTTTCGCATTAGTTCGAGTTTAGAAATAAAGATTGCATCATTAGGGTTCCCTTCAGGAATAGTTGATCCTATTTATGAAATTCTGAGTTTATTATAATATATGGAGCATTATTGAGTTTGAGTTTATCTTATTGCATATATGAATGGATTGAGTATGATTTTACTTGCACTTGATGATAGCAATAGGAGTCTTCCACACCATTGGTATTATTGGAACATATAAAGATAATTTGATGAATATGTTGTAGGTCAATGGTTTGATTTACAAAAAGGAGAAATTATGTAATTAATTAAAGATGAAAAAGAAAAACTTGAACAAAGGAAAAATTATAAGTGCTATCAAATAGAGTGAAAACAAGTTTGAGGTAGAATATTCAAGTTATAAAGATGCTCCATATATATTTGGAATTTGACAATTGAGATCGTTAAACTTTGAAATTCCTACATGAAGTGGAATATATGGCTAGCTCCTTTGCACGTCACTTAAACAAAAGTGTGAGCACAAATAGAAAAAGAAGAAAAAGAAAGATGAAGAAAAGGAGCGAATGTGCAAAGAGCAAATAGACATATACCACTATATTGTAGTAAGACAAAGAGACGTTTGAGATTTGAATCCCAAGTGAATATGTTAATCCTAAAAACACTTGGGACTACCTCACTAACTCATTCGGTTGAACTGAATACTTTTACATCATGTTGAAAATATTTTTTTGTGAACTATAAATTACTAAGGTGTGGAAGCCTGCTAATATTATTCGGATGGTTCGAGTAAGGTACTATTCATGAACTTATTTATACATATGCTTTATGATAAACACATGCTGCAACTGCCTCATTTATTTTATCGAATCAGCTTCATGAACATGAGGATCACATCCATTAAGCTAAACTTGCTCGGGAAGAGAAAGAGTCTAAGCTTGGGGAAGTTGGTGAGTGCATATTTGCATCATGTTTTAGGTTATTATTTTTCATTGTAGATGTAGGATCTTGGTATTTTACGGCATTGACACACACTTTTTATGTTTATTTTCACCAGGATCAGATCAGATGATGGATCTAATGGACAAAATTCTTGGAGCAGTCATATTAGAGTGAAAAAGGAGCCAAAAACTAAATAAATTGCTTATTTAGGGAATATTAATAATACCAGAAGAAAACCTGAAGCGATCAAAGGACACAAAAGAGTTGAAACCAACTATACGGGCCACCGCCGTATAGTTGCAGCCGTATAGTTGGCGCCGCCTCCGCCTCCTCAAATCGTTTCACCCCGTGCAACTGGTTCGAAGAGATGACATACGGAACACCCAGAAATAGCCAAAAACCTCGCCTCCAGAAGGGATCTAGAGGGGGAACTTTCCCTAGGGATCCATATTTTCCCTAAGCATATCTAGGAGGCCAAGGCATCGATCTCCATCTTCATCAACCGCTGCATCCTCATCACCACCATCATCTCCATCCATACCATCTAGATCTTGTTGTAATTCTTGCACTAGTTGTGGATTTATACAAGTACTATTTATCGATAATCGTTTCCATTACCATTGTCATGATGTTGTTTGCCTCCATGTCTGAGTAGATCATTAGTTCTTGGGGAGATGGAGAAACCCTAGTATATGATTGAGATGAAAAATAGATTATTATGTTATACATCATTATATGTATGTATTAATTGTCTTCATCTTGATGTTGGGAGTTATACACCTCCTTAATATTTGACTCTCACAAGTACTCGATGTAGGAGATTACTTGTTGGTAGACAGAGGGATGGTAGCACTTACCGTGATTATAAAGTCGTTGTCATCCTTTATGTACTAACTTGGATAATTAAGGAGAACTCATTAAGCCATGTTCATGCCGCGGGAGAAATCTCTTAATAGCGGGATAATACGATTGATACCATTTATCTGTCAGCTGTGGTTATGAAGGATAGTGTGAGCAGTGGTTGCTGCCTCATCATTCATATATGGAGCTCCTCCCACATACATGCATATCATGGCAATATTCACTATAATAATCTTGATCACTTATTCTAAATTGCTAGCGGTGTATCGATCACCCCCTGAGAACGCCTTTCCCATATTGCAGTTTCAATCTTTCTTACATAAGCGATTACCACTTTCTCCATTAAGTTTTACTTCATTTCAATTTACTGTTTCACTCAACCAAAAACCCAAAAACAATTCTACTTTTCTTGCATCTTAGAATTATTCCTTAAGTACTTCGTTTAGTTTTAGTTAAAAGCATTTTAGTCTTCTGCCTACTGCTCCCTATGGGATCGATATCTTTATTTTAAAACTAGCTACAAACTATCTGTGCACTTGTAGTCATCACCGGGTCTTGCTAATATCTTGTTGGATCTCTAAAAAAATGCGATGTTTTTACCTTGAAATGAATTTTTTAGGCCGGTTTCGAAATTCGGGCGAGATTGCCGACGATTGGACTAAAATCCGATCCTGAGTGGGACCCACTCATCATGGTTCTTCTTGCTTAACCCTCCCTAGTCCCCAGCACTCCACTCTCCCTTGCGACCACCAAATACGGGACCAAATCCGGTCCCCTCCAAGGCAACCAGCAAATCCGCTTCCCTGCCCGACGACCACAATATCCTCTCCCCTCTCAAGTGACGACGATGGTGGTGGTGGTTGTAGGATCATGGGTAAGTGCCCCTCGACCTATCTCAGCGCATCTCCTCCATGTTCCATGACTGTGCATTTCTGCTCGATCTAGGTCATCGCATCAGCAATGCTGCCTAGCCGTAGATCACCATGACGGGTCTAGGTCCCCACGGTTGATCTAGGTCTAGATCCCCAGTAAACACTCAATATAGGTCTAGGTATCACGAAGAAGTAAACACTCGATATAGGTCTAGCCACCGCGTACAACATCAAGTGCTCCCACGATGCCTTGTTTTAGTCACTTGATGCTTGTGCTTCTAATTTAATTTTTGTATTTACTCTCTGAGGCAGGTAGGATGAACTTTGAGGATTGCACGTTCTGCGCTATGAAGGCTAGGGAGATACATGAGCAGGTTTTAAATTGTTTCTACTAGCACAAAATGTCTCAACGCATCGCCTCCTCGTTCTGTTATAGTAATACTTATAAATACTCGTAGTAATCCTAAATTTTCTTAATGAATTTTAGATGGGATACTAGATGTTGAACGCCACAAATTTGGAAGCCATTGCACAAAACATCATGGCGACAGCGCCAAGAAATTTCTCCATCCCACAAAACATCATAAAATGTGAGGATTGGAAGCTCTTTCACATGAAGGCTAGCGACATACATGAGAAGGTTCTGAAATTGTTTCTACCGGCACTAAAATAGTAGTGAAACCTACTGTATAACATCAAAACAAAACATTCTAATTGGTTTCAGGATAAAAAGCAAGGCTACAATATTTCATCTGATGACGAGGTGAAGCACCTGCAGCCAAGAAAGCTGAGAAACCGAGGGACCTTACTAGAGGTTAGAGTCATATGCATTGGCTTAATGTTACAGTCATTCTTATGGTACTATAGATTACTTTCTAATATTGTATTTCTAGGTCCCTCGATGAAGGGCAACGAGGACTTCGATGATTACTGCATGTTTGGAAACGATATGGAATTGACTTCAAACCAAGTTGCGTAGTATCTCAAAGCTGTTTCACAACATCAGCGACCTATACCACTCTATGTGTGCAACATGAAAAAGTCAAATGTCCATCCTGGGAAGGCCAAGAGGGTAAACTTTTGAGATTTTACTCTTTGAATCTACTTATGCACATTGAGCTATAGTCAGCAACTAACTTTATTCTCCACCTCCAGTACTTTTCCGCTAGGTACAACAATGCCTACCTCAACCAATATCTGCCTCTAGAGATCCCTATCATAATCATAGATCGTGTAGGTCGTCGGCATGTTCAGTTCATCAAAGGCAAGAATGATGTTGCTCAGATGACAACCAACTGGTCAAACATGGTCGAGGCCGCTCAAATCAAAAAAGGGGACATGTTCATCTTCACCTTATTTTATGAGCCCATATCTGGCTTCATGTGTTATACTAGTCGCTTGAAATGAGGGCAGTACTGGTTGTGTGCTGGTTGGATGTATTATCAGTGAACTCGTAGTCGGTTTGGAACTGTATGTGAACCTGGTAGTCTACATGGTTTCTAACTCTAAGTGAATCTGGTTGTCTAGTTGGTTTGGAACTATCTGTGAACCACGTTCTGTATATATTTGTAAGATTTTGTTGTATCTCCATGTTGATATATGGTGTGTGTTGATTATTGCTGTAGTTTTCTATACTTTAAGTTTTTCTTCTTCTTGTGATTGAGAAATGAGTGTAAGAAATATGAAGTAGTGCTATTTTTGTAACATAGTTGTCTTCTCTAGCTGTTGGGCAGTTAGTGAAAACATTTGTAAAATATGTAATGACAGCGGATTTTGAACATGTGTATAAGAAAGATGAAGTAGTAGAACTACTAGAAATAGAGTCCTCTGGACCAGCGGTTCGAGCATCTCGAGCAACGCCCGTCGTTGAGAGCTCGAATCCTAGTCAGGGTACTCTTTTTTTCAGAGTGAAAACTGCAAAGACGGATGAATTAATATAAGTTTATAAGAATGTTGAAGTAGTATAAATATAACAACAGAGTGTCCTGATCCAGTGTTTGGAAATTGCATCCAAACATCGAGTGTGGTCGTGAGTTCGATCTCTGTTTAGATTATTTTTTATGCCATTTAATTTCTATCAGACTGACTGACAGCTGGGCCCGATGAATTTGACTAATTCAAATATTTACTTCTGATGCGAGATCATTTAGTTACTTAAATATGAATTTTCCACCAATTTAAAATCTATTTAATGTATTCCTTGACAATTATAATATAATCGTGTAGTAGAAATATTTGGTAGTGTGCATAAGCATGCATGATTAGTAATATAATTGAACACTTGAAATTTTAAGGAACTCCATAATATATATATATATATATATATGAGTTCATAGTTCAGCAACCAGCACCAGAGACATCATGGAAGAGTGAAATTGTCTTACATGCAATCAGGTAATAATTAACTTATACAAATTAAGTAGAGAAGCAACCGGAGGGACACGAAAACGGCTTAGCAGGGGCAGCAGCAGGAGCATACAACAGCCTACTCCAGGGGAAATAGGCCAGTCCTGACATATTTCTGGAGGAATTTTCCTTAGGCTGCGTTCCTCGCCAAGGTCTTCGGCTGGTGCTTTCGGCCTAGGATTTTGCCAACATCCACCGCGTGCTGGATCATGTTGTCGATGTCCGAGTCGACGACTCTACCACATAATGGGCAAAACAGTCTCCCCCTATGGTGGAAACGTATCTGCCCAGACCGTAACTTTCTCAGCATGTAGCGGCTCTTGTTGTGCCTGGAGTACTTGCTAGAGTCCACGTAATCAGAATCCTCCTGTAGATTTTTAAGAACATAAATTACAACTCATACATATGATTGACAACATATGTAAGATACTATTAATTAAATTGATTGGATCAGTTATATGTAGAACAAAGTATGCGGGCTCATAAGTTTTTCTTGAGGGATGTCGTAAGTGAACCAAGTACCCATTGTACAACCTATTGTTCTTGTATATTGCCCCGGGTTCACTAACTCATCCCTAAAAAAATCTGACACCAATGTGTGTGCCTCTCTTTGGGGGAAATTTGAATCATTGGCAAAAATAAGAAATTGAAATATAATCCTATATTGTAATTATAAATAACAAAAAACCAAACAATATTTAGGTATGATCAAAAAAATGCATATACATATGCATCATACGAATAATTCAAAGATCATATAGCAGAAACAATTCAAAGATCATATATTTCCATATGAGAATAAATCAGGGGCCTCATAATTTTTATACACTATGAATGCATGTAATAACAATTCAAATATCGTAGTTCATATGAATGTAGAATACATCTGGGGGTCTCATAAGTTTTTTTAGAGACGGCGTAAGTGAATCAAAGTACCAACATCACAACCTATATTGTTTGTGTGTATTGCCTCAGGTTCACTTACTTGTCCCTAAAAAACCCAACACCAACAAATGTGCGTTACCCCTGCAATCTTTTGGGTCAAATCTCAATCATCGTCCTCACTGAGAGATCTAAATGTAATTCTTATATACTATGAATGCATGCAATAACAATTCAAAGATCATAGTTCATATGAATGTAAAATAAATCTAGGGGCCTTATAATAAGTTTTTTCAGAGACGGCGTTAGCGAACCAAACTACCAACAATACAACCTATATTGTATTTGTGTATTGCCTCAGGTTCACTCACCCGCCCCTAAAAAACTGACACCAACAAAATGTGTGCCACCCAGCCCCTTCAAACTTTTGGGGCAAATTTCAATCATCAGCCTAATAATGAATGTTGAAACAGTTCAAAGATGACAGTTCATATGTGTAGAATAAATACGGGGCCTCATATTTTTTAGAGATGGCATTAGAGAACCAGAGTGCCAATTGGACAACTTACATTGTTGTATATTGCCTCAGGTTCACTAACAAAATCCCTAGAAAAATCTGACACCATCATATATGTGTCCCCCCTTGCACTCTTTTGGGGCAGAATTGAATCACTGACCTTAGTAAGTAATATAAATATAATGTTATATGCATGTTGTGTATCAAAATCAACACTCAGCTAGCAATCTCTAAAACTCCTAAAATCAAATGTTATAGATCGATTAAATTACAGCACAAGACGTATGAACAACAACAAGCCAAGCACACATAAATTTACTAGATGAAAGATGCGCATATCTAATCAAATATCCAAAAAAATCGACCGTTCAAACCATATATATTCCCTACATCAAGAGCAAAAGAAACTATAGAAGATTGAGAAAATCCTATGTATGAACAGTAAAATCTATGGCTGCGGACTAGATAAGCTAGCTAGCAAAGTAATACATCGGACGCGTCATCGAAGACCTCCTCCTCAAACTCGTCATTCTCCGTGATTGCATCGAGGATTTGTTCATGGAGGATTGGGTCATTTATGTAGAGCACCGGGTTGCCTCTACCTGCAGCCGCATGCCCCTCCTCCAGATCTTCCGTTTATACGTCGTAAACGTATCTATAATTTTTGATGTTCCATGCTTGTTTAGTATCCACTTTTCTTTGTTTTGTCTATAGTTTGAGGTATTTTTATACACTTTCTGGAACTAACCTATTGACAACATGCCGCATTGACAGTTGCCTGTTTTCTGTTGTTATTGGTTTCAGAAAGATAAAAAATGAATATTCTCGGAATTGGACAGGACAAAATCCAAAGTTTATATTTTCCCTGAACGATAAGGAAAATCAAAGACGAGACGGAGGAGGACACCAGGATGGACACACCCTAGGTGAGCGCGGGGCCCACCCTGGTCGTGCCCACAGGGCGTGTGGACCCCTGGCCCTCCATCAACCTTGCCTTCTTCGCCTATAAGAAGCCCCCGACTCAGAAACCCTAAATAATCGACCAGAAAGCCATGAAAAGTTTCATAGCGCCGCCACCACCGAAGAGGAGATTCGAGGGACAGAAAGCCTCTGTTCCATATTGTGGTCATGATCTTTGTAATCAAGTAGATCTACCTTGCTACTCAAGTGCTTCAATAAATCTCTGCTCTCCCCATGTGTGTGAAAGTGACAACGTACACGCCATGGTGGCACTTAGTCTAGAGTCTACATAAATACTCATCGTGCTTTAATAGATATATGCTTTTCCCCACGTGTGTGAAAGTGACAGCGTGCACACCGTGTGTGGCACTTAAGCTAGGTTACATATATATTTATCATGAGTATATTTTGAGTTGGTTGTCTCTATGAAATTGTGGTGTTTGTTGGAACCATCTAGCGCTCAAGGTGACAGTGTGGGGTTATATAGATGGGAAAGGAAGACTTTGAGGAGTGCTGTTATAGCCCTACCATGAATTATAGTGTCCAACCAGAGAATAGTTCAGGGTAGTATCATTAAGAGAAGATATTTATATGAGAGAGTGTTCACTAGCGAAAGTATGATCCCTAGGCCTTGTTTCTAAGCATTGAAACACTGTTTGCATCTAGATCTGTTGCATGTTTTCTTGCTTCCATATTTATTTCAGTTTTCCTTTAGTCTCTCCCACATCAACAACAAGTCAGAAGCTATTTTCTGGCACTGTTACCACTTGTATTTCACTATCTTTTCGCCGAACTAGTGCATCTATACTCCTGACAAGTGTATTGGGTGTGTTGGGGACACAAGATACTTCTTGTATCTTGATTGCAGTGTTGCTTTAGAGGGATACCTTTAACCACTTTCTCCCTGAGTTCGATAAACCTTGGGTAATCCACTTAAGGGAAACTTGCTGTTGTTCTACAAACCTCTGCACTTGGAGGCCCAACGACTGTCTACAAGAATAGAAGTGCATAGACATCAGCCACCTACTACTCGATGATGATGGCAACTGCTGGATGCATTGAGCCCGAAGCCTCGACAACGCAGCGATGAGCAGCGTGCATGCCCGGAGCCGCCTCCGCCTGCTCAACGATGACCAAGCCATATGCTGTTGTGCCTCCAACTGGCTTCACCTCCGGCTCGTCTCCATGCGTACACTCATGGCGCATCTAGGGAGGGCGGTGGTGCAAAGAGAAGGAGCTTCGGTGCACGTGGAGGGTGCAGATTAGGGTTTTGTGACTAGGTAGATTGGAGGAAACTGACACGAGCTCGTGGAAGAAGAAGGCCGAGCGGGTTTATATATGCGGGACTGTTCTTACTCCTCGAGTGGACACATGTGGGTGTGGACGTGTGTGGGTAGGGATGTGGGACCGTTCTAGGTAGTGCACGATCTCCACTTTATAATTGCATTAATAACACGCGCACTGATACCTGGGGCTGGCCAAAAACGTCAGGAAGCACCGTCAAACCCAGTTATACCGTGAGGGATTACCGTGCAGACCGATCTGACATGTGGGCCTTACACACAAATCATGCAGTCGATGAGAAAAAAAATCCATGGGCCGCGATGAAATCCATGACGAATGAAGCAGGAGACGAAATGGTGAACTGGGCTTCAGGGCCCGGGACGAAAACTATGACGAAATCTGCCGCGACGAACCAAGGAACGTCATGGAAAACTGGGCTGGAGGGCCTTGGAGGGAGTTGTGACAAAACAGGCAAGAACGTCAGGCATCCGTGACGTTTTTACTACACGTCATAAAAGAAACGTGATGGATCGCCTAGATTCTTGTAGTGACACCTCAAGATGGAGCACCTTTCTTGACTGCTCAATCTTGGTGAAGACTTGGAATTTTCTCCCCCATACTCTAATATGGAAGAGAATCTCTTTTAGGCATAACTTCACATATCCATGAGCACCATAAGGATGGCAAGCTTCAAGCATATGATCTCTTCGAGATGGCACATCTTAAACTTGCACTTCATTTCTTCTTTCTTTATTGTGTTGGTGTCTTGTAGGTACACTTGAGATCATCTTATTCTTCATGACACACTTACTCCTTGTTGTTCCGATATTGAACACATGGACAACGTATAAAACCATTCTCTTTGTTTGCCGTAGCCACATCGATAAATTTATCCACGCCTTTAATGTACTCGGGTACACGCCGGTCACCGTACATCCATTCCCGACCGTTCATCTGCATCATATAAGTAAGTTTATCAAAAACAAGACATTATAAATAGTGAAATGACCAATTCACATCGACACATGCATTGTATCAATGACAGAGAAAAGATAAGATTGCTAACCTCGATCGAGGGAAATAAAGAGGAGAAAGCTCAAGTGCGTCTCGGACACCTTCTATATTTTTGTTCTGTGAGAAATTGAACGGGATCATTCACTCAAACATTTCATTAAACACCTTGAATGCATGCATAGGAAAAAAATAAACTAGCACACCTCTCACACCTTCCACCAAGAAAAAACAGAGGGGAGGCAAAGGGCTGGGACGTTGTATTTATAGAGGACGGGATCATATGTCCCGGGTTGTAACACAAACCGGGACTAAAGGTGGGTGCCACGCCACGTGGCTGACACCCAACCTTTAGTCCCGGTTTGTACGCATGACCCCTTACCAACTGGGACGCATGTCTCCGGCCACCGTGCCCGTTCAAATCGGGACGCGTGCCAGCATTAGTCCCGGTTCGTGGTGCAACCGGGACTAATACTGTTAGGGGACACGAACAGATAGCCTGTTTTCTACTAGTGCATGTAACATACATGCACATATCACCGGCATTACTGCTCTAGTACTGACTAACTAACGATACGTACAGTAGAAGAAGTAAGGGCGTGTACAGCGTATGGAAGGATCTACGAAAATTAGAGACATGAGTGTAAGGTTTCCAACTCTGCTCCAGTGTTTAGAACTGACGACACTCCAACCAGCCATCCTAATAAAAAGAAAAAAGAAAAGCAGACCACTACCCACTGACTAGTGGGCCCTCTTACTAATTGATTCTAGACATGAGTCTAGCACTAGACTCATCTTGAAGAATCTTTTTGTTAACACCACTTACTTCACCGTTTAGACCTATGTCTAAGACTTTTTAGACTCAGTATTTTACTCACACTACACATGCTAAGTACCTTGACCAAAAATACTGTGTGTGCCTCACGCGCGTCATTCAATGGATTTCGAGCATCATCTTGATAACGATGCTAATCCATCATCCTGCTCATCTCATGACATCTATGTAGCTGAGCTTTCAGGTTCAGGTTCTGGACGAACAGATGATGGTGATCAGTTTTCTTCGGATGATGAATCTATCACGTGTCGTCTCAATCCATATGATTGAATGATCGATGCTTTCTTGCAAAACTAAATCGTCATCATCATTCTATGTCACTAATTAAGTTCATGGCATGGAACAATCCTAATTAAAGACGTATGACATGACGAGAAAAGGAGAAGGAGAATGATTCAGCTTCCCAAGGGACCTGCCGAGCTGCCGATGTGTTCATCGACGATGATACTACCAAAAACAAAATTGATCACATAACAAAAGAGTATAATCCTAGCCATAAAGACAGGCCGACAACCCCATCACGTCAGCCTACCGGCTCTAAAAACCAGACACGAGCGAATCTGGCGAATTTGAACCACGACACATTTTCTTAAACGAAGAGACCAATGGTAGAACATTTCTATTTCAAAGATGAACAATCTGTAACAGGGTAAAATTGTTTCTCTATAGGTGTTAACCTAGCATTGATGTGGAAATCTGGATCACTCAAACATTAGACAACATAAAGATGCAGTGCATCCATGTGATATTAGTTGACCTTCAAATCAATATACTTTGCAAGTCAGAAAACAGAGACGAAAATTAGCCATAACAGTGTACCGAAACTTGCATGTCTGTGTCGCGAGAATCAATTCAACAACGTTTTTTTCTAAATGGGGGTGGAACCCCGGCCTCTGCATCCTAAGATACACATAGCTCTTTATTAAAATTCAAGGTAATATCAAAATAGTATTACAGAGCATAAATCAGATAGGAAGATGCGCAGATCAACCATCTGATAAAACAAGTGGTTTTACAAGAGAGTGGAAATAACAGCTAGACGCCAGTCAATCTACTAGAATGCCGCCACGAAGTCTGGCTGAAAAAATTCGAGATAACCGCCACAAGACGGGTGCAACCAAAAACCATTGGTTGTCGCTGGTGCTCTAGGAGGAGGAAAGCCCAGAGTTGAATCTAATGTGTCGCTATAAGGATAACCTGCAAAAAAGAAAGAACTCTGGTCTTATTAAAAATACAATTGTTACGACATTTCCAAATAGACCAACATATGGCCGAAATGCCAATACGAATTCTCCCTTTATTCACTTTATCTACTCTGTTAAGCCAATTATTAAACATATTAGTGACATTGGTTGAAGGAGGAAGATTATAAGTGAAAAAAAATCATGCGCCAAATTATTTTTCTGAGAGGATATGAAAGGAATAAATGTTCAATTGTTTTGTCTTTGTCACAAAAGCAACACCTCTTACATCCATTCCAGTTTCTTGGGGCTAAATTATCTTTAGTTAATAATACTTCCTTGTTCAGAAACCACACAAAAAAAAAATTTATTGGTATTTTTATCTTCCATAAATATCTTGTGGAAAAACGCGGATGTTCATTCATGAGATCCTCATACATATATTTAACAGAAAAAACCCCATTCTCTGTTAAACTCCAGACGAAAGTGTCCCGTTCATTAGTTAAAGGTATTCCCATTAACCTCTTACATAAGTGTATCCATGCTTCCCATTTATTTCCATTTAAGCTTCGTCTAAAACCAATATTTGAAGGATTATGGGACAAAACATCGTGCACCAAAACATTTTTTTATGAACGATGTTGTAAAGAGTAGGATATTATTGTGCGAGAGACGCCTCTCCTAGCCAAATATCCTTCTAGAATCGGATGTCTTTTCCATCTACGATTTTGAAAGTACCACGAGCGAAGAACTCATATTTTACTCCCGTTAGTCCTTTCCAAAAGGGTGAAGCACTTGGTTCGGCCTGTACTTGCGCTAGAGTTTTATTGGCCAGATATTTGTTATATAGCAACTCATGCCACACCCCTTTTTCTGTCAATAGTTTATACAATAATTTTCTTAGTAAGCATCTATTTTTAATTTCTAGTACCTCAATACCCAAACTACCCTGATCTTTGGGCTAGCATATAATATTCCATTTAGTTAGCATTAACTTCTTATGTCCATCACTTTGCGAAAAGAAGCGCGAACGGTAGAAGTCCATTCTTTTTCGTACCCTTTTTGGTATTTCAAGGAAATACAGCATAAACATAGGCATACTTGATAGAACCAAATTAATTAGAACTAATCTATCTCCGTACGATAATACCCTGCCTTGCCAACAATCTAATTTCCCTTCCACTCTATTTTCTACTGGGTTCCATTCAGAGTTGCGAAGTCTCCTATGATGTATAGGTACCCCAAGGTATCTAAATGGTAAGGATCCTGACTCACACCCGAAAATTTCCTCATAGGTTTGCTCATGTTTGGCAGCTTTGCCAAAGCAGAAAATTTCACTCTTGTGGAAATTAATCTTTAGACCTGATAGTTGTTCAAATATGCATAGGATAAGCTTCTATTGACTGCCTTCTGAAAATCATGTTTCATGATAGAATTGTATCATTGGCATATTGTAATATGGAATGAGACCCGCTACCTGACCATTCTCTTTTGCTTGAGCAATTAGAATAGCCAACATGTCAGCAACGACGTTGAATAACATAGGTGATAGGGGTTCTCCCTGTCGCATGCCTTTTTTAGTTTGGAAGTAATGGACAATGTCATCATTGACTCGAATGGCTACACTTGCATCATGTACAAATTTTTCAATCCACTTGCACCGTAGTGGGTCGAAATCTTTCATACGAAGAACTTGCTGTAAAAACAGCCATTTTACTTTATCATATGTCTTTTCAAAATTAATTTTGAATAAGATCCCATCTAGTTTTTTACTATGGATCTCATAAATGGTTTCATGCAAGACCATCGCCCCTTCCAGGATATGCCGTCTAGGCATAAAGGCCGTCTGGGTGGGTCTAACGATTTTGTGCGCGATCGTTGTGATACGATTTGTTGCAACCTTAGTGAAAAAAATTTAAACTTACACTAAGTACACAAATAGTTATGTATTGTTGTATTTGTACTATGTTTTCCTTTTAGACGGTAGGGTGACAACACCGAAATTGAGTTGAAACGGGTCTAAATTTGCTTCATGCAACTGTGCAAACATAGCCATTAAATCCTGTTTAATCACTACCCAAAATGTTTGGTAGAATTCAGCCGAAAACCCATCGGGACCAGGTGCCTTGTTGTGTTTCATTGAGTATATTGCCTCAAACACTTCTTGTTCACTAAAATTGCTGGTTAGTATATCGTTTTCATATGAGACTTGTGGGATATCACCGATCCTATCCTCCATAAGACAGAAACTATTGGGAGTCGGTTCTCCAAACAATCTCTTATAGTATTCTGAGATATAGGTTTTCAAATTTTCTTCTCCCACAATTGTTCCTTTCTCTTGTTCAAGTTGAAATATTTTCTTTTTCCTATGCTTGCCATTAGCTATTAGGTGAAAATATTTACCCTAGAGTCAATGAGGAGTGGAGTATGATCTGAACCTGTCCGTGTAAGAGCTCTCACTGTCACTAGAGGGAATTTCTATTCCCACTCGACAATAGAAAGAATATGATCAAGTTTTCATATGTGAGAGTGTCTCTACGGTTAGCTCAAATAAACTGTCTATCCGAGAGAGCAATCTCTCTTAGGTTTAAACTCTCTATAATCGCACTAAACATAAAGGACCAGTGCGTGTTGAAATTATCATTGTTTCTATCCTCACTTCTACGTAGAATATTAAAATCCCCTTAAACAAGTAAAGACAAGGTTTCATTTTCACAAACTCGTACCAACTCAGCGAGAAACTTGTGTTTCAAATTGTCCTGTGCCGCCCCATAGACCGGAACCAAAATCCATTGGAAACCATCATTGCGACACTTCATATGAATGTTTACATAGAAGTCCCCCAGTCAACCTTGTTAACTTGTAAGCTTTCCGTGTTTATCCTAACAAGGATGCCACATGAACGTCCATAAGAAGGTAAGCAGAACCATGCAAAATTCCTTCCAGGGTCAGGTGTTTAAGAAAAGGAACTGTAAAATTAGACCGTCTCATCTCCAACAAAGCCACAAAGTCTAATTTACGTTCCCGAACCATCTCAGAAATAAATAGATGTTTTAATGTATCTCGGAATCCATTGCTATTCCATATCAATCCTAGTATGCCTTGCATCTCAAAAAGTTTTCTTTATTCTAACCCTAGTATCTTGACGAACTGTTGTAGTATCATAAAGTTTTTTCTTGCGCCCACGCGTCTGAGTAGGTTCTTTGGCTAGATTCTCGACAAGATCATCCAGCCCTGTCACCTCCTCTACTATGAGATCCTCACAAAGATTAGATACTTTAAAGACTACCAAACTCGATTCCCCTAGATTATCTATATTTTCCTTTGTTTTATTATGCTCTAGAATAGTCAAAGTTCTATGTAATTCATTATCCTTAATAAGTTTTGCTAAAACATTTTCTTGTAAAGGCAAATCCCCCAAAGAATCCTAACCGATTTGGCTCTTTCTCTATTATATCAGTATCTAAAAAGACAAGATTGAAAAGGTTGGGTTTAAATTTTTACCTGAAAAATCATCGCGTCTCCCAAATTCACCGCTCGCTCTAGCTGCGTGGCATCAGCATTTGGCTGTGCTCGAACTCGATCACTCTACCGAATCTCTGTCGTAGCCGTCTTCGGGATGCCTCCAAAAGCAATTACATCAGCCAAGGAAGGATTCTTCCGTACCAGGATCAATTCAACAACGTAAGTTGGAACACTTTTGAAAAGGAATTTACAATCACTGTAGGAATGGCCTAGAATGCTATGCACCAAGACTTGGTACCTGATGGAAGCTGATAGTCATGTCGACCAAGTATGGGGGAATCTGATCAATGTATGCAGCTCATCCTCGCGGACTCCCGGTGACATTTGGAGCAGAGGTCACCGCTAATCTGTGGCCGCCCTTCCATTGCGCGGCAGGAACTACCAGCTTCAGGCTCTAAAAACCGGCCATAAATCACGACACCATAATTTTGGCAAACGAAGTGAAATCAGTAGCAGAACATTTTTCCGTTTGAAACATGAACAACCCGTGAGTGTTTAGCTTTTTTTGCGCAAGTGTCAACCTAAACTTTTTTCATGCAAACTACGAGAACATTTTTTATTCATTTGCTAATATAGTCTATATGAATTTTCTAGCTCATTTACTAAACATCAGTTTCCAAATAAGTTTTGATGTGGAACCTAGATCACTCAAACGTTAAACAATATAAATTTTTAGTGCATCCATGATATAATCTGACCTTCAAATCCAATATAATTTGTGAAGCAGCAAAAAGAAAAGAAAATCAGCTATAACAGTGTACTGAAACTTTGGTGTTTGTGTCATGAGAGCCAATTAGCCTTCAACACTACAAGTTGAAAAGGCAATTTCAGATCACATTCGGCAACTCAATACAAACAATGAAAATGGTTTCTCCAGGAATAAAAATGCCATCGGCGATAGATACTAAATCCACAGGTCAGATGATAGTTAAGCAACGGAAACTAGATTGAGAACTACACTAGGCTGCAACAACAGTCAGCTCCAATGTGCATGCAGCTGCCTGAGACTTTGATATTTTCCAGCTACTGATAGTCACTCTAGAGATTAAGGAATCGGTAGAAAAACAAACACTCCCTCTGTTCCACAATACAAGACTTTTTAGCTAGCTAGTAACAAACTGCAACAAGCAATATTCAAGTAATACTTACAAAATACATACTGCACCTAGGTGGGTGGGACTGATCCGTCAGGCAGCAGAACCGAGCCTTGGGTCGAGATTGGGTTTCGTTTTAGTACATAGGAAACACTACCTAGGAGACTAGAAAAAAGGAAAATAAGAAAATGTAAGCAAAATTTTCTGCCAAATTTGTTGAAACCAAGAGTGGAACAAATTTGCAAGGCTAAAACTAGGCACTCACTGCTCATTCTGTACTTACCAGATATAGAGACCTAAAGCATGGCTACTGTAACTCATTTGAATTTCAGTGTTTTAGCCAAGTAGTACGATACAGTTGTAAATTTGTATATGAAATTTGGATCACATAGTACCTCTTGATTTCTGCTTCCCTAAACACACGCTGCTGTAGGAAGCTCACGGAGGACCACGCATCCTCATCATTATATGATATCCCAACAAGAAGACCAACACCGTTGAATATAGGCGCTCCTAAATAACCATTTGAATTGAAAGCAGCTTCAAATTCGAATATTAGGCGCTCCTGGTGGCGGGGGAGGAGGAGGACGAGGAGGGGGCCTGGCTTCCGGCCGGTGGGAGGTAGTGGCGGCGGCGGAGGAACCCTAGCGGGTTGCCCCTCCCTGTGTCGAGAGGAGGGAAAAGGCCTGAAGCATTGATTCTCCTCCTACTCCAATGTAAGCAAGTTTAGTAGTGGGTTTTGGCGGCAAAATAAGAATGAGAAGACGATTAGAGACAAAATGTAGGAAAATGTAGTATTAGAAGGACTTTTTTTTTTGGGTAAACTATGGTATGTATACCGATCAGTGAAATTTCTCCGTGCACGACCGAAAAGATAGATAGTGATACCAACCTCTAAATTATACCATGATGATGATGCAACTATTAAAAGGTACAGAAAATAATCATGAGAAAATCTAGATTTTCAAACCGCATTCATACTGAATAAAAATACTAACATGTCGATCTAAAAAAATAATATACGTCACAAAATTCCAAATAAAAATCAATGTACTCCATGATAATAAGAAATCACAAAATCTGTTGAAAAACATTTCCCAACTAATAGAAAAAGGACAGGAAGATGCACTATTCATACGGATTTTCCATCTTTGTTTCTCTTGATGTACATCTAGGTTTTGATTCAAATTTTATATGATAATTCGTACGATCATACATTGCCTATGTGATTTTTTTTCTAGATTTTTACATGATCATTGGCGCTACTTTTCAAGGCTGGTATCATGTCATTATTAGATATGTTCATGTGCACAACCATATACCATCCACCATGGAAATCTAGCCACGTTGATCTGGCGGGATGATGTCGTTCTCCATCGCCCATGACACCGAGATTGACATTTGCGAGAGGTATCAACCTCGTGTTCTCGATGTCATCAAGTTCCAGCATGTGATCGTGCAAGGAGATGGAGGAGGAGATGTTCGCTACGTCAACTGAGGGCCTAGTGTGACATCGCTATTATAACCTATTACAGGTTCCATATTTTTGTTAAATTGTATTTGTGACACTACCAATATATACAGTAAGTTTCTATATAGTATTTGTAACACTAACTGGTTTTGAACTTCAGGATAATTAAGTTAAACATTGTAATATGCTATGCTTGGTTGTTTCAAAACACCAACGAATATTTGTGAAAGCTATATAAGTTGATAAATTGAACGTAATTTTTGAAACTAAATGTGGTATTTTAAAGGAATACCACAAACCAATACAACAACTATCATTATAGATACCATGATTAGAGTGGATAAAATATTGCACATGCATTGTTATCTTAACAAATCAAGTGGACTTACGATATATTCATAATCTACAAATATGTCAGATTTTGTCATTTTTGCGTAGCCTAAGATACTAGATATTTCGGGTTGCGAGTTTATTGAGTTGGTAGAGTACATCATTATCTACATGTAGAGTTGTTTTCGAGTTCTTTTTTGAAACTTTAAACTTGTGTTTTTGAATGGTTCAAAAAAAAGGGCAACCAAAATGACTTGCTCATACGAGTACATAGCTCCGCACTTAAAAAATTACACCTGCCGGGAATCGAACAAGGGTCTGTACCGTGGCAGGGTACTATTCTACCACTAGACCACTGGTGCTAATTTCCTTTAAAATTCAAACAATCGCTCTTAATAGCAAGATTTATGACTAATTGGATCTAGACAACACTAGTAGACAATTACCGCATCTGTTTTCTTACTAGCTGACAATTCACAGCACACAGCCCAATGTTACATGTTTAGCCCAAAGTTACATCTTTTTTGTTACTAGCTAACAATCCATGCTGGTGAGTCACTTTGATTAGAGTGTGACGGCACAAGAAGAAGCCAAACCAAAAAACAGGTTCAGAGGAGGCGGCGGGAGAAGGATGCCTGCGGCTGCTTTTGCACCTTGGAGTCGGCGACGGGGAGGAGCGGGGCGGCGAGTGTGGGTGCTAGCACTAGCTAGCTCTCTCACTCTAGTAGCTCACGAACGGAGGTAGAGAAAAGGGAGACAACACAGAAATTTTCAGTGCACAAACGTCTTTTCTTTTTTTCTTTATATATGGATTACGCACTCGCACATACGCCGCGCGCACGACGGGTGGCTCGAATTTAGGCACCGGCACCGCGCGGCCGTCTAGCGCCTGTAGCTACCCTGCTCCTCTCCAGCCCCGGCACCGGCGGCCGAGCAGAATAAGATGATGTTCCCCCGCTGCTTTCGAGCCTCGGCCCCGGTGAAGAAGAGGACCAGCAGAATGACGGGGGCGCCCGCGACGGCGGCGGCATTGCGGCTGCTCTTGTTGTACATTCTGCGCAAGATAGTACTGTCCAAGAACCAAATAGAGCAAGCAGAGCACAGAGATGTGGAACTCGATCGGTTTCAGGCAGTTGGCTGCCGAGATGGTGGTGTCGACATGGCTTGATAATTGGATCTATGTACTGCACGGTTCTGTCTGCTGTGATCAATTTTGATTTCCTATCATGATCGAAAGAAACACGTGGCAGGTCGGCAGGTCCCCTCGGGAAGACAAATCATTCTCCTGCTTCTTCTTCTTTGGTGATGTAGCCATGAGCTTAGTCACTGAGATGAAATGATGATGATGTAGCTTAGCTAGGCAGAAAGAATCGATTATGATTGTGACATGTCAATAGCGATGCGGAAATTATAAAGGTTTATATCGTTAGACAGAGTTTGTATTACATATTGTATATGGTAAAGGACAGTATCCTACCCGTATATAACTCCCTCTGTAACGCCACTATGTAGGCTTTTTCCATGCTATATAACACGAACCGATGCCCCAACGGGACTATCGTTTCCGCCCACAACCATCGACATGGTATCAGGGCTTAGCTCTTTCACCGTTGTCTAGCCCTAGACTCTCCGATCAACGATCTTCTTTAGGTTGTAGCACAAAACCCTCACTGATCATCCTCAGATCGAAGCACCCAAAGAATCACAACCTCGCTGATCCTTCCTAGATCGTAGCATCCAAAAACACAAATCCATCGATCCCTCCCCGATCGTAGCACCCAAAACCACAAAACCAGAACACCCAAAAACATCTGATGTCGACCTCCACCTCAATGACCTCCTTGGCAGCGGCCCTCGGTACCCCGTCAACAGACAAGATGAAAAGTACGAATTTCGTCTACTGGCAGGCTCAGATCCTGTCCTCCCTTCGTGGTGCCGAGGTCATGGGGCTCCTTGATGGATCTGATCACGCCCCTGCGAAACCTTAGACATTGCAGATGGAGACAAGACAAGGAAGGAGAAAAATCCGGCCTACTTGGCCCGAGATCAACACGTGCTCGGGTTCCTGATGAAATCGATCTCGCCAAATATGCTTGGCGAGGTTCTAGGCCTAAACATGCTGCTAAGGTATGGGGTGTCATCACCAATCTCCACTCCTCACAGTCAAAGGCTCGTGTCAACATGCTTCACGGATCCCTCACCAACACCAAAAACAACGAGATGTATGCCACCGTTTTTATTGCCAAGATGAAATTCTTTGCCTCCGAGCTTGCTGTGACCGACAAGAAAATTGATGATGAGATTTGAAGAGTTATATCCTCAATGGACTCAACGGCGATTACAATCCCCTCGTAGCCTCGATCAACGCCGCGCCATCCACTACTCTCACCGACATGTGCTCCTAGCTCACCGCATTTTCTCTCCATCATCAGATGCTCAATGAAACCGGCTAGACCTCGTCCTCTTTCTCTGCCAATGTTGCCTTTCCTGGTGGTGTTGGTGCCCCCTTTCGTGGCCAAGATAATGCCCGTGGAAATGGTGGAGGGCATGATGGCCGTGGCTATGGTGGATGGCAGCGGCAAAAAGATGGCTATGGTGGTGGTTGATGGCTCCAAAAATCGACATCTTTCTTCGTGTTTAAACGTTGTTTTTCGTCAAACAATTGGCATTAATCTCTTTTGATTTTTCACTAAAGACTAATTATTGCAAAGATATGAAAAACCTTCTTTTGATTTATGTTGTGCAGGAAATCATACTTTTATTGCGAAATCTGGAGTCATAAATGAAGATTTTGAGAAAGTTTTGATGACCAAGTATTTGTAGAGCTAATGTCAGGCGTCAGTCAACATAAGCACTGGTACGGGCGCATCCCTCACGTACGGCCTACACGTATGGGTGTAGGGGGTCGCAGCATGGAAAACAAAAAAAAATCTACCGCATGAACACACAATCAAGATCTAATCTATGATCAAGCCAAGATCTATCTACTAGATTGTAGCAACGAATCAATAGAATACTAACCCTCGAAGATCCAAAGCGGTTAACGAGAGCAGATTCTCGTGGATGATGTAGTCGTACACTTCCGATCTCAAGATCGCGTAGACGATCCTTCCGGCGCTGCGTTCCGGCAGCGCTTCCGCAGTCGGTCACACGTTCGGTACTCGATGAAGACCTTCCTCTCCCTTGTTCCAGCAGGCAGCGGAGGGAGCATCACTCTCCTCGTGATTCCGGCAGCACGACGGCGTGGTACCGGAAGTAGAGGGGAGATCTCGCAGGGCTTCGCCTTAAGCCGGAGCGAGTATGGTGGAGTAAGAGAGGGCCTTGGGGATCTACGGATTAGAAGCACCAAAGGGGTTGATGTGGACGGCGGCTAGGGCTTGGAGAAACCCTAATTCGGCGGCTAGAGGATCCCTAGGTGGCGGAAACACTTGGAGGGGTGGTGGCGCCTAGAGCTAGGGTTTTGGGTGGAGGAGTTGTGTACTTGGAGGGGCAGCCCTGCCCCTCCTTATATAGGTGGAGGGGGCCGGCCAAGGGGAGGGGAGTCCCTCCCCCACTCGGCTTCCAAGGCCGGTGGTGGAGGGAGAGGGACTTCCTCCCCAAGTAGGTTTCCTACTCTCCCTCCACCAAGCAAAATAGCCGTTTGACTTTTCAAATTGGCGTTTGACTTTTCAAACTAGGATTTGATTTATCCCTTTATTTTGCTCAGCGATGACACCTAGTACATGATGCAATCATTCCAACTTGTTATGACACATTCATGTACCCTTCCCCTCCGGAGTGCCGTACCTTTCGGACCCTTCTAGAACATTCCCGATGAAAGCACCGGAATCATTCTCCAACTCCGAAACAGGACTTTCCTTATATGCATCTTATTCTCCGGACCATTCTGGATCTCCTCGTGATATCCTGGATCCTATCCGAGACTCCGAACAACATTCGGTCTCTTACTCAACATTCCATAACTACTCAACAACATCGAATCCTTAAGTGTGTCTCCCTACGGTTCGTGAATTATGCGGACATGACCGAGACACTTCTCCGATCAATAACCAATAGAGGAATCTGGAAATTCATATGTCTCCCACATATTTCTACGATTACTTTGCGATCGAATAAACCACTTACATACGATACCAATTTCCCTTTGTCTCACGATAGTTTACTTATCTGAGGTTTTGATCGTCGGTATCTCTGCATACCTAGTTCAACCTCGTTACCGATAAGTACTCTTTTCTCGTTCCCGTGGTATGTGATCCCTTGTGAGCCAGTCACATGCTTGCAAGCTAATTGGATGACATTCCACCGAGAGGGCCCAGAGTATATCTATCCGTCATATGGATGGACAAATCCCACTCTTGATCCATGTGCCTCAAACCATACTTTCCGAACACTCAATGCCACCTTTATAGACACCCAGTTACGGTGTGGTGTTTGATGTCATCAAAGCATCCTTCTGGTGATGGTGATTAACATGATCTCATGGTCGAAGGAATTAGGTTACTATGTATCAGAAAGCTTATAGCAAATGAACTATATTAAATGACTTGATCTTTATGCTATGCTTAACTATAGGAGTATGTCCATCACATCATTCTCCTAATGATATGACCCTGTTGTTAATAACATCTCTATGTTCATGATCAGGAAACCATGATCATATATTAACCAACAAGCTAGTTTAACAAGAGGCTTTACTAGGGACTCTTTTATGTTTACAAATCACACAAGTATTAATGTTTCCTTTTAATACAATTATAGCATGGTATGTAAACATTTATCATAAGTATGAAGATATGATAATAACCACTTTATTATTGTCTCTTGGGCATATCTCCAACAGTCTCCTACTTGCACTAGAGTCAATAATCTAGTTTCAAACCTTTGTGTATACAACACCTATGGCTTTCCGGTGTTGTATATACACGATTGCTAGTGGTCAACTGATCTCCGGATCTGACACTTCCAGGTCCGTGTGTAATTGCATGTCTTTTCGTCTCTACGCATCACTCATTCTCTAATGAGATGGCTTTGTAAAAATTTGGTCCTTTGGTGTGACCTTTAGTTCTTTGGGGTTAAAATATGTTGATAATATTGTCGTACAATATATCTTCATAGTATTATCCCTGCTGTGAACTACACCTAGTTTGATAACAAACTACTTGACACAAATGCTCTCTTTTGCTGCTATAATAGCAGTTATATACTCAGCCTTTTGTTGTAGTATCTGTCACAATGTCTTAACTTTGGAACTCATACAAATCCATTATGGAACTTACTTTCCATCACATTGTGCCACCCTTAGTTTAGATTGAGATAAACTTAATTTGTACTTCGTGACAAAACTAGTATCAATGTATTACTTTCACAATGAACTAACCATCTATTTGTCACTTCTACAAAATAATATATTCTTAGTTCTTTTAAAAGATCATAAGAATATCTTTACTATCGTCCAATAATCATCTCATGAATTATTCTGGTATATGCTCGTAACATTTAGAGCATAGGACATTTCTGGATTTGTACACATCACAGCATGACTGATAAAATACTCTTTGTGATTTTATACATCAAGTATCAATCTATACTTGAATCTTTGTTTCACTTACCAAGTGTCAATACACTTGAATATATCATCAATATTGAACTCATTCAATCCATTCTGTGCGACAAGAACCTTTCTTGTAGATTCTATATTGAACTCATTCAATACATCATCTATGTACTTTCGGCACAACCATATTAGCGTCTATTGATGCCAAATATTTGGGTTTTGCCTGAATCTTTCATCAGGATGAAATTCTTAATATGTGTTAATAAAAGATACATCATTTCCAATCAACAATATGTTTTCCACATAATGTATTAGAAACATGTCTTAGCGCTCCCACTTAATTTCTCGCAAATGCAAGCATCTTCATCGTCTCCGATGAATTTAAACTCCTTTAACAGTTTCATCATAGTGAAGATTCCAACTCCGTGATGCTTACTTCAACCATTGAAGTTTGCATATGCTTTTAGCATCCTTTGAATTAACAAAACCCTTTGGACTGTGTTAAGCACATGTCCTAGGTAACAATTCTATTAGAAGAACTTGTTTTGTTTATTAAACTACCACATAACAAAATTATATGTAGTGGTTGCTACATTAATCCGTCTAGACTAAATATCGCTATGAAAGATCAAATCTTGTCATATACAACCTTTGAACATTGTTGTGAACTTTTTCCCAACATGTGGACTATTTCATAGATATGAAACATCCATGTCTATTTCTTTATAGATCCAAATACGACTGTAAGGTCTTGAACCTTTTTAGAGGGTCTTTCAAGCTCAAAGCTTGATTTCTTGTATATGGAACTATCACGGATTTTATGGCTTCAAGCCATTTGACGGAGTCAGGGCCCATCATCGCTTCTTTGCATGTAGTCGGATCATTATTGTCAAATAATGATTTAACTCTCAAATCTTGGTATTTGATTGTTTTACCCGAACTGCTTATTTCAATAGGAACTTAGATCTCCGTGACTACAATCTTTGAGGCACGTGAGCTATGAGCATTGTTGCTGTCTCCGGAACACTTTTCGGCGATGCGCAACTTTGCACATATAGCTAAGGTTCTTTTAGCCTTATCAAAGTTCTATTGTCCTCCCACTTAACTTTTCACGAAAAATTCCTTCTCAAAGAAACTTGATGTTCTAAGCGACAAACACTTTTGTCTCCGATGTTTATGGAGGAACAGTTATTCGAAATAACATACAAAGATAGGTTCATACGACTTTGGTTGCAAACATCTTTCTTATGCATAGCATACCAATGTTTAAGAAAGGACAACTTGGGTTTTATCCCAAACCATAACTTTATATGGTGTCAATTCAACGGATTATGATGGAGCTCTTTTCAGTGGAAAAACGGTAGTCTCTAAAGCTTTTAATATAATGGCAGTTTTATGAATTACACCTTTGATCTTACCATGTCAAACAAGGTTTAATTACATATCTCTAACGCTCCATACTCTTATGGTGTTTCGGGAAATGCAAATCCACTGAACGATTCCTTAATTTAGGTATTATGCTAAACTTGTAACTCAAATATCTTCCATTATGATCTTATCATAAACTCTTTATATTCTTGTTACAATGATTTTTGCACTTCATCTTGAAAATCTTTGAACTTTTTCAAATGTTTCATACTTCATCCTTACTGAGTAAATATTCATATATTCACTCAAATTTTCGGAGAAAGCATATGAAGTTGAAATCCATCGCTCTTGACTACACATAATGGATTTCATACAACACTATATACAAGTTCCAATAAGCTAGTCATTCGTTCCCTTTTGGCCTATGAACGAAGTTTTAATTATCTCTAGGAAAGTTTCACAAGCGTCATTTGATCAAAAATCAAAAGGACTCCAAAATTCCATCCACATGGAGTTTCTTCATGTTTTTATTTCCAATATAATTTAAACGGCGATGTCACTTCCTAAGTGATCTTTTAATCAATTTTTCTTTCGACATTTTTAGCACTAGTTTTATGGATGCGATTTCTCCAACGAGATATGTAAATCATCCATCTTTTATGGATTACGGCAATTATTTGAACAACCCTTTTGTTCTCATAATACCTGATAAAACAAATCTTGAAGGCAAGCTTTGATGTTTAACAAGCAGCACAATAACCCTTTATTTGTTCTCGATGAACATCATCACATATTCTTTTGCTAGTTACTTAGGCCATTGTGGTTCATGAATTCTGTTGTTTCGTATGACGATTCACACCAACAAATTCAGTATCAAATACTTAAGAACCACATTGTTTAATAAGCAAAGAATATAGCCATAACATGTATATCATCTATATACTTAAGCTGAACAATTCTAGTCTTTTCTTTTCTGCCATATATTTATGATATTCTCTTTCACTATTTCCTTTTCCGTTTGAAAGAATCTATCAACATCAATAGTGAAGTAATACATATGACACATAGTCCAAAGCGTGTATAATTAAATACCAATGTCTTTGGACTTGCACTTTGAAGTAGATCACCATCATCAAATGTTTGGTGTGCTTTCAAATTCCTTTCTTTAGTAATCTCTTGGTGTAGTAAACATTTTACCTACATCAAATATTCACCCTTATCGTGGAATTATCCACGATCAAGCTACTTTTAGCTTATAACGGTGAATCGCGAGTATAATGTTGCTCTCCAAAACCTTTTGGAGGATTAGAACAACTAGTGTCTCTAACCTTTTGCAAATTCTCATCAAATATGAGAACATGACTTTTGCCATATTATACTCTATCATGTTGCAACCAAAACTTCGTTTCAGATATCACAATATCTTCCACACATCATGGTTTCTGAAAAAACTCTTTCAGATCCTAGATAACCTTGATATTAAGACAATCCTTTGAATATCAAGAATCGTGGAGACAAATATGATACTTATAAACTAACACTTGGAATTGTCACTCTTGATTTAATACCAATTATTAAACTTCATGGAGCAACCGGAACTTACTGAAAGTTTCAAAAGGACTTTTAAACTTTAGATTAACACTTCAAAACAATACGATACCAGTTCTTAAAGTAACTAACCAGAATTCTATAGTTCTATCATCTCAATTAAAACTAAGCGCAAAGTGGTAAACGGATGCCAATGACTACAACAATTATGCAAATTCACTTTGATTTAATTTATGATAAATAATGTTCAACTTTTAATCATATTGCCGTTGAACTCCCACTCAAAACAATATCCCTCACATTGTTTTAGTGATCACACGAACCAAATCCACCACATCAAAAACCGATCATCACGAGAGTTGATGTAGTTTCAATGGCAAACAATCATCATGTTCATCATATCTACTATATGACTCATGCTTTACCTTTCGGTGATCCGTGTTTCGAGACCATGTCTGTACATGCTAGGCTCGTCAAGATCAAACCTTAGCTTCTGCATGAGCAAATCTGGCTTGCTCACGTTGTATACACTCGCGGAATTTAACACACCTGATCATCACGTGATGCTTCGAAACAACGAGCTTTAGCAACGGTGCTTACTAAGGATGAACACTTTAAAACTTGAAATTGTGTGCTTGAGGGATCATCTTATAATGCTACCATCGTGAACTAAGCAATACAAGATGCATAAAAGGATTAACATCACATGCAATTCATAATATGTGACATGATATGGCCTTTCTTCTTTGTGCTTCCGATCTCCATCTTCAAGCATGAAGATGATCTCCATCATCACTGGCATTGCATCAAGGTCACTGACGCTGCTCCATGGTTGTCGTCCACTAGCTTCAACTATTACAACTACTTTGAATAGACACGCGGGTCTTAACAGAATTTAAAGGACAACCATATGGCTCCTGCCGGTTGCCAACTTACAATAAGGAACATTGCATACATCATATATAATCACAATCATGGCCATATCACATCACAGCACACCCCCTGCAAAACAAAGTTAGACGCCTCTAATTTTCTTTGCATGTTTTACGTGGTTTGGGGCTTTCAATAAGTGTCGTTCTAACTTACGAACAAGAACCACAACTTTGATACTAGTATTGTCAATCACCCGTTGTAAATTGAATCTTAACTATGTTGGGATAAACAAGCACCCGCAAAGCCACTTATGCAATACAAGTTGCATGTCAAGCGTGGAGCAAATCTCATGAACGATGTCATGTAAGGTTAGCCCGGGCCGCTTCATCCCACCATCCCGCAAGATGCAAAGTACACAAGAAGCAATCGACAACAAAAGCATCAACGCCCACAATGACCATTGTGTTCTACTCGTGCAACAGATCTACATATAGACACGACTCTGATACCACTGTAGGGGTTCGCAGCATGGAAAACAAAAAAAAATTCTACCGCATGAACACACAATCAAGATCTAATCTATGATCAAGCCAAGATCTATCTACTAGATTGTAGCAACGAATCAATAGAATACTAACCCTCGAAGATCCAAAGCGGTTAACGAGAGCAGATTCTCGTGGATGATGTAGTCGTACACTTCCGATCTCAAGATCGCGTAGACGATCCTTCCGGCGCTGCGTTCCGGCAGCGCTTCCGCAGTCGATCACACGTTCGGTACTCGATGAAGACCTTCCTCTCCCTTGTTCCAGCAGGCAGCGGAGGGAGCATCACTCTCCTCGTGATTCCGGCAGCACGACGGCGTGGTATCGGAAGTAGAGGGGAGATCTCGCAGGGCTTTGCCTTAAGCCGGAGCGAGTATGGTGGAGTAAGAGAGGGCCTTGGGGATCTACGGATTAGAAGCACCAAAGGGGTTGATGTGGACGGCGGCTAGGGCTTGGATAAACCCTAATTCTGCGGCTAGAGGATCCCTAGGTGGCGGCAACACTTGGAGGGGTGGTGGCGCCTAGAGCTAGGGTTTTGGGTGGAGGAGTTGTGTACTTGGAGGGGCAGCCCTGCCCCTCCTTATATAGGTGGAGGGGGCCGGCCAAGGGGAGGGGAGTCCCTCCCCAACTCGGCTTCCAAGGCCGGTGGTGGAGGAAGAGGGACTTCCTCCCCAAGTAGGTTTCCTACTCTCCCTCCACCAAGCAAAATAGCCGTTTGACTTTTCAAATTGGCGTTTGACTTTTCAAATTAGGATTTGATTTATCCCTTTATTTTGCTCAGCGATGACACCTAGTACATGATGCAATCATTCCAACTTGTTATGACACATTCATGTACCCTTCCCCTCCGGAGTGCCGGACCTTCCGGACCCTTCTAGAACATTCCCGATAAAAACACCGGAATCATTCTCCAACTCCGAAACAGGACTTTCCTTATATGAATCTTATTCTCCGGACCATTCCGAATCTCCTCGTGATATCCCGGATCCTATCCGAGACTCCGAACAACATTCGTTCTCTTACTCAACATTCCATAACTACTCCACAACATCGAATCCTTAAGTGTGTCTCCCTACGGTTCGTGAATTATGAGGACATGACCGAGACACTTCTCCGATCAATAACCAATAGAGGAATCTGGAAATTCATATGGATACCACATATTTCTACGATTACTTTGCGATCGAATGAACCACTTACATACGATACCAATTTCCCTTTGTCTCACGATAGTTTACTTATCTGAGGTTTTGATCGTCGGTATCTCTGCATACCTAGTTCAACCTCGTTACCGATAAGTACTCTTTTCTTGTTCCCGTGGTATGTGATCCCTTGTGAGACAGTCACATGCTTGCAAGCTAATTGGATGACATTCCACCGAGAGGGCCCAGAGTATATCTATCCGTCATATGGATGGACAAATCCCACTCTTGATCCATGTGCCTCAAACCGTACTTTTTGAACACTCAGTGCCACCTTTATAGCCACCCAGTTACGGTGTGGTGTTTGATGTCATCAAAGCATCCTTCTGGTGATGGTGATTAACATGATCTCATGGTCGAAGGAATTAGGTTACTATGTATCAGAAAGCTTATAGCAAATGAACTATATTAAATGACTTGATCTTTATGCTATGCTTAACTATAGGAGTATGTCCATCACATCATTCTCCTAATGATATGACCCTGTTGTTAGTAACATCTCTATGTTCATGATCAGGAAACCATGATAATATATTAACCAACAAGCTAGTTTAACAAGAGGCTTTACTAGGGACTCTTTTATGTTTACAAATCACACAAGTATTAATGTTTCCTTTTAATACAATTATAGCATGGTATGTAAACATGAAGATATGATAATAACCACTTTATTATTGTCTCTTGGGCATATCTCCAACAATGGGGTGGTGGCAGCTTCGCCTCATTAAACCCTACAACTATCGTGAAGGCGCATATATATTTCGAGGTCCCAGCCACCATGCAGAGGGCCTCCATTCTCAGATTGCATCACAACACCACCAAAGGAGATTCACACCATAGTTTATCCCTTCCATCATCCATCCTCTCCATTAGCCATAGCCATTACTTTGTACTTGAGATCTTTTTGTGATTCGGAAACCATTGTAAGAATATTTTATTTCAATCTAACTATTTTGCACAATGTTTTCTATCATTGATCTTATTGTTCTGATTGAGTAGTCCTCACGGGTTGCGGGTTGGGGAGAAGCCTCACATCGTTTATGTGCATCTAATTTATGGGAGAATTGTGTATTGCTTGAAACAGGGATTTATATCTTTTATTTCTTTGTCTCTTGTCTCGATCTTTGGAGTTTTAGGTACCCAATACCCCCCGAGATCGATCAAGGCTTGAGGTGAGATACGTGGCTAGCGGCGATCTCATAGAAAACCCAGTGATAGAAATGGCTGTACGATCTTCGCTTAGCGACCCATTCAGGATCACAACAACATCACCTCCTCAAGGAAACCTGCCATGCGGCGTCGCGTGGTAGGGCAACAATTATATCATTTAAGAGATAAAATTATTACAACAACTTAGTCTTTGAACACCGGGTATATTACATCAGTAACTTGCAATACATGAGGAAATATCAAAAGATCATGCATTTTGTTTGGGCTTATAGCTCCCATGCGACGTCTTTACGTGGAATTGGAAGGAACACAACATCGTTGCAAAGAATAGCTCGCATGCGATACTTCTGAAGTGGCAAATAGCTCCCATGCGACACTTCCACTTAACCTTACGAGACCGTCAACGAATTCGAATCAGCTGAGCAGAGTAGGACCCACAGCCTCTCCACGTCACGGCGGAACTCACCTGTTGTCCTCCTCATATCGTGGGACCCATGCTGTGGTTGAAGAGAGCCGTTGGCCCGATCCGTCCCCGCACCCGAGCACTCCCGCCACCGTTCCAGCATCTCATCCCCTTCCGTTTTCTTCTCCGGCGAGCAAGTGCGGCAACACCGGCGAGGGATGTCGAGCTCTAATTCAGCCTCCCTCCGCTCATGGCCTCGGTATGGTGCGGTGCTGATGAAGAGGTGCCCTGATTTCCCCAGTACCGCGCCCCTGAAGCGGCTTGTCACATCCACCAACAAGAAAGGCAACATTGGCCGGGAATTTGTGAAGTGTGAGAGCAAGCCCGAGCCGAGAAAGGTGAGATCTGAGTGTTCCGAGCGCCAATTTCTCGCTTTTTTTTCAAAATTTCATGCATTTCATCGAATTTGGGATTTAGGGTTCGTCTCTACGATTTCAGGAACTGCCAAAATGTGGGCATTTTGAGTGGCTTGATGAGTACATCGAGCGAATTGGGGTGGAGGTAGCATCCCGGGAGCTCGAAAACCCGTCCGTGGTAGAGCAATTGGGGGATCTGGCAACCCCATTTCCGCTGGTACTACAGTGGATGCGGAAGTGAAGGCCGAGCTGAAGAAGATGAACAAGCAGCTAAGGAAAATCATCGAATTGAAGAAGCAGGACAATCTGATGACCGTTTTTTTATTTTTGTGTAATTTCTCTCGGATTAGTTTATCTCATGATCATTAGTCATTATACAGCGCAATCAGTGTTCGAGTGATGCTTTGTTATCGTAGAACCTGTGGAGATGGATGTAATGGTCTATGTCTTTGGCTTGAATAAAATGCAACGCAAATTCAGGCAAATTTTGAGCTGCTCTGTTTTCGAAATCAGTGTTTCTTCAGTTTCGTCAGTGTTCCTTCAGTTTTATCAGTGTGCAAGGGAGGGGGAGGGATTGAAAAGTTAAAAAACAATTGATGAGGAGTGATTGAAAAAGGCCAGGACCAAATAGAACTTAGCTAGGCCAAAATGGTCGTATCCAGGACCAATAGTAACTACTTGTAGATTGGGCAAAAAAATAGTACTCACGTTACAATCTAAGGACGTGTGGATCTGCAGATACTCGTGCTCAAGTCGCAATATTTTATTTTTTACGAAAGTAAATATATAAATGAAGGTCAAGGGCATCCATTTAACTAACAAGCTGAGCACTTTAACTTGGGCGCCCCTTTAACTTATGTAAATATGTAAATGTGTTGTTTGAAAATGAACCATGTGTTGCATGTGTTGTTTAAAAATAATCAACCATCATAACGTTAACTTATTCTTCCTTTTGAGCTTTTCTAATTTCACTCATTTTATAAATATTGCACGAGTATTATATGAGAACTTTTTTGTGTGTCTTTTGTTTTATGCACTGTTGTTTTGGGTGTTTTGAAAAATGACAATACAATAAAACACAAGTCGAGTGATAACATATTATAAATATTGCACGAGTAAAACACGAGCTTTTCTAATATAGATAATATATTAGATAACATTACATATATTAGATAATATTACAATAAAAGACAAGGGGTACAATATAGACCCTAAGGGAAACTAATCCTAAGGGCCCGACGCCTAAACCCTGGGCTAAACCCTAACCCTAGCTACTACGTGGGTTTAACCCGGCTGCCGGTCAACCTCGCTGCCGGGAGGCTGCCCTACTCCATCGGCGATGGGGGCGGTGCCGCCGCCCTCTCCCGTTTCTCCCGCCGCCACTGCTCCTCCTAGAAGGCCCAGCGATTGGCCTCCCGTCGGTCCTCCTCCTCCCGTTTCCGCCTTTTCTTCAAGGCGCGCGCGGCCTTCTTCTCCTCCCACTTGGCGTAAGCAGCCAGCTTCTTCGCCTCCTGCTTCTCCGCCGCCTTCCAATACTCGTCGGAGGGGCCGTCGTCGGGGAGGTTGCCATCGACACTAGGGAGGGGGTTGTGGACGAAGTGGCCTTCGGCCCAGGGGCAGGGCGGGGCTTTGCGTCGCCCCCCCCTTGTTGCCACGCCTCGGGCGCGTGGGCGCCTCCTTCTCCTAGACCTGCCTGTGGTCCGGGTGGTTGTCCTCGTCGCTGACCTCGTATTTCGAAGGGAAGCGGGGAGGAAGGTCACCATGGTCGCCGGAGTGTTTTTTGGGGCTGGGAGGAGGCAAAGTAACGGGCTCGAGGTTGGGATGAGGGGCAAGATGAGATGAGGAGGCAAAGGCGTTTTGCCTATTTATTGAGGGCTCAGCGTGAAGGGCGGCGTGAGAATCCTGCGTTGGCGCAGCCGCGTGCTCTGTGTTGCATGTAGGCAGCGGGCGTAGCCGCGTGCGTGATCAATGCGGTCAGTGCAAAAAAAATTGCTAGGATGCGACGTGACCCCTGCACCGTCGCCCCCGCCCCTACATGCATGCATGCATTAATGGGAAAGAGAGAAAAAACGTCCAAGGTAGTTGTTCATTGGCAGTAAAAAATAAAAGAGAAAATAGAATTTAGCCTAGATTTTCTCGGTAATAAATGTAGGAATCTAGGACCAAGGTAGTTGTCACGACATACAACAAACTTGTTCGTTTTTACACACCACATGCAACAAACTAACACATGGAAACTTAACGGGTGAGAAGAAAAATCGGTGGGAGTAATCAGAGGGATGTCAATTGGAGGGAATAGAGGGAGTATGAAACTAAGTTTATAATATAAAAGTATGTGTTATGGTGAATCTAATTATATTTATTACATATTTTAAATTTTAATATTTTTTCTTATATACATAATCAAAGTTTATAAATATTGACTTTTTCTATGGCGCATGAACCGGAGGGGAGTAAGTTCGACTGAAGAAAGTTGTTAGACATACACTTATCTAATGCGACGGATGGAGTAAATACGTTGCACGACTGCTACATCGGTCGGTTGCACGCAAAATAGCTAGACTGCGACGCGAGAGGCAGCTGCATGGCATGCATGCATGGTGCAGCCCGCCCCGTCCAGCGCCCTCGCATGCCACGCTCGGTCCAACGGTCAATGGAGTGTACCACGTTGTACCTTATATTCATTATATATTTTATATTTTGATATTTTTTCTTATATACGTAGTCAAAGTTTATAAATATTGACTTTTTCTATGGCGCATGAACCGGAGGGGAGTAAGTTTGACTGAAAAAAGTTGTTAGACGTACACTTATTTAATGCGACGGAGGGAGTAAATACGCTGCAGCGCTGCTGCGTCGGTTGGCTGCACGCAAAATAGCTAGACTGCGACGCGAGAGGCAGCTGCATGGCATGCATGCATGGTGCAGCCCGCCCCGCCCAGCGCCCTCGCATGCCACGCTCGGTCCAATGGTCAATGGAGTGTGCCACACTGTACCTTATCTGTTCATGGAAAAACGATGCAAGCCAATCAGATTCCAGAATCATCCATCCCACGGATCGCCAAGAGCTAGCCGCGAAATCCTTCTAAGAGACGCCAACCAATCAGGTTGCAGAACAAGCCCTTCCACGGATCGCCCAGAGCCATCCGCGGAATCCTTCTAGAAAACGCGATCAAACGGCCACAGTGTCGCGCTAGGGTTAGATCTACGTTCCTCATTCGGCCTTAGGGTTAGCTGGGTTTAGGATGCAGTCAACACGGTTTTCACAAGTTTGACCAAACATTCAAATGTGCATAACTAATTCAAAAAATACAAAACCTTCGCATGGTGTGTTATTATGTGACATAGTTGTGAGGAAAAATATAAAACTTGGTCTATCGATCATATTTTAAAAAACCCTTCACAAAATGACCTATCTCCTCCGAGGTTTTCTGGCTTTCGGGTCAAATGACCAATGATATGGCTAGAATCAAGGCATAGTTTGTGATAATATGCCCATGTTGGGCATGCATGTGTATAATGGGATGACTAACAATGTTGTAGTACAAAGTTTTCCTTTTCGACGCATAGAAAATCTATTTTCTATTTTCTGAGTGCCGAAAGAGGGGGGATTTGTGAAGCAACCACCAAATTGAAGTTTCAAAATGGTAACATCCTATTTTTCAAAAATACTAGACCACCTAGCATGTACAATTTCCCAACTTGAGTATCTCAAACCTTTTATTCCATCCCTGGTGAAAAAGACAAATCCTGCCGAATCGGTTGGAAGTGGGTAAGATATGAACTACATGTACATGATTTCATGCTGATGATATTTTGTAAAAATCATTTTTAGGTTCACAACATGTTATTTCATCAGAGATCCAATGCTAGTTTTGTGAGCCTCAGCCCCTAGCTACGAATATTTATGAAAACCCTTCAAAAAGTTTGACCAGACATTCAAATGTGCATAACTAATTCAAAAAAACTCAAAAAAATAAAAAACCTTCGCATGGTGTCATGTTATGGGACATAGTTGTGAGGAAAAATATCAAACTTGGTCTATTGATCATATTTCAAAAAAAAACTTCACAAAATGACCTATCTCCTCTGAGGTTTTCTGGCTTTCGGGTCAAATGACCAATGATATGGCTAGAATCAAGGCATAGTTTGTGATAATGTGCCCATATTGGGCATGCATGTGTATAATGGGATGACTAACAATGTTGTAGTACAAAGTTTTCCTTTCGACGCACAGAAAATCCATTTTCTATTTTCTGAGTGCCGAAAGAGGGGGATTTGTGAAGCAACCACCAAATTGAAGTTTCAAAATGGTAACATCCTATTTTTCAAAAATACTAGACCACATAGCATGTACAATTTCCCAACTTGAGTATCTCAAACCTTTTATTCCATCCCTGGTGAAAAACACAAATCCTGTCGAATCGGTTGGAAGTGGGTAAGATATGAACTACAGGTACATGATTTCATGCTGATGATTTTTTGCAAAAATCATTTTTAGGTTCACAACATGCTATTTCATCAGAGATCCAATGCTAGTTTTGTGAGCCTCAGCCCCTAGCTAAGAATATTTATGAAAACCCTTCAAAAAGTTAACCAGACATTCAAATGTGCATAACTAATTCAAAAAAATACAAAACCTTCACATGGTGTCATGTTATGTGACATAGTTGTGAGGAAAAATATCAAACTTGGTTTTAGAAATGATCGAAAAAAAACTTGCTTAGAAATGGGATGGTTTACCCTAGCTTTGGAGCCCATTTCTACCACATTTTGGGTGAGGGTGAGTTGTACTTCACAAAAGGGATCAGGGTGAGGATGAGTTGTACTCTACATATGAGAAAAACGTTGGAAGCTCATACAAACATAGAAAGTACACATAGCTACATTTGTTGAAATTCAAATTTACCATCATATTTGAATTTCGGCCAAATTATCAACAACAAGTGCCAAATTATTATAATAACAAATGTTTACAACAACAACAAGTGCCAAATTATTACAACAACAAGTGCCAAATTATTATAATAACAAATGTTTACAACAACAACAAGTGCCAAATTCAAAGTCTATTTCTTTTGGCTCTTCTTACCCCTCGTTTTCTTCTCCTTCACAAGTTTCACACCACACAACAGGTTTATGCTCTTCTTTTTCTTACCATTACCATCTGGCCTCCCCACAGCACGTCCAAGAGTCTCCTTCACCTCCTGCACCTCCTCAACAACACAATCTGGCACCAGAGCCTCATCAACATGGTCACTTTGCACCAGAGCCTCATCAACATGGTCAGTTTGCACCAGAGCCTCAACAACATGCTCATTTTGCACCGGAGCCTCAACAACATGCTCATTTTGCACCAGAGCCTCAACAACAAGCTCATTTTGCACTAGAGCCTCAACAACATGCTCATTTTGCCCCTCATTTTGCACCAGAGCTTCCAAATCAGAAATGGTGTGCCCTAAAGCCTCAACAGTTTGCACATCATCCTCCAAAACAAGTTCAGATTGCACCTCAGTAGCACCAAACATGATCTGGTTAGTTTTGTTCTTTCTTTGGCCATTGATTCTTGCCCTTTTCACTAGCCAGCATTCTTCAACAACAAGAGGTGGGCCTTTTTCTCCACGCTTCCTCCTGAAAACAAGCAAGTTAGCTGGGGGAGAAAAATCATCAACAAGAAATGGGATAGATTTTGGATGAACATACTTTGGCTTTTCAGCAGTGTGTCTGCACTTGGTAGAGCCAGCTCGGTGTCCAAGTTCTTCATAGAGTTTGCATCTATCTTGTTACCTTTTTGCGCCCTTTTTGGCTTGGCATTTTTCTTTTCATCTTTCTTTCCCTTCTTGTTGCTCCCACCTTTCTCAAACTAAGCCTTGAATCTACTCTGCTTGGGCCTGCCAACATTTCTTTTCATCAAAGGAGGCACAAGGAGAACTGAATGTCCACTTCAGGCCACTGAGACTGATCTGTAAGTGCTGGAATTGGTGTTCCATATGCAGCCACTACAACATGAACCCGCATATACCAACACATACCTCCCAACGGTAGGATATATGCGTTGAAGTGTATCCAACTCGGCAACTCCCCACCTCTCCACACCCTTTTTCGGAAGAAGAAAATCCCACGCCTAAATTCAGGAGATGACGTGGGCTATAACTCCCCCATCCTAATCGCATCTATATAAACTCTTCCTCATATATCGCTCCACCTCCAGGATGCCTCACCTCCTGTCAACACAATCATGCCGCCACCGCCGCCTGGAAATCTCTGGCACTGCTGATTCGTCTACCGTGGTTGGCTTTGGTAATCTTTTCGTGATCTCACTATAGGCTATGGTAACCTCTTCGGCTACTGAGATCTCTAGAAGTTTTCTCAATATCTGTAGTCTCTCTTCAACTGTTCTTTGTTTTTCTACAGATCTGTGCTTCTTAGGCTTTTCGGATTATTGTGATGGCGGTCGCCTGGTCGGTCCTCAACTGCCTCCACTCTCTCCGGCAGCCCCTCAAATACTCACCAGCCTCTCCATCGCAAAGTGCCGCCTGCCCCCAAATATTGTCGTGTTCATATTTTCATCTCTGTTGAAATTTCTGTGCGTATGTGTGGTTCAGCGGTGCAGATTGTCACTTCTATAATTTAGTTGGTAGCTTGTCCTCTTGTGATGTTGGGCATGCGATGTGTTAAATTCTATGCGTACTCAACTACCCATAGGCAGCTGTGTGTAACCGATGTTCATTAATTGGTATCTCTTTGTTGGATCGATCTCTCTCTAACCGTGGTCACCTGTGGCACTAGCGTATGGTATGACTTATGATTCCATGATTTGGTGAACCTTAGTTGTGCTTGTTCTTGAGAAATCCTTTTATCATTTTTTATAGTACTCCCTCCAATCGACCCATATTAGTTGACTTACATTTATCTAAATATGGATGTATCTAGCACTATAACTTGTCTAGATACATTCGTATCTAGACAGATCTAAGTCAACTAATATGAGTCAGAGGGAGTAGGAAAGTGTCATATGTATCAAATCCAAGCAGTTGACTATCATCGTAGCTAGCAGAAATTTATTGATCTACTTTGCTCGGCTATTTTTGTATGAACATAATTTATTCATTTGGCTTTGCATGTTAGTCGTATTCAGATTCAGCAAAGATCAAGGCACATATAGCTATAGTGCAGAACAGCAGAACATGGACTATTTGATGCCAACACGTGCCAACATGTGTGTGATTATGTAAGTTATATTGACTTCTGAATTTTTAACCTCTTTTATCAGCTACACTATTCATGTATTTAGGATGATTTGAAGAGACTTGTATAACAGAAGTCAAATTTTGCCGACAAAGGTAATGGAAAGGTACCTGTAAGTGAATTTTTTTGAATGCAATATTAGTACAGTAGTAGGCAAGCCTAGACTACATGGGCTAGGACTACTTATGAATATTGATCAGATCTTTGATGTACTATCATCTCACGCCACTTTCAGATTATACATCTTTCTTCATTAAAGGGTGCCTATTTCATCTGTTGCCCTTCAGATAGAAAAAACTGAACAACACATGTAAAACCGAGATGCAAGAATGCTAAAACCAAATGGGAAGATAGAGAACTCTGAATGACAGGTAAACTAAAAGAACTTTTCCATCATTCGATACATGGAGTAGTATTTATTTGGTATTATAGGATTCTTTGGGTCAAATATCTACATCAACTGATGTATGTATCTGTAGGATGGCTTAATAAACATAAATATTCATTTATGCCAACATGATCTTACTCGTATTTGGTACATGATCTTACTCGTATTAGGTTTTCAATCAGGAAACAGAATAATCCGATGGTAGTGCATGTGTGAATTAAGTATTTCTTGTTTGAAGTATATATAAAAATTACTCATCTCTTGCACTTCACAACAGAATTAGGAAAAATTTCTCCCCCTTTTTGAGTTTCAACCATGGCACGGGCGTCCTGCCATACATAAAGGATGTAATAGGTTGGATCTATACTAATATTGTAGAGTTTGAAAATCTAAGCAAGATTGTTTCACCTGGTACACTCAGTAATCCAGAATATAATATATAATTGAGTACGCAAAGTAGAACGTACATGGAATATAATTCTTGGTATTGCGTGTTGATGCCACATTTGAAAAAACTGAATAGCTGATACGAGCCACTCCAAAAGATCGAAATTATTTGTCATGCATGAGGAAGATTATTCCAACCTTTGTATGTTTCTCCACTTTAAATGTACTAATTTATTAACTTGATTTATCTTTGCAATGATCGTACTAATTGAGATATATCGTTTTGTGGTTGTAGAAAGCCAAGATATGAATGATGTCTGGATGAGATGTTGATAGCAAGGATGATGATGTTGCTTCTGGCTAGATAGTTTTATATTTTGGCTTAGAATTTTATTTTCATCGTCAATGTTTAGAGTAGAACATCTATTTTGTGGATCATGTTATTTGTAATAAAACAAAGTTGATTTAATATACATTGTCTTACTATTCACTACATAGCAGGTCTTCTACACTATCAGCAATGACCAAAAAATCTTTGTTGGCAATATGTAAATGTCATTAATTGATCATGATATGTATCAATCCTTCTAGGTGATCCAATGATTTGTATGTCCATTCATATCCCATTCGACTATGGTAACCACCAACGCATGTGATGCGTTGTTTGGCACTAACTATATACGTTGCTATCTTACAACGCTTATTCGGATTGGTTACCAACGTATGTATATGTGTTGCCGTAGACCCTTGCAACGCCACCTACGGCAACGCATTCTAGTTCTGTTGGTGTAGGCACTAGCAACGCTTATAATACATTTGGCAACACATCAATGCGTTGCTGAAGGGGGTGCCTGTAGTAGTGAGCCTTGAATTTTGCTACAAAATAATACTCATGCAAATATAGGTGCATATTTAGCTTGTGTTTGGAGGCCAAGAAAAGTATGGCATGCTCACAAGGCTTCCCAGTGTGTTGCCACTCAAGGCATGTGCATTTATGCAATTGAGTGTCAACAACATGCCTCCTCCCAGTCTTTGTATCTCTGACTTCAGCACCTCACAATGAGGATTTCTCAATATGCAAATGTGCAAGATTTCTGCTCCTGTTGACCACCTGCTGCACAACATCAGGAAGCTTATCTCCTTGAAGAACATCACCAAGCCTTCTTCTCAATTCCCACAACCTCATGATCATGATCCTGATCTGGTCAACCATGTCATGGACAGGCAAGTCTTTTAACTCCTTCACTTTTTTGTTAAAACTTTCTGCCAAATTATTGTTGATATGATCATATTTGATGGCAGTGTTAAAACCTGACATGTACCATAAAAGAGAATGGTAGGTTTCCAACCATGTACAAAACTTGACCCTATCCTCCTCAGAGCATGTCGCCTTAATCTTCTCAAGGTGATATGGATGTGTCTGTCTGGTGTAAGATCTTGTTGCTGGACACATGCGTCCAAAATCATCTCCTCTGAATTTTTTGATCAAATGCATCCACATATGGTCAAAGCACTCCCTCTGCTCAGCATGAGGGAAAACAATCTTCACTGCATTTTCTAAACCTTTACATGCATCTGTGTGCACTGCCAATGGAGAGACTGGCCCTATGCATCTTTTCAACTGCATCATGAACCATGTCCATGATGTCTCTGTCTCAGACTGAAACATGCCAATAGCTACAGGGAACATCCAATTGTGTCCATCTAAAGCATTGCATGCTGCTAGTTGACCATTCCACTTTCCAGTCAAGAAAGATGAGTCTATACTCAAATATGGATGGCACCCTGCTTTGAAGCCATCGATGCAAGGCTTTAAAGCCATAAAGAATTTAGAGAAGAAGACTTTCCCATCAGCTGTTACCTCAGTATCTATCTCCACAACACTGCCAGGTGACCTCTTCTCTACTTCTGTTTTGAAGTTATAAAGCATTCGAAAGGTATTTTCCCAATCACCATATAGCTCTTGCATTGCCCTTTGCTTTGTCTTTCACACTGTAGTATAATTCAGCTTAATGGGGTACTGCTTTTCCAAGTCTATTTTCAGTCTCTTTGCAGTGTTGTTTGGTGCTGTGGCTAAAATGGGCTTAATCTTTTCTACAACCCATAATTGTGATGTCATCTTTGTAACTGTTTGAGAACTTGTAATGCAAGTATGAGGTTTTGGAATTTGATTCACTCTTATTGTCCTTCCATCAGGTTCGCGTCTAGTAGATATATACCACTTGCAAGGCTTGGCACCACTATCATAACCTATGCATTTTGCATAGAACTTCTTTTTATCAGTCCACATATTCTTGGTAGCAAACTCACGTTTGACTGCATATGTCCTGAAACACATCCTGAATTCATCCATGCTTGGAAACAATCTACCAACTTCAATAACTGGGTCCTCTTTGTCATAAACTGTTACTAGCTCATCATCATGTGCATCATCTACATGAACTGCAGCATTTTCCAACAACTCTAGATCTATATCTCCCTCTTCATCTCTTAAATGTTGTCACCATCATTTGTAGTTTCATCCCTCTTCTTCTCCTTGTCTCTATCATCTATAGGAATGCCAAAAAGCTTTGCCATTTCAATGTCATCTATTGGTGCAATGACCAAATCAGTCCGGTCATGTATCTCAACTGAATTCCAATCAACAGTTACAATCCTTTGTACATTAGCATCTCCAGCCTCCCCTTGTGCATTAGCATCATGATGGGTTTCGCGGCATAGTAAATCAAAATTTTCTACGGATGCGAACAGAGGAAAGCCAAGATCTAATCTAGGAGATGCAAACAATGAGAGGGATTAGATGAGATCTTCATACCCTTGAAGATTCGCACAGCGGAATGCTCGTCGGAACGTGGGTGATGTAGTCGTACTCGCTTCTCCTCCTCGCGATCCGATCCGATCTAACACCGCAAGTGGCGATGCCTCCGAGAGATGCACACGTGCGGAACCTCGACGTCTCCTCCTTCCTCGGTCCAGCAAGTATGGTGGAGAGACGGATTGGATCTACAACGCGACGGCGCGGTGCAAGTGGTGGAGAGTTTCTGCAGCAGGGCTTCGCCTACGCGCAGTTTGGAGGGAGAGAGAGAGGAGGGCAGCAGGGCGGCTAGGGTTGAGGAGGAGGTGTGGGGGGTGGTGCGCCCCAGCCCTCTATATATAGAGGGGTGGGCGCCTGCCCTAACCCCTCCCCCAAGCCCTAGGCCGGCGGCCAAGGAGGGAGGAGTGGGGGGCAAGTAATCCCCCCCTTCTAGAAGCTCCAAACTAGGGTTTCCCCTTGTTTGGCCGGCTGGGCCCTATGGGGCCTTCTGCCCCTGGCCCAATGCGGCCAGGGCACTCCCTCATAGGCCCATTCCCCCTCCCGACAGGTCGGACCACGTTGGTCCCCCTCCGGAAGGTTCTAGAAGCTTCCGGTACAATACCGGTTAACCCGGAACAATTCCGAACTCCAAAAACTGCACTGCCTTATATGAATCTTATTCGCCGGACCATTCCGGAACCTCTCGTGATGTCCCGGATCCCATCCGAGACTCTGAACAAAAACTCATAAACCAATTATCCAATCTATCCTAGCATCGAGACACGTTAAGTGTGTGACCCTTCGGGTTCGAGAATATGCAGACATGATCTTATATCAATAATCAATAGCAGGGTCTGGAAACCCATATTGACTCCCACACATTCATCGATGATCATATCGGATGAACCACGATGCCAGGATTCAATCAATCCCATATATATATTCCCTTCGTCTCGTGATATTTTACTTGCCCGAGATTCGATCGTCGGTACCGTCATACCTAGTTCAATATCGTTCACAGCAAGTACTTTACTCGTTCCGTAATCCGATATCACTTTGTGATTAACTCCTTAACTACATGCTTGCAAGCAGTGTTGATATCGATTACCGAGTGGGCCCGAAGTATATCTCTCCGACTTGGGAGGGACAAATACCATCTCGATACATACAACCCAACAGGCACTTTCCGATCACCTGAGAGACACCTTTATGATCACCCTCTCATAGGATGACGTTTGATGACCTCAAAGCTTTCTTCCGATACCAGGGAGTTGTATTATCTCATGGTCTAAGGAATACAATATTTGACATAAGAAAAGCTTCGCAAAGATGAACACGATGACACGATCTAATTGCTCCGCTTAGTTTGGGTATGTCCATCATATCATTCCCCTAATGATATGATCTCATTATCAATCGACAACTCATGTCTATGGTTAGGAAACCTTAACCATCATTAATCAATGAGCTAGTCCATAGAGGCATACTAGGGACACGGTGTTGTTCACAAACCACACAAGTATTAAAGTTTCCGCTTAATACAATTCTAGCATGGAATATAAACTTTATCATGAACAAGAATTATAATAATAACATCTTTATTATTGCCTCTAGGGCATAATTCCAACAGTCTCCCACTTGCACTCGAGTCAATAATCTAGTTTACATTTGGCAACAATCTCACACCCATGGCACTAAGGTGCTGATCATGTTTTGCACGTGGAAGAGGTTTAGTCAATGGATCTGCGACATTCAGATCTGTATGTACTTTGCTAATCTTCAGATCTCCATCTGCTATATAATCTCGGATTATATGAAACTTGCGGTTGATATGCTTGGTCTTTGGATGATATCTTGGTTCCTTAGCGAGTGCTATGGCGCCAGTGTTGTCACATAATATCTCCAGTGGGTCTAATGCACTTGGAACCACGCCAAGCTCAGTGATGAAGTTTCTGATCCAAACTCCTTCACTTGACGCTTCTGCAGCAGCCATGTATTCCGCTTCTACTATAGATCCCGCGATCATGCTTTGCTTGCAGCTTCTCCAGCTCACAGCTCCTCCATTCAAAATATAAACGTATCCTGTCTGAGATTTAGAATCATCCTTGTCGGTGTCGAAACTAGCATCGACGTAACCTTTTACGACAAGCCGTTCATCACCTCCATAGACTAAGAACATTTCTTTAGTCCTATTTAGGTACTTTAGGATGTTCTTCACGGCTGTCCAGTGTTCCACTCCTGGATCACTTTGATATCTTCTCGTCAAACTAAGAGCATTGGACACATCCGGTCTAGTACACAGCATGGCATACATGATAGAACCTATGGCGGAGGCATAAGGCACTTTGCTCATAGCTTCCCTATCATTTACCGTAGCTGGACACTGAGCCTTGCTCAATATCTTACCTGACAACATAGGCACTGAACCTTTCTTTGCCTTATCCATTCTGAACCTTTTCAGAACTTTGTCTAGGTATGTACTCTGGCTTAAAGCTATCAGGCATCTTTGTCTATCTCTGTAGATTTTGATGCCCAATATATAAGCAGCTTCACCTAGGTCTTTCATTGAAAAACACTTGTTCAAATAACTCTTCACATCGTTAAGCATGTTAATGTCATTTCCAATAATCAATATGTCATCCACATATAGTACCAGAAATGTCACCGAGCTCCCACTCACTTTCTTGTAAATACAAGCTTCGTAGCAATTTGGAACAAATCCAAAGCTCTTGATCACTTGATCAAAATGAAGGTTCCAACTCCGAGATGCTTGCTTCAGTCCATAAATGGAACGCTGAAGTTTGCACACTTTATCAGCATCCTTAGGATCGACAAAACCTTCAGGTTGCATCATATACAACTCTTCGTCAATGTTGCCATTGAGGAACGCAGTCTTGACATCCATCTGCCATATTTCATAATCATGAAAAGCAGCAATTGCTAATAAAATCCGAATGGACTTAAACATCGCTACGGGAGAGAAAGTCTCATCATAGTCAACACCTTGAACTTGTCGAAAACCTTTCGCGACAAGCCGTGCTTTATAGACGGTAACATTACCATCCGCGTCCGTTTTCTTCTTGAAAATCCATTTGCACTCAACGGCCTTTCGGTCGCTAGGAGGGTCCACCAAAGTCCATGCTTGGTTTTCGCTCATGGATCCCAATTCGGATTTCATGGCCTCTAGCCATTTCTCAGAGTCAGGGCTCATCATCGCTTCCTCATAGTTCGCAGGCTCACTGTCATCTACTAACAAGACAGTTAAGACAGGGTTGTCGTACCACTCAGGAGGGGCACGTGACCTTGTCGACCTGCGACGTTCAGTAGCAGCATCGTCCGAAGCTTCATGATCCTTATCATTATCTTCCTCTATTATTGGTGCAGGCGGCACTGGAACAATTTCAGGTGCTGCGCTACTCTCCAATTCAAGAGAAGGTTCAATAACCTCGTCTAGCTCTACTTTCCTCCCACTCACTTCTTTCGAGAGAAACTCCTTCTCAAGAAAGGAACCGTTCTTTGCGACAAACACTTTGCCTTCGGTTCTGTGATAGAAGGTATACCCAATAGTTTCCTTAGGGTATCCTATGAAGACGCATTTCTCCGCTTTGGGTTCGAGCTTGTCTGGCATCAACTTCTTGACGTAAGCTTCGCATCCCCAAACTTTAAGAAACGACAACTTAGGTTTAGCACCAAACCACAGTTCATACGGTGTCGTCTTAACGAATTTAGATGGTGCCCTATTTAAAGTGAATGCAGCGGTTTCTAATGCATAACCCCAAAATGATAACGGCAAATCAGTAAGAGACATCATTGATCGGACCATATCTAATAGGGTTCGATTCCGGCGTTCAGACACACCATTGCGCTGTGGTGTTCCGGGTGGCGTGAGTTGCGAAACGATTCCACTTGCTTTAAGATGCGTGAGAAAATCATAACTCAAATATTCACCTCCACGATCGGATCGTAGAAACTTAATCTTCCTGTTATGATGGTTCTCCACTTCATTCTGAAATTCCTTGAACTTTTCAAATGTTTCAGATTTATGTTTCATTAAATAGATATACCCATATCTACTTAAGTCATCGGTAAAAGTGAGAAAATAGCGATATCCACCGCGCGTCGAAACACTCATCGGTCCGCACACATTGGTATGTATGATTTCCAACAAGTCCGTTGCTCTCTCCATCATTCCGGAGAACGGGGTTTTGATCATCTTGCCCATGAGGCATGGTTCGCATGTGTCAAATGATTCAAAATCAAGAGACTCCAAAAGTCCATCAGAATGGAGTTTCTTCATGCGCTTTACACCAATATGACCTAGACGACAGTGCCACAAATAAGTAGTATTATCACTATCTACTTTGCATCTCTTAGCCTCAATGTTATGGATGTGTGTTTCATCCCTTTCGAGATTCAGAAGAAATAAACCATTCACAGCAGGTGCATGACCATAAAAGATGTTACTCATATAAATAGAACAACCATTATTCTCCGATTTAAATGAATAACCGTCTTGCAATAAACACGATCCAGAAATAATGTTCATGCTCAACGCAGGCACATAATAACATTTATTAAGGTTTAAAACTAATCCCGAAGGTAAAACTAAGGAGAGCGTGCTGACGGCCATCACATCAACTCTTGATCCGTTGCCAACGCGCATCGTCACCTCATCCCTCGCAAGCCGCCGTCTATTCCGTAGCTCCTGTTTCGAGTTACAAATATTAGCAACCGAACCAGTATCAAATACCCAGGCACTACAACGAGGGCTAGTAAGGAAAACATCAATAACATGTATATCAAATATACCTTTGATGGTGCCAGCCTTCTTGTCCGCTAAGTACTTCGGACAGTTGTGCTTCCAGTGACCCTTGTCCTTGCAATAGAAGCACTTAGTGTCCGGCTTGGGTCCAGACTTGAGCTTCTTCTCAGCAGGGGCAACGCGCTTGCCGCCGCCTTTCTTGAAGGGCTTCTTTGCACCCTTACCTTTCTTAAAGGAGGGCTTGTTGACCATCAACACATGATTATCCTTTTTGATGTCCACCTCCGCAGCCTTCAGCTTTGCGAAGAGCTTGGTGATCGTATCAGTGGAACCAATCTGATTATGAGTCACTACAAAACTTTTGTAGCTGGGAGGGAGTGATTGCAGAACCCTTTCAATCTTGAGCTCCTCTGGAATCTTGCAGTCCAGTTGCTCAAGGCGTTGAGTGTAGCCCGACATCTTTATGGCGTGCTCACTAACGGAACTCCCTTCCTCCATCTTGCAGTTAAAGAACTTCTCAGAGATCTCATATCTCTCAGAACGGGCCTGAGTCTGAAACATGGTTTTTAGCTCCTCAAGAATCTCAAAGGGCCCGGGATAGTCTTCAAAACGATTTTGAAGGTCCGATTCCATAGCAAACAACATGGTGCTCTTAATCACACCATAATCATCTTTGCGCGACTGATAGACAACTTTCTCATCAGCCGGCGCATTTAGAGCAGGGGCGTCACCTAGCGCACTTTCAAGGACATAGTCCTTTTGACCGCCAAAGAGAATGATTCTCAGATTGCGGAACCAGTTGGTGAAGTTAGACCCATTGTTTCTAAGCTTTTCTTTCTCAGCAAAAACGTTGAAGATGAAGTTGGACTTAGCCATTTGATCTACAATATTTGCAAGTACAAATTAGACTATGTTCATGATAACTAGTTCAACTTTTAATCAAATTACTAGATGAACTCCCACTAAATTCAACATCCCTCAAGTTGTTTAGTGAACACGATCCAAATTCACCACACCTAATCCGATCTTCACGAGAAGAGATGTGGTTTTAATGGTGGACAACAAAGTGTCGATCATATCATTCATATGACTCGTGCTTAACCTTTCGGTTCATGTGTTCCGAGGCCATGTCTGTACATGCTAGGCTCGTCAAGTCAAACTCAAGTATTTCCGCGTGTGCAAAACTGGCTTGCACCCGTTGTATGTGAGCGTAGAGTCTATAGCACCCGATCATCACGTGATGCTTGGACACGACGAACTTTCGCAATGGTGCATACATGGGGAGAACATAGTTTTTATCTTGATCTTTAAGTGAGGAATCATCTTATAATGCTACCATCGCGATCTAAGCATAATAAGATACATAAAAGGATAAACATCACATGCATATAACTCTATGTGACATGGTATAGCCAATCTTCACGCAATGATCTCCATCTTGTGCGTGACGGCATGATCTCCATCACTCCACCATGATTGCCTCCACCACAAATAGCAACTACAACTATTGCTAACTACTTAGCGATGAAGTGAAACTATTACATGGCGTATAAGAAGTTGACACACAGGCCATACACAATTATAAAGACAACCATATGGCTCCTGCCGGTTGTGTACTCATCGACATGCAAGTCGTGAAACATTACAAAACATGATCATTGCATACAACATACACATCACATCTTGGGCCATACCATATCACAGAAAACACTCCCTGCAAAAACAAGTTAGACGCCTCTACTTTGTTGTTGCATGTTTTACGTGGCTTATGGGAGTAGCATGCTAAGAACGATTCTTACCTACGGAAAGCCACAACGGTGATATTATGGTTGCCAAACTCTGGTGTTAATCCCATGACAACTATAGTGAGAGAAACAGGCATCCACCAGCCGCATGTGTGGAACAAGCCACACGTCAAGTACGGAGCCGGTCTCACGAACGACGTCGCGTAAGGTTGGCCTGGACCGCTTCGATCTCACTATCCCGCGTCATAAGAAGAACACAAACAAGAGGCTTGCAACAGAAAACATCAACGCCCGCAACAATCATGTTGCGTTCTACTCGTGAAACACATCTACGCATAGATCTAGCTCTGATACCACTGATGGGTTTCGCGGCATAGTAAATCAAAATTTTCTATGGATGCGAACAGAGGAAAGCCAAGATCTAATCTAGGAGATGCAAACAATGAGAGGGATTAGATGGGATCTTCATACCCTTGAAGATTCGCACAGCGGAACGTTCGTCGGAACGTGGGTGATGTAGTCGTACTCGCTTCTCCTCCTCGCGATCCGATCCGATCTAACACCGCAAGTGGCGATGCCTCCGAGAGATGCACACGTGCGGCACCTCGACGTCTCCTCCTTCCTCGGTCCAGCAAGTATGGTGGAGAGACGGATTGGATCTACAACGCGACGGCGCGGTGCAAGTTGTGGGGAGTTTCTGCAGCAGGGCTTCGCCTACGCGCAGTTTGGAGGGAGAGAGGGAGGAGGGCAGCAGGGCGGCTAGGGTTGAGGAGGAGGTGTGGGAGGGGTGGTGCGCGCTAGCCCTCTATATATAGAGGGGTGGGCGCCTACCCTAACCCCTCCCCCAAGCCCTAGGCCGGCGGCCAAGGAGGGAGGAGTGGGGGGCAAGTAATCCCCCCCCCTTCTAGAAGCTCCAAACTAGGGTTTCCCCTTGTTTGGCCGGCTGGGCCCTATGGGGCCTTGTTCCCCTGGCCCAATGCAACCAGGGCACTCCCTCATATGCCCATGCCCCCTCCCGACAGGTGGGACCACGTTGGTCCCCCTCCGGAAGGTTCTAGAAGCTTCCGGTACAATACCGATTAACCCGAAACAATTCCGAACTCCAAAAACTGCACTGCCTTATATGAATCTTATTCTCCGGACCATTCCGGAACCTCTTGTGATGTCCCGGATACCATCCAAGACTCCGAACAAAAACCCATAAACCAATTATCCAATCTATCCTAGCGTCGAGACACGTTAAGTGTGTGACCCTTCGGGTTCGAGAATATGCAGACATGATCTTATATCAATAATCAATAGCGGGGTCTGGAAACCCATATTGACTCCCACACATTCATCGATGATCATATCGGATGAACCACAATGCCAGGATTCAATCAATCCCATATATATATTCCCTTCGTCTCGCGATATTTTACTTGCCCGAGATTCGATCGTCGGTACCATCATACCTAGTTCAATCTCGTTCACAGCAAGTACTTTACTCGTTCCGTAATCCGATATCACTTTGTGATTAACTCCTTAACCACATGCTTGCAAGCGGTGTTGATATCGATTACCGAGTGGGCCCGAAGTATATCTCTCCGACTTGGGAGGGACAAATCCCATCTCGATACATACAACCCAACAGACACTTTTCGATCACCTGAGAGACACCTTTATGATCACCCTCTCATAGGATGACGTTTGATGACCTCAAAGCTTTCTTCCGATACCAGGGAGTTGTATTATCTCATGGTCTAAGGAATACAATATTTGACATAAGAAAAGCTTCGCAAAGATGAACACGATGACACGATCTAATTGCTCCGCTTAGTTTGGGTCTGTCCATCATATCATTCCCCTAATGATATGATCTCATTATCAATCGACAACTCATGTCTATGGTTAGGAAACCTTAACCATCATTAATCAATAAGCTAGTCCATAGAGGCATACTAGGGACACGGTGTTGTTCACAAACCACACAAGTATTAAAGTTTCCGCTTAATACAATTCTAGCATGGAATATAAACTTTATCATGAACAAGAATTATAATAATAACATCTTTATTATTGCCTCTAGGGCATAATTCCAACACATCATCCTACACCGTTAACACTTCCAACTCATAAAGTATAGGCATTACTTGCCTTTGTGCAGCCCAATCATCCTCGACCATCTGAGTAGCCAGCTTCGAGGCCACATATCCAACCCTCGAATCAGGTTTCAGATCAACGAGCTCTGCTAAAAACAGAATAGTTTTGCTTGTCCAACCGTTTTGCTCATCGATTTCATCAACTATATGTTCCCCTGTCTCAACCCTAACATAGTCACATTTGCAATCATCAAATCGTAATAAAGAAACTTCTTGCTCTGGCCCCCAAACCACACTATCCTCAATTTTTTCCACCATTTTCCTCACCGCCTCCTCTCCCATGTTTATTAGCTCTTGGGGATCAACATGTTCTAATTCCACCTCCCATTTAACAACTGTGTCTCTCTCAATGAGTTGCGTGCTGCTATCAACTAAAACAGCCCTAGAGGGAAAGAAATTGATGCAAAATTCGAAGGTTCGGCGCGCAACATCGTATCCCCTATTTTTGGTGTGCACTGTGAGCTAGCGGAAGCGAACAAAGAGCTCAACCTTAGAGAAATTAAGTGCAGTGATACGGGATATACCGATTAGAAGTCCCCTCTCCATGCTCCATCTCGTTCCCTCTCGCCCCGTTCAGCACACCCTCGCCTCCACAGTCTAGCATCAATGGGCACGCTCAGATCTCGAATTGAGAAGAATGGGAGAGGAATTAGCTTTCAAATGGCACTCACCACCTTCGACGTCGAACGAAAGTGCCGCCGCCTAAATGAATTGCCCTGCCGCCGCCGCCGGCGCCAAGAACGATGGGTGAGGTGCGCCGCCGCCGGCGGGGAAGCTACAGTCAGTGTGACGCGCGCTCTCGGTCGGAAACGGTTGGTTTGACTGGCTTGACTGGCTGTCCCAACCGACTGGTTTGGCTTAACCCTAATCTTGGAACAAAGTTAAATGTGTCCTTAACGACCGTTTTATGGCCCGTGTGGCCCTGGGCTATTAGCTGCCTCACAAGCGTCGCATACGAGCTATTCTTTTCAACGATGTCGTGTTCCTTCCAATTCCGCGTAAAGACGCCGCATGGGATCTATAAGCCCATTTTGTTTTGCGTGCTAGGAAGAAGAAAATAAAGTAAAATATCATACCCTTTTACAATTATTTCTCTACAGAACACTTTTTTAGAGCCACTACATATTTTCATTAATTAAAAATCAAGTTACATAAAGCAACACACGTGAAAACAAAATACATACCGAGATGGAATGATTATCATGAAAACTTTGCAAATAAAATTCCAAGAGATCGAGAAATACAAAATAATCCTTAGGGTTTTTTGCAACCACCGAGCCAAGTTGCCGCCGCGCAACTCCAACGTCGTCGATACGCATGCCGTAAGAGAAACTGAGCTTTCACCATCGTAAGATCCAAAAAAAAAAACACCACCGTCAGCGAGACTTTGTGAGTCGATGAACATACCAACTAAAAGCGCGTCAAGATACATGTCACTGCGGCACATCGACCATCTAGCTGGTTTAAACATTGTTAACGACACAACAAGAAGATTCCGGAATCCAAGTGCACCAACAAAACAAAAAGATTGATATTGGGTCAGAGAGAGAGGCGCGACGCTGTGCGCCCACCGGTATGTACGAACTGCACACCGCGGTTAACCAGGTAGAATAATTATTGGGAGAAGATAACCAGTGATAATCGTCTTTGAAGATTGGGCTAGGACGGTCACCTTTTTGCAGACGAAAGATCGCTGATTTCGTGGCGTCCTCGTGTAGCAATCTGCACATCTGATCCGATCATCGTACCCTCTGCCATGCACGTCGTCGTAAAGATATTGTCCCTTGCATTATTGAGTTGTTAAGCCAGCAGCTGAGTAGGTGCAGATCCTAATTAACCTCCGTTTGATGTAATGAATGTGCCTGCCGCATGCACGTACGTGTAGATCCTAACCGCAACAGCGGGTAAATCAGCGTCCTCGTAATCTGACAGCATGGACGAATCAGTCGAAGCTTAAGCTTGTTTGCGAATCACGACCTTGCTGGTCACTGAAAGAGAGATCATGAGCGTGTATATATATATAATGTGCGTGCGTGGCGTGCGTGTGTGTGTCTGTTCTTCTTGCGACGTACGCTTTCTGCTAAAGTAGCATCATCACGACCCGAACGAATCAACGAGTTCATGAAATAGAACATCGATCACAGGTAACAACAATCCAAAAAAGTATGTCGTGCTGTAGAATGAAGAATAAGAAGGGTGATGTGTTGATATGACCAACAAGAGGGGACGTTGTTCACTTGTTCTAGTAGATGATTCTGTTCAGCTTCGCATGCTTTGATAACGTGGCTTTCTTGCGCTGCATGGCTGTACAAGAGCCCACGGCTCCTGCCTTCCTGCTGCTCCTCCGGCAACGATCTCTTCTCTTCCCCGGCTCCGGTCCGGCGCGCGGCCGGGGAACTGTGAGTTGAATTATGAGTTGGTGAAATAGTTGATTTAGTCACCGGAATTTGGACAGAATCGCAGAGATATGCTAACGGATCACGTTTGCATCAAATCAATGTTGAGATTGAAATGGACTGGAATATAATTACTACAGTATGGTTGACGCAGCCGATACCGTACATGCAGCAGTACAAGTACTACTTCCTCCGGTCCATATTAATTGACTCATATTTGTCTAGATTTAGATTTGTCTAGATTTAGATGAATCTAGACACTATTTAATATATAGGTTTATTTAAATTTTAATAAATTTAAGTCAATTAATATGGGTGGGAGGGAGTAGTAGAAAGTACCTTGACCGAAATAAATTGTGCGCCGATCAAAGAAGCTTCCACGCGAATCATGTTGATCGATCGGGTCAATTAACCAGGCTAATGGTGGTCCTCCCACCAAGCTCATGGCATGGAACAATCCTGGGGTTGCTGCTGCGTCAGCAAGGACAAGAAGAATGATTCAGCTTCCTGGGGGGACTGCCGACCTGCATGCCACGTGCTTCTTCTCATGATGATACGAAATCAAAATTGATCACAGCAGCCTCCGATAATCCAGCCATGCATGTCGACAGCACCATCTCGGGCAGCCAACTGCCCGAAACCGATCGAGTTCCACGGCTCTGTGCTCTGCTTTTACGTACTCTACCAGGCATACCGCCGGCTGGGACAAACAAGACCCGTTGTCAAGACCCGCTGCTGGGACAAACAACATAAAATGCAAAAAAATAAAATGAAAAAGAAAAATAAGAGAAAACAAAGCTGATAACAGTGGTCAGTGGCTTGACGAAAATAAAGATGACTCGCGACCGTTGCGCCCTTTACCTACGTTCCAGCACATGCGTAGCACTTCGAAGCGCTGCGCACCAAGCAACACCTCCAAGAAGGACGACGAAGATGACGACGTTGCTGCCCGGATAGGTCATAGGGTTTCCCCCGGTACGCTCCGGGAGGTGGGAAAGAGGTACTCCCAACGCCCTTCAGGAAGGACAATGGCACCCGCAAGCGTCACCGCGTCAGTGTCAAGATGGCAAGGATTTCTACCGACCCCTAAAAAAACAACGCTCCCAAATGCTTCGCCGTGCTCCACCATGCTCGCCACCCGCCAACGCACGCCAACACGGTCCCGCAGCTACCACCGCCATCGCACCGTGACACGCGCAGCAGGGCCAGTAAGACAGAGAAGAGGGAAACTTTGGCTAGGGTTGCTGAGATGGATAGTATGGGCACCTAGAGGGGGGTGAATAGGTATGTCAACACCCGGATTTTTAATCCCAGATGCCTGTTATGCCATACATCGTAATCCCAGGATTACCATTTTTGCGAGACATAACAGATTTGGATATTACAGTACATCATCCATTACAAACCATACATAAGGTCTTACACAAATAAGGATCTCATGATCTAGTTCTTAATACAACTCAAGCAACGGAATAACGTAATAGTAATGATAGCGTAGCCGAAGCTCCATCTTCAGGATCACAGGCAATGCTGACGATGATCCTAGTTGTCGTAACCTTCCTGCGGTCCGTCATCCTGATACTCTTCTTCATAGTCTGGCCACGGGAATAGCCAGAGACAAAGCCATGAGTACTCTTTAAGTACTCACAAACTAATACTAACAAGATAAGGGGGGTTTTGTAGTAGGACACTAGGCTCTAAGGTTGTTTTGCAGAAAGCCAGATTTACCTCTACTAAGTTCAGAAGCAAAGAAAACTATTTGAAAGTTTTATAACAACTAAGTGGGAATTTGAATTTCATATCACAACTCTGTTGTGGTCAAGTCAAAGTCATAATTCATTTCACAAGTCATTTTGAAAACATCTGACGGGGAACAGTATGGTCACTCCAACTGTCCATAACCGCGGACGCGGCTATTCGAATAGTTTGACACTCTACAGAGATTGTACACTTTCACCACAACATTCGATATATCCATCAGGAACAATCCCAAATTCACCATACTCAGTATGCGGATAATCAATCCTAACCTTTCAATTACACGCCCTAGTATAGGCACCTCTCCTGTGAGTTTGGCCTCCCAACCATGACCAACTGTCATCTTGGGTACTGCACAGGTGGACAATCAACACAAGGTAGCCTCAGGTCAGACCTTGGCCGCGAGGGAACCCATACTAAGGTATATAAATTTCCAGTCAAGCCCTACCCAAATTTCGGGTATTGTGGTTGTACGGTAAAATTGGAATGGTATCGCATCCAGACAACCATCAGTTTTATAAGGGGCTAAGGCTCATGCCTCAACATTTTCATCATACAAATCATCTTGTGTTCGGAAACACTTGTCAAAAACATTTCAGTAGAATGAATCATCATTCTAAGGTTTTCATAACCATTTTCACCAAGTATTCCCATCTAAAGTTGATCAAGTTTTATACTTAGCACTAGTATCTACAAGTGGTGGTAAATACTAATGAGGGGTGGTAAACAAGTGGGGATTTGCTAAGTTCAATCTCATGCCTTAGGATGACATCAAGATTATCTAACTTAGGCCAAATTTTATGCTCTTTATGCTACCTTTAGTTATCTTTCTAAAATCTACAAGTCACCATATAAACTCTAAGAGAAAGCCTTGATAAAGAAAATAAAGTATTAAGCTTGCAAGTAAAACTAGGATTGGGTTATCAAGTGGGTATGATCACATATGCTTAAGGCATATAGTTGGCATAGTAACAAGCAAGTATTAGCTTGCATAAGTTGGAAGGGTTAGCTTGCAAGGTTTCAAGTATTGGCTTGCCTTGAGCAGAGCGGTGGTTGAAGTTCTCCTCGGCTTCTTCCTCGTAGTATCCTCCTTTCTCCTCGTATCCTTGGTCGGTACTAGCGTCTATAAATAAGTACGAGCTACATAATCACCAAACAATACTTAACTATTTTTAATCATCACACAAAAAGTCACACTAGATGTTCTAGCATCATCACTATTATCACAAGGATTAAAGCACTTGTCTTATTTATTTTATTTGAGAAAAGTAATTTCTACTCATTGAAAAACTATTTAAGATTTAATATCCTCCAACTCAAACATGGGATCATATTGACACATGTCATCACCACATATTTCAGTACATGAGAATGTGATTTAAGTGGTGCCACAATTTAATAAGGTTTAACATTTTTATTTTAAATGAATAAAGTGACTAGAAATGTGTATATAGCATTCTTTTATTACTTGAACATTATTTCTGCGGGTAAACCCATATGTTTTTATATATTCTGAAAGGTATGATCAACTGTGATTTTTTAGAGTTGGAATCAACTCAAAAGCTCTTATGGTTGAATTTTGAAAAATGTTTGAATGCAGAAAAGCTTCTGCCTTATTATTTTTACCATGGTTGATCTATAACTCCAAATGATTTGAATCCAACGGGTTTGGATTAAGCATTTCAGTACCTTTCTAACAAAATTGGTTTCATGCATTTTAGTTTAGTGAATCGAGCTAGGTTGATTTTTGAATCTAGGTACAGAACTATGTTTGAAATTAAATGAATAAAGCTTAATTTCAATTGTTGGGTCACGCGGGATGTTTTACTGGGCCGGCCCACTACACGCAGCGCGTATGCGAGCTGGTTAAGTGGTTGTCCCCACGCGTCAGTGAGACGGGAAGGGGCGAAGCGGTATGAGACAATGTGAACCGCACGATCTAACTCTAATCGAACGGCTATGGTTCATCGTCCACGTCGGGCAGCGCCGGCGAGACAGAACCCTTACGCGGCAGGTGGGGGTCGTGGGAGGCTCACCGGGGCTCAAGCGAGGGTCGGCGACGGGGGCGAACTACGAAGTCGACGACGGCGGTTCTCCTAGTACCGACAGCTTCTCCTGGGGCGGCTCCAATCGACGGCTCCCTTCTTCTCCAGCAGCGGTGGGCTCCGACCAAATTCCGGCGATGCGCTACCCGTCTTGCTTCGGGAGTGAGGTGGGGTGGTTCTGGGTGAGAGGGGAGTGAACTGGTGATGGGGAGGGCTCCTTTTATAGGCGAGCGAGAGGGGCAGCACGGCGTGGGCTGACGTCGTCGGAGGCAACGGTACTGGCAGCTACTGGCATGGGCGACGGTAGGGGGCGGTGCGGTGCTCCCTGGCGAAGCTCAACAGCGTGGTCTTGCGGCGTGGGGCGGTGCTGATCGGTCTGAACATCGCGGTGCTCTAAGCGGGTACGACGGCGATTTTAATGTCGCACAACGCGCGATGGTCCGCGCGGCGGCGAACGGGCATGTCTGCGGGGTTGCTGGGTGCTGGTGATCATCCCTGCAAGCGGCGAGGGCGGCGCACGGTCTGTGGGTGATGGTCGATCATGGCGCACTGGCGCGCTCTCGGCTCGCGCGCAGAGAGGTTTGGCATGGGCGTGTCGTGTGGTCTAGGGGCTGGCATTGCTCGGGGCTGGGACAGAGAGTGGCGATGGATGGTGGGGTGCTTGCTAGACATGCTGGCTAGGCTTAGTGGATCTCGTAGCTTGCTGTTGACAATGGGGTGGCAAGGTGAGGCTCGGCCTGCTTGCCGTTAATGGCATGGTCTTGCTTACAGTGAGCTAGAGGGGTTAAACTAGTTAGATGATCTACTGAGGTTGTAGTGTGACCTAGATAGGGAACAAGTTAGGCCACATTTACTGCACACTATAGTGTTTGATGTTTGTTTGATTTGTATCTGCAAGGTGTTTGATGAAATGGCCGCAAGAAGTTTAAATTTGAATGTTGGATTAAAACTTGGTGGGTTTGCTAGGCACATACTAGGGAGTGTCTGGTTAGTTGGATTAGTCAAGGGACACTGGTTTGGTTGGGTTTTGAAAATGGGTGATCTTCACATATGATAAAGATTCAATTTTGATTTGTGATTTAAATGAGGTTGCCCAATGTTTCTGTAAGTTTGAAAGGTGGGCTTTGATTTACTTTCACTTGTTCTAACAAGGGGTGAAAAGATTTGGAAAAGTTTCTGTTTGAAATCTTGAACTAGAGACACTCAAAGTGGCCTAGTGAGCAAGATTGGCAAAAATGACCATTTGCTTTATTTTATTTGTTTTTGATTTTCTCTTGTTTTGCTTCTGCATGGAAATGTTTTATATGATGTTATTTTCATATTTAAACCATTTCTTGCTATTTAGGTTAATCACACAAGTGCATGCATGCATTTATCAAATCAACTCATTCACACATGCATTCATATAATTTTAAATTAATCAAAGTTTTGTTAACCCTAATTTTAGTGATTAGAGTTTGATGATCCTTGTGTTATATTTTTGGGATGTTACAAGGTGCTACTCAATTTTTAGTTCTTTTTCAATTTTAGGCTTGACACAAAGTTAATTATCTAGATATGTAGCTACGAGAATTTCCCTATATGCAAACCTAGCTACTAAGCATGTAAGAGAGGTGCGAGGGAACCGTAGTGGAGCACGCGGAGACACAAGGATTTTTTTACCGCAGTTCCTTCATTGTTATGGGAAGTACATATGCATTGGAGGGGTGGGCGGTTCTAAGACCACCACGCCACAATAGGCCTCACTCTATTCTCCGATGGATCTCGCCACGAAAGGCCTGATCCACCTTCTCCACTATTGGTACCCTTCGAGGCGGGAACCGGTGCCTTTACAACTCTACCGGGGCACACAACCACAACTGAATTGGGGGCTCCCGAGATGACAACAAGCTGTCACAAGAACAAGGTTTATCAATATAAACAAAACAAGGATCTAGGTATTTGCAAGAAATACTAGATCGGTGATTCTCCAAATGAATTGATAGGAGATGAAGCGCTTGATTGCAGTTGTTGAAGATCGAGTCCTCCTCCTTCGATTCCCCAAGGGACGGGGCCTTTGGGTGGATCTAGGTGGAGCTCTCTTGGATGAAGGTTGCAGATCATATCTTGACTTTTTCGAATGAACCAAGGGGTCTGGAAGGAGGGGGAAGGCTGGATTAAATACCCCCTGCACAGATCTGGCCGTTGAACAAGTTTGGGGGCGCATTATCCGCCCCCACTAGGGGCGGACTATCCGCCCCGGGGAAAACTCCGCCCCCAGGGCAGATACTCTGGGGTGAAAATCCGCCCCCTCTTTGGGGATGGCACCTTGAAGAACTTGATGAAGATCTTGGGGGCGGATTATCCGGCCCCTCCAGGGGCGGATTATCCGGTGTGACCGGAAAATCCAGCCGGAACTCCGCCTGGGGCTTGCGCCTTGGAAAACTTCAAGCTGAGCATGAGGGGCGGATTATCTGGCCCCCTTGAAGGGAGGATTATCTGGCGGGGCCGGAAAATCCGGCCGAAACTCCGCCCCCTTTCGGGGCTTGCGCCTATCTAGGAAAAGGGTGGGGTGGATTATCCGCCCCTGGTGGGGGTGGATTATCCGCCCCCAAAGGTAGATCCCTTTTCCTTTTTCTTTAGAGAGAACTGCAACACTTCAACACACATTAAATAATCCTTGATATTTTTATCTAACACACAAAACACTAGGGATTATGAAATGTTCTTTCAATCTCCCCCTTTTTGGTGTTAGATGGCAATACTAGGATTTGCAATGAAACCTACTAACGACACCTTAAAAAAATAAAAGAGGCTCCCCCTAGATGTGTGCATATTTACAATTTGCATTTGAATACAAATACACACACTAGAGAGAATGCAACTTTCATAGCAAAGATAATTGAAACAAGGTGGGTTAGGAAACAAGGTCATACCACCGGGATGTGATTATAGCCAAAGAAAATAATGAGATTGTCAGGATCCAAGCACATCCCACAATCATGATGCATACATTAGATAATCCCATGATTCCATATGCCATCAAATAGACTCCATAGATAAATCCAGAATTCCATGAGAGTAGATCCACAATATAAATCCGGAATTCCAGAAGACCAAAAAGAGTAAAGCACGACATAAACCAAGCACAAATAACAAATAAGTTCACGCTAAAAGGGCACAAGCAAGCAAATAAACGACTGAAAGACAAGTGCTTGCGCCCGACCCTTGCAAATCCATGAGACCTAATAGAACTACTTCTCCCCCTTTGGCATTCAAACGCCAAAAAGGAAGAAAAGTGATGCTAATGCCCCAGAAGATCACGCCTCCTCATCCTCGTCATAGTCATCCCCGTCCCCTTCCTCTTCATCATATTCATCATCATCGTCATCAGCTGGAGGATAAGGTGCCCTCGGAGGTGGAGGAAACAGGCAACTCTCAAGCTCACCATAGTTGATCCCTGAAGTGTTCCACTGAGCATATGGTTCCGGAGCAGTGGGAGGAGGTGGATGTCTAGTGGCACCTGATACATGGTGAAGAATAAGCTGCTGAGTGTGAGCCCTCTCATGGCTCCTCTGGTACTCCTCATACTAGCCCTTATGAGTGTCAATGCCCATGCAAAGGATGTTCCGCTGGAACCAAGTGAGTTGCTTAACCTCGCGTGCCATTGGGGACACCGCAGAACGACGACCACTAGCCTGTGCATCACGCATGAAGGACTCAGGGGCAGTGTAAGGGTGATGGGTCTTCTGAGCCTTGTTGTAGATTTTCTTGGGCTTGTGAACACCATCCAAATTAGTGCCAAAGTCCTCAAGGGGCAACATATGCTTGATGAGCATCATAATGAAAGGAGCATATGGGATAGAGAGCATGTTGATCATAGCATGCGTCATCTCATGATATATGTAGTCCATGACATCCAGTTTGTAACCTGTAGCTAAACCAGAATTAGTGGCACACTCGTGAGCAAATGCAAGGAGAGGAACCAGGTGGTCGCGGATCTTGTCATTGTTGCCTCCACTAGGAGATATGCTTTCCCTAAATATGCCAACAAGGGAGGCATACAAGGGAGAGAGTCTAGCGAAAGTACCAACAAAACCATCAGAAGAAAGACAAGGAGCGAGCACAGTGTCCTTGGATGGCTTCAGTGGAGAAATGATGTGGTGGCCAGAAGGAGTGTCACGGACATGGAAAGCATACCCAAGAACCTGCCCAAAAATGCGGAAGTCCGACTGAATCATTGTTGTCCCGGTCATCCACTTCATGGTACGGCGCTCATCACCTCAAATCACAAGTGTCGAGAAAAACTGCCTCACCACGGAGGAATCATAGTTGCATTGGAGAGTCATAAGGTGGTGAAGCCCCATCTTGTTAGTCACATCCAATGCTTCAAGGATCCTTGCCTTAGATTGGTCCTCAGTCATATTGATGGGGTGCATGGGGCGAAGCTTGAGAGTGGCATACACATCATCATGAATAGCCCGAAAGTGTGCATTCCAAAACATAGAGTCCTCTAGGGGACCATCACTGTCAGCCTCATCATAGTAATCAGTTTGGCGAATGGAGGCATACTGAATACTGTCCATAGCCTTGTAGTTGGGCCACGACTGTTTGCCCTTGCGAGATGCAGTCCTCTTGGTTTTCTTTGCCGCCTCTGCCATCCGTTGAGCCTTATCGAGTTTGTAGACATGGTTCTAAAATTTGGGGTCCTCAAAACCCGGGGGTTGCTTGACGTATACCAACTCATGTAGTGGACCATTAAGAAACACACTCTTAACATCCATTTGTTGTAATTTAAAATTATGATGGGCGGCATAGGCAAGAAGGATACTGATGGACTCAAGACGAGCCACAGGATCATAAGTCTCGCCAAAATCAATTCCTTCCACTTGAGAGAATCCTTGAGCCACGAGTCTTCCTTTATTCCTCACAACAATGCCATTTTCATCTTGTTTGTTCTTGAAAATCCACTTGGTGCCGATAACATTGCGGCAATCTTTTGGTTTCTCAACAAGCTTCCAAACTTTGTTGCGCTCGAAGTTATTTAATTCTTCATGCATTGTAACTACCCAATCGGGATCTTCAAGAGCATCAAAGACCTTCTTCGGTTCAACCATAGAAATGTGAGCTTGATGATCATAGAAGCTTGCAAGTTCTCTTCTAGTAGACACCCTTCTTCGAAGATCACTGACAACCTTGTCAAGAGTCTGTCCTCTAAGCTCAAGATTCCGATTAGCACGAGCCTTGCGACGAGTCTCAATATCCTTATTGTTTCTAGGAGGAGTTAATTCAACATTTGTATCCTTGTCTTGCCCACTACCTTGCCCTTGATCTTGATCTTGCCCTTGATCATGTTCTGAGTTCCCAACAGGAGCTTGCTGATGAACATTTTCTTCAGAACCGGATAATCCGCCCCTTGGAGGGGCCGGACTATCCGGCCTGGGTGAAGCAGTTGCAACTTCCTCTTCCTGAGAATGCCTGACAGAGCTGGGAGACCCAGGGCCGGATAATCCGCCCTCGGGGGCCAGAGAATCCGGCCTGGAGTCTTCTTGACTGATTTCTTCTTCTGATCCCCTGGGACAAAGTTGGAGTGCCAGGGGCGGATTGTCCGCCCCTTGGAGGGGGCGGATAATCCGGCCTGGGACTGCCATTTTGTCCAGGAGACTGATGAGCTTCAGAAAGTTGTGGTGTTGGTGCAGAGTTTTCTCCCGCAGTAGGAGCTTGTTGATCTTTTGAAGATGAGGGTTCCACTTGAGTGGAGCATTATCCTTCCAGATCTGCCACAAGGGGTTCCTCAATGGGGCGGAAAAATCCCACACCCATTCTTCTTATGGCATCTTGGGGTATTTCAACATCTGCATCACAAACATCAACTTGCCCCACATAGGAGACGTTATTTTCATCGAACTCCACACTACAAGATTCTACAACGGTGTCGGTGAGCTTGTTGTAGACTCTATAAGTGTGGGATTCGGCACCATAACCAACAAAAATACCTTCTAAAGCCTTGGACTCAAATTTAGACAAGCGGACACCTTTAATAAGAAAGAAACACTTACAACCGAATACCCTGAAGTATGAGATGTTGGGCTTGTTACCGGTAAGTATTTCATATGGCGTCTTGTCAAAAATCTTTCGGAGGTAGAGCCGGTTAGATGAGTGACAAGCGGTGGATATGGCTTCAGCCCAAAAGTTGTAAGGAGACTTGAATTCAACCAACATTGATCTTGCCATTTCCATCAAAGTCCGGTTTTTCCTCTCGGCTACACCATTTTGTTGAGGGGTGTATTCAGCGGAATATTGATGTCTTATCCCCTCTTCGCATAGAAACTCATTCAAAGTGTAGTTCTTGAATTCGGAGCCGTTGTCACTTCTTATTGCCAAGATAGGAACATTGTGTTGATGTTGAACTTCATTGACAAATTCAATGACCGTTTGTTGAGTCTCACTCTTTAGCTTGAAGAAATAGACCCATGTATATCTTGAGTAATCATCGACAATGACTAAGCAATATTTCTTCCCACCAAGACTGGCATGATATGGAGGACCAAATAAATCCACATGAAGTAATTCCAAGATTCTCTTTGAAGACACAATAGTCTTCCTCTTGTGGGGAGAGTCATGCATTTTGCCTTCAACACAAGCCCTGCAAACACGACCTTTGGCAAAGGAGACATTGTATTTTAATCCAAGGATGTGGCCACCCTTGTGGAGACTTTGCCAAAGGTCTCATGTTAACATGGGCTAAACGGCGATGCCATAACCAGCCCACATCAGCCTTTCCGAATAGGCACATCGGACCCGAAGTGGTTTTCCCCGAAAAGTCCACCACATACAGGTCATTTTTGACGTACCCAACGAAAGCGACCTTTAGAGACTTGCTCCACAAGAGTACCACCAAATCATCATCAATGAAAACAGCAAAACCCATCTTTCCAAGGGCACGAATAGAAAGAAGGTTGTAACCGAGGGTCTCAACAAGCATGACGTCCACAAGACAGATATCGTGGGAAACCACAACCTTGCCAAGACCCAATACCTAAGATTTAGACTTATCACCGTAGGAGACTGTAACATTATCATGATTGGGACGCATCTCCGTGATGATCTCCTTGCTTCCGGTCATATGACTAGTGCATCCACTATCCACCACCCATTTCGACCCACCGGAAGCATAGCCCTGCAAGAGAAATACTTCTTGGTTTTAGGTACCCATTTTTCAATGGGTCCTTTCATGTTAGTAACAAGGGTCTTTGGAACCCAAATAGACCAAGCAATATATTCATCAAAGGGACCGACATAATAAGCATAAACATCGCCATAATCATCACAAAAGAGTTCATAATTTGGATTGTGAGACCCTACAAAACCAATATCGTTAGTTTTGTCTTTTGTGACATTCTTCTCGGCGGTGCTTGTCTTTGGTTGTACATTCTTGGTCTTGTTCTTCTTGTTTTTCTTCTTCTTGGACTTGGTGACATACCCAAGTCCCTCTTTACCATGATTTGACTTTTGCTTGCCAAGAACTTCATCAAGAACACCCTTATATTTGGGAGTGATGTCCTTGACAAATTCTTCTTCCACACTAGCATTTTCCTTGTGACTGTATGTTGAATTGGATGTGCTAGGAACATCATACTTGGCCAATCGAATTTGGAGTTGATCATGTGACTCAATGAGAATGGAGAAATCGCTTTTCAATGCCTTGTGAGCGATGTCAAGTTTCTCCAATTCCTCGGAGAGTCTATCATGAGTAGCCCCAAAGTCAATCTTTTCCTTCTTTAACTTCTTTGCTTTGGCGACTGCATTGTCACGTGCCTTAACAAGTTTAGCCACTATTTCTTCATGTGACTCCTCAATGGACTCAAGCCTCTCTTCAAGAGAAACCCGAGCCTCTTCTTCTTCTTCTAGAGCATTTTTTAAGGATGCAATTTCCATTGCATCCTCCCTTTCAATTCTGCCCTTTTCTTCGAGGAGAGCTTCATTTTGGGCTAGATGGTCCATAAGAGCTTCAAAACGTATTTTGTGCTCACCTTGCAAGTTAGTGAAGAAATAGTCCAAAGAAATAATCTCTTCTTTAACCTTAAGCTGGTGCAAGCAGTCCTCACGATCCGATCGTCCTGGTGCTGATCGCATAGCACCTCTGCTGGTATCCACACGTACAAGGAGGAGCACCAGCGGCGAACTGCTAGGTTCGTTACGGCGGCTGGACTGCTGTGGAGCTAGGGTTTCCAACACATGGAATGGCCTAACCGAACAATGATTAACCTTTCTGGGTTACGGTGCTCCACTATATATAGGGAGTGAACGTGGGCTCTGCTCGTGCGACCCATTCACTAAAGCCCATATAACACTAGTCACCGTGATTCCAACTCACTAACTCAGTCCTAATCCGGTTTAGGTCCAACCCAACCAGATTACATGTTCAGATCCAATCCGAACTTGCTCCCGCTCTTAAGTATGTGACCCCGCAGGCTCATGGCTACTTGGACACGATTGGAGTCTGACTCTCAATCGATCAGTCGGTAGCGGCTCCTAGTAGAACATGCCGACTCCCAAGTACCAAAGATTCATGACGACTTGCCTTTCCAATGCGACTTACGTCCGAGTCCCTTTTGCCTCACGATATACCTTGTCAGACTATAGGCGAATAATTGTCGTCCCTTAAATAGTCCGACTCTCTTCTCGATCCGAGATAAGTGATTCACCCGACTAACTCTTAGTCGATCGCCTCGGTTAACACTTAACCGAGTCGTGCATGGCCATGCTTTCCGAATCATATCTCACGAGAGGGCCTAGAGAATATCTCTCCGAGTGGAGGGGAAAAATCCCATCTTGGTTATTCACATCACGCAGCTTGATTCTCAGTCGACCCGAACCCTGCCTTTATAACTGCCCAGTTACAGATCAGCGTTTGACAGAACCTAAGTCGGTGATCCTCAACTCGGACTATGCAACAACCTCAGGTCTAAGGATTACATTGATTGAGATATACAAATGACAACTTGTTCGTTGTACCTCAATATGGGTCAATCCGACTCGCTAAACTCTTTAGCCGAATCTGTGTAAGTTGGAATAGCATCTCCATGCCCATGACAAGTGGAACCGAGTCATCAAGCCAACTTTCACATTGGTCTAAGTTGTGTGTCCAGCACAACCTCAATGACCAAGGATATTTAGTACAAACAACATGAATGCATAGTTCCACAACCGAATCACATATTCAATGATACACATCAGATGTTTATACAAGGACTACTTAATAACTTTATGAATACAATGGGAAATCTCATCATACATGATTGCCTCTAGGGCATATTCCCAACAGTAGGATCATCCATATCAATCATAGCCTTAGGAAAAGAAGAGTTAGAAGTAGTTACCTCGGAACTTCTTGCCATGAGACAAGTAGCATTCTTGTTGATGACGTTTTCGTTCGGAGAGTCGAAGAGAGATGTTGATGTCGATGTGGTGACTATAGCAGCCACCTCTTGAGAGCTATCATCCTCGTACTCATCTTCACTTCCTGGAAAATATTCTTCTTGAGCCACTAGAACAATCTTTGGTTGCTTCTTGAGAGGAGCATTCTTCTTTACAAACTGTTTCTTGCGTGGAGCCTTTGACTTGTCTTTGAAAATAAGTCTTCCTCCATTATCTTCCCTACTTTGATATGGACACTCATCTACAAAGTGCAACCGGTCTCCACAGTTGAAACATGTTCTTAGCTTGGGACCATTTTCCTTTCTTCCATAAGCTCCACTCTTGCGTTCTAGTTCAGCTTTAGCCTTGGCCGGGTCTTTCCAAAAGTTTCTAGCATAAAGAGCCAGGTATTGTCCGTGGATCCTTTTTATATCCTCGGGACAGTCCATACCTTCTATGGCATATTCATCATGATCAATCACACTAGTCTTCAAGGCCATGTTGACCCCCTTTTGCATCCCCATAGCTCGTACACGAGCATCTTCGGCATTCTTGGCAGCCACTTTGAAAGCGGCCATTTCTTGCATTACCTCATTGGATGTCATAAGGTGGTAGTTATGCCTACCTTGGAGACTTTTCAAATCTATGGGATCAAATGGCATAAGAGCACTGACATACTTGCGCTTGATCCATGCATCATCAACGTGAGAGGCACCATGATTCCTGAAAGTTGTGGATATTGCCTTGAGCCTCCTATACATGTCCTTGTGGTTTTCTCCATCCAACATATAAAATCCTTATCATACTTTCATTTCCGATGAAGAGCTCGGTGAGAGCATCCCAAGCTTCCTTAGTTGTACTAAGATGCTGAATGTGTGGCATATCTTTGTTACCCACACCAAGCTGTATCATGTGTAGAGCTGTAGCGTTGAGTTGACTATCGACAACTTCTCTTCTTGTGAGATTGTTGGGATTTCCAACGTGAAGACCATTCTCGATGATTTTCCACAACTCAATGGAGGAACTTCACACATGAGACTTCATCAAAAATTGCCATTGAGTAAAGGTAGATGCTGAAAGTTTGGATGGATCACCCCTACTCAATGTTTTAGTTCTTTTTCAATTTTAGGCTTGACACAAAGTAAATTCTCTAGATATGTAGCTACGAGAATTTCCCTATATGCAAACCTAGCTACTAAGCACGTAAAGAGAGGAGCGAGGGAACCGTAGTGGAGCACGCGAAGACACAGTGATTTGTTTTACCACAGTTCCTTCCTTATTAATGGAAGTACATCTGCGTTGGAGGGGTGGGCGGTTCTAAGACCACCACGACACAATAGGCCTCACCCTATTCTCCGATGGATCTCGCCACGACAGGCCTGATCCACCTTCTCCACTATTGGTACCCTTCGAGGCGGGAACCGGTGCCTTTACAACTCTACCGGGGCACACACCCACAACTTAATTGGGGGCTCCCGAGATGACAACAAGATGTCACAAGAACAAGGTTTATCAATATAAACAAAACAAGGGTCTAGGTATTTGCAAGAAATACTAGATCGGTGATTCTCCAAATGAATGGAGAGGAGATGAAGCGCTTGATTGCAGTTGTTGAAGATCGAGTCCTCCTCCTTCGATTCCCCAAGGGACGGGGCCTTTGGGTGGATCTAGGTAGAGCTCTCTTGGATGAAGATTGCAGATCAGATCTTGACTTTTTCGAATGAACCAAGGTGTTGGAGATATGCCCTAGAGGCAATAATAAATGTAGTTATTATTATATCTTTGTGTTTATGATAAATGTTTACATTCATGCTATAACAGTATTAACAAGGAAACATTAATACTTGTGTGATTTGTAAACTTAAATAAGAGTCCCTAGTAAAGCCTCTTCACAATACTAGCTTGTTGGTTAATAAATGATTGTGGTTTCCCTATCATGAACATTGATATGTTATTAACAACAAGATCATATCATTAGGAGAATGATATGATGGACATACTCCTATAGATAAGCGTAGCATAAAGATCAAGTCATTTTAATAGTTCACGGGAACGAGAAAAGAGTACTTATCAGTAACGAGGTTGAACTAGGTATGCAGAGATACCGACGATCATAACCTCGGATAAGTAAACTATCGTGAGACAAAGGGAAATTGGTTTCGTATGTAAGTGGTTCATTCGATCGCAAAGTAATCGTAGAAATATGTGGGAGCCATATGAATTTCCAGATTCCTCTATTGGTTATTGTTCGGAGAAGTGTCTCGATCATGTCCGCATAATTCACGAACCGTAGGGAGACACACTTAAGGATTCGACGTTGTTGAGTAGTTATGGAATGATGAGTAAGAGACCGAATGTTGTTCGAAGTCTCGGATGAGATCCGGGATATCACGAGGAGATCCGGAATGGTCCGGAGAATAAGATTCATATAAGGAAAGTCCTGTTTCGGGGTTGGAGAATGGTTCCGGTGTTTTCATCGGGAATGTTCTAGAAAGTTCCGGAAGGTCCGGCACTCCGGAGGGGAAGGGTACATGAATGTGTCATAACAAGTTGAAATGATTGCATCATGTACTAGGTGTCATCGCTGAACAACATAAAGGGATAATTCAAATCCTAGTTTGAAAAGGTCAAACGCCAATTTGAAAAGTCAAACGGTTGTTTTGTTTGGTGGAGGGAGAGTAGGAAACCTACTTGGGGAGGAGTTCCCTCCCTCCACCGCCGGCCCACTTGGAGACCGAGTTGGGTAGGGACTCCCCTCCCCTTGGCGCTCCCCCTCCACCTATATAAGGAGGGGCAGGGCTGCCCCTCCAAGACACAACACCACACCCCTCTAAACCCTAACCCTAGTCGCCGCCCACCATAGCCGCCGCCTAGGGCAAGTCGCCGCCGCCTAGGGCTAACCCTAGCCGCCGGCTTTGCCTCTTCTCCTTGGTGCGTCTAAACCCTAGATCACCAAGGCTCTCTCTCTCATAGTCCACCATACTCGCTCCGGCTTAAGGCGAAGCCCTGCGGGATCTTCCCTCTACTTCCGGTACCATGCCGTCGTGCTGCCGGAATCACGAGGAGAGTGCTACAACCTCCGCTGCCTGCTGGAACAAGGGAGAGGAAGGTCTTCGTCGAGTACCGAACGTGTGACCGACTGCGGAAGCGCTGCTGAAACGCAGCACCGGAAGGATCGTCTACGCGATCTTGAGATCGGCAAGAGTACGACTACATCACCCACGAGAATCCGCTCTCGTTAAACACTTTGGAATCTTCAAGTGTAAGTTATTCCATCGACTCGTTGCTACAATCTAGTAGATAGATCTTGGCTTGTTTGTTTGTATGCGGTAGAAATTTTTTGTTTTCCATGCTACGAACCCCTATAGTGGTATCAGAGCCGTGTCTATATGTAGATCTGTTGCACGACTAGAACACAATGGTCATTGTGGGCGGTGGTGCTTTTATTATCAATTGCTTCTTCTGTACTTTGCATCTTGCGGTATGATGGGATGAAGCGGCCCGGGCTAACCTTACATGACATCGTTCATGAGACTTGCTCCACGCTCAACATGCAACTTGTATTGCATAAGTGGCTTTGCGGGTGTCTGTCTCTCCCATCATAGTATAGATCCAATTTACAATGGGCACTTGATAGTTCAAACATCAACGTTGTGGTTCTTGTTCGTAAGTTAGAACGACACTTATTGAAAGCCCCAAACCACGTAAAACATGCAAAGAAATTAGAGGCGTCTAACTTTGTTTTGCAGGGGTGTGCTGTGATGTGATATGGCCATGATTGTGATTATATTTGATGTATGCAATGTTCCTTATTGTAAGTTGGCAACCGGCAGGAGCCATATGGTTGTCTTTAATTTCTGTTAAGACCCGCGTGTCTATTCAAAGTAGTTGTAATAGTTGAAGCTGGTGGACGACAACCAAGGAGCGGCGTCATTGACCTTGATGCAATGTCGGTGATGATGGAGATCATGTTCGTGCTTGAAGATGGAGATCGGAAGCACAAAGAAGAAAGGCCATATCATATCACATATTATGAATTGCATGTGATGTTAATCCTTTATGTATCTTGTATTTCTTAGTTCACGACGGTAGCATTATAAGATGATCCCTCATGCAGATAAATTTCAAGTTCGAAAGTGTTCATCCTTAGTAAGCACCGTTGCTAAAGCTTGTTGCTTCGAAGCACCACGTGATGATCGGGTGTGTTAGATTCTGCAAGTGTATACAACATGGGCAAGCCAGATTTGCTCATGCGGAAGCTAAGGTTTGATCTTGACGAGCCTAGCATGTACAGACATGGTCTCAGAACACGGATCACCGAAAGGTAAAACATGAGTCATATAGTAGATATGATGAACATGTCGATTGTTCGCCATTGAAGCAACATCAACTCTCGTGATGATCGGTTTTGATGTGGTGGATTTGGTTCGTGTGATCACTAAAACAATGTGAGGGATATTGTTTTGAGTGGGAGTTCACCTAGATTAATTTAACTATTAATTAGAACTCAATTTGTCATAAACTTAGTCTAAATTATTGCAAATATGTTGTAGATCAATGGAGGCCCCTACCATCAATTTTAATGCGTTCCTAGAGAAAGAAAAGTTGAAAAACAATGGAAGCAACTTCGCAGATTGGTTCCGTAATTTGAGGATTGTCCTCAATGCTGGTAATTTGACCTATGTGCTGGATGCACCGCTGGGTGACCCGCCTGCAGCTACTGCTACCGATGAAGTAAAGAATGTTTACCTCGCTCGGAATAATCAGTACTCCACAGTTCAGTGTGCTATCTTGTATGGTTTAGAATCAGAGCTTTAGAAAAGGTTTGAGAATTCAGACCCACATGATATTGTCCGTGAACTCAAATTGATCTTTGAGACTCACGCGGCAGTTGAGAGCTATGAGGCTTCTGAAAAGTTCTTTAACTGCAAGATGGAAGAGGGCAGCTCCGTCAGTGAGCATGTGCTTAAGATGTCTGGGCACGCAAACAAACTTCAAAGCTTGGGTATAGTGATTCCTAATGCTTTGGGGATTTACCGTGTCCTCCAATCACTACCACCAAGTTACAAGAACTTTGTGATGAACTACAATATGCAAAGCATGAACAAGCAGTTGCCAGAACTCTTCTCCATGTTAAAATCTGCAGAAGTGGAGATCAAGAAAGAGCACCAAGTGTTGATGGTCAATAAGACCACCAAATTCAAGAAAGGCAAGTCTAAGCAAAAGGTACACTTCAAGAAGGGTGGTAAGAAAGTTACCGCGCGGACGAAGAAGACCAAGGCTGGACCCAAGCCTGATACAGAGTGCTTTTACTGCAAGGGAGAAGGTCACTGGAAGCGGAATTGCCCAAAGTACTTGGCGGATTTGAAGAACGGCAACATCAAGAAGAAAGGTATATTAGATATACATGTTATTGATGTGTATCTCACTAGTACTCGTAGTAGTGCCTGGGTATTTGATACTGGTTCGGTTGCTCATATTTGTAACTCGAAACAGGTGCTGCAGAATAAACGGAAGCTAGCGAAGAACGAGGTGACGATGCGCGTGGGAAATGGATCAAAGGTTGATGTGATCGCGGTCGGCACGCTACCTCTTCATCTACCATCGGGATTAGTTTTATACTTAAATAATTGTTATTTGGTGCCTGCGTTAAGCATGAACATTATATCGGGATCTTATTTATTGCGATACGGTTACTTGTTTAAATCCGAGAATAATGGTTGTTCGATTTATATGAGTAATATGTTTTATGCACATGCACCTTTGATAGATGGTCTATTCTTATTGAATCTCGATAGTGGAAATACACATATTAATAACATAGAAGCTAAACGTTTGAAATCCAGCGATAACTCAACCTATATGTGGCACTGTCGTCTTGGTCACATTGGAGTGAAGCGTATGAAGAAACTCCATTCCGATGGACTTCTTGAATCACTTGAAAAATGCGAAGCATGTCTGATGGGTAAAATGACTAAGACTCCATTTTCTGGTATGATGGAGCGAGCTACGGACTTATTGGAAATCATACATACTGATGTGTGTGGTCCAATGAGTGTAGCATCGCGCGGTGGTTATCGTTATGTTCTTACCTTCACGGATGACTTGAGTAGATATGGGTATATCTATTTCATGAAACACAAGTCCGAAACTTTCGAGAAGTTTAAGGAATTTCAAAGTGAGGTAGAGAATCAACGTAACAAGAATATTAAATTTCTACGTTCTGATCGTGGAGGTGAATATCTAAGTTACGAGTTTGGCCAGCATTTGAAGAAATGCGGAATACTTTCACAATTGACACCGCCGGGAACACCACAGCGTAATGGTGTGTCCGAACGTCGTAATCGAACTCTCTTAGATATGGTTCGTTCTATGATGTCACTTACAGATTTACCGCTATCATTTTGGGGTTATGCATTAGAAACAACCGCATTCACTTTAAATAGGGTACCATCTAAATCCGTTGAAACGACACCGTATGAATTATGGTTTGGGAAGAAACCTAAATTGTCGTTCCTTAAAGTTTGGGGTTGCGAAGCCTATGTAAAGAAGTTACAGCCGGACAAGCTTGAACCCAAAGCGGAAAAATGCGTCTTCATAGGATACCCAAAGGAAACTATTGGGTATACCTTCTATCATAGATCCGAAGGCAAAATCTTCGTTGCCAAGAATGGATCCTTTCTAGAGAAGGAATTTCTCTCGAAAGAAGTGACTGGAAGGAAAGTAGAACTCGACGAGGTTGTCGAACCTTCTCTCGAACTTGCGAGTAGCGCAGCACCGGAAGAAGTTCCTGTGGTGCCTGCACCAATAAGAGATGAAGCTAATGATGATGATCATGAAACTTCGGTTGTAGTTGCTACAGAACCTCGCAGGTCAACGAGAACTCGTACCACTCCTGATTGGTATGATCCCGTTATGAGTGTCATGTTGGTGGACAACACCGATGACCCTGCGACATATGAGGAAGCGATGATGAGCCCAGATTCCAATAAATGGCAAGAAGCCATGAAATCCGAGATTGGATCCATGTACGAAAACCAAGTATGGACTTTGGTGGACTTACCGGATGGCCGGAAGGCTGTCGAGAACAAATGGATTTTCAAGAAGAAAACAGATGCTGATGGTAATGTTACTGTCTATAAAGCTCGACTTGTCGCAAAAGGGTTTCGACAAATTCAAGGAGTTGACTACGATGAGACTTTCTCACCAGTAGCAAAGCTAAAGTCTGTGAGGATTTTGTTAGCAATCGCTGCATATTATGATTATGAGATATGGCAGATGGATGTCAAAACAGCATTCCTCAATGGAGACATTGATGAAGAGTTGTATATGATGCAACCCAAAGGTTTTGTCGATCCTAAAGATTCTAACAAGGTATGCAAACTTCAACGGTCCATTTATGGATTGAAGCAAGCATCCCAAAGTTGGAATCAATGTTTTGATAAGGTAATCAAAAGTTTTGGTTTTATACAAACTTATGGAGAAGCTTGTATTTACAAGAAAGTGAGTGGGAGATCTGTAGCATTCTTAATACTATATGTAGATGACATATTGTTGATTGGGAATGATGTAGACCTTCTTAATAGTGTCAAGGAATATTTGAATAATAGTTTTTCAATGAAAGATCTTGGCGAAGCAGCTTACATATTGGGCATAAAGATTTATAGAGATAGATCGAGACGTCTAATATCATTGTCACAAAGTACATATTTGGACAAAGTTCTAAAGAGGTTTGGAATGGAAGATAGCAAGAAAGGGTTCTTGCCCATGTTGCCCAATACGACCTTGAGTAAAACTCAAAGTCCAGCAACGGCAGAAGATAGAGAAAGGATGAGTAAGACTCCCTATGGCTCAGCCATAGGATCTCTAATGTATGCCATGCTATGTACTAGACCCGACATTGCATATGCTGTTAGTTTGACTAGCAGATATCAAAGTGATCCAGGAGTGGATCATTGGACAGCGGTCAAAAACATCCTTAAGTACTTGAGAAGAACTAAGGATATGGTTCTTTCTTATGGAGGTGATGAACAGATCGTTGTTAATGGTTACACCGATGATAGTTGGAACACCGATCCAGACGATTCTAAATCTCAATCTGGATATGTATTTATTTTGAATGGTGCAACAGTTAGCTGGAGGAGTGCAAAGCAAAGCGTTGTGGCGAGATCTTCAACATAATCGGAATACATAGCTGCTTCGGAGGCTTCACAAGAAGCGATATGGATGAAAGAGTTTATTATAGAGCTCGGTGAGGTTCCAAGTGCGCTGGACCCAATGTCTATCTATTGTGATAACATGGGCGCCATAGCCAATGCGCAAGAACCAAGGTCACACAGGAAGCTGAAGCATATTAAGCTACGTTTTCATGCTATTCGAGAACATGTCCAAGATGGTGACATAAAGATTTGCAAAGTACACACAGATCTGAATGTGGCGGATCCGTTGACTAAACCTCTCCCGAGGGCAAAACATGACCAACACCAAACTGCCATGGGTGTTCAGTATATTACCATGTAATCTAGATTAGTTGACTCTAGTGCAAGTGGGAGACTGTTGGAGATATGCCCTAGAGGCAATAATAAATGTAGTTATTATTATATCTTTGTGTTTATGATAAATGTTTACATTCATGCTATAACAGTATTAACAAGGAAACATTAATACTTGTGTGATTTGTTAAATAAGAGTCCCTAGTAAAGCCTCTTCACAATACTAGCTTGTTGGTTAATAAATGATTGTGGTTTCCCTATCATGAACATTGAGATGTTATTAACAACAAGATCATATCGTTAGGAGAATGATATGATGGACATACTCCGATAGATAAGCATAGCATAAAGATCAAGTCATTTTAATAGTTCAATTGTTATATGCTTTCTGATACATGGTAACCTAATTCCATCGACCATGAGATCATGCATATCACCATCACCAGAAGGATGCTTTGATGACATCAAACACCATACCGTAACTGGGTGGCTATAAAGGTGGCATTGAGTGTTCGGAAAGTATTGGTTGAGACACATGGATCAAGAGTGGGATTTGTCCATCCATATGACGGATAGATATACTCTGGGCCCTCTCGGTGGAATGTCATCCAATTGGCTTGCAAGCATGTGACTAGTTCATAAGGGATCACATATCACGGGAACGAGAAAAGAGTACTTATCAGTAACGAGGTTGAACTAGGTATGCAGAGATACCGACGATCATAACCTCGGATAAGTAAACTATCGTGAGACAAAGGGAAATTGGTTTCGTATGTAAGTGGTTCATTCGATCGCAAAGTAATCGTAGAAATATGTGGGAGCCATATGAATTTCCAGATTCCTCTATTGGTTATTGTTCGGAGAAGTGTCTCGATCATGTCCGCATAATTCACGAACCGTAGGGAGACACACTTAAGGATTCGACGTTGTTGAGTAGTTATGGAATGATGAGTAAGAGAACGAATGTTGTTCGGAGTCTCGGATGAGATCCGGGATATCACGAGGAGATCCGAAATGGTCCGGAGAATAAGATTCATATAAGGAAAGTCCTGTTTCGGGGTTGGAGAATGGTTCCGGTGTTTTTATCGGGAATGTTCTAGAAAGTTCCGGAAGGTCCGACACTCCGGAGGGGAAGGGTACATGAATGTGTCATAACAAGTTGAAATGATTGCATCATGTACTAGGTGTCATCGCTGAACAAAATAAAGGGATAATTCAAATCCTAGTTTGAAAAAGTCAAACGCCAATTTGATAAGTCAAATGGCTGTTTTGTTTGGTGGAGGGAGAGTAGGAAACCTACTTGGGGAGGAGTTCCCTCCCTCCACCGCCGGCCCACTTGGAGACCGAGTTGGGGAGGGACTCCCCTCCCCTTGGCGCTCCCCCTCCACCTATATAAGGAGGGGCAGGGCTGCCCCTCCAAGACACAACACCACACCCCTCTAAACCCTAACCCTAGCCGCCGCCCACCATAGCCGCCGCCTAGGGCTAGTCGCCGCCGGCTTTGCCTCTTCTCCTTGGTGCGTCTAAACCCTAGATCACCGAGGCTCTCTCTCTCATAGTCCACCATACTCGCTCCGGCTTAAGGCGAAGCCCTGCGGGATCTTCCCTCTACTTCCGGTACCATGCCGTCGTGCTTCCGGAATCACGAGGAGAGTGCTATAACCTCCGCTGCATGCTGGAACAAGGGAGAGGAAGGTCTTCGTCGAGTACCGAACGTGTGACCGACTGCGGAAGCGCTGCCAGAACGCAGCGCCGGAAGGATCGTCTACGCGATCTTGAGATCGGCAAGAGTACGACTACATCACCCACGAGAATCTGCTCTCGTTAAACACTTTGGAATCTTCAAGGGTAAGTTATTCCATCGACTGGTTGCTACAATCTAGTAGATAGATCTTGGCTTGTTTGTTTGTATGCGGTAGAAAATTTTTGTTTTCCATGCTACGAACCCCTACACAAGGGGTCTGGCAGGAGGGGAAGGCTGGCTTAAATACCCCCTGCACAGATCTAGCCGTTGAACAAGTTTGGGGGCGGATTATCCGCCCCCGCTAGGGGCGGACTATCCGCCCTGGGGAAAACTCCGTCCCCCAGGGCGGATACTCCAAGGTGAAAATCCACCCCCTCTCTAGGGATGGCGCCTTGAAGAACTTGATGAAGATCTTGGGGGCGGATTATCTGGTGTGACAGGAAAATCCGGCCAAAACTCCGCCCCCCCCTCTGGGGCTTGCGCCTTGGCAAACTTCAAGCGGAGCACGAGGGGCGGATTATCCGGCCCCCTTGAAGGGCGGATTATCCGGCGGGGCCGGAAAATCCGGCCGAAACTCCGCCCCCCTTCTGGGGCTTGCGCCTATCTGGGAAAAGGGTGGGGCGGATTATCCGCCCCCAAAGGCAGATCTCTTTTCCTTTTTCTTTAGAGAGAACTGCAACACTTCAACACACATTTAATAATCCTTGATATTGTTATCTAACACACAAAACACTAGGGATTATGAAATGTTCTTTCAGTTGCCAAAAAACAACGCACGGGAGGGGACAACCTCAGAGGCAAACCAGGCCCACCCGGCACGGCCGAGCCCATATGGGCCCATGAAGCCCCGCCACACTGCAGCAGGGGAACCATCGTCCACGCAAACCCTCACACTAGCCCCTACTTCCCCATCCACCAGGGGATCAACCGTCACCATTGATTCCTGCCGCCAAGTAGCAGCACCACCACCACTGCGCTCACCTAGGAATACCAGACTGCCGCCGGTCTAAGGAACACCACCTGAGCCCGCAAGGGTGCTGAGGGACGAGCATGGCGAGCACCGCATCTCCATGCCGCCCACGGAACCCTCGAGCAAGATTGGCGGGCGACTACCAGATCCAGGCCCGCCCGACCCAGATCCAGCCTTTGGCCGCACCGCAGCCATGGGGGAGGCACCTAACACCCGCCCGGTGAGCCAGGACCCCGGCCGGTGCCCGCATGGCCCAGATCGGGCCTGCAAGGGCCGCCGCCGGGAGCTCCTGTAGTGCCTCCTGTCGTCTATCTTGCTGAGCTTCTCGCCAATATGACGCTTAGGAGGCATGTGACCCATCGGTGCATCGCCCTTCTGCCCCCTGGCCGAACCGAACCATCAGATGCGCTGCCACCAGCAGGGAACCCCGCGCCCCCATCGCCGCCACCGACGCCGCACGGGCTTAGCCCGGCGGCACGCGCCAGCGGCGGCGGGAGATGGGGGGCGAGAGGCGGCCGGAGCCGACGCGCTCGCCTCGTCGGCCGCGGGGGCGAACGAGAGACGGGCCGACCTACCCCGTTATGTGTTACCGGCACTCTACTTGGTCCTTGGACATTGTACGACTACCTTGCGCAGAATGTATAACAGGAGCAGCCGCAATGCCGCCGACTAACTAGTACTAGTACAGGATTACACAACGATGGATGGATGGTTAATTACGTGTGCTCTGTCTGAAGCTGTTTTTTTGGCTTGGCTTTTTCTTGTACTGTCACACTCTAATCAAGGTGACTTCAGCAGCTTGTTCTTCTACTCCCGTGCTAGTATATGAGCATGTAACTATTAATGGTCTACTAGCTATTACTACTAATGACGCTTTTAAATGTAAATAAATGAGCACCAGTGGTCTAGTGGTAGAATAGTACCCTGCCTTCTAGCTGCTCCTCTCGCTCTCCGGCAACGATCTCTTCTCCGGCTCAGACGCGCGGCGAACTATGCGGCGGCCAGGCCGAGCCTAATTACCTGCGCAGGTTGAATTATGCATTGGTGAGATAGTTGATTTAGGCCCCTGAATTTGGGCAAAGTCGTAGAGATATGCTAACTGATCTGGTTGACGTGACGGCTGGATCGAGCTACGCTATGCATCGAATCATCAGTGCTCAGGTTGAAATGGAGTGGAATATACGAGTGCTCCTCTTTTCGAAAATAAATAAATATACGTGCAGTGATGCTCATCACCAAAACTGACCAGCTGGTTGTGTAATACAAGTACCCTCTCTGTATCAAAATATAAGATATTTTAGCTTTGTGAAGCAAATGTATCTAGACTATTTTTAGTACGTGGGTTCACTCAGATTTTGAATGAATCTATACACTAAAATAAGTCTAGATACATTTTTTTCACAAACTTAAAACATCTTATATTTTAAAATGGAGGGAGTACACACCAACAACAACAGGTCATCACTATGCCACAACTGTATATGCAGCAGTAGAAGTAGTAGAAAGTTCCTTGCCAAAAATAAATTGTGCGCCAATCATCTTGATCGGGTCAATTAACCAGGCTAATGGATCTGTTACATTTGCCTTTTGGATCTTCTAGCCTAGATGATTACAGTAGCGCTCTTTGGTTGGATCTGAGAGAGTAGAGAGAGACCGGAGAGGTACTACCTGCGCCTTGGCTCGAGGAACACGAGCCAGAGGGGATGCCAGAGGTGGTGTCCATGACGGAGAGGGGCGACGGCGTGGGCGTGGGTGGTTGAGAGTGGCGGCGGCGGAGCTTCCCGTCGGCCTAGCGCAAAAACCCTAATCGGTGGGTGTGTAGGTGGGGAGCTGCGGCGCACGGTGAACCTCGTACCGTGTGCGTCCGGCCCTCCCACCTCTTTATATGCGCGCTGGCGACAGGGGCCCACCAACCATGGATAAGGTTGGGCGTCCCTGATTAGGGCGCGGTGAGGGACTCCGTTCGGGCCGTTGGGCCCGAACGTGGGAGAGATCTACCCAACAATCTCCCCCTAGATCTCGACTTTACTTTTAACTTTGTACTTTACTTATTTCATCACAGAACGATACATAGAGCATGTTTCATCGTCTCAGCTCAATTGCCGATAGAATCAGACAGCCACTATATACCTTCATGTTTTGAAACAAATCCTGTTACTTTTGGGCCTCTGTAGTCCAGGAATCATAGGCTTCCCATTAAACCCATGCCGGCTATGTGTTCCTTGAACACATTGGGTGGTAAGCCTTTCGTTAGCGGATCCGCAAGCATATCCTTTGTCCTTATATGCTCGAGTCTTATAGTTTGATCCTGGACTTTGTCCTTCACAACATAATACTTTATATCTATAGACTTTGTAGCATTACTCGACTTGTTGTTGTGAGCATAGAATACTGCGGGCTCGTTGTCACAGTACATCTTTAGTGGCCTGCTGATGCAGTCAACCACTTTCAAGTCGGGTAAAAATTTCTTTAACCATAACGCCTGTCCCATGGCCTCATAACATGCTATAAATTCTGCATACATCGTAGATGATGCAACTATCGACTGTTTGGCGAAATAGCACCTCCTGCGAGAGTAAAGACATACCCTGTTGTGGACTTTCGGTCGTCTTTATCTCCCGCAAAATCCACATCTGAATACCCTTTTATCTGTAGGGAATCGGATCTTCTATATGTAAGCATGAGGCCTTTTGTGCCTTGCACATAACGCAAAGCTTTCTTTACCATCTTCCAGTGCTCTATGCCTGGATTCTCTTGATATCTATCGAGTACCCCGGTGACAAATACTAAGTCAGGGCGAGTGCACACTTGTGCATACTGTAAGCTTCCAACGGCCGAAGCATATGGTACTGACCTCATTTGATCGATCTCATATTGATTCTTTGGACATTGGGATTTCCCAAAACTATCGCCCTTGACTATGGGAGCAGGTGTTGCATTACTCGCATGCATATTGTATTTCTTTAAAAACTTTTCACAATACGCTTTCTGCGACAGTCCTAACACTCCATCCTTTATATCTCGGTGAATTTCTATGCCCAAAACATAAGAAGCTTCACCAAGGTCTTTCATGTCAAAATTTGATGACAAGAACTTCTTTGTCTCTAGTAGTAGACTAACATCACTGCTAGCAAGCAGAATGTCATCCACATACAGAATTAGGAAAATATATTTCCCACTTTTGAACTTTGCATAAATGCAGTTGTCCTCAACATTTTCTTTGAATCCAAATCTTTTAATGGTATCATTAAACTTTAAATACCACTGCCTAAAGGCTTGCTTTAACCCATAAATGGATTTCTTTAGGCGGCTTCCCATATGTTCCTTCCCCTCCATGAAAAAACCCTTGGGTTGTTTCATGTAAACATTTTCTTCTAAATCTCCATTTAAAAATGCCGTCTTAACATCCATTTGATGCAACTCTAAATCAAAATGTGCAACAAGTGCCATGATGATTCTGAAGGAGTCCTTACATGAGACCGGAGAAAAAGTTTCATTGTAATCTACGCCTTCTCTTTGTGTAAAGCCTTTTGCCACAAGTCTAGCTTTGTACTTTTCTACATTCCCATTGGAGTCATACTTTGTTTTGTAGACCCATTTGCATTCTACTGTTTTGGCTCCTTTAGGAATTTCCTCTAAGTCCCAAACATTGTTGCAACTCATTGATTTCATTTCATCTTCCATTGCCTCTACCCACTTGGCTGAGTGAGGGCTACTCATGGCTTCTTCATATGAGGTAGGATCGCCCTCCATATGAACTACATTGTAGACTTTGTAAATTTCTTTGGAAATGGCTGGTCTTCGTTCTCTTTTAGACCTTCTGAGTTCATCAGACTCTTGCTCATTTCTTGCCTCGGGTTCAGGCACATTTACAGTAGGTGGCTGTTCTGGCTCCCTTTCGTGCTCAACAGTGGGTTCAGGTGGCTCCTGATGGACAGGTTCCGACCTTTCGTCCATTGTTGTCGCGTGTGGAGTCACAACAGGTGTCGGCACCACAACCTCAGGGGTTGTAGATGGTGGCACAATAGGGAGCGAGAAAAATGGCTCCTGAGTCATCGGATTAGGTGCATGCACCCTCTTCTCCTCAAGATCAATTTCTCTAGCTACCGTGCTCCCCCTCATCAATTCGTCCTCCAAGAAGACTGCATGTCTCGTTTCTACAAACTTTGTGTATCTGTCGGGACAGTAGAGACGATAGCCTTTTGACTTATCTGGATAGCCAATAAAATGGCAAGATACTGTTTTGGGGTCTAACTTTGCAATGTTTGGATTGAAAATTTTGCCTCAGCTGGGCTCCCCCAGACCCTCAAGTGGTGCAGAGAGGGGACTCTGCCTGTCCACAATTCATACGGTGTTTTGGGCACCGACTTACTTGGTACTCTGTTGAGAATGTGAATGGAGGTTTTAAGCGCTTCCATTCACAATCCCAATGGGAGGGTGGAGTAGCTCATCATGCTGCGCACCATGTCCATCAGGGTACGGTTGCGCCTTTCAGCTACTCCGTTTTGCTGAGGTTCGCCCGGCATAGAATACTGGGCGACTATTCCATTTTCTTGCAGGAACCTTGCAAAGGGTCCTGGTACTGGACCATATGGAGTATGCCGACCGTAGTATTCCCTCCCACGATCGGACCGGACTATCTTAATTCTTTTATCATACTGATTTTCTACTTCCGCTTTGAAAATTTTAAATTTATCCAATGCTTCAGATCTTTCTTTATTTGGATAAATATAACCATACCGGGAGTGATCATCCGTGAATGTTATGAATGAATCATAGCCATCCACATTTTTCACCGGAAACGGTCCACAAATATCCGTGTGGATTATTTCTAGTGTAGCTATGCTTCGGTTTGCACCCTTTTTAATTTGTTTGACATACTTTCCTTTAATGCAATCTATGCATTGTTCTATGTCAGAGAACTCTAACGGAGGAAGAATGTCATTTTTAACGAGGCTTTCTATTCTTCCCCTCGAAATATGGCCTAGTCTGCAGTGCCATAACTTTGATGAGTCAAGAGTTCGCTTTCTTTTCTTTTGTTCTTTGTTCGACAAGGGAACTTTTTCATTCACATCACACACAGAAAATACTTTCTCATGCAAAGATAATAAATATAACTTATCATGTAAGGTAGCAACACCCACACAAATATCTTTTAACCAAATGGCACATTTGCCATTTCCAAAATAACACTCATAAGAATCTTTGTCTAAGCACGACACACTTATTAAATTTCTATGAATTGAGGGAACAAAAAGAACATCCTTGAGCAAAAGAGAAGAGCCATCAGCCAGCTCCAGAGGGACGTCACCAACGGCCTCCACTTCTGCTTCAATCCCATTCGCCACTTCAATGAGTCTTTCTCTTTTTGGCAAAATCCTTGTCGAATGGAACCCCTGTAAAGAGTTGGCAACATGAACAGTTGCACCAGAATCAATCCACCAAGTGGATCTAGAAAACTTTTCATACAGAGATTCATTAACAAAAGAAACTATATCTTTACCATTTTTGGCCATGATGTACTTCAGCCAAACTAGACAGTCCTTCTTGTAGTGGCCAGTCTTTTTACAGTGATGGCACTGGTCTTTTTCCCCAGGGGTGGACTGTTGGTGCTGGTACTGATGCTGCATTGGGCCCTTGCCATGTGGCTTGGAGGGTGAGCCACCATGGTTACCGTTTGTGAATCTTCTCTTCCTATTGTCCTTCACGAAGTTCAAGGAACCACCGTGAAGGGCCTTCAGCCTTTCCTCCTCTTGGGAGCACATCCCAATGGTCTTTTCTATGTCCCATTTTTCAGGGGACATATTATAGTTTATTACAAAATTCTCGAATGGCTGTGGAAGAGAGGCCATCAGCAGGTGCACCAAAAGTGCAGGCTTTAGCTCGAGGTCCTCATCCATGGGCTTCAGCTTGGCTGCCATGTTTGACATCCTCAAGATGTGCTCTCTTATTCCGTGGGGTCCTCCCGTGTACTTTTCAGTCACCAGTTGTTTTAACAGCTGGGTCGCATACATCTTTGAAGAGCCAGTAAACTGGCTCTTTATCTTGGCAAGGTATTCGCCCACGGAGGCACACTCTCCAATTGAGCCCACTATGGCGTTCTCAATTGTGTTCTTTACAAAAGCCAAATATTTCTTGTTGGCGTTCACCCACTTTTGATTATCAATCGAGTAGGCCAGCTCCAATGGAGCATGGTCCCTCTTCCTTTTCTCAAACGCAGCACTTTCCTCAGCATCTCCCCTGACAGGGTCAGCAGGCTTGACTGGTTGCTTGGTGTCAATCACCCTATCCACTTCAGCGCATACAAACGCCAAATCAACCTTCTTCCTCCATTCGGAATAGTTGTCCCCCCTTAGCAGCGGGATGTCCTTCAAACAGCTCATGAGGTTGAGACCTCCTGAAAACCACAAAAGATGTGAGATCACTAAAGAAAACAATTGTATGCATTAATTCAACGTTGGTATAAATTATGCATGCAATTGTTTGTGCTATTTAAAATTACATCACTGTTGGGTAGAAATAAAGTTAAATGCACCTTTTAATACTCAATGGAAAAGATCATGATCATGTTTATTAACAACGTTGGTCAATTAATAACATGGAACACAATCATCTTTAATCACTTTATCACATCTTTATAACAAAATTTAAACAACTTTTATTGCATTATTGCAATTTAAATCATCTATTTGCAGCGGAAACATTAAAATTAACTTTCATAAACTTTAAACTTTACAGAAAAAATTATGCCTCTTTCATATTCTCTAGTCAAATATTCTCTGAAATAATAGACTAGAAACAACTATGTTGAAAAAATGCTTAAAACTAAGCAAAAAACAGATAAAACAGCTTCTGAAAAAAAAACTGTCCTGAGAGCCCTACTGGGCCCAAAACCCTGGGCGGCAAGCAGCGGCCCAGCCGGCCTGCCCGCGCCCGCTGCGCTACCCGCCGCCTGCGCGCGCGCCAGGCAGCCAGCGCCCGCTCGCCCTGCTCGCCAGCGGCCCACCTAGCCCAGCCACGGGCCGGCCTGCTCCGAGCGATCTCGGTCGTCCATCAGCGTCGCCCTTGATCGGACGGCTGAGCGCGCGTTTCGGAGGGATAAAACCCCAGGCCGCCGTCCGCCCCCAACCCTAGCGCCACTTTTCCCCCACCCGCCCCCGCACCCCTCTCTCTCTCTCTCGCTCTGGCGGCGGCTCACCCGCGTGAGGCCGAGGCGAGGCGGCCGCCCTCGGCGCGCCCCTCCCTCTCACTCTGCTCCGGCGGCGCACGCGAGCCCGAGGCGAGGTGGCTGCCCTCGGCGGCCCCTCCCTCTTCCTTGGCTCTGGCGGCGTACGCGAGCACGGCCTGAGGAGAGGCGGCGCCGTCCGGCGGCCCCTCCCTCGTGGCGGCGCGAGCCCTGCGCGAGGCCGAGGTGAGGCGAGGTGGCTGCGGCGGCGCGCCCCTCCCTCTGCCCCACCTTGCTCTCTCTCGGCCGAAGCCATGGCGCCCCCCTGCCCCCCTTGCCGGCGGTGCGTCCACCCGAGGGTGGGCGCACGACCGTCAAGAGGAGTAGCGGCGGTGCCCCTTGCCGGCGCGCGGAGGCGGCCAGTTGGACCCTCTTTTTTGCTTTGTTTGAATCGGGCTTTGGGGAAAAACGAAAGAACAGGGGATTTGTTTGCCTTTTCCTTGCGGGATCTGGGAGAAAAAAGGGACTTTGGGGTTTTGATTTGTGGTTTGCTTTGCCCCAGAGGGGTGTGTTCTTCGTCTAGATGCCTCGCATAGGATGCGCATCTAGATCGAGCGGAACGGCGCGGCCGTAAGGGCAGGCGCACTATAGATCTAGGGTTTCTTTTCTTCTTTGCTTTTCTACCGAAAAAAATAGGACCAGAACCTTGCTCTGATACCAATGTTACATTTGCCTTTTGGATCTTCTAGCCTAGATGATTACAGTAGCGCTCTTTGGGTTGGATCTGAGAGAGTAGAGAGAGACCGAAGAGGTACTACCTGCGCCTTGGCTCGAGGAACGAGCCAGAGGGGATGCCAGAGGTGGTGTCCATGACGGAGAGGGGCGACGGCGTGGGCGTGGGTGGTTGAGAGTGGCGGCGGCGGAGCTTCCCGTCGGCCTAGCGCAAAAACCCTAATCGATGGATGTGTAGGTGGGGAGCTGCGGCGCACGGTGAACCTCGTACCGTGTGCGTCCGGCCCTCCCACCATTTTATATGCGCGCTGACGACAGGGACCCACCAACCATGGATAAGGTTAGGCGTCCCCGATTAGAGCGCGGTGAGGGACTTCGTTCGGGCCGTTGGGCCCGAATCGTGGGAGAGATCTACCCAACGGGATCATCCTACTACTGAGTTGTTTTCCCACAGGCCAGCCTACACTAAGCTCGATCCTGACATTGCTAGCTGCTGCGTCCGCAACGAGAATGATTCAGCTTCCGAGGGGACCTGACACGTGTTTCTTCCCATCATGATTCGAAATCAAAATTGATCACAGCTAAGTCCGCGTTACGGAACAGAGCAGTACATACATAGCTCCATTATCGCAGCCATGGCGACAGCCAACTACCATATGGTCTCTGTGCACTGCTTCTACTTTACTCTACCTGGTCCTTGGACATTCATATGGCTTTCTTGCGCAGAATGTACAACAATAGCGGCCGCAATGCTGCCGCCGTCGCGGGCGCCTCCGTCCTGCTGCTCATCCTCTTCATCACCGGGTCTGGGGAGCAGCGGAGGTACATCTTCGTATCCGACTCGGCCGCCGGCGCCGGGGCTGGACAGGAACAGGGGAGCTGCCAGGAGGAGCTGCAGGCCCTGGACGGCCGCGCTGCCTGGTGCCGGTACCTCCAGTCGAGCCACCCACCGTGCGCGCCGCAGGGGTACATCGACTACCTCGCCTTCTTCTACTGCGCGTGCGGCGACGGCCAGCAGGAGCTCTGGTGGTCGCCGTGGCTGGGCGGCGCGACGATCGGGCTCTGGCTGCTCCTGCTATTCTACCTCCTCGGCGACACCGCGTCCGAGTACTTCTGCGACTCGCTTGAGGGCCTCTCTGCCGCGCTTCGCCTGCCGCCCGCCGTGGCAGGGGTCACGCTGCTCTCCCTCGGGAACGGCGCGCCCGACGTGCTCTCCAGTGTCGTGGCATTCGCGTCCGGCGGCTCGGACGGTGCCGGCGCGGGGAACGTGGGGCTCAGCGGCGCACTCGGCGGTGCGCTGTTCGTGTCCACGGTCGTTGCCGGTCTCGTCGCCATCGTCGCCGCTCGCGGACACGGAGGCACGGAGGTCGTCATCGAGCGGCGCGGGTTCGTGCGCGACGTGTCCTTCCTCCTCGTCGCGCTCTGCTACCTCCTCGCCGTGCTGCTCGCTGGCACGGTCACCGTCTGGGCCGCCGCAGCTTTCCTCTCCCTCTACGCTGCCTACGTCCTCGTCGTATCGGCCTCGCACTGCTGCCCCTGCGCCGCCCACAGAAGCAGCGGCGCCGCCATTTCGAACGACCTCGCCGCACCGCTCCTCCCCGTCGTCGAGTCCAAGGAGCAGAAGAAGCCTCATGCATCATCCTTCTCCCGCCGCCTCCTCGCCGCGCCGCTCTACCTCCCGCGCCGCCTCACCATCCCGGACATCGCCGCGCACCGCTGGTCACGTGCCAACGCGGTCGCCTCCGCGCTCCTCGCCCCACTCCTCTTCGCCGCCGTCACCTGCCCGCTCACCCCAACCTTCCTTCTCTCAGGCGCCCTCACTGGCGCGCTCCTCGCGGTCGTGGCGGCCTCGACCACCGATGCCGCAACACCCCCACACGGCCGGTACGCGCGCCTGATCTGGCTCGCCGGTGGGTTCCTCATGTCAATCCTCTGGTCCTACGTCCTCGCCCGCGAGCTCGTGTCCCTGCTCGTGTCCACGGGCATCATCGCCGGCATCCCCGCGAGCGTCCTCGGTGTCACGGTCCTCGCGTGGGGCAACTCGCTGGGCGACCTGGTCTCGGACGTGGCCATGGCAACCCAAGACGGCGCGGCGGGCGCGCAGACAGCTGTGGCGGGGTGCTACGCGGGGCCAGCGTTCAATATGGTGGTGGGGCTGGGGCTGTCGATGGCGGTCGCGGCGGCGGGGGCGTACCCGGAGCCGTACGCGGTGCCGGTGGAGACGTCGACGTACGTTACGGTGGGGTTCCTGGTTGCCGGGCTGGCGTGGGCGCTGGCGGTGCTCCCGGCGCGGGGCATGCGGCTGGACGCCGTGCTGGGGGCTGGCCTGCTCGCAATCTACCTCTGCTTCCTCGCCGTCAGGCTCGCCGACGCCGTCGGCGTGGTCAGCTTCGATTCGTTCTCCCTTGCCAAGAATACCGTGACGTGACCCGCATGCATGGCTGATCGATCTGATGGTGAAGGGACAAAAGATCGACAGAACAAGATCGATGATTGGAGGATCGGATTTTGGATTGGAGAAGCTGTTGGTGGTACCTGACTGCAGGGCTAACTAACTGCAGGAGTACACATCTGAAGCTGTTTTTTTGGTCTGGCTTCTTCTTGTGCTGTCACACTCTTATCAAAGGTGACTTCACCAGCTTCTTCTTCTACCATATGCCAAACATGTAAAATTGGGCTGTGTGCTGTGAATTGTCTGCTAGTAAAAAAAAGATATGAGTATGTTAATTAGTTACAGATCCTACTCCTAAGGGCCCTTTCAAATTTAAACAAATCGCACCAGTGGTCTAGTGGTAGAATAGTACCCTGCCACGGTTCAGACCCGGGTTCGATTTCCCGGCTGGTGCAGTTTTTGAAGTGCGGAGCTATGTACTTATATGAGCAAATCATTTTGGTTGCCCTTTTTTTTGAGCCATTCAAAAACACAAGTTTAAAGTTTCAAAAAAGAACTCCAAAACAACTCTATATGTAGATAATGATGTACTCTACCAACTCAATAAACTCGCAACCCGAAATATCTAGTATTTTAGGCTACACAAAAATGACAAAATCTGACATATTTGTAGATTATGAATATATTGTGAGTCCACTTGATTTGTTAAGATAACAATGCATGTGCAATATTTTATCCACTCTAATCATGGTATCTATAATGATAGTTGTTGTATTGGTTTGTGGTATTCCTTTAAAATACTACATTTAGTTTCAGAAATTACGTCGTTGGTGTTTTAAAACAACCAAGCATAGCATATTACAACGTTTAACTTAATTATCCTGAAGTTCAAAACCAGTTAGTGTTACAAATACTATATAGAAACTTACTGTATATATTGGTAGTGTCACAAATACAATTTAACAAAAATATGGAACCTGTAATAGGTTATAATAGCGATGTCACACTAGGCCCTCAGTTGACGTAGCGAACATCTCCTCCTCCATCTCCTTGCACGATCACATGCTGGAACTTGATGGCATCGAGAACACGAGGTTGATACCTCTCGCAAATGTCAATCTTGGTGTCATGGGCGATGGAGAACGATATCATCCCGCCAGATCAACGTGGCTATCAACGTGGCTAGATTTCCATGGTGGATGGTATATGGTTGTGCACATGAACATATCTAATAATGGCATGATACCAACCTTGAAAAGTAGCGCCAATGATCATGTAAAAATCTAGAATGATCATATAAAATTTGAATCAAAACCTAGATGTACATCAAGAGAAACAAAGATGGAAAATCCGTATGAATAGTGCATCTTCTTGTCCTTTTTCTATTAGTTGGGAAATATTTTTCAACAGATTTTGTGATTTCTTATTATCATGAAGTACATTGATTTTTCATTTCGAATTTTGTGACATACTATTATTTTTTTAGATCGACATGTTAGTATTTTTATTCAGTATGAATAAGGTTTGAAAATCTAGTTTTTCTCATGATTATTTTTTGTACCTTTTAATAGTTGCATCATCATCATGGTATAATTTAGAGGTTGATATCACTATCTATCTTTTCGGGTCGTGCACGGAGAAATTTCACTGATCGGTATACATACGATAGTTTACCCAAAAAAAAACATCCCTTCTAATAGGTACATTTTCCTTCATTTTGTCTCTAATCGTCTTCTCGTTCTTATTTTTCCGCCAAAACCCACTACTAAACTTGCTTAGATTGGAGTAGGAGGAGAATCAATGCTTCAGGCCTTTTCTCTCCTCTCGACACAGGAAGGGGCAACCCGCTAGGGTTCCTCCGCCGCTGCCGCTACCTCCCACTGGCACCCAGTTTATCAAGTTTGTGGACCACAGTTATTACAAGCGCGTCTACTATAAAAATAAAACTGAGAAGAATCAAAGTTTAAAATGCATAAGCTTCTTGCCCAAAGCTATAACGTATTTGGAAGGTCCATACTACTTTTTCATAATTTTGCATCGCTATGATGCTATTATTTGTAAACTAGCATGCTATACCGCGCTAAACGTCATATCGTTGGCGCTATTACCTTTTTTTTGTTGATGGGTGTGGAGTAAGCGTGCATATATAATGATGGTGTGTAATAAGCAAGTATAGGATGCAAACCTTGATTGTTAAACACAACTGACCATGCTTAAACATTTATCTGTTTCACTATATCATTTATTCTTGCTAAAATCCTTTATTTTTAGGCTATTTTGAAAACAATATTTTGAAATATAGCACGCTATTAGCACTCTATAGCGTGTATAGCGTCCGTAGAAGGTCCGCGCTAAAATAAATAGCACGCTATTTTTTCAATTGTTCTTGCCTCCTTCACCAACACACCAATTGTTGCCTTGTAAAAACTCGTAGTGTTCAAATCACACACCAGGTTTGTTGAATCAGAATCAAAAATTATATGGTTAGCACCAACTTTTATTGCCCATCAATGGCAGCTAGGCAAGCGACCGCTTTAGAATGAAGTGCACCCCTAAGGTGCACCAATTGTCTAGCGCCAACAGCAACAAAATCGCCCACCTGGTCGCAAATGATGTAACCCCAACCTCCATTCTTCGATCCTTGTTCTCCTATATTTGGTAGCCCTTTTTTCAACCATTCAAAAACGCAAGTTCAAAGTTTAAAGAAATAACTAAAAAAAATCTCTATCAACTTCAAAAAACTTGCAACCCAAAATATCGAGTATTTTGGGCTACATAAAGTAACAAAATCTGATATCTAAAGTTGCAGAGCACATATTCAATCATTTTTCCGTTCTTCTCTATTTGGTAGTCCTTTTTTAACCATTCAAAAACACAAGTTCAAAGTTAAAGAAAACTAAAAAAAATCTCTATCAACTTGAAGAACCCCCCCCCCCCCCCCAATAAGAAATATCAAGTATTTCGGGCTACACAAAAACAACAAAATCTAACATCTAAAGTAGTGAACAGAGCACATATTCAATTCTTCAAAATCTATCAGATTTTCTCATTTTTGTTGCCCCCAAAGTATAAGGTATTTTTGAGTGTGAATTTTTCATGTTGGTAGAGTACATAATTATCTACATGTGGAATTGTTTTTCATAATTTCTTTAAACTTTGTGTATTCAAAATTTTGTAAATAAAGTCCTACATATAGCTCGTCCTCTAAAGCGATTTTCTTGTTCAATCTGAGCATCTTAGTTTCTCACCTCTTTTGCTTCTGCTAACGATTTATCTTTGACTCGATATTTGTAGATTATGGATATATTGTGAGTCCACTTGATTTGTGAACATAACAATGCATATGTAATATTTTATCCACTCTAAATATGGTATATATAATGCTAATTGTTGTACTAGTTTGCAGGACTCCATGCAACAATGGGCAAAGCTACCATCCCTTTAGTTTGGGTGGCCGCCCATGCTTACTGACCATGCAATCCTTGCGGTATGTGATTATCTATAGCTATTTTGTACAGAGTTTGGTAGTTTAAACTCGTTTTCATAGGCTCCCAAAAGTTTTTGGTTTTCCATTACTTGCAATCCCTTTAAACTACCATATTTAGTTTCACCAATTACGTTCAATTTAACAACTTACATAGCTAGCTTTGACAAATTTTCATTAGTGCTTTAAAACACCTGAGAATAGTATATTATAACCCCTAACTTAACATGAAGTTCAAAAATAGCTAGTGTTACAAATACTATAGCATCTGACTATGTTATATTAGTACAATGTTACAAATACTATTTACCAAAAATATCGAAATTGGAATATGTTATAAGAGCGATGTCACACTAGACCCTTAGTTGTCATAGAGATGCACCTGGTATAGCGAACATCTCCTTATCCATCTCCATGCACGGTGACATGCTAGAACTTGGTGACATTGAGAATGCTAGGTTGATACCTCTCGTGAATGTCAATCTCGGTCTCATGGGTGATGAAGAATGACATCATCCTGCCAGATCAACGATGGCTAGGTTTCCATGGTAGATTTTTTATGGTTATGCACAATAACATATTTAATGATACCATGATACCAACCTCGAAAATTAGCGCCAATGATCACATAAAAATCTAGAAAAAAACACATTGGCAATGTATTATGAACTATGATGTAAAATTTGAATCAAAACCTAAATGTACATCAAGAGAAATAAAGAAGGATAATTCGTATGAATAGTGCACCTTTCTGTTGTTTTTATATTAGTTCGTAAGAGTTTTTAAACCGATTTGTGATTTCTTACTATCTATATTTCTTCATGATTATTTTATGTACCTTTTTTCCATACGCCTCCCACTAGAGCTGGGTTCATTATCGAAGGATAATAGAACAAGTGTCTTTAAGTTACAGCCAAGTATTACTAGCAAAGCAAGAGAAAAAACAACACTAAAAAGGCCCACCTACATCTAAACCAAGTTCAGAAACATGAACAACCCACAAACAAAGACCAGCTTTAACTTATTTCAGACCAAAAGAAAAAAATTGCAACACCCATCGGACCAACCAACATTGTCTTATTTTTTCACAGCAAAAGCTACGAGGACCTGACCGAGACTCTTTAATCTTTTTTATCAGCGGACTTGAATCCCTATGAAATCAATGTCCTCGTATTCTTCTCCATTTGTAACCCTCAGTGTCGATGCTCTCCTTGTCATCTCATGCACCGAGGACGATGTGCTCCTATAGTCTTCAAGCTCTTGTCTTGCTCATTTTAAGGCATGCCCAATATCAAATAAAAGCGTGCATATAACAAACTAATCCCACAGGGGGAATTTTTTGCCTTCAAAATAGACACGATTCTTAGTCTTCCACATAGCCCAACATAGAGCAGCAACACAAACAATGTGAAAAATTGATCCAAAGGGAAGAAATTTTACAATCCACCAAAAATACTAGGTAAAACAGGTTGGACTATCATGAGAACCAATAAAAAGTGCAAATCATACTTCAGATATAAACTGGGCAAGTAAAAAGCAAATGATTAATAGTTTCATCATGTGGTCGGAAACCAAACAAAACTGCCAACCCAATTTCTTTTTTTTCATATTAATTTTTGTTGCAATTGCCTTACGTCGTATAAGACAAAGCAAAATTTTGTTTTTTTAGGAATTTTGGCCTTCCAAAGATGTTTAAAAGTTCTATCAAGGCCCACATCAGCAAGTTCGTTAGATAAAGATTCGACTAAAAACTCCCGGATGTTGTATACCTCCATTTGGGTTTGTCTAGATCATTATTTAGACTCGCGTATAGTAGCTAGTAGATTTCTTAAAAAAATCCATTGATTAGCTAGCCGAGGAGTGATCCGGCATCTAAACGTTAAAAAGCATGCCACATCTGATACGTCTCTAATAGTGCCACTTTGCTGATTACAAATTTCATATAGTGCTTAGAATTTATCATAGAGGGAGAAACTCCCAAACCACTGGTCATGCCATAAGTCGGTTTCTCTTCCTCCACCTATCAACATAACCCTCCCATTCATATAGATTTTCTTGAGCTTCAGCAAGTCCTTCCATGCCACAATCATTTGGTTTCAATTTGACTATCCAAATCTCATGAGCAATTCCATATTTAGCTTTGATTATCCTCTACCAAACCCCATCTTCTGTTGGAGATATGCCCTAGAGGCAATAATAAATATAGTTATTATTATATCTTTGTGTTTATGATAAATGTTTACATTCATGCTATAATGGTATTAACCAGGAAACATTAATACTTGTGTGATTTGTAAACTAAATTAGAGTCCCTAGTAAAGCCTCTTCATAATACTAGCTTGTTGGTTAATAAATGATTGTGGTTTCCCTATCATGAATATTGAGATGTTGTTAACAACAAGATCATATCGTTAGGAGAATGGTATGATGGACATACTCCTATAGATAAGCGTAGCATAAAGATCAAGTCATTTTAATAGTTCAATTGCTATATGCCTTTCTGATACATAGTAATCTAATTCCTTCGACCATGAGATCATGCATATCACCATCACCGGAAGGATGCTTTGATGACATCAAACACCACACCGTAACTAGGTGGTTATAAAGGTGGCATTGAGTGTTCGGAAAGTATGGGTTGATACACATGAATCAAGAGTGGGATTTGTCCATCCATATGACGGATAGATATACTCTGGGCCCTCTCGGTGGAATGTCATCCAATTGGCTTGTAAGCATGTGACTGGCTCACAAGGGATCACATATCACGGGAACGAGAAAAGAGTACTTATCGATAACAAGGTTGAACTAGGTATGCAGAGATACCGACGATCAAAACCTCGGATAAGTAAACTATCGTGAGATAAAGGGAAATTGGTATCGCATGTAAGTGGTTCATTCGATCGCAAAGTAATCGTAGAAATATGTGGGAACCATATGAATTTCCAGATTCCTCTATTGGTTATTGTTCAGAGAAGTGTCTCGATCATGTCCGCATAATTCACGAACCGTAGGGAGACACACTTAAGGATTCGATGTTGTTGAGTAGTTATGGAATGATGAGTAAGAGACCGAATGTTGTTCGGAGTCTCGAATGGGATTCGGGATATCACGAGGAGATCCAGAATGGTCCGGAGAATAAGATTCATATAAGGAAAGTCCTGTTTCGGAGTCGGAGAATGATTCCGGTGTTTTCATCGGGAATGTTCTAGAAGGGTCCGAAAGGTCCGGCACTCCGGAGAGGAAGGGTACATGAATGTGTCATAACAAGTTGGAATGGTTGCATCATGTACTAGGTGTCATCGCTGAGCAAAATAAAGGGATAAATCAAATCCTAGTTTGAAAAGTCAAACGCCAATTTGAAAAGTCAAACGGCAAGTTTGCTTGGTGGAGGGAGAGTAGGAAACCTACTTGGGGAGGAGTTCCTCTCCTCCACCGCCGGCCTTGGAGGCCGAGTTGGGGGAGGACTCTCCTCCCCTGGCCGGCTCCCTCCCACCTATATAAGGAGGGGCAAGGGTGCCCCTCTAGACCTACACCTTGCCCCACTAAAACCCTAGCCCTAGCCGCCGGCCCCTCTTGCAGCCGCCGCCGCCCTAGGGCAAACCCTAGCCGCCGACTTGGGGCTCTCCCCTTGACCTAGCCGCCGCCCTATCCCTCTCTCCTTGGTGTGTCTAAACCCTAGATCACCGAGGCCTCTCTCATAGTCCACCATACTCGCTCCGGCTTAAGGCGAAGCCCTGCGAGATCTCCCCTCTACTTCCGGGACCACGCCGTGTGCTGTAGGAATCATGAGGAGAGTGCTACAACCTCCGCTGCCTGCTGGAACAAGGGAGAGGAAGGTCTTCATCGAGTACCGAACGTGTGACCGACTGCGGGAGCGCTGCCGGAACGCGGCGCCGAAAGGATCGTCTACACGATCTTGAGATCGGCAAGAGTACGACTACATCACCCACGAGAATCCGCTCTCGTTAAACACTTTAGAATCTTCGAGGGTGAGTTATTCTATCGACTCGTTGATACAATCTAGTAGATAGATCTTGGCTTGTTTGTTTGTATGCGATAGAAATTTTTTGTTTTCCATGCTACGAACCCCTACAGTGGTATCAGAGCCGTGTCTATATGTAGATCTGTTGCACGAGTAGAACACAATGGTCATTGTGGGAGGTGGTGCTTTTATTATCAATTGCTTCTTGTGTACTTTGCATCTTGCGGTATGATGGGATGAAGCGGCCCGGGCTAACCTTACATGACATCGTTCATGAGACTTGCTCCACGCTCAACATGCAACTTGTATTGCATAAGTGGCTTTGCGGGTGTCTGTCTCTCCCATTATAGTATAGATCCAATTTACAACGGGCACTTGATAGTTCAAACATCAACGTTGTGGTTCTTGTTCGTAAGTTAGATCGACACTTATTGAAAGCCCCAAACCACGTAAAACATGCAAATAAATTAGAGGCGTCTAACTTTGTTTTGCAGGGGTGTGATGTGATGTGATATGGCCATGATTTGATTATATTTGATGTATGCAATGATCCTTATTGTAAGTTGGCAACCGGCAGGAGCCATATGGTTGTCTTTAATTTCTGTTAAGACCTGCGTGTCTATTCAAAGTAGTTGTAATAGTTGAAGCTGGTGGACGACAACCATGGAGCAGCGTCATTGACCTTGATGCAATGCCGGTGATGATGGAGATCATGTTCGTGCTTGAAGATGGAGATCGGAAGCACATAGAAGAAAGGCCATATCATATCACATATTATGAATTGCATGTGATGTTAATCCTTTATACATCTTGTATTGCTTAGTTAACGACGGTAGCATTATAAGATGATCCCTCATGCACATAAATTTCAAGTTCTAAAGTGTTCATCTTTAGTAAGTACCGTTGCTAAAGCTTGTTGTTTCGAAGCACCACGTGATGATCGGGTGTGTTAGATTCTGCAAGTGTATACAACGTGAGCAAGCCAGATTTGCTCATGCGGAAGCTAAGGTTTGATCTTGACGAGACTAGCATGTACAGACATAGTCTCGGAACACGGATCACCGAAAGGTAAAGCATGAATCATATAGTAGATATGATGAACATGTCGATTGTTCGCCATTGAAACTACATCAACTCTCGTGATGATCGGTTTTGATGTGGTGGATTTGGTTCGTGTGATCACTAAAACGATGTGAGGGATATTGTTTTGAGTGGGAGTTCACCTAGATTAATTTAACTATTAATTAGAACTCAATTTGTCATAAACTTAGTCTAAATTATTGCAAATATGTTGTAGATCAATGGCGGCCCCTACCATCAATTTTAATGCGTTTCTACAGACAGAAAAGTTAAAAAACAATGGAAGCAACTTCGCGGATTGGTTCCGCAATTTGAGAATTGTCCTCAATTATCGTAATTTGACCTATGTGCTGGATGCACCGCTGGGTGACCCGCCTGCAGCTGATGCTACCGATGAAGTAAAGAATGTTTACCTCGCTCGGAAGAATCGGTACTCCACAGTTCAGTGTGCTATCTTGTATGGTTTGGAATCGGAGCTTCAGAAAAGGTTTGAGAATTCAGACCCACATGATATTGTCCGTGAACTCAAATTGATATTTGAGACTCACGCGGCAGTTGAGATCTATGAGGCTTCTGAAAAGTTCTTTAACTGCAAGATGGAAGAGGGCAGCTCCGTCAGTGAGCATGTGCTTAAGATGTATGGGCACGCAAACAAACTCCAAATCTTGGGTATAGTGATTCCTAATGCTTTGGGGATTTACCGTGTCCTCCAATCACTACCACCAAGTTACAAGAACTTTGTGATGAACTACAATATGCAAAGCATGAATAAGCAGTTGCTAGAACTCTTCTCCATGTTAAAATCTGCAGAAGTGGGGATCAAGAAAGAGCACCAAGTGTTGATGGTCAATAATACCACCAAATTCAAGAAAGGCAAGTCTAAGTAAAAGGGACACTTCAAGAAGGGTGGTAAGAAAGTTGCCGCACCGACGAAGAAGACCAAGGCTGGACCTAAGCCTGATACTGAGTGCTTTTACTACAAGGGAGAAGGTCACTGGAAGCGGAATTTCCCAAAGTACTTGGCGGATTTGAAGAACGGCAACATCAAGAAGAAAGGTATATCCGATATACATGTTATTGATGTGTATCTCACTAGTACTCGTATTAGTGCCTGGGTATTTGATACTGGTTCGGTTGCTCATATTTGTAACTCGAAACAGGTACTGCAGAATAAACGGAAGCTAGCGAAGAACGAGGTGACGATGCGCGTAGGAAATGGATCAAAGGTTGATGTGATCGCGGTCGGCACGCTACCTCTTCATCTACCATCGGGATTAGTTTTATACTTAAATAATTGTTATTTGGTGCCTGCGTTAAGCATGAACATTATATCGGGATCTTGTTTATTGCGAGACGGTTACTTGTTTAAGTCCGAGAATAATGGTTGTTCGATTTATATGAGTAATATGTTTTCTGCACATGCACCTTTGATAGATGGTCTATTCTTATTGAATCTCGATAGTGGAAATACACATATTAATAACATTGAAGCTAAACGTTTGAAATTGAGCGATAACTTGACCTATATGTGGCACTATCGTCTTGGTCACATTGGAGTGAAGCATATGGAGAAACTCCATTCCGATGGACTTCTTGAATCACTTGATTTCGAATCACTTGAAAGATGCGAAGCATGTCTGATGGGTAAAATGACTAAGACTCCATTTTTTGGTATGATGGAGCGAGCTACGGACTATTGGAAATCGTACATACCGATGTGTGTGGTCCAATGAGTGTAGCATCGCGCAGTGGTTATCGTTATGTTCTTACCTTCACGGATGACTTAAGTAGATATGGGTATATCTATTTCATGAAACATAAGTCCGAAACTTTCGAGAAGTTTAAGGAATTTCAAAGTGAGATGGAGAATCAACGTAATAAGAAGATTAAGTTTCTACGTTCTGATCGTGGAGGTGAATATCTAAGTTACGTGTTTGGCGAGCATTTGAAGAAATGCGGAATACTTTCACAATTGACACCGCCGGGAACACCACAGCGTAATGGTGTGTCCGAACGTCGTTATCGAACTCTCTTAGATATGGTTTGTTCTATGATGTCACTTACAGATTTACCACTATCATTTTGGGGTTATGCATTAGAAACAGCCGCATTCACTTTAAATAGGGCACCATCTAAATCCGTTGAAACGACACCATATGAATTATGGTTTGGGAAGAAACCTAAATTGTTGTTCCTTAAAGTTTGGGGTTGCGAAGCCTATGTAAAGAAGTTACAGCCGGACAAGCTTGAACCCAAAGTGGAAAAATGCGTCTTCATAGGATACCCAAAGGAAACTATTGGGTATACCTTCTATCATAGATCCGAAGGCAAAATCTTTGTTGCCAAGAATGGATCCTTTCTAGAGAAGGAATTTCTCTCGAAAGAAGTGACTGGAAGGAAAGTAGAACTCGACGAGGTTGTCGAACCTTCTCTCGAACTTGCGAGTAGCGCAGCACCGGAAGAAGTTCCTGTGGTGCCTGCACCAATAAGAGATGAAGCTAATGATGATGATCATGAAACTTCGGTTGTAGTTGCTACAGAACCTCGCAGGTCAATGAGAACTCGTACCACTCCTGATTGGTATGATCCCGTTATGAGTGTCATGTTGGTGGACAACACCGATGACCCTGCGACATATGAGGAAGCGATGATGAGCCCAGATTCCAATAAATGGCAAGAAGCCATGAAATCCGAGATTGGATCCATGTACGAAAACCAAGTATGGACTTTGGTGGACTTACCGGATGGCCGGAAGGCTGTCGAGAACAAATGGATTTTCAAGAAGAAAACAGATGCTGATGGTAATGTTACTGTCTATAAAGCTCGACTTGTCGCAAAAGGGTTTCGACAAATTCAAGGAGTTGACTACGATGAGACTTTCTCACCAGTAGCAAAGCTAAAGTCTGTGAGGATTTTGTTAGCAATCGCTGCATATTATGATTATGAGATATGGCAGATGGATGTCAAAACAGCATTCCTCAATGGAGACATTGATGAAGAGTTGTATATGATGCAACCCAAAGGTTTTGTCGATCCTAAAGATGCTAACAAGGTATGCAAACTTCAACGGTCCATATATAGGTTGAAGCAAGCATCCCGAAGTTGGAATCAACGTTTTGATAAAGTAATCAAAAGTTTTGGTTTTATACAAACTTATGGAGAAGCTTGTATTTACAAGAAAGTGAGTGGGAGCTCTGTAGCATTCTTAATACTATATGTAGATGACATATTGTTGATTGGGAATGATGTAGACCTTCTTAATAGTGTCAAGAATATTTGAATAATAGTTTTTCAATGAAAGATCTTGGCGAAGCAGCTTACATATTAGGCATAAAGATTTATAGAGATAGATCGAGACGCCTAATATCATTGTCACAAAGTACATATTTGGACAAAGTTCTAAAGAGGTTTGGAATGGAAGATAGCAAGAAAGGGTTCTTGCCCATGTTGCCCAATACGACCTTGAGTAAAACTCAAAGTCCAGCAACGGCAGAAGATAGAGAAAGGATGAGTAAGACTCCCTATGCCTCAGCCATAGGATCTCTAATGTATGTCGTGCTATGTACTAGACCCGACATTGCATATGTTGTTAGTTTGACTAGCAGATATCAAAGTGATCCGGGAGTGGATCATTGGACAGCGGTCAAAAACATCCTTAAGTACTTAAGAAGAACTAAGGATATGGTTCTTTCTTATGGAGGTGATGAACAGCTCGTTGTTAATGGTTACACCGATGCTAGTTGGAACACCGATCCGGATGATTCTAAATCTCAATCTAGATACGTATTTACTTTGAATGGTGCAGCAGTTAGCTGGAGGAGTGCAAAGCAAAGCGTTGTGGCGATATCTTCAACTGAATCGGAATACATAGCTGCTTCGGAGGCTTCACAAGAAGCGATATGGATGAATAAGTTCATTACATAGCTCGGTGTGGTTCCAAGTGCGCTGGACCCAATGTCTATCTACTGTGATAACATGGACGCCATAGCCAATGCGCAAGAACCAAGGTCACACAAGAAGCTGAAGCATATCAAGCTACGTTTTCACGCTATTCGAGAACATGTCCAAGATGGTGACATAAAGATTTGCAAAGTACACACAGATCTGAATGTGGCGGATCCGTTGACTAAACCTCTCCCGAGGGAAAAACATGACCAACACCAAACTGCCATGGGTGTTCGGTATATTACCATGTAATCTAGATTAGTTGACTCTAGTGCAAGTGGGAGACTGTTGGAGATATGCCCTAGAGGCAATAATAAATATAGTTATTATTATATCTTTGTGTTTATGATAAATGTTTACATTCATGCTATAATGGTATTAACCAGGAATCATTAATACTTGTGTGATTTGTAAACTAAATTAGAGTCCCTAGTAAAGCCTCTTCATAATACTAGCTTGTTGGTTAATAAATGATTGTGGTTTCCCTATCATGAACATTGAGATGTTGTTAACAACAAGATCATATCGTTAGGAGAATGGTATGATGGACATACTCCTATAGATAAGCGTAGCATAAAGATCAAGTCATTTTAATAGTTCAATTGTTATATGCTTTCTGATACATAGTAACCTAATTCCTTCGACCATGAGATCATGCATATCACCATCACCGGAAGGATGCTTTGATGACATCAAACACCACACCGTAACTGGGTGGTTATAAAGGTGGCATTGAGTGTTCGGAAAGTATGGGTTGAGACACATGAATCAAGAGTGGGATTTGTCCATCCATATGACGGATAGATATACTCTGGGCCCTCTCGGTGGAATGTCATCCAATTGGCTTGCAAGCATGTGACTAGCTCACAAGGGATCACATATCACGGGAACGAGAAAAGAGTACTTATCGGTAACAAGGTTGAACTAGGTATGCAGAGATACCGACGATTAAAACCTCGGATAAGTAAACTATCGTGAGACAAAGGGAAATTGGTATCGCATGTAAGTGGTTCATTCGATCGCAAAGTAATCGTAGAAATATGTGGGAACCATATGAATTTCCAGATTCCTCTATTGGTTATTGTTCGGAGAAGTGTCTCGATCATGTCCGCATAATTCACGAACCGTAGGGAGACACACTTAAGGATTCGATGTTGTTGAGTAGTTATGGAATGATGAGTAAGAGACCGAATGTTGTTCGGAGTCTCGAATGGGATTCGGGATATCACGAGGAGATCCGGAATGGTCCGGAGAATAAGATTCATATAAGGAAAGTCCTGTTTCGGAGTCGGAGAATGATTCCGGTGTTTTCATCGGGAATGTTCTAGAAGGGTCCGAAAACCTACTTAGGGAGGAGTTCCTCTCCCTCCACCGCCGGCCTTGGAGGCCGAGTTGGGGGAGGACTCTCCTCCCCTGGCCGGCGCCCTCCCACCTATATAAGGAGGGGCAAGGGTGCCCCTCTAGACCTACACCTTGCCCCACTAAAACCCTAGCCCTAGCCGCCGGCCCCTCTTGCAGCCGCCGCCGCCCTAGGGCAAACCCTAGCCGCCGACTTGGGGCTCTCTCTTGCCCTAGCCGCCGCCCTAGCCCTCTCTCCTTGGTGTGTCTAAACCCTAGATCACCGATGCCTCTCTCATAGTCCACCATACTCGCTCCGGCTTAACGCGAAGCCCTGCGAGATCTCCCCTCTACTTCCGGTACCACGCCGTTGTGCTGCCGGAATCACGAGGAGAGTGCTACAACCTCCGCTGCCTGCTAGAACAAGGGAGAGGAAGGTCTTCATCGAGTATCGAACATGTGACCGACTGCGGGAGCGCTGCCGGAACGCGGCGCCGAAAGGATCGTCTACACGATCTTGAGATCGGCAAGAGTACAACTACATCACCCACGAGAATCCGCTCTCGCTAAACACTTTGGAATCTTCGAGGGTGATTTATTCTATCGACTCGTTGCTACAATCTAGTAGATAGATCTTGGCTTGTTTGTTTGTATGCGGTAGAAATTTTTTGTTTTCCATGCTACGAACCCCTACATCTTCAGACTCCAACTTTCACCACCAATTTGCACATGAGGCCAATGTTAAATAACTTCAAATTCTTGATACCCAAACCTCCTTTATTACTAGATCTACAAATAACAACCCATTTTACCATATAATAATTCCTTTTGTCTTTTTGTACCCACCAAAAGAACATTATGATGATTTTAGTGGAACTTTCAAGGTTAGTATCATCCATAAGGTACATTTACATATGGTAAATGAGAAAGCTGCTCAAAGATGATTGTATCAAAGTATATCTCCCACCAATTGATGAGAATTACCAACCCAACCATCTAGTTTTTTAGATTATAAGAGAGGGGTTGCAGATCAACCACATGTAATCTGGAGCCACACACAAAAACTCCTAGATATTTGATAGGCCATTTACTAAGCTGACAACCAAGCATATCAATCATATCTTAAAACTTTATCACTATCCTCAGTTACCATCATAAGCTCATTCTTATTAAAATTGATCTTTAGCCCACACATTGCCTCAAACATATAGAGAATGAGTTTAGTATGAACTAACTATTCCAAATTGTTCTTAATCAACATCATAGTGTCATGAACATATATACTGCAGGATGGCAACCCTTTATCAATTAGGTGAGGCACTAAACTAGTCAGAAGATCGATCATTATATTGGGCTAGAGAAATCATTTTAGTAAGACCTTATGCAGCCAAATTAAGAAGGAAGGGAGAAAAAGGGCCACCTCTCTATGGAACTCCAAAATCTTTACCCATCTTATTATTAATCTTAACACACAAAGTACCATTTCTAACAATAACCTCCACAATATTACAAAAAAATCACTAAATCCTTTTTTAGATATACATTTCAGAAGGTAATCCCAATCTACCTTATCATATGCTTTTTCAAAATCATTTTTTATAACAACCCCCTATAGTTTTTTATTTTTAGATTCATGTAAGATCTCATGCAAAGTCATAACCCCATACATAATGTTTCTTCCCTTAATAAAGGCAATGTCACACTTAGAAATTAACTTGTCCATAAAGGGGCCCACACTAATAGTAGTTACTTTATTTATCATCTTATAAAGAACTTGTAACTTACAAATAGGCCTATATTTAGCAATGACATCAGCATTAGGAGCCTTCTGCGGAAGGATGATCATGCAAAGTTGATCCCATACAAGTCCAAAGTGCTAGAATGTAAATCCTCAAATAAAGGCATGATGTCAAACTTAATAGTAGGCCAAAAAGACTGACAGAACTCTATAGGAACTCCATCAGGGCGAGGGGCTTTATTTTAACCATAAGATTCAAATAATTTTTAACTTTCTCCTCAGAAAAAGGTCTATCTAAAGGTTCATTATCTTGAGGGGGTAACTTTTCCTTATTATACCAAAGAGAAGAATCCAGTCCTAACAAGTTTCATTTCCTCTATCCAAAAAGAGTCTTATAATAATTAGTGGCATGAGAAAGGAGATCAGAGGTCCCCTAAATCACCAGGTTAATATGCCTAAGAGAATACATGTAAAATTATCTTCTCCTGCCATTAGCACCCATATGGAAGTATGTAATGTTATTATCGCCCTATAAAACCCACTTTTCACTAGTTCTACTAAACCAAAACCTATCTTCCTCACCATAAATCTGCATGAGTTTAAATTAAATGAATCTTCTCCTCTGGAATTGTTCACCGGATAACACATGATCTTCCTCCCATAACTCCAAACTTTATAGTTTCTCCATAAGATCTTTTTTATTTGGTGAATTGACCTATGATATTTGTTCCCCGACCTTTTAGATTATTTTTCACATTATTCAGCTTTTATCGAACTCTACTAGTATTATCATGTGCATTAACAGAGGAATTCTATGTTTTTCAACTCTAGAGTCAAAATCGGGAGGGTGCCACCAGGATTTCTCAAACCTAAACTCTTTTGATTTCACTTCCATGACTCACAAGTATGAACCACTAAGGGGTTATGATCATACATAACTCTAGGATTTTTTTTGACTTGAGTAAGAGGAAATAAAGATTCCCACTCAGCATTCACCAAAATTCTATCAATTTTTTTTAAGAGTAGGGATTTTTTATTTTTAGAACAAGTATATTTCCCGAGATTGATTTCCTAGAGAGCATTAGTGTTTATGATTGAGTTAAACAGATTAGAGAATTTCAAACTTCCCCTTTTTTATTCTTCTCATTTGCAAAACAAAAAATGATAAAGTCTCCTCCAATTATGATAACTAAATCATCACAAATGCTGGCAAACTCTGTAAGAATATATTCCTTATCCTGAACTTGAACAGCCCTATAAATAACAATTAAGAACATTTCCTTTTTAATTTTTTTATCAAGGACTTTTGCTTTAATAAATTACATGTTGGTTTGCACATTATTAACCCTAAATTTGGAGGATTTAAGGCCACACATAATAACTAAGAACACTCCACGGAGGGAGAACACAACCAAGTAAAACAATTATCAGAATCAAACTTTCTATAAATAGAGATATCAACAGTCCTCTTCATAGTTTCTTGGAGACCAATGAAACAAAATTCACTTATTAAGTGTTTTAGACAAAAAGTAAATCCTTTCTTACCCACACCTCTACAATTCATGATAAGACCTATCATTTAAATTTATTATTTTTGGTCCTGAGTCTAGGCCCCGGCAAAATATCACTCAACGGGTGGTTTTTTGCTTGTCCTACATGAGGGAACAGTACCACCAAGGGATACCCAAAGAGAAATTCTTTTGTTACGAGATTTTTTTCTCAAATTCTTCCTAGTCTTTTTTGACACAACAGGGGTGAAATCATCTTCCTCATAAGCATCTGTTTTATCAACCATATCTTCCTCACCAGAGTTACTAACTCAAACAACAGGGTCCTTCACAACAATAACAGGGTTTTTGCAATTAATCGTCGGTACTAACTTTGACAGATTCTGCCTTAGAAGAAGAGCTAGCAGTTTTGTTAATTAAACTCTCCCTAGCATTTCATAAATCTTTAAGCAAATGAACAGTTACAAGTAGCATGTTTTTAATACCAACTCCAATTTTGAAAGCTTTATGAATAATATCGTTATCACCCAACATATAAAAGGGATTAGCAGATTTGATTAATGTTTACCTTCGTTATCTCTGGCACTCCTGTAGTTCATTGCCCTGGTAAGTACCGGTACATTTGAAGTCCTAGTATCCTGAATCCATGCGTTGTTCTTTACTAAAAGAAGTTGTTCATGGTATGGATAGTTGACATAGATGGCCTATCTACAGGAGAAGCACTAAATTTTCATGCTCCGAGGACATCTCAGTGATACGAACAACAAATGATTGAACAATGTGAGACTGTGAGAATTCATCAGAGACACCGTCATCATCATTAGAAGATTCCTTGCTGGATTCCGTGGCACTGTCTTGTGGAGATTCCACCACATGATCAAGATTTGCACCAGATAGGCTTTTAAGATGGTGTCTCCATTCATATTTTTTGTCATTGTTTGATTCAAGCAATTGTTTAAGAAACTCTTCATAACTACCTTCGTTCTGTAACTTTTAATAGTTGGTATCATGGTATTATTTGAAGGTTGGTATCACTATCTATCTTCTCGGTTGGTGCACTGAAGGGTATACATATGCAAAGAGTTTACCCAAAAAAAGACATTCCTTCATTTTTTTTAAGGAAAAAAGACATTCCTTCTAATACCTACCGTCTCCTTCCTTTTGCCCTCTAATCGTCTTCTCATTCTTATTTTGCCGCCAAAATCCACCACTAAACTTTGCTCCATTTGGAGTAGGAGGAGAATCACTGGTTCAGGCTCCTTCCCTCCGCTCGACACAGGGAGGGGCGACCCGCTAGGGTTCCTGCGCCGCCGCCATTACCTCCCGCCGGCCGGAAGCGAGGTCCCTCCTCCTACCCTGCCGCCAGGCCACGTCAAAGACGACCTCCCTCCGAGCCGTCTCCGTCTAGCTCCGCCGGTGCCTCTCCCCTCCATCCCGAACCACAACCGCACCGGCGATCTGTTGAACGGTGAGTTGATTTCTGCGGTTTCGATCACACAATGTTGCCTATCATTCGTTTCCCCTTTCGTCTGCACCATTTCCTAACCCGCGCCGTGCGCGCTTAGTCTCCAGATCCAGCAAAAGGCTTTCCCTTTTTTACTCCCTGGTTCGCTCGACTTATTCTGCCTAGATGGATGATCAGGTCAGTGCGTGTGACGGTCTCCATCTACTACTTACATTTGTCCTAACTAATTTCGTGCTCTGATCTGTGGTACTCTTCTCTGCTTCTCTGTCCAGACTGAAGTCGTCCGCAAGTCCATCGTGCGGATCTGCCTCAAGTGGCCAAACCCGGGCAAGACGACGGAGATACTGACCGCCGTTCTCTGTGGCGTCATCGTCTCGATCAAGGACGACGGATCTTGCCTCGTGCTCGCAGACCCCAGCTTGTTCCGCAAAGGGGATCGCCCCTTCGTCGCGAATCTACCGATTCCTGGGGGGTGCGATGCCATGCCAGTGGTTCCACCTGCCAAGGTTTTGGGTCTGGACTTCTGTGGATTGGTTCTCCAGTTGCGAGGTAATGACTATGTACAGCAGGTTAAGTTCGAGACCGAAGGTGTTCGAACAGGAGATCGCGTGTGGGTTTTTGAATTTCCGAACCGGGATTTCTTCACGCCGGCTGCTTACAATCCAGGATACGTTCGGTAAGCTTTAAATCTGTCAATGTCATCAAATTATTCAACATCGCATTTTTTTATGTGCCATCCGATTAGGTTGCTTTAAGATTGTTGTGTTGTTGTCTTTTTTATTTTGGGTTGTCCTGATTTGATGCGTGTTGGGCTGTTTTTGGACTGACGCGGTGCTTGGTGGCCAGTTGTACTGACCCACTGCTGTAAGTGAGTCTAGGATGGGCTTGTTGCAAAATTTCCTTTTCTTTTTTTAGCTGCTTGTTGTATCGTTAAGTTAAGTGATGATGGAAATATGTGAGTTGAATTTTTTTTCTATTTTTTTAAAGGCAAATATTTTTTTGTTTTTTATGGATTGTTTAAAATAGATTTGTGGATGTGGTTGTCTTGAATAAAGGCAAGAATAATTTTACGTAGTTGACTTTTTGTCATCCACATATTTTTTCCTTTTGTTCCAACAAAGCCGGTTTGTCTTTTATTTAGGAGTGGTCATGCCGGATTGTGTGGATGATGTGGTCATGCGGTAGGATTGTTTCATCATGCGGGGAGTGGCTGATCTAGGACAATTATTAGATTGCCTAATTTAGGACTATTATTCTCAATCTTTCATTTCGCCAAAAAGTGGATATAGCGGTACCGTTTATCGTGTTCATGTTCTTTAGATAAATTACAAGTAGAGGAGATCGATTTCATAATATCAAGCCGCGATAGCTTTTGAGAAATTGTTGTAGAGTTCGCCACGTATTATCATAATTTTGTTTTATTACTTTTTTTAGTTCTGATAAATTAGGAGATTTTTGACATATTTTTTATTTTGTTTTAACTGGTGCTTCCAAAATTTACAAGGCATGGATGCTAAATCTTACATAGTATGCTCGCAACCTTCAAACATTTGTCGCCGTTCTAGGCGAAGCAGTCTGCAATTTTTGGTGATAATGACAAAAACAAATTTTCATATGAGAGTTGTATGTATACATTTTAATCATTTATATACTTGTTGTTCTAAATAGAAATTTAACTATTTATGTCAAATTTTAAATAATTTTAATTATTCGTATCAATTTTTTTGACAGAATGAACCTTGTCGTTTCTACGCAACATTGGACATGTTATGTCCTAATAAATGGTTGAAAGCAAAGAGTGAAATACGAGACGGTTCTTGGGGTGGAATGGATTTAGTGACTACCCACCATATTTGTCTACGTATGTATGATAGCAAATTTTTTATGTGTAGACCATATTGGACATCTCTAATTGAAGTTTTGAGGTTGAGATACAAGATAACTTTTACATTCAATGAACAATAAAATTTGTTTGATATACATGTTATATCTTATAATGGTGATGACAAATTTTTAAAAGCATATCCTGGTATGATTTTTGATTTTGTATTTGATATATTATTATTGTTTGAGTATTTTAAATAGATATTCACTTCTTTTTAATAGAATGTGAAGGTTTTCCCCAAAGCCTAGAATATGTACTCGAGAAGGCAATTTTCACAAATATAATTGATATCATCCAATAAGAAATGAATGGGGTTGTTCTAGGTATAAAACACCTTATGAAATCATAGAACTATAATGTCGATTACCCAAAATTCTATATTCACAGGATTGACAATGATGATCAATATCGCTTAGTTATTTTTTTTATACATGTATTTTAAATTTAAACTTTTTAATTATAAGTAATTTTTGTGTATTTAACTTTTGTTTGACTTTTTGTCTATTAGGATATACCCATTGATATTTTTCATTTTGAATACCAAGCTCCAAGGAGAGGCCAAGCTATGTACTACCGTGGTGATTATGTCTTGAACGTATCATATACAGGACGTTGTGGAGGGTACATGAGGTTTGATGATAACTAGAATGAATTACGTAGTATCAAAGATATAAATGTTGGGGATCTCGTTGTTCGCTATTGTAGACATGAAGAATGAAGATTTTAACGTATGGATGAGATCTGAATGGATTAGCCTTGACTTCTTTTTAGTTGACGGCTAGGATTAGTAAAACAAGATAACATTCTATTCTATTATTTGTTTCCTCTTTGATGTAATAAGTTGTTTCATTTTACAATGTGTTGTAGTTTATGTTTGTGACTAATGACAACTTGCATTGTAAATAAGAACTTTTTAAAATTTCATTATGAGTTGTATATTGAATTGAACCTTGACTTTTTATAGTAGTTGCATGTTGACTTGAAACTTGCTTTTCTTGTGGGAATGGGGAGGGGGTGTGAGAGTTGCATGTAGTAGGTTTGTTACTGATAATTTTGAATATGAGTTGCATGTGGACTTGAAACTGGATTTTGTCATGGGACAAGCGGTGAGTTGCATATTGGCATGCAACTGGGTATTCTCGGGAGGAAGGAGATATAGGGTGGGTTGCAAGTAGTTTTGTAACTAAGACTTTATGCATTTCGAATATGAGTTGCATGTGGACTAGAAATTGACTTTTTTGTCGTGGGACAAGGAGTGAGTTGCATGTTGATATGCAACTAGGTATTCTCAGGAGGAGGGGGATACAAGGTGAGTTGCAAGTAGATTTATAACTGGCATTTTTAGCATTTCAAATATGAGTTGCATGTGGACTTGAAACTAGCTTTTCTTGTGGGACGAGGCGCGACTTGCATGTCGACATGCAACTAGGTATTCTCAGGAGGAAGGGGATATAAGGTGTGTTGCAAGTTGGTTTGTAACTAAGACTTTTTGCATTTCAAATATGAGTTGCATGTGTACTTGAAACTGGCTTTTCTCGTGGGACAAGGAGTGAGTTGCATGCAGATTTGTAACTGAGATTTTTTTTGCATTTTGAATATGAGTTGCATGTGGACTTGAAACTGCCTTTTCTTGTGGGACAAGGGGTGATTTGCATATCGGCATGCAACTGGATATTCTCAGGAGGAAGGGGATACATGGTGAGTTGCAAGTAGGTTTGTAACTGAGATCTTTTGTATTTTGAATATGAGTTGCATGTGGACTTGAAACTGGATTTTTTCTCATGAGACAAGGGCTGAGTTGCATGTCAACATGCAAATGGGTATTCTCAGGAGGAGGGGGATACATGGTGAGTTGCAAGTAGGTTTGTAAATGAGATTTTGTGCCTTTCGGATATGAGTTGCATGTGGTTTTGAGATTGACTTTTTCTCGTGGGACAAGGGGTGAGTTGCATGCAACTGGGTATTCTTGGGAGGAAGGGGATACATGGTGAGTTGCAATTAGGTTTGTAACTAAGAATTTTTGCATTTTAAATATGAGTTGCATGTGGATTTGAAACTGGTTTTTCTCGTGGGACAAGGTGTGGACTTGTGGTAGAGTTGAAAGTAAGTTTGTAAGTGAGATTTTTTGGTTTTCATATGACTCGCGTGTGGAATTGAAACTAGCTTTTTCTCGAAATCCCCAACGAGTTGCATGTACACTTAAAACTGGCTTTTCTTAGAGAAGGGGTTTGCATGTAGACTTAAAAGTTGATTTTATCGTGGGAGGGGAGGACAGTGTGGTAGTTGCAAATAGGTTTGTAACTAATAATTTTTTGTTTTCATACGAGTTACATGTCGTATTGAAACTGGGTTTTATTAAGGGGAATGGGATGAGGGTGAAAGAGTTGGAGAGTTGGTCCAGTGTTGTCAATTTTAGTAAATAGATTTGTAATTTGTGTTTTGTTTTAGGATTGATCTAGTGTTATATTTCAAGTTTTCGACTTAATGAAACAAGGAAACAAAACTTCAATTTTCAATTAAACAAATATTTAATAATAAAATATACTCACGGATGCATATTTTAAAATCACTTCTAATTTTTGCAATTTAAATTTTTTAATTTATTTAACATTTTCTATTTAAAAAAATTCAGGTTTAGAATATTACCATAGGTTAATTTTTAATTAATACATATGTCTGATATAACAATTTAGAAGAATATTATAGAATATTTTTTATATTTTTTATTTCTAAATTGAAACATCACTGTTTATATTTTGTGTAGTAGACATACATAGCGGCTACCCAACAAAAGGACCCAAATTAATGTCAAGTGGGACCACTAATATAATCCCATTAGCCTTTCCCTTCCCGTTAAGACGGTCGTTACCTTTTTCCTCCCCGTACTTGACTCTTCTAGCATAGCTTTAGAAGGATTTTTTGAAGAGTGCTGCTCGAGGAGAACACTAGGAAGTAGAAAAGAGAAATCACCGGCGGAGCGGGTTTAGGAAGACTGTGAAGCGCACGGAGCCACGGAGTGGTGGTCTATCCCGTTGGGTTGTCGCTGCTCTGTGCGTGTACTCATACGCCTACCACCGCGGTGAAGAATCGACGGTACTTCATATCCACTGCTACCTTTTTCTGCCTATTTTGAATCTCCTGGTGCTCGATTTGCATGTGAGGAATAAGCTTGTGAGCAGATAAGTATCCTACTATTGCTTGTTCTGCAGGTCCTATCCCGCGAGGCCGTCGCCGAGTCAATCGACGGTACTTCGTGTCCATGTTGTGAATCTCCTTGTGGTTGATTTTTTTAGTACGAGTTGCATCCTTTTTTAGGATTTGATCCTTCATGCTGAATGACAAGAGGAAGCATAAAGGTTTTTCCTAATGAACATTTTTTAATCTTGTAAATCGTAAACATGAATCTATTTTTAATGTGAGCGTGCTATTCGCTAGGAGCTAGCTAGCTCACTAACTGAAACAAACGTGAACATGGAGTATGCGATACGACCATGTAGTGTCCCGCTGGGCAGTGGACCAGGCCCACGTACGGAAAAACTCGAGCGAGGCACACTGGCGTGAGCGAGCGAGCATATGGCTCATGTGAAGCGAGACACAACAACAAATAACAGAGGTCTAACAAAACAACACCACAACCGGTAGCCCAACAAGATACAACAAATGTCCAACGAGAAAACCGAGACTTTAGGAAGCAGACGACGGGATGAAAAGTTTTTGGCTGACGTCAGTCGACTGTGTCGTAGCTACGTCTCAGCTGACTGCGCCGTAGAGACTCCCTTTTTTTATAGCTCTAATGATCTGTTTGTTATGAGCAGAGATGGAGATGACTGGGCAACATTCGAATTTGAAGCTACTTTCAGTTCATATGGTTATTCAGGAGCGTCTATATTCAACGATTGTCATAATTGCGACAAGAAGATAACGAAGAACGAAAACGAAAAACACAGCAAGGGGACACAGATTTAACGTGAAAAAACCTGTCCAACAAAAAGAGAAAAAACCACGGGCGCCAGCCAGTGAAACTTCACTATATCGAGGAGTTTTTACAAACACCGGGAATTTCACAGATGCAACTCTTTCCAACTGGCGGCTTACAATGGGTTTATATATGGAAACCTAGGTCTTCGACGATCCGTACCGTACCGCGGGGGCTGTCGCCCTCCCGCACCCCCCACAGACGTCCCTGTTGGGCACGGAGTGAGCCAACTTTAGACTCATTACTCTCGGCCCAAGCCTCCGGCGACGGGCCTTGCTCCACTCGTCAGAAGTAGGCCTATACTTTGTAGAATTTGGATCAACATATAACAACGATGTTGGGATATCATATGAGGATGGGGATGCACGGTCTGTGAGTTTCCTAAAAGATGTCGTGTTTAGCGGAGCATAAATCAGGAGGTACAACTGTGGCGTACTCTACTTGACTAAAATACTGAAATTCAAATGAGTTACATCAGCCATGCCTTCAAAAATTAAGTCACATATCTATATGATACTACATATATAATGAGCACTATATGCTGACTTATAGTTTTAGTTGTTCCACACTTGATTTTATTAATCTGGCAACAAATTTTGCTTACATTTTCTTTATTTCTTTTCTCTAGTCTCTTGGGTAGTGTTTGCTATATACTAATGAAAGGAAACCCAATCCCGACCTGTTGTAATAGTGTCGAATATGTGTATAGGCTACAGTTGGACTTGGACTGTGCGGTAGGGTTAGGTGTTTGAGTCGGACACTTGTAACCTGGCCTATTATATAAAGGCACCGGGAGTAGCCAAAATAGACTAGACGCAAGACAGGTTAGACACAAGATCGGGTTTCGGGACGGTCCGATGCCCGTAGATCTGATGTGTCTGTACACCGTGACGGGCTTGTCGTCGACGGTACTCTGATTATAGTACCAGGGGAGGAGCGCCCGTAAAGCATGCCCCGCAGATGTAGGCTTTGTCGAACTGCGTTACCAAACGTCGTCTTCTCCGTCTACTTTCTGCAATGATCTAATCGCGTATATTGCTAACAAGTGGTATCAGAGCCATCAGGTTACAAGATCGGATTCATGGTGCGGATGATCGTAGAGGAAGGCGAGTCGATGGAGTTTTTGATGGGTGGCGGGCTTCTGTCGAGCGGAGGACAGAGCGAAGCGAGGTTCCTTACACGGCGGAACACCATCAACAAAGGACGACATTGATCGCGGGCGTGACGACGCGAGGCAGCCATGTCGTCGAAGCAGATCCGATTGGCAGGCACCGTCGGTTGGATAGCTTGACACGCAAGTTGGGGGAGATCGTACCGACTGAGGCGGTGCAACAGGTTCGAGCGGTCAGACTGGCTGGTTCAACCGGAGAGGCTGGCTCGACGAAAGGAGACCAGGTGCAATACGGCAAGAACCCGACGTGTTCTGATGTCGTGACGGTTATGGTCTCTGAGGCACGTAAACAGACGTGCGGGTGTGGACTCTAAGATTCGGAATATCCGGTGGAGTCCAACACGGTTTCAATTCGACATGGCGTGAACCGACTCTATTATGGTGTACACACGGAACAAGGAAGGCCGAGTTGGATGACGCAAGGCGTGGCTTGGAGCTTAGAAAAGAGAGTCACGTACGGTTCGGTTTGAAGGTGGAGATAGATCCGAACTATCTCGAGGTCAATAAAAGGAGGGCTGAGGAGGCAACGGAGAGCTCACAAGTTGCTTTGCCCTAAGTTCGAGCACGGAATTTTGGAGGCGAGGCGGCGCACGCGAGAAGGCTTTGCTGAACCGAAGGAGAGGCTCTGGTCGGTTGGATCGTCCTGACCTAAACGATCTGATCGGTGGCTGTTCGTGGGAGAGCAGCGGGAGGACGCGATGTCTTCCACCAGGTTCGAGGTGACGAAGTTCGATGGTACGGGCAACTTCCTGCTTTGGCAGTCGAGGGTCAAGGATTTGCTGGGGCAGCAGGGACTCCTGAGGACAATCAAGACTGATGCGGTGAAGCCTGCCAAGTTGGACGCTGATGACTGGGCTGAGATGCAAATCAGGGCGGCCAGTACTATAAGGCTGAGCCTAACTGATCAGGTCATGTACCATGTGATGAACGAGGAGTCGCCGAGTGCAATCTGGAAGACGTTGGAGGATCAGTTCCTGGACAAGACCGCGCCCAATAAGTTGTATCTGAAGCAAGAACTGTACGGGATGAGGATGCAAGAAGGAGCGAACCTTACTGAACACATCAATACCTTCAATCGTGTGGTCTCGGATCTGGAGAGGATTGGGTCCAAGGTGGAGGACGAGGACAAGGCTTTGCTCATGCTTGTTTCATTGCCAAAATTCTACAAGAGTTTGATGGTTACCCTGACATACGGCAAGTCAAGCATCACTTCAAGCGAGGTACAAACTGCGCTGTTATCATATGATCAACGTGAAAAAAAGACTTCCGAAGAAAGTACTTCCGCTGGTGCTAGCGATGGACAAGGGTTGGTGGTCAAGGGCAATCATGGTGGAAAGGGCAAGAAAAAGAAGGGAAAGCCACAGTGCATCATTGTAAGGAGTGGGGTCATATCAGGAGGTTTTGTCCAACGTATAAGGCTGATGGAGTTGCAAATATTGCTGCTAAATCTGCAGCTGATTCTGATAGTAAAGTTCTAGCTTTGGTAAGCGAATTGTTTGATGAGGTGTGGATGTTGGATTCAGAGAGCTCTTATCATGTGACGTCTAACAAGGAGTGGTGTTCTCTACCTACAAGTCTGGTGATTTTGGAGCTGTCTATCAAGTCGATGGTGCGCCTCAGCGCATCATGGGCATGGGAGATATCAAAATCAAGTCTAAAGATGGTGGTGAAATGGTGCTCCAGGATGTTAGATATGTGCCAAGGGCTTGCAAGAATCTAATCTCACTGGAAGAACTCCATGACAACGGTTATACCTATCGTGTTGACAGGGACAAGTTGTCTATGCGGGTCAAGAAGAACAAGAAGCTGGTGCTAAAAGTCAGAAGGACTAGGAATAACCTGTACAAGGTGCGTGTGAGCATCGTTCCAGGTGGAGCTGAAGAGGAGCACGATGAGGCGGCAGGATTAGCTGGGGCGACTGGGTCCGATGAGGGCTCGAACGACGGCTCATGCAAGTGAGCAACAAGAAAACCAAGTTCAACATACACTGAGATATTCGCGCGAAGACGGCGGTTTCATTGGCGACATATTCGCCAAGGTGGAGATTGTTGTAATAGTGTCGAATATGTGTATAGGCTACAGTTGGACTTGGACTGTGCGATAGGGTTAGGTGTTTGAGTCGGACACTTGTAACCTGACCTATTATATAAAGTCACCGGGTCTAGCCAAAATAGACTAGACGTAAGACAGGTTAGACACAAGATCGAGTTTCGGGACGGTCCGGTGCCCGTAGATCTGATGTGTCTGTACACCGTGACGGGCTTGTCGTCGACGGTACTCTGATTATAGTACCAGGGGAGGAGCGCCCGTAAAGCATGCTCCGCAGGTGTAGGCTTTGCCGAACTGCGTTACCAAACGTTGTCTTCTCTGTCTACTTTCTGCAATGATCTAATCGCGTATATTACTAACGAGACCGAAGACCCGGTCTTGCCCGACCGATCAGTCCTGCCCACAGCCTGTAAGTACTAATAGAACATTGCTCGTTGCAGTTGTTATTTGTTTTTCTACAGATTCCTTAATCTCAAGATTTGACTACTATACATGGCAGGAGATGGCGCTCCATCAGCTGGAGAATACCAAAATCCTCAAGCAGCTGCACGCACGTTGGAGCTGACTATTGTTGCAGCCTAGTGTAGTTCTGAATCTCGTTTCCGTTGCTGAACTTTCATCTGACCTGTCATTGTAGCCTAGTTTTAGTCTCTGTTATCATGTGATTGTGGCTTGTTGCAGCCTAGTTTAGTTGTTGTTTTAGTCTCCATTGTTAAACGACAATCTCACTTGCTGAGTTTGAGTGTAATGTACTTGTGGATTTTAGTTTCCATTGCTGATGGCATTTTTATTCTTGGAGGACCATTTGCGTTGTGTATTGAGTTGCTGAATGTGATCTGAAATTCCGTTTTCAACTTGCGGTGCTGAAGGCTAATTGCCTCTCATCTCATGACACAAACACGCAAGTTTCAGTACACTTTAGCTGATTTTCGTTTCTATTTGCTGCATCGCAAAGCATATTGGATTTGAAGGCCAACGTGTTTCATGGACGCACTATATCTTTATGGTGTCTAATGTTTGAATGATCTAGTTTTCCACATCAAAACTTATCTTTGAACTAATGATTAGTAAATAGATTAGAAAGTTCATATAGCATAGAGTAGCAGAAGAAACCGTACTCTTCTTGTAGCTTGCTGAAAATATCAGGTTCACACCTATAGAGAAACAATGCTAGTACACTGTTCCAGATTGTTCATCTTTGAAATACACATGATTTTGCAGCCTGAAGCTAGTAGTTCATGTCTAGGCATTGGAAGGGCGGCCACAGATTGGCAGTGACATCTGCTCCAAATATCACCGGCAGTCCGCGAGGATGAGCTGTGCACATTGATCAGATTCTCCCTCAACCTAGCATCATGGGCCATGCCATTTCTACAGAGTGAGTTGATAATTATTCACTCTCCTCGTGTCTTGTGTTTCTACTCTATTGATCTACATGTATTTTAATTAATTTCAGCTTGTTCATTACAGCATCCAAGCAACGGTGGCCAAAAAAACATCATCGCCAGGAGACAAGTTCTGTTGCCTTGGTAGTTCTTTTTATGCTGTAATTACCGTGGTCGGTAGCGGAGAAGGGGTTCTTGCAGCATGCAGCGACGCGACGACCAGGGGAGGTGGCAACGGCACGGCCTCCGGGCGGCCGCCGCCGCGACGGCTGCTAGGGCGTGAAGAATAAGGAGACGGCGGGTTGGTGACTGAGGAGGGGGTTTGGGCCTCCGGTGGCGGTGGAAGCCCGCGCGTTATTACCGTCGCCGGCATTGGACTGGTGGGATCGGAAGGAGGGAATCAGGGAAGGTTCAAGGTTCTGGAAGATTGATTTGCTGTGCTGACGTTGCTCGAGCTTAATCGAAGTTGCTCTCTAATTAATGATGAATATATAGGAAAGACAAAATTTACAGATAAACTGGGCGTTTGGTCTAGTGGTATGATTCTCACTTTGGGTGCGAGAGGTCGCGAGTTCGATTCTCGCAACGCCCCCTTTTTGTTATTTTTCTTTCTCTTCCTCGACGTGAGCCATCGTGCAGTGCCCTTCCGCCCTTCCGATCAACCACCCGCCGCCGACGCTCACCTGCTCCTGACTCTCTCCCCCTCTCCATCTCTCTCTCTCTCTCAGCGTGGCCGCCGTTCCCCTTCACGCCGCCTCTTCCCATGGCGGCCGTCATCGACCCACCTAGTACGCGCGACGCGCCCGGCACCTCTGCTGTTCGACCGAATGCTGCAACGGATTGCCGGATACTCTACCAAGTGCCCCGTCTCCCCAAGCACTACCTTCCTGCCCAGCGCCAGTGATCCCCTTACTCCCCCACCCATGTCCACCATGCTTCCACCAACTCTTCCCCTTCTCATTCCGCAGGAATTTCAACTCTCTGTTTTTCCACATGCGACTTGCACGAGTCATTCTTGGTAGCTTCAGTGTTTGATTGTTTGCTTGCTTGGTGTTAGCATTATTTCTTTACTACTTCTAACATGAGCATGAGCTAACCGTGAGTAGAGGAAGCCCATGTACATGGTCTACATCAAGCTGTGTAAGTTATTCATAAGTGCATAGTTTATTCCTCCTCCACACTAACTAATGCTTTTTATTTTAGATTTTTCTGCATTAATCGCAGATTGATACCCCAGTATAATTAACATTCTGATACAAAAATGCATCGAGTATATTATATATCAGTAACTTAGCTCCATGGTACTTTGACCATTGACTTAACTCATAGCCAGACATAAATCTACATCCCTACTCTTACAAGACTATACAATCGACTGTATCAAATGTGTCAACTAAGTAGCTTGATATTCTTAAAACACTTCTTGTAGTACACATACTTGCCTGTTTCCTTTTATACCATAGTCGAATTTATAAACTTCAGATCTCCTCTCGAGATAGGTGGTTTATCATCCGCGCTTCGTAATTTGGTCTTCTCACTACCTTGTGGTAATTTGGTATGACGTCTTTTTCCTTCAGGCAACTGGGGGCTTTCGGCTTGTCGCAGAGACCGAATATGCTTTGTGTCATCTTGATACTTTAATATAGTGCCCTTTATCTAAAAACAGCTCTCTTTTACATATTCAGTTTTGTATATCTCCTTAAGGCAACAAGAAGATAATCTTGCAGCACAAGAGAGTATATGGCTCATCACTGGACTAATGAAAGTGAACTTGTTGGGCGCTAGATGAAGGGAACGACCTTGGCCAATATTTGCAAGATCCTAGGAACAACCACCTCATCCTTCCCTCAAACATACCTAGGGCTACCCCTCTCCGCCACCAAGCTACCCACATCAGCCTTCCAACCAATACTAGACCGATGTGACCACTATCTATCCAGATGGTCTGCATCCCTACTATCCAAAGGAGGACGACTAGTCCTTCTCTCCGCAGTCTTAGATTGCCTACCCACATATTTCATGTCAGCTTTCCTACTACCCGCCTCCATCACTCATGCCATTGACAGCCGTCGTCGGGCGTTCTTCTGGACCGCCGAGGAATCGTGTTCTGGAGCTCAGTGTCTGGTTGCGTGGGACAAAGTGTGTACTCCTACACGTTTAGGGGAATGGGTGTCAAAAACTTAAAAGCACATGATGTTTGTCTTGTTCTGAAATTTTGCTACAAATTCTTGCACTATGAAAACCTGCCTTGGAAACAATGGATCCTGTCCAACTCACCTTGCCCTCATACTGCAGCCACTCCATCATACCTATCAAAGATTATTTCTAAACACATTGCCTTGCTATCCCAAATATCTACGTGTTCTGTCCGAAACGAAAGAGCGGTATACTTCTGGCATGACACATGGATCCTCCCTGAACCCCTAGCCACGGCCTACCCCGCGCTATACTCACATCACACACACCAGCATGCTTTTGTACGAGATGTTCTGCTAAATGGGATTGAACGCGACCTGCGTAACCGCCTAACCAATGCAGCAACCGAGCAACTTGTCTCTCTGTCTAACTTGTTGCAGGACGTGGAGCTAACCGACAAGGGGACTGTAGAACCTTGCTTGATGGATCCTGCTTCTCTTCCAAGGGGGCATACGACTCCATTCAGACAGCAATACTTGATCCTACCGTCTCCCATGTATGGGACACAAGGGTGCCCATGAAAGTCAAGGTTTTCGGGTGGCTACTTCAGCTCAACAGGTTAAACACCAGAGCCAACCTCCTCCATAAACACATCATCCTCAATTCCGAATGCCCTAGATGCCACACCTCCGTGGAGGATCGCCAGCACCTGTTCATAGACTGCCCTACAGCTGCAGATGTGTGGCAAAGACTGCAACCACACACAAACGGCATCTACTTCAACAACATTTGGTCGATGCACATACCAAACACTCTGCCACAATCCATCTGGGGATCCATTGCGCTCATAATACTTTGGAAATCAGACATCAGTAAGTCCATCTATTATGGAAGAATGCTTGGTTTAGGCAGTGAATATTGGTTCCGTAATGGATTGTCTGCTGACAACATGACTATCGACATTACTAAGTACAGTTGGGTTCATGTGCCCTTTCCGTTCAACTTGACAGACTTGTCTTGGCGCTTACTTCTTGATCTGTATTCACATGATCTTCAAGCCAAGGAAGATGAAGTAATTGGTACTCCCTCCGTTTCAAAATATAAGATGTTTTAGGTTTATGAAGAAAATGAATCTAGACTTGTTTTAGTATGTAGGTTCACTCAACCTAGGGATGAATCTACACACTAAAAAAAGTCTAGGTTCATTTTCTTTACAAACCTAAAACATCTTATATTTTGAAACGGAGGGAGTATGACAGAAGGCCAAGATCCAATTCAAGGATGTCGTAGGTTTTTGCACAAGGATAAATGCTCCGTCTTTCTCGATGGTCTTCGGTCCACACATGACTGGGACTTGCTAAAAGCTACCGTCACATAGTTGCCACTTGTCAGTATGATGGAAGCTAGTGTGTCCGCATATACGGTGCAGATGATGAAGGCCAGTTGCTCAACGTCAAAGGCCTGGAAGCTGACTTGGTGCTTGTCTTCATAAAGGTTTGAACTGAGCCCCGGCCCCCTTCCCCAACTAGTTCAAAACAACATGGTACATAATTTCCTTTTATTCACATCAGTCTTGTTGCTAGAGTAAAATCCCAAATTTGTATATGATACAGTACACAAATTCAATCTGGTTATTGACGTGCAGGACAACACCTGACCATCAGTAGCAGCTGGGATGGAGGCAGTATCGTATTTGAGAGCATGGGTTATTCACGGCTAATATCTTTCAAAGTGTTTGGGGGAGTGGAGATAATTCTTCATCTCGACCGATGTCAAGATGGGACTGCTTCAGGTGCTGGATCTAGAGGGTACACAACTTCAGGTGTAACAGATGGTGACCCTCGAGCAGATCGCTAAACAACTGTCTCTCGCCTTAAGTTCCTCTCTCTACGAGGATACAAAGGTATTACCTCTCCCTACTACTAGTTTGGAGCTGAGTTGCACAGACTGCAAACAGAATGGTGCAGGATGAACTGTCTTTTTTTTGCGGGTGAAACAAGGACTATATTATGCAGGAAGGATTACAGAGCGGTCGAGTTCCAGCAACCGGATAGCATCCTCTGGTCCAGAGCTCAACCAAGTCATAGTACGGCATTGCACTCTCGCAAAGTTAGCAAGAGAGTCACTAACCCTAATCTGCATGCGATCCACTTTAACAAAGACACAAACTCTATCACGACTAGCTAAACTTTTAATCTCATCGATTAGATGAACGAATGGTGATCTGTCGGGGGCCAAAGAATTAACCGCTTCAATAAGATTGGAACAGTCAGATTCCACTATAATTGCCAGTTGGGAGAACTGAAGAGACGAACGTAAACCTTCCAAGCAAGCACGAATCTCCACCTCAAGATGAACTTGGCAATTCTCCAAATGACTGCAAGACATAAAAATCGAATTGCCCTCCTCATCTCTCATGACCATACCAGCACCTGCCGACGCTTTGCTCCAGGAGCCATCCACTGATAATTTCACCCATCCTGGCTTCGGTCGTGACCATACTTTATCCGACCCTTTCCTTGGCACCCATTGTTTCAGATTATCATCATCACCCACTATTTCTTTTCCTTTCAAAATTGCTGCAGTGGACTTATCCTTAATATCTCGAAGGAGCTTCAGATACCCGCATAGGAAGCGTTTAGAACCCACCACTGTGGGGAGTGGTTTATCATGGGTGATTTCATTCCTTGCAAACCAAGCTCTCCAAGTAACAAGCAACGTACAATCCACCATGTGTTATGGTGTGCACTGAATCACCATATGAAACCAATTATCAGTGGCTTGATGTAGGACACCATCCGTTGGTAAACTCCACACATGACGCATTTCCTCCCAGAGTGCATGTGCATGGGAGCAATCATGTAGAGCATGCATGTCATCTTCCGAAGTAATGCCACATATTCTGCATAGTCCCGTCACGGGCAAGTGGCGGCGGCGTTTGTTGGCCTCTGTAGCTAGTGCGCCTGACGCCGCCTTCCAAGCGAATACTTTTACTTTTGGTGGCATTGAGGAACGCCATATTTTGGCCCAACAAGGATGCCGTCCGTCAGGTATGACACTTGACATTGCAATACTGTTTTGGTTCTGCTGCTCATTTAAGGCCATCCAATATGCGCTACGCACCGAGAATACACCGGATTCCTCCGCTTGCCAGGCCAATACGTCAGCATGTAACCTTCTGGATGGAATAATTTTCAGGATAGCTTCTGCATCAAAGGGCATAAATGTGTTACGGAGAAGTGCAGTCCTCCACAAGCCATCCTCATCAAGTAATTCCGAAACCTTCCGAAGCCTACTGTTGTGCTTTGGTGTGATGATTTTGCAGCATGAGTCCCATGGTATCCATCCATCCCTCCATATCCGAACACTCTGACCATTCCCAATTCGCCACACCAATCCCTTTTTCAATAGTTCAAGCCCGTAGGAAATGGCCGTCCATGTAGATGATGGGTTACCTGTGAATACGGTATCATACAAGTGACCATTAGGGTAATAACGGGCTTTCAGTACTCTGGCACACAGGCTGTCAGGGTAAACTAGCAACCTCCATGCTTGACGTGCTAACGGTGCTTGGTTAAATAACCTCATATCTCGAAACCCAAGCCCACCTTGGCTTTTGGATCTATTTAGTCGAGCCCAACTAACCCAGTGGGTTTTCCTCTTGCCATTTTCAGCACCCCACCAATAATCCCGTATGAGTTTCATTAATTCATCACATACAGAAGCTAGGAGCTTGAAGACACTCATAATATATGTTGGAAGAGCTTGAGCCACTGTTTTAATAAATACCTCCTTTCCACTTTGTGCCAGAAGATTATCACCCCAGTTGATCAGACTCTTAGCAAGCCTCGATTGCAGACTCTCAAACTTGCCTTTGTGCATCCTACCCTCCGGAGTAGGCAAGCCTAAGTATTTGGCCTCAAAGCCCCCTTGCTCCACATGCAATATAGAACGGATGTCCACTTGTGTTTGCTCAGGACAAGAGGGACTAAACATGATTGAGCACTTTGCATGATTAATTAGCTGACCCATACAACTAGCAAAAGCATCAATAACATTTTTAACACAAGTAGCCTCTTCCACAGAAGCACGAAAGAACAATAGTGTATCATCAGCAAATAATAAGTGGGAAACACCAGGGGCTCTCCTGCATACCTTAATGGGTGTCAACCTATCTTGATTGACTTCATGACTCAATAAAGTAGACAAACCATCAACCACGAACAAGAACATGAAAGGGGAAAGGGGATCCCCTTGCCTTAAGCCACGAGAAGGAGAAAAAGCTTCCAATAGGGTTCCATTAAATTTAACCGAATACTTCACCGTGGTAACACAAGCCATGATCCACTATACCCACCGGTGAGAGAACCCCATCTTATGCAATGTACTCTCCAAAAAATGCCAATCCACTCTATCATATGCCTTAGATAAGTCCAGCTTGTAAGAACAAAAGGAGGAGGCAACATACGTACCATGCTCCATATAATGCATACACTCAAATGCCAGTAGGGCGTTGTCAGTAATCATCCGTCCCGGAATAAAGGCGCCCTGGTTCTCCAAAATAACACCACCAAGGAGGGGCCGAAGTGTAACATCCCAAAAATACTAAACTTGGATCATCAAACTCTAATCATCAAAATTAGGGTTAACAAAAACTTTTCTAAATAAAATTATGGAAGCATGCATGTGAGTATGCATTTCATTTTGAATTCTTTAGAACCACCTTGTTTGTGTGTTTCTTTGCTTGGAAATGGATGCTTAGGTGAAATAAACATCATCTAAACAATTTCCAAACTTTTTCCAAAGACAAGTAAATCAAAACAAATAAAATAAGGGAATGGTCATTTTGACCAATTTAACTCCCATGCCTACTTTGGCGGTCCCAAACTTTCAGAACTTAACAGAAACTTTTCTGGATCTTTGCACCCCTTGATTGTACTCATAACCAAGTATCAAGGCCCACTTTGTGATCATCCAGAAACATTCAAATGCATGGTTTAAAGGACAGTTCAAAATTGAATCTTTATCATATGGGAAGATCCCACTTTTTCAAAAACCACTCAAACAAGCTCAACTTTTAAAACCCAAGCATCTGCAGACTCCCCAACATCAACCTAGCACACCCACCAAAAATCTTTTTTAAAATTCAAAACTTGAATTCTTGCGGCCATTTCATCAAACACCTTGCAGACACAAATCATCAAAACCCTAAACACTATTGTGAGCAGTGATTGAAGCCTAACTTGTTCCCTCTCTAGCTCACAACCATCTCAGTAGATCATCTAACAAGCTAACCCAAGCACTAGCATCACTGTAAGCTGGGCAATGACATCAATGGTGAACAGCCGAAGCTCACCATGCCACCCCAGTGGAGACAACAAGCTAGGAAGGAAACTAGCCGTGCCAACCTTGTCTGTGAGATCACCCATGCCTCACCGCCCCCTCTCGACCAGCCCTTCCTCGAAGACGTCGAACACAGCACCCAGGAACGCCGCGCCCGTGCCTCTGTCAACCATGTCGAGCATGCGCCAGAGCGCCACGCTCGACCGAAGCCCACAGACCGCGCACTGCCCTCGCCGCGTGCATACGCGATCACCACCGACCCAGGAGACTGCCAGACATCCCCATTCACCGCCCCATGCCGCACAGCCACCGCTCGCCGTCGAAGACGCCGCCTCTGCCGCGCAGAGCATCGCGCGTTCCAGACCAAACCGCACCGCCCCTACACGCGCATTAAAACCGTAGAGCATCGCCAGGAGACCACCAAGCGATCGCCACCGCCGGCCATGCCTCTAGCAGCCCGTAGCCATGTCGCCACCGTCGCCTGCCCATCCCGTTCGGTCTCGTCGTCGCAACTATAAATAGAGGCCACCCCCAGCTGAATTGAGCACACCATCTCACTCCCCTCTTCTCACTGATCGTGCCACCCCGTTCCCGGAGCAAGGCGAGCAACACTTCGCCGGAATTTCACCGGAGCCTGCCGCTGCTGGAGAAGAAGGGCGCCATCGATTGGAGCCGCCCCAGGAGAAGCTGCCGGTACCAGGAGGTTCGCCGTCGTCGACTTCGTCGTTCGCCAGCCTCGCCGACCCTCGCCTGAACCCCGGTGAGCCCCCAATGATCCCCACTGGCCGCACTAGGTTTCTGTCTCGCCGGTGTTGCCCAACGTCGACGATGACCCTCAGCCGTTGGATTAGAACCAGATCGAACGCCCCACATCGCCCCATACCGCTTCGCACCCCCTCGTCTCATTGACGCGTGGGGACAGCAACTTAACCAGCCCGCGGAAGCGCTGTGCTTAGCAGGCCGGCCCAGTATCGCTTCCCGCGCAGCCCAGTTATTTGAATTTAACCTTTTCCATTTTAATTCAAACACACTTTTGTACCTAGTTTCAAAAATCAACTCAGGTCGATTCAGTGAACCAAATGGAATGAAACTAATTCCGTCAGAAAGGTCTGGAAATGCTGAATCCAAGCCCGTTGGATTCAAGTCATTTGGATCTGTAGATCATCCTTGGTAAAAATAACAAGGCAGAAGCTTTTCTGCATTCAAACAATTTTCAAATTTCAAACCATAATAGCTTTTGAGTTGTTTCCAACTCTCAAAAATCACATTTGACCATACCTTTCAGAATATATAAAAATATATAGGTTTACTTACAGAAATAATGTTCAAGTAATAAAAGAATGCCACATAGGCATTTCTAGACACATTATTTAATTAAAATAAAAGGGTAAAACCTTATAAAATCGTGACACCACTTTAAATCACATTCCCATGGACTAAAATGTGTGGTGATGACATGTGTCAACATGATCCCATGTTTGGTTTGGAGAATATTAAATCTTAAGTAGTTTTTCAATGAGTAGAAATTACTTTTCTAAAAATAAAAGGAATTAAACCAAGCCTTAATCTTGTAATGTTAGTGATGATGTTAGATCATCTATAGGACCCTTTTGTGTGATGATTGCAAGTATTTAAGTATTGTTTGGTGATTGTGTACATCGTATTTATTTATAGACGCTAGTACCGACCAAGGATATGAGGAGGAAGGAGGATTCTACAAAGAAGAAGCCGAGGAGAACTTCAACCACTGCTCTGCACAAGGCAAGCCTAATGCTACTAGTTGATTGTGCAAGCTAAGACTTGCTTGTTACCATGCCAACTATATGCCTTAAGCATATGTGATCATACCCACTTGATAACCCAATCCTAGTTTTATTTGCAAGCTTCCTACTTTATTTTCTTTATCAAAGCTTTAACTTAGAGTTGACTTAAGTGACTTATAGATTCTAGAAAGATATATTTAAAGGTTGCATAAAGAGCATAAAAATTGGCCTAAGCTAGATAATCTTGATGTCATCCTAAGGCATGAGATTGAACTTAGTTAAACCCCCACTTGTTTACCACCCCATCATTAGTACTTACCCCCACTTGTAGATGCTAGTGCTAAGCATAAAACTTGATCAACTTTAGATGGGAATACTTGGTGAAAATGGTTATGAAAACCTTAGAATGATGGATCATTCTACTGAGATGTTTTGACATGTGTTTCTGAACACCAGATGATTTTGGTGATGAAAATGTTGAGGCATGAGCCTTAGCCCTTTATAAAACTGATTGTTGTCTGGATGCGATACCATTCCAATTTTTATCGTACAACCACAATACCCGAAGATTGGGTAGGGCTTGACTAGAAACTTATATACCTTAGTATTAGTTCCCTCACGGCCAAGGTCTGAGCTGAGGCTACCTTGTGAAGATTGTCCACCTGTGCAGTACCCAAGATGACAGTTGGTCATGGTTGGGAGGCCAAACTCACAGGAGAGGTGCTTATACTAGGGCGTGTAATTGAAAGGTTAGGATTGATTATCCGCATACTGAGTATGGTGAATTCAGGATTTGTTCCTGACGGATGTATCAAATGTTGTGGAGAAAGTGTACAATCTCTGCAGAGTGTCAAACTATTCGAATAGCCGCGTCCACGGTTATGGACAGTTGGAGTGGCCATACTGTTCCCCCGTCAGATGTTTTCAAAATGACTTGTGAAATGAATTGAGACTTTGACTTGACCACAACAGAGTTGTGACATGAGTTACAAGATCCCACTTAGGAGTTATAAAATTGTGACTAGCTCTCTTGCTTAAAAACTTAGTAGAGATAAATCTGGCTTCTTGCAAAACCACCCTAGAGCCTAGTGTCCTATTATTCAAAAACCCCTTTCACTCGTTAGTATTAGTTTGCGAGTACATAAAGAGTACTCATGGCTTTGTCCCTAGCTATTCCCGTGGCCAGACTATGAAGAGGAGTACCTGGAGGATGGACCCTAGGAAGGTTACGACAACTAGGATCATCTCCCATCGTCAGCATTGCCTGTGACCCAGAAGATGGAGCTTCGCCTACGCTACCGTTATTATTACGTATTCCGCTGCTTGAGTTGTATTAAGAACTGGATCATGAGATCCTTATTTGTGTAAGACCTTATGTATGGTTTGTAATGGATGATGTACTGTGGTATCCAATTCTGTTATGTCACGCAAAAATGGTAATCCTGGGATTGCGATGTATGGCATAACAGGCATCTGGGATTAAAAATCTGGGTGTTGACAAGTTGGTATCAGAGCCATCCTGACCATAGGAGACCCTAGTTAGACCGGACGTTTGAATCCAAAAACTTAGTTTCAAAACCAAAGGAAACAAATATTTACAAAAACTTATTCCCATTCTTATCACTTTGATTCTTTCATAAAAATTCATGTTCCTCAAAAACCCTTGCAAAATACATAAAATTTGGCACACTTGATCACTCTACTAACTTACTCATCCTATATTCGTATAGATGGACGTGAAGTACAACAAGTTTTATCAGTTAGGGAATGGAAGAGACCTTATCTTTGAGAGGGATTTGGACCAGCTTTCGGAACTTCTGAGCGTCCGCACCCCGAGTTCTTCGGAGCTCAGCTCAATGATCAAGGAGGAGAAGATCCGCAGTGGATAATTGTTGCAAGTCTCCGAGGAAAAATTGAACCTCCCACTGCTGAGGGAATTCAGTTTACCTTAAGAGAGAACAACTGGCTCGATGGACTTGCCAGGGCCATGCAGGAAGCTCTTTCCCGTCTGTGTGGGCAGAGCATCAATCAGATCAAGGGAACCCGCTTTGAGTTTTGCCCAAGGCATGATGCAAATGGACAACCACTGGAAGCACCATACCACCCCGAGCTGAAGACTCAATTAGACCACCTTAGCTTCATGATATACGATCGTCAGTAGGAATTGGATAACTGCCGTGACTACTCCAACCACAAGTCTGCCATCATCAAGACGAAGGACCAAACCATCGCCATGCTAGCGAAGGATCGCAAGTCTCGCCGCCGTCAGCTCGACAAGAAGGAGCGCATTATTGCCAGTCTTCGCCACCGCATCTCATCTTTGGAGGAGACCATCCACGAGAGACACATGCAGTTGGAGGAAAGGGAGAATGCTGGAGAGGATCTTCGTGGAGACCCCTACTCCTATCTCAGCGATGATGATGATTTTATGGAGGATCAGGCTATGGATTTCTTCACCGATGAGGATGATTTCGCCTTCATCGATGATGATGAAGATGATGAAGCCACAGATTCCGAGGAGTAGTAGCACTTGAGCACTAGCGTAGTGAGTAGTATTTGGTCCCACTGTATCGTAGTTTTCAGAATGGTTCTTAAAACCATCTGTTTTTCTTTGTTGTGGTGTGTGTGTTGCATCGTGTGCTATGAGTGAATGAATGAAAAGCAAGTTGTTAGAAACTCTGAGTCAAACTTTAAACGATTTTCAAAGTCCCAGAACCTTAGAATTTTCCCTCTTTTCTCATGATCTATCTCAATCTTCAGATGCCACGCGGAGGAAGTGGTTCATACCCGGACCCGATGTTGCAGATCCTGCAAATGTTGACTTCTGACCGTGAAGCTGAAAGAGCGGAACGTCAAGCCAACCTAGACACCCTGCAAAAAATAGCTCAGCTAGCCCACAACAACCAAGACCACGGAAATCAGGACAACCATGGATCTAAGCTCAAGAACTTCCAGAATACCAACCCACCTGTTTTCACTAAGTCAGAAGAGCCCCTAGATGCCGACGATTGGCTGCAAACCATGGAAAATAACCTAGAAGTCTCCAGAGTGGAAGCGAACGAGAAAGTTCTGTTCGCCACCCACTATCTAGCCGGAGATGCCAGGACATGGTGGAACAGTGTTCGCGCAATGACCGGAGGCCAGATGATGACCTGGGAGGAATTCAAGGTCAAGTTTAGCAGAACCCATGTGACACCGGGTTTGATCAAGAGGATGAGAGACGAGTTCAGAGAACTGACGCAAGGAAGAATGATTGTAGTGGAATACCGTGAAAAATTCTTGTCATTAGCTAGGTATGCCCCGGATGAGATTGACACCGAAGCCAAGAAGAAAGAACGATTCCTGAATGGTCTGCATGATGAGATGCAGACAGTGTTAGTCAATATCCCCTTTGCTGATATTGAAGCCCTTGTAGACTCTGCTATCCATATGGAAGGAAAGATCAACCAAGCCAATGAGAACCGCAAGCGTCGCATGATGCATCAGCCAGGAACCCATCAGACCCCAAAGTATCGCCCTAACCCATCTCCAGGATTTGCCCCAAGAACCCACAGACCCCCGATGAACCGTCCGACCTATCCCAACCGTGGAAACCCTAGACTAGGAGGAAGTCACAATAAACCCGGCAACTCTTAGCAATTTCACTCGTGCCCCACCCAAGTTCAACACCAACAATGCTGCCACCAACACCAACACTGTCCCGGGGACTGGAAGAAATGTTGTGCCTGTAGCAGCAAAGGACAAGTTGTAGGTAACTTGTTATGACTGTGGAAATAAGGGTCACTACTCCAACGAGTGCCCCAACAAGAAGAATGCCGCAGCACCCAATACCAATGTCCCAGCTCAGCAGCAGCGTCATGTTCAGCCCGGTAGAAGGTTTGCCCCAGGGAATTCGCTCAACCGCAATGGCCGTCTTTTTCTCATGCATGCTGAAGAAGCTCAGGAAGCGCCAGACGTCGTGCTGTGTATGTTTTCTGTTAATTCAGTACTTGCAAGAGTGTTGTTTGATTCTGGTGCATCGCATTCATTTGTCACCGAAGAATTTGCATGCACTAGTAAAATTCAACCAACCAAATTGAAGCATGTGATGATTGTTCAAATTCCCAGATCAACCACCAAGGCTAGGCAAATTTGCAAAGCCGTCCCTATCCGAATCCATGTCATAGATTTTTATGCTAACTTGATAGTACTCGGAACTAAAGGTTTAGAAGTAGTACTAGGAATGGATTGGATGTCCAAACATAAAGGATTGATTGACTGTGCCAAGAAAGCCATAACCATGACCAGTACAGCCGGAATATCAGTCGAGCATATATCTGAAACCTTACCTCGTCAATTCAAGTGCAACAAGAGTATAGCCCAACCTACCATTGACCAAGTCCGGATAGTCTGTGAATACCCCAATGTATTTCCAGATGTTTTGCCCAGTATGCCCCCAGATCGGGATATCGAGTTTATCATCGAACTAATCCCCGGAACATGACCCATAGCCTAGAGACCATATAGTATGAACCCATCAGAACTAGAGGAACTGAAGAAGCAACTGGATGCCATGCTGGAAATTGGATTGATTCAACCAAGTGCGTCACCATGGAGATCACCTGTCTTGTTTGTGGAAAAGAAGGATGGAGGTAACCGTTTGTGTACGGATTATCGGAAGTTGAATGATGTCACCATCAAGAACAAATACCCCTTGCCCAAGATAGAAGATTTGTTTGATCAGTTGACCGGTGCCAAAGTGTTTTCTAAGATTGATCTTAGGACTGGTTATCATCAACTCAAGATTCATGCAGAGGATATTCCAAAGACTGCCTTTACCACCAGATATGGATTATATGAGTATACAGTCATGTCTTTTGGATTAACCAATGCCCCCGCTTATTTCATGAATCTCATGAATAAGATTTTTATGGACTTCCTGGATAAGTTTGTCGTTGTTTTCATTGATGACATTCTGATTTATTCTAAATCAGAAGAAGAACATGAGCTACACCTAAGGACCATTCTTGGAACCCTTAGAGAGCATCAGTTGTATGCCAAGTTTAGCAAATGTGAATTCTGGTTACAGGAGGTAGGATTCCTCGGTCACATTGTATCATCCGGAGGAATTTCCGTTGACCCTGCCAAAGTGAAAGATGTCGAAGATTGGCAAGCCCCAACCACTCAAACCCAAGTTCGTGCATTTCTCGGATTGGCGGGATACTACCGCAAATTCGTGGAAGGATTCTCGAGTATCGCTAGACCCATGACCCAATTGCTGAAGAAGGACAAGAAGTTTGAATGGATGGACAAATGTGAAGCGAGTTTTCAAGAACTCAAGAGGAGATTGATTTCAGCCCCAATCTTGATCATGCCGGATATCACGAAGCCCTTCGATGTGTATTGTGATGCATCCAAGATCGGTCTCGGATGTGTGCTAATGCAGGAAGGCCAAGTTATATCTTATCTATCTCGACAACTGAAGCAACATGAGCAAAACTACCCAACCCATGACCTCGAACTCGCAGCCGTAGTTCTATCCCTGAAGACATGGAGACATTACCTGATGGGAAATCGTTGTGAGATTTATTCAGATCACAAGAGCCTGAAGTATATATTCACTCAGAAGGAGCTGAATATGAGGCAGAGAAGATGGATTGAGCTAATCAAGGATTACGATCTGGACATTCACTATCAACCTGGTAAAGCCAATGTGGTAGCAGATGCCCTTAGTAGATTGCCGTGCCGCTTGAACTCCATGATCTTGAATGGGCAACCAAGCTTGCACAAAGAGATGGAAGATTTTCGAATAGAATTAGTGAGTAAAGGATTTTGGCTAGCATAGAACTCCAGCCCACTTTGATTAGTCAGATCAAAGAGGCGCAGAAGGTAAATGCTAGTATCGACGGAATCAAGCGTCGTATTGGTACAGGCAAAGTACCCGAATTCACCGAGGACGAAGAAGGAGTTTTGTGGTACAAAGGACGCCTTTGTGTACCAGCAGATTCTGAGTTGAAAGAAGTTATTTTGAAGGAGGCTCATGATACTCTTTATTCTATCCATCCCGGAGGAACTAAGATGTATCAAGATTTGAAAGAGCAATTTTGGTGGCATAAGATGAAGAGAGAAATCGGAAGCTATATCGCCAAGTGTGATATATGTCAGCGAGTCAAGGCAGGACATCAAAGACCCGCTGGATTGTTGCAACCATTGCAGATTCCGGAATGGAAATGGGATTCCGTTGGAATGGACTTTATCACTGGACTACCTACTTCTAGTAGGGGAAATGACTCTATCTGGGTCATAGTGGACAGATTGTCCAAAGTCGCCCATTTCTTACCCATCAAGACCACATATCAGAGTTCGAAGCTAGCGGAGTTATACATCGCTAGGATAGTTAGTTTGCATGGAGTCCCCAAGAACATCGTATCGGATCGAGGAACTCAGTTTACCTCGAGATTCTGGAAGAAAGTCCAAGAAGGTTTAGGAACCCGTCTAGATTTCAGCACCGCGTATCACCCTCAGACCGATGGACAAACGGAGCGAGTAAAGCAAATAATCGAAGATATGCTGAGAGCATGTGTGTTAGAATATGGATCCAAGTGGGAAGACTGTGTGCCGTTTGCAGAATTTTCATACAACAACAGTTACCAAGCCAGTTTGCAAATGGCCCCATTTGAATTCATGTACGGAAGAAAGTGTCGCACCCCTTTGAACTGGTCGGAAGTAGGAGAGAGTCAGATTTTCGGACCCGACATCCTATGAGAAGCAGAAGAGAAGGTTCACAAGATTCGTGAGCACCTCAAGACCGCCTAGTCCAGATAGAAGAGTTACACCGACAAGAGACGTCGAGACCTCGCCTTGAACATAGGAGATTTTGTTTATCTGAAAGTGTCGCCATTGAAGGGAATGCAGCGTTTCCAACTCAAAGGAAAGCTAGCCCCCAGATATATCGGACCTTTCAAGATTCTGAACCGTCGAGGAGAAGTGTCGTATCAATTGGAACTACCCGAAGAAATGTCAGCAGTGCACAATGTGTTCCATATCTCATTACTTCGCAAGTGCCTCAAAGTCCCAGAGAAGACCGAAGTGTTCAAGAATATAGATAACCGGACCATAGAGATCAATGATGACCTAACCTATCCTGAAGTACCCATCCGTATTTTGGAAGAAGCCTTCAGAACTACCCGAACCCGAAGCATCAAGTTTCTCAAGATCCAGTGGAGCAACCACACAGAAGAGGAAGCTACCTGGGAGCGCGAAGATCACATCAGGACGGAGTTTCCCGATCTCTTCAAATCCTAGGTAATCTTTTTCGTCCTTTCTCAAATCTCGGGACGAGATTTTATTTAAGGGGGGAAGGTTTGTAACATCCGAAAAATACTAAACTTCGATCATCAAACTCTAATCATCAAAATTAGGGTTAACAAAAACTTTTCTAAATAAAATTATGGAAGCATGCATGTGAGTATGCATTTCATTTTGAATTCTTTAGAACCACCTTGTTTGTGTGTTTCTTTGCTTGGAAATGGATGCTTAGGTGAAATAAACATCATCTAAACAATTCCCAAACTTTTCCCAAAGACAAGTAAATCAAAACAAATGAAATAAGGGAATGGTCATTTTGACCAATTTAACTCCTATGCCTACTTTGGTTGTCCCAAACTTTCAGAACTTAACAGAAACTTTTCTGGATCTTTGCACCCCTTGATTGTACTCATAACCAAGTATCAAGGCCCACTTTGTGATCATCCAGAAACATTCAAATGCATGGTTTAAAGGACAGTTCAAAATTGAATCTTTATCATATGGGAAGATCCCACTTTTTCAAAAACCACTCAAACAAGCTCAACTTTCAAAACCCAAGCATCTGCAGACTCCCCAGCATCAACCTAGCACACCCACCAAAAATCTTTTCAAAATTCAAAACTTGAATTCTTGCGGCCATTTCATCAAACACCTTGCAGACACAAATCATCAAAATCCTAAACACTATTGTGAGCAGTGATTGAAGCCTAACTTGTTCCCTCTCTAGCTCACAACCATCTCAGTAGATCATCTAGCAAGCTAACCCAAGCACTAGCATCACTGTAAGCTGGGCAATGACATCAATGGTGAACAGCCGAAGCTCACCATGCCACCCCAGTGGAGACAGCAAGCTAGGAAGGAAACTAGCCGTGCCAACCTTGTCTGTGAGATCACCCATGCCTCACCGCCCCCTCTCGAACAGCCCTGCCTCGAAGACGTCGAACACAGCACCCAGGAACGCCGCGCCCGTGCCTCTGTCAACCATGCCGAGCATGCGCCAGAGCGCCACGCTCGACCAAAGCCCACAGACCGCGCACCGCCCTCGCCGCGTGCATACGCGATCACCACCGACCCAGGAGACTGCCAGACATCCCCATTCACCGCCCCATGCCGCACATCCACCGCTCGCCGTCGAAGACGCCGCCTCTGCCGCGCAGAGCATCACGCATTCCAGACCAAACCGCACCGCCCCTACACGCGTATTAAAACCGTAGAGCATCGCCAGGAGACCACCAAGCGATCGCCACCGCCGGCCATGCCTCTAGCAGCCCGTAGCCATGTCGCCACCGTCGCCTGCCCATCCCGTTCGGTCTCGTCGTCGCAACTATAAATAGAGGCCACCCCCAGCCGAATTGAGCACACCATCTCACTCCCCTCTTCTCACTGATCGTGCCACCCCGTTCCCGGAGCAAGGCGAGCAACACTTCGCCGGAATTTCACCGGAGCCTGCCGCTGCTGGAGAAGAAGGGCGCCAATGATTGGAGCCGCCCCAGGAGAAGCTGCCGGTACCAGGAGGTTCGCCGCCGTCAACTTCGTCGTTCGCCCTCCTCGCCGACCCTCGCCTGAACCCCGGTGAGCCCCCAATGACCCCCACTGGCCGCACTAGGTTTCTATCTCGCCGGCGTTGCCCAACGTCGACGATGACCCTCAGCCGTTGGATTAGAACCAGATCGAACGTCCCACATCGCCCCATACCGCTTCGCACCCCTCGTCTCACTGACGCGTGGGGACAACAACTTAACCAGCCCGCGGAAGCGCTGTGCTTAGCAGGCCGTCCCAGTATCGCTTCCCGCGCAGCCTAGTTATTTGAATTTAACCTTTTCCATTTTAATTCAAACACACTTTTATACCCAGTTTCAAAAATCAACCCAGGTCGATTCATTGAACCAAATGGAATGAAACTAATTCTGTCAGAAATTTCTGGAAATGCTGAATGCAAGCCCGTTGGATTCAAGTCATTTGGATTTGTAGATCATCCTTGGTAAAAATAACAAGGCAGAAGCTTTTCTGCATTCAAACATTTTTAAAATTTAAACCATAATAGCTTTTGAGTTGTTTCCAACTCTCAAAAATCACATTTAACCATACCTTTCAGAATATATAAAAATATATAGGTTTACTTACGGAAATAATGTTCAAGTAATAAAATAATGCCACATAGGCATTTCTAGACACATTATTTAATTAAAATAAAAGGGTAAAACCTTATTAAATTGTGACACCACTTTAAATCACATTCCCATGGACTAAAATGTGTGGTGATGACATGTGTCAACATGATCCCATGTTTGGTTTGGAGAATATTAAATCTTAAGTAGTTTTTCAATGAGTAGAAATTACTTTTCTAAAAATAAAAGGAACTAACCAAGCCTTAATCTTGTAATGTTAGTGATGATGTTAGATCATCTATAGGACCCTTTTGTGTGATGATTGCAAGTATTTAAGTATTGTTTGGTGATTGTGTACATCGTATTTATTTATAGACGCTAGTACCGACCAAGGATACGAGGAGGAAGGAGGATTCTACGAAGAAGAAGCCGAGGAGAACTTCAACCACTGATCTGCACAAGGCAAGCCTAATGCTACTAGTTGATTGTGCAAGCTAAGACTTGCTTGTTACCATGCCAACTATATGCCTTAAGCATATGTGATCATACCCACTTGATAACCCAATCCTAGTTTTATTTGCAAGCTTTCTACTTTATTTTCTTTATCAAAGCTTTAACTTAGAGTTGACTTAAGTGACTTATAGATTCTAGAAAGATATATTTGAAGGTTGCATAAAGAGCATAAAATTTGGCCTAAGCTAGATAATCTTGATGTCATCCTAAGGCATGAGATTGAACTTAGTTAAACCCTCACTTGTTTACCATCCCATCATTAGTACTTACCCCCACTTGTAGATGCTAGTGCTAAGCATAAAACTTGATCAACTTTAGATGGGAATACTTGGTGAAAATGGTTATAAAAACCTTAGAATGATGGATCATTCTACTGAGATGTTTTGACATGTGTTTCTGAACACCAGATGATTTTGGTGATGAAAATGTTGAGGCATGAGCCTTAGCCCTTTATAAAACTGATGGTTGTCTGGATGTGATACTATTCCAATTTTTATCGTACAACCATAATACCCGAAGATTGGGTAGGGCTTGACTAGAAACTTATATACCTTAGTATTAGTTCCCTCACGGCCAAGGTATGAGATGATGCTACCTTGTGAAGATTGTCCACCTGTGCAGTACCCAAGATGACAGTTGGTCATGGTTGGGAGGCCAAACTCACAGGAGAGGTGCTTATACTAGGGCGTGTAATTGAAATGTTAGGATTGATTATCCGCATACTGAGTATGGTGAATTCAGGATTTGTTCTTGATGGATGTATCGAATGTTGTGGTAAAAGTGTACAATCTCCGCAGAGTGTCAAACTATTCGAATAGCCGCGTCCGCGGTTATGGAAAGTTGGAGTGGCCATACTGTTTTCCCGTTAGATGTTTTCAAAATGACTTGTGAAATGAATTGAGACTTTGACTTGACCACAATAGAGTTATGACATGAGTTACAAGATCCCACTTAGGAGTTATAAAATTGTGACTAGCTCTCTTGCTTAAAAAATTAGTAGAGATAAATCTGGCTTCTTGCAAAACAACCCTAGAGCCTAGTGTCCTATTATTCAAAAACCCCTTTCACTTGTTAGTATTAGTTTGCGAGTACTTAAAGAGTACTCATGGCTTTGTCACTGGCTATTCCCGTGGCCAGACTATGAAGAGGAGTACCTAGAGGATGGACCCCAGGAAGGTTACGATAACTAGGATCATCTCCCATCGTCAGCATTGTCTGTGACCCAGAAGATGGAGCTTCGCCTACGCTACCATTATTATTACGTATTCCACTGCTTGAGTTGTATTAAGAACTGGATCATGAGATCCTTATTTGTGTAAGACCTTATGTATGGTTTGTAATGGATGATGTACTGTGGTATCCAATTCTGTTATGTCTCGCAAAAATTGTAATCCTGGAATTGCGATGTATGGCATAACAGACACCTGGGATTAAAAATCCGGGTGTTGACACGAAGCCTATCAACTAGGAACTTTGACACAACCTTATATAAAACATTGCACAGTCCAATGGGCCTGTAATCTTTAAGCTCCATTGGATTGTCAATTTTCGGAATAAGGACAATGGACGTATCGTTAACACCTTCCGGCATAATCCCAGTGCTGAAAAACTGCAGCACTGCCTGCACTATATCCTCCCTCAATAAACCCCAATTACGCTGATAAAATCTAGCATGAAAACCATCGGGGCCTGGGGCTTTAATCGAACCGATTTGGAAGACAGCATCCGAAATTTCTTCAACTGTAAAGTCCCTACACAAACGCTCATTCATCTCATATGTTATTTGTACTGTGATTAAATCAATAATAGCCTCTGACTGTAAAGAAGGATCTCTAGTATATAGAGATTTAAAATATGATACGGCCATCCGCTGCATATCCGTGGGAACAGTTTGAACAACACCATTGTCATCTCGAAGCTTTGAGATTTTATTTCGCCGAGCCCGCCAAACTGCCCTATGGTGAAAATTTTTAGTATTGCGATCTCCCTCTCGAAGCCAGTCAATGCGTGACCTTTGTAGCCATAGCATCTCTTCACGATACAGAATATTATTCATCAGGTCAGAAGTAGCATTGATCTCCTCTCTTGGAGCCCCATCATGCTGTAGCTGCTCCAGTTTAGCTCTAAGCTGAGCTAATTCGCATGTAACATTGCCAAATTGAATACGGCCCCATGCATGTAATTTACACATTAGTTTATCTAGACCCCTATTCACCGCACCAAGGTCCTGCATGCGATCAAGTGATCTCCACTCCCGATCAATCAATTCCTTAAGTGCCGGTTCAGTTTCCCAAACAATTTCGTATTGCAGAGCCCTCTTAGCAGGTCTATCTCTGATTTCTCTGTCCAGACGCAGCATCACAGGGGCATGATCTGAACAAGGGGTAACCAAGTGCACAACTGCTGATGCTATGTAAATGTCGCGCCATGAATCATCCGCGACAGCGCGGTCGAGACGCACCTGTACGTTATGTACACCCGAACGCTTATTGTTATAGGTGAACGGAATACCAGAAAAACCCAGATCCTTAAGCTCACACAGTTGGAGACAGTCACGGAATGCCGCCATCTGTGCCTCCGGCCTTGGCGACACCGACAAATGCTCATGCTGCCACATTGCTTCGTTAAAGTCACCGATCGCAACCCACGGAAGAGAGGAGGTAGCCTTGAGTGCCACCAAATGATCCCACATACGATAGCGATTTTCCACCCTAGGCTCTCCATAAACAAAGGTCACATGAAATAATGGTTCATTAGGAGAAGTTCTGATATATGCATCGATGTACCTCTCGTTAGCTTTCTGGATATCAACATAGTAACTTTCATGCCAAAAAAGAGCTAGGCCACCACTCATCCCGTTACTATCCACGCTAGCAAAACCATGGAGACCCAAACGGCTCCGTAAACGCCGAACACGGACACCGCACTGTCGAGTCTCACACAAGAAAATCAGATTCAAGTAAGCCATGTCCGGCGAGTAACACATGAACTGAGTCACTGGAATATTATATTTGTTCGTTGGGATTTTCTTTTTCAAACGGAGCTCGTTGGAAAGATACAACTGCGTCCCTCCCAGCTATGGAGCTCTATAGCACATGTATCAGGACACTCTGAAAGTCTCAGGTTCACGTATGCCATGATTTGAAAAATGAAGAACTTCTTTGCCACCGGCCATGAACTGATCAACCCGTCATTAGCTTCCACTTGGCTAGCCCAGTACTCGGCCCACATTCTGGATGTTTATGCGCGCTCACAACCCAACAATAAGAACCACTTGGCTAGCCCAGTACTCGGCCCACATTCTGGACATTCATGCGCTCACAGCCCAACAATAAGAAGAGAGCCCACTCCATCCCAAAAGCCCGGACTGAAGGGAGAAAGAAATCTCTTCCTTATAAGCTGGATGTGACCTGCTCCCGTAGACGAGGTGGGACTAAACTTCATGTAGCTTCACCGGTCAACAACAGCCTAACATCCCGATATAAGATCCCGATCGGTTTCTTATCTAGATCTCACAAGAACACTAGGAATTAGAGTCGGTTCTCGTTCCTCCCAACCACCCCTGAGCAGGTTCAGTACATACGGCACCGTCGTCCGGTCATTCTGTTCCTTCCTTACCAGTTCTCTCTACTACACGGGTTAAGTAGACACTCAACGCTTACACGGGCCGTCGGCCCAAATCATGGCCTGCAAGCCAACCTGGAAGAAGCGTGTTCCTCTTGGGCCTCGTCGCGACTTCGGAGGCTTGGGCCTTGTCTTGGCTGGTCGGAGTGGAGAGACCGCCAGGAGGAGGGTTCAGGACGCCGACATCCCCTCCCCCTTGAGAACCCGCTTGTCCCCAAGAAGGCGCACGAGGAAACTGCTGCTGGAGAGAGTCGAGATCCTCCCATGTAGCTTCAGCGGTCAATGCACCACTCCACTGGATGAGGCCCTGCACCACCGTTGCCAACCCTTTCGGCCGGACGCGGCGCTGCAGTACCAACACAGGAACCTGGTGAGTAGCATCTGGATGTGGAAGAGCGGGAAGTACCTATTGTCCTGGCACCAGCGCCCGCTTCAGCTGTGACACATGGAAGACCGGATGTACTCTGCTTGACCTAGGCAGATCCAGCTTATACGCTACCTCCCCAATGCGCTGCAGAACACGATAAGGGCCAAAAAATCTGAATGACAGCTTGTGGTTGGCACGATTCACAACTGACGATTGCACGTAGGGTTGAAGCTTCAAGAAAACCATATCACCCACAACAAAGACGCGCTCAGATCTCTTCTTATCAGCTTGATGCTTCATACGCTATTGCATATGCAACAAGTATTGCTTGACAGAGGCCAGCACCAACTGTCATTCAGAAAGCCACGTTTGAACGTCGAGAGGGGCAACACGATCCGACACAGAGATGCCAAAGTACCTTGGGTGTCAACCATACAAGACCTCAAATGGTGATTTGCCCAGAGAGGAATGCCAGTTGGTATTATACCAAAACTCCAGAGAGAAATCCATTTCAACCATTGAGTAGGATGTGAGCTGATGAAACACCGAAGGAAACACTCAATTGATTGGTTGACCCGTTCCGTTTGAACAGTCTCAAGATGATAAGCAGTGCTCATGCGAAGATCAGTACCTGTTGATTTGAACACCGCTTGCCAGAAGTTACTCGTGAACACAGGATCTCTATCTGACACCAAAATCTTGGGCATACTATGCAGCTTGTACACATGATCGACAAAAAGGTCAGCCACTTTACTTGTTGGGTAGGGATGACGGAGTGGAATAAAGTGAGCGTACTTTGTCAGTTTGTCCACTACCACCATCAGACAATTGTAACCACGGGAAGTAGGCAAACCATCAATGAAGTCCATAGTTGCCACCTCCCATGGCTCAGATGGAATAGGAAGTGTTTGGAGCAACCCGGGAGAAGGTACATGCTCATGCTTGGCTTGTTGACAGGGCAAACAAGTACTGACAAATTCCTTGACAACAGACTTCATACCCGGCCATTTGAACAGAGCAACCGGCCGGCAATAAGTTACAGAAAACCCAGAATGCCCTCCTATTGGACTGCCATGGAAAGCAGAAATAATCTGCCTTTGCAACACTAGATCAGCACCCACCCAGATTCTCTTCTTAAAGCGAATCACACCAGCACTCAATGTGTAACCGGCACCCGATCCTGGAGCTACAGCCATTTGTTGCAGGAGCTTTTGAGTGTAAGGATCGGATGCATAGCTGGCCACCACATGCTCAAGCCAAATTGGTTGCACTTCTGAAATGTAAAATAACTGGGAATCGGACTGGGGTTTGCGGGACAGCGAGTCTGCAGCCCCGTTAAGAGTCCCTTTCTTGTACATCACTTTAAACTGTAGCCCCATCACTTTTCTTAGTGCCTTCTGCTGCCATTCAGTGTGTAGGCGCTGGTTAGTGAGGTGAACCAGGATTTTGTGATCAGTCTTGATCAAGAAATCACCCAGCTGTAAATATTGGCGCCATTGCTACACCGCAAGAAGAATGGCAAGATATTCCTTTTTGTAAACTGAGAGGCCACGGTTGCGGGGACCAAGAGATTTGCTAACATAAGCGATGCCCCTTTTAAGAAAGGACAGCTCCAATTCCCGTATCGCAAGCGTTAGTTTCAATGACAAACTGAGCTATGAAATCGGGAAGCGCGAGAACAGGAGCCATAATCAATGCCTTCTTCAGAGTGTCGAAAGCAACCTGCTCAGTTGCAGTCCAGACAAATAACACCCCTTTCTTGAGTAAGGATGTGAGCGGCTGACTGACAATAGCATAGTGGCGGATGAATTTTCGGTAATACCCAGTGATGCCAAGGAACCCGCGCAATTCCTTCAAATTAGCAGGCACAGGCCAATTGGTAATGTCACTGATCTTGGAGTCATCGGTAGAGACGCCTTCTCCCGAGATTACATGGCCCAGATAAGAAATTTTCTGTAGCGCAAAAGCACACTTGGATGGCTTCACTTTCCATTGGTCCTTGCGAAGAATGTCCAGGACGGCGGCCACGTGCTGGAGGTGCTCTGTGTAATCTGCACTGTATATCAAGATATCGTCGAAGAAAACCAGAGCAAATTTCCGTAGGACCGGAGCGAGGGATGCATTCATCGCGTGTTGGAACGTGGCCGGTGCTCCAGTCAAGCCAAATGCAATCACACGAAACTCTAAATGTCCGTTGTGCGTCTGGAACGCAGTTTTGAATTCCTCACCAGGGTCCAACCTAATTTGATGATATCCTGCCCGAAGATCTAGCTTGGAAAACCACTTTGCTCCGGACAATTCGTCAAGGAGTTCATCAATTACTGGTAAAGGGTACTTTCCTTTGATAGTGAGCGCATTTAGATGGCGGTAGTCAACCACCAGGCGCCAAGTCTTGTCTGGTTTCTTCACTAAGATAACCGGTGACGCGAATGCATTGTTGCTGTGTGTGATGACGCCCTGTGCCAAGAGTTCCTGCACTTGCCTCTCGATTTCAGACTTCATTGCTGGTGCGAGATGATATGGTCTCATTGAGATAGGTCGGGTCCCCGGAATTAGAGGAATATGGTGATCGTACTATCGCCTGGGTGGTAGTTCTGTAGGTTCCTCGAAGACCGAAGCAAACTTATCAAGAAGGGACTGTATATCAGCTCTCTGTTCAGTGTTATGCTCACCGTCATCTTGCCGAACTACATGGAGCTCGATGAGAGCATGAGTGATGCCCTGAGCATCGTCCCCATGCAATACCACCATGTCCTTTTCGCTCTGAAATGCAAGCCACTGCTGTGCCCAGTGTGTGATCATCGGACTGTGCTTTGCTAGCCAATCCAGGCCAATAATACCATCGTAGCTGTTGTGTTCTAGAACTCGGAATGTGTCGGTGAATGTCGACCCTTATGCTGTCCACTGAAGCTCAGGAAAATATTTAGTGCAGGCTAGAACTCTGCCCCCAGCCACTTCACTACTAGGAAAAATCCTATCAATGGCGCATCATTTTGGGACTTCTGTGGCGCATATGGTACACGCCACTGTTATCTCGCCACTAAAGTGTAGTTCTGTGGCGCATATTGAAATGCTCCACAGAAGTCTCAAAAACTTCTGTGGCGCATATTGCCAAAATGCGCCACAGAAGTCCCGAACCAGATCTCAAACTTCTGTGGCGCATATTGCCAATATGCGTCACTGATGTTTTTTTCAAAATTAAAAAAAACCAGGCAGATGTGGCCAGAGTATCTGTCCGGAGTGGGAGTTGGGTGGTGGGTGGAGGGTGGAGGAGGAGGGTCGCTAGAGTAGGAGGCCGCTAGTGTAGGAGGAGTACGAGGAGTAGGAGGAAGGGTTGCCAGAGTAGGAGGCCGCTGATGTAGGTGGAGTAGGAAGGGAGGGGTCGCCGGAGTAGGAGGGGTCGCTGGAGTAGGAGGAGAAGGAGGCCGTCGGTGGAAGAGGAGTAGTAGGAGGCGGTGGAGGAGGTGTCGCCAGAGGTGGTGGAGGCCATGGCCGGAGTAGGAGGAGGAGTTGGCCGGAGAGTGGAAGGAGGAGAAGGGAAGGAAGAGAAGAAGAGGAGGAAGAGAAAGAGAGGAAGAAGGGGAGGAAGAGAAGGAGAGGAAGAGAAGGAGAGGAGTAAAGGGGAGAATGATAAAAGAGAGGGGGAGGGCACCACATAAATTCAAAATTCGAATCCCAACACTTCTGTGGCGCATATGTGAGAAATGCGCCACAGAAGTTTCTTCCCCTTTTTTATTTTTTTGCAGGAAAAAAAATCTTCTTTCTGCCATAACTTTTTACTCTTTTCAAATTTAGGGAAGCTATAAGAATCGAGTAGGAAATTTTGAGACGATCATTTTGGTATATTAAATTTTTTTTTCATATCGTATGCAAAAGTTACGGCCGTTTTACTGTCCCATGACCTTTTTTTGCAAAATACATCGAAATTCATGTTTTTCAATTTTCCCGACAACTATACCCCAAAATACAATTACATCTTAAAGGAATTATTATTTTTGAATTTTTTTATCATTTTTGTTTATTTTTTACAAAAGTTAAAAGGCGTTCCAAAGGGGGGGGGTGAAATCTGGGTGAGCATGTTCTGTGGCGCATTTCTATATATGCGCCACAGAAGTTTCTCACTTTCTGTGGCGCATATGTCCAACTTCTATGGCGCATATGGACATATGCGCCAGAAAGTGAGGGAACCCAACCCTGGTGGCGGGTCCACCAAACTTCTGTGGCGCATTGTTTCCCTATATGTGCCACAGAAGTGTGAAGACTTCTATGACGTGCCTAAAATGCGCCACCGGTGTTTATCTGCGGCGCATGGTCACACATATGCGCCACAGAAGATTTGTCTATCTATAGCTGGTTTCCTAGTAGTGCTTATACACGAGCGGCAAAACTCAAACCTTGTGCCCCTGTCAACAGGGATGCAATCTTCTTGTCAAGGAAACAGGAGGAACTACCAGAGTCAATCAGAAACAGCAACTGATGCCCCTGGATTTCCACTTGGATCTTCATGGACTTCATGGAATTGATCGTCACACAAGCAGCCGCAACTGACAACATCATCAACTATTGGGGTTGTGGAGGTTCTTCGTCAGGTTCAGAGATACTGTCATTTTCCTGGTCCTGCAGACACTTTAGCATCTCCTGGACGACATGCAACTGAATAGATTTGTTGCAGGTGTGATCCTTGCCCCACTTTTCGCCACAAAGGAAACAAAACCCCTTCGATCTGCGGTATGCCTTCAAGCTAGACCATCGATCGTCACCACCGGAGCGACCTGCTTTGGCCTGCCTTTTCTCTTCGACCAATTTGGACACCCAGCAAGTTGGAGGTTGAGGCAGGGGTGGTGGCGTGGCCTGGGCGGTTTGCTGGAGTTGTTGTTTACGTTGGATTGGACTTAACTCTGCTTTACTATCCAAGGATCCATGCCATCTGCTATTTCTTCATACATCAGCGCTAAGGAGGATGCTGTGTCCAGATCATTGGGCTGATGTAATGCAACAAGCACCCTGACAGCAGGTTTTAAACCATCAATAAATCGCGTCAAGTAATGCAAGGGATCTGGAAGAGACTCATAAGAAGAAATCCTATCGATCAAATCAGAAAATCTCTGCACATAATCCTCTACTGTCCCTGTCTGCTGAATATGGTACAGTCGGAGGAGAAGAATCTGATGTTGGTTGCGCATGAAACGAGCTTGCACTGCCTTCACAAAATCAGGCCAACTAGATTGGGGAAACTTGTTCAAGTATGCCTCCAGCCAAGTCACTGCTGCTCCAATGAATTGACTAGATCCATAATAAATCCATAGCTCTTATGGCGGCGTACCCCATCGCTGAAAATACTCTTCATAGCGGCGCTACCAGAGTCGAGGATTTGTACCCTCAAACAACGGTAGCTCCACCCGCGGCACAGAGTAGGATTCATCAGAATTGTGCATAGAACAAGGAGTATTCAAGGTGGAATTTTTTTTGTGGTGGCAATTCGTACCTCCTCCCGGAGGAGGCGTGGAGAATCCACGGGCCTGCTCCGGGTTCAGTGTTGCAGCACGGTGCCCATGGGGGCCGGCAGCAGCACCTTGCTGCCCGTTTGCCCTGACGGGGTTGTCGCCCGCCTGGCCGCGTGGCATCACTTGAAGGGCACGATCCAGAGTCGCTCCCAGCTGGCTGATCTCGCCGCTGAGTTTGTTCTTGGCCGCCTCCAGCTCCGATCCGAGCCCTGATTTGACTTCGGCAAGCTCCGCGCCCACATCGGCATGGACGACATATCGTTGATCTCCTTGATGCGCCTTCCTATGTCCTCTGTGTAGCTTCGGACCAGGTCCAAGACCTCCTTCTTGTGCTCAAGGAAACGGGCTTCGTACAACTCCCGTGTCTCCGCGGTGAGGATCTCGTACAACTTCCGGGCCTCCACGGACATGGACTCCATGACTTCGGCTCGGCGGCGGTGGGCGTATAGGGTGGCGCAGTGGTGGAGGGGTATATCCAGAGCGGAATTAGGTGGAAATTCTATGGGAATAACTTGGCTCTGATGCCAGATTTAAGATCCCGATGCTCGTTCCTCCTAACCACCCCCGAGCAGGTTCAGTACATACGGCACCGCCGTCTAGTCATTCCCTTCCTTCCTTACCAGTTTTCTCTACTACACAGGTTAAGTAGACACTCGACGCTTACATGGGCCGTCGGCCCAAATCATGGCCTGCAAGCCAACCTGGAAGACGCGTGTTCCTCTTGGGCCTTGTCGCGACTTTGGAGGCTTGGGCCTTGTCTTGGCTGGTCGGAGTAGAGAGATCGCTAGCAGGAGGGGTTAGGACGCTGACACTTGATTTAAGACCAAGGTCAGGAGACCTAAGCACTAGCCAAAAAGCCTCAATCGGCGTATGTGGGATACCGCTAATCTTAAGTGGCGTATTGTGGACAAACCACCAATTAATGCCAGGGGCTCGCCAAACTTTTGTGATGCCACGCTGACACGTGATCGGGTCGAATTTGGACAAACTTTTAGAATAAAGCTATTTTTTGCTTCAAGTTTGAGAAATGGATTAGATTTTTCAACATTCACCTCCCACGCAAGCAAGAAAGACAGATGGGAAGGAGGATGAGATTAAGTTGGGGTTCTGAGCTCCTTGGGAAAGGGATGCAACCGGACAAGTGAATCACATGAGGCAATTTTAGTCAATCTTGCAAGTTGCAAATATATACAAACTTGTTATCACAAAAACATCCATTGCACAATACACAAGTGCGTGCCAACAATTTTAACCGGCAATTGAGCAGTCCAACGATATTTTCTTCAAATTATTGCTAGAAGGTATACACATAATTACATATTTGTGAACGTATCTGCTACTAGATACACACATTTATTTGTAATATAGAAGCTCACATGTGTATGTATGGACTGTACCCGCTATAAGTATGTATACTTAGACATGATTCAAACATATATATGTATAGTCGTTGAGTACTCTCCATTGTACTACTATGCAAACACCGACCTATGGCGGTGGTGGTATGCCGCCGTAACTTTCTGGAATGGGGAAGTCTCCACCGTAGTTACCTGAAAAGCAAAACATTTACCGTTAATTGTTGGCGTGTTAACTCCGAGCAGAGATAGAGAGAGAGGGGGGGAAGAGGGAGAGAGAGTTTCACCTAGTTTTCTAGCAGCGTCGACCTGAGAGGCCATGAGGAAGAAGACGAAAGCAACGAGCAGGCAAAGTAAGTACTGGGTTTTGGACGCCATAGCCACTGTTTTCTCTAGCTAGAGCGCTAGACGAGAGCTGCTTGCTGCTGTACAAATGGGTGTTCCCCCTGGGATCTACTTATATGGGGGTACATCAATTACTAGTCAAAGTATCAGTGGAATGGGAAACCGTTGTCAGTGACCCGAGTGTTTGTACTGTACCAATTCTTTCCAATTTGAATAGTCTCCAACTCTCCATGTACTGCACGTGTCCCATGGAGGCTGGTACATGTGCAAATTTGTCAATAAAGTTAATTGCAAAATTATTTGGTGCTTGACTTGAGTGTTTCACGAACCATATAAAATAAAAAAAACGCATCATGTCTTTATCACTTTAAGTTATTTTTCTTGGTTTTTATAGGTTCATTAATTTTCTTTTTACCTCATAGGGGAAACGAAATTGCCGAGTTCTTGCATAGTTTACATTACTAGAATATAGTGCCACTTGCGTGTTGCTACGTTTTTTCATCATTAATGTACGAGTTCCTTAAAAATATTATACTACTATGTGTCCGACTAAATCCTTCAAATATCGAGGACGATATGGAGAACCTAAATCAGATCTTGTGAAACTTTTCGCGGTATTACTAGTCTTTTCACTAGTTTCCAGAGAAGCATGTGGCTACTATTCCATATTTCCATGTGGCCAGAATGACCAGTAAGACACGGTGTAAATTCTTTTGCAGTCGTCTGCGTGCATTTTTTCCACCTGAAATTTCTTAGGTTGCTGCTCTTGGTAAAGAAACTAAACTGGGTAAGATTTCCATTCATATTCACCCTATGACATATTAATTTCACATGGTCAATATGCCTGTTGCGGGAAAAAGGTTCTTGCCAAGTAAGTGCTCACTGTTAGCACAGCCCCTGCTGTCGTGTACTTTCTGACGACACCGACGAAAAAATTCCGACGAAACGACATGTACGTATTCGATAACTTCCGTCGAGATGTACGTGCTGCTAGCCGATCGATTCTTTTGATCTAACTAGTATACTCACGCACGCACACGCAAAACAACTTTGATCGCCAAAGGCTCTTGTCAAGCCTTGCTTTCTTTGATTGCTTCTCAACTCCACGGTTTTTACAAACCTAGCTTACACATGTATATATACACGCTAGAAGTCATCTATACCAACTCAACTCGGTTTCTAATCCTAAACCCATACATGCATGCATAGCTCACGTAGGACATCGTACATGTGCTGGTACGTGTAATGGTAGGAGATTCCAACTTGTACTAGTTGGACCTATATTTGTATACGAGCCGTATACGACGGATAGAGCGCACGGCTCCGTGTCGGGACATGCTTATTTTTAACAATCACTCCCTAAGCACGACATGTGCTACACCTCGACCTGGATCCCAGATACGCCAGCTACTCCTCGCGGGCGTCATCCTCGACATTGCTTTCGTCGCTTGCTTCCTCGGCACCCATGTTACCGACATTGCTTTTATCGGCTTCTCCATGGCTTTACATCGACCCTCATCGTCCGCGTCCTTCTTTTCCGCGTCCTCCTTGTCGATATCGTCCATGACCGTGCCTTCAGTCTTCACTGGTTCCTTGATGAACAAACATTGATTTTCGTACTCCATCTTCACCGGATAATTTACCGTCCAAAATTCTTTCTTCGGATAGTAGTCCAGCACGCCTCCCATGCGTTCTTGCGTCGGTCGTAGTCGTCTCATCTCCAGTGCATTCGGAGGCTCTACGACATACTCTTTTGCATCCGACAACGCGCTTGTTTCTTCAGTTTCTGAGCCTTGTGTGCCTTCACGTAGAGCTCCTGGAGCCAACGGCTCTACATGCAGCGTATCCTGCATGCCTATTTCTGAGCCAATTTGTTGACTCGCCACCACATCACATGGCCCTTGCACTTATGGACACTCCTTTGCCCCAAGCTCTTCACGTGGATCATCACCTCCTGTACTAGCAGATGATGAGCTAAACACAACACCTTCTAGCTCTGTTTTTTCTTACCACGGACTAGCCTTTTCTCCGGACACTTTTTCTTCTGGGAGTATCCTTAGTGCTTCTGGCCTGGTGCCCACGCCTAGAGCATCCCCTAGGCCTTCAATCTCTTCTGGGTCCAAATTTGCTGACAAAGATAAGCTTGGTTGATCCATATTTTCTTCATACTCAAGATCCCACGTGATGTGAAAAGATGAATATTCCGGTTCCTTGGAGCCCCAATTCCATGATTTCTCTTTCTCAAAGACTACGTCGTCTGTGAAAACCACCTTATTGGTATAAGGATTGCACAAACGGTATTTCTTCGAGCCTTCATATCCTGTCATGATCATTGGAGTACTCTGCTGGCCGGTCTTGTCATGCGCCACGCACCCAAAAGTGAGAAGATGATCAACCGAGGGCTTCCATCCGTACCATCCTTCATATGGAGTCATACCAACTTCATTCTCAATTGGCTCCATGTTCAGCAAATACACAGTCGTATTGACTGCCTCACCCCAGAAGTTTTCTGGCAAACTTTTACTCTTCATCATCCTCCGTGCCATGGTCACACGGTTTGATGCAGCTCGCCTTCCTGATCAATGCGTAGAGCTCTTATCTTCGCCTCCACCTTGAACTCTTCGGCTTCCTTGATCTTCTCAAATGCTTGTTGAGCTTGACCCTTACTTTTTAGCAACACAATCCACATGTATTTACTATGATCATCCACCACAAGCATGAAGAACTTATTGCCAGACGGAGTTGCAGGTAAAATTCCAACGCATAGATCGTCATGATCAGATTCTGAAGCTTCACTTGCCTCACACGTGGCTTCACGCAGAAACGGGGCACTCTGTTGCTCGTGATCCACACACGGTAGATCGTGATCCACTTACGCCACAATCTCCATACCTGGTGATGGAGGATCCTCCTCATCCTTCAGTTCAGTTACTTCGAGCATCAGCATCATCGGTCCATCATATCCTTCATGGGCGATGAGAGCCTTCTCCTTCGATGATTTCTTGCAATCCTTCTTGAAGTGACCGAGCTCGCCACACTTATGACATCTTACTTTCTTGATGTCAAACTTCCTCTGCGGCGGAGCCTCGTCCTCGTCCTCCCCTGCGATATACTTTTTCGCTGGGCGAGAATCTTCTCTATCACTCCTGCTGTCGGATGCTTTATCGCCCTTCTTCTCCTTTGGGAACAACGCTCGAGCCATAAGCATGAGATGCTCATCCACTTTTGAGTCGCCATAGGTGATCTTCATCCGCTCGTCGTGCGCCTTGAACCGTCTAACTAGATCATCCATCGTGAGAGTCTTGAGATCAACACATTGCTCGATCGCCGAGACAACGGGTGAGTAACACGGCGGCGCCACGCGGAGGAAACGCCTCACAATAGAGATCTCATCCAGCTTCTCACCGAGTCCGCGAATCCCATTGACCAGTGTAGCGACCCTTGAAGCAAAGGCATCTAGCGTCTCGTCTTCTCCCATCTCCAGATTCTCGTACTTCTTCTGCAAGGTTTGCAGGGTCGTCTCGCGGACGCGCTCGTGCCCAAGATTTAGCGTCTTGAGCGTATCCCACACCTCCTTTGCAGATTTCTTCGAGATCAGGTGTTGCATTAGATCCGTTGGCACCACCGAGCAGATGGCCGTGAGTGCTAGTCGGTCTAGGTGGTACTTCGACCCGCCCTTCTTGAACTCGTCGCCGCCTGGATCGACAGCCTCCCAGAGTCTGGCGCCTTCTAACGCCCACTCCATCTGGACCGTCCAGACCGTGTAGTTGTCGCGGCTGTACCGTGGATACTGCATCGACACCGGTGCACCCGTAGCCGCACCAGAATACTCGCCCACCTCCTTCGTCATTACCTCCCGTTACTAGGAGATCCTCCACGAGGCTCTGATGCCAATTGTTAACACAACCCCTGCTGCCGAGTACTTTCCGACGACACCGACAAGGAAATTCCGACAAGACGACATCGTACGTACCCGATAACTTCCGTCGAGATGCACGTGCTGCTAGCCAATCGATCCTTTTGATCTAACTAGTACACTTACGCACGCACACGCAAAACAACTTTGATCGCCAAAGGCTCTTGTCGAGCCTTGCTTTCTTTGATTGCTTCTCCACGGTTTTTACAAGCCTAGCTTACACACGTATATAAACACGCTAGAAGTCATCTATACCAACTCAACTCGGTTTCTAATCCTAAACTGATACATGCATGCATAGCTCACGTAAGGTCTGTCTACCGATAGGAGATTCCAACTTGTACTAGTTGGACCTATATTCGTATACGAGCCGTATACGACGGATAGAGCGCACGGCTCCGTGCCGGGACGTGCTTATTTCCAACACTCACATCCAAGTATTCTCACACCGCTAGTCGCCCCTATGGGTGTGCTAAATATTATTCTGAAGATGCGGTGAGATTTTTGTAGACATGTAGGTGCCAACCAAATCAATGGAGGAAAATGCAAGGTGTCGTGGGACAACGGGGCTAGATACACATAGGGTGTGTTTGTTACCCTGGGCCAACCTAGAAAATCTGACTTCATCCCACTTTTATCAGCGGAGACAGTGTTTGTTAGACCGGGTGGACTCACAGGGCTAAGCTCACCTCATACGAAAAACGGCTCTCGGCCTGGCCCGATTGAGAAGCAGAAAACGAGGTTCGCATATGAGCCTGGCCGAGTTGACCCAAAAAATCGTGCCCCGCATCTGCAAAATATCTCCTGCTTGGCCCCGCGCTAGGGCATCCCTCGAGCGGTCGACCCAGCGCCTCCCGAGCCGCCACTCCTCCGTTCGTCAAATCCCGCCGCCGCCAGCTCTGATTGATCTCCGTTTCTCTCCCTGCTCCTCCCCAGCCGCCACTGCTCCTCTCCAGCCACCACTCCTCCGTTCCCCACTGCCGCGAAGCATGGGGGTCATGGCGTCGTCGTGAGCACTGCCCTGCCGACCCGCCATCCCCCGGACCAGGTCGACCTCCCCCGCCATGTCGAGCACTGCCCTGCCGACAGCCAGCCGCCCTCCCCCTGGACTAGGTCGAGCATTGCCCTGCCGACAGCCAGCCGCCCCGCCGGACCAGGTCGACCTCCCCCGCCCCGTCGGACCTGGCCATAGTCTGCACGGGACCAGGCCAACACGGGGCAGCACGCCAGGACTGCTCTGCACGTCCACCACTTCTCCAACAGGACACACCAGGCCCTAATCTGAGGTAGTCACTCCCTCTGTTTCTTTGCAAAAAACATGGGTTACATATGATACTTTCAGATATTAATGTTGTGGACATTAGGGATTTTATTCTATGCAATTGTATGCATGATGGATACTTGGTGTGTCATGTTTGTTTCATTCCAGTGTGTGAAATTATTTTTTTGTTTCTTTAGATGGATGATTTGGCCAAAAAACGACGTCAACTAATCGTGCAAGCAGCCGGCCTTGCAGCTGCATTGGGAGCTTACATGATTTTTATCTCAAGGAGAGCTAGAAACCAAACTCCGGTGTTATTAGGTCATAGGATTGGTATGGATATAGCTAGGGGATCAAACTTGAGATTTATCTATCATTCTACCGAATCAAATTGCTCAAATCAGCTTAGAATGAAAAGAGCTCCCTTTTTTCGCTTGTGCAATTTGTTTAGAGAGAGAGAGAGAATTATTGAAAGATAGTATTAATACTTCCATTGAGGAACAAGTAGCCATGTTTCTCCTGGTAGTTGGACACAACACAAGGTTTCGAGCTCTTCAACCGATTTTTAGAAGATATATTGAAGTAATAAGTAGGTATTTTAAGGCGGTGTTGTATGCTGTTGGCGAGTTGCGAGGTGAGATGATCCGTCCTCCCTCCAGTAATATACACCCTAAAATTCAGGAAAACAACCGCTTCAATCCTTACTTCAAGGTAATCTACTTTTATTCGGAAAAATCTATATATTCATCTCGTCCTCCCTCCACTCACACTTACATATTTATGAACTAGGATTGTATTGGAGAAATTGATGGAACACATGTCATCGCTAGAGTCCCAGCAAATATCTCGACCGCCTTTAGGGGTAGAAGAGATGGTACTACTCAAAATGTTATGGCTGCGGTAGACTTTGATTTAAGGTTTACCTATATACTTGCTGGTTGGGAGGGGTCAGCTCATGATGCCCTCATACTTGCGGATGCTGTGGAGAGGGATGATGGGTTGTCATTACCTCCAGGTAATAATTTAAACCTAGCAGCCACATATTTTTTAATAGTTTTTGATGTACCTAATAGTTGGAATTTCGTAGGAAAATTCTATCTTGTTGACGCTGGGTATGCCGTGAGACCGGGTTTCCTTCCACCATACCGTAGGACAAGGTAGCACTTGAAGGAGTATGGTGCAGGGAATCATCCTGAAAACTATAAAGAATTGTTCAACTTGAGACACTCTTCTCTAAGGATAACAGTTGAACGAGCTTTTGCCGCGTATAAGAATTGGTGGAAGTTTGTTTACAATAAGCCATTCCATCCTTCTAAGACCCAAGTAAAAGTAGTAATAGCTTGTGCCATTCTCCATAATTGGATCCTTCAATTTGGGGAGGATGAATATTTCCCACCGGCGACATGGGAACCCAAACCCAACAATGAAGATCACCATGACATTGCTTACGATAATCAATCTTGGAAAGCAAAGAGGGATGAATTTGCCCAAGCGATATGGGCGAATAGGGGGGCAGCACACATTTGATGCATCATGTTGTAACTTTAGCGCTGGAACTATTTTATTTTTGCTAGAACTTGCCGGAACTTGCATTTTGGTGTTGTAATATATCAATATGGTGCTGAAATGTGTAACTTTTGTGCTAGAATTTGCATTTTGCTGCTGGAATATATCAATATGGTGCTGAAATGTCTATATTAATTGCTGGAATATATCAATATGGTGCTGAAATGTCTATATTTGTTGCTGGAATTACTCATTTTGGTGCTGAAATGTTTCTATTAGTGCTGGAACTACTTTTATTTTGCTGGAACTTGTATTTTATTGCTGGAGTATAACAATATGGTGCTGAAATGTCTATATTTATTGCTGGAATTACTCATTTTGGTGCTGAAATGTCAACTTTAGTGCTGGAACTACTTTTATTTTGCTGGAACTTGTATTTTGTTGCTGGAATATAACAATATGGTGCTGAAATGTCTATATTTATTGCTGGAATTACTCATTTTGGTGCTGAAATGTCAACTTTAGTGCTGGAACTACTTTTCTTTTGCTGTAACTTGTATTTTGTTGCTGGAATATAACAATATGGTGCTGAAATGTCTATATTTGTTGCTGGAATTACTCATTTTGGTGCTGAAATGTCTCTATTAGTACTAGAACTACTTTTCTTTTGCTAGAATATGCATTTTGCTGATGGAATATATCAATATGGTGCTGAAATGTCTATATTTATTGTTGGAATTACTCATGTTGGTGCTGATTTTTTTTTGTAGATGGCTGAAATTGAGAACGAAGTTCCGGATGTAGGTGCTACAAAAAAGAAGGCTCCGAAGGTTATGACTTGGACCCCTATGATGTCAGCATGCATGATGCGATGTCTCGCCGAGATTGCAGCAAAAGGTGTCAAGACCGACAAAGGATTCAAAGAGATCCATATTGGACAAGCAGCAAAAGCTTTGACCAAACTCGTCGGTTATGATGTGACAACTACCCAAGTAACCAATCATCTCCGCAAGTGGAAGACCAGGTATCAAAGAATCGAGAAACTGAGACTTCTAAGCGGGGCACTTTGGGATGATGATCAAAAGATGATTGTTTTAGAAGACCAACATTACTTGGGGCATACCCAGGTTTGTCCAAGAACCCATTGTTTTATTACTAAAATCTGTTGGAAACATGTTGTTATAGTGCTGAAATATATTTTTGTTCATGATATCTGTAGGATACTCCTAAGGATGCTGAATTCTTGAACACGCCACTTGTGAACTATGAATACATGGAAGCTTGCTTTGCCAATAAGCTAGCCACAGGAAAGTTCGCAATGGGATCTAATGAGCCTTTAGGGAAACCCATTGAAGTTGAAAGCCTAGAAAAACCTATTGATTTGGAGGGTGGAGAAACCAATGGTGAAGGTTTTGTGCAAGGTGAAATCCGCATCAACTTTGGAGTTCAAGGCCTCGGAGCAACTACTCCTTCACCTTCTGGCTAAACAAATAATAAAAAAAGGAAGCAGGTTTTGAGTGACGAAGATACAGTTCAGGTAAACAACATGTCTGATGCATTGCGTGATGTGGCTGGTGCTATCAATAACACTTGCCATACCCTGATTTGTGCAAAATGGTTATGGACCTTACCAACGTCGACATGGATGAACGTTTGGCTGTTTTGGATTATTTGACGGAGCATAAGGGTAAAGGCCTTAATTTCATGAAAATGGAAGCGGATGTTCGTGAAGCCTCATTCAAGCGTATCATAGCCAAAAATCCGGATCTAGTTTGAGTTGTTGTGAGTTGATGCAACTTGAAAATCTATATATTTTGTAATGCCTACTATATATTATATGATGCGGACTTGGTAATTTGGACGTATTTTCTATGTTAGCTTTTGGTGCTGTAGACATGTTGAATTATGTTCTCAAGTGAGCCTTGGTAATATATCATTTTGGGGTAATTTTGTGCTATATACTTGCTTGTGTTTTGAATTTATGATGTATATACTTGCTCATGTTTTCAATTTATGACATAATGGATGAAATTTGAAAATGTTTGTGTGGTCATCGCACCAAGTCATGGCAATCACATCTTACTCACGTGCACTCTACCAAACAAAGTCTGAGTTCAATATGGCTAAACAGACTCAGCCCACCAAACAATATCTCTATTCATCATATCTTAACAGACACAGCCCACCAAACAACATCTCTATTCATCATATCTCAACAGACACAGGCTGCCAAACACATATGAAAATCTCAGCTCAACTTAGCTAGGGTCAGCTTGTATGGGATGAGATGTGAATTCTGGACTCACCCAGGCTAACAAACACACCCTTACGGAATCTGGGCTACGGAAAAGTTTTAGGCCATGTTTGTTTAATCCACACCACAGGTGGATTAGAGTGGGTTTGGGTGGATATGGGTGGATTTTTCCTTGTATGAGATTCAAACCACATCAAATCCGTCCAATCCACCTTAATCCCGAGTAAACCGAACATAGCCTTACGGGGTGAGGTGGAGGAAGCGGGCTGGTGCAAAAAAATTCCCACCCATGATTTCATGAACCGTGATCCAATTTGTTAAGCCCACGTCAGTCCATAACTCATATTCCGTAAAAACAAGTTTGTACGTGTAGCATTATTGATCAATAGATCACCTACCTTGGTGTGGTTGTGTGATTGTCTTAGTGCTTGTTTGGATCGTAGCGATCAGTTTTTAGAAAACAGGTTTCAGTAGTATTACAAAGAAAACGGGTTTTACTAGTTTTTCTGTTAGGAATAAGCTTACAGAAAAATCATGTTTGGGTTACCAAAGTCTGAAACACATTTTGTACTCTTCCTCGTTTGGACTGCGATACAAATCAACCCGCGGGAGCAGGAAGGTATGACAGGGCGAAGATATGCTCCAGTTCAGCTGGTTACTAAAGAAAACGATAATCTGCAAGCCACCAACAGGTCAGCTCACAGTCACCATCACCAAGCTCGCGTTCATCTCTCTCGCCGACGGCCATGCCAACAGTCAAGGTCCTCTACGTCGCCCGCGTCGCCCTGCTAGGCCATCCCCCGAGAATCTGGTACTCATAATATGCGCGCCCGGCAGCTCGACTGTCCATGGCGTCCTGGTCGACGGACATGGATAGTAAGGTAGCTGGCATGCGTCTTGCACGAGGATCCCAAGCAGCTGACCACCAGTGGGACGCATGCATGGTGTTCCGATCGTACCAGCCAGCGTAAAAAAAAAGCAAGGGCGACTGCGTGCGGCGGCCGCCCCCGGCCGTAGGCAAGGTCTGTGCCAACGCCCCAGCAGTCTCGTTCTGCCCACATAGTTGAGATGACTGACGCACCAGGACGCAACCGCCTCCTCCAAAATAATATTGTTCTAAAGTTATGAAAAAATCTAAAAAAGATGTAAATTTTCAATCCAAAATAATTTGTATTCTAGACTACATAGAAAAGAAAAAATTAGAAATCTAGGTTTGCAAACTGTGCACCATTAGAAGAATGGGTGGAGACGCCGACAACCAGGCGCTACGCCGACAGCCAAATGTTTGGGCTATCGGCGTAGACCGCGACCACCAGCCCCAAAAGCAGCCATTGGTGTAGAATTGGCCTCGACGTAGGTTAGCCTACGCCAACGGCTTCCCTCGGCATATTTATTTTTTCTTTTAACTCATTAATCTTTGAAAAATCATAACTAAATTATTCTAATTCAGAAAAAATACAAATAATATATCTAAATTTACAGAAAAATAAGATTTATCTATCTACACTCAAATATTACACATTTGTAAATAAAAATTAAATAAAACATAAAATATTACATATAATTTGAAACGGGCATAAGAAATTCAAAACGATCCAAACAATACAAAACATTCGCGTGGTGTCATATTATATGATATAGTTGCAAGAAAAAAATATAAAACCTGATATATTAATTATGTATCAAAAATATTATTTTGCATAGAAATAATTTGCATATAAAATATTATTTCATTTAAATATTTGTGTATAGAAATATCTGTATAGAAATATTAGTATAGAAATATTTGTGTATAAAAATATTTTGTATGGAAATATTTTTTGCTATGTTCAAATAATGTGTGCATTTTGCAATAATATTGTGTGCATCTCGCATTTTGCAGAAACGATGGATCCACCTAGTCCAATTTGCAGATACCTAGCACAAGAACAAATTATCAAGAATATAATCCACGAAGCTGATCCATTCGAATATCCCTCGAGGTATCTAAACCCATTCAGTGAGGGAGAGGAGGCCGACCAAAGAGAGGGAGAAGCCGCCGGCTACGATGATGGAGGAGTCGACAACTTCGATGATGGAGAAGCTCATGGACGCTTAACGAAGACCGACGAGGTATATATATGATGTCTGGTGATCACTATATGTCCAGGAGTAGCTGTATATATATTATATTGACGAATGTTTCTTATCTTAGGCCTCCACATCGAGCAAAAATTCCAAGCGAGGCCCGGCCAAAAAGTTGGATGCGCGTACGAATTATACAACTTCGGCGGTTTCAGCACTGGCCAAACCATTGGAACCCAAAAAGGCTGCAACTATATTTAAATAACAATACGGAGTTATTGTTAGGGATCGCGTTCCAATCACCGTTCGAGAGTGGCATAAGACCCAAGAGGCGGAAGAGAGTGATCAGTATGTCGACGAAAGGTACAAAGAGGGTCTTTAGAATGACCTCATGGCACATTTCATGCTGCCAGAATGTGAGAGTAATGTCGAGACAGTTGCATTGAGGAAGAAATTCAAGCACTAGGCTCTTAAGAAGATGGCCGAACTATTCCAAAACTGGAAGAAAGCATTATGGCTAAAGTATCAGAAGGACAAGAAAACTCCAAAATTCGAAGGCTATCTAGCGAAGCAGCAGCATTACTGTGATGCATTTGTGGAGTATAGGAAGTCGGGAGATGCTAAGGAAAAGTTAGAAAAAACAATAAACGCTGCAAAAAAGAAATATCACTATCGCCTGGGGCGAGGGGCTACGCGACTGCCATGCCAAAGTGGAATGCAAGAGAAAAACAACTGTGTGATAAAGGGATCATTTCAGAACCAATTCGTGAAGAATGGGATTTGAGGGCAAGAAATTGGTTCCTTGGGCATGAGAGTGAGTATTACGAACTTACAGGGGACCTTGTTTGAAGTGACGCGATTAGAGTACCCAGGATACATGGCTGAAAGTGGTGAAAGAAATTAAAGATGGGATAACAAAGTTCCATCCCGATAGAGAGAAAGACTTGCTGACAAAGGTCCTTGGGAATTACGAACACGGAGGACGAGTACGAGGCCTTAGCCTTATTTATACGTGGGAGACTAGGTTTACTAAGGACCAAGATACTTATAGAAGCTGAGCGAGAGCAAAGCAGCGACGTGAGTAGGAGGAGGGAGGCAAGTTCAACCAGCTGCTAGCAAGAATTAACAAGCGTCAGCAGCAGATTAACGAACTTAGAGGAGTAGCGCACATGCAAGATCCTGTACTCGATATTACCGCCAACCCATCTCAGTGGAGAAGCAGCGTGGCTGAATCGGAGGTCCCGTTTGATGATGCACAGATGATAGATGGCGGTCCCGGCTACCCCGTGGATGGAATCAAGGAGCAGATATCTTGTGAGCTCCATCAGAAGGTGAAGAACATATCCGTGAAGGTGGCGGTCGGATGTGATTTACCTTGTCCACCTGACGCATGTTGGCATGGCCGTGAGATTCCACCTGACTATGCTAAAGTTGGGGTGGATCAAATCATAACAGAGTGGGAGTCAATGGAGCTTGACATCCCTGGACCTAAAGGTGAGAGGACACTCAGAGAAGTACTAGGTGGTATCATTCTATGGGACAAGAACAACATCAAGTTTCCAGGTTCGACCCCACGGCCAACACCGCCTCCGAGTTGTCGCAGGTCACCTTCACCTCCATCACCTCCAAAAAGCCCACCCTATGATGACTACGACCACCACAACGTCCATCTCGATCTCCGCCATAGGGTCAGCAGTCTTCATCGCCCGCTAAGGACAATAAGCGGAAGCGTGCTCCGTCAATGAGTACTAATCGACGTAGCAGCCCAAAACAAAAAATGTCTCCCCTCCCAACAGTACCTCATAAGAATCTTCCCATCAGATCTTACGATCGTACTGACATGGAAACCGCAGCGATCGCAAAGGCCGAATATGATGCACATTTTTAAAAGAAGAAACCCGAGATCGCCCCAGTATACATCGATAAGCAAAAAGCGTATGCACTTGATTTTCTGAACACAAAATCGCAATATGAGTTGCACCATAAGCCAGATGACTATCTACGCATACTTCAGAAAGAAGTGACAAAGAGAAAATCAAGTAGAAGTGCAAGCGGGAGCAAATCAGCAAGTAAAAGTGCAAGTGAGAGCAAATCAGCAAGTAAAAGTGCAAGCAGTAAAATATCAGACGTTTCCCTTCTCGGACAACAGGCCAAACAATCGATCCAACCCCTTAAGGTGTTATCCGAAAATGTTTACCAGCCAATAGATATTGAAGCAGCTGCGGAGTTGGCAGCCAGTATGAATGTGAGTGTTGCTGCATTGTTAGGCTCCCAAGACAACAGGTTATCCAAGGCCGTTGTAGTGCCCAAATATGTCCCAGGGAAGGATTTGGTCAGCAAAGAGAAGTTGCAAAAACTGCCAACACAAATGCGGAATCTCCATAATTGGTACTTGACAGCTGTAAGGCAGGGGAGAAGATCACAACGAAAGTCCCACGTGAGTACTACTTCAGACCCGACGAGGTCCATGTTGAGTTTTCAGAACTTTTCCATTTATACAATCTCGACGCCCTCGACAAATCTCTCCTTAGTCGCAATTGTCTATAAGTTGTTGAATTCATTGTCTACATGTTCAGTTTTTCAGTTGTTCAGTTCATTGCATGTAATTATCCTTATTATATCCTTTTGTACTCTATTATTATCAAAAATGAAAATCCGGGAATGTAAAACAAGAAGACTCTATAGTGTTGGGTTCATTGACCTAGATAAAGTACATATAGATACACTAACGAAAAAACCTGAGGAAACAGAGGAAAACATTTTAAGGTTTCTAATGGATAAAAATTTCTGTGACCGCATACTGTTTTCTTACGATTTTAAGTGAGGGTCTTACTCTGTTGTACACATTCACTTTTGATTACTCGTGTTAAGTGTAAGTGATGAGTTTCTAATATATATAAACGTTTGCAGCTTTCACTGGATTCTGCTAGACATTCAAGTTGATAAGGGAAGAGTTGAAGTCATGTACCCATCAAAGAGAAACCTGGAAGAGTTCCACAGCATGCAGGACATGCTTCAGAAGTAATTTTCGCGGTATATCAGTCTCTTTCGTTGATTTCCTGAGATATCAGGTAATGAATAACTCATTTATTTATTTTCTTTGCCGGGCAGGGTTTGGAACCGGTTCAAGCGTCAGGCCACGGGTACCTTTAGTAACAAGCTGACGTTTACTCCGGTCTCGGCAAGTAGTACGTGATATGTCCGCACATATTTTTACTTCTAGTTTTAATACAATTATGATGCTAGATTATTATTTTGATTAAATTCTATTCTCGTAAGTGCGCGAGGAAGCCATAGGGGACGAATCTATGTGGATACTATGTTTGCAAGTTCATTCGCACGTTTACCTGTCTTGCGGGTTGGGGTTCGAGTTGGGTGGCGGGTTGGGTGTTTGCTGATCCCGTCAGCCTGTATGACTACGGCGCATTGGTAGAGCTCATAGATTGGTCCGCTGCTACCGCAGCTTTCAGATCCGGAACCGTAGGTCCCTTCATCCGATGGCGGATCGCACAAATCGGAGTTGCAGCTGCTGCTGTCGTAGGAATCATCTGTTGATGATGTTGTGCGTAGCACGGGGTGTGGGGTCCACGAAGCGGGCCTGATTGATGGCAGGGCACCCGCTCAGGGAGGCGGAGGGTGCCGATTTGCCCCACCTAGAAGCAGAAGCTCCTGAACAGGATTTCGAGTCCGTCACCTACGGGCTCGAAGTCCTTCATGGTGGCCGGTGAGTGGGCGGTGAAGTCGAAAGCGCCGAAGAGGAGGTGACTCTCCGTCGACGCAGAGTTGTAGATCGATCGGGTTGGGACCGTCACGACCGCACAATCAGCGCCCCCAGTTCCCACAGACGGCGCCAATTGACGAAGTTTGATCTCATCAATACCCATTGTTATGGACTTGGGTTTTGGAGAAGATGGGGATGCTGGAGATCATGGAACGGTTAGAAAACAAGCAACACGGGGACACAAGGTTTACCCAGGTTCAGGCCCCCGGAGGGAAAACCCTACTCCTGCTCGTCTGCTCTTGATTACGGCAGAACCGAAGGTTACAGGGATGCGCAGATGCAATCTGGCGTGGAGGTGTGTATGCGAAAGTATGAGAGAGAGAGATCTAGGTCGTGCCCTCCTGGCCTTTATATAGACTTAGGCAGGTCTCGGGCATAGACCTAGTCGGTTACAAGTTCTAGGATTTTACCCCTTTGAATTTCCTATCTACTTTAGTCTTGCTCTCCAAGAATCCGAAGGCGTCATGGGCCTGGGCCACCCGAAAGTCTTCATGGGCCGGCGTATATTTGTGTGGGCCTTCCTTGGGCTGGACCAGGTATGCTGAGATCATGTACCTACGGGGTATAACCATGTCACCAAGCACAAAGATTATAGAGTCGGCGTAAGTAATACATTCACAGCATTATTTTATTACTGTCACTTTTTGTTATCATGATTGATATTCATATTGATCCTCTTTTCTTATATAGTTCGAGGGCGTGCTACCAGAACGACGCGTACTAGGAATTGCGGATGAACTGGCGGGATTTCTGTTTAAAGAGATGGTAGACGATGCCGGAGAATTTAGTGTGAATAGTCTCTACTGATGATCCTCGGCCGTGTAATCGAATAGACGGGCTCTAGTCCCGGTAATTGTGATCTCCATGTAACTATCAAAATTGTACATATTTGTATGCTCGGTATCGTAATACAAGTTATTTTATATATGCACGAACGTGTACGATATGTGGTAGCATAGAAATATTTGAAAACGAAAAAAGAAATAAATAAAATAATATAAAATGAGTTCTCTGTCACAGCAGAAAAAGAGAACAAAATGCTGCCGCGACAAAGAACCATTAGTCGCGGTCTATAACACCAACCTGGACTAATGGAGGTGCACCCCACGCGCACCACGACGGCCACGTGGAGGACCATTTGTCCTGGCTGGTGACCGAGACGGGACTAATGCCTGGGCCTCTAGTCCCGCATGGCTAGTTCCGATTTTGAAACCGGGACTAGAGGTCCTTACGGACCGGGACTAGAGGTCCCTTCTCCACTAGTGCCAGTATTGAGAAAATAAGCAACACATATGACATTGAATCGTCATAATATGAAACTACTCCGTTTGTTTTGAAAAATCTGTCACATATTTGTCTAGATTCATATGTACTACGTACATTTTAGTGTATGCATATATACGAATCTAGTCAAATCTGTGACATCCTTTTCTGCACGGTAAGAGTATATTTTAAAAAGGAACTATTGATACTAAATTGGTACCATAAGTGTTATCACTTTTTTCTAGGGAGTTGGTCAAACATTCAAATATTTGACTCAGAAAAATAGATAGAAGTAGGAGTATATTTTGTTTTATTCCCAAAGGAGAGACCGAGAGAGTGGTACATGACGGTCTCCCGTTTGTATTAGTTGTAGCCACTACAACAGTTCTTTGCCATATGGGTGTGCCCACACGGTAAAGGTTTTGACGTGTGTAAACACACGGCAAAATCCACACGGTAACGATAGCCACGACAATTAAAATCACGAATATCTATAAGTCCCATGACAAGGCTAAAATTTCTATAAATGTTATGGCAAGGCTAAAATTTATACAAGTGTCATAGCATGGCTAAAATTTTGACAATGGCATAGAATTATCTACAAGTGTTGTGGAATTGCTAAATTTTCTATAAGTATCATGGCAAGGCTAAAATTCCTACAAGTGTCATAGAATTGCTAAATTTTCTAATAGTATCATGGCAAGGCTAAAAAATTTACAAGTGTCATAGCATGGCTAAAATTTGTACAAGTGTGATGGCATGGCTAAATTTGACAAGTATAAGAAAACTAACCTGGAGGACTCTGATTCAGCCTCCGGACGACCGACGGATTGTTGACGGTGAAAGACGGCGGTGCCTGGTTGTTCGATCCACCCTCCGGATCCACCAGGCGGCGGCATCACATTGCCCATCTGCAGCATGGGAAAATTGTGAGAATTAGACAATAAAAGCAAGATTGAAAATTGCGAGCATTGGACAATAAGACACTTGATCACTTACCCACGAGAAGGTGAAAGGAGGAGTAGGAAGATTTTCTGGTTGAGAATTGATGAGCATTTGCTGTGTCATCCACTGCATCATCCTCTGCTGATGGGTCATCTGTTGCTCCATCATCCTCTGCTGATGGGCCATCTGTTGCTCCAGTTGTTGCTGCCGCTGCTCGGTCGCCTCTCTGCGTGCCCTATCAGCGGCCATCTCCGCCTACGTTGTGTCGCCACGATGTGATGAACATTGCAACGCAAAACATGTAGTAAAACATAGATGACCGAGGAAGTACATACCTGTAACTGGTCGACAGCTACAACCGAAGGCCGTGAGCGGGTCTCTACAGCAGGCTGGTCGCTCGTCCTACCACGCCGGACCTGGCGCATAGATGGAACGGTCCTAGCGTCGACGGACCCGTGACCGATTGATAGGCGACCATTCTTCTGGCCTTCTCCCACCAGCACGGCGACCTCGGGGTCAAAGGGGGTGGTCTCAGGGTTGGAATCTTCGTCGTGCACCTCCTTGTACTTCTCAGGGTACTTCGTACCCCGGAGCTTGGCTCCCTCGTTCATCCATAGGCTCCCGTTCCTAGGTTCATCCAACGTGTGTGTCTTCTTCCAAACGGCAAACACGGACGGCTCTTCACCTGTCTTTATTTTCTGCACAAGAGAGCACAAAGTTAAGTGAAGGGGGACTCCCTTGCGGAGTAAAGAATAACATTACAATCAAGAACAAATAAAGCATTTGTCGCCTCTTTTTGCCTGAGAAGGGCGAGGGGGATGCTGCCTTGCCGGTGTGATCCACCCCCATCTCCTCTCGCTGCTTCTTTGCATCGGCGTGTTTCTGGAGGTACTGGGCGTGTGTCCACCGTGCTACCATCACCGTGAATCTCCGCTCGTCATTACCCACGAACTAAGGAGGGTTCTACATCCAAAAGACACACATATTAGTACAACAGAAAATAGAATAAGGTAAAGAAATCAATAAAACAAAAAATGAAACTACATGTAGGTACTTCCACGGCTCGAAGAGCATCTCCCGGGCTTGGCTCTTGTTCATCCAAATCTTGTGATCGCCGAAACAATTGCAGACGCAGTTCACGTGTGCCTCGTAGTGCATGTCTTGCACCTTCCTCTTGGCAAGCTCGTGAACAATCGCCAAGCACTCCCTTTTGCGCTCCCTGTCCATGTCGAAGAAATTCTACAAGTATGCACATAGGAAAAAAAGGAGGGGTCAAAGCCACGAGTGCAAGTATATTTCATCCTCGAGGCGACTGAATTATGAAAAAGGGAAACAAACTTACCCAGAACAAAACCTGAATCTTCTCCGCGATGCTGGTGTACTTTTTTTCCGGATCTTTGGCATATTGGTAATGCTTCCAAGTCCAAGCCACATCTTGTGAACCTTTGGGAGAGTGACAATCCCAGGAAAATACTTTCTAACCAGGGATCCAAGGATACTTGAGTAGCCACGATATGGCTTGATTGCATCCTGATATAGAAAGGCACTACACAATGAAAAGACAAGATCAATATGTGATGAAAATTCCAATGTATGGTTAGGGGGTCAAATCATGTACCTCGACCCGGCGGGCACGAGTACCTTATCCGCATAGGGATAAGGTAGATCGGGGAGTCTCGAAACCCCACGCTGATATGGAGCCCTGGCCCGTGGCATCAGGCTCGAGTCGGCGATCGCGTACTCCTCAAGGTACGGCGTATCATCCTCCGGAGGCGTCCACCTCAAGGACGTGTCAAGCTCGTAGGGTAAAGACCCCAACCACTCATCGTCCTCCTGCTGCTACTACTCCTGCTCCTCCTCGTCCTCCTCATCGTCAGAATCCGAGTGCGTCCCCTCATCCTCCTGACGAACTGGCTCCTCCTCCTCGCCCTCCTCCTCCTGCTCCTACTCCTACTCCTGCTCGTCCTCCTCGAAGATCGGAGGGGGACTAGGATTCCTCGCATGCCTCCCACACCCTCGCCGATGTGAAGTGCGCGGTGGAGAACTAGCACTAGCAAGTTGTTTCCCCATGGACTCTTTTGAACCACCAGTCACAAGTTTAGCCAAGCTTTTCATCTTTCTTATAATGCCCTTTCCCCCGGCATCTTTCAATCACCTTCAAAACAGAGTGAAAAGAGTAGTTTATTAGTACACACCAGTGACACAAGATTCATAACATTACAATAGTACTCATGTTTTAAACACACACTATATTCGTATCAGCAAAGACGAAACACGAGAAATACTATATTCCTAGCAGGGAGGTATGGTACCAGACATACATATCGAAGTGCTCGTTGTTTGCAGCGTCAAATGTTCGGATACCGCGACCTTCCCAGCCAAGAAGCAAGTCATCCACCAGCGGTTCTAGATACACATTCATATTCTTACCCGGGTATTTCGGCCCTGGGATTATCATCGAGACAAACATGTTCTCTGATCTCATGCAGACGCCAGGGGGAGGTTCAGGGGAATAACAAACACTGGCCAACAACTGTATATTGAAGCCGACATACCATATGGATTGAACCCATCGGTTGATATGGCAACTGCTATGCTCCTCTTGTCACCGGCTTTCTCAGGATATTTTTTGAAAAAGTTCTTCCATGCACTACCATCCGACGGATGTATCATCTTGTCGAGGTATCTATTCCCTTCTACTTCCCACTGCATCTGCTGGGCAGTATCCTCAGTCATGAAGAGTCACTAGAGCCTCGGTATGATTAGAAGATACCATAGGATGTTTTGGGAAACCCCGGTCTGCCTCTTCTGACCATCACCATTGGGATCGACCTCAAAGTACCTAGAGGATTTGCAGCGGATACAATAATTTGTCTTAGCATGCTCCTTTGTGAATAGCATGCATCCCTTCTGACAAGCGTGTATCGGCTCATATGACATCTTAAGGTCACGGAGGAGTTTGGTTGAATAGTATAAGTTCTCCGGCAAGAGGTGCCCTTTCGGCAGAATTCTGCCAATGACTACAAGCATATCATCAAAGTCCTCCCTGGTCAAGTTCCTGTGGCTCTTGAAGGCCAAAAGGCGAGCTATGGCATCCAGTTGGGTAACATTTGTATGTGCATGAAGGGGTCTCTGCGAGGCAAACAAAGTCTCGTAGTACTTTGTCGTGTTTTCCTCTGGTTCCTCACTTGTCTCCGCCTTCTGAGGTGTCTCCGCCTCTATATGAGGGCTTTCAGGCGCATTAGCATTCACAAAGTTGTCTATGCACCTATCAAAACCAGCATCAAATTCTCCCCTTGGTTGACTCTGCCATGACTCCCTCCTAGCACGTTTCGCTAACTTTTCACCATGGAATGTCCAAGTATTGTAGGATGGTGTGAAGCTGTAATTGACCAGGTGAGTACTCACATCATCCTTCGAATGTGTATTCAGGTTCTTGCATCTTGCACAGAGGTAGAAAATTCTTATGGGTCTGCTGGGGACGGCAAATGCCCGGTTCATGAAGTCCTCGGCCTTTTCTTGCCATTTTGAGGTAAAGTACCACTTACTGACATAGTCATCATACATCTAGTCATGATTCTCCATCCTCTAATTAGTACCAAAACATACATATACAATGCTTTCAATTAATCATGTCATATAAATAAATCCGGTATTAGTTCGGTTAATTTAGCAAACATATATTTTACGCCATACATATATCCACCTATCCGGATCCATAGATTGAGTATGTTCTCCCTGCTCTACCCTGATCCGAGACAGAATTTCGGCAGCACCTCCCCGCTGCTCTCCGATACACGTCTCGGAAAAAGCCTAGAGGGTTGTGCATCCGGAGAACAATGGGGAGACGTTGCCGAAATCCTATCTCGGCCATAGTAGAACAAGGAAAACATACCCAACTACGCATCCGCTAACTGTTCCGATAAATGTCGTAAGATTTATGGTTCATAATATGCGAGACCACTAATGCATATTTATCCGCGTAACCCTTACGGCCGGGAAGAGACGCCTAGGTAATGTGACAGACTTGGTGATCTAGACATGAAAATAACCCTAGGTACAAGATAGGAGAACATATTTTTACCCTTAAAGCGTGATCGAGAGGTGAAGAAGATCAGCAACCCTCCCGCAAAATGACCTACGCCATCGACAACCCCACCCTCAGACTCGACACATATCCTGCACGAAGAAAATTACTAAATTACTACTATACACATGCCAAAATTTTACACATATAATTCCTAAATTACTACTATACACATGCATATATGAAACAACATATATACTTGAAAATAATATACACATGTATTTTCCTAGATTTATAATATACATATATGTAACAAATACATGCTAAATTATTAATATACACATTTATTTCCAAAATACTACTATACTACACATCCTAAATTACTAATATATAACTAGATTACTACTATACTACACATACATATATCTAACAATATACTACAAAAAATACATGAAGCTAGGCACATAACGATGGTGGATGAGGTTGTCGGTGGGGGAGGGGGCATGAGGGTCGGGGCGGGCGATAGAGGCAGGCGGCGGCCTAGCTCCTACCAGTGGAGCCGCGGGCGAGCTCCCATGGCGGAGGGCCGGGGCTGGGCGGAGACGGATTGGGCGAGGGTGGATGGGGCCGTGGTGGGTGGAGGCGGGGGCTGGGCCGGCTGGAGGCAGGAGGTTCCGACGGTGTCCGGAGAAGGAGGCGGGGCAGGTGGAGGGCGGCGACGGAGCGGGATCGTGGCGGCAGCGAGGCAGGAGCTTGCTCGGGCTAGGAGGAGCTTGGCTAGGGCTGGGGAAAGGATAAGGCAGGCAAACGCGGGCCCGCGCAGGCCAATTATTGGCATCCCTTTTCCGTATGCCAATCTGTGCAGAACACGGCAAAGATCTTTGCCGTGTACCTGGTGCAAAAAACACATGACAAAGAGCCTTTGCCGTGTACCCTACACAGACACACGACAAAGGAACTCTTTGCCGTGTGCCTTTTGGTATTTTCTAATTTTCTTTTCATTTTTACTTTCTATTGTATTTATTTTAAGTTTTTAGTGAACTTTTTGTTGACTATTTGTTAGTATTGAGACCATGGAAATACGAAATTTACACTAGACCATAAGCTTCTAGAGGATGCTGAACTTCATTTCCATTAGGTGGGTGCCTAGTCACAAAATTTGAGAAACAATCCTCAACCAATCGGCAAGAGTAGAATTTCCCCTCACGATAGAGCTGCTGACCAAAAAAAACAAGCAAGCTGTTGGACTACTTTTGAAACAGAAAGGTCACTCTTTGGGTCAATCAAAAGACCAAGATGAGAGTATTTTACGACAAAGTCTGAAATTTGTTGACATCCTTTAGATTGTTCTCAATTTTGACTACCTCAAGGACCTGCATGCATGTGGCCCTAGCACATGCATGAAAGTGTGGTTCTATGTTGAAACATACAAAACCTACTAGTCTCCGGGTGCTTGCATGTGTCCCCCCTAGCATGCATGCTCTCTAACCTAGAAGCGAAGGTTTTGGATTTGTATAAGGGGAAACCCCTCGTTCCGGTGAAACCGGGTAGATTAGTGCCCCAACTTGTGAACCAACATGGTTTCACATCATCCTATGACCTAAACAAACACAAAATAAGAGAGAGCTATGCCAGGCTACCCCCATCAGAAGAATGTCTAAGGGGGTAGACGATCTGAGGCCCGTAGATCAGAGTTCTGCAGCAAACCGCGCTCCGGGGCATCGCAATACCTCAAGGACCTGCATGCATGTGGCCCTAGCACATGCATGAAAGTGTGGTGTTATGTTGAAACATACAAAATCTACTAGTCTCTGGGTGCTTTCATGTGTCCCCTCTTGCATGCATGCGCTCTAACCTAGAAGCGAAGGTTTTGGACTTGTATAAGGGGAAACTGCCCGTTCCGGTGAAACCGGGTAGATTAGTGCCCCAACTTGTGAACCAACATGTTTTCACATCATCCTATGACCTAAACAAACACAAAACAAGAGAGAGCTATGCCGGGCTACCCCCATCAGAAGAATGTCTAGGGGGGTAGACGATCTGAGGCCCGTAGATCAGAGTTCCGTAGCGAACCGCGCTCCGGGGCATCGAAATACCTCAAGGACATGCATGCATGTGGCCCTAGCACATGCATGAAATTGTGGTGCTATGTTGAAACATAAAAAATCTACTAGTCTCCGGGTGCTTGCATGTGTCCCCCTCGCATGCATGCGCTCTAACCTAGAAGCGAAGGTTTTGGACTTGTATAAGGGGAAACTCCCCGTCCGGTGAAACCGGGTAGATTAGTGCCCCAACTTGTGAACCAACATGTTTTCACATATCCTATGACCTAAACAAACACAAAACAAGAGAGAGCTATGTCGGGCTACCCCCATCAGAAGAATGTCTAGGGGTAGACGATCCGAGGCCCACAGATTAGGCTTCCGCAGCAAACCGTGCTCCGGGGCATCAGAATACCATAAGGACCTGCATGCATGTGGCCCTAGCACATGCATGAAAGTGTGGTGTTATGTTGAAACGTACAAAACCTACTAGTCTCCGGGTGCTTGCATGTGTCCCCCCTAGCATGCATGCTCTCTAACCTAGAAGCGAAGGTTTTGGACTTATATTAGGGGAAACTCCCCATTCCGGTGAAACCGGGTAGATTAGTGCCCCAACTTGTGAACCAACATGGTTTCACATCATCCTATGACCTAAACAAACACAAAACTAGAGAGAGCTATGCCGGGCTAGCCCCATCAGAAGAATGTCTAGGGGTAGACGATGTGAGGCCCGCGGATCCGGGTTCCACGGCAAACCGTGCACCGGGGCATCAGAATACCTCAAGGACCTACCTGCATGCATGTGGGCCTAGCACATGCATGAAAGTGTGGTGCTATGTTGAAACATACCTCAAGTGAACCAACAGGGTTTTACATCATCATATGACCTAAACAAATACAAAACAAGAAAGAGCTATGTCGGGCTACCCCCATCAGAAGAATGTCTAGGGGGGTAGACGATCTGAGGCCCGCAGATCAGGGTTCCACGGCAAACCGTGCTCCGGGGCATCAGAATACCTCAAGGACCTGCATGCATGTGGGCCTAGCACATGCATGAAAGTGTGGTGCTATGTTGAAACATACAAAACCTACTAGTCTCCGGGTGCTTGCATGTGTCCCCCCTCGCATGCATGCGCTCTAACCTAGAAGCGAAGGTTCTGGACTTGTATAAGGGGGAAACTCCCTGTTCCGGTGAAACCGGGTAGGATAGTGCCCCACCTTGTGAAACATACCTAAACAAACACAAAACAAGAGAGAGCTATGCCGGGCTACCCCCATCAGAAGAATGTCTAGGGGGTAGACGATCCGATGCCCTCAGATTAGGGTTTCGCCGAAGGAAGACCACGAGAACGTTAGAATAGGATGAAACCTTGCATGTGTCCCTAGCATATGTGTGTGAGTGTCATGGTATTGCCGAAGAGTACGCCATGGAGGGTCCTCACAGTGCGTGTTTAGAGACGTGGGGTAAGGCGGACGGTTGACGGGTACGAGGTAACACAGCTTACCCAGGTTCAGATCCCAGAACGGTGGTGGAATCCTACTCCTGCTATAAATCACTATAAGGGCAGTATACCGAGTTACAGAGATAGGTTCGCTGTGCGAGGTTGTGTGAAGTTGTGCCCTAAAGGCTCCCATAGACCCGACTTATATAGTCTCCAGGTCCTAGGGTTACAGGGAAAAGTCTTAGCCGGACAGGTTACAGAGTCCTACACCGTCTATCACTAGTCTTGTGTATCTTGCACTCCAAGGCTCCGGGTACGCTGGTAACTCCACCACAGCCTTCCTTTATCCGGCATGGGCCTCCCTTCTGGATCCACCTAACTGGGCCGCCCAGCAGGCCATATGCCATGCTACCGACTATGGGCCACCCGGGTTAGCCATATAAGAGACATGCTATAAGGATACCCATATAGCATATCCCCAACAGTAGCCCCCGGAGAACTCCGAGATCTTGCGCCATCTTGCCTCTTCACGTGGAATGCTCCGTCTAGATGGATGTCAGCAAATCGTCAAGCAATATCTTGTAGTCCTCCCAAAGAACCCTGGAAGGTTTTCTCCGTCTTCGACTTGTAAGGCGGAGAAATGCTGAATCTTCCATCGTACTCTTCCGTAGTCGGATTGAATCTGTCTTTGTCGGAATCTTTGATGTGATGGCTCATCTACCCATGTCAGCTAGGACGACGTAGGCTTAGGTCAGCGATGCCTCGTAACTCACACATGCAGAGAATGCAATCATATCCGATTTTCCCGCGCGAGCGATACGAACCGTTGGTGGTGACGGTTGGAGACGTGGCGAAATTTCCGTGCACGTTCGCGAACACGTCGTTTACACGGCAACAGTCCGATTAGCTGCACGAATCTTGACGCCGACGATGATATATAGTAACCGTGGGGAATTTTCCACTTTTTACCCCATTCTTCTCGCGTCGTCCTCTTCCTCCAGCCGCACGCCTCCTCGAGCTCTCCGCGAGAAACCTCGAAAACCCTAGCTTCCATCTGCGTCAGTCGCACCCGTTCATCACTCCATGGCCAGCAGCAGCACCTCCCCGTCAATGGCGGCGTCGAGCGAAGCAGGCGAGCTCCGTCGTCGTGCCCCCAGAGGGCTTGGTCATCCCCACATTGGTGATGATCGAGTCCACCGGCGGCGACCATAATTTGGCGGCGCTGGAACCACTGGAGGAGGAGCCAGACTCGCATAAGGGCGACTGGCGCGGCCCGGACATCACCGACCGCGACATCCAAGAGATGGTCGCCGAAGGCTACCTCCCCGCGATGGAGGGGCTCGCCTGGCGGGCGGCGCCGGCCGGCGAGGTGACACCTTCTCCCCAAGCCGTAGAAGGTGTACCTCAAGGCTCAGCTGGTACGCGGCGTTTCCTTGCCCATCTCCCACTTCTTCCTCTCCGTCTTGAACCACTACAAGGTCCAACCCCATAACCTCTCCCCCAATAGCATCTTAGTGCTTAGCAACTTCGCGGCACTTTACGAGGGTTATCTAGGGATAAGGCCTAGGTTAGACTTGTTCGTGTACTTCTTCACCGTCAAACGTGAAACCGGACATAGTAAGGAGGAGCTTAGGAACTGCGGCACCATAAGCTTCAAAATTCGACCTGGCCGGCGGTTCCCCGACATCGTCGGCTACGAGTCCTGCAAAAACTGGCAGCGGACGTACTTTTACGGCCCTGACATTCCTTTGGCGGGCCGAGAAGTGACGTACCCGGACTTCGTGGATGGAGCCGCTGCTGAAGTTTCTACATGGATATCCTATGCCTCCCTTCCCTCCGACCTCGACGCTTCTCGCGCAATAAGGCGGATCGAATGGTTCGTAGAGACGGGTTTAACTGGCTTGGACCTAGCCATGTGCTGGTTCATCAGGCCAATCCAACCTCTGCAGCACCGCGCGAAGTTCATGCACGAGTATACCAGTGATCGAAGGGATACCCTCTGGATCTCCGTGGATAACTTTTCGAGCGACTCCGTCAAGCTCCGCCTAAAGGACATCGTCAAGGTGAAGGATAAGAAGCGTGGCTTCACCATCACCTACGACATGTTCGTAGACAGCAAGTGCCCAAAGGTAGGTATTTATTTTCCGTGTACGACGTATGATCCAGTTCTTCCGTCTTGCGAACACCATTTTGTCTAACACGGTGATTTATCACTTAATAGCTTAGCAATCTAGATGAGGACAACCTGGCTGCCCAAATCTATGATCCAAAGATGAAGGAAGTCACGGTCGTGTCCGACGATGATGTCCCGTTGGCGCGAAAGCGGAAGAGCTCCACCTCTGACGCTGCCGACGGAGGAAAGAAGAAGAAGACGGAGGGTGGAGCCTCCAAAAATACTACCGCCGCCCTGGAGGCAGAAAAGAGAAAAGCCACCGGGATTTTTGCCAAAGCACCCCCCCTAGTGTAAGCTTCTCATTCTCCGACATTGTCTATATGTCTGTCTTGTTCCTGTACTTATGCATTTGCACGTTTCAGAAAGAAAGCCACGACCAGCCTCAAGAAGACCTCCAAAACTTTGGGGGCTTCTCGAAATATCAAGGATATGCTGCATCGCGACGCCTCCCCCGCCATCGCCCCTGCTACATCCCCCGCCTAGGCGAAAAGGCGATGCCCCTATACCGCCTGATGCGCAAGAACCCCACCTTCCAGTGGGACAAGGAGGCGGACGACGCGCTCCGTGACCTCAAGAAGGTGCTACTCGCAGCACCACTACTCGCCGCCCCCGTTGACAAAGAACCCATGCTGGTCTACGTCGCGGCTTCTGAGCGCGTCGTCAGCGCCGTCATGGTCATCGAGCGGCCGGAGGAAGGAAAGGAGCGCCTCGTACAGCGACCGGTGTACTACATCAGCGAGGTCCTCACCAAGTCGCGCCAGCGATACCCGCAATACAGAAACTGGTATACGCGGTCTTCAGAGCACAGCGGCGCCTGTCGCACTACTTCCAGGAGCACCCGATCATGGTCGTCTCCTCAGCACCGTTGCAGGACATCATCCGCAACCGCGAGGCGATCGGGCGAGTCGCCAAGTGGGCCGTCGAAATCGGCGTCCACAACATCAAATATGAGCCACGAAAATCGATCAAGTCGCAGGCTCTAGCGGACTTCATCGCCGACTGGGAAGAGGCCCAGCAGCCAGAAAAGCTGCCATACCTCCACTACTGGAGCCTGCACTTCGACGGCTCCAAGAACACGGACGGCGCAGGAGCAGGGATCGTGCTGACTTCACCGAAGAGCGACAAGCTCCGCTACGTCCTCTGCCTCGACTTCACCCCCTGCACCAACAACATGGACGAGTACGAGGCACTACTCCATGGCATGCGAGCTACCAAGGAGATGAACGCCAACCGCCTACGCTGCTACGGAGACTCCGACCTCGTCGCTGGGCAAGTCGCTGGCACTTGCGACGCCGTATCTCCCACCATGGCGGCATACCGCCAAGCAGTAGACAAGCTGGGGGGACACTTCGCAGGCTACTCCGTCGAGTGGATCGACAGGCGGAAGAACGAGGAGGCTGACGCACTATCTCGCATCGGGTCGGCTCAACTCGCACCACCCGCCGACGTCTTCCTCGACACGATCACCAAGCCATCAGTCTCTCCCCCAAGCGAGATCGACATCGGAGTCCCGCTGCAACCAGAGGCAGCCCTGGTCGCACTCATCGCCGAGCCAGACAACTGGACCAAGCCGTACATCGCCTACCTGGAGGCTGGCACCTTGCCGGCAGACGAGACAGACACCCGGATGATTGCACGCCGATGCAAATCCTTCACCATCATCGACGGCGAGCTCCACAAGCGCAGCGTGACCGGCGTGTTCCAACGCTGCGTCCAACCCGCCGAAGGATGCAAGATCCTCCACGACATCCACTCCGGCGACTGCGGCCACCACGCCGGCGCCCGCTCTCTGGTCTCCAAGGCTATGCGACACGGCTTCTACTGGCCCACCGCACACGCCGATGCCGTCGACATTGTCCAGCGGTGCGCCGGGTGCCAGAAGTACGCCAACCAGACACACGTGCCGAGCTCAGCGCTCAAGACAATCCCCATCACCTGGCCATTCGCCGTGTGGGGTATGGACATGGTAGGCCCCTTCAAAAAGGCCCCCTCCGGCTTCACCCACCTCCTGGTCGCGGTCGACAAATTCACAAAGTGGGTGGAGGCCAAGCCAGTCCAGAAATGCGACGGAAAGACCGCCACCAAATTCCTACGCGAGCTCATACATCGCTACGGGTTCCCAAACAGCATCATCACGGACAACGGCACCAACTTCGCCAAAGGAGCCATGGCCGAGTTCTGCAAGGAACACCACATCCGGCTCGACCTCGCGTCAGTCGCCCACCCGGAGTCCCACAGCCAGGCGGAACGGGCCAACCAGAGCATCCTCCACAGCCTGAAGCCGCGGCTCCAAGTACCACTCGAGCGCACCGCCGGGTGCTGGGTCGAGGAGTTACCCTCCGTCATCTGGGGCATCCGCACCTCGGTCAACAGGTCGACAGGGTTCACCCCCTTCTTCATGGTGTACGGTGCCGAGGCAGTCATGCCCACCGACCTCGAGCACGACTCGCCAAGGGTCGTCCACTACACGGAGGCTGCGAACGAACTCGCACGATAGGATGGAGTCGATCAACTCGACGAGGCACGCGACCTAGCTCGCTCACGCACCGCCATCTATCAGCAAGGACTCCGCCGCTACCATAGCCGGCGGGTGAAAACTCGCACCTTCCAAGAAGGCGACCTGGTGCTGCGCCTAATCCAGGACAAGAAGGGCATGCACAAGTTTCCCCCCCCCCCCCCCGTGGGAGGGATCATTCACCATCGGGCGAGTACTCGGCAACGACGCTTACTACCTCATCGACGTCCGCGGGAACGGCAAACTCGACGTCAAGCGACCATGGAATGTCAACCTCCTACGGAAGTTCTACTCCTAGAACCCTACATATGTATCCTCCAGTCGCTATGAAATAAAAAGAATTGGTTACCGCAAATTGCGTCTACTCTCCGTGTCTTGTGCCACTCGCACTCGTAGTAACAGCATCAAGCGAACTGCAGAAGTCAACCTCTGGTACAGCGATCGGCACGGCCAAGTAGTGCGTTACAAGGGCACTGGGTCACCCCAGGTCTTGTAACGTCCACGAAAAACGCCTACCCGGAGCCCCATTGGAGTCGCCTAGCTCGACTGGCTCGACGAGCCAAGACAACTGCCTTCGCTTCTCACAGCGACCATGATCCTCCGCATCCTCGACATAGCGACTCGAACGGCCAAGTACCACGCTCGGGGACTGACGACCAGTTCAGCACGAGCGGCTAGGGAAAACGCCAAGTATGAGAGCATGCCCAGGACTCGCCATGCGACCGACCCGACGGGCCAGGCAGGAGTGATGCGCTCACCCTAACGCGCCAAGTCCTCACCCACCCTTGAGTCGCGCCCAGAACAACCAAGTACCACGCTCGGGGACTCGGCCACCCAACCTCGTTCGCTCAAGGTAAAACGGTGAAGTACAGAGCACTCATGGGAGTCACCTTGCGACTGGCTTTCCAAGCTCGGGCAAGTCGACCTCAATAACAAAACATTCAAAACCGCAAACACATAACAGACGAGGTAAACCCCATAAAAAAGGGCGGACGCGCTCGGGGACTCGTTCAACCCTCAATCAGAAACACACGACAATTCACAAAATAACACGATATCTCATTATAGCATGTCGCAATCGTCACAAAATACAAAGTATGCCTAACGGCAGAACTGCTACTAACGCCCCAGGGCACAATATTTCACTCCGCAGGCTTCGACAACGACTCGCCACCACCCTTGCGATTGCGAATGAAGGGAGTGTACGGGTTTGACGGGTTCGTCGTCAGCTCACCCGCCATCGCCGCACGGAAGGGTTGCTCGATCTTGAAGTCCCGGTGCTGCGGCTCGGGGTCGTTGGGTGCGACAACCGTCTCCTGATAAGGAAGGAGGTCGCCCATCGCCCAGACGCGCTCGGATTATACCGCGGCGCGGTCCGTCAACTTCAGCACCTCAGAGATCTCCACCGAGCCAGTCGACGACGGGTAGCCACTCGTCACGTCGTCCAGGTCGAAGTCCTCCGGGAAGTGAGCGAGCCCAAGGCTAAGCGCCGTCGCCGCTCCGCGTCGTAACGCCGATCGCGTCATGAACTCGACGACCGACGGCGCCTTCTCCAAGTATCACCACACCTCGACGAGGTCGCTGGGAATCACTTCCGTGGGCGACATCTCCTGAAGATACGCCCGTATGCATGTCGCCGACAACGTGGCCGAGTCGACCAGCGTGGCCACACATTGTCGCGCGTCGAATGAATTCGCCTCTTCCGTGCTATCAATGATCCGACCTGCGGACAGAAGGTGACAGTGAATACATCAAACATTACACAATGCATATGTCACAGGCAGAGGCAGGCACACTCACCAATTAAAGGGCGGTAAAGCTCCGTGATGAAATTTTGAAGAGGGGAGTAATCATCTTGAAGCTCAGCAACAAGGGCGTCGGAAACCTTACGCTCCTCAGTGGCGGCCGTAACAGCAGCCTTGGCTCGCCCATCCGCCGAGGTCGCTTCCTCCTTCGCTTCCTTCAGCTCGCGCTCAAGGTCGGCGATCCGCTTTTCCGCCAAACTCAACGCCGATTGTGCCGCCGTCAGCTCACTCGCCGGGACAAGGCCCTGGCGAACCTCTTCTGACTTTGCAGCATTCGCCTGGAGTCCCTTGTTCGCCTCTTGGACGAAGGCAAGTTCTTTCTCCGCGCGACGCTTCGCAGCAAGCCGATCGGCTGACTCACGCTGCAAACCCTGCGCAAAAGATAAATAGTTAACGAGATCAAAAATCCTAAGTGCCCACCCGCTGAAATTCAGCGAGTAGGCACTCGGGGACTGGAGATCAAAAAATACTAAGTGCCCACCCGCTGAAATTCAGCGAATAGGCACTCTGGGACTGGACGCGAGAAACAAAAACAAAGACACTAAAAGAATCTGACCGCTGCAAGTCAGCGGCCTGATCCTCGGGGACTGCACATACCTGGATGGCTGCGCCAAGCATGCCATGAAGCTGTATCGCGTCCACGGATGCGAGAAGTGCCGAAGTGTGCCCGCGACGCTGTTCGACCTCCGTCTCGGCGACTTCAGGCGCGCGGCTCGAGGGCGTGGTACCACTCGCCGTAGCCGCTCTGGCCATGAAGCGCGGGAAGGTCGCGATGGATGCGCGGCACCAAAAGAGGCCAGCTCGGCCACCCCAGGCGAGGGAGCACCCTCCTTGGTCGTCAAGGCCGCCTCCGCCACGGGTTCACTTGGAGCGATCGCGGTGTCGTCAGACACCGTGACGACTTCGTCGCCCTTGGTCTTCTTGGCGCTATCCGCGGGGGCGACGACCTCGTCAGCCTTCCTCTTCCGGGAGGGGTCCTCCTCGCTGACGACTGGCAGCACCTTGGCCACGGTTGGGTGGCCTATCTTCTTGGCTCCAGTCCTACAAATTCATCACATGAGCAAAGTGGTCCGAGTACAATAAAAAACAAAGACAGGCGAATAAAACTCACTTGGCGACCGGTAGGAATCGCAGCCCCGTGTGGATGCCGGCCGGCTTCTCCAATTCGGGGCCCAGTCATCGACTGAGGCCCATCTCCAGGACATCGCGTGCCCAAGACACGGATGGTTTCTTCGTTGTCGAGGCCGCGACTGGAGCCTCCGAAACGTTTTCGGCGGGAGCTTCCCTGGGCGGCAAAGCTGCCGCGACCGAAGTAGCCCCCGACCTAGAGACTGGGACGAATGGCGGAGGCATCGAGGCCAGAGGCACCTCGCTCAGGACGGCGGTGATGTCCGGCGCCGCCATCGTCTGTGGAGCTTCACCCCTGGCCAGGCTGGTAGCGTCGGAGCTGCTTGGCGAATGAGGCGGAGACGCCTGTCTCGCTGGCTGCGTCTTCCTCTTTGGAGGGGCCTTCACCTCCTTCTTCTTCTTCTTCTTTGATGGAGTAGCCTCGCGATGCAAGGTGTGTTCGGGGAGCTCGTCGTCGTCATCATCGTGACGTTCGAGGCTTTTGCTCGCTTCGAGCTCACGCTGCCGCTGTCCGCGAGTTTTCCGGACCAGCGGGGCGACCTCTTCCTCAAATTCGTCGTCGTCGCCGCTCCTGTCACTCTCGACGCCGCCCCTTGCTGGAGGCGATTCGCCCACCTCCTAGACGGACGAGCTCGAATTCTCGTCGTCCGCGGGCGGAAGCCACCCTTCCACCACTTGAAATAGCTGCAATAGGCATAATACAATATCAGTATAACCGCGACAGCATTAACTACGACTGCGAATGATAGAAAGATGATTTACCGTTGGGGCTGGATGCTTCGCAGTGTAGGGGGCGAGCCCAGCCTTCGCGTCGAGGTACGCCACCTGGGTGATCTTCTTCAGCACCAGGAGGTAATCCTCGAGTTGCCATTCAGCAAGGCAGGACTTCGTCGAGTCCTCCCGGCCCATGTACTCGTACATGTAGTGGTCACGACGGGCCAGGGGTACGAGTCGCCGCCCGAGCCAGCAGTTATACAAGTTGATGGGTTGGAGACCTTTCTTCTTCAGGCCGCGGATGGTCTGAAGCATTTCATCCACCACCATCCGCTGGTATGTTGGAAGTTTGCCGACTTGGAGTCGGCGCGGTTCGGGCCGGTCGGCAGAGTATCTTGGGATCGCCACCTCGCCCTCCGAAGTTGCCTCGGTGACGTAAAACCAAGACTTCTTCCACTCGCTCGCCGCCTTGGCGGGCAGCATCAGATCAAAAAAGGAAGCCTTCGACTTTAATTGAAACGTCAGGCCGCCCGCAGCAAGCATTGGGCCGCCAGCTTCTTCGCGACTGATCCTCCTGTGGAACAGATCTTTCCACAGGGGGAAGTAGGGCCTGCAGCCCAGGTAGCACTCGCAGAACGCCACGAAAATGGCGAGCTGCTCGATGCTGTGCGGGCCTAGGTCCGACGGCTGGATCCCGTAGAAGGCACAGAAACGCCTGAAGAAAATGGACGTGGGGAACCCCAGCCCCCGCTCTAGGTGGCTGGTGAAGCAGACGAACTCTCCCTCGCGCGGGTCCGGAGTCACCTCTCCGGCCGTGGGGATGCGCCACCTGCCGGCGCGCAGGATCCCGGCCTCCTCGAAGGACGCCAGTTGCGCTCTCGTGCACTTGGACCTGCCCCATGGTTTGGTGGAGGGAGCCATTTGCGACAAGGTTCGTGGAGGTCGGAGGATTTGGGATTGGCTGGATCAAGATGCAGAGGAGAACGGAGGTGCGCGCAATCGGAGGAGATGACGAGGGGGTGGTTTTCCGATCGCCTACCATTCCCTTTATATAGCGGTTGTTACCCGCCAAATCAGGAAGCCGTTACTACGCGGTGATTACGCCAAAAGTTACCGTTGGATTATCCCAACGGCTAGTTTGACTGCGTCGAAAGTCCAACTTTAGCCATTCGGCTCGTCGACCCGATCACTACAACAGTGACTAAATATTTCGCCGACCCGATTGCCAAAGCTGCGACCAGAATGACTACTTTACTCCTTTGTTCAGGAGCCCACCACCGATTCGACTGGACGTCTGCGTTGAACTCGTATGCTCCGACTGCCAGCGACCACCTGCGTCCAATCGACGACAGCCTCGGGGACTACTGATGGGGATATGCCTACCGGGGTATACCCAGCAGGACGTTTCCGGCTGGCCCAGGAACTGGCGAGTGGGCCTGCAAGACGGCGACTGGATCAAGGCCCGGTGTGGATTCAAGCGACTGGAAGCTGAAGGCCCAGGCGAGTAGATAGGCCCAGTCGGATTAGGTTAAACGAGTACCGAAGCCTTAACTGATTCGGTTGAGAGATGTAAACCCTAGGGGGGGGTGAGTCTATATAAACCTCCCTACAGGGCGTGTAGAGATACGTTCCATCATACACCCAAGCGACTCGCCGCCTAGCCACCGAGCTCGCCCCATTGTAGCACCATCATAATACAATCTAGCAGGAGTAGGTCTTTACCCTCCGGGGGGGCGAACCTGGGTAAACCCTGTGTCTCCGCCCTCATCTCGCACCGCAGATGGCTGGCCGCCCTTGCCCTTCGTTCTACTACTCGCTGCCGATTGCAGCATCTGCCGTGACCATTCCCACGACACCTGCCATCAAGCCCTCGTCTGCCCCAACAAGCTCACAAGCTAAGGAGGCACCAGGCCCTTCCATCATGGAAGTGGATTCTGGCGCCTCTACCGAACTCGTTGTTGTCGGCGAGCAGGCGACGCAGGAGAGCACCGCTCAACAAATGGCTGAAGCTCCGGCTAAGGATGCCATCGGTGGAGACAAGGTGGTGGTGGAAGCTGGTACCTCTGCCGAAGGCGGTGCCCTTGCTTCCCAGAAACCCTTTGAGTTTCCGAAGATAGTTTACCCGGCGCTCACGCCGAGTAACACAACTCTGGTTCCCGAAGGAGTACCGTCATATCCGACGTGCGGTCTTGAGGAGCTTCTCCGACAAGTGGATATCTTGCGAGGAAATAGCATCTCCTTTGGCAAGCTGCTAGCTGAGAGCGCTACGAATCTCAAGATCATCGCACTTATAAGTTTACTTTTCCTTTTGCATTTCATATGAGTATCCTACTGTAGACCCCTAGGATGTAGACAGAAAACCATAGGCTTTGCATCTATATGCTCTAAGAGTGACTAAGTTAGAAAAAACTCTCACTGTAGCCCCCAAGCATTTAGATGGAACAAACTATTCCGACTAGATGCTTTAAGAGTAGCATACGCAATGTTTATAATTTTCAATACTGTAGCCCCCAAGCCTCTAGTTGTAACTGAATTAGTTCCGACTAGATGCTTAAAGAAAAGCTAAGCATTTTCCGAGTTAAAAAATTTATACTATAGCCCCCAAGCTTCTAATCGAGAACTGAATTAGCTTTGACTAGATGCTTAAAGAAAAGCTAAGCATATTGCTAAGTAAAAAACTCTCGATGTAGCCCCCGAGCGTCTAGGTGGAAAGATTCCGACTAGATGCTCCAAGTAGACTAAACAACGGTTTAACTTTTTTCCTTTTTTTCACAGAACGAGAATGCTCGGAGGGGCATGTCCAACGACAAGTACCAGAAGATGCACATAGATCTTGAAGCCGAAAAGGGTAAAACTGCCATCTTGAAGGAACAGATCATCAAAAACAAGAGTCTGTTTTCTTTTTTGCGCATTCCGTCTTGGTTTCGTGCCTTCATTCTCCGAGTACTTACTGTGTACTTTGTTTTCTCCGACTTTGCAGAACATGTTGCCAAGGCCAAGGATATTGTCGAGCAGTCCGAGCACATCTAGCAGCTGGACAGCGAGAACAAGATCCTTAAAAAGGAGAGAGAAGATATGTTGAAAATGCATGAAGAATCAATGAAGGCCTTGCAGGACTCCGCCGCCGAGGAAATAACCCGCTTGAAGGAGGAGATCACGATCTTGAAAGATCAAAAGCGTGCTGCCGATGAGCAGAATCACCACCATGGCGAGGCGTACAAGCTCCTCCAACAAGAGAAACAATCCTTGTCGGACACCCTTTGGCAAGCTGAGGCCAGCATCTTCAGTAAGTTTCCTCCGCCTTGTATTTCTGTAGTCTGGATACTTTGAATTCTTGAACTCATGCGATCCTTGTTGGAATTTGCAGCTCCTATGGGTTTTACCAGATCGCCTCCTCCAGCCAAGGAATGCATGGTTCTTGCCGGCAACTTCATCAACACCGCCATCACCCAAGCCAAAGAGATTGCCAAGCCCCTCCAGATACACATCAAGGCCTCGAACTCCGTGGCGAAGTACTCGGAGATTCTACGCCGAGCCCCCGAGCGTACCACAAGCTGGAAAGCTTCATGTGCACGGGCTGGCGCAAGGATGGCGCTGTCTATGGTGAAGTCACACTACGTAGATGCCGACATCGACACGGTGACCTCTGGTATCCCCGACGTTGACGATGACGGCAAAGGGATTGATCACGAAGCCATCTTGTCATCACTCGCAGGTTACGACACCAGAGTTGCCGAGTTGGTGGACATCGACGTCTTCGTGCCCATGAACACCATCGACAGCATCAACCAAGATTCCTCCGAGTCCCACCATAGTGCCGACGCTGAGGGTGATTCTCCGGCTGATGACGATGTTGCTTCCAAGTATCCTGTGCCAAAGGAATGAAAAACAACTTTGTAATATTTGTTTCATCTTTGGTGTATGCGCGGAAAAAACTTGATGATGTAACTTAAGGCGGAAGACAATGGTTGTTATTTCCTGCTACTTAAGAACTAGTTTCCAGCATGTATATATTTTTAGCAAGTGATGGCTTATCCATTACTTTGGTTCTTATGCTTGACCTTTCGTGAGTCGGAAGACTCATTGTCGGAACCATGCGCTCAGGTGATGATGCCCAATGGCACCATCAATAACCTGAGCACAAAATCGCCGACAATAAGTGCCAAAAGTCACTACTCCAGAATCCACATAAAAACAACAAAGAGCGTGTAGACCAGAAAACTTAAGCTAACGCCCGTAGGCAGAATTTTCACAAGTGCAAACGCAATACTTGTGCATAAAGGTTTTACATGATCCAAAAATGAACACTAAAGGAGGTAAAAGACTCAGAAATATGAGTGAACCAAAGAGCTTTATTTCATTGATCATATAAGAGGTACACAATTAGATAAAAAATGCTAAGTGTAAAAAGGACGTAGCTGTGCTATGTTCCATGGCCGATCAAGCTCTGGGTAGTCATCATCCGGGTCACGTCGCTTACGCTTATGATCCTCGTTGGGTCTATCCTTTAGTTCACGATTGTCAACAAGGTAGTAAGACCCATTGAGCAGCACCTTGCTTATGATGAACGGTCCTTCCCATGGCGGGGATAATTTGTGTGACTTCTTCTGCTTAATTCGGAGCACCAAATACCCCTCTTTAAACGAGCGATGCCGAACGCGGTGACTATGGTAGCTGTGTAGCTTCTGCTGGTAGATGGCGGATCTTCCTTGAGGTTGTTGACGAACTTGCAGTGTCGATTGGTATGGGTGGCCTTGCCGTTGGCGTCGAGGTGTGCGAGGCACGGCATATCGTGGTACTCTTCGTAGGTTTGGGGAACGCGGAGCGACGCCGAGGTGGTTTCACTTCCTCGTTGCTGTCCACGACCAGCTCCCCTTCCTCGACCACGTTGTCTGCCTTCTCCTTGTCCTGCAAAAGTTATAGCGACCATGTCGGTAGATTGCTTTTCTTCTGGAGCGGTTTTCCGCTTTGTACTGTTGTTCCTCCGAGCTTGAGTTGGAACGGCCGTTGCCAGCAGGGAGCCACGTGCATCATCGTCGGCAGCTGCGAACTCACTAGCCAACTGAATCATCTGGTTCAAGTCAAGCTGGTGATTGTCCTGCAAGCGCTTCAGCTTATGTTAGAGCAACGTGCCTCTTTCTAACCCATCGATGAAGGCGGCCATGGCGGTCTGAGCGTGCACTCCTGTGCAGGAATTCTTCATATCCAGCCAGCGGGAGAGGTAGGCGCGAGATGTCTCGTCTTTCTCTTGCACGCACCGCTGTAGATCGCCCATAGTGCAGGGACGCTTGTATGTACCCTCAAAGTTCTTGGTGAATGCTTCTTGCATGTCTAGCCAGTTGTAGATAGATTTCTCCGGCAAGTCATCGATCCATTGACGGGCCGTGCCTGCCAACATTAACGGGAGGTACTTGACGGTGATGTTGGGGTTGCCTCCGGCAATCTCCACTGTGTTGCCGTAGTCCTGCAACCATGTGGCTGGCTTGGCGGTGCCGTCATAGGGCTTGATGGTCTTGTCAATCCGGAAACCTTTGGGGTAAGTTGCGGACCGTATTGCAGGTCCAAATCAACGTGGTCCCAGGTATGGTCCTTCTCGGGCCTCGTGGATCTTATCGATCCGCGAACGTGCATCGTACGGCTCCGGGTTCTTCTTCTTTTTGTCAATAGGGGATGGGCTGCGTGAATGACACAGGCCCCCTCCGCCATGGTGACTGCTTGGTGGTGACAGAGGCGGAGGTGGCGGTGGGTTAGCCTTCTTGCTGTTACCCTCCTGCGACGCCTCACGCTTGTCACAGTTGCTTGTCGGACGCGGAGGGTCATGGCGTGACCTGCTCTTGTGTCCTTGGTTGCGCTCTCCGTCATGACGGGTCTGTTCCGCGTTGTCGCGGATGACGATGCCGCATTGCTTTGGTGGGGGCATATCCGTACGATGGTGAGCCTTGTAATCTTCGTGACGTTGGGGAGATCGGGGCGGTGGCGAAGGGTGACGAGATTGGGCCTTTTCTCCGTGATTGGAGGATATGGGGATGGCGTCCTTCCTGTTGCGCGCATCCCTCCGTCTTCGTTCTGATGAACCCGTCTGGGACCCGACATCAAGAGGAGATATGTCCCTTGGCGGCTTGTACTGGCTAGATTGGCAGAGCGCTGGGTTAGACTCAAGCCTCTGAGAGGTGGCCTTTTCCTGCTGCTTCACCGCCTTGGACACTAGGTCATAGACCTGCTCCACTGCCTCAGGCGATCTATCCTGCTCTAGAAGGTTCTTGGCGACGGTGAGGTTAAGGAGTGGGGTGGGCATGACCTGCTTGCCTTCACTGTCAATGTATGGCTTGGCCTATGCCGGCTTCGAGGGAGCCCATCCTAGGTTGCGCCGTACACCAGGATCGTTGATGACGCGAGCCGGAGCTTTCTTAGCCTTCTGCTGCTGTAGCAGAGTCTTGTACTCGGCCTCCATTGCTCTAGCTTTTTCTATGGACTTCTATGCGTTGACAGATCTCGATCTAGTTTAGCGCCTTGCTCCGTGATAGCTTGTGCTTCCTCCAGCAGCTGCTGGTGCTTCTTGTCAAGCTGGATCACGTTCCGGATATGAGCAATGGTTAGTGGCTCGACGATGAGATTGTCATACATCACTCTATCAGCTGGAGTAACTTGGGCTGCTGCAGACGTAGATGCTGGAGGTGGCAAGTTTGCGGTGTTGTTGTTGCTCGGGCCGGTGCCGAGTTCCTGCGGCTGTAGCACAGGGTTAGGCGGAGGAGGCATGACCTTTGCGCGATCATCGTCAGCAGCAATAAGTGGCCCCTTCCCCTTTTTCAGCACCGTAGGCGGAGCTCGTTCGGGTTGATCTTCATCCATCGCCGTCCCAATGGTGACGAACACCCCTCGGGACATGACGGCGTTGTTGGCTTGCTCGTCGCGCGTGTACTCCTCCTCCATCTCCTGCATAGCGGAGTCTAGCACTTTTGGACTGAAGTTTATCTCCTCTGAATCAGCACTAAAATCAGCATGAAGCGTGTCAATGACAGAGTCGGAGGGTGCCAGGACTTCCGCGATGACGGGCGGTGGAGGTGCAACGGGCTCGACGATGACCGGAGGTGGTGGTGCTGCTGCGACGATGGCGGCGGGAGGCGGTGGCGGCTGCTGCTGAATCGGAGGTTCTCCATCTCTGAGCGCAAGCTCCATCTGGGCTGTCGCGTCAGCTTCCGCGTAGCTGTTGACGGTGCTCACCATCTCTTCGAGGGTAAGGCGTCCTGTTGCCTGCTGCCGTCTTAAAGAATGTCGGAGAAGCGTGCCACGGTATAGTCCTTCCACGAAGTGATACAAAGCATTATCATCTGGGTAGTAGGCTAGATCGGCTCGTATACGGAGCCACCTGGCCAGGTAATCGTGGGGGTTTTCGCCCTCTCTCTGAAAGCAGCGCTCCAGATCGAAGATGGTAACCACGCCGACGAACTTGGATCTCTGTTGTCCAGACGCACGGATGAAGCCGGTGGATTTGTAGTGATCTTCCACCTTTATATCCTGCATAGGGGCGGTTTGGGTGGGCCTTGAATTTTTCCGATCTTTGCCGGCAAACTCCAAAGAGAGATCCGACATCGATCCTTCCGCGAACATATCCTGCCCGTAGGCGGTCCGTGCGGGTCTTGATGCTTTTCGATCTTTGTCGGCAAGCTCTGAAGAGAGATCCGACATCGATCCTTCCGCGAACGTATCCAGCCCGTAGGCGGTCCGTGCGGGTCTTGATGCTCCTCCGACTCTCAGGGAACTAGTGCCCGAGTCGGTTTCGCCGATGAAGAGGTGGATGTCTCCGATAGGAACGATCGAACACCGCGTAGGGTTCGTCTTCGCCGGGATCCAGAACTCGTCAGGAGGGACGATCGGAATGTTGCCGCGAAGATCTTGGTCCTCGCCCGCTGAAGATCCTGAAGCGCCTCTTGCCTCATGGTGGGCGCCAACTGTCGTGGTATTGCCGACGAGTACGCCATGGAGGGGTCCTCACAGTGCGTGTTAAGAGACGTGGGGTAAGGCGGACGGTTGAGGGGTACGAGGTAACACAGCTTACCCAGGTTCAGATCCCACAACGGTGGCGGAATCCTACTCCTGCTATAAATCACTATAAGGGCAATATGCCGAGTTATAGAGATAGGTTCGTTGTGCGTGGTTGTGTGAAGTTGTGCCCTAAAGGCTCCCACAGACCCGACTTATATAGTCGCCAGGTCCTAGGGTTACAGGGAAAAGTCCTAGCCGGACAGGTTATAGAGTCCTAGACCGTCTATCACTAGTCTTGTGTATCTTGCACTCCAAGGCTCCGGGTACGCTGGTAACTCCACCGCAGCCTTTCTTTATCCGGCATGGGCCTCCCTTCTGGATCCACCTAACTGGGCCGCCCAGCAGGCCATATGCCATGCTACCGACTATGGGCCACCCGGGTTAGCCGGATAAGAGACATGCTATAAGGATACCCATATAGCATATCCCCAACAGTGAGTGTGGTGCACGGTTGGTAGGTGCTTGTGTGTGTCCCCCCTCGCATGCATGCGCTCTAACCTAGAAGCGAAGGTTCTGGACTTGTATAAGGGGGAAACTCCCCGTTGCGGTGAAACCGGGTAGGATAGTGCCCCACCTTGTGAACCAACATGGTTTTACATCATCCTATGACCTAAACAAATGTAAAACAAGAGAGAGCTATGCCGGGTTACCCCCATCAGAAGAATGTCTAGGGGGTATACGATCCGATGCCCTCAGATCAGGGTTTTGCCGGAGGAAAACCACGAGAACGTCAGAATCATATGAAAACTTGCATGTGTCCCTAGCATATGTGTGTGAGTGTGGTGCACGGTTGGTAGGTGCTTGCATGTGTCCCCCCTCGTATGCATGCGCTCTAACCTAGAAGCAAAGGTTCTAGACTTGTATAAGGGGGGAACTCCCCGTTCCGGTGAAACCGGGTAGGATAGTGCCCCACCTTGTGAACCAACATGGTTTTACATCATCCTATGACCTAAACAAACACAAAACAAGAGAGAGCTACGCCGGGCTACCCCCATCAGAAGAATGTCTAAGGGGTAGACGATTCGAGGCCCGTAGATTAGGGTTTTGCCGGAGGAAGACCACGAGAACGTCAGAATCAGATGAAAACTTGCATGTGTCCCTAGCATAAGTGTGTGAGTGTGGTGCACGGTTGGTAGGTGCTTGCATGTGTCCCCCCCTCGCATGCATGCGCTCTAACCTAGAAGCGAAGGTTCTAGACTTGTATAAGGGGGAAACTCCCGGTTTCGGTGAAACCGGGTAGAATAGTGTCCCACCTTGTGAACCAACATGGTTTTACACAATCATATGACATAAACAAACACAAAACAAGAGAGATCTACACCGGGCTACCCCCATCAGAAGAATGTCTAGGGGGTAGACGATGCGAGGCCCGCAGATTAGGGTTTCGTCGGAGGAAGACCACGAGAACGTCGGAATCAGACGAAAACTTGCATGTGTCCCTAGCATATGTGTGTGAGTGTGGTGCAGGGTTGGTAGGTGCTTGCATGTGTCCCCCTCGCATGCATGCGCTCTAACCTAGAAGCGAAGGTGCTGGACTTGTATAAGGGGAAAACTCCCTGTTCCGGTGAAACCGGGTAGGATAGTGCCCCAACTTGTGAACCAACATGGTTTTATATCATCCTATGACTTTAACAAACACAAAACAAGAGAGAGCTATGTCGGACTACCCCCATCAGAAGAATGTCTAGGGGGGTAGACGATCCGAGGCCCACAGATTAGCGTTCCGCAGTAAACCGCGCTCCGGGGCAGCGGAATACCACAAGGACCTGCATGCATGTGGCCCTAGCACATGCATGAAAGTGTGGTGATATGTTGAAACATACAAAACCTACTAGTCTCCGGGTGCTTGCATGTGTCCCCCTCACATGCATGCGCTCTAAACCTAGAAGTGAAGGTTCTGGACTTGTATAAGGGGGGATCTCCCTGTTCTGGCGAAACCGGGTAGGATAGTTCCCCACCTTGTGAACCAACAGGGTTTTACATCATCATATGACCTAAACAAATACAAAACAAGAAAGAGCTATGCCGGGCTACCCCCATCAGAAGAATGTCTAGTGGGGTAGACGATCTGAGGCCCGCAGATCAGGGTTCCGCGGCAAACCGCGCTCTGGGGCATCGGAATACCTCAAGGACCTGCATGCATGTGGGCCTAGCACATGCATGAAAGTGTGGTGCTATGTTGAAACATACAAAACCTACTAGTCTCCGGGTGCTTGCGTGTGTCCCCCCTCGCATGCATGCGCTCCAACCTAGAAGCGAAGGTTCTGGACTTGTATAAGGGGGAAACTCCCTGTTCCGGTGAAACCGGGTAGGATAGTGACATGGTTATACCCTACGGGTACGTAACTTCAGCATACCTAGTCCAGCCCAAGGAAGGCCCACGGCAGACATACGCTGGCCCATGAAGATTTTCGGGTGGCCAAGGCCCATGACGTCGTCGGATCCTTGGAGAGCAAGACTAGAGGAGATAGGAAATTCAAAGGGGTAAAACCCTAGAACTTGTAACCGACTAGGACTACACCCGGGACCTACCTAAATCTATATAAAGGCCAGGAGGGCACGTCCTAGGGGGACTCGACTCATACTTTCGCACACGCATCCTTGTAACCTTCGGTTCCGCCGTAATCAAGAGCAGACAAGCAGGAGTAGGGTTTTCCCTCCGGGGGCCTGAACCTGGGTAAATCTCGTGTCCCCTGGTTGCTTGTCTGTTAACCGTGCCACGATCTCCAGCATCCCCATCTTCTCCAAAACCCAAGTCCATAACAATGGGCATTGACGAGATTAAACCTCGTCAATTGGCGCCGTCTGTGGGACGTGGGGCTGCTGATTGTGCGGTCGTGACGGTTCCGACCCGATCGATCTACAACTCCGCGGCAACGGAGAATCACCTCCTCTTCGGCGCTTTTGACTTCACCGCCCACTCGCCGGATACCATGAAGGATTTCGAAGCCGTAGGCGACGGACTCGAAATCTTGTTCGGGAGCTTCTGCTTCCAGGTGGGACAAACTGGCACCCTCTGCCTCCCTGAGCGGGTGCCCGTGCCGTCAATCATGCCCGCTTCGTGGGCTCCACACCCCGTGCTACGCACGTCACCATCAACAGATGAGTTCTACAGCAGCAGCAGCTGCAACTCCGATCTGTGCGATCCACCTTCGGATGAAGGGACCTACGGTTCCGGATCCGAAAGCTGCGGCAGCAGCAAACCAATCTGCAGGCGCTATCTGTGCGCCGCAGTCATCCAAACCGATGAGGAAACGCCTAACCCGCCGCCCAACCCCAACCCGCAGGACAGAAACGGCGAAAACGGTGGAAACGGCGAAAACGGGGACAACAGGGGCCACCTCATCCAACTTAGCAAAGAAGGATGGGTCGAAGCACGCCGCGCCGTTGCAGGCGAAATAGTCCTACCTTTGGACTCCCCACGTGATCTGCTGATGGCATACCACTACCTCCTCATCGAGGAGCACAAGAAGCAAGTCAAGATGCAGGAGACGCTCGACAAATGCAAGGAAGCAGCCTCTGAGTCCAGTGCGCGACGAGCTGCGCTCTCCGCCATGGGACCCGGCTCTAGCACAAACGGAAACCAGGGAAACAAGCACCGCTCTCGGGTGGAAAACATGGACCCGAAGGGGCGGCGTGACGTGACCCGAACTCTCCACACATCGTTCATGGATATGGACGCCGACGGCAACATCATCCCGAAGACGCCACAAGCTGCGATCATGGCAGCCACTGCGTATCTCGCGGCTCACCCACCTCCGGAAGGGGATCCGAAAAGGGCCATGCATAGGTCCGCACTCACCGGACTAGGACTAATCGGAGCTGTGCTCCACGAAGACGCTCCTACGGAGCCGAAGAAGAAAGCTCCGGCCAGGCGTGATCGGAGCCCCACTCCCTCATCCGAAGATGAAGAAGAACACGATCTTCCTCAAAGGAAGAAGAGCTCGCACCGCCATAAACACGACTACGACGCCAGAGACAAGCTTACACAGCGCAAGATCGACAAAGCACGCGCCAAACGCGCATGCTCGTCTGAATCTGAGATGGATGAAGACGAAGGAGAACTCTGCGGAGCTCGATGCTTCAGCAGATCCGTCCGGCAAACATAGATGCCATGCAACTTCAAGCTTCCTTCGGATACTCCGAAGTTCAACGGCACGCAAGATCCAAAATCCTGGCTCAATGACCATCTGTCATCCGTTAAGCTTCACGGAGGCAACAAAGAAACCGCCATGCAATGCCTTCAGCTGCAGCTGACAGGCGCGGCGCGGGTCTGGCTTAGCAGCCTATCATCAGGATCCATCCGAAGCTGGGAGGAGCTCGCTTATAGCTTCATCCGAAATTTCAAAGGCACCAGCAAGAGGCCCGCCTCAATTGAAGAATTGCGAGCCTGCACTCAGAGAACGGGTGAATCTATTCGCTCGTACATACCTTGTGAACCAACATGGTTTTACATCATCATATGACCTAAACAAACACAAAACAAGAGAGAGCTACGTTGGGCTACCCCCATCATAAGAATGTCTAGGGCGTAGACGATCTGAGGCCCGCAGATCAGGGTTTCGCCGGAGGAAGACCACGAGAACGTCAGAATCAGATGAAAACTTGCATTTGTCCCTAGCATATGTGTGTCAGTGTGGTGCACGGTTGGTAGGTGCTTGCATGTGTCCCCCCTCGCATGCATGCGCTCTAACCTAGAAGTGAAGGTTCTAGACTTGTATAAGAGGAAACTCCCTATTTCGGTGAAACCGGGTAGGATAGTGTCCGAACTTGTGAACCAACATGGTTTTAAACAATCCTATGACCTAAACAAACACAAAACAAGAGAGAGCTACGCCGGGCTACCCCCATCAGAAGAATGTCTAGGGGGTAGACGATCCGAGGCCCGCAGATCGGGGTTTTGTCGGAGGAAGACCACGAGAACGTCAGAATCAGATGAAAACTTGCATGTGTCCCTAGCATATGTGTGTGAGTGTGGTGCACGGTTGGTATATGCTTGCATGTGTCCCCCCTCGCATGCATGCGCTCTAACCTAGAAGCAAAGGTGCTGGACTTGTATAAGGGGAAACTCCCTGTTCCGGTGAAACCGGGTAGGATAGTGCCCCAACTTGTGAACCAACATGGTTTATATCATCCTATGACCTAAACAAACACAAAACAAGAGGCAACTATTCCGGGCTACCCCCATCAGAAGAATGTCTAGGGGGGTAGATGATCCGAGGCCCGCAGACCAGGGTTCTGCCGGAGGAATATCACGAGAGAGTCGGAATCAGATGAAAACTTGCATGTGTCCCTAGCATATGTGTGTGAGTGTGGTGCACGGTTGGTAGGTGCCATGTGTAAGTGCCAAATGTGACGCCATTTGTAGACATGCGTTAACACTTAGTAAAATCCTGGATATATACGTGGAAACTCCCGCCACGGGGCAACCAGAGCCTATTTTATAGCAAAGTTGACCCAATCTTTGCTTTCCATGTACATATGACCTAAACAAACCAAAACAAAAAGAAAATTCCAGTGGGCTACCCTCATACGGAGAAAGCTATAGGGGTAGACCACCGGCTCTAACCTAAAAGCGAAGGTTCTGGACTTGTATAAGGGGGAATCTCCCTGTTCCGGTGAAACCGGGTAGGATAGTGCCCCAACTTGTGAACCAACATGGTTTTATATCATCCTATGACCTAAACAAACACAAAACAAGAGAGAGCTATGTCGGGCTACCCCCATCAGAAAAATGTCTAGGGGGTAGACAATCTGAGGCCCACAGATTAGCATTCCGTAGCAAACCACGCTTCGGGGCATCGAAATACCACAAGGACCTGCATGCATGTGGCCCTAGCACATGCATGAAAGTGTGGTTCTATGTTGAAACATACAAAACCTACTAGTCTCTGGGGGCTTGCATGTGTCTCCCCTCGCATGCATGCGCTCTAAACCTAGAAGCGAAAGTTTTGGACTTATATAAGGGGGATCTCCCTGTTCCGGTGAAACCTGGTAGGATAGTGCCCCACCTTGTGAACCAACAGGGTTTTACATAATCCTGTGACCTAAAAAAAACACAAAAAAAGAGAGAGCTATGTCGGGCTACCCCCATCAGAAGAATGTCTAGGGGGTAGTCGATCTGAGGCCCGCAGATCAGGGTTCCGCGGCAAACCGCGCTCTGGGGCATTGGAATACCTCAAGGACCTGCATGCATGTGTGCCTATCACATGTATGAAAGTGTGGTGCCATGTTGAAACATACAAAACCTACTAGTCTCCAGGTGCTTGCATGTGTCCCCCTCGCATGCATGCGTTCTAACCTAGAAGCGAAGGTTCTGGACTTGTATAAGGGGGAAACTCCCTATTTCGGTGAAACCGGGTAGGATAGTGCCCCACCTTGTGAACCAACATGGTTTTACATCATCCTATGACCTAAACAAACACAAAACAAGAGAGAGCTACGTCGGGATACCCCCATCAGAAGAATGTCTATGGGGGTAGACGATTCGAGGCCCGCGGATCAGGGTTTCGCCGGAGGAAGACCACGAGAACGTCGGAATTAGATGAAAACTTGCATGTGTCCCTAGCATATGTGTGTGAGTGTGGTTCACAGTTGGTAGGTGTTTGCATGTGTCCCCCCTCGCATGCATGCGCTCTAACCTAAAAGCGAAGGTTCTAGACTTGTATAAGGAGGAAACTCCCCGTTCCGATGAAACCGGATCGTATAAGGGGGTGCATGTAGTGATCAAGACCACAACAACCTATTCATATGTGTGCGTTCATGATCCTATGAAATAACATCACCTAACCTATATGTGATAAAAGCCTTGCTAACTAAATAAAAGAAAAATGGGGGAAAATGCTTTGCCGTGTATACAGGAGAATACACACGGCAAAGATTGTACCTAACGGGGAGGGCACACGGCAAAGATTCTGCCGGCGGGTACCCCTATGATGCCGCGGGGCCCATTTCTTTGCCATGAACACATCTTTGCCGTGTGTCTTTAGTGCTTTTGCCGTGTTGATTTTCTTTGCCCTGTGCCTTCGTTTGTCGATTGCCGTGTTCTTTATCTGCCGTGAACATTTTCTTTGTTGTGTGCTTCTTGTTACACACACGGTATAGAGATAATCTTTGCCATGTTCCGGACGTTTTGGCACACGGCAAAGGTCGGGGGCGACGGCAGTGAACATTTTTCCTTTTTCCCGTAGTAAGCTACGTCCGGCTAGTTGTTAGATTCCGATTCCGTGTAGGTAGAGAGGGACGGCCCCGGGGGTTCTACTTGTATGAGCCGGCCACGCTGGTACGGACACCCCCTTTAACACCGGTTCATAGAAGAACCGGTGTTAAAGCCCATTTCCGACCTCAACCAAAGGCCTCGTTTCCACTAGTTGAGCCTGGAAATGGGCTTTAACACCGGTTCTTCTACGAACCGGTGTTAAAGGGGGGGCGTACCAGCATGGCCCGTGCAGCAAAAAGGAGCCCCCCTTTAACACCGGTTCGTGGCACGAACCGGTGTTAAAGGCCCCTGCACCAGTGGCCCGTGCAGCCCCCCCCTTTAATACCGGTTCAAGCCACGAACCGGTTTTAAAGGGGGGGCTATATAACACACCGCAGCCCACACCCCTCTCTTCCATTTTTTCACTCTCTCATTTTGGAGCCTAGCAAGAGGGTGAGAGGTGTGCTAGTTTGTGTTTTTCCTATGCACAAGAGGTGTTCGGTGAAATGCCCGAGAGCTCAAAATAAGTTTTCTCGTTGCTCTTTCCTTCTCGGTCGAGGTCGGCAACTATCCTTTCATGTGTCATTGATGTACTATATATATAAATGGTCATCTCCCTATTAATTTTTGATATATACTATATATTAATGCAGATGAACCGGCAATGGATGTACGGTGACCGACGCACTTCCGAGTACATTACGGGCCTCCAAAATTTCATCGTTGTGGCTAATGCAAACCGTGGTCACAATAGTTTTATGTGATGTCCGTGTGTTCACTGTCAGAACAAGAAAGACTACTCAAATACCAGAACCATTCACGCCCACCTGCTTCGATCCGGTTTCATGCCCAGCTATAATTGTTGGACCAAGCATGGAGAAAAAGGGGTTGTGATGGAAGACAACGAAGAAGAAGAGGATGATGACAACTATCATAATATGTATCCTGAATATGATGATACTGCAACGGGGGTAGATAATGAAGATCAAGAGGCAGCAGATGGGCCCGCTGATGACAATCTTGGTCGGGCCATTACTGATGCAAAGGAAGAATGTGAAACTGAAAAGGAGAAGGAGAAGTTGGAGCAGATGTTAAAGGATCAAAAAACATTGTTGTACCCAACTTGCGAAGATGGCCACAAAAAGCTAGGTACCACACTGGATTTGCTGCAATGGAAGGTAGAGAACGGTGTGACTGACAGCGCATTTTCAAAGTTGTTGGTAAAAATGAAGAATCTTCTTCCAAGAAATAATGAGTTGCCCGACAGTACATACCAAGCAAAGAAGGTTGTCTGCCCTCTAGGATTAGACGTGCAGAAGATACATGCCTGCATTAATGACTGCATCCTCTACCGCGGTGAGAAGTATGAGAATTTGGATGCATGCCTAGTATGCACTGCACTGCGATATAAGATCAGACGAGACGATCCTGGCGATGTTGAGGGCGAGGCCCCTAGGAAGAAGGTTCCTGCCAAGGTTATGTGGTATGCTCCTATAATACCACGGTTAAAACGGCTCTTTAGAAATAAAGAGCATGCCAAGTTGTTGCGATGGCACATGGAAGACCGTAAGAAAGACGCGATGTTGAGACACCCCGCTGATGGGTCACAGTGGAGAAAAGTCGAGCAAGAGTACCCGGACTTCGCACGTGATGCAAGGAACTTAAGGTTTGGTCTAAGTACAGATGGCATGAATCCTTTTGGTGAGCAGAGCTGCAGTCACAGCACCTGGCCTGTGACTCTATGTATCTATAACCTTCCTCCTTGGTTGTGTATGAAGAGGAAGTTCATTATGATGCCAGTGCTCATCCAAGGCCCGAGGCAACCCGGCAGCGACATTGATGTGTACCTAAGGCCATTAGTTGAAGAACTTTTACAGCTGTGGGCCAAACCAGGTGTACGTATGTGGGATGAGCACAAAGGGGAGCCATTTGACCTACGAGCATTGCTTTTCGTAACCATCAATGATTGGCCTGCTCTTAGTAACATTTCAGGGCAGGCAAACAAGGGATACAATGCATGCACACACTGTTTAGATGAGACTGAAAGTGTATATTTGGATAAATGTAAGAAGGTTGTCTACCTAGGGTATCGTCGATTTCTTCCGAACCTGCATCCAGTAAGAAAGAAAGGCAAGCATTTCAAACGTCTGGCAGACCCCGGAGGAAGCCTGTCCTCCGTACCGGTGAGGAGGTATTTGGTATGGTCAAGGACCTAGAAGTAATCTTTGGAAAAGGTCCTGGCAGTCTATCTGTTCCGAATGACGATGCCGGACACGCACCCATGTGGAAGAAGCAATCTATATTTTGGGACCTACCCTATTGGAAAGTCTTAGAGGTCCGCTCTTCAATCGACGTGATGCACGTGACGAAGAATGTTTGCGTGAACCTGCTAGGCTTCCTAGGAGTGTATGGGAATACAAAAGATACACCGGAAGCACGGCAGGACCAGCAACGTCTGAAAGACCCTGAAGAGCCTATGCATCCTGAGAACGAGAAGTGTAAACGATGCCACTTAACTCCTGCTAGCTACGCTCTTACCAAAGCAGAGAAGGAAATCTTTTTTGAATGCCTGAGCAGTATTAAGGTTCCGTCTGGCTTCTCGTCGAATATAAAGGGAATAATAAATATGGCAGAGAAAAAATTCCAAAACCTGAAGTCTCATGACTGCCATGTGGTTATGACACAATTGCTTCCGATTGCATTGAGGAGGCTTCTACCTGAAAATGTTCGAGTACCCATTGTGAAGCTATGTGCATTCCTCAATGCAATATCTCAGAAGGTAATCGATCCAGAAAGCCTACCAAGGTTACAGACAGATGTGGCCCAATGTCTTGTCAGCTTTGAGTTGGTGTTCCCACCATCCTTCTTCAATATTATGACGCATCTCCTGATTCACCTAGTAGAAGAGACTGCCATTCTCGGTCCTATATTTCTACACAATATGTCCCCCTTTGAGAGGTACATGGGAGTCTTAAAGAAATATGTTCATAACCGTGCTAGGCCAGAAGGAAGCATATCTAAGGGCTATGTAACAGAGGAGGTCATTGAGTTCTATGTTGATTTTATTCTTGACCTTAAGGCGATTGGTGTTCCAGAATCACGACATGAGGGGAGACTGCATGGAAAAGGCACCCTAGGATGTAAAGCAATGATATGTAGGGACGGGCATTCTCTCAATCAAGCACACTACACGGTTTTACAAAGATCTATCTTGGTTGCCCCGTATATCAATGAACACAAGAATTTAATACGCCTCAAACACCCGGGGCAGTCTGATGAATGGATTATAAGTGAACACATGGCGAGTTTTGGCGGCTGACTGCAAAGACTTCTCACGAATAACACCACTGTTGGGGATCAGCTGTACTTGTTGGCCAGGACACCATCTTCGACTGTATGTACTTTCCAAGGGTACGAGATAAATGGGAATACATTTTACATGATAGGCCAAGATAAAAAGAGCACCAACCAAAATAGTGGTGTCCGCTTCGATGCAGCAGAAGACAATGGGCAAAAGACCACGTATTATGGGTTCATAGAGGAGATATGGGAACTTGACTATGGACCTAATTTTAAGGTCCCCTTGTTTCGATGCAAATGGGTCAAGCTAACAGGAGGAGGGGTTGAGGTAGACAAGAAGTACGGAATGACAACAGTGGATCTCATCAATCTTATGAAGGTAGACAAGAACTTAGACGAACCATTCGTCTTAGCCAATGATGTGGCTCAGGTTTTCTATGTGAAGGACATGTCTACCAAACCGAAAAAAAGAAAAATAAGCAAACAGATACATCACACGATGAGCCAAAGCGTCACATAGTTCTTTCAGGAAAAAGAAACATCGTGGGAGTAGAGGACAAGACAGACATGTCAGAAGATTATAATAAGTTTGATGAAATTCCGCCCTTCAGAGTGAAGACTGACCCAACCATCCTGTTAAACGGTGCTGATACTCCATGGTTACGGCCGACACGATCATAAGATTGACTATATGTATTAATTGAGCCATTTTTGGCACACATATGTATCTCAACATGGAAATCAATGTCATATTTCTTCTGTTAATAGTATATGTATTAAATGAGCCATTTTTCTTTCTGCCATTTTTCTTCCCTCCATTTTTCTTCCCGCCATTTTTTTCCGCCATTTTTCTTCCCGCCATTTTTTCCCGCCAGTTCTTCCCTCCAGCCATTTCTCACTATATATATATGTAGGGTTGGCCTCCATTGTCATTGCACATCTCTAGACTCATATCTGCAACCTCATCACTCTTTCCCATGGCTTCCACCGTAGCACTAACCCCTAGGGAGGCGAAGGCGCTTTGCACCTCGAACTACCCCTGCCTACGGGCTACTGTGTCCCCGTCGGCTGGATGCTGAGCGCCGTAGGCGTGCTGGTTCCTCCTGTCCCTCTAGGTGTGGCACGCCGGATGGCCATCATGAACCACTAGTACTTCGAGCTCACGCCGGAGCAGCGGAGGAATCCCAGATGGCATCCCGACTATTTCCCTACTTGGGAAGCCTTCTTCGGGGATCGGCGTGAGAGGGCGCTCGCCAGGCATGAGGAGGACGGCCCACCTCCTCTGAACTTCAACGAGGCCGGCCGTCGGCTATGGTGGCGCGGTCGGACTCTCCAGAGAATCATGGCCTACGACACTGCCGTCGACTCTAACCCCCGTCTGCGCTACCCTCAAGTCCATCCCACGCGTACTCAGCCTTCAAGGTTCAATTACGGCAACCCCGACGACGATAGCGACAATGGCGGCGGTGAGTACGACGACTACAGTGGCGAGTATTATAGGTGTAGGCAGGAGCATGACTGAATCACTCCAACATTCTGAAACAAGTTCGGCCGATTGTGACTTAATCTGGCCATGTATCTTAATTTTCAGTTCTTTTATGTATCTTAATTTTCAGTCGTGCTTTATGTAACTTACTGTTAGTTGCATTCTGTACTTTAATTCCAGTTCTATCTCATTCACAAAATGACCTATCTCATTCGAGGTTTCTTGGCTTTCGGGTCAAATGACCAATGTTATGGCTAGAATAAAGGCATAGTTTGTGATAATATGGCCATATTGTGCATACATGTGCATCATGGGATGGCAAACAATGTTGCAAGAGGAAGTTTTCCTTTTTGTCGCACCAAAAAGGCATTTTCCATTTTCCGAGCATAATAAACGGACGGTTTTGTGAAGCAACCACCAAATGGCTAATTCAAAAAACCACCACCACATTTTACAAAAATACTAGACCACCTTATATGGACAATGTACCAACATGGGGATCTGAAACCTTTCCGTCCATCTCTGGTGAAAAAGACAAATTCCTGCCGAATCAGTAGAAAGTGGGTCAGATATGAACTACAGGTACATGATACGATGCTCATGATTTTTTACAAAAATCATTTTTAGGTTCACAATATGCTATTTTATCAAAAATCCAATGCAAGTTGAGCGAGGCTTGGCCCCGAGCTAAGAATCTTCATGCTCGTTGTTCGACAAAGTTTGACGATAGTTTAAAACGGGGATAAAAATTAAAAAAAGATCAAAACAGTGCGAAACCTTCGCGTGGTGTTATATTATGTGACATAGTTAGAAGGAAAAATATCAAACTTGGTATATTGATTATGTCTCAGAAAAACCTTCACAAAATGACCTATCTCATTCGATATTTCTTGGCTTTCGGGTCAAATGACCAATGTTATGGCTAGAATCAAGGCATAGTTTGTGATAATATGGCCATATTGTGCATACATGTGCATCATTGGATGGCAAACAATGTTGCAAGAGGAAGTTTTCCTTTTTGTCGCACCAAAAAGGCATTTTCCATTTTCCAAGCATAAAAACGGACGGTTTTGTGAAGCAACCACCAAATGGCTAATTCAAAAAACCACCACCACATTTTACAAAAATACTAGACCACCTTATATGGACAATGTACCAACAGGGGGATCTGAAACCTTTCCGTCCACCTCTGGTGAAAAAGACAAATTTCTGCCGAATCGGTAGGAAGTGGGTCAGATATGAACTACACGTACATGATACGATGCTCATGATTTTTTACAAAAATCATTTTTAGGTTCACAATATGCTATTTTATCAAAAATCCAATGCAAGTTGAGCGAGGCTTTGTCAGATTCCAAAGTATACAAAAGATGCGGCGTTTAAATATCCAAACAATTCAAAAATGTTAATACAAAATAAAATATGATTTGCTCTAATAAAATAGGGTTAGATTCCTTTTTAGATGCTTAATATTTCTTATGTTCAAAGTTTTAGGGTTTGACTATTTTATTTTTGTTTGAATTGAATAATCAAAATTTATATGTAAGTGTTTTAATCATTTTGAAAATTTTCATCTAAATTAAATATAAAATGTTTTTACATGAATGGATAGATATTATTTTTCTGAAAATTATGATATATTATTCATATTTTTCTGAGTTGAAATGAAAAAGATATGAATTTTCTAAATTCATATCCTATTTTTTGAATTAAAAATGCCCCCACCCCTTTAATGCATGAAATAAATGCCCCCCCTTTAACACCGGTTCCAGCCACGAACCGGTGTTAAAGGGGGGTGCGGGCGCGAAACGAATTCCCCCGCCCCCCTTTAACACCGGTCCGTGGCTGGAACCGGTGTTAAATGGGGGCATTTATAACGCGCGCCACTTCCTCCTCCCCCAGCTAGATCAAGCGCGCGCAGCAGAGGAAGAAGCAGAGGCGACGCCGCAGCGCCGCCGTCCCCACCCCGTCTCGCCGTCCCCACCCCGTCTCGCCGTCGCCGGCCTGTCGCGCCGTCCCCGTCCCGTCTCGCCGTCGCCGAGATTGCTGCGCCGTCCCCACCCCGTCTCGCCATCGCCCCTCCGCCGTCCCCACCCCGCCGTACCGGCCCGCTGCCGCGCGCCCCTCCGCCGCCCCATCTCGGCCGCGCGCGTCGCCCACCCGCATGTCGCACCGCCCAGCAGCGCCGCGCCACCCACGCCGCGCCGCCGCCCATAGGTGAGCATGCCCACCGCCGATTTTTGTTAGTGTTAGTGTTTTTTGGTTAGTGGTTAGTTATAGTGTTAGTTAGTGTTAAATTAGTATAGTGTTATATGTATATGTATGTGTATGTATGTGTATGTGTATTTGTTAGTGATTGGTTAGTGTGTATGTGTATTTGTATATGTATGTGTATATGTATATGTATGTATATTTTTTGTATGATATATATATATATGTATATATATTTGTATATGTATGTGTATATATGTATATATTTTTTGTATGTGTATATATGTATGTATGTGTATATATGCATCACTTGACCGATTACTTTTCCAATGCCGTGGACCCTGACCTCCTCTACCCTCGCCGAGTCACCCATTTTAGGAGCCCACGTCGCGATGGTTCGAACGCACACCCCCACGCATCCTGGCCCCGCTCTCGCCCTAGCGCCGCCAGCCGCCGCCCTAGTACACCTCTCGTTGTCAATATAGCATTAGGGTTTCTCCGAATCCGTGGTTTTTCCGAATGTATCCTCTCATATGAATCCGGGGTTTCTCCGAATTAGGGTTTGGAATGACCAAGCATGTATTAGGGTTACATTTCAATACTTTTAACCTGTCATATCATCATCCTCTGCCCTCGCCGAGTCGCCCATTTTAGGTAGCCCACGTTGTGCTGGTTCGAACGCACACCCCCACGCATCCCGGCCCCGCTCTCGCCCTAGCGCCGCCAGCCGTCGCCCTAGTACACCTCTCGTTGTCAATATAGCATTAGGGTTTCTCCGAATCCGGGGTTTTTCCGAATGTATCCTATATGAATCCGGGGTTTCTCCGAATTAGGGTTTGGAATGACCAAGCATGTATTAAGGTTACATTTCAATACTTTTAACCTGTCATATCATCATCTTTGCTTGAGCATTTCGATAGATGTATTACTGATATTTGTGTGATCATATTATTGTTTTAGAAACTATGGATCCACTTAGTAGAAACCTTGAAGATGAAGAATTAATGGAGAACATGATCCACGAGGACACCTCACAATATCTGAACTTGGAGGGACATGATGACAGCTCAAGTAGTCATGGAGAAGATGATGACTCCGGTGAACGCACTTTAGTGATTACAAATTCTGTCGAGGTATATGCATGGATTAAGCCTCTGCTGACTTGCACCGATTGATTTGTATATATGTAAATGTATTAATTAACGCTTCTTTCTTCTTTTAGCCCTCTAGATCAACCAGCCAGCAACAATCTTCTTCTATGAAAAAGATCAAGCGAGGCGCGAGCCATCGGTTGAAAGATCGTGCAAAGTTCACGATCAAAGTAGTCCGTGTTGATGGCAGGCCGATGGAGCCCAAGAAGGCCGCAAACAAATTTGTACGTCAGGCTGGAGTTCTTGTTAGGGACCAAATCCCAATCATAATTGAAAATTGGAATAAGCCAAAGAAGGGCGACGGTACCTTTGTCGATGAAAGATCCAAAGAAACGCTTTGGAATTCGCTGTTGGTAAATTTCACCCTTCCGCAAGAGGAGGATGAAAACAAACCGGTTATAAAGGAAAAGGTCAAAGAGTGGACTCTAAAGAAGATGGCTGGCGCTTTCCGCAACTGGAAGACAAAATTGAACAAAATTGTCAAAGCTCGCGAGACTCCAGATTTCGAAGACGCATATTATGCGAAGATAAGACCTCACTGGCCCGAATTTGTGGCATACAAGGAAGGTGCTATAGCTACAAATAGGTCAGAAACCAATACGCTAAATGCCCAGAAGAAGGAATATCACCAGAGAACGGGGTCAGGTGGCTACATATCTCAGAGGCCTAAGTGGGAGGAAGTTGAGAAGGCCCTGCGCGCTAGAGGGATCACACCCCAGACACATGGGTGGGACCTACGTGCAAAGACTTGGTTCTACGGAATCGGGGCAAGGTTGGACCCAGAAACAGGATTGTGTATCTTCCCAACCCTCCTTGCCAAACCCGTCACTGAACTCATCACGGCATACGAGGAAACAGCCGCCAGGACCTTCCATCCCGATAGAGAGAATGACCAGCTCACACGCGCCATCGGTAAAAAAGAACACCCTGGACATGCACGAGGCACAGGGGGTATGACGTGGAAGGATGGGTTTGCCGAGTGGGGCAACTCTTACAGATGGCGCGGCAGAAAAGAAAAAGAGCGTACAGAGCGGATGACACAGATAGAACATGCACTTGTGGCGCTGCAGGCGCAAGTGAATGCACAAAAGAGCCAGCAAGCTACCGGCCCATCTCAGCGGCACGAAGAGCCTGCATTGGAAGCTGCCAGCGGCCCAGACTCTGCGCGGAAAAGCAGCATGGCTTCCATCGAGAACGTGCAGCCCACGCTTGAAATGGCGGGTCCTCGATACCCCGTGGATGAAATCACGGAGAGCGAACACGCTGAGCTGCATGTGAGATTAATGGGCTTATCCATTAAGGTGGATGTCGGCTATGCCTTACCTCCTGTAGCTGGTGGAGCTTACCACTGCCGACTGATTCCAGATGACTATGCTATTGTCGGGGTGGATGAGGTTGTGAAGGAATATGAGGAAGCACAGCTTGACCATGCTACAGGTGAAGGGGAAACTCAACTCAAATTTGCAGTGAAAACAACCATTCTTTGGAAGAAGGAACACACCGTGCTTCCAAATTGGAGGCCACTGGCACCCCCGCCGTCTCCGCAGCGTCATCAGTCTGAGCCGCCTCAGCCGTCTCCAAGTCATCAGAATACTCCCCTGTCGTCTCCGACTCTTCAGCCATCTCCTGCGCGGCAGCCATCTCTGGCGCTTCAGCCATCTCCTGCGCGGCAGCCATCTCTGGTGCTTCAGCCATCTCCTGCGCGGCAGCCATCTCCGGCGCTCCAGCCATCTCCTGCGCGGCAGCCATCTCCGGCATGCCAGCCATCTCCTCAGCGTAAGCGGAAGAGAACTGCCACGAAGAGCATCACTAGCACTGCCACGAAGAAATCCGCAGGAAACCGTACGCCAAAGAGTTCAAGAAACTACGTCCCGCAGCCTTTCACCAAGCCATTGCCGGTTTTACCGTGGAATCGCAGCGACGAGGAGACCAATAGGATCTCGGAAGAAGAGGTCAAGAAATTCTTTGCACCTAGACGGGCCGAGCCAAAGGAGAAAATAGATCCGATGGTGGTGGAGAAGTTTTACAATAATCTTTTGAAACCTGAAACCCCACTTGTGCCGGACTACGAGCGCCAGATTTTGAAGGGGGATGCAAGGCGCCGTAGGGAGACTAAAAGTAGCAGTCGTGCGGCACCCCAGAAAATAGTTCCCATGCTCGGAGAGCAGGAAAACCAATCATGCGCCCCGCTCCAAGTGTTCGACACACGAGACGCTCCTCCCATAAATGATTACGAGGCAGAGCTACAAAGAAAGGCCAATGAGATGGGGATGACTTACATTGCATACTTGAACATCATGGGAGACAACTTGCCCAAAGGCGATGCTAACCCCATACAGCCATGGAAGTATGGGAAGAATCTCGTCAAGAAAGAGGAGCTCAAGAATCTATCAACAAAGATGCGAAGATTGCACAAGTGGTACCTTGATTTCTGCAAGACGAGAAAGGAAGAATGGATCACGGCGCATATAAGAGATCAGATTTTCTTGCGCGGAGACGACGCGATCACCTTCAACATTCAAGACTTGCATTTTCTATTCAATCAGAAGGAACTCGACAAAGCTGCCATCAGCCTTTATTGTGTGTAAGTACTATTTCTTTAATTTCTATCTCATCTCATTCAATTCATTAATTGCATGTATATATATATATGCTCACCATATATTTATATATATACTATTATGCAAGAAAAAGGTTATGAAATGCATGAAAGGAGACCCTTTTGACATTGGGTTCGTTGACCCAAATAGAGTTCATGAACAAGTGGTAAGAGACAAACCCGGACAAACAGAAGATTTCTTGCTAAGGTTTTTACTGAGACAACAAACCAAAAGGGAAATACTATTGCCTTACAACTTCTCGTGAGTACTGTTACCCTCTCTTGTACACATTCTGTTTCGGCTTACTCGATGTTAAGTTTAACTGATGATGAGTTATGCGTGCGTAGGTTCCACTTTATTCTGCTAGTCATTCAACCTGACTCAGGAAAAGTCCTTGTCATGGACTCGTTACGAAAAGAAAAAGAGCTATGGGCAGACTTTAGAGAGATGCTCCAGAGGTAATTTCAATCATATTATCGCACTAGATCGGCAACTTTCGTGACAACAAGTAATTAATTACTCCTTTATCCATTTTCTTTGCCGGACAGGGTTTGGAAAAGGTTCACGGACAGGGCCGTGGGTGAATGGTCAGAAGAACTAAAATTTGTAGACCAAAATGTAAGTAATGTTAGCTAGCTAGGTCTGTGTATCTCTTTGATTCTGTTTCCAATTCTATTATATCATGCTTTATTGATTATTATTTTGATTGAACTCTCTATTCTCGTAAAGTGCGCGCATCAGGGACCCGGCAATAACTTATGTGGGTACTATGTTTGCGAGTTCATTCGCAACATGATATGTGCGACGGGACAAGCCGTACTAGAACAACTTAGAGTAAGTAAACAAAGTACACAACATTATTTTATTACCATAAATTGTGTTGAGTTTTATTCTTATATATATATTGACCCTATTCTTCATATATATTCAGATCGAACGGATGCGGGACCAACTCCTACCATTTGACCGCATACGAGCCATTCAAGAGGAATTGGCGGGGTTCATACTTGATGAGGTCGTCACGCCTGGCGGAGAACTCTTTAGATATCCACCTAAATGAACGTTGTATATATGCTTGAACGTGTTTGTTTTGTACTTGATGCTTCAACGTTTACGGAGAATACCACACAATGACGATGTTTGTGTATAATAATAGTTGCTTAATTATTCATGTACTCGTATGTACCGACGACGATGTATGTGTATACCGCTCTCGATCGATTCCCCCTCCCCCCTTCCCGTCCCCGCCGCGCCGCAGAAATACGTCCAGAACGGGGCGGGGGCAGAACTCTGCCGCGGCAGAGATTTAAGCCGTTTTCATGCCGCGCCAGAGATTTATCTCTTTTTCTTGCCGCGGCACAGAACCTCGAACCGGTGTTAAAGGGGGGGCTGAGCGCTGCGGTAACCCCACGTGCGCCACTCTTTAACACCAATTCGTATAACGAACCGGTGTTTAAGGGGGGGTCTGTAACACCGAAACCTCAACAGCGGTTCTACAACCGCTGTTAGAGGGCCTTATGAACTGGTGTTAAAGGCCCCAGTCTGCACTAGTGAGTGCGGGGTCAGCTTGTTGTCGTTGTTCTTTATAAGCACGGGAGATTCCGTGGACTTGATATTGCTAGGGATTCTCGAGTTGCATGCAGTAAAGCCAACGTTCCGCCGATTTGCAATAGGCGTCCCTTGATTGTCGTCCTCCGCGCGCCGCCGTCATGCCGTCATACACTGCGTCGGCCATAGTCGCGAATAGCGAGCCGGTCGCCCACAATCTAAAGATAAGCGGTTACTCCACCACAAAAAGACTGTATGCCAACGGCACGTACATCAGATCAGCGAAATTCGTCGGCGGAGGCCGTCGCTGGTACCTGCGGTACTACCCTGACGGCTGCTGCTCATACGACATCGGACGTGTGACCTTCCTGCTCTACCATGATCGCGACAGCGGCGCGGACGAGGACAAAGTGGCGGTGCGCTACAAGGTTTCCTTGCTCCGCCAGGTCCACGGCAATCCGGAACCAATGGCACAGAGCAATAACCTCATGACGACCTACGACGACAAGTACGAAACCGGCGGACTCTTCACCAGAACGTTCCTGGAGCGGCCGGCTTACCTCAGGGACGACGCCTTCAGCGTCCGGTGCGAATTCGACGTGCCCGTCATCGTCACGGAGGACACCGTCCTGCCGCCGCCAGGCATCCCGAGTCCGACACAGGTACCTGCCGACGTGCACGAGCGTCTTGTCCGCCTCTTCTCCGACGAGGTGCCCACAGACGTGGCCCTCGAGGTCGGCGACAAACCTTCCAGGCGCACAAGCGCTTCCTCGCAGCTCAGTCGCCGGTCTTCGCGGCGTTGTTCGACGGGCCGATGAGGGAGAATACCGCCCCTTCGGTTCGCATTGACGACATGGAGCCTCCTGTGTTCAAAGCTATGCTCGACTTCATCTACCTGCTGCAACCACCACCTGTCATCGACGACGACGACGACGACCCACACGCCATGACTCAGCAGCTGCTTGTGGCGGCAAACAGGTACGACCTTCAGAGGCTCAAGTCCATCTGCGCGGAGAAGCTACGCCGACGCATTAACACAAGCACGGTGGCCACTACTCTCAACCTGGCACTCCGGCACGATTGTCACACGCATGCTACGATTTCCTTGCTGCTCCCCATACAGGCAATCTAAATGCAATTCTCAATAGTGAGGGCTTGGACCAGCTCATCGCCGATTTCCCCTTGCTTCAAATGGAGCTATTAGCCAGGGTTGCTCCCTAGCTAACCTATTTGATTTCAAACTAGCTACTTACCCGATGTAGATGTTGGATAGTAATTTTTCATAGTGTTATATTTTTTCATTAATTTATTTATTGAGATTGAAAAGTTGAATCAATCAAGGTTTGATAAAATCTCATGCATGTTCTATATGGTTCCACGTCTTGCACTGCAATTAATGCTCGTAGCGGTAGACCAAATTCAACCTCAGAGTCAATGTACTCCCCTCGTTCAGAAATATAAGACATTTTAGCTTTATAAAATAAATGTATCTAGACGTTTTTTAGTGTATAGGTTCACCCCGAACCTCTATGAACCTATACACTAAAATACGTTCATATACATTCGATTCACAAAACTAAAACGTCTTATATTTCTAAACGGAAAGAGTACGAATTAATACATTCTAGATATACCTCGCCAAGCGGCACAAAACTGACATACATGATGCTTATACAAAATAGATTTTGTTAAAGCTTTCCTTGTTTCTTGAAGTAAGTCAGTTTCACTCACGTGCTTCTGTTTCTGAAATTCATTGCCTTATGCAAATATATAGCATATATTACACAAATATTAGATGATCATTCTACTACATGCGTCCAAAACAAATGGAATAACAACAGCGGATACTCCAAAGGTAATAATGGTTTGTCAGTAAAGAGATACCATGGCCAGAGCATAGAAGAGAAGGGTCGTGCACATTTTGATAGTTTGAGAGAATAATGACTTGTATTGATTTTAACCACCGTGGGCTGTTTATATAGATTACAACTGACTTGGACTCCAAGACTAGTAGAAATAGAGTTACAATTCAAATAGGGAGAGGAGAGGCGGCCGGTGCCCTAGCCGACCTATACTCTAATATCCCCCCACAGTCTCAACGTCAGGGGTAACGATGTTGAGACTAGAGCGAATGTCTGTAAATAATGAAGTGGAGAGTCCTTTAGTAAAAATATCAGCAAATTGTGCACTAGTAGGAACATGAAGAACTCGAACGTCGCCAAGAGCCACCTTCTCACGAACAAAGTGAATTTCAATCTCAATATGCTTCGTGCGCCGATGCTGAACGGAATTGGACGCCATGTAGACTGCAGAAATATTATCACAATAAACAATGGTGGCTCACTCCAGGGGACGATGAAGCTCGACGAGTAGCTGACGCAGCCACACCGCCTCCGCCACGGCATGGGCAACCGACCTATACTTAGCCTCAGCAGAAGACCTGGAAACTGTTACCTGCCTTTTAGAACACCAAGAAACAAGATTATCTCCTAAATAAACGCAAAATCCGGATGTGGACCGGTGAGTATCTGGACAACCTGCCCAGTCTGCATCAGAATAAACTGTCAAGCTTGTAGGAGAAGAAGAGTTTAAAAGAAGACCGTGATCAAGAGTGCCTTTTAAATATCGAAGAATCCGTTTTACATGAGCAAGGCGAGGAGCACGAGGATCATGCATGAAAAGACAGGCTTGCTGAACTGAATAAGAAATGTCAGGACGAGTGAGAGTGGCGTACTGAAAAGCACCAGTGATGCTACGGTAAAATGTGGGATCAGAAACAGGATCACCATCGGCCGATAGTTTGGCACCTATATCGGCTGGAGTGCGAGAGGATTGACAATCGGACATACCAGCCTGTGAAAGCAAATCCAAAAGATATTGTCATTGAGAAAGAAAAAGAGAGGACTTTGTGCGAGAAACATTAATACCAAGAAAATGATGAAGAGGTCCTAAATCAGTCATGGAAAATTCACGATGAAGTGAAGAAATAATATGTTGGAATAAAGAGTCAGAGCTAGCAGTAAGAATAATGTCATCAATATAAAGGAGAAGATATGCAGTATGTTCGAAGGAACGAAAAATAAATAGGGAAGAATCAGATTTAGAAGAGATAAAGCCAATGGTTTGAATGAAAGTAGCAAAACGTTGAAACCAGACACGAGGAGCCTGTTTGAGACCATAAAGAGATTTTTTGAGTAAATAAACAAGATTGGAAGAAGAGGGATGCTCAAAACCAGAGGGTTGCTGACAGTAGAAGGTTTCGTTAAGAGTACCATGGAGAAAAGCATTTTTAACATCAAGTTGATGAATCGGCCATGAAGAAGAAACGGCAAGACTAAGAACGACGCAAATAGTGCTTGGTTTGACAACAGGGAAAAAAGTCTCATCGAAATCAATGTCACATTGTTGTGAAAAACCGCGACAAACCCAGCGACCTTTGTAACGAGCTAGAGAGCCATCAGAGTTAAATTTGTGTCGAAAGACCCATTTATCAGAAACAACATTAACACCAGAGGGTTTGGGAACGAGAACCCATGTATTGTTTTGTTGAAGAGCATCAAATCATCACGCATAGCTAAAAACCAAAGAGGATCAAGAAGAGCACGTTTGTAGGATGTGGGTATAGGGGAAATTGTGGTGGTGGCTGTGAGATTGAGACGTTTAGAAGGGAGAAGAAAGCCACGTTTGCCACGAGTGCACATGACATGATCATTTGTAGGTGGTTGAATAGGAACGGCGTTAGGTGGTAAGGTGGGTGTGGAGGAAGACTCGACAATAGGTGTTGGTGGATCGGGTGATGGGGTAGATGGTTCAGTGGTAGGGGTAGGGGAAGTGGTGCTACGAGGGGTGGACACGACAGTGGTGGGGGTGGTGACAAGTTCCTGCCGTGGCAAAGAATTGGGTGAAAGTTCTGCCGTGGCAGGCTGTAGCGACAGAGAAACATGCGAAAAGTCTGCCGCGACAGAGAAACGGGCGAAAATCCTGTCGCGGCAGAGAAATGGGGCAAAAATCTGCCACGGCAGGGGCGACAGTGGGTTGAACAAAGGTTGTTTTGGTAGTGGTAGGGATTGGAGGTTCGGTTTGGGGAGTGAGTTTGGTGGCATCATAAGGAAAAGTATTTTCATCAAAAGTAACATGGCGAGAAACAATAACACGATCAGAAGAGGGATCAAAACAACGATATCCTTTGTGATCATCAGAAAGTCCAAGATGAATGCAAGGTAGGGAACGTGGTTCGAGTTTATTGGATGATGTAGAGACAATGTTTGGAAAACAAAGGCAACCAAAAACACGCAAGAAAGAATAGTCTGGGTGAGATAAAAATAAAGATTGAAAGGGTGAATAAAGAGGACACATTTTTGTGGGGCGAACATTGATGAGGAAAGTGGCAGTGCGAAGAGCTTCAGCCCAAAAACGAGAAGGAAAAGAGGCTTGCAAAAGTAAAGTGCGAAGAATGTCATTTATAGAACGAAGAGAACGTTCGGCTTTACCGTTTTGGGGAGAAGTATAAGGACAGGAAAAACGAAGAAGGATTCCTTGAGAAAGAAAGAAACTGCGGTTTGTAGTGTTGTCAAATTCTCGTCCATTATCACATTGAATAAATCGAATAGGCAAGCCAAAGTGAGTAAGAACATATTGCCGAAAGTTTAGGAAAACTGTATGTACATCAGATTTTGCACGAAGAGAAAAAGTCCAAATATAGTGAGAGTAGTCATCCAGGATCACAAGATAATATTTATAACCAGAAATACTAGGAACTGGAGATGTCCATAAATCACAATGAAGAAGCTCAAATGGAAAGGTACTAACAGTAGTTGAGGTGCCAAAAGGTAATCTAACAGGTTTGCCGCATTGACAGGCATTACAAAGAGAGGATTGTGAAAGGAACTAGAACTAGGTATACAAAAATCTTGAAGCAAAGACGACAGAGTAGTTTTATTTGGGTGCCCTAGACGACGATGCCATAAATCAACAGATGCAAGCATGGCGCGGGGGGTGGATATGGGTGCGCCAGGAAGTGGATAAATATCGCCCGTGCTATTATACCGAGCGAGAACCTCCCCATTTTCAGATCCTTCACAGACAAACCAAAAGGGTCAAAAGCCAGAATAACTTTGTTGTCAATACAGAATTGTCGAACATAAATAAGATTTTTGATTAAGAAAGGAACAACAAGAATATTACGTAGAAGAAAATTAGCATAAGATGAAGAGATGTGAGAATTTCCGGCGCAAGAGACAGGAATTGGGGAGCCATCGCCAATAGTGATTGTGGAAAAGAGAGAGGGGAAACAAGTTGACAACAAATTCATATTTGAATACATATGCGAGGATGCACCGGAATCGAAAATCCAATCCGTATCTTTGTTATTTAGTGTAAAGTTGTTCATGGCGTTGATGAAGGCGGCTTGGTCCCAGTTCGGCTGCAGGGGAGGAGCAGACGAGCCGGGAGCTTGCATGTTGACGTAGGGGAGGGGCGATAGCTGGTTGTACGCGTGCGGAGCTTGCATGGTGTCGTAGGAGGACGGTATGTGGTAGTAGGGCATGCCGGATGGTGGTGTAGTAGTCGCGGTGTAGACGTGAGCCGGCGGCCGAGGACCGAGGAGGCCGGGAGAGCACGTGGCTGGACGAAGACCGGGACTCCATGCGCATATGTATGCAGGAGGGGCGCCATACGGAGACGGGGCCGACCATGGCATCGACCAAGCCTGCACAAGGCCAGTCCAAGGGTCGTGAGGAGGCCCGGATGGTGGCGCAGGCGACGAGGAAGCAGCCGATGACAAAGCAGGTGCAGGGCCGGAGGAGCGCGCCATGGGAGGCCTGTAGGTCGGGTTCTTGCCCCTGTAATTAGGGTTCGGGCGTCATCCAGGAGGCGGGGCCGCAGCTGGCGCGGCAGGAGGTGGGTGCGCGGGCGGCTGCCGCGGCAGCCCAGAGGGCGGATTCCCTGTAGTGGCAGGAGCGGTGGCGTGGAAGACGTGTGGCGCCCGTTGTGCCTTGCGAGCTTGATTCTTTTCTTCTTGCTGGAGAAGGGAACACACATCCTTGAAGGTGGGGTAGGGCTTTAGCATGGGGATGAAGGACTGCTGTTTCTCGAACTGATCTCTGAGGCTGACGAGGAGGGTGTTGATGAGGGTACGTTTGTCGACGTGATCACCAAGATCACGGAGTTCGTCGCCGATGGCCTTGATCCACTGACAGAAGGCAGTGACCGGGGCATCTCCCTGGGTGGTCATGCGAAGCTCCATGTTGAGCGTGTTGATGTGCGCGTCCGAGTTGTCCTGGAACAGCTGCTGGAGAGAGGCCCATAGATCGGCGGCGGTGGCGTCGTCGGAGGAGACCAGGTTGAAGAGCTCCGTGGAGATGCGGGTGTAGGTCCACTGGATGATGGCGAGATCATCCTTGATCCAGCGGGGATCGGCTGGCTGTGGAGGGTAGGAGGGATCTATATGATGAAGGAGGCCGCAGCGGCCGAGGTGGATGGTGAAGAGGTGGCGCCAGTGGTAGTAGTTGTGGGCGCCGAGGTCGAGCGAGATCGGTATGAATGGGGAGACATCGGCGATGGTGTCGGCTAGAGAGATCATCGGAATTTGGGGAGGTGGTGGTTGGGTGGATGTAGTTGTGGAGGAGGAAAAGGGGAAGGGAGGAACGAACGCCGGCAGCACGGAACTCGGTCATGAAAAAGAGGGGCCGAGTTGGGGGCGGCGGCGGCTTTGGCGGCGCAGGTGGAGGCGCCATCCCAGGTGTGGTAAACCTAGGCGTCTGATACCATGATAGTTTGAGAGAATAATGACTTATATTGATTTCAATCACCATGGGTTGTTTATATAGATTATAACTGACTTGGACTCTAAGACTAATAGAGATAGAGTTATAATTCAAATAGGGAGAGGAGAGACGACCGATGCCCTAGCCGACCTATACTCTAATACATTTAAAGATATTAACATTAGCAATTTCATTATTGCCTCCATCTAGCATGTCAAAATCAGATGGAACCGTTGCATTCTCCTTGGAAAAAATACCAAGAGTTCACTAACTAATACTAATGCTGTAACAGAAGGAAATCATTCGACAGGCAAAAATAAGGAAGAAGCCCTAAAGTGTAGGGGAACAAATGCAACTTTTCGTTCTTTTGTTTTCAATCTATTCTATGATCGCTTGTACAGCTTCTCATACTATCTCATTTTCGGAAATAAGTGAGTTGTATTTGTCTCGATTCGAATATATCTAGACACGTTTTAGTTAATAAATACATGCAAATTTAAAAAAAACTCAAGTCATTTTTTTTGAATGGAGGGAGTACTATTTTTGTGTTGACTGTTATCATTAAGGAAATAGTACCCAACAATACTCTACAGTTCAAGATAAATTTACACCGTCAGCTGGAAAAAAGAATTTGCAAAATGAAAAGAATATTTCCAACTATCACCGTGTAAGCATACTTGAAAGAATCTACGGAAATTACACTGCACGCACGGCAAAACCAGAATCGCGTGCGGTGCCGTGGGCCCGTGGCCCTTCCTCACTCAATTCGCTTCCCTCATTTCCTCCCTCACTCCTCGAAACAGGCATAAGCCCAGCTATATAAATATAGCAACCAAAATTGATATCGTTGTTGGATCATACAGCACAACCCAAAAGACAAAACATAAAGAAAACAAAAAAAGAAACAGAAAAGAAAACAAAGCAAACGACAGAGGCGACGAAAACGAGGGTGACCCGCAACCGTTGCGCCCACCGGAGAAGAACCACCCCTCTCCTAGCCTCTCTGAAGCGTCACACATCAAGCAGCACCTCCAAGAAGGAAGCGACGACGACGATGCTGCTGCCCGGACAAGACCTAGGGTTTCCCCTGATATGCAACGGGAGGTGGGAAAGATATACCCCCGACGCCCTTCAAGAAGGAAAGCGACACCCGCAGGTGTCACCACGTCGGTGTCAACGACAAGGATTTCTCCCGACCACTCAAAAAACCACGCCCCCGGACACTTCGAAGCACCACCAGCTCGCCGCCCACCAACACACGTCACCACGGTCTTGAAGTCACCACCGTCGCCTCACCATGACCCATAGAACGAGGCTGGAACAACCGAGACGAAGAAACACCGGCGAGGGTCGACGGTACAATGACACGCGGGAGGGAACAACCTCCACCGCCGGAAGGCGATAGCCGACCGGATGTGCCAGCGGGGCAAACCAGGCCCTCACTGGTCTGGCCGAGCCCAAGGACTCGTGAAGCCCCACCGCCACACTGCAGCAAGGGTGTCACCGTCGCAGCTAACCCTAACCCTAGTCTCTTCCTCTCCGTCCGCCAGTAGATCCGCTGCCACCGTAGACCCCCGCCGCCAAGCAGCTGCGCGCTCGCCACCATGTTCATCCGGGATTACCGGTCCACCGCTGGTCTGAGGATCGCCACCTAGACCCGCAGGGGCGAGGAGGGACGATCATGGCAAACACGACGCCTCCGTGCAGCCCCCGGGCCCCCGGGCAGGAATTGTCGGGCGACCACCAGACCTAGGCCCGCCCGGCCTAGATCTGGTGCCCTGGACGCGCCTCAGCAAGCCGAGGCCGTCTGCCACGCACCACCACGCAGTAGGCCGAGGTCCCCGGATGGAGCCCACATGACCCAAATCAGACCCAATCTGGCCTAGATTGGGCCCTGTAGAGCCCACCGTCGCGTGAACCTGTGGCCCTGTCCGCCGTCAGCCTGCGGGCAGCCAGGGGAGGTCGCTGCCACCCACCTAGATGGTGGTTGAGAACCTCGGACGAGGCTCGCACGGCCCAGATCGGGCCCTATGGCGCACACCGTCGGCGGCTCCTGCGCCCCTGTCCGCCTCCCTACCTGTCGGCCAGCCCGCCGCCACGCTGCTCGGAGTAGCCGGTATGTTGCCGCCATGTCTCTCAGCCCCCGACGGCCCTACCGTGGCACCCCGTGCACCTTGCTGCCGCCGGGAAAAGGAGGCCCGCTCCCGCCGGCTCAGCGCGGGCTTAGCCCGGCGGGGCGTGCCGACTGCCGCCGGCTCAGCGCGGGCTTAGCCCGGCGGGGCGTGCCGACGGCGGCGGGAGAGGAAAGGGAGGTGGGGGGCTTGGAGGAGGCGGCGCCAGAGACCCGCCTCGTCGCCCGCGAGAAGCGAGCGAGACGAGTCGTGAAGCGTTCGACTCCAATTGTTAGCCCATCCACTCCCTCCCTCCCTCCCTCGCGCAAACGCAAACCCCTCCACCCACCCGCACAGATCACCCATGGAGAAGGGGGGCGGGCCCACCCTACAGCCCCTGCTGTGCGTCGCGTGGCTCGCCGCCACGCTCCCCATCATCGCCGCCGCGCTTCCCATCCCCGCGCCCTCCGGCGGACGCCTCCTCGACGGCCTCCTCTCCGGCTTCTCCGCCCGCGGCAAGACCTCCTCTGGGGCGGCGTCCTCCACCAGCACCTCTTCCTCCTCCTCCAAGGAGGTAAGATTGCTCTTGCAACGACTCCGGTTCCTACTCTGCATCGTATGATCCCAATCATATCCCATAGATTGCAACTTTCCCCCACCAGCTAGCTCCTTTGCTATTTGTTCTCTGGAGGGAGGAGAAAGTTTATGCTAACTGATGAACTTCGGTGTTTGGTGACTTGGATGACTTAATTAAGCATGAAATTGTTAGATGTATATATCTGTATATTGTATTTCCCCCATATGTTAGGGGGCTTCCTGCATATTTGCCCTGTGCCTGTACTATATATTGTGGCCTTTGGCCCCCAGAGGAATACAACTTGTCTATTCCTAACATGGTATCAGAGCCGGTTTTAGGGTTCCCGTGCCCACCGGTCCTCTGCTTGTGATCGCTGCCATCAGCTCGCCCCGGCCACCCGCCGGTTCCCGTTCTGGCCACTGTGTGAAGTCCTTTCGATTCTTTGCCAGTCCATGGTCCTCTGTTTCCAGATTCAATCTGTTCCGATCGGATCTACACCTTCGTCCGCCCTTACCCTCCTGCAATTCTCCCACTGTTGGTCAGCCCCACCGATCCTCTGCCCCGCCGTCTGCGCGCACACGGGCCCTCCCTGCCGCCACCTCCTGCGCTGCACGGCCTCTGCGCCACACATACAGCCACACATACACTAGCCTCCATCCTTTACATCTAGAGAATATTGGGTATCGTCCTTTACGTCCTTTGCATCTACACACATACACCACCTGCCTACAAACCATTTACACCAGCACCCAACTTACCCTCTTGCATAACCTCCCACTGTCGCTCCGCCACCTGGGGCCCGCCACCTGCAGGAAGCCTGCCGCCCGCTTGGCGCTTCCGCCGGTGCTGATTTCGTCTGCTTGCGTCAGATCGATCTAATCTAGATCTGATCTGTGTCCAAAAAAAAGAGAGAGATATGTCTTCTTCATAGGCTTATGTTGTGATTCCTCGCTGCCCAGTGGTTTTTGATGGCGCGAATTACCCTGATTTCGCTGCCTTTATGCGTGTTCACATGCGCGGTCTCCATCTTTGGGGTGTGCTCTCCGGCGAGGTCTCCTGTCCACCGTGCCCCCTGCTCCTGTGGCTCCTCTTCCGCCGACGTCGATTGTTCTCGATGCTGATGCTTCTCAGGAGGCCAAGGATGCTGCTCAGAGTGCTGATGATAGTGTTGTTGCTGCTTATGACCTGAAGTTCAAGCAGTACTCTTCTGATCTCGAGGCCTATCGACACGCGCTGACTGCTTACACTCAGTGGGTTGATGAAGATGCTCATGCTGTTGTTGTTCTTACCTCCAGTGTTCTGCCCCAGTATGCTGCTAAGTTCATGAGTCTCCCTACCGTTGCCGCTCAGTGGGCTCATCTTCGTCAGTGCTATCAGCCGTCTGGGGATGCTCTTTACCTGTCTGTGGTTCGCCAGGAGCATGCTCTCCAGCAGGGTGATTCTGAAGGAAATATGCCCTAGAGGCAATCATAGAGATGATGATATTTCATATGTATCCATGAGTTATTTTAATGTTCCTTGAATATCCATATCAGGAAATTTGTATTGATTGGCAATTACGTGAATTGTTTGTGAAACTCTATACTTGTATGGTTATTTAAGAGTTGTCCCTAGTCGGAGTTCATGTGAGGACACACGTGAATATTAGACTAGCACATCGATTGGTTGATGACTATGTTTCGCAAGTCATAGACATGGAGATGTCAAACCAATGACGTGGACACATGTTATGAACATGGGGTTGGACTTATCCAACCTGAGACTAGCAATTAGGTGCAGCTCTCTCTCTACACATCGTGTATGTTTTGTCCTTAGACCTGAGATTGTCGCATGTACTTGAGATGTGGATCGACCTACTTTGGGGCTATCAAACGCTGCACCGTAACTGGATAGTTATAAAGGTAGCTTTCGGGTTTGTCCTGAAGCATGCTGCAAGGCATGGTCAATCAAGATGGGATTTGCCCCTCTCTACTTGAGAGAGATATCTCTGGGCCCCTCGAGTGATCGGATCCAGAAATGCATGGCCGTGCTACATATGGTTAAGAGTTAACCTAGTAAAGGGATTCCGAATCACGGTATCGAGAAAGGGAGGTTAGCTTGGAGCTAGACCAAATATCGTGAGGCAAAGGGAAAGACATGTACTAAACCTTGTGATGGTTCGTCCGATATGATCTTTGTATGCGTTTAGGAGTTGGCACATCTTGCTAGAGGCCGCTACCAACTATTGATAGAATAAGTGTATTCGTGTCATGTCTATACGCATATGAACCTATAGGGTCACACACTTAAGGGGCTGGAAGCCTAATGAGGATTGGATCCGAATTAGACCAGGCTTAGGGTACTAATGGGCTGCTAATGTAGAAGCCCACTAGGGACGCCTATATAAGAGAGGGTGGGGCGAGCTGACCAGGGTTAGACCTTAGACATCAAATCATTCCCAGCCGCCACTCCTCACGCCTGTGTCGTGCGCGCGGACCTAGCAGTCCGGCGTTTGACGCTTCCACCTTGTACGTGTGGATACCTCGGAGGCGCTGCATCTGTAGCGCTTGGACGAGCCGTGCAAGGGGAGCTGCTCGTGGGACAAGGACAAGGAGGAGACGTGGAACGTCTGCACTGCCTCGACGTGCTTCATCAATTCCGCAACTGCGTGTCTAGTGGTAATCCCGTGATCTATGACAACAGTAATCCTGGTATACGCGGTAGAATTTTTTTGATTTGCGCTAGTGTAGCCTACCCGTATCCCTTCAGTGGTATCAGAGCCGATGTTGTTCAGTTATAGGTTCGGGATGGTTGCATATGGTGATATGCAGATTGATATGAATGATGTGATCGTTTATATGGCGGTGGTTTAGGATTGATCTATGATCTTGCTTTCCGTGATCGTGATCTGAGGTTGTCGAACGACTTACCCCTACCGGTCGGCTTCCGCCATCGGGGTAGACAGTGACACATAAATCCTGTTGAATCACGCGAAGATCAATATGATTGATCGAATCGGAACCTAGATCTAAAATCGATGTACCGTGATCAAAGGAGTTTGATTGAATCGGGATAGGAGTCGGTTTATGGTAAATTTGATTTGCCGATCAAAATCCTTAAAGAAAATTGTGAAGATACCGCGAGGGGCGCTGCCCCTTCGAACCCCGCAGGGGGAGACCCCCTAGACCCCCCTTAATCGTAGCCCCTTTTGTATCTCGTTTAGGTAACTAGGTGCTGCAATGTCACATGATCCGGTAGAATGCGATTCTATGCATAACTTGTTTTTGCAGGATGTATGTGATCAGTATGGCCCATATGTGTATGTGATGCATGTATGAAATTTATCATGACCTGCGTGTCGTGAGTAGGGCAACACGGCTGGAGCCATGTGTGTTGTCAATTATTGTAATGGCCTGCGTGCCAACTTGTGATGATCCAAATTCTATGTAATTTCGATTACTAGCTGTTAGGAGTAATAGCTTGTATTAGTTCTTGGAGGACTCATCACTTGGAGGATGGCTCACATGGAATATGAAGATGGAGATCATCATGGTGGACAGGTTCTATGGCGATGGAGATCACCATGAGAAAATGGGCCATACTGTGTCACATCTATGTGAATGTTATTCTTATGCGTTTTACTACTATGCATGCTTAGATGATAGAAGTAGAACAATCCCTCACAAAGTTTAAGTTAAACCATGCCCTCCCAACCAAACCTTGCACCATCCTATGCCCTGTACAATCATTGGTGGGCCTATGAAATTAGGGTGCCGCGGTTTTCCTTGGCTGGATGGGTTTGTATCAGATACCTACATGCATAAGGGTTGGTGAACTTGACAAGGTCATCTTAACAGTTAAGGACCTTGGGGCATAAAGGTTGGGCGCCTAGTTTTGACATAGAGATGTCACCCAACAACAAGAGTCATATGTGATATGATTAGCAAGTGTTGCTTACCGATTTACCTTGTCTTCTAGCAGTGATGCTAAAGCTCACTAGTCGACTTGTTAATTGTGTATCTTGAATCACTTAGTATCAATAGAGGGATATTGATTTAAGTGGGAGTATATGCTATTAAATTGTTTAATATGTTTTACTCTTTCATGGTTACATGGCTTAGTATTTTGCATGTTTTCTGTTGTAGATCAATGGCACCGAACACTACATCACCTTTCTCTTTGCGTTCGATTCTTGACAAAGATAAATTAAATGGAACAAACTATTTGGACTGGGTCTGTAACCTGAGAATTGTTCTCAGGTCTGACAAAAAGGAAACGGTTCTGGATACCCCAATCCCCGATGAACCTGCTGATAATGCATCTGCTTCCCTAAAGAACGCCTACAAGAGAGCATGCGATGATTCTCTTGAGGTTAGCTGCCTTATGCTTGCATGCATGGAACCTGAACTCCAAAAGAAGTTTGAGGATCAGGATGCCTACGATATGATCGTTGCGCTTAAGGACATGTTCCAAGATCAGGCAAGGACTGAGAAGTACAATGTTGCCAAGTCCTTTGTCGAATGCAAGCTAGCAGAGGGAGCAACTGTAGGCCCCCATGTGATCAAAATGGTTGGTTACAGTCAGACTTTGGAAAAGCTTGGTTTTCCACTAGGCCAAGAGTTGGCCACTGACTTCATTTTGGCGTCTCTTCCATCCAGCTATGGGCAGTTCATTTCGAACTACCATATGCATGGGGTGGAGAAGGGCCTTAATGAATTATGTGGGATGCTTAAAACAGCAGAAAGTGACATGAAGAAGTGTGCAGGGCATAGCCATGTGATGGCTGTGCAGAACAAGCCTAGCTTCAAGAAAAAGGGTACTTCTTGGAAGAAGAAAGGCAAGGCTAAGGATACGATCCCTAAGTCTGCACCCAAGCAAAAGGCTGGACCTGTAGAAGACACTGAGTGCTTATTTTGTCATGAACATGGCCACTGGAAGAGAAACTACAGCAAGTACCAGGCTTCTTTGAAGAAGAGTGGAAGTAACAGTACTTCCAACTCAGGTACGCTTGTTGTAAATGTTGTGGACATTATTCTCCCTGATTCCTATGTTAACTCTTGGGTATTTATACCGGATCGGTTGCTCATATTTGCAATTCGATGCAGGGGCTAATAAGGACTAGAGAAGTGCAGAAAGGCGAAGTGGATTTTCGCGTCGGAAATAAAGCAAGGGTTGCTGCATTGTTCGTCGGCGTCATGCAACTTCACCTTCCTTCAGGATTTATTATGGAGTTGAATAATTGTTATTACATTCCAAGTATGGGTCGAAACATTTTATCACCTTCATGTTTGATGAGGGATGGTTATTCATTCGCGAGTGCAAACAATGGTTGTGTAATCTCTAAGAATGATATGTTTATGGCTAATGCTCCCATTGTGAATGGGTTATTTATTTTAAATCTTGATGATGCATATGTTTACAATGTTAGTGCTAAAAGGCTTCGGCCTAATGATTTGAGTCCTGCCTATTTATGGCATTGTCGTTTGGGACATATAAGTGAAAAACGCATGAAGAAGCTCCATGGTGATGGTCTTCTAACTTCGTTTGATTTTGAATCATACGAGACATGTCAGGCTTGTTTACTTGGAAAGATGACCAAGTCACCTTTTTCAGGTTTACCCGAGAGAGCGACAGACTTGTTGGAACTCATACATACTGATGTGTGTGGACCAATGAGCACGACAGCCAGAGGAGGATATCACTACTTCATTACTTTCACTGATGATTTCAGTAGATATGGTTATGTCTACTTGATGAGGCATAAGTCTGAAACTTTTGAAAGGTTCAAGGAGTTTCAGAGTGAAGTAGAGAATCAACGTGGCAAGAAAATAAAGGCCTTGCGATCTGATCGTGGAGGTGAATATTTGAGTCACGAATTTAGCGATCATCTTAAGAGTTGCGGAATTGTTCCACAACTTACGCCGCCCGGAACACCTCAAAGAAACGGGGTCTCCGAACGGCGTAATCGAACTTTGTTGGACATGATTCGATCTATGATGAGCCAGTCAGATTTACCATTGTCATTTTGGGGTTACGCTCTAGAAACGGCAGCTTTCACACTTAATAGGGTACCATCTAAATCCGTAGTTAAGACACCATATGAGATGTGGACTGGAAAGAATCCCAGTTTGTCTTTTCTAAAGATTTGGGGTTGTGATGCATTTGTCAAGCGACTTCAGTCGGACAAGCTAACACCCAAATCAGATAAGTGCATTTTCGTGGGATATCCGAGGGAAACCTTAGGGTATTACTTCTACAACCGAGAGGAGGGCAAAGTGTTTGTCGCTCGTAGCGGTGTTTTCCTAGAGAAAGAGTTTCTCACAAAGGGAACAAGTGGAAGGTCGGTGCGACTTGAAGAAGTTCAAGATGAGCCAGTTGGGGATGCTTCTATGGGTGATGCTATTGTAGCAGAACAAGTTGAGGAACCCATGGCAACAGAAGCACCACAACCACGAAGGTCGGCGAGGCTCCGCGAAGCGCGGGAATTATTATTGTTAGACAATGATGAGCCTGCGACCTATGCAGAAGCGATGGTGGACCCAGACTCTGAGAAATGGCTGATCGCCATGAGATCCGAGATAGAGTCCATGGGAGACAATCAAGTTTGGAACTTGGTTGACCTGCCTGATGGTTTTAAAGCCATCGAGTGCAAATGGATCTATAAGAAGAAGATTCATATGGATGGAAATGTTCACATCCATAAAGCTCGACTTGTTGCAAAAGGTTTTCGACAAGTTCAAGGAGTTGACTACGACGAGACTTTCTTGCCCGTAGCGATGCTTAAATCTATACGAATAATTCTAGCTATTGCTGCACATTTCGACTATGAAATATGGCAGATGGATGTCAAGACGGCTTTCCTAAATGGAATCCTAACTGAGGACGTGTATATGATGCAGCCCGAAGGTTTTATCGATCCAAACAATGCTGGAAAGGTATGGAAACTTCTGAAGTCCATTTATGGGCTGAAGCAAGCATCTCGGAGTTGGAACATTCGATTTGATGAAGTTGCAAAGGAGTTTGGCTTCATCAAAAACGAACAAGAACCTTGTGTTTACAAGAAGGAAAGTGGGAGAGCGCTGGTATTTCTAATCTTATATGTAGATGACATATTGCTGATTGGAAATGACATTCCTATGCTCGAGTCTGTTAAGACCTCATTGAAAAATAGTTTTTCAATGAAGGACTTAGGAGAAGCGGCATATATTCTAGGCATCAAGATCTATAGAGATATATCAAGGAGGCTAATTGGATTAAGCCAGAGTACATACATTGACAAAGTGTTAAAACGGTTCAGCATGGAAGAGGCTAAGAAGGGGTTCTTGCCCATGTCTCACGGCACAAAACTCAGCAAGACTCAGTGTCCTTCGACTACTGATGAGCGTGAGCGCATGAGTAGGGTTCCATATGCTTCGGCTATTGGATCCATCATGTATGCAATGATATGTACTCGCCCAGATATTTCCTATGCTCTAAGTGTTACGAGCAGATACCAGGCTGATCCAGGTGAAGGTCACTAGACAGCGGTAAAGAACATCCTTAAGTACTTGAAAAGGACTAAGGATGTGTTCCTAGTTTATGGAGGTGAGGATGAACTCAGTGTAAGGGGTTACACAGATGCGAGTTACCTTAACGACTCAGATGATTCGAAATTGCAATCAGGTTATGTGTTTGTCATGAATGGTGGTGTTGTGAGCTGGAAAAGTTCCAAGCAAGATACGGTGACCTCCTCTTCAACAGAAGCTGAATATATTGCTGCCTCGGAGGCTATAAAGGAAGCTGTTTGGATTAGGAATTTCCTGATCGCTCTCGGTGTGGTTCAGGGCGCGTCCAATCCCTTGGATGTTTATTGTGATAACAATGGTGCTATTGCACAGGCCAAGGAACCTAGACAGCACCAGAAGAACAAACATATTCGCATGCGTTACCATCAGATTCGAGAGTTCGTTGAGGATGGTAGTGTTATGATATGCAAAATACATACGGACTCAAATGTTGATGATCCCTTGACTAAGCCTCTCCCGCGGCCCGCGTATGAAGCACACACAAGAGCAATTGGTATTAGATACATTTTAGATTGACTCTAGTGCAAGTGGGAGACTGAAGGAAATATGCCCTAGAGGCAATCATAGAGATGATGATATTTCGTATGTATCCATGAGTTATTGTAATGTTCCTTGAATATCCATATCAGGCAACTTGTATTGATTGGAAATTACGTGAATTGTTTGTGAAACTCTATACTTGTATGGTTATTTAAGAGTTGTCCCTAGTCGGAGTTTATGTGAGAACACATGTGAATATTAGACTAGCACATCGATTGGTTGATGACTATGTTTCGCAAGTCATAGACATGGAGATGTCAAACCAATGACGTGGACACATGTTATGAACATGGGGTTGGACTGACCTAACCTGAGACTAGCAATTAGTTGCAGCTCTCTCTCTCTACACATCGTGTACATTTTGACCTTAGACCTAAGATTGTCGTATGTACTTGAGATGTGGATCGACCTACTTTGGGGCTATCAAACGTTGCACCGTAACTGGGTAGTTATAAAGGTAGCTTTCGGGTTTGTCCTGAAGCATGCTGCAAGGCATGGTCAATCAAGATGGGATTTGCCCCTCTCTACTTGAGAGAGATATCTCTGGACCCCTCGAGTGATCGGATCCAGAAATGCATGGCTGTGCTACATATGGTTACCTAGTAAAGGGATTCCGAATCACGGTATCGAGAAAGGGAGGTCAGCTTGGAGCTAGACCAAATATCGTGAGGCAAAGGGAAAGACATGTACTAAACCTTGTGATGGTTCGTCCGATATGATCTTTGTATGCGTTTAGGAGTTGGCACGTCTTGCTAGAGGCCGCTACCAACTATTGACAGAATAAATGTATTCGTGTCATGTCTATACGCATATGAACCTATAGGGTCACACACTTAAGGGGCTGGAAGCCTAATGAGGATTGGATCCGAATTAGACCAGGCTTAGGGTACTAATGGGCTGCTAATGTAGAAGCCCACTCGGGACTCCTATATAAGAGAGGGTGGGGCGAGCTGACCAGGGTTAGACCTTAGACATCAGATCATTCCCAGCCGCCACTCCTCACACCTGTGTCATGCGCGCGGACCTAGCAGTCCGGCGTTTGACGCTTCCAACCTGTACGTGTGGATACCTCGGAGGCGCTGCATCTGTAGCGCTTGGATGAGACACGCAAGGGGAGCTGCTTGTGGGACGAGGACAAGGAGGAGACGTGGAACGTCTGCACTGCCTCGACGCGCTTCATCAATTCCACAACTGCGCGTCTAGTGGTAATCCCGTGATCTATGACAACAGTAATCCTGGTATACGCGGTAGAATTTTTTTGATTTGCGCTAGTGTAGCCTACCCGTATCCCTTCAGATTCTACTATTGATGAGTTCTATACTCAGAGTGCTGCTATCTGGCGTCAGCTTGATTCTCTCTGTACTGCTGTTTGTGGCACACGCTCGTGCTGCCAGATTGTGCGCTCGGATTTAGAGTTTCACCGCATCTATGAGTTTCTGTCTCGGCTTCTCCAGGAGTTTGAGCCCCGGTGTGCTTAGCTGAATGCTCGTGGTCGTGTTCCGCTCTCTGAGGTGTTGTCTGAGCTTCCGGCTGAGGAGACCCGTCTCCGTGGTGCTGGTCTTCTTGCGGTTCCGTCTGTGCTTGCTACTCGTGGTGATCCTTTGCCGTCTGCTCCCTCGACTCAGTCGTGGTCCCCTGTGCCGCCGCCGATACTACCCACTCCTCCAGGTCAGGGTCAGGGTCAGCTTCAACACCAGCAGCCTCAGGGTCAGAGTCAGCACCAGCAGGCTCGTGGTCAGGGTCGCTGTGGTTCTCTTTGTCACTGCTCTTACTACAACAGGGATGGCCACACTTGGGCCACCTGTTATACACGGGAACCCAGTTTACGTCAGTAGCACCAGGCTCATGGGCAGTCGGCTCCTTCCGGATCTTCAGCAGTTGCTCTCTCTGATCAGGACATTATCAGGAGTGTTCGCAGTCTGCTTGCTGCTACAGGCTCTTCTTCAACTGGCACTGCTGGTTCTGTGACTGACTCTTCAGGCACTGTGCGACCACCACCTTCTACACAGTCAGGTACGTCTCCGTGGTATCTGGATTCTGGAGCTTCCTTTCATATGACCTCTGAGTCTTCTTTTATGTCTGCTCTTTGTTCTCTCCCTTCTCATGTCCGTGTTTTTACGGTTGATGGTACCTCTCTTCCTGTTTCTAGTCGGGGCACCCTTTCTACTTCTTCTTTTTTTGTTCCTGATATTTCTCATGTCCCTCTTCTTAAGATGAATCTGTTCTCTGCTAGCCATCTTACTGACTATGGTTGTCGCGTCATTCTTGATGTTGATTCTTGTGTTGTCCAGGACCGTCGCACCCAGGCCCTGGTTGTAGCTGGCCCTCGCAGCCGTGACTCTTCAGGACTTTGGGAGTTAGACTGGCTTCGTGTTCCTTCTGCTGCCATTTCATCTGCCAGTTCTTCTCCGGTTGTTGCCTCTACTACCAGCTCCTTTCAGCAGTGGCATCATCGTCTTGGTCACCTCTGTGACTCTCTCCTGTCGTCATTAGTTCATAGTGGTCTTCTGGGGTCTGTCTCAGGAGATGGGTCTTTGCATTGTCAGGGTTGTAGGTTGGGTAAACAGATTCAGCTTCCCTATCCTACTAGCGCGTTTGTATCTCAGCGACCTTTTGATTTAGTTCATTCCGATGTTTGGGGTCCGGCTCCTTTCGCTTCGAAAGGGGGCCATCGCTACTATATTTTATTCATCGATGATTTTTCTCGGTACACTTGGTTGTATTTTATGTGCTCTTGCAGTGAAGTGCTTTCCATATATCAGCGTTTTGCGGCCATGGTCCGTACTCAGTATTCTACCCCCATCCGTGTTTTTCGTGTTGATTCTGCTGGTGAGTATATCTCCCAGATGTTGCGAGGTGTTCTTGCTAAGCAGGGCACCCTTGCTCAGTTCTCCTGTCCTGGCGTGCATGCCTAGAATGGCGTTGTTGAGCGTAAGCATCGCCATCTTCTTGAGACCACTCGTGCTATGATGATTGCTTCTTCTCTCCCGCCGCATTTCTGGGCTGAGGATGTCGCTACGTCGGCTTACCTCATCAATATTCAGCCTTCTGCCGCCTTGCAGGGTGTTATCCCTCTTGAGCGCCTATCTGGACAGTCTCCAGACTACTCCATGCTTCGCTTGTTTGGTTGTGTTTGCTATGTTCTCCTTGCTCCTCGCGAACGCACCAAACTGACCGCTCAGTCTGTTGAGTGTGTCTTCCTCGGATACAGTGATGAGCATAAGGGCTATCATTGTTGGGACCCTGTTGGTCGTCGGATGCGTATCTCTCGTGATGTTACTTTTGATGAGACGTGTCCTTTCTATCCCCGTCCCACTCCTGGTACTTACCCGGTGGAAGATATCTCTTTTCTTCTCTTTCCTGACACACCTCCTTCTACCCCTATTGTGTCTTCTTCAGGATCTCCTCCCCCTGATGTCTCTTCTTCGACACCGTCCTCCTCTGCTCCGTCTAGTTCTCCTAGTTCTCCTCGTTCTCTGGAGTCTTTCTCTACTATTCCCTCTTCTTCATCGTCGTCTGCTGCGTCGTCTTCCTCTGATGATCTTCCCTCTCCTCGTCCTGTTCGTCAGTGTCGTGCCCCCAACCGTTACTCTCCTAGTCAGTATGGTCTTTTTGTTGCCTCCGAGCCGACTTCTTATCGGGATGCTGAGCATCATCCTGAATGGCAGCTGGCCATGGCTGAGGAGATTGCTGCGCTTGAGCGCACTGGCACCTGGGATCTTGTTTCTCCCCCTCCCGGTGTTCGTCCTATCACGTGTAAGTGGGTATATAAGATTAAGACTCGCTCTGATGGATCTCTTGAGCGCTATAAAGCGCGTCTTGTGGCTCGTGGTTTTCAGCAGGAGCATGGTCATGACTATGATGAGACCTTTGCTCATGTGGCTCATATGACCACTGTGCGTACTCTTCTTGTTGTTGCTTCTGTTCGTCACTGGTCTGTGTCCCAGCTTGATGTTCAGAACGCCTTTCTCAATGGTGAGTTGAGTGAGGAGGTTTATATGCAGCCTCCTCCTGGGTATTCTGTTCCCGAGGGGATGGTTTGTCGTCTTCGACGTTCTCTTTATGGCCTCAAACAGGCCCCTCGTGCCTGGTTTGAGCGCTTTGCTTCTGTAGTGACTGCTGCTGGTTTCTCCCCTAGTGCTCATGATCCAGCGTTGTTTGTTCACACTTCTCCTCGTGGACGCACTCTTCTTCTTCTCTATGTTGATGATATGATCATTACCGGTGATGATCCTGATTATATAGCCTTTGTTAAGGCTCGTCTTCGTGATCAGTTTCTTATGACTGATCTTGGTCCTCTTTGATAATTTCTTGGGATTGAGGTTTCCTCCACTTCTGATGGCTTTTACATCTCTCAGGAAAAGTATATTCAGGATCTTCTTGCTCGTGCTGCTCTTGGGGATGAGCGCACTGTTGAGACCCCTATGGAGCTTAATGTTAAGCTTCAACTTACTGATGGTGATCCTCTTTATGATCCGACGCGTTATCGTCATCTTGTTGGGAGTCTTGTTTATCTTGATGTCACTCGTCCTGACATCTCTTATCCTGTTCATATTCTGAGTCAGTTTGTTTCTGCTCCTACCACTGTTCACTATAGTCATCTTCTCCGTGTTCTTCGTTATCTTCGTGGTACGATCACTCGTCGCCTTTTCTTTCCTCGTTCCAGCTCCCTCCAGCTCCAGTGCTATTCGGACGCTACGTGGGTGAGTGATCCTTCGGATCGCCGTTCACTTTCTGCTTATCGTGTGTTTCTTGGTGGTTCGCTCATTGCTTGGAAGACGAAGAAACAGACAGCGGTTTCCCGTTCGAGTGTTGAGGCTGAGTTGCGTGCTATGGCCTTGTTGACTGCTGAGGTGACCTGGTTACGGTGGTTACTTGCGGATTTTGGGGTCTCTATTACCACACCCAGTCTAGTTTTGTCTGACAGTACAGGTGCTATTAGTGTTGCACGTGATCCGGTCAAGCATGAGCTTACCAAGCATATTGGTGTTGATGCTTTCTATACACGTACTCAGGTGCAGGCTCAGGTTGTTGCGCTTCAGTATGTGCCTTCAGATTTACAGTTAGCGGATTTCTTCACGAAGGCACAGACCAGGACGCAGCATGATTTCTTACTCTCCAAACTCAGTGTTGTGGATCCACCATGAGTTTGAGGGGGGGGTTAGATGTATATATCTGTATACTATATTTCCCCCATATGTTAGGGGGCTTCCTGCATATTTGCCCTGTACCTGTACTATATATTGTGGCCTTTGGCCCCCAGAGGAATACAACTTGTCTATTCCTAACATAAATCCCATGGCAACTTGATTAGTGTGCCCTGGTCATTAATTCAATTTGAAGAGGAAGCGGTGAACACAATTCAGCTGTGAACAAAGAGTCAATGAAACTGATGCAGTAGTCGGATCATAGTCAAAACTGGTCAATTTCAGTCTTTTAAAAGAAAGTGAAATTTTGTGAAAGCATTGGAGCATAGTGTTGGATTGAGAGAGAGAGAGAGAGAGAATTGACGACACAATGGGGGTCTCCCGTATTTCATATATATAGGCTGATTACAGGATCACAACCAGATCACAATCAATATACAATCCTAATCATAATGGCCATACTTATGTGCAAAAGATATAGACACTAATGTGGTAGGATACGGGATCAATTATGTCTAACATCCCTGCAGTCTTAGCGGGAGATTCTCGGATGCTGAGATTGGACCAAAAGTCCAAGAATAGTGGCAATGGCAGGCCTTTGGTGAAGATGCCCGCAAACTGGCGAGAGGACGGCACATGAAGAACTCGAATATGCCCAAGCGCGACACGGTCTCGAACAAAGTGAAGGTCAATCTCGATGTGCTTGGTATGCTGGTGCTGAACAGGGTTTGTGGACATATAGACAGTACTGACATTGTCACAAAAGACAATGGTCGCTGTGGGGAGAGGTCGATGAAGCTCCTAAAGGAGTTGGCGAAGCCAACTTGCTTCAGCGACGGTGTTGACGACTGCTCGGTACTCGGCCTCGGTGCTGGAGCGAAAGACGGTGTGTTGTCTCTTGGAGGACCATGAGACCAAGTTGTCGCCGAGGAAGACACGGTAGTCGGATGTAGAGCGGCGAGTGTCGGGACAGCCAGCCTAGTCGGCGTCTGTGTAGGCGACGAGGCGGTCCGTGGCAGAGGGCATGAGCCGAAGTCCATGATGCAAGGTGCCCTTGACATAGCGAAGAACTCGCTTGACGAGGGTCAAGTGCTGGTCGCGAGGGTTATGCATGTGAAGACAGATCTGCTGCACAGCATAGGCGATGTCCGGAGGTGAAGGTCATGTACTGAAGCGCACCAGCCAGACTCCGGTACTCGAACAGAACGGTGACGGGAGCCCGCGGCAGTGGCCAGCTTCGGCGAGGTGTCCACAGGAGTCGATGCAGAGTGACACGAACTCGTGCCGGTACGCTCAAGAATCTCGAGAGCATACTGGGTCTGCAAGAGTAACATCCCGCTGGAGTCACGGTGAACTGCGAGACCAAGGAAGTGGTGCAGCTCAAGTAGAGTCGACGTAGAGGCAGTGAGGATGATATCGTCGACATAGAGGAGTAGGTATACCATCCCCATGGAGCCATGCACGATGAAGAGGGAGGTGTCCGAATTGGAGCAGGTGAAGCCGTGGGTGGTGATGAAGCTTGCGAAGCGGTGGTACCACGCCCGAGGTGCTTGTTTAAACCGTAGAGCGCACGGTTGAGACGGCACACATGATCAGGGCGTGTGGAGTCGATGAAACCGGTGGGTTGGTGACAGTAGACCAACTCGGGGAGTTTCCCATGGAGGAAGGCATTCTTGACGTCGAGCTGGCGTATCCTCCAGTTGAGGGAGAGGGCGACAAAGAGAATGACGCGGATGGTGGGCGGTTTGACAACCGAGCTGAAGGTCTCGTCGAAGTCGACGCCATGCTCCTGAGAAAAACCGTGAAGGACCCAACGAGCCTTGTAGCGGTCGAGAGTACCGTCGGCCTTGAGCTTGTGGCAAAACACCCATTTGCCGGAGATGACGTTCGCGTTGGCAGGGGAGCGAACGAGATCCCAGGTGTTGTTGGCGAGGAGGGCGCCGTACTCGTCCGTCATGGCGGCTAGCCAGTTTGGGTCTTGGAGAGCACCGCGAACTGACTTGGGAACCGGCGAGGGTGTAACATCTCGAAAATATTAATGAGGATCAATTTCTAATTAACCAAAATTAGGGTTAACAAAAGCTTTTATTAATTAAATCCTATCTTAATGCATATGTGTTATTAATGTGTGTGAATGCTTGCAATGCCATGTTTGATTGTTGTAAATGATGATAAATAGTTTAAAGATCAAAACCATATCATCTAGGTCAATTCCAAACCATATCAAACCAAAAGAAAATTAAAATATGAAGCATATGACCTAATGGTCATTTCTGCCAAAGTTAACCACTAGCTCACTTTGAGCATCTCTAGCAAGTGAATTCAAACAGAAACATTTCCATATCTGTTCTCCCCTTGATAGACCTAGTGACTCTAAACACAATGGAGCTTTCCAACCTTGTAGAAACACATCCAAATTCATTTGAGAGGCAATTCAAAATTGAATCTATCTTATGCATCAAGATAGTCATTTTTGGAAAATCACTAAAACCACCACCACTTAGCAAACCATTGCACCCAGAGAGTACCAAGATTACTACTAGAACATCCACCAAAAATCACTTTAAATTATGAAGGATGAGTTCTTGCGGCCATTTGATCAAACACCTGGTGATCACAGTACAACCTCAAAAACTATCTACTGTTTTGATCAATCCTTTGCTCATCTTTATGACCTCATCGAGCTCCAATGACGTGCCCTTAACTCACTCAGTACCATCCCGTGTGAAGGAGCCACTCTCACTCGACCAATGAACTAGTGCCGACCGTACCCGAGCTCACCTTTGCCACCCGACACGGACACGCTGCCACAGACCGCGCCACCCTCGCCTATGATGTCTAGGAGGTAGCCCTGACCTCACCTCCCCTGCCTGTGTACGCCTCGACCAACGACCACTCGCGGAGACGCCAGCGCAGCCGCTCCCATTTAACACCCGACCATGCTGAACGCCGCACCAGAGCGCCGTTCAATCGTGCGCGCACACGCCACGCCTCGCTCTCGCCTTGCGCCAATAAGTTCGTCGTGACTCCAGTGATCGCCCAGACATGATCGTTTGATCCCGCGCTCACCATGACCACCGTACGCCATGACGAATGTCGACGGTACCCAAAGTGGTCAACCTGTGCAGAGGCTACCTTGTGAATGTGAATGTCCACCGGTGCAGTTCCCATGATGACAGATGGTCATGGCTAGGAGGCCAAACTCATAGGGGAGGTGCCTATACTAGGGTATGTAATTGAAAGGTTAGGATTGATTACCCGCATACCAAGTATGATGATTCAGGTTTACCCCTGATGGATGTATCGAATGTTGTGGTGAAAGTGTACCACCTCTGCAGAGTGTCAAACTATTCGAATAGCCGCGTCCGCGGTTATGGACAGTTGGATGGCCATACTGTTCCGTTGTCAGATGTTTTCTGAAATAACTTGTGACTTGAAGTATGACTTGGACTTGACCTCACAAGGATGTGGACAATGAAACTAGGTTCCCTCTTAGGAAATCTAGACAACTAAAGCTAGGTATTCACTACTAAGTACTTCTGAAACAAAACTGGCTTATTGCAAATAACCCTAGAGCTTAGGATTCCTATTAGAATGGTCTTACTACTTTAGTGATAGTTTGCGAGTACTTAAAAGTACTCATAACTTTGTCCCTGGCCATTCCCATGGCCAGACTACGAAGGAGAGTACGAGAAGGATGGACAGCAGGACGCCTATGATAACTAGGATCATCTCCCATCGTCGGCATTGCCTGTGACCCTGAAGATAGAGCCACTACTACGCTACTTTCATTTCCGTTGCTTTGAGTTGTAATTAGACTTGATCATGAGATCAACTGTTTGTAAGACTATTATGGTTTGTAACGAATGATGTACGGTGCTACCAATTCTGTTATGTCTCGCAAAAATGGTAATCCTGGGATTGCGATGTACGACATAACAAGCATCTGGGATTAAAAATCCGGGTGTTGATAGAGGGTGGTGTAGGCGACGTGACAGTGTCGACGTGCAGGTTGAGACGATCGCGAGGATAATGACCTTGCCTGCTTGCTGTCTTGTCATCATGGGATGAGGGGTTGCAATCGGAGGCTGCCGTCGAGACGGCGGCGATGCCGCGGTGGTGTGCTGAGTCGAGGCGCCAGAGCTGGAGCTGGGGGCGTTGGTGCTCGATGCGGGTGTAGCAGCGCCCGAGGCAGTGGGGGAGGCCGGCGGCGTGGGACCGCGGCCACTGTTGCTTGATGCGTGTGTAGCAGCGCCCGAGGCGGAGGAGGAGGCCGGCAGTGTGGGACCGCGGTCGGCTGGTGCTGGAGGGCCGAGGGTCCAGCAGGGGTCCATGGCGAGGCAGGCAGGGTCGTGGACCACGCGGAGAGGGGCGGCATCGAGTGGTCGGGTGCGGTCCTGCGGAACCCGGGGTGCATGGGGGTACGGGGATCGAGGCGTCGACGTCGATCGGCTTGGAGGGGGTGTCGGCTGCATGTTAGTTAAAGAAAAATCTAGGGCAAATGGAAATCGAGTTTCGTCAAAAACAACATGCCGGGAGATGAGTATGCGACGAGTCTCAAGATCCATATAACGGTAACCACGATGATTAGAGGTGTATCCGAGGAACACACATGCAACAGAACGATGCGAGAGTTTATGGGGCATAGTGGCAGCAGTGTTCGGATAGCAAAGACAACCAAACGTACGAAGTTGGGTGTATGTGGGTGTGTGGGAAAGAGGGCAGAGAAGGGGTAGGAGAAACTTTATTTAGTGGGAGGAGGGATGATGACGCGGGGCCCTGAAGCGACGCTGGACTGGGATGGCCAAGGCGGCGATGCCAGAGGTCGGTGTCGGTGGTGATGGCGGCAAGGGCGCAAGGCACGTACGGCGTAATGGTGAGGGGATAAAGGTCGCCCGTACTACTACACCTGAGAATCACGGCTCCTGTCCTGAGATCCTTCACAGAAAAACCCCAAGGGTCAAGTTCAACCGAACAATGATTGTTAGTGGTAAATTGACGTACAGAGATGAGATTTTTAATGATGCGAGGAATAACAAGAACATTGCAAAGAGAAAGATGACGACATGAGATAGGGGCGGGCAAATTGACATGACCAGAATGAGTGGCGGAGAGAGAGGTGCCATCACCGACTATGACGTGTTTATGAGGAGGATTAGGAGATAGAGATGTGAGATTACCGGCGTCTGAAGACATGTGGGCGGAGGCTTCAGTGTCCATGACCCATTCGGAGGGGGCATGGGGTAGTTGGGGTAGAAGGTCGTCGCCTGCTGCGGAGCCATGGTCGGTGGAGTGGCAGCGTCACGTACGCCTGGGGGTGTCTCTTGGGGCCGCGGTCCGAGCAGCCCCGGGGCGAAGGTCGACGCGCCTTGAGGGGCACCCGACATCGGGTGCATGTAGATGGTGCCGGTCCAGGGGTGGTGCGAGTTGTGGTAGGCGGGGGCGACGTAGCCCCCGGTCTTCTTCTTCTTCTTCCCCTTGTTTCGGCCGTAGCCGGGCGCGGAGGGCGTGCCGAAGCCGGTCTGGCCGACGGGAGGAAACGGCGCTGGAGGGGCAGGAGCACCACGCGGGTCGCCGGTGGGAGGGGTGGCGTAGAAGGCCGTCGGCAACGACGAACGCGCGATGGAGGGCTTGAGTTCCTGGAGAAGCCGGTTGCAGAACTGCATGAAGGTGGGGAACGGAGTGAGGAGTGGCGCGAGGGCGGCCATGCCCTCATACTTCTTGTCAAGACTCTTGATGGTGTTCCAGACGAGGGCGTCATCGGCGATGGGGCCTTCTGCTCAAGGAAGTAGGCGGTGATGGTCTTGTCGCCTTGATCGATGTTGCGGAACTTCTTGCCGAGGTAGCCCGCACGCGCTTGCTGGTTGTCGCGGAAGAGGGCAGTGATGCGCGAGAATATGGAGAAGGCGGTGGTAGGCGCCTCCATCACCATGTCAATGATGTCTGGAGACACCGATCCGTACAGCCAACGGAGGACGGTGGCGTCTATCTGCAGCCACTCCACGGCGTCGGTGTCGACAGGAGGGGTGGGGGTGTCGAGGTGGTCGCCGAGGGCATACTGGGAGACGGCGACAGCGACGAAGTTGCGCCACTTGGTGAAGTTGGAGGCTTTGAGGTCGAGGGTGATGGGGATTAGGGCCTTGATGCCCTGGATCGCAGTGGCCTGCGCCCATAGGGCGGCGTGGGGGTGGTGTTCGACGCCGTCAGCCATGGATTCGGGGGAGGTGGGGCGACGGCGGCTGGAGGAGGAGGACTAGGGTGGCGGCGATAGTGGAGAGGAACGAAACGTTTGTCTGATACCATGTTGGAGAGAGAGAGAGAGAGAGAGAATTGACCACACAATGGGGGTCTCCCGTATTTCATATATATAGGCTGATTACATGATCACAATCAATATACAATCCTGACCATAATGGTTCTACTTATGTGCAAAAGATATGGACACTAATGTGGTAGGATATGGGATCAATTATGTCTAACACCCCGAAATGGGGCATTAGTATTTTGCTTAATTCTTCCACTGCCTTTCCCATATCTTTTTGTTGAGCTTATCTTCGTAAATGATATTTGGGGAAAAAAGTTTAGGAAGGAAATTTTATCCATTAGAGAGAAAATTACGGATATACATTGGCCTTCCTTGCAGTGGCGAAGCTGCGTGTAGATTGTGATGCCAAGCTACATCAGAAATTTTTCTGTAATGGTGCCATGGTAGGCTTCAATCAAAATCATAATGAGGGGCTGGAATGGGTTTCCACTAGTGTGAGACTATGCAGTTCCTTATTTGGCTTTGATTAGTTGAAGGAGCCGATGAAGGAAAGATAACTTTTATGTTGCTTAGAGCATCCCAGCCAGAGACCCCAAACGATGCTATGGAATTTTTTTGTTGATTATTATGGGTGACAAATATGGTAGATGTATGTGCTAAACCCAAGATATGAAAAGTAAGTATGATTAGAGAGAGGAGAGAAAGGGGAGGAGGAAGACAGCCTTGCACGCGTCCGCTGGAAACGGCCGAATTGACCCTGATTTCTACCCAACTTAGCTTGCCCAAGAAACTGCAAGCTACCAAACGCGCCCTTACCAACTCCTCACCTGGCTGGGACATGAGAAACGTTTCGGTTAGAAAGCACATCCATCATCCATGGGTCCTTCCTAGCAGGACAGGACACGCTCACTAGTACAGATCAGATCTTCGCACACACGATAGAAATAAACCGAACCGTCGCTACCCATGGGTGTGCAATGAGATTCTACTATGCCGAAGATTTTGGAACTCGAGTGCAAAAGGACAGACGATTGGTCAAAACGGACCGTGTGCGATAGTATCTTGTTTCGCGCATGTGTTTTCTCCTGTACCGGTGACCATTCAACTACATAGGCAAGGTAAAATCTGAAGGATTATTTGGTGCAGTCATTAGATGCATGAATAGAAGAGGAAAAACATGCCGACAGCTGTCAAATTCCTGGTGAAGTTCTGAATGTGAATTAGATGGTGGAAGAATTAGCCAACCTATCTAAAAACAGAGAATCAGTGGCTCTGTTTTTGCAGCAAGCAGTATCCAGCGGGGGGTACGGAGTGCCTGGTCTTTTCAAGCTCATCCCAAGGCGTGCCAGGAAACACCGCATGGTGCGAGAAGCGGCTTGATCACCGAACTGGTACACAATCAAAGCTGAGGCAGGATTGTGGGCAGAAGAAGGGGCTTGGGGCATTCGCCAATTGCTCCCTTAGACAGTTCCTTTGGTTGAGTTGTACAGGTCATGGTGTTAGTCCTCTCTCTGGACTTTACATAAAATAGTACAGCACCTTTTCCTATCAATGGGTCGAAAAGTGATTTACAAGGATTTGTCCAGAAGTGCAGAACAAGCTACAAGGAAATGTGCTTTGGACCACTATCTGCTCCAAAGTGTAAAACAAGAGAATTACAGTCGGTTTTACAACTCTAGGTTCCCTAGAACAATTTGACAAGCTGACGTCCCAAAGATCATTCATTAGCGCTCTGCATCATCTCAAACCACTGCGCAGCAGAAAACAGCAGATATTAATAGAGCATCAATTTGCTAACTAGGGAATGTCATGGGCTGAAATGAGTGTTGCTCCATACCTGTCTAAGCAAATCCGCCAATGTGTGAGGAAGTGCTTCGATGTTCTTCAGCGTAACATAGTAAGGGAATGGAAATGAGTCCATATATTTTCCCAGGATTAGTTTGTCTCCTTCGTAGCACGCTTCCTGCAAACATAAATGTAGTCAGAATTTGAACTACACGAATTAGCTGGCCATGCAAAACTGGGAGCAGAGGTTTTGAAGTACACACCAGTGAGTTCATAATAGATTCCTCGTGACTATCTAGGAGTACATATGCAATCATTCTCCTTCTGTTTAGAAGGTTCCTGACACAGCGCCTCAATTTTTCCTGCTCCCATAAAATGAATTTAGTACTAAAACAACAGGCAGTGTCTAACCTGTAAGCAAATCTGACACACAAGTTGATACCTTTTCATGGAACTTGCCATCAGATATTACAAGTACGAGTTGCTGGAGTGGATTTTGCCCGGATGGTGTGCGAGACCTTGCCACAGCATCATCAAGCATTTTATTCAGATGCATCAAGAGATCAGCAACTGGTTCATCCTCAATTTTGTTGTCTTGCTCAAAAGACAGACTAGAGATCATCTGTGGAGAGAGAGAGAGAGAGATTAGCATTACTTTATTATTGTTAATGAAGGCAAAAGAGACGCCCTACCTTGACTCCAGCTTCTGCATTGAAGATCTGATCAAAATCATGCAACACTTTAATATTCCCTTGTTTCCCGAAACTTGCAACCGCGAACTGCCCAACCTCAAGCTGCGACATGGCCCGGCAAACTGTAACTAATGCTTCAACAGCAACTTCTCCGCACTTGCCCTCAGACATGCTTCGTGAGTCATCCACAGCAATAACTACCTGGTAATTTCGTTTATTGGGTTTAGTTCGTCGCAACCATATCTTGTCCCTGCGGAAATGGCTTGCAACATATGGAATAACCTGAAAGAAGATACAATAACATTCCATCAGATAAGTGCACATCCTTTAGAGGGGCACCGGAGAAAAAAAGGGAGAGCATGTTACTACTATATACAGGTACCTTCTTCATGTTTATTCTTTTTCCAGTTCTGTAATCTCCTTGAAGCTTGCTTGCGAGGGTTGGCTCCATGACAAGGCGCAACTGCTCAGCCAGTTCTTGGGACAACTTCATGGTCGCCAGTTCAAGATTTCTCCAATCCACAGTAGTCCTTTTTGTTTCTTCACTAGTGACCTCCAGATCCCTGACACTGGTTAGGTCATCCAGTTGAACTATCATGTCATCTGCCAGACATCGCTTGAATGAAACAACATCTCCAAAAGTGTCATTTGCTTCACCTTGTACCATATTCTGAATGGATGCATCAGTCTGCATATCTGTTACCTCCGATCTGTAAGCACTTTCAGACTTGTTGGCACGTGATTGCGAAGTTTGAAGATGGGGCACTTCAGGGTTATCATCTCCAGGTATCCTCTCATCAGGTAGTTCCACTTTCTGGACATGGGTTTCATCTTCCAAGTTAGATTGCCTGACTTGGAGCTCATCATTGATTTGGTCAGCTGTTGCGTCACCCAGTGCTTGAGAGGTGCTCTGTTCACCCTCGGGCACATAACGAAATTCAGTCGCACTCTCATCATCAACATGATGTTCAGTTTCTGGTTGATAATCTTGGGTATCGGCTGAGACTCTTGCCCGTTCTTTCCAGTCCTCCATTGCGTCTCCAAGGCACCTGAAAGGATTTGTCTGTTTGATGTGTGATGGTGGAGCATCAGTCTGCAGCTCTGGCTTGGATTTGGACGACAATCTTGAACCTTCACCGAAGTTAGGCACAGAGATTTCCAGACTAGGCACTTCATTGCTTGAAAAATCAACAGAAGGAGCAACTGCACTGCTCATGTCCATGCTGTTCGCCAAGTTTGCTTCAGACTCTCTGTTAGAGTCTGTTTCCACATGGCCAGGTTGTATACCTTGTGAAGGGTGTGCAATTGAGTCGATTTTGTCCAACTGCTGATTGTCCATGTTATTTGGCTCCACATCTCCATCTTCAAGATGATCCCCTTCATTATCTACCACATTGTCACCATCCTGTGTGGCATCACCATCCTCCATGTCATCTGAGGCAACTGCAGTCTCATCTTCTTGTGTCCTCTCTTCTGGGTCGATATCTTCGTTGTCGGGATTGTCAGCATCCACGTCGTCGGTTTGTTCTGTGTCATCCATGTTGACATCCTCGGAATCTTTGTCTGGTTCAGAGAGTTCTGGTCCTGTTCGCTCATCATATGCATCAGCTTTATTCATTACATCATCAGTATTCTCATCAGTATCCTCACAAGTACTAGGTTCATCCTCCGTATTATTCTTGCCTTGCTCGTTATTATCTGTCTCCATGTTATCCGTCTCCATGGGACATTCATCCTTAGCTCGCAATTCCCTATCATTCTCATCTGCCCCCTTGGCTGATGAACCTGACTCATACTTCTCAGCAAATGTTCTAGAATCATCATCTTCGTCCTTGTCCCAAGATTTCTTGCCAACCATTTCGCTTGCATCACCAGTGTCACCCATCTGCTTATCCAAGTTGTCTTCGTCCTCACTGCCCGAGTCATTGCCTTCATCCTCAGAAACATCAGCTAATTCAGCAGCAATATCTTCTTCCATTTCAATTGCGTTATCATCATCCTTAGTTTGACCCGCCTGACACTGAGCATCCTGCTAAATATCAGAAAATGGTTAGCATCTCTAAAACAAAACAAAAAATTGCTAACATAGAACTATTGGTTGCGCACACTAACCGTTTCATTGGTGCCCTCAAGTTGTGATAAATCGTCTATTTTAGAGCTTGCACTCTCTTGACCTTCACCCTCACCCATGCCAGTTCCAGTTACTGTTGCATCGTTCTGTCCGTCTGAAGCATCTTCAGCTGTATCTTCTGTGCAACCAAACCCCTCCGCACATAGATAAATTAAAAGGTCCGCAAGTGCATGAGTCATTTCAGATGTCTGAAGCCATTCAGAAAACAAAACAGCAATTGAGAAGAAGGAAAAAAACCCGTAAAAATCATTAGAACCAAAGAAGGGAGAAAAGAACAAGTAAAAAAACTTGATTAAACCAAGACAACCCTTACTCTTCTATGAGCTTCCATAAGTTCAGAAAGTATGCCTTCAGCTGATGACATGATCACACCCAGCAAAACATGAAGATGCATTAACTGCACCTCTATTATAGAACGCATCTCAGGTTTACAGTCTACTAGCTTCCTCTGTTGGATAATAATAATAATAATAATAATAATAAGGATCAGATGGCAAAACAAAAAAAATCATAGGTAAGAAAGGTGACGGAACATACCACTAAAACAGAAAGTTTTTCCCCAGCATCACAGACTTGGTCCATTTGAAGAGTCATGGCATATGAATGCAAAATATCTTTCCAGGAAGTAATATTTCCTTCTAGTGATGATTCTTTAGCTCCATCAGTGGATATCCCAATACCAGTGAGCTGTCGTACAACACTAACAGCTAGTGTGAAAATTTCCTTAAAAGCTGCAGTATATGATTCTTCAGGATTTTGTTCATCAGAGAGTAGTCCATGCTTGTCTTTATCAACTTCTCTAGAGAAACCCACTGTTGTTATCTTCCCCTGCAACAGTAACGCGCTTAAGAACCAAACATCCACACAAAACAAAAGAAATGCCGGCTTACATCAAATAGTAACACGAGAAGTTCCTCAAGCATGATGTCAAATGAAGAGATAGGAAGTTAAAATAACTATATGCCAAACAAGAGCAAGATATGAGTCCACCTACTGTCACAGCAGAAGCAGATAAAAATTCTCCCTAATAAACATTTGTACAGTAAAGAATAATAAGGATGGCTATAAAACAAGGTGTACTTAAGTGCATAAAATAGGAAGACATCTACCAGTCACCCGACAAAACAGGGCAATTGAAAATGTTAGCATTCATATAGACATTAATACAAACCTCGTGCAGTAACTCTTCGAAACGAGAGAGTATAACTTTCTTCACAGATCTCATCGAAACATCCTGCCGGCATAAGACCTGCATATCCTCTCTAAATGTGTCGATAAGCTGGACATTCACAGCAACAAGTTGCTCCATCTCTATTGTAGCAACAGGCATATTTTTATGGGCACCAGTAAGGATATTGTTGGATCCAAGTAGGAATTTGTCTAATAAATCCTACAAAAATAGAACAGAGTTATTATGCACATACCAATGAAATTAACTAAGGTATAGTCCTTCAAGAATGTTTAACTAAGTTATTGGACCAAAAGTATTTGGACAGGGCTTAAAACTCTCGATGACAACCGAAAGGAAGCCCCCTTTTTAACCCTGGTTTCAGCTATAAGCTCAGACACTTAAGCTATACACAAGCCATGAGCATCAAAAGAAACAAACAAACTTACCTTGGATTCAGAAAATCTTGTAGTGAACTTTTCAAAAAGAGTTGACATCGAAGCAACATCTACTTCTATGTTGTCACAAGTGGCATGATGACAACCTTTGAAGGTTCTGAGCAACAAGTTGGTGTCCGTGACCATAGCTAGCATATTGTCAAAGAATTGCTACAGAAAAGGTGAAAATGCGTGTATTAAATTAAAACCCATACAATTTATAGTAGTTCAAAGCTTCAGTAGTGGATACTATACCTTTTGCTGCCACATGGAAATTAGCAGTACATTTTGGCATGATGATAGACATCGACTCTTGCCTATAAAAGGTAAGTCACAAGATTAGCTTACTAAATCTAGAACAGGAAAAGAAAAGGCAGAGATTTACGTACCTCCTGAACCTAGCAAGAAGATCATATGCCGGAACTGGTTCAGCTGCTCAAATAGATCGTAAGCAAGATGTCTTTGTTCACATAGCATGGTCAATAAATGGTTCATAAAGGATGTAGCCCTATTAACCTGCAAATTGCTAAAGCTGTCAGACCATAACACAAATTTGATACATGCATCATCTATGGTGTCAAAACACCAAAACAGAAAGAAGAGCAAAAGGTAGAGGAACTGACCTCTTCTAAACCTAGATCTTTGTTAAATTTCAAAGATATTTGTTGAAGTTGTTGCACCATTGCCAAACATCTGAAGTACTGCTTATTTGCAAGCTTCCAGTTATTTGTGCTTAATATTGTAGAATGAATAATGGTAACATCTTCACACGGGTTCTGTGTGGTCATTTGTTGGAGCAAATGTGTTACATTATATGACTGCTCCAAAAACAACGGGCTTGGTGCATCCACCTCGTTTCCCCACTGGAAGTAATATCAAGTTGTAGGAGTCAATTTTATATACAAAATAAATAAGGAGACCACTGACGAGACAGCATTTTCTGTTATTTATTTTCAGGGCATTCTACATCAAACATAACATAGCGGAAGTGGAAAATCTGTTTTTCAGCATTAATAATACCTCATGACTCATTGGCCTGTGCTTTGAGAGTCCACATTCCTCGAGTGTCTTGAACAAACTGGATAAAGCAGTTTTCTTCTGGTTCTTTTTACCATGCTTCAGTACATAACCAAAATCAGCCGCATTGCAAATTCTCTCAAGGGCATACCAAAAGAATTTCAATCTGTCATTGAGTTCACTTTCATCTTGTTGGTGGTTCATATTGTGCACAACGGCATACACAGATTCTGTCAGAAAAAAGGACCAAATTCACAATCCCACACACTACGGAAGGAATGAAGAGAAAACACATGCGGCGAAAAAACAAGCTGTCACTGAGGAGGGCAGGTCAAACCTTTCATGTTAGGAACTGCAGCAGCAGTATCGTTTATATGCAATAATGTTTGCAATGACAGAGAAGCCTGACTTTTCCACTTGCTGTACCACAAACACCTGGAAGAAAGATGAAACCTAAGGAGATACAATGGGTGCAAATTGATAAAATATTTATATATATGATCCCTATCGGACAACCTTTCTCTAAGTTTCTCTGTGTCAACAGGAAACTCTGATTCAGGTATCTCAGGATCAAGCCACGATGGTACTTTTCTTGCTGTAGCCTCTTCATTCAGTAGGGCAATGACAGGTTTTTGCAAAATATCCTACGAAAAAAATGAAATAGACCAGTAAATATAATTTTAAAAATTGTTTGTGAAGGTAGGCATAAATATCATAGCACTAAACAATAGCATATTAGAGACCCTATTATGTACAAGGTTATTTTCTAGTAACATGCTTGCTTCTAATAGCAAACAAATTAGAGAAATGCACATGACTTGCAGGTTGCAGGTTGTAATTCCAAGTAGAAAGACTAAGTACAGTAGTTCAGCGACAGTATTATTTTGATATAAAAATTCTTAGCAGGTAAATAGAATAATCTTAGCTCCCCAGTAAACTAATTCATTGAAAAAATAACAATAATTAGTAATTGGTACATACATTGAACCGTTGCAAAAGCTTAAATATTTTGTGCCTCGTCCTCTTGAAATTATCAATCGAAGCAAGACTGTATGGATCTTGCTCCCACCGATAAAGCTTGACCTGATCTTTCAACTCCTTTTCAAGTGATTCTTTACCAGCCTCAATTTTCCGATGAACACTAAGTAGCAAAAAAAATATTATAACCAACCATTAAGAAAATGAGCTAGGACTGGCTTCACGTGACAAGAACTTACAGTGACAAAAACTGCATGTAGTAACCAAACACGTTGTACAGAATGTTCTGGATTTTCTTCACTGGAGTACTGTCAAGAGAGAAAATATATTAGAAAGTACATTTGCAGAATGAAGGGAACAGTTTTCAACATATATCAGAGATGCTAAAAGAAAAATCAATAATTCCATAAATAAAGATGGAAGTCACCAATTGTAACATACACGGCAAGCTCTTGACCTCACCTTAAATAAACACCCACACTAGCACCATCAGAAAATTCACCATGGAATGCAAGGAGGAGATGCAAGCGTGTCTTGAATTCTCCAACATTTGATGTTTGAACAAACTCCTCCACGCTGCATTTGGATCAAACTAACATAAGAAAATATATACAAAGGCAATAGCAAAGAACAACTGCAGATGCATACCTCTTGATTATAGATGAATCAGCATTCTTTGGAGTGTCACAGGACTGGAAAAGCAAGGCTCGCAACGGAAACCATAGCTGCAATTGTCCGAGAATATATTATATAGGACAAAATTCAAAATTATAATAAACTATAATGACATGCCTATTATTACAAACTCACCTTTGCAGCATTAGTTTCATATTTTCCCTGGACATCTTCAAGCAGTATAGGCCAACATTCTAACTCAAGCCTTTGCATTGAAGATACAAGCATGAATATTGGTGGAAGATTATCTGTGGGGAAAATGAAATTAGAGCAACCAAAAAGCGTAGTTTTATGATTTGTGATATGCTGGAAATGTCACAGCCGTAAATAGAAAGCCAACTATGCTAGAACGGACACTAAATCTTAAGTAAGGCCAGCAGTAGTAAATAATTAGTTTCTACTCCCTCCGTTTCAAAATATAAGATGTTTTAGATTTGTGAAGAAAATGAATCTAGACTTGTTTTAGTACGTAGGTTCACTCAACTTTGGAATGAATCTACACACTAAAAAAGTCTAGATTCATTTTCTTCACAAACCTAAAACATCTTATATTTTGAAACGGAGGGAGTACATTTTAAGCTATATAAAATTTAGTCACCTGAACAAAAAGATGGGAAACATATATACTACTACAAAATATCACAGATTCATCTTCCTACTGTACAAGTTGTTGAAGATCAGCCTTTACCTTTTAGAAAGAACTTGGAGTCATTTTCCTGCAATGTTTGAGCTTTCCCGGCCAACAGTTGCAATCCAAGTAAGGCCTTCAATAATAAGGTGACAGTAAGACAGGCCAGCCTAGTATTTAGCAGAAAATTGGTATAATACAAACAATTTATTGGATAACAGACCTTTGAAACTGGAGTGCTCAGGGGCATTGCCAAAAGGGAAGCAATTATCTCCAATAATTTCAGTAGGCCTGGATGATCAGGCCACTCATCTAAAAAGTACCTAATATTCTCTTGAAGTGCGGTTAGTGGCTCAACCATTTTGAACAACATGGGAGGATTTGGGTTCTGCAAATAAGCAAGTAAACTAAATAAGAACGAACAACTAGGTATCAAGGTAAAACTTGCAAGACCCGATACCTTGTAAGCATTATAACAATTGCTGTCAGGAGTGACTGCACAAGTTCGTGAATATTCCAGACAAACACGAAGTAAATGCTCAGGCATGAGCTTCTCATCAAGTTTTGAAGACGTCAATTCAGGAAGGCCTGAAAATAATATCACAAATAAGCCAAGTCGAGCATACAACACTTCTGGAATCACAGATCATGTACATACCTTTCAGTATTCTTGCACCAAAATCGTAGGAATCTACGAAAGATTGAAGTTTCTGCTGATCACTAACTTGGAATTTTTCAGGCTGGAATAGATGCACCATGAAAAATATTAATTTAGCTATGAGAATGTATACAGTTATCACATAATAGTTCCTTAATTCTCTGTATTGCTATCCTTTCTCAAAAAAAACTACCAACTAACAAAGGTTGGGAAGAAAACACAGTGAACGAACGTCAAGAAAATTATTATCAACCCCATCCCCATGAAAAACCAAATATGCACTCCAACTGCTTATGAAGTTAACAGAAGATGCATCTTTTCTCTTATGTTGCCCTTACCTTTTCAATAAGGTCAGGGGATCCAAACAATTGGTTATGCGTTGATATAATACATTTCAAAACAGACTCTGGAACAAGATCCCATTTGTCTTCAACAAAACCATCATCTACATCACTTTTCTCCTGGTGAAAACAAGGTTGTCAAATAAAATATAAATTTAAATATAAGCATTCGTAAGGAATACAAAACAAAGGGAAATACCATTATTTTGAAAAACTCAAGCTCTAATTTTTCTTCATCATCTAGACCAGCATCAGAGTCGATATCTGAAAGTGAAGGCACGTCTCCTTTAAAAATGTCCTGTATATCGATGATACGGGACCTGAACTTGTAATATTGAGAATCATCAATTTCCCTAGCCTTCACACTAGATTTCATATCAATCCACATGCTTTTAAAATAGTCGAAGATCTCCTTCAAAGACTGGAAAGAGAAACAAGTAAGAGACCACACAATCTCTCCATTTGAGGTTTATTAACAGTGACGATAGGAGTACATACCAGATATGAAGTTTTATCCATTACAAGGGAATGACAAACACGGTACGTTGTTCGTACTAAAGAAACATGGTGAAGTGATACTAGTATTTGAGAATGGGATCTCTGCAAACAATACAGAAAACATCAATTAAAAGCTCCATTTTCCAAATTCTCATGATATAGAGGCATAAAATTGAATAGGATAGAAGACAATACGATTCACTAACCACTTTGTCTGCAACTTCACCAACTTTTAACTGACTTGACACACGAGATAGCTTCTCCATCATGTGTACATCACCGAACTCACTGTATTGAGTTTCCAATTGATCACCCATTGAACAATTTGTTAAACCTGGAACGCCCAATAAGGCCATTCCAGTAACAGATCCATTGGGAAACTGCATAAAAGCAAAAACTGCACCCTGCAGCACAAATATTGATTGCAGTACTGCCATCAGCATTATGTGACCATCCGTTTAACATCAGCCGATGACAGGTACTGATTAGTTAAGTGGGCTAATTTGACTATATAAAGTGAGATGTAGAGTGTATATATTCTATAAGATTATTGGCAGACAGCCATGAAGAAACCTGCATATTTCAACTACAGCTTCAAACATATACATACCAGAACCCTTTCAATATCATCTTCTTTGACTTTCTTCAAATATTCTCTCGAGAGAGAACCAGATAAAGCAATTGCCAAGCCAAGTTTCATTTCATATATGGCGACTTGCATTGGTTGAATCAAATCAACATATTCCCCATACTCTTCTGTTAGCCTCTTGATAAAGTTTCCTGATGTTATCTGTCATAGAATGATTGAAAGACCGGTCGATTTTAACTGCGGTTACTGAGGAGTGAAAAGAGAAGAACAAAACATAGCCCCAAGACCAATACGCTATAGACAGAAGACATTAAAATCAGTCCCAACAAATCTCACCTGCCAATTAAAGATTCTATCAAACTCCAATTGCCCAGCTTCTTTGCAGTTTAAATGAATTAGCAGATCCTTGCAGTCAGACAACCGCTCCTCAAACTCAGAGCATGCTGCAATCAAACTCTTGTGCTTAGACTGTTGAGGTCGAAATACGACCTGCAGAATAGTGTACGAGAATAAGTACAACTGCACGCATGGATAGATCACATCAATAAAATAAGTATCAGGTGTAAGGCAAGATTGCATATTCATATTGAGGTCTGGCCAGCTTCCATCTTATAGAATATGGCAATCCATCGGAACATTTAGAGATAAATTCAAATTAACCAGTTCCGACTTGTAGCATCACCAATACACTACCATGGCAGAGAAAGCCAGGGGCAAGCAAATCGCAGAGAAAAACATACATTGTGCCTGTTAATCTAGGAGACAGGACATCTATATAGCTGAATTAGTGTTATCCAGTCCATGACAACCAAAGAGATTAAAAAGAGGAAAAACACATTGCGTAGCTGGGTTGAATCGCACATTTCGTAGATACAACAGGATTCATAAGTATGGAACAACCAGAACTTAGAATTGAACAATAAACACTGGATGTCATGCAATTATGAGAACAGAACCTTTGCCCGGATTTTCTTCTCTTTAGTTTTCAGCTCTTGTATTAACTGTTGAGCATGACCATCTTCTGCTGAGCTTGAGCCAGCCAATTCTTCACACTCATGGTGTACCTATTAGAAAAGCAGACTCCATAAATTCGCTATACTTTTTGTTGACAAAAAGACTCTCATACAACCACTCTGTAAATGTATATTTCTAGAAAATATAAAAAATCAAAACAGTTTCACCATTACAATATAGCAGGATCTTCTAGGAATAAATAAAACAACATAAAAAAAAAGTTGATTGTATGAGCTCAATGATACTTGCTATGGTGAATCCATGTTCTAAACAAAACAGCTTACTATTGCACAAAACAGCCTATTCTACACACATTTCAAGCAACAAAAGATGTTTTACCTTTTCCTTGAGATCCAGGTGCGAAATCTGTTCCAGAATCTGAGAATGCATAAAAGCAGATACGAATGTAGGATCTGGATTGTATGAACTCAACAATAACTGGAACCGCAACTGGCCAATATAAACCCAGGCAGCCCCAAGATGCAATAGAGAGTCTGCAAGACACAAAAAATATTTAGAAACAAAAGGTACAGCATCTGCTCAAATGAATAGGATATCCAAACCAACAAAGAGAGCAGAAGTAGAAGTCATGTAGTAAGCCATTCACAATGCAACTACATATATTATGGAAAAGGTGGTAAAAAGGATTTGAAAACTGTAGTTGCTGCTGATGCACCTGTACCTAACTGTTCTCTAGTCAGTCTGTATATCTGTGTTACACAAGCTATTATCTAGAGTTATATACAACTGAACCAATAAACTACATTGGGCGCAGAAAGCCGCACGTAATGAGCTATCAAACAAAGTTCGTATTTATCCATCAAACGTATATAAATCCATACATCATACCAAGAAGTTCAGATACTGGTGGAGCTGAACTGATAAAATTACAGGTACGACAAATCATTCATTGACTACCAAAAATCCAAAATGAACATACCATTTGAGTGCAACGAGTACAACTCCAGAAGCAATGACCCTACGAGTTTATCTGGCCCTGAGAGTGAAGCCAGTACTCCATGACTTGAAGAAGATAGCAGTGCACAAGCAGTATGTAGGCCTTCTTCCTGCGATGGAGAACGATATGCATGAACATACAAAGCACCAGAAAAAGGCTAAGAGGAAAACCGACAAATATTTGAAAGAACAAAAATTACAAAGATGACATGTATTTGGAATGAGTTAGCTTTATATTCGCCAAGTTTATATGAAAAACAACTAAACATGGAGCATGGGTCTGGATATTTGTGTTAGCTAAGAGCATCTCTAGCATACACCGTAAAGCCTGCCGAACTGAGAAATGACCATCAGTTTTCGGTTTTGAGCAAAAAAACTGACCCGAATATACACTGTAAAGACGGCCCGGCCTGGAAAAAAAAATTGGAGCCCCGTGAATTCGATCCCCACACCCATACATGCCCAGGTTGCGCGGCCGAACCAGGGGTGGCCCGTAGACGCGTGGAAAGGTTGGCGCACTGAAATTTCATCCCCACGAGCTGCCGCCGCCGCCTCCTCCTGCCGTTGTGTCCAGCCTCTAGCAGCCACGCCGCTCCGCAACCGACCTCACCGCCACCCGTATATGTGATTCCGCACCGGTGGGGGGTCAGATCTGGTGATTTGAGCAGTTCCCCACTGTCAGCTGGGGTTGCTGAGGCCGCCGCCATGAATGCGTCGATGCCGACCCATTTGGCCGCGTTGTTGACCTGGGCGTTTTGATTCGGCCGCCCCGCAACCGCAGCAACATCTCCGTCAAGATTCTTGAAGGGTCTGTTTCGAATCAACCGGCGCCGTTCGCGAGGTCGCCACGGCCGCCATGGATGAGGCTTGATTTCGATTCCTCCCGTGCATTCAGTTCATTTTCTTCGGCCCGTAGGTTTTTAATCTTCAAAAAATTTAGATGACATGACCCCAAGCGAGAAGTTTCGCTTTGAGGAATCGTCATCCTCCGATGATTTGGATATTGAAGACTTGCTCTTCGACGATGATTACGAGCAAATGTCCATACTCCTCTCCGTGAAAGAGCTCGAGGACCGGAAGAAGTCGCAGCGGCGAGGCTCGACGGTCGGCAGACTATGCATTCCGCGGAACCACTCGCTCGGCCTTGAAATGCTCATGCGGGACTACTTCACCGAGGTACCCACATATCCGACACATCTCTTTTGTAGGCGCTACCTACGCGCAGAGAATTGTTTGTGAAAATTGTAGAAGCGTGCGAGGCCAATTCGTGTTTTTTCACTCACCGTAGAAATGTTGCAGGGCTAATTGGATTTAGCGCGTATCCAAAAAATTCAACAGCTATGCGAGTGATTGCATATGGCATTCCCACAGATTATACCGATGAATATCTTCACATTGGCACACAACACTGGAGTGTGTGCATAGATTTGCAAAGGCCATGATCTGTGTCTTCGGTGAAGCTCGCAACGAAGAAGACACAAAGAGGCTCATGGCTATGAATGAAAAGAGGGGTTGGCCGAGCATGCTAGGTAGTATTGATTGTATGCATTGGAGGTGGAAGAATTGCCCTTAAGCATGGCATGGGCAATATTGTGGAAAAAGCCGTGATCCAACCACTGTGCTCGAGGCCATGGCGTCTCAGGACTTGTGGATTTGGCATTGTTCCTTTGGGTGCCGGGATCACTCAATGATATCAGTGTTGCATAGGTGGCTTTTTGCTAGTTCGGCAAAAGGAGAACCAGCTTGCAACTACAAAGTCATGAACAATGACTACACATTAGGCTACTATCTTGCCGACGGCATATATCCAACATGGGAAACATTTGTGAAGACCATTCAAACGCCAGAAACTAGAGCCGAGGCTGTTTTTGCATAAGCTCAAGAAGCATGCCACAAGGACATTGAGCGGGCTTTGGGGGTATTGCAAGCTAGGTTTGCTATTGTTCGGTGTCCTTCTCGTTTGTGGGATAAGAAAATCTTGAACAACATCATGTCATGTTGTGTCATTCTCCACAACATGATCATAGAAGATGAGAAGGACAAGAACTTGGGAGTTCTTCTATGACAATGTTGGTAGCCGGGTGAGGCCAGAACGCAAAACCCAATCACATTCAAGCATTTCTTGAGACATATCAGGAGATCGAAAACTCCTCCTTGCATACCCAGCTTCAACAAGACCTCATCCAGCATCTTGGTTGCGGCATGGACCATGAAGTCCCCCTCTTTTATTCATTGAGTTGAACTATTTATTTGTCCTCAGAAGCATTGGTTATTTGTTTAATTATTTCATTTGAACAAGTGTTGTAATTTGATTTGACCTATTGTTGTTGTAATTTGATTGGAAGATTAGTTGTGTTATGCGATGTTCAAACATTCATTAATTTGATCTGTGTTGCTGTGATATGAGCTTTGTGTGGAGAAATTGTTGAAATCTGATTCGTGATTTGCAGTCTCAGTTTGCCTCCCGCAGAACAGACCCCGCAAAATTTGCCCGGGAAACAGGTTTTGCGTGGCCTGTAAAACGTTTTCTTCAGGCCGCGCGTTTACGGGGTCTGCCAGAGATGCTCTATGCTGAGTTTGTAAACTGGTAACCCCAGTGTTGGTTCTGTAAAAACTCTTATGCTTTCTATATAAAGCAGGGCGATGGCCTGGTTGTCTAAAAAACAACTAAACAGAATTAAAGGTTCACGTTTCAAGTCATGAACATGCAACAGGTAAACTAGATGGACAGAATTCAAAGTCGCAATTATCATTCATTACAAAGTAGTGTATCCAGAAATTTTCTGAACAGAAACTAATAAGTCTCAACAGCAGCTTAAAACCTAAACCATCAAAATTGTTCAACATACACTTCAGTTTATGTGTCATAGAAAATGAAATGAAACTTGCAGTGGTACACGAGACTCTAAACAACATAACTAGGATGGTAACATCATAACGAACCTCTAGATATTGTGCCAACTTTTCGAAGAGGATGTACTCTAACTGCTTGTACTCTTCTGGCTTGAAATGCTTCTTATGGGCAAATATGATCTGGAACAGATTATCAGCACACAAAACTGAAGAGAGTGGCTGGACACAAAACACAGATAGGTAGACCATTACCTGTTTAAAGAGAGAATCAGCAGACGAACAGAAACTGCTCACTAAGTTTCCTGCATTAGAGACACCTTCCCAAAGGTTTCTAGATGACATTCTGAGCATCAAGCAATTCTTCTGATAATCCATCACACATAAATCCCCTTGGCTGCGGACACAGACAACAGTACGAATATAGACATGTCTTAATACCCAAACATCATCATAGTTAATTGCCAGCAGTAATGCATACATGAGAAACAGGGCACAAGCACTACGCACTAAATTACTACTAGCAGAAGAAAAAAGAAGGAGATAAGAGATAAATGAAAATAGCATCGTACATAATAGTATTTATGGCATCCAATTTTGTCAGGTGTGCTAGATCACAGGTTGCATCATGTGTAATAGGGGGCAGGGCCTGAAAATTAATCAAATCAGTAGGACAGAATCATGGTTGTATTAAAATATTTTTGGAGCTCTATGTAAAGTCGAGGAGAAAAACCTTTGGAATTCCAGAGCAGTAAGTCCACAAAGACGTGTGATAGTTGTACCACATTTCAAGAAGCGAACTGGCAACTTTTACTTGGACTGCACAACATTAAGTGTCAGCTTTTAAGTTATAACAAAAATAACTACACAACTGTGACGAGCTATGTCCAAAGTACAGATATTGTTTTACCATTATCAACTGTGGCCCAGGCATGATAAATCCACCAAACAATCTGATGTTGAACAAAGTCCAAAGGAGATCTAGATGATAACTCCAACGAGTAGTCCATAGCATACATAAGCAGGGCTTCTGAATCTGCAATGATCTGTAGAGTGAAAGAAAAAACTGCACAATATTACAAATGTCTCTGTACCCTACTGATTCTTCAGATAAAATACTCAGTTGCCATGGAAAATTTTGGAAAATACACATAAATTAACTTCAGGAGGCAGCAAATGTTATACTCAAGAATATCAATGGATGGGACAAAATCGTCCAAAAGTTGGTGGGAGGGAGACGGAGACCTGATGAATGTCAGAACAACCTAGTTGTGTGCACGAGGATAGGCATTGAAGTAAAGCAGTATCCAAGTTCAAGCTCTTCAAGTTGAGCAAAGGAAGACTCGTTAACCAACCGCTGAAACCATTAGTGTTACATAAAATACTGGATGAGACTGAGCAACAATTTTTTGTTTCAGCAGTTGAAGTCTTTGACATTAATCCAAGATTGTTCCTTTCACAATCAACCTTTTCAATGAGCATCTATATCAAGAAAATGCAGTAAGAAAAAAATAATGTGACAAAATCTATCTTAAGTCTTAAAAAATGACAAAGAACCAAAAAAACCTTATGAATTTCATCCAACCGGGCCACAACTGTACAGTCCTCTTCCTCGGAATCAGTTGCAGGGTGAAAAGTGATAGCTAGACCTAGACAGAGACAGAGACGATATTCATTAAAAAAATCACCATTGATGGATCAAAGTGCTTTGATCTGGAAATAATCTAAGAAAGCAAAATAGACTTTGATTTTTTAACAAAATTGTGCTTCAATACATCCAAAAGAGCAATCAGCATCACAGAAAATAATATAGGATACAAATGGATTGCCTCTGAAAATAAAAATAAGAAAGAGGAATTGTCCTTAATTTTGTATTAATGTATTCTAGGAAAAAGTATGAGCCTCAAAAATATCTCTTCAAATAATGTATGAGTACCATGCAATGCAAGGCGTCTAAGATCCTGATTGGCTGACAACATGACATCAATAATGTGTTCTTTATCTGCAAGCAACAAAAGGTAATCAAATTTAGATGGTGCCTACATAAACATCGGTGATGTTTTAACTGCCAAATCCACAGTATATTACCATCAAGATATTTCTTTGAAAGATTCTTCCTTGGCCAAAGAGCTGCACAAAATGCTACAATTTCTTGAATTTTGTAGAAGACGCTGCCAGATGATGGTACAAAAGGATGACCACCATGTGCCCACAAACTTGGTTTGCAATATTGTAAATTGAAATCTTGGACATTGTTTAGATTGACACTTTCCATCTGTATGATTGTAATGTCAGTTTGCAATCAGTTAGTACTATCACTAGGAAAAGTAAAGGATAACTTACCAAAAATACACCAACTTCTATTGGGAATTTTGGCTGTAGCTTAAGTATTTCTTTCCTCAAAAGATTCCAAACAACTGGAAGGCCCTCAAATTGAGATGAAACTATCATCTTCCATATAGACCTGTGATAATCCAGGAGACGAGTGTATATCTGCAGCACCTTCCGAGATTTCACAATCATCTTGAGTACCTCATCCTCCAAGCATCTGAGGGACTTCAATGCCGGCAATAGAGTGGCTTTTAGAACACCATAATCAGGAAAAGTTGTCTCAGATTGCCATTGCTGTAATGTATGCCACAGCAAGCTCAAACCATTAAGAGCGCTACGAAACCGCTTTTGGCAAGCTTTAAGTGTGTCACAACCTGCCATATCTAACAATTTCACCGACAGCAACGCAATAGGATGAGCAACCACATCAACCTTGTGATATGCAATTATTTCGCTGTAGCATTCGAGGATGCTTTGCCAAATAGGATGCTCGCTTGATTGCTTAAGAATATTAGCATAGTCTCCAAAGAAGCTGCAGTACGGCTGGAGCAGGCAATTATACCACTTAAACCATATGCCATACAATTCAAGATCGCTTTTCGTAGATTGCGCTATTACCCAATTTGCAGCAATGAAAAGCATCTGATCAGCTAATTCTGAATTGAATTCCCCGTGTACACGAGCCTTGACAAAATGTTGAGTGGACAAGGTTGGAAATTGCAGTGCAGATAAGCTCGAGGCAGGAAGAACAAATGGGTGGATGTTACTAGTAGGACCCAATAAAGATGAACTACCTTCCAAATTGCTTATTTGATAAGCAGCATACTGTGCACCCAATGATTGTAGATACATGCAATTTCTTTGGACGCAGGATTCTTTTGAGTACCAAATGAAGTCCCTTAGTTTGTGTTCAATCGGCCAACCACCAGGCAAGGACAATGAAAACCTATTATGCAAACCAGCTGAACCATTAAACTTACTCAAAAACCTTAGTTTTCCCTCCTTGACAATATCAGACCCATTAACTTGACCCAACGATGGTAGGTAAGTGTGTTCCCAACTTAGATGGAGGCTCCAAAGGAGCTGATTTCCTTTAATGAGAAGCTGTTGGAACAGTTGAAACCATCGTGTGATCTCAAGAAGGGTGATACTTATACCAAGACGTAAGCCAGCAGCTTTTGCATATAAGTGTGCTTCAGTCATTGCTGAAATCAACTCCCTTCTTGGTATACCACAAGAAATTAAGAACCTTGTCACGTCCTTCCTCTCACTATCCTCAGGCACATAAGTGCATCTCTCCAGGCACCAACTTTGCTCCATCAGAAAGATCTCAACTCCTCTGTTTCTCATGGCTCTTGAAACTTCGCCATACTTTGCATTAACTGTCATAAACATTCGGAACTTAGGATGGGCCTCAAGAACTACAGGATTCCCATCTACAAGACCACATTCATTGACTACAATGGACCTTTCTTTCTCAACCAAAGAATTTATCCTATCAAGCACCTGACAGATCAAAGGAAATAAAATAGAAGAATCAGCAAAACAAAATTGCAAGATAAATTACAAAGTAGAAGAGACTAGTAAACATACAGTAGGGTTACACAAATTTGCATTGTCCAGAACAACCCATTCACCGCATTCAATGGCCCTGATCAAATCCCCAGCAACCCATTCAAATTTAACTGGCCGGTGTATGTTTTCTTTCTGCTGCAAGCTGTAGATGGACTTCAGTGTTTTAGTCAGCTCATCTTTGGTCAATGATATAGGCAAGTCAAGAATTTCCAGATCACACTTCATTTGCTCAACTATGTCAGTGACCAAGCTCAATGGTGGCAAAGATGCAGTCTTGCTCATCTCAATAAATGTGGAAGTGCGAATTGAAGAGCACTTCTTTGCAACCACAAATCCAAACCATTTCACAAACAAAGCTTTCCTGTTCATAATCACATCCTTCCAATGTACATCCATACTCAAGCTGAAATATGCATCAACATAACGCTCGACTTGTGATATTACCTCTTTATAATGCCTAAAGAAGTTATACTGTTCAAAACATCCGAGCAATTCCGACACATCAGTTGCAGATGACAGATTCATCTCATGCAATGTATTGCCAGACAGCTGAGCAAGCAAGCGGATCAGTGAGGTTTTCCCAGATGAGTGTTGTCCAACAAGAATGCACAACCAACCTTGATTGATACAGTGGATAGCAGCTTCAAGGCTATGAAGAATACTAGGAAGTATGTTAATTTGGTTACTGCAAACTTCATATGACCGGAAGTTATTTCTTCTAACAGACGCACTTCCAACAGCTAAGCATTGCTCATTGACATAAAGCATTTTCGACTGATAAATGCTGGGCTTTATTTGAAACACTTCTTCAAAGAGCTTGAGAACTTCTTCCCTGTCAGTGGCAGTTCGCATTCGTTGAAGGTAGACGGTATTTAAAAAGCAGTCATTCTTCGAAGTATCTGGCGAACCTGCTATTATCTCACAGGACCTCATAATATCGCGAAGATTAAACTCCCAAGGAGAACCTTCTTGGCCATACTTCCTACATACCATGGTGTCCATGAAGAGCTTATTGTTAAAGTGAATCAGATTTCTGAGGAGATCTTCACTGAGTAACGGATATCGTGATTTACATATGGAAAGGTAATCTCCTTCTTTTAATTCGTTAACATAAACCTTTGTGAAGCGGTTAAGGAAGGACTTGGGAAGGCCTTTCCGCCCACCACCCTGCGACGAAGGATTCTGGCACGCAAAGACACGAAATGACGGTGGACATTTGAAAGTTTGACCAAGCTCAGGTATATAGACCTCTGCACGATGGTCCAAAATGGCATTCAGACCCTCTAGAACAGATTGGGGAGCCAGATTAATTTCATCCAACAAAACCCAACTTCCATTCTTTAAAGCCTGAAGAAGAATACCATCAGACCAGGCAAATTCTATTCCATTCTCCCCTTCAGCTGGCAAGTCTGAACCTAAAAGATCCATCATATCTGTCTGCTCCGATAGGTTTATTCGTACAACTTTATGACCAGAAAATTCACCTAATTCCACAATTAAGCTTGTTTTTCCAACTCCAGGGCTACCCTCTAATAGAAGAGGTTTTCGTAGTTGCATGCCACGCAATACTCGCAGAACATTCTTACTGGTAGTAGGTGCCGTGAAATCAAATCCCTGCTGCTTACACGCCAAATGACCTTTAGGAATATAGAACGGTGCAATGCCAAAATGATCTCTATGATTACAATCAATACAAGTTTTTCTTATATCATCGCCCCAACCATAATTCTTCAGATCATTCAAGTCCGAGCTCAATGGTTTCCCCTCAACCTTCTGTAGCTCTTCTAGAAGTAAGGACAGACAAGTCCTTCTCCACTCAGTAGCTTCAGATTCAGAAAAATTCATTCCCAATGCAAGCCCATCAAGCAATATAAGGAACAGACCATGTATTAAAGCTTGTTCTGGTCCAAGAATTGTCTCTGTCACGTTGATAAATGAAATCCAGGATAAAAGATCTCGTATGGTGAGCATTCTTCCAGTCCGCAATTGATTGAACCGCTTCCAGAAATTAACGATGCAATCTCCAAAGCAACAGAGCTCGGCTTTGCTGAACTTATCAATAGCTATGCTCTTAAGTTCATCAACATCCGTTACAGCAGGAACCCAGAGTTCTGTGAATCGATTTCTTAGTGCTGGAGAAAGTTCTTTTTTCCCATAGTCGCCACCTGGATTCATTGTTGCAAGGATAAAAAAGTTTGGATGTGCCACAATCTTCTCTAGCACAGAACCACCTTTCTCAGCCAGTGACTACAAAAACAAAAAGAAGACACAAGACAAGATTGAACATAGGTAAAAAAACTGAAAAACGAGAAACAGTAGTAGAACATTCAACATAATTTACGAATCAAAGACATCTCATTGCATATTTGCATTAACTGAATAAACAAGTGCAAGCACGATGGAAGATATCAGAAGGCAGTCTACTTATAGAACAGACACTCGCAAGCAATTTCAAGTTTACAGTCAGTAAGATCCATCAATCCCAAATGTACAATCAATCTCCCTTTGCTCAATTGGTGAAAACCAGTAACTAAGGAAATATGGAAATAATCTCTAACAGTCATTCTGTTGTTCACAGCAGCCTAAGAAAGACCTGGTAGATAAAGAATTTTAAGGATCGCTAAAGACCGAATTTTGGCTACATTGGATTGCTACAATAAGAGTTGAATCTTAGCAGGACAAGTTAGTCAGGCCTATAGAAGGAAATGTAATTTATGAGAACAAGCAAGAAGAAAATATCCCTGCACTCGATTTCCATCTCTCAAACCCTCTACTTTAGCTTTCTCACCCAAATGTATTTCTATCGTCCCATTCTAAAACTACAGTCCTCTTCCAAGTCATGCATCTAACCATCCTCTGCACTGGCAACAAGGTGTAAGATCTGCCTTTCCACCATGTCAAGAGTGATCAATATAAGGATTTTAAACAAATAAAAGTGCCTATTTTCAGCTAAAAAAACTATACATTAGCTAAATCAACAAAAAAACTCATGTGACTACTTAAACAATTTGTACAGGAGTATTATACATCGAAAACAGAACTTACGAATACCAGAAGTTCATATGCACAAATAACATTTAGAATATATTGTATTCTAGGTTCCTATAAGTTGACTTACTTAGGCCCTAAGTTTTCAAGTTTATTATCTATTAGATGCCCAAGGTTTCAAGGTTGTGTCACTTAGGTACATAACATTGCGATTTGATCCACTAGGACCCTAAACTTGCACTTCTACTCCACTCATTATCCATGTGTAGCATGCAGTTCCAGCAGAAAGTTGCAAATTGAGAAGGCATACCAATTTTCTTTCAGGTTCCAGGACACTGTTCAACCGTTCAAGTACGCTGTCATCAGCCAAAGAAATTTCGTCAATAAGGAAAAGATCTCCATTCTTCATTGCTTGCACAAGTGGCCCATCCTGCCAAAGAAAAATTGCCTGCCAATTCTGGTGGAGATGTGTCAATTTCAACTTAATTTGTTCCATGTCATCAAGCTCTTGAGGTTGCACCTCCGGAAACAGTTCCTTTCCTTTTCTATATTTATCAAGTATTCCATTTATATGATTTATGACGTTAACAGCTCCAGATATATCAGAGGGAAATGTCTGTCAACAATAGAAAAATCAGTTGCCCTACTCTGGAAATTTTCCATTACCCATCATTGAAATACCAGATGCTAAAACCAAAAAACATACCACATCTCCTGCAACGTGAATGAAAATTTTCATTTCCTTCATTGTTGAAATAAGATGTTTAAACTCCAGGGCTATTCTCGACCTATCACGTATAGGACAAAATCCCTGCAAGTAACAGTCATGCAATTATGCTAGTGAACCAAATCTTTGAAGTGTAATACAAAAATATAATTCATAGAAAAGATTTTAACACAAAACTGACCCCAATGAAGTCTGATGTCTCAGTATACTGATGGCAATTCAAAATATGTAACTTCACTCCAAGAACAGCACTCAGGACCTGGCAAACTGTTGTTTTTCCACCGCCAGTTTCACCAACAAGGAGGACAGGTTCCCGTGACCTGTAACAGCGCTCGATAAGGAAGTACAGCCTCCACATACTTTTTGTCCAAGTGATACTGCAAGAGCTCAAAAAGATATTTCATCAGATCAGGAGAAGGCAAAATACACACTGAAGTAGTATAAAGTAAACAAGACTCACTTTCCAAAGTTTTCTTGTACTCTCTTTCTAATAGCATGAGGAGATATGTTATCGCCATAGATGCCCTCCTGCAAAATCCCTAAATTAGTAAACAGACTCAAAAGCAAGCAGCAATACAAGCACTATAAATATGCCAGGCAATAAAATCTACGTGCTAGATTTTTCACGCTAAATAACAAAGACGGGTTCTGCAGATGCAAACATTGTCCAAAGAATTAATGAGATATTTGGTAGACTGAGAATGTAAGCCAAGTCAAACAACTTCCACAGTACAGTCATTCTGCTTCTAGTAGTATGCCAGAAAATAGCTTCCAATGTACTAAAAATTTCCATACATGTATATCAATGTTCGCAACTATAATTCCAAAGCCTTCTAGTGCAACACTTTTAAAAATTAAAATATATCCAGTTGAATGAGGTGTACCGCAATTGAGTACCTACTACGTGACATGCATGCAATTTAAGGAATTGTGTGGTTATAGACCATTTCAGTATTCAGACCAAGAGTATGATTTATAAGTAATGTTATTTATTAAGTGGGTTTCCACCGATGACATAGAATAAGCAAGGATGTTGGAGAAATGAAGTGTTAGCAGTGTAACAAAAGATTAAACCTACCGAGTTATATAGATCTGGGATGTTGAGCTTAACACATAGTTGACGTTCCAATGCTTCCTGAACAACAGCTTTCTCATTGTCATTCCTTAATCTCTCCGCAAGAAGTAAATAGCCATCCTTAGCCAGATCTTCATATGACTTCCCCTCGAATGTTCGGTACCGACTGGCCCAACGGAACAAATCTCGCGCCGTAATGAAACCATGTCTGCCAGCAAACACTCTACTATTTTGTCTATGTGTTTGCAAGTCTTTCATAACTTGAACCATTTTTGTGGCATAACTGCGAGCAACTGTACGCCGCTGCTCCAAAATTGTGATTAGCTCATCTTCTGGGATTTCGTCAACATGCACTTCAATGAAACGGTTGCGGAATGCTCTAGACAGCATTTTACGTCCCCCATAAAGCACAGGTGGATTTTGAGTAGCAAAAAGCATAAATTCAGGATGAGCAGGAATAGTCTCTTGAAGCTCTGGAACAAACAGCTCCCTGTTGTCATCTAACAACCGATTTAAAGCTTCCAAGACATCCGAAGGTGCAAGATTTAGCTCATCCAACACAATCCAGTGCCCTTCACGAACAGCCTTCACCAAAGCACCCTCCTGAAACTTAAGCTTCCCATGACTGTCGGGGACATACGTACCAAGATATTCTTGAAGATCAGTATGCTCATGATTGTTGATGCGGATAAATTCATGGCCAGTTTTTGCAGCAAGATACCTCACTAGGCTAGTTTTGCCGCTTGACGTTGGACCTTGCAGGAGTACAGGATATTTTTTTATGTAAACAGCACGGGCAAGGTTAACTATGTGCCCAGTAACACTGCTGGTTAAGACATAGCTGCACAAAAATTCATCTGATTCCGAAACATCCAGTTCCTTAGATTTGTCCACAAAGTAATCAGCAAAAGAAATGCTTGGTGGCACTCTTCCATTCAACAAAAGAGATACTATTAAGTTCTTAATGATTTTTGCACTAGGGACATCGAGCATTGTAAGAAAGAACATACAGAAGCCATCATAAAGAGATCTCCTGAAGCCAAAAAATTTCTCTGCGGTTTTTACATAACCTAGTGCACGAGAAAGAGATCTCAGAGTAAATTGAGGTTTCTGATTAGCTCCATCCTGCAGCTTCTCTTCAGATTCCTTTTTTGCTGATTTATAAAAACGAACAATGTTATCAATAACTCCTTTAGCAGAATGCAGACCATCCAGATATTTACTGACAAAAAGACGGAGATCAGCATCATCCATAAGATCATCAACAAAGCATTCTGTAAATCTGCTCCTAAAAGTGTACGGCAACTCTCTTTTCCCAGCATCAGTTGCTGGATTCATACAGGCAAACATACGGAAGGAAGGATGGCGTTCAATATAATCCACGTCACCCCTTTCAGCCAGGCACAGTGTGCCCATCTCTCCATCCAGTACAGCACCAATTCTCTGGAGAGTCTCCGGAGGTGCAAGGTTAACTTCATCAAGCAAAATCCAATGACCATTTCTTATAGCTGAAACGAAAGCACCCTCCACAAATCGAAACGACATGCCAGTGGTTGAACTAATTTGACTACAGGCAGCATTTAGCCTGGAAGAAAGGGAGCTCCAGTCAGATAAAACTTGGGACGGCAGCTGCCTTTTCCTCTTTGAACCAACCCTGACCTTGTAACTTTCTTCAAGTAGCTGCTGAACTTTGTCTTGGGAAGGCAACGTTCTTTTTCTCTTTAAACCAACGCTGACCTCGGAACTTCCTTCAAGTAGCTGCTGAACTTTGTCAGCACATTTTGCCAAACGGCGTAGTAACTTTATCCAATTCTTCTCCATTACACACAAATCATAATTATGTAATCTAGCTTCATTTGCCTGAACAAACAAACAACTCAATTGATAAATATCAATGATTAACAATGGCATGGTTGATGTATCTAAATTGTAGGATCAAGCACAAGAGAATTGTGGGCCAATGATCCATCTTAAGCCAACCTTCCATAAAACATAAGTCATGAAAGTAGTTCATTAACTTACAAGCCACATAAAATAACATTTTCAAGTTTATCTAATAAGCTAGCATGTCAAACAATCGAACTATCAGTGTATTAGAAAGAATAACCAAGCTAACAAACTAACAGTAAGATAGATCAAAGAATTTTAATTATGGGGCGACACCATGAGAACCAGCAATGGCTGCACCTTCGCAGAAAAACTTCGACAAAAAAGATCCTTGAACTCCGTATAAAGAGGAAGGCATATTGACCGAGCATCTGATGGCTTAAATCCACCGAGGAGATCCGATATATCACTTTGCTGGCTTAAGTTCTGAAATAATAAGATAGAAATTTATAACCACACCACAGAAATCTTGAAAAGTGTATGACTAGAAGATAGAAAGTATGGTCTGCAGTTTTTCCAGCACACGTTTTAGACTTACTATGTCACAGCAGAGGCAGGAAATGCAGTTTTTATGCCATTTTCCAAAAACAATTATCCTCAAAAACATATGCATAACGCTAAAAAATGTCCCCACTTAAGCATTGTATGCAAAATACTGTGCCCGAGTTCCACGTGGCACTGGTGAATGGAATGATAGATTGATAGTTCATGAGATTCATGGCTTTGTGATTTTGATTCTTTGCAATTGCATGGTAGATAGAATCAATTTTAGGGTAACGAATTTGATAATCTCCGGTTTTGCAACACCTAAACGAGTACCTCCATTTGGTATATAAGATGATTATAAAACTAACGAATTTTGATGATCACCAGTTTTAAAACAGTAAACAAGAAATTCAAATATTATAAGATAATTATGATACTAGTTGTCCCTACCACCACAGTCAATGGCCGTTTAAGCCAGGTTGCAAGATTTTGCACAAGTGTAGTCTTCCCCGTGCCAGTTTCGCCAACAAGAAGAACAGGCTCATTAAACTTAATCGAACATGCAACCCTCTCAAGAACTTCTAATGCACGGCGAATATCAGCAAAAGGCCCCTTTTGAATCAACGACTGCATATTTGAAACCCAGAATTAGCAAACAAACAGAAGTTTAAGAAATGCATATTGAAAAAAGCAATGTTCATTACCGGTTTTTCACTGCACTGCAGCGTAACTCTGCCAACTTGCAAGTCAGTGTGTCGAGCCTGTGCATTAGGAATGATTAATTTCACTAAAACTAAAAACATAACAGGTGTTATATATAAGAACTCAGTAAACATGCCTGGATAATGGGCTTGTCTGTAGGTTGCATGGTTTCTGCTAGATGAGGAACACCCAAAATTCTAGCAATTTCTCTTGCTACGTATAGCCTTTTCTCCGGAGATGATAGAGAAGCAGCAAAAATATCAACAGACTGGATAAAGAAGACAGAGGGTCATTTAGTTAACTGGGAAAACAAACTGTACAATTAGAATTGTTTATTATGAATCATTCTTTCCCATTAGGACTATAACATGACAACATAAATGCATGGTATTTTTTCCATGTGTCCTTCCATGCAAGTGCCTTTGACCGGGCAGCGCTAATCAAAACGTAAGTTATTAATTATGTTTTGCAGTGTGTTGGAAGTGGTCATTAGATCCAGACATGAAAATGATAAACTACAAGAACACTTCACATCTCAAAGTCGCATATTCCTGAAATAATCATTTGTAAAAGCATGCTTTAAAATACGCCCATCAGAAATGTGTTGTTTTACTCTTGAATCAAGTCCAAGAGACAAGAACCAGTTAATTTTCATCACCGTAACAATGTAATTCTTAGTTAATAATATGACGCATAAATTATTACAACCAACACACATTTTCAAGTGGCTAATCTGGCTAACACAAAGTTCAAAAACATTCAACTGCACGCTCCCACTATGACATGTTTTGATGACCATAGGGAGAACATCAGACTATAGAGATAGTAGAATACTGAGGGAGCAAAAAACCTCGTGATATATGAATTGACAGTCACTAGATGCAAATCCCAGACCCTCAAAGTTGAGATCAATGCCCACTATTCTCTTGCACCATTTGAGCAGGTCCCTATAAATGAAGATTATGAAGTTCATTCTTAACGATGGAATAATAAGCAATGCTGCAAGAAATATGCACCTTAATGAAAATCTGTGCAGAATGCCATCAGATAATCCTCCAGCTCCTCCAGCTAAGTTGAGCCCACCAAACTGATAAGAAACCAGAGAGTTGGCCTTTTCAAAGGTATCTACAGGAGAGATGATGCATTAATTACACGGTTCAGAACCCAGCAAAAAAAGTGATGGAAGATGATTTCTCATCTACCTATGAGCTTAGAGGAGATGGGCTCCAAGCTTGGGTAGCAACCGATAACTATATTAACCATGTCTTCCCGATTAGGTTCTCCCAACATCACTTTTCTCCACAGCGCACTATAGGTTAATCTTCCTGATGAAAAGATGTAAAAAAATGATGACAGTTAAATAACAGTTTAACACTCACTACTGTACTCATTAAATATACAAAGTCGTGGGGTTGTAGAAATGTAAAACTATCACTGTGGGGTTCAATGAAAAGTTGTGTGATGAATTTGGTTTATGTAATTTTCAGCTAAACAGTTCTGAGCACATAAATTGCTAGAGCCTAGTAAAGCAGACGGAATTACACAGTAATTTAACCAAACAAACGAACCTTCCAGGGCATGTGAAACATCATGCTTTGATGTGGTGACAGTAGCAAATAAACGGAAATTCTCAGCAACTTCAACTGCCTGCGTTAGAAATTCCAGAATTAGTAAGCATCTGCCAGTAGTGACAACCATCGGAAGTTACAATAGGCATTCTTCTCATCTAACATGCACTTGCAATTGCGTTATAATCATGTCAAGCAATCAAAAGGCAAAAGCCAATTTCACCTCTGCGTGCCCAATTGAGAAGGAGCTTGAACCTTCCAATAAAGGTAGTAAGATTGACTGCACATCAGTGGGTGCCTTGTCGATGTCTTCAAACACAATCCAAAATCCTTTCACAATGGCCTGTCAGCAGTAAGATGGTAAATATAAATTTATAGCAAGAATCTCCAGAGGGTTTACAGAAGGAACAGTACCTGAGTGAGAGAACCAGGAGCCCACTTGAATTCACCAGGTACTTCCGTGCAAATGTAACTTCCTATTAAGGTCCTGCCATCCATTTGCTCGTCCATGTGGATAAAAAGTACTGCAAATATAATTAGTAGTTAGCACTAAGTAATGAAATGCATTGAGAACTAGCAGTGTTCTCAAAGATGATATGATCCTTTCCACAAGTGTCGAGAAGAATTTCTTTTGGTTAGACAAAATGACAACGTATGGACACTTCCGTTCAAACAGTAGTATGAAAGGTGTAGACCATGGATTTGGCTAAACTACTCAAGTAACGACAAAACTCGACGGGGAGTTCTCAACAGTCCATCACTGGAACACGTCATTTCCATGGGGTTAGTTTGGAAACTGGTGGACCAACAACAGGCACACACCAACCAACCGAATTGTGAGAAAACAGATCTGAACTCGTAACACTTCAACCAACCTTCTCTTCCAATGTGGCTGTCTATTTCTGATTCCTAGTGCAAGTGTCAACACATTAGCAAAACTACATGAAGCAACTCCGCAATTAGCAGAGAACAGAATGCCTCGCTAAAAACTGTAATGGTATATATAGTTGGTATGCAATAGTTTACATAAGCATATCCCTTCTACACACGCAATTGTATAAGCCCATAAAATATCTAGTTGACTGGACCTTCAGATTTGTTTTGAATTGCATAAGATCTTCTAGGGAAGTTCCTAAACATCATCGACATCAATCACAGATTGAAAACACATACCTCGGTTTCCACGATTCTGTGCCAATTTGTTAATCAGTGCAGTTTTTCCCGCTCCAACAGGACCATAGAGAAGCACGGGCCACCTCTGGCTAACTGCCACCAGAGCTACCTCATAACTCTTCCTCATTGTGACAGTGAGCACAAACGGACTAACAGAGAAAAACAATTTAAAATTACTATAAACAAGATGAATGCAGCGAGAAACATAGCTAATGGGAGTACAAAAAAATGAACATACCTTCCAGTGCTATGATCCTTCCCTATTGTAACTGCTGGCCAATCCGACAAGGTATCAGCCAAAGAAGTCACATCAATGTCAAAATTGCTCTCTTCGGCTTGCAGATATAAAGACGCTTTCTCTAAGGAAGTATCCATGCAATAATCCTTCCATCTAGAAGATTAATAACTTTGTTACCATAAAGTCATGTAAGTCAACATCCAGAGAAAACAATAACAAAGAACAGAGAATGAGAAGGAACCTCAGTAGACATGTAAATGCAACATCTGCCCCAATACCAAAACTTCCAATACCCCTATCACTTGCTTTCAGAACCACCATGAGTATTTGTATTGAACACCATCTAAAGTATAACCCAGCGCTATAAAGTGGATCATCAGCTAAAACATGATCAGCTGTACTATCTAAAAGGTCTAAGAAGCAAGACCAGTCCCATTGCTCACAAAATACCCTGGGTTCCAATTCTAGAAACCGATATGATACTTGTGTGGCATCAAGGAACAGATGTACTCCCTGAAAGAAAACAACATTAACCATAGTAAAATGACAAAGTTTCATATATTAGGCTATTGGCATGCACTGTGTGCAAGATGCACCTAGAGGAACAAGGTCAGCAATGCCAGAAATAAATGAAATTGAAAAGTAATGGAACAAGGATTTCCAATATTGATGTCAAGATTTGTAGAAAAATATAGCAAAGCTTCTTAGTTGTTAAACTCACCTTATGCAATGTTAATCTAATGTCTACAATGGTGATGAAAGACCGCAAAAAAATTGTAACGAGGTATACGAGAAGTGATTACCATATGAATTGAGATCAGGTCGATGAGATGATGGATAGTATGCAAGCTATGGGGCGGTTAGGATGATACATGCATTAAGAAACTAAAATCTCAGTGCATTGTGAAAATATTGACAGTCAGTATTGGATAAGTCGCAAAACTATCACATTTGGAACAAGTAGCAACCATGTATTTATAATTTTCCACATGAAAAACTAATACCTTGGTAGGAATTGTTGATGGAACATCTTCACATAGAAGTCTTTGGAATGGTGGTGGAGAAAACTTGAAGTAGTTTAATACATATCTGCAACGAATAACAGTTCTCAGCTAGTTTACGATAGTATCATCATTTACATGCGGTGATTTCGAAGAATCATCACTGTGACTGTACAAAGATGAAATTTACGATAGTATCGACAATGAAGAACAGTCAATCTAAAAGTTAATAACACAAAACCAAATGTGTGTTGTATTGTTGTGTATTTTTGGTCCGTTAGTTCTGATGAGCACATGTGATTCTGGTGAGCAATAGAAACAGGAAATCATTGCACCCTATTTTTTTATCCTAAATAATTTATCACTACCCCTGAGCCCTGATGATGGCATCACCTAACTTTTACAGCAGGCAACAGTCTGAACAAAGTGTGGAGTAGCAATACAGATAGCCAGGAACATGGGAGGTTATTGGGGTTTGTTTGTGTTGTACAAGACGATGTCCTAGAATTAACAATTCTTTAACATATGAGATAAAATGTGCAAATGGATACAGAACCTAAATTACGATGTCCTCAAAACTGAAAGGAACTTTGATATAGAAACTAGCTCAGGTGTATTCAATATTCCAAACAATTTGCCAGGATTCACACATTGTCAAAAGTCTGAACTACAGAAACCAGTTTAGATTAGTACAAGGAAAGGACGCTTAAACCTTCTGTGTGACTATCAATTAAGCCAATGGGAACAATTGCAGCAATATGCGATAGTCGGTGTTTTCCTGTTTGGGTGCCTAGTCGAAGGCTAAATATAGCAGTTAATTGAGTAAGGAACTAGATGGCGAGTCAATTTTTGCACGTACAAACAAGAAAACGTGTCGCTTGTAGCGGGGTGGGGAATGGCAATCATTTTTACCGGAGCAAGTAGGGGGCGAGGTCGAGGGCGCGGGAGAGCGCGAGGCACGCGAGCTCGTGCAGCCGCAAGCCCCTGCCCCTGGAGAGGTAGAACTCAACGACGCGGGTATCCCCCTCCCCGGCCTCCTCCTCCCGGCTGGAGGCGCTGTCGACAAGGAGGGCGGGCGCAGCGGTGCGGAGGAGCGCGGAGGCGCGTTCGAGGAGTACGGGCGCGAGCGGGAGGAAGCAGCCGACGATGGGGAGGGTGTAGCGTGGGTGGAGGAGCGGCTCAGCAAGCACGGCGGCGACGTCTTCGGCGGAGGGCGCGGCGGACGCGGACGCGAGGGCGAGAAGGCGGGGGTCGTCGCCGAGCGCGGGGCAGCGAGCTAGGAGGCGCGAGAGCGCGGCGGAGATGGAGAAGCTCCGGTCGAGCGACATGGCTGGCGGCAGTGACACCGGCAGCGGCGGTTTGGGGGAGGGGAAGTTTTCGGCTGCGTGGGTATATAATGGGGACGCTGGGTTTAGGGTTTTAAGGCGAGCCTTGGCGGTGCAGCGGTGACGCCGTGGCTGTCACGTTCAGGATCGGGCTGGACTGCAGACCTGGTTCGTTTGGCTGACATGTTTGAATCGAACTGTTTGATCACATCAATTCGCAGACCGTAGTGACTGTTTTCAACTTAAATTGAGAGGATAACTGAATGCCCGTGCGTTGTTACGGTTTTTATTATTTTTCATTATCATTGTATTTGTCTAGGTATAAATATAAAATATGAAAAATATTTTAATTTTTTTCGTGAACAAGCCTAATATTATTTTTTTCATAATAATTGATATAACAACAATCAATGTTCACTAAATAAACTGGAAATATAATTCCTTGTACTAATTCACATCGGACACGAGTACAATTTAAAAGTTGTACTCCAATTAGTTTAGAACAAATAATTATAAATGTCCATGCTTACGTAATTAAAAACCATACTTCAATTAAAATTAATTAAATGTGCATTTATAATTAAAAACTGTATTCCAATTTAAACTATTTTTGTGTATTCATCATAAATCTGGTATTTTGGAACAAATAATTAAAAACTGTACTCCAATTAAAAATTATTTAGAACAAATGTGCACGGTTTAGGCTCATGGTCATTAACATGGAAGAGTTGAAGAACAAATGCCTAGTAACTAAATTGCTTTCCAATTTTTTTCTATGCTCTGCCAAAAACTAAATTATAAAAACAGAATAGTATTATCAACTACAAATATTCAAAAATAATTTCCATGCAAGATAAACTCAGATGGTCCATTGTGACCTGTAATATCCTCAAAGCACTCAAAGGAGAAGGTACCTATGTGCTCTATATACACATGCACGAAAATCTGCCAATGAAAAGGTTATCATCCTGATGTGACGGAGGCTGTTGGCGTCCCTCTGTATGATCTACTATCTTAATTACGCTTTGGCAATCATCTTCATTGCGGGCAGTTGTTGCAAATACAGGATCGACAACATGACATACTACGCAGTGTCTGTCGGTTCGAGCCTCCACTCCACACCATCTCGGCTGCAAATAGAGCTCCACGAAGGTACATCTGTCCGGCACGTGCCGAGTAACACCTTCCATCCAAACTCGTCGTGATCCGGTGAGCAGGTCCATGGCCTTGTTGGCCTTGTCGAGTAACCGGGAGTGACACAGGGACGAGCTCCACTAACGAGGGAGCAGAGGGGCAATGACACTGATGTGGCGTCTGAGCCTGACTTCCAGGGGATGATGGCGGAGGTCGGGGAAGATGCGCTGAGCCTACAGTGGAGCCGGAGCTAGGAGCCATGGCCAATGTGGCCGCTGCCAGTCCAGAGTGAGGGCGGGCGCGAGCTTGAGCAAGCCGACCTCGATTGGACGGGTCAGTCCTGCGATGGGCGAGAACAGCCACCGCAAGCTGGTCGGCGAGGAGCCGAGGACACGAGAGGCGGGAGGAGGAGCCGAAGAGGCCGCCGCCACGGAGCGTCCATATCTACCGGAGCAGCCGCCCAAACCTTGCAACTAACGGAGATCACGGCCACCGCGACTTCGGCAACGGCGGCGCAGGGCGTCGAGATGGACGGATGGAGGGCGCGGAGAGGATTCGGGGTCTGGTCTCCGAGATGGCAGGGGTGGACGGAGAAGGGACTGATCATGGCGGCGGCGCGGGTGTGCGGTCCATGGCGGCCATGTTCACACCTCAGCTATCTTAACTGTCCCGCAAATTATGATCGTTTAGAAGTGTGCTTGTGATTCTGGACACCGGACTTGATACGTACTAACGCCAGTCATATTTTCTAAGTGTGAGCCTAACTCTTCGCAGGACGACGGACCAAAACCTGGTGTGACGAAAATCACCGCTACAAAAATCTTTACTATATAATTTGTCTTAAGGAGGTTTTCGTCTATCCCGTTTTCGTCCGTCGACTGTGCGCCTTCGTATGTCAGTAGCGTGTTTGTCTTCCTCTTCAAGTCAAGCCCTGCTTTGCCTTAGCCCGCACTTCCGATCCGCGTACTATAGAAATTAAATAAGGCAACACGATGGGTCCTGATTGATATGGCTGAGTGCACGGGAGCCCGTCCGGCCACAAGACAAAATATGCATCAATCTGTTGCAAGCTGCCGCCGACTACCTCTGGTCTCGGCAAGACAACCGTCGACAGAGGATCGATTAGTTACAGCTTCAGCCTGTTTCAGCGATAGAGAAACAAGGGGTAGCGTCCGGGTCGAGCTCGCCGGCATACTGGGACTCTCAGCATGCAACGACGCAGCGCTCGCCAAGTTCACGATACAGCCAAAGCCAATCCCGCGAGCACCGGAGCACGATCTCTGCGACCTGCCCAACGCCGACCAAGTTGCTCCAGATCTCACCGGAGGAACAGGACGAGGCTAGCCCATCTGGCCATTCTCCTCCTATGGCGATCCTATCGTCGTTGTGGGCCATCTTTGGCGGCCACCAACAATCTCGCCGGCCCGAAACGAACCGAGCTCGAGCTCCCCATCCGCCCAACGCCCGGCCGAACAGCTGCGCTTCGTGCGTCCGGCCGACCTGCCTCCTTCTCCACTAACCTGTACCACCAGCAGAGTTGCACCACCTCCCACACCAACCTGCTCCACACGCGACCATGTTGAGGCACTCGAGCTTGAGCTCCATCTATAGGGACGCAAATTTCAGGTAGTAGCAGGGCAACGAAGAATGCTCAGCCAGATAACTGCACCGGTATAGAGTCCATCCACTTGGTTGATATTTTGACAGAGAGCACATGTTGATTTGGCATTCATAATGTCTGATTGATTTACCAGCATCAGGATGGGTTTTGGCGGCCATAACGCACTTTTCTAAAGATAAAAAGACATGTGCAGGAGGTGATTTGTCTATGGAATTGATGAGAGATTTGGCTCAATTCACGCTTGCTATACTGGTGATTTGTCTAAGGAATTGATGAGAGATTTGGCTCAATTCGTGCTTGCTATATTAATAATAGTACTATACTTAGTGTTCTGGATAGAAGCCTCTAGACTGTTAATGTCGTGTTGACATACCAGTATAAGGGCGGGTCAGGGAAATACATCGGCGATGACCAAAGAGCCTCATGTGGACAATGGTGTGGTGCTACCAGGTGTTGTCATTCATGTGGACAATGGTGTGGTGCTACTAGGTGTTGTCGTTCGGAAAGGGCGTGAAGCTATGATCTACGGGAAGTCGAATATGGTGTTATTGTACCACATGGCGGTGACACCTAACATACACTGCAAAGTGGACATGCTCTATGGAAGAAGGCTATAGAGTGCGCTAGCTCACAGACGCCAAGGTGGACATGCAATGACAAACAAACAAACAAACAAACATAGTCGGTGAGGAAGATCGATAATACACTCGATTTTGATATGTTAGATAGTCAGCTAGGAAGGTCACATGGCGGCGAGAGAGGTTCGTAGTGAGGGGAGGAGGAACAACGTTAGGTGAGGTTCGTAGCGAGGGGAGGAGGAACAACATTAGGTGCTTGTTGTAGTGTCATCCTAACAAAAAAGACAATAGTTAAAAAAAATAGAAAAGACAAGACAACACATGGGATAAACTTGGCATTCAAAACTCACATTAAGATTTCATGACCTGTAACTGGATATTGCAAATTAAAAATTGTGTCCTTTTCAAAATTTGACGAGGTCGTAGCAACGCACGGGCATTCAGCTAGTTATATAGTAGAGAAGATATGCCAGTTCTTTTAAGAAAAAAATGATACCAATCAGCCGGGATATCACCACGCGATTCCTGGTCGGTCTCGCTGCCCACGTCGCGCGGAAGATGGGACCCTTGCTCAATCCAACAACTTTCTTGTTCCTTATCTCTTCATTTTCTTCTTAATCCCGTCGATGTACTATCTGCTTGTTCCTGCGCCGCCGGCCGGCCCACAACCACACTGCTGAAGCGCCTCGCGCGGTCTTCGTCGGCCCGTCCCTGTAGCTCGTGTCGCCGCGCTCCTCTCGCCGGAGATGGCGGCCACCCGCCATGGCCGCCGCCCAGGACGTCCCGCTGCTCCGCCTCCACCCTGCACCAGTCCCGCCTTCCACCGGAGATAGAGGCTACCCGCCATGGTCGTCGCCCTAGGGATCCCCGCTGCTGCCATATGCGAGCTCCGGCTAGGCGTGCGGTCGTCACTATCGACGACGACAGTCGTCTCTCCACGGGTTCTCTATATGCGACTGTCGGCATTGCTACCGATGGCCACCGACATTGCTACAAGCGGCGATGCTACTTGTTGTCCGGGCGGTGATACTTGTGGGCGACGTCGATGCTACAAGCGGCGTCGGTTCGTGCTACGTGCGATCGCCGGAGTTGCTACCAGTGGAGCTGGGGTTTTGCTAGCGTGCGGTCGGCAGCGTTGCTACAAGTGTAGCTAGGTTTTTGCTACGTGCGGTGTCGATGGCATTCTACAACTTGATAATTCTTTTGCTACAACCAAACTCTATGGTTTTGCTACACGGTTGCTGGCGAACTTTTTGGGGAGGTCGAGTCTGTTTTTCTATTCTCTGGTTCAAATCGTTTTCTGCTATATGTAGCAAATACGGGACTATTTATAGCAAAAGCGGGTATGTTTGTAGAAAAAGAGAGACTTCGGAGTTTTTTGGAGGACACGTATCACCCACGAGGACCCGGGGGATTTTAAGGAACTATCTCCGAGGGACGCGTAGTATGGCCCTTTTTAAGTAACCATATAGACAATCCAGAGTTTACATATATGGTCAACACTTACACAAACATGTTTTTCAAGCAACTTTATACAAAGAACCCCGCAAGTAAAAATACAATTCTAATATTGGAGAAACTTGTGCCTCGCTGAACCGTCGTCCATCGTCTTTCGTGGTCACTATGATCGCACCGGGGAAAAAAGCGAACAATCGCCATACCTAGATCGGGGAGAGCACCATCGCATACGAGGATGTTTTTTTGAGTCGATGAACTGAGACGTCGCAAGAGACAAGCCCAAGACTTTGTGGCATATCGGACAGGATCTTCCCCGTGGTCACCAGATCCCGACACCGTCGTCTTCATTCGACACAATCGAAGAATAGAAACACCGTCGCCTGCCATCTTTCACGCACACAACTGCAAGACGTCAAACACTATTATAGCAGTCGATGTGACCGCCACCTGCGAGAGTGACGAACGCCAACCACCAGACACAAGTGTAGCACCCCGGGTAAAACCACTACCAGAAAATCGATCGTTGTTTGTGCATCATCATGACGGCATTCACATGTCATCATGTCACATTGCATTCGAGCATCCTCATGACTGCATGCATATTATTTGACAAACTATTTTATACAAGCCTATGTTTGATTTCTAAAATAACCCCCTCTCTATTTGAAATACAAAACCCGGTATTTTCGTATTTTTTTGTTTTGCCTAAAAATTATTTACAAAAGCCTAAACAAAACTAATAAATAAAAGTTTTACAAAACCCTAGGGGAGGCCGCCACCGGCCAGGCCCAAAGGCCCAGCTGGCAGCAACCTACAACCCCATCTAACCTACCCCAAACCCTAATTCCCTCCAAAACCTAACCCTAGCTAGACTGTAACATCCCAAAAATATTAATTAAGGTTATCAATTCTAATCACTCAAATTTAGGGTTAACAAAAAACTTTTGTTAATTAAAACCCATATGAATGCATGTGTGTATGTGATGAATGCATGAATGCTTGTATGGACTTGTGTGATTGTTATGAATGACAAGGATTGGTTTAAAGATGAAAACAACATCATCTAAATCATTTTCAAGTAGAATCAAAATCAATAGAAATTCAAAAACAAACCAAATAAGCAAACGGTCATTTTTGCCAATCTTGTTCACTAGACCACTTTCAGTGTTTCTAGTCAAGATTTATAACAGAAACAAATCTAATTCTTTTCACCCCTTGCTAGACCAAGTAAAAGTGAACCCAAGCCCATCTTGCAAACTCACAGAAACATTTGGCAATCCTATTCAAATAACATTTCAAAATTGAATCTAGTTCATATGGTAAGATCACCATTTCTCAAAACCCAACCAAACCAGTTTACCTTGACAAATCCAAACAACCAGAGACCACCTAGTATGTGCCCAGTACACTCACCAAGTTTCATCCAAAAATTCAAATATGAATTTCTTGCGGCCATTTCATCAAACACCTAGAGACACGAACCAAATTCTGTCAAACTTCACTGTTTTGAGCAGTAATCCTTTCAAACATTGTTCCCCATTGATCACCCTTGTCTCCCCCACTAACAACCAGTGCATTAAACCAAGTTAGACCCCTACCAATGCACCATGTCGTGCATGCCCGAGCCAACCCTGGCCAGCCGACCATGGCAAGCTAGAACCAGCCATCTCCACGCCTAGCCACCATGTCCAGGAAGCACGCCACCGTCCACCGCCACCCCCTATCCAGCCCTCGAGCCTTGACAAGCAGTGGACCACCGAGAACACACGCGTCCAGTTTTCTCTGCCATGTCCAGAGCGCGCCAGCTCGCCGTGCTCGACACGCTCGCACAGACCGCGCCTCGCCTTCGTCGCCCGTGCCTGCGATCACCACCGTTCCAGGAGACCACCAGACATGCCCGTTCGCCGCCGTGCAACCAGGAGCGCCTGTGCGTCATCAAAAATGCCGTCGGTGCCGCTCAGAGCACCCGCGTGTTCCGACTAAACCACACTGCCCCTTGCCGCGCCATCAAGCCGTCGAGGACCGCCAGGAGACCGTGCACCGCCCCCTAGCCTCAGCCATGCTGTTAGCTCGATGTAACCCCGACCCCGACGAGCACTGCCCATGTCGCTCGGCTTCTCTCGCTCGCCTATAAAAGGAGGCCTTCCCCGCTCGTTTTCTTCACACTAGTTCACTTCCCACCTCTCACTGATCCTTTTCACCTCTTTCTGGAGCAAGGCGAGCTCTCCCTCGCTGAAATTTCGCCAGAGCCTGTCGCTACTGGAGGAGAAGGGCACCGTCGATTGGAGCCACCCCAGGAGGAGCTGCCAGTACTAGGAGAACCGTCGTCGACTTCGTCATTCGCCCCCATCGCCTGAGCCCCGGTGAGTCGCCCCATACCCCCCACTAGCCGCGCTAGGGTTAGCCACCGTCGTGTTCTGTTCCGACGAGGACGACGGACGTGAGCCGTTGATCCTTAGTCTAATACTAAGGTCGTAATCGCCCCATACCCCTTCGCACCCCCTGTCTCCCCTGACACATGGGGACACCACTTAACTAGCCCACACACGCGCTGTGCGCATTGGGCCGACCCAGTTAGAATTCCCGCGCGACCCAGTAGTTTGAATTTAGATTTATCTATTTAGTTTCAATCTAGTTCTAGCAGTGGATTCAAAATTCAATTCAGAGAGTTTTACAAAACCAAATAGCATGAAACCAATTTTTTAGAAAGATATGGAAATTCTTAATCCAAGCCCGTTGGATTCAAACCATTTGAAATTATAGATCACCTATGGTAAAAATAACAAGGCAGAGACTTTTCTGCATTCAAACATTTTTCAAAATTCAACCATAAATGCTTTTGAGTTGATTCCAACTCTAAAAAATCACATTTGATAAGACCCTTCTGAATATATAAATATATCTTGGTTTACTTGTAGTAATAATGGACAAGTAATAAAAGAATGTCCCATAGGCATTTCTATTCACTTTAATTAATTAAAATAAAAAGGTTAAACCTTATTAAATTGTGACACCATTTTAAATCGCATTCCCAAGTATTGAAATATGTGGTGATGACATATGTCAACATGATCCCATGTTTTAATTGGAGAATATTAAATCTTAAGTAGTTTTTTAATGAGTAGAAATTACTTTTCTAAAATAAAATAAATAAGACTATTGTCTTAATTCATGTGATGATTGTGATGATGCTATATCATCTAGTGTGAGACTTTGTGTGCTAAATAGAAGTAGTTAAGTATTGTTTGATGATTGCATACTTCGTATTTATTTATAGATGCTAGTACCGACCAAGGATACGAAGAGGAAGGAGACTACTACGAAGAGGAAGTATAGGAGAACTTCAACCACTGCACTACACAAGGCAAGCCTCACAATACAAGTTAACTTAGCAAGCTATAACTTTGCAAGTTAACACTTGCATGATAAATATGCAAACTAGATGCCTTAGGCATATGTGATTATATCCCTTTGATTATACAAAATCCCAGTTTTACTTGCAAGCTTTATTAGTTTATTTCTTTATCAAAATTCTTTGTCTACTTTTAGGTAGTGCTTGTGATATTTTGGAAATATATTATAGGTAGCATAAAGAGCACAAAACTTGGCCTAAGTTAGGTAGAACTTGATGTCATCCTGAGGCATGAGATTAGACTTAGATAAGTCACACTTGATTATCACCCCTCATTAGTGATTACCCCCAACTTTAGTGGCTAGTGCTAAGCATAAAACTTGATCGCTTTAGATGGGAATACTTGGTGAAAATGGTTATGAAAACCTTAGAATGATGAGTCATTCTACTGAAATGTTTTGACATGTGTTATTGAACACCATATGATTTTGATGATGAAAATGTTGAGGCATGAGCCTTAGCCCTTTATAAAACTGATGGTTGTGTTCGGATGCGATACCATTCCAATGTTACCGTACAACCACAATACTCGAATTTGGGTAGGGCTTGACTGAAAGTTTATATATCTTAGTATGGGTTCCCTTGCGGCCGAGGTTTGAGCTGAGGCTACCTCGTGATGATTGACCACCTGTGGAGTTCCTAAGATGACAGATGGTCATGGTTGGGAGGCCAAACTCATAGGAGAGGTGCCTATACTAGGGTGTGTAATTGAAAGGTTGGGATTGATTATCCGCATACTGAGTATGGTGAATTCAGGATTGTTCCTGACGGATGTATTGAATATTGTGGTAAAAGTGTACCACCTCTGCAAAGTGTCAAACTATTCGAATAGCCGCGTCCGTGGTTATGGCAGTTGGAGTGGCCATACTGTTCTATTGTCAGATGTTTTCAAAATTACTTGTGAAATGAATCATGACCTTGACTTGACCACAACAGGGTTGTGAAAGTGAAAGCTAAGTTCCCACTTAGGTGTTATAAAACATTAAAATAGTTTTCTTTACTTCTGAACTCAGCTAGAGATAAACCTGGCTTTTTGCAAAACAACCTAGAGCTTAGTATTCCTACTTGAACCACTTTACTTGTTAGTGATAGTTTGCGAGTACTTAAAGAGTACTCATGGCTTCGTCTCTGGCTATTCCCGTGGCCAGACTATGAGGAGGACTATCAGGAGGATGGACCGCAGGAATTCTACGATAACTAGGATCATCTCCCATCGTCAACATTGCCTGTGACTTTGAAGATGGAGCTTCGTCCACGCTACCGTTATTATATTATTCCGCTGTGTTGATTGTATTAAGACTGGATCATGAGATCCTTTATTTGTAAGACCTTTATTATGGTTTGTAATGGATGATGAACAATGGTACCAATTTGTTATGTCTCACAAAAATGGTAATCCTGGGATTGCGATGTATGGCATAACAGGCATCTGGGATTAAAAATCCGGGTGTTGACAAGTTGGTATCAAAGCCATCCTGACCATAGGAGACCCTAGTTAGAATGGACGCTTGAATCAAAAACTTAGTTTCAAAACAAAAGAAGTGAGTATTTATGAAAACCTATTCTCATTCTTATCACTTAGATTCTTTCATGAAAATTCATGTTCCTCAAAAATTCTTGCAAACCTACATAAAATTTGACACACTTGATCACTCTACTAACTTACTTATCCTACATTCTTATAGATGGACGTGAAGTATAGCAAGTTCTATCAGTTGGGCAATGGAGGAGATCTCATCTTTGAGCGTGATTTGGACCAACTCTCGGAACTTCTGGAGCGGCCGCTGCGGTGACCCAGCATACCACTGCATGGGTAGTACACTATAGTCGTTGACATGATATCCACAGAACATCATTCTGTAAATATCACATCCCTCAGAGTGGTACAACAGAAACATTGCGGGTCCATATTACAAACATTCACACATTATTATTATTACAATACCAGAAGTTCAAGACTTCCAAAGGATTCAACTTACAAACCAAAATATAAAGTGTTTTCAACGGAATTTAAAAGTAGCAACTCCAACTAGGAGTTGAGCTCAGTAGCTTATTCTATAGAGTTCATGCTACTCGGCTCCATCGGTTACTACTAACTAGGATACTTAGTTGGACTCATTGTCATCGACACCATAGCGGATTTCGTAATCCACTCCTTCAACACCTCCTAACAGGTCAGGCTCCTCGTAGAACACATCTTCTTGGCATTAGGCTGCATACATTGGCACGTCTTCGGGATCCTCAGAGTCTAAGCAAGGGATCAAAGGAAAGGATGAGTAACAGCGTTACCCAACAAGTTCATTATATGCAAGGTGGGAAGTTTGATGCTCTAACTACCACCTCGGACTATAAATCCTTGGCACTATGCAATTTTTGTAAATATTTCTTCAAAGATTGATTTTATTATAAAAAACTATGACCATCAGCCTTCACAGGTTGACCAGAACTTTCATGGAGTTCCTTTCCTGCCGCATTCGTAGCTCCTTCCCGGAACAGGGAGTAACAAGTTACAATTCTTACACTCTGCAGAGGTGCGTTACTTTACCCATGAGAGATCAACTCCTTGTTGCACAACCGGGCATAATTTCCCGTCCACAATTCCATGATGTGGGGCCTAGTAGTTGGTCCAAGCCAATCATTGCCCCCTTCGCGACCTTGCATGCCTCCTTGGTGTACACCATGCCCACATATTGAATTACGTCAATGGTTTGTACAAACCGTTAGATGCAATAACTATCGTGGGACGTTGAGGGTTCCCACCTATATGCTGCATATCCTCTATGAATTACCAATTAATATGCACGCTACGAGGATAACAGTCACGATACAGCTAACTTATCTGTCCCATTCCAAATCTCATGGCTAACGTGTGATATACGACGCTAGGATCACTGATGTCATGGGTTATTAAGTCCCTAATTGATCATCATTGTTGCAAATAGAACCATAAGTTCTATTGCTCCATTATTTCATCACTTAGGATGATATCTAAGATTTCTTTATTTGTGAAAATAATATTTTCTTTCTTTGGAGTATATATGATAACACACAATTTGCAAATACTTTGATAAAGACTCTTCAAAGGGTATGAGCAAGTGATGAACTTCCCTCGTGATGGCAAGGTAGTGAAGTCTGATGCTTGCACTGGACCTTGAGCTTCTATGTCTACAAAAACATCATTATTGCCCGGTAAGGACAATATTTAAAGAAGCAAAATGACTATGCAAAGTAATGTAATGCATTATTTAATTTTATGTGTATTCTCCCCCATTATTTAAATTATAAAAATTCTTTTTAATAATTAAGAATTTATAAATATTAATTTTTTAATAATCTTTTTTTAATATTTATTAAATATTGTATTCTTTTATTTTATTTCCTTTTATTTGAATTTTATTGATTTAATAATTCCTTTAAGAATTATCATTTAAATACCAAAAACTGTAATTAAATATTTGTTTGGTATTTTTCTAAAATACTACAATATTAATATATAATGAAAGTGATTTTTATTTATTTTTTATCAACTTTCAATAATTTTGTAAAATTCCATAAGGAATATATAGATTACAAAATTCTTAATAAAATTTATATGTCTCAAATTTTATTTCTTAATTTATTTGGATAGTTTGGATTATTATGAATCCAAAAATATTTTATTTATAATTTTTGGATTTTGATTTTATTTTCTAGAATTTATTTAAATTTAGGGGCATTTTGGTATTTTTCCATTTATTAAAACAGGCTTTAAGTGATTTGGGCTGACTGTTTGGGTTTATTGGGCCCTTGTGGCCCAGTAGGGCAAAGTCAAAACAACACCCTGAAGGGGTCTTGGCCTAACCAGCCCAACTCACCCTCTGTCTCTCTCTCGATCTCACCTCTCTTCTTCTCCTCCCCCGACCCCGTTGTCAGCGATGCCACCGCCGGCGATTCGCGCCGCCGTGGACCTTCCTGGCCGCCACCGTGGTGCATAGGGCGGTTGTCGACCCTGCTCTACCCTTTTGTCCAATTCGATTTGGACCTGGAGCCCTCCTATGGCTAGATCGATTCCGTCCCGAACCCTAGGGTTTGGGGTGGCGTTGGTGCTGACGCCGCCGCTGCTGTCGTGTGCCATGGGGGTGTTCCTCGCCTTTAGGCGTGTTGAGGGTCGGCTCCTCGGCGTGGTGTGGGTCGCAGCGCCCCCTTGAGGGTGCTCCCCGTGCCGCCGTGTTCCTCGGCCACCTCTGCTTCCTCTTCTATTCTTCAGCGAGGACCATATGTGAGTTGTTCTTCTTCCCCTCGTGTCCTCTATGCTAGGACATCATATGCTATGTGTTGATAGTGGCCACTCCTGGTTAGTGTCCTGTCCTGATTAAGATTGTTTGTTCTGCTTAGGGTTCAGACCCCTTTGTGGATTAGATATCTGATGAGTTGGATCATGTTTTGATGATCCTTAAGCATGATAAGTTGTTGTTAGTTGTGGCTTGCTGCTTATGATTAGTTGTGGTGATGCTAGTGGTTTACCAGATGATTTTATGGATTAATTTTGATATGGTTCAGATGATAAGGTTGCTCTAGAATCAATACTTGGGAATTCTAGTGGTTTAAGAGCTCACCACTGTCATTACTTGGTCAATGACAGTGATTGTTGTGTGATGCAGTCACTGTTGCTGTACCGTTGGCTGATGAATGCATATATAGCTTGAGATCTAATGGTCTCTTACAGTGATGATACATATATAGATATTTTTGGAAATGATTCCTGTGATTAGTATCAGGAAAATGATTTATATTTGGCTATGAGAGTAACTGTGAAAATTGAATGCTTAACCTGCTAATTTAGAAGCTGTTCTTGTGACACCATCTTAGTATGGCACACAAGATTAGATTCTATTACTTGGCTTGGTTTTGTTCAAGCTTTGGATTAGTTTGGCATCAGAGATAAATAGAAACTTCTTACCTTGAATCCCTAAGATCTATGATGTTGGTCTGAGGTTTAGGGATTAGACCCTTCTCTTAGTGTTACCCATGGATTGGTTCTAGTAGTGATACCAGCTATTGACTCCTGAGTCAAAGTTTGGGAAAAATGATTTGTAGGCCTGATAACTTATATGGATCCATAGAATGACATTCTAAGGTGCTACTCCTATTTAAGAGGTATGCCTAGAAGTTCAAATCTTGGCTATATTCATTCTTGAAATTTAAGTTATAGCCTAATAGCTAGGATCAATGATGTGGTTCTGAGATCCTAGTTGGATCTATATAGTTTTCTGGTTGCTTTTAGTGTTTAAAAGTTCAATGATGGATTCACCCCACTTGGGTGTTTTCTGAGAATTTGAGTATGAGACAACTCATGAATGCTTGTCTAATCTTAGACAGAGAAATCATGTGATGATCTTTTCTACTCACCACTCTTGGTTGTTGTTGGGGTTGCAAGTTGCTGATCTTGTGGCTAGCTTGATCTGGTGATCCTCCTGGTACTTCCAGTTCTTGGACTTGTCCTTGATCTATCTCTCCACCTCCTAGTCCTGGTGGCTTGATATTGTCCTTGCTATCCACCTGATCTACCCCCTCCTTATGTCACCATCTTGGTGAGATGATCAAGGTTGTGATTGGTGTGATCTTGCTTGGCTTTGATTTGGTTTAGTTGTTGGGCTGCTGTGCTCGGTGTGTATGAAGCAGGAAATGGTGTGGGGATGCCACCCACGGCTGTGCTGATAGTTTTGTGTGTGTGGAGATGTTGTTGTTGTGCTGACATCACACACCATGCCGTTTGGTGTGTGTGCTGCTTGTGTGCCTGCTGCACCATGTGGATATGCTCTGGATATGGAAGTTACTTTTATCTACTTACTAGTTTGGTGAAACTTGCCCCTCCTTGTTGTTTGGAGTTATTTGACTTCTGGCTTAAATTATGAAAGATTCAGTTCTTTCATATTGGTGAAATTTGCCCCTTTAAAAGATTACTCAATGATGAACTTTGAACATTGCACCTCACTGTCAATTGTGAGAGTAAACATTTTTTTAACCCTTAACTTTCTTTCTTTTTGTTTGTGTTTGTTTTGTAGGTACCAGACTTGAAGATCCAAGACTTTAGTTTAGGTTTTCTTTTCTTTTATAGAATAGTCACATGTAATATTTCTTTTATTCCTTTGTATTTTTTATTTTATTCTTTTGTAATAAAGATTGTACTATTATTCAATATATAAAGATTATTCTTTTGTTTCATTTACTACTGTAAAGATTCCTAATAAGTTACATTTTTTAACTCATTTATTGAATAAAGTTATAAAATAAATATTCATTTTATTGATTAATTTATTTCATTTAAAGTTTGATTTATTAATTATTAACTCTTGATTAAATCAAATCACTCAAACTTAATTCTAATCCTTCTACATTATAAATCCAACACTCAATTTTAAATTCAAATTTCATTTCCCAAAACACACTCATCCACAAATATCATATCAAAGTCTATAACAATCATCCTTCAAGGCTATACTTAATCTCAAAGTATGAAAGAAACTTTGATCACTTTAGGTTTTTATTTGGCGAAAAAGATTACCCACATTTTTACAAATGAATGCATGAAGTTTCACAGATTCCTAAATCTACCCTTCGTTGGTTCCTAAATGCTGGGATGTTACACCCGCACCCCGAGTTCTTCAGAGCCCAGCTCAACGATCAAGAAGGAGGAGAATTACAATGGCTGATCGTTGCAAGTCTCAGAGGGTAGATTGAAGCCCCCACCTCAGAGGGAATCCAGTTCACCTTAAGAGATAACAACTGGCTAGATGGACTCGCCAAGGCCACACAGGAAGCTCTTGCCCGTCTGTGTGGGCAAAGCATCAATCAGATCAAGGGCACGCGCTTTGAGTATTACCCAAGGTGTGATGCTATGGGACATCCATTGGAGGCACCATATCACCCGGAGCTGAAGCATCAAGTGGACCATCTCAGCTTCATGATGTATGACAGGCAAAAGGAGTTGGACAATGCCCGCTCCTACGCCAACCACAACTACGCCATCACAGTCAAGAAGGACCAGACCATCGCCATGCTTGTGAAGGATTGCCAGTCTCGTCACCGCCAGCTTGACAAGAAGGATCGCATTATTGCCCGCCTTCGTCACAGAGTGACAGACTTGGAGGAGACCATCCACGAGCGGGACATGCAGCTTGAGGAAAGGGAGAATGCATGGGAACATATCCGTGGAGACCCATACTCTTACCTCAGTGACGATGATGACTTCCTGGAGGATCAAGCCATGGACTTCTTCAGAGATGATGATGACTCCGCCTTCATTGATTATGTGATGATGATGAAGCCACCGATTCCGTGGAGTAGTAGCACTTGAGCACTAGCGTTAGTGAAGTTGTATCCGGTCCCATTGTATCGTAGTTTCGTAGAATGGTTCTTAAAACCATCTGTTTCCTTGTTGTGGTGTGTGTTTGTATTGTGTGCTATGAATGAATGAAAAGCAAGTTGCTAGAAAAACCTGAGTCAAACTCACAGTTTAAAAACTTTTAAAAAACAAACCCCTGAACCTTAGAAAATTTCCCTCTTTTCTCATGATCTATCTCAATCTTCAGATGCCTCACGGAGGAATCAGTTCATCCCCGGACCCAATGCTGCAAATCTTGCAAATGTTGGTTTTGGCCTGCGAAGCTGAAAGAGCCGAACGTCAAGCCAACTTAGCCACCCTTCAACGCATAGCTCAAATGGGCAGCAACAACCAAGGCCATGGAAACCAGGACAACCATGGATCCAAGCTCAAGAACTTTCAGAACACCAATCCACCCATCTTTAGTAAGTCTGAAGAACCATTAGATGCGGATGATTGGTTGTAGACTATGGAGAACAACTTAGAAGTCGCAGGAGTGGAGGCCAATGAGAAAGTACTGTTTGCCACCCACTATCTGGCATGAGATGCAAGAGCTTGGTGGAACAACGTTCGCGCCATGAATGGAGGACAGATGATGACTTGGGATGAATTCAAACTCAAGTTCAGCAGAACCCATGTGCCACCGGGTTTAATCAAGAGGATGAGAGATGAATTCAGAGAATTGAAGTAAGGGAGCATGATAGTAGTTGAGTACCGTGACAAATTTCTGTCATTAGCTAGGTATGCACCCGATGAGATTGACACTGAAGCCAAGAAGGAGAGATTCTTGAATGGTATGCATGATGAGATGTAGACAATGTTAGTCAACATCCAATTTGCTGACATTGAAGCCTCAGCGGATTCTGCAATCTAGATGGAAGGCAAGATCAACCAAGCCAATAAGAATCGCAAGCGCCGAATGATGCATCAACCAGGAACCCACCATACCCCAAAGTATCGCCCCAACCCGTCTGCAGGATTTGCCCAAAGAAACAATAGAATACCGATGAACCGTCCAACCTATCCCAACCATGGAGGAGGAAACCCAAGGCCCGGAGGAAACCACAACAACAACCCCGGCAACCCCAACAATTTCAACCATGCACCGCCCAAGTTCAACAACAACAATGTCGCCAACAACACCAATACTGCCCCAATGACTAGAAGCAATGTTGTGTCTGTTGCAGGAAAGGACAAGTCTCAGGTGACTTGTTATGAATGTGGAACCAAGGGTCACTACTCCAATGAGTGCCCCTAGAAGCTTGCAGCAGCCCCCAATGTGAATGCCCCAGCTCAGCAGTAGCGTCGTGTTCAGCCTGGAAGAAGATTTGCCCCAGGGAATTCGTTCAACCGCAACGGCCGTCTGTTTCACATGAATGCTAAAGAATCCCAAGAAGCGCCAGATGTTGTGCTGGGTATGTTTTCTGTTAACTCGGTACTTGCAAGAGTGTTGTTTGATTCTGGAGCATCGCACTCGTTTGTTACAGAAGAATTTGCATGCACTAGTAAGATTCAACCAACAAAATTGAAGCATGTTATGATAGTTCAAATACCTGGTTCAACCACCAAATCTAGACAAATTTTCAAGGCCGTACCTATCAGAATCCATGGCATAGATTTTTATGCTAATCTAATTGTACTTGGAACCAAAGGTTTGGAAGTAGTACTAGGAATGGATTGGCTGTCGAAACATAAATGATTAATCGACTGTTGATGACTCCTTGGTGGCGCCATAGAACTTGGTGCTTGATGTGGAGTCTTGTTGGGAACCCCAAGAGCAAGGTGTGAAGAGCACAACAGCAAGTCTTCCCTCAGTTGAGACCGAGGTTATCAAACCAGTAGGAGGAAGGAAACGTCACATAGGTGTTGCAAGCAACGCGGAGACCTGCACAACACAAACTCAAAACTTTGCCCCAACGAATCAGTGAGGTTGTCAAGCTCACCGGTTTGGTGTAACAAAGGATTAAACGTATGGTGTGGAAGGTAATGGTTTGCAGCAAGTAAACAGGTAACAGTGGAATATGTATCAATGGTAAAGATTGGACCGGGGTCCATAGTTCACTAGAGGTGCTCTCCTTAGATAAACAACATGGCATGAAGGGTAAACAAATTACAGCGAGGCAATTGACAGGAACTGAGCAAGGCATAACAATGCAATTACTAGCCAGAAAGATCCTATGAGGTTGATTGGGCAATACAACAATATACATAGACCATCACCCAACTGCATCTATGACTAGAAGTCCACCTTCAGGTTATCATCCGAACCCCCTCTAGTATTAAGTTGCAAGCAACAGACAACTGCTTTAAGCAAAGTGTGTAAGGTAAATAGTCCACATGTTCCATGAACAAGAGACCGTTGTTTTCTCCCTAGTAGCAACAACACATCTACAACCTAAGAGATTTCTGTCACTTCCCTTGGAAACTAGAGGCATGAACCCACTATCGAGCATAAATACCCCCTCTTGGATTGATAGGGCAAAGGTGTCCGATCTTTCGATGAGATGGTGATAGTCATTTTGGTGGAGTTAGGGCTTGACGATCCGACTACACGTGCGAGCACGAGCGCCAATGCAATCGCTAGGCCAATCTTCTGGAGGTTACCGATTGTTATGGGGTAACCCCTTGGGGTGGCCCGATCTTTCACGAATCTCCACGGGAAACGAGGGGAAAGCGGTGAACAGGGGAGAGGGGGATGAAAACCACGAACACACGCACACAAATCACAATACACGCCGATAACTCACGCCAGTGGCAACCGGTCCAACATAATCCCTAGGATCGGTGTTGGGCGAATCTCTCTCTCCACGACCAACAACGGGGGCGAGATGCTTGGTGAGATCTTGACGACTTGGGGGCGAGAAACCGAGAACCCAAGGCCTTGTACAACTTGAACGCACTAGGCAAGATCCAAGAGGTTGCGGATAATAGGGTGCCCCTTGGTAGGAGCATGAGACCAATAGATGAAAGATCCACAAAGGGGTGTCCTCAATCTATTATTATCCAAGTCTAGGGTTTACAATAGAGGGTGGGGGCTATTTATAGGCCAGCCACATAAACAGGGGTAGTTTAGGAACAAAATGGAGAAATATAGAGAGGGTTACAGGGCGCTGGGCCGACTTAACACGATCTGGTTCACGCACGTCCGGTAGTACCGGACTATCTACCGGTAGTACCGGTCTCAACCAGTAGTACCGCTTCCGGGTCCGGTAGTACCGCTTGCAGCCCTGGGACTTCCGTTGGCGTCTTTAGTGGGGAGCGATAGTAGGGGGCGGTAGTGCCACGGACCGGTAGTACCGGTTCCAGATCCGGTAGTACCGCTGGAGACAGAGAGTATTTGGCTTTGGCGTCATCTGTCGGGAGCGGTAGTAGGGGCGGTAGTGCCGCTGGGCGGTAGTACCGGCCGCCAGATCCGGTAGTACCGCTGGTGACAGAGAGCATTTGGCTTCTTTCGCTGGTGCTCCTCCGTTCACTGGGTCCTTCTCTTCGTACCTGATGATGCACAAGGTATGCGTATGAAGTAGCAGGCCATCCAAGGGTGTATCGAAGTCACACAAGGAAAGGAGCGAGTTCACCTTAGCTTGTAGGAGTTTGGCTCGGGCGCGAGTCATGGGTCCACTTGGGGAGCTCGTGGGAGTAGATGTAGTAGCGTTCGTAGGACGGGCTGCATCAGCTCCCCCCCCTTGGGAAAGAGTCGTCCTCGACTCTTCAACCTTCTCAATTTCATCTTCTCCATGGTAGGGTGAGAGGTCCTTGACATTGAATGTCGAGCTCACAAGATACTTTGGTGTTGGGATATCGATGATGTAGGCGTTGTTGTTGATCCTCTTTAGCACTTTGAATGGTCCATCACCTCTTGTCTTGAGTTTGGAGTCGCGTTCCTTGGGGAAGCGGTCTTTACTTAAGTGTATCCACACAACGTCGCCTTCTTCAAAGATCATCTCTTTCTTGTTCTTGTTTAGCCTTGATGCTTGGTGAAGGACTTGTTGCTCAATCGTAGCTCTTGTGTCTTCATGGAGTTTCTTCATTGTTTGGGCACACTTGACAACGTCCATATTGGCACGTTCATGAAGCGGGAGTGGAAGGATATCGAGCGCGGTGAGAGGCTCGAAGCCATAGACGATCATGAACGGGCTCCTCATGGTGGTGGAGTGCTTGGCGCGGTTGTAGGCGAACTCGGCGTGTGGAATACATTCCTCCCCGTCTTTAAGGTTCTTCTTTATCAACACCCGGAGGAGTGTGCCAAGGCTTCGATTGACGACCTCGGTTTGTCCATCGGTTTGAGGGTGCGAGGCGGACGATAAGAGGAGCTTGATGCCGAGCTTGGCCATGAGAGTCTTCCAGAAGTAGCTCATGAATTTGACGTCGCGGTCGGAGACGATTGTTCGTGGTACACCGTGTAGCCGAATTATTTCCCTGAAAAACAAATTTGCTACATGTGAAGCATCATCGGTCTTATGGCACGGAATGAAGTGTGCCATTTTTGAAAAGCGATCCACTACCACAAATATAGAATCATGTCCATGTTTAGATATAGGCAAGCCTAACACAAAGTCCATGCTAATGTCCGACCAAGGTGCATGAGGAATAGGCAATGGCATATAAAGACCAAAGGGGTTAGACTTAGACTTATCTTGGATACATGTAGTGCATCGTTGGACGTGGCGCTCCACGTCGCGTTTCATCTTTGGCCAAAAGTAGTGAGTGGATAGCATGTCATACGTCTTGTCATGGCCAAAGTGACCCATAAGGCCTCCACCATGGGACTCTTGAAGAAGCAAAATTTGGAGAGACGACTTCGGAATGCAAAGCTTGTTTTGTTTGAAAAGAAAACCCTTATGCAAATAGAAATCATCAATCCCTTTGTCTATTGAACATCTTGCAAAAATTGGTCCAAAGAAAGGGTCGGACGCGTACAAAGATTTGATGTCATCAAGACCCAAGACATTAACTTCGAGCCGCGTAAGAAGGTTTGTGTTTTTGCGAGACAAGGCGTCCGCAACCACATTTTCTTTGCCCTTCTTGTATTTGACAATGTAAGGAAAAGACTCCATGAACTCAACCCATTTGGCGTGCCTTTTACTCAAATTGGCTTGGCCCTTAAGATACTTCAACGACTCATGGTCGGAATGAATGATAAATTCTTTGGGCCAAAGATAGTGTTGCCACACTTGAAGGACACGAACCAAGGCAAAAAGTTATTTGTCATAAATGGGATAGTTAAGGCGTGCGCCATCAAGTTTCTCACTATGGTATGCAATAGGACGCCCATTTTGCATAAGGACGCCTCCAATGCCAATACCACTAGCGTCACATTCAATCTCAAAGGTTTTTGTGAAATCCGGTAATGCAAGAAGTGGTGCTTCGGTGAGCCTCGTTTTGAGCTCATCAAAAGCCTTTTGTTGTGCTTTTCCCCAAACGAATGTGACATTTTTCTTGGTCAATTCGTTGAGGGGGAAAGCAATGGTAGAAAAGTCTTTCACAAAGCGACGGTAAAAGCCAGCCAACCCATGAAAACTACGAAGTTCACTAACATTGGTAGGGATGGGCCAATCTCGTATGTCCTTAACTTTTGAGACATCAACTTCAATGCCATTAGAAGACACAACAAAACCAAGGAAAATCAGCTTGTCTTTTGCAAAAGTGCACTTTGGGAGATTAGCATAAAGCTTTTCATGACGAAGGATTTGAAGGACCTCCTTAACATGAGTAACATGCTCCTCTAGTGACTTGCTATAGACAAGGATGTCATCAAAGTAAACAACGACACTCTTCCCAATGAGAGATCTCAAAATATGGTTCATGAGGCGCATGAAGGTAGATGGGGCATTTGATAAGCCAAAAGGCATAACCAACCATTCATAGGCCCCCTTCTTTTCAGCTTCTTGGCCAGCTTATCCCAGAAGCTACCCTCGCCCAGCTTCTCCTAGAATCTCATTTGCCAAAATCGTTAATACTTTTAAATTGACATTGAAACTATTAGTTAAGAAGTTTGAACAAATTTTGAAGATGAGATTCTGGGAGAAGCTGGTCGAGGGTAGCTTCTGAGAGAAGCTGGCCAAGAAGCTGAAAAGAAGGGGGCCATAGAGACCAAGCTTGGTCTTGAAGGCGGTTTTCCACTCATCACCTTCGGCCATGCGAATTTGATGGTAACCACTATGAAGATCAATTTTCAAAAATATAGTGGCTCCACATAACTCATCAAGCATGTCATCAAGACGCGGTATAGGATGTCGATAACGCACGGTGATAGCATTGATTGGACGGCAGTCCATGCATAACCGCAACGTATCATCCGTTTTTGGAACTAGAATAACGGGGACCGCGCTTGGGCTAGTGCTTACTTGGATCAAACCTTTGGAGACGAGTTGGTTGATTTGTCGTTCTATATCCTTCGTCTCTTCCGGGTTTGTGCGATACGCGGCGCGGTTTGGGAGTGGGGCGTCGGGTATGAGGTCGATGCGGTGCTCAATTCCACGAAGAGGAGGTAGGCCATGAGGAAGCTCTTCGGGAAATACATCGTGGAATTCCTGCAAAATAGCCATCAAAGAAGGAGGAACATTTGTCAAGTCATTAGTTCCTTGCGCTAGTCCCTTGCAAACAAGGACATAGTGCAAGATGGATGGGTTGTTCCGCACTTCTCTCATCTCACTTTTGGTGGCAAGAAGAACACTCTTAGTTTTTCCACTCGAGGTTGGCTTGTGGTATTCACTCACTATAGTGTGGTTCTCTCGCTCACCACTCTTCTCACAAGGTGTTTTTGTGTATTGCGCCCTCGCTAAAGCCTTTGCATTATCCGCAATTATTTGGCTAGGAGTCATTGGTTGCAACACACAAGTTTTTTCAAGCCATTTGAAGGTATAAGTGTTTGAGTGACCATCATGCAAAGCACGCTTGTCATATTGCCACGGCCTTCCGAGCAACATATGGCAAACCGTCATTGGTACCACGTCACATTCCACCGTGTCCTTGTAGGGTCCAATTGAGAATGTTACCGAGACGGTGTGCCTGATTTTGATGGACCCTTGGTCACTTAGCCATTGTATATGGTAGGGGTGTTTATGCGGATGGAGGGTGAGGTTGAGTTTCTCACACAATTCCGTGCTTGCAAGATTGTGGCAACTCCCTCCATCGATGACAACTTTGATGGACGTCCCATTGATACCGGCACGAGTTTGGAAGATGTTTGATCGTTGGTCTTCATTCTCATTGACTTGAGTAGTTAAGACCCTTGTGACCACAAGCGATGGACTTGCGTCATGCTCACACACAAGTAGTTCTTGGTCCTCTTCCAAATGTTTCCTTGCCAATGCTTCCTTGACCCTTGCATCAAACTCATCTTCACTCAAGTATTCTTCGTCGCCATTATCATGGATGAACAAAACTTTCTTGTTCCCACATGCGGCCGACTTGTGTCCTTTGCCTCCACACTTGTAGCACTCACCATTGAATGGTTGATCATCCCTTGTGTATTTGCCACTTGGGGGCTGTTTTCCTTGAGGGAGTGTTGGCTTGAAGGGAAACTTGGTGGTACTTGAGGAGCTTCCATTTGGTGTTGTTGGAGTAGTGGTTAAGGCTTGCTTGTATGTGAAGTACGTCTTTGGCTTGTTGTACTTGATGTCCTCTTGCACTTGACGCTTGGCCTTGGATGCGATGTGCACAAGCTCAACCATGTTGTTGTACTTTTGGAACTCGGCGATGCGCTTGATTGGATGGTTCAAGCCATTGAGGAAACATGCCATTGTTTGCTCATCACGCTCTTCAATGTTGGCACGGATCATGTTGAGCTCCATTTGCTTGAAGTACTCTTCCACGGTCTTTGTCCCTTGACTAAGCGTTTGAAGCTTGTTGAAGAGGTCACGCGTGTAGTGCGAAGGAACAAAGCGGGATCTCATATGGGCCTTCATATCTTGCCAAGTTGAGATTGAAGGCTCTTCTTTTGCTTCACGAGCGAGTTGGACTTGTTCCCACCAAAGGTTGGCATACTCATCAAACTCGAGGGATGCCATGGCCATCATCTTCTCATTGCTATAGTTGTGCATGCGGAAGATCTTGTCAACCTTGAGTTCCCACGAGATATATTCTTCGGGTTCATTGGAACCGGTGAACTCGGGCATGGTGAATTTGAGCTTGCCGAAAGTTTCTTCTCCATTGCGGTTCCGGTGGCGGCGGTTGCCATGATTTTGGCGGTCATCATCATCATCCGAGCTCTCATGTCTTGCTTGGTGATGGTTGCATTGCCCTTGCGGTTGTTGAGGTGCCGCGTTTGGTGGTGGAACTTGGTTTTGACGACGAGCTTGGGGAGCTTGCTCATGTTGTTGGCGGGGTTGAGGACGAGGAGGAGGTTGTTGATCCTCACGACGAGCTTGGGGAGCTTGCTCTTGTTCTTGTCGTGGTTGATGCCGAGGAGCATTGCTTGCGCCATGTGGCGAGGAGGCCGTCGAGCCGCATGCGCAATGGGCTGCTCTCTTTCTTCTTGATGTGGAGGAGGCTCGTCATGATGATCATGTTGTCGATGTTGACGTTCATGTCGATGATGACGCCTTGGTGGATCTTCGAGTGCTTCACGCCGACGACGATCTTGTTCTTCCACTTCGGATGCTTCACTTGTTGTTGAGAGAACATGTCGACGACAATGTGCTTGGTGGTCCATGTGAGGTTGTTCTTGTTGAATCACAAGTGCCCTTGGTTATGGCCGGTCCGCTTCACGTCTTGGAGGTCTTGCGGAGAGGTCACCATCATAGCTTGACGTTGCGGCGTGTCGCAGAGATGGTACCGCTTGTGAAGAGCTCATGGATTGAAGGACGGGTCCATCCCGGTGCCTTGAAGCGTGACGGCGAGGTGCACTTGATTCACTTGAGGAGTGCCGAGATGAGCCAGAATCGCACGAGCATGGCCTTGCTAGCCCATCAATGAGGCGTTGAAGCTTCTCATCCGTTGAGGCAAGGGCGCAACCAAGAGCTTCATTTTGATGACCGAGGTTGTGTTGCATGGCATGCATTTGGCCTCGGACTTCTTCGAAGCGGTTGTCGATGTTCTTGAATTCCACGCGGGCTTCGCTAAATTGTTCATATTGGCGCCGCTCAAGAGCTTCACAACGGTAGTTGAATTCTCCTCGGACCTTCCAATGATCCCACCTTGTCATGTATTGTCTGTCGTCCTTCGGAGGTGGTGGTGGTTGGGACGGCTCGCCATTCCTATCCATTATGCAAAGCCGACAAGGGTTGTATATGAAGAATAAGGGTGCGTAGAGTTTGCCTTTTACCTCACCTTGGAGATTATATCAAACCAATTGCCACACAAATGAGCGAACAACGTGCAAAGTGAAATGGCAAAGAAACTCACACACAAATATGCTACAACTCTCAAAAGCTTTTGGTGGAAGGTTAGGATTGTGGGCCAAAGATCAAAAGCAAGGATACGATCTACAAAAACACGGAAGAACGCACACGTGGAGAATAACGGGGTTAGCACGACTATGAAAATGAGCACAAAAGGTCCTAACGAAGACTACGCTAAGTTGTCGTGCCAACTCAAGGAGAGACCACAACTCGTTTGCCAAAAGAGGATAAGCAATAGATTTGTGCACTTGCCTTGGTGCGCTCTTTCCTCTCTCTTTTTGGCTTACAAGCTTGGTATTCTCTTTGTATTGGGAGACTATGTATATTTTCTATTTTTCTTTTGTTTTTTTGATTCTTTTCCTTTTTCTCCCTTTCTATGCTACTATGTTAACTTTTGTATTTGGCCTCACACTCTCACTTTCCGAAGGCAAGTGCACAATGCTTAGACAAACACAAAATGAGTTGCTCTCATAGGATAGATACACACAAAGGAAGATATGGGGCTGTCAAAGTGGCGCAAGTTATACCTTTGGTATTGTTGACGACTTGCAACCGTTGGTGGGGGGGATGTTCGAGTGTCGTGGTGTCGTTGAGCGCGTGGTGACTTTGATGCGGAAGCTTTTGTTAAAATGGCGACAAACACGTGAAACACGAACAAGGTAAAGAGGATAATCAGCAAACGAGGTTGAGGCGCCAACGATAAGAAGAAAACTGTCTGTGTCGTGCGGTAGTACTGCCAGGCACGGCCGGTAGTACCGGTGGGCGGTAGTACTGCTTGTGCGACCGGTAGTACAGCCGGATGCAGAAACAAGATCAACTTGACAAAATCCTCGAATTCGTGGTAATCTGACCGAAAGGCTGGGCTAGGAACATAAAAGGCTATAGATTGACTCCAAAAGAAACAGATCTATGGACCAAAACCACGAAAAACTCACCAAATCCAAAGATCGATCCGAAGGAAAATTGGGGCTCTTTTTGGTGGGATTTTCGATTTTAAGGGGATAGAAGAAAAATTGGGGGGAAATTCGTGATCAACCTTGCTCTTGATACCAATATGTTATGGGGTAACCCCTTGGGGTGGCCCGATCTTTCACGAATCTCCACGGGAAACGAGGGGAAAGCGGTGAACGGGGGGAGAGGGGGATGAAAACCACGAACACACGCATGCAAATCACGATACACGCTGATAACTCACGCCGGTGGCAACCGGTCCAACATAATCCCTAGGATCGGTGTTGGGCGAAGCTCTCTCTCCACGACCAATAGCGGGGGCGAGATGCTTGGTGAGATCTTGACGACTTGGGGGCGAGAAACCGAGAACCCAAGGCCTTGTACAACTTGAACGCACTAGGCAGGACCCAAGAGGTTGCGGATAATAGGGTGCCCCTTGGTAGGAGCATGAGACCAATAGATGAAAGATCCACAAAGGGGTGTCCTCAGTCTAGTATGATCCAAGTCTAGGGTTTACAATAGAGAGTGGGGGCTATTTATAGGCCAGACACATAAACAGGGGTAGTTTAGGAACAAAATGGCGAAATATAGAGAGGGTTACAGGGCGCTGGGCCGACTTAACACGATCTGGTTCACGCACGTCCGGTAGTACCGGCCTATCTACCGGTAGTACCGGTCTCAACCGGTAGTACCGCTTCCGGGTCCGGTAGTACCGCTTGCAGCCCTGGGACTTCCGTTGGCATCTTCAGTGGGCAGCGGTAGTAGGGGGCGGTAGTGCCGCGAACCGGTAGTACCGGTTCCAGATCCGGTAGTACCTCTAGAGACAGAGAGTATTTGGCTTCTGTTGGCGTCGTCTGTCGGGAGCGGTAGTAGGGGGCGGTAGTGCCGCTGGGCGGTAGTACCGGCCGCCAGATCCGGTAGTACCGTTGGTGATAGAGAGCATTTGGCTTCTTCTGCTGGTGCTCCTCCGTTCACTGGGTCCTTCTCTTCGTACCTGATGATGCACAAGGTATGCGTATGAAGTAGCAGGCCATCCAAGGGTGTATCGAAGTCACACAAGGAAAGGAGCGAGTTCACCTTAGCCTGTAGGAGTTTGGCTCGGGCGCGAGTCATGGGTCCACTTGGGGAGCTCGTGGGAGTAGATGTAGTAGCGTTCGTAGGACGGGCTGCATCACCGATCCTGCGGGAACACGATCAGCCTGACCAGCGAGGGTCTTAATTCCTACCTGAAATCGAGAACAAGTAAGAACTAATATTGCAATCAAGATATTGCGGATTAAGATAAAAGCTTTATTGAAAAGGTGGGATCCTGTATAGGTGCGAAGTACAAGAGGCCTCTGCGACGCTCGAGCCTTGGCGAAGTTGCTATGATGGCTAACTTAATGTCTAAACAAAATCCGAGTCTATGGTGACGGCTATGGGGAGTATTTAAGGAGGAAAAGGTGGGGTTTCGGCCAGCCATAGAAGTGGTGGCCGAATCCAACCCTAGAAGTCCTTCTCTCCTCAAATACGGACTCTAAAAAGTGGCTATTTAAAATCCTGCGAAAATTACATGGGCCTGGCCCAAAATAAAGGTGTCGTGGCACCATATTAAGCTATGGACGAATTTGTGAAGTATTAATCTTGAATATTTCGTCGAAGCCTTGTTTCTTCATTATGGTGGCCTCAAAGTTCTGAAATCTCCATTCGTGGCCTTCTCTTGGATCATCACATGCTTGCTGCCATCTCCATGCATGGCCATGCTCCAATGCTTGTCCCTCTCATCCATGCTTGGTCCATCATTCCTAAGAGTAAGAAATACATCTGATTTAGGCAGCATCATATTCTCATGTATGTGAGGAATAGTTCCAAGAAACGAAAGTACCTGATAGTTAAGTTGTTTGGCACAAGATCTTGTGATAGGTCCTTGTATGTGTGTAGCTGTAGGTACAACGGTTGTATCAATAGATGGGATGTCCACATCATGCTTCCCTTCTTGAATTGAAGGTGTCCTCGACGCAATCTCATCTTCCTCACCAAAGTAAGACTTCAAATCTGCAATGTTAAACGTAGGACTAACCGTACTAAAGTCCGCAGGCAACTCAAGTTTATATGCATTATCGTTTATTTTCTCTAACACCTTAAAGGGACCAGCAACACGCGGCATTAACTTAGACTTGCGTAAATCAGGAAAACGATCTTTACGCAAATGTAACCAAACAAGATCTCCAACATCAAACACAACATGCTTTCTCCCTTTATCCCCAGCAAGTTTATACTTAACATTCATGTGTTCTATGTTATCTTTAGTAGTCTTATGCAAGTTTAGTATCATGTCAGCTCGTTGTAGCATCCAAATTATTTTGCACCGAAGAAGGTAAAGGCAATAAATCAATAGGTGCGCGAGGAACAAAACCATACACGATCTCAAACGGGCACATCTTTGTGGTAGAATGCAGCGAACGATTATAAGCAAATTCTATATGAGGTAAACACTCTTCCCACAATTTTAAGTTTTTCTTTAAAACAGCCCGCAACATAGTAGACAAAGTTATATTTACTACTTCAGTTTGTCCATCAGTTTGGGGATGACATGTAGTACTAAACAACAATTTAGTCTCCAACTTAGCCCATAAACATCTCAAAAGTGGCTAAGAAGTTTAGTATCACGATCAGAAACAATAGTATTTGGCACACCATGTAAATGAACAATTTCACGAAAGAACAAATCAGCAATATGCGCAGCATCATCCGTTTTATGACAAGGAATAAAGTGTGCCATCTTAGAAAACCGATCCACAACAACAAAAATACTATCCCTCCCCTTCTGAGTGTGTGGCAATCCCAAAACAAAGTCCATAGAAATATCCTCCCAAGGAACACTAGGAACAAGAAGAGGCATATATAAACCATGTGGATTAAGGCGAGACTTAGCTTTTTGACAAGTAGTGCAGCATGCCACAAATCTCTCAACATCTCGACGCATACGTGGCCAAAAGAAGTGTGCAACAAGAACATCCTCCGTTTTCTTGACACCAAAGTGTCCCATCAATCCTCCTCCATGCGCCTCCTGTAACAACAAAAGACGAATAGAACTATCTGGAATGCATAGTTTGTTAGCACGGAACACAAATCTATCATTGAAGACGAACTTGTTCCATGTTCTACCATCTCTACAATTCTGCAACACATCTTTAAATTCAGCATCATGCACGTATTGTTCCTTAATAGTTTCCAATCCAAATATTTTGAAGTCAAGTTGAGATAACATAGTATAACGGCGCGATAAAGCATCAGCAATAATATTATCTTTACCCTTTTTGTGTTTGATAACATAAGGAAAAGACTCAATAAATTCAACCCACTTTGCATGACGATGATTCAACTTAGCTTGACTACGAATATGCTCCAAAGATTCATGATCAGAATGTATAACAAATTCTTTAGGCCATAAATAATGTTGCCAAGTTTCTAATGTCCGAACCAACGCATAGAATTCTTTATCATAAGTAGAATAGTTCAGACTAGACCCACTCAATTTCTCACTAAAATATGCAACATGTTTTCCCTCTTGTAATAACACACCTCCCAAACCAATTCCACTAGCATCACATTCAAGCTCAAAAGTCTTATTAAAATCAGGAAGTTGGAGTAAGGGAGCATGTGTGAGCTTATCTTTCAATATGACGAAGGCCTGTTGTTGTGCATCACCCCAAACAAAGGGCACATCCTTCTTGGTAAGTTCATTCAGCGGCACGGCAATTGATCCAAAGTCTTTGACAAAGCGCCTATAAAAACCAGCGAGGCCAAGAAAACTCCTCACTTGTGTGACCGTCTTGGGCTGCGGCCAATTCTCAATAGCTTCAATCTTGGCTGGATCCACTTCAATACCCTGTGATGTAACAACATAGCCAAGAAACGCAACTCGATTGGTGCAAAAGGTGCACTCTCAAGATTACCAAACAGACGTGCATCACGTAAAGCATTGAAAACAGCACGTAAATGGTCCAAATGATCCTCTAAAGATTTGCTATAAATCAGAATATCATCAAAGTAGACTACCACAAAACGTCCAATGAAAGCACGTAAAACTTCGTTCATTAATCTCATGAAAGTGCTGGGTGCATTAGTTAAACCAAACGGCATCACTAACCACTCATACAAACCGAACTTAGTTTTAAATGTTGTTTTCCATTCATCTCCCAATTTCATACGAATCTGGTGGTAACCACTACGCAAATCAACTTTAGAAAACATGGTAGATCCACTCAATTCATCAAGCATGTCATCCAAACGTGGAATAGGATGACGATATCAAATAGTAATATTATTGATAGCTCTACAATCAGTACACATGCGCGAAGAACCATCTTTCTTAGGTACCAAAATAATAGGAACAACACAGGGGCTAAGGGACTCACGAATATGATCTCTATCGAGTAGTTCCTGAATTTGGCGTTGTATCTCCTTTGTCTCCTCTGGATTGGTTCTATATGGCGCGCGGTTGGGCAACGTAGCACCAGGAATTAGATCAATTTGGTGCTCAATTCCTTTAATAGGAGGTAGTCCTGGTGGCAGCTCAACGGGAAAAACGTCCTCATATTCCTGCAAAAGGTTATCAATAATGGGTGGCAAAGAAGGAGGCATATCCTCAAATGAAAACAAAACCTCTTTGCAGACAATTGCATAACATTGAGTATTGTTTACATCTAGTTCAACAATATCAATTTTATTTGCAAGCATACATGGACTCTTCAAACGAATTTCAGTAGCATGTTTAGAATTAGATTTAGTGTTCTTTGGTGGTACAAAATCTGCAGCAACAATCTGATTCTCACTTTTATTTTTCTCCTCAGTTTTAGCTCTACTAGCTCTAGCAAGATCATCTTTTAAAATCTGTTCGGGAGTCATAGGTTTTAGACCAATTTTCTTTCCGTCATGCATAAGAGAATAGTGATTAGTTTTTCCATTATGAACATATTCTCTATCAAATTGCCATGGTCTACCAAGTAACAAAGAACAAGCTTGCATAGGTACAACATCACAATCAACAAAATCAGAATATGTACCAATAGTAAAATGCACGCGTACCGTTCTTGTTACCTTGATCTTGCGAGAACTCTCAAACCATTGGATGTAATATGAATGTGTGCGTTGTCTTGTTGGAAGTGCAAGCTTCTCTACCATGTCAACACTAGCCAGATTATTACAACTCCCTCCATCAATGATGATCCTTATAGCTCTTTCCTTGATAACACCACGTGTTTGGAACATGTTGTGACGTTGATCTTGCTCAGATTTGCTCAATTGCACACTCAACACACGTTGTGTAATTAAGCTCTTGTATTGATCACCAGTTTCAGCTCCCATTACCTCTGTCTCTTCATCAGAATCACAATTGTCTCCATCTCTAGCAGATATAAGGGCTAAGGTATCTTCATCAAAGTCACTTGCTGAATCATATTGACCATCATCACGCGCCATCATGAAACGTTGTGTTGTGCATTGTCTCTCAATATGACCAAAATCCCAGCACTTGCGGCATTGTATATCCTTTGTTTTACCCGTGGAAGCCATAGAAGATGCACTACGAGCAGGAGCATTGGATGATGGTGGAGGAGCAGCTGGCGGAAATCTTGTGGTGGCCTTGGATGTGGTAGTAGTTGGTGGAGAATCACGAGAAGGAGGCGCTGATTGTCGGGATGTCCAAGTGGATGTGCGACCTGCAGAATTGTTAGTCCTCCTCCATGGTGTTTGGCAATCCTGCACTTCACGTTCAGCTTTGCAAGCAAGATGAAACAAACGAGTGATGGAATTATATTCCTTATAGTCTAATATGTGTTGAATGTCCTTGTTTAATCCAACAAAGAAACGTGCAAGCATTTGTTCAGTAGATTCAACAAGACCACACCGAACCATCCCCGTTTGCAATTCCTGATAATACTCTTCTATAGAATTTTTCCCTTGTTCCAAACATGTCAGATTCTTTAGTAAATCATGTTGATAAGTGGGAGGCACAAAACGAACACGCATAGAAGTTTTTAAAGCAGTCCAAGTACTAGGAATAGTAGTAGGATTTAAACGACAATACTCAGACCACCAAAGGGAAGAAAATTTAGTAAATTCACATGTAGCAGCACTAACACGCATATTCTCAGGATATTTTAAACATGCAAAACGGTGTTCTAGGAAACAATAACTCTACTCGGACTCATGCCGCGACAGGAAAGGTGATCGGATCCGTGTTATGGTAGGAAGGCGGTGGCGGAGTATTAGGGTTTATGGTGGCTGGGTGTATGGCGGCGGAATATGGTGGCGGTGATCGACGAGTGTGGCGGTGACTACTGTGATCAGAACTCGAAACTCTAAGGGACGAGACACTAAGACCAGCAACTCGACGCGACGATGTAGACACAAATTCAACAATGTAAAACTAAAAAGATAATGCAAGGCGTAGATTGGTGATGGGATGGATCTAAACTCTAACTGTGTTTTTGGCTTTTTCGTGGATTATAGGTAAAACAGATCTAATCTACGAAAACAGTAAAATCTCACCGAGCAACCTGAAATTTGATACCACTTGATAGGGCAAAGGTGTCCGATCTTTCGATGAGATGGTGATAGTCGATTTGGTGGAGTTCGGGCTTGACGATCCGACTACACGTGCGATCACGAGCGCCAATGCAATCGCTAGGCTAATCTCCTGAAGGTTACCGATCCCGCGGGAACACGATCAGCCTGACCAGCGAGGGTCTTAATTCCTACCTGAAATCGAGAACAAGTAAGAACTAATATTGCAATCAAGATATTGCGGATTAAGATGAATGCTTTATTAAAAAGGTGGGATCCTGTATAGGTGCGAAGTACAAGAGGCCTCTACGACGCTCGAGCCTTGGCGAAGTTGCTATGATGGCTAACTTAATGTCTAAATAAAATCCAAGTCTATGGTGATGGCTATGGGGAGTATTTAAGGAGGAAAAGGTGTGGTTTCGGCTAGCCATAGAAGTGGTGGCCGAATCCAACCCTAGAATTCCTTCTCTCCTCAAATACAGACTCTAAAAAGTGGCTATTTAAAATCCTGCGAAAATTACATAGGCCTGGCCCAAAATAAAGGTGTCGCAGCACCATATTAAGCTATGGACGAATTTGTGAAGTATTAATCTTGAATATTTCGTCCAAGCCTTATTTCTTCATTATGGTGGCCTCAAAGTTCTGAAATCTTCATCCGTGGCCTTCTCTTGGATCATCACATGCTTGCTGCCATCTCCATGCATGGCCATGCTCCAATGCTTGTCCCTCTCATCCATGCTTGGTCCATCATTCCTAAGAGTAAGAAATACATCTGATTTAGGCAGCATCATATTCTCATGTATGCGAGGAATAGTTCCAATAAACGAAAGTACCTGATAGTTAAGTTGTTTGGCACGAGATCTTGTGATAGGTCCTTGTATGTGTGTAGCTGTAGGTACAACGGTTGTATCAATAGATGGGATGTCCACATCATGGAGTCACTAGCAACTACTTGGCCAAGATAAACACTAGCAACAGAGAGCATGCAAGATCACAAATAACACAGACATGATAGAATCATAAAGATAAAACCATTAATCAAACCAACATAATAATCTCAATATCCATCGGATCCCCGCAAACACAACATGCATGATTACAAATAGATTAGATCTTGATCATGAACGGAGCTCACAAGATCTATACATGAAAGCACAAAGGAGGAGATACAACCATCTAGCTACTACATGGACCCATAGTCCAAGGTGGAACTACTCATGAATCATACCGGAGAGAAGGCCTCCGGGATGATCTCCCCTCCGGCAGGGTGCTAGGAAGAACTTCAGATCCCCCCTGATCTAGGGACGATGGTGGCGGCGGCTACAGACGGTTTCGTGGATACTCAGGGTTTCTGCATCGGGGGATTCTTATAGGCGAAGGGGCGAGACCGAGAGGCAGCTAGGGCCACCAAACCCCAGCCAGGCGCGGGCCCACCTGCCCCCGCGCCTGGGGTGGGTCTGGCCCCCCTGGCTGTCCCCTCCGGCTCTCCTCTGGACTTCTTGTTCCCCACGGAAAGTAATTGACTTTGACGTGTGTCCCGTCCAATTCCGAGAATATTTCTTTACTAACTTTTCTGAAACCAAAAACAGCAGAAAATAGGCATCTGGCAATGTTGCAACTTGTTAATAGGTTAGTACCAGAAAACATGTAAAAAGCACCTCAAAGTGTGGACAAGTAAAGCAAAGTAGATACTAAACAAGCATGGAGCAAAAAAAATTATATATACGTTTCCAACGTATCAGCATCCCCAAGCTTAACTCGTGCTCGTCCTCGAGTAGGTAAGTGATAAACAGAATAATTTTTGAGGTGACATGCACCCTCATAATAAAGATCCAACCATTTGCAAGCATTGAAAGCTGGGATCAAAGAACTCTAAACATGTGCATGAAAGATGGAGTTGTAACAATAGGACATAGTAACTATGCATGCAACATGACAAGCTACAAACAAAGGGTCATGAATAACATGCATTGAAAAACATTTGTTTGTTTCACATACAGAAAACATAGCATAGTGGCAATCAGCTTGTCCCTCATAGAGTAGTAATATAATGCATAGGACACCTACAAAGTTCACAAGGGTGACTAGAAACAAGTAGCACAAGAGCAAGTAATAACACAATATGCATCAATTAATAAGCTTTGGAACACTACACAAAGAATGACAACTATGCTCTCTTAATGGTGCCTAAAGGTAGAAGGTGGAGACTCAATAATGGTGGAAGAAAGGCCTTTTTGTAAAGGAAGCAAGGATTACAAGTTTCAAAAAGAGCTTCCAAAAATTATGGTACTTGTTAGCTTTCAGCCTCATTGCCCCTATCATAAGCATCTTGAAGTGGTTAAGGTTAAAGTGGCAAAGCTGGAGTATATGCTTGAAGAAGTATAAGTTGGCAATCTCATGCCCCTTGAATACGAGGGCCACACCTCATGCATACTAAACTTTGGATCCAGGTAAGTTCTTGTCACTATAAGTATTTGCATATCATTGAGAACCGCCAACGTGGTACCCCTTGCACATGGTACATGAGCTTTCCCATAACCAAAATGACAAGGCAAGCAGACAATGAGCATCTCAGCAATTCTTCTTAGGTACCATGGGAATATGGTGCTTTTTTTCTCTCTTTCCTCTTTTCTCAATGTGTCTCTTTTTTTAAGAAGAATGCTTCAAAGATGTCACTATGGTGATGCTGCAAGTTTTCACCATGATTAGGCATGGCTTAGGCTAGCGGCCTAGGCATTTCTCTAACACATGATACAAACTCCATGGACTTACAAGTTCCCTCTTTATTTCACACTGGTGACATCCATAGACAAAAGAACATGATATCAACTGAGTACAACAAGGTACAAGTGCAATGTTGAAAACGTTCCCCGTGACAACACGGTTCTGCTAATTCCAACTTATAAGTGCAAGCATATATAACAAAGTTGTTGCAATAGTTCAAGTTTATTAGGGGCAAAGAATAAAGTGTGCCATCAAGTTCGTGAGGGCTTTAATCACTAAGTTTTCACATAACAAAATAGTTTTTAATTGGAAGATAGATGAAAACAAGAATATACTTGGAATGGTGTAACACACCATGCATAGGATGTAACATCCCAGCATTAGAGCTTAGAAATAAGCTGAACACACATGTGTGCATTGCATTCATGCATAGAAAATCTGAATAATTTTCGCGCTTTTGAATAAAACTTGTCAAAGTGATTGAAGGTTCTCTTAACTTGATGGAATTGAAGTAGATCATCAAGTTGACTGCGATAAGTTTCATGACATTTGCTAAAACCTTATTTTGGATAAACATGATTTGATCTAAGGGTAGATCAAATGTAATAAAATTAAACCCTAATACATTAGGTGATTTATAATTGATCCTTAGGTGATCATATCATAGTATTCATTATAATCACTCATGAATACCAAACTATAAATATAACACAAATAATAAGAATGTAATAACCATATCTTAATCTCACCTACTTATACCATGAGTATCATGGAAATACCTAACTTTAACTCTTTAGTGAGATTGAGTAGGAAAGAAACCAAAGTCAAGATCATTCACCATATATCTTTCTTTCCATATCAATCCTTATCATCTCTATTGAATCCTATCCTTATATTTGTTGTTCATCAATATTGAGTAATGAACTATTGATTCACCAATTCTTAACCTATCAACTCTTGTCCTTATTATAGTATTCACTTAAGGCTTATAAAGAAAGAAGTAAGAAGAGGTAAATAGTGATGCTACCTTTAGATGTCATCTATAGGACGTGAGTGATTGGAGAAAATCAAATCAATATGGTAACAAAGAAGATTACAAGGATGAAGTCTGAAGATAGTTACCAGGAGTAATCCTATTGGATCAAGTAGGTATAGTCAATAAATTATAACTCTTAAACCAATAAAGCTAAATGGAAGATAATTGTAATACAACCGTAATGTTGTATGGATGGAAGCCTTATTTAGCCAACTAGAAACCTGAACCATAAAGGATCAAAAGATTATAATGATCATGCCTTACTCACCAATATTGAATGCTTATACCATGTATAAGTGACATTGGTGGATAAAACATGATTGAACCATAGTATAGATTTATTATCCTAGATTAGTCATTACAAGTCACATTAATATAATGTGAGGTTGGAGTATTTGTTACTAGAGTTAAGTAGAGAGAAGATAGTATGATTAAGATGATGTTAGAGCAACATTGGATTAAAGAAGTAATATTTTCCTCTTTGGAAAATCCAAGCACTTGAGGTGAGGTAGGATTTGATGTATAAATCTATTGAATTGATATTAGTAAAGCTCATCATGTTAACACATGATGATGTATATGAAGGAGTCGTATATCTAGGAAAGGAATTCCTTAATTAGGGGTCCAGGATTGTGAATTATGGAAGATAGGAATTTTGGGTAAACATTAAACCATAAATCTATAATCAAGCTTAACATCCATCCCATCTGTTGGATCAATCATCTTGTTTCCACAATTGTTGATAGGAATAATTTCCTACATCAAATCATTTCAGCATATCTTGGTCATTCTCAACTATCATGACCACGTATGCTTAAGAACTATCTTTATCAATTCTGTCTCATAAAGTTAGCCTAGAAAATAATCCCACTATTTTAAATTAAAGGGTGATATCAATAAAGATCATAAACATAAAGAAAATATGTTTAGCCATTCACCCTTATTCACAATTATCAAAGGATATAAAAATATTAAAACTCCCATAATTCATGGTAGACATTTATAATCTCAAACCTTTAACTCTTAAGTTAGTAATAATAAAATATTTATATTGCTATTTCTTAAATTCATAGGATTAATATTAACCCTATTAGTACTTAGAACTTTATGTATCAAATAATTATGAAGGATCAATATATATATAAAAGTTTCTTCAATATTATAAATCAACAAGAATCAAAACTCATGGATCAATATTAATACATTCTTTAATAAGTTTATGAATATGAGATAAATTAAATGCATATACTTAGTTATATTAAACCATTACAATTACACTTATAAAGAAGAAACAAAAATCATTTTATAAGTTCTCCATAAATATATATATTTATATCAAAAGGCAAATCTCTAAAAACCTAAGTGATGAATATTACACTCAATAAAATAGTTTCCTATTAGTTTAAAATTATAAGGAAATCAAGAAAGATATCAACACCACTTATTTTCCAATATTCCTATATTATTTATTGTGCTCTATAACAATTCTGGATATTTAAATCCATATAAAAATTCATAGTTAAAAGGGTATAAAGAAAACAGAAAATAAAAAGGTTTTGTTTAATAAAAAAACTGGAGCCAGAGTAACAGCCAGGCCGGCCCATCTCTCTCCACTTATTTACTGCCCAGCATCTGAAGAGTTTCGCGGCATAGTAAATCAAAATTTTCTACGGATGCGAACAGAGGGAAAGCCAAGATCTAATCTAGGAGATGCAATCAACGAGAGAGATTGGATTAGATCTTCATACCCTTGAAGATTCGCACAGCGGAACGTTCGTCGGAACGTGGGTGATGTAGTCATGCTCGCTTCTCCTCCTCGTGATCCGATCCGATCTAGCACCACAAGTGGCGGTGCCTCCGTGAGATGCACACGTGCAGCACCTCAACGTCTCCTCCTTCCTCGGACCAGCAAGTATGGTGGAGAGATGGATTGGATCTACAACATGACGGCGTGGTGTATATGGTGGAGAATTTCTGCAGCAGGGCTTCGCCTACAAACAGTCGGGAGGGAGAGAGGAAGGGCAGCAGGGCGGCTAGGGTTTGGAGGAAAGGTATGTGGGAGGGGGCGCCCCAGCCATCTTTATATAGAGGGGGGCGTCCAACCCTAGCCCCTCCTCCAAGCCTTGGGCCGGCGGCCAAGGGAGGGAGAAGTGGGGGGCAAGGACTCTCCCCCTTCTAGAAACCCTATCCCGAGTTTAAACTCTCTTGGGCCGGCTGGGCCCTATGGGGCCTTGTGCCCCTGACCCAATGCGGCCAGGGCACTCCCTCATAGGCCCATGCCCCCTCCCGGAAGGTGGGGCCACGTTGGTCCTCTTCCGGAAGGTTCTAGAAGCTTCCGGTACAATACCGATTAACCCGGAACAATTCCGAACTCCAAAAACTGCGCTGCCTTATATGAATCTTATTCTCCGGACCACTCCGGAACCTCTCGTGATGTCCCGGATCCAATCCGAGACTCCGAACAAAAAACTCATAAACCAATTATCCAATCTATCCTAGCGTCGAGACACGTTAAGTGTGTGACCCTGCGGGTTCGAGAATATGCAGACATGATCTTCTATCAATAATCAACAGCGGGGCCTGGAAACCCATATTGACTCCCACACATTCAGCGATGATCATATCGGATGAACCACGATGTCAGGATTCAATCAATCCCATATATATATTCCCTTCGTCTCGCGATATTTTACTTGCCCGAGATTCGATCGTCGGTACCATCATACCTAGTTCAATCTCGTTCACAGCAAGTACTTTACTCGTTCCGTAATCCGATATCACTTCGTGATTAACTCCTTAACCACATGCTTGCAAGCGGTGTTGATATCGATTACCGAGTGGGCCCGAAGTATATCTCTCCGACTTGGGAGGGACAAATTCCATCTCGATACATACAACCCAACAGATACTTTCCGATCACCTGAGAGACACCTTTATGATCACCCTCTCATAGGATGACGTTTGATGACCTCAAAGCTTTCTTCCGATAGCAGGGAGTTGTATTATCTCATGGTCTAATGAATACAATATTTGGCATAAGAAAAGCTTTGCAAAGACGAACACGATGACACGATCTAATTGCTTCGCTTAGTTTGGGTTTGTCCACCATATCATTCTCCCAATGATATGATCTCATTATCAATTGACAACTCATGTCTATGGTTAGGAAACCTTAACCATCATTGATCAATGAGCTAGTCCATAGAGGCGTACTAGGGACACGGTGTTGTTCACAAACCACACAAGTATTAAAGTTTCCGCTTAATACAATTCTAGCATGGAATATAAACATTATCTTGAACAAGAATTATAATAATAACATCTTTATTATTGCCTCTAGGGCATAATTCCAACAGCATCAACCTTTTCTTCTCCTGCTAAATTCACCGCAGCCCAGTAACGGCCCAAGCCCACATACCTTTTGGCAATCTAATTCGTCGTCTTCCTCCCCGGGACAAGCAGCTCGCTGGAGGGTCAACGACCATCCGATGCCGCCGTCGACGTGACGCTACCACCGAGGCCTCCGAGAGGATAAGAACGACACGATGACGCCCTAATCTAATACTAACCATTCCTCGCGCGCTCTCTCTAATTTCATTCACAACACCGAAGTCACCGCCAACGAGTTCCGACTAGCCACTGATGCAGGCCATCTTGAGGACCATGGGATGATCGAGAAGAAGCGCGGTGTCTCCGAGATCCTCTAGGTGGAGCACCGCAACAGGAGGATCTAAGATGGAGACGAATTTCTCAAATCCCTTTCCACGGTGGTCGTCGGAATCCGCAAACTTGCGCTCATCTCCGGTCACCATCGTCGACAATGATCACACGGCCACACTCAGGGTACACTCACGCCTCTATGGCCTTAATACCGTTTCTTAATTCCTCCTCTAGCCCGAGTTCGTGGAGAGGCCGGCGGGCACCGCCGCAGTTTAGCTCGACGGAGCTATTTCCGGTGAACCTTCGTTCAGGCAAATACTCTGATTCGACTCGACAACGTGAGTAGAGTGGAACGCAAGCGTTCAAATGCCACGGGAAGCCACAAATTGGCGGTGCCGCCGCGTGCCATCGTGCTGACCTCATCAATCCGGCGACCGACGTCATCTCTGACTAGGTCCTCGGGTTGACTGGGTCATCTACCCCGTTGGCGTGTGACGTGGCTGGTGTCCCACCAGTCAGCGACTGGGACTAGCCCAGCCTTAGTAGAAAACTATTCGGAACTATGCTGAGGTCACAGTGACATCATGCTTACATCATAATGCTTTTTATTGATTTGTTTATTGTTTCTGGAAATGACATGGCATAGGCCCCACTAGTCAGTGACCTAGGGTAGGTCTTGCCTCGGTAAGAAAAGTATTATCTGTTTAGTAAAAATTGATAAACACAATATGAATTCAAATATTAATATTACAGAAATAAAATAAAAGAATTAAATCTTGTTTAATTAATAACTTTTGTTTTATAATTCAGAAAATTATGTGTAATATTTGAATTTTTTTAGAAAAACAAAATCTACAACTTAACACTATTATCAAATATTATTATGGTGATTATTTAAATAAATATTATTTAATAAAGGTTTTATAAGTAATAAAACTTAGATAATTCATATTTAAATATTGATAAATACTAAAAATATAAATAAAATACCAAAAATCTTAGAAAAAATGAAAACAATACTTTAAAACTATAATCATACATTCTTACTTGACTTAATTAAATATTTATTGTTTATCAAGTGTTTATAAAGTAATAAACCTTATTAAAATCATATCTTATTATTTATAAATCACAAAAATAAATGTAATATACCAAAATGATCACAAAAATAATACCTACATGTTAAAAATATGATATTCCACTTTTGAGTTAAATAAAAAGTTAAACACTTTCATAACTTGAATTTAAACCTATTCCTTAATTAATAATTCATATAAAGGTAAATAAAATTTGTTAATAAATCTAAAAATTAGTCAATTGAGTCTAATAAATAGTATTAGTCCTAAATATTAGTAGTGTGCATTCAAAATGAATTAACACACTTTAAATACAATTTTATTAAATTATCTCTCAACCATTAATATAGATTATTTTATAAAAGGATCCTTATCTAATCTAAAATCTACAAGAATAATTGTAATAAGATAAAACCCATTCCTTTATATTAACCACAAGTTTATATACAAATCAAAACACTATAAGTGAGTTCATAAGTAGTAAATAATATTGTTTACTTATTCACAAATCTTAACGACACCCTTATAGGGAGGTAAATCCCTTTATACATTTATAATGTAAAGAAAACACTACCAAGTAAAAATAATACCCTTCTTAAGTAACTTTAAAGAAACATTATGAAGTAAACAAGGTATAAGTATAATAAGCATTACACCTAAAGTCCATCTATATTTTAAAGTTAACCTTAGTCTACAAGACTTTCAAAATAATACTAAAACCTTGTTATGTGTTTTATAATTAACTTTGGTCTGATATATTTAAGTCATAAAGCATCTCAAGCCCAAACTATTCAAGCAAGCACAAATAATATCAACTAGACTCAACTAATCACAAGGGTTGTTTAGACCTTGGAAAAGAAATCTTTTCTTCAAATGTTATTCTTTTTGCCACTTCAAACATCAAGTGACAATCAATAATAATTACATTACATTAAGCTTTACTTAAATACTTAGGATTGCTAACACTTAAGTTCTTTATAAATGCCATTACTTCTAAGGTAAAATTTGAAGATAAGGCCATTCTTATATAAGTAATCTTTAAGTAGCATTCCAAAATTGTGTATCTCATTGTTTTATGATATTAGAATTACATGTTGTTTCACACACACACACTCACAAGCCTTAATAAGAAGCACATGTGTGAAACTTAATCTAAAAGGGCAACACATTCCAAGGAAACCCTTTCTAGTATCCAAACCCTAGAACAAAGTTATTCTCGGGATTCGCGTTTATCAAACTTGCATTACATTACTTATGAATAAAAGCATCTTGCTTCTTTAAACATTAGTCCTTACCGGACCAATGATGCTGATTCAGATATTGGATCTTATATTGTCTTGAAGAGCGTGAGTGCATAATCTTGCAATCACAAAAGGCAAGCTCACACTTGCTCATGTCCTTTGATTATTTTCTGTAAAGTATTTTACAAATCCAGTGTTGTCATAACCTGCATTTGAAAAAGGTCAGAAAACACTATTTTCATAATAATGTGATTATAGGTTATTTACCATGAGGTAATAACCTACTATAAGAGTTCCGGTGGTAAAGGAACATATTATCTAGGACTTAACAACCAATGTCTCCAGTGATTCTTGCGCCGTATATTACGCGTTGACCATGAGATTTGGAATGGGACGGAGAAGTCAGCTGTATCTTTTCCCTCTCGCATGGAGCCGGATGTGCGGGTCGTGGCTGTTATCACTCGTAGCGTGCATATTATATGGTAATTCGTAGAGGATATGCAGCATATGGGTGGAAGCCCTCAACGTCCCATGATAATTCCGGCATCTGAACGGTCTGTACTGCCAATTGCCGTAATTCAATAGGTGGGCTGGCGTACACCAAGGAGACATGCGGGGTCACGGAGAAGGCAGTGATTGGCTTGAAGGGAATATGCCCTGAGAGGCAATAATAAAATGTTTATTATGTGTATTCCAAGTATATGATAGATGTTTATTTTGCATGCTATAATTGTATTAATACGGAAACGTTAATACATATGTGTTTAATAAACAAACAGAAAGTTCCTAGTTATGCCTCTCTCATAAACTAGTTCGTTGATTAACAAGATGATCACAGTTTCCTGATCATAGACATTGGATGTTGTTAATAACGAGATCACAACATTAGTGTAATAGTGTGATGAACATCCATCCGAAGTATAGCATTACGATCAAAGCCATTGAGTTTATATTGCTATAAACAAACTACGAAGTAGTCCTAATCCTTAGACCATGAGATCATGCCAATCACTAACACCGGAAGAGTTTCTTGTTGACATCAAACGTCACTCCGTAACTGGGTGATTATAAAGATGGCTTCAAAGATACAAAAGTGTTATGTTGAGAATCATGGATCAAGAGTGGAATTTGTTCATCCCAATGACGGATAGATATGCTCTGGGCCCTCTCGGTGATATCACATTGGTTAGCTTGCAAGCAAGTGATTTGATCGCTAGAATGTTATATCACGGGAACGAGAAAAGAGTGCATGTCAGTAACGAGATCAAACTAGGTATGGAGATACCGATGATCGAATCTCGGACATGTAATATATCGTGAAACAAAGGGATTATGATACAAGCATAAAAGGTTCCGACGATCACATGAAAAGTCATCGTTGAATGTGTGGGAGTCAGTATGGATCTCTAGGTCCCGCTACTGATTATTGATCGGAGAAGGGTCTCGATCATGTCCGCATTATTTGGGAACCGTAGGGTGACACACTTAAGGGACACTGGCATCCAGTTGGAGCAAATGTTTCATGCCGAAAGAATAAACAAGCGCAGGAATTTATTTCACTAGATACCGAAACAGGTTTTCGGGTGAAATTGCATAAAGAGGTTATGCATGTGAAATGGAATTCTAGCAAGGGGTTATTTGTGAATGTTTGTCATTAAAGTAATTGACAAAATTCTGAATAAAATAAAAGATTTTTATTTAATGAGAGTTTGCATTAAATTTGGTGGAAATTTAATGGGAATTTGAGTGGATTTTTGAGTGGAGAAAATTGAAGGGCCATTTTGTGAGTGGAGTGTCCACCCACATGAATGAAGGAGGGAAGGGGGCAGCCCCCATGGCCGGCGGCCACCCCCTTGGGTGCCCCCTACTCCTATAAAAGGAGCCCCTCCTCTCACTTGTCTCTCACACCTCCTCGTGAAGGATCTCTCGCCCTCTCTAGAATTTATTCCCCATGGTCTCGGACTAGCGAGATACATGTTCCCGGTGGCTATTCGGCAGGAAAGGGTTGTGCTTTCGCTGCATCGCTGGAGCGAGGAGGCGGAGGTTTCCCGGTGTCTTGTACGTGTGTGCGAGCACGGATGCGCTGCTGCTTTGCGGTGCTAGGACTTCCTCTCGATCTTGAGATCGGCAAGAGATCGTCTACATCAACCACGAGTTGAACTCGTTAAGCTTTGTCGGTCTTCAAGGGTATGTTCTCTATGGATATACATCCGCCTGTTGTTTGTATCTAGTAGATAGATCTTGGTACATAGTTCCCATCGTAGGAAGTTTTTTGTTTTCTATGCTGCGAACCCTACAGTGGTATCAGAGCCGGATCTATGCGTAGATACTTTACACGGGTAGTACACATATGAGTATGTGGGTGATGATGATCATGTTGTTGCTCCTTAGTTGTAATTTTGGATATTGGTGGCATAGTGGGATGAAGCGGCCCGGACAAACTTTACATGTCCTCGCACATGAGACCTGTTCCACGCTTGACATGCAACTAGTTTGCATAAGTGGCTAGCGGGTGTCTGTCTCTCCTACTATAGTCAATATCTATTTTGCAACGAGTTGTCAACAATTTGGTTATCCTCGTTGTGGTTCATGTTTGTAGGTAAGAACGGTTCTATCTCGAAAGCCCTAAGCCACGTAAAACTTGCAATGGATAAATTAGAGGCGTCTAGATTAGATTGTTGCTGGGCTAGTGTTATGATATGGTGATGTTGTAAGTAGAAGTATGAGATGATACTCTTACAACATACATAACATGTAATCTCCATAGACCTTGGACTTACACATATAGGTATGATAGTGATCATATCACGGTGCACATGATAGAGATCATATGCGGGAACCATATCATTTCACTAATAAACATGTGATGTTTGATAGCATCTTATATTGCTTGTTTAGCGCTTTGTTAGCATAGTAAGATGATCCCTCTTTTAAATATCAAGATAAGAATGTGTTCTTCCTTTAGTATGCACCGATTATGTTTTCGTCGCTCCAAGACATCACGTGATGATCGGGTGTTCTTGGATCCACGACCATATTTCGGGTGTAAAACAGTTACACACGTGAATACTAAGGTTCTAACTTGGCGAGTCTAACATGTACAGACATGGCCTCGGAACACGGACCGAAAGGTTAAGCATGAGTCATATAGTAGATATAATGCCCATTTGATGCTCGCCTTTGAAGCTACACCGACTCACGTGATGATCGGACTTGGTGTAGTGGATTTGGTTCATGTAATCACCAAAAAGGCACGAGGGATGTCGTTTTTGAGTGGGAGTTCATTCGTAATATGGATTAGTTAAACTCAATCTATCATAAACTTAGTCTAAACTTTACAAATTCTGTTGTAGATGGCACCACCTGCTTTTAATTTCAATGTGTTCATGGAGAAAGAGAAACTTGCAACGAACGGTAGCAACTTTACCGAATGGGCCATGAATTTGAGGATTCTCCTCTCTGCTGCACAAAAGCAATATGTGCTAGAAGCGCCGTTAGGCCCCCCACCTTTTGAGGATGCCCCTGACGAGGAGAAGAATGTCTATCAGACTCGTCAGGAGGACCACAACTTAGTTCATTGCGGCATATTGTATGGGCTAGAGCCGGAACTTCGAAAGCGTTTCGAAAACGGCAATGCTTTTGATACAATGGGTGAGTTGAAAATGATTTTCGACACACATGCTGCTGTAGAGAGCTACAACGCTTCAGAAAAGTTCTTTAGCTGCATGATGGAAGAGCACAACTCCGTTAGTGAGCATGTACTCAAGATGTCGGGTTACGCCGATAAGCTTGTGTCCTTGGGAATATCGATTCCCATTGACTTAGGCATCCATCATGTTCTGCAGTCTCTGCCACCTAGCTATAAGATCTTCGTGATGAACTATAATATGCAAGGCATGAAGAAGTCTCTCCCCGAGCTTCTGTCAATGCTTAAAACTGCAGAAGTGGAGATCAAAAAGGAACATCAAGTGTTGATGATCAATAGGAACACTGGTTTCAAGAAAGACAAGAAGGGAAAATGAAAGGGAAGTAAGGGCGGCAAGCCTGTTGCCGTGCCTGAAAAGAAACCCCGATTTGGACCTAAGTCTGATACCGAGTGCTACTATTGTAAGGGGACTGGCCACTAGAAGCGCAACTGCCCCAAGTATTTGGCAGACAAGAAGGCCGGCAAGGCAAACAAAGGTATATATGATATACATGTTATTGATGTGTACTTGACTAGTGCTCGCAGTAGCACCTGGGTATTTGATACCGGTTCAGTTGCTAATATTTGTAACTCGAATCAGGGGCTGCGGAACAAGCGACCGATAGCAAGGGGCGAGGTCAAGATGCGTGTCGGCAATGGATCAAGCGTTGATGTGATCGCCGTCGGAACGCTGCATCTCCACTTGCCATCGGGATTAGTAATAAACTTGAATAATTGTTATCTGGTGCCTGCACTGAGCATGAACATTGTATCTGGATCGTGTTTGATGCGAAGTGGTTATTCATTTAAATCCGAGAACAATGGTTGTTCCATTTATATGAATGAAATCTTTTATGGTCATGCACCGATGATGAATGGTTTATTTCTTTTGGATCTCGATAATAATGTTACACATATTCATAATGTTGATGCTAAAAGGATTAAACTAAATGATGATATATCCGCATATATGTGGCACTGCCGTCTAGGTCATATTGGCGTTAAACGCATGAAGAAGCTCCATTCGGATGGACTTTTGGAATCACTTGATTATGAATCTTTTGATACATGTGAGCCATGCCTTATGGGCAAGATGACTAGAACGCCGTTTTCCGGTTCAATGGAACGGGCGACAGATTTATTGGAAATCATACATTCTGATGTATGTGGTCCAATGAGTGTGTCGGCGCGAGGTGGATATCGTTATTTTGTTACTTTCACGGATGATTTGAGTAGATACGGTTATATATATTTGATGGAACACAAGTCTGAAACCTTTGAAAAGTTCAAGGAATTTCAGAATGAAGTGGAAAATCATCGTAATAAAAAGATAAAATTTCTACGGTCCGACCGTGGAGGTGAGTATCTAAGTTACAAGTTTAGCACTCACATGAAAGAGTGTGGAATTGTTTCACAACTCACACCTGCCGGAACACCACAGAGAAATGGTGTGTCGGAACGTCGTAATCGTACTTTATTAGATATGGTTCGATCTATGATGTCTCTGACGGACTTGCCATTGTCATTTTGGGGCTATGCACTAGAAACTGCTGCATTCACTTTAAATCGGGCACCATCTAAATCCGTTGAAAAGACACCGTATGAATTGTGGTTTGGAAACAAACCTAAGTTGTCATTTCTTAAAGTTTGGGGTTGCGATGTTTATGTGAAGAAACTTCAACCGGATAAACTCGAACCCAAAGCGGAAAAATGCGTCTTCATAGGATACCCTAAGGAAACTATTGGGTATTCCTTCTATCACAGATCCGAGGGCAAGGTTTTTGTTGCCAAGAATGGATCCTTTCTAGAGAAAGAGTTTCTCGCGAAAGGTGTGAGTAGTCGGAAGGTAGAACTCGAAGAGGTTATTGAACCTTCTCTTCAAAGTATGGCGAGTAGCGCAGCGCCGAAAGTTGTTCCGGAGTTGGCTTCTGTAGCATCCCAATTGTCTAACAATTGTAATGCTACTTGGTCTAGTAATATAATGGCTACTTTATATATATAATTGTTGCATCATAATTATATCATGCTCATGTCATCATGCCACCTTGCATTTGAGCATCATATAAAACCCTCTTTGTTTTGGTTCTTATCTCATATGCATTGTAAATTGTATTTGCCTCTTGATATTGTATTTGGTTCTTGATATATTGTTTAAATGCCCAAGTTGAGTTGGGGGCATATCTTTTATTGAACTCCACCACCTTTCTTGTCATCACCCCAACATTCCACCATTCCACCAGATATGAGCATTGCAATTTATTTGGTTTTACCTCTAGCTCATGTGGGTTGGGATGGATCCAATTCTATTGTTCCACATGCTCTCATCTTAGCATCATGTTGTTTTCACATTATTGATATGAGAGCCACATGGCCACCTTTGCATGCCTTGTGAGTGGAACCCTTTTTCCTAGCTTACCTATGGATTATTATGGAATTATGCTCATGTTGGGATATTTTTGGGACTATTAAGCATCTAGTGGCACATACACACTAGCATGTTCCATTTTATTCAAATATGGGCATCTCCAACTACTCCACATGGGGCATCCTTCCACTTCTTCTAGTTTGGCTTATTCCATATTTTTGGAATGCATATGTATAAATGCTATGGCTATTTATGTTGTTTTCACAAGATAAAACCTAGCATTAATATTATGCATGGGCCATGCAAAGCATCACCTTTCTTTCTCTTTTGAGTTTTTATTTGAATCTTGAGTGGATCATCCCCATATCTCTATACCCCTCTCCCTTATTCTTTCTACAAACCTAACCTCTCTCTCTATCCCTTACCACCTTTGATCTCCTTCTCTTTTTTTTGGCTAGCTTTGTTTGATCTTGGCTTGATCTTGACAAAAACAAACCCTAGCCACCTTACCCCTCCTCTCTCTTCACCCCCTCTCTAAACCACACCCCCATCTAACCTAACCCGAGCCCCTCTCTAACTAACCCTAGTTCCCCCTCTCTCTCGGCCTCTCTCCCCTCTCACCTAGCTCGGCCACACCTGGTCACCCTGGCCCCACCTAGCTACCCCATCCCCAGCAGAAACCCTAGCCCGAGCCTCCCACTAACCAACCCTAGCTCTAACCCGAGCTCCCTCTTCCCCTCTCCTCCTTTCTCCTTCTCTCTCTGCCATGAGGGCCCCTCCAGCCGAGCCTCCCCACCAGACCCTGCCGTCCCCACCTGGCAGCCCCCCAGCACCACCTCGCCCTGCTCCTGCCCCGACCCGAGCACGTGAAGGGAGGAGGAAAAGGTGGCCGAAGCCACCTCTACCCCTAACCACTCCCCCACGGCACCCCGCTCTCTCTACCTTATCTCCACCCTCCCTCTCTTTTCGTACCCACCACAGATCCCCCGGGGCCGTGCCCTAACCCTCTCCCTCCCCCTCCTACCACACACCCGCTGCGTCGGCCACCGAGGCTGCCGATCACCAACTCTTTGAATCCGACGGCGGGCGCGGAGCTCTGGTTGTCGAGGAAGGCCGTGGAGCTCCCCTACGTCACCCTGTACACGGAGCCGAGCAGAAGGAGCCCCAGGACCGTTGCACCGGCCGAGCCCGACGCTAAACCCTAGCCGCCGTCCGCGAGCCACGTCGACGATCCCCTGCTTCCCAGCCCGAACCACCTCCACCGACGCCCTCACGGTGAGCTGACCCACCTCCTAGACAACCCCCTCTGGCCGATCCACCTCTGTACGTGCTAGCCTTTTTGTCGAGCACTCTCTGCGCTGGCGCGCTCGCATTCGCATCCTCGCCGTAGTGCCGCGGTAAGGTTTTTCTGGCCGCGCAGACGTTCCCCAGCAACAACCCCAGGCCACCGCAGTGGCTCCGCCTCCGCGCGCGAGCCCTAGGTCCCAGGATCGAACCCCCACGCGCCGCGCCTACGTCAGCCGCGCACCGATCGGTTACCAGCGCGGAGAAGAGGAACAGTACGGGCGCTGCTTTTGCAAATACCCCCTCCGTTTTGTTTTCTGCTTAACCCGCGGTCCACCGAGCCCACCGTCAGCCCCTCTGCACGTTTCACAGAACACCCCTAGCCTTTTTAAATCTCAACCCGCACTCCCACGGATGCCCCACGTGTCGCGTCCCCGCTGGCGCACCCGTGTGTGGGTCCGCGTGTTCCCCGGCCCCACCCGTCAGTCGCTGAGGCTAGCTCAACCCGCGGTGTAAAAACCTTTTTCTGCGCGCTGTGCTGCTGAGGCAGCGCTGGACCCACTGGTCATTGTCTGTGGCTAACTTAACCTGAGTAGAAAAAGTTTCTGTTTATTTCTGTTTTAATTTAAATTCAAATTTAAATCTGTTTTTAAATATCTTTTCAAATATAAATCCATATAATACAAATAATATATGTTTTGAAATCAGAAAAATGTGAGGATTTCAAATATGCCCTTCAAAATATATTTTGGACACTCTATTTTCCAAGTTGATTAAAATTACAACAAAATGCCCTTTTACCTTAATTAATTAATAACTTTTGTTTTACAACTCCAAATTTAACAAATAATATGTCTAAAATGATTAGCTCGACGAGACCTTTCTGTTTATGCATTCCGTGTTCTGTTTTGCAGCATGCATCATATAAATATAATGTGTACAGCAACTAATATGAGGCTAAAATGTGATTAAAACTCCCCAAAATGATTATTTCTTGTACTCCACACCTCACCCATGCCATGCTACATTATTACCATGCAAATTGTGCATCATTCATCATGGCATGACTGTTTTCTTGTCGCATTTTATTCATATGATTGTGCACTTTATTTATGTTGGCCCTTGTTTGTTTGGTTCTTCTTCGAATAGACGCTGAGCAGGGGATATATCAAGAGAACCAGGAGCACTACCCAGATCCATCCCTTGCTTCAACTGAGCTGCCAGGCAAGCACTATCACATGCTTGCATACATATAGTACCTATTGCCTCTATCTTATTCTTGCATCATTGAGTCGCGATTGCATTAAATTGAATCCCAAGTATTGCATACCCTTTATTTTTAAACCCCACCGAAGCTTGTTCCTCCATCCCATGAACCATTACTACAGGAGTTGTTTGAGCCATGCGAGTCGTAGAACAGCATGTGTAGGGTATGTGAGTGTCTGATGGATAACGAGGTACCTAAACAACTTAACCTGAGTAGTAATGGGATAACTAATGAAAGTGGCATTGGTGAGCCATATTTTCTATTTGGTTTTTCAGGCTCACTTGTGTCCCGTAGGACCCCGAGTACTTGATTCCTGTTCCTTGAATATTCGCGCTATCCACATCTGGGAGGCTTATGAACCCCCCTGAGCCAGAGCTTGATTCAATCTTATTTCTTGGGGCCACAAACTAGTTTGAGGTTTTATTTACTATCCTGTACTTATGCCCTGCTTTACTGCTTTATTTAAATTGTGCGAGGTACTGCACCTGTATTGTTTAGGGCCGTGACCCGTTTTCGCTGTATCGACAAGCCCAGTCACACTTTCGGGTTCCCAGTCGTTTACAGCCGGCCACACAAACCTTGAGTCCGTCTCGTAGCCGGCCAGCTTCGTTGTGGGTAGCTTAATGGGGTGGCCCCCTGAAATATTTCTGAATCCTGTGATCGCTTTGTCGTGACTGCCTTGTTGGTTTTGATTTGGTTTTTCCGAGGTTGATCGAGTGTGTGTTGCTATTTGTGCACCCCTGCAGGGTAAAACTTTCTGAAAGCCGTGTCCGCGGTTATGGACGACTTGGAGCACAGTTTCTCGATCATAGACAAGAATAACTAAAGTACCGCTTTTAATTTGACTAAGTACCTGACTAGTAAATAGGGCAACACTCATGGAATGGATAATAAAACTGCCAACGGATGGGGGGGTTGTTCGTCCGCTTCCTCGTCGGTAAGCGAGGAGGAGGATGGATCTGTTAATATTACCATTATAACTGTTGTTATTAATTCACGGACATCCGTCTATCTCTGGTTAGGCGGATGGTTAGCGAGTATCTATAGAATTGTTAGGGTTTATCTTTTGCTACAATTGCGTCACCCCAGGTTGTGTCCCCTTTAGAGGCATAAAGACTTGCTGAGTACCCCTAGGGTCTCACACGATGAATTGTTTGATTCAGATGCACAGGTAAGCTCGCAAGATGGATACTGGGTGGAGGAGACGGACGATGCGGGCAACGATCATTCGGTGTAGAGATTCCGGGAATGGGGATCCGTGAGATCTGTGGGCGGGATGTGTTTATTTATGGGGCATCTTATGCCGATTTGCTTCTTATCCGTACTCGGATTTTGTTTTCCGCTTCCGCTTGATACTCTGATGTTTGATGTATGAGGAGATATCCGAAACTATCATATCTATCTAGGATATTTGGATCTTGCCGTATGGCGTTGCAATATTTCTATTTCTTTTAGATGGAATGGCTCTGAGGACTGTTGTATGGTGGCTTGCATACATACTCATTTGTGTATGTAGTTGATCCCTTCGCCTGCCGATTACGCCGCCCGTTCTTGTCCCGATGTTTGGAAATGGTTAGGACGGCCGAAAGGTCTACCTGTGAGTGGCATTTGGGCCCCACCGTACTATTTTAACCATTTTCGATCATCCAGGCTTGTAACTAGGAGCGTAATTCACCGAGGTAGTTACAATTGGTATCAGAGCCATCCCGCCCCTCAGGGTCTCAGCCAAATGGTCGTTGTCAGTCTAGAAAATATTTTTGGTAGTTATGTATACTAGGAAAAAACAAAACGCGAGAGTAGGACTGCTTCCACTTTTCTTCTTACCCACCCACCCACCCTTTTCTGGTAAGGAAGTGTAACGTTTTCAATCCTCTTCTCAAAATTCAAACTAGGATTCACGTGTTCTGGGTTTCCGTAGTACCATAGGTTGTGTGTGTGTGTAATTCCTTGTCTATCTGTTGCATCCAAGTTGTTATCTTTATCGGCCTTTTGGTTATCAACTGTTGGTACATTCCATACCGACAGGCTTTTGCAAACCGACGCGATCTATCTGATTCGTTGTATACCGACGCGATCTGTCTTACTCTTTATTATCCGACGTCATCTTGTTTGGGGTGTTCGTTTCCGTAGTCTCTAATCTTTAGGTTCATTGTGAGAAGAAGGTGTTGGGATATGTGTTCTACCTATTCATGTGCGGAGTAATGATTTGAGTGCGGGATGGAGTCGCGACCATACCACTACTTTTATCATTCGCTCTTGTATATTGAATTGGTAGAGTCATTAATCTTGATTCGTTAAGTGTTTTTGCACATCTATTGGTATTTTAATGCCGAAATTTGCGGAATTTTTTTTTCTTTGATATATTTGTGTACCACACTCCTTTTCAGTCGTGTGCGATATGCTTAATATCTTCTAGGTGCTTTGAACTTCGTTGATATTTTAATATCATCTTAGTAAATTGTATCCTTTAATCTTGGTTAATTCCATTTTGGTACTATTTTGGATTATTATTATTCTCCATTACAGTACTGACTTGTGTTTTATATCAATCACAGGATGGCACCACCACGCCGTTCTGAGGAGGACATACAACCTGAACTGGGGGCAGCGTTGTCAAGCATTGCCAATGCCTTGGCAGCAATGCAGCAGAACCAGTAGCGTTTTGAAGAAAGTGTCAGGGGGAATGAGTTTGTTCCGCTACCTCCACCTCCCAAGCGAGGAGACATCAAAAGCTTTCTGAAGTTCAACCCACGCCAATTTGATGTTTCAGATCAACCACTTGATGCTGATGATTGGTTGCGTGAGATGTCAAGGTTACTGGCAACTGCTGATGTTCCTGAGCAAGAATGGGTAAAGTGTGCAACTCACCTTCTGAAGGGAGATGCAACTCTCTGGTGGGAGAATTACCTGAAGGCAAACTGCACTGGTTTTCAGCCTACTTGGGGACAGTTCACTGGAGCTTTCAAAGAGCAGTATCTGTCAGAAATTGTCATGGAGAGGATGAAGGAAGTGTTTCTCAACCTCAAGCAGGGCAATGATAATGTCAATACCTACATCAGAAACTTCATGAACCTTTCTCGTTATGGTGACGATGAGATCTCTGATGACAAGAAGAAGCAAAAGAGGTTCCGGCAAGGGCTCAATGCATCGATTAAATATGCAATCACACATGCAAGGCCGGCGTCCTTTCTGGAACTTCAGCATACAGCTCTGCAGGAAGAAGCAAGTAGGCAAGTGTTTGAGGAGTCAAAGAAACACAGCCGTGATGCAGCAAGCTCTTCAGCTATGTCAACTTCTTCTAAGCGTCGTGTCTGGGTTCCTAACACCCCACCGTCGCTCCCGGCTACACCAAGACCTTCAAGCTACGCGGCAAGGCCACCAAACTTCCTCACTGCTGCTCCCAGGGGCTACAACCACCACTACCCTGGAGCGCCTGGCGGAGTCCCTGGCTACGTTGCTCCACGTCCACCTGGTGCTTGTTACACTTGTGGAGACACTGGGCATCAGTACTGGAACTGTCCGTTGAAAAACAAAGCTCTTCCTCCACCACCTCCAAGATCTGCGGCAAGCTCTCCTATGGTTCGTGCACCACCACCTCGGGCTCTCAACATCAACACCAAGCCCGGGTCTACTGTTGCTCGTGCCAACTGTGTCAACGCCGCTCAAGCTGAGCATGCACCTGGAGTTGTGATGGGTATGCTTCCCGTTAACTCAGTTCCTGCAAGAGTTTTGTTTGATTCTGGTGCCTCGCATTCTTTTGTTTCGCATAAGTTTGCGCATGAGCAGGATCTGGATATGGTTCCCTTATCACATCGTCTGGTGGTACAATCCCCTGGTTCAAACATGAAGGCTGCTCATATCAGCCATGGCAATCAAATTGATATTGGTGGCTCTTCGTTCTCGGCGTCCTTAATTGTTCTGGGCAATTCTGACATTGATGTCATCTTGGGCATGGATTGGTTGACAGCAAATGCAGCTGTGATTGATTGTGCTGAATGCTCGGTTTCTTTGAAGATTCCTGAAGGCCATATAGTCTATTCTCCAAGTCTGACTCCGGCTATCCAGCTTTTCTCTTTGGCGGCTCTGAATGATGATGCTATGGAAGCTATTCAGAGTGTTCCGGTGGTCTGTGAGTTCCCAGATGTCTTTCCTGAAGAGTTGCCAGGTATGCCTCCGGATCGTGAGGTTGAGTTTGTAATTGAGCTTGAACCTGGAACGACTCCTATCTCCAAACAGCCTTATAAAATGGGTCCTGCTAAGTTGGCTGAACTCAAACGTCAGCTTGATGAACAAGAGAAGTTGGGTTTCATTCAACACAGTACTTCTTCTTGGGGTAGCCCAACAATCTTTGTGAAGAAGCGAGACAAGACTGATAGACTTTGTGTTGACTATCGGGCTCTCAATGCTAAAACCATCAAGAATAAATATCCCCTTCCGCGGATTAATGATCTCTTCGATCAGCTAGCTGGAGCTGTGGTATTCTCTAAGCTCGATTTGAGAAGTGGTTATCACCAAATCAAGATTCGCAAGGAAGATGTTCCTAAAACAGCTTTCACCATCCGCTATGGCCTGTACGAGTACACGGTCATGTCTTTCGGTCTCACCAACGCACCTGCCACCTTCTCGAGGCTCATGAACTCGGTTTTCATGGAGTATCTTGACAAGTTCGTTGTGGTCTATCTGGATGACATCCTAGTCTATTCTAAGTCACAGAAAGAACATGAAGAACACCTTCGGTGTGTCCTAAACAAGCTTCGTGAGAACCGCCTGTATGCAAAGTTCTCCAAGTGTGAGTTTTGGCTGCCTCAAGTAACCTATCTTGGTCACGTCATCTCTGCCAAGGGCATTGCAGTCAACCCGGAAACTGTAAGGACAATTGTTGAATGGCTTCCTCCTGTAAATGTCAAAGAAGTGTGGAGTTTCCTTGGTTTGGCTAGTTATTGCCGTCGCTTCGTTCAGAACTTTTCGAAGATAGCGAAGCCTCTTACCGATCTTCTAAAGAAAGGCAAGAAATACCTTTGGACTCCTGCATGTCAAGCAAGCTTTGAGACACTCAAAGGGAAGCTCACTTCCACACCAGTCTTGGTTCCTCCGGATACATCCAAGCCATTCCAGATATTCTGTGACGCCTCTTTGCAAGGATTGGGTGCGGTCCTTATGCAAGAAAAACAAGTTGTTGCTTATGCCTCTCGACAGTTGAAGACGCATGAGATCAACTATCCTACACATGACCTTGAGCTCGCAGCAGTTGTCTTTGCTTTGAAGGTATGGAGGCACTACTTGCTTGGCAACCGTTGTGAAATCTTTTCTGATCACAAGAGTTTGAAGTATATCTTCACTCAGCCTGATCTCAACCTTCGGCAGAGGAGATGGATTGAAGCAATCAATGATTTTGATTTGACCATCAACTACACTCCGGGCAAAGCTAATGTCATGGCCGATGCTCTCAGCCGCAAAGCTTATGTCAACAACCTCATGATGGAAGAACAACAGCCTCTCTTGTGCGAGGAATTCCGTCATCTCAACCTTGAAATTGTGGAACAAGGGTATCTTCTGAACCTTCTAGCAACTCCTCTCTTGGAAGAAAAGGTTCGCTCCTTTCAGCTTGGTGATCCGTACACAAGAAAGGTCATCTCCAACATCCAGCTTCCGAAGTATGAGTCCTTCCACGTCGATGACCAAGGCACGCTTTTCTTTGAACACCGGATGTTTGTTCCGAACTACCCGGGTTTGAGAGAGCAAGTTCTCAAGGAGGCGCATGATTCTGTTCTTTCTATCCACCCTGGCAGCACAAAGATGTACATGGACTGGAAAACACAATATTGGTGGCCGGGTTTGAAAAGATATTGTGCCAAGTATGTCTCGGAGTGTGATGTCTGCCACAGAATGAAAGCTGTCCATCAGAAACCTTCCGGTCTTCTACAGCCATTGAAACCCCCGGAATGGAAATGGGAGAAAGTAGAGATGGACTTCATCACTGGTTTTCCAAGGTCGCAGAAGGGCAACAATGCAATCTTTGTTGTCATTAACAGGCTTTCTAAAGTGGCTCACTTCTTCCCCGTCAAGGAAACAATTTCTGCAATTCAGTTGGCTGAGCTCTATATCAACAGAATTGTCTCTCTGTATGGGGTTCCGCTTGAGATCAGTTCAGACCGTGGAAGCATCTTCACTTCCAAGTTCTGGGAGAGTTTCCAAAATGCTTTGGGAACAAAGTTGAACTTCAGCACAGCATACCACCCTCAGTCGCAAGGACAAGTTGAAAGGATCAATCAGATTCTGGAGGATATGCTTCATGCTTGCGTCATCTCGTTCGGCATGAAGTGGGAAGAATGTCTTCCTTATGCTGAATTCTCTTACAACAACAGCTTCCAGAAAGTCTGAAGATGGCACCATTTGAGGCTCTCTATGGCCGCAAATGCAGAACTCCGATTGGTTGGTCGGGTGCAGGAGAAAGAACATTGTTTGGCCCTGACATTGTAACTCAAGCAGAGGAGAAGGTTCACATCATTCTTGAAATTCTGAGGATTGCTCAAAGTCGCCAGAAGAGCAATTATGACAGGAAGCACACGGACATGGAGTATGTCCCTGGTGATCTCGTTTAGCTTCGTGTCACTCCCATGAGAGGCACGCACCGTTTTGGTATCAAAGGAAAGCTGGCTCCTAGATACATCGGTCCATTCAAAATTCGTGGAAGAAGAGGAGAAGTTGCTTATGCTCTTGAGCTCCCGGAAAAACTCAAGGTCCATGATGTTTTCCACATCTCTCAGCTCAATAAGTGCTTCAAGGATCCCGGCAGGACCGTGGACCATGAGCTTATCAATCTTCAAGAAGACCTGTCTTATCAAGAACACCCCACAAAAATCCTTGAAGTCGCAGAAAGAAGGACTCGCAACAAGTCCATCAAGTTCTGCAAGGTGCAGTGGTCGCACCATTCCGTTGATGAAGCCACTTGGGAACGTGAAGATGAGCTCCGTGCCAAGTACCCTACCCTCTTTGTGTCTTCGTCTTCTTCCTAGAATCTCGGGGCGAGATTCCTGTTTAGTGGGGGAGAGTTGTAGCATCCCAATTGTCTAACAATTGTAATGCTACTTGGTCTAGTAATATAATGGCTACTTTATATATAATTGTTGCATCATAATTATATCATGCTCATGTCATCATGCCACCTTGCATTTGAGCATCATATAAAACCCTCTTTGTTTTGGTTCTTATCTCATATGCATTGTAAATTGTATTTGCCTCTTGATATTGTATTTGGTTCTTGATATATTGTTTAAATGCCCAAGTTGAGTTGGGGGCATATCTTTTATTGAACTCCACCACCTTTCTTGTCATCACCCCAACATTCCACCATTCCACCAGATATGAGCATTGCAATTTATTTGGTTTTACCTCTAGCTCATGTGGGTTGGGATGGATCCAATTCTATTGTTCCACATGCTCTCATCTTAGCATCATGTTGTTTTCACATTATTGATATGAGAGCCACATGGCCACCTTTGCATGCCTTGTGAGTGGAACCCTTTTTCCTAGCTTACCTATGGATTATTATGGAATTATGCTCATGTTGGGATATTTTTGGGACTATTAAGCATCTAGTGGCACATACACACTAGCATGTTCCATTTTATTCAAATATGGGCATCTCCAACTACTCCACATGGGGCATCCTTCCACTTCTTCTAGTTTGGCTTATTCCATATTTTTGGAATGCATATGTATAAATGCTATGGCTATTTATGTTGTTTTCACAAGATGAAACCTAGCATTAATATTATGCATGGGCCATGCAAAGCATCACCTTTCTTTCTCTTTTGAGTTTTTATTTGAATCTTGAGTGGATCATCCCCATATCTCTATACCCCTCTCCCTTATTCTTTCTACAAACCTAACCTCTCTCTCTATCCCTTACCACCTTTGATCTCCTTCTCTTTTTTTTTGGCTAGCTTTGTTTGATCTTGGCTTGATCTTGACAAAAACAAACCCTAGCCACCTTACCCCTCCTCTCTCTTCACCCCCTCTCTAAACCACACCCCCATCTAACCTAACCCGAGCCCCTCTCTAACTAACCCTAGTTCCCCCTCTCTCTCGGCCTCTCTCCCCTCTCACCTAGCTCGGCCACACCTGGTCACCCTGGCCCCACCTAGCTACCCCATCCCTAGCAGAAACCCTAGCCCAAGCCTCCCACTAACCAACCCTAGCTCTAACCCGAGCTCCCTCTTCCCCTCTCCTCCTTTCTCCTTCTCTCTCTGCCATGAGGGCCCCTCCAGCCGAGCCTCCCCACCAGACCCTGCCGTCCCCACCTGGCATCCCCCAGCACCACCTCGCCCTGCTCCTGCCCCGACCCGAGCACGTGAAGGGAGGAGGAAAAGGTGGCCGAAGCCACCTCTACCCCTAACCACTCCCCCACAGCACCCCGCTCTCTCTCGACCTTATCTCCACCCTCCCTCTCTTTTCGTACCCACCACAGATCCCCCGGGGCCGTGCCCTAACCCTCTCCCTCCCCCTCCTACCACACACCCGCTGCGTCGGCCACCGAGGCTGCCGATCACCAACTCTTCGAATCCGGCGGCGGGCGCAGAGCTCTGGTTGTCAAGGAAGGCCGTGGAGCTCCCCTACGTTACCCTGTACACGGAGCCGAGCAGAAGGAGCCCCAGGACCGTTGCACCCGCCGAGCCCGACGCCAAACCCTAGCCGCCGTCCGCGAGCCACGTCGACGATCCCCTGCTTCCTAGCCCGAACCACCTCCACCGACGCCCTCACGGTGAGCTGACCCACCTCCTAGACAACCCCCTCTGGCCGATCCACCTCTGTACGCGCTAGCCTTTTTGTCGAGCACTCTCTGCGCTGGCGCGCTCGCGTTCGCATCCTCGCCGTAGTGCCACGGTAAGGTTTTTCTGGCCGCGCAGACGTTCCCCAGCAACAACCCCAGGCCACCGCAGTGGCTCCGCCTCCGCGCGCGAGCCCTAGGTCCCAGGATCGGACCCCCACGCGCCGCGCCTGCGTCAGCCGCGCACCGATCGGTTACCAGCGCGGAGAAGAGGAACAGTACGGGCGCTGCTTTTGCAAATACCCCCTCCGTTTTGTTTTCTGCTTAACCCGTGGTCCACCGAGCCCACCGTCAGCCCCTCTGCACGTTTCACAGAACACCCCCTAGCCTTTTTAAATCTCAACCCGCACTCCCACGGATGCCCCACGTGTCGCGTCCCCGCTGGCGCACCCGTGTGTGGGTCCGCGTGTTCCCCGGCCCCACCCGTCAGTCGCTGAGGCTAGCTCAACCCGCGGTGTAAAAACCTTTTTCTGCGCACTGTGCTGCTGAGTCAGCGCTGGACCCACTGGTCATTGTCTGTGGCTAACTTAACCTGAGTAGAAAAAGTTTCTGTTTATTTCTGTTTTAATTTAAATCCTTTCAAATTCAATTTAAATTCAAATTTAAATCTGTTTTTAAATATCTTTTCAAATATAAATCCATATAATACAAATAATATATGTTTTGAAATCAGAAAAATGTGAGGATTTCAAATATGCCCTTCAAAATATATTTTGGACACTCTATTTTCCAAGTTGATTAAAATTACAACAAAATGCCCTTTTACCTTAATTAATTAATAACTTTTGTTTTACAACTCCAAATTTAACAAATAATATGTCTAAAATGATTAGCTCGACGAGACCTTTCTGTTTATGCATTCCGTGTTCTGTTTTGCAGCATGCATCATATAAATATAATGTGTACAGCAACTAATATGAGGCTAAAATGTGATTAAAACTCCCCAAAATGATTATTTCTTGTACTCCACACCTCACCCATGCCATGCTACATTATTACCATGCAAATTGTCCATCATTCATCATGGCATGACTGTTTGCTTGTCGCATTTTATTCATATGATTGTGCACTTTATTTATGTTGGCCCTTGTTTGTTTGGTTCTTCTTCGAATAGACGCTGAGCAGGGGATATATCAAGAGAACCAGGAGCACTACCCAGATCCATCCCTTGCTTCAACTGAGCTGCCAGGCAAGCACTATCACATGCTTGCATACATATAGTACCTATTGCCTCTATCTTATTCTTGCATCATTGAGTCGCGATTGCATTAAATTGAATCCCAAGTATTGCATAGCCTTTATTTTTAAACCCCACCGAAGCTTGTTCCTCCATCCCATGAACCATTACTACAGGAGTTGTTTGAGCCATGCGAGTCGTAGAACAGCATGTGTAGGGTATGTGAGTGTCTGATGGATAACGAGGTACCTAAACAACTTAACCTGAGTAGTAATGAGATAACTAATGAAAGTGGCATCGATGAGCCATATTTTGTTGGAATTATGCCCTAGAGGCAATAATAAAGATGTTATTATTATAATTCTTGTTCATGATAAAGTTTATATTCCATGCTAGAATTGTATTAAGCGGAAACATTAATACTTGTGTGGTTTGTGAACAACACCGTGTCCCTGGTACGCCTCTAAGGACTAGCTCATTGATCAATGATGGTTAAGGTTTCCTAACCATAGACATGAGTTGTTAATTGATAATGAGATCATATAATTGGGAGAATGATATGGTGGACAGACCCAAACTAAGCAAAGCTATTAGATCGTTTCATCGTGTTCGTCTTTGCGAAGCTTTTCTCATGTCAAATATTGTATTCCTTAGACCATGAGATAATACAACTCCCTGGTATCGGAAGAAAGCTTTGAGGTCATCAAACGTCATCCTATGAGAGGGTGATCATAAAGGTGTCTCTCAGGTGATCGGAAAGTATCTGTTGGGTTGTATGTATCGAGATGGAATTTGTCCCTCCCAAGTCGGATAGATATACTTCGGGCCCACTCGGTAATCGATATCAACACCGCTTGCAAGCATGTGGTTAAGGAGTTAATCACAAAGTGATATCGGATTATGGAACAAGTAAAGTACTTGCTGTGAACGAGATTGAACTAGGTATGACGATACCGACGATCGAATCTCGGGCAAGTAAAATATCGCGAGACGAAGGGAATATATATATGGGATTGATTGAATCCTGGCATCGTGGTTCATCCGATATGATCATCGATGAATGTGTGGGAGTCAATATGGGTGCCCAGACCCCGCTGTTGATTATTGATAGAAGATCATGTCTGCATATTCTCGAACCCGCAGGGTCACACACTTAACGTATCTCGACGCTAGGATAGATTGGATAATTGGTTTATGAATTTTTTGTTCGGAGTCTCGGATGGGATCCGGGACATCACGAGAGGTTCCGGAGTGGTCCGGAGAATAAGATTCATATAAGGCAGTGCAGTTTTTGGAGTTCGGAATTGTTCCGGATTAATCGGTATTGTACCGGAAGCTTCTAGAACCTTCCGGAAGGGGGCCAACGTGGTCCCACCTTCCGGGAGGGGGCATGGGCCTATGAGGGAGTGTCCTGGCCGCATTGGGCCAGGGGCACAAGGCCCCATAGGGCCCAGCCGATTCTAGATAGATTTAACTCGTTTAAATCTAGAGATAGAATTTCTAGATAAGGGAAAGTTTAAATCGTTTAAACTGGAGATAGAACCCTATCCCCCCACTCCTCCTTATCCCTTGGCCGCCGGCCCAAGGCTTGGAGGAGGGGCTAGGGCTGGCCGCCCCCTCCCCCTCTATATATAGAGGGCTAGGGCGCCCCTCCTCCACACACACACCTTCCTCCAAACCCTAGTAGCCCTGCTGCCTTCCTCTCTCCCTCCCGACTGTTTGTAGGCGAAGCCCTGCTGCAGAAATTCTCCACCATATACACCGCGCCGTCGCGTTGTAGATCAAATCTATCTCTCCACCATACTTGCTGGTCCGAGGAAGGAGGAGACGTCGAGGTGCTGCACGTGTGCATCTCACGGAGGCACCGCCACTTGTGGTGCTAGATCGGATCGGATCGCGAGGAGGAGAAGCGAGTACGACTACATCACCCATGTTCCGACGAACGTTCCGCTGTGCGAATCTTCAAGGGTATGAAGATCTAATCCAATCTCTCTCGTTGTTTGCATCTCCTAGATTAGATCTTGGCTTTCCCTCTGTTCGCTTCCGTAGAAAATTTTGATTTACTATGCTGCGAAACCCTTCAATGGTATCAGAGCTAGATCTATGCGTAGATGTGATTCACGAGTAGAACGCAACATGGTTGTTGCGGGCGTTGATGTTTTCTGTTGCAAGCCTCTTGTTTGTGTTCTTCTTATGACGCGGGATAGTGAGATTGAAGCGGTCCAGGCCAACCTTACGCGACGTCGTTCGCGAGACCGGCTCCGCACTTGACGTGTGGCTTGTACCACACATGCGGCTGGTGGATGTCAGTTTCTCTCACTATAGTTGTCATGGGATTAACACCGGAGTTTGGCAACCATAATATCACCGTTGTGGCTTTCCGTAGGTAAGAATCGTTCTTAGCATCTACTCCCATAAGCCACGTAAAAACATGCAACAACAAAGTAGAGGCGTCTAACTTGTTTTTGCAGGGAGTGTTTTCTGTGATATGGTATGGCCCAAGATGTGATGTGTATATTGTATGCGATGATCATGTTTTGTAATGTTTCACGACTTGCATGTCGATGAGTTCACAACCGGCAGGAGCCATATGGTTGTCTTTATAATTGTGTATGACCTGCGAGTCAACTTCTTATACGCCATGTAATAGCTTTACTTTATCGCTAAGTAGTTAGCAATAGTTGTAGTTGCTATTCGTGGTGGAGGAAATCATGGTGAAGTGATGGAGATCATGCCGGAACGCACAAGATGGAGATCATTGCGCGAAGATTGGCTATACCATGTCACATAAAGTTATATGCATGTGATGTTTATCCTTTTATGTATCTTATTATGCTTAGATCGCGACGGTAGCATTATAAGATGATTCCTCACTTAAAGATCAAGATAAAAACTGTGTTCTCCCCAAGTATGCACCGTTGCGAAAGTTCGTCGTGTCCAAGCATCACGTGATGATCGGGTGCTATAGACTCTACGCTCACATACAACGGGTGCAAGCCAGTTTTGCACACGCAGAAATACTTGGGTCTAGCTTGACGAGCCTAGCATGTACAGACATGGCCTCGGAACACAAGAACCGAAAGGTTAAGCATGAGTCATATGAATGATATGATCGACACTTCGTTGTCCACCATTGAAACCACATCTCTTCTCGTGATGATCGGATTAGGTGTGGTGAATTTGGATCGTGTTCACTAAACAACTTGAGGGATGTTGAATTTAGTGGGAGTTCATCTAGTAATTTGATTAAGTTGAACTATTTATCATGAACATAGTCTAAATTGTACTTGCAAATACTGTAGATCACATGGCCAAGTCCAACTTCAACTTCAACGTTTTTGCTGAGAAAGAAAAGCTTAGAAACAATGGGTCTAACTTCACCAACTGGTTCCGCAATCTAAGAATCATTCTATCTGGCGGACAAAAGGACTATGTCCTTGAGAAAGCGCTAGGTGACGCCCCTGCTATAGATGCACCGGCTGATGAAAAAGCTGTTTATCAGTCGCGCAAGGATGATTATGATTTGATTAAGATCGCCATGTTGTATGCTATGGAATCGGATCTTCAAAATCGTTTTGAGGAGTTCGCCGGGCCCTTTGAGATTCTCGAGGAGCTGAAAAACATGTTTCAGACTCAAGCCCGTTCTGAGAGATATGAGATCTCTAAGAAATTCTTTAACTACAAGATGGAGGAAGGGAGTTCCGTTAGTGAGCACGCCATTGAGATGACGGGCTACACTCAACGCCTTGAGCAACTGGACTGCAAGATTCCAGAGGAGCTCAAGATTGACACTCCTAGCTACAAAAGTTTTGTAGTTGATCACAATCAGATTGGTTCCACTGATATGATCACTGAGCTCTTTGCTAAGATGAAAGTAGCGGAGGTGAACATCAAAAAGAATAATCATGTGTTGATGGTCAACAAGCCCCCCACCTTCAAGAAAGGTAAGGGTGCAAGGAAGCCCTTCAAGAAAGGCGGCGGCAAGCGTGTTGCCCCTCCTGAGAAGAAGCTCAAGTCTGGTCCTAAGCCGGACACTGAGTGCTTCTATTGCAATGACAAGGGTCACTGGAAGCGCAACTGTCCGAAGTACTTAGCGGACAAGAAGGCTGGCACCGTCAAAGGTATATTTGATATACATGTTATTGATGTTTTCCTTACTAGCCCTCGTTGTAGTTCCTGGGTATTTGATACCGGTTCAGTTGCTAATATTTGTAACTCGAAACAGGAGCTACGGAATAGACGTCGGCTTGCGAGGGATGAGGTGACGATGCGTGTTGGCAACGGATCAAGAGTTGATGTGATGGCCGTCGGCACGCTCTCCTTAGTTTTACCTTCGGGATTAGTTTTAAACCTTAATAAGTGTTATTATGTGCCTGCGTTGAGCATGAACATTATTTCTGGATCTTGTTTATTGCAAGACGGTTATTCATTTAAATCGGAGAATAATGGTTGTTCTATTTATATGAGTAACATCTTTTATGGTCATGCACCCCTTGTGAATGGTTTATTTCTTCTGAATCTCGAAAGGGATGAAACACACATCCATAACATTGAGGCTAACAGATGCAAAGTAGATAGTGATAATACTACTTATTTGTGGCACTGTCGTCTAGGTCATATTGGAGTAAAGCGCATGAAGAAACTCCATTCTGATGGACTTTTGGAGTCTCTTGATTTTGAATCATTTGACACATGCGAACCATGCCTCATGGGCAAGATGATCAAAACCCCGTTCTCCGGTATGATGGAGCGAGCAACAAACTTGTTGGAAATCATACATACCGATGTATGCGGACCGATGAGTGTTTCGACGCGCGGTGGATATCGCTATTTTCTCACTTTTACCGATGACTTAAGTAGATATGGGTATATCTATTTAATGAAACATAAATCTGAAACGTTTGAAAAGTTCAAAGAATTTCAGAATGAAGTGGAGAACCATCGTAACAGAAAGATTAAGTTTCTACGATCCAATCGTGGGGGCGAATATTTGAGTTATGATTTTCTCACGCATCTCAAAGCAAGTGGAATCGTTTCACAACTCACGCCACCCGGAACACCACAGCGCAATGGTGTGTCTGAACGCCGGAATCGAACCCTATTAGATATGGTCCGATCGATGATGTCTCTTACTGATTTGCCGTTATCATTTTGGGGTTATGCATTAGAAACCGCTGCATTCACTTTAAATAGGGTTCCATCTAAATCCGTTGAAACGACACCATATGAACTGTGGTTTGGTGCTAAACCTAAGTTGTCGTTTATTAAAGTTTGGGGATGCGAAGCTTACGTCAAGAAGTTGATGCCGGACAAGCTCGAACCCAAAGCGGAGAAATGCGTCTTCATAGGATACCCTAAGGAAACTATTGGGTATACCTTCTATCACAGAACCGAAGGCAAAGTGTTTGTCGCAAAGAACGGTTCCTTTCTTGAGAAGGAGTTTCTCTCGAAAGAAGTGAGTGGGAGGAAAGTAGAGCTTGACGAGGTTATTGAACCTTCTCTTGAGTTAGAGAGTAGCGCAACACCTGAAATTGTTCCAGTGCCGCCTGCACCAACAATAGAGGAAGCTGATGATAAGGATCATGAAGCTTCGGACGATGCTGCTACTGAACGTCGCAGGTCGACAAGGTCGCGTGCCCCTCCTGAGTGGTACGGCAACCCTGTCTTGACTGTCTTGTTAATAGAAGACAGTGAACCTACGAACTATGAGGAAGCGATGATGAGCCCAGACTCTGATAAATGGCTGGAAGCCATGAAATCCGAATTGGGATCCGTGAGCGAAAACCAAGTATGGACTTTGGTGGACCCTCCTAGCGACCGAAAGGCTGTTGAGTGCAAATGGATCTTCAAGAAGAAAATGGACGCGGATGGTAATGTTACCGTCTATAAAGCACGGCTTGTCGCAAAAGGTTTTCGACAAGTTCAAGGTGTTGACTACGATGAGACTTTCTCTCCCGTAGCGATGTTTAAGTCCATTCGGATTTTATTAGCAATTGCTGCGTTTCATGATTATGAAATATGGCAGATGGATGTCAAGACTGCTTTCCTCAATGGCAACATTGATGAAGAGTTGTATATGATGCAACCCGAAGGTTTTGTCGATCCTAAGGATGCTGATAAAGTATGCAAACTTCAGCGTTCCATTTATGGACTGAAGCAAGCATCTCGGAGTTGGAACCTTCGTTTTGATCAAGTGATCAAGAGCTTTGGATTTGTTCCAAATTGCTATGAAGCTTGCATCTACAAGAAAGTGAGTGGGAGCTCGGTGACGTTTCTGGTACTATATGTGGATGACATATTGATTATTGGAAATGACATCAACATGCTTAACGATGTGAAGAGTTATTTGAACAAGTGTTTTTCAATGAAAGACCTAGGTGAAGCTGCTTATATATTGGGCATCAAAATCTATAGAGATAGACAAAGACGCCTGATAGCTTTAAGCCAGAGTACATACCTAGACAAAGTTCTGAAAAGGTTCAGAATGGATAAGGCATTGAAAGGTTCAGTGCCTATGTTGTCAGGTAAGATATTGAGCAAGGCTCAGTGTCCAGCTATGGTAAATGATAGGGAAGCTATGAGCAAAGTGCCTTATGCCTCGGCCATAGGTTCCATCATGTATGCCATGCTGTGTACTAGACCGGATGTGTCCAATGCTCTTAGTTTGACGAGAAGATATCAAAGTGATCCAGGAGTGGAACACTAGACAGCCATGAAGAACATCCTAAGGTACCTAAATAGGACTAAAGAAATGTTCTTAGTCTATGGGGGTGATGAACAGCTCGTCATAAAAGGTTACGTCGATGCTAGTTTCGACACCGACAAGGATGATTCTAAATCTTAGACAGGATACGTGTATATTTTGAATGGAGGAGCTGTGAGCTGGAGAAGCTGCAAGCAAAGCGTGATCGCGGGATCTATAGTAGAAGCGGAATACATGGCTGCTGCAGAAGCGTCAAGTGAAGGAGTTTGGATCAGAAACTTCATCACTGAGCTTGGCGTGGTTCCAAGTGCATTGGACCCACTGGAGATATTGTGTGACAACACTGGCGCCATAGCACTCGCTAAGGAACCAAGATATCATCCAAAGACCAAGCATATCAACTGCAAGTTTCATATAATCCGAGATTATATAGCAGATGGAGATATGAAGATCAACAAAGTACATACAAATCTGAATGTCGCAGATCCATTGACTAAACCTCTTCCACGTGTAAAACATGATCAGCACCTCAGTGCCATGGGTGTGAGATTGTTGCCAAATGTAAACTAGATTATTGACTCTAGTGCAAGTGGGAGACTGTTGGAATTATGCCCTAGAGGCAATAATAAAGATGTTATTATTATAATTCTTGTTCATGATAAAGTTTATATTCCATGCTAGAATTGTATTAAGCGGAAACATTAATACTTGTGTGGTTTGTGAACAACACCGTGTCCCTGGTACGCCTCTAAGGACTAGCTCATTGATCAATGATGGTTAAGGTTTCCTAACCATAGACATGAGTTGTCAATTGATAATGAGATCATATCATTGGGAGAATGATATGGTGGACAGACCCAAACTAAGCAAAGCTATTAGATCGTTTCATCGTGTTCGTCTTTGCGAAGCTTTTCTCATGTCAAATATTGTATTCCTTAGACCATGAGATAATACAACTCCCTGGTATCGGAAGAAAGCTTTGAGGTCATCAAACGTCATCCTATGAGAGGGTGATCATAAAGGTGTCTCTCAGGTGATCGGAAAGTATCTGTTGGGTTGTATGTATCGAGATGGAATTTGTCCCTCCCAAGTCGGAGAGATATACTTCGGGCCCACTCGGTAATCGATATCAACACCGCTTGCAAGCATGTGGTTAAGGAGTTAATCACAAAGTGATATCGGATTACGGAACGAGTAAAGTACTTGCTGTGAACGAGATTGAACTAGGTATGACGATACCGACGATCGAATCTCGGGCAAGTAAAATATCGCGAGACGAAGGGAATATATATATGGGATTGATTGAATCCTGGCATCGTGGTTCATCCGATATGATCATCGATGAATGTGTGGGAGTCAATATGGGTGCCCAGACCCCACTATTGATTATTGATAGAAGATCATGTCTGCATATTCTCGAACCCGCAGGGTCACACACTTAACGTATCTTGACGCTAGGATAGATTGGATAATTGGTTTATGAATTTTTTGTTCGGAGTCTCGGATGGGATCCGGGACATCATGGGAGGTTCCGGAGTGGTCCGGAGAATAAGATTCATATAAGGCAGTGCAGTTTTTGGAGTTCGGAATTGTTCCGGATTAATCGGTATTGTACCGGAAGCTTCTAGAACCTCCCGGAAGGGGGCCAACGTGGTCCCACCTTCCGGGAGGGGGCATGGGCCTATGAGGGAGTGTCCTGGCCGCATTGGGCCAGGGGCACAAGGCCCCATAGGGCCCAGCCGATTCTAGATAGATTTAACTCGTTTAAATCTAGAGATAGAATTTCTAGATAAGGGAAGGTTTAAATCGTTTAAACTGGAGATAGAACCCTATCCCCCCACTCCTCCTTATCCCTTGGCCGCCGGCCCAAGGCTTGGAGGAGGGGCTAGGGCTGGCCGCCCCTCCCCCTCTATATATAGAGGGCTAGGGCGCCCCTCCTCCACACACACACCTTCCTCCAAACCCTAGTAGCCCTGCTGCCTTCCTTTCTCCCTCCCGACTGTTTGTAGGCGAAGCCCTGCTGCAGAAATTCTCCACCATATACACCGCACCGTCGCGTTGTAGATCCAATCTATCTCTCCACCATACTTGCTGGTCCGAGGAAGGAGGAGACGTCGAGGTGCTGCACGTGTGCATCTCACGGAGGCACCGCCACTTGTGGTGCTAGATCGGATCGGATCGCGAGGAGGAGAAGCGAGTACGACTACATCACCCACGTTCCGACGAACGTTCCGCTGTGCGAATCTACAAGGGTATGGAGATCTAATCCAATCTCTCTCGTTGTTTGCATCTCCTAGATTAGATCTTGGCTTTCCCTCTGTTCGCTTCCGTAGAAAATTTTGATTTACTATGCTCGAAACCCTTCATATTTGCTATTTGGTTTTTCAGGCTCACTTGTGTCCCGTAGGACCCCGAGTACTTGATTCCTGTTCCTTGAATATTCGCGCTATCCACATCCGGGAGGCTTATGAACCCCCCTGAGCCAGAGCTTGATTCATTCTTATTTCTTGGGGCCACAAACTAGTTTGAGGTTTTATTTACTATCCTGTACTTATGCCCTGCTTTACTGCTTTATTTAAATTGTGCGAGGTACTGCACCTGTACTGTTTAGGGCCGTGACCCGTTTTCGCTGTATCGACAAGCCCAGTCACACTTTCGGGTTCCCAGTCGTTTACAGCCAGCCACACAAACCTTGAGTCCGTCTTGTAGCCGGCCAGCTTCGTTGCGGGTAGCTTAATGGGGTGGCCCCCTGAAATATTTCTGAATCCTGTGATCGCTTTGTCGTGACTGCCTTGTTGGTTTTGATTTGGTTTTTCCGAGGTTGATCGAGTGTGTGTTGCTATTTGTGCACCCCTGCAGGGTAAAACTTTCTGAAAGCCGTGTCCGCGGTTATGGACGACTTGGAGCACAGTTTCTCGATCATAGACAAGAATAACTAAAGTACCGCTTTTAATTTGACTAAGTACCTGACTAGTAAATAGGGCAACACTCATGGAATGGATAATAAAACTGCCAACGGATGGGGGGGTTGTTCGTCCGCTTCCTCGTCGGTAAGCGAGGAGGAGGATGGATCTGTTAATATTACCATTATAACTGTTGTTATTAATTCACGGACATCCGTCTATCTCTGGTTAGGCGGATGGTTAGCGAGTATCTATAGAATTGTTAGGGTTTATCTTTTGCTGCAATTGCGTCACCCCAGGTTGTGTCCCCTTTAGAGGCATAAAGACTTGCTGAGTACCCCTAGGGTCTCACACGATAAATTGTTTGATTCAGATGCACAGGTAAGCTCGCAAGATGGATACTGGGTGGAGGAGACGGATGGTGCGGGCAATGATCATTCGGTGTAGAGATTCCGGGAACGGGGATCCGTGAGATCTGTGGGCGGGATGTGTTTATTTATGGGGCATCTTATGCCGATTTGCTTCTTATCCGTATTCGGATCTTGTTTTCCGCTTCCGCTTGATACTCTGATGTTTGATGTATGAGGAGATATCCGAAACTATCATATCTATCTAGGATATTTGGATCTTGCCGTATGGCGTTGCAATATTTCTATTTCTTTTAGATGGAATGGCTCTGAGGACTGTTGTATGGTGGCTTGCATACATACTCATTTGTGTATGTAGTTGATCCCTTCGCCTGCCGATTACGCCGCCCGTTCTTGTCCCGATGTTTGGAAATGGTTAGGACGGCCGAAAGGTCTACCTGTGAGTGGCATTTGGGCCCCACCGTACTATTTTAACCATTTTCGATCATCCAGGCTTGTAACTAGGAGCGTAATTCACCGAGGTAGTTACAGCTTCACCTGTTGAAGAGGGAACTAATGATAATGATCATGAAACTCCAAAAGAGAGTACTACGGAACCTCGCAGGTCTAGCAGGACGCGTGCAGCTCCTGAGCTGTACAGAAATCCTGTCATGAATTTCATGGTTGATGAAAATGATGACCCTGCGACGTATGAAGAAGCGATGATGAGACCGGATTCCAACAAATGGTTAGAAGCCATGAAATCCGAGATGGAATCCATGTACGAAAATCAAGTTTGGAACTTGGTGGACTTACCTCACGACCGAAAGGCCGTGGAGAACAAATGGATTTTCAAAATAAAAACTGATGCTGATGGTAATATAACCGTCTATAAAGCTCGACTTGTCGCAAAGGGGTTTTGACAAATTCAAGGAGTTGACTACGATGAGACATTCTCTCCCGTAGCGATGCTAAAGTCAGTTAGGATTATGTTAGCAATTGCTGCATATTTCGATTATGAGATATGGCAGATGGATGTCAAAACCGCGTTTCTCAATGGTAATATTGAAGAAGAGTTGTATATGATACAACCAAAGGGTTTTGTCGATCCTAAGGATGCTAACAAGGTGTGCAAGCTTCAGCGATCCATCTATGGATTGAAGCAAGCATCACGAAGTTGGAATCTCCGCTTTGATGAGGTGATCAAAGAGTTTGGATTTGTCCAAACTTATGGAGAAGCTTGTATTTACATGAAAGTGAGTGGGAGCAATGTGGCATTTCTGATATTATATGTGGATGACATATTATTGATCGGAAATGATATAGATCTTTTAAACAGTGTTAAAAGTTATCTAAACAACAAATTTTCAATGAAGGACCTAGGTGAAGCGTCATACATATTAGGCATAAAGATCTATAGAGATAGATCTAGGCGCCTAATAGGGCTATCGCAAAGTACATACCTTGATAAGATTTTAAAGAAGTTTAAAATGGAAGATAGTAAGAAGGGGTTCTTACCTATGACACAAGGCACGACATTGAGTAAGACTCAAAGTACGGCTTCGGAGGAAGAAAGAGAGATAATGGACAAGGTCCCCTATGCTTCAGCCATAGGCTCTATAATGTACGCCATGATATGTACAAGACCGGATGTGGCACATGCTATTAGTTTGACTAGTAGGTACCAATCGTATCCAGGTTCAGAACACTGGAAAGCGGTCAAGAATATCCTTAAGTACTTGCGAAGAACTAAGGATATGTTTCTTGTATACGAAGGTGAAGAAGAGCTCGTCGCTAAGTGTTATGTCGACGCTAGCTTTGACACCGATCCGGATGACTCTAAGTCTCAATCCGGATACGTATTTCTCATGAATGGCGGAGCGGTTAGTTGGAGGAGCTCCAAACAACCTGTGGTGGCTGGATCAACAACGGAGGCCGAATATGTTGCTGCTTCAGAAGCGGCTCAGGAAGCAGTTTGGATGAAGGAGTTCATATCCGAACTAGGTGTGGTTGCAAACGCGTTGGACCCAATGGTGATCTATTGTGACAACAATGGTGCCATTGCCAATGCCAAAGAGCCAAGGTCTCACAAGCATTCAAAGCATATTAAGCACCGGTTTCACTCCATCCGCGAGCATGTCAAGGATGGAGATATAAAGATTTGTAAAGTACATACGGATCTCAATGTAGCAGATCCGTTGACTAAAACTCTCCCTAGAGCAAAACATGATCTACACCAGAACTCCATGGGTGTTAGATACATCACAATGTAACTAGATTATTGTCTCTAGTGCAAGTGGGAGACTGAAGGGAATATGCCCTGAGAGGCAATAATAAAATGTTTATTATGTGTATTCCATATATGATAGATGTTTATTTTGCATGCTATAATTGTATTAATACGAAAACGTTAATACATGTGTGTTTAATAAACAAACAGAAAGTTCCTAGTTATGCCTCTCTCATAAACTAGTTCGTTGATTAACAAGATGATCACAGTTTCCTGATCATAGACATTGGATGTTGTTAATAACGAGATCACAACATTAGTGTAATGGTGTGATGAACATTCATCCGAAGTATAGCATTACGATCAAAGCCATTGAGTTTATATTGCTATAAACAAACTACGAAGTAGTCCTAATCCTTAGACCATGAGATCATGCCAATCACTAACACCGGAAGAGTTTCTTGTTGACATCAAACGTCACTCCGTAACTGGGTGATTATAAAGATGGCTTCAAAGCTACAAAAGTGTTATGTTGAGAATCATGGATCAAGAGTGGAATTTGTTCATCCCTATGACGGATAGATATGCTCTGGGCCCTCTCGGTGATATCACATTGGTTAGCTTGCAAGCAAGTGATTTGATCACTAGAATGTTATATCACGGGAACGAGAAAAGAGTGCATGTCAGTAACGAGATCAAACTAGGTATGGAGATACCGATGATCGAATCTCGGACATGTAATATATCGTGAAACAAAGGGATTACGATACAAGCGTAAAAGGTTCCGACGATCACATGAAAAGTCATCGTTGAATGTGTGGGAGTCAGTATGGATCTCTAGGTCCCGCTACTGATTATTGATCGGAGAAGGGTCTCGATCATGTCCGAATTATTCGGGAACCGTAGGGTGACACACTTAAGGGACACTGGCATCCAGTTGGAGCAAATGTTTCATGCCGAAAGAATAAACAAGCGCAGGAATTTATTTCACTAGATACCGAAACAGGTTTTCGGGTGAAATTGCATAAAGAGGTTATGCATGTGAAATGGAATTCTAGAAAGGGGTTATTTGTGAATGTTTGTCATTAAAGTAATTGACAAAATTCTGAATAAAATAAAAGAGTTTTATTTAATGAGAGTTTGCATTAAATTTGGTGGAAATTTAATGGGAATTTGAGTGGATTTTTGAGTGGAGAAAATTGAAGGGCCATTTTGTGAGTGGAGTGTCCACCCACATGAATGAAGGAGGGGAGGGGGAAGCCCCCATGGCCGGCGGCCACCCCCTTGGGTGCCCCCTCCTCCTATAAAAGGAGCCCCTCCTCTCACTTGTCTCTCACACCTCCTCGTGAAGGATCTCTCTCCCCCTCAAGAATTTATTCCCCATGGTCTCGGACTAGTGAGATACATGTTCCCGGTGGCTATTCGGCAAGAAAGGGTTATGCTTCCACTGCATCGCTGGAGCGAGGAGGCGGAGGTTGCCCGGTGTCTTGTACGTGTGTGCGAGCACGGATGCGCTGCTGCTTTGCGGCGCTAGAACTTCCTCTCGATCTTGAGATCGGTAAGAGATCGTCTACATCAACCACGAGTTGAACTCGTTAAGCTTTGTCGGTCTTCAAGGGTATGTTCTCTACGGATATACATCCGCCCGTTGTTTGTATCTAGTAGATAGATCTTGGTACATAGTTCCCATCGTAGGAATTTTTTTGTTTTCTATGCTGCGAACCCTACATGGCTTGGATTAGTCTGGGCCTCACACCAAGGAAGTGTGAACGAACCTGCAATTTGGATGTGCAAAAAAGCTAAGATCTCTCATGGGTAAAGTGATGCACCTCTGCAGAATGTAAGAACTGTGACTTGTTACTCCCTGTTCCGGGAAGGAGCTGCGAACGCGGCGGGAAAGGAACTCCATGAAAGTTCTGGTAAACCCGTGAAGGCTGACGGACATAGCTTTTCAGAATAAATGCAACCTTTGAAGAAATGTTTACGAAAACTTGCATGGCCTACGACCTATGGTCTGTGGCTGTAGTCATAGTGCATCAAACACTCATTTTCTAGTGAACTTGCTGAGTACGCTCGTAGTCAAAGTATCTTCTTAACCCTTGCTAGGTTCTAAAGCCAGTATAGACGACGTCTACATCAAGTTATGCTCCAGGAATCATCATCAACAGCTAAATCTCTTCAATGAAGTCAAGGAAGTCAACATATATATCAACTCAAGTGAAGATGAAGTTGCGGATTAGATAAGAATAGAATCTCTAGCCATAGAACCTACTCCTGTAGAGTATTGCAATAGTAGCAATGCAAGCCTCAATAGTTTAGATACTAGTCTATTAGTATAATAGATTTGAGTTGATTATTTATAATTCTTCTTTGTAAGAAGTTTCTTTCTCTCTCTTTAACCTAGAGTGTTCTTTGGATCTTGTGTAAAGAGTTGAGTTGTAACCTATAGTCATGTCTTGGACCTGCTGTGTTTCTGTTGTACCACTCTGAGGGATGTAATACTAGTGAACGGTGTTTCATTGGTGTTATGTCAACGACTATAGTGTACTACATCATGCAGTGGTATGCTGGGTCACCGCATAGGAGTTTATAGTGGACACTTTGGAATAACTTGATTTCTTGGGAGTTGGAGGCATGAGTAGAACTTACTCATACAAGTGGAGGCTAGCAAAAGACTGGGAGCAACCAACTAAGAGAGCAATAATGGCCATAATTATGCAATGCAACAAAGCAAACTAATCAAAGCAAAGAGTGGTACTACAAGTCAAGGACTAAATGACCATAGAGGCTAATGGTGACTTGTCATAGTCATAACATGGTGTGAGCATGTGCCAAGTCATCCCAAGCAAAACATCAAAGGAGAATATCACAATACTATGCTTTTGCATGCTAAAACAACACATAATTTCTTCAAGGCACACTAAGCAATCCCAATTGTTTGGAACAAGACATGCTACAACAATAATTACTAAGCATAATGCTAAAAAAACACCTAGCATGTCATGCTAAAGTCTAAGTCACAGTCAATGCAAGCTCCTCTTGCACTTCAAGCAAGAACTTACTACTCCTTTCCAAACACCAAGCAAACTTATTTGCAAAACAACACATCGAGAACGGGGGTCCAAACTACTAAATCAAACTAAATAAACTAAACAAAGCAAACAAAAACTAAGACTCTCCAAGAACAACACAACTGTGCATGAAACAATAAAAACGAAGTGTCTAGACATACCTGAGTTTTTTATTGATGAAGAAGGGGATGCCTTGGGCATCCCCAAGCTTTGACGCTTGTAACTCTTGGATATTTCTTGGGGTGACACCATGGTGGCATACCCAAGCTTGAGATTTTGTCCATTCTTCATCTCATTGCATCATTCTCTCTCTACACCTGAAAATTTTCCTTTATACAAAACTTCACACAATCTTTATTAGCAACATTAGTGTATTCAAAAGATATTAGACCCCTGGCAAAGCTTTGGAACAACAAGGCTTTTCACTAAAAACACAAGCTACTGTAGTAGCTCCTTCAAAGAAACTCATTTTACCTGAAGAGATCTCAAAAAGGAATCAATAAGAAGCAAATGCAAATAATGGCAGAAATCTGTCAAAACAGATCAGCAGGTAGAAACGAATTTTTTGAACATCTTCTGTTGCTCAAATCAAAAAGTGTTGAACTAACGAAAGTTAGCTAACATACTGGGGATTTATTAGTAAATTTTGAGATCAATCCTAATTACAGAGCCTTCTCACGAATTTTTTGGTGGAGGACAGAAATCTGTTTCGGGACAGCAACTCCCCAAATCTTACTTCCTTCTCATTACAGGTCATTCTTGGCACAAAAAGCAAACAAAAAGGATAAGGAGAGGTTATTACAGAAATAATAACTTCCAAGACTCAAGTAAACTCTTGGGTTATCTCTGAACAAGTACTTTTCTTTAACGCCTTTAAGTTAGGCACAAGAAGCAAGAAGAATCAAGTATTTTCAAATGAAGAAGCATTAACATTCATACTTGCAAAATCTTCAACTATGAAAGGTATATCATCCAAATGGGTTTTGGAGGATCCTTTCTCATCTCTCTTTGGTCTACTACCTTCATCAAAAAGATTTTCAGGGGCAATCCAATCAAAGTTCTTTTCAAAGGCTTCATGCATTCCAACAAGTTTAAAGGGTATGGGTATATTGAATTCTTCTCCAGGCTTAGTTTTATCAGAAATACCCACAACATCTACACTTGAACCTAGCATATTGAAACGTTCAAAAACCTTTTTTTTGCTTCCCTAGCAACATCATGGTATTCTTTTGATAAAGTTTCAAGGATGAATTCCCTTTTTTCAACATTCTTCTCTTCTTTTAGTTTTAGGAACAAGAATTGTATGAAGGTGTTAAGGCTAACAAACCTAGCCTCCAACATATGAACTAAAGAAGCTGCAACAATCTCATAATTAGGAGCAAGCTCTGTTATAGATTTATCCTCAATATCCTCATGCTTGCTAAATAATTAAAGAATTCTTCAATATTATGTTTCCCAATTATGGAGCCACTACCTATTACATGATCTTTCAGGGCAACCTGGGGGAGCAACATGGTGAGCTAGAGCGGGAACTAATTTTGTGTGTGTTTTTGAATAAAGAAAGCAAACCAAACTAGACTATTTTTTTTTGGGTTTTTCGAAAAGAGGCAAACAAAACCAAGCAAAAGAAACAAAGCAAACTAAAAACAAAGTAAAGAGAAAGGAAGTGAAGGACTCCCCTAGTGAAGACGTCCTTATCCTCCCCGACAACGGCGCGAGAAAACTTGTTGATGACTCCTTGGTGGCGCCAGAGAAGTTGGTGCTTGATGTGGAGTCTTGTTGGGAACCCCAAGAGCAAGGTGTGAAGAGCACATCAGCAAGTCTTCCCTCAGTTGAGACCGAGGTTATCGAACTAGTAGGAGGAAGGAAACGTCACACAGGTGTTGCAAGCAACGCGGAGACCTGCACAAAACAAACTCAAGACTTTGCCCCAACGAATCAGTGAGGTTGTCAAGCTCACCGGTTTGCTATAACAAAGGAATAAACGTATGGTGTGGAAGGTAATGGTTTGCAGCAAGTAAACAGGTAACAGTGGAAGATGTATCAATGGTAAAGATTGGACCGGGGTCCATAGTTCACTAGAGGTGCTCTCCTTAGATAAACAACATGGCATGAAGGGTAAACAAATTACAACGAGGCAATTGACAGGAACTGAGCAAGGCATAACGATGCAATTACTAGCCAGAAAGATCCTATGAGGTTGATTGGGCAATACAACAATATACATAGACCGTCACCCAAGTGCATCTATGACTAGAAGTCCACCTTCAGGTTATCATCCGAACCCCCTCCAGTATTAAGTTGCAAGCAACAGACAACTGCTTTAAGCAAAGTGTGTAAGGTAAACAGTCCACATGTTCCATGAACAAGAGACCGTTGTTTTCTCCCTAGTAGCAACAACACATCTACAAAGAGATTTTTGTAACTTCCCTTGGAAACTAGAGGCATGAACCCACTATCGAGCATAAATACCCCCTCTTGGAGTCACTAGCATCTACTTGGCCAAGATAACCACTAGCAACGGAGAGCATGCAAGATCACAAACAACACAGATATGATAGAATCATAAAGATAAAACCATTAATCAAACCAACATAACAATCTCAATATCCATCGGATCCCCGCAAACACAACATGCATGATTACAAATAGATTAGATCTTGATCATGAACGGATCTCACAAGATCTATACATGAAAGCACAAAGGAGGAGATACAACCATCTAGCTACTACGTGGACCCATAGTCCAAGGTGGAACTACTCACGAATCATACCGGAGAGAAGGCCTCTAGGATGATCTCCCCTCCGACAGGGTGCCGGAAAGAACTTCAAATCCCCCCAATCTAGGGACGATGGTGGCGGCGGCTACAGGTGGTTTCGTGGATTTCTGATCGGGTACTCAGGGTTTCTGCATCAGGGGCTTCTTATAGGCAAAGGGGCGATACCAGGAGGCGGCCAGGGCCACCAAACCCTAGACAGGCGCGGGCCCACCTGCCCCCGCGCCTGGGGTGGGTCTAGCCCCCCTGGTCGGACCCTCCGGCTCTCCTCTGGACTTCTTGTTCCCCGCGGAAAGTAATTGACTTTGACGTTTGTCCCATCCAATTCCGAGAATATTTCTTTACTAACTTTTCTGAAACCAAAAATAGCAGAAAACAGGCATCTGGCACTGTTGCAACTTGTTAATCGGTTAGTACCAAAAAACATGTAAAAAGCACCTCAAAGTGTGGACAAGTAAAGCAAAGTAGATACTAAACAAGCATGGAGCATCAAAAATTATAGATACGTTTCCAATGTATCAACTGTGCCAAGAAAGCCATAACCATGACCAGTACAACCGGAATATGAGTAGAGCATGTATCTGAAACCTTGCCCCATCAATTCAAGTGCAACAAGAGTCTAGCAAAACCAACCATTGACCAAGTCAGAGTAGTCTGTGAATACCCCGATGTATTTCCAGATGTTTTGCCCGGTATGCCCCTAGATCGGGATATCGAGTTTATCATTGAACTAATCCCTTGAACCGGACCCATAGCCTAGAGACCTTATAGTATGAACCCATCGGAATTAGTGGAGCTGAAGAAGCAACTGGATGCTATGCTAGAGATAGGACTGATTCAACCAAGTGTGTCGCCATGGAGATCACATGTCTTGTTTGTGGACAAGAAAGATGGAGGTAACCGTTTGTGTACGGATTATTGGAAGCTGAATGATGTCACCATCAAGAACAAGTACCCACTACCGAAGATAGAAGATCTGTTTGACCAGTTGACCGGTGCCAAAGTGTTTTCTAAGATTGATCTTAGAACTGGGTATCATCAACTCAAGATTCGTGCAGAGGATATTCCCAAGACTGCCTTTACCACCAAATATGGATTGTATGAGTACACTGTCATGTATTTTGGATTAACCAATGCCCCCGCTTATTTCATGAACCTCATGAATAAGATTTTTATGGACTTCCTGGATAAGTTTGTCGTTGTGTTCATCAATGACATTCTGATCTATTCCAAATCGGAAGAAGAACATGAGCTACACCAAGGACCATCCTTAGAACCCTTAGGAGCATCAGTTGTATGCCAAGTTTAGCAAATGTGAATTCTGGTTACAAGAAGTAGGATTACTCAGACATATTGTGTCAGCCGGAGGAATTGCTATTGACCCTGCCAAGGTTAAGGATGTTGAAGAATGGCAGGCCCCGACCACTCAAACCCAAGTTCGTGCATTTCTCGGATTAGCGGGATACTACCGCAAGTTCGTAGAAGGATTTTCGAGCATCTCAAGACCCATGACCCAATTGTTGAAGAAAGATAAGAAGTTTGAATAGACGGACAAATGTGAAGCAAGATTGATTTCAGCCCCAATCTTGATTATGCCGGATATTACGAAGCCTTTTGATGTGTATTGTGATGCATCTAAGATCGGTCTCGGATGTGTGCTAATGCAAGAAGGCAAAGTCATATGTTATCTATCCCGACAACTGAAGCAGCATGAGCAGAATTATCCTACCCATGACCTTGAACTAGCAGCCATAGTTTTAGCCTTGAAGACATGGCGGCATTACCTCATGGGAAACCGTTGTGAGATTTATTCGGATCACAAAAGACTGAAGTATATTTTCACTCAGAAGGAGCTGGATATGAGGCAAAGGAGATGGATAGAGCTAATCAAGGACTATGATCTGGACATTCACTATCACCCCAGTAAAGCCAATGTGGTAGCATATGCCCTTAGCAGATTGCCGTGTCGCTTAAACTCCATGATTCTGAAGGAGCAACCAAGTTTGCACAAGGAGTTGGAAGATTTTAGAATGGAGCTTGTAAGTGAAGGATTTTTTTGGCTAGCATAGAACTTCAACCCAGTTTGATCAGTCATATCAAGGAGGCGCAGAAAGGAAATGCTAGTATCGACGGAATCAAACATCGTATTGTTACAGGGAAAGTACCCAGATTCACCGAAGATGAAGGAGTTTTGTGGTACAAAGGACGTATCTGTGTGCCAACAGATTCAGAGTTAAAGCAAGCTATTTTGAAATAAGCCCATGATACTCTTTATTCTATCCACCCCGGAGGAACGAAGATGTATCAAGATTTGAAAGAGCAATTTTGGTGGCATAAGATGAAGAGAGAAATCGGAAGCTACATAGCCAAGTGTGATATCTGTCAGAGAGTCAAGGCGGGACATCAGAGACCCGCAGGACTATTGCAACCATTGCAGATTCCGGAATAGAAATGGGATTCCATCGGAATGGATTTTATCGCCGGTTTGCCTACATCTAGTAGGGGAAATGACTCTATTTGGGTCATAGTAGATAAACTGTCCAAAGTCGCCCATTTCTTACCAGTTAAGACCACTTATCAGAGTTCAAAGATAGCAGAGTTGTACATTGATAGAATAGTCAGTTTGCATGGAGTCCCCAAGAACATTGTGTCGGATCGAGGAACCCAGTTTACCTCGAGATTTTGGAAGAAAGTCCAAGAAGGATTAGGAACAAGACTAGATTTCAGCACAACTTATCACCCTCAGACTGATGGAAAAACGGAGCGAATAAATCAAATACTCGAAGATATGTTGAGAGCTTGTGTATTAGAATATAGATCTAAATGGGAAGATTGTCTGCCGTTCATAGAATTTTCATACAACAACAGTTACCAAGCCAGTTTGCAAATGGCCCCATTTGAATTAATGTGTGGAAGGAAGTGTCGTACCCCTTTGAATTGGTCGGAAGTAGGAGAGAGTCAGATTTTCGGACCGACATCCTACGAGAAGCCGAAGAGAAAGTTCACAAGATTGGTGAGCACCTCAAGACCACCCAATCCAGACAGAAGAGTTATGCCGACAAGAGACGTCGATACCTAGCCTTCAATATCGGAGATTTTGTGTATCTCAAAGTGTCACCTTTGAAAGGAATGCAACGTTTCCAACTCAAAGGAAAGTTAGCCCCCATATATATGGGACCCTTCAAGATTCTGAATCGTCGAGGAGAAGTATCGTATCAACTGGAACTGCTAGAGGAGGTGTCAGCCGTGCATAATGTGTTTCATATCTCTTTACTTCGCAAATGCCTAGAAGTCCCGGAGAAGAGCGAAGTTTTCAAGAATATTGATCACAGAACCATAGAGATCAACGATGACCTGGAATATCCCGAAGTACCCATTCATATTTTGGACGAAGCTTTTAGAACCACCAGGACCTGGAGTATCAAGTTTCCCAAGATCCAATGGAGTAACCATACCGAAGAAGAAGCTACCTGGGAGCGAGAAGACTACATTAGGACGGAGTTTCTATATGTTTAAATGCTAGTTTTATTTTTCTCAAATCTCGGGACAAGATTTTGTTTAAGGAGGGAAGGTTTGTAACATCCAAAAATATTAATCAAGGTTATCAATTCCAATCACTCAAATTTAGGGTTAACAAAAAACTTTTGTTAATTAAAACCCATATGAATGCATGTGTGTATGTGTTGAATGCATGAATGCTTGTATGGACCTGTCTGATTGTTATGAATGGCAAGGATTGGTTTAAAGATGAAAACAACATCATCTAAATCATTTCCAAGCAGAATCAAAATCAATAGAAATTCAAAAACAAACCAGATAAGCAAACGGTCATTTTTGCCAATCTTGTTCACTAGACCACTTTGAGTGTTTCTAGTCCAAAATTTCTAACAGAAACAAATCCAATTCTTTTAACCCCTTGCTATACCAAGTAAAAGTGAACCCAAGCCCACCTTGCAAACCCACAGAAACATTTGGCAACCCTATTCAAATGACATTTCAAAATTGAGTCTAGTTCATATGGTAAGATCACAATTTCTCAAAACCCAACCAAACCAGTTCACCTTGACAAATCCAAACAACTAGAGACCACCTAATATGTGCCCAATACACTCACCAAGTTTCATCCAAAAATTCAAATATGAATTTCTTGCGGCCATTTCATCAAACACGTGGAGACACAAATTCTGCCAAACTTCACTGTTTTGAGCAGTAATCCTTTCAAACATTGTTCCCCATTGATCACCCTAGTCTCCCCCAGTAACAACCAGTGCATTAAACCAACTTAGACCCCTACCAATGCACCATGCCGTGCATGCCTGAGCCAACCCTGGCCAGCCGAACCATCCATCGTTGCGCCTAGGCACCATGTCCAGTAAGCACGCCACCGTCCGCCGCCACCCCATGTCCAGACCTCGAGCCTTGACAAGCAGTAGACCACCAAGAACACACGCGCCCAGTTTGTCTCTGCCGTGTCTAGAGCGTGCCAGCTCGCCACGCTCGACACGCTCGCACAGACCATGCCTCGCCTTCGCCGCCCGTGCCTGTGATCACCACCTTCCCAGGAGACCACCAGACATGCCCGTTCGCCGCCGCGCAACCAGGAGCGCCTGTGCGTCGTCAAAAATGTCGTCGGTGCCGCTCAGAGCACCCGCGTGTTCTGACCAAACCGCAATGCTCCTTGCCGCGCCATCAAGCCGTTGAGGATCACCAGGAGACCGCGCACCGCCCTCTAGCCTCAGCCATGCTATTAGCTTGCTATAACCCCGACCCTGACGAGCACTGCCCATGACGCTCGGCCTCTCTCGCTCGCCTATAAAAGGAGGCCTCCCCCGCTTGTTTTCTTCACACCAGTTCACTCCCCACCTCTCACTGATCCTTTCCACCTCTTCCCGGAGCAAGGCGAGCTCTCCCTCGCCAGAATTTCGCCGGAGCCAACCGCTGCTAGAGGAGAAGGGCGCCGTCGATTGGAGCCACCCTAGGAGGAGCCGTTAGTACCAGAAGAACCATCGTCATCGACTTTGTCATTCGCCCCCATCGCCGACCATCGCCTGAGCCCAAGTGAGCTGCCCCATACCCCCACTGGCCACGCTTGGGTTAGCCACCGCCCTATTCTATTCCGACGAGGACGATGGACGTGAGCCGTTGATCCTTAGTCTAATCCTACGGTCGTAATCGCCCCGTACCCCTTTGCACCCCTTGTCTCCCCGACGCGTGGGAACACCACTTAACCAGCCCCCGCACGCTGTGCGCAGTGGGCCAACCCAGTTAGAATTCCCGCGCGACCCAGTAGTTTAAATTTGATTGATCTATTTAGTTTCAACCTAGTTTTGGAAGTGGATTCAACATTCAATTCAGAGAGGTTTACTAAACCAAATAGCATGAAACCAATTTTTTTAGAAAGATATGGAAATTCTTAATGCAAGCCCGTTGGATTCAAACCATTTGAAATAATAGATCACCTATGGTAAAAATAACAAGACAAAGACTTTTCTACATTCAAACATTTTTCAAAATTCAACCATAAATGCTTTTGAGTTGATTCCAACTCTCAAAAATCACATTTGATAAGACCCTTCTGAATATATAAAAATATCTAGGTTTACCTGCAGTAACAATGGACAAGTAATAAAAGAATTCCCCATAGGCATTTCTATCCACTTTAATTATTTAAAATAAAAAGGTTAAACCTTATTAAATTGTGACACCACTTTAAATCACATTCCCAAGTATTGAAATATGTGGTGATGACATGTGTCAACATGATTCCATGTTTTAATTGGAGAATATTTAATCTTAAGTAGTTTTTTAATGAGTAGAAATTACTTTTCTAAAATAAAATAAATAAGACTATTGTCTTAATTCATGTGATGATTGTGATGATGCTAGATCATCTAGTGTGAGACTTTGTGTGCTAAATAGAAGTAGTTAAGTATTGTTTGGTGATTGCATACTTTGTATTTATTCATAGACGCTAGTACCGACCAAGGATACGAAGAGGAATGAGACTACTATGAAGAGGAAGTAGAGGAGAACTTCAACCACTGCACTGCACAAGGCAAGCCTGACAATACAAGTTAACTTAACAAGCTATCTAAGCAAGCTAGAACTTTGCAAGTTAACACTTGCATGAGAAATATGCAAACTAGATGCCTTAGGCATATCTGATTATTCCCCTTTGATTATACGAAATCCCAGTTTTACTTGCAAGCTTTATTAGTTTATTTCTTTATCAAAATTCTTTGTCTACTTTTAGGTAGTGCTTGTGATATTTTGGAAAGATATTATAGGTAGCATAAAGAGCATAAAACTTGGCCTAAGTTAGGTAGAACTTGATGTCATCCTGAGGCATGAGATTAGACTTAGATAAGTCACACTTGATTATCACCCCTCATTAGTGATTACCCCAACTTTAGTGGCTAGTGCTAAGTATAAAACTTGACCACTTTAGATGGGAATACTTGGTGAAAATGGTTATGAAAACCTTAGAATGATGAGTCATTCTACTGAAATGTTTTGACATGTGTTATTGAACACCATATGATTTTGATGATCAAAATGTTGAGGCATGAGCCTTAGCCCTTTATAAAACTGATGGTTGTGTTCGGATGCGATACCATTCCAATTTTACCGTACAACCACAATACTCGAATTTGGGTAGGGACTGACTAGAAGTTTATATATCTTAGTATGGGTTCCCTTGCGGTCGAGGTTTGAGCTGAGGCTACCTCGTGATGATTGACCACCTGTGAAGCTCCCAAGATGACAGATGGTCATGGCTGGGAGGCCAAACTCATAGGATAGGTGCCTATACTAGGGTGTGTAATTGAAAGGTTAGGATTGATTATCCGCATACTGAGTATGGTGAATTTAGGATTGTTTCTGATGGATGTATCGAATATTGTGGTGAAAGTGTACCACCTCTACAGAGTGTCAAACTATTCGAATAGCCGCGTCCGCGGTTATGGACAGTTGGAGTGGCCATACTGTTCCGTTGTCAGATGTTTTCAAAATGACTTGTGAAATGAATCATGACCTTGACTTGACCACAACAGGGTTGTGAAAGTGAAAGCTAAGTTCCCACTTAGGTGTTATAAAACATTAAACTAGTTTTCTTTACTTCTGAACTCAGCTGGAGATAAACCTAGCTTTTTGCAAAACAAACTAGAGCTTAGTATTCCTACTTGAACCACTTTACTTGTTAGTGATAGTTTGCGAGTACTTAAAGAGTACTCATGGCTTAGTCCCTGGATATTCCCGTGGCCAGACTATGAGGAGGACTATCAGGAGGATGGACCGCAGGAAGTCTACGACAACTAGGATCATCTCCCATCGTCAGCATTGCCTGTGACTTTGAAGATGGAGCTTCGCCCACGCTACCGTTATTATATTATTTCGATGTGTTGATTGTATTAAGATTGGATCATGGAATACTTTATTTGTAAGACCTTTATTATGGATTGTAATGGATGATGAACTATGGTACCAATCTGTTATGTCTCGCAAAAATGGTAATCCTGGGATTGCGATGTATGGCATAACAGGCATCTGGGATTAAAAATCCGGGTGTTGACATAGACCAATCTCCAACCACTCCTACCCTCCATCGTCGCCACCACACCCCACCTGTCGCTACCGCTAAGGACCCGCGCGTGCACCCTGCCTTCCTGCTGGCCCCACCCTCGCACAGATCATGCACGCTCCCCGCGAAGGCCCCATATTGAGCAAACCTCCCCGATTTCGCCTTCCTTCTGTAATCCCTCCTCGGATCCCCACGCGGCCGCTAGGGCCTACCATGACTCGGTCTCCCATGCTCGTGCAGCGACCCCCACCCCCGATGTCGTGACCACGCATGCCCCTGCCGCATGATCCCATCGCCCCGCTTCTCCGTTGTGATTCCCTCTCCCTGCTGCCACTGTCTGCCCCCAGCGCTTCTCCTCCTCCGCCAGGCCCCTGAGCTCCTCCAGGTCTAGCCACACGGCACTGTCGTTGCCGACCAGTCCTCGCCCCTGCGCCTGTCTCCCCCCTCCTAGTGTAGAGCCACTGGCCGCCCGTCGAGCTCCCTGCGTCAAGCCCGCATCGTCGCCCCAGCATGGCTGCCACCAGGAGCTCGCCCTCCTCGCCTTTGCTTCCCTTGTCCGCGACCACCGCCTCGACGCCCCAACCTCTCCACTAGCCACTTGGCCATGCCCGCCTCTGCCCCTCCTCTTGTCTGCCTCCCTGATGTCTACGCACTTCTATTCTTGTAGACAGTTGTTGGGCCTCCAAGTGCAGAGGTTTGTAGAACAACAACAAGTTTCTCTTAAGTGGATTACCCCAGGTTTATTAAACTCAGGGAGGAAGTGGTCAAAGGTATCCCTCTCAAGCAACCCTGCAATCAAGATACAAGAAGTCTCTTGTGTCCCCAACACACCCAATACACTTATCAGGTGTATAGGTGCACTAGTTCGGCGAAGAGATAGTGAAAATACCAGTGGTATGGATAATTTTAAGTGGTAACGGTGCCATAAAAGAGCTTCTGACAAGGAGAAAAAGACTGGAAGTAAGCAAACATGCAACAAATCTAGTTGTAAACGGCGTTTCAATGTTTAGAAACAAGGCCTAGGGATCGTACTTTCACTAGTGAACATTCTCTCATATAAATATCTTATCTTAATGATACTACTCTTAACTACTCTCCGGTTGGACACTCTAATCCATGTTAGGGCTATAACATCACTCCTAAAAGTCCGCCTTTCCCATCTAGATAACCCCACACTGTCACCTTGAGCGCTAGATGGTTCCAACAAACACCACAATTTCATAGAGAAAACCAACTCAAAATATACTCATGATAAATATATATGTAACCTAGCTTAAGCGCCACACACGGTGTGCAGGCTGTCACTTTCACACACGTGGGGGAAAAGCATAGATCTATTAAAGCACGATGAGTATTTATGTAGACTCTAGCCTAAGTGACACCATGGCGTGCACGCTGTCACTTTCACACACATGGGGAGAGCAGAGATCTATTAAAGCACTTGAGTAGCAAGGTAGATCTACTTGATTACAAAGCTCATGAACACAATATGATCACGCATAGAGAGAGAGAGATGAACACATAGTTATCGGTAGAGCCCTTAGCCTCGAGAGAGAACTACTCCATCCTCATCATGGGAATCAGCAACGGTGATGAATATGGCGGTGGAGATCAATGGAGACGGCTCCGGGGCACTTCCCCGTCCTGGCAGGGTGCCAGAACAGAGACTTTCTGTCCCCCGAATCTCCCCTTCGGCGGCGGCGGCGCTGCGGAACTTTTCGTGGATGTATGATGGATGATTTAGGGTTTATGAGTCGGGGGCTTCTTACAGGCGAAGGAGGCAAGGTCGGTGGAGGCCCAAGGGGCCCACACCCCTTGGTGGCGCGGCTAGGGTCGGCCTACGCCACCCTAGGGTGTGGCCACCTTGGTGCCCTACTTTGTCTCTGCTTTGATTTTCCGTATCGCTCAGGGAAAAATAGGAAGATTGGATTTTGTCCCATCTAATTCCGAGAATGTTCATTTTTTAGCTTTTCTAAAACCAAAAACAGCAGAAAACAGGCAACTGGCACTGTGGCATCTTGTCAATAGGTTAGTTCCAGAAAGTGTATAAAAATACCTCAAAGTGTAGACAAAGCAAAGCAAAGTAGATACTAAACAAGCATGGAACATAAAAAATTATAGATACGTTTACGACGTATCAAGCATCCCCAAGCTTAACTCTTGCTCGTCCTCGAGTAGGTAAGTGATAAAAAGAACAATTTTTTAGGTGACATGCACCATCAAAATCAAGATCAAACCATTTGCAAGCATTGAAAGCTGGGATCAAAGAACTCTAAACATGAGCATGCAAGAAGTTCTAACAATAAGACAAAGTAACTATGCATGCAACATGAAAGGTTACAAACAAAGATCATGAATAATAATGCATTGAAAGGCGTTTGTTTGTTTCACATATATAAAAAAATAGCATAGTGGCATTCAGCTTGTCCCTCATGGAGTAGAAAATAAATGCATAGGACACCTTCAAAGTTCATAAGAGTGACTAGATACAAATAGTTTATGAGCAAGCAATATCAACAATATGAATGAATCAATAAGTTTTGGGACAATGCACATAGAACTAAGATGGCAACTATGCTCTCTTAATTGGTGCCTAAGGATAGAAGGTGGAGACTCAATATAATAGTGGAAGAAAGGCCCTTCATAAAGGGAAGCAGGGATTTCAAGTTTCAAAAAGAGCTTCCAAAAATTATGGTACTTGTTAGCTTTCAGCTCTCATTGCCCCTATCATAAGCATCTTGAAGTGATCAAGGTTAAAGTGGACAAACTATGGAGTATATGCTTGACAAAGTATAAGTTGGCAATCTCATGTCCCTTGAATACGAGGGCCGCTCCTCATGCTACTCAACTTTAGTCACCTGTAAGTTCTTGTCATAGTAAGTACATGTGTATCATAGAGAACCGCCAATGGGGTACCCCTTGCACATGATATAGAAGCTATCCCATAATCAAAATGACAAGGCAAGCAGACAATGGGCATCTCAGCAATCTTCTTATTTACCATGGGAAAATGGTGCCTTTTTCTCTCTTTCCTCTTTTCAATATGTCTCTTTTGTTTATAAGAAGAAAGCTTCATAGATTGCTCACTATGGTGATGCTGCAAGTTTCCCCCTTGATTAGGCATTGCTTAGGCTAGCGGCCCAGGCGTTTCTCTAACACACATACTGATGTCTACGCACTTCTATTTGTGTAGACAGTTGTTGGGCCACCAAGTGCAAAGGTTTGTAGAACAGCAACAAGTTTCCCTTAAGTGGATTACCCAAGGTTTATCGAACTCAGGGAGGAAGTGGTCAAAGGTATTCCCTCTCAAGCAATCCTGCAATGAAGATACAAGAAGTATCTTGTGTCCCCAACACACCCAATATAGGTGCAATAGTTTGGTGAAGAGATAGTGAAATACAAGTGGTAACGGTGCCAGGAAAGAGCTTCTGACTTGTTGTTGACGTGGGGTAACAGTGCCAGAAAATAGCTGATGGCGTGGAGGAACATACTAAAGGCAAACTGAAGGAAGCAAGCAAACATGTAGCAGATCTAGATGCAAACGATGTTTCAATGTTTAGAAATAAGGCCTAGGGATCATACTTTCACTAGTGAACACTCTCTCATATAAATATTCTCTCTTCATGATACTACTCTTAAATACTCTTCGGTTGGACAATCTAATCATCGGTAGGGCTGTAACAACACTCCTCAAAGTCTGCCTCCCCCAATCTAGATAACCCCACACTGTCACCTTGAGCGCTAGATGGTTCCAACAAACACCACAATTTCATAGAGACATCCAACTCCAAATATAACTCATAACAAATATTCAATCTAGCCAAAGTGACACACAGGGTATGCACGCTGTCACTTTCACACACGTGAGGAAAATCATAGATCTATTAAAGCACAAAGAGTATTTATGTAGACTCAATCCTAAATGCCACCATGGCGTGCACGCTGTCACTTTCACACACATGGGGAGAGCAGAGATCTAATGAAACACTTGCGTAGAAAGGTAGATCTACTTGATTACAAAGATCATGACCACAATATCATGCATAGAGAGAGAGATGAACACATAGCTACCGGTGGAGCCCTTAGCCCTGAGGAAGAACTACTCCCTCCTCATCATGGGAATCAGCAATGGTGATGAAGATGGCGATGGAGATCGATGGATATGGCACCGAGGGCACTTCCCCGTCCCGGCAAGGTGCTGGAACAGAGACTTGCTATCCCCCGAATCTCCCCTTCGGTGGCGACGGTGCTACAGAGGTTTTCGTGGATTTCTTCTAGATTCCCTAGGGTTTTTGGGTCAGAGGCTTCTTATAGGCGAAGGGTGAGGCCGAGAAGGCGGCCAGAGAGCCCACACCCTCCGCAGGCATGGGCCAGGCTTGGCCACGCCCATGGGGGGTCTGGCCACCCTCTCGTGCCTCTCCGTCCCTCCTTCTGGATTCGTGTCCCTCACGGAAAGTTATTGACTTCGGCTTTTGTCCCGTCCAATTCCGAGAATATTGATTTTCTATCTTTCTGGAATCAAAAATAGAAGAAAACAGGCAACTGGCACCATGGCAACTTGTTAATAGGTTAGTTCCAGAAAAGATATAAAAACACCTCAAAGAAAGACAAAGCAAAGCAAAGTAGATACTAAACAAGCATGGACCATCAGAAATTATAGATACATTTTCAACGTATCAAGCATCCCCAAGCTTAACTCCTGCTCGTCCTCCAGTAGGTAAGTGATAAAAAGAATAATTTTTGAGGTGATATGCACCATCAAAATCAAGATCAAACCATTTGCAAGCATTGAAAGCTGGGATCAAAGAACTCTAAACATGTGCATGAAAGATGGAGTTCTAACAATAGGACATAGTAACTATGCATGCAACATGACAAGCTACAAACAAAGATCATGAATAACATGCATTGAAAAACGTTTGTTTGTTTCACATAGAGAAAACATAACATAGTGGCAATCTACTTGTCCCTCATAGAGTAGAAAATAGATGGATAAGACACCTTCAAAGTTCGCAAGGGTGACTAGAAACAAATAGCACAAGAACAAGTAATATCACAATATGCATCAATCAATAAGCTTTGGAACAGTGCACACAGAATGACAACTATGCTCTCTTAATGGTGCCTAAAGGTAGAAGGTGGATACTCAAATAATGGTGGAAGAAAAGCCTTTTCTTTTATAAAGGAAGCAGGGATTTCAAGTTTCAAAAAGAGCTTCCAAAAATTATAGTACTTGTTAGCTTTCAGCCCTCATTGCCCCTATCATAAGCATCTTGAAGTGATTAAGGTTAAAGTGAACAAAGATGGAGTATATGCTTGACAAAGTATAAGTTGGCAATCTCAAGTCCCTTGAATACGAGGGCCACACCTCATGCTACTCAACTCCAGTCACCTGCAAGTTCTTGTCATTGTAAGTATTTGCATATCATTGAGAACAGCCAACGGGGTACCCCTTGCACATGGTACATGAGCTATCCCATAACCAAAATGACAAGGCAAGTAGACAATGAGCATCTCAGCAATCTTCTTATGTACCATGGGAATATGGTGCTGTTTTCTCTCTTTCCTCTTTTCTCAATGTGTTGCTTCATAGATGTCACTATGGTGATGCTGCAAGTTTCCACCATGATTAGGCATGGCTTAGGCTAGCGGCCCAGGCGTTTCTCTAACACAAAATACAAACTCCATGGACATACAAGTTCCCTCTTTATTTCACATCGGTGACATCCATAGACAAAAGAGCATGATATCAACTGAGTACAAAGTACAAGTGCAATGTTGAAACCGTTCCCCGGTATAGCACGGTTCTGCTAATTCCAACGTATAAGTGCAAGGATATACAACATAGATGACACAATGGTTCAAGTTTATTAGGGGCAATAATATAGTGTGCGATCAAGTTTGTGAGGGCTTTAATCACTAAATTTTCACATAACAAAATAGTTTAATTGGAAGATAGCTAAAAACAAGAATATACTTGGAATGGTGTAACACACCATGCATAGGAATTTATAGTGTACACTTTGGAATAACTTGGTTTCTTGGGAGTTGGAAGCATGAGTAGAGCTTACTCATACAAGTGGAGGCTAGCAAAAGACTAGGAGCAACCAACTAAGAGAGTAATAATGGCCAAATCATGTAGTGCAACAAAGCATTACTAATCAAAGCATAGAGTGGTACTACAAGTTAAGGACTAAATGATCATAGAGGCTATGGTGACTTGTCATAGTCATAACATGGTGTGAGCATGTGCCAAGTCAACCCAAACAAAGCATCGAAGGAGAATACCACAATACTATGCTTTTGCATGCTAAAACAACGCATAATTTCTTCAAGGTACACTAAGCAATCCTAATTGTTTGGAACAAGACATGCTACAACAATAATCACTAAGCATAAGGACAAACCAACACCTAGCATGTCATGCTAAAGTCAAAGTCAAAGTCAATGTAAGCTCCTCTTGCACTTACAAGCAAAAACTTACTACTCCTTTCCAACACCAAGCAACTTATTTGCAAAACAACACAGCGAGAACGGGGGTCCAAACTACTTTATTCAAGCAAACTAAAACAAAATCTAAGACGCTACAAGAACAACACAACAGTGCATGAAACAATAAAAACGAAGTGTCTAGAAAGACATGTGATTTTTATTAATGAAGAAGGCGATGCCTTGGGCATCCCCAAGCTTTGACACTTGTACCTCTTGGATATTTCTTGGGGTGACACCGGGGTGGCATCCCCAATCTTGAGCTTTTGTCTATTCTTCATCTCATTACATCATTCTCTCTCTACACCTGAAAATTTTCCTTCATACAAAACTTCACACAATTTTCATTAGCAACATTAGTTTATTCAAAAGATATTATACCTCTGGCAAAGCTTTGGAACAACAAGAATTTTCATTAAAAACACAAGCTTCTGTAGCAACTCCTTCAAAAATCTCAATTCACCTGAACAGAACTCAAAAAGGAATCAATAAGGAGCAAATGCAAATAATGGCAGAAATCTGTCAAAACAGACCAGCAGGTAGAAACCGATTTTTTTGAACATGTTCTGTTGCTCAAATCAAAAAGTGTTGAACTAACGAAATTTAGCTAACATACCGTGGGATTTATTCGTAAATTTTCAGATTAATCTGAGTTACATAAACTCCTCACGATTCTTTTTGGTGGAGGACAAAAATCTGTTTCGGGACAGCAACTCCCCAAATCTTACTTCCCTCTCATTAGAGGTCATTCTTGGCACAAAAAGCAAACAAAAAGGATAAGGAGAGGTCATTACTGAAGTAATAACTTCCAAGACTCAAGGAAACTCTTGGGTTATCTCCCAACAAGTACTCTTCTTTAACGCTTTTAAGTTAGGCACAAGAAGCAAGAAGAATCAAGTATTTTGAAATGAGGAAGCATTAACATCAATACTTGCAAAATCTTCAACTATGAAAGGTATCTCATACAAATGGGTTTTGGAGGACCCCTTCTCATCTCTCTTTGGTCTACTACTTTCATCAAAGAGATTTTCAGGAGCAATCCAATCAAGATTCTTTTCAAAGGCTCCATGCATTCCAACAAGCTTAAAGGGTATGGGTATCTTAAATTCTTCTCTAGGCTTAATTTTATCAGAAATACCCACAACATCTACATTTGAACCTAGCATATTGAAATGCTCAAAGACCTTTTTGTCTTCCCTAGCAACATCATGGAATTCTTTTAATAAAGTTTCAAGGATGAATTCTCTCTTTGCAGCATTCTTTTATTCTTTTAGTTTTAGGAACAAGAATTGTATGAAGGGGTTAAGGCTAACAAACCTAGCCTCCAACATATGAACTAAATAAGCTCCAACAATCTCATAATTAGGAGTAAGCTCTGCTATAGATTTATGCTTAATATCCTCATGCTTGCTAACATGATTATAGAATTCTTCAATATTATCTTTCCTAATTATGGAGCCACTACCCATCGCAAGATCTTTCAGGGCGAACTTGGGGAACAACATGGCGAGCTAGAGCAAGGTGGCAACTAGAGTAGGAACTATTTTTTTTGTGTTTTTGAATAAAGCAAGCAAACCAAACTAGACAATTTTTTTTGGATTTGTTTTGAAAAGAGGCAAACAAAACCAAGCAAAAGAAACAAAGCAAACTAAAAACAAAGTAAAGATAATGGAAGTGGAGGACTCCCCTAGTGAAGACGTCCTTAGCCTCCCCGGCAATGGCGCTAGAAAATCTTGATGGTGACTCCTTGATGGTGCTAGAGAACCTGGTGCTTGACGCAGAGTGTGTTGGGAACCCCAAGAGCAAGGTGTGAAGCAGCACAACAGCAAGTTTTCCCTCAGTAAGAAACTGTAACATCCCAGCATTTAGGAACTAATGAAGGGTAGATTTAGGAATTTGAGATGTTGCATGCATTCAGCTGTGAAATTGTGGGTAAATGTTTCGCCAAATAAAAACCTAAAGTGATCAAAGTTTCTTTCATGCTTTGAGCTTAGGTATAGTCTTGAAGGATGATTGTTATAGACTTTGATATGATCTTTGTGGATTAGAGTGTTTTGAGAAATTAAATTTGAATTTAAAACTTGAGTGTTTGAATTAAAAATTCAAAAGAATTTTGAATAATGTTTGAGTATTTGATTTAATTAAGAGTTAACCAATAATAACTCAAACTTTAAATAAAATAAGATAATTAATAAAATGAATATTCCAAAACTTCATTCAATAAAGAAGTTACACAAATGTAACTTACAGAAATGAGCAAAAATCTTTACTATAGTAAATAAATAAAAGAATAATATTTCTTTATTGAATAATAGTACAATCTTTATTACAAAAGGATAAAAAACAAAAGTACAAAATAATAAATTAAAGATTACAATTGAATCAGAGAGATATTACAAGTGACTATTCTATACAGAAAAAGAAAAACCTAAACTAAAAGTCTTGATCTTCAAATCTGGTACCTGCAAAATAAACATAAACAAAAGAAAGAAAGTTAAAGTTAAAAGGATATTACTCTCAGACTTGACAGTGAAGTGCACTGATCAAGGTTCATCATTGAGTAATTTAAGGGGCAAGTTTCACCAATATGAAAGAGTATATCTTTCATAATTTTAAGCCATAAGTCAAATAAACAGCAAGGAGGGGCAAGTTTCACCAGCCAAGTAAGAGTAACCAGATAAAGGTAACTTCACAACCAGAACATATCCACAACCTGTGCAGCAGACACACAGGTAGCACACACACCAAACTGCATGGGTGTGCTGTCAGCACCACAACAATAGCACAATCAAACAAAACCATCAACACAGCCGTGGGAAGCCAATCCCCACACCATTCCATTGTTCTTACACACCAAGCACAATAGTCACCAGCTAAACCCAGCCAAAGCCAAGCTAAATTAAAACCTTGGATCACACCACCAAGCTAAATGGTGACATAAGGAGGGGGTGGATCAGGTGGATAGCAAGACCAAGATCAAGACATCAGGACCAGGAGGTGAAGGGATAGATCAAGGACAAGCTAGGAGATGGAAATACCAGGAGAGCATCAGATCAAGCTACCACAAGGTCAACCACAGGAAACCCCACATCAAGTGACAGTGGTGAGTAAATAGACCATCACATGATCTATCTGTCTAAGATTAGACAAGCATACATGATCTGTCTTTTATTCAAATTCTCAGAAAACACCCAAGTGGGGTGAATCCATCTCTGAACTTTAAACACTGAAAGCAATCAGAAAACTACAAAGATCCAACTTAGATCTCAGGACAACATCATTGATCTAAGCTATCAAGCTATATTTCAATTCAAGAATGAATATAGCCAAGAACTAAACCTCTAGGCACATCTCTTCAATTAGAGTAGCACCTTAGGATTTAATCCTATGGATCTATATAAGTTATCAAACTTACAAGCATCTTTCCCCAACTTTGATTCAAGAAACAGTAGCTGGTATCACTACTAGAACTAATCTTTGAGAAACAACAAGACAAAGATTTAATCCCTAAACCTCAGACCAACATCATGGGTCCTAGGGATTTAAGAAAGGATTTTCTACTTATCTTTAATGCCAAACTCATCTTAAGCTTGAACAAAACCAAGCTAAGTAAAATAATCTAGTCTTGTGTGCCATATTAAAATGGTGTCACAAGAACAGTTCTAAACTAAGCAGGTTAAGCATCAAATCTTCACAAATACAACTAACCACTATGAATCATTTTCCTGTTCTTAAACACAGGAATCATAAATAGGATATTCAGATATATATATCTTCACTATAGGAGATCATTTGATCTCAAGTTATATATGAATTCCTAAGCCAACAGTACCAATACAGTGACTTCATCACACAACACCCACTGTCATTAACCAAGTAATGACAGTGGTGAGTTATTAAACCATTGGATTTCCCAAGTATTGCTTCTAAAGCAACTTTACCATTTGAATCATATAAAAATTAATCCATAGAATCATCTAACAAATCACTAGCATCACCATAGCTAACCATCAGCAGTAAGCCACAGCAAGTCACCACTTAACAGGTTCAAGGATCATTAACCCATGATTCAATTCATCAAATATTTAATCAACAGAGGGATTTGAACCCTAAATAGAACCAATCATCTTAATTAGGACCAGACAATAACCAGGAAGGCCACTACCAACATCTAGCATGGGAGGGCCTATCATAGAGAGCATGAGAGGGAGAGGAACCGCTCACCATAGTCCTCGCTGTAGAATAGAAGAGGAGGCAAAGGGGCCGACGACCATGGCAGCACGGGAAGAACCCCCAGGGGAGTGCTGCAACCGACACAACGCCACGGCGACAACCGTAGGCATGTCTGGGGGCGAGAAGCATCCCCACAACACACGACAGCAACGACGGGGTCAGCACCAACGCCAACCCCAAACCCTAGGGTTCGGGACGACATCGATTTGATCACAGAGGGCTCCAGGTCCAAATCCAATTGGACAGGAGGGTAGATCGGGGTCGACAACCTCATCCTGCACCACGGCGGCGGCTAGGAAGGTCCACGGTGGCACGAATCGCCGGCGACAGCATCGCTGACCACTGGGTCGAGGGAGGAGAAGGAGAGAGGTGAGCTCGAGGGAGAGAACAGAGAGTGTTGGGATGAGTTGGGCCAATACCCCTTTGGGGTATGGTTTTTGACTTTGCCTAATGGGCCACAAGGGCCCAATAAACCCAAAACAGTTAGCCCAAACCCTTTAAAGCCCGTGCTAATAATTTGAAAAAGACCAAAATGCCCCTGAACTTAAATAAATTCTAGAAAATAGAATAAAAGTCCAAAAATTATAAATAAAACATTTTGGATTCACAATAATCCAAACTATCCAAATAAATTAAGATATAAAATTTTAAATATATAAATTTTATTAAGAATTTTGTAATATATATATTCCTTATGGAATTTTGCAAAATTATTGAAAGATTATAAAAATAAATAAAAACCACTTTCATTATGTATTAATATTGTAATATTTTACAAAAATACTAAACAAATATTTAATGACAATTTTTATATATTTAAATGATAATTATTAAAGGAATTATTAAATTAATAAAACTCAAATAATAGGAAATAAAACAAATAAATACAATATTCTTTAAATATTAAAAAATTAATATTTATAAATCCTTAATTAATTAAAAAGGATTCTTTTTATATAATTTAAATAAATGGGGGAGAATACATATAAAGCTAAATGGTGCATTACATTACTCTGCATAATCATTTTGCTTCTTTAAATATTGTCCTTACCGGGCAATAATGATGTTTTTGTAGACATAGAAGCTCAAGGTCCAGTGCAAGCATCAGACTTCACTACCTTGCCATCACAAGGCAAGTTCATCACTTGCTCATATCCTTTGAAGAGTCTTTATCAAAGTATTTGCAAATTGTGTGTTATCATATATACTTCAAATAAAGAAAATAATATTTTCAAAAATAAAGAACTCATAGATATCATTCTAAGTGATGATATAATGGAGCAATAGAACTTAGGGTTCTATTTGCAACAATGATGATCAATTAGGGACTTAATAACCCCTGACATCAGTGATTCTAGCGCCGTATATTACACGTTAGCCATGAGATTTGGAATGGGATAGAGAAGTCAGCTGTATCTTCTTCCTCTCGCATGAAGCCGGATGTGCAGGTCGTGGCTGTTATCCTCATAGCGTGCATATTAATTGGTAATTCGTAGAGGATATGCAGCATATGGGTGGGAATCCTCATCGTCCCACGATAGTTCTAGCATCTAACGGTTTGTACAAACCATTGCCGTAATTCAATATGTGGGCATGGTGTACACCAAGGAGGCATGCGAGGTCGCGAAGGGGGCAGTGATTGGATTGGACCAACTACTAGGACCCACATCATGGAATTGTGGATGGGAAAGTACGCCCGATTGTGCAACAAGGAGTTGATATCTCATGGGAAAAGTAACGCACCTCTACAGAGTGTAAGAATTATAACTTGTTACTCCCTGTTTCGGGAAGGAGCTACGAACGCGGCAGGAAAGGAACTCCATGAAAGTTCTGGTCAACCTGTGAAGGCCGATGGTCATAGATTTTCATAATAAAATCAATCTTTGAAGAAAGATTTACATAAACTGCATAGTGCGAAGGATTTATAATCCGAGGTGGTAGTTAGAGCATCAAACTTCCCACCTTGCATATAATGAACTTGTTGGGTAACACTGTTACTCATCTTTTCCTTTGATCCCTTGCTTAGACTCTGAGGATCTCGAAGACGTACCAATGTATGCAGCTGAAGGTCAAGAAGATGTGTTCTACGAAGAGCCTGACCTGTCAGGAGGTGTTGAAGGAGTGGATTACGAAATCCGCTATGGTGTTGAATCCTTTTGAAGTCTTGAACTTCTAGTATTGTAATAATAATAATGTGTGAACGTTTGTAATATGGACCCGCAATGTTTCTGTTGTACCACTCTGAGGGATGTGATATTTACGGAACGATGTTCTATGGAAGTCATGTGAACGACTATAGTGTACTACACATGCAGTGGTATGCTGGGTCATCGTAGAAACCGAGGTTATCGAACCAGTAGGAGGAAGGAAACATCACACAGGTGTTGCAAGCAACGCGGAGACATGCACAACACAAACTCAAGACTTTGCCCCAACTAATCAGTGAGGTTGTCAAGCTCACCGGTTTGCTGTAACAAAGGATTAAACATATCGTGTGGAAGGTAATGGTTTGCAGCAAGTAAACAAGTAACAATGGAAGATACATCATTGGTGAAGATTGGACCGGGGTCCATAGTTCACTAGAGGTGCTCTCCTTAGATAAACAACATGGCATAAAGGGTAAACAAATTAAAGCAGGGCAATTGACAGGAACTGAGCAAGGCATAACAATGCAATACTAGTCAGAAAGATCCTATGAGATTCGATTGGGTAATACAACAAGATACATAGACCGCCATCCAACTGCATCTATGACTAGAATTCCACCTTCAGGTTATCATCCGAACCCCCTCCAGTATTAAGTTGCAACCAACAGACAACTGCTTTAAGCAATGTGTGTAAGGTAAACAATCCACTTGTTCCATGAACAAGAGACCGTTGTTTTCTCCCTAGTAGCAACATCACATCTACAACCAAAGAGATTTCTGTCACTTCCCTTGGAAACTAGAGACATGAACCTACTATCGAGCATAAATACCCCCTCTTGGAGTCACTAGCAACTACTCGGCCAAGATAAATACTAACAACAGAGAGCATGCAAGATCACATACAACACAGACATGATAGAATCATAAAGACAAAACCATTAATCGATCTAACATATTAATCTCAGTATCCATAGGATCCCCGCAAACACAACATGCATGATTACAAATAGATTAGATCTTGATCATGAACGAAGCTCACAAGATATATACATGAAAGCACAAGGAGGAGATGCAACCATCTAGCTACTACATGGACCCATAGTCCAAGGTGGAACTACTCACGCTTCATACCGGAGAGAAGGCCTCCGAGATGATTTCCCCTCCCGCAGGGTGCCAGGAAGAACTTTAGATCCCCCCGAACTAGGGATGATGGTGGCGGAGGCTACAGAAGGTTTCGTGGAATATTGATCGGGTGCTGAGGGTTTCTGCATTAGGGGCTTCTTATAGGCAAAGAGGCGAGGCCGGGAGGCGGCCAGGGGGCCCACACCCTACCCAGGCGCGGGGCAGGGCCCACCCGTGACTAAGGGGGGTCTGGCCACCCTGGTTCGCGTCTCCATCTCGTCTTCTGGATTCGTGTCCCTCACGGTAAAATATTGACTTTGGCTTTTGTCCCGTCCAATTCCGATAATATTGATTTTCTGCCTTTTGGAACCAAAAACAGAAGAAAACAGGCAACATGCATTGTGGCAACTTGTTAATAGGTTAGTTCCAGAAAAGATATAAAAACACCTCAAAGTGTAGACAAAGCAAAGCAAAGTAGATACTAAACAAGCATGGAGCATAAAGAATTATAGATACGTTTCCGACGTATCAGCTATCGCCTTCCACCCGAGCATCGCCGGTTGCCGTGGCCCGTCGCCCTCCACGCGCTCGCGCAAGCTTGCCCTGGGCTGCTTCGTCTCTGTGTCGTTCCGACACATGTTTCTGCCTGTATATGCCGGGTTGTTTAGAAGCTAGATGTACATGTGAAGGTAGGAGATACGAAGTGGTGTGTTATCATTGTTTGTGGCTGTGAAGATGATGTGGTAACGTCATGGTGGTGCTAAAATGGTAATGTCGACCATGCGAAGATTGCTTGATGCCACCAGAAGACCAAACCAAAACCAAGTCTGGCCCCGACAATCGACCCGGGTTCTTCTCAGATGCAAGGACTCTTACCGGAGGCGATGACACCGGTTCGACAAGATCGCCTTCACAAAACGCCATGACCGATCTAATATCCGAAGATCGTTCCCGCCAAGCCCAAACCCCTCGACCCTTCCGAGCCCCCAAGATCACCGAAACCCACCAAGTGTGACCCCTACCCGAGACCCCTATTTTATAATTTCCATCTATATAAATTGTTGCATATTAAGTTGTCATGATGCGGTGACCCAGCATACCACTGCATGTGTAGTACACTATAGTCGTTGACATGACATCCACAGAACACCGTTCCGTAAATATCACATCCCTCAGAGTGGTACAACAGAAACATTGCGGGCCCATATTACAAAGGTACACACATTGTTATTATTACAATACTGGAAGTTCAAGACTTCCAAAAGATCCAACTTACAAACCAAAATATAAGATGTTCAACGGAAATTTAAAAGTAAGAACTCTGACTAGGAGTGGGGCTCAACAGCTTATTCTATAGAGTTCATGCTGCTCGGCTCCGTTAGTTACTACTAACTAGACACTTAAGTGGACTCGTTCTCATCGACACCATAACGGATCTCGTAGTCCATGCCTTCAGCTCCTCTGCATAGATCAGGTTCTTTGTAGAACATGTCTTCTTGGCATTCGGCTGCATACATTGGCACGTCTTCGGAATCCTCAGAGTCTAAGCAAGGGATCAAAGGAAAGAATGAGTAACAGCGTTACCCAAAAAGTTCATTATACGCAAGGTGGGAAGTTTGATGCTCTAACTACCACCTCGGATTATAAATCCTTGGCACGATGCAGTTTTTGTAAATCTTTCTTCAAAGATTGATTTTATTCTGAAAAACTATGATAATCAGCCTTCATAGGTTGACTAGAACTTTCATGGAGTTCCTTTCCTGCTGCGTTCGTAGCTCCTTCCTGGAACAGGGAGTAACAAGTTACAATTCTTACACTTTGCAGAGGTGCGTTACTTTACCCATGAGAGATCAACTCCTTGTTGCACATCCGGGCATACTTTCCCGTCCACAATTCCCTGATGTGGGGCCCAGTAGTTGGTCCAAGCCAATCACTGCCCTCTTCGCGACCCTGCATGCCTCCTTGGTGTACACCATGCCCACATAGTGAATTACGGCAATGGTTTGTACAAACCGTTAGATGCCAGAACTATCGTGGGACATTGAGGATTCCCACCCATATGCTGCATATCCTCTACGAATTACCAATTAATATGCACGCTATGAGGATAACAGCCATGACCTGCACATCCGGCTTCATGCGAGAGGAAGAAGATACAACTGACTTCTCTGTCCCATTCCAAATATCATGGCTAACGCGTAATATACGGCGCTAGAATCACTGATGTCAGGGGTTATTAAGTCCCTACTTGATCATCATTGCTGCAAATAGAACCCTAAGTTCTATTGCTGCATTATATCACCACTTAGGATGATATTTATGATTTCTTTATTTATGAAAATATTATTTTCTTTCTTTTATAGCATATATGATAACACAAAATTTGCAAATACTTTGATAAAGACTCTTCAAAGGACATGCGAAAGTGATGAACTTGCCTTGTGATGGCAAGGTAGTGAAGTCGGATGCTTGCACTGGACCTTGAGTTTCTAGTTCTACAAAAACATCATTATTGCCCGGTAAGGACAATATTTAAAGAAGCAAAATGATTATGCAAGTAATGTAATGCATTATTTAAACTTATATGCATTTCCCCCAAAAGGATCCTTTTTAGTAATAAAAGATTTATAAATATTACTTTTTAATATTTTATAACCTATATTGAATCATTTTATTTTATTTCCCTTTTATTTGACTTTTATTTTTAACCGCTCACTGGTTTCCCGTAGGACCCCGAGTAGTTGATACCTGTTCCTTGACTATCGCACTATCCGCGTGTGGGACCATGAATCCCCTTAGCGAGAGGTTGAGTCATATCTTATTTCTTGGGGCCACAGACTAGTTTGGGGTTTTATTACTATCATGTACTTATGTCATTCTTATGCCATGTTTACTGCTTTATTTACTACTGTTGCTCGTGGAGAGCGTTTACTATTGTACTGTTTAGGTAAGTGGAATGTTTTTGTGGTATCGACAAGCCCAGTCACAATTTCGGGTTCCCAGTCGTTTACATCCATTGAAGCAAACCTCTGGGTACGTTTCGGAGCCGACCAACTTCGTCGCGGGTAGCTTAGTGGGGTGCCCCCCTAAAATATTTTAGGAATCTTGTGATTGCTTTGTCGTGATGCCTCGTTTGGTTTTCAATTGGTTTTTCCGAGGTTGATCGTGCATGTGTTACTATTTGTGCCCCTGCAGGGTAAATCTTTCTGAAGGTCGTGTCCGCGGTTATGGACGACTTGGAGCACAGTATCTCGATCATAGACAACTATAATTAAAGTAGTGCTATAAATTTGACAATAGAATGACTAGTAATCAGCTTTACTACAATGGAATGGCTAAATAAAAGTACCAACAACTGCTGGAATTGGGATGGCTCATGCTATATGTATAAGTACTGGAACTACAACGAAATGGTAAACTAAAAATGCCCACTGCTTATGATATCAGGATGACTCATGCTATCTATATTTGACTAGTAATTTCTGCAACTATAACGGAATGAATAAAATTGCTAACGGTGTGAGTTTCCTCGGTACGACTTCCTCGTTTGCTCTCGAGGGGGAGATACCAGGATGGGTATGTTTGTTGTTATTATGAGGTTGGTTTCGAATAGGTCTTTCTTATCCCTCTCTGATAGTCGCCAGTTGTATGTGAGACCCTGGCACATGGCTCAATAGGAAACCCATACCAACAAGTTGCAACTTCATTTCCGGAAGCTCATTCGAAAAAAATCTAAGGTTAAGCGTGCTTGGCCTATAGCAATTCTAGGATGGGTGACCGACCGGGAAGTGGGTAACCGGGTGTGCACGAGTGAGGACAAAGTGCGTAGAAAAGACTAGTGTTGGTCTGTGGGGTTAGTCTAGAGATCCTATTGAGCTGCCAGAAGTGACAGCCGTCGGTCCGGAGTGACCGGGGGTGTTACACCTGCTCCTCCTAGCTCATAGGCTTGGCCTTGCTGTCCACCTGATTCATCCCCCTCCTTATGTCACCATCCTGGTGATGTTTGAGTTAATCTGGGTGGTTTGGTTTGGCTGCTGTTCTTGGTTTACTTGCTGTTCACCCTGGCTGTGCTGTGGTGTGGTGTGGTGTAGTGTGGTGTGGTGTAGTGTTGCACTGAGGTGCTTCCCCACGGCTGTGCTCTGGTTTTGTTTGATCTGGCTGTGCTTGTGCAGTCGACAACACACCCTTGCATGCTTGTGTGTGTGCAGCCTGTGTGCCTGCTATGCACATATGGATAGGTTCAGAAAATTTGATCTTACTGTTACCAATCTACTTTTACCTTGGCTGGTGAACTGATCCCTTTTGGCTGTCATTTGCATTCTGGCTATGAATTTATGAAAGATGAAATCATTCAAATTGGTGAAACTTGCCCCTCTTTAACATTTCTCAATGATGAGATTGTCAAGTGCACCTCACTGACATATCTGAGAGAAATATATACTAACACTAATCTTGTTTTATTTCTGTTTAATCTTTTTTTTGCAGGTTCAAAGATAAAGATGAAGATTTAGTTTAGGTTTTAGATATAGGATAGTTAGTAGATGTAATTTTCTTATTACTTTGTAATTTTTCTTTTATAGTTCTTGTAATCTTTATTTTATTCAATTGTAATAAAGATTATATCATTATTAATAAAGAATATTCTTATTCTTTATTCTGTTGTAACTTGTTTATGTCTTTATGATATGAAAATGATTTTCATAATTTCTATTGTTTTGAGATTTAAGTTATACTACCTATATCTTAATTAATTTAAGACTCAAATCTTATATCTAAATCATTTAAATTATTATTAAAACACTTAAGTTTTTAAATTCAAACCCATTTCAAAACACACATACTTCTTTTAAGATCACATCAAAGTTTATAACAATCCTCCTTTAAGTCTAAACCTAATCTTAAAGTAAGAAAGAAACATTGATCACTTAAGATTTTATTTGGCGAAAATTTTACCCACTTTTTCACAAATAGATGCATGCAATAATACATAATCCTAGATCTACCCTTCGTTAGGTTCCTAAATGCTAGGATGTTATAGACTCCCCCCCTTAAATTAAACTTCGTCCCGAAGTTTGTTGGAGATGTACCTGAATAGTTCTGGATAAGTTTTTCTTAAATCATCTTCCTTCTCCCATGTGGCTTCCCTTTCAGGGTGATGTTCCCATTGTACCTTGCAATATTTGATTGCCCTATTCCTCAATCTTTTCCAATTTTCTTCCAGAATCTTTCAATATAAGTCAGGTCTGCTTGTAGTTCTATCTCTTGATGTGTTATTGCATCCTTTGGAACTTTCAAACATTTGCGAAGTTGTGACACATGAAAAACATTATGCACTTGAGCCAGTCTTGATGGTAACTCTAAAGCATAAGCTATAGTTCTGTTTTGGCTCAGTATCTTGAATGGTCCGATATATCTTGGACTTAATTTCCCTTTAACTCCAAACCTTTTTACTCCTTTCATTGGACTTACTTTCAAATATACCATATATCCTACTTCTGGATGCCATGATCTTCGGCTTTGATCCGCATAACTTTTCTGCCTGCTTTGAGATATTTTCAGTCTATCCCTGATCTTATCAATGATGTCTTGTCTCTCCTTGATATAATCTGGCGCAAATTCTTTTCTTCTTCCAGGTTCATACCAACATATTGGTGATCTACACTTCCTTCCATACAGAACCTCATATGGAGCTGCCTTTAGACTACTCTGATAGCTATTGTTATAAGAGAATTCTGCCAATGGTAGGTGATCTTCCCATGTTCCTCCAAAATCTAGTGCACAAGCTCTCAACATGTCTTCTAGTATTTGATTTGTTCTTTCAGTTTGACCTCCTGTCTCAGGATGATATGCCGTGCTGAAATCTAACTTTGAACCAAGTGTCTCATGCAATTGCTTCCAAAATGCTGAAGTAAACACTGATCCCCTATTAGTTACTATCTTCTTGGGTACTCCATGCTTACTTACTATCTCTTTGGCATATACTTCAACTAACTTCTCGGCATTATCCTTTTGATTCACTAGAATAAAATGTGCACTCTTAGTGAGTCTGTCCACTCTAGTACTGACTGAACTTTAGATGGATTCACAGCAATCCCATCTTTACTGATCACATGACCGAGGAATTCTACCTCATCTAACCAGAACTCACACTTACTGAACTTAGCATAAAGCTTATGTTCTCTTAAAGTCTACAATGCTATTCTTAAATGGTCAGCATGCTCTTCCTTATCCTTGGAATATATCAGAATATCATCAATAAAAACAATGACAAACTTATCCAAATATGGCATGAAGATCTTGTCCATCAGATTCATGAATATTGCCGGTGCATTGGTCAAACCAAATGGTACCACCAGATACTCATGGTGTCCATACCTTGAGACAAATGCTCTTTTTGGAACATCTTCCGGCTTGATTTTTATTTGATGGTATCCAGATCTTAAATCGATCTTTGAAAATACTCCAGCTCCTTTCACTTGATCAAACAAATCTTGAATTCTTGGTAAAGGATACTTGTTCTTGATCGTCATGTTGTTCAGATTTCTATAATCACCACACATCCGTCTTCCACCATCTCTCTTATCAACAAAAATTACTTGTGTTCCCCATGAAGATACACTTTCCTGTATAAATCCTTTTCTTGCTAACTCATCAATTTGCTCCTTGAGTTCTTTCAACTCCTTGGGTCCCATTTTATATGGTGCCTGAGCTATTGGTGCTGTACCAGGTATTAGGTTAATGGTGAACTCTATCTCCCGGTCTGGTGGCATTCCTGGTAATTCCGTTGGGAAAACATCTTGGAATTCTTTAACTACAGGAATTTCTTCTAATTTAACTTCCTTCATTGAATTCAACTGCATATCCACCATGATATGACTGTGTTTATCTGCCTGGTAAACTATCCTTGCTCCACTTGGAGTTTTGATTGAGACAGTTTTCTCCTCACAATTAATCTGAGCTCCGTGTTCCATCATCCAATCCATCCCCAGCACTACTGCAATTCCCTTCAAAGGAATCACATAAAGGTCTACGAAATATGTACAACCACAGATCGAGATAACCTGATCTTGTTTTATGTGGCGTACAATCACATTCCCTCCTGCCGTAACTACGGTCATAGGATGTTCTAACGTTGCCCTTCTAATCCCGAACTTATCACAGAATTCTTCAGAAATGAATGAAGTAGTTGCACCAGTATCAAATAGAACTTTGCCGGGATTGGTAAGGATATTGAGCGTACCTATTACTGCATGCTCCGAATTATCCACCTCCTCGAGGGTTGCACAGTTCAGTTTTCCGGTAGGTCGGTTTCTCTTGCCATTATTGTTCTTGCCATTGTTTCCTCCTTTATTGGGTGTCCATTTCCTCCACTGGCCTGTCCTCCTCCCTTGGTAGGCCATCCACCCGGTGGTTTGCTCGGACAATCCGGCTTGATATGCCCCTTCTGACCACAACCGTAACAAATCACTACAGGCTTTTTGCACTCCCTCTGGAAATGCCCTGGAATTCCACAGTTGTTATAGATAACATTCCTTCTCGGATTAGATTGATTTCCACCACTGCCCTTGTTATTGTTATTGTTTTTGTTGCCATAATTCCTATTCCGGGGTTTAAACTCCAGGTTAGGTTTAGGTTTGCTTTCCTGAATTCTTTTGGTTTCCTTCTTGGCTCTCTTCCTCCGGTCCTCTTGGACATTCTTGTAATCATCTTTAAAAGTAATGGCTGCATCCAACAACTGCTGATAAGTTTGCTTATTGGCTAACCTTAGCCGCATCCTTACAAATGGATTTAATCCATGCAAGAAACGTTTCTTCCTCTTCTCTTCAATGTTAACATCCTCCTCAGCATAACGAGACAGTTGGCTAAACTCCTGGATGTACTTCATGACACTAGTATATCCTTGCTGAAGCTCCTCAAATTCTCTCCGCTTCAACTCCATAACACTTTTCGGAACATGATATTCACGGAATCTCTGCTTGAACTCTTCCCAGGTAAACTCTCCCTGGTTGTTGCATGGCTAACTGATTTTCCCACCATGATGTTGTAGGTCCAGTCAAAATATGAGTTGCATACCTCAATTTCTCCTCATCATTGCAACCTACAGTTTTCAGCTTCCTTTCAGTATTTGCTAGCCAGTCTTTTGCATCCATTGGTTCAGGAGCTGATGCAAAAGGTAACGGTCTTGCATTCTGGAAATCAGATAAACTCACTCCTCCACCTTCAGGTGCCCTCTGATTTGCTCGTCCCAGCAGCTCTTCCATGAACTTGTTCTGGGTCTCTTGCATCATTTGCATACATTGCATAAAATTCTGTTCCATTAACGGCCTCATTGGTGGTGGTGGTAATGCTTCTTGGTTTGCTGTATCTGCATCGGCCTTTTCATTGGCCTCTCGCTCCATCCGCTGCTGCTCAGTTTCCATTCCTACACCCGTATCCATGACCCTCTAATCCTGCAACATAAAGCGAATACTCATAATTACATCATGCACATGTTTTCTGAGCTCGACTTTATGCACAGAACTAGTCACACAATGAAGATCCAAAGAAAATCCAAATATGCATTTTACATATTTACATAATATCATAATGATACAAAGTCATTACAACATATACCATATTGGTATTTTACAAAACTACCTTATTTATAGAGTACAATACACCGTACTTGTTACTACTGTCTAGTCGTCTCTTTCTAATAGTAACTACGCTCATCGTACATGCCTGATGTCCAACCGTGATGACGTGTTGTTCGTCGCACAGTTTGTGGAACAAATGGCCTTCCAGAAGGAACATACTCTGTATCGAAAGTGTCCGAACTTGAGTCATTACTCAACATGAGCGCATTGACTCCCTCCAGCTCAGCTGAAAAGTCTTCAGAAACATATTCAACATTATCTCCAGCCTGCATCTCCTGAGCTTCATCTCTAGAGTTGTCACCAGGATACGCAGATCCTGCTGCTCCCCAGGTGCTCTCGTGGACAAGATAATTGAATACTGGATAATGTATATTCCCTGGGCTTTAAGAAGATGTTGATGATTCAAACACTCTTTCCTCATGATCTTCTTCTTCATCCTGATCATCCATTGACATGGTATTTCTACTTCTGTTATTAGGATTCATTCTTGCACCCATACAACTAAATTGTCCAACATTTCCATCAGAACCATCTGTGGAGTTCTCAATAGGAAATTCCGAGTCAGAACCATCCTCTGAGCCCTATGGTACTGCATACCGCATATCTATAGTAGGATCATATGTAGGTTCAGGTCTTGGTGAGTAAGGATATGGTTTAAAAGATTCCAGATCTATAGGTATATCCTTAAAGATAGGTGTTTCACTACTACTTGCTTCTTTCTCTAACTGGGATGCTAACTGCTTCCTCCTTTCCGGATCAGTTAGATCCTCTAACATGTCATTTTTGTCTTCAACAATCACTTGATGAGTATTATAAAAAGACGTAACGAGTGTCCGATACCTGTCCATAAACTTGGAAGCTAACTTAGGATGCTTCTTAACCAAATTAAGATGATCCGGTATAGGCTCCGAGTCTATAGAATCATGAGGTATCACAGAAAATGTGCTACCTTCAAGCTCCTTGGTTTTCTGCTCCCGGATATTAGCTATTGCCTCTACAACAGCAACATGATAGGCTGCTAAATGACTCCTACCTTCTCCTATGGGTAGATCGTGGTACAGTCCAAGCTTCTCTGGAAGTTGGATACTCACACGATACTTGGATAACATCCGGCCATCAAGATAAGTGATAGTATTTACTGGGATTCTAGTTGGACAATTAAAAAGCTTTAAAAGTTTCCGAAGTTGGTCTGTAAATGATCCTTGATAATCATCAAGAGTCTCCTCTTTCCTTACCAAAGTCTGTTTTGGAAACTTTGGTGCCATATCTCTGTATATCGGAAAAATATTTTTAATTAGTATCCAATAATATATTGCATCATAACAAAGAATTATCGCACTAAAATATATAACGGAATATTCTCATTTGAATACCCATTATATATTACTTTTAGAGAATTCTTTATCGTTGCCAAATCTCCTACAAGTAATACCCTTAACTAGGTTTCCAACCTAAGGTCAAAGCAATTTGCTATGATACCAACTGCGGTGACCCAGCATACCACTGCATGTGTAGTACACTATAGTCGTTGACATGACATCCACAGAACACCGTTTCATAAATATCACATCCCTCAGAGTGGTACAACAGAAACATTGCGGGTCCATATTACAAAGGTACACACATTGTTATTATTACAATACTGGAAGTTCAAGACTTCCAAAAGATCCAACTTACAAACCAAAATATAAGATGTTCAGCGAAAATTTAAAAGTAACAACTCCGACTAGGAGTGGGGCTCAATAGCTTATTCTATAGAGTTCATGCTGCTCGGCTCCGTTAGTTACTACTAACTAGACACTTAAGTGGACTCGTTCTCATCGACACCGTAACGGATCTCGTAGTCCACGCCTTTAACTCCTCCGGATAGATCAGGTTCTTTGTAGAACATGTCTTCTTGGCATTCAGCTGCATACATTGGCATGTCTTCGGAATCCTCAGAGTCTAAGCAAGGGATCAAAGGAAAGAATGAGTAACAGCCTTACCCAACAAGTTCATTATATGCAAGGTGGGAAGTTTGATGCTCTAACTACCACCTCGGATTATAAATCCTTGGCACGATGCATTTTTTGTAAATCTTTCTTCAAAGATTGATTTTATTCTGAAAAACTATGACAATCAGCCTTCATAGGTTGACTAGAACTTTCATGGAGTTCCTTTCCTGCTGCGTTATAGCTCCTTCCCGGAACAGGGAGTAACAAGTTACAATTCTTACACTCTGTAGAGGTGCGTTACTTTACCCATGAGAGATCAACTCCTTGTTGCACGACCGGGCGTACTTTCCCATCCACAATTCCATGATGTGGGGCCCAGTAGTTGGTCCAAGCCAATCACTGCCCTCTTCGCGAACCCGCATGCCTCCTTGGTGTACACCATGCCCACATAATGAATTACGGCAATGGTTTGTACAAACCGTTAGATGCCAGAACTATCGTGGGACGTTGAGGGTTCCCACCCATATGCTGCATATCCTCTACGAATTACCAATTAATATGCACGCTATGAGGATAACAGCCACGACCTGCACATCCGGCTTCATGCGAGAGGAAGAAGATACAACTGACTTCTCTGTCCCATTCCAAATCTCATGGCTAACGCGTAATATACGGCGCTAGAATCACTGATGTCAGGGGTTATTAAGTCCCTACTTGATCATCATTGCTGCAAATAGAACCCTAAGTTCTATTGCTGCATTATATCACCACTTAGGATGATATTTATGATTTCTTTATTTATGAAAATATTATTTTCTTTCTTTTATAGCATATATGATAACACACAATTTGCAAATACTTTGATAAAGACTCTTCAAAGGACATGCGAAAGTGATGAACTTGCCTTGTGATGGTAAGGTAGTGAAGTCTGATGCTTGCACTGGACCTTGAGTTTCTAGTTCTACAAAAACATCATTATTGCCCGGTAAGGACAATATTTAAAGAAGCAAAATGATTATGCAAGTAATGTAATACATTATTTAAACTTATATGCATTTCCCCCAAAAGGATCCTTTTTAGTAATAAAAGATTTATAAATATTACTTTTTAATATTTTATAATCTATATTGAATCATTTTATTTTATTTCCCTTTTATTTGACTTTTATTTTTAACCGCTCACTGGTTTCCCGTAGGACCCCGAGTAGTTGATGCCTGTTCCTTGACTATCGCACTATACGCGTGTGGGACCATGAATCCCCTTAGCGAGAGGTTGAGTCATATCTTATTTCTTGGGGCCACAAACTAGTTTGGGGTTTTATTACTATCATGTACTTATGTCATTCTTATGCCATGTTTACTGCTTTATTTACTACCGTTGCTCGTGGAGAGCGTTTACTATTGTACTGTTTAGGTAAGTGGAATGTTTTCGCGGTATCGACAAGCCCAGTCACAATTTCGGGTTCCCAGTCGTTTACATCCATTGAAGCAAACCTCTGGGTCCGTTTCGGAGCCGACCAACTTCGTCGCGGGTAGCTTAGTGGGGTGCCCCCCTAAAATATTTTAGGAATCTTGTGATTGCTTTGTCGTGATGCCTCGTTTGGTTTTCAATTGGTTTTTCCGAGGTTGATCGTGCGTGTGTTACTATTTGTGCCCCCTACAGGGTAAACCTTTCTGAAGGTCGTGTCCGCGGTTATGGATGACTTGGAGCACAGTATCTCGATCATAGACAACTACAATTAAAATAGTGCTATAAATTTGACAATAGAATGACTAGTAATCAGCTTTACTACAATGGAATGGCTAAATAAAAGTACCAAGAACTGCTGGAATTGGGATGGCTCATGCTATATGTATCTGACTAGTAAGTACTGGAACTACAACGAAATGGTAAACTAAAAATGCCCACTGCTTATGATATCAGGATGACTCATGCTATCTATATTTGACTAGTAATTTCTGCAACTATAATGGAATGAATAAAATTGCTAACGGTGTGAGTTTCCTCGGTACGACTTCCTCGTTTGCTCTCGAGGGGGAGATACCAGGATGGGTATGTTTGTTGTTATTATGAGGTTGGTTTCGAATAGGTCTTTCTTATCCCTCTCTGATAGTCGCCAGTTGTATTGAGTCTCTATAGGTTGTTTAGTGCATGCCGCGCTGGCGTTTCAGTCCACCATACCTATGTAGGCAAGAGCCACCGAATTCTAAGTCTCGCCGTGTACTGGCCTCAGTACTAGCCGCTATCTTTTTTCATTTGCCCTTTGTCGGCACTCCTTTTGTTGTGGAAGGTTTTGAGATCAACATTGTTAGCAGGGTTACCCTTTCGGCTTGGCCTAGGCAGGGTTATGGACGCCATTGGTTATTCTTCAGGGCTCTTAGCTCAATTTGCATCTTATCCTTACTCGTATGTGTACCATTTTAAAGGTGATTTGGATCTTTGTACTGTATACCTATATTTTTGACTCTTTGAGTCGTCGTTGTATATATCTGTTTTATGGGTTCCATCGAGGACTATTGTATAATGATATTACTTCATTTTCCACCAGCACGCAAGTGCCTGGTGGGCACCTTTGAATCGTTTCTATGAGGGTTTGGCAGTATCGCTAAACCTTGCATAGGGCCGATCCGAGGGTGTTACAGAGTGGTATCAGAGCTCAGCAGTTACGATACCCCACTGGTCCAGCTTGTAGGATAACCTAGATAACGGAAGTTGTAGAGTGACAAAACTATTTTGGAAAATCGGTTGGATAGATCTGATTAGGTCTACTTTTACTCCTTACCCTTGTGCTATTCTCTTCTTACCTATGCTTGTTTCAAGTCTTCTCTCTTATCTTTTATTCGAGTCCAGGACTTATCGTGGTTGGGGTTTCCGCCATACCTTTAGGGTTTCGCTTCCATCCTCTTGTAATGGTGCTTTGACATCTAGTCGTCATGATATCTAAGGAATCTTCCTCTGTTGTACCTTTCAATGGACCGAAAATTCACTTAAAAATTTCTTTGTATCTTTCGATGTTTTCCCGAGACGACGACTTCATCTACATCAGATCCGATGAAAATCCTGCATCACTCTGTTGTTTTCTGAACATCGGTTATCGAGATCGTCAGTCTGAGTTCCGAGAGTTGGTTGCATAATCCGTCTGTTTGTGTACAGAGTAATGCTTTGAGTGCGGGATGGAGTCTCGAACATACCACTACTCTTATCATTCGCTTTTGTATATTGAATCGGTGGATCAAGCAATTTTACTGCTTGCACAGAAGTTAGAGGTGGCCTTATCTTTTGATACATTTAGCTACGTCCTTTGTTATCTAGAGTGTTCTCTCGTCGAACGTGATCTCGAACCCTTGTTGGTGGTGTCACCGATGTCAACATGGAGTAAGAATCCTTGTTAGTGGTGTCGCAAGGATCTACACGAAGCGAGAAGATTCAGACCATTGGCCCTCTTCCCCATACCATGAGGCAGATCTCCAGGGCGAGATCCATTGTTAGTGGTGTCGAATTGTAGCACCCTGGGTAAAACCACTACCAGAAAATCGCTCGTTGTTTGTGCATCATCATGACGACATTCTCATGTCATCTTGCCACATTGCATTCGAGCATCCTCATGACTGCATGCATATTATTTGACAAACTATTTTATACAAGCCTATGTTTGATTTCTAAAATAACCCCCTCTCTATTTCAAATACAAACCCCGGTATTTCCGGATATTTTGTTTTGCCTATAAACTATTTGCAAAAGCCTATTTAAAAAAACTAATAAATAAAAGATTTACAAAACCCTGGGGGAGGCCGCCACCGGCCAGGCCCAAAGGCCTAGCTGGCAGTAGCCTACAACCCCATCTATCCTACCCCAAACCCTAATCCCCTCCAAACCCTAACCCTAGATAGACCAATATCCAACCACTCCTACCCTCCACCGCCACCACACCCCACCTGCCACTACCGCCAAGGACCCGCGCGCCCACCCTGCCTCCCTGTTGTCCCCACCCTCGCGCAACGCTTGCACAGAGCATGCACGCTCCCCGTGAGGGCCCCACCCTGAGCAAACCGCCCCGATCCCGCCTTCCTTCTGTAATCCCTCCTCAGATCCCCACGTGGATGCCAGGGCCCACCAATACCTGGTCGTCCATGCTCGCGCAGCGACCCCCACCCCCGATATCGCGACCGCGCACGCCCCTGCCGCATGTTCCCATCGCCTCCTTTCTCCCTCGCGATTCCCTCTTATCGCCGCCACTGTCTGCCCCCAGCGCCTCTCCTCCTCCGCTAGGCCCCTGAGCTCCTCCCGGTATAGCCTCATGGCACTGTCGTCGCTAGCCTCTCGTTGACCCTGCGCCCGTCTCTCCCCTCCTCGCGCAGAGCCACTGGCCGCTCATGGAGCTCCCCGTCGTCAAGTCCGCATCGTCGCCCCAACCTGGCCGCCACCAGGAGCTCGCCCTCCTCGCCTTTGCTGCCCTTGACCGCGACCACCGCCTTGGTGCCCCGCCCTCTGCACCAGCCGCTTGGCCGCTCCCGCCTCCACCCCTCCTCCCGTCTGCCTCCCTCGATGCCACTAGCCGCCGTCGCCCCCTCAGTGCTACGCCATGGCTACCACCCCTCCTCTCCCGCAGTACCCTATCCCGGTAGTGCCCTCCCCTCCCTGAGTCGTCCTGTGCCTCACCATGGTGTCGTCTCCCCGTGCAGGCCCCCTCTCCGACCGCCGCACTTCCCCTCTCTGTCAACCTCCGTTTGCATCCTTCCTTGCCAGCGTAGGCTGCCGCCTACTGCCTGAGCTCGCTATGTGTCCTTGTTGTCGAGTGATGCAAGCTCTATAGGCCGCAGCAGCAGCTATCGCCTTCCACCTGAGCATCACCGGTTGCCGCGGCCCGTCGCCCTCACGCGCTCGCGCAAGCTTGCCCTGGGTCGCTTCGTCTCTGTGTCCTCCCACACATGTTTGTGCCTATATCTGCCATGTTGTTTAGAAGCTGGATGTAAATGTGAAGATAGGAGATACGAAGTGATGTGTTGTTGTTGTTATTGTTGTTGTTTTTGTTGTTGTTTGTGGCTATGAATATGATGTGGTAACGTCATGGTGGTGCTAAAATGGTAATATCGACCATGCGAAGATAGCTTTATGCCACCGGAAGACCGAACCAAAACCGAGTCTGGCCCCAACAATCGACCGGGGTTCTTCTCGGATGCAAGGAATCTTACCGGAGGTGATGACACCAGTTCGATAAGATCGCCTTCACGGGCCAAGACCGATCTCAGATCCAAAGATCGTTCCCGCCAAGACCGAACCCCTCGACCCCTCCAAGCCTCCAAGATCGCCAAAACCCACCAAGTGTGACCCATATCCGAGACCCCTATTTTATAAATGCCATTTATATAAATTGTTGCATATCAAATTGTCATGATTGTATTCGTAACATGTGGTTTCAGGGGCCTTATGCCAATTCATCTCATAATTAAGTATGAAGACCATATGCGAGATTTTCTAGTCTTATATATTAAATTTGTGTATTGAATCGATGCTGTATTTTTCCTTGTTAATACAACATTAAATTGCGGGGTATCTAGACAACATGAACCATCTAATGAATTGTCGGGACCCCGTTTACTCTTAATATTGCCTAATTGCATCGCACCTTTTCCATGTCATGCATCATGCTTGATCTTCTGCCGTAGTATTAAATAGTGCATCCAGTGTTTCTTCTAGTGCTTTGCTTCTTCACGGATTAGACCGATGAGTTGATGCGAGTGTCTGAAAGAACATTTCATGATCCCTAGTGTTTTGTGTGTTAGATATCAATAACAAGGATTATTTAATGTTTGTTGAAGTGCTGCAAATCTTAACAATATCAAAAGGAGCCTAAAAGTGTTTTTGGGAGGCGGATAATCTGCCCCTGCCAGGGGCCGGATAATCTGCCCTCCCCCAATCACAAAGGGCACAAGGGCATGACTCTCTGTGTGGGGGGCGGAATATCTCCCGGATTGTCCGGCCACGGGCGGAGTTTTTGCCCAGGCCGGATAATCCCCCCAAGGAGTTGGAAAAGGGAGCCGAGGTGCGGCTCTCTATATGGGGGCGGAGTTTCCCCCGGACTTTCCAGCTCTAGGGAGGATTTTCCCCAAGGCGGATAGTCCGCCACTTGCTGGGGGCGGATACTCCGCCCCCTCGAGATTTTTCTTCAAGTCAAGATCGGTGAAGTGCCTAGAGGGGGCGGATTTCCCCCGGACCTTCCGGCCCTAGGGCGGATAGACAAGATCTGCTGTTCATTCAAAAAAGACAAGATCTGCTGCTCAAGTTCCATCCAAGAGATCTCCACCTTCATCGACCCAAAGGCCTCATTCTTTGGAGATTCGAAGGAGGAGGGCTCGATCTTCATCAACAGCAATCAAGTGATACGTCGGAAACGTATCTATAATTTTTGATGCTCCATTATTATTTAGTATCTACTTTGCTTTGCTTTGCTTTGCTTTGCTTTGCTTTGCTTTGTCTACACATTGAGGTGTTTTTATATCTTTTCTAGAACTAACCTATTAACAAGTTGCCACAGTGCCAGTTGCCTGTTTTCTTCTTTTTTTGGTTCCAGAAAGGCAGAAAATCAATATTCTTGGAATTGGACGAAACAAAAGCAAAAGTCAATATTTTACCGTGGGGGACACAAAGCCAGAAGACGAGACGGAGAAGCAAACCAGGGCGGCCAAACCCCCCTAGGTGCGGCCAGGAGTGGGCCCGCGCCTGGGCAGGGTGTGCCCCCCTGGTCGCCTCTCGGCCTCACCTCTTCGCCTATAAGAAGCCCCCGATGTAGAAACCCTAAGTACCCGATCAAAACTCCACGAAACCTTCTGTAGTGGCCGCCACCGTCGTCCCTAGATCGAAGGGGATCTGAAGTTCTTCTCGGCACCCTGCCGGAGGGGAAATCATCCCGGAGGCCTTCTCTCCGGTATAATGTGTGAGTAGTTCCACCTTGGACTATGGGTCCATGTAGTAGCTAGATGGTTGTATCTCTGATACGTCCAATTTGCATCACCTTTGTATATCATAATTTTCATCTATTCATTGATATATGTCTTATTATGAGGTATTACTTATGTCTTTTCCACTATTTTGCATGTTGGATGATTCTTGGAGGATGGACTACCGGAGTCTGGATTATGATGGAAAAAGAGGTGTTTTGATGCAATTTCACGAAAATCAGAAAAATACCATAAAAATATGGAAAAATTATATTTTCCCGAAAGACAGAGGAAGCCAGAAGGGGAGGCGAAGAAAGGCCACAGGGGGCCCACACCCCCTAGGCATGGGCCTACCTTGCCCCGCGCCTAGGGAAGGTGTGGCCCACCTGGCCGGCCTCCGACTCCGCCCTCTCACCTATATCTTCCTTACGGAACGCTAACACCAGGGGAGCGACCACAGATAGATTTTCGCCACCTCTGCGGGGCGGAAAACACCGAGAGAGAAAGATCTCTCCGGCAGATAGATTTCTACCAGGGAAATTCCTTCCCGGAGAGGGGAGATCGTCGCCATCAACACCGTCATCAAGCTAGGCTTCATCGGGATCATCATCATCATTATCCACACCATCATCTCCACCAGCACCCTCATCACCACTCCGTCCCGCTGTAACAAATTGTGTTGGATATTGCTTTAGTTCTTAGGGGAAACTTTCCCGGTGTTAATTACTATTGTGTTTGATGCTTATGAGTGGAACCATTGGATTATTGTTTATGTTCAGATTGTTATACATCACCATATCATCTTTGATCTTGATCCATATGATGTCTCGTGAGTAGTTCGTTTAGTTCTTGAGGACATGGGAGAAGTCATGTTGTTATTAGTGGATTTGTGTTGAGTTATTATTCAATGGTTTAGTATTTAAGTTGTGGTGCTACTCTTCTAGTGGTGTCATGTGAACATCGACTACATGATACTTCACCATTTATGGGCCTAAGGGAATGCATTGTGTATTTGGCTACTAATTGTGGGGTTGCCGGAGTGACAGAAACCTAAACCCCCGTTAGGACACCTTTGCACAAGGGAGCATAGGATCTCATAGTTTAAGGCTGTGGTTAGGTTTATATCTTAATTACTTTCCTGTAGTTGCGGATGCTTGCAGGGGGTTTTATCACAAGTATGTATTAGTCCAAGTAAGGTCGGTACATTAGCACAGGTTCACCCACACAACACTTACAACACTAAATAAGAGTACTTAGAAGTGAAAGCACTTGCCATAATTCCCATGTGTCCTCGAGAACGTTTGCTCCTTATAAGTATTTCCACCGGCTTGTCCTTTGCTAAGAAAGGATTGGGCCACTTGCTGCGTTTGTTCTTCATTACTTGCACTTTGTTTTGTTGCTTTATCAGAAAACTCCTAAAATCCGTTTGCTAAGTATTTGCAGAGATTTCCTGCTCCATACCACTAGTCAACACCTATTTATCGAAAGTACTACGATACACCCCCTGTACTTGTGGGCCATCAATCTCCTCCTTGTGCTTTCATGTATAGATCTTGTGAGCTCCGTTCATGATCAAGATCTAATCTATTTGTAATCATGCATGTTGTGTTTGCGGGATCTGATGGATATTGAGATTACTATGTCAGATTGATTAATGGTTTTGTCTTTATGATTCTATCATGTCTGTGTTGTTTGTGATCTTGAATGCTCTCCGTTGTTAGTAGCTATCTTGACCGAGTAGTTGCTAGTGACTCCAAGAGGGGGTATTTATGCTCGATAGTGGGTTCATGCCTCTAGTTTCCAAGGGAAGTGACAGAAATCTCTTCGGTTGTAGATGTGTTGTTGCCACTAGGGAGAAAACAATGGTCTCTTGTTCATGGAACAAGTGGATTGTTTACCTTACACACTTTTCTTAAAGCAGTTGTTTGTTGCTTGCAACTTAATACTGGAGGGGGTTCGGATGATAACCTGAAGGTGGACTACTAGTCATAGATGCAGTTGGATGGCGGTCTATGTATATTGTTGTATTGCCCAATCGAATCTCATAGGATCCTTTTGTCTGGTATTGCATTGTTATGCCTTGCTCAGTTCCTGTCAATTGCCATGCTGTAATTTGTTTACCCTTCATGCCATGTTGTTTATCTAAGGAGAGCACCTCTAGTGAACTATGGACCCCGGTCCAATCTTTATCATTGATACATCTTCCACTGTTACTTGTTTATTTGCTGCAAACTATTACCTTCCACACCATCCGTATAATCCTTTGTTACAGCAAACCGGTGAGCTTGACAACCTCACTGATTCGATGGGGCAAAGTCTTAAGTTTGTGTTGTGCAGGTATCCGCGTTGCTTGCAACACCTGTGTGATGTTTCCTTCCTCCTTATGGTTCAATAACCTTAGTCTCTACTAAGGAAAACTTGCTGCTGTGCTCTTCAGACCTTGCTCTTGGGGTTTCCAACGAAGCGTCCCACGATAACACTGGGTACACGCCATCAAGCTTTGTGGCGCCGTTGCCGGGGAGGCTAAGGACATATTCACAAGGGGAGTCCTCTACTTCCTTTCACTTTACTTTGTTTTTAGTTTGCTTTGTTTCTTTTGCTTGATTTTGTTTGCCTCTTTTTGAAAACTCCAAAAAACTAGTCTAGTTTGGTTTGCTTTCTTTATCCAAAAACACAAAAAAATTAGTTCCTACCCTAGTTGCTACCATGTCTAGTTTTGGACCAATCTTTATTTCACCTATGGAAGAGATCTCCACTTTTAAGAAAAAAAGTTAAGAGAGTTTTAAAGAATCTTGGTCTAGAATCTCTGTTTTACAAAGATAAATTGAGCCTAAGATGAGTCTTAGCTTGGTTATTGATAGTTTCTATCGCGGTATTGCTCTTCGTTATAGATATGCTTTGGATGTTGTGGCTGAGAAAGATATTTTGCTATGTACTGAGGATGAAGCTTTTGATGCCATAAAGAAATTGATTATGATTTATGGTACACCTGGCAAGTCTGATTCCTCTTTCACAAATATTTTTGCTAGGTTGGACACTCTTGAGACCAGTATTGCTGCTATGAATAGTTGCTATCACACACTTAGGGCTTACCATGATTATGTTCCCATAAATTCTGAGCCTTCAAAGTGGTTTCCCACAATCAAAGTCTCTATAAATACTACATTTTTATGCTCGTTGTGATATCATGTCTGAATTTTGTCTCATGCCTAAAGATATTTATGATTCTTTGAGTCTTTGGGGGCTTTCTGACAGAGGAGAGGAAATCTCTCTTAATAATATTGCCACCTTATTACCCGTTGGAATAGCTGAAGGTGTGTTTACAAAAATCTCAGGGAAAATGGTGTCTACTGATTATCTTGTTATTGAATGTGTAGGCAAAGGACATATTACACTTGGAAGATCCCTATTGAAACACCTTGGAGCAATAATAGATGTGGGAAAGGGCATTATGCATTTTTATCCTCTAGTAAGCAAGCATATCTTCCCTAAAGAGAAGAATAAAGGTAAGAAAGGAAAGAACAAGAGGGTTAATGCTTCCTCATTTGAAAATACTTGATTCTTCTTGCTTCTTGTGCCTAACTTAAAGGCATTAAAGAAAAGTACTTGTTGGGAGATAAACCAAGAGTTTCCTTGATTCTTGGAAGTTATTACTTCAGTAATGACCTCTGCTTATCCTTTTTATTTTCTTTTTGTTCCAAGAATGACCTCTAATGAGAGGGAAGTAAGATTTTGGGAGTTGCTGTCCCGAAACAGATTTCTGTCCTCCACCATAAACATTCATGAGGCGTCTCTGTAACTCGGATTGAGATCAAAATTTAGAAATAAATCCCCCAGTATGTTAGATAACTTTTGTTAGTTCAACACTTTTTGATTTGAGCAACATAAGGTCTTCCAAAAAATAGGTTTCTACCTGCTGCTCTGTTTTGACAGATTTCTGCCATTATTTGCACTTGCTTCTTATTGATTCCTTTTTGAGTTCTCTTTTGGGGAATTGAGCTTTTTGAAGGAGTTACTACAGTAGATTGTGTTTTTAGTGAAAATTTTTTCTGTTCCAAAGCTTTGCCTAATGTCTAATATCTTTTGAATACACTAATATTGCTAATGAAGATTGTGTGAAGTTTTGTATGAAGGAAAAATTTCAGGTCTAGAGAGAGAATGATGTAATGAGATGAAGAATGGAAAAAAGCTCAAGCTTGGGGATGCCACCCCGGTGTCACCCCAAGAAATATCCAAGAGGTACAAGCGTCAAAGCTTGGGGATGCCCAAGGCATCCCCTTCGTCATCAATAAAAAGCTCAGGTCTGTCTAGACACTTCGTTTTTATTGTTTCATGCACTGTTGTGTTTTTCTTGGAGCATCTTAGTTTTTGTTTGCTTTGCTTAGGTTGTTTAGTTTGCTTGAATAAAGTAGTTTGGGCCCCCTTTCTTGCTGTGTTGTTGCAAATAAGTTGCTTGGTGTTGGAAAGGAGTAGGAAGTTCCTGCTTGAAAGTGCAAGAGGAGCTTGTTGACTGTGACTTAGACTTTAGCATGACATGCTAGGTGTCGTTTTGACCTTATGCTTAGTGATTATTGCTGTAGCATGTCTTGTTCCAAACAATTGGGATTGCTTAGTGTGCCTTAAAGAAATTATGCGTTGTTTCAGCATGCAAAAGCATAGTATTGTGGTATTCTCCTTTGATGCTTTGTTTGGGTTGACTTGGAACATGCTCACACCATGTTATGACTCTCACAAGTCACCATAGCCTCTATGATCATTTAGTCCTTGACTTGTAGTACCACTCTATGCTTTGATTAGTAATGTTTTGTAGCTCTACATGATTGTTGCCATTTTTGCTCTCTTAGTTGGTTGCTCCCAGTCTTTTGCTAGCCCCCACTTGTATGAGTAATATCTACTCATGCTTCCAACTCCCAAGAAACTAAGTTATTACGAAGTGTCCACTATAAATTCCTATGCATGATGTGTTACACCATTCCAAGTATATTCTTGTTTTCAACTATCTTTCAATTAAAAAGTATTTTGTTATGTGAAAACTTAGTGATTAAAGCCCTCACAAACTTGATGGAAAACTTTATATTCTTTGTCCCTAATAAACTTAAACCATTATGTCGTCTATGTTGTATATGCTTGCACTTATACGTTGGAATTAGCAGAATCGTGCTGTCACGGGGAACGTTTTCAACATTGCACTTGTACTTTGTACTCAGTTGATATCATGCTCTTTTGTCTATGGATGTCACCGGTGTGAAATAAAGAGGGAACTTGTAAGTCCATGGAGTATGTATTTTGTGTTAGAGAAACGCCCGGGCCGCTAGCCTAAGCCATGCCTAATCATGGTGGAAACTTGCAGCATCACCAGTGAGCTATCTATGAATCATCCTCAATAAAAATCTATGCATATAGTAAATAAAAAGATCGCTGAGATGCTCATTGTCTTCTTGCCTTGTCATTTTTGTTATGGGATAGCTCCTGTACCATGTGCAAGGGGTACCCCCTTGGCGATTCTCTATGATAAGCATGTACTTACAATGACAAGAACTTACAGGTGACTGAAGTTGAGTAGCATGAGGTGTGGCCCTCGTATTCAAGGGACTTGAGATTGCCAACTTATACTTTGTCAAGCATATACTCCATAGTTTGTTCACTTTAACCTTAATCACTTCAAGATGCTTATGATAGGGGCAATGAGGGCTGAAAGCTAACAAGTACCATAATTTTTGGAAGCTCTTTTTGAAACTTGAAATCCCTGCTTCCCTTTGTGAAGGGCCTTTCTTCCACCATTATTTGAGTCTCCACCTTCTACCTTTAGGCACCATTAAGAGAGCATAGTTGTCATTCTGTGTGCAGTGTCCCAAAATTTATTGATTGATGCATATTGTGATATTACTTGTTCTTGTGCTACTTGTTTCTAGTCACCCTTAAGCCTGTTCATGGTTTGGTTTCAAACCGGCCAACCCGCCGAGCCAACCCAAACCAAACCAGTTATACAGTTTGTGAACTAGCTGATTTTTAGTTGGGTTGAAACCGCGGAACCCGTGTGCTACTAGTCAACGAGAACAGATCTCACTCGGCCGGCAAGCAAGCAGCAACACCGTGATGTTTGAAGCAGAACTCGCGTGGCTGCTTGCAGCAGAACCCGTGAGCGTCCGTATAGTGTAGTCATGCCACCGGCGAGCAAGCAGCGGAACTCGCGTGCATCCTTGCCGCACTCACGCCGGCGGCGAGCAGCAAAACCCATGAGCTTTGTTTTTCTCGTTTGATACGACATGACGGTGTCTTACGTATTTTAGCATATGTCTCTGCAGTACACCGGCAATGGCGTTACCAACGAGGATGGCGAGTGGAGCAGCGCATCAGTCTTATCATGGAAATTAGAGCGAGAGTACCACCAGTGCAGACGCAACAACGAGGTCAAGAGGTAGAGCTATTAGGCGAGTTACTGGCTGGCGGCGAGGTGGAACATGAACGACTCGGCGAGTCCGCTAGCCGTCGGCAAGGTCGAGCCTCGTGCGAGTTGGCGAATCCACTGGCCGTCGCGGCGCTGGCGATCTTGCTAAGAACCTTGCTGGTAGCACAGCGGCACTGCCAGATGTAGTTCAACGGTTCAACCCGTGTAAACCGCCAAACCAAACTGTTCAGAACCAGCTGATTATGGACTGTTTTGGTTTTATATTGGAAATCGGCTAAAACCGTGTATGCACAGGCTTAGTCACCCTTGTGAACTTTGAAGGTGTCCTATGCATTTATTTGCTACTCTATGAGGGACAAGTTTATTGCCACTATGCTATGTTTCTGTATGTGAAACAAACAAACGTTTTCAATGCATGTTATTCATGATCTTTGTTTGTAGCCTTTCATGTTGTATGCATAGTTACTATGTCCTATTGTTAGAACTCCATCTTTCATGCACATGTATAGAGTTATTTGATCCCAGCTTTCAATGTTTGCAAATGGTTTGATCTTGATTTTGATGGTACATGTCACCTCAAAAATTATTCTTTTGATCACTTACCTACTCGAGGACGAGCAGGAGTTAAGCTTGGGGATGCTTGATACGTCGGAAACGTATCTATAATTTTTGATGCTCCATGCTTGTTTAGTATCTACTTTGCTTTGCTTTGTCTACACTTTGATGTGTTTTCATATCTTTTCTGGAACTAACCTATTAACAAGTTGCCACAGTGCCAGTTGCCTGTTTTCTTCTGTTTTTGGTTCCAGAAAGGTAGAAAATCAATATTCTCAGAATTGGACGGGACAAAAGCCAAAGTCAATATTTTACCATGGGGTACATGAAGCCAGAAGACGAGATGGAGAAGCAAAACAGGGCGGCCAAACTCCCCTAGGCGCGGCCAGGGGTGGGCCCGTGCCTAGGCAGGGCGTGTCCCCCCTGGTCGCCTCCCGGCCTCGCCTCTTCGCCTATAAGAAGCCCCCGATGCAGAAACCTAAGTACCCAATTAAAACTCCACGAAACCTTTTGTAGCCACCGCCACCTTCATCCCTAGATCAGAGGGCATCTGAAGTTATTCCCGGCACCTTGCCGGAGGGGAAATCATCTCGGAGGCCTTCTCTCCGGTATGATGCATGAATAGTTCCACCTTGGACTATGGGTCCATGTAGTAGCTACATGGTTGTATCTCCTCCTTGTGCTTTCATGTATAGATATTGTGAGCTCCGTTCATGATCAAGATCTAATCTATTTGTAATCATGCATGTTGTGTTTGTGGGGATCCGATGGATATTGAGATTATTAATGGTTTTGTCTTTATGATTCTATCATGTCTGTGTTGTTTGTGATCTTGCATTCTCTCCATTGTTAGTAGCTATCTTGGCCTAGTAGTTGCTAGTGACTCCAAGAGGGGGTATTTATGCTCGATAGTGGGTTCATGCCTCTAGTTTCCAAGGGAAGTGACAGAAATCTCTTCGGTTGTAGATGTGTTGTTGCCACTAGGGAGAAAACAATGGTCTCTTGTTCATGAAACAAGTGGATTGTTTACCTTACACACTTTTCTTAAAGCAGTTGTCTGTTGCTTGCAACTTAATACTGGAGGGGATTCAGATGATAACCTGAAGGTGGACTTCTAGTCATAGATGAAGTTGGATGGCGGTCTATGTATATTGTTGTATTTCCCAATCGAATCTCATAGGATCTTTTTGTTTGGTATTGCATTGTTATGCCTTGCTCAGTTCCTGTTAATTGCGCTGCTGTAATTTGTTTACCCTTCATGCCATGTTGTTTATCTAAGGAGAGCACCTCTAGTGAACTATGGACCCCGGTCCAATCTTCACCATTGATACATCTTCCACTGTTACTTGTTTACTTGCTGCAAACCATTACCTTCCACACCATACGTTTAATCCTTTGTTATAGCAAACCGGTGAGCTTGACAACCTCATTGATTCGTTGGGGCAAAGTATTGAGCTTGTGTTGCGTAGGTCTTCGTGTTGCTTGCAACACCTGTGTGATGTTTCCTTCCTCCTTCTGGTTCGATAACCTCGGTCTCTACTGAGGGAAACTTGCTTCTGTGCTCTTCACAACTTGCTCTTGAGGTTTCCAACGAAGTGTCCCACGACAACATTGGGTACACGCCATCATCAAGCTCTTCACCTCCTCTCCATTCATTTGGAGAACCCTCGATCTACTTGTTGTCATTACGAGAGCCTCCAGTTTGGTTGTAGATGTGTGCCCTACTAGAGTTGTAAAGGCACCGGTTCCCGCCTCGAAGGGTACCAATAGTGGAGAAGGTGGATCAGGCCTTTCGTGGCGAGATCCATCAGAGAATAGGGTGAGGCGTATTGTGGCGTGGTGGACTTAGAACCGCCTACCCCTCCAACGCATACGTACTTCCCTTAACAAGGAAGGAACTACAGTAAAATAAATCCCTGTCTCTTCGTGTGCTCCACTATGGTTCCCTCACTCCTCTCTTTGCGTGTTTAGTAGATAGGTTTGCATATAGGGAAATTCTCGTAGTTGCATATCTATAGAATTTACTTTGTGTCAAGCCTAAAATTGAAAAGGAACTAAATATTTGAGTAGTAACTTTTCACCCCTCTAGGTGCCCATACGATCCATTTCAATTGGTATCAGAGCCCTAGCTCTTTATTCGGGCTTAACCGCCTAAGAGAAGTATGGGTTCTAAGGGATATGGGAGTGATGCTGCGGAAGTAGTCACCATGAACAATCTCAAGACGTTGGAAACAACCTTTGATTAGTTCTATGGAGACTAAGATGGAAGAGATGTTCCAAATTCTAATGCGTCTCTCCACACCCACAGCACCACCTCCATCTACCTCTAAGGCTACCACTCCGCAATCTAAGGAAAAGGATAACTCCAATTCCAAAGAAAACGAGGTGGTTGGTGATGACACTAGTAAGAGATCCTCCTCGAAAAAGGATAGTGGTAAGGAAGGATACAATGAGATTTCTCATGTGTATTCACCTGATCCACCTATCCCACATCCTCATATACATAATAGGGGTGATCCACCCAAACTTTTAGCATCTACTTTTAATCAATGGCAATTTTTGATGAAGTCTCATGTGTGCAGCTCCTCCATGGAGTTATGGAAAATTATAGAGAATGGTCTTCTTGTTGGAGATCCAAACAACCTAACAAGAAGAGAGGTTATAGACAGTCAACTCAATGCAACGGCTCTACACATGATTCAGCTTGGTGTGGGTACCAAAGACATGCCCCACATAGAGCATCTCAACACAATGAAGAAACCTTGGGATGCCCTCACCGAGCTCTTCATTGGAAATGAAAGCATAAGAAGGAATAGGTATGATGCTTTGAGTAATCAAGCCGAAGGGTTTTATATGATGGACAGAGAAGATCATGAGGACAGGTATAGGCGGCTCAAGTCAATAGCCACCACCTTCAGAAATCATGGTGCTTCCCTATCACATCCCAAAAGTTTCCAAATTTTGAAATGTGAAAAATAAATAAACAAAATAAATAATTGTTGAAATTTATGGTGAAAAGAAACTTTTTGCTTCTAAATGGAAACATCAAAACCCTTCTTGAAATTTTTTGAATGAAAAGGGAATCCAACAAAATTTCAATCAAATGAATTGCATTCATTAATGAATGTATCTTGAAATTTAAAAACTTGGAAAAGTTAAACCAAAACCCTAAAACCCTAATGGAAGAAAATCATTTCCAAGATCTCCCTAAGACTATGGATTTTATCCATATAAAAATCTATTATTAAACATTTATAAATGATCAAGAATGGTAAATAAAAATATTATAAAACCATAGAAATTGATTTCATTTAATTTGGAGCCATGGATAAAAACTTATGAATTTAATAAGATAAAAGGAATTAATTTCCAAGGTCAATAAATCTCCTAACTAAAATCAATACCAAATTGTGAGCAAATTAATCTTAAAAGGATTTAAAAAGATAAACAATTATTAAATAAAATTATACAAATTGGAATCACCAATTTTGGATCTATAAATAAAAAGATATGGATTTTATAAGATAAAGAAATAAAGAAATAAATAAGGAATATTTAAAAGCCAAATTAAATCTTGGCCAAATCCATAAACAAATGGAAGTTATTGAATAATAAAAAGGAGTAGAAGATTATTTAAATAAAATTATATGGCCTTTTAAACCATATCCAATTTTATTTAAATAAAGACAAATTGCCTAAACTAAATAATAAATCCCAAGAAAATTATTTAGAAGTCAATTTAAACCTTAAATTAAATCCATAAGCAAATGGAACAAAGATAATCCAAATCCAAATAAAATTAAGGGATAAAGAATATTCAAATAAAAGCATATGGGATTAAACCATATTCTAATTATATTAAAATGGAGACAAAATCCCTAATAGAAATGATTAATTAAATCATGAGTAAATAATAATTGATAATAGCCAAAGTGGATTAAAAGTTATGTAATTAACTTAAAAAATAATTATTTGAATAAAATTCATATGGCTTTAAAACCATATTTGATTTTATTTAAATAAAGACAAGTGCCTATTTTAAATAAATAATAAACCATAAAAGAATAAAAGAAATTATTCTAAAATGGACCTTAAAATACATTGTTAAACAGAATAAAAATCTACTGAAAATTTGGAAAAGATTTGAAAATAAATGAGAGTTTAAATCATTTGATTCAATTCAAAATAGAAAAATCAGAAAAGAAAAAGAAAAAGAATCAGGAAAGAAAAAAAATAAAAGACCCAGCCCAACTTATTTACAAACAATCTTGTAAACTCTTTCCTCAACCTTTTTTGTTTTGATTCTACATCTCCCCTCTTTTCAACTTGATGGACAAAGCCTCCACCATGATCAAGGACTTCAACATCATCAAGGACTTCAAGTTTAGTTTAACCAAGGACTTCAACTTGGACATCACTAAGGACTACAAGTGAGACACGAATGTTACTCAAGACTTGAAGACTAAGGAAACACAACTTAGAAGGAACCATCATCACCTTGAGTTATGTGACCAAGATGCAATAATTTTTCCAAGGACACCATGATCTTAATCATGAAGAGACAACTAAGAAGGAAGGAATGACCTCAAGGGAAACCTATAGTTGGACCACCATACTAGTGTTTACTTTAGATCATATATTGATCACACCAACATATGTGGTGTAAGAAAAATATTTTGTTGCCTAAAAATATGTTTGAACTTTGTTGTTTGAGTGGAATGTTTGATTGTGATTGCTTGCACATTGCTTGTGTGAATTGTTGTGTGTGATTAGACTTTTTCTCTAGAATCTTTTGCCTAATCTAATCCCAATCCAACCCAAACAGATGACTTCTCCAAGAGACACCAACATCAAGAATGATAACAACAACAACCAAGTGATGCACATGAGAGAACAACTACTAGCAACCCAAGCCCAGTTGAATCAAGTGAGAACTCAATTTTTAGCCAACAACAATGGGATAGACCCAACGATGCAAAAGTTTTTGGAAACCCAATCCCAATTGTTGCAAAGGATGACCAATCAAATGATCAACATGAGAGACAACCTTTTCCATGGATATTGTGACAACAATAATGTCAAGGATGATATTATAGAAGGAAATCAAGCTTGCAATATCTGTGGAGATATAGAACACACTTATAAAGAGTACATGGACCAATGCCCTAATTGTGAAGAGAAACATCCAACTGGACAATGCCCCACATCTCAAGTTACTTGTTTCCTATGTGAAGGAAATGATCATGTCCCTATCCAATGCCCCATCTATCCCATAGTTCAACAAATGAAACAAGATGGAATGCATCAAATGTTTGGAAACCTCCATAAGGGAACAACTTCTACCAAGAAGGGCAAAGACAAAATCAGAACCATGCCTCATAAAGCCACACCCAAAGTGACCACAAAGTGTTGCTACTCATGTGGAGAAGAAGGACACATCTCTAGTGACTGCCCCAAGAAGAGAGAAATATTTCCCACCTTTGTGGTGAGATATGAAGAACATGAACTAGAAGAACTCCTAGCTTTGGAGAGACCCAAAAAGAAGAAATGCCCTAACCCCAGCAAGCAAGACATTAGCCAAGTGCAATGTTACCATTGCAAAGAAATGGGACACTATGTCAAGGAATGTCTAGAAAAGAAGAAGAGTCAAGGAAATAAACAAGAAATAGTGATGCCAAAGAAGAAGAAGGATATTAGCCAAGTGATGTGCCACAAATGCAAAGATCTAGGCCATTTTGCATCACATTTTCCAGAAAAGAAGGAAGACAAGACAAGAAAACCTATAAGAGACATCAGGCTTGTCACATGTTTCAAGTGTGGAAACAAAGGACATTATGCAAACAACTGTCCAGAGAAGTTACATCAAGATCCCAAGTAAGCCAAGATGTAATCTAGTCTAAAAACTTTTTAAGGGTGGTAGTATCCTAGTTTCCTTGAAGCCAACTTGTAACCTCTAGCCTTCCCAAATCTCGGGACAAGATTTCTTTTAAGGGTGGTAGCCTGTCACATCCCAAAATTTTCCAAATTTTGAAATGTGAAAAATAAATAAACAAAATAAATAATTATTGAAATTTAGGGTGAAAAGAATTTTTTTGCTTCTAAACGGAAACATCAAAACCCTTCTTGAACAAATTTGAATGAAAAGGGAATCCAACAAAATTTCAATCAAGTGAATTGCATTCATTAATGAATGTATCTTGAAATTTAAACACTTGGAAAAGTTAAACCAAAACCCTAAAACCCTAATGGAAGAAAATCATTTCCAAGATCTCCCTAAGACTATGGATTTGATCCATATAAAAATCTATCAGTAAACATTTATAAATGATCAAGAATGGTAAATAAAAATATTATAAAACCATAGAAATTGGTTTCATTTAATTTGGAGCCATGGATAAAAACTTATGAATTTAATAAGATAAAAAGAATTAATTTCGAAGGTTAATAAAGCTCCTAACTAAAATCAATACCAAATTGTGAGAAAATTAATCTTAAAAGGATTTAAAAATATAAACAATTATTAAATAAAATTATACAAATTGGAATCACCAATTTTGGATCTATAAATAAAAAGATATGGATTTTATAAGATAAAGAAAGAAATAAATAAATAAGGAATCTTGGCCAAATCCATAAACAAATGGAAGTTATTGAATAATAAAAAGGAGTAGAAGATTATTTAAATAAAATTATATGTGCTTTTAACCATATCCAATTTTATTTAAATAAAGACAAATTGCCTAAACTAAATAATAAATCCCAAGAAAATTATTTAGAAGTCAATTTAAACCTTGAATTAAATCCATAAGCAAATGGAACAAAGATAATACAAATCCAAATAAAATTAAGGGATAAAGAATATTCAAATAAAAGCATATGGGATTAAACCATATTCTAATTATATTTAAATGGAGACAAAATCCCTAATAGGAATGATTAATTAAATCATGAGTAAATAATAATTGATAATAGCCAAAGTAGATTAAAATTTATCTAATTAACTTAAAAAAATAATTATTTGAATAAAATTCATATGGGTTGAAAAACCATATTTGATTTTATTTAAATAAAGACAAGTGCCTATTTTAAATAAATAATAAACCATAAAAGAATAAAAGAAATTATTCTAAAATGGACTTTCAAATACATTGTTAAACAGAATAAAAATCTACTGAAACTTTGGAAAAGATTTGAAAATAAATGAGAGTTTAAATCATTTGATTCAATTCAAAACAGAAAAATCAGAAAAGAAAAAGAAAAAGAATCAGGAAAGAAAATAAATGAAAAGACCCAGCCTAACTAACCTGGCCCAGGCCCAGCAGCCAGCCCACGTCTCTCTCCCCGCGAGAATTCTTTCTCACCCACAGACCTACACCCTCTCTCACTGACGCCTCGACCCCACTGCTGCCCCGTCATCGTCATCAACCTCGCACTAACCCTGCCCCCAACCCCTCCCCGGCCGTTTCTGCCCGATTCAAACCGCGTAAATTCACGTTGAATGCCGCACTAATTTCTCCAGTGACCACGCACGATAAAGCACCTCGCACCCCTCTTCCTTTCCCCTCACTCGCCAGCCCCTCTCTGCCACCGGGCTGCCCCAATTTCTCGCTAGCACACCACTACTTCCGACGAGGTTATCGGCGAATTCCGGCGACACCCGACCCCGTCCTACCTCCTAGCTCACCTGAACTTGACCAGCAACCTCATATTCATACGCCAGTACCTCCCACTTGGTCGCGCATACCCCAGAGCGTCGGCAACGACATCGACAAAACGCCACCGCTGTCTGCCTCCACTCCGATGAGCTCCCCTGGTAGCTTCTGACCTCTCCTCTCTCTCTCTCTCTCTCTCTCTCTCTCTCTCTCTCTCTCTCTCGCTCTCTCTCTCGTTGACGCACACGTGATCATGACACTCTTACGCATCTAACTCTACTTCCCTTTGGTCTTCCCGTAGCTCGTAGCTTCGACTCCAACAAGAACCGTGCCTGCCCGATGCCGTCGTGAACTCTGGCGAGGAATCGCCATCAGCTCCGTGCGCCCCTCCATCTGCAACGACCATGTCGAGTGTCAGCGCAACCCTGCGAATCTGGTAGTGCTCTTCCCCCTCTCCATTGCTTCCTAGAGTAGCTAGAACGCTGCAGCCCGAGCGCGCCGTCGCTCGCCGTTGCTCAGCATCGCCAGTTCCTGGTCGTTGTGTTGATGGCCGTTAGATGTAGATCGTAGGGATACGATATATAACTTAACTAAAACGGTACGATCTAATATGCACCGTGCCATGCCCTTTTAATCCAACGCGCCACACTGCTCGATCCAAACGAACTGGTATCGCCCAATAGCAACAAGACACGTGGCCCAGGCTTCATTTTAAAAACAAAAACATTTCTATTTAGTATTGGGATTTGGAAAATTCATAACTTCTAATCTACACGTCCAAATTTTGCAAATTTTATATTATTGGAATCAGGAAAAAGAAACCTTTGCAACCATGCCCTTACATTAGTATTTTGCTTCTTTAAAATTGGTTGTTTTTGCAGAAACATTTCTAGGCTTATTTTGTGTATAAAATTTATTCTAAAAATGATTTTAGGGGAAAACCTTTTGCAAATGGTTTGTTTTGAACCCACTGACCATAAGAACCAACTTTTGGATTTAAAAGTATACTTTTTGACACTAAGGAATTATTTCTTGAATAAAAGCATTTCTAGTAAAACAAAAATTGTTGATTATGTTTTAAAAATAATTTTTAAGTAAAACCTTTTGCAAATGGTTTGACTTAAACTCTCTGACCCTAAACACTAAGTTTTGGATTTGAAGATGTATTTGATTAACCCTAGAAAATGATTACTTTGATTAAAGGCATTTCTAGAAAAATAAAATGTTGCTTTGGTTTAATAATGGTTTTTGAGTGAAACCTTTGGAAAATGGATTTGATCTAAATACTTTGACCATAAACACTAACATTTGTGTTTAAAAACATATTTTGCTAACTCTACAAAATATTCCTTTGAGTAAAATCATTTCTAGCAAAACAAAAATGGTTTAAATGTCCCATTTTCACTAACTTGATTTTAAATGGTTTTGCCACTTTTATAAATGACAAAAAGGTGTTTTAAAATGTTTATAACTTTATTATAAACCACTTTTCCAATAAAAGAATCTTTTGCATGCTTGCATGCATTGTTTTATTTTCTTTATTTTATGTGATGAATTGTTTGAATGTTAGTTTTGAATTGTGCCTTGCTTGATTGAATTGTAGTGAACCTTGAGGAGTGTGACCATTGCAAGATCAAGGAGTGAACCTATATTCTCTACCAAAAAGGCAAGTGGTGCTTCATACATTTTTTCCTATTACTTTCACTATGCATTAGTGATATTTTGAGTAGGACTTGCATGGAATTTTACTAAATATGATGTGCCATGGGAAATCCTAGTAGATGATGCCTTAGTAGAATTTTCCCTAAGTTAAGATTCTTGCTACTATTATGCTTAGCCTAGCTAGTAGAAAACAAGGGTGGATTATATTCATGCTATGAAATATTTCTAAGTCTATGACTTGTGTTTTGCTTAATAAAACAACTATGTGAATGAATCACCGGGGTGGAATGGAAGGAAAGGTTTGTGTTGAGTGGTTAGACAAGTCCAGTATACTAGGGAAAACTTGGTATCACACTTGTGGAAAGCCACCCAGGAAAAAAGAGATTTGAGATGTCAAATGTTGAGAAGCTTCAAGTGCAGCCACATGGCATTATGGGCTCTGCCTAGATCATATAGGTTGCAATAACTTAGCCAGATGGACAGTTGGTGGTAAGGGGTGATAGGTTTGGAGCGCGTCCATTTTGGTCTAAGGGAAGGCTTCTGAAAGATCTTGTCTCGATGCATGTCTAGTCTTGTGGGGAAAGTGCACCACTTCTCAAGAGAGTAAAATCTAAGTACTTAGCCGTGTCCCCGGCAATGGACAATTTGAGCATCAAGATATGGAAGCTATCAAGGATCTCCTCATCCCAATTTCTAAGTTAAAATCTTGTGGTTGAACAAGGGGTTAAAGGTTAACCAATTCTATTGGTTGTTCCTTGGGTGATTTTGACAAACAAAAACTTAGTGTTTTAAAATGATAAGGAAAATCTATTTTGAGCAAAGCAAGCCTAAGCTCCACTTAGCCAAATGCATATAGATGATAGATACCACAATTCTACCATAGTATCACTTGCCAATACAATTCAAATGTATTGACCCTTGTGGATGTAACTTATTATGTTGCAAGTTTGTTTGATGTTAGTGAAGTGTGTTGATTAGGATTACAAGTCTACAACCAACATGATTGCATGTGGCACTTTTAAGATGAAGGACTCCATGCTATATAGTTATTTTTGCTGCATTGTAATGGGATAGCCAAATGAGCTATGTAAGATGTAATGAATTATTTTATTCTTGGTTATAGAGTTGTATTATGACCTTTGTTTCTTGATATTACATCTTAAACTGTGGATACTAGCTATTGATCCAGGGACTAGCATTGTAAACACATGGATCTCTACCTTATTAGGTTGGGACCTCTACATTCCCATGTTGATGATGCATGGATCAATAGAAAGTATGTTAGTGCTCTTATGCCTTTTTGAGCCCACAAATTTGAAGAGTATTCAAGGAAGGCATAACTACCACCTAATGACATCCAATGAGGTAATGCAACAAATGGCAGCTTTCAAAGTGGCTGCCAAGAATGCCGAAGATGCACGTGCATGAGCCATTGGAATGCAAAAATGGGTCAACATGGCCTTGAAGACAAGTGTGGCTGAACAAGATGAAGATGCCATAGAAGATATGGACTGTCCCGAGGATGTAAATAGGTCTCATGGACAATACATGGCTGATGCTAGAAATTTTTGGAAGGATCCAGCCAAAGCCAAATCTGAACTAGAACGCAAGAGTGGAGCAAATGGAAGAAGGGAAAACGGTCCCAAGCTAATAACTTGCTTCAATTGTGGAGACTGGATGCACTTTGTAGATGAGTGTCCTTATCAAAGTAGAGAAGATAATGGAAGAACACTCATCCTCAAAGAGAATTCAAAGGCTCCACGAAAGAAGCAATTTGTGAAGAAGAGTGCTCCATTCAAAAAGCAATCAAAGATTGTCCTAGTGGCTCAAGAGGAGTATACATCAGGAAGTGAAGATGAAGATGAGGATGATAGCTCTCAAGAGGTGGCTGCCATAGTCACCACGTCTACACCAACATCTCTCTTCGACTCATCAAATGAAAACATCATCAACAAGAATTCCACTTGCCTCATGGCAAGAGGTTCCGAGGTATCATCTTCCAACACTTCTTTCCCTAAGGCTATGATTGACATGAATGATCCTACTAGTCTTAAGGTTAAAGAAGAAATTATTGCTTTGGACTATTTTATCACTAACTTGCAAGGTGAGCACAAAAGACATTTTGAGGCTCTCATGGACCAGTTGTCCCAAAATGAAGTGCTTCTTGAAGAAAAGGGCATGATTGAAAGGGAGGATGCAATGGAGATTGCATCGCTAAAAATGCTCTAGAAGAAGAGGAAGAGGTTTGCGTTTCTCTAGAAGAGAGACTTGAGTATATCGAGGAGTCACATGAAGAAGTGGTGACCAAACTTGTTAAGGAACATGATAATGCAGTAGCCAAAGCGAAGAAACTAAAGAAAGAAAATGTTAACTGTGGGGCTGCTCATGCTAGACTCTCCGAGGAATTGGAGAAACTTTACATTGCTCACAAGGCTTTGAAAAGTGAATTATCTATTCTCAATGAGTCTCATGATCAGTTCCAAATTTGACACGACTAAGTATTATATCCCTAGCACATCCAAGTCAACATATACTCATGAATAAAATGCTAGGGTGGAAGATGAGCTTGCCAAAATCTCCACATCTAAAGGTAAGGGAGTTCTTGATGATATTCTTGGCAAGCAAAGATCAAACCTTGGAAAAGAGGGACTTGGATATGTTTCCAAGTCCAAGAATAAGAAGAACAATAAAAAGAAGACACATAGTGCACAAGCAATACAAGCACCATTGAGAAGAACATCACAAAGGACAAAACTAACCATATTGGTTTTGCAGGGTCTAACAATCCTAATTATGAGCTATTTTGTGATTACTATGGTGATGTCTATGCTAACTATGTTGGTCCTTTTGATGAATATGTCGCTTGGTATATTTGGGTTCCAAACACCCTTGTTACTAACATGAGAGGACCCATTGAAAAATGGGTACCTAAAACCAAGAAGTATTTTTCTTGCAGGGATATGCTTCGGGTGGTTCTAAATGGGTGCTGGATAGTGGGTGCACTATTCATATGACTGGAAGCAAAGAGATGATCACGGAGATGATACCCAACCATAATCATATTACAGTCTCCTATGGTGATAAGTCTAAATTTGAGGTATTGGGTCTTGGGAAGGTAGTGGTTGCCCATGATATCTCACTCATGGACGTCATGCTTGTTGAGACCCTCGGTTACAACTTACTTTTTTTTCGTGCCCTTGGTAAGATGGGCTTTGCTGTTTTCATTGATGGTGATTTAGTGGTGCTCTTGTGGAGCAAGTCTCTAAAGGTCGCTTTCGTTGGGTACGTCGAAACAACCTGTATGTGGTGGAATTTTCGGGGAAAACCACTGCGGGTCCGATGTGCTTATTCGGAAAGGCCGACGTGGGCTGGTTATGGCATCGCCGTATAGCCCATGTCAACATAAGAACTTTGCAAATTCTTTACAAGGGTGGCCACATCCTTGGACTAAAAGACAATGTTTCATTTGACAAAGATCGTGTGTGCAGGGAATGTGTTGAAGGCAAGATGCACGACTCTCCCCACAAGAGGAAAATGTAACATCCCAGCATTAGAGCTTAGAAAGAAGCTGAACCCAGATGTGAGCATTGCATTCATGCATAGAAAATCCGAATAATTTTCGCGCTTTTAAACAAAACTTGTCAAAGTGATTGAAGCTTCTCTTAACTTGATGGAATTGAAGTAGATCATCAAGTTAACTGCGATAAGTTTCAATAAGACCTTTGTTAAAATCACATTTTGGGTAAGGGAGATTTGATCTAAGGGTAGACCAGATATAATAAATGTCACTCATAATACATTGCTTAAATGATTCATATATGATCCTTAAGGGATCATATCATACTATTCATCATACTAACCTATGAATACTAAGTTAAGATTACCACTAGAATAATAAAAATGCAATGATTAGTGCTGACCTATCTTATTTTTATCTATTCCTACTATGAGTATCATAGTAATACCTAACCTTGAACTCTTAAATGAGTTGGAGTTGGAAAGAGACTAAGTCAGGATCATCCACCATATATCTTTCTTTCCATATCAATCTTTATGGAACCTATATTAATATATGTTGTTCATTAATTTTGAGTAATCAACCATTGATTCACAAATTCTTGAAATATCAATCTTTGATCTATTATTAGATCTTATCAGAACATCTACTTAAATCTTCTAATGAGGGCATAGTCCATTAATAACCTTAATCCAATATAAGATACTAAGAAGATAATTTCCAGACAATAAAAGGTAGGATTGATAAAGCCCTGCTTAGCCAACTAAGAACTTCAGTAATAAATGATTAAAGTATTATAATTGTAATGCTTTGGCCACCAATATTGAATGCTTATATTTTGTATAAGTAATACTGGTGGGTAGAACATGATTGGAACCTTAGTAGAGATAAGTGATCCTAGATTAGTCTTTGCAAACCACATAAACATAATTTAGGGATTGAAGTGTAAGTCATGAGAGTTAAGTAAATATAGGATGATATTATTCAATTAAAGCTAGTATAGCATAGAGTTTAGAAGTAGTGTTATTCATGTTGAAAGATAATCAACCTTAGAGAAAGATCAGTGATGGAATATTAAGGAAGATTGTGAGTGAAATTGAAGGAACTACTAGTTGGATGAAAGTTTATCAATAGTAGAACAGTAAATACAACCAAGCAAGGATATGAGAAAATTATGAAATACTTTTGTATCAAACTCATTGGATTCATCCATAAGATTAGAAGAATGATATATGAATAAGAAGATTCTAATAAGTAAGCCCATCATACTAACCATGCTGATGGATAGGAAGAAGTATTATATCTAGGAAAGGAATTCCTTAATTAGAGATCCAAGATTGTGAAATATAATTATATGTTATAAATCATTTTCCTATTTTAATCTTGTTAAGCAATCAACTCTAAATCTCAAATGAAACATAATATCCATCTCATACTGTTGATCCATCATCTGATGTCTATAACACTATAGAAATATTTCCCTATAGCAAATTACATAAGCATATCTCTGTTAATTCCAACCATCATAACTACATGTGCTTAAGTATATCTTTATCAATTCATTTCCATAAAATATTCTAATTAAAACTTCCTTTATGAAAGGTGATGTCATCAAATATCACAAACATAAAACAATATGCTTAGTTATTAATTCTTTACTCATATCCAAAAAGGAATCTAAGTATATTAAAAACCCTAACTTCTAGGGTAAATATTTATAATTCAAAACCTTAAATTTCTTTGTTTATCACAATAGAACATATACATTTCATTTTCTAAATTAATGGGAATAGTAATAACCATATCAATGTCTTTTATGTTTCATGCATCAAATAATGATCCAGGATCATTATAAATATAAAATTTATATTCAAACTATAATCCAATTAGAGTTAAGTTTATAAACAAATAAGAATATATCATTCAAGAAATCCCTAAATAAAATAGGAGAGAAAAATAATAAGAAAGACTTATATAAAATATTAACAAGGGGGTTCATATTAAGTAACTAAAAGAAATACAGAAAGATGATATAATAAAATCATACAAAGAAAGGTTCAAAATATAAATCAAATTCAAATCTGAATAAGAAAACAGAAAATAGAAAAAGGATAAAACAAATAAAAATACTACCTGGCCGTGGCCCAACACCCCTACACCTATCTGACGCCCTGTGTAGCCCACAACAGCCCAGTAATAAGCCCAGGTTCTTTTATGTTTGTGACTGACAAGTGGGGTCAGCAAAGGATTGCGGGTTGAGAAGCAAAGATCGTCAGGGGGTTATCCGCAAAACGGTCATCATCGTCATCGTCACGCACACAGGCAGCTCGCTGGTGGAGCTCGCCGCCGCCCGATGCCGTCATCGTTGTCGTTGCGCCAAGATACTCGCCATCGTTGCCAGGAGGGGATAAGAAGGCCACCGCGACACATTGCCTCCAACCCTATCTCCAATTCCTCCTTATCCTCTTAGATACGAACATGACCTAAACCCTAGCTCACCGGAGCCACCTCTCGCCGTCGAACCACGTCTCCCCACACCATTCTGAGCCGTCATGGAGAAGCGCCTTCCTCCGTAGATCCTCGGGGTAGAAGCTTGCATCAGGGGGAGCACTGGAGCAGGTGAATTTTGCCATTCCTCTTTGCAACAGTTCGTCGGAATCCTCGTCGGGAAGCTTGATTCCGACCGCGCCTGTCCTCGCCGACCACTCAATCATCATCAGGGTGAGTTCCTGAACTTCCCAGTAACATTCAATCGTCGGATCTCGTTGTAAATCGCCGTTTCATCATATGCCACTGTCGGCCACCGTCGGAGCTCGTTGGAGCTGAAGCTCCGATGACTATATCCGAGGGGCGCTGCCACTATTAGGTTCAGTAGGTTGTGCTTATTCGAACTAGGCTTATCTCGCTTGCTAGGGCACAGTAGATCGTCGCCGATGACCACTCACCGACGGTGGTGGTGGTGCTGACGCCATCGTTGCGTCATGCTCACCTCATGGTTGAACCACATCAGCTAGTTTGACTGGTCCTTGCCCACGTGGCTGATGACATGGCCTAGGGCCCATATGTCATTGACTGGGGGTAAAGACTGGGACAGTAACAAATGTATTTCTTTCACCTGAGAGATGAGGTGGACCCTGGCCCACGGGTCAGTGACTAGGGCTAACTCTTGGTGCGGTGTAAAAAGCATTTTTCTGTTAGGAAGTAAATAAAATGTTATAATCCAATTAATAATATTCCAGAAATTTAATAAATGATTAAATCTTGTCTAATTAATAACTTTTGATTTATAGTTCAGAAAAATATGTATAATATATGAAAATTTTCAAAAAATAAAATCTACAACTTAAAACTATTATCAAATAATATTATGCTAATTATTTAAATAAATATTATCTAATAAAGGTTTTATAAGTAATAAAACTTTAATAATTCATATTCCTATAATGATAAATGTTAATAATATAAGTAAAATACCAAAAATCTTAGAAAAATAAGAATTCTAATTTAAAAACATAATCATGTCTTTTTAGTTCACTGCATTAAATATTTATTATTTATTAAGTAATTATAAAGTAATAAGGATTATAAAAATCATATCTTATTATTTATAAATCACAAAAATTAATGTGATTTACCAAAATGATCACAAAAATAATATCTACATTGAAAGTACAAAGGAAGTCGCCTAGGGGGGGGGGTGAATAGGCGTTTTAAAAATATTACGGTTTAGGCTCAAGTAAATGCGGAATAAAACTAACGTTTAATTTATTGAGCACAAAACCTAGCCACTAAGTTCACCTAAGTGCACCAACAACCTATGCTAAGCAATACAAGCAACAAGGTGATAGCAAGATATAAATACTTCAAGCACGATGGCTATCACTGTAACATCCCTAAAATCATGTTTTCAAAGCTTTGCATATCATCCATGCATGCATATTCATTTAGAGTTCAATTTCAAACTCTTTTGAAAGAAACAAAAACTTTGGGTGCTATTATTTCATGTGAACAAGCTTTGATCAAATGCTACTCTCTAGTGAGAGAATAATTGTTTTAAAACCTTTATTGTGTGATCATAGGATTGTTTGATGAGTTTCAAAGCTTCAACAAAATTTCCAAAAACAAAATATGGTTTTAAAACATTTATATATCTTTATCAAATCATGTGCCGAGGCACTGTTTATTTTAGAATTTTCAAAAGGATCAAGCAAGTCTAATGGGACAGCAAGGTTTTATGCCCAAAAATATGAAGTTTACACTTTACAAAAATCCAGAATAGTTTGGAATTCAAATGCTTTTGATTTCATTTGAAAAAGATTCCTGAAAATCAATTTAGAAAAATAAAAGAGATTAGAAATCAGAACTGGGCCTGGCGCCAGCTTTTCGGCCCAACAGACAAAGCAGCCCACCCGGGCCACTCCTCTCTCTGCCTTTCCCCACCCGTGCAGAACCTACCCCCTCGCTGACCACTGGGCCCCGTAGCCACGTCACCTCGTCGTCCTCAAATCACGCCTGCGACCAGCGCCGCCGCGGCCGTTTCCTCCCGACGCAAATGCTCTTAAATCCCATTGATGATGTGCGTGATTCTCACCCCTGCTCTGGCTCTTTAACCCCCACCCCTCTGCGACCATTTCCCCTCACTCAGCGCCCCCACTCCGTCACCAGGCTGCCCACAATCTCACTTGCACCACCGTAGTACCAAGCCACTCCGGCGTGCGATTCCGGTAAGCATCGTTCGCCCCTGTCTCTGATTCATACTAGCGTGATCAGTGAGTCCTTGCACATCTGCTCATGCCTTTCTTTTGCTCTGTATCATCCTAGAGCATCGTCATCGTCCACCTCTGGAAGCAACCGAAGCTCAACGCAACTCCGGCGACCTCTCCTAGTTAGTACTGACCGCGCCTCCCCCTCTCGTTCATACCCACACACTCGCCTCGTCTGCACGCATCTAACGCAACCTTTCTCGTGCCTTAGCGTGACCCGTAGCGTCGCCACCGTCTTCAGCAGCACAAGCCCGACGATAGAAGTGACTCCGGCAAGCAATACCCGTCAACCTCGAGCGCCCCTTCGCCAGCCAAGCACACCTTGAGCATCAGCAACGCACGACGAACTCGGTGAGCTATCTCTCCCTCTCCCGCGTGACCTAAATAGCCGGCAACGTCTCTGATAGAGCCGTTGCCGCCACTCGCCACCGCTGGCACCGCCAGACATTGGTCGCTTGGTCCATAGCCGTTAGATCCAGATCCAACGCGTACGATAGATCACTTAACAAAACGTTTTCTTTAGATCTGAGCCACATAGTGTCACTTAAATCCTACGGCCCACATCGATCAATTCGTGCGAATCGGTATCAGCCAATCAGAACACGCCGCATGGCTAGGGTTTAGAATTAAAACAGAATTTAGATCTATTTGTGTTTCAAACTTGTAAAATTCATAACTTTTGATTCCCACGTTCAAATTTTGCAAACTTTATATCATTGGAATCAGGAGAGAAAATCATATCTGTTTATGCAATGTGTTTAATGTTTTGCATCTGTAAAAATGGTTGTTTTTGCAGAAACTTGTGTAGCCTTATTTTGGTTATATAAATAATTTGAAAAATGTTTTAAGGATCAAATAAAGTTTAGTTTGAGTATCTTGGACTTGTTTATGTTTTAGTATTGATTACTTGTCTTGTTTGGTGTAGAAAAATCATCACATGGCATTTGCATGCATTCATATATTTTTGATTGTATATTTTGATATGTAATTTTGGTGCCAATATTTTATGTGTAGATTTTGGTGCAAATAGTGATTGTGGTTGTGAAGATTTTTGCTACTCCCCAAACTACCAAGGAAAGTGGTGCTTCATGATTTTATTCCTATATTTTTCAACTATGCACTAGAAATATTTTGTATAGGACCTGCATGAATATTTTGATAAGTATCTATATGCTATGCTTGGGAAATCCTAGTAGTTGTAGAATTGTTAGAAATTTCTCTAAGTTAAGATGCTTACCATTGCCATGCTTAGCCTAGCTAGTAGCAACCAAGGGTGGTTATATATTCATGCTATGTGAAATATTTCTAAGTCTTTGACTTGTGTTTTTTGCTTAATAAAACAACTAAGTGAATGAAACACCTGGGTGGAATGGAAGGAATGGTTTGTGTTGAGTGGTTACACAAGGCCCATTTCTATGGTTTACCTTGTGTATCTCACTTGTGGAAAGCCACCCAGGAACAAAGGGATTTGAGATGCCATATGTTACGAAGCTTCTAGTGTAGCCACATGGCAATATGGGCTCTGCCTGGATCATATAGGTTGCAAAAACTTAGCCATTTGGACAGTTGGTGGTAGTGGCATGATAGGTTGGAACGCGTCCATTTGGTCTAAGGGAAGGCTTCTGAAAGGTCCTCTCTTGGTGAAAATCAAGTCTTGTGGGGAAAGTGCACAACCTCTTCAGATGGAAGAATCTAAATACTTAGCCATGTCCCTGGTATTGGACAAGTTGAGCATCAAGACATGGAAGCTATCAAGAATCTCCTCATCCCAATTTCTAAGTTAAAACTTGTGGTTGAACAAGGGTGAAGGTTCACCAATTTCTATTGGTGATTCCTTGGGAAAGTTTTGTCAAAGAAAAACTTAGTGTTTTCAACTGATAGGTAAAACCTATTTTGAGCAAAGCAAGCCTAAGATACACTTAGCCAAATTCATGTAGTATCTAGATGCTAATATTCTACTAAGGTATCATTGCCAATACTATTCCAATGTATTGACCCACTGTGGCTGTAACTTGTGATGTTGCAGGTTATTCTGATGATGATTAGGGGTTATGAGTCTACACTCATCATGCTTGCCTATGGCACATGAAGATGAAGACTTATTTATCTTATTATATATTTGAACTCTTGTATTAGACCTGTGGTCATGGAGTTTGTAAAAGACTATGTTTGTCTCTGGAATGATATGTAATAATGACCTTTGTTTCTGTGTACTTCATCTTAAACTGTGGATGCTAGCATTGATCCAGGGACTAGCATTGCAATCACAGGGATCCTTACCTTTATAAAGGGAGGGATCTTACAGATGGTATCAGAGCACTGTGTTGCCTGTAGGATTATGACCCTAGGATTGGATTAGAAACCACTAAGGATTTTTTTTCAACAATTCCCACACTTGTCTTTTTATTCTCGTAAACTTTTCTAATTCTTCTTTCTCATCTCTATTTGTAGATGAATTCCATCAACGAAGCTGTAAGGAAGGGACCACTCATGACCATGACCCTAGAGTGTGAGACTGAATTTCCAAAGGCCCTCAAGAACCTTATGGTTACCATGGGGATACATGGTGCAGCTATGTACAAAGGTTTCCCTGTGATGGATGAAGGATAAGAGTATTGGTGGGTGCAAGTTCACTTGTACAAAAACAAGGAAGACAACCACAAAGAATCAGGATTCTACATGGTCACCAACTCAGTGATGCACACCACATTCTTTGATTCTGCAAGGGATGCAGCTTGGAAGGCCATCAAAGAGCTTGGTGAAAGACTCAAGTGCAGAATGCTTAACACCCAAAATGACCTTAGGGAAGAAAAGAAGCATACCCAAGAGTTGGAAACTACCAACCAACAACTAAGGGAAGACATCATAGACTTGATTTTGGAATCTTGTGAACAAGATAGGCATATGGCTACTAAGGATACTTTGATAGCCATTTTGTCTAGTGAGTGAGAGTATAACGTACTTCGTTAGTTGGACCACCACACTTATCATTTCCTTTCCAATTTTTTTGTCTAAGTTATGTTGAACCTTGGATGCTTGTAATGGATTTATGTATACCATGACTTGTGTGCTTGGTTTGCAAATGATATGCTTGTGCTACCTTGATTTGTGTTTTTCTGTTGATGTTATTTCTAACTTTTCTCTACTTATAAAATAGATGCCTAATGTTACTATCAGCATGGCTAAAGAGTTCAAGGGAACTCGTTTTGGCACTCGTCTTATCGAGCTCACTAGTGTGCTCAATCTTCCGCTTCCTAGCATCATGATGCTTCCCCTCACCAAGTTCGAGAGGAAGGACCTTTGGGGCTTCAAGGTTACTCAGCCAGGACGCCAGACTGAGCCAGCCACGAAGGCTATCACCTTCAAGCTCATGCATGATGACAAGGAGAGAGGCCTAGAGGTAGTCATGCAAGATTTGCTTGGACGTTTGTTAGGGAGACACTCTCGGGAGATTAGAGGTACTCACTTCCACGCCTTCGGTAGACGTGACGAGGATGGTGAGGCCATTGACTTCGAGGATACTGCTAGAGAGACGGCAGAGCCAATTCGTCTATACCTCCAGGACTTAGAGGTTCTTCTTAGGCACCTAGATACTGCTAGGACCAACGTCATGCTTAGCAATGACGAACTCCAGGTGCAGCTTCGTGAGAAGGACAAGCTCTTCGCGGAGCAAGATAATATAGTCAAGGAAATGGAGGCCAAGTTTGAGAGTCAGGATAGGAAGTTCAAGAGTCAAGAGAAAAGAGTCCAAGATAGGAACAAGAGGATTCGAGAGATGACTGTAGAACTAGAGGCCAAGGACTTTGAGCTCGAGCATCAGCAGGTGGTGATTGAGAGACTTCGTTCACAGAAGAGGGCTCTCAAAGCCAAGGTAGAAGCCTTGACTACTAATGTCGAGGAGTACAAGACCGCTATGGAGAATGCAGGTGTTACACTTGTCGATGAGGAGGTTGATGCAGAGGAGTAGTGATGACTACTCGTTTACTTATTATTTACCATGTTTTTGATTACTGAGTCGCAATGACCATCCAACATGTGGATGGCTTGCTATTGGTGTGTTTGCTTTTCAAAAACTTGTTGTGTATGTTGTTGAACTTTTGTTATTTTGATGCATGTTTGGTGATTGTTTATGTGATGTATTGTGCATGTTAAACATCTATGGGTATCTCATTCTTATCCTTATGAAAACCACAGATGCCTCCTCGACGTGCCAACCCCAACCCGAACAACAACAATGTCACCCCAGAGATGCAGCAGCTGATGACAACTCAGACACAACTGATGCAGATGATGACCACCTTTATGCAGAATCAGAACAACAACAATAACAACAACAATAATAACAACAACAACAACAACAATCAGAACAATCCACCAGGTTTTGATATGCTTATCAGATTCTTAAGACTAAGGCATGCTAAGTTCTCAGGAACTACTGACCCCATGGTGGCCAATGATTGGCTACGCTCAGTAAACAAGGATTTGGTAAATGTTGTCTATACTGATGAGGAGAAAGTCAGGTTTGCAGCACACTTGTTGGAAGGACTAGCAGCTACATGGTGGGATAACTTCCAGATCACCACTCCCATTGAGGATGTGACATGGGCTATCTTTGAAGATGGTTTCCGTACTGCTCACATATCATCCGGAGTGATGAGTTTGAAGAAGAAGGAATTTCATAACTTGAAGCAGTGCCACCGCAGCGTGGCTGAATATATTGAGGAGTTCAAAAATCTGGCGTGTTATGCACCGGATGAAGTTGACACTGGTGCTAAGAGGAAAGAGAAGTTCCTCGAAGGATTAAACAATGAACTGAACCTGCAGCTATCTGTGGCCTATGTCCCCACTTATCAGTCCCTTTGTGACAAGGCTGCCATCTTGGAGAGCAAGATGAAACAGGTTGAAAGTAGGAAGAGGAAACACTCTGACAAGCACAGCTCGGAATCGTCTCACAAGCGTTCCCATTATGATGATAGTGGGAATTCTGGATCCCACAAGCATGGAAAGTACAACAAACACCACAACCACAACTGTCAGCATGACAACAAGCATCACCGTAGTCATGACAATGACAAGTACAAGAATCACAAGAGTGGGTACAAGAACCACCACAATGGAAGTGGAAGTGGTAGTGGAAGCCAGCCTGTCAAGAAGGATCTTAGTCAGGTTGAATGTTTCAAGTGCAAGAATATGGGTAATTATGCAAATGAATGCCCAAAAAAGAAAGTTGAAGGACCCAGCAAGCCCAACCCTTTCCAGAAGGGACAGGTGAACCACATCAATGTGGAAGAGATCTATGAGGAACCTGATGCTGTTGCTGGTAAGTTCAAACTCAATTCTGTTCCAGCATTTGTTCTCTTTGATACTGGTGCATCTCTTTCATTTATCAAGAGAATTTGTTGAAAGAAATGAACTACCGGTAGAAACTATTGGGTGTCCTATAAAAGTAAGTTCTCCTGGCAGAGAAATGATAGTGAACTCAGGATGTCATGATCTAGTCATAGAGTTTGGGAAATATAAGTTTCCCGTTAATCTGATAATCCTAAATTCCCAAGGATTGGATGTCATTTTGGGAATGGACTGGATGACCAAGCACAAGGGGGTGCTAGATTGTGCCAACCATACTGTCACACTCACAACTCCAGAGAACATAAGGATTAGATTCAATACTAACTTTGAACCGAAAGGGAGTAAGCTAAATTCTCTTAAGGGGGTTAGCATAGACAGTGTGCCTATTGTGAGTGAATATCCGGATGTGTTTCCGGAAGAATAACCAGGAATGCCACCAGATAGAGATGTGGAGTTTCTAATTGATTTGCTACCAGGATCTGGACCAATAGCAAAGAGACCGTACAAGATGTCAGTTGATGAGTTGAAAGAACTCAAGAAACAACTTGGAGAACAGTTGCAGAAAGGATTTATTCAACCAAGTTCTTCGTCTTGGGGAGCACCAGTTTTGTTTGTGGAAAATAAGGATAGAAGTCAAAGGTTATGCATAGATTACCGTTCACTCAATGAGGTAATTATTAAGAACAAATACCCTTTGCCTAGAATCAATTACTTGTTTGATCATCTAGAAGGAGCCTGTGTGTTCTCAAAGATTGATCTCCGATCAGGATATTTTCAGCTTAAGATAAGAGAACAAGACATACCTAAGACAACTTTCACCACTAGGTATGGATTGTATGAATACACCGTGATGCCATTTGGTTTGACCAATGCACCAGCTTATTTCATGAATATGATGAACAAGGTGTTCATGGAGTTCCTTGATAAGTTTGTTGTCGTTTTCATTGATGACATTTTGATCCACTCCAAAAGCAAGGAAGAGCATGAAGGACATTTGCGTTTGATACTTGAGAAGCTTAGAGAGCATAAGCTATATGCCAAATTCAGCAAGTGTGAATTTTGGTTAAATGAAGTTGGATTTGTTGGACACATTGTGTCAGGAGATGGTGTAGCAGTTGATCCTACTAATGTGTTAGCTGTAACTAAATGGGAATCTCCTAAGTCAGTAAAAGAGGTTCGTAGTTTCCTTGGCTTGGCAGGATACTACAGAAGATTTATTGAGAATTTCTCCAAAGTAGCTAAACCAATGATAGAGTTACTAAAGAAAGACAAGAAATTTGCTTGGTCTGAAGGATGTGAACTCAGTTTCCAAGAATTGAAGAAGAGACTAGTGACAGCACCAGTCTTGTGTCTGCCAGATTTGGAGAAAGATTTCCAAGTGTATTGTGATGCATCTCATCATGGATTAGGTGCAGTGCTAATGCAAGAAGGGAAAGTTGTGGCTTATGCCTCGAGACAACTCAAAACTCATGAGGTAAATTACCCTATTCATGATTTAGAGTTAGCCTCTGTTGTTCATGCACTCAAAACATGGAGACACTATCTTTTGGGAAAACGATGTGAAGTGTTCACAGGTCACAAAAGTTTGAAGTATATCTTCACTCAGAAAGAAATCAACATGAGACAAAGAAGATGGCTAGAACTCATCAAGGACTATGACTTGAGTTTGCAATACCACCCCGGTAAAGCAAATGTTGTAGCAGATGCTCTAAGCCGTCAGGTTTTTGTGAATGGCCTTACTAAAGGAGAGTTGCCAGATGATCCGTGTGCCCAATTTAGAGATCTCAGATTGGAAATTGTGCCTGAGTGACATCTCATGTTATTGGATGTTCAACCCACTTTGTTGGACAAAATCAAAGAAGCCCAAAAGACAGATAAGGAAATTGAAGAGATTAAGGAAAAGATTGGCAAGGGAAAAGCCAAAGGATTCCATGAAGACGAATAGGGTACTTTATGGTATGGAAAACATATCTGTGTTCCACAAGATCCGGAGCTTCGGAAACTGATTTTACAAGAAGCACATAACTCACCATATTCCATTCATCCGGGTAACACCAAAATGTACATGGATATGAAAGAAAGATTTTGGTGGAATAATCTCAAGAAAGACATCGCCAAACATATTGCTTTGTGTGATGTATGTAGTAGTGTGAAAGAAGAACATCAGAAACCAGCAGGATTACTACAACCACTACCTATTCCTGATTGGAAGTGGGACAAGATTGGCATGGATTTCATCACCGGATTGCCAAGGACCAGGTCAGGATATGATTCTATTTGTGTAGCGACCTCGGATCGATAAGGATCCTAAGTCCCTGTGATTAACATGCTAGTCCCTGGATCAATAGCTAGCACTCACAGTCGATGAAATATCATGTAAAACACAAAGTCTTTATTACACGGAGAATCCAGCGTATGAATTTATTACAAATTTGCTTAGCATTGAGCTAGCTCAAATAACAGCGGAAACATAAAAGCAGCTTGAGTCCATCAACGCCCCAGGCTTGTCGAGTGTAGACTCGCGATCCCTACGCACCTTTCAATCTTCGGATTCTGCACATAAGACGTGCAGCCAACAAGTTGGGTCAATACTTTGAATGTATTGGCAAATTACACCAAGGAGAGAAAGACTATCTCTACATGCAAAGCTAGTTTAGGCAGTAGAGTTTATTTGCTCAAAGCTAGTTTTTCCTTAAGTAGAGAGAAGAAGAGAAGATTTTCCCTACTTTGTAAAACATTTGCCTTATAATGAAACAAGGACGAGTGGCACACGAGGATATTACGCACCAGGTGTCCAAACAACCAAACACTTGGATATTACGCACCAAGTGACACTTGGATATTACACACCAAGTTCCCAAAATCCCACCCATTGGCGATATTACTCACGCCATGGGGTTTTTAAAACTTTTTTTTAGAAAAGAGAGAGGAAGATCCTTCAGAGGCTCCATCCTTTAGATGCTCATTGTTGTTTTGTTACCGTGAACACGGCCGATCGATCAGATTGCAATACTCTCGAGAGTTTGTGCACTTTACCCACAATCCACGATCAAGTCCTTTTTACAGACAAGACCATGGCGAGGCTTTCCCTTAGTAGCCCCTCTACCTTCCGGATCCAACCGTGCCAAGAACCTCCAAATGTTGGTACCCAGGTGAGGTTTCCCACTAAGTACTAGGCCAAGACAGAGCCCATAATGTATTGTGGTTGCACTGGAAGCTTCTGAATTCTGAAACATGGCAGACTTCTTTGATTCCTGGGCGGCTGTCCTCCACCAAAATCTCACTCGTTGACCCGACAACCATTCCGCCCAGAAGAAAACTTAGTCTTATTTTGAAGTGGATTTGAGAAGAAAAATTTGCCCTAGAGAGCCTTTATACTTAGAGAAATTCCTTGTCTTTCGAACCCCCCAACGGTACTTTGTATATGTAGCATAGCAAGCAATACTTAGCAAAAACAGGGGTAACCTATTAGGAGGGGAAATCCTAAGTATAGAGCTACTCATGGCATACTACAAAATCACCGCACTTGCAAAATAATGCTAAGGAGAAATTCTACTAGAACATCCTACACATGCATACTACAGAATTTTGAAGATCACATGCATAGAATCAAAACTGGGACAAAATTATGAACAAGTGGTGTAACTTGCCTTGATCCGAGCAGCACTCTACACAATAGCACTCCTTAGCGCACTCCGAACAATCTAACGAATCACAAACATAGATATGATCATAACTTGCTCAAAACATGTCACAGAGATAATCATGCATGCATGCAACATGGTATTTTATGCAAGATTGGTTCTTCTAAATTGACCAAGGTAGCACAATTGAGTTGCAATAGTGTTAAGGGTGTTACTAGGATTGATTTCCCATAGGTTTAGATCTATTTGGGTCACTAATACAATTCATAGGGTCAAAAGGAGATCAAACCATCTATTTAGCCCCAAACTAGATTTAATGATCTTAAGCAAGGTTTTATAATTTTGTCCAGTAGGCATTGTGGAAACAAAGTTATTGCAACAAGAATCAACTAAACCAGAATTTTAATAATTTTTCTATAGAATAAACACTCTAATCTAAAGATTAAATTCTACACCGAAAACCCTACTGTAAACTTGGAATTTTATTGTAGATCTGTGTTCTACACAAAATTATGAATCCAATGGTATATTATAAGCTAAATTTGGCCAAATATTTAATTTTATACGAATTTCGCAAGTTTTAAATTGAATCTGCAAACAGATCTAACCCTCAACTTAAAACATTGCCAAGTGGCAGCTTCTGGTTGGGCCAGCTAGCGAGGTGGGGGCGACGCAGGGTGCTGGCGCGGCCTGCTGACTGGGCGGACACGCGGCGCAACTCTGTTGGACGGTAATCGGGAGAGCTTCTAATCTGCACCGTTCCTCTCGAATCTGACGAACGGGAGCGGTGGCGACGACTTACCAGCGGCGTCGATGGCGAGACGGCGGCGGCACGGTCGAACATGGTCATCGGCGGCGCTGCGGTGGTTCCTCGGAGTAGCGGAGAGCACGACGGTGCTCTGCTCCTCCTTGCGGTCCTGCGTGCGTGATCGGCTTCGGCCCTTTCTTCCTCGTCTAGCCGCACGGCTCTGCTGGTTCCCGCGAGCTCCGATGGCACATCGGCGAGACATTGGGGCGGCTGTGCTGCTTCAGACAAGGGGAAAACGAAGGGGACTGAGGGTCGAGCAAGGGGGTTTCGATAGGGAGAAAAACAGAAGGAGAGGAGCTCCCAGAGATTCACCTACCGAAGCTCTGGCGGCGCTCTACTCCGGCGTGGTCGCGGCGAAGCAGCCCGATGGCGATGGCTCAGAAAACTTAGGGTTCCGAATGGTGGGGGTCTCGGGGTTTATATCGGCGAGGAAACTTGGCGTCGGGGGCACGGATTCCTCTCCGATTCGGCCGGAGTCCATCCAGCATACGGCAGCGCGCGAGTTCTGCGGGGGGGGGGGGGGGGGAAGGGGATGACGAGTGGGGTTCGGGTGTCAGCGGGATTGGCTGAGCGGGCCGGTGCTGGGCTGCATTGGCGACGCGGTGCGGGCTGCGGCGGCTGGCGCTGGTAAGCTGGCTGTCGCGCGGGTGCGGGTGGGCTGGCGCTGCGGCCCAGTTAGGTTAGGTTGCCCCTATTTTTTTCCTTTTAACATTTTTCAATTTCTGTTTTAGTAAAACCTAAATATCCTTTGCATACTAAGTCCAAACTTGATGAAATTTGTTTCTAAATTTTTATAAAAGTAAGGTGGTCAACATAGGACCATGGTTTAATGTTTTTTACATAGTTTTTAGAAGGGGGGTCAAACTACTACAACAATAGTGCTTACAAAAGGAAATATTTAATAGGGTTTTGATAGGTTTAGGTGTTAGGATTTTGTTGCAAAATTTATTTGTAAGATGCAATGATGCAAGGATGATGCATGCTTCTAGTAACATCATAATATAAAATCTGGGATGTTACAAACCTACCCCCCTTAAGAAGAATCTCGTCCCCGAGATTCGGGTTGGCTAGCAAATAGGTGTGGGTGTTCTGCCTTTAAGTCCTCTTCACGTTCCCACGTAGCTTCTTCCTCGGAGTGGTGGTTCCATTGTACTTTGCAGAATCTTATAGTCTTGGTGCGGGTAATTCTTTCGGCTGTTTCTAGTATTTTGATGGGTTTTTCCTCATAGGTAAGGTCATTATCCATATTCCCCTCATATAGGGGAACGGTGTCTCTTAGCGGTGTTTCAGCCATCTCCGGGTGACACTTCTTTAGTTGTGACACATGAAACACATCATGAACAGTCAGTCCTTCCGGTAACTCCAACTGATAAGCAACTTCTCCTCTACGGGCCAGAACCTTATAGGGTCCTATGAATCGTGGGGCTAACTTGCCCTTGATTCCGAACCTCTTAACTCCTCGTAGGGGTGAAACTCGGAGATACGCACGGTCCCCTATTTTATAAGCCACATCTCTGCGTTTGTAATCAGCATAACTCTTCTGTCGGGATTGGGCTACCTTTAGCCTATCCTGAATCTGTCGTACCTTTTCTTCGGCATCCTTGATCAATTCAGGTCCAAATAGACTACTTTCACCAACTCCACTCCATAGCAGCGGAGTCCTACACTTCCTGCCATATAGAACTTCAAACGGAGCCATCTTGATACTTGTCTGGTAGCTGTTGTTGTATGAGAACTCAGCATACGGTAGGTTATCATCCCAACTAGACCCATAGTCTAGTGCGCAAGCTCTCAACATATCTTCCAAAATTTGATTCACCCTCTCTGTTTGGCCATCCGTTTGCGGGTGGAAGGCAGTACTGAATTCTAGTCGGGTTCCAAGAGACTCATGTAGTTGTCGCCAAAACTTTGAAGTAAACTGGGTGCCTCTATCTGACATAATTCCCTTGGGAACACCATGCAGGCTTACAATTATTGACATGTATATCTTAGCAAGCTTAGCACTTGTATACGTGGTCTTTACGGGGATGAAGTGAGCCACCTTGGTGAAGTGGTCCACCACTACCCAGACAGAATCAAATCCAGAACGGGTCCGGGGCAATCCCGTGATGAAATCCATGCCTACCTTGTCCCACTTCCAGTCGGGTATAGGTAGTGGTTGAAGTAGTCCTGCCGGTTTATGATGCTCGGCTTTAACTCTATTGCATACATCACACAGAGAAATATATTCTGCAATTTCTCTCTTTAGGTTATTCCACCAAAATCTATCCTTCACATCCATGTACATCTTCGTGTTACCTGGATGAATTGAGTGTGGCGAATCATGAGCTTCTTGTAAAATCATCTTCCTGATATCGGGGTCATTGGGAACGCACAAACGCTTCCCATACCAGAGGGTTCCTTGTTCGTCCAGACGAAATTCTTTAGTCTTTCCTTCACTTGTCCTGATTCTTATTTCTTCCAACTCTTTATCTCCCTTTTGTGCTTCCTTGATTCTCTCTTGGAAGGTGGACACTATTTCCATAGTCGATACGTGTCCTTTCGGAACTATCTCTAGCCTGAGATCCCTAAATTGTTTGCATAAATCCTCTGGAAGTTCCCCTGCGGTAAGTCCATTCACATACACCTTACGACTTAAGGCATCAGCCACCACGTTTGCCTTTCCAGGGTGGTACTGTAAATCCAAGTCATAATCCTTAATTAGCTCAAGCCATCTTATTTGTCTCATATTCAACTCCTTTTGGGTGAAGATGTACTTCAAACTCTTGTGATCTGTGAACACATCACAATGTTTGCCCATGAGGTAGTGTCTCCATACCTTGAGTGCATGAACCACAGACGCAAGTTCCAGATCATGTGTGGGGTAGTTGTGTTCGTGGTTCTTAAGTTGGCGGGAGGCATAGGATACCACTTTCCCATCCTGCATCAATACACTTCCAAGTCCTTGTCGAGAAGCGTCACAATAGACTTGAAAATCCTTTTGGATATCGGGCAGACACAGAACTGGCGCCGTTACAAGGCGTTTCTTCAACTCTTGAAAACTTGCATCACATGCCTCGGTCCATAGGAACTTCTTTTCCTTCTTCAATAGTTCCGTCATGGGTTTTGCTATTTTGGAAAAGTTTTCAATGAACCTCCGGTAATATCCTGCGAGGCCCAGGAAGCTCCTAATATCTCCCACATTCTTGGGTGACTGCCATTCCGTCACGGAAGCTACCTTACTAGGATCTACGGCAACTCCTTTTGCCGACACAACATGACCAAGAAATCCCACTTCCTTTAACCAGAATTCGCACTTGCTGAATTTGGCATACAACTTGTGTTCTCTTAGTTTCTCCATGATAAGGCACAAATGTTTCTCATGTTCCTTCTCATCCTTAGAGTATATGAGTATATCATCTATGAATACCATGATAAACTTGTCCAAATATTCCATGAACACCTTGTTCATCATTGTCATGAAGTACGCTGGGGCATTGGTTAGACCAAACGACATTACGGTGTATTCATACAATCCGTATCTTGTGGTGAATACTGTTTTGGGCACATCCTGTTCTTGAATCTTTAGCTGAAAGTAGCCTGATCGCAGGTCGATCTTGGAGAACACACTGGCTCCCTTTAACTGGTCAAACAAGTCATTGTTGTTGGGTAGAGGATACTTATTCTTGAGCAGTAGTACACAACCAGCCTCTTGGTTTTATCCTTCTTTTCCACAAATAGGACAGGTGCTCCCCAAGATGATGCGCTGGGTTGGATGAATCCCTTGTCCAATTGTTCCCTAAGCTGTTTCTTGAGTTCCTTTAACTCGTCCACATCCATCTTGTATGGTCTCTTAGCTATCGGCCCCGTGCGTGGCATCAAGTCAATGAGGAGCTCGATATCACGGTCGGGTGGCATTCCGGGTAGCTCTTCTGGGAAAACATCTGGGTATTCCTTTACAATAGGTACCTCCTCCAAGATAACCCCCGTAAGAGAGTTCACCATGACTTCCTTAAGTGCGAAATTCGACTTGATGCGAATCTTTTCCCTTCCGGTGTTGTGAGCGTGACAATCCTTCTTGCACAATCTATGACTCCTTCATATTCGGTCATCCAATTCATGCCCAAGATGATGTCTAATCCTTGTTGAAAGTACAAAGGAAGTCGCCTAGAGGGGGGGGGGTGAATAGGCTTTTAAAAATATTACGGTTTAGGCTCAAGTAAATGCGGAATAAAACTAACGTTTAATTTATTGAGCACAAAACCTAGCCACTAAGTTCACCTAGGTGCACCAACAACCTATGCTAAGCAATACAAGCAACAAGGTGATATCAAGGTATGAATACTTCAAGCACGATGGCTATCACAATGTAAAGTGCATAAGTAAAGGGTTCGGTTGAGAGATAACCGATGGACGCGGAGACGAAGATTTGTTTCCCGAAGTTCACTTCCAAAGAAGCTACGTCTCCGTTGGAGAGGTGCGATGGCGCAATGCTCTCCGAACGCCACAAATGGCTCACCTCGAGGTGTGGTGGCTCGATGCTCACCCAACGCCACACAAGGCCTCACCCCGGATGCGGAAGCACGCAACTCACCGACGCCACAAAAGGCTCACCCTATTCTCCCAAGTGCGCACCACAAAAGGCGGGCACTTGCTCCACTATGGGACGCTTGAGGGCGGTCACCGAACCCGTACAAGATTGGGGCTCACTCCACAACTCAATTGGAGGCTCCCAACAACAAAGCCACAAAAGGCCAACAATGCCACAAAAGGCCAACAATGCCACAAAAGGCTACAAGACCACAAAAGGTCAACAAGACCACAAAAGGTCAACAATCCAACCACACAACCATCTAGGGTTCTAAGGAACCCAAGAGAAACAAGCTCACAAGCTTGAACTCGCCGAATCTCCGAGGAGAACTCAAACCTATGCACCAAATGCAAGGGCAAGTCCTCCCCCAAATTCCAACAAAGCTACAAAAGCTATTGGGGGAATAAGGGAGGAAGAACACAAGAGGAGAACACAAAACTCTCCAAGATCTAGATCCCAATGATTCCTTCACAAAGAAGGGATTTGACTTGGGGGGATTGTAGATCTAGATCTCCTCTCTCAAATCCCTCAAAAAGATGCAAGAATCATAGGAGGGGAAAGGGAGAGGGAAAGCTTCTTCAAGGTTGACAATGGAGGAGAGAGAGAAAGCCAAGAACCAAGAAGAAAAGCTAGTGCCCACGAAGGGGAAGAGGAGCCCCTTTTAAAGGGCTCCCAGATCTGCCTGTTATGGGCATTCGCGACACCTGGCCAGAACTTCCGGTGGGAGGCCGGAAGTTCCGGTGGCACCCAGCCAACGGACGAAAACTGCGGAGCGAGAAACTGAAAACACGAATCATGGCCGGAACTTCCGGCTCTAGGGCGGAAGTTCCGCCCAGCCTGGCTCCAACGGTCATCAGACCGTTGACGCCCGCTCTAGAAGCGCAACCGGAAGTTCCGGTCAAAACAGACCGGAAGTTCCGGTGAACTTCCGAGTAAGTTCCGACAAAGTTCCGGCAAATAGAACGTTTCAAAATAGAAGGTTACTGAGCGTGAGCGGAAGAAGACCCAGAACTTCCACCGGAACTTTTGGCGGCAAAGATGCCCTAGCGGAACTTCCGGTGGGAAGCCGGAACTTCCGGTCAGGAAAATTCCAGAAACCAGAAAACCAGAAACGCAATAACTTTTGCATCCGAACTCCAAACGGGATGAAACCAATTTTTTTGGAAAGATAACGACGAATAGAATCCAACAATTTGTTGGAAATATTGGGTATCACCTTGGGAGAAAATATCATAAATATATATGTGAAGTATCCCCCAAGGTGTGGAGCCGGAAAACTCGCAAGATCAAAAACCGCAATAAGATATGCAAGTGAAATGCTTAGATGATGAACTAGATCTTGTTATGATGATGACCACAAGATCTAGATCCTCTCATGGACAAGAACCAAATAACAACCAAGAAAGATGATGCTATGAATGCAAAGGTTTGAGCTCTCTCCGAACGATGCAAACGAGACACCCGCTTGAGAGCCCCTCTTGATAGTACGGCTATCTATCCTAAACCCGGTCTCCCAACTAACAACACGAGACCGGCAAAAGAGAAGACCTATCAACATACCTTTGCCTTGAGCGTCCCACTTGAACTTGATGTAGACCGTCTTGTTCTTCTATAGTGGGAACACCTTTCTTGTTTGCTCTTGCTCGCTCTTGCTTGATGAAGACTTGCAAAATGCTCGCCCATATTCCATGGGGAAACCTCTTCTTTGAACTTGTCTTCATCATTCCATGAGCACGAGGGTGGCAAGCTTCAAGCATGAGATCTTCTAGAGATGGCGCATCTTGAGCTCGTCCTTCTTCATCCTTACTTGAGGTTGATCCATATTGATGCAACTCTTTGCACATGCCTTGATCGACCTTCAAGCTCCTTATTTCTTCATGATTCCAATGGGCACAAAGCCCTTGGACATTTCTTCATCTTCCAACCTTGAGACCAACACATGGCCCAAGCGATGCCAATGGACAAACCTACAAGTGAAACTCAATTTACACATTAGTCCATAGAGATTGTCATTAATTACCAAAACCACACATGGGGGCATACATGCCCTTTCACTTGTGATTCTAGAACTACTAGACTTGTGGGAAAGATGTGTGTCCCAATCCTTAGTTCTAATCCCCGGCAACCGGAGTTTGCCACTATCTCTCCCCCAGGAGAACTTACCCTTAGAGGAAATTTTATAGTCTCCGTAGGTATCTTGCCTCTATCCACAAATACCCTTGATATGAATGAATGCGATGCACCAGTATCAAAAAGAACAACTGCGGGAATAGAATTGAGTTTGAACTTACCAATCACAGAGTCTGGTGCATCACAAGCATCCTCCATAGAAACATGATTTACCGTGGCTTTGACAAACGGATTTGGCTTCTTCCCGTTTCCATTGCCATGGTTGTGTCCATTTCCATTCCCATTTCCATTGCCATTCTTCTTCTCGGGGCAAGAGGTTGCATAATGCCCTGTCCTGTTGCACTTAAAGCATGTCACCTCACTGAGATCCTTTCCATTGCTGCCATTCCCATTGCGGTTTTTATGCCCATTGTGTTTGTGGCCACCATGGTTATGACCGTTATGGTTGTGGCCATTATTGTTATAAGGTGGAGGTGAGGAATTGCGCTGCTTCTGGTACGGAACAGAGTGCTTGTGAGGGTTATACTTCCTCTTGCGGTTTTCTATGCTCTTCCTTTTGGATTCAACCACAATGGCTCTATCCAGGAGTTCCTGAAAGTTGTCAAATTTCTGAGCCACAAGCTGAATGGATATCTCGTCATTGAGTCCCCTTAAGAACTCCTCCTGTCTCTTGGCATCAGTGGAAACATCATCGGGTGCATAACGGGCTAGCTTGTTGAAAAGCTCACCATACTCGGTGACAGAACGGTGCAGCTGGTGTAGGTCGCGAAATTCGCGCCTTTTCAGAGTCATGATACCAGCAGCCACATGATGAGTGCAAAAAGCTAACTCAAACCGATCCCAAGTAATAGCATCAATGTCCGGGTGGGTGACTTGGTAGTTATCCCACCATTCAGCAGCAGATCTTTCAAGCTGGTGTGCGGCGTAACGTACCCTCTCGGCTCCGACAGCTTGCACGGTGTCTAGCTTCTTGTTGATTGTGCGCAGCCAGTCATCTGCGATGATTGGTTCAGTGCTGCTAGTGAAGGTAGGTGGGTTCAGCCTCAAAAACCGAGTCAAGCGATCCTGTTGAGGTGGTGGCGGAGGTGGTGGTGGTGGCGGGTTGTTGTTGTTGTTTTGCATGTTCTAAGTGAGCAGTTGGATCAGCTGGTTCTGAGTGGCCAAAAGTTGTTCTATTTCTGGAGGGATTTCGGAGTTCGCACGTCTAGGCGGCATCTGTGGGGTTTAAGGGAATAGTTAAGAAATAGACAGAAAGACTAAGTAGTAAACTCCTACCCTTATGAAAACACACCAGGCACACAGGACACACAATACATAACAACACAACTTAACACAGAAAACAACCAAGTTTAACTAAACCAGATTTGTCTTGGTATTTATTACAATTGCGAATACCGTTCTACTATAGAATTAAAGGTGGTCCAACTATTACACATCTTCCATGCCTACCTCTTCCTCGTCCTCGAACGAGTAGCCTTCCTGCTCTAGAGTTGTCTTGTACAACTCCATCTCCTTCGTGGTGGCTTCAAGCTTCTCTTGGAGGTTCTTAATCTCATCCTGCAGCTTCTTGGTGGTGGCTTCTAGCTGCTCATGAAGTCCCTCCTTCTCGCTTTGTAGCTCCTCCACTAGGCTTGACTTCTTCGCGGTTTCAAGTTGCTTTGCCAAGTCCCTCTTGGAAGCACGCACATCATTGATTATCTTGCAAAGGCCTTCAGTTTGCACTTCAGCTCCATCGATCTGCTGTTTGAGTTCCCTAATTCTCTTGTTTTTGTTTATCACCCTCTTCTCTTGGTTAGCGAACTTCTTCTCTTGGTCCTGGAACTTTATCTCTTGGAGCTTCATTGCCTCCTCCTGCTGCTTGATCATTTCTTCCTTCTCCTTGATGAGGGCGCATAGCTCGTCGTTCTTCAACATCTGGAGGAAGGTACCCTTTTCAAGGTCATGGATGTGGCACTCCAAATCTTGATATTGGGTCCTTCGGCGCTTGGTAGAAGTCCTTTCATCAAAGGTTAACTCCATGGGAATTCCTTCCTCATCTCGTCTCCGAAAAAGGCCGCCGCAGTGTCCTTGGAGAGCTTCATGATGACGTCCACATAGGCGACCAATGAGTTGCTACAAGCTTATGCTAAGGGCCTTCTCCTTGGAATCGCTAACAATGTGGATTGCTATGTCTTCCTCCGGGTTCTTGCCTCGCTCTTTTCCTGGCTGGATGACTTTGACTCCCCAACAGCCGTCCTTGTGGAGTTTCTTCATTGTGCTCCCCTGGATTGTTGGGAGGGGAAGGTCCAAACGTGTGAGCAGGTCCATGAGGCATACACCAAAGCGAAGGGGCTCGATGTCCGCGACGGTGTCGTAGAGGAAGCTTGTCATCCTTAAGTTAGAAGAATGAAAGTTAGATACTTAATCAAGTAGAGGAGAACAGATACTAGAAGTGCGAAAAATAACTTAGTAGAAAAGCAAGTAAGGCACATAAGTTAGAGGTGGTTCCAATCCTAGGGTCACATCCTACAGGCAACGATGTGCTCTGATACCATCTGTAGCGACCTCGGATCGATAAGGATCCTAAGTCCCTGTGATTAACATGCTAGTCCCTGGATCAATAGCTAGCACTCACAGTCGATGAAATATCATGTAAAACACAAAGTCTTTATTACACGGAGAATCCAGAGTATGAATTTATTACAAATTTTCATAGCATTGAGCTAGCTCAAATAACAGCGGAAACATAAAAGCAGCTTGAGTCCAACAACACCCCAGGATTGTCGAGTGTAGACTCGCGATCCCTACGCACCTTTCAATCTTCGGATTCTGCACATAAGACGTGCAGCCAACAAGTTGGGTCAATACTTTGAATGTATTGGCAAATTACACCAAGGAGAGAAAGACTATCTCTACATGCAAAGCTAGTTTAGGCAGTAGAGTTTATTTGCTCAAAGCTAGTTTTTCCTTAAGTAGAGAGAAGAAGATAAGATTTTCCCTACTTTGTAAAACATTTGCCTTAGATGAAACAAGGTCGAGTGGCACACGAGGATATTACGCACCAGGTGTCCAAACAACCAAACACTTGGATATTATGCACCAAGTGACACTTGGATATTACACACCAAGTTCCCAAAATCCCACCCATTGGCGATATTACTCACGCCATGGGGTTTTTAAAACTTTTGTTTTTAGAAAAGAGAGAGGAAGATCCTTCAGAGGCTCCATCCTTCAGATGCGCATTGTTGTTTTGTTACCGTGAACACGGCCGATCGATCAGATTGCAATACTCTCGAGAGTTTGTGCACTTTACCCACAATCCACCATCAAGTCCTTTTTACAGACAAGACCATGGCGAGGCTTTCCCTTAGTAGCCCCTCTACCTTCCGGATCCAACCGTGCCAAGAACCTCCAAATGTTGGTACCTAGGTGAGGTTTCCCACTAAGTACTAGGCCAAGACAGAGCCCATAATGTATTGTGGTTGCACTGGAAGCTTCTGAATTCTGAAACATGGTAGACTTCTTTGATTCCTGGGCGGCTGTCCTCCACCAAAATCTCACTCGTTGACCCGACAACCATTCCGCCTAGAAGAAAACTTAGTCTTATTTTGAAGTGGATTTGAGAAGAAAAATTTGCTCTAGAAGCCTTTATACTTAGAGAAATTCCTTGTCTTTCGAACCCCCCAACAGTACTTTGTATATGTAGCATAGCAAGCAATACTTAGCAAAAATAGGGGTAACCTATTAGGAGGGGAAATCCTAAGTATAGAGCTACTCATGGCATACTACAAAATCATCGCACTTGCAAAATAATGCTAAGGAGAAATTCTACTAGAATATCCTACACATGCGTACTACAGAATTTTGAAGATCACATGCATAGAATCAAAATTTGGACAAAATTATGAACAAGTGGTGTAACTTTCCTTGATCCAAGCAGCACTCTACACAATAGCACTCCTTAGCGCACTCCGAACAATCTAACGAATCACAAACATAGATATGATCACAACTTGCTCAAAACATGTCACAGAGATAATCATGCATGCATGCAACATGGTATTTTATGCAAGATTGGTTCTTCTAAATTGACCAAGGTAGCATAATTGAGTTGCAATAGTGTTAAGGGTGTTACTAGGATTGATTTCCCATAGGTTTAGATCTATTTGGGTCACTAATACAATTCATAGGGTCAAAAGGAGATCAAACCATCTATTTAGCCCCAAACTAGATTTAATGATCTTAAGCAAGGTTTTATAATTTTGTCTAGTAGGCATTGTGGAAACAAAGTTATTGCAACAAGAATCAACTAAACCAGAATTTTAATAATTTTTCTATAAAATAAACACTCTAATCTAGAGATTAAATTCTACACCGAAAACCCTACTGTAAACTTGGAATTTTATTGTAGATCTGTGGTCTACAGAAAATTATGAATCCAACGGTATATTATAAGCTAAATTTGGCCAAATATTTAATTTTATACGAATTTCGCAAGTTTTAAATTGAATCTGCAAATAGATCTAACCCTCAACTTAAAACATTGCCAAGTGGCAGCTTCTGGTTGGGCCAGCTAGCGAGGTGGGGGCAACGCAGGGTGCTGGCGCGGCCTGCTGACTGGGCGGACACGCGGCGCAACTCTGTTGGACGGTACCGGTTCGGGAGAGCTTCTAATCTGCACCGTTCCTCTCGAATCCGACGGACGGGAGCGGTGGCGACGACTTACCAGCGGCATCGATGGCGAGACGGCGGCGGCGCTGTGGGACGTGGTCGTCGGCGGCGCTGTGGTGGTTCCTCAGAGTAGCGGAGAGCACGATGGTGCTATGCTCCTCCTTGCGGTCCTGCGTGCGTGATCGGCTTCGGCCCTTTCTTCCTCGTCTAGCCGCACAGCTCTGCTGGTTCCCGCGAGCTCTGGCGGCACGTCGGCGAGAAATTGGGGCGGCTGTGCTGCTTCAGACAAGGGGAAAAACGAAGGGGAGTGAGGGTCGAGCAAGGGGGTTTCGATAGGGAGAAAAACAGAAGGAGAGGAGCTCCCAGGGATTCACCTACCGAAGCTCTGGCGGTGCTCTACTCCGGCGTGGTCGCGGCGAAGCAGCCCGATGGCGATGGCTCGAAAAACTTAGGGTTCCAAATGGTGGGGGTCTCGGGGTTTATATCAGCGAGGAAACTTGGCGTCGGGGGCACGGATTCCTCTCCGATTCGGCCGGAGTCCGTCCAGCATACGGTGGCGCGCGAGTTCTGCGGGGGGGGGGGGGGGGGAGGGGATGACGGGTGGGGTTCGGGTGTCAGCGGGATTGGCTGAGCGGGCCGGTGCTGGGCTGCGCTGGCGACGCGGTGCGGGCTTCGACGGCTGGCGCTGGTAAGCTGGCTGTCGCGCGGGCGTGGGTGGGCTGGCGCTGCGGCCCAGTTAGGTTAGGTTGCCCCTATTTTTTCCTTTTAACATTTTTCAATTTCTGTTTTAGTAAAACCTAAATATCCTTTGCATACTAAGTCCAAACTTGATGAAATTTGTTTCTAAATTTTTATAGAAGTAAGGTGGTCAACATAGGACCATGGTTTAATGTTTTTTACATAGTTTTTAGAAGGGGGGTCAAACTACTACAACAATAGTGCTTACAAAAGGAAATATTTAATAGGGTTTTGATAGGTTTAGGTGTTAGGATTTTGTTGCAAAATTTATTTGTAAGATGTAATGATGCAAGGATGATGCATGCTTCTAGTAACATCATAATATAAAATCTGGGATGTTACAATTTGGGTAGTAGTGGATCGCCTAACTAAAGTGGCTCATTTCATACCCGTGAAGATACCCTACACAAGTGCTAAGTTAGCCAAGATCTATATGAGTAGGATTGTGTGTCTGCATGGAGTACCCAAAAGCATTGTGTCTGATAGGGGAACTCAATTCACTTCTCATTTTTGGAGGCAATTACATGAGTCATTGGGAACGAGGTTGGAATTCAGCACTGCTTTTCATCCTCAGACTGATGGGCAAACAGAAAGGACCAACCAGATTCTTGAAGATATGTTGAGAGCCTGAGCTCTAGACTATGGAGCTAGTTGGGATGAAAGTCTGCCTTATGCAGAATTCTCTTACAATAACAGCTATCAAGCCAGTATTGAGATGGCACCGTTTGAGTTTCTCTATGGGAGAAAGTGTACCACCCCATTGCTATGGAATGGTGTGGGAGAAAGAAATTTTTTCGGACTAGAACTAATCAAAGAGGCTGAAGAGAAAGTCAATCTAGTTAAGGACAGATTGAAGATAGCACAGTCCCGACAGAAGAGCTACGCAGATCCTAAGAATAGAGAAGTCACCTATGAAGTAGGTGATATAGCTATCTTAGAGTGTCACCACTTCATGGAGTGAAAAGATTTGGAGTCAAAGGAAAATTGGCCCCGAGATATGTTGGACCATTCAAGATTCTGAGTCATAAAGGGGAAGTAGCTTATGAGATTGAATTGCCAGAGTCATTGTCTGCCATTCACAATGTGTTTCATGTGAGTCATCTTAAGAAATGCCATCCAGAAATGGAGGATACTTCTTTGAAGGATACTATACCTTTGTAGGAGGTTCAGTTGGAAAGTGATCTCACTTATGAGGAAAAACCTATCAAGATTCTCGAGACTGCAAAAAGAGTTACTCGGACTAAGACTATCAAATTCTGCAAAGTTCAATGGAACCATCATTCCGAAGAAGAAGCAACATGGGAAAGAGAAGATGATCTTCGGAAAGACCACCCTCACCTATTTGCTAGCCAATCCGAATCTCGAGGGCGAGATTCACCTTAAGGGGGTTAGATTTGTAACATCCCTAAAATCATGTTTTCAAAGCTTTGCATATCATCCATGCATGCATATTCATTTAGAGTTCAATTTCAAACTCTTTTGAAAGAAACAGAAACTTTGGGTGCTATTATTTCATGTGAACAAGCTTTGATCAAATGCTACTCTCTAGTGAGAGAATAATTGTTTTAAAACCTTTATTGTGTGATCATAGGATTGTTTGATGAGTTTCAAAGCTTGAACAAAATTTCCAAAAACAAAATATGGTTTTAAACCATTTATATATCTTTATCAAATCATGTGCCGAGGCACTGTTTATTTTAGAATTTTCAAAAGGACCAAGAAAGTCTAATGGGATAGCAAGGTTTTATGCCCAAAAATATGAAGTTTACACTTTACTAAAATCTAGAATAGTTTGGAATTCAAATGCTTTTGATTTCATTTGAAAAAGATTCCTGAAAATCAATTTAGAAAAATAAAAGAGATTAGAAATCAGAACTGGGCCTGGCGCCAGCTTTTCGGCCCAACAGACAAAGCAGCCCACACGGGCCACTCCTCTCTCTGCCTTTCCCCACCCGCGCAGAACCTACCCCCTCGCTGACCACTGGGCCCCGTAGCCACGTCACCTCGTTGTCCTCAAATCACGCCTGTGACCAGCGCCGCCGTGGCCGTTTCCTCCCGATGCAAATGCTCTTAAATCCCATTGATGTCGTGCGTGATTCTCGCCCCTGCTCCGGCTATTTAACCCCCACCCCTCTGCGACCATTTCCCCTCACTCAGCGCCCCCACTCCGCCACCAGGCTGCCCACAATCTCACTTGACCGCCGCAGTACCGAGCCACTCCGGCGTGCGATTCCGGTAAGCATCATCCGCCCCCTGTCTCTGATTCATACAAGCATGATCAGTGTGTCCTTGCGCATCTGCTCATGACTTTCTTTTGCTCTGTATCGTCCTAGAGCATCATCATCGTCCACCTCTGGAAGCAACCGAAGCTCAACGCAACTCCGGCGACCTTTCCTGGTTAGTACTGACCGCGCCTCCCCCTCTCGTTCATACCCACACACTCGCCTCGTATGCACGCATCTAACACAACCTTTCTCGTGCCTTAGCGTGACCCGTAGCGTCGCCACCGTCTTCAGCGGCACACGCCCGACGACAGGAGCGACTCCGGTGAGCAATACCCGTCAACCTCGAGCGCCCCTTCGCCAGCCAAGCACACCTTGAGCATCAGCAACGCACGGCGAACTCGGTGAGCTATCTCTCCCTCTCCCGCGCGACCTAAATCGCCGACATCTCTGACAGAGCCGCCGCCGCCACTCGCCGCCGCTGGCACCGCCAAACTTTGGTCGCTTGGTCCATAGCCGTTAGATCCAGATCCAACGCGTACGATAGATCACTTAACGAAACGTTTTCTTTAGATCTGAGTCGCACAGCGTCACTTAAATCCTACGGCCCGCATCGATCAATCCGTGCGAATCGGTATCAGCCAATCAGAACACGCCGCGTGGCTAGGGTTTAGAATTAAAACAGAATTTAGATCTATTTGTGTTTCAAACTTATAAAATTCATAACTTTTGATTCCCACGTTCAAATTTTGCAAACTTTATATCATTGGAATCAGGAGAGAAAATCCTATCTGTTTATGCAATGTGTTTAATGTTTTGCCTCTGTAAAAATGGTTGTTTTTGCAGAAACTTGTGTAGGCTTATTTTGGTTATATAAATAATTTGAAAAATGTTTTAAGGATCAAATAAAGTTTATTTTGAGTATCTTGGACTTGTTTATGTTTTAGTACTGATTACTTGTCTTTTTTGGTGTAGAAAAATCATCACATGGCATTTGCATGCATTCATATATTTTTGATTGTATATTTTGATATGTGATTTTGGTGCCAATATTTTATGTGTAGATTTTGGTGCAAATAGTGATTGTGGTTGTGAAGATTGTTGCTACTCCCCAAACTACCAAGGCAAGTGGTGCTTCATGATTTTATTCCTATATTTTTCAACTATGCACTAGAAATATTTTGTATAGGACCTGCATGAATATTTTGATAAGTATCTATATGCTATGCTTGGGAAATCCTAGTAGTTGTAGAATTGTTAGAAATTTATCTAAGTTAAGATGCTTACCATTGCCATGCTTAGCCTAGCTAGTAGCAACCAAGGGTGGTTATATATTCATGCTATGTGAAATATTTCTAAGTCTTTGACTTGTGTTTTTTACTTAAAAAAACAACTAAGTGAATGAAACACCTGGGTGGGATGGAAGGAATGGTTTGTGTTGAGTGGTTAGACAAGGCCTATTTCTATGGTTTACCTTGTGTATCTCACTTGTGGAAAGCCACCCAGGAACAAAGGGATTTGAGATGCCATATGTTAAGAAGCTTCTAGTGCAGCCACATGGCAATATGGGCTCTGCCTGGATCATATAGGTTGCAAAAACTTAGCCATTTGGACAGTTGGTGGTAGTGGGATGATAGGTTGGAACGCGTCCATTTGGTCTATGGGAAGGCTTCTGAAAGGTCCTATCTTGGTGAAAATCAAGTCTTTTGGGGAAAGTGCACAACCTCTGCAGATGGAAGAATCTAAGTACTTAGCCATGTCCCTGATATTGGACAACTTGAGCATCAAGACATGGAAGCTATCAAGAATCTCCTCATCCCAATTTCTAAGTTAAAACTTGTGGTTGAACAAAGGTGAAGGTTCACCAATTTCTATTGGTTATTCCTTGGGAAAGTTTTGTCAAAGAAAAACTTAGTGTTTTCAACTGATAGGTAAAACCTATTTTGAGCAAAGCAAGCCTAAGCTACACTTAGCCAAATTCATGTAGTATCTAGATGCTAATATTCTACTAAGGTATCACTTGGGAATACTATTCCAATGTATTGACCCACTGTGGCTGTAACTTGTGATGTTGCAGGTTATTCTGATGATGATTAGGGGTTATGAGTCTACACTCAACATGCTTGCCTGTGGCACATGAAGATGAAGACTTATTTATCTTATTATATATTTGAACTCTTGTATTAGACCTGTGGTCATGGAGTCTGTAAAAGACTATGTTTGTCTCTAGAATGATATGTAATAATGACCTTTGTTTCCGTGCACTTCATCTTAAACTGTGGATGCTAGCATTGATCCATGGACTAGCATTGCAATCACAGGGATTCTTACCTTTATAAAGGGAGGGATCTTACAATCACAATGTAAAGTGCATAAGTAAAGGGCTCGGTTGAGAGATAACCGATGGACGCGGAGACAAAGATTTGTTTCCCGAAGTTCACTTCCAAAGAAGCTACGTCTCCATTGGAGAGGTGCGATGGCGCAATGCTCTCCGAACGCCACAAATGGCTCACCTCGAGGTGTGGTGGCTCGACGCTCACCCAACGCCACACAAGGCCTCACCCCGGATGCGGAAGCACGCAACTCACCGACGCCACAAAAGGCTCACCCTATTCTCCCGAGCGCGCACCACAAAAGGCGGGCACTCGCTCCACTATGGGACGCTTGAGGGCGGTCACTGAACCCGAACAAGATTGGGCTAACTCCACAACTCAATTGGAGGCTCCCAACAACAAAAGCACAATAGGATACAATGACACAAAGGGCCAACAACGCCACAAAAGGCTACAAGACCACAAAAGGTCAACAAGACCATAAAAGGTCAACAACCCAACCACACAACCGTCTAGGGTTCCAAGGAACCCAAGAGAAACAAGCTCACAAGCTTGAACTCGCCGAATCTCCGAGGAGAACTCAAACCTATGCACCAAATGCAAGGGCAAGTCCTTCTCTCCCAAATTCCAACAAATATACAAAAGCTATTGGGGGAATAAGGGAGGAAGAACACACAAATAGAATACAAAACTCTCCAAGATCTAGATCCCAATGATTCCTTCATGAAGAAGGGATTTAGCTTGGGGGGATTGTAGATCTAGATCTCCTCTCACAAATCCCTCAAAAAGATGTAAGAATCATAGGAAGGGAAAGGGAGAGGGAAAGCTTCTTCAAGGTTAAGAATGGAGGAGAGAGAGAAAGCCAAGAACCAAGAAGAAAAGCTAGTAGCCACGAAGGGGAAGAGGAGCCCCTTTTAAAGGGCTCCCAGATCTGCCCGTTATGGGCATTCGCGACTCCTGGCCGGAACTTCCGGTGGGAGGCCGGAAGTTTCGATGGCACATAGCCAACGGTCGAAAACTGCGGAGCGAGAAACTGAAAAAGTGAATCCTGGTCGGAACTTCCGCCGGTTCAACGGAACTTCCGGTGGGAGCAAAACTTCCGGTGAAAGTTCAGACAGAATTTCCGTCAAATATACACGATGAAAACAGAAGGTTACTGAACATGAGCGGAACAAGAGCCGGAAATTCAACCGGAACTTTCGGCCTGAGCGGAACTTCTGGTCACTGGCCGGAACTTCCGGTGAGAGCGAAACTTCCGGTGGAAATTCCGACTGAAGTTCCGTCAAATAGCACATCCAAAACAGAAGGTTACTGAGCGTGAGCGGAAGAAGACCCGGAACTTCCACCGGAACTTACGGCGGCAAAAATGCCCTAGCGGATCTTCCGATGGCAAGCCGGAACTTCCGGTCAGGGAAATTCCAGAAACCAGAAACACAATAAATTTTGCATCCGAACTCCAAACGGGATGAAACCAATTTTGTTGGAAAGATAACGATGAATAGAATCCAACAATTTTGTTGGATGAAACCAATTTTGTTGGAAATATTGGGTATCACCTTGGGAGAAAATACTATGAATATATATGTAAAGTATCCCCCAAGGTGTGGAGCCGGAAAACTCGCAAGATCAAAAACCGCAATAAGATATGCAAGTGAAATCCTTAGATGATGAACTAGAGCTTGGTATGATGATGACCACAAGCTATAGATCCTATCATGGACAAGAACCAAATAATAGCCAAGAAAGATGGTGCTATGAATGCAAAGGTTTGAGCTCTCTCCGAACGATGCAAACGAGACACCCGCTTGAGAGCCCCTCTTGATAGAACAGCTATCTATCCTAAACCCGGTCTCCCAACTAACAACACGAGACCGGCAAAAGAGAAGCCCTATCAAGAACATACCTTTGCCTTGAGCATCCCACTTGAACTTGATGTAGACCGTCTTGTTCTTCTATAGTGGGAACACCTTTCTTGGATGCTCTTGCTTGATGAAGATGAAGACTTGCAAATTGCTCCCCCATACTCCATGGGGAAACCTCTTCTTTGAACTTGTCTTCATCATTCCATGAGCATGAGGATGGCAAGCTTCAAGCATGAGATCTTCTAGAGATGGCGCATCTTGAGCTCGCCCTTCTTCATCCCTACTTGAGGTTGATCCATCTTGATGCAACTCTTTGCACATGTCTTGATCAACCTTCAAGCTCCTTCTTTCTTCATGATTCCAATGGGCACAAAGCCCTTGGACATTTGTTCATCTTCCAACCTTGAGACCAACACATGGCCCAAGTGATGCCAATGGACAAGCCTACAAGTGAAACTCAATTTACACATTAGTCCATAGAGATTGTCATTAATTACCAAAACCACACATGGGGGCATACATGCCCTTTCATACATGTTAAAAATATAATATTTTACTTCTGAGGTAAATAAAAATTAAATATTTTAAGAACTCAAATTTAAACTTATTTACTTCATTAATAATTCATATAAGGATAAATAAAAATTACTAATATTCCTAAAATGGGTAAATTAAGTTTAATAAATAGTATTAGTCTTAAATATTAATAAAATTAATCTTAAATGGTTTAAAACATTATAAGTATCTTTTTATTAAATTATCATCAACCCTAAGTGAAGATTTTATTCTCAAAGTATTTCAATTCATAATAAAAACCTTAAAGAACAACTTATGAATACACCAAACCTTTTCTAAACCATGTTAACCACCAAATTACAAAAACCACCACAACATTATATAAATCCATAAGTAGTTAAGTAATAGTATGTTTTAGATTATAAACTATACTCACTCATCTATAAAAGATAAATGATATTACTCCATAATGGAATCAAGAAACCATTACACCAAGTAAAAGAATAACCATTCTTATATAACTTAAAGAAAACATTCTAGATACACAAAGTACAAATATTATAAGTATTATACTTTCAAAACTATCCTTGTTTTAAAGTTAACTTAGTCTACAAAATCTTAATATAACACTATAAACATTACTATATATTTTATATTTAACTTTGGTCTGAAGTAGTTAAATTATAAAGCAACTCAAGCCAAAAAACCTATGAGCAAACAAATCACATCAACCACCACTAACTAACCACAAAGTTTGTTTAGACCTTAGAAGAAAAACCTTTTCTTCGAAGGTTATTCTTTTTGCCACTTTAAACAAGAACTCTTGTATAAGTAATCCTAACTAGTATGTCATAAGTATGTATACTTTACTCCTACATATGTGTTGTTTACAACCACTCATAAACTCTAATAAAAGTATAACTATGAAACTTAACTAAAAAGACTACACATTCCAAAGTAACCATTTTCGGAATCCAAACCCTAGGACAACGTTATCCCCAGGATTTGCGTGTAGAACGTGCATCACATTACTTATGCATAAAAGAATATTGCTTCTTTAAACATTAGTCCTTACCGGACCAATGATACTGATTTCAGATTTTGGATCTTATACTGACTCGAAGACCGTGAGTGCATAATCTTGCAATCACAAAAGGCAAGTTCACACTTGCTCATGTCCTTTGTTTATTTTCTATAAAGTATTTTACAAATCCAGTGTTGTTATCACCTGCATTTTAAAAAGGTCTAAAAACACTATTTTCGATAATAATGTGAACTATTGGTTACGGATCTAGGGTGATGAGCTAATCTATTAAATCTGACAATTGGAATACCACTATTCAGAACTATATCACCGAGGACTTAACAACCAATGTCGCCAGTGATTCTTGCGCCGTATATTACGCGTTGACCATGAGATTTGGAATTGGACGGAGAAGTCAGTCGTATCTTCTTCCTCTCGCATGAAGCCGGATGTGCAGGTCATGGCTGTTATCCTCGAAGCGTGCATATTAATTGGTAATTCGTAGAGGATATGCAACATATGGGTGGGAACCCTCATCGTCCCACGATAATTCTGGCATCTAACGGTTTGTACAAACTATTGCCGTAATTATTTATGTGGGCATGGTGTACACCAAGGAGGCATGCGAGGTTGCGAAGGGGGCAGTGATTGGCTTAGAAATCTTCTGGGCGCCACATCATGGAATTGTGGACGGGAATAAGCTGCCCAGTTGTGCAAAAAAGAGTTGATCTCTCATGGGTAAAGTAACGCACCTCTGTAGAGTGTAAGAACTATAACTTGTTACTCCCTGTTCTAGGAAGGAGTTGCGAACGTGGCGGGAAAGGAACTCCATGAAAGTTCTGGTAAACCCGTGAAGGCTGACGGACATAGCTTTTCAGAATAAAAGCAACCTTTGAAGAAATGTTTATGAAAACTTGCATTGCCTACGATCTACGGTCTGTGGCTTTAGTTATAGTGCATCAAACACTCCTTTTCTAAGTGAATTTGCTGAGTACGCTCATACTCAAAGTATCTTATTAACCCTTGCTAGATTCTGAAGCCATTAAGAAGATGTCTACATCAAGTTATGCTCCAGGAATCATCAAAAGCTAAGGCTTTTCAGTGAAGTCAAGGAATTCAACACATTCATCAACTCAAGTGTAAACAAAGTTACGGATTAGATAGGAGTGTAATCTCTAGCTAAAGAACCTATTTCTGTCGTGCGTTGCAATAGCAGCAATGCCAACCTCTTAGTCAGAATACTAGACTTAATAGTATAATCGTTATCACGATGTTCATTTTTCATCCTTCTCCGCAATAAGTTCTTTCTCTCTCTTTACCTACAGTGTTCTCTGGATCTTGTGTAAAGAGTGAGTTGTAACCTTTAGCCATGTGTTGGACCAGCTGTGTTTCTGTTGTGCCATTCTGAGGGATGTAATACTAGTGAACGGTGTTTCATTGGTGTTATGTCAACGACTATAGTATACTACATCATGCAGTGGTATGCTGGGTCACCGCAGAAAACTATTTTTTCATCAAAGAGGATCTTGGAATTACTTCATGTGGATTTGTTTGGTCCTCCATCTCATGCTAGTCTCGGTGGTAAGAAATATTTCTTGGTGATAGTCGATGATTACTCAAGATACACATGGGCCTATTTTTTCAAGCTAAAGAGTGAGACTCAACAAACTATCATTGATTTCGCCAATGAGGTCTGACTCGGCTCAGTTGTAGAGCTTCGTTGGGAGACCCCAAGAGGAAGGTATGATGAGAACAACGACAAATTTTCCCTCAGTTATGAAACCAAGGTTATCGAACTAGTAGGAGCAAGGAAACAACTCCAAGGTGTTGCTAGCAACTTGGAATCCTGCACAACACAAACTCAAGACTTTGCCCCAACTTACAATGAGGTTGTCAATCTCACTGGTTTGCTGAAAACAAAGGATTAAACGTATAGTGTGGAAGGTAATGATTGCTTGCAGAAAGTAAATAGTAATAGTAGATGACGTAACGATGGTAAAGATTGGACCGGGGTCCACAGTTCACTAGAAGTGTTCTCCTTAAGATAAATAACATAACATGCTGGATGAAAAAATTACAGCGGGGCAATTGACATGAACTAAGCAAGGCATAACAATTCAAATACTAGACATTCATGATTCCTATGAGATTTGATTGGGCATTACAACAATATACATAGACCGCCATCCAACTACATCTATGACTAATAATCCACCTTCAGGTTATCGTCTGAACCCCCTCTAGTATTAAGTTGCAAGCAACGAATAATTGCATTAAGCAGTGTGTGTAAAGTAAACAATACAATTGTTCCATGAACAAAAGATTGTTGTTTTCTCCCTAGTAGCAACAACACATCTATAACCTTAGAGATTTCTATCACTTCCACAGATTCAATAGAGGCATGAACCCACTATCGAGCATAAATACTCCCTCTTGGAGTCACTAGCATCTACTTGGCCAAGTTAGCTACTAGAAACAGAGAGCATGCAAGATCTCAAACAACACAGACATGATAGAATCAATAATCAATAAGACATGTTAGAATCAATAATCAATATGACATAGTATCTCAATATCCATCAGATTCCCGCAAACACAACATGTATGATTACAAATAGATGATCTTGATCATGAACGGAGCTCACAAGATCTAAACATGATAGCACAAAGCAGGAGAAACAACCATCTAGCTGCTGTATGGACCCATAGTCCAAGGGTGAACTACTCACGCATCATACCGGAGGCTGGCATGGTGATGAAGAAGGCCTCCGGGATGATCTCTCCCCTCCGGCAGGGTGCCGAGAAGAGCTTAAGAGCCCCCCGACTAGGGACGATGGTGGCGGCGGCTATGAGATCTGATCGGGTGCTTAGGGTTTTGGCATCGAGGGGCTTTTATAGGTGAAGAGGCGAGGCAGGGGGCACCCGAGGCACCCACACCAGGTGGCGGCATGCCCTAGGGGGGGCCCGCGCCACCCTAGGGTGTGGCGGCCTCATGGCCCTCCTTCGGTCGCCCTTCGGTCTTTGTGTTCTCCTCGATGAAATATTGACTTTGGCTTTTATCCCGTCCAATTCCAAGAATATATCCTTACTAGCTTTTCTAAAACCAAAAACAGCAGAAAACATGCAACTAGCACTATGGCATCTTGTTAATAGGTTAGTCCCGAAAAATGTATAAAAATACCTCAAAGTGTAGACAAAGCAAAGAAAAGTTGATACTAAACAAGCATGGAACATAAAAAATATAGATATGTTTACAATGTATCAAGCATCCCCAAGCTTAACTCCTTCTCGTCCTCGAGTAGGTAAGTGATAAAAAGAATAATTTTTGAGGTGACATGCACCATCAAAACCAAGATCAAACCATTTGCAAACATTGAAAGCTGGGATCAAAGCACTCTAAACATGTGCATGAAAGATGGAGATCTAACAATAGGACATAGTAACTATGCATGCAACAAGAAAGGCTACAAACAAAGATCATGAATAACATGCATTGAAAAATGTTTGTTTGTTTCACATACAGAAACATAGCATAGTGGAGTGTTTATTCAAATAGTCAAAATACAAAAGAATTAAAAGTTGTGAGCCGTCAAAATAATTCAAATAGTCAAAATAAGAATATACTTGATTCTGTAAATAAAACTAAATTTACAGAAGCAAAATACAAAACCAAGCCCACGGTAGTGTAGGATTTATTTTCTGGTTCCAATGATATAAAATTTGCAATTTTTGGCCAAGCAGATCAAAAGTTATAGATTTTACAAGTTTAAACATTCAAAAATCATTTTTGGAATTTTAAATAGGCCACGTGGAGTGTTTATATTGGCTGATACCGGTTCGCACGGATCGTGATCTGTGGACTTCAGGATTAAAAGTAAATCGCATGGCTCAGATCTAAAGAAAATGTTTCACCTAAGTGTTCTACCGTGGCCACTGGATCTGGATCTGATGGCTCACAACGCTCTGACCAAGATCTGGCGGCGTGCGAGGCTACATCAACGGTGGCGCTACTGGCGGTGGCGTTCCAGCGAAGCTACGGGGTTAGGGTGAACATGCATGTGCTGACCGAACTCGCGTGACGATGTTGAAGGTCAATGTGATCTTTTCCTGGACAGGGGCGCACTGGCACGTCCGAAAAACCTCGTCGGAGTTCGCTCTTGTGTCGGGTGTCCACTGCCGGAGACGGAGGCAACGTTCTAAGGTGCAATAAGACAAACAAAAAGCATTAGGAGGTGCACAGAGGTATGGCGAACATGGTGGTATGGGTTAGGGGTCAAGGGGCAGCCTGGCCTTACCGTGATTCTTCACCAGAGTTGAGCGACGCTTCGGTCGTTCGCGGGGCTCGACGGAGACGATGACCTGGGGCATTTTAGAGAAAACAAAAGGGGTGAGGAGATGCGCATGGGTCTGACAAGCATGCTCGTAAGAACGAGAGGTGAAGGGGAGCACAGGGCTCACCGAAATAGGTCGCCAGAGTCGTTCGGTGCCGCGGCGGTGCAAGCAGAAATTTGTGGAGCCTGGCGGCGCTACTGGCTTGCTGAGTTGGGGGAAATGGTCGCGAGGAGTTACTCAGCGAATCAACGGCAATTACGCGCGTAATCAACGACAGTGACAGGGGGGAGGAAACGGCCGGAGCTGGTCGTGGGCGCGCGATTTGGGGACGGTGATGACTTGCCGTGTGGGGCCAGCGCGTCAGTGACCGTGGGTACAGCTGCGCGCGTGAGAGAGAGGGGAAAAGGGAAATGGCCGGTTGGGCTTCGTGGGATTCATCTGCTGCTGGGCTAGATGAGTGGCGCCGACCCTTTTCCTCTGTTTTCCCTTTTTCTTTTTCTAATTTGATTTTCAGGAAACTAAATCAAACAAAATTCAAATGGTTTTGAATTCAAACCACCTCTAGGTTTTTGTAGTGAAACCTTTGCTCCTACTTGTGTACAAAGCACTACTTTTAGGCATATATATGGGTTTGTTTTGAAATTTTTTGTGCAAGCCAAGGATGATATGAACGTATGAATGAAATGCAAACTTTTACAAATCATGATTTTTGGGATGTTACAGGAAACTCCGTTCTAGCACCCTGCCAGGACGGGGAATTTGGGGAGGATCATCGCCATCGTCATCACCAATGCCTCTCCATCAACCATCAATGTTCCCCTCATCTATGAGTGAGTAATCCCCCGCTGCAGGCTATGGGGATGGTAGGGATTGGATGAGTTCTATCATGTAATCGAATAAGATTGTTAGGGCATGGTGCCTAGTATCTCTATTAGTGCTATTTGACTTTGTTGCAACTTGTTGTGCTTAATGCTTGTCACTAGGGCCTGAGTGCCATGATATCAGATTTGAATTATTATGATAGTATTGTTTGTGATCTTATATGAAAGTTATGTACACATATCATTGTCCGAATCCAAAGGCCCCGAAGTGACAGAAATTGGGACAACCGGAGGGGATGGCTGTGATGTGAGGATCACGTGTGTTCACGGAGTGTTAATGTTTTGCTCTGACGCTCTATTAAAAGGAGCACCTTAATTGCCAGTAGTTCCCTTGAGGCCACGCTGCAACGGGCTGGTAGGACAAAAGATGTTGTGCAAGTTCTCATTGCGAGCACACATGACTATATATGGAGCACATGCCTATGATTGTTTAGTACTTGGATGCTTATTCTTATTTATCCGCAATTGCCCTAGATCTTGAAGTTACATGTATAGACTAGTCCATGCAACGCCCGTCCATCCATCCATATGCCTACCGCGCTTATATCCTACTGTTTGCTACTACTGTTACTATTGCTCCTGTTTTGCTGTTGCTATTGGTTTGCTGTTGCTACTTGATGACCCCCAAGTATAGGGGATCGCAACAGTTTTCGCGGGTAGTATTACCCAATTTATTGATTCGACACAAGGGGAGCCAAAGAATACTTGCAAGCCTTAACAACTGAGTTGTCAATCCAGCTGCACCTGGAAATAGTTCTTGCTCATAGAAGTTTATCAGTAGCAACAGTTTGTAGTAGCAACAACAAAGCAACACCAAAAGAAACAGCAACAGTGAAACAGGAGCAATAGTAACAGTAATGGTAACAGTAGGTTTCGAGTGCGGTAGGCATAGGGATGGATGGACGGGCGTTGCATGGACGAGTCTAAACATGTAACTTCAAGATCTAGGGCATTGCAGATAAATAATAATAAGCATCCAAGTACTAAACAATCCAAGGCATGTGCTCCAAATATAGTCATATGTGCTCGCAGTGAGAACTTGCACACCATCTTCTGTCCAGCCAGCCCGTGGCAGCGGGGCCTCTAGGGAACTTGTCACATCCCAAGATTTTCCAAATCTTGTAACGTGAAAAATAAATGAATAAAATAAAACTTTGTTGATTTTCAGGGTGAGAAGAAACTTTTTGATTCCAATTGGGAACCTTCAAACCTATTTTGATCAAACAAATCCTAAAAGGATTTAAAAAGATAAACAATTAATAAAGGAAGTTTTAAATATTTGGAATTACTATTTTGAATCTTTTAATATAAAGTTTTGTTTTTCAAATGAAAAGGAAGAAATTTAAATAAGGATTATTTTATAAGACAAATTAAAACTTGGCCAAGCCTTTCAAATAAAATATTTCTATTTGATAAAAATAGTAAAGGTTTAATTAAAATAAAATAATAAGGATTTGATATCCAAAGGTTATTAAAAATAAAGGTTCTACTATTTTAATTAAACATCAAAACCTATTTATTTATTTGTAACAAGTTTTTCAAGTATTCTTTATTTCCAAATAAAACCTACTGATTTGGTTTTGATAATTTTTAGATTTTGAATGGAGATTTTAAATAAATCAAATCCTATTTTGATTTAATAAACAAGGTCTATTCATTTAATTATAAATGGACCCTAAGATAAAAATATTATTTTTATTTCTGGGACTTTGGATTATGTTGTTAAACAGAACCAAAAACTCAATACAAGGTTTGGTGAATGTTTGATTTGAATTGAATGTTTGATTTGTTGTTTGAATTCCAAAACAGAAAATAGAATTGGAAAAAAATAAAGCTTTCAGGAAGGAAAAAAAAAGAATCAACAGCAGCCCAACCCACCTGGCCCAGGAAGCCCACTCGCAGCCCAGTCTCTCTCCCCCTCTGCGAAACGTTTTTCACTTAAACTCTCACCCACAGAGCAACTGACCGGTGGCCCCTCTTTCCCTCTCACTTTCTCGCTGACAGCAAGGTCCCATAGCACTTTTCATCGTCTTCAAACCCGCACTAAATCCTCCTCGCCATTTCCTGTCTTTACTCCGACGATCAATTCGCGCTGTTAAACGGCCATTAATCCCCAGCGACCATGCTCCCTTAAACGTCTCCCTCTCCTCCCCATTTCCCCTCTGTCGCCATAACCTACACGCCACCAGGCTACGCTAATTTCACCAGAAACCCCTCACTGCTCCGACGAGCTCCCTCCTCGATTCCGGCCGAACCTCGCCACACCTTGCCTTCCCAAGCACACGAGTACATTCCCCAGACCTAGACGCTTCTCCCTGTACCTCCCATTCAACCGCGGGCGCCCCAGAACGTCGGCAACCACCTCGACTGAGCGCCGCCGCGTCTGCTTCTTACTCCGGCGACGTGCCCTGGTAAGCACAGACCGCCCCACGCCCTCTCGTTCATGCTCCTACACTCTCCACACTCGACTGCGTCTAATCGTGTCCTTGTTTTCCCTCGGGGCGAACCACAGCACCACCCTCGACAACGACCAGAGCCGCCCGACGCCGTCCCCCACTCCGGCGAGCAATCCCGCTAGAACCAGAGCGCCCCTCGACGAGCTGACCGTACCTTGAGCATCAGAGCGTCATCGCGAACACTGTAAGCACCCTCACCCTCTCCCTTGCGTCCCGTATCACCGGCGACGACCTCGTCTGAGCGCTGCCGCCAGAGCGCCGCCGCCAGCGCCGCCACTAGTTGGCAAGCGTGCTGCGCACCGTTGGATCTTAATCGTACGCGCGCGATAGATTCTTAGCCGAAGGGGTATCGATCCATCTGTGTCGTGCGTTGTTAGTTTAATCCTACGGCCAGCATCACTCGATCCACCCGAATCGGTATCGACCAGTAACATCGTGACGCGTGGCCAGTCTTCGATTTAAAACAGAATTTTGAAATCAGATTTGGATGCAGATTTGAAAACCTTGTAACTTTTGATCCACACGTCCAAAATTTGCAAACTTTATATCAATAGAATCAGTGGAACAAGCCCTAGCCAACCATGCAATTTGTTTAGTAAAAATCCTCTGGTAAAATGTTTGTTTTTGCAGAAAGGTTTGTATGCTTGTTTAGGTTATAAAAAAAAATTCAAAAATGTTTTTGAGGTTGAAATCTTTGCAAATTGGTTTGTGGTGAACCTACTGACCTTAGGAACCAACTTGTGGTTTTAAAAATGGTTTTGGTGAAGATTAGGATTGAAAAATTGATTTAGCCCATTTGTAGTGAAATAAAAATATTGATTTTTCCATGAAAATGATTTTGGAGTAAAAACTTTGGGAAAATGATTTGGATCAAACCTACTGACCCTAAACACCAAGTTTTGTGAATTAACAACTTATTTGGTGAACATTATAAAATTGTTTCTTTGATAAAAATATTTTCCACCACATAAACCATTGATTGGATTTAAAAATGGTTTATAGATAAAACCCTTTTACAAATGACTTTGCCACTTTAGAAAATGCCCACTTTGGACTTTACAAAGTTTAGAGCCTAGTAGAGACCACCTTGGCAAATAAAACTATCTTTTGCATGATTGCAAGTATGACTTGGTTTCTATTATTCTATGTGTGTTAAATTGTTTGAATATTGGTTGGAATGCTAAGTTGGTATTGTGTTTTGCTTGATTGATTTGTAGTGAAGTTATAAAAGTGTGAAACTAGCAAGATCAAGAAGTGAACCAATATTCCCTACCAAAAGAAAGGCAAGTGACACTATCATCTAAAGTCCTACTATTTTCATTATACTCAGTGGATTTTGAAAACATGCATGAAAAGAATTTCTATACTTATGCTATGCTAAATCCTAATAGGATTCCCCTTATATATTCCTTAGTGAAAACAATGTAGATGTAATATGCTTAGCCATGCAACATATTTTGAGAAGAGATACATGTTGAGATTTTTATGAAGTTGAGAAAAGACTTATGTTTTATATAATAAAACAAGGACTCAATGAACCACCTGGGTGGACAAGGATACTTTGAGTTTTGGATAAGGTGGCAACAAAAGGAACCATGTCTATGGCAATATCTTTGTGTTGTGCACCAGATGAAAACCACCCAGGAACTTAGAGATTGAACATGTTTCTCCAATTGTGGCTTTCGTGTACAGCCACATGCTACATATGGCTCTGGCTTGGTCAACTACATTGGGAAGACCCATGCATTGTCTTCAGGTCACTGAAAATGAGGGAACTCGAAACCCTACATGGGTGTCTGAAGACAAGCTAGCAATGGTGTATGGGAGGACCCTCTGGAAAGACTTCGTCCCATTCTCAATCTGCCAGTACTCCATCTTGGTGAGTACCAATCCAGCGGCCACTGGTGGCAACAAGATGAGAGTGTGTCATGTGGGTAAAGTGTACAACTTCTGCAGAAGAAAATAAAATCTAAGTACTTAGCCGTGTCCCCGGTTATGGACAATACTGAGCAACTAAAGCTTGAAGCTATGGGAAATCTCGACATTCCAATTTCTAAAAGAATTTTTTTAAAGAGATAACAAAAGATTTGAAGCACTTGGGGGTACCAAGGAGATCAAGAGATTTGGATAAAAACTTGCAGCACTTGGGGTTACCAAGGAGCTCAAGAGAATTTGATAAAAACTTGAAGCACTTGGGGATTTACCAAGGAGCTCAAGAGATTTTGACCAAGACTTGAACACTTGGGGATTTACCAAGGAGTTCAGAAAGATTTGAAAAAAGATCAAAACTATTTTGAAAAGATAGGATAAATTATTGCTTTCTGCAAATGAGCCTAAAACCCTACTTAGCCAAATATGCAGGTAATGATAGGATCCACTTATATTCTACATAGTTGTGAAACTTGCCAATACAATTCAAATGTATTGACCCTTGTGGCTGTAACTTGTTATGTTGCAGGTTTGTTTGATATTAGTGAAGTTGATTGATTAGGATTACAAGTCTACAACCAACATGTTTGCCTGTGGCACTTTGAAGATGAAGGACCCCATGCTTATAGATATTCTGCTGCAATGTAATGTATTAGCCAAATGAGCTATGTAATATGTAATAAAATTATGTTATTCCTGGTTATAAAGTTATATTATGACCTTTGTTTCTTGATATTACATCTTAACTGTGGATGCTAGCTATTGATCCAGGGACTAGTATTGTAAACACAGGGGACTCTACCTTATTAAAAGGTTGGGGACCTGACAGAACTAATGGCAATTAAGGTGATCCTTTTAATAGAGCACCAGAGCAAAGCATTAACACTCCATGAACACATGTGATCCTCACACCACAGCCATCCCCTCTAGTTGTCCCAATTATTGTCACTTTGGGGACTTTGGATCCGGACAATGATATGTCTACACAACTTGCAGATAAGATCACAAACAATACTATCATAATGATTCAATAATAAGTTCAGATGTGAGATCATGGCTGAAAAATCATGTTGGGCCCCCATGTGTGGTTTTGGTAATTAATGACAATCTTTATGGACTAATGTGTGTATTAAGTTATACTTGTAGGAATTGTCCATTGGCATCGCTTGGAGCATGTGTTGGCTTCAAGGTCGATGAAATGAGAAGAAGATGTGTTGTGCAAGCTCAAAATGCGCCATCTAGAGTATATCTCATGTTTGTTTCTTGCCATCCTCAGTTATCATGGATCGATGATGATGAATCAAGATAGGCGTTCCATCTTGAGAAGGTCAAGTTCGTCTACATCGAGTTCAAGTGGAATGCTCAAGGCAAAGGTATAATCTTGATAGGTTTTCCCTTTTGCCGGTCTCATGTTGTGTGTGGGAGCTCGGGTTTAGGATAGATAACCGTACTATCAAGAGGGGCTCTCGAATGAGTAACTCGATCACATCGTTCGGAGAGAGATCAAACCTTTGCATACTTGCATCATTGTATTTGGTTGTTATTTGGTATTATCCATGTAAGGATATAGAGCTTGTGGTAATCTCCATAACAAGCTCTTGTTCATCAAAATCGGATCTTCCGTTTGTATCTTGTTGCGATTTTGATCTTGCCGTTTTTTCGGTTTCTCACCAAGTGAGGTATCCCACATTATTCTACGTGATACTTTCTCACTTGGTGATAACCAATATTTTCAATGCAATTAGAATCGGGTCGATCGGAGTTACCAAACAAAAGTTACACTCATTTGAATATTTGCCGGTCTTATTTAAAAAGAAAAAGAAAAATCTGTTTACTGGGCCGAGCGGTAGAACCGCCCGGGCGGGCCGGTACTACCGCCCACATCTGAGCGCCACAGATTATCTTCTGCCTGGCCCGGTAGTACCGCCCAGGTGGGCCGGTACTACCGGCCGACCCTGAGAAGAATTCCCCAGCCCAGCTTCTCCCCGCCGCGCTCGCTCGCCCGGATCCGCTCGCTCGTCCTTGCGCATTGACCCGCGGCCAGCCCCGTGCGCTGCTCGCTCGCTACGCCCATTCTCCCGCGCGCAGCCGCCGCTTCCCTGGCCCCACCCCGCAGCCACTCGCTCATAGCGCCGTTTTCGCTCGCGTTGACCGCGCGCTGCTGTGCAGTTCGCTTCGTGCGCCCCGCCCGATGCCGCGTGGGTTGCTCGCACGTTGTGCCAGGCGCGCCGGTCGCTTTGCCCACTGCTGCTGCTGGGCCCGCTGGCACGTTGCCTCGTGCGGCTGCCCCACTCCCTGCCCTTTCTCGCGCGCACGCGCATGCCTGGCCCCGCGCTAGCCCCATGCGCCGCACAACTGCTCTTCCCAATCCCCTTGACCCGATTTGGTTTGCTCATTTCGCTTCGGTTGGCCCAGGTGCGGTAGTACCGGTCGCATCTGGTACTACCGGACCGTTCAGAAAATTAGACCCAACGGCTAGATTTTTGGGCCCCTATTTAAGGCTTTGCCCATTTTGAGTTTCGTTGGCTTCTCTCTTATCTATTAGGCTAAGCTTTGTCCACACTTTCTCTAGATCTTAAAGCTTGCCTAATCTTTTCCCTCTGATGATGCTTGCCCATATTTGAGTGGAAGAGAGAGGAGATCTAAACCCACGTTTTGACCTAACCGATTCATCTCTTTGTGAGTGCATCTTTGGGGATCTAGATTTTGGGGGATTTTGTGTCTCTCTTTGATTCCTCCTCTCTTGTTCCCCCAATAGCTTTAGTAGCTTTGTTGGAACTTGAGAGTGAGGGATTTGAGCACCTTTGTGGTGTTCTTGCCATTTGCATTTGGTGCATCGGTTTGAGTTCTCCTCAGAGGATTTGGTTTGAGTTACTCATTGGAGCTTGTCCCTCTTGGGTTCTTGGAACCCTAGATGGTTTTTTGGCCTTGGTGGCATTGTGTCCTTTTGTGGCATTTGTTGGGAGCCTCCAATTAAGTTGTGGAGAAGTGCCCCAACCTTGTGAGAGGTTCCGGTTGCCACCGATAAGTGCACCGATAGTGGAAGCGTGGATCGATCCCGTTGGGGTGAGATTCACCGGAGAATAAGGGAGGCCTTTTGTGGCGTTGGTGGTTTGGTACCACCCCCTCTCCAAACGAGACGTACTCCATGTTGGGAGGAACTCGGTAAAATATCGGTGTCCCCGCGTGCCTCGGTTATCTCTATACCCGAGCTCTTTACTTATGCACTTTACATTGTGATAGCCTTCGTGCATGAAGTAATATATATCTTGCTATCACTTTGTTGCTTGTATTGCTTAGCATAAGTTGTTGGTGCACATAGGTGAACCTTAGTTGTTCTAGGTTGTGCTTAACAAAGTAAACACTAGTTTTATTCCGCCTTTGTTGAGCCACTCTAGGAAAAGTTTTAATCGCCTATTCACCCGACATCTGTATCCTTTCAATGGCACTCAGGCCCTAGTGACAAGCATTAAGCACAACAAGTTGCAACAAAGTCAAATAGCACTAATAGAGATACTAGGCACTATGCCCTAACATATCTTATTCGATTACATGATAGAACTCATCCAATCCCTACCATCCCCAAGCCTACATCGGGGGATTACTCACTCATGGATGAGGGAAACATCAGTGGTTGATGGAGATGCGTTGGTGATGACGATGGCGATGATCCTCTCCAAATTCCCCGTCCGGCAGGGTGCCAGAACGAAGTTTCTGGATCCGAATCTTGGTTTCTGGTGGCGGCAGCGGAGCAGAACTCTTTCTAGAAAACTATCGAACCCCCTCGGTTTTTAGGTCGAAAGGCAACTTATAGGCGCAGAGGGAGGCCGAGGGGTTGCGTGGGATTGCTGCACCCCCTCCAGGCGCGACCAGTGGTGGGCCCGCGCCTGGGGTGGGTGTGGGCCCCCCAGGCCTCCTCTCCGTCTCTTCTTCTGGCTCCGTGGATCTTCTGGTGAAATATAAGTTTTGGCATATTTTCCGGGATTTTTCCTGATAGTTCATTTTCTGCACAAAAACAAGACACCAAGGTAATTCTGCTGAAAACAACGTCAGTCTGTGTTAGTTGTATCCAAATCACACAAGTTTAGAGAATAAACAATAGCAAAGTGTTCGAGAAATTAGGTACGTTTTGGACGTATCAACTCCCCCCAAGCTTAGCTTATTGCTTGTCCTCAAGAATTCAGTTGAAAACTGAATGATAAAAGAACTTTCACGAACACTTTGCTTCATATGATGTATATATTCTCAGCACAGGAGTAGATGCTTAGACAATTCATAATAAGAAGTATGCAACTAAGTTTACTCAATAGTCACTGCAAGCTATGAAGGGAAACCAACTCAATAATAATAAGTAGCATGAAACATAAACATAAGCAACATTGCAATACTCATAATAAGGTATGATAGAGTGGTATCTCGCTTGCCTTTGTTTGAAGATCACAATATAAATGACAAGGCACCTCTGAAGTTCACATGAAGACTAGAAGTAAAGATATCAGAGATACAAGCATCAAAGTCATGAAATAATTAACCAAGCTATGGAACAAACATAAAAATGACAACTATGCTCTCAAGAAGGTGCTCATAGAATAAGTGGTGACTCAACAAAGTTATGAAAATGGTTTTGTGAAGGTTTGAAAGGCTTAACAATGTTGAAAGGAAGGTACTCATTAGCTTTGAGCTCTCATTGCCCCTATCATAGGCATCTTCATGTGGTTAAGGTAAAAGTGAGGTCCACTCTGAATCATATGCTTGACAGACCATAAACTGGAAATCCCAAGTCCCTTGAGTACAAGGGTCGCTCCGCATGCTACTCAACGTTGGTCACCTGAAATTTCTTGTCATTGTAAATACATGCATATCATCGAGAACCGCCAACGGGGTACCCTTTGCACATGGTACATGAGCTTTCCCATAACCAAAATGACAATTCAAGCAGACAATGAGCATCTCAGCAATATTATTATTTACCATATGCATAGCTTTTTATTGAGGACGCTTCATAGATGCTCATTATGGTGATGTTGTAAGTTTCCACCATGATTAAGCATGGCTTAGGCTAGCAGCCCAGGTGTTTTTCTAACACAATGTATAAACTCCATGAACTCACAACCTCCCCTTTTATTTCACATCGTCGAGATCCGTAAACAAAAGATCAAAGAATCAACTGGATGAGATATCCAATAGGTGTTAAAAGCATTCCCCGTGACAGCACGGTTCTGCTGACTCCCAACATATAATTAGTAAGCATATAACTTTCATGGACTAGTCACAATGGTTCGGAATTATTAAGCGCAAGGAATAAAGTGTGCCATCAAGTTCGTGAGAGCTTTACTAACTAACTTTCTCAAAACAGACAAACATTTTATTTTGGAAGAAAACATGGCTGGAATATGCACTGAAATAGCAAATGATGCTAATAGGTAGGTATGGTGGACACAACTGGCAATATTGGTTTTGGGGAGTTGGAAGCACAAGTAGAGCACATACTCAGTGCAAGTGAAGGCTAGCAATAGAGAGGGAGCAACAAACGAGACAGCAATAGCTGTCAAAATCATGCTTGCAATAAAACAGGACTAACTATGACATGAAAGTGATACAAGAACTCTGAGGCAAAATAAATCATCGAGGCTTACTGACTATTGATTAGTCATATGCATGCGTGAGCATGTGCCAAGTCGATTCACATGAACAGTCAGAGGAGGATACCACACTATCATACCAAAGTATGAATAAAACAATGCAAGCAAATATTCATATGACATGCTACAAACTATTAGCAAGCTGGAGCTAATCATAGACAAGCAAGAACTACTAAGCATCCATAATGACATACACCTTACACAAACAGGCTAAGGATGCTCACAATGATGAGTATATGTACAAAAATGATACAAATAGAGTTTGTTACCAGCCTCTTACCACACCTTGAGTTGTCTTAATCTTCATTATTTCCCTTCACTTGTGTGACTTGAATAATTAACATGAAACCAAAATCCACTGAGGACGGCTGAACCCTGCAAAGAACTCACAAAACCAAAGAAGAACAACAAATATTTTTGGTGTTTTCGATTTTTTAGAAACAAGCAAACAAAGAAAAACCAAACAAGAACAAAGCAAACCAAACAAAGCAAAATCTTTTTGGATTTTTATTTTAAGGAAAACCAAAGCAAAGAAACAAACCAAGAGAAACAACGAAAATATTTTTTTGGTATTTTTGGGTTTTTAGAAAGAAGCAACAAAAACCAAAAAGAAAGTGAAAACAATGGATATACAAAGAACCGACCGAACATGATATATATATGAGTGTGTGATGTCGTTATACCTCCTCCCAAGCTTATGCTTTTGGCTTAAGTGGGGATCAATCCCATGGTGTCCAAGAGGATGAACCTCCATAGTATGTCGAGGAAGCTCCCTCGTCCTGGTATGAGCTCGAGGCCTCCCATATGTAATACGCAGGGGGGTCGTATGATGGTGCTTCCTCCTGATAGTGCCCGTGGAAGTTAAGAGAGCGTAGCTTGTCATCCATCTCCGTCTTTGAGCGTGACCAAGGTCCCTGAGAAATACTGAGCAAAGTGGTTTGGGGTAGAGGGATCTCTCTCTCTTCCCCGTCAGTAAACAACATTCTATAAACCAAGTTCTCAAGAGTAGAGCTAGTGGTGACAAAGTGGTGCGCCTTCATGGCAGCAAGATCAAGCCTCTGAGGAGCCAAAACTATATCATGTGGATCAATAGAATTGTTCAAGGTGGCAGCAACACGAGTAGCAATAATTCTGTTAGATCCCTCCTTTGTAAAGGAAAAGGATCCCTGTGATTGCAATCCTAGTCTCTGGATCAATGCTAGCATCCACAGTTTAAGATGAAGTACACAGATACAAAGGTCGTTTATTACATTCATTCCAGAGATAAAACATAGTTTTTTACAACTCAGGGCCATAGGCCTAATACAAGAGTTTAAGGAATAAGTAAATAAACATAAGTCTTCATCTTCATGTGCCACAGGCAAGCATGTTGAGTGTAGACTCATGACTCCTATTCATCATCGGAGTAACCTGCAACATCCCAAGTTACAGCCACAGAGGGTCAATACTTTGGAATAGTATTGGCAAGTGATACCTTAGTTTATTTTAAGTGGACTATACTACTATATGCATTTTGGCTAAGTGTAGCTTGGCTTGCTTTGCTCAAAATAGGTTTTTCCTATTAGTTGAAATCACTAAGTTTTCTTTGACAAAACTTTTCCCAAGAAACCACCAATAGACATTGGGATCCTTTACCCTTGTTCACCCATAAGTTTTACTTAGAAGTTGGAGTGATGAGATTCTTGTAGCTTCCATGTCTTGATGCTCAAGTTGTCCATTGCCATGGACTTGGCTAAGTACTTAGGTTTTCCATTTGCAGAGGTTATGCACTTTCCCCACCAGACTTGGTTTCCCAAGACAGGACCTTTCAGAAGCCTTTCCTTAGTCAAATGGACGCGTTCCAACCTATCATCCCACTACCACCAACTGTCCAAGTGACTAAGTTCTAGCAACCTATATGATCAAGGCAGAGCCCATATTGCCAAGTGGTTGCACTGTAAGCTTTCTCAACACTTGGCCTCCAAATCCCTTTGTGCCTGGGTGGCATACCACAAGTGAGATACACAAGCCAAATCCATGGCCTTGTGTAACCACTCAACATAAACCAATCCTTCCGTTCCACCTAGGAGATTCATTTGACTTAGTTGTTTTATTAGGAAAGCATAAGTCTCATGACTTAGAATTATTTTCATCATAGCATGTATAGATTTTACCAACCCTTGTTTGCTACTAGCTAAACTAAGCATGGCATGGTAATCTTAACTTTAGGAAGGATTTCCTAGCAATTCTACCATTCTATTCTACATAGGATTTCCCACATAGTATTTGGCCAAAGTAGCATGCAAGACTTAGCAAAATATCTAATGCTAGTACAAAATATAGGAAGGAAATATTCATGAAATATCACTTGCCTTGGTAATGGGGAGAGTAGCACTCTTCACAATCACAGTCACTAGCAAAATCTACACAAAATTTGTAGCACACAATTACACACAATTATATACAATCAAAAATATGAATGCATGCATGCAAGAATTACTAAGTGATGAATTTGAAAACTCTACCAAGCAAGTGCATGATACATAATCATAACAAGTCACAAAGTTTGCTAACTGAACTTATTTAGCCCTAAAACAATTTGCTAAACTAAAACTATACTCAAATTGGACCTAAACATGTTTCTGCTATAAAGTCATTTTAACAGTTACTATTTGTTAAACACATTGGATATTCAGAAAGGTCTTGACTCACTGAATCCAACGGTATAAAGTTTGCAAAATTCCAACGTGGGAATCAAAAGTTATAGCCAATTGAAAATTTGATTCAAATCTATTTTTGAAATCTGTTTTTGATCTAACCCTAGACACGCGTCGCGTTTCTATTGGTGCGTACCGCTTCGGTTGGATCGACAGACGCGAACCGCAGGATCTAAGTGAGATCTGGCGGCTCAGATGCGCACGTACCTCTTCGGCCACGTTCTAATCTACACCGCAGGATCTACATCTGACGCTCCTAATCGTCCTGACCATACACGGGCGGCGCTAGCGGCGTTGACTGGCGGCGGCGCGTCTGACTACGGCGGTGCCGGCGCTCTAGGTCGCCCGGGGAAGCAAGAAGGTGCTTACCAGGACCGCAGTGGCGTGCTGAAGCTCGACATGGTGTTGGTTTGCGAAGGGGCGCGCTGACACGACGATGATTGCTCGTCGGAGTAGAGACAGACGTCGGCACGGTCAGTCGTTGACGTTGGCGAGGTTCCTCATCGCGCTAAGCCAAAATAGGGGTACTGTTAGATGCGCAAGACGATGAGGATTCTAGGCGTATCAGTCAGAGGGCAAGGGGCGGTGGCTACTTACGGAGGGAGGTCGCCGGAGTTCGTGCAGAAGACGGTGGCGGCCAGTCGTCGGAGTTGCTGGAGCTACGGTTCATGTGAAGGCAAACGGGGTGTGTCAGTAGGTGCACAGCAACTCACTGAACAAGATAGCATGAGCTAGAGGCGGAGGGGAACACTAGACTCACCAGAATTCGCCGGCGCAGTCGTCGGAACAGCGGCGGGTTCGTGCAAGTCGTGGGCAGCCTGGTGGCGTGAAGGCAAAATTGATTGGGGGAAAATGGTCGCGAGGAGGGGGATATCTTATAGCCCGAGGCTCGACAGGAAACGCTCGTCGCATCAATGCCAATTAAGCTCGCGGAATCAGTGCTGCAACGGCCAGCGGCGGAGGTCGTGTGCGGAATCAGGGGGAAGACGAAGCTGACGTGGACGGGGCCCGCTGGTCAGCGAAATAAACCGAGGGGGCGTGGGGTCTGGCTGTCAGTGACTGAGTGCGTGCGCTCGTGCGTGAGAGAGGAAAGGAAATGTCCCGGGTGAGCTTGTTGGGCTTGATTCGCTGCTGGGCTAGATTCCTGGCGCGCGGACTTTTTCTTTTGTTTACTTCTTTTCTTTTTCTATTTCGATTTTCTGAATAGGTTTTCAAATGATTTCAAGTTCAATTTGAATTCAAATCTTTTCTGAGGTTTTGTAGTGGTGAGTTGGTCTCAGAAATAGGTCAAAACCCATGGGGTTACTTTGCAAGGGCTTGGTCAAACTTGGGGAACAAAATAATCAGGGACTTACATCTGGTTTGCAAAAGTTTTAAAAAAGGGTTTTTGAATCTATTTCTAAGTTGACAATTTTGGTCTAAATTCCACACACAATCTTTTCAACAATGAAAGCAAGCAACCAAGTTCCTAAACTTTCAAACTTTCAAAAGGTGATGGCCATTTGAATTAAATCTGTCCACATAAAATCATAGCACCATGTGCTTATGTTTACTGAAATGAGTTTGAAATTTGATCTCAAATCTATATGCATGGATGAATGATATGCAAGCTTTAAAATCATGATTTTAGGGATGTTACAAATTCCCCCATAAATGGGTCCCTTAGCATCTAGACGACGAGCAATGAGAGAACCAAGATTATACTTATCCTCATTGTTGAGCGCGACAGCTTAGAAGGCCAATTGATAGTTGGAAATATTACTAGTGTTCTCCCTACCAAGAACACTGGTGGCAAGATAGTAGGCAAAATACCTGATGGCTAGAAGTTGAATGTTCTTTATCTTCCCTCGTTGAGCTCTACGATCATCATCATTGGTTATTCCTCGGTAAAGCTCTAACAAATCAGCGGGTAGAGCTGGAATCTTCTTTGATGACCCAGTTGTACCAAGTCCCAGGGCCTTGCAAAATTGCTTCAAAGTCATAGAATGAGCCCTGCCATAAATTTTGAAAGATACAACAGGCTTGAACATACTATTAGTAAAGGAGAAACTCTCCACAAATGTTTTAGTAAGCAAAGCATATTATGCACTCTCATCCTGCATGTAACTTGTTAGTCCAGCCCTCTGCACCAAAGTCATAAAATCATTAAGAATCCCAGCAGCTTGTAAGAAGGCTTGGCAAGGAAAGGTGGAGGGGTGCGTATCCCCTTCATATCCCTCGTCACCAAATCACGGAGTGACGAGATCCTCATTGTATGAGGGTCTAGTACTGGTAGATGATCTTGGAAGCCTTGCCCTTCTAGGTGCATCACTCTCAAATATATCACCAAATGTGTGGTGGTCCATGACTTCACTTTTCTGAAATTTTAAACAACTATTAAACCAAGTGATTTCTAAATTGATATATGATGAGAAACTACTATAGGAACTTGCTAGAGGACTACACATGCATCAAAACAAAGTTTCTAAGCAAAGAACAAGCATGCAAGCTCAAATAACCTGTCACCTATAGCAGCAAAATAATCAAGATACAATCTACCAATCACAAATCTAATTGGACAAGTGGAGGAGGCACATACCAAGGAACAATCCCTCCAAAAATTAGCACTTGAGATGGGATGAACAAGGAGATTGAAAATTGCGAGCAAGAACAACAAGGACTCGAGCTTGAGAAAGTTTTCGGTGTTTCTCGGGAGAGAGAAAGAAGATGGCTTTGAGGAGGCAGCCTGGAGGGGCCCAGGTGGGCCAGACCCCCCAGGCGCCGCCACCTGGTAGGCCGTGTCTACCACAGGTGTGGTGGCCCCTGGGTCACGTCAGGTGCCTCCCTGCCCCTTTTTTGAGGAAAAATTATTTTGAATTTTATGGGATTTTTCAGAAAACTTTATTTTTGGCCAATTTTCATGGTATGAAAATTGATTTTCTCGCAGAAACAGTTTTTTCAGAAGAAGCAAAAGCAAACCAAAATCCAAACTACAGGAGCTCTAAGAAACTCAAACAAGAAAACAACTAGCAAAACTAGAGCTAAAGCAAAGACTAGGAAGGAGAAAGGAAAAAAGAAAGCAAGTATAACCACTAAGTTCTCACTTGATTCAACTGGGCTTGAGTTGCTAGAAGTTGTTCTCTCATGTGCTTTTCTTGGTTATTGTTATCACCATCCTTGATGTTGGGGTTTCTTGGAGAAGTCATCTATTTGGGTTGGATTGAGATTAGAATAGGCAAAAGATTTCTAGGGAAGAAGTCTAATCACACACAACAATTCACACAAGCAATGTGCAAGCAATCACAATCAAGCATTCCACTCCAAACAACAAGATTCAAGCATATTTTTAGGCAACAAAATATTTTTCCTACACCACATAAGTTGGTGTGATCAATATATTATCTAAACTAAACACTAGTATGGTGGTCCAACTATGGTTATCACTTGAGATCCTTCCATTCTTCTTAGTTGTTTCTTCATGAATGAGATCATGGTTTCCATGGAAATTTTCTTACATCTTGGTCACAAAACTTCAAAGGTGATGATGGTTCCTTCTAGGTTGTGTTTCCTTAGTCTTCAAGTCTTGAGTAACATTCTTATCTCACTTGTAGTCCTTAGTGATGTCCAAGTTGGAGTCCTTGATGAAACTAAAGTTGAAGTCATTGGTGATGTAGAGGTCTTTGCTCATGTTGAAGTCTTTGCTCATGTTGAGGTTTTTGTCCAACAAGTTGAAATAGAAGAGATGTAGATGAAAAACAAAAAGGTTGAGGAAAGAGTTTACAAGATTGTTTGTAAATAAGTTTGAGCAAATACAACTCCTATTTTTCTAAGGGGTTTTGTCCAATCCTAGGGTTACAATCCTACAGGCAACATAGTGCTCTGATACCATCTGTAGAGGTCCTAACCTTGATAAGGTAGAGATCCCTGTGTTTAGAATGCTAGTCCCTGGATCAATAGCTAGCATCCACAGTTTAAGATGTAATATCAAGAAACAAAGGTCATAATACAACTTTATAACCAGGAATAAAATAATTCATTACATCTTACATAGCTCATTTGGCTATCTCATTACAATGCAGTAGAAATAACTATATAGCATGGAGTTCTTCATCTTCAAAGTGCCACAGGCAATCATGTTGGTTGTAGACTTGTAATCCTATTCAATACACTTCACTAACATCAAACAAAACCTGCAACATAATAAGTTACATCCACAAGGGTCAATACATTTGAATTGTATTGGAAAGTGATACTATGGTAGAGTAGTGGTATCTATCATCTATATGCATTTGGCTAAGTGGAGCTTAGGCTTGCTTTGCTCAAAATAGATTTTCCTTATCATTTGAAAACACTAAGTTTTTGTTTATCAAAATCACCCAAGGCATCCACCAATAGAAATTGGTGATCCTTTAACCCTTGTTCAACCACAAGTTTTTAACTTAGAAATTGGGATGAGGAGATCCTTGATAGCTTCCACGTCTTGATGCTCAAATTGTCCATTACCGGGGACACGGCTAAGTACTTAGATTTTACTCTCTCGAGAGGTGGTGCACTTTCCCCACAAGACTCGACATGCATTGAGACAAGATCTTTCAGAAGCCCAAACCTATCATCCCCTACCACCAACTGTCCATCTGGCTAAGTTATTGCAACCTATGTGATCCAGGCAGAGCCCATAATGCCATGTGGCTGCACCTAAAGCTTCTCAGCATTTGACATCTCAAATCTCTTTGTTCCTGGGTGGATTTCCACAAGTAAGATACACTAGGGTAGGCCATAAATATGGGGCCCTGTGTAACCACTCAACATAAACCATTCACACCATTCCACCTAGGTGATTCATTCACATAGTTGTTTTATTAAACAAAACACAAGTCATTGACTTAGAGATATTTCATAGCATGAATATAATCCACCCTTGTTTTCTACTAGCTAGGCTAAGCATGATAGTAGTAGGGATCTTAACATAGGGAAAATTCTACTAAGGTATCATCTACTAGGATTTCCCAAGGCATAGCTTATACTTAGAAAATTCCATGCAAGTCCTACTCAAAATATCACCAATGCATAGTGAAAATGATAGGACAAAATGTATGAAGCACCACTTGCCTTTTTAGTAGATAATACAGATTCACTCCTTGATACTGCAATTGTCACACTCTTCAAAGTTCACTACAATTCAATCAAGGAACCAATTCAATCTAGCATTCAAGCAATTCATCACATAGAATAATAAAAACAAAACAATGCATGCAAGCATGCAAAAATATTGTTTTATTGGAAAGGTTGTTTCTACTAAGGCTATAAACATTTTGAAACACCTATTGGTCATTTATAAAAGTGGAAAAACCATTTTAAATCAAGTTAGTGAAAATGGCCATTTAAATCATTTTTGTTTTGCTAGAAGTGATTTAAATCAAAGTAATAATCCCTAGTGTTTGACAAATATATTTTTTAACACAAATGTTAGTGTTTTAAGACTAATCCATTTGCAAAAGGTTTCACCCAAAAACCATTTTAAATCAAAGCAACATTTTATTTCACTAAAAATGCCTTTAATCAAAGAAATAATCTTCTAAGGTAAATAAAATATATTTTTAAATCCCAAAACTTGGTGTTTAGGGCCAGGGAGTTTAAATCAACCCATTTGCAAAAGGTTTTAATCAAAAACTATTAAAACAAAATCAATAATTTTATTCTACTAGAAATGCTTTTATTCAAGGAATAATCCCTTAGTGTCACAAAATATACTTTTAAATCCATAAGTTGGTTTTTATGGTCCCTACGTTCAAAATAAACCATTTACAAAAGATTTTACCCTAAAATTTTTTTTTGAATAAATTTTATACACAAAATAAGCCTAAATATGTTTCTGCAAAAACAACCTATTTTATTGAAGCAAAATACTAAAGTAAGGGCATGGTTGCAAAGGTTTATTTTTTCAGATTTCATTGATATAAAGTTTACAAATTTTGGACGTGTGAATCAAAAGTTATGGAATTTACAAATTCAAACAACTAATAGGATAGTTTCTGTTTTTAAAAGATCAGGTAGGCCACGTGTCTTGTTATTACTGGACGGTACCGGTTTGTTTGGATCGAGCGATATAGTGCGTTGGATCTAATAAAAATCGTGCGACACAGAAACAACGTACCCCTTTGTTTAAGTGATTCTTTCGCGTCCATCAGATCCAAATCTGACGGATCAAACTGCAGTGACCACAGATGGGCGGCGCTGGTGACGGCTGCACGGCAGCAGCACTCGGGCTGCGGCATTCTGGCTATTCCAGGAAGCGAGGGAGAGGAAGGATATGCTCACCGTGTTCGCCATGGAGTGCTGATGCTCAACGTGCTCGTGGGAAGGCAGGGGCGCACGGGTTCGTCGTCTATTGCTCGCCGGAGAACTTATATGACGGGTGCGCTCCGTTCGTCGACGAAGGTGAGGCTACGAATCACGGGAAAGCCAAAGGAGGGCGGCGTTAGACACGCAATAGAGATACGAAGGTGCCAGCGTCAGAGAAAGGGGGAGGCGCGATCAGGATTTACCAGGGGAGCTCGACGGAGTTGAAGCCGAAGATGGTGGCAGGTTGGCGTCGATGTTGCCGAGCCTCTGGGGCATGCGCGGCCAAGTTAGGGGTACTAGCGGGTGCAGGAGACGATGGGGAGAAATCCAGCAAGCACTAGGGGCCGGGGAGGGTCTGGCTTCGCCGGAATCGGCCGGGGAAGCTTGTCGGGCAGCGAGGTTGCAAGAAGAAATTAGAAAAGCCTAGGGGCCGAGAGGATCTGGAGAATGAGGGGAAAGGAGGAGAGGAGGGAGGCGAGTTATCGTGCGTGGTTGTTGATAGACATTACTCGCAACATTTACATGAATTAATCCCGCGAAATTAAAGCAGAAACATGCGAGGGAATGGGTCGCAGGGTGGAGACGACGACGGGGCAGTGTGGGGTCTGGTTGTCAGCGAGTGAGTGGGGGTTACTTTGCGAGTGAAAGAAAACGGTTCGTGAGGGAAAGAGTTGGGCTGCTGTTGGGCCTGGGTTGGGTCCTTTTCCAAAAAAAAATCTGGTTTCTTTTTCTTTTTCCATTTTTGATTTCTGTTTTGGTTTTATTCAAATGATTTCAAACTCTTATTTGAATTCAAACTTTTCCTAACTTTCAGTATGTTTTAATATTCTTTATTAATGTATTTTAAAGTCCATTCTAGAATAATTCTTTTTTTCATATATGGTTTATTATTTATTTAAAATAGGCACTTGTTTTTATTTAAATAAGATTTTAAATATATTTTCAAACTTCCATTTGAATTCTAATTTTTACCAAACCTTTTTCAGTAGGTTTTATTTATTCATTAGTGCAAATAATTCACCTTGAATTATTATATAAAATATTTTAACCTGATTTAATGTTCATTTAAATTGGGCATTTGTCTTTATTCAAATAGAACTGAATTTGGTTAATGCCATATAATTTTATTTGAATATTATTTATCCTTTTATTTTATTTGGATTATCTTTATTCCATTTGCTTATGGATTTAATTCAAGATTTAAATTGTCTACTAAATAATTGTATTGTAATTTATTATTTAGTTTAGGCAATTCGTCTTTATTTAAATATAATTGGATATTATTCAATCCTTATGATTTTATTTAAATAATATTTTACCCTTATTTATTATTCAATAATCTTTCATTTAATTTGTTTATGGATTTGACCAAGATTTAATTTGGCTTTTAAATATTCCTTCTTTCTTTATCTCATAAAATCCATATCTTTTTATTTATAGATCCAAATTTGGTGATTCCAATTTGTATAATTTTATTTAATATTTGTTTATCCTTTTAAATCTCTTTAGGATTATTTTTCTCACAATTTGGTATGGATTTTAGTTAGGAGCTTTATTAGCTTTGGAAATTATTTTCTTTCATCCTATTCTATTCATAAGTTTTTATCCATGGTTCCAAATTGAATGAAACCAATTTGTATGGATTTATAATATTTTTATTTATCATTTTTTTATCATTTATAATTGTTTGTTGCTGAATTTTATATGGATAAAATTCATAGTCTTAGAGAGATATTGAAAAGGATTTTCTTCCATTAGGGTTTTAGGGTTTTGGTGTATTTTTCCCAAGTGTTTAAATTTCAAGATACATTCATTGATGAATGCATTTCACTTAATTGAAATTTTGTTGGGTTTCCTTTTATTCAAATTTTGTTCAAGTAGGGTTTTTGAAGTTTCCGTTTGGAATCAAAAAGTTTCTTTTCACCCTAAATTTCAACAATTAATTCTTTTGTTTATTTATTTTTCACATTTCAAAATTTGGAAAATTTTGGGATGTGACAAGACAATATCCTTCATATACTTTGAATAAGGAGGCAACTTAATAGCATCAGTCAAAGGAACTTGCAAGAATAAATGTTTCATCCACTCACAAAACTTGTTGTAGTGTTCCTCCTCCTTTGACTTGTGTTTCTTACCTGGAAAGGCATAGGTTTCTGCACCCAAGGTTCTCTCTCTTTACCATGTTTATTAGGAATAAAATCTTCCTTTGTGTACCTAGTGTTTTTAGTGTGCTTCTCAGGTTCTTCCTCACCTTCCTCCTTATCAGGAGACTCATTTTTATCATTACCACTCTCAGTTTCAGCATTAGAGACAGATATACTATTAGGATCTACAGCAGGTTCAAGTGGTTCCTCAACTATCTTATGTTTATTTTTCTTTCTCTTACGAGGACTACCACTATCTTCACCTTGTTGAGAATCCTGCTCAATTCTTTTAGGGTGTCCTTCAGGATATAAAGGGTCTTGAATAGCTATACCACTCTATTTCTAATTCCATAAGCATGTTTATATCCTAAAGCATTAACTAGCATATCCTTTTGTACCTTAGCAAGTTGATCAAGTTGAGTTTGAACCATTTGAAAGTGTATACAAAGCATTTTAATATCATTAGAAGTTCGTTCCACAATATCTTTCAACTCATGGATAGCTCTAGTGTTTTCCAATAAATGATTCAGAACTTGTTTATTTAAATACCCTTGTTTAACAATAAAAGTGTCAAGTTCCTCTAAACATTTTATCAGGAGGCTTACCATAAGGAATATCACCTTCATGAAAGTGTTGGAGAGAGTGTAACTCAATAGTAGATGAGTGGGGAATTGGCCTGCATAATTCTTCGATAGGAGGTAGATTCTTCACATCTTCAGCTCTAATACCTTTCTCCTTTAGACACTTCTTAGCTTCCTTCATCACTTCATCATTTAATGCAATAACTCCCCTCTTATTTGGTGTTGGTGTTGGAACTGGTTCAGGAGTAATAGGCTCAGGTGTATTTAGCTCAGTTGAAGTCCAATCATCATAATTCTTGCTTATCTTAGCCATTAATTCTTCAGCATATGCAGGAGTCCTTTTCCTGAAAACACAATCAGCAAAGCTATCTAGGTAGGTCCTAGAATCATCAGTCAGTCCATTATAATAAATATCAAGAATCTCATTCTTCGGCAATGGACATCCAGGATGTGCATGAATCAAGGCATAGAACCTTGTCCATGACTCGGGAAATTTCTCTTCTTCTCCCTGTTTAAAATTAAAAAGTCTCTGCAAAGCAGCATATCTAGCACTAGGAGAAAAATATTTCTGGAAGAAAGAAGCAATCAAGCAATGAGGGCTATCAATGGAACCATGAGGTAATCTATTAAACCAAGCCCTACCTTCTCCTTTTAGTGAAAAAGGGAAGATCTTAGAACAAAGTACTTGCGCCTCTTAAAATCATCGGAGAATAAAGCACTCATAGTAGAAAGCTCATTCATATGAGCCGTATCACTCTCATTTTTAGTCCCACAAAAAGGTTCTTTCTCAACAATATCTAAATAAGATAAATCAAGAGAGAAATCATAATCTTCATCTTTAATATCTATGGGAGAAGTGGCAAACTTAGGATCAGAGGACAACTTAGGAATAATTGTACGTCTAGCAAGGAGACTCTTAATAGCACTATTATCATGTGTGTTTTGGCACTCTTCAACAAAATCATCAGTGAACTCAATGTAACCATCATTAATATCATAACTCTCACTAGCCTTAGGTGAGCTAACAGGTGTAACAGTGTCTTCACTAGAAGTTTTGGTATTTCCTAGACTAGCCATAGTAGCATCTAGAAAAGGACCTAATGAACCACTCACATCAAGCACAGTAGAAGTAACATCATGAGTGTCAAAAGCAGTTTCAGACTCAGTAGTAGTAGCAGTGTGTGTAGCATTTGTATGTGGTGGTGGTGTAACAAGCTTACTTATAACAGACGGTGAATCAAGAGAAACAGAGGTGTTTAGGACTGTACCTCTTTTTGTAGTGGATGGTAAAATAGGAAACTTTCCATCACGAGACTTACCCATGATGAAAGGAGTAGCAGTGAACAATAATAGATCCAAGTGAACTTACAAATAAAGCTATGCTCCCCGGCAACGACGCCAGAAAATAGTCTTGATGACCCACAAGTATAGGGGATCGCAATAGTCTTCGCGGGTAGTATTACCCAATTTATTGATTCGACACAAGGGGAGCCAAAGAATACTTGCAAGCCTTAACAACTGAGTTGTCAATTCAGCTGCACCTGGAAATAGTTCTTGCTCACAGAAGTTTATCAGTAGCAATAGTTTGTAGTAGCAACAACAAAGCAACAGCAAAAGCAACAACAACAGTGAAACATGAGCAATAGTAACAGTAACGGTAATAGTATGATTCGACTGCGGTAGGCATAGGGATGGATGGACGGGCGTTGCATGGACGAGTCTAACATGTAACTTCAAGATCTAGGGCATTGCAGATAAATAATAACAAGCATCCAAGTACTAAACAATCCTAGTCATGTGCTCCAAATAGTCATACGTGCTCGCAATGAGAACTTGCACAACATCTTCTATCCAGGCAGCCCGTGGCAGCGGGGCCTCTAGGGAACTACTGGCAATTAAGGTGATCCTTTTAATAGAGCACTGGAGCAAAGCATTAACACTCCGTGGACACATGTGATCCTCACACCACAACCATCCCCTCCGGTTCTCCCAATTATTGTCACTTTGGGTCCTTTGGATCCGGACAATGATATGTGTACACAACTTGCAGATAAGATCACAAACAATACTATCATAACGATTCAATAATAAGTTCAGATCTGAGATCATGGCACTCGGGACCTAGTGACAAGCATTGAGAATAATAAGTTGCAACAAAGTCAAATAGAACTAATAGAGATACTAGGCACTATGCCCTAATAGATCTTATTCGATTACATCATAGAACTCATCCAATCCCTACCATCCCCAAGCCTACAGCGGGGGATTACTCACTCATGGATGAGGGAAACATCGGTGGTTGATGGAGATGCGTTGGTGATGACGATGGAGATGATCCTCTCCAAATTCCCCGTCCCGGCAGGGTGCCAGAATGGAGTTTCTGGATCCGAATCTTGGTTTCTGGTGGCGGCGGTGGAGCAGAACTCTTTCTAGAAAACTATCAAACCCCCCTCGGTTTTTAGGTCGAAAGGCAACTTATAGGCGCCGAGGGAGGCCGAGAGGGTGCCTGGGGTGGCTGCACCCCCTCTAGGCGCGGCCAGTGGTGGGCCCGCGCCTGGGGTGGGGGTGGGCCCCCTAGGCCTCCTCTCCGTATCTTCTTCTGGCTCCGTGGATCTTCTGGTGAAATATAATTTTTGTCATATTTTCCGGGATTTTTCCTGATAGTTCATTTTCTGCACAAAAACAAGACACCAAGGTAATTCTGCTAAAACAACGTCAGTCTGTGTTAGTTGTATCCAAATCACACAAGTTTAGAGAAGAAACAATAGCAAAGTGTTCGAGAAAGTGGATACGTTTTGTACGTATCACTACTACAAACTGTTGCTACTGATAAACATCTGTGAGCAAGAACTATTTTCAGGTGCAGCTGAATTGACAACTCAGTTGTTAAGGCTTGCAAGTATTCTTTGGCTCCCCTTGTGTCAAATCAATAAATTGGGTAATACTACCCTCGAAGACTGTTGCGATCCCCTATACTTGTGGGTCATCAAGACTATTTTCTGGCGCCGTTGCCGGTGAGCATAGCTTTATTTGTTAGTTCACTTGGATCTATTATTGTTCACTGCTACTCCTTTCATCATGGATAAGTCTCGTGATGGAAAGCTTCCTATTTTACCATCCACTACAAGAAGAGGTACAGTCCTAAACACCTCTTCTGCTCTTGATTCACCATCTGTTATAAGTAAGCTTGTTACACCACCACCACATACACATGGTACATACACTGCTACTACTGCTGAATCTAAAACTGCTTTTGATACTCATGATGTTACTTCTACTGTGTTTTATGCGAGTGGTTCATTAGGTCCTTTCCTAGATGCTACTATGGCTAGTCTAGGAAATATTGAAACTCCTAGTGAAGGCAATGTTACACCTATTAGCTCACCTAAGTCTAGAGAGAGATATGATATTAATGATGGTTATATTGAGTTTACTGATGAATGTATTAAAGAGTGCCGAAACACACATGGTGCTAGTGCTATTAAGAGTCTCCTTGCTAGACGTACAATTATTCCTAAACTGTCCTCTGATTCTAAGTTTGCCACCTCTCCCATAGATATTAAAGATGAAGATTATGATTTCTCTCTTGATTTATCTTATTTAGATATTGTTGAGAAAGAACCTTTTTGTGGGACTAAAAATGAGAGTGCTATGGCTCATATGAATGAGATTTCTACTACGAGTGCTTTATTCTCTGATGATTTTAAGATGCGCAAGTACTTTGTTACTAAGATCTCCCCTTTTTTACTAAAAGGATAAGCTAAGGCTTGGTTTAATAGGTTACCTCCTGGTTCCATTGATAGCCCTGATTGCTTGATTGCTTCTTTCTTCCAGAAATATTTTCCTCCCAGTGCTAGACATGCTGCTTTGCAGAGACTTTTTGATTTTAAACAGGGAGAAGAAGAGAAATTGCCTGAGTCATGGACAAGGTTCTATGCCTTGGTTCATGCACATCCTGGATGTCCATTACCTAAAAATGAGCTTCTTGATATTTATTATAATGGACTGACTGATGATTCTAGGACATACCTAGATAGCTTTGCTGATTGTGTTTTTAGCAAAAGAACTCCTACAGATGCTGAAGAATTAATGGCTAAAATAAGCAAGAATTATGATGATTGGACTTCAACTGAGCTAAATACACCTGAGCCTATTACTCCTGAACCAGTTGTGCCTGAACTAGTTCCAACACTAACACCAAAGAAGAGGGGAGTAATTGCATTAAATGATGAAGTGATGAAAGAAGCTAAGAAATGTCTAAAGAAGAAAGGTATTAGAGCTAAAGATGTGAAGAATCTACCTCCTATAGAAAAATTATGCAAGCCAATTCCCCACTCATCTACTATTGAGGTACACTCTCTCCACTTTGATGAAGGTGATATTCCATATGGTAAGCCTCCTGATCAATGCTTATAGGAACTTGACACATTTATAGTTTAACCAGGTAATTTTAATAAACAAGTTCAGAATCATTTATTGGAAAACTATAGAGCTATTAATGAGTTTAAAGATATTGTGGAAAGAACTTCTAATGATATTAAAATGCTTTGTAAACACTTTCAAATGGTTCAAACTCAAATTGATCAACTTGCTAAGGTATAAAAAGATATGCTAGTTAATGCCTCAGGAGATAAACATGCTTACGGAATTAGAACTAGGAGTGGGATAGCTACTCAAGATTATTTATATCCTGAAGGACACCCTAAAAGAATTGAGCAGGATTCTCAACAAGGTGAAAGTAGTGGTAGTCCTCATAAGAGAAAGAAAAATAAACACAAAATAGTTGAGGAACCACTTGAACCTTCTGTAGATCCTAATAGTATATCTGTCTATGATGCTAAAACTGAGAGTGGTAATGATAAAAATGATGCTCTTGAAAAGGAGGAAGTTGAGGAAGAACCTGAGAAGCACACTAAGAGCACTAGGTACACTAAGGAAGATTTTATTGCTAATAAACATGGTAAAGAGAGAACCTTGGGTGCAGAAACCTATGCCTTTTCCAGGTAAGAAACACAAGTCAAAGAAGGAAGAACACTACAACAAGTTTTGTGAGTGGATGAAGCCTTTATTTTTTCAAATTCCTTTGACTGATGTTATTAAGTTGCCCCCTTATTCAAAGTATATGAAGGATATTGTCTCTAATAAAAGGAAGATTCCTCATGAGGAGATTTCTACTTTGCTTGCTAATTATTCCTTCAATGATAAGGTTCCAAAGAAACTTGGTGATCTAGGTATACCAACTATTCCTTGCTCTATTAAGAATAATTATGTTAGAACTGCTTTATGTGATTTGGGAGCTCGAGTTAGTGTTATGCCTTTTTCTCTCTACAAGAGACTCCAGCTAGAAAATTTGATACCAACTGATATATCCTTGCAAATGGCTGATAAGTCAACTACTATTCCTGTTGGTATATGTGAGGATGTTCCTGTTCAACTGGCTCATAATTGCTTGGTTTTAACTGATTTTGTTGTGCTTGAAATGCCTGAAGATGATAATATGTCTATTATTCTTGGGAGACATTTTCTTAATACTGCAGGTGCTGTCATCAATTGCAATCAAGTAAAAGTAACATTTAATTTGGCAAAGAGCATACTGTGTATTTCCCCAAGAAGGTTGCTAAGAGCTATTGCCTGAATTCCATTGAAAATATTGAGAGCATCAAGGTTGGAGAAATATATTGTCCCATTCCACAAGAAAGTTTTGAAACTATTATGATTGGGAGTATTGCTATCAAGTTTGAGGTAACATAATCACCTTGTGGAATGCAAAGTTTTGTTCCCTATAAGATTGTTTTGGTAACAATACTTGATCAACCTTGTTAACAAAAGGATTTTAATGAACAAAACAATGTTTTCACTCTGGTTATACTTGCTCACTTTTACTTTTCCCCTTCCTAGTCTTTGCCTTTTCTCTTGTTAGCTTTGGTTTTGCTAGTTAATTGCTTGTTAGAATGTCTTATAACTTCTGTAGTTTGGTTTTGGTTTGCTTTTGCTTCTTCTAAAAAAATCTTTTCTGCGAGAAAATCAATTTTCATACCCTGAAAATTGGCCAAAAATAAAGTTTCCCGAAAAATCCTAGAAAATTCATAATAATTTTTTTCTCGAAAAAAGGGGCAGAGGGACACCTGGAGTGGCCCAGGGAGACCCCCAGGCCAGCACACCCCTGGGTGGCGCGGCCAGCCCCCAGGTGGCGCCTGGCCAGGGTGTGGCCCACCTGTGGCCCTCCAAAGTGCCTCCTCCCAGCCATCTTCTTTATCTCTCCCGAAAAACACCGAAAAACTTTCTCAAGCTTGAGTTCTTGCTGTTCTTGCTCCCGATTTTCGATCTCCTTGCTCAGCCCATCTTTGCTGCTGATTTTTGGAGGGATTGCTCCTTGGTATGTGCCTCCTCCGCTTGTCCAATTAGATTTGTGACTGGTAGATTGTATCTTGAGTATTTTGCTGCTATAGGTGTCAAGTTGTGTGAGCTTGCATGCTTGTTCTATGCTTAGAGATTACATTTTGATGCATGTGTAGCCCTCTAGCAAGTTCCTATAGTAGTTTCTCATTATTTATCAACATGGAAATCACTTGGTTTGATTTTTGTCTAAAATTTTTAGAAAGGAAGATGAGTGCATACCCACTGAATCAATATGATTTGATGGTACCCGATCTAATGAAAGTTCATCGTGAGGAAGGAGTCTTCCCTTACATATATCTATGCCATGAATTTATGAGAGCCGCGGGAATCCTCCGGGATTTCCAAACTATGATTACCAATGCAGGGTTGGAACACTTCGTTGAAGGGGAACCTCTTAAATATGTTAAGCTAACCATGGCTGTGGTGCAGGACTTTTGGTTTACTTGGTCTTCATCTAATCCCATGGTGCATTATAAAATATACAATATAGCTGTCGACCTGCCTTTTGCTGATTTCTGTGCAGCAATTAGAGTACCTCATTGGGGATCTTGTGAGAAGATCAAGGAGAGGCCCAAGTCACTTATGGATTTATATGCTGAAATTTGCCAAGGTTTCGACTTCTCAAAGAGAGTGGTAAAATTCGGATCATTCAGTTCCCATCCATTAGATATTTCGCCTATTTCATTACCAAGTGTGTTCTTGCTAGAAATATTGCTAGAAAGTTATCTTCTTTTGATCTTGCTTTTATCGCAGCTGCTTTGAATATGGATAGATCTTATAACCTAGGTGCTTTGATAGCTTACCTCTGCGGTGACCCAGCATAACACTTCATGTGTAGTACACTATAGTCGTTGACATGACATTCACAGAACACCGTTCCGTAAATATCACATCCCTCAGAGTGGTACAACAGAATTGCGGGTCCATATTACAAAAATACACACATTATTATTATTACAATACCGGAAGTTCAAGGCTTCCAAAAGATTCAACTTACAAACAAAATATAAAGTGTTTCAGCGGAATTTAAAAGTAGAAACTCCGAGTAGGAGTTGAGCTCAACAGCTTATTCTATAGAGTTCATGTTGCTCGGCTCCGTTGGTTACTACTAACTAGGGATACTTAGTTGGACTCGTTATCATCGACACCATAGCGGATTTCGTAATCCACTGCTTCAACACCTCTGGACAGATCGGGTTCCTTGTAAAACACATCTTCTTGACATTCGGATGCATACATTGGCACGTCTACGGGATCCTCAGAGTCTAAGCAAGGGATCAAAGGAAAGAATGAGTAACAACGTTACCCAACAAGTTCATTATATGCAAGGAGGGAAGTTTGATACTCTAACTACCACCTCGGATTATAAATCCTTGGCACTATGCAATTTTGTAAATCTTTCTTCAAAGATTGATTTTATTCAAAAAACTATGACAATCAGCCTTCACAGGTTGACCAGAACTTTCATGGAGTTCCTTTCCTGCCGCGTTCGCAGCTCCTTCCCGGAACAGGGAGTAACAAGTTACAATTCTTACACTCTGCAGAGGTGCGGTACTTTACCCATGAGAGATCAACTCCTTGTTGCACAACCGGGCATACTTTCCCGTCCACAATTCCATGATGTGGGGCCTAGTAGTTGGTCCAAGCCAATCACTGCCCCTTCGCGACCTCGCATGCCTCCTTGGTGTACACCATGCCCACATAATGAATCACGGCAATGGTTTGTACAAACCATTAGATACTAGAACTATCGTGGTACGATGAGGGTTCCCACCCATATGCTGCATATCCTCTACGAATTACCAATTAATATGCACGCTACGAGGATAACAGCCACGACCTGCACATCCGGCTTCATGCGAGAGGAAGAAGATACAGCTGACTTCTCTGTCCCATTCCAAATGTCATGGCTAACGCGTAATATATGGCGCTAGAATCACTGATGTTAGGGGTTATTAAGTCCCTACTTAATCATCATTGTTGCAAATAGAACCCTAAGTTCTATTTTTCCATTATATCACCACTTAAGATGATATCTATGATTTCTTTATTTGTGAAAATAATATTTTCTTTCTTTTATAATATATACAATATTTGATAAAGACTCTTCAAAGGACATGATCAAGTGATGAACTTGCCATGTGATGGCAAGGTAATGAAGTCTGATGCTTGCACTGGACCTTGACTTCTATGTCTACAAAAACATCATTATTGCCCGGTAAGGACAATATTTAAAGAAGCAAAATGATTATGCAAGTAATGTAATGCATCATTTAACTTGATATGCATTCTCCCCATTATTATAAAAAGTCTTTTTAATAATAAAGGATTTATAAATATTACTTTTTAATATTTATAACATATATTGAATTATTTTATTTTATTTCCCTTTTATTTGACTTTTATTGATTTAATAATTTTTTTAAGAATTATCACTTAAATATCAAAAAAAATTATTAAATATTTATTTAGTATTTTTCAAAAATACTACAATATTAATATATAATGAAAGTGATTTTTATTTATTGTTATCATCTTTCAATAATTTTGTAAAATTCCAGAAGGAAAATATAAATTACAAAATCCTTAATAAAATTTAAATGTCTAAAATTTTATATCTTATTTTATTTGGATGGTACAGATTATTGTGAATCCAAAAATATTTTACTTATAAATTTTGGACTTTTTTTAGAATTTAATTAAATTCAGGGGTATTTTGGTCTTTTCCTATTTATTAAAATAGGCCTTAAAAGATTTCTGGGCTGGCTAAATCTTATTGGGCCCTAGTGGCCCATTATACATAATCAAAAGAACCACCCCTAAAGGGTCTGGCCCATCCCAGCCCACTCCCCTGCTGCCTCTCTCCCTCGAGCTCATTCCTCTCCTCCTCTGACCTTGACCCCGTGGTTGGTGATGTCGCCGCCGGCGATTCCCGCCGTCGTGGACTATTCTGGTCGCCGCCGTGGTGCGGCAGGAGGTTGTCGACTACGCCCATCCTTTCTATCCAATTAGATTTGAGTATGGGGCTCATCTCCTGCGACGGATCGATGTCGTCCCGAACCCTAGGGTTTGGGGATTGGCGTGGATCCTGGTGCTGCCGCTGGTGTTGTGCGTTGTGGTGATGCTCCTCGCCTATATGCATGTTCATGGTCGCTGTCGTGGTGCCGTATGGGTTACAGCGCCCCTCCTGGGGTACTCCCCGTGCCGCCATGGACGTCGGCCACCTCTGCTTCCTCTTCTAGTCTTCAACGAGGACCTTTGGTGAGTTCTGTTCCTCTCCCCTAGTGCTCTCTATGCTTGCTGATCATATGCTATATGTTGGCAGTGTCCTCTCTGGTTACTGTCTTGTCCTAATTAAGATGATTTATTCCATTTAGGGTTCTTATCCTATGGTTGATCATATACTGGATGAATTAGATCATGTCTGGATGGTCTATAAGCATGCTAAATGATTATTAGCATGAGGCTTGTTGCTTGAGATGAACTATAATGGTTCTGGTGACTTATTAGATGATTTTATGCTTGGTTTGCATATGATTCAGATGGTATAGTTGCTTTTGAATCCATGCTTGGTAAAGTTAGTGGCTTGATAACTTTCCACTGTCATTTCTTGGTTTATGATCATGGTTATGGTGTGATGAAACCACTGTCTTAGTGTTGTTGGCTTGAGAATTTATGTGTGGTCATGATCTCAAACAGTGAATATTAACATAAGAATATCCTAATTATGATTCCTGTATTAACAGGAAAATGATTAGTAAGTTAATTGATTGAATCTGTGATGATTAAATCTTTATCCTGATTCATGTAGAATTGTTCTTGTGACACCATCTTGGTATGGCACACAAGATTGATTCTTATTCATTGATTGGGTTGGTTTATGCTTAAAACAATCTTGGCTTTAAAAGATAAGTAGATATGTTCTTTTCTAAAATCCCTAAGACCAATGATGTTGGTCTAAGACTTAGGGCTTTAGGCCTTATCTAGTTTATTCATATAGATAGTCCTGGTAGTGGTACCAGCTATTGTTTCTTGAATCAAATCTTGGAAAAAATGATAGTAGGCTTGATCATTATATGGATTCAAAAGATTAGCTTCTAAGGTGCTACCCTTATCTTAGGGATGTGCCTAGAAATTAAATCTTAGATATATTTGTGCTTGAATTGAAATATATAGCTTGACAACCAAATCAATGATGCTGTTCTGAGTTTTGGTTGGATCCTTGTACTTTGCTATTTGCTTTTAGTTTAAAATCTCAAGGATGGATTCACCCCACTTGGGTGTTTTCTGAGAGTTTGTTTTATAAAACAACACATGCTTCTGTCTAGATAATATGATTTGATCATGTGAGGGTTTTATGATTCTTACCATAAAAACTAATGATTATGGAGTTGGGTGATGATCTTGATCTGGTTTTGCTGAACTCCTGTGCTTGACCTTGAACTAGCCTGCTCCTCCTAGCTCTTGGACTTGATCTTGTTGTCCACCTGATCCTTTCCCCTCCTTATGTCACCATCCTGGTGATGAGATCTTGGATTTGGTTGGTTTGGTTGCTGGCTGTTGTACTTGGTTAGCTGCTGGCTGTTCTTGTGTGTAAGCAGTGAAGAGATACACTAGTGCCTCTCCACGGCTGTGTTGATGGTTTTGTGAGTGTGGGCTATGTTGTGAAGCTGACAGCACACCACATGCATTTAGTTGTGTGTCCTTCTTGTGTGCTTGCTGTGCACTTGTGGATATGCTTTGGACTTGAAAGTTACTTTGATCAGATTACTTTTACCTGGCTGGTGAACTTGCCCCTCCTTGCTGTCAATTTGACCCCTTTTTGGCTTAAAATTTATGAAAGATAAATTCTTTCATATTGGTGAAACTTGCCCCTTTTATAATTTCTCAATGATGAACTTGTTCAGTGCACCTCACTGACATGTCTGAGAGAAAAACAATTCTAACTCTAACCTTATTATTGTTTTGTTAGTGTTTGTCTTGCAGGTACAGATTTGAAGATGAAGATTTTAGTTTAGGTTTTATTTATAGAATGGTTAATGTAATCTTCTTATTCTTTTGTAATTTTCATTTTACTATTTTGTAATCTTCATTTGATTCTTCTGTAATAAATATTATATTATTATTAATAAAGAAATATTCTTATTCTATATTTATTTGCTATTGTGAAGCTGTTGAATAATTTCAATAAGTTATATTTTTGTAACTTATTGATTGAATGAAAATATGAAATAAATTTTCATATTCTTAATTGTTTTCTTTAGATAAAGTTTGAGTTAAAATAATTAACTCTTAATTTACAAGATTCAAATCTTATTCCCAATTCATTTGAATTATAATTCAAACACTCAAGTTTAAAATTCAAACTCATTTCCCAAAACACATAATTCCTCAGAGATCATATCAAAGTCTATAGGAATCATCCTTTAAGACTAAACCTAATCTCAAAGTATGAAAGAAACCTTGATCACTTAAGGTTTTTATTTGGCGAAAATTTTACCCACATTTTCACAGATGAATGCATGCAACATTCCAAATTCCTAAATCTACCCTTCGTTAGTTCATAAATGCTGGGATGTTACACTGTCTTACCACTAACCGCGAGAAGGGCGGAATTTGTGGAGGTCTCATCGCCTCTAGGTTGCTAGCTTTCCATGGTTTAGAGCCTCACCATTCAGATTATCGGTTCCCCGTAGAGAGGCTTGATCTTGATTCCATGGTTCAGCATAATTTTGTTTCTTTAGGGGCTACCGTGAGAAGTTTACCGTATGAATTATATTTTGTCAAGCGTGGTTGGACAGGGGTAGGACTGACAAAATAGTTTATTTTCCTGCACCTGTTTTGTTTAATTTTGATAACAGGCAAGGATAGTCTCTCACGGAGGAGGAGTTTGCCACATACATGGCGGAGCTCTCCCAGCAAGAGGATAATGTTGGAGAGGATGCCGAAGATTATTCGGTTCAGCCCTCCAACTTGGGAGAGTCTTCATACCAGCAGCCCTCCTATGATTGGGGCGCGTCTTCTTCTTCATCGCAAGCGCCTGACTATGATCATTCCTATGATGACCCACCAGCTTGGAGTTACTACCCACGCTATTGAGCCCCACTTAGGCCAAAAGCCTAAGCTTGGGGAAGGTATAACGACATCACACTCATCTATATATCATGTTCGTCAGTTCTTTGTATATCCATTGTTCGCTTTCTTTTTGGTTTTTGTTCCTGCTTTCCCAAAACACAAAAATACCAAACATATTTTTGTTGTTTCTCTTGGTTTGTTTATTTGCTTTTTTAGATTTGGTTTGCCTTAAAGAAAAATCCAAAAAGATTTTGCTTTGCTTGTTTTTTCTTTGTTTGCTTTCTTTAAAAATTCGAAAACACCAAAAATATTTGTTGTTCTTCTTTGGTTTTATGAGTTCTTTGCAGGGTTCAGCCATCCTTAGTGGAGTTTGGTTTCATGTTATTATTCAAGCCACACAAGTGAAGGGCAATAATGAAGATTAAGACAGCTTGAGGTGTGGTAAGAGGCTGGTAACGAACTCTATTTGTTTTCATTTTTGTACATATACTCATCGTGGTGAGCATGCTTAGTCTGTTCATGTAAGGTGTATGTGGATGCTTAGTAGTTCTTGCTTTCTTGTGATTAGCTCCAGCTTGCTAATAGTTTGTAGCATGTCATATGAATGTTTGCTTGCATCGTTTTATTCATAACTTGGTATGATATTGTGGTATCCTTCTCTGAATGTTTCATGAGAATCGACTTGGCACATGCTCACGCATGCATATGACTAAATAATAGTCAGTAAGCCTCGATGATTTATTTTGCCTCAGAGTTCTTGTATCACTTTCTTGCCATAGTTAGTCCTGTTTTGTTGCAAGCATGATTATGACAATTATTGCTCTCTCGTTTGTCGCTTCCTCTCTATTGCTGGTCTTCACTTGCATTGAGTATGAGCTCTACTTGTGCATCCAACTCCCCAAAATCAATATTGCCAACAGTGTCCACCATACCTACCTATTGGCATCATTTGCTAATTCAGTGCATATTCATTATGCCTTGTTTTCTTCCAAATAAAATGTTTGTCTGTTTTGATAAAGTTAGTTAGTAAAGCTCTCACGAACTTGATGGCACACTTTATTACTTGCACTTAATAATTCTGAACCATTGTGACTGTCCATGAAAGTTATATGCTTGCAAATTATAGGCTGGGAGTTAGCAGAACCGTGCTGTCATGGGGAACGCTTTCAACACTTATGGATACATATCCAGTTGATACCATGTGCTTTTGTTTGCGGATGTCGTCAGTGTGAAATAAAAGGGGAGCTTGTGAGTTCATGGAGTTATATATATATATATATATGTGTGTTAGAGAAACGCCTGGGCCACTAGCCTAAGCCATGCCTAATCATGGTGGAAACTTGCAGCATACCATAATGAGCAATCTGTGAAGCATTCTCAATAAAAACCTATGCAAATAGCAAATAAAAAGATCGCTGAGATGCTCATTGTCTGCTTGCCTTGTCATTTTCATCACGGGATAGCTCCTGTATCATGTGCAAGGGGTACCCCATTGGCGGTTCTCTATGATATGCATGTATCTATAATGACAAGAACTTACAGGTAACTAAAGTTGAGTAGCATGAGGAGCGGCCCTCATACTCAAGGGACATGGGATTTCCAGTTTATGGTCTGTCAAGCATATAACTCATATTGGACCCCACTTTCACCTTAACCATATGAAGATGCCTATGATAGGGGCAATGAGAGCTCAAAGCTAATGAGTACCTTACTTTTAGCATTTGGAAGCCTTTCAAACTTTGCAAAACCTTTTCACTTCCTTGTTGAGTCACCACTTATTCTATGAGCACCTTCTTGAGAGCATAGTTGTCATTCTTGTGTTTGTCTCAAAACTTGGTTAATTATGTCATGACTTTGATGCTTGTATCTCTAATATCTTTACTTCTAGTCTTCACTTGAACTTCAGAGGTGCCTTGGTATTTATATTGTGCTCTACAAACAAAGGCAAGCGAGATACCAATCTATCATGCCTTTTTATGAGCATTGCAATGTTGCTTATGTTTATGTTTCATGCTACTTATTATTATTGAGTTGGTTTTTCTTCATAGCTTGCAATGACTATTGAGTAGACTTAGTTGCATACTTATTATTATGAATGGTTTAAGTATCTACTCCTGTGCTGAGAATATTTACATCATATGAAGCAAATGTGTTCGTGAAAGTTCTTTTATCGCACTCAGTTTTCAACTGAATTGCTTGAGGACAAGCAATAAGCTAAGCTTGGGGGGAGTTGATACGTCCAAAACGTATCTACTTTCCCGAACACTTTTGCTATTGTTTCTCCTCTAAACTTGTGTGATTTGGATACAACTAACACGGATTGACGATGTTTTCAGCAGAATTACCTTGGTGTCTAGTTTTTGTGCAGAAAATCAACTAACAGGAAAAATCCAGGAAAATATGCCAAAAATCCTATTTCACCAGAAGATCCATGGAGTCAGAGTACGATACGGAGTGGAGCCCTGGGGGGCCCACACCCCCTGCCGCGCGGGTGGGACTAGCCCGCGCCTGGGGGGTGCGGTCACCTCAGGCACCCCCTCGGCCTCCCTCTTCGCCTATAAGAAGCCTTCTGACCTAAAAACCATGGGGGGTTCGTCGTTTTTCCAGAAGGAGTTCTGCTGCGCCGCCACCACCAGAAGCCGCGATTCAGAACCAGAAACTCCGTTCTGGCACCCTGCCGGGACGGGGAATTTGGGGAGGATCATCGCCATCGTCAGCACCAACGCCTCTCCATCAACCATCAATTTTTCCCTCATCTATGAGTGAGTAATCCCCCGATGTAGGCTATGGGGATGGTAGGGATTGGATGAGTTATATCATGTAATCGAATAAGATTGTTAGGGCATGGTGCCTAGTATCTCTATTAGTGCTTTGTTGCAACTTGTTGTGCTTAATGCCTGTCACTAGGGCCCGAGTGCCATGATCTCAGATATGAACTTATTATTGAATCATTATGATAGTATTGTTTGTGATCTTATTTGCAAGTTGTGTACACATATCATTGTTCGGATCCAAAGGCCCCGAAGTGACAGAAATTGGGATAACCGGAGGGGATGGATGTGATGTGAGGATCACATGTATTCACGGAGTGTTAATGCTTTGCTCCGGTGTTCTATTAAAAGGAGCACCTTAATTGCCATTAGTTCCCTTGAGGCCCCGCTGCAACAGGCTGGCAGGACAAAAGATGTTGTGCAAGTTCTCATTGCGAGAACGCATGACTATATATGGAGCACATGCCTATGTTTGTTTAGTACTTGGATGCTTATTCTTATTTATCTGCAATTGACCTAGATCTTGAAGTTACATGTTTAGACTCGTCCATGCAATGCCCGTCCATGCATCCCTATGCCTAACACGCTCATATCCTATTGTTTGCTACTACTGTTACTATTGCTCCTATTTTGCTGCTGTTGTTGTTTTGCTGTTACTACTACAAACTATTGCTACTGATAAACTTCTGTGAGCAAGAACTATTTCCAGGTGCAGCTGAATTGACAACTCAGTTGTTAAGGCTTGCAAGTATTCTTTGGCTCCCCTTGTGTTAAATCAATAAATTGGGTAATACTACACTCGAAGACTGTTGTGATTCCCTATACTTGTGGGTCATCAAGACGCTCTAAGAACAACACAACAGTGCATGAAACAATAAAAATGAAGTGTCTATAAAGAGACCTGAGATTTTTATTGATGAAGAAGGGGATGCCTTGGACATCCCCAAGCTTTGACGTTTGTACCTCTTGAATATTTATTGGGGTAACACAGGGTGGCATCCCCAAGCTTGAGCGTTTTGCCATTCCTCATCTCATTACATCATTCTTCCCCTACACTTGAAAATATCCTTCATACAAAACTTCACACAATCTTCATTAGCAACATTTAGTGCATTCAAAAGAATAAACCTTTGTGTTTTGTTGTAAAACAAGGAAAACTTGCATTAGAACACATGCTACCGTATCAATTCCTTTTAAAAATCTCAAGTGATCAAGGAGAACTCAAAGAGAAACCAAATAAGAAGCAAATGAAAATAATGGTAGAAATCTGTCAAAACACACCAGCAGGTAAAAATCGATTTTTTCGAAGAACTTATGTTGCTCAAATCGAAAAGTGTTGAACTAACGAAAGTTAGATAACAACCTGGGGAATTTACTCAGGAAATTACAGCTCAATCCGACATACAGATATTTGTCACGAATTTGTACAGTGAAGCACTAAAATCTGTTTCGGGATAGCAACTTCCCCAAATCTTACTTCTCTCTCATTAGAGGTTATTCTTGACACAGAAACCACACAAAAAGTATAAGGAGAGGTTATAATAGAAGTAATAACTTTCGAGACTCAATAAAAGAAAATCCTAATGAAATTTGGGTCATCTCCCAATTAGTACGTTTCTTTAACGCCTTTAAGTTAGGAATTGATAGTTTGAGAAGATGCTCACATAAGAAATATGAATTGAAGTAAAAGAGAGCATAAAAAAGAAAATTAAAAATACCTTTAAGTCTAACCGACTTCCTATGCATAGGAATCTTGTAAGCAAATAAATTCAGAAAGAACAAAGTGACAGGCATAGGAAGATAAAACGAGAGTAACTTCAAAACTTTCAGCACATACAGAGGTGTTTCAGTATCATGAAAAATTCTACAACCATATTTTACTCTCTCATAATAATTTTCAGTAGCCTCATGAATAAACTCAACAATATAACTATCACATAAAACATGCTTTTCATGATCTACAAACACATAATTTCTATCAAGCTAAAAAATAGTGGGATTAAAACCTTCAAAGCCACTTTTAACAATTTTATAACAAGATGACTGATCATTATTAAGAGGTATGGGGTTCCAATATAAAGTCAAGACCCCTCCAATCTCATTTTCAATAGTAGTGCAATTAATATTATCAACCAATATATGACCATCATCTAGAGCTTTATCATAAACATTTTCTAAACAAAACTCTTTAGTACCATGCATTTCAAAGTCAGGCACAAATAAAGGATTATCATAGATAACAGGAGCATAATTATTATCACAAGTTTTACCCATAGTATATATTTCAAAAGAATCCACAGGAACATAACATTCATCCTCCTTTGGTAAGCATGGGGGACAAGCAAATAATGTAAGGGATGAAGAGTTACTCTCATTAAAAGGTAGACCTAGGTAGCTAATCCATTCATCCTCCTTTTGTTCATCACTCTCTTCCTCTTTTTCATCTAATGAACTTTCAGGTTCAGCAATTTCTTCTTCCATAATCTCCTGCAAGGCATTAGTCTCTTTCGTTTGTGGAAAGTATCTATTAATATATTCAAGAATATAGCCATTTTCTTCCTTGTAATTATCAAAGCAAAATTTAATTATATCATAAACCTCATATTCATAGGGTGAATCATCAGTATTTTCAAGCAAACTAGCAAGTTCAAATGCCCCTTCCAAGCAATAAATTCTTTAATTTGTTCCACATCATAAAAGTCATAATTTGCCTTAACATAAGAAGATATTGTAACATTAGAATTATACTCACATTGAAAAGGGAGGTGTTTATACCTCCTACAGCAACAAGCTTTATCAAACCAATAAGTAACATTATAAGTAGAGCACACATTTCTAGCAATGGTATACAATTTATCAATTTGTTCCCATAAGTGTTCCCCTTTTTGTGACAAGCGGTGTTCCTTATAATAATATTTTTGTTCTTCCGTGAACCCACCTTGCCAATAAGATCTAGTTTCAAAGAAACCAACCATTGATAGAAAGCATGACAAAGCAAGGCAATAACATACCAACAACTATAGTAGGAACTAATTTTTTGTGTGTTTTTGATAAGAAAAAGCAAACAAAACAAAACTAATTTTTTTTTGTAATTTTTGAAAGAAATAACCAAGAAAAACAAAGCAAAAGGAACTAAGAAAAACAAAAACAAATAAAGAGAGAGGTTGTGAGAGACTCCCCTTGTGAAGTTGTCCTTAACTCCCCCGCAACGGCGCCAGAAAATATCTTGATGCGGCTCAGTTGTAGAGCTTTGTTGGGAGACCCCAAGAGGAAGGTATGATGAGCACAGCGGCAAATTTTCCCTCAGTTATGAAACCAAGGTTATCGAACCAGTAGGAGCAAGGAAACAACTCCAAGGTGTTGCTTGTAACTTGGAATCCTGCACAACACAAACTCAAGACTTTGCCCCAACTTACAGTGAGGTTGTCAATTTCACTGGTTTGCTGAAAATAAAGGATTAAACATATAGTGTAGACGGTAATGATTGCTTGTAGAAAGTAAATGGTAACAGTAGATGATGTAACAATGGTAAATATTGGACCGGGGTCCACAGTTCACTAGAGGTGTTCTCCTTAAGATAAATAACATAACATGCTGGGTGAACAAATTACAGCGGGGCAATTGACAGGAACTGAGCAAGGAATAACAATGCAAATACTAGACACTCATGATTCGTATGAGATTTGATTGGGCATTACAACAATATACATAGACCGCCATCCAACTACATCTATGACTAATAATCCACCTTCAGGTTATCGTCCGAACCCCCTCCAGTATTAAGTTGCAAGCAACGGATAATTGCATTAAGCAATGTGTGTAAAGTAAAAAATACAATTGTTCCATGAACAAAAGATTGTTGTTTTCTCCCTAGTAGCACCAGCACATCTATAATCTTAGCGATTTCTGTCACTTCTCCAGATTCAATAGAGGCATGAACCCACTATCGAGCATAAATACTCCCTCTTGGAGTCACTAGCATCTACTTGGACAAGATAGCTACTAGAAACGGAGAGCATGCAAGATCTCTAACAACACAGACATGATAGAATCAATAATCAATAAGACATGATAGAATCAATAATCAATCTGACATAGTATCTCAATATCCATCAGATCCTAGCAAACACAACATGTATGATTACAAATAGATGATCTTGATCATGAACGGAGCTCACCAGATCTAAACATGATAGCACAAAGGAGGAGAAACAACCATCTAGCTACTGTATGCACCCATAGTCCAAGGGTGAACTACTCACGCATCATACCGGAGGCTGGCATGGTGATGAACAAGGCCTCCGGGATGATCTCTCCCCTCCTATAGGGTGCCGGGAAGAGCTTAAGATCCCCCCGATCTAGGGACGATGGTGGCGACGGCTATAGACTGTTTTGTCGAGATCTGATCGGGTTCTTAGGGTTTTGGCATTGGGGGGCTTTTATAGGCGAAGAGGCGAGGCAGGGGGCACCCAAGGTGCCCACACCAGGTGGTGGCGCACCCTAGGGGAGGCCCGCACCACCCTAGGATGTGGCGGCCTCGTGGCCCTCCTTCGGCCGCCCTTCGGTCTTTGTGTTCTCCTCGGTGAAATATTTACTTTGGCTTTTTTCACGTCCAATTCCGAGAATATTTCCTTACTAGCTTTTCTGAAGCCGAAAACAGCAGAAAACAGGCAACTGGCACTGCAACATCTTGTTAATAGGTTAGTCCCAGAAAATGTATAAAAACACCTCAAAGTATATGTAGCATCCCAATTGTCTAACAATTGTAATGCTACTTGGTTTAGTAATATAATGGCTACTTCATATATATGATTTTTGCATCATAATTATATCATGCTCATGTCATCATGCCACCTTGCATTTGAGCATCACATAAAACCCTTTTTGTTTTGGTTCTTCTCTCATATGCATTGTTAATTGTATTTGCCTCTTGATATTGTATTTGGTTATTGATATATTGTTTAAATGCCCAAGTTGAGTTGGGGGCATATCTTTTACTCCACTCCACTACCCTTTCTTTCACCACCTTATAATTCCACCATCCCATTATCCATGAGCTTGTATTTTATTTTCTTTTGGTATTTAATCTAGCTCATGGGAGATAGGGTGGATCCAATTCTACAAATTCTTTTGTTTGGCCTTTATTCCATCTTTTGGGAATGCATAAGAATAATGCCATGCTAATAATATTGTTTTCACAAGAATAAGCATGGCATTAATTATTTTGCATGGGCCATGCAAGTACCACCACATTCTAGTCTTTTGGGTTTTTTATTTGAATCTTTGAGTGGATCATCTCCCATCTCTCTCTCTACCCCTCTTCATGCTTGATCTTTTTGGTTCATGGCAAAACCCTACCCCATGACCTACCCCTCCATGCCGAAGCATCAACCCCAACCCCTACCACACCTCTCTGTCTCTCCTCTCCCTGCCAAGCTGGTCCCACCTGGCCACCCTCCCTACACCAGCCTAACCACCCCAGCTACCTACCCCAACCCTAACAAAAACCCTAACCCGAGGCTACCCTACCCTAGCCCGAGCCTCCCCTCTCCTCTCTCTTTCTCTTCTCTCTGCCTTGCGTGTTCCACCCGAACCTGACCTACCTCCCCTCTTCCTGGCCCACCTGCCTGCCTCCGCTCCGCCCAGCTCGAGCCCCAGCCAGCACGTGAGGAGGTAGGAGGAAAATGTGGCACCGAACCACCTTTATCTACCCTCCCCTGCCACGGCTGCTCCTCCTCTCTCCCCCTCCTTTTCCTCCTCCCCCACAGCACCTCTGCCTTCTCCCAGATCCACCCCAGGGCCTTGCCCTCTCCCCTCTCTTCTCCTCTGACACCATCTACCCCATCGCCGGCCACCGTCGGTCTCCACCATACCCCGTCGAACCAGGAGGCGTAGGCGAGCAGGAGGTTGTCAGCGAGGTCGGGGATGTCCTCTGCAGCAGCCCTGTACACGCCGTCGCGGAGGAGAAGCACCAGGGACGAAGATCACCGCCGCCACCGACGCGAAACCCTAATTCCACCGGCGCCAGCCTCGTCGTCGATCCGCTGCTCCCCAAGCCGATCCAACGCCACCAAGAGCCCCGCGGTGAGCCTCTCTCCCTCCCTGACATGTTTCGCCTCGCTGTCGTCGTCTAGCTCCGCTGCTTGTTCCGTCGAACACTCTGTGCGCGCCGTCGGCCACTGGCGTTCGCTCATCACCGCGCTGCGATATGACCTATCTAGCCGCCAGCCGCCCTCCTGTCACCTTCCGAACGCCTACCGCACCGGCTCGCACCCCCAGCGCGCACCTGCACATCCCCGGATCGAATCCCCACTCCGCGCGGTCGATCACCGACCTGTCCGCGCGTTTGCGGGAAGATCTACAGGGCCTGTTGCCACTTTCCACTTAGCCCCCTTTTTGTTTTTTTTCCTAAACCCGCGATCCCTCCAAGCCCCACTGTCAGCCTCTCCGGCCGTTTTGCGGATAAGCCCCCCTAGTTCCATAGCCTCAGCCTGCGCTCCCTCGGATCTGCCGCGTGTCACGCCCCGGCTGGCGAGCCCGCGTGTGGGTCCGCGTGTACTCCGGCCCCATCTGTCACCCTCTGTGGCTAGAAAGCCCCGCAGTGAGAAAGGGTTTTCCGCGCGCTGTGTCGCCCAGTCAGCACCTGGCCCACTTGTCTGTGTCTTTGGCTAGGTTTGTCTGAGTAACAAAAGTTTCTGTTCTTTGCTGTTTTAAATTAAAACTTTTCAAATTTGTTTTAAATTCAAATTCAAATCTGTTATAAAATAACTTTTAAAATATAAATCCAAATTAAACATGTAATATATGTTTTTGAATCAGAAAAATGTGAGGAATTCAAATATGCCATTCAAAATATATTTAGAACACTTAAAATTTCGAGTTGTTTAAAATTACAATAAAATGCCCTTTTTCTTAATTATTTAATAACTTTTGTTTTATAACTCCAAATTTAACAAATGATGTGTCTAAAATGATCAGCTCAGCGAGACCTTTCTGTTTATGCATTCCATGTTCTGAATTGCAGCATGCATCATATAAATATAAAGTATATAGCAACTTATTTGAGTACAAAATATGATTAAAACTCCATAAAATGCTTATTTCTCGAATTCCACACCTCACCCATGCCATGCTACTTTATTGCCATGCAAATTGTGCATCATTCATCATGGCATGATTGTTTGCTTGTCGCATTTTATTCATATGCTTGTACACTTTATTTATGTTGGCCCTTGTTTGTTTGGTTCTTCTTCGAATAGACGCTGAGCAAGGGATATATCAAGAAACCCAGGAGCACTACCCAGATCCGTCCCTCGCTTCAACTGAGCTGCCAGGCAAGCACTACCACATGCTTACATACATATAGTACCTATTGCCTCTATCTTATTCTTGCATCATTGAGTCACGATTGCATTAAACTGAATCCCAAGTACTGCATAGCCTTTATTTTTAAAACCCCACCGAAGCTTGTTCCTCCATCCCATGAGCCATTACTACAGGAGTTGTTTGAGCCATGCGAGTCGTAGAACAGCATGTGTAGGGTATGTGAGTGTCTGATGGATAACGATGTACCTAAACAACTTAACCTGAGTAGTAATGGGATAACTAATGAAAGTGGCACCGGGGAGCAATATCTGCTATTTGGTTTTTCATGCTCACTTGTGTCCCGTAGGACCCCGAGTACTTGATTCCTGTTCCTTGAATATTCGCGCTATCCACATCCGGGAGGCCTATGGACCCCCCTGAGCCAGAGCTTGATTCATTCTTATTTCTTGGGCCCACAAAGTAGTTTGGGGCTTTATTACTATCCTGTACTTATGCCATGCTTTACTGCTTTATTTAAGATTGTGCGAGGAGCACCTGTACTGTTTAGGTAAGCGGAGTGTTTTCGCGGTATCGACAAGCCCAGTCACACTTTCGGGTTCCCAGTCGTTTACAGCCATTGACGCAAACCTTGAGTCCGTCTCGGAGCCGGCCAACTTCGTTGCGGGTAGCTTAATGGGGTGGCCCCCTGAAATAATTCTGAATCCTGTGATCGCTTTGTCGTGACTGCCTCATTGGGTTTTGATTTGGTTTTTCCGAGGTTGATCGAGTGTGTGTTGCTATTTGTGCACCCCTGCAGGGTAAAACTTTCTGAAAGCCGTGTCCGCGGTTATGGACGACTTGGAGCACAGTTTCTCGATCATAGACAAGTATAACTAAAGTACCGCTTTTAATTTGACTAAGTACCTGACTAGTAAATAGTGCAACACTCATGGAATGGATAATAAAACTGCCAACGGATGGGGGGGTTGTTCGTCCGCTTCCTCGTTGGTAAGCGAGGAGGAGGATGGATCTGTTAATATTACCGTTATAACTGTTGTTATTAATTCACGGACATCCGTCTATCTTTGGTTAGGCGGATGGTTAGCGAGTATCTATAGAATTGTTAGGTATTATCTTTTGCTGCAATTGCGTCACCCCAGGTTGTGTCCCCTTTAGAGGCATAAAGACTTGCTGAGTACCCCTAGGGTCTCACACGATAAATTGTTTGATTCAGATGAACAGGTAAGCTCGCAAGATGGATACTGGGTGGAGGAGACGGACGATGTGGGCAACGATCACTCGGTGTAGAGATTCCGAGAACGGGGATCCGTGAGATCTGTGGGCGGGATGTGTTTATTTATGGGGCATCTTATGCCGATTTGCTTCTTATCCGTACTCGGATCTTGTTTTCCGCTTCCGCCTGATACTCTGATGTTTGATGTATGAGGAGATATCCTAAACTATTATATCTATCTAGGATATTTGGATCTTGCCGTATGGCGTTGCAATATTTCTATTTATTTTAGATGGAATGGCTCTGAGGACTATTGTATGGTGGCTTGCATACATACTCATTTATGTATGTAGTTGATCCCTTCGCCTGCCGATTACGCCGCTCGTTCTTGTCCCGATGTTTGGAAATGGTTAGGATGGCCGAAAGGTCTACCTGTGAGTGGCATTTGGGCCCCACCGTACTATTTTAACCATTTCCGCTCATCCAGGCTTGTAACTAAGAGCGTAATTCACCGAGGTAGTTACAATTGGTATCAGAGCCATCCCCGCCCTTCAGGGTCTCAGCCAAATGGTCGTTGTCAGTCTAGCAAATATTTTGGTAGCTATGTATACTAGGGAAAAACAAAACGCGAGAGTAGGACTGCTTCCACTTTTCTTCTTACCCACCCACCCACCCTTTTCTGGTAAGGAAGTGTAACGTTTTCAATCCTCTTCTTAAAATTCAAACTAGGATTCACGTGTTCTGGGTTCCGTAGTACCATAGGTTGTGTGTGTGTGTGTGTAATTCCTTGTCTATCTGTTGCATCCAACATGTTATCTTTAATCTGCCTTTGGTTATCAACTGTTGGTACATTCCATACCGACAGGCTTTGGCAAACCGACGCGATCTATCTGATTCGTTGTATACCGCCGCGATCTGTCCTACTCTTTGTTATCCGACGTTATCTTGTTTGGGGTGTTCGTTTCCGTAGTTACTAATCTTTAGGTTCATCGTGAGAAGAAGGTGTTGGGATATGTGTTCTACTTATTCATGTGCGGAGTAATGATTTGAGTGCGGGATGGAGTCGCGACCATACCACTACTTTTACCATTCGCTCTTGTATATTGAATTGGTAGAGTTACTAATCTTGATTCGTTAAGTGATTTTGCGCATCTATTGGTATTTTAATGCCGAAATTTGCGGAAATTTTTTCTTTGATAGTTGTGTACCACACTCCTTTTCAGTCGTGTGCGATATGCTTAATATCTTAGAGGTGCTTTGAACTTTGTTGATATTTTAATATCATCTTAGTAAATTGTATCCTTTAATATTGGTTAATTCCATCTTGGTACTATTTTGGATTATTATTATTCTCCATTATAGTACTGACTTGAGTTTTATATCAATCACAGGATGGCACCACCACGCCGTTCTGAGGAGGACATACAACCTGAACTGGGGGCCGCATTGTCAAGCATCGCCAATGCCTTGGTAGCAATGCAGCAGAACCAGCAGCGTTTTGAAGAAAGTGTCAGGAGGAATGAGTTTGTTCCGCTACCTCCACCTCCCAAGCGAGGAGACATCAAAAGCTTCCTGAAGTTCAACCCACGCCAATTTGATGTGTCCGATCAACCACTTGATGCTGATGATTGGTTGCGTGAGATGTCAAGGTTACTGGTGACTGCTGATGTTCCTGAGCAAGAATGGGTAAAATGTGCCACTCACCTTCTGAAGGGAGATGCAGCTCTGTGGTGGGAGAATTACCTGAAGGCAAACTGCACTGGTTTTCAGCCTACTTGGGGACAGTTCACTGGAGCTTTCAAAGAGCAGTATCTGTCAGAAATTGTCATGGAGAGGATGAAGGAAGTGTTTCTCAACCTCAAGCAGGGCAATGACAATGTCAATACCTACATCAGGAACTTCATGAACCTTTCTCGTTATGGTGGCGATGAGATCTCTGATGACAAGAAGAAGCAAAAGAGGTTCCGACAAGGGCTCAATGCATCGACTAAATATGCAATCACACATGCAAGGCCGGCGTCTTTTCTGGAACTTCAGCATACATCTCTGCAGGAAGAAGCAAGTAGGCAAGTGTTCGAGGAGTCAAAGAAACACCACCGTGATGCAGCAAGCTCTTCAGCTATGTCAACTCCTTCTAAGCGTCGTGTTTTGGTTCCTAACACCCCACCGTCGCTCCCGGCTCCACCAAGACCTTCAAGCTACGCGGCAAGGCCACCAAACTTCCTCACTGCTGCTCCCAGGGGCTACAACCACCACTACCCTGGAGCACCTGGCGGAGTCCCTGGCTACGTTGCTCCACGTCCACCTGGTGCTTGTTACACTTGTGGAAACTCTGGGCATCAACACTGGAACTGTCCGATGAACAACAAAGCTCTTCCTCCACCACCTCCGAGACCTGCGGCAAGCTCTCCTTTGGTTCGTGCACCACCACCTCAGGCTCTCAACATCAACACCAAGCCAGGGTCTATTGTTGCTCGTGCCAACTGTGTCAACGCCGCTCAAGCTGAGCATGCACCTGGAGTTGTGATGGGTATGCTTTCCGTTAACTCAGTCCCTGCACGAGTTTTGTTTGATTCTGGTGCATCGCATTCTTTTGTTTCTCACAAATTTGCGAATGAGAATGAGTTAGCTATGGATCCTCTCCTTAAGCGGTTAATGGTCCTTTCTCCTGGAGCAACAATGGCAGCTTCAAAAATCAGCCATGTCAATCGAATTGAGATTGGTGGCTCTTCGTTCTCGGCGTCCTTAATTGTTCTGGGCAATTCTGACATTGATGTCATCTTGGGCATGGATTGGTTGACAGCAAATGCAGCTGTGATTGATTGTGCTGAATGCTCGGTTTCTCTGAAACTTTCTGAAGGCCATACAGTCTATTCTCCAAGCCTGACTCCTGCTATTCAGCTTTTCTCTTTGGCGGCTCTGAATGATGATGCTATGGAAGCTATTCAGAGTGTTCCGGTGGTCTGTGAGTTCCCAGATGTCTTTCCTGAAGAGTTGCCAGGTATGCCTCCGGATCGTGAGGTTGAGTTTGTAATTGAGCTTGAACCTGGAACGGCTCCTATCTCCAAGCGGCCTTATAAAATGGGTCCTGCTGAGTTGGCTGAACTCAAACGTCAGCTTGATGAACAAGAGAAGTTGGGTTTCATTCAACACAGTACTTCTTCTTGGGGTAGCCCAACCCTCTTTGTGAAGAAGCGAGACAAGACTGATAGACTTTGTGTTGACTATCGGGCTCTCAATGCTAAAACCATCAAGAATAAATATCCCCTTCCGTGGATTAATGATCTCTTCGATCAGCTAGCTGGAGCTGTGGTATTCTCTAAGCTTGACTTGAGAAGTGGTTATCACCAAATCAAGATTCGCAAGGAAGATGTTCCTAAAACAGCTTTCACCGCCCGCTATGGCCTGTATGAGTACACGGTCATGTCTTTCGGTCTCACCAACGCACCTGCCACCTTCTCGAGGCTTATGAACTCGGTTTTCATGGAGTATCTTGATAAGTTCGTTGTGGTCTATCTGGATGACATCCTAGTCTATTCTAAGTCAAAGGAAGAACATGAAGAACACCTTCGGTGTGTCCTAAACTAGCTTCGTGAGAACCGCCTTTATGCAAAGTTCTCCAAATGTGAGTTTTGGCTGCCTCAAGTAACCTATCTTGGTCACGACATCTCTGCCAAGGGCATTGCCGTCAACCCGGAAACTGTAAAGACAATTGTTGACTGGCTTCCTCCTGTAAATGTCAAAGAAGTCCGGAGCTTCCTTGGTTTGGCTAGTTATTGCCGTCGCTTCGTTCAGAACTTTTCGAAGATAGCGAAGCCTCTTACCGATCTCCTCAAGAAAGGCAAGAAATACCTTTGGACTCCTGCATGTCAAGCAAGCTTTGAGACACTCAAAGAGAAGCTCACTTCCACACCAGTCTTGGTTCCTCCGGATACATCCAAGCCTTTCCAGATATTCTGTGACGCATCTTTGCAAGGATTGGGTGCGGTCCTTATGCAAGAAAAACAAGTTGTTGCTTATGCCTCTCGACAGTTGAAGACGCATGAGATCAACTATCCTACACATGACCTCGAACTCGCAGCAGTTGTCTTTGCTTTGAAAGTATGGAGGCATTACTTGCTGGGCAACCATTGTGAAATCTTTTCTGATCACAAGAGTTTGAAGTATATCTTCACTCAGCCTGATCTCAACCTTCGTCAGAGGAGATGGATTGAAGCAATCAATGATTTTGATTTGACCATCAACTACACTCCGGGCAAAGCTAATGTCATGGCCGATGCTCTCAGCCGCAAAGCTTATGTCAACAACCTCATGATGGAAGAACAACAACCTCTCTTGTGCGAGGAATTCCGTCAGCTCAACCTTGAAATTGTTGAACAAGGGTATCTTCTGAACCTTCTGGCAACACCTCTCTTGGAAGAAAAGGTTCGCTCCTTTCAACTTGGCGATCCGTACACCAGAAAGATCATCTCCAAACTTCAGCTTCCGAAGTATGAGTCCTTCCACGTCGATGACCAAGGCACGCTTTTCTTTGAACACCGGATGTTTGTTCCGAACTACCCAGGTTTGAGAGAGCAAGTCCTCAAGGAGGCGCATGATTCTGTTCTTTCTATCCACCCTTGCAGCACAAAGATGTACATGGACTTGAAAACACAATATTGGTGGCCGGGATTGAAACGATATTGTGCCAAGTATGTCTCGGAGTGTGATGTCTGCCGCAGAGTTAAAGCTGTACATCAGAAGCCTTCCGGTCTTCTACAACCATTGAAACCCCCGGAATGGAAATGGGAGAAAGTAGAGATGGACTTCATCACTGGTTTTCCAAGGTCGCAGAAGGGCAACAATGCAATCTTTGTTGTCATTGACAGGCTTTCTAAAGTGGCCCACTTCTTTCCCGTCAAGGAAACAATTTCTGCAATTCAGTTGGCTGAGCTCTATATCAACAGAATTGTTTCTCTGTATGGGGTTCCTCTTGAGATCAGCTCAGACCTTGGAAGCATCTTCACTTCCAAGTTCTGGGAAAGTTTCCAAAATGCTTTGGGAACAAAATTGAACTTCAGCACAGCTTACCACCCTCAGTCGCAAGGACAAGTTGAAAGGATCAATCAGATTCTGGAGGATATGCTCCGTGCTTGCGTCATCTCTTTTGGCATGAAGTGGGAAGAATGTCTTCCTTATGCTGAATTCTCTTACAACAATAGCTTCCAGAAAAGTCTAAAGATGGCACCATTTGAGGCTCTCTATGGTCGCAAATGCAGAACTCCGATTGGTTGGTCGGGTGCAGGAGAAAGAATATTGTTTGGCCCCGACATTGTAACTCAAGCGGAGGAGAAGGTTCACATCATTCTTAAAAATCTGAAGATTGCTCAAAGTCGCCAGAAGAGCAATTATGACAGAAAGCACACGGACATGGAGTATGTCCCTGGTGATCTCGTTTACCTTCGTGTCACTCCCATGAGAGGCACGCACCGCTTTGGTATCAAAGGAAAGCTGGCTCCTAGATACATCGGTCCATTCAAAATTCGTGGAAGAAGAGGAGAAGTTGCTTATGCCCTTGAGCTCCTGGAAAAACTCAAGGTCCATGATGTTTTCCACATCTCTCAACTCAAGAAGTGCTTCAAGGATCCCGGCAGGACCGTGGACCATGAGCTTATCAATCTCCAAGAAGACCTATCTTATCAAGAACACCCCACAAAAATCCTTGAAGTCGCAGAAAGAAGGACTCACAACAAGTCCATCAAGTTCTGCAAGGTGCAGTGGTCGCACCATTCTGTTGATGAAGCCACTTGGGAACGTGAAGATGAGCTCCGTGCCAAGTTTCCTACCCTCTTTGTGTCTTCGTCTTCTTCCTAGAATCTCGGGGCGAGATTCCTGTTTAGTGGGGGAGAGTTGTAGCATCCCAATTGTCTAACAATTGTAATGCTACTTGGTTTAGTAATATAATGGCTACTTCATATATATGATTGTTGCATCATAATTATATCATGCTCATGTCATCATGCCACCTTGCATTTGAGCATCACATAAAACCCTTTTTGTTTTGGTTCTTCTCTCATATGCATTGTTAATTGTATTTGTCTCTTGATATTGTATTTGGTTATTGATATATTGTTTAAATGCCCAAGTTGAGTTGGGGGCATATCTTTTACTCCACTCCACTACCCTTTCTTTCACCACCTTATAATTCCACCATCCCATTATCCATGAGCTTGTATTTTATTTTCTTTTGGTATTTAATCTAGCTCATGGGAGATAGGGTGGATCCAATTCTACAAATTCTTTTGTTTGGCCTTTATTCCATCTTTTGGGAATGCATAAGAATAATGCCATGCTAATAATATTGTTTTCACAAGAATAAGCATGGCATTAATTATTTTGCATGGGCCATGCAAGTACCACCACATTCTAGTCTTTTGGGTTTTTTATTTGAATCTTTGAGTGGATCATCTCCCATCTCTCTCTCTCTACCCCTCTTCATGCTTGATATTTTTGGTTCATGGCAAAACCCTACCCCATGACCTACCCCTCCATGCCGAAGCATCAACCCCAACCCCTACCACACCTCTCTGTCTCTCCTCTCCCTGCCAAGCTGGTCCCACCTGGCCACCCTCCCTACACCAGCCTAACCACCCCAGCTACCTACCCCAACCCTAACAAAAACCCTAACCCGAGGCTACCCTACCCTAGCCCGAGCCTCCCCTCTCCTCTCTCTTTCTCTTCTCTCTGCCTTGCGTGTTCCACCCGAACCTGACCTACCTCCCCTCTTCCTGGCCCACCTGCCTGCCTCCGCTCCGCCCAGCTCGAGCCCCAGCCAGCACGTGAGGAGGTAGGAGGAAAAGGTGGCACCGAACCACCTTTATCTACCCTCCCCTGCCACGGCTGCTCCTCCTCTCTCCCCCTCCTTTTCCTCCTCCCCCACGGCACCTCTGCCTTCTCCCAGATCCACCCCAGGGCCTTGCCCTCTCCCCTCTCTTCTCCTCTGACACCATCTACCCCATCGCCGGCCACCGTCGGTCTCCACCATACCCCGTCGAACCAGGAGGCGTAGGCGAGCAGGAGGTTGTCGGCGAGGTCGGGGAGGTCCTTTGCAGCAGCCCTGTACACGCCGTCGAGGAGGAGAAGCACCAGGGCCGAAGATCACCGCCGCCACCGACGCGAAACCCTAATTCCACCGGCGCCAGCCTCGTCGTCGATCCGCTGCTCCCCAAGCCGATCCAACGCCACCAAGAGCCCCGCGGTGAGCCTCTCTCCCTCCCTGACATGTTTCGCCTCGCTGTCGTCGTCTAGCTCCGCCACTTGTTCCGTCGAACACTCTGCGCGCGCCGTCGGCCACTGGCGTTCGCTCATCACCGCGCCGCGATATGACCTATCTAGCCGCCAGCCGCCCTCCTGTCACCTTCCGAACGCCTACCGCACCGGCTCGCACCCCCAGCGCGCACCTGCACATCCCCGGATCGAATCCCCACTCCGTGCGGTCGATCACCGACCTGTCCGCGCGTTTGGCGGAAGATCTACAGGGCCTGTTGCCACTTTCCACTTAGCCCCCTTTTTGTTTTTTTTCCTAAACCCGCGATCCCTCCAAGCCCCACTGTCAGCCTCTTCGGCCGTTTTGCGGATAAGCCCCCTAGTTCCACAGCCTCAGCTCGTGCTCCCTCGGATCTGCCGCGTGTCACGCCCCGGCTGGCGCGCCCGCGTGTGGGTCCGCGTGTACTCCGGCCCCATCTGTCACCCTCTGTGGCTAGAAAGCCCCGCGGTGAGAAAGGGTTTTCCGCGCGCTGTGTCGCCCAGTCAGCACCTGGACCACTTGTCTGTGTCTTTGGCTAGGTTTGTCTGAGTAACAAAAGTTTCTGTTCTTTGCTGTTTTAAATTAAAACTTTTCAAATTTGTTTTAAATTCAAATTCAAATCTGTTATAAAATAAATTTTAAAATATAAATCCAAATTAAACATGTAATATATGTTTTTGAATCAGAAAAATGTGAGGAATTCAAATATGCCATTCAAAATATATTTAGAACACTTAAAATTTCGAGTTGTTTAAAATTACAATAAAATGCCCTTTTTCTTAATTATTTAATAACTTTTGTTTTATAACTCCAAATTTAACAAATGATATGTCTAAAATGATCAGCTCGACGAGACCTTTCTGTTTATGCATTTCATGTTCTGAATTGCAGCATGCATGATATAAATATAAAGTATACAGCAACTTATTTGAGTACAAAATATGATTAAAACTCCATAAAATGCTTATTTCTCGAATTCCACACCTCACCCATGCCATGCTACTTTATTGCCATGCAAATTGTGCATCATTCATCATGGCATGATTGTTTGCTTGTCGCATTTTATTCATATGCTTGTGCACTTTATTTATGTTGGCCCTTGTTTGTTTGGTTCTTCTTCGAATAGACGCTGAGCAAGGGATATATCAAGAAACCCAGGAGCACTACCCAGATCCGTCCCTCGCTTCAACTGAGCTGCTAGGCAAGCACTACCACATGCTTGCATACATATAGTACCTATTGCCTCTATCTTATTCTTGCATCATTGAGTCGCGATTGCATTAAACTGAATCCCAAGTACTGCATAGCCTTTATTTTTAAAACCCCACCGAAGCTTGTTCCTCCATCCCATGAGCCATTACTACAGGAGTTGTTTGAGCCATGCGAGTCGTAGAACAGCATGTGTAGGGTATGTGAGTGTCTGATGGATAACGAGGTACCTAAACAACTTAACCTGAGTAGTAATGGGATAACTAATGAAAGTGGCACCGGGGAGCAATATCTGCTATTTGGTTTTCATGCTCACTTGTGTCCCGTAGGACCCCGAGTACTTGATTCCTGTTCCTTGAATATTCGCGCTATCCACATCCGGGAGGCCTATGGACCCCCCCTGAGCCAGAGCTTGATTCATTCTTATTTCTTGGGGCCACAAAGTAGTTTGGGGCTTTATTACTATCCTGTACTTATGCCATGCTTTACTGCTTTATTTAAGATTGTGCGAGGAGCACCTGTACTGTTTAGGTAAGCGGAGTGTTTTCGCGGTATCGACAAGCCCAGTCACACTTTCGGGTTCCCAGTCGTTTACAGCCATTGACGCAAACCTTGAGTCCGTCTCGGAGCCGGCCAACTTCGTTGCGGGTAGCTTAATGGGGTGGCCCCTGAAATAATTCTGAATCCTGTGATCGCTTTGTCGTGACTGCCTCGTTGGGTTTTGATTTGGTTTTTCCGAGGTTGATCGAGTGTGTGTTGCTATTTGTGCACCCCTGCAGGGTAAAACTTTCTGAAAGCCGTGTCCGCGGTTATGGACGACTTGGAGCACAGTTTCTCGATCATAGACAAGTATAACTAAAGTACCGCTTTTAATTTGACTAAGTACCTAACTAGTAAATAGTGCAACACTCATGGAATGGATAATAAAACTGCCAACGGATGGGGGGGTTGTTCGTCCGCTTCCTCGTTGGTAAGCGAGGAGGAGGATGGATCTGTTAATATTACCGTTATAACTGTTGTTATTAATTCACGGACATCCGTCTATCTTTGGTTAGGCGGATGGTTAGCGAGTATCTATAGAATTGTTAGGTATTATCTTTTGCTGCAATTGCGTCACCCCAGGTTGTGTCCCCTTTAGAGGCATAAAGACTTGCTGAGTACCCCTAGGGTCTCACACGATAAATTGTTTGATTCAGATGAACAGGTAAGCTCGCAAGATGGATACTGGGTGGAGGAGACGGACGATGTGGGCAACGATCACTCGGTGTAGAGATTCCGGGAACGGGGATCCGTGAGATCTGTGGGCGGGATGTGTTTATTTATGGGGCATCTTATGCCGATTTGCTTCTTATCCGTACTCGGATCTTGTTTTCCGCTTCCGCCTGATACTCTGATGTTTGATGTATAAGGAGATATCCTAAACTATTATATCTATCTAGGATATTTGGATCTTGCCGTATGGCGTTGCAATATTTCTATTTCTTTTAGATGGAATGGCTCTGAGGACTGTTGTATGGTGGCTTGCATACATACTCATTTGTGTATGTAGTTGATCCCTTCGCCTGCCGATTACGCCGCTCGTTCTTGTCCCGATGTTTGGAAATGGTTAGGACGGCCGAAAGGTCTACCTGTGAGTGGCATTTGGGCCCCACCGTACTATTTTAACCATTTCCGCTCATCCAGGCTTGTAACTAAGAGCGTAATTCACCGAGGTAGTTACAGTATAGACAAAGGAAAGCAAAGTTGATACTAAACAAGCATGGAACATCACAAATTATAGATACATTTACGACGTATCAAGGTCCAGCGTCAACACATTGTCCCAATATTGGCATTAAGAAGTGACAATGGCTCCGAATTCAAGAACTACACTTTAAATGAACTTATAAGTGAAGAGGGGATAAGACATCAATATTCCGCTGCGTACACCCCTCAACAAAATGGTGTAGCCAAGAGGAATAACCGTACTTTGATGGATATGGATAGATCTATGTTGGCTGAATTCAAGTCACCATACAACTTATGGGCTGAAGCCATATCTAGCGCATGTCACTCATCAAATCGGCTACCTCCGCAAAATTTTGGACAAAACGCCATATGAGATACTTACCGTAACAATCCCAACATATCATATTTATGGGTATTCGGTTTAAGTGTTTCTTTCTTATCAAAGGAGTTCGTTTTTCTAAATTTGAGTCTAAGTCTTTAGAAGGTATTTTTGTTGGTTTTGGTAACGAATCCCATACTTATAGAGTCTACAATAGCTCTCCGAAACTGTTGTAGAATCTTGTAGTGTGGAATTCGATGAAAATTATGGATCCCATGTGGGGCAAGTTGATGTTTGTGATGCAGATGTTGAAATACCCCAAGATGCCATAAGAAGAATGGGAGTGTGATTTTTCCTCCCCATTGAGGAACCCCTTGTGGCGGATTGGGAAGGACAATGCTCTACTCAAGTGGAGCCCTCATCTACACAAGATCAACAAGCTCCTCCTGCTGGAGAAACTACTGCACCAACACCACAACCTCCTGAAGATCAGTTTTCTAGGACGGACTATCCGCCCCCTCCAAGGGGAAGACTATCCGACCCTGGCACTCCAACAAGCACCAGGGGCAATCAGAACGAACATGAAGATGCTGAAAATCCCATGCCGGATTATCCGGCCCCTACCAGGGGCAGATTATCTGGGCCTGGCACTCCAACTCATGACAGGGACAACCAAGAAGAGCAAACTGAAGCAGAAACTCCCAGGACGGATTATCCGACCCCACCTAGGGGTGGATTATCCGGCCCTGAAGCTCCAGAACAGCAGCAACCTCCTGTTATGAATGTAGATCAAGATCAAGGGCAACGTTCTTCATCTCCAATTCACACTAATCAAGTTGTTGATGAAGGACAAGGTAGTGGTCAAGACGAGATTCCAAATGTTGAAGCAACTCCTCCAAGAAACAATAAGGAAATTGAATCTCGTCGCAAAACTCGTGTTGAAAGGAACCTTGAGTTAAGGGGCCATACTCTTGACAAGGTTGTAGGTGATCTAAGAAGAAGAGTGTCCACTAGAAGAGAACTTGCTAGATTATGTGATCATCAAGCTCATATATCAATGGTGGAACCAAAGAAGGTCTTTGATGCTCTTGAAGATCAAGATTGGGTGGGTGCAATGCATGAAGAACTAAGTAACTTCAAGCGTAACAAGGTATGGAAGCTCGTAGAAAAACCCAAAGAGTGTCGCAATGTTATCGGCACAAAGTGGATTTTGAAGAACAAGCAAGATGAAAATGACATTGTTGTAAGGAATAAGGCAAGGCTAGTGGCCCAAGGATTCTCTAAAGTGGAAGGCATCGATTTTGGTGAAACTTATGCTCCTGTGGCTCGACTTGAGTCCATTCATATCCTCCTTGCTTATGCTGCTCATCATAATTTTAAATTACAGCAAATGGATGTTAAGAGTGTATTTCTTAATGGTCCTATACATGAGTTGGTATATGTCAAGCAACCCCCGGGTTTTGAGGATCCAAAGTTTCCGAACCATGTCTACAAACTTGATAAGGCGCTCTATGGCCTTAAACAAGCCCCACGTGCGTGGTATGAGCACCTTAGAGAGATTTTGTTAGACCGTAGATTCGAAGTTGGGAAAATTGATCCCACTCTTTTTACTAATAAGGTTAACGGGGAGCTTTTTGTATGCCAAATATATATAGACGACATCATTTTTGTCTCTACTAATCAAGCTTTTAATGATGACTTTCAAAGCTTACGACTGACAGGTTTGAGATGTCTATGATGGGAGAATTAAGGTTCTTTCTTGGATTTGAGATAAAGCAACTTAGAGAGGGAACCTTTATTAATTAAGCAAAATACATCCAAGACATGCTCAAGAGGTTCAATATGACGGATCTAAATGGCGTTGCTACTCCAATGCAAACCAAATGTCATCTCAAGCTTAATCTAACGAGTAAAGATGTGGACCAAAAGGTATACCGATCCATGACCGGCTCTCTCCTTTACCTCTGCGCATCTAGACCCGACATCATGTTGAGTGTAGGAGTGTGTGCAAGGTATCAAGCCACTCCTAAATAAAGCCACTTAGTGGCGGTCAAGAGAATCTACAGATATTTGGTTAATTCCCCAAATTTTGGTCTATGGTATCCCAAAGGATCTAGTTTCTCTCTATGTGGCTATACTGATTCAGATTGGGCTGGTGACAAGGATGATCGAAAATCTACTTTTGGTGCATGTCAATTCTTGGGCAGGTCTCTAGTGTGTTGGTCTTCAAAGAAATAAAATTGTATATCTCTCTCAACCGCCGAAGCTGAATATGTTGCTGCTGCAAGTGCTTGTACGCAATTATTATGGACGAGGCAAACTTTAAAGGAATATGGTGTCAATTGTGACAAACTGCCTCTTTTATGCGACAATGATAGTGCTATTAAAATTGCTTACAATCTGGTGCAACATACAAGGAAAAAACATATTGAGATTCGCAATCATTTTATTCGGGATCATGTTGCTCGTGGTGATATTGCCCTATCTTTTGGGAGCACGAAGAACCAACTTGCTGATATTTTCAAGAAGCCACTTGATGAAGCAAGTTTTGGTTATTTGAGGAATGAGCTAAATATCGTAGATTAAAGGAGCTTGGCTTGACTACCCCTTGCATAATCACTTGCACTTCCCCATGTATTTGGTTTAGATGCGGGCATAGACATAGGGGGAGTGTGGTCCTAATTGACTGGGCTAACCCTCCCCCCATAATGCTGAATGCAAGAAAAATCATTTCCCTTAATATCATTTTGTGATATGTGGGTCATCGATGAGCATTGGTTTTAAACTCAAGATACATTTTCGCGGTGTCATGCCATGCGCTCCAACATGGTGGCTTCGGCCACCACCCTCTTCTTTGCAAAGAGTTGGGTTTTTATTGGCTCTCTTTTTGGATTTTATTGCTTATCTTCTGTTCTTTTTGGAACCACACCCAATCTTGTCTTTTAGCAAGGTTGGATGTGTAGTACCATCTAAGTTTGTTGCTCTAAACCCAAGCCTTTTTCTTATCCCGTGCCATATTTTCTTGCACACAAGTCCCCTGTATACTTGCTAGGGTTTTTGTTTGGAGAGCTCCGGCCTGAATCTGTGTTTACAGAATATTCAGAGAGGGGTCGGACTATCCGTCCCAATGCGGCGGGGGGGGGTATGTATTTTAAGGGCCAGGGGTCGGGGAGGGCTCAAACAGACCAGTCCTTCCTCCCCCACCCCGTGTCTTGCCCCCAGCCTCCGCTAGAGCCTCCGCCCCTCCCCGAAGTCGATTCGATTACCGGATTCTCCGGGCTCCCCCCGAATCTTATTCCCAGCACCTCTGGGTATCTTCTCCTCCTAGATTTTCCTCCAATGAGTGAGGGTAACTCCCTCATCCATCTCTTGTGTATGGAAATTTTTGTTCTTGGTGGAAACTCGTTGTAGAAGATACTATGTGTTTCCCTTGCATGTTAGATTCTGTAGTATTGCAACCCTAGGGCCTGATCTGCATTGCCATGGTGAATCTGGGTGGAAACCTAAAATTTTCACACGGGGCGGATTATCCGCCCCTGGCATGGCCGGATAATCCGGTCTGGAGGTTCACTGCCTATTTGGTTTTATCTCAGATTCTCCTAGTGTGCATCATTGGACCGTGGGTAATTTTCCTACTGTATCTACCATTCCTCTTGGACTTGTGTGTATGATTATCCCCATGCTACCTATCTATTGCTTCTCACAGGTGGTTCCAGTGCTCCCAAGACCTACAAGCGTCGTCCCCGTGCCCGTTATATCAGGCATAACAAAGACGACAAGCTTGTTGACGAGACTGAAATCCGTAGGTCACAAAGAGAGGCTGAACGGATGGCCGAGGCAGCTAGAAAAGCCAAGAAGACCACCTCTCGCAAGGGCAAGGGCAAGAAGGCACGTGCCAACTACAAGGCCATGGACATAGTTGAGTACTCTGCTATTCGCCACATTGATTATTATGCTGAGGCTGACAGTGATGGTCCTCCGGAGGATAGTATGTTTTGGTGCCCTCACTTCAGGTACATTCATGATGATGTTTATGCTACTCTCAAGATACACCCTATGCATCCTCTAAATTTTACTCAGGCACAATCCAAGTCAAGACTTCGAGAGGCTTTGGACGTGACTGGCAGAATGGGGCTGCACCATCTTATGACTTTGCAATGCAGCCATGACTTCTAGGTTGTGAAACAATTCTTCTCGACACTTGTGATTTGCGAAGATGAGCTTCGCACCATGAAATGGATGACTGGGACCACTATGATTCAGTCAGACTTCCGCATCTTTGGCCAGGTCCTTGGCTACGCTTTCCATGGTCGTGACACAGCTTCTGGCCACCGCATCATTTCTCCTATCAAGCCCAGCAAGGATAGTGCTCTCGCTCCATGCCTGACTCTCGATGGTGTTGCTGATACTTTTGCTAGACTATCTCCTTTATATGTAGTTCTTGTTGGTTTGTTCCGTGACAACATTGCTCCAAGCTGGGGCAATAATGATAAGATTCGTGGTCACTTGGTGCCCCTACTTGATTTTTCCCATGAATGTGCCACGAATACCGTGTCATCTACATGGTACAAGTTGGATGTCATGGATTATATCTACCATGATATGACATATGCTATGTTCAACATGATCTCCATCCCTTTTATCCCTATATTATGATGCTTATCAAGCGCATGCTTCCACATTAGGAGTTTGGTAGCAATTTGGATGGAGTGCACAAGGCCAAGAAGATATACAACAAGGCACAGAAGACCTCTCATCCTTCCTCTGCTCCTAAGACTTTCATGCGTGATGCACGGGCTAGTGGTCGTAGGCCCGTGGTGTCTCCTATGGCCCGTGAGGTCAAGCAGCTCAACTGGTTTCAACGGAACATTCTTTGCATGGGCGTCGACACTCACAAGGGCCAGTATGAGGCCTACCAGTAGCGCCATGAGATGGCCCACACCCAATAGTTGATTCTCCACCATGTGTCTGGGGCGTCTGGCCATCCTCCTCCTCCTACTGCTCTAGAACAATATGCTCAATGGAACACCTTAGGGATTAACTATGGAGAGCTCGAGAGTCACCTGTTTCCTGCACCGCCAAGGGCGCCTACTCCTCCAGCTGCTGATGATGATGAGTATGATGAAGAGGAAGAGGAAGGGTATGGGGACGACTACGAAGACGACGGGAAGGACTACGACGAGTGATCTCTTGGGGCTCTAGAATCGCTCTCCTTCCTTTTTGGCATTTCGATGCCAAAGGGGGAGAAGTAGTTCTATTTAGGTCTCGGATTTGCATGGGTCGGGCGCAAGCATTTGCCTTTTATCATTCGTTTTCTTTATCGGTTGCTTGTGCCCTTTAGTGTTGAACTTCTATTTGTGCTTGGTTTTGTATGAGACTATGCCATGTGTGAAATTATCTGTGTGGAATTCTGTGTGGAAATCTGGATTTCTGGATTTATCTATGTGAAACTATATGTATGGAATTCTGGATTAACTATGGAGTTTGGAATTATCTTGATGTCATATGGAATCCTCGAATCATATATTGCTGCATCAAAATGGTGGGATGATTTCAAGGCCTAATATTCTCACTTATTATATTGGCTTATTCACATCCCGGTGGTATGAAATGTTTTTCCTAACTCATCTTTATTATAGCCATCAATCTTATGAAATTGGCTTGATCCTTAGTGTGTGCATTTGTATTCAAATGCAAGTTATTGATATGCACACATTTAGGGGGAGCCTCTTTCATTTCTTGAAGATGATCTAAGCAGGTTTTATTGCAAATCCTAGTATTGTCATCTAACACCAAAAAGGGGGAGATTGAAAGAACATTTCATGATCCCCAGAGTTTTGTGTGTTAGATAACAATACCAAGGATTATTTAATGTGTGTTGAAGTGCTTCAGATCTTAACAATATCAAAAGGAGCCTAAAAGTGTTTTTGGGGGCCAGATAATTCGCCCCTGCCAGGGGCCGGATAACCCACTCCCCCAATCACACAGGGCGCAAGGGCGCGACTCTCTGTGTGGGGGCGGAATATCTCCCGGATTGTCCGGCCATGGCCAGAGTTTTTGCCCAGGCCGGGTAATCCGCCCCTCAAAGGGGCCGGATAATCCACCCCCAGGGAGTTGTGATACGTCGGAAATGTATCTATAATTTTTTATGTTCCATGCTTGTTTAGTATCTACTTTGCTTTGCTTTGTCCACACTTTGAGGTGATTTTCTTATGTTTTCTGGTACTAACCTATTAACAAGTTGCCACAGTGCCAGTTGCCTGTTTTCTGCTATTTTTGGTTCCAGAAAAGCTAGTAAGGAAATATTCTCGGAATTGGACGGGATAAAAGCCAAAGTCAATATTTCACCAAGGAGAACACGGAGTCCAGAGGAGAGACGGCAGGACGCCACAGGGTGGCCACACCCCCTAGGCACGGCCTAGGGTGGGCCCGCGCCTGGGCAGGGTGTGGCCCCCCTGGCTGCCTCCCAGCCTCACCTCTTCGCCTATAAGAATCCCCCGACGCCTAAACCCTAAGTACCCGATCAATATTCCACGAAACCGTCTGTAGCCGCTGCCAATATCGTCCCTAGATCTAGGAGGATCTGAATCTCTTCTCAGCACCCTGCCAGAGAGGAGATAATCCCGGAGGCCTTCTTCTTCATCATGCCAGCCTCCGGTATGAAGCGTGAGTAGTTCCACCTTGGACTACGGGTCCATGTAGTAGATAGATGGTTGTATCTCCTCCTTGTGCTTTCATGTCTAGATCTTGTGAGCTCCATTCATGATCAAGATCTAATCTATTTGTAATCATGCATGTTGTGTTTGTGGGGATTCGATGGATATTGAGATTACTATGTCAGACTTATTAATGGTTTTGTCTTATTTATTCTATCATGTCTGTCTTGTTTGTGATATTGCATGCTCTTCGTTGTTAGTAGCTATCTTGGCCAACTAGTTGCTAGTGACTCCAAGAGGGGGTATTTATGCTCGATAGTGGATTCATGCCTCTACTTAATCAAGGGAAGTGACAGAAATCTCTACGGTTGTAGATGTGATGTTGCCACTAGGGAGAAACCAACGGTCTCTTGTTCATGGAACAAGTGGATTGTTTACCTTACACACTTTGCTTAAAGCAGTTGTCTGTTGCTTGCAACTTAATACTAGAGGGTGTTCGGATGATAACCTGAAGGTGGACTTCTAGTCATAGATGCAGTTGGATGGTGGTCTATATATATTGTTGTATTGCCCGATCGAATCTCATAGGATATTTTTGTCTAGTATTGCATTGTTATTTCTTGCTCAGTCCTGTCAATTTCCCTGCTGTAATTTGTTTACCCAGCATGCTATGTTTGTTTATCTAAGGATAACACCTCTAGTGAACTATGGACTCTGGTCCAATCTTTACCATTGATACATCTTCCACTCTTACTGTTTACTTGCTGCAAACCATCATCACCTTCCACACCATATAGTCAATCCTTTGTTACAGCAACCAGTGAGATTAACAACCTCACTGTTAGTTGGGGAAAAGTCTTGAGTTTGTGTTGTGCAGGTTTCCACGTTGCTTGCAGCACCTTTGAGGCGTTTTCTTCCTCCTACTGGTTCTATAACCCCGGTTTCTTACTGAGGGAAAACTTGTTGTTGTGCTGCATCATACCTTGCTCTTGGGGGTTTCCCAGCGGGGCGTCAACACGCATCAAGACTTTCTGGCGCCGTTGCCGGGGAGGCTAAGGACATCTTCACAAAGGGAGTCCTCCTAAACCTTTCTCTTTACTTTGTTTCTAGTTTGCTTAGTTTCTTTTGCTTGGTTTTGTTTGCCTCTTTTTATCAAAAACTCCAAAAAAATTAGTTTAGTTTTGTTTGCTTTCTCTTATCAAAAACACAAAAAAATTTGTTCCTGCTCTAGTTCCTGGTGTTGTTTTTGGCTTGCTCCACTTTTGCCAAAATGAACTCTGCTGAGAACACCAAGTTGTGTGACTTCACTAGCGCAAACAACAATGATTCCTCAGCACTCCTATTTCTCCACCTACTCCTGATGCTACCTTTTATGAAATTAAGCCTGCTTTGTTGAATATTGTGATGAGAGAGCAATTTTCTGGTGTTAGTTCTAATGATGCTGCTGCCCATCTCAATAGCTTTGTTGAAATTTGTGAGATGCAAAAGTATAAGGATGTAGATGGAGATATTATTAAGCTCAAGCTGTTTCCTTTCTCCTTGAGAGGAAAAGCTAAAGAATGGTTGCTATCCTTGCCTAGAAATATTATTGATTCTTGGATTAAGTGCAAGGATGCTTTTATTGGAAAATACTACCCTCCTGCTAAGATTATATCTATGAGAAGTGATATTATGAAATTTAAACAACTTGATAATGAACATGTTGCTCAAGCTTGGAAAAGAATGAAATCTTTGGTTAAGAATTGTCCCACTCATGGACTCACTGCTTGGATGATTATCCAGACTTTTTATGCAGGTTTGAACTTATCTTCAAGAAACCTGTTGGATTCAGCTGTTGGAGGTACCTTTATGAGCATCACTTTGGGTGCTGCAACAAAACTTCTTGATAATATGATGGTCAACTATTCTGAGTGGCCCAATGAGAGAGCTCTACATGGTAATAAGGTAAATTCTGTTGAAGAAACTGCCTCTTTGAGTGACAATATTGATGTTATTATGGCTGTGCTTGTTAATGGGAAAGCTCCTTTAGATCCAAATAATGTTCCCTTGCCTCTTTGGTTGCTCAAGAATAGCAAGTTGATGTGAACTTCATTAGAAACAACAATTTCAACAACAATGCCTATAGGAATAATTTTGGTAGTATCAACAATTATAAGCCTTATCCTCCTAATAATGGCAATACCTATGGAAACTCCTACAACAATTCTAGAAGTGCCCCCTCTGAACTTGAAGTCATGCTCAAAGACTTTATTAGTAAACAAACCATTTTTAACAAGACTGTGGAGGAAAAGCTTTTAAATGTTGAGAAAAATATTTCCTCTTTGTCTGAAGCACAGTCCTCCTTGATTAATAAAATGGCTGCTAAACCTGAAACCATGGAAAGTACCTTTGCTGCTACTCATGCCATACAAGTTACTATTGATGAAAATGTTAGACAATTAGCTCAACTTCATGCTAAGTGGGAAAGGGAAGTTGAAATGGATAGAAACAATACTGTGTGCACCATCACCACTAAACCACAAGAAGTCCCTTATCCTCCTACTACAATGCCTAAGCGTAATGAGTCTACTACTAGTGATGCTAAGTTTGATTTTGATATAGATGGTTGCAATATTTCTGAAGTGATCATGTTCCTGCAAAAGCTTGCTAGAAGTCCTGATGCTAGTGATATGCATGTTGCTTTCACCAAACATATTACAAATGCTCTTGTTAAGATTAAGGAAGAGAAGTTAAAACACAAAGCTTCTATTCCTAGGAGAGTACAAGACAATTGGGAACCCATTATTAATATGCAAGTGAATGACTTTGATCTCAAAGCTTCATGTGATCTTGGTTCTAGTGTCTCTATTATGCCTAGGAAGATTTATGAAATGCTTGATTTGCCACCTTTGGAAGATTGTTATTTGGATGTCCCACTTAATGATAATGCTAAGAAGAAACTCATGGGGAGTGTTAATGATGTTCTCATTATGGTTAACAATTCTTATGTCCCTATTGATTTCTATGTATTGGATGTTAGATACAATGCTTCTTGTCCTATTACTTTTGGAAGACCTTTTCTTAGAACTGTTGGTGCCATCATTGATATGAAAGAAGGCACCATTAAATATCAATTTACATTAAAGAAAGGTATTTAACACTTCCCTATGAGGAGATAGAAGTTTCTTTTTGCTCCTCCTTTGAAAGCAAGGTTTGATGTTAATGCTTCTTCATTTGAAAATACTTGATTTCTTGCTTCTTGTGCCTAACTTAAAGGCGTTAAAGAAAATTATTTGTTGGGAGATAACCCAAGAGTTTTATTGAGTCTTGGAAGTTATTACTTCAGTAATGACCTCTCCTTATCCTTTTTGTTTGCTTTTTGTGCCAAGAATGACCTCAAATGAGAGGGAAGTAAGATTTCGGGAGTTGCTGTCCCGAAACAGATTTCTATCCTCCACCATAAAAATTCGTAAGGAGTCTCTGTAAGTCAGATTGAGCTGAAAATTCACTAGTAAATCCCCCAGTATGTTAGATAACTTTCTTTAGTTCAACATTTTTTTTGAGTTGAGCAACAGAAGGTCTTCGAAAAAATCGGTTTCTACCTGCTGGTCTGTTTTGACAGATTTCTGCCATTATTTGCATTTGCTTCTTATTGATTCTTTTTTGGTTCTTGTTGGAAAATTGAGCTTTTTCAAGGAGTTGCTACAGTAGCTTGTGTTTTTACTGAATAGTTTTTCTGTTCTTAAGCTAAACCCAAGGGTCTATTATCTTTTGAATACACTAATGTTGCTAATGAAGATTGTGTGAAGTTTTGTACGAAGGAAAAATTTCAGGTGTAGAGAGAGAATGATGCAATGAAATGAAGAATGGACAAAAGCTCAAGATTGGGGATGCCACCCCGATGTCACCCCAAGAAATATCCAAGAGGTACAAGCGTCAAAGCTTGGGGATGCCCAAGGCATCCCCTTCTTCATCAATAAAAAGCTCAGGTCTTTCTAGACACTTCGTTTTTATTATTTCATGCACTGTTGTGTTGTTCTTGGAGCGTCTTACTTTTTGTTTGCTTTGCTTAGTTTGTTTAGTTTGCTTGAATAAAGTAGTTTCGACCCCCTTTCTCGCCGTGTTATTTCAAATAAGTCGATTTGTGTTGGAAGGAGTAGAAAGTTCTTGCTTGAAAATGCAAGAGGAGCTTGCATTGACTGTGACTTAGACTTTAGCATGACATGCTAGGTGTTGTTTTGACCTTATGCTTAGTGATTATTGCTGTAGCATGTCTTGTTCCAAACAATTGGGATTGCTTAGTGCGTCTTGAAAGAATCATGCGTTGTTTTAGCATACAAAAGCATAGTATTGTGGTATTCTCCTTTGATGTTTTGTTTGGGTTGACTTGGCACATGATCACGGCATGTTATGACTATGAACAAGTCACCATAGCCTCTATGATCATTTATTCCTTTACTTCTAGTATCACTCTATGCTTTGATTAGTAATGTTTTGTCGCTCTACATGATTATGGCATTACTGCTCTCTTAGATGGTTGCTCCCAGTCTTTTGCCAGCCTCCACTTATATGAGTAAGATCTACTCATGCTTCCAACTCCCAAGAAACCAAGTTATTCTGAAGTGTCCACTATAAACTCCTATGCATGGTGTGTTACACCATCCCAAGTATATTCTTGTTTTCAGCTATCTTCCAATTAAAAAGTATTTTGTTATGTGAAAACTTAGTGATTAAAGCCCTCACGAACTTGATGACACACTTTATTTTCCTTGCCCCTAAAAAACTTGAACCATTGTGTCATCTATATTGTATATGCTTGCACTTACACGTTGTAATTAGCAGAACCATGCTGTCATGGGTAACGTTTTCAACATTGCACTTGTACTTTGTACACAGTTGATATCATGCTCTTTTGTCTATGGATGTTGCCGGTGTGAAATAAAGAGGGAGCTTGTAAGTCCATGGAGTTATGTATTTTGTGTTAGAGAAACGCCTGGGCCGCTAGCCTAAGCCATGCCTAATCATGGTGGAAACTTGCAGCATCACCATAGAGAGAAATCTGTGAATCATCCTCAATAAAAACATATGCAAATAGCAAATAAAAAGATTGCTGAGATGCTCATTGTCTGCTTGCCTTGTCATTTTGGTTATGGGATAGCTCCAGTACCATGTGCAAGGGGTACCCCGTTGGCGGTTCTCTATGATACACATGTACTTACTATGACAAGAACTTACAGGTGACCAAAGTTTAGTAGCATACGGTGCGGCCCTCGTATTCAAGGGACATAAGATTGCCAACTTATACTTTATCAAGCATATACTCCATAGTTTGTTCACTTTAACCTTAATTACTTCAAGATGCTTATGATAGGGGGAATGAGGGCTGAAAGCTAACAAGTACCATAATTTTTGGAAGTTCTTTTTGAAACTTGAAATCCCTGCTTCCCTTTATGAAGGGCCCTTTCTTCCACTATTATATTGAGTCTCCACCTTCTACTTTTAGGCACCAGTTAAGAGAGCATAGATGCCATTCTTAGTACTATGTGCAGTGTCCCAAAACTTATTGATTGATGCATATTGTTGATATTGCTTGTTCTTGTGCTATTTGTATCTTGTCACTCTTATGAACTTTGAAGGTGTCATATGCATCTATTTGCTACTCTATGAGGGACAAGCTGAATGCCACTATGCCATGTTTTCTGTATGTGAAACAAACAAACGTTTTTCAATGCATGTTATTCATGATCTTTGTTTGTAGGCTTTCATGTTGCATGCATAGTTACTTTGTCTAATTGTTAGAACTCCATCTTTCATGCACATGTTTAGAGTTCTTTGATCCCATCTTTCAATCCTTGCAAATGATTTGATCTTGGTTTTGATGGTGCATGTCACCTAAAAAATTATTATTTTATCAATACCTACTCGAGGACGAGCAGGAGTTAAGCTTGGGGATGCTTGATACGTTGGAAACGTATCTATAATTTTTGATGTTCCATGCTTGTTTAGTATATACTTTGCTTTGCTTTGTCCACACTTTGAGGTGCTTTTCTTATGTTTTCTGGAACTAACCTATTAACAAGTTGCCATAGTACCAGTTGTCTGTTTTCTGCTGTTTTTGGTTCCAAAAAAGCTAGTAAGGAAATATTCTCGGAATTGGACGGGACAAAAGCCAAAGTCAATATTTCACCGAGGAGAACACGGAGTCCAGGGGAGAGACAGAGGGGCGCCACAGGGTGGCCACACCCCCTAGGCGTGGCCTAGGGTGTGCCCGCACCTGGGCAGGGTGTGGGCCCCCTGGCCGCCTCCCAGCCTCGCCTCTTCGCCTATAAGAAGCCCCCGACGCCTAAACCCTAAGTACCTAATCAATATTCCATGAAACCGTTGTAGCCGCCGCCACCATCGTCCCTAGATCGGGGGGATCTGAAGCTCTTCGCGACACCCTGCCAGAGGGGAGATCATCCCAGAGGTCTTCTTCTTCATCATGCCAGCCTTCGGTATGAAGCGTGAGTAGTTCCACCTTGGACTACGGGTCCATGTAGTAGCTATATGGTTGTATCTCCTCCTTGTGCTTTGATGTCTAGATCTTGTGAGCTCCGTTCATGATCAAGATCTAATCTATTTGTAATCATGCATGTTGTGTTTGCGGGGATCCGATGGATATTGAGATTACTATGTCAGATTGATTAATGGTTTTGTCTTATTGATTCTATCATGTCTTTGTTGTTTGTGATCTTGCATGCTCTCTGTTGTTAGTAGCTATATTGTCCAAGTAGTTGCTAGTGACTCCAAGAGGGGGTATTTATTCTCGATAGTGGGTTCATGCCTCTACTTAATCAAGGGAAGTGACAGAAATATCTACGGTTGTAGATGTATTGTTGCCACTAGGGAGAAAACAACAGCCTCTTGTTCATGGGCCAAGTGGATTGTTTACCTTACACACTTTGCTTAAAGCAGTTGTCTGTTGCTTACAACTTAATACTGGAGGGGTTTCAGATGATAACCTGAAGGTGGACTTCTAGTCATAGATGCAGTTGGATGGCGGTCTATGTATATTATTGTATTGCCCAATCGAATCTCATAGGATCATTTTGTCTAGTATTGCATTGTTATGCCTTGCTCAGTCCTGTCAATTGCCTTGCTGTAATTTGTTTACCCAACATGCTATGTTTCTTTATCTAAGGAGAACACCTCTAGTGAACTATGGACCCCGGTCCAATCTTTACCATTGATACATCTTCCACTGTTACTGTTTACTTGCTGCAAACCATCATCACCTTCCACACCATACAGTTAATCCTTTGTTACAGCAACCGGTGAGATTGACAACCTCACTGTTAGTTGGGGCAAAGTCTTGAGTTTGTGTTGTGCAGGTTTCCACGTTGCTTGCAACACCTTTGAGGCGTTTCCATCCTTCTACTGGTTCGATAACCTAGGTTTCTTACTGAGGGAAAACTTGTTGCTGTGCTGCATCATACCTTGCTCTTGGGGTTTCCCAACGGGACGTCAACACGCATCAAGTTGGCAAAGGGAGCCTAGGTGCAGCTCTCTGTATCAAGTCAAGATCGGCGCAACGCCCAGAGGGGAGGGTTCCCCCGGACCTTCCAGCTCTGGGGCGGATAGTACGCCCCTAATGGGGGGCGGATAATCTGCCCCCAAAATTCTCCAACGGCCAGTTCTGTGCAGGCGGTATTTAAACCCATCTCCTTCTCCTGCCAGAACTCTTGGTTTATTTGAAAAAGACAAGATCTTTTGCTCAAGTTCCATCCAAGAGATCTCCACCTTCATCCACCCAAAGGCCTCATTCTTTGGGAAATCAAAGGAGAAGGGCTCGATCTTCATCAGTAGCAATCAAGCACTTCACCCCCTCTCCATTAATTTGGAGAACCCTCGATCTACTTGTTGTCATCATGGGATCCTCCAATTTGGTTGTGGATGTGTGCCCCGCTAGAGTTGTAAAGGCATTGGTTCCCGCCTCGAAGGGTACCAATAGTGGAGAAGGTGGATCAGGCCTTTCGTGGCGATATCCATCAGAGAATAGGGTGAGGCCTATTGTGGCGTGGTGGTCTTAGAACCTCCCAACCCTCCAACGCAGACGTACTTCCCTTAACAAGGAAGGAACTGCGGTAAAACAAATCCCTGTGTCTCTGCGTGCTCCACTATGGTTCCCTCGCTCCTCTATTTACGTGTTTAGTAGATAGGTTTGCATATAGGGAAATTCTCGTAGTTGCATATCTAGAGAATTTACTTTGTGTCAAGCCTAAAATTGAAAAAGAACTAAAAATTTGAGTAGCACCTTTTCACCCCCCTCTAGGTGCCCATACGATCCATTTCAGTGTCGACCCGATCTTCAGATGAACCTTCGGCAGTGTTTCCCCAGGCGAGCATTCTCCCCCTTCTACCTATTTTATATTTCTAGGATTTACTTCCTCATGTTGATCTATTGCTATCTGTGTTGCGATGCTTTAGATTCCGTACCACTTTATATCCCTTGCATCCTATATTTCCATGGACACCTCCTATTACCTGTTGTTTGGTAGATAGTCGGTCTTGCGAGTCGTAGTTACTTGCGCAGGTGTTGCTTTGTGCCGTCGTTCCACAGTTGTTGGAGGAATGCCTCATTCTTAATGGTGGAGATGATAATGACTCAAATTACAACTTTATATTAAAATGCTGGGAATAGTTATAACTAATGAAGAGACACTAGTGGGCAATAGATGTTATTTAGTTTTTAACCACTCACCGGTGTCCCATAGGACCCCGAGTACTTGATACATGTTCCTTGACTATCGCACTATTCGCATGTGGGACCATGAATCCCCTTAGCGAGAGCTTGAGGCATATCTTATTTCTTGGGGCCACAAACTAGTTTGGGGTTTTATTACTATCTTGTACTTATCCCATGCTTATGCCATGTTTACTGCTTTATTTACTACTGTTGCTCGTGGAGAGCGTTTACTACTGTACTATTTAGATAAGTGGAATGTTTCCGTGGTATCGACAAGCCCAGTCGCACTTTTGGGTTCCCAGTCGTTTACATCCATCGACGCAAACCTCTAGGTCCGTTTTGGAGTCGGCCAACTTCGTCGCGGGTAGCTTAGTGGGGTGGCCCCCTGAAATATTTTATGAATCTTGTGATTTCTTTGTCGTGATGCCTCGTTGGGTTTTCATCTGGTTTTTCCGAGGTTGATCGTGCGTGTGTTGCTATATGTGCCCTCCTGCAGGGTAAATCTTTCTAAAAGCCGTGTCCGCGGTTATGTACGACTTGGAGCATAGTATATCGATCATAGACAACTATAATTAAAGTAGTGCTATACATTTCACTATAGAATGACTAGTAATGAGCTTTACTACAATGGAATGGATAAATAAAAGTACCAACAACTGCTGGAATTGGGATGACTCATGCTATATGTATTTGACTAGTAAGTACTGGAACTACAACGGAATGATCAACTAAAAATGCCCACTGCTTATGATATCAGGATGACTCATGCTATCTATATCGGACTAGTAATTGCTGCAACTATAATGGAATAAATAAAATTTCCAACGGTGTGAGTTTCCTCGATATGAATTCCTCGTTTGGTCTCGAGGGGGAAATACCAGGATGGGTATGTTTGGTGTTAGTATCAGGTTGGTTCCGAATAGGTCTTTCTTATCCCTCTCTTATAGTCGCCAGTTGTATCGAGTCTCTATACGTTGTATAGTGCATGCTGCGCTGCCGCTTCAGTACACCATACCTATGTAGGCGAGAGCCACCGAATTCTAAGTCTCGTTGTGTACTGGCCTCAGTAATCACCGCTCTCTTTTTTCCTTTGCCCTTTGTCGGCACCCCTTTTGTTGTAGAAGGTTTTGAGATCGGCGTCGTTAGCAGGGTTACCCTTCCAGCTTGGCCTGGGCAGGGTTATGGACGCCATTGGTTATTCTTCAAGGCTCTTAGCTCAATTTGCATCTTATCTGTACTCGGATGTGTACCTTTTTCAAGGTGATTTGGATATTTGTGCTGCATACCTATATTTTTGACTCTTTGAGTTGTCGTTGTATATATCTATTTTGTGGGTTCCATCGAGGACTATTGTGTAATGATATTACTTCGTTTTCCACCCACACGCAAGTGCCTGGTGGGAGCCTTTGAATCGTTTATATGCGGGTTTGGCGAAATCGCTAAAACTTGCATAGGACCGATCTGAGGGTGTTACAACAAGTCTCACCGGATCCGGATACCGTTGAGAAGCCCTCAACGCCACCAGTTGAGGCGACACCTAGATGGAGGAAGAGCAGGGGCAAAATATTTTGACACGGTGTAGTCTCCTCCATGAAAGAAGTGCCCCAAGGAAACAGTAGGACAACGCTAACTATAGCTGTAGCCAAAGCACCAGGGTCCCCACCCCCTCCCATGGCCGGAGAGGCCGGCGGAGGAGGCAGGAACCAACGACATCTAGAGTTGGGGGCAGGAGGGGTTCACCCCCGAGATGCGATCTTTGAGAGCGAACAGACTAGAGCGTCGCAGTTCCTCAACTACTAATTGCATCTCATGAGAGGATATGACAATTGATAAATGTGGAAGCATCTAAGAGCCTCTCCACTCGTTCGTACCCCCAAGCCATTTTCTGGCGCTGGTCAAGTTGGAGACCTGGTTCATTTGGCCGACATGGTTTGATCATATCAATTATCAGACCATAGTGACTGTCCTCAACTACTAATTCGTAGACTGTTTGAATAACCTCTTCTCGAAGATTCCAGGCTGCTGGGGCTCTCGGCGAGATGCGCGCTTGGTGATGAGTGCATATTTGTATCATGTTTTATATTATTATTTTGCACTGCAGTGGTAGGATCTTTGTATTTTACGGCGTTCGGGCGCATATTTTATGTCTATTTTCACTAGGATCAGGACAGATGATGGATACGATGGACACATTTCTTGGACCAGCTGTACTGGAGCGAAAAGGAGTCAAAAATAGCGTAAATCGCTAATTCGAGAAATATCAATAACATCAGAAGAAAACCCGAGGCGATCGCAGGAAGCAATAGCTTTAACAACCAACTATACAGTGGGAATACTTTTTCTGGCCGTATAGTTCCCGCCATATAGTTTCCGCTGCCACCGCCTCTTCAAATAGTTTCACCCCGTGCAATCAGATCGGAGAGACGACATACAGAACACCCAGAAATCACCGAAAACCTCACCTCCGGAAGGGATCTGGAGGGGGAACTTTCCCAAGGGATCCATATTTTCCCTACGCAGATCTAGAAGGCCAATGCATCAATCTTCATCTTCATCAACCGCTGCATCACCAACATCTCCGTCCATGCCATCTACATCCCATCTAGATCTTGTTGTAATTCTCGTACTAGTTGTGGATTTATACAAGAACTATACATCTATTATTGTTTCCATTATCATTGTCATGATGTTGTTTGCCTCCATGTCTGAGTAGATCGTTAGTTCTTGGGGAGATGGAGAACCCTAGCATATGATTGAGATAAGATAGAGATTATCATGTTATACATCATTATGTGTATGTGTTAATTGTCTTCATCTTGATGTTGAGATTTGTGCACCTCTTAAATATTTGCCTCTTATGGGGACTTGATGAAGGAGATTACTTGTTGGTAGACGGAGGGATGATAACACTTACTGTGACTATAAAGCTGTTGTCATTCTTTACGTACTAACTTGGGGAAGCAAGGAGAACTCGTTAAGCCATGTCCATGCCACGGGAGAAATCCCTTAATGGCGAGATAATATGATTAATGTCGTTTACCTGTCAGCTGTGGTTATGACGGATGATGTGTGCACTGGTTGCTTCCTATTCGGCCATATATGGAGCTCCTCCCACATACATATATGTCATGAGAATATTTGTTATTATAATCTTGATTACTCTATCTAAATTGCTAGCGGTGTATCCACCACTCCTGGAGAACGCCTTTTTCCATATTGTAGTTCCAAGCTCTCATACATATGCGATTCCTACTTTCTGCATTAAGTTTTACTTTAGTTTATTTAATTGCTTTCCTCAATCAAAAACAATCCTTAAAACAATTCTATTTTTCTTGCATCTTAAAATTATTTCTTAAGTACTTCATTTAGTTTTAGTTAAAAGCATTTTAGTCTTTTGCCTACTTCTCCCTATGGGATCGATATCTTTATTTCGAAACTAGCTAGAAACGATCTATGCACTTGCAGTCATTAAGCTATTTTCTAGCTCCATTGCCGGGGAGCTTAGCGCTATAAGTCACTTTAATTTTAGTTATTTACTTTAGTTGTAATAATATTTGATTTAAGTTGCAGGACCATAACAATGGACAATACTCATCATTTAATCTATCTTGAGAAAGTTAGGAAAATGGGTTTGCTCATGGACTCTTTTATAGATGTCAACAAAAGCATAAATCCTAACGGTATTGAGATCCATCCTTTATTACTTGAATTGCCACACTCTAAGAAATTTGCAGGAACCAATGAAGAGAGTCCATATGGACACTTACAATTCTTTGAAGATGTTTTTGATTCCTTTATGTTCGATAACTGTAATCTTGATAGGGTTAAAGTCCAATTGTTTAGACAAACACTATCAAATAATGTTTGCAACTGGTATAGATATTTTTGTGCAGAGGCACCAAGGAGTTGGACGGAATTGATAACCAATTTCCTACCAAAATATTACTCAAAAAGCAAAGCTCACAGGATGAGAGGTACTATTATCAGTTTAAAAATAGTCCCGATGAGAGTTTATATGAAGGCTATCTGAGGTATAAAAGTTATCTAGATAATTGCCCCATCATCATTTGCCTGATTGGTCAATCACTCACACTTTTTATGGAGGGATTAATTATAAAAATAGAACAAGCTTAGATACCGCTTCTAATGGTAGTTTTCTATCCTATACCTATGATGAAGCCTGGAAATTAATAATGAAAATGAGGGAGACAACAGAAAATCTTAAAGATGAGGAGAGCATTATGAATAGTTCTTCTAAATATGATTGTGTTAATGATTTTCTTGCAGATGAAAAGACTTGTGCAATGATTAAAACCCTTGGTATTGATTCTTACTCAGTAAAGATTTTTTTTGAAAATTATGCAGGTCATCTATAGGTACCTATAGAATGGAAACCCTATAAGCCCCTTGAAGAAAAGAAGTGTGCAAGAAAAAGTGCACCAATGGTAGAGTTTTCCTCTGAGCCTATTCAAGAGAATATCAAGAAAAAGCGCAGAGAGGAAGAACACATAAAGAGAAGATTAAAGAAACCAGAAAGGAACCCCGATGCTACCAATGCAAATATTGTTATATTGAAGGATATTATGGAAGCACGAATCGTGGATAATGAAGTGGTTACGCTAGACCTTGAAACTTTAGAATTCATTGAAGGTAAGGTACAAGGTAACAAAACTTCTAAGCCTATGACTCCTATATATTGTGGGGAAACTTATACGGAATTTGTGAAACGATTTCCACTATAAATATTATGCCTTCATCACTTTATGAGGAACTTCGCTACAATTTAAATAATCTAGATGTGGAACCGGTAGACACTACTATTAAATTGTCAAATAGAACTAATATAAAACCGGAAGGTGTTATTAGAAATATCTATGTCTTTACTAGAGCACTTATGTACCCCCTTGATTTTCATATTGTTGATATGCCTTGAGATTATTTTTGTCCTATCCTTTTAGGCAGACCTTTTGTCTCCGTAACCAAAGCTCGAATTGATAATAAGAAGGAGACTATTTCAATGCCGTTTGGAGAATAGGAATGATATTCCACTTCGCCAAACTAAAGAAGAGGCCATATGAAGAGGAAGATATCAAGGAAGGGAAAACGATTGTCGAGTTAGCTGCAATTCATTTCAGCACTCCACAAGATGAATTAGAGAGGAGACTAATTAATTGGGAGGAGGTAAAGGTTTGCAAACCGAGAATTGAGTAGGTCCAGTGGGGTGACTTGGGAATCCCCAAGCTTATGGTTTTCACCATCTTTGGATTACTCTTGGTGTGATGTTCCTCTATTCCATGTCAAAAAACATCAACACAAAACTTTTTGTCCCATATATTTTCTGAGTGGTGACATTAGTGGCACAAAAGTACAATACTTGCTGCATATATGTAGTGACCTAGGATCGATAAAGATCCTAAGTCCTTGTGATTAACATGCTAGTCCCTGGATCAATATCTAGCACTCACAGTCGATGAAATACCATGTAAAACACAAGTCTTTATTACATGAATTGAATAATCTAGAGTATACATTATTACAACATAAGCAATATAAATACAACTTGGAGTCCCATCAATGTTGCATGCTAGTTGAGTGAAGACCCGCGATCCTAGCGCACCTTTCAATGATCTCCAAATTCTACACATGAAACGTGCAGCCAAATGAGTTGGTGAATACTTTGAATGTATTGGAAAATTACACCATGAAGGAAAAGACTTGGCTATCTCTACATGCATAGGCTGAGAAAAGGCTTGTGGTTTATTTGAAGAAGAAGAGAAAATAGTTTATCCTACTTTGAAAACACTTGATAAGTAATATAGGTTCAAGTGGCTCACACTGGATTCCACTAGGCTACCATCCCTCAACCTAACACATGGAATACACCATGCAACCCAAAATCCCATCTATGGACGATTCCATGAACATAGAGTTTTAGAACAGTTCTTTAGAAAAGAGAGATCCTTCAGAGGGTCCATCCTTTAGACACTCAAAGTTGTTCTTTTCTGTGAACACGGTTGATCAATCAGGTTGATACTCTAGAGAGTTTGTACACTTTACCCACAATCCGCGATCAAGTCCTTTTACAAACAAGACCATGGAAAAGCTTTCCCTTAGTAGCCCCCTACCGGTTCCACAGGAGCCAAACTGTGATACTCAGGTGAGGTTTCCCACTAAGTATTAGGCCAAGACAGAGCCCATATGTATTGTGGTTACACTGGAAGCTTCTGAATTCTGGAACATGGCAGACTTCTTTGATCCTGGGCGGTGGAGGGCACAAGCAGAGCCAATACACAGGATACTTTCCCTTGTAGTGGATCCAGACATACCACTTCACCCAGAAAAAACATAGTTTTATTTTGAAGTAGTTTTGAGGAGAAAAACTTGCGCTCACAAACAGAGCTCTTATACTTAACACCCACTATCTCATATTATTTACTCTCACAGGGAATACGCAAAATCGTAGAGTGAATCGCCCCTACAATCTTGTAGGTACCTGTTCCTTTCTATTGCTGGATGCAAACCTGTTTTATGTTAGTGAGTGGCCGGAACCTATATGCAGAGGAGCAATAGTAAAGCAGATGAATCATCTACCCAAGTGCTAGATGCGGTGGATGTCTTCAACAAACGAACTGACAATAGGATGTCCTCCAACGGGACTGCACAAAGAGAAATAGTAAGTCCCATGTTTCTACCGAGATGTGCTTAGTTTCAGACGCTTGTTTGTACGAGACACCACATGAGTCGGCTAATGATTAGAACAAGATTGACCTTAAACAAGACTAGGCAAAAACCAAACGTGAATCCCTTGATTATAATTCAATGTGCTCACTCGATCATGGTGTTAATCTATTGTTTCTATATTTGACTTATGTTCATCTATCTATCTATCTATCTATCTATCTATCTATCTATCTATCTATCTATCTATCTATCTATCTATCTATCTATCTATCTATCTATCTATCTATCTATCTATCTATCTATCTATCTATCCATCCATCCATCCATCCATCCATCCATCTATCTATCTATCTATCTATCTATCTATATGTTAACTAGACCATGATTTGGTGGTGGCGATTTATGTATATCCACTTTTATGCTATATTTTTTTACTATGTAACAAAGACCAAATGTAAATATCTCGAATTATAATTCAATTGTCTCACTCAATCATGGTGATGCTCTATTATTTGATATATTTGACTCACCATCAAATCTATCTATCTATATATGCGTTAATTAGACTAGTATTAGATGGTGATAATTTAAGTATATCCGCTTTTATGATAATTTATAGTCTATTGTATTATTTTATGCTATTAAGAGTTTGTATGAACCCTAGAGGTAGTCACATTATCTAGTGTTGGCACCACATGATTTGGCCAATGATTAGAACAAGATGACCATTAACGCAATGTTCTCCCTAGATATAAAAAGCATAATTATGCTTAGTATGATACTTAGTTACTATATATATGTACTATAACCATCTTATTATGATCTAGAAGTCTATCGTGCACCTGGTGTTTGATTGCTTAATTCATTACCTCACTAGCTACTCTACATGATGCACATATAGATTCTATTGCCAATTTGATTCTTTAGTTTGCTCATGTTTAAAGCAATGTCATGATTTTCTTAACTTAAACGATAGCAATTTCTTTGAGAATACAATTATTGATTACTAAGAAATATGAGACATTATGCATATGTTCCGACTCATGTCTGCTTGATTTAATCTATAGATGATCAGATGATCTTGATAGTTTAATATTAGCCACCAGATGGTTCAATTGGTTATTAGTCCTTTGCATTTTTAGTTGACTTGTTATTGCAACAATGTGATATTGTGTCGTGGTTTCTATTGATATAATGTGGATAACAGAGCTCACACACGTTTACTTGGCATTATATATGTTGGATATCTTTTTTAAATAGCAGTTTATATGATGCATACGACGTTACTACATTTCCTAGCTACCAACTCTATATGGTGAAAAAAGTGCTTCTATCAAAAGAATGTCACATTCAACTTAATTTGATCTTCCACTTCATACCAGCCATATATTGTTCAAATACTTCATTAATCTTGCAAGGTGCACAATGTATCAGTTGCTTGTTTGTCTACTCATTTTTCTTAGTTGCATGGTTATATGCACAATGATACTGTCAACAGTTGGAAATACAATAGTTATAGGCATTATAAAGAAGGTTTCTGCTACTTTTTGGCTGCATGGACTATTGTTTTGGCATCAAATGACTCATATTTTTGTTTATCTTCTTTTTTATATACTGCCCGACGATCAAAATATTTGAATGATCTGGCTACTGAAAAGCAGTGATTGATATCTTGTTTCTCTAAAAATATGCTGATAGTCTATTTAAGACACACACTTGATCTATTGCTTGTTTTTCTAAGGTACTATCATAGTTCGCTGATGATTAAAACAATGCCACCTTTTGTGGTTAGAGGTCCAACCATAATTTCTCGAACTGCGCACTGATCTGGCTAGTTCATACAATAGACCATTTCTAAACGCTATTTTTATATTATAGGTTAATGCTTGTTGTCTTGACCAATTCTAAGCGGCTCACGGGATCCCAGACACCTCTTTTTGTTATATTTTCTATATTTCCATTAGGCAGTGATATGATTTGTTTATGAGGGAATGAGTAGTTGCTTGGTTCACTACATTCACTTCCAAACTAGTTTAGTTAGACGGCATGGGACACATGTTGATTGCTTAATTTGTTATATTAGGACAATACTGATTTTGAAAATCTTTGACAACAAATACAATGTGTCTTCGCCTGCTTTGCTACACTAACTTAATATATATTAGTTTTAGCCTGCAAATAATCTATATTGTTTGTTTCACAGAGCGGCTGTGATACAGGCACATGCTCGCATCGGTCCAGGACATCGACTGTTCCTGTTATTCCCAAAGAGATGTACGAGGCACATCATTGATTGTTCCTGGCCAATGATGCATTACAACTATTTTAAATATAAGTTGGCTGCCAGTTTGCTGGTATGCTATGCTGACTTGTTTTATTTGTTTCAGGCTGCACATTAAGCTATGGAGGCAGAAGCGAGGACTCCTATATTAAGTATTGAGGTTATTTCACAAAGCAGCAGTGATAGTGGTTATTGCTTGCATCGGCCTACTATTCTAGTTTTTCTAGCACAAAGAGGTGTTACATATGCGCAAGAAACAACTGATTTAATTGAACAAGAAATAGAGGAAACAGATGCGATAATTATGATTACACGCAAACAGATACATGAACTGCAAGATCGACAAGATTGGACTGACCGTCTACTTGATAATCTCTTATGCAGCTGACATGGTAAGCCTATTGTTACTTGTATGGCGATGTAAGATCTAGCAGAAACCCTGTTCCAACCCAAGACTAGTGATGTTTGTGTAATGCAGCATTTTGTTTCTGTTAAAATTCTGGTCTGTAATAAATTTCAGTATTTTCCTATTGATGTATTATGCTGATTCTCGTGCGACTTTAATGAGACGAAATATTAATGGACTATTTTAAAGAAGAATTACTCCATAATTTTAGAATATGATATGCCGACCAGCAGGCGGGCTCAATATATAATAAAAGGCTTGAATCATGGCAGGCCGCATAAGCTGCCATAAACCTTAAAATGTACCTGCCAAAAAAATAATGGGCCAATAGTAAAAGAGTAACATGCTAGAACAGTATCAGGCGAGAACTATAACATGCCAGAATAGTAACAAACCAGAACAGTAACATGCCTGAATAGTAACATGCCTAAGCAGTAACATTCCTGAATAGTACATACCAGAACAGGAGGAGGCCAGAACAGGAGCATGCCGGAATAGTAGCAGGCCAGAAAGCCTACCTGGTTTAGCACAGTAATAGGCCAGAAAATGAGCAGGCCGCTTTATGGGCCATAATAGTAACAAGCCTTCCTACAAATGGTCCATCAGTTGGTAGCCCATTACGGTCTGTAAGAACAGTGTTAGGCCGACCGCAGGCCTTAACAGTACCGGACCGACATTGCGCAGACCACCAATGGGCCATAGAGTAGCGAGACCAGTGGGCCTTCATTAGGCCAAAACTGTAACGGGCCCGAAATTTTATGGGCCACGATGGGCAGCATAAATGATCCTAACTCAAACAGTGTAGAACGAAACAGTAACGGGCAAAGATACTATTGGGCTCTCTCAATGTGCTAGCCCACTGAATAATTACTAGGCCTTGGATGGACCTGGCTTCTACCACAGTTTTATTGACAGTTAATGACGCTAACTGGCCATTAACGGCCTTCTCCACGTGGCAGTTTGCATGACGTCAGTGGTCAATAGGGCTGGTGAATAGATCTATGACAGAATGACTTTTCATGGCTGAAGGGTACGCTCTACTATGGTAAAAAAAACCGTGGTAGATTCATTTGTGACAGGGCTTCTACCACGAAGGGCATCCGTCATAGAAGGCTTTTCGGCCATGAAAAAATAGATCTTCAACCACGAAAATCGTCCATTGTAAAAGGACATTTTTCTTGTAGTGAAACTTGTTGAGGATTTTAAGCACCTCTAAAATGGCTTTCGGGTCGTTAAGAGTGAGCTCATAAAACTCACTGAGTCACATGAGCAACTTAAAGCTTCATATTCAAAAGAGCTTGCCAAGTTGCCCTCACCTCTTGCAATAAATAATGATGCTTGTGCTACTAACTCTATTTCTTATGAAGCATCTATTTTGAAGGAGAATGTTGAGATAAATTCCCAACTTTCTTTGGTAACTAGCAACTATTGTAAGTTTGAAGAAAGTCATGTTAAGCTTTCAAGCTCGCATGAGGATCTTGTAGTCTCCCATGGTAGGCTAATGTTGGCTCATGAGTCTATTGTGTCGAAGGTAACGTCTAATGAGCCTCATGTGGACATTAGCATTATATATGTCATGTGCTAGTTCCTTGTAATTAATGCACTCATGCCATTGCTACATCTTGTGATGAATTACATTTTGTGCCTTGTTGCTCTAACAATGTAGCATCTACTTTCTCTAGTATTGTTGTTCACACTAACCATGTAGAGAAAATTAAAGATCTCAAGGCTCAAGTCACTTCTTTGAAGAATGACTTGAAAAAGGGATATAAAGAGAAGGCCACACTCAAACACATCTTGAGTGTGCAAAAATCTCCCAATGACAAGAGTGGACTTGGATTCAACTCCAATATCAAGAAAAAGTCCACTATCATGTTGAAGCACAAGGGCAAGAAGAAGAATGGCCAAGATCAAGTCAAGAATCTAGCCAACATTGTTTGCTTCAAGTGCAAGAAAGAAGGGCATCATGTTAAGTCTTGCCCATTGAAGAAGAATCCCCCTAGCAAGAAGCAACAAGGGAAGCGGCCTCAAGCTATACCTATTTTTAGAGATGGGCCTTCTCCCAAGAATACTCAAGATCTTCCTCAAGTTGTTGCTTCACCCAAAAATAAAGATGGCAAGAGAAGAACTTGCTACATTTTCTGCGAGAAAGGGCACATTTCTTCCTCATGCACCATTGGTATTTCCTCATCCAACCCTATCATGATTTATGATGCTTATTCTCTTTGTAAGTATGAGGTTCGAAATGTGTTTGCCAAATTTGTTAGTGCCCAATGTGGTGTCAATAAAAGAACCATTTGGGTTACCAAGCCTATCGTGAATAACTTCTTAGGAACCAACTTGGTTGGGGACCAACAATCCAAAACTTGATCAATAGGTGTTGTTGGAGAGCATTGGAGACTTGGCTACATCATGAAGAATTGATGGATCTTCATCTATTATATTTGTCAATCCAAGTCATGTGGAGTATATTTCCTATATCAATTTTTCCAATGTTCCTCCTTGCGGTAACATGTGCTTAGCTCGTTATATTGAAAGTTACTCGCCCCCTTGTGCATGTGTTAGTTTTGTACCTTGCATGCTTTTGTACATTGTGTACCATGTATGTGTGTTTCTTGTGTTGGAGACTTTCTTGATTATATTTGGTACCTTAGTTGGCTCTTGTGAGAGATTAATGGACTATCCCATTTTTGGGAAGTGTTATGCTTGGGCATTCCACAATCCTAAAAATGTCCGTACATGAGAAATAACACCTAGTGTTGATGTTGCAATATTATCTAGTCTCTATGTGGTATGTTTCTCATGATAAATTCAAGTTATATAATGTCCATTAATTATCTCTATTTGGATCTTTTTGCCTCTGTTTGATATTTATGGTTGTATCACATTATGGGGGAGCCATATGCTTAGTGCACATTACAAACCTAGAGAATGTGAAAATTTAAGGTTGTGTCACTTAGAATTGATATTGACAATTATCTAGCTCATATGTGACAAACTTTCTCAAACAAGTTCAAATTTGTTTGAATGCCTTTATTGCTCATCATTTGAATCTTGTTTGTGATAGTGACTCTTGGTATGTCTTTCCTAACTTTTGGATATCTATATCCTCATGGAAACCATTTACTTCAAGTTACTATAATATCTAGTGATTGTGTGTCTATTTGGAGCTATCAAGAATCTCTTTTTAAGCATCAAGTTTAATTCTTATACTTTGTTATATGCTTATTGTTGTGAATATGATCTTGGATATCCTTGCAAGCTACCTTGGGAAAATTATCCCTAATACTTCTTGTCCTTGGACAATTGATACTCTATATATGGTAGAATTTTTTGATCATATTCACTTTGGCCTTGGTTTATTTTTGTCCTATCTTTGCCCAAGAAAATGTTTTGTGTTGATCCCAAGCTTTCCTTGCCTCCTGTGGATCATTTTATTTTATTCATTCTCTTGTGTTTTATTTAATGTAGGTAGTAGGGATGATCCCATTTGTGTGCATTTTGCATTCAAACGCAAATTCCTACATAATGCACTATTTATGAAGATCTCTCATATATTACGTAGAACACTCATTTTATGCTTCTTATTGTGTTCCATATCATGCCTTATGTGCTTGGAAGTTCGATCTTTTTGTTTTGGTATTTTGTGCCATCATGAAAAGTATGGAGAGTTTTGGTGTATCTGTTGGAACCTTGCTCTTTTGGGAGTTGGTTTTGTCTCATTCCTTGTTTTGTGTTTTGACCTTTTAGAATGAGATAAATCCTTGAGCATTTGTGTTTTTATCTATCTTTTTCTCTTTGGCTTTAGCCTAGTTCATTTGTTGAACTTGTGATCGGTCATGTGTTGATTTGATTCTTTGATACAATTTGGACACCTTTTACCGTGTCACACTCTTGGGTGTACCATCTTGGTTTACTTGGTGTTTTTGTTCAAACTGTATCTCCTTTTTGGTTCTTGAAAGTCCTATGCATGCATATTTACTACGTATTTATATTATGGCATGCTTGCTTTCTTTGACCCAATATATAGCGGAAACTCCACCAAATCCCATTGACTAAGATGTGCATGAAATTCAATTTCATATCAGTATGCACATATTTATGTAGAATCTCTCCTATGTGTTGTAGGTTCTCTAACTATGTTGGACCTAATATGTTTGGGGACCATTGTGTACTTAATGTGTTTTAGGTACATTGGAGATATTGGATGTTTGTCTCTTCAATTAGGAAGAAGTGGTGTCTACATGTCCATTGGAGGCAAGCTAGGATGATCAACTAACTCATATCTACTACATCGTTCGAATGATATCTCGCTAACAAGTATCACTTACTCATGCATACATATATTTATTCCAACCCCTTGTAGGTTGATTTGTGTCATGATTTCTCTTGTAATTGCAAATGTTGTTGTTCGTGTTTTGGTCTTTATTGCAAATGTGAGTAAGTTGAGAGAGTGCATATAATAGGGACTATACAAAATCATGCATTGATTCACCAATCCCAAATATGTCAATTTACAAATTTTATTGCCTATCGTTTCCTCAACTTCTCTCATGTGCAACAGTGAGAATTTTCAAGTTGATTTTTCCTTTGTGATACTTGTTGACTTTCTCCACATATTCCAACTATATCCTTTTTACCTTGGTGATAGTTGTAATACATGAGGTTTGTTGGTGTTTGAAGATCATTAATGAACAATAAGATAATTGTGCCTTTGGCCATGCTTTCAAGCAAAAATCTTATTGGTATATTTTATAACTTCATTTTACTTTTCATGTGCTTTCTTGAGTATCTTGTTTGTGTGTGCTTGTTTATTTGTGGGCATATGTCTTTGTGATGTTATCCACTTAAAAAATTATACACATAAGAGAAGATAATTTGTTAGTTGATAATTTATTCCTTGGAGACCTCCTTTTATTTATTTTTGATTCTTTGGTGGCTTCCAAATTTATTTGCCTATGAATGCTTGTTCCTTTTGTTTGCATCTTCTGTCACATCCCAAAATTTTCCAAATTTTGAAATGTGAAAACTAAATAAACAAAATAAATAATTGTTGAATTTAGGGTGAAAAGAAACTTTTGATTCCAAATAGAAACATCAAAACCTATTTTGATCAAATAGAATCCTAAAGGGATTTAAAAAGATAAACAAATAATAAATAAAATTATAAAAGTTGGAATCACCATTTTTGGATCTTTAAATAAAAAAATGGTTTTTGAATAAGGACTATTTTAAAGAGCCAAATTAAATCTTGGCCAAGCAATGGAAATAAAATATTTTTTGTTCAATAAAAAAAGTAAAGTTTTATTTAAATAAAATCATGAGGATTTATTAATATCCAATTTTATTTAAGTAAAGACAATTTCCTATTTTGAATGAACATTAAAACTTAATAAAGTATTTTAAATAAAAATTCAAAGTGTTTTATTTTTCAAATAAAACCTACTGAAAAGGTTTTGGTAAAAATTAGAATTCAAATAGAGTTTTAAAACATATTTAAATATTATTTTGAAATAAAGACTAATGTCTATTTATTTTTTTAATAATTAATAAACCCTAAAATTAATTATTCTAAATTTAAATTTAGAATATGTTAAATAAGAGTATTAAAATATACACAAAGTTTGGTGGAGGTTTGAATTCAAATGGAGTTTGAATTGTTTGAATAAAAATCAAAATAGAAATTCAAAATAGAAAAAGAAAAAGGTTTTGTATAAAAAAAGAAATGAAGCCAGCCTAGGAGCAAGGTCCAGTCCAGCCCAGCAGCGCAGCCCATCTTCTTTCCCTCCCCTGAACGGTTTTCCACTAAAAACGAACCCGCTAAGTCACTGAGATGCAGACCCCACTCTCTCTCTCCTTCTCTCTCGCAGACAGCCAGGCCCCACGCCGTCAGTCGTCGTCTTCACCCGCGTCGACCGTTTCCCAACGCTCATCGTTGTTCTGCCGCGATTCAATTCGCGTTAATTCGAGTTATTGACAGCGTTAATCCCTCCAGTAACCACGCGTACATAAACGCCTACGCTCCCTCTTCCATTCCCCCCAAACATCGCCTCCTCTCGGCCACCAGGCTGTTCCAATTTTCCACTGCAAACTATCTGCCCCGATGAGCCTCTCCGGCCGATTCCGGTGACGTAGCTCCTCCCCTCACCTCCCAGTGCACACGAGCCTGCTCCCCCTCTTCTTGCGCATCTCCCAGCACCAACCCCACACCCGCGCCAGCACCGTAGCCTCGGTAACCTCAACATCAGAGCGTCGCCGCCTCCTGCCTCTACTCCGGCGAGACTCCCTGGTGAGTACAGACCGCCCCGGACCCTCTCGTTGATTCTCTCGCACTCGCCTCTCTCGCGTGTATCTAATGCCACTCTCTGTTTGCCTTAGCGCGCCCGTAATCTTCACCTTCGTCACCGTCTGAGCGTGCCCGACGCCGACGCCGTCTCCGGCGAGCAATCATCAACGTGTCTGTGCTCCCCTTGGCCAACCGAGGCAACAACGAGAATCAGTTCTTCACGGCGAGTCTGGTGAGCATCCTCAGTCCCTCCCGTGCTTCCTGGTTCATCGGCAACGCCACCTCCAGAGCCGCGCTGCCGTTAGCCACCGCCAGTCCATGGTCGAGCTGCTGTGGTCCGTAGGATGCATATCGTCTAGCTATGATTAGATTTAGACGAAGGGGTAAGAGTTGATCAGTGCCGCATGATCTAAGTTAAATCCAACAACCCAAAGAGAGCGATCCGCGCGAACCGTTTTCAGCCAGTAGAAATGAGCCACGTGTCCAGAGTTGATTTAAAACAGAAATTTTGATCTATTAGATATGCAAACTTGCAAAATTCATTACTTTTAATCTACACTTCCAAATTTTGCAAATTTTATATCAATGGAATCAGCAGAACAAGTACTTTGCAACCATGCACTTTGTTTAATGATTTTCTTCTGGAAAATTAGTTTAATTTGTAGAAACTTGTGTAGGCTTAATTTGAATATAAAAATTGTTCTAGAAATATTTTTAAGGTGAAATCTTTGCTAAGTGGTTTTTTTTAAACTACTGACCATAGAAACAAACTTATGGATTTAAAAATGTATTTTGTGAAGTTAAGGAATAAATATTTGAATTAGAACATTTCCAGTCAAATAAAAATATTGTTTATGTGATAAAAATACTTTTTGAGTAAAAACTTTGGAAAATGATTTGAATTAAACTCTCTGACCCTAAACACCAAGTTTTGAGATTTAAAAATATATTTGATGAACCCTATAAAATTATTACTTTGCAAAAAATGCATTTCCAACAACATAAAATATCACTTTGGTATAATATTTGGTTTATGGGGTGAAACCTTTTGCAAATGGTTTTAATATTAAACACTTGACCTTAAAACACTAACATGTTGTGATTAAAAATATTTTACAAACTCTTGGGATTATCATTTTAATTTAAATCATTTCTAGCAAAACAAAATGATTTAAATGGCTATTTTCACCAACTTGAAGTTAGATGGTTTTACCACTTTTGTAAATGACCAATATGAGCTTTAAAATGTTTAGAGCCTAGTATAAACCACTTTTCCAAATAAAACCATCTTTTTCATGCTTGCATGCATTTCCTTGTTTTATTATTTTATGTGGTAAATTGTTTGAATGCTAGTTGAATATGTGTTTGCTTGATTGAATTGTAGTGAAGTTAGAAGAGTGTGATATTTGCAAGATCAAGAAGTGAACCAATATTCCCTACTAAAAAGGCAAGTGACACTATCATCCATGTCCTACTATTTTCATTACACTTGGTGGATTTTATTAACATGAATGATAGGACTACTATATTTCTATGCTATGCTATATCCTATTAGGATATCCTTATATCCTCCTTAGTGAAAACAATGTAGTTGTAGTATGCTTAGCCTGCTATATATATTGGGATGGGATACATGATATGATTATATGAAGTGTTGGAAAAATATATGTTTTATATAATAAAACAAGTATTCAATAAACCACCTGGGTGGAATAAGGACACTCAAGTTTTGGCAAGGTGGCAACAAAGGGAACCATGTTTATATGGCTATCTTTTTGGATGTGCACTAGAAGAAAACTACCCATGAACTTAGAGATTGAACATGTTTCTCGTACAGTGGCTTCCGTGTACAGCCACGTGCTAAATGGGCTCTGGCTTAGTCAACTACATAGTGGAAGACCCATGCATTGGCATCTTCGGGTTAACTAGCATTGTGTATTGGAAATATATCCATACATTGGTGCCTGGTAGACAAGCTAGAATTGTGTATTGGGAGGACTTCTATGGAAATACGTTTTCACATTCTCGATCTGCCGGTACTCCATTTTGGTGAGTACTTATCCAGCGGACACTGGTGGCGTCAAGACGAGATTGTGTCATGTGGGTAAAGTGTACAACTTCTGCAGAAGATCAAATTCTAAGTACTTAGCCGTGTCCCCGGTTATGGACAACTCTGAGCAACTAAGGCCTGAACCTATGGAAGATCTCGACATTCCAATTTCTCAAAGTAAAACTTCATGTTGTCAACAAGGGATTAGAAGCACTTGGAGTTTTCCAAGGAGTTCAAAAAGATTTGACAAAAGATCAAAACTATTTTGAAAAGATAGGATAAAACTATATTGCTTTCTGCAAATGAGCCTAAACCCTACTTAGCCAAAAATGCATGTAATGATCGGATCCATACATAATAGTGAAACTTGCCAATACAATTCAAATGTATTGACCCTTGTGGATGCAACTTATTATGTTGCAGGTTTGTTTGATGTTAGTGAAGTGTGTTGAATAGGATTAGAAGTCTACAACCAACATGATTGCCTGTGACACTTTGAAGATGAAGGACTCCATGCTATAGTTATTTCTACTGCATTGTAATGAGATAGCCAAATGAGCTATGTAAGATGTAATGAATTATTTTATTACTGGTTATAAAGTTGTATTATGACCTGTTTCTTGATATTACATCTTAACTGTGGATGCTAGCAATTGATCCAGGGACTAGCATTGTAAACACAGGTATCTCTACCTTATTGAAGGTCGGGACCTCTACATCTTCGGGCACTCATATTTGATATCTCATTCCTTGTATTGTTAAATGAGTTTGCAGGAGTGAGGATTCCATGGTTGTGCATCTTATTTTCAAATGCAATTATTATAATTGCTACATAATCTTTGGGAAGCTCCTCTAATTTGTTTAAGAATGCTCATTTGCCTTCTTGCTTACCTTTTGTGTCTTAAATGTTTATGGGGGACTGAGGATTCCATATTTGTGCATGATTGTATTCAAATGCAATTATTCTATTGTATGCACAAATCTTGGGGAGCTTCTCTATATCATTTAAAAACGCAGTTGATCTTATCATAATATCTTGTTATATCCTTTTTTGGGATCTTGTGATTGCTTGCGTCATTTGTTGATGCTTCTTTCATTTTATTTATTTTTCAATCTTTGGGTCCTCAATATATTTCTACTTCCTCCCAAGTATTCATCATTGTATATGTGCAAATGCACACCTTTGGAGGAATTATCACTATATTCGCCTTCTAGAACTCTTCACTCATTTTGGCAATCGATGCCAATGGGGGAGAAGTTTTAGAGGGTTTAAGGGAAGTTGGTTTTTGCTTTGAGTTTGTTATTAAGCATTTTCCTTTCATTCTCTTCCATGTTTGTTGTTGCTTTGCATGTGGAATATATAGATGAAACTAAACCAATGGTAATGTTTGGAAATATATGCAATGAAATTCAAGTTCATCACACATGCATATATGGTGGGGGAGTTTTCTCTATACATGGTGGTGGTGCCAATATCACATACTTGTGTAGTATTTGATATTGGTTCTACCATTTTATTCGTTAAAATTGCTGAGATAAACCCTCTCAAAGGGATTGTCATAAATTACCAAAATGGGGGAGATTGAAAGAGCATAAGGGACCCCATGTGTGGTTTTGGTAATTAATGACAATCTCTATGGACTAATGTTTGCATTAACTTGCACTTGTAGGAATTGTCCATTGGCAACGCTTCGAACATGTGTTGGCTTCAAGGTAGAAGAAATGAAGAAGACGAAGAAGCAATGTCCAAGGGCTTTGGTCCTATTGGAATAATGTAGAATAAGAAGAATAAAACAAGAAGGTCAAGTATGTCTTGAAGAATAATATGGAGTTCCTCATGTGTATCTTCAAGATATCATCCAAATGGAGTTAGAAGAAATGAAGTGCAAGCTTAAGATGCGCCATCTCTAGAATATCTCATGCTTGAAGCTTTCCATCCTCGGTGATCATGGATTGATGAATACAAGTTCAAAGCAGTGGTTTCCCCATGGTGTATGGGGGAGGAATTCGCAAGTCTTCATAAAGCAAGCGCGAGCAAGAGCAATCAAGAAAGAATTTATATCTTGAGGAGGAAAATATCATCTACACACATCTCAAGTGGAATGATCAATGCAAAGGTATGATCTTCACAGGTTTTACCTTTTGTCGGTCTCATGTTGTTAGTTGGGAGACCGGTCTATAGGATAGATAACCATACTATCAAGAGGGGCTCTCGAGTGAGTAACTTGATCATATCCTTCGAAGAGAGCTCAAACCTTTGCATACTTGGCATCATATTTCTTGGTTCTTATCCTTGAGAGTATTTAGAGCTTGTGTTAATCTCCATGACAAGCTCAAGTTCATCAAAAACGGATTTCATATGCATTCTCTATTACGTTTTTTATGTTGGATGTTTTACCGGTTTGTCTTTTATAGATAAGTTAAACCTTTTATCATTATGTTCTATCCTACCTTGCTGGACTATGATGTTTCCCTTCATAATCTTGTATAACTTGATTTTCTATTTGAAGCAAACCCAAGATCATCAAAATTGGAGTCCGGATGTAGAAGTTATGATTATTTTCGTATATGTGTTTCTGCCAATTTTGTGAGGGTCAGAGACTCTGGGGGGGAGAGACTCTGGGCAAGACTCTGGGCGTGACTCTGGGGTTTTGCTGGGAGCTTCTATTAGTTTTCTCCCCTCAATATGGATGCTCTAGGGGGGGGGGAGACTCTAGGGTTTGCACCCCAGAGACTCCGGTGTATGTGTCCAACAACGACTATTTTTGTGGGGCGCCTATATATTGACCCCTTCTTCCTCCTTGGGTTGTTTGGCTTGCTCTCCCTATCTACTCCATTGTTTCTACCTTCTAGAGCTTGCCAATACTCTCAATCCCTCCCATATTTCTTGAATTTGGGGGGGGATTTGAAAGAGTAGATCTAGATCTACAACTCCACCAATCGATCTCTCCTCTATGTGAGGGGAACATCTTGAGATCTAGATCTTGGGTTTTTTTTGTGAATTTCCTCTTGTTTTCTTCCTCTCTTATTCCCCCAATAGATTTTGTAGCTTTGGTGGAATTTGAGAGTGAGGGACTTGCCATTGCATTTGGTGCATCGGTTTGAGTTCTCCTCGGAGGATTTAGTTGGTGAAATCAAGAAGCTTGTTACTCTTGGGTTCTTGAAACCCTAGATGGTTGTATGGCCTTTGTGGTGAGTTCTTGGGGCCTCCAGTTAAGTTGTGAAGCTCTCCACAAGTTAGTGGCCTTGGTGGTGATTATTGGGAGCCTCCAATTAAGTTGTGGAGATTGCCCAATCTTGTATGGGTTTGGTGACCACCCTCAAGTGTCCATAGTAGATTGGGTTATTTCTGTGCGACGAGTGCTCGGGAGAATAAGGCGAGGCCTCTTCTGGCGTTAGTGGTCTTAGTACCGACCACCCCTCCAACGAGACGTACTCTCTTGTAGGGAGGAACTCGGTAAAACATTGTCGTCTCCACGTGCCTTGGTTATCTCTCTACCCGAGCCCGTTACTTATGCACTTTACATTGTGATAGCCTTCATGCTTGAAGTAATCTATCTTGCAATCACTTTATTGCTTGTCTTGCTTAGCATAATTTGTTGGTGCACATACGTGAACCATAGTATATATAGGCTTTGTGCTTGACAAAAGAAAACTCTAGTTTTATTCGCCTTTGTTAAGCCCATCTCATAAAACTTTTAAACCGCATATTCACCCTCCTCTAGGCGGCATCGGTTAATTATGAATTAATATATATTAAATACATACTTTACATTAATATTCATAGGGAAACTTCCTCAACAGGGCCAAAATCCCGGCCGTATAGTTCCGACCGTATAGTTCCAACCGTATAGTTCTGACCGTATAGTTCGTGCGACCACAAAATCGCCACGGGAAGGTACCCCCAACACCAAAACTTCAATCCTTTTCTCTCTCTTCTACCTCCAAACTCTCTCAAAACCTCAAGAGATCTTCATATCTACTCAATTTTGTTCGATTTCCTCGCACACAAGTGATCTACGGTATGTTTCTCCTCTGATCCTCCAATTACTTTTTGCAAATTCATCTCCGATCTGTTGTCATTATTAATCTAGGGTGAGACCTATTATGAACTAATTTCCATGTTTCTCTTGCCTAGATTATTATTTTGAGGAGATTCTTTAGTGTGCTATGATGAGGAATATGTTATGCTTATTACTGTTAGATAAAACAATTATTTTTGTCTTTATTATTATTTTATAAGATGCACACAAGGAGCCAAACGCGTGCTCATGCCGCTGCAAGTTCTTCTCAGGCTGCCGCTGCATCTCAGAACCGCACGTGGATACGGTTTGGGAATGAGCTCCAACGTGATCGCTTCGACATGATCAAGAACCAAGAAGTGAAGACAACCAAGTGGGCTTGTCCTTTTATATTGGATCAACTCGGTATTTCTAATGACTTTAATTTACTTTGCAATAGGGTTGGCCTGCAAAACTTTGTATTCCAAGATGTGCCTACTTATCGCCGGTTAACTCTTGAATTTTAAGTTCTTTGAAAAGAACCGTTAAAACATGGCACAAAGAGGAAATGATTTCTTTTCGACTTCTGAACAACAATTATACATTATCACTTGATGAATGGTGCAATTGTTTTAGTTTACCAAACAATGATGTTAATGCCTTACATGCATCTTATGCTGACATGAACCCTTCCGCGGATCGTTATTATAACAAAATGAGTTTCACTTATAGAGTCAACAAGGGAAAGAATATTCAGCATCCTGTTATTCGTTATTTGTTCTATGTTATTGCTAACACCTTGCAGACACGAAATGAGTTTACAATACTCAATGAGGAGGACATCTTGGTTCTCGCAAAAGCTGCTTTCAACAACAACTTGTCACTCAACTTGGGCACAATTCTTGTGCGCTACTTGGAGCACCAATCCTCCCAAAGCCAAGGGCCAATCACATGTGGAGGCGTCATCACCGTGCTTGCCATTGCCTTGGGCATCGACCTAGGTGAGTTGCAACCATTGCTAGGTGATCGATGTTTTGCTTTCTCTACTTTAAAAGCATGTGGAATGCTCACTAGGAGAGGTGGTGTTTATTACTTGCATATTGCAGGAGCTGGGTGTCTCTACCCCGCTCCTTTGCCTAATGGTATTTTCTCTATCGAGGAAGGACGTTTGCTATATGATGTGCAGGTTGAACAACACCAACCTGAGGAGGAGATTCTAGATGAGGATGAGGATGAGGACCAAGAAGAGGAGCAAGAAATTCCTGATCAAGCGGAGAAGCCACCAACCCGGTTCGCTACATATCAAGACTTCCAAGAACTTGGAGGAACTATGGAGGGGATGCATAATATCGCCCTGAACCTCCAAGAAACCACTAGTAACTTATCAACTCAATTTGCAAACCGGGGTTACAACTTTTCCCGCCACCTCAATGATTTGAAGGGCTTGCAAAAGCCTAAGCTTGGGGAAGTTTCCTAATTATCTTTATTTGGCATTTATTTGTTTTATTTTATTTCAAGGTTATGTTTTTAATTTGAGTTTATAAGCACTCGTGTTGGTTTCTTTAGTTATTTTATTTTTTTTCAAGATTTTCAAGCCGAGCTTTCTCGATATTTTTCTATTCTTCAATTCCCTCTATCAAAACAACAAAAAGATTTTTCCATTTATCTTTATTTTCCCTTTTTCTTTTCTATTCTCCTTGTGGTTCTCACATATTTGTAGGAGAGTGATTGACTTCGAGTTTCCAAGAAACGAATCAAAAGGGAAGAGATAAGTGGAACCAATCATGAAAGGTATGCCTTATGACTCCCCATTTTTGAAGTTTGAGAAACCCATGCTAGTTAGTAGTAAATGTTAAGATATTATATTGGTGGAGTGAGTCTTTATATTGGAGTAAAATTTTGTTTGCATGGGTATTTAGTTGACTATGTTTTGTTCCAGCTCTTGTAGTTAACCAAGTCTTGCCTAAAAAAATTGCTAAACAATTGTAATAAGAAAAGGTCTCACAATTGAAGGCTTGGGTGTTGTAGTGTTTACTCTTGAAACCTTATTCCTAGAGACACTCAACACCACAGAAAATAATTATTGACTTGACAACTCTCTTTGAAAGGATTTGTTCAATTGAATTAATGTTTAGCGGTTTTTGTGAGCATGCCAAAGTTTGACTTGTGAATCATAAGAATGATATATCTTTATGCGTGTCAAACATCATGGGATGCCAACAACTCCGCTAGCCTACGAACGATCTTCATGGGGGAAACTCCTAGATTTCGTCTATGAGTTGACTAAACATATGTAGCAGCAATGCTATAATGGGTAAGATTCTTGCCATTCTCGTGTAGTTGTGTTCGTGATGGAATCACTCCTCTGGCTGATATGAGTAATCATTATGCAAAAGAAACAAAAACCTTGGTAATGCCACGAGTGTCCATCACAACCTGATAAACTAATTAATTTTTTTGGCATCCTTTCAATTACTTAAGAACTTAAATTCTTGAAGGACAATGAATAGAAAAGTAGTGCTTGAAAAGTCTTGACTTATTGATGTGGGAGAATTGAGATACTTTAGTGTATATGCTTTTCATGACAAACTCTCACACTCTCAATTTTATATGATTATACTTTATGCTTCAAAGGAAAGCTTATGAGTTGATTACATGACATGGAATAAAGTTTACTCATTTGAATTATCCATGCTAACAATAATCTTGCTGCGCTATAAGGATTCATTAAAACCCATATGATATGATTGCCATTACTCTATCTATGCTGAAGTTTTTCAGATTCATAAAGTGGAGGAAACATGAGACTACCAATCATGATTAAGATCATCATCTCGTTATTTCAGTTTAAATGCTGAGTTCCTTTTTTATTTTGGTTTTCTTGCTCGAGGAAGATCAAGTTTAAGCTTGGGGAGGTTGATGGCTGTGAAATATATCCATCCACGTTCACATTTAAACTAGATATTATTCATATTTTTGATGAAATACCTCTCTAATCCTGCCACTAATGCCCAATGATCAAAGGGGTATGCAATCTTGTCTTTCTATTTTTCCCTAGGAAGATAATGACGTTTGATGATTGGAATCACAACATTAAAGTCAAATATATGAGATTTACAACAACTCAAAGAAACCAGGAGTCGTGGAAAGGAAGCAAAAGCAATAACGACCAACTATACGGCGGGAATAAAATTCCAGTTGTATAGTTTCGGCCGTATAGTTTCCACCGACACCGCTAGGTTAAACAGGACAACTTTCCTGAAGGGACCTCTATATAAAGAGGCCTCGGGCGATGAGAAAAACTCCCTCTCTACGCCCCTGACTACACCAAGCCATCAGAAACCACAACACCGGAGGGATAGATCTAGATCTAATCTCCAAACCCTTCTCCACCACCATATCCATATTCCACCACTTGTAATAGTAGATCTCATCTCCAATTGGAGACATTGTAAGACTATTACTATCAATCTCATGATTTCCATTACAATGTTTATCATTGTTGATATCATCTCTATGTGTGAGTAATTCTCCTTGGGCTAAGGGCTGCGGCCTAGCCATGTAGTTTGTGCATGTTATTTATCATAGATGGGATCATGTATTAGTTTGTATGATATGATGATTATTGTACCCTCTCTTGCCTCAATCTAAGGACTTGTAAGGTACCCAAGACCCCAAGGATTGATCTAGGTATAGGGAGTGTGAGTAATGACTAATCTGCAGGATGGGAACCCCGGTGACAGAAAGGGTAGTGCGGCTGTATGTGAGGGATTTACTTGGGATTAACGGTGATATCACTATGCATATCATTAGTTATCTTTCTTCTATGGATGAGACTAGTAGGTTATTACTATAAGTGGTTGCGGAGGCAATAGCAATTATGGATGCACCGCCCATATATAATTATCTTGCTCTAACAATTACATGCATACTTTATTATTATCTTTTATTCCCATTAGATGTTTTGCACAACTACAGGTGAAATCGAAAGCCCTAGGCTCTCTCTCTCCATCATCGACAACAACAAAAGATCGCAAACTCCTGGTCCGGTGAAACACAAAAAGAATTCTAAAAATCCCGAAGGTCTGTTAAAGTAACTTTACTACGCTGTCTGCTTCTGAGGATTCGATAACCTAGGTCTAATAGGGGAAAAGAGCTATACTACATCTGTAATCCGGACCGAAGGTATCATCGACCGCTGGTCGGCACCGCCGACCATAGGCATGTGTGCGGGGTCCGTGCCACTAAGGAGATCGGTGAGGCGAGCATGTCATGCCGTCCTTTTAGTCCCTTATGGCATGTAGTTAAGCAGCCTTTGAGCTTTGAGCAATGCATCCCTTAGGGAGGATGTGCCGTGGGGGCCCTCCCTCAGATTAGTCCGTGCCCCGGCATGGGGCGCGCCATGCAGATGGGGTTGGTGAAGATTTCGAGAGCGCGCCACATACTCCTTCCTGGAACGCCAAATATCGGAGATTGATGTCCCGTGAAGGAATTAGGGTTCCAATGAGCCCTGGATTTGTGAGAGGGACGAACGCGGGTTTGGGTCTTCCTGACAACAAAGTCTGCGGCGGTACATGACAGGGAGTTGGCAGAGTGTTTTTTTACTCAGGGTTGGGACCCTCGTGAGGAGGTAAAGCCCCTACTCCTTCTTGGTTGTATTGCTCGCGGTGCTTCGCGAGGCAACAATGGTAGATGTAGCCTAGGATTTCAGATCACAAAGACCAATCCCTTTCTAACGTAGGGGTGGATCCCCTTTTATAGTGGCGCTGGGCCTTTTCCACCAATTATTGGTGGGAAGGGTCATCATATTGCCGCCCAAGAAGGGGTCTACAAGACTACTTTACATGAACTAGGTCCAGGGCCCTTAATGAGCGCCGGTCTTCCAAGAAGCCACGGACATGGATGTCGTCCTTCCATGGGGGCGCACTGTCCACTAACCACTTGCACCAAAATGGAGGGGCACAACCTCCCCTATTGTCATGGTATTGTCGACAAGTATGCCATGGAGGGGTCCTCACAAAGCATGTTTAGAGAGGTGAGGTGCAGCACCCCCCGGGATTAGGGTTAAACTAACCTCAGATCACCATCTAAGATAAGTTCAACTCCAAACATGGAAGATCACAGTATGATTCGGTAACATTTCAGAACATAGGGATTCAACATCAGAAGTTTAAACTCTTAACATAGTGCGATATTAGAGTTATTACAAACCAGAGGTCATAGACCCATCATTACATCACACAATGAAAGCAAATATGTTGTTCTACACAACAACTTAGCAAAAGGCCTAAGAGGACATAAACAAAAGTGGCGTCCACCCCATAGTCCTCAGGCTGCTACCTGGGACCCCCAACTACTCGTCTATGTCAACGTATAATCCACCTTCATTTGCAGCTAGATCATCTGTAGAAAAACAACAATTGCGCAAGGCTGAGTACGAGAATGTACTCCGCAAGACTTAGATAACATAGTGTCTACATGCTCTGGTTAGAAAGGCTTTCTCTGGATTTTCTTTTGCGTAAAGCAATCTTTATTTGTAAACAAGAGAGAGAAGAGGCTCGTCTACTCAGAATCTTTAAAAAGGGATAAGATAACAACTTATTCATCTTGTTCATCACATTTTGATAACCACCAGCTTCATCAGAACCTCCTATCTAGGATCACCCCCTCGACCCGGAGGAAGCATCCTTAAGCACACATGGATTAGCAAATTTTACTTAGGTTATAGTTCTCTATGATCAATATGTCTGTTCCTAAGTCGTTCATAACCGTGAACACGATTTTTCAAAAAGACTAATACCCTGTAGGGGTGTACAACTTTACCCACACGTACCAACCGACTCTTAATGCCAAATTATTAGCCCTATTCCTTGGAAGGCCGACAGAGGGTGGTTGACCACGACCTTTACCTTGCTTTCGCCGAGACCATGAGTCACGCAATAAGTATGATTCCTCCGTAACGGGTCAAATCCCGAAGCCGGTACTTAAATATGTGAGGCGAGGTTGGTTTACTAGGGGCGCTATCTACCCCAAGCAACCCGGTCCACGCTTCCCTACCTGTTATGATGCACCTCCATCACCTCCTCGTTTGAAAACATTTTCAATGCGTATGCCAGATGAAAAGCCCGATCCATGTGACTCATGGAATCTACTAGGCAAGTTAGTTGCTCATGGGGTTTTCCAGGACCCGTGTGGTGTACGCTCGTCTTGGTTCAAGAGGCAAGAAATTGAGTCCTAATGGTGGCGAGCATGGTACTACAAAAACCACACCCAACGTGGCCTCCCATACAAGCCTTAGCATATCTATTTATCTCCATTGAGGATACGTCCACCTCCTATCTTTCTAGATTCTTTGGCACCTTCGAATCATCATCTGAATGTATCAGACGGTACTAGTAAGCATGGCTAAGATATCGGTGGTAAAAGCTCTAGCAACGCTCACATGCCAAACCTAGGTATGCTAGGAGCAGTGGATCAAGAGTATAAGTCTACAAAAGGGAAGCAATGCAGCAGATAGGTAACCCTAGCTATTGGCAAAAGACCATATTGGAATCGTGTGCATCATAGCGAGAAAGTAATATACTTTGTAAAAGTAGGTTCAGAATGAGAGGATACACTTGCCTTGTCCTTTAGTAGACAGATATGGATCTTCGGTGTTGTTGACCTCAGCTTCGGGTTTGGTTCCTATTCACGAAGAACCAAATACCAGAAAAGGGGAACCAACATTCAATACATGGAATAATGCAATGCGCAATCAATATGGATGATATGACAAGTTAAATAGTGTTGAAAAGAACCCTAGAACATTCTTGGTCATTTTAAACGGGGTCCGAGAGGTACAAACCCTAGAACAGGGGATCTCGGAACCACCTATGGGGTTCAATTGGTTCTTTTAGTTAAACTTGTCATGAAAGTTGGTTAACAATGTATGATTGTGTTGCTATTGGATAACCCTAATTTTTCTGAATATTTTGATATATTATTTGTATTTTTCTGATTTAAAATGAATTAGTTATGAATTTCTCCAATTTTAATTCATTTTAAATCATTTTTGGAATATTTAAATTATTTTTTCCAACTTAGGCCCACATGCCAGACTTTTATTAAATTCAAAAATGATTTACAAAAATATTAAAACCCTGACAGACAGGGCCCACCTGTCAGCATGTTACTTATTACAGAAAATAATTACTGAAAACATTTAAATAAACAGAAAAAGATTTATTGCATCATGATGATCTTCTCTGATCGAGAGAGGGGCGAGCGATTAGTGGCGTCTGAGGATGCGTGGTTGGTCTCGTTCGAAAGAGGAGGCTGAGGCGAGCATTATAGTGGCGGCGCCGCCTCGATATGGTCACCGGAGCGACGGTGGCGACAAGAAAGAGCAGCAGTGGCGTCAGGTGTTCGTCGGGACAGCAGCACATCGCGAGAGGGAAAGAATGGAGAGATATAGGAGGTCCGCTAGCTCACCACGAGCATGACGGTGAGGTCGATGAAGCGAGGGGAGGACGGAAGGAGGGGAATCAACGATTCGACTGCGGCGGCCGGAGTTGAGGTCGAGCTTGATTTCGGCCAGATGAAGTCCTTCCAGCTTGCGTGGCTTGATAGAGATGACGGCGGCACTTCTTCCAGACCACTCCACGGTGCACGGGGCAGCCGGAGACGGCGAGGCTCGCTGGAGCCCAAGCGGCTAGGGTTTGGTCGAAGAGGAAAAGGGAGCATAGGAGGGGGAAAGAAGGATAGGGTTCTCCACTTCGGAGGGTTGGGGTTCTTGTAGGCGCTGGCGTCGTTGGTGGCGCGAATCTTGGCGTGGCATGGCGGCGGACGGCGAGCGCAGCGCTAGCGAGCAGCTTCTTTGTCGGGGACGAAGACGACAACGCAATTCGGGGCCGAAGCGGTACGAGGCCGCCTGTGGGCTGGCGTGGGCCGGTTGCTGGGCCACGGAAAGGTTCCAGGAGGGGAGGAGGGGAGTGGGCTGCGGCCTGGTTCTCTCTCCTGTCTATTTTTTTAGAAATCCTTTTCCTTTTCTGATTTTGCTTCCTCTTTTCTAATTCATTTTTAAATCTTTTTTTGAATATTTCAAAAATACCAGAGAGCTTATAAAATATCTAAAATATTGCAGAGCCCTTGTATTCAATCTAGGCTCCATTATTTTTGTGTACATTTCAAACTCAAACCACTTTGAATGGATTTCAAAAAGAGGGGGAAATACTAGGGTTTAGGGTTTTGTAAATGTATTTTGATTCACACACTTGAATACATGCAAACATTTTATTGATTTAAACAGATGCATGCAATGCTTAGGTACTAATTACATATATTACAAACTATGGCTATTACAGCTCTACCCCCCTTACAAGAATCTCGACCCGAGATTCCTCAGTTTTTGAAAAGAAGGCAGGGTACTCAGATCGAAGACGATCTTCTCGTTCCTAGGTTGCTTCATCCTCAGAGTGATGGGACCACTGAACTTTCAGGAACTTGATGTTTTGACGACGAGTCTTGCGCTCAGTTTCATCAAGGATACGAACAGGATACTCACGATAAGTCAGATCCTTTTGGAGATCAAGAGTTTGATGATCAACACCACAGACAGGGTCCTTGAAGCAGCGCTTGAGTTGAGACACATGAAAGACGTCATGTACCTCAGGGAAATTTGCAGGCAGCTCCAGTTTGTATGCGAGGTTACCTTTCTTGGAAAGAACACGAAAAGGACCAACATAGTGAGGAGTTAGTTTGCCTTTGATGCCAAAACGATGGACACCCTTCAGAGGAGTGACCCGTAGATAAGCTTGATCACCAACTTCATATTCAACATGTTGATGGTGACGATCATGATAGCTTTTCTGGTGCGATTGAGCAGTTTTCAAACGATCTCGAATGATACGAACTTTATATTCTGCTTCCTGGATCATATCCAGTCCAAAGAACTTTCTTTCGCCGGTTTCTGACCAGTTCAAAGGAGTACGACAGGTTCTTCCATATAAAAATTGGAATGGTGCCATACCTATACTGGACTGAAAACTGTTGTTGTAGGAGAATTCTGCAAAAGGAAGGCATTTCTCCCAATTCTTACCAAAAGATATGACACACGCTCTTAGCATGTCTTCAAGGATTTGATTCACTCTCTCAGTCTGACCACCGGTACTAGGATGATAAGCTGTACTGAAGGAGAGATGAGTTCCCATAGCAGTTTGGAAACTTTCCTAGAACTTGGAGGTGAACAGACTTCCACGGTCAGATGTTATCTTCTTAGGAATACCATGAAGAACAACAATCCGAGAGATGTAAAGATCAGCCAGTTCCCTAGCTCAAAGGCTTTCCTTGATGGGAAGAAAGTGAGCGACCTTGGACATATAGTCAACAATCAACCATATTGCATCATTTCCTCTTTGAGTTTTAGGAAGACCAGTGATGAAGTCCATACCTATTTCATCCCACTTCCACTCAGGGATGCGATGTGGTTGTAGGAGACCAGCAGACCTTTGATGTTCAGCTTTGACGCGACGACAAACATCACACTCAGCAACAAAATGACCGATATCTTTCTTCATACCAGACCACCAGAATCTTTGACGAAGATCCCAATACATCTTGGTTCCTCCAGGGTGAATAGAAAGAGGTGATTCATGAGCTTCCCGAAGAATTAAATTCCTCAACTTTGTTCTCTTCGGCACTACTAGACGGTTACCAAAGTAAACAATACCTTGATTATCAACGTAGAAACACTTAGCAACTCCTCTAGCAATGTTCCCTTTGATCTCAGCAACTTCAAAATCATTCTTCTGAGCGAGCTTGATTTCATCCTCTATGGAAGATTTCACTTCAAGGGTAGAAAGGAATCCACGAGGAACTACTTCAAGATTTAGTCGAGCAAATTCTTCATGGAGAGAAAGTTGAGATTGTTTGATCATCAGATTGTTGCAATAAGACTTACGACTCAGCGCATCACCAACGACATTGGCTTTGCCAGTTTGATAGTTGAGACCCAAATCATAGTCCTTGATGAGTTCCAACCATCTTCTTTGCCTGAGATTCAGATCAGGTTGTGTGAAAAGATACTTCAGACTCTGATGATCCGAGTATAACTCACAATGACTACCGAGAAGGTAATGTCGCCATTGCTTAAGAGCATTAACAACAGCTGCAAGCTCAAGATCATGAGTTGGGTAGTTGTTCTCATGTGGTTTTAGCTGTCGGGAGGCATAAGCCACCACATGCCCATCTTGCATCAACACACATCCGAGACCTTGGTGGGAAGCATCGCAGAAGACAACAAAGTCTTTGCTAGTGTCTGGGATAACCAACACCGGAGCAGTTGTTAACTTGGTTTTCAACATCTGGAAGCTTTGTTCAGCCTTATCAGACCATTCGAACTTCTTATCCTTCTTAAGAAGATCAGTCATCGGCTTTGCAATCCTAGAGAAGTTCTCGATGAATCGACGGTAATAACCAGCCATCCCGAGAAAACTTTGGACATCCTTAACAGATTTGGGAGACTCCCAGTCGAGGATAGTTTGGACCTTATCGGCGATAACAGCAACCCCTTGGGCGGAACAACATGACCAAGGAATATGAGCTCTTGTAACCAAAACTCACATTTGAAAACCTTGGCATAGAGACGATGTTCTCAAAGTTTTGTCAACACCAAACGAAGATGTTCGGCGTTCTCTTCTTCAGTCTTGGAATAGACCAAAATATCATCGATGTGGACCACAATGAAATTGTCAAGATACTCCATGAAGACAGAATTCATAAGCCGCATAAAAGTGGCTGGAGCATTGGTAAGACCAAAGGACATGACTGTGTACTCGTAAAGACCATAACGAGTGGTGAAAGCAGTCTTTGGAATATCTTCCTTACGGATCTTTATCTGGTGATACCCTGACCTTAAATCCATTTTGGAAAAGACAGTGGCACCACTTAACTGATCAAATAGATCATTGATCCTAGGGAGAGGATACTTGTTCTTGATAGTCACAGCATTTAGTGGGCGATAGTCCACAACGAGACGCGGTATATTGTTATCCCGCTTCTTAACAAAGATGGTAGGACATCCCCAAGAAGATGTGCTAGGCTGAATATATCCTTTTCCTTCTAACTCCTCTAATTGCTTCTTCAACTCCACAAGCTCATGAGGAGGCATACGATAGGGTCTTTTAGAAATAGGAGCAGTTCCAGGAACTAACTCTATGACAAACTCCACACTTCGATCAGGTGGCATGCCAGGCAACTCCTCAGGAAAGACATTCGGGAACTCACAGACCACGGAAACATCTTGAATCTCTAACGGAGATAGAACTTCAAGAGCATACAACTCTGCTTCAGGAATAGAAACAGCTGAAGGAGATAGTGACCCTACAGTCCAATACTTGATTGTTATGCCAGCTGGACTAGTCAGAGTCACAAACTTGGTTGTACAATCGAGGATAGCTTAGTGACGGGTCAACCAATCCATGCCCAAGATGATGTTAATGTCAGTTGACTTGAGGGCAATAAGGGAGGTGGGGAAAAGTTGAAATGCAACTTCGATTAGATTCCCATGGCTAACCATAGTGGAACACCACCTAGAACCAGGAGACTGAACTAGCAGAGGAACAGATAACCCATCAAAACTTATCCCATGCATTTGAGCAAAAGCTTGTGACAGAATGAATGCGATGCTCCAGAATCAAACAAAACTTTAGCTGGAATTTGATTGATATGAAGCGTACCCATAATAACGCTTGGATCTTCCTGAGCCTCCTTAGTAGAGATATGGTTCAGGCGACCTCTTCCAGAACCTTGGTACTTATCATTCTTCTTTGGGGGTTGTGCCTTCTCAGTAGCACTCTTTTGAGGACAATCTCTTGCATAGTGGCCAGGCTGTCGATAGTTGAAACAGATAAGGCCTGATCCAGTACCAGCAGCAGGATAATTTGATCCACCAGCATTGTTTGGAGTAGCATTCCGATGAGGAGCATATCCAGAAGTCCTTGGGGTGTAAGGAGCACGCGGCATGGCGTTGTAAGGCACAAAGACTCGGCGCTTCTTATTGCCAGAACCAGCCTTGTTGTACCCCTCCTGAGGACGCTTACGGGTTTCTTCATACTCCACCTTTCCACTCTCAGCTTTCATAGCCTTGTTGACAAGACCTTGGAAGTTTCCAAAGTCCATGAGGTGGATATCATGGCGAACCTCAGTATCTAGTCCCTTGCGGAATAGAGCTTGCTTCTTAACATCAGTGGAGACCTCTTCAGTAGCATAGCAGGCAAGAAGATTGAAGTTGTGCTGGTATTCACACACAGAACCAGTGCCCTGCTTCAGCTTGAGGAACTCCTCCCTCTTCTGATCCATCAAACCCTTCGGAATATGATAATCTCGGAAGGCTTCAGTGAACTCTTGCCATGTAACAACATGTTGAGCTTCCTGCATAGCCAAGAAATTTTCCCACCAGGAGTTAGCTGCTCCCTCCAGATGATAGGCAGCAAAAGTCACCCAATCAGCTTGAGCAACATGAGCAACCTGAAGTTTGCTCTCCATAGTTCGAAGCCAGTAATCCGCATCAAGTGGCTCAGTGGAATAACTGAAAACTGGCGGTGTGAGACGTGTGAAGTCCTTGATACCAACTTGATTGTTCTGGCATTGAGCGGTGTTGCGCTCAATCCTTTCAAGGACCCTGATGTTGTTAGCACGGTTGGTTTCGTACATGTCCATAAGTTGAACCATGGACGGTGGTGGAGGAAGTTTGGAAGATTCACCCTCATTTGTAGCACCACGTGCATGAGCACGGGTACGGGCACGAGAGGTGTCACCCATCCTGAAAGATCAAAAAGAAGGTTAGACAAGGGATCCAAAATAACAAGACGGAAGGATGAACAACGAGTACTTGATATAAATGTATCATCTTATCAAGCATGGTAGTATCAAAGCATACTAATGTATACACTAACCAGCTGACTTACAAACCATGACAATGGAATGCTAAGATGTTACATACCAAGCAAAACTGAGATATCTTGGAACTCTAAGAATAGAAACCAAGTACGGAGTACTTTAGAAAAACAACCCCAAAACCATGATCCTAGAAGTTTTGAGATATGAGATTGGGAATGAAAACCTCTTCAAACCAATTAGGGTAAGAGAAACTCCAGCATCAGAAACACACCAGAGAAGGAGCAAAAAAGAGTACTAGTCAGAGTTTCTGCAAATAAGTTTTAACTTTCAAATAGTTTTGTCAGCTTCTAGACTCAACATCGACCAGTAAAAGGGTTTCCTACAGGCAGTCCTGCTCTGATACCAAAACCTGTAGCACCCCCCCAGGATTAGGGTTAAACTAACCTCAGATCACCATATAAGATAAGTTCAACTCCAAACACGGAAGATCACAGTATGATTCGGTAACATTACAGAACACAAGGATTCAACAGCATAAGTTTAAACTCTTAATAGAGTGCGATATTAGAGTTATTACAAACCAGAGGTCATGGACCCATCATTAAACCACACAACGAAAGAAAATATGTTGTTCTACACAACAACTTAGCAAAAGTCCTAAGAGGCCATAAACAAAAGTGACGTCCACCCCATAGTCATCAGGCTGCTACCTGGGACCCCCAACTACTCGTCGATGTCAACATAGAATCCACCTTCAGTTGCAGCTAGATCATCTGTAGAAAAACAACAATGGCGCAAGGCTAAGTACGAGAATGTACTCTGCAAGACTTAGATAACCTAGTGTCTACATGCTCTGGTTAGAAAGGCTTTCTCTGGATTTTCTTTTGCGTAAAGCAATCTTTATTTGTAAACAAGAGAGAGAAGAGGCTCATCTACTCAGAATCTTTAAAAAGGGATAAGATAACGACTTCTTCATCTTGTTCATCACATTTTGATAACCACCAGCTTCATCAGAACCTCCTATCTAGGATCACCCCCTCGACCCGGAGGAAGCATCCTTAAGCACACATGGATTAGCAAATTTTACTTAGGTTATAGTTCTCTATGATCAATATGTCTGTTCCCAAGTCGTTCATAACCGTGAACACGACTTTTCAAAAAGATTAATACCTTGTAGGGGTGTACAACTTTACCCACACGTACCAACCGACTCTTAATGCCAAATTATTAGCCCTATTCCTTTGAAGGCCGGCAGAGGGTGGTTGACCACGACCTTTACCCTGCTTTCGCCGAGACCATGAGTCACACAATAAGTATGATTCCGTCGTAACAGGTCAAATCCCAAAGCCGGTACTTAAAGATGTGAGACGAGGTTGGTTTACCAGGGGCGCTATCTACCCCAAGCAACCCGGTCCATGCTTCCCTACCTGTTATGATGCACCTCCATCACCTCCTCGTTCGAAAAGATTTTCAATGCGTATGCCAAATGGAAAGACCGATCTATGTGACTCATGGAATCTACTAGGCAAGTTAGTTGCTCGTGGGGTTTTCCAGGCCCCGTGTGGTTGTATGCTCGTGTTGGTTCAAGAGGGAAGAACTTGGGTCCTAATGGTGGCGAGCATGGGACTACAAAAACCATACCCAACGTGGCCTCTCGTACAAGCCTTAGCATATCTATTTATCTCCATTGATGATACCTCCACCTCCTATCTTTCTAGATTCTTTGGCACCTTCGAATCATCATCTGAATGTATAGTAAGCATGGCTAAGCTGTCGGTGGTAAAAGCTCTAGCAACGCTCACATGCCAAACCAAGGTATGCTAGGAGCAGTGGATCAGTAGTATAAGGCTACAAAAGGGAAACAATGCAGCAGATAGGTAACCCTAGCTATTGGCAAAAGACCACATTGGAATCATGTGCATCATAGCAAGAAAGTAATATACTTTGTAAAAGTAGGTTCAGAATGAGAGGCTACGCTTGCCTTGTCCTTCAGTAGACAGATATGGATCTTCGGTGTTGTTGACCTCATCTTCGGGCTCGGTTCCTATTCGCAAAGAACCAAATACCGGAAAAGGGGAACCAACATTCAATACATGGCATAATTCAATGCACAATCAATATGGATGATATGACAAGTTAAATAGTGTTGAAAAGAACCCTAGAACATGCTTGGTCATTTTAAACGGGGTCCGAGAGGTACAAACACTAGAACAGGGGGATCCTCGGAACCACCTATGGGGTTCAATCAGTTCTTTTAATTAAACTTGTCATGAAAGTTGGTTAACAATGTATGGTTGTGTTTCTATTGCATAACCCTTATTTTTCTGAATATTTTGATATATTATTTGTATTTTTCTGATTTAAAATGAATTAGTTATGAATTTCTCCAATTTTAATTCATTTTAAATCATTTTTGGAATATTTAAATTATTTTTTCCAACTTGGGACCACATGTCAGACTTTTATTAAATTCAGAAATGATTTACAAAAATATTAAAACCCTGACAGACAGGGCCCACCTGTCAGCATTTTACTTATTACAGAAAATAATTTCTGAAAACATTTAAATAAACAGAAAAGGATTTATTGCATCATGATGATGTCACTGTGACGTCATCAATGGCTGATCTTCTCTGATCGAGAGAGGGGCGAGCGATTGGCGGCGTCTGTGGATGCGTGGTTGGTCTCGTTCGAAAGAGGAGGCTGAGGCGAGCATTATAGTGGTGGCGCCGCCTCGATATGGTCACCGGAGCGACGGTGGCGACAAGAAGCAGCGGCGGCGGCGTCAGGTGTTCGTCAGGACAATAGCACAACGCGAGAGGGAAAGAACGGAGAGGTCTAGGAGGTCCGCTAGCTCACTGATGGGGATATGCCTACCGGGGTATGCCCAGTAGGACGTTTCCTATTGGCCCAAGCCGCCAGCGAGTGGGCCTACAGGACGACGACTAGATCGACACTTGGCAAGGACTCAGGCGACTGGAAGCTGGAGGCCCAAAAGTGTAGCTAGGCCCAGTCAGACAAGGTCAAAGACCCTCCGACTCCTTAACTAATTCGGTTGTAATCTGTAAACCCTAGCGAGGTGAGCCTATATAAATCTCCCTAGGGTACGCATAGAGGATACGTTCCATCATACACCCAAGCGACTCGCCGCCTAGTCGTCGAGCTCGCCCCTTGTACTCTCTCCATAATACAATCTAGCAGGAGTAGGTCTTTACCCTCCGGGGGGCCGAACCTGGGTAAAACCTTGTGTCTCCGCCCTCATCTCGCACCGCAGATGGCTGGCCACCCATGCCCCATGTTCTACTACTCGCTGCCGATTGCAGCATCTTCCATGGTCATTCCCACGACAGTGGCGCCCACCGTGGGGCCTGGCCGGTCAGGCCGGTGTTCTGCGGCGAGATCCAATCTGCCCCTCAACGAGTCAATCGCCACCGGCCGCATGATCGCGATCGGCGAGATGCTCCAGATCTTGCCGAGCAGCTACGTCCAGGCGACACGCCCCGTCACGCGCAGCGTGATTTTGCCGGTCGGCACGATCAGCCTCTTCGTCGGCCTCACCGACATCATCATTTCGGAGGACTCGACTCGCATCCGTGTGTCGCCTCCACTCGACCGGCTCTCTGAGAGCCAAGTCCGCACGATCCACTGCCTCGCCTCCAAGTATGACTCGGCCCACAACAATGTGGCCGAAACCACCGCGGCCGCGGATGACGCGACCCTCAACGACAATGCCGATTCGGTGACCCCGGCATCGGCCGCCGGATCCATCATCGCCGCATCGCCCGTGGGCTCCATCACTCAGGTCTCCAACATCGGAGACTTCGAGGACCCCTCCATCCTTGGGATCTTCGACTTCGACCCTGGGTCGGAGAACTCCGCCGACCTCCACGACGGAACCGGTCGCCACGCCGCGACCTACATGGCAACTGGCGCCGACCCCCCGCAAGACCCCTTATCCATGCCGATCCCACCAAATGCGATGGCAACGGAGGTCGAGGAACTCCACCTGCGGCTGGCGGAGGCGGTCCGCAAGGAACAAGCCGAGCGCGAAAAATTTCGCCTCGAGCAGGTGACAGCGTAGGAGCTTTCGCGCTATCACCAACTCCAAATCAGGTCGCACCTGAACCCTACCATTCAGGGGCGCGCCCTGAACTTCGACGATGAAAACGACCCGGCTCGCGTGGCCGAGCGCGCGATCTGCGAGAACGCGCCGCCAGGATGGAGCACCCGACCCCCACCAGGCGCGACGACCAACGGCGCCCCGCCACCACCCAACCGCGCACCCCCCAGGGACCAACCAAGGATCATGGTCTCCTCACGAGAGCAAGATGCGAACGGCCTCCTGCTGTTCTCCACCCCAATGGACAATGTCGTCGTGAGCCGAGCAGCAGTCGACAACATCCAAGTCACCGGGGAAGGCGCCCTACAGATCCAGTACGCCAAGGCTCTACTCGCCAAAGCAGTCGAGCAACAAAACACGAGCGCCGACTCACAGGGTCGGATGTACTCGCGTTCATCAGGAAGCAGGGCGGCCTCGACCGACCGCCCAATGGCGGCGAATACCCTCAACTGCCCACCACCCGAGCCCCTGCAGCTCCAACACCGACCCGCGAACGCGGCACTCTCCACCAACGACCCATGGCCGGCGAACAACTTCGTCGCCGCCAACGGGTAGCCTGTCGATGCACGCACCCACATCATCAACAACCAGAGCTGGCGCGCACGTCAGCCCGACGACCTGAGGCATACCCTCACCAACCGCCGCGACGACGGACCAAGGGGATCACTAAGCCGAGTTGGACCCCAATGCTTCGGACCGATGATTCGAGGAGAAAGATACCCAACGAACTTCAAAGCGCCGAAGGAGATCGAGAAGTACGACCCCTCGTACGATCCGACCGTGTGGCTGGACACTTACCTCATGGCGATGGGGATCGCCGGCCACACCGATCTACCTGCCGCCTGCTACCTTCCCCTGATGATGGAGGGAGCGTGCAGGCAGTGGATTAACACCCTCCCCGTGGATAGCATCGACTCCTGGGAGGAAATGCGCGACGCCTTTGTCAGGCACTTCGAGGGTTCCTACACCCGAGCCACCACCATCGAGGACCTGGAGCGATGCGTCCAGGGACCCCGCGAGTCGACCCGCAGTTGGGTCCAACGGTGGCAAGACCTGTGGTATAACGCGGCCGGAATCCACCCGGACACCACGATCCACTGCTTCAAGACCTCGTGCCACTACGAGCCCCTGGTCGCCAAGCTCAAGCGAGTGTATAGAACACTCGACAACATACCGGACCTCCTGGAGATCGCCAAGCGGTACGCAGAGGAGGACCCAAACCAAGAAACCGACGACGAGTCGGGAGGAAATCGCCGCGCGAGCGGCCATGACAACGGGAGGCGATTCGAGCTACGCTACAGCAACACTCGCCTCACCGGCAAACGCCGCGATGACGGGCGAGTCGACTTCGTCGCCAATGCCGGATATGCGCCGCGCGAACCCAGGAGCTTCCGCCGCAACAAAGGCCAGCACCGCGATGGTGGCAACTACAAGGCAAAGCCAAGGTTCGATCCCATAGCTCTCCTCAACCAACCCTATGTGTTTCATAGCATGGAAGGGAAGCCCGCCACGCACACGACCGCCGACTTCCACTCTCTCAAGGAGATCGAGAAGGCACGGCGTGCACGGGAAGACCCCGACAACAACCCGCCAAACGGCGGAAAGTTCGGCAACGTCGCTGGCTCGCTCCACACCTTCACAGGCTTCAACACGAAGCACGGGAAGAAGGTCATCGCCTGTGCCGTCACTGTCAACGGGGTGTCCCAGATGGACATCCCCCAGTTCCTCAACTGGTCCGAGCAACCAATCACCTGGAGCCGCGAGGACCACTCGCCACGGATCGAATATTCGGGCTGAGTCGCCTTAGTGGTCAAGCCCAAGGTGGGGGATTACTGGCTCCCCAAAACGCTGATGGACGGCGGCAGCTCCATCAACATCCTGTACCTGGACACGTTCAGGCGACTGCGGCTCCCACAGTCGATGATTGAGACGACCTACACCACCTTCCACGGCATCGTCCCCGGTCGGAAGGCGTACCCAATCGGCAAGCTGACGCTGCCAGTCATCTTCGGCACACTAGCAAACTTCTGCACCGAGCGGATCGTCTTCGAGCTGGTGCCGTTCAACAGCCCCTACCACTGCGTCCTGGGGTGCCAGGCGTTCGCCAAATTCATGGCAGTGCCCCACTATGCGTACAACACGATGAAGCTACCCGGGCCATGTGGCATCATCACTGTCCATGGCGACCCGACATGGCCGCAGAATGCGAGGCCAAAGGCGCCGAACTCGCTGACGCCGTCATCGCGGCGGAGGCCAACCATGCCGAGGAGCTCACCAAGTATGCGAGCAGGGTCAACAATGACGACCCCTCCATACTCAAGAATCCCAATTCAGAGGGTGGCAACTCCGCCGCCTTCGAGGCAACGACACACACCCGCACCGTCGAGCTGGTCCCAGGCGACTCCAGCCAGACGGTGACGATCGGGACGGGCATGAGCCCAGCATAGGAAGGCGCGCTCATCAAGTTCCTATGTGAGAATCGGGACATCTTCGCATGGAAGCCATCCGACATGCCTGGTGTCCCGAGGGAACTCGCTGAGCACAAACTCAACGCCGGCCCCAAAGACCGACCTGTCAAGCAGTCGCTGCGGCCCTTCAATGAAGAGCGCTGCCGAGGAGGTGCAGCATCCACTCGCTGCTGGCTTCGGCCAATCAAATACTCCAAGTGGATGGCAAACCCAGTCCTGGTCGAGAAGAAAAACGGGACCTGGAGAATGTGTATCGATTACACAAACTTAAACAGCGCCTGCCCGAAGGAGCAATTTGTCCTCCCGCGGATCGACCAAATCATCTATTTAACCGCGGGCTCGGAGTCGCTATGTTTGCTCGACACCTACTCTGGGTACAACCAGATCAAAATGGCCGCCGAGGACGAAGAGAAGACGACATTCATCACGCCATTCGGAGCCTTCTGCTACACTGCCATGACCTTCGGCCTCAAAAATGACGGGGCGACCTACCAGAGGTGCATGCAAGAGTGCCTTGCGAGCCAAATTGGCCGCAATATCCACGTCTACATCGACAACATGGTGGTGAAATCCACTCGCCAGGGCAATCTACTCGCCGACCTGGCGGAAACCTTCGCCAACCTGCGAAGGTACAAGATAAAGCTAAACCCAGGAAAGTGCACCTTTGGTGTACCTACTGGACAGCTACTGGGATACACCGTCTCCAAGCGCGGGATCGAGGCGAACCCCGCCAAGATCAACAGGATCGCCCGGCTCGGCAGACCCGAGTGCCTGCGCGATGTCTAGAAGCTGGCCGGGCGAGTCGCGGCCCTCAGTCGCTTCATCCCCCGGCTAGGCGAGAAGGCGATGCCTCTCTATCACCTAATGTGTAAGAACCCTGCCTTCCAGTGGGACAAGGAGGCAGACGACACGCTCCACGCTCTCAAGGAGGTGCTGCTCGCAGCACCGCTACTCGCCGCCCCCGTCGACAAGGAACCCATGCTAGTCTATGTCGCGGCTTCCGAGCGCGTCGTCAGCACCGTCATGGTCGTCGAATGGCCAGAGGAAGGGAAGGAACACCCGGTGCAGTGACCCGTATACTACATCAACGAAGTCCTTACCGAGTCGCGCCAGCGCTACCCGCAATCTTAGAAATTGGTATACGCGGTCTTCAGAGCACAGCGGCGACTGCCGCACTACTTCCAGGAGCACCCAATAACGGTCGTCTCCTCGGCACCATTGCAGGACATCATCCGCAACCGCGAGGAGACCGGGCGAGTTGCCAAGTGGGCCGTCGAGATCGGCATCCACGACATCAAGTACGAGCCGCGCAAGGCGATCAAGTCGCAGGCCCTCGCAGATTTCCTCCCTGACTGGGAGGAGGCCCAGCAGCCAGAGAAGCTGCCATACCTCCATTACTGGAGCCTACACTTTGACGGCTGTAAGAACGCAGACGGTGCAGGAGCGGGGATCGTGTTAACATCTCCGAAGGGCGACAAGCTCCTCTACGTCCTCTACCTCGACTTCAGCCCCTACACCAACAACATGGCTGAGTACGAGGCGCTACTCCACGGCATGCGAGCAGCCCAGGAGATGAACATCAATCGCCTGCGCTGCTACGGAGACTCCGACCTCGTCGCCGGGCAAGTCGCCAGCACCTGCGACGCCGTCTCCCCCACCATGGCGGCATACCTCCAAGCAGTGGACCAGCTGGGAGGACACTTCACAGGCTACTCCGTCGAGTGGATCGACAGGCGGAAGAATGAGGAGGCCGACGCACTCTCTCGCATCGGCTCTGCTCGACTCGCACCACCCGCCGGCGTCTTCCTCGACACTATCACCAAGCCCTCCGTCTCTCCCCCAAGGGAGATCGACATCAGAATCCCGCTGCAACCAGAAGAAGCCCTGGTCGCACTAATCGCCAAGCCAAGCGATTTGACTGCGCCATACGTCGCTTACCTGGAGGGAGGCACCCTACCTGCAGACGAAACGGAGGCCCGGATGATAGCACGCCGCTGGAAATCCTTCATCATCATCAACTGAAAGCTCCACAAGCGCAGCATGACCGGCGTGTTCCAAAGCTGCGTCCAACCCGCTGAAGGACGCAAAATCCTCCAAGATATCCACTCTGGCGACTGCGGCCACCACGCCGGCGCCCGCTCTCTGGTCACAAAGGCCATGCGACACGGCTTCTACTGGCTCACCGCACATGCAGACGTTGTCGACATTGTCCAGCGGTGCGTCGGATACCAGAAATACGCCAACCAGACTCACGTACTGAGCTCGGCGCTCAAGACAATCCCCATCACTTGGCCGTTCGCCGTGTGGGGCATGGATATGGTAGGCCCCTTCAAGAAGGCCCCCTCTGGCTTCACCCACCTCCTAGTCGCAGTCGACAAATTCACAAAATGGGTGGAGGCCAAGCCAGTCCGCAAGTGCGACGGGAAGACCGCTACAAAGTTCCTACGCGAGCTCATCTATCGCTATGGGTTCCCAAACAGCATCATCATGGACAACGGCAGCAAATTCGCCAAGGGAGCCATGGCCGAGTTCTGCGAGGAGCACAACATCCGACTCTACCTCGCCTCAGTCGCTCACCCGGAGTCCAATGGCCAGGCGGAACGCGCCAATCAGAGCATCCTCGATGGCCTGAAGCCACGGCTACAAGTCTACTCGAGCGTACCGCCGGGTGCTGGGTCGAAGAACTCCCCTCTATCATATGGGGCATCCGCACCTCCGTCAATAGATCGACATGGTTCACCCCCTTCTTCATGGTGTACGGTGCTGAGGCAGTCATGCCAACCGACCTCGAGCACGATTCACCTAGGGTGGTCAACTACACGGAGGCCGACAACGAGCTCGCACGCCAAGACGGAGTCGACCAGCTCGACGAAGCATGCGACCTAGCTCGCTCCCGCACCGCCATCTACCAGCAAGGGCTCCGCCGCTACCACAGCCTACGAGTACGAACTCGCACTTTCCAGAAAGGCGACCTGGTGCTGCGCCTAATCCAGGACAAGAAAGGCATGCACAAGCTCTCACCCCCTTGGGAGGGACCATTCGCCATCGGGCGAGTCTTGGGCAACGAAGCCTACTACCTCACCGACATCTGAGGCGACGGAAAACTCGACGTCAAGCGGCCATGGAATGTAAACCTCCTACGGAAGTTCTACTCTTAGAACTCCAGACATGTACCCCCTACCCGCTATGAACTAAAGCAGACCGGTTACCGCAAATTGCGTCTACTCTCCATGTCTTGTGCCACTCGCACTCGTAATAACAGCGTTATGCTATTCGCAGAAGTCAACCTTTGGTAAAGTGACCGGCGCGGCCAAGTAGTGCGGTACGAGGGCACTAGAAAAACTCAGGCCTCGTACCGTCCACGGAAAAAGCTAACCCGGAGCCCCATTGGAGTCGCCTAGCTCGACTGGCTCCCCGAGCCAAGATGACTGCACTCGCTTCCCACAGCGACCAAGTCCTCCACATCCTCGGCGCAACGACTCGAACGGCAAAGTACCACGCTCGGGGACTGACACCAGACCAAAGATGAGCAGATAGGAAAAAACGCCAAGTATGAGAGCGCGCCCAGGACTCTCCATGCGACTGATCTTACGGATCAGGTAGGAGTGACGCACCTAACATAATGCGCTTAATCCTCACCTACCTTGGGCATGCGACTAGAACAACCAAGTACCACGCTCGGGGACTCGGCGACCCAACCCTGTTCGCGCCCGGGAAAACGGCCAAGTAAAGAGCACCCTTGGGAGTCGCCACGCGACTAGCTTTCCGATCCATGGCTAGTCGACCCTAACTCACTAACAGTTCACACAACATATAAAAACGAGGTAAACCCCATAAAATGGCGGACGCGCTCGGGGACTCGCACAACCAACAACTCAACAAAACGACTCACAAAATAACACGCCATTCCTTCATAGCAGCAAATTTGTTTCGCATACAAGGAGAGTTACATGGTTATCCTATGCTAACGCCGAATGGCAAAACATTCTATTCCGCAGGCTTTGATGAAGACGTGCCACCGTCCCTGCGGCTGCGGATAAAAGGCACATAAGGGTTCGACGGGTACGTCATCAGCTCGCCCACCATCGCCGCACAGAACGGTTGCTCCACCTTGAAGTCACGGTGCTTCGGCTCAGGGTCATTGGGGGCGATGATCGTTTCCTAGTAGGGAATGAGGTCGCCCATAGCCCAACCATGGTCAGAGTACATCGCGGCTCGATCCGTCAGCTTCAACACCTCAGAAATCTCCACCGAGCCCGTCGACGAGGGGTAACCGCTCGTGACGTCGTCGAGGTCGAAATCGTCCGGGAAGTGTGCGAGCCCACGGCTGAGCGTCGTCGCCGCTCCACGACGGAAGGCCGACCGCGTCATGAATTCCACGACCGACGAGGCCTTCTCCAGGTAGCGCCATACCTCGACGAGGTCGCTGGGAATCACCTCCATGCGGGAGATCTCCTGAAGGTATGCCCGGAGGCAAGTCGCTGACAGCACGGCTGAGTCGACCAGGGTGGTCACACACTACCGCGCGTCGTACGACTATGCCTCTTCTGCATTATCAGTGATCCGGGCTATAGCACACAAACAAACAGTAAGCAAAGAACCAAAACCACAACACGGTACGTGCAATCGGAAGTCAGCTGAAGGAAAGTTTACCAATTAGCGGGCGGCAGAGGTCCGTGATGAAACTTTGAAGAGAAGAGAAATCATTTTGCAACCCGGCAATGAGCACATCACACACCTTCCGTTATTCAGCAGCAGAAGTAACGGCGTCCTTGGCTCGTCCTTCCGCCGAGCTCGCTTCCGCCTTCACCTCCTTGAGCTCATGCTCCAGATCGGTGATTCGCTTCTCCGCCACGCTTAAAGCAGACTGAGCCGCCGTTCAATCACCCACTAGGACAAGGCCTTGGCGAGCCTCCTTCACCTCAGCCGCACTACTCTCTGTTTCCAAAACAAAATGGTTAACACCGCAAAAAGTCAGCGACAAGCGCCAAATAAGGTAAATACTCACCCGCAGCCGCTCAAAGCTCCTCGTTCGTCTCCTGGAGCAAGCCGCTCGGCCGATTCGTGTTGCAGGCCCTGTGCAACAATCATAGCGTCAGCAACCAAAACTTCCTAAGTGCCCAGCTGCTGAAATTCAGTGACTAGGCACTCGGGGACTGGATGACAAAATTCCAAAGTGCCCAGCCGTTGAAATTCAGCGACTAGGCACTCGGGGACTGGATAACGCAAAAATGAAGAATCCGACCACTGAAATTCAGTAGCCAGATCCTCAGGGACTGGACATACCTGGATAGCAGCACCTAGCATGCTGTGAAGCTCCATCGCGTCCACCGATGCAAGCACAAGCAGAGTATGACCGCGACGATGCTCAACCTCCATGCCGGAGGCACCAGGAAACTGGCTCGACGGCTCCGAGGCACTCGCCGCGGCGGCCTTCGCCATAAAGCGAGGGAACGTGGCCACCGCGGCCCCCGTGCCACTCGAGGGCAGCTTGGTCGCCTCGGTCGAACCCACGGGCACCGTATGCTGCGACCCTGCGTCCTCCTTGGCCTTCAAAGCTACATCCGCTGCGGTCAGAGGTTTGCTCTGGGCATTCGCCGCCTCGTCAGAGATCGTGACGACATCATCTCCCTTTGTTCTTTTGGCGCCTTCTGTGGGAGCAGCGACTTCGTCGCCCTTCCTCTTCTTCGAGGGGTCAACTGGAGCCTCCGTGGTGACTGGTGGAACCTTGGCCACTGAAGGGTGACCTATCTTCTTAATTCCAGTCTTGCGAAACAACTCTATCAATAAAACTCTCCGATCAAAACACAAAGCAAGACGGATAAAAGGTCGAGGAACACTCACTTGGCAACCAGAAAAATCGCAGGCCGGTGCAGACGCTGGCCGGCTTCTCCAGTTATGGCCCCAGTTTCCGACTGAGGCCCGTCTCGAACACGTTGTGTGCCCAAGACACTGATGGCTTCTTTTAAGATGAATCCGTGGCGGGAGCCTCCGTGGCAATTGTTGCGGGAGCCCCCTCGGCGGCGAGGCCCTGGCTGGAGCGGCCGCCAAACCGGCGACTGGGTCGAACGGCGGCGGCAACGACGCCAGCGGCACCTCGTCCACTATGGCGGCGGCGCTAGTCGCCGCGAACGCGTGCGCCGCTGTCTCCTCGGTCGAGCTGGTAGCGTCGGAGCTACTCGCGGACCGAGGCGGAGACGCTGGCTTGGTCGGCTTCACCTTCTTCTTCGGTGGCACCTTCTTCTTCTTCTTTGATGGTGTAGCCTCACGGTGTAAGGTATGCTCAGGGAGCTTCTTCGATGGTGTAGCCCAAGACACTGATGGCTTCTTTTAAGATGAAGCCGTGGCGGGAGCCTCCGTGGCAATTGTTGCGGGAGCCCCCCTCGGCGGCGAGGCCCCTGCGGCTGGAGCGGCCGCCAAACCGGCGACTGGGTCGAACGGCGGCGGCAACGACGCCAGCGGCACCTCGTCCACTATGGCGGCGGTGCTAGTCGCCACGAACGCGTGCGCCGCTGTCTCCTCGGTCGAGCTGGTAGCGTCGGAGCTACTCGCGGACCGAGGCGGAGACGCTGGCTTGGTCGGCTTCACCTTCTTCTTCGGTGGCACCTTCTTCTTCTTCTTCGATGGTGTAGCCTCACGGTGTAAGGTATGCTCAGGGAGCTTCTTCGATGGTGTATCCCAAGACACTGATGGCTTCTTTTAAGATGAAGCCGTGGCGGGAGCCTCCGTGGCAATTGTTGCGGGAGCCCCCCTCGGCGGCGAGGCCCCTGCGGCTGGAGCGGCCGCCAAACCGATGACTGGGTCGAACAGCGGCGGCAACGACGCCAGCGGCACCTCGTCCACTATGGCGGCGACGCTAGTCGCCACGAACGCGTGCGCCGCTGTCTCCTCGGTCGAGCTGGTAGCGTCGGAGCTACTCGCGGACCGAGGCGGAGATGCTGGCTTGGTCGGCTTCACCTTCTTCTTCGGTGGCACCTCCTTCTTCTTCTTCGATGGTGTAGCCTCACGGTGTAAGGTATGCTCAGGGAGCTTGTCCTCATTATCGTCATGGGCCTCGAAGCTCTTGCTGGCCTTGAGTTCGCGCTGGTGCTGCCCACGAGTCTTACGGACCGTGAGGGCAGCAACCTCCACGGGGTCGTCGTCATCATGGTCGCCATTGCCACCCGCGTCACTTTCGACATCGCCCTTGTCGGGCAATGACTCGCTCCCGTCCTAGGCGGACGAGCTCGAGTTCTCATCGTCTGCGGGCGGAAGCCACCCTTCCATCACTTGAAACAACTGCACCAATCAAACGACATTAGCACAACCACGAATGCACAAACTGCGACTATGAGTGCAAAGGGAATAACAGCTTACCATTGGAGCTGGGCGCCTTGCGGTGTAAGGCGTGACCCCGGCCTTCACGTCAAGATACACAGCCTGGGTGATCTTGTTCAAGGCCAGGGTGTAGTCGTTGAGTCTCCACTCAACGAGGCAGGACTTCGTCAGATCGTCCTTGCCTGTATACTCGTACATGTAGTGGGCGCGGCTGGCCAGGGGCACGAGCCGTCGCCCGAGCCAGCAGTTGTAGATGTTGATGGTTTGAATGCCTTTCGTCTTCAAATTGCGGATGGTCTGCAGCATCTCGTTGACGACCATCCGCTGCTCCAGCGGGAGTTTGGTAACTTGGAGCCGGCGCGGCTCAGGCCGGTCGGTGGAGTACTGTGGAAGCGCCACTTCATCGCTTGGAGTCGACTCAGTAACGTAGAACCAATTCTTCTTCCACTCGTTCGCTGCTTTGGCGGGAAGCATCAGATCGAAGAATGACGCCTTTGACTTCAGCTGGAAGGTCAAGCCGCCCGTGGCTAGCATTGGGCCGCCTGTCTCTTCGTGGCTAATTCTTCCGTGGAATAGATCTTGCCACAGGGGGAAGTAAGGCCTGCAGCCCAGGTAGCACTCGTAGAATGCCACGAAAATGGCGAGCTGCTCGATGCTGTGCGGACCCAGGTCCGATGGCTGGATATCGTAATAGGCGCAGAAACGCCGGAAGAAGAGGGTGGTTGGTAAGCCGAGCCCCAGCTCTAGGTGACTGATGAAGCAGATGAATTCCCCTTCGTACGGATCTGGAACTACTTCTCCGGCCGCGGGGATGCGCCATCTCCCGGCACGGAGGATCCCCGCCTCCTCGAATGATTTTAGCAGTGCCTTCGTGCACTTGGATCTGCCCCATGGTTCGGTAGGAGGAGCCATCGACTGGAGGATCGTGGGATGCGGATCGCTCTGAGTCGTTCTAGTCGCTGCGAGGAATGGGGAAACGAGAATGTGCAAGATCGGAGGAAGTGAGGGAAGCGTTTTCCCCTTCGCCCGTCACTCTCCTTATATAGCGGTTGTTACTCGCCATTTTCGGGAGCCGTTACTACGCGGTAATTACGCCAATATTACCGTTGGATTACCCAATGGCTAGTTTGACCAAGCTGACGATCCAACTTCGTCTACTTGACTCGCTGCCTCCAGCGACTCGACGATTCGCCGACCTGATCACTATGACAGTGACTAATTACTCGCCGACCCGCTCGCCAAGCTGTGATATGATTGGTCGCTGTTATTGCGACTAAAATGACTAGTTCTTTCCTTTGTTCAGGAGTCCACCGCCGATTCGACTAGGCGTCCGCATTGGACCCGCATACTCCGGCTGCCAATAAACGCCTGTGACGAATCAACGACGGCCTCGGGGACTACTGATGGGGATATGCCTACGGGGGTATGCCCAGTAGGACGTTTCCTATTGGCCTAAGCCGCCAACGAGTGGGCCTGCGGGAGGCGACTGGATCGAGACTTGGCAAGGACTCAGGCGACTGGAAGTTGGAGGCCCAGAAGCGTTGCTAGGCCCAGTCGGACTAGGTCAAAGACCCTCCGAATCCTTAACTAATTCGGTTGTAATCTGTAAACCCTAGCGAGGTGAGCCTATATAAACCTCCCTAGGGTACGCATAGAGGATACGTTCCATCATACACCCAAGCGACTCGCCGCCTAGTCGTCGAGCTCGTCCCTTGTACTCTCTCCATAATACAATCTAGCAGGAGTAGGTCTTTACCCTCCGGGGGCCAAACCTAGGTAAAACCTTGTGTCTCTGCCCTCATCTCGCACCGCAGATGGCTGGCCGCCCTTGCCCCATGTTCTACTACCCACTGCCGATTGCAGCATCTGCTGTGGTCATTCCCACGACACTCACCACGAGCACGACGGTGAGGTCGATGAAGCGAGTGGAGGCCGGACGGAGGGGAATCGACGATTCGACTATGACGGTCAGAGTTGAGGTCGAGCTTGATTCCAGCCATATGAAGTTCTTCCAGCTTGCGTGGCTTGACAGAGATGACGGCGGTGACACGACGCTTCTCCCAGACCACTCCACGGTGCACGGGGCAGCCAGAGACAGTGAGGCTCGCCGGAGCCCGAGCGGCTAGGGTTTGGCCAAAGAGGAAAAGGGAGCGCGCGAGGGGGGAAAGCAGGATAAGGTTCTCCACTGCGGTGGCGTGGGGTTCTTGTAGGCGTCGACGTCGTCGGTGGCGCGAATCTTGGCGCAGCACGGCGGCGGACGGCGAGCGCAGCACCAGCAAGCAGCTTCTTCGTTGGGGACGAAGACGACGACGCGATTCGGGGCCGAAGCGGTACGAGGCCGCCTGTGGGCTGGCGTGGGCCGGTTGCTGGGCCACGGAAAGGTTCCAGGAGGGGAGGAGGGGAGTGAGCTGCGACCTGGTTCTCTCTCCTATCTATTTTTTTAGAAATCCTTTTCCTTTTCTGATATTGCTTCCTCTTTTCAAATTAATTTTCAAATCTGTTTTGTATAATTCAAAAATACCAGAGAGCTTATAAAATATCTAAAATATTGCAGAGCCCTTGTATTCAATCTGGGCTCCATTATTTTTGTGTACATTTCAAACTCAAACCACTTTGAATGGATTTCAAAAATAGGGGGAAGGACTAGGGTTTTGTAAGTGTATTTTGATTCACACACTTGAATACATGCAAACATTTTATTGATTTAAACAGATGCATGCAATGCTTAACTAAGTCTGAAGAAGACCTCCAAGACTATTGGGGATTCTAAAAATATTCATGATATGCTTACCCAAGCTTCTCCCTCCATCCCTCCTCCTACTCCTGCTATCAAGCCCTCTACCACTCCTGCCAGATCTCCAACTACGGCAGCATCTGATCCCTCTATTATGGAGGTGGACAATAATCCTTTGTAGGAGGTCCTAGATGTAGCCGATATGGTCGTCGTTCCCAGTGGCCAGGCGACGCAGGAGACCACCTCCTCCCAAGTGGTTGAAGCTCCGGCTAAGGATGCCACCAAAATAGGAAAGTAGCCGGTGGTAGGAGGCGGATCTGTGATGACCACAAGACAGGCGGAGGCCTCCAAACCTATAAGCCCTATAATTGTTCCAAGGCCATCTGCCTCGTCTCCTGGTGTGGCACCGACCTCTCCAACATATGGTCTTGAGGAGCTGCTCAAGCAGGCAGAGATCCTCCGGCTAAACACAGTTTCTTTTGTCAAACTGTACTCAGAGGCTGCCAATAACCTTAAGATCATTGCCTTCATAAGTCTTTTATGCTTTTGCATTTCACATATAATATACCACTATATCCCCCAAGGACTTAGACAAAAAAACCATATGTCTTTTTGCCTGAGTGCTCTAAGAGTGACTAAGCAAGAAACTTTGTACTGTAGCCCCCAAGTATGTAGTTTGAATGAATAATTCCTACTAGATACTTTCAGAGTAGCATACACAGTGTTTTGTAAATTTCAATACCGTAGCCCCCAAGCCTCTAGTTGAAACATAGATAGTTCTGACTAGATACTTAAAAAAGGACTAAGCGTAGCTTTGAAGTAAAAACTCGCATTGTAGCCCCCGAGTCTCTAGGCAGAACTATCTAATTCCGGCTAGATGATCCAAGTAGACCAAGTACTTCTATTTCTGCAGAATGAGAATGCCTGGAAGGTCTCTGCCAATGATAAGTTTGCCAAGATCTGCAAGGATCTAGAATCTAAAAAGGGTAAAACTGCCTTCTTGAAGAAACAGATCATCAAAAACAAGAGTCTGTTTTCTTTTCAGTTTCCTTCTTAACTCGGTCTTGCGCTTTCATTTTCCAACTACTCATTCAGCTTCTTATTTCTCCAACTTGCAAAATCTGTTACCAAAGCCAAGGACATTGTCGAGCAGTCCAAGCATATCCAGGAGCTTGACAGTGAGAATCAAACTTTGAAGCAGGAGAGGGATGACGCGCTCAAAATGCATGAGGAGGGATTAGCGGCTATGCAAGAATCTGCCAACACGGAGATAAACCACCTGAAGGAATAAATTGAGACCCTCAAGGAACAGAATAAAGCTACCGACGAGCAAAATACCTGCAAACTTGAGGTGTACAAAATTCTCCGATAGGAACGGGACTCCTTGGCAGAGGTATGCCAACAAGCCGAGAGCAGCATCTTCAGTAAGCTTCCCCCGTCTTCATTTTCTGCAAGTCAGGTACTTTTGAACTGATGTGTTGAACTCATGACCTGAATTTGTTTGTCGGAAATGCAAATCCCAGGGGCCTAGCCAACTTGGGTGAAAATGCTCCGCCGCCAAAAGATTGCATGGTTCTTGCAGGTAACTTCATCAATACAGCCATTGCACAGACCAAAGAGATCGCCAAGCCTTTGGACATCAACATCAAGCAGTGGACTGATACGTTGCAAACGTATCTATAATTTTTGATACTCCATTCTTGTTTTGCACCATTTATGTTATGTTTTGTCTACACTTTGAGGAATTTCTATGCATTTTCTGGAACTAACCTATTAACAAGATGCCAGAGTGCCACTTCCTATTTTCTGCTGTTTTTGGTTTCAGAAAAGATATTAAAGAAATTTTCTTGGAATTGGACGAAACCAAAGCCAAAGTTCCTATTTTTCCAGAAACTACACGGAGTCCGAAGGAGAGACAAAGAAGCGCCACAAGGCAGCCACACTAGGGGGGCATGTGGGATCACCCTAGGCCACGCCGCCCTATGGTGTGGGCCCCTCGGGTATCTACCGATCTTGACCCTCCGCCTATATAAACCCCTCGAGTCAGAAATCCTAAGCACTGGATCAGAATCCACGAAAAAGTCCGTAGCTGCCGGCACCATCGTCCCTAGATCGGGAGGGATCCGAAGCTCTTCCCGGCACCCTTCCCATGAGGGGAGATCATCCCGGAGGCCCTCTTCTTCACCATGCCAGCCTCCGGAGTGATGCGTGAGTAGTTCATCCTTGGACTATGGGTCCATAGCAGTAGCTAGATGGTTGTTTATCCTATTTGCGCTACCATGTTTAGATCTTGTGAGGTGCCTATCATGATCAAGATCATCTTATTGTAGTACTATATGTTCTGTTTGTGGGGATCCGATGGATATTGAGTACTATGTCAGATTGATTATTGATTCTATCATGTCTATGTTATTTGTGATCTTGCATGCTCTCCGTTGCTAGTAGTTACTCTGGCCAAGTAGTTGCTTGTGACTCCAAGAGGGAGTATTTATGCTCGATAGTAGGTTCGTGCCTCTAGTAATCTCGGAGAGTGACATAAACTTCTAAGATTGTAAATGTGTTGTTGCTAATAGGGAGAAAACAACAATCATTTGCCCAAGGGAAATTGTATTGTTTACATTACACACTTTGCTTAATGCAATTATCTGTTGCTTGCAACTTAATACCCCAGGGTTGGTCGGATGATATCCTGGAGGTGGATTACTAGTCCTAGACGCAGTTGGATTACGGTCTATGTATCTTGTTGTAATCCCAAATGAATCTCATAGCAATCTTCATGTCAAGTACATGCATTGTTATGCATTCTTTATTTGTCAATTGCCCCGCTGTAATTTGTTCACCCGGCATGTTATTTATCTTATGGAGAAACACCTCTAGTGAACTGTGGACCCCGGTCCATTCCTTCCCGTCGATATTCTATCTACTGTTTACTTTCTGCAATTACCACAAGCAATTACTTTCTTCCACACTATACGTTTAATCCTTTGTTTTCAGCAAAACCAATGAGCTTGACAACCTCATTGATATGTTGGGGCAGAGTATTTTGGTTGTGTTGTGTGCAGGTTCCACGTTGCTAGCAACACCTTCGGAAGTGACTCATATCTCCTACTGGTTCGATAACCTTGGTTCTATAATTGAGGGAAACTTGCTGCCGTGCTCATCATACCTTCCTCTTGGGGTTCCCAACGAGCTATACATCATATGAGCCATCATGGACTCAGTAAGGAAGTACTCGGAGATCCTCCGCCGAATCCCCGAGCGTATCGTAAGCTGGAAAGCTTCTTGTACCCGGGCTAGCACTAGGATGGCCTTGGCATTAGTCAAAGCTCACTACGACGATGCCGACATCGACATGGTGACCGCTGGTATACCCAACGTGGATGAGGAGGGACACAAGATCGATAACGATGCAATCTGGTCCTCACTCGCCGGCTATGATACTAGGGTCGCCCAGTTGGTCAAGGCGGATGTATTTGTGCCTTTAGAGATCATTGACAATGATCAAGCAGCCTCCGAGTCCCTAAAAACCACGATGCAACCTCGAAGTCTCATGCACCAGAATAATATAAAACACTTTGTAATATTTGTATTTTGGGTATGTAATATGTGGAAAACAATGATGTTCTAAGGCAGAAAACTTGGCTTCAAGCCTCCAGCTACTTATAATATGTTTTCAGCATGTATAGTTGTATATTTTTAAGCAAGTGCTGGCTTATCCATTATTCTGGTTCTTATGCTTGACCTTTCATGAGTCGGAAGACCCTTAGCCAGAACTATGCCCTCAGGCGATGATGCCTAATGGCACCGTCAAGAACCGAAGCACAAAATCGCCAACTTAGAGTGCCAAAAGTCACTACTCTAGAATCCACATAAAAAACGACAGAAAACGTGTAGACCAGAAACTTAAGATAACGCCCATAGGCGGAATTTTCAAAAGTGCAATGCAAAGCTTGTGCATAAAGGGTTTTACATGATCCAAAAACAAACACTAAATGAGGTAAAAGACTCAGGCATATGAATGAACCAAATGCTTTATTTTATTGATCATATAAAAGTACATAGTATATAACAAGATATGCTAAGTGTAAAAGGGATGTAGCTGTGCTATGCTCCATGGACGATCAAGTTCTAGGTAGTCATCATCCGGGTCACATCGCTTACGCTTATGATCCTCACTTGGATTATCTTTTAGCTCACAATTATCAATGAGGTAATAGGAACCATTGAGTAGCGCCTTGCTTATGATGAACGGTCCTTCCAATGGAGGGGATAATTTTTGTGACTTTTTCTGCTTAAGTTGTAGCACCAGATCCCCTTCTTTAAATGAGCGATTCCTAACATGGCGACTATGGTAGCTGCATAGCTTCTGCTGGTAGATGGCGGATCTCTGGCATGCCAGAACACGTTCCTCCTCGAGCAGGTCCACATCTAAGCATCTGGATTTCTTAGCGTCATCCTCGTCATAGGCGACGACTCTTGGTACATTGTGAAGGATGTCGGAGGGTAGGATTGCTTCTGCTCCATATACCATGAAGCAGAAGATCTGTTGGGAGTAGTTCGTAAGCTCCACAAGGCAGATGGAAATTCCTCCGCATAGGCTCTAGCTTCTCTATGTAGCGGTGCTTCTAGACGTGGCTTTATTCCCAGCAAAATCAATCCATTGGCCCGGTCAACTTCGCCATTATACCATGGATGCGCCATAGATGATAGGTCAAGGCGGATGCCTTTCTCGTGACAGTAAGCCTCCACTTATCCGAGTGAAAAGTTGTTGCCGTTTTTGGTGATGATGCTATGTGGGAGACCAAATCTCACCACTAGATCCCGGACAAACTTAAGGGCAGCCCCATTGAGCTTTCTAATGGATCTAGATTCTATCCATTTAGTTAATTTATCAACTTCTACGAGCATATGCATAAACCCACAAGGTGTCGTCTGTAACAACCCAACCATGTCAATCACCCAGATTGTGAACAGCCAAGTTATTGGTCTAGTCCACAATTCTTCAGCTGGAACATGTTGTTGCCATGCATAATACTGACACCCAATGCATGTTTCGACCAGCTTGTCGGTGTCCACCTTTGCGGTTATCCAGAAGAATCCTTGAAGGGAGGCTTTGGAGACCAACGATCGGGGAGTGGCGTGATGCCTGCAATCTCCGAGATGAATCTCACAAAGGATATCCATACCTTGCTGATGGGAAACACACTTTAGGAATACTCCTGTGGTGCTTCTTTTGTAGACCTGCCCATAAATTATGGTATAGCCTTTTGCTCGACGTAATATTTTCCGGCTTTCGACTTTGTCGGCGGGCAAAGTTCTGTCTTTGAGGTAGTCCATGAACGGTTTCGTCCAGGCCTGAGGGACTATTGTTACTGCATTAATGAATGAGTCTACACTATCCAGATTCTCAGGGTCCGCTCCCTTCATGAATGGGGTCCATAGATGCTCCAGAAAAACGCCTGGCCGAATTGGTTTCCGAGTGGACCCAAGCTTTGACAGCAGATCCGCTGCCTCATTTTCTTCCCTCTTGATGTATTTGACTTTGTAGCCTTCAAAGCACTTGGCTATATCGTCTACTTCATCTCGATATGCCGCCATCATAGGGTTATGCGCGTTCCAGGTGCTAGCCACTTGCTGGGCAACCAAGTCAGAATATCCACAGCAAACTATGTGCTTGATGCCAATATCCTTGGCTACACGAAGTCCGTGAATGAGTGCTTCATATTCCTCCATGTTGTTTGTAGCTTCTAAGAGGATTTGCAGGACATACTGTAGCTTCTCTCATGTTGGTGATTGCAATAATACACCAGCCCCCGAGCCATTGAGTAGATTTGATCTGTCAAAGTGCATTACCCAAAATTCTGGTTCTGGCACAAGAGTATCTTCTGGCAGCTCCATACAATCTGCAATAAAATCCGCCAATGCTTGTGATTTGATAGCGCTGCGTCTCTTGTAAGTGATTTCGAAGGTGGCAAGTTCAATTCCCCACTTAGCCACTCTTCCCGTAGTGTCATTGTTGTTGATGATGTCCGACAGTGGAGCCTTACTCACTACTGTGATTGGGTGCTATTGGAAATAGTACCTTAGCTTCCGAGAAGCAAGGAAAACTCTGTAAGCCAGCTTCTGGTAGTGTGGGTAATGTTGTTTGGACTCCGTCAAGACCTCTCTTACATACTAAACTGGTCGTTATATGCCGTACTCATGCCTTGGTTCCTTACGCTCTAGCACGATGACGCGGATTACCTGGTTGGTGGCCACCATGTAGATTAACATAGGCTCCATAGACTCAGGTGCTGCGAGTATAGGTGCGGAGGAATTTGTAGCGCTGCGTCTGCCCCGTACGCCTGTAGCGTTGCGTCTGCCTCGTAGCGCTGCGTCCGCCTCATACGTCCATACAAATTTGTCTGCCTTCTTCAGCAACTTGTATAATGACATGGCCTTTTCTCCAAGTTGGCTGACGAACTGGCTTACTACTGTGACACAGCCCATGAGCCGTTGGATGTCTTCAGGCATGTCAGACGTTTGATGTTGATGATGGCCTTGATTTTCTCCAGGTTGACCTCGATTTCATGATGGGAAACAATGAAACCTAACAATTTGCCGGCAGGAACCCCGAAGACACACTTATTAGGGTTAAGCATTATGTTAAACTTTCGAAGGTTATCAAAGGTTTCCTTTAAGTCTTCGATGAGGTCATTTGATTTCTTTGACATCACCGCGATGTGATAGCTGTGAGATTCGACACATTTTTGATGGTCTTTCGTTTGAATTTGATGGTTTTCTAGCTTTACCTAACACTAATACTTCGGTAGCAAAGAAAACTTGGTTTTTAATGTGTGTTTTAGGTTCTGAACATGAAGAGAGGGATTTAATAGCAAAAACACAATATTCAGACAAAAACAAGAAAGTCTCTTTCTGGAAGCAATCGAGGGGAGCGTACAGAAGCTTTAACGAGCAACTATACAGTGGGAATATTTATTCCAGCTATATAGTTCCTATCGTATATGTCACATCCCAAAATTTTCCAAATTTTGAAATGTGAAAAATAAACAAACAAAAGAAACAAATGTTGAAATTTGGGGTGAAAAGAAACTTTTTGCTTCTAAATGGAAACATCAAAACCCTACTTGAAAAAAAGTTGAATAATAAAGAAACAAACAAATATTCCAAAGATCAAATGCATTCATGCAGGGAAAGAATATTAAATTTAAAGCACTTAGAGAAGTTAAACCAAAACCCTAAACCCTAAAGAAAGAAATCATCTCCAAGATCACTCTAAGACTATGGCTTTGTTCCATATAAAAATTTAGCAACAAACATTTCTAAATGATAAAAAATGGTAAAAAAATGTTATAAAACCATGGAAATTGGTTTCATTCAATTTGGAGCCATGGATAAAAACTTATGATTTTAATAAAATAAAAGAAAGTAATTTTCCAAGGATAATAAAGCTCCTAACAAAAATCACCGAATTGTGAGCAAAGTAATCCTAAAGGGATTTAAAAAGATAAAAAAATTAAAAATAAAATTATACAAAGTGGAATCACCATTTTTGGAGCTATAAATAAAAAGATATGAATTTTATAAGATAAAGAAAGAATTAATTAAATAAGAAATATTTAAAAAGACAATTTAAATCTTGGCCAAATCCATAAGAAAATGGAATAAAATTAATTCAAATAAAAATAAAAGAATAAGGATTATTTAAATAAAATTATATGGGTTGAACCATATTCAATTTTATTTAAATAAAGACAAAATGCCTAATTTAAATAAATAATAAATCATAAGAGAATATTTAAAATATTTAAAGTGGACTTTTAAACACACTAAATAACTAGTATAAAAACCTACTGAAAGTTTGGAAAAGATTTGAAATCAAATGGAAGTTTGAAACAATTGTTTTAAATGAAAACAGAAATTGGAAACATAAAAAGAAAAGGGTTTAGAAGGAAAAAAACTAAAGAAAACGAAGCCAAGCCCACCCGGTAACCCCCACCCCTCTCTCCCCGTGAACCCTTTCTCACCCGCACCCGTACCCACACCGCCACTGACCCCGTGGTCCCACAGCCACGTTGGAATCATCATCCCCGCGCAGACCAGTTCTTTTCCCCCTCCTTGACCGTTTCCTGTGATAATTTCTCGGCGTAAATTCGTTTGATTGCACGGTTAATCCTCCCCCTTGACCATGCTATCTTAACCCCCTATTTCTCCTCCCCATTTCCCCTCAAACCCCGCTGCTAGAGAGCCACCAGGCTGCCCACAATTCTAGCCGAACCACCACTGCCTCTGACACACTCCGGCGTCAATTCTGGCGAGCCTAGACCACCCCCTACCCCCTAGTGCACGTTGTCTTGCTCGCCATCGTCGTGCACATCTTCCAGCAGCCTATGTTTTCTTGCGCGAGCCCCTGACGCTCGGCAACGACCTCGCCTGCTCGCCACCGTCGTCTGCCTCATCTCCGGCGAGCGATAGCCGTCGACCCCGTGCACCCCTTGCCCCTGGTAGGTGTCCTTGTGATCCTTGAACCCGTGCGCATCTCACTAATGCCTTGCCTTGCTCCCTTGCATCCCAGGTACTCGCCTCCGACAAAGCCCGTGTGTGCCCTACGCTAGTGACATCTCTGGCGAGAAATACACGACGACTCCGTGCGCCCCTTCGCCCACGAAGACCACCTTAAGCACCACGAAGTTTCCACGACCTCAGTAAGCATCTCCCCCACCCCCTAACCCCTAGAATCATTGGACCGTCAACACCCGACATGCCGTTGCCGTGCGTCGCCAGCCATCACCGCCAGTTCTTGGTCGACCGCTGTAGACCGTTGGATGCAGATCTGGTGGATAGGATTAGATCTTAGACGAAGCGATACGCGCTGATCTGTGCCATGCGATGTTAATTAGATCTAACCGTCTATGTTGCACGATCCACCCGAAGCGGTATCAGCCAGTGGAATCATGACACGTGGCCGGACCCTTCTGTTTAAAATCCAGAAAATGTTTTTGGATGTTTAAACTTGCAAATATCATAACTTTTGATCTGTGTGTCCAAAAATTACAAACTTTATATCAATGGATTCAGAAAAATGTAAACTTTGAAAATATGGCCTTAGTTTGGTCATTTGCTTCTGTAAAATTAGGTGTTATTGCAGAAACATTTGTAGGACTATTTTGGGTATAAAAATTGTTCTAAAAATGATTTTTGAGTGAAACCTTTTGCAAATGGTTTGATTTGAACCCTCTATCCATAAACACTAACTTTTGTGTTTAAAATATATTTTGTTAACATTAGGAATTATTCCTTAGAATAAAATCATTTCTAGCAAAACAAAAATGATTTAAAAGGCATATTTTCACTAACTTGATTTTAAATAATTTTCCACTTTTATAAAAGACCAGTAGGTGTTTTGAAATGTTAGAACCTTGTTAGAAACCACTTTTTCAATAAAACAACCTTTTGCATGCTTGCATGCATTTCCTTGTTTTTATCGTTTTATGTGGTGTTTTTGTTGAATGCTAGTTTTGAATGTATGTCTTGCTTGATTGAATTATAGTGAACTTTGAGGAGTGTGACAATTGCAAGATCAAGGAGTGTACCTAGATTTTCTACAAAAATGCAAGTGATACTTTGGTCATCAAAAGTCCTATCTTTTCATCATTGCATTAGTGATATTTTTGTAGTATGCATGATAGGACAATTTTTGTATATTGCTATGCTATAGTAGATCATATAGAATATATCTTGGTGGGAATCATCCTAAGACAAGAGACAAGTTATGCTAGGATGCTTAGCCTAGCTATTAGATTTCAAAGGTGGAAATATTCATACTATGATATTATGCAAAGTCGATGACTATGTTTTTGATTAATAAAACAACTATGTGAATGAAACACCTGGGTGGAATAGTGATTGCTTGGATGGATTTTTGTTGAGTGGTTACCCAGGGCCCATTTCTATGGCTTACCCTGGTGTATCTCACTTGTGGATGGCCACCCAGGAACAAAGATATTTGAGATGTTTTGTGTTGAGAAGCTTCCAGTGTAGCCACGTGGCATATGGGCTCTGCCTTGACCAACTAGGTTGCAAGAACTCAGACAGACAAACAGACAGACAGTTGGTGGTAGTGATGATAGGATGGAACGCGTCTGTGCTGATCTGAGGCATTGTTTCTGAAAAGTCTTGTATCGATGCATGTCGAGTCTTGTGGGAAAAGTGCACCACCTCTCGAGAGGGTAAAACCTAAGTACTTAGCCGTGTCCCCGGTAATGGACATTTTGAGCATCAAAGACATTGAAATGATCAAGGATCTCCTCATCCCAATTTCTCTAAGTTAAAACTTGTTGGGTGAACAAGGGAAGCACCTGGTGTGTCACCAGTGTGCTATTGTGTGATGAAATGTTTTAGAAAAGAGAATAACTATTTTCAAAGGATAAGGAAAAAATGTTTTATGCAAAGGCCAGCCAAAACTCCACTTGGCCAAATATTCATGTAGATGTTAGATTCTCCATATCAACATGATATCACTTGCCAATACAATTCAAATGTATTGACCATTGTGGCTGTAACTTATTATGTTGCAGGTTTGCTTGATGTTAGTGAAGTTTGTTGGGTAGGGATTACAAGTCTACAACCAACATGATTGCCTGTGGCACATGAACATTAAGGACTCCATGCTATATAATTATATCTGCTGCTTTGTAATAAGATAGCCATATGAGCTATGTAAGTTGTAATGAACTATTTTATTCCTGGTTATGAGTTGTAATATGACCTTTGTTTCTGGATATTACATCTTAAACTGTGGGTGCTAGCTATTCGATCCATGGACTAGCACTGTAAACACAGGGATCTCTACCTTATCAGGTTGGGACCTCTATAGTATAGTTGCCATTGCCTCCGTATTATTAAAAGGGACAACTTTCGTGAAGAGGCCAAGGTCGAAAACAGAACACATGATCCGCCATCCCATCCAGAAGGGAGAAAGAAGAGATCCGGAGAAGAAGGGGAAGATGTTCTTCATCTCGCTCCATGATCTTTGATCTCGTAGACACCACACCTCCATAGGCACTACTTGTACTTGAGAGAGAGAGATCTCTACCTTGCAAGAATAGGGTTTGAAATTGTTCTTCCCATCTTGAATTGTGTAGGATTTATTTTTGTTTTTATAATGGATCTCCATGGTTATATCAAGAAGAACTCCCTTTATTTAATTATATCGATGATGCTTTCTTCTCTCATGTATGGGTAAGTTCCTTTGGGCGTGGGAGATGTAAGGGATTGGTGAGATGTGATGTGCGTATATAATTTCCATTAAATTTGTGGTTGATTTTAATTACTATATTATGTGTGCTTGACTATCTATGGGATGCTTAATGCTTGTTGTCCAATTAAGGGCCCAGACAACATGATACCTTGTTCTACATAGATAAGATTTTGTTCGCTAGCAGACCGGCAACCCCCGAGTGACACAGGGATATCAATGGGAAACTAGTTTAACTCTAGGATCACGAGGAACCAAAGTGTTTATTACATTAGTCTGATCCAAGGAGCTTAATTGCTAAGCAACCTGAAGGATCTTAATCGTCTAGTGACTGACCATGGTTTTGGTAATAGGCTAGTAGGATTATTGAAGTTGGGATGAAATCTATCAAGAGGAGTTCCGGCTAATTATGGGTTGCTCGCCTACACATATACTTATAAGATTATAATTGTTACACTTATTACTCATCCACCTGGAACATTCACTATCACCATGAAATGAATCTTCCCGTGCCTACTTTGCCATCTGCAGAAAACAACAAACAAATCGTTCTTTACTTTTTATGCTTTTTATTTCTGAAGTTTACATTTTATTTTAATTTAAATACAATATCTTTAATCCAAATCTCATTCTTATTTCAACACTTGTAGTCAATTCACTCAAAGACCTGTGACAACTTCGGGTGTGACAGAGACTTCACCAATAAACACTTACCTTTGTGCTCCCTGTGCGATCGGCATCTTAACTTCGAAACTATCTACAAACGATTTGTGCACTTGCAGCCATCACGATATCATCCATGTAAGCGTGAACTTTCTGTCCAATTTAGTTGTGAGGGAAATGTTGCATTGTACGCTGGTACGTAGCACCCGCATTTTTTAGCCCGAAGGGCATCATGACGTAGCAAAACGTGCCATAGGGTGTGGTGAATGAAGTGGTCAATTGGTCCGACTTTCGCATCTTAATTTGGTGGTATCCTGAGTATGCATCGAGAAAACACAGAAGTTCCAAGCCAGCCATCGAGTCAATGATTTGGTCAATGCGAGGAAAAGCAAACAAATCCTTTGGACACGCTTTGTTCAAGCTGGTGTAATCAATGCACATTCTTCATCCTTTGGTCCCTTTTTGGGCACAAGTATAGTATTGGCCACCCATCGGGTGTGAAGGACTTCTTGTACTTGAAGAGTCATAGAGGTTGTTTCACCGGTTTGCATGTAGGATCGATGTTTAAGCTGTGCTCGGCAAGTTCCCTATGTACACCTTTCACATCGACAGGTTGTCAGGCAAATATGTCCCTATTATCACGGAGAAAATCGACGAGCGCGCTTTCCTATTTGAGATCCAGGTTTGTCCCAAAGGCGATGGTTTTAGAGGCATCGCCTACCACAAGTTCCACCAGCTTGGTCTCGATGGCGGCCTTGAATGCGGGATTGGAGTCATAAATCTTCTTCTTCGATGCCGACATCTCCGAGGAGTTGACCTAGCACTGGATCTCCTTGAATTCTTTGCTGTAGAGGAAAACTTCGGCAAAGGCTGCTTCACCTATCTTGCAGTCTCGTGCCTTTGTGAAACTTCTGGCAATAGTGATTACACCATTTGGTCCGGGTATCTTGACCTTGTTATAGACAAAGCATGGTTTGGCCATGAAGGAGTGGAAGATGTCGCATCCAAATATGACGTGGTACATGCTCTTGAAGGGGACCACTTCGAAGGTCATGCTCTCTTGGCGGTAATTGTTAACATCACTGATGGCGCTTTGTCAACGTGCGAGCACTTCGTCGGGAAACCCCAAGAGCAAGGTGTGATGAAGCACAACAGCAAGTCTTCCCTCATTAAGAAACCAAGGTTATTGAACCAGTAGGAGGAAGCAAACGTCTCAAAGGTGTTGCAGGCAACTTGGAGACCTGCACAACACAAACTCAAGACTTTGCCCCAGCGAACAGTGAGGTTGTTAATCTCACTGGTTGCTGTAACAAAGGATTAACTGTATGGTGTGGAAGGTAACAGTGGTTTGCAGAAAATAGTAATAGTGGAAGATGTATCAATGGTAAAGATTGTACCGGGGTCCATAGTTTAGTAGAGGTGTTCTCCTTAGATAAACAAACATGGCATGCTAGGTAAACAAATTATAGCAGGGCAATTGACAGGATTGAGCAAGGCATAACAATGCAATACTAGACATCATGATCCTATGAGATTCAATTGGGCAATACAACAAGATACATAGACCGCCATCCAACTGCATCTATGACTAGAATTCCACCTTTGGGTTATCATCCGAACCCCCTCTAGTATTAAGTTGCAAGCAACACATAACTACTTTAAGAAAAAGTGTGTAAGGTAAACAATCCACTTGTTCCATGAACAAGAGACCGTTGTTTTATCCCTAGTGGCAACAACACATCTACAACCTTAGAGATTTCCGTCACTTTCCTTAGATTAAATAGAGGCATGAACCCACTATCGAGCATAAATACCCCATATTGGAGTCACTAGCAACTATTTGTCCAAGATATCTACTAACAACGGAGAGCATGCAAGATCACAAACAACACAGACATGATAGAATCAATAAGACAAAACCATTAATCAATCTGACATAGTAATCTCAATATCCATCGGATCCCCGCAAACACAACATGCATGATTACAAATAGATGAGATCTTGATGATGAACAGAGCTCACAAGATCTAGACATGAAAGCACAAAGGAGCATATACAACCATCTAGCTACTACATGGACCCGTACTCCAAGGTGGAACTACTCACGCTTCATAACGGAGGCTGGCATGATGAAGAAGAAGGCCTCCGGGATGATCTCCCCTCCGGCAGGGTGCCGGGAAGAGCTTCAGATCCCCCCGATCTAGGGACGATGGTGGCGGCGGCTACAGATGGTTTCGTGGAATATTGATCGGGTACTTAGGGTTTAGGTATCGGGGGCTTGTTATAGGCGAAGAGGAAGGCCGAGGGGGTTCCCAAGGCGAATGCACCCCCCAGGCGCAGGGTGGGCCCACCCGCACGTCCAGGGGGTGTGGCCCTCTCGAGGCCCTCCTCCGTCTCATCTTCTGGCTCTGTGTTCCCCATGGTAAAATATTGACTTTGGCTTTTGTCCCGTCCAATTCCGAGAATATTGATTTTCTGCCTTTCTGGAACCAAAAAGAGAAGAAAACAGGCAACTGGCACTATGGCATCTTGTTAATAGGTCATTACCAAAAAACATATAAAAAGACCTCAAAGTGTAGACAAAGCAAAGCAAACTAGATACTAAACAAGCATGGAACATCAAAAATTATAGATACGTTTCCGACGTATCATTCACCAAGGCGATCGAAAGGGTTATGCACCCAAGGGACCGAGCTTCCCGGCCAGGAACTACGCCATGAAACACGGTGCTGGTTCGCCTTAGGTTGGTCTCCATCAAGTTCATCCTGTGCAGTGTATCCAGGTACATGATGTTTATGTTACTTCCGCTATCCACAAGGCACTTGGTGAACTCACTGCCGTCAATCAGGGGGTTGATGACCATGGCATATTGGTTCTCTATTGGAACAAGGTCGGGGTGATCCATCCTATCCCAAGTGATTGGAACTTCTGACCAGCGCAAGTACTGGGCAAGGCCGTCTAAAGGAATTTAGGGGCCCGGTGTGTGATGTAAAATGAGGCCTTAATTTTTTTAACCTCTTATATTTAATATAGCTAGAAACATTAAGACCTAAGTGAAGATTTGGTCAACAAAATATACAATCAACAAACCCAAATATTGGGTTTCCAAGATCCATGAAATACGGTTAAATAAAAAATATACTATGAGAAATCCGCTAAAAAGGTGAGACTTAGAAACTACCAATCTAGACCGATGGACTCCTCCCATGAATCACTCGTTGGCTATCTAATTCCACCCCAAAAAAATTCCAACTAAGAAAACGAGTGAAAGACTGCTCAACAAGTAGACACCATTTGATGGGCCTTATCACTTAAGCACATATGCAACCCATTAGAGTATCTTCTTCTCAAATGCGCTCGACGGAAAGCTTCAGTCAACCACCCATGGCGCATACGCTCAAGAAAAAAGACCTGACACGGGGCTGCTCCGCTAGGCCGTTGGATCCTGAAGGCAAGGTAGGGAGTGGGGCGGAGTACCCTTCTCTGCCACCGGAAACCTAGGGTGGACTCCCCTATGGTTTGTCTGGTGATTTGGGGGGCCCAAAATTTTGGGGGCCCTGTGTCGTCGCGCAGCTTGCTCACCCTCTTCGACGGCCCTGGTACTAGGGAACTAGGGGTAGGGTGGCCATCAGTATCCTTAGTGAGGTTTTCTATGCCCAGGCAGTTGGGGTGCCAAGGAAAGTGTGTTAGACGGGGGCCTTCTTTTTGAAGGGTTTCTTGCCTTTGCCATCGCCCTTGTCGGCATGCTTGGGATCTACGTCCTCATCCTTGTCACTTGAATCCTTGGACTCCTCTTCCTTCTTATTCCCTTTGCCCTTGCCTCGCGGTTGATTCTTCCGGCTTTGTTTGTAGCCGAACTCCGGGTCCTCCTTGAGATCATTGACAAACTTGCATTGGCGGTTGGTATGAGTTGCTTTGCCATTGACATAGAGGTATACGAAGCATGACATATTGCGGTACTCCTCATACATCTGGGGGACGTAGGGCACTGTCGAGGTAGTTTCGCTACTGCACTGCTGCCCACGACCAGCCCTCCGATCTTGGCCATGCTATCCGCCTTTGCCTCTGCCTGGGAACGTCATGGCGACCATGTCAGAAGCTGGCTTTTCTTCTGGCAAGCTCTTCCGCTTATTGTTGTTATTCCTTTTGGTTTGGGTTGGTATAACTATTGCCGGCAGAGAGCCTTGAGCATCATCGGCGGCGGCCATGAACTCACTGGCTAAGGAGATCATCTGTTTGAGATCTAGCTTATGATTTTCCTGCATGCGCTTTAATGTATGATAGAGCAAAGTTCCCTTTTCCAAGCTGTCGATGAAGGCGTCCATAGCGGTCTGATCGTGCACTCCTGCGTAGGAATTTTTCATATCCAACCAACAAGAGAGGTAGGCTCAAGATGACTCGTCCTTTTCCTGGATGCACCGCTGTAGGTCACCGATAGTGCAGGGGCATTTGTACGTACCCTCAAAATTCTTGGTGAACGCTTCGTGCATGTCCAGCTAATTGCATATGGACTTCTCCGGCAAGTCGTCAATCCATTGGCGAGCAGTTCCCGTCAACATCAGTGGGGGGTACTTGATGACGTGGTTGGGATTTCCCCCTGTGATCTCCACCGCTTCACTATAATCCTGCAACCACATAGCTGGCCTGGTAGTGTCGTCATAGGCCTTGATCGTCTTGTCAATCCGGAAACCCTTGGGGTAAGTTGTGGCCCGTATCACTGGGCCAAAGCAACATGGTCCCAGGTATTGTCCTTCCTAGGCCTCGTCGATCTTGTCCAAGCGTGAAGGTGCATCATACGGCTCCGGGTTTGCTTTGTTCTTGTCTCCGCCATGGGAAGTGCTATGTGAACGACGCGGTCCTCGTCCACCATGGTGGCTGCTAGGTGGCGACGGTGGCGAAGGTGGTGGTGGGTTAGCCTTCTTGCTGTTTCCCTCTAGTGACCCCTCACGCCTGTCGCAGTTTCTTTTCAGGCACATAGGGTCATGGTGCGACCTGCTGTTGTGCCAGTGGTTGCCACTGCGCTCTCCATCATGCTGATGCTGCTCAACATTGTCACGGATGACGATGCCACCTTGGGGGCGTCTAGGTGGAGGCATGCTCGTGCAATGGTGAGTGATGACTGCAAGTGCGAAGATCATTTGTAGCTAGTATCGAAATAAAGATATAGATCCCATAGGGAGCAGTAGGAAAAGACTAAAATTCTTTTAACTAAAACTAAACGAAGTACTTAAGGAATAATTATAAGATGCAAGAAAAATAGAATTGTTTTTGGGTTTTTGGTTGAGTGAAACAGTAAAGTAAAGTGAATTAAAACTTAATGAAGAAAGTAGTAATCGCGTATGTAAGAAAGATTAAAACTGCAATAGGGGAAAGGCGTTCTCAGGGAGTGGTGGATACACCGCTAGAAATTTATATCAAATGATCAAGATTATTATAATGAATATTCTCATGATATGCATGTATGTGGGAGGATATCCATATATGGATGATGAGGCAGCAACCACTGCTCACACCATCCTTCATAACAATAGCTGACAGATAAACGACATCAATCGTATTATCCCGCTATTAAGGGATTTCTCCCGTGGCATGGACATGGCTTAATGAGTTCTCCTTGATTCCCCAAGTTAGTACGTAAAGGATGATAATGTCTTTATAGTCATAGTAAGTGCTACCATCCCTCTGTCTACCAACAAGTAATCCCCTTCATCGAGTCCCCGCGAGAGGCAAATATTAAGGAGGTGCACAACTCCCAACATCAAGATGAAGACAATTAACACATACATATAATGATTTATAACATAATAATCTCTATCTCATATCAATCATATACTAGGGTTTCTCCATATCCCCAAGAACTAATGATCTAATCAAACATGGAGGCAATTAACATCATGACCATGATAATGGAAACGATTATCAGTGAATAGTGAAGGGAATATGCCCGAGAGGCAATAATAAAGTGGTTATTATCGTATTGCTTATTTATGATAAATGTTTATTTTGCATGCTATAAATGTATTAATACAGAAACGTTAATACATGTGTGTTTAATAAACAAAAAGGAAGTTTCTAGTTATGCCTCTCTTATAAACTAGCTCGTTGATTAACAAGATGATCAAAGTTTCCTGATCATGAACATTGGATGTTCATAACAAGGTCACAACATTAGTGTAATGATGTGATGAACATTCATCCAAAGTATAGCATTACGATCAAAGTCATTGAATTTATATTACTATAACAACTTACGAAGTGATCCTAATCCTTAGACCATGAGATCATGTCAATCACTAACACCGGAAGAGTTTCTCGATGACATCAAACGTCACACCGTAACTGGGTGATTATAAAGATGGCTTCATAACTACTAAAGTGTTATGTTGAGGTTCATGGATCGAGAGTGGAATTTGTTCATCCCGATGACGGATAGATATGCTCTGCGCCCTCTCGGTGATATCCCATTGATTAGCTTGCAAGCAAGTGATTTAATCACTAGAATGTTATATCACGGGAACGAGAAAAAAGTGCATGTCAGTAACAAGATCAAACTAGGTATGGAGATACCGATGATCGAATCTCGGACATGTAATATATCGTGAAACAAAGGGATTAAGATACTAGCGTAAAAGGTTCACACGATCATAGAAGTCATCGTTGAATGTGTGGGAGTCAGTACGGATCTCCAGGCCCCGCTGCTGATTATTGATCAGAGAGGGGTCTCGATCATGTGTACATTATTCACAAACCATAGGGTGACACACTTAAGGGATACCGACACCATTCGGAGCAAATGATATGTCAGAAAAAGAAAAGGAAAGCGCAGGAATTTATTTCACTAGACACCGGAACTGTTTCGGTTGAAATTGCTGAAACTGGTTCTGCATGTGAAATGGAATACTAGCAAGGGGTTTTATGTGAATTTTTGTTAATTAAAGTAATTAACAAAATTCTGAATAAATAAATAAAAGAGTTTTATTTAAATGAGAGCTTGCAATAATTTTGGTGGAAAATCAATGCATGTGAGTGGAATTGTGAGTGGAGATGTTTTTATGTGAGTGGAGCTTCCACCACATGAATGAGGGAGAGGTGGGGGCACCCTCCTTGGCCGGCGGCCATGCCCCGTTGGGCTGCCCCCCTCCCCTATAAAAGGACCCCCTCCTCTCACTTGTCACATACACCTCCTCGCGAAGGATCTCTCTCCCCCCTTTAGAATTTCCCCATGGTCTCGGATCAGCGAGATACATGTTCCTGGTGGCTTTTTCTGGAAGGATTTGTTGCTTCCGCTACTTCGCTGGAGCGAGGGCGTGGAGGTTGTTGGGTACCCGTACATGTGTGCGATCACGGATGCACCACTGCTTTGCGGTGCTGGACTTGATGGTGCTGGACCGGCTGGACCAGATGGACTTCATCACGATCTTGAGATCGGCAAGCATTTATATACATCATCCATGAGTACAACCTTGTTAACGCTATTCGGTCTTCGAGGGTATGTATTCTATGGATGTATATCCACCCGTTGCTTGTATCTAGTAGATAGATCTTGGTACATAGTTGTTCCCATCGTAGGATTTTTTTGTTTTCTATGCTGCGAACCCAACAGTGGTATCAGAGCCGGATCTATGCGTAGATGCTTTGCACGGGTAGTACACATATGAGTATGTGGGCGATGATGATCTATCCCACTATTGGTGGCATAGTGGGATGAAGCGGCTTAGACAAACTTTACATGTCCTCGCACATGAGACCTGTTCCACGCTTGACATGCAACTAGTTTTGCATAAGTGGCTAACGGGTGTCTGTCTCTCCTACTATACTCAATATCTAATTTGCAACGAGTTGTCAACAATTTGATTATCCCTAAGCCACGTAAAAATTGCAGGATAAATTAGAGGCGTCTAGTTTAGATTGTTGTTGGGCTAGTGTTATGATATGGTGATGTTGTAAGTATAAGTATGAGATGATACTCTTACAACACACATAACGCGTAAGTTCCATAGACCTTGGCCTTACACATAGAGGTATGATAGTGATCATACCACGGTGCACATGATGGAGATCATATGCGGGAACCATATCACTTCACTTACAAATATGTGATGTTTGATTTCATCTTATATTGCTTGTTTGGCGTTTTATTAGCATAATAAGATGATCCCTCATTTAGATATCAATACAAGAATGTGTTCTTCCTTAAGTATGCACCAACAATGTTTCGTCGCTTCAAGACATCACGTGATGATCGGGTGTACTTGAATCCATGAGCATATCTCGGGTGTAAGACAGTTACACACACGAATACTAAGGTTCTTACTTGGCGAGCCTAGCATGTATAGACATGGCCTCGGAACATACCGAAAGGTTAAGCATGAGTCATATGTTTTGATATGATGACCATATGGATGCTCGCCTATGAAGCTACACCAACTCACGTGATGATCGGACTTGGTGTAGTGGATTTGGTTCATGTAATCACCAAAAAGACACGAGGGATGTCGTTTTTGAGTGGGAGTTCATTTCTAATTTGGAATACTAGAACTCAATTTATCATAAATTAAATCAAAGTGAATTTGCATAATTTGTGGTAGTCATTGGTATTCGTTCACCACTTTATGCTTAGTTGTAATTGAGATAACAGAACTATAGAATTCTAGATATTTACTTTACGAACTGGTATCGTATTGTGTTGAGTGTCAATCTAAAGTTTAAAGTCCTATTTCAAACTTTTAGCAAAATCAGTTTACTCCGTGAAATTTAATAATTGGTATTAAATCGAGAGTAACAATTCCAGTGTTAGTATCTTAAGTATCATGTTTGCCTCCATGATTATTGATTGTTTTAATATCAAGTTTATCTAGGAGCTGAAAGAATTGTTTCAGAAACCATCATGTGTGACAGATATAATGATATCTAAAACAATGTTTTGGTTGCAATATGATAGAGTATAATGTATGTTCTCATCTTGGATGAGAATTTACAAAGGTTGGAGATGCTAGACATCCTAATCATCCAAATAGGTTTTTGGAAAGTAACATTAAACTCAAGATTCATCCTTATAAGCTACATTAGCTTGATCATGAAAGTTGTCATGATAAGGATGAATAGAAGATGTATGTAAAGTGTTTACTACACAAAAAGATTACTCAAGAATGGATTTTGAAAGAACGCCGATCATTTTGATGATGGTGATCTACTTCAAAGTGCAAGTCCAAAGGTATTATTATTTGAATATACACGCTTTGGACTATGTGTCATGTATATGGCTCCACTTTTGATGTTGATAGATTCTTTTAAAAGGAAAAGGAAATGCTGAAAGAGAATCTATAAAATATATTTGGCAAAAAAGAAAAGATTGGAAATATCCAATTTAGGTATATGGATGATATACATGTTATGGTTGTATTCTTTGCTTGTTAAACAATGTGATTCTTGGGTATTGGAAACCGAATTGGTTGGTATGAAATTTCATACGGAATGACGCAATTCATGAACCACAATGGCCTAAGTAACTAGCAAGAGAATATGTGATGATGTTCATCGAAAACAAATAACCCGTTGTTTGTATTTCTCGTTGACATCAAAGCTTGACTTCAAGATTTGTTTTAATAATTGTTACTTAAATCAGGTATTATGAGAACAAAGGTTGTTCAAATAATTACCGTATTCCATATAAGATGGATGATTTACAAATCTAGTTGGATAAATCACATCCATAAAACCTAATGCTAAAATGTCGCAAGACAAATGATTGAAAAATGACGCTTGTGACATCGCCGTTCAAATTATATTGGAAATAAAACATGAAGAAACTCCATTTTTATGGATTTTTGGAGTCTTTGCTTTGATCAAGTGACGCTTGTGAGACTTTCCTAGGAATAATTAAAACTTCATTCAAAGGCCAAATAAGAACGAACGACTAAAATATTGGAATTTATATATGTAGTACATTATGTGTAGTCGTAAGCGATGGATTTCAACTTCATATACTTTCTCTAGAAATTTGAGTGAATATTTACTTAATGAGAAAGAAGAATAAAATATTGGAAAATGTTTCAAAGACTTTCAGGATGAAGTGAAAAATCATTGTAACAAGAAAATAAAATGGTTTATGATTTTATCATAAGGGATTTATTTGAGTTACAAGTGTAACAAGAAAAATAAATGAATTATGATTTATCATAAAGGGATTTATTTGAGTTTCAAGTTTAGCAAAACACCTAGATTTACATCTCCTGAAACACCATAGGAGTATGGAGTGTTTGAGATTTGTAATGAAACCTTGTGTGACATGGTTGGATCAAAAGTGTTATTTATAAAACTGCCATTATGTTTTAAAAGATTAAAGCTTTAGAGACTACCGCTTTTACACTAAAAAGAGATCCATCTTGATCCGTTGAAATGACACCATGGAAGTTATGGTTTGGGGTAAAACCCAAATTGTCATTTCTTAACTTTTGGTATGCTAAACATAAGTAAGATGTTTACAACAAAGTCGGATGAGCATGTATTTGTAGGTTATTTTGAATAACAATTGGTTATTCCTCCATAACACTGAGGACAAAAGGGATTCTCGCTTGAAATGTGAAGTTTCTTGAAAAAGGAATTTTTCGCAAAAAGTTAAGTGGGAGGACAATAGAACTTTGATAAGGTTAACGAACCTTAGCTATAGGTGCTGAGTTGCACAGTGCCGGAAATTGTTTCGGAGGCTTCCATAATGCTCATAGCTTATGTGCCTCAAAGGTTGTGGTCACGGAGATCTAAGTTCTTATTGAACCAAGTCGGTCGTATAAACAATCAAATGCTAAGATTTGAGAGTAAATCATTGTTGTTTGACAATGATGAACCGACTACATACAAAGAAGCGATGATGGGCCCTGACTCCATCAAATGGCTTGAAGCCATAAAATCCGTGATAGTTCCATACACGAGAAATCAAGTTTTGAACTTGGAAGACACTCCGGAAAGGTGTAAAAACCTGTCGGTCGTATTTGGATCTATAAAGAAACAAACATGGATGTTTCACATCTATGAAATAGTCGACATGTCGTAAAGTATTTTACGACAATGTTCAAGGAGTTTACTATGACAATATTTGATCTTTCATAGAGATATTTAGTCTGGACGAATTAAAGTAGCAACCATTACATATAATTTGGTATATGGTAGATGAATAAACAAAACAAAGTTCTTCTAATAGAATGGTTACCTAGGACGTGTACATGACACGATCCAAAGGGTTTTGTTAATTCAAAGGATGCTAAAAAGGGCATGCAAACTTCAATGGTTGAAGTAAGCATCGCGGAGTTGGAATCTTCACCGTGATGAAAAAAGGAGTTTTCATCAGGAGACGATGAAGATGCTTGCATTTCCAAGAAATTAAGTGGGAGCGCTGAGACATATTTCTAATACATTATGTGGAGGACATCTTGTTGATTAGAAATGATGTAATTTTTATTGACAAAGGTTAAGAATTTCATTTCAATGAAAGACTTAGGCAAAAGCCGAATATTTAGCATGAATATCTATAGTGGATAGACTGTGACGCTAATATGGTTGTACCAAACATACATATATGAGATATTGAAGGAGTTCAATATAGAAACGACAAGAAAAGGTTCTTATCGCATGGAAAGGAATTGAATCAAGATTCAAGTGTATCGACACTTGATAAGTGAAACAAGATTCAAGTGCTTTGACACCTGATGAGTGAAGTCACGAGAATGTTTTGATCAATCATACCATGATATGTACACATCCAGATATGTCCTATACTCTAAGTGTTATGAGCATATACCAGAATGAATCTTAAAATGATCATTGGACAATAGTGAGGATATTCTTATGATCTTTTGGAAGAACTAAGAATATATTTGTATAGAGGTGACAAACAATTACAAATAGTTCATTGTAAAGCGTTACGTTGATACTAGTTTTGTCACAAGATTAAAATTAAGTTCATCTCAATTTAAACTATGGGTGGCACAATGAAATGGAAAGAAAGTTTCCATGATGGATTTGGAAGAGTTCCAAAGTTAAGACATTGTGACGAATACTACAACAAAAGGCTAAGTATATGACTGCTATAGTAGCAGCAAAGGAGGGCATTTGTGTCAAGTAGTTTATTACCAAACTAAGGTGTGGTACGCAATGGGCTAACACTAAAGATATATTGTATGACAATAGTATCGACGTGATTTAACCGCAAGGAACTAAAGGTCTCACCAAAATACCAAATTTATACAATGCCATCTCATTGGAGAATGACTGATGCGTGGAGACGCAAAGACATGCAAATACACACGGACCTGAAAGCGTCAGATCCGTAGATTATGTTAACCACTTGTAGTTGCGTATATGGAACACCAGAAAGTCATATGTGTTCAAATACGCAAAGTTTTCAAACTAGATTATTGTCTCTAGTGCAAGTGGGAGACTGAAGGGAATATGCTCGAGAGGCAATAATAAAGTGGTTATTATTGTATTCCTTATTTATGATAAATGTTTATTTTGCATGATATAATTGTATTAATACGGAAACGTTAATACATGTGTGTTTAATAAACAAAAAGGAAGTTCCTAGTTATGCCTCTCTTATAAACTAGCTCGTTGATTAACAAGATGATCAAACTTTCCTGATCATGGACATTGGATGTTGTTAATAACGAGGTCACAACATTAGTGTAATGATGTGATGAACATTCATCCAAAGTATAGAATTATGATAAAATTCATTGAGTTTATATTGCTATAACAACTTATAGAGTGATCCTAATCCTTAGACCATGAGATCATGTCAATCACTAACACCGGAAGAGTTTCTCGATGACATCAAATGTCACACCGTAACTGGGTGATTATAAAGATGGCTTCAGAACTACTAAAGTGTTATGTTGAGGTTCATGGATCGAGAGTGGAATTTGTTCATCCTGATGACGGATAGATATGCTCTGGGCCCTCTTGGTGATATCACATTAATTAGCTTGCAAGCAAGTGATTTGATCACTAGTATGTTATATCATGGGAACAAGAAAAGAGTGCATGTCGGTAACGAGATCAAACTAGGTATGGATATACCGATGATCGAATCTCGAACATGTAATATATCATGAAACAAAGGGATTAAGATACTAGCGTAAAAGGTTCACACGATCACAGAAGTCATCGTTGAATGTGTGGGAGTCAGTACGGATCTCCAGGTCCCGCTGTTGATTATTGATTAGAGAGGGGTCTCGATCATGTCTGCATTATTCGCGAACCGTAGGGTGACACACTTAAGGGATACCGACACCATTCGGAGCAAATGATATTTCAGAAAAAGAAAAGGAAAGCGCAGGAATTTATTTCACTAGACACCGGAACTATTTCGGTTGAAATTGCTGAAACAGGTTCTGCATGTGAAATGGAATACTAGCAAGGGGTTTTATGTGAATGTTTGTTAATTAAAGTAATTAACAAAATTCTTAATAAATAAATAAAAGAGTTTTATTTAAATGAGAGCTTGCATTAATTTTGGTGGAAAATTAATGCATATGAGTGGAATTGTGAGTGGAGATGTTTTTATGTGAGTGGAGCTTCCACCACATGAATGAGCGAGAGGTGGGGAACCCTCCTTGGCCGGCGGCCATGCCCCCTTGGGATGCCCCCTCCCCTATAAAAGGACCCCCTCCTCTCACTTGTCACATACACCTCCTCGCGAAGGATCTCTCTCCCCCCTTTAGAATTTCCACATGGTCTCGGATCAGCGAGATACATGTTCCCGGTGGATTTTTCTGGAAGGATTTGTTGCTTCCGCTGCTTTGCTGGAGTGAGGGCGCGGAGGTTGTCGGGGTACCCGTACGTGTGTGCGATCACGGATGCACCACTGCTTTGCGGTGCTGGACTTGATGGTGCTGGACCAGCTAGACCAGATGGACTTCATCACGATCTTGAGATCGGCAAGCATTCTTCTACATCATCCACGAGTACAACCTCGTTAACACTATTCGGTCTTCAAGGGTATGTATTCTATGGATGTATATCCACCCGTTGCTTGTATCTAGTAGATAGATCTTGGTATATAGTTGTTCCCATCGTAGGAAAATTTTTGTTTTCTATGCTGCGAACCCAACAAATAGTACTTGTATAAATCCACAATAAGTTCAAGAATTACAACAAGATCTGGATGGGATGTATGGAGATGATGGTGGTGATGGATATGCAGCGGTTGATGAAGATGGAGATCGATGCCTTGGCCTCCCAGATCTGCTTAGGGCGAAGATGGATCCCTAGGGCAAGTTCCCCCTCTACATCCCTTCCCGAGGTGAGGTTTTTGGCGATTTCTAGGTGTTCTATATGTCGTCTCTCTGAACCAGTTGCATTGGGTGAAACTATTTGAGGAGGCAAAGGCGGCGCCAACTATACGGCCACAACTATATGGCGACGGTCCGTATAGTTTGTCGTCAACCCTTCTGCCTCCTTTGCTCGCTTCGGGTTTTCTTATATTATTAATATTTCCCAAATAAATATTTTTTGTCTCCTTTTCACTCCAATATAACTGCTTCAAGAATTATGTCCATTGGATCCATCATATGTTCTGATCCCGGTGAAAATAAACATAAAAAGTGCTTGCAAACGCCGTAAAATACCAAGATCCTACATCTACAATGAAAAATAATAATGTAAAACCTGATGCAAATATGCACTCATCATCTTCCCCATGATTAGACTCTTGCTCGTCCCGAGAAAGTTTAGCTTAATGGATGTGATCCTCATATTCATGAAGCTGAGCCGATAAAATAAATAAGGCAGATGCAGCATGTGTTGATCATAAAGGATACATATAAATAAGTTCATGAATAGTACCTTACTCGAACCATCCTAATAATATTAGTAGGCTTCCACACCATAGCAATTAATAGTTCACAAAATATTATTCTCAACATGATGTAAAAGTATTCGGTTCAATGGAATGCGTTATTGAGGTAGTCCCAAGTGTTTTTAGGATTAACATATTCATTTGGGATTCAAAATCTCAAACGTATCTTTGTCTTACTACAATATGGTGGTATATGCCTATTTTCTCTTTTCACATTCACGCTTTTTCTTCATCTTTCTTTTCCTTCTTTTTCTCTCTATATATATATATTTGTGCTCACACTTTTTAAGTGTTGTGCAAAGGAGCTAGCCATATATTCCACTTCATGTAGGAATTTCAAAGGTTAACGATCTCAATTATCAAATTCCAAACATATATGAAGCATCATTATAACTTGAGTATTCTACCTCAACATGTTCTCACTCTATTTTATATCACTTATAATTTATCCTTGTTCAAGGTTTTTCTTTTTCATCTTAATTAATTAGATAATTTCTCCCTTTTTGTAAATCAAACCATTTACCTACAACATATTGATCAAATTATCTTTATATGTTCCATTAATACCAATGGTGTGGAAGATTCCTATTGCTATCATCAAGTGCAAGTAAAATCATACTCAAGCCATTCATATATCCAATGAGACAAACTCAAACTCAATATTGCTCCATATATTATAATAAACTCAGAATTTCATAAGTAGGATCAACTATTCCTGAAGGGAATCCTAATGATGCAATCTTTATTTCTAAACTCAAACTAATGTGAAACAAAAAGTATTATAAGATTGATTACAAGGTTTTAGAGATCTCACCAAGCTTGGAATCAAGCCAGGCGGGATCAAATAACTCCTTGCTGGTACCTATTCCTCCTCCTGGGTAGGAAGAGCATTGCCTTCCTCTCCTGGGTTGCTAACTTTAGCCATGCTGGCGAGGCGGATGCTGAGCTTGGCCATGTCATATTGAAGCTTCAAGATTTTCCTCTAAAGGAATTTCTTCTTATCTATCAACTCAAAAACAGTTTTAATCAAGAAACCAACTCTACCATCAATGTCATTGACCTTTTTTATCAAGGTCTTTGCTCATCATCCAGTAGGAGTCAATCCCTTCTCCAATGGTTTCAACACATGCCTTTGAACCTTTTTCCAATTGATAGATCTTATCATGAATCAAATCCTGTCGCACCTCCTTGGGTTTAAGAGGTGGCGGGCTAAGAGGAGGTTTGTAATAAGATCTCATGTTGTGACGGTAAGGATTAGGGAGATACTCATCCTTTCTCCTTCCCTGATATGATTGCCGTATCATCTCCATCCTTTGCAGGAACATGTCCTCCCAATTTGGGAGAGGCTTGATCTCCGAGCTGGATGATGATGATGCTTCTTTTGGTTCCACCTCCTCGATCCTCTTCACGGTCTTCTCTTCCTTCTTGTTCCAAATCTTGTTGACATGGAAAGGCTGCATGACTTCGCTGCACGGATGTTGTTAGAAGGGGGTGTATGGAGATGGAGATGGTTTTTCGAGGCTGGAGGCTATAGATCTGTGAAAACATAATGAAAAAGGTTAGATGCAACCGTCTTTAAAAGGGCAGGTCGAAAACCCTAGACAGCAGGCTTAACGAGCAACTATACGGGCACAGGTTGTATAGATCCCACCGTATAGTTGCGAACCGACTATAAATTTATTATCTAAGGCGTTACCAACTATACGGCCGGGAAATTTCTTCCCGCTATATAGTTGGTCATTAAACCTTCTTTATCCTGGCATGGATAATTGCTGATGGGTGAATAACTATATGGCCACAACTATACGACTGGAAATTTATTTCCCGCCATATAGTTGGTCGTTAAGGTTACTATAAACATCAAAATTATTATATTTCATTAGGAATTCTTTATTAATCTAAAACTTAATGAAATACCAAGTTTTGACATAAAAATGACAACTTAAATTTTTGACCAACATTACATTTATTAAAAGAGATTTTCATCATGACCAAATTTCTTTTATTCCACTAGAGCTTCAAGTGTTCCTTTATTCAATATCAGATTAAACTAAAACTTACCTTGAAAATTTTAAAACTTACTCGCCCCTTTATTTCACATGGGTTGCCTCCCATGAAGCGCTCTTTTATGGTTCGTAGCTTTACCATAGTGTTGCTCACTTCGTATCGATCTTGTCCTTCTTCCAGTTACCATTCCTTCCATATTTGTGCTCAATCAACTCTTTTGGAGTAATTATTCATATGGTGATTGCACTTATATCTTCTTTTGGACGATAATGCTTCAAGCTTTGTCCATTCACTATCCATGAAAGGGAAGGTGTTTTCCCCTGGAGCTTCACTGCTCCTGATGCATAAGCTTCTTCAACTATATAGGGGCCTTCCCACTTTGATCTAAGCTTTCCTAGAAACAACTTAAGGAGAGAGTTATACAGTAAAATTTTATCTCCATTTTTAAAGGCTTTATCTTCTATTTTTCTATCATGCCATATTTTTTACTTTTTCCTTAAACAATCTAGCATTTTCATAAGCCTCACTCCTAAACTTATCTAAAGCATGTATGTCTAATATACGTTTTTATCCTGCTGCTTTAAGATCATAGTTTAGGTTCTTGATTGCCCAAAAGGCTCTATGTTCCAATTCTAAAGGTAGGTGGCACACCTTACCATACACCATTTTATAGGGCGTCATAACCATCGGATTTTTAAATGCAGTTTGGTATGCCCATAGAGTGTCATTTAGCTTGTATGACCAATCTTTTCTTGATTTATCTACTGTCTTCTCGAGTATGGTCTTCAGTTCTCTGATACGTTGGAAACGTATCTATGATTTTTTATGCTCCATGTTTGTTTAGTATCTACTTTTCTTTACTTGTCTACACTTTGAGGTGTTTTTACATGTTTTCTGGTACTAACCTATTAACAAGTTGCAACAGTGCCAGATGCCTATTTTCTGCAATTTTTGGTTTCAGAAAAGTTATTAAAGAAATATTCTTGGAATTCGACGGGACAAACGTCAAAGTCAATTACTTTCCGTGGGGAACAAGAAGTCAAGAGGAGAGCCGGAGGGGCCGGCCAGGGTGGCCAGACCCACCCCAGGCGCGGGTGGGCCCCACCCCACACCTGGCTAGGTTTTGGCGCCCCTGGCCGCCGCCTCGGTCTCCCCCTTCGCCTATAAGAATGTAACATCCCAAAAATACTAAACTTGGATCATCAAACTCTAATCATCAAATTTAGGGTTAACAAAAACTTTTCTAAAATAAAAAGAGAAAGCATGCATGTGTGTATGCATCCCATTTTGAATTCTTTTTGAATTGCCTTGTTTAGGTGTTTCTTTGCTTTTAAAATGTTTCTTAAGTGAAATAAACATCATCTAAACAATCCCCACACTTTTCCCAAAGACAAATAAATCAAAACAAACCAAATTGGGTGAATGGTCATTTTGACCAATTTAACTCCCATGCCTACTTTGACTGTCCCAAACTTTCAGAACTTAACAGAAACTTGTTTGGATCTTTGCACCCCTTGATAGTACTCATAACAAAGTATCAAGGCCCACTTTGTGATCATCCAGAAACATTCAAATGCATAGTTTAAAGGACAGTTTAAAATTGAATCTTTATCATATGGCAAGATCCCACTTTTTCAAAAACCACTCAAACAAGCTCAACTTTCAAAACCCAAGCATCTGCAGACTCACCAGCACCAACCTAGCACACCCACCAAAAATCTTTCCAAAATTCAAAACTTGAATTCATGCAGCCATTTCATCAAACACCTTGGAGATGCAAATCAAATAAAATCCAAACACTATTTGGAGCAGTGATGTGAGCCTAACTTGTTCCCTCTCTGGTTGCAACTAGGCTTTAGTAGATCACCTAGCTCATTTGTAAACATCTAGCACCACTGTAAGCTTGACAATGTCATCAATGGTGAACAGCCGAAGCCACCGATGCCACCCTAGTGTAGACAGCAAGCTAGGAGAGGAACTATCCGTACCAACCTTGTCTGGGAGATCACCCATGCCTCACCGCCCCCTCTCGACCAGCCCTGCCTCGAAGACATCGACCAGAGCACCCAGGAACGCCGTGCCCGTGCCTCTGTAAACCATGCCGAGCGTGCGCCAGATAGCCACCCTCGACACACGCCCACAGACCGCGCGCCGCCCTCGCCGCGTGCATTCGCAATCACCACCGTCCTAGGAGACCGCCAGACATCCCCGTTCGCCGCCCCATGCCTCACAGCCACTGCTCGCCATCGAAGACGCCGCCTCTGCCGCGCAGAGCATCACATGTTCCAGACCGATTGCCACCGCCCCTAAACGCGCATTAAAGCCATAGAGCATCGCCAGGAGACCACCGATCGATCGCCACCACCGGCCATGCCACTAGCAGCCCGTAGCCATGTCGCCTCCGTCGCTTGGCCACTCCGTTCGGTCTCGTCATCGAGACTATAAATAGAGGCCACCCTCGCTCAAACTATTCACACCATTCTACTCCCCTCTCCTCACTGATTGTTCCACCCCGTTCCCGGAGCAAGGCTAGCAGCGCATCGCCGGAATTTGGCCGGAGCAGGCCGCCTCTGGAGAAGAAGGGCGCCGTCGATTTTGTCCACCCCAGGAGAAGCTGCCGGTACCAGGAGGTTCGCCGTCGTCGACTTCGTCGTTCGCCCGCCTCGCTGACCCTTGGCTGAGCCCCGGTGAGCCCCCAACGACCCTCACCCGCCCCGTTAGGTTTCAGTCTCTCCGGCGTTGCCCGACGTGGACGACGACCCTCAGCCGTTAGATTAGAACAAGATCCCACGGCTCACATCATCCCATACCGCTTCGCACCCCCTCGTCTCACTGACGCGTGGGGACAGCGACTTCACCAGCCCGCGTAAGCGCTGTGCTTAGCAGGCCAGCCCAGTATCGCTTCCCGCGCAGCCCAGTCATTTGAATTTAACCTTTTCCATTTTATTTCAAACACACTTCTGCACCTAGATTCAAAAATCAACCCAGATCGATTCAGTGAACCAAATTGAATGAAACCAATTTTGTTAGAAAGGTCTGGAAATGCTGAATCCAAGCCCGTTGGATTCAAGTCATTTGGATCTGTAGATCATCCTTGGTAAAAATAATAAGGCAGAGGCTTTTCTGCATTTAAACATTTTTCAAATTAAAACCATAATAGCCTTTGAGTTGATTCCAACTCTCAAAAATCACATTCCACCATACCTTTCAGAATATATAAAAATATATAGGTTTACTTACAGAAATAATGTGTAAGTAATAAGAGAATGCTACATAGGCATTTCTAGTCACTTTATTTAATTAAAATAAAAGGGTAAAACCTTATTAAATTGTGACACCACTTTAAATCATATTACCATGGAATAAAATATGTGGTGATGACATGTGTCAACATGATCCCATGTTTGGTTTGGAGAATATTAAATCTTAAGTAGTTTTTCAATGAGTAGAAATTACTTTTCTAAAAATAAAAGGAATTAAACCAAGCTTTAATCTTGTAATGTTAGTGATGATGCTAGATCATCTATAGGACCCTTTTGTGTGATGATTGAAAGTAGTTAAGTATTGTTTGGTGATTGTGTACCTCGTATTTATTCATAGACGCTAGTACCGACCAAGGATACGAGGAAGAAGGAGGATACTACGAAGAAGAAGCCGAGGAGAACTTCAACCACTGCTCTGCACAAGGCAAGCTTATACTGATACTGTGCAAGCCTAATACTACTAGTTGAATGTGCAAGCTAACACTTGCAAGATACTCTACTTTAGCAAGCCTTACTAATCAAGTTGACCTATGCAAGCTAATACTTGCTTGTTACCATGCCAACTATATGCCCTAAGCATATGTGATTATACCCACTTGATATCCAATCCTAGTTTTACTTACAAGCTTTCTACTTTATTTCTTTATCAAAGCTACTTCCTAAGAATGTACTTAAGTAACTTGTAGATACTAGAAAGATAATTGAAGGTTGCATAAAGAGCATAAAATTTGGCCTAAGCTAGATAATCTTTATGTCATCCTAAGGCAAGAGATTGAACTTAGTTAAACTCCACTAGTTTACCACCCCTCATTTAGTACTTACCCCCATTTGTAGATGCTAGTGCTAAGCATAAAACTTGCTCAACTTTAGATGGGAATACTTGGTGGAAAATGGTTATGAAAACCTTGGAATGATGGATCATTCTATTGAGATGTTTTGACATGTGTTTTCCGAACACCAGATGATTTGGATGATGAAAATGTTAAGGCATGAGCCTTAGCCCTTTATAAAATTGATGGTTGTCTGGATGCGATACCATTCCAATGTTACTGTACAACCACAATACCCGAAGATTGGGTAGGGCTTGACTGGAAAATATATACCTTAGTATTAGTCCCCTCATGGCCAAGGTCCAAGCTGAGGCTACCTTGTGAAGATTGTCCACCTGTGCAGTACCCAAGATGACAGTTGGTCTTGGTTGGGAGGCCAAACTCACAGGAGAGGTGCTTATACTAGGGCGTGTAATTGAAAGGTTAGGATTGATTATCCGCATACTGAGTATGGTGAATTCAGGATTTGTTCCTGACGGATGTATCGAATGTTGTGGTGAAAGTGTACAATCTCTGCAGAGTGTCAAACTATTTGAATATCCGCGTCCGCGGTTATGGACAGTTGGAGTGGCCATACTGTTCCCCCGTCAGATGTTTTCAAAATGACTTGTGAAATGGTTTGAAACTTTGACTTGACCACAATAGAGTTGTGATATGAAATACAAGTTCCCACTTAGGTGTTATAAAAGTGCAAATAGCTTTTCTTACTTCTGAACTTGGTAGAGATAAATATGGCTTCTTGCAAAACAACCCTAGAGCCTAGTGTCCTATTATCAAAAAATCCCTTCACTTGTTAGTATTAGTTTGCGAGTACTTAAAGAGTACTCATGGCTTTTTCCCTGGCTATTCCCGTGGCCACACTATGAAGAGGAGTACATGGAAGATGGACCCCAGGAAGGTTACGACAACTAGGATCATCTCCCATCGTCAGCATTGCCTGTGACCTCGAAGATGGAGCTTCGCCTACGCTACCGTTATTATTACGTATTCCGCTGCTTGAGTTGTATTAAGAACTGGATCATGAGATCCTTATTTGTGTAAGACCTTATGTATGGTTTGTAATGGATGAGGTACTATGGTATCCTATTCTGTTATGTCTCGCAAAAATGGTAATCCTGGGATTGCGATGTATGGCATAACAAGAATCTGGGATTAAAAATCCGGGTGTTGACAAGTTGGTATCAGAGCCAGGTTGACCATAGGAGACCCTAGTTAGACTGGACGTTTGGAATCAAAAACTTAGTTTCAAAACAAAAGGAAGCAAATATTTACAAAAACTTATTCCCATTCTTATCACCTAGATTCTTTTATAAAAATTCATGTTCCTCAAAAACTCTTGCAAAATATATAAAATTTGACACACTTGCATCCTATATTCTTAATAGATGGACGTGAAGTACAACAAGTTTTATTAGTTGGGGAATGGAGGAGACCTTATCTTTGAGAGGGATTTGGACCAACTTTTGGAACTTCTGGAGCGTCCGCACCCCAAGTTCTTCAGAGCTCAGCTCAATGCTCAAGGAGCAGAAGATCTGTAGTGGCTAATTGTTGCAAGTCTCCGAGGAAAGATTGAACCTCCCACTGCTGAGGGAATTCAGTTTACCTTAAGAGAGAACAACTGGCTCGATGGACTTGCCAGGGCCATGCAGGAAGCTCTTGCCCGTTTGTGTGGGCAGAGTATCAACCAGATCAAGGGTACTCGCTTTGAGTTTTGCCCAAGGCGTGATGCTAATGGACAGCCACTGGAAGCCCCATACCACCACGAGCTGAAGACTCAGTTGGACCACCTCAGCTTCATGATGTACGATCGTCAGCAGGAGTTGGATAATTGCTGTGACTACTCCAACCATAAGTCCGCCATTATCAAGACGAAGGATCAGACCATCGCCATGGTAGCAAAGGATCGCAAGTCTCACCATCGTCAGCTCGACAAGAAGGAGCGCATCATTGCGCATCATTGCCCATCTTCGCCACCGTATCTCGTCTTTGGAGGAGACCATCCACGAGAGAGACATGCAGTTGGAAGAAAGGGAGAATGCCGGAGAGGATCTTCGTGGAGACCCCTACTCCTATCTCAGTGATGATGATGATTTTTTTGGAGGATCAGGCTATGGACTTCTTCACCGATGAGGATGATTTCGCCTTCATCAATGACGACGATGATGATGAGGATGACGACTACACCGACTCCGAGGAGTAGTAGCACTTGAGCACTAGCGTAATGAGTAGTATTTGGTCCCACTGTATCGTAGTTCCAGAATGGTTCCTAAAACCATCTGTTTACCTTTGTTGTGGTGTGTGTTGTATCGTGTGAATGAATGAATGAAAAGCAAGTTGCTAGAAAATCTAAGTCAAACTTTAAAAACTTTTCCAAGTCCCAGAACCTTAGAAATTTCCCTCTTTTCTCATGATCGATCTCAATCTTCAGATGCCACGCGGAGGAAGTGGTTCATCCCCGGACCCGATGTTGCAGATCCTGCAAATGTTGGTTTCTGATCGCGAAGCTGAAAGAGCAGAACGTCAAGCCAACCTAGCCACCCTGCAATAGATAGCTCAGCTTGCCCACAACAACCAAGGCCACGGAAATCAAGACAACCATGGATCTAAGCTCAAGAATTTCCAGAACACCAACCCACCTATTTTCACTAAGTCAGAAGAGCCCTTAGATGTTGATGATTGGCTGCAAACCATGGAAAATAACCTAGAAGTCGCCAGAGTGGAAGCCAACGAGAAAGTTTTGTTCGCCACCCATTATCGAGCCGGAGATGCCAGAGCATGGTGGAACAGTGTTCGTGCAATGACTGGAGGACAGATGATGACCTAGGAGGAATTCAAGGTCAAGTTTAGTAGAACCCATATGCCACCGGGTTTAATCAAGAGGATGAGAGACGAGTTCAGAGAACTGAAGCAAGGAAGGATGACTGTAGTGGAATACCGTGACAAATTCTTGTCATTGGCTAGGTATGGCCCGGATGAGATTGACACCGAAGCCAAGAAGAAAGAGAGATTCCTGAATGGTCTGCACGATGAGATGCAGACAGTGTTAGTCAATATCCCCTTTGCTGATATTGAAGCCCTTGTCGACTCTGCCATCCAGATGGAAGGAAAGATCAACCAAGCCAATGAGAACCGGAAGCGTCGCATGATGCATCAGCCAGGAACCCATCAGACCCCAAAGTATCGCCCTAACCCATCTCCAGGATTTGCCCCAAGAACAAACAGACCCCCGATGAACCGTCCCACCTACCCCAACCGTGGAAACCCTAGTCCCGAAGGAAATAACAACAACCCCGACAACTCTAGCAATTTCAACCGTGCCCCACCCAAGTTCAACACCAATGCTGCCACCAACACCAACACTGCCCCGAGGACTGGAATCAATGATGTGTCTATAGCAGCAAAGGACAAGTCGCAGGTAACTTGTTATGACTGTGGAAATAAGGGTCACTACTCCAACGAGTACCCCAACAAGAAGAATGTTGTAGCACCCAATGCAAAGGCCCCAGCTCAGCATCAGCGTCGTGTTCAGCCAGGAAGAAGGTTTGCACCAGGGAATTCACTCAACCGCAACGGCCGTCTTTTCCTCATGCATGCTGAAGAAGCTCAGGAAGTGCCAGACGTCGTGCTGGGTATGTTTTCTGTTAATTCAGTACTTGCAAGAGTGTTGTTTCATTCTGGTGCATCGCATTCATTTGTCACCGAGGAATTTTCATGCACTAGTAAAATTCAACCAACCAAACTGAAGCATGTTATGATTGTTCAAATTCCCGGATCAACCACCAAGGCTAGGCAAATTTGCAAAGCCGTCCCTATCCAAAACCATGGCAGAGATTTTTATGCTAATCTGATAGTACTTGGAACTAAAGGTTTGGAAGTAGTACTAGGAATGGATTGGATGTCCAAACATAAAGGATTGATTGATTGTGCCAAGAAAGCCATAACCATGACCAGTACAACCGGAATATCGGTCGAGCATATATCTGAAACCTTACCTCGCCAATTCAAGTGCAACAAGAGTATAGCTCAACCTACCATTGACCCAGTCCGGATAGTCTGTGAATACCCCGATGTATTTCCAGATGTTTTGCCCGGTATGCCCCCAGATCGGGATATCGAGTTTATCATCGAACTAATTCCCGGAACTGGACCAATAGCCCAGAGACCATATAGTATGAACCCATCGGAGCTAGCAGAACTGAAGAAGTAACTGGATGCCATGCTGGAAATTGGATTGATTCAACCAAGTGCGTCACCATGGAGATCACCTATCTTGTTTGTGGACAAGAAGGATGGAGGTAACCGTTTGTGTACAGATTATCGAAAATTGAATGATTTCACCATCAAGAACAAGTACCCATTGCCCAAGATAGAAGATTTGTTTGATAAGTTGACCGGTGCCAAAGTGTTTTTGAAGATTTATCTTAGAACTGGTTATCATCAACTCAAAATTCCTGCAGAGGATATTTCAAAGACTTCCTTTACAACTAGATATGGATTGTACGAGTATACAGTCATGTCTTTTGGATTAACCAATGCCCCCGCTTACTTCATGAATCTCATGAATAAGATTTTTATGGACTTCCTGGATAAGTTTGTCATTGTTTTCATCGATGACATTCTGATTTATTACAAATCAGAAGAAGAACATGAGCTACACCTAAGGACCATTCTTGGAACCCTTAGAGAGCATCAGTTGTATGCCAAGTTTAGCAAATGTGAATTCTGGTTACAGGAGGTAGGATTCCTTGGTCACATTGTATCGGCCGGAGGAATTGCCGTTGATCCCGCAAAAGTGAAAGATGTAGAAGATTGGCAAGCCCCAACCACTCAAACCCATGACCCAATTGAGTTGACCACAACAGAGTTGTGATATGAAATACAAGTTCCCACTTAGGTGTTATAAAAGTGCAAATAGCTTTTCTTACTTCTGAACTTGGTAGAGATAAATCTGGCTTCTTGCAAAACAACCCTAGAGCCTAGCGTCCTATTATCAAAAAAACCCTTCACTTGTTAGTATTAGTTTGCGAGTACTTAAAGAGTACTCATGGCTTTGTCCCTGGCTATTCCCGTGGCCAGACTATGAAGAGGAGTACCTGGAAGATGGACCCTAGGAAGGTTACGACAACTAGGATCATCTCCCATCGTCAGCATTGCCTGTGACCCCGAAGATGGAGCTTCGCCTACGCTACCGTTATTATTACGTATTCCGCTGCTTGAGTTGTATTAAGAACTGGATCATGAGATCCTTATTTGTGTAAGACCTTATGTATGGTTTGTAATGGATGATGTACCGTGGTATCCAATTCTGTTATGTCTCGCAAAAATGGTAATCCTGGGATTGCGATGTATGGCAAAACAGGCATCTGGGATTAAAAATCCGCGTGTTGACAAAGAAGCCCTCGATGCAGAAACCGTAAGCACCCGATCAAATCTCCACGAAACCGTCTGTAGCCGCCTCCACCATCGTCCCTAGATCGGGGGGATCTGAAGTTCTTCCCGGCACCCTGCCGGAGGGGAGATCATCCCGAAGGCCTTCTCTCCGGTATGATGCGTGAGTAGTTCCACCTTGGACTATGGGTCCATGTAGTAGCCAGATGGTTGTATATCCTCCTTTGTGCTTTCATGTATAGATCTTGTGAGCTCCGTTCATGATCAAGATCTAATCTATTTGTAATCATTCATGTTGTGTTTGTGGGGGTCCGATGGATATTGAGATTATTATGTTGGTTTGATTAATGGTTTTGTATTTGTGATTCTATCATGTCTGTGTTGTTTGTGATCTTGCATGCTCTCCGTTGTTAGTAGATATCTTGGCCAAGTAGTTGCTAGTGACTCCAAGAGGGGGTATTTATGCTCGATAGTGGGTTCATGCCTCTAGTTTCCAAGGGAAGTGACAGAAATCTCTTCGGTTGTAAATGTGTTGTTGCCACTAGGGAGAAAATAACGGTCTCTTGTTCATGGAACATGTGGAATGTTTACCTTACACACTTTGCTTAAAGCAGTTGTCTATTGCTTGCAACTTAATACTGGAGGGGGTTCAGATGATAACCTGAAGGTGGACTTCTAGTCATAGATGCAGTTGGATGGCGGTCTATGTATCTTATTGTATTGCCCAATCGAATCTCATAGGATCTTTCTGACTAGAAATTGCATTGTTATGCCTTGCTCAGTTCCTGTATATTGCCCTGTTGTAATATGTTTACCCTTCATGCCATGTTGTTTATCTAAGGAGAGCACCTCTAGTGAACTGTGGACCCTGGTCCAATCTTTACCATTGATACATCTTCCACTGTTACTTGTTTACTTGCTGCAAACCATTACCTTCCACACCATACGTTTAATCCTTTGTTACAGCAAACCGGTGAGCTTGACAACCTCACTGATTCGTTGGGGCAAAGTCTTGAGTTTGTGTTGAGCGGGTCTCCGCGCTGCTTGCAACACCTGTGTGACGTTTCCTTCCCCCTACTGGTTCGATAACCTCGGTTTCTTACTGAGGGAAAACTTGCTGTTGTGCTGCTTCACACCTTGCTCTTGGGGTTCCCAACGAAGCACTCCTACATCAACTCAGTGCTGCATCATTCTCTATTAGAGAGTTCCACTTGACCACTTATTTGAGGATGATATGGTGAAGCAACGCGGTGAGTTACTCCATATTTGCTGAGGATTTTCCTGAAAGTTCCTTTCATAAAATGAGAACCACCGTTAGTAATTAAAAATCCAGGAACTCCAAACTTGGGAAATGGGACATCCTTGATCATCTTCACTGAACTGGCTGCATCTGCATGATTAGTTGGGATAGCTTCAACCCATTTAGTAACATAATCGACAACAACAAGAATATGAGTGTAGCCATTTGATTCTATAAAGGGTCCCATATAATCCATTCCCCATACATCAAATGGTTCAATTATAAGACTATAATTTATTGCCATTTCTTGTCTTCTGCCTATATTACCTCTTCTCTGGCAAGCATCACAATATTCCACATACCTTTGTGAATCTTTGAACAAGGTGGGCCAATAGACTCCAGATTGAAGTACCTTTTCCGCAGTTCGCCTTCCTGCATGATGTCCTCCATAGGGTCTGCCATGATAAGAGCATCTCCACTCGCCTACCCAGGACGCCGATCCGGACGCCGAAAATCAGTCCAGTCACGTACCTAGGGACCTGTTTTCGTCCGGATATGGGCGTGTTTTGGTCCGGCCTACCCAGGCCGAACCCAGGTTCCTGGGTACGCCCTAGGGACGTCGGACACCACGAAAAATGGCGTGGGCCAGCTCTGTCAGCGAGATAGTCCCATTCCCACCCACTCCACTCGCCCAGACTGCGACCACGAGCTCCCAGCGCCCCCTGTCGCCATGACTTCGCCGACGGAGCTCCTCACACAGAGACATGCCCACGCCTCTAGATTCGCTCGCTGTAGTTTCCGCCCACCTCCACGCCTTCTCCGCCACCGCTTTCTCCGCCCAAGCTTCGTCGTAGCTCTGCTTCGCTGTGTGCTCCCACCACCATGCCCGCCAAGTGTTCGGCATTTGGCCGGATTCGGCCATGGACTCCGACGAGGACGAGATACTCGCCATGGACTCCGACGAGGAGGAGATGCTCGCCGTACTCCTGGAGGAGGAGAGCGCCGAGATCGCCGAAGGTGAATAGCACATGCAGATCCTCACATCGCTCGCCCAGCTGTACATGCAGATGGCGAAGCCGAAACGCGGTGGTTCGGCGCCAGGTCGTCGGAAGTGCAAGGCGAGACAAAGGATGGAGGGCTACTGCATGTTGTACGCCGACTACTTCGCCGACCAGCCACTCCATGGAGAGGACGTGTTTCGCCGCCATTTTAGGATGAGTCGGAAGCTCTTCCTCAAGATCGTGCATGCCATCCAGGAGTTCGACCCCTATTTCCTTTGCAATAAGGACTGCACCGGCTTGGTTGGGTTTTCCTCGCTTGAGAAGTGCACCATGGCAATGAGGTTGCTTGCATATGGAGCGCCGGCTGATGCTGCCGATGACTATCTTCGCATCGCCAAGTCCACCGCCATTGATTGCTTGTATAGGTTCTGCAGGGCAGTGATTGAAGTGTTCGGGGAACAATACTTGAGATCACCCACTGTTGAAGACACTTCTCGGATCCTTGCAGTCAATGAAAGTAGAGGATTTCCTAGTATGCTTGGAAGCATATATTGCATGCATTGGGAGTGGAAGAACTGTCCATTTGCATGGCAAGGAATGTACAAAGGCCACAAAGGAGGATGCACTGTGATACTTGAGGCAGTTGCTACACATGATCTTTGGATATAGCACTCCTTTGGCATGGCAGGATCGAACAACGACATCAACGTCCTCAACTCCTCAACTGTCTTTTCCAAGCTTGTAGAGGGTCATGCTCCCCCTATGGAATTTGAGATTAGTGGACACCACTACAACAAGGGAAACTATCTAGCAGATGGCATCTATCCAAGATGGACAACATTTGTGAAGACTATCTCAAGTCCAATGCTCCCCCAAGCATTCTCACTTTTCCAAGGAACAGGAAGCTTGCAGGAAGGACGTGGAGCGGGCATTCGGTGTGCTCCAGCAGAGGTTTGCAGTTGTATGGTTCCCTGCTATGACCTGGTCGAAAGATCATACGTGGGAAGTGATGAACTGTTTTGTGTCCTTGCACAACATGATCATCGAGGATGAGAGGAAGGATCCACTGAATTTGCTCGAGGAGAACGAGCCATACTACAGACAGGGTCCTCTTGCCGAGCCTGGTCATCAGGTGCCTCCAACATGGGTTGCATTCATCGCCATGCGTCAGGAGATCCGAGATCCGGCGGTGCATCAACAGCTGCAGGATGATCTTGTTGAGCACCTATGGATACGCAGGGGCAACACGACATAGATGTTGAGCATGAACTGGCTGAACTTGGACAAATATGTTGTACTTTCACTATAGGCCAAACTATGTTTATATTTACGCTGAACTTTGTTTAAAATTTCACCAAAATTTGGCCGTAAATTGTTTTGTATTCATTATATGCCGAACTATGCCTAAATCTGGACGAACTTGAGCCGAATTTGAGCCGAATTTGAGCGGAAACGGGTGACCCGGTAACTCGGGCTGGGTACGCGAGTGGGAAACTGGGCATACCTAGGCCGAAAACTTGATTCGTCCGGCCAAAGTTTGGTCCGGATGTCGGCCTGGATACGCCCAACGAGTGGAGATGCTATGTAGGAAAATTGCATTCATTTCATGGTTAGGAACATACTTTTGAATCATTCCATCAGGTCCATGATGATAAAGAAACAGATAATCCCAAAAGTAATGTCTGAGATCATTAAAGAATTTCATTCTTTTGTTTCTTGTCATACCAGAAGGTACGCATTTTACTGCGAGATAATTAGCATAATCTGCATATCACGGATCAACTACTTCAATTTTTGCTAAGTATTCTCCCGGAAATGACTCATTTATAGGTACGGGGTCAGTAATTATTCCCTCCACCCTAGATAGATGATCTTCTACTGGATTATCCTTACCCCTCATATCTATTATTTGTAAATCATATTCTTGTAGTAATAATACCCACCTAATCAACCTGGGGTTTGCATCAAGAAGGTGACACAAAGCTTGGTGATCTGTATGAATTATTACTCTAGAATTAATAATATAAGATCTAAATTTGTCACAGGCAAAAATTATAGCAAGGAACTCTTTCTCTGTAGTAGCATAATTTTTCTGAATCTTATTAAGAGTCCTACTAGCATAATGAATAACATTCTGTCTCGCTGTCCTAATACAACTCCTAAAGCAGAGTCACTAGCATCACAAATGATTTCAAAAGGTTCATCCCATTTTGGAGATTGCATGATAGGTGATGAAACTAATTTATTTTTAAGATTTTCAAAAGCTGCAATGCAGTCATGATCTAGATAGAATGGAGTTTCTTTATCAAGAAGGTTAGTGAGAGTCATAGCTATGTTAGCAAAATCTTGTATAAAACGCTTGTAAAAACCTGCATGTCCCGGAAACATTTTTAAGTTTTTAATGTCTTGAGGTATTGGAAGATTTTCTATAGCACTTATATTGGTCTTATCTATTTCTATACCTTTTTCTGAAACCTTATGTCCAAAAACTTTAGCTTCTCTTTCCATGAATCGACATTGCTCCCACTTTCAAACTAAGTTTGATTACCTGCATCTCTGCAAAACCTTGGTTAAATTGTAGAGACAATTATCAAATGTTGTTCCACAAACAATGAAATCATTTGTTAATACTTCCATAGTCTTTTCAACAAGATGATCAAAGATTTTCAAAACACATTCTTGAAAGGTTGCAACTGCATTACATAAGCCAAATGGAATTAATCTATAAGCATAAGTACCATAAGGACATGTGAAAGTTGTTTTCTCTTGATCTTCAGGCTGTATAGCAATTTGAGAATAACCGGAATAACCATCAAGAAAGAAAAAGAATTATTGCTTAGTCTTTCTAAAATACTATCCACGAACGGTATAGGTTTGTGATTTTTCTGTGTCTCACGGTTTAGTCTTCTAAAATCGATGCACATGCGATACCCAACAATAGGCCTTATAGGGACTAGTTCACCATTCTCATTCATAGCAGCATCAAGACCCCCATGTCTTGGTACACAATAAGCTGGGCTAACCCACCTACTATCAGAAATAGGATATATTATGCCGGCATATAATAAGCGTATAACTTCTTTTCTTACTACTTATTTCATTTTTGGATTAAGCCTTCTTTGTGTGTCAACTACAGGAACAACATCTTCAAGCATGGTAATCTTATGTGTCACAATGGATGGATATATTCCTTTAATATCACTTAGAGTATACCCAAACGCTTCACGATGTTTGATCAAAACTGAAATAAGTTTATTTGTTTCATTTTCTAATAATTTTTTACTAATAATAACAGGACATTTATTTTCATTCTCTAAAAATTCATACCTCATATTGTCTAGAAGTCATTACAATTCAATTGGCGGAGGCTCTTCGTCACCTTTTCTTACCAGTTCTTCATAGTCATGTGGGTTTTGTGCTTCCGGAATGGAGTCAAGGTAATCGTCCATGTCTTATATTCCCTCATCATTTAGTGCCTCTTCCCAATTAATTAAGCTCCTTTCTAATTCATCTTTGGGAGTGCTGAAATGAATTACGGATAGCTTGGAAATTGTTTTCTCTTCCTTGATATCTTCTATTTCACATGGCCTCTTTTTAAGTTGGGAGAAGTGGAACATCATTTCCTCCTCTCCAAACATCATGGAAATAGTCTCTTCCTTATTATCAATTCGAGATTTGGTTATAGAGACAAAAGGCCTGCCTAAAATAATAGGGCAAAAGGTATCTCAAGGCATATCAACAATATGAAAATCAAGAGGGTACATGAGTGGTCCAACAAAAACATAGATATTTCGAATGACACCTTCCGGTTTAATATTAGTTCTATTAACAAATTTAATAGTGGTGTCTACCAATTCCACATCTGGATTATTTAAATTGTAGAGAAGTTCCTCATAAAGATATGAAGGCATAATATTTATAGTGAAAACCGGCTCATAAATTCCATATAAGGAAGTTTCTCCACAATATATAGGAGTCATGGGTTTAGAAGTTTCTTTACCTTGTATGTTATCTGTAATGAAGTCTGAAGTTTCAGAGTCTAGCATAACTACTTCATTTTCAGAAAAGATTCAACTTACAAACCAAAATATAAAGTGTTTCAGCGGAATTTAAAAGTAGCAACTCCAACGAAGATTTGAGATCAGCAGCTTATTCTATATGGTTCATGCTGCTCGGCTCCGTCGGTTACTACTAACTAGGGCACTTATTTTGACTCGTTGCCATCTACAACATAGTGGATTTCATAATCCACTCCTTCAACACATCCTGAAAGGTCAGGCTCCTCGTAGAACACATCTTCTTGGCATTCGGCTGCATACATTGGCGTATCTTCGGGATCCTCAGAGTCTAAGCAAGGGATCAAAGGAAAGGATGAGTAACAGCATTACCCAGCAAGTTCATTATATGCAAGGTGGGAAGTTTGATGCTCTATCTACCACCTCGGACTGTAAGTCCTTGGCACTATGCAGTTTTTGTAAATCTTTCTTCAAAGATTGATTTTATTATAAGAATCTATGACCATCAGCCTTAACAGGTTGACCAAAACTTTCATGGAGTTCCTTTCCTGCCGCGTTCGTAGCTCCTTCCCGGAACATGAAGTAACAAGTTACAATTCTTACACTCTGCAGAGGTGCGTTACTTTACCCATGAGAGATAAAATCCTTGTTGCACAACCGGGTGTACTTTCCCGTCCACAATTTCATGATGTGGGGCCCAATAGGTGATCCAAGCCAATCACTGCCCCCTTCGCGACCTCGCATGCCTCCTTGGTGTACACCATGCCCACATATTGAATCACAGCAATGGCTTGTATAGACTGTTAGATGCCAGAACTATCGTGGGACGTTGAGGGTTCCCACCCATATGCTGCATATCCTCTATGAATTACCAATTAAAATGCACTCTACGAGTGATAACAGCCACGACCTGCACATCCGGCTACATGCGAGAGGAAGAAGATACAGCTGACTTCTTTGTCCCATTCCAAATCTCATGGTTAACGCGTGATATACGGCGCTAGAATCACTGATGTCATGGGTTATTAAGTTCCTAACTGATCATTATTGTTGCAAATAGAACCCTAAGTTCTATTGCTCCATTATATCATCACTTAGGATGATACCTAAGATTTCTTTATTTTAGAAAATAATATTTTCTTTCTTTAGAGTATAGATGATAACACACAACTTGCAAATACTTTGATAAAGACTCTTCAAAGGACATGAGCAAGTGATGAACTTGCCTTGTGATTGCAAGGTAGTGAAGTCAGATGCTTGCACTGGACCTTGTGCTTCTATGTCTACAAAACATCATTATTGCCCGGTAAGGACAATATTTAAAGAAGCAAAAATGATTATGCATAGTAATGTAATGCATTATTTATTTTTGTGTGTTCTACCCATTATTTTGGTTACAAAATTCCTTTAAGTATTAAAGGATTTATAAATGTTAATTATTAATATTAATTAATGATTGTAATTTTATTTTATTTTACTTATTTGAATTTTTATTTATTTAATAATTCCTTTAAGAATTATCATTTAAATACAAGAATGATATAAATTATTTATTTAGTATTTTTCTAAAATACTATAATATTGATATATAGTAAAAGTGATATTTTTTTATTTTTATCATCTTTCTTTAATTTTATAAAATTCCATAAGGAATATATATATCATAAAATTCTTGATAATAATTATATGCCTAAAATTTTATTTCTTAATTTGTTTAGATAGATTGAATTATTGTGAATCCAAAAATATTTTATTTATAATTTTTGGAATTTTATTTAATTTTCTAGAATTTATTTAAATTCAGGGGCATTTTGGTCTTTTCTTAATTATTAAAACTTTCTTTAGGTGGTTGGGCTGGCTGTGTTGGGCTTATTGGGTCGTTTTGGCCGAAGTGGCCAAAACCGAAAAGGCTCCCCGAAGGGTTGGCCCTCTTAGCCCACTATCCATGTCCATCTCTCTCGCCCCCTTCTCTCCTTCTCCTCTCTGGACCTCGTGGTCGACGATGCCACCGCTGGCGATTCACTCTGCCGTGGTCCTCCCTGGACACCGAAGTGATGCATGGTGTGGTTGTTGACCCTGCTCCTCCTTCCAGTCCAGCTCGATTTGGACCTGGGGCCCTCCTGTAGCCAGACCGGATCCGTCCCGAACCCTAGGGTTTGGGGTGGTGCTGGTGCTGCCTCCGCTGCTCCCGTGGTGCTGCGGTGGTGTTGCTCGCCCTCAGGTGTGGCTGTGGTCGCCGTCTCGGTGTGGTGCGGGTTGTAGTGCTCCCTTGGGGTGCTCCCCATGCCACCGTGCTCGTCGATAACCTCTGCTTCCTCTTCTCGCCCACAGCTACAACCTCCAGTAATTTGTTCTTTCTCCCTCTCGTGACCTCTATGCTATGCCACCTTGTCCTGTTTGTTTCTAGTGGCTACCCCTGGCTAGTGTTCATGTTATGATTAGGGTTCATCCCTCTATTGACATTATATATGATGAATTGGATCAAGTAATAATGATCCATGAGTATGGTGAATGGTTGTTTGATGTGGATTACTGCTTATAGTTGGGCTTTGATGATGCTAGTGGCTTACAAGACTAATTCCATTGGTTAATTTGATATGGTTCAAATGATAGTGTTACTGTAGAATCACTAATTGGAGATCCTAGTGATTTGAAAGTTCACCACTGTCATTGCTTGGTTATTGACAGTGAGTTGTGAGTGATGTAGTCACTATTTCTGTAATTGTTGGCTTATGGATTCATATACAAATTGGGATTAATTGATCTCTTACAGTGATGTTATGTATATATATACATACCTGGAAATGATTCCTGTGATTGGTATCAGGAAAATGATGCTTAGTTGTCTATTAGTTTATCTGTGAAAGCTAGATACTTAATCTGCTTGGTTTAGAAGCTGGTCTTGTGACACCATCTTGAAATGGCACACAAGTCTAGGTTCTACTACTTGGCTTGATTTTTGTTAATGCTTAAGATTGGCTTAATGCCAAAGATAAGTTGGAACTTCTTTCTTTAAACACCAATGCCTATGATGTTGGTCTGAGGCTTAGGGACTAGGTTCCTATCTTGTTGTTCCTCATGGATCTATTCTGGTAGTGATACTAGCTACTAATTCTTGAGTCAAAGTTGGGAAAAATGATTTGTAGGCTTTTTAAGTTATATAGATCCATAAGATCTAGAAATTCTAAGGTGCTACTCTTGTTCAAGAGATGTGCCTAGAATTCCAGATCTAGGCTATATTTATTCTTGGAATTTTAAGATATGGCTTTATAGCCAGGATCAATGAGGTTGTTCTGAGATCCTGGTTGGATCTGTATAGTCTACTTAAGGCTTTTTGTGTTTAAGATCTTCTATGATGTATTCACCTCACTTGGGTGTTTTTCTGAGAAGTTGAATATAAGACAACACATGAATTCTTATCTAACTTAGATAGATAAATCATGTGATGGTTTTATACTACTCACCACAACAATGGAGTTGTTGGGGTTGTAACTTGTTGATCTTGTGACTTGATCTTGCTGGTTGTGTGGCTGGCTTGATCTGGTTCTTCTCCTGATGCTACTCCTGCTACTTCCAGCTCCTGGAACTTGTCCTTGATCTTGCTATCCACCTTCTGGTTCCTGGTAACTTGGCCTTGTCCTTGCTATCCACCTGATCCACCCCCTCCTTATGTCACCATCTTGATGAGGACTAGGATGATCTGGTTTGTGGTTTAGTTTGGTTGGTTTGGTTGTGGCTAGACTGCTGGTGCTTGGTGTGTATCAGCAAAGAAATGGTGTTGGGGTGCTTGCCCACGGCTGTGTTGATCTGCTTTGATTGTGTGAGCAGCTTTGGCTATGCTCGACAGCACACACCATGCATTTAGGTGTGTAAGCTGCTTGTGTGCCTGTTGCACCCTTGTGGATATGCTCAGGGAATGATCTACCTTCTATCTAATTACATTTACCTGTCTAGTAAAACTTGCCCCTCTTGCTGATTGGAGTTATTTGACTTATGGCTTAAAAATTATGAAAGATTTAGTTCTTTCATATTGGTGAAACTTGCCCCTAAAGATTTACTTAGTGATGTAAAGTTGAACAGTGCAACTCACTGTCACTACTCAGAGTAAAAATATCTTAATCTTTTATTTTCTTTCTTTTTTGTTTATTCTTTGTTTTGCAGGTACAAGTCTTGAAGATTCAAGATTAGAATAGTTTTTCTTTTTGATAGAATAATTCCCTTGTAATATTTATTTTATTCTTTTGTAATATTTATTTTATTCTTTTGTAATAAAGATTGTAATATTACTCAATATACAAATGTTCTTCCTTTTATCATTTACTATTGTAAAGATCCTTGATTAATTTTATAAATTACATTTTGAAACTTATTTATTGAATAAAGATATGGAATGAATATTCATTTTCTTGATTATGTTATATGATTCAAAGTTTGAGTTACTAAATGTTATAGTTTGATTAAATAAGATTACTCAAACATAATTCTAATTCATTTTAAATTATAATTCTAACACTCAAGTTTGAATTCAAATTTCATTTCCCAAAACACACTAATCCATAAAGATCATGTCAAAGTTTATAACGATCATTCTCCAAGGCTATTCCTAAACTTAAAGAGTGAAAGAAACTTTGATCACTTTAGGTTTTTTTTATTTGGCAGAAAATTTACCCATATTTTTACAGATGAGTGCATGCAATTGCACAGATTCCTAATTCTACCCTTCGTGGGTTCCTAAATGCTGGGATGTTACAGTTCCCATCCTACAGGTACCTGTAAATGCCCTACATAATTCTCAATAATTTTCTTTACCGAGTAGGAATCAATGCCAAGGGTTTTAATCATCGCACAAGTCCTTTCATCTCCAAGAAAGTCGTTAACACAAGCATATTCAGAAGAACCTTTCATATTTCTCTCCTCGTATTTAAGACTTTCCGTTGTTTCTTTCACTTTCATTATTTATTTCCAAGCTTCATCATAGGTATAAGAAAGAAAACTAACATTAGAAGCGGTATCTAGGATTTCTCTATTTTTATTATTAAGCCCTCCATAGAAAGTATGGGTAATTAACTAATCAGGCAAACGATGATGAGGGAAATTGTCTAGATAGCTTTTATACCTTAGATAGCCTTCATATAAACTCTCATCGGGATTATTTTTGAAACTAACAATAATACCTCTCATCCTGTGAGCTTTTCTTTCTGAGTAATATTTTGACAAGAATTTGGTTGTCAAATCCGTCCACGTCCTTGGTGCTTCTGCACAAAAGGATCTATACCAGTTGGAAACATTATTAGAGAGAGTTTGTCTAAACAACTGCATTTAAACCTTATCAAGGTCACAATCATCAAATATAAAGGAACCAAAAACATCTTCAAAGAATTGTAAGTGTCCATATGGACTCTCTTCATGGGTTCCCGAAATTTTTTTAGAGTTAAGTAACTCAAATAATAAAGGATGGATCTCAATACCATCGGGGTTTATGCTTCTATTCACAGTTATAAAAGCGACCATGGGCGAACCCATATTCCTTACTGCCTCAAGTTGCATTAAATGCTAAGTGTTGTCCATTGTTATGGTCCTGCAACTCAAATTAAAAATTAGTACAACGAAAGTAAATAACTAAAAGTAAAGTGACTTATAGCGCTAAGCTCCCCGGCAACGGTGCTAGAAAATAGCTTGATGACTACAAGTGCACAGATCGTTTGTAGCTAGTTTCGAAATAAAGATATTGATCCCATAGGGAGTAGTAGGCAAAAGACTAAAATTCTTTTAACTAAAACTAACGAAGTACTTAAGAAATAATTCTAAGATGCAAGAAAAGTAGAATTGTTTATGGGTTTTTGGTTAAGTGAAACAGTAAAGTAAAGTGAAGTAAAACTTAATGCAGAAAGTAGTAATCACGTATGTAAGAAAGATTGAAACTGCAATAGGGGAAAGGCGTTCGCAGGGAGTTGTGGATATACCGCTAGAAATTTAGACCAAGTGATCAAGATTATTATAACAAACTTTTAGACATTTCTAGAGTTGTGACACATGGAAAACATTATGAACTTGAGCCAATCTTGCGGGTAACTCTAAAGCATAAGCTATAGTCTTGTTCTGACTCAGTATCTTGAATGGCCCGATATATCTTGGACTTAATTTTCCTTTAACTCGGAACCTCTTAACTCCATTCATTGGACTTACTTCAAATATACCTTGTCTCCTACTTCAGGATGACATGATCTTCGACTTTGATCAGCATAACTTTTTTGCCTACTTTGAGCTATTTTCAGTCTATCCTTGATCTTACCAATTATATCTTATTTTTCCTTGATATAGTCTGGCGCAAATTCCTTGCTTATTCTAGGCTCATACTAACATATTGGTGATCTACACTTTCTTCCATACAGAACCTGATATGGAGCTGCATTCAGACTACTCTGATAGCTATTATTGTAGGAAAATTCTACAAATGGTAGATGATCTTCCCACGAACCTCAAAAATCTAATGCACAAGCCCTTAACATGTCCTCCAGTATTTGATTGGTTCGTTCCGTTTGACCCCCTGTCTCTGGATGATCAGTTGTGCTAAAATCTAACTTTGATCCAAGTGCTTCATGTAATTTCTTCCAAAATGCCGAAGTAAACAATGATCCCCTATCAATTACAATCTTTTTGGGCACTCCGTGCTTACTTACAATTTCTTTGATGTAAACTTCTACTAACTTCTCGGGATTATCCTTCTGGTTAACCGGAATAAAATGTGCACTTTTAGTGAGTCTATCCACAATCACCCATATCATATCCTTCTGTTTAGGTGTCATGGGCAATCCTGCGATGAAGTCCATACCTATTTCCTCCCACTTCCATTCGGGAATTTCCAAAGGTTGCAATGGTCCTGCTGGACTTTGATGTTTATCCTTCACCCTTTGGCAAGTATGGCATTCTGATACATATTTAGCAATGTCTCTTTTCATGTTATTCCACTAGAATAATTCTTTCAGATCCATGTACATCTTAGTACTTCCTGGATGTATAGAATATGGTGTTTCATGTGCTTCTCTGAGTATGACATCACGAATCTCAGTCACATCTGGAACACAAAGACGATCTTGGAACCACAAGGACTCATAATCTCCTAGGCAAAAAACTGATGTTTTCCCTTGAGATATTCTCCGAATTTCTTCAGCAATGAAAGGATCTTCTGCTTGATGTCTAAAAATTTTGTGCTTAAGATCACTGTCCTGCTCTACAACTACCTTCATAGTAGCTAATCCTCCAAGAATCTTTGTTCTAATGAATTGAACCTCTAACCTTTCCAAGTCCATCTGTAACTCTTTTGGTAGCTCTCGATTGCTAGGCTGAATATCTGCACTTTTACGACTTAAAGCATCTGCTACAACATTTTCTTTTCCTGGAGTATAGTTGATTGTTAAATCATAATCTTTGATTAGTTCCAACCAACGCTTCTGTCTCATATTAAATTCCATTTGGGTGAAGAAATATTTAAGACTTTTATGGTCAGTGTATAACTCACATCTGGCTCCATAAAAAAATGCCTCCATCCTTTCAGCGCAAAGACTACTGCTGCTAACTCTAAATCATGAGTTGGATAATTGACTTCATGTGGTTTCAGTTGTCTTGAACCATAAGCAATCACTTTCCGATCTTGCATTAGCACACAACCAAAACCTTCTTTAGATGCATCACAGTATACTGTAAAGTCTTTTCCTGTTTCTGGAACTGCCAGAATTGGAGCGGTAGTTAACCTGGTCTTCAACTCCTGAAAGCTTGCTTCACATTTATCATCCCAATTTAATGGTGTGTTCTTTATTAACAATTTGGTCATTGGCCCAGTTATTTTGGAGAAACCTTCAATGAATCTCCGATAATAACCAGCCATACCTAAGAAACCTCGAATCTATTTCACATTGGTTGGTGTAGTCCATTCTAGTACTGATTGAACTTTAGAGGGGTTTACAACAATTCCATCTTTACTAATCACATGACCGAGGAATTCTACCTCATCTAACCATAATTCACATTTACTGAACTTAGCATAAAGCTTATGTTCTCTTAGGGTCTGCAATGCTATTCTCAAATGATCTGCATGCTCTTCCTTATCCTTGGAATATATCAGAATATCATCAATGAAGACTATGATGAACTTATCCAAATATGGCATAAAGATTTTGTTCATCAGGTTCATGAATATTGCTGGTGCATTGGTCAATCCAAATGGTACTACCAGATACTCATGGTGTCCATATCTTGAGACAAATGTTGTCTTTGGAACATCCTCTGGTTTGATTTTTATCTGATGGTATCCAGATCTTAGATCAATCTTATAAAATACTCCAGCTCCTTTCACTTGATCAAACAGATCTTGAATTCTTGGTAAGGGATACTTATTCTTTATGGTAACATTATTCAGATTTCTGTAATCCCCACACATTCTTCTTCCACCATCCCTTTTATCCACAAAGATCACCGGTGTTCCCCATGGGGATAAACTTTCCTGAATAAATCCTTTTCTAGTTAACTCATCAATTTTCTCTTTGAGTTCCTTTAATTCTTTTGGTCCCATCTTATATGGTGCTTGAGATATTGGTGCAGTACCTGGGATTGGATCAATAGTGAATTCTATTTCCCGATCTGGTGGCATTCCAGGTAGCTCTGCGGGAAAAACATCTTGGAACTCAATTACTACAGGAATATATTCCAACTTGACCTCCTTCATTGAATTCAACTGAACATCAACCATGATATGACTGTGCTGATATGCTTGATAAACTATTCTTGCTCCACTTGGAGTTTTGATGGAGACAGTTTTCTCCTCACAATTTATATGAGCCCCATGTTCAGTCATCTAGTCCATTCCCAGCACTACTACAATTCCCTTCAAAGGAATTACATAATGGTCCGCAAGGTATGTACAACCACAGATCGAAATAACCGGATCTTGTTTAATGTGGCATACGATCACATTTCCCCCTGCCGTAACTACGGTCATAGTGTTTTCTAACGTTGCCCTTCTAATCCCGAAATTATCACAGAATTCTTCAGAAATGAATGAAGTAGTTGCACCAGTATCAAATAGAACTTTGCTGGGATTGGTAAGGATATTGAGCGTACCTATCACTGTGTGCTCTGAGTTATCCACCTCTTCTATGGTTGCACAATTTAGCTTCCCGATAGGTTTGTTCCTCTTGCCATTATTGTTCTTGACATTATTTCCTCCTTGGTTGGGCTATCCATTACCTCCACTGGCTTGTCCTCCGCCCTTGGTAGGCCAACCACCTGGTGGTTTACTCGAACAGTCGGGCTTGATATGCCCCTTCCGACCACAACCATAACAGATAACTGCCGGCTTTTTGCATTCCCTCTGGAAATGCCCTAGAATTCCACAATTGTTACAGATAACATTCCTCCTAGGATTGGATTGATTTCCACCACTCCCCTTATTATTATTGTTGCCACAGGCTTTGTTCCAAGGTTTGAACTCCAGATTGGGTTTAGGTTTACTTGCCTGAATCCTCTTGGTTTCCTTCTTGGCTCTTTTCCGCCTATCCTCTTGGACATTCTTGTAGTCATCTTCAAAAGTGATAGCTGCATCCAGCAACTGCTGATAGGTTTGCTTATTGGGAAACCTTAAATGCATCCTCACAAATGGATTTAACCCACGCAGGAAACACTTCTTCCTCTTCTCTTCTGTGTTAACATCTTCCTCAGTGTAACAAGACAGTTGACTAAACTCCCGGATATACTTCATGACACTAGTATATCCCTGCTGAAGCTCCTCAAATTCTCTCCGCTTCAACTCCATAACACTTTCCGGAACATGATATTCACGGAATCTCTGTTTGAACTCCTCCCAATTGTAGTCCCTTCCTGGCTGTTGCATGGCTATCTGATTTTCCCACCATGATGTTGCAGGTCCGGTTAGAAGATGAGTTGCATACCTCAGTTTCTCCTCATCATTACAGCCTACAGTCTTTAACTTTCTTTCAGTATCAGCTAGCCAATCTTCTGCATCCATTGGTTCAGGAGTTGATGCAAAAGGTAATGGCCTTGCATTCTGGAAGTCAGAAAGACCCACTCCTCCACCTTCAGGTGCTCTCTGATTCCCAACATGTCCCAATAGCTCTTCCATGAACTTGTTCTGGGTCTCTTGCATCATTTGCATACACTGCATAAAGTTCTGCTCCATTAACGGCCTTTATGGTGGTGGTGGTAATGTTCCCTGATTTCCTGCATCTGCATCGGCCTTCTCTTTGGCCTCATGTTCCATCCGCTGATGTTCATATTCGGTCTCTACACCCGTATCCATGACCCCTAGTCCTGCAACATAAAGCGAATACTCATAATTACATCATGCACGTGTGTTCTGAGCTCGACTTTACGCACAGAACTAGTCACATAATGAAAATCCAAATATGCATTTCACATATTATACATTACAACATCTTAATAATACAAAGTCATTACAACATATACCAGATAGGTATAATCACAACACTACCTTATTTATCTAACTACCTTATTTTCTCGGATTACAATACACAGTACCCGATACTTCTAAATAGTCGCCTGCTTCTAGTAATAACTACGCTCATCATACATGCCTGATGTCCAACCGTGATTACGTGACGTTCGTCACACAGTTTGTGGAACAAATGGCCTTACAGAAGGAACATAATCAGTATCTGAAGTGTCAGGACTTGAGTCATTACTCAACCTGAGCGCATTGACTCCCTCTAGCTTAGCTAAAAAGTCTTCAGAAACATATTCAACATTATCTCCCACTTGCATCTCCTGAGCTTCATTTCTTGAGTCATCAACAGGATACGCAAATCCTGCTGCTCCCAGGTGCTCCGTTGGGCAAGATAGTTAAACACAGGATAATGTATATTCCCTGGGTTTTGAGAAGGTGTTGATGATTCAAACACTCTCTCCTCGGGATCTTCTTCTTCATCCTGATTATTTATTAATATGGTATTTCTACTACTGTTACTAGGGTTAATTCTTGCACCCATCCATCTAGATTGTCCAACATTTCTGTCAGAACTATCTATGGACATCTGGTGTTCCTGGGATCCTTCAGATGATCCCATTCTCTAGCCATCAGAATTCTCAATAGGAAGTTCTGAATCAGAACCGTCCTCTGAACCCTGTGGCACTGCATACCTCATATATAAAGTAGGATCATATACAGGTTCAGGCCTTGGTGTATAAGGATATGGTGTAAAAGATTCGGGATCTATAGGTATATCCTTAAAGTTGGGTTATGTACTACTACTTGCTTCCTTCTCCAACTGGAATGCTAACTACTTCCTCCTTTCAAGATCCGTCAGATCCTCTAACATGTCATTTTTATCTTCGACAATAACTTGATGTGTCTTATAAAAAGACATAATAAGTGTTCGGTATCTATCCATAAACTTGGAAGCTAACTTAGGATGCTTCTTAACCAAAGTAAGATGATCCGGTATAGGCTCCGAGTCTATAGAATCATGAGGAATCACAAAAAATGTGCTACCTTCTAACTCCTTGGCTTTATGCTCCCGGATATTAGCTATTGCCTCCACAACAACAACATGATATGCTGCTAAGTGACTCCTACCTTCACCTATAGGTAGATCGTGATATAATCCAAGCCCCTCTGGGAGTTGGATACTCACACGATACTTGGATAACATACGACCATCATAATAGGTTATGGTGTTTACTGGAATTCTAGTTGGACAACTAAAAATCTTTAAGAGTTGACGAAGTTGGTCTGTGAATGATCCTTGATAATCATCAAGAGTCTCCTCTTTCCTCTCCAAAGTCTGCTTTGGAAACTTTGGTTCCATAGCTCTGTATATGAGAAAAATATTTTGATTAGTAATCAATAAAATATTGCATCATAACAAAGAATTATCGCACTAAAACATATAACGTAATATTCTCATTCGAATACCCATTATATTTCTTTTAGAGAATTCTTTATCGTTGCTACACACTCCTACAGGTAATACCCTTTACTAGGTTTCCAACCTAAGGTCAAAGCAATTTGCTCTGATACCAACTGCGGTGACCCAGCATACCACTGCATGTATAGTACACTATAGTCGTTGACATGACATCCACAGAACATCGTTCTGTAAATATCACATCCCTCAGAGTGGTACAACAAAAACATTGCGGGTCCATATTACAAACATACACACATTATTATTATTACAATAACATAAGTTTAAGACTTAGAAAAGATTCAACTTACAAACCAAAATATAAAGTGTTTTAGTGGAATTTAAAAGTAGCAACTCCAACGAAGAGTTGAGCTCAGCAGCTTATTCTATATGGATCATGCTGCTCGGCTCCGTCGGTTACTACTAACTAGGGCACTTAGTTTGAATCGTTGCCATCTACACCATAGCGGATTTCGTAATCCACTCCTTCAACACCTCCTGACAGGTCAGGCTCCTCGTAGAACACATCTTCTTGGCATTCGGCTGCATACATTGGCATATCTTCGGGATCCTCAGAGTCTAAGCAAGGGATCAAAGGAAAGGGTGAGTAACATCCTACCAAGCAAGTTCATTATAAGCAAAGTGCGAAGTTTGATGCTCTATCTACCACCTTAGACTGTAATTCCTTGGCATTATGCAATTTTTGTAAATCTTTCTTCAAAGATTGATTTTATAATAAGAATCGATGACCATCAGCCTTCACAGGTTGACCAGAACTTTCATGGAGTTCCTTTCCTGCCGCGTTCGTAGCTCCTTCCCGGTACAGGGAGTAACAAGTTACAATTCTTACACTCTGCAGAGGTGCGTTACTATACCCATGAGAGATCAACTCCTTGTTGCACAAGCGGGCGTACTTTACCGTCCACAATTCCATGATGTGAGGCCTAGTAGGTGATCCAAGCCAATCACTGCCCCCTTCGCGACCTCGCATGCCTTCTTGGTGTACACCATGCCCACATATTGAATTACGCCAATGGATTGTACAGGCCGTTAGATGCCAGAACTATCGTGGGACATTGAGGGTTCCCACCCATATGATGCATATCCACTACGAATTACCAATTAATATGCACACTACGAGTGATAACAGCCATGACCTGCACATCCGGCTGCATGCGAGAGGAAGAAGATACAACTGACTTCTTGGTCCCATTCCAAATCTCATGGTTAACGCGTGATATACGGCGCTAGAATCAATGATGTCATGGGTTATTAAGTTCCTAACTGATCATTATTGTTGCAAATAGAACCCTAAGTTCTATTGCTCCATTATATCATCACTTAGGATGATACCTAAGATTTCTTTATTTTAGAAAATAATATTTTCTTTCTTTGGAGTATAGATGATAGCACACAACTTGCAAATACTTTGATAAATACTCTTCAAAGGACATGAGCAAGTGATGAACTTTCCTTGTGATTGAAAGATAGTGAAGTCGGATGCTTGCACTGGACCTTGTGCTTCTATGTCTACAAAACATCATTATTGCCCGGTAAGGACAATATTTAAAGAAGCAAAAATGATTATGCATAGTAATGTAATGCATTATTTATTTTTGTGTGTTCTACCCATTATTTTGGTTACAAAAATTCCTTTAAGTATTAAAGGATTTACAAATGTTAATTATTAATATTAATTAGTGATTGTAATTTTTATTTTATTTTACTTATTTGAATTTTTATTTATTTAATAATTCCTTTAAGAATTATCATTTAAATACAAGAATGATATAAATTATTTATTTAGTATTTTTCTAAAATACTATAATATTGATAAATAATAAAAGTGATTTTTATTTATTTTTATCATCTTTCTTTAATTTTATAAAATTCCATAAGGAATATATATATCATAAAATTCTTGATAATAATTATATGCCTAAAATTTTATTTCTTAATTTGTTTAGATAGATTGAATTATTGTGAATCCAAAAATATTTTATTTATAATTTTTTTAGTTTTATTTAATTTTCTAGAATTTATTTAAATTCAGGGGCATTTTGGTATTTTCTTAATTATTAAAACTTTATTTAGGTCGTTGGGATGACTGTTGTAACACCCCCGGTCACTCCAGACCGACGGCTGTCACTTCTGGCAGCTCAATAGGATCTCTAGACTAACCCACATACCAACACTAGTCTTTTCTACGCACTTTGTCCTCACTCATGCGCACCAGGTACCCACTTCCCGGTCGGTCACCCATCCTAGAATTGCTCTAGGCCAAGCACGCTTAACCTTAGAGTTCTTTTCGAATGAGCTTCCGGAAAATAAGTTGCAACTTGTAGGTATGGGTTTCGTATCAATCCTATTGAGCCATGCGCCAGGGTCTCACATACACCCACCCTTAGAAGATCGATGTCCTCGTCGATCAACCACAGGCGAGGAACGTCCCCTCTTGGCATACGTCTGTGCCCCCAGTGCCGGCACATGTGCCATGCCATGTCCACTCTAGGCCACACGCGTCATGCGCCACATGTCCGCCAATGACGTGCACACGCCCGTGTAACTGCGAGGGCCGGCTCTGATACCACTTGTAACACCCCCGGTCACTCCGGACCGACGGCTGTCACTTCTGACAGCTCAATAGGATCTCTAGACTAACCCCACAGACCAACACTAGTCTTTTCTGCGCCCTCACTCATGCGCACCCGGTACCCACTTCCGGGTCGGTCACCCATCCTAGAATTGCTCTAGGCCAAGCACGCTTAACCTTAGAGTTCTTTTCGAATGAGCTTCCGGAAAAGAAGTTGCAACTTGTTGGTATGGGTTTCCTATCAATCCTATTGAGCCATGCACCAGGGTCTCACAGCTGTGTTGGGCTTATTGGGCCGTTTTGGCCCAAGTGGCCCGAACCAAAAAGGCTCCCCGAAGGGTTAGCCCTCTCATCCCACTCTCCCTGTCCATCTCTCTCGCCCCCTTCTCTCCTTCTCCTCTCTGGACCCCGTGGTCGATGATGCCACCGCCGGCGATTCACGCCGCCGTGGTCCTCCCCGGCCGCCTCCGTGATGCATGGTGTGGTTGTTGACTCCGCTCCTCCTTCTAGTCCAGTTCGATTTGGACCTGGGGCCCTCCTATGGCCATACAGGCTCCGTCCCGAACCCTAGGGTCTGGGGTGGTGCTGGTGCTGCCGCCGTCGCTGCCCCAGTGGTGTTGTGGTGGTGTTGCTCACCCTCAGGTGTGGCTGTGGTCGCCGTCTCGGTGTGGTGCGGGTTGCAGTGCTCCCTTGGGGTGCTCCCCGTGCCGCCGTGCTCGTCAACACCCTCTGCTTCCTCTTCTCGCCCACAGCTACAACCTCCAATAATTTGTTATTTCTCCCTCTCGTGACCTCTATGCTATGTCACCCCGTCCTGTGTGTTTCTAGTGGCTACCCCTGGCTAGTGTTCATGTTCTGATTAGGGTTCATATCATGATTAGGGTTCATCCCTCTATTGACATTATATATGATGAATTGGATCAAGTAATAATGATCCATGAGTATGGTGAATGGCTGTTTGATGTGGATTACTGCTTATAGTTGGGCTTTGATGATGTTAGTGGCTTACAAGACTAATTCCATTGGTTAATTTGATATGGTTCAAATGATAGTGTTACTGTAGAATCACTAATTGGAGATCCTAGTGATTTGAAAGTTCACCACTGTCATTGCTTGGTTATTGACAGTGAGTTGTGAGTGATGTAGTCACTATTTCTGTAATTGTTGGCTTATGGATTCATATACAAATTGGGATTAATTGATCTCTTACAGTGATGTTATGTATAGATATACACACTTGGAAATGATTCCTGTGATTGGTATCAGGAAAATGATGCTTAATTGTCTATTAGTTTATCTGTGAAAGCTAGATACTTAATCTGCTTGGTTTAGAAGCTGCTCTTGTGACACCATCTTGAAATGGCACACAAGTCTAGGTTCTACTACTTGGCTTGATTTTTGTTAATGCTTAAGATTGTCTTAATGCCAAAGATAAGTTGGAACTTCTTTCTTTAAACACCAATGCCTATGATGTTGGTCTAAGGGTTAGGGACTAGGTTCATATCTTGTTGTTCCTCATGGATCTGTTCTGGTAGTGATACCAGCTACTAATTCTTGAGTCAAAGTTGGGAAAAAAATTGTAGGCTTTTTAAGTTATATAGATCTATAAGATCTAGAAATTCTAAGGTGCTACTCCTGTTTAAGAGATGTGCCTAGAATTCCAGATCTAGGCTATATTTATTCTTGGAATTTTAAGATATGGCTTTATAGCCAGGATCAATGAGGTTGTTCTGAGATCCTGGTTGGATCTGTATAGTCTACTTAAGGCTTTTTGTGTTTAAAATCTTCTATGATGGATTCACCTCACTTGGGTGTTTTTCTGAGAAGTTGAATATAAGACAACACATGAATTATTATCTAACTTAGATAGATAAATCATGTGATGGTTTTATACTACTCACCACAACAGTGGAGTTGTTGGTGTTGTAACTTGTTGATCTTGTGACTTGATCTTGCTGGTTGTGTGGCTGGCCTGATCTGGTTCTTCTCCTGATGCTACTCCTGCGACTTCCAGATCCTGTAACTTGTCCTTGATCTTGCTATCCACCTTCTAGTTCCTGGTAACTTGGCCTTGTCCTTGCTATCCACCTGATCCACCCCTCCTTATGTCACCATCTTGATGAGGACTGGGATGATCTGGTTTGTGGTTTAGTTTGGCTGGTTTGGCTATGGCTAGACTGTTGGTGCTTGTTGTGTATGAGAAAAGAAATGGTGTTGGGGTGCTTGCCCACGACTGTGTTGATATATTTTGATTGTGTGAGCAGTTGTGGCTGTGATCGACGGCACGCACCATGCATTTAGGTGTGTAAGCTGCTTGTCTGCCTGCTGCACCGTTGTGGATATGATCACGGAATGATCTACCTTCTATCTGATTACATTTACCTGTCTGGTGAAACTTTCCCCTCTTGCTGATTGGAGTTATTTGACTTATGGCTCAAAAATTATGAAAGATTTAGTTCTTTCATATTGGTGAAACTTGCCCCTAAAGATTTACTCAGTGATGTAAAGTTGAACAGTGCATCTCACTATCACTACTGAGAGTAAAAATATCTTAATCTTTTATTTTCTTTCTCTTTTTTGTTTATTCTTTGTTTTGCAGGTACAAGTCTTGAAGATTCAAGATTAGAATAGTTTTTCTTTTTGATAGAATAATTCCCTTGTAATATTTATTTTATTCTTTTGTAATATTTATTTTATTATTTTGTAATAAAGATTGTAATATTACTCAATATATAAATGTTCTTCCTTTTATCATTTACTATTGTTAAGATCCTCGATTACTTTTATAAGTTACATTTTGTAACTTATTTATTGAATAAAGATATGGAATGAATATTTATTTTCTTGATTATGTTATATTATTCAAAGTTTGAGTTACTAAATGTTATAGTTTGATTAAATAAGATTACTCAAACATAATTCTAATTCATTTTAAATTATAATTCTAACACTCAAGTTTGAATTCAAATTTCATTTCCCAAAACAAACTAATCCATAAAGATCATGTCAAAGTTTATAACGATCATTCTCCAAGGCTATTCCTAAACTTAAAGAGTGAAAGAAACTTTGATCACTTTAGGTTTTTTTTTATTTGGCGAAAAATTTACCCACATTTTTACAGATGAGTGCATGCAATTGCACAGATTCCTAATTCTACCCTTAGTGGGTTCCTAAATGCTGGGATGTTACAGTTCCCATCCTGCAGGTACCTGTAAATGCCCTGCATAATTCTCAATAATTTTCTTTACCGAGTAGGAATCAATGCCAAGGGTTTTAATCATTGCACAAGTCCTTTCATCTCCAAGAAAGTCGTTAACACAAGCATATTCAGAAGAACCTTTCATATTGCTCTCCTCATTTTTAAGACTTTCCGTTGTTTCTTTCATTTTCATTATTTATTTCCAAGCTTCATCATAGGTATAAGATAGAAAACTACCATTAGAAGCGGTATCTAGGATTTCTCTATTTTTATTATTAAGCCCTTCATAGAAAGTATGGGTAATTAACCAATCAGGCAAACTATGATGGGGGAAATTTTCTAGATAGCTTTTATACCTTAGATATCCTTCATATAAAATCTCATCGGGATTATTTTTGAAACTAACAATAATACCTCTCATCCTGTGAGCTTTTCTTTCTGAGTAATATTTTGACAAGAATTTGGTTGTCAAATCCGTCCACGTCCATGGTGCTTCTGCACAAAAGGATCTGTACCAGTTGCAATCATTATTAGAGAGAGTTTGTCTAAACAACTGCATTTTAACCTTATCAAGGTCACAATCATCAAATATAAAGGAACCAAAAACATCTTCAAAGAATTGTAAGTGTCCATATGGACTCTCTTCATGGGTTGCCGAAAACTTTTTAGAGTTAAGTAACTCAAATAATAAAGGATGGATCTCAATACCATCGGGGCTTATGCATCTACTCACAGTTATAAAAGCGACCATGGGTGAACCCATATTCCTTACTGCCTCAAGTTGCATTAAATGCTGAGTGTTGTCCATTGTTATGGTCCTGCAACTCAAATTAGAAATTAGTACAACAAAAGTAAATAACTAAAAGTAAAGTGACTTATAGCGCTAAGCTCCCCGGCAACGGCGCCAGAAAATAGGTTGATGACTGCAAGTGCACAGATCGTTTGTAGCTAGTTTCGAAATAAAGATATTGATCCCACATAGAGCAGTAGGCAAAAGACTAAAATTCTTTTAACTAAAACTAACGAAGTACTTAAGAAATAATTTTAAGATGAAAGAAAAGTAGAATTGTTTTTGGGTTTTTGGTTGAGTGAAACAGTAAAGTAAAGTGAAGTAAAACTTAATGCAGAAAGTAGTAATCGCGTGTGTAAGAAAGATTGAAACTGCAATAGGGGAAAGGCGTTCGCAGGGAGTTGTGGATACACCGCTAGCAATTTAGACCAAGTGATCAAGATTATTATAACGAATATTCTCATTATATGCATGTATGTGGGAGGAGCTCCATATATAGATGACGAGGCAGCAACCACTGCTCACACCATCCTTCATAACCACAGCTGACTGATAAACGACATCAATCGTATTATCCCACTATTAAGGGATTTCTCCTGCGGCATGGACATGGCTTAATGAGTTCTCCTTGATTCCCTAAGTTAGTACGTAAAGGATGACAACGAATTTATAGTCACGGTAAGTGCTACCGTCCCTTCATCTACAAACAAGTAATCCCCTTCATCGAGTCCTCGCGAGAGGCAAATATTAAGGAGGTGCACAACTCCCAACATTATGATGAAAACAATTAACACATACAATAATGATGTATATCATAATAATCACTATCTCATCTCAATAATATACTAGGGTTTCTCCGTCTCCCCAAGAACTAATGATCTACTCAGACATGGAGGCAATCGGCATTATGACCATGATAATGGAAATGATTATCGGTGAATAGTAGTTGCATAAATCCACAACTAGTGAAAGAATTACAACAAGATCTAGATGGGATGGATGGAGATGATGGTGGTGATGGAGATGCAGCGGTTGATGAAGATGGATATCGATGCCTTAGCTTCCCAAATCTTCTTAGGGCGAAGATGGATCCCTAGGGCAAGTTCCTCCTCCAGATCCCTTCTAGAGGTGAGGTTTTCGGCAATTGTTGGGTGTTCTGTATGTCGTCTCTCCGAACTAGTTGCACGGGCTGGAACTATTTGAGGAGGCGGAGGCGGCACCAACTATACGGCCGCAACTATACGGCAGCGTCCCGTATAGTTGCTCATCAACCCTTCTGCCTCCTTTGCTCGCTTCGGGTTTTTTCTGGTATTATTAATATTTCCCAAATAAGCGATTTACGTAGTTTTTGGCTCCTTTTCACTCCAATGTAACTACTCCAAGAATTATGTCCATTGGATCCATCATATGATCTGATCCTGGTGAAAATAAACATAAAAAGTGCGTGCGAACGCCGTAAAATACCAAGATCCTACATCTACAATGCAAAATAATAATGTAAAACATGATGCAATCAGTGAGCCTTTGGGTCTTTGTGATGTCGGGGATGACGGGGAGGTAGGGGCGAACGCCGAGGATGAGCCTTTCCTCCGTAGTCAGAGGATATGGGGATAGCATCAGTCCTGTTGCGTTCCTCCCTCTGTCTTCGTTCTAATGAATCCATTTGAGATCCGACATCGTGAGGAGATCTTGCCCTGTGCTGCCTAGGCACACTAGACTAACAATATGCCGGGTCAGACTCCAGCCTTTGAGAGGTGGCCTTTTCCTGCTATTTGACACCCTTGACAACGAGGTTGTAGACCTGGTCCAGAGCTTCGAGCGATCTGTCTTGCTCCAGTAGAGTGTTGGCGACGACCATGTTAAGGGCGGGCGTTGGCATGAATTGCTTTCCCTCCTTGTCAATGTAAGGCTTAGCTTGTGCTGGCTTCGAAGGAGCTCACCCCAAGTTACGTCGTACGCCGAGATCGTTGACGACGTGTGCTGGAGCTTTCTTGTTCTTCTGCTGCTTGAGCAGGTTCTTTTACTTCGTCTCCATGGCTTTAGCTGCCTCAATTGATTTCTGCGCCTTGGCCAGATCTCGATGTAGCTTTACTCCTTCCTCCGCGATGGCCTGCGCCTCCTCCAGTAGTTGCTGGCGCTTCTCATCAAGCTAGACAATATTACAAATATGGACCATAGTCATGGGCTCGACAAGAAAGTTGTCGTACATCACTCTATCAGCTGGAGTGATTTGGGCGGTCGCAGACCTAGATGGTGGTGGCGGCAGATTTGCGGGATTAGCGTTGCTGGGCCTAGTGGGCAGTTCCTGTGGTTGCTGCACGGGAATAGCCGGAGGGGGCATGGCCTTTGCCGGAGGATTATCAACGTTGTCGGCTGGTCCCTTCCCGGTGTCTTGTGGCTTTGGCGAAGCTGCTCCGGTTTGCTGATCTTCTTCTATCACACTCCCGATGGTGACTAACACCTGATGGGAAGTGATACCTTGTCAGCACGCTCCTCGCGGTTGATATCCTCTTCCATCTCCTTCATAGAGGTGTCGAGTTCTTTCGCATTGACATCAATTTCCACCGAGTCCATGCTGATGTCGGCATAGAGCGCATCTAGAATGGAGTCAGAGGGAACGGGAGCCTCTTCGATGGAGGAGGACGATGCTGAGGACGCGCGTAACACCCCCGAATCGGGTCTATGCAGATCTCAGCATTTCCCGCCAAAACCCGCATAGAAGCGATTCAAAGACGCCCACCAGACACTTTCGTTTGGGTGGGATTTGAATACAAGTAGTTACATCACAGTAGTTTACAACAGAGTCCACAAGAACTTATCTATACAACAACGACTCAATGAGTCAAGAATATAAAAGGTACAATACGAAGATACAACTCAAGAAGAAAGCAAGATAGTATCTGAGTACGGACAAGATCCAAATGGGACTAAGAGTCCTGAAGAATAACCAAGCGGTGTCCAACCCTGCCCAGGCCAAGCCGGAAGGGTAACCTTGATAACGTCGTCAATCACATACCTGTCAAGCCAAAAGGGTGTCGGCAAAGGTCAAAGGAAAATAGAAAGAGAGCGGTCAGTACTGAGGCCAGTACACGGCGAGACTAGAATTCGGCGGTCCTCGCCTACATAGGTATGGTGGGCTCGGCGGCAGCAAAGTTTGCATTATCTAACTTATAGAGACACACTACAACTTCGGCTATTAGAGAGAGATAAGAGAGCGCTATAGGTCAACAATAATATAGCACCAAGCATAACCCATCCGAAGATTTCCCCCTCGAAGACCAGTCGAGGAAGTCCTCTTGCGGTACACACACGATGGCAATTTTAGTTAAGCAGGTATTTAGTTGATAAGGCTAATTACTAATCATGTTATTAGAGGTAAAACATTAGTGGCGTTGTCTATGATCATGGCACTGTACTCCTGAGGCGTCCATAACCGGGGACACACGGCTTCTCAAAAAGATTTACCCTGCAGGGGTGCACTACTGTATCCAAATGCATGCTCAACCCTTCAGGCAACAAATCACGCGTGCCATCGGAATCTCACAACAAGAACTGTCCCTTAACTACGCGCATATCCAGAGGCATCACCTATTGTGTTGATCCAGCCAAGAGGTACGACGATTCTCGAGGGAGGCATGGCGTTTGAGTCTGCGGCCGGGCGATGATCGGAAGACAACTTGTAGAGCTCCATCCCACCTCCGACACGATATCTCGATTTTATGCAATCCAAGCCATGGCAGTCCACCAAAATCATATCACAACTCAACCCATGTCCGAGGACATATTATGCGTATGCACCAAATGGAAAACCAATTTTGTAACCCTCTGGATATACGAATAGCGACGGTAGTTGAGGGGGGATCCCAGAGGCCCCCACGTTTGGTTAGCGCGATCAACTCAGAACTGGTATCGTAGAACGAACGAGTCCTAGGTCGGCTCAAGCAGTTCCCAAAGGTGGTCCCTGCCAGGGCCTTATCATTAGGTGAAACCATAACCAACGATATCAGATTAATTATCTTATCACCAATCATATCCAAGTATCATGTTCCACCTGTATGAGAGCGGTACTAAGCATGCCTACGACTCGCAAGGACAAAGCTAGCTAATCAAACAAGGCAATAGGATAACCAAGGCAATATAGTGGAGCAAGTAAATAAAGGAACGGTACTATAGCATCGACAATAAGGATAGCAATAGATCAAAGGAAGGAAGTAAAGACTATAAATGCAAAATAGGTAGAAGGGGGAGAATGCTCGCCTGAAAACATTGCCGAAGGTTCACCCGAAGATCGGGTCGACACTCGCATCAACTCATCGGCCTAGTCCGCGAAGAAGCAAAACACTAGAAGAGGCAACGGATGCAATATTTAATACTAGGGTGGAGGATCCGGCATGATTATGCTATGATGCATTACATGGCAATATGCGGTCCTACTTAGCAATATTAAGCGAAATCGGGATCCCGACATTTATTATTGGGTTCAAGTTATTTAACTACCCCGCATATTAAATATTGAATTAACAAGACAAAGCATGACATCGTGTTCGCTACACAAATTTAAATGGAGCCAATATTAGACTAGATTCGCCCACATATGGGCTCCATATTTAATTATGAGGTGAATCGGCAATATACCCCCAAACAAATAAATATGTATGCAAGCATGGATGATTTAATATGCACAAGTTATATTATATTTATAAAAATAGGGTATCGAAAAAGGGTCACACATTTGGTTCAGAATCGAAGATCTTGATGTTCCGAGAGGTTCGGGTTCGGTCTTGAGCTTCGGACTCTGGGATCAGTCTTTGGAATCCATGATGAAGACCTCCAGCTTCAGGTGAAGAGGACGGTCTTGGATTGGTGCCACTACGGTCTTGTCGGCCAGAATATCTTGATGGAGGCAGGACACCTGGAGTGCTTGCGTTTGGAGAACTCGGTGGCATGCCAAGCGATTGGTTAACTTGGACACCCGCATACTACAGATAGCCAAAAAAATAGCTAGCCACCATCGATCCTGGCACTGTAGCAGCGACTTGAGCCAAACATCATCAGTCAACCAAGGTCACGGATGACGACGCGGTGCAGATGTGGTTGCGGACCATCTTCGCGGCATGGAGGACGAGGGCAAGCGCGGGGACCTGGCCGAGGTCGAGGGGAGCGAGCGGACGATGGCTGGCCTCGTGCTGGCGGAGGCGCTGCAGGGCGAGGAAGGACGGTCGGCGGAAGGCAGACGTGGCATGAGCAATGACGAAGGCAGTGGGCTTGCCGCGGCGACGTGGTTCGGGCGCAGCGAGGCGAGGTCGAGGCCGGAGAGGCCGGCGGCGGTGCGCCATCGTGACGACCAAGGAGACGGCGGAGTTGCAGAGGAAGTAGGCCGGGCCGGCGAGCTCGGGCTTGGCAGCATCCGGAGCGGTGGGGCTTGTCGGCAGAGCTCGGCTCGGAAGGGACGAAGGGGTGAGGTCGGCGAGGCCTGTTGACGACGAGCGGGGTCGACGAGGAAAAGGCGCGACGAGACCAGGGCGAGGACGAGCTCCTGCGGCGGCACGCTGGACGGGGGAAGGAAGACGCGGGCAGGAGAGGTGGTGCTCTCGTGTCCCTGGCGGCGGTAATAGGGAGACGAGGGGATCGAGGGATGGGTTCACGTGCGCGTGCTTGTGTGCAAGGTGTGCGTGTGTGCTCTCCTGGGTGCGTGTGGTGTGTGGTGTGTTGGGAAAGGAACGAGAGTGTGTGCGTGTGGTGTATTGCCGCGGCGGCAGGGTGTGTGTGGCATGCGGGGCTGGGGTGCGGCACAGGATTAGGGTTAGGTTAGATCCGGTCGGGGTTGTAGGCTGCTAGCTGCTGGGCTTTGGGCCTGGCGGCTGCTGGCGGCCTCCCCTAGTTTTTATAAAACCGTTTTATTTATTTATTTGTTTTGTTTTAAAAGCATTTGTAAATAATTTTTAGGCAAATAAAATATCATGAAAGACTAGGGTTTTGTTTTGAAATTAGAGGAGGGGACTAATTAGAAAACAAAATAGGCTTTTGGTGAAAATATTTTAGAGCAAAAATATGAATGATGTCATGATGATGCCAAATAGAAAAATAACACGCAATTTTATTTCGGAATATTTTCCGGGGCATTACAAAGCGGGGCCATTGGGTGGTGGCGGCGGTGGCCTGGGTAAGGTGACGGGGCCAGCCTGGGCCTGGTCGTCAGCAGCGGCGAAACTGTTAATAGTGTCGACCATCTGAGCGAGAGTGAGGTTACCTGTGGCATGTTTCCTCCTGAGCGTATGCCGGAGAAGCGTGCCATGCGCGAGCCTTTTGACGAAGTGGTAGATCGCGTCCTCGCTGGGATAACCCTCCAAGTCGGCCCTCAGTCGGAGCCATCTGGCGAGGTAATCTCGGGGTCTCTCACCATCTCTCTGAGTGCAACGAGCCAGATCGAAGATGGCCACGATGCCGACAAAGTGTGGTCACTGCTTTCCAGACACGCGGGGTAACCTGACGGATTTGCATTGATCTTCCACCATCACATGCTGCACACGGGCGGTTTGGGTGGGCCTTGAATTTTTCTGATCTATGCCGGCAAACTCCAAAGAGAGATCCGACTTCGATCCTTCCGCAAACGTGTCCTGCCCGGAGTCAGTCCGTGCGGGCCTTGATGATCCTCCGACTTCCTGGGAACTAGTGCTCGAGCCGGTTTCACCGATGAAAAGGTGGATGTCCCTGATTGGGACAATCGAGCAGCAGGTGGGGCTCATATTCATAGGGATCCAGAGTTTGCTGGGAGGGAACATAGGAACGTTGTCGGAGAAGAGAACACGCCTGATGGCTATGGTGTCGCCGATTCCCGTGAAGATCTTGGACCTCACTCGATGTAGAGCTCCAAGCGCCTCTTGCCCCACGGTGGGCGCCAACTGTTGTGGTATTGCCGACGAGTACGCCATGGAGGGGTCCTCACATAGTGTGTTTAGAGACATGGGGGAATGCGGCGAGTTGGCGGTACGAGATAACACAGCTTACCCAGGTTCAGATCCCACAATGGTAAAGGAATCCTACTCCTGCTATAAATCACTATAATGGCAATATGCCGAGTTACAGGGATTGGTTCGCTATGCGAGGTGTGTAAATCTATGCCCTAAAGGATCCCAAAGGTTAGCTTATAAAGGCGCCAGAATCTAGGGTTACAGGGAAAAGTCCTAGCCGGACAGGTTACCGAGTTCTACACTAACACAAACTAGTCTTACATGTCTTGTACTTCAAGGCTCTGGGTTGGTTGGTGACTACACCGTAGACTTCCTTTATCCGACATGGGCCTCCCTTCTGGATCCGTCTAACTGGGTCGCCCAACAGGCCATAGGCCTTACTACCAAATGTGAGCCACCCGAGTTAGCCGAATTAGAGACATGCAACAGTGATACCTATTTAGCATATCCCCAACACCTATCGGAGCTTCGTCAACCCCACATTTAGCCAAATGGGAGGGCATGGTGGCCATACCCGAGCAACATCCAGTGCTCCCGTTAGAGTTGTCGTCTTCCTTCGGGGCATACATATTACCCGACTGACCCTGGTGGGGCCGAAGTGATCCACAAGCCTCCTGGAAGGAGGATTGTGGGCGAGGATCCCTCTCAAGAGGTCCCTCGGTGAAGATTCCCTTACTGTGCACCCACGAGGTCTGGTGCTATCCTCGCGGGGAAATTTTCCAGGTCGACTGACGGCCCAGCCTCCACTGGGTCAGGCCCAGGGTACCCCCTAAGTCCCTGGCCCAACAGCCATGGCCTTCTCGCCGCGATCAGTATGAATCATCATGAACTCGAGATCGCAAAGATTGCAATTGTCGAACGACGACTTCACCATCTTCTGATAGTTCTCGTAATTTTGATTTGCACGCCGATAATCGGATCGATGCTCATGCTCTTCCATGCTTTGGCGAGGCACTCGTATTCTTTGGAGGTCCACATGAGTCATGGCTCGGCCGGCGCGCGAGTTTCCACCGCCTTTCCCTTCTTCTTTGCCACAATCATCGTCGGCTCTTCTTCTTCTTCTTCTTCTTCTTCTGGATCGCCTTCCTCCTCAGGATCCTGCGAGTCCTTGCCGAAACCCGGGGAAATACGCGGCAACCATGGATCCGGTTGCGATGATCTCGCTCATGTAGGTGTCGCCTGACATTCCACCGAGCATGTTGTGGGTGTCGATTTTGGCACCTGTGAACTGGTTCGATGACTCGACGCTGGTTTGGGGTGAAGGGAAGTGGGACGCGACGCAGCATCGACGAGTGCATGTACGCCGGGGAGCCGTAGGGGACGCTGAGGTCGGTTGTGAAGACGGAAGGGCCAAGAGGAGGAGGGCAGTGCTTGAAGGCGGTGTTGGGGTTGAAGCTGCCGAGAGGATCGCCTCAACATACTCCATGGATAGAGGCGAGAAGCATGTGAGCGGCGTCCTGTGACCATGGCTCTCTTGGAACATCGCCGGAGAGGTCGATGAAAAGCCTGAAAGAGAGGCAACGTTCACCTGACTGCTCCACATGCCGCCGGGAAAGTAATGGCTGGCTTGGCTAGGCCGCTCCATGGACATCTTCGTCGCCGCGACATTCCACCCCATGAGAAGCCGCGCCGCCTACGCTTCTTGAGCCGCCTGCTTTGCCTTGAGTTTCAGGCCCCTCTGCCAGTGATCTCCTGTGACCGCCTTCCTATGGTTGATGCCGGCCGCCCACTCGGCGTTGGTCATGCCTGACGGCCTCTTCTTCTCCTCCCTCTTCTTCCTCTGCTTTGGCTCCCCCTTGTGTGATTTGTTGGCCTGGGTTCGGCGGCTCAAAGTTCGGTCCAATGCGGCGAAAATTCGTTTTCTAGGGAAGTGGGGAGGGGAGGGGGTCTCTATTATATATACTAAAAGTAATATACAGATGTCTAACGGAGCCACCAGATTAAGCCACATCATCTCGATTTATTATGATAGTTAGATCTACATTTAGTGGTTAGGATTTACCCAAAGATTAACGTACATTGTACAGTTAGACATGAGTTTGACATGCTCTATGATTGTACAAAATAAAACGTGCCCACAAAAAAAAGTGCAAAGTAAATCCCACAAGGTCTAGACCGACACGGTCTATTTGTAAAGAGGTACTTCTGTCTCCGTAGGACTCAACCTGTTTCAGCCATGGAAATTAAGATGCCGTGGGGCAGAAAACTTCTTTCGTGTGTGTGTTGTATTAGGAAACCCAAGTTTTTTTTGACACAAATCAGAAAAGGCAAGTGACCAGGTGTTATCTAGAAAAACAGGTACGTGACATGTAAAAGCATTGCACAGAAACAATTGTACAATAGAAACTTTGGAAATCATCTAATCCACTAACTGGGTCGCTATTCGTTTGCCTAGCAGCACTAATATGTCTATGTAATTTATTTTATGGCAAGCATCGGTATTGCATCAACAATTATCATCAACCTTTAAAAAAACGTGTATTCGAGTATTAGTACAAACATGAAAAAAATAGGCGATAATTTTGTGATCTAAGCAGATTACAAAAATATTGATTTTTACAATCTATGATGATCAATTTGTTTTACACCTATACATTGTCTAGAGATTAAATTGTTAATCTGTATGTTATTTAAAGAATCGGACAGATCCAGGCGACACGTAGCACCTACTTTTAGCCAAAAGCTACCATGTGCATATTACCGATGTAATGGCGTAGATACAAGTATTTGGCCAGTTTATGTAAAAACTATATATTTTGTTTCACACATTTAAGGATTTTTTTAGTTGTATAAGATCTGTAAAATAATAGTTCGAGGCATACATGTTACTTTACACTAATTATACCAATATAAGATAATAATTCTAAATGAAAGAACAACAAAATTAATATCGATAGTATTAATACTCGAGAGTATCATTTTTATGTATAAGCTTTATTGGATTCGCTTGCATATGTATGATTTTCTTTGCAATCAAAAACACTATTGTATAATAACAGCTCAGTAATTCAATCCGTCCATTTAAAATACAGGATATTTTGATATGAACACAATCATCAAGATGTAACATACATATTCTATAGAAATATTATATGAAATCATAATTTATTCCAAATCCATTTTTCATGCTGATTATAATGCTTAATTTTTCATGGAAAATTTAAATACCTCAGTTTATATAAATGACTAGATTTAATAAAACAATCTATGCACATGGTGTTTCTGGAAGTTGCATAGTTATCTTGGGCCCTAATCCTTATCAAACTATTTTTTTGGAATAACATTTGGATATAAAGTATTATTTATAATCTCAAAATGTGTGTTTTTTAAATAACAGAAGTTCGTCCTTTTGATACTTCTTCTGCACTAAGGATAGTGCCCCTCGCATTTATGAGGGCCACTATGCTAGTGTGAAAAAAAATGATATGCCAACACAGAAAAAGACTCCGTTGGGGTTGAGTGGAGATGCTCTAAAAAAAAGGGACCAGCAGTAGGAAGAAACCTATGCGGTATTGTATTAAGAAGGGAGCTCTAGGCGCTAAACCGAGGATCCGGGAGCTCGAACTCAGGTCACGGGCGCGCGTGCAGATAAACTGCGGGCAGCAACCAACTGAGCATCGCCCAGTTCCCTGTGGAGATGCTCTGAATCAGAAGCCGCAAAGCCCACATTCACATTCACATACCACAAGAACAGCATCTCAATCCAGTCGCTTAGTCGGTTTAACATGCAACCTGAAACAAACCCTTAGGTCCACACCACGTACGTACTTGAGTCCAAAGAGATGCAACACTGATTCAAGTCTGAGTATCCAGTAGTTTACTAGTATTAGTTATTTGTTTGATCAATTACAAATTACTGGCTAGAGGGAAAGAAATTACTTGTTCAACGAAACGATCTAGTTTATTTATTTATATTGTCTGATCCCTAGCATGAATATTTGTTTTTATTTTCTATGAATTAATGTGCTCTTTTTCAGTTATTAATTAAAAATATTAGTGTGTCGTTTAGATAAGGAAAATATATACCTATCAGCTTTTCCATCCTTCAATAATGAAGAAAAGACATCCATAATACATAATCAAATTGGTCATAACTTTGATAGTCATATATCTGCGATGAATTGATAAAGATGTACTGTACATTTCTTCGTATTGTTAGACTTGCCTTAGGATCAACTAGGCTAGATCAATTCGGTAGCCGATTACCTATACGAGATCTTGATCATGTACTGAGAGAGTAAGGGATTGGTGAGAGACGAGAGAGTAAGGGATTGATTCGGAAGCATACTTTGCAATTGAGCCCGCTTCAGCGTTCTCAATTGCGTTCTTTAAAAAATGCAATTTTTGTTGGTATTAAACGTCTTTTGGTTCTCTAAGGTATATGTCATCTCCAATAGTGCATGGTCTCTTTTCTTTTCATGCCATGCAACATCATCATCTTTTCTTCTTTACACCACAATGATGTGTAATCATAACAACAATTGCATGCATTAATCCAACGTTGGTATAAATTAAAACATACAACTGTTTATGCAATTAAATCTATATCACCGTTGGGCAGATAATAGAGATAAATACATATATTATTGCAACAAAACATGATCATGTTATTAATAACGTTGGTCATAAAATAACAGAACCATAATTGTTTTAATAATCACTTTAACATACTTTTTGAAATTCAATTCACTTTAACACTTTAATAAACACTTTTAACTATTTACATAGATAAATGCACCTTTTAACACAAAATAACAAATCATGATCATGCTATTAATAACGTTGGTTATATAATAACAGAATCATAATCACATTTTAAAAAAAATTATCACTTTATTGCATTTAAGCAATTGCCTTTAACTATTTGCAGCGGAATATGAATATAAAATTCATGGACTTTTATACTTTACAGAAATATTTCTGTCACCTTTCATATTTTCTAAACAAATTTTCGTTCGAATAATTTGAATAGCGAAAAACTGAGTGAATTTGCCAAAAAATCTGAACAAGAATCACTAAAACTGCGTTCTATCACGGCCCAGCGGCCTGCCTTGCTATTTGTCGCGCAGCGCGGCGCCCTGCGGCCCATCTGTCACGTCGGGTCGGCCCACAGCCCGCCCGCGCGCCACGCATTGTGCGCTGCACAGCGCGTCACTGTGCAGCCTTTTGGCCTGGCCCAAAACGGCCCAGGAGCAAACGCCCCAGCAGCCGCCGCTTGGCCCTGGCCGTACAATGAAGATCTGACGGCCAAGCGCCGTTTTCGCGAGATCAAAAACGACCCCGACCAGACCCCCTTCGAAACCCTAGCCTCACTTTCTCCCACCCGCGCGCCTCTCTGTCTCGCTACGGCGGTGGCTCCAGGGATAAAAGAAGGGCCAACGCCGGCGGCCTGCCGTCGATGGCGCGACCCCGCGGCGGCGAGCCTTTCCTCCACCCCTTTCTTTCCTTTCCTTTCCCACTCAACGCAGCCCGCAGGCGAGAGAGAGAGAGAGAGAGAGAGAGAGAGAGAGAGCACGGCGGCGCCCCCACTGCCCCCACTTCAAAGAGATGGTGTAGAGAGGAGCTGCAAGCAGCGGCGCCCCCCTGGCCCCTTGCCGGCGCGCGCATCCACCCTGGGTGGGTGCGCTGTGGTCAAGCGGCCCAGGCGGCGGTGCCCTTTTGCCAACGATGGCCGGCAATGCACCCCCCACTCTGTCGATGATGCGGGCGTGACGGTGGACGGGCGGGTGTTGTCTTTGCCCCCGAAAGGAACCTTTTCTTTCGGCTGTGGCGGAGACGGCGCCCCTCCACTGCTCGTGCCCTTCTACCCAGATGCCCCTGCATAGGTGCGCATCGGGATCGAGAGGGGCAGGCGCGGCCTTGCAGCGGCGCTGCTTTGCCTGGCGAGCTCAAGGCTGCAGGTAGGATGTGTTTTCTTTTCCCATTTGCCCTTTTTCGATCTAGGGTTAGGGTTTGCCTTTTGGGGATTTTACTTTTCGGGATTTGCAGGGGATGAACTAGGGATAGAAATAAAACATTTTTCTCTTTTAATTTCTTTCTACCCAAATAGATCTAGCACTAGGTGCTCTGATACCAATGTTAGACTTGCCTTAGGATCAACTAGGCTAGATCAATTCGGTAGCCGATTACCTATACGAGATCTTGATCATGTACCGAGAGAGTAAGGGATTGGTGAGAGGCGAGAGAGACTACATGCACCAGTGGGGCTCGAGTAGCCCGAGCTGATGGCCATCGGGGAGGGCGACGGCGTGAGCGTGGGCAGTGGTGGCGGCGTTGGTGGTGCTTCCCGTCACTCTGCGCGAGCCCCTGATCGGAAGGGCGTGGGGTGTGGCGCACGACGAACCTCGTTAGTTGTGTCACCGGACCCCAACTCTTTATAGATATATGCGCAGGTGACAGGGGCCCACCAACCAGAGGGGTTGGGCGTCCCCGATCAGGACGCGGTCAAAGGTTCGGTCGAGCCGTTGGGCTCGATCGTGTGGAGATCAACCTTACACGTATTGCTACATGCATTGTGTACTGAGAAAAAATTATGCATCTTCACTTTAAGCTATCATTGTCTTCTTCGCCGTCCCCTTATGGTCAGATCCTGGAACCGCCCCTGGAGGCATCGAGAAACTCAATCGGACCTCCCCTCTACTCCCTTACCTGATGTACCGCTGTACCACCAAAATTAATCAAAGTCTTTGAGACCATACCAACCTCTTACACAACGTATATGTTTCAGGAAGATGACACAAATGAAATATCACAAGTATATGACAAGTTCTGATCAAAGTGCACAAGAGACAAGTGAAGTTCTGACTGATGGTACACCTATAATGTAGCAACAACATTGCTTATATATGCTTAAACTTCCAAAAACAAGACATAATATTAAGCATGTTCAGTAGTAACAGATCTAACCCCACAACCCTCCAAACATTAATCCGGGTTGACAGAAACCAAAGACCAGGTAATACTAGTCACTTCCATCTTGCAGAAAACAAGATCACACATACACATGTTCCAGAACTTTTGTTGTTGTTATAAACCTCTTGACAGAACATATGTTCCAGGACGATAACACAAAGGAAATATCACAAGGATATGACAAGTAGATGCACGTATAATGTAGCAGGCATTACTACCTATAACCGGCCCTGGCCAACCCGCCTCCTGAGGACGTCCTCGCACGCGCACTCATTTGCTCCATTCGATCTTGTGCGACAGTACAGTTTTCATCCCACTTTCCACTACAGCCGTCAGATGGAGTGATTTCTTTTCTCACCAGTTTCTTCTCTAGATGGGTCTATGATGACTGGGACCAGAGGCGTGTGGGGCCAGGGGATAGAGGCAATGACACTTCTCGTTTGTGTAGTCTTTCTCTCCTTCCTCACGTGGGGCAGGTCAAAATCGATGAATCCCAAACCACTCCCCCAATCGGCTGCCTCCTCTCCTCCCCAATCCGCTGCCACCGCCTCCTCTCATTTTTCCTCGATGGGCTGGCTTCTCTCCCTGCTGTAGCTCCACGCGAGGCAGCTAAGAGGTGGTGGGTGGAGACACTAGGATCAGGGAGGACCGGCGTCGGCACAAATGCGGCAGGCCAAGCAGAAGCAACGGGGATGCATGCAGCCAAGAAGCTGGGCGAAGCTGGAGGGGAGAGGAAGGAGGGCGGCGACAGGAGGGAAGAACAGACTGGTCCTTCTCCTCTCTTTTCTTGCCTAGGTGCTGCTCAGGAAGGCGGCAGCCACTGTACGTGCTCGGAGGGCTGCCTGCTCCACCTCTTGTTCCCCTCCCGGCCAAAATCACAGCAAAAGGCCAGTACTTCAAATCCCCCTTAATCCTATCTTGATCCCTTTTCTATGCTCGCTTAGCCTTTTTAGTTGGTGATGGTTTGCATCGTGTGTAGTATTTGCTAAATCTGAAAACAAATCCCTTGTCTTCTAAGACTATGGTGAATTTTCGCGATTACTGGTATATTTATTAGAATTATTTCAAAAGACGAGCAACTCTGGTTGGACTCGGAGCTCACCCTCAAGCATGAGATTGCGTGGGCGTCATGTCTCTCCGTGTAGGTATATTTTCCTGTCACTTTGCTCGTGTGGAGACTAATTCTAATCACATTGCTTGTTATTTATACATTAGATGGACGTGAAGTACAGCAAGTTTATCAGTTGGGGAATGGAGGAGACCTTATCTTTGAGTGGGATTTGGACCAGCTTTCGGAACTTCTGGAGCGTCCGCACCGCGAGTTCTTTGGAGCTCAGCTCAATGATCAAGGAGGAGAAGATCTGCAGTGGCTAATTGTTGCAAGTCTCTGAGGAAATATTGAACCTCCCACTGCGGAGGGAATTCAGTTTACCTTAAGAGAGAACAACTGGCTCGATGGACTTGCCAGGGCCATGCAGGAAGCTCTTTCCCGTCTGTGTGGGCAGAGCATCAATCAGATCAAGGGTACTCGCTTTGAGTTTTGCCCAAGGCGTGATGCTAATGGACAACCACTGGAAGCCCCATACCACCCCGAGCTGAAGACTCAATTGGACCACCTTAGCTTCATGATGTATGATCGTCAACAGGAGTTAGACAACTGCCATGACTACTGCAATCACAAGTCTGCCATCATCAAGACGAAGTATTAGACCATCGCCATGCTAGCAAAGGATCGCAAGTCTCGCCGCCGTCAGCTCGACAAGAAGGAGCGCATTATTGCCCGTCTTCGCCACCGCATCTCATCTCTGGAGGAGACCATCCACGAGAGAGACATGCAGTTGGAGGAAAGGGAGAATGCCGGAGAAGATCTTCGTGGAGACCCCTACTCCTATCTCAGCGATGATGATGATTTTCTAGAGGATCAGTCCATGGACTTCTTCACCGATGAGGATTATTTCGCCTTCATCGATGATGATGAGGATGTTGAGGCCACAGATTCCGAGGAGGAGTAGCACTTGAGAACTAGCGTAGTGAGTAGTATTCGGTCCCACTGTATCGTAGTTCTCAGAATGGTTCTTAAAACCATCTGTTTTTCTTTGTTGTGGTGTGTGTTGTATCGTGTGCTATGAATGAATGAAAATCAAGTTGCTAGAAAAATCTAAGTCAAACCTTACAAACTTTTCAAAGTCCCAGAACCTTAGAAATTTCCCTCTTATCTCATGATCTATCTCAATCTTCAGATGCCACGTGAAGGAAGTGGTTCATCCCAGGACCCGATGTTGAAGATCCTGCAAATGTTAAATTCTGACCGTGAAGCTGAAAGAGCAGAACGTCAAGCCAATCGAGCCATCCTTCAGCAGATAGCCCAGCTTGCCCACAACAACCAAGGCCATGGAAATCAGGACAACCATGGATCTAAGCTCAAGAATTTCCAGAATACCAACCCACCTGTTTTCACTAAGTCAGAAAAGCCTCTAGACGCCGATGATTGGCTGCAAACCATGGAAAACAACCTAGAAGTCACCGGAGTGGAAGCTAACGAGAAAGTTCTGTTCGCCACTGTAGCGGGAGTGTCCCAACCTTTATTAACATAAGGTGGTGTCCCCTGTGTTTACAATGCTAGTCCCTGGATCAATAGCTAGCATCCACAGTTTAGATGTAATATCAAGAAACAAGGTTATAATATAACTTTATAACCAGGAATAACATAATTTTATTACATCTTTACATAGCTCATTTGGCTATTACATTACATTGCAGCGAAATAACTATAAGCATGGGGTCCTTCATCTTCAAAGTGCCACAGGCAGACATGTTGGTTGTAGACTTTGTAATCCTAATCAATCAATCTTCACTAAAATCAATTAAACCTGCAACATTACAAGTTACAGCCACAAGGGTCAATACATTTGAATTGTATTAGCAAGTTTCACTACTAAGTAGATTATAAGTGGATCCTATCTTTACATGCATTTTGGCTAGTAGGGTTTAAGGCTTATTTGCAGAAGCAAAGTTTATCCTATCTTTTCAAAATGGTTTTGGTCCTTTGTCAAATCTCCTTTTCAAAATTTCTTGAACTCCTTGGTAAAACTTCCAAGTGTTCAAGTCCTTGTCAAAAATCCCTTGAGCTCCTTGGTAACCCCAAGTGCATCAAGTTTTATCAAAATCTCTTGAGCTCCTTGGTAACCCCAAGTGCATCAAGTTTTATCAAAATCCCTTGAGCTCCTTGGTACCCCCAAGTGCATCAAGTTTTATAAATTTTCTTTTAGAAATTAGAATGTCGAGATTTCCCATAGTTTCAAACTTAGTTGCTCAGTATTGTCCATAACCGGGGACACGGCTAAGTACTTAGATTTTATTATCTTCTGCAGAAGTTGCACACTTTACCCACATGTCACAATCCCATCTTGTTGCCACCAGTGGCCACTGGATTAGTGCTCACCAAGATGGAGTACTGGCAGATTGAGAATGTGACGAAGTCTTTCCAAAGGGTCCTCCCATACACCATTGCTAGCTTGTCTTCAGCACCCATGTAGGATTCCAGGTCCTCATGTCTAGTTAACTGAAGACAATGCATGGGTCTTCCCAATGTAGTTGACTAAGCAACAACTTTAAGTGATTCACCAAATAAGTTGTTGTTTCCCAAAAGTTGGTGTTTAGGGTCAGTGGGTTTTCTCTAAATCATTTCCCAAAGTTTTTACTCCAAAATCATTTTCATAACATAACCATTATTTTTATTTGGCTAGAAATGACTAAATCAAGTTTTTATTCTTAAACTTTCATAAAAACCATTTTTAAATCCATGAGTTGGTTCCTAGGGTCAGTAAGTTCACCACAAACTAATTTTCCAAGGTTTCAAACTCAAAAACATTTTTGAACAATTTTGCTAATCTAAACAAGCATACAAATGTTTCTGCAAAAACATACAATCTAACAGATACTATTTGCTAAACAAAAGGCATGGTTGGCTAGGGTTTGTTCCACTGATTCCAATGATATCAAATTTGTAACTTTTGGACGTGTGGATCAAAAGTTACAAAGGTTTGAAAATCACATTCTAATCTGATTTCGAATCTGTTTTTAAACAGAACTGGTGACACGCGTCATGTTTTGATTGGACGGTACCGGTTCGTTCGGATCGACAGACGCAGACCGCAGGATCTAACTTAGATCTAGCGGCGCAGAGGCATATGATACCTCTTCGATTATATTCTATCATAGCCATACGATTTTGATCCAACGGACGCAAACAACAGGCCACTAACTGGCGGCACTCGACGGCTGCGCGCGGCAGCGACGGTCAGATGGTGGCGGCGCCGGCGATACAGGAAGCTAGAAGGGAAGGGAAAGTGCTCACCGTGATCGCAAGGACGTGGTGATGCTCGAGGTACAGTCGGCTTGGCAAGGGGCGCTCAGGGTTGCAGTGGATTGCTCGCCGGAGTAGGGTCTGGCGACGGGTGGTTCTGTTCGCGGTTGAAGGCGACGCTGTCGATCACGAGGAGGCAAACAGAGGGTGTGGTCAGATGCAGGAGATCATGGAGATGACGCGAGTGTGAAGGAGAAGGCTTGGGGCGGTCAAGGCTTACCGGAGGAGCTCGACGGAGACAAGACAGACGGCGGCAACGCTCTGTGTCGTGCTTGTCGATGCTAGGGGACGCGCGCGGGCGAGTGGAGGGCACAGGCAGATGCGTCTGGGAGTGGTGAGTGTGCTCGCGTTCAGAGGGAGGTGAGGCGCGGCTGCGGTTTGTCGGAATTTACCGGAGAAGCTCGCCGGAACAGCGGCGGTGCAGGGCCAATTCGAGGCAGCCTGGTGGCGATGAGGAGTTGGCGTTTGAGGAGAATGACAGAGGGAGGAGAGGCGCTTATGTACGCGTGGTCAGGGGCGAGATTAACGCGGCCATTACTCGTGAATTTACGCGCGGATTGAATGGCAGAGAACGGCAGCGAGGTTTGGGGAGAAGGAGTCGCGCGGGTGGAAACGAAGACCGAGCTGTGGGGCCTGGCTGTCGGCGAGGGAGAGAGGGGGGTTTGGGGCCACCAGTCAGCGTCTGTTCGGGTTAGATACTGGGTGCGAAACGTTTTCTTCCAGGGAGGGGGAGCTGGGCTGGTTCTGGGCCTTGTTGGGCTGCTGGGTTGGGTCGACCAAAACCTTATTTTTTTCTTCCTGAAACCTTTTCTTTTTCTATTTCCAATTTCTGTTTTGAAATTTCAAACAACCAAACAATACTCAAATCAATTCAAACAATCACCTTACTTTGAAACTTTGAATTTGGTTCTGTTCAGTAACATAAACCAAAATTCCAAAACCAAAATAGTAATTTTATTTTAGGGTCCATTATTAATTAAATAAATAGACCATTGTTATTAAATCAAATAGATTTTGATTTATTTAAATACTCCTTTTGACATCTAATTATTTTCAAAACCAAATCAGTAGGTTTTATTTGAAAAATACAAAATACTTGGAAAACTTATTTGAATTAAATAAATAAGTTTTGATGGTTAATTAAAATAGTAAAACCTTTAAAAACTTGGATATTAAATCCTTATTATTTTATTTAATAAACCTTTACTATTTTTTATCAAAACAAAGCATTTTATTTCATAAGCTTGGCCAAGGTTTAATTTGGCTTCTATAAAATAATCTTTATTTATAAATCCACCTTTTCTTTTGTAAACCAAATCCTTTTATTTAAAACATCCAAAATAGTAATTTTAAATATTTTTATTTTCCTTTATCAATTGTTTATATTTTTAAATCTCTTTAGGATTTTATTTGATCCCATTTGTTTTGAAGGTTTCCAATTGGATTCAAAAAGTTTCTTCTGGCCCTAAAAATCAACAAAGTTTTATTTTATTCATTTATTTTTCACATTACAAGATTTGGAAAATCTTGGGATGTGACAGCCACCCATTATCTAGCCGGAGATGCCAGGGCATGGTGGAATAGTGTTCGTGCAATGACCGAAGGCCAGATGATGACCTAGGAGGAATTCAAGGTCAAGTTCAGCAGAACCCATGTGCCACCGGGTTTGATCAAGAGAATGAGAGACGAGTTCAGAGAGGTGAAGCAAGGAAGGATGACTGTAGTGGAATACCGTGACAAATTTTTGTCATTAGCTAGGTATGCCCCGGATGAGATCGACACAGAAGCCAAGAAGAAAGAAAGATTCCTGAATGGTCTGCATGACGAGATGCAGACAGTGTTAGTCAATATCCCCTTTGCGTATATTGAAGCCCTTGTCGACTCTGCCATTCAGATGGAAGGAATGATCAACCAAGCCAATGAAAACCGCAAGCGTCGTATGATGCACCAGCCAGGAACCCATCAGACCCCAAAGTATCGCCCCAACCCATCTCCAGGATTTGCCCCAAGAACCAACAGACCCCCGATGACCCGTCCCACCTATCCCAACCGTGGAAACCCTAGACCCGGAGGAAATCACAACAACCCGGCAACTCTAGCAATTTCACTCATGCCCCACCCAAGTTCAACACCAACAATGCTGCCACCAACCCCAACACTGCCCCGAGGACTGGAAGCAATGGTGTGCCTCTCGCAGCCAAGGACAAGTCGCATGTGACTTGTTATGACTGTGGAAATAAAGGCCACTATTCCAACGAGTGTCCCAACAAGAAGAATGCTACAGCACCCAATGCCAATGTCCCAGCTCAGCAGCATCATCGTGTTCAGCCCGGAAGAAAGTTTGCCCCAGGAAATTCACTCAACCGCAATGGCCGTCTTTTTCTCATGCATGCTGAAGAAGCTCAGGAAGCGCCAGACATCGTGCTGGGTATGTTTTCTGTTAATTCAATACTTGCAAGAGTGTTGTTTGATTCTGGTGCATCGCATTCATTTGTCACCGAAGAATTTGCATGCACTAGTAAAATTCAACCAACCAAATTGAAGCATGTAATGATTGTGCAAATTCCCGGATCAACCACCAAGGCTAGGCAAATTTGCAAAGCCGTCCCTATCCGAATCCATGGCATAGATTTTTATGCTAATCTGATAGTACTCGGAACTAAAGGTTTGGAAGTAGTACTAGGAATGGATTGGATGTCCAAACATAAAGGATTGATTGACTGTGCCAAGAAAGCCATCACCATGACCAGTACAGCCAGAATATCAGTCGAGCATATATCTGAAACCTTACCTCGTCAATTCAAATGCAACAAGAGTATAGCCCAACCAACCATTGACCAAGTCCGGATAGTCTGTGAATACCCCGATGTATTTCTAGATCTTTTGCCCGGTATGCCCCCAGATCGGGATATCGAGTTTATCATCGAACTAATCCCCGGAACAGGACCCATAGCCCAGAGACCCTATAGTATGAACCCATCGGAGTTAGAAGAACTGAAGAAGCAACTGGATGCCATGCTGGAAATAGGATGGATTCAACCAAGTGCGTCAACATGGAGATCACCTGTCTTGTTTGTGGACAAGAAAGATGGAGGTAACCGTTTGTGTACGGATTATCGAAAGTTGAATGATGTCATCATCAAGAACAAGTACCCCTTGCCCAAGATACAAGATTTGTTTGATCAGTTGACCGGTGCCAAAGTGTTTTCTAAGATTGATCTTAGAACTGGCTATCATCAACTCAAGATTCGTGCAGAGGATATTCCAAAGACTTCCTTTACCACCAGATATGGATTATACGAGTATACAGACATGTCTTTTGGATTAATTAATGCCCCCGCTTATTTCATGAACCTCATGAATAAGATTTTTATGGACTTTCTGGATAAGTTTGTCGTTGTTTTCATCGATGACATTCTGATTTATTCCAAATCAGAAGAAGAACATGAGCTACACCTAAGGACCATTCTTGGAACCCTTAGAGAGCATCAACTATATGCAAAGTTTAGCAAATGTGAATTCTGGTTACAGGAGTAGGATTCCTTGGTCACATTGTATCAGCCGGAGGAATTGCCGTTGACCCTGCCAAAGTGAAAGATGTAGAAGATTGGCAAGCCCCGACCACTCAAACCCAAGTTCGTGCATTTCTCGGATTGGCGGGATATTACCGCAAATTCGTAGAAGGATTCTCGAGTATCGCCAGACCCATGACCCAATTGCTGAACAAGGACAAGAAGTTTAAATGGACCGACAAGTGTGAAGCGAGTTTTCAAGAACTCAAGAGGAGATTGATTTCAGCCCCAATCTTGATCATGCCGGATATCTCGAAGCCCTTCGATGTGTTTTGTGATGCATCCAAGATCGGTCTCGTATGTGTGCTAATGCAAGAAGGCAAAGTTATATCCTATCTATCTCGACAATTGAAACAACATGAGCAAAATTACCCAACCCATGACCTCGAACTCGCAGCCGTAGTTCTAGCCCTGAAAACAGGGAGACATTACCTGATGGGAAATCGTTGTGAGATTTATACGGATCACAAGAGTCTGAAATATATATTCACTCAGAAGGAGCTGAATATGAGGCAGAGAAGATGGATTGAGCTAATCAAGGATTACGATCTGGACATTCACTATCACCCTGGTAAATCCAATGTGGTAGCCGATGCCCTTAGCAGATTGCCGTGCCGCTTGAACTCCATGATTTTAAAGGAGCAACCAAGTTTGCACAAAGAGATGGAAGATTTTCGAATGGAATTAGTAAGTGAAGGATTTTTGGCTATATAGAACTTCAGCCCACTTTGATCAGCCAGATCAAAGAGGCGCAGAAAGGAAATGCTAGTATCGACGGAATCAAGCGTCGTATCAGTACAGGCAAGGTACCCGAATTCACCAAAGACGAAGAAGGAGTTCTGTGGTACAAAGGACGCCTTTGTGTACCAGCAGATTCTGAGTTGAAAGAAGTTATTTTGAAGGAGGCTCATGATACTCTTTATTCTATCCATCCCGGAGGAACTAAGATGTATCAAGATTTGAAAGAGCAATTTTGGTGGCATAAGATGAAGCGAGAAATCGGAAGCTATATCGCCAAGTGTGATATATGTCAGCGAGTCATGGCAAGACATCAAAGACCCGCTGGATTGTTGCAACCATTGCAGATTCCAGAATGGAAATGGGATTCTGTAGGAATGGACTTTATCACTGGACTGCCTACTTCTAGTAGGGGAAATGACTCTATTTGGGTCATAGTGGACAGATTGTCCAAAGTCGCCCATTTCTTGCCCGTCAAAACCACCTATCAGAGTTCGAAGCTAGCGGAGTTGTACATCGCTAGAATCGTTAGTTTGCATGGAGTCCCCAAGAACATTGTATCGGATCGAGGAACTCAGTTTACCTCGTGATTCTGGAAGAAAGTTCAAGAAGATTTAGGAACCCGCCTAGATTTCAGTACCGCGTATCACCCTCAGACCGATGGACAAACGGAGCGAGTAAATCAAATACTCGAAGATATGCTTAGAGCATGTGTGTTAGAATATGGATCCAAGTGGGAAGACTGTCTACCGTTTGCAGAATTTTCCTATAATAATAGTTACCAAGCCAGTTTGCAAATGGCCCCATTTGAGTTCACGTACGGAAGAAAGTGTCGCACCCCTTTGAACTGGTCGGAAGTAGGAGAGAGTCAGATTTTCGGACCCGACATCCTACAAGAAGAAGAAGAGAAGGTTCACAAGATTCATGAGCACCTCAAGACCGCCAAATCCAGACAGAAGAGTTACGCCGACAAGAGACGCCGAGACCTCGCCTTCAACATAGGAGATTTTGTTTATCTGAAAGTGTCGCCATTGAAGGGAATGCAGCGTTTCCAACTCAAAGGGAAGTTAGCCCCCAGATATATCAGACCTTTCAAGATTCGGAACCGTCGAGGAGAAGTGTCATATCAATTGGAACTATCCAAAGAAATGTCAGCCGTCCACAACGTGTTCCATATCTTGTTACTTCGCAAGTGTCTCGAAGTTCTAGAGAAGACGGAAGTGTTCAAAAATATCGACCACCGGACTATAGAGATCAACAATGACTTGACCTATCCCGAAGTACCCATCCACATTTTGGAAGAAGCTTTACAAACTACCCGAACCCGAAGCATCAAGTTTCTCAAGATCCAGTGGAGCAACCACACAAAAGAGGAAGCTACCTGGGAGCGCGAATATCACATCAGGACGGAGTTTCTCGATCTCTTCAAGTCCTAGGTAATCTTTTCGTCATTTTTCAAATCTCGGGATGAGATTTTGTTTAAGGGGGGAAGGTTTGTAACACCCCAAAAATACTAATCTTGGATCATCAAACACTAGTCATCAACATTTAGGGTTAACAAAAACTTTGCTAAATAAAACTTTGAAGGCATGCATATGTGTATGCATGGATTTTGAAATTCTTTGGAACCACCTTGTTTGATTGTTTCATTGCTTGTAAAATGTTTCTTAGGTGAAATAAACATCATCTAAAACATTTCCCACACTTTTCATAAAGACAAGTAAATCAAAACAAATATATTAAGGGAATGGTCATTTTGACCAATTTAACTCCCATGCCTACTTTGGCTGTCTCAAACTTTCAAAACCTATCAGAAACTTTTCTGGATCTTTGCACCCCTTGAATGTACTCATAACAAAGTATCAAGGCCCACTTTGTGATCATCCAGAAACTTTCAAATGCATAGTTTAAATGGCAATTCAAAATTGAATCTATATCATATGGGAAGATCCCACTTTTTCAAAAACCACTCAAACAAGCTCAACTTTCAAAACCCAAGCATCTGCAGACTCACCAGCACCAACCTAGCACACCCACCAAAAATCTTTTCAAAATTCAAAACTTGAGTTCTTGTGGCCATTTCATCAAACAGGTTGCAGACACAAATCAAACAAAATCTAAACACTATAGTGAGCAGCGATTGGAGCCTAATATGTTCCCTCTTTATCTCACAACCATATCAGTAGATCATCTAGCAAGCTAAACTAAGCACTAGCACCACTGTAAGCTTGGCATTGTCATCAATGGTGAACAGCCGAAGCTAACCATGCCACCCAGTGGAGACAACAAGCTAGGAGGAGAAACAAGCCTAGCCAGCATGTATGGGAGCAAGCCAACACCCCACCGCCACTCCCTGTCCACCGCTCGAATGTTGCCAGCCACTGGACCACGCGCAAGAACCATGCCAACCTTGCCAGCAACCATGCCGAGAGCACGCCCCGTGCGCCACGCTCGACCGACGCACACAGACCGCGCGCCGCCCTCGCCGCGTGCATACTTGATCACCACCATCCTAGCAACCCTGCAGACACGCTCGTTCGCCGCCGCGCGGACCACGCACACTGTGTGCCATTAAAATCTCCGTCGGGCACGCGCAGAGCACCGCCGCGTTCTGACCAAGCCGCACCGCCCCACGCCTCGAAACCATGTCGTTGAGCATCACCAGGGAGCACCGCACCGTCCCCTACCTTCGCCCATGTCGATAGCCATCTGTACCACTGCCCCCGACGAGCTCACCATGCGCCCCGTCGGTCCCCTCGCTCGACTATAAATAGAGGCCACCCCCAGTCGAATTCTTCACACCATTCTACTCCCATCTCCTCACTGATTGTGACACACCGTTCCTGGAGCAAGGCGAGCACCACCTCGTTGGAATTTCACTGGAGCCCGCCGCCTCTGGAGAAGAAGGGAGCCAGCGATTGGAGCCGCCCTAGGAGAAGCCACCGGTACCAGGAGATTCGCCATCGTCGACTTCGTCGTTCGCCCGCCTCGCCGACCCTCACCAACACCCCGGTGAGCCCCCAGCGACCCCCACCTGCCGCGCTAGGTTTCTGTCTCGCCGGCGTTGCTCAACGTCGATGATGACTCCCAGCCGTTGGATTCGAATCAGATCAAACGTCCCACGTTTCCCCGTACCGCTTCGCACCCCCTGTGTCACTGACGAGTGGGGACACCCACTTAAACAGCCCGCGGGAGCACTGCGCTTAGCAGGCCGGCCCAGTAACTTTTCCCGCGCAGCCTAGTTATTCAAATTAAACCTTTTTCTTTTTAATTCAAACACACTTCTGTACCCATTTTCAAAAATCAACCCAGGTCGATTCAGTGCACCAATTTGAATGAAACCAATTTTGATGGAAAGGTCTGTGAATGCTGAATCCAAGCCCATTGGATTCAAGTCATTTGGATCTGTAGATCATCCTTAGTAAAAATAACAAGGCAGAAGCTTTTCTGCATTCAAAATTTTTTCAAAGTTAAACCATAATAGCTTTTGAGTTGATTCCAACTCTCAAAAATCACATTTAACCATACCTTTCAGAATATATAAAAATATATAGGGTTACTTCCAAAAATATGGTTCAAGTAATAAAAGAATACTACACAGGCATTTCTAGCCTATAAAGTGGTGTCACAATTTAATAAGGTTTAACCTTTTTATTTTATTTAAATGACTATAATTGCCTACGTGGCATTCCTTTATTGCTTAAACATTATTTCTACAAGTAAACACATATGTTTATATATATTCTGAAAGGTATGATCAAATGTGATTTTTGAGAGTTGGAATCAACTCAAAATCTCTTAATGTTGAATTTTGAAAAATGTTTGAATGCAGAAAAGCTTCTGCCTTGTTATTTTTTTTATCAGGGTTGATCTACAAATCCAAATGGTTTGAATCCAACGGGCTTGGATTAAGCTTTCCAGTACCTTTCTAACAAAATTGGTTTCATGCATTTTGGTTTAGGGAATCGAGCTGGGTTGATTTTTGAATCTAGATACAGAACTGTGTTTAAAATTAAATGAATAAAATTAAATTTGAATTGTTGGGTCACGCGGGATGTTTTACTGGGCCGGCCCACTACACACAGTGTGTACGCGGGCTGGTTAAGTGGCTGTCCCCACGCGTCAGTGAGACGGGGAGGGGCGAAGTGGTACGGGGCAATGTGGACCGTGGGATCTCGTTCTAATCTAACGGCTCTGGTTCATAGTCCACGTCGGGCAGCGCCGGCGAGATAGAACCCTAGCGCGGCAGGTGGGGGTCGTGGGAGGCTCACCGGGGCTCAGGCGAGGGTCGGCGACAAGGGCGAATGACGAAGTCGACGACGGCGGTTCTCCTGGTGCCGGCAGCTTCTCCTAGGGCGGCTCCAATCGACGGCTCCCTTCTTCTCCAGCAGCGGTGGGCTCCGGCCAAATTCCGGCGTTGCGCTGCTCGCCTTGCTCCGGGAGTGAGGTGGGATGGTTCTAAGGGAGAGGGGAGTGAGATGGTGTGGAGGAATCAAGCTGGGGAGGCCTCCTTTTATAGGCGAGCGAGAGGGGCAACACGGTGTGGGCTGAGGTCGTCGGAGGCGACGGTACATGCGGCTATCGGCATGGCTGAGGCTAGGGGACGGTGCGCGGTCTCCTGGCGATCATTGCTAGCTTAAAAGCGAGGCGTAGGGAGGTGGGATTTGGTCTGGAACGCGCGGTGCTCTGCGCGGTACCGACGGCGAACTTCGCGGCGTGCGGCGGCTACGTGGTATGGTCGAGGAAACGAGCATGTCTAGTGGTCTCCTGGGACGGTGGGGTTCATGCTGGCGGGCGGCAAGGGCTCGAGGTGGTTGGGTTGAGTGGGAACGGCACGTGCACGGTGGTGCGCGTCGGCTTGGTCGACAGCGGCGCGGGCACGGTGTTTCCGGCGGTTCCTGTCTCTGTCTTCGAGCTAGGGCTGGTCTAGAGGGGGCTGTGAGGCATGGGCAGCATGCCAGACAAGGTTGGCACAACTAGTTCTTCCTGTAGCTTGTTGTCCACACTAGGGTGGCATGGTGAGGCTCGACCTGCTCACCATTGATGGAAATGGCAAGCTCACAGTGGTGCTAGAGGTTACTAACTAGGTTAGATGATCTACTAAATGTTTGTTGCAACCAGAGAGGGAACAAGGTTGGCCAATTTTACTGCTACAAATAGTGTTTGATGTTTGTTTGATTTGTATCTGCAAGGTGTTTGATGAAATGGCCGCAAGAACTTTGAATTTGAATTTTGAATTCAAACTTGGTGGGTTTCCTAGGCACAAGCTAGGGAGTGTCTGGTTAGTTGGATTAGTCAAGAGGCACTGGTTTGGTTGGGTTTTGAAAATGGGTGATCTTCACATATGATAAAGATTCAATTTTGAATAGTCATTTGAATGAGGTTGCCAAATGTTTCTGTAAGTTTGAAAGGTGGGTTTTGATTCACTTTTACTTGTTCTAGCAAGGGGTGAAAAGAATTGGTAAAGTTTCTGTTTGAAATCTTGAACTAGAAACACTCAAAGTGACCTAGTGAGCAAGATTGTCAAAAATGACCATTTGCTTTATTTGATTTGTTTTTGATTTTCTCTTGATTTTTTTCTGCATGGAAATGTTTTAGATGATGTTATTTTCATCTTTGAACCATTTCTTGCTATTTATATTAATCACACAAGTCAATTCATGCATTTATTAAATCATCTCATTCACACATGCATTCATATGATTTTAATTAATCAAAGTTTTTGTTAACCCTAATTTTAGTGATTAGAGTTTGATCATCATTGTTTTATATTTTTGGGATGTTACAAACCTTCCCCCCTTAAACGAAATCTCGTCCCAAGATTTGAAAAAGGAATAAAAAGATTACCTAGGATTTAAAGAGATCGGGAAACTCGGTCCTGATGTGATCTTTGCGCTCCCAGGTAGCTTCTTCTTCAGTGTGGTTGCTCCACTAAATCTTGAGAAACTTGATGCTTCGGGTACTGGTGGTTCTGAAAGCTTCTTCCAAAATACGGATGGGTACTTCGGTATAGGTCAGGTCATCGTTGATCTCTATGATCCGGTGATCAAGGCATTTGCGATGTAACGATATATGGAACACATTGTGCACTGCTGACATTTCCTCTGGCAGTTCAGTTGATATGATACTTCTCCTCGACGATTCAGAATCTTTAAGGGTCCGATATATCTGGGGGCTAACTTTCCTTTCAGCTGGAAACGTTGCATTCCTTTCAACGACGACAGTTTAAGGTACACGAAATCTCTGATATTGAAAGCGAGGTCTCGACGTCTCCTGTCGGTGTAACTCTTCTGTCTTGACTGGGCGGTCTTGAGGTGCTCACGAATCTTGTGAACTTTCTCTTCTGCTTCTCGTAGGATGTCGGGTCCGAAAATCTGACTCTCTCCTACTTCCGACCAATTGAAAGTGTGGGACACTTCCTTCCATACATCTTTGTTCCTCCGGGGTGGATAGAATAAAGAGTATCATGGGCTTCCTTCAAAATCACTTCTTTCAAATCCGAATCTGCTGGTACACAAAGGCGTCCTTTGTACCACAGAACTCCTTCTTCGTCTTCGGTGAATCCGGGTACTTTGCATGTACCGGTACGATGTTTGATCCGTCGATACTAGCATTTCCTTTCTGCGCCTCCTTGATCTGACTGATCAAAGTGGGTTGAAGTGCTATGCTAGCCAAAAATCCTTCACTCACTAATTCCATTCAGAAATCTTCCATCTCTTTGTGCAAACTTGGTTGCTCCTTCAAAATCATGGAGTTCAAGCGGCACGACAATCTGCTAAGGGCTTTTGCTACCACATTGGCTTTACCGGGGTGATAGTGAATGTCCAGATCATAATCCTTGATTAGCTCAATCTATCTTCTCTGCCTTATATTCAGCTCCTTCTGAGTGAATATATACTTCATGCTCTTGTGATCCGAATAAATCTCACAGCGGTTTCCCATGAGATAATGCATCCATGTCTTCAGGGCTACAACTACGGCTGCGAGTTCGAGGTCATGGGTTGGATAGTTCTGTTCATGCTGCTTCAGTTGTCGGGATAGTTAAGATATAACTTTGCCTTCTTGCATTAGCACACATCCAAGACCGATCTTGGATGCATCACAATACACATCAAAGGGCTTCGTGATATCCGGCATGATCAAGATTGGGGCTGAAATCAATCTCCTCTTGAGTTCTTGAAAACTCGCTTCACATTTGTCCGTCCATTCAAACTTCTTGCCCTTCTTCAGCAATTGGGTCATGGGTCTGGCAATACTCGAGAATCCTTCTACGAACTTGTGGTAGTATCCCGCCAATCCGAGAAATGCACGAACTTGGGTTTGAGTGGTCGGGGCTTGCCAATCTTCGACATCCTTCACCTTCGCAGGGTCAACGGCAATTCCTCCGGCTGATACAATATGTCCAAGGAATCCTACCTCCTGTAACCAGAATTCAAATTTGCTAAACTTGGCATACAACTGATGCTCTCTAAGGGTTCCAAGAATGGTCCTTAGGTGTAGCTCATGTTCTTCTTCTGATTTGGAATAAATCAGAATGTAATCGATGAAAACAACTACAAACTTATCCAGGAAGTCCATAAAAACCTTATTCATGAGGTTCATGAAATAAGCGGGGGCATTGGTTAATCCAAAAGAAATGACAGTATACTCGTATAATTCATATCTGGTGGTAAAGGCAGTCTTTGGAATATCCTTTGCGCGAATCTTGAGTTGATGATAGCCAGTTCTAAGATCAATCTTATAAAATACTTTGGCACCAGTCAACTGGTCAAACAAATCTTCTATCTTCGGCAACAGGTACTTGTTCTTGATGGTGACATCATTCAACTTCCGATAATCCGTACACAGACGGTTACCTCCATCTTTCTTGTCCACAAACAACACAGGTGATCTCCAAGGTGACGCACTTGGTTGAATCAGTCCAATTTCCAGCATGGCATCCAGTTGCTTCTTCAGTTCCTCTAGTTCAGACGGGTTCATACTATATGGTCTCTGGGCTATAGGTCCTGTTCCAGGGATTATTTCAATGATAAACTCGATATCCTGATCTAGGGGCATACCGGGCAAAACATCTGGAAATACATCGGGGTATTCACAGACTATCCGAACTTGGTCAATGGTAGGCTAGGCTATACTCTTGTTGCACTTGAATTGACGAGGCAAGGTTTCAGATACATGCTCGACTGATACTCCGGCTGTACTGGTCATGGTTATGGCTTTCTTGGCACAGACGATTAATCCTTTTTGTTTGGACATCCAATCCATTACTAGTACTACTTTTAAACCCTTAGTTCCGAGTACTATTAGATTAGCATAAAAATCTATGCCATGGATTCGGATAGGAACGGCTTTGCAAATTTGCCTAGCCTTGGTGGTTGAACCGGGTATTTGAACAATCATAACATGCTTCAGTTTGGTTGGTTGAATCTTACTAGTGCATGCAAATTCTTTAGTGACAAATGAGTGCGATGCTCCAGAATCAAACAACACTCTTGCAAGTACTGAGTTAACAAAAAACATACCCAGCACGACACCTGGCGCTTCTTGGGCTTCTTCAGCATGCATGGGAAAGAGACGGTGTAACACCCTCAGAATCGACCCTATGTAGGTTCCAGCGATCCCCGCCAAACCCGCATAGAAACGATTCAAAGGTGCCCTCCAGGCACTTTCGTGCGGGTGGAAAACAAAGTAATATCATTACACAATAGTCCGCGATGGAACCCACATAACAGATATATACAACAGCGACTCAAAGAGTCAAGAATACAGATATACCATACAAATATCCAAATCACCTTTAAAACGATACAACGTCCGAGTACGGACAAGATGCAAATTGAGCTAAGAGCCCTGAAGAATAACCAATGGCGTCCATAACCCTGCCCAGGCCAAGCCGGAAGGGTAACCCTGCTAACGACGTCGATCTCAAAACCTGCTTAAACAAAAGGGGTGCCGACAAAGGGCAAAGGAAAAAGAGAGCGGTCAGTACTGAGGCCAGTACACGGCGAGAATAGAATTCGGTGGTCCTCGCCTACATAGGTATGGTGGACTGAAGCGGCAGCGCAGCATGCACTAAACATCCTATAGAGACTCAAAACAACTGACGGCTATCAAATAGGGATAAGAAAGACCTACTCGGATCCAACCTGATCCTAACACCAAACATACCCATCCTGGTATTCCCCCTCGATACCAACCAAGGAAGTCAACCGAGGAACTCACACAGTTGGCAGTTTTATTCATTTCGTTATAGTTGCGGCAATTACTAGTCAGATATAGATAGCATGAGTCATCCTGGTATAGTAAGCAGTGGGCAGTTTTAGGTAACCATTCCGTTGTAGTTGTAGTACTTACTAGTCAGATACATATAGCATGAGGCATCCCAAAAACCCAGCAGTTTTTGGCACTTTTATTTAGCCATTCCATTGTAGTTGCAATACTTACTAGTCAGATTCAATGGTACAACCCAAACCAGCAATTGTTGGCACTTTTAATTAGCCATTCCATTATAGTGAAGCTGATTACTAATCATTATAAAGTCAAACTTATAGCACTACTTTAGTTATAGTTCTCTATGATCGAGATACTGTGCTCCAAGTCATCCATAACCGCGGACACGGCTTTCAGAAAGTTTTACCCTGCAGGGGGGCACAAATAGCAACACATGCACGATCAACCTCGAGAAAAACCAATAAAAACCCAACGAGGCATCACGACAGAGCAATTGCAAGATTCATATAAATTTCAGGGGGCCACCCCACCAAGCTACCCGCGACGAAGTTGGCCGGCTCCGAGACGGACTCAGAGGTTTGTGACAATGGCTGTAAATGACCGGGAACCCGAAAGTGTGACTGGGCTTGTCGATACCGCGAAAACATTCCACATTTGTTCCTAAACAGTACAGGCGCTCCACGCGCAATCGTAAATAAAGCAGTAAAGCATGGCATAAGTACAGGATAGTAATAAAGCCCCAAACTACTTTGTGGCCCCAAGAAATAAATATGGCTCAAGCTCTGGCTAGGGGGATTCATGGTCCCACATGCGGATAGTGCGAATATTCAAAGAACAGGTATCAAGTACTCGGGGTCCTACGGGACACAAGTGGACAGTTAAAAACCAAATAACATCTATTGCCCACCTGTGCCTCTGCATTATTTACTTACTTCAATTTTAGTTATTAAACGGTAATTAAAGTCATGATCATCTCCAACATAAAGCATATGTCAGCCTTCCAACAGCTGTGGTACTGGACGACAAGCAACAACACTTGAGCAAGCGACTACGACGCGCAAATCCAACTATCTACCAAACAACAGGTAATAGGATGTGTCCAAGGCAATATAAGGCTGCAAGGGATATCACGGGCACGAAAACTAGAGCATCGCAACACAGATAGCAATAGATCAACAGGAGGGAATAAATACTATAAAAGTAAGATAGGTAGAAAGGGGGAGATTGCTCGCCTGGAAAACATTGCTTAAGGTTCATCCGAAGATCGAGTTTGACACTCACATCAACTCATTGGCCTAATCCGTGAAGAAGCAAAACACTAGCAAAAACACCGGATGCAATATTTAATACTATGGCGGAAGACCGGGCATGATGTATGTATGATGTATGACATGTCAAAGGTGCGATGCAATTAGGTCATATTAAGCGGAACCAGGGTCCCAACGATTATTTAATAGGTTCAAGTTGTTTCGATACCCCGCAATTTAAATGTTGTATTAACAAGGCGAAAACATGGCATCGGTTCACTACACAATTTAAATGGGGCCAATATTAGACTAAATTTGCCCGCATATGGCCTCCATATTTAATTATAAGGTGAATCGGCATAATGCCCCCAACCCACATGATATGTATGCGAGCATGACAATTTAAATGCAACAATATATCTCATTCATAAAATAGGGGTCTCGGAAAAGGGGGTCACACATTAGGGGGTTCGGGCGATCTTGGGGGCTCGGTCTTCGGGTCCACAGGATCGAGGCTTCGCATTCCGGGAAGGAGATCTTGGGGTACCATCTTGATCATGTAGGGGTTCGTAGAATGGAAAAACAAAAAAATTCTACCGCATGCAAACAAACAAGCCAAGATCTATCTACTAGATTGTAGCAACGAGTTAATAGAGGAACTCACCCTCGAAGATTCCAAAGCGGTTAACGAGAGCAGATTCTTGTGGGTGATGTAGTCGTACTCGTGCCGATCTCAAGATCGCATAGACGATCCTTCCGGCGCTGCGTTCCGGCAGCGCTTCCGCAATCGGTCACACGTTCGGTACTCGATGAAGACCTTCCTCTCCCTTGTTCCAGCAGGCAGCGGAGGTTGTAGCACTCTCCTCGTGATTCCGGCAGCACGACGGCGTGGTACCGGAAGTAGAGGGGAGATCTCGCATGGCTTCTCCTTAAGCCGGAGCGAGTATGGTGGACTATGAGAGAGCCTTGGTGATCTAGGTTTTAGACACACCAATTAGAAGGGGCTAAACCGGCGGCTAGGGCAATTAGAAGCTCTAACTCGGCGGCTTGGGAGAAATCCCTAGGCTGTGGCTAGGGTTTAGGTTTAGAGGTAGGGAACTTGTGTCTAGGAGGGGAGCCCTGCCCCTCCTCTTATAGGTGGAGGGAGGCGTGCCTGGGGAGGGGAGTACCTCCCCAACTCGGACCCAAGGTGGGCCAGCGGTGGGAGGAGGAACTCCTCCCCCAAGTCGGTTTCAACCTTCCTCCTCTTTTCCTCTTTCCAAATTTAGCCGTTTGACTTTTCAAACTAGCTGTTTGACTTTTCAAACTAGGATTTGAATTAATCCTTTATTTGGTTCAGCGATGACACTTAGTACATGATGCAATCATACCAACTTGATACAACACATTCATGTACCCTTCCCCTCCGGAGTGCCGGACATTCCGGAACATTCTAGAACAATCCCGATGAAAACACCGGAACCATTCCCCAACTCCGAAACGGGACTTTCCTTATATGAATCTTATTCTCCGGACCATTCCGGATCTCCTCGTGATATCCCGGATCCCATCCGAGACTCCGAACAACATTCAGTCTCTTACTCATCATTCCATAACTACTCAACAACATCGAATCCTTAAGTGTGTCTCCCTACGGTTCGTGAATTATGCGGACATGATCGAGACACTTCTCCGATCAATAACCAATAGAGGAATCTGGAAATTCATATGGCTCCCACATATTTCTATGATTACTTTATGATCGAATGAACCACTTACATACGATACCAATTTCCCTTTGTCTCACGATATTTTACTTATCCGAGGTTATGATCGTCGGTATCTCTGCATACCTAGTTCAACCTCGTTACTGATAAGTACTCTTTTCTCGTTCCCGTGGTATGTGATCCCTTGTGAGCCAGTCACATGCTTGCAAGCTAATTGGATGACATTCCACCGAGAGGGCCCAGAGTATATCTATCCGTCATATGGATGGACAAATCCCACTCTTGATCCATGTGTCTCAACCAATACTTTCTGAACACTCAATGCCACCTTTATAGCCACCCTGTTACGGTGTGGTGTTTGATGTCATCAAAGCATCCTTCCGGTAAAGGTGATATTCATGATCTCATGGTCGAAGGAATTAGGTTACTATGTATCAGAAAGCTTATAGCAAATGAACTATATTAAATGACTTGATCTTTATGCTATGCTTAACTATAGGAGTATGTCCATCATATCATTCTCCTAATGATATGACCCTGTTGTTAATAGCATCTCTATGTTCATGATCAGGAAACTATGATCATATATTAACCAACAAGCTAGTTTAACAAGAGGCTTTACTAGGGACTCTTTTATGTTTACAAATCACACAAGTATTAATGTTTCCGGTTAATACAATTATAGCATGGTATGTAAACATTTATCATAAGTATGAAGATATGATAATAACCACTTTATTATTGCCTCTTGGGCATATCTCCAACAGTCTCCCACTTGCACTAGAGTCAATAATCTAGTTTCAAACCTTTGTGTATTCAACACCTATGGCTTTCTGGTGTTGTATGTACACGATTGCTAGTGGTCAACTGATCTCCGGATCTGACACTTCCAGGTCCGTGTGTAATTGCATGTCTTTGCGTCTCTATGCATCACTCATTCTCTAATGAGATGGCTTTGTATAATTTTGGTCCTACGGTGAGACCTTTAGTTCTTTGGGGTTAAAACATGTTGATAATATTGTCGTACAATATATCTTCATAGTATTATCCCGCTGTGAACTACACCTAGTTTGACAACAAACTATTTGACACAAATTCCCTCTTTAGCTGCTATTATAGCAGTCATATACTTAGCCTTTTGTTGTAGTATCTGTCATAATGTCTTAACTTTGGAACTCATCCAAATCCATTATGGAACTTACTTTCCATTATATTGTGCCACCCTTAGTTTAGATTGAGATAAACTTAATTTGTACTTTGTGACAAAACTAGTATCAATGTAATACTTTTACAATGAACTAACCATCTATTTGCCACTTCTACAAAATAATATACTCTTAGTTCTTCCAAAAGATCATAAGAATATCCTTACTATCGCCCAATGATCATCTTATGAATCATTCTGGTATATGCTCATAACATTTAGAGCATAGGACATATCTGGATTTGTACATATCACAGTATGATTGATATAAATACTCTTTGTGATTTCATACATCAAGTATCAATCTATACTTGAATCTTTGTTTCACTTACCAAGTGTCAATACACTTGAATATATCATCAATATTGAACTCATTCAATCCTTTCTGTGCGACAAGAACCTTTCTTGTAGTTTATATATTGAACTCATTCAATATATCATCTATGTACTTTTGGCACAACCATATTAGCGTCTATTGATGCCAAATATTTGGGTTTTGCCTAAGTCTTTCATCGGGATGAAATTCTTAATATGTGTTAATAAAAGATACATCATTTCTAATCAATAATATGTCCTCCACATAATGTATTAGAAATATGTCTTAGCGCTCCCACTTAATTTCTTGCAAATGCAAGCATCTTCATTGTCTCTGATGAAATTAAACTCTTTTAACAGTTTCATCATAGTGAAGATTCCAACTCCGCTATGCTTACTTCAACCATTGAAGTTTGCATATGCTTTTAGCATCCTTTGAATTAATCAAAACCCCTTTGGATCGTGTCATGCACACGTCCTAGGTAACCCTTCTATTAGAAGAACTTGTTTTGTTTATTCAACTACCACATAACAAAATTGTAGTGGTTGCTACATTAATCCGTCTAGACTAAATATCGCTATGAAAGATCAAATCTTGTCATAGTCAACCTTTGAACATTTTTTGTGAACTCTTTCCCAACATGTCGACTATTTCATAGATGTGAAACATCCATGTCTACTTCTTTATAGATCCAAACACAACTGTAAGGTCTTACACCTTTCTCGAGGGTCCTTCAAGTTCAAAAACTTGATTTCTCGTGTATGGAACTATCACGGATTTTATGGCTTCAAGCCATTTGACGGAGTCAGGGCCCATCATCACTTCTTTGCATGTAGTCCGTTCATTATTCTCAAATAATGATTCAACCCTCAAATCTTGGTATTTGATTGTTTACTCGACCTACTTGGTTCAATAGAAACTTAGACCTCCATGACCGCAACCTTTGAGGCACGTGAACCATGAGCATTGTTGCTGCCTCCGGAACACTTTTCGGTGCTGCGCAACTCTACACATATAGCTAAGGTTCTTTTATCCTTATCAAAGTTCTATTGTCCTCCCACTTAACTTTTCACGAAAAATTCCTTCTCAAAGAAACTTGACGTTCTAAGCGACAAACACTTTTGTCTCCGGTGTTATGGAGAAATACTTAACAAAGACAGGTTCATCCGACTTTGGTTGCAAACATCTTTCTTATGCATAGCATACCAATGTTTAAGAAAGGACAACTTGGGTTTTATCCCAAACCATAACTTTATATGGTGTCAATTCAACGGATTATGATGGAGCTCTTTTCAGTGGAAAAACGGTAATCTCTAAAGCTTTTAATCTTTAAAATATAATGGCAGTTTTTATGAATTACACCTTCGATCTTACCATGTCAAACAAGGTTTTAATTACATATCTCGAACGCTCCATACTCTTATGGTGTTTCGGGAAATGCAAATCCACAGAACGATTCCTTAAATCTTAGGTATTACGCTAAACTTGTAACTCAAATATCTTCCTTTATGATCTTTATCATAAACTATTTATATTCTTATTACAATGATTTTGCACTTCATCTTGAAAGACTTTGAACTTTTTCAAATGTTTCATACTTCATCCTTATTAAGTAAATATTCATATATTCACTCAAATTTTTGGAGAAAGCATATGAAGTTGAAATCCATCGCTCTTGACTACATATAATGGATTTCATACAACAATATGTACAAGTTCCAATAAGCTAGTCATTAGTTCCCTTTTGGGCTATGAACGAAGTTTTAATTATCTCTAGGAAAGTTTCACAAGCGTCATGTGATCAAAAATCAAAAGACTCCAAAATTCCATCCACATGGAGTTTCTTCATGTTTTCTTTCCAATATAATTTAAACAGCGATGTCACTTCCTAAGTGATCTTTCAATCAATTTTTCTTTCAACATTTTTAGCACTAGTTTTATGGATGTGATTTCTCCAACGAGATTTGTGAATCATCCATCTTTTATGGATTACGGCAATTATTTGAACAACCCTTTTATTCTCATAATACCTGATAAAACAAATCTTGAAGGCAAGCTTTGATGTTTAACGAGCAACACAATAACCCTTTATTTGTTCTCGATGAACATCATCACATATTCTTTTGCTAGTCACTTAGGCCATTGTAGTTCATGAATTGTGTTGTTTCGTATGACGATTCACACCAACAAATTCAGTATCAAATACTTAAGAACCACATTATTTAATAAGCAAAGAATATAGCCATAACATGTATATCATCTATATACTTAAACTGAACAATTCTAGTCTTTTCTTTTCTGCCATATATTTATGAGATTCTCTTTCAGTATTTCCTGTTCTGTTTGAAAGAATCTATCAACATCAATAGTGGAGTCATACATATGACTCATAGTCCAAAGCGTGCATAGTTAAATACCAATGTCTTTGGACTTGCACTTTGAAGTAGATCACCATTATCAAATGTTTGGTGTTCTTTCAAATTCCTTTCTTTAGTAATCTCTTGGTGTAGTAAACATTTTACCTACATAAAATATTCACCCTTATCATGGAATTATCCATGATCAAGCTACTTTTATCTTGTAACGGTGAATCGCGAGTATAATGTTGCTCTCCAAAGCCTTTTGGAGGATTAAGACAACTAGTGTCTCCAACCTTTTGCAAATTCTCATCAAATATGAGAACATGACTTTTGCCATATTATACTCTATCATGTTGCAACCAAAACTTCGTTTCAGATATCACAATATCTTCCACACATCATGGTTTCTGAAACAACTCTTTTAGATCCTAGATAACCTTGATATTAAGACAATCCTTTGAATATCAAGAATCATGGAGACAAACATGATACTCATACACTAACACTTGGAATTGTCACTCTTGTTTTAATACTAATTATTAAACTTCATGGAGTAACCGGAACTTACTAAAAGTTTGCAATAGGACTTTTAAACTTTAGATTAACACTTCAAAACAATACGATACCAGTTCGTAAAGTAACTAACCAGAATTCTATAGTTCTATCATCTCAATTAAAACTAAGCGCGAGGTGGTAAACGGATGCGTATGACTACAACAACTATGCAAATTCACTTTGATTTAATTTATGATAAATAGTGTTCAACTTTTAATCATATTGCCGTTGAACTCCCACTCAAAACAATATCCCTCACATTGTTTTAGTGATCACACGAACCAAATCCACCACATCAAAACCGATCATCACGAGAGTTGATGTAGCTTCAATGGCGAACAATCTACATGTTCATCATATCTACTATATGACTCATGCTTTACCTTTCGATGATCCATGTTCCGAGACCATGTCTGTACATGCTAGGCTCGTCAATATCAACCTTAGCTTCCGCATGAGCAAATCTGGCTTGCTCACGTTGTATACATTCGCAGAATCTAACACACCCGATCATCACATGGTGCTTCGAAACAACGAGCTTTAGCAACGGTGCTTACTAAGGATGAACACTTTAAAACTTGAAATTGTGTGTTTGAGGGATCATCTTATAATGCTACCGTCGTTAACTAAGCAATACAAGATGCATAAAAGGATTAACATCACATGCAATTCATAATATGTGATATGATATGGTCTTTCTTCTTGTGCTTCCGATCTCCATCTTCAAGCACGAACATGATCTCCATCATTACCGGCATTACATCAAGGTCAATGACGCCGCTCCATGGTTGTCGTCCACCAGCTTCAACTATTACAACTACTTTGAACAGACAAGCGGGTCTTAACAGAATTTAAAAATAACCATATGGCTCCTGCCAGTTGCCAACTTACAATAACGAACATTGCATACATCATATATAATCACAATCATGGCCATATCACATAACAGCACACCCCTGCAAAACAAAGTTAGACGCCTCTAATTTCCTTTGCATGTTTTACGTGGTTTGGGGCTTTCAATAAGTGTCGTTCTAACTTACGAACAAGAACCACAACATTGATACTAGTATTGTCAATCACCCGTTGTAAATTGAATCTTAACTATGTTGGGAGAAACAAGCACCCGCAAAGCCACTTATGCAATACAAGTTGCATGTCAAGCGTGGAGCAAGTCTCATGAACGATGTCATGTAAGGTTAGCCCGGGCCGCTTCATCCCACCATCCCGCAAGATGCAAAGTACACAAGAAGCAATCAACCACAAAAGCATCAACGCCCACAATGACCATTGTGTTCTACTCGTGCAACAGATCTACATATAGACACGGCTCTGATACTACTGTAGGGGTTCGTAGCATGGAAAACAAAAAAATTCTACCGCATGCAAACAAACAAGCCAAGATCTATCTACTAGATTGTAGCAACGAGTCAATAGAGGAACTCACCCTCGAAGATTCCAAAGCGGTTAACGAGAGCAGATTCTCGTGGGTGATGTAGTCGTACTCTTGCCGATCTCAAGATCGCGTAGACGATCCTTCCGGCGCTGCGTTCCGGCAGCGCTTCCGCAGTCGGTCACACGTTCGGTACTCGACGAAGACCTTCCTCTCCCTTGTTCCAGCAGGCAACGGAGGTTGTAGCACTCTCCTCGTGATTCCGGCAGCACGACAGCGTGGTACCGGAAGTAGAGGGGAGATCTCGCAGGGCTTCGCCTTAAGCCGGAGCGAGTATGGTGGACTATGAGAGAGTCTTGGTGATCTAGGTTTTAGACACACCAATTAGAAGGGGCTAAACCGGTGGCTAGGGCAATTAGAAGCTCTAACTCGGCGGCTTGGGACAAATCCCTAGGCTGTGGCTAGGGTTTAGGTTTAGAGGTAGGGAACTTGTGTCTAGGAGGGGAGCCCTGCCCCTCCTCTTATAGGTGGAGGGAGGCGCGCCTAGGAAGGGGAGTCCCTCCCCAACTCGGACCCAAGGTGGGCCGGCGGTGGGAGGAGGAACTCCTCCCCCAAGTCGGTTTCAACCTTCCTCCTCTTTTCCTCTTTCCAAATTTAGCCGTTTGACTTTTCAAACTAGCTGTTTGACTTTTCAAACTAGGATTTGAATTAATCCTTTATTTGGTTCAGCGATGACACTTAGTACATGATGCAATCATACCAACTTGATACAACACATTCATGTACCCTTCCCCTCCGGAGTGCCGGACATTCCAGAACATTCTAGAACATTCCCGATGAAAACACCGGAACCATTCCCCAACTCCGAAACGGGACTTTCCTTATATGAATCTTATTCTCCGGACCATTCCGGATCTCCTCGTGATATCCCGGATCCCATCCGAGACTCCGAACAACATTCGGTCTCTTACTCATCATTCCATAACTACTCAACAACATCGAATCCTTAAGTGTGTCTCCCTACGGTTCGTGAATTATGCGGACATGATCGAGACACTTCTCCGATCAATAACCAATAGAGGAATCTGGAAATTCATATGGCTCCCACATATTTCTACGATTACTTTGCGATCGAATGAACCACTTACATACGATACCAATTTCCCTTTGTCTCACGATATTTTACTTATCCGAGGTTATGATCGTCGGTATCTCTGCATACCTAGTTCAACCTCGTTACTGATAAGTACTCTTTTCTCGTTCCCGTGGTATGTGATCCCTTGTGATCCAGTCACATGCTTGCAAGCTAATTGGATGACATTCCACCGAGAGGGCCCAGAGTATATCTATCCGTCATATGGATGGACAAATCCCACTCTTGATCCATGTGTCTCAACCAATACTTTCCGAACACTCAATGCCACCTTTATAGCCACCCTGTTACGGTGTGGTGTTTGATGTCATCAAAGCATCCTTCCGGTAAAGGTGATATTCATGATCTCATGGTCGAAGAAATTAGGTTACTATGTATCAGAAAGCTTATAGCAAATGAACTATATTAAATGACTTGATCTTTATGCTATGCTTAACTATAGGAGTATGTCCATCATATCATTCTCCTAATGATATGACCCTGTTGTTAATAACATCTCTATGTTCATGATCAGGAAACTATGATCATATATTAACCAACAAGCTAGTTTAACAAGAGGCTTTACTAGGGACTCTTTTATGTTTACAAATCACACAAGTATTAATGTTTCCGGTTCTATTTCTTCTGTGGTACTTTGAGTTTTGAACAATAGTTAGCATTTTTGATTAAGTGATTCCCCGGTTTTTGATCTTCCTTTAGCACATACATGCATACAGTAGGCCATGAATTCCTATTTGTGACATCTAACTTAGTACCATCAAACTAAGGGAACTTCGAATTTCCTCTTCTTTCCTTGACTTGCTTGCCAAAGCCAATACTCCTGCATGGAAATTCAATCCCTCACTCTTATGGTTTCCTTAACAATATCAACCGCTTGAGTTCTATCAAAACACTGAAGCAGCCTGGTCGAGGAAGCTTTCTCATGTGCGTAACCAGGACCAGCGGGAATATGTGATCGGTCGACCTTCTCTTCCAATCGCGACGTGGACTCGAACCACAGATCTCCCATCGATCGCGACTTTGATTACGCAGTTCAAGAGGCAACCTCTCTACATCTGCGGGCCAGCCAACTAACTCTTCAAATGAAGAACTGATTACTCCACATCTATGAACCTATCATTCCCCGCCCCGGGATTCCTCTCGAGGTTGACATGGTATGTAAACATTTATCATAAGTATGAAGATATGATAATAACCACTTTATTATTGCCTCTTGGGCATATCTCCAACAGATCATCGGTGGCGAACTTGGGGCTCGACGACGGGGTCTTCAGGTTCCATGTCAACGATCTCGTGGCTCCTTGGTACATCGTTGTCAACTTGCGTCTGTGATCTTGTCGATAATAAGATCTTGGTACTCTAAGACATGCGTGGGCGACGAAGGTCTTGTCGATGTGTCGGGGTCGGTGAACTTGGCATCATACCGATGACCTTGGGTACATGGACACGACAAGAAGTAATATGGGCAGAGCAACAGTAGGGCCGAGTGCACATGCCATCTTCACATCGCCACTCCATCGATCACCTTCAGACACCAAACAAAGAGCACCACACGATGGCTCCACTTGGTTCAGAAAAAGAGAAAACACCCTATGCACCTAGGAGCTTGGCCGATGGTGGCGGGCAGAGGTGAAGAGGTGGCGCGCTGGGCGAGCTTCTGCCGCGGCTGGCCGGGCTTGCAGATGTCGGGGCGGAGGGCAGTGGGGAGGGGCCGTGACGAGGCCAGCGAGGTGCACATGCCGACGGGGACGGCGCTACAGGGGAAGCTCGGCAGCGGGAGAGCAAGCTGCTGCTGCAACGGCACTCCGGTGGGCGGCGGAGGAGCGCCAGGTGAGGCGGCGTCGACTAGCAGGACCCGAGCGGCGGCCTGCTGGTCGGTGGCAACGGGCAGAGCGCGCAGGGAGTGGAGGGTCGTGCGAGGTTCGGTCGGAGAAGAGGGTACTACGGGCGATGGCGGCGAGCTCCGCTCGGTCAGCAACAAGAACGGGCTCCAGAGCTCTGGTCGAAGCAGAGGCGGCCCATGGCGGCAGCCTGCTGACGAGCAGGGAGAGGCGCGACACTGGACGCAGACGAGGCCGGCGGCGAGGAGGCCGCGAGGTCGGCCTGGCTCGGGGTGCACGGGGTGAAGACGAGGAGGGCCCCCTAGTGGCGGTGGTCGCCGAGGGAGGTAGGAGGAGGGATCGATCGGAGGGGAGCGTCGGGTTGGGGAGGGAGGAGTTCGTGGGGAGGCGAGAGATGGTGGGTGGGCCCCTTGGGAAACACGTGCGGGCATGGGCAGGTCGATCAGGGGGAGGCGGTCCCGTAGGTGTCTTGTGTTGGCCGGGTCGGGGCGGGCGTGCTGACGTGAGGATTGGGTCGAGGGAGCGGGGTCGTGGCAGGGTGAGCGCGCGCGAGCTGTGAGGCTGGTGGCGGCAAGGTGGGAGAGGCGGGATTAGGGTTAGGGTTTGGTGGATGTTTGGGGTTGTAGGTGGTTTCCCGGCTGGGCCTTTTGGGCCTGGCCGGTGTCGGCCTCTCCAGGAAAAATAGTTTAGTTTTAACTAGTTTGTTTTAAAAGATTTTGTAAATTGTTTAAGACAAATACAAGATTCGAACGGACCAAGAGGTTTGATGTGAAAATAAAGGAGGGCTAATTTGGAAAACAACATAGTCTTTTGCGAAATAGTTTTAGAAAAATAATATGCATGATGATGTCATGATTATGCACAGAGATACAGACAGGCGATTTCTAGTAGTGGATTTTACCCGGGGTGCTACAATTCGACACCACTAACAATGGATCTCGCCCTCGAGATCCGCCTCCTAGTACAGGGAAGAAAGCCGATGACCTGAATCTTCTCACTTCGTGTAGATCCTCGCGACACCACTAACAAGGGTTCCTTCTTCATCTTGAAATCGGCGACACCACCAACAAAGGCTCGTTGTTCTCGTTCGTCGAGAGAACACTCCAGAGAAACAAAGACGAAGGTAGAGGTATAAAAAAGATAAGGCCACCTCTCACTTCCATGGAAAGAGTACAATTGCATCAATCCGCTATTCCCTGTACAAAAGTGAATGATAAGAGTAGTGGTATGGTCGCGACTCCATCCCGCACTCAAAGCATTACTCTATACATGAATAGAAGAATTTGCAACTATCCTCGAGATTTAGATTGAAGATCTTAACAAATGATATTCGGAAACAAAGGAGTGATGCAGGTTCTTCATCGGACCTGATGCAGATGAAGTCGGCTCATTCAAAAACACCGGAGATACAAAGAAAAATTTTAGTGACTTTTTGGTCCACTAAAATATACACAGAAGAAGATTCGTCAAATAGCGTGAGGGCCGAATGTAGCAACACCATTACAAGGGAAAGGAAGTGAAGCCCTAAAGGTACGAAAGAAACCCATCCACGAGAATTCCTGGACTCGGGAAAAAGATAAGATGGCAGATTCAAAACACGAAGAGATAAGAGGAGAATAGAAGAGGGGTAAGGAGTAAAAGCAGACCTAATCAGATCTATCCAACCGATTTTTTGAAAATAGTTTTGACACTCTACAACGTCCGTTAGCTAGGTTATCCTACAGGCTGGACCATTGGGGTATCGTAACTGCTGAGCTCTGATACCACTCTGTAACACCCTCAGAATCGACCCTATGTAGGTTCCAGCGATCCCCGCCAAACCCGCATAGAAACGATTCAAAGGTGCCCACCAGGCACTTTCGTGCGGGTGGAAAACGAAGTAATATCATTACACAATAGTCTGCGATGGAACCCACAGAACAGATATATACAACAGCGACTCAAAGAGTCAAGAATACAGATATACCACACAAAGATCCAAATCACCTTTAAAACGATACAACGTCCGAGTACGGACAAGATGCAAATTGAGCTAAGAGCCCTGAAGAATAACCAATGGCGTCCATAACCCTGCCCAGGCCAAGCCGGAAGGGTAACCCTGCTAACAACGTCGATCTCAAAACCTGCTTAAACAAAAGGAGTGCCGACAAAGGGCAAAGGAAAAAGAGAGCGGTCAGTACTGAGGCTAGTACACGGCGAGACTAGAATTCGGCGGTCCTCGCCTACATAGGTATGGTGGACTGAAGTGGCAGCGCAGCATGCACTAAACATCCTATAGAGACTCAAAACAACTGACGGCTATCAGATAGGGATAAGAAAGACCTACTCGGATCCAACCTGATCCTAACACCAAACATACCCATCCTGGTATTCCCCCTCGATACCAACCGAGGAAGTCAACCGAGGAACTCACACAGTTGGCAGTTTTATTCATTTCGTTATAGTTGCAGCAATTACTAGTCAGATATAGATAGCATGAGTCATCCTGGTATAGTAAGCAGTGGGCAGTTTTAGGTAACCATTCCATTGTAGTTGTAGTACTTACTAGTCAGATACATATAGCATGAGGCATCCCAAAAACCCAGCAGTTTTTGGCACTTTTATTTAGCCATTCCGTTGTAGTTGCAATACTTACTAGTCAGATTCAATGGTACAACCCAAACCAGCAATTGTTGGCACTTTTAATTAGCCATTCCATTATAGTGAAGCTGATTATTAGACATTATAAAGTCAAATTTATAGCACTACTTTAGTTATAGTTGTCTATGATCGAGATACTGTGCTCCAAGTCGTCCATAACCGTGGACACGGCTTTCAGAAAGTTTTACCCTACAGGGGGGCACAAATAGCAACACATGCACGATCAACCTCGAGAAAAACCAATAAAAACCCAACGAGGCATCACGACAGAGCAATTGCAAGATTCATATAAATTTCAGGGGGCCACCCCACCAAGCTACCCGCGACGAAGTTGGCCGGCTCCGAGATGGACTCAGAGGTTTGTGCCAATGGCTGTAAACGACCTGGAAACCGAAAGTGTGACTGGGCTTGTCGATACCGTGAAAACATTCCACATTTGTTCCTAAACAGTACAGGCGCTCCACGCGCAATCGTAAATAAAGCAGTAAAGCATGGCATAAGTACAGGATAGTAATAAAGCCCCAAACTACTTTGTGGCCCCAAGAAATATATATGACTCAAGCTCTGGCTAGGGGGATTCATGGTCCCACATGCGGATAGTGCGAATATTCAAAGAACAGGTATCAAGTACTCAGGGTCCTACGGGACACAAGTGGACGGTTAAAAACCAAATAACATCTATTGCCCACCTGTGCCTCTGCATTATTTACTTACTTCAATTTTAGTTATTAAACGGTAATTAAAGTCATGATCATCTCCAACATAAAGCATATGTCAGCCTTCCAACAGCTATGGTACTGGACGACACACAACAACACTTGAGCAAGCGACTACGACGCGCAAGTCCAACTATCTACCAAACAACAGGTAATAGGATGTGTCCAAGGCAATATAAGGCTGCAAGGGATATCACGGGCACGAAAACTAGAGCATCGCAACACAGATAGCAATAGATCAACAGGAGGGAATAAATACTATAAAAGTAAGATAGGTAGAAAGGGGGAGATTGCTCGCCTAGAAAACATTGCTGAAGGTTCATCCGAAGATCGAGTTTGACACTCACATCAACTCATTGGCCTAATCCGTGAAGAAGCAAAACACTAGAAAAACACCGGATGCAATATTTAATACTATGGCGGAAGACCGGGCATGATGTATGTATGATGTATGACATGTCAAAGGTGCGATGCAATTAGGTCATATTAAGCGGAACCAGGGTCCCAACGATTATTTAATAGGTTCAAGTTGTTTCGATACCCCGCAATTTAAATGTTGTATTAACAAGGCGAAAACATGGCATCGGTTCACTACACAATTTAAATGGGGCCAATATTAGAATAAATTTGCCCGCATATGGCCTCCATATTTAATTATGAGGTGAATCGGCATAATGCCCCCAACCCACATGATATGTATGCGAGCATGACAATTTAAATGCAACAACATATCTCATTCATAAAATAGGGGTCTCGGAAAAGGGGGTCACACATTAGGGGGGTTCGGGCGATCTTGGGTGCTCGGTCTTCGGGTCCACAGGATCAAGGCTTCGCATTCCGGGAAGGAGATCTTGGGGTACCATCTTGATCATCGGTGGCGAACTTGGGGCTCGACGACGGGGTCTTCAGGTTCCATGTCAGCGATCTCGTGGCTCCTTCTTGGTACATCGTTGTCAACTTGCGTCTGTGATCATGTCGATAAGAAGATCTTGGTACTCTAAGCCATGCGTGGGCGACGAAGGTCTTGTCGATGTGTCGGGGTCGGCGAACTTGGCATCATACCGATGACCTTGGGTACATGGACACGACAAGAAGTAATACGGGCAGAGCAACAGCAGGGCCGAGTGCACATGCCATCTTCAAATCGCCACTCCATCGATCACCTTCAGACACCAAACAAAGAGCACCACACGATGGCTCCACTTGGTTCAGAAAAAGAGAAAACACCCTATGCACCTAGGAGCTTGGCCGATGGTGGCGGGCAGAGGTGAAGAGGTGGAGCGCTGGGCGAGCTTCTGCCGCGGCTGGTCGGGCTTGCAGATGTCGGGGCGGAGGGCAGTGGGGAGGGGCCGCGACGAGGCCAGCGAGGTGCACATGCCGACGGGGACGGCGCTGCAGGGGAAGCTCGGCAGCGGGAGAGCAAGCTACCGCTGCAACGGCACTCCGGTAGGCGGCGGTGGAGCGCCAGGAGAGGCGGCGTCGACTAGAAGGACCCGAGCGGCGGCCTGCTGGTTGGTGGCGACGGGCAGAGCGCGCAGGGAGTGGAGGGTCATGCGAGGTTCGGTCGGAGAAGAGGGAACTACGGGCGATGGCGGCGAGCTCCGCTCGGTCAGCAACAAGAACGGGCTCCAGAGCTCTGGTCGAAGCAGAGACGGCCCATGGCGGCGGCTTGCTGACGAGCAGGGAGAGGCGCGACACTGGACGCAGACGAGGCCGGCGGCGAGGAGGCCGCGAGGTCGGCCTGGCTCAGGGTGAAGACGAGGAGGGTCCCCTGGCGGCGGTGGTCGCCGAGGGAGGTAGGAGGAGGGATCGATCGGAGGGGAGCGTCGGGTTGGGGAGGGAGGAGTTCGTGGGGAGGCGAGAGATGGTGGGTGGGCCCCTTGGGAAACACGTGCGGGCATGGGCAGGTCGATCAGGGGGAGGCGGTCCCGTAGGTGTCTTGTGTTGGCCGGGTCGGGGCGTGCGTGCTGACGTGAGGATTGGGTCGAGGGAGCGGGGTCGTGGCAGGGTGAGCGCACGCGAGCTGTGAGGCTGGCGGCGGCAAGGTGGGAGAGGTGGGATTAGGGTTAGGGTTTGGTGGATGTTTGGGGTTGTAGGTGGTTTCCCGGCTGGGCCTTTTGGGCCTGGCCGGTGTCGGCCTCTCCAGGAAAAATAGTTTAGTTTTAACTAGTTTGTTTTAAAAGATTTTGTAAATTGTTTAAGACAAATACAAGATTCGAACGGACCAAGAGGTTTGATGTGAAAATAAAGGAGGGCTAATTTGGAAAACAACATAGTCTTTTGCGAAATAGTTTTAGAAAAATAATATGCATGATGATGTCATGATTGTGCACAGAGATACAGACAGGCGATTTCTAGTAGTGGATTTTACCCGGGGTGCTATAGACGGCCGTTGCGGTTGAGCGAGTTTCCTAGGGCAGACCGTCTTTTGGGCTGAACACGACGCTGTTGCTGAGCTGGGGCATTTGCATTGGGGGTTGTGGCGATCTTCTTGGGGCACTCATTGGAATATTGATCCTTGGTTCCACTTTCATAGAAAATCACTTGCGACTTTTCCTTTGCCGCAACAGGCACATCATTGCTTCCAGTCCTTGGGGCAGTGTTGGTATTGGTGGCGGCGTTGTTGTTGTTGAACTTGGGTGGTGCATGGTTGAAATTGCTGGAGTTGCCGGGGTTGTTGTGATTTCCTCCGGGGCTTGGATTTCCACGGTTGGGATAGGTCGGACGGTTCATCGGGGGTCTGTTGTTTCTTGGGGCAAATCCTGGAGATGGGTTAGGGCGATACTTTGGTGTCTGGTGGGTTCCTGGTTGATGCATCATGCGACGCTTGCGGTTCTCATTGGCTTGGTTGATCTTTCCTTCCATCTGAATGGCAGAGTCAACTAGTTCTTCAATATCAGCAAAGGGGATATTGACTAACACCGTCTGCATCTCATCGTGCAGACCATTCAGGAATCTCTCTTTCTTCTTGGCTTCGGTGTCGATCTCATCTGGTGCATACCTAGCTAGTGACAAGAATTTGTCACGGTATTCCACTACTGTCATCCTTCCTTGCTTCAGTTCCCTGAATTCATCTCTCATCCTCTTGATTAAACCCGGTGGCACATGGGTTCTGCTGAACTTGACCTTGAATTACTCCAAAGTCATCATCTGACCTCCTGCCATTGCACGAACGCTGTTCCACCATGCTCTTGCATCTCCGGCCAGATAGTGGGTGGCGAACAGAACCTTCTCGTTAGCTTCCACTCCTGCGACTTCCAGATTGTTCTCCATGGTTTGCAGTCAATCATCTGCATCTAGGGGCTCTTCTGACTTAGTGAAAACAGGTGGATTGGTGTTCTGGAAATTCTTGAGCTTAGATCCATGGTTGTCCTGATTACCATGGCCTTGATTGTTTGTGGCCATCTGGGCGATGTGTTGAAGGGTGGCTAGGTTGGCTTGATGTTCGAATCTTTCAGTTTCGTGGTCAGAAACCAACATTTGCAGGATCTGCAACATCGGGTCCGGGGATGAACCACTTCCTCCGCGAGGCATCTGAAGATTGAGATAGATCATGAGAAAAGAGGGAAATTTATAAGGTTCAGGGGTTGTTGAAAAGCTTTTAAAGTTTGACTCATATGTTTCTAGAAACTTGCTTTTCATTCATTCATTCATCCAAAGCACACGATACAAACACACACCACAACAAAGGAAAAAAGATGGTTTTAAGAACCATTATGGAAACTACGATACAGTGGGACCGAATACAACTCACTAACGCTAGTGCTCAAGTGCTACTACTCCTCGGAGTCAGTGTACTCATCATCCTCATCATCATCATCATCATCGATGAAGGCGAAGTCATCCTCATCGGTGAAGGAGTCCATGGCCTAATCCTCCAGAAAGTCATCATCATCGCTGAGAGGAGTAGGGGTCTCCACGAAGGTCTTCCCCTGCATTCTCCCTCTCTTCCAACTGCATGTCTCTTCTCCTCCAAATCCGTGATCCGGTGGCGAAGACGAGCAATGATGCGCTCCTTCTTGTCGAGCTGACGGCGACGAGACTTGCAATCCTTCACTAGCATGGCGAGGGTCTGATCCTTCTTCTTAGCGATGGCGGACTTGTGGTTGGCGTAGGAACGTGCATTGTCCAACTCCTTCTGACGGTCATACATCATGAAGCTGAGGTGGTCCAACTGAGTCTTCAGCTCGGGGTGGTATGGGGCCTCCAGTTGCTGTCACATAACATCACGCCTTGGGTAGAACTCAAAACGGGTACCCTTGATTTTATTGATACTCTGCCCACACAGACTGGCAAGAGCTTCCTGTATGGCCCTGGCAAGTCCATCGAGCCAGTTATTCTCTCTTAAGGTGAACTGAATTCCCTCTGCAGTGGGAGGTTCAATCTTTCCTGGGAGACTTGCAACAACTAGCCACTGCAAATCTTCTCCTTCCTGATCATTGAGCTGAGCTCTGAAGAACTCGAGGGGCGGACGCTCCAGCATCTCCGACAGCTGGTCCAAGTCACGCTCAAGATGAGGTCTCCTCCATTTCCCAACTGATAAAACTTGCTATACTTCACGTCCATATATAAGAATATAGGATGAGTAAGTTAGTAGATTGATCAAGTGTGTCAAATTTTATGTATTTTGCAAGAATTTTTTTAGGAACATGAATTTTCATGAAAGAATCAAAGTGATAAGAATGGGAATAAGTTTTTGTAAATACTCCCTTCCTTTGGTTTTGAAACTAAGTTTTTGATTCAAACGTCCATTCTAACTAGGGTCTCCTATGGTCAGGATGGCTCTGATACCAACTTGTCAACACCCGGATTTTTAATCACATATGCCTGTTATGTCATACATCGCAATCCCAGGATTACCATTTTTGCGAGACATAACAGATTTGGATATCACAGTACATCATCCATTACAAACCATACATAAGGTCTTACACAAATAAGGATCTCATGATCCAGTTCTTAATACAATTCAAGCAGCGGAATAACGTAAAGATAACGATAGCGAAGGCAAAGCTCCATCTTCATGGTCACAGGCAATGCTGGCGATGGGAGATGATCCTAGTTGTCGTAACCTTCCTGCGGTTTGTCATCCTGATACTCCTCTTCATAGTCTGGCTACGAGAATAGCCAGGGACAAAGCCATGAGTACTCTTTAAGTACTCGCAAACTAATACTAACAAGTTAAGGGGGTTTTGTAGCAGGATGCTAAGCTCTAGGGTTGTTTTGCAAAAATCCAGATTTACCTCTACTAAGTTCAGAAGGAAAGAAAACTAGTTGAAAGTTTTATAACACCTAAGTGGGAACTTGAATTTCATATCACAACTCTGTTGTGGTCAAGTCAAAGTCATAAGTCATTTTGAAAACATCTGACGATAGAACAGTATGGCCACTCCAACTGTCCATAACTGCGGACGCGGCTATTCGAATAGTTTGACACTCTGCAGAGATTGTACACTTTCACCATAATATTCGATACATCCGTCAGGAACAATCCTGAATTCACCATACTCAGTATGCGGATAATCAATCCTAACCTTTCCATTACACGCCCTAGTATAGGAACCTCTCCTGTGAGTTTGGCCTCCCAACCATGACCAACTGTCATCTTGGGTACTGCACAGGTGGACAATCTTCACAAGGTAGCCTCAGCTCAGACCTTGGCTGCGAGGGAACCCATACTAAGGTATATAAATTTCCAGTCAAGCCCAACCCAATTTTCGGGTATTGTGGTTGTACGGTAAAAATTGAAATGGTATCGCATCCAGACAACCATCAGTTTTATAAAGGGCTAAGTCTCATGCCTCAACATTTTCATCGTCCAAAATCATCTGGTGTTCGGAAACACATGTCAAAACATTTCAGTAGAATGACTCATCATTCTAAGGTTTTCATAACCATTTTCACCAAGTATTCCCATCTAAAGTTGATCAAGTTTTATGCTTAGCACTAGCATCTACAAGTGGGGGTAAATACTAATGAGAGGTGGTAAACAAGTGGGGATTTACTAATTTCAATCTCATGCCTTAGGATGACATCAAGATTATCTAAGTTAGGCCAAATTTTATGCTCTTTATGCTACCTTCCAATATCCTCCTAATATCTACAATTACCTAAGTAAACTCTAAGTGAAAGCTTTGATGAAGAATTAAAATACTTAAGCTTGCCAGAAAACTACGATTGGGTATCAAGTGGGTGTAATCACATATGCTTAAGGCATATAGTTGGCATAGTAACAAGCAAGTTGTAGCTTGCTAAGATATCAGTATAAACTTGCTGAGTTGCAAGTGTTAGCTTGCAAATATTGGCTTGCCTTGTGCAGAGCAGTGGTTGAAGTTCTCCTCGGCTTCTTCCTCGTAGTATCCTCCTTCCTCCTCGTATCCTTGGTCGGTACTAGCGTCTATAAATAAATACGAGGTACACAATCACCAAACAATATTTAACTATTTCTAATAATCACACAAAGGTTCATACTAGATGATCTAGCATCATCACTAACATTACAAGATTAAAGCACTTGTCTTATTTAATTTATTTTAGAAAAGTAATTTCTACTTATTGAAAAACTACGTAAGATTTAATATTCTTCAACTCAAACATGGGATCATGTTGACACATGTCATCACCACATATTTCAGTACATGGAAATGTGATTTAAAGTGGTGTCACAATTTAATAAGGTTTAACCTTTTTATTTTATTTAAATAAAGTGACTAGAATTGCCTATGTGGCATTCCTTTATTGCTTGAACATTATTTCTCCAAGTAAACCCATATGTTTATATATATTCTGAAAGGTATGATCAAATGTGATTTTTGAGAGTTGGAATCAACTCAAAATCTCTTATGGTAGAATTTTGAAAAATGTTTGAATGCAGAAAAACTTCTGCCTTGTTATTTTTATCATGGTTGATCTACAAATCCAAATGGTTTGAATCCAACGGGATTGGATTAAGCTTTCCAGTACCTTTCTAACAAAATTGGTTTCATGCATTTTGGTTCAGGGAATCGAGCTGGGTTGATTTTTGAATCTAGGTACAGAACTATGTTTGAAATTAAATGAATAAAAGTAAATTTGAATTGTTGGGTCGCGCGCGATGTTTTATTGGGCTAGCCCACTACACACAGCGCATACACGGGCTGGTTAAGTGGCTGTCCCCACGCGTCAGTGAGACGGGGAGGGGCGAAGCGGTACGGGGCAATGTGGACCGTGGGATCTCGTTCTAATCTAACGGTTCTGGTTCATCGTCCACGTCGGGCAGCGCCGGCGAGATAGAACCCTAGCGCGGCAGGTGGGGGTCGTGGGAGGCTCACCGGGTTCAGGCGAGGGTCGGCGACGAGGGCGAATGACAAAGTCGACGACGGCGGTTCTCCTGGTGCCGGCAGCTTCTCCTTGGGCGGCTCCAATCGACGGCTCCCTTCTTCTCCAGCAGTGGCGGGCTCCGGCCAAATTCCGGCGTTGCACTGCTCGCCTTGCTCCGGGAGTGAGGTGGGATGGTTCTGAGGGAGAGGGGAGTGAGATGGTGTGGAGGAATCGAGCTGGAGAGGCCTCCTTTTATAGGATAGCGAGAGGGGCAGCACGGCGTGGGCTGAGGTCGTCGGAGGCGACGGTACATGCGGCTATCGGCGTGGCTAAGGCTAGGGGACGGTGCGCGGTCTCCTGGCGATCGTTGCTAGCTTAAAGGCGAGGCGTAGGGCGGTGGGATTTGGTCTGGATCGCGCGGTGCTCTACGCGGTACCGACGATGAACTTCCCGGCGTGCGGCGGCTACGGGGTATGGTCGAGGAAACGAGGATGTCTAGTGGTCTCCTGGGACAGTGGGGTTCATGCTGGCGGGCGGCAAGGGCTCGAGGTGGTCGGGTTGAGTGGGAATGGCGCATGCACGGTGGTGCGCGTCAGCATGGTCGACAGCGGCGCGCGCACGGTGTTTCCGGTGGTTCCTGTCTCTCTCTTCGAGCTAGGGCTGGTCTAGAGAGGGCGGTGAGGCATGGACAGCATGCCAGACAAGGTTGGTACAACTAGTTCTTCCTCTAGCCTGCTGTCCACACTGGGGTGGCATGGTGAGACTCGTCCTGCTCATCATTGATGGCAATGGCAAGCTCACAGTGGTGCTAGAGGTTACTAACTAGGTTAGATGATCTACTAAATGTTTGTTGCAACCAGAGAGGGAACAATGTTGGCCAATTTTACTGCTGCAAATAGTGTTTGATGTTTGTTTGATTTGTATCTGCAAGGTGTTTGATGAAATGGTCGCAAGAACTTTGAATTTGAATTTTGGATTCAAACTTGGTGGGTTTGCTAGGCACATGCTAGGGAGTGTCTGGTTAGTTGGATTAGTAAGGGGCACTGGTTTGGTTGGGTTTTGAAAATGGATGATCTTCACATATGATAAAGATTTAATTTTGAATTGTCATTTGAATGAGGTTGCCAAATGTTTCTGTAAGTTTGAAAGGTGGGCTTTGATTCACTTTTACTTTTTCTAGCAAGGAGTGAAAAGAATTGGGAAAGTTTATATTTGAAATCTTAAACTAGAAACACTCAAAGTGACCTAGTAAGCAAGATTGTCAAAAATGACCATTTGCTTTATTTGATTTGTTTCTGCATGGAAATGTTTTAGATGATGTTATCTTTAAACCATTTCTTGCTATTTAGATTAATCACACAAGTCCATTTATGCATTTATTAAATCATCTCATTCACACATGCATTCATATGATTTTAATTAATCAAAGTTTTTGTTAACCCTAATTTTAGTGATTAGAGTTTGATGATCATTGTTTTATATTTTTGGGATGTTACACCTTCTTGGTACGATTAGGACCGAGGCTCGGGCTTGGGCTGCGGCCGGTGCGATTGATCTTCGTGCCTTGTTGCCGCCGGCCTAGTAGACCTAGGGGTTGAGTTGTACGGGGTGTCGGCTCTCCTGAGCCTGTACATATCTGTTGTACAGAACTCTCTTTTTCTATCAATAAATCGAAATGCAAAGCTTTTTGCGTTTTCGCGAAATCTTCAGATAAGAGTACCTTGTTCATTTTTTTCACATTGTATTATCGTTGATGATTGTGAGTATTTTCCAACATGGGAAGTAGCATTTGTGTGACTGAAGGACCGCTAAAATCTTCTTTGATTTACTATTGCCACAAATACTCTTTTTGCTACAAATACTCAATGTACATCAGCAATAGTAATGCTTTGTTTGCTACCGCTTACCAGTACAGCCATGCCTACACTATTTAAGGGATCTGCTATATTTTTGTTAATTGTTTGTTGTTGTTGTTATATCTTCCAGGAATTTACATGAACAATGGTTACTTGATGATATCGTGCAATGGTGGTCTGAACCAAATGCTCGCTTCTGTAAGATATTATAAAAAATAAATGTTTAGTGGGTACTTCTCCACTCGGATAGAAGAGGGCCAGCAACATTTTTGAGACAAGCAATCTTTGTTCAGAATAGGTACTTCACTGCTACCTTCTGCAGGCTAATACTAGATCAAGTCATATAATATGGGCCTGTTCTTAGTGAGTGGATATAATATGGGTACTGCTATATGGAAATTGGCATGTTTGTACAAACTGGTTTGGCCGTTGGGTTTACATTGTAGGTAACGGTGGAACCTTTTTCTTTAGCAAGGTTTTTTTACTTTGTCATGTAAGTTTCTATTTGAAAGCCTCTTTTTCTAATGTATGAAAGCCTTGGTTTGAACTATCAAGTATGTGTACCAAGACTAACATTTATGTTCGATGCACAAACACATATATATTTGCATCTCCATTTAAATTTGTAGCTTTCAATACCCAGTCTTAGATTGAGGAGATCCAAAATGTTCTTGGTTTACCATTCCTAAATCTAATCAATCATATGTGTCGCATTCTTACTGATATTTTATATATTTGTTAACTAAATATAAAGCATTAACTTTTGCATTCAAAATATTTGTGAATCCCTTGCTGCAAAATATTTTGAAGAACATTTGGTAGTTTTATCGTTTATAGTTTCTCAATTTCCTAGGATATGGTTATATAGGAATAGGACCACAGTGAGTTTAACCAATCAAAATTAAAAAGCAAGATGGGTCATGACTTGATCCTTGGGTGCCTAACTAACCTATTTTACTATCCATCTATTACTGATTTGGATGAAATTGTTAGGTTATCAATTAGTATCATGTCTCTATCTACTATAAATATTATTTGTGTTCTGAGACCATATGATATCAAGGCAATAGACCACCTGTTTGTTGGTCGTTGGTGCTTCTTGCACGTTATTGCCTGCTACTTGTCTCTCTTATAATTTTTCATAATTTTGATTTTCCCCTTTATTGCAGAAATAGAGTTTGGGTCAATGGTGTGTTCTCTACTGGTGGATCAGTGATTGAAGAGGGATTTATATTTTCAGACAAGAAAAAAATTTCATTCCAAAATTGAGGGGGCTTATTCTATTCCAAACCTGTAGTCAATTATTGCTGCTTCACATGGGGTTCTGTAGGCTTTATTTTCTCCCTTTAATATTCATTAATGATAATTACCTTCAACATATAGGCTTTAGAACTTAATTACCATCAGGTATATAATATGAGGCATTTGTTTCATGCAGGTTCATGGAGAGCATCTGATGGATATATGCCCATATCTTTGGAAATGGAAATGGACATCATCTATCCCAATCGTAAGGTAATGATTTAAAGGTCAAATGTCTCAAGTTTGGTCATTGTTTTGGTATATGCTTTCCAGGCATAGTCCTGTGTCGATTGAAAGTATAGTCTTTTTTGGTATTTTTGACTCGGCTGAAATCTTTAAACAATGAAAAGTCATCTCAGGTTTTCTTAACCAGTCTCACACCGAAAATGCTTGGTATGCTGTTTTTTCTTTGTTCAGTGCAATGTATTATAAGGATATTGCAGCTGCACTGTGTATCCTTTCTGTTTTTGCCGTGTAATGGTCAGGTAATTGTGAACTCCTAGACAGCCTTGTGATGCACATGGTGGTACGTACTGCAGTGGGCTGCTGTTGCAGTATCAACCACCATCTTCATGACAATCGCAAGGCAAAAGGATTAGTGAAATTGCTTGGCTAATATAGTCTTTTTTTCTTCAAAAAACTAGCCTGGCAGGGTACATTGAGCGAGATTCTCAAAATATTGATTTATAGTGTAAGTCCTTTCAGAGTGATTCCTTCATATTGTATAAAATTTTGAAATGGAAACATGGTTGTAAGTTGAGTTTAATTGTTTGGCATCTTCTCATGGCTTTCACGACCTTGGGCTCCTCATATATGATTTTTATCCACGGTCCAACAGTTTCGAAGGCAGATAGATAATGCTCTGCATTTACTAGGTTTGTGTTCATTTAACCTTTATTTCACTTGAAACTTGGAACTGGTTTGTTGGTGCTTTATTTATGACAGTAATAGATGTAGTACCTTCGGATGAGAAACATTCTTAACTAATAAACGTTCGGTTTGGGCATGGTAATGTCCTAAGAAAAGTCAAAATTCTCATTTCTCTGTCTTTTTGGCTTTGATAGAAGATATCAGTGCATTTAAAACTTCTATGGCGCTGAAATTTTGATAGAGTTGATATCAGGTTGCATCTTAATAATATGGTTTTATTCAAACTATCAACATTCTTTTATCATTGCGTCTTTTGGCTTGGCTTAAAAGACGGAGCTTATGTTACAGCCAGTGCCACCCTCACTTCCTGTCGTAAGCTTGTTCATCTTGTATATTAACTGAGATATATAAAAAAACCTGTAGCATGCACTAGAGGCAGAATATAAGCTGGCGTAGTACAATTTGTTCCTTGGCCAAAGGCAGCAGGCATACTAGCATGCCCAGAATTTGAAGTGTTGAAGTTACATTTCCCTTTTCTTATCAGTGAGCATTTAGATTATTTATTATTTATTAATCTCAATCGATTAGTAGGAAAATAGTTGATAGGGCGATTTTTGTCAAGCAATCCAAGAAAAACTTGCAACCGCTATTGTGATTAACCAGATTTGTTGTGTATACGGTGATGTCGCCAAAACCAGATTTGCTGAGGACCCTCAAGAGTAAGAATCATGGATGTTATGGTTGTAGCGCTCGCGCCACTGCAGCCTGGTGCATGTGAATTTTTTTATCACATGAGAGCCTCCTATTGGGTCTTCATGGTTGGCGTGGAGGAGCAAGGCCGATGGTGCGGGGAAGGAGCAGAGAGGCCGGAGATGTTGAGAGGGTGGCATACAGGGGCGATGCTAGAAAGAAGAAGCGGGGCAGCACTCCTCCACCAATAGAGATCGTGGCCGAATCAGAGCACACAACCGTCTCCTTACACCTGCATCTTCCATGTGAGTTCCTTCTTTTGATTCCCTGATTTAGTTTTTGTCCTTTTCATCTGAGGCTTGGGTTGTGGCATGTAGATTCTTACTTTGATTTAGTACTATTTTCTCCAGGGTTTTATATGTGGCCTGTAAATTCTAACACCGATGGGGGAGAGAGGTCGTCGTAGGAGACGACAACGACAACAGTGGTCAAATCGGAGCACACCATCATCATATCGTTTCAGTATGAGTTCAGATGCTTATTGCTACATTTCCTTTTTTTTAATTAAAGATGCCTATGTGTCTTTTTTTACTTGCATTAATTCCATTCACCCAATCGGTCCATGAGCCATCAGTATGCATGTTTCTGAATGTGAGTCTCCACAGTTCTACTAGATTTGAGTTGCACGGCTCCTGTTTTACTCCTTTTTCAAAGTGTGAGTCTTCAAAGTATATCTAAATATCTCTTTTTTCAGTATGAGTACAAACCATGACGCTTTCCCTGCTTTGTATTTAATATAGCATAGCGTTCGTGCTTATGGAGTAATCTATCTTTTTTTCAAAACATGTGAATCTTCTCTATCTTATTATATCTGAGTTCCAATGCTCTTGTTCTACCATTTTTCTGGGTCAATTAATTTGGAACAAAGGGAGTATATGACAACTTCCATGTTTAGAGAGTTATGCATTTTTATTGCAACCTAGGGTATTCTTGTGATAGAGCTAAGAACAATTTTTAGGTTTACACGTCCTATTTGATAAAAGAACTTCAAATATTGTACCTACTTTTTGAAATAACTGAACTTGCTCACTATTTCCGTTGCCTACCATACTGAATCTAGCTGTTTGGATGTACTTTTTCAGGCACATTAAGAGAGATATAAAAAATACGCAGGAGACTACCAGTTCATGCAAGTCTAATATTCTCTCATAGAGATACCGAGTGAAAAAGCAAGTTATTATAATTTATTTGGAGACTTCCTATTTTGTTTTGCTCTCTGAGTGGTTAATCATTTCATATGTCCTTGTTTAAGTTCGAATTGTATATCGCTATCCTAATGCTTGTTCTTATTCCAGTTGTGTGCACATGAATGATTTAGATTACGAATATAATTATTTCATAGAACACCAACTTTGTTTGCTGGTAGCCTGGTAAGCGAAAGTCCCTCTTCCCTTTCAATTATGCCTCCTTGTGTGAGTTGCTTCTGATTCGTTCACTCCATTTGAATATTTCTGTTTTTATAGCTAGGCAGTAGCCTTTTAGCTGACTTGTCTGAACATTAGGTAGTTCTGACCATTTAGAGCTGCTCAAGATTTAGGTAAGGGGAATACGACCATAATTATAGGGTGTGACCAATCAAAAAAAAGTTTGAGCCATCATTTGATCATTGAGTGTATATAACTGATGATCTGGATGGAACAGCTAGCCTATCATGTCTGACTATAAAAATATTGTTTGTGTTATGCAGTCATATGATCGTAGGGTAATAGACCATTTGTTACTACTCTGTGGCCCTGCCTGCATTGTAATACCTGCTACTTATCTATTTCCTAATTTGTATCTTGAAGAAGTCAACAGTGAGAATGAAGCATTGGAAGTTGTTCATGAACAAAAATGAGACTGACTGACGGGCTGAAGGAAGCAATGGCTTCAACAGCTAAGCAGTTTGAAAATTGAATTGGATCATCGTAATCTTGAAGTTGACAAGTGCAAGTAGGAGCTTAGAGAGCTTTCAGCCAAGTGTCTACATGATAAATCTGCTCTTGAGGTTGAGACTGGAGTGCTTCAGGCAATCATCACGAATTACGGAGGTGAGCTTGCAACATTGTCACAGGAGAAGTTGCAGCTGGGGTGTCGCATTAAAGAGCTTGAACAGGCAGCATGCAACCTAGATAATACAGCTTCTGAGATGGTGAAGCTGCAAGAGTGATAAATAATACAAAAGCAGAATTAGAAGAAGTTTCACTCGAGAAAGCAGAATTAAAAGAAGTTTCACTCGAGGAAGCAGAAACCATCTTGCCCGGGTTTCTGAGCTCGAGGAAGTGGTGGAGAAGAACCTTAAGATTTGTGAGATTGCCGAGGGGAAGCGCGAGGAAATCAGGCAGCTGGGCTTATCCCTTGATCACTACCGCAACGGGTACCAGCAGATGTGCGAGATACTCATCATGGAAGGAGACCATTGGTGATGATGGCATCCTGATTAAGTGCATCCTTCTTGCCTTCCAAAGATACAATGAAAATGAAATATACTCTTTTGCATAAGGTCAATTCAGTTGCTATTCACAAAAAATGGTCAATTTACTTGCTTCAAATTGATAATCCGATATGCGAACGCAGGTCAACTAACTCTGGGCTGCCAAGTGGCGGACCCAACAGGTTTTAGTCTACGTGTGAATGCTTCATGAATTCTGTGGTTAATGAATATTAATCATGAATAAAACTTATGGCTAAAAAGAAGGCAAGCATTATCTTTGTAAATGACATTAATCTGAGCGAGCTTACAAAGCGTGAGCCGAGTTCTCAGAGCAATATCTTTGTCGTTTCCATACCTACGATCATGAATAGTAAAACTTTATGGTTAAATTACGGTCTCGCTTTCAGTCTCGGCGCCAGCGGCGCACCAGGTCATCTAGTAACATAAACAGTGGCAAAGTTCAGTAAGCAAGTAGCAACAACTAATATGATCATTACCTAAGGGCATATCTAACCCAATCGGTTAGAGGAGTAAACTGTTCAAAATCGGTTAGAGGAGTAACCGATAGCAGTTTCTAACCGATCTCCTAAAATTAGCGGAGTAAATCAAACGATTACCTCCAAGTCCGATCAAATTCGACCGAATTCAAACCATTTGGGCATCAGTTAGGCCATATGTTGGTGGTCGCCGAAGACGGAGGAGAGCACGCGCGAAAGAGGGGAATCTTTTACTCATCAGTGCAGCCGATAAGTAAATATAGGAGTCGGCCGCACCGATGAGTAAATTTTTTACTCCTCTAACGCCGTTTGGGCATCGGTTAGGGCATCTCTAACCAATCCCCTAAAATCGTCTAGAGGAGTAAAAATCTGGAGGTGTTGCACCTAACCGATCCCTAAAACGGTTAGAGGGGTATATTTTTACTCATCGGAGGAGTAAACCGAGCGGCGAATTCTAAATTTACTCCTCGGCTACCAATTCCAAGAAAAACTCATGCCTCCCAACCTCCACCTCCCGCTGGCACCGATGTCACCGACTCTGCTCGAAATCGATGCATAGCTCTCCGCGCACCTTCTCTGACCATCCCTGGTGTCTCCAACACCCTGACACCGCCACAATCAGAGATATCCGCCACGATCGCGGGTCAGAAAAGGTTGGGGGCCAACAACATGGTCCGTCTGGCTGGCACGGCCATCAAGGCCTCTAGAAAGGCCGCCGGCAAGCATGTGGATGATCCTGAGGTGGTGTTGCATCCTCCCCTTGCTCATGTGGCCGACCGGAGGCAGAGCAAGCCGAATTCGGCCAAAGTGGATCTCACGGAGGAGGCGACCAATAAGAAGATGAAAAAGGACACTACAGAGCTTCCAAAGGCTACACTAGCCCCTTCGACACGCAAGACCTCGCCGATGAACCCTCCCCTAGGCCAGACACCGCGGGCAGCCGTCATCAACATTGACGAGCGCGAGGTGTTCGATGGATCGTCGGCAAGGTAGAAAATTTATTTTTCTCCTCGCCTCTCATTGGTTGGAGATTTGTAGACACACGGTGATATTGTTTTGATGATATGTAGTACGGTGGAGGAGGATGTGGCCGGCTTCATGACACAATTGGAGAGAAGCCATGCCACCAGGATCGATGACCTCCACTTTGACGATGATGACGTTGAGTTCACCACCGAGCAAGGAGAGGCCGACGAGGAAGATGTTGAGGTCACCACCAAGCAAGGAGAGGTGGAGGAGACATACACAAGCACAGAGAAGACAAAAGCCACCAACTATATCGAGTAAGAAGACGTTGCATTGTGCTATGCTTGGATGAATGTATCACTTGATGCATCGGTTGGCACCGACCAATCGAAGGACAAGTTTTCGGCTCGTATCGAGGACTACTATGTAGGGGTTCATAGCATGGAAAACAAAAAATTCTACCGCATAAACACACACAAGCCAAGATCTATCTACTAGATTGTAGCAAAGAGTCGATAGTGTACTAACCCTTGAAGATTCCAAAGTGGTTAACGAGATCGGATTCTCGTGGGTGATGTAGTCATTCACTTTCCGATCTCAAGATCGCGTAGATGATCCTTCTGGCGCCGCATTCTGGCAGCGCTCCTGCAGTCGGTCACACGTTCGGTACTCGATGAAGACCTTCCTCTCCCTTGTTCCAGCAGGAAGCGGAGGTTGTAGATCTCTCCTCGCAATTTCGGTAGCACGACAACATGGTGGCGGAAGTAGAGGAGAAATCTCCCAGGGCTTCTGATACGTCATAAACGTATCCATAATTTTTGATGCTCCATGCTTGTTTTGTATCAACTTTCTTATGTTTTTTCTACACTTTGAGGTATTTTTATACATTTTCTGGAACTAACATATTGACAAGATGCCGTAGTGCTAGTTGCCTGTTTTTTGATGTTTTTGGTTTTAGAAAAGCTAGTAAGGAAATATTCTCGGAATTGGACGGGACAAAAGCCAAAGTAAATATTTCACCGGAGCGAAGACGAAGTCCAAAGGGCAGCCAAAGTGGGGCCACAAGGTGGCCACACCTGGCACGACCACCCCCTAGGGCGCGCCGCTCCATGGTGTGGGCCCCTCGGGCGCCCACCAACCTTTCCCCTTTGCCTATTTGAGCACCCCGATGCAGAAACCCTAAGCACCCGATCAGATCTCCAAGAAACAGTCTGTAGCCACCGCCACCATCGTCCCTAGATTGAGGGGATACGAAGCTCTTCCCGGCACCTTGCTGGAGGGGAGAGATCATCCCGGAGGCCTTCTTCATCACCATGCCAGTCTCTGGGGTGATGCGTGAGTAGTAGACCCTTGCACTATGGGTCCATACAATAGCTACATGGTTGTTTATCCTCCTTTATGCTATCATGTTTAGATCTTGTGAGCTCCGTTCATGATCAAGATCATCTATTTGTAATACTACATGTTGTGTTTATGGGGATCCGATGGATATTGAGATACTATGTCAGATTGATTATTGATTCTAGCATGTCTCTGTTATTTGTGATCTTGCATGCTCTCCGTTGCTAGTAGATACCTTGGCCAAGTAGATGCTTGTAACTCCAAGAGTATTTATGCTCGATAGTGGGTTCAAGCCTGTAGTAATCTGGGAGAGTGACACAAACTTCTAAGGTTGTAGATGTACTGTTGCTCTAGAGAGAAAACAACAATTATTTGTCCATGGGGCAATTGTATTGTTTACTTTACACACTTTGCTTAATGCAATTATCCGTTGCCTGCAACTTAATACTGGAAGGGGTTCAGATGATAACCTGAAGGTGGATTATTAGTAATAGATGCAGTTAGATTACGGTCTATGTATTATGTTGTAATGCCCAATCAAATCTCATAGGAGTCAAGATGTCTAGTATATGCATTGTTATGCCTTCTCAATCTGTCAATTGCCCCACTGTAATTTGTTCACCCAACATGCTATCTATCTTATGGAGAACACCTCTAGTGAACTGTGGACCCTGGTCCATTCCTTATCATTGATATACCATTTACCGTTACTGTTTACTTTCTACAAGCAACTATTATCTTCCACACTATACGTTTAATCCTTTGTTTTCAGCAAACCGGTGAGATTGACAACCTCACTGTAAGTTGGGGCAAAGTATTGTGGATTGTGTTGTGCAGGTTCCAAGTTGTTAGAAACACCTTGGAGTTGTTTCCTTACTCCTACTGGTTTGATAACCCTGGTTTCATAACTGAGGGAAACTTCCTGTTGTGCTCATCATACCTTCCTTTTTGGGTTCCCAACGAGATCTACATATCTGAGCCATCAAGCACTTTTCTGGCGCCGTTGCCGGGGATATAAGGACAGCTCAATCTCTTGCTCCTCGTCAGTCACTTTTCAGGGAGAAAGAAGATTCTCGCAAGGATTGAATTTTTCTTGAAAAAATCTATTGGATTCTGCTGCTGGAGGTACCTTTATGACCATTACTTTGGGTGCTGCAACAAAGCTCCTTGATAATATGATGGTTAACCATTCTGAATGGCACATTGAGAGAGCTCCACAAGGTAAGAAGGTAAATTCTGTTGAAGAAACCTCCTCCTTGAGTGATAAAATTAATGTTATTATGTCTATGCTTGTTAATGGAAAAGCTCATATTGATTCAAGTAATGTTCCTTTAGCCTCTTTGGTTGCTCAAGAAAACCAAGTTGATGTGAACTTCATTAGAAATAATAATTTTGGAAAAAAATGCTTATGGTAATTATAGGCCATACCCTCCTAATAATAGCAATAGTTATCATGGTAAATCTGGAATGCTAGTGAAGAAAGGATTATGGAAGTTGAAATATCCACTAAAAACTTCATGCAAATGCAATATGAGCAAAATAAATTATTCACTAAAACCATGGAGGAACAATCTACTATTTTGAAAAATATTAGTCATCAACTTGAGAATTTAAATAGGGAAATTCCTGGTTTGCAATCCAAAATTTCACTAAAAAATATTTCATCTTTGTCTGAAGCACAATCTTCTTTGATTAATAAAATGGCTGCTAAACCTGAAACCATGGAAAATCCCTTTGCTGCTACTAATGCCATACAAGTTAGAATTGATGAAAATGTTAGAATGTTAGCAGAATTGCATGCTAGGTGGGAAAGAGAAGATGAAATTTCTATAAATAGTAGTATTTGTACTATTAACATCACCAATGTTGATGCTAGAAAACCACCTAAAGGCCCCATTCCTTTTCCCAATAAAAATGCTGAAATTCTTCAAAATATGGGGAAAAATAATTCTACTACCTTGGATGCTAATGTTGATTTTGATCTTGATGGTTGAAATATTTCTGAAGTAATTATGTTCCTACAAAAGCTTGCTATAAGTCCTAATGCTAGTGCTATGAATATGGCTTTCGCAAAACACATTACAGATGCTCTCATGAAAATTAAGGAAGAAAAATTGAAACATAAATCTTCTATTCCTAGGAAATTATAAGATGGTTGGGAACCCATCATTAATATGAAAGTGAATGATTTTGATCTCAAAGCTTTATGTGACCTTGGTTCTAGTGTCTCTATTATGCCTAGAAAAATTTATGAAATGCTTGATTTGCCACCATTGGAAGATTGTTATTTGGATGTCCATCTTGATGATAATGCTAAAACTAAACTTATGGGGAGAATTAATGATGTTGTTATAATGGTTAACAATGCCTTTTTCCCAGTTGATTTCTATTTTTTGGATGTTGAATACAATGCTTCTTGTCATATTAATTTGGGAAGACCTTTTCTTAGAACTGTTGGTGCCATTATTGATATGAAGGAAGGCACCATTAAATATCAATTCCCATTAAAGAAAGGTATAGAACACTTACCTAGAAAGATAGAGAAGGTACCTTTTTATTCTCCTACTAAAAAAAAAGTTAATCTTAATGCTTCTTCATTTGAAAATACTTGATTCTTGCTTCCTATGCCTAGCTGAAAGGCGTTAAAGAAAAGCACTATTGGGAGATAACCCAAATTTATTTCAGTAAGTTTGTCTTTTGTTGAGTCTTGAAAGTTGTTGCCTCTGTAATAACCTCTCCTTATCCTTTTTGTGTGGTTTTTGTGCCAAGAATAACCTCTAATGACTAATATTTGGGGAAGTTGCTGTCCTGAAACAGAATTTTGTGCTTCACTGTAAAAATTCGTGAAAAGTCCCAGTACATAAGATTGAGTTGTAATTTTCTCAGAATATGCCCCAGGTTATTATCCAAATTTCGTTAGTTTAACCCTTTTTGATTTGAGCAACAGAAGGTCTTCGAATAAATCGGTTTTTACCTGCTGGTCTGTTTTGACAGATTTCTACCATTATTTGCATTTGCCTCTTAATCGGTTTCTTTTGAGTTCTCTTTGATCACTTGAGCATTTAAAATAAGTTGCTATCGTATCTTGTGTTTTAATAAAAGTTTAACTTGTGTTGAAACTATACCCAAAGGCTTATTATCTTGAATACACTAATGTTGCTAATGAAGATTGTGTGAAGTTTTGTATGAAGGAAATTTTCAAGTGTAGGGTAAGAATGATGTTATAAGTTGAAGAATGGACAAAAGCTCAATCTTGGGGATGCCACCCCGTGTCACCCCAAGAAATATTCTAGAGGTACAAGCGTCAAAGCTTGGGGATGCCCAAGGCATCCCCTTCTTCATCAATAAAAATCTTAGGTTTTCTTTCAAAACACTTTATTTTGCTTCATGCACTATTGTGTTTTTCTTGGAGCGTATTAGTTTTTGTTTTTAGTTTTATTTTGTTTGGTTTGCTGCAATAATTTGGACCCATGCATTCTCATTTTTTTTCAAATAAGTTGATTGGTGTTGGAAAACAATAGAAAAGCTTCATGCTATTAGTGGTACAAAAAGGAGTTTGTTTTGACTGTGGCATAGACTTTATCATGTCATGTTAGATGTTGCTTTGACCTTATGCTTAGTAATTATTGTTATAGCATGACTTGTTCAAAATAATTGAGATTTCTTAATGTGCCTTGAAAGAATCATGTGTTGTTTTAGCTTACAAAAATCATAATATTGTGGTATTCTCCTTTGATGCTTTATTTGGGTTGACTTGGTACATGCTTACACCATGTTATGACTATGAACCAGTCACCCTAGCCTCTATGATCATTTAGTTTTTTACTTGTGATATCACTTGATGCTTTGATTAATAATGTTTTGTCGCTTTGCATGATTATGGACATTATTGCTCTCTTAGTTGGTCGCTCCCAGTCTTTTGCTAGCCTCCACTTGTACTAAGTATGAGCTCTACTCGTGCATCTAACTCCCAATAAACCAAGTTATTCCAAAGAGTCCACTATAAATTCCTATGCATGGTGTGTTACACCATTCTAAGTATATCCATGGTTTTATCTACCTTCCAAATTAAAATTTTGTTATGTGAAAATTAGTGATTAAAGCTCTCACAAACTTGATGGCACACTTTATTTCTTGCACTTAATAAACTTGAACCATTGTGCCCATCTATGTTGCTTATATGCTTGCAAATTATAAGTTGTGAATTAGCAGAACCATGATGTCATGGGGAACGCTTTCAACATTGCACTTATTCTATTCAGTTGATATAATGTTCTTTTGTTTATGGATCCCGGCGGTGTGAAATAAAAGGGGAACTTGTAAGCTCATGGAGTTTGTATATGTGTTAGAGAAACGCCTGGGCGGCTAGCCTAAGCCATGCCTAATCATGGTGGAAACTTACATCGTAACCATAATGAGTATTCTATGAAGCATCCTCAATAAACACCTATGCAAATAGCAAATAAAAAGAGCACTGAGATGCTCATTGTCTGTTGCCTTGTCATTTTGATATGGGATAGCTCATGTGTGATGGGGCAAGGGGTACCCCATTGGTGGTTCTCTATGATATACATATACTTGCAATGACAAGAACTTGCTTGTGACCAAAGTTGAGTAGCATGAGGTTCGGTACTCGTAAGCAAGGGGCATGAGATTTTCAACTTATAACTTGTCAAGCATATACTCATATTTGTGTCACTTTAACCTTAATCACTTCAAGATTCCAATGATAGGGGCAATGAGTGCTGAAAGCTAATAAGTACCATAATTTTTGGAAGCTCTTTATGAAACTTGAAATCCCTGCTTCCCTCTGTGAAGGGCCTTTCTTTTTACTTTTATGTTGAGTCTCCACCTTCTATATTTATGCACCAATTAAGAGAGCATAGTTGTCATTCTTAGTTTAATGTGCATTGTCCCAAAACTTATTGATTGATTCATAATGTTGGCATTTCTTGTTCTTAAATTATTTGTATCTAGTCACCCTTATAAACTTTGAAGGTGTCCTATGCATTTATGTTTTGCTATTCCATGAAGGACAAGCTGCATACCACTCTTGCTATGTGATGCGGCTTGGTGACTGTAGAGCCTCATTGGGAAACCCCAAGAGCAAGGTGTGATGAACACATCAGCAAGTTTTCCCTCAGTTATGAAACCAAGGTTATCAAACTAGTAGGAGCAAGGAAACAACTCCAAGGTATTTTTGATGCTCCATGCTTGTTTTGTATCAACTTTATTATGTTTTGTCTACACTTTGAGGTATTTTTATACATTTTCCGGAACTAACCTATTAACAAGATGCCTCAGTTCCAGTTGCCTGTTGTTTGATGTTTTTGGTTCCAGAAAAGCTAGTAAGGAAATATTCTCGGAATTGGATGGGACAAAAGCCAAAGTCAATATTTCACCGAAGCAAAGACGGAGTCCAAAGGGCAGCCGAAGTGGGGCCACGAGGTGGCCACACCTGGCGCGACCACCCCCTAGGGCGCGCCGCCCCATGGTGTGGGCCCCTCGGGCACCCACCGACCTTCCCCCTTCGCCTATTTAAGCACCCCGATGCAGAAAACCTAAGCACCCGATTCGATCTCCACGAAACAGTCTGTAGCCACCGGCACCATTGTCCCTAGATCGGGGGGATATGAAGCTCTTCCCGGCACCCTGACGGAGGGGAGAGATCATCCCGGAGGCCTTCTTCATCACCATGGCAGCCTCCGGAGTGATGCGTGAGTAGTTCACCCTTGGACTATGGGTCCATACAGTAGCTAGATGGTTGTTTCTCCTCCTTTGTGCTATCATGTTTAGACCTTGTGAGCTCCATTCATGATCAAGATCATTTATTTGTAATACTACATGTTGTGTTTGCGGGGATCCGATGAATATTGAGATACTATGTCAGATTGATTATTGATTCTATCATGTCTATGTTATTTGTGATCTTGCATGCTCTCCATTGCTAGTAGATATATTGGCCAAGTAGATGCTTATAACTCCAAGAGGGAGTATTTATGCTCGATAGTGGGTTCATGCCTCTAGTAATCTGGGAGAGTGACAGAAACTTCTAAGGTTGTTGTAACATCCCAAAAATATTAATCAAGGTTATCAAGTTCTAATTACCCAAATTTAGGGTTAACAAAAACTTTTGTTAATTAAAATCAATATAAATGCATGTGTGTATGTGATGAATGCATGAATGCTTGTGTGGACTTGTGTGATGGTTATGAATGGAAAGGATTGGTTTAAACATGAAAAAACATCATCTAAATCATTTCCATGCAGAATCAAATGAAGAGAATTCAAAAACAAACCATATAAGCAAATGGTCATTTTGCCAATCTTGTTCACTAGACCACTTTGAGTGTTTCTAGTCCAAGATTTCTAACAGAAACAAATCCAATTCTTTTCACCCCTTGCTAGAGAAGTAAAAGTGAACCCAAAACCACCTTGCAAACCCATAGAAACATTTGGCAACCCTATTCAAATGACATTTAAAAATTGAATCTAGTTCATATGGTAAGATCACCATTTCTCAAAAACCAACCAAATCATTTCACCTTGACAAATCCAAGCAACCCTATACTCTCAATTATGTGCCCAGTACACTCACCAAGTTTCATCCAAAAATTCAAATATGAATTTCTTTCGGCCATTTTGTCAAACACCTTGCAGACACAAATAAACTCTGGCCTAACTACACTGTGTTGAGCAGTGATCTTCGACCATTTGGTCCCCTCTTAACTATCTTGTCAACCCTGAGCCTAGCCAATCCCCAGACCAAACCCTTCTTAGCCGTGGGCACAGTGGAGCGCCGCCCATTTTTGGTCGTCGCCGACCGACAGTGGACAGCACGCCAGGAGCATCGCCGCCCTCACCCCCGACGCGCACCGGACACGCCGCACTCCACTGCCACCCCATGTCCTAGCCTGGACCGCAGAAGAGCCCTGGACCACCTAGCACCTCCGCGCCCCATACCTCTGTGCCATGTCCAGAGCGCGCCGGCTCGCCATAGCCAACCGCCTCGCACAAACCGCGCCTCGCCCTCTCCGCGCTCGCTCACACGCACCATGATCACAGCAACGCAGACACTCCCATTCGCCGCCGTGCGACCCGCAGCTGCCGCACGCCGTCGCAAACACCTCTGCGTTCGCGCAGAGCACCGCACACTCCCGACCAAACCCCACCGCCCCACGCCTCGCCTTTAAGCTAGCAACAATATCCAGGAGACCATGCACCGTCCCCTAGCCTCAGCGATGCCGATAGTCGCCTGTACCGTCTCCTCCGACGACCTATGCCCACGCCATGCTGCCCCTCTCGCTCGCCTATAAAAGGAGGCCTCCCCAGCTCGATTTCCCCACACCACCTCACTCCCCACCTCTCACTGATCCTTCCCACTTCTTCCCAGAGCAAGGCGAGCTCTCTCTCACCGGAATTTGGCCGGAGCCTGCCTCTGCTGCAGGAGAAGGGCGGCGTCGATTGCGGCCACCCCAGGAGAAGCCGCCAGTACCAGGAGAACTGCCATCGTCGACAACCTCATCCACCCCCGTCGACGACCCTCGCCTGAACCCTGGTGAGCCTCCCCAGACCCCCACTGGTCGCCTTAGGGTTAGTTCCTCGCCGGAGTAGCTCGTCGTCGACGACGACCCTTAGCCGTTAGATTAGAATTAGATCGTATGGCTCAGATTCGTAGATACCGTTTCTATTAGTTAGTTCCGCTGACTAGTAGACCCCATCTGTCAGCAGCTCTCGCGCGCGCTGTGCGCAGTGGGCCGGCCCAGTAACTCTCCTGCGCAACCCAGTTAGTTCAAATTAAATTTTTCCATTTAGTTTCAAACCCTAGTTTTGCCTATTGATTCAAAAATAAATTCAGAGAAATTTGCTAAACCAAATAGCATGAAACCAATTTTGTTAGAAAGGTATTGAAATTCTTAATCCAAGCCCATTAGATTAAAACCATTTGGAATTATATATCACCTATGGTAAAAATAACAAGGCAGAAACTTTTTTGCATTCAAATTTTTTTCAAAATGCAACCATAAATGCTTTTGAGTTGATTCCAACTCTCAAAAATCACATTTGACAAGACCTTTCTGAATATATAAAAATATCTAGGTTTACTTGTAGTAATAATGGACAAGTAATAAAAGAATGCCCTATTGGCATTTCTAGTCACTTTAATTAATTAAAATAATAAGGTTAAACATTATTAAATTGTGACACCACTTTAAATCACATTCCCAAGTATTAGAATATGTGGTGATGACATGTGTCAACATGATCCCATGTTTTAATTGGAGAATATTAAATCTTAAATAGTTTTTCAATGAGTAGAAATTACTTTTCTAAAATAAATGAATAAGACTATTGCTTTAATCCTTGTGATGATTGTGATGATGCTAGATCATCTAGTGTAAACCCTTGGTGTGCTAATAGAAGTAGTTAATTATTGTTCGGTGATTGTGTACTTCGTATTTATTTATAGACGCTAGTACCGACCAAGGATACGAAAAGGAAGGAGACTACTACGAAGAGGAAGCAGAGGAGAACTTCAACCACCGCACTGCACAAGGCAAGCTACCACTTTCAAGTTTCTTAACCATGCAAGATAAGATAAAACCATGCAAGTCTTACTTGCAAGCCTAAGACCACTAATTAACCTATGCAAGATGCATTAGGCATGTTTGCTTATACCACTTGATCATACTAAATTCCAGTTTTACTTGCAAGCTTTATTCTTTTATTTCTTTATCAAAGCTTTTTATTTATGTTTACTTAGTGTCTTGTGAATTTTGGAAAGTTGTTCGAGCTAGCATAAAGAGCATAATAATTGGCCTAAGTTAGATAGAATTAGATGTCATCCTAAGGCATGAGATTACATTTGATAGTCACACTTGATTATCACCCCTCATTAGTGCTTACCCCCAACTTTAGTGGTTAGTGCTTGTAACATCCCAAAAATATGAAACAATGATCATCAAACTCTAATCACTAAAATTAGGGTTAACAAAAACTTTGATTAATTAAAATCATATGCATGCATGTGTGGATGTGATGATTTGACCAAGGCATGAATAGACATGTGTGGTTAACCTAAAATAGCAAGAAATGGTTTAAAGATGAAAATAACATCATATAAAACATTTCCAAGCAGAAAAAACAAAGAGAAAATAAAAAAAAATCAATTAAAGCAAATGGTCATTTTTGCCAATCTTGCTCACTAGGTCACTTTGAGTGTTTCTAGTCCAAGATTTCAAACAGAAACTTTTCCAATTCTTTTCACCCCTTGCTAGACCAAGTAAAAATGAATCAAGGCCCACCTTTCAAACTTGCAGAAACAATTGGCAACCTCATTCAAATCACAAGTGAAAATTTAATTTGTATCATATGTGAAGATCACACATTTTCAAAACCCAACCAAACCAGTGCCCCTTGACTAATCCAACTAACCAGATACTCCTTAGTATGTGCCTACCAAACCCACCAAGTTTGAATCCAAAATTCAAATTTGAATTTCTTTTGGTCATTTCATCAAACACTTTGTGATCAGCAAGCAAACCAACAACAAACACTATAGTGAGCAGTGAATTTCCCAACCTTGTTCCCTCTCTAGCTCACTCTATACTCTCAATAGATGAACTAGCCAAATTAACAAGCTTTAGCACCACTGTGAGCTTGGCATAGCCATTAATGGTGACCATGCCGAGCCCCTTTGCTCAACCCAATGGAGACAACAAGCTACACGCCTCTCTAGCCTCGCCAACCTTGTCTCACAGACGTAGTAACGTCCACCACCACTCCCTGTCCAAGCCCCGAGTGTAGCCATCCCCTGGACCACCCGCCAAGCCCGCGCCCAGTTTCTCTGCGGCCATGCCGAGAGCGCACCAGAGCGCCCCGCTCGAGAAGCTCGCACCGATCGCGCGCCACCCTCGCCGCTTGCAGATGTGATCACCAACACCTCAGCACCCCGCCAGACATGCCCGTTCGCCGCCGCGCGGACCACGCACACTGTGCGCCATTAAAATCGCCGTCGGACCCGCCCAGAGCATTGACGCGTTCCGACCGATTAGCACCGCCCCACGCCTCGCACCACGCTGTTGAGCTTCGCCAGGGAGCACATCACCGCCCCTATCATCGCCCATTCCATTAGCCCTTTGTGCCGTCGACCACGACGAGCTCAGCCCGCAACCTTCGGTCCCCTCGTCGCACTATAAAAGGAGGCCTCCCCCGCTCATTTTGTTCACACCAGTTCACTCCCCACCTCTCACTGATACCCCCCACTCACTCCCGGAGCAAGGCAAGCACCAGGTGGCCGGAATTTCACCAGAGTTCGCCGCTGCAAAGGAGGAGAGGCGCCGTCGATTGGAGTCGCCCCAGGAGAAGCTGTCGGTACCAGGAGGATCGCCGTCGTCGACTTAATCGTTTGCCCCCGTCGCCGACCATAGCCAGAGACCCGATGAGCCTCCCACGACCCCCACTGGCCGCGCTAGGGTTCGTGTTCGTCGCGTCCTGTTCAGGCGGGGACGATGAACTCAAGCCATTCGATTAGAATTAGATCCCACGGTCCACATCGCCCCATACCCCTTCGCCACTCGTTGTCTCACTAACGCGTGGGGATAACCACTTAACCTGCCCGCGTATGCACTGGGCGTAGTGGGCCGGCCCAGTTAAACCTCCCGTGCAACCCAACAATTCAAATTTAGTCTTATTCATTTAATTTCAAACCAAGTTATGTACCTAGATTCAAAATTCAACCCAGCTCGATTCACTGAACCAAAATGCATGAAACCAATTTTTTTAGGAAGGTACTGGAGTGCTTAATCCAAACCCGTTGGATCCAAACCATTTGGATTTGTAGATCAACCATGATAAAAATAATAAGGTAGAAGCTTTTCTGCATTCAAATATTTTTCAAATTTTAACCATAAGAGCTTTTGAGTTTATTCCAACTCTCAAAAATCACATTTAACTATACCTTTCAGAATATATAAAATATATAGGTTTACTTACGGAAATAATGATCAAGTAATAAAAGAATGCCACATAGGCATTTTTAGTCACTTTAATTAAATAAAATAAAAAGGTTAAACCTTATTAAATTGTGACGCCACTTTAAATCACATTTCCATGTACTGAAATATGTGGTGATGACATGTGTCAACATGATCCCATGTTTGAGTTGGACAATATTAAATCTTAAGTAGTTTTTCAATGAGTAGAAATTACTTTTCTAAAAATAAAATAAATAAGACAAGTGCTTTAATCTTGTAATGTTAGTAATGATGCTAGATCATCTAGTATGAACCTTTTGTGATGATTAGAAATAGTTAAGTATTGTTTGGTGATTGGGTACCTCGTATTTATTTATAGACGCTAGTACCGACCAAGGATACGAGGAGGAAGGAGGATACTGTGAGGAAGAAGCCGAGGAGAACTTCAACCACTGCTCTGCAAAAGGCAAGCCAATACTTGGAAGCTATTAACTTAGCAATCTTATACTACTATCTTAGCAAGCTAAACCATGCAAGTTTTACTTGCAAGCATACACCCCTTGATACCAAATCCTAGTTTTACTTGCAAGCTTAATACTCTATTTTCCTTATCTAAGTTTTCTCTTAGAGTTTACTTAGTGACTTATAGATTCTAGGAAGATCATTGAAGGTAGCATAAAGAGCATAAAATTTGGCCTAAGATAGATAATCCCGATGTTATCCTAAGGCATGATATTGAACTTAGCTAATCCCCACTTGTTTACCACCCCTCATTAGTATTTACCCCCACTTATAGATGCTAGTGCTAAGCATAAAACTTGATCAACTTTAGATGGGAATACTTGGTGAAAATGGTTATGAAAACCTTAGAATGATGATTCATTCTACTAAAATGTTTTGACATGTGTTCTTGAACACCAGATGATTTTGATGATGAAAATGTTGAGGCATGAGCCTTAGCCCTTTATAAAACCGAGGGTTGTCTGGATGCGATACCATTCCAATTTTATCGTATAACCACAATACCCAAAAATTGGTAGGGCTTGACTAGAAATTTATATACCTTAGTATGGGTTCCCTTGCGGCCAAGGTTTGAGCTGAGGCTACCTTATGAAGATTGTCCGCCTGTGCAGTACCCAAGATGACAGTTGGTCATGGTTGGGAGGCCAAACTCACAGGAGAGGTGCCTATACTAGGGCGTGTAACGGAAAGGTTAGGATTGATTATCCGCATACTATGTATGGTGAATTCAGGATTGTTCCTGACGGATGTATCGGATGTTTTGGTGAAAGTGCACAATCTCTGCAGAGTGTCAAACTATTCGAATAGCCGCGTCCGCGGTTATGGACAGTTGGAGTGTCCATACTGTTCCCCCGTCAGATGTTTTCAAAATGACTTGTGAAATGATTCATGACTTGACTTGACCACAACAGAGTTGTGATATAAAATTCAAATTCCTACTTAGGTGTTATAAAACTTTCAACTAGTTTTCTTTGCTTCTCAACTTAGTAGAGGTAAATCTGGCTTTTTGCAAAACAACCCTAGAGCTTAGTATCCCACTACCAAAAACCCCCTTAACTTGTTAGTATTAGTTTGCGAGTACTTAAAGAGTACTCATGGCTTTGTCCCTGGCTATTACCGTGCCCAGACAATGAAGAGGAGTATCAGGATGACGGACCGCAGGAAGGTTACGACAACTAGGATCATCTCCCATCATCAGCATTGCCTGTGACCCTAAAGATGGTGCTTCACCTACGCTATCGTTATCTTTATGTTATTCCGCTGCTTGAACTGTATTAAGAACTGGATCATGAGATCCTTATTTGTGTAAGACCTTATGTATGGTTTGTAATGGATGATGTACTGTGATATCCAATATGTTATGTCTCGCAAAAATGGTAATCCTGGGATTATGATGTATGGCATAACATGCATCTGTGATTAAAAATCCGGGTGTTGACAAGTTGGTATCAGAGCCAGGTTGACCATAGGAGACCCTAGTTAGAATGGACGTTCAAATAAAAAAACTTAGTTTCAAAACCCAAGGAAGTGAGTATTTACCAAAAACTTATTATTATTCTTATCACTTGGATTCTTTCATGAAAATTCATGTTCCTCAAAAATTCTTGCAGACTTACATAAAAATTGACACCCTTGATCACTCTACTAACTTACTGATCATATATTCTTATAGATGGACGTGAAGTACAAAAAATTGTATCAGTTGGGGAATGGAGGAGACCTCATCTTTGAGGGTGACTTGGACCAACTGGAAGAAATGCTGGAGCGTCCACACCCCGAATTCTTCGGAGCTCAGCTCAATGATCAGGAAGGAGAAGATTTGCAGTGGCTAGTTGTTGCAAGTCTCCGAGGAAAGATTGAACCCCCCACTGTAGAGGGAATTCAGTTCACCTTAAGAGAGAACAACTGGCTCGATGGACTTGCCAGGGCAATGCAGGAAGCTCTTGCTCGTCTGTGTGGGCAGAGTATCAATCAAATCAAGGGTACCCGCTTTGAGTTCTACCCAAGGCGTCATGCTATGGGACAGCCACTGGAGGCCCCATACCACCATGAGCTAAAGATTCAATTGGACCACCTCAGCTTCATGATGTATGACCGTCAGAAGGAGTTGGACAATGCCCATTCCTACGCCAACCACAAGTACGCCATCGCCAAGAAGAAGGATCAGACCCTCGCTATGCTAGTGAAGGATCGCAAGTCTTGTCGCCGTCAACTCGACAAGAAGGAGCGCATCATTGCCCGTCTTCGCCACCGGATCACAGAGTTGGAGGAGACTGTCCACGAGAGAGATATGTAGTTGGAGGAGAGGGAGAATGCGGGGGAAGACCTTCGTGGAGACCCCTACTCCTATCTCAGTGATGATGATGATTTTCTGGAGGATCAGGCCATGGACTTATTCACCAATGAGGATGACTTCTCCTTCATCGATGACGATGATGAGGATGATGAGGAAACTGAATCCGAGGAGTAGTTTCACTTGAGCACTAGCGTTAGTGAGTTGTATTCGGTCCCACTATATCGTAGTTTCACATAATGGTTCTTAAAACCATCTGTTTTCCTTTGTTGTGGTGTGTGTTTGTATCAGGTGCTATGAATGAATGAATGAAAAGCAAGTTGCTAGAAAAATCTAAGTCAAACTTCAAAAACTTTTCAAAACCCCTGAACCTTAGAAATTTCCCTCTTTTCTCATGATCTATCTCAATCTTTAGATGCCTCGCGGAGGAAGCGCTTCATCCCCGGACCCGATGTTGCAGATCTTGCAAATGTTGGTTTCTAACCGCGAAGCTGAAAGAGCCGAACGTCAAGCCAACTTAGCCACCCTTCAACACATCGCCCAGATGGTCAACAATCAAGGCCATGGAAATCAGGACAACCATGGATCTAAGCTCAAGAATTTCCAGAACACTAATCCACCTGTTTTCACCAAGTCAGAAGAGCCCCTAGAAGTAGATGATTGGTTGCAAACCATGGAGAACAATATGCAAGTTGCAGGAGTGGAAGGTAACGAGAAAGTGTTGTTTGCTACCCACTATCTGGCAGGAGATGCAAGAGCATGGTGGAACAGTGTTCGCGTAATGATAGGATGTTAGCTGATGACTTGGGAAGAGTTCAAAGTCAAGTTCAGCAGAACCCATGTGCCACCAGGTTTGATCAAGAGGATGAGAGATGAATTCAGGGAACTGAAGCAAGGAAGGATGACAGTAGTGGAATACCATGACAAACTCTTGTCATTGTCTAGGTATGCACCAGATGAGATAGACACTGAAGCCAAGAAGAAAGAGAGATTCCTGAATGGTCTGCACGATGAGATGCAGACGGTGTTAGTCAATATCCCCTTTACTGATATTGAATCCTTAGTTGACTCTGCCATTCAGATGGAAGGAAATATCAACCAAGCCAATGAGAACCGCAAGCGTCGCATGATGCATCAACCAGGAACCCATCATACACCAAAGTATCGTCCCAACCCATATCCGGGATTTTCCCCAAGAACCAACAGACCCCCGATGAACCGTCCGACCTATCCCAACCGTGGAAACCCAAGGCCCGGAGGAAACCACAACAACCCCGGCAACTCCAGCAATTTCAACCGTGCACCACCCAAGTTCAACAACAACAATGCTGCCCCCAACACCAACACTGCCCCGAGGACTGGAAGCAATGATGTTCCTGTTGCGGTAAAGGACAAGTCACAAGTGATTTGTTATGAATGTGGAACCAAGGGTCACTAATCCAATGAGTGCCCCAAGAAGATTGCCGCGGCCCCCAATGCAAATGCTCCAGCTCAGCAGCAGCGTCGTGTCTAGCCCGGAAGGAGGTTTGCCCCAGGAAATTCGCTCAACCGCAACGGCCGTCTCTTTCTCATGCATGCTGAAGAAGCCCAAGAAGCGCCAAATGTCGTGCTGGGTATGTTTTCTGTTAACTTAGTACTTCCAAGAGTGTTGTTTGATTCTGGAGCATCGCACTCATTTGTTACTGAAGAATTTGCATGCACTAGTAAGATTCAACCAACCAAATTGAAGCATGTTATGATTGTTCAAATACCTGGTTCAACCACCAAAGCTAGACAAATTTGCAAAGTCGTCCCTATCCGAATCCATATCATAGATTTTATGCTAATCTAATAGTACTCGGAACTAAAGGTTTGGAAGTAGTACTAGGAATGGATTGGATGTCCAAACATAAAGGATTAATTGACTGTGCCAAGAAAGCCATAACCATGACTAGTACAACCGGAATATCAGTCGAGCATGTATCGGAAACCTTGCCCCATCAATTCAAGTGTAACAAGAGTATAGCCCAACCTACCATTGACCAAGTTCGGATAGTTTGTGAATACCCCGATGTGTTTCCAGATGTTTTGCCTGGTATGCCCCCAAATCGGGATATCGAGTTTATCATTGAACTAATACCTGGAACTGGACCCATAGCCCAGAGACCATATAGTATGAACCCGTTTGAACTAGTGGAACTGAAGAAGCAACTAGATGCCATGCTAGAAATTGGATTGATTCAACCAAGTGTGTCACCTTGGAGATCACCTGTTTTGTTTGTGGACAAGAAAGATGGAGGTAACCGTTTGTGTACGGATTATCGAAAGTTGAATGATGTCACCATCAAGAACAAGTACCCGTTGCCGAAGATAGAAGACATGTTTGACCAGTTGACTGGTGTCAAAGTGTTTTCTAAGATTGATCTTAGAACTGGCTATCATCAACTCAAGATTCGCGCCGAGGATATTCCAAAGACTGCCTTCACCACCAGATATGGATTATATGAGTATACTGTCACGTCTTTTGGATTAACCAATGCCCCTGCTTATTTCATGAACCTCATGAATAATATTTTTATGGACTTCCTGGATAAGTTTGTCATTGTTTTCATTGATGACATTCTGATTTATTCCAAATCAGAAGAAGAACATGAGCTACACCTAAGGACCATTCTTGGAACCCTTAGAGAGCATCAATTGTATGCCAAGTTTAGCAAATGTGAATTTTGGTTACAGGAGATAGGATTCCTCAGACATATTGTATCAGCCGGAGGAATTGCCGTTGACCCTACGAACGTGAAGGATGTCGAAGATTGGCAAGCCCCGACCACTCAAACCCAAGTTCGTGCATTTCTCGGATTAGCGGGATACTATCGCAAGTTTGTAGAAGGATTCTCGAGTATTGCCAGACCCATGACCCAATTATTGAAGAAGGACAAGAAGTTTGAATGGACGGACAAATGTGAAGCGAGCTTTCAAGAACTCAAGAGGAGACTGATTTCAGCCCCAATCTTGATCATGCCGGATATCACGAAGCCCTTTGATGTGTATTGTGATGCATCCAAGATCGGTCTCGGATGTGTGCTAATGCAAGAAGGCAAAATTATATCTTATCTATCCCGACAACTGAAGCAGCATGAACAGAATTATCCAACCCATGACCTGGAACTCGCAACCGTAGTTCTAGCCCTGAAGACATGGAGACATTACCTTATGGGAAAACGTTGTGAGATTTATTCGGATCACAAGAGCCTAAAGTATATATTTACTCAGAAGGAGCTGAATATGAGGCAGAGAAGATGGATTGAGCTAATCAAGGACTATGATCTGGACATTCACTATCACCCCGGTAAAGCCAATGTGGTAGCAGATGCTCTTAGTAGATTGTCGTGCCGCTTGAACTCCATGATTTTGAAGGAGCAACCAAGTTTGCACAAAGAGATGGAAGATTTCTGAATGGAATTGGTGAGCGATGGATTTTTGGCTAGCATAGAACTTCAACCCACTTTGATCAGTAAGATCAAGGAGGCGCGAAGAGGAAATGCTAGTATCGACGGAATCAAACGCCATATCGGTACAGGCAAAGTACCCGAATTCACCGAAGACGAAGAGGGAGTTCTGTGGTACAAAGGACGTCTCTGTGTACCAGCAGATTCGGAATTGAAAGAAGTGTTTTTGAAAGAAGCCCATGATACTCTTTATTCTATCCACCCCGGAGGAACAAAGATGTATCAGGATTTGAAGGAGCAATTTTGGTGGCATAAGATGAAGAGAGAAATCGGAAGCTATATCGCCAAGTGTGATATATGTCAGAGAGTCAAGGCAGGACATCAAAGACCCGTAGGACTGTTGCAACCATTACAGATTCCGGAATGGAAATGGGATTTAGTTGGAATGGACTTTATCACCGGATTGCCTACTTCTAGTAAGGGAAATGACTCTATTTGGGTCATAGTGGACAGATTGTCCGAGGTAGCCCATTTCTTACCAGTCAAGACCACATACCAGAGTTCGAAGCTAGCAGAGTTATACATCGCTAGAATCGTCAGTTTGCACGGAGTCCCCAAGAACATAGTATCAGATCGAGGAACCCAGTTTACCTCGAGATTCTGGAAGAAAGTCCAAGAAGGTTTAGGAACACGACTAGATTTCAGTACAACGTATCACCCTCAGACCGATGGACAAACGGAGCGAGTAAATCAAATACTCGAAGATATGTTGAGAGCATGTGTGCTGGAGTATGGATCTAAATGGGAAGACTGTCTGCCTTTCGCAGAATTTTCATACAACAAAAGTTATCAAGCTAGTCTGCAAATGGCCCCATTTGAGTTCATTTATGGAAGGAAATGTCGCACCCCTTTGAATTGGTCGGAAGTAGGAGAGAGTCAGATTTTTGGACCCGACATTCTCCGAGAAGCAGAAGAGAAAGTTCACAAGATTCGTGAGCACCTCAAGACCGCCCAGTTAAGACAAAAGAGTTACGCCGAGAAGAGACGTCGAGACCTCTCTTTCAATATCAGAGATTTCGTGTATCTCAAAGTGTCGCCTTTGAAGGGAATGCAGCATTTCCAGCTCAAAGGAAAGTTAGCCCCCGGATATTATCGGACCCTTCAAGATTCTGAATCGTCGAGGAGAAGTATCATATCAATTGGAACTGCCAGAGGAAATGTCAGCAGTGCACAATGTGTTCCATATATCGTTACTTCGCAAATGCCTTGAAGTTCCGGAGAGGACTGAAGTTTTCAAGAACATTGATCATCGGACCATAGAGATCAACGATGACCTGACCTATCCCGAAGTACCCATCCGTATTTTGGAAGAAGCTTTCAGAACCACCAGAACCCGAAGCATCGAGTTTCTCAAGATTCAGTGGAGCGACCACACCGAAGAAGAAGCTACCTGGGAGCGAGAAGATCACATCAGGACGGAGTTTCCCGATCTCTTTAAATCCTAGGTAATCTTCTTCCTCTTTTTCAAATCTCAGGACGAGATTTTGTTTAAGGAGGGAAGGTTTGTAACATCCCAAAAATATGAAACAATGATCATCAAACTCTAATCACTAAAATTAGGGTTAACAAAAACTTTGATTAATTAAAATCATATGCATGCATGTGTGGATGTGATGATTTGACCAAGGCATGAATAGACATGTGTGGTTAACCTAAAATAGCAAGAAATGGTTTAAAGATGAAAATAACATCATATAAAACATTTCCAAGCAGAAAAAAACAAAGAGAAAATAAAAAACAAATCAATTAAAGCAAATGGTCATTTTTGCCAATCTTGCTCACTAGGTCATTTTGAGTGTTTCTAGTCCAAGATTTCAAACAGAAACTTTTCCAATTCTTTTCACCCCTTGCTAGACCAAGTAAAAATGAATCAAATCCCACCTTTCAAACTTGCAGAAACAATTGGCAACCTCATTCAAATCACAAGTGAAAATTGAATCTTTATCATATGTGAAGATCACACATTTTCAAAACCCAACCAAACCAGTGCCCCTTGACTAATCCAACTAACCATATACTCCCTAGTATGTGCCTAGCAAGCCCACCAAGTTTGAATCTAAAATTCAAATTTAAATTTCTTTCGGCCATTTCATCAAACACTTTGTGATCAGCAAACAAACCAACAACAAACACTATAGTGAGCAGTGAATTTCCCAACCTTGTTCCCTCTCTAGCTCACTCTATACTCTCAATAGATGAACTAGCCAAATTAACAAGCCTTAGCAGCACTGTGAGCTTGACATAGCCATTAATGGTGACCATGTCATGCCCCTTTGCCAACCCCAATGGAGACAGCAAGCTACACGCCTCTCTAGCCTCGCCAACCTTGTCTCACAGACGTAGTACCGTCCACCGCCACTCCCTGTCCAAGCCCCGAGCGTAGGCTGCCCCTGGACCACCCGCCAAGCCCGCGCCTAGTTTCTCTGCGGCCATGCCGAGAGCGCGCCAGAGCGCCCCGCTCGACACGCTCGCACCGACCGTGCGCTGCCCTCGCCGCTTGAAAATGTGATCACCAACACCCTAGCACCCCACCAGACATGCCCGTTCGCTGCCGCGCGGACCATGCACGCTGTGCGCCATTAAAATCGCCGTCGAACCCGCCCAGAATATATAAAAATATATAGGTTTACTTACAGAAATAATGATCAAGTAATAAAAGAATGCCACATAGGCATTCTAGTCACTTTAATTAAATAAAATAAAAAGGTTAAACCTTATTAAATTGTGACACCACTTTAAATCACATTCCCATGTACTGGAATATGTAGTGATGACATGTGTCAACATGATCCCATGTTTGAGTTGGATAATATTAAATCTTAAGTAGTTTTTCAATGAGTAGAAATTACTTTTCTAAAAATAAAATAAATAAGACAAGTGCTTTAATCTTGTAATGTTAGTAATGATGCTAGATCATCTAGTATGAACCTTTGTGTGATGATTAGAAATAGTTAAGTATTGTTTGGTGATTGGTTACCTTGTATTTATTTATAGATGCTAGTACCGACCAAGGATACGAGGAGGAAGGAGGATACTACGAGGAAGAAGCCGAGGAGAACTTCAACCACTGCTCTGCACAAGGCAAGCCAATACTTGCAAGCTATTAACTTAGCAAGCTTATACTACTATCTTAGCAAGCTAAACCATGCAAGTTTTACTTGCAAGCATACACCCCTTGATACCAAATCCTAGTTTTATTTGCAAGCTTAATACTCTATTTTCCTTATCTAAGTTTTCTCTTAGAGTTTACTTAGTGACTTATAGATTCTAGGAAGATAATTGAAGGTATAATAAAGAGCATAAAATTTGGCCTAAGATAGATAATCCTGATGTTATCCTAAGGCATGAGATTGAACTTAGCTAATCCCCACTTGTTTACCACCCCTCATTAGTCTTTACCCCCACTTATAGATGCTAGTGCTAAGCATAAAAATTGATCAACTTTAGATGGGAATACTTGGTGAAAATGGTTATGAAAACCTTAGAATGATGAGTAATTCTACTGAAATGTTTTGACATGTGTTCTTTAACACCAGATGATTTTGATGATGAAAATGTTGAGGCATGAGCCTTAGCCCTTTATAAAACTGAGGGTTGTCTGGATGCGATACCATTCCAATTTTACCGTACAACCACAATACCCGAAAATTGGGTAGGGCTTAACTGGAAATTTATATACCTTAGTATGGGTTCCCTTGCGGCCAAGGTTTGAGCTGAGGCTACCTTGTGAAGATTGTCCACCTGTGAGTACCCAAGATGACAGTTGGTCATGGTTGGGAGGCCAAACTCACAGGAGAGGTGCCTATACTAGGGCGTGTAATGGAAAGGTTAGGATTGATTATCCGCATACTGAGTATGGTGAATTCAGGATTGTTCCTGACGGATTTATCGAATGTTGTGGTGAAAGTGTACAATCTCTGCAGAGTGTCAAACTATTCGAATAGCCGCGTCCGTGGTTATGGACAGTTGGAGTGGCCATACTGTTCCCCCGTCAGATGTTTTCAAAATGACTTGTGAAATGATTCATGACTTGACTTGACCACAACAGAGTTGTGATATAAAATTCAAATTCCTACTTAGGTGTTATAAAACTTTCAACTAGTTTTCTTTGCTTCTAAACTTAGTAGAGGTAAATCTGGCTTTTTGCAAAACAACCCTAGAGCTTAGTATCCCACTACCAAAACCCCCCTTAACTTGTTAGTATTAGTTTGCGAGTACTTAAAGAGTACTCATGGCTTTGTCCCTGGCTATTACCGTGCCCAGACAATGAAGAGGAGTATCAGGATGACGGACCGCAGGAAGGTTACGACAACTAGGATCATCTCCCATCGTCAGCATTGCCTGTGACCCTAAAGATGGTGCTTCGCCTACGCTATCGTTATCTTTATGTTATTCCGCTGCTTGAACTGTATTAAGAACTGGATCATGAGATCCTTATTTGTGTAAGACCTTATGTATGGTTTGTAATGGATGATGTACTGTGATATCCAATCTGTTATGTCTCACAAAAATGGTAATCATGGGATTGCTATGTATGGCATAACAGGCATCTATGATTAAAAATCCGGGTGTTGACAGTGCTAAGCATAAAACTTGATCACCTTAGATGGGAATACTTGGTGAAAATGGTTATGAAAACCTTAGAATGATGAGTCATTCTAATGAAATGTTTTAACATGTGTTATGAACACCAGATGATTTTTGATGATGAAAATGTTGAGGAATGAGCCTTAGCCCTTTATAAAACTGATGGTTGTGTTCGGATGCGATACCATTCCAATTTTACCGTACAACCACAATACCCGAATTGGGTAGGGCTTGACTAGAAGTTTATATACCTTAGTATGGGTTCCCTTGCGGCCGAGGTTTGAGCTAAGGCTACCTCGTGATGATTGTCCACCTGTGAAGTTCCCAAGATGACAGATGGTCATGGTTGGGAGGCCAAACTCATAGGAGAGGTGTCTATACTAGGGTGTGTAATTGAAAGGTTAGGATTGATTATGCGCATACTGAGTATGGTGATTCAAGATTGTTCCTGATGGATGTATCGAATATTGTGGTGAAAGTGTACCACCTCTGCAGAGTGTAAAACTATTCAAATAGCCGCGTCCGTGGTTATGGACAGTTGGAGTGGTGATACGTTGGAAACGTATCTATAATTTTTGATGCTCGATGCTTGTTTAGTATCTACTTTCCTGTACTTGTCCACACTTTGAGGTGCTTTTTACATGTTTTCTGGTACTAACCTACTAACAAGTTGCAACAGTGCCAGATGCCTGTTTTCTGCTATTTTTGGTTTCAGAAAAGTTAGTAAAGAAATATTCTCGGAATTGGATGGGACAAAGGACAAAGTCAATTACTTTCCGTGGGGAACAAGAAGTCCAGAGGGGAGCCGGAGGGGCCAGCCTGGTGGGCCAGACCCACCCCAGGCGTGGGTGGTGCTAGCCCTGTGACTGGCTAGGGTTTGCTGACCCTGGCCGCCTCCTCGGTCTCCCCCTTTGCCTATAAAAAGCCCCCAATGCAGAAACCCTGAACACCCGATCAGAAATCCACAAAACTGTTTGTAGCTGCTGCCACCATCGTCCCTAGATCGGGGGGGATCTGAAGTTCTTCCCGGCACCCTGCCGGAGGGGAGATCATCCCAGAGGCCTTCTCTCCGGTATGATGCGTGAGTAGTTCCGGCTTGGACTATGGGTCCATGTAGTAGCTAGATGGTTGTATCTCCTCCTTTGTGCTTTCATGTATAGATCTTGTGAGCTCCATTCATGATCAAGATCTAATATATTTGTAATCATGCATGCTGTTGTAAGATCCCTCCTTTGTAAAGGAAAAGGATCCCTGTGATTGCAATGCTAGTCCCTGGATCATTGCTAGCATCCACAGTTTAAGATGAAGTACACAGATACAAAGGTCATTTATTACATCCATTCCAGAGATAAAACATAATCTTCTACAACTCAAGGCCACAGGCCTAATACAAGAGTTTTGGAATAAGTAAATAAACATAAGTCTTCATCTTCATGTGCCACAGGCAAGCATGTTGAGTGTAGACTCATGACACCTAATCATCATCGGAGTAACCTGCAACATCACAAGTTACAGCCACAGTGGGTCAATACTTTGGAATAGTATTGGCAAGTGATACCTTAGTAAACTTTAAGTGGACTATATTACTACATGCATTTTGGCTAAGTGTAATTTAGCTTGCTTTGCTCAAATAGGTTTTTCCTATTAGTTGAAATCACTAAGTTTTTTTTTCTTTGTCAAAAACTTTCCCAAGAAACCATCAATAGACATTGAGGTCCTTCACCCTTGTTCACCCACAAGTTTTACTTAGAAGTTGGAGTGATGAGATTCTTGATAGCTTCCATGTCTTGATGCTCAAGTTGTCCATTGCCATGGACTTGGCTAAGTACTTAGATTTTTCCATCTGCAGAGGTTGTGCACTTTCCCCACCAGACTTGGTTTCCCAAGACAGGACCTTTCAGAAGCCTTCCCTTAGCCAAATGGACGCGTTCCAACCTATCATTCCCACTACCACCAACTATCCAGATGACTAAGTTCTAGCAACCTATGTGATCAAGGCAGAGCCCATATTGCCAAGTGGCTGCACTATAAGCTTCTCAACACTTGGCCTCCAAAATCCCTTTGTGCCTGGGTGGCATACCACAAGTGAGATACACAAGGTAAACCATATCCATGGGCCTTGTGTAACCACTCAACCAAAAACCACCATTCAAGTCCCATTCCACCAAGGAGGTTCATTGACCTAGTTGTTTTATTAAGAAAACATAAGTCCAAAGACTTAGAAATATTTTCATCATAGCATGTATATATTTTTACCAACCCTTGTTTGCTACTAGCTAGGCTAAGCATGGCAAAGTAACTTAACTTAGGAAATTTCCTAGCAATTCTACTACTACTTAGGATTTCCCAACATAGCATTTGGCAAAAAGTAACATGCAAGACCTAGCAAAATATTTCTAATGCTTGTACAAAATATAGGGATGGAATTATTCATGAAGTACCACTTGCCTTGGTAATGGGGAGAGGAGCACTCTTCACAATCACAGTCACTAGCAAAGTCTACACAAAAATAGTAGCACAAAATGACACACAATTCATATACACTCATAAATATATATGCATGCAATGCAAGAAAATGCTAAGTGATGATTTTTGAAAACTCCACCAAGCAAGTGCATGATACAGAAACATAACCAAGTCAAAAACTTGCCAACTAAACTTATTTAGCACTAAAACAATTTACTAAACAAATTCCATACCCAAAATAGTCCTAAACAAGTTTCTGCATAAAAAGTCATTTTAACAGAAACTTTTCACTAAACACATTGCATAAACAGATAGGGCTTGTCTCCCTGATTCCAATGATATAAAATTTGCAAAAATCTAACGTGGGAATCAAAAGTTATAGCCATTTCAAAACTGAATCTAAATCTGTTTTCAAATCTGTTTTTGATTCATATCCTAGCCACGTGTCTTAACGCTACTGGCGCGTACCGGTTCGGACGGATCGAGCTCTGCAGGCCGTTGGATCTAAGTCAGATCTGGTGGCTCAAATGTGCGCTTACCTCTTCGCTTAAGTTCTAATTTCAGCCGCAGGATCTGCATCTAACAATCCAAAACGCTTTGACCTAATACGAGCGGCGCTAGCGGCGGTGACTGGCGGCGGCGAGTTCTATCTGCGGCGGCACGGCGCTACAGATCGTCCAGAGGGGCAGGAGGATGCTTACCAGGTTCGCAGTATCGAGGGGAAGCTCAACCTAGCAGTGGCTTGACGAGGGGCGCACGGGCACGGTCTCTGGGGCTCGTCGGAGTTGCGGCGGCGTCTGTCGTTTGCAGTCGAGGTTGTTGCCGAGGTTTGGCGTCGCCCTAGCGCGAACCAGAGGGTCAGGTGATGCACAAGATGAAGGCTATCATTCCCGTATGAAAGATGAGGCAAGGGGCGCTCGGGTTTTACCTCAATTGGTCGCCGGAGTCGAGCGGCGGCGCAGTTGGTTGCAGGCACGAACGGGGACGACGGCCTGGGTCACGAGAATGCAAACGAAGAGTATCAGGAGGTGCGCAAGATCAAGCTGGGCACGATTGTTTGAACCAGAGAGAGGGGGGTGGTCGAGGCTCACCGGAATCTGTCGCCGGAGTCGTCGGTGCTGCGGGGCTTCGAAGTCAAATGCGCGCAGCCTGGTGGCGGAGTGAGCGAGGAGAGTGGGGGGAAATGACCGCGGCGAGGCGTGGTTTAAATAGGCTCACGCGCGACAAGAAACGCTTGCGGCATCAAGGCTAATTACGCCGCGCCATTACCGGCATCGACAGCAGCGGCGACGTGGTCTGCGGGCGGGTTTTGGGGAAGAAGGTGTGACGTGGACGGGGCCTGCGCGTCAGCCAAATAAGCAGAGAGGGAGTGGGGTCTGGGTGTCAGTGACCACGTGGGTGCGTCCACGCGTGCGAGCGAGCGAGAGAGTGGCCGGGTGGGCTAGCTGGGCCGGTTCCTGCTGCTGGGCTAGATTAGGGCGCCTGGCCTTTTTCTTTTCTTTTACCCTTTCTTTTTCTGTTTTGATTTTTCAGGAATGATTTTCAAATAAATTCAAGTCCCATTTGAATTCAATTCAATTTGAGATTTTTGCAGTGTGCAATAGTCTCAAATATAGGCCTAAAACCATGTGGTTACTTTGCAAAGGCTTGGTCACTCTTGGAGAAACAAAATAACAGGGACTTTGCATTTGAATTTCAAATGTTTGAAAAATGGTTTTTGAACCATTTCCATTTTATAAAACTTGGTTCAAAATTCCACACTCAATCCATTCAACAAAAGAGACAAACATTCTAAGTTTAAAACATTCAAACTCTCAAATAGGGATGGCCATTTGATTTAAGTTTGCTCACATGAAATGATAGCACTATGTGTCTCTGTTTTCTCTGAAATGAGTTTGAAATTGATCTCAATTCTATATGCATGCATGAATGATATGTAAACTTTGAAATCATGATTTTTGGGATGTTACAGCTATGTTTGTGGGGATCCGATGGATATTGAGATTATTATGTTGGTTTGATTAATGATTTTGTCTTTATGATTATATCATGTCTGTGTTGTTTGTGATCTTGCATGCTCTCCGTTGTTAGTAGCTATCTTGGCCAAGTAGTTGCTAGAGACTCCAAGAGGGGGTATTTATGCTCGATAGTGGGCTCATGCCTCTAGTTTCCAAGGGAAGTGACAGAAATCTCTTCGGTTGTAGATGTGATGTTGCTACTAGGGAGAAAAAACGGTCTCTTGTTCATGGAACATGTGGACTATTTACCTTACACACTTTTCTTAAAGCAGTTGTATGTTGCTTGCAACTTAATACTGGAGGGGGTTCGGATGATAACCTGAAGGTGGACTTATAGTCATAGATGTAGTGGGATGGCGGTCTATGTATCTTGTTGTATTGCCCAATCGAATCTCATAGGATCTTTTTGACTAGTAATTGCATTGTTATGCCTTGCTCAGTTCCTGTCAATTGCCCTGCTGTAATTTGTTTACCCTTCATGCCATGTTGTTTATCTAAGGAGAGCACCTCTAGTGAACTATGGACCCCGGTCCAATCTTTACCATTGATACATCCTCCATTGTTACTTGTTTACTTGCTATAAACCATTGCCTTCCACACCATACTTTTACTCTTTTGTTACAGCAAACCGGTGAGCTTGACAACCTCACTGATTCGTTGGGGCAAAGTCTTGAGTTTGTGTTGTGCAGGCCTCCGCGTTGCTTGCAACACATGTGTGACATTTCCTTCCTCCTATTTGTTCGATAACCTCGGTTTCTTACTGAGGGAAACTTGCTGCTATGCTGCTTCATACCTTGCTCTTAGGGTTTCCAACGGAGCGTCCCACGACAAGTGGTGGGCGCCATCAAGCTCTTTTCTGGCGCCGTTGCCGGGGAGGCCAAGGACGTCTTCACTAGGGGAGTCCTTCACTTCCTTTATCTTTACTTTGTTTTAGTTTGCTTTGTTTCTTTTGCTTGGTTTTGTTTTCCTATTTTCAAAAAACCCAAAAAATTAGTATAGTTTGGTTTGCTTGCTTTATTCACAAACACAAAAAAAATTAGTTCCTGCTCTAGCTGTTGCTGCTGCTATTTTTGCCTTGCCCACCTTTGCCAAAATGAACTCTGCTGAGAACACCAAGTTGTGTGACTTCACTAGCACCAACAACAATGATTTCCTAAGCACTCCTATTGCTCCACCTGCCCCTGATGCTACCTTTTATAAAATTAAGCCTCCTTTGTTGAATCTTGTGATGAGAGAGCAATTTTCTGGTACTGGTTCTGATGATCCTGCAACTCATCTCAATAGCTTCATTGAACTTTGTGAGATGCAAAATACAAGGATGTAGATGGATATATTATTAAGCTCAAGCTTTTTTCCTTTCTCTTTGAGGGGAAAAGCCAAAGAATGGTTTCTTTCTTTGCCTAAAAATAGTATTGATTCTTGGACTAAGTGCAAAGATGATTTTATTGGAAAGTACTATCATCCTGCTAAGATTATATCTTTGAGAAGTGACATTATGAAATTTAAACAACTTGATAGTGAACATGTTGCTCCAGCTTGGGAAAGAATGAAATCTTTGGTTAAAAATTTACCTACTCATGGACTCACTGCTTGGATGATTATCCAGACTTTTTATGCAGGTTTGAACTTCTCCTAAAGAAATCTATTTGATTCAGATGCTGGACGTACCTTTATGGGCCTCACTTTGGGTGCTGCAACAAGGCTCCTTGATAATATGATGGTTAACTACTCTGAATGGCATGTTGAGAGAGCTCCACATGGTAAGAAGGTAAATTCTGTTGAGGAAACTTCCTCTTTGAGTGAAAAGATTGATGTTATTATGGCTATGCTTGTTAATGGGAAAGCTCCTTTAGATCCTAATAGTGTTCCCTTAGCATATTTGGTTGCTCAAGAAGAGCAAGTTGATGTGAACTTCATTAGAAACAACAATTTCAACAACAATGCCTACAGGAATAATTTTGGTAGCAACAACAATTATAGGCCTTATCTTCCTAATAATGGAAATTCCTATGGAAGCTCTTACAATAATGCTAGAAGTGCCCCCTCTGAACTTGAAGTCATGCTCAAGGAATTTATTAGTAAACAAACCACTTTCAATAATACTATAGAGGAAAATCTTTTAACTGTTGAGAAAAATATATCCTCTTTGTCCGAAGCTCAGTCCTCCTTGTTTAATAAAATGGCTGCTAAACCTGAAGCCATGGAAAAGACCTTTCCTACTGCTCATGCCATACAAGTTACTATTGATGAAAATGTTAGGCTGTTAGCTCAACTTCATGCTAAGTGGGAAAGGGAAGCTGAAATTGATAGAAACAATAGTGTGTGCACTATCACCACTAAACCACAAGTAGTCCCTATTCCTACTCCTACTATTCCTAAGCCTATTGAGCCTACTACTAGTGATGCCAAGTTTGACTTTGATATTGATGGTTGCAATATTTCTGAAGTGATTATGTTCTTGCAAAAGCTTGCTAGAAGTCCTGATGCTAGTGATATGCATGTTGCCTTTACCAAACACATTACAGATGCCCTTGTTAAGATTAAGGAAGAGAAGCTAAAACACAAAGCTTCTATTCCTAGGAAAGTAGAAGACAGTTGGGAACCCATTATTAATATGCAAGTGAATGACTTTGACCTCAAAGCTTCATGTGATCTTGGTTCTAATGTCTCTATTATGCCTATGAAGATTTATGAAATGCTTAATTTGCCACCTTTGGAAGATTGTTATTTGGGTGTCCCACTCAATGATAATGCTAAGAAGAAACTCATGGGGAGTATTAATGATGTTCTCATCATGGTTAACGATGCTTATGTCTCTGTTGATTTCTATGTTTTGGATGTTGAATACAATGCTTCTTGTCCTATTGCTTTGGGAAGACCTTTTCTTAGAAAAGTTGGTGCCATCACTGATATGAAAGAAGGCATCATTAAATATCATTTTCCATTCAAGAAAGGTATTGAATACTTCCCAGTGAGAAGACAGAAGTTGCTCTTTCCTCCCCCTTTGAAGGAAAGGTTTGATGTTAATGCTTCTTCATTTAAAAACACTTGATTCTTCTTGATTCTTGTGCCTAACTTAAAGGCGTTAAAGAAAAGTACTTGTTGGGAGATAACCCAAGAGTTTCCTTGAGTATTGGAAGTTATTACTACAGTAATGACCTCTCCTTATCCTTTTTGTTTTCTTTTTGTGCCAAGAATGACCTCTAATGAGAGGGAAGTAAAATTTGGGGAGTTGCTGTCCCGAAACAGATTTCTGTCCTCCACAAAAAAAATTCGTGAGGAGGCTCTGTAACTCTTATTGAGCTTACAATTTATGAATAAATCCCCCAGTATGCTATCTAACTTTTGTTAGTTCAACACTTTTTTATTTGAGCAACAGAAGATGTTCAAAAAAATCGGTTTCAACCTGTTGGTCTGTTTTGACAGATTTCTGCCATTATTTGCATTTGCTTCTTATTGATTCCTTTTTGAGTTCTCTTTAGGTGAATTGAGATTTTTGAAGGAGTTACTACAGTAGCTTGTGTTTTTAGTGAAAAGCCTTGTTGTTCCAAATCTTTGCCAGTTGTCTAATATCTTTTGAATACACTAATGTTGCTAATGAAGATTGTGTGAAGGAAAAATTCCAGATGTAAAGAGATAATGATGCAATGAGATGAAGAATGGATAAAAGATCAATCTTGGGGATGCCACCATGGTGTCACCCCAAGAAATATCCAAGAGGTACAAGCGTCAAAGCTTGGGTATGCCCAAGGCATCCCCTTCTTCATCAATAAAAAAGCTCAAGTCTGTCTAGACACTTCGTTTTTATTATTTCATGCACAATTGTGTTGTTCTTGGAGCGTCTTAGTTTTCGTTTGCTTGCTTAGGTTTTTTAGTTTGCTTGAATAATGTAGTTTGTACCCCCATTCTCGCTGTGTTAATTTGCAAATAAGTTTGCTTGGTGTTGGAAAGGAGTAGTAAGTTCTTGCTTGAAGTGCAAGAGGAGCTTGCATTGACTATGACTTAGACTTTAGCATGACATGTTAGGTGTTGTTTTGACCTTATGCTTAGTGATTATTGTTGTAGCATGTCTTGTTCAAAACAATTGGGATTGCTTAGTGTGCCTTGAAGAAATTACGCGTTGTTTTAGCATGCAAAAGCATAGTATTATGGTATTCTCCTATGATGCTTTGCTTGGGTTGACTTGGCACATGCTCACACCATGTTATGACTCTCACAAGCCACCATTAGCCTCTATGATCATTTATTACTTGACTTATAGTACCAGTCTTTGCTTTGATTAGTATGCTTTGTTGCACTGCATGATTTTGGCCATTATGCTCTCATAGTTGGTTGCTCCCAGTCTTTTGCTAGCCTCCACTTGTATGAGTAAGTTCTACTCATGCTTCCAACTCCCAAGAAACCAAGTTATTCCAAAGTGTCCACTATAAACTCTTATGCGTGGTGTGTTACACCATTCCAAGTATATTCTTGTTTTCAACTATCTTCCAATTAAAAATTATTTTGTTATGTGAAAACTTAGTGATTAAAGCCCTCACGAACTTGATGGCACACTTTATTCTTTGCCCCTAATAAACTTGAACCATTGTGACAACTTTGTTGTATATGCTTGCACTTATAAGTTGGAATTAGCAAAACCATGTTGTTACGAGGAACGTTTTCAACATTGCACTTGTAATTTGTACTCAGTTGATATCATGTTCTTTTGTCTATGGATGTCACCGGTGTGAAATAAAGAGGGAACTTGTAAGTCTATGGAGTTTGTATCTTGTGTTAGAGAAACGCCTGGGCCGCTAGCCTAAGCCATGCATAATCATGGTGGAAACTTGCAGCATCACCATAATAAGCTATCTATGAAGCATCCTCAATAAAAAGCTATACATATGGTAAATAAAAAAATTGTTGAGATGCTTATTGTGTGCTTGCCTTGTCATTTCGGTTATGGGAAAGCTCCTGTACCATGTGCAAGGGGTACCCGTTGGCGGTTCTCAATGATATGCAAATACTTACAGTGACAAGAACTTACCTGGACCCAAAGTTGAGTATGCATGAGGTGCGGCCCTCGTATTCAAGGGACTTGAGATTGCCAACTTATACTTCGTCAAGCATATACTCTAGCTTTGCCACTTTAACCTTAACCACTTCAAGATGCTTATGATAGGGGCAATGAGGGCTGAAAGCTAACAAGTACCATAATTTTTGGAAGCTCTTTTTGAAACTTGTAATCCCTGCTTCCTTTACAAAAAAGGCCTTTCTTCCACCACTATTGAGTCTCCACCTTCTACCTTTAGGCACCATTAAGAGAGCATAGTTGTCATTTTGTGTGCACTGTTCCGAAGCTTATTAATTGATGCATATTGTGATATTACTTGTTCTTGGTCTACTTGTTTCCAGTCACCCTTGTGAACTTTGCAGGTGTCCTATGCATCTATTTGCTACTCTATGAGGGACAAGCTGATTGCAACTATGCTATGTTTTCTGCATGTGAAACAAACAAACGTTTTTCAATGCATGTTATTCATGATCTTTGTTTGTAGCTTGTCATGTTGGATGCATAGTTACTATGTCCTATTGTTAGAACTCCATCTTTCATGCACATGTTTAGAGTTCTTTGATCCCAGCTTACAATGCTTGCAAATGGTTGGATCTTTATTGTGAGGATGCATGTCACCTCAAAAATTATTATTTTATCACTTACCTACTCGAGGACGAGCAGGAGTTAAGCTTGGGGATGCTAATACGTTGGAAATGTTATCTATAATTTTTGATGATCCATGCTTGTTTAGTATCTACTTTGCTTTACTTGTCCACACCTTGAGGTGATTTTTACATGTTTTCTGGTACTAACCTACTAACATGTTGCAATAGTGCCAGATGCCTATTTTCTGCTGTTTTTTATTTCAGAAAAGTTAGTAAAGAAATATTCTCGGAATTGGACGGGACAAAGGACAAAGTCAATTACTTTCCGTGGGGAACAAGAAGTCCAGAGGAGAGCTGGAGGGGCCGGCCAGGGGGGCCAGACCCACCCTAGGCGCGGGTGGGCCCAACCCTGCGCCTGGCTAGGGTTTGGTGACCCTGGCCGCCTCCTCGGTCTCCCCCTTCGCCTATAAGAAGCCCCTGATGCAGAAACCCTGAACACCCGATCAAAAATCCACGAAACCGTCTGTAGCCGCCGCCACCATCGTCCCTAGATTGGGGGGTCTGAAGTTCTTCCCGGCACCCTGCCGGAGGGGAGATCATCCCGGAGGCCTTCTCTCCGGTATGATTCGTGAGTAGTTCCACCTTGGACTATGGGTCCATGTAGTAGCTAGATGGTTGTATCTCCTCCTTTGTGCTTTCATGTATAGATCTTGTGAGCTCCGTTCATGATCAAGATCTAATCTATTTGTAATCATGCATGTTGTGTTTGTGGGGATCCGATGGATATTGAGATTATTATGTTGGCTTGATTAATGGTTTTGTCTTTATGATTCTATCATGTTTGTGTTTTTTGTGATCTTGCATGCTCTCCGTTGTTAGTAGCTATCTTGGCCAAGTAGTTGCTAGTGACTCCAAGAGGGGGTATTTATGCTCGATAGTGGGTTCATGCCTCTAGTTTCCAAGGGAAGTGCCAGAAATCTCTTAGGTTGTAGATGTGATGTTGCCACTAGGGAGAAACCAATGGTCTCTTGTTCATGGAACATGTGGACTGTTTACCTTACACACTTTGCTTAAAGCAGTTGTATGTTGCTTGCAACTTAATACTGGAGGGGGTTCGGATGATAACCTGAAGGTGGAATTCTAGTCATAGATGCAGTTGGATGGCGGTCTATGTATCTTGTTGTATTGCCCAATATAATCTCATAGGATCTTTCTGACTAGTAATTGCATTGTTATGCCTTGCTCAGTGCCTGTCAATTGCTCTGCTGTAATTTGTTTACCCTTCATGCCATGTTGTTTATCTAAGGAGAGCACCTCTAGTGAACTATGGACCCCGGTCCAATCTTTACCATTGATACATATTCCACTGTTACTTGTTTACTTGCTGCAAACCATTACCTTCCACACCATACGTTTAATCCTTTGTTACAGCAAACCGGTGAGCTTGACAACCTCACTGATTTGTTGGGACAAAGTCTTGAGTTTGTGTTGTGCAGGTTTCCACGTTGCTTGCAATACCTTTGAGACGTTTCCTTCCTCCTTCAGGTTCGATAAGCTCGGTCTCTACTGAGGGAAACTTGCTGCTTTGCTCATCACGCCTTTCTCTTGGGGTTCCAACGAAGTGTCCCACGTCAACACTGGGTGCACGAATCAAGATTTCTGGCGCCGTTGCCGGGGAGGCTAAGGACGTCTTCACAAGGGGAGTCCTTCACTTCCTTTCTCTTTACTTTGTTTTTAGTTTGATTTGTTTCTTTTGCTTGGTTTTGTTTGCCTCTTTTCAAAAAAAAACCAAAAAAATAGTCTAGTTTGGTTTGCTTGCTTTATTCAAAAACAAAAATATTAGTTCTTGTCAATTGCCCTGCTGTAATTTGTTTACCCTTCATGCCATGTTGTTTATCTAAGGAGAGAACCTCTAGTGAACTATGGACCTCGGTCCAATATTTACCATTGATACATCTTCCACTGTTACTTGTTTACTTGCTGCAAACCATTACCTTCCACACCATACGTTTAATCCTTTGTTACAGCAAACCGGTGAGCTTGACAACCTCATTGATTCGTTGGGACAAAGTCTTGAGTTTGTGTTGTGCAGGTTTCCATGTTGCTTGCAACACCTTTTCGAGACATTTCCTTCCTCCTTCAGGTTCGATAACCTCGGTCTCTACTGAGGGAAACTTGCTGCTATGCTCATCACACCTTGCTCTTGGGGTTCCAACGAAGTGTCCCACGTCATCACTGGATGCACGCATCAGAAACCCAAGCCCCGGAGGAAACCACAACACCAACCGCGGCAACTCCAACAATTTCAACCGTGCACCGCCCAAGTTCAACAACAACAATGTCGCCAACAACACAAATACTGGCCTAAGGACTGGAAGAAATGTTGTGCATGTTGCAGGAAAAGACAAGTCTCCGGTGACTTGTTATGAATGCGGAACCAAGGTTCACTATGCCAATGAGTGCCCCAAGAAGGTTGCAACAGCCCCCAATGTGAATGCCCCAGCTCAGCAGCAGCGTCGTGTTTAGCCTGGAAGAAGATTTGCCCCAGGGAATTCGCTCAACCGCAACGGCTGTCTGTTTCACATGAATGCTGAAGAAGCCCAAGAAGCGCCAGATGTCGTGCTGGGTATGTTTTTTGTTAACTCAGTACTTGCAAGAGTGTTGTTTGATTCTAGAGCATCGCACTCGTTTGTTATAGAAGAATTTGCATGCACTAGTAAGATTCAACCAACAAAATTTAAGCATGTTATGATAGTTCAAATACCTGGTTCAACCACTAAAGCTAGACAAATTTGCAAGGCTGTACCTATCAGAATTCACGGCATAGATTTTTATGCTAATCTAATAGTACTTGGAACCAAAGGTTTGGAAGTAGTACTAGGAATGGATTGGATGTCGAAACATAAAGGATTAATCGACTGTGCCAAGAAAGCCATAACCATGACCAGTACCACTGGAGTATCAGTAGAGCATGTATCTGGAACCTTGCCCCGTCAATTCAAGTGAAACAAGAGTCTAGCCCAACCAACCATTGACCAAGTCAGAGTAGTCTGTGAATAAACTGACGTATTCCCAGATGTATTGCCTGGTATGCCCCTAGATCAGAATATCGAGTTTATCATTGAACTAATCCCTGGAACCAGACCCATAGCTCATAGACCTTATAGTATGAAACCGCTGAACTAGTGGAGCTGAAGAAGCAACTAGATGCTATGCTGGAGATAGGCCTGATTCAACCAAGTGCGTCGCCATGGAGATCACATGTATTGTTCGTGGACAAGAAAGATGGAGGTAACCGTTTGTGTACGGATTATCGGAAGCTGAATGATGTCACCATTAAGAATAATTATCCACTGCCGAAGATAGAAGTTCTTTTGACCAGTTGACCGGTGCCAAAGTGTTTTCTAAGATTGATCTTAGAACTGGTTATCATCAACTCAAGATTCGTGCAGAGGATATTCCAAAGACTGCCTTCACCACCAGATATGGACTGTACGAGTACACTGTCATGTACTTTGGATTAAACAATGCTCCCGCTTATTTCATGAACCTCATGAATAAGATTTTTATGGACTTCCTGGATAAGTTTGCCGTTGTTTTCATCGATGACATTCTGATTCTAAATCAGAAGAAGAACATGAGATACACCTGAGGACCATCCTTGGAACCCTTAGGGAGCATCAGTTGTATGCCAAGTTTAGCAAATGTGAATTCTGATTACAGGAAGTAGGATTCCTCAGACATATCGTTTCGGCAGGAGGACTTGCTGTCGACCCTGCCAAGGTTAAGGATGTTAAAGAATGGCAATCCCCAACCTCTCAAACCCAAGTGAAAGGATACGGATGTCGCCTAGAGGGGGGTGAATAGGCGATTAAAACTTTTCCTAGAGTGGCTCAACTAAGGCAGAATAAAACTAGTGTTTACTTTGTTAAGAACAACCTAGAACAACTAAGGTTCACCTATGTGCACCAACAACTTATGCTAAGTAATACAAGCAACAAAGTGATAGCAAGATATATATTACTTCAAGCACGAAGGCTATCACAATGTAAAGTGCATAAGTAAAGATCTCGGATATAGAGATAACCGAGGCACGCAGGGACAACGATATTTTACCGAGTTCCTCCCAACATGGAGTACGTCTCGTTTGGAGAGGGGGTGGTATCTAACCACCTACGCCACAAAAGGCCTCCCTTATTCTTCGGTGAATCTTACCCCAATGGTACCGATCCACACTTCCACTATCGGTGCACTTGTCGGTGGCAAACCGGAACCTCTCACAAGGTTGGGGCACTTCTCCACAACTTAATTGGAGGCTCCCAACAAACGCCTCCAAGGCCACAACCTGCAACACCAACAAACCGTCTAGGGTTCCAATAACCCAAGAGTAAAAAGCTTATCAACTTTCACTCAAACGAATCCTCACCGAGAACTCAAACCGATGCACCAAATGCAATGGCAAGAACACAAGTAGTGCTCAAATCCTTCTCTCCCAAATTCCACCAAAGCTACAAAAGATTGTGGAGGAATAAGAGAGGAAGAACAATGGAGGAAATCCACAAAAGACTCCAAGATCTAGATCCCAAGATGTTCCCCTCACTTAGAGGAGAGATGGATTGGTGGGATTGTAGATCTAGATCTCCTCTTTCAAATCCCTAAAGTATATACAAGAATCAAGAGAGGGATTGAAGGGGGAGCAAGCTCAAGAGGGTCAAGAATGGAGGAGAAAGCCTGTTATAACTCGAGCAAAGACATTGGGGAAGAAGGGCCCCTTTTTATAGGCCCACAGATTTCTGGCCGTTTTCTGCCTGTTGGAGAAAAGTCAGACCAGAGACTCCGGTCTACACCGGAGACTCCGGCCCAACCTCCGGACTAGACTCCGGACCACCTATATGAATGACCTGGACCAGCCACGTCCCAACTTGGCTGGAGACTCTGGTCCTCCAACACCAGAGACTCCGGACTGAGCAAAGACCGGATATTCCAGAGTAGCCTCCGGACCTTGCTCCGGACCCCCATACAGTATGTCCCTGCCATGATTCTGAAGTCACCACCGGAAACACATTCGGAAACTCCAGACCACACCGGAGACTCCGGCCCATGCAGACCGGAGACTCCGGTCTGGACCAAATAAGAGGCAAACTTCAAATGGCGATATCTAGAGTTTGGAAACTCCGATTGACCCGAAACCAATTTTATTGGAAAGAGGACAACAAGAGTTACCCAACAAAAGGTGAAAATATTGGATACCACCAATAGAGAACATTTCATGTATTATAATGTGAGATACCTCTCTTGGTGAGAAACCAGAAAAACCTCAAGGATCAAAAACGCAATATGATACAAAAGGGAAATCCGTTCTTGATGAACTAGAGCTTGTTATGGATATTACCACAAGCTCTAGAACCTCAAATGGATAAGATCCAAATAATAACCAAGAAAGGATGATGCTAAGTATGCAAAGGTTTGAGCTCTCTCTGAAACATATGATCGAGTTACTCACTTGAGAGCCCCTCTTGATAGTACGGTTGTCTATCCTATAAACCGGTCTCCCCAACTAACACCACGAGACCGGTAAGAAGGAAACCCTATCAAGATCATACCTTCTCCTTGCACATATTCCACTTGATTATGATGTAGACGGTCTTGTCCTTCTCAAGATGGAACACCTTTCTTGATTGCTCTTGTACGCACTTGCTTGATGAAGACTTGCAAGTTACTCCCCCATACAACATGGGGAAACCTTTACTTTGACCTTGTCTTCATCGATCCATATCACCGAGGATGGCAAGCTTCAACCATGAGATCTTCTAGATATTGCACATCTTTAGCTTGCACATCATTTCTTCTTTTCTTCATTATGTTGATGCCGTGAAGGTGCACCAGAGATATTACTCCATCTTATTCTTCAAGACATACTTGCCATAGGTTTAACTCTCACATGACCAATCTGTGGATCACTCTTTGAACACCTTGGTCACCACTTGATCCTCTTCACTTTCTTCTTCTCCAAACCTTGAAGCCAACATATGGTTCAAGCATTGCCTATGGACAATTCCTACAAGTGCAACTTGATACAAGCATTAGTCCATAGAGATTGTCATTAATTACCAAAACCACACATGGGGGCCCACATGTTCTTTAACCAAGTTCGTGCATTTATCGAATTAGCGGGATATTACCGCAAGATCGTAGAAGGATTCTTGAGCATCACAAGACCCATGACCTAGTTGTTGAAGAAAGATAAGAAGTTTGAACGGACGGACAAATGTGAAGCGAGTTTTCAAGAACTTAAGAAGAGATTGACCTCAGCCCCAATCTTGATTATGCCGGATATCACGAAGCCTTTTGATGTGTTTTGTGACGCATCCAAGATTGGTCTCGGATGTGTGTTGATGCAAGAAGGCAAAGTCATATATTTTCTATCCCGACAACTGAAGCAACATGAGCAGAATTACCCTACCCATGACCTTGAACTAGCAGTCGTAGTTTTAGCCTTGAAGACATGGCGGCATTACCTCATGGGAAACCGTTGTGAGATTTATTCAGATCACAAGAGCCTGAAGTATATTTTCACTCAGAAGGAGCTGAATATGAGGCAAAGGAGATGGATAGACCTAATCAAGGACTATGACATTGACATTCACTATCACCCCGGTAAAGCCAATGTGGTAGCACATGCTCTTAGCATATTGCCGTGTCGCTTGAACTCCATGATTCTGACGGAGCAACCAAGTTTGCACAAGGAGTTGGAAGATTTCAGAATGGAGCTAGTAAGTGAAGGATTTTTGGCTAGCATAGAACTTCAACCCACTTTGATCAGTCAGATCAAGGAGGCACAGAAAGGAAATGCTATGTAACATCCCAAATTTCATCAAATGCAAAACCATGTATTGCATTCATATCATCATGTCTTGCACAAAAATTTTCAAACCAAAACCCTAAATAAAACCATATTTATGCCCTTTTATTATATTCATATGAGGCATGGCTTTATTTTTATTTTCAAAGGACCAAAGTGTTTGAGTAGACAGATGTGTTTGACACACTTTTGAATGCTAGGGACACATTACAAAATTGTAGAAAAGGTTTGAATTCAAACAAGTTGGAATTAGGGTTTCAAATTCATTCCTAAAAATCAAATTGGAAAAATAAAAGGTTAAAGAAAATAATAAAACCCTGTGCTACCCTTTCGGCCCAGCAACTCTTCTGGCCCATTAAGCCCACCCGAGGTTCTCTCCCTCTACCCCCTCTCTCACCCACGCGAACCTGATCCCGCACTCGCTGCCACTAGGCCCAATGCCACGTCGTCATCGTCCCCAAATCCCGCACCCGCAGACCGCGTCCTCACCGCCGTTTCCTCCTTCATTGTCGCGATTGATTCGAGCTTAATTGCCGATCAATGCATGCATAATTCTCTTGGCCCTCACCGTCTACTTAACCCCCTCTGCCTCGCGGCCATTTCCACTCAAACTGCAACGCCCAAGCGCCCCCAGGCTGCCCACAATCAAGCTTGCACCGCTGCGGACCCGAGCATCTCCGGCGGGCGATTCTAGTGAGCTTCCACCCTGTGCCCACTGGTTCACCCTACCATACTCGCCACCCTCTTGCGCATCTAACCGTGTCCCTAGTTCGTCCTATACTGCCCCAGGTTGTCAGCCCCGTTAACCCCTGTGAGCACCCGAAGCTCCGTCCAACTCTGATGAGGGATTCCAGTAAGAATCGAGCGCCCCTTGCCTTCTAGTTCAATAGCACAGCCACTGATGCCCTTTGTTTGCACTTTGGTGACCTAGGTCGTCGCCTCCGTCTCCGTTTGCAAAAGGCCGACGCCAGCAGCAACTCCGACGAGCTCCCACGGTCGCAGCAGCACGCCCATTTCCAAGCCAACTGCGCCTCGAGCTTCCTCGCATCTGTGTGACGCTGGTAAGCCACAACACTACCCCTAGCCCCTTCTGGATTCGTCGGAGTGTCACCGGCAGAAGCGCCGCCGCCAGTGCCATCAGCGTCGCTCACTTTTGGTCGCATGCTCCAGGGTCGTTAGATCTAGATTGTGCGTTGTAGACTACATCATGAGTGAAGTGTTAAGTTTTGATCTGGCGCGTTGGATCTGACTTGATCCAACGGCGCGGAAGGGTGATCTTGCGCGAAACGGTATCAACCAATCAGATGCGTCCACTTGTCTGGCTGTTTGATTTAAAATCTGTTTTTGAATCTATTAGTTGATTTAACTTGTAAAATTCATATCTTTAGTTCTGTTTCGCCAAAATTTGCAAATAATATATCATTGGATTCAGAAAATTAAGACCTACATTTCTATAGACTTGTTTCAGTATTTTGCTTTTGAAAAAATAGGATTATTTGCAGAACCAATATTAGGATTATTTTGACTATACAAAATGTTTAGAAAATTGTTTTAAAGCAAATTTGGGTTGGTTTAGACCTTTGATAGATTACTTTGTGATCAGTACTGTTTGGTTTGACTTGTTTAGTGTAGAAAATCATTCCATTGCATTTGCATGCATTCATATATATTTTGTATGAATATTTGAATGTGGATTTGGTGCTATGATTTTATGTGTAGATTTTGGTGATAGTGGTGATTGTGATTGTGAGGACTATTGCTACTCTCCCAACTATCAAGTCAAGTGGTGCTACATATTTTTGTCCTATTATTTTGACTATGCACAAGTGATATTTTGAGTAGGACTTGCATGGATTTTTTCTAAGTATATATATATGCTATGCTATCTTGGGAAATCCTAGTAGTTGTAGTCTTAGTAGATTTTTCCCTAAGTTGAGAAAACTTGTTATGTTATCATGCTTAGCCTAGATAGTAGAAAACAAGGGTGGAATATTTCATGATATGAAATTTTGCTATGTCTATGACTTGTGTTTTGATTAATAAAACAACAATGTGAATGAATCACCTGGGTGGAATGGTATGGTTGGTTTATGTTGAGTGGTTACACAAAGCCCATGTCTATGGTTTACCTTGTGTATCACACTTGTGGATTGCCACCCAGGAACAAAGGGATTTGAGATGTTTAGTGTTGAGAAGCTTCTAGTGCAACCACATGGCATATGGGCTCTGCCTTGACCAAATAGGTTGCAAGAACTTAGCCAGATGGACAGTTAGTGGTAGGGTGATAGGATGGAACACGTCCATGGTGGTCTAAGGGAATTCTTCTGAAAAGTCTCGTCTCGATGCATGTCGAGTCTTGTGGGGAAAGTGCACCACCTCTCGAGAGGGTAAAACCTAAGTACTTAGCCGTGTCCCCGGCAACGGACAATTTGAGCATCAAAGACATTGAAGCAATAAATGATCTCCTCATCCCAATTTCTAAGTTAAAAACTTGTGGTTGAACAAGGGTAAAGGTTCATCAATGTCTATTGGTGGTTCCTTGGGTGTTTTGACAAACAAAAACTTAGTGTTTTCAACTAATAAGGAAAACCTTATTTTGAGCAAAGCAAGCCTAAGCTAGACTTAGCCAAAATCATATAGATGTTAGATACTACTATTCTACTATGGTATCACTTGCCAATACAATTCCAAATGTATTGACCCACTGTGAGTGTAACTTATGATGTTGCAGGTACTGTGATGGAGATTAGGGTTGTGAGTCTACACTCAACATGCTTGCCTCTGGCACATGAAGATGAAGACTTATAGTTATTTCCTTTATGTTATGACCTCTATGTATTAGACTTGGGCTATTGAGTTGTAAAGACTATGTTATCTCTGGAATGACGATGTAATAACGACCTTTGTATCTGTGTACTTCATCTTAAACTATGGATGCTAGCATTTGATCCAGGGACTAGCATTGCAATCACAGTGACCTTTACCTTAAAAGGTGGGGTCTTACATGCTAGTATCGATGGAATAAAACGTCGTATCGGTACAGGGAAGGTACCCGGATTCACCGACGATGAAGAAGGAGTTTTGTGGTACAAAGGATGTATCTGTGTGCTAGCAGATTCAGAATTGAAGCAAGCTTTTTTTGAAAGAAGCCCATGATACTCTTTATTCTATCCACCCCAGAGGAACCAAGATGTATCAGCATTTGAAGGAGCAATTTTGGTGGCATAAGATGAAGAGAGAAATCAGAAGCTACATAGCCAAGTGTGATATTTCTCAGAGAGTCAAAGCGGGACATCAGAGACCTGCAGGATTGTTGCAACCATTGCAGATTCCGGAATGGAAATGGGATTCAGTAGGAATGGATTTTATCACCGGTTTGCCTACATCTAGTAGGGGAAATGACTCTATTTGGGTCATAGTGGATAGACTGTCCAAAGTCGCCCATTTCTTACCAGTCAAGACCACATATCAGAGTTCGAAGCTAGCAGAGTTGTACATTGCTAGAATAGTCAGTTTGCATGGAGTCCCCAAGAACATTGTGTCGGATCAAGGAACTTAGTTTACCTCGAGATTTTGGAACAAAGTCCAAGAAGGATTAGGAACCCGACTAGATTTCAACACAGCTTATTACCCTCAAACGGAGCGAGTAAACCAAATACTCAAAGATATGTTGAGAGCTTGTGTGTTAGAATATGGATCTAAATGGGAAGACTGTCTGCCTTTCGCAAAATTTTCATACAACAGCAGTTATGAAGCCAGCTTGCAAATGGCCCCATTTGAAATCATGTATGGAAGGAAGTGTCGTACCCCTTTGAATTGGTCGAAAGTAGGAGAGAGTCAGATTTTCGGACCCAACATCCTACGCAAAGCCAAAGAGAAAGTTCACAAGATCCGTGAGCACCTCAAGACCATCCAATCCAGACAGAAGAGTTATGCCAACAAGAGACGTCGAGACCTAGCCTTCAACATCGAATATTTTGTGTATCTCAAAGTATCACCCTTGAAAAGAATGCAACGTTTCCAACTCAAAGGAAAGTTAGCCCCCAGATATATTGGACCCTTCAAGATTTTGAATTGCCGAGGAGAAGTATCGTATCAACTAGAACTGCCAGAGGAGATGTCAGCTGTGCATAATGTGTTTAATATCTCGTTACTTCGCAAATGCCTAGAAGTCCCGAAGAAGACCGAAGTTTTCAAGAATATTGATCACCGAACCATAGAGATCAACGATGACCTGACATATCCTAAAGTGCCCATTCGTATTTTGGAAGAAGCTTTCAGAACCACCAGGTCCCGGAGTATCAAGTTTCTCAAGATCCAGTGGAGTAACCACATTGAAGAAGAAGCTACCTAGGAGCGAGAAGACTACATTAGGACGGAGTTTTAAGATCTCTTTAAATCCTAGTTTTCTCTTTTTCTCAAATCTCAGGACGAGATTTTGTTTAAGGAGGGAAGGTTTGTAACATCCCAAAAATATTAATCAAGGTTATCAAGTTCTAATCACCCAAATTTAGGGTAAATAAAAACTTTTGTTAATTAAACTCAATATGAATGCATGTGTGTATGTGATGAATGCATGAATGCTTGTGTGGACTTGTGTGATGGTTATGAATGTTAGGGATTGGTTTAAAGATGAAAACAACATCATCTAAATCATTTCCATGCAGAACCAAATGAAGAGAAATTCAAAAACAAACCATATAAGCAAATGGTCATTTTTGTCAATCTTGTTCACTAGACCACTTTGAGTGTTTCTAGTCCAAGATTTCTAACAGAAACAAATCCAATTATTTTCACCCCTTGCTAGATCAAGTAAAAGTGAACCCAAGCCCACCTCGCAAACCCACAGAAACATTTGGCAACCCTATTCAAATGACATTTAAAAATTGAATCTAGTTCATATGGTAAGATCACCATTTCTCAAAAACCAACCAAATCAGTTCAGCTTGACAAATCCAAGCAACCATATACTCTCAAGTATGTGCCCAGTACACTCACCAAGTTTCATCCAAAAATTCAAATATGAATTTCTTTCGGCCATTTTGTTAAACACCTTGCAGACACAAATAAACTCTGGCGTAACTACACTGTGGTGATCAGTGATCTTCGACCATTTGGTCCCCTCTTAACTCTCTTGTCTCTCCTGGGCCTAGCCAATCCCCAGACCAAACCCTTCTTAGCCGTGGGCACAGTGGAGCGCCGCCCATTTTTGGTCATCGTCGGCCGACAGTGGACAGCACGCTAGGAGCATCGCCGCCCTTGCCCCCAGTGCGTACTAGACACGCCGTACACCACCGCCACCCCTGTCCCAGCCTCGACCGCAGAAGAGCCCTAGACCACCCTAGCACCGTCGCGCCCTATACCTATGTGCCATGTCCAGAGCGCGCCAGCTCGCCATAGTCGACTGCCTCGCACAGATCGCGCCTCGCCCTCGCCTTGCACGTGCACACATACCATGATCACAGCAAACCCGCAGACACCCCCGTTCGCTGCCACACGACCCGCAGCTGCCTCACACCGTCGCAAACACCTCTGTGTCCGCGTAGAGCACCACACGCTCCCGACCAAACCCCACCGCCCCACGCCTCTCCTTTAAGCTAGCAATGATCGCCGGGATACCGCACACCGTCCCCTAGCCTCAGCCACGCCGGTAGACGCCTGTACCGTCGCCTCCGACGACCTCTGCCCACGCCATGTTGTCCCTCTCTCTCGCCTATAAAAGGAGGCCTCCCCAGCTTGATTTCTCCACACCACCTCACTTCCCACCTCGCACTGATCCTTCCCACTTCTTCCTAGAGCAAGGCGAGCTCTCCCTCGCCGGAATTTGGCCGGAGCCTGCCGCTGCCTGAGGAGAAGGGCGTTGTCGATTGCGGCCACCCTAGGAGAAGCCACCAGTACCAGGAGAACCGCCATCGTCGACAACCTCATCCGCCCCATCGCTGACCCTCGTCTGAGCCTCGGTGAGCCTCCCCAGACCTCCACTGGTCGTGTTAGGGTTAGTTCCTCGCCGGAGTAGCTCGTCGTCGATGACGACCCTCAGTCGTTAGATTAGAATTAGATTGTAAGGCTCAGATTCGTAGATACCGTTTCCTTTAGTTAGTTCCACTGACTAGTGGACCCCATCTGTCAGCAGCCCGTGCGTGCGCTGCGCAGTGGGCCGGCCCAGTAACTCTCCCGCGCAACCTAGTTAGTTCAAATTAGATTTTTCCATTTAGTTTCAAACCCTAGTTATGTCTATTGATTCAAAAATCAATTCAGAGAAATTTACTAAACCAAATAGCATGAAACCAATTTTGTTAGAAAGGTATTGAAATTCCTAATCCATGCCCATTGGATTCAAACCATTTGGAATTATAGATCACCTATGGTAAAAATAACAAGGCAGAGACTTTTCTGCATTCAAACATTTTTCAAAATTCAACCATAAATGATTTTGAGTTGATTCCAACTCTCAAAAATCACATTTGACAAGATCTTTCTGAATATATAAAAATATCGAGGTTTACTTGCAGTAATAATGGACAAGTAATAATAGAATGCCCCATAGGCATTTCTAGTCACTTTAATTAATTAAAATAATAAGGTTAAACATTATTAAATTGTGACACCACTTTAAATCACATTCCCAAGTATTAGAATATGTGGTGATGACATTTGTCAACATGATCCCATGTTTTAATTGGAGAATATTAAATCTTAAGTAGTTTTTCAATGAGTAGAAATTACTTTTCTAAAATAAAATGAATAAGACTATTGATTTAATCCTTGTGATGATTGTGATGATGCTAGATCATCTAGTGTAAACCCTTGGTGTGCTAATAGAAGTAGTTAATTATTATTTTGTGATTGTGTACTTCTTATTTATTTATAGACGCTAGTACCGACCAAGGATACGAAGAGGAAGGAGACTACTACGAAGAGGAAGCAGAGAAGAACTTCAACCACCGCACTGCACAAGGCAAGCTACCACTTGCAAGTTTCTTAACCATGCAAGCTAAGCCAAAACCATGCAAGTCTTACTTGCAAGCCTAAGACCGCTAGTTAACCTATGCAAGATGCATTAGGCATGTTTTCTTATACCACTTGATCATACTAAATCCCAGTTTTACTTGCAAGCTTTATTCTTTTATTTCTTTATCAAAGCTTTTTATTTATGGTTACTTAGTGACTTGTGAATTTTGGAAAGTTGTTCGAGGTAGCATAAAGAGCATAAAAATTGGCCTAAGTTAGATAGAATTATATGTCATCCTGAGGCATGAGATTAGATTTGATAGTCACACTTGATTATCACCCCTCATTAGTGTTTACCCCCAACTTTAGTGGCTAGTGCTAAGCATAAAACTTGATCACCTTAGATGGGAATACTTGGTGAAAATGGTTATGAAAACCTTAGAATGATGAGTCATTCTAATGAAATGTTTTGACATGTGTTATGAACACCAGATGATTTTTGATGATGAAAATGTTGAGGCATGAGCCTTAGCCCTTTATAAAACTGATGGTTGTGTTCGGATGCGATACCATTCCAATTTTACCGTACAACCACAATACCTGAATTAGGTAGGGCTTGACTGGAAGTTTATATAACTTAGTATGGGTTCCCTTGCGGCCGAGGTTTGTGCTGAGGCTACCTCGTGATGATTGTCCACCTGTGCAGTTCCCAAGATGACAGATGGTCATGGTTGGGAGGCCAAACTCATAGGAGAGGTGCCTATACTAGTGTGTGTAATTGAAAGGTTAGGATTGATTATCCGCATACTGAGTATGGTGATTCAGGATTGTTCCTGATGGATGTATCGAATATTGTGGTGAAATTGTACCACCTCTGTAGAGTGTCAAACTATTCGAATAGCCGCGTCCATGGTTATGGACAGTTGGAGTGGCCATACTATTCCGTCATCAGATGTTTTCAAAATGAATTGTGAAATGCATCATGACTTTGACTTGACCACAACAGGGTTGTGAACATGAAAACTCAGTTCCCACTTAGGTGTTGAAAGATATTAAACTAGCTTTATTTGCTTCTAAACTCAGTTAGAGATAAACCTAGATTTTTGCAAAACAACCTAGAGCTTAGGATTCCTACTTGAAACCTCTTTACCTGTTAGTGATAGTTTGCGAGTACTTAAAGAGTACTCATGGCTTTGTCCCTGGCTATTCCCGTGGCCAGACTATGAGGAGGACTACCAGGATGATGGAAAATAGGAAGTCTACGACAACTAGGATCATCTCCCATCGTCGGCATTGCCTGTGACCCTGAAGATGGAGCTTCGCCCATGCTACCGTTATTATATTATTCCGCTGTGTTGATTGTATATAGACTGGATCATGAGATCCTTAATTTGTAAGACCTTTATTATGGTTTGTAATGGATGATGAAATATGGTACCAATCTGTTATGTCCCGCAAAAATGGTAATCCTGGGATTGCGATGTATGGCATAACAGGCATCTGGGATTAAAAATCCGGGTGTTGACAGTTGTAGATGTGCTGTTGCTACTAGGGAGAAAACAACAATCATTTGTCCATGGGACAATTGTATTGTTTACTTTACACAGTTTTCTTAATGCAATTATCCGTTGCCTACAACTTAATACTAGAAGGGGTTCGGATGATAACCTGAAGGTGGATTATTAGTCATAGATGCAGTTGGATTACGGTCTATGTATTATGTTGTAATACCCAATCAAATCTCGTAGGAGTCAAGATGTCTAGTATATGCATTGTTATGCCTTCTCAATCTTTCAATTGCCCCACTGTAATTTGTTCACCCAACATGCTATCTATCGTATGGAGAACACCTCTAGTGAACTGTGGACCCTGGTCCATTCCTTATCATTGATATACCATTTATCATTATTGTTTACTTTCTACAAGTAACTATTATCTTCCACACTATGTTTAATCCTTTGTTTTCAACAAACCGGTGAAATTGACAACCTCACTATAAGTTGGGGCAAAGTATTGTGGATTGTGTTGTGCAGGTTCCAAGTTGTTAGCAACACCTTGGAGTTGTTTCCTTACTCCTACTGGTTCGATAACCTTGGTTTCATAACTGAGGGAAACTTGTTGCTGTGCTTATCATACCTTCCTCTTGGGGTTCCCAACGATCTCTACATAACTGAGCCATCAGCTTCGCCTAAGCCGGAGCGGGTATGGTGGAGTAGAAGAGGGCCTCGATGATCTAGGGTTTAGAGGGACGAGGTTTAGAGGTGGCCGACGGCTAGTAGAGGTGCTAGGCGGCGGCTAATTTTAGAGGCTCTAAATCAATTGCAACTTTTAAAGGCTGCAAGCAATCTAGGGTTTGAGGTGAGGGGTATGGGGCGCCCTACCCATCCTTATATAGGTGGGGAGAGGCGGTGAGGGAAGGGAGTTCTCCCCCAACTCCACCTTGTGGCCGGCGGCAAGGATAGGGAGGAATCCTCCCTTAGGTAGGATTCCTTCCCTCCCTCCACTAGGCAATCAATGTTGGCGTTTGAATTTTTCAAACTAGCATTTGACTTTCAAACTAGATTTTGATTTCTCTCTTTCCATTGCCCAGCCAAGTGACCTAGTACATGATGCAACCATTCCACTTAGTCATGACACATCCATGTACCCTTCCCACTCTAGATCAGTGGACCTTCTAGACCCTTCTAGAACATTCCGGTGAATACACTGAAACCATTCCCGAACTCCAGAATTGGACTTTCCTTATGTGAATCCTGTTCGCCTGACCATTCTGAATCTCCTCGTGATATCCCGGATCGAATCCTAGACTCCAAACAACATTAGGTATCTTTACTCACTTTCCATATCTACTAAACAACATCGAATCCTTAAGTGTGTATCCCTACAGTTTGTGAATTATGTGGACATGACTGAGACTCTTCTCCGATCAATAACCAATAGAGGAATCTAGAAATTCATATGGCTCCCACATATTTCTGCGATTACTTCGTGATCGAATGAACCATCTACATACGACACCTATTTCCCTTTGTCTCGTGATACTTTACTTATCTGAGGTTTGATCATCAGTATCTCTGCATACCTAGTTCAACCTTGTTACCGATAAGTACTCTTTTACTCGTTCCTGTGATATGTGATCCCTTGTAATCCAATCACATGCTTGTAAGCCAATTGGATGACAATCCACCGAGAGGGCCTAGAGTATATCTATCCGTCATATGGATGGACAAATCCCACTCTTGATCCATGTGACTCAACACATACATTCCGAACACTCAACCTTTATAGCCACCCAGTTACGAAGTGGTGTTTGATTTCATCAAAGAATCCATCCGGTGATGGTGATTAACATGATCTCATGGTCTAAGGATTTAGATTACTATGTATCTGAAAGCCTATATGTAGCATCCCAATTGTCTAACAATTGCAATGCTACTAGCCTAGTCTACATAGATGCTACTTCAAATATATAATTGTTGCATCATAATTATATCATGCTCATGTCATCATGCCACCTTGCATTTGAGCATCATATAAAACCCTTTTTGTTTTGGTTCTTAGCTCATATGCATTATTAATTGTATTTGCCTCTTGATATTGTATTTGGTTATTGATATATTGTTTAATGCCCAAGTTGAGTTGGGGGCATATCTTTTATTGAACTCCACCACCTTTCTTGTCATCACCCCATCATTCCACCATTCCACCATATATGAGCATTGCAACTATTTGGTTTTACCTCTAGCTCATGTGGGTTGGGATGGATCCAATTCTATTTCCACATGCTCTTATCTTAGCATCATGTTGTTTTCACATCATTGATATATGAGAGACACATGGCCACATTTGCATGCCTTGTGAGTGGAACCCTTTTTCCTAGCTTCCACATGGATTATTATGGATTAGGCCATGTTGGGATATTTTTGGGACTATTGAGCATCTAGTGGCACATACACACTAGCAATTCCCATTTCTATTCAAACATGGTCATCTCCATCTATTCCACATGGGGCATCCTTTAATTCTTTTTGCTTGGATTTATTCCAATTTTTGGGAATGCATAATAATAATGCCATGTAATAATATTGTTTTCACAAGAATCAACATGGCAATAAATATTTTGCATGGGCCATGCAAGTACCACCGTTTGCTTGTCCTTTGGCTTTTATTTGAATTCTTGAGTGGTTCATCTCTCCTCTCTTTCTCTTCTTATCTTTTGGCTTGATCTAGTTGTCTTGCTAAAATCCATCATCACACCACATCCCTCTCTCTCTCTTTTCCACTTGTTCTTGCCTGATCTAAGCTTGGAGCATGCAAGCTCCTAAGAAGCCTAAGCCATCACCCTATCCTCTATCTAAATCCCAACCTAATCATCTACATGCCCCTTCTTTGCATGGTCATGTGGATCATGTCAAAAATCATCACCATACCCTCCCTCATCTCTCCTCTCCCTAGCCGAGCCACACCACCATGTCCTACCCTAGCTGGCCCCACCATGCCACCTAGCTACCCCAACCCTAATGCTAACCTAACCCGAGCCCCAACTACCCTAGCCGAGATACCCCTTTCCCTCTCTAGCTCTCTCTCTCTGCCAAGAGCTCCCCACACCGAGCCTACCTCCCTGGCCTACCGTCCCCACCTGGAAGCCCCTTGCCCTGCCCCTGCCCTGGTCCTGCCCTGCCGAGCACGTGAGCGAGGAGGAGGAAAAGGTGGCACCCGAGGCCACCCTTATCCATCTACCCCGCGCCCACGGCATCCTCCCTCTCTCTGCTTTATCCCCATCTCCACGACACCTCTGGCCGATCCCAGATCCGCCCAAACCTACCTCCCCTTCTCCCTTCTTCTCCATCGCCGACCACCCTCTCTAGCCGGCCACCTTCGGCATCACCCTACCACCACCGTTGCAGAAGGAGGGCGCGGTGACTGGACGTTGGGGAAGGCCAAGCCGAGCACCAGCGACGCCCCTGTACCCGGAGCCGAGAAGGAGGCGCCCTGGAACCGCCAGAACCATCGCTGCACCGACGCCAAACCCTAGATCGCCCGGCCTCTGCCTCGACGTCGATCGCCAGCTCCTCTGACCGATCTAGCTACACCAACTGCCTCTTGGTGAGCTGGCCCACCTCCTTGACACCTCCGTTTCCTCCGCCGTCGCCTGTGTTCGCCGGTCCTTTCGTCGATCACCCTCTGCGCGCTGCCGCTCGTTTCTGTGTGCTCGCTCCCGCCCCGCATAGCACCCTATCTAGGCCCCGCCTGCTCTCCTGACACCTAGCCCAAGCCACCGCAGCGGTTCCGCCTCTGCGCGCGCACCCGCATCGTCCCAGGTTCGATCCCGCGCGGCGCGGGGAAGATCCACAGTAAGGCGGCCTTTTTGCGCGTAACCCCCTGCCCTTTTTCTGCATCAACCCGCGGTACGCAGGACCCACCAACCAGCGTTAGTTGCCGCTTTACAAAACCCACCCTGCGCTTAGTTTCCGTCAACCCGCAGTCCCCGCGCGTTCGATCGCTGACGCCTGGGCCCGAGCCAGTTAGCCCCACCTGTCATCCGCTAGGCTAGATCCAGCTGCGGTGAGAAAAGCCTCTCCGCGCGCCGTGCTGCTGAGTCAGCCCGTGGCCCCACATGTCTGTGTCTGTGGCTAGCTTCACCCGAGTAGAAAAAGTTTCTGTCTGTTTCTGGTTTAATTCAAATCTTTTAAAATCTATTTCAAATTCAAATCTGTTTTAATGTATCTTTTAAAATATAAATCCAAATTAAACATATAATATATGTTTTGAAATCAGAAAAATATGAGGAATTCAAATATGCCCTCCAAAATATATTTTGGACACTTTATTTTCCAAGTTAATTAAAATTACAAATAAATGCCCTTTTTCCTTAATTAATTAATAACTTTTGTTTTATAAGTCCAAATTTAACAAATGATATGTCTAAAATGATTAGCTCGACGAAACCTTTCTGTTTATGCATTCCATGTTTTGTTTTGAAGCATGCATCATATAAATATAATGTGTACAGCAACTTAATTGAGGTTAAAATGGGCCCAAAACTCAATAAAGTGGTTATTCTTGTATTCCACACCTCACCCATGCCATGCTACCATAATACCATGCAAATTGTGCATCATTCATCATGGCATGATTGTTTGCTTGTCGCATTTTATTCATATGCTTGTGCACTTTATTTATGTTGGCCCTTGTTTGTTTGGTTCTTCTTCGAATAGACGCTGAGCAGGGGATATACCAAGAGAACCAGAAGCACTACCCAGATCCTTCTCTCGCTTCAACTGAGCTGCCAGGCAAGCACTACCACATGCTTGCATACATATAGTACCTATTGCCTCTATCTTATTCTTGCATCATTGAGTCGCGATTGCATTAAACTGAATCCCAAGCATTGCATAGCCTTTACTTTTAAACCCACCGAAGCTTGTTCCTCCATCCCATGAGCCATTACTACAGGAGTTGTTTGAGCCATGCGAGTCGTAGAACAGCATGTGTAGGGTTTGTGAGTGTCTGATGGAAAACGAGGTACCTAAACAACTTAACCTGAGTAGTAATGGGATAACTAATGAAAGTGGCATCGGTGAGCCATATTCGCTATTTGGTTTTTCAGGCTCACTTGTGTCCCGTAGGACCCCGAGTACTTGATTCCTGTTCCTTGAATATTCGCTCTATCCACATCCGGGAGGCTTATGAACCCCCCTGAGCCAGATCTTGATTCATTCTTATTTCTTGGGGCCACAAACTAGTTTGAGGTTTTATTTACTATCCTGTACTTATGCCATGCTTTACTGCTTTATTTAAATTGTGCGAGGTACTGCACACTGTACTGTTTAGGTCCGTGACCCGTTTTCGCTGTATCGACAAGCCCAGTCACACTTTCGGGTTCCCAGTCGTTTACAGCCGGCTCCACAAACCTTGAGGCCGTCTCGGAGTCAGCTAACTTCGTTGCGGGTAGCTCAATGGGGTGGCCCCCTGAAATATTTCTGAATCCTGCAATTGCTTTGTCGTGACTGCCTCGTTGGGTTTTGATTTGGTTTTTCCGAGGCATATCGAGTGTGTGTTGCTATTTGTGCACCCCTGCAGGGTAAAACTTTCTGAAAGCCGTGTCCGCGGTTATGGACGACTTGGAGCACAGTTTCTCGATCATAGACAAGCATAACTAAAGTACCGCTTCTAATTTGACTAGACTAGGTACCTGACTAGTAAATAGTGCAACACTCATGGAATGAATAATAAAACTGCCAACGGATGGGGGGTTGTTCGTCCGCTTCCTCGCCGGTAAGCGAGGAGGAGGATGGATCTGTTAAGATTACCGTTATAACTGTTATAACTGTTGTTATTAATTCATGGACATCCGTCTATTTTTGGTTAGGCGGATGGTTAGCGAGTATCTATAGAATTGCTAGGGTTTATCTTTTGCTGCAATTGCGTCACCCCAGGTTGTGTCCCCTTTAGAGGCATAAAGACTTGCTGAGTACCCCTAGGGTCTCACACGATAAATTATTGGTTCAGATGAACAGGTACACTCGCAAGATGGATACTGGGGGGAGGAGACGGACGATGTGGGCAACGATCATTCGGTGTAGAGATTCCGGGAACGGGGATCCGTGAGATCTGTGGGCGGGATGTGCTTATTTATGGGGCATCTTATGCCGATTTGTTTCTTATCCGTACTCGGATTTTGTCTTCCGCTTCCGCTTGATACTCTGATGTTTGTTGTATGAGGAGATATCCTAAACTATTATATCTATCTAGGATATTTGGATCTTGCCGTATGGCGTTGCTATATTTCCTTTCTTTTTAGATGGAATGGCTCTGATGTACTGTTGTATGGTGGCTTGCATACATACTCATTTGTGTATGTAGTTGATCCCTTCGCCTGCCGATTACGCCGCCCGTTCTTGTCCCGATGTTTAGAAATGGTTGGGACGGCCGAAAGGTCTACCTGTGAGTGGCATTTGGGCCCCACCGTACTATTTCAACCATTTCTGCTCATCCAGGCTTGTAACTAGGAGCGTAATTCACCGAGGTAGTTACACTATAGCAAACAAACTATTGAAATGACTTGATCTTATGCTACTCTTGACTATAGGAGTATGTCCATCACATCATTCTCCTAATGATATGATCTTTTTATTAATAACATCTCAATGTTCATGATCAAGAAACCATGATCATCTATCAACCAACAAGTTAGTATTACAAAGAGGATTTACTAGGGACTCTTACAAGTTTACAAATCACACAAGTATTAATGTTTCTAGTTAATACAATTATAGCATGAATGTAAACATTTATCATAAACACAAAGATATAATAATAACTACTTTTATTATTGCCTCTTGGGCATATCTCCAATAGTCTCCCACTTGCACTAGAGTCAATAATCTAGATTACATGGTAATATACCATGGAGGTTTGGTGCTGGTCATGTTTTTCCCTCGGGAGAGGTTTAGTCAACGGATCCGCCACATTCAGATGTGTGTGTACTTTGCAAATCTTTATGTCACCATCTTGGACATGCTCTTGAATAGAGTGAAAACGTAGCTTGATATGCTTCAGCTTCTTGTGTGACCTTGGCTCCTCCGCATTGGCTATGGCACCCATGTTATCACAGTAGATAGCCATTGGGTCCGGCGCACTGGGAACCACACCAAGCTCCGTAATGAACTCCTCCATCCATATCGCTTCTTGTGAAGCCTCCGAAGCAGCCATGTATTTCGATTCAGTTGAAGATCTCGCCACAACGCTTTGCTTTGCACTCCTCCAGCTAACTATTGCACCATTCAAAGTAAATACATATCTAGATTGTGATTTAGAATCATCTGAATCGGTGTTCCAACTAGCATCGGTGTAACCATTAACAACGAGCTATTCATCACCTCCATAAGAAAAAACCATATCCTTAGTTCTTCTCAAGTACTAAAGGATGTTTTTGACCGCTATCCAGTGATCTATTCTTGGATCACTTTGATATTTTCTAGTCAAACTAACAGCATATGCAATATCTGATCTAGTACATAGCATCTCATACATGATAGATCCTATGGCAGAGGCATAGGGAGTCTTACTCATCTTCTCTCTATCTTCTGTCGTAGTAGGACTTTGATTTTTACTCAAGATCATATTGGCCAACATGGGCAAGAACCCTTTCTTGCTATCTTCCATTCCAAACCTCTTTAGAACTTTGTCCAAATATGTACTTTGTGAAAGCGATATTAGGCATCTCGATCTATCCCTATAAATCTTTATGCCTAATATATAAGCAGCTTCGCCAAGATCCTTCATTGAAAAACTATTATTCAAATAATCTTTGACACTTTTAAGAAGATCTACCTCATTCCCAATCAACAATATGCCATCCACATATAGTACTAGGAATGCTACAGAGCTCCCACTCACTTTCTTGTAAATACAAGCTTCTCCATAAGTTTGTATAAAACCAAAACTTTTGATCACCTTATCAAAACATTGATTCCAACTTCGGGACGCTTGCTTCAATCCATAAATGGATCGTTGAAGTTTTCATACCTTGTTACCATCTTTAGGATCGACAAAACCTTTGGGTTGTACCATATACAACTCTTCATCAATGTCTCCATTGAGGAATGTTGTTTTGACATCCATCTACCATATGTCATAATCATAATATGCAGCGATTGCTAACAAAATCCTCACAGACTTTAGCTTTGCTACCGGTGAGAAATTCTCATCGTAGTCAACTCCTTGAATTTATCGGAAGCCTTTCGCGACAAGTCGAGCTTTATAGACGGTTACATTACCATCATCATCTGTTTTCTTCTTGAAAATCCATTTGTTCTTGACAGCCTTTCGGCCATCCGGTAAGTCCATGAAAGTCCACACTTGGTTTTCGCACATGGATCCAATCTTGGATTTCATGGCTTCTTGCCATTTATTGGAATCTGGGCTCATCATTGCTTCCTGATATATCGTAGGGTCATCGGTGTTGTCCACCAACATGAAACTCATAACGGGATCATACCAATCAGGAGTGGTATGAGTCCTTATTGACCTGCGAGGTTCCATAGTAACTTGGATCGAAGTTTCATGATCTTTGTCATTAGCTTCCTCTCTTATTGGTGTAGGCTCCACATGAACTTCTTCCGGTCATGCGATACTCTCAAATCCGAGAGAAGGTTCGACAACCTCGTTGAGTTCTACTTTCCTTCCAGTCACTTCTTTTGAGAGAAACTCCTTCTCTAGAAAGGATCCATTCTTGGCAACAAAGACTTTGCCTTCGGATCTATGATAGAAGGTATACCCAATAGTTTCCTCCGGGTATCCTATGAAGACGCATTTTTTTGCTTTGGGTTCAAACTTGTTGGGCTGTAACTTTTTTACATAAGCTTCACAACCCCGAACTTTAAGGAACGACAATTTAGGTTTCTTCCCAAACCATAATTCATACGGTGTCATTTCAACGGATTTAGATGGTGCCCTATTTAAAGTGAATACGGTTGTTTCTAATGCATATCCCCAAACCAACAATGGTAAATGTGTAAGTGACATCATAGGTCGAACCATATCTAAAAGAGTTCGATTATGACGTCCAGACACACCATTACATTGTGGTGTTTCCGGCGGTGTCAATTGTGAAAGTATTCCGCATTTCTTCAAATGCTCGCCAAACTCGTAACTTAGATATTCACCTCCATGATCAGATCATAGAAATTTAATCTTCTTGTTACGTTGATTCTCAAATTCACTTTGAAATTCCTTAAACTTCTCAAAAGGCCACACGCATAGGTATATATGATTTACAATAAGTCCGTAGCTCCCTCCATCATACCAGAAAATGGAGTCTTAGCCATTTTACCCATCAGACATGCTTCGCATCTCTCACGTGATTCAAAATCAAGTGATTCAAGAAGTCCACCAGAATAGAGTTTCTTCATACGCTTCACTCCAATGTGACCAAGATGATAGTGCCACATGTATGTAGAATTATCATCTAATTTTAAATGTTTAGCATCTATATTATGAACATGTGTTACAAAGAGCAGGAATTATTTCACTAGACACCGGAATTGTTTCGGGTGAAATTGCTGAAAGTGTTTCTACATGTGAAATAGATTACTAGCAAGGGGTTTTATATGAATTTTTTTAATTAATGTAATTGAAAAAATTCTAAATAAATAAATAAAAGGAGTTTTATTTAAAGAGAGATTACATTAAATTTGGTGGAAATTTAATGGGATTTTTGAGTGGGATTTTGAGTGGATAAATGAAGAGGCCTTTTCTGAGTGGAAGCTCCACCCACATGAATGGAAGGAAGGGACGGGGGCAGACCCACGTGCCAGCCACCCCCTTGGGGTTCCCCCTCCTCATATATAAGACCTCCCTCTCCCTCTCTCATACTCACACCTCCTCGTGAAGGATCTCTCCCCCCCCTCTAGTTTATCCCCCATGGTCTCGGACTAGCGATATACATGTTCCCGATGGCTTTTTGTTTGGAAAGAGTTATTGCTTCCACTGCATCGCTGGTGCGAGGAGGCAGAGGTTTCTTGATGGCTTGGACGTGTGTGCGAGCACGGATGCGATGTTGTTTTGCGGCGCTGGACTTCTTCTCGATCTTGAGATCGACAATCGCTGGTCTACATGATCAACAAGTACAACCTCGTTAAACTTTGTCAGTCTACAAGGGTATGTTCTCTATAGATGTATATCCACCCGTTTCTTGTATCTAGTACATAGATCTTGGTACATAGTTGTTCCCATCATAGGAAAATTTTGTTTTCTATGCTGCGAACCCTACAGTGGTATTAGAGCCGGATCTATGCATAGATGCTTTGCACGGGTAGTGCACATATGAGTATGTGGGCAATGATGATCATGTTATTGCTTCTTGTTTGTACTTTGGATATTGGTGGCATAGTGTAATGGAGCAGCCCGGACAAAATTTACATGTCCTCGCATATGAGACCTGTTCTACACTTGACATGCAACTACTTTTGCATAAGTGGCTGATACGTTGGAAACGTATCTATAATTTTTGATGCTCCATGCTTGTTTTGTATCTACTTTGCTTTACTTGTCCACACTTTGAGGTGCCTTTTACATGTTTTATGGTACTAACCTGTTAACAAGTTGCAACAGTGCCAGATGCCTATTTTCTGTTGTTTTTGGTTTCAGAAAAGTTAGTAAAGAAATATTCTCGGAATTGGATGGGACAAAGTACAAAGTCAATTACTTTCCGTGGGGAACAAGAAGTCCAAAGGAGAGCCCGGGAGGCAAGCCAGGGGGGCAGACCCACCCCAGGAGCGGGTGGGCCCCACCCTACGCCTGGCTAGGGTTTGGTGGCCTTGGCCACCTCCTCGGTCTCCCCTTAGCCTATAAGAAGCCCCCGATGCAGAAACCCTGAGTACCCGATCAGAAATCCACGAAACCGTCTGTAGCCGCCGCCACCATCGTCCCTAGATCAGGGGATCTGAAGTTCTTCCTGGCACCCTACCGGAGGGGAGATCATCCTGGAGGCCTTATCTCCGGTATGATGCGTGAGTAGTTCCACCTTGGACTATGGGTCCATGTAGTAGCTAGATGGTTGTATCTCCTCCTTTGTGTTTTCATGTATAGATCTTGTGAGCTCCGTTCATGATCAAGATCTAATCTATTTGTAATCATGCATGTTATGTTTGCAGGGATCCGATGGATATTGAGATTATTATGTTGGTTTGATTAATGGTTTTATCTTTATGATTCTATCATGTATGTGTTGTTTGTGATCTTGCATGCTCTTTGTTGCTAGTGGTTATCTTGGCCAAGTAGTTGCTAGTGACTCCAAGAGGGAGTATTTATGCTCGATACTGGGTTCATGCCTCTAGTTTCCAAGGGAAGTGACAGAAATCTCTTCGGTTGTAGATGTGTTGTTACTACTAGGGAGAAAACAATGGTCTCTTGTTCTTGGAACATGTGGACTGTTTACCTTACTCACTTTGCTTAAAGCAGTTGTCTGTTGCTTGCAACTTAATACTGGAGGGGGTTCGGATGATAACCTGAAGGTAGACTTCTAGTCATAGATACAGTTGGATGACGGTCTATGTATATTGTTGTATTGCCCAATCAACCTCATAGGATCTTTCTGGCTAGTAATTGCATTGTTATGCCTTGCTCAGTTCCTGTCAATTGCACCGCTGTAATTTATTTACCCTTCATGTCATGTTGTTTATCTAAGGAGAGCACCTCTAGTGAACTATGGACCCCGGTCCAATCTTTACCATTCATACATCTTCCAATGTTACTTGTTTACTTGCTGCAAACCATTACCTTCCACACCATACGTTTAATCCTTTGTTACAGCAAACTGGTGAGCTTGACAACCTCACTGATTCGCTGGGGCAAAGTCTTCAGTTTGTGTTGTGCAGGTCTACACGTTGCTTGCAACACCTGTGTGACGTTTCCTTCCTCCTACTGGTTCGATAACCTCGGTTTCTTACTGAGGGAAAACTTGTTGCTATGCTGCTTCACACCTTGCTCTTGGGGTTCCCAACGAAGCGCTCCTACATCAACTCAGCGTTGCATCAAGCTTTTCTGGCGCTGTTGCCGAGGACATATATAGACTAGCCTCAACCTTTTCCTCCCCATCAGGCACTAGCTAACAAGCTTTTCTGGCGCCGTTGCCGGGGAGGCTAAGGACGTCTTCACTAGGGGAGTCCTTCACTTCCTTTCTCTTTACTTTGTTTTTAGTTTGATTGGTTTCTTTTGCTTGGTTTTGTTTGCCTCTTTTCAAAAAACCCAAAAAAATTATTCTAGCTTGGTTTGCTTGCCTTATTCAAAAACACAAAAAAATTAGTTCCTTCTCTAGCTACGGCTGCTGTTTTTGACTTGCCCACCTTTGCCAAAATGAAATCTGCTGAGAACACCAAGTTGTGTGACTTCACTAGCACCAACAACAATGATTTCCTAAGCACACCTATTGCTCCACCTGCTCCTAATGCTATCTTTTATGAAATTAAGCCTGCTTTGTTGAATCTTGTGATGAGAGAGCAATTTTCTGGTGTTGGTTCTGATGATCCTGCTGCCCATCTTAATAGCTTTGTTGAACTTTGTGAGATGCAAAAGTATAAGGATGTAGATGGAGACATTATTAAGCTCGGGCTTTTTCCTTTCTCCTTGAGGGGAAAAACTAAAGAATGGTTGCTATCTTTGCCTAAAAATAGTATTGATTCTTGGACTAAATGCAAAGATGCTTTTATTGGAAAGTACTATCCTCCTGCTAAGATTATTGCTATGAGAAGTGACATTATGAAATTTAAACAACTTTATAGTGAACATGTTGCTCCTGCTTGGGAAAGAATGAAATCTTTGGTTAAAAATTGCCCTACTCATGGACTCACTGCTTGGATGATTATCCAGACTTTTTATGCAGGTTTGAACTTCTCCTCAAGAAACCTATTGGATTCTGCTGCTGGAGGTACTTTTATGGGACTCGCCTTGGGTGCTGCAACAAGGCTCCTTGATAATATGATGGTTAACTACTCTGAATGGCATGTTGAGAGAGCTCCACATGGTAAGAAGGTAAATTATGTTGAGGAAACTTCCTCTTTGAGTGAAAAGATTGATGTTATTATGGATATGCTTGTTAATGGGAAAGTTCCTCTAGATCCTAATAGTGTTCCCTTAGCCTCTTTGGTTGCTCAAGAAGAGCAATTTGATGTGAACTTCATTAGAAACAACAATTTCAACAACAATGCCTATAGGAGTAATTTTGGTAGCGACAATAATTATAGGCCTTATCCTCCTAATAATGGCAATTCCTATGGAAGCTCCTACAATAATGCTAGAAGTGCCCCCTCTGAACTTGAAGTCATGCTCAAGGACTTTATTAGTAAACAAACCACTTTCAATAAGACTATAGAGGAAAAGCTTTTAACTATTGAGAAAAATATATCCTCTTTGTCTGAAGCTCAAACTTCCTTGGTTGATAAAATCGCTGCTAAACCTGAAACTATGGAAAACACCTTTGCTACTGCTCATGCCATACAAGTTACTATTGATGAAAATGTTAGGTCGTTAGCTCAACTTCATGATAGGTGGGAAAGGGAAGCTAAAATTGATAGAAACAATAGTGTGTGCATTATCACCACTAAACCACAAGTAGCTCCTATTCCTCCTCCTACTATGCCTAAGCCTAGTGAGCCTATTACTAGTGATGATAAGTTCGACTTTGATATTGATGGTTGCAATATTTCAGAAGTGATTATGTTCTTGCAAAAGCTTGCTAGAAGTCCTGATGCTAGTGATATGCATGTTTCTTTTACCAAACACATTACAGATGCCCTTGTTAAGATTAAGGAAGATAAGCTAAAACACAAAGCTTCTATTCCTAGGAAAGTAGAAGATAGTTGGGAACCCATTAAAAATATGCAAGTGAATGACTTTGATCTCAAAGCTTCATGTGATCTTGGTTCTAGTGTCTCTATTATGCCTAGGAAGATTTATGAAATGCTTGATTTGCCACCGTTAGATGATTGTTATTTGAATGTCCCACTCAATGATAATGCTAAGAAGAAACTCATGGGGAGTATTAATGATGTTATCATTGTGGTTAACAATGCTTATGTCCCTGTTGATTTCTATGTTTTGGATGTTGAATACAATGCTTCTTGTCCTATCACTTTGGGAAGACCTTTTCTTAGAACAGTTGGTGCCATCATTGATATGAAAGAAGGCACCATCAAATATCATTTTCCATTCAAGAAAGGTATTGAACACTTCCCTATGAGGAGAGAGAAGTTGATTTTTGCTCCTCCTTTGAAAGCAAGGTTTGATGTTAATGCTTCCTCATTTGAATACTTGATTCTTCTTGCTTCTTGTGCCTAACTTAAAGGCGTTAAAGAAAAGTACTTGTTCGGAGATAACCGAAGAGTTTCCTTGAGTATTGGAAGTTATTACTTCTGTAATTACCTCTACTTATCCTTTGTTTGCTTTTTGTTCCAAGAATGACCTCTAATGAGAGGGAAGTAAGATTTGGGGAGTTGCTGTCCCAAAACAGATTTCTGTCCTCCACCAAAAATATTCGTGAGGAGGCTCTGTAACTCGGATTGAGCTCAAAATTTACGAATGAATCCCCCAGTATGTTGGCTAACATTCGTTAGTTCAACACTTTTGATTTGAGCAATAGAAGATGTTCTAAAAAATTCATTTCTACCTGCTGGTCTGTTTTGACAGATTTCTGCCATTATTTGCATTTGCTTCTTATTGATTCCTTTTTGAGCTCTCTTCAGGTAAATTGAGTTTCTTTGAAGGAGTTACTACAGTAGCTTGTGTTTTTAGTGAAAAGCCTTGCTGTTCCAAAGCTTTGCCAGTGGTCTAATATCTTTTGAATAAGCTAATGTTGCTAATGAAGATTGTGTGAAGTTTTGTATGAAGGAAAAATTTCAGGTGTAGAGAGAGAATGATGCAATAAGATGAAGAATGGAAAAAAGCTCAAGCTTGGGGATGCCACCATGGTGTCACCCCAGGAAATATCCAAGAGGTACAAGCGTCAAAGCTTGGGGATGCCCAAGGCATCCCCTTCTTCATCAATAAAAAGCTCAAGTCTGTCTAGACACTTAGTTTTTATTGTTTCATGCACAGTTGTGTTGTTCTTGGAGCATCTTAGTTTTTGTTTGCTTTGCTTAGTTTGTTTAGTTTGCTTTAGTAGTTTGGACCCCCGCTCTCGCTGTGTTGTTTTGCAAATAAGTTTGCTTGTTGTTTGGAAAGGAGTAGTAAGTTCTTGCTTGAAGTGTAAGAGGAGCTTGCATTGACTGTGACTTAGACTTTAGCATGACATGCTAGGTGTTGTTTTAGCATTATGCTTAGTGATTATTGTTGTAGCATGTCTTGTTCCAAACAATTGGGATTGCTTAGTGTGCCTTGAAGAAATTATGTGTTGTTTTAGCATGCAAAAGCATAGTATTGTGGTATTCTCCTTTGATGTTTTGCTTGGGTTGACTTGGCACATGCTCACACCATGTTATGAATATGACAAGTCACCATTAGCCTCTATGATCATTTGGTCCTTAACTTGCAGTACCACTCTTTGCTTTGATTAGTATGCTTTGTTGCACTGCATGATTATGGCCATTATTGCTCTCTTAGTTGCTTGCTCTCAGTCTTTTGCTAGCCTCCACTTGTATGAGTAAGTTCTACTCATGCTTCCAACTCCCAAGAAACCAAGTTATTCCAAAGTGTCCACTATAAACTCCTATGCATGTTGTGTTACACCATTCCAAAGTATATTCTTGTTTTCATCTATCTTCCAATTAAAAACTATTTTGTTATGTGAAAACTTAGTGATTAAAGCCCTCACGAACTTGATGGCACACTTTATTCTTTGCCCCTAATAAACTAGAACCATTGTGACAACTTTGTTGTATATGCTTGCACTTATAAGTTAGAATTAGCAGAACCGTGATGTCACGGGGAACGTTTTCAACATTGCACTTGTACGTTGTTGTACTCAGTTGATATCATGTTCTTTTGTCTATGGATGTCACCGGTGTGAAATAAAGAGGGAACTTGTAAGTCCATGGAGTTTGTATCCTGTGTTAGAGAAACGCCTGGGCCGCTAGTCTAAGCCATGCCTAATCATGGTGGAAACTTGCAGCATCACCATAGTGACATCTATGAAGCATTCTTCTTATAAAAAAGAGACACATTGAGAAAAGAGGAAAGAGAGAAAAAAGCACCATATTCCCATGGTACAAAAGAATAATTGCTGAGATGCTCATTGTCTGCTTGCCTTGTCATTTTGGTTATGGGAAAGCTCATGTACCATGTGCAAGGGGTACCCCGTTGGCGGTTCTCAATGATATGCAAATACTTACAGTGACAAAAAACTTACCTGGACCCAAAGTTGAGTATGCATGAGGTGTCGCCCTCGTATTCAAGGGGCATGAGATTGCCAACTTATACTTCGTAAAGCATATGCTCCAGCGCTGCCACTTTAACCTTAATCACTTCAAGATGCTTAAGATAGGGGCAATGAGGGCTAAAAGCTAACAAGTACCATAATTTTTGAAAGCTCTTTTTGAAACTTGTAATCCATGCTTCCTTTACAAAAAGGCCTTTCTCCACCACTATTGAGTCTCCACCTTCTACCTTTAGGCACCATTAAGAGAGCATAGTTGTCATTCTGTGTGCAATGTTCTAAAGCTTATTAATTAATGCATATTGTGTTATTACTTGTTCATGTGCTATCTGTTTCTAGTCACCCTTGTGAACTTTGCAGGTCCTATGCATTATATTGCTACTCTATGAGGGACAAGCTGATTTCCACTATGCTATGTTTTATGCATGTAAAACAAACAAACATTTTTCAATACATATTATTCATGATATTTGTTTGTAGATTGCCATGTTGCTTGCATAATTACTATGTCCTATTGTTAGAACTCCATCTTTCATGCACATGTTTAGAGTTCTTTGATCCCAGCTTTCAATGTTTGGAAATGGTTGGATCTTTATTGTGAGGGTGCATGTCACCTCAAAAATTATTCTGTTTATCACTTACCTACTCGAGGACGAGCAACAGTTAAGCTTGGGGATGCTGATATTTTGGAAACATATCTATAATTTTTGATGCTCCATGCTTGTTTTGTATCTACTTTGCTTTAATTGTCCACACTTTGAGTTGCTTTTTACATGTTTTCTGGTACTAACCTATTAACAAGTTGCAACAGTGCCAGATGCATGTTTTCTGTTGTTTTTGGTTTCAGAAAAGTTAGTAAAGAAATATTCTCAGAATTGGATGGGACGAAGGACAAAGTAAATAAATTTCCGTGGGGAACAATAAGTCTAGAGGGGAGCCCGGAAGGCCAGCCAGGGGGGCCAGACCCACCCTAGGCGCGGGTGGGCCCAGCCCCGTGCCTGGCTAGGGTTTGGGCACCCTGGCCGCCTCCCGGTCTCGCCCCTTCGCCTATAAGAAGCCCCCGATGCAGAAACCCTGAGTACCCGATCATAAATCACCCAAACCGTCTGTAGCCGCCGCCACCATCGTCCCTAGATCGGGGGAGATCTGAAGTTCTTCCCGGCACCCTGTCGGAGGGGAGATCATCCCGGAGGCCTTCTCTCTGGTATGATTCATGAGTAGTTCCACCTTGGACTATGGGTCCATGTAGTAGCTAGATGGTTGTATTTCCTCCTTTGTGCTTTCATGTAAAGATCTTGTGAGCTCCGTTCATGATCAAGATCTAATCTATTTGTAATCATGCATGTTGTGTTTGCGGGGATCCGATGGATATTGAGATTATTATGTTGGTTTGATTAATGGTTTTATCTTTATGATTCTATCATGTATGTGTTGTTTGTGATCTTGCATGCTCTCCGTTGCTAGTGGTTATCTTGGCCAAGTAGTTGCTAGTGACTCCAAGAGGGAGTATTTATGCTCGATAGTGGGTTCATGCCTCTAGTTTCCAAGGAAAGTGAAAGAAATCTCTTCGATTGTAGATGTGATGTTGCTACTAGGGAGAAAACAACGGTCTCTTGTTCATGAAACATGTGGAATGTTTACCTTACACACTTTGCTTAAAGCAGTTGTCTGTTGCTTGCAACTTAATACTGGAGGGGGGTCGGATGATAACCTGAAGGTGGACTTCTAGTCATAGATGCAGTTGTATAACGGTCTATGTATATTGTTGTATTGCCCAATCAACCTCATAGGATCTTTCTGGCTAGTAATTGCATTGTTATGCCTTGCTCAGTTCCTGTCAATTGCCCCGCTGTAATTTGTTTACCCTTCATGCCATGTTGTTTATCTAAGGAGAGCACCTCTAGTGAACTATGGACCCCGGTCCAATCTTTACCATTAATACATCTTCCACTGTTACTTGTTTACTTGCTGCAAACCATTACCTTCCACACCATACATTTAATCCTTTGTTAGAACAAACCGGTGAGCTTGACAACCTCACTGATTCGTTGGGGCAAAGTCTTGAGTTTGTGTTGTGCAGGTCTCCCCGTTGCTTGCAACACCTGTGTGACGTTTCCTTTCTCCTACTGGTTCAATAACCTCGGTTTCTTAGTGAGGAAAACTTGCAGTTGTGCTGCTTCACACCTTGCTCTTGGGGTTCCCAACGAAGCGCTCCTATATCAACTCAGAGCTGCATCAAGTACTAACCCTCGAAGATTCCAAAGTGGTTAACGAGATCTGATTCTCGTGGGTGATGTAGTCGTTAACTTGCCGATCTGATTCCGGCGCCACGTTCCGGCAGCACTCCTGCAGTCGGTCACACGTTTGGTACTCGATGAATACCTTCCTCTCCCTTGTTCTAGCAGGCAACGGAGGTTGTAGATCTCTCCTCGCGATTCCGGCAGCACGATAGCGTGGTGGCGGAAGTAGAGGGGAAATCCCGCAGGGCTTTGCCTAAGCTGGAGCAGGTATGGTGGAGTAGAAGAGGGCCTCGATGATCTAGGGTTTAGAGGGCCGAGGTTTAGAGGTGGCCTACGGCTAGTAGAGGTGCTAGGCGGCGGCTACTTTTAGAGGCTCTATATCGATTGCAACTTTTAGAGGTTGCAAGCAATCTAGGGTTTGAGGTGAGGGGTAGGGGGGCGCCCTACCCCTCCTTATATAGGTGGCGAGAGGCGGTGGGGGGAGGGAGTCCTCCCCCAACTCCACCTTGTGGCTGACGACAAGGAGAGGGAGGAATCCTCCCTTAGGTAGGATTCCTTTCCTCCCTCCACTAGGCAATCAATGTTGGTGTTTGACTTTTTCAAACTGGCGTTTGACTTTCAAACTAGAGTTTGATTTCTCTCTTCACATTGCCCAACCAAGTGACCTAGTACATGATGTAACCATTCCACTTTGTCATGACACATCCATGTACCCTTCCCACTCTGGATCGGTGGACCTTCTAGAACATTCTGGTGAAAACACCGAAACCATTCCTGAACTCCGGAATTAGACGTTCCTTATATATCTTATTCTCCGGACCATTCCGGATCTCCTTGTGATATCCCGAATCCAATCTGAGACTCCGAACAACATTCAGTCTCTTTTCTCACTTTCCATATCTACTAAACAACATTGAATCCTTAAGTGTGTCTCCCTACGGTTCGTGAATTATGCGGACATGACCGAGATTCTTCTCCGATCAATCAATAGCAGAATCTAGAAATTCATATGGCTCCCACATATTTCTATGATACTTTACTTATCCGAGGTTTGATCGTCGGTATCTCTGCGTACCTAGTTCAACCTCGTTACCGATAAGTACTCTTTTACTCATTCCTGTGATATGTGATCCCTTGTGAGCCAGTCACATGCTTGCAAGCCAATTGGATGACATTCCACTGAGAGGGCCCCAGAGTATATCTATCTGTCATATGGATGGACAAATCTCACTCTTGATCCATGTGCCTCAACACATACTTTCTGAACACTCAATGCCACCTTTATAGTCACCCAGTTACGAAGTGGTGTTTGATGTTATCAAAGCATCCATCCGGTGATGGTGATTAACACGATCTCATGGTCGAAAGATTTAGGTTACTATGTATCTGAAAGCTTATAGCAAACGAACTATTAAAATGACTTGATCTTATGCTACGCTTAACTATAGGAGTATGTCCATCACATCATTCTCCTAATGATATGATCTTGTTATTAATAACATCTCAATGTTCATGATCAGGAAACCATGATCATCTATCAACCAACAAGCTAGTATTACAAAGAGGCTTTACTAGGGACTCCTACAAGTTTACAAATCACACAAGTATTAATGTTTCTGGTTAATAAAATTATAGCATGAATGTAAACATTTATCATAAACACAAAGATATAATAATAACTACTTTTATTATTGCCTCTTGGGCATATCTCCAACATACTACAACAACACCATCACCATGCCGATCACTCGCACACAAGGCTCTCTTGGCCACCAGTGGGGTGCCATTGTTTAGCAATGCAACCGTTGGTCTGGTTGTGTTGATCAATTGCACAACAACCCACCTAGTGGAGTGCCCGTGACGGAGTATGATCGACACATCCACAATCTCTACAAGCTTCACAACAAGGAGAATGGTGGCAAAGCTTTCACCTTGCAACATTGCTATGACGAGCTTGTTGGCAATGAAAAGTCTGTGCGGAGGAATTGGGAGACCACTCCAAAGAGGTCAAGGGTGAGCATCTCCGTCGAGGCCAACGATGAGGAAGATGAAGACCCACACAAGAGTCCCGAGGGGCAAAAGTTTGCAAAGGAGAGGAAAACATAGGCGCACAAGGAGGAGTATACAAAGAAGAACTATGTGCTATGGTTGAGACCAAGAAAGCCTTGGCGGCCGAGAGGAGAGATGAGAAGGTGGCAAGGTGGTCCAATCTCAAGGCAATGGATGAGGATAAGTGGAAGAAGAAGATGGCTGCCGAGGAGAGGAGGGACATTGTGGAGGAGAGGAGGGTTGCACTTGAGGAGGAGAGGATAGCAAAAGAAAAAGAGATAGATGAGAGTGCTATTATGTTCATGGACCCAAGCAACATGGATACCACGGCTAGGAAATATTGGGATCTTACTTGAGCAAAGATCCTTCAATGATCTTTTGGTGGAGGTTCTCATGGTTGTGATCAGGGCCGTATCTGAGGAAATGGAGAACCGGTGCGGAACACAAACAATGGCCCTTAATATAACAATTGGCAATTAGCAAAACATGGTTTTATGTTATATTTATTTTCAGTTTAGTGGTATGATTTTTTGGAAGAATGGCATCTTATCACATACTGATAACAGAGCTTTCAAAAAGAAAGTGATAACATAATTCAAAAGTACCCCTTAAGACAAAATATTTACTAGAAACATGCATCCTTCTAGTATTTTTTGAGATGAAATATTCAATTAGTTCTTCATAAGAAACTTTCTCCAAAATATTGTTTTTAATTTTTATTATAAATAGAACGGATCTGCTTTGAAAATATCGTGACGGAATTAAGAGTTGATTGAGAGGTGCAGACCAGACGTTGCATTTACTCATTGCATGCATCAACACATCTTTTCTGGAAAAATCGTGACAGAATTAAACACACGAAGGAGCTATGATTGGAGCTATGAAAGAACTGCGCTAGCTAGATGAGAAAGAGAAGGAAGAGAGAGAAGGGAGGCTGGGCAAATTCCTAAGCGATAGAAATGGAATTAATTCTGGACAAATTTCCAAGAGGTGGAATGGTTCAATGGATTTAGTAGGCCCAATTAAACCTGTCATTAATAGCACTAACTAATAGTTTAACGTAAAAAAATAGAGGCCATCCTATTTTGTAGGCCCTGTGCATTGAACCTCCTGCACATGCATGCCATACGGGCCTGGTTGTGATGATGGTGTTGGCCTAGGAGGAGGAGGAGGAGGAGGAGATGAGTTCTTCGGAGATGATGTTTGAGTTCTTCGGAGATGGTCCACAACATATGAGGTGATATGTTGGTGGTTTCTTTTGGACCAAACAAGGTCAATAGCTTCTTTTTGGGAAACCTTGATCGATGGTGGTGATAGAGTTTACTTTTGAATGAACTTTATGCATGTTTTATTTTGATGTGTTCGATTTGATGAACTATGCCTATGTATGTTGTTTACATGTTGTGTTGCTTGCATTTTAATTTTCAGTATGTTTAAATTGATTTGTATGAACTCTGTGTAACATGTATGAATGCATATGTGGAATGGTAGAGAGAAATAGGGCAAAAAAAAAGTTTTACTCCTCTAAGTTTAGGGATTCGGTTAGAACTGCCGACCTTTTGGAAGAGTACTTTTACTCTAAAATTTACTCATCCGTTTATTACTCCTCTAAAGATTAGGGGATCGGTTAGAGATGCCCTTAGACATCTTTTACTCTTCTAACCGATTTTTATATATCGGTTGGAGATGCCCTAAGCAGCTAGCCTAACACCACATCTGAGTGAATTGACAAGTAGAATAGTTAGCCGTACAATACCATATCATGACCACACAATACACACATACATAAATAGTTCCACAACTAAGTTGGGCAAACAACCGGCAAGGCAGGCTAAACATATATGAGATTGGATGTGCCTTCAAACATCAATCCCGATTGCTGGCAGAAACCAAAAACCAAGAAACAGTCACTTCCATCTTGCAGAAAACAAGATTACAGGTGCTAGTAGTTGCGCCCGTCAATTTCACCCCAAAGCCGACCGTGCCTTTTGCATAAAACCTATTACGCCAGGCCTCCACAGAAAAACTCAGTTTTCCATCTGGGAAATCTACAGAAACAAGACGCCTTGAAAGCTCTACAGCACCATCTGAATTGGTAGGAAGTTTTCCATCTTGAAAATCAAGCAGCACCACTTCCCCTTCTTTTGCACTATCGGTCTTGCAAACAATCAGTCCTGAGCACTGATCGGGCCATGATCCATCAACAACTCGGAAACCCACAGTGGCACCGACTGACTTAGGCAGCACCGCCAAAGCGCACTCGAGCGTGCAGCGCTGGCCGGGGATGCGTGTTGTAGGGATGCCATCTTTCAGCAGACAAATTTGGTCGAATTCAAAGCATTTGAAAGACAATACTTTATCTTCAGACTCTTTGTCATCACCCTTTAACTTTAGCTGAACTTCAATCGCAACTTGGTCGATTAACAGAACCGCGCGAGATGGTCCTGTTAAACGCAAGAACGGATCCTGCAATCCAAGCATATCACAATAATAAATAAATAAATAAATAAATAGTTGCCAGACTACTACAAATCTCAAGCAGGGCACACGAAGAATTAGATTGTACTCCCTCCATTTCAAGATATAAGATATTTCAGATTTGTGAATAAAATATATCTATATTTTTTTAGTGTGTAGATTTACTCTAAATCTAAGTAAACCTATATACTAAAGAAAGTCCAGATACATTTGCTTTAAAAAGCTAAAACATCTTATATTTTAAAATGGAGGGAGCAGGTCTAATAGTACTAGCAGGCAGCAAGAGAATGAAGGTAGTCGCACTGATTCACCTTTTTGGTGAGAGTTTGGCAGCTATCCCTGGCGCATCTGAAAAGATAGTTGCGTTTATGATCTACTGAGTCCCTGGCAGCGATAAAGCCATGGACCTGCAGTGGCCAGCTCAGGCTATAACTTAGGTCGGTGACTTTGATGGAGAAGAACTGCAAGGAACTCTCCGGAAGAACATTTGGTAGGATGGTTCGTGTTGCAAAGTACATGGGACCAAGAGAGGCTGCACGAAAGAGAGCTAAAGTGAGAACATCAAAAGAAAATGTGAATCAAATTACATGACAGAACTTAATTTGTTACAAGGAAACAATTTCAGCATAGTTCCATTCATGTTAAGAACATCATCCCGCGGTACTACAAATCGCGGATGCGGTACCGGAAACCTGGTTTGCGGTATCGAAAATCATGGAGCGGAACAGATACACTAATCCAAACTGCATATTTAAAAATCATCACACTTTGGAGCCAGATTATATAGAGAAGGGTTTGATCATCTAGATCTACATATAAGTTTAGCACTAATTGATGTCGCGTCCTGCATCGAGAATTCACCTAGCATCTACGTAGCTCCATCGGCAGTACCTACTCACCGGATCATGTACAGCGGCTGTTCGCACACGAACACGTCACCGTGTACCCTCAGCGCCGAGCGCGATACGCGGCAGCACGCGTCGAGGGAGGCTCGCCGGAAGCGCGATACGCAAGACAGTCCGGCGGGCGCTTTTAAGACCCGAAACCCCGCTCGCCCGGGAGGGACCCCGTCAGGGCGGCGCGGCGGCTATGGGCTGCCCTAGGTCGGCCTGACCGCCCCTAGAGCCTCGTGGATTCGCAGCCTCCAATCTTGAAGAACGACGAAGAACGAGAAGAAAAATACAAGGGAGAGGGATAAAGAGTAGATGAACACAGAAAAGTAGTAGATTTGTTTGTTCGATTGGTGTTGGTTTAATCGGCCGTCACCCCTCGTGTATATAAGGAGCGGCTGGACTTTTCGTGCAAGAAAGAAGGCTGGATCCACGTCCAAACCCTAGTTGGGGTCCAACTCGAACAAGCAAACTCGAAATTTGCGTAACTGTTCGGTCAAAAACTTTCTGGACCACTTTTGAGTCAGTAAACAAGCTCAGAACAAAATGTCGTAAAAAGTAAAGTTGTTCGTCTCGAAACTACGAAGAACTTTCATGTTTTGCACTTTTTCATATGACCTGATCTTCATTGCCTTTTCCTCTTATTTTCGTATCAAATTCGGATGGTGACCAACGAATTTAACTTAATTCGGTTGTATTTTAAATCTGTAGATCGTATACTTGCTCGGATGAAGATGGTTCCAAAAGAAAAGTTGTTCGCCTCGAAAAACTGAACAACTTTCATGTTTACGAATTTTTCATCCGAGTTGATCTTGACCGCTCAATCTTGTTCGTAAGCAGATACGTTAGTCTAGCGGTTTTCAGACGAATTTTGGACTTCCATCCACGCCAAAGGTGAGACAGGGTCTGTGGTCCAGCGACCACTCGGTTCTGTCCGTGTCAATTTAGCCTTTGGCAGTATTTTGACTCTAACTTTCGGATACTAACTCGGATTGAGATGATTCAAAAAGCAAAGTTGATTGTTTCCACGAGACGCACAACTTTTGTGTTCTGAACTTTTCCATTTGAAGTCATCTTGAATAAGCCATAGTTGAAGCCTCCATATATCAGTCTTTGAATCTTCTCTGGACACTAGCATAATCGGCTATTAAGTCTGATCATCGCTTGACTTGATATGGTACCTCTTTGATGATGATTAATATTCCTTGTAGTGGACTTTTCCGAGTGTGTGTCTCTCGCCATTTTCCTTGATTAGCTACGAGCCTAAAACGAGTGCCAACACATGCCCCCCTGTTTTTTGGCAGAGCTTGCGTGTCAGAAAATAACTTGCTTCACTTTTAGTCTAAGGACGATGTCAACACTCCATCGGCCACTGGTTGTCTTATGGTGATAACTTCATATCGGCCATTTTCTGTCTAGATTTGTTGCCACTTGGGTAAAATATCTTCAAATGATTTGCATTGGGAACAACCACTTCATCTTGAATATCACAATTGTCTTTGAACAACTCCCACAATGATCATCGCCTGGTCTTCATCCAAGTGCTCAAGAAGAATATCACCAACCGTTAGGAAATAAAGATCATTACCTTAAAGAGTATTTGAACACATGAGCTGTCATGTTCACCCTTTAGTTCAGATTTTCATGTAATAGACATTGGATTTCCTTTGTTGTTCTCCTTCACCTGCACTAGATTTTTCATTAGCGGCCAAAATTGTGGTCTCCAATCTGGCCTTATCTATGTTGGCAAAACAAAGCATCGGCTCTTGTGGAATATGGAATATATTATGAATAATATGATAGCCGAATGTTTAGTTGAGCCAACTCATTTGCACTTCAGTTTTCATGTTTAGATATATGAGCAATGATAAATCAATCCAAGATGAAATTCACATCTAGACATGTATCAAGATAAATAACAAGTGATTCGTCGAAACCTTGGTAAACGATGGACATTGTTGCACTACTCACAACGAATCACTAGAAGCCTCAATATTTTTAGCACCTATAGCAATAAAATGTTCTAGCACGAATATCAAAACTGCAAATTCGGCATGACTCTTTGTGCAAGATATTCTAAGCAGGATGAGACTTCATAGAACAGTACCATAAGGAGATAAATAAACAATACCAACGCATTGACTATTGATTTTAAAACCGAAGAGTCAAAATGTAATTTCCATGGTACTATAGAGACAAGATCAATATCAATATCATGCTCAGCATCTACGCCTATAATGAAATTAAAGACAATTTGGTCTTTTATATATTTTAAAGGTTTATAAGCCAAATTATGAACACATAATCATAAGCACAGTTGCTAATGAATGCATACCCTGTCTCAGTCTCAGTAACACTAAGGACGATGTTAGAACACCACATCGGCCATAACTGGATAATGATCTAAGGGCGATATAATAAATATCGGCCATATATCTTTGCCCCAATGGACATGTATAACCCATCCACCAAAGTATGTAAAGCCGAAGTAAACAAAAGAACAAATCTGATTATGTACTTCAAGTGTTCGGCCTCTTGGATTAGCAAAAAATTGCAACTAATCAAATGAATAATGATTTGGTAATACCCTTTCATGATGTATAAAATTATGATGCAACCAAGGATCAAAATAGAACCATGGTGGGTAACCAATCATACCTGGGGATGAATTCCATGGCATAGGAATTAAAGGAGAAGTAGAATAATATGGATGATGTGCTCGCCAAAGTTTTTGATAGTGATACCGAATTCTTTGGCCCGATCGCTTGTTGGCTTTATTCTTTTTGCTCTTTGATTTTGCTGCCCTTCTTATGATAGGATTTCGCACATCTTCCTTGCCTTGAGGGTTTACTTTGAGAACCCATGCCATGTTTCTTTTCTTCAGCTCCCCGGCTCTAAGCCGATATAGCTTCCTCTCCTGCCAATGTGATAAGACGAGTGGGCATCTCGGCTCTGGTTTTCTTTCACACAATGGCATGACTTTATTAATCTTGGGCACTTTCGACTTGGATTGTTTGGACTCGACGATTGGGACATTGAAAGTTACTCGCTTCACTTCCTTTCCCTTAGTAGCCAATGTCAATTCCGCTGGCTTTTCATTATTTGGAGTCGAGTCTGAAACAACACACTTGCGTCCATCTTTTTTGATTCGGTATACCTGCTTGACCACATCCTTCTTTACCCATGAACTCCGGACTGATTCTTTTCTATTAAAACGGTCTTTGACATGCTGATCAACTGACCTTCTTGGAGCTGCATAATTTAGGTGAGATGATCTATAATTAGATGGATAACGTGCCCATGAATCATACCTTTCCCATGATGGATATGAATAAAAATTAGCATATGGAGGTATCCATGACATTGGCATTGGTGGCCCAAAAGGAGGAGACGAATTTGTTGCATTGAATTTCCCCTTTCGCCAATCCCTGTCTTTAGAACTTTGCCTTGGGGGTGATCTTGATGCTTTTGCACTACTTGGCCAATAAGAACTTTTTGCTTCACTCTCTTTTTTATATTTTTCCAGCAGCTGTGCGAAAGTGACTTTTGGTTTTCTACCATTGTTCTTATTGCGGCCTTTGTCTTTTTGAGCTTTGCACGCATCGATCTTCGAATTTTGTTGTTGCCCCCCAGTGCTTGATGTCTTCATTGTAGCTTCATTGGAACTCCCGCCTTCAAGAACATTTGCAATATGTTCTTCAATAATATCTTTGCTTGAAAGCTTGATCCCATCATCCTCGGTGTGTACCTGATCCTCATCGTATGAATCGGCTATAGACAGCTGATGCAATGTCGTTTGGCCATCAAGACCAATCAAAATAGATTCCTCATCAATTTGTGTTTCAACAAATTTCAATCGTCCTTTATTAACAGCCGATTGTACTATTTGATGAAACGTGGTGCAACTCTCTATACTATGATCGAACGAATCATGCAACTTGCAATACATTCGTCCTTGTAATAATGGCTCAGTATTGTGATCAAGAATTCTAACATAATCGATTTTCAATACCATATCAAAGATATGATCACACATACTCAAACTATGGGTACACCTTTTATCTTCTAACCGATCTTGTTGCGAGAACGGATTTGGAATTGAGCAACCGCATTGTTCAGATTTCACATCATCTAATTCGGTTATGCATTGTTTTTTCCACTTCTCTTCCGATGTATTTGAATACAAAGTTATACTAGCATCGACTTCCTCAAGAGACAATAACCTTGGCTTTAGGTTTCTGAAACTAAAAATATTAAAACACCTATGTCTCACTTGAGACCAAATGTAAGCCAAGTATGAAATAAGCAAAGGTACCCATGTAAATATAAAATACATAGGAAACACTAGGGATAACTTATGACATGAAAATATGTTACTATCGGTCTCTCTAAAGGGTATGACATGTTGACCGATAAATTCTATGAAAATTATATTTCTAACAAATAAATTACTTCTCTCGATTGGTCTTTCGTAGCTTATGATAATTTTGCTAACATATGTATCAATATTAAAGTCTTGACCAAATCGGAATATAAGTAAATTATTTGCTAAATGTACCTCTTTGGAGACGTTGGAAGCGTATGATGGCCGGATGTCCTGAACAATATCTTGCTCGGCCTCTAGATAATTCTCCAACGCCTCGTACTCTTTGTTTTCTGGATTTTGTGCCTCTTCACTTTGATGCTCTTCATCAACCGAACATTGTTCGGCTATATCTTGTTGTTGTTGATGTTCACAAATTTCTTTGGCACAACACTCATAGGGCAACACGTAAGCTTCCTTACATCTAGAAAATCAAGCATAGCAGTTTTGCTAACCTTGCCATGCTCTTGATCAATGAAGCTTGCTTCTTCTGATTCGATAGATTCAACATATGTATTTTCTGATTCGGCTTTTTCAATAACCGAATTAACCATCCTAGTTGAACCATTGATGTTTTCTTCATGAATTTCACTAGAGAGCAAAGCTTCTTCTTTTTGTCTCAATGTAGCAGAGGTTTCAACTTGATTGCTGCATGGATGAGATGAGTTGATTCCTTTAACTTGAGTATTATTGTCTTGATGGTCCTTTCCAAGACTTGCAAGAAACTGCTGCAGTTCTTCCTCTTCAAGTTTTTTCTTATATGCTTCATGATCCTCTTTCAGCTTCTTTTCAAGTGCTTCAAACTCCTCATCACGCTTCTTCTTGAGTGTCTCAAATAACTGGAGATGTTCCTCCGATAAATCATTAAACGTAATGACCTTATCGGCGTTAACCTCAGTAACACATGATTGCCCCCCAATGCTTTTAGTTTCTTTCGGCAATGTAGTGTTGCCGAAACTTAGCAATTGAGAAGGGGAAAACCTGATATTGTTTGCTTTGCGCTCCTCTTCACGCTTCTTATTGTATGCCTCATAAGATTGTATTGTAGCAAGATCATGGGGCCTCTCTTCTAGTTCTCGGTGAAGAGAATTGAGCTTTTTGAACTAAGCTGCAAGTTTTCCTTCCAGTCATTTGTTCCTGCATAATAATGCCCCCCAATACTTTTTGTATCTTTCGGCAATGAGGTGTCACCGAAACTTTGCAATTGTGTGAGGGACATATCATACGCTACAGTACTAGATAAAGACACATTAGCTCCTACTGATTTTCCACTTATTCGGCTATAACCATTGTAAATGTGTGGAGCCGAACTATGAATATCACTAGTTGCATATGGTGCTGAAACATTACTAACATAAGGTGTAGCATATGATGATTGTGAGTAATTGGGCAAATAACTAATTGTAGCATGTCCAATTTCCCTATCCATCAGCATGTTTGAAGGTAAACCTAGTGATTGCAAGTTATTTGCCAATGAATATAAAGATGAAACACTTGGTTGCATGCCATTGAAATTTCTAAAATCACGTGTTTCATGCGGATTAACAGAATTCGTCATGTTGTTCATCGGCACATAAATTTTTGGGGTTGCCGATGCATGAGCATTCGAATTTACATCTTGCAAGTTACTAAGATGAGTTGAAGTATGTAGGTTATTTTGCATCGGCTTTTGCACATTGTAAAAACTAGGGCTAGCCGATACAGTACACATATCAAAAGATCTAGCAACATCAACATAAGAGTAATCTACATCTATGTAGGAAGATTGAGGATTCATGATACCGTTGTAGATTGCAGCCTATTGATGACGCTCTCTTCGTAGCAAGAACGGGCTAGAGACCGTTCGAAGCTTCGGTCCCCAGCGGAGTCGCCAAAAAGTGTGTTCGCACACGAACACGTCACCATGTACCCTCGGCGCCGAGCGCGATACGCGGCAGCACGCGCCGAGGGAGGCTCGCCGGAAGCGCGATACGCAAGACAGTCCGGCGGGCGCTTTTAAGACCCGAAACCCCGCTCGCCCGGGAGGGACCCCGTCAGGGCGGCGCGGCGGCTATGGGCTGCCCTAGGTCGGCCTGACCGCCCCTAGAGCCTCGTGGATTTGCAGCCTCCAATCTTGAAGAACGACGAAGAACGAGAAAAAGATACAAGGGAGAGGGATAAAGAGTAGATGAACACAGAAAAGTAGTAGATTTGTTTGTTCGATTGGTGTTGGTTTATTCGGCCGTCACCCCTCGTGTATATAAGGAGCGGCTGGACTTTCCGTGCAAGAAAGAAGGCTGGATCCACGTCCAAACCCTAGTTGGGGTCCAACTCGAACAAGCAAACTCGAATTTTGCATAACTGTTCGGTCAAAAACTTGCCTGTAACTTCTGTACCACTTTTGAGACAGTAAACGAGCTCAGATCAAAATGTCGTAAAAAGTAAAGTTGTTCGTCTCGAAACTACAAAGAACTTTCATGTTTTGCACTTTTTCATATGACCTGATCTTCATTGCCTTTTCCTCTTGTTTTCGTATCAAATTCGGATTGCGACAGAACGAAATTAACTCAATTCGGCCGTATTTTAAATCTGTAGGTCGTATACTTGCTCGGATGAAGATGGTTCCAAAAGCAAAGTTGTTCGCCTCGAAAAACTGAACAACTTTCATGTTTACTACTTTTTCATCCGAGTTGATATTGACCGCTCAATTTTGTTCGTAAGAAGATACATTAGTCTAGCGGTTTTCAGACGAATTTTGGACTTCCATCCACGCCAAAGGTGAGACAAGGTCTGTGGTTCAGCGACCACTCGGTTCTGTCCGTGTCAATTTGGCTTTTGGCATTATTTTGACTCTAACTTTTGGATACTAACTCGGATTGAGATGATTCAAAAAGCAAAGTTGATTGTTTCCACGAGACGCACAACTTTCGTGTTCTGAACTTTTCCATTTGAAGTCATCTTGAATAAGCCATAGTTGAAGCCTCCATATATCAGTCTTTGAATCTTCTCTGGACACTAGCATAATCGGCTATTAAGCCTGATCAGCGCTTGACTTGATATGGTACCTCTTTGATGATGATTAATATTCCTTGTAGTGGACTTTTCCGAGTGTGTGTCTCTCGCCATTTTCCTTGATTAGCTACGAGCCTAAAACGAGTGCCAACAGCGGCGGCGCGCCCTTACTCCTCGGCGGTGTCGTCATTGTCGTAGTCGTCGGTGGTGAAGAACTCGTCGGGTAAGTCGGCTTCCAGGGCCTCGAGCCGCCCCAGGTGCTCGTAGAGGGAGATGGGACTGACACGGAGAAGGTTACGCTTCTCCGTCATGCGCGCATCACGGTGTCGCTTCCGGCGCTGCACGATATGCATGACCACGGTGCACAGAGAGTTGAACTTGGCCTCGGTGCCAAGACCTCCTCCTGCTCGTCATTGACAGCAGGCTCACAGACGACCGGCGGGAGGACGCACATTACGGCCAACAACAACTTCTCTGCTTGGTTCGTGGCATCGTCCTCGGCATCATCGAGCGGAAGCGGCTGGGTCGCGCGGGTGGGACCATGGGCGCCGCGGCCATGTTCATGCACCGGGAGGCGCTCGCGTCCCTCCTCCTCCGATGGTAGCGCCAGCAATCTCGCACGCCGGAGCTTCCGCCGCCGCCAAGAGAAGCGACGACGTGTGCGCTCAAATCGAGACTCGGTTGATTGGCCATGGGAAGATGGGGAGTGCGCTCAAAGCGACGATTTGTTTTTGGACGGCCGAGTCGGCCGGAATCGGAGACGGTGGCGGGCCGCGACGAGAGTTTCTAGGCGGGGGAGGAATGGGAAAATGGATGCGGTTTCCCGCATCTAGCCCCCCCCCCCCCCCCCCGATCCCCACCCACATCGAATATATGCGGGGCGGACCAGCCGTTTTGCGGGAAACAACAAAAATATTATGGTACGGGCTCTTTTACGGTATCTGGAAAGGCCAATATCGGCGAAAAAAATTGCGGACGGACAGATATACGATATCGGCTAGAGATGCTCTAAAAAGATAGGATATCGGCGCAAACTAGGGTCATTAATCTAATGCTACGGTATCCTGTTCCTAGTACTATATGCAAAAAAAAAAAAGCTACTCTTTTATATATTGCCGTGGAGTAGATTATTTGTTGTCATCGTTACAAAATAAATTGCAATTGAAACATACAATACTACAACAGCATCCTTGCATCCTAATTTGCTATGCAACAAGGAATGTCTCTACTGTTTCTAATGGTCTGTAGTTGGGTTTAAAAATAAATCTACTTCTCGCCCAATTAAATCGTACTGTACAATAAAAACATGGCTTTCCTTATGTTCCTGCATCCATCTCAACAAATCACGTAGGCAAGCCAAGCTAGATTCAGAATTTCTTACTTTCTTGATCGAAGGAACCGAAGCTACGGCCGTAGCAGCTCTCCCATTGTTCACGGTAGTCCTCAATCTCCTGGTCCTCTCTAGGAGGCTTCTCCTCGTCCCTCCTCTGGATCCCATTCTTGCGAAGATATTCGTTTACCATCTCATCGATCCCCTCCTGCAACTCTTGGAGGCTTTCTTGCTGCGGCTTCTTCCTCGACCTCGTCTTCCGTGTAGGAGGAGGAGCCGTCTCCTCTACCTGCTCCCCCCTCTGGATCTCAGGTGGGCGTGGATCGCGACGAGATTGCTCCTCCGTCTCTGTACTGGACTCGCCGCCAACGGAGACGTCCATCCGCACTCCAGAACCGATGTGATTCGACTAGGTGAAGCAGCAGATCGCTGTAGCCTGAGAATATGATTCCCTAGGCTCGTTGAAGCAGAAGATGAATCAAACTCCGGAAAAAAAGGAATAGACTTTTCTTGTCTGTTGTTATTATGTGCTGAAAGAAGGAAGTTTTCCGCCAATAGGACTCTGTTTCCCGGCGATTTGGTGCGCATATATAAGGAAACAAACCCCTGAACCCCGATTGATCGACTGAGAGAGATGGAGCTGATCGAGAGCGGGCTGGCGGGGATGGAGATCATCCCCATCCCCATCCCCATGGACGACGAGTCCTCCAGCACTCCGGAGACGAGGCCGATGACGAGGAGCGAAAGAGAGGCGCAGTCGGCAGAGATCCTGAGGCACATCGAGGAGATGGAGCAGCGATATCTTCGCGAGCATGGGATCTATCCGAGGGAGCAGCCTACGGAGGAGCAGGAGGTTGAGAACTACCGCAAGTACTGGGAAAAGTGCTTCGGCCGCCGCCACGGTTCCTACAACGCCGAAAGTAAAAAAATTCTCAACTTTATAATTGCACTAGTATACGTACTAGTATCTAATTTCTTGATTAAATTCACCTTTTCTTTAAACGCTCTTAATTTAGCTGCTTCTTCCATGCAGCTTCTCTTGGTCCCATGTCAGGCGATCTTGAGAGTTCATTGCAGTTCTTCTCCATCAAAGTCACCGACCTAAAATATGGCCTCAGGTGGCCACTGCAGGTCTATGGCTTTGTTGCGGCCAGGGACTCGGTAGATCGCAGACGTAACTATCTCTTCAGATGCACCAAGGATACCTGCCAAACCCTCACTAAAAATGTAAGCCATTTCCTCTTGACGGTATATATCCATTTATCTTACCTTCATTCTCTTGCTGCCTGCAATCTAACTCTTCACTTTCTTCAAACGGTATGCATGATTGGCAGGCTAATTAATTAACAGTTATTTTGATGCTTGCAATGTGTTTGCAGGATCCATACCTGCGCTTGACAGGCCCGTCCCGCGCGGTTCTGATGATCGACCCGGTTGCTATCGAGGTTCAGCTGAAAGTAAAGACCGAAGCAGAATCAGAAGAAGACAATGTGTTGGCTCTCGATTGTTTTCAGTTCCATGAAACTTATCCTTTGGAAGATGGGATCCGTGCGCGCATCCCCCGCCGGCGCTGCACGCTCGAGTTCGCATTTTCTCGAGAAGGGAAACGTAGCCCCGGCCTCTGCATCATCAGAAGGGAGAATGGTGCTGCTTGATTTTCCAGATGGAAAACTGCCTACAAAGTCGGATGGCACAGTCGAGCTCTCGAGGCGTATTGTTTCTGTCCATTGGCCAGCAGGCAAGCTGGTGGTTTCCGTGGAGGCATCTCGGGAAGGGTTTTATGCACGAGACACGGTCGACTTCGGGATGAAAAAGTCTGGCGCAAGCACTTGCATCTGTGACCTTATTTTCTGCAGGATGGAAGTGACCGTTACTTGGTCTCTTGTTTCTATGTAGAGGCAAAAATTAATGTTTGGTGTTGGAGGCGCCAAACCTATTCTGGTGTTGTGTTAGGCTTCGCTGCATAGCTGTTGCTACTGAACTTTGCTTAATATCATGCCTTATTCGTGCTACTCCCTCCGTTCCAGAATAGATGTCTTAAGATTTTCAAATTTTAGATGAATCTATATACTAAATAGTGTTTAGATTTATTTTAAATTTTAATAAATTTGAGACATCTATTTTGGGACGGAGAGAGTACATTATTGTGTAGCATCTGCCATAACTTTGCGTGCACCTGGTACCCTAATGGTCGTGTTTTAGTTGGGTTTCTTGTGCAGTTTGATCAGAACTTCTGATATTTCCTTTTGTATTTTCGTCCTGGAACATACCTTCTGCTGGTCTGAACTGAAATCGCTCCGGCCTGGGGTTAATTAATTTGGTAGCTAGATAAACAATGGTTGATCCATGGAGAAAATCGAGTAGTCGACCAAATTAGCCGGCGGTCTGCTGCAGGCTGCAGCGTTAGGGCTCCAAGGGAACGCCCTTGCCACCGTTCACCTCCTTGGCTGAATTGGAGTAGTGGAGCTGCCGCATGTATCCTGAGATATGCGTATGATAGAATTGACATGCCTGCTGCACACGTGTGCTCTGCAAGTTCATTCGACAATAATGCATACTGCTAGTAGAAAACAAAGGGACGCTTTGCTGTGTGTCAATTTTAGTATAGATAAACCAATGATACTAGATATATCTACCAGAATTAAGACAGTACAAAGAAGATGCCCCCCCTCCCCCCGCGTCGCCCAATGATACTAGATATATCTACCAGAATTAAGACAGTACAAAGAAGATGCCCCCCTCCCCCCGCGTCACCCTCCTCTGGCGACACGGGGGCAACCCTAGCCGCCACCTCCTTCGCACCGCCGCTGCAGGAGGGGATGACGGCAAAGTCGTGCTCGCCCCAAGGAAGGTGGCTGCGAGGCATCTTCGTTTGCATTTCCCGGGCGTCGGTGATTGGTGGCCGGCTGGCGCTGGGCAGCAGGCGGCGCGTGCGGCAGGGCGGGCTAGCGCTTGGGGCCTGACGGTGGCTATTGGCGAGGCAGGTGGCGTTGAGGCGGCTCTCCTCTGTTGCGGGCGACGTCATGGTCACGTGGGCTCGATCTAGGCCCGCGATGGGCTGGGCGGGCCGAGTCAGATCCCGTCCTACGGCTGGCGTGGGAGGTGTCAAGCGGATGCCTCGGGCTCGCCTGGTACTGACCGGCTCTCCCGCCCATGCAGGGGCAGTAGCCTCAGGGCATGCAGATTCTCACCCTCCTCCAGGACTGGTGGTGGTCCTCCTCTAGGACCGGTGGTGACCAGAGCTACAGCTCCGGGGCGTAGGTGTACCGGCTTCGCCCTAGCATGACCATCTCGGTCTCAGATCTGGTGAGCTAGGAGACTGCTGAGGTGGTGGGCAACGTTCTCCTCCACTGGCGATGAGTTGCTTCCTACGGTGGTAGTTCGAGCCGGCAGCGTTGCTACTCGGCTCTGTTTTGCCGAGGTCGCGGTCTTTGGCCCCGGTGAAAACCCTGCTCGGTTACTCCGATGCTGACCACGTTGACGCCTACGGGTGCAATTCCCCTCCTTGGAGGCATGGTATTGGGCATGCCCGTTTCCTCCCCCGCTCGACATCGGGGAAACCCTAGGTTTGCTTTGTCGGACCGGACAGCAACGACGCAACAGCGTCGTTTCCCTTCATGAAGGCATTGTTTAGGTTGCGTGGGGTCTCCCCAATGTGGCATGCGGAGGTGGCCTTGCCGGTGTTGGCTACTACTGAAGGTGTGAGTCTCCGGGGCGCAATGTACGTTATCGTCAACTTCCTCCAGTCGACTCCTTTCCAAGTTCGGCCACCTTGTCACTCGCTTGCTTCATCTTCTAGACGCATGTAGTGTTACGTTGGTCTAGGCAACTCTGGTTTTGGTCGTGCTTTGGTGATGTTTGGTGTTGATTGTGACGCGGCTTGTAGACTCAGTGTCTGCTTCCTCGCCATTCTTGGCTAGGGCTAGGCAAGGCGAGCTCGTTGCTTGTGTTGTAAGCCGAAAGGGAGTGTAGTGTTGTAGTTATTCTATGGCGTTTCTGTCAACTTAATACAAAGACACATACATCCGTTATGGGTTCTCAAAAAAATATATAAATGTTTACGTTGAATAGTTACATGAGTTAATTTGTTGAATACTTATAAAAAATATATAAATGTTGCGTTGAATAGTTACATGAGTTAATTTGTTGAATACTTATAAAAGATATATAAATGTTTGCGTTGAATAGTTACATGAGTTAATTTGTTGAATACTTATTTGCGTTGAATAGTTGCATGCATTGTAGCTTGAATCTTGTTTGAGTCATAGTTTTTTCCCTTCTTTTTACAAGATTTGACTGAAGTTTGCTTTGTGAAAGAACATGTTGGGCTCCCATGTGTGGTTTTGGTAATTAATGACAATCTTTATGGACTAATGTGTGTATTAAGTTATACTTGCAGGATTTGTCCATTGGCATCGCTTGGAGCATGTGTTGACTTCAAGATCAATGAAATGCAAAGAAGATTTGTTGGGCAAGCTCAATATGCGAGGTCGATGATGAGGAATTAAGAAAGGCGTTCCATCTTGAGAAGGGCAAGACCGTCTACATCGAGCTCAAGTGGAATGCTCAAAGCAAAGGTATAATCGTGATAGGTTTTCTCTTTTGCCGGTCTCTTGTTGTGTGTAGGAGACCGGGTTTAGGATAGATAACCGTACTATCAAGAGAGGCTCTCGAATGAGTAACTCGATCACATCGTTCGGAGAGAGCTCAAACCTTTGCATACTTGCATCATCATATTTGGTTGTTATTTGGTCTTATCCATGTGATGATATAGAGCTTGTGGTAATCTCCATAACAAGCTCTTGTTCATCTAAATCGGATCTCCTATTTGTATCTTGTTGCGATTTTGATTTATGCGGCTTTTCGGTTTCTCACCAAGTGAGGTATATCACATTATTCTACTTGATACTTTCTTACTTGGTGATAATAAATATTTCCACTTTTTATTGGGAAACCCTTGTCGCCCTCTATCCAACGCAATTTGAATCGGGTCAATCGGAGCTTCCAGTCAAAAGTTATTGTTGTTTGAATATTTGCGTGTTTGTCTGTTTTCTGGGCCGAGCGGTAGTACCGCCCGGACGGGCCGGTAGTACCGCCCGGGCCTGAAAACGGCCCATTTTTGTTCTGTCTAGCTAGGTACCCAGATTCCGTACTACCGGCCGGCCCGGTAGTACCGCCCGGGTGGGCCGGTAGTACCAGTTGGCCCAGAAACTTTTCCCAGTTAAAATTCCTAGATCCAGATCTTGATACCGCGCAGCCCTGTCCGTCTTTGCGCGTTGACCCGCTTCTTGGCCCACGCGCCCGCGCCACTGATCTCGCGCTCGCCCGCGCGCGCAGCTACGCATGCGCTGACCGCCTGCAGCTGCCGCGCTGCCTGCTGCGTGGCCCCACCGCCTGCTGCCGCTGTCCCCCGCACGCGCGCTGCGATGCGCTGCTCGCTGCTGCCGCGCTGCACAGCTTAACGCGCGCGCGCCTGACCCGCCTGCTGGCGCCTCGCTGCTCGCTGGGGCCGCCCCAGCCGCGCCACTCGCCCGCACGCGCGCGCCCTGCCGCCCGCTGCTGCTGCTTGCATCTGCCATGCATGCGTGCGCTGCTGAGTGTCCGCGCCTGCGCTTGGCCCCACCTGCTGGCGCTGCTCGCTGCTGCTGCTGTGGCTCACTACGCGTGTCTGCGTCAGCTGCTGCCGCACTTGCTGCTGGCCCACACCACCGCGTGCTCGCCCGCTGACCCAACTCGCGCTGTTGCTGCTGTTTTTCTGGGTTGGGTCCGGTACTACCGGTTAATTCCAGTACTACCGGACCATCCAGAAAAATACCCCAACGGCCATATTTTGGCTAGCCCTATATAAGTCTTTTGCCCTTTTTCATTTAGGGTTACTTCTTCCTCCTTTTCTTGCCCAAGCTTTGCTCCCATTTGCTCTACTTCTTAAGCTTGATTTCTACACATTCTTCCATTGATTCTTGCATATCTTTGAGGGGTTGTTGGAGGAGATCTAGATCCACGTTTTGACCAAACCAAAACATCTCTTTGTGAGTGTATCTTTGGGGATCTAGATTTTGGGAGATTTTGTCTCTCTTTGATTTCTCCTCTCTTGTTCCCCCGATAGCTTTGGTAGCTTTGTTGGAACTTGAGAGTTAGGGATTTGAGCATCTTTGTGGTGTTCTTGCCATTTGCATTTGTTGCATCGGTTTGGGTTCTCCTCGGAGGATTTGGTATGAATTGCTCATTGGAGCTTGTCCCTCTTGGGTTCTTGGAACCCTAGACGGTTTTGTGGCCTTGGTGGCATTGTAGCCTTGGTGGCATTTGTTGAGGCCTTTTGTGGCTTTTGTTGGGAGCCTCCAATTAAGTTGTGGAGTTGTGCCCCAACCTTGTGAGAGGTTCCGGTTGCCACCGATAAGTGCACCGATAGTGAAAGCGTGGATCGATCCCATTAGGGTGAGATTCACCGGAGAATAAGGGAGGCCTTTTGTGGCGTTGGTGGTTTGATACCACCCCCTCTCCAAACGAGACGTACTCCATGTTGGGAGGAACTCGGTAAAATATCGGTGTCCCTGCGTGCCTCGGTTATTTCTATACCCGAGCTCTTTACTTATGCACTTTACATTGTGATAGCCTTCGTGCTTGAAGTAATATATATCTTGCTATCACCTTGTTGCTTGTATTGCTTAGCATAAGTTGTTGGTGCACATAGATAAACCTTAGTTGTTTCTAGGTTGTCCTTTACAAAGTAAACACTAGTTTTATTTCGCCTTTGTTGAGCCACTCTAGGAAAAGTTTTAATCGCCTATTCACCCCCCCCCCTCTAGGCGACATCCGTATCCTTTCACTGTGTTTCTAAAAATACGCTAAAACACAATAACATGCTATAGTTGTGCTTTCATAGGCTATGAGAAAATACACCTCTAAATGGAATAGCCGGCTATTTTAAACTATAGTCAAAAGCCATACAAATACATTAGTTTTCGTTGTTGCTGGCGGGATAATGAAGAGGCCCATATGTAAAGAAACATGTCAAACATAAAGGCAAAGTAAGTTAAACGTAACGGCGACCGTCGTTGTGGCCGATGGGACAAAGAAGAGGCCCATATGCAAAGAAATATATCAAACAGATGGCAAGTAAGCTAGATGTAACGGCAGCCGGCGTCGTGTAGACGTAACGAAATCGTGAAAGCTTGTGACATTTTTTTAATAGGTTGAATTCTAGTGCATTCGTCTGATTCTTTGTAGGAACTACCCGTAATAATGAACTTGCAAAATAGATCTGTTTATCATAAAGAGATTCGTTGTTCCTGATCCTGCTTCACCTTAATTGTTATTTGAACAAAAAGATCACAATAAACTTTTGGTAAAAGTTCTGTCTTGGTCGGAGTAGGCTTCCCAGGGGTCATAGGAAACGGATATATCTTCGCCTTGCCTGATCCACCCCCCCCCCCCCCCCCCCACACACACACACACAAGGGAAGACTGTTTTCTTACTCCGTTCGTTTCATCAACCCTCTGCCCCCAATCTTGGGGGTTCACCTATCTCAGGAGCTAAGGTGAGACAGGAAAAGCAGTCAGTGGACAGAAAGGAAAATGCAGAACATAAAGCATGTTCAAGCTCATTAAAATATAATCATACTTTACTTGAACGAGAGAACATTAATAAGACTTAAAAGGTACAACGTAAGACTGTAAAGAGAAAATTTAACTTTGGCATCAAGGAAGCTTTCAAGATCATAAAGTTGATCTTCACAATCTGTAACTAATAAGACACCCGCTAAGTGAAGGAACTGTCTATTCCGACCGAGGAGAACAGGCCATTCTACATGGTGATTCGGAAATTACAGAAGCTTGGTTTGATTAAGCTGCTGAGTATTGGAAACAAGCTATCACGCTTACTCCGGGAAGCACAGTCACAATATCGGGCGCGCGAACAAGTGGCATCATTGTAAAAAAAAACCTACTCCCTCCGTCTTAAAATAGATGTAGCGGGTTTATTAAAATTTGGATGAATCTATATATTAAATAGTGTCTAGATTTATCTAAACTTTGACAAATCTGTGATATCTATTTTAAGACAGACGAAGGGAGTACATTTAATGTTAATAATTAGCATAGAGTTGGCTCAAGATGCTAGTACTCATTGTGTGTTCTTTATTTTACAATCGACTCTAGGTGAGGTGGGGGTTCCGAATAAGTGAGTGAATCGCTCTAACTTTGTGCATGAATGCCCTTAACCACGAGCTTAATTGGCAACATGCCGTAAGTGGACTTGGCAAGGTCCCTCACGACCCCATCTTGGCGACGACGATGATCTTGTCCAGATGGAAGAGGTGTTTCCGTACGCGGTAGACGTGGAGCGTGTACATGAGCGCCGCGCAGGTGACGAGGAAGAAGGACATGACGATGAGCTCGCTGAAATCCTGTTAGTCGTCGGTTGTACACGTTCAAAATGGGGCAATCATAGTTTGGCAACAAGTACTAGTAACAAGGAGTTGGGGTACGTACCCTGGGGTCGGAGATGATGATGGCCATGACGTAGGTGAGCAGGTCGAAGATGGACTGCAGCGAGCTCTGCACCCCTCCGACGACGCACCGGTCCGTGTCCGGGACACTGTCCTGCATCAGCTGCGTGACCGCCAGGTCGAACATCCAGAGGCCAAGGCGCGAGGCGGCGACGCCGGCCATGAGAAGCCACGCCGACGCCACGCGGCCGCTCACCCAGACGGAGCCGACGCAGAGCAGCAGGCAGCACCACTGCATCCAGATGGACCAGAGCCCTGTTCGGAGCGTGGACACCCAGGAGTGCACGACAGGGTACAGCAAGGTCGCAGCGATCCCGACGATGGCGCTGAACCCCCGGGCCAGACTGATCACGTATGCGGGGATGCCTTTCCAGTCCAGAGCGGCCGTCATCAGCGTACCAAAGCTGCAGAAGCAAGCAGGTGGGGGTCATCTAACAAGACTGAATCTGACCACAATAATGGGGAACGCTGCTGCAGAATTACCTTAGGACAGTGAAGTAGAGGATCGCTAGGGCAACCCCTGGCAGCACCACCTCCTGCCTCATGTACACAGCCCAGGACTCGCAGCAGAGCAGACTCGAGAGCTGCTTCCTTGCACGCACCTTCCAACCCGCCGAATGCACCTCCTCGCCCGCCGGAGCAACGATCTCCGCCGCCGACTCTCTTCTCTTGTGGACGTTTTCGCCCAGAGCGGGCACGCCGTTGTAGACGGAGACGAAGAGCCAGTACACCATCCCAACAGAGGCGACGTTCCACAGCGCCAGCGCCACCGCGGAGGCCTGCGTCGATACGAAGCTGATCACCAACCCGGACAGCACCGGCGCCAGCAGCTTGCAGCTCAGGTCGATCCTCCGGATCACCGAGTTGATCTCGGTCAGCACCGCCGCCGGGTGCCCGCTGCACATCACCACCACCCTGCATGCACGAATAATGCACAGCGCTGTGAGTTGTTAAAATATACAGTATGTTGTAGGACGATTTGCATACCATTCTCGCTCGATCAGTATGGTGCCGGCGAGAGTTGAGAGCGCCGCGAGCGCGCCCGACGCGTTGGTCACGACGACGAGGGCCACGAAGACCGGGAATCTTGTGTCCTTCAGCTGGTTATGGAAGACTAGGAGAGCGGTTACTGAGACTCCAGCTATGACGAAGGATAAGCTCTGAACTACCAACCAGAGGCCCAAAACCTGCAGCATATTCATCGATTACGGATAGAGATGCAAGTGGGATCTCATCTAAATGCCACTTATAGTTCATTTTACCATTTCTGGTTTAAATTTTAGAATTTTTTTCCTAGAAAACACAAAATGAATTACAAGTGGGATTTAGGTGGAATCTCACTTGACACCTTAATTATGGAGAAAAGTTAAACTTAAGTCAGACCCAAAACTATAATGCAAAAGGAGAGCTTCTCCTGGTTTGCGTCAAAAAACTAGTTGCTATACATCCACTCTGGGAGGAGATTGCGCAACGGGCATATATATGCCCACACCAAGACCCGGAGATGTTTCGATTGTTCAATGGTCTTGTTTTTAGTTTTCTATAAGAACATGAAATTATGTAAGATGGCAATTTAATCCACGGGTATAGGTACCAACGGGTATCGTAGCCGTATGGGGCCCCCTTCTTTTCAGCTTCTTGGCCAGCTTCTCCCAGAAGCTACCATCGACCAGCTTCTTCCAGAATCTCATCTTCAAAATTCATTCGAACTTCTTAACTAGTAGTTTCAAGTCAATTTAAAAGTATAAACGATTTTCGCAGATAAGATTCTGGGAGAAGCTGGTCGAGGATAGCTTCTGGGAGAAGCTGGCCAAGAAGCTGAAAAGAAGGGGGCCTGGGTAGGGTATGAGCATATTTTTATACCCATGTGTAATATCCATATCCTGCCCATTAGGTATAGGGTTGTACCCGTGGGTATACCCATACCCTGTCCATTTAGACTGACTTATAAAACTTAACTGTAGAGTTTTAACCATTGACTATATGGGTATGGGTATGGTATTGCTCTACCGTGCCCATTGCCATTCTTAAAATTATGTACACCAACATTATTTTCTATCTAAGCTGTGGATGCCGAGGTGGTGGCCGCAGGATGTTCTCATGGCTACATAAACAGAAGATACTATGGTGTTGGTGCGGGTCTTGCTTGGTGCAAGTGTTAGACGGAAGTCGAGATGGCAGTATTGGAAGGGGTGAATGCGATCTGTGATGGGCATATTAGGGCTTCAGGCGTCGGATCAGTAGTGTGGCCTCGGTAATCATGGTCTTTGAAGCATCAAAAGTGGCGCATGATTCTAGAAGAAAACTTTTAGTTCTACCAAAGTAGTCCAAAACTGCTCCTCCCATAACGTGCTTGGTGTTTCTCCTGTCGAGGAGAGGTTTTTGCGGTGTCATGGTGTCACACTATGGTTAGGCATCTCAAGTGCTCCTTTTGGAGCCCTGCTGAATTTTTTATGGCATTTACTGCATTGGTCATGCAGTATCGGGCTTGCTCAGTAAAGGCGGGCGGTGTGAGAATGACATGATCCAATGGGGATACTAACATAGCACTCGGCGTGTTGGTGGTAAGGGTGAGCAAAAACGGTTTGATTGGTTTGACCGGTTTGGGTCAGTTTCCTTTTTTAAACCAGATTTCGTTTGTGAACTATATTAGAAATCTAAATTGGGTTTTTGAATAAAAATGATCTAGAACTAGTTTGGACGGTTTCTGTTTTTTTCTACTCCTAGTTGGTGGTGCGTTTTGTTTGTCATGTGTCATTTGTCTTCCCCGATAAAAGCATGTACTTCCTCTGTTCACTATTATAATACCTTGCAGGTACTAAAATGTGGACTAGATATGTATCTAAGAAAGCCGTTTTATACTTATTTATTCTGCTGTACCAGTGAGGAAGTAAATCGATTAAAACTTACAAAACAGCAGCTGTACCGCCAAACCACGGTTCAATGGTGAACCACAATCTGATCACCGGTCTGATTTTTTAAACTATGATCACAAAAAAAAATCAAACAACAAAAAAGAGGCTGACTCTACAGGAAAAAAAAGTCTATCCTGAGCTAAGTTAAATCTCGGCTAACCGAGAACAAGCTATCCCAAAAATGTTTCCACGTTGCTGGAATGTTCTCATGGCTACATAAATAGAAGACACTATGGTGTTGGTGCAGGTCTTGCTTGGGGCAAGTGTTAGACAGAAGTCGAGATGGCAGTATTGGAAGGGGTGAATGCGATCTGTGATGGGTATACGAGGGCTTCAGGCGTCGAATCAGTGGTGTGGCCGTGGTAATCATGGTCTTTGAAGCGTCGAAAGTGGCACATGATTCTAGAAGAAAACTTTTAGTTCTACCAAAGTAGTTCAAAACTGCTCCTCCCATAACGTGTTTGGTGTTTCTCCTGTTGGAGAGAGGTTTTTGCGGTGCCACACTATGGTTAGGCATCTCAAGTGCTCCTTTTGGAGCCCTGCTGAATTTTTTCTGGCCTTTTTTGCATTGGTCATGCCGAATCAGGCTTGCTCAGTAGAGGGGCTGCGAGAATAGCATGATGCAATGGGAATACTAACATAGCACTCAGCGTGTTGGAGGTAAGGGTGAGCAAAAACGGTTTAATTGGTTTGACCGGTTTGGATCGGTTCTCTTTTTTAAACTAGATTGGAAATCTAAAATCGGGTTGTGAAGAAAAATGATCTAGCACTAGTTTGGACATTTTCAGTTTTTGCCTACTCCTAGTTGGTGGTGTGTTTTGTTTGTCATGTGTCATTTGCCTTCCCCGATAAAAGCATGTACTTCCTCTGTTCACTATTATAAGACCTTGCGGATACTAAAATGTAGACTAGATACGAACCCAAGAAAGCCGTTTTATACTTACTTATTCTGGCGTACCAGTGAGGAAGTAAATCAATTAGAACTTAAAAAACAGCGGCTGAACCACCAAACCACGGTTCAACGGTGAACCACGATCTGATCTTCGGTCTGGCTTTTTAAACTATATGGTCACAACAACATAAAACATCAAACAACAAAAAAGAGGCTAACTCCACATGAAAAAAGGTCTATCCTGAGCTAAGCTAAATCTCGGCTAACCGAGAACTAGCTATCCCGAAAATGTTTCCACGTCGCTGGAATTATAGCTAATGAAATCACCCAACACCAATGAGCATTGCACAAACCTGCAGGTACGTGAGCCTGTGGACGAGGGTGCCGACCATGGGGCCGAAGACGGCGACGGAGGAGGACTCGACGACGCCGTAGATGGCCGCGAGGAGCAGCGAACCTGGCCAGATGCGGATCATGTACAGCCCCACCGAGAACTCCCACATACTGCAACACAGACAGACGCACACGGTAATCTCAGCTGTTCTCATGGCATGGATCAGAATTCGGAAAGGTGTGGGTGGATGGTTGCGGCGATCACCGTGCACCCCATCTGGTTAGGAACTGGCCGACGTAGAGGCGGCGGAGGAGCGACGCGTCCAAGCCGCTGCCCTGGCCGTGGCCGCGGGGTCCTCCTCCCCCGACCTGAGGGTCCCCGACGACTGCGCTCATGCCGACTCTGTCTGCAGCTCAGCTGCTCCTACCTTCCGTCTCCTATGCCTCCGGCATCTCCAAGCTCGGACTACAGTCCTGCCTACTTGTTTGGGAGTTTACAAAACAGACTCCCTCGCATGCTGCCTAGTCTCTTGGGATTTTTCAAAACAGACTTCATGCGATTAGCGTGTGAACTACCCCCACTAATTACGGACCCAAGAATCATTCAGGTTCTGTGGAGCAATCTGTGTACGCAAATTCCTAGCCAAATGGGGTGCACGGTTGTCGGTCAAGTAGCCATCTGTGGAGCAATCCTTCCTGCTATTACTATCCAAGTCAAGTGCTCCTATATCGCCACGATTATTCTTATCTCCTGCTATGCCATCACTATTGTCGGTCAAGTAGCCACAGTTTGCCTTTGGACGACACATGACATAACTCTCTCTGCAGTACGTGTGCACGAGTATTTTGGTACTTGTGGACGTACGGCACCCGAGTCAGCATCCCGGATGGGCTTCAGCTGCTGGATGGTGGTCACTGAAGAGAGAGAGAGAGAGAGCAATCTGTTCATCGGTTAATAGGATTGACGAGGTGCATTTCAGACTTCTGGTCGACAGTGATCAGCAAGCCGAGCGAGGACCCAATCATTGTTAGACTGTGTATACCTTCTGTAACTGTGTGTACGTGTATTGTACCAACTGTAACACACCTATTATATATATATATATATTTTTTCAAGAACCACTTCCTGAATAACTATTCAGGAACTCGCTGTTATTGTTCACGTGAACACCAGAAACCCTCTGTTAACTTTCAGGCGCGAGTTAACTTCTTTTTCTTTCTAAGTTAATTTCCAGTATGTAACAGTAATAGTGAATGTGAACTTTCACTGTGTAAGTTAACTTCCGCGACCATTCTTAACTTCCTCATGTGTGCAAGTTATAGCTCTGCTATTCAAGAACCACTTCCTGAATAACTATTCAGAAACTCGCTGTTACTGTTCACGTGAACACCAGGAACCCTCTGTTAACTTCCAGGCGAGCACGAGTTAACTTCTTTTTCTTTCTAAGTTAACTTCCAGTATGTAACAGTAATAGTGAATGTTAACTTTTACTGTGTAAGTTAACTTCCGTGACCATTCTTAACTTCCTCATGTGTGCAAGTTAACTACCTCTTTCTTAACTTCCACCTATGCAAGTTAGCTTCCGTAAACATTTTAGTTGTCCCATGTGTACAAGTTAACCCCCTCTTTCTATGCTAGTTAACTTCCTGACGGACAATCGATTTTGTGTGTGTTTTTTCGCGGACTGAATGTTAACTTCCGCATATGCAAGTTAACTTCTGCGATCCTTCTTAACTTCCCCGTCTGTACAAGTTAACTCCCTCTTTTCTACTAGTTAACTTCCTGACGGCACGCTGGGCGGAGAAGGCTAGCCACGCACGGGGGAGGAGGGCGCAAAGGAGGTTGGATACGCGCGGGGCGGAGGTGGCTGCGGTGGCGCGCGAGGAGGAGGGCACGGTGGCGCCTGGTGCGGAGGAGGCCGGCGGCGAGTAGGGCGGAGGAGGTCGGCGATGCGCGGGTGAGGTGAGCATGGAGGAGGCCGGCTACACGCGAGGCGGAGGATTCCACGGTGGCACGCGGGGTGGAGGGTGCAGCGATGCCTGGTGCGGAGGAGGCCGCGGCAACGACTAGGCGGAGGAGGCCGCGGCGGTGACTGGTGTAGAGGAGGTCGCGACGGTGACTGGTGTAGAGGAGGCCGGCGGGCGGCTCCCGGGGCGGAGGATGCTGACGGCGCTGGGGGCAGATGAGGTCGGCGGCGTGGGGGGTTAGATGTGACGAGGAAGAAAGTGGTTAGGTGGGGGAGGGTAGTTAGGTGGGGGGTCCTGAATAAGCTTATCTAGGAACCTCTTAAGGGGGTGTTTCTGAATAGTCTTGTCGTATATATATATATATTATATATATATTATATATATATGTGTGTGTGTGTGATAGGCCATCCCATTGAGGGTTGAGCCGGTTCCCCCAATTCTGTTGTTTCACATGGTATCAGACTTGGTTACGTCCTACGCTTCCGCCGCCTCCACCAAACCCTAGCCGCGCGGCCATCGCCGATCGCATCACCGATCGACGTCGTCGCCGCCATGACGAGCGCTGCCGCCTCTGGCTCCACCAACGCGGGCTACCTGCCCGCCTCCCTCACCGCCCTCCTCTCCCGCCTCATCGCCGCCGCCGCCATCCGGCCGCCCTCGATCGGGACGAGGAGCGTCGGCTCCTTCTTCTCCAACCATCCCCTGACCTCTTCGTCGCCGAGGCACTCGCTGACGGTCCACACGTCCAGCGCCTCCTCGCTCGCCTCCACGCTCGCCGCCGTCTCACCGCTCGCCTTCGCGCTTGCGGCCTCCTCGGCGGCCTAGACCGTCAGGCCCTATGCGTCGGATCTCGCGCTGATGCACCATGCTCTCACGGCGTCCGCGCCTCCTGTAGGGTCTCACCTCGTGCCGCATGCGGGTTCTTCCCCGGCACCAACGGCCGCGCCGCCCATCTCTTTCCCTATGGCGTACGCGCCTCCGGCAGTCTTCTCGACAGGCTCGCTGCCTCCACGGGCTCCTCCGCGAATGTTGTCTACAGGGGCAGCCGGCTCTCATCGGGTGCCCCGTCATCCGCCTCGGGCAAGGGGCCCGCGCCGTTAACTCCATCTCCGACCGGCCCTCCTTCGACGTTGTCTTCCAGCGGGGGTCGGCGCTGCCAGCTGTGTGGTATTGAGGGGCACTGGGCCTCCAAATGCCACCGCCGCTTCCAGAAAAGTTTCATCGGTCTTGGTAATGACGGCAAGGATGCGTGTAATAATGCGCGCCAAGCGGCTATGGCCGATCGTCCGGCGCCACCTCCGAAGCCCCAGGCGAACCTTGGACAAACTTAGTCCTACTTCGTTGGCCCATAATGGTACATGGACTCGGGGGCAACGGAGCACATGACGAACGAGATGGGAAAGCTCCACACCCACAAGCCATATCACGGGTCTGACAAGGTCTACACCTCCAATGGAGAAGGTATGCACATCTCCCATATTGGTCAAGCATCTCTTCTCACTAGTCATGCCAATAGGAGTCTCCAACTTCGCAATATTATTCGAGTACCATGTGTGACGCGTAATCTTATTTCAATTCCTAGACTCACCCATGACAATAATGTTTTTTGTGAATTTCACCCGTTTGGTCTTTTTATTAAGGATCGGGACACGAGGGACGTGCTTCTTAGTGGGCGTATGTGTCAGGGCCTCTATCGTCTGGAGCATCCTGGAGTCTCTCGCGTTTTTAGTGGAGTTCGCGTTTCGTCGTCACAGTGGCATGCTCGCCTTGGTCATCCTGCCACTCCTATCGTTCGTCATGTTTTGCGTCGTCATGAGCTTCCTATCATGCCTAGTAATAAAGATGTAGCAGTGTGTGATGCTTTTCAGCTGGGGAAGAGTCATTAACTTCCTTTTTCGGAGTCTACTCGTGAGGTGAAACATCCTCTAGAACTTGTGTTTTCCGATGTCTAGGGACCTGCCCAAACCTCTGTTAGTGGTCATAATTATTATATCAGTTTCGTTGATGCTTACAGTCACTTTACCTGGCTTTATCTTATTAAGCGTAAATCCGATGTGTTTGATATTTTTGTTTAGTTTCAAAAACATGTTGAACGCCTTCTCAAGCATAAAATTGTCCATGTTCAATCGGATTGGGTGGTGAATATCGTAACCTCAACTCCTTTTTCCAGTCGCTTGGGATCACTCATCGTTTAGCATGTCCACATACACATCAGCAGAATGGCTCCGTAGAACGTAAGCATCGTCATATTGTTTAAACTAGTCTTACTCTTTTAGCCCATGCATCGTTTCCGTTTCGGTTTTGGAGTGATGCCTTTACCACTGCATGTTTTCTCGTCAATCATACTCCCACACGTGTTCTAGACATGAAGTATCCTATTGAACTTCTTCTTAATGAACAACCTGATTATACCTTTTTAAAGTGTTTGGGTGTGCTTGCTGGCCGCATCTTCGCCCATACAATAAACGCAAGCTGGAATTTCGGTCCAAAAAGTGTGTCTTTCTTGGCTACAGTTCCCTTCATAAAGGCTACAAATGTCTTCATCTTCCCACTAATCATGTCTATATATCTCGGGATGTCGTGTTTGATGAGCATATTTTCCCTTTGCCAAACTCCCTGTGTCCACCGATGAACCTCCATCCATGCATTCATCCTCCATTGCCTCTGACCAATTTGATGATGTTGCATACTCTCATGTATTGTTGCCTAACCATGGTGCAGGCACTGGACGCGGGGCTTGTTTGGAAATTTTGGAGACACCAGCAGCTCCATCGATGGCATCATCCGACGCGCACGTCGATCCGCCAGTGCTCCTGTATGGCCTCGGACATCGTGCCCATGTATGCCCGGTCGATGCTCATGTGACGTCGCGCCCGGCCTCGCCCCCTGTCGCTGGGCTGGCTTCGCCCCCTGACGCTGGGCTGGCCTCGCCGAGTCTTCGGCCTTCCACGCCTGCCTATGTCTCCTTCGCCTGGGCTGGCTCCCGCGCCGAGCAGCCCAGCTCCTGCGACTCCCTTGGCGGGCTACGACTCAGCTTCCTCGACGCCCAGCGCGTCGCCGGCCTTCCCGACGCCTAGCATGTCGCCATGCAGCGTGTCGCCCGGTCCCTCAATGACTGGGCCACTGCTGTCACCATCGCCTAGCACTTCGCCGACTGGGCCCTCTTTGTCACCATCACCCAGCCCCTCGTCGGCTTCACCTTCGACCTCTACGGCTCTTGTACTGCGCCCCCATACGCGCAGTCGCAGTGGCATTCATCGCCCCAAGGAGCGCACTGATGGCACAGTTGCCTGGCATGCTGTGTGTATGACTGCTGCCATTGCGGATCCATCCTCCAAGCCTCCCACGTACCAGGCTGCTATAGAGTATTCCTCATTGGAGAGAGGTTGTGGAACAGGAATATCACGCTCTTATTCGCAATAAGACGTGGACTCTTGTTCCTCCACCACTGTGAGTTAATGTGATTGATTCTAAATGGGTATTTAAAGTGAAGAAGCATTCTAATGGGTCTATTGAGCGCTACAAAGCGCGTCTTGTTGCTAGAGGATTTCAGCAACGTTATGGTCTTGACTATGAAGACACCATCATTCCAGTGGTCAAGCCTACTACCATCAGGCTTCTTCTATCTATTGTCGTCACTCGAGGTTGGTCTCTTCGTCAGCTTGATGTGCAGAATGCCTTCCTTCATGGTGTGTTTGAGGAGGAAGTTTATATGTGACAGCCGCCTGGGTTTTCTGATCCTGATCATATCTGTCGTCTTACCAAAGCACTATATGGCTTGAAGCAAGCTCCTCGTGCCTGGCATGCCCGTCTTGCTACAACTCTTCGTGCTCATGGTTTTGCACCGTCCACTGCTGATTCATCGTTGTTTCTTCTACAGAAGCCTGAGGTCACTATGTACTTGTTGGTCTATGTGGATGATATTATTTTGGTCAGCTCCTCTCAGTCAGTTGCCAATGCTCTTGTTCGCTCTCTTGGTACTGATTTTGCTGTCAAGGATCTTGGGAAGCTCCATTACTTTCTTGGTGTGGAGGTTGCTTCTTGTGCTGATGGACTTGTTATGACGCAAAAGAAGTATTCATTGGACTTGTTGCAGCAAGACGACTACTACGCCTATGTCTACCACTGACAAGATCACTGTTGTTGATGGTAAGCTTCTGTCTTCTGCTGATGTGACGGAGTACATAAGTATTGTTGGTGGTCTCCAGTATTTGATGATCACGAGACCAGATATATCTTATGCTGTCAACAGAGTTTGTCAGTATCTCCAGACGTCTCGCGACACTCATTGGTCAGCTGTTAAGCGTATCTTACGCTATGTCCGTCTGACAGTGTCTCATGGGCTGCATATACGGCCGAACCCCTCTGGGGTCCTCTCGGCGTATTCATGCGGACTAGGCTGGCAGTCCGGCTGACAGGCGATCCACGGGGGGCTATGACGTGTTCTTTGGCTCTAATTTGATCGCCTGTAGTGCTCGGAAATAGGCTACTGTCTCACGTAGCAGTACTGAAGCCGAGTATAAGGTTGTGACTAATGCTACTGCAGAGATTATTTGGGTACAATCTTTTCTTCAGGAGTTGAGTATATCTAAACCGCAGCATCCTATCCTTTGGTGTGATAACATCGCTGCTACATACCTTTCTGTAAATCCGGTATTCCATATCCGAATGAAACAAATCTAAGTTGACTATCACTTTGTGTGGGAACGTGTGTCACAGAAGCAACTACAGATCAGGTTCATCTCCTCTAACGATCAACTTGCAAACATCTTCACCAAGCTGTTGCCTCTACCACAGTTTGAGACCTGTAGGCACAATCTTACCCTTCTAGATTCTTTAGGAAGCTAAGATTGAGGGAGGGTGTTAGACTGTGTATAGCTTCTGTAATTGTGTACGTGTATTATTTCACAATCATGAACCTACTGCCCATCAGTAGATCCGAGTCATCCTGTAAACCCTCTTCTTATCCGGTCTTAGTGCATTGGTAAAACCAGTCATTGTTAATTTAGAAAATTGTCTACAATAAGGTTTTTGGATTGTTGGAATATTAGGCACAATTTTCATGATTAATTTTAGAATATTAAACATGATAAACCAGCTACTAGCTCATGTAACTCGAACATACTAGATGTACTAAACAACAGGATGAACGGAAACAAGTAGCAGTAAACATGTACTCGCAGAACATGATGAATAACCAAACAGGAGCATGTCGCACGTACCGTTCGCTTGTCGCGACAGTAAATTTAGGAAAGACTGATCGAAGCAGACGGCGGCGAAGACGGCGATAGGCAGCACCACCCGACTTGGATTGAAGACGACCCATGATGGATAACTTGAGCACTCGCGTGGAGCGCTTCCCAAAAACCTTATTCGCCCTCTCCCGTACAGGATCACAAAGGCGAGTGGTTCCGGAGACCTGCTCTCCCATCCGCCGGTGCACGCTGGCAAGCGGGATGGAGTAGACTACGGTGGTCGTGCAAGTAGCGAGGGGGAAAAACCCTAGATTGGTTTTCGGTGTGTTGAGTGGGCCAGGAAACCCTAACGGAGGCGAATGTGGGCAGAGTCCACGTTGTGCACGTACAGTAGCCCACGATCCGGGAGCGACCCGAATAAGCTAACTGTTTGACACGTTTGTCAAAACCTCACAACTTTCCTGAGCAGCAAATAAAGCTCGGCTCGGCGAGATCCCTGCAACCCGCAACCACAAAGCCTCATTAATGACAAAGCCAGCGGAAAGTAGTTCTGTCAAATTTCTCATGTCATTGCTTAGATGCTTGTTTCAGGCCATATAAATTTTTTCATAACTTACACACCTTTATCTCTTCACCTTGTACCACAAACTCATCCGGCTGATCCATATATATCTCCTCTTCGAACTCTCTATTAATAAAATATGTCTTCACGTCCATGTGATGAAAAAGAAGACCATAAGAGGCAGCCAGGGACAATAGTACTCGAATGATGGTCATTCTAGCGATAGGTGAATAGGTATCAAAGTAATCTTCGCCTTCTTTCTGTTTATCGTGGTATTGCCGACGAGCACGCAATGGAGGGGTCCTCACAGTGTGTGTTTAGAGACGTGGGGTAAGGCGGACGGTTGACGGGTACGAGGTAACACAGCTTACCCAGGTTCAGATCCCACAATGGTGGCGGAATCCTACTCCTGCTATAAATCTCTATAATGGCAATACGCCGAGTTACAGAGATAGGTTCGCTGTGCGAGGTGTGTGTAAAACGATGCCCTAAAGGCTCCCATAGGCCCGACTTATATAGTCGCCAGGTCCTAGGGTTACAGGGAAAAGTCCTAGCCGGACAGGTTACAAAGTTCTACACCGTCTATTACTAGTCTTGTGTATCTTGCACTCCAAGGCTCCGGGTACGCTGGTGACTCCACCGTAGCCTTCCTTTATCCGTCATGGGCCTCCCTTCTGGATCCACCTAACTGGGCTGCCCAGCAGGCCACAGGCCATGCTACCGACTATGGGCCACTCGGGTTAGTCGGATAAGAGACATGCTATGAGGATACCCATATAGCATATCCCCAACAGTAGCCCCCGGAGAACTCCGAGATCTTGCGCCGTCTTGCCTCTTCCCGTGGAATGCTTCGTCTAGATGGATGTCGGCAAATCGTCAAGCAATATCTTGTAGTCCTCCCAAAGAACCCTGCAAAGGTTTCTCCGTCTTCTATGAGTAAGTCAGAGAAAAGCTAAATCTTCCATCGTACGCTCCCGTTGTCGGATTAAATCCGTCCATGCCGGAATCTTCGATGGGACGGCTCATCTACCATGTCAGTTATGGCGACGTAGGATGTAGGTCAGCGACGCCTCGTAACTCACACATGCAGAGAACGCAATCATATCCGATTTTCCCGCACGAGTAATGCGAACCGTTGGCAGCGGCGGTTGGAGACGTGGCGAAATTACCGCGCATATTCACGAACATGTCGTCTACGCGGCAACCTTCCGATTAGCTGCACGAATCTTGACGCAGAGTAAGATAAATAGTAACCGTGGGACACTTGCCACTTTTTCACCCCATTCTCTCGCGTTATCGTCTTCTTCCTCCAGCCGCACGGCCCCTCGAGCTCTCCGCGGAAAACCTCGAGAAACCCTAGCCTCTCTCTCTTCACCAGTCGCATCCTTCCCTCCTCCGTGGCTAGCAGTAGCTCATCCCCGTCAATGGCGGCGTCGAGCGAAGCCACGACGAAGCCGACGGGCTCCGTCGTGGTGCCCCCAGAGGGTCTGGTCATCCCCGCATCGGCGGTGATTGAAACCACCGGCGGCGACCACAATCTGGCGGCACTAGAGCCCCTGGAAGAGGAGCCAGACTCGCACAAAGGCGACTGGCGCGGCTCGGACATCACCAGCCGCGACATCCAAGAGATGGTCGCCGAAGGCTACCTCCCCGCGACGGAGGGGCTTACCTGGCGGGCGGCGCCGGCCGGTGAGGTGACGCCTTCTCCCAAGCCGGAGAGAAAGTGTACCTCAAGGCGCAATTGGTACGCGGCGTTTCTCTGCCCATCTCCCACTTCTTTCTGTCCGTCTTGAATCACTTCAAGGTCCAACCCCATAAACTCTCCCCCAATAGTATCTTAGTGCTTAGCAACTTCACAGCACTTTGTGAGGGTTACCTAGGGATTAGGCCTAGGTTAGATTTGTTTGTGTACTTCTTCACCGTCAAACGTGAAGCCAGACACAGTAGGGAGGATCTTAGGAACTACGGCACCATAAGCTTCAAGATCTGTCCTGGCCGGCGGTTCCCCGACATCGTCGGCCACGAGTCATGCAAAAACTGGCAGCAGACATACTTCTACGGCCCCGACGTTCCTTTGGCGGGCCGAGAAGTAACGTACCCGGACTTCGTGGATGGAGCCGCCGCCGAAGTCTCCACATGGCGGTCCCATGCCTCCCTTCCCTCCGACCTCGACGCTTCTCGCGCAATAAGGCGGATCGAGTGGTTCATAGAGACGGGTCTGATTGGCTTGGACCTAGCCATGTGCTGGTTCATCAGGCGGATCCAACCTCTGCAGCACCGCACGAAGTATATGCACGAGTACACCGGCGACCGAAGGGATACCCTCCGGATCTCCGAGGACAACTTCTCGAGCGACTCCGTCAAGTTCCGCCTCAAGGACATCATCAAGGTGAAGGACAAGAAGTGTGGCTTCACCCTCACCTACGACATGTTCGTAGACGGAAAGTGCCCAAAGGTAGATATTTATTTTCCGTGTATGACATTGCTCCAGTCTTTCCGTCTTACCAATACCATCTTATCTAACATGATGGTTTCTTACTTAACAGCTTAGCGATCTAGAGGAGGGCAACCTGGCTGCCCAAATCTATGATCCAAAGATGAAGGAAGTCACGGTCGTGTCCGACGACGATGCCCCGTTGGCGCGAAAGCGGAAGAGCTCCACCTCTGACGCTGCCGACGGAGGTAAGAAGAAGAAGACGGAGGGTGGAGCCTCCAAAAAGAGTACTGCCGCCCTAGAGGCGGAAAAGAAGAAAGCCACCGGGATGTTTGCCAAAGCGCCCCCCCTAGTGTAAGCTTCTCATTCTCCGACATTGTCTATTTATCTGTCTTGCACCTGTACTTATGCATTTTGCACGTTTCAGGAAGAAAGCCACAACCAACCTCAAGAAGTCCTCCAAGACTCTTGGGGCTTCTAGAAATATCAAAGATATGTTGCATCACGACTCCTCTCCCGCCATCGCCCTGCCACTCCTGCCGTCAAGCCCTCCTCCGCTCTGACAAGCTCCCAAGTCCAGGAGGCACCAGGCCCTTCCGCCAAGGAAGTGGACTCTGGCGTCTCAACCGAGCTTGCTGTTGTCGGCGAGCAGGCGACGCAGGAGAGTGCTGCTCTCCAAATGGTTGAAGCTCCGGCTAAGGATGCCATCGGTAGCGGCAAGGCGGTGATGGGAGCTGGTACCTCTGTCGAAGGCGGCGCCTCTGCTCCCCAGAAACCCTTCGAGTTCCCGAAGATTGTTTACCCGGCGCTCATGCCGAGTAACACAACTATGGTTCCTGGAGGAGTGCCGTCATCTCCGACGTGCGGTCTTGAGGAGCTACTCTGGCAAGCAGACATCTTGCATGGAAACAAGATTGCCTTTGGCAAGCTCCTGGCCAAGAGCGCTACAAGCCTCAAGATTATTGCACTTGTAAGTTTCACTTTACCTTTTGCATTTCGTATGAGTATCCCACTGTAGCCCCCGAGGATGTAGACGGAAAACCATTGGTTTTGCATCTATATGCTCTAAGAGTGACTAAGCTAGAAAAAACTCTCATTGTAGCCCCCAAGCATTTAGATGGAATGAATTATTCCGACTAGATGCTTTAAGAGTAGCATACACAATGTTCATAATTAAGTGTTGTAGCCCCCAAGCCTCTAGTTGTAACTGAATTAGTTCCGACTAGATGCTTAAAGAAAAGCTAAGAATTTTCTGAGTTAAAAACTTTATACTGTAGCCCCCAAGCCTGTAGTCGAGAACTGAATTAGATCCGACTAGATGCTTAAAGAAAAGCTAAGCATATTGCTAAGTTAAAAACTCTCGCTGTAGCCCCCAAGCATCTAGGTGGAAAATCTCCGACTAGAAGCTCCAAGCAGACTAAACAACGACTTGACTTTGTATTTGTTTCCACAGAACGAGAATGCTCGGAGGGGCATGGCCAATGACAAGTACCAGAAGATGCGCGCAGACCTTGAAGCTGAAAAGGGTAAAACCGCCATCTTGAAGGAACAGATCATCAAAAACAAGAGTCTGTTTTCTTATGACGCATTTCCGTCTTATTTTTGTGCCCACAATCTCCGAGTACTCAATGTGTACTTTGTTTTCTCTGACTTGCAGAGCATGTCGCCAAGGCCAAGGATATTGTTGAGCAGTCCAAGCACATTCAGCATCTGGACAGCGAGAACAAGATCCTTAAGAAGGAGAGGGAAGAAATGCTGAAGATGCACGAGGATTCCATGAAAGCCCTGCAGGACTCCGCCTCCGCGGAGATCAATCGCTTGAAGGAGGAGCTTGCGATCCTAAAGGATCAGAAGCAAGCTGCCGATGAGCAAAACCTTCACCATAGCGAAGCGTTTAAGCTCCTCCAACAAGAGAAGGAATCCTTGGCGGACGTCGTCTGGCAGGCTAAGGCCAGCATCTTCAGTAAGTGTCCTCCGCCTTGTAGTTCTGTAGTCTGGATACTTCGAATTTTTGAACTCATGCAATCTTTGTCGGAATTTTCAGCGCCCATGGGTTTAACCCGCTCGCCTCCTTCAGACAAGTAATGCATGATTCTTGCCGGACCCTTCATTAACACCGCCATCGCCCAAGCCAAAGAGATTGCCAAGCCCCTCCAGATCTATATCAAGGCCTCGGACTCCATGGTGAAGTACTCGGAGATTCTGCGCCGAGCCCCCGAGCGTGTTGCAAGCTGGAAAGCTTCATGTGCATGGGTTGGCGCAAGGATGGCGCTGTCTATGGTGAAGGCACACTATGAAGATGCCGACATCGACACGGTGACATCTGGTATCCCCGACGTGGATGATGACGGCAAGGAGATCGATCATGAAGCCATCTTGTCATCACTCGCGGGGTATGATACCAGGGTTGCCGAGTTGGTAGATGTTGACGTCTTCGTGCCCAGAAACTTTCTCGACAACGCCAACCCGGAATCCTCCGAGTCTCACCATAGCACCGATTCTGAGGGTGATTCTCCGGCTGGTGATGATGCGGCCTCCAAGTATCCTGCACCCAAAGAGTGAAAAACACTTTGTAATTTCTGTTTCACCTCTGGAGTGTGCGCGGGAAAAACTTTGTTGATGTAATCTTAAGGCGGAAAACAATGGTTATCGTATCCTGCTACTTAAGCATTAAGTTTCAGCATGTATATATTTTTTAAGCAAGTGTTGGCTTATCCATTACTTTGGTTCTTATGCTTGACTTTTAGTGAGTCGGAAGACTCGTTGTCGGAACCATGCGCTTAGGTGATGATGCGCAATGGCACCGTCAATAACCTGAGCACAAAATCGCCGACAACAAGTGCCGAAAGTCACTACTACAGAATCCACATAAAAACAACAAAGAACGTGTAGACCAGAAAACTTAAGCTAACGCCCGTAGGCGGAATTTTCACAAGTGCAATCGCAAGGCTTGTGCATAAAGGTTTTTATATGATCCAAAAATGAACACTAAAGGAGGTAGAAGACTCAGCAAAATGAGTGAACCAAAGAGCTTTATTTCATTGATCATATAAGAGGTACACAATTAGATAAAAAATGCTAAGTGTAGAAAGGACGTAGCTGTGCTATGTTCCATGGCCGATCAAGCTCTGGGTAGTCATCATCCGGGTCACGTTGCTTACGCTTATGATCCTCGTTGGGTCTATCCTTGAGTTCACGATTGTCGACAAGGTAGTAAGACCCATTGAGCAGCACCTTGCTTATGATGAACGGTCCTTCCCATGGCGGGGATAATTTGTGTGACTTCTTTTGCTTAAGTCGGAGCACCAAATCCCCCTCTTTAAACGAGCGATGCCGAACGCGGCGACTATGGTAGCTGCGTAGCTTCTGCTGGTATATGGCGGATCTTTGGCATGCCAAAACGCGCTCCTCCTCGAGAAGGTCCACACCTAGGCGTCTGGATTCTTCAGCGTCATCTTCGTCGTAGGTGGTAACTCTTGGTGCATCGTGGAGGATGTCGGAAGGTAGGATGGCTTCTGCTCCATATACCATGAAATAGGGGGTGTAGTCGGTGGATCTGTTGGGTGTAGTTCGTAAACTCCACAACATAGATGGCAATTCTTCCGCCCAGGCTCCAACTGCTCTATGTAGTGGTGCCTCCAAACGTGGCTTGATTCCCTGGAGAATTAATCCATTGGCTCGCTCAACTTAACCATTGGATTGTGGGTGTGCCACAGATGCAAGGTCAAGTCGGATGCCTTTGTCCCAGCAATAGGCCTCCACTTCTCCGAGTGACAAGTTGCTTCCGTTGTCGGTGATGATGCTATATGGGAGACCAAACCTCACCACTATATCCCGGACAAACCTGAGGGCAGTTGCCCCATCAAGCTTTCTAATGGGTTTAGCTTCTATCCATTTGGTGAATTTGTCAACTGCTACAAGCAGATGCGTAAATCCACACGGTGCCGTTTGTAACAGGCCCACCATGTCTAGCCCCCAGACTGCAAACGGCCAAGTTATTGGTATTGTTCGCAATTCTTCAGCAGGAACATGTGGTTGTCGGGCATAATACTGGCATCTTGTGCATGTCTCAACCAGCTTGTCGGCGTCCGCCTTCGCGGTCAGCCAGTAGAATCCTTGCCGGAAGGCTTTCGCGACCAACGATCGAGGAGCGGCGTGATGTCCGCAATCTCCGAGATGGATCTCGCGCAGGATTTCTATACCTTCTAGCTGGGAAACACACTTTAGGTATACACCAGTAGTGCTCCTTTTATAGAGTTGCCCATTGATTATGGTATAAACTTTTGCTCGCCGTACTATTTGTCGTCTTTCGACCTCGTCGTCGGGCAAAGTTCCGTGTTCGAGATATTCCATGAACAGTTTTGTCCAAGCCGGAGGGATCTTTGTCACCATGTTGACGAAAGAGTCAGCTCTATCCGGGTTGTCGATGTCGGCGCCCTTCACGGATGGTGTGCGTAGATGCTCTAGGAAAATTCCTGGCGGAATTCGCTTGCGCCCTGATCCAAGTTTAGACAGTAGATCAGCCGCCTCGTTTTTCTCCCTAGGCACATACTTGACTTTGTAGCCCAAGAAGCTCTTGGCTATCTCGTCCACTTCGTCGCGATATGCCGCCATCATAGGGTTCCGCGCATTCCAGGTGCCAGCCACCTGCTGGGCAACCAAGTCGGAATCTCCACAGCAAACTATGTGCTTAATGCCAATATCCTTGGCTACACGCAGTCCGTGAATGAGTGCTTCATACTCCGCCATGTTGCTTGTAGCCTCGAAGTGGATCTGCATAACGTAGTGTAGCTTGTCTCCTTTTGGTGACTGTAGCAATACACCAGCCCCCGAGCCGTTGAGCAACTTTGATCCGTCAAAGTGCATCACCCAGTACTCTGGTTCCGGCAACGGAGTGGCATCTGGCATCTCTGTCCAATCTGCAATGAAATCTGCCAAGGCTTGTGACTTGATAGCATCGCGTATCTTGTAGGTGATCTCGAAGGCGGCAAGTTCAATGCCCCACTTCGTGACCCTTCCTGTAGCGTCGCTGTTGTTGATGATGTCGGACAGTGGAGTCTTGCTCACTACTGTGATTGGGTGCTCCTGAAAGTAATGCCTCAGCTTCCGCGAAGCGAGGAATACTCCATAAGCTATCTTTTGGTAGTGTGGGTAACGCTGCTTGGACTCCGTCAAGACTTCGCTTACATAGTAAACTGGTCGTTGAACTCTGTGCTCATAGCCTGGTTCCTTCCGCTCTACCATGACAACGATGCTGATAACCCGGTTGGTTGCCGCCATGTAAATTAACAGGGGCTCTCCAGGCTCGGGTGCTGCAAGGATGGGCGCTGAGGAAAGAATCTCCTTGAGCTGCTTCAATGCTGCATCTGCCTTGTCCGTCCATGTGAATTTGTCTGCCTTCTTCAGCAACTTGTACAGCGGCAGAGCCTTCTCTCCAAGTCGGCTGACGAACCGACTAACTGCTGCAACACAATCTGTTAGTCGTTGAATGTCCTTTAGGCATGTCGGACGATTTATGTTTAAGATGGCCTTGATTTTCTCTGGGTTGACCTTGATTCCACGCTGGGAAACGATGAAGCCCAACAGTTTGCCGGCTGGAACCCCGAAGACGCACTTCTTAGGGTTGAGCATCATGTTGTATTTCCGGAGATTATCAAAGGTTTCTTTTAAGTCGGAGATTAAGTCATTTGATTTTTTAGACATCACCGCGATATCGTCCACATAGGCGTGAACGTTCCGACGAATTTGGTCATGAAGGCAACGTTGCATTGTCCGCTGGTAGGTAGCACCTGCGTTTTTCATCCCAAAGGGCATCGTGACATAGCAAAACGTGCCGTAAGGGGTAGTGAACGAAGTGGCCAATTGGTCCGACTTCCTCATTTTGATCTGGTGGTATCCTGAGTATGCATCGAGAAAACACAAAAGTTTCGAGCCAGCCATCGAGTCAATGACTTGGTCAATGCGAGGCAAAGCAAACGGATCTTTGGGACATGCTTTGTTCAAGCCGGTGTAATCAACGCACATTCTTAATTCAGTAGTTCCCTTTTTGGGGACAAGTACAGGATTGGCCACCCATCGGGTGTGAAGGACTTCTCGGATAAAACCAGCCTTAAGTAACCTAGCTATCTCTTTGCCAATGGCGCGTCTCTTCTCATCTCCGAAGCGTCGTAGAGGTTATTTCACGGGTTTACATTTTGGATCTATGTTTAAGCTGTGCTCGGCAAGTTCCCTAGGTACACCTTTCATGTCGGCAGGTTGCCAGGCAAAGATGTCCCTATTATCACGGAGGAACTCGACGAGCACGCTTTCCTATTTGGGATCCAGGTTTGTCCCAATGGCGACGGTCTTGGAGGCATCACCTACCACAAGTTCCACCGGCTTGGTCTCGATGGCGGCGTTGAACGCAGGAGCGGAGTCAGAGATCTGCTTCTTCGACACGGGCATCTCTGAGTCATTTACCTTGCTCTGGATCTCCTTGAATTCTTCACTATAGAGGACAGCTTCTTCAACGGCTGCTTCATTGATCTCGCAGTCCCTTGCCTTGGTAAAGCTTCCGGATACGATGATGACACCGTTTGGTCCGGGTATCTTGAGCTTGTTATAGACGAAGCATGGCTTGGCCATGAACGTGTGGAATATGTCGCGGCCGAATATGACGTGGTACATGCTCTTGAAGGGGACCACCTCAAAGGTCATGCGCTCTTGGCGGTAATTATTAACGTCGTCAAAGGCTACCTGAAGTGTGATGCACCCAAGGGACCGAGCCTCCCGACCAGGCACTACGCCATGGAACACGGTGTTGGTCCGCCTTAGGTTTGCCTCCGTCAGGTTCATCTTTTGCAGTGTATCCAGGTACATGATGTTGATGCTGCTTCCACTATCCACCATGCACTTGGTGAACTCCATGCCGTCAATCAATGGGTTGATGACCATGGCGTACTGGTTCTCCGTGGGCACAAGGTCTGGGTGGTCCGTCCTGTCCCAAGTGATTGGAACCTCCGACCAGCGCAGATATTGGGGAACTGGGGGGAGAGTAGCCATCAGGATCCTTAGAGAGGTCTTCTGTTGTCGGACGGTGGGGGTGCCAAGGAAAGTGTGGTAGATTGGGGCCTTCTTTGCAAAGGGGTTCTTTCCCTTGTCGTCGCTCTTGGCGGCGTGCTTGGGGTTGACGTCCTCGTCCATGTCACTTGAATCCTTGGACTCCTCCTCCTTCTTCTTCCCCTTGCCCTTGCCTCGCGGTCTGTTCTTCCGACTTCGCTTGTAGCCGGACTCCGGGTCTTCCTTGAGGTCGTTGACGAACTTTCAGTGTCGATTGGTATGGGTGGCCTTGCCGTTGGCATCGAGGTGTACGAGGCACGGCATATCGCGGTACTCCTCGTACGTTTGGGGAACGCGGAGCGGCACCGAGTTGGTTTCATTTCCTCGTTCCTGCCCGCGACCTGCTCCCCTTCCTCGGCCATGTTGTCCGCCTTCTCCTTGTCCTGCAAAAGTCATGGCGACCATGTCGGTATATTGCTTTTCTTCTGGAGCGGTTTTCTGCTTTGTACTACTGTTCCTCCGAGCTTGGGTTGGAACGGCCGTTGCCGGCAAAGAGCCACGAGCATCATCGTCGGCAGCTGCGAACTCACTAGCTAACTGAATCATCTGATTCAAGTCAAGCTGATGATTGTCCTGCAAGCGCTTCAGCTTATGTCGGATCAACGTGCCCCTTTCCAACCCATCGATGAAGGCGGCCATGGCGGTCTGGGCATGCACTCCTGCGCAGGAATTTTTCATATCCAGCCAGCGGGAGAGGTAGGCGCGAGATGTCTCGTCTTTCTCTTGCACGCACCTCCGTAGATCGCCCACAGTGCAGGGACACTTGTATGTACCCTCAAATTTCTTGGTGAATGCTTCTTGCATGTCCGGCCAGTTGTAGATAGATCTTTCCGGCAAGTCGTCGATCCATTGACGGGCCGTGCCCGCCAACATTAACGGGAGGTACTTGACGGCGACGTTGGGGTTGCCTCCGGCAATCTCCACTGCGTTGCCGTAGTCCTGCAACCATGTGGCCGGTTTGGCGGTGCCGTCATAGGGCTTGATGGTCTTGTCAATCTGGAAACCTTTGGGGTAAGTTGCGGACCTTATTGTAGGTCCAAAGCAACATGGTCCCAGGTATGGTCCTTCCCGGGCCTCGTGGATCTTATCGATCCGCGAACGTGCGTCGTATGGCTCCGGGTTCTTCTTATTGTTGTCAACAGGGGACGGGCTGCGTGAACGACGCGGGCCTCTTCCGCCATGGTGACTGCTTGGCGACGATGGAGGCGGAGGTGGCGGTGGGTTAGCCTTCTTGCTGTTACCCTCCTGCGACGCCCCACGCCTGTCGCGGTTGCTTGTCGGATGCGGAGGGTCGTGGTGTGACCTGCTCTTATGTCCTTGGTGGCGCTCTTCATCATGACGGGTCTGTGTCGCGTTGTCGCGGATGACAATGCCGCACTGCTTTGGTGGAGGCATATCCGTGTGATGGTGAGTCTTGTAGTCTTCCTGACGTCGGGGGTATCGGAGCGGTGGCGATGGGCGGCGAGGTTGGGCTCTTTCTCCGTGGTCGGAGGATATGGGGTTAGCATCCTTCCTGTTGCGCGCATCCCTCCGTCTTTCATTCTGATGAACCCGTCCGTGATCCGACATCTTGAGGAGATCTGTCCCTTGGCGGTTTGTACTGGCTAGATCGGCAGAGCGCTGGGTCAGACTCAAGCCTTTGAGAGGTGTCCTTTTCCTGCTGCTTTACCACCTTGGCCACTAGGTCATAGACCTGTTCCACTGCCTCAGGCGATCTATCCTACTCCAGAAGGGTCTTGGCGACGGCGAGGTTAAGGAGTGGGGTGGGCATCACCTGCTTGCCTTCACTATCAATGTATGGCTTGGCCTGTGCTGGCTTCGAGGGAGCCCATCCTAGGTTGCGCCGTACACCAGGATCGTTGATGACGCGAGCCGGAGCCTTCTTAGCCTTCTGCTGCTGGAGCAGAGTCTTGTACTCGGCCTCCATTGCTCTATCTTTTTCTATGGACTTCTGCTCGTTGACCAGATCTCGATCTAGTTTAGCGCCTTGCTCCGTGATGGCTTGCGCTTCCTCCAGCAGCTGCTGGCGCTTCTCGTCAAGCTGAGTCACGTTCCGGATATGATCAACAGTTAGTGGCTCAACGAGGAGATTGTCGTACATCACTCTATCAGCTGGAGTAACATGGGCTGCTGCCGACGTGGATGTTGGAGGCGGCAAGTTTGCGGTGTTGTTGTTGCTCGGACCGATGCCGAGTTCCTGCGGCTGCTGCACTGGATTAGGCGGAGGGGGCATGACTCTTGCGCGATCATCGTCAGCAGCAATAAGTGGCCCTTTCCCCTTATCCAGCGCCGTAGGCGGAGCTTGCCCGGGCTGGTCTTCATCCATCGTTGTCCCGATGGTGACGAACACCCCTATAGATAAGCGTAGCATAAAGATCAAGTCATTTTAATAGTTCAATTGCTATACGCTTTCTGATACATAGTAACCTAATTCCTTCGACCATGAGATCATGCATATCACCTTTACCGGATGGATGCTTTGATGACATCAAACACCACACCGTAACTGGGTGGCTATAAAGGTGGCATTGAGTGTTCGGAAAGTATTGGTTGAGACACATGGATCAAGAGTGGGATTTGTCCATCCATATGACGGATAGATATACTCTGGGCCCTCTCGGTGGAATGTCATCCAATTAGCTTGCAAGCATGTGACTGGCTCACAAGGGATCACATATCATGGGAACGAGAAAAGAGTACTTATCGGTAACGAGGTTGAACTAGGTATGCAGAGATACCGACGATCATAACCTCGGATAAGTAAACTATCGTGAGACAAAGGGAAATTGGTATCGTATGTAAGTGGTTCATTCGATCGCAAAGTAATCGTAGAAATATGTGGGAGCCATATGAATTTCCAGATTCCTCTATTGGTTATTGTTCGGAGAAGTGTCTCGATCATGTCCGCATAATTCACGAACCGTAGGGAGACACACTTAAGGATTCGACATTGTTTGAGTAGTTATGGAATGATGAGAAAGAGACCGAATGTTGTTCGGAGTCTCAGATGGGATCCGGGATATCACGAGGAGATCCGGAATGGTCCGGAGAATAAGATTCATATAAGGAAAGTCCTGTTTCGGAGTTGGAGAATGGTTCCGGTGTTTTCATCGAGAATGTTCTAGAAGGTTCCGGAATGTCCGGCACTCCGAAGGGGAAGGGTACATGAATGTGTTATATCAAGTTGGTATGATTGCATCATGTACTAGGTGTCATCGCTGAACAAAATAAAGGGTTTATTCAAATCCTAGTTTGAAAAAGTCAAACGCCAATTTGAAAGTCAAACGGCTATTTTGGGAAGTGGAGAGGGAGGTGGAAACCGAGTTGGGGAGTTCCTCCCCTCCACCGCCGGCCCACCTCCAAGCCGAGTTGGGGAGGGACTCCCCTCCCCTTGGCCGGCCCCTCCACCTATAAAAGGAGGGGCAGGGCTCCCCTCCTAGACACCCAACACCTCCACCTCTAAACCCTAGCCGTCGGCGCCGCCACCTCCACTGCCGCCGGCGCCGCCCTAGGGCAAACCGCCGCCACCGTCTAGCTAACCCTAGCCGCCGGCTTTCCCCCTCCTCGGCGTGTCTAAACCCTAGATCGTCGAGGGCTCTCTCATAGTCCACCATACTCGCTCCGGCTTAAGGCGAAGCCCTGCGAGATCTCCCCTCTACTTCCGGTACCACGCCGTTGTGCTACCGGAATCGCGAGGAGAGTGCTACAACCTCCGCTGCCTGCTGGAACAAGGGAGAGGAAGGTCTTCGTCGAGTACCGAACGTGTGACCGACTGCGGGAGCGCTGCCGGAACGCAGCGCCGGAAGGATCGTCTATGCGATCTTGAGATCGGGAAGAGTACGACTACATCACCCACGAGAATCCGCTCTCGTTAAACACTTTGGAATCTTCGAGGGTGAGTTATTCCATCGACTCGTTGCTACAATCTATTAGATAGATCTTGGCTTGTTTGTTTGTATGCGATAGAAAATTTTTGTTTTCCATGCTACGAAACCCTACAGTGGTATCAGAGTCGTGTCTATATGTAGATCTGTTGCACGTGTAGAACACAATGGTCATTGTGGGCATTGATGCTTTTATTGTCGATTGCTTATTGTGTACTTTGCATCTTGCGGGATGTTGGGATGAAGCGGCCCGGGCTAACCTTACATGACATCGTTCATGAGACTTGCTCCACGCTTGACATGCAACTAGTATTGCATAAGTGGCTTTGCGGGTGCCTGTTTCTCCTAGCATAGTTAAGATCCAATTTACAACGGGTGATTAACAATACTAGTATCAATGTTGTGGTTCATGTTCGTAAGTTAGAACGACACTTATTGAAAGCCCAGACCACGTAAAACATGCAAAGAAAGTAGAGGCGTCTAACTTTGTTTTGCAGGGGTGTGCCGTGATGTGATATGGCCATGATTGTGATTATATTTGATGTATGCAATGTTCCTTATTGTAAGTTGGCAACCGGCAGGAGCCATATGGTTGTCTTTAATTTATGTTAAGACCCGCGTGTCTATTCAAAGTAGTTGTAATAGTTGAAGCCGGTGGACGACAACCATGGAGAAGCGTCATTGACCTTGATGCAATGCCGGTGATGATGGAGATCATGTTCGTGCTTGAAGATGGAGATCGGAAGCACAAAGTAGAAAGGCCATATCATATCACATATTATGAATTGCATGTGATGTTAATCCTTTATGCATCTTGTATTGCTTAGTAGACGACGGTAGCATTATAAGATGATCCCTCATGCACATGAATTTCAAATCATAAAGTGTTCACCCTTAGTTAGCACCGTTGCTAAAGCTTGTTGTTTCGAAGCACCACGTGATGATCGGGTGTGTTAGATTCCGCAAGTGTATACAACGTGAGAAAGCCAGATTTTCTCATGAGGAAACTAAGGTTTGATCTTGACGAGCCTAGCATGTACAGACATGGTCTCGGAACACGGATCACCGAAAGGTAAAGCATGAATCATATAGTAGATATGATGAACATGTCGATTGTTCGCCATTGAAACTATATCAATTCTCGTGATGATCGGTGTTGATGTGGTGGATTTGGTTCATGTGATCACTAAAACAATGTGAGGGATATTGTTTTGAGTGGGAGTTCACCTAGATTAATTTAACTATTAATTAGAACTCAATTTGTCATAAACTTAGTCTAAACTATTGCAAATATGTTGTAGATCAATGGCGGCCCCTACCATCAATTTTAATGCGTTCCTAGAGAAAGAAAAGTTGAAAAACAATGGAAGCAACTTCGCGGATTGGTTCCGCAATTTGAGGATTGTCCTCATAGCTGGTAATTTGACCTATGTGCTGGATGCACCGCTGGGTGACCCGCCTGCAGCTGATGCTGCCGACGAAGTAAAGAATGTTTACCTCGCTCGGAAGACTCAGTACTCCACAGTTCAGTGTGTTATCTTGTATGGTTTAGAATCGGAGCTTCAGAAAAGGTTTGAGAATTCAGACCCACATGATATTGTCCGTGATCTCAAATTGATCTTTGAGACTCACGCGGCAATTGAGAGCTATGAGGCTTCTGAAAAGTTCTTTAACTGCAAGATGGAAGAGGGCAGCTCCGTCAGTGAGCATGTGCTTAAGATGTCTGGGCACGCAAACAAACTTCAAAGCTTGGGTATAGTGATTCCTAATGCTTTGGGGATTTACCGTGTCCTCCAATCACTACCACCAAGTTACAAGAACTTTGTGATGAACTACAATATGCAAAACATGAACAAGCAGTTGCCAGAACTGTTTGCTATGTTGAAATCTGCAGAAGTGGAGATCAAGAAAGAGCACCAAGTGTTGATGGTCAATAAGACCACCAAATTCAAGAAAGGCAAGTCTAAGCAAAAGGTACACTTCAAGAAGGGTGGTAAGAAAGTTACCGCGCCGACGAAGAAGACCAGGGCTGGACCTAAGCATGATACTGAGTGCTTTTACTGCAAGGGAGAAGGTCACTGGAAGCGGAATTGCCCAAAGTACTTGGAGGATTTGAAGAACGGCAACATCAAGAAGAAAGGTATATCCGATATACATGTTATTGATGTGTATCTCACTAGTACTCGTAGTAGTGCCTGGGTATTTGATACTGGTTCGGTTGCTCATATTTGTAACTCGAAACAGGTGCTGCAGAATAAATGGAAGCTAGCGAAGAATGAGGTGACGATGCGCGTAGGAAACGGATCAAGGGTTGATGTGATCGCGGTCGGCACGCTACCCCTTCATCTACCACCAGGATTAGTTTTATACTTAAATAATTGTTATTTGGTGCCTGCGTTAAGCATGAACATTATATCGGGATCTTGTTTATTGCGAGACGGTTACTTGTTTAAGTCCGAGAATAATGGTTGTTCGATTTATATGAGTAATATGTTTTATGCACATGCACCTTTGATAGATGGTCTATTCTTATTGAATCTCGATAGTGGAAATACACATATTAATAACATTGAGGCTAAACGTTTGAAATCGAGCGATAACTCGACCTATATGTGGCACTGTCGTCTTGGTCACATTGGAGTGAAGCGTATGAAGAAACTCCATTCCGATGGACTTCTTGAATCACTTGATTTCGAATCACTTGATAGATGTGAAGCATGTCTGATGGGTAAAATGACTAAGACTCCATTTTCTGGTATGATGGAGCGAGCTACGGATTTATTGGAAATCATACATACTGATGTGTGTGGTCCAATGAGTGTAGCATCGCGCGGTGGTTATCGTTATGTTCTTACCTTCACGGATGACTTGAGTAGATATGGGTATATCTATTTCATGAAACATAAGTCCGAAACTTTCGATAAGTTTAAGGAATTTCAAAGTGAGGTAGAGAATCAACGTAACAAGAAGATTAAATTTCTACGTTCTGATCGTGGAGGTGAATATCTAAGTTACGAGTTTGGCGAGCATTTGAAGAAATGCGGAATACTTTCACAATTGACACCGCCGGGAACACCACAGCGTAATGGTGTGTCCGAACGTCGTAATCGAACTCTCTTAGGTATGGTTCGTTCTATGATGTCACTTACAGATTTACCACTATCATTTTGGGGTTATGCATTAGAAACAGCCGCATTCACTTTAAATAGGGCACCATCTAAATCCGTTGAAACGACACCGTATGAATTATGGTTTGGGAAGAAACCTAGATTGTCGTTCCTTAAAGTTTGGGGTTGCGAAGCCTATGTAAAGAAGTTACAGCCGGACAAGCTTGAACCCAAAGCGGAAAAATGCGTCTTCATAGGATACCCGAAGGAAACTATTGGCTATACCTTCTATCATAGATCCGAAGGCAAAATCTTCGTTGCCAAGAATGGATCCTTTCTAGAGAAGGAATTTCTCTCGAAAGAAGTGACTGGAAGGAAAGTAGAACTCGACGAGGTTGTCGAACCTTCTCTCGAAATTGCGAGTAGCGCAGCACCGGAAGAAGTTCCTGTGGTTCCTGCACCAATAAGAGAGGAAGCTAATGATGATGATCATGAAACTTCGGTTGAAGTTGCTACAGAGCCTCGCAGGTCAACGAGAACTCGTACCACTCTAGATTGGTATGATCCTGTTATGAATGTCATGTTGGTGGACAACACCGATGACCCTGCGACATATGAGGAAGTGATGATGAGCCCAGATTCCAACAAATGGCAAGAAGCCATGAATTCCGAGATTGGATCCATGTACGAAAACCAAGTATGGACTTTGGTGGACTTACCGGATGGCCGGAAGGCTGTCGAGAACAAATGGATTTTCAAGAAGAAAACATATGCTGATGGTAATGTTACTGTCTATAAAGCTCGACTTGTCGCAAAAGGGTTTCGGCAAATTCAAGGAGTTGACTACGATGAGACTTTCTCACCAGTAGCGAAGCTAAAGTCTGTGAGGATTATGTTAGCAATCGCTGCATATTATGATTATGAGATATGGCAGATGGATGTCAAAACAGCATTCCTCAATGGAGACATTGATGAAGAGTTGTATATGATGAAACCCAAAGGTTTTGTCGATCCTAAAGATGCTAACAAGGTATGCAAACTTCAACGGTCTATCTATGGATTGAAGCAAGCATCCCGAAGTTGGAATCAACGTTTTGATAAGGTGATCAAAAGTTTTGGTTTTATACAAACTTATGGAGAAGCTTGTATTTACAAGAAAGTGAGTGGGAGCTCTGTAGCATTCTTAATACTATATGTAGATGACATATTGTTGATTGGGAATGATGTAGACCTTCTTAATAGTGTCAAGGAATATTTGAATAATAGTTTTTCAATGAAGGATCTTGGCGAAGTAGCTTACATATTAGGCATAAAGATTTATAGAGATAGATTGAGACGCCTAATATCATTGTCACAAAGTACATATTTGGACAAAGTTCTAAAGAGGTTTGGAATGGAAGATAGCAAGAAAGGGTTCTTGCCCATGTTGCCCAATACGACCTTGAGTAAAACTCAAAGTCCGACATCGGCAGAAGATAGAGAAAGGATGAGTAAGACTCCCTATGCCTCAGCCATAGGATCTCTAATGTATGCCATGTTATGTACTAGACCCGACATTGCATATGCTGTTAGTTTAACTAGCAGATATCAAAGTGATCTAGGAGTGGATCATTGGACAGCGGTCAAAAACATCCTTAAGTACTTGAGAAGGACTAAGGATATGGTTCTTTCTTATGGAGGTGATGAACAGCTCGTTGTTAATGGTTACACCGATGCTAGTTGGAACACCGATCCGGATGATTCTAAATCACAATCTAGATACGTATTTATTTTGAATGGTGCAGCAGTTAGCTGGAGGAGTGCAAAGCAAAGCGTTGTGGCGAGATCTTCAACTGAATCGGAATACATGGCTGCTTAGGAGGCTTCACAAGAAGCGATATGGATGAAAGAGTTCATTACAGAGCTGGGTGTGGTTCCTAGTGCGCTAGACCCATTGTCTATCTACTGTGATAACATGGGCGCCATAGCCAATGCGCAAGAACCAAGGTCACACAAGAAGCTGAAGCACATCAAGCAACGTTTTCATGCTATTCGAGAACATGTCCAAGATGGGGACATAAAGATTTTCAAAGTACACACAGATCTGAATGTGGCGGATCCTTTGACTAAACCTCTCCCGAGGGCAAAACATGACCAGCACCAAACTGCCATGGGTGTTCGGTATATTACCATGTAATCTACATTAGATGACTCTAGTGCAAGTGGGAGACTGTTGGAGATATGCCCTAGAGGCAATAATAAATGTAGTTATTACTATATCTTTGTGTTTATGATAAATGTTTACATTCATGCTATAATAGTATTAACAAGGAAACATTAATACTTGTGTGATTTGTAAACTTAAATTGAAGTCCCTAGTAAAGCCTCTATACATCACTAGCTTGTTGGTTAATAAATGATTGTGGTTTCCCTATCATGAACATTGAGATGTTATTAACAACAAGATCATATCGTTAGTAGAATGATATGGTGGACATACTCCTAAAGATAAGCGTAGCATAAAGATCAAGTCATTTTAATAGTTCAATTGCTATATGCTTTCTGATACATAGTAACCTAATTCCTTCGACCATGATATCATGCATATCACCTTTACCGGATGGATGCTTTGATGACATCAAACACCACACCATAACTGGGTGGCTATAAAGGTGGCATTGAGTGTTCGGAAAGTATTGGTTGAGACACATGGATCAAGAGTGGGATTTGTCCATCCATATGACGGATAGATATACTCTGGGCCCTCTCGGTGGAATGTCATCCAATTAGCTTGCAAGCATGTGACTGGCTCACAAGGGATCACATATCACGGGAACGAGAAAAGAGTACTTATCGGTAACGAGGTTGAACTAGGTATGCAGAGATACCGACGATCATAACCTCGGATAAGTAAACTATCGTGAGACAAAGGGAAATTGGTATTGTATGTAAGTGGTTCATTCGATCGCAAAGTAATCGTAGAAATATGTGGGAGACATATGAATTTCCAGATTCCTCTATTGGTTATTGTTCGGAGAAGTGTCTCGATCATGTCCGCATAATTCATGAACCGTAGGGAGACACACTTAAGGATTCGACGTTGTTTGAGTAGTTATGGAATGATGAGAAAGAGACCAAATGTTGTTCGGAGTCTCGGATGGGATCCGGGATATCACGAGGAGATCCGGAATGGTCCGGAGAATAAGATTCATATAAGGAAAGTCCTGTTTCGGAGTTGGAGAATGGTTCCGGTGTTTTCATCGAGAATGTTCTAGAAGGTTCCGGAATGTCCGGCACTCCGAAGGGGAAGGGTACATGAATGTGTTATATCAAGTTGGTATGATTGCATCATGTACTAGGTGTCATCTCTGAACAAAATAAAGGGTTTATTCAAATCCTAGTTTGAAAACGTCAAACGCCAATTTGAAAGTCAAACGGCTATTTTGGGAAGTGGAGAGGGAGGTGGAAACCGAGTTGGGGAGGAGTTCCTCCCCTCCACCGCCGGCCCACCTCCAAGCCGAGTTAGGGAGGGACTCCCCTCCCCTTGGCCGGCCCCTCCACCTATAAAAGGAGGGGCAGGGCTCCCCTCCTAGACACCCAACACCTCCACCTCTAAACCCTAGCCGCCGGCGCCGCCACCTCCACTGCCGCCGCCGCCGCCCTAGGGAAAACCGCCGCCGTTGTCTAGCTAACCCTAGCCACCGGCTTGCCCCCTCCTCGGCTTAAGGCGAAGCCTTGCGAGATCTCCCCTCTACTTCCGGTACCACGCCGTTGTGCTGCCGGAATCGCGAGGAGAGTGCTACAACCTCCGCTGCCTGCTGGAACAAGGGAGAGGAAGGTCTTCGTCGAGTACCGAACGTGTGACCGACTGCGGGAGCACTGCCGGAACGCAGCGCCGGAAGGATCGTCTACGCGATCTTGAGATCGGGAAGAGTACGACTACATCACCCACGAGAATCCGCTCTCGTTAAACACTTTGGAATCTTCGAGGTTGAGTTATTCCATCGACTCGTTGCTACAATCTAGTAGATAGATCTTGGCTTGTTTGTTTGTATGCGATAGAAATTTTTTGTTTTCCATGCTACGAAACCCTACAGCCAGGACTTCCTCGATGACGGGCGGTGGAGGTGCAACAGCTTCGATGATGATTGGAGGTGGTGGTGCTGCTACGACGATGGCGGCCGGAGGCGGTGGTGGTGGCTAAATCGAAGGGGCTCCGTCAATGAGCGCAAGCGCTGTCAGAGCTGCCGCTTCAGCCTCCGCGTAGTTGTTGACGGTGTTCACCACGCCTTCGAAGGTAAGGCGTCTTGACGCCTGTTGCCGTCTTAGAGAATGTCGGAGAAGCGTGCCATGGTCCAGTCCTTCCACAAAGTGATAGATGGCATCATCATTGGGGTAGTTGGCCAGGTCGGCCCGTATGCGGAGCCACCTGGCGAGGTAGTCGTGGGGTTTTTTGCCCTCTCTCTGAACACAGCGCGCCAGATCGAAGATGGTAACCACGCCGACGAACTTGGATTTCTGCTGTCCAGACGCACGGGCAAAGCCGGTGGATTTGCAGTGATCTTCCACCTTTATCTCCTGCACAGGGACGGTTTGGGTGGGTCTTGAATTTTTCCGATCTTTGCCGGCAAACTCCGAGGAGAGATCCGACATCGATCCTTCCGCGAGCGTATCCTGCCCGTAGGCGGTCCGTGCGGGTCTTGATGCTTTCCGATCTTTGCCGGCAAACTCCGAAGAGAGATCCGACATCGATCCTTCCACGAACGTATCCTGCCCATAGGCGGTCCGTGCGGGTCTTGATGCTCCTCCGACTCCCAGGGGACTAGTGCCCGAGTCGGTTTCGCCGATGAAGAGGTGGATGTCTCCGATAGGAACGATCGAACACCGCATAGGGTTCATCTTTGCCGGGATATAGAACTCGTCGGGAGGGACGATCGGAACATTGCCGGAGAAGAGAACGCGACCGATGGCTACGGTTTCGCCGATTCCCGCGAAGATCTTGGTCCTCGCTCGCTGAAGAGCCTGAAGCGCCTCTTGCCCCACGGTGGCGCCAACTGTCGTGGTATTGCCGACGAGTACTCCATGGAGGGGTCCTCACAGTGCGTGTTTAGAGACGTGGGGTAAGGCGGACGGTTGATGGGTACGAGGTAACACAGCTAACCTAGGTTCAGATCCCACAATGGTGGCGGAATCCTACTCCTGCTATAAATCACTATAATGGAAATACGCCGAGTTATAGAGATAGGTTCGTTGTGCGAGGTGTGTGTAAAACGATGCCCTAAAGGCTCCCATAGGCCCGGCTTATATAGTCGCCAGGTCCTAGGGTTACAGGGAAAAGTCCTAGCCGGACAGGTTACAAAGTTCTACACCGTCTATTACTAGTCTTGTGTATCTTGCACTCCAAGGCTCCGGGTACGCTGGTGACTCCACCGTAGCCTTCCTTTATCCGGCATGGGCCTCCCTTCTGGATCCACCTAACTGGGCCGCCCAGCAGGCCACAGGCCATACTACTGACTATGGGCCACCCGGGTTAGTCGGATAAGAGACATGTTATGAGGATACCCATATAGCATATCCCCAACACTGTTTGTAGCCCTTAGCTACAAGTCGCGCCTTGTACTTCTCAATAGTACCATCAGGCCTTAGCTTCTTATTAAACACCCACTTACAGCCCACAGGTTTACAACCATAGGGTCGTTCTTATAAATCCCAATGTCGTCGTTATGGAAACGACAGAGCCTAAGGAGGCTAGATAGAGGTGTGGGAGCAAGCAGGGCGACTGCGACGTTGTCCGCAGGCGGGATTGGGTACAAGCAAGTGCGGTGAGACACAGGAAGTACCCAGGTTTGGAGCCCTCGTGGTGAGGTAAAACTCCTACTCCTGCATGTCTGACAGTATATGTGGATATAATCGGGTTACAGGGTGCTCCTCGAGCTGTATCTGAGAATGTATGTGTGCCCGTATGAGAGCAAGCTAGCTAGCTGAAAGCTGATCGATGTGTGCTGCATGTGCGTGTGGCGTGAGCTAGCAGGGAGTGAGAATATGAATGAGGCCTCGTGTCTCTGAGAGCTCCCTTGGTGCCTTATAAAGATGGCCCAAGGGACAAGGGCGGGCCCCGCGTGCCTAACTCCACTATACATGATGTCATCCAATAGTAGAAGGTGTCATGCATAGTGCTACACTATTGCATGTGTCATCTGATTGAGATACACTATGTCATGCATAGTGTTTACTAGTGCATATGTCATCTGATAAAGTAGCATGGTCCGGGTCTTGTCGATGTCTAGTCTGGCTTGTACTTCTTATCTGGTATATTTCCTGGGAGTAGCTGTCGATCCGGCTGGGTTGAAGGGCAGCGGCAAGGCCGGCTACGACCACTACCAGCTGTCCATCCGGCCATAGGTAAGCGGCAGCGGGAGTGGCTGGATGGGAGCCTCCAGCCGTCTCAGGTTGAATCTGCCGCACTTGTCTTTTGTCGTTGCCTTTTTTGACTGTCTTGGGGCGCTTTTGTGGCGTCTTTGGGGTACCCGGGGACCATCCCCCCGACACTAGCCCACGAGCGCGGGCTGATTTCATCCGAAGGAGGAAATGAGCACGAGCTCAACAAAACTTGATGTTGTCATTATAGATGAAGTTCTTGAATGGCGTCTGGCTGGACGCCTCCAGCCCTGGAAGCCACCCAACTCCAGCGGGGGCGCGCGAGCGCACCCGCGGGGTGTAGCCCCCGAGATTCGGAGTAGCTGACGGAGACAGGTGCTTCGAATCTTCACCTGTACTTGAGATCCGACTCGATGCAGTCAGATAAAGCAAACACAAAGAAATAAATTTTTGTCAGTACATTGACATATAGTACACATGCTTTCAACCAAATGATGGTTTTTCTTTCAAAAAACTAGCTCGTGCTTTTCTGAACACTTAGTCACTTTCTCGTGCGCAATGCTGTTTACGCTGCACCTTGCCGGACACCCGGGTTGTGGTCTGGATCCGGAACCAAAGGGAGTTGACAATACATTTCCGCACGATACTACAGGCTTAGTAGCCAGAAAATACCAACTAGGCACATAGCCGAAATGTACGATCTATCGCATCTTGCACCGTTTTTATTGTGGAATGCCCTCGGGCTTTTGCTGTTGCTAGCGAGACAGCCGGGTTGCGGTATGTAGCTGAGACGAAGAGTGGGCATGTGGCATCATCGCACACTACAGCCGGTTTACAGAATTAGCAGGGCGGGCCAACCGGAGAGCCCCCGGGTAGGGGTTACCGGCGCCGGAAAACTGAAGGCAGGAAATATGACAACATCTGGTAGGCTCTCGAGGGTTGCTCGAGGCCAAAAACACTCACATTGCTGTAGTCGGTCGCGGACGGGTCGAAGACACGATTCTGCACGCGTCGCGGGTTCTAAAACGGTCCAACTGGCGTTCCAGCCGGATGGCCTAGCTCTAGCCGGCCACGCAGCCAAACACGGCTTAGCCGGATTCGGTACCCAGCCAGCCAGACAACCAAACGCGAAGGGGTGCGCTGAACCGGCCTGGCCCAGCCAGACCGGATCTGATTGGCCGAACCGGCAACCAAACAGGCGAAGTCGCTTCCAGCCAGCCGAATCGGTAGCCAAATGGGCGAAGTTGCGCCAAATCGGCCCGACTCAGCCAGAACTAGACCGAACCGGACAAATCGGGCAGACAAACATGACGCCAGCCGGACCAGGCTCTAGTCGAATAGGCCCATTCGGCCATTTTCTTTCTTTTACCGCTCCAACCGGCTAACTTCCTTGGCCGTTTTTTTTTCTCTTCACTCAATCGGATTTTTTTCTCTCTTTTTTTTTTTGCCGGCCAAACTTGCCTTTTTTATTTTCCTTCCTAACCGACTAGCCTCACTGACCTCTCCAGCCAGCAGGTACCTGCCCTTTCTTTTTCTTCCAGCTGCCTCACCCGGTCGTACTCCTCCTTTTATTCTAGCCACCAGGAAACGGACTCGCGGCCGGGTACATAGCCGGGCGAGAACGCATGCGGGCGCGCGTGAGCGCAGCCAGGCCGGGACGCGCGCGAGCGCGGGGGCGCAGCCAGGCAAGGCGGTGCGGACGACTCGCGGACGTGTTGGAAATATAAGCAATAATCTATATGATTTAATCCGAATAATAAACTTATAAATCATGATTATACATATAGTACTAAAATCAATCATGCAGATCAACCAAGTAGATGAACAGATTATATTTATACAAGATAAACCTATCACATCTACACCAAACGCTAGAACAAAAAACTCTAGCATAATCCGAAAGAGAGAAATCAAGATCACATACGATGTAGGCTGAATAGCAGCCGCAGCGGTTGCAGCAGCGTCGCCCATGTTGAGGCTGTCGAAGAGGTCGCTCACGTCCGGAAAGAAGTCATCGTTCGAGAACTCGCCGTCGGACGACGTCGTGGTTGCCAGTAGTCGCGCTTGAGCGCTCCCCAAAAACCCGATCGCCCCTCACCCGTACAGGTTCACGAGAGGCGGCGTTCCGGAGGCCTACTGTCCCAATCTGCGGTGCACGCCGCAAGCCGGGATGGAGAAGACGAAAGCGGCAGCGCAAGGTTCTGGAGGGTAGGCGCGTGTGTGGATTGATACGGGTGCCGATTAGGTTTTAGCCCGGACGCTTATATAGTGCAGGTTAGGAGGATCGTGGGCTCAGCCCATGTCCGAGTCGGTAACAGCCACGTCCATAAAAACTGGAAATGGTTGTAATTAACGCGTCCGTTAATGACTCATAATCAGTTTTTCCAACAAGCAAAATAAAGCTCGACTCGGCAAGATTCCCGCAACCCGCGGCGCGCGCGCGTCGTGACGAGGCGAGGCGAGGCGTGGCGTGGCGAGGCGGGCGGCGTCGGAGGAGGAGTGCGCGAGGGATACTCTTCTCGTCACACCTTAGTGAGTGGTGCAACACTCTACTATATAAGGTGGTCCAACTCCCCTTCGACTAGCAATGTGGGACTAAACTTTAGCACCACTAGCACAGCCATATGCTGCCATATACAAGTGGGCCAAAGAGAATTTCAGAATTTGTCTAATGGGCCACCAAAACTCACCAAATTCCAACAATCCCCCACAAAGTCTCATTGGCACATCACATCACTTTCCTTCCAGAACATTGTTTTATATACCAGTATGTAGTGGAGACTGTTAACCTAAACTTCCACGTTAAACTTTATGCTACACTAGCTAGCAACTTGAATAGTGGACTATGCCCTGAACTACAAGTTTTCTGCGCGCTAGTTTCACACAAAATCTAGACCGGTACAGGGATATCGTCGGCTTCCCCGCGGTTTGGAGCTTATGCGTCATACTCCAGGGCCTTTTATGAGTTTATTAGAGAGCACCCAACTCTCATGGACTGTGACATTTGACAGTCAGACTCATATAGGTGTGTTCCTCAAGAGATGTTCTGCAGGACAACATCTCCGCTTATAAAAAGCCACTTGGAACACATTAAGATAAATATCAACCTGCCATGCAGATTAAGAGAGTATTGAATCTTTATGGAGATGTAAATATAATATGGGGATACTCTCCTCTTAGCTGACCAACAGCTTGTCTCTCAGCTCTAATTCACGGGATCTCTGATCACATAGAGTGGGTTGCCACTGGGATCAACTCATAGCGTGGGTCTCAAACCCATCTCCCTCGATGCATTATCTATCACATTGTGTGATAAACCCTTTGTGAAGGGATCTGCTAGGTTTTTAGATGTTTGGATATAATCCAACGCAATAACTCCGGAGTTTCTCAGTTTCCTAACAGATTTCAACCTCCTCTTCACATGCCTTGATGACTTCATATTATCCTTAGAACTGTTTACTTTGACGATCACAGTTTGATTATCACAGTTCATCGGGATGGCGGGTATTGGTTTTTCAACAACAGGTAAGTCCATCAAGAGCTCACGAATCCACTCTGCTTCAACAGTGGTCGTGTCTAATGCTGTGAGTTTTGCTTCCATTGTTGACCTCGTTAAGATGGTCTGCTTGCAAGACTTCCAGGAAACAGCGCCACCACCACGTGTAAATAAATAACCACTTGTGGCCTTAATCTCATCAGCATCAGATATCCAATTTGAATCACTATAACCTTCAAGTACTCGAGGATACCCAATATAGTGAATACCATAACTCGCAGTGCCTTTCAAATAGCGCAAAACTCTTTAAAGAGCATGCCAATGATCATCTCCAGGATTTGACACAAATCGACTCAGTTTTCTTACAGCAAAGGAGATGTCAGGTCTAGTAGCGCTGGCTAGATACATGAGCGAGCCAATAATTTGAGAATATCTCAATTGATCTTTAGCATTCCTTCGATTCTTTCAAAGTAGCACACTCGGATCATAAGGCGTTGGAGAAGAATTGCAGTCTCTATACCCAAACCGACTCAATATCTTTTCCACATAGTGAGACTGAAGCAATGTAATCCCACCATTGTCATCCTTTAGTAGCTTGATGTTTAAGATTACATCAGCCACTCCCAAGTCCTTCATCTCAAAGCAGCGAGATAGGAACTCTTTGACCTCCTCGATAACAGCGAGGTTGGTCCCGAATATCAATATGTCATCAACATAGAGACACATAATAACTCCCTCTCCCCCACCATGGCAATAGTACACACATTTGTCAGCTTCGACAAAGCCTTCAGTAGTTAAAGTTCTTTCAAACTTCTTGTGCCACTGTTTAGGAGATTGCTTAAGACCATATAAAGACTTCACTAACTTACTCACCTTTCCTTCATGACCATCTACTACAAATCCATCAGGCTGCTCCATATAAATTTCCTCATCTAGCTCTCCATTTAGAAAAGTTGTCTTAACGTCCATTTGATGAACGAGAAGACCATGTGAGGCAGTCAAGGAAAGTAGTACTCGAATAATGGTCAATATGGCTACAGGTGAGTAGGTATTAAAGAAGTCTTCACCTTCCTTTTGGGTATAACCCTTAGCCACAAGACGTGCCTTATACTTTTCAATAGTACCATCAGGTCTTACATCCTACGGGTTTACACCCATAAGGACGATCAGTGATTTCCCAAGTACCATTAGCTAAGATGGAGTCCATCTCGCTTCGGACAGCTTCCTTCCAGTAGTCAGCATCTTGAGATGCATAGGCTTCTGAAATAGAAGTGGGAGTATCATCCACAAGGTACACAATGAAATCATCACCAAATGACTTTGCAGTCCTTTGTCTCTTTCTCCTTTTGGGAGCTTCATTGTCATCCTCCACAGGATCATCAGAGTGTTCTATCGGCATAGTGGGTTCAGGAATTATAGAAAATTCCTGACTAGATGAACTAGTCATCTCCTGATTTGATGAGCTAGACATACCTTTCATAGGAAAGATGTCCTCAAATAAAGTCGCATCATTCGACTCCATAATTGTACCAACATGCATGTCGGATACCTCAAATTTTACCATCAAAAATCTATAGCCAATGCTATGAAAAGCATATCCCAGAAAAACACAATCAACGGTACCAACACCATGCTGCACGTTCTTCAGCTCTACGGTCTTCCCCGAAGTAAACTTCAGATACCGTACCAACACCATGAACAGAAGCACGTGAGCCGTTTCCCATCAGCACGGAAGAAGTCCTTGAGACCTGATAAGAGGAGAACATGGAAATATCAGAACATACATGTGTATTAGCACCCGTGTGTATCCACCAATCAGGAGAATGACATACTGAAAGGATATTAGGTAAAATACCATACCCAGCATCCTTCATCTCAGTATCGCTAATAACAACATTAGCGGCATTGCCGTTGTTCCCATGTTGACGCTTGTCAAAGCGATTAGGACAGCTAGGAGCCCAATGACCAGGATCACCACAGACGTGGCAAGAGCCTTTCCTCTTATCATTTTTCTTCTTGAAGTTGGTTGAGTGTGTGACCTTGTTCTTGCCATCAAACTTCCCCTTTCCTTCAGTTTTGTTCTTATTCTTAAACTTGTGGGATTGGAAGTTTTTCCTCTGCACTAAATTGGCAGTAGAACTTCCCTCAAGTCCTCGAGCAGTTTTGTCCTTTGCTCTCGCCTTCTCTTCCACATGAAGAGACCCAATGAGATCCGTAACGGAAAACTCTTGTCTCTTATGTTTCAGAGAAGTAGCAAAGTTCCTCCACGAAGGAGGAAGCTTGGCAATAATGCCACCAGCCACAAATTTGTCCGGTAAGGAACACTTGAACTGCTCAAGTTCTTTGGCAAGTGATTGTATCTCATGAGCTTGCTCAACGACGGAGCGCTCATCAACCATCCTGTAGTCATAGAATTGCTTCATGACATACAGCTCAGTGCCAGCGTCCGAGACCCCAAACTTGGCCTCGAGCGCTTCCCACGCGTCCTTACCATTATCAAATGACATATATGGGTCAATAATGTTGTCCCCAAGAACACTGAACAAAGCCGCCATAAACATGGTATCGGCTTTCTTAAAGTTAAATATAAGCAATAATCCATATGATTTAAAATCATACAGATAGTACTAAAACCAATCATGCAGATCAATTGTAGCATCCCAATTGTCTAACAATTGTAATGTTACTTGCCTAGTCTATATATTGCTACTTCCAACATGTCATTCATTGCATCATTATTATATCATGCTCATGTCATAATTGCCACCTTGCATTTGAGCATCATATTAAAACCTATTCGATTTGGTTTTTCTCTTCATATTGCATTTGCCTTATTAATTGTATTTGTTTCTTCATGCAATGTATTTGGTTTTTGATAAATGTTCTTGATGCCCAAATTGAGTTGAGGGCACGTCTCTTTAATTTATTCTACCTACTAACTTGCTTTGGATCCATGTGAGCTTAACTTGCTCATTATTTCTACCGTACATGTATATGATCTTCTACACTCACATGCAATAATAGTCCTTCTACTCATTCTAGTGTTCTTGTTTGGTGTTGTTTTGTTTTCCATTAAAATCAAGGGAATTTAATTCAATCTAAATTTTCAACCTAATCTTCCTCACCATCTCTCTATCTCTCACCACCCATCCACATGTGTCCTTACACACACCCACATAGCTACACCCCATGCATAATCCCTTGTCCATGGCACACTAGGCCATCAAGCATACACGTCTACCCCTCCTTTTGCTTGCAAAGCAAGATGATCAGCACCAACCCACGAGCTCCCCTCCTCCCTCGGTCCCTCCCCAGCCCTCTCTCGGCTACAAGACAGAAAAGAGAGGAAAAGAGAAGACCTAGCCCGTGTATCTCCTCCTCACCTTTTGCAAAAGCAAGCCAAAACCCCATGTGCTTCCTCCCTTCCTCTCCTCACCTAACCAGCCACCCCAGGGCAGCCCCAGATCGAGATCTGGAGGCCCTTGAACCTCTCCTTCCTATCCTAACCGAGCTCCACATCTCCCATGGCCACATCAAACCCTAGCCTTGGCAGCTTCTTCCCCCCCCCCCCCCCCCCCCCCCCCGTCGCTCCGCTGTACACCAACCAAGCCCGATGGCACCAAGATATTATCCTGTGTCCCCTTTGTCAACCAGTACCTGTGGCCGAGCCTGGGAAGCCCCAGAAAGCCGTCGTCGTCGCCATGGCCGGGAGGAACCGAAGCTCCACGGTCGCGAGCCACGCTGCCATTCTCCACCACCTCTGCGCGATCCAACTGCACCGTCGGCCTCCTAGTGAGCTCCCAGTCCTTCTATACATGGACCCCTTCCCTCTCTTGCACTGTAGCGCTGCCGCCCTGCGTCGAGCACCCTGCGTGCGCGCGTCGCCGCAGTCACCGCCAGCGTGCGCGTCAGTCGCATCTGCACCCCGACCTGCTGCCCTTGGTTCCCCTAAGATTTCCGAGCTCCGCAGACCTCCGTTGGAGAACCTCCGAACATCAAAGATGTAGCTTGTACTTCCCTCTTTAAAACGAGCCGTCACACGCCCGTTTTGGTGCACCAAAGACCTGGGAATCATCCTCGAAAGAATGATTGATCTAGCAGTTTTCGGGTGCAGAAAAATTCAGCTTTCGTCACTTGTTTTAGCTTCTGTTCACTCTTCCTTTCCGGCGCACAGAGACCTTATACGAGGAAACTGTGAACATCAAAGTTGTACCCCTTGTTCTTCTATGCAATTTTCGTTTTTGTGGCACCTCCAAATTCGCGACCAAATGGTCTCCATCGTCTTCCGAACTTGGTTCCAGCTCGTAGTTTTTCAAGTGTTAAAATTCAGTTTGCGTGTCCGACAGTCAGCAGCCCGGCAACTTTTATAAAAACGCCCCTGCTCTTTGTTGTTTCTGAACCCGTACACCTTGGACCGACCACCACGTGTCACAGCCTGAACCGTTCACACGCGCAGTGGGCCTCCCAGCTTTCTGGCCGACCTGTCATTGACTTGGAGTAGGAAAGACCTGAGTGAGAAAAGTGTCTCTGATTCTCTAATCCAAACAAATTCCAGGATTTGAGTATTAATCAAATGTATTAATAACTTTCAAATACTTTTAAATTTGAATATTTTTCCAACATGAAATATGTTTTATTTTTGCAAATGAATTCAAATAGAAATTCAAATAATTTCAGAACTAATTCAAACTAGTCAAACCTTTGACTTTGACTCCATTTAACTAACTTTGACTTTAATATTAATTTAAATTCATAATTTCAAATAATACGAATAATATATGTTTTTAAATCAAAAAAATGTGAGAAATCTGTTTATGCTATTTATAATATCATTTGAGCAATTTAAATTTTTTCGAATTAATAAATGCTAATAAATACACATATCTTAATAATTGCATAACTTTAAATTCGTAACTCCGAATTCGACAAATGATATGTCTAAATCGATCAGCGCGACGAGACCTCTCCAACCATGATATCCATGTTATCATTTGCATCATGCATTAAGAGCAGTTTTATAATCAGTACTGTTTATGCAAGAAAAACATGCTAAATAAAATTGGAAACTAATTGATTCTTATTAATAAGGCCTCACAAATGCGATATCATCAATGAGCGATGCTCCTAATACCTTTCTAACATAGTTTGCATCATTAACTTGCCATGCCATGCATCATATCATAATCATGCCGATTCTTCTGCATTAGTTGTAATTGTGGCATCTCTTGTTTCTTTTAGTGTTTTGCTTCTTCCCGGATAGGACGATGAGATGTTGTGAGCTTCGACAAGTTCTTCGGTTATAAAACTTCGCCAATGTTTTCAGGCGAGCAATCTCCTCCTTTCTACCTATCTTACTTTTATAGTCTTTATTTCCTCTTGTTGATCTATTGCTATCTGTGTTGCGATGCTCTAGTTTTCGTACCCGTGGTATCCCTTGCAGCCTTATATTGCCTTGGACACATCCTATTACCTGTTGTTTGGTAGATAGTTGGACTTGCGTGTCGTAGTAGTTTGCTCAACTGTTGTTGCGTGTCGTCAAGCACCACAGTTGTTGGAAGACTGTCATATGCTTTATGTTGGAGATGATTATAACTTTAATTACCGTTTAATAACTAAAATTGAGGTAGGTAAATAATGCAGAGGCATAGGTGGGCAATAGATGTTATTTGGTTTTTAACCGTCCACTTGTGTCACGTAGGACCCCGAGTATTTGATACCTGTTCTTTGAATATTCGCATTATCCGCATGTGGGACCATGAATCCCCCTAGCCAGAGCTTGAGTCATATTTATTTCTTGGGGCCACAAAGTAGTTTGGGGCTTTATTACTATCCTGTACTTATGCCATGCTTTACTGCTTTATTTACGATTGCGCGTGGAGCGCCTGTACTGTTTTGGATCGCGACACGATTAGGCGTATCGACAAGCCTAGTCACACTTTTGGGTTCCCAGTCGTTTACAGCCGTTCTCGCAAACCTCTGGGTCCGTATCGGAGCCGGCCAACTTCGTAGCGGGTAGCTTGGTGGGGTGGCCCCCTGAAATTTATATGAATCTTGCAGTTGCTCTGCCGTGATGCCTCGTTGGGTTTTTATTTGGTTTTTCTCGAGGTTGATCGTGCGTGTGTTGCTATTTGTGCCCCCCTGCAGGGTAAAACTTTCTAAAAGCAGTGTCCGCAGTTATGGACGACTTGGAGCACAGTATCTCGATCATAGACAACTATAACTAAAGTAGTGCTATAAATTTGATTTTTATAATGACTAGTAATCAGCTTCACTATAATGGAATGGCTAAATAAAAGTGTCAACAATTGCTGGTTTGGGTTGTCACTTGTTACCATTGTATCTGACTAGTAAGTATTGCAACTACAACAGAATGGCTAAATAAAAGTACCAACCACTGCTGGGTTTTGGGATGCCTCGTGCTATATGTATCTGACTAGTAAGTACTACAACTACAACGGAATGGTTAATTAAAAACTGCCCACTGCTTATTATATCAGGATGACTCATGCTATCTATATCTGACTAGTAATTGCCGCAACTATAACGAAATGAATAAAACTGCCAACTGTGTGAGTTCCTCGGTTGGTATCGAGGGGGAATACCAGGATGGGTATGTTTGGTGTTAGAATCAGGTTGGATCCGAATAGGTCTTTCTTATCCCTATCTGATAGCCGCCAGTTGTATTGCGTCTCTATAGGTTGTTTAGTGCATGTTGCGCTGCCGCTTCAGTCCACCATACCTATGTAGGCGAGGACCGCTGAATTCTAGTCTCGCCGTGTACTGGCCTCAGTACTGACCGCTCTCTTTTTCCTTTGCCCTTTGTCGGCACCCCTTTTGTTTAAGCAGGTTTTGAGATCGACGGCGTTAGCAGGGTTACCCTTCCGGCTTGGCCTGGTCAGGGTTATGGACACCATTGGTTATTCTTTAGGGCTCTTAGCCCCATTTGCATCTTATCCGTAGTCGGACATTGTATCGTTTTCAGGGTGATTTGGATCTTTGTACTGTATATCTGTATTCTTGACTTATGGAGTCATGTTGTATATATCTGTTCTGTGGATTCCATCAAGGACTATTGTGTAATGATATTACTTCGTTTTCCACCCGCACGAAAGTGCCTGGTGGGCACCTTTGAATCGTTTCTATGCGGGTTTGGCGGGAATCGCTGAGACTTGCATAGGTCCGATCCGGAGGGTGTTACATCAATAAAGTAGATGAACAGATTACATCTATACAAGATAAACCTATCACATCTACACCAAACACTAGAACAAAGAACTCTAGCATAATCCGAAAGAGAGAAATCGAGATCACATACGATGTAGGCTAAATAGCAGCCGCAGCGGTTGCAGCAGCGTCGCCCATGTTGAGGCTGTCGAAGAGGTCGCTCACGTCCGGAAAGAAGTCGTCGTTCGGGAACTCGCCGTCGGACGACGTCGTGGTTGCCAGTAGTCGTGCTTGAGCGCTCCCCAAAAACCTGATCGCCCCTCACCTGTACAGGTTCACGAGAGGAGGGGTTCCGGAGGCCTACTGTCCCGATCTGCGGTGCACGCCGCAAGCCGGGATGGAGAAGACGAAAGTGGCGGCGCAAGGTTCTGGAGGGTAGGCGCGTGTGTGGATTGATACGGGTGCCGATTAAATTTAGCCCGGACGTTTATATAGTGCAGGTTAGCAGGATCGTGGGCTCAGCCCACGTCCGGGTCGGTAACAGCCACGTCTATAAAAACTAGAAATGGCTGTAATTAACGCGTCCGTTAATGACTCATAATCAGTTTTCCCAATAAGTAAAATGCCCGCAACCCGCGGCGAGGCGAGACGAGACGGGCGGCGTCGAAAGAGAAGTGCGCGAGGACTACTCTTCTTGTCACCCCTTAGTGAGTGGTGTAACACTCTACTATATAAGGTGGTCCAACTCCTCTTTAACTAGCAATGTGGGACTAAACTTTAGCACCATTAGCACAGCCATATGCTGCCATATACAAGTGGGCCAAAAAAAATTTAGAATTTATCTAATAAACCAACAGCGCAAAACTCACCAAATTCGCACGCGGGTGCGGATGGCACAGCCGGACGCGGACGGGGCGCAGGCGGCGCAGCCGGCCAAGCGGGCGGGGCGCACGCGGGTAGGAGACTGGCGATAGGAGGAGCAGCGGCTCAAAGCCAGCGCGTTGGCCGAACAGCCGGAGATGGCCGACGGGATGCGCGTCAGCCGGCGAGGGCAGCCGGGCGGAGGTGGAGCAGGCGGCGCATGACGCAGCTCGCAACGAGGAGAGGCCCCGCGAATGAACGCACACGGACACGGGCAGGATACGGATGAGCAACGTATGCACGTAGGTGAAAAGAGAACAGTCACGCATATGCTGTTTGCATGGATTTTGCGGCCGGGTGCTCGGACGTACTTATTTCCACTGGAGTGCTGTAGCGGCATTTTTCGATTGGCAAGTGCATGGCTGCAGCCAGCTTGCGCGCGCGCACAGCTTGCTGGTCGTACGCGAGGAGACGCAGCGAGAGAGGCCGCTGTGGGGAGCTGCGCCACATGCACGGACGCGCGCGCGGGCGAACGAGGCAGAGCCGGTCAGCCGGGCGCGGGCGGGCGCGCGGCCGACAGCGGCGTGGATGGCGAGGGCGACAACCACGCGGACAGCGAGGCGGACGACGGCGACGATACGGATCAGCCGGCTGACCTTTCTCTTTCTTTAGCTTGGCTTCCACTTTCCTACCCCAACCGGCAGAACGAGCCGGCCCTTTCCCTAGCCGGCCCACTGCCTCCTCTTCTTTCTTTTTCCTCTCATCAAATTTTCCAACCAGCCGGCTGGCTCCTTGACTCTAACCGGCCGGGGTCACCACTAACCTCTCCAGCCGGCTGAACTCAGCCACACCTTCTTTTCTTTTTCTTACTCTTTCCTCTCCACCTCTTCCTCCACGGGCCCCACCACCTCACTCCCTTTTGACTTTTTTTTTTCTTTCCCCAACCGGATAGCTTCTCCCTCCTCCCGATTCTTTCTCTGCCGGCTAGCAGAGAGACAGAGAGTTCAGGGACGCGGGGAGGCCGGCGCGCTATAGCACAGCGGGGTGCGGAGAGGCGCGCGAGGGTGCCGAGGATCTCGCGACAGCGGGCGGACGCGGGCGCGTGAGCAGAGAGCTCGAGGGGCGGCGTCGGCGCGCGGCGAGGGAAGCTCGTGGGGACGGCGAGGCAGGGGAGAAGGCGCGAGGCGGAGGGCGGCCTACGCGGCGAGCAGAACCCACACAACGCCGCGGGCGAGCTCGTGGCGGCAGCTCGGGTAGGACCTGCAGGCGCGCGCGTGGTGACGAACTGCGGCGGCGCGAAGCGGACGTGGCGCCGAGGACGGGGTCGCAGACGGTGCTGCGGCTCGCTCGGGGAGCTCGCTGCGGGCGAAGCGGGCACGACCACGGGCACGCAGGAGGTGCTGTGGGCGAGCGCGAAGGGGCGTACGCGACGAGGTGGTGCTGCAGGTACGGGCGGCATGCGCACGGGGGACACGTACGCGCGGGAAGGCGACGGCGCGGCTCGCGCGGACGGAGGGCTCGCGGGCCAGTGGGCGCGGAGGCGCGGCCACGGGCGCGGGCGAGACCTGTCGCGGACATGGAGACGGCGAGGGCGATGACCACGCGGGCGGCGAGGCCAACGGTGGCGCGAACAACAACGGCGCGGACGACGAGGTCGGCGAGCCCCCGAAAATCTTCTGGAGCAGAGTTGCTGACGATGGCGACAAAAAAGTCGGTTCCATACAGCGGAACTCCGGTCGCGGCCATATCTCGCCCCACGGTAGACGCCAACTGTCGTCGTTATAGAAACGACAGAGCCTAAAAAAGCTAGATAGAGGTGTGGAAACGAGCAGGTCAACTGCAACGGTGTCCGCAGACGGGATTGGGTACAAGCAAGTGTGGTGAGACACATAAAGTATCTAGGTTCGAAGCCCTCGTGGTGAGGTAAAACTCCTACTCCTGCATGTCTGACAGTATATGTGGATATAATCGGACTACACGGATACTCCTCGAGCTGTATCTGAGAATATATGTGTGCCTGGAGTAAGCTAGCTAGCAGGGAGTGAGAATATGAATGAGGCTTCGTGTCTCTCTCTCTCTCTGTGAGAGAGCCCTCTTGGTGTCTTATAAAGATGGCCCAAGGGACAAAGACGGGCCCCGCGAGCCAAACTCTACTATACATGATGTCATCCAATAGTACAAGGTGTCATGCATAGTGCTACACTATTGCATGTGTTATCTGATTGAGATACACTATGTCATGCATAGTATTTACTAGTGCATATGTCATCTGATAAAGTAGCATGGCCTGGGTCTTGTCGATGTCCTGTCTGACTTGTCCTTCTTCTTATCTGGTATATTTCCTAGGAGTAGCTGTCGATCCGGCTGGGTTGAAGGGCAGCGGCAAGGCCGGCTGCGCCCACTGCCGGCTGTCAAGCCGGCCACAGGTAAGCGGCGTTGGGAGTGGCCGGATGGGAGCCTCCAGCCGGCTCAGATTGAATCTGCCGCACTTGTCTTTTGTCATTGCCTTTTTTGACTGTCTTGGGGCGCTTTTGTGGCGTCTTTGGGGTACCCGAGGACCATCCCCCGATACCCAAGTTCCATTAAAAAGAATCGAGTCCATCTTATTTTAGACAGCTTCTTTCCAATCATCTACATCAGGAGATGCATATGCCTCAACAATGGATCTGGGATATCATCCACAAGGTACACGATAAAATCATTACCAAAGGATTTTGCAATCCTCTGTCTCTTACTCCTCGTGAGAGGTTCATCGTCATCCTTCTCAAGGACTTTCTCATGTGGTTGTTCAGAATTCTCAATAGATGCACTAAATTCAGGAAGTATTTCAGAAAAAATCATACCAATGCTATGCATATATTTCATAGGAAACATATTCTCAAAGAATGTTGCATCACGAGATTCCATTATAGTATCAACATACATATCAGGTACTTTAGATTTAACCACTAACATCTATAGCCTACACTCCGTGGAGCATATCATAGAAAGATAAAATCCACTGTCTTGGGTCCGAGCTTGGGTTTCTTGGAGATCGGTATGTTGACCTTCGCCAAACACCCCCAAGTGCGCGGATACGAAAGTGATGGTTTTCTCCCAGCCCACTCCTCATAAGGGGTATTTTCTTTATTCTTGTTAGGAACTCTATTCAGGATATGACATGAACTGAACAAAGCCTCCCCCCATCATGCCTTTGATAAACCGGTAGTGGCTAACATGGAATTCACCAAGTCAGTCAGCGTGCGATTTTTCCTCTCGGCAATCCCGTTTGATTGGGGCGAGTAGGGTGGTTTCCTCTCATGAATAATTCTGTGTTCCTCACAGAATTCGTCAAATATTTTGGAAAAATACTCACCACCACGATCTGACCTAAGACGCTTAATATTTCTCTATAGTTGATTTTTAACTTCGGTCTTATAAATTTAAAGTAGTCTAAAGACTCATCTTTACTTTGCAACAAGTAAACATAGCAGAATTTAGTAGCATCATATATCAATGTCATGAAATATCTCTTTCCACCTTTTGTCAACACACCATTCATCTTACATAGATCAGAATGTATGAGTTCTAGAGGTGCCAAGTTTATCTCCTTGGCAGCCTTATGAGGCTTTCGAGGTTGCTTTGATTGCGCACAACTATGGCACTTAGAAGCTTTGGCAATAGTGAAATTCAGAACTAAACTCATACTGGACACCCGAGACATCAAGACAAAATTAATGTGACATAAAAGAGAATGCCAAACACTGGTATCATCATTAACACCACCAAAAATATGATTCACGGATTTATTACAAAACTCTGAAAGTGAAAAACGGAACAAGCCTCCAAACTCATAACCTTTACCAATAAATTGTCCATGTTTCAAAACAACAACTTTATTAGACTCTAAAACAATCTTAAACCCATCTCTACATAGAAGGGAGCCACTAACGATATTTTTGTTCATAGTAGGGACATGATGGACGTTTCTCAGCTGCACGATATTTCCAGAAGTAAACTTCAGATCCACCATGCCAACACCATGAACAGAAGCATGTGATCCACTCCCCATTAGGATGAATGAATCCCGAGCGACCTGATAAGAAGTGAACATAAAGATATCAGCACACACATGAACATTAGCACCCGTATAAATCCACCAACATGGTGATTCAAATACTAAAAAACAGTAAATAAATTACCATACCCATCGGTATTTCTAGCGGTCACAATGTTGATAGTCTTGGCCTTTTTCCCTCTATGGTCTGCGCGATCTGGACAATTTTTGGAAAAGTGGCCGGGCTCTCCACAAGTGAAACAAGTCAGATCACTCTTGTCCCTGTTCGGCTTTTTCTTTTTGAAGGTTGTAGTCTTTACAGACTTGTTAAAAGAGGATTTGAAGTTCCCTTTGTTCTTGCCTAAGGCATAACCGTGCGGCCCAGTTGCTGATAGGAAGCAGGAGGTCCAGCCAGAAGATAAAAGGTGACGTGCCACCGCCTTAGATGGAAGACGGACCCTTGAAGGACACGAAGACTAGTTAGTGTTAGTCTAGGACTCTCCATGTAACCTAGGTCCTGGCGCCCTTAAAAGCCGGCCTATGAGATCCTTTAGGGCAGAACAATAAGTGCATAGCACTACTCGCACACAGCGAACCCCACAATCCATGTAACTCGGCGTATTGCCATTATAGTGATTTATAGCAGGAGTAGGATCTCGCCGCCGTCGTGAGATCTGAATCTGGGTAAACTGTGTCAGAACGTCCCGAACGCTCTCCTTCTCTAAACTTGCCATTGGGATACCCCTATGGCGTATGTGTCGACAATACCACGACAGTTGGCGCCCACCGTGGGGCAAGAGACGCTTATAGAACGGATCCGGCAGGATCTTTCGCCATCTTCAACGACGGCCAAATCGCATCTTTGCAGCGCTCCAGCTTTGTCGTCGCTCTTAAGAATATGAAGAGGGTTTATATCTCTCCTCTGGAGCATATGTCCAAGTCGGCGGTGTCACAGAAATCTTCATCAAACAAAACAACAGTGGTCGTGCTAGGTTTTCCTCGCCGGTAGGCTGATGGATCCGGCAGCCCGGCAACCTTTTGTGCTACTACTTCGACGCAACCTTTAGCTTGATTTTAATCATCCGGATTGGTCATTTCTGCTAGCTGATATCGGGAGACGTCTTGGTGCAACGCGGATTACATCGATCCAAGTCTCAATGGAAAAGCTGGATCGGTTAAAGGTTGTTTCATCAGGAATGCTACGTGCAGAGCAGATATGGCTGGAGCCTCACATCGATCAGCTAGCAAATCACTCACCACGTGAGTACGAAAATATGAATTTTTTACTAGACTAGGAAACATGCCCGTGCGTTGCAACGGGTCATAAAACTTTAACTAATCTTGTCAAACATGTAATTTTAAAATTCTCAGGCACACCATGCATCATTGTAAAGTTTTGATGAGCAAAGGCATGGCAACATGCACATTCTCGAGAAGAAATTGAAAAATATCTATGCTATGCTAAAGCTGCTGCACTTACCTAAGCAACAACACTCTGATAAAAATCTTCATGTCCTTCCTTGCTAACCGCGTCCACTTAAGCAAAATAGATCAACCTCTTTCATGCATACACAAAAACTTGCTCATACATAATACTATACACCTACAGGTTTTATTTGAGTCATTAAAAATAGTCAGTTTTAGTTTTTACAGAAGGATGAATGATACCAAAAGATCACAATATTTCCAACAACCAGTGGTGTGGTGCCTTCTCAAAACAAATATCATTCAGTGGCATGGAACAAAATTAACGGTACCAGCTGTATCAAAGACTCAAGAGTGGTTTACACTAACACATGATTCAGAGTTTCTAACAAAATGATATATTGACAAACATGTGGAAAACCTATCAAACATGTGGTATATGCTGAATAACAATGAACAAAATCGCACAGAGTTGGAGCATTCGAAGCCAAGGGACGGTTTGTGTCAAATAAATAACAGTGATATTCTGCATGTTGATAGTTCTCCGAACCATTATGTATGATAATGGGAGTGGCAGACTAACTATTGCTAGTCCACATCACACCAGGTGGAAATTATGCTGAAACAAATCATACATGAGAGGAGGATATATCGCTCGCCATGGAGAAGCTGCTCTTATTGGCAAACAACATGTTGCAGAGTGAAGCGGAGTCGACAATACCGGGATTTCACTATTACTTGAAAAGGGTCACCTGGCTTGCACTTGTATGTCTACTGCATTGGAAAAAAAATCAGTGCACGGAGTCACCATTGAAGCATTAAATCAACTATTTCCCTTTTGAAGCTAGTGTAGAAGATATTAGAGCACTTAAAAGAATTCTACTTGTGAAGTATTATGTTGTATGAATTTATAAAATCCTGGAAAAAATGGATAATAATGTACAATAACCATCTTATACATGGATTAAAATCAGTGGAGGAAATACTTTAAATCAATAAAAGTTCATGGAAAGGTTAAAAAGCACGCACCAATAGATACAATTAACCAAACAATGTCTAGTGAGATTCTTCTACCAATCTCAACTCCCAGGTTTCAAGGAAGATAGTTCTATAGGTAGCAACACAATTGAGAATTTCTTTAGAAGCATTACACTGAAAGAAATAGTGCTAATCGGCAATTCCCACGTTGTAGAGCATGGATTATTATACTTCAGGTAGGCTGCTTCAGCAAAACTTATACTTATATGGATAGTGCTTCTCTGATGACATTCATCTCATACACAGGCCTTAGAAACTGAGAGCTCTAAATGTGAACTCACCGTACTACCCTATGTTTAATTATTGAGATGCACAAATCTCTATCTTTCTAGTCAATCAATTCCTCTGTTAATTATAAGTATGCAACCAACAATAAATATGGAGTAAAAATGTCTACCAGGAAAGAATTGCAGAAGTAAAACCCAAAATCCTATTCTAAAATTTGTCAACAATTACACAAACCATAATAAATGAGCAAAAGGTCTGCTGTAGTTACTCGTACTGATTTCTCAAACTAAACGAGACTCCGACATTAGCATATTGAGAAGGAAAGTAAAATAAAAGCATATGTAGTTGTCAAACAACTATCAACCGTAGCTTAATTTGTAACAAAGTAGATGTAACACTTGGCATTTTATTATCTCAAGGCTTGTACAAGATTGCTGTACTGGCCTTTGTCAACACTAAACCTACTACTGAACTTTCCCAACGTTTCTAACAATTAGACATACCATTCTTGTACTGAACTTTCTCCACTGAACCAAGGAACAACTGAAAAAAAGCAAGATCATCAATTGGTGAGTTGTCAAAGTAAGTCAACAAATAAAGCTACAATTTAATGGAACTGAACTTGTCCGAACATTAGCACCATCATTTAGGACCTGATAGTTCTAAATAGTTACTACTTATACCCAGAAAAAACATGACTAAATTAGTACTTTATTCGGCTCACTCCACCCATACTTACAAATCATCCTCCTTGTTCAAATTATATTCCTCGTGACCTTGGTTGAAGAACTCCAGCGCATCCTTGGTGTGCATCTTCTTCATCCTCTTCTTTGTCATCTTTGGCCGCCTTGTCTCTCTACGACTTTAGCAATAAGCCACTCATGTAAGATTTCCGGACACAAACACCTTGGTATGGTAGCAGACACCTTTTCTGCCTTATGCCTTTGTTTCCACTGGTTTCGGTCTTCCAGAGCTCATCCCGTCTTTTGCCCCAATACACAAACAAACATCCTTGTTCAGGACTGTTTTTATGGATGCTGACCTGTTCACCTGCAACATGGGACTGATTAGTTCCTAGAAGAATGTATAATATCACAATTTGAAATCAATGTCACCATGAGACCATTACGACCTAGTACTACTGGCTATACGAGCCCCCACACATGAGGTCTTTTAGTCCATAAATAAACCTAAATAACAAACCCCTGTTTAATTGCGTGATTCAAAAAACATGCAGCTTACATAGGAGGTCATTCTTCATGTACAATAAAAAAATACTCAACTAAAATTTTACTTTTCTTTGGTGAACTGTCCTACACAAGTAAGACGCAAATTTAATTCAAGAAAACCTGTAGGATAATTATTTTTAGGAAGGGTACAACAATCCGATGGCATTTGATCAAAGCACCATCCTCACTACAACACTTGAGATCAAAAGACCCCAAAACACATTATATAATCACCAACATCCAAGCACAAACACCTTTCTAAGAGCTTTATCTTCATATTTCTTTCTGACGTAAAACATGTCCATAGGTCAATTACTCTCATGTTCGTATTCTCCTATTTGTACGTATATATACAGAAAAATGTTTGATGGCCATGCATTGTCGATCAATAGGAATGCGCGACTGTGAATCAAGATGGCAAACTGGAACGGACAGGAAAAGAAACAACCTTGTATGTAGCTTCAGGTGTAGTATCTTAGAAAGAGGGTCAAAAAACAAATGTCGCAATGTGTCAATGTTGATTAGCTTATAACACCACTGAACCTTTAGTTAATGAAATAACAAAATATATAGTACGACTGCTTATGAAATAGCTCTCTTTTCATCATGCAACTTCACTGTTTGACTACTACAAATCATCCAAAAACACGAAATTAACTTATTTTTACTTTTGCAACAATATCATCAAGGACACAAGAAGATCCGCATGTATACTTGTCAAGGACGAGACGCTCAGTAGGGGGTTGACAGTCATCATTTTTGTACATAAACCTTAAACCGAAAACAAGTTTAAATACATTTTTTCACAGCCTTACAAATACAACGACATGATGAGAAAATGATGCTAAATCAGAACAATCCCCTTCACATGTAAAAAACATGTATCCCCATCTACCATTACCTTAAAATTCTCAAAAACCCCATGTAGGATTAAAGTTTAGCTTGCTAAGTAAATACAAACATATACTATCCTTGAGAGTGGCATATGTGACTTATGAATAGTACTGTTAGCTATCACCTTATGTATTTGTGTTTCAAGAGAAGAAGCCTCGAAAACTCTAGAGGCCAGGCGGACACGCAAGCGAGCACCACTTGGAATTGGCTGTAGTTTCCACCCCCAGATTCCACCACCACCCCAAACAATCAAATTAGGCGCAACAATTCCAAATAGACAATTCCAGGCTCAAATTCTTACATCCAAACAGTGTTAATAGCTTGCTCTTTTATTACCTGAGAAGCATCCTACTGGTTCAGTTCATATGTAAAAATCGGAGGTATCAATCAGCTTGCGCTTCCCACCTGCAATTAGTATCGCATCAGACACATCACACAGTCCAGCAAAAGAGATTAAGATTTACTTGGCCTATTTACGAAATGCCAATGCTTTTAGTGTAGAGTTAATTTGAGATTTCGGACAGTGCAACGAGCATGGGTTGGCACACCACCGACGTCGATCCCCTTGTTGAAGCCTTGGGAGGATCTGCTAAGGAAACATGGTTTAAGCACAGATCAACAATCACATTCCGCTTAAAGAAAACACTACATTCCTGCAATAAATATTGTAATTTTGCAGTGAGCAAATGGTTCGCACCTTTTCTGCACCATGCGCATCATCTATGGTCTGCCTCACTTGTAGCTACTGCCAAACACCGTTACCTCGGGGAACCTTGCACACCAAGCTAAACTGAGCAAATCGTCCCCAACCATATGGGTTGAACCGGCAATATCTAAATACATCGATAAGAACACACATGCATCAAAGCCACATGTGTTACCAAGATAAACATTCTGAAAACATTGGCAGCTGTAGATAGAGTAATAAGTGAAGAGGGCCAAGGGTTCATTAGTTATACCCGCCGACAACAAACACATCTAAGTAGTGCTTTTTCCCCGAGTCTGGTGAAATTCATGATTTTCCAAGTGAACTGCGACATATATAGTTCCTCCGAGCACATGCTTGAGCTCGGTCTGCATGTTGTCGTTCGTTTTCTTCACCATGTCGATCTCTGCACTGTTCCTTTGATTACATTTCCATGGTTTACAAATTCCGAATATTTTTATTCGATTATTTGGTGCTGAAAGAAATTACCGAAGTAGATGAGATAATAACCTTGTGCTTCTCATCCCAAAGTATCTTCTTGGAATTGGTCAGGTACTTCTACAGGATCCTTGGCAGCCTAGAAGCAAGCTACATATTGCATCTTTGCGATCAGTTCCAAAGAAAACAGAGCACTGGAAACATAAAGAGGATGTAGAGAACTTGTCAGCCCTGGAGAAGATAATGACGCCAACCTCAGCGTCGACGAGCACGCAGATATCGCACTCCTTCAGCAAACTGGCTCGGTGCTTGGCAATGGTAACCTGCAAGTTCGACAAGTTCACGATCCTCTTAATCTTGATCTTGCCGTGATCTATCGATCTCCTTCGAACAAGGAAATGCAAGTCTCGGATCACTGCCACCCAAACATAAAAATACAACTTGCATCAGTTTATGTTGTTAATGCATGGACATTTTTATTACAGCCATACCCAAAAAACAACAATTCAGATGGTAACTTGCACATATCAGTAACTATGTTGAGAGCCTTGGTCTATGGAAAGAAAACTATATGATGGCACAATGTGATCTTGTTGCGAGAACACATGCTTATAATCTCCAGGCGTGATCTTGTATTTTCAAACAATTATCTCAGGTTACTGTTTCCATGAATAATTATTCATCTGAGACCAACGTAATTTCAGATCACCTTCAAGAAAGCACATGGGCAGAACTCAAGCGACGGTCTGACAAGGAATCAATTATATTTCCAAGGCTCAGATACAGAATTCATGAAACGATCTGAAAGGAATTTCTAGAGATGACCTAGAACTGCAAATCGTTGGATCATGGCCCTATGACTACATTATATAAGTAGGCGTGTACCTGGAGTAGATCGCGGCGGCCGGGCGGCGCGACGGGCTGCCGAGTGTGATTTTTTGCTAGAGGAGGAACGATCGCCAGGGAGGAACGGTAAAATAAATCAATCCAAGGTCTGGATCGGGCGGAACTCTGGTCCGAGCAGCGCCTAGACGACCGGAATTGAACCGGACTCCTCACTCTCCTCCTGGGATCAGACCTTGTTCCCAGCGAGATCTAAGAAGCAGTGGCATGATGGCGGCCCGAATCGAGGCGGTGGACGACAGGATCGGGCCTGGAATGACGGTGGGAATCCTTAGGAGGAGCAGGCTAGAGCTGGTCGACGGGGGAGGTGGAGGGAGTAGAGGTGGGGAACCGGAACGAGGTCGTTAGGCTGCAGCAGGCGGGGCTTCGTGCGAGGCGGCCGCCGGCGCATGCGACCAGGAGGAAGGGTTGGGGCAGGAGAATGGTACCGTCGGTGAGGTGGTTTATCGTTTCTCGCTCAAGGAGGGCGGACGGCAGCGGGCGAGAGGTCTGGAATGGGCCGGCGAGGGAATCGTCGAGGGGAACGCAACTCGGCAGTGTAGCAGCGAGAAGGAAAAGAGGCCCACGTGTCGGCGCACGAGGGACCTAACGCGGACGAAGGACGCGACGGAGTGCGAAAGTGGCAGAAAACGGAACCCTCGCTTTCTTTTTAGATAAATAAGTAGAGAAGTAGAGAAAACCACCTCTCCGATCGGACGGAAATCGAGGCCATGCCCATATGCGTCTGTTTTTTTCCGTCTTGATTAGCTGGGATAGTTCTACGCATTGGCCTTTGCCCGTGGCTGACTTTGTTTCCAATAACAACAAGCTCAGAAGTGGCCGGCTTCGACGCTGCCACAGATTACTACTTTACGGTTATTTTTATTTTGTAAGAGCTAGCTTTGTTGCCACTGCGGATTGTTTCAACTCCGCAATAGACTACAACTTCTTCGATACGAACAACATCGACTCCGCTTAAACAGCTAAGTCCATATTTATATTTATTATTTTTGTTTATGATCATGAGATTAAGATTGGTTCACTCATATGCTGAGTCTTTTACCGCTTTCTTTTTTGTTATACTTTTTCCACGATTTGTCTTGCGCTCGTGAATATAAACTTTTTACTGGCTTGCCGTTTCAAGGCCCCAGTACCTTGCAAAAAAAAAACCGTCTTCGGACGTTAGCTTAAGTTTTCTGGATACATGTTTTCTGTTGTTTTTATGTGGATTCCGGAGTAGTGACTTTTTTGCACTCATAGCCGGCGATTTGGTCTTGGGTTCTGGATGATGCCATTAGGTATCATCACCCAAAGACATGGTTCTATGCCGTGAGTCTTCCGTCTCACGAAAGATAAAGCATAAAAACCAGAATAATAGATAAGCCAGCACTTGATTAAACAAAAAAATTACATAAACTGTTCAAATTAGTTGAGCTTTTTCCTCCTAAACAGTTTTATGTTGTCCAGCTGTTGCATTGTATCAGCTCTAAAGCAATTGTTCAAAGACCAAATTTTTTCCGCCTTACATTTGTTTGTTTGACACGATTAAAGCAACAATTTAATATATTTGTATTTTTATGTTTATGTTTCAGGTACATAACGCTTGGACATTGCCGTGTTCCTCATAATAAGATGTTTTAAGCCGGATTTTCACTAGGCTTGACACCTCGGGGGCTGCAATTTCAATTGTTGACCAAGACTTGAGCCACCTTTGAGGATGTCGGATCGGCGTTTGGGGGCTTGACATCTCTAACTTAGGAGCTTTGTCCCTCTTTGAGCGTTAAGTCGGAACAAGCCTCGGGGTTACAGTACGTTGATATCCAAGATATGGTGAAAGTTCTCTTTGAGCATCAAGCAATTTCACCTTGACACTCGGGGGCTACACCTATATTGATTTTTTGCGAAGTTCTCTCTAGAGCACCAAGCCGAAGTAATTCCGACTTGACGCTCGGGGGCTACACTATTTGCATTTTAGCTGAAGCTACTCTGAGGGCACCAAGTGTTGGAATTATGCTCTAGAGGCAATAATAAAGATGTTATTATTATAATTCTTATTCATGATAAAGTTTATATTCCATGCTAGAATTGTATTAAGCGGAAACTTTGATACTTGTGTGGTTTATGAACAACACCGTGTCCCTAGTATGCCTCTATGGACTAGCTCATTGATTAATAACGGTTAAGGTTTCCTAACCATAGACATGAGTTGTAAATTAATAATGAGATCATGTCATTAGGAGAATGATATGATGGACAGACCCAAATCAAGCAGAGCAATTAGATCGTGTCATCGTGTTCATCTTTGCGAAGATTTTTCTCATGTCAAATATTGTATTCCTTAAACCATGAGATAATACAACTCCCTGGTATCGGAAGAAAGCTTTGAGGTCATCAAACGTCATCCTATGAGAGGGTGACATAAAGGTGTCTCTCAGATGATCGGAAAGTACTTGTTGGGTTGTATGTATCGAGATAGGATTTGTCCCTCCCAAGTCGGAGAGATATACTTCGGGCCCACTCGGTAATCAATATCAACACCGCTTGCAAGCACGTGGTTAAGGAGTTAATCACAAAGTGATATCGGATTATGGAACGAGTAAAGTACTTGCTATGAATGAGATTGAACTAGGTATGCCGATACCGACGATCGAATCTCGGGCAAGTAAAATATCACGCGACGAAGGGAATATATATATGGGATTAATTGAATCCTGGCATCGTGGTTCATCTGATATGATCATCGATGAATATGTGGGAGTCAATATGGGTTTCCAGACCTCGCTGTTGATTATTGATAGAAGATCATGTATGCATATTCTCGAACCCGTAGGGTCACACACTTAACATGTCTCGACGCTAGGATAGAATGGATAATTGGTTTATGAGTTTTTGTTTGGAGTCTTGGATGAGATCCAGGACGTCACGAGAGGTTCCGGAATGGTTCGGAGAATAAGATTCTTATAAGGGAAAGCAGTTTTTGGATTTCGGAGTTGTTTCGGATTGTTTGGTATTGTACCGAAAGCTTCTAGAACCTTCCGGAGTGGGACCAACGTGGCCCCACTTGTCGGGAGGGGGCGTGGGCCTACGAGGGAGTGCCCTGGCCGCATTGGGCCAGGGGCACAAGGCCCCATAGGCCCAGCCGGCCAAGCCCTAGGGGAAACCCTAGGGAGAGCTTCTAGAAAGGGGGGAAACTTGCCCCCCACTCCTCCCATGTGGCCGCCGGCCCTAGGCTTGGAGGAGGGGCAAGGGGGCAGCCGGACAACCCTCTATATAAAGAGGGCAGGGGCGCACCCTCCCCCACACACCTCCTCAAACCCTAGCCGCCTAGTTGCTGCCCTCCTCTCTCTCTCTCTCTCTCTCTCTCTCTCTCTCTCTCTCTCTCTCTCTCTCTCTCTCTCTCTCTCTCTCCCGACTGCGCGTAGGCGAAGCCTTGCCGCAAAAACTCTCCACCTTTGCACCACGCCGTTGTGTTGTAGATCCAATCTATCTCTCCACCCCACTTGCTGGACCGAGGAAGGAGGAGACGTCGAGGTGCTGTACGTGTGCATCTCTCGGAGGCGTCGCCACTTGCGGCGTTGGATCGGATCGAATCGCGAGGAGGATAAGGCTAGTACGACTACATCAACCACGTTCCGTTGAACGTTCCGTTGTGTGATTTCTTCAAGGGTATGAAGATCTCATCTATCCCTCTCGTTGTTTGCATCTCCTAGATTAGATCTTGGCTTTTCCCGTTCGCATCCGTAGAAATTTTTGATTTACTATGCTGCGAAACCCTTCAGTGGTATCAGAGCTAGATCTATGCGTAGATGTGTTTCACGAGTAGAACGCAACATGCTTGTTGCGGGCGTTGATGTTTTCTGTTGCAAGCCTCTTGTTGTGTACTTCTTATGACGCGGGATAGTAAGATCGAAGCGGTCCAGGCCAACTTTACGCGACCTCGTTCGCGAGACCGGCTCCGCACTTGACGTGTGGCTTGTTCCACACATGCGGCTGGTGGATGCCAGTTTCTCTCACTATAGTTGTCATGGGATTTACACCGGATGTTGGCAACCATAATATCACCATTGTGGCTTTCCGTAGGTAAGAATCGTTCTTAGCTTGTTACTCCCATAAGCCACGTAAAACATGCAACAACAAAGTAGAGGCGTCTAACTTGTTTTTGCAGAGAGTGTTTCTATGATATGGAATGGCCCAAGATGTGATGTGTATGTTGTATGCAATGATCATGTTTTGTAATATTTCACGACTTGCATGTCGATGAGTACACAACCGGCAGGAGCCATATCGTTGTCTTTATAATTGTGTATGACCTGTATGTCAACTTCTTATACGCCATGTAATAGCTTTACTTTATCGCTAAGTAGTTAGCAATAGTTGTAGTTGCTATTCGTGGTGGAGGCAATCATGGTGGAGTGATGGAGAACATGCTGGCACGCACAAGATGGAGATCATTGTGCGGAGATTGGCTATACCATGTCACATAAAATTATATGCATGTGATGTTTATCCTTTTATGTATCTTATTATGCTTAGATCGCGACGGTAGCATTATAAGATGATTCCTCACTTAAAGATCAAGATAAAAACTGTGTTCTCCCCATGTATGCACCGTTGCGAAAGTTTGTCGTGTTCAAGCATCATGTGATGATCGGGTGCTATAAACTCTACATTCACATACAGCGGGTGCAAGCGAGTTTTGCACACGTGGAAATACTTGGGTTTGACTTGATGAGCCTAGCATGTACAGACATGGCCTCGGAACATATGAACCGAAAGGTTAAGCATGAGTCATATGAATGATATGATCGACACTTTGTTGTCCACCATTGAAACCACATCTCTTCTCGTGAAGATCGGATTAGGTGTGGTGAATTTGGATCATGTTCACTAAACAACTTGAGGGATGTTGAATTTAGTGGGAGTTCATCTAGTAATTTGATTAAGTTGAACTAGTTATCATGAACATAGTCTAAATTGTACTTGCAAATTTTGTAGATCAAATGGTTAAGTCCAACTTCAACTTCAATATTTTTGCTGAGAAAGAAAAGCTTAAGAACAATGGGTCTAACTTCACCAACTGGTTCCGCAATCTGAGAATCATTCTCTCTGGCGGACAAAAGGACTATGTCCTTGAGAAAGCGCTAGGTGACGTCCCTGCTGTAGATGCGCCGGCTGATGAGAAAGCTGTTTATCAGTCGCGCAAGGATGATTATGGTGTGATTAAGAGCACCATGTTGTTTGCTATGGAATCGGACCTTCAAAACCGTTTTGAGGAGTTCCCCGGGCCCTTTGAGATTCTTGAGGAACTGAAAACTATGTTTCAGACTCAGGCCCGTTCTAAGAAATATGAGATCTCTGAGAAATTATTTAACTGCAAGATGGAGGAAGGGAGTTATGTTAGTGAGCACGCCATTAAGATGCCGGGCTACACTCAACACCTTGAGCAACTAGACTGCAAGATTCCAGAGGAGCTCAAGATTGACAGAGTTCTGCAATCACTCCCTCCTAGCTACAAAGGTTTTATAGTTACTCATAATCAGATTGGTTCCACTGATACGATCACCGAACTCTTCGCTAAGCTGAAAGCTGCGGAGGTGGACATCAAGAAAGATAATCATGTGTTGATGGTCAACAAGTCCCCCAGCTTTAAGAAAGGTAAGGGTGCAAAGAAGTCCTTCAAGAAAGGCAGCGGCAAGCGCGTTGCCCCTGCTGAGAAGAAGCTTAAGTCTGAACCTAAGCCGGACACTGAGTGCTTCTATTGCAAGGACAAGGGTCACTGGAAGCACAACTGTCCGAAGTACTTAGCGGACAAGAAGGCTGGCACCATCAAAGGTATATTTGATATACATGTTATTGATGTTTTTCTTACTAGCCCTTGTTGTAGTGCCTGGGTATTTGATACTGGTTCAGTTGCTAATATTTGTAACTCGAAACAGGAGCTACGGAATAGACGGCGGCTAGCGAGGGATGAGGTGACGATGCGCGTTGGCAACGGATCAAGAGTTGATGTGATGGCCGTCGACACGCTCTCCTTAGTTTTACCTTCGGGATTAGTTTTAAACCTCAATAAATGTTATTATGTGCCTGCGTTGAGCATGAACATCATATCTGGATCGTGTTTATTGCAAGACGGTTATTCATTTAAATCGGAGAATAATAGTGGTTTTTTTATATGGGTAACATATTTTATGGTCATGCACCTGCTATGAATGGTTTATTTCTTCTGAATCTCGAAAGCAATGAAACACACATCCATAACATTGAGGCTAAAAGATGCAAGGTAGATAGTGATAATACGACTTATTTGTGGCACTGCCGTCTAGGTCATATTGGTGTAAAACGCATGAAGAAACTCCATTCTGATGGACTTTTGGAGTCTCTTGATTTTGAATCATTTGACACGTGCGAACCATGCCTCATGGGCAAGATGATCAAAACCCCGTTCTCCGGAATAATGGAGCGAGCAACGGACTTGTTGGAAATCATACATACCGATGTATACGGACCAATGAGTGTTTCGACGCGCGGTGGTTATCGCTATTTTCTCACTTTTACTGATGACTTAAGTAGATATGGGTATATCTATTTAATGAAACATAAATCTGAAACATTTGAAAAGTTCAAAGAATTTCAGAACGAAGTGGAAAACCATCGTAACAGGAAAATTAAATTTTTACGATCCGATCATGGAGGTGAATATTTGAGTTATGATTTTCTCACGCATCTTAAAGCAAGCGGAATCGTTTCGCAACTCACGCCACCCAGAACACCACATCGCAGTGGTGTGTTTGAACGCCGGAATCGAACTCTATTAGATATGGTGCGATCAATGATGTCTCTTACAGATTTGCCGTTATCATTTTGGGGTTATGCATTAGAAACCGCTGCATTCACTTTAAATAGGGCAACATCTAAATCCGTTGAGACGACACCGTATGAACTGTGGTTTGGTGCTAAACCTAAGTTGTCGTTTCTTAAAGTTTGGGGATGCGAAGCTTACGTCAAGAAGTTGATGTCGGACAAGCTCGAACCCAAAGCGGATAAATGCGTCTTCATAGGATATCCTAAGGAAACGATTGGGTATACCTTCTATCACAGATCCGAAGGCAAAGTGTTTGTCGCAAAGAACAAATCCTTTCTTGAGGAGTTTCTCTAGAAAGAAGTGAGTGGGAGGAAAGTAGAGCTAGACGAGGTTATTGAACCTTCTCTTGAGTTGGAGAGTAGCGCAGCACCTGAAATTATTTCAGTGTCGTCTGCACCAACAATAGAGGAAGCTAATGACAAGGATCATGAAGCTTCGGACGATGCTACTACTGAACGTCGCAGGTCAACAAGGTCACGTGCCCCTCCTGAGTGGTACGGTAACCCTGTCTTGACTGTCTTGTTAGTAGACAATAGTGAACCTGTGAACTATGAGGAAGCAATGATGAGCCCAGACTCTGAGAAATGGATAGAGGCCATGAAATCCGAATTAGGATCCATGAGTGAAAACCAAGTATGGACTTTGGTGGACCCTCCTAGCGACCGAAAGGCCATTGAGTGCAAATGGATTTTCAAGAAGAAAACGGACGCAGATGGTAATGTTACTGTCTATAAAGCTCGACTTGTCGCGAAAGGTTTTCGACAAGTTCAAGGTGTTGACTACGATGAGACTTTCTCTCCCGTAGCGATGTTCAAGTCCATTCGGATTTTATTAGCAATTGTTGCGTTTCATGATTATGAAATATGGCAGATGGATGTCAAGACTGCGTTCCTCAATGGCAACATTGATGAAGAGTTGTATATGATGCAGCCCGAAGGTTTTGTCGATCCTAAGGATGCTGATAAGGTGTGCAAACTTCAGCGTTCCATTTATGGACTAAAGCAAGCATCTCGAAGTTGGAACCTTCGTGTTGATCAAGTGATCAAGAGCTTTGGATTTGTTCCAAATTGCTACGAAGTTTGTATCTACAAGAAAGTGAGTGGGAGCTCAGTGACATTTTTGGTACTATATGTGCATGACATATTGATTATTGGAAATGACATTGACATGCTTAACGATGTGAAGAGTTATTTGAACAAATGTTTTTCAATGAAAGACCTAGCGGAAGCTACTTATATATTGGGCATCAAAATCTATAGAGATAGACAAAGACGCCTGATAGCTTTAAGCCAAAATACATACCTAGACAAAGTTCTGAAAATGTTTAGAATGGATAAGGCAAAGAAAGGTTCAGTGCCTATGTTGTCAGGTAAGATATTGAGCAAGGCTCAGTGTCCAGCTACGGTAAACGATAGAGAAGCTATGAGCAAAGTGCCTTATGCCTCGGCCATAGGTTCTATCATGTATGTCATGCTGTGTACTAGACCGGATATGTCCAATGCTCTTAGTTTGACGAGCAGATACCAAAGTGATACAGGAGTGGAACACTGGACAACCGTGAAGAACATTCTAAAGTATTTAAATAGGACTAAAGAAATGTTCTTAGTCTATGGAGGTGATGAACAACTCCTCGTAAAAGGTTACGTCGATGCTAGTTTCGACACCGACAAGGATGATTCTAAATCTCAGACAGGATACGTTTATATTTTGAATGGAGGAGCTGTGAGCTGGAGAAGCTGCAAGCAAAGCGTGATCGCGGGATCTACAGTAGAAGCGGAATACATGGCTGCTGCAGAAGCGTCAAGTGAAGGAGTTTGGATCAGGAACTTCATCACTGAGCTTGGTGTGGTTCCAAGTGCCTTGGACCCACTGGAGATATTGTGTAACAACACTGGCGCCATATCACTGGGTAAGGAACCAAGATATCATCCAAAGACCAAGCACATCAACCGCAAGTTTCATATAATTCGAGATTATATAACAGATGGAGATCTGAAGATTAGCAAAGTACATACAGATCTGAACGTCGCAGATCCGTTGACTAAACCTCTTCCACGAGCAAAACATGATAGCACCTTAGTGCCATGGGTGTTAGATTGTTGCCAGATGTAAACTAGATTATTGACTCTAGTGCAAGTGGGAGACTGTTGGAATTATGCTCTAGAGGCAATAATAAAGATGTTATTATTATAATTCTTGTTTATGATAAAGTTTATATTTCATGCTAGAATTGTATTAAGCGGAAACTTTGATACTTGTGTGGTTTATGAACAACACCGTGTCCCTAGTATGCCTCAATGGACTAGCTCATTGATTAATGACGGTTAAGGTTTCCTAACCATAGACATGAGTTGTCAATTAATAATGAGATCATGTCATTGGGAGAATGATATGATGGACAGACCCAAATCAAGCAGAGCAATTAGATCGTGTCATCGTGTTCATCTTTGCGAAGCTTTTTCTCATGTCAAATATTGTATTCCTTAGACCATGAGATAATGCAACTCCCTGGTATCGGAAGAAAGCTTTGAGGTCATCAAACGTCATACTATGAGAGGGTGATCATAAAGGTGTCTCTCAGGTGATCGGAAAGTACTTGTTGGGTTGTATGTATCGAGATGGGATTTGTCCCTCCCAAGTCGGAGAGATATACTTCGGGCCCACTCGGTAATCGATATCAACACCACTTGCAAGCACGTGGTTAAGGAGTTAATCACAAAGTGATATCAGATTACGGAACGAGTAAAGTACTTGTTGTGAATGAGATTGAACTAGGTATGCCGATGCCGACGATCGAATCTCGGGCAAGTAAAATATCGCGCGACGAAGGGAATATATATATGAGATTAATTGAATCCTGGCATCGTGGTTCATCCGATATGATCATCGATGAATATGGGGGAGTCAATATGGGTTTCCAGACCCCGCTGTTGATTATTGATAGAAGATCATGTCTGCATATTCTCGAACCCGTAGGGTCACACACTTAACGTGTCTCGACGCTAGGATAGAATGGATAATTGGTTTATGAGCTTTTGTTCGGAGTCTTGGATGAGATCCAGGACGTCACGAGAGGTTCCGGAATGGTCCAGAGAATACGATTCATATAAGGGAAAGCAGTTTTTGGATTTCGGAATTGTTTCGGATTGTTCGGTATTGTACCGGAAGCTTCTAGAACCTTCCAGAGTGGGACCAACGTGGCCCCACTTGTCGGGAGGGGGCGTGGGCCTACGAGGGAGTGCCCTGGCCGCATTGGGCCAGGGGCACAAGGCCCCATAGGCCCAGCCGGCCAAGCCCTAGGGGAAACCCTAGGGAGAGCTTCTAGAAATGGGGGGGAACTTGCCCCCCACTCCTCCCATGTGGTCGCCGGCCCTAGGCTTGGAGGAGGGGCAAGGGGGCTGCTGGACAGCCCTCTATATAAAGAGGGCAGGGGCGCACCCTCCCCCACACACCTCCTCAAACCCTAGCCGCCTAGTTGCTGCCCTCCTCTCTCTCTCCCGACTGCGCGTAGGCGAAGCCCTGCCGTAGAAACTCTCCACCTTTGCACCACGCCGTCGTGTTGTAGATCCAATCTATCTATCCACCCCACTTGCTGGACCGAGGAAGGAGGAGACGTCGAGGTGTCGTACGTGTGCATCTCTCGGAGGCGTCACCACTTGCGGCGTTGGATCGGATCGGATCGCGAGGAGGAGAAGGCTAGTACGACTACATCAACCACGTTCTGTTGAACGTTCCGCTGTGTGATTTCTTCAAGGGTATGAAGATCTCATCTATCCCTCTCGTCGTTTGCATCTCCTAGATTAGATCTTGGCTTTTCCCGTTCGCATCCGTAGAAATTTTTGATTTACTATGCTGCGAAACCCTTCACCAAGACGATTTTCCTTGAAACTCCGACTTGGTGCTCGGGGGCTACAATCGTTTGACGTACAATTATGCGTGTTCTTTTGAGCATCAAGCCGTCTTCGATGAAGCCGACTCAATGCTCGGGGGCTACATATGGTTATGTCAACAAAACTTTTAAGACGGTGAAAAATCCGGCTAGCAAAACTCGGGGGCTCGGCATCAACTTTTTCTTCACGGAAGTTTCACTGGGTTACACGGCTCGATGACCTAAGCGTCCATGATATGAGAGGCTCTAAGACCTTAATTCGGCAAGCTCTTATGTCTGTGACTTTGCTGGCTCTAAGTCGGCAATTTGGCAGCCTTTACGACGGTGACCTAGTAGCCGTGTTTTTTCCGGCTTACATGTCGCCCGGCATGGATGGTGATATTGAAGACGTTCCTAGATCTTGGCAGAATCACTAACGATTCGTTAGAGAGTTCTCCGCCTTGGATTCGTTCGCAGAAGTATACAAGCAACTCTCTGGTTAGGCTCAGTCGGATGAGAATATGATATGGGAGCTCTCCAATATTCTTCGCGAAGCACGCCTACAAGAATATGATACTTACGCTCAAAGCTAAACGGAGGAACGCGAGGATCTTGAATAACTCTGGGGATACTATTATGGATATACCAAATAGGTATACGTACGACATAGACTCATACCGACAAGCCCGGGTGGCCCACAGTTGGTGGTTACGCTTATGGCATAACCGGACGACCCAGTTGCTGATAGGAAGCCGGAGGTCCAGCCAGGAGATGGAAGGCGACATGCCACTGCCTTAGATGGAAGACGGAGCCTTGGAGGACATGAAGACTAGTTAGTGTTAGTATAGTACTCTGTAACCATATTCGGTTGGGACTCTTCATGTAATCCTAGGTCCTGGCGCCCTTATAAGCCGGCCTACGGGAGCCTTTAGGGCAGAACAATAAGTGCATAGCACTACTCGCACACAGCGAACCCCACAATCCTTATAACTCGGTGTATTGTCATTATAATGATTTATAGCAGGAGTAGGATCTCGCCACCATCGTGAGATCTAAACCTGGGTAAACTGTGTCAGACCGTCCCAGACGCTCTCCGTCTTCCCCCATGTCTCTAAACTCGCCGTTGGGATACCCCTATGGCGTACGTGTCGACAATACCATGACAACCCTCTCCTTTCTTAGTAGTGTCCTTAGCCCGAGCTTTCTCCTTAACGTCAAGGGACGCTATCAGATTTTCAATTGATACCTCCTATCTCTTGTATTTGATAGATGTGGCAAAGTTCCTCAATGAAGGAGACAAGTTAGCAATAATGCAATCCGCCACAAATTTGTCGGGTAGGGAACACTTAAGGAGTTCGAGCTCTTTGGCAATGCACTGTATCTCATGAGTTTGTTGAACCACAGAAAGGTCCTTTGTCATCTTAAAATCATGAAATCTCTTCATGATGTACAGTTCACTGCCAGCATCTGCAGCACCAAACTTTGCGTCTAGTACGTCCTAGAGCTCCTTCCTGTCTTTTATGTGCATAAACACATCGCATGGACAGTCGGCAAGAATGTTCAGAATGCATCCCACAAAGATAGTATTGGCTTCCTCGAACTTGTTCTGATCCTCGTCAGATATAGTTCCTTCAGGTTTGCCTTTACTAATCTGGAATACTTTCATCGTGGTCAGCCAAAGCTCATCCTTGTACTTCCACCTCTTAAAGTGCACACCGTTAAACTTATCCGGCCTCAGTGCATCGGTAAAACCAGTCATTGTTAATTCAGGAAATTGCCTACAACAAGGTTTTTGGATTGTTGGAATATTAGACATAATTTCCATGATTAATTCTAGAATACTAAACATGACAAAACTAGCTACTAGTTCATGTAACTCGAATATACTAGATGTACTAAACAACAGGATGAACGGAAACAAGTAGCAGCTAAACATGTACTCGTAGAACATGATGAATAACCAAACATGAGCATGTCACACTACCGTTCGCTTATCGTGGCAGTAACTTTGGGGAAGACTGATCGAAGCAGACAACAGCGAAGACGGCGATAGGCAGCACCGCCCGACTTGGATGGAAGACGAACCGTGATGGAAAACTCGAGAAGTCGCACGGAGCGCTTTTCAAAAACCTTATTCGCCATCTTCCGTATAGGATCACAAAGGCGAGTGGTTCTGGAAACCTGCTCTCCCGTTCGCCGGTGCACGCCGGCAAGCGGGATGGAGTAGACTACGGTGGTGGCGCAAGCAGAGAGGAGGCAAAACCTGAGATTGGTTTTCGGTGTGTTGTGGCGGTAGCCGCGTAGGACTTTATATAGAGTGGCTCAGAAAACCCAAACGGAGGCGAACGTGGGCAGGGTCCATGTTGCGTACATTCGGGTCGTTTACAGTAGCCCACGATCCGGGAGCGACCTGAATAAGCTAACTGTTTGACATGTCTGACAAAACCTCACAACTTGTCGAGACGGGACGGGATGGGATGGGTTGTCGTCGAAGGAGGAGCGTGCGTGTATCTCTCTTATTGTCACTCACTTACAAAGTGATGCAACACTCCATCTTATAAGGTGGTGCAACTCTCCTTCAACTTTTCATGTGGGACTAAACTTTAGCTCTCAATCCACTCCAACGTGAGCTGCCACAATCATGGGCCAAACACATGTGAGCTGCCACAAACTTGGACTTTAAGATTTAGAGAAAATCTAAAATATACATAAATCTATTTAATTTAACCTATTATTTATAACAGGCTGTAGAGACAAGCAACATTGTCGTCGGCAGATTCAGAGATGTAGAGCAGGCACGACGTCTGGGACTACTTGTGCTTTGCAAGGCTGCGCACAACGGTGTAATAAGCAGATCGCCATAAGGTGCAGACAGAGCCAACACGTACAAGGTCAGGGATATCAAGGGTGGCAAAGACACCCATCGAGACAGTCCTCCGGTAGCTCAGGCGATGCGACCACCATAGTCTGAATCGGTGATGCTTGAACAAGTTCATCTTTGTGGAATTTCTTCACTAAACTGGGAAAGACACCTGGTAGCTTTGGTGAAACTCTAAAAACTAGCTAGGAAGGACAAAAGGAAGAGAGCACCTATATATGGTGAGAGTTCAAGCTTCTGTCTGATGAGGCAAGAGTTATTCGATGCCAATTTCATCGTTGTGAGATTGGGTGTAATCATCCTGGATACCTGTCCATGGCTACATGTGTTGCCTCGCACCTATGCCAATTCCCGAAGAAAGTTGCACGCTTCGGGAAGAACAAGACTGGCCGAACACAATCCTCCATGGCTACATGTGTTGCCTCGCACCTATGTATGGATAGAAAAGAATAAAACACTTTCAAAAATAAGAGCTGCTCAGTTGAGGGACCGTTAGTCCAGATTAGAGAGGACCTGGCTATCCAGGAAGTAGCTTTTCGGGTGGCACCGATATAATGTTTTGATGTTTTTTGTTCTTCTGCCACAGGTGACAAGCCATTGTACAGTTTTCCCTCTTATTTTAATGCAAAAGGAGAGGTCCTCGTTCGAGTAAAAGAAATATTGGGTGTAATCCACACGGGAGCAGGCCAATTGGACCAAAGCTGGGGAGACGCAGGATCCTCCTTGCTATTATTGCCCAAGTCAACTACTCCTATGTCCCAAGGCGACGATATTTTTTTCAATTACACTCAGCCTCTGTAACAACATATTATCCTATTGATATTATGAATGCATACAGTCAAAAAAATAAAGAATTATATAAAAGAAAAATCCCGCTACAGTGATCAGTTCCTTGAAACCACGGACCAAACACCACCAAAATAGTATCAGAAATCTAACAACTCCAAAACCGATGTCTCTAATAAGGGAACGGTGCTCAAACGCCGTCGTCGTTCTGATCAAAGATCATAGGTTTCACTTTGAAGAAATTCCGCATTCACAAAACAATATCTTCAACAAGGTCATTGCCAGGCACAACGAGTTAACTAGACATTGGGATTTTACCCTTTAATTTTAGACACTGAATTCCTCTTGTGTTGTCGCCCCAACTTGTCAATTCCGCTACTCCAAGTCACAAAACACCAAGCCAAAATCCCTACACCACCAAGACTCAAACTTCCATTGCTAGTCATAAGTCCCGGCTACCATGTCATTCTTCGTGTCTAACTTCACCATGGAACCAAGGCATGTCCCATGATGGCAACAAACCGCTGAGCTTCACAACGCCCCCTCTGAAACCAAATGGCCGGCAAAAAACATGGTTGCGCGCGACCGAAACATCGTCTGCACCAACAAACTCTAGGCATGTCGTCCATTTGGAATTCACCAGCGGAGTCTTCCGGAACTCAGTAGGCCCCAAGATCAATGTTGGCCAGCGACATGCAGTTCATCATCACGGCGAGAGAGAAATCCAAGGACCACCACCTTTATTCAAAGTTGCGCTAGCAACCCCCACGCCACCAGCCGACAGGAGAAGAAGACGAACTCGAGGTGCCAAAACAGGGGAAGAAAGCCACATGGTCGGCAATATAACTGGGCATGGGAAACCCGGCCTGGAAAAAGCCCAACGAGTTGGCTTTTTTGGCCTACGAGCCGGGCCTAGGCCGCAGATCTGGAGCCCGTGCACATCTCAGGCCAAGCTTGGGCCTGGAAAAAGTTGAAAACAGGGAAGGCCCGACCCTTAGGCCCGACCGCTGCAAGTATGGGCTGGGCCCCGGCCTGAATTTTTGGCCCGCTGGCCGGGCTCGGGCCAGGTTTTGTCCCACGGGCTTTTCTAGCCCGTCCTGACCCGAAAAACGCCCAGCTATAGCTGGCAGGTACCACACAGTACCAAGATCAGGTCCAGAACAGCCCGCCCCGCCTCTAACGATGTGCCATCAGCACAACGCCGCGTCGTTGCCGACCTTCGCTTCCCGCGCCCGTCCGCACCCGCCCTGCATCCGCTCCTCCAAGAGAGATCCAAGACCCGTCGAAGCCGTACCCCACTGCCCATAGAGATCAGCCCCACGAGCCCTCTCCTTCCGTCCGCCTTCGGAGAGAAGGGCGCCGTCACCGCCGCCAGCATCAGCGACGACAGCGGCCTGTCGGGGCTGGAGGTGGAGGAACTAGGCGGCGATGGCTGGGGGCCTCCGAGATTGCTGGAGCGGGGCGATGCGGGAGGGATCCTATTTTCATGGAGCAGCCCAATCTATTTCTCTATGTACTCATCATCATCGGTAAAGTAGGCATGATTTTTTTTTTTGACATCAGGCATGATTCCCTTTAAGAGCAGGACATTCTTTTGCGCTGAGACAAAGTGAATGATTATGCCCAATAAACAGCACATGGTCAGGCAAGCAGTCAATTTCCACAAGCCTCATTGTACCCACATCAACTTTGTGTAAGTTAACTTCCACAGTACTAGTAGTTATGCACGCGGAGTGCTAATTGATTATACGTTCAGTTCAGAGATTCACATAATATATGTCCAAGAGTTTTAATCTACATAACTTTTAGCCAACATATGATATGTCACTATACTTCAATAATTTAAGATGTTATCGATTATAAATAAGCGGAAAATCTTAACTCGTTTTGCTACACCGCTATATATCGAGATATCCTTTCCCATCTTATAGAAACCTCTGATGTCTCCCGTCTCTCTTCATGACAACAAGCTGATATGTCTATGTGCTCTCGTTGGTGCTGGTGCGGCTGCTTATTTGGGGACGTTCTATCATATCCAAAATTCCAAGCTTAGTTGGGACACTCTGATTTGAAGATTTCAAGGACCTAAGTTGCTTCAGAATGCACTCTATATCAAAACTCGCACTTATATGTAAATAACAAATTAGATAAACGCCTCAGTGTCTACAAACTCCAAATAAATGTATAAACGATACTACCGCTTGACAAAATAAACAAAAAAAATCATATGAAAACTCAGTAGCCTCATCCAATGACAGACATAAGTTGCACAAACAATTCGTTGTTGGTATTATATGAAGGAACACCAACAACTACAGTTATTTTATATTTGATAACGCTTATAGAATGATTCAATATAGTATACCGTAACCAACATTGCTTAGGACTCTCTTGTAAGTCGTCTTCATATTTTCATACAAACACAATCAGTGTGTCCTCATTGCATTGGAGGTTTGTCTATAGTGCAAATTCCATTCTAGCTTCCAATATATGTACCAAGCCACTAAGTTAATAAAAGATGATACAAATTAGCTTCAGTATATTTTCAGATTAGTAAGTCAAAACGAAAGGGAGCTATTCGTCAATTCAGCAACAAAAGTTTTGGACAAGTTGACTACTGCATCCGTGAAATATAATACTGTCTCCGGCCCATATTAGTTGACTTAGATTCATCTAGATATGAATATATCTAGTTTAGTTTTAGTGCTAGATACGTCTGTATCTAGACAAATTTGACTCAACCAATATGGGTAGGAGGAATTACTTACATCAAAGAAAAAAACAATACTTGCATCATATATCGTTATATCAAAGGACGGTACTACGCGTCCCCCGGGGGATTTGATCCCCTGATCCCCCGGGTCCGGAACCGTAGGATGAAATCGTCCTGGGCCGTCGATCCTACTTACTTGGTCAACGAACGTATCCATCGTTCTCATCTCTTTCTCCCTCCCCTGTAACTACCTACCCATGGCTTCCGCGTCTCACTCCCTCGTCCCCATCTCTCTCTCTCTCTCTCTCTCTCTCTCTCTCTCTCTCTCTCTCTCTCTCTCTCTCTCCCATGCAGATGCAACTGCCCCATGGCTTCTCCGTCCGCAGCAATAAAAATGCCATCACATGAGAAGATTGATCGCAGCTTTTCCAAGGCGGTGGCGCCATCGCTCATATCAATGCCATCCACTGCTTGTGTAGCAAAATTAACCGACGCAGATAGCAAAGACACTCGCCGCATATAGAAAAAAGGCGCTCGTAGCACCGCCCGCCATGGCAGCACTGCTAGCTTCATGTAGCAAGTCTGGTCGCCTCCGGTAGCAATGCCACTAACTCCATGTAGCAAGTCGGGCCGTCTCCGGTAGCAACACCGCTAGCTCCATGTAGCAAGTACAGCCACCTCCGATAGCAACGCCACCCGCCTCCGGTAGCAACGCCGCCTACTCCATGTAGCAAGTCTGGTCGCCTCCGGTAGCAACACCGCTAACTCCATGTAGCAAGTTGGGCCGTCTCCGGTAGCAACACCGCTAGCTCCATGTAGCAAGTACGGCCACCTCCGATAGCAACGCCACCCGCCTCCGGTAGCAACGCCGCCTACTCCATGTAGCAAGTCTGGTCGCCTCCGGTAGCAACACCGCTAACTCCATGTAGCAAGTCGGGCCGTCTTCGGTAGCAACACCGCTAGCTCCATGTAGCAAGTATGGCCACCTCCGGTAGCAACGCCACCCGCCTCCGGTAGCAACGCCGCCTACTCCATGTAGCAAGCCGTGTGCCGCCTCCTGTAGCAACGCCGCTAGCTCCATGTAGCAAGTCCGTCTGCCTCCGGTAGCAACGCCGCCAACTCCATGTAGCAAGTCTTGCCGCCTTTGGTAGCAACGCCGCTAGCTCTATTTAGCAAGTCCGGCCACCTCATGTAGCAAGCCTGGCCGCACTGCCGTCTTCGCCGATTCATGCATGGGAGAGATGGGGAGCAGCAACAGGCATCATCGAGCGTGGGGGAAAGGAGATGGTGGGAGGTGCCGGTGTTGTGGACAGGCAGAGCGGTGCCGACGTGGTGGTGGCACAGGGCGGCGCTTGGGTGGTGGTCCGGTAGGCGTCGTGGTACTGGAGCAAGAGAACCGAGCGGGGAAAGAAAGCAGGTTGCAAGAAGAAAAGTGTGTGGAAGGGATTAGTACCAGGAAGAGATAAGCAACAGGGTGAGCCTTGTCGGTGCGTCGTTTTCTCCCGGCTCCAGCCACGCGGGGGACACGTGTCGCGCGTGGGATGCGGACGATCGCGTCGCGCGATCCCCCGGGGGAGATGTATCCTTTTCCTATATCAAATTAGAGAAACCAGCAAACAATTATGTAGATTATCGGTTCATACCTGCAAAGTGACAAAGTTGTACTGTGTGCTTGATCCTACTGGTTTTGCCAATTCTGCTTTTAAGATGAACTACAAGTAGGCGACATGTGAAAACAAAAATTAGGGGACAAGATCACCTGGCAGCGGTCGTGCATCTGCCTGGGGCCTCCGCGATCCACCCGGATTCACTGCCGGAGAAGCACCCTGCTGCCCTCCTTGATGCATGAAGCCAGGGGCGCCCCCTGCACTCCGCCCACAAAACCAGTAGGCGGCATCCCGCTGTAAAGTGCAGGAGCCGGCCCTCCGTACGACGGCTGAAGAAGACGTTGCTGGGCAGTCAGGGCACGCCATAGCCCGCGGGGGGCCTGAACTGCATCCCGACGGAAACCTTGTAGGCCCCGATTGTGGCGGCTGTGCATACGACGGCGGTGGAGAATGCAGAATCGGTGCGGTTGGCGGTTTAGCTGTCGTCCCGCGAGCTGGTGTAGGAGATCGGGCGAATGCTAAGCCACCGGAAGGTGCCGAGGTCTGGGCCTCCTGCGCCTCGACGACACTCGACTAAGCGGGGCGAACACGGAGATCGGCTCGTGGCGTAGGAGATCGGGCCAACGCTAAGCCGCCGGCAGGTGCACAGGCGGTCGGGCCATGAAATCCTGAACATGGAGAGGATATCTGTAAAATCAGGCATGACCTGCTTGGTTTTTTTTGTTGAGATTACTTGACCTTTTTAGACGCGTGAATCGGGGCATGGGGTTGTGGAACAACAGTTTCTTTTCCTCTGCGGTGAAGTACGGTCAGCCGGAATAAATTACTAAGTACACATAAGAGAATGTTAGTGGTTAGATTGAGTTAACTGGGCCTAATCATATGATGGTAGTATGTCCATGTATGTTTTATGGGGTGTGTATAGGGAAAATAATGTTTGCTCTTTTATTAGTAGTAGAAATATTTCGTTAAAAGTACTTCAGGATCAGCGTCTTCATCATCAGCTAACTCCATTGATCTCGAAACAAGCAGCAGACCACCCCACGGAGCTTGAACAATGTATACGGCACCAAGATCTAAATACACGTCCATACCCCTAATATCTCCATTGTAACAGCAGGAGCACTAAGATCGAAGGCATGAATCTTCTGCTTAAGCCAACTCCAACGGCAATCTGCGGACAAATCCGGCCAGTTTTTGTTCAGTCAGACAAAGCCCATCTTCTAACGGGCTACCTCATATTTCTATTTGTCCGTTTTTTGTCCCACACACTGCATCTCCGGCCCAACTTTGAGATCGATCTGCGGCAAGGCGGACAGACCACGCGACCAACCCCTTCACGTCTGTCCTCGCGCGACCCACCCCTGCCCCACTTGACAGCCACCCATCTCGCAACCCTTCCCCGTCATCGGCCGACCAATCCTTGCATGCCCCCAACCTGCGCCACCGCCAGCACTAGACCCCGTGCCACCGCCTGGCCCGCCTGCCCGTCCATGCGTGCCCGTGACCCTGCGCCGCTGCCCGGCCCTGTGTGCCTGTCTCCCTGCGCCGCCGTCCTTCACCGCTAGCGGCGCCTTGACGCCCGACCCTGCACCGCCGCCCTTCATCGTCTGCGCCGCCTCGAGCTCTACCTCCCCGAGCCCTCCTGGAGCCAGCGCTGCGGGCAGAGGAACGCCCTGTTGAAATCCGCCCATTTCGCGAGCCAGGGGTCGGCGTTCTAGGCCGCCTGGAGCCAGCGCTGCGGGCAGAGGAACGCTTCGGGTCGATGGCAGGGAGATCATCGGCGAGGCGGAGGTAGCAAGCATGGAAGTAGGGCTTATCGAAGATGCCCAATCTCGCCGGCAGTGTCCATATGGGGAATCACTACTAAGAAAAGGGTTATAGGTAATCCGTACATCCGTGGCTCGCGTGGTTAAAGTGCCCCACTGATAAAACAGACGTGACACACTGCCCATAGGTGTCCTATGGCTAACTTCCGTAAATATGGCACACATGGGGGTGGTGCGCCACGACTATGCGTGGGCCAGCGCACATGTGGCCACAGACCACATACCCGTAGCGCACTAAGTCAAGGTGCGCTACGGATGTGAAACTTAGCCGTAGGGCACTTCGCCCTAGTGCGCTACGGGGCTATGTGCTGCAGCAGCTGGGTCAACTTAGTCGTAAGACACTAGGGCGGCTAAGTGACCTACACCAACTCCAACCCCCCTCCCCCCCCTCCTTGGATCGGCTTTTTAACCTTGCAAAAAATAAAAGAAAATAAAAAACACTTCAAAAAATAAAATCCTTTCATATTTAGGTAGATAATGTGGTCTAGTTTCTAGGAAAATTAATAAACAATTTTGAATTTTTTTTTAAAAAAAGTCATGCCACGGCAAACAGTCATAACTTTTGCATACGATGTCGAAAAAATACGTTTAATATACCAAAATAACGAGAACGAGATTTCGCATCCGCTCGCAACCACCTTTGGTTATTTAGCGATTTTTTAGATTTTCAAAATTCAAAAAGAGTAAAAAGTTACGATCAAAAGACCGTTTTTCCTGTAGAAAAAAATATAGGGCAACTTACCCGTAGCGCACCACCACCTAGTGCGCCACGAGTAAGTGGGCGGGATTCGAAATTTGAATCACCACCCCGCCCACCTAACCCTCTACTTTTCCTTCCCACTTTTCCTTTTCCTTCTCCCTTTTCCTTCTCCTTCTCCTTCTCATTTTCCTTCTCCTCCTTCCCCTTCTCCTCTCTCTGACCACCTTGCTCCGGCGTCCTTTCTCCTTGCAGTGACGGCAGCGCGACGACAGCCTTCTCCTTCTCCTCGCAGTGACGACGGCCGACGGCGACATCCTTCTCCTCACCGACCTCCCTTCCCCCCTCTCTTCCTCTCTTCCTACCTCCCTCTCTTTCTACCTCCCTTTCTCCAACCGACGACGGCGAGGACTAGAGCGGCCACGGCCTCCCGCACCTCCCTACGGTGGTAGGTCATGGCCACGGCCATGCTCCGGCGAGGCGACACGACAGCGGCGGCTATGCACTGACCCGGTTGCTTTTGCAATTCAAAACAAAGGTGTTTTTTTGCATTTTTTTGTTTTTCAAAAAAAAATAGGCGTGGCGCACCTGGACCCCTTCCTGTGGCGCACTAGGTGGTGCGCCACAGATAACTTTTACCCGTAACGCACCAGGTAGTGCGCTGCGAATAAAACTTAGCCGTAGGGCGCGGCTAGTGGCGCAGATGACCTTTTTAGGTGCGCCATGGATGTGCTGTTTCCTGGTAGTGGAAGAACCATCGTTAAGGGCAAGGGAAAAGTTGGGTCGAAGACCCGTTCGATTTTTGTTCGGCCCACCCTGTAAACGGACCTAATCGGATAAATCTGGTGTCTGATTTAGTCTAGCCCGTTGGAGTTGGCCTTATAGTCACTACATACAACAAGGTCCTTGTAGGTGCACTCCTGATAGTGACTGTGTGGTGGCAGCCTATTCCACTTATCATCCCCTACTCTCGCGAAAGAGATCTTACTGAATGGCCCGTGGATGAGCACCACAATGAAGCTTCGCTTGGATGTATTATAGAACACAAACGCCTTAAGGCCTTGTTTACCTCTATGGTATTTCCACCCCTAGGGGTTTGGGGATGGGAGGGGATTTGGTGAATCCCTCCATTTCACCCAATCCCCACATTTTCCCACATATCCCAAACCCCTCTGGTAACTTCGATTTTTTGGGATGGGAGGGGATGGGAGAGGATTGAGATCAGTTGATCAAAAAGTAACTTTACACTCACAACATGATAATGGATATAGTCACTAGAGTAAAAACTCGATTTTGCAATAAATATACATGAATGTCTATCAAACTTTGCACGACATGACAAAGAAAAAGAACAAACATCAGCTCAATGTCATGCAAATTTTCCATTCGATTGCAAGATAATTTTCCATGGAGTTTAAACATCTACTTGCAGTGAGCTGTCAATGATAGGATCATTTCCAGCTCCTTCCAAATAGTTCTCAACCTATTATAAAGGCAACATATACAGGTTAGCCACAATATTTCTAGTCCAAAGCCAGTCAAACAAGAACTGTAGCAACATTGAGCTTACAACCATTAAGGCCAAAATAATTACTAGGAAAACTACACCATATCCAGTGAGTGTGGCGCCATATCATTTGTACAAATGCAGCACACAGACATAAATCAAGCAGAAAACTGACTATAAATAAACTACAAGATCAAGTCTTGTTTGCCTTGATGTACCTCAAAGAATATAGTAGTCGAGAGAGTGACAAAACCTCAGGCGAAAAATCTGGAGCTAGCTATCTTTGCAGCTTACTGATTGTCACTAACAATACTGACAGAAACAAACATAAGTGATGCAGTATAAACTGCAAACTAAAGACGGATTCAAATTTCACTATTATATGATGAAGAGCTAGTTATGCGATGGAAGAAAACTATGGTAGTTAGCATTGATATGACATAAATCTCGAGAGCATAAGATTAACAAACTAATAATGGCTTCCAACTAAACCGTGTCAGTTTGATTTTTCCACACATATTAGCTACTGCAGGACAAGATTTGGCGAGTACAACTCAAATACTCCCAGTTGTTAATGGCCTACCTTGCATTCTAGAATATAAAAAATTGCAGTAGTAGGACTACCAGAAGACAGTTGTGTGGTGAAGTACATCACGTTACAATTTGCACAGTCTGAAACTACTGCTAGCATAGGTGACAAGAAAAGGGACTTGCATCAGTCAACCAGAATTACTTTCTACATCCGAATTATCTCTGAACATTTTTCATTTGCGAGTCACTGTACTGATACTGTAGTATGGGCATTTACATGACAAAATGAATTAACAAAAAGAAGAAAGAAAGGTACGGGAGAGCTAGAGTATATCATCTGAATAATGAAACGTACATGTAGCGGCTATTCTGACGCGCACGTCCCGAGAGATCGTATGCTTCCAAGAAAATGGGCATCGACTGCAGGCTTAAACTGTCAAAAAGGTTGACTCCAAAGCAAGAAAAAGTGCTGAAATTTACAATGAAACATTCGACTCTATTAATTCTATTATCCCGTGTGAAGATGAATAATCAAGACATCTAGAAGACCAATATAGTGGTGAATTATCAAGACAGCTCCTACTTCAGAACAGAGCCATTTGCATGGAAATTAACTAGGAGTAGAATAAAATACAAGAAAATCTACCATCAACCTTCAGACGTGAAAAAGGAACCGTTGCTGAAAATAAAAATTGTAAAGAAGGATACATATTGAAACTTTTTTTGGACTAGGAGGAGCCATGCTGCAAACAAAAGCATCTACATTTTCTCCAAATCTACAGGACTGAACAACATACTAATATTACTTTTATTGGGTGAACATACACACTCCAGAACATAATTCAACAAAAATCTGACGTGAAAGTTACGCAAGAAGAATTAATACACCATACTACTGCAAGAAACAAGCCCCAAGAAAATGGCAGGTCAATTAAGCAACCAAACTCTAAGCACACAAATAGAAACGAAACTACTTAACCAAAAACTCCCAAGGATGCACTCGATCAGATACAATTTTTTTTTTTTTTTGGAAATGAGCATATACAAAATTTATTGGGACGTCCACTGAGTTTTGTACTCCTCTGTGCTGTGCTGCGCATTCTGTTTTTTCGCAGTACTGTTTTGGCCACCTTCTAAGTGGCTTGTAAAACTAAACTCTTCTCTGCAATGAAATGAAACTCAATATCATTGCGCTTTCCCGAAAAAGCATATATTAATATCGCAAAGATATTAATTACACTCAGCCTGTGCAACAGACATTGATCTAGCGGCCTTACGGATGCACACAACCAACAAAAGAAGAAGAATTACAAAAAAGAAAAATCCCGCTACAGTGATCCATTCCTTAAAACAGCAGTACTACCACCACCAAGACAACATCAGAAGTCCAGCTTCTCCAAGAAAGGAACAGTGCATAAACACCGTCATCGCCCGATCATAGATCTTAGGTTTTCACCCTGAAGAAAGTCCTCACTCTTAAAACAATACCTTCAACAAGACCATTGCCAGGCATAACCAATTAAGGCCAGACCCTGGGTTTTCATCCTGAAACGTAGGACTATGAACTTCTCATGTACCGTCGCCCCCGCTTGCATGCCACTGCTCCAAATTACAAGTCACCAAACCAATACAGTTATAAAAGCACAGAGAAGAACCGAGAAGAACCGAAGACATAGAGGCACGTCTATGTGTTGAGATGTTGAAAAGGAACTTCAAAGCTACTACTCCATGTCGTCTACATGTCACAAGAATATACAGATGAAAATATCCAGGAATCTCGTGCTGCTCTAGGAGCTTGGCCATGGTGGCCAACTTGTCGAAGCCACGAGCATGGCCACGAGAATATCATGCTTGTATCCCTTAGATCCACCTCCATCGTGTCATCTCCCTGGTGCCTCTCCTCTCTTCTCTCCCGAGAAAACCTGACCCGAGCGGCTGAACCAAGAAAGCCTAGGGCACAAGGAGTGGAGGAGAGGGTACCAGGCGTGAGAACTAACCGTAGAGAAGGGCCAGGCGTCTGCCGCCGCCGAAGAAGGTTTCTGTTCGTGGCCTCCCGACGGAAGCGTCTACGCCGTTGCCTCCGGTCCACGGCGTCCTAGGGCAGCGCTTGCGCCGTCGCCTCTGAGCCGTTGTTTTCCCGGACGCACGAGGTGGAGAGAGGGTCGTGTGTGAGAATACCGGGCCCTGTCGACTTTCTGTGGGGGATTTTCGGGGATGGGCCGGAGAAACCGCTAGAAGTAAACAGCCTTGTGGGGAAATTTTGGGATCAGCGAGTGGGCCGAAAAAAAACCCCTCGGAACCTAGAAAAAACATGAGAAGTAAACGAGGCCTAAAGTGGAAGGATTCACACAGCTCACAAAGATCATAGAATGAGTAGTGCTAGGTACCATTTGAGTGTTTCTCTAAACAAAAAATTAATAAATAAATTGTCCCTTTGTAAAAAAACTAGGTGATGTGGCGTGGCGTCACGCTGCGCCCGGGATGAGAAAATGCGTTGAATAATCGGATAAAAGTACTTCCATAGATTGATATTGTTATCTGAAATTACTGCACAAGACAACATTAATATTTCGTCAGATAAATAAGATGACATATTTAGTGTGAAGGAATTAAAAAACATTGCCAATGAATTTACATCCGAAAAATTACTCACGCCCTCGAAGAATTCCGAAGGATAGTTATCGTGAGAAAATTATGGTTGGGAAGTGTGTCGAAAAACTATTGACATAGGATAAAAGAAAACCAACAAATAAGTTACTGTTGACAAATTACATAGGAGAATTACTCATCAACGAAGATTTACCTTTGGGTAAATATTGGAGAGGAATTACAGCCAGAAAGCGATGCAAAAATATTACTATCAAAGAATAGAAAAAATAACATTGGCGAGGTTACATTCGGGAAAATACTCACCGGCGAAGCATCACCGTAGGGTAACTAAAGTCGTAAAATGACGGCCAAAAAATTATGTCAAAAAGTTACCGACGAACATAAAAAATAAGTAACAAATATTGCCATAAACGCGGGATACTACGGTCCAGAAAATACAAAAGGAAAGTTCTATCAAAAAATTACTGGTCAAAGAATTAAAAATCAAAAAAATTAAAAAGTTACCGTCGTACATAAAAAAGAAGTAAAAAAAAATATTGCCATAAACATGGGGTGGCTACTGTCGGAAAAATACGAAATGAAAGTTTTGTCGAAAAATTACTGGTCAAAGAATTAAAAATCAAAAAACATTATACGAACGTAGAAGACTTACCGTCAAATACCGACATCAAAGAATACTTGATAAAGTTACTTCCAACTAATAACGCCGCCAAACTGACATGAGATAACCGTTGGGGAATTACAGTTGAAAAATTGTCCGCAATGAAAAACTACTACTGTTAATAGCTATTCAGAAATATAATGTTGAGTTTGCAGTTTATCCGGAAAATTACTTGAAAAAATTACCATGAGGGAAGTTATTGTAGATTGGTGCCATGTGTCACATGTTTATTGGCTAAAATTAGGATATCTACGGTGCAAATAGGTTGTGAGGACGTGGGACGCTGTAGAGGCTTGAAATCTTCAAGCTTTAATATATAGTATCTATATTACTCAACAATCTTGTTGTACTGCGCAAATAAAATCATAAAGTCCTGTGAATGATTTTGTGTGGCGGTGAAAAGTGTGTAGTCTAGTTGCGCACCGTGTTTCAGAAGAAGCATATTGAAAAGATAATAAAAGCAAACACAAATTACCTTATCTAACAAAACAGTGTTCTTACAGACCTGTTTGCAACAAATATATTTTCTCTGAACAAACAAACATGCAGAATAACTGATGACCACCACACAGTAAATAAGTTTAAACCAAAACAATAAAGAAGCTTAAACCAAAATATATCCAGAACCAGTGGCATAAGCATTAGCTTGGGAAGACATTTATATGCTCTTGTTACTCTAGCTCCTTCAAAAGATATTTATCCTCACATTATAATGACACTGGTGAACAATACCATCAAGACTAGTAGACTACATGCCACTCATGTATCTGCTACAATGGCTACATATGCTCTGTAAGAATATGCTATAACTAACTCAATATTTTGCTGAAAGTTATACCATTTTCTTACAGAACGTACAATCCAGAACAACATTACTTGGGACTAAATCGCCACAAACTATAAACAGTCACCCCCACATTATCTCGGAATTTACATCGCCTCCAGAAAGCCAGTGCACATATCACAGCACTACCCCCTTCCAGAGAGAAAGATGCTAGTACTATGTGGGTACAACATACAGCTCCCTCTGATCCTCCTTCCACCAAGCGAGCAAGATCACAATGATCGCTACAGCACAGACGAAGAGAAGAAGCAGAGCACGAGAGCAGTTCGTGCTCCCTTTCTTGCCCCCGGTCATCTTCCTGTTCTCAGTTTGAGGTTCTTCACTTGGAGATTTTCCTGCATTGTCAGAACGCTCGCCGTTGGTCGGTAACTTCAGGTCTTCTATCAAGGTGTCATCACTCTGCACGTGACATTGGTTGTCATGCCGAATGGCATCCCAGTAGTCATTCCTTTCCACGATTTCACCATTCGTACATTGTCCTGAACAGCGCCGTATCTGTCTCAAAGCTGGGCTGTCAGGTAATCTGTGAGTATCTCTTTTTGAATCACTGCAAGAGTTGTAAAACTGGAGCTGCTTCCTTGGGGTCGACTGCATCCTAACGTCTTCTGAGAAAGTTCCTCGCCTAGATATCTGAAACAATTCCACAAAAGAGACAGACAGAGAGATGTAAATTTATTTGCATCAATGAAAGGTCAAGCATCTGAAATTTTTAGAAACTGGAACCAGTGAGAGCCCAATTCGTCAACGCATCCAAGGAAATACCGTAAGAAATCTATGAACATATGTGGAATATCTGTTTTTTATGCATGGAGAATATTTGCTTTACAGAAGTTATTAAGTTCCTTTTGTAACCAAAAATCAAAAGGTTTGTTGTTCCTATCATTGAAAGATACTATTGCAGAACAAAGTGCAAACGCTAACTCAAATATCAAGTCTTGACATGATAAGGCCAGTCCTATAATTACTCGTACATATGAGAAGGTGACCAAGTCATCAAGAAATTAAGATATGCTGTGTACCTGAGAGCATCGATTAGTAGTTTGGGGTGTCAAACATGTAGGGCATGGATCGGCAATTCTTGTTGGCACACCTGAAGACCTCCTCACTGACTTAAGCAGACCAGCAGAACTAGATTGCGCTATCACTCCAACACCATCATGGTAATCATCACCAGAATATTGATGTGATTTGTCAGATTCATTACTCCATAGTCGCCTCCTTGCCCGTGCACTTCCAGGTAGAACCGGGTATTGTCCCACTGAAGGTTGAGAATCATGGTCTCTAAAACGATGAACAGATTGTAAATCATCAGAAAGAGATTCATTTGAACCACTGTCTCTAATCTCCGCATCATCCATAACAGAATGTGAATATGATCCCTTCCTATTATGTTTTCCACCATATTTTGCTAATGGACTAATTCTTCTACCATATTCACACTCTTCCTGCCTGCAGAGTTTCTTAGCAGTCTCAGCTGCCTGAAAAGCTGGACTGCTGATCTCTGGCATATGATCATCCTGCAGTTGCTCCATAGCTTGGATAATGCTACTGATCTCAGAAGATATTATGCTCAAATCCAAACTCTTCATGATGGAGTGTATCATTTGAATGGATGATATGATCATCTGAGAATTGCTTTCTTTAGTATTCTCATCCAATATACTTAGGCCTGATCTTATCAAAGACCGCCCATAAGGCTCAAGTGTCAACCAATTCTGTTTTAGTAGAGCAACCACCAAGCCTAAGTGTGAAATAGTCTGGCAGTGTACCTCCTCCAGGGCCCCTGAGACTTTTAAGCAGATATCATTAATCAACTCATGAGATGCAAACTGCCAATTGTTGGACTGGATAAGTGCGGTGACACAGAGAGCGGAACCAGAAGAGACACTCTCATTAGTGCTCATCAAGCAACCAGAAAGGGGGCTACAGAGAGAGCTAATGATTCTGCTTTTCTCTTGTTCTGCTCCCAGAGGATCAATGACATAGCGGGATAGTGTGCATATCACCTTGGAGCAACCCACACTATGCAAGGACCCTGTGGCTGAGGACATGAAGCTGACGATGGTTGAAACGATCTGGCTGACATGTGGTAAAATGTTGCAGCCATGGACTTCTGCAGCAGTCTCAAACACACATAGAACCTCCTCCGCAGTATATTTGCACTTTTCAGGGTCACAGAGGCGTGCGAGAAATGGTGGGAGTGTGTTCGAGTCGAGTTCTTTTACATACAGCTTCAACCCTAGGAAGGATTGCTTTTCGTTGAAAGGATCTGTCAGGGAATCCTCCAGTTCTGCATGGTGTCCTGCTCTAAAACTTCTACCCATTGCATACACTGGATATATTCAAGAAACGAATAAAAATCCATGAGTAGAAGTAAAATCAGTAGCTATATTTGGAAGTAGGGAAATAACTTCCACGGGTCAACGAGGTGTCGTCTATTCAATTTGGAAGTGCCAAAAGGAGCAACATTTATTGAAAATTCCTCACTTGACTCATACTGAACCAAAAGCATACAGAACACAAAACAGAGCACAAATTCCACAAGCCCTAAAAGGAAATGCACTGCACAACTGGACACAGGATCCTACGCCTGTTTTAAACGTTTCCAAAATGGCGCAGAAATGTAGCACGATAAACTGATATAAGACGCTCTATCTCTTTTTCTAAGCAAACTTCTGAGGTAAGGTTTAAACAGATCATGGGAAACGTTAAATCCCAAGTTATTACTAAAACACCATAAAATCCACAGAGCACTTGTGTCAATGCTACTATAAATTATCTCAGCAGAAAAACTGCAGCACACTACTGATAGAGTGATAGCTTCTCCGTAAATTCCCCCCAATTTCTTACCACTTCCAAAAAAATACCCAGTTGCCAACATGCTGCCAAACAAACCGATGGTTCTGGATCGAGAAGATCCTGGTATCCCCTTACTACTCTCCCCCAGATCCCGAAATCTCGAGTACCAGCAATCCAAGAACAGGGAAAAATTAATACGCCGAAGTGACTGAACCTTCCCCCAAACATGCCGCAACTCGTAGCACCATTTCGCTAGTTTAGGGTACCAGCGATAGCACTATCAACGGGAACTGAGATCAGCAATCCAAGAAACGCGTGGTTGACTCGACTGCCGACGGGAGCAATCGGAGAAAAGCTAGGGCGTGCTCACCAGCGAGGGATTGGGAATCCGGAGTCCGGTGGAGGGGAGGAGGAGGGCACGCCGACGGGGCAGATCTCGTTCCGATGGAGGCGGCGGGCTTGCTCCGGTCGGAAGGGGCAGGAGGAGGGGGAGCGGCGGGCGCGGAGGCGGAGGCTGCGGCGCCGGTGGGGTTTCTTGATTCTTTCCTTTTTTTTCTTTTTCCGGTGACTTTGGGGGAAACGGACCGACCAACGAAAACAGGGAGCGGGAACCGAAATTTTATTGGATCTGGAAGTGTGTGGATAGTGGGCCTCACTCGGGCCTAACCCGTGCCGAGAGAAAACGTATTCTAAAGTAGCTTTTTTTTTTTGGAGAATCACAATCTTTATTAACTCAACAATATCTTGCTTATAATCAGCACTCACACTATCAACTAAAAACTCTGGGCAAATTCCAACCCAATCATGTGTGACGTTATTAACACTAGCCAACTTGGCACAAACATGAGCTACTTGATTATCTTCTCTACCTAGGAAAACCAAAGAGAAACTCTGAAACATCAAACTTAAAGAGTGAATTTCCTCCAGCAGTGGCGCGATCACTGTCCTTTCACAACCTCGAGCCTCCCAACACCGGACAAGCTCCTGACAGTCAGTATCGAACACCACCTCCTGATAACCTCGCGCCCGCGCAAACAGAAACGCGTCATGAACAGCCAACGTCTCGGCAATAAACGGGTCCTGCACTCCAGTATAAACCTTTGCTCAGGCACCTCTGGAGCCCATCGCGTCCCTCGCGACATCGCCACTGCCTGCTCTCCCGTTCTCGGCACAAATAGCACCATCTGAGTTAATCTTTATCACAAGACCCTCCGGTGGTCTCCACTTGCCATCATTCTTCCGTGCCTCCCTGGGCACCGTCTTCCTTGGCACAACGATCTCTAGTAAATCCTGTGATATAGCTTCCACGCATCTTGCTGGATCATACCCCTTAGACCCATGCACTAGTTTGTTAAGTGAATCCCATATCGCTGCCAAAACGGAGATCATCTTGGATTGATCGCTGGGTGAGAACCAATTCTCACATAAAATGTCCTTCGCCCACGTTACAGGATGGATCCAGGGTAATTGTAGAGAGAACACATCAAGTGCCGCCGCCAAAAATTGGCGCGTGTGTGCGCATTCAAAAAGTGCATGCATCAACGTCTCTAGAGCTGCTTTACAAATTCCACAGGTTGCAATTTCTTTGACATGCCGTTGAGTGAGAGTCGAGTAGTCAGGCACAATGCCTCGTGGAACTCTCCACCAAAAGTACGCACCCTGGGAATGACGTTCAGCCTCCATAGTTTTCTCCAAACCTCTGAATTACCATCTGATGTCTCAATGTCATCACTGATTATGTGTTTAGCCACTAGAGCTTGATAGGCAGAGCGCACCGAGTAAACTCCGGACTTCTCGAGAGCCCATGTTGTTGTTGGAGATATGCCCTAGAGGCAATAATAAAAGTGGTTATTATTATATCTTTGTGTTTATGATAATAGTATTAACCAGAAACATTAATACTTATGTGATTTGTAAACTGAATTAGAGTCCCTAGTAAAGCCCCTTTGCAATACTGGCTTGTTGGTTGATAGATGATCGTGGTTTACTGATCATGAACATTGATATGTTATTAACAACAAGATCATATCATTAGGAGAATGGATGATGGACATACTCCTATAGATAAGCGTAGCACAAAGATCAAGTCATTTCAATAGTTTGTTTGCTATAAGCTTTCTGATACATAGTAACCTAATTCCTTCGACCATGAGATCATGCTAATCACCATCACCGGAAGGATGCTTTGATGACATCAAACACCACATCGTAACTGGGTGGCTATAAAGGTGGCATTAAATGTTCGGAAAGTATGTGTTGAGGCACATGGATCAAGAGTGGGATTTGTCCATCCATATGACGGATAGATATACTCTGGGCCCTCTCGGTGGAATATCATCCAATTAGCTTGCAAGCATGTGACTGGCTCACAAGGGATCACATATCATGGGAATGAGAAAAGAGTACTTATCGGTAACAAGGTTGAACTAGGTATACAGAGATACCGATGATCAAACCTCGGATAAGTAAACTATCGCGAGACAAAGGGAAATTGATATCGTATGTAAGTGGTTCATTCGATCGCAAAGTAATCGTAGAAATATGTGGGAGCCATATGAATTTCCAGATTCCTCTATTGGTTATTGATCGGAGAAGTGTCTCGGTCATGTCCGCATAATTCACAAACCGTAGGAGACACACTTAAGGATTCGATGTTGTTTAGTAGATATGGAATGTAAGTAGGAAAACCGAATGTTGTTCAGAGTCTCGGATGGGATCCGGGATATCACGAAGAGATCCGGAATGTTCCGGAGAATAAGATTCATATAAGGAAAGTCCGATTTCGGAGTTCGGGAATGATTTTGATGTTTTCATCAGAGAGGTTCTAGAAAGTTCTAGAAGGTTCACCAGACCGGAAGGGGAATGGTCCATGAATGTGTCATGGGTAAGTGGAATGATTGGATCATGTCCTAGGTCACTTGGTTGGGCATTTGCGAGGGAGAATTAAATCTCTAAATTGAAAGTCAAAAATGAGGTTTGAAAAGTCAAACTGGAACAATAGTTTCCTAGTGGAAGAAGGAAAGAGTCCTTCCTTCTATACAACTTGGTTTTGGGTATGGATTCAAACTCCCCTCTCCCAAGGCTGCCCCCCTCTCATAAATAGAGGGGGAGGGCTGCCCCAAAGAACACAACACCAGCCCTCTCCACCCCGTGCGTTGCCGCCTCATGCCGTCGCCGCGCCGCCGTCGCCCTAGCCGCCGCCGACACCACCTCCTCCTCTCCGGCCTTCTAAACCTAGATCGTCAGAAACCCTAGATCCACCATAACTCGCACCAGCTTAGGCGAAGCCCTGCGGGATCTTCCCTCTACTTCCAACACCACGCCGTCGTGCTGCCGGAATCACGAGGGGAGAACTACAACCTCCGCCGCCTGCTGGAACAAGGGAGAGGAAGGTCTTCATCAAATACCGAACGTGTGACCGACTGCAGAAGCGCTTTCGGAATGCAGCGCTGGAAGGATCGTCTACGTGATCTTGAGATCGGCAAGTGTACGACTACATCACCCACAAGAACCTGCTCTCGTTAACCGCTTTGGAATCTTCAAGGGTGAGTACTCTTATCGAATCATTGTTACAATCTAATAGATAGATCTTGGCTTATTTGTATGCATGCGGTAGAAATTTTTGTTTTCAAGCTACGAACCCCTACAGTGGTATCAGAGTCGTGTCTATATGTAGATCTGTTGTACGAGTAGAACACAATGGTCATTGTGGGTGTTGATGCTTTTGTTGTCGATTGCTTCTTGTGTACTTTCATCTTGCGGGATGGTGGGATGAAGCGGTCCGGGCTAACCTTACATGACATCGTTCATGAGACTTGCTCCACGCTTGACATGCAACTTGTATTGCATAAGTGGCTTTGCGGGTGTATGTTTCTCCCAACATAGTGAAGATTTAATTTACAACGGGAAATTGACAATACTAGTATCAACATTGTGGTTCTTGTTCGTAAGTTAGAACGATACTTATTGAAAGCCTCAAACCACGTAAAACATGCAAAGAAAATTAGAGGCATCTAACTTTGTTTTGCAGGGGTGTGCTGTGATGAGATATGGCCATGATTGTGATTATATATGATATATGCAATGTTCCTTATTGTAAGTCGGCAACCGGCAGGAGCCATATGGTTATCTTTTAATTCCGTTAAGACCTACGTGTCTATTATTCAAAGTAGTTGTAATAGTTGATGCTGGTGGATGAGAACCATGAAGCGGCTCCATTGACCTTGACGCCATGCCGGTGATGATGGAGATCATGTTCGTGCTTGAAGATGGAGATCGAAAGCACAAGAAGAAAGGCCATATCATATCACATATTTTGAATTGCATGTGATGTTAATCCTTTTATGCATCTTATATTGCTTAGTTCGCGACGCTAGCATTATAATATGATCCTTGTAGCACAAAAATTCAAGTTATAGAGTGTTCATCCTAAGTAAGCACTGTTGCTAAAGCTCGTTGTTTCGAAGCACCACGTGATGATCGGGTGTGTTAGATTCTGCGAGTGTATACAACGGGAGCAAGCCTGATTTGCTCATGCGGAAGCTAAGGTTTGATCTTGACGAGCCTAGCATGTACAGACATGGTCTCGGAACACGGATCACCGAAAGGTAAAGAATGAGTCATATAGTAGATATGATGAACATGTTGATTGTTCGCCATTGAAGCTACATCAACTCTCGTGATGATCGGTTTTGATGTGGTGGATTTGGTTCGTGTGATCATTAAAACAATGTAAGGGATATTGTTTTGAGTGGGAGTTCACCTAGATTAATTTAACTATTAATTAGAACTCAATTTGTCATAAACTTAGTCTAAACTATTGCAAATATGTTGTGGATCAATGGCGGCCCCTCCCATCAATTTTAATGCGTTCCTAGAGAAAGAAAAGTTGAAAAACAATGGAAGCAACTTCGCGGATTGGTTCCGCAACTTGAGGATTGTCCTCAATGCTGGTAATTTGACCTATGTGTTGGATGCACCGCTGGGTGACCCACCTGCAGCTGATGACATGGTTATACCCTGCGGGTACACGACTTTAGCATACCTGGTCCAGCCCAAGGAAGGCCCACGAGAATACACGCAGCCCATGAAGACTTTCGGGTGGCCCAAGCCCATGACGTCTTTGGATCCTTGGAGAGCAAGACTAGAACAGATAGAATATTCAAAGGGGGAAACCCTACAACCTGTAACCGACTCGATCTGTGTCCGGGACCTGACTATCTATATAAAGGCTAGGAGGGCACGACGAGGAGGACAACCTCTCATACCACCGCATACACACCTCCACGCCAGATTGCATCTGCGCACCCCTGTAACTTCGGTTCCGCCGTAATCAAGAGCAGACAAGTAGGAGTAGGGTTTTCCCTCTGGGGGCCTGAACCTGGGTAAATCTCGTGTCCCCTGGTTGCTTGTCTGTTAACCATTTCGCGATCTCCAGCATCCCCATCTTCTCCAAAACCCAAGCTCATAACAATGGGCATTGACGAGATCAAACCTCGTCAGCTGATGCTACCAGAATGTTTTCCTCGCTCGGAAGAATTAGTACTCCACAGTTCGGTGTGCTATCTTGTATGGTTTGGAATCGGAGCTTCAGAAAAGGTTTGAGAACCATGACCCACATGATATTGTCTATGAACTCAAAATGATATTTGAGGCTCACGCGGCAGTTGAGAGTTATGAGGCTCACGCGGCAGTTGAGAGTTATGATGTCTGGGCACGCAAGAAAGCTTCAAAGCTTGGGTATAGTGATTCCTAATGCTTTGGGGATTCACCGTGTCCTCCAATCACTACCACCAAGTTACAAGAAATTTGTGATGAACTACAATATGCAAAACATGGACAAGTCATTGCCCGAACTCTTCTCCATGTTAAAGTCTGTGGAAGTGGAGATCAAGAAAGAGCACCAAGTGTTGATGGTCAATAAGACCACCAAATTCAAGAAGCAAGGCAAGTCTAAGAAAAAGGGAAACTTCAAGAAGGGCGGTAAGAAAGTTACCGCGTCGGCGAAGAAGACCAAGGCTGGGCCTAAGCCTGATACTGAGTGCTTTTACTGCAAGGGAGAAGGTCACTAAAAGCGGAATTGCCCTAAGTACTTGGCGGATTTGAAGAACGTCAACATCAAGAAGAAAGGTATATCCGATATACATGTTATTGATGTGTATCTCACTAGTACTCGTAGTAGTGCCTAGGTATTTGATACTAGTTCGGTTGCTCATATTTGTAACTCGAAACAGGTGCTGCAGAATAGACGGAAACTAGCGAAGAACGAGGTGACGATGCGCGTTGGAAATGGATCAAAGGTTGATGTGATCACGGTCGTCACGCTACCTCTTCATCTACCATCGGGATTAGTTTTATAATTAAATAATTGTTATTTGGTGCCTGCGTTGAGCATGAACATTATATCAGGATCATGTTTATTGCGAGACGGTTACTTGTTTAAGTCCGAGAATAATGGTTGTTCGATTTATATGAGTAATATGTTTTATGCACATGCACCTTTGATAGATGGTCTATTCTTATTGAATCTTGATTGTAGAAATACACACATTAATAACATTGAAGCTAAACGTTTGAAATTCAGCGATAACTCGACCTATATGTGGCATTGTCGTCTTGGTCATATTGGAGTGAAGCGTATGAAGAAACTCCATTTCGATGGACTTCTTGAATCACTTGAAAGATGTGAAGCATGTCTGATGGGTAAAATGACTAAGACTCCATTTTCTGGTATGATGGAGCGAGCTATGGACTTATTGAAAATCATAGATACCGATGTGTGTGGCCCAATGAGTGTAGCATCGCGCGGTGGTTATCGTTATGTTCTTACCTTCATGGATGACTTGAGTAGATATGGGTATATCTATTTCATGAAACATAAGTCCGAAACTTTCGAGAAGTTTAAGGAATTTCAAAGTGAAGTAGAGAATCAACGTAAGAAGAAAATTAAATTTCTACGATCTGATCATGGAGGTGAATATCTAAGTGATGAGTTTGGCGAGCATTTGAAGTATGCGGAATACTTTCATAATTGACACCGCCGGGAACACTACAACGTAATGGTGTGTCCGAACGTCGTAATCGAACTCTCTTAGATATGGTTCGTTCTATGATGTCACTTATAGATTTACCGCTATCGTTTTGGGGTTATGTATTAGAAACAACCGCATTCACTTTAAATAGGGCACCATCTAAATCCGTTGAAACGACACCGTATGAATTATGGTTTGGGAAGAAACCTAAATTATCGTTCCTTAAAGTTTGGGGATGCGATGCTTATGTAAAGAAGTTACAGCCAGACAATCTTGAACCCAAAGTGGAAAAATGCGTCTTCATAGGATACCCGAAGGAAACTATTGGGTATACCTTCTATCATAGATCCGAGGGAAAAATCTTCGTTGCTAAGAATGGATCCTTTCTAGAGAAGGAGTTTATCTCGAAAGAAGTGACTGGAAGGAAATTAGAACTCGACGAGGTTGTCGAACCTTCTCTCGAACTTGAGAGTAGCGCAACACTAGAAGTAGTGAAAGAGTAATTGTCCCTATGTGTGGTTTTGGTGATTAATGACAATCCCTATGGACTAATGTTTTCACTAAGTTTTATATGAAGGAATATTCCATAGGTCATGCTTGTAGTCTATGTGTTGGATTCAAGTATGGATGCCATGAAGATAAAGATATACCTTGAGTATTGGCATCAAGATCATCGAGTTGAAGAGAATAATATGATATGATCAAGATCTTGAGAGTGTGATCTCAATATAAGAATTCGAGATATGGCTCTAAGACGGTGTCATGATAGCCTCATTAGTTGAGCTATGATTGACTAAGATTTAGAGCATGTAATCAAATTAAGAGTTCTTTATGTACCTCAAGATATTGAGATGGAGCATGAGAAGATACATGGTTGACCTATACAAAGAGTGAAGAGTGATTTCAAGTTGGTCAACACATGAAGTATAAAGAATGTACCACATGGATCTTGTGGTATGGTAAGCCTTTTCAATTATGCATCATGAACTAACCCATTATATATGTGCCTTTGCATTTTCTATATGGGATAGGTATCTTTCCATGGGCATGCTACAAAAGTGAAGATCTTATATAGCCCATGAGAGGATGACATCAAGTGGTGATCGTCATCAAGGTTGAGAAGGGCAAGTTCAAGATAAGCATCTCGAGAAGATCATTTGCTTGAAGCTTGCCGTCCATATTGGTGATAATGTACATGTGAATACATGTATTAATGAAGCTATCCAATAGTGGTGTATGGGGGAGCAAATTAGGAGTCTTCACGAAGCAACAATGATCAAGTGATGCATTCAGGCTTGGATGGAGATTGAAGTGTTGTCAGCAAGATCAAGTGGGATGTGCAAGGCAAAGGTATGGCCTTGCTAGGTTTTCCTTTTACCGGTCTCAAGGTGGTTGTTGGGAGACCGGGTTATAGGATACATAGCCGCACTATTAAGAGGGGCTTTTGGTTGGGTAACTTGATCACATTGTCATAGAGAACTCAATCCTTTGCATTCTTTGCATCTTCCTATTTTGTTGCTTCTTGGTGTTTCTCCAAGTTAGGTTCTTGAGCTTGTTTATAGCTCTTCAAAAAGCCCAAGTTCATCGAAAACAGAATTCGTATGCATCTTCTATGGCGTTTTCGAGTTTGAAGGTTTTATCGGTTCTTCGTGTAGGGAGGCTTCTTACCTTTCTTTATTTTGTTCTATCCTTATTTTCTGGACTATGATTTTTCTCTTCACCATCTTGTAGGGCTTGTTGTCCTCGTCAAAACAAGCCTAAGATCATCGAAATCGGAGTCCGGATGCAAAAGTTATCGCTGTTTTCGTGTGCCCTGTTTCATCGCCGGAACGTGTTCGCCCAACGCATCTTGCTTCCAACGGTCATCCCCCTTGAATGGGTATAAAAGGGGGGCTTCTTCCCCAAAGTTCTAAGGCTCTTGAGCATATTTTTGACCTCCATTATTGATCCCTTTGAGCTTTCTTCCTCTCTCTTCCCTCCTATGATTCTTGCATCTTTTTTAGGGCTTTGGAAGAGGAGATCTAGATCTACAATCCCCACCAATCAAATCCTCCTCTAAGTGAGGGGAACCCATTGGATATAGATCTTGGAGTCATTTGTTGGTTTCCACCATTGTTCTTCCTCTCTAATTCCTCCCTAGAACTTGTTGCTTTGGTGGGATTTGAGAGTGAAGGATTTGAGCACCCTTGGTGTTCTTGCTTTGCATTCTTGCATAAGTGTTGAGCTCTCCATTACGATTTGTTCGAGTGAGAGACCGTGAGCTTGTTACTCTTGGAGGGTGACCTCCTAGTTGGCTTGGCGGTTGGTGCCGTGGTGTTCTCTTCGTGGAAGATTGTGAAGAGACCTAGGCTTCTCTTTTGTGGAGCTTGTGAAGTGGTTGTGGAGCTTGCCATCTCCGGAGTGGAGGAAAAGCTAGCCATAAGGAAAGGGCCTATTCCTTCGTGCGATAGACTCGGAGAAGAAGGTGAGCCTTTGTGGCGCGTGAGGAATCCTTCCTGGAACCTCACACCTCTCCAACATGACGTAGCCCCCTTTTGAAAGGTGGTGAACACGGGAATACATCTTTGTCTCCGCGTGCCTCGGTTATCTCTATATCTGAGCTTACTTTCCTTGTGATAGTCATCGAGCTTGAAGTACTTATATCTTGCTTATCACTTGTGGTATATTTATCTTGTGCTATCTTGCTTAGCTTAATTTGTTGTTGGTGCACTTAGTTGAGCCTAGTGTATTTAGGTTTTGTGCTTGTAAAATAAACGTTAGTTTAATTTTCGCATTCTATCAAGCCAAAACCGCAATAGTTTTGAAATTGCCTATTCACCCCCCCCTCTAGGCGATATCTCTATCTTTTCAATTGGTATCAGAGCAAGGTCTCTCCTTGTTTAGGCTTCACCGCCTAGAGTGTAAAGATGTCGGCTAGGAGTATAGTGCACAATGACACAATTATCTTTGATGGCACAAATTATGCTTTGTGGAGAAATTGCTTGCTTTGTAATCTTAGGACCTTGTGTCCAAATATTGAGCGATTTCTAGATGTAGGTTTTTCTCCTTTGATGGATCCTCAAAATCTATCTCTAGAGGATGAGAAAAATTTACATCTCGAAGCTCAAGTATCTAATGAGCTTATTTTCTCTTTGAGCCCCACAGTTAATTTGTTCTTGACGATTGTAAAGCGCAAGTCGTCTCATGAGATGTGGACCAAGCTTAAAGAAATATTTGGTGGCTCCATTTATCATAGGGTCGGTGGTATCTCCAAGGAGCTCTCTCTCCCTCACATCATGAAGAGTTCCAAGTTTCTTCCACCTCCGGTCGCGATATGATCTCAATTATTTCCACTTCACTTACATGTGACAAGTCACAAGGTAATGGCATGGTGAGTGGAAAAATCATATGTGATGATGGTAGTGTTTCTATTTACACCAATGATTCTTGTTCTATAAATGATAATGGTGTAGAGAGTTTGGACTTAAGCACTTCTTGCAACAATGATGATATATCCCCTTGTGTTGCTAGTCCTTGTATATCATCTAGAAATTATTTGAGTACTAGTGTATATGATATGCTTGATTTGCCTTGTTCCCATGAACAAAATGCTTCTATTTCCTCTAGTTGTTTATCTAACAATGTAGAGGAAATCAAACATTCTATAAAGCAAGACATGATCATGAATGAAGATTCAAGAATATCCTCATCTTCATCCTCTCGTGCTCACATGTGCCTTATGGCAAGAGGATCAAAGGTATCTCCTACTTTGGATCCCAATATATCTTCCAAAGATAATAGAAATGATAATGATGATAGTGATGATGACATTGATGAGGATACTAGTGCTCTCTTGCTTGAGTTGACCTTTTTGTGTACCTCTCTTCGTGGTAATAATAAGGACGTTACTTGTCTCAAACACGTTATGGACACCATAACTAAACAAACGGGAACCATAGAGGAGTTGGATTTCCAACTTGATGATGGGAGTCAGAGATTCAATCTCCTTAAGCAAGACCTTGCCGAGGAGAAGCACACTAATTGTCTCCTCACATAAAAAATTGAATCTTATGAGCTTGAAAAGGAAAATTCCATTAACGATTCTTGTGTTACTAACTCTACTTCTTGTGAAGCATCTACCCTAAAGGAGAACGTTGAGCTAAGATCTCAACTTGAGTTGCTAACTAACAAGTATAGGAATTTGGAAGAAAGTCATGAAAAGCTCTCTGGCTCTCACAACGATCTTCTAATCTCCCATAATGGGCTAAAGTTAGCTTGTGAGGCAAGTATTACCAAGGTAACATCTTGTGAGCCTCTTTTGGACATTAGCACAACTTCTACTCGAAATGTTATTTTGCCATGTGCTAGTCCTAGTAATACATCTAGCCATACTATTGATAAACCTTGTGTTGGATTACTTGCTTTGCCTTGTTGCTCTAACAATGAAGCTTCTACTTCCTCTAGTACTTGTATTTCAACTAACCATGTAGAGGAAATCAAAGAGCTCAAGGCCCAAGTCACTTCCTTGAGGAATGACTTGGAAAAGAGTCATGAAGGGAAATTCACACTCGATAATATTTTGAGTGTGCAAAAATCCCCTAATGATAAATGTGGACTTGGATTCAACTCCAATAACAAGAAAAAGTCCAAGATAAACAATAAAAAGGGCCAAAACCAAGTCAAGAATTCGACCAAGATTATTTGCTTCAAGTGCAAGGTTGAAGGACATCATGTAAGATCATGTCCTTTGAAGAAAAAGCACTTGAGTGAAAAGCAACAAGGGAAGCGGCCACAAGTACAAGGTCAAGCCCAAGTTGAAGTTAAGCCACTTCCGAAGAAGAATCAAGATAATGCTCCCCAAGCCAAGAAATTAATGAAGAAGAGAAAGGGGAGAACTTGTTGCTACATATGTCGTGTGAAGGGGCACTTTGCCTCTTCATGTTCAAACAATATCTTATCTAATCCTATCATTATTAATGATGATTATTCTCTTGGGAAGGATAAGGATGGCAATGTGTTTGCCAAGTTTGTTGGAACTCAAAAGTGGTGTCAAGAAAAGAACCATTTGGGTTGCCAAGCCTATTGTGACTAACCTCTTAGGACCCAACTTAGTTGGGGATCAACAAGCTCAAACTTGATCAATATGTGTTTCTGGAGGGCATTGGAGACTTGGCTAACTCATGAAGAATTAAGGGATCTTCATATATTATATTTGATCAAGCCAAATCATTAGGATTATCTTATCCCTATCTTATATCCAATGCGCCTCTTCGCGGTAACTTGTACTAAACTCATTTATATTGTAAGTTACTTGCCCCTTTACATGTTTTGGTTTTGTACCAAGTATGTGTTTGTATTTGGTGTTCCTCATGCTTGCTTATTTTGTGTATTCAAGTATGTCTAGGTGTTTGACACATCATTTACTCGTGTATTTCGTTTTGAGCCTCTAATGCATCTTGATGATATCTTATTTGGCTCTTTTCGAGTGGTTAATGGAACATCCCATTTTGGGGGAGTGACATGCCTCGCGCATCTCTCAAACCTTAAAATGTGTGTACATGAGTACTACCACTTAGTATTGATATTGCAAGCTTATCTAGTCACTATGTGGTGTGTCATACTCATGAGAAATTCAAATTCTAAATGTCCATTAATTCTCTCTAGTTGAGGTTGATTTGCCTCTTATTAAGAAAAAAAATGAATATCACATTATGGGGGAGTAATATGCTTCTTTTGCATATCACAATCCTAGGAAATGTGAACATATGAGGTAGTGCCACTTAGAGTTGATATTGTTGATTATCTTGTTTCTAGGTGGCATGTTGGCTCAAATAAGGTCCTATTTTTTTAGAATATTTTATTGCTCGTCTTTTCGGTCTTTGTTTGAGTAAGAAATTCTTGATGCGGTCTTCCTCAAATACACATCTCTATATCTTATTTGCGAGACCATTTGCTTCAAGTTATTATATCATTGCTTTGCATGATTGTGTGACTAGATTCAAGCTATCAAGAATCTCTATCTTTGCATAGTGCTTAATATTTTTATTCCTATTCTATGCTTTTTATTGTGAAGATTTATCTTTAATAGCCATGCAATATACCACCGAAATCAATTCCAATACACTCATTGTATTTGACAATTGATATACTTATGTGTGGTATCATTTGTGGATCATCTTCACCTTGGATTTCACCTCTTATTGCCTTATTTTATTTCCAAAAATTTGTTGTGTCTCCCATTGTCTTCCTTGGATTTTGAACATCTCTTTGATAATGTTTTTGATTATTATAAAATGTGTTTTAGTGGAAGACAAACCTTTTCTTCTCGGAACCTTGTGCCATTGTGAAAAGTGTTAAGGGTTTGGTTTATTTGTTGAAACCTTGCTCTTTTGGGAGTTTTTTATCTCATTCTTTCTTCTCTATTTTATTTACTTGAATGAGATAAATCCTTGAGTATTTTTGTTTTATTTCATATTTTTTCTCAATAGTTTTTGCTTAGTTCATTTTTTGAACTTCGTTGAACAAATCTTTTGTTGATTTGATTCTGTGATATAGTTTGGGCAACAAATGTGTTTTGTCACACCTTGTATGCCTTCTTGAATATTTTGGTGTTTTTCCAAATTATATCTTCTTTTGGATATTGAAAGTCTCCATGTGTTTGCTTTCTTTGATCCAATATATAGGTTATACTCCATCAAATCCTTAAACGGCTAAGATGTGCATGAAATTAAAATTTCATCTCTAAATATGTACATATTTTTATGGAGTGTGTCCTATGTGTTGTGGTTAGTCTAACCACTTTGGACCTAATAAGTTTGGGGACCAAGATGTACTTGAATGTTGTTTTAGGTACATTGGAGATGCAATGGATGCATGTCTCGTCTATAAGGAAAGTGTTGTCACCTCATGATAATTGGATCCAAGCTAGGATGATAGAAAAATTCTTATCTACTACATCATACCATTGCTATCTCAGTAACAAGTATCTTATTCATGCATACTATTCTTTCACCCAATCTCTTGTAGGTTGCATCTTGGCATGAATTTATCCGTTTGTAAATGTTGCGGTTCTTGCAAGGATCTTTGAAAGACTTCTTTATCCTTATTGCTTATGTGAGTAATTTGAGATGATGCATATAATGGGGAGTATATAAAATCATGTTCATGATTCACCAATTCCAAATATGCCTTCTAGCAATTTATTGCATATCAATTCCTCAAGGTACTCTCATGTGCAATATTGTTGAAATTGCTTTGAATCCTTCCTTTTGCTACTCTTTGCCTTTCTCAAAGTATCCCAACTAGCATTTGTTCCCTTAGTGTTAGTTGTGATGTTTTTGAGGTTTTTAATTTTTCTTTGGTGAAGTTCATTGATATACCATAAGAGAAAATAGAGCCATGGGCTATATATGCACTTAAGCTTGTCTTAATAAGTGTATTTATTTATATCTACTCCTTGTATCTTGTTTGTGTTCTAAATAATATAGAGGGAGTGAGGATTCCATGTTTGTGGATATTGTATTCAAATACAATAATTAAAATTTATGCACGAACCTCGGGGAGCTTCCTTATTTCATTTAGAGCACTATTTGTCCATTTGATTTTTTGGACCATTGGATTGCTTGCTTCATCCGTTGAAGTTTCTTCACCATTTTATCATTGTAGCAATCTTTGATCCTCAATATAGCTTGATTTCCTCCAAATATTTGTCATTGGATATGTGCATTTGATTTCACTCAAAATATTAGAAATGCACACCTTGGAGAGGAACTCATACTATATTGGCCTTCCATCTTTGTCATCCATTTTGGCACTTGTTGTCAATGGGGGAGAAGTTTAGAGGGTTTAAGGGAAATGGTTTTATACTTAAGATTGGTTTGTTCTAAAGTGTTTGCCTTTCATGCATTTCATCTTTATTATGTTTTGCATGGTTGCATATATAGTGTAAACTCTTCCAAAGTTTATTCTAGACAATGTATGCAATGAAATTCAAGTTCATCACACATGCATATATTGTGGGGGAGTTTGCTCTATATATGTTTGTTCTACTCACATCTCTTGCATTAGTTGTAGTTTGTGTAAGTAGAATCGGTTTTGATATGTGCTAGTAGCTTTGTGTTACTTGACCATATCAAATGCAACCTCTTGTACACAACTTATTCTCGGATAAGCTACGTACTTGTTTCTAATATTTATTATATAAACCCTCTTGTTGTGATTGTCATCAATTACCAAAATGGGGGAGATTGAAAGAGTAATTTCCCCTATGTGTGGTTTTGGTGATTAATGACAATCCTTATGGACTAATGTTTTCACTAAGTTTTATATGAAGGAATATTTCATAGGTCATGCTTGTAGTCTATGTGTTGGATTCAAGTATGGATGCCATGAAGATAAAGATATACCTTGAGTATTGGCATCAAGTTCATCGAGTTGAAGAGAAGAATATGATATGATCAAGATCTTGAGAGTGTGATCTCAATATAAGAATTCGAGATATGGCTCTAAGACGGTGTCATGATAGCCTCATTAGTTGAGCTATGATTAACTAAGATTTAGAGCATGTAATCAAATTAAGAGTTCTTTATGTACCTCAAGATATTGAGATGGAGCATGAGAAGATACATGGTTGACCTATACAAAGAGTGAAGAGTGATTTCAAGTTGGTCAACACATGAAGTATAAAGAATGTACCACATGGATCTTGTGGTATGGTAAGCCTTTTCAATTATGCATCATGAACTAACCCATTATATATGTGCATTTTCGTTTTCTATATGGGATAGGTATCTTTCCATGGGCATGCTACAGAAGTGAAGATATTATATAGCCCATGAGAGGATGACATCAAGTGGTGATCATCATCAAGGTTGAGAAGGGCAAGTTCAAGATAAGCATCTCGAGAAGATCATTTGCTTGAAGCTTGCCGTCCATATTGGTGATAATGTACATGTGAAGACATGTATTAATGAAGCTATACAATAGTGGTGTATGGGGGAGAAAATTAGGAGTCTTCACGAAGCAACAATTATCAAGTGATGCATTCCGTCTTGGATGGAGATTGAAGTGTTGTCATCAAGATCAAGCGGGATGTGCAAGGCAAAGGTATGGCCTTGCTAGGTTTTTCTTTTACCGGTCTCAAGGTGGTTGTTGGGAGACCGGGTTATAGGATACATAGCCGCACTATTAAGATGGGCTTTCGGTTGGGTAACTTGATCACATCGTCATAGGGAACTCAATCCTTTGCATTCTTTGCATCTTCCTATTTTGTTGCTAATTGGTGTTTCTCCATGTGAGGTTCTTGAGCTTGTTTCTAGCTCTTCAACAAGCCCAAGTTCATCGAAAACAGAATTCGTATGCATCTTCTATGGCGTTTTCGAGTTTGAAGGTTTTATCGGTTCTTCGTGTAGGGAGGCTTCTTACCTTTTTTTATTTGGTTCTATCCTTATTTGATGGACTATGATGTTTCTCTGCACCATCTTGTAGTGCTTATTGTCCTCATCAAAACAAGCCTAAGATCATCTAAATCAGAATCCGGACGCAAAAGTTATCGCCGTTTTCGTGTGTCCTGTTTGGTTCCAGCGGAATTCCGGCGGGAATTCCGGTGGACCGAGTCTGTGGCCGGAAATTCCGGCGACCGCCGGAAATTTCTGGCAAACCGCTGAAAAACTGTTCTGTATGCTGCTTCGGTTTGTACCGGAACTTTCGGTTTTGACCGGAAATTCCGGCGGCTGATCCGGCGGCGCCGGTTTCGTCGTCGGAACGTGTTCGCCCAGCGCATCTTGCTTCCAACGGTCATCCCCTTTGAAGGGGTATAAAAGGGGGGCTTCTTCCCCAAAGTTCTAAGGCTCTTGAGCACGTTTTTGACCTCCATTGTTGACCCCTTTGAGATTTCTTCCTCTCCCTTCCCTCCTATGATTCTTGCATCTTTTTGAGGGCTTTGGAAGAGGAGATCTAGATCTACAATCTTCACCAATCAAATCCTCCTCTAAGTGAGGGGAACCCATTGGATCTAGATCTTGGAGTCATTTGTTGGTTTCCACCATTGTTCTTCCTCTCTAATTCCTCCCTAGAACTTGTTGCTTTGTTGGGATTTGAGAGTGAAGGATTTGAGCACCCTTGGTGTTCTTGCTTTGCATTCTTGCATAAGTGTTGAGCTCTCCATTACGATTTGTTCGAGTGAGAGACCGTGAGCTTGTTACTCTTGGAGGGTGACCTCCTAGTTGGCTTGGCGGTTGGTGCCGTGGTGTTCTCTTCGTGGAAGATTGTGAAGAGACCTAGGCTTCTCCTTCGTAGAGCTTGTGAAGTGGTTGTGGAGCTTGCCATCTCCGGAGTGGAGGAAAAGCTAGCCATATGGAAAGGGCCTATTCCTTCGTGGGATAGACTCGGAGAAGAAGGTGAGCCTTTGTGGCGCGTGAGGAATCCTTCGTGAAACCTCACACCTCTCCAACGTGACGTAGCCCCCTTCCCAAAGGTGGTGAACACGGGAATACATCTTCATCTCCGCGTGCCTCGGTTATCTCTATATCCGAGCTTACTTTCCTTGTGATAGCCATCGAGCTTGAAGTACTTATATCTTGCTTATCACTTGTGGTATATTTATCTTGTGCTATCTTGCTTAGCTTAATTTGTTGTTGGTGCACTTAGTTGATCCTAGTGTATTTAAGTTTTGTGCTTGTAAAATAAACATTAGTTTAATTCCGTATTCTATCAAGCCAAAACCGTAATAGTTTTGAAATTGCCTATTCACCCCCTCTAGGCGACATCTCTATACTTTCAAGTAGTTCATGTGGCGTCTACACCAATAAGAGAGGAAGCTAATGATGTTGATCATGAAACTTCAGTTGAAGTAACTACGGAACCTCGCAGGTCAACAAGAACTCGTACCACTCCTGATTGGTATGATCCCGTTATGAGTGTCATGTTGGTGGACAACACCGATGACCCTGCGACATATGAGGAAGCGATGATGAGCCCAGATTCCAATAAATGGCAAGAAGCCACGAAATCCGAGATTGGATCCATGTACGAAAACCAAGTATGGACTTTGGTGGACTTACCGGATGGCCGGAAGGCTGTCGAGAACAAATGGATTTTCAAGAAAAAACAAATGCTGATGGTAATGTTATTGTCTATAAAGCTCGACTTGTCGCAAAAGGGTTTCGACAAATTCAAGGAGTTGACTACGATGAGACTTTCTCATCAGTAGCGAAGCTGAAGTCTGTGAGGATTTTATTAGCAATCGCTGCATATTATGATTATGAGATATGGCAGATGGATGTCAAAACGGCGTTCCTCAATGGAGACATTGATGAAGAGTTGTATATGGTACAACCCAAAGGTTTTGCCGATCCTAAAGATGCTAACAAGGTATGCAAAATTCAGCGGTCCATTTATGAAATGAAGCAAGCATCACAGAGTTGGAATCAACATTTTGATAAGGTGATCAAAAGTTTTGGTTTTATACAAACTTATGGAGAAGCTTGTATTTACAAGAAAGTGAGTGGGAGCTCTGTAGCATTCTTAATACTATATGTAGATGACATATTATTGATTGGGAATGATATAGACCTTCTTAATAGTGTCAAGGATTATTTGAATAATAGTTTTTCAATGAAAGATCTTGGCGAAGCAGCTTACATATTAGGCATAAATATTTATAGAGATAGACCGAGACGCCTAATATCATTGTCACAGAGTATATATTTGGACAAAGTTCTAAAGAGATTTGGAATGAAAGATAGCAAGAAAGGGTTCTTGACCATGTTCCCAATACGACCATGAGTAAAACTCAAAGTCCTGCAACGTCAGAAGATAGAGAAAGGATGAGTAAGACTCCCTATGCCTCAGCCATAGGATCTCTTATGTATGCCATGCTATATACTAGACCCGACATTGCATATGCTGTTAGTTTGACCAGCAGATATCAAAGTGATCCGGGAGTGGATCATTGGACATCGGTCAAAAACATCCTTAAGTACTTGAGAAGAACTAAGGATATGGTTCTTTCTTATGGAGGTGATGAACAGCTCGTTGTTAATGGTTACACCGATGCTAGTTGGAACACCGATCCGGATGATTCTAAATCTCAATATGGATACGTATTTACTTTGAATGGTGCAGCAGTTAGCTGGAGGAGTGCAAAGCAAAGCATTGTGGCGAGATCTTCAACTGAATCGGAATACGTAGCTGCTTCAGAGGCTTCACAAGAGGCAATATGGATGAAAGAGTTCATTACAGAGCTCGGTGTGGTTCCAAGTGCGCTGGACCCAATGTATATCTATTGTGATAACATGGGCAACATAGCCAATGCGCAAGAACCAAAGCCACACAAGAAGCTGAAGCACATCAAGCTACATTTTCACGCTATTCGAGAGCATGCCCAAGATAGTGACATAAAGATTTGCAAAGTACACACAGATCTGAATGTGGCGGATCCATTGACTAAACCTCTCCCGAGGGCAAAACATGACCAGCACCAAACCGCCATGGGTGTTTGGTATATTACCATGTAATCTAGATTAGTTGACTCTAGTGTAAGTGGGAGACTGTTGGGGATATGCCCTAGAGGCAATAATAAAAGTGGTTATTATTATATCTTTGTGTTTATGATAAATGTTTACATTCATGCTATAATAGTATTAACCGGAAACATTAATACTTGTGTGATTTGTAAACTGAATTAGAGTCCCTAGTAAAGCCTCTTTGTAATACTAGCTTGTTGGTTGATAGATGATCATGGTTTTCCGACCATGAACATTGAGATGTTATTAACAACAAAATAATATCATTAGGAGAATGGTATGATGGACATACTCCTATATATAAGCGTAGCATAAAGATCAAGTCATTTCAATAGTTTCTTTGCTATAAGCTTTCCGATACATATTAACCTAATTCCTTCGACCATGAGATCATGCTAATCACCATCACCGGAAGGATGCTTTGATGACATCAAACACCACACCGTAACTGGATGGCTATAAAGGTGGCATTAAGTGTTCGAAAAGTATGTGTTGAGGCACATGGATCAAGAGTGGGATTTGTCCATCCATATGCCGGATAGATATACTCTAGGCCCTCTCGGTGCAATGTCATCCAATTAGCTTGCAAGCACGTGACTGGCTCACAAGGGATCACATATCACGGGAACGAGAAAAGAGTACTTATCAGTAACGAGGTTGAACTTGATATGTAGAGATACCGACGATCAAACCTCGGATAAGTAAACTATCGCGAGACAAAGGGAAATTGGTATCGCATGTAAGTGGTTCATTCGATCGCAAAGTAATCGTAGAAATATGTGGGAGCCATATGAATTTCCAGATTCCTCTATTGGTTATTGATCGGAGAAGTGTCTCGGTCATGTCCGCATAATTCACGAACCGTAGGGAGACACACTTAAGGATTCAATGTTGTTTAGTAGATATGGAATGCAAGTAGGGAAACAGAATGTTGTTCGGAGTCTCGGATGGGATCCAGGATATCACGAGGAGATCCGGAATGGTCCATAGAATAAGATTCATATAAGGAAAGTCCGATTCCGGAGTTCGGGAATGATTTCGATGTTTTCATCGAAGAGGTTCTAGAAGGTTCTAGAAGGTTCACCGGACCGGAAGGGGAATGGTCCATGAATGTATCATGGGTAAGTGGAATGATTGGATCATGTCCTAGGTCACTTGGTTGGGCATTTGCGAGAGAGAATTAAAGCTCTAAATTGAAAGTCAAAAGGAAGGTTTAAAAAGTCAAACTGGAACAATAGTTTCCTAGTGGAAAAAGAAAAGAGTCCTTTCTTCTATCCAACTTGGGTTTGGTATGGATTCAAACTCCCCTCTCCCAAGGCTGCCCCTCCTCTCATAAATAGAGGGGGAGGGCTGCCCCAAAGAACACAACACTAGCCCTCCCCACCCCGTGCGCCACCGCTGCCCAGCACCACCGCTACCTGGCGCCGCCGACGGCCCGTCGCCGTCGCCCTAGCCGCCGCCGACACCACCTCCTCCTCTCCGGCCTTATAAACCTAGATCGCAGGAAACCCTAGATCCACCATAACTCGCACCGGCTTAGGCGAAGCCCTGCGGGATCTTCCCTCTACTTCCGACACCACGCCGTCGTGCTGCCGGAATCACGAGGGGAGAACTACAACCTCCACTGCCTGCTGGAACAAGGGAGAGGAAGGTCTTCATCGAGTACAGAACGTGTGACCAACTGTGGAAGCGCTGCCGGAACGCAGCGCCGGAAGGATCGTCTATGCGATCTTGAGATCAGCAAGTGTACGACTACATCACCCACGAGAATTTTCTCTCGTTAACCGCTTTGGAATCTTCGAGGGTGAGTATTCTTATCGACTCGTTGCTACAATCTAGTAGATAGATCTTGGCTTGTTTGAATGCATGCGGTAGAATTTTTTTGTTTTGCATTCTACGAACCCCTATAGTTGTCCAGTCATCCCCGCCTATACTCCTCAATGGAATTTGCCGAATTATTTCCACGTCGACGGGAAACAGGTTCGCCTGCAAAGCTTCCTCATTCCACATGTGTGTCTCAGGGTTTATCAATCACTACTAGAAATCCCCAGATTTCCGACGGTTAAACATATTATCCGGCCCCTCAGCTATTATGTTGATAACCGACGGTATCTGTAATGGCCGGCGGTTATAGTGAACCTCTCAGTTATGACCACTAATAATCGACGGTATAGTGAATTTACCGACGAGGCATACCCAACTCCCGGCTATTAGTGCAAATAGCCGATGGTGAAATTTAATATCCGACGGTCCAAATGTAACTCTCGGGTATGAGTGGAAATGGTCGATGGTATAAAAGTAACCCTCAGTTATAAGCGATAATATCCAAATGGAAAATAGTAATAACCGACCATTCACTTCCACTCTTAGTGATATTGTTTAGTGGCCAAGGATACATCTATAACTCTCGTCATAAGTGAACATATACGATGGAGAATAGTAATAACCGACAATTGACTTTGATAAATTCATCCAAATTTTACCAAACTTGCGAAATGAGGTAGTAGAATTAAATTGTGAAAGAAAAAGTTATTTGGCGGCTAAAATTTCACCCCTTCGCGCTGTTTGGCGCACTTTCCAGATAAACTTGTGCGGCCCACTAACTCGGTTAATCTCGAGCACTTGACCTGGTCTCCCCTATCTCTAGGTCTGCAACCTCCCAGTAAAAAATACCCTTCCGGTTCCGGCTCCTGCAGTCGCACAGATCGCCTCCTCTCCGACTTATCCGGACCTCCCCCTAGATCGTATGCTCCAATCCCTTCCATCCGCATCCTATCTCCTGGAGTCGCAGCCAGATCTGAGCAGCTGATCACCTTGCGTCGCCGGTGGATGTAGACTCGTTGCTCTTGCTTCCCAAGATGTAAGATCTCTCTGCCACTGTCCAGGCCCTCCTTGTGGTTGTGCACTCCGCAGTTCGTGAAGGTAGGTGCTGGGCCTAATTCTTCTGGTACTCGGTTGTAGTACAAGAAAGTGATTCACAAAGATTGGTGCTGAGCTCGATAGATCCTTTTTTTCTTGATTTGATTCACGAGCCTTTTTTTACTGACCAACTTGTTGTTTATAGACGATCGCATCTTGAGCTGGTTCAAGCTAGATGGTTCTGAACCACTACTACGAAAGCAGCTGAAAGGTTCTTTTCCTCTATTTCCTCATAATATTTGTTTTGTTCCGTACATGGAATTGGTCGTGATGATCTGATGCCAAATTGATTGACTCTTTTTCCCCATCTAAAATACGTGTGACTGTACCGCATGTAAAATATAGCCCCTCTTCTATGCCATTTGTTATAAAATTAGTCCTTCACTGAAGATCTATGATCTGGTGCTTCTGTTCTTATTACAATTCAGAACAAATTTGTCTGGACAATTTCCTAGCGAAATTGCTCTTAATTACTATTGTTTCTTTGTGTTTTCTGCATGACGTTAACTTATCTAAACAACATATCCATGACTATTCAGAAGTGTGTAACTAATATTTCAAGCTCAAATAGATCTGCATACTATGGAAATAACCTGATCCATTTCTGCATTGTTCTTATTTTTGGTACCATGTTGACTTGTTGAGATGACTGTGTACCATTTCTGCATTGTATTTACACGGACATTGTTATGATTGAGATGATTGAAGATGTTGATTCATTCATGGTCCCTTTGTCACAGGTTATGTATGAAACGATGAACGGGAAGTCATGCAGTCGTTTTGGATGTATTAACAGGAAACTGAAATAATATGGCAGGTTAGGGACGAAGCCTGTCAATAGATTCAGTGGGTAAATCAAGAGAGAGACAAATAGTAAACATTACTCAAAGATTAGTTCAACACAGATTCTTAATACACAGTAATAAAATTAATTACTTCCAAGCATATAGACGACATTAAAAGACGTGTACTAAGTTAGTACTTCCATAAGTGCAATTTTCAGAAGTGCTAGTACATAGGCATTTGTCATATCTTTTTAGCCATTGTACAATTATTTACTTTTGCTTAGTTAACCTCTTGTATTTTCTTCTTTGTGAAAACTTTTGCGGACGCTGCATGAGAAATTAAAGAGAATTGCTAGAAATTGTTCTCTGGTAATGTGGTCCTTAGTAAGTTCTAGCATACTTAGAGTGATTAGTTAAAACACAGCAAGTAGAATTACATGACTGGCATTATGGGTCTTTATCCACATCTATGGTCAAGTAGTGGAGTAAACTACTATGTATTACACCAATATACTTATTATGCACTTGTGAGTTCATAGTTCCAACACTAAGATTTGCTTAGTTATATGTCCCCATGTGGATAATGCCAATGCAATTAAGTCAGTCTCTGTAGCTCAATTAAGTTTCATCCATTACATTATTTTTCATATCGCTTACAACTAGTCTTATCATTTATTAGGGAGTTGGAAGTAATACTTGAGGAATCACAAGCGTGAAACTGATCATGATATCAACGACGATGAGCATGTCACCTATGGCAACATAGTAGATTTTCTATATGGCAAGGATGATGATGGCTATGGCGATGAGTGTTATCATCTATATGGCGATGGGCTGTGATGATATCTATGGCTGGTGAGGATTGGTGATGAATCTAATGACCTTCTTATTCAACAAAGTGAAGTTCTGGAGTTTGGACAATTTAGCTTATGCAAAATGTTTGGATCATTGTAACTTAGTTACTATTTTGTTTTGCACGACACTTCATAGATGGATAGTATACACTATGAGGTTATGCTAAAAATAATACATTTTCTTTGGTCATGTGCGTGCTTCCTGTAACTATGAGATATTTTTGAAATGTCAATATTATGAAATGTTGCCTTCATGAATCCCATTTCCTTGTCTTGAAATACCCCTCCCTGAAAGCAATCCATGAGGTTTGAGTGTGTGACTAAATCGTGATGGTGTGGCAGACGGTTGGAAAATTTTGACCTCCAAACCATTATATATAGTAAATGATGGGTGTACAAACAGGCAGTAATCTTACTGAACGACTGTTTAGATCTCCTCTTAGTTATAACTACACTGACGGTTTAAACTTGCCGTCAGCTACTATGAAAACCGACGGGGGCAAGAACTGTTGGAAAATTAATACCCGAGGGGGACCGTCGGCTATAAGTGTTCACGGGCTACTCTAGGGTTCGTTGGTGATCAAATAATTTCCGATGGCTCACCGTCAGTTTCTTACTGTCGGCCAAGACATAACTGATCGTACCGTTGGTTATGTGAGTAATGGCCGACCGAGCATAGCTAATCTTATCCAACGGTGAACTAAAATATCCGACGGTAATTTGACCCTCGGCTAAAATGGGATATCTAGTAGTGGTGATGCATAACAATGACTGATGGGACTATACAACTCGTTGTTAAATTCGAAAACTGACAGTGTGGGTGACCTCTCAAATATATTAATCCCCGATGGGACAATGCACAGTCAATTACAGTGAAAACTGACGGGATCTAGCAATCGTCAGAAGGTAAACATCCGACATGAAACCGTCGGTTGTAGGTCTCGCCGAGAGGTGGCAGAGAGGCTGGTGGACTGAACATGACCGAGGGCACCCCGTCAGATTATCCCTGTGAGAAAACTAATTAACCGACAGTACCGTCGGCTACATGAGTAATGGCCGACCGAGCAAGGCCGACGGGACATAACCGACGGTGTACCGTCGGATTTAAGATTATCCCATGGTAAACAAAAATAACCGACGGTATTGTCACCCTCGGATAAAAGGTGATATCTAGTAGTGAATTCACTTACGAAATCCGAAGTGCTCTCATCTTTCCTCCCAAGAGGTATCATATGATGTGCACACGACATCCAATTATCATTCCAAATCAAAATCAAACTTCCTGAGTGAATTCTCTTTATGATTCCGGTCTGCAACGCCTCCACGCCTGCAATGATTGAGCGCCAAGTGCGAGAGGCCATCCTGGACACAGTTGCCAGCATGAAATCTTTATCATGGAAGTACCTACTCCGCAAGACTTGGGCACACAAAAGAATCTCGGGCAGCCATTAATTTTCATCCTTGCTTCCCTAAAAGGGACAAGTTAAAAAGTTAGAAATCACGGAAGCCCATTCCTCCTCTTCCTTTTGGTACGGACATCTTGTCCCAAGAGAGCAATGCATTGACCTCTTATCTAGGTTACCACTCCATCAAAATTTAGAGGCCAAGGATGCAAATTTCTGAAGTAGCTTTGTGAGATAGATTTGAGCCTAGTAGTAGGCATGCCATAAATTTCAGTCATGGCAAAAAAAAGACACAAATTTCAGTGAGCTTTTTTTGAACAATTTTAGGGATCGTTTGATTCAAAGAAATCGCATTGGAATTTTGATCCTTAGGAATTTTTTCTATGCGCATTATTTGATTCATAGGATTTGACCCTTAGATTTTTTTTTTCATAATTACACTATGTTTTGGAGGAAACTTTTCATTCAGCTCAACCTCATGTTACGATTCCTTTGTTTTTCCCGTGAATCAAACACTTCTTTAAGAAAAATTCAAGTTGGCTCCAAATTCTGTAGGATTCAACTAGACATGATATTTTAATTCTGTGTTTTTTTTTCTTATTCTTACGTGTTTCCTATCCCGCGAATCAAACAAGCCCTTAATGAATTGAGTTTGAATTAGTTTTCCATATAAAAATGTTTGCTATTAGTTCTTTTAGACAACTGGCAAATCAACTTTGCGACATCAAAAGAGAAAGGCTAGAAAAGGAATATATAGAACAATAACCTTTTTAAAGCGTATCAGCCGACCCGGCTTACGAATTTATACCAACTATCAAGGAATTAATAAAGTTTTGGATGGAATTGAAATTGCTATTCTTTCTACTTTTTTGCTCGACAAAATGGTTACAAGGATAACGTGCTCGTCAAAAGATATGCGGAGTCTAGCATGGCAATCCTAGATTGAAGTGATATACTTCTTCCGTCCCGGAAAAAATAACATACCTGATTTTGTCGTTTTAGTCCTCAATAAAATGAATTTCACGTCATGATTTTCCATGCTTCTAAGATAGAACATTGACTATGTTCATGAATTTTTTAAATTCTTTTAAAACATTTAAATATGATTTTAAAATTTAAAATGAAGGAAGCACCGTAACTTGGGAACACTTTCCGTGTAATTTATGAGTTATAATTTAAGCTTTTCTATAAGTACGGCCACACAATGCTCTATAATATGATTTTTTTGTGTACACCATTTCAATTTAGTTTATAAAATCGAGTCAACTAATTTAAGACATAGGAAGTATTTATTCAAAAAATTCATTTATTTATTTTGGATAAATTTGTTACTCCCTATATTAGCTGACTCAAGTTTTTCTAGATACGGGTAGATCTAGCATTAAAATTTAACTAGATAAATTTGCATTTCGATGAATCTAAATCAATTAATATGGGTTGGAGAAAGTAAATTTTTGCGTAGAGCTAATAATAACATCGAGGGTATACAAACTTGTCCCGTGAGAGCAAATTAGTACACAAACTTACAATTTGTGGTGAACTGGTCCATATACGTGTGGGACGGGTGCAAATTCGTCCACACTCGTTCAGAGGGTGACAAGTGCCACTGTTTGCTTTTATAAAAAGCACCTTGTATGTTTCTTTTTTGAAGTTGTGTCCTTTCCGTATGTTCCCCAATTGATCTAAACTTGCTTCGGTGCTCGACGAGCTGAGCATCCCCAGTCTGTCGTGCATCTAGGCCTCGGTATCTTCCACCAGCACGGGCGTAGGTACGGGCTCTATGGCAAGGGCAAGCATGGCAAGAGAGGCCGGCCTTGCCAATATGGTGTTTGCCACCGATAGCCTGGCCGCCGGTCTGAGGAGGCGTGGCTATTCTCCCATTGGCCTCTGTCGCGCCAACGAGCGCCGACTTGCAATTGGTCCATGTCTGATCCTTGAGCCCGAGCAGCTGCATGAACTGTAGCGCCGATAGGGAGATCACTGTTAGAAATAGCTAACTTGTATTCCTCTGGAGGCCAAAGGCCACAATATATAGTATAGGTACAAGTGCAAATATGCAGGAAGCCCTCTAACACATGAGGAAACTACAATATATAAATATATACATCTAACACCCCCCTCAAACTCATGGTGGATCCACAACACTAAGTTTGGAGAGTAAGAAATCATGCTGCGCTCTGGTCTGTGCCTTCATAAAAAAATCTGCCAACTGTAAGTCTGAAGGCACATACTGAAGTGCAACAACCTGAGCCTGCACCTGAGCACGTGTATACAAAGCATCAACACCAATATGCTTGGTAAGCTCATGCTTGACCGGATCACGTGCAACACTAATAGCACCTATACTGTCAGACAAAACCAAAGTGGGTGTAGTAATAGAGACCCCAAAATCCGCAAGTAACCATCGTACCCAGGTCACCTCAGCAGTCAACAAGGCCATAGCACGCAACTTAGCCTCAACACTCGAATAGGAAACCGCTGTCTGTTTCTTCGTCTTCCAAGCAATGAGCGAACCACCAAGAAACACACAGTAAGCAGAAAGTGAACGGCGATCCGAAGAATCACTCGCCCACGTAGCGTCCGAATATCACTGGAGCTGGAGGGGGTTGGAACGAGGAAAGAAAAGGCGACGAGTGATTGTACCACGAAGATAACAAAGAACACGGAGAAGATGACTATAGTGAACAGTGGTAGGAGCAGAAACAAACTGACTCAGAATATGAACAGGATAAGAGATGTCAGGACGAGTGACAGCGAGATAAACAAGACTCCCAACAAGATAACCATAACGCGTCGGATCAGGAAGAGGAACACCATCAGTAGGTTGAAGCTTAACATTAAGCTCCATAGGGGTCTCAACAGTGCGCTCATCCCCAAGAGCAGCACGAGCAAAAGATCCTGAATATACTTTTCCTGAGAGATGTAAAAGCCATCAGAAGTGGAGAAAACCTCAATCCCAAGAAAGTATCGGAGAGGACCAAGATCAGTCATAAGAAACTGATCACGAAGACGAGCCTTAACAAAGGCGATATACTCAGAATCATCACCAGTAATGATCATATCATCAACATAGAGAAGAAGAAGAGTGCGGCCACGAGGAGAAGTGTGAACAAACAACGCTGGATCATGATCACTAGGGGAGAAACCAGCAGCAGTCACTACAGAAGCAAAGCTCTCAAACCAGACACAAGGGGCTTGTTTGAGGCCATAAAGAGAACGTCGGAGACAACAAACCATCCCCTCGAGAACAGAATACCCAGGAGGAGGCTGCATATAAACCTCCTCACCCAACTCACCATTGAGAAATGCGTTCTGAACATCAAGCTGGGACACAGACCAGTGACGAACAGAAGAAACAACAAGAAGAGTACGCACAGTGGTCATATGAGCCACAGGAGAAAAGGTCTCATCATAGTCACGACCATGCTCCTGCTGAAAACCACGAGCGACAAGACGCGCTTTATAGCGCTCAAGAGATCCATCAGAGCGGGTCTTAATATTATAGACCCACTTACACGTGATAGGACGAACACCGGGAGGGGGAGAAACAAGATCCCAGGTGCCAGTGCGCTCAAGCGCAACAATCTCCTCAGCCATGGCCAGCTGCCATTCAGGATGATGCTCAACATCCCGATAAGAAGTCGGCTCGGAGGCAACAGAAAGATCATACTGACTAGGAGAGTAACAGTTGGGGGCACGACGCTGACGAACATGACGAGTAGAGGGAAGCTCATCAGAGGAAGACGACTCAGGAGGCGACGATGAAGAAGAAGGAATAGCAGAGGAAGACTCCGGAGAACGAGGAGAACTAGGAGAACTAGACGGAGCAGAGGAGGACGGTGTCGAAGAAGATACATCAGAGGGAGGAGATCCTGAAGAAGACACAATAGGAGTGGAAGGAGGTGTGTCAGGAAAGAGAAGAAAAGATATATCTTCCACCGGGTAGGTACCAGCGGTGGGACAAGGATAGAAAGGACGCATCTCATCAAAAGTAACATCACGAGAGATACGCATCCGACGACCAACGGGGTCCCAACATCGATAGCCCTTATGCTCATCACTGTATCCAAGGAAGACACACTCAATAGACTGAGCGGTCAGTTTGGTGCATTCGCGAGGAGCAAGGAGAACATAGCAAACACAACCAAACAAGCGAAGCATGGAGTAGTCTGGAGACTGTCCAGACAGGCGCTCAAGAGGGATTGTTGGAGATATGCCCTAGAGGCAATAATAAATGTAGTTATTATTATATCTTTGTGTTTATGATAAATGTTTACATTCATGCTATAATAGTATTAACAAGGAAACATTAATACTTATGTGATCTGTAAACTAAATTAGAGTCCCTAGTAAAGCCTCTTTATAATACTAGCTTGTTGGTTAATAAATGATTGTGGTTTCCCTATCATGAACATTGAGATGTTATTAACAACAAGATCATATCGTTAGGAGAATGGTATGATAGACATACTCCTATAGATAAGCGTAGCATAAAGATCAAGTCATTTTAATAGTTTAATTGTTATATGCTTTCTGATACATAGTAACCTAATTCCTTCGACCATGAGATCATGCATATCACCATCACCGGAAGGATGCTTTGATGACATCAAACACCACACCGTAACTGGATGGCTATAAAGGTGGCATTAAGTGTTCGGAAAGTATGTGTTGAGGCACATGGATCAAGAGTGGGATTTGTCCATCCATATGACAGATAGATATACTCTAGGCCCTCTCGGTGCAATGTCATCCAATTAGCTTGCAAGCATGTGACTGGCTCACAAGGGATCACATATCACGGGAACGAGAAAAGAGTACTTATCGGTAACGAGGTTGAACTTGATATGTAGAGATACCGACGATCAAACCTCGGATAAGTAAACTATCGCGAGACAAAGGGAAATTGGTATCGCATGTAAGTGGTTCATTCGATCGCAAAGTAATCGTAGAAATATGTGGGAGCCATATGAATTTCCAGATTCCTCTATTGGTTATTGATCGGAGAAGTGTCTCGGTCATGTCCGCATAATTCACGAACCGTAGGGAGACACACTTAAGGATTCAATGTTGTTGAGTAGTTATGGAATGATGAGTAAGATATCGAATGTTGTTTCGAGGAGATCCAGAATGGTCCGGAGAATAAGATTCATATAAGGAAAGTCCTGTTTCGGGGTTGGAGAATGGTTATGGTGTTATCATCGGGAATGTTCTAGAAGGTTCCGGAATGTCCGGCACTCCGGAGGGGAAGGGTACATGAATGTGTCATAACAAGTTGGAATGGTTGCATCATGTACTAGGTGTCATCGCTGAACAAAATAAAGGGATAAATCAAATCCTAGTTTGAAAAGTCAAACGCCGATTTGAAAAGTCAAACGGCTATTTTGTTTGGTGGAGGGAGAGTAGGAAACCTACTTGGGGAGGAAGTCCCTCTCCCTCCACCGCCGGCCTTGGAAGCCGAGTTGGGGAGGGACTCCCCTCCCCTTGGCCGGCCCCCTCCACCTATATAAGGAGGGGCAGGGCTGCCCCTCCAAGCACACAACTTGACCCCTGCAAACCCTAGCTCCAAGCCACCGGCGCCGCCACCTCCTGCTGCCGCCGCCTAGGGCTAAACCCTAGCCACCGAGTTGGGGCATCCCCTTGCCCTAGCCGCCGGTCTAGCCTCTCCTACTTGGTGCGTCTAAACCCTAGATCACCGAGGCCTCTCTTATAGTCCACCATACTCGCTCCGGCTTAAGGCGAAGCCCTGCGAGATCTCCCCTCTACTTCCGGTACCATGCCGTCGTGCTGCCGGAATCGCGAGGAGAGTGCTACAACCTCCGCTGCCTGCTGGAACAAGGGAGAGGAAGGTTTTCGTCGAGTACCGAACGTGTGACCGACTGCGGAAGCGTTGCCGGAACGCAGCGCCGGAAGGATCATCTACGCGATCTTGAGATCGGGAAGAGTACGACTACATCATCCACGAGAATCCGCTCTCGTTAAACACTTTGGAATATTCGAGGGTGAGTTATTCTATCGACTCGTTGCTACAATCTAGTAGATAGATCTTGGCTTGTTTGTTTGTATGCGGTAGAATTTTTTTGTTTTCCATGCTACGAACCCCTACAGGGATACCACCCTGCAGAGCGGCAGAAGGCTAAATATTGATGAGATAAGCCGACGTAGCGACAGCCTTAGCCCAGAAATACGGCAGAAGAGAAGAAGCAATCATCATGGCACGAGTGGTCTCAAGAAGATGGCGATGCTTACGCTCAGCAATGCCATTCTAATCATGTGCGCCAGGACAGAAGAACTGAGCAAGGGTTCTGCTCAGCAAGAACACCTCACAACATCTGGGAGATATACTCACCAGCAGAATTAGCACGAAACACACGAATGGGGGTAGAATATTGAGTGCGGACCATGGCCGCAAAACGCTGATATATGGAGAGAACTTCACTACGAGAGCGCATAAAATACAACAAAGTGTACCGAGAAAATCATCTATGAATAAAATATAGTAGCGATGGCCCCCTTTCGAAGCGAAAGGAGCCGGACCCCAAACATCGGAATGAACTAAATCAAAAGGTCGCTGAGATACAGACGTGCTAGTAGGATAGGGAAGCTGAATCTGTTTGCCCAACCTACAGCCCTGACAATATAAAGACCCATCTCCTGAGACAGACCCCATAAGACCACGATGATCTAATAACGATAGGCGAGAGTCACAAAGGTGACCAAGACGATAATGCCACTGCTGAAAAGAGCTGGTAGCAGAGGCGACGACCGGAGAAGAACTGGCGGATGAAATGGCAGCGGAAGGAACACGAAGCCAGTCTAACTCCCAAAGTTCGGGAGAGTCACGGCTGCGAGGGCCAGCTCCAACCAGGGCCTGAGTGCGACGGTCCTGGACAACACAAGAATCAGCATAAAAAATGACGCAACAACCAGAGTCAGTAAGCTGGCTAGCAGAGAACAGATTCATCTTAAGACGAGGAACATGAGAAATATCAGGGACAAAAAAAGAAGAAGTAGAAAGAGTGCCCCTACTAGAAACAGGAAGAGAGGTACCATCGGCCGTGAGAACACGGATAGGAGAAGTGAGAGAATGAATAGCAGACAGAAGAGAAGACTCAGAGGACATGTGAAAAGAAGCTCCAGAATCCAGATACCACGGGACATACATGACTGTGTAGAAGGTGGTGGTCGCGCAGTGCCTAAAGAATCAGTCACAGAACCAACAGTGCCTGTCGAAGAAGAGCCTGTAGCAGCAAGCAGACCGCGAAGACTCCTGATAATGTCCTGATCGGAGAGAGCAACTGCTGAAGATCCGGAAGGAGCCGACTGCCCACGCGCCTGGTGCTGCTGACGTAAACTGGGATCCCGTGTATAACAGGTGGCCCAAGTGTGGCCATCCTTGTTATAGTAAGAGAAGTGACGAAGAGAACCACGACGACCCTGACCATGAGCCTGCTGGTGCTGAATCTGACCTTGAGACTGCTGGTGCTGACTCTGACCCTGACCTGGAGGAGTGGGTAGTATCGGCGGTGGCACAGAGGACCGCAGCTGAGTTGAGGGAGCAGACGACATAGGAGGACCATGAGTAGAAAGCACAGATGGAACCGCAAGAAGACCAGCACCACGAAGACGGGTCTCCTCAGCCCGAAACTCAGACAACACCTCAGAGAGCGGAACACGACCACGAGCATTCAGCTGAGCACGCCGGGGCTCAAACTCCTGGCGGAGCCGAGACAGAAACTCATAGATGCGGTGAAACTCCAAATCCGAGCGCACAATCTGGCAACACGAGCATGTGCCACAAACAGCAGTACAAAGAGAATCAAGCTGACGCCAGATAGCAGCACTCTGAGTATAGAACTCATCAATAGTGGAATCACCCTGCTGAAGAGCATGCTCCTGGCGAACCACAAACAGGTAAAGAGCATCCCCAGACGGCTGATAGCGCTGACGAAGATGTGCCCATTAAGCGACAACAGTAGGGAGACTCATGAACTCAGCAGCATACTGGGGCAGAACACTGGAGGTGAGAACAGCAGTAGCACGAGCATCCTCATCGACCCACTGAGTGTAGACAGTCAGAGCGTGGCGATAGGCCTCGAGATCAGAAGAGTACTGCTTGAACTTCAGGTCATAAGCAGCAACAGCACTATCATCGGCACTCTGAGCAGTATCCTTGGCCTCCTGAGAAGCATCAGCGCCGAGAACAATCGGTGTCGGCGGAAGAGGAGCCACAGGAGCAGGAGGCACGGCGGACAGGAGACCTCGCCGGAGAGCACACCCAAAGACGGAGACCGCGCATGTGAACGCGCATAAAGGCCACGAAATCAGGGTAATTTGCGCCATCGAAGATCACCGGGCAGCGAGGAATCGCAATATAGCCCGATGCAGAAGACATCTCTCTCACTTTTTTTGGAACAGATCTGGTCAACCCCGCCGCAGGCAGATGCTGGCCGAAATCCGGCGTAATTCCGGCAAACCGGGACGAGGGACGGTGCCTAAGGGCCGGGGGAGGCCAATTCCGGTCGCCGGGGATCGATTCCCGACAGCGATCTGGCGAGCTGGCAAGTGAAACGAGGCCGGAAGGTCAACGCAGTAGGGACCAGAGACCGAGGGCGGGAGGCGGCGGGTGGTGACCGATCTGGCGAGAGGCAGGTGTCCCACGCGTGGAGAAGATCGCGCAGGAGAGGTCGTTGGCGCGTCGCGTGAACCGAGGCCGTGCATGGAGGTGGACGTGTCTCGCGCGTGGTCTACCGAGGTGGTTTGTCGGCGCGTGGAGGAGCGCGTGGAGGTGGCCCGCGTCCCGCGCGTGGAGGTTGAGACGGCCCGCGCGTGGGCCTCGATCGATTCCTGTCCCAGGCGTGGAGGCGGTGGGTGGCGACCGATCTGGCGAGAGGCAGGTCCTGCGCGTGAAGAAGTCAGATCGATCTGGAGAGTACACGGGATACACGGGATCTGGATCGAAAGAATACCGATCTAAGAAACCGATCTGGTGACGAACTGAATAGGCGACGACCGATCTGGAGGGAGAGACCGATCTTAAGGGCACCCAGACAGGCGGCAACGACGGCAAGGCCGTCGGCGACAGGGACGGTGGCGGCTGTAGCGACGAAGTTGCGAGTAGGAGAAGACTAACGTGGCTCTGATACCATGTTAGAAATAGGCAACGTGTATTCCTCTAGGGTCCAAAGGCCACAATATATAGTACAGGTACAAGTACAAATATGCAGGAAACCTCCTAACACATGGAAAAACTACAATACACAAATATATAAATCTAACAATCACCACATACATGCACACCGTGGCTGGAGAGCTTGCTGGGGTGAAGGCGTCCTCACACGCGGCGGTGGTTTGGCGCGCATAAACCTGTCTGCCTCCTTCGGCGCCATACCTCAATGGAGATGACCTCCTAGTGCTCCATGAGCCTCCGCACCAGCCGCTCGAAAGATGTCAACGCGCTCTTGCTTATGCTGCTCGGTGCGCCATCTCGGGCTCCCGCTGACAACGGGCGAGAACCATGCCTGCACTCTGACGCCGGGATAGTGGCCACCAGGATGGCACGCCTGTTCAAGATGTCGCGGCTCTGGGACCACTCTTCTGTTGATAGAGATGACTCGCTCAGCTCTCAAATGCACATAGGAACAAGGAGATTTTGGGTGTCGTCTGCCTCACACAGCACGAGCTTTTCTTCTCTCTATATATCTGCCTCCCTGCCAAACAGACATGCTTACAGATTCTTTAAATAGCACACACGCACACGCGTTTAGATGTAAAATGCTAGAGAAAGCATGTCTTCTCTTAGCTCTCCACATCATTTAGAGAAGACACAATATATAACTTATACAATGCATTATCTCTTATTGCTATCTCTAGCAATTAATAGAATTAACTATTTTTAGTAAAAAAGTGGTTGACTAAGAGAAGACATATGGTACAATGTAGAAAAATAGTCTTCTCTTATTGCTAAGAGATCATCCCTTAGCTAAGGGAAGACAACCCTCTCTCTCTTGTTTCTCTCTCCTTCAACTAAGAAAAATCTAACGTGGCGAGTATAAGGGAAAGCTGATATCACCGCATTAGGTGACACGCTCTCCGGCCACTAACAACACGTCTGTACGCACTTAGCTATGCACTCCACCACTAAGAGCTGGCCCGATCTCTCCTAGAATCACTCTAACAGAACCTGACCTGGTCACTCATGCACACATGCAGCTAACATGACCAACACGCTCAGCAGCCTCTCTCGCCACCATCGGCATCTCGCCTAACTCTCCGCATCACACGGCAGAGCAGCATCTCACCATGCGTGCAGCCTGAAACCAACTACATGATCTCAACTAACTAAATGCAAAACGTAAACAGATATGCAGATAACTAAATCAAGACTAGTGCTAACATCCGACGGCACTAGCTCGGCTCCGCGTCTGATGCCATCTCGAACAGCCATATCGGCCTGGATCATGAGTGCGTGTTTACCGCCATGGCATGAACTCTCTGCTTGCGCGCTCGCACCAACATGTGATGCCGAGATAGCACAAGTGCACCACAGCAGAGATTAGCTACTGCTCTATATTTCCACCGTGTCCGCGCTGACCTCACGGATGAGCGTGATCCGCACTGGTCGCTGCTCCACCTGCGGTGGCTCACGTGGTGGTCGTCGTCGTTGGCTCGTTGCCCGGCGAGACCTTCTTCGTTTATCGCTCGATCAAATCAATCTTGAGAAATTAGTGACGAGCGGAGAGGGATCAGATCATAACTGCTGTTGCAGCAGCAAACACCATCCCATATGCACAAGAACCACAACTAGCGCAACAGCTAGAGAAGAGCCCGCAATACCACATCAACTTCCCGGGTCGGGACCGAGCTGGTGGAACAGGAGGAACCCGATGGACCATCATGTTTGGGTTTGGAGGATGAAATCAATGGTGGGCAAATGTTTCGACCTCTCGTGCTCCTGGTGCTCCTCGCGGCCATGTCGCCGAGGACATAACGGCGACAGAATCCAGCTGGCGAGATTTGAAAACGAAAAATATTTAAGAGTTTTTTCGTAAAATAAGCAGCGACATGTGTAAGCACTGCTAGGACGATTTGGACTATTTTTGCACCACAATCACAACTTAGTGGACCAGTTTATCACTGTTTGCAAATTTGTGTAGGAGTTTGCACGTAACGGACAAGTTTATGTATGACCTGTTAGATTGATCTCAACGTGACAGAGCCCAACGGCCTGTCACGCCCCTATCCGCGCCCTGATCGGGGACGCTCAACCCTATCTGGTAGGTGGGCCCCTGTCGTCGCGCTATATAAAGTGGTAGGAGGACCGACAGCACGGATCACGAGGATCGCCGTTGTGCCAATCACCCCACCTACACCCCTACCGATCTAGGGTTAGCGTGAGCCGACGGGAAGCGCCGCCACCACCGCATACCCACGCCGTCGACCCTTTCCCATGGCTAATGACGGCGGATCTAGCTCTTGGACTAGCTCCGGCATCCCCTCTGGCCCGTGCTTGTCGAGCCAGGGCGCAGGTAGTGTCTCTCCTCTCCGATCTCTCTCTCTCCCTCTCAGGTCTACGAGTTCGAATCTTATAGTGCATCTATCAAGGTTAGACTAGACCTAACAATGGTATCAGAGCATCTTAGATGCTAGTTTTCTTTCGGTAGAAAAGAAAAGAACAAAAAGTAAAACCATAGATCTAAAGTGCGCCTGCCCCTCTGGCCGCGACGTTCCTCTCTATCTCGACGCGCATCGGCATGCCGAGGCGTCGAAAGAAGAACACACCCTCTTCGGAGGGCAAAGAAAATCAAAGCAAATAATAGAAACCCCTAGTTTTCCCCAGATCCCACCCCGAATCAAGCAAAGTAGATCAAAAAGTTGAACCCCAATCCTATTTTCTCCCAGATCCCGCATGCAAATCCCCACCCAAAAGAAAACCACAAAAGAAATACCCAAAACAATACCGGCCGCCGCCGTGCGCTGGCAAAGTAGCTCCACCACTGTGCTGCTTGACGGGCGTGCGCCCACCCTCTGGTGGACGCACCGCCGCCAAGGGGGGCAGAAGGGGGGCAGCGGCTCCGCCGCTCGTCGCCGTCTCTCCTCTCTACCTCGTCGTTACGCAGGGTGGGGGGGAGGGTGGACAGAGGAGAAGGAGAAGGGGGGTGGCGGCGTAGGAAAGGGAGGGGACCGTCGCCGACGTAGTCGCCGGACGGACGGCCACCTTGCCTCCCCAGCGCCGCCAGAGAGAAAGCCGCCGGGGCAACCGCTGCTCACTGAGCGCGGGGCTAGGCGCCACCGCTGCTGTGGGCAGAAGGGTGCGTGGGAGGAAGGGGCTCGCCGCCGACAACGCTACCAGGTGGCGCAGCCGCCTCGCCATTCCCCACAGCGCCGCCAGAGAGCAGGGCAGTGGCGGGTGGCTTGCGGGGTGGAGGGGGGCGAATGTGGGCTAGGGTTCTCCAGGGGCGCGGGCGGGCGCTTTTGTCCCCGCGAGGCGCGCGAGGAGCCGTCCGATCTAAGGTAAATCAGACGGGCGGTCAGGATCCTGGCGGGCCAAGCAGGCCAAGCGGCCGGGCCACACGGCGCTGGCGGGATACGGCTGGTCCGCTAGCGAGCGAGCGAGCGTGCTCTGCTGCACGTGGGCGGCGTTTTGGCTAGCGAGCGCGCGGGCAGGCCGTGGCAGGCTGCTAGTGGGCAGAGTTGGCGGGCCAGTCCGCGTGCAGCTGGCCGCTCTAGCGAGCGCACACACGCGGCAGATAAATGCCGGGCCGCTGCGCCACGCTGGGCCACATAATAGTTTATGTTTTATTTTTTTATTTTTACAGAGGCTATGTTTGATGTTTTTTATCAATTTTTTGATAGTTTTTTGCACAGATTTCTCTAGTCAATTTATTTCAGTGAATTTTTGTCTAGAGAATGGAATAGAGGCAGAATTTTTCTGTAAAGTTTAAAGTTCCATGAAAGTTGTAATATTGTTTCCGCTGCAAATAGTTGACTTAAATTGCTAAAATGCAATAAAGTGTATTAAATCTTGTTTTAAAAGATGTGATAAAGTAATTTAAAGTTGATTATGTTCCATGTTATTAATTGACCAATGTTATTAATAAACATGATCATGATATCTTTCATTAAGTATTAAAGGTGCATTTAATTTTATTTTTACCCAACGGTTTTGTAACTTTAAATGGCACAAATAATTGCATGCTTAATTTATACCAACGTTGGATTAATGCATACAGTTGTTTTTGGTTATCTCACATCTTTTGTGGTTTTCAGGAGGTCTCAACCTCATGATCTGCCTGAAGGATATCCCACTGCTCAGAGGGGAAACTATTCAGAATGGAGGAAAAAGGTTGACCTGGCCTTTGTGTACGCCGAGGTGGACTGGGTCGTTGATACTAAACAGTCAATCAAGCCTGAGGACCCAGTGAGGGGTGATGCTGAGGAAAGTGCTGCATTCGAAAAGAGAAAGAGAGACCATGCTCCTTTGGAGCTGGCCTACTCAATAGATAACCAAAAGTGGGTCAATGCAAATAAGAAGTGATTGGCTTTTGTCAAGAACACGATTGAGAACGCAATAGTGGGCTCAATGAAGAGTGTGCCTCTGTTGGTGAGTACCTTGCAAAGATAAAGAGCCAGTTTACTGGCTCTTCAAAGATATATGCAACCCAGCTGCTAAAACAGCTGGTGACAGAAAAGTATACGGGAGGGCCACATGGCATTAGAGAGCACATCTTGAGGATGTCCAACATGGCGGCTAAGTTAAAGCTCATGGATGCGGACCTCGAGCTCAAGCCTACTCTACTGGTGCATCTTGTCATGGCCTCTCTTCCCCAACAGTTCGAGAATTTCGTCATCAACTATAACATGTCCCCTGAAAAGTGGGACATTGAAAAGACCATAGGGATGTGTTCTTAAGAGGAAGAAAGACTTAAGTCCATTCACGATGGTTCCTTGAACTACGTGAAGGAAAATAGGAAGATGAACTTCACCAACAGCAACCATGGTGGCTCCCCTTCCAAGCCACATGGCAAGGGCCCCCTACAGCACCAGCATCAGTATCAACAGTCTCTCCCTGGGGACAAGGACCATTGTCACCATTGCAAAAAGCCTGGCCACTTCAAGAAGGACTGCCATTTATGGCTTAAGACCATAAAGGCAAAGAACGGTAAAGACATAGTATCTTTTGTAAATGAATCCCTGTATGAAAAGTTTTCTAAATCTACTTGGTGGATTGACTCTGGTGCAACCGTTCCTGTTGCCAACTCTTTATTGGGGTTCCGTTCGACAAGGACTTTTCCAAGAAGAGAAAGACACATTGAGGTGGCGAATGGGGTCCAAGCAGAAGTGGAGGCTGTTGGCGACATTCCTCTGGAGCTAGCTGATGGCTCTACTATTCTTCTTAAGGATGTTTTGTTTGTTCCTTCCATCCATAGAAATTTAATAAGTGTGTCGTGCCTGGACAAAGACATGTATGAGTGTTATTTTGGACATGGCAAATGTGCCATTTGGTTGAAAGATACTTGTATGGGTGTTGCTTCACTACATGACAAGCTTTATCTATTATCCTTGCATGGGAAAGTATTTTCTATGTGTGATGTGAATGAACAAGTTCCCTTGTCGAACAAAGAACAAAAGAAAAGAAAGCGAACTCTTGACTCATCGAAGTTATGGCACTGCAGATTAGGCCATATTTCGAGGGGAAGAATAGAAAGCCTCGTTAAAAATGACATTCTTCCTCCGTTGGAGTTCACACATCGAGCAATGCATAGATTGCATTAAAGGAAAATATGTAAAACAAATTAAAAAGGGTGCAAACCGAAGTATAGCTACACTAAAAATAATCCACACTAATATTTGTGGACCGTTTCCTGTGAAAAGTGTGGATGGTTATGATTCATTCATAACATTCACGGATGATTACTGCCGGTATGGTTATATTTATCCAATTAAAGAAAGATCTAAAGCATTGGATAAATTTAATTTTTTTTAAATCTAAAGTAGAAAATCAGCATGATAAAAGAATTAAGATAGTCCGGTCTGACCGTGGGGGGGGGATTACTACGGTCGACATACTCCATATGGTCAAGTACCAGGACCTTTTGCAAGGTTCCTACAGGAAAATTGAATAGTCGCCCAGTATTCTATGCCGGGCGAACCTCAGTAAAACGGAGTAGCTGAAAGGCGTAACCGTACCCTTATGGATATGGTGTGCAATATGATGAGCTATTCCACCCTCCCATTGGGATTGTGGATGGAGGCGCTTAAAACCGCCATCCACATTCTCAACAGAGTACCAAGTAAGTCGGTGTCCAAAACACCGTATGAATTGTGGACAGGCAGAGGCCATATTTTGATTTAGAGTTATATCAAATGGATGTTAAGACGATATTTCTAAATGGAGATTTAGAAGAAAATGTTTACATGAAATAGCCCAAGGGTTTTTTCATGGAGGGGAAGGAACATATGGGATGCCGCCTAAATAAATCCATTTATGGGTTAAAGCAAGCCTCTAGGCAGTGGTATTTAAAGTTCAATGATACAATTAAAAGATTTGGATTCAAAGAGAATGTTGATGACAACTGCATTTATACAAAGTTTAAAAGTGGAAAATATATTTTCCTAATCCTGTATGTGGATGACATCTTGCTAGCAGTGATGTCAGTCTACTACTAGAAACAAAGAAGTTCTTGTCTTCAAATTTTGACATGAAAGACCTTGGTGAAGCTTCTTATGTTTTGGGCATAGAAATTCACCGAGATAGAAAGAATGACGTGTTAAGACTGTCGCAGAAAGCGTATTGTAAAAAGATTCTAAAGAAATACAATATGCATGCGAGTAATGCAACACCTGCTCTCATAATCAAGGGCGATAGTTTTGGAAAATCCCAATGTCCAAAAAACCAATATGAGATCGATCAAATAAAGTCAGTACCATATGCTTCGGCTGTTGGAAGCTTACAGTATGCACAAGTGTGCACTCGCCCTGACTTAACTTTTATCATCGGGGTACTCGGTAGATATCAAGAGAATCCATGCATAGAGCACTGGAAGATGGTAAAGAAAGCTTTGCGTTATGTGCAAGGCACAAAAGGTCTCATGCTAACATATAAAAGATTTGATTCCCTAGAGATAAAAGGGTATTCAGATGCGGATTTTGCGGAAGATAAAGACGACAGAAAATCCACGACAGGATATGTCTTTACTCTCGCAGGAGGTGCTATTTCGTGGAGAAGCGCCAAACAGTCGATAGTTGCATCATCTACGATGTATGCAGAATTTATAGCATGTTATGAGGCCATTGGACAAGCGTTATGGTTAAAAGAAATTTCTACCCGACTTAAAAGTGGTTGACTGCATCAGCAGGCCACTAAAGATGTACTGTGACAACGAGCCCGCAGTATTCTATGCTCACAACAACAAGTCGAGTAATGCTACAAAGTCTATAGATATAAAGTACTATGTTGTGAAGGACAAAGTCCAGGATAAAACTATAAGACTTGAGCATATAAGGACAAAGGATATGTTTGCGGATCCGCTAACGAAAGGCTTACCACCCAATGTGTTCAAGGAACACAAAGCCGACATGGGTTTAATGGAAAGCCTATGATTCCTGGACTACAGAGGCCCAAAAGTAACAAGATTTGTTTCAAAGTAGAAAAGTATGTAGTGGCTGATTCTATCGGCAATTGAGCTGAGACGATGAAACATACTTTATGTATCGATCTGTGATGAAACGAGTAAAGTACAAAGTTAAAAGTAAAGTCGAGATCAAGGGGGAGAATGTTAGATTGATCTCAACGTGACAAAGCCCAACAACCTGTCATGCCCCTATCCGCGCCCTGATCGGGGGCACCCAACCCTATCTGGTTGGTGGGCCCTTGTCGCCGCGCTATATAAAATGGTGGGGGACTGGCAGCACGGGTCACGAGGATCTCCGCTATGCCAATCACCCCACCTACACCCCTACCGATCTAGGGTTAGCGTGAGCCGACGGGAAGCGCCGCCACCACCACACACCCACGCCGTCGACCCTTTCCCATGGCTAATGACGGCGGATCTAGCTCTGGGACTAGCTCCGGCATCCCCTCTGGCTCGTGCTTGTCGAGCCAGGGCGCAGGTAGTGTCTCTCTTCTCCGATCTCTCTCTCTCTCTCCCTCTCAGACCTACGAGTTCGAATCTTACAGTGCATCTACCAAGGTTAGACTAGACCTAACATGACCAGCGTTATTAACTCTTTTGTATCTAAAAAAACTCTTTTGCGTATGATACATAACTTTTAAATTCGAGTAAAAATTCTACAGCGAAATTTCGAGTGAAGACACAGCGAGACTAGAAGAGAGGGGGAGGGAGAGAGAGAGCTGGCGAAACCTAGCCCGTATCACCCGGCTAATCGGAGAGCCGGCGGCGGTCGTCGTCCCCTCCGCATACCCGGGGAGCCCAGGGCATTCCCGAAGATCTTGGATCGGACGGCCCTCCCCGCGTGCCGGGCGGCGATCTCGCCGGCGCCTGCTGGTTCCGAATGATTTCACTACTAAGATTGTTACCTGGTACGCACTCATCTCCCTTCATTAGCAAGTTCACGAGTCAGTGGCGATCTCGGATTAATAACCCTCGTCCTTCGATTCCTCTTCCTTTTCAACTCGGATTCAGCACTAGCCTTTATAACAATGCCCCCGGCTGCCGATTGTAGGTAGATCCATGAGCGCCCACGGAGACAGGCCACCGGAACCGGAATTCAGCAATCGACTTCACGAATTACAAGTTTCTGCAACTCGGATCAAGCCACTGTCATGTCGAAGCGGCAGCGGCAGGCCGACCAAAACCACCACCAGTGCCGCTGCATCTGCGGCAAGGTGCCAGAGCCGGGGAGCCGGTGGCGGAGCAAGCACCTCTACATCGTCTTGGATGATTGGGAGCAGGGGTACAGCATCCACAAGCTTGATGCCGACAACTTTTTAGCCGGCGAAAGTGAGGCCCGCGGCGAGGACAGTTGCACTGGGGCTGGGCTCATGCGTCTCCTCGAGCCCCCGGCAGCACTGCTAGCCCATTCAGGCCGGGCCGAGGACATGTTCATCGCCTCTCTGGGCAGCAAGATCTTGGTTGCGAACGGCCTGTCGTGCAATGAGCAGGCTTGCACCCTTGCCTACGACACCGAGACCGCTGCGATGACCACGGGCCCCAACCTACCCGGAAACCTGTGGCTTGACCGTGGCCGTCGGAGAGAAACAGCAGCAGAAACTGTATGCGCTGTCAGGCCAGAGCGGTGAGACCGGCCAGACACGGGTGTCCTTCGAGGTGCTGTCATGGGTGCGCTGTGGAGGGCTTTCGAGCAACAAGATCCATAGGTGGTTCTGGGACATCGACGCCCCACCTCTGGCACCGTTCTGCGGCAGCGAAGAGACTGTAGCCGCCTACGCCGTGCATCCGGACGGAACCACCATCTTCTTTTCCACCGAAGACAAGAACACCCGGCGCCGCGAGCGCACCTACTCTTTCAACGCTGTTCGTGGCGAGTGGAGGTCGCATGGACGGTGGGTGCTGCCTTTCCTTGGCCAGGGTTACTTCGACCGCGAGCTGGATGCGTGGGTCGGGCTCCGCCGCAAGGACCACCGCGGCTACTACGTTTGCGCCTGCCAGGTCGCCTCCCGCAGCGGCAGGGCGGAGCCGGAATGGACCACGGCGAAGGGCAAGCTGTTCCAGGAGGTGCCCCCGGAGAGGCACCTCGGGGCCACTCTCACTTACATGGGCGACAGCAAGTTTTGCCGTGTCGAGAGGGTGATAGACGAAGATGTGGAGCTGGAAGACGCCTCCGGCCATGGCTGCGCGCTTCATGTCACCTTCTTTGGCCTCAAGTACAATCGTAAGGGGGAGCTGGAAGCTACGGATCACCGCACCACCAAGTCCTACGCGGTGCCCATGCATCTACATTCATTTTCGCATGTAGCATTTTGGATGTAGGAGCAAGTTGTTTGAGTAGATACACACATGCACTACAGGAATGGAAAGCTACGCCGACGGCCGGTCGTTACGCCGACGGCCAAACGTCGGGACCGTCGGCGTAGCCATCGTCTAGGTCAGCCCCGGCAAGCAGCCGTTGGCGTAGAATTGCCTTCGGCATATCCTATGCTACGCCGACGGCTGACCTCGGCGTAGCTATTTTTTATTTTATCTCATTAAACTTTGAAAAATCATAACTAAATCATTCTAATTCGAAAAAATATAAATAATATATCAAAATTTGCAGAAAAATAAGACCTATCTATTTACACTCAAATATTATACATTTTTAAATAAAAATTAAGTAAAACATAAAACATTATATATAGTTTAAAACAGGCATAAAAAATTCAAAAATGATCGAAACAATGCGAAACCTTCGCGTGGTGTTATATTATGTGACATAGTTATAAGGAAAAAAATCAAACTTGATATATTGATTATGTCTCAAAAAATCTTCACAAAATGACCTATCTCATTCGAGGTTTCTTGGCTTTCGGGTCAAATGACCAATGTTATGGCTCGAATCAAGGCATAGTTTGTGATAATGTGCCTATATTGTGCATACACATGCATCATGGGATGGCGAACAATATTGTAGGAGAAAGTTTTCCTTTTCGTCGCACCAAAAAGCCATTTCCCATTTTCCGAACACAAAAAACGGACGGTTTTGTGAAGCAACCACCGAATGGCTAATTCAAAATGCTACCACCATATTTTACAAAAATACTAGACCACCTTATATGGACAATGTCCCAACAGGGCGATCCGAAACCTTGCCGTCCACCTCTGGTGAAAAAGATAAATTCCTGCCGAATCGGTAGGAAGTGGGTCAGATATGAACTACAGGTACATGATCCGATGCTCATGTTTTTTTTACAAAAATCATTTTTAGGTTTACAATATGCTATTTTATCAAAGATCCAATGCAAGTTTAGCGAGGCTCGGCCCCGAGCTAAGAATCTTCATGCCCGCTGTTCGACAAAGTTTGACGATAGTTTAAAACAGGCATAAAAAATTCAAAAATGATCGAAACAATGCGAAACCTTCGCGTGGTGTTATATTATGTGACATAGTTATAAGGAAAATATCAAACTTAATATATTGATTATGTCTCAAAAAACCCTTCACAAAATGACCTATCTCATTCGAGGTTTCTTGGCTTTCGGGTCAAATGACCAATGTTATGGCTAGAATCAAGGCATAGTTCGTGATAATATGCCCATATTGTGCATACACATGCATCATGGAATGACGAACAATGTTGCAGGAGGAAGTTTTCCTTTTCGTCGCATCAAAAAGCCATTTCCCATTTTCCGAGCACAAAAAACAGTCGGTTTTATGAAGCAACCACCAAATGGCTAATTCAAAATGCTATCAACACATTTTACAAAAATACTAGACCACCTTATATGGACAATGTCCCAACAGGGGAATCCGAAACCTTTCCGTCTACCTCTGGTGAAAAAGACAAATTCCTGCCGAATAGGTAGGAAGTGGGTTAGATATGAACTACAGGTACATGATCCGATACTCATGTTTTTTTACAAAAATCATTTTTAGGTTCACAATATGCTATTTTATCAAAGATCCAATGCAAGCTTTTCATCGCACAAAAAGACATTTTTCATTATCCGAGCACAAAAGGGAATTTTCTAAAGCAACCACCAAATAGCTAATTCAAAAACGGAGGATTTGTGATTAGTTGATATGGATATCATATTTGGATTCCTCTCATTTTTATGATCAATTTAGACATATTATTTGTTAAATTTCGATTTACAGATTTAAAAATATTAATTATTCTATATTAAATAGAAAAATACAAAAAAAATAAAATTATTATATTTTTATTTGAATTCAATAATATTTTTACTTATTCATTAATGTTTACTTAAATAATTGTTTGTAATTTCAAAAAATACAAACATGTGACATGATAATATAAGAGTTAATAGGATTGATATCATAGTATTGACAACAATGTATGAATTACTTTGCGGAAACAGATTATGAAGGAACGAGGAAGTTAAGCGTGCTGGAGTTGGAATAGTATTAGGATGAGTGACTGGCTGAGAAGTTTGACCAAGACTGCAATTTAATTAAATATTAAATATAATTAGTGTTAAAAATGTTCAAAGTGAGAGATTAACGAGTCAAACAATTCAAAGATTAAAAAATTGAGAAAAAAAATAAAAAAATATATTTTTTTAAAAAATGTTTTTACAACATGTCGACAGGCTATGCCGACGGCCACTACGCCGAGGGCATACGCCGACGGTATTTTGATACGCCGACGGCCTCTATATGCTCCGCCGAGGGAGATCTTTGCCGAGGAGGCTACGCCGAGGGCAACCGTCGGCGTATCATACGCCGAGGGAATTTTGGCCTACGCAGATGGCCTTTTGCCCTCGGCGTAGCGCGTGTCCTGTAGTGATGTAACATACTTAGCCAAGAAAAAAAGGGGATTCTTATGCTAATGTTTTTCTCCTGTATAATGAATCTGATCTCTGATTCCCTGAAAAACTGTATTGTCAGCAACTTGAGTAGTAATGTTTTTTCTAGAATAGATGGTTAGAATCTGGCGTCTGGACATCATGTACTAGTTGTCCTGCAAAAGAAATTACTCCCTCCGGTCCATAATAAGTGCCCCTCATTTTGTACTAAGCTAGTACAAATTTTATACTAGATGAGCCACACTTATTATGGATCGGAGGGAGTACTTTTTATGCAATTTTTTTTGCTGCATAATGAATCTGATTGTTGGCAAACTTTGGTAAGAAAGAAGTACTGCTTGTAAATCGAGCACTGCTTGTTTTAGAATAAAACGTTACTGTTTAGTTCAAGGATGTATGTTGCTGATCATGTAGTTACTGTCTGATGGAGGTCTGCATTCTTTGTGCCAATATGCTGTGAATCTCCTTTTGAGTTTCCATGCAGCATGCTGCACATAAGAAACTCAGTCTGACCAAGGGCAATCTGGCGAAAAAAATCATATATCTTCCTTTATTGCTCAACATGCCCAGAAAAGCTTAGGTTGCCACACTTTGGGTGGGTTTGTGAAGGGCCTAAAACCTTTTGAAGACAATCGGATTAATCAATTTTCAAACTGAAGAATATTCCCAGTTGTGAAGGTAAAGTGATTCATTGTCCAATTCAATGTGGTCTGCTGTACCCTACTTCTCACTTTGGCCCATCTTGCAGATAGGTATGGGTGATCGCTTGAAGCTTTGCGAGCAAAGCCGGCATGAAGCTGAAGATATGGCCAGGGTTTTGTTTGTTCAGCAATATTAGCCTGTCTAAGGTGTAGCTATTCCACATCAAGAGTACATACAGTTTCTGTACTCTGATGGTTGCTGGAATGTTTGGTTGGCATGTAATATCTGAAATAAAATATGGAAAAGAAAATCTCGATCTCGATCTCTGTTTTCTTTTTTCCGTCTCTTCATAAGAGAGCATTATATTCACCTGTTGCATTAATCAGCTGGATTAGTATAAATGTTGTCACCCTCTAAGCATGTTCTATACAGGTATTGGGTAGCCACTGCTTGTTTAGCACAAGAATGAGCTAGCTGCTGGGAAGTTTACAATACCAATTCCAAAACCTGGTGTATCTCAGCAAGAATCTGACAGCGCTTCTCAAACATCAAGCATCGATCAGGCGTGCTGCAAACACAAATCTTCAGAAGAAGCATCAGATAAAGCATTTATTAGTTTAGCTCACTGGTAATGATACATAGATCCGGCTATGACTAGTCTAGAAGTATTCGTGTAGCCAAGGTGTGTACCTCCTTTTCGCACCACTTATAATTCCCTTATCCTTTCACTTTATCTCTCCGTGTGTTCTACTACCTCTGTTTCTAGATATAAGATGCTTTAGGAGTTCAACGTTTTGAGAGTTTTAATTGAACTCTTGCCAAAACGTCTTATATTTAGGAACGGGGAGAGTAAAATTTACCTAAACTGAGGAGAATCAGGCTGAAACTAATTCCCATGCTCTGACAGCTTTGTTGTCACACTGAGCTGAGCTTAGTTACACTTTGAGACAATATTAGGCTATAAATCAAACTGGAACAATTGTCTGTTCTACTTATGGGGATTTTGTACTCTATGGTTGCTGGAATGTTTGGTTGGCATGTAGTATCTGAGATAAAATATGGGATATTTGCTCCTTTTATCGTGAATTTTTTTTTGATCTCTGTCTTCTTTTTTCTGTCTCTTCATAAGAGAGCATTATATTTACTTGTTGCATTAATTAACTGGATTAGTATATACTAGGTGGAAAGGCGCGCTTTGCCGCGCTGCTCACAGTACGTTTTGGCACTATGTGGTAGGCGTGATGAATTTACATATTGCCACGCTGGGACGTTCTAGCGTCAGCATCATTTTTCATTTGGGTGATCTCGATGTCATCTACTTCCTCTGTTTAAATATAAGATGTTTTAGGTTTTTTCTAAAACACATGTATCAAGATGCTTTCTATGTGCAGGTTCACCAATTCTGCTGAAAATCTAAAAACTAAAAAGCATCTAGATACATATTTCAAAAAAGAGCCAAAACATCTTATATTTTAGAAAGTCAGACATGTCCAAAATCGAGTGGGGTGGGTCCCTTCTTGGTCACACGAAGAAGACCCTTATTTTCATCTGAGCTCGTAGCAATACAGCTACCACTGGAACCACTAAATAAGAATGTACATCAAGCAAATTGCAAAAAGAGTACGTCAAGCACACTCGAAGGTAAAAAATACTCATGATGTCGTCACAGCTAACTTACTAAGACCATATTGTAGGCTTGTTCGGCAGCTACTAAATTGGTGTTTGCAACTTGTTGGATTACAGAGCCTAGTGAAAGTTCCTTAACATTAGTAAGTTAGCAATGTCAACGGAAAGGACTTGGACGTACATACATTCTCAGGCTCCAAAAAAAATGGAAACAAAATAGTCCGTTTAAGGATTAGGATTAGGATTACTTCGTATGGTTTAAGGATTAGGATTACTTACATGTATGATGTTATAGCAATATAAACACAATCACTTTGATCGTAATACTATACTTCGGATGAATGTTTATCACACCATTCCAATAATGTTTTGACCTCGTTCTTAACAACATCCAATGTCCATGATCAGAAAACCTTGACCATCTTGTTAATCAATGAGCTAGTTTATAAGAGAGGCATAACTAGGAACTTTCTATTTGTTTATTAAACATATATGTATTAACGTTTCCGTATTGATACAATTATAGCATGCAAAATAAATATCTATCATATACTTGGAATATACATAATAACAACTTTATTATTGCCTCTCAGGGCATATTCCCGGATGGAGTGAAACCGACGCTTAATATGTTTGTAATTCTTGTGATACCTTGGTTCTTTAGCATTGGCTATGGCTCCATTATTGTCACAATAGATCACCATTGGGTCCAACGCGCTAGGAACCACACCTAGTTCGGTTATGAACTCCTTCATCCAAACTGCTTCCTGAGCCGCTTCCGAAGCAGCAATATATTCGGTCTCCGTTGTTGATCCCGTCACTACTGGTTGTTTGGAACTCCTCCAACTAACCGCCCCTCCATTTATGAGAAATACGTATCTGAATTGAGACTTAGAGTCATCCAGATCGGTGTCGAAGTTAGCGTCGACATAACACTTAGCGACGAGCTCTTCTTCATCTCCGTACACGAGAAATATTTCCTTAGTTCTTCTTAAGTACTTCAGGATATTCTTGACCTCTATCCTGTGTTCTGATCCTGGATCAAATTGGTATCTACTAGTCAAACTAATAGCATGTGCCACATGAGGTCTTGTACATAGCATGGCGTATATTATAAAGCCTATGGCTGAAGCATAGGGGACCTTTTCCATTATCTCTCTTTCTTCCGCCGTAGCCGGACTTTGAGTCTTACTCAATGTCTTGCCTTGCAACATAGGTAAGAACCCCTTCTTACTTTCGTCCATTTTAAACTTCTTTAAAATCTTATCAAGGTATGTAATCTGTGATATCCCTATTAGGCGTCTTGATCCATTTATATAGATATTTATGCCTAATATGTATGACGTTTCACCTAGGTCCTTCATTGAAAATTTACTGTTTAGATAACTTTTAACACTGTTTAAAATATCTACATCATTTCTGATCAGTAATATGTCATCCACATATAATATCAAAAATGCCACATTGCTCCCACTCACTTTCTTGTAAATAAAAACCTCTCCATAAGTTTGGAAAAATCCAAACTCTTTGATCACCTCATCAAACCGGAGATTCCAACTCCGGGATGCTTGCTTCAGTCCATAGATGGATCGCTGAAGTTTGCATACCTTGTCAGCATCCTTAGGACCGACAAAACCCTTTGGTTGTATCATATACAACTCTTCTTCATTGTTGCCATTGAGGAACACAGTTTTGACATCCATCTGCCATATCTCATAGTCAAAATATGCAGCAATTGCTAACATAATCCTAACTGACTTTATCATCGCTACAGGAGAAAATGTCTCATCTTAGTCAACTCCTTGAATTTGTCAAAACCCCTTTGCGACAAGTCGATCTTTATAGACGGTTATGTTACCATCAACGTCAGTTTTTCTTTTGAAAATCCATTTGTTCTCCACGGCCTTTCAGTCGTGAGGTAAGTCCACCAAGGTCCAAACCTGGTTTTCGTACATGGATTCCATCTCGGATTTCATGGCTTCTAGCCATTTGTTGGAATCCGGGCTCATCATCGCTTCTTCATACGTCGCAGGGTCATCTATTTCATCAACCATGAAATTCATAACAGGATTTCTGTATAGTTCAGGAGCTGCACGCGTCTTGCTTGACTTGCGAGGTTTGGTAGTATTCTCTTTCATAGTTTCATGATCATTATCATTAGTTCCCTCCTCATTCGGTGAAGTCAACTCTGGAACAACTTCCGGTGTTGTGCTACTCGCCATACTATGAAGAGAAGGTTCAATAACCTCTTCGAGTTCTACCTTCCGACTACACACACCTTTCGCGAGAAACTCTTTCTCTAGAAATGATCCATTCTTGGCAACGAAAACCTTGCCCTCAGATCTGTGGCAGAAGGAATATCCAATAGTTTCCTTAGGGTATCCTATGAATATGCATTTTTCCGCTTTGGGTTCGAGTTTGTCAGGATGAAGTTTCTTCACATAAACATCGCATCCCCAAACTTTAAGAAATGACAGCTTAGGTTTGTTTCCAAACCACAATTCATACAGTGTCTTTTTAATGGATTTAGATGGTGCCCAATTTAAAGTGAATGTAGCGGTTTCTAGTGCATAACCCCAAAATGATAGTGGCAAGTCAGTCAGAGATATCATAGATCGAACCATATCTAGTAAAGTACGATTACGACGTTCCGACACACCATTTCGCTATGGTGTTCTGGCAGGTGTGAGTTGTGAAACTATTCCACGCTCTTTCATATGTGTGCTAAACTCGTAACTTAGATACTCACCTCCACGATCAGATCATAGAAATTTGATCTTTCTATTACGATGATTTTCCACTTCATTCTGAAATTCCTTGAACTTTTCAAAGGTTTCAGACTTGTGTTTCATCAAGTAGATATAACCGTATCTACTCAAATCATCCATGAAAGTAACAAAATAAGGATATCCACCTCGCTCCGACACACTCATTGGACCACATACATCAGAATGTATGATTTCCAATAAATCTATCGCCCGTTCCATTGAACCGGAAAAAGGCGTTCTAGTCATCTTGTCCATAAGGCATGGCTCACATGTATCAGATGATCCGAAATCAAGTGATTCCAAAAGTCCATCTGAATGGAGTTTCTTCATGCGTTTAATGCCAATATGACCTAGACGGCAGTGCCACATATATGCAAATATATCATCATTAAGTTTAATCCTTTTAGCATCAACATTATGCATATGTGTAACACTATTATCGAGATCCAATAGAAATAAACCATTCATCACAGGTGCATGACCATAAAATATATCATTCATATAAATCGAACAACCATTATTTTCAGATTTAAATGAATAACCACTTCGCATCAAACACGATCCGGATACAATGTTCATGCTTAGTGCAGGCACCAAATAACAATTATTTAGGTTTATAACTAATCCTGATGGTAAGTGGAGAGGCAGCATTCCAACGACGATCACATTAACACTTGATCCATTGCCGACATGCATATTGACCTCACCCCTTACTAGCGGTCGCTTGTTTCCCAACCCCTGATTCGAGTTACAAATATTAGCAATCGATCAGGTACAAATACCCAGGTGCTACTGCGAGTACTAGTCAAGTACACATCAATAACATGTATATCATATATACATTTGTTTTCCTTGTTGGCCTTTTTGTCTGCCAAATACTTGGGGCAGTTGCGCTTCCAGTGGCTAGTCCCCTTACAATAATAGCACTCGGTATCAGACTTAGGGCCATCTCGGGATTTCTTTTCAGGTGTGGCAACAGATTTGCCGCCCTTCTTTCCTTTCTGTTCACCCTTCTTGTCTTTCTTGAAACTGGTGGTCTTATTGATCATCAACACTTGATGTTCTTTCTTGATCTCCACCTCTGCAGTCTTAAGCATTGATAGAAGCTCGGGGAGAGACTTCTTCATGCCCTGCATGTTATAGTTCATCACGAAGATCTTGTAGCTAGGTGGCAAAGATTGGAGAACACAATGTATGCCTAAGTCAATGGGAATCGATATTCCTAAGGACACAAGCTTATCAGCGTACCTAGACATTGTGAGTACGTGCTCACTAACGGAGCTGTTCTCTTCCATCATGCAGCTAAAGAACTTTTCAGAAGCATTATAACTCTCTACAACAACATGGGTGACAAAAATCATTTTCAACTCACCTATTGTATCAAAGGCATTGCCGTTTTCGAAATGCTTTCAAAGTTCTGGCTCTAGACCATACAGTATGCTGCCATGAAGTAAGTTGTGGTCCTCCTGGCGAGTCTGATAGACGTTATTTTCCTCATCAGGGGCATCATCAATTGGTGGGGGGCCTAGTAGCGCTTATAGCACATATTTCTTTTGTTCAGAAGAGAGGAGAATCCTCAAATTCATGGCCTAGTTGGTAAATTTGCTACCATTCGTTGCAAGTTTCTCTTTCTCCATGAAGACATTGAAATTAAAAGCAGGTGATGCCATCTACAACAGAATTTGTAAAGTTTAGACTAATTTTATGATAGATCGAGTTCAACTAATACAAATTATGAATGAACTCCCACTCAAAAACGACATCCCTCATGTCTTTTTGGTGATTACATGAACCAAATCCACTACACCAAGTCTGATCATCACGTGAGTCGGTGTAGCTTCAAATACGAGCATCTATATGGGCATCATATCAAATATATGACTCATGCTTAACCTTTCGGTCCGTGTTCCGAGGCCATATCTGTACATGCTAGGCTCGCCAAGTAAGAACCTTTGTATTTTGCGTGTTTAAAACTGTCTTACACCCGAAATATGATTGTGGATTCAAGTACACTCGATCATCACGTGATGTCTTGAATCAGCGAAACATAACCGGTGCATACTTAAGGGAAAACACATTTTTTATCTTGATATATAAATGAGGGATCATCTTATAATGCTAATAAAACACCAAACAAGCAATATAAGATGCAACAACATCATATGTGAAAAGTGAAATGATATGGTTCTTGCACTTGATCACTATCATGTGCATCGTGGTATGATCTTTATCATTCCTTTGTGTGTAAGGCCAAGGTATATGGAACTTACACGTTAGGAGTGTTGTAAGAGTATAAACTATACATCTACTTACAACATTACCATATCATGACACTAGCCCAACAACAATCTAAACTAGACGCTTCTAATTTATCCATTAGAAGTTTTACGTGGCTTAGGGCTTTCGAAGATAGAATCGGTCTTACCTACGAACATGAAACCACAACAAGGATAACCAAATTATTAACAACTCGTTTTAAATTAGATATTGACTATAGTAGGAGAGACAGACACCTGCTAGCCACTGATGCAGCACTGAGTTGATGTAGGAGTGCTTCGTTGGGAACCCCAAGAGCAAGGTGTGAAGCAGCACAGCAGCAAGTTTTCCCTTAGTAAGAAACCGAGGTTATCGAAACAGTAGGAGGAAGGAAACATCACACAGGTGTTGCAAGCAACGTGGAGACCTACACAACACAAACTCAAGACTTTGCCCCAACGAATCAGTGAGGTTGTCAAGCTCACCGGTTTGCTGTAACAAAGGATTAAACATATGGTGTGGAAGGTAATGATTTGCAGCAAGTAAACAGTAACAGTGGAAGATGTATCAATGGTAAAGATTGGACCGGGGTCCATAGTTCACTAGAGGTGCTCTCCTTAGATAAACAACATGGCATGAAGGGTAAACAAATTACAACGGGGCAATTGACAGGAACTGAGCAAGGCATAACAATGCAATTACTAGTTAGAAAGATCCTATGAGGCTGATTGGGCAATACAACAATATACATAGACCGCCATCCAACTGCATCTATGACTAGTAGTCCACCTTCAGGTTATCATCCGAACCCCCTCTAGTATTAAGTTGCAAGCAACAGACAACTGCTTTAAGCAAAGTGTGTAAGGTAAATAGTCCACATGTTCCATGAACAAGAGACTGTTGTTTTCTCCCTAGTCGCAATAACACATCTACAACCGAAGAGATTATTGTCACTTACCTTGGAAACTAGAGGCATGAACCCACTATCGAGCATAAATACCCCCTCTTAGAGTCACTAGCAACTACTTGGACTAGATAGCTACTAACAACGAAGAGCATGCAAGATCACAAACAACACAAACATGATCGAATCATAAAGATAAAACCATTAATCAAACCAACATAATAATCTCAATATCCATTGGATCCCCGCAAACACAACATGCATGATTACAAATAGATTAGATCTTGATCATGAACGGAGCTCACAAGATCTATACATGAAATCACAAAGGAGGAGATACAACCATCTAGCTACTACATGGACCCATAGTCCAAGGTGGAACTACTCACGCATCATACCGGAAGGCCTCCGGGATGATCTCCCCTCCGGCAGGGTGCCGGGAAGAACTTCAGATTCCCCCGATCTAGGGGCGATGGTGGCGGCGGCAACAGACGGTTTCGTGGATTTCTGATCGGGTACTCAGGGTTTCTGCATCGGGGGCTTCTTATAGGCAAAGGAGGAGACCGAGGAGATGACCAAGGCCACCAAACCCTAGCCAGGTGCGGGGTGGGGCCCACCCGCGCCTGGGGTGGGTATGGCCTCCCGGGCTCTCCTCTGGACTTCTTGTTCCCCACAGAAAGTAATTGACCTTGTCCTTTGTCCCGTGCAATTCCGAGAATATTTCTTTACTAACTTTTCTGAAACCAAAAACAACAGAAAACATGCATCTGGCACTGTTGCAACTTGTTAATAGGTTAGTACCATAAAACATGTAAAAAACACCTTAAAGTGTGGACAAGTAAAGCAAAGTAGATACAAAACAAGCATGGAGCATCAAAAAATTATAGATACCTTTCCAACGTATCAGCATCCCCAAGCTTAACTCCTACTCGTCCTCGAGTAGGTAAGTGATAAAAATAATAATTTTTGAGGTAACATGCACCCTCACAATAAAGATCCAACCATTTGCAAGCATTGAATGCTGGGATCAAAGAACTCTAAACATGTGCATGAAAGATGGAGTTCTAACAATAGGACATAGTAACTATGCATGCACCATGGCAAGCTACAACAAAGATCATGAATAACATGCATTGAAAAACATTTCTTTGTTTCATATGCAGAAAACATAGCATAGTGGCAATCAGCTTGTCCCTCATAGATTAGCAATATAAATGCATAGGACACCTGCAAAGTTCACAAGGGTGACTAGAAACAAGTAGCACAAGAACAAGTAATAACACAATATGCATCAATTAATAAGCTTTGGAACACTGCACATAGAATGACAACTATGCTCTCTTAATGGTGCCTAAAGGTAGAAGGTGGAGACTGAATAGTGGTGGAAGAAAGGCCTTTTTATAAAGGAAGCATGGATTACAAGTTTCAAAAAGATCTTCCAAAAATTATGGTACTTGTTAGCTTTCAGCCCTCATTGCCCCCTATCATAAGCATCTTGAAGTGGTTAAGGTTAAAGTGGCAAAGCTGGAGTATGTGCTTGACGAAGTATAAGTTGGCAATATCATGCCCCTTGAATACGAGGGCCACACCTCATGCATACTCAACTTTGGGTACAGGTAAGTTCTAGTCACTGTAAGTATTTGCATATCATTGAGAACCGCCAACGGGGTACCCCTTGCACATGGTACATGAGCTTTCCCATAACCAAAATGACAAGGCAAGCAGACAATGAGCATCTCAGCAATCTTTTTATTTACCATATGCATAGCTTTTTATTGAGGATGCTTCATAGATATCTCATTATGGTGATGCTGCAAGTTTCCACCATGATTAGGCATGGCTTAGGCTAGCGGCCCAAGCGTTTCTCTAACACAGAATACAAACTCCATGGACTTACAAGTCCCCTCTTTATTTCACACCGGTGACATCCATAGACAAAAGAACATGATATCAACTGAGTACAACAAGGTACAAGTGCAATGTTGAAAACGTTCCCCGTGATAGCACGGTTCTGCTAATTCCAACTTATAAGTGCAAGCATATACAAAAAAGTTGTCACAATGGTTCAAGTTTATTAGGGGCAAAGAATAAAGTGTGCCATCAAGTTAGTGAGGGCTTTAAACACTAAGTTTTCACATAACAAATAGTTTTTAATTGGAAGATAGTTGAAAAAAAGAATATACTTGGAATGGTGTAACACACCATGCATAGGAATTTATAGTGGACACTTTGGAATAACTTGGTTTCTTGGGAGTTGGAGGCATGAGTAGAATTTACTCATACAAGTGGAGGCTAGCAAAAGACTGGGAGCAACCAACTATGAGAGCAATAATGGCCATAATCATGCAATGCAACAAAGGAAACTAACCAAAGCAAAGAGTGGTACTACAATTCAAGGACTAAATGATCATAGAGGCTAATGGTGACTTCTCATAGTCATAACATGGTGTGAGTATGTGCCAAGTCAACCCAAGCAAAGCATCAAAGGAGAATACCACAATACTATGCTTTTGCATGCTAAAACAACGCATAATTTCTTCAAGACACACTAAGTAATCCCAATTGTTTGGAACAAGACATGCTAGCAATAATCACTAAGCATAATGCTAAAATAACACCTAGCATGTCATGCTAAAGTCTAAGTCACAGTCAATGCAAGCTCCTCTTGCACTTCAAGCAAGAACTTACTACTCCTTTTCAAACACCAAGCAAACTTATTTGCAAAACAAAACAACGAGAACGGGGGTCCAAACTACTTAAGCAAACTAAACAAACTAAGCAAAGCAAACAAAAACTAATACGCTCCAAGAACAACACAACTGTGCATGAAACAATAAAAACGAAGTGTCTAGACAGACCTGAGTTTTTTATTGATAAAGAATGGGATGCCTTGGGCATACCCAAGCTTTGACGCTTGTACCTCTTGGATATTTCTTGGGGTGACACCATGGTGGCATCCCCAAGCTTGAGCTTTTGTCCATTCTTCATCTTATTGCATCATCCTCTCTCTACACTTGAAAATTTTCCTTCACACAATCTTCATTAGCAACATTAGTGTATTCAAAAGATATTAGACCTCTTGCAAAGCTTTGGAACAGCAAGGCTTTTCAGTAAAAAAACAAGCTAATGTAGTAACTCCTTCAAAAATCTCAATTTACCTGAAGAGAACTCAAAAAGGAATCAATAAGAAGCAAATGCAAATAATGGCAGAAATCTCTCAAAACAGACCAGCAGGTAGAAACCGATTTTTTCGAACATCTTATGTTGCTCAAATCAAAAAGTGTTGAACTAACGAAAGTTATCTAACATACTGGGGGATGTATTCGTAAAGTTTGAGCTCAATCCGAGTTACAGAGCCTCCTCACGAATTTTTTTGGTGGAGGACAAAAATCTGTTTCGGGACAGCAACTCCCCAAATCTCACTTCCCTCTCATTAGAGGTCATTCTTGGCACAAAAATCAAACAAAAAGGATAAGTAGAGGTCATTATAGAAGTAATATCTTCCAAGACTCAAGAAAACTCTTGGGTTATCTCCCAACAAGTACTTTTTAACGCCTTTAAGTTAGGCTTGATAGCTTGAGAAGATGCTCACATAAGAATTATAAATTGAAGACAAAGAGAGCATCAAGAAGCAAATTCAAAACACATTTAAGTCTAACCCTCTTCCTATGCATCGGAATCTTGTACACAAATAAGTTCACAAATAACAAAGTGACATGCATATGAAGAGAAAACAAGCGTAACTTCAAAACTTTCAGCACAAAGAGAGGTGTTTTAGTACCATGAAAACTTCTACAACCATATTTTCCTCTCATAATAATTTTCAGTAGCATCATGAATAAACTCAACAATATAGCTATCACATAAAGCATGCTTTTCATGATCTACAAACACATAATTTCTATCAAGCTCAAAAACAGTGGGATTAAAACCTCCACAGGTTTTATCCAAAGTAGATATTTCAAAAGGATCCACATGAACATAACATTCATCCTCCTTGGTAAGCATGGGGGACAATCAAATAATATAAGGGTTAAAGAGTTACTCTCATTAGAAGGTAGGCATGGGTAGATCCATTCTTCCTCCTTTTCTTCATCACTCTCTTCCTCTTTTTCATCTAATGAGCTTCCAGTTTCAACAATTTCTTCTTCCATAGGCTCCTGCAAGGCATTAGTATCTTCCATTTGTGGAAAACGCCTATTAAAATATTCAAGAATATAGCCATTTTATTCCTTGTAATTTTCAAAGCAAAATTTAAGTATCTCATAAACCTCACATTCATAAGGTGCATCATCAGTATTTTCAAGAAAACTAGCAAGTTCAAATGCACCCTTGAAGGCAATAAATTCTTCAATTTGTTCCACATCATCAAAATCATAATTTCCTTTAACATAAGAAGATATGGTAACATTATCATTATACTCACATTGAAAGGGTAGGTGTTTATACCTCCTGTAGCAACAAGCTTTATCAAAGCAATACGTAACATTATAAGTAGAGAACACGTCTCTAGCAATAGTATTCAACTTATCAATTTGTTCCCATAAGTGTTTCCCTTTTTGTGACAAACGGTGTTCCTTATAATAATACTTTTGTTCTTCCGTGAACCCACCTTGCCAATAAGAACTAGTTTCAAAGAAACCATCCATTTATAGAAATCATGACTAAGCAAGGCAACAACAGACCACCAACTAGAGTAGGAACTAATTTTTGTGTGTTTTTGAATAAAGCAAGCAAACCAAACTAGACTATTTTTTTTGGGTTTTTTGGAAAGAGGCAAACAAAACCAAGCAAAAGAAACAAAACAAACTAAAAACAAAGTAAAGAGAAAGGAAGTGAAGGACTCCCCTAGCGAAGACGTCCTTAGCCTCCCCAGCAACGGCGCTAGAAAAGCTTGATGTAGCACTGAGTTGATGTAGGAGTGCTTCACTGGGAACCCCAAGAGCAAGGTGTGAAGCAGCACAACAACAAGTTTTCCCTTAGTAAGAAACGGAGGTTATCGAACCAGTAGGAGGAAGGAAACATCACACAGGTGTTGCAAGCAACGCGGAGACCTGCACAACACAAACTCAAGACTTTGCCCCAATGAATCAGTGAGGTTGTCAAGCTCACCGGTTTGCTGTAACAAAGGATTAAACGTATGGTGTGGAAGGTAATGGTTTGCAGCAAGTAAACAGTAACAGTGGAAGATGTATCAATGGTAAAGATTGGATTGGGGTCCATAGTTCACTAGAGGTGCTCTCCTTAGATAAACAACTTGGCATGAATGGTAAACAAAGTACAGCGGGGCAATTGACAGGAACTGAGGAAGGCATAACAATGCAATTACTAGTTAGAAAGATCCTATGAGGCTGATTGGGCAATACAACAATATACATAGACCGCCATCCAACTGCATCTATGACTAGTAGTCCACCTTCAGGTTATCATCCGAACCCCCTCTAGTATTAAGTTGCAAGCAACAGACAACTGCTTTAAGCAAAGTGTGTAAGGTAAATAGTCCACATGTTCCATGAACAAGAGACCGTTGTTTTATCCCTAGTAGCAACAACACATCTACAACCGAAGAGATTATTGTCACTTCCCTTGGAAACTAGAGGCATGAACCCACTATCGAGCATAAATACCCCCTCTTAGATTCACTAGCAACTACTTGGCCAAGATAGCTACTAACAACGGAGAGCATGCAAGATCACAAACAACACAGACATGATAGAATCATAAAGATAAAACCATTAATCAAACCAACATAATAATCTCAATATCCATCGGATCCCCGCAAACACAACATGCATGATTACAAATAGATTAGATCTTGATCATGAACGAAGCTCACAAGATCTATACATGAAAGCACAAAGGAGGAGATACAACCATCTAGATACTACATGGACCCATAGTCCAAGGTGGAACTACTCACGCATCATACCGGAGATAAGGCCTCCAGGATGATCTCCCCTCCGGCAGGGTGCCAGGAAGAACTTCAGATCCCCCGATCTAGGGACGATGGTGGCGGCGGCTACAGACGGTTTCGTGGATTTCTGATCGGGTACTCAGGGTTTCTGCATCGGGGGCTTCTTATAGGCTAAGGGGAGACCGAGGAGGTGGCCAAGGCCACCAAACCCTAGCCAGGCGCAGGGTGGGGCCCACCCGCTCCTGGGGTGGGTCTGCCCCCCTGGCTTGCCTCCCGGGCTCTCCTTTGGACTTCTTGTTCCCCACGGAAAGTAATTGACTTTGTACTTTGTCCCGTCCAATTCCGAGAATATTTCTTTACTAACTTTTCTGAAACCAAAAACAACAGAAAATAGGCATCTGGCACTGTTGCAACTTGTTAACAGGTTAGTACCATAAAACATGTAAAAGGCACCTCAAAGTATGGACAAGTAAAGCAAAGTAGATACAAAACAAGCATGGAGCATCAAAAATTATAGATACGTTTCCAACGTATCAGCCACTTATGCAAAAGTAGTTGCATGTCAAGTGTAGAACAGGTCTCATATGCGAGGACATGTAAATTTTGTCCGGGCTGCTCCATTACACTATGCCACCAATATCCAAAGTACAAACAAGAAGCAATAACATGATCATCATTGCCCACATACTCATATGTGCACTACCCGTGCAAAGCATCTATGCATAGATCCGGCTCTAATACCACTGTAGGGTTCGCAGCATAGAAAACAAAATTTTCCTATGATGGGAACAACTATGTACCAAGATCTATGTACTAGATACAAGAAACGGGTGGATATACATCTATAGAGAACATACCCTTGTAGACTGACAAAGTTTAACGAGGTTGTACTTGTTGATCATGTAGACCAGCGCTTGTCGATCTCAAGATCGAGAAGAAGTCCAGCGCCGCAAAACAACATCGCATCCGTGCTCGCACACACGTCCAAGCCATCGAGAAACCTCTTCCTCCTCGCACCAGCGATGCAGTGGAAGCAATAACTCTTTCCAAACGAAAAGCCATCGGGAACATGTATATCGCTAGTCCGAGACCATGGGGGATAAACTAGAGGGGGGGAGAGATCCTTCACGAGGAGGTGTGAGTATGAGAGAGGGAGAGGGAGGTCTTATATATGAGGAGGGGGAACCCCAAGGGGGTGGCTGGCATGTGGGTCTGCCCCCGTCCCTTCCTTCCATTCATGTGGGTGGAGCTTCCACTCAGAAAAGGCCTCTTCATTTATCCACTCAAAATCCCACTCAAAAATCCCATTAAATTTCCACCAAATTTAATGTAATCTCTCTTTAAATAAAACTCCTTTTATTTATTTATTTAGAATTTTTTCAATTACATTAATTAAAAAAATTCATATAAAACCCCTTGCTAGTAATCTATTTCACATGCAGAAACACTTTCAGCAATTTCACCCGAAACAATTCCGGTGTCTAGTGAAATAATTCCTGCTCTTTGTAATTATTTTCGTCTAGAACATATTTGTTCCAAATGGTGTCAGTATCTCTTAAGTGTGCCACCCTACGATTCATGAATAATGCGGACATGATCGAGACCTTTTTCAGATCAATAATCAGAAGCGGGACCTGGAGATCCATACTGACTCCCACACATTCAATGGTGACTTCTTGTGACCGTGAGAACCTTTTACACTAGTAACTTAATCCCTTTGTCTTGCGATATATTACATGTCCGAGATTCGATCATCAATATCTCCATACCTAGTATGATCTCGTTACCGACATGTATTCTTTTCTCGTTCCCATGATATAACATTCTAGTGATCAAATCACTTGCTTGCAAGCTAACTAATGTGATATTACCGAGAGGGCCCAGAGTATATCTCTCCGTCATCGGGATGGACAAATTCCACTCTTGATCCATGAGCCTCTACATAACACCTTCGTAGCATTGAACCCATCTTTGCAGTCACCATGTTACGGTGTGACGTTTGATGTTATCAAGATACTCTTTCGGTGTTAGTGATTGACATGATATCATGGTCTAAGGATTAGGATTACTTAGTATGATGTTATAGCAATATAAACATAATGACTTTGATCATAATGCTATACTTCAGATGAATGTTCATCACACCATTCCAATAATGTTGTGACCTCGTTATTAACAACATCCAGTGTTCATGATCAGGAAACCTTGATCATCTTGTTAATCAACGAGCTAGTTTATAAGAGCGGCATAACTAGGAACTTTCTATTTGTTTATTAAACACACATGTATTAACGTTTCCGTATTAATACAATTATAGCATATAAAATAAACATCTATCATATACTTGGAATATACATAATAACAACTTTATTATTGTCTCTTAGGGCATATTCCCTTCATAGCCTAATTAAACTGGAACAGTTGTCTATTCTACTTATGGGGAGCATCCCTGTGCAATTTCTTGAATTACTTTAGGGCCTTGTTGTGGCCTTATCTTTCTCAACTGTACATGAGGCATTTGCTAAAATGTCCATAGAATTGACAATGCATGCTAGCTGTTGGCTGCTGATCTGCTCAACATTAGAAGTGATGAAGAAGAGTTGAATGCTGATGAACATGAGCGTTGTCCTGATTGAATTGCTGAAACCGTGTCAAGTTGGCATCGGTCGATGATTTATGGAGCCGATTCATTGAACTCAATTACAAGATGCGGGTACATGATCCAATAGTGGCAAGCACGAAATCATTAGTGTTGCAACTTATGCACGTCCTCGGGAATGATAATGGAGTAAATTTCACACTCCCGCAACTGTTGCAAAGGTCTGAGCAACCTCAACCCTCGAACTGGCAATAGGGGTGCACGAAGGAATCCTGAGAGCAACTCTAACGGAGCCCATAAAACTGTGGAAACTATAAAAAAACGTTAGTTTACGGTTTTTGAAAGAAACATTCGCTCTAGCGGAACCTGTAATATCCTGAAAACTGTAAACATTTTTACGGTCTGCGGAGAAACCCGTCTCCCAAAACCAAAATTCCCAGTGCGGGAGGCCGACCCGAGCCAACCCTATACTGCACCCCAACTTTGCGCACGAGGGACATTTCGCTTCCTCCTCTCCTACCCGTGCCACTGCCGCCCCCCAGTTTTCCGCCACCGACACTCACCGAATCTGTAGCCATGGACCCCAGCGAGCTCCCACCCATTGTTGTTGAGGTCGCAGAGCCTCAACAACCTATCCCCGCTGTCGTTGTTGGTGCAGGAGCTCCGCTGGCTAGATTCGGCTTGAAGAGGAAGAGGCTGGGGAACACCAGCACCCCGAAGGTCGGTGATGTGGCAATAGCTAGGCCAGCCAAGCCATGCGGGACGAAGAAGACGAAGTAGGCCATGCACCGCATGGGTCTTCCTCCCATCGCCACTCAGCAGCCACCCGCCGCTCCGCAGCAGCCTCCGACGCACGACACCAGTTCGTCGACGTGCTAAACGAGAGTGTGGTTGACATATCTAGCCCGCAGCTCCAGTTCGGCGATGATGAATGAAGGCGAAGAAGAGGAAGCCGAGGCAGAACTGGAAGAGATCGAGGAGGAGGTGTTCGATGCATCTCAAGCATCGCCGACAAAGAAGAGGAGGGCGGTGAACTACACTGATATCGAGGACACTTTCTTAGCCCGGGCATGGTCCCAAGTGTTGATCGATACTGTGACCGACACGGACCAAACCGGCAAGTGCTACTAGCAGCGCATCAAAGATAAGTTCTTCAAATTGATAACTCGTGTTGCCTATCATGTCTCTCGATCGTATCAGTCTCTTCAAGGGCTATGGGATGTCATAGAACCAACTTGTAGTCGGTGGGCTAGAGCTATGGCGCAAGTGAGGAACAGTCCTCCAAGTGGCGTCTCTCCGGATGACTATGTGAGCTGTTCTTCCCTTTTCACGAAGCAATTGTGAAATTATGAATAAATTGATGATTAAATTGTGCAATTTAGGAGAAAATTTCCCAAGAAAGGTATAGGGCAATGAAGGGCTTGAAGAACAAGTCGTTCAACCTCCATCATTGTTGGAAGTTGCTTGAGAATATGCCAAAGTGGAGTTTGAGGGATCAAGAAACCACACCCAAGAGGGAGGCCATGAAGGAGATGGTCGATGCTAGTGACAACAAAGATGGAGGGAGGAACATTGGTAAGCCGAAAGGCAACAAGAAGGCGAAGGAGAGTATGAGGATTGAAGCAGAATCATCTTTTCTGAGGGATACGATTGATGAGATGGTGAAGTTCAAGGAAATGTTGACAACCACGACATTGGAGATGACTATGATAATGCATGAAAAGAAGATGGCGATGAAGCAGTCAAGGTGGGAAGTAATCTGAAGTGAAGCCAAGTACAAGACCCAGCTACAGGAGAAGAGGCTTAAGATAAAGGAGGCCAAGACAATGAAGGAGTTCATGACTGAGGAGAAGGAGATCATGATGATGGATACCTTGAGGATGAATCCTACTCAATTTGAGTTGCATCGAATGATGATTTACTACATCTTGGAGAGAAGGAAGCAAGCTCATCAAGGCGGTGGAGCTTCGGCAAGTGGTGGCGTTGGAGATGTGCATGACGGGCGCGATGACGACGACTATATGGGTTGATTTTGTTGATTTGGTATATGATTGAACATTGCCCAATCTATGTTTGGGTTGCTGTGATCGGAACAATTTGATGTACACAACTTTGAACCATTGCATTCATCGCTTGGCTGTGAGATCATTATTCAATTTTCTCAAATTGTGAACTAGCAACTGCTTTTACAGGTTGAAAACACGAGGTGCGGAATGAAGCCCGTAAAAATGGACCTGTAAAAGAGAATATGGGTCCATTTATGGGCTTTGTTCTATGCCTCGTGTTTTCAACCCGTAAAACCAATTTTCTGCATGTAAACGTGTTTTACGGGTCGTGGTTTTACGGGATCTGTTGGAGCTGCTTTGAATGGATTGCCGGTGAGGAATGGGCAAAGTAAGCCTTGTAATAGATGAGAGCCGAACTTGAGGGCTATTTGTGGGAGGAACGCTTGTAGGAGAAACTCGGCGAGTGGAGATTTTTTTCTCCCAAGGTGCGGTGTTCTGGTTATTTTAAAAAAGGGATTTCTATTTTTGTGCCCTTGGTTCGTTAGTTGTACTCACTTTTCTCCAGCCGCTTAACTTTTCCTCACTTTTCCCCTCGCCATGTTAAGAAACCCTTGCGAGCGCTCGCAGCCGCTCGGACGAAGGGATGCCATCAGGTCAAAGGCTTGACCGTTACATGCTGACTGGTGGGACCGCGTTGGGGCAGGTCAGGCGTTGAGCGTTATGTTACGAGGCCTCGACCGTTACATGCCTGACCGGTGGGCCCGCATTGGGACGGATCCTGCATACATGGTGAAGGGTGGGGCCGCGTTGGGACGGGTATTGCATACGTGGTGAAGAGTGGGGCCGCATGGAGACACGTCGGACCGGCCACCACACCGCCGCTCCGCTGCCCCGCCGTCGTGCCCTCCTACCTTATGTCATCCTCGGCCCAAGATCCGTCCCTCTAGCCGTGGAGCTCACTCCACCTCCGGCTCTGCTCCCGCCCTTGTAGATCTACCCCTTTCGCGGAACAGTATGCAACGCCGGCTGGTGCACCGTCCATCCCCGTCGAGCACGGAGAAGATTGGCTGGAATCGCAGGGATCTAACGCATGGATTCCATCTGGGTAAGCATCGTCTCCCTTTTGTGGGTTGATTATTGGCAGTATTTGAAAGCGAATCGCTGGTGCTCAACTAACTGCCTTGATTTTCGAATAGGATTGATCCAGTGATGGCGTAATTCATGGTTGTGAACAATATCTCTCTGGATTTTACTTTCTAGCGGTGGTTTCAACCTCCATAACTCTCAGAGATAGATGAAATCTCCCTAAAATCTATTGTAAATTCCCCTGGAGAAGTGGCGATTCAGTTGGTTTGCAAGAGTGTTTATAATTATGAAACTCTCGCGCAGTCTGAAACTATAATTGACACAACTCTCGCACGGCTAGCGATTCACTTTCAAATTAAAAAAATTATACAACTCTTAATGTACAAGATTGTTTATAATTGACACAACTCTTGAACACTTTCAAATTTAAAAAAATTATACATCTGTTAATGTAAAAGAGTGTTTATAATTGACACAACTCTTGAACACTTTCAAGTTAAAAAAACCCATACAACTCTTAATGTAAAAGAGTGTTTATAATTGACACAACTCTTGAACACTTTAAAATTGAAAATATTATACAATTCTTAATGTAAAAGAGTGTTTATAATTGACACTACTCTTGAACACTTTCAAATTTTAAAAAATTATACAACTGTTAAAGTAAAAGAGTGTTTATAATTGACACAACTCTTGAACACTTTCAAATTAAGAAAAACCATACAACTCTTAATGTAAAAGAGTGTTTATAATTGACACAACTCTTGAACACTTTCAAATTGAAAATATTATACAATTCTTAATGTAAAAGAGGGTTTATAATTGACACTACTCTTGAACACTTTCAAATTAAAAAAAATTATACAACTCTTAATGTACAAGAGTGTTTATAACTGACACAACTCTTGAACACTTTCAAATTAAAAAAATATACAACTCTTAATGTAAAAGAGTGTTTATAATTGACACTACTCTTGAACAATTTCAAATTAAAAAATTATACAACTCTTAATGTAAAAGAGTGTTTATAATTGACACTACTCTTGAACACTTTCAAATTGAAAAATTATACAACTCTTAGTAAAAGAGTGTTTATAATTGACACTACTCTTGAACACTTTAAAATTGAAAAATTATACAACTCTTAATATAAAAGAGTGTTTATAATTGAAACTACTCTTGAACATTTTCAAATTGAAAAATTATACAACTCTTAATGTAAAAGAGTGTTTATAATTGACACTACTATTGAACATTTTTGAATTGAAAAATTATACAACTCTTAATATAAAGGAAAAGGGTGTTTACCTTTTAACACTATGAAATCACACTAAATACGTGATAATGATATGCTAAGAAAATCTTGATAGATTATCATTTTCATAGAATGTAGGGATGTAATGTATAAACTTGCATATGGCAAAAATTATACACCTTTGAACTCTTTGAAATCGCACTTAGGACATGGAGTGAAATATAATGCAAAAATTATACACATTTGAACACTTTCCCTTCAAATTATATTCAAAATCATTTGTTTATAGAGTTAAAGCATCAGTGGCAAACTCGTTATTTTGCATGAATAGAGGGTGCCCCCGATAGATACAGGGGTTATAATGTCCGCTAGATCACAGAGGATCAATCAGAGGATCAATGGTTGGTGGATACGATCCGCGTGACAACTGTCTCGACCAATCAGAGCGTAGCAGCCAAGATGAGCACATGTGTGCGAGTTTATCACTAAGAGAGAGGGGAAAACTGAGTAGAAATTAAAAACCAAGGGCAAAACTGACAAGGGGGTTCAAATATAAAACAAAAAGTGATTTAAATTTTTTGGAAAATGCTTCTTTTATACAATAAAATACATATTGGCATACATCAAACTATTTGAAATTCAAATATACATCAGTTTGACAATTATTGCCTCATTCAGACAAATTATATTTTTGGGAGGGATGTTTTGGGGAGAGGCTTGAGTAGAAAGCCATGAACCTTCATACATAGTAGGTGATTTGAGAAGTGGCGATTTAGGTTAAAACTTGATATATATATATTTCTTATGGTGGCAGGTCACATAATAAGACTCCTTGGATAGATGCCACTATGTTTTGATCTTTTTGAATTTGTTGTGCATAAAATTACTCAATTATCTAGCTAAAACCCATTCGTTAACTCTCTGTTGACCAGCCACCAGAGGGTAAAAGTGAGTATATTGCACACGGCAATGTTAGTAATGGAGGGCAAAACTGAGTACAACCAAACTGCCAGTGCTACAGTCGAGGGTATAACTGAGCACAACTAAGTGTCCAAGGTTAGACACGAGGGGGGAAACGTGACGCACGGTATGCGTGTCGCGGTGAACGGGGCGGTAGAGGACGCGTGTGGGCGTGCACGGTGCAGTAGCACACACGGTACACAGTGGTGCAACGAAACGTATCCTCCCTTCACCTTTATAGAGGCCTTCTCACTCTCACTCATCACTCACTCGCTCACTCACTCACGCAACCATCTCCATTGTCCCATCACCTTATGCAAACCCCCAAGAAAACCCCAACCACCTTGGCGATGGAGAAGAACGTCACGGTGGCCATCATATCCTCCAAGGCGGCTGACGAGGAGGCCCCGTCCCCGTACTGGCCCCCGTCGAGGCATTGAAGGCATCCGCCATCCCCGTCCAGACCCTTGTCCCCGTCGGCGAGGAGGCCCCCCGTCCCCGTACAGGCCCCCGCCGTTCTCTTGCAGACTCCGCACGGCTGGGACCCCTACAAGGACAACGATTACATTAGGCCAGAGAACCCCTTCGACATCAGCTTAGCCTACCCATGGTCGGAGGTAACTATGGTTTTATCTCTTTCCTTTGTTCTTCCCCCATTCACATTGTTGGATGCTAGATCGTGTGTTTTTAGGACTCGGCTAATCGGTGGATGCTAGGTATTTTTACAGTAGCTAATCCTCTTGTGTTAGATCTCGTATTTCGATGAATGCCCCTAGTTGGGATCAGTACTAGCGCCGATCTATAGTTGGGATCAGTACTAGCACCGATCTGTAGTTTGGATCAGTACTAGCACCGATCTGTACTTGGGATCAGTATTCAATTTGGTTTGAGATTTGGGGATTGGGGAATAATCAGGGGATCTTAATCGGTTAATTTATGCAAGTAATCAATTGTGATAATCACGGTATCTCAATCATGTCCTTATTGGATGCTACTGTTTTTGTAATAGGTGTATAGCAGCGACATCTGCAGCGACGACGAGTCCATGGATACCAAGACTCGTTAGGTGCCGAGGAAGATGAAGTCCGGCCAGTTCAACGACTTCTTTGCCGGTGACGTCTACAGGTGCCCCCTCTGCACCAGGAGCCTCGCCACCGACTTCAACTCCTTCATGATGCATGCCGAGGATGTGAAGACCTGCGGCCCGTCAAAGAACACCAACGACTTCAGAGCCCAGCACAAGGCGCTCGGTTTTCACCTTCGCAACCTCCAGAAGGTGGCCATCGAGGAGGGTGGCATGCCGCTGATCAAGCCCAAGGCACCCAAGGCTAAGGGACTGGGCAACAAGAAGTGGAGGAAGCGCCATAGGGAGGAGGCAGAGGCCCTCCTAGTGCAGGCCATGACGGGCCACTGATCCTATGCTGCTGATGATGCTGCTGCTGCTATAAAGCAGCTTCTTTTGTTTTGTTGTCTGTGTTGAAAATGTAAGCTGCTGCTGACCAGTCTAATTGTTGAACCTGGTTTAAGTATCGTACTATATAAACCTTTATTAGCTGCTTTATCTACATCCGCTCTGTTCATCTACATATTTATGGTGCTGGTTAGATTTGCTGCCAGATTGGGAAAATACGAGGGCCAAAAGGAACCATGAATGAAGAGAGAAGCTGCTCTAGATTTGCTGCCTTTTTGGACAAAAATAACAACTGTTAGCGACATGAAGGGGAAATAGCACCCTTAAAAAGACTAATCATAAAAATAACAAAAAAGAAATCTTCCAATTTAGGCGACAGGGCGCACGTAACTACCATACGCGTCCCATATGGTCCCACACCACATCTCCAAAACGCGTTCCCAACAAGCCGGCCCCACACCATGGGGGGTCCTACTACGGGACCCGATTGAACGTGGCCCCACCTGTTATCACGTAACGGGGGTGGGTCCTACTTGTCAGCATGTAGCAACGAGGGTCTACTATGGGACCCACCTGAATGCGGCTCCACTTTTCAGCATGTAACGACGAGGGTCCACTAACGGGACCCGACGGAGAGCGAGTTTCAGACCGATGTGAGAGTTCCATAATAGGAGCTGGACAAAAGTGAGGAAAAACTAAGCGGCTGGGAAAAAGTGAGTACAACTAACAAACCAGGGGCACGAAAATAGAAATCCCTTAAAAATACAAAATCCTATTTGTGAGTTCTAAACAATATTAGAAATTTGGATGTAGCCCATGATTTATCCTAGAAACGTGTAAAATATTAATTTCAAATAATTTGCATTTTAAACTATACAAAAATGACAATAGTGTAGATCTATTCAAATATGTTTTCAAATCCTCAAATTTATCAGATCCATCATTTTTATGTATCACAAAATACAAATAATTTCACGTCATGATTTTACATGCTTGTAGGATACAACATTGATTATGTTCAAAATTATTTTTAGATATTTTTAAGACCTATAAAATATGGTTTTTAATTTTCTTTTAAATGAAGAGAGCACTAGTGCTCGGGATCCAAAGACACTTTTCAAAACTCGGCTTGGAACTTACAAACATACGGGCAATGTCGTGGAGAGGAAGAAGAGAGGAATTGGCTGGGTGCTGGTTGTGGATCGGCTTGAAACTTGTCGTAATCCACTATATCCATGAGTAATACAATCTCGAGTAGAGTTATAGCTTATATCTGGTATTATAGCCAGTCCATCCAAAGCCCTAGAATTTCCCACTCATACCCACACCACCGGATTCCTGTCATGCCCCTGTGCTCAGGCCACAGAGAATTTGTTGTCGGTGTTGGGGATATACTTTCCGGGTATACCCACAGGACTCACTGACCAGGGTAGCCCACCAACGGGTTAGAGCTTTGCTTTACGGGCGGCCCAGTCAGAGAAAGAGGAGGAGCCAGTTCTGGCTACGACAAGGCCCAGAAGAGTTACCAACTTAGGCCTGTGGTATTACTTGTAGTCCAAGCTATATCTAGTTACCGACTCTGTAACGTAGCCGGATAGGTCGCTCCTGTAACCCTAGGTCCCAGTGACTATATAAACCGGCCCTATGGGAGCCTTTAGGGCACAACCAATAGTACTACCACAATCACAATTCGCACAACTGAACCTCTCTTGTAATCCGCTGTAACATCCGACTTACACCGATATATTACTGGGTTGCTAGCAGGAGTAGGATCCGATCACCGCAGTCGGATCTGAACCTGGGTAAACTTGTGCTCACCTCTCCTAGAACATCCGACGTCTCACACACCCCATCTTTCCAACGCCACTAGGACCCCCTATGGCATACTTGTCAACAATCCGACGATAGTTGGCGCCCACCGTGGGGCAGGTGATCTTTGGAGCTTCGTTCCAGGTAGATTTGCGCGTGCAGGAATCGGCAAAACTATCACCATGGGTCGCATGGTCTACGCCAGTGATGTCCCTCTTGTCCTTCTTGACGAGACCTGGATTCCGGCTTCAAAACTCGTGACGACCTACACGATCATGTCTATCGGTGAGATCGATATTTATCTCGGTTTCGCTGAAACCGCCCAACCCACCCTTGAGGTGATTACCATGGCGGAAGAAAAATCCGGATCTACTTTGTTCGTAGAGGCAGAAGAGTTCAAGATCCCGAAGAAAATCGAACCCACCCAGCCCAATCCTGTAGTGTAAGAAGAGGTGGAAGAAAAATCCAGATCTGATTTCTCTAACAAGATCGGATACATGGACGAAGAATACATCCGCTGCGGATGCAGCCCTGCCAACGTCGTAGCAGAAATAGAACTCTTGAGGAGCAAGATGACAGAGATGACGAGACGCCCTTGCATCGATTATGAAGCAATCGCCGACATCAAGGAGAACTTCGAGATGGCAGAGGCAGAAACCAAGTTGTACCACTACCTCAAGAACATAAACAAGAAGAAGCACTATTTCGTGGGCCACATAAGCTCTGGATCTGACTCTGTCGATGCTGGATCCGGCAGCGATTCAGTACTAGATGCAATCGAATAAAACACCGACTTACCTGACTCCCCTCAAGAGTCAATAAAGTCACAGGAACTTCGTGACTTCGACAAGGAGATGGAGGAGTACGAGCAAGAACACGTCTCCAAGACAACGCAAGGTGAGCCAGAAAATTCCCCTAGTCCATATGATAGCATGGATGAAAGCTACACCTCGCAGGATGATATGGATACCGGAGATTCCTCCGAGGTCCACAAGCCAACCACTATGGAAAGTACCAACGAAAGTTTATCCCCCGGTACCGGACCAAAAGTTGTCTTTGCCACTGGTACGCACGTTAAAGCTACTGGACGGTCAAAGAAGAAGAACAAGAATCCGACACCGGCAGATCCAAACATCAAGGAAACCAACAAAGAAAAAGTTGATGAAGAGATTGAGATGGAGAATCAGGATGGAGGTCCGATTAATACCACGCCAATCGACCCTCCTCTGGATGGACACGTCGTCACCAAGGGTGCACATTAAATTTACGAATATGCTCTCACAATTCCAATCCCTATGGCTTAGGATCTTATACTGGAGGCGCTGGAGAAAAGGGTTGATGTGGTGATCCAGCATACCACTGCATGTGTAGTATACTATAGTCGTTGCCATGAAATCCACAAAACACCGTTCTGTAAATATCACATCTCTCAGAGTGGTACAACAAAAACATTGCGGGTCCATATTAACTATACACACCTTATTATTATTACAATACCGGAAGTTCAAGACTTCCAAAAGATTCAACTTACAAACCAAAATATAAAGTGTTTCAGCGAAATATAAAAGTAACAACTCCGACTAGGAGTTGAGCTCAATAGCTTATTCTATAGAGTTCATGCTGCTCGGCTCCGTTGGTTACTACTAACTAGGGATACTTAGTTGGACTCATTATCATCGACACCGTAGCGGATTTCGTAATCCACTCCTTCAACACCTCCGGACAGATCAGGTTCCTCGTAGAACACATCTTCTTGGCATTCGGCTGCATACATTGGCACGTCTTCGGGATCCTCAGAGTCTAAGCAAGGGATCAAAGGAAAGAATGAGTAACAGCGTTACCCAACAAGTTCATTATATGCAAGGTGGGAAGTTTGATGCTCTAACTAACACCTAGGACTATAAGTCCTTGGCACTATGCAATTTTTGTAAATCTTTCTTCAAAGATTGATTTTATTATGAAAATCTATGACTATCATCCTTCACAGGTTGACCAGAACTTTCATGGAGTTCCTTTCCTGCCGCGTTCGTAGCTCCTTCCCGGAATAGGGCGTAACAAGTTACAATTCTTACACTCTGCAGAGGTGCGTTACTTTACCCATGAGAGATCAACTCCTTGTTGCACAACCGGGCGTACTTTCCCGTCCACAATTCCATGATGTGGGGCCCAGTAGTTGGTCCAAGCCAATCACCGCCCCCTTCGCGACCTCACATGCCTCCTTGGTGTATACCATACCCACATAATGAATTACGGCAACGGTTTGTACAAACCGTTAGATGCTAGAACTATTGTGGGACGATGAGGGTTCCCACCCATATGCTGCATATCCTCTATGAATTACCAATTAATATGCACGCTACAAGGATAACAGCCACGACCTGCACATCCAGCTTCATGCGAGAGGAAGAAGATACAGCTGACTTCTCTATCCCATTCCAAATCTCATGGCTAAAGCGTAATATACAGCGCTAGAATCACTGATGTCAGGGGTTATTAAGTCCCTAATTGATTATCATCATTACAAATAGAACCCTAAGTTCTATTGCTCCATTTTATCATCACTTAGGATGATATCTATGATTTCTTTATTTGTCAAAATAATACTTTCTTTCTTTTATAGCATAAATGATAACACACAATTTGCAAATACTTTGATAAAGACTCTTCAAAGGACATAAGCAAGTGATGAACTTGCCTTGTGATGGCAAGGTAGTGAAGTCTGATGCTTGCACTGGACCTTGAGCTTCTATGTCTACAAAAACATCATTATTGCCCGGTAAGGACAATATTTAAAGAAGCAAAATGATTATGCAAGTAATGCAAGGCATCATTTAACTTGATATGCAATCTCCTCAATATTATGAAAAGTCTTTTTAATAGTACATGATTCATAAATATTACTTTTTAATATTTATAATATATATTGAATTATTTTATTTTATTTTCCTTTTATTTGACTTATATTGTTTTAATAATTCTTTTAGGAATTATCACTTAATTATCAAAAATGGTTATTAAATATTTATTTAGTATTTTTCAAAAATACTACAATATTAATATATAAATAAAGTGATTTTTATTTATTTTTATCATCTTTCAATATTTTTTTAAAATTCTATAAGAAATATATAATTTACAAAATTCCTAATAAGATTTAAACGTCTAAAATTTTATATTTTAATTTATTTGGATAGTATGGATTATTGTGAATCCAAAAATATTTTATTTATAATTTTTTTGGACTTTTATTTTATTTTCTAGAATTTAATTAAGTTGAGGGGTATTTTGGTCTTTTCCTATTTATTAAAACAGACCTTAAAGGTTTTTGGGCTGGTTTAATCTTATTAGGCCCTGGTGGCCCATTAGTCATAATCAAAATAGCCACCCCGAAGGGTCTGGCCCAACTTAGCCCACTCCCCTGTTGCATCTCTCCCTCGAGCTCATTCCCCTCCTCCTCTACCCCGACCCCGTGGTTGGTGATATCGCCGCCGGCGATTCCCGCCGTCGTGGGCCGTTCTGGTCGCTGCCGTGGTGCAGTAGGAGGTTGTGCATCGTGGTGATTCGCCTCGCCTCTAGGCATGGTCATGGTCGCTGCCATGGCGCCGTATGGGTTGCAGAGCCCCCTCTAGGGTGCTCCCCATGCCGCCATGGTCGTCAACCCCTCTGCTTCCTCTTCTAGTCTCTAGCGAGGACCCTTTGGTGAGTTCTTTTTCTCTCCCCTTGTGCTCTCTGTGCTCGCTCATCCCATGCTGGATGTTGACAGTGACCTCTCTGGTTACTGTCTTGTCCTGATTAAGATGGTTTATTTCATTTAGGGTTCTTATCATATGATTGATCATATACTGGATGAATTCGATCATGTGTGGATGGTCTGTAAGCATGCTAAATGGTTATTAGCCTGAGGCTTGTTGCTTGAGATGAACTTTAATGGTTTTGATGGCTTATTAGATGCTTTTATGCTTGGATTGAATATGATTCAGATGGTATAGTTGCTTTGGAACCAATGCTTGGTAAAGTCAGTGACTTGATAACTTTCCACTGTCATTTCTTGGTTTAGGATCATGGTTATGGTGTGATGAAATCACTGTCTTAGTGCTGTTGGCTTAGAATTTAATATGTGGTTTGAGATCACAATGATCTGAAACAGTAATATAAACATTAGAATGTTTTAATTATGATTCCTGATAGGAAAATGATTAGTAGATTGATTTGTTGAATCTGTGATGATTGGATGTTTATCCTGATTCATGTAAAATTGTTCTTGTGACACCATCTTGGTATGGCACACAAGATTGATTCTTATTCATTGATTGGGTTGGTTTAAGCTTAAGACAAGCTTGGCTGTATCAGATAAATAGAAATGTTCTTCTCTGAAATCCCTAAGACCAATGATGTTGGTCTGAGGCTTAGGGGTTTAGGCCTTATCTAGTTGATTCATATAGATAGTCCTGGTAGTGGTACCAGCTATTGTTCTTGAATTAAAGCTTGGAAAAAATGATATTAGGCTTGATCATTATCTGGATGCAAAGGATTAGCTTCTAAGGTGCTACCCTTATCTTAGGGATGTGCCTAGAAATTAGATCTTAGCTATATTTGTGCTTGAATTGAAATATATAGCTTGACAACCAAATCAATGATGTTGTTCTGAGCTCTGGTTGGATCCTTGTACTTTGTTGTTTGCTTTTAGAGGTTAAAATCTCTATGATGGATTCACCCCACTTGGGTGCTTTCTGAGAGTTTGTTTCATAAAACAACACATGCTTCTGTCTAGATAATATGATTAGATCATGTGAGGGTTTTATGATGCTCACCAGAAAATCTGATGATTGTGGAGTAAGGTGGTGATGTTGATCTTGTTTTGCTGAGCTCCTAAGCTTGACCTTGGGCTAGCCTGCTCCTCCTAGCTCCTGGACTTGATCTTGTTGTCCACCTGATCTTTCCCCCTCCTTATGTTACCATCCTGGTGATGAGATCTGGGGCTTTGGTTGGTTTGGTTACTGGCTGCTGTGCTTGGTTTAGCTGCTTTCTAAGCTGGCTGTTCTTGTGTGTGTGCAGTGAAGAGATGCACTAGTGCCTCTCCATGGCCGTGCTGCTGGTTTTGTGTGTTGGAGCTGTGCTGTGAAGCTGACAGCACACCACATGCATTTTGGTGTGTGTCCTGCCTGTGTGCTTGTTGTGCACTTGTGGATATGTTCAGAATTTTGAAACTTACAGTTATCTGGTTACTTTTACCTGGCTGGTGAAACTTGCCCCTCTTTCCTGTCATTTGACTTCTGGCTTAAAAATTATGGAAGATTTATCCTTTCATATTGGTGAAACTTGCCCCTTATATACTCAATGATGAAATATTGAACAGTGCACTTCACTGTCAACTTCTGAGAGTAAAACAACACTAACCCTAACTTTCCTTTTTCTATTTAGTTTCTGTTTGTTTTGCAGGTACAAATTTAAAGTGAAGATTTTAGTTTAGTTTTTCTTTCTAGGATAGTGAATGTAATCTTCTTTATTCTTTTGTAATTTTCATTTTATTATTTTGTAATCTTCATTCTATTCTTTTGTAATAAAGATTATATTATTATCAATAAAGAATATACTTATTCTTTATTTATTTGCTTTTGTGAAGTGTGTGGATAATTTCAATAAGTTACATTTTTGTAACTTATTTATTAAATGAAAATATGAAATAAGTTTTCATATTCTTAATTGTTTTCTTTAGATAGAATTTGAGTTATAATAATTAACTCCTAATTAAATCAAGATTCAAACCTTATTCCTAATTCATTTGAATTATAATTTAAACACTCAAATTTAAATTTCAAATTCCTTTTCCAAATCACATAATTCCTCAAAGATCACATCAAAGTCTATAGCAATCATCCTTTAAGACTAAACCTAATCTCAAAGTATGAAAGTAACCTTGATCACTTTTGGTTTTTACCCACATTTTCACAGATGAATGCATGCAACATTCCAAATTCCTAAATCTACCCTTCGTTAGTTCCTAAATGCTGGGATGTTACAGTTGAGGACCTGGAAAAGCATCGTCTGTTTCTGCTAGAAGAGGCCGCGCGCATCGTCGAGCTTAGGCAGCAGTTAGACAGTGATCCTGCCAAATACCAGTCAGATTTAAAGCGACACCCAAACAAAACAAGGGGAGGTTCGCTTCTTGCTAACAAGAACCTGAATATCCACAAAGATCTATTCGACAGAAAAACATGAGAGAAGATCCGAGTCTACAGCACGCCGTTGGAAAATGCTGCTGCAGCTCGAGCCATCCTCGCCAACAATCCGTCTCCACAGTAGGTCCAGCAGTGCGTTGTGTTGTTGGACAAAGGATTAAAGTAGCAGAAAATGTCCGCGTCATTCAGTGGCAAGCTGGCCTCAAAGTCAGAATTTTGCCACACTGGCACTGACCAAAGCATCGACGGAAGGCTCTGCAGGGATACAGATCAGCGCTATCGTCCCCGTGGAGAAGAAGAGAATTCAATAACCGGCTCAAATGGCCACTCTTACCGGCCGACGCGTGACTAGGCAAGAGTTATTCTGGCTACGTCCAAAGACGCCATCAGGGCAATGGTTCCTCATCATGACCATCGTCGGCAAAACCGCTATAGAGAAGACCTGGAAACACGCCGCCAACAAGAAGAGAATGATCGGATAAGGATGCCACCACCGAGCCGTCCGGCTAGTAACGCTGGACAAATAGATGATCCGGACCGTCCTGAATCAAGTAGGGACGGGCCCCGAAGAAACCGGCATCAGAGTCAGCATAATGAAGCTCCACTGCCACCACCACGTAACCCAGCCAGAAATAATCCACCAGGGCCACCATCACCTCCTGGCAGCAACAATGAAGGATCCCGACATAGCCATGGAAGCCACAGGGGTGGAGGCGGCAATGCTGAGAGGAGAAGCAGAAATCCGACTCCACCGTGCAGAAGCCATGAGCCTCCGAGGCGCATATCTCTCTCGCCAAACGACCCTCGCCATCGCATCAAATCAAACATAGAAGCGTAGTGGTACGAGGAAGAAGACGTGTACGTGGGACCTAAGTGCTTTGGACCACACATACGTCGGACCAAATTTCTGGTTGACTTTGGTATTTCCAAACACATTTAGCCCTACGACGGCGCAGCTCGGCCAGATACCTGGCTCCAGGATTTTTTCCAGGCTTGCTGCATTGCCAAAGGAGGAAACAACCTGGTCGCATTCCGATATCTCCCGCTTATGCTGAGGAAGACGGCTCGATCATGGCTGAATGAACTACCAGAGAATTCAATTCATAACTGGTATGATATGAAAAGTGCATTCTTATCAAACTTCGAGGGAACATACAGGAGGCCCTGCATAGTCGGAGACTTGTAGCGTTGCACACAAAGACCTGCCAGGATTACCTCGGACGCTGGATCGACACGAAGAACTCCTGCGAAGGAGTAAACGAGCAAACTGCGATAGAAGCTTTCATCACAGGACTCACAGTCGGACTTTTGCGTCATAGACTGAAGCATGACCATGTCACAGATTTGGGAGAGATGATAGAGACGGCAAGCAAATATGCTGATGCCGATGATGATTCAGAAGGGCTGCTAAACATTTTGGCCAATCCCAATGCGGCCAAACAGCCAAAATAACAAGATCAGAAGCGCAAGAACACCTCGGAAGATAAACCGGCTCCGAACAATGCAGCTGTCAACGCAACATTTGGATCTGGAGGACGAGGAGGGCGCGGAGGCGGCTGGGGTAGAGGCCGTGGAACTTCCCGTATCCAGGGCAGAGGATATCAGCAACCCGGAAGAACCTATACTGGGCCGATATTGCCAATAATCCCTGTGTCCACCACTTGGATAGTAACGAAGTATCTACCCACACAAATGCCGAGTGTCGTTTCAATGACGACATCAAGAAAGACGAATCCGCTGGCTATAGAGCCAAGCGACGAAAAAAAAGAAAATTTTCGAGAAAGGAAAGGAGCCCATGGAAGATTCCGACATGGAAAAGCGGATGCCACAGAGCCCAAGTCGGGTGGAAAGAAGAATTTTCCGACTAAAAAAGAGGCATACGTCTGCTTCCTTGGATCCCAACCTGCTAAAGAAAAGAAGGCGGCTCTCCGTGAGCTCAATGCCACAGTTCCGGCTATTCCACAATTTCTGGACTGGTCAGACATAACCATCACCTTTGATCTCTGAGATCACCCGAGGAAAACACATCGTCGGGGAAAGTACCCTCTGGTCGTTAATACTCTTATTGATGGCTATGAGTTCTCTAAAACAGTCATGGACAGTGGGTGCAACATCAATATCCTCTACATCGAGACGCTCCACTGCATGAAGCTACATGAGAGCCAGTTGAGTTACAACAGTGTAACTTTCCATGGCATTGTACCAGGGAGACAGGCGGATTCTCTAGGTAAGATTACTATAGACGTGGCATCCGGAACCCGAGACAATTACCGGACCGAGCCACTCTCTTTTGAGGTGGTACTGTTCAAAAGTGCTTACCACGCCATCTTCAGATGTCCGGCTTACTGGGCGTTCATGGCTCGTCCCTATTACATCTACAATATGATTAAACTTCTAGGTCCAAAGGGCATAATCACCATCTAGGGAAATCCGAGGAAGGCGCGAGAGTGCGACGAAGGATCTGCTGCCTTCGCCGAAGCCATGCTGCACGCCCAAAAGTACCAGGAGATCAAGAAGACCATCAACCCGCCCGAGATGCCCGCTACAAAGAACAAGGTGCTAAAGCCAAGTTTGCAGTTCAAGGTGTCGGAAGAGATGAAGAAAATGTCGCTGAAGGAAGACGATCCCTCCAAGATGACGAACATATGGGTAGGCTTAGACCACACATAGGAAAGCACTCGTCGAGTTCCTCAAAGCTAATAGTGACATCTTCGCATGATAGCCTTCTGACATGACCGGAGTACCTAGGAAACTTGCCGAGCACTCTCTTAATGTGTACCCTAACGCTAAACCCGTCAAACAGACCTTACGGTGGTTTGGTGATGAAAAGCGCAAAGCAATAGCCAACGAATTAGCCCGACTAGAGTTAGCCGGATTCAATACAGAGGTCATACATACAGATTGGGTGGGAAATCCTGTACTCGTCCCTAAAAAGGACACCATTGATTTAAGAATGTGTGTTGATTATACCGCTTTGAACAAGGCATGCCCAAAAGATCCGTTCCCTTTGCCAAGAATAGATCAAGTTATCGACTCAACGGCAGGATCAGAATTACTCTGTTTTCTTGATGCATATTCTGGATATCACCAAATACCGATGAAAGAGTCAGATCAAATTAAGACGTCTTTCTTCACTCCTTTCGGAACCTTCTGCTACAAAACTATGCCTTTTGGCTTAAAGCACACAGGAGCAACATATCAGCGTACTATGCAACATTGTCTCAACGATCCAATCAGACGCAACGTCAACGTATACGTAGATGACATAGCAGTTATGTCCAAAAAGAAGGGAAATTTAATTTCCGACTTAGAGGAAACATTTTCTAGTCTACGAAAATTCAATATGATGCTAAATCCGAAGAAGTGTTTCTTTGGAATTCCAGCCAGAAAATTTTTAGGTTTCCTCGTCTCTGAACGAGGCATAGAGGTGAACCGAGACAAAATCAAGGCTATACTTAATATTACTAGTCCAACTCGCCTGAAGGATGTGCAACGTCTCATAGGCTGCATTGCAGCAGTGAGTCGGTTCGTCAGCCGGCTCGGCGAAAGAGCCGCACCTTTGTACAAACTCTTGAAGGAAACCGACAAGTTTGTCTGGACCCAGGAAGCTGAGATCGCCCTACAAAGTTTGAAAGGCCTACTTTCAAACCCACCATTTCTCGCAGCGCCAGAACTTCAGGAGCCTATGTTACTCTACATTGCAGCGACTAACAAAGTCGTAAGTGTGGTAACAGTAGTAAAGCGCGGGGAAGAAGGCCACGGTCATAAGGTGCAACGACCAACTTATTACCTAAGTGAGGTCCTGACAGAGTCAAAACAATGGTACCCACACCATCAAAAGCTAGCCTATGGAGTGTTCTTTGCATCCAGAAAGCTATGCCACTATTTTCAAGAGCACAAGATCATAGTGGTGAGCACCGCTCCCCTGCGAGATATAATCAATAACCGCGACCGCCACAGGATGTGTTGCAAAGTTGGGAATAGAGCTTGCAGCTTTCGACATTGAGTACAAGCCGCGTACAACAATCAAGGCCCAAATACTTGCCAACTTTGTTGTTGATTGGACAGAGATGACAGAAAACACAAGTCCTCCAGACTCGAAATTTTGGAGCCTTCACTTTGACGGATAAAAAGCACGAGGAGGCTCGGGGGCTAGCGTGGTGCTCAAATCACCCCAAGGAGATAAGTTGTTCTATGTGTTGCAAATACACTTCACGACATCCAACAATATTGCCGAGTATGAAGCATTGCTGCATGGAATACGCATGGCCAAAAACATTGGCATAACAAGACTCATGTGTTACGGAGACTCGGATTTAGGTGCATAGCAAGTATCTGACATGTGCAACACAAATAAACACATGGCAGCGTACAAAGCTGTTGTGGACGAACTATCTAAATCGTTCGAGGGTTTTGAGGTTCAACAAATCCCTCAAGCAGAAAATGAGGAAGCAGATGCTCTATCAAGGATAGGCTCTGCGTGGAAACAAGTACCAGATGGCGCTTTTTAGAGCATTTAAGGGTCCCCTCCATAGTCGGAGTTGACGAGGACTATCCAACGAAATCCGACTCACCTTTAATAGCAGTTCTGGCTATAATTTCTAGCTGGACAAAACCCTATCTGTATTTCCTGATAGACGGAAAATTACCCAAAGACGAAGTCTTGAGCCGGCAGATCGTCCGACGAGCAAAAGCCTATTCTATAATAAATGGTGAGCTCTATAAGCGGATTGTTTCTAGCATTTTCTAGCGATGTATTTCTTCCTAAGGAGTGGAAATCTTGCAAGATATCCACAAAGGCGAGTGTGGTCACCATGCTGCAGCCAGATCCTTAGTGGCAAAAGCTTTTCGACACGGATTCTTTTGGCTTACAGCTAAGGTGGATGCTGACAAACTGGTCAAAACGTGCAGAGGCTGCCAAAAGTACGCCCATCAGGCACACGTTCTAGCTGAACAGTTGCGAACAATCCCTATTACATGGCTATCTGCGGTCTGGGGGCTTGATATGGTAGGGTCGTTGTGCACGGAAAAATGTGGAATTACTCAACTACTAGTAATGGTGGATAAATTTACAAAATGGATTGAGGCTAAACCCGTAACAAGTTGCTATGGATCCATAGCCAGAAAGTTCGTTGAGGACGTAATCATCCGATTTGGATATCCGCATAGTATAATTACTGACAACGAGAGCAATTTTTCCATGGGAGACCTTGCCGAATTCTGCGAAGAACAAGGGATCCGACTCGATATTGCATCAGTCGCACATCCACAAGCTAATGGAAAAGTTGAAAAAATAACGGTCTTATTTTATAAGGACTCCGACCTCGTCTCGAGGAACCACTTCGTCGGGCTACGGGGGCTTGGGCGGAAGAATTACCGTCTGTGATATGGAGCTTACATACAACTCCTAACAGATCAACCGGATATACTCCTTTCTTCTTGGTCTATGGTGTAGAAGCAGTTCTTCCAAGCGATCTAATTCATAAGTCTCCACGAGTTAAAGCGTATATCAAAGAAGATGCAGAAGTTTCTCGACAAGATGATCTCGATATAATCGAAGAAGTACGCGTCGTTGTTGAGTAGAGATCTACATCCTATCAGTAGAAGTTATGCAAGTATCATAGTCAGAGAGTTTAAAACCGTTCTTTCAGAAAAGGCGATTTGGTTCTCCGACTTGTGCACAAAAGAAAGCACAAACTTTCCCCGATTTGGGAAGGACCTTTTATGATTAGCAGAGTTCTGCATAATGGTCGTATTATTTAACCGATATGAGATCAGTCAAGGAAAACCGGATAATCAGAAGAGAAAGAAAGTTGGCGGTAGCACAAACCCGGATGAAATAGACCGACCATGGAATATTGCATAGCTACGTCCCTTCTATTCTTAGTTATATTTCCTTGTAATCATATATGTACATGTTCAAAGTAAAATAAAGTATTGGTTTCCTCATATGTTATCTTTGAGAAGTTTTTGCCATTTTATTTCCAAAAGAGCATGTCATTTTCAAAAATCCCAGAATGCTTGAAAGTACTTTATGCTGATGTTCGTTCTGGTTATGATTTTTGAATATCTAAAAAAAATTACCTTAGGGTAAAAAATTCAATTTATTGTCTGTACTTTGGTTTTTTATCTGATTGCTTAGACACGGGTATTTTTCGATTAATGAATTTTTGGTACTGGAAGTCGGCTTTGTTTCCGAGTTTAAACTGGTTTAGCAATTGAGCTCCGTTGTTTAGCAAAGTTTCCGTGCTAAAGGTTGACCGGCTCATGAAAGGGATGAGGCAGAGAGCCAGATAAACGATAAGTATAGGCATAAAACAAAAATGCTTCAAAATTTTCTCAAGCACACACATAAAATATGTAAACATAAGTGCTACGATAGTAAAAGCATTAAGTTTTTACAGACCAACACAAATAAAAATATTGTTTTCGTCATTACATTGCCCAAAAGTTCAGAATAATGCATAAAAACTATTTATGCTGCAGAGCCAGGCGGTGGTGATGAAGAAGGTGGAGCGCTGGAGTCGACAACATTATCGTCCTAAATCTCAGACTTGGAAGCTGCAAGGATGTCTTCTGTCTCTTGAGGCGAGGGAGGCACAACGACGGATCCGAAGAATGGCGTCGAATAGTTGGTCATCTCCGCCACACGACAAGCATAACCTGCACAAGAATCTTGGATTGCCTTGACGTCCTATGGGTTACCCTCATCGTCCTCCCCGACGATACCTTTGGTGACATGCCAGATTTCTATCTCGTTGTGGTGGCTCTATTCATAAGTCTAAACGAGTTAAAGCGTATATCAAAGAAGATGCAGAAGTTTCTCGACAAGATTATCTCGATATAATCGAAGAAGTAAGCGTCGTTGTTGAGTAGAGATCTACATCCTATCAGCAGAAGTTATGCAAGTATCATAGTCAGAGAGTTCAAAACCGTTCTTTCAGAAAAGGCGATTTGGTTCTCCGACTTGTGCAAAAAAGAAAGCACAAACTTTCCCCGATTTGGGAAGGACCTTTTATGATTAGCAGAGTTCTGCATAATGGGTCGTATTATTTAACCGATATGAGATCAGTCAAGGAAAACCGGATAATCAGAAGAGAAAGAAAGCTGGCGGTAGCACAAACCCGGATGAAATAGACCGACCATGGAATATTGCATAGCTACGTCCCTTCTATTCTTAGTTATATTTCCTTGTAATCATATATATACATGTTCAAAGTGAAATAAAGTATTGGTTTCCTCATATGTTATCTTTGAGAAGTTTTTGCCATTTTATTTCCAAAAGAGCATGTCATTTTCAAAAATCCCAGAATGCTTGAAAGTACTTTATGCTGATGTTCGTTCTAGTTATGATTTTTGAATATCTAAAATTTTTTACCTTAGGGTAAAAAATTCAATTTATTGTCTGTACTTTGGTTTTTTATCTGATTGCTTAGACGCGGGTATTTTCCGATTAATGAATTTTTGGTACTGGAAGTCAGCTTTGTTTCCGAGTTTAAACTGGTTTAGCAATTGAGCTCCGTTGCTCGGCAAAGTTTTCGTGCTAAAGGTTGGCCGGCTCATGAAAGGGACGAGGCAGAGAGCCAGATAAACGATAAGTATAGGCATAAACCAAAAGTGCTTCAAAATTTTCTCAAGCACACACATAAAATATGTAAACATAAGTGCTACGATAGTAAAAGCATTAAGTTTTTATAGACCAACACAAATAAAAATATTGTTTTCATCATTACATTGCCCAAAAGTTCAGAATAATGCAAAAAAACTATTTATGCTGCAGAGCCAGGTGGTGGTGATGAAGAAGGTGGAGCGCTGGAGTCGACAACATTGTCGTCCTAAATCTCAGACTTGGAAGCTGCAAGGCTGTCTTCTGGCTCTTGAGGCAAGGGAGGCACAACGACGGATCCGAAGAATGGCGTCGAATAGTTGTGTCATCTCCACCACACGACAAGCATAACCTGCACAGGAATCTTGGATTGCCTTGATGTCCTATGGGTTATCGTCATCGTCCTCCCCAACGATACCTTTGGTGACATGCCAGATTTCCATCTCGTTGTGGTGGCTCATCACCATGGTAAGAATTTTCCGACTAAGAAAGAGGCATACGTCTGCTTCCTTGGATCCCAACCTGCTAAAGGCGGCTCTCCGTGAGCTCAATGCCACAGTTCCGGCTATTCCACAATTTCTGGACTGGTCGGACATAACCATCACCTTTGATCTGTGAGATCACCCGAGGAAAACACATCGTCGGGGAAAGTACCCTCTGGTCATTAATCCTCTTATTGATGGCTATGATTTCTCTAAAATACTCATGGACGGTGGGAGCAGCATCAATATCCTCTACATCGAGACGCTCCACCGCATGAAGCTACATGAGAGCCAGTTGAGTTACAACAATGTAACTTTCCATGGTATTGTACCAGGGAGACAGGAGGATTCTCTAGGTAAGATTACTCTAGACGTGACATCCGGAACCCGAGACAATTACCGGACCGAGCCACTCTCTTTTGAGGTGGTACTGTTCAAAAGTGCTTACCACGCCATCTTCAGATGTCCGGCTTACTGGGCGTTCATGGCTCGTCCCTGTTACATCTACAATATGATTAACCTTCTAGGTCTAAAGGGCATAATCACCATCCAGGGAAATCCGAGGAAGGCGCGAGAGTGCGACGAAGGATCTGCTGCCTTCGTCGAAGCCATGCTGCACGCCCAAGAGTACCAGGAGATCAAGAAGACCATCAACCCGCCCGAGATGCCCGCTACGAAGAACAAGGTGCTAAAGCCAAGTTTGTAGTTCAAGGCGTCGGAAGAGACGAAGAAAATGTCGCTGAAGGAAGACGATCCCTCCAAGATGACGAACATATGGGTAGGCTTAGACCACACATAGGAAAGCACTCGTCGAGTTCCTCAAAGCTAATAGTGACATCTTCGCATGATAGCCTTCTGACATGACCGGAGTACCTAGGGAACTTGCCGAGCACTCTCTTAATGTGTACCCTAACGCTAAACCCGTCAAACAGACCTTACGACGGTTTGGTGATGAAAAGCGCAAAGCAATAGCCAAGGAATTAGCCCGACTAGAGTTAGCCGGATTCATAACAGAGGTCATACATACAGATTGGGTGGGAAATCCTGTACTCATCCCTAAAAAGGACACCATTGATTTAAGAATGTGTGTTGATTATACCGCTTTGAACAAGGCATGCCCAAAAGATCCGTTCCCTTTGCCAAGAATCGATCAAGTTATCGACTCAACGGCAGGATCGGAATTACTCTGTTTTCTCGACGCATATTCTGGATATCACCAAATACCGATGAAAGAGTCGGATCAAATTAAGACGTCTTTCTTCACTCCTTTCGGAACCTTCTGCTACAAAACTATGCCTTTTGGCTTAAAGAACATAGGAGCAACATATCAACGTACTATGCAACATTGTCTCAACGATCCAATCAGACGCAACGTCAACGTATACGTAGACGACATAGCAGTTATGTCCAAAAAGAAGGGAAATTTAATTTCCGACTTAGAGGAAACATTTTCTAGTCTACGAAAATTTAATATGATGCTAAATCCGAAGAAGTGTTTCTTTGGAATTCCAGCCGGAAAATTTTTAGGTTTCATCGTCTCTGAACGAGGCATAGAGGTAAACCGAGACAAAATCAAGGCTATACTTAATATTACTAGTCCAACTCGCCTGAAGGATGTGTAACGTCTCATAGGCTGCATTGCAGCAGTGAGTCGGTTCGTCAGCCGGCTCAGCGAAAGAGCCGCACCTTTGTACAAACTCTTGAAGGAAACCGACAAGTTTGTCTAGACCCAGGAAGCTGAGATCTCCCTACAAAGTTTGAAAGACCTACTTTCAAACCCATCATTTCTCGCAGCGCCAGAACTTCAGGAGCCTATGTTACTCTACATTGCAGCGACTAACAAAGGCGTAAGTGTGGTAACAGTAGTAAAGCGCGGGTAAGAAGGCCATGGTCATAAGGTGCAACGACCAACTTATTACCTAAGTGAGGTCCTGACAGAGTCAAAACAATGGTACCCACACCATCAAAAGCTAGCCTATGGAGTGTTCTTTGTATCCAGAAAGCTATGCCACTATTTTCAAGAGCACAAGATCACAGTGGTGAGCACCGCTCCCCCGTGAGATATAATCAATAACCGCGACGCCATAGGATGTGTTGCAAAGTAGGGAATAGAGCTTGTAGCTTTCGACATTGAGTACAAGCCGCGTACAACAATCAAGTCCCAAATACTTGCCAACTTTGTTGTTGATTGGACAGAGATGACAGAAAACACAAGTCCTCCAGACTCGAAATTTTGGAGCCTTCACTTTGACGGATAAAAAGCACGAGGAGGCTCGGGGGCTAGCGTGGTGCTCAAATCACCCCAAGGAGATAAGTTGTTCTATGTGTTGCAAATACACTTCACGACATCCAACAATATTGCCGAGTATGAAGCATTGCTGCATGGAATACGCATGGCCAAAAACATTGGCATAACAAGAATCATGTGTTACGGAGACTCGGATTTAGTTGCACAGCAAGTATCCGACATCTGCAACACAAATAAACACATGGCAGCGTACAAAGCTGTTGTGGATGAACTATCTAAATCGTTCGAGGGTTTTGAGGTTCAACACATCCCTCAAGCAGAAAATGAGGAAGCAGATGCTCTATCAAGGATAGGCTCTGCGTGGAAACAAGTACTAGATGGCACTTTTTTAGAGCATTTAAGGGTCCCCTCCATAGTCGGAGTTGACGAGGACTATCCAACGAAATCCGACTCACCTTTAATAGTAGTTCTGGCTGTAATTTCTAGCTGGACAAAACCCTATCTGTATTTCCTGATAGACGGAAAATTACCCGAAGACAAAGTCTTGAGCCGGCAGATCGTCCGACGAGCAAAAGCCTATTCTATAATAAATGGTGAGCTCTATAAGCGGATTGTTTCTAGCATTTTCTAGCGATGTATTTCTTCCGAAGAAGGAGTGGAAATCTTGCAAGATATCCACAAAGGCGAGTGTGGTCACCATGCTGCAGCCAGATCCTTAGTGGCAAAAGCTTTTCGACACGGATTCTTTTGGCTTACAGCTAAGGTGGATGCTGACAAACTGGTCAAAACGTGCAGAGGCTGCCAAAAGTACGCCCATCAGGCACACGTTCCGGCTGAACAGTTGCGAACAATCCCTATTACATGGCTATTTGCGGTCTGGGGGCTTGATATGGTAGGGTCGTTTCGCACGGAAAAATGTGGAATTACTCACCTAATAGTAATGGTGGATAAATTTACAAAATGGATTGAGGCTAAACCCGTAACAAGTTGCTATGGATCCATAGCCAGAAAGTTCGTTGAGGACGTGATCATCCGATTTGGATATCCGCATAGTATAATTACTGACAGCGAGAGCAATTTTTCCATGGGAGACCTTGCCGAATTCTGCGAAGAACAAGGGATCCGACTCGATATTGCATCAGTCGCACATCCACAAGCTAATGGAGAAGTCGAAAAAACTAACGGTCTTATTTTATAAGGACTTCGACCTCGTCTCGAGGCACCACTTCGTCGGGCTACGGGGGCTTGGGCGGAAGAATTACCGTCTGTGATATGGAGCTTACATACAACTCCTAACAGATCAACCAGATATACTCCTTTCTTCTTGGTCTATGGTGTAGAAGCAGTTCTTCCAAGCGATCTAATTCATAAGTCTCCACGAGTTAAAGCGTATATCAAATAAGATGCAGAAGTTTCTCGACAAGATGATCTCGATATAATCAAAGAAGTACGCGTCGTTGTTGAGTAGATATCTACATCCTATCAGTAGAAGTTATGCAAGTATCATAGTCAGAGAGTTCAAAACCGTTCTTTCAGAAAAGGCGATTTGGTTCTCCGACTTGTGCAAAAAATAAAGCACAAACTTTCCCCTATTTGGGAAGGACCTTTTATGATTAGCAGAGTTCTGCATAATGGGTCGTATTATTTAACCGATATGAGATCAGTCAAGGAAAACCGGATAATCAGAAGAGAAAGAAAGCTGGCGGTAGCACAAACCCGGATGAAATAGACCGACCATGGAATATTGCATAGCTACGTCCCTTCTATTCTTACTTATATTTCCTTGTAATCATATATGTACATTGTCAAAGTGAAATAAAGTATTGGTTTCCTCATATGTTATCTTTGAGAAGTTTTTGCCATTTTATTTCCAAAAGAGCATGTCATTTTCAAAAATCCCAGAATGTTTGAAAGTACTTTATGCTGATGTTCGTTCTAGTTATGATTTTTGAATATCTAAAAAAAATTACCTTAGGGTAAAAAATTCAATTTATTGTCTGTACTTTGGTTTTTTATCTGATTGCTTAGACGCGGGTATTTTTCGATTAATGAATTTTTGGTACTGGAAGTCGGCTTTGTTTCCGAGTTTAAACTGGTTTAGCAATTGAGGGAGGCTGGGAAAGAACCAAAAGTCAAAATTCGACTGAAAAGAAGTCGAAAAAATCAACGTAAAATGTAAGTCGGAAATCTTACCTGGCATAGAATGATTCCACTAGGCATGGTCCTCGCGGAGGCTATTCAGCTCGCTCTCTGTGGCCTGGGCCAGATCCCTCTGACTACCAAAGTCCTTCTAAAGATCGTCTAATTGTTTATATCGGAGGGCCAGCAGGTTCTCGAGCCTCACGGTCTCATGGTTGCTTGACTCCAGGACAGGAGCTACGGATTTGTCTGACTTGATAGTGAGTTTCTGAAGCTTGTCCTGGAGCTCAGCATTCTCCAGTTCCAAGACCTTGAAGTTCTCGGATTGCTCCACCATCTTGCTGGACTCGCACAACAGCTCTACAAAGGGAAAAATATCAGTCGGACATAACAAGTTTGACTATGACAAAAAGCTAATTAACAAAGAGGAAGTCGAAAAAATTTACCTTCTGCTTCATCTTTCTCAACTTTTAACTTTGAATTCTCAAGGCGCAAGGCTTTGATTTCCTTGTGTTTATTACAAATGTTCTTGAGCAAATCCTGGTTGGAAGATGCAATTTTCTGTAAGTTTAAAGATAGAATACCGTCAGACGGCTACTAAGACTCGGGTTGTAAATTTAACTAAGTAAAAATACAGCACGAGCCTTGGGGGCTACACTACATCATTCTTTTGCAACCTAAAAGCATTAACTCGGATCCAACGATGTTTATCTGACTTTATGCTTGGGGGATAGAGGATATGATAATAAAATAAATGCAAATAAGAATCGGAAACTTACAATGTGTTCCAAGTGCAACTTCTAAAATCCGAGTTTGGTGCTATGAAACACCTCCTCAGCAAGGGAGAGGGAGGGAACATCCATTGCTGGGAGTTCGCCAGACTCTATCTTAGCATCCCGGACCAAAATTTGGTCTAGGAGGCTAACCAGCTTGACGTCCTCCTACTCATGGCTTGCTGCCTCTGCGGTTAAGGTTTGCTTCTCAAGGCTGGAATGAGCCAGCCTGAGGATCTCTTCCTTCTTCTTCCTCTTCAGGCCAGAGACAGCAGAGCCGTCCACTTTATCCAAACTTCCTATAGAAATTACCATGGGATCATTACCCTTGACGGGTTCACCCTTGTTAGTTGCTTGATCACCAACGGTGACCAAGGATTTCGAGACGTTGCCAGCATTAGGAGAGGCAGAAGCCTCTAGTGCTGATGGAGTACTGGATGGAGTCGGTGGCGGCATGATAGGGGAGATGACAAGCTTCTGCTGACGCAGTTGCTTGCCCGGCTTGGTCTTACTCTTTAAAGACATTTTAGCTCTAGAGCATGAAAATCTGAATATTAGGAGTGATCTGGAGTGAAAGAAAGGTATAAGGTACTAAAAACAAGGGACATGGTGCTTACTTTTTAACTACTGGCAGCACTTGGCTACCAGCAGTGATAACAACTTCATTCGCCTTACGCTTCTTGGAGGCATAGGAGATAACTTCTTGCACCTCATCATCCTCCGTTCCCTCCGGATCGTCTGAGAGATAGCCCTCTAGTGGAGCTAGCTCAGACTCAGGGAGTTTCTCGAGATGACAAATTCATCGATGAAAATAGAGTCAGAGAAAGATAGAACAGAAAAACTGACAAAACGCAAAAGCAGAGTCAAAATATTTATCGGAGTCAGAGGACGGTTGGACGTAAACATCTTCATGGAGACATCTGGAACTTTTAGTTCCACTCTTTCCTTGATCAAATATTGCATAAGGGTCTTGTAGTCCTTCGCCAGAATCCGGCTCAAACTGTCCTTCTTGTCGCTGGAGATCTGGTGCATGAGGCGGTCTCCATGGTGCTACAGAGGCTGAATCCGGCGCTCCAGCCAGCAGTGGATCAAGTCGGATCCACGGAGCTCGATGTGCTTCATCAGAAACTCAATACGCCTTTTTACGAGGATCAAGATATCCGATAGTATCGGCGCTTCCATGTCCCATGAATTCTGGTGGGGGGCGGCACCATCGACGAAGGCCGGAAGACCTTCCGCCTTTCTAGGGGACGGAATATCCTTATGATAAAAGAAGGTTTCAGCCCCGCGTTTGACGGATTCGCTAGTGTTAATCCTAGGATAAACTCGGTTACTCCTAAGGACTAAGCTAAGGGTGCCGGTGATGTAAGGCACACCGACGCTGATGGAGTTCTTCCGGGTACCATAGTAGTACCGAAAAAGGGTGAGACTTGGACTAATGCCAAGAAATCCCTCGCACAGAGCTGCGTGAGTACTAAGCTCGAGTAGAGAGTTGGGAGGGAGGTTATGGAGTTGCACACCGTAATAGTTGAGGACCTCGATGATGAAGTCCGACGGTGGCAAGATGAGGCCATGGTCGACGTGCGTGCCGAACAACACCCTCTCGTCGTTGCACGGGGCGGGAACGACGTGCCCTGAGGCGCTCCGCCACGCGCCAGCGATGATGAATCCTTCGTCCTCCATGACCTGGGGTTCAGCATCGTCCATGACACTGGGGACCTAGTGGCCCTGCATCTTGTTCTCATCCGCCGCCGACGAACCCGCCGCCACTCCTGAGCCTGAGGCAGACGCCATTTATCTTGGAGAAGAAGGACTGGTGGGGGTGGAGAGATTTTTTCTTGAGATGTGTAGATGGGAATGGCTGCGGAGCGCTCGAGGAGTACGAGGAGACAATGAATGAATCAACAGAGAGATAAATCTTAGAGAAGGGTTTTCTCCTCTCTTTTATTTGACTCTGTGCTAAGATTCGTGCGTTGGTACACGCGATTTACGCCACACGTATAGGAGAGATGTGGGTAACTTCCTCGCGACTCCTCCGCCCCCTCGATTCTCGCGTGAGCAATGAAATGGTGCTATGTTCCGTAAGGAGCGGAACCACCAACGATCGTGTTGATGGGACTCTTGTTAGTGAAAAGACCTAGTCTGAAAAGTTGTCAGCCCACACGCCGCTGTAAAATCCGGCTCATGTTTCAAACTGAGCAAGTAAAAGACCGAAGTCAGAATACAACATATCCGACTCAACTGACTGGGAATCCTACACTACTAAATGAAGTTTTTGGAAACCCTTCAAGATTCTCAAGATGAAGAAACTATAAGCTAGATGATTTATCCGACTTTGGATCTTGGAGACTTCCGGGGGATACTGTTGGGGATATACTTTCCGGGTATACCTGCTGACCAGAGTGGCCCACCAACGGGTTAGAGCTTTGCTTCACGGGTGGCCCAGTCAGATAAAGAGGAGGAGCCAGTTCTGGCTACGACAAGGCCCAGAAGAGTTATCGACTTAGGCCTATGGTATTACTTGTAGTCCAAGCTGTATCTAGTTACCGACTCTGTAACATAGCCGGATAGGCCTTTCCTGTAACCCTAGGTCTCGGTGACTATATAAACCGGCCCTATGGGAGCCTTTAGGGCACAACCAATAGTACTACCATAATCACAACTCGCACAGGCGAACCTCTCTTGTAATCCGCTATAACATCTGGCTTACACCGATATATTACTGGGTTGCTAGCAGTAGTAGGATCCGATCACCGTAGTCGGATCTGAACCTGGGTAAACTTGTGCTCACCGCTCCTAGAACATCCAACGTCTCACACCCCATCTTTCCGACGCCACTAGGACCCCCTATGGCGTACTTGTCGACAATCCGACGACAGTCGGAGTCCAAGACTCTCTATGATATCTTCAAGTCTAGGACGAGCGAGATCTACAATATGAAATTCGTGTCGTATAAGAAGGAAATGCTTGATGTTGTGAACCTGGTCATTGATGACATGAAGATGCAGATCAAGGGGCTCAACACCTCCATCGACGATGTCCAAGGTTGAGTCAAGTCCAGCATCACCTTCGTTAGGTACTATGCTTGGCGGTGTGCTCGAGGCCGTCAAGCAAACTCTTAGCATAGAGATCTCTCATCTCATCGATGTTGTTAACCGTGTCATCGCCCCTGCTCAAGAGCTTCAGTGGGTGATCCACTGACGCCGTCCATATGAATGACATAGCATACTATTGTCGGCCCACTTGGGCACTAATCAGATCCGCACCACCGAGGGAAAGCTTGTGCTCAACACCAGCCACCTTCGGTTGGAGGTATGCACTTCGACCACAATTCCCTTATGCTTAGTTTATGTGTGGGCAAATTCACACAGATATTTCTCAGCCCGGAATCACCAGAAAAAACATAGCATGCAGCGTTTTCACCTCATTCGACAATTCATCGAGGGAGAAATAAATTTATGCAAAATAGATACAAATTAGAAAATTTCAGATCCTTTGACAAAGCCTCTCTCTTAGCCTAGGCATGAGGCGCACACACGAGAAATGGGTGTGAGACACATTCTAGATTGACACTTGTGCAATCGAGAGATAGATGGAAATATGCCCCAGAGATAATCATAGAAATAATTATATTTCTATGTATTCATGATTTATTATATATATTTCTTGAATATCCATAAGAGACAACTTTTATTTATTGGAAATTACGTGAATTGTGTGTGAAACTCTTTAATTGTATGGTTATGTCTCTATTCAGAGTTCATGTGAGAACACACTTGAACATTAGACTAGCACATGGATTGGTTGATGACTATGGTTGCCAAGTCACATAAAAAACACCCTCGGATCAGCGCTATGCAAGTTTTAGCGATTCCCGCCAAACTCGCATAGAAATGATTCAAAGGTGCCCACTAGGCACTTTCGTGTGGGTGGAAAACAAAGTAATATTATTACATATTAGTCTAGGATGGAACCCACAGAACAGATATATACAACAATGACTCCATGAGTCAATAATGTAGATATACAGTACAAAGATCCAAATCACCTTGAAAACTATACAGTGTCCGAGTATGGGAAAGATGCAAATGGGGCTAAGACCCCTAAAGGATAATCAATAGTGTCCATAACCCTGCGCAGGCCAATCCGGAAGGGTAACCTTGCTAACAACGTCGATCTCAAAAACCTGCTAAACAAAAGGGGTGCCGACAAAGGGCAGTGAAAAAAGAGAGCAGTCAGTACTGAGGCCAGTACACGGCGAGTCTTATAATTCGGCGGTCCTCGCCTACAAAGGTATGATGGACTGATGTGGAAGCAAAGCATGCTCTAAACAACCTATAGAGACTCGATATATCTAGCGTCTATCAGAGAGGGATAAGAAAGACCTATTTGGGTCAAACCTGATACTATCACCAAGCATACCCATCCTGGTATTCCCCCTCGAGACCAAAGGAGGAAGTTATACCGAGGAAACTCACACAGTCGGCAATTTTATTCATTCCATTATAGTTGCAGCACTTACTAGTGAGATATAGATAGCATGAATCATATTGATATAATAAGCAGTGGGAACTTTAAGTTAACCATTTCGTTGTAGTTGCGATACTTACTAGTCAGATACACATAGCATGAGGCATCCCAATTCTAGCAATTATTGGTACTTTTATTTATCCATTCGATTGTAGTGAAGCTGATTACTAGTCATCCCAAAGGCAAATTTATGGCACTACTTTAGTTATAGTTGTCTATGATCGAGATACTGTGCTTCAAGTCGTCCATAACCGCAGACATGGCTTTCAGAAAGATTTACCCTACAGGGATGCACAAATAGCAACACAAGCATGATCAACCTCGAAAAAACCAAATGTAAACCCAACGAGGCATCACGACAAAGAAATCACAAGATTCATAAAATATTTCAGGGGCCACCCCACTAAACTACCCGCTACGAAGTCGGACGGATCCGCGATGGACCCAGGGTGTGTGGCGATGGCTGTAAACGACTAGAACCCGAAAGTGTGACTGGGCTTGTGGATAAAGCGGAAACATGGCACGGGGTTCCTAAACAGTACAGAAGTAAACGCTCTCCACGAGAAATAGTAGTAAATAAAGCGGTAGAATGGCATAAGTACATGATAGTAATAAAGCCCCAAACTAGGTTGTGGCCCCAAGAAATAAGTTATGACTCAAGCTCTAGCTAAGGGGATTCATGGTCCCACAAGCAGATAGTGCGATAGTCAAGAAACATGTATCAAGTACTCGGGGTCCTACGGGGCACAAGTGAGCGGTTAAAAACCAAATAACATCTATTGCCCACCGATGCCTTTGCATTATTTACCTACTTTCAATATTAGTTATTAAACTATAAATAAATCCATGATCATTTCCACCATAAAGCATGAGGCATTCCTCCAACAACTAGGGAACATCGGCGGCACGAAGCAACACCTGTGCAAGCGACTACGACTCGCAAGACCGACTATCTACGAAACAACAGGCTATAGGGAAATATAAAGGGGTACAGAATCTATAGCATCGCAACACAGATAGCAAATAGTCAATAGGAGGAAGTAAAGACTATAAATGCAAAATAGGTAGAAAGGGGAAAATGCTCGCCTGAAACACTACCGAAGGTTCATTCGAAGATCGGGTCGACACTCGCATCAACTCATCAGCCTAATCCGTGAAGAAGCAAATCACTAGAAGAAACACTGGATGCACTATGTAATACTATGTTAGAAGATCAGACATGATGCACATATGATGGGTGACATGGCAAAGGTGCGATGCAATTAGGCAATATTAAGAGGAACCGGAGTTTTGACAATTAAATATATGGTTCTAGTTATTTAGATACCCCACAATTTACATGTTTTATTAACAAGGCAAAATATGTCACGGTTTGCTACACGAATTTAAATGGAGCCAATATAAGACTAGAAAAGCTCGCATATGGTCTCCATATTCAATTATGAGCTAAATCGGCTAAAAGCCCCCAAATCACATGATATGTGTGAAAACATGAACAATTATATGCAACAGATAGATATTATATATTATAAAAACATTGGTCTCAAAAAGGGGTCACACATGGGTTTGGCGAACTTGGGCTCCGGGGGTTCGGTTCGGTTCGGTCTTGACGGGAGCGGTCTTCGGACTCCGGGATCGGTATTCGGACTTCGGGAACGAGGCCTTGTAGAATTGGCGTCATCGCCTCCGGGTTCCACGATGGAGATCTTGGGGTTACAACTTGGTTTGTTAGTGAAGATCTTGATTCGACATTGGTTACTTTGGGTTGGTTTGTTCGTGAAGAGATCTTGTGAACCCAATCAAATCATCGGGCAGATCTTATGGAGACATGGGCCATCTCTGTTACAACAAACCATCAACAAGATGGACACGGGGCAAAGGCGCCAAATACAGAACAAACAAATGGAGCATGTCCCATATGGTCACTGGCTCGAACAACTTATGGAGAGGCTGTCGTGCTTGTGCTGTAGAAAGGCAAAAATAGCCGACGAGAAACATAACCAGCGGTGGCCCGGGAAGTGTCCACGTCAGGAGAAAGCGAGACAACAACGACGAAAGGACGACGCAGGAGGAGGTCAAGGTGGCTGCGAGGAACGAAGCAGAGAGGTGGCGTCATGCGCTGACAGCGGCTGTAGAGGCGGGCCGACAGCAGGGCACGGGAACGAGGCGTGTCAGATTGACGCGAGGGAGGTGCGGAAGAGCGTCGTCCGGTCTCGAGGAAGATTAGGGGCGCCAACGAGCGGACGGCCGTAGGGGAACCATGGCGGCGGGCTTGGCAAGGCAGAGGAGGGAGCCACAGTGGCCTCATCTTGGTGGAGAAGCAAAGGCGCTGGGGAAGGCTCGGGCTGCGCTGGCGCATGAAGCGAGGCGAGGTCTTGGTCAATGGCGAGGGGAGGCGGGTAGGGGCGGCGCCGGGGAGCTTGGCTTGGCAGTAGGGTAAGACATAGGGCGACGACAAGGGCTAGAAGGTGCACGACAGGGAGGCCGCAGGGAACAAGGAGGGGAGCCACACGGGAAGGGAGCTCGACAAGGGGAGAGAGCCGAGGCGACGGTGGTCATGCGGGAGGGCGGCCGGAGGCGAGGTGTCCGTGGCTCGATGGTGGTTGCGCATCCGGCGGAAGCATGGGGTGCACGACAGCAGTTTCACGTGAGGGAGGAGGCGGCTCGGGGGGGAAAATATCGGGGGTGGGAGGAAGGAGGACATGGCAGTTGCGCGGTGGGGCCTAGGGCACGAACATGGAGTGGCCAGGAATCGCGTGCGCTGGTGGGTGGTTGTCGCGAGCGTCCAGGAAGAGAGACATGTGAGCCGATGTGTTTGGGTGCATGTGCGGGTACTGGGTGGGACGTGCGCGTGTGTGATGTGGCGGTCGGGTAGGATGGTTGGCACAGGGACGGGTTGGTGCAGTCGATGCTAGGCTAGGTGTGGTGTGCCGCTGGGGTAGTGGGTGGCGGCGGTTTAGGTTTAGGCGGGGCCAGGGTTAGGGTTTAGTGTGTGGGGTTGTAGGCTACTGCTAGCTGGGCCGTTGGGCCTGGCCGCCGCCGGCCTCCCTGAGGAGTTCTATAAAATAGGTTTATTTTTAGTTTTGTAAAACAAAACCATTTTGTAAAATAGTTTTTAGGCAGATGTAAGAAGTAGTATTGCAGAGGCAAACTAGGTTTTAGCAAGATTATGCAAGATGATGTCATGATGATGCAAACAAGACAAACAACAAGCGATATTCTAGTGGTGGTTTTCCCGGGGTGCTACAATTCGACACCACTAACAATGGATCTCGCCCTCGAGATCTGCCTCATGGTACAAGGAAGAAGGCCAATGATCTCAATCTTCTCGCTTTGTGTAGATCCTTGCGACACCACTAACAAGGATTCTTTCATCATGTTGAAATCGGCGACACCACCAACAAGAGGTCGTTGCCCATGATCATCGAGAGAACACTCCAGAACAAAGGACGAAGGTAAAGGTATCAACAAATAAAGCCACCTCTAACTTCTATATAAGGAGAGAAAAGATGCATTCTAATCCACTTCAATGTACAAGAGCAAATAGAATGAGTAGTCGGTATGGGGTCAATCCATCACGCACCCAAACGATTACTCCACACATGTAGTAGAAAATGGTGCACCCATTCTTGGAATTTAGACTGAAGATCTTGATAAGCGATGTTCGGAAAGCTTCCGAAATAGAGGGGTGATGCAGGATCTTCATCGGATTAGGTGCAGATGATGTTGTCGTGACGAGAAAACACCAGAAGATACAAAGAAATTTTTTAGTGAATTTTCAGTCCATTGAAAGGTACAACAGAGGAGAATTCCCCAGATAGCAAGAAGACCAGATGTCGAAGCACCATTACAAGAGGAATAAGTGAAACCCTGAAGGTATGACGGGAACCCAACCACAAGAAATCCTGGACTCGAAGAAAAGATAAGAGGGCAGATTCAAAACACGCAGAGGTAAGAAGAGAATATCACATGGGTAAGGAGTAAAAGCAGACCTAATCAGATCTATCCAACCGATTTTCCAAAATAGTTTTGACACTCTACGTCATCTGTTAGCTAGGTTATCTTGCAGGCTGAACCACTGGGGTATCGTAACTACTGAGCTCTGATACCACTTTGTAACACTCTCGGATAGTCCCTATGTAAGTTTTAGCGATTCCCGCCAAACCTTTATAGAAAAGATTCAAAGGTGCCCACCAGGCACTTTCGTGCGGGTGGAAAACAAATTAATATCATTACACATTAGTCCACGATGGAACCCACATAACATATATATATACAAAAACCACTACATGAGTCAAGAATATAGATATATAATACAAAGATCCAAATCACCTTGAAAACTATACAGCGTTCGAGTACGGGAAAGATGACCAAATGGGGCTAAGAGCCCTGAAGAATAATCAATGGCGTCCATAACCCTGCCCAGGACAAGCCGGAAGGGTAACCCTGCTAACGATGTTGATCTCAAAAACCTGCTAAACAAAAGTGGTGCCGACAAAGGACAGAGGAAAAAGAGAGCGATCAGTACTGAAGCCAGTACACGGCGAGTCTTAGAATTCAGTGGTCCTCGCCTACATAGGTATGGTGTACTGTTGCGGCAACAAATTATGCTCTAAACAACCTATAGAGACTCTATATATCTAGCGGCTAATAGAGAGGGATAAGAAAGACCTATTCGGGTCAAACCTGATACTATCACCAAGCATACCCATCCTGGTATTCCCCCTCGATATCAAACAAGGAAGTCATACCGAGGAAGCTCACACAGTTGGCAATTATATTCATTTCGTTATAGTTGAAGCACTTACTAGTCATATATAGATAACATGAATCATCCTGATATAATAAGCACTGGGCACTTTTAGTTAACCATTCCGTTGTAGTTGTGATACTTACTAGTTAGATACACATAGCATGAGGCATCCCAATTCCATCAGTTGTTGGTACTTTTATTTAGCCATTACATTATAGTGAAGCTGATTACTAGTCATTCAAAGATAAATTTATAGCACTACTTTAGTTATAGTTGTCTATGATCAAGATACTATGCTTCAAGTCATCCATAACAGTGGACACGACTTTCAGAAAGATTTACCCTGCAGGGGTGCACAAATAGCAACACAAGCACGATCAACCTCGAAAAAACCAAATCAAAACCCAACGAGGCATCATGACAAAGCAATCACAAGATTCATAAAATATTACAGGGGGCCACCCCCACTAAGCTACCCGCTATGAAGTCGGCCAGCTCCGCGACAGACCCAGGATATGTGGTGACGACTGTAAACAACTGGAACCCGAAAGTGTGACTGGGCATATCGATACAACGGAAACGTGGCACGGGGTTTCTAAACAGTACAATAGTAAACTCTCTCCAAGAGCAATAGTAGTAAATAAAGAGGTAGCATGGCATAAGTACAAGAGAGTAATAAAGCCCCAAACTAGTTTGTGGCCCCAAGAAATAAGTTATTACACAAGTTATGGTTAAGGGGATTCATGGTCCCACATGCGGATAGTGCGATAGTCAAGAAACAGGTATCAAGTACTCGGGGTCCCATGGGACACAAGTGGGAGGTTAAAAACCAAATAACATATATTTCCCACCGGTGCCTTTGCATTATTTACCTACTTTCAATATTAATTATTAAACTGTAATTAAATCCATGATCATTTCCACCATAAAGCATCAGGCATTCCTCCAACAACTGGGGAACATTGGCAGCGCGAAGCAACACATGTGCAAGCGACTACGACTCGCAAGGACAACTATATACCAAACAACAGGTAATAGGAGGTGTCCATGGCAATATAGAGGCTACGTGGAAGTATAAAGGGGTACAGAATCTATAGCATCGCAACACAGATAGCAAATAGATCAATAGGAAGAACACTATAAATGCAAAATAGGTAGAAAGGGGGAGAATGCTCGCCTAAAAACATAGCCGAAGGTTCATCCGAATATCGGGTTGACAGTCGCATCAAATCATCATCCTAATCCATGGAGAAGCAAATCACTAAAAGAAACACCGGATGCACTATTTAATACTACGACAGAAGATCGGGCATGATGCACATATGATGCATGACATGGCAAAGGTGCGATGCAATTAGGCAATATTAAGCGGAACCGGGGTTCCGATAATTAATTATATCGTTCTAGTTGTTTGGTTACCACGCAATTTAAATGTTGTATTAACAAGGCAAAATATGTCACGGTTTGCTACACAAATTTAAATGGAGCCAATGTAAGACTAGAAAATCCCGCATATGGTCTCCATATTCAATTATGAGGTGAATCGGCTAAAAGCCCCCAAACCACATGATATGTGTGAAAACATGAACAATTATATGCAACAGATAGATATTATATATTATGAAAACATTGGTCTCAGAAAAGGCGTCACACATGGGCTCAGCGATCTTGGGCTCTGGGGGTTCGGTTCGGTCTTGACGGGATCGGTCTTTGGACTCCGGGATCGGTACTCGGACGTCGGGAACAAGGCCTTGTCGAATTGGCGTCATCGCCTTCAGGTTCCAAATGGAGATCTTGGGGTTCCAACTTGGTTTGTTAGTGAAGATCTTGATTCGAAATCGATTACTTTGGGTTGGTTTGTTCGTGAAGAGATCTTGTGAACCCAATCAAATCATCGGGCAGATCTTATGGAGCCATGGGCCATCTCTGTTACAACAAACCATCAATAAGACGGACACGGGGCAAAGGCACCAAAGACAGAACAAACAAATGGAGCATCTACCATAAGGTCACTGGCTCAAACAACTTGTGGGGAGGGCGTCGCGCTTGTGAAAAGGCAAAAATAGCCTACGAGAAACACAGCCAGCAGTGGCCCAGGAAGCGTCCATGGCAGGAGGCGGCAAGACAACAACGACGGAAGGATGATGCAGGAGGAGGTTGAGGCGGCTGTGAGTAACAGAGCAAAGGACGGCGGCTGTAGAGGCAGGCCAGCAGCGGGGCGTGGGACCGAGGGGAGGCAGGTCAGTGCGAGGGAGCTGCGGAAGAGCGTCGGCCAAGCTCGAGGAAGAGGAGGGGCGCCGACGAGTGGACGGCCACAGGGGAACCTCGACGGAGAGCTTGGCGAGGCAGAGGAGGGAGCCACGGTGGCCTCGTCTTTGTGGAGAATCATAGGCGCTGGGGAAGGCTCGGGCTGCGCTGGCACGGAGAGGAAGGAAAGGTCTTGGTCGATGGTGAGGGGAGGCGGGTAGGGGCGGCGCCAGGGAGCTCGTCTTGGCGGAGGGGTAGGGCAGAGGGCGGCAACGTGTGATAGAAGGTGCATGACAGGGAGGTCGCAGGGAACGACGAGGGGGACGCATGTGAAGGGAGCTCGATGAGGGGAGGGAGCCGAGGCGGTGGTGGTTGTGCGGGAGGGTGGCCAAATGCGAGGTGGCCACGACTCGATAGTGGTGGCGCATCCGGAGGAAGCGTGGGGTGTGCGGTAGCGGTTTCACGCGAGGGAGGAGGCAGATCGGGAGGTAAAAATATCATGGGAGGGAGGAAGGCGGACACGACAGCTGCATGGTAGGGCCTGGGGCACAGACGCGGAGTGGCTGGGAATTGCGTGCACTGGTGGGGTGGTTTTTGCGTGCGTCCAGGGAGAGAGATGTGTCGGCCAGTGTGTTTGGTTGCATGTGCGGGTATTGGGTGGGACGTGCGGGTGTGTGTTGTGGAGGTCGGGCAGGGTGGTAGGCACACAGGGACGGGATGGTGCAGTCGATGCTAGGCTAGGTGTGGTGTGCCGCTGGGGTAGTGGGTGGCGGCGGTTTAGCTTCAGGTTTAGGTTTAGGTGGGGATCAGGTGGGGCTAGGTTTAGCGTTTGGTGTGTGGGGTTGTAGGCTTATGCTAGATGGGCCGTTGGGCCTGGCCGGCGGCGGCCTCCCCCAGGGGTTTTATAAAATAGGTTTATTTTTATTTTTTTAAACAAAACCATTTTGTAAAATAGTTTTTAGGCAGATTTAAGAAGTAGTATTGCAGAGGAAAACTAGGTTTTAGCAAGATACTTTTAAGAGACAAAAATATGCAAGATGATGTCATGATGATGCAAAAAATACAGACAACATTCAATATTCTAGTGGTGGTTTTTCCGGGGTGCTACATCACATGTCAAACCAATGAGGTGGACATATATTATGGACATGGGTTTGGTCTGACCCAACACAATACATGGAAAGATTGCTTACAGTTATCTCTCTACATGATGTGTACACTTTCACCTTAGACCTAAGATTGTCACATGTACTCAAGATGTGAATCGACCTACTTAGGGGCTATAAAATGTTTCACCATAACATGGTAGTTATAAAGGTAGCTTTCGGGTTTTTCATGAAGCATGCCTGCAAGGCATGATCAATCAAGATGTGCTTTGCCCCTCTCTACATCAGATAGATATCTCTGGCCCCTTTGAGTAATTGGATCCAGAAATGCATGGCTATGCTAGATAAGATTAAGAGTTAACCTAGTAAGGGATTCCAAATCATAGAATCAAGAAAGAGTGGTAAGCTTGGATCTGGACCAAATATCGTGAGTCAAAGGGAATGCATGCATGTAACATTGTGATGGTTCACCTGACATGATCTTTATGCACATTAAGGAGTTGGCACATCTTCCTAGAGTCCGCTGCCAACTAAAGGCCGATTAGACGTACTCGCGACATGTCTCGACATGTGTGAACCTATAGGGTCACACCCTTAAGGGGTTGGAAGCCTATTTTAATTTGACCAGGCTTAGGAGTACTAATGGGCCCCTAATGTAAGAGCCCATCAGGTATACCAATAAAAGATAGGGTGGGGAGATATTGTAGGTTTGCAACATAGAAAACAAAAAAATTCCTATGATGGGAACAATTAAGCACCAAGATCTATCTACTAGATACAAGCAAGGGGTGCATATACATCCATAGAATACATACCCTCGAAGACCGAAAGATTTTTCGAGTATGAACTCGTTGGTGATGTAGTCGATCTCTTGCCGATCTCAAGATCGTGATGAAGTCCATCTGGTCTAGCTAGTCCAGCATCATCAAGTCCAACACCACAAAGCAGTGGTGCATCCGTGATCGCACACACATTCGGGTATCCTGACAACCTCCGCGCCCTCGCCCTAGCGAAGCAGCGGAAGCAAAAAATCCTTCCAAAAAATCCACCGGGAACATGTATCTCACTGATCCGAGACCATGGGGGAATTCTAAAGGGGAGAGAGAGATCCTTCACGAGGAGGTGTGAGAGTGGAGGAGGAGGTGCTCCTTATATAGGGGAGGGTGCAGCCCAAGGGGGCATGTCCGCCGTCCATAGAGGGTGCCCCTACCTCTCCCTCATTCATGTGGTGGAAGCTCCACTCACATAAAGATGACCCTCCATTTTCTCCACTCAAATTCCCATTAAATTTCCACCAAATTTAATGTAATCTCTCTTTAAATAAAACTCCTTTTATTTATTTATTCATAATTTTTTTAATTACTTTAATTAACAAACATTCACATAAAATCCCTTACAACATTTCAATTTCACATGCATAACCAGTTTCAGCAATTTCAACCGAAACAATTCCGGTATCTAGTGAAATAATTCCCGCTCTTTGTAATTATTTCTCTGGAATATTATTTGCTCCAAATGGTGTCAAAATCCCTTAAGTGTGTCACCCTACGGTTCGCGAATAATGCAGACATGATCGAGAGCCCTCTCCGATCAATAATCAGCAGCGGGACCTAGAGATCCGTACTGACGCCCACACATCCAACGATGACTTCTGTGATCGTGTGAACCTTATATGCATGTAACTCAATCCCTTTGTCTCGCGATATATTACATGTACGAGATTCGATCATCAGTGTCTCCATACCTAGTTTGATCTCATTACCGACATGTACTCTTTTCTTGTTCCCGTGATATAACATTCTAGTGATTACATCACTTGCTTGCAAGCTAACTAATGTGATACCACCGAGAGGGCCCAGAGTATATCTATACGGAATCGGGATGGACAAATGCCACTCTTGATACATGAGCCTCTACATAACACCTCTGTAGCACTGAACCCATATTTATAGTCACCCTGTTACGGCATGACATTTGATGTTATCAAGATACTCTTTCGGTGTTAATCATTGACATGATCTCATGGTCTAAGGACTAAGATTACTTCGTATGATTTTATAGAAATATAAACACAATGACTTTGATTGTAATGCTATACTTTGGATGAATGTTCATCACATCATTCCAACAATGTTTTCACCTTGTTATTAACGACACCCAATGTCCATGATCAGGAAACCTTTGATCATCTTGTCAATCAACGAGATAGTTTATAAGAGAGGCATAACTAGGAACTTTCTTTTTGTTTATTAAACACACATGTATTAATGTTTCCATATTAATACAATTACAACATGCAAAATAAACATTTATCATAAACAAGGAATAAGATAATAACCACTTTATTATTGCCTCTTGGGCATATTCCCTTCAGTCTCCCACTTGCACTAGAGCCAATAATATAGTTTGAAAACTTTTGCGTATTGAACATCTATGGCTTTCTGGTGTTCCATATACGCGATTGCAAGTGGTTAACATAATCTATGGATCTGACGCTTTCAGGTCCGCGTATATTTTCATGTCTTTGCGTGTTCACGCATCACTCATTCTCTAATGAGATGGCATTGTATAAATTTGGTCTTTTGGTGAGATCTTTAGTTCCTTGGGGTTAAATCATGTCGATACTATTGTCGTACAAACTATCTTTAGTGTTAGCCTGTTGTGAACCACACCTTAGTTTGATAACAAACTACTTGACACAAATGCCCTCCTTTGGTGCTACTATAGCAGTCATATACTTAGCCTTTTGTTATAGTATCCGTCACAATGTCTTAACTTTGGAATTCATCCAAATCCGTCATGGAAACTTATTTCCATTTTATTGTTCCACCCATAGTTTAAATTGAGATAAACTTAATTTGTATCTTGTGACAAAACTAGTATCATTTTTCAATGAACTATTTGTCTCTTCTACAAATAGAATACATTCTTAATTCTTCCAAAATATTATAAGAATATTCTTACTATCGTCCAATGATCATTCTATGATTCATTCTGGTATATGCTCATAACATTTAGAGCATAGGACATATCTAGATGTGTACATATCACGGTATGATTGATCAAAACATTCTTGTGATTGCACTCATCAAGTGTCAAAGCACTTGAATCTTGTTTCACTTATCAAGTGTCGATACACTTGAATCTTGATTCAATTCTTTTCCATGCGACAAGAACCTTTTCTCTCCGTTTCCATATTGAACTCATTCAATATCTCATATATGTACGTTTGGCACAACCATATTAGCGTCACAGTCTATCCATATAGACATTCATGCCTAATATTCGGGTTTTGACTAAGTCTTTCATAGAAATAAAATTACCTTTGTCAATAAAAGATACATCATTTTCAATCAATAAGATGTCCTCCACATAATGTATTAGAAATATGTCTCAGCACTCCCACTTAATTTCTTGCAAATTCAAGCATCTTCATCGTCTCCTGATGAAATTAAACTTCTTTAACAGTTTCATCACGGTGAATATTCCAACTCCGCGATGCTTACGTCAACCATTGAAGTTTGCATGCCCTTTTTAGCATCCTTTGAATTAACAAAACCCTTTGGAACGTGTCATGTACAAGTCCTAGGTAACCATTCTATTCGAAGAACTTTGTTTTGTTTGTTCAACTACCATATACCAAATTATATGTAGTGGTTGCTACATTAATCCGTCGAGACTAAATATCACTATTAAAGATCAAATCCTGTCATAGTCAACTCCTTGAACATTGTCATAAAATCTTTACTGACATGTCGACTATTTCATAGATGTGAAACATCCATGTTTGTTTCTTTATAGATCCAAATACGACCGATAGGTTTTTACACCTTTCCGGAGGATCTTCCAAGTTCAAAAAACTTGATTTCTCGTGTATGGAACTATCACGGATTTTATGGCTTTAAGCCATTTGACGGAGTCAGGGCCCATCATCACTTCTTTGCATGTAGTCGGTTCATCATTGTCAAACAACAATAATTTACTCTCAAATCTCAGCATTTGATTGTTTATCCGACCTACATGGTTCAATGAGAACTTATACATCTGTGACCATAACCTTTGAGGCACATAAGCTATGAGCATTATGGCTACCTCCAGAATGATTTCCGGCGCTGCGCAACTCAGCACATTTAGCTAAGGTTCATCAACCTTATCAAAGTTCTATTGTCCTCCCACTTAACTTTTACGAAAATTCCTTTTTCAATAAACTTAAAGTTTTAAGCGACAAACTCTTTTATCCTCGGTGTTATGGAGGAATACCCAACGGTTATTAGAAATAACCTATAGATACATGCTCATCCGACTTTGGTTGTAAAACATCTTACTTATGCTTAGCATACCGAAATTTAAGAAAGGACAACTTGGGTTTTACCCCAAACCATAACTTATATGGTGTCATTTCAACGGATGAAGATGGAGCTCTTTTAAGTGAAAAAGCGGTTGTCTCTAAAGCTTTAATCTTTTAAAACATAATGGCAGTTTTATAAATAACACCTTTGATCTAACCATGTCAAACAAGGTTTCATTACAAATCTCAAACACTCCATATTCCTATGGTGTTTCGGGAGATGCAAATCTAGGTGTTTTGATAAATTTGCAACTCAAATAAATCCCTTTATGATCAAATCATAAATTATTTATTTTTCTTATTACAATGATTTTCCACTTCATCTTGGAAGTCTTTTAATATATTCAAATATTTCATACTTCTTCCTCATTGAGTGAATATTCACTCAAATTTCTGGAGAAAGCATATGAAGTTGAAATCCATCGCTTACGTCTACACATAATGGACTACATACATCGATATGTCTAAATTCCAATAATTTAGTTGATCGTTCTTCTTTGCCCTTTGAACAAAGTTTTAATTATCCCGAGGAAAGTCTCACAAGCGTCATTTGATCAAATCAAAGACTCCAAAAATACATGAATATGGAATTTCTTCATGTTTTCTTTCCAATATATTTTAAACGGCGATGTCACTTCATAAGTGATATTTCAATCCTTTGTCTTGCGACATTTTAGCATTAGTTTTATGGATGTGATTTCTCCAACTAGATTTGTAAATCTCCCATCTTTTATAGAATACAGTAATTATTTGAATAATCTTTGTTCTCATAATATTTTATTTAAATAACAATTATTAAAACAAATCTTTGATGTCAACGAGAAATACAAACAACGGCTTGTTTGTTTTCGATGAACATCATCACATATTCTCTTGCTAGTTACTTAGGCCATTGTGATTCATGAATTGCATTGTTTTGTATGAAATTTCATACCAATCAATTAGGTATCCAATACCTAAGAACCACATTTTTAACAAGCAAAGAATACAACCAGAACATGTATATCATCTATATACCTGAGCTAGACGTTTCCAGTATTTTCTTGTCTTTGCCAAATATTTTATAGATTTTCTTTAGGCATTTCCTTTATCTTTTAAAAGAATCTATCAACATCAACAGTGGCGCCATATACATGACACATAGTCCAAAGCGTGTATATTCAAATACTAATACCTTTGGACTTGCACTTTGAAGTAGATCACCATCATCAAATGATTGGTGTTTTTTCAAAATCCATTCTTTAGTAATCTTTTAGTGTAGTAAATATTTTACATAAATCTTCTATTCATTCTTATCATGACAACTTTTATGATCAATCTAATGTAGCTTATAAAGGCGAATCGTGAGTATAACGTTACTTTCTAAAACCTTTTTGGATGATTGGGATGTCTAGCATCTCCAACTTCGCAAATTCTCATCCAATATGAGAACGTACATATATTATACTCTATCATATTGCAACCAAAACATTTGTTTCATATATCGTAATATCTGTCACACATGATGGTTTCTGAAATAATTCTTTCAGCTCCTAGATAACCTTGATATTCAAAACAATCAAGAATCATGGAGGCAAACATTATACTTTAGATACTAATACTAGAATTGTTACTCTTGATTTAATACTAATTTTTAAATTTCACGGATTAAATAGAGTTCGATGAAAGTTTACAATAGGACTTTAAACTTTAGATTGACACTCAACACAATACGATACCAGTTTGTAAAGTAAATATCCATAATTCTATAGTTCTATTATCTCAATTGCAACTAATCATAAAGTGGTGAACGAATGCCAATGACTACAATAAATTATGCAAATTCACTTTGATTTAATTTATGATAATTTGAGTTCTACTAATTCAAATTATAAATGAACTCCCACTCAAAAACGACATCCCTCGTGTCTTTTTGGTGATTACATGAACCAAATCCACTACACCAAGTCCGATCATCACGTGAGTCGGTGTACCTTCAAAGGCGAGCATCTATATGGGCATCATATCAAACATATGACTCATGCTTAACATTTTAGTCCGTGTTTCGAGGCCATGTCTGTACATGCTAGGCTCACCAAGTAAGAACCTTAGTATTCGTGTGTGTAAAACTATCTTACACCCAATGTATGATCGTGGATTTAAGTACACCCGATCATCACGTGATGTCTTGAAGAGGCAAAACATAGTCGCTGCATACTTAAGGAAGAACACATTTTTATCTTGATATCTAAATGAGGGATCATCTTATAATGCTAATAAAACGCCAAAAAGCAATATAAGATGCAAACAAACATCATATGCTACAGTGATATGATATGGTTCTTGCACTTGATATCTATCTTGTGCATCGTGGAATGATCTTTATCATTACTATATGTGTAAGTCCATGGTCTATGGAACTTACCCTTTGTCATATTATAATTTTCAATAATATCAATCCATACTACAAATCATAACACTACCATATCATAGTACTTGCCTGGCAAAACCAAAAACTAGACGTCTGTAATTTATCTTTTGCATGTTTTACGTGGCTGAGGGCTTTCGAAGATAAAACCGTTCTAAACTATGAACATGAAACTACAACGATGATATCAAATTATTGACAACTCGTTGTAAATCAGATATTGACTATAGTAGGAGAGACAGACACCCGCAAGCCACTTATGCAAAACTAGTTGCATGTCAAGCGTGGAACAGGTCTCATGTGCGAGGACATGTAAAGTTTGTCTGGGCCGCTTCATCCCACTATGCCACCAATATCCAAAATACAAGGAAGAAGCAATAACATGACCATTAGAGCCCACATACTCATATGTGTACTACCCGTGCAAAGTATCTACGCATAGATCTGGCTCTGATACCACCGTAGGTTTCGGAGCATAGAAAACAAAAAAATTCCTACGATGGGAACAACTAAGTACCAAGATCTATCTACTAGATACAAGCAACGAGTGGATATAAATCCATAGAATACATACCCTCGAATACCGAAAGATTTTTTGAGTATGAACTCGTTGGTGATGTAGTCGATCTCTTGCCGATCTCAAGATCGTGATGAAGTCTATCTGGTCCAGCTGGTCTAGCACCATTAAGTAGAGCACCGCAAAGAAGCGGTGCATCTGTGATCGCACACACGTTTGGGTATCCCAACAACCTCCGCGTCCTCGCTCCAGCGAAGCAGCGAAAGCAACAAATCCTTTCAGAAAAAGCCACCGAGAACATGTATCTCGCTGATCCGAGACCATGGGGGAATTCTAAAGGGGGAGACAGATCCTTCATGAGGAGGTGTGAGAGTCGAGGAGGAGGTGCTCCTTATATAGGGGAGGGGGAAGCCCAAGGGGGCATGGCTGCCGACCATAGAGGGTGCCCCCACCTCTCCCTCATTCATGTGGTGGAAGCTCCACTCACATAAAGATGACCCTCCATTTTCTCCACTCAAATTCCCATTAAATTTCCACCAAATTTAATGTAATCTCTCTTTAAATAAAAAGCCTTTTATTTATTTATTAAGAATTTTGTTAATTACTTTAATTAACAAACATTCACATAAAACCCCTTACGACATTTCAATTTCACATGCAGAACCAGTTTCAGCAATTTCAACCAAAACAATTCCGGTGTCTAGTGAAATAATTTATGCGCTTTGTAATTCTTTCTCTGGCATATTATTTACTCCAAATGGTGTCGGTATCCCTTAAGTATGTCACCATACGGTTCAAGAATAATGTAGACATGATCGATATCCCTCTCCGATCAATAATCAACTGCGGGACCTAAAGATCCGTACTGACTCCTACACATTCAATCATGACTTCTGTGATCGTGTGAACCTTATACGCATGTAACTCAATGCCTTTATCCCGCGATATATTACATGTCCGAGATTATCATCGGTATCTCCATACCTAGTTTGATCTCGTTACCGACATGTACTCTTTTCTTGTTCCCGTGATATAACATTCTAGTGATCAAATCACTTGCTTGCAAGCTAACTAATGTGATATCACTGAGAGGGCCTAGAGTTTATCTATCCATCATCGGGATGGACAAATTCCACTCTTGATCCATGATACTCTACATAACACCTTCGTAGCACTGAACCCATCTTTATAGTCACCCTGTTATGGTGTGACGTTATGTTATCAAGATACTCTTCCAGTGTTAGTGATTGACATGATCTCATGGTCTAAGGACTAAGATTACTTCGTATGATGTTATAGCAATATAAACACAATGACTTTGATCGTAATGCTATACTTCGGATGAATGTTCATCACATCATTCCAACAATGTTGTGACCTTGTTATTAACGACATCCAATGTCCATGATTAGGAAACCTTTGATCATCTTGTCAATCAACGACCTAGTTTATAACAGAGGCATAACTAGGAACTTTTTTTTGTTTATTAAACACACATGTATTAACGTTTCCATATTAATACAATTATAGCATGCAAAGTAAACATTTATCATAAACAAGGAATAAGATAATAACCACTTTATTATTGCCTCTCAGGCATATTCCCTTCAGATATGATAAGGGTTGATCATTCCACCTGGCCTCCACATCTCTCACGGATCTACTGCTTGCATGGACGTAGCAGTCAGGCGTGTGATGCTTCCACTTCGTATGTGTGGATACCTTGGAGGTGCTGTATCTGGTAGACGAACCCCCTAAGTGGTAACCGAGCAAGTAGTAATCCCGTATAGGTACCCTCCCTGCTATCCAAATCCATCCATAGCCAACTCCGGCTATCGCCACCTCGCCATACCATCAGCCAAAATCCCAACTCCGGCTATCGCCACCTCACCGTACCATCAGCCAGAATCACCGCTGGAGCTAGAGCCACCAATCGGAATCCTCACTAGTGCTAGCACCACTAGCAGGAATCCTCACAAGGAGAAAGGGAGCCACCCCTGTAATGGAGACCCTTTGGTTCACTTCGTCATCTTTGACAGTTCATATATTTTATAGAGTTACCCAAGCTCAACATCCGGTTTGACGGTGAGATAGGAGGAGCTCTTCCGCACCATGCCAAGCACACCATGGCTTTGCCACCGGCCTTATGTCACCTCCCTACACTAAAAATGACTCAGCTCGTACCCTTCTGGACGATGAAGAAGAGAAGGAGCGCTCTAACCCCCACATCTCAAGTTTCACCCAAAGAGGTCTCTCCCACAACTCGGGACACCCCCTTACTGCCTGCCGATTTCGGTCGTAGATAGTTGGTGATGTTTGTGGAAAGCGAGCACTTAGATTGGTCTTGAAAGACCGCTTGAGTATATCCTTCCGTTACACCAACCCAAGAAATACGAGTGCTATCCACCCAAGCCGTCAACTACATGGAACCAAATAAGGCCATCAACTCCACTCCGACATGGATGCTCATGTCACACGTCGGAGTCCTGCAAGCCACATAGGAAGCAGGCGGCAGGGAGCCCGCCCACCTGGAAGACCATCATGGGGGGCTTACCGAGGAGTGGTAGGCTTCTATGGTGGCTCACTAGGTTCCGAAAGAAGAAGGCATGATAGTCCTTTGCCCCGGCACGGAGCAAGGGACTAGAACCGTCACCCGACACTTGACATAAGATCATCTCCACCCGCGTTCCCATGAGGGCATTCCCAGGGCGATTTTTTTTCATTCAGACTATGGTATTTCGCCCAGTCGTGTTCCCAGGATGCCGAATTGCGCGGAATTTGGCCCAACTTTCATCCGGCATTACCAGGCCGAACCCAAGGCGTTGGGAATTTCCTAGGAACGCTGCACCCAGCGAAAAATGGGTGGGCCAGCCCTATCGGCAAGACAACCCCATTCCCCACCGCGACTCGGCTCTCCCGAGGGAGAGAGATTTCCCCCAGCTTCCCCCGCTACCATGTCGTCGCTAATGAAGCCCCACCACACCAAGCCAAAACCACACCTGTAGATAGGTCCACCGCTGTCACCGCATCCTTTCCCCTCGGCCTGGGCCTCGCTTCACCGTTCTTCCTTCGCCATAGCTTGGCTTCATACTGAGCTCCTGCCACCATGCCCACGAAGTTTTTGGCGTTTTGCCTATTCGGTCATGAACTCCGATGACGAGGAGATGTTTGCCCCATTGCTGAAGAAAGAGACTGCCGCAGCTGCCTAAGATACATAGCACATGCAGATCCTCGCCTCTCTCGGTCGATTGTACATGCAGATTGCAGCAGTGAAGCATGGAGGCTCGGTGAAGGGTCGCCGGAACGGCAAAGCAAGGCAGCTGACGGAGGGCTACTGCATGTTGTACGCCAACTACTTCACCGACAAGCCGCTAACCGAAGAGGCCGTGTTTCGACGCCATTTCAAGATGAGCCAGAAGCTCTTCCTCGACATTGTGCATGCCATCCGGGAGTTCGACCCCTACTTCATTTGCAAGAAGGACTACACCGACATGATAGGGTTTTCTGCACTGCAGAAGTGCACAGTAGTGATGAAGTTGCTTGCATACGGATCTCGGGGTGACAGTGTCGATGACTATCTCCGTATGGCCGAGTCCACCATCATCAATTTCTTGTAGAGGTTCTGTAGGGCAGTGATTGTAGTGTTTGGGCCACAGTACTTGAGAACACCCACTACTGAAGACACTCCTCGGATCCCTGCAGTCAATGAAAGTAGAGGATTTCCTGGAATGCTAGGAAGCATAGACTACATGCACTGGCACTAGAAGAACTTCCCATTTGCATGGCAAGGAATGTACAAAGGCCACAAAGAAGGTTGCAGTGTGATACTCGAGGTAGTTGCTACACATGTTCTTTGGATCTGGAACTCCTTCTTTGGTATGGTAGGATCGAACAACAACATCAACGTCCTCCAATCCTCAAATGTCTTTGCCAAGCTTGTTGTGGGTCATGCCCCCCTTGTGGAATTTGAGCTCAACGGGCACCACTACAACAAGGGATACTATATTGCAGATGGCATATATCCAAGATGACCAACATTTGTAGACTATCTCAAACCCGATGCTCCCCAAGCATGCTCAGTTTGCCAAGGAACAGGAAGCTTGCAGGAAGGACGTGGAGCAGGCATTTGGTGTGCTCTAACAGAGGTTTGCAGTTGTTTGGTTACGTGCTATAACCTGGTCGAAAGATTAGATGTGGGAAGTGATGAACTCTTATGTGACCTTTCACATCACGATCATTGAGGATGAGAGGAAGGACCCATTGGATTTGGTTGAGCAGGACGAGCCATACTACAGACAGGGAAATCTTGCAGAGCCTGATCACCAGGTGCCGCCAACCTGGGCTGCCTTCATCGCCATGCGCCAGGAGATTCGAGACCTAGGAGTGCATCAATAGCTGTAGGATGATCTGTTTAAACACATATGGATATGGAAGGGCAACATGTAGATGCCAAGCATGATCAGGCCTAACTAGGACAAACTATGTTGTATTTCAGTCTATGCCAAACTATGTTTAATTTCATGCCGAACTATGTTTAGTCCCATGCCTAACTATGCCGAACATTGCTCTGTATTCATATTTATGCCGAACTCTGTTTGCATTTCATCCAAATTTGGGAAAAAACTTGCCGATTTTGCATCGCCTGGGAACCACATCTAGGAACACAAGTGGGAAAAGAGCCATTACCAGGCCGAAAGTTACATCATAGCGCCATATTTCGGCCTGGAAACGCCCAACGAGTGGAGGTCCTCTAAGGGATGAAAGCCAACAACAGGGAAGACCACAACCTCCTCTTGGTTACCAACAACATTGTCATCAATGACAAAGCGGTTCCTGGCATACATGAAGGCTATCAGCAAGATACCGTTTTCTATAGAGAACGTTATAGGTTTGAAATGGTAAACATTTCTTTCCTCTGGAAGTATCGACTTTGAATCGACTAGGGGGGAGGGGTGAATAGGCGACTACCAATTTTTAATTAGTTACTCAATTTTAGGCTTGGAAAGAAGATAAGTTCTCTAGATATGCAACTAGGTGAACAACCTATATGCTAGAGAACTAACAACAAGCACAAGAACGGTAAAGAGCAAGTAGTAAAGGTAATGAACGAGATAACCGGAGTGGGGACACGGAGATGTAATTCCCACAGTTCACTTCCAAGGAATCTACGTCTACGTTCGAGAGTTGTCGGGGCCACACAAGGTCACCCGAGCGCCACAAAGGCCTCACCTTCTTCTCTGGTGAGCGCCCCCACAAAGGAGGCCTCACAATCCACTAACCGGTGACCTTGAAGGCGCCAACCGAAACCTTTACAAAAAGGTTGAGGGGGAATCTCCACAACTCAATTGGAGGCCCTCAATGACACCACGGAGCTTTACAACACATGCCCATAGCTCCGAGGATGCCCTACACTGTCTAGGGTTCCAAGAAACCCAAGAGTAACAAGATCCACAAAGGATAGGTGGGGGGAATCAAATCTTCTTTGGTGGAAGTGTAGATCTAGGTCACCTCTCCCACCTCTCAAAATATCAAGTGATTTGAGTGGCTAGGGAGAGAGATCTAGTAAGGTGAAGCTATAGTATTAATGGAGGAGAGAGAAAATTGAAGAGTTAGGTAGGAGGAAGAAGGAGGGCGCCTTAAATATGCCCCCTCCAAACTGAACCGTTGGGCAGTTCGCGACCTTACCGGAAGTTCCGGTGAGGGGCCGGAAGTTCCGCCCAGCGCTACTCTAACGGTACGAAGACCGTTGACGCACGCTCCAAAGCTTGACCAGAAGTTCCAGTCAGAATGATCGGAAGTTCCGGTGAAACTTCTGGAGCAAGTTCCAGGCCAATTTCCGTCAATTAGAACACTTGCCAACAGAAGTATTCTAAACCTCAGCGGAACTTGGAGCGGAACAACTGGGTCGCAAAACATGCCTGACCAGAAGTTCTGATGCCTGGGCGGAAGTTCCGCTCAGGGTCTCAGTGGGAAAAGCAAAGGAAGTTCCTGACCGGAACTTCTGGTGCTACTTCTGGTGGAAGTTCCGTCAATTAGAACATTACCATATAGTAGGTTCTGAACTCTGGCCAGAACTTCCATCGGAAGTTGGACCGGAAATAATCCCAGATCCAGCCCACATAGCACCCTGAGCGGAACTTCCGACTCCTGGCCGGAAGTTCCGATCAGACAAAAACTGCTCCAACTGATCAGAAACTCGCTCTCTCACTGATGAATAGGATGGATGTGGTGGTGCAAATATGGTTTGTGCAAGAACAGATGATTCCCCACAGCCTTCTGAGGTGGACCCCTCTTTATAGTACGGAGATCTAAATCAATAAAATGAGAGAAAGAGAAAACCAAAAGACCGCCGTCTTCACGAGATCCCAGGAATAGCATCCACACACTCCATAAGCTCCATCAAAAACAATTAACCTAAAACTCAATCACAAGGTTAGATCACAAGTGGGATTGCCATCATCACCAAAATAGCAAGGGAAAACATAGTCCTTTCAATCTCCCCCTTTTTGGTGTTTGATGATAATCCCAAATGATTTGCATAAGAAGGAGCAGTTTTTTTGCAATGAACGGAACATGCTCCCCCTATATGTGTGCAAGGTAGAGATAAATCTCTAAGGACAAGACTAGCACACATATAAGGAGGCTCCCCCTTTCTATTGCAAAAATAGCACATGTGTAAGGGAAAACAAGATAGGGGACATATCGTTGCACCAATCATATGTGGTGGATACAATAGATGAAATAATATCAATGTAGACTCCACCACCATATACAAACAGCCATAAGCCAACAACAAGCATACCATACAACATGCATAACATACCACATAGTCGCATACATAAATAAGACGCACAGATAACAAGGTCCACAAATAACACAAATAAAGTAGAGAGTTCACGAGCAAGAAAGGATCAAAGATAAAAACGAACTCGTGACTCAACCCATGCAAATCCCATGAACAACCTAATAGACATCTTTCTCCCCCTTTGGCATCATGACACCAAAAAGGGAGAAAAGACCACTATAATCGCCCCAACCATGGACATGAGGAGGATAAGGCTCGGGGTCCCAAGAGGGATTGTTCCACGCAGGTGGGGGGCCGGTGACTTCCTCCACAGAATCAGACCACTTGCAGTTGTCATGAATCCACTCATCCTTGGGCACAATGAAGGAGATAGTCTCTGGAGAGCAAGGAAGACTGACCGCTATCATAATAGCCTTCTGATGCCGAGCACTGTGTCGCTGATCAACATAAGCCTGGTACTCACAATTCTGCAAGAAGCAAAACGTCTTCTTCACCTTCCCTAGTAGTTTCTTGGCCCAAGACGGCTTCCTCTCAAGAGTGAGACCACCAGCACTAGAACCAGCATGAGCCGAAGAGGGACCACCAACACCAGTAGCACCCCAGACTTCCATATGGCTTCTTCCTTCTCATCTTGGGTCCTAGGATTCTCATGCTTACTCACACGCAGCTTCTTCTCCTCATGAATAGTGATGTCATCCTGAGGGAAGCGGGTACGAGTTGCTTCGAACCACTTGGCATTGATAAGAGTTTGAATGTATGGAGCATAGGGGCACGAGCGCTTGTCAATAATAGCTTGCCAGATCTCATTGTACAAAAAGTGCATAACATCCATCTTCCGGTCAGAGTCGCGGCGATGGTGAGTCTGAAACATAAGGTCAATTTGATAAGCATGAAACTGATCAAAGTTGCCTGCCTTTGGAGATATGGAGTTCAATAAGACCCTGCGCATGATGTCATAGACTGGCTAGAGATAATTCACATAACAACAAGTACCCCAACCCTCAATATAGAGTGGCTCTAGAACCTCAGGAGCAGAAGGCTGGGCGCCATGAACACGCCAACCATTTGCACCCTTACCAGGCAAGATGGGATAGCCAAGGAGCGTCCCAAATTCACACAAGGTGCCATCAATAGGATTAATTTCCACGTGAAGAATGGAGTAGAACTGAGCAATAGCGGCCTCATCAAAGTTCTCACGATGCTCCATGATAGGAATCAGCCCAAACTTCCTGCATATCTCAAGAGACTCACCAAAGTACTCAAGCTTGCTTTCCATATGAGCCACATTGATGTATTTCTGAGGAGCTACAATGAACTTGGTCTTGGTGGCATAGATCTCTGCAAAAATCTGCTCTTGGCGACAATTGTAGAAGAGATGATCCAAGCAAAGACGGTCACGCGGGACAAGATAGGGATCCACATGGTGGAACGCTGAATAGGCCTTCTGAGGCCACTTGGAGATCTTGTTCTTGGAGGAGTCAGGCCCAGTAGCAGTGGCCTTCTGAGAAGCAATAACAGGCTGCTTCCCTTCAGCAGTAGCAGCACGGCGAGTAGCAGCAGACCTCTGACGGGCAGTCTGAGTAGAAGGTCGCATAACCTCAAGATCTTCTTCATCAATCTTGGGAGGAGGACCGGTAGGAATACGGGTGCGCTTGCCTCTACGGAAACCACCTTGCCTTGAGAAGAAAGCAAAGAATAGGGAGGGATGGTGGGGTAAGTGCACAAGTTCGAAGGAAGAAACAAAGATAGATTGGAAAAATACAGTCAGTGAATCAAATATAGTGCACCGGAACTTCCAGTGAACCGTCATAACTTCCGGTGAAAAATTCACCACCAGAAGTTACGGTCGTGACTCACTAGAAGTTCCGGTGAGGCCATGAACAGAGAGGTTCAACAGGAAATCGCATGGATCCAAGATCTAAAGTGCACACGTACGGATTCACACAAATGTATTGGTTCAATCTACCCTAGCAAGGTTCCCTAGTCCTACCAAGACCTCCCAACAAGTTCTAGCCAAAGAAATAGCCTAGACATGGTGAGCCCTAACTCAAGTAATGGAGTGAGAAAGATCTCCATTAATGTAGGGAGTTGAGGGAAAATACCGTAGTCCATGGCAGGAGATCGAGGTGGGGAAGGTTCCCACGGAGCAAATCTGAGAATGGGTGGCCGGAGACGGAGGGGCCGAAGCACCTCCATAGAGAAGACATCATTGACGGCTGCTCCAAATAAAAGGTGGGTATTGGGGAAAACTGTAAGAAGATCTCGTTTTTCCCACGACCCACTTTATATAGGACAAAGAGCCTCACTAGAAGTTTCGGTGAACCGGAAGTTCCGAGCGCAGGAGGAAGTAGCCAGGCCATCAAGTAGTTCCGAAGAACTACACACTGACCGATACTTCCGGCAGCTGGCCAGAAGTTCCGGTGACTCCAGAAACACTTCCCAGGATAGGAAGAAACCAAGGGAGAACTTGTGCAGGGAATAGAAGGGGCTTGAGGAAAGGAAAAACACTTCCCAAGATAGATAGCTCAAACTGTGAAGAACCAAAACAACAAAACATATCAAGAATACACAAGAACAACCAAGCTCAAAACACAAGGAAAGCCAAACAAGAAACACAAAAGAGTCATTGGCCGAAGCCACCTTAAATAAGAGTAAATGACTTGACACCGCGAAGATATATCTTGGGTTCATTACCAACACCCATCATGAATCTCAAATGGTCTCCTTTAGAGACTATAGAGTATGAAAACTTTAATGTGCGCATAATAGGGACGGTGTTTGTTCATAAGAGGAACTACACTCCCCCTAAATCCATGCCTACATCCAAACAAAGATACACATTGAGACATGGGTAGGTGTGCAAGGTACTCAAGCCACATTGCTAGAATCTATGATATTTATCTCATGCCTTAACTCTCGGAACCTTGCTTCATCAAGATTCGTGAAAAGACCCGCAAGATTTGCCTTGGTGGGAACATACTCCAAAGAAATGTCTCCTCTTGCAACATGGTCCCGAATGAAATGATGACGAATCTCAATGTGCTTAGTCCAGTTGTATTGCACGGGGTTGTGAGCAATGGCAATGGAACTCTCATTGTCACAAAGAAGAGACACCTTGTCAAAAGAAAGTCCAAGATCCTTCAAGGTTTGCTTCATCCATAACAATTGAGCACAACAACTTGCGGAGGAGATGTACTCAGCTTCGGCAGTGGACATAGACACATAGTTTTGCTTCTTTGAGGACCGACATACCAAGGATCTTCCAAGAAATTGACAAGATCCGGAGGTTGACTTCCTTCCCACTTTGTCTCCAGCCCAATCTGAGTATTGTATCCAATGAGGTTAAAACTGTCTCCCTTGGGGTACCACAACCCAAAGTTTGGGGTATGAACCAAATATCGAAAGATTCTCTTGACCACCACCATGTGGATTTCTTTTGGTACGACTTGGAATCTTGCACACATACCCACACTCAACATAATATCCGGTCGGGATGCACAAAGATAGACCAAAGAACCAATCATAGAGCGATAAGGTTTTTGACCCACATCCTTACCCTTAGGATCAAGATCAAGATTAACCTTAGTTGGAATGGGAGTCTTAGCACCTTTGACTTGATCAAACTTGAACTTCTTGAGCATGTCTTGAATATATTTGGCTTGGTTGATGAAAGTCCCCTTCCTCAATTGCTCGACTTCAAATCCAAGGAAGAACTCCAACTCTCCCATCATGGACATCTCGAAGCGATCGGTCATGAGCTTGGCAAAATCCCCATTGAAAGCTTTGTTAATAGACCCAAAGATAATGTCATCAACATAGATTTGGCAAACGAACAAGTGGCCTCCGACTTTCTTAGCAAAAATAGTGGGATCAATGAGGCCCACTTTGAAACCACGGTCTAACAAGAGCTCTCTAAGGTAATCATACCACGCACGTGGGGCTTGTTTGAGACCATAGAGTGCCTTATTGAGATTGTAGACATGGTTCGAGAAAAGTGGATCCTCAAAGCCCGGAGGTTGCTTGACATATACCAACTCTTTCAAAGGACCATTAAGAAATGCACTTTTAACATCCATTTGATGCAACTTGAAGTTATGATGAGTAGAAAAAGCAAGAAGCATACGAATGGATTCAAGGTGAGCAATGATGGCATAAGAATCACCGTAGTCAATTCCCTCAACTTGTGAGTATCCTTGGGCAACTAACCTTGCCTTGTTGTGCATGACTATCCCATTTGCATCACACTTGTTCTTCAAGACCCACTTGGTTCCGATGACGTTTTGACAAACTTTAGGACGCTCAACCAAAGTCCATACTTTGGTCCTCTTGAAGTTGTGAAGTTCTTCATCCATAGCGTCGAGCCAATCATCATCTTCAAGAGCCTCGAAGTCTTTTTGTGGTTCCACATGAGAGATAAAATCATGGTGAGATCTAAAAGAGGCTAATTTCCTCCTAGTAGTGGAACCTCTATTGAAATCTCCATAAACATTATCAAGGATATGGCCATCTCGGACGAGATTGGCGAGACGATAGGCTTGACGGCAGGCTTGAGCTTTAATACGAGATTCTTAAGCAAGAACTTGGTCATTGCCACCATTTGAGTCCCCGCCTTGACTATAAGCATGAACACGAGGATCATCTTCATCAATCTCCACTTCGGGAGAGTCATCATTTGGAGTAGAGCCTTGATCAACATTAGCTTGCCCTTGTTCTTGACGAGCTTGACCTTGTTCAAGACTAGCTTGGCCTTGGGATATGTCTTGAGAAGGAGCCCCATCTTGGGGAGGAAGGTGTTATTGATGAAGAGCTTGAGTATAGGGGCTAGAAGAGTCATGAGCATGAGGAGCTTCGGGAGAGCTTGAGGAAGCTTGTGCAAAAATAGTGGGTCCTTGAGGGGCAAGATGATCTTGATAAAGTGAGGGCTCCACTTGAGTAGAGCTTGGTCCTTCTCCTTCGGCCACAAGGGGATCCTCAATGGGGAGGTGGAAACCCACACCCATTATTCTTATGGCCTTAGGAGAAATTTCATCACTTGGATCACGAACACCGTCCTGCCTAACAAGGGACTCATGGTCTTCATCAAACTTCACATTGATCGTCTCTTCAACTCTTCCATTGGCTTTGTTGTAGACTCTATAAGCATGGGACTGATTTGAGTATCCAACAAAAATTCCTTCTTGTGCCTTGGATTCAAACTTGTACAAACGAACTCCTTTCTTGAGAATATAACACTTGCAACCAAACACTTGAAAGTAGCTAACATTGGTTTTTTTTCGATGAGCAACTCATAAGGGGTCTTGTTCTTTTTCTTGTGAAGGTAGAGCTGGTTGGTTGCATGACAAGCGGTGGAGATGGCCTCGGCCCAAAAGTTGTATGGAGACTTGAATTCGGCTAGCATAGACCGAGCTGCATCCATCAAAGTGTGATTCTTCATTTCGGCAACACCATTTTGTTGAGGGGTATAAGGAGTGGAGTATTGATGCTTGATGCCTTAATCACTAAGAAACTCATCCAAGGTATAGTTTTTGAACTTGGTGCCATTGTCACTTCGGATGGAGAGAATGGTTGCATTGTGTTTCCGTTGAACTTCATTTGCAAAGTTGATGACGGTTTGTTGAGTCCCACTCTTGTACTTGAAGAAGAACACCCAAGTGTATCTTGAGAAATCATCCACAATGACCAAACAATACTTCTTGCCTCCAAGACTATCATGAGAAGGAGGGCCAAAGAGGTCCATCTGCAAGAGCTCCAAGAATATTTCCGTGGTGATTTGATTGAGAACTTTGTGAGGAGTTTCATGCGTCTTTCCTTCAATACAAGCCCTACACACAATCTTTGGCAAAATAAACATCGTTAATACCAAGGATGTGGCCCTCAGAGTGAAGTCTTTGCAAATTTCTCATGTTAACATGAGCTAGGCGGCGATGCCACAACCAGTCCTTGTTGTCTTTAGCATAGAGACATAGAGCATGAGGAGCGGTGGTCCCTGAAAAGTCCACCACATACAAGTCATGCTCTATATAGCCTACGAAAGCCACCTTGAGAGACTTGCTCCACATGAGGACCACAGAATGCTCATTGAAGAAAGAAGAGAGACCCATAATGGAAAGAGCACGAACATAAAGTAAATTGTAACCAAGGGTTTTGACAAGCATGACGTCAACCAAGGATACATCCAGGGTTACCACCACTTTGCCAAATCCTAATACCTGAGAAGTTGTTTTATCACCGTAGAGACCATAGTGTTGTCAATATTTGGCCTTATATCCGTCATGATAGACTTGCTTCCGGTCATATGACTTGTGGCGCCGCTATCAAGCACCCATTTTGCTCCACCGGAAGCATAGTCCTACAAGAAAATCAAGCTTTGGTTTTAGGTACCCATTTTGCAATGGGTCCCCTTTTGTTATTAGCAAGAGTCTTTGGCACCCATATGGCCCAATGATAATCATGCTTGTAAGAAGTTCCAACATATCTAGCATATACATGACCATCATAGGAATTGCAAAGAATATAAGAGGGATTGTTATTTCCGGCAAAGTTGTCACTTTGAAAGATGGTTGGACCATTAGAAGGTCCTTGAGCCCAGCCCTTGTTCTTTCTCTTCTTATTTTTTTCTTCTTCTTCTTAGCCTTGGCAAGTTGATCCTTCAACCCCTTGTTCTCCTCAATGAGATGCTCATGCTTGCAACAAGGGTTAGAAGGACTAGACAAGTCTATAATTTGCACAGCGGAAGACTTAGCAAGTTCACAAGTTAGTTGAGTTTGAAGTTGTTCATGGGCTTCAAAAAGACTTGATAATTTACTCTCCAAGGCTTTGTGTTCCTCTTTGAGTTTCTCGAGGTCTTCTCGAGTCCTATCATGACCAACACCAATCTCAACTTTCTCTTTCTTAAGCACCTTCACCAAAGCTAGAGCATGATCACGTTCTTTAGGGAGAGAACACATGGTGTTGTTATGGTCATCTACAAGCTTAGACACATTTTCTTCAAGATTAATTCTCATATTTTGTTCATCCTTAAGACTTTGAGTGAGAGAAGCAATTTCATTGGCGGCATCCCTTTCATTTTTACTTAGCAAGTCAAGAAGTTCTTCCTTTTCATCTAAAGCATCCCTAGAATTGTCAAGTTGTGCAAGCAAGGAATCAAAGAAAGTTTTAGTTTCTTCATCCAAGGTAGCAATAAACTCACACATGTCTATCATCTCTTTCTTTATCTCTAGACCTTCAAGATCAAGAGAAGAAGTCTCACTAGAGATGGGTTGAGGAGTGGGTTTAGATGCTACCTCGGTGGCCTTGGCCATGAGACACTTTTGGTTGGAGGAGATGACGTTCTCATTTGGTGAGTCGAAGAGGGACAATCGTGGAGTAGAGGTAGTGGAAATAGCAGCAACTCCCACAATCTCTCCGCATTGGACTTCATCATCATCATCTTCATCCGTGCCAGAAAGGTATTCCTCATGGACCACAATAGCCCTTTCCTTGTTGGCGACATTCTTGATGGTGTAGTGCTTGTTCAAAGGATGAGGATGCCTTGACTTGATCTTGCAAATGAGAAGACCACCATTGTCTTCACGGTTCTCAAAGGGACACTTTGCCACAAAGCGACTCTTGTCATTGCAATTGTAGCATGATCTCCCCTTAGGAGACTTGTTGGATGAGTTGAATCTTGGGTTGTCTCTTCACCTTGAATTGATGCCGGGCTTGTTCAAAAAGGCTCTTGAAGCGAGAGCAAGATGTTCGTTGAAGGCACACTTGAGGTCCTCTTGAGACCACTCACTTGATGCATCATCATCATCAACTTCAATAGCCTTGGCCTTCAATGCAAGATTCACTTTTGTTGATCCAATCTCCCTAGCACGAGCGACTCTACGTTCTTCTTGGCAATGGTCATGGCAATCACTTCATTCAAGACTTCTTGGGATGTCATCAAGTGAAAGTTGGTTCTTCCCTTAATGGAGTTGAGCTTTTGTTCTTCAAATGGAAGGAGAGTTTGAATGAACTTCCTCTTCATGAACTTGTCAGCAACATAGGTGGCACCAAGATCCCTCATAGTGCAACAAAGGACCTTGAGCTGCCTATACATGTCTTTGGGAGTCTCATCATCTTGCATAGCAAAACCATCGCACTCATTGTTGACTTCATCAAACTTGGAGCTTTGAATGCTTGTACTCCCAACAAATAGCTCGGTAAGGTGATCCCATGCTTCCTTGGCGGTGTTGAATTGGAAAATGTGAGCAAAGTCCTTGGGAGTCAAGGCCTTTTGAATCATGCCCAAAGCCGTGGCATTGAGTTGCTTGTCCACCACTTCACCTTGAGTCAACTTCTTTGGGTCATATGGAGAGAACCCATCCTCCACAATCCTCTTTAACTCAACAAAAGAGCTGGAAATATGTGAGCGCATTAGATATTGCCAATTGGCAAAAATTGAAGTATCTAACATAGGTGGTGCTCCTTGAGGAATGATGTGTGGCATGGGAATGGGTGGATTCGGAGTATAGTTCGGCAGTGGGGGCACCGTCGAGTAGTCCTTTCCTCCAATTTCCTCTTTGGAAGTTGAGTCTTCGGGCCCCTCGGTGTTCTCGCTTGGAACCTTGGTAGATGTTTGAGCAACAAAACCAAGTCCCAAGTGAGTGGTGACAGCCGCGGGATTCACTCCAGGGGCAGTCACGGGAACGGTGGAGGAAGCTCGGTGGTTTGGGGTGTGACAAGAGGAACCATGGGGTTTGGCTTAAGAGACTGCAAAATAGTCATCATTTACTCAAACTTGGACATCATAGATGTCTCCAATTGCTTGAGGTCATCCATGGTGGCCAAGTTCTTGGAGTTATCATTCTCACAACCACCTTCGCCGGCCATCGTCTCTTGGGCGATAAAGCCCGAAATAAGAGCCTTGGCTCTGATACCAATTGAAAGTACTAACTTTGAATTGACTAGAGGGGGGTGAATAGGCGACTACCATTTTTTATTTAATTACTCAATTTTAGGCTTGGCAATAAGATAAGTTCTCTAGATATGCAACTAGGTGAACAACCTATATGCTAGAGAACTAACAACAAGGACAAGAACGATAAAGAGCAAGTAGTAAAGGTAAGGAACGAGATAACCGAAGCGGGGACACGGAGATGTAATTACCGTAGTTCACTTCCAAGGAAGCTATGTCTATGTTGGAGAGGTGTCGGGCCACACAAGGTCACCCTAGTGCAACAGAGGCCTCACCTTCTTCTCCGGTGAGCTCCCCCACAAAGGAGGCCTCACAATCCACTAACTGGTGACCTTGAAGGCGCCAACCGAAAACTTTACAAAAAGGTTGAGGGGGAATCTCCACAACTCAATCGGAGGCCCTCAACGACACCACGGAGATTTACAACACATGCTCTTAGCTCCGAGGATGCCCTACACCGTCTAGGGTTCAAAGAAACCCAAGAGTAACAAGATCCACAAAGTATAGGTGGGGGTAATCAAATCTTCTTTGGTGGAAGTGTAGATCTAGGTCACCTCTCCCACCTCTCAAAAGATCAAGTGATTTGAGTGGCTAGGGAGAGAGATCTAGTGACATGAAGCTCTAGTATTAATGGAGGAGAGAGAAAATTGAAGAGTTAGGTAGGAGGAAGAAGGAGGGCGCCTTAAATAGGCATTGGCTGGCTGTTGACATGGGAGCTTCTTCTTCTTTTGTTCCCGGGAAATGGCGCCAGAAAACATGTTGATGACTCCTTGATGGCGCTAGAAAACTTGGTGCTTTGATGTGGAGTCTTGTTGGGAACCCCAAGAGAAAGGTGTGAAGAGTACAACAGCAAGTCTTCCCTCAGTTGAGACCAAGGTTATCGAACCAGTAGGAGGAAGGAAACGTCACACATGTGTTGCAAGCAACGCGGAGACCTGCACAACACAAACTCAAGACTTTGCCCGAAACGAATCAGTGAGGTTGTCAAGCTCACCGGTTTGCTGTAACAAAGGATTAAACGTATGGTGTGGAAGGTAATGGTTTGCAGCAAGTAAACAAGTAACAGTGGAAGATGCATCAATGGTAAATATTGGACCGGGGTCCATAGTTCACTAGAGGTGCTCTCCTTAGATAAACAACATGGCATGAAGGGTAAACAAATTACAGCGGGGCAATTGACAGGAACTGAGCAAGGCATAACAATGCAATTACTAGCCAGAAAGATCCTATGAGGTTTATTGGGCAATACAACATTATACATAGACCATAATCCAACTGCATCTATGACTAGAAGTCCACCTTCAGGTTATCATCCGAACCCCCTCCAGTATTAAGTTGCAAGCAACAAACAACTGCTTTAAGCAAAGTGTGTAAGGTAAACAATCCACATGTTCCATGAACAAGAGACCGTTGTTTTCTCCCTAGTAGCAACAACACATCTACAACCAAAGAGATTTCTGTCACTTCCCTTGGAAACTAGAGGCATGAACCCACTATCAAGCATAAATACTCCCTCTTGGAGTCACTAGCAACTACTTGGCCAAGATAAAAACTAGCAACGGAGAGCATGCAAGATCACAAACAACACAGACATGATAGGATCATAAAGATATAACCATTAATCAAACCAACATAATAATCTCAATATCCATCGGATCCCCACAAACACAACATGCATGATTACAAATAGATTATATCTTGATCATGAACGTAGCTCACTAGTTCTATACATGAAAGCACAAGGAGGAGATACAACCATCTAGCTACTACATGGACCCATAGTCCAAGGTGGAACTGAAGGGAATATGCCCTGAGAGGCAATAATAAAGTGTTTATTATGTGTATTCCAAGTATATGATAGATGTTTATTTTTCATGCTATAATTGTATTAATACAGAAACATTAATACATGTGTGTTTAATAAACAAACAGAAAGTTCCTAGTTATGCCTCTCTCATAAACTAGCTCGTTGATTAACAAGATGATCATAGTTTCCTGATCATAGACATTGGATGTTGTTAATAACGAGATCACAACATTAGTGTAATGATGTGATGAACATTCATCCGAAGTATAGCATTACGATCAAAGTCATTGAGTTTATATTGCTATAACAACTTACAAAGTGATCCTAATCCTTAGACCATGAGATCATGTCAATCACTAACACCGGAAGAGTTTCTTGATGACATCAAACATCAGACCGTAACTGGGTGATTATAAAGATGGCTTCAGAACTACTAAAGTGTTATGTTGAGGCTCATGGATCAAGAGTGGAATTTTTTCATCCCGATGACGGATAGATATACTCTGGGCCCTATTGGTGATATCAATTGGTTAGCTTGCAAGCAAGTGATTTGATCACTAGAATGTTATATCACGGGAACGAGAAAAGAGTGCATGTAGGTAACGAGATCAAACTAGGTATGGAGATATCGATAATCGAATCTTGGACATGTAATATATCGTAGAACAAAGGGATTAAGATACTAGCGTAAAAAGTTCCGACGATCACAAGAAAGTCATCGTTGAATGTGTGGGAGTCAGTATGGATCTCCAGGTTCCGCTTCTGATTATTGATCGGAGAAAGGTCTCGATCATGTCCGCATTAATCGTGAACAGTAGGGTGACACACTTAAGGGGCACTGACATCCAATTGGAGAAAAAGTTTCATGCCGGAAAGAATAACAAGCGCAGGAATTTATTTCACTAGATACCAAAACAGGTTTTCGGGTGAAATTGCAGAAAGTTTTTTTGCATGTGAAATGGAATTCTAGCAAGGGGTTATATGTGAATGTTTGTCATTAAAGTAATTGACAAAATTCTGAATAAATAAAAGGAGTTTTATTTAATGAGAGTTTGCATTAAATTTGGTGGAAATTTAATAGTAATTTTGAGTGGGATTTTGAGTGGAGAGAATTGAAGAGTTTTTTGTGAGTGGAGTGTCCACCCACATGAATGAGTGGAGGTCAAGGGGGAAGCCCCCATGCACCGGCCACCCCCTTGGGGTTCCCCCATCTCCTATAAAATGCACCCCTCTCCCTCTCTCTCACTCACACCTCCTCGTGAAGGATCTCTCTCCCCCTCTAGAATTTATCCCCCATGGTATTCGGCAAGAAAGGGTTGTGCTTCTGCTGCATTGCTAGAGCGAGGAGGTGGAGGTTGCTTGGTGTCTTGTACGTGTGTGCGAGCACGGATGCGCTGCTGCTTTGCGGCGCTAGGACTTCCTCTCGATCTTGAGATCGGCAAGAGATCGTCTACATCAACCACGAATTTAACTCGTTAAGCTTTGTCGGTCTTCAAGGGTATGTTCTCTACGGATATACATCCACCCGTTGTTTGTATCTAGTAGATAGATCGTGGAACATAGTTCCCATCGTAGGAATTTTTTCTATGCTGCGAACCCTTCAGTGGTATCAGAGCCGGATCTATGCGTAGTTGCTTTACACGGGTAGTACACATATGAGTATGTGGGCTATGATGATCATGTTGTTGCTTCTTAGTTGTAATTTTGGATATTGGTGGCATAGTGGGATGAAGCGGCCCGGACAAACTTTACATGTCCTCGCACATGAGACCTGTTCCACGCTTGACATGCAACTAGTTTGCATAAGTGGCTAGCGGGTGTCTGTCTCTCCTACTATAGTCAATATCTATTTTTCAACGAGTTGTCAACAATTTGGTTATACTCGTTGTGGTTCATGTTCGTAGGTAAGAACGGTTCTATCTTCAAAAGCCCTAAGCCACGTAAAAACTTGCAATGGATAAATTAGAGGCGTCTAGTTTAGATTGTTGCTGGGCTAGTGTTATGATATGGTGATGTTGTAAGTAGAAGTATGAGATGATACTCTTACAACACACATAACGTGTAAGTTCCATAGACCTTGTCCTTACACATAAAAGTATGATAGTGATCATACCAAGGTGCACATGATAGAGATCATATGCGGGAACCATATCATTTCACTAATAAACATGTGATGTTTGATAGCATCTTATATTGCTTGTTTGGAGTTTTACTAGCATAATAAGATGATACCTCGTTTAAATATCAATATAAGAATGTGTTCTTCCTTTAGTATGCACCGATTATGTTTTCGTCGCTCCAAGACATCACGTGATGATCGGGTGTTCTTGGATCCACTACCATATTTCGGGTGTAAGACAGTTACACACGCGAATACTAAGGTTCTAACTTAGCAAGCCTAGCATGTACAGACATGGCCTCGGAACACGGACCGAAAGATTAAGCCTGAGTCATATAGTAGATATGATGCCCATTTGATGCTCGCCTTTGAAGCTACACTGACTCGCGTGATGATCGGACTTGGTGTAGTGGATTTGGTTCATGTAATCACCAAAAAGGCACGAGGGATGTCATTTTTGAGTGGGAGTTCATTCGTAATATGGATTAGTTGAACTCAATCTATCATAAACTTAGTCTAAACTTTACAAATTCTGTTGTAGATGGCACCACCTGCTTTTAATTTCAATGTGTTCATGGAAAAAGAGAAACTTGCAACGAACGGTAGCAACTTTACGGAATGGGCCATGAATTTGAGGATTCTCCTCTCTACTAAACAAAAGCAATATGTGCTAGAAGCGCCGCTAGGCCCCCCACCTTTTGATGATGCCCCTGACGAGGAGAAGAATGTCTATCAGACTCGTCAGGAGGACCACATCTTAGTTCATTATGGCATATTGAATGGGCTAGAGCCAGAACTTCGAAAGCGTTTCGAAAACGACAATGCATTTGATACAATGGGTGAGTTGAAAATGATTTCTGACACACATGCTGCTGTAGAGAGCTACAATGCTTCAGAAAAGTTCTTTAGTTGCATGATGGAAGAGCACAACTCCGCAAGTGAGCATGTACTCAAGATGTCGGGTTACACCGATAAGCTTGTGTCCTTGGGAATATCGATTCCCATTGACTTAGGCATCCATCATGTTCTGCAGTCTCTGCGACCTAGCTATAAGAGCTTCGTGATGAACTATAATATGCAAGGCATGAAGAAGTCTCTCCCTGAGCTTGTGTCAATGCTTAAAACTGTAGAAGTGGAGATCAAGAAGGAACATCAAGTGTTGATGATCAATAAGAACACTGGTTTCAAGAAAGACAAGAAGGGAAAACGGAAGGGAAGTAAGGGCGGAAAGAAGGTTGCCGTGCCTGAAAAGAAACCCCGAGTTGGACCTAAGTCTGATACCGAGTGCTACTATTGAAAGGGGACTGGCCACTGGAAGCGCAACTGCCCCAAGTATTTGGCAGACAAGAAAGCCGGCAAGGCAAACAAAGGTATATATGATATACATGTTATTAATGTGTACTTGACTAGTGCTCGCAGTAGCACATGGGTATTTGATACCGGTTCAGTTGATAATATTTGTAACTCGAATCAGGGGCTGCGGAACAAGCGACCGCTAGCAAGGGGTGAGGTCAAGATGCGTGTCGGCAATGGATCAAGCGTTGATGTGATCGCCGTCGGAATGCTACCTCTCCACTTGCCGTTGGGATTAGTAATAAACTTGAATAATTGTTATCTGGTGCCAACACTGAGCATGAACATTGTATCTGGATCGTGTTTGATGCGAAGTGGTTATTCATTTAAATCCGAGAACAATGGTTGTTCCATTTATATGAATGAAATCTTTTATGGTCATGCACCAATGATGAATGGTTTATTTCTATTGGATCTCGATAATAATGTTACACATATTCATAATATTGATGCTAAAAGGATTAAACTTAATGATGATATATCCGCATATATGTGGCACTGCCGTCTAGGTCATATTGGCATTAAACGCATGAAGAAGCTCCATTCGGATGGACTTTTGGATCACTTGATTTTGAATCTTTTGATACATGTGAGCCATGCCTTATGGGCAATATGACTAGAACGCCGTTTTCCGGTTCAATGGAACGGGCGACGGATTTATTGGAGATCATACATTCTGATGTATGTGGTCCAATGAGTGTGTCGGCGCAAGGTGGATATCGTTATTTTGTTACTTTCACAGATGATTTGAGTAGATACGGTTATATATACTTGATGAAACACAAGTCTGAAACCTTTGAAAAGTTCAAGGAATTTCAGAGTGATGTGGAAAATCATCGTAATAGAAAGATCAAATTTCTATGGTCCGACCGTGGAGGTGAGTATATAAGTTATGAATTTAGCACTCACATGAAAGAGTGTGGAATTGTTTCACAACTCACACCTGCCGGAACACCACAGAGAAATGGTGTGTCAGAATGTCGTAATCGTACTTTATTGGATATGGTTCGATCTATGATGTCTCTGACGGACTTGTCGTTGTCATTTTGGGGTTATGCACTAGAAACCGCTGCATTCACTTTAAATCGGGCACCATCTAAATCCGTTGAAAAGACACCGTATGAATTGTGGTTTGGAAACAAACCTAAGCTGTCATTTCTTAAAGTTTGGGGATGCGATGTTTATGTGAAGAAACTTCAACCGGATAAACTCGAACCCAAAGCGGAAAAATGCGTCTTCATAGGATACCCTAAGGAAACTATTGGGTATTCCTTCTATCACAGATCTGAGGGCAAGGTTTTTGTTGCCAAGAATGGATCCTTTCTAGAGAAAGAGTTTCTCGCGAAAGGTGTGAGTATTCGGAAGGTAGAACATGAAGAGGTTATTGAACCTTCTCTTCAAAGTATGGCGAGTAGCGTAGCGCCGGAAGTCGTTTCGGAGTTGGCTTCACCAGTTGAAGAAGGAACAAATGATAATGATCATGATACTCCAAAAGAGAGTACTACCGAACCTTATAGGTCTAGCAGGACGCGTGCAGCTCCTGAGCTGTACGGAAATCCTGTCATGAATTTCATGGTTGATGAAAATGATGACCCTGCGACGTATGAAGAAGTGATGATGAGCCCGGATTCCAAAAAATGGTTAGAAGCCATGAAATCCGAGATGGAATCCATGTATGAAAATCAAGTTTGGAACTTGGTGGACTTACCTCACGACCGAAAGTCCGTGGAGAATAAATGGATTTTCAAAAGGAAAACTGATGCTGATGGTAATGTGACCGTCTATAAAGCTCGACTTGTCACAAAGGGGTTTCGACAAATTCAAGGAGTTGACTATGATGAGACATTCTCTCCCGTAGCGATGCTAAAACCAGTTAGGATTATGTTAGCAATTGCTGCATATTTCAATTATGAGATATGGCAGATGGATGTCAAAACCACGTTTCTCAATGGTAATATTAAAGAAGAGTTGTATATGATACAACCAAAGGGTTTTGTCGATCCTAAGGATGCTAATAAGGTGTGCAAGCTTCAGCGATCCATCTATGGACTAAAGCAAGCATCACGAAGTTGGAATCTCCGCTTTGATGAGGTGATCAAAGAGTTTGGATTTGTCCAAACTTATGGAGAAGCTTGTATTTACAAGAATGTGAGTAGGAGCAATGTGGCATTTATGATACTATATGTGGATGACATATTATTGATCGGAAATGATATAGATCTTTTAAATAGTCTTAAAAGTTATCTAAACATCAAATTTTCAATGAAGGACCTAGGTGAAGCGTCTTACATATTAGGAATAAAGATCTATAGAGATAGATCTAGGCACCGAATAGGGCTATCGCAAAGTACATACCTTGATAAGATTTTCAAGAAGTTTAAAATGGACGAAAGTAAGAAGGGGTTCTTCCCTATGTTACAAGGCATGACATTGAGTAAGACTCAAAGTCCGGCTATGGCGGAAGAAAGAGAGATAATGGACAAAGTCCCCTATGCTTTAGCCATAGGCTCTATAATGTACGCCATGCTATGTACAAGACCGGATGTGGCTCATGCTATTAGTTTGACTAGTAGGTTCCAATCAGATCCAAGTTCGGAACACTAGAAAGCGGTCAAGAATATCCTTAAGTACTTGAGAAGAACTAAGGATATGTTTCTTGTATACAGAGGTGAAAAAGAGCTCGTCACTAAGTGTTATGTCGACGCTAGCTTTGACACCGATCCGGATGACTCTAAGTCTCAATCCAGATACGTATTTCTCATGAATGGCGGAGCAGTTAGTTGGAGGAGCTCCAAACAACCTGTGGTGGCGGGATCAACAACGGAGGCCGAATATGTTGCTGCTTCGGAAGTGGCTCAGGAAGCAGTTTGGATGAAGGAGTTCATATCCGAACTAGGTGTGGTTGCAAACGCGTTGGACCCAATGGTGATCTATTGTGACAACAATGGGGCCATTGCCAATGCCAAAGAACCAAGGTCTCACAAGCATTCCAAGCATATTAAGCGCCGATTTCACTCCATCCGCGAGCATGTCAAGGATGGAGATATAAAGATTTGTAAAGTACATACGGATCTCAATGTAGCAGATCTTGTAGGGATACGGGTAGGCTACACTAGCGCAAATCAAAAAATTTCTACCGCGTATACTAGGATTACTGTTGTCATAGATCACGGGATTACCACTAGACGCGCAGTTGCGGAATTGATGAAGCGCGTTGAGGCAGTGCAGACGTTCCACGTCTCCTCCTTGTCCTCGTCCTACGAGAAGCTTCCCTTGCACGGCTCGTCCAAGCGCTATAGATGCAGCGCCTCCGAGGTATCCACACGTACATGGTGGAAGCGTCAGACGCCGGACTGCTAGGTCCGCGCGCGCCACACAGGCGTGAGGAGTGGCGGCTGGGAATGATCTGAGGTCTAAGGTCTAACCCTGGTCAGCTCGCCCCACCCTCTCTTATATAGGCGTCCCTAGTGGGCTTCTACATTAGCAGCCCATTAGTACCCTAAGCCTGGTCTAATTCGGATCCAATCCTCATTAGGCTTCCAGCCCCTTAAGTGTGTGACCCTATAGGTTCATATGTGTATAGACATGACACGAATACACTTGTTCTGTCAATAGTTGGTAGCAGCCTCTAGCAAGACGTTCCAACTCCTAAACGCATACAAAGATCATATTGGACGAACCATCACAAGGTTTAGTACATGTCTTTCCCTTTACCTCACGATATTTGGTCTAGATCCAAGCTGACCTCCCTTTCTCGATACCGTGATTCGGAATCCCTTTACTAGGTTAACTCTTAACCATATGTAGCACGGCCATGCATTTCTGGATCCGATCACTCGAGGGCCCCAGAGATATCTCTCTCAAGTAGAGAGGGGCAAATCCCATCTTGATTGACCATGCCTTGCAGCATGCTTCAGGACAAACCCGAAAGCTACCTTTATAACTACCTAGTTACGGTGCAGCGTTTGATAGCCCCAAAGTAGGTCGATCCACATCTCAAGTACATGCGACAATCTCAGGTCTAAGGACAAAACATACACGATGTGTAGAGAGAGAGCTGCAACTAATTGCTAGTCTCAGGTTGGGTCGGTCCAACCCCATGTTCATAACATGTGTCCACGTCATTGGTTTGACATCTCCATGTCTATGACTTGCGAAACATAGTCATCAACCAATCGATGTGCTAGGGACAACTCTTAAATAACCATACAAGTATAGAGTTTCACAAACAATTCACATAATTGCCAATCAATACAAGTTGCCTGATATGGATATTCAAGGAACATTACAATAACTCATGGATACATATGAAATATCATCATCTCTATGATTGCCTCTAGGGCATATTTCCTTCAGATCTGTTGACTAAAACTCTCCCTAGAGCAAAACATGATCTACACCAGAACTCAATGGGTATTAGATACATCACTATGTAACTAGATTATTGTCTCTAGTGCAAGTGGGAGACTGAAGGGAATATGCCCTGAGAGGCAAAAATAAAGTGTTTATTATGTGTATTCCAAGTATATGATAGATGTTTATTTTGCATGCTATAATTGTATTAATACGGAAACATTAATACATGTGTGTTTAATAAACAAACAGAAAGTTCCTAGTTATGCCTCTCTCATAAACTAGCTCGTTGATTATCAAGATGATCACAGTTTCCTGATCATAGCATTGGATGTTGTTAATAACGAAATCACAACATTAGTGTAATGATGTGATGAACATTCATCCGAAGTATAGCATTACGATCAAAGTCATTGAGTTTATATTGCTATAACAACTTACAAAGTGATCCTAATCCTTAGACCATGAGATCATGTCAATGACTAACACCGGAAGAGTTTCTTGATGACATCAAATGTCACACCGTAACTGGGTGGTTAGAAAGATGGCTTCAGAACTACTAAAGTGTTATGTTGAGGCTCATGGATCAAGAGTGGAATTTGTTCATCCCGATGACGGATAGATATACTCTGGGCCCTCTCCGTGATATCACATTGGTTAGCTTGCAAGCAAGTGATTTGATCACTAGAATGTTATATCACGGGAACGAGAAAAGAGTGCATGTCGGTAAAGAGATCAAACTACGTATGGAGATACCGATGATCGAATCTCGGACATGTAATATATCGTGAAACAAAGGGATTAAGATACTAGCGTAAAAGGTTCCGATGATCACAGGAAAGTCATCGTTGAATGTACTCAACAAGATAACTATCACATAAAGCAGGATTTTCATGAGCTACAAACACATAATTTCTATCAAGCTTAAAAATAGTGGAATTAAAACCTTCATAGGTTTTATCCAAAGTAGATATTTCAAAAGGATCCACATGAACATAACATTCATCCTCCTTTGGTAAGCATGGGGGACAATCAAATAATGTAAGGGATAAAGAGTTACTCTCATTAGAAGGTAGTCATGGGTGGATAATCCATTCTTCCTCCTTGTATTCATCACTCTCCCCCTCTTTTTCATCTAATGAGCTTCCAGTTTCAACAATTTCTTCTTCCATAGGCTCTTGCAAGGCATTAGTCCCTTCCAAATGTGGTAAGCACCTATTAAAATATTCAAGAATATAGCCATTTGCTTCCTTGTAATTAGTCCCTTGTAATAGTATTCAACTTATCAATTTGTTCCCATAAGTGTTTCCCTTTTTGTGACAAACGGTGTTCCTTATAACAATACTTTTGTTCTTCCGTGAACCCACCTTGCCAATAAGAACTAGTTTCAACAAAACCATCCATTGATGGAAAGCATGACCAAGCAAGGCAATGATAGGCCACCAACTAGAGTAAGAACTATTTTTTTTGTGTTTTTGAATAAAGAAAGCAAACCAAGCTAGACTAATTTTTTTGGGTTTTTTGAAAAGAGGAAAACAAAACCAAACAAAAGAAACAAAGCAAACTAAAAACAAAGTAAAGAGAAAGGAAGTGAAGGACTCCCCTAGTGAAGACGTCCTTAGCCTCCCCGGCAGCGGCGCCAGAAAACTTGTGTTGGCTGGCTGTTGACATGGGAGCTTCTTCTTCTTTTGTTCCCCGGCAACGGTGCCAGAAAACTTGTTGATGACTCCTTGATGGCGCCAGAAAACTTGGTGCTTTGATGTGGAGTCTTGTTGGGAACCCCAAGAGCAAGGTGTGAAGAGTACAACATCAAGTCTTCCCTCAGTTGAGATCGAGGTTATCAAACCAGTAGGAGGAAGGAAACATCACACAGGTGTTGCAAGCAATGCGGAGACCTGCACAACACAAACTCAAGACTTTTTCCCCAACGAATTAGTGAGGTTGTCAAGCTAACCGGTTTGCTGTAACAAAGGATTAAACGTATGGTGTGGAAGGTAATGGTTTGCAGCAAGTAAACAAGTAACAGTAGAAGATGTATCAATAGTAAAGATTGGACCGGGGTCCATAGTTCACTAGAGGTGCTCTCCTTAGATAAACAACATGGCATGAAGGGTAAACAAATTACAGCGAGGCAATTGACAGGAACTGAGCAAGGCATAACAATGCAATTACTAGCCAGAAAGATCCTATGAGTGTTGGGGATATGCTATATGGGTATCCTCATAGCATGTCTCTTATCCGGATAACCCGGGTGGCCCACAATTGGTAGCATGGCCTATTGCCTGCTGGGCGGCCCAGTTAGATGGAGGCCCATGCTGGATAAAGGAAGGCTGCGGTGGAGTCACCAGCGTACTCGGAGCCTTGGAGTACAAGACAAGCTATACTAGTCATAGTCAGTGTAGGACTCTGTAACCTGTCCGGCTAGGACTTTTCCCTGTAACCCTAGGACCTGGCGACTATATAAGTCGGGCCTATGGGAGCCTTTAGGGCACGATAACTTAGACTTTCTAGTCACACCTCGCACAACGAACATATCTCTGTAACTCGGCGTATTGCCCTTATAGTGATTTATGGCAGGAGTAGGATTCCGCCACCGTTGTGGGTTCTGAACCTGGGTAAGCTGTGTTACCTTGTACCCGTCAACCGTCTGCCTTCCCCCACATCTCTAAACACGCGCTGTGAGGACCCCTCCATGGCGTACTCGTCGGCAATACCACGATAGTTGGCGCCCACCGTGGGGCAAGAGGCGCTTCAGGCTCTTCAGTGAGCGAGGACCAAGATCTTCACGGGAATCAGCGAATCTGTAGCCATCGGTCGCGTTCTCTTCTCCGGCAACGTTCCGATCGTCCCTCCCGACGAGTTCTGGATCCCGGTGAGGACGAACCCTACTCGGTGCTCGATCGTTCCTATCGGAGACATCCACCTCTTCATCGGCAAAACCAACTCGGGCACTAGTTCCCTGGGAGTCGGAGGAGCATCAAGGCCCGCACGGACTGCCTACGGGCAGGATACGTTCGCGGAAGGATCAATGTCGGATCTCTCTTCGGAGTTTGACGGCAAAGATCGGAAAAACTCAAGGCCCACCCAAACCGCCCCTATGCAGGATATAATGGTGGAAGATAACTGTTGGGGATATGCTATATGGGTCTCCTCATAGCATGTCCCTTATCCGGCTAACCTGGGTGGCCCATAGTCGGTAGCATGGCCTATGGCCTGCTGGGCGGCCCAGTTAGATGGATCCAGAAGGGAGGCCCATGCCGGATGAAGGAAGGCTACGGTGGAGCCACCAGCGTACCCGGAGACTTGGAGCACAAGATACACAAGACTAGTGATAGACAGTGTAGGACTCTGTAACCTGTCCAGCTAGGACTTTTCCCTGTAACCCTAGGACCTGGCGACCAGTGGCGGAGCTTCAGGCCGGCGTGCCTGGGCAGCTGCCCGGGATTTTCTCCTAGTCCCTCGCTAAAGTTCTTAGCTGCTAATGAGGATTAATCTACTTTTTCATGGGCAAAGTATCCATTCGCTAGGGGCCTTTGTACTCTGCCGAGGCTACCTGGCTCAGCTGCCTCCGCCACTGCTGGCGACTATATAAGTCTGGCCTATGGGAGCCTTTAGGGCACGATAACTTAGACAACTTCAGACAATCTCATACAACCTCGCACAGCGAACCTATCTCTGTAACTCGGCGTATTGCCCTTATAGTGATTTATAGTAGGAGTAGGATTCCGCCACCGTTGTGGGATCTGAACCTGGGTAAGCTTTGTTACCTCGTACCCGTCAACCGTCCGCCTTACCCCACATCTCTAAACACGCATTGTGAGGACCCCTCCATGGCATACTCGTCGGCAATACCACGATAGTTGGCGCCCACCGTGGGGCAAGAGGCGCTTCAGGCTCTTCAGCGAGCGAGGACCAAGATCTTCGTGGGAATCGGCGAAACCGTAGACATCGGTCGCGTTCTCTTCTCCAGCAATGTTCCGATCGTCCCACCTGACGAGTTCTGGATCCCGGCGAAGATGAACCCTACGCGGTGTTCGATCGTTCCTATCAGAGACATCCACCTCTTCATCGGCGAAACCGACTCGGGCACTAGTTCCCTGGGAGTCAGAGGAGCATCAAGACCCGCATGGACCGCCTACGGGCTGGATACGTTCGCGGAAGGATCAATGTCGGATCTCTCTTCGGAGTTTGCCGACAAAGATCGGAAAGCATCAAGACCCGCACGGACCGCCTATGGGATGGATACGTTCACGGAAGGATCGATGTCGGATCTCTCTTCGGAGTTTGCCGGCAAAGATCGAAAAAATTCAAGACCCACCCAAACCGCCCCTGTGCAGGATATAAAGGTGGAAGATCACTACAAATCCACCGGCTTCATCTGTACGTCTGGACAGCAGAGATCCAAGTTCGTCGGTGTGGTTACCATCTTCGATCTGGCGCGCAGCATTCAGAGAGAGGGTGAAACCCCCCGCGACTACCTGGCCAGGTGGCTCCGTATACGAGCCGATCTGGCCCACTACCCCAATGATGATGCTATCTATCACTTTGTGGAAGGACTGGACCATGGCACGCTTCTCCGACATTCTCTAAGACGGCAGCAGGCGACGCCTTACCTTCGAAGGCATGGTGAACACCGTCAACAACTACGCGGAGGCCGAAGCGGCAGCTCAGACAGCGCTTGCGCTCATTGACGGAGCCCCTCCGATTCAGCCACCGCCACCACCGCCTCCGGCCGCCATCGTCGTAGCAACACCACCACCTCCAGTCATCGTCGAGGCTGTTGCACCTCCACCGCCCGTCATTGAGGAAGTCCTGGCACCCTCCGACTCTATCATTGACGTGCTTTATGCTGATTTCAGTGCAGATTCAGAGGAGATAGACTTCAGTCCAGAAGAGCTAGACTCTGCTATGCAGGAGATGGATGAGGAGTACTCGCGCGACGAGCAAGCCAACAACACCGTCACGTCTCGAGGGGTGTTCGTCACCATTGGGACGGTGATGGATGAAGATCATCCTGGACAAGTTCTGCCTACAGCGCTGGACAAGGGGAAGGGGCCACTTATTGCTGCTGACAATGATCGCGCAAAGGTTATGCCTCCTCCGCCTAACCCAGTGCAGCAGCCGCAGGAACTCGGCACCGGCCCGAGCAACAATAACACCGCAAACTTGCCACCTCCAGTATCCACGTCGGCAGCAGCCCATGTTACTCCAACTGATAGAGTGATGCACGACAATCTCCTTGTCGAGCCACTAACCGTCGCTCATATCCGGAACGTGACCCAGCTTGACAAGAAGCGCCAGCAGCTGCTGGAGGAGGCGCAAGCCATCGCAGAGCAAGGCGCCAAACTAGATCGAGATCTGGTCAACGCGCAGAAGTCCATAGAGAAAGCTAGAGCAATGGAGGCCGAATACAAGACTTTGCTACAGCAGCAGAAGGCTAAGAAATCTCCGGCTCGCGTCATCAACGATCCTGGTGTACGGCGCAACCTAGGATGGGCTCCGTCGAAGCCAGCATAGGCCAATCCATACATTGACAGTGAAGGCAAGCAGGTGATGCCCACCCCACTCCTTAACCTCGTCGTCGTCAAGACCCTTCTGGAACAGGATAGATCACCTGAGGCAGTGGAACAGGTCTATGACCTGGTGGCCAAGGCGGTGAAGCAGCAGGAAAAGGCCACCTCTCAGAGGCTTGAGTCTGACCCAGCGCTCTGCCGATGTAGCTAGTACAAACCGCCAAGGGATAGATCTCCTAGGATGTCGGATCACAGACGGGTTCATCAGAACAAAGACGGAGGGATGCGCGCAACAGGAAGGATGCTATCCCCATATCCTCCGACCATGGAGAAAAAGCCCAACCTCGTCGCCCATCGCCACCGCCCCGATCCCCCCGACTTCAGGAAGATTACAAGGCTCACCATCGTACGGATATGCCCCCACCAAAGCAGTGCGGCATCGTCATCCGCGACAACGCGGCGCAGACCCGTCATGATGGAGAGCACAACCAAGGACACAAGAGCATGTCACACCATGACCCTCCGCGTCCGACAAGCAACTGTGACAGGCGTGAGGCGCCGCAGGAGGGTAACAACAAGAAGGCTAACCCACCGCCACCTCCGCCTCCGTCGCTGCCAAGCAGTCACCATGGCGGAAGAGGCCCGCGTCGTTCACGCAGCCCATCCCCTGTTGACAAAAAGAAGAAGAACCCGGAGCCATACGATGCACGTTCGTGGATCGATAAGATCCACGAGGCCCGGGAAGGACCATACCTGGGACCACATTGCTTTGGTCCTGCAATACGGTCTGCAACTTACCCCAAAGGTTTCCGGATTGACAAGACCATCAAGCCCTATGACGGTACCACCAAGCCAGCCACATGGTTGCAGGACTATGGCAACGCGGTGGAGATTGCCAGAGGCAACCCCAACGTCACCGTCAAGTACCTCCCGTTAATGTTGGCGGGCACGGCCCGTCAATGGATCGACGACTTGCCGAAGAAGTCTATCTACAACTGGCTGGACATGCAAGAAGCGTTCACCAAGAACTTTGAGGGTACGTACAAGCGTCCCTGCACTGTGGGCATTCTACAGCGGTGCGTGCAAGAAAAAGACGAAAAATCTCGCGCCTACCTCTCCTGATGGCTGGATATGAAGAATTCCTGCGCAGGAGTGCACGCTCAGACTGCCATGGCCGCCTTCATCGATGGGTTGGAAAGGGGCATGTTGCTCCGACATAAGCTGAAGCGCTTGCAGGACAATCACCATCTTGACTTGAATCAGATGATTCAGTTAGCTAGTGAGTTCGTAGCTGCCGCCGACGATGCTCGTGGCTCTTTGCCGGCAACGGCCGTTCCAACTCAAGCTCGGAGGAACAGCAGCACAAAGCGAAAAACCACTCTAGAAGAAAAGCAATCTACCGACATGGTCGCTATGACTTTTGCAGGACGAGGAGAAGGCGGACAACGTGGCCGGGGAAGGGGAGCTGGCCGTGGGCAGCAACGAGGAAGTGAAACCACCTCGGCACCACTCCGCGTTCCCCAAACCTACGAGGAGTACCGCGATATGCCGTGCCTCGTACACCTCGACGCCAACGGCAAGGCCACCCATACCAATCGACACTGCAAGTTCGTCAACGACCTCAAGGAAGACCCGGAGTCCGGCTACAAGCGAAGTCGGAAGAACAGACCGCGAGGCAAGGGCAAAGGGATGAAGAAGGAGGAGGAGTCCAAGGATTCAAGTGACATGGATGAAGACGTTGACCCCAAGCACGCCGCCAAGAGCGACGACAAGGGCAAGAACCCTTTCGCAAAGAAGGCCCCAGTCTACCACACTTTCCTTGGCACCCCACTGTCCGACAACAGAAGACCTCTCCGAGGATCCTGATGGCCACTCTCCCTCCAGTCCCACAGTACCTACGCTGGTCGGAATTTCCAATAACTTGGGACAGGACGGACCACCCAGACCTTGTGCCCACGGAGAACCAGTACGCCATGGTCATCAACCCCTTGATTGACGGCGTGGAGTTCACCAAGTGCATGGTGGATAGTGGAAGCAGCATCAACATCATGTACCTGGATACACTGTAGAAGATGAACTTGACGGAGGCAAACCTAAGGCGGACCAACACCATCTTCCACGGCGTAGTCCCTGGTCGGGAGGCTCGGTCCCTTGGGTGCATTACACTTCAGGTTGCCTTTGGCGATGTTAATAATTACTGCCAAGAGCGCATGACCTTCGAGGTGGTCCCCTTCAAGAGCGTGTACCACGTCATATTCGGCCACGACATATTCCACACGTTCATGGCCAAGCCATGCTTCATCTACAACAAACTCAAGATACCCGGACCAAACGTTGTTATCACCGTATCCGGAAGCTTTACCAAGGCAAGGGACTGCGAGATCAATGAAGCAGCCGTTGCAGAAGCTGTCCTCTACAGCGAAGAATTCAAAGAGATCCAAAGCAAGGTCAATGACTCAGAGATGCCTGCATCGAAGAATAAGATCTCTGACTCCGCTCCTGCGTTGAAGGCCGCCATCAAAACCAAGCCGGTGGAACTTGTGGTAGGCGATGCCTCCAAGACCGTCGCCATTGGGACGAACCTGGACCCCAAATAGGAAAGCGCGCTCGTCGAGTTCCTCCGTGAGAATAGGGACATCTTTGCCTGGCAACCTACCGACATGAAAGGTGTACCTAGGGAACTTGCCGAGCACAGCTTAAACATCGATCCAAAATGCAAACTAGTGAAAGAGATAGCTAGGTTATGACGCTTCGGAGATGAGAAGAGACGCGCCATTGGCAAAGAGATAGCTAGGTTACTTATGGCTGGGTTTATCCGAGAAGTCCTTCACACCCGATGGGTGGCCAATCCTGTACTTGTCCCCAAAAAGGGAACCGCGAATTAAGAATGTGTGTTGATTACACCCGCTTGAACAAAGCATGTCCCAAAGATCTGTTTAATTTGCCTCGCATTGACCAAGTCATTGACTCGACGGATGGCTCAGAACTTTTGTGTTTTCTCGATGCATACTCAGGATACCACCAAATCAAGATGCGGAAGTCGGACCAATTGGCCAATTCGTTCACTACCCCATACGGCACGTTTTTCTATGTCACGATGCCCTTTGGGCTGAAAAACGCAGCTGCTACCTACCAGCGGACAATGCAACGTTCCCTTCACGACCAAATTGGTCGGAACGTTCACGCCTATGTGGACGATATCGCGGTGATGACTAAAAAGTCAAACGACTTAATCTCCGACTTAAAAGAAACCTTTGATAATCTCCAGAAATACAACATGATGCTCAACCCTAAGAAGTGCGTCTTCGGGGTTCCATCCGGCACATTGTTGGGCTTCATCGTTTCCCAACGTGGAATCGAGGTCAACCCGGAGAAAATCAAGGCCACCTTAAACATAAACCGTTCGACATTCCTAAAGGACATTCAACGACTAACAGGTTGTGTTGCAGCAGTTAGCCGGTTCGTCAGCCGACTTGGAGAGAAGGCCCTGCCACTGTACATGTTGCTGAAGAAGGCGGACAAATTCACGTGGACGGACGAAGCAGATGCAGCATTGAAGCAGCTCAAGGATATTCTTTCCTCAGCGCCCATCCTTGCAGCACCCGAGCCTGGAGAGCCCCTGTTAATTTACATGGCGGCAACCAACCGGGTTATCAGCATCGTCGTCGTGGTAGAGCGGAAGGAACCAGGCTATGAGCACGGAGTTCAACGACCAGTTTACTACGTAAGCGAGGTCTTGACGGAGTCCAAGCAGCATTACCCGCACTACCAAAAGATAGCTTATGGAGTATTCCTTGCTTCTCGGAAGCTGAGGCATTACTTTCAGAAGCACCCAATCAGAGTAGTGAGCAAGACTCCACTGTCCGACATTATCAATAACAACGACGCTACAGGAAGGGTCGCGAAGTGGGGCATTGAACTTTCCACCTTCGAGATCACCTACAAGAGACGCGACGCTATCAAGCCACAGGCCTTGGCGGATTTTATTGCAGATTGGACGGAGATGCCAGATGCTACTCCGTTGCCAGAACCAGAGTACTGGGTGATGCACTTTGATGGATCAAAGCTGCTCAACGGCTCGGGGGCTGGTGTACTGCTACAGTCACCAACAGGAGACAAGCTACACTACGTTCTGCAGATCCACTTCGAGGCTACAAACAACATGGCGGAGTATGAAGCACTCATTCACGGACTACGTGTAGCCAAAGATATTGGCATCAAGCGCATAGTTTGTTGTGGAGATTCCGACTTGGTTGCCCAGCAGGTGGCTGGCACCTGGAATGCGTGGAACCCTATGATGGCGGCATATCGAGACGAAGTGGATGAGATAGCCAAGAGCTTCTTGGGCTACAAAGTCAAGTATGTACCTAGGGAACAAAACGAGGCGGCTGATCTACTGTCTAAGCTTGGATCAGGGTGCAAGCGAATTCTGCCAGGTGTTTTCCTAGAGCATCTGCGCACACCATCCGTGAAGGGAGCCGGCATCGACAACCCGGATAGAGCTGACTCTTTCGTCAACATGGTGACTAAGGTCCCTCCGGCTTGGACAAAACTGTTCATGGAATATCTCGAACACGGAACTTTCTCCGACGACAAAGTCGAAAGACGGCAAATAGTACGACGAGCAAAGGGTTATACCATAATCAATGGGCAACTCTATAAAAGGAGCACTACTGGTGTATACCTAAAGTGTGTTTCCCAGCTAGAAGGTATGGAAATCCTGCGTGAAATCCATCTCGGAGATTGCGGGAATCACGCCGCTCCCCGATCGTTGGTCGCGAAAGCCTTCCGGCAAGGATTCTACTGGCTGACCGCGAAGGCGGACGCCGACAAGCTGGTTGAGACATGCACGGGATGCCAGTATTATGCCTGACAACCACATGTTCCTGCTGAAGAATTGCGAACAATACCAATAACTTGGCCGTTTGTAGTCTGGGGGCTAGACATGGTGGGACCGTTACAAACGGCACCTTGTGGGTTTACGCATCTGCTTGTAGCAGTTGACAAATTCACCAAATGGATAGAATCTAAACCCATTAGAAAGCTGGATGGGGCAACTGCCCTCAGGTTTGTCAGGGATCTAGTGGTGAGATTTGGTCTCCCACATAGCATTATCACCAACAATAGAAGCAACTTGTCACTTGGAGAAGTGAAGGCTTACTGCTGGGAGAAAGGCATCCAACTTGACCTTGCATCTGTGGCACACCCACAATCCAATGGTCAGGTTGAGCGAGCCAATGGATTAATTCTGCAGGGAATCAAGCCACGTCTTGAGGCACCGATACATAGAGCAGCTTGAGCCTGGGCGGAAGAACTGCCATCTGTGTTGTGGAGTTTACGAACTACACCCAACAGATCCACCGGCTACACCCCTTACTTCATGGTATATGGAGCAAAAGCCATCTTGCCTTCCGACATCCTCCACGATGCACCAAGAGTTGCCGCCTACGACAAGGATGACGCTGAAGAATCCAGACGCCTAGATGTGGACCTTCTCGAGGAGGAGCGCGTTTTGGCATGCCAAAGATCCGCCATCTACCAGCAGAAGCTACGCAACTACCATAGTCGCTGCGTCCGGCATCGCTCATTTAAAGAGGGGGATTTGGTGCTCCGACTTAAGTAGAAGAAGTCACACAAATTATCCCCGCCATGGGAAGGACCGTTCATCATAAGCAAGGCGCTGCTCAATGGGTCTTACTACCTTGTTGACAATCGTGAACTAAAGGATAGACCCAACGAGGATCATAAGCGTAAGCGACGTGACCCGGATGATGACTACCCGGAGCTTGATCGGCCATGGAACATAGCACATCTACGTCCTTTTTACACTTAGCATTTTTTATATAATTGTGTACCTCTTATATGATCAATGAAATAAAGATCTTTGGTTCACTCATATTTCTGAGTCTTTTACCTCCTTTAGTGTTCATTTTTGGATCATGTAAAACCTTTATGCACAAGTCTTGTGTTTGCACTTGTGAAAATTCCTCCCACGGGTGTTAGCTTAAGTTTTCTGGTCTACATGTTCTTTGTCGTTTTTATGTGGATTCTGGAGTAGTGACTTTCGGCACTTGTTGTCAGCGATTTTGTGCTCGGGTTATTGATGGTGCCATTGGGCATCATCACCTAAGCGCATAGTTCCGACAACAAGTCTTCCGACTCACGAAAAGTCAAGCATAAGAACCAAAGTAATGGATAAGCCAGCACTTGCTTAAAAAAATATATACATGCTGGAAACTAGTTCTTAAGTAGCAGGACATAACAACCATTGTATTCCGCCTTAAGTTACATCGCCAAGTTTTTTCACGCATACACCAAGGGTGAAACAAATATTACATAGTGTTTTTCATTCCTTGGGTGCAGGAGACTTGGAAGCAGCATCGTCACCAGCCGGAGAATCACCCTCAACGTTGGCACTGTGATGAGACTCGGAGGAATCTTGGTTGACGCTGTCGATGGTGTTCATGGGCACGAAGACGTCAATGTCCACCAACTCGGCAACTCTGGTGTCGTACCCCGCGAGTGATGACAAGATGGCTTCATGATCAATTTCCTTGTCGTCATCATCAACGTCGGGAATACCAGAGGTCACCGTGTCGATGTCGGCACCTTCGTAGTGTGCCTTCACCATTGAAAGTGCCATCCTTGCGCCAGCCCGTGCACATGAAGCTTTCCAGCTTGTGACACGCTCGGGGGCTCGACGCAGAATCTCCGAGTACTTCGTTATGGAGTCCGAGGCCTTGATGTATATCTGGAGGGGCTTGGCAATCTCTTTGGCCTGGGTGATGGCGGTGTTGATGAAGTTGCCGGCAAGAACCATGCATTCCTTGTCCGAAGGAGGCGAGCGGGTTAAACCCATAGGAGCTGCAAATTCCGACAAGGAGTGCATGAGTTCAATAAACTCTAAGTATCCAGACTACAGAAATACAAGGCGGAGGAAACTTACTGAAGATGCTGGCCTTGGCCTGCCAGACGGTGTCCGCCAGGGATTGTTTCTCTTGTTGGAGGAGCTTAAACGCCTTGCTATGGCGTTGGTTTTGCTCATCAGCAGCTTGCTTCTGATCTTTTAAGATCGCAAGCTCCTCCTTCAAGCGATTGATTTCCGTGGTGGCGGAATCCTGCAGGTCCTTCATGGAATCCTCATGCATCTTCAGCATCTCTTCCCTCTCCTTCTTAAGGATTTTGTTCTCGTTGTCCAGCTGCTGGATGTGCTTGGACTGCTCAACAATATCCTTGGCCTTGGCGACATGTTCTGCAAGTCGGAGAAAACAAAGTACACAGTGAGTACTCGGAGATTGTGGGCACAAAAACAAGACGGAAATGCGCAAAAAGAAAACAGACTCTTGTTTTTGATGATTTGTTCCTTCAAGATGGCAATTTTACCCTTTTCGGCTTCAAGATCTCCGTGCATGTTCTGGTACTTGTCGTTGGCCATGCCCCTTCAAGCATTCTTGTTCTGTGAAAAAAAGGAAAAAGTTAAACCGTTGTTTAGTCTGCTTGGAGCACCTAATCGGAACATTTCCACCTAGGCGCTCGGGGGCTACAGCGAGAGTTTTTAACTTAGCAATATGCTTAGCTTTTCTTTAAGCATCTAGTCGGAGCTGATTTAGTTCTCGATTATAAGCTTGGGGGCTACAGTATAAATTTTTTAACTCGGAATCTGCTTAGCTTTTCTTTAAGCATCTAGTCGAAACTAATTCAGTTACAACTAGAGGCTTGGGGGCTACAGTATTGAAAATTATAAACACTGCGTATGCTACTCTTAAAAGCATCTAGTCGGAATAGTTTGTTCCATCCAGATGCTTGGGGGCTACAGTGAGAGTTTTTTCTAACTTAGTCACTCTTAGAGCATATAGATGCAAAACCTATGGTTTTCCGTCTACATCCTCGGGGGCTACAGTGGGATACTCGTATGAAATGCAAAAAGGCAAAGTAAAACTTACAAGTGCAATAATCTTGAGGTTTGTAGTGCTCTCGGCTAGCAGCTTGCCAAAGGAGATGCTATTTCCTTGCAAGATATCCGCTTGTTGGAGAAGCTCCTCAAGACCGCACGTCGGAGATGACAGTACTCCTCCAGGAACCAGAGTTGTGTTACTCGGAGTGAGCGCCTGGTAAACTATCTTCGGAAACTCAAAGGGTTTCTGGGGAGTAGGGGCACCGCCTTCGGCAGAAGTACCAACTTCCACCACCGCCTTGCCGCTACCGATGGCATACTTAGCCAGAGCTGCAGCCATTTGTAGAGCAGTGCTCTCCTGTGTCGCCTGCTCGCCGACAACAGCGAGTTCGGTAGAGGCGCCAGAATCCATTTCCATGGCGGAAGGGCCTGGTGCCTCCTTAGCTTGTGAGCTTGTCGGGGCAGAGGAGGGCTTGACGACAGGGGTAGCAGGGGCAATGGCGGGGGAGGCATCGCGATGCAGCATGTCTTTGATATTTCTAGAAGCCCCCAAAGTTTTGGAGGTCTTCTTGAGGCTGGTTGTGGCTTTCTTCCTGAGACATGCAAAATGCATAAGTACAGGAACAAGACAGATAGATAGACAATGTCGGAGAATGAGAAGCTTACACTAGGGGGGCGCTTTGGCAAAAATCTCGGTGGCTTTTCTCTTTTCCGCCTCCAGGGAGGCGGTAGTCTTCTTGGAGGCTCCACCCTCTGTCTTCTTCTTCTTGCCTCCGTCGGCAGCGTCAGAGGTGGAGCTCTTCCGCTTTCGCGCCAACAGGACATCGTTGTCGGACACGACCGTGACTTCCTTCATCTTTGGATCATAGATTTGGGCAGCCAGGTTACCCTCATCTAGATCGCTAAGCTGTTAAGTGAGAAATTATTGTGTTAGATAAGATGTTATTGGCAAGACGGAAAAACTAGAGTATATGTCGTACACGGAAAATAAATACCTACCTTTGGGCACTTGCCTTCTATGAACATGTCGTAGGTGATGGTGAAGCCACGCTTCTTATCCTTCACCTTGACGATGTCCTTTAAGCGGATCTTGACGGAGTCGCTCGAGAAGTTATCCACGGAGATCTGGAGGCTATCCCTTTGATCACTGGTATACTCATGCATATACTTCGCGCGGTGCTACAGAGGTTGGATTCGCCTGATGAACCAGCACATGGATAGGTCCAAGACGGTCAAACCCGTCTCTACGAACCATTCGATCCGCCTTATTGCGCGAGAAGCGTCGAGGTCGAAGGGAAGGGAGGCATGGGATCTCCATGTAGAAACTTCAGCGGCGGCTCCATCCACGAAGTCCGGGTACGTCACTTCTCGGCCCGCCAAAGGAATGTCGGGGACGTAAAAGTACGTCCGCTGCCAGTTCTTGCAGGACTCGTGGCCGACGATGTCAGGGAACCGCCGGCCAGGTCGAATCTTGAAGCTTATGGTGCCGCAGTTCCTAAGCTCCTCCTTACTATGTCCGGCTTCACGTTTGATGGTGAATAAGTACACGAACAAGTCTAAACTAGGCCTTATCCCTAGGTAACCCTCGCAAAGTGCCGCGGAGTTGCTAAGCACTAAGATGCTATTGGGAGAGAGGTTATGGGGTTGGACCTTGTAGTGGTTCAAGACGGAGAGGAAGAAGTGGGAGATGGGCAGGGAAACGCCGCGTACCAGCTGAGCCTTGAGGTACACCTTTTCTCCGGCTTGGGGAGAAGGTGTCACCTCGCCGGCCGGTGCCGCCCGCCAGGCGAGCCCCTCTATCACGAGGAGGTAGCCTTCAGCGACCATCTCTTGGATGTCGCGGTCAGTGATGTCCGAGCCACGCCAGTCACCCTTATGCGAGTCTGGCTCTTCTTCCAGTGGCTCTAGCGCCGCCAGATTGTGGTCGCCGCCGGTGGACTCGATCACCGCCGATGCGGGGATGACCAAGCCCTCTGGAGGCATGATGATGGAGCTCGCCGGCTTCGCCGCGGCTTCACTCGACGCCGCCATCGATAGGGAGGAGCTGCTGCTGGCCATGGAGTGATGCACGGATGCGACTGGCGCAGATGGAAGCTAGGGTTTTCGAGGTTTATCGCGGAGAGCTCGAGGAGACGTGCGGATGGAGGAAGAAGACGACGTGAGAAGAATGGGGTAAAAAGTGGAGAATTCCCCATGGTTACTATTTATCATCCTCGGCGTCAAGATTCGTGCAGCTAATCGGACGGTTGCTGCTTAGACGACGTGTTCGCGAACATGCGCGGAAATTTCGCCACGTCTCCAACCGCCGGCGCCAACGGTTCGTATCGCTCGCGCGGGAAAATCGGACATGATTGCGTTCTCTGCATGTGACATGGTTATACCCTACGGGTACGAGACTTCAGCATACCTGGTCCAGCCCAAGGAAGGCCCACAGCAGATATACACTGGCCCATGAAGATTTTCGGGTGGCCAAGGCCCCTGACGCCTTCGGATCCTTGGAGAGCAAGACTAGCGGAGATAGGAAATTCAAAGGGGTAAAACCCTAGAACTTGTAACCGACTAGGACTATGCCCGGGACCTGCCTAAGTCTATATAAAGGCCAGGAGGGCACGTCCTGGAGCAATCGACTCATACTCTCGCACACGCATCCACGCCAGATCGAATCTGCGCACCCTGTAACCTTCGGTTCCGCCGTAATCAAGAGCAGACAAGCAGGAGTAGGGTTTTCCCTCCGGGGGCCTGAACCTGGGTAAATCTCGTGTCCCCTGGTTGCTTGTCTGTTAACCGTGCCACGATCTCCAGCATCCCCATCTTCTCCAAAACCCAAGTCCATAACAATGGGCATTGACGAGATTAAACCTCGTCAATTGGCGCCGTCTGTGGGAATAGGGGCTGCTGATTGTGCGATCGTGACGGTCCTGACCTGATCGATCTACAACTCCGCGGCAACGGAGAATCACCTCCTCTTCGGCGCTTTCGACTTCACCGCCCACTCGCCGGCCACCATGAAGGATTTCGAGCCCGTAGGCGACGGACTCGAAATTTTGTTCGGGAGCTTCTGCTTCCAGGTGGGACAAACTGGCACCCTCCGCCTCCCTGAGCGGGTGCCCGTGCCGTCAATCAGGCCCGCCTCGTGGGCTCCACACCCTGTGCTACGCACGTCACCATCAACAGATCAGTTTTACGACAGCAGCAGCTGTAACTCCGATCTATGTGATCCACCTTCGGATGAAGGGACCTACGGTTCCGGATCCGAAAGCTGCGGCAGCAGCCGACCAATCTGCGAGCGCTATCTATGCGCCGCAGCAATCCAAACCGACGAGGAAACACCTAACCCGCCGCCCAACCGAAATGGCGGAAACGGCGAAAACAGAAGAAGCCAGTCCCCCCACCCAACGGGGAAAATAACGGCCACGTCATCCAACTTAGCAAAGAAGGATGGGTCCAGGCGCGCCGTGCCGTCGAAGGCGACATCGTCTTACCTGCAGACGCCTCACGTGAACTACTGATAGCATACCACTATCTCCTCATCGAGGAGCACAAGAAACAAGTCAAGATGCAGGAGACGCTCGACAAACGCAAGCAAGCAGCCTCCGAGTCCAGCGCGCGATGAGCTGCGCTCTCCGCCATGGCACCTGGCTCTAGCACAAACGGAAACCAGGGAAACAAGCACCGCTCTCGGGTGGAAAACATGGATCCCAAGGAGCGGCGTGACGTGACCCGAACTCTCCACACATCGTTCATGGATATGGATGCCGATGGCAACATCATCCCGAAGACGCCACAAGCTACGATCATGGCAGCCACTGCGTACCTCGCAGCCCACCCACCTCCGGAGGGGGACCCGAAAAGGGCCATGCATAGGTCCGCACTCACCGGACTAGGACTAATCGGAGCTGCGCTCCACGAAGACGCTCCTGCGGAGCCGAAGAAGAAAGCTCCGGCCAGGCGCGACCGGAGCCCCACCCCCTCATCCGAAGAGGAAGAGGAGCACGATCTTCCTCGAAGGAAGAAGAGCTCGCACCGCCATAAACGCGACTACGATGCCAGAGACAAGCTTACATAGCGCAAGATCGACAAAGCACGCGCCAAACGCGCATGCTCGTCTGAATCTGAGATGGATGAAGACGAAGGAGAACTCTGCGGGGCTCGATGCTTCAGCAGATCTGTTCGGCGAACACAGATGCCACGCAACTTCAAGCTTCCTTCGGATACTCCGAAGTTCAACGGCACGCAAGATCCAAAATCCTGGCTCAGTGACCATCTGTCATCCGTCAAACTTCACGGAGGCAACAAAGAAACCGCCATGCAATGCCTTCAGCTGCAGCTGACAGGCGCGGCGCGAGTCTGGCTCAGCAGCCTATCATCAGGATCCATCCGAAGCTGGGAGGAGCTCGCTTACAGCTTCATCCGAAATTTCAAAGGCACCAGCAAGAGGCCCGCCTCAATCGAAGAGTTGCGAGCCTGTACTCAAAGAACGGGTAAATCTATTCGCTCGTACATACTACGCTGGTCTACAACCAAGAACTCTGCAGCACACATCTCCGAAGAGAGGGCCATCGACGCCTTCAGGGACGGCGTCAAGCGCCAAGACTTCAAGGAGGAACTTGGGCGTGTAAAGCCCAAGACACTCGACCACCTCATGGAAATCGCCAACAGTTGGGCAGACGGCGAAGACTGCATCTAGCGAATCAGATGAAGAGGACGAATACGGCCGAAGACGTGAACGCCGCAGCAAGAGGAGATCGCGCGTCTACGAGGACCGCGACGGACCCGACATGGTCGCGGCCGGCTACGCCGACCGCCGTAACGACAACAGCCGCAACAGCGGAGGATACCGCGGCGGAAACTTCCACGACAACGGACGACCAACGCAGTCGTGGCAACGCCGCGACCGCGACAATGGACCCTCAGCATTCGACAAACTTTCGGGTCCATGCACCATCCACTTCTACATCGACAAACAGGATGGCAAAAAGAAAGCCAGCCACATGCTCAAGGACTGCCGCGAGTTCCAGAAACTCAGCGAAGGCATGGTGCAGATGAGGCAACAAGCCCCGATCCCTGCGTTTGGAAACACACCTGCGCCAGGTGAAATAGCACACGGAGCTCCTCCACCGCCACCTATTGGAGGCCCAAATCAACCAGTCGCACCAGCGCAAAACAACGCCGGGGTCGGATACCCCCCACCAAAGGGAGCACTAAATATGATCCAGAAGGGACGCCCCACAAACAGGGTGCAGAAGAAAATCACCCGACAAATCAACTTGGCCGTGGCAACTCCGCCTGCAATCCCTGAGTACCTCAGCGGATCGGAGTCCTGCATCACATTCACTCGCGCGGATCACCCTTTCCAGATCCCTCGCCCAGGTCATGTTGCCCTGGTGCTGGAGGCGCAGATTGGAGGCTTCGAGATGAGTCGCGTCTTCATGGACGGCGGCAGCGGCATCAATCTAATGTTCGCAAGCACTCTAGCAGCTATGCGAATCCCGCAATGCAGCTTGGAACAATCAGACACAACGTTCCATGGCATTGTCCCAGGAAAGGGCATATTCCCCCTGGGCAAAATAGGGCTCGACGTCATCTTCGGGAAGCCGGACAACTTTCGGCAGGAGCGCCTAGAATTCGAAGTGGTGGACTGGCCGTCGCAATACCATGCCATCCTGGGGCGTGTAGCATTCGCAAGGTTCCTGGCCGGCCCACACTACGCATACCTACTACTCAAGATGCCAGGACCAAGGGGCGTCATCACAGTCCACGGGAGCTTCACCCGATCGGACCAATGCGACAGGGATTTCAACAAAATCTCCCAGTCTTTCGGCATGCAAGACGAGCTTGTAAGGCTCCGCGAAGTGACGGACAATGGGATACCCCCAGTCACAAGGCAAATGCACCTGACATGTCCTTCGACTCCACCGTTAACACCAAGAAAGTACAGGTCCATCCGACGGATGCCTCCAAGACGGCCTTGATCGCCAATGACCTCAGCACCGCATAGGAAGGCGCGCTCGTCGAATTCCTCCGTGAGCGCTGGGAAATCTTCGCCTGGTGTCCTGCGGACATGCCAGAAGTTCCCAGGGAATTCACCGAGCATGCACTCAACGTCTTTCCAGACACCAAGCCAGTCAAGCAGTCCATCCGAAGACTGTCGGAGCCACGAGCCGAAGCTATCGGCAAGGAAATCAACAGATTACTCGCAGCAGACTTCATCCGGGAAATCAAGGAAAGCGAGTGGCTGGCAAACACGGTGATGGTCCCGAAAAAGGACACGGACATCCTGCGGATGTGCGTGGACTTCACGTCACTAAATAAGCATTGCCCAAAGGACCACTTCCCTCTTCCACGGATCGACCAGATCATCGATTCGACTGCAGGTTGCGAGAAACTCTCCTTCCTCGACGCCTACTCAGGCTATAACCAGATTCGACTCAAGGTCGAAGATCAAGAGAAAACAGCGTCTATCACACCGTTCGTAGTATTCTGTTACAACACAATGCCCTTCGGGCTAAAGAACACGGGTGCCACGTACCAGCGATGCATGCACGCCTGCCTTAAGGACCAGATCGGTCGCAACGTCCAAGTCTATGTCGACGACATAGTAATAAAAACTAAGGAGGCAAGGACACTTATCGACGATCTCCGCGAGACGTTCGACAACCTTGATCGCTACAGGATCAAGCTCAATCCAGAAAAGTGCGCCTTCGGCGTCCCCTCGGGTCAGCTGCTCGGGTACTTCATCTCTCAACGAGGGATTGAGGCGAACCCGAAGAAAATCAGAGCCATCATGACAATGGAGAAGCCGAAAAACCTCAAGGGCGTTCAGCAGCTCGCAGGGCGAGTAGCGACACTAAGCAGGTTCATCAGCCGCATGGGCGAGAAGGCCCTACCATTCTACCAGCTGCTGCGCAAGGCAGACAAGTTCGAGTGGACACCAAAAGCCAACGACGCATTCGAAAGCCTCAAGCGGCTCCTCTCCATCTCGCCAGTTTTGGTCACGCCAAAGGAGCGCGAACCCCTGCTGTTGTACATAGCAGCCACACACCAGGTGGTCAGCACTGTACTCGTGGTCGAACGACCCGAAGAAGGAAAGACCCACGGGGTCCAGCGCCCAATTTACTACCTCAGCGAGGTTCTCACTCCAACAAAACAGCGGTACCCACACTACCAGAAGCTAGCCTACGGCGTGTTCCTGACGGCTGAGCCACTACTTCCAGGAGCATCAGGTGATGGTCGTCAACGAGGCACCCCTGAACAGCATCCTGAATAACCCGGAGGCCACAGGACGCGTGGCCCTGTGGGGCATCGAACTGTCACCCTTGGACATCGTCTACGAGAAGCGACACGCAATAAAATCTCAAGTCCTTCCGTACTTCCTGGTACATTGGATGGAGCTGCAGCTGCCAGATACCCCGGACATGTCGCAATCATGGACGATGCACTTCGATGGCTCCAAGAGAGAAGCTGGGGAAGGAGCAGGGGTCATACTGACCTCCCCGCAAGGAGGCAAGATGAAGTACGTTCTCCGGATGAAATTCAGAGCCTCCAATAACGAGGCCGAATACGAAGCCCTCATCCATGGCATTAGGATGGCAAAGATATGCGGCGCAACGCGCCTGGTCATCTATGGTGACTCCAACCTCGTCGTCCAGCAGACGATGAATGAGTGCGATGCACACGCCGAAAACATGATAGCGTACCGCGCGCTCTACAACGCACTCGAAGGAGAATTCGACGGCTGCGAGCTTCGACACGTCGGAAGAGAAAGCAACGAGGAAGCCGACAGACTCGCCAACATCGGCTCCACTTGTGCAAAGGTGCCACCAGGTGTGTTCCTCGAACAGATCTGCGTGCCATCCATCAAGCAGAAATTCCCCAAAGGATCACCCGAAGAAGCAGAACACTCGGGGGCTACGCTACCCGAAGGTCATGAAGGACCCGAAAAGTTGGATACCGAAGTTGCCATGGTCAACCTAATGCAGGTCATGGCAGTCGAAGAAACTTGGACGCGACCATACCTCCAGTTCCTGATAAACGGAGAACTACCTGACAGCCCGACAGATGCCCGGCGCATATCTCGTCGGTCAAAAGCCTTCACCATCATCAATGGCGAACTGTACAAACGCAGCATCAAGGGTGTACTACAACGGTGTGTCACCATCGATGACGGCAAAGCCATACTCCAAGACATCCATGAGGGCATCTGCGGCCACCACGCAGGCAGCCGCTCCCTTGTCGCCAAAGCTCTACGAGCAGGATTCTACTGGCCAACGGCCATGAGCGACGCGAAGGACATCGTCCGAAGATGCAACGGGTGCCAACGGTTCGCCGACAAACCGCACACACCTGGGTCCGAGCTCAGACCCATACCTATAGCTTGGCCTTTCGCCTAATGGGGCCTTGACATGATTGGCAAACTGCCAAAATCCTCGAAAGGGGGACACGTCTTCCTCCTGGTCGTAGTCGACAAATTCACCAAGTGGATCGAGGCCATGCCAGTCACCAACCAGAAGGGCAAAACCGCCGTCAAATTCTTCGAATCCATTGTCTACAGGTTCGGCGTACCGCACAGCATCATCACCGACAACGGATCGAACTTCATCTCCGAAGAATTCCAGGACTTCTGCGAAGGCCTCAGGATCAACATCACGTATGCCTTAGTGGCACACCCGCAAACAAACGGGCAAGTGGAAAAGGCCAACGGCCTAATCGGCGCCGGCATCAAGAAGCGTCTCATGAGCTCACTCGAGCAAAAAGCTGGAAACTGGACGAAAGAGCTACCGTCTGTCCTGTGGAGCTTACGGACTACGCCAAACAGCTCCACCGGCTACACACCGTTCTTCATGGTGCACGGAGCTGAGGCCGTGCTACCAGCCGAAGTACGCCACCAGGCCCCACGAGTCGTCGCTTACAGCGAAGCCGAGTCCACGACTGCACTCGAAGACGCCGTCGACACACTCGACGAAGCGCAGGATATAGCAGCAGCTCGATCGGCGGTGTACCAGCAGAGTCTCCGCAACTATCACAGCCGCCGGCTGCGCCCAAGGTCCTTCGTCGAAGGAGACCTCGTTTTGCGACTCAAGCAAAAGCGACCGAATAAATTCGAGTCACCATGGGAAGGACCCTACGTCATCACCGAAGTCATCCCAGGTGGCGCCTATCGTCTCAAGCACGTGGAGTCTGGAGTCGCATACTCCAACCCATGGAATATCTCGCACCTGCGATGATTCTACCCGTAGCAACCTACCCCCCTGTTTACTTTCAATAAGGCTTTCAGCCAAGGCTACTCAGTCGAACAATGTACCTCCTCCATTATGATATAAATAAAGCTAAGTGTCTCGCCCCCAAACTTCGGTTGACTATTTTTCCGCAACTTTATTACATGCTACAAACGCACTCGGGGGCTCCCCCCACCTCACGATTTCATCGACTGAGGACAAAACATGTACACCTGAGTAGCTGACCACGTCAGGCAAACGAAAAGGACACGTACTCAATCAAAGCACTGCGTGCTCACAAACAAGCAAACCTTTACAACAAAGGGCACAAAAACGCCCAGCCGAAATATACAAATTTTACATTTATCTGTTTATTTTCAGGTCCTACCTATTCTGAAGAATAACCTGAGCACGCTGCTCAAACAAATCTACAATCTGTTCGGCATACTGCCTTACAGCCGCGTAATGCGGACGCATGTCCCACTCGCCACCATCCGGTCGAAGAGGTGGCCCAGCTGCCACAGCAGCCAAATCTACGCCAGGGCGGTGCACCCTCACAAGAGACAAAGCAGCCTTCACTCCTGCGACAAGCTGCTGCCGCACCAGCTCCTTCACATTGCTGGCACTCCGAAACTTCGACAGAAGACCTGCAAGGGTCGTCGGCACGGCATCCAAAGGAAACATGACGTGCGGCACCGAGGAAAGTGATGTATGCACCTGGCGGAGCACCCGCGAAACTTGATAAACACGATCTTGCATCGTCGCCTGAACCATGGCGCGATCGCGGTCCATCCAGAAGAAGCCGCCGGCCTCCATGTCCTGTTGAGTCAAGCAATTGACCCGAACAGCGACACGCTCTTTTTCTTCCCTCGGAGCAAGATTCGCACCTGCGACAATCGCACAAAACAAGAATAAGGCCAGCAGGCCCATCCGAAGAACTGAGCTACAGCCCGAAACAAGGATCAACTTAGATTGCAGCTGCTCGGACAGCCGACCCAGCTCCGCCATCAAGTACTCCTCTCTGGCTGCACCACGATCCGCCTTGGACTTCCAAACATCGGCGCGACCACGTAACCCGAGCAATTCCCTCTCCAAACTGCGCACGCGATCTCGAAGGAAAGCGAGTTGCGAAGAATCATCCAACGATGGTCGCAAGGGCTTTGCGGATGAAGTGTCAACTGGGTCATCACCCGAAGGAACCTATAGCAGCAGAAAAAAGAAGGCACACAGACATTCAGCCAAGGATAGAGCACAACTCGGAGGAATTCATTAAACATATAAGGCCACTACGTGGCACAAAGACGGTACTCCTCAAGATATTTACAACAAAAGTAGACTACACACTACCCTACGTCTACTATGCCTAAGATGCAGGACACTGAGTCGCCTCGGAGCCAGACTGCCTAGCTTTAGCCCCGCCCTGCTGCCGCAGTGCGTACTCAGACAGCAAGTCAATGAGCTTGGGCCCATATCGTCTGCAGCGAGCGGAGTAGGCAGCGAAGGCTACCTCGGATCCATCCGCAGTCGTCGGCATCCGAGAAGTGATCTGGGGCAAGTCCAGCTCCGCTCCAGCCGCCAAGGCCATCGCTAGCCCGACGGACGCGCCGATGCCCTTCTGCTTGCGCTTGTACGCCGCAGGCGCTTTGGCTGACAGAGCCTCTGCCAGGGCATCCACATCATCAAGGGCTGCGCCCTTCGGAAAAAGCTCCTGGTAGAAGCAACCAAGGACCTCTTTCGCCTTGGCAAGGGAGTTGACGACGGTGCCGCAGCGGTCTTCGACCGCCACAGTGGCATCATCTAGAGCGCTCCCGTGCTCCAGGGCACCGCGGTCGAACTCGATGCCTGCGGCATCTGAGACGAAAACGAAGAAAAGCATGAAGAAAGGCAGCATAGAAGAAGACCCGTAGAAAAAGAAACAAGTACAAAAACTAGCACTCACCCGAAATGGCCTTGGCAGCAGCCATGAGCTTCGCCGCCACCCCTCTTTCACGAGCAGCCGCAACGGTGGCCAGCTGCTCCTCACGATCTGCGGCCTCCTGCTGCAGACGCTCCTTCGCTTCGGCTGCCTTCGTCAGCTCTAGCTCAAGGCGCTCTTTCGCACCGACGGCGGCTTCGGCTTTCTACTCCGATTGACCAAGGCTCTTTTTAAGAGCGTCGACCTCACGGAGAGAGTCGTTATGCTCCTCTGCATTTAAGACAAGCAAGTGTCAAAGAACATGACCAGGATAAACAAAGAGAGGTATTAAAAGGCAGACGGATACCTTGAAGCTGCCGAAGTTTCGCCTCCAGTGCCAGGCGCTCCCCCACCAGCCGCTTGGCCTCCTGTACAAAAGGCTGCAGAAAAAGGAAATAGCAGTAAGAAAAGGACTTGGGGGCTACGAAGACATCAGCACACGAAGACACTCGGGGGCTTCCCCCGTGACATGAAGCAGAAAACTTACATGCTCCAACGGCGACCCCGAAGCCCTGCCTGCGAAATTTTGAGGCGCAACCACCAGCACCTCCCGCACAGGAGGATCTGGAGCGACGCCACCCGAAGTCGCCACCGTCTGAGGAGGAGGCGATGCAATGTTCGACTCCCCCATCATCTCCCGCGCACCATCACTAGAGTCATGGGAGGATTGCCTGCATACGAACCAATCAACACAGGTGCAAAAATCATGAAGGAAAAAGGACAATAGTACAACAAGAAAACTTACGAGCCCAATGCGCTCAGGTCGAAGATAGGAGAAGCCCTTCAGGCCCTCTTCTCCTCTTTCTTTTCTTCCTTCTTCCGCTTTGCCGGCGGGTGCGGCGCAACAGCCCGCACAGGAATGGCAGGAAGGGGAGAGGAAGAACCTCCATGACCATCACTATGACGCTCAAGGCCCAGAGGATTTCTGGGAGTCGGAGGAGTCGAGGCATCCGAAGACTCGCTGGATCTCCGTGATCGCTTGCGCGTATGGTCCTCACTCGACTCGTCGGCATCCTCCGCCGGAGATCGCGCCGACGGCAGCTCAGACACGGACTCAACCACTTCATTATCCGGGGCATTCGGATACTTTTCGGGCAATGGTGGCACCATGCCCGGTACTTTGAAGCTCTGCAAAAACATAAGGAACTTTGTTAGCAAACAAAGGAACTAAAGACACAGCCGACAAAAGCACTGCATGCACAAATCTACACCTGCGGTACGGCCAATGCCGAAGAAAATGGAGGAGTTAGATCCCCGGAATTTCTTCTCCGGCCTTGAACTTCAGTAGCGCGCGAAGAGCCCTGTCAAGATCCCCCTCGGACATTTTCTCAGCCGAAACCCTCGTCGGATCACGGCGCCCAGAATAAAGAAACATCGGATGCGCCCTCGCTTGGAGAGGCTGCACCCGACACTCAAGAAAAGTACGGATGATGTCCACGTCGTTCACCTCTTTCTCCGGAATCAGCTAGAGATCCTCCACCCGACGGTAAAGGGCCTCTATCTCCTCTACCTCACCATCCAAGATTTGGTTTTTCCAAGATCTTTTTCGCTCAATCATCTGGGAGGGGTCAAAAGGAACAAGACCAAAATCTTGCCCGGGCACTACGGAGTCGCGGATATAAAACCATCGCCTCCGCCAGTACTGGACAGATTCGGACATGGAAAAGGAAAAGAATTGCAGATTGGGACTGAGGGAGATGATGAAACCCCCAATGGATACACACCATCCGAACCAGATTGCCTCTTCACGGAATAAAGCTTCCAGAAGAGGCCAAAGTGTGGCTCAATGCCAAGCCAACACTCGCAAAATGTGATAAAGCACGCAACGTGGAGAAGAGAATTGGGAGACAGATGATGAAGCTGAATCCCATAGAAGAAGAGCAGTCCACGGAGGAAGTCGTGGACCAGAAAATAAAACCCGCGCACAACGAAGGCAAGAAACATAACTCGGTACCCAGATGGGGGACGGGGGATTACCTCATTGCCGGGGAGTTTGACGGCCTCCCTATCCCGCGGGATGAGGCTCCGCTCGTGCAGCTTGCGGAGATCACTCTCCCGCGTCTCTGACCGCCGCCAGCCACCATCGGTGACGCGAGCAGCGGTGGTGCCCTTATTGCCTCCGGCGGCGCTGGTCCCAACTGCAGATGAGGACTTCTTTGCTTTCCCCATTGCGCTACGGCGGTGGTGGCGATGACAACGCAGAAAGAACGAAGGAAATGTGGAAGGAAATCTAAGCGCGCAGCAAGAATCGCTCAAGAACAAGGAGGCAGTGAACACAAGAACTGGTGCGGTGAAAACAAACCACGATTTCACCCAAGGATTATAACAGCGAAGACGACGCACGACAGTCGTCCATCGGGAAGACCTAACGCCAACGGTAGATCTGGCCGTACACGTGTCAGCATCACAACTAACCGTCGTTAGCACGCCGTCCACTACGCGCGGAAATCGAGGAGACGCCGTAATTATCTCCACGACGCGCGTGACCGGTCAATTCAAAGTCAGCAAGTGGGACCCATGCTTCATCCAGTCAAGTCATCTCTGGCGTAGCAGACGTTTGAGGTCATCAATCGTCAGCACTGACGTCATCAAAAGCTATACTAGCACCAACTTCGGCTACACAGCTAAGAGTATTCACTCGAATCTTCGATTCGATTAAATACTCGGGGGCTACTCCTATCAGGAGCGTTGGCCGCGCACCCGACAGACAAATGAGGACAAATTACTTCTCTGAGTCCTACGTCGAGTCTACGACTCCACTACAGACTCGGGGGCTACTCCCATAGGGAGGACGGATTTAAGCATCCGAAAATTTTCGAGTCCTGCGGACTTAACGACTGAAACAAGGCTTGAACTAAAGTCTCCGTTCGAGTCTACGACTCGAACAGACACTTGGGGGCTACTCCCATAGGGAGCGCTGGTCGCGCACCCTATGAAATCTTCGACTGCGATCTTCCGGATCAGCACGCAAAAACTTTTTGGCAACTTTGCCCCAACAAAACGACCGAGTGAGCGACAACCTCCTAGGCCACCCGAAGCACCTCCGAGGTGATAAATGTTCGGATGCTGCGTCTGCGACGCAAAGATAAGACCTGCAGATATCATCTGATGGCCTGGCAACGCACCTGACTGCGCTCTGCTAGTATGAATCCGTACCAGCAGGTACGATGAAAAATCCCGACGGACGCGTTGGGTACACCAATTAAAATCACTGGAATTCCACTCCTGTAAGTCCTCCGCGGCCTGAGTCGAATTACGCCAGCATATGTTCCAGGTTCGGGTTGAGGGACTCGAACCTGAAGAAGATCGTGTCGTTTTGTCCTAAGACAGTTAACTGACCCCGATCCGTCGGGTGAGTCAGGCACATGCATCAACAATCCCTACACACATATACTATTAATATATAGTTGCACCCGAAGGATGGAAGAGTCCTCAACCGAATCTATGATTCGACTGATCACTCGGGGGCTACTGACATGGTTATACCCTACGGGTACGTGACTTCAGCATACCTGGTCCAGCCCAAGGAAGGCCCACAGCAGATATACACTGGCCCATGAAGATTTTCGGGTGGCCAAGGCCCCTGACGCCTTCGGATCCTTGGAGAGCAAGACTAGCGGAGATAGGAAATCCAAAGGGGTAAAACCCTAGAACTTGTAACCGATTAGGACTATGCCCGGGACCTGCCTAAGTCTATATAAAGGCCAGGAGGGCACGTCCTAGAGCAATCGACTCATACTCTCGCACACGCATCCACGCCAGATCGAATCTGCGCACCCTGTAACCTTCGGTTCCGCCGTAATCAAGAGCAGACAAGCAGGAGTAGGGTTTTCTCTCCGGGGGCCTGAACCTGGGTAAATCTCGTGTCCCCTGGTTGCTTGTCTGTTAACCATGCCACGATCTCCAGCATCCCCATCTTCTCCAAAACCCAAGTCCATAACAATGGGCATTGACGAGATTAAACCTCGTCAGCATGTGTGAGTTACGAGGCATCGCTGACCTAAGCCTACGTCGTCCTAGCTGACACGGGTACATGAGCCGTCACATCAAAGATTCTGGCATGGACAGATTTAATCCGACTATGGAAGAGTATGATGGAAGATTCAACATTTCTCCGACTTACAAATCAAAGACGGAGAAAACCTTGTAGGGTTCTTTGGGAGGACTACAAGAGGTTGCTTGACGATCTGCCGACATCCATCTAGACGGAGCATTCCACGTGAAGAGGCAAGACAGCGCAAGATCTCGGAGTTCTCCGGGGGCTACTGTTGGGGATATGCTATATGGGTATCCTCATAGCATGTCTCTTATCCGGCTAACCCGGGTGGCCCATAGTCGGTAGCATGGCCTATGGCCTGCTGGGCGGCCCAGTTAGATGGATCCAGAAGGGAGGCCCATGCCGGATGAAGGAAGGCTACGGTGGAGCCACCAGCGTACCCGGAGCCTTGGAGCACAAGATACACAAGACTAGTGATAGACGGTGTAGGACTCTATAACCTGTCCGGCTAGGACTTTTCCCTGTAACCCTAGGACCTGGCGACTATATAAGTCGGGCCTATGGGAGCCTTTAGGGCACGATAACTTAGACAACTTCAGACAATCTCATACAACCTCACATAGCGAACCTATCTCTGTAACTCGGCTTATTGCCCTTATAGTGATTTATAGCAGGAGTAGGATTCCGCCACCGTTGTGGGATCTGAACCTGGGTAAGCTGTGTTACCTCGTACCCGTCAACCGTCCGCCTTACCCCACGTCTCTAAACACGCATTGTGAGGACCCCTCCATGGCGTACTCGTCGGCAATACCACGACAATCACTGCAAATCCGCCGGCCTCGCCCGTGCGTCTAGACAGCAGAGATCCAAGTTCGCCGGCGTGGTTACCATCTTTGATCTGGCGCGTTGCATTCAGAGAGAGGGCGAAAACCCCCGCGATTACCTGTCTAGGTGGCTCCGTATACGAGCCGATCTGGCCCACTACCCCAATGATGATGCTATGTATCACTCTGTGGAAGGACTGGACCATGGCACGCTTCTCTGGCATTCTCTAAGACGACAGCAGGCGTCGGGACGCCTTACCTTCGAAGGCATGGTGAACACCGTCAACAATTATGCAGAGGATGAAGCGGCAGATCAGATAGCGCATGCGCTCATTGACGGAGCCCCTCCGATTCAGCCACCGGCACCACTGCCTCCGGCTGCCATCGCCGCAGCTGCACCGCCACCTCTAGTCATCGTCGTTGCTGTTGCACCTCCACCCCCGTCATGGAGGAAGTCCTGGCACCCTCCGACTCTGTGATTGACGCGCTTTATGCCGACTTCAGTGCAGATTCAGAGGAGATAGATTTCAGTCCAGAAGAACTAGACTCCGCCATGCAGGAGATGCAGGAGGAGTACACGTGCAACGAGCAAGCCAACAACACCGTCGCGTCTCGAGAAGTGTTCGTCACCATTGGGACGGCTATGGATGAAGACCATACCGGACGAGCTCCGCCTATAGCGCTGGACAAGGGGAAGGGGCCACTTACTGCTGCTGACGATGATCGCGCAAAGGTCATGCCTCCTCCGCCTAACCCAGTGCAACAGCCGTAGTAACTCGGCACCGGCCCGAGTAACAACAACACCGCAAACTTACCGCCTCCGGCATCTACGTCTGCTGCTTCCCAAGTCACTCCGGCTAATAGAGTAATGTACGACAACCTCCTCGTCGAGCCACTAACCATCGCTCATATACGGAACGTGACCCAGCTTGACGAGAAGCACCAGCAGTTGCTGGAGGAAGCGCAACCCATCGTGGAGCAGGGCGCTAAGCTAGATCGAGATCTGGTCAACGCGCAGAAGTCCATAGAGAAAGCTAGAGCAATGGAGGCCGAATACAAGACTCTGCTGCAGCAGCAGAAGGCCAAGAAAGCTCCGGCTCGCGTCATCAACGATCCTGGCATACGATGAAACCTAGGATGGGCTCCCTCGAAGCCGGCACAGGCCAAGCATGGAGCATCTCAAAGTAAAAACATGTAAAAAGCACCTCAAAGTATAGACAAGTAAAGCAAAGTAGATACAAAACAAGCATGGAGCATAAAAAATTATAGATATGTTTCCAACGTATCAATAGGCCCCCTCCAAACTGAACCGTTGGGCAGTTCGCGACCTCACCGGAAGTTCCGGTGAGGGGCTAGAAGTTCCTACCAGCGCTGCTCCAACGGTACGAAGACCGTTGACGCACGATCCAAAGCCTGACCGGAAGTTCCGGTCAGAATGACCGGAAGTTCCGGTGAAACTTCCGGAGCAAGTTCAAGGCCAAGTTCCGTCAAATAGAACACTTGTAAACAGAAGTATTTTGAACTCGAGCGGAACTTTGAGCAGAACAACTGGGTCGCAAAACATGCCTGACCAGAAGTTCCGATGCCTGGGCGGAAGTTCTGCTCAGGGTCTCATTGGGAAAAGCAAAAGAAGTACCTGACCAGAACTTCCGATGCTACTTCCGGTGGAAGTTCCGCCAATTAGAACATTTCCATACAGTAGGTTCTGAACTCTGGCCAAAACTTCCATCGAAAGTTGGACCGGAAATAATCCCAGATCCAACCCACAGAGCACCCTGAGCGAAACTTCCGGCTCCTGGACGGAAGTTCCTATCAAACAAAAACTGCTCCAACTGATGAGAAACTCGCTCTCTCGCTGATGAATAGGATGGTTGTGGCTGTGCAAATATGGTTTGTTCAAGAACAGATGATTCCCCACATCCTTCCGAGGTGTTCCCCCTCTTGATAGTACGGCGATCTAAATTAATAAAATGAGAGAAAGAGAAAAACGAAAGACCGCCGTCTTCACGAGATCCCAAGAATAGCATCCACATAGTCCATAAGCTCCATAAAAAACAATTAACCTGAAACTCAAGCACAAGGTTAGATCACAAGTGGGATTGTCATCATCACCAAAATAGCAAGGGAAATCATAGTCCTTTCATCCTCGAAATAGCCTTTCGGCCCGCTATATTAATATAGCAACTTCCCGATACAACGATATAGTTGTTGGGGCCTCAACATAGGTAAACCCAACGAAAGAAGAGAGAAAACAAAAAAGAAAAACAATGGCAACAACGGCATATCGAATAAACGAAGACGGTTCGCAACCATTGTGCCCTCTGAAGATGTCGAACCACACTCCTAAACCTCCGAAGCGTCGCATATCAAGCAACATCTTCAAGAAGGGATGCGATGATGATGACGCTGCTGCTCAGACTGTCCTAGGGTTTCCCCATATGCGGAGGTCAGTGAGAAAGGGGTACACCTGACGCCCTTCACAAAGGAGTGGCGGCACCCCGCCTATGTCGGAAAACCGATAGGGATTTCTCCCGATCCCAAAACCACTACCCGACCGCTCCGTAGGCTTCCAACCATCCACGCCGCCCACGAACATGCGCCACCACGGTTTTGAAGCCACCATCATCGTCTGACTGTGAACCGATGCGTGGCCTCGAGGACGAAAAACTTGGAACAACCGGTAATAGGGGAGACAGTGTTGCAGCCGACGGAAGGAAACTGCCTCCACCGCTGTCGCGGTAGCCGACCGGACGCGACATCAAGGGAAAAATAGGCCCAAACGGGCCCGACCGAGCCCGGATTGGGCCCATAATGCCCCCGCTGCCATGCTGCAGTAGGCCGGTTCAGCACCGTCGAACCCTAGAACCTTCCTCCCCGAGCCCACCTCGAGGAAGCAACAACACCCTCCAGAGATGTCGGCCCGCCCCAACCCAGATGGGGCCCAATTTTTTTTCCATACAATCCCCCAAAGAGAGGGATCGGGTTCCATTATCAATAGATGGGGCCCAAATAGGCACAGATCTGGGACGAGCGGGCACCACCAGACGTCTGCACGTGTAGCATCTCTCCGCCGCCAAGCAGCGGTGCCAACCGCATCTCCTTCCACCCGGGGTCAGCACGCCGCCGCCGGACATGTCGCAAGGAGCACCGCCGCCGGTCGCCCTTTCCCGATCTAGGGTTCACAATGCTTGGGGAGAAGCAGAGGAAGCCACCGCCACCGGCACCGTGCGGGCAGCTCCCGGCGGCATACGCCGACAGCGGCTGGAGGGGGGTTAGTGGAGGGGGGGGACACCGGGAGAGGAGGGGAGCCCCCGGTCGCCACGCCGGTGAGGCGACCCAGTGGTGAGAGCGGGGGTCAGGAATCGTTTATTTCGTTCGTTTGGTGGTTGACCTCAGTCTCTTACTCCCTCCCGTAAACATTTCTTTTGTGAAATAAAAAATAAACGGTATGGTTCAGCAGTATCGATCCCACTTCCCAAGTACGTTTCATGCACAAATAATACACTTTCTTCATCTTAAAATAGATGTCATAAAATTTTCTAAATTTAAATGTATCTAAACACTATTTAATTAGTATTAGATATATTGAAATTTAAACAAATTTGAAACAAGTATTTTGGTATATATGAAAAGAGTATATGTGAATGATATCGGGTTATCTTCCGGTGGCTATGCCCGACACCACATTTTTCTTTCTTTCTCTGCGCCACGTACTGCTAATTTAGGTCTAAGCGGTTACGCCACATGCTAAAATTCTGTCCTTTCACACTAAAATATGATTCGTTGCATGATAAGCTTCTTGCACTGTTCATTGGTGCGTAACGTGCATGAAACATGCACCGGCGGGCCGGATTGCTAGCTCAAGCTGTTGCATTATCGCCAAAATTCCATGACAACTCCCTCGTGCCAAAATCTTGCCATATCTCTCTAAAACAACTGGCGCATCATGCAGGAACGACCGAGCAATCCTGGAACCGATCGACTCACACCAGCTGGCTGGCCACACGTATGATAATTGATAGGTAAGCTCGATCCTATGCTAAACAACTCCATCTCACCGGGCTATAAATACACCACTCTTCAAGCTCGATCTCCCGCATCCCAAACCAACACCACTCGAGCCAAAGCTGCAGCGACTCGTGTACGCACGATCGATCACGATGGCATCCAATGTCGCGCTCGTTGTTGCCCTGAGCCTCCTCTCTGCCGTCGCGGTGCACGGCTGCGGATCATATTGCCAGCCACCGGTTGCGGTGCCACCGCCACCCGTCGTCGTTCCGCCGCCGCCGTACCTTCAGCCACCAGTTGTGGAGCCGACGCCACCCGTCGCCGTTCCGCCGCCGCCGTACCTCCAGCCACCGGTTATGGTGCCGACATCACCCATCGTTGTTCCGCCACCACCGCACCATGGAGAAGGAGGGCACAGCCATGGCGGGAAGTGCTCGATCGATGTGCTTAGACTGAGGGTGTGCGCCAACGTTCTCGGCAGACTGCTCGGCCTCCTCAAGGTTGGAATTCCGACCTACGATGAGTGCTGCCCGCTGCTGCGGGGGTTAGTCGACCTCGACGCCGCCGTTTGCCTCTGCACCGCTGTCGAGGCCAATGTCCTCGGCATCGTCCACCTCAATGTCCCTTTGGACATCACCCTTCTCCTCAACCACTGCGGCAAGACATGCCCGTCCGATTTCACTTGCTTGGTCCAGCATTAACAGACATACTATTGCATGCACTCGGGAGCCTAATAAGATCTGATTTATTTCATACTTTGTTGTTAATTTCATGAGGCGTGGAATTGTTCCACTTCCACATTTGAATTGCTGTAACCAAGTTACTCCTAGTATTCTTCGTGCAAAAAAAACATGTATTTTACACTTCGATCGTATTGATATACTCCCTCCGTGTCAAAATATAAGATGTTTTAGGTTTATAAAGAAAATATATCTAGACTTCTTTTAGTATATAGATTCACTCTAAACCTAAATGAATCTATATACTATAAAAGTCTAGATATATTTGCTTCATAAAGCCAAAATATCTTATATTTTAAAACGGAGGAAGTATATGTCATCAATGAGTAATTTACTCTAGTCGTTGAATTTTAGTTTTTCATGGAAAGGGCGATGGTGTACAACTCGACTGCCTGCTGCTCCATCCACATCAATCTTTGTCGAATTACTCAAACGTGTTGTCATGCGAGGATTTTTTTTTGGAAAATAGAGAGTGTGTAGCCCCGGCCTTGGTGCATAAAGTCAGTAGTTTACCATGTACCCAAACACACGGCAAAGGACACTTTTCACGGCAAAGGACACTTTTCACACGGTAAATTATTTGCCGTGTGTTTGCTAACAACAAATAATGGACATTAAATCGTCGATTCGATAAGAGCATTCTATCGTGCTCATGGCAAAGGTTTGCCGAGAGCTAAAACTGGGCTGTCAGGAAAAATAAAAACATGTCGGACAAGAGACGTTAAAACTGTCAATAGATGTACTGTTCTGGTCTCGTGTGTTAGTAGTTTGCCGTTATGCTAGCGTAAAATCTTCGAGACGTTGCCATGAGGTCTACTATTGGCGAAGGCCTAATGGAGGGACCCACTGGCCTCAAATTTTATGGTGAGCTACCTAAAACTAGCCCCAATAGGAATATCATAGATGGTATCATGTATTCCACACATGTATGAAGAATGCTCATGTGTCATAGCAAATAATGATGAAAGGAATTGTGTTGGTATCATTAGTAGATACGGTATTATAGGACATAAAACTAGAAAAACTAATTCCAAACAAATCTCGTCCATAATTTTACATTGAAATTCTACAAAATAATAAATAGCTAATATCATGCATGCCATGTTGGCAAAAATCTGATGTGGCATAACAATTAATGAAGAAAGAGATTGTTAGAGTATCATAGGTAGATAACATATCATAGCACGTAAAACTAGAAAATCATCATACAAATAAATCTTGTACACAATTTTGTATTGTGATTCTATAAATCATTAAATATAGTACTAGTATGATACTACCATATGATATCATGCACTATAGAGATAGTATCATACACTAGTATCGTATGAATGATACTAGTAGTATGATACTACCACTATGATCAGCCAACTAGTTATAGTGGGAGTAACTTAGCTAGTAACATGCATGTACATGCAATGCTAAGTAAGCAAATTGGTGATATGACATGGTAATTAATGAAAAAAAGAGGAAGATAGTAACTTAGCTAGTTACCATAACATCACATACAAAAAGAGTAGGTGCTTTGCGTATGTGGCATGTCATTTAATGAAGAAATAGAATGTTGGTGTATTTTAGCTAAGATACACCCTTTGCACCCCTTGCATGGTATCATAGAAAAAAAACTTGGCTAGACCAATCAAACACATGCATGAGACTAAAATCATTAAATGCAACACCACTAAGAAACGTCATCTAAAAAACAATGCATTGTCATTGTTGTTTCTTAAGTTTTAATTACTTTTATGAAAATGTGCTAAGAAACACCTCTAAAAGCTCTCTAGACAAATATTTTACGCACGACAAAAATAATTATAATTTTCATTATAGGAGAATTCCTTACAAAGAATTATTACTAAGCAATAATGTACTTAGCTTACAACATTAATGCGAAAAGTAAATAGACTAGTAGTGGGAAGCGCCAGTTAGCGGCCAACGGGTTTAGGAACTCGGATCGGCAAAAACATCACCATCGGTCGTGTTTTGTACGTCACTAATCTTCCTATCGTCCCCAACGATGAGACCTAGATTCCGGCTAGTAGCTACGTCACCAGCTACACCATCGTGCACATTGAAGACATCCATGTCTTCATTGACTCTACCGATTCTTTTGGATTCAGACCAGCAATGAATCCCGCCCAACCCTCCGTAACGACGATAATATCAGCGGAAGTAAGATCCAGATCTACGCTATCTGTAGACGCAGCAGAATTCTGGCTCTCTAACAAATCTGATCCCACCGAGCCTGCCCTTGAGGTAGAGATCAAAGTGGAGATAAAATATGGATCTCATCTGACCGCGCAACTAGCTGATTTCCATATCTCTGACGAAACCACCCAACTTGTCCCAGAGGCGGAGATCGAGGTGGAGGCCAGATCCGAGGAGGATCTCCCCATTGACAACCGATCCTTCGAATCTCACATCATCAGCTATTACGGACCTAGATCCGGTTCTTCCAATGCTGGAGTCAAAAACGACTCTATCCTTAATGCAATTGAAGCAGATGCAAGTTCATACACATCGGCTGAGCTGCAGATGTACATGGGTAACTTAGAGGACGAATACAATTCCACACCTACTGAAGATGCAAGTGGGGAGACTTGTGAAAAAAATCCTTCTCCCGATGATATTACAGATGAGGAAAACCCAGGAGACGACTCTGCTTTAGCTGTAAGTACAGATGGATATGAGTTTACTCAGACCGAGAGCAATGAGGGCAGCCTCTCTTCGGGAGAAGGTCCTAAGGCCTTCCACGTTAACATCACCGATGTGGAGGGGGGAGGGGCAAAGGCCTATGGCTCTGGAATAAAAAAAAATCTTCTGGCTCCTCCGGGAACTAGCGTACCTCCTAATAACACAGTCACGCCATTGGTCAAGGAGATCTGCGGAGAAGTTTTGGCGACTCTGATTAATGCGGCGATAGAACAACTGTGGAGGCTCTAGATGCTAAACAGTTATTGCTCTTGGAGGAAGCAGAGAACATCTTCGTGATATACGAGAGCATCGATAAGGAGATTGATTTGCATAGATCCGTCGAGATCTGAATTTGGTTTTCGGTTTTGCTATTTCTCAGTCAACTGAGAAATACTTATTTCTCAGTCACCTTTGCAGCCGTTGGATATAGCATCAAGATTCGTGCTTGTGGAGTTGTTTTGTACGTGCAAGTCTGTTTGCCACCGAAGCGACGTACAGTCTGAGCTGCTCCTTGCTGCGTGCCTGGGTTGTTCTGCCGCGCGCGTTTTGGGCTTTTTTTTTCAGGTTGGTTTAGACTTTTGTTCTATAAAACCTGTATTATAGAATGTCAGCAAGGCCCACGTGGGCTGGGTTCATCTTTTCTCTTTCATTTTCTTGTATGCATGCTGGTTTATAGCATTCGGCGCACTGATTATGTTTTCTCCTTTTCATGTACTGTTCTTTTGATTGATGGATTTATAATTACAAAGTGATTGCATGATAGTTATTTTTTTAATTTTTATATTTTCTACTTTACTTATTTTTCTTCATATTTACATTTTTCTTTAATTTTGTTTTTATTTATTTATATTTTTCGACGATATTATTTCCTTATATGTATTAACATTTTACCCTTGTATTTTTGTTTGGGTTTTCCTTTTTCTTCTAATATGGTTTTCCTAATTATCAGGCACGCAAGATTTTAGTTAGAACTCGGTCGACTACATAATTATGTGGACTGAGAAATAGCTATTTATGTGTCCCGCCGTACGATTTGCTTCTTAATATTCAATATAGTCGCGCGCCCCGCCGTACGATTTTCATTTTTTATTAGTTAGCTCTTAATATTCAATGTAGATTTTGCATATTTCTTGTAAGCGACAACGCACCGATCCAGTTGGAAGCATGGTATAACTGAAATCCCTAGTCCCAACTATCTTTGTATTTGAGTCATTCTTGTAATTTTGCTTGTAACGAGAACGCCCCGAGCATGCAACTAGGATTTTTGGATTTAAGTCATTTGCATCTTGCTTGTAAGCGAGAAAGCGCCAAGCATGTCGCACGTATGTTTGCAACTGAAACATGACCCTAGTTGCAATCATGGTCATATTGTTTTTTAGATTTTTTAGTCATTTGCATCTTGTTTTGTAACCGAGAATGTATTGAGCCAGTCGCAAGCATGGTGTGACTGAACCCTAGTTGCAATTGTGTCATGACTAAATCTTCTTTGATTTGAATCATTTTGTAATTTCCTTTGTAATCGGGAATGTACCGAGCTAGTCGCAAGTATGTTGCGACTAACCCCTAAACCCTTGTAGCTTGTGGGGGGGAACTTGATTGCAACAGGGGGAGGGGGACTCCATCGGCGGGCCAGTTGCAACTTGCTTGTAACTGGTGCCCCGCCGGAGGGCCAATTGCAACTTGGTTGTAACCGAGCTCTGCTGGGTCCCACTTGCAACTTCCCTGTAACTGAGCACCCATAGGTGTGGAGGGGGTGCAGTTGCAACTTACTTGTAACTGAGCTTTGACAGGTCCTAGTTTCAACTTGCTTATAAGTAGGGCCCCGCCAAGGGGGGCAGTTGCAACTTGATTGCAACCGGGAGGGAGGGGGACCTCATCGGCGAGAGCTCATCGGGGGGTCATTTTTGCAACTTGCTTTGTAACTGAGAATGTTTTGAGCCAGTCGGAAGCATGGTGTGACTAAAACCCTAGTTGCATCCATGTCTTGACTGGATATACATTGGATTTGACTCATTTGCATCTTGTTTTGTAACCGAGAATGTATTGAGCCAGTCGCAAGCATGGTGTGACTGAACCCTAGTTGCAATTGTGTCGCGACTAAATATTCTTGGATTTGAATCATTTTGTAATTTCCTTTGTAGTCGGGAATGTACCAAGATAGTCACAAGTATGTTGCGACTAACCCCTAAACACTTGTAACTTGTGGGGGGAACTTGATTGCAACAGGGGGAAGGGGACTCCATCGGCGGACCAGTTGCAACTTGCTTGTAACTGGGGCCCCGCCGGAGGGCCAATTGCAACTTGGTTGTAACCGAGCTCTGCTGGGTCCCACTTGCAACTTCCCTGTAACTGAGCACCCATCGGTGTGGAGGGGGTGCAGTTGCAACTTACTTGTAACTGAGCTTTGACAGGTCCTTGTTTCAACTTGCTTATAACTTGTAACTTGTGGGGGGAACCTTGATTGCAACAGGGGGAGGGGGACTCCATCGGCGGGCCAGTTGCAACTTGCTTGTAACTATGGCCCCGCCGGAGGGCCGGTTGCAACTTGGTTGTAACCGAGCTTTGTTGGGTCCCACTTGCAACTTCCCTGTAACTGAGCACCCATCGGTGTGGAGGGGGTGTAGTTGCAACTTACTTGTAACTGAGCTTTGACAGGTCCTAGTTTCAACTTGCTTATAACTTGTAAATTGTGGGGGGAACCTTGATTGCAACAGGGGGAGGGGGACTCCATCGGCGGGCCAGTTGCAACTTGCTTGTAACTAGGGCCCCGCCGGAGGGCCAGTTGCAACTTGGTTGTAACCGAGCTCTGCTGGGTCCCACTTGCAACTTCCCTGTAACTGAGCACCCATCGGTGTGGAGGGGGTGCAGTTGCAACTTACTTGTAACTGAGCTTTGAACAGGCCCTAGTTTCAACTTGCTTATAACTTGTAACTTGTGGGGGGAACTTGATTGCAACAGGGGGAGGGGGACTCCATCGGCGGGCCAGTTGCAATTGCTTGTAATTGGGGCCCCGCCGGAGGGCTAGTTGCAACTTGGTTGTAACCGAGCTCTGTTGGGTCCCACTTGCAACTTCCCTGTAACTGAGCACCCATCGGTGTGGAGGGGGTGCAGTTGCAACTTGATTGTAACTGAGCTTTGACATGTCCTAGTTTCAACTTGCTTATAACTTGTAACTTGTGGGGGGAACTTGATTGCAACAGGGGGAGGGGGACTCCATCGGCGGGCCAGTTGCAACTTGCTTGTAACTAGGGCCCTGCCGGAGGGATAGTTGCAACTTGGTTGTAACCGAGCTCTGATGGGTCCCATTTGCAACTTCCGTGTAACTGAGCACCCATCGGTGTGGAGGGGGTGCAGTTGCAACTTACTTGTAACTGAGCTTTGACATGTCCTAGTTTCAACTTGCTTATAACTAGGGCCCCGCCAAGGGGGGCAGTTGCAACTTGATTGCAACCGGGAGGGAGGGGGACCTCATCGGCGAGAGCTCATCGGGAGGGTCATTTTTGCAAGTTGCTTTGTAACTGAGAATGTTTTGAGCCAGTCGGAAGCATGGTGTGACTAAAACCCTAGTTGCATCCATGTCTTAACTGGATATACATTGGATTTGACTCATTTGCATCTTCTTTTGTAACCGAGAATGTATTGAGCCAGTCGCAAGCATGGTGTGACTGAACCCTAGTTGCAATTGTGTCGCGACTAAATATTCTTGGATTTGAATCATTTTGTAATTTCCTTTGTAGTCGGGAATGTACCAAGCTAGTCGCAAGTATGTTGCGTCTAACCCCTAAACACTTGTAACTTGTGGGGGGGAACTTGATTGCAACAGGGGGAAGGGGACTCCATCGGCGGACCAGTTGCAACTTGCTTGTAATTGGGGCCCCGGGCCGGAGGGCCAATTGCAACTTGGTTGTAACCGAGCTCTGCTGGTCCCACTTGCAACTTCCCTGTAACTGAGCACCCATCGGTGTGGAGGGAGTGCAGTTGCAACTTACTTGTAACTGAGCTTTGACAGGTCCTAGTTTCAACTTGCTTATAACTTGTAACTTGTGGGGGGAACCTTGATTGCAACAGGGGGAGGGGGACTCCATCGGCGGGCCAGATGCAACTTGCTTGTAACTAGGGCCCCGCCGGAGGGCCAATTGCAACTTGGTTGTAACCGAGCTCTGTTGGGTCCCACTTGCAACTTCCCTGTAACTGAGCACCCATCGGTGTGGAGGGGTTGCAGTTGCAACTTACTTGTAACTGAGCTTTGACAGGTCCTAGTTTCAACTTGCTTATAACTTGTAACTTGTGGGAGGAACCTTGATTGCAACAGGGGGAGGGGGACTCCATCAGCGGGCCAGTTGCAACTTGCTTGTAACTGGGGCCCGCCGGAGGGCCAGTTGCAACTTGGTTGTAACCGAGCTCTGTTGGGTCCCACTTGCAACTTCCCTATAACTGAGCACCCATCGGTGTGGAGGGGGTGCAGTTGCAACTTACTTGTAACTGAGCTTTGACATGTCCTAGTTTCAACTTGCTTATAACTTGTAACTTGTGGGGGGAACTTGATTGCAACAGGGGGAGGGGGACTCCATCGGCGGGCCAGTTGCAACTTGCTTGTAACTGGGGCCCCGCCGGAGGGCCAGTTGCAACTTGGTTGTAACCGAGCTCTGCTGGGTCCCACTTGCAACTTCCCTGTAACTGAGCACCCATCGGTGTGGAGGGGGTGCAGTTGCAACTTACTTGTAACTGAGCTTTGACATGTCCTAGTTTCAACTTGCTTATAACTTGTAACTTGTGGGGGGAACTTGATTGCAACAGAGGGAGGGGGACTCCATCGGCGGGCCAGTTGCAACTTTCTTGTAACTGGGGCCCCGCCGGAGGGCCAGTTGCAACTTGGTTGTAACCGAGCTCTGCTGGGTCCCACTTGCAACTTCCGTGTAACTGAGCACCCATCGGTGTGGAGGGGGTGCAGTTGCAACTTACTTGTAACTGAGCTTTGACATGTCCTAGTTTCAACTTGCTTATAACTTGTAACTTGTGGGGGGAACTTGATTGCGACAGGGGGAGGGGGACTCCATCGGCAGGCCAGTTGCAACTTTCTTGTAACTGGGGCCCCGCCGGAGGGCCAGTTGCAACTTGGTTGTAACCGAGCTCTGCTGGGTCCCACTTGCAACTTCCGTGTAACTGAGCACCCATCGGTGTGGAGGGGGTGCAATTTCAACTTACTTGTAACTGAGCACCCATCGGTGTGGAGGGGGTGCAATTTCAACTTACTTGTAACTGAGCTTTGACATGTCCTAGTCTCAACTTGCTTATAACTTGTAACTTGTGGGGGGGGACTTGATTGCAACAGGGGGAGGGGGACTCCATCGGCGGGCCAGTTGCAACTTGCTTGTAATTGGGGCCCCGCCGGAGGGCCAGTTGCAACTTGGTTGTAACCGAGCTCTGCTGGGTCCCAATTGCAACTTCCCTGTAACTGAGCACCCATCGGTGTGGAGGGGGTGCAGTTGCAACTTACTTGTAACTGAGCTTTGACATGTCCTAGTTTCAACTTGCTTATAACTTGTAACTTGTGGGGGGAACTTGATTGCAACAGGGGGAGGGGGACTCCATCGGCGGGCCAGTTGCAACTTGCTTGTAACTAGGGCCCTGTCGGAGGGACAGTTGCAGCTTGGTTGTAACTGAGCTCTGCTGGGTCCCAATTGCAACTTCCCTGTAACTGAGCACCCATCGGTGTGGAGGGGGTGCAGTTGCAACTTACTTGTAACTGAGCTTTGACATGTCCTAGTTTCAACTTGCTTATAACTTGTAACTTGTGGGGGGAACTTGATTGCAACAGGGGGAGGGGGAGTCCATCGGCGGGCCAGTTGCAACTTGCTTGTAACTGGGGCCCCGCCGGAGGGATAGTTGCAACTTGGTTGTAACCGAGCTCTGCTGGGTCCCACTTGTGGAGGGGTGCAGTTGCAACTCACTTGTAACTGAGCTTTGACAGGTCCTAGTTTCAACTTGCTTATAACTTGTAACTTGTGGGGGGAACCTTGATTGCAACAGGGGAGGGGGACTCCATCGGCGGGCCAGTTGCAACTTGCTTGTAACTAGGGCCCCGCCGGAGGGCCAGTTGCAACTTGGTTGTAACCGAGCTCTGTTGGGTCCCACTTGCAACTTTCTTGTAACTGAGCACCAATCGGTGTGGATATACTTTGGATTCGAGTCATTTGCATATTTGTTTGTAATCGAGAATGTACCGAGCCAGTCGCAAGTATGTTGTGACTGAACTATGTCGCAACTATGATGTGACTAAACCCTAGTTGCCATTATGTTGTGACTTGTAATTGATAGTGTACTGAGCCGGTCACAAGTATGTTGTGACTGAACTATGTCGCAATTAATTGTACTTGGATTTTCAATCATTCACAACTTGCTTTGTAATCGAGAATGTGCCGAGCCACTCGCAAGTATGTTGAAGATTTTATTTTGTAAATGGCTAGGATCCTAATCTATATTACTGTAATTGACGTCAGATACTATAATATATATATCATTTCCTCATTGATGTTGTCAATAGACTCTGGTATGGGGATTCGAGTCATTTGCGTCTTTGCTTGTAACCGAGAATGTACTAAGCCAGTCGCAAGTATGTTGTGACTGAACAATAACCCTACTTGCAATTATGTTGATACCCTAGCTGCAACCATGTCGCGACTGGATATACTTAGATTTGAGTCATTTGCAACTTGCTTTGCAATTGAGAATGTATTAAGCTAGTCGCAAACATGGTATGACTGAAACCATAGTTGCAACTATGTCGCGACTGAATATACTTGAATTTGAATCATTTTGTAATTTTGTTGTAACCGGAAATGTACCGAGCTAGTCGCAAGTATGTTGCGACTAACCCCTACACCCTAGTTCCAAATATTAAATGTACTTTGGATTCGAGTTATTTTGCAACTTGTAACTGAGAATGTATTGAGCCAGTCGCAAGTATATTGTGACTCAAACCCTAATTGCAACTATGTCGCGACTGAATATATACTTAGATTTTTGACTAATTTTTTGCAAGTATGATGTGACTGAACCCTAGTTGAATTATGTTGCGACTGAATGTACTTTTGATTCGAGTGGTTTGTAACTTGCTTGTAAATGAGAACGTATCGAGCTAGTCGCAAGTATATTGTGACTGAAATCCTAGTTGCAACTATGTCGTGACTGAATATATACTTTGATTTTTTGATTCATCTTGCAATTATGATGTGACTGAACCCTAGTTACAAATGAATATACTATGGATTCGAGTCATTTGGATATTGCTTGTAACCGAGAATGGCAAGTATGTTGTGACTGAACTATGTCGCAACTGACTGTACTTTGGATTTTAGTCATTCACAACTTGTTTTGGATGACTTATGGATAGTGTTATTTTAAGAATGGTCTCCATTGACCTTGACTTAGTGATGGAACTTCAAGTTAGGTTTGCAACTTGTTTTTTTGAGTCATTTTTGCAACTTTCTTGTAAACCGAGTTGTTCAGTCGCAAGTCCCTTGTTGCAAGTATGTCGTGACTAAAACTTCAATTTTGTTGTAACTGAGAAAGAACCGATGCGATGGCAAGTATGTTGTGTGTGAACCCTAGATGTTGAATCCATCATTTTTGTAGCCTAGAATGGATCAAGATTGAGTTAGGAATGTAATTTATATATATATATCCTTGTAACTCTATTTCTATATCTATCCTTGTAACCTACAATAGTTGCAAGCGTGTTGTGACTCACCTTTTGCACTCATGTGACTATGATTTACTGGGATTTTAAAAATTGAGCTTATTGCAATTATTTTGTATGTGGAATCATTCTCTTCCAAATCGAGGTTCCATCAAACAAGAGAGACAACCACACCCAGCCATATATAGTGTGGGTCTGAATATTTAGTGCAAGAGGATCCCATTTCGGTCAGATATACAGTCCTACAAAAGATGTCACAAGTTTGTCAAATTTTAGACATATGTGCGCATGTAAAATTTCACGAAAACATTTCAGGTACTCCCTCTGACCCATATTAGTTGACTTGGATTTGTCAAAATTTAGATGAATCTATATACTAAATAGTGTCTAGATTCATTTAAATCTAGACAAATTCAAATCAACTAATATGAGTCGAAGGGAGTACGTTAATAATCCGCTACAAGTACTTCTCACAAGTCCATCTTATAGGAAAGTTGTTTTTGACGGTTCATGCAATTCGACTTTTTTTTTAAATTGCAGTTTGGCTGATAGACTGTACTTCTAAAAATAAATTCTACAAGTATAGAGAATAATCCATCACGCATACTATTTTTCCATGTGTTTATTTTTTAAAATTTTGTTCAATTTTTAGTTTTATTGCAATATTATTTAAATATAAACAAATGGAACAATTATTACCCATTTGTTCAAATTACAAAAATGAATTTAGACAAACGGAACCTATTTTTGTTGGTCTCACAATTCAGTGTCGCACGAGAAAAAAACAAGCGGGTACCGCTGTAGCCGAAGCGTTGTCGCTTAGCTCTGTCGATGAGATATGAAGAAAAGGAAATCCAAAATTGAAAGAAGGGGAAAGACGGAACAGAACACATACGGAAGAGAAGCAATGGGGGCGGTGGCAGGGACCGCGACGACCGCTGCGGCGGCGACGCCGCACCTGTCGGAGAACCACCAGCCGCCGGAGAAGCTTCCCCGATCCCCTGGTACGCCAAATGCCCCGATCTCTGCACCCGCGGACTCAACCTCGAACTCGCATTTTTCAACAAAAATTAAGCCAGATTCCTAGTGTTACACTGAAAATCATGTGATGGATTGCAGTATTCTTAGTGTTTTCTGTGGCGATTTGTTTATATTTCTAGTCAATTACATCTGTGCTCATCGATACGGGGTGGGGCAGGGTGAATCCAGGGTATGCGCATGCTTCCGCTTCCGCGTTGATGGGGGATGACCTCATGGCCCGCGTGGTGCGTGCACAGCTTGCAGCAGAAGCTGACACAACATCTAGTGCAGAAGGAGTCCATCCGGTGCCCCTCGGACGGCGCCGAGCCGTGAGTGTCCTGTGCGGTGTCGTGGCCTCTGTGGTGCTCCCCGCAGCAGTGCCTGTAGAAGGCGGCGCCGCCACAGGTGTTGAACACGCGGTCCCGGTCGCATGTCTAGGAGAAGTTCGCCGTGACGAACTAGTACAACCACGGACGGCACCCTTGGCCGTCCTCCACCTTCGACTGTATTTTGCCACGGTCAACTGCACACGCCATGGAATTAGGCAGAATGCATTTGTTTTTGCTTTTCTCGGGTTATTATACGTTTGATTGAGTTTTCTGCATATTACGAGGATATGATTTGGATGGAAAATCTGGTTCACATGTAGATGACAGATACACTTCAGTCCAATTTTTTATGCATCCGTGCCCATGAATTTATGGGTTGCATTACCTGCTTCATTTTGAAGTTCTAATTAACTCGCGGTTCACATGAATATGGTAGGTTGCCGTTGTTCACATGAGTTTTGCAACAACAAAACTCGCTGTTCAGAAGAGACATGGCTTCTGACAGCCCTCGTGTATTCACAGGTTCACATGAATATGGTAGGTTGCTGTTGTTCTCCTGGACAGCCCTCGTGTATGAATTCCAATGGCTTCTGACATCAAATAGCAGAACTTGAAACCACACCTGCCATTGGATCAAAGTCGCAAATACAGATAGCCAAGTGTTCCTTTTCTTCTCTCCAAAATGAGCGCAGAAAACACGTGTTCTTCTGCACTGTAAAACTCCTATGATATTACATAGCAAAATTAAAGGTCGATCGACATATATATAGCCCCTGCCCCCTAAACTAAAGAAGCATATCAAGGTGTGGCAAATTCATCTTTAGACGTACGTACCGGCAAGTGATGTGAAGGCAGCCGTGGGACTTCTCAATGTAGAAGCGGCACCGTGGGCAGCGCTTCCACTTGGACTCCCTGGCGGCCTCCACTAGCAGCAGATCCTCCTTGGCGCGCTCCCCCGCGCCAAGTTGCGCGTACTCCACGCAGCTCACGCTGGCGTGCTACGGCACTAGGCAGTTCGCGCAGAATTTCAGTCCAATTTTGGATGCATCCGTGCATGAATGTCCTTCAAAATTTTGATGGCAATTTTAAGGGAGTGGAGAAGTTTCATGTCGAAGATAAGACGATGCAATTTCAGGGAAAACACTTAAGAATGAGTTGCAATTTCTTTTTTGTCACCTCTTAAAATGAATTGTCTGACTTGTTTCTGTTTTGTATAAAGTAGAAGTACAAATATGAGTTGGTATTGAGAAAACACTTATTGGTTGAACAATTCATACTAGTGTGACAAGTAATTTAATGTTGTTTTATATCTTCCGCTTGTATTGTTTTTATCTTATTCCAATGATTTTTAACTCTTGCTTATGTGTGGTTTTCTTCCTTTCTTCAATATAATTTCTCATTTTTTTTTGAAATTTTGTAGTTCTATTATTTATTTTGTGTTATGGGAAATCAACCTAGAACTGAGATTTTTTTCTTATTCTTAAGAACATTTTATTGTACTGTACAACTGTTTATGAACTAATAGAAGGTCTCTTCCAAAGAATATATTTATGTGTACTGCTTTCTCAACTACATGAAAACCTTGTTATTTTACTTGTACTTAAACATAAATATCTCAGATCATTTTTTAAAATTTCAATTCATTGTCACAGATCATAATACAGAGGATATGTTTCATATGGACATTGATGAACATATTAATCTGAGCCAAGGTTATAACTCAGACTCTGAATTATCACAGAAATTGCTGGTTCAAGAAATCAAGCAATTGGCAAGTACCTCAGAAATTCTCATTATTTTTTACTTCATTCGTCACAAATTATTCTTGAATAACACAATTTATAATTTAGGTAATGTTTCTTCCTTCGTAATCATATTCCTGCATTTTTTCTTTTCTATAGGTCGAGGAAAGTATTGAAAGAAGGGTAAAGAGAAGAACAGTTAAGAAAAGGAAAAGAAAGGTATATTCTCAACACCAAATCATATATTTTTATTTATCCTTTTTGAATTTTAAAATTTCAAACAAATAGCTATTTATATTATTATATGCACTACATCCTCGTTCTAAAAAACTAACTGTTTGATTTTTTTATGTTTTGGTTACTTTGCAAAAAAGGAACACATTGTTCATGATAGAGTTGATGTGAGCGAAGAAGACTGTAGAGCATACAGCAGATGTAGTATACCATATGTTCACAGTGTGCTCAAAAGTATCAATTGTTCAGAACATAGGAAAGAACTTGTGAAGCAGATGGGATTTCAGCATATGCTTCAACTGGATGATGTTAATGTTCCAAGGCTTTTTGCTCAGTGGATTGCGGACCACACAATACCAGACGAAGAAGCCATAAAGATAGGTGACAAGGCAATTCCAATTTCTCCAAAATCATTTCAGGACATATTGGGCATTCCTGCGGGAGATATTCCAGTCGAAAGCGATGAGATAGCAGGGAAAGAAGCGTTTCTTCAGTTGTTTGGTTTATCTGAAGTACCATCTATAAGATACTTCGGGGACAAGATAATAATGGAAGAAGACCTGCCAGATGATGTTTTCTGCCGCTGTGTTATGTCTGTTTTTCTGGGGGCTTTCATATGTCCTAACTCCTCAACAAGACCAAGCACTAAATACATGGGAGCTCTGATTGTCGTTGACAAAATCAAGCACTTCAATTGGGCTAAGTTTGCTTATGATTGGTTCATGTGTTATGTGAGGAAGTACCTGAAAGAGAAACGCAAGCAAAGTAAGGATACGGTAACCCTTGGTGGTTGTATCTATCATCTTGCGGTAAAGACTATCTTTTCTAGTTTTTTAAATGTGTTGTATTTCCTTTCCCATATTACCATTTTTGGTTGTTGGTAATTTTGTTGATAAATTTTACCTTTTTTTGTTGCCCATATTAAGGTACGATACCTCGATTTTGTTGAGTTTGGATCAATAAAATTACCTTCAACTATACCAAGGATTTGTGTGTGGAAAGGCAAATTAATAAAACATTTCAGTGAGATGGATAAAGGAAAAGATGGGAACTATGGGAACAACCCTGTAAGTTAATCTATGTAATTTCTGTGGACTACTATTTAAGTTCAGTATCTTGATTATTTAAGAATTATCCTAAATTAATTTCTATTAACAAACCCACCTTTTTTCACCTAATTTAATATAATAGATTGAATTAGCTGCCATTTTATGTTTCCGTTACTCATTTTTCTATGCAAATCAACATATTTCATCATTCTGTTACTCATTTTATCCTTAGCAAACCGACTATCTTTTTGTTGTGAATACGCATCATTATTTTATTTGTAGGTTTCCTCAACAGAACATGGAGGCAAATATAGCTAGTTTGTGCTGAGATAGATCTAGGCAGACACTTGGAGGCAAATATAGCTAGTATTTTTATTAACAAGCACAATGATGGCAAGTACTCCAACACTTGGATAATAAACATGAACAACTGCAGAGTATCACTGTACCAGCTTGGTAATTCAACAAAACCAAATGATTGGGTCGATTCATGGGTGATTAATGCTTTCTGTCGCAAGCTTTTCAAGGACAAGCATCCAAAGCATTCAGACAAGCATTTTTTCTTTCACACATCTGCTGTAAGAACATAAATGGAGTCTTTCGCAAACATATATTGCAATCAACTTTCATTTTACGTTGTTAGCATTTGGTTTTGTTTACCGCTTTACTTTTCATAACAGGAATTCTTCCTTGAGAAATGGCCAAATGAATACATGAAAAATATCTGGCAGAAAAATGTTATCAAAAATTTCCTAGCTGCTGATTCAGCAAAGAAGTTACACCTATCTGAACGGGTATGTACTGCAAATTTAACTTGTAGTTAATATATCTCTATTCCCATCAATATAATCACTTGATTTTTTATCAAGTACATTTTATTAAATATGTTTTGTTCTCTCCTCTTTTTTGTATGGAAAAACATGAAGCTTCACTTTCCAGCTCTCTATGAAGACCATTGGTTCCTTTTCGCTGTTGATATCAAAACCCGCAATTTCCTATTTCTGGACTCATATTATGGACAAGCAAGCAAACTACATCAACAAGTAGATGAGAAACTGGTATTTTTTTCATTCCTCTATCTTTTTTATCATATATTATGTTTTTTTTTTCTTATTGTTTTTTCCTTGTAATTTGTTCTCATGTTGTTATGATACCCTACTGTTGCAGATTTCAAATTTTAGAAAAATTTGGAAAGATTGCAAACTGAAGGATCTAAATTTTGAAACATTTGGAAAGCATTACCCAAAATTGCCTCAACAGAAAACTGGGTATAGCATTTTTCTGCCTCTTATATCTAATATTTGCATTTCGTTTTTTAAGACATCTAATAAAACATTTTGAAAATCATCTGAAATCACAAAACAGAAATGATTGTGAAGTTTTCATTATCAAATACATGGAGAAGTTTTGCACAAGGAATCCTCAGTCTTGCTCATTTTCGGCAAAAGACATTCCTGATTTCCGTGTTAGAATAGCAATTGATACATTCTTCAACGATCACAATTCTGCAATTGATCAAATGGATTTCATAAGCACATTTGACATGAAGGTAAATATTTAATATTCTTTACAATATTCCGTTTACTATTTTATTATTCATATACTGAGAACTACTTTTATTTTTTAATGACTTATACATTTTCCTTGTTTTACTAACTTCTTATTTGTAGTCATACAAGAATGACAATGCCCACTAAAATTTCAACTTCGAGAAAATGTAAATACTTCATTTTTATTGCTTTATATTTTTTTGTTCTCTTTCTTAATTACCATGGCTCATATAAGGTTTTCACTCACTAATTTTGGGTTTCTGCTTTCTTTTTTGAAATAGGTTTTATCACAAGAACACATGCAAAAGCAAATGATCAATCAGCAGGAGTAGGGAGTATACCAAACAAATACCAAGAAAGAATATTCAGTCACAAGACACCATGTTATGGATTTTTTGTACCTTTTTTGTATAAAGTGTTATGAAGCAGAAGTTTGTAATATAGATGGCTACGAGTTTTCTTTTTTGTTTTTGTCATGCTTCTTGTCGTGCGTATAAATACCATATAAGACAATATATATTACGGTATGGCATTTTTTATATATCATATTTGTGCATATTTCATAAGTATGTATCACATTTTTAACTAGCAAATAGCATGCTAGTTAAAAATATTTATGAAGAACACCAGAAAGGTATATATTTTAGCATTAAGATTTTTCAGTTTTGTTTTACTGCTGCAATACATAGGAAACTTACATTATATGACATATTTCAGGCATAACCTTCTTCACTCCAGGTTAAAAAAATTGATGGAATCGTGAAGAAAGCATGCACATCACGATAAAGGTACATATTTTTCTTACTTTATCTCATGTCATTTAATTTTGGTAAATCAAAAACAGCAGATAAAAGCAAACAAGCATAACATATAGATAGAAACCAAGGAACAAGTTTTCATTTTGTTCGAGTTACAATTTCTTGTTGACCAGAATGAAAATAACCATTCTATGTTTTCCTGGTATAGCATCCAAGTCACAATTGCATATAACCAAGCTGTCCCTTTTTGTGTTTCCTTCTCTACTTCTGATTCTGCCTTGCATTTTCCAGTACTTGGTCTTGCTTTTACATGCACCAGGACATGCAAAAAAATCATAAAGCCAGGGGACTATGTTGGCTTTTTTGTTTCTTGTTTGCACTATTCTGATCCACACTTCCTGCACTTTGCTTCTTCTTGGATGAAGTAGGACCTGCATTAACAAGAAAAACTGAATTATCTACCGCATATGAAGAACGGGAACAATAACAAAACAAACAATCTTTTTAACAAACTTGACCTGAAGACTTCTTGTTCAGAGTTTCCTCTGAAAAGTAGATTTATCTAGGTGTTTGAATTCGCAGGTTCTATAGTTGTGTTCATTTGAGCTGCAATGACTACATGTTATCTTCTGTTTTGTACGGAACATCTCGGCTATGGTTTTATACCGACCAGCTACAGTAGGCCAACCTCTAGGCTTAGCCACATCAGGATTCTCAAGGATATTGCCATAGCCATCATCAATTACATCATTTTTGGTACTTCCTACATCCAAACCTTGTTCTCTTTGGAGCTCTTGTTGCTCCTCAGCTAATGACATTGCATCCAACTTCTCTTCTATCTTCTTTGCTTCTTCAACAACCATTAGGTATCTCTCGTTTGATATAGAGCCATCTGAAGCAATATCAATAAGTCGGTTCGAAAGGAGATTGAACCTGAGGTGTCGGTCCTTCTCTGTTAGCTGCATTGGGACATTATATTTCTTATCTCTAATAGTTTTCCTTTCCTTCGGCTTCCATCTGTCAATAAAATATTTAGCTGGTAGTTCTGAGATGTTGAGATTTACAAGAACCCGAAGTATGTGGCTACAAACAATGCCGTCTTTAAGGAATTTACAGCAAATGTAAGAGAAATCTTCGAGTGATAGGTTAACCAGGACAACATAGCGACGAGACCTGAAATCTTTTTCTGCCAGTATTTTTGTCTTATAAACTTCATATCGCTGATGTTTGACAATCTCATCAACATGGAGTTTGGCACTGAATACTAGCTGCTTCTGGAACTTATAAAAAATCTGACGGTTGTACATGCGGGCAGCTTGGAACTCTATCTCACTGCTTACCCAGTATTTAGGAGTTGTAGTTCTTGTTATTGAGTCCTGCTCTCTCTCCCTATCCTCAATTGATTCACATATCCTTTGATACTCTCCCAAGAAACTAATAACACTGTAAGTTGAACCCACATTATCTTTGAAAACTGAGTTGGTGCCTTCACTCCTAGCTGTCGAATGGATGAAGGGAAAAAAATATTTCTTGAAATAAACAGGAACAAACAATTTCCTGTAAGTCCACATCGCCTTGAAATATTTCAGATTCCCAACATCATATCGTTCCAACATCTCCTGCCAGAGCATTTCAAATTCTTCAGTTGTTAAAGAATTGCACAAAATATCTGAGAAATCTTCATGGAGATCCTTTTTTGTAGCAAATGACCTTCCACACTTTTCAAGAGCCTTCTTTCTTATATGGAAAAAACAAAATCTGTGCACTGTATTGGGGAAAACTGCTGGAATTGCTATACTCATAGATTTGCACTGGTCTGTTATGATTGTAAGAGGTGCCTTGTGTCCCATGCAATCATCAAAGGTTCGGAACAACCACTTGAAAGTGTCTGTTGTTTCATCTTGAATTATTGCACAAGCAAATAAACAGTTGTTGCCATGCCCTGTTACACCTACAAACGGGGCAAACGGTAGATTGTACCTGTTTGTCTTGTATGTTGTGTCAAAACTGACACAATCTCCATACAGGTCATACATCTTCCTTGAATTTCCATCTGCCCAAAATATACTTAGCACTTTGTTGCCTGAACCTAGCTTGAAGCTGTAATAGAACTTAGGGTCCTCTTCTTTCCTTTTCCTGAAGTATTCCAATACTTGGGTCATATCGTTCTGTTTACACTCATTCCTTATCGCTGTTCGAACGTTGCTAACATATTTCTTATTGTACGGAAGTGCACTAACACCGCCTCGTAAGTAAGCTAGGATTGCCATAATTTTCCGTGTTGCCAACTTGATAGAATTGAATGTGCGGATGAATAGCTTTTCATCATCTGTCATGTGCTTATGAGACCTGAGATGTTTTGACTCATCCGGTGGACTTAGTTCATGATTGTGTTCAAGGTCAAGCGATATGACAATCCACTTGTTTTCCTTTAGAGAAACCACCATCTTAGCTAAGCAGCCTGTTATTTCTATAGTATTTTGCCTCCTCCTTCTTGTGTTTTCTGGTGGCACAAGACCTGTCCTTTGTTGCCTCTTTTCCTCCTTCTTTTTCTTTTTTGCTTCCAGAGTCTATTGATCAAGAACCTTGCCTGATCGGTTGCACACAAAGGTAGCACGTGTATGGCCAGTGCTCCCAGTTTTTTTGGCATGGTAATTTCCAGCCTTTTTAACTGAAAATCCACAAACAGCAGCATATTCATTGTAGAAACGATAAGCAGCTTCATCTGTATCAAAAATCATGTTCACATGTGGAGTAAGCTGTCTACGGACTTCTTGGCTGCATGTTTCTACATTGTCACGCTCTATAAATGAGTTGATATCTTCCTGTGAAAGCTCCTCAACACGTGTTGTAGGCTGCTCATCATTGTTGTGCTCTTCACCAGAAACTGTTGGTGCATGATCAGTGGCAATGTTTGATGCATGATCAACATGTGCTGCGGGCTGCTGATCATTGTTGTCATCAAATATATCATATTCTACTGCTGGATCTTCCCATTCTCCATCAGAAATAGCTGCATCATGTGTTGCACTATTGCCATTTTGCTTAGTGCAAACTTCATCTTCAAACGCTCTGTTCGCTATTTGAATTGATTTTTCTTGTTCAAATGAGTCTCCTTCTTGAATTATATCATTAACATCAGAGTATCTTCCAGTGATCATGAAAAGTTTGTTCTGCACATTTGTTTAAAAAAATAACCAAAATGAGAATCACAAATATAAGGAGAGGTAGAAAATACAAACAAATATTGTAAAAGGATCTTTTAACTTTAATTACCTCTTCTCCCATTGGACCTTCCAGCAGATTTTTGTAATAATCTGATTCAGCTGACATCTCAACTCCCAGCAGCATTTGTGTGTATGACATACTTTTTCCTTGCAAATAGTTATTGTGCTCTACTTGTGAATAATTTTCCTATATCATATGTATAACACAGAACCATATGTCAGTAAAGTAGGATGCTTCTACATTTTCTAATTTTATCGCAGAAAAGTACCTGATCTTTTTTTGCATATGTAGCTACAGATGTTTCACTAGCATGGCTATTGTACTGTGGCTGCATTGGATTTATTTGTGGCATTTCCAAATATTGGCCACCATGTACCTGCTATATGCAACAAGAACTAGGTCAGCTTTTTGCCTGCTATATGTTGCGGATGCATTCCTTGCTTTTTCTCAGAAAGCAACTTATGATTCCAAGCATTGGTATGATATGCCTTCTACTCCTACAAAAATCTTATATACGATTAAGCAGCATAGTTCTTAAATTTCTACACATCTGCAACAATTCTTAAACATGTGCTCCAATTAATAATGGGCAAGATCGGTTGAGGAAGCAAAGGAATTGCTGTTTAAATTAGGCTCTTTACTAAATCTGTGCTACAAATCATAGTAACAAAACTTAAGGTCAAATTTTTATTTTATAAATGTTGCATAAATGGATTTTGGATCAAAGTTGGGATTTGATATTTTCGCACCTAATAAGAATGCAAAATGTTAATTGGCATAATGTACAACTTTTTTGCATCTGTCTGAATATGTTCAAAAGCAACCTTTGATAAATGGAACAACACATTTACCTTTGGAGGTTCTAGCTGTGTTCCAAACATGTAATCACCATAATTTTGCATTATGCCTGTATAGGGGGGAAGTAAACTGAACATGATATATCTATTTCAGGAAAACACTTCAAAAAACATATAACTTTGCATTATGTCTGTATAGGGAAGTAAGGGTTTTACATCATGAAGAAAAATGAGAGAAATTTCTACATGGATTACTGACATTGGTAAGCAGTTGATGATCCACTGTCATTAGATGTTTTGCATTATCTAACTGGAATGATATAGCTCATTCAGGAAAACACTTCAAAAAACATCTAACTTTGCATTATGTATGTACAGGGAAGTAAGGGTTTTACATCATGAAGAAAAATGAGAGATATTTCTAGATGGATTACTGACATTGGTAAGCAGTTGATGATCCACTGTCATTAGATCCTGTAAAAAAGTATAAAATCATCAACATTTCAGGTTTCTGAACAGGCCATCAACATCTGATTCCCAGGGGGAATCAGATCCATCAGAGATTTCCAAAGAAACTAGAGAACAAGATAAAGCAATTTTTTGGAACCAGGCCAGATCTACTTTTTCATGGACGAATCATACCATCGGTATGTGCTTGATGCTGCTCCATACAGTCGATCCGACTTTGTTCCATGATTTTCTTTCGATCTACTTTTCATGGACGTCTTCCTCCTTTCCTTAGGATGGTGGCTGTGGCCGTCGCAAGAGGTGGGGAAGGACCAGAGGAGGCAGTGTGATTGAGGGTGTTTCTGTAATTTCGTATCTGTTTCTATAATGTTCCAGGAGGTTCCTTGCATATGGCCCAACATATGAAGACAGAATCAGAAAGACACAAAGCCCAACATAGCAAGACAGAAAAGCCCAGAAAAACTTAACAAAAAAGTCCAGAAGGTGAGTTCCCGTTCTGGAATAGAAAAGCCCAGAAAACAGAACAAAAAAGCCCAGAAGGTGAGTTCTCGGTTCTGGTATCCGGTCTAAATTGACAACTACGTCAGCAACGACGTCAGCGCCTGAGAAATAGTGCGCCTGAGACGCAGACACTCCCTTTGGTTTTCTGCCTTCTATGAGGCATAAGAAGGTGCACACGTGAAGCAAAACCCGGAAGTCCACAAGAACCTGTTCAACATCTCGAAGAAAACAGGAGGATCGTGTGCCACCGGAATATAGATAGGAGAACCCCAGCTCGATAACAAAGGAAATCAGATCTATAGTATATGACAATAGAAAATCTTATTGTGAAGTCCTAAACAATTAATAATCCTACTCCATCACAGATCAAACAATCGGTCATCCAATTAGAGAAAGCGTTGGAGCAAAAGAATATTGCCACATCCTTTAATTGCAGGCTCGAGTGGAAATCCACTCATTGTCACACATACATGGACACGTTGGATCCAACTCATACCCTCAAGACAAACAACGCCTAGATCGCCACGCCGATCCTCGAGAAGAGCATTCAGTAACCGGTTCTTCGACCCGAAGGCGCAAGGAAGTGCGGGAGTAGAGCAACTTGATACCTGTAGCATCAGAATATGCATCCTGAGATCTATGGTCGGGTTCCTCCACCTCCACCAACGACCTGGAGATATACCGAGGCCAAGAAAGGAAAAGGTTTGGTCATTGTAGAAGCCGGGTCACGACGACATAGATAAGAGCACGTCATGAATAGGTAATTCGTAGGGAAGATAATCAAGTCATCCCGTAGAAAACCGTCGTAGGGACGATAATTCGTGCAGAAGGGCACATGGATGAAGGACGTAGAGACATAAACTACGCCGAGTAACGTCGCCTCGAAGAATTTCAACATGAAGAGCCAAGGGATAACCGGTACCAGAGGGTAGTCGTCGAAGCGATGGACAACATCCACCACCACGACCACTTAGATCCACATCAAGTAGAAGCTACCATGGTGGTGGTGGAGGTGGGGACGGCGGTGGAGGTGGGGACAGCGGTGGAGGTACCATAGGACATTGAAATCTGACTCCACAAACGCGCAGGCGCAATGATAAGTACTCACTGTACATATGTGAGGACAGAGAACATTCACCACGTCGCTTGTTGTCTCCTACTGACGCGCGCAGACGGATCAACTCCAACAAGGAAGCATGATTCTATGAGTCGGATTACATTTACACGGGCCCAAAGTGCTTTGGTTCACTAGTCCAGAAGACCAAGTTCTCGAAAGATTTTCAAATCGCCAAACATATTACAACTTACGACAGGATCATCACTCAGCCAGATACATGGCTCCGGGATTACTTCAACGTTGTGTGCATCGCCAAAGGCAACAATGGGATCGTCGTTGTTTTTGATGTTGAGAAAAACGGCACGCTCATGGATCAATGAACTGCTAGAGAAAAACATACAAAACTGGTATGATATGTGGAGTGTGTTCTTCAGAAACTTTGAGGGTACCTATAGAAGACCCTACATAGTCGGCAATCTACAATGTTGTACCAAGAATCCGGGAGAAACTTGTAGGTACTATCTCGGACGATGGATCGACATGAAGAACTTATGCGAAAGAGTAAATTACCAGACCGCGATAGAAGCAACACAATAGTTGAGGCTATAAACATGAAAAGGAAAAGGAATACAAGGATGATTCCAATATGGAAGAGTCCTAAGTGGGATGGAAAAAGGCATACCCAACCAAGAAAGATACGTATGTTTGCTTCCTTGGAAGCCAACCCGCTAAAGCCCAAAAATTAGCTCTTTATGAGCTCAACACAATAGTTTGTCCAATGCCTCGGTACCTTGATTGGTCCAAGTTGAAAATCCACTTTGACTGTAGTGATCACCCGAAGCACCCTCACAGGGGGGGGGGGGGGGCAAATATGCTCTGGTTGTTAATCCTCTTATTGTCAGCTTTAATTTCTCTAAAGTCCTTATGAACGACAGTAGCAGCATCAATATACTCTACATAGAGACCCTGCACATCATGAATATACCAGAATCACATCTTAACCACGACACCATGACTTTCCATGGCATAGTCCTAGGGAAACAAGCCTCCTCACTCGGCGAAATTACCATGGATGTAACTTTCGGTGGGCCGGCTAATTTCTGCACCGAGCCAATTTCCTTCAAAGTGGTACCTTCCAAGAGTGCCTATCATGCCAGCTTTGGCCGCCCGGCTTACTAGCAGGTCATGGCATGTCCTTGATACATCTGCAACATCGTGAAGATTTCGGGTCCTACGGGTGTCATCACCATCCATGGCAACACGAATAAAGAATGAGAGTGCGAGGTTGGCAGTGCCGCCTTTGCAGAAGTCATGCTACACACTGAAGAGTACCAAGAGATCAACCGAAGAATTGACCCGTTCGAGATACCAGCTACAAAGAAGAAGGTTCTGAAGCCGAATACAGAATTTAAGGCGCCGAAAGAGAAAGAAAATCCAGCTAGAGGAAATCGATCCCTCCAAGGTGAAAAAATAGGTGCAAACCTTACTAACACATAGCAAAGCACGATCGTTGAGTTTCTCCAAACCAATAAAGATATCTTCACATGCCAGCCATCTAGGGATGAAACCTGTAGGGTACGTGTACGGGTAGAGCCACCCCAAACCCTTACCCATCCCCTCCAAACTTGCCCGTCATCCATACTCATACCCGTTAACGGGTATAACATTTTCCCATACCCGTCACCCGATAGGATAAACGTGTACCCATGGGTAAAAATACCCGTTTTTACAACACATAAAATAATAAAATTAGTAAGACATTATAAACATGAGAAAAGTTCAAAACAAACCTTAAAATTATAGATGAAAGCTAAATCGAAACCCAAACTTATAATTCCTGAAATTGGCACTCTGAGCTCTACAATCCCGGTCTATTTTAAACCTTGGACCGTTTCAGCTGAGATTTGCTGACGTGGCAATTCAAACTATTATATATTTTTCTTTTTTATTTACTTTTCTTTTCTCATGTGGAAGTGGACCGCATCGCCGCCCAGCACCGGCTCTCCCGTGCACGGGCTCTCCTGCCTCTACTGTGCGACCAAGGCGCCGCCAGGTGCCTCCAATCTCCGTCACGCCGGCGCTCGACTGATGTGCGCGCTCCAGTGCCGCTGCGTGCTAGTCTGCTGTTGTTTGCTTGTCGTGCCGGTGGCCACCGTTCTCTTCCACATCGCTCTCCAGGCATTCAATTCTTTTTCAGCGAGCCTGTACAGCAGCAATTTCAGTAGAGCATCTATATGCGAGACTAGAAAAATTTCAGCAAGTAGCAGTGAGCACTAGTACCTCAATATGCGAGACTAGAGCAACAATTTCAGCAAGTAGCAGTGTAGAACTAGGAAAAGTACCTCAGTAGGCGAGAATAGAGCGGCAATTTTGGCAGAGCATCCATCCATGGCACTAGCTACGCGTGCACGCGTGCAACAATTGAGTGGGCGATGTCACAAGGACGAGCTCTAGCAGCGGCGCGCGCCGGCGGTAGCCCGCTTCGTCCTCTGGCACAGCTAGTGATGCTGCTTGGGCGCCCTGCTGTCGCACCCGGCCGACGCAGCTGCTTCCACTTTGGATGCTGCCCTTGACCGGGATAGGACCTCCGATCTATGCGCCTCTAGGATTTTGCGGCGACGCCGGAATCGCGCGATACTGGGGAGGAGGGGATGACGGTGTGGCAGAGCATGAGGCGGCGGAGGCTGACGGTCAGGAGGGAGACCACAGGTTCACGAGGAAATGATGAAAGCCAAGATTTGGGGAAGAAGGTTCTTATAGGTGGGGTCCACGTGTCAGTGAGATAGACTGCAATCCCTAGCTGAAATTTTACGATGGCCAAACCTGGAATAGAGGCGCCACCGGTCTGGCGGCTACCCTAGCCATTTACATAGTTGCGATTATATGAGAAATAAAAGATCAATATTGATTGCATGAGAATTATAATGTGATCATACAAAGAAGCTCGAGAATAAGAATGCGATCACATAAAGAAGATATGGACTGCAGCAGTCACTTGGCGGGAGGTAAATCGATCCTGACTAACATATGAGCGATCACGGAACAAGAAATCACGAGATCACCTAGCTAGAGTTAATGTATAATTATAAAAAATTAAGTATGTAAGAATATTACAGAGGTGTCAATTTTTTGCATGGGTAGATGGATACGCGGGCATGGATTCTATGATCTCACACCTATACCCGTTGTACCCAATAGGTATGGATTTTTTTCATTTACATAGCCATGTGTAATTTTTTGTCTCATACCTGTACTAGTAATGGGTTTTTATCGAGCAGGTATGTGGATTATTGGTTACCTTTGCCATCCCTACAACCATCTGACTTGACCGGAGTATATAGAAAACTGACCGAGCACTCACTTAATGTGTAGAAATACGCTAAATCTATCAAACATTCCTTATGGTATATCGATGATAAAAATCACAAAGCTATAGTTAAGGAATTAGCTTGACTCAAGTTAGCCAGATTTATGGAGGTCATCGATGTTAGATGTATATATTTGTATATTGTATTTTTCCCATATGTTAGGGGGTTTCCTGCATATTTGCACCTGTACCTGTACTATATATTGTGGCCTTTGGCCCGCAGAGGAATACAACTTGTCTATTCCTAACATGGTATCAGAGCCGGTTTTAGGCTTTCCGTGCCCACCGGTCCTCTACTTGTGATCGCCGCCGTCAGCTCGCCCCGGCCACCCGCCGGTTCCCGTTCTGACCGCCTGCGTGAGGTCCTTTCCTTTCGTTCTTGTCCTCTGCTTCCCAGATTCGTTCCACCCTTATTGCCGATCGGATCTACACACCGCCAATCGGATCTACACACCCTCCTGCAACCTCACTGCCGATCGGCCCCCGCCACCACCGATTGGACCCCGTCACCCGATTGGACCCCGCCACCTCGTCGCACCCGCCGATCCCCTGCCGCGTCTGCACGTGCGCGCGGCGGTCCACGCGCGGACACCACCTGCTACACACATACTCCTCCGTCCTTTTCCATCCTTTTCATCTAACACATACACACATACACCACCTGCTACAAACTATCTACAACAGCAGCATACTTACCCTCCTACGTAACCTCCCACTGCCGCACGGGCCTCGCCACCGCTGTCCGCCTCGCACCGCCCTGCGCACGTGCCTCCTGCGCACGCGGTCTGCGCCCTGCCCTGCTGCTGTGCCGCGTGGGGCCCGCCACCTGCAGGAAACCTGCCGCCTGCTCGGCGTTTCCGCCGGTGCTGATTTCGTCTGCTTGCGTCAAATCGATATGATCTAGATCTGCTCTGTGTAAAAAAAAGAGATATGTCTTCTTCATCGACTTATGTTGCGATTCCTCGCTGCCCAGTGGTTTTTGATGGCGCGAATTACCCTGATTTCGCTGCCTTTATGCGCGTTCACATGCACGGTCTCCGTCTTTGGGGTGTGCTCTCCGGCGAGGTCTCCTGTCCGCCGTGCCCCCCTGCTCCTGTGGCCCCTCTTCCACCGACGTCGATTGTTCTCGGTGCTGATGCTTCTCAGGAGGCCAAGGATGCTTCTCAGAATGCTGATGATAGTGTTGTTGCTGCTTATGACCTGAAGTTCAAGCAGTACTCTTCTGATCTCGAGGCCTATCGACACGCTTTGACTGCTTACACTCAGTGGGTTGATGAGGATGCTCGTGCTGCTGCTGTTCTCACCACCAGTGTTCTGCCCCAGTATGCCGCTGAGTTCATGAGTCTCCCTACTGTTTCCGCTCAGTGGGCCCATCTTTGTCAGCGCTATCAGCTATCTGGGGATGCTCTTTATCTGTCTGTGGTTCGCCAGGAGCATGCTCTCCAGCAGGGTGATTCTACTATTGATGAGTTCTATACTCAGAGTGCTGCTATCTGGCGTCAGCTTGATTCTCTTTGTACTGCTGTTTGTGGCACATGCTCGTGTTGCCAGATTGTGCGCTCGGATTTGGAGTTTTACCGCATCTATGAGTTTCTGTCTCGGCTCCGCCAGGAGTTTGAGCCCCGGCGTGCTCAGCTGAATGCTCGTGGTCGTGTTCCGCTCTCTGAGGTGTTGTCTGAGCTTCGGGCTGAGGAGACCCGCCTCCGTGGTGCTGGTCTTCTTGCGGTTCCATCTTTGCTTGCTACCCGTGGTCCTCCTATGCCGTCTGGTCCCTCGACTCAGCCGCGGTCCTCTGTGCCACCGCCGATACTACCCACTCCTCCAGGTCAGGGTCAGAGTTAGCACCAGCAGTCTCCGGGTCTGAGTCAACACCAGCAGCCTCAGGGTCAGAGTCAGCACCAGCAGCCTCGTGGTTAGGGTCGCCGTGGTTCTCTTCGTCACTGCTCTTACTGCAACAGGGATGGCCACACTTGGGCCACCTGTTATACACGGGACCCCAGTTTACGTCAGCAGCACCAGGCTCGTGGGCAGTCGGCTCCTTCCGGGTCTTCAGCAGTTGCTCTCTCTGATCAGGACATTATCAGGAGTCTTCGCAGTCTGCTTGCTGCTACAGGCTCTTCTTCGACGGGCACTACTGGTTCTGTGACTGACTCTTTAGGCACTGTGCGACCACCACCTTCTACACAGTCAGGTACGTCTCCGTGGTATCTGGATTCTAGAGCTTCCTTTCATATGACCTCTGAGTCTTCTTTTCTGTCCGCTCTTCGTTCTCTCCCTTCTCATGTCTGTGTTTTTATGGCTGATGGTACCTCTCTTCCTGTTTCTAGTCGGGGCACCCTTTGTACTTCTTCTTTTTTGTTCCTGATATTTCTCATGTACCTCTTCTTAAGATGAATCTGTTCACTGCTAGCCAGCTTACTGACTCTGGTTGTCGCGTCAATCTTGATACTGATTCTTGTGTTGTCCAGGACCGTCGCACACAGGCCCTGGTTAGAGCTGGCCCCCGCAGCCGTGACTCTTCAGGACTTTGGGAGTTAGACTGGCTTTGTGTTCCTTCCGCTGCCACTTCATCTGCCAGTTTTTCTCCGGTTGTCGCCTCTACTACCAGCTCCTTTCAGTAGTGGCATCATCGTCTTGGTCACCTCTGTGACTCTCGCCTGTCGTCATTAGTTCATCGTGGTATTCTGGGGTCTGTCTCAGGACATGGGTCTTTGCATTGTCAGGACTGTAGGTTGGGTAAACATATTCAGCTTCCCTATCCTACTAGCGCGTCTGTATCTCAGCAACCTTTTGATTTAGTTCATTCCGATGTTTGGGGTCCGGCTCCTTTCGCTTCGAAAGGGGGCCATCGCTACTATATTTTATTCATCGGTGATTTTTCTTGGTACACTTGGTTGTATTTTATGCGCTCTCGTAGTGAAGTGCTTTCCATATATCAGAGTTTTGCGGCCATGGTCCGTACTCAGTATTCTACCCCATCCGTGTTTTTCGTGCTGATTTGCTGGTGAGTATATCTCCCAGATGTTGCGAGGTGTTCTTGCTGAGCAGGGCACCCTTGCTCAGTTCTTCTGTCCTGGCGCACATTCCCAGAATGGCGTTGCTGAGCGTAAGCATCGCCATCTTCTTGAGACCACTCGTGCTATGATGATTGCTTCTTCTCTCCCGCCGCATTTCTGGGCTGAGGCTGTCGCTACGTCGGCTTACCTCATCAATATTCAGCCTTCTGCCGCCTTGCAGGGTGGTATCCCTCTTGAGCGCCTATCTGGACAGTCTCCAGACTACTCCATGCTTCGCTTGTTTGGTTGTGTTTGCTATGTTCTCCTTGCTCCTCGCGAATGCACCAAACTGACCGCTCAGTTTGTTGAGTGTGTCTTCCTTGGATACAACGATGAGCATAAGGGCTATCGCTGTTGGGACCCTGTTGGTCGTCAGATACGTATCTCTCGTGATGTTACTTTTGATGAGACGCGTCCTTTCTATCCTCGTCCCACCGCTGGTACTTACCCGGTGGAAGATATCTCTTTTCTTCTCTTTCCTGACACACCTCCTTCTACCCCTATTGTGTCTTCTTCAGGATCTCCTTCCCCTGATGCCTCTTCTTCGACACCGTCCTCCTCTGCTCCGTGTAGTTCTCCTAGTTCTCCTTGTTCTCCGGAGTCTTCCTCTACTATTCCCTCTTCTTCATCATCGTCTCCTGTGTCGTCTTCCTCTGATGATCTTCCCTCTACTCGTCCTGTTCGTCAGCGTCGTGCCCCCAACCGTTACTCTCCTAGTCAGTATGGTCTTTCTGTTGCCTTCGAGCCGACTTCTTATCGGGATGCTGAGCATCATCCTGAATGGCAGTTGGCCATGGCTGAGGAGATTGCTGCACTTGAGCGCACTGGCACCTGGGATCTTGTTTCTCCCCCTCCCGGTGTTCGTCCTATCACGTGTAAGTGGGTCTATAAGATTAAGACTCGCTCTGATGGATCTCTTGAGTGCTATAAAGCGCGTCTTGTGGCTCGTGGTTTTCAGCAGGAGCAAGGTCGTGACTATGATGAGACCTTTGCTCATGTGGCTCATATGACCACTGTGCGTACTCTTCTTGTTGTTGCTTCTGTTCGTCACTGGTCTGTGTTCCAGCTTGATGTTCAGAACGCCTTTCTCAATGGTGAGTTGAGTGAGGAGGTTTATATGCAGCCTCCTCCTGGGTATTCTGTTCCCGAGGGGATGGTTTGTCGTCTTTGACGTTCTCTTTATGGCCTCAAACAGGCCCCTCGTGCCTGGTTTGAGCGCTTTGCTTCTATAGTGACTGCTGCTGGTTTTTCCCCTAGTGCTCATGATCCAGCGTTGTTTGTTCACACTTCTCCTCGTGGACGCACTCTTCTTCTTCTCTATGTTGATGATATGATCATTACTGGTGATGATCCTGAGTATATCGCCTTTGTTAAGGCTCGTCTTCGTGATCAGTTTCTTATGACTGATCTTGGTCCTCTTCGATACTTTCTTGGGATTGAGGTTTCCTCCAGTTCTGATGGCTTTTACATCTCTCAGGAAAAGTATATTCAGGATCTTCTTGCTCGTGCTGCTCTTGGGGATGAACGCACTGTTGAGACCCCTATGGAGCTTAATGTTAAGCTTCAACTTACTGATGGTGATCCTCTTTCTAATCCGACGCATTATCGTCATCTTGTTGGGAGTCTTGTTTATCTTGCTGTCACTCGTCCTGACATCTCTTATCCTGTTCATATTCTGAGTCAGTTTGTTTCTGCTCCTACCACTGTTCACTATAGTCATCTTCTCTGTGTTTTTTGTTATCTTCGTGGTACGATCACTCGTTGCCTTTTCTTTCCTCGTTCCAGCTCCAGTGCTATTCGGACGCTACGTGGTCGAGTGATCCTTCGGATCGCCATTCACTTTTTGCTTACTGTGTGTTTCTTAGTGGTTCTCTCATTGCTTGGAAGACGAAGAAACAGACAACGATTTCCCGTTCGAGTGTTGAGGCTGAGTTGCGTGTGCTATGGCCTTGTTGACTGCTGAAGTGACCTGGTTACGGTGGTTACTTGCGGATTTTGGGGTCTCTATTACCACACCCAGTCTGGTTTTGTCTGACAGTACATGTGCTATTAGTGTTGCACGTGATCCGGTCAAGCATGAGCTTACCAAGCATATTGGTGTTGATGCTTTCTATACACGTGCCCAGGTACAGGCTCAGGTTGTTGCGCTTCACTATGTGCCTTCATATTTACAGTTGGCAGATTTCTTTACAAAGGCACAGACCAGAGCGCAGCATGATTTCTTACTCCCGAACTCAGTGTTGTGGATCCACCATGAGTTTGAGAGGGGGTGTTAGATGTATATATTTGTATATTGTATTTTCCCCATATGTTAGGGGGTTTTCTGCATATTTGCACCTATACCTGTATTATATATTGTGGCCTTTGCTCCAGAGGAATACAACTTGTCTATTCCTAACAATCGACACTGAGTTGGTGGCAAATCCTATACTCATCCGCAGAAAGGAGACTATTGAATTAAGCATGTGCATTGATTATACAGCCTTGAACAAGGCATGTTCCAAAGATCCACTCGCTTTGCCTCGCATTGATCTAGATATCTATTCGATGGCCGGTTCAGAACTACTTTGTTTTCTTGACACATATTCCGGTCATCACCAAATCAGGATGAAAGTATCAGATCAAATAAAGACCTCGTTCATCACACATTATAGAACCTTCTGCTACATAATGATGCCCTTTGGCCTAAAAAATACAGGAGTTACGTACCAGCGCTTGATACAGTGTTGCCTCCATGATCAAATCATGCACAATATACATGCATAGGTGGATGACATCATAGTAATGTCGAAGAAGAAAGACTGACCTTATTGCCGACTTTAAAGAAATGTTCGCCAATCTCCAAAAATACAATATGATGGCTCAACCCCCAAAAGTGCTTCTTCGAGTTCCAGCCAAAAAATTTACTAGGATTCAGTATGTGCAGCTGAAAAAATTACATGATGTTGGCTGATAATGCAACGTGTTCTTAACATTTGTTCTTAAATTTTCTAATAATAGTTTTGTCCATCTTCAAATTGTTTATTTTCGATTATTCAGTATCCCTACGATCCTATTTCTCCATTGCTATAGAAACTATAAGGGAAAGCACAAAAAAAGATTGTGATGTCTATTTTAAGACTGGAGGGAGTAGGAGTTGTGCACAAGCTGAACCTGCGGAGTGTAACTGCTGGTATGCTTCCTTTTTTCTTTCAAATATAGCCAGATTTTTATGGACTTAAGAATGAGCTTGGGATGCTACGCAAGTAGACATATTTCCATTTGCCAAACTATTCGCAAGGTACTTCAAAAAATCAATCATATTCCGTCTCGTTTAATATGTTTCCGTCGTGTAACATATGCATCTAATTATGAAGAATGAAGCACAAAGTTAATAAAAGATTAATTTGCACCGTGAGTTATCAAACCTAACATCCTCTCTCGTTGCAACGCATTTACTAGTACTTCCTCCGTACGCAAAAAAATGTACTTCTAGCTTTTTCTTTGAACATTTGATCAATTTTGTAGATAAATATAGGAACAAAATCGGTATATTATAAACCTACATTTTAAACCGGTCTAATAATACTAATTAAGTATCATATATGTTACTACGTTTTCCTATAAAGTTGATCAATTTACGTTAGGTTAGAAGTAGACTTATTTGTAGACAGACGGACTTATTTATTTTTAGAAGTAGACTTATTTTTACGTGGTGTAAAATTATTCTGTCTCTTTTCCTTTCAGAGTCACGTTTAATTGGGAGAGGACATACGGTGGATCGTCAGTTAGTGCACAACTACGGCACTAGTCTCTATTCGCTATTCCGCATCGACCATTCCAAGCACCTCTTCCATAAGAGCATCTCTAATCTAACTGGTTCCCACATCGACACTGCTCCACCTCTGCACCGCTCAGCTTTCGTTCCGGCCACCCAACCGTTCCACCGTCCTCCTCGCCGCCCGTTGGAGATGGCCGGTTTGTCTCGCTAACATTCTCCTCTGCCCATCTGGGGCGGTGGCGAGCGTAGGGCCGATCTACGGCGCCCGCAAACCTCCTGTCGCAATCGACACAGCACGGCCATCACCACGGCATGCGGAATCGGTCATGGGGGGCGTGGGTGTCGAAGATGACCGGCCGCCGGATCTGGCTAGGGAGTGGGGACGTTCCAGTCTGCGCGACAAGCATCGTGGGCATACAACGTCGATGTGAAACAACAGAATTGGGGGAACCGGCTCAACCCTCGACGCGGATTTGCTACTCACGGGCGTAGCTGCGCATAGGCAGAGCACTGTTGGATTTAAGGATCAAATGCATGCAACCTCTAGATGGAAGTGGGGTGGAACATGGATGAGCTAACGGTGTTAGTTTGTGCATGCATGCAAGAATCTAGGGTTTGGCATGGGTTCCAAATTAACACACTGTTTTGGCTACAAAAATTTTAGCATCTAAAATGAGAAGGGATTGAGAACAAGGATTAAATAAGTTAGGGTTTCTCAGCATGTTGTCCGTTAGGGTTTGCCTCACCTAAACGAAATTAGATAAGCTTTGTTTTGCATGTTGCTCGTTAGGGTTTGCCTCATGCAAACGAAATTAGACAAGCTTTGTTTTGCTAGGGCTTCATGCATGTAGTATATAGGGTTAGGGTTTACCTCATATTGTATATTAGGGTTTTGCCTAACCAAAACGAAATTAGATAAGCTTTGTTTTGTTAGGGCTTCATGCATGTAGTATATTACGGTTTACCGTGTAGTATATTTGGTTTAGTGTTTACCGCATGTTGCTCATTAGGGTTTGTCTCATGCAAACGAAATTAGATAAGGTTTGTTTTGCTAGAGCTTCATGCATGCATGCCAAATGAACACTAACGGTGTTAGTTCTTAGACAAATCCTGGGTATGGATACATGTGCTCCCTATATCAAAAGAGGATAGAATCAATGGTGGATAGGCTATGCGCAGCTATGCCCGTGTTTAGCAGGCTATTTCCCATATATATATATATATAATGACTGTGTTACAATTGGTACAATACACGTACACAATTACAGAAGCTATACACAGTCTAACACCCTTCCTCAATCTTAGCCACTTCCTAAAGAATCTAGAAGGGTAAGATTGCGCCTACAGGTCTCAAATTGTGGTAGAGACAACGGCTTGGTGAAGATGTCTGCAAGTTGATCCTTAGAGGAGATGAACCTGATCTGTAGTTGCTTCTGTGACACACGTTCCCGCATAAAATGATAGTCAACTTCGATGTGTTTCGTTCGGCCATGGAATACTGGATTTGCAGAAAGGTATGTAGCACCGATGTTATCACACCAAAGGATAGGAGGCTGCGGTTGAGATATACTCAACTCCTGAAGCAAAGACTGTACCCAAATAATCTCTATAGTAGCATTAGCCACAGCCTTATACTCGGCTTCAGTACAGCTACGTGAGACAGTAGCCTGTTCCCGAGCACTCCAGGCGATCAAATTAGAGCCAAAGAACACAGCATAGCCCCCGTGGATCGCCTGTCATCCGGACTGCCAGCCCAGTCCGCATCAGAATACGCCGAGAGGACCCCAGAAGGGTTCGGCCGTATATGCAGCCCATGAGACACTGTCAGACGGACATAGCGTAAGCTGACCAATGAGTGTCACGAGGCGTCTGGAGATACTGACAAACTCTGTTGACATCATAAGATATATCTGGTCTCGTGATCGTCAAATACTGGAGACCACCAACAATACTTTTGTACTCCTTCGCATCAGCAGAAGACAGAAGTTCACCATCAACAACAGTGATCTTGTCAGTGGTAGACATAGGCGTAGTAGTCGTCTTGCACTTAAGCATCCCGGCCCGCTGCAACAAGTCCAATGAATACTTCTTTTGCGTCAGAACAAGTCCATCAGCACGGAAAGCAACCTCCACACCAAGAAAGTAATGGAGCTTCCCAAGATCCTTGGCAGCAAAATCAGTATCAAGAGAGCGAACAAGAGCATCGGGAGCTGACTGAGAGGAGCTGACCAAAATAATATCATCCACATAGACCAACAAGTACATAGTGACCTCAGGCTTCTGTAGAAGAAACAACAATGAATCAGCAGTGGACGGTGCAAAACCATGAGCACGAAGAGTTGTAGCAAGACGGGCATGCCAGACACGAGGAGCTTGCTTCAAGCCATATAGTGCTTTGGTAAGACGACATATATGATCAGGACGGTCAAGATCAGAAAACCCAGGCGGCTGTCGCATATAAACTTCCTCCTCCAACACATCATGAAGGAAGGCATTCTACACATCAAGCTGACGAAGAGACCAACCTCGAGTGACGGCAATAGATAGAAGAAGCCTGATGGTAGTAGGCTTGAACACTGAACTGAAGGTGTCTTCATAGTCAAGACCATAACGTTGCCGAAATCCTCTAGCAACAAGTCGCGCTTTGTAGCGCTCAATAGACCCATCAGAATGCTTCTTCACTTTGAATACCCATTTAGAATCAATCACATTAACTCGCGGTGGTGGAGGAACAAGAGTCCACGTCTCATTGCGAATAAGAGCGTGATATTCCTGTTCCATAGCCTCTCTCCAATGAGGAATACTCATAGCAGCCTGGTACGTGCGGGGCTCAGAGGATGGATCCGCAATGGCAGCAGCCATACACACAGCATGCCAGGCAACTATGTCGTCACTGCGCTCCTTGGGGCGATGAATGCCACTGCGACTGCGCGTATGGGGACGCAGTACAGGAGCTGTAGAGGTCGAAGGTGCAGCCGACGACGGGCTGGGTGACGGTGACGAAGAGGGCCCAGTCGGCGAAGGGCTGGGCGATGGTGACAGCAGTGGCCCAGTCATCAAGGGACCGGGAAACACGCTGCAAGGTGACATGCTGGGCGTCAGGAAGGCCGGCGATGCGCTGGGCGTCGAGGAAGCCGAGCCGTAGCCCGCCAAGGGAGTCGCAGGGGCTGGGCTGCTCGGCGAGGGAGACATCCCAGGCGAAGGCGACATAGGCGAGGCAGGCATGGAAGGCCGAAGACTCGGCGAGGCCAGCCCAGCATCAGGGGGCGAGGCCGGGCGCGACGTCACAGGAGCATCGGTCGGTTATACATGGGCATGATGTTCAAGGCCATGCATGAGCACTGGCGGATCGACGTGCGTGTCGGATGATGCCGGCGATGGAGGTGCCGATGTCTCCAAAATTTCAAAACGATCCCCGCATCCAATGCCTGCACCATGGTTAGGCAACAATACAGGAGAGTATGCAACATCATCAAATTGGTCAGAGGCAATGGAGGATGAATGCATGGATGGAGGTTCATCGGTAGACACAGAGAGTTTGACAAAGGGAAAACATGCTTATCAAACACGACATCCCGAAATATATGGACATGATTAGTGGGAACATGAAGACATTTGTAGCCTTTATGAAGGGAATTATAGCCAAGAAAGACACACTTTTTGGACCGAAATTCCAGCTTGCGTTTATTGTATGGGCGAAGATGCGGCCAGCAAGCGCACCCAAACACTTTAAAAAGGTATAATCAGGTTGTTCATTAAGAAGGAGTTCAATAGGAGTCTTCATGTCTAGAACACGTGTGTGAGTACGATTGATGAGAAAACATGCAGTGGTAAAGGCATCACTCCAAAACTGAAACGGAACCGATGCATGGGCTAAAAGAGTAAGACCAGTTTCAACGATATGACGATGCTTACGTTCTACGGAGCCATTCTGCTAATGTGTATGTGGACATGCTAAACGGTGAGCGATCCCGAGCGACTGGAAAATGAGTTGAGGTTGTGATATTCACCACCCCAATCCGATTGAACATGGACAATTTTATGCTTGAGAAGGCGTTCAACATGTTTTTGAAACTGAACAAAAATATCAAACACATCAGATTTACGCTTAATAAGATAAAGCCAGGTAAAGTGACTGTAAGCATCAACAAAGCTGATATAATAATTATGACCACTAACAGAAGTTTGGGCAGGGCCCCAGACATCGGAAAACACAAGTTCTAGAGGATGTGTCACCTCACGAGTAGACTCCGAAAAAGGAAGTTGATGACTCTTCCCCTGCTGACAAGCATCACACACTGATACATCTTTATTACTAGGCATGATTACTAGGCATGATAGGAAGCTCATGACGACGCAAAACATGACGAACGATAGTAGTGGCAAGATGACCAAGGCGAGCATGCCACTGTGACGTCGAAACACGAACTCCACTAAAAACGCGAGAGACTCTAGGATGCTCCAGACGATAGAGGCCCTGACACAGACGCCCACTAAGGAGCACGTCCCTCGTGTCCCGATCCTTAATAAAAAGATCAAACAGGTGAAATTCACAAAACACATTATTGTCATGGGTGAGTCTAGGAATTGAAAGAAGATTACGCGTCACCGATGGTACTCGAAGAATATTGCAAAATTGGAGACTCCTATTGGCATGAATAGTGAGAAGAGATTCTTGACCAATATGGGAGATGTGCATACCTGCTCCGTTGGCGGTGTAGACCTTGTCAGACCCATGATATGGCTCGTGGGTGTGGGGCTTCCCCATCTCGTTCGTCATGTGCTCCGTTGCCCCCGAGTCCATGTACCAATATGGTTCAACGGAGTAGGACTGAGTTTGTCCAAGGTTCGCCTGGGGCTTCGTAGGCGGCGTCGGACGATCGGCCATAGCCGCTTGGCGCGCATTATTACGCGCATCCTTGCCATCATTACCGAGACCGAGGAAACTTTTCTGAAAACGACGGTGACACTTGGAGGCCCAGTGCCCTTCAATACCACACAGCTGGCAGCGTCGACCCCCGCTGGAAGACAGCGTCGAAGGGGGGCCGGTTGGAGATGGGGTCGACGGTGCGGGCCCCTTGCCCGAGGCGGATGACAGGGCCCCCGGGGAGGGTCGGCTGCCCCTATAGACAGCATTCGCGGAGGAGCCCCCTCCACGGCCGCGGTTGGCGCGGCGCACCTCGACGCGCTGCTCGGTGAGGAGAAGGCGGGAGTATACCTCGTGTGCCATTATGGGCGCCGAGTTGCCCCGCTCATTCATGATCTCGGCCAAGCCATCGTACTCCTCGTCGAGGCCATTGACGATGAAGGAGTTAAACTCAGAGTCGGTGAGCGGCTGTCCAATGGACGCCAGCGTGTCAGCGAGGGCCTTGACCTTGTTGTAGTACTCTGTGGCGGTGGTGTCGACCTTCTCACACTCGTCTAGCCGACGACGGAGAGTGCTGGCACGGGCCTGCGACTGCCGGGGTTGTCCATGCCTCATGAGACGTCTTGGCAAAGACGATAAGCCCGACAACAGCCGGGGTGAGCGACCCCTGGATGGAGGAGAGGTTCGCCTAGTCCTGCCCTGTCCACACACGGTGCGCCGGATTATAAACCGGTCCGTTCACGCTGTCCACCAACGCAGGGGGCAAGGAAGTGCCGTCGACATAGCCGAGCAGGTAGTGACTCCCAAGGAGCGCAAGGACCTGCGCACGCTAGAAGATATAGTTATCCGGCGATAGCTTGACGGTGATGAGGTTGCCGAAGTGAAACGGCGGAGGCAGCGAGCCTGTCGAGAAGACTGCCGGAGGCGCGTATGCCATAGGGGCAAAGACGGGCGGCGCGGCCGTTGGTGCCGGGGAGAACCCACGTGCGGCGTGGGGTGAGACCCTGCAGGAGGCGCGGACGCCATGAGAGCAGGGTGCATCGGCGCGAGATCCCACGCAGAGGGCCCGATGGTCCAGGCCGCCGAGGAGGCCGCGGGCGCGAAGGCGAGCGGCGAGACGGCGGCGGCCGTGGAGGCGGGAGAGGAGGCGCTAGACGTGTGGACCGTCAGCGAGTGCCTCGGCGACGAAGAGGCCGGGAGATGGTTGGAAATGAAGGAGCCGACGCTCCCCATCCCGACCGGGGACGGCCAGATGGTGGCGGCGTCGATGGGGCGGGAGAAGAGGGCGGCGAGGGAGGTGGGCAGATAGCCTATGTTGGTGGAGCCGGAGGCGGCGGCGCTTGTCATGGCGGCGGCGGCGATCGGTGATGCGATCGGCGACGGCGGCGGGTGCGGCGGCGTGGCTAGGATTTGGTGGAGGTGGCGGAAACGTAGGACGTAACCAAGTCTGATACCATGTGAAACAACAGAATTGGGGAAACCAGCTCAACCCTCAAAGGGGTGGCCTATCACATATATATAAGGGTGTTTTACAATTGGTACAATACACGTATATAATTACAGAAGCTATACACAGTCTTACAGTCGAGAACGTCTAGCTCTATGGTAGTGCCTATGGCCACCTCAACTTTCCTTAGGCTTCGGAGGCGAGATGTCAGAGCTGTTCTCCCCGCCCAGCCGTGGCATGGCTTGCGCGGAGGACCCTGAGGCTCGGGAACACCTTGAATCACCTTTTTTCACATATCGTAGGCTATTTTCTTTCATTAGTTAGTTGTAGGCGTTTGATCAAACATTCCACCTAATAGCCATGCTCCGGGGTTCGCCAAGAAGAATCTAGTATCATCTATTTGGAAAAAGATTATGGGACAAAGGCTAGTTCAATTTTTTTAGGTGTGCCCACTCTCATGTTTTCTCATGTATCCGCCACAGCTTTCCCGTGGCTATGCCTGCCCACCACATATTTTTATTTTTCTCTGCGCCGCGTACAGCTTTTTGGGAGAGGGAGACGTCTAGACGGATCACTCCGCCTAAACCTTCCCACCCGTCCTTGCCTAGAGACGAAGAAAGACGCTTCCTCCTTAGGCCGTCCACCCCTCTCATCTGCTTCTCTCCTCTACTCTTAACTCTCTCTTCTCCTTCAACTTGTGAGCAACAAGCAGACGACGTTTTAAGTAGGTGTTGTTGTAAATATAGTGAGTGTAGAATTCACCCCCCCTCCCCCGGGTTGAGCTGTCATTTTCTTCTCCCAACCTTTTTCTTTCTTCTTCTTCTCAATTTCCAAAATTTACTACACATGGGCATAATTGTTTCTGAATTTTGTATCACCGATCTTTCATGTGTTAATTTATTGGTTAGAGAAATCATGTTTTTAGAGAAAAAAATAAAATTTTATTTAATTTTAACCTAGAAATATCCATTTATATTCTAATAATAAGATTAGGCCCAAGTGCTAACAAAACTTCACCAATTAATCGTATACCCACTGTTAGTGTATTGGAAGACTGAACATAAAAGAGAATAAGAGTGTGATCGAAAAATCGCATGCTCGCTCGCGATATCTAACGTGATATAGGTGACGAGACGAAGCTCACGTGCGATATAGGTGGCGAGGCGAAGCTCGCGTGTCCACCACATATTTTTATTTTTCTCTGCGCCGCATCTGCTAATTTAGGTCTAAGTAGTTACACCACATGCTTGGTCAACTTGCTAATGCAACCCTATCCTTTGACTCTAAAATATGATTGCTAGCTCGAGTTATCGCCAAACGTGCATGAACAACGTTGCATGATAAGGTTGTTGCATTATCGCCAAAGTCAACAAACCCAAAGCATGTGTCCATGACAACTCCCCAATGTTAAAGTCTTGCCATATCTCTCTAAAACAACCGGCGTCGCTATCATGCAGAAGGAATGACAATCTTGGAACCGATCGAATCACACATGTCCACGTATAATCATGCATGCACACGCTAAGCTCCTACGCTAAACAGCTCCATCTCACCGGGCTATAAATACAGTACTCTCCAAACTCGATATACTGCATCCCCAATCCCAAAGCACCACTACTCAAGCAAAAGCTGCAGCGACTCGTGTACACACGATGGCATCCAAGGTTTCTCTCGTGGTAGCCCTGACTCTCCTCTCCATTGTCGCGGTGCACGGCTGTGGACCGTATTGCCAGCCATCGGTTGAAGTGCCGCCGCCACCCGTCGCCGTTCTGCCGTCGCCGTACCTCCAGCCACCAGTTGTGGAGCCGATGCCACTCGTCGCCGTTCCGCCGCCGCCATACCTCCAGCCACCGGTTGTGGTGCCGTCGCCACCCATCGCCGTTCCGCCACTGCCGCACCATGGAGGAGGAGGGCACAACCACGGCGGGAAGTGCTCGATCGATGTGCTTAGACTGAGGGTGTGCGCCAACGTTCTCGGCGGTCTGCTCGGCCTCCTCAAGGTCGGAATTCCGGCCTACGATGAGTGTTGCCCGCTGCTGCGGGGGTTAGTCGACCTCGACGCCGCCATTTGCCTCTGCACCGCTGTCGAGGCCAATGTCCTCGGCATCGTCCACCTCAGCGTCCCTTTGGACATCACCCTTCTCCTCAACCACTGCGGCAAGACGTGCCCGTCCGATTTCACTTGCTCGGTCCAGCATTAACAGACATACTATTGCATGCACTCGGGCGCCCGATAAGATTTTATTTATTCCATACTTTGTTATTAATTTCATGACGCGTGGAATTGTTCCACTTCCACATTTGAGTTGATGTAACCAAGTTACTCTTAGTATACTTTATGCAAAAAAATATGTATTGCACATTTCGTATCCATCAATGAGTAAATTACTCTAGTTGTCAAATTTTAGTTTTTCTCAATAAGGGCGACGAGTGTACAAATCGATGCCTGCTTCCCCACCCACATCACCTCTTGTCGCATCCTACTTAAGCATAGGTTTGAAAACGGAACAGAAATAGACGGAAACATATGTTATTGTTCCACTGGACATCACCCTTCTCGTCAACCACTGCGGCAAGACGTGTCTGTCCGATTTCACTTGCTTAGTCCATCATTAACAGACATACACGGCCGCCGAATAAGATTTGATTTTTGAGTACTTTGTTGTTAATTTCATAAGGCATGGAATTGTTCCACTTTCACATTTAAATTGTTGTAACCGTGTTACTCCTAGTATTCTTTATGCAAACAAAAATGTACTCCATCCGTCTTGGTTTAAAGGACAAAATTTGCAAACCATGCAATCCTAAAATATTTAGACATAAAAGCATTTAATCTCTGTAATTACTCTGGTGTGAGAAGAACAAAATGATTGCATGCATATGTGTAAACAAATGTAAACGCTTTGATGGCTCTTCTTCTTCTTATGCATGTTTGTTTTTCTACTATAAAATGGATCAATTAGAGGACACCTAGGGCCCAGAGAATTGCAAATTATGTCCTTTAAACCGGGACGAAGAGAGTATCATACACTTCGTGTTCATTGATGAGTAAATGACTCTACTCGTCAAATTATAGTTTTTCTTGAAAAGGGCGATGGCGTACAACTCGACGCCTGCTGCCCCACCCACATCACACATTGTCTCGTTGTATACTCAAGCATGTTGTCATGCTTCTACGTCAAACGTTACACACAGATGCCGTAGTGATGCATATAAATATTCTTATTGTGCAGTTCAAATTATTCAGTATATAAAAATCTTGGATTATAAAAGATTAAGACATGTACCAACAATGTGAAAAAATATAGCATGAAGAAGCTATCCATTATGTACTCTACTAGTGTGCTGTTAGCCAATAGCCTAATAGTAGATATCCTAAGAAACCATCTGCAGCCGGTTCATCTAGTAGCCATATACTAATAGAAAACAGGCCATCCGTTTGCGCCTCCTCACAGCATTAGTCCCGATTGCGCCACGAACCGGGACTAATGCTGGCACGCGTCCCCGCTGGTCCATCGGAAGAAGATAGGCCCACAGTTGAATCCAACGTGTAGCAAAGTAAATAACTGCAAAAAAAAAATGTATTCTTTTTCATGTTAAACACAACTTTATTTCTACATGTCTAAATGGACAACACAAAGCTGAAAATACGTATCCAACCTTTATTCCTCCTATCAATTCTATTTAACCATCTACCAAACATATTAATAATATTGGTCAGAGGTATATTATATGTGAAATAGATCATGCAACATGCAAAAGTACAAGTAAGAAATACGTGTTTATGTTCTCCATTGAGTCACAGGAGAAACATATTTGATAGATAAAATTATTATAAAATCTGTATAATTTTTTAAAATGTCAAGAAGATCCGAAACAAAATTTTCCTGTACACCCAGATATTCTATGTTCATACACATGGTTTCAGAAAGAAATAACATTTTATGTGGTTTTCGCAAAAAGACAAAAAAAAGTCCCTGAATAGTCATGTTTGAGCATCAAATAGTCTTATTTACATGGGACACACGAAAATTGTTCTTTTCCCCTAAAAACTTGTGTGCTAACATAAAATGTCTGGATGTACATGCGGATATTTGTTTCTGCATTTTTTGACATTTTGAAATGTGTTTCCAAACAATAGGTTCATATGCACAGTGTGGAAAATTGGATTCTTGCACTTTTGGCATCCATATTCTAATTTCTCTTAGCTGGATTATCCTTTTAACAAAACTTTATTATTAAGTAACCACATAAAAAATTATTGGGAGGAATTTTTAACTTCCACAAGTATTTATATAAGAACCTAGTATGACCATTCAATAAATTTAAATACATACACTTTATAGTAAAAAATAACACATGTGGCTGTAAATTTTGAAATTATACCATCAGTACTCTCTAACACAAAATTTAACTATTTGTTCCATTGATTGTCGGTTAAAGCCCTTCTAAAACCAGCATTTAGTGTGGTTTGTGAAAGAACATCCTTTATTGTCCCAGACAGATACAGGTTTATTGTTACTATCCATGAAGGGAGTTTCTACAAGCCCTTCCTATTGTTTGAGATTGTTGCAACCGAGGTTGCTTTTGTCTCTCCCAAACCAAAGTCTTCGATGGATATCATCTATCCTTTATCAAGCTTGACTGCGGTGTAGTATTGAATGTGCATCCAGCTCTATTTCATGGGACGGATGATGGACATATAGTCGAAGTGTTCGTTCATACCCTATATAATAAACTAGGTTTATCGTGGCTTTATTTGTTCAAAGCAACAGTTATTTTGTTGATATGTTTCTATGTTGTAACATATGTCAGCCACAGTTGTTACCCACTTATGTAATACCCATAAGGTTGTTTGTAGCCTCCCCAATTCACCTATTTTGTTGCTTTTGACACGCCAGGTTATACTAATCTGTTGTAATTTCCTTCTGGTTCCAGTAATTATGTTTAGATGTTATCTTTGTTTTGTCTTAGCTTATTATTTGATGTTTTATGAAATGTTTGTCGATGCAAAAAATGAGGCGCACATATAACTCTAGTAAGATCAATAACGTAAGGTGTTGTTGCATCCCGTGAAAGCGATGCAAAGGAGACGCACACCATAAAACATACTCCCTCCATCCCAAAATAGATGTCTCAGATTTGTTAAAATTTGGATGAATCTAGACATTATTTAGCATATAGATTCATCCAAATTTTTAAAAACTTAAGACATCTATTTTAGGACGGAGGGAGTACATGCATACAACTTTGGAAGCTATTGCGATTATGGTAGAGCGAGCGAAACATGGTGGTTTTATTAAAGATTTGATAATGGATTTCATCTGTGATGTACTTATCATCTTGCAGTTTGCAGATGATAGAGTCTTCTTAATTGAGGATTATTTTAGGAGTGCTAAGAATTTGAAGTTTTTTTTTTGCTTTTTATGTTCGAATAAATGTGGACTTTAACATTGAAGGATTAATAATGGACCTAAAAAAATTAACATTGACAAAATTTATCTTTACTGTTTTGGTGAGACTGGGGAGAAAAATGAACATCATAGTTCGATTTTTGTCGATGGCCTTTTTTACCGGTCGTCATGTTTCATAAATATATGCCGACGACCCCATTAAATAGCGCTAGGCATGCAGGAAGGCTATCAACAGCATGCCATTTTTTCCGTAGTGACTGTTATCAGCTTCAGTTTGAAAATTGTAAACATTTTTTTGCGAGGAAAAAAATAAATGTTGCCCCAATAATATATATACGAATGGAGGTAATAATATAATCCATGGTATCGACTTACCTTCCGGTGGCTGTGCCGCCCACCACATATTTTTCTTTTTCTCTGCGACGCCACATGCTTGGTCAACTTGCTAATGTAATCATGTCCTTTCACTCTAAAATATGATAACATTGCATGATCAGGTTCTTGCACTGTTCATTGCTCCGTTAACATGGGATTGCTAGCTCATCTTGTTGCATTATCGATCGCCAAAATTAACAACTCCCCCATGCTAGCTCATCTTGTTACATTTTTTTCCTTTTCAAAAACACTCACTCATGCTAAAATCTTGTCATATCTCTCTAAAGCAACAGGCGCATCATGCACGAATCACACATTGCCACGTATGATATGTAAGCTCCTACGCCAAACAGCTCCATCTAACCGGGCTATAAATACAGCACTCTCCAAGCTCGATCAAAGCACCACTAGTCAAGCATCACGATGGCATCCAAGGTTGCGCTCGTCGTTGCCCTGAGCCTCCTCTCCACCGTCGCGGTGCACGGCTACGGACAATATTGCCAGCCACCGGTTGTGGTGCCGATTCCACCGGTTGTTGTTCTGCCGCCACCGTACCTCCAACCACCGGTTATGGTGCCGACGCCTCCCGTCGACGTTCCGCCGCCGCCGTACTTCCAGCCACCAGTGGTGGTGCCGACGCCATCTGTTACCGTTCCGCCGTTGTCGTACCATGGAGAAGGAGGGCACAACCACAGCGGGCAGTGCTCCATCGATGTGCTCAGAATGAGGGTGTGCGCCAACATTCTTGGTGGGCTGCTGGGCCTCCTCAAGGTCGGGATTCCGGCCTATGACGAGTGTTGCCCCCTGCTGCGGGGGTTGGTCGACCTCGCCGCCGCCGTCTGCCTCTACACCGCCGTCGAGGCCAGCGTCCTCGGCATCTCCAGCTCAGCGTCCCGGTGGACATCACCCTCTTGCTCAACCACTGCGGCAAAAGATGCCCATCCGACTTTACTTGCTCAGCCCATTAACAGACATATCCTTGCAACAAGATTTGATTTATTCCGTACTTTGTTGTTAATTTCATGAGGTGTAGAATTGTTCCACTTCCACATTTGAATTTCTGTAACCAAGTTACTCATAGTATTATTTATGGCAAAAAAAAGTCATGTATTGTACACTTCATATTCATCAATGAGTAAATTACTCTAGTTGTCGAATTTTTGTTTTTCTTGGAAAGGGGGATGGCGAACAACTCGATGCCTGCTGCCCCACCAACATCACCCATATACTTTTTTCTAAACATACTCAATCGTGTTGCGATGGGAGGAGGTTGTTTTCGAAATGACTCAGCTCGTACCCTTCCGGACGGTAAAGAAGAGAAGGAGCGCTCTGACCCCCACATGTCAAGTTTCACCTGAAGAGGTCTCTCCCACAACTCGGGACACCCCCTTACTGCCTGATGATTTCGGTTCTAGATAGTTGGCGTTGTCTGTGGAAAGCGGGCACTTAGATTGGTCTTGAAAGACCGCTTGAGTATATCCTTCCGTTACACAAATCCAAGAAATACGAGTGCTAGCCACCCAAGCTGACATGGTTATACCCTACGGGTACGTGACTTCAGCATACCTGGTCCAGCCCAAGGAAGGACCACAGCAGATATACACTGGCCCATGAAGATTTTCGGGTGGCCAAGGCCCCTGACGCCTTCGGATCCTTGGAGAGCAAGACTAGCGGAGATAGGAAATTCAAAGAGGTAAAACCCTAGAACTTGTAACCGACTAGGACTATGCCCGGGACCTGCCTAAGTCTATATAAAGGCCAGGAGGGCACGTCCTAGAGCAATCGACTCATACTCTCGCACACGCATCCACGCCAGATCGAATCTCCGCACCCTGTAACCTTCGGTTCCGCCGTAATCAAGAGCAGACAAGCAGGAGTAGGGTTTTCCCTCCGGGGGCCTGAACCTGGGTAAATCTCGTGTCCCCTGGTTGCTTGTCTGTTAACCGTGCCACGATCTCCAGCATCCCCATCTTCTCCAAAACCCAAGTCCATAACAATGGGCATTGACGAGATTAAACCTCGTCAATTGGCGCCATCTGTGGGAGTAGGGGCTGCTGATTGTGCGATCGTGACGGTCCCGACCCGATCGATCTACAACTCCGCGGCGACGGAGAATCACCTCCTCTTCGGCGCTTTCGACTTCACCGCCCACTCGCCGGCCACCATGAAGGATTTCGAGCCCGTAGGCGACGGACTCGAAATTTTGTTCGGAAGCTTCTGCTTCCAGGTGGGACAAACTGGCACCCTCCGCCTCCCTGAGTGGGTGCCCGTGCCGTCAATCAGGCCCGCCTCATGGGCTCCACACCCTGTGCAACGCACGTCACCATCAACAGATGAGTTTTACGACAGCAGCAGCTGTAACTCCGATCTATGTGATCCACCTTCGGATGAAGGAACCTACGGTTCCAGATCCGAAAGCTGCGGCAGCAGCCGACCAATCTGCGAGCGCTATCTATGCGCCGCAGTCATCCAAACCGACGAGGAAACACCTAACCCGCCGCCCAACCGAAACGGCGGAAACGGCGAAAACAGAAGAAGCCAGTCCCCCCCACCCAACGGGGAAAATAACGGCCACGTCATCCAACTTAGCAAAGAAGGATGGGTCCAGGCGCGCCGTGCCGTCGCAGGCGACATCGTCTTACCTGCAGACGCCTCACGTGAACTACTGATGGCATACCACTATCTCCTTATCGAGGAGCACAAGAAACAAGTCAAGATGCAGGAGACGCTCGACAAACGCAAGCAAGCAGCCTCCGAGTCCAGCGCGCGACGAGCTGCGCTCTCCGCCATGGCACCCGGCTCTAGCACAAACGGAAACCAGGGAAACAAGCACCGCTCTCGGGTGGAAAACATGGATCCCATGGAGCGGCGTGACGTGACCCGAACTCTCCACACATCGTTCATGGATATGGATGCCGTCGGCAACATCATCCCGAAGACGCCACAAGCTGCGATCATGGCAGCCACTGCGTACCTCGCAGCCCACCCACCTCCGGAGGGGGACCCGAAAAGGGCCATGCATAGGTCCGCACTCACCGGACTAGGACTAATCGGAGCTGTGCTCCACGAAGACGCTCCTGCGGAGCCGAAGAAGAAAGCTCCGGCCAGGCGCGACCGGAGCCCCACCCCCTCATCCGAAGAGGAAGAGGAGCACGATCTTCCTCAAAGGAAGAAGAGCTCGCACCGCCATAAACGCGACTACGACGCCAGAGACAAGCTTACACAGCGCAAGATCGACAAAGCACGCGCCAAACGCGCATGCTCGTCTGAATCTGAGATGGATGAAGACGAAGGAGAACTCTGCGGGGCTCGATGCTTCAGCAGATCTGTTCGGCGAACACAGATGCCACGCAACTTCAAGCTTCCTTCGGATACTCCGAAGTTCAACGGCACGCAAGATCCAAAATCCTGGCTCAGTGACCATCTGTCATCCGTCAAACTTCACGGAGGCAACAAAGAAACCGCCATGCAATGCCTTCAGCTGCAGCTGACAGGCGCGGCGCGAGTCTGGCTCAGCAGCCTATCATCAGGATCCATCCGAAGCTGGGAGGAGCTTGCTTACAGCTTCATCCGAAATTTCAAAGGCACCAACAAGAGGCCCGCCTCAATCGAAGAGTTGCGAGCCTGCACTTAAAGAACGGGTGAATCTATTCGCTCGTACATACTACGCTGGTCTACAACCAAGAACTCCGCAGCACACATCTCCGAAGAGAGGGCCATCGACGCCTTCAGGGACGGCGTCAAGCGCCAAGACTTCAAGGAGGAACTTGGGCGTGTAAAGCCCAAGACACTTGACCACCTCATGGAAATCACCAACAGTTGGGCAGACGGCAAAGACTGCATCCAGCGAGCGCAATCAGATGAAGAGGACGACTACGGCCGAAGACGTGAACGCCACAGCAAGAGGAGATCGCGCGTCTACGAGGACCGTGACGGACCCGACATGGTCGCGGCCGGCTACGCCGACCGCCGTAACGACAACAGCCGCAACAGCGGAGGATACCGCGGCGGAAACTTCCGCGACAACGGACGACCAACGCAGTCGTGGCAACGCCGCGACCGCGACAATGGACCCTCAGCATTCGACAAACTTTCGGGTCCATGCACCATCCACTTCTACATCGACAAACATGATGGCAAAAAGAAAGCCAGCCACATGCTCAAGGACTGCCGCGAGTTCCAGAAACTCAGCGAAGGCATGGTGCAGATGAGGCAACAAGCCCCAATCCCTGCGTTTGGAAACGCACCTGCGCCAGGTGAAATAGCACACGGAGCTCCTCCACCGCCACCTATTGGAGGCCCAAATCAACCAGTCGCACCAGCGCAAAACAACGCCGGGGTCGGATACCCCCCACCAAAGGGAGCACTAAATATGATCCAGAAGGGACGCCCCACAAACAGGGTGCAGAAGAAAATCACCCGACAAATCAACTTGGCCGTGGCAACTCTGCCTGCAATCCCTGAGTACCTCAGCGGATCGGAGTCCTGCATCACATTCACTCGCGTGGATCACCCTTTCTAGATCCCTCGCCCAGGTCATGCTGCCCTGGTGCTGGAGGCACAGATTGGAGACTTCGAGATGAGTCGCGTCTTCATGGACGGCGGCAGCGGCATCAATCTAATGTTCGCAAGAACTCTAGCAGCTATGCGAATCCCGCAATGCAGCTTGGAACAATCAGACACAACGTTCCATGGCATTGTCCCAGGAAAGGGCATATTCCCCCTGGGCAAAATAGGGCTCGACGTCATCTTCGGGAAGCCGGACAACTTTCGGCAGGAGCGCCTAGAATTCGAAGTGGTGGACTGGCCGCAGTGCGTACTCAGACAGCAAGTCAATGAGCTTGGGCCCATATCGTCTGCAGCGAGCGGAGTAGGCAGCGAAGGCTACCTCGGATCCATCCACAGTCGTCGGCATCCGAGAAGTGATCTGGGGCAAGTCCAGCTCCGCTCCAGCCGCCAAGGCCATCGCCAGCCCGACGGACGCGCCGATGCCCTTCTGCTTGCGCTTGTACGCCGCAGGCGCTTCGGCTAACAGAGCCTCTGCCAGGGCATCCACATCATCAAGGTCTGCGCCCTTCGGGAAAAGCTCCTGGTAGAAGCGACCAAGGACCTCTTTCGCCTTGGCAAGGGAGTTGACGACGGTGCCGCAGCGGTCTTCGACCGCCCCAGTGGCATCATCTAGAGCGCTCCCGTGCTCCAGGGCACCGCGGTCGAACTCGATGCCTGCGGCATCTGAGACGAAAACGAAGAAAAGCATGAAGAAAGGCAGCATAGAAGAAGACCCGTAGAAAAAGAAACAAGTACAAAAACTAGCACTCACCCAAAATGGCCTTGGCAGCAGCCATGAGCTTCGCCGCCACCCCTCTTTCACGAGCAGCCGCAACGGTGGCCAGCTGCTCCTCACGATCTGCGGCCTCCTGCTGCAGACGCTCCTTCGCTTCAGCTGCCTTCGTCAGCTCTAGCTCAAGGCGCTCTTTCGCACCGACGGCGGCTTCGGCTTTCTGCTCCGATTGACCAAGGATCTTTTTAAGAGCGTCGACCTCACGGAGAGAGTCGTTATGCTCCTCTGCATTTAAGACAAGCAAGTGTCAAAGAACAGGACCAGGATAAACAAAGAGAGGTATTAAAAGGCAGACGGATACCTTGAAGTTGCCGAAGTTTCGCCTCCAGTGCCAGGCGCTCCCCCACCAGCCGCTTGGCCTCCTGTACAAAAGGCTGCAGAAAAAGGAAATAGCAGTAAGAAAAGGACTTGGGGGCCACGAAGACATCAGCACACGAAGACACTCGGGGGCTTCCCCCGTGACATGAAGCAGAAAACTTACATGCTCCGACGACGACCCCGAAGCCCCGCCTGTGAAATTTTGAGGCGCAACCACCAGCACCTCCCGCACAGGAGGATCTGGAGCGGCGCCACCCGAAGTCGCCACCGTCTGAGGAGGAGGCGATGCAATGTTCGACTCCCCCATCATCTCCCGCGCACCATCACTAGAGTCATGGGAGGATTGCCTGCATACGAACCAATCAACACAGGTGCAAAAATCATGAAGGAAAAAGGACAATAGTACAACAAGAAAACTTACGAGCCCAATGCGCTCAGGTCGAAGATAGGAGAAGCCCTTCGGGCCCTCTTCTCCTCTTTCTTCTCTTCCTTCTTCTCCTCCTTCTTTTCTTCCTTCTTCCGCTTTGCCGGCGGGTGCGGCGCAACAGCCCGCACAGGAATGGCAGGAAGGGGAGAGGAAGAACCTCCATGACCATCACTATGGCGCTCAAGGCCCAGAGGATTTCTGGGAGTCGGAGGAGTCGAGGCATCCGAAGACTCGCTGGAGCTCCGTGATCGCTTGCGCGTATGGTCCTCACTCGACTCGTCGGCATCCTCCGCCGGAGATCGCGCCGACGGCAGCTCGGACACGGACTCAACCACTTCATTATCCGGGGCATTCGGATACTTTTCGGGCAATGGTGGCACCATGCCCGGTACTTTGAAGCTCTGCAAAAACATAAGGAACTTTGTTAGCAAACAAAGGAACTAAATACACAGCCGACAAAAGCACTGCGTGCACAAATCTACACCTGCGGTACGGCCAATGCCGAAGAAAAAGGAGGAGTTAGTGACTTTCCCGGAATTTCTTCTCCGGCCTTGAACTTCAGTAGCGCGCGAAGATCCCTGTCAAGATCCCCTCGGACATTTTCTCAGCCGAAACCCTCGTCGGATCACGGCGCCCAGAATAAAGAAACATCGGATACGCCCTCGCTTCGAGAGGCTGCACCCGACGCTCAAGAAAAGTCCGGATGATGTCCACGCCGTTCACCTCTTTCTCCGGAATCAGCTGGAGATCCTCCACCCGACGGTAAAGGGCCTCTATCTCCTCCATCTCACCATCCAAGATTTGGTTTTTCCAAGATCTTTTTCGTTCAATCATCTGGGAGGGGTCAAAAGGAACAAGACCAAAATCTTGCCCGGGCACTACGGAGTCGCGGATATAAAACCATCGCCTCCGCCAGTACTGGACAGATTCGGACATGGAAAAGGAAAAGAATTGCAGATTGGGACTGAGGGAGATGATGAAACCCCCAATGGGATACACACCATCCGAACCAGATTGCCTCTTCACGGAATAAAGCTTCTGGAAGAGGCCAAAGTGTGGCTCAATGCCAAGCCAACACTCGCAAAATGTGATAAAGCACGCAACATGGAGAAGAGAATTGGGAGACAGATGATGAAGCTGAATCCCAGAGAAGAAGAGCAGTCCACGGAGGAAGTCATGGACCAGAAAAGAAAACCCGCGCACAACGAAGGCAAGAAACATAACCCGGTACCCAGATGGGGGACGGGGGATTACCTCATTGCCGGGGAGTTTGACGGCCTCCCTATCCTGCGGGATGAGGCTCCGCTCGCGCAGCTTGCGGAGATCACTCTCCCGCATCTCTGACCGCCGCCAGCCACCATCGGTGACGCGAGCAGCGGTGGTGCCCTTCTTGCCTCCGGCGGCGCTGGTCCCAACTGCAGATGAGGACTTCTTTGCTTTCCGCATTGCGCTACGACGGTGGTGGCGATGACAACGCAGAAAGAACGAAGGAAATGTGGAAGGAAATCTAAGCGCGCAGCAAGAATCGCTCAAGAACAAGGAGGCAGTGAACACAAGAACTGGTGCGGTGAAAACAAACCACGATTTCACCCAAGGATTATAACAGCAAAGACGACGCACGACAGCCGTCCATCGGGAAGACCTAACGCCAACGGTAGATCTGGCCGTACACGTGTCAGCATCACAACAAACCGTCGTTACCACGCCGTCCACTACGCGCGGAAATCGAGGAGACGCCGTAATTATCTCCACGACGCGCGTGACCGGTCAATTCAAAGTCAGCAAGTAGGACCCACGCTTCGTCCAGTCAAGTCATCTCTAGCGTAGCAGACGTTTGAGGTCATCAATCGTCAGCACTGATGTCATCAAAAGCTATACTAGCACCAACTTCGGCTACACAGCTAAGAGTATTCACTCGAATCTTCGATTCGATTAAATACTCGGGGGCTACTCCTATCAGGAGTGCTGGCCACGCACCCGATAGACAAATGAGGACAAATTACTTCTCTGAGTCCTACGTCGAGTTTACGACTCCACTACGGACTCGGGGGCTACTCCCATAGGGAGGACGGATTTAAGCATCCGAAAATTTTCGAGTCCTGCGGACTTAACGACTGAAACAAGGCTTGAACTAAAGTCTCCGTTCGAGTCTACGACTCGAACAGACACTTGGAGGCTACTCCCATAGGGAGCGCTGGTCGCGCACCCTATGAAATCTTCGACTGCGATCTTCCGGATCAGCACGCAAAAACTTTTTGGCAACTTTGCCCCAACAAAACGACCGAGTGAGCGACAACCTCCTAGGCCACCCGAAGCACCTCCGAGGTGATAAATGTTTGGATGCTGCGTCTGCGACACAAAGATAAGACCTGCAGATATCATCTGATGGCCTGGCAACGCACCTGACTACGCTCTGCTAGTATGAATCCGTACCAGCAGGTACGATGAAAAATCCCGACGGACGCGTTGGGTACACTTATTAAAATCACTAGAATTCCACTCCTGTAAGTCCTCTGCGGCCTGAGTCGAATTACGCTAGCATATGTTCCAGGTCCGGGTTGAGGGACTCGAACCTGAAGAAGATCGTGTCGTTTCGTCCTAAGACAGTTAACTGACCCCGATCCGTCGGGTGAGTCAGGCACACGCATCAACAATCCCTACGCACATATACTATTAATATATAGTTGCACCCGAAGGATGGAAGAGTCCTCAGCCGAATCTACGATTCGACTGATCACTCGGGGGCTACTGACATGGTTATACCCTACGGATACGTGACTTCAGCATACCTGGTCCAGCCCAAGGAAGGCCCACAGCAGATATACTCTGGCCCATGAAGATTTTCGGGTGGCCAAGGCCCCTAACGCCTTCGGATCCTTGGAGAGCAAGACTAGCGGAGATAGGAAATTCAAAGGGGTAAAACCCTAGAACTTGTAACCGACTAGGACTATGCCCGGGACCTGCCGAAGTCTATATAAAGGCCAGGAGGGCACGTCCTAGAGCAATCGACTCATACTCTCGCACACGCATCCACGCCAGATCGAATCTGCGCACCCTGTAACCTTCGGTTCCGCCGTAATCAAGAGCAGACAAGCAGGAGTAGGGTTTTCCCTCCGGGGGCCTGAACCTGGGTAAATCTCGTGTCCCCTGGTTGCTTGTCTGTTAACCGTGCCACGATCTCCAGCATCCCCATCTTCTCCAAAACCCAAGTCCATAACAATGGGCATTGACGAGATTAAACCTCGTCACAAGCCCTCAACTACATGGCACCAAATAAGGCCGTCAACTCCACTCCGACATGGCTACTCATGTCACATGCTGGAGTCCTGCAAGCCACATAGGAATAAGGCGGCAGGGATCCCGCCCACCCGCCCGGAATACCATCATGGGGGGCTTATCAAGGCGTGGTAGGCTTCTATGGCGGCTCACCAGGTGCCGAAATAAGAAGGCATGACAGTCCTTCGCCCCGACATGAAGCAAGGGACCGAAACCGTCACCCGACACTTGACATAAGATCATCTCCACCCACGTTCCCACGAGAGCGTTCCCAGGGCGATTTTTTTCATTCGGACGACGATATTTTACAGTCGTGTTCCCAGGATACCGAATTGCGTCGAATTTGGCCAAACTTTCATCCGGTCTTCCCAGGACGAACCCAAGGCACTGGGAACCGCCTGGGAACACCAGACCCAGCGATAAACGAGTGGGCGAACCCTATCGGCGAGACAACCCCATTCCCCACCGCGACTCGGCTCTCCCGAGGCAGAGAGCTTTCCCCCAGCTTCCCCCGCCGCCATGTCGTCGTCGACGAAGCCCACCACACCAAGACGAAACCACACCTGTAGATAGGTCCGCTGCCGTCGCCGCATCCTTTCACCTCGGCACAAGCCTCGCTTCACCGTTCTGCCTTCGCCACAACTCGGATTCATACCAAGCTCTTGTCACCTTGCCCACGAAGTGTTCAGCGTGTTGCCTGTTTGGCCATGGACTCCGACGAGGAGGAGATGTTTTCCCTATTGTTGGAGAAAGAGACCCGTGTAGTCGCCGAAGATATAGAGCACATGCAGATCCTCACCTCTCTCGCCAGGTTGTACATGCAGATTGCAGCACCATGATACGTCCAAAATATATCTACTTTTCCGAATACTTTTGCTATTGTTTATCCTCTAAACTTGTGTGATTTGGATACAACTAACACGGACTGACACTGTTTTTAGCAGAATTACCTTGGTGTCTAGTTTTTGTGTAGAAAATCAACTATCAGGAAAAATTCTGGAAAATATGCCAAAAATCATATTTCACCGGAAGACTCACGGAGCCAGAACACGAGGCGAAGTGGGGTCTGAGGGGCCCACAGCCCTGCCACGCGGGCTAGGCCTGGCCGCGCCTAGAGGGTGTGTGTCCATGTTAGGCACCCCCTTGGCCTCCCTCTTCGCCTATAAGCTGTCTTCTGACCTAAAAACTCAGGGGGTTCGACGTTTTTCCAAAAAAGAGTTCCGATGTGCCGCTACCACCAGAAACCGCGATTCGGAACCAGAAAATCCGTTCTGGCACCCTGCCAGGACGGGGAATTTCGAGAGGATCATCGCCATCATAATCACCAACGCCTCTCCATCAACAATCCATGTTCCCCTCATCCATGAGTGAGTAATCCCCATTGTAGGCTATGGGGATGGTAGGGATTGGATGAGTTCTATCATGTAATCGAATAAGATTGTTAGGGCATGGTGCCTAGTATCTCTATTAGTGTTATTTGACTTTGTTGCAACTTGTTGTGCTTAATGCTTGTCACTAGGGATTGAGTGCCATGATCTCAGATCTGAACTTATTATTGATTCATGATGATAGTATTGTTTGTGATCTTATGTGCAAGTTGTGTACACATATCATTGTCCGGATCCAAAGGCCCTGAAGTGACATAAATTGGGACAGCCGGAGGGGATGGCTGTGATGTGAGGATCACATGTGTTCACGAAGTGTTAATGCTTTGCTCTGGTGCTCTATTAAAAGGAGTACCTTAATTGCCAGTAGTTCCTTTGAGGCCCCGCTGCAACGGGCTAGCAGGACAAAATATGTTGTGCAAGTTCTCATTGCGAGAACGCATGACTATATATGGAGCACATGCCTATGATTGTTTAGTACTTGGATGCTTTATCTTATTTATTTGCAATTTCCTTGCCCTAGATCTTGAAGTTACATTTTAGACTTGTCCATGCAACGCCCGTCCATCCATCCCTATGCCTACCGTACTCATATCCTATTGTTTGCTACTACTGTTACTACTGCTCTTGTTTTACTGCTGCTGTTACTTTGCTATTGCTACTACAAAACTGTTGCTACTGATAAACTCCTGTGAGAAAGACTATTTCTAGGTGCAGCTGAATTGACAACTTAGTTGTTAAGGCTTATAAGTATTCTTTGGCTCCCCTTGTGTCGAATCAATAAATTGGGTAATACTACCATCGAAGACTGTTGCGATCCCCTATACTTGTGGGTCATCAAGACTATTTTCTGGCGCCGTTGCCGGGGAGCATAGCTTTATTTGTAAGTTCACTTGGATCTATTACTGTTCACTGCTACTTCTTTCATCATGGGGAAGTCTCGTGATGGAAAGTTTCCTATTTTACCATCCACTACAAAAAGAGGTACAGTTCTAAACACCTCTGCTGCTCTTGATTCACCGTCTGTTATAAGTAAGCTTGTTACACCACCACCACATACACATTCTACACACACTGCTACTACTGCTGAATCTAAAATTGCTTCTGATACTCATGATGTTACTTCTACTGTGTTTGATGCAAGTGGTTCATTAGGTCCTTTGCTAGATGCTACTATTGCTAGAATTAGTTTGGGAAACACTGAAACTCGTAGTGAAGACACTGTTACACCTGTTAGATCACCTGGGTCTAGAGAGAGATATGATATTAGTGATGGTTACATTGAAATGACTGATGAATTTATTGAAGAGTACCAAAACAAACATGGTGCTAGTGCTATTAGGAGTCTCCTTGAGAGACGTACCATTATTACTAAACCATCTTCTGATGCTAAGTTTGACACTTCTCCCATAGATAATAAAGATGAAGATTATGATTTCTCTCTTGATTTATCCTATATAGACATTGTTGAGAAAGAACCTTTTTGTGGGACTGAAAATGAGAGTGTTGTAGCTCATATGAATGAGCTTTCCACTATGAGTGCCTTATTCTCTGATGATTTTAAGATGCGCAAGTACTTTGTTACAAAGATCTTCCCTTTTTCACAAAAAGGAGAAGCTAAAGCTTGGTTTAATAGATTACCTCCTAGATCCATTGATACACTTGATTGTTTGATTGCTTCTTTCTTCTAGAAATATTTTCCTCCAAGTGCTAGACATGCCGCTGATGCAGCACTGAGTTGATGTAGGAGTGCTTCGTTGGGAACCCCAAGAGCAAGGTGTGAAGCAGCATAGCAGCAAGTTTTCCCTCAGTAAGAAACCGAGGTTATCGAACCAGTAGGAGGAATGAAACGTCACACAGGTGTTGCAAGCAACACAGAGACCTGCACAACACAAACTCAAGAATTTGCCCCAACGAATCAATGAGGTTGTTAAGCTCACCGGTTTGTTGTAACAAAGGATTAAACATATGGTGTGGAAGGTAATGGTTTGCAACAAGTAAACAGTAACTGTGGAAGATGTATCAATGGTAAAGATTTGACTGGGTCCATAGTTCACTAGAGGTGCTCTCCTTAGATAAACAACATGGCATGAAGGGTAAACAAATTACAGCGGGGCAATTGATAGGAACTGAGCAAGGCATAACAATGCAATTACTAGTTAGAAAGATCCTATGAGGCTGATTGGGCAATACAACAATATACATAGACCGCCATCCAACTGCATCTATGACTACTAGTCCACCTTCAGGTTATCATCCAAACCCGCTCCAGTATTAAGTTGCAAGCAACGGACAACTGCTTTAAGCAAAGTGTGTAAGGTAAATAGTCCACATGTTCCATGAACAAGAGACCGTTGTTTTCTCCCTAGTAGCAACAACACATCTACAACCGAAGAGATTATTGTCACTTCCCTTGGAAACTAGAGGCATCATAAATACCCCCTCTTGGAGTCACTAGCAACTACTTGGCCAAGATAGATACTAACAATGGAGAGCATGCAAGATCACAAACAACACAGACATGATAGAATCATAAAGATAAAACCATTAATCAAACCAACATAATAATCTCAATATCCATCGAATCCCCGTAAACACAACATGCATGATTACAAATAGATTAGATGTTGATCATGAACGGAGCTCACAAGATCTATACATGAAAGCACAAGGAGGAGATACAACCATCTAGCTACTACATGGACCCATAGTCCAAGGTGGAACTACTCATGCATCATACCGGAGAGAAAGCCTCCGGGATGATCTCCCCTCCGGCAGGGTGCCGGGAAGAATTTCAGATCCCCCCGATCTAGGGACGATGGTGGAGGCGTCTACAGACAGTTTCGTGGACTTCTGATCGGGCACTCAGGGTTTCTACATAGGGGGCTTCTTATAGGCGAAGGTGGAGAACGAGGAGGCGGCCAGGGCCACCAAAACCTAGCCAGGCGCGGGGTGGGGCCCACCCGTGCCTGGGGTGGGTCTGGCCCCCCTGGCTGGCCTCCCGGGCTCTCCTTTGGACTTCTTGTTCCCCACGGAAAGTAATTGACTTTGTCCTTTGTCCCGTCCAATTTCGAGAATATTTCTTTACTAACTTTTCTGAAACCAAAAACAGCAGAAAACAGGCATCTGTCACTATTGCAACTTGTTAATAGGCTAGTACCAGAAAACATGTAAAAAGCACCTCAAAGTGTGGACAAGTAAAGCAAAGTAGATACAAAACAAGCATGGAGCATCAAAAATTATAGATACGTTTCCAACGTATCAGCATCCCCAAGCTTTACTCCTGCTCGTCCTCGAGTAGGTAAGTGATAAAAGAATAATTTTTGAGGTGACATGCACCCTCACAGTAAAGATCCAACCATTTGCAAGCATTGAAAGCTGGGATCAAAGAACTCTAAACATGTGCATGAAAGATGGAGTTCTAACAATAGGACATAGTAACTATGCATGCAACATGGCAAGCTACGAACAAAGATCATGAATAACATGCATTGAAAAACATTTGTTTGTTTCACATGCAGAAAACATAGCATAGTGGCAATCAGCTTGTCCCTCATAGAGTAGCAATATAAATGCATAGGACACCTGGAAAGTTCACAAGGGTGACTAGAAACAAGTAGCACAAGAACAAGTAATAACACAATATGCATCAATTAATAAGCTTTGGAACACTGCACACAGAATGACAACTACGCTCTCTTAATGGTGCCTAAAGGTAGAAGGTGGAGACTCAATAATGGTGGAAGAAAGGCCTTTTTGTAAAGGAAGCAGGGATTACAAGTTTCAAAACGAGCTTCTAAAAATTATGGTACTTGTTATCTTTCAGGCCTCATTGCCCCTATCATAAGCATCTTGAAGTGGTTAAGGTTAAAGTGGCAAAGAGAGAGTATATGCTTGACGAATTATAAGTTGGCAATCGCATGCCCCTTGAATACGAGGGCCACACCTCATGCACACTCAACTTTGGTTCCAGGTAAGTTCTTGTCACTGTAAGTATTTGCATATCATTGAGAACCGCCAACGGGGTACCCCTTGCACATGGTACAGGAGATTTCCCATAACCAAAATGACAAGGCATGCAGACAATGAGCATCTAAACAATCTTTTTATTTACCATATGCATAGATTTTTATTGAGGATGCTTCATAGATAGCTCATTATGGTGATGTTGCAAGTTTCCACCATGATTAGGCATGGCTTAGGCTAGCGGCCCAGGCGTTTCTCTAACACAGAATACAAACTCCATGGACTTATAAGTCCCATCTTTATTTCACACCGGTGACATCCATAGACAAAAGAACATGATATCAACTGAGTACAACAAGGTACAAGTGCAATGTTGAAAACGTTCCCCGTGACAGCACGGTTCTGCTAATTCCAACTTATAAGTGCAAGCATATACAATAAAGTTGTCACAATGGTTCAAGTTTATTAGGGGCAAAGAATCAAATGTGATATCAAGTTTGTGAGGGCTTTAATCACTAAGTTTTCACATAACAAAATAGTTTTTTAATTGGAAGATAGTTGAAAGCAAGAATATACTTTGGAATGGTGTAACACACCATGCATAGGAGTTTATAGTGGAACTTTGGAAAAACTTGGTTTCTTGGGAGTTAGAAGCATGAGTAGAACTTACTCATACAAGCGAAGGCTAGCAAAAGACTGGGAGCAACCAACTAAGGGAGCAATAATGGCCATAATCATGCAATACAACAAAGCAAACTAACCAAAGCAAAGAGTGGTACTATAAGTCAAGGAATAAATAATCATAGAGGCTAATGGTGACTTGTCATAGTCATAACATGGTGTGAGCATGTGCCAAGTCAACCCAAGCAAAACATCAAAGGAGAATACCACAATACTATGCTTTTGCATGCTAAAACAACGCATAATTTTTTCAAGGCACACTAAGCAATCCCAATTGTTTGGAACAGCACATGCTACAACAATAATTATTAAGCACAATGCTAAAACAACACCTAGCATGTCATGCTAAAGTATAAGTCACAGTTAATGCAAGCTCCTCTTGCACTTCAAGCAAGAACTTACTACTCCTTTCCAAACACCAAGCAAACTTATTTGCAAACAACACAGCGAGAACGGGGGTCCAAACTACTTTATTCAAGCAAACTAAACAACCTAAGCAAATCAAACGAAAACTAAGACGATCCAAGAACAACACAATTGTGTATGAAACAATAAAACTGAAGTGTCTAGACAGACCTGAGCTTTTTATTGATGAAGAAGGGGATGCCTTGGGCATCCCCAAGCTTTGACGCTTGTACCTCTTGGATATTTCTTGGGGTGACACCATGGTGGCATCCCCAAGCTTAAGCTTTTGTCCATTCTTCATCTTATTGCATCATCCTCTCTCTACACCTAAAATTTTTCCTTACACAATCTTCATTAGCAACATTAGTGTATTCAAAAGATATTAGACCACTGGCAAAGCTTTGGAACAGCAAGGATTTTCACTAAAAACACAAGATACTGTAGTAACTCCTTCAAAAAGCTCAATTTACCTGAAGAGAACTCAAAAAGGAATCAATAAGAAGCAAATGCAAATAATGGCAGAAATCTGTGAAAACATACCAGCAGGTAGAAACGATTTTTTGTGAACATCTTCTGTTGCTCAAACCAAAAAGTGTTGAACTAACGAAAGTTAGCTAACATACTTGGGGATTTATTCGTTAATTTTGAGCTCAATCCGAGTTACAGAACCTCCTCAAGAATTTCTTTGGTGGAGGAAAAAAATCTGTTTCGGGACAGCAACTCCCCAAATCTTACTTCCCTCTCATTAGAGGTCATTCTTGGCACAAAAAGCAAACAAAAAGGATAAGGAGAGGTATAATAACTTCCAAGACTCAAGGAAACTCTTGGGTTATCTCCCAACAAGTACTTTTTTAACGCCTTTAAGTTAGGCTGGAAAGCTTGAGAAGATGCTCACATAAGAATTATGAATTGAAGTCAAAGAGAGCATCAAGAAGCAAATTCAAAACACGTTTAAGTCTAACCCACTTCCTATGCATAGGAATATTGTATGCAAATAAATTCACAAAGAACAAAATGACATGCATAGGAAGATGAAACAAGAGCAACTTCAAAACTTTCAGCACATAGAGAGGTGTTTCAGTACCATGAAAACTTCTACAACCATACTTTCCTCTCTCATAATAATTTTCAGTAGCATCATGAATAAACTCAACAATATAGCTATCACATGAAGCATGCTTTTCATGATCTACAAACACATAATTTCTATCAAGCTCAAAAATAGTGGGATTAAAACCTCCACAGGTTTTATCCAAAGTAGATATTTCAAAAGGATCCACATGAACATAGCATTCATCCTCCTTTGGTAAGCATGCGGGACAATCAAATAATATAAGAGGTAAAGAGTTACTCTCATTAGAAGGTAGACTTGGGTAGATCCATTCTTCCTCCTTTTGTTCATCACTCTCCTCCTCTTTTTCATCTAATGAGCTTCCAATTTCAACAATTTCTTCTTCCATAGGCTCCTGCAAGGCATTAGTCTCTTCCAGTTGTGGAAAACACCTATTAAAGTATTCAAGAATATAGCCATTTACTCCTTGTAATTGTCAAAGAAAAATTTAAGTATCTCATAAACCTCATGTTCATAAGGTGCATCATTAGTATTTTCAAGCAAACTGGCAAGTTCAAATGCACCCTTGAAGGCAATAAATTCTTCAATTTGTTCCGCATAATAAAAGTCATAGTTTCCTTTAACATAAGAAGATACGGTAACATTATCATTATACTCACATTGAAAGGGTAGGTGTTTATACCTCCTGCAGCAACAAGCTTTATCAAAGCAATAAGTAACATTATAAGTAGAGCACACGTCTCTAGCAATAGTAATCAACTTATCAATTTGTTCCCATAAGTGTTTCCCTTTTTGTGACAAACGGTGTTCCTTATAATAATACTTTTGTTCTTCCGTGAACCCACCCTGCCAATAAGAACTAGTTTCAAAGAAACCATTCATTGATAGAAATCATGACCAAGCAAGGCAACAACAGACCAGCAACCAGAGTGGGAACTAATTTTTGTGTGTTTTTGAATAAAGCAAGCAAACCAAACTAGACTAATTTTTTGGGTTTTTTGAAAAGAGGCAAACAAAACCAAGCAAAATAAACAAAGCAAACTAAAAACAAAGTAAAGAGAAAGGAAGTGAAGGACTCCCCTAGTGAAGACGTCCTTAGCCTCCCCGGCAACGGCACCAGAAAAACTTGATGCAGCATTGAGTTGATGTAGGAGTGCTTCGTTGGGAACCCCAAGAGCAAGGTGGTGAAGCAGCACATCAGCAAGTTTTCCCTCAGTAAGAAACCGAGGTTATCGAACCAGTAGGAGGAATGAAACGTCACACAACTGTTGCAAGAAACACGGAGACCTGCACAACACAAACTCAAAACTGTGCCCCAACGAATCAATGAGGTTGTCAAGCTCACCGGTTTGCTGTAACAAAGGATTAAACATATGGTGTGGAAGGTAATGGTTTGCAGCAAGTAAACAGTAACAGTGGAAGATGTATCAATGGTAAAGATTGGGCTGGGGTCCATAGTTCACTAGAGGTGCTCTCCTTAGATAAACAACATGGCATGAAGGGTAAACAAATTACAGCGGGGCAATTGACAGGAACTGAGCAAGGCATAACAATGCAATTACTAGTTAGAAAGATTCTATGAGGCTGATTGGGCAATACAACAATATACATAGACCGCCACCCAACTGCATCTATGACTAGTAGTCCACCTTCAGGTTATCATCCGAACCCCCTCCAGTATTAAGTTGCAAGCAACGGACAACTACTTTAAGCAAAATGTGTAAGATAAACATTCCATATGTTCCATGAACAAGAGACCGTTGTTTTCTCCCTAGTAGCAATAACACATCTTCAACCAAAGAGATTATTGTCACTTCCCTTGGAAACTAGAGGCATCATAAATACCCCCTCTTGGAGTGACTAGCAACTACTTAGCCAAGATAGCTACTAACAACGGAGAGCATGCAAGATCAGAAACAACACAGACATGATAGAATCATAAAGATAAAACCATTAATAAAACCAACATAATAATCTCAATATCTATCGGATCCCCGCAAACACAACATGCATGATTACAAATAGATTAGATCTTGATCATGAACGGTGCTCACAACATCTATACATGAAAGTACAAGGAGGAGATACAACCATCTAGCTACTACATGGACCCATAGTCCAAGGTGGAACTACTCACGCATCATACCGGAGAGAAGGCCTCCGGGATGATCTCCCCTCCGGCAGGGTGTCGGGAAGAATTTTAGCCCCCCCGATCTAGGGACGATGGTGGTGGCGGCTACAGACGGTTTCGTGGATTTCTGATCGGGTACTCAGGGTTTCTTCATAGGGGGCTTCTTATAGGCGAAGGGGGGACCGAGGAGGAGGCCAGGGCTACCAAACCCTAGCCAGGCGCGGGGTGGGGCCCACCCGTGCCTGGGGTGGGTCTAGCCCACCTGGCTGGCCTCCCGGGCTCTCCTCTAGACTTCTTGTTCCCCACGGAAAGTAATTGACTTTGTCCTTTGTCCCGTCCAATTCCGAGAATATTTCTTTACTAACTTTTCTGAAACAAAAAACAGCAGAAAACAAGCATCTGACACTGTTGCAACTTGTTAATAGGTTAGTACCAGAAAACATGTAAAAAGCACCTCAAAGTGTGGACAAGTAAAGCAAAGTAGATACAAAACAAGCATGGAGCATCAAAAATTATAGATACGTTTCCAACGTATCATCCGCTCTATAGAATTTTCTTTATTTTAAACAGGGAGAAGAAGAGAAATTGCCTGAGTCATGGACAAGGTTCTGTGCCTTGATTCATGCACATCCTGGATGTCCATTGCCTAAAAATGAGCTTCTTGATATTTATTATAATGGACTAACTAATGATTCTAGGACATACCTAGATAGTTTTGCTGATTGTGTTTTCAAGAAAAGAACTCCTACAGATGCTGAAGAATTAATGGCTAAAATAAGCAAAAATTATGATGATTGGACTTCAACTGAGCTAAATACACCTGAGCCTATTACTCCTGAACCAATTGTGCCTGAACCAACTCCAACACCAACACCAAAGAAGAGGGGAGTGATTGCATTAAATGATGAAGTGATAAAAGAAGCTAAGAAATTTCTTAATGAGAAAGGTATTAGAGCTGAAGATGTGAAGAATCTACCTCCTATAGAATAATTATGTAAGCCAATTCCCCACTCATCTACTATTGAGGTACACTCTCTCCAACACTTTGATGAAGGTGATATTCCCTATGATAAACCTCATGATCAATGCTTAGAAGAACTTGACATTTTTATTGTTAAACAAGGTAATTTTAATAAACAAGTTCAGAATCATTTATTGGAAAACTCTAGATCTATTAATGGGTTGAAAGATATTGTGCAAAGAACTGCTAGTGATGGTAAAATGCTTTGTAAACACTTCCAAATGGTTCAAACTCAAATTAATCAACTTGTTAAGGTACAAAAGGATATGCTAGTTAATGCTTCTGGGAATAAACATGCTTATGGATTTAGAACTAGGAGTGGTATAGCCACTCAAGATCCTTTATATCCTGAAGGACAACCTAAAATAATTAAGAAGGATTGTCAACAAGTTGAAAGTAGTGGTAGTCCTTATACGAGAAAGAAAAAGAAACACAAAATAGTTGAGGAACCACCTGAACCTGCTATAGACCCTAATAGTATATCTGTCTCTAATGCTGAAATTGAGAGTGGTAATGATAAAAATGATGCTCCTGATAAGGAGGAAGTTGAGAAAGAACCTAAGAAGCACACTAACAACACTAGGTACACTAAGGAAGATTTTATTGCTAATAAATATGGTAGTGAAAGAGAAGCTTGGGTGCAGAAACCTATGCATTTTCCTAATAAGAACACAAGTCAAAGGAGAAAGAACTCTATAACAAGTTTTCTGAGTGGATGAAACCTTTATTCTTGCAAATTCCTTTGACTGATGCTATTAAGTTGCCTCCTTATTCAAAGTATATGAAGGATATTGTCTCTAATAAAAGGAAGATTCCTAATGAGGATATTTCTACTTTGCTTGCTAATCATTCCTTCAATGGGAAGGTTCCAAAGAAACTTGGTGATCTAGGTATACCAACTATTTGTTGCTCTATTAATAATAATTATTTTAGAACTTCTTTATGTGATTTGGGAGCTGGAGTTAGTGTTATGCCATTTTCTCTCTACAAGAGACTCCAGCTAGAAAAGTTGATACCAACTGATATATCTTTGCAAATGGTTGATAAGTCTACTACTATTCCTGTTGGTATATGTGAGGATGTTCCTGTTCAAGTGGCTCATAATTGCTTGGTTTTAACTGATTTTGTTGTGCTTGAGATGCCTGCAGATGATAATATGTCCATTATTCTTGGGCGACCTTTTCTTAATACTGCAGGTGCTTTCATCAATTGTAATCAAGGAAAAGTAACTTTTAATATTAATGACAAAGAGCATACTGTATATTTCCCCAAGAAGATTGATAAGAGCTATTGCCTAAATTCTATTGAAAATATTGAGAGCATCGAAGTTCGAGAAATATATTGTCCCATTCCACAAGAAAGTTTTGAAACTATTATGATTGGGACTATTGCTATCAAGTTTGAGGTAACATAATCACTTTGTGGAATGCAAAGTTTTGTCTCATTTGAAATTGTTTTGGTAATAAGACTTGATCAACCTTGTTAACAAAGGAATTTTTAATGAACAAGACAATGCTTTCACAGTGGTTATACTTGCTCACTTTTATTTTTCTCCTTCCTAGTCTTTGCTCTTCTTCTTGTTAGCTTTAGTTTTGCTAGTTGTTTGCTTGTTAGAGTGTCTTAGAACTTCTGTAGTTTTGGTTTTTATTTGCTTTTGCTTATACTAAAAAATCTTTTTCAGCGAGAAAATCAATTTTCATAACCTGAAAATTGGCCAAAAATAAAGTTTCCCGAAAAATCCCAGAAAATTCATATTAAATTTTTCCTCGAAAAAAGGGGCAGAGGGACACCTAGAGTGGCCCAGGGGGACTCACCAGGCCAGCACACCCCTGGTGGCGCGGCTAGCCCTAGGGCGTGCCTGGCCTGGGTGGGGCCCACTTGTGGCCCTCCAAGTTGCCTCCTTCCAGCCACTTCTTTCTCTCTCCCAAAAAACACCAGAAAATTTCTCAAGCTCTAGTTCCTGTTGTTCTTGCTCCCGATTTTCGATCTCCTTGCTCAGCCCATCTTTGCTGCTGATTTTTGGAGGGATTGCTCCTTGGTATGTGCCTCCTCCACTTGTCCAATTAGATTTTTGATTGGTAGATTATGTCTTGAGTATTTTTATGCTGTAGGTGTCAAGTTGTGTGAGCTTGCATGCTTGTTCTATGGTTAGATATTTCATTTTGATGCATGTTTAGCCCTCTAGCAAGTTCCTATAATAGTTCCTCATCATTTATCAACATGGAAATCACTTGGTTTGATTTTTATCTAAAAATTTCAGAAAGGAAGATGAGTGCATACCCACTGAATCAATATTATTTGATGGTGCCTGAGCCAATGAAAGTCCATCATGAGGAAGGAGTCTTCCCTTCCATATATCCATACCCTGAATTTATGAGAGTCGCAGGAATCTTCCAGGATTTCCAAACTATGATTACTAATGCATGGTTGGAACACTTTGTTAAAGAGGAACCATATCAATATGTTAAGCTAACCATGGCTGTGGTGCAGGACTTCCGCTTTACTTGGTCCTCGTCTAAGCCCATGGTCCATTATAAAATCTACAATATAGCTGTCGACCCGCCTTTTGCCAATTTTTGTGCAGCTATTAGAGTGCCGCATTGGGGATCTTGTGAGAAGATCAAGGAGAGGCCTAAGCCACTTATGGATTTATATGCTGAAATTTCCCAAGCTTGCGACTTCTCAAAGGAAAGTGGTAAAATTCGGAACATTTAGTTCCCATCCATTAGATATTTTTCCTATTTCAGTACCAAGTGTGTTCTTGCTAGAAAGACTGCTAGAAAGTTATCTTCATTTGATCTAACTTTTATCTCAGCTGCTTTGAATAGGGATAGATCTTACAACCTGGGTGCTTTGATAGCTTACCGTCTTACCACTAACCGTGAGAAGGGTGGAATCTGTGGGGGCCTCATTTCCTCTCGTTTGCTAGCTTTTCATGGTTTAGAGCCTCACCATTCAGAATATCGGTTCCCCATAGAGAGACTTAATCTCAATTCCATGGTTCAGCATAATTTTGTTTCTTCTTGGGATACTGGGAGAAATTTACCGTATGAGATATCCTTTGTCAAGAGTGGTTGGAGAGAGGGTAGGACTAAGAAAGTAGTTTACTTGCATGCACCTGCTTTGTTTAATTTTGATAACAGACAAGGGTGGTCGCTCACGGAGGAAGAGTTTGACACATACGTGGCAGAGCTCTCCCAGCAAGAGGAGAATGTTGGAGAGGATGCCGAAGATGATTCGGTTCAGCCCTCCAACATGGGGGAGTCTTCATACCAGTAGCCTTCCTATGATTGGAGCGCGTCTTCTTCTTCATCGCGAGGGCCTGATTATGATCATTCCTATGATGACCCACCAGCTTGGGGTTACTACCCGCGCTATTGAGCCTCACTTAGGCCAAAAGCCTAAGCTTGGGGGGAGGTATACCGACATCACACTCATCTATATATAATGTTTCGTCGGTTCTTTGTATATCTATGTTTTGCTTTCTTTTTGGTTTTTGTTTCTTATTTCTCAAAACACAAGAATACCAAAAAAAAAAATTGTTGTTTCTCTTGGTTTGTTTCTTTGCTTTTTAGCTTTGTTTTGCCTTAAGAAATCCAAAAAGATTTTTCTTTGTTTGTTTTTGCTTTAAAAATCGAAAACACCAAAAATATTTGTTGTTCTTATTTGGTTTTGTGAAGTTCTTTGTAGGGTTCAGCAGTCCTCAGTGGAGTTTGGTTTCATGTTATTCTTCAAGACACACAAGTGAAGGGCAATAATGAAGATTAAGACAACTTGACGTGTGGTAAGAGGCTGGTAACGAACTCTACTTGTTTTCATTTTTGTACATATACTCATCATTGTGAGCATGCTTAGTCTATTCATGTAAGGTGTATGTTATTTAGGGATGCTTAGTAGTTCTTGCTCGCTTATGATTAGCTCCAGCTTGCTGATAGTTTGTAGCATGTCATATGCATGTTTTCTTGCATTGTTTTATTCATAACTTGGTATGATATTGTGGTATCCTCCTCTGAATGTTTCATTTGAATTGACTTGGCACATGCTCACGCATGCATATGACTGAACAATAGTCAGTAAGCCTCGATGATTTATTTTGCCTCAGAGTTTTTGTATCACTTTCATGCCATAATTAATCCTGTTTTGTTGCCAGCATGATTATGACAGTTATTGCTCTCTCGTTTGTTGCTCCCTCTCTATAGCTAGCCTTCACTTGCACTGAGTATGAGCTCTACTCGTGTTTTCGACTCCCCAAAACCAATATTGTCAGAAGTGTCCACTATACCTACCTATTATCATCATTTTCTATTCCGCGCATATTCATTATGCATTGTTTTCTTCCAAAAAAATGTTTGCTTGTTATGAGAAAGTTAGTTAGTAAAGCTCTCATGAACTTGATGGCACACTTTATTTCCTGCACTTAATAAACCTGAACAATTGTGACTGTCCATGAAAGTTATATGCTTGCAAATTATAGGCTGGGAGTTAGCAGAACTGTGATGTCACAGGGAATGCTTTCAACACCTGTAAATATATACTGAGTTGATATCATGCTCTTTTGTTTTCGGATGTCGTCGGTGTGAAATAAAATGGGAGATTGTAAGTCTATGAAGTTATGTATGTGTGTTAGAGAAACGCCTAGGATGCTAGCTGATGACCCACAAGTATAGGGGATTGCAACAGTCTTCGAGGGTAGTATTACCCAATTTATTGATTCGACACAAGGTGAGCCAAAGAATACTTGCAAGCCTTAACAACTGAGTTGTCAATTTAGCAGCACCTGGAAATAGTTCTTGCTCACAGAAGTTTATCAGTAGCAACATTTTTGTAGTAGCAACAACCAAGCAACAGCAACAGTAAAACAAGAGCAATAGTAACAGTAGTAGCAAACAGTAGGATATGAGCGTGGTAGGCATAGGGATGGATGGACGGGCGTTGCATGGATGAGTCTAAACATGTAACTTCAAGATCTAGGGCAATTGCGGATAAATAAAATAAAGCATCCAAGTACTAAACAATCGTAGGCATGTGCTCCATATATAGTCATGCGTGCTCGCAATGAGAACTTGCACAACATATTTTGTCCTGCCAGCCCATTGCAGCGGGGCCTCAAGGGAACTACTGGTAATTAAGGCACTCCTTTTAATAGAGCACTGGAGCAAAGCATTAACACTCCGTGAACACATGTGATCCTCACATCATAGCCATCCTCTCAGGTTGTCCCAATTTCTGTCACTTCGGGGCCTTTGGATCCGTACAATGATATGTGTACACAAATTGCAGATAAGATCACAAACAATACTATCATAATGAATCAATAATAAGTTCAGATCTGAAATCATGGCACTCGGGCCCTAGTGACAAGCATTAAGCACAACAAGTTGCAACAAAGTCAAATAGCACTAATAGAGATACTAGGCACCATGCCCTGACAATCTTATTCGACTACATGATAGAACTCATCCAATCCCTACCATCCCCATAGCCTAGAACGGGGGATTACTCACTCATGTATGGGGGAAACATGGATGGTTGATGGAGAGGCGTTGTTGATGATGATGGCAATGATCCTCTCCAAATTCCCTGTCCCGGCAGGGTGCCAGAACGGAGTTTCTGGTTCCGAATCGCGGTTTCTGGTGGTGGCGGTGCAGCGGAACTCTTTCTGGAAAAATGTCAAACCCCCCTAAGTTTTTAGGTCAAGAGGCAACTTATAGGAGAAGAGGGAGGCTGAGGGGGTGCCTGGGGCGGCCACACCCCCTCCAGGCACGGTCTGGGCCCACCCGCATGGCAGGGGGTGTGGGCCCCCAGGGGCCCACTCCGTCTCGTATTCTGGCTCCGTGAGTCTTCTGGTGAAATAGGATTTTTGGCATATTTTCTGAGATTTTTCCTGATAGTTGATTTTCTGCACAAAAACTAGACACCAAGGTAATTCTGCTGAAAACAGCGTCAGTCCGTGTTAGTTGTATCCAAATCACATAAGTTTAGAGGAGAAACAATAGCAAAAGTGTTCGGGAAACTAGATACGTTTTGGACGTATCAACTCCCCCCAAGCTTAGCTTATTGCTTGTCCCCAAGCAATTCAGTTGAAAACTGAGTACGATAAAAGACTTTCACGAAAACATTTTCTTCATATGATGTATATATTCTCAGCACAAGAGTAGATACTTAGACAATTCATAATAAGGAGTATGCAACTAAGTCTACTCAATAGTCATTGCAAGCTATGAAGAGATTCCAACTCAATAATAATAAGTAGTATGAAACATAAACATGAGCAACATTGCAATGCTCATAAGAAGGTATGATAGAGTGGTATCTCGCTTGCCTTTGTTTGTAGAGCACAAAATAAATGCCAATGCACCTCTGAAGTTCAAGTGAAGACTAGAAGTAAAGATATCAGAGATACAAGCATCAAAGTCATGACATAATTAACCAAGTTTTGAGACAAATACATTATACTAAGAATGACAACTATGCTCTCAAGAAGGTGCTCATAGAATAAGTGGTGACTCAACAAGGAAATGAAAAAGGTTTTGAAAAGTTTGAAAGGCTTCCAAATGTTGAAAGTAAGGTACTCATTAGCTTTGAGCTCTCATTTCCCCTATCATAGGCATCTTTAGATGATTAAGGTGAAAGTGAGGTCCAATATGAGTTATATGCTTGACAGACCATAAACTGGAAATCTCATGTCCCTTGAGTACGAGGGCCTCTCCTCATGCTACTCAACTTTAGTTACCGGTAAGTTCTTGTCATAGTAAATACATGCGTATCATAGAGAACCGCCAATTGGGTACCCCTTGCACATGATACAGGAGCTATCCCATAATCAAAATGACAAGTCAAGAAGACAATGAGCATCCCATCGATCTTTTTATTTTCTATTTGCATAGGTTTTTATTGAGTATGCTTCACAGATTGCTCATTATGGTTATGCTGCAAATTTCCACTATGATTAGGCATGGCTTAGGCTAGCGGCACAGACGTTTCTCTAACACATATATATATATATATATATAACTCTATGAACTTACAAGCTCCCCTTTTATTTCACACCGACGACATTCGGAAACAAAAGAGCATGATATCAACTGGATATGTATCCATAAGTGTTGAAAGCGTTTCCCGTGATAACACGGTTCTGCTAACTCCGGGCCTATAATTTGCAAGCATATAACTTTCATGGACAGTCACAATGGTTCAGGTTTATTAAGTGCAAGAAATAAAGTGTGCCATCAAGTTTGTGAGAGATTTACTAACTAACTTTCTCAAAACAGTCAAAACATTTATTTGGAATAAAACAAGGCATAATGAATATGCACGGAATTAGCAAATGATGCTAATAGGTAGGTATGGTGGACACTATTGGAAATATTGGTTTTGGGGAGTTGGATGCACAAGTAGAGCTCATACTCAGTGCAAGTTAAGGCTAGCAAAAGAAAGGAAGCAACAAACGAGAGAGCAATAGCTGTCATAATCATGCTTGCAACAAAACGTGACTAATTATGGCATGAAAGTGATACAAGAACTCTGAGGCAAAATAAATCATCAAGTCTTACTGACTATTGTTCAGTCATATGCATGCGTGATCATGTGCCAAGTCAATTCACATGAAACATTCAGAGGAGGATACCACAATATCATACCAAGTTATGAATAAAACAATGCAAGCAAACATTCATATCACATGCTACAAACTATTAGCAAGCTGGATCTAATCATAAGAGAGCAAGAACTACTAAGCATCCATAAATAACATACACCTTACATGAACAGACTAAGCATTCTCACAATGATGAGTATATGTACAAAAATGAAAACAAGTAGGCTTCATTACCAGCCTCTTACCACACCTCAAGTTGTCTTAATCTTCATTATTGCTCTTCACTTGTGTGGCTTGAATAATAACATGAAACCAAAATCCACTTAGGACTGCTGAACCCTGCAAAGAACTTCACAAAACCAAAGAAGAAGAACAAATATTTTTGGTGTTTTCAATTTTTTAAAGCAAGCACACAAAGAAAAATCAAACAAAGCAAAATCTTTTTGGATTTTTCTTTAAGGCAAACCAAAGCTAAAAAGCAAAGAAACAAACCAAGAGAAACAACGAAAATATTTTTGGTATTTTTGTGTTTTGAGAAAGCAGAAACAAGAACCAAAAAGAAAGCGAAACATGGATATACAAAGAACCAAAAAAACATGATATATAGATGAGTGTGATGTGGGTATACCTCCCCCCAAGCTTAGTCTTTTGGCCTAAGTGGGGCTCAACTCCATGGTGACCAAGAATGTGCACCTCCGTAATACGACGAAGAGGCCACTTCGTCCTGGTACGAGCTCGAGGACTCCCATGTGTAGTGCACGGAGGGGTCGTATGAGGACGCGTCCCCCTGGTAGTGTCCGTGGAAACCACGAATGCGTAGCTGCTCGTCCATCTCCTCCTTGGAGCATGACCAAGGTCCCTGGGAAATACAGAACAAAGTGGTTTGGGGCAAAGGAATTTCCCTCTCTTTCCCATCAGTAAACTTCATCCTATAAACCAAACTATCAAGGGTAGAGATAGTAGTGACAAAATGATGCGCTTTCATGGCAGCTAAATCAAGCCTCTGAGGATCCAAAACTGTATCATTTGGATCAACAAAAAGGTCTAGGGCAGCAACAACATGTGCAACAATAATACCCCCATAAATGGGTCCCTTAGCAGCTAAGTGACGAGCAATGAGAGAACCAAGATTGTACCTGGTTTCATTGTTGAGTGCAGCAGCTAGGAAAGCCAAATGATAGTTGGAAATATTTCTAGTATTCTCCCTACCAAGAACACTAGTGGCAAGATAATAAGCAAAATACCTGATAGCTAGGAGTTGGATATTTCTTATCTTCCCGCGCTGGGCTCTGCGGTCATCATCATTAGTTATCCCATGGTAGAGCTCCAACAAATCAGCGGGTTGAGCTGGAATCTTCTTCACCGTCCCAGCTGTGCCAATACCCAAGATTTCACAAAATTTCTTCAATGTCATGGAGATAGGCCTATTATAGATTTTAAACGACACATCTAGCTTGAAAGGGCTGTTAGAAAAAGAGAAACTCTCCACAAAGGTTTTGGTGAGCATAGCGTACTGCACACTCTCATCCTACATATAACTCGTTAGTCTAACCCTCCGAACCAAGGTTAGGAAATCATTGAGGATTCCTGCAGCCTGCAAAAAGGTAGGACAAGGGAAGGTAGAAGGGTGCGCATCCCCCTCATCTCCCTCGTCGCCAAAACGCGGTGTAATGAGATCCTCATTGTATGATGTCCTAGCTCGGGAGGATGATCTTGAAGGCCTTGTCCTCCTAGTTGCATCACTCTCAAATATTTCTCCAAAAGTGTGGTTGTCCATTTTTTCTGAAAGTTTTAGACAAACATCAAACCAAGTAATTTCGAAGTTGATAAATAATGAGGAACTACTATAGGAACTTGCTAGAGGGCTAAACAGGCATCAAAATGAAATCTCTAAGCATAGAACAAGCATGCAAGCTCACACAACCTGACACCTATAGCAGCAAAATACTCAAGATACAATCTACCAATCAAAAATATAATTGAACAAGCGGAGGAGACACATACCAAGGAGCAATCCCCCCAAAAATCAGCAGCAAAGATGGGCTGAGCAAGGATATCGAAAATCGGGAGCAAGAATAGCAGGAATTCGAGCTTGAGAAATTTTTCCGGTGTTTTTCGGGAGAGAGAAATAAGTGGATGGGAGGAGGCAACTTGGAGGGCCACAGGTGGGCCCCACCCAGGCCAGGCGCGCCCTGGGGGCTGGCCGTGCCACCAGGGGGTGTGCTAGCCTGGTGGGTCCCCCTAGGCCACTCCAGGTGTCCCTCTGCCCCTTTTTCGAGGAAAAATTTAATATGAATTTTTTGGGATTTTTCAGGAAACTTTATTTTTGGCCAATTTTCAGGGTATGAAAATTTATTTTCTCGCAGAAACAGATTATTTTAGAAGAAGCAAAAGCAAAAAAAACAGAACTACAGAAGTTCCAAGACACTCTAACAAGCAAACAACTAGCAAAACTCAAGCTAACAAGAGAAAGAGCAAAGACTAGGAAGGAGAAGAATAAAAGTGATCAAGTATAACCACTGTGAAAGCATTGTTTTGTTCATTAAAATCCTTTTGTTAACAAGGTTGATCAAGTCTTGTTACCAAAACAATCATATATGAAGCAAAACTTTGCATTCCACAAAGTGATTATGTTACCTCAAACTTTATAGGAATAGACCCAATCATAATAGTTTCTAAACTTTCTTGTGGAATGGACAATATATTTCTCCAACTTTGATGCTCTCAATATTTTCAATGGAATTCAGGACATAGTTCTTATCAATCTTCTTGGGTAAATAGATAGTATTCTCTTTGTCATTAATATTAAATGTTACTTTTCCTTGATTACAATTGATGACAGCACCTGCAGTATTAAGAAAAGGTCTCCCAAGAATAATAGACATATTATCATCTTCAGGCATCTCAAGCACAACAAAATCAGTTAAAAACAAGAAATTATGAGCCACTTGAACAGGAACATCCTCACATATACCAACAGGAATAGTAGTTGACTTATCAGCCATTTGCAAAGATATATCAATTGGTATCAACTTTTCTAGCTCGATTCTCTTGTAGAGAGAAAAAGGCATAACACTAACTCCAGCTCCCAAATCACATAAAGCAGTTCTAACATAATTATTCTTAATAGAGCAAGGAATAGTTGGTATACCTAGATCACCAAGTTTCTTTGGAACCTTACCATTGAAGGAATAATTAGCAAGCAAAGTAGAAATTTCCTCCTTAGGAATCTTCCTTTTATTAGAAACAATATCCTTCATATACTTTGAATAAGGAGGCAACTTAATAGCATCAGTCAAAGGAATTTGCAAAAATAAAGGTTTCATCTACTCACAAAACTTGTTATAGTGTTCTTCCTCCTTTGACTTGTGTTTCTTATTGGGAAAAGGCATAGGTTTCTGCACCCAAGGTTCTCTCTCACTACCATGTTTATTAGCAATAAAATCATCCTTAGTGTACCTAGTGTTCTTAGTGTGCTTCTCAGGTTCTTCCTCGGCTTCCTCCTTGTTAGGAGCATCATTTTTATCACCACTTTCAGTTTCAGCATCAAAGACAGATATACTATTAGGATCTATAGCAGGTTCAGAGGGTTCCTCAACTATTTTATGTTTCTTTTTCTTTCTCTTACGAGGACTACCACTACTTTCACGTTGTTGAGAATCCTGCTCAATCTTGCTCAAATCTCTATAAATACTTAGCAAATGGATTTTTAGGGGTTTTCTGATAAAGAAAAGAAATAAAGTGCAAGTAATAAAGACAACGAACAAATGCAGCAAGTGGCCCAATCCTTTATTAGCAAAGGACAAGCCGGTGGAAATACTTATAAGGACCAAACGTTCTCGAGGACACGTGGGAATTCTGTCAGGTGCTTTCGCTTCAAATAGCTGATTAGTCTTCTTTGGTGTTGTAAGTGTTGTGTGGGTGAACTGTGCTAATGTACCGACCTCACTTGGACTAATACATACTTGTGATTAAACCCCCTACAAGCATCCGCAACTACAAGAAAGCAATTAAGATATAAACCTAACCACAACCTTAAACTCTCAGATCCTACGCTCCCTTGTGCAATGGTGTCCTAACGGGGGTTCAGGTTTCTGTCACTCCGGTAACCCCACAATTAGTAGACAAATACACAATGCATTCCCCTAGGCCCATAAATGGTTAAGTATCATGTAGTCGATGTTCACGTGACACCACTAGAAGAATAGAACCACAACTTAAATACTAAACCATTGAATAATATCTCAACACAAATCCACTACTAACAGCATGACTTCTCCCATGTCCTCAATAACTAAATGGCCTACTCACAAGACATCATATGGATCAAGATCAAAGATGATATGGTGATGGATAACAATCTGAACATAAACAATAATCCAATGGTTCCACTCACAAGCATCAACTACAATAGTAATCAACACCGGGAAAGTTTCCCCTAAGAACTCTGCAAGTATTCAACACAATTGTTACAGAGGGATGGAGTGGTGATGATGGTGCTGGTGGAGATGATGATGTGGATGATGATGATGATACCGATGAAGTCTAGCTTGATGATGGTGTTTATGGCGACGACTCCCCTCTCCGGGAAGGAATTTCCCCGATAGAAATCTGTCTGCCGGAGAGCTCTTTCTCTCTTGGTGTTTTCCGCCCCGTGGGATCTTTCTGTGGTCCCTCCTCATGTTTTAGGGTTTCGAGGAGAAGATATAGGCGAGAGGGCAGAGCCAGAGGTGGGCCACACCCCCTGTAGGCGTGGCCTAGGGGTGTCCCACGCCTGGGGGTGTGGGCCCCCTGTGGCCCATCTCCGCCTCCCCTTCTGGCTTTCTTCGTCTTCTAGGAAAATATGATTTTCCGTAGTTTTTATGGTATTTTTCTGATCTTCGAGAAATTGCATCAAAACACCTCTTTTTTCCATCAGAATCCTGACTTCGGCAGTTCATCCTCCAAGAATCATCCAACATGCAAAAAAAGATGAAAAGACATAAGTAACACCTCTTAATAAGATGAATATCAAAGAATAGAGGCAAATTATGATATAGAATGGTGATGCAAATTGGACGTATCGACTCCCCCCAAGCTTAGACCTTCACTTGTCCCCAAGCGAAAACTAAGCTCAGTAAACATGCCCACAGGTTTATGGAGTGAAGTGTCGATAAAAGAATACAAACAAGAAGCATCACACTTACCATTACACAACTCATAGAAGAAAACAACTCACCATTATATAACTTAGCTTGCAACAAGTAGAGGAGTTACAATAGAGATGCATAAAGATAAATCATAATTGGAATTGGCAAACTTTGTTCTTGGTCAGAGAACAGCTAGCAAATAGTACTCTTTGCTCAAACATAAAAGATTTTTCACAATGATGGCTTTCAAAGTAATACTCAATAGATAAGAGTCTTGTGCAAAAAAGGATGATAAAGAACATGATTGAATAAATCATCATATGAATGCTTGAAACACAACAAATCAAATGCTTGCTATAGAGCGAGAGAGAGAGAGAGAGAGAGGAAATTGGTTTACTGACTCAACTTAGAAATAGAAGAAAGGCCCTTCATAGAGGGAAACAGGGATTTAAAGTTCATAAAGAGCTTCCAAAAGATTATGGTACTTACTAGCTTTGAGCTCTCATTACCCCTATCATAAGAATCTTGAGGTGATTAAGGTTAAAGTGAACAAAGATGGAGTATATGCTTGACGAAATATAAGTTGGCAATCTCATGTCCCTTGAGTACGGGGGCCGCTCCTCATGCTACTCAACTTTAGTTACCGGTAAGTCCTTGTCATTGTAAGTACATGTGTATCATAAAGAACTGCCAACGGGGTACCCCTTGCACATGATACATGAGCTATCCCATAATCAAAATGACAAGGCAAGCAGACAGTGAGCATCTCAGTGATCTTTTTATTTGCTATTTGCATAGGTTTTTATTGAGGATGCTTCACAGATTTTTCACTATGGTTATGCTACAAGTTTCCACCATGATTAGACATGGCTTAGGCTAGCGGCCCAGGCATTTCTCTAACACACATACATAACTCCATGTACTTACAAGCTCCCTTCTTATTTCACACCGACGACATCCTCAAACAAAAGAGCATGATATCAACTAGATATGTATCTATAAGTGTTGAAAGCGTTCCCCGTGACAACACGGTTCTGCTAATCCCAACGTATAGATGCAAGCATATACAACTTCGATGACACAATGGTTCAAGTTTATTAGGGGCAAGAAAATAAGGTGTGTCATCAAGTTCGTGAGAGCTTTACTAACTAGTTTTCACATAACAAAATAATTTTTAATTCGAAAGATAGATGAAGCTTGAGAATTTGCTTGGAATAGCAATAATGCTAATAGGTAGATATGGTGGACACAAATGGCGCAGGTTTTGGTTCAAAGGGGTTGGATGCAAGAGAAGTATGTCTTCTCAAAACAGGTTTTTGGCTAGGAAGGTTGGGCAGCAAGCAAAAGAGTTGAAGGAAACAAGCAAACCTACAAATGATAAAGGCAAACATGCAATCTTCCTTGGAGACACAAAAGATCTTAAATAAAGAATACTAAGCTTATGAGCCAATCAAGAAAGAAAATAAATGATACAAAATACATGTAAGCTTTTTCTCTTTTCCTTTCAAACCTCAAAAAGTGTTGCTACTGACCAGAGCTCGGTTTGCCAAAACTAATTTAGATATACTTGATGCTCCCAAAGTGATACCAATACTGATAAACAAGATAAATCATATAATAGAGATTGCAAACTAAAATAAGAAGTGCAAAAAGTAAAAGATGAAACTTCTCATTAATATTCCATAAAGGCACTCACACCAAGGGATACATAGAAACTAAAGGAGAGATACTTCCATATGCAAACCATCCATCCTATAAGATAACTTCTCTAACAATGATATGAATCTACTAAAAAGGTAAAAGATAAAATATAATGATGTGATACCGCGACACTCCCCCAAGCTTGGAACAGGCCAAGGCGATGCCAAACCTGATGACGAATCACTCCTTCGGTGGTGATTCCTTGTTTAGGGTAAGAAAACCCTCCAACATCTTACGAAGCCTATTATTCTCCTCTTGAAGTATATCCACCTTCATCCTCAAAGCATGGTACTTATCACAAAACTCGTCAGTGGTTCGAAGGGCTTCCATTGCCTCAGTGTAGGATCTGAAGTATGGAACGGAGGCTATAATCCCCTGCATGTTACAAGAAAAAGCACGTCCAGTGTTAATTTCTCCTACAAAAGTAGGTTTCCTTGCCCTTGACCCTGTGGTGGTTTGTTTCTCCCTCTTAACTTCCTCCTCGATGCTCCAATCCATGTCTTCGCGCTTAGCAGCGATCCTTTCATCTTCCACGGGCTTCTTGCCTTTGTCGTTGGCGGAGACCATGGTGCTCTAAACTTTGAGAAGATTTCCTGACAGAAACAGATCGCAACAGAAACACGACGAGAACACGATACACGAACCTCAGGGGACCCAGGAGGTTATATATTACGAAGTTTCAATGCATACGGAAGGTACTGGTGCGAAAACGAGGCGGAGACGGAGCTCAAGGGGCTCACACCCCCTCCAGGTGCGGCCAGCTGGGGCTTGTGCCTAGGGTGGGTGTGGCCACCCTAGCCTCCGTTTCGTCTTGTAACCTTATGTATGTAATAAAAACATCAAAAATATAAAAATATTAGGCTTTCACGAACCTTTAGTTTTCACCACTTTTTACATATTCAAAGACGGACTCTGCAGATTCCTTTTCTCCTTCTCCTGGAAATTCCCTTCATACAAAGCCTTACACAAACCTCAATGGCAACATTAGTGTATGCAAAAACAATAAACCTTTGGGTCCAAACTTCAACTGAAATCCATCAAAACAAAAGCTACCGCAGCAACTCCTTTCCGAAAACCCAAAAGAATCTAGAAGGGAATCAATATAAGAGGCAAATGCAAATGTTGGCAGAAATCTGTCAAAACAGACCAGCAGGTAAAGATTGATTTTTTCGAAAACCTTCTGTTGCTCAAATCAAAAAGTGCAGAACTAATGAAAGTTGGGTAACAACTTGGAGAACAAGCACAGAAAATACAGTTCCATCCGAAGTACTGAGCTCCTTCACGAATTTTTACAATGCAGCACAAAAATCTGTCCCAGGACAGCCACTTTTCACAACTCCTCTACTTCTCAAAAGTAGTTGATATTGACACAAAAACCAAAACAAAAGGATAAGGAGAGGTTATTACCGAGGTAATAAATTCCAAGACTCGACAAAACTATTGGGTTATCTCCCAAGAAGTACTTTTCTTTAATGCCTTTAAGTTAGGCTTGATAGTTTCAAAGATGCTCACATAGGAGATAAATATCTGAAGTGAAAGAGAGCATCAAGAAGCAAATAACTAACACATTTGATTCTAACCCACTTCCCATGCAAGGGGGTCTCATGAGAAAACAAATTATTGGAACAAAAAGCCACTAGCATAGGAAGACAAAACAAATGCAACTTCAAAGCTTTCAACATAAAATGGGGAAACTTAACATTATTGAGATGCATAAAACCATGTTTTCCACTCTCATAATAACTTTCAATAGAACTTTGAATAAATTTGACAATATAACTATCACAGGAAACAACTTTATCATCAGAATGAGCATACTTACAATCATAAAAAAGAGGTCCAAGGTCATAAACTTGATCAATAGAAGCAAGTTGTTCCATCCTGAAATCTTCATTAGGCAAGCTATTTTCACAAGGAGCTTTAGCAAATTTGGAAAAGTTAAACTCATAAGAATATCCATAAAACTTTCTCCTTTTTACAATCTATAATAGCTCCACAAGTGTTCAAGAAGGGTCTACCAAAGATAATAGGACTAATTTTGCTAGTTGATGAATTAAGCACTAGAAAATCAGCAGGATACTTAATCTTACCGCAGAGGACCTCCACATCTCTTACAATACCAACAGGGCAAATGGTTTCCTTATTAGCAAGGCGAATAACCACATCAATGTCCTCAAGCTCACAAGGACCAATTTCATGCATAATTTCCGTGTAAAGCTCATAAGGAATAGCACTAGAACTAGCACCAATATCACATAAACCATAATAGAAATGATCACCAATTCTAACAGAAAGCACGGGGACACTAGCTTTTCTAGCTTTACTAGGATGAGAAATAATATTAGAAGCATCTTCATAGAAGACAATTGATACGCCCAATTTGCATCACCATTCTATATCATAATTTACCTCTATTCATTGATATTTGTCTTATTATGAGGTATTACGTATGGCTTTTCATATGTTTATGCATGTTGGATGATTCCTGGAGGCTGCCGGAGTCTGGATTCTGATGGAAAAGAAGGCATTTTGGTGCAATTTCACGAAGATCAGAAAAATATGGAAACATATTATTTTACCCGAGGATGAAGGAAGCCAGAAGGAGGAGCGAAGGGGGGCCTCAGGGGGCCTGCACCCCCTAGGCGCGGGCCCACCTGACCCGCGCCTAGGGCAGGTGTGGCCCACATGTCCGGCATCCGACTCTGCCCCTTTTCCTATATCTTCCCTACGGAAACCTAATACCAGAGGAACGACCACAAATATATTTCCGCCGCCTCTAGGGGCGGAAAACACTGAGAGAGAAAGATCTCTCCGGCATACAAATTTCTGCCAGGGGAATTTCTTCCCGGAGAGGGGAGACCGTCGCCATCAACACCTTCATCAAGCTAGGCTTCATCGGGATAAACATCAGCATCATCCACACCATCATCTCCACTAGCACCATCACCACCACTCCATCCCGCTGTAACAATTGTGTTGGATATTGCTTTAGTTCTTAGGGGAAACTTTCCCGGTGTTGATTACTATTGTAGTTGATGCTTGTGAGTGGAACCATTGGATTATTATTTATGTTCAGATTGTTATCCATTATCATATCATCTTTTATCTTGATCCATATGATTTCTTATGAGTAGTTCGTTTAGTTCTTGAGGACATGGGAGAAGTCATGTTGTTAGTAGTGAATCTGTGATTATTTATTATTCAATGGTTTAGTATTTAAGTTATGGTGCTATTCTTCTAGTGGTGTCATGTGAACGTCGACTAAATGATACTTTACCATTTATGGGCCTAGGGGAATGCATTGTGTATTTGGCTACTAATCGTGGGGTTGTCAGAGTGACAGAAACCTGAACCCCCATTAGGACACCTTTGCACAAGGGAGTGTAGGATCTCAGAGTTTAAGGCTGTGGTTAGATTAATATCTTAATTACTTTCCTATAGTTACGGATGTTTGCAGGGGGTTTAATCACAAGTATGTATTAGTCTAGGAAGGGCAGTCTGTTACCACAGGTTCACCCACACATCACTTACAACACCAAAGAAGGATACTCAGCTATTTGAAGCGAAAGCACTTGACAGAATTCCCATGTGTCCTCGAGAACGTTTGTTCCTGATAAGTATTTCCACCGGTTGTTCTTTGCTAAGAAAGGAATGGGCCACTTGCTCTGTTTGTTTGTTACTTCTGTTACTTGCTCTTTGTTTTGTTGCTTTGTCAGAAAACCACTAAAAATCCGTTTGCTAAGTATTCACAGGGATTTCCTGCTCCATACCACTGTTTAGCACCTTCTGCTCCTTGTTGGGATAGACACTCCTATTTTCGAAAGTTCTACGATATACCCCCTATACTTGTGGGTCATCAAGACTATTTTCTGGCGCTGTTGCCGGGGAGTGAAGCACTATTGAAGAGTGGAACTGGTAAGGGAAACTTTTACTGTGAGTATTGCTTTTGTTACTGCTTATTACTTTGTTTCCAATATGGATAACCCACTTGGTTTTCTGTTTGGGAAAACTACTACCACTGCTATGGTAGTAGATGAACCACCTCCTGTTGAGATATATCCTTTTAAGATACCTACAAGTATTGTTAATCGTGTTATGGATAATTATTATTTTGGGGATGGAACTGTCCATCCTGGTGATCACTTGCTTTTTATCCATGAATTATGCGGGTTGTTTAAGTGTGCAGGTATCACAACTGAACAGGTGAAGAAGAAATTACTCTCCATATCCTTGAAAGGGAGAGCTGAATCATGGTATAAGCTGCTGAAGAATGGACAATCCATGGAATGGGAGGAGATGGCATCTCTCTTTTACTCTAAAATTTATCCTCCCAGTGAAATCCATAAGGATAGAAGTCTTATATATAACTTTTGGCCTCTTGATGGAGATAGTACAGCTCAAGCTTGGGGGATATTGAAGTTACTAATGCTTAAATGTCCTATTTATGAACTCCCTAACAATATTATTCTCAATAGCTTTTATGCTAGGCTTTCTCTCCATGATAAAGATTTACTAGATGCTTCTTGTGTTGGATCATTCACACGTATGAAGGAAGAAGCTAAATGGGATCTCTTAGACTATATTCAAGATAACACTAAGGCTTGGGAGAATGACAAAGGAAGAAAGTCAGGTATAAACCATGATTATGAATGCATTAAATCTTTTATGGGTACTGATAACTTCCGTGATATTCGCAATGAGTTTGGTATTGATTCCCAAAGTATTGCCAAATGTTTTAAGGCCTTTGCCTCTTACATAGAAATCCCCAAGAAGAAGTGGAATAAGTACCATGCTCCGTATAAAGATGTTGTTAGTCATGTTCCTGTTAGAAGTACTCAAATTTTTACTACTAATCACAGTGTGCCTGAACCTCATGTTGAGAAAATGCCTTTCCCAGCTAAGGTAAAGGAGAAAATCTTTGTAAATACTTAGCAAACGGATTTTTAGGTTTTTTTTGATAAAGCAAAGAAATAAAGTGCAAGTAATAAAGACAACGAACAAATGCAGCAAGTGGCCCAATCCTTTCTTAGCAAAGGACAAGTCGGTGGAAATACTTATAAGGACCAAACGTTCTCGAGGACACATGGGAATTCTGTCAAGTGCTTTCGCTTCAAATAGCTAAGTAGTCTTCTTTGGTGTTGTAAGTGTTGTGTGGGTGAACCTATGCTAATGTACCGACCTTACTTGGACTAATACATACTTGTGATTAAACCCCCTGCAAGCATCCGCAACTACAGGAAAGCAATTAAGATATAAACCTAACCATAGCCTTAAACTCTGAGATCCTACGCTCCCTTATGCAATGGTGTCCTAACGGGGGTTCAGGTTTCTGTCACTCCGGCAACCCCACAATTAGTATCCAAATACACAATGCATTCCCCTAGGCCCATAAATGGTGAAGTATCATGTAGTCGACGTTCACATGTCACCACTAGAAGAATAGCACCACAACTTAAATATTAAACCATTGAATAATATCTCAACACAAATCCACTACTAACAACATGACTTCTCCCATGTCCTCAAGAACTAAACGAACTACTCACAAGACATCATATGGATCAAGATCAAAGATGATATGGTGATGGATAACAATCTGAACATAAACAATAATCCAATGGTTCCACTCACAAGCATCAACTACAATAGTAATCAACACCGAGAAAGTTTCCCGTAAGAACTATGCAAGTATTCAACACAATTGTTACAGCGGGATGGAGTGGTGATGATGGTGCTGGTGGAGATGATGGTGTGGATGATGATGATGATCCCGATGAAGTCTAGCTTGATGATGGTGTTTATGGTGATGATCTCCCCTCTTCGGGGAGGAATTTCCCCGGCAGAAATCTATCTGCCGAAGAGCTCTTTCTCTCTCGGTGTTTTCTGCCCCACAGAGGCGGCGGAATCTTTTTGTGGCCCCTCCTCGTGTTTTAGGGTTTCGAGGAGAAGATATAGGCGAGAGGGCGGAGCCGTAGGTGGGCCGGGTGGGCCACACCCCCTGTAGGCGCGGCCTAGGGGTGGCCCACACCTGGGAGGGTGTGAGCCCCATGTGGCCCATCTCCGCCTCCCCTTCTGGCTTTCTTCGTCTTCTGGGAAAATATGGTTTTCCATAGTTTTCTGGTATTTGTCCGATCTTCGCAAAATTACATCAAAACACCTCTTTTTCCATCAGAATCCTGACTCCGGCAGTTCATCCTCCAAGAATCATTCAACATGCAAAAACAGATGAAAAGACATAAGTAAGACCTCTTAATAAGATAAATATCAAAGAATAGAGGCAAATTATGATATAGAATGGTGATGCAAATTGCACATATCAGTGTCCTTCAGGATATAAAGGATCTTGAGTAGCTATACCACTCCTAGTTCTAATTCCATAAGCATGTTTATCTCCTAAGGCATTAACTAGCATATCCTTTTGTACCTTAGCAAGTTGATCAATTTTTATTTGAACCATTTGAAAGTGTTTACAAAGCATTTTAATATCATTAGCAGTTCTTTCCACAATATATTTCAACTCATTAATAGCTCTAGAGTTTTCCAATAAATGATTCTGAACTTGTTTATTAAAATTACCTTGTTTAACAATAAATGTGTCAAGTTCCTCTAAACTTTGATCGGGAGGTTTACCATAGGGAATGTCACCTTCATTAAAGTGGAGAGAGTGTACCTCAATAGTAGATGAGTGGGGAATTGTCTTACATAATTCTTCTATAGGAGGTAGATTCTTCACATCTTTAGCTCTAATACCTTTCTCCTTAAGACATTTCTTAGCTTCTTTCATCACTTTATCATTTAATGCAATCACTCCCCTCTTCTTTGGTGTTGGTGTTGGAACTGGTTCAGGCACAGCTGATTCAGGAGTAACAGGCTCAGGTGTATTTAGCTCAGTTGAAGTCCAATCATCATAATTATTGCTTATTTTAGCCATTAATTCTTCAGCATCTGTAGGAGTTATTTTCCTGAAAACACAATCAGCAAAACTATATAGGTATGTCCTAGAATCATCAGTTAGTCCATTATAATAAATATCAAGAAGCTCATTTTTAGGTAATCGACATCCAGGATGTGCATGAATCAAGGCACAGAACCTTGTCCATGACTCAGGCAATTTCTCTTCTTCTCCCTCTTTAAAATCAAAAAGTCTCTACAAAGCAGCATGTCTTGCACTAGGAGGAAAATATTTCTATAAGAAAGAAGCAATCAAGCAATCAGGGCTATCAATGGATCCAGGTGGTAATCTATTAAACCAAGCTTGAGCTTATCCTTTTAATGAAAAAGGGAAGATCTTAGTAACAAAGTACTTGCGCATCTTAAAATCATCAGAGAATAAAGCACTCATAGTGGAAAGCTCATTCATATGTGCCACAACACTCTTACTCTCAGTCCCACAAAAAGGTTCTTTCTCAACAATGTCTAAATAGGATAAATCAAGAGAAAAATGATAATCATCATCTTTAATATCTACGGGAGAGGTGGCAAACTTAGGATCAGAAGACTGTTTATGAATAATGGTACGTCTCTCAAGGAGACTCCTAATAGCACTAGCACCATGTGTGTTTTGGTACTCTTCAATAAACTCATCAGTCATTTCAATGTAACCATCACTAATATCATATCTCTCTCTAGACCCAGGTGAGCTAACAGGTGTAATAGTGTCTTCACTAGGAGTTTCAGTGTTTCTCAAAATAGTTCTAGCAATAGTAGCATCTAGGAAAGGACCTAATGAACCACTCACATCAAGCACAGTAGAAGTAACATCATGTGTATCAGAAGCAGTTTCAGATTCAGCAGTAGTAGCAGTGTGTGTAGCATTATTCCTAAACGCCTCTCCATCAACCATCCATGTTTCCCCCATCCATGAGTGAGTAATCCCCCATTGTACGCTATGGGGATGGTAGGGATTGAATGAGTTCTATCATGTAAGAGAATAAGATTGTTAGGGCATGGTGCCTAGTATCTCTATTAGTGCTATTTGACTTTGTTGCAACTTGTTGTGCTTAATGCTTGTCACTAGGGCTCGAGTGCCATGATCTCAGATCTGAACTTATTATTGATTCATGATGATAGTATTATTTGTGATCTTATGTGCAAGTTGTGTACACATATCATTGTCCGGATCCAAAGGCTCTAAAGTGACAGAAATTGGGATAGCCGGAGGGGATGGCTGTGATGTGAGGATCACATGTGTTCACAGAGTGTTAATGCTTTGCTCCGATGCTATATTAAAAGGAGTACCTTAATTGTCAGTAGTTCCCTTGAGGCCCCGCTGCAACGGGCTGGCAGGACAAAAGATGTTGTGCAAGTTCTCATTGCGAGCACGCATGACTATATATGGAGCACATGCCTATGATTGTTTAGTACTTGGATGATTTATCTTATTTATCTGCAATTGCCCTAGATCTTGAAGTTACATGTTTATACTTGTCCATGCAACGCCCGTCCATCCATCCCTATGCATACCGCACTCATATCCTATTGTTTGCTACTACTGTTACTATTGCTCTTGTTTTAATGATGTTGTTACTTTGCTATTTCTACTACAAAATTGTTGCTACTGATAAACTCCTGTGAGCAAGACTATTTCCAGGTGCTGCCGAATTGACAACTTAGTTGTTAAGGATTATAAGTATTCTTTGTCTCTCCTTGTGTCGAATCAATAAATTGGGTAATACTACCCTCGAAGACTGTTGCGATCCCCTATACTTGTGGGTCATCACACCAAAGCATGGAGGCTCGGTGAAGGGTCATCGGAAGGGCAAAGCAAGGCAGCGGATGGAGGGCTACTTCATGCCGTATGCCGACTACTTCGCTGACGAGCCGCTGCCCGAAGAGGCCATGTTTCGGCGCTGTTTCAGGATGAGCCAGAAGCTCTTCCTCAAGATTGTGCATGCCATCCGGGAGTTCTACCCCTACTTCGTTTGCAAGAAGGACTGCACCCGACATGGTAGGGTTTTCCTCACTGCAGAAGTGCACAGTAGCGATGAGGTTCCTTGCATATGGAGCTCCGGGTGACAGTGCCGATGACTATCTCTGCATGGCCGAGTCCACCACCATTGTTTGCTTGTAGTGGTTCTGCAGGGCAGTGATTGTAGTGTTTGGGCCATAGTACTTGAGAACACCCACTGCTGAATACACTCCTTAGATCATTGCAGTCAATGAAAGTAGAGGATTTCCTAGAATGCTAGGAAGCATAGACTGCATGCATTGGCACTAGAAGAACTGTCCATTTGCATGGCAAGAAATGCACAAAAGCCACAAAGAAGGTTGCGGTGTGATACTCGAGGCAGTTGCTACACATGATCTTTGGATCTGGCACTCCTTCTTTGGCATGGCAGGATCGAACAATGACATCAACGTTCTTCAATCCTCAAATGTCTTTCCCAAGATTGTTGAGGGTCATGCTCCCCCTGTGGACTTTGAACTCAATGGGCACCACTACAATAAAGGATACTATCTTGCAGATGGCATCTATCTAAGATGGCCAATATTTGTGAAGACAATATCAAACTCGATGCTCCCCAAGTATGCTCTTTTTGCCAAGGAACAGGAAGCTTACAGGAAGGACGTGAAGCGGGCATTTGGTGTGCTCTAACAAAGGCTTGCAGTTGTCCGGTTCCCTGCTATGACCTGGTCGAAAGATCGGATGTGGGAAGTGATGAACTGTTATGTGACCTTGCATATCATGATCATTGAGGATGAGAGGAAGGACCCAATATATTTGGTTGAGCAGGACGAGCCATACTACAGATAGGGACCTCTTGCAGAGCCTGATCACCAGGTGTCGCCAACCTGGGCTGCCTTCATCGCCATGCGTCAGGAGATCCAAGACCCGGTAGTGCATCAATAGCTGCAGGATGATCTGGTTGAGCACATATGGATACGCAAGGGCAACATGTAGATGCCGAGAATGATCCGACCGAACTAGGCCAAACTATGGTTTATTTTAGTCTATGCCGTACTATGTTTAATTTCATGCCGAACTATGTTTATTTTCAGGCTGAACTATGCTGAACATTTATCTATATTCATATTTATGCCAAACTATGCCGAACTCTGTTTGAATTTGAGCCGAATTTGGGAGAAAACTTGCCAATTTTGCGTCGCCTGGGAACCACACCTGGGAACGAAAGTGGGAAAAACGGCCATTCTCAGGCCAAAAGTTACATCATAGCGCCATATTTTGGCCTAGGAACGCCCAACGAGTGGATGTGCTCTAAGGGATGAAAGTCGACAACAGGGATGACCACAACCTCCTCCCGGTTACCAACAACATCGTCATCAATGTCGGAGCGGTTCCTGGCATGTGGCATACATGAAGGCTATCGGCAAGATACCATTTTTCTATAGTGAACGTTATAGGTTTGAAAAGGTAAACATTTCTTTCCTCGAAATAGCCTTTCGGTCCGCTATATTAATATAGCAACTTTCCGATACAATGATACAGCTGTTGGGGTCTCAACATAGGCAAGCCCAAATGAAAGAAGAGAGAAAAAAAAAGAAAAAATGTCAACAATGGCATATTGACTAAACGAAGACGGTTCTCAACCGTTGCGCCCTCTGAAGATGTCCAACCACACTCCTAAACCTTCGAAGCATCGCGTATCAAGCAACATCTTCAAGAAGGGATGCGACGATGACAACGCTGCTGCTCAGACTGTCCTAGGGTTTCCCCCATAAGCGAAGGTCAGTGAGAACGGGGTACACCCGATGTCCTTCACGAAGGAGTGGCGGCACCCGCAGGCGTCACCCCGCCTATGTCGAAAAACTGATAGGGATTTCTCCCGATCCCAAAACCATTACCCGACCGCTTAGTAGGCTTCCAACTATCCATGCCGCCCATGAACATGCGCCACCACGGTTTTGAAGCCACCATCACCGTCTCACTATGAACCAGTGCAGGGCCTCGAGGACGAAAAACTTGGAATAACCGTTAATGGGGGAGACAGTCCCGCAGCCGACGGGAAGGAACTGCCTCCACCGCTGTCGTAGTAGCCGACCGGACGCGGCAGCAGGGGCACCATAGGCCCAAACAGGCCCGATCGAGCCCGGATTGGGCCCATAATGCCGCCGCTGCCACGTTGCAGTAGGCCGGTTCAGCAAGATCCACCCCTAGAACCTCCCACCCCGAGCCCGCCTCGAGGAAACAACGCCACCCTCCAGAGCTGTCGGCCTGCCCGAACCCAGACGGGCCCAAATGGGCACAGATCTAGGACTAGCGGGCACCACCGGACGTCTGCACGTGCAGCGTCGCTCCGCCGCCAAGCAGCGGCGCCAACCGCGTCTCCTTCCACCCGAGGTCAGCACGCCGCCGCTGGACACGTCGTAAGGAGCACCGCCGCCAGCCGCCCTTTCCCGAGCTAGGGTTCGCAGTGCTCGGGGAGAAGCAGAGGCAGTTGACCTCAGTCTCTTACTCCCTCCCGTAAACATTTCTTTTGTGAGACAAAAAAATAAACGTTAGCCCCAGATGGTTGAGCGGTATCGATCCCACCTCCCAAGTACGTTTCATGTACAAATAATATACTTTCTTCGTCTTAAAATAGATGTCATAAAATTGTTTAAATTTAAATGTATCTAAACACTATTTAATTAGTATTAGATACATTCAAAATTAAACAAATTTGTAACATCTATTTTGGTATGAAAAGAGTAGAATGATATCGGGTTATCTTTCGGTGGCTATGCCCGACACCACATTTTTCTTTCTTTCTCTGCGCCACGTACTGCTAATTTAGGTCTAAGTGGTTACGCCACATGCTAAAATTCTGTCCTTTCACACTAAAATATGATTCGTTGCATGATAAGCTTCTTGCACTGTTCATTGGTGCGTAACGTGCATGAAACATGCACCGGCGGGCCGGATTGCTAGCTCAAGCTGTTGCATTATCGCCAAAATTCCATGACAACTCTCTCATGCCAAAATCTTGCCATATCTCTCTAAAACAACTGGCGCATCATGCAGGAACGACCGAGCAATCCTGGAACCGATGGACTCACACCAGCTGGCTGGCCACACGTATGATAATTGATAGGTAAGCTCGATCCTATGCTAAACAACTCCATCTCACCGGGCTATAAATACACCACTCTTCAAGCTCGATTTCCCGCATCCCAAACCAACACCACTCGAGCCAAAGCTGCAGCGACTCGTGTACGCACGATCGATCACGATGGCATCCAAGGTCGCACTCGTTGTTGCCCTGAGCCTCCTCTCTGCCGTCGCGGTGCATGGCTGCGGATCATATTGCCAGCCACCGGTTGCGGTGCCACCGCCACCTGTCGCCGTTCCGCCGCCGCCGTACCTTCATCCACCAGTTGTGGAGCCGACGCCACCCGTCGCCGTTCCGCCGCCGCCGTACCTCCAGCCACCGGTTATGGTGCCGACATCACCCATCGTTGTTCCGCCACCACCGCACCATGGAGGAGGAGGGAACAGCCATGGCGGGAAGTGCTCGATCGATGTGCTTAGACTGAGGGTGTGCGCCAACGTTCTCGGCGGACTGCTCGGCCTCCTCAAGGTTGGAATTCCGACCTACGATGAGTGCTGCCCGCTGCTGCGGGGGTTAGTCGACCTCGACGCAGCCGTTTGCCTCTGCACCGCTGTCGAGGCCAATGTCCTCGGCATCGTCCACCTCAGTGTCCCTTTGGACATCACCCTTCTCCTCAACCACTGCGGCAAGACATGCCCGTCCGATTTCACTTGCTCGGTCCAGCATTAACAGACATACTATTGCATGCACTCGGAGCCTAATAAGATTTAATTTATTCCATACTTTGTTGTTAATTTCATGAGGAGTGGAATTGTTCCACTTTCACATTTGAATTGCTGTAAGCAAGTTACTCCTAGTATACTTTATGCAAAAAAATATGTATTGCACACTTCGTATTCATCAATGAGTAAATTACTCTAGTTGTTGAATTTTAGTTTTTCTTAATAAGGGCGACGAGTCTACAACTTGATGCCTGCTTCCCCACCCACATCACCTGTTGCGGCATCGTACTTAAGCATATAGGATTGAAAACGGAACAGAAATAGACGGAAACATATGTTATTGTTCCACCGAACATCACCCTTCTCCTCAACCACTGCGGCAAGACGTGCCCGTCCGATTTCACTTGCTCAGTCCATCATTAACAGACATACCGTTGCACGGCCGCCGAATACGATTTTATTTTTTGAGTAGTTTGTTGTTAATTTCACGAGACATGGAATTGTTCCACTTTCATATTTAAATTGTTGTAACCGTGTTACTCCTAGTATTCTTTATGCAAAAAAAAATATCATACACTTCGTGTTCATTAATGAGTAAATTACTCTACTTGTCAAATTTTAGTTTTTCTTGAAAAGGGCGATGGCATACAACTCGACGCCTGCTGCCCCACCCACATCACCCATTGTCTCTTCTTATTGTGCAATTCAAATTATTCAGTATATTAAAATCTTGGATTATAAAAGATTAAGACATGTACCAACCATGTGAAAATATATAGCACGAAGAAGCTATTCATTAAGTACTCTACTAGTGTGATGCTAGCCAATAGCCTAATGGTAGATATCCTAAGAAACCATCTGCAGCCGATTCATCTAGTAGCCATATGTCCCCGTTGGTCCGCTAGGAGAGATAGGCCCACAGTGGATCCAACTAGGGATGGCACCCACGGCTATTTGGTGCGGGTGGAGCTTAACCAAACCCGCACCCGCAATCTCAGTTATTTCCCGCAACCTGCATCCGCACCCGCATGTGGGTATAGATTTTATCCCATACCCGCACCCGTCGAGGGTAAAAAAAAACCGCGGGTAATACTCACCCATTAGTCCAAACAACTTAACAAGGTATTGTAATAACACAATATATAAAAAATGATAGCATATATTTTTATTCATTCATGATTTTAGCAAGCAAGCAAATATATATTAAATAGTGAAAAGACATAGCCAAATACATGATATATGTGAATAAAACAAGTTATGTTCAAACATAAGTTGCTTAGAAAGTATATTTTTCAAATTTTTAAATCTCAAAAGAATTGCAAAATAGTCACATGCCATACCACAATCAGTCACATAACAACACTTGTCAACTCCAGAATTTCACAATTTTTAAGAAAAATGGTATAATACTAATGCCCCATGTGTCATCTACTAAGATGTCGGGTGTGTGGGTATGCGGGTGTGGGTTTTCCATTACCATACCCGCACCCGCAATACCCAATGGGTAGAGATTTTTGCCCAATTACTTACCCGTGGGTATAAATTTACTACCATACTCTTACCCTAATGGGTAAAAACCCGCAGGATAAGCGGGTTGCGGATACCCGTTGCCATCCGTAGATCCAACGTGTAGCAAAGTGAATAACCACAAAAAAATGTATTATTTTTCGTGTTAAACACAACTTTATTTCTACATGTCTAAATGGACAACACAAAGCTGAAAATACGTATCCAACCTTTATTCCTCCTATCAATTCTATTTAACCATCTAACGAATATATTAATAATATTGGTCAGGGAGGAATATTATATGTGAAATAGAACATGCAACGTGCAAAAGGACAAGTAAGAAATAAGTGTTTATGGTCTCCATTGACTCACAAGAGAAACATATTTGATAGAGAAAACTATTATAAAATTGTATAATTTTTTAAAAATGTCAAGAAAATCTGAAACAAATATTTCCTGTACACCCAGATATTCTATGTTCATACACATGTTTTCAGAAAGAAATAACATTTTATGTGATTTTTGCAAAAAGACAAAAAATGTCCCTGAATAGTCATGTTTGAGCATCAAATAGTCTTATTTATATGGGACACACGAAAATTGTTCTTTTCCCCTAAAAACTTGTGTGCTAACATAAAATGTCTGGATGTACATGAGGATATTTGTTTCTACATTTTTTAACATTTTGAAAAATGTTTCCAAACAATAGGTTCATATGCACAGTGTGGAAAATTGGATTCTTGCACTTTTAACATCCATATTCTAATTTCTCTTAGCTGGATTATCCTTTGTTAACAAAACTTTATTATTAAGTAACCACATGAAAAAAAATTATTGGGAGGAATTTTTAACTTCCACAAGTATTTATATAAGAACCTAGTATGACCATTCAATAAATTTAAATACATACACTTTATAGTAAAAAAAGAAATGTGGATGTAAATTTCAAAACAAAATTATCATCTGTATCAGATAATTATACCATCAGCACTCTCTAACACAAAATTTAACTATTTGTTCCATTGATTGTCGGTTAAAGCCCTTCTAAAACCAGCATTTAGTGTGGTTTGTGAAAGAACATCCTTTATTGTCCCAGACAGAACAGGTTTATTGTCACTATACATGAAGGGGGTTTCTACAAGCCCTACCCGTTGTTTGAGATTGTTGCAACTGAGGCTGCTTTTGTCGCTCCCAAACCAAAGTCTTTGATGGACATCATCTATCCTTTATCAAGCTTGACTGCGGTGTAGTATTGCATATGCATCCGGCTCTGTTTCATGGGATGGATGATGGACGTATAGTCGAAGTGTTCGTTCATACCCTATATAATAAACTAGGTTTATCGTGGCTTTATTTGTTCAAAGCAACAATTATTTTGTTGATATGTTTCTATGTTGTAACATATGTCAGCCAAAGTTGTTACCCACTTATGTAATACCCATAAGGTTGTTTGTAGCCTCTCCAATTCACCTATTTTGTTGCTTTTGACACGCCAGGTTATACTAATCTGTTGTAATTTCCTTCTGGTTTTAGTAATTATGTTTAGATGTTATCTTTGTTTTGCCTTAGCTTATTATTTGATGTTTTATGAAATGTTTGTCGATGCGAAAAATGAGGCGCACATATAAATCTAGTAAGATCAATAACTTAAGGTGTTGTGGCATCTCGTGAAAGCGATGCAAAGGAGACGCACACCATAAAACATACATGCATACAGCTTTGGAAGCTATTGAGATTATGGTAGAGCGAGCCAAACATGGTGGTTTTATTAAAGGTTTGATAACGGATTTCATCTCTGATGTACTTATCATCTTGCAGTTTGCAGATGATACAGTCTTCATCAATAAGGATTATTTTATTAGGAGTGCTAAGAACTTGAAGTTCTTTTTTTGGCTTTTTATGTTCGAATAAATGTGGTCTTTAACATTGAAGGATTAATAATGGACCTAAAAATTAACATGGGCAAAATTGATCTTTACTGTTTTGGTGAGACTGAGGAGAAAAATGAACATTATAGTTCGATTTTTGCCCGATGGCTTTTTTTACCGGTCTTCATGTTTCGTACTTGTATACCGACGGCCCCGATAAATAGTCCTCGGCGTACATGAAGGCTATCGGCAACATGCCATTTTTTCATAGTGTACGTTATCAGCTTCAGTTTGAAAAAGTAAAAAAAATTGTGAGGAGAAAAATAAACGTTGCCCTAATAATACAGTATATACGAATGGAGGCAATAATGTAATCCATGATATCTGCTAACCTTTCGGTGCCTGTGCCGCCCATCACATATTTTTTCTTTTTCTCTGCGCCGCGTACAAGCGGTTACGCCACATGGTTGGTCAATTTGCTAATGTAATCATGTCCTTTCACTCTAAAATATGATAACATTGCATGATCAGGTTCTTGCACTGTTCATTGCTCCGTTAACATGGGATTGCTAGCTCATCTTGTTGCATTATCGATCGCCAAAATTAACAACTCCCCCATACTAGCTCATCTTGTTACATTTTTTTTTTCCTTTTTAAAAAAACTCTCTCATGCTAAAATCTTGTCATATCTCTCTAAAGCAACAAACGCATCATTGCACGAATCACACATTGCCATCGTATGATATGTAAGCTCCCATGCCAAACAGCTCCATCTTACTGGGCTATAAATAAAGCACTCTCCAAGCTCGATCAAAGCACCACTAGCCAAGCATCATGATGGCATCCAAGGTTGCGCTCGTCGTTGCCCTGAGCCTCCTCTCCACCGTCGCGGTGCACGGCTGCGGACAATATTGCCAGCCACCGGTTGCGGTGCCGACGCCACCGGTTGCTGTTCCATCGCCACCGTACCTCCAACCACCGTTTATGGTGCCGACACCTCCCGTCGGCGTTCCGCCGCTGCCGTACTTCCAGCCACCAGTGGTGGTGCCGACGCCACCTGTTACCGTTCCGCCGCCGGCGTACCATGGAGAAGGAGGGCACGGCCATGGCGGGCAGTGCTCCATCGATGTGCTCAGACCGAGGGTGTGCGCCAACGTTCTCGATGGGCTGCTCGGCCTCCTCAAGGTCGGGATTCCGGCCTATGACGAGTGTTGCCCCCTGCTGCAGGGGTTGGTCGACCTCAACGCCGCCGTCTGCCTCTGCAACGCCATCGAGGCCAACATCCTCGGCATCGTCCAGCTCAGCGTCCCGGTGGACATCACCCTCCTGCTCAACCACTGCGGCAAAAGATGTCCATCCGACTTTACTTGCTCAGCCCATTAACAGACATATCTCTTGCAACAAGATTTGATTTATTCCGTACTTTGTTGTTAATTTCATGAGGTGTAGAATTGTTCCACTTCCACATTTGAATTTTGTAACCAAGTTACTCATAGTATTCTTTATGGCAAAAAAAATTAATGTATTGTACACTTCATATTCATCAATGAGTAAATTACTCTAGTTGTCGAATTTTAGTTTCTCTTGGAAAGGGCGATGGCGAACAACTCGATGCCTGCTGCCCCACCAACATCACCCATATACTCAATCGTGTTACCATGGGAGGAGGTTGTTTTCGAAATGGGGAGTGTGTAGCCCTGGCCTAACTGTAGGAAATTGGTAGTGCCCAAAACACACGGCAAAGGGTTTGCTGTGTGTTTGCTCAGCATATACTCTAACCGCAAATAATGGCCTGTAAATCGTCAATTTGCCAAGAGCATTCTACCGGGCTCATGGTGCCGAAAGCATTCCATCGACCGGTAAAATTGGGCTATCAACAAAGAAACACATGACGGACAAGAGATTGTGACGTCGGCTCTGTCAAGTGGGGCCCACCTAGTCGTTTTGCCATGTACATCTAGAAAACTGCCAGTGTGATCCCCGTGTGTGAGTAGTTTATCGTGACTTTTGTTATGGTGCCGGCAAACTCTCCAAGACTTTGCCATGAGGTTTAGTATGGATGTCAGCAAAGGCCTAATGTGGGGATGGGGGGGTACTATGCTCAAACTTTGCCGTGAGCTTCCCTAAAAGCTCTCATAAAAAATATAAGCATGACACAAGTAATTTTAATTTTCATTATAGGTGAATCCCTTGGGTCACATGCAAAGAATTGTTACCAAGCAATTCTTTACTTAGCTTAGAACATAATGCGAAAACTAAATAGACCAGCAGTGGAGGAGAGGATCCAAAAAATATTTAGGATACAAAATTGAGCATTGGCAGTTTATCAAACTGAAGTCAAGAAGGATTCATGTAGCCAAGGTGTGTGGCTCCTTTTGGCACCATTTATTTCGTTTGTTCATCCACTTTTCACTCTCCTGTTGTATCTATCTAAACTGAGGGTCTTTGCTTGGAGAATCAGGCTGAAATAGACGCCATGATCTGACGACATTGCTTTTGCACTGATCTGACCTTAGTTACACTTTGAGGCAATATTAGAAAATAAATTAGGCTGAAACTATTGTTTGTTCTAACGATGGTTGTGATTTGTGGTGGTCTAGCCGTAAGTATGCCCGTACGTACGTGTTGTTTCCTGAATTATGTTAGGCTCTTGTTTTCGCCTTAATTTACCCCAATTGTACATTTGCCATTTGCTATAGTCCAATCCAATTCGCATATGCAGATAAAGTCCTGATCTGCAAATTCAAGAAAAAGGCATCGCCTGCTAGCAGCGCAGTCTTGCTTTATTTGTTTGCATTTTAAATTTTCCCTTAAAGTTAAAAATGAGTCTTAGTCTCAGTTCAGAGAATTGACACTGAGGCTGCAATAATCCTACACCTACGGAGTGATTTTACGGACTGGAGCTACGGACTAAACGTGGCCTGATTTGGTTGGAGAATTTTCAGCGTTGGTTATTTTTCTAGCGAATCACAACGCATGGCTGCTCACCACATCATTCCGTAAGACTAGTCCGTAAATAAATTATCCGTATGTGTAGCATTACTCGAGCTGGCAGGCTACACACGAGGTAGTTGAGACGAGGCTGGCTTGTTGATCTGCAAGCCTTGCTTCGGTATCCCCTCTAGACAAAGAAATTCAGTGCTATCGGGTTTCGGTTCATGCTCCGGGTGGAGACCGAATGGAGATGGAGACCGTACTGGCTACGTATACCACAACGGCATACGTGATCGGGCAGGATTGTAATTGATCAGTTGCGAGGAGGGCATACGAGAAGTTTGGGATCGGTTGCGACGAGCGTATGTGACCGCGCAGATCATGTTGGCCGTTATCGCTGGACAGAGAGAAGATCGCGGCCACACTCTTGCTTACCGCCCTCGCGCAGTTCCTCCACCTTCTCTCGCTCCTCTTCCACATGGCCATCCACGCCTGCATCCATCTGGACCTATATACCCACCATGGTGTTATCCATCGTCCTCCACGCCCAGCATCAACCTGTAGGTCGGCATGTCCACGGCGGTCCGTCAACTTGCCGCCTGTGCCCCTTTAATCAAACGGAATTAAGAATTTGCCTGTTTAAGTTCCGTATAGTTTCCGCGGCGTCCGCTCTACCTGCCAATTAGCGACCGGAAGCTCTATTCTGTTTGTTTCCTTATCCATGTACTCCACTGCAGTTCTACTCATATCGACCGTATAAACCAGTACAAGGTAGAGGACATGCGCAGCATCATGAACTTCCACTCATGGCCGGACCATTGACCTCTCCGCCGGCGGCCGTCGTTGCCTAGGCACCGGTCTCCATCACGTGTCCTGCTGCACCTACGCCTGCGGCAAACTCCAATCAGTCGCTGCCGCAGTAGAAGGTGCCGTGGGGGTCTGCTCCTTCTCATGGCGGTGGCGGCGCTCATGCCTGTGGATGCGCTGGAGGTCGACGGAGAGCGGGGCTGCGGGGCATCCTGTTCGCCGGTGTCTTCATCCTCATGCTCTCGACAGCAACCGTAGCTGCCCATCCATTGAGGAAGAAGCAAGGAAAAGTGGAACAGTTTGTTTCCTTTTTTTTTGGAGCGACGGTTTATTTCCTAAGCGAGAACGAGAAAGAATTAGTGGGCTTAATTTGGCAGAGGATTGGCTGCCACCGGGTTATTGCAATCAATCGATGCCTCGCTCATTGCTGGCTGGGTTGACTATGGGCGACGGAAACTTGTACGTACAAATTTGCAGATTGTAGTGGGTTGGCGGCGGTAGCGGACGGGCCGCGACTGCCCGCCAGTTTACAGTTCTTATCTGTGGGTGTCAACAGATGTGATTAAAAGGGAACGGCCTGGCGGCGCCATGGGCAGCCGTCCCCACTTGCACCCTGAGCCCAGCACTAGCACGACGCCCAGCTCCTCTTCCCCAACCTCCACGCCTAGCGCTAGTAACTCTGACTACAACTGCTCCCAATCTGCACAACATCTGGCTCCCAATCTAAGCCCGGTCTCCACCCGGAGCACGAACCCGAAACCCAGTGGCGCTGAATTTCTTTGTCTAGGGGATACGGAAGCAAAAGTCTCTGCAAAATCGAGGTACTAAAGTGTTCTCAAATCCAGGGAAACACAGGTACGGTCGCCACATGAATCGGAGTATACACTGTCAATTCGATATTGGTGATATCAGCAGCAACATCTTCATTCAGGCTCCGACAGCTAGCTACTGCCCGACATGTCTCCAGGCTGAAGCTTCGATCGATCGGCTCTTCTCCTTCATCTGCAGCACAAGTGGCTTTCCTCACCGATAACATCGCCATCGCCAAGGCAGCAGCATCCAGGGATGTCAGACGCAAACCCAAGTCATTTGGGATAAAAAATTTCCAGATAGTAGCAGATTATCTCCAGGTCTCCCTGAATCTTGGGCCGCCGGTGTACCACATATCTTGAACACTTCAACGGACAACTGTGCTCATCAGGTCCTTAGATAAAATGTGTCTGAGTCTGTCATTAGCTGCGTCAATTCAGCTATCATAGAAAATGCAGCTGTCCTGTAGCTAATATTGCTTTCCAAAATACTGTTATACATGGATGTGCACTGCACGCTGTAACTTTCTCCCTGAGCTAAATGATACTCGTGCATCATCTCTCTAGTTAAAAATGCAAATGCTGATGCGGCGGTGTTGACAGAGACACCATGTTATAATCTTCGGAGACGGCCATTGCAAGCAACATCAAGAAGATGTCCCAAGTATAAGAGTAAATATGTGTGCACTTGTGTATGTTTTGTTCGATGGAGTTGCGAAGAGGCAATGGGATTTAAGAGGCTCAGGCCGTTAAATACTCATACTCCTATGAAAATACTAACTCCATGACCGACTGTTATGTTTTCCTCAGCATATAAAAACTAAAATAAAAACATTTCTTGCTAGTCACTCGGCACGTTATGTTGCTGACGGGATGATAGGATAATGTGTTTCCCATCATGCAGTAGCAGCAGTAGCTGCAAGCCTGCAACAAAACAGACAAATTCTTCCTATTCTCTCCCAAACAGAGCAGCATAGAGAATCTGGAAGAAAATTGCTTGATGCATAAAAGAAAAAGGAATGCCTGCATGTAGTAGATCAGAACAAAAACAGTGATATCAACCCTCGAAAAAAGATAATCAGAAATAGTGACAGGCCTGAAAAATATCAGTTAAAAAATATCAGGGAACAGTGCAGAAACTTTTTTTTTAACCATGGTATATTAGAAGGAAGGAAAGGCCATAGAGGCGAAAAGTACAAACACACAACTCTGAAAGTATAGGAACGACCTGAACCTAAACTACACCTACGACCATCACTGAAAGAAAAGGAAAGCTACAGAGGGAGATTGAAACGACCGTGACTAGCTGAGACCCAAGAAGCAGCGTCAGATTTCAGTTGGTCAAGTAGTAGCTGGATCGGTTTGTAAGATAGGAAGAGCCTAGACATGCTGACCATTTGGACGGATTTGGTGTGAGAGGATCAGTGCGGAAGCATTAGTAGTCCTTGAGATTTGCATAAATAAATAGTACACTGAAATACAGTGGTGCATATATGCTCGTGGTAATAGCGTAGGAACTGTAACATCACTGCCATTCGGGCAAGGAAATTATTCCAATCATGATACTACAATAATTGGCAAAATTCCTAAGCTGTGTGACCAGCAAGCGGGCACAAAATTACACGCAACCAAATCTGCACCCTAAAAACCAATTCACTATGGAAATTCCTGCCTGCAAACGAGGAAGTAGGCTAGATCGGCCTTTGCTATAGGAAACTGACATCCTGATTCGAAGCGCTCGACCCTGACGCTGACGCTGCTGGGTTTAGCAGCTAGGGCTTTGGGGGATCTGGCTGGGTCTGCGGGAGGGAGACTCCTCCTCCGGCGGCGGTGGCTGCGGCGCGCTTGCGGGCGATGAACGCCTCGAGTACCTTGCGTCGCTCGGCGGCCTTGGCTCGCTTTGGCTCGACGTTGGCGTAGGAGAGGCGTGCGGCGAAGGCGATGAGGGCGGCGCCGGTGAGGAAGAGGCAGGCCGTGGCGGCGCGCTGCCTCCGGGTCGCCGCGTACTGCAGCGACACCATCTCGCCTCCGGGACGGACGACTATGGAGCACGGAAGACGGAGTAGATGTCGTTAGCACAAAAGGGATTGTAGAAACGGAAAGAAGATTAATACGTCTTCGTGGAGAGAGCAGGGTTTTCTTCAAATCCGCCCCGCTTTATAAATAAAGCAACATCCAGATACAATGTTTAGAGAGCATCCACCACGGTCTAGGCCAACGGAAAAATAAAAAGGGTTCACACGTCCGCTGAGGCACAGCACAAGCACACCCAAAAAGAAACTAAAACCGCAGCGAGAAGGCGGGGAAGACACTCAGGCCGCCGGGGAGGATGAGGCCGGAGCTGAGAGGGGGAGCGTCGCCGTCCTCAAGGCACGCATAGAGCCGTCGAAAGCCGCCCGATCACGCTGCCGCACCAGGGGGACAACTGCTGGAGGAAGGCAAGAATGGAAAAAACAGAGTCAGACACACGGGAAGGATAAACCTTCTCAATCACCATCTTATTTTGCATGTTCCACAGAGACCACGAGATGGCCGCAAACACAAGCCAGAAGAGGCGACGTCCTCCTCCGGCCCTGTTAGCCTAAGACTGCAGGAACTCCCCAAGCTCATGCGCGTCCCAGTCAGTCCCCAACGCCTCTTTGACAAAGGTCCAAAGAGCCTGATTCGCCGAACAAGAAAACATAATATGGACACAAGTCTCCGGAGTCCCACATAAGGGACACAGCCCATTGTCCCGGGCCGCTACACTTGGCCACCTCTACCCCCGAAGGTAACCGATCACGCAGAAGCTGCCACACGAAGATACGAATACTAAGCGAGAGGGGGCCTTCCACAATGGTGACGTCCAGCTCAGCTCCGGACCCTGGAACAAGGCTCGATAACCCGAGTCCACCGTGAACTCACCCGACAGATGAAGCTGCCAAGCTGCCGAGTCCGGGGCCTCGGATAAGGCCTCGGGGAGGGAGCCAAGCAGCTGCTGGAGGTCCGTGACTTTCGCCGCGCTAAGGTGCCGACGGAACAAGACGTTCCAGTGACCCTCTAGGAAGGCCTCCTTCACCAGAGCCTCGGGGGAGGCGGAGATAGCAAATAGGATGGGGTATTGGATCCCCAACGGGATCGGGAGCAGCCAGGGATCAAGCCAAAACCGAATCCCCTGACCGCAGCCAGCCGCAAAGGAGATGCCGAACCCAATGAAATGCTTGATCCCTTGGAGGGCTCTCCAGAACTGAGAGCCCTCCCTCCGCTCGCAAGCCAAAAGGGGACGGCCCTGGAGATATTTGGCTTTGATAAGCTGAAGTCAAAGCCCTCCGTCGTCCCTGAGGATGCGCCAGACCCATTTCAGCATCAGCGCCACATTAAAGCGGCAAGAGTCAAGGATACCTATGCCCCCAAAGCTCTTGGAGGCGCAGACGTCTTCCCATTTGACCATGTGGTATTTCTGATGGCCATCTCTCGCCGCCCAAAAGAATCTAGACAACTCCTTCGCAAAGTCGGCATGAGTCCCTTCGAACAGAAGGTACAGCCCCATCTAGTACATGGGAAGACTCGAGAGACACGAGTTAATCAGAACCGACTTGCTTCCCTTAGACGTAAGACTCGCTCGCCAGAGTTCCGCCCTCGAGCGCACCCTCGTAATCAAAGGGGCCAAGTCTCTGATCAGCAATCGCGTCTCCCTGATGGGAGTCCCAAGATATGTAATAGGAAATTCCGCGAGCTTACAATTCAGCCCATCCCACAATCCGCCGACGCTCCTCCTCGGGGTATCCTAGAACCATAATCTCTCTTTTGTCAAAAATTATCGTCAGGCCTAAGATCTTCCTTACAGATGAGTGCGTACACACTTGGATTACACACTCACACAGCTAAATCTTGATCGAGGCAGTTGGCAACAAATTAAGCCATTCATCGATGATCTAGTTACATCGTTCTTGAACTGGACAGGTACCTACTGTATGCCACACGCTTTCACCTAGTAGAATTGACCACTATCTAATTGACTCAGCTCTTAGAGCGGCCTATCCTATCGACGGTCGACGGAGGAGTTGGAGCTGTTGCTCGCGTACGTGCTGGGCAGCCAGGTATAAACAGGGTAGAGCAATACCATACTCATACCCGTGTAGCCAATGGGTACAAAAGCTTACCTATACCCGTACTCGTGGGTATAAAAGTTTACCCATATCCATACCAGCGGGTACCAGTACCCATTGGGTACCCGGCGGGTACCAGTACCCATTGGGTATCCGGCGGGTATACTCAATAGTATACAAGTTATTTAAAATTTTACTTTCATCAATAAAATATTTGAAAAAGATAATAATCTCTACTTACTAATAGTAGACGAGTACATGAAAATATCAAATTAAAGTTTAGAAGTCCCAATCTCATACTCGTTCCTAGGCTTCTTGGTCACGTAGGTTCAAACTCTATAGGTAAGTTTGACATCTCAGTTTAAACGGGCAGGATATGGGTATACCCATGGGTACAAGTATATACCCGTGTCCATACCCGTGACTTAACGGGTAAGGTATGGGTATTACCCATGAGTATAAAAGTGTGCTCATACCCTATCCATACGGGTACGGTACCCGCGGGTAATGTTGCCATCCTTGCAGGGACGTGGTCGACATCGGAGTCATCCTCCTTGGCGATGGGGTCGAGTCAGCCCGCGGCGGCTCGGCGGTGTAGGCGCAGGACACGGAGGGTGTCCGTGGGCGCCAACTCGTCGTCGGCGGCGGCGAATGAGCAGCAGACGACGCAGGATATGGAGGCCATGGACATCGATAACGCCTACTTCTGATCGGTCCCAGAGATTGATCAGAGAGAGCTAGGCACGGCAGGCTTCTAGCTTGATCGGAGGTGCCTGCTTGCTTGTTGCTCTTGTGCGGTGGTGGTGGTGGAAGTCCGTCGGAGGTTTCTTTTCGTGTCAGGACATCCACTATGTGCAAAAAACCACACCTTAAGTCCTATGTGGCAATGTTTGTAGTTACCTTATACATAGTGGAGGAAATATGAGTTGTCTATAAGCTTGTATGTGACCTTAAGCTTATGAGTTGTCCACAAGCAATAGAAAATAATTTACCATCTCTTCCCTCTCATGCATGAGTGTACATGATGAGACATGTGGGTTCCAGCTTAAGGTTAAAGTTCACCTTATACATAGTGAAAAAATTTATAAGAGAGATAGATCTCACCTTATGACTAAAATTCAGCACATACATAGGTGATGCCCTCAGTCACTTTCGCTGCCTTTGCTCCGTGGCCACGAACCAACCACATGTACACGCACTGCTTCATGGCTCGTGCCACGTACACCACTCGTATGCACGCGGACACACCTTGGTACTTGGCCTAACAGGCACAACACGTTTGTCTATGCCTATGCGCTCGAGCAAAACGTGTCCTGGGTTAATTAAACGTACGCCTAGGTAGCTACAAGCCCAGCAACTTACAACACATGTCGTGATGGGGGATGAACTACATGTCGTGATGCATCCATGTGGGCATCATAGAGAACTTGTAACATGCGACGTGTCATCAAGTTAAAAACGGTAGAAAAACTAAAACCTAGACAAGGTGGAGTGTCTACCAAATTAGTCAATAACATAATGAACCGGTAAAGAAATCTATGGCGATCGCGAGGCGGCAGCTAAAATCCGTATATGGGTCTTCCCGATAACAGGCAGCTGCAAATCTAGAAACATTTGAAAACAAACGAGCTTAAGATGTGACAAATCATAACAAATATCTATTAAAACACAAGATTTGCGCAGCAAGGTTGGACGGCTGTTCGGACTGGAGAGATGCTGGGTCCGCCTATGATGATAGCCACCGGTCATCACCCTTTAGATTGGCCTAGGGCTTTGAAAGTGTGGCATACCACGACCTTTCATTGACGGGAGGATTCTCGTTCTTTTCAAGTTGGTTTTTTGTGTTTTTTCGTAGTAGTGAGACAACGACTTAAGATATGTTTTTTTTGTGTTTTTTCTAGTAGTGTTTTTGTGTCTAGGTCAGTTCCCCATGATTATTAGTAACATTAATTTTGGCAACAAATACTAATTATTTAATATTTCTTATAAACTATTGTTACCCTCTCTGGTTAATTTACTTCGCGTACTTGACTTAATCAAACCTAAACTTTGTCATGTTTTACTAATAAAATATAAAAAGATATCAACATCCATTTTATTTTATATATATATTTACTAATTGAAGGCATCGTTCAAGCCTTCAAACTCTAGACAAAAATAGTTTTCATCCGTCCGATTTTGCAACCAGATTAACACGTATGGTTTAGATTACCACATCACCAATCTGTAATCCAGCGTGTCTCACTAGTGGAAAATCGGGACTAAAGGCCCCTATCTCTAGTACCGGTTTGTTACAACTCGAGACTAGAGGCCATCACATGAACGTTTTTTGCATGGAATTTTTGCAGCGGGGCATGAAGGACCTTTAGTTCCGAGTCGTAATACGGCTCTGGACTAAAGATTTTTTTCATTTTTTTTAATTTATTTTTTTAATTTTGTTTTCTATTTTTTCTTAAACTTTTGAATTGTTTGACTTGTAATCCTCCTACTTAGACCATTTTTAGCACTAAGTATATTTAATCTTAGGTCAAATTACATTTATCGTCAAACTTTCCTATCGGTCATCCATCCTAGCACTACTCCACCCTCAGCACACTTAACTTCTTTGTTCCATCAGAATATCCTTGCGCGAAGCCCATATGTACCTTGTTGTCAACACTACCGTATCAATCCTATTAGCCCATATCAATATGCCATACATCTTTATTTTTTGAAATTTCAAATACTATTTTAGTAAACAACAATAAATAAATAATAATAATATTTTAATCCAATTAAAATAAATAACTAAATAAAATAATATTTTATTCATTTTTTGCCATTTATTCATTTAATATGGCATAAATAATATCTTTAAATCTGTAAATCGAAATTCGACAAATAATATATTCATAATTATCATAAAAATGTGAGGAATCCAAATATATAATAAATAAAATTGCAAAACGGTCTAAGGCTGTTGAAATCGAACTCACAATTTTTTCCACATATTTTGATAGGTTGTATATTTTTTTTCGACATCGTACGCAAAAGTTATAGCCATTTTAAATTTTCTTGTCGCTTAGTCCCGGGCCGTATCATAACCCGGGACTAAAGGGTGTTGTCCTTGCCCGAGCCCGTTTAGTCCCGGGCCGTATCACGACCCGGGACTAAAAGTCCAAAACGACCTGGGACTAGAGTTTCCTCGGGCTCCTAGCCACCAAAAGTGGTACGAACCGGAACTAGTGCTCATACTAGTCCTGTTCCATAATAAATCGGGACTAGTGTTAGACTCTGGACCGGATAGAAGACCCTTTTTCTACTAGTGTCTTGTACAATACGATGACAACCTTCCCTTATACTTGCCACGTTGGATTTTTGCTTAGTTGGAAGACAGAGAAATAAGAAAAAGAAGGTTATCTTCCCGTAGCTAAGGGATGATCCTTTAGAAAATAAGAGAAGACTATTTTCTCCATTATATCATATGTCTTCCTTTAGCCAATCAATTTCTTCCTAAAAATAGTTAATTTTCATTAATTGCTAGAGATAGCAATAAGAGATAACGCGTTGTACAAGTTATGTAATGTGTTTTCTCTAAATGATATGAATATTTAAGAGAAGGCATGTCTTCCCTACGTGCCCTTATATACCGTGTAGATAATGTACACCTAACCGAATGCCCTTGCATGTCGTGATCTCTCAAGACTCCTTTTAAACATCTCCGTGTAGATCAAAGCTATTAAAAAAACATCTGCTCCGTTTTATGTGGAGACTGCACAAACATGCGCAACTGCTTCTTCGAACACCGGGATTGGAATCTACCGCATCCGACTAAGGTCAGTGCGCACATCAAACTTGCAAATATCTCTCCCTTATTTCTTCGTCAAATTGGATCGGTCGAACTTTGTTGAACCGGTGGTGTCAGTCAATTCGTCAATTCATGGCAGATTGTATATAGTACAGTTTTGAAATTTCAATAAAAAGTATATAGTACATTTTTTCAGGAACACGTGACAGTACACTGCCTTTTTTATATAGATAGAAGCAACACAAAGATTGTATATACATGTCTGGGTGCACAGTTTTATTAGTTGAAGTATGACTAATAATTCAATTCAAATTTATAATAATAGCTTCAACGAGAAAGAAGAATACTGGAAATAGCTCAAGAAGAACGTACACAGTTTTATTAGTTGAAGTATAGACTAATAATTCAATTCAAGTTTATAATATTAGCTTCAACGAGAAAGAAGAATACTGAAAATAGCTCAAGAAGAACGTACTCTCAAATTGGGTGTATGTGTTTATTTAATCAGGTTCAAATTCACATCATACGGGAAAGTCATCCTGATATCAACTGTAGTTTTCCTCTCATGTGTAAAAGTTCACTAATGCGTCAAACCCAGGTATTAAATCACAAAAGATTTTCCTCTCATCCTGATATCAACGATTTTTTGTAGATTTTTGCTATGTCTATGTGATCATATATCCGTCAGAAAAGAAAAGTACGATAATGGCAGAGCTGTATGGGTTCCAATTGGTAAAGTCTACGGTTAAATCTATGAATACAATCTGTGTATTTAAGGTAGAAGCTTAGAAGTAGTGAAATAGTCTTTTGATAATAATAACTCTCACTATGCATCAACTTGATCTTAATGAATATTGGAACATGATTAAAAAAATCATCACAATAGATAAATCTCACAACAAATATGCAAAAATGATGAAAAGAATCTTCCAAATATAATCAAATTTTATTCTCACTGCTCAAATCATACCTATATGAATACATGTAACTCATAAGATCTAAATTTATGATTTAACTCCCCTTCCGCACGTATTAGTATTTAAATGAATGGTGTAATTCCTCCTTTCCTCATTAAAGTCAAAAAATGTTACACGTTTCATAAAAATTAATCATGCAAAAGTATTTCTTTGTTTTCTTACATTTTAATTCATATTTTTCGTTATTAAGAAATGGCATAGTGTTTTTCTACATTTTAATTCATCATTTCAACTATAATAAATAATTTATATAGTATGTGGAATCGCATGAGTTAGGAAATAACCATGCATCCAAATCAAACCACACTTTTGCAATTTATTCTATTAGGTGTTGGTAAATTTGGTAGATATACATGATAAATAGAACAACAACAACAACAACAAAAACGAGTTATATTGTTCGATTAAGCATAACTATAGAGATACCCGCCCAATGGAAGATTCCTTCTCTCCTTTGGTAAAAAGCCATAAGATTTCTAATGTGTTAACGAATTTTATATTTTCTTTGGAAAAGAGTATATATTAATATCACAGGGATACCAATTACACCCAGCCTCTACAACAACGCATGCCCTAGCGGCCTACGGATGCACACAACCCAGAAAAAAAAAGAATTACAAAAAAGAAATTCCTACTACGGAGAACTAATCCTCAAAGCAACGACACTGACACCATCAGAACAACACAATAGTCCTCCATTCCAATAACAACGCCTTCAAGAAAGAAACAGTGCCCAAGCGTCGTCATTGCCCGGTCAAAGATCATAGGTTTTCACCCTGGAGAAAATTCTTGCTCACAAAACAATGCCTTTATCAAGGTCATTGTCAGGCACAACCAGTTAAGGCTAGACCTTGAATTTTTACCCTGCAAGGTAAGACTGGGAACTCCCCCTGTGTTGTCTTCCCGCACCAACAGTCGCTGCAACGAGTCCTAGATCACGCAGCTAGTTCTCCGTCGCCATAAGAACAAAAATCACTATCGCTACCCTCATATTTCCGCTTTCCTGACATTATCCGCATCTGACTTCACCATGGCTCTAAGAATGGAACTTGATGGGAACAAACAACAGAGCTTCGCCACGCTCCCGCTGAAACCAAATGGCCAGAAAAACAAGGTGCGCACGAACAAATACCTTTCGATCCAACAATCTCCAGGCATGATACGCCCATGGGATTTCACCGGCGGAGCCTTCCGAAACCCGCCTCTCTGGACCAGATCAACGAGGGCAGACATCAAGAAGATCTTCGTCTTCGTGCGAAAGAAACCAAAGGACCACCTCCTTTAATAGATCCGACACAACGATCCCCACACCGCCGGTCGGTTTTCGGAGAACGGATCAAGCAGGCAATTAGGGTTAGAGAGCCGATCTAGGTCTTCCAACGGAATCCCATCACCAGCACGTCCTCCACCAGATCGCCACCACAGGGAACCGCTACCTCCACCCCGACCAAGGGACGCCGCCTAGGTCGCCGCGCTGTAGCCTCCGCCACCGCTGCCCCAGCAGCTCCGGCTTCCGCCTCCGACGCACCACCCCCAGCCACCTTCGGCAGCTAGGCCCGCCGCCACCGCGGCGAGGGCCGGCGGCAGCGGTGGCGATTGGATCCAGATGGGGGTCTCTAGCGGCGGCAGAAGTCGCCCCTGGCGTCGCCCTGGGGAGCGACGCGAGGGGGTAGATCCTGATCTCAAGACTACTTGAAGACTCTTAAATGGAGGTAGGATTTCACTTCCCCGGCCTCTGCACCAACTAGGGATGCACACATCCATTAAACATGAGTACCATGATTTTAAACTTGGTTATCGTCAGTTTTTTACAATGTTGCAAGCATGCTTAATTATAGTTTATTAAACAGGATTTAGTAAGCACCCACATTAATTATTGGATAAAGATCTAAAATTACGATGTCAATCAAAATACATACATGTATATAAAAAACTAGCCTGCACATTTTGTGCGGGTTGAGGACTAGTAATATCTAATACATATAATATAAAATATATTTTATGTCAATTTTGGTACTCCCATTATACCGGATTATTGGGCTAATAACTTTTTCTAGAAGATACCTAATTCCTAGGCTAAATTGTGTATTAATCACCCATATTAACTCCCTGCATGCCCCCCTTCCTGCTTAAGAAAACCTATCAACCTTTCCGTGATTTTCTCTCTATTCAGTTTTCTTGTGTGCACACTTCGAATAGACATCCGTTTTAGTTGCATGCAGCGCCATATCAACTCCCAGAGTGGCCTAAGCTGAACTTTGGAATTCTGATATTAATTAGTCAAGCCTAAACTATCCCTTATCTCTTTTCTTTCATCACCAATCAGAAATCACCTTGGTCCTAGTGTTTTTCTAATTTAGCCCAATAATCCGGTATGGAGGGAGTAGTGTAGATTTTATATTGTTGATTGATATATACTTACTCTAGGAATACAATCAATATGAGAAATTGATGTGTATTAACAATTAGGAAGGCCTGATTTCGATAGGCTCAATAGATAATATTAACAAGGAACCTATACTTATATGTCTAGACCTCTTTCGGTTAAAGTCATGGGCACCCTCTGAAAGTGTAAGAAGGTTAACCTAGAGGGGGGGTGAATAGGTTTCTACAAAATTCTTTATAATCTTTTGCAAGTTTTAGGCTTTGCAGAATATAAGTGAGCCTAAATGCAAACTAGGTGAGGCAACCTAGATGATGTACAAGATACTTCAAGCTCGAAGGCTATCACAAGATAAGCAACACAAGTAAGAGATCGGTTAAGGAATAACCGAAGCACGTGGAGACGAAGATGTATTCCCGTGTTCACCACCTTTGGGAAGGGGGCTACATCACGTTGGAGAGGTGTGAGGTTCGACGAAGGATTCCTCACGCGCCACGAAGGCTCACCTTCTTCTCTGAGCCTATCCCATGAAGGAATAGCTCACTTACTCGTGGTAGACTTTAAGATAGTCTCCAAACCCTCACAAACTTTCCACGCAGCAAATCACAAGCCGAATGCCTCCGGGCGACCCTAGCCGCCTAGGGTTTCCCACAAACCCAAGAGTAACAAGCTAACTCGATGAACTCAAGGGGGAATGAACTTTGGCTTGGTGGAAACGTAGATCGGGACCTCCTCTTCCTTTCTACCAAAGGGATTTGGATTTGGTTGGGTAGAATGGGAGATCCTCAAGCTTTTGTGTTTCAACAATGGGGAGAGAGAGAGAGCTTCAAGAAATGATATAAACTGAATGCCTAACCTACTCAAGCTGGAAGAAGGGATATTTATACTCAAGAAGAAAAACTAGCCGTTTTGAGCCAAAAATGCAAGGTCCGGTTTTAAGTTTGGTTGGTCCGGTCCACACACCGGATAGTCCGCTCCACAGCCCGGAAAACCGGACTGAAACCGAAACTGCTCTCAGTACCCAGACTCGGAGTGAGTAAACCGGAGAACCCGGTTTGAGTCCGGATTTCCGATCCTGACACCGGACGGTCCGGTCTGGGAGCCGGTCCAACCGGTCTGAAAACCGGATCTGCAGAAAAGGCTCAGGTGGATAGGATTTCTTCTCTTCTCTCTTTGGTGATAGATTAGGTAGGAAAAAGGGATGTGTATATGGCTTAGGTGATCATCCGCAACAAGCTCATCGAGAGAACCCCTCTTCATAGTGTGGAGCTCCTAACCGGACTCAAATTACATAAAAAAGGGAAAACTCCGGTGCGAAGCTTCGTTATCAAAATGGGGGGGGGGTCTCCGATAACATTTCATCACAGCATTGGATTAGAACCTGTGTAAGACACTAGAAATAGCATTAGTCCACTCTAACCATGGTGTCATTGTCAACCAAAAATAGCATAGGGTAAAATACCCTTTCAATCTCCCCCTTTTTGGTTGGCGATGATAAACCGAGCTAGAGTTCGCAAAGATATTATAAACAACAATAGACATAGTCATAGCATAATATAAATATCCATGGTTCACACACATAGCACAAACTTGTCCAACAAACGGAACGAAAGCAGATAGTTCATACATAAAGCGAAAGGGAAAGCACAATGCCATAAGAAGCAATGAGAACGCAAGGGGCATTGTGCTAACGGCGAACCCCGGAAAACCCCGGCAAGGAACCCGTAGAAACTAATAGAACTCTACTCTTCTCCCCCATTGGCATCGAGACACCAAAAAGGAAGAGGAGGAGAGCAATGCTAACGCAGCCCAACTAGAAGAACGGCGGAGGAGGAGGAGGAGGGACATCTTCCTCTTCAGAGTACTCGTCACTATCAGCAACATCATCATTGTCCTCATCATCATCATGACCCTGAGCAGAGGGACCACCAGGACCACTGGGAACAAACTGACCAGGGAAGTACCCATAGAACATAGCATCATCAAGAGGCGACATCTCATAGTTGACATAAGGGACAGGAGCCATCTCAGGACCATCAGGTGGAGGAGTGACATTCTGGGTCGCAAGATACTCATTGTGGCGGCGTCTAGTCTCCTGGCTCAATTCCAAAGCCTTGTGACTCACATCATAAGAAGAACGACACATCTGGAATATCCTCTTGAAAAACTTGGCAGCACCACCCTTCGACCTTGGGTGAGAGGAGGACTCACCAACAGGACGACGAGAACCAGCCCGAGTAGAAAAAGAAGGCCGAGGATCATGAGCAGCTTTGGTGCGGTGCTCAGGAGGCCGCATCCCAGGGACCTCAGGAGTGTGTGCACGGAGACAAAGATTAAGCATTTCTTGTTCCTCACGCTCGCCCACCATCACACCAGGCGGCACCACCCGATTGAGCAGCTTCTGAACATACGCGCAGAAAGTGGGAGTCATCCTGTCCAAAGCAGCCCGCCGCAGCTCACAGTACACAAAGTCACATCCATCAATCTTCCTCAGCCGATCCGGGTGACAGTAGTACAACAAGTTGGCAAAATACCCACGACAGTTCGTGGAATCGCCAACACGGGGAACAAGGGACTGGCGGAAGATAGTGGCCAAGGTATGATAGTAGTAATACATTCCAGTCATGCACGGAGGACTCCACTGAGAATCACTAGGATAGCAGAAAGCAAGAGTCTCAGCAGGCTTGACCTTCTCACTGTGAATACAGAAGCCTCCGCCTCGACCAGTGTAGCCCATGACATCGACCAAATCAGCATAAGTAGCCTGAAAACGCCTCGTGCCAGTCATCCAAGTCATAGTGCGATCCTCATCATCATGAAAATAGACTGTGCAAAAGAAATGACGGATGAAGTCGGGGTAATAGTCCTCCTTGAGACAGACGAGGTCGAACATATCCATTTTCCTCAAAGCTTCATCAACATAGAAGTAATCAGAGGCTGCAACATAGAATGTGGCCACAAGGAGTGACCCGGAACTGAGTGTAAATGTGGTCCCACATCATAGCCTGAGTCTCAGTCCAAAATTTCTTGTCAGATCCTTTATAGGTGCGTTTCTTGAAGCGATAGGGATTCTGCTTGCGGAGAGCCCGGTACTGACCAATCTCCATACCCTTCAGATTTTGACAAGGCACATCCTCAGCCTCGGCCTGAGAAGCTTGCTGCTTACCCCTGTTAGCTTTGAGTTTGATGCGCCCAGAGCGAGCGCTCCCCTCAGGCTCAAGCTGCACAAACTGAGGGTTGCGACGAGCCCGCTTACTCCTGTTAGCTACTTTGGGCACATACTCATCACTAGCAGAATCAGCGTCTTCACCTATGAAAAAGAGAGAGAGAGATTGGGGAGCACAGAGATAAGTACACATGCCAAAGGAGAGGATGAGAGAAAAAGAAACTTGGATTTGGGCAAGTGCATGGTAAAATAAGAGACATTGCAGAGAGGTCCGGTGCCAGGGCCGGAGCAACCGAACCCAGAACCGGATGGTCCGGTGCCAGGGCCGGTTGGACCGAACGCAGAACCGGACGGTCCGGTGTCAGAGCCGGAAAACCGGACTCAGACTAGACGGTCCGGTGCCAGGGCCGGAACAACCGGGTTTGAAACCGAGATCCACAGAGACCACTATGCAATGTAAAAAACATCGTACCAATGACTCAAGTACTTGTGCAAATACAGTTCTAAGCAGAGTGGGTAGGACATGGAGGAACGAGGGTGGGGAAAAAAACTAGGTGGACCCCTAATTTCTCAAATCCAACACAATGTATATCAAAACATAGGGATTTGAGAAGGACAAGAGGAGAGGGATAAAAGGAGTACCCGAGGACATGGCTTCCTGTGAAGGAAAGCACCAAGGAGCCCTTGAGGAAGGAGAACACCAAAAAGATCCTGAACCACCGCGAGAGGAAGAAATTCCTTTGGTGAGAAGCCTCCAAAAGTCCTTCCTTACGAAATGGTGGCCCGATCTATGGATCCTAGGGGTGGAATCACCCTAGGAGAGGAGGGGAGGGTGGGGAGGGGCGACAATGGAGGAGGAGAGGTCGGGGGAAGTGAAGTGGAACTGTGGGAGGAGGGGGGACCAGGGAGAAGAGGGAGAAAAGGAAAAAAAACAGATCTGAAACTCAGTTTTAAGTTCGGTTGAACCGAGATCCAAACTGGAGGACCCGGTCTACAGCTCGGAAAACCAGAGTAGAACCGAAAAACGGTTCAGATACGAGATCCGGATAGACCCGGTATAGTATAACGGGACTTTCCGGTTTTGGTCCGGTTTTCTGACGCTGGCACCGGGCTGTCCGATCTGGGAGCCGGTTCGACCGGGCCAAGAACCGAACAACAGAATTTTTTTTTCGAGGATGGCATGTGCAATTAGAGGAAGATAGTAGACTCCAAAAGGGTAGAGGAAGCAGGTGATCTAGGCATGCCTATTGGAAAGAATCAATTTCAACCTCACAAAGAGCAACAATAGGCATGATTCGAAGATATCAAGAGCGAGAGGAAAGATCAAACTCAGAGAGCCTCAAGATGGAAAACATTGAAAAGCAAAGGAGGCTAGAAGGTTGTGGGGGATTTCTCCCCCTATGTTTAAGCACATGTGTCATGACGCCTCAAAGATAGATGCTTGGACTCATATCATGACACGAGATCAATTTATGTTGCACACATAGGTATGCATCAAACCAAGACATGGTAAGATGGCTATCCCTACATGTGCGGCGCAACTAGTCTACATAGCATGTTAAGAGCAAGAATATAGTGCAAGAAGCAAATCAATCCAAGTTTTGGGGATCTAGGATACCGAGTTCTCGCCTCAACATGACAAACCGGGCTTCATCCAAAGGCTTCATGAAGATATCGGCCAATTGGAACATCGTACCCACATGAGTGAGATTGATATCACCATTTGCGACATGGTCACGTAGCAAGTGGTGGCGAATGTCAATATGTTTGGTGCGGCAATGTTGGACGGGGTTGTTGGCGATCTTTATCGTGCTTTCATTGTCACATAGAAGAGGCACCGTACCAAGAGACACACCATAGTCTTTCAAGGTTTGCCTCATCCATAACAATTGAGCACAACAAGATGCCATGGATATGTATTCGGCTTCGGCGGTGGATAGGGCTGTGGAGTTTTGTTTCTTGGAAGACCAACTAACCAACGACCGGCCAATAAATTGGCAAGCCCCGGAGGTTGATTTCTGGTCAACCTTATCACCTGCCCAATCGGCATCCGAATAGCCAACAAGCTCAAAGGTTGACCTCTTTGGATACCAAAGCCCGAGAGTAGGAGTGAGAACAAGGTACCTAAAAATCCGTTTGACCGTCATCAAGTGGCACTCCTTGGGAGCGGATTGAAAACGAGCACACGTTCCTACACTTAACATGATATCCGGCCTAGAAGCACAAAGGTAGAGCAAGGAACCAATCATAGAACGATATACCTTTTGATCCACGTCCTTCTCACCTACTCCAAGGCCAAGTTGTCCATTTAGTGGCATGGGTGTCTTCATGGGATTAGCCTTGGCCATCTCGAACTTATTGAGCATATCCTTAATGTACTTTTCTTGAGAGATTAAAGTGCCATGAGGAAGTTGCTTTATGATGAAGCCTAGAAAGAACTTCAACTCCCCCATCATGGACATCCTAAATTTCATAGTCATCAACTCGGCAAAAGCTTTGTTATGAGATTCGTTAGTTCCACCAAAGATAATATCATCAACATATATTTGAACAATAAATAAGCCACCCCCTTTAACCCGTTTGGTGAAAAGGGTGGAATCGACTTTACCCACGCTAAACCCATCCATGAGTAGAAAATCCCTAAGGTGATCATACCAAGCACGAGGAGCTTGCTTTAGTCCGTAGAGAGCCTTATGGAGTAGATACACATGGTTGGGATAGCGTGTGTTTTCGAAACCCGGGGGTTGAGCGACATATGCAACCTCTTTCAAGGGACCATTAAGAAATGCACTTTTCACATCCATTTGATAAAGCTTGAAGTTATGAAAGATGCATAAGCAAGCAAGAGACGAATAGCTTCAAGACGAGCAACGGGCGCAAAGGTGTCCTCATAGTCAATACCTTCTATTTGGGCATACCCTTGCGCCACTAACCTTGCTTTGTTCCTCGTGACGACCCCGTTCTCATCTTTCTTGTTTTTGAACACCCACTTGGTCCCAATAACATTGATGCGATGATCTTTAGGCCTCTCCACTAGAGACCATACTTCATTGCGGGTGAAACACTCGAGTTCTTCTTGCATGGCAATGACCCAATCCGGATCCTCCAAAGCCTCATGAACCTTAAGGGGCTCGAAGTTGGACACAAAAGCATGGTGCCCACAAAAGGTTGTGAGGTTCTTCTTCCTGGCACGGGTCTCGATCCCTCTTGATATGCTTCCAAGGATATTGTTGACTTGAAGACCACTTGCAATGGAGGCGGCCTTAATCTTCCGAATTGTGCCTTCATGATCAACAAATTCATCTTTTGAGGGGCCTTGATCGTTGACTCCATCTTGAGCTTGGCCTTGAGATGGAGGTTGAACTTCTACTTGGTCTTGCTCGAAGGTTTGAGGGCTTGGTTCTTGTTCTTCGGTTTGCAAAGCATCATGAGAGAGATGTTGATCTTGTGATGCATTTGATGGCTCAACTTGGATAGAGCTCGGCTCTTCTTGAGTTGAGCTTGATTCTCCCCATCATCTTGTTGAACATGAATGTGAGACTCGGTAGGCAAGATGTGCCCAATACCCATCAACTTGATGACTTGAGAAGAATCACCATCTCCTACATCACGAGAAGAAACTTGCCCCTCATGGGGACCATTATTCTCCAAAAACTCTACGTCACAAGATACTTCAACACAACCATTAGTCTTGTTGTAGTATCTATAGGCATGAGATTTTTCCGCATAACCAACAAAAATACCCTCTATAGTTCTAGATTCGAATTTACCGAGCTTTTCCTTTTTGTTCTTGACGAGACATTTGCACCCAAAGACACGGAAGTAGTTGACATTGGGCTTCTTACTTGTGAGAATCTCATATGGAGTCATGTCAAAGGGAGCACGGAGGAAGAGCCGGTTCGTGTAGTGGACCGCGGTAGCAATAGCTTCTCCCCAAAAATTGTGAGGAGACTTGAATTCACTCAACATTGTTCTTGCCATATCAATGATTGTCCGGTTCTTCCTTTCAACAACACCATTTTGTTGAGGGGTATAAGGATCTGAGAATTCATGCTTGATCCCCTCATCTTCAACAAATTCTTGCATGGTGTAATTCTTGAACTCGGTGCCGTTGTCGGTTCTAATAGTCTTGATCTCCACACAATGAGTGCGTTGAGCTTGCTTGGCGAAGATCATGAATTCCTTGAAAGTCTCATCCTTCGTCTTGAGAAGAAATACCCAAGTATACCTTGAGTAATCATCAACAATGACAAGACCATATCTTGTTCCACCAAGAGAGTCATATGTCGAAGGCCCGAAGAGATCCATATGGAGCAATTCCAAGGTCTTGACGTGGCCACCTTGGTAACAGAAGGATGATGCTTTCCAATTTGCTTCCCTGAAATGCAAGAACTACACACACGATCTTTCTCAAAGGAGATACCGGTTAGTCCAATAATATGTTCACTTTTTAGGAGGAGATTGAGATTTCTCATGTTGACATGGCCTAGGCGACGATGCCAAAGCCATCCCTTGTTAGCCTTGGCCATTAGACATGTAGGAAGAGATTGACTCTCTTTCGAGAGGTCGACCACATAAAGGTCGTCTTCCACGTGTCCAATGAGAACCAAGCTGAGATCATCACCCCTAAATACCTTCACAAAAGTTCTAGAGAAATAGGAGTCATAGCCGGCATCCGCGAGATGTTTAATAGAAAGCAAGTTGTAACCAAGGTTTTCAACATGTAGGACGGTCTCAAGAGTCAAAACCTTGGAAATTACCAACTTACCATAATCAAGAACCTTTCCTTTTGAGTTATCTCCAAAAGTGATGCTTGACGTTGAGTTGACATCGTGAATGAATTGGTCAAGCCCACTCCTACCTCCGGTCATGTGATTGGTGCATCCACTATCAAACACCCATTTTGATCCACCGGAGGCATAACCCTACAAAATAAATTCTATGATTTAGGAACCCATTGAGTAATGGGTCCCCTAGCATTAGCAACAAGATCCTTAGGTACCCAAATTGAGTACCACCTATAAGCATAACCATTTCGAGGGCCAACATATTTGGCATATACATTTCCTTGAGTGCCCTTACAGAGCACATAGGAAGGATTAGACTCTCCTGCATACTTGTGATTGGGATTGCCCCTCATGGCTCCCCATTCACCACATTCTTTTTGGCCCGGTCAACCACCTTGTCACCTTCCTTCACAAAGGTTATCTTCTTCGGTGGAATGGCATTGCTCGTGTTGTTCTTTGGATCAAAACCGACACCTTCCTTGGAAACTCTCGTCTTTTGACGGGATAAAATCTCATCTAGGATCTTTCCCTTGGAGGTAGGTGCACAACGCTCTTTCTCAAGTTGCTCTTTCAACTTCTTATTTTCCTCAATGAGGTGAGCTTGATCAAAGGTAGAGTTAGAGGTACAAGAATCGTTTTCAACTATAATTGGATCCTTCAATGTACCAAGAGCTTTCTCAGAGGACACCCGAAGTTGATCATGGTTCTCTCCAAGTTTTATGAGCTCACGCTTGACAAGCAAACTAGCCTTCTCAAGGTGCTCAAGGTCCTTGGTAAGAGAAGCATGGGCAACTTCAAGCTCTTTCTTTGAGACATCGAGCTCTTGAGACAATGAGTTAGCCCTATCAATAGTGTCCATATCTTTTGCTTTATCAATCTCAAAGATTTCAATTTGTAGTTTAAGAAAAGAGTTGGTATTCTTTTCCTCACAAAGCTCTTGCTCAAGAAGATTGAATCTTTGTTTCTCATCATCAATATGAGATTCCAAGCTATCAATGGTCTCATCGCGTGAGCTAACAAGTTCCATTAATTGCTTGACTCTAGCACGAGAAATAGGAGGAAGAGACTTCATGATAGCATACATTTCTTTTATATATTCTTTTCCAAATTCATCATTATCACTATCACTATCATGGTCACTCTCAAGATCATCCAAGACACTAGATAGGGATGGAGGAGAGACAATTACCTTGGAACTTCTTGCCATAAGACAAGAACCGGTGATCTTGGGAATAGGAGAACTCTCGATGTAGTCCTTGGAGTAGTCGTAGGTGAGAGGTGATCCGGATTCGACATATGCCAAACCGGTCACACCACCACTTTCTCCTTATCCCCACACTCCATGTCGGACTCGCCCTTGGAGCTCCTTGCCATGAGGCAAGTGGCAGTGAACTTGGGGTTAGGAGAGTCGTCGGTGTAGTCCTTGGTGTAGTCATAGGTGAAGAGAGACCCGGGTTTGGCAAAGGACAAACCGGCCACTCCAACCACCTTCTCTTCATCCTCTTCCTCATTGTCGGATATGTATTCTTGGCCTAGGAAGCCCTTACCATCATGCCTATTGTTCCTCTTGTATCTTTCATTGATGGGGTTGGGCTTCAATCTTGGTTTGGCACCTTCTTCATATTTAGGCTTGTCAAGCCTCTTCTCATAAGGACACTTGTCGGCAAAATGGGTTGCCTCATCACAATTGTAGCACGTCCTCTTCTTCTCACTTGATCCCATTGAGCTTCTCCTTCTTCGGAACTTCATGTTCTTGGTGAAGAGAGCAAGTTGAGAGATCATATCATCATCGCTATCTTCATCACTAGCAACATCTTCTTGCACTTGCTTGGCCTTCAAAGCTAGAGAGTGGGAAGACCCGATAGCACGGTTGATCTCCTTGATCTTTTGCCCTTCATCCGCCAAGTTATCCGTGGCAACTAGATAAGAGACTAGATCATCAGGAGTGAATTGATTAGCTCTATCGAGGAGTTGCAAGTTCAAGGCAAGCTTCTTGTCAGTGACCGCGATCATGGAGACAATCTTGGACTTGATAAGTTCATCATTCAAATTGAATCCATCATCATACTTCTCACACCCTAGGCCACCAATCTTCACGCGGAGGGCAACGAGTCTCTTGTATGCTTCAGCGATAGTTTCACCATCATGGTTCATGAACATGTTCATCTCAGACTTGGCAGCTTCATACTTGGAATTTTGGATAAGAGAGGTTCCCTCTTGGAGAATGACAATCCTATCCCAAAGATACTTTGTGGTGGGGATGTCGCTGACTTGATCATGGAGAGTGCGGTGAATGGCACTCCTTATCTTGTCACAAGCCGTTGCATTTAGTTGATGGTCGTAGTACTCTCCTGGGGTAAGGTTGTTGGGATCATGAGGGTGGAAGCCGGTGCATACAATCTCCCAAAGCTCAACGCTGCAGCTGCGAAGATGAGATTCCATAGAAGCTTTACAATGAGAGAAATGAGTTCCATCATAATGAGGTGCAGGGCCCGACCCATTAATATGAGGCATGATGTTCTTTTGCTTAGGATAAACATAAGGGAATTGATTAGGGGGCGTGGAAGTTTTTGACGAGCCGCCCTCATGAGCGGACTCGGCATCCTTATCCTTCTCGATGTCCATTGGTCTCCCTTGAGGTACTACCAATGGATTACCAAGAAAAGCCCCATCGCCAATGGCCTTAAGTTGTCCTTCTAGGTAACTCATTCGAACAAGGAGATCGGAATCCGCCTTGGCCTTTTCAAGGGCACTCTTGGCTAAGATTTCATGAAGCTCCTTGACCGAATAATATTTTTCCTCCTCATCATCGGAGAAAACCATCTTTCCTCTTAGGCGTAAAGCCCTTAAAAGAGCCCTTGGCTCTGATACCAATTGAAAGTGTAAGATGGTTAACCTAGAGGGGGGTGAATAGGTTTCTACAAAATTCTTTATAATCTTTTGCAAGTTTTAGGCTTTGCGGAATATAAGTGAGCCTAAATGAAAACTAGGTGAGGCAACCTAGATGATGTACAAGATACTTCAAGCTCGAAGGCTATCACAAGATAAGCAACACAAGTAAGAGATCGGTTAAGGAATAACCGAAGCACGCAGAGACGAAGATGTATTCCCGTGTTCACCACCTTTGGGAAGGGGGCTACGTCACGTTGGAGAGGTGTGAGGTTCCACGAAGGATTCCTCACGCACCATGAAGGCTCACCTTCTTCTCCGAGCCTATCCCATGAAGGAATAACTCACTTACTCGTGGTAGACTTTAAGGTAGTCTCCAAACCCTCACAAACTTTCCACGGGGCAAATCACAAGCCGAATGCCTCTGGGCGACCCTAGTCTCCTAGGGTTTCCCACAAACCCAAGAGTAACAAGCTAACTCGATGGACTCAAGGGGGGATGAACTTTGGCTTGGTGGAAACGTAGATCGGGACCTCCTCTTCCTTTCTACCAAAGGGATTTGGATTTGGTTGGGTAGAATGGGAGATCCTCAAGCTTTTGTGTTTCAACAATGGGGAGAGAGAGAGAGATTCAATAAATGATATAAACTGAATGCCTAACCTACTCAAGCTGGAAGAAGGGATATTTATACTCAAGGAGAAAAACTAGCCGTTTTGAGCCAAAAATGCAAGGTCCGGTTTTAAGTTCGGTTGGTCCGGTCCACACACCGGACAGTCTGGTCCACAGCCCAGAAAACCGGACTGAAACCGAAACTGCTCTCAGTACCCAGACTCGGATAGAATCGGAGTGAGTAACCGGAGAACCCGGTTTGAGTCTGTATTTCCGATCCTGACACCGGACGGTCCGGTCTAGGAGCCGGTCCAACCGGTCTGAAAACCGGATCTGCAGAAAAGGCTCAGGTGGATAGGATTTCTTCTCTTCTCTCTTTGGTGATGGATTAGGTAGGAAAAAGGGATGTGTATATGGCTTAGGTGATCATCCCCAACAAGCTCATCGAGAGAACCCCTCTTAATAGTCCGGAGCTCCTAACCGGACTCAAATTACATAAAAAAGGGAAAACTCCGGTGCGAAGCTTCGTTATCAAAATGGGGGGGGGGGTCTCTGATAACATTTCATCACAACATTGGATTAGAACCTGTGTAAGACACTAGAAATAGCATTAGTCCACTCTTACCATGGTGTCATTGTCAACCAAAAATAGCATAGGGTAAAATACCCTTTCACCCTCTTCTTTGAGTGCATAGTTTCGAGGAAAACGGCGGTATGGGACACTCCTCCACTTCGAGATCGGGTTCGATTCGACTCTTCAGGTGTTACGCATGACATTTTAAATAGAGGTGTTAAGTCATATCTGACCGAAAGGTGCCATACAAGACGTCTCATAAGGATGCGTCAAGACATGCATGTTCCTAGCATGTGCTACGTACGAGAAATACTATGGTATCATGTCATAGATGTTTCCGCTCGATAGAACAATGTGCGATAGTGGTCGGAGGCATGGTGGTATGGCACATCAACGACTTCCATTTTCTCCTCCATCGGTATCCTATGAGCGAGGAGTTTTTAGTCGGATAAGGATTGATGGTAGAAGCATCTTTAGAGGTGAGTTTGCACACTCTAGAAAACGCTTGGTGTGATCTGGCAGTGTCAAAGTGTTCATGTGTCGTGCTCTTGCTGAAGACATGAAGGTAATGACTCAAAACCCGGATTTAGGGATGAGTCCTTTCCAAAACGAGTTCATCCTCTCTTCGCCAATCTCATGTTGTAGGCCAGCTTGTGTCGGATGGGTGCATCCAATTTCAGTTAGGTTTGAATCAGTTTTGTTGCAATTTCTCGATAGCTTGCTTTTTTTTCAATTCCAGCGGGAGCCGAGTCCGATAAGAGTAGGGGTGGGCCAGAGCCACTGCAAATTGCGCTCATATACTACATTGAAATCGCAGGCAGGCTTGTATAGCACAATGACCCTAAGAAGACGTCTATTTTGGTGATTATGGCAATCCCGTCCAAAGATTATGAATAGATCAACAACCTCATAAGTAGACTATGAATAGCTCAAACCTCACTAATAGAAAACAGGGCTTCGGTTCGGTCCCGATTCTGGCACTAGTCTCGGTTTGTTGTCTCCAATGGCTAGGAGCCCGGGGAAGTCCTAATCTCGGGCCGTTACGGACCTATAGTACCTGTCCGTGATACAGCCTGGGACTAGAGACCTCGCGCCAGCCAGCCGCACTATGTGGAAACAATTAGTCCCGGTTTATATCACGAACCGGGAGTAGAAGTTAATCACTAGAGATATGAACCGGGACTAGAAGTTAATCACTAGTTCTAGTTTGTTATACCAACCGGGACTGTTGGTTTCTCTATATAATTCGGTTTTGTCTATGTCCGAGCCATGGCCATTTTTCCTCCAAAGGAAGCCGAGTTCATGTCCATTTTTTTCCAAGATTGTCAAGATTTGGTGGCAACCCCTAAGTCCATGGTTTTAAAAGGTTAGCAACTCTATCCTTTCATTTCTCATTTTTAGTTTAGCTCAATGTGATAGAAGTAGAGATGCATTACATGCTCTAGAAGTATAGGGATTTTTAGATGCGTAATTTTAGACAAATTTTGATTAGGCAAAAAGTTACTGAAAATTGAAATGTGTAATTTTAGAGTTTCAGAGCTTAGAATGGAATGATACTTTCACTGCTAGAACAATAATTAAAAACTCCATATTTTTCATGTTAATTGTTTTGTCCAATTCAAAAATTGGTGCATGTAAAATTTTCAAAATTCAATTTTAATGCTCTAGAAGCTCACATTATAACTTGTATTAAATTGGTCATTGATATCTATTCATGATGTTGTGTAATGGTTTTTGATATATTTTTACAATAATGCAGCTGGTCCAGAAATGGATGTACGGTACTGAGCGACGCTCTAGCGAGTTCATTAATGACGTGCATGAATTCATCCGTGTGGCTAGTGCAAACAAGCGGAATGATTTTGTATTATGTCCATGTAGTAGATGTAGGAATCAGAAGGATTACTCTGACTTAAAAACCCTTCATAGCCACCTGTTGAAGTCCGGTTTCATGTCCAACTATAATTGTTAGACCAAGCACGGAGAGAGAGGGGTTATCATGGTGGAAGCTAAAGGGGAGGGTGGAGAAGAGGTACATGATGAGCCCGTTGATGATCTTGGTCGGACCATTGCTGATGCACGGAGAGACTGCGAAAATAGAAATGAGAGGAAGAAGTTCGATCACATGTTAGAGGATCACAAAAAGTTGGTGTACCCAAATTATAAAAATGGTCAGAAAAACTGGATAGCAGACTGGAATTGCTGCGATGAAAGGCAGAGTGTGGTCTATCTGACTCCGGATTTGAAAAGTTGCTGAAAATGATAAAGAATATGCTTCCAAAGGATAACATATTGCCCGTCAGTACATATGAAGCAAAGAAGGTTGTCTACCTTATAGATTTAGAGGTTCAAAACATACATGCATGCCCTAATGACTACATCCTCTACCGTGGTGAGAAGTATGAGAATTTGGATGCATGCTCAGTATGCACTGCAATGCGGTATAAGATTAGACGAGATGACTATGGTGATGTTGAGGGCAAGCCCCCCGAAAGAGGATTCCTGCGAAGGTGATGTGGTATGCTCTTATAATACCACAATTGAAATGTTTGTTTAGAAACAAAGAGCACGCCAAGTTGTTGCGATGGCACAAAGAGGAACATAAGTCGGACGGGATATTGAGACACCTCGCTAATGGGTCACAGTGGAGAAAAATTGATAGAAAGTACCCTAACTTTGCAGATGACGCAATGAACTTAATATTTGATCTAAGTACAAATGGCATGAATCCTTTTGGGGAGCAGAGCTCTAGTCATAGCACCTGACCCGTGACTCTATGTATCTATAGCCTTCCTCCTTGGTTGTGCATGAAGCGGAAGTTCATTATGATGCCAGTGCTGATCCAAGGCCAGAAGCAACCCGGCAACGACATTGATGTGTACCTAAGGCCATTAGTTGAAGAACTTTTACAGTTGTGGCAAGAACCCGACGTATGTGTGGGGGATGAGCACAAGAAGGAGGAATTTGACCTCCGAGCGTTGCTTTTCGTAACAATCAATGATTGGCCAGCTCTTAGTATCCTTTCAGGACAGACAAACAAGGGATACAATGTATGCACGCACTGTTTATATGAGACTGAAAGTATACATTTTTGAACATTGAAAGAAGAATGTGCACACGGGGCATCATCAATTTATTTTGTACAAGCATCCCTTAAGAAAGGAAGGCAAGCATTTCAACTGCTAGACATGTCACCAGATGAAGCCTAAGGAACATACTGGTGCAAATGTGTTTGATATGGTCAAAGATTTGGATAAAATATTAACCTTTGGAAAGGGTCCTGGCGGACAATCTGTTCCGAAGGACGCTGAAGGACACACACCCATGTGGAAGAAGAAATATTTATTTTGGGAGCTACCCTATTGGAAATTCCTAGAGCTCCGCTCTACAATCGACGTGTTGAATGTGACGAAGAATCTTTGCATGAAACTTCTAGGCTTCTTGGTCGTGTATGGAAAAAAGATACACCGAAAGCATGGAAGGACCAGCAACATATGAAAGACCCCAAAGGCCTGCATCCAGAACGGTTTCGAGCAAATGCCAGGTACGCTCTTACCAAACAAGAGAAGAAATCTTTTTTGAATGCCTGAGCAGTATCAAGGTCCCGTCTGGCTTCTCGTCGAATATAAAGGGAATAGTAAATATGTAGAGAAAAAGTTCCAAAACCTAAATTCTCATGAATACCACGTGATTATGACGCAAATGCTTCCGATTGCATTGAGGGGGCTTCTACCGATTATGTTTGAGTACCCATTGTGAAGCTATGTGCATTCCTCAATGCAATCTATCAAAAGAGAATCAATCCTGAAGATCTACCACAGTTACAGAATGATGTGGTCCAATATCTTGTCAGTTTCGAGTTGGTGTTCCCACCATCCTTCTTCAATATTATGACGCACCTCCTCGTTCACCTAGTCGAAGAGACTTCCATTATCGGTCCTGTATTTCTACACAATATGTTCCCCTTTGAGAGGTTCATGGGAGTATTAAATAAATATGTTCGTAACCGTGCTAGGCTTGAAGGAAGCGTCTCTAAGGGCTATGGAACAGAGGAGGTCATTGAGTTTTGTGTTGACTTTGTTCCTGACCTTAAGCCGATTGGTCTTCCTCAATCGCGGCATGAGGGGAGACTGAGTGGAAAAGGCACTCTAGGAAGGAAATCAATAATATGCAGGGATGGTCATGCTTACACTGAAGCACATTACATAGTTCTACAGAATTCCATCTTGGCGGATCCATATATCGAGGAACACAAGAAAATTTTACGCTCCAACAACCCTGGGAAGCATGACGACTGGATTAGAAAGGAACACATGCATAATTTCGGCGGTTGGTTGCAACATCTCATAAAAAACAACACTCTTGTAGATCAGCTGTACTTGTTGTCCAGGTCACCATCTTCAACTATATCGACTTTCCAAGGGTATGAGATAAATGGGAATACATTTTACATGATTGCCCAAGATAAAAAGAGCACCAACCAAAACAGTGTTATCCGCTTTGATGCAACAAACAACAATGGGTCAAAGACCACATATTATGGTTACATAGAGGAGATATGGGAACTTAACTATGGACCTACTTTTAAGGTCCCTTTGTTTCGATGCAAATGGGTAAAGCTGACAGGAGGCATGGTAAAGGTAGACGAGCAGTACGGAATGACAACAGTGGATATCAACAATCTTGCGTACTTAGACGAACGATTTGTCCTAGCCAATGATGTGGCTCGGGTTTTATTTGTGAAGGACATGTCTACCAAACCAAGAAAAATAAAAAATAAGAAAAATAATACATCAGACGATGAGCCAAAGCGCCACATAGTTCTTTCAGAGAAAAGAAACATCGTGGGGGTGGAGGACAAGGCAGACATGTCAGAAGATTGTGATAAGTTTCATGAAATTCCGCCCTTCGTAGTTGAAAGTACCGACTTTGAATCGACTAGAGGGAGGATGAATAGGCGAATACCAATTTTTAATTTGTTACTCAATTTTAGTCTTGGCAAGAAGATAAGTTCTCTAGATATGCAACTAGGTGAACAACCTATATGCTAGAGAAAACAAGCACAAGAGCGGTAAAGAGCAAGTAGTAAAGGTAAGGAACGAGATAACCGGAGCGGGGACACGGAGATGTAATTCCCGTAGTTCACTTCCAAGTAAGCTACGTATATGTTGGAGAGGTGTTGGGGCCACACAAGGTCACCCGAGCGCCACAAAGGCCTCACCTTCTTCTCTGGTGAGCTCCCCCACAAAGGAGGCCTCACAATCCACTAACCTGTGACCTTGAAGGCGCCAACCTAAACCTTTACAACAAGGTTGAGGGGGAAGCTCCACAACTCAATTGGAGGCCCTCAACGACACCATGGAGCTTTACAACACATGCCCTTAGCTCCGAGGATGCCCTACACCGTCTAGGGTTCCAAGAAACCCAAGAGTAACAAGATCCTCGAAGGATAGGTGGGGGGAATCAAATCTTATTTGGTGGAAGTGTAGATCTAGGTCACCTCTCCCACCTCTCAAAAGATCAAGTGATTTGAGTGGCTAGGGAGAGAGATCTAGTGAGGTGAAGCTCTAGTATTAATGGAGGAGAGATAAAATTGAAGAGTTAGGTGGGGGAAGAAGGAGGGAGCCTTAAATAGGCCCCCTTCAATCTGAACCGTTGGACTGTTCGCGACACCATCGTAAGTTTCGGTGGAGGGCCAGAAGTTCTACTTAGTGTGGCTTCAACGGATCAAAGACCGTTGACGCACGCTCCAAAGTTCGACCGGAAGTTCTGGTCAGACACGACCGGAAGTTCTGTTGGAACTTTCAGAGCAACTTTCGAGCCAAATTCTGTCAAATAGACAACTTCCAAACAGAAGCATACACTGCTTGACCGGAACTTGGAGCGGAACAACTGGGTCACAAAACTGCCTAACCGGAAGTTCCGATGCATGGGCATTAGTTCCGCTTAGAGTCTCGGATGAACTAGCAAAGGAAAATCCCGTAACCAGAACTTCTGGTGCTACTTCCGGTGGAAGTTCCACCAATTAGAACACTTCAATACAGAAGGTTCTGAACTGGGGCTGGAACTTCTGTTGGAAGTTGGACCGGAAATATGGCCAGTTCCATTCCACAGAGAACCCTGGGCGGAACTTCTGGCTCCTGGCCGGAACTTCAGATCAGACAAAAACAACACCAGCGACTCAGAAACTCACTCTCTCGCTGATGGATAGGATGGCTGTGGCGGTGAAAATATGGTTTGTATAAGAACAAATGATTCCCCACAGCCTTCCGAGGTGGACCCCCGCTTGATAGTATGGCGATCTAAAACAATAAAATGAGAGAAAGAGAAAAACTAAAAACCACCGTCTTCACGAGACTCCAAGAATGGCATCCACACACTCCATAAGCTCCATCAAAAAACAATTAACCTGAAACTCAAGGACAAGGTTAGATCACAAGTGGGATTGTCATCATCACCAAAATAGCAAGGGAAAACATAGCCCTTTCAATCTCCCCCTTTTTGGTGTTTGCTGACAATCCCATAAGATTTGCATAAGACGGAGCAGATTTTGCAATGAACGAAAAAGCTCCACCTATGTGTGTGCAAGGTAGAGAGAAAGCTCTAAGGACAAAACTAGCACACATATAAGGGGGATCTCCCTTTCCATTGCAAAAACAACACATGTGTAAGGAATAAAAAGATAGGCAACATACCTTTGCACCAAACATATGTGGTGTGAGACAATAGATGAAATAATATCAATGTAGACTCCACCACCATATACAAACAGCCATAAGACAACAACATGCATACCAACAACATGCAAACGATAGCACATAGTCTCATACATAGATATGACACACAAATAACAAGGTCCACAAGCACACACATAAACTAGAGAATTCATGAGCAAGAAAGGATCAAAGAAAAAGCAGGCTCATGACTCTCCCCATGCAAATCCCATGAACAACCTAATAGATATCTTCCCCCCCTTTGGCATCACGACACCAAAAGGGAGAAAAGACCACTCTAATCGCCCCAACCATGGAAAGGAGGAGGAGAAGGCTCAGGGCCCAAAGAGGCATTGTTCCATGCAGGCAGGGTGAGGGGGGGAGGGGGGAGGGGGACCGGTGACTTCATCCTCGGAATCAGACCACTTGCAGTTGTCGTGGATCCACTCAGCTTTTGGCATGGTTACGGAGCTGGTCTCGGGGAGCAAGGAGCACTGAGCACTGACAAGATAGCCTTCTGTCGCTGATCAACATAAGCCTGGTACTCACGGTCCTACAAGAAACAAAATGTCTTCTTCACCTTCTTCAGCAGTTTCTTGGCCCAATATGGCTGCCTCTCAAGAGTGGTACCACCAGAACTAGAACCAACATGTGCAGAAGTGGTACCAGTAGCAACCCCAGACTTCCATATGGCTTCTTCCTTCTCAGATTGGGTCCTAGGATTCTCATGCTTACTCACACACAGCTTCTTCTCCTCATGAATAGTGATGCAGTCCTGAGGGTAGCAGGTACCACTTGCTTCCCTCCACTTGGCATTGATAAGAGTCTGAATGTATGGAGCATAGGGGCACAAGCGCTTGTCAATCATAGCAAACCAGATCTCATGGAACAGAAACTACATAACATCCATCTTCTGGTCAGAATCGCGGTGAAGGTGAGTCTGAAGTATAAGGTCAATCTGAAATGCATGAAACTGATCAAAGTTGCCTACCTTTGGAGAGATGGTGTTCAAGAAGACCCTGCGCATGATGTCATAGACTGGCTGGAGATGATTCACCTGACCACATACACCCCAACCCTCAATATAGAGAGGCTCCAGAACCTCAGGTGCAGAAGCCTTGGATCCAGGAACGCGCCAACCATTAGCACCCTTTCCAGGCAAGAGGGGATATCCAAGAAGAGCACCAAACTCAGACCATGTGGCAGATAATAGCTGATTCTTAGTCATCCACTTCAAGGTGCCATTTATAGGATCCGTCTCCATGTGAAGAGTGGAGAAGAACTGAGCAATAGAGGTCTCATCAAATTTCTGACGGTGCTCCATGATAGGAATCATCCCAAACTTTCTACATATCTCAAGAGCTTCCCCAAAGTACTCTAGCTTGCTTTCCATATGAGCCACATTGATGTATTTCTAGGGGCAACAACAAACTTTGACTTGGTGGCATAAATCTCTGCAAAAAATTTCCCTTGGCGACGATTATGGAAGAGGGGATCCAAGAAAAGAGGATCACGCGGGACAAGATAGGGATCCACCTAGCAAAACATTGCATAGGCCTTATGAGGCCACTTGGAGATCTTGTCTTTGGAGGAATCAGGACCAGCAGCGGTGGCCTTTTGAGAAGCAAGAGTAGGCCGCTTCCCTTCAGCAATAGCAGCACAGCGAGTAGCAGTAGACTTCTGACGGGCAATCTGAGTGGGAGGTTGCAGAGCCTCAAGGTATTATTCATCAATCTCGGGAGGACCGGAAGGAATACGGTTGCGCTTGCCTCTACGAGAACCACCTTGCCCTGAGAAGAAAGCAAAGAATAGGGAGGGATGGTGGGATAAGTGCACAAGTTCGAAAGAAGAAACAAAGAGATATTGAAAAAATACATGCAGTGAATCAAATATAGTGCACCGGAATTTCCGGTGAATCATCGGAACTTCCGGTGGAAAATTCATCACCGGAAGTTCCATTTGTGACCCACTGGAAGTTCCGGTGAGGCCACGAATACAACGGTTCAACAGGAAAACTGCAAGGATACTGTCATGGTATTGCCGATGAGTACGCCATGGAGGGGTCCTCATAGAGCGTGTTTAGAGACGTGGGGTAATGCGGAAGGTTGGCGGGTACGAGGTAACACAGCTTACCCAGGTTCAGATCCCATGACGGTGGCGGGATCCTACTCCTGCTATAAATCACTATAATGACAATACGCCGAGTTACAGGGATCGGTTCGCTGTGCGCGATATGAGTTGTGTTGTTCTAACTTGTGCCCTAAAGGCTCCCATAGGTCTGGCTTATATAGTTGCCAGATCCTAGGGTTACAGGCAAAGTCCTAGCCAGACAGGTTAAGAGTCCTACACGGTATACAACTAGTGTAACGTGTCTTGCACTCCAAGGCTCCGGGTACGTCGGTGACTCCTCTATAGCCTTCCTTTATCCGGCATGGGACTCCCTTATGGATCCATCTAATTGGGCCTCCCAGCAGGCCATGGGCCTTGCTACCAACTGTGGGCCACCCGGGTTATTCGGATTAGAGACATGCTATGGTGATACCCATTTAGCATATCCCCAACAGTAGCCCCCAGAGAACTCCCAGATCTTGCACCGTCTTGCCTCTTCAGGCTGAATGCTCCGCCTAGATGAATGTTGGCAAATCGTCAAGCAATATCTTGTAGTCCTCCCAAGAACCCTGCAATGCTCTCCGTCTTCAACTTGTAAGTCGGAGAACTTCTGAATCTTCCATCATACTCTTATCGTAACCGGACTGGATCCGTCCATGCCGGAATCTTCAGATGGGATGGTTCACCTTCCCGTGTTAGCTAGAGCAACCTAGACCATAGGTCAGTGACGCCTCGTAACTCACACATGCAGAGAACACAATCACAACCGTTTTTCCCGCGCGAAGGATGCAAAACGTTGGCGGCGGCGGTGGGAACATGGCGAAATTTCCATGCACGCGCATGCACGCGCTGTCCATGCAGCAATCGTTTGATCAACTTGCACGAATCTTGACGCAGAGTACTATAAATTATAACCGTGGTAGATTTTATCTTTTCACCGCATTCTTCCTCGCGTCATATTCTTCCTCCAGCGAACGTCTCCTCGAGCTCTCCACGCGCACCGAGGAAAACCCTAGCTTTCGCCAGTCCCATAATCAGCTTCCTCCCCACACCAATGGCGAGCAGCACCACAACCCCATCCATGGCGGAAACAAGCAACACCGTGATGAAGCCGGCATGCTCTGTTCAGGTACCCCCAGAGGGCCTGGTGCTTCCAGGCACCGCGGTGGTGGAATCCACCGGCGGTGACCATATTCCAGTGGGGATGGAACCGCTGGAGGAGGAGGGAGACTCTCACAAAGGAGAGTGGCGCGGCTCCAATATCGCTGATGGCGATCTCAAGGAGATGCTCGCCGAGGGATACCTCCCCACGACAAAGGGGCTGGCCTAGCGGGCGGCGCCGGCCGGCGAGGTTACCCCTTCTCCCCAAGACGGAGAAAATGTGTACCTCAAAGCACAATTGGTACACGGCGCCTCCCTCCCAATCTCCGACTTCTTCTTAGAGGTCCTTAGCCACTACCGGGTTCAACCTCAGAACCTATCTCCGAATAGCATCCTCGCGCTTAGCAACTACGCGGCGCTTTGTGAGGGCTACCTAGGAATTAGGCCTAGGTTAGATCTGTTCATATACTTCTTCACCGTCAAGAGGGAAGCTGAAGCGAGCAAGGATGAGCTCAGAAATTGTGGAACCATTAGCTTCAAGATCCGGCCTGGACGATGGTTCCTCGACATTGTAGGCCACGAGTCCTGCAAAAACTGGCAGAGGATGTACTTCTACAGTCCAGATATCCCTCTGGCTACCCGAGAAGCAACATACCCGGACTTTGTCGACAGGGCCGCCACTGAAGCCCCGACATGGAGACCCCAAGCCATCCTAACCTTCGACAATGAAGCCTCCCGCGCTGTAAGGCGGATCGAGTGGTTCGTAGAGACGGGTCTAACCGGGTTGGACCTAGCCATGTGCTAGTTCATCAGGCGGATTCAGCCTCTGCAGCACCGCGCGAAGTTGATGCACCAATATACCAAGGATAGGAAGGATAGCCTCCGCATCTCTGAGGACAACTTCTTGAGTGACTCCATCAAGATCCGCCTCAAGGACATCATCAAGGTGAAGGACAAGAAGCGTGTCTTCACCATCACCTACGACATGTTCGAGGACGGCAAGTGCCTGTAGAACCCCGGGTAAAACCACTACTAGAAAATCGTGGTTGTTTGTATGTTGCGCATCATCATGGCATCAACATGCATATATATATGTCTAAAACTATTTCCCAAAAGACCTATTTTGTTTTCTATAAATAGTCCTCTCTCTCTATTTCAAATGTCAAACCCTAGTCTTTTCCGGACATTTGGTTTGTCTAAAAACTACTTGCAAAACATTTTATTTTTAAAAAAATAAATAATTAAAACATTTTATAAACACCGAGGGAGACCGCCGCCGGCCAGGCCCAATGGGCCAGCTAGCAGCAGTCTACAACCTCGGTAGCACCAAACCCTAACCCTAATCTAACCTAGACCTACCACGACCTCCATTCCTTCCCATCCGCCCCACCGCCACTCTCCCCTGGCACCCGCAGCGACACACACGCACTCACGTGGTACACACCAACCCAACACCACCCACACGCAGGCAGGACCCGCCCGGTCCATCCCATCCCTTCCCGATCAGGAACCCCCACGGCCCCTACCTTGGCACACCCTCCCGTCCATCCCCACACGCCTCTCCTGCACACGATCCCTCCTCCCTATCGCGAGCGCCGCCGCCCTCTGTCCTTTCTACCGCGTGCCTTCTCTCCCCCCCGAAGCGCGCCGCACCTCTCGCTATGGACCTCACCGAGCCACCTCGATCTCCGCCTCTTCTCCGGCCTCGCGGGTCCCTCACCATCATCGTGCGGCCCCTGGCTTTCATCGCCTCCCCGCGCCTTCCCCCAACCACCGCTGCCACGTGGCCCGGCCCGCACCATCGCCTCGCGGGCTCCCTCTGCTGCAACCCCCGGCTCTACCTCGCCTGGCCTCCGTCGCCCGCGTTCGGCCCTGATGTCTGTGGCCCCATCGCCCCCTCTCTGCTCTGCAGCCGCCAGCGGCAGTGGCCCCCTCTGCGGGCGAGCCCCTCGCTACCGTTGGTCTTCCCTGCCGACCGCCCTCTTGGTGTTCCTTTGCCAGCCGCGTCGCCATCCTGAGCATCGGTGTCGCTGCCAAGCCGCCGTTGACCTTCCTCGCCTGCACGTCACCAGGGACCCTCCTCGGTCTACTCTCCTGAGCCGCCCAGGTCCCGTGCCACCTCCCTAATTGCGCCTGCAAGCCTACCGACCATTCCCTGCAGCCCTTTCGTCCATGTGTTGAGTCATTGTTTCCCTGTGCAGCTGATATGGTGAAGAGCTAATGCGATATGGTGGTTTGAGTTGTTGGTAAAATTGGTGCAGTAGTATACAACCAATGTGAGATGCCGCGCGACTGACTCGAGAACTTCGTCACGGAACCCAGAGATCTCCTACACGGACCCGACGAACCATACAAGACCATCGACGCTTGAATCCGAGGGAACCACGCCGAGAACATGTGGTACCCGAAGATCGACACTAGACTGGGACACCAAGATTCCGGAATCCAAAGACCGATCCCTCGACCCCTCGGAACCCCAAGACCCCGGATCCGCCCCCCATGTGTGACCCCTATCCGAGACCCCTATATTTTTAATATATGATATTTGACTTGTTGCATATAAAATTGTCAGGCTTGCGTACATATCATGTGGTTCGGGGGCTTTTAGCCGATTAATCTCACAATTAATTATGGAGACCATATGTGGGCTTTTCTAGTCTTATATCTCCATTTAAATTTTTGTAGCGAACCGATGCTATGTTTTGCCTTGTTAAGTCAACATTTAAATTGCGGGGTAGCTAAACAACTATAACCATATACTTAATTGTCGGGACCCGGTTCCGCTTAATATGGCCTAATTGCAGCGCATCTTTGCCATGTCATACATCACACATGCATCATGCCCGATCTTCTGTCGTAGTATTAAATAGTGCATCTGGTGTTTGTGCTAGTGCTTTGATTCTTTACGGACTAGGCCGATGAGTTGATGCGAGTGTCGACCTGATCCCCGGTGAACCTTTGGCAATATTTTCAGGCGAGCATTCTCCCCTTTCTACCTATTTTATATTTCTAGTCTTTACTTCCTCCTGTTGATCTATTGCTATCTGTGTTGCGATGCTATAGATTCCGTACCCCGTTATACTTCCCTGCAGCCCTTATATTGCCTTGGACACATCCTATTACCTGTTGTTTGGTAGATAGTTGGACTTGTGTGTCGTAGTCGCTTGCTTAAGTGTTGTTGCGTGTCGTCAAGTACCATAGTTGTTGGAAGACTGCCATATTCTTTATGTTGGAGATGATCATGGCTTTAATTACCGTTTAATAACTAAAATTGAAGTAGGTAAATAATGCAGAGGCATAGATGGACAATAGATGTTATTCAGTTTTTAACCGTCCACTTGTGTCCCGTAGGACCCCGAGTACTTGATACATGTTCTTTGAATATTCGCACTCTCCGCATGTGGGACCATGAATCCCCTTAGCCAGAGCGTGAGTTATATATTATTTCTTGGGGCCACAAAGTAGTTTGGGACTTTGTTACTATCCTATACTTATGCCATGTTTTACTGCTTTATTTACTATTGGGCGTGGAGCGCCTGTACTATTTTGGAACCCCATGCCATGTTTTCGCGGTATCGACAAGCCCAGTCACACTTTCGGGTTCCTAGTCGTTTACAGCCATCGTCACAAACCTCTAGGTCCGTCTCGGAGCCGGCCAACTTCATCGTTGGTAGCTTGGTGGGGTGGCCCCCTGACATATTATATGAATCTTGCAATTTCTCTGTCGTGATGCCTCGTTGTGTTTTCATTTGGTTTTTTCCGAGGTTGATCGTGCGTGTGTTGCTATTTGTGCCCCCCTGCAGGGTAAAACTTTCTGAAAGCCGGGTCTGCGGTTATGGACGACTTGGAGCACAGTATCTCGATCATAGACAACTATAACTAAAGTAGTGCTATAAATTTGAATTTATAATGACTAGTAATCAGCTTCACTATAATGGAATGGCTAAATAAAAGTGCCAACAACTGCTGTTTTGGGATGCCTCATGCTATATGTATCTGACTAGTAAGTATTGCAATTACAACAGAATGGTTAATTAAAACTGCCCACTGCTTATTATATCAGGATGATCCTAGCTATATATATCTGACTAGTAATTTCCGCAACTATAACAAAATGAATAAAACTGCCAACTGTGTGAGTTCCTCGGTTGACTTCCTCGTTTGGTCTCGAGGGGGAAATACCAGGATGGGTATGCTTGGTGATAGTTTCAGGTTGGATCCGAATAGGTCTTTCTTATCCCTATCTGATAGCCGCCAGTTGTATTGAGTCTCTATAGGTTGTTTAGTGCATGATGCACTGCCGCTTCAGTCCACCATACCTATGTAGGCGAGGACCGCCGAATTCTAGTCTCGCTGTGTACCGGCCTCAGTACTGACCGCTTCCTTTTTTTACTTTGCCCTTTGTCGGCACCCCTTTTGTTTAAGCAGGTTTGAGATCGACGTTGTTAGGAGGGTTACCCTTCCAGCTTGGCCTGGGCAGGGTTATGGACGCTATTGGTTATTCTTCAGGGCTCTTAGCCCCATTTGCATCTTGTCGTAGTCGGATGTTGTATCGTTTTCAAGGTGATTTAGATCTTTGTACTATATATCTGTATTCTTGACTCATGGAGTCATTGTTGTATATATATGTTCTGTGGGTTCCATCGTGGACTATTGTGTAATGATATTAATTTGTTTTGCACCCGCACGCAAGTGCCTGGTGGGCACCTTTGAATCGTTTCTATGTGAATTTGGCGGGAATCGCTAAAACTTGCATAGGGCCGATCTGAGGGTGTTATAGAGTGGTATCAGATCTCAGCAGTTACGATACCCCACTGGTCCATCCTGTAGGATAACCTAGCTAACGGCCGTTGTAGAGTGTTAAAACTATTTTATAAAATCGGTTGGATAGATCTGATTAGGTCTGCTTTTACTCCTTACCCCTCTGCTTTTCCCCTCTTACCTTTGCGTGTTTTGAATCTGCTCTCTTATCTTTTCTTTGAGTCCAGGAATTCTCGTGGTTGGGTTTTCGTCGTACCTTCAGGGTTTCACTTCCTCCTCTTGTAACGGTGCTTCGACATTCGGCCTTCATGCTATCCGAGGAATGTTTCATCTGTTGTACCTTCTAGTGGACCCAAAAATTCACTAAAAATTTTCTTTGTATCTTCCGGTGTTTTTCAATGCGACAACCTCATCTGCATCATGTATGATGAAGAACTTACATCTTTCTTTTTTTTCCAAAACTGAATTGTCGAGATCTTCAGTCTAAATTCCGAGAGTTGATTGCATAATTCCCCTATTCATGTGCAGAGTAATGCTTTGGGTACGCGATGGACTGATCACCATCTGACTACTCTTATCATTCGCTCTTGTACATTGAATGGTGGATCGATGCAATTATACTCCTTCCGTTGAAGTTAGAGGTGGGCTTACCCTTTTGAGACCTCAACCTCCAGTTGTGTTTCACCGAAGTGTTCTCTCGACGAACATGGACAACGACCCCTTGTTGGTGGTGTCGTCGATTTCAAGACAGAGATGAATCCTTGTTAGTGGTGTTGCGAAAATCTACACGAAGCGAGAAGATTCAGACCGTCGGCCTTCTTTCCCGTACCATGAGGCGGATCTCGAGGGCAAGATCCATTGTTAGTGGTGTCGAATTGTAGCACCCCGGGTAAAACCACTACTAGAAAATCGCGGTTGTTTGTATGTTGCGCATCATCATGGCATATGCATATATATGTCTAAAACTATTTCCGAAAAGCCCTATTTTGTTTTCTATAAATAGTCCTCTCTCTCTATTTCAAATGTCAAACCCTAGTCTTTTCCGGACATTTGGTTTGTCTAAAAACTACTTGCAAAATGTTTTATTTTTAAAAAATAAATAATTAAAACATTTTATAAACCCCGAGGGAGACCGCCGCCGGCCAGGCCCAACGGGCCAGCTAGTAGCAGTTTACAACCTCAGTAGCACCAAACCCTAATCTAACCTAGACCTACCACAGCCTCCACTCCTTCCCATCCACCCCGCCGCGACTCTCCCCTGGCACCCGTAACGACACACACACACTCACGCGGTACACACCAACCCATCACCACCCACGCGCAGGCAGGAACCGCCCGGTCCATCCCATCCCTTCCCGATCAGGAACCCCCACGGCCCCACCTTGGCACACCCTCCCGTCCATCCCCGCGCACCTCTCCCGCACGCGATCCCTCCTCCCTATCGCGAGCGCCGCCGCCCTCTGTCCTTTCTATCGTGTGCCTTCTCTCCTCCCAGAGCGTGCCACACCTCTCGCTATGGACCTCGCCGATCTACCTCGATCTACGCCTCGTCTCCGGCCTTGCGGGTCCCTCACCATCGCCTTGAGGCCCCTGGCTTTCATCGCCTCCCCGCGCCTTCCCCCAACCACCACCGCCGCGTGGCCTGGCCCGCACCATCTCCTTGTGGGCTTCCTCTGCTGCAACCTCTGGCTCTACCTCGCCTGGCCTCCGTCGCCCGCGTTCGGCCGTGCCGTCTGCGGCCCCATCGCCCCCTCTCTGCTCTGCAGCCGCCAGCGGCAGTGGCCCCCTCTGTGAGCGAGCCCATCGCTGTCGTCGGTCCTCCTTGCCGGCCGCCCTCTTGGTGTTCCTTTGCCAGCCGCGCCACCATCCTGAGCGCCGGTGTCTCTGCCATGCCGCCGTCGACCTTCCTCGCCTGCGCGTCACCAGGGACCCTCCTCGGTCTACTCTGCCGCCCAGGTCCCGTGCCCCCTCCCCAAGTGCGCCTGCAAGCCTACCGACCGTGCACTGCAGCCCTTTCGTCCATGTGTTGAGTCATTGTTTCCCTGTGCAGCTGATATGGTGAAGAGCTAATGCGATATGGTGGTTTGTGTTGTTGGTAAAATTGGTGCAGTGGTGTACAACCAATGTGAGATGCCGCGCGACTGACTCGAGAACTTCGTCATGGAACCCAAAGATCTCCTATACGGACCGACGAACCACGCAAGACCATCGGCGCTTGAATCCGAGGGAACCACGCCGATAACATGTGGTACCCGAAGATCGACACCAGACTGGGACACCAAGATTCCAGAATCCGAAGACCGATCCCTCGACCACTCGGAACCCCAAGACCCCGGATCTGACCCCCCATGTGTGGCCCCTATCTGAGACCCCTATATTTTTAATATATGATATTTGACTTGTTGCATATAAAATTGTCATGCTTGCGTACATATCATGTGGTTCGGGGGCTTTTAGCCGATTAATCTCACAATTAATTATGGAGACCATATGTGGGATTTTCTAGTCATATATCTCCTTTTAAATTTGTGTAGCGAACCGATGCTATGTTTTGCCTTGTTAAGTCAACATTTAAATTGCGGGGTAGCTAAACAACTATAACCATATACTTAATTTTCGGGACCCGGTTCCGCTTAATATGGCCTAATTGCAGCGCATCTTTGCTATGTCATACATCATACATGCATCATGCCCGATCTTCAGCCGTAGTATTAAATAGTGCATCTGGTGTTTGTGCTAGTGCTTTGCTTCTTTATGGACTAGGCCGATGAGTTGATGCGAGTGTCGACCTGATCCCTGGTGAACCTTCGGCAATGTTTTTAGGCGAGCATTCTCCCTCTTTCTACCTATTTTATATTTCTAGTCTTTACTTCCTCCTGTTGATCTATTGCTATCTGTGTTGCGATGCTATAGATTCCGTACCCCGTTATACTTCCCTGCAACCCTTATATTTAGGGCTGGACTATCGAGTAGCTCGACTCATTAAGGCTCGGCTCGTTAAGTCTCATACTCGTTAAGGCTCAGATCATTAAACTCGTTAAGGATAATGAGCAAAAAGTAAAGCTCGGCTCAGTTCGTTAGATGTTAACGAGCGCTCACGAGCTACTCGTTAAGAAAATACGAACGAGTAGGGATCCAGGCTCCAGAGTCCAGTCGGCAAGGCTCGGTAGGCACCGTCGCCGCGGTCAAAAGATCTAGATCGAGAAGATGGGAATGCGGTGGGGACTGGGAACTAGGTCTGGGGAGACGACGAGTCTAGGATAAATAAGGGGTCTGTCGACGACGGTGAACGGTCGCTCTCGCCTCTCGGGCTCTCGGCCTCTCGCTCCTGATCGATTGGTCTTCCTGGGCCAAATGTTTGTCTTAAATGGGCTGTCAAATTAGACATAAGTGGGCTATACCTTGGTTGTTACCAAGTTTAACGAGTAGCTCACAAACATCGTTAGCTTGATCATTTAGCTCGTTAAGGATAACGAGCAAAAACTTCAGCTCAGCTCGAATCGCTAAGGAAACGAGTCGATTTCGAACGAGCCGAGAAAACGAGTGCTCATTAAACTCGTCGAGTTTCGAGTTTTATGTCCAGCCCTACTTATATTGCCTTGGACACATCCTATTACCTGTTGTTTGGTAGATAGTTGGACTTGTGTGTCGTAGTCGCTTGCTTAAGTGTTGTTGCGTGTCGTCAAGTACCATAGTTGTTGGAAGACTGCCATATTCTTTATGTTGGAGATGATCATGGCTTTAATTACCGTTTAATAACTAAAATTGAAGTAGGTAAATAATGCAGAGGCATAGATGGACAATAGATGTTATTCAGTTTTTAACCGTCCACTTGTGTCCCGTAGGACCCCGAGTACTTGATACATGTTCTTTGAATATTCGCACTCTCCGCATGTGGGACCATGAATCCCCTTAGCCAGAGCGTGAGTTATATATTATTTCTTGGGGCCACAAAGTAGTTTGGGGCTTTATTACTATCCTATACTTATGCCATGTTTTACTGCTTTATTTACTATTGGGCGTGGAGCGCCTGTACTATTTTGGAACCCCATGCCATGTTTTCGCGGTATCGACAAGCCCAGTCACACTTTCAGGTTCCCAGTCGTTTACAACCATCATCACAAACCTCTGGGTCCATCTCGGAGCCGGCCAACTTCGTCGCGGGTAGCTTGGTGCGGTGGACCCCTGAAATATTATATGAATCTTGCAATTGCTCTTTTGTGATTCCTCGTTGGGTTTTCATTTGGTTTTTCTGAGGTTGATTGTGCGTGTGGTTCTATTTGTGCCCCCCTGCATGGTAAAACTTTCTAAAAGCCATGTCCGCGGTTATGGACGACTTGGAGCACAATATCTCGATCATAGATAACTATAAATAAAGTAGTGCTATAAATTTGACTTTATAATGACTAGTAATCAACTTCACTATAATGGAATGGCTAAATAAAAGTGCCAACAACTGCTGGTTTTGGGATGCCTCATGCTATATGTATCTGACTAGTAAGTATTGCAATTACAACAGAATGGTTAATTAAAACTGCCCACTGCTTATTATATCAGGATGATCCCAGCTATATATATGTCACTAGTAATTGCCGCAATTATAACATAATGAATAAAACTGCCAACTGTGTGAGTTCCTCGGTTGACTTCCTCGTTTGGTCTCGAGGCGGAAATACCAGGATGGGTATGCTTGGTGATAGTTTCAGGTTGGATCCGAATAGGTCTTTCTTATCCCTATCTGATAGCCGCCAGTTGTATTGAGTCTCTATAGGTTGTTTAGTGCATGCTGCGCTGCCGCTTCAGTCCACCATACCTATGTAGGCGAGGACCGCCAAATTCTAGTCTCGCCGTGTACTGGCCTCAGTACTGACAGCTTCCCTTTTTCCTTTGCCCTTTGTCGGCACCCCTTTTGTTTAAGGAGGTTTGAGATCGACGTCGTTAGCAGTTTACCCTCCTGGCTTTGCCTGGCAGGGTTATGGACGCCATTGGTTATTCTTCAGGGCTCTTAGCCCCATTTGCATATTGTCCGTAGTTGGATATTGTATCGTTTTCAAGGTTATTTGGATCTTTGTACTGTATATCTGTATTCTTGACTCATGGAGTCGTTATTGTATATATCTGTTCCGTGGGTTCCATCGTGGACTATTGTGTAATGATATTACTTCGTTTTCCACCCGCACGCAAGTGCCTAGTGGGCACCTTTGAATCATTTCTATGCGAATTTGGCGGGAATTGCTAAAACTTGCATAGGGACGATCCGAGGGTGTTACAGTGCCCAGAGGTATCTGTTTATTTTTCGTGTATGACATATACTCTAGTTATTTCATCTAGCCATTACCATTCCATCTAACACTTCGGGATTCACTTTACAGCTAAAGAATCTAGACGAGGATAGCATGGTTGCCCAAGTCTATGACCCCAAGATGAAGGAAGTCACCGTCGTGTCCGACGATGATGTTCCATTGGTGCGAAAGCGGAAGAGCTCCACCTCTGATGCTGTCGACAAAGGCAAGAAGAAGAAGATGGAGGGTGGAGCCACCAAGAAGTCCACTGCCTCCCTAGAGGCGGAGAAAAGAAGAATCACCGGCATCCTGTTTGCCAAAGCACCGACTGTTGTGTAAGCTTCTTATCATCCGACATTGTCTGTTCCTCGTCTTATTCATGTACTTATACTTTTGCATGTTTCAAGAAGAAAGCTAGTTTGAGTTTGAAGAAGACCTCCAAAACATCGGGGGCTTCTAAAAACATCAAAGATATGTTGCACCAAGCGTCTCCCACCATCGCCCCTACCACTCCCAGCGTCCAGCCTGCTGCCGCATCGACAAGATCTCCAGCTAAGGTAGCATCTGACCCTTCCACCATGGAAGTGTACCTAGGTGTGTCCGCGGATCTTGCTATTGTTGGCAAGCAGGCGACACAAGAAAGCACCGCATCCAAAGTGGCTGAAGCTCCGGCTAAGGATGCCACTGGTAGCGGTAAGGCAATGGTGGAAGGCGGAACTTCTGCCGAAGGCGGCGCCATTGCACCCAAGACACCAACTAAGCTCCCGAAGATTGTCTATCTAGCGCTTACGCCAAGTATCTCAGCTCCGGCTCCTGGTGCAGCGCCAACTTCTCTGACTTGGGGTCTTGAGGAGCTGCTCAGGAAGGCGGAAATCCTGTGCAGAAATAGTCTTTCCTTCAGCAAGATATTTGCCGAGAGCGCCACCAACCTCAAGATCATTGCACTTGTAAGTTTTATTTGCCTTTTGCATTTCATATGTAGTATCCCACTGTATCCCCCAAGCCTCTAGTTGAAACAAAATTAGTTCCAACTAGATGCTTAAAGAAAGAATAAGCATATTGCCGAGTTAAAAACTCTCATTATAGCCCCCAAGCCTCTAGGTGGATATTATACGGCTAGATGCTCCAAGTAGACTAAGTAGTTTTGAATTTATTTCTACATAATGAGAATGCTCGGAGAGGCGTCGCCAATGAAAAGTTCCACAAGATGCACGCTGAACTGGAAGCTGAAAGGGTAAAACTGCCTTCTTGAAGGATCAAATCACCAAGAGGAAGAGTCTGTTTTTCCTTTCAATTTTGCACTCAAACTTGGTATTGTGCCATCACTCTCCGACTACTCATTGTGTGCTGTCATTTCTCCGGCTTGCAAAAACTATTGCCAAGGCGAAGGACATTGTCAAGCAATCTAAGCACATAGAACTGCTAGATAGCGAGAACAAGATCCTCAAACAGGAGAGGGCTGACACTCTGAAGATGCAGGCCTTGCAGGAGTTCGCCAACACGAAGATAAACCTACTGAAGGAGGAAATTGCAATCCTCAAGGAGCAGAAGAAAGCTTCCGATGAGCAGAACAAATGCAACCTTGAGGCTTACAAGGTCCTCCGACAAGAACAGGACTCCATGGCGGAGACACTCCAACGAGCCGAGGCGAGCATCTTTGGTAAGCGATCTCCGTCTTTGTACTTCTGTAAGCCAGGTACTCTGAACTTTTTTGTGTTATTGCACTCACGTACTCCTTTGCTTGCCGGAAATGCAGCTCCAATTGGTTTAACCAATACGCCACCTCCACCAAAGGAATGCATGGTCGTCGCCGACAACTTCATCAGTACCACCATCAAGCAAGCCAAAGAGATTGCCAAGCCCCTGCACATCAACATCAAGGCGGTGGATTCCGTCATGAAGTAATCGGAGATTCTGGGTCAAGCCGCCGAGCGTATCGTAAGTTGGAAAGCTTCATGTACCTAGGCTGGTGCTAGAATGTCGCTGGCGATGATCAAGGCCCACTACGAGAATGCCAACATTGACACGGTGACCTTGGGTCTTCCTGACATAGACGATGACGGCCATAATATTGATCATAAAGCTATCTGGGCATCGCTCGCCGGCTTTTTCACCAGAGTCGCCGAGTTGGTCGAGCCAAACTCTTTTGTGCCTCTTGAGATCATTGATGGTGACCAGCCCAGCTCCTCCGAGTCCCTCAAGAATACCGGCTTTGAATATGATCAGGATGGCTCTCCTACTGCCGATGATGCTACCTCAAAGTCTCCTGCGTCAGAGGAATGAAAAAACACTTTGTAATATTTGTCTCCTCTAGATGTATGTATGCGGAAAAACTACTGTGTTGATCTTAAGGCGGAAAACAATATCTGTATGTTTCCTGCTACCTAAGCACTAGTTTCAGCATGTAAATATTTTTTAAACAAGTGTAGGCTTATCCATTACTTTGGTTTTTATGCTTGAATTTTCGTGAGTCGGAAGACTCGTAGTCAGAACCATGCGCTCAAGTGATGATACCCAATGGCACCGTCAAAACCTAAGCATAAAATCACCGACTTCAAGTGCCAAAAGTCACTACCCCAGAATCCACATAAAAACAACAAAGAATGTGTAGACCAGAAAACTTAAGCTAACGCCGGTGGGTAGAATTTTCACAAGTTTAAATGCAAAACTTGCGCATAAAGGTTTTACACAATCCAAAAAATAAACACTGAAGGAGGTAAAAGACTCAAGAATATGAGTGAACCAAAGAGCTTTATTTCATTGATCATATAAGAGTTACACAGTAGACAAAAAATATGCTAAGTGTAGAAAGGACGTAGCTGTGCTATGTTCCATGGCTGATCAAGCTCCGGGTAGTCATCATCTGAGCCACGTCGCTTACACTTATGATCATCGGTGGGTCTATCCTCAAGTTCACGATTATCAACGAGGTAGTAAGACCCATTGAGTAGCGCTTTGATTATGATGAACGGTCCTTCCCATGGCGGGGATAATTTGTGTGACTTCTTCTGCTTAAGTCGGAGCACCAGATCCCCCTCTTTAAATGAGCGATGCCGAACGCGGTGACTATGGTAGCTGCGTAGCTTCTGCTGGTAGATGGCGGATCTTTGGCATGCCAATACGCACTCTTCCTCGAGAAGGTCCACATCTAGGCGCCTGGATTCTTCAGCGTCATCTTCGTCGTAGGCGGCAACTCTTGGTGAATCGTGAAGGATGTCGGAAGGCAGGATGGCTTCTGCTCCATATACCATGAAATAAGGGGTGTAGCTGGTAGATCTGTTGGGTGTAGTTCGTAAACTCCACAAAACAGATTGTAATTCCTCCGCCTAGGCTCCAACTGTTCTATGTAGCGGTTCCTCGAGACGTGGTTTGATTCCCTGAAGAATTAATCCATTGCCTCACTCAACCTGACCATTGGACTATGGATGAGCCACAGATGCTAGGTCAAGTCGGATGCCCTTCTCCCAACAATAAGCTTCCACTTCTCCCAGTGATAAGTTGCTGCCATTGTCAGTGATAATGCTATGTGGGAGACCAAATCTCGCCACTAGATCCCGGACAAACCTAAGGGCAGTTGCCCCATCAATCTTTGTAATGGGTTTAGCTTCTATCCATTTGGTGAATTTATCAACTGCTACTAGCAGATGCGTAAACCCACATGGTCCCGTATGTAATGGACCAACCATGTCTAGCCCCTAGACTACAAACGACCAAGTTATTGGTATTGTTTGCAATTCTTTAGCTAGAACATGTGGTTGTCGGGCATAATACTGGCATCCCATGCATGTCTCAACCAGCTTGTCGGCCTCCGCCTTTGCGGTAAGCCAGTAGAATCCTTGCCGGAAGGCTTTGGAGACCAACGATCAAGGAGCGGTGTGATGGCCGCAATCTCTGAGATGGATCTCACAAAGGATTTCAATACCTTCTTGCTAGGAAACACACTTGAGGTATACACCAGTGGTGCTTCTTTTATATAGCTGTCTATTGATTATGGTATAGCCCTTTGCTCGACGTACTATTTGCCGACTTTCAACCTCGTCGATGGGCAAAGTCCTGTGTACGAGATACTCCATGAACGGTTTTGTCCAAGCCGGAGGGACCTTTTTCACTATGTGGACAAAAGAGTTAACTCTATCTGGGTTCTCGGGGTCCGCTCCCTTCACGGATGGTGTCCGTAGATGCTCTAGAAAAATGCCAGGCGGAATTTGTTTGCGCCCTGACCCAAGCTTTGACAGTAGGTTAACCGCCTCATTTTCCTCCCTCGGGACATACTTGACTTTGTAGCCCAAGAAGCTCTTGGCTATCTCGTCCACTTTGTCTCGATATGTCGCCATCATAGGGTTCCACGCATTCCAGGTGCCAGCCACCTACTGGGCAACCAAGTCAGAATCTCCACAGCAAACTATGCGCTTGATGCCAATATCCTTGGCTACGTGAAGTCCGTGAATGAGTGCTTCATATTTCGCCATGTTATTTGTAGCCTCAAAGTGGATCTGCAGAACGTAGTGTAGCTTTTCCCCTGTTGGCGACTGTAGCAGTATGCCAGCCCCCGAGCCGTTGAGTAGCTTTGATCTGTCAAAGTGCATCACCTAGTATTCTGGATCTGGTATAGGGGTAGCATCTGGCATCTCCGTCCAATCCGCGATGAAATCCGCCAAGACCTGTGATTTGATAGCGTCAGGTCTCTTGTAGGTGATCTCGAAGGCGGCAAGCTCAATGCCCCACTTCACAACCCTTCTTGTGGCGTCGCTGTTGTTGATGATGTTAGACAGTGGAGCTTTGCTCACAACTATGATAGGGTGCTCCTAGAAATAGTGCCTTAGCTTCCGAGAAGCAAGGAACACTCCATAAGCTAGATTCTGGTAGTGCGGGTAACGCTGCTTGGACTCCGTCAAGACCTTGCTTACATAGTAAACTGGTCGTTGAACTCCGTACTCATGCCCTTGTTCTTTCCACTCTATTACGACGACGATGCTGATTACCCAGTTGGTGGCCGCCATGTAGATCAACATAGTCTCCATAGGCTCGGGTGCTGCAAGTATAGGTGCCGAGGAGAGTATCTCCTTTAGCTTCTTCAGTGTTGCATCTGCCTCGTCCGTCCATGTAAATTTGTCCACCTTCTTCAGCAAATTATACAATGGCAGAGCCTTCTCTCCAAGTCGGCTGACGAACCGGCTTACTGCTGCAACATAGCCTGTTGGCCGTTGTATGTCCTTTAGGCATGTCGGACGGTTTATGTTTAGGATAGTCTTGATCTTCTCCGGGTTAACCTCGATTCACGTTGGGAAACGATGAAACCCAACAATTTGCCGGCTGGAACCCCGCAGACACATTTCTTGGGGTTAAGCATCATGTTGTATTTCCGGAGATTATCAAAGGTTTCTTTTAAGTCGAAGATTAAGTCGTTTGACTTTTTAGACATCACCGCTATATCGTCCACATAAGCGTGGACGTTCCGACCAATTTTATTGTGTAGGCAACGCTGCATGGTCCGCTGGTATGTAGCACCTGCGTTTTCAGCCCAAAGGGCATCGTGACATAGCAAAATGTGCCGTAAGGTGTGGTGAACGAAGTGGCCAATTGGTCCGACTTCCTCATCTTTATCTGGTGGTATCCTGAGTATGCATCGAAAAAACACAAAAGTTCCAAGCCAGCCGTCGAGTCAATGACTTGGTCAATGCGAGGCAAAGCAAACAGATCTTTGGGACATGCTTTGTTCAAGCCGGTGTAATCAACGCACATTCTTAATTCTTTGGTTCCCTTTTTGGGGACAAGTACATGATTGGCCACCCATCGGGTGTGAAGGACTTCTCAGATAAAACTAGCTTGAAGTAACCTAGCTATCTCTTTGCCTATGGCGCGTCTCTTCTCGTCTCCGAAGATTCGTGGAGGTTGTTTCACCGGTTTGCATTTTGGATCAATATTCAAGCTATGCTCGGCAAGTTCCCTAGGTACACCTTTCATGTCGGCAGGTTGCCAGGCAAAGATGTCCCTATTCTCACGGATGAACTCGACGAGCGCGCTTTCCTATTTAGGGTCTAGGCTCGTCCCAATGGCGGTGGTCTTGGAGGCATCGCCTACCACAAGTTCCACCGGCTTGGTCTCGATGGCGGCCTTGAAGGTGGGGCGGAGTCAGAAATCCGCTTCTTCAACGCCGACATCTCCGTGGCATCGACCTTGCTCTGGGTCTCCTTGAATTCTTCGCTGTAGAGGACAGCTTCTGCAAAGGCTGCTTCTCCAATCTCGTAGTACCTTGCCTTGGTAAAGCTTCCGGATACGGCGATGATGCCGTTAGGTCCGGGTATCTTGAGCTTGTTGTGGAGGAAGCATGGCTTGGCCATGAAGGCATGGAAGATGTCGCGTCCTAAGATGACGTGGTACACGCTCTTGAAGGGGACTACCTCAAAGGTCATGCATTCTTGGCGGTAATTATTAACATCATCGAAAGCTACCTGAAGTGTGATGCGCCCAAGGGACCAAGCCTCCCGTCCAGGAACTATGCCATGGAACATGGTGCTGGTCCGCCTTAGGTTTGCCTCCGTCAAGTTCATCTTGTGCAGCTTATCCAGGTACATGATGTTGATGCTGCTTCCACTGTCCACCATGCATTTGGTGAACTCGTTGCCGTCAATCAGGGGGTTGATGACCATGGCGTACTAGTTCTCCGTAGGGATGAGGTCTGGGTGATCCTTCCTATCCCAAGTGATTGGAACTCCGACCAGCGTAGGTACTGGGGAACTTGGGTAGGGTGGCCATCAGTACCCTCATGGAGGTTTTCTATTGCCGGACAGTAGGGGTACCAAGGAAAGTGTGGTAGAGGGCAGACTTCTTCTCGAAGGGGTTCTTGCCCTTGCCATCGCTCTTGTCGGCGTGCTTGGGGTCAACATCCTCGTCCGTGTCACTTGAATCCTTGGACCCTCTTCCTTCTTCTTCCCTTTGCCCTTGCCTCACGGTCTGTTCTTCCGACTTCGCTTGTAACCGGACGACGGGTACTCCTTCAGGTCGTTGACGAACTTGCAATGGCGATTGGTGTGAGTGGCTTTACCATTGGCATCGAGGTGTACAAGGCATGGCATATTACGGTACTCCTCGTACGTTTGGGGAACACAGAGCGCTGCCGGGGTAGTTTCACTACCTCGTTGCTACCCATGACGAGCCCCCCGTCCTCGACCACGTTGTCCGCCATCCCCTCGTCCTACAAATGTCATGGCGACCATGTAGGAGGGTTGATTTTATTCTGGTGGGTTCTTATTCTTGGTGCTGTTGTTCCTCTTAGCTTGAGTTGGAACGACTGTTGCCGACAAGGAGCCGTGTGCATCATCGTCGGCAGCCACGAACTCACTGGCCAGCTGGATCATCCGGCTGAGATCGAGCCTGTAATTGTCCTACATGCGCTTCAACTTATGTCAGAGCAACGTACCTTTATCCAACCCATCGATGAAAACGGCCATGGAGGTCTAAGCGTGCACTCCTGTGCAGGAATTCTTCATATCCAGCCAGCGAGAGAGGTAGGCGCGAGATGACTTGTATCTCTCTTGCACGCACTGCTGTAGATCGCCAACAATGCAGGGACGCTTATACGTACCCTCGAAGTTCTTGGTGAACGCTTCTTGCATGTCCAACTAGTTACAGATGGACTTCTTCGGCAAGTCATCAATCCATTGATGGGCCGTGCCCGCCAGCATCAGTCGGAGGTACTTGACGGCAACATTGGGGTTACCTCCGGCGATCTCCACCGCGTTGCCCTAGTCTTGCAACCATGTAGCTGGTTTGGCGGTGCCGTCATAGGGCTTGATCATCTTGTCAATCCGGAAACCCCTGTGGTAAGTTGAGGTCCGTATTACAGGCCCAAAGCAACGTGGTCCCGGGTATTGTCCTTCCCGGGCCTCGTGAATTTTGTCCAAGCGTGAACGTGCGTCGTATGGCTCCGGGTTTGCTTTTTTCTTCTTGTTGTCAGGGGATGGGCTGCATGAACGACGCGGGCCCCCTTCTACATGGTGGCTACTAGGTGGCAACGAAGGCGGAGGTGGCGGTGGGTTAGCTTTCTTGCTGTTACCCTCCTGCGACGCCTCGCACTTGTTGCAGTTGCTTGTTGGACGCGGAGGGTCATGACGCAACCTGCTCTTGTGTCCTTGGTTGTGCTCTACATCGTGATGGGGCTGCGCCGCGTTGTCGCGGATGATGATGCTGCTTTGTCTTGGCGGAGGCATGTCTATACGACGATGAGATTTGGGGTCTTCGTGATGTCGGGGAGATCAGGGTGGTGGAGATGGCGACGAGGATGAGCATTGCCTCCATGGTCGGAGGATATGGGGATAGCATCCTTCCTATTGCGTGCATCCCTCCATCTTTGTTCCATGAACCCGTGTGAGACCCGACATCCTGAGGAGATCGGTCCCTTGGAGGCTTAGGATTGCTAGACTGTCAATATGCTGGGTCAGACTCAAGCCTCTAAGAGGTGGCCTTGTCCTGCTGTTTCACCGCCTTTGCTACAAGGTCATAGACCTGTTCCACAGCTGCGGGTGATCTATCCTGCTCCAGAAGGGTCTTGGCGACGGCTAGGTTGAGAATAGGAGTGGGCATGACCTGCCTGCCTTCGCTGTCAATGTATGGCTTGGCTTGTGGCGGCTTCAGGGGAGCCCATCCTAGGTTTCACCGCACACCGAGATCGTTGATGACGCGAGCCGGAGCTTTCTTAGCCTCTGCTTAATCAGAGTCTTGTACTCAGCCTCCATGGCTCTAGCTTTCTCTATTGACTTCTGCGCCTTGGCCCGATCTTGATCCAGCTTTGCGCCTTGCTCTGCGATAGCCCGCGCTTCCTTCAGTAGCTGCTGGCGCTTCTTGTCAAGTTGGACTATGTTCCTTATGTGAGCCACAGTCATGGGCTCGACGAGCAAATTCTCGTACATCACTCTATCAGCTAGAGTGATTTGGGTCGCCGCAGACGTAGATGCCGGAGGCGGCGGGTTTGCGGTGTTGTTGTTACTCGGACCAACGTTGAGTTCCTGCGGCTGCTGCACTGGGTTAGGTGGAGGGGGCATGGCCTTTGCACGATCATTGTCGGCAGCAATAGGTGGTCCCTTCCCCTTGTCTAGCGCTTTAGGCGGAGCTTGTCCGGGTTGATCTTCCTCCATCACGGTCCCAATGGCGACGAACACCTCTCGGGATGTGATGGCATTGTCTGCCTGCTCGTCGCGTCTGATATCCTCCTCCATCTCCTGCATAACAGAGTCGAGTTCCTCCGGGCTGAAGTCTATCTCCTCCGAGTCAGCGCTGATGTCAGTGTAGAGTGCGTCCAGGAAGTAGTCAGAGGGTGTCGGGGCCTCCTCGATGATGGGTGGTGGTGGTGCGACAACAGCGATGATGACTGGAGGTGATGGTGACGGTGGCTGAGGCAGCGGGGCGCCGGGTACAGCGGCGAGCACTACCTGAGCATCTGCTTCAGCAGCCGCGTAGTTGTTGACTGTGTGAACCATGCCCTCGAAAGTGAGGAGACAGGTGGCCTGCTGCCGTCTTAGCGTATGCCGGAGAAGTGTACCGCGGTCCAGTCCTTCCACAAAGTGATAGATGGCATTATCATTGGGGTAATGTTCCATATCGGCCCGTATATAGAGCCACCTGGCTAGGTAATCGCGGGGGTTTTCAACCTCTCTCTAAATGCATCGCGCCAGATCGAAGATAGTCACCATGCCGACGAACTTGGATCTCTGATGTCCAGACGCATGGGCGAAGCCGGCGGACTTGCAGCGATCTTCCACCATTATATCCTGCACAGGGGTGGTTTGGGTGGGCCTTGAATTTTTCTGATCTATGCCGGCAAACTCCAAAGAGAGATCTGATTTCGATCATTCCGTGAATGTTCCTGCCCATAGGCGGTCCGTGCGGGCCTTGACGCTAGCTCCTCCGACTTCCAGAGAACTAGTGCCCGAGTCAGTTTCGCCGATGAAGAGGTGGATGTCCCATATTGGGACAATCGAGCAGCAGGTGGGGTTCGTCTTCACCGGGATCCAGGACTCGTTGGGAGGGACGATCAGAACGTTGCTGGAGAAGAAAACACAGTCGATGGCTACGGTTTCGCTGATTCCCGCGAAGAGCTTGGACCTTGCGTGTTGTAGAGCCTAAAGCGCCTCTTGCTCCACGGTGGGCGCCAACTGTCGTGGTATTGCCGACGAGTACGCCATGGAGGGGTCCTCACAGTGCGTGTTTAGAGACATGGGGTAAGGCAGAAATTTGGCGAGTATGAGTTAACACAGCTTACCTAGGTTCACATCCCACGACGGTGGCGGGATCCTACTCCTGCTATAAATCACTATAATGGCAATACGCCGAGTTACAGGGATCAGTTCGATGTGCGAGATATGAGTTGTGTTGTTCTAACTTGTTCCCTAAAGGCTCCCATAGGTCTGGCTTATATAGTCGCCAGATCCTAGGGTTACAGGCAAAGGCCTAGCCAGACAGGTTACAGAGTCCTACACGGTATACAACTAGTCTAACGTGTCTTGCACTCCAAGGCTCCGGGTACGTCGGTGACTCCTCCGTAGCCTTCCTTTATCTGTCATGGGACTCCCTTCTAGATCCATCTAACTGGGACGCCCAGCAGGCCATGGGCCTTGCTACCAACTATGGGCCACCCGGGTTATCCGGATTAGAGACATGCTATGGTGATACCCATTTAGCATATACCCAACAGATACTAGATCTAGGGTGCATATGTATGGATTCACACAAATATATAGGTTCAATCTACGCTATCAAGGTTTCCTAGGCCTACCAAGACCTCCCAACAAGTTCTAGCCAAAGAACTAGCCTAGACATGGTGAGCCCTAACTCAAGCAATGGAGGGAGCAAGATCTCCATTAATGGAGGGAGTTGAGGGAAATTATCGGAGTCCATGGCGGGAGATCGAGGTGGGGAAGGTTCCCACGGAGTAGATCTGGAAAAGGTTGGGGGGCCGGATCGCCTCCACGGAGTAGTTGTCACCGGCGGCTGCTCCAAATAGAACGTGGGTCTTGGGGAAAACTGGGAGAAGACCCCGTTTTTCCTAGGGCCCACATTATATAGGTCGATGAGCCTCACCGGAAGTTCCGGTGAACTGGAAGTTCCGAGCATAGGCAGAAGTAGCCAATTCAGAGAGAAGTTCCAGAGAACTTCGCACTGACCGGTACTTCCGCCAGCTGGCCGGAAGTTCCGGTGATGCCAGAAACACCTTCCTAGGATTGGAACAAATCAAAGAAGAACTTGTGCAGAGAATAGAAGGGGCTTGGGGAAAGAAAAGGCTTGGGATAGAGAGTTCAAACTGTGAAGAACCAAAACAACAAAAGACACCAAGGAAACACAAGAACAAACAAGTACAAAAATACAAGAAAACCAAACAAGAAACACAAAGGGTCGATGGCCGAGTCCACCTTATATAAGAGTAAATGGCTTGACACCGCGAAGAGATATCTTTGGTTCATTACCAACACTCATCATGCAGCTCAAGTGGTCTCCTTAAGAGACTATATAGTATGAAAACTTTAATGTGCACATAATAGGGATAGTGTTTGTTCATAAGAGGAACTAAACTCCCCCTAAGTCCATGCCTACATCCAAACAAAGATACACATTGAGACACGGGTAGGTGTGCAAGGTACTCAAGCCACATTGCTCGAATCTATGATATTTAGCTCATTCCTTAACTCTCGGAACCTTGTTTACTTCGTGAAAATATTCGCAAGATTTTCCTTGGTGGGAACATACTCCAAAGAAATGTCTCTTCTTGCAACATGGTCCCGAATGAAATGATGACGAATCTCAATATGCTTGGTCCGGTTGTGTTGCCCGGGGTTGTGAGCAATGGCAATAGTACTCTCATTGTCACAAAGAAGAGGCACCTTGTCAAAAGAAAGTCCAAGATCCTTCAAGGTTTGCTTCATCCATAGCAATTGAGCACAACAACTTGCGGCAAAGATGTACTCAGCTTTGGCAGTGGACATAGACACACAGTTTTGCTTCTTTGAGGACCAACATACCAAGGATCTTCCAAGAAATTGACAAGCTCTGGAGGTTGACTTCCTTCCCACTTTGTCTCCAGCCCAATCCGAGTCCGTGTATCCAATGAGGTCAAAGCTGGCTCCCTTAGGGTACCACAACCCAAAGTTTGGGGTATGAACCAAATATCGAAAGATTATCTTGACCGCCACCATATGGCTTTCTTTTGGTGTGGCTTGGAATCTTGCACACATACCCACACTCAACATAATATCCGGTCGGGATGCACAAAGATAGAGAAAAGAACCAATCATAGAACGATAAAGTTTTATCCACATCCTTACCCTTAGGATCGAGATCAAGATTAACCTTAGTTGGCATGGGAGTCTTGGCACCTTTGACTTTATCAAACTTGAACTTCTTGAGCATGTATTGAATGTATTTGGCTTGGTTGATGAAGGTCCCCTTCCTCAATTGCTTGACTTCAAATCCAAGGAAGAACTCCAACTCTCCGATCATAGACATCTCGAAGTGGTCGGTCATGAGCTTGGAAAAATCCTCATTAAAAGCTTTGTTAATAGACCCAAAGATAATGTCATCAACATAGATTTGGCAAACGAACAAGTGGCCTCCTACTCTCTTAGTAAAAAGAGTGGGATCAATGAGGCCCACTTTGAAACCATGGTCTAACAAGATCTCTCTAAGGCAATCATACCATGCACGTGGGGCTTGTTTGAGACCATAGAGTGCCTTATTGAGCTTGTAGACATGGTTCAGTAAAAGTGGATCCTCAAAGACTAGAGGTTGCTTGACATATACCAACTGTTTCAAAGGACCATTAAGGAAAGCACTTTTAACATCCATTTGATGCAACTTGAAGTTATGATGAGTAGCAAAAGCAAGAAGCATACGAATGGATTCAAGGCGAGCAACAGGGACATAAGTCTCACCATAGTCGATGCCTTCAACTTGTGAGTATCCTTGGGAAACTAACCTTGCCTTGTTGCGCACGACTATCCCATTTGCATCACACTTGTTCTTGAATACCCACTTGGTTCCGATGACGTTTTGAAAATCTTTAGGCCGCTCAACCAAAGTCCATACTTTGTTCCTCTTGAAGTTGTGAATTTCTTCATTCATAGCGTCGATCCAATCATCATCTTCAAGAGCCTCGAAGACTTTCTATGATTCCACATGAGAGATAAAAGCATGGTGACAGCTAATAGAGGCTAATTGCCTCCTAGTAGTGGAACCTCTATTGAAATCTCCATGTCATGGGAATGGCCAAGGCAGATGCTGCAATCAGCAGCGAGTAGTAGAACATGGGGCAAGGGCGGCCAGCCATCTGCGGTGCGAGATGAGGGCGGAGACACAAGGGTTTACCCAGTTTCGGCCCCCTAGAGGGTAAAGACCTACTCCTGCTAGATTGTATTATGGAGAGAGTACAAAGGGCGAGCTCGATGACTAGGCGGCGAGTCGCTAGGGTGTATGATGGAACGTGTCCTGTATGCGTACCCTAGGGAGGTTTATATAGTCTCACCTCGCTAGGGTTTACAGATTCCCAACCGAATTAGTTAAGGATTCGGAGGGTCTTTGACCTAATGCGACTGGGCCTAGCTACGCTTCTGGGCCTCCAGGTTCCAGTCGCCTGAGTCCACGCCAAGTCTCGATCCAGTCGCCGTCCTGCAGGCCCACTCGTTGGCAGCTTGGGCCAATAGGAAACGTCCCGCTGGGCATACCCCGGTAGGCATATTCCCATCAGTAGTCCCCGAGGCCGTGGTTGATTCATCGCAGGTGTTCGTTGGCAATAGGAGTATGCGGGTCCAATTCAGACGCCCAGTCGAATCGCTGGTGGACCCCTGAACAAAGGAAATAACTAGTCATGGTAGTCGCAATAACGGCGACCAATCAGGTCGCAGCTTGGCGAACAGGTCGGCGAATAATCAAGTCACCGTTATAGTGATCGGGTCGGTGAATCATCGAGTCGCTAAAGACAACGAGTCGAGTGGACGAAGTTGGACCGTCAGCTTGGTCAAACTATCCGTTGGGTAATCCAACAGTAATATCGGCGTAATTACCGCGTGGTAACGGCTCCCCGAAAATGGCGGGTAACAACCACTATATAAGGAGAGTGATGGGTGAGGGGAAAATGCTTCCCTCACTTCCTCCGAACTTGGCGCATTCTCGTTCCCCCATTCCGCACGACGACCAGAGCGACCGAGAGCGATCCACAACCCCCGATCCCCCAGCTGATGGCTCCTCCTGCAGAACCATGGGGCAGATCCAAGTGCACAAAGGCGCTGCTAAAATCGTTCGAAGAGGCAGGGATCCTCCACGCCGGGAGATGGCGCATCCCCGCAGCTGGAGAAGTGATTCCATATCCGCGCGAGGGGGAATTCGTTTTCTTCACCAGCCACCTGGAACAGGGGCTCGGATTCCTCACTTCCCTCTTCTTCCGGCGCTTCCGCGCCTACTACGACATCCAGCCATCAGACCTGGATCCGCTTCGCATCGAGCAGCTCGCCATCTTCGTGGCGTTCTTCGAGTGCTACCTGGGATGCAGGCCCTACTTTCCCTTATGGCAAGATCTATTTCATGGGAGGATCAACCGCGAAGAGGTAGGCGGTCCAATGGTAGCCGCGGGCGGCTTGACCTTCCAGCTGAAGTCAAAGGCGTCATTATTTGATCTGATGCTGCCCGCCAAAGCAGCGAACGAGTGGAAGAAGAGCTGGTTCTACGTTACCGAGTCGACACCGTCCGACGAGGTGGCGCTTCCAAGGTACTCTGCTGACCGGCCCGAGCCGCGTCGGCTACAGGTCACCAAGCTTCCGCTGGACCAGCGGATGGTCGTAGACGAGATGCTGCAGACCATCCGCAACTTGAAGAAGAAAGGCCTCCAAAGCATCAATATCTACAATTGCTGGCTCGGGTGGCGGCTCATGCCTCTGGCCAACCGCGCCTACTATATGTACGAGTACTCGGGCAAAGAAGACCCGATTAAGTCCGGTTACGACGTATGGAGACTCAACAATTACACCCTGGCCCTGAAGAAGATCACCCATGCGGTGTACCTTGACGCAAAGGCCGGGGTCGCACCCAATACCGCGAAGCGCCCGGCTCCAACGGTGAGTGGTTATTCCCCTTGCACTCGCAGTCGCAGTTCGTGTCGTGCTAACGTTATTTGTTTGTTGCAGTTATTCCAAGTGGTGGAAGGATGGCTTCCACCCGCAGATGACGAGAACTCGAACTCGTCCGCCGGGGACGATAGAGAGTCATTGCCCGACAAGGGCGATGTCAGGAGTGACGAGGGCGGCGATGGTGACGATGAGGATGATGGCGACGAAGCAGTGGAGGTTTCTGCCCCCACGGTTCGCAAGACTCGTGGGCAGCACTAGCGTGAACTCGAGGCTAGCAAAAGCCTCGAGGCTCATGATCATGATGACGAGGAACTCCCTGAGCATACCTCACAGCGTGAGGCCACGCCGTCAAATAAGAAGAAGCCACCTGCACCCAAGAAGAAGACGAAGCCGGCCAAGCTGGTGTCTCTGCCTTGTTCCGCGAGTAGCTCCGATGCTACCAGCGCAGCCGAAGAACCAGCGGCTCACGTGGCTGCAGCGACCGGCGCGGCCGTCGTGGAGGACGAGGCGCCGCTGGCATCACTGCCACCACCGTTCGCCCCAGTTACCGGGTTGGTGGCCGCTCCAACCTCAGGGGCCTCACCGCTGAGAGGAGCTCCCGCGGCGATTGCCACTGAGGCTCCTGCCATGGCCTCATCCTCGAAGAAACCGTCAGTGTCTTGGGCACAAAGAGTGTTCGAGACGGGCCTCAGTTGGAAACTGGGGCCAGAACTGGAGAAGTCGGCCAACATCCGCATCGGCCTGTGATTCATTCCGGTCGCCAAGTGAGTGTTCCTCGACCTTTCAACCGTTTGCTTGCTTCGTGTTTCGATCGGCGAGTGTTATTGAAGGAGTTGTTTTGCAGGACTGGAGTTAAGAAGATAGGCCACCCTTCGGTGGCCAAGGTTCCACCAGTCGCCACGGAGGTGCCGGCTGATCCCTCGAAGAAGAGGAAGGGCGACGAGGTCGTTGCTCCCACGGAAGGCACCAAGAGAACAAAGGGTGATGACGTTGTCACGATATCTGATGAGCCGGCGGCTACCTCGAGCAAACTGCCAACCGCAGTGGACGTAGCTATGAAGGCCAAGGAGGACGCGGGGTCGCAGCATGCACTGCCCGTGGTTTCGAACGAGGTGACCGGGCCGCCCTCGAGTGGGGCGGGTGCTGCAGTGGCAACATTTCCTCGCTTTGTGGCGAGAGCCGCCATGGTGAGTACCTTGGTGTCGTCGAGCCAACTCCTTGGGGCCGCTGGCATGGAGGTCGAACAACGTCGCGGGCACACTCCGCTCGTGCTTGCGTCGGTGGACGCGATGGAACTCCATGGCATGCTAGGTGCCGCCATCTAGGTATGTCTAGTCCCCGAGGATCTGGCCACTGAATTTCAGTGGTTGAATTCTTACTGTTTTTTGTCGTCCAGTCCCCAAGTGCCTAGTCGCTGAATTTCAGCGGCTGGGCACCTAGGAATTTTGTCGTCTAGTCCCCGAGTGCCTAGTCACTGAATTTCAGCGGCTGGGCGCTTAGGAATTTTGTCGTCCAGTCCCCGAGTGCCTAGTCGCTGAATTTCAGCGGCTGGGCACTTAGGAATTATGTCGTCCAGTCCCCGAGTGCCTAGTCGCTGAATTTCAGCAGCTGGGCACTTATGAATTTTTGGTTGCTAATGCTGTGATTGTTATACAGGGCTTGCAGCATGAGTCAACCGAGAGGCTTGCTGCCAAGTGCCGCGTGGAGAAGGAGCTTCTCGCTGTCCGGGGTACGAACGAGGAGCTTCGAACGATGGCGGGTGAGTGTTTGTCTTGTTTGGTGCTTGTCGTGAACTTGTTGCGGTGTTGACCGTTTTGTTTTGAAAACAGAGAATAGTGCGGCCGCAGTGAAGGAGGCTCGCCAAGGCCTTGTTCCAGCGAGTGTGTTGGCGGCGGCACAGTCTTCCTTGAGTGTCGTGGAGAAGGGAATCGCTGAACTGGAGCGTGAGCTCAAGGAGGTGAAGGCAGAAGCGAGCTCGGCAGAAGGACGAGCTAAGGCGGCCATCACATCTCCTGCCGAGGAGCGGAAGGTATCGGACGCACTCGTTGCCGGGTTGCAGAATGACCTCTCGGCTCTTCAGAATTTCATCACGGACCTCTGCCGCCCGCTGGTTGGTGAGCTTTCCTTCAGCCACTTTCCGAGCTCGTGTATCGCACTTTGACTTTAGTGCTTGGCTCACTATTTGCTTGTGTATTGCAGGCCCGATCACTGATAACACCGAAGAGGCATAGTCGTACGATGCGTGGTAATGCGTGACCACCCTGGTCAACTCGACCGTGCTGTCAGCAACTTGCCTTCGTGCATATATTCAGGAAATCTCGCCTACGAAGGTGATCCCCAGCGACCTCGTCGAGGTATGGAACTATCTGGAGAAGGCCCCGTCGGTCGTGGAGTTCATGACGTGGTCGGCCTTCTGTCGTGGAGTGGCGACTGCGCTGAGCCTTGGGTTTGCGCACTTTCCCGACGATTTCGACCTCGACGACATCACAAGCGGGTATCCCTCGTCGACGGGCTCGGTCGAGATTGCCGAGGTGTTGAAGCTGACGGACCGAGCCGCGGTGTACTCCGACCGCGTTTGGGCGATGGGCGACCTTATTCCCTATCAAGAGACGGTCATCGCCCCCAATGACCCTAAGCCGAAGCACCGCGACTTCAAGGTGGAACAGCCATTTCGTGCAGCGATGGCAGGCGAGCTCACGACGTATCCGTCGAGTCCCTGGGTTCCTTTTATCCGCAACCGCAGGGATGGTGGCGCCTCCTCTTCGAAGCCTACGGAATAGATTGTGTTGACAATCGACGTTAGTGTAAGACAATCATGTAACTCTCCTTGTATGCGAACAATTATTGCTGCTATGAAGGAATGCGCAAGTTATATTGTCATTGAATTTGTGGTTTGAGTGTTTGTTGTACGAGTCCCCGAGCGCGTCCGCCCTTTTTATGGGCTTTACCTTGTTTATGTATGTTGTGTGAACTGTTAGTGAGTGGGGGTCGACTCGCCATGGCTTGGGAAGCCAGTCGCATAGCGACTCCCAGGGGTGCTCTTTACTTAGCCGTTTTCTCGAGCGCGAACGGGGTCGGGTCGCCGAGTCCCCGAGCGTGGTACTTGGACGTTCTAATCGCATGGCCAAGGAGGTGAGGACTAAGCGCGTTGTGTTAGGCGCGTCGCTCCGCCTGATCCGTAAGATCAGTCGCATGGCGAGTCCTGGGCGCGCTCTCTTACTTGGCGTTTTTCCCTAGCCGCTCTTCTTTGGGCTGGTGTCAGTCCCTGAGCGCGGTACTTTGCCGTTCGAGTCGCTGCGCCCAGGATGTGGAGGACTGGGTCTCTGTGGGAAGCGAGTGCATTCGTCTTGGCTCGGGGAGCCAGTCGAGCTAGGCGACTCCAATGGGGTTTCGGGTTAGCTTTTTTCGTGGAAGGTACGAGGCCTGAATTTTTCCAGTGCCCTCGTACCGCACTACTTGGCCGTACCGGTCGCGTTACCAAAGGTTGACTTCTGCGAGTAGCGTAACGCTGTTATTACGAGTGCGAGTGGCACAAGACATGGAGAGTAGACGTAATTTGCGCGAATCAATCTGCTTTATTTCATAGCGGGTAGGGGTTACATGATTGGGGTTCTAAGTGTAGAACTTCCATAGGAGGTTTACATTCCATGGCCGCTTGACGTCGAGTTTTCCGTCGCCTCGGACGTCGGTGAGGTAGTAGGCGTCGTTGCCTAGGACTCGCCCGACGGTGAATGGTCCCTCCTAGGGGGAGAAGCTTGTGCATGCCTTTCTTCTCCTGGATTAGACGCACTACCAGGTCGCCTTCCTGGAAGGTGCGGGTCCGTCCTTGCCGGCTATGGTAGCGGCGGAGACCCTGCTGGTCGATGGCGGTGCGGGAGCGAGCTAGATCACGCGCTTCATCGAGCTGGTCGACTCCGTCCTAGCGTGCGAGCTCGTTGTCAGCCTCCGTGTAGTTGACCACCCGCGGCGAGTCATGCTCGAGGTCGGTTGGCATGACTGCCTTGGCACCGTACACCATGAAGAAGGGGGTGAACCCCGTCGGCCTGTTGACGGAGGTGCGGATGCCCCAGATGACCGAGGGGAGTTCTTCGACCCAGCACCCGGTACGCTCAAGTGGGGCTTGTAGCCGTGGCTTTAGGCCATGTAGGATGCTATGGTTGGCGCGTTCTGCCTGTCCATTGGACTCCGGGTGGGCGACTGAGGCGAGGTCAAGTCGGATGTTGTGCTCCTCGTAGAACTCGGCCATGGCTCCCTTGACGAAGTTGGTGCCATTGTCCATGATGATGCTGTTTGGGAACCCGTAGCGATAGATGAGCTCGTGTAGGAATTTCGTAGCGGTCTTCCCGTCGCATTTGCGGACTGGCTTGGCCTCCACCCATTTTGTGAATTTGTCGACTGCGACTAGGAGGTGCATGAATACGCAGGGGGCCTTCTTGAAGGGGCCTACCATATCCATGCCCCATACATCGAACGACCAGGTGATGGGGATTGTCTTGAGCGCCGAGCTTGGTACATGAGTCTGGTTGGCGTACTTCTGGCACCCGATGCACCGCTGGACGATGTCTACAGCGTCGGCGTGTGCGGTGAGCCAGTAGAAGCCGTGTCGCATGGCCTTGGCGACCAGAGAGCGGGCGCCGGCGTGGTGGCCGCAGTCGCCGGAGTGGATGTCCTGGAGGATCTTGTGTCCTTCAGCGGGTTGGACGCAGCGTTGGAACACGCCGGTCACGCTGCGCTTGTAGAGCTCGCCGTTGATGATGACGAAGGATTTGCAGCGGCGTGCTATCATCCAGGCCTCTATTTCGTCTGCGGGTAGGGTGCCTCCCTCTAGGTAAGCGACGTATGGCGTGGTCCAGTCGCTTGGCTCGGCGATTAGTGCTACCAGGGCTGCGTCTAGTTGCAGCGGAATTCCAATGTCGATCTCCCTTGTGGGGAGATAGAGGGCTTGGTGATGGTGTCGAGGAAGATGCCGGAAGGTGGTGCGACTCGAGCCGAGCCGATGCGAGAGAGTGCGTCGGCCTCCTCGTTCTTCCACCTTTCGATCCACTCGATGTAGTAGCCTACGAAGTGGCCTCCTAGCTGGACCACTGCTTGACGGTATTGCCACCATGGTGGGGGATACTGCGTCGTAGGTGCCGGCGACTTGCCCGGCGACGATGTCGGAGTCTCCGTAGCAGCGCAGGCGATTGATGTTCATCTCCTTGGCTGCCCGCATGCCGTGGAGTAGCGCCTCGTACTCGGCCATGTTGTTGGTGCAGGGGGTCAAGTCGAGGTAGAGGACGTAGCGTAGCTTGTCGCCCTTCTGGGATGTTAGCACGATCCCGCTCCTGCACCATCTGCGTTCGTGGAGCCGTCGAAGTGTAGGCTCCAATAATGGAGGTATGGCAGCTTCTCTGGCTGCTGGGCCTCCTCCCAGTCGGCGAGGAAGTCTGCGAGAGCCTGCGATTTGATCGCTTTGCGCGGCTCGTACCTGATGTTGTGGACGCCGATCTCGACGGCCCACTTGGCGACTCACCCGGTCGCCTTGCTATTGCGGATGATGTCCTGCAACGGTGCTGAGGAGACGACCATTATTGGGTGCTCCTGGAAGTAGTGCGGTAGTCTCCGCTGTGCTCTGAAGACCGCATATACCAATTTCTGGTACCGTGGGTAGCGCTGGCGCGACTCGGTGAGGACTTCGCTGGTGTAGTATACGGGTCGCTATACCGGGCACTCCTTGCCATCCTCTGGTAGTTCGACGACCATGACAGCGCTGACGACGCGCTCGGAAGCCGCGATGTAGACCAGCATGGGCTCCTTGTCGACGGGGGGGGAGGCGACTAGTGGTGCTACGAGCAGCACCTCCTTGAGAGCGTGGAGCACGTCGTCTGCCTCCTTATCCCACTAGAAGGTGGGGTTCTTGCGCATTAGGCGGTAGAGGGGCATTGCCTTTTCGCCTAGCCGGGGAATGAAGCGACTGAGAGCCGCGACTCGCCCAGCCAACGTTTGGACGTCGCGCAAGCACTCGGGTCTGCCGAGCCGGGCGATCGTGTTAATCTTGGCGGGGTTCACCTCGATCCCGCGCTTGGAGACGACATATCCCAGCAGCTGTCCAGTAGGTACACCGAAGGTGCACTTCCCTGGGTTTAGCTTTATCTTGTACCTCCGCAGGTTGGCAAAGGTTTCCGCCAGGTCGGCGAGTAGATCGCCCTGGCGAGTGGATTTTACCACCACGTCGTCGATGTAGACGTGGATGTTGCAGCCAATTTGGCTCGCAAGGCACTCCTGCATGCACCTATGGTAGGTCGCCCCGGCGTTCTTGAGGCCGAAGGTCATGGCGGTGTAGCAGAAGGCTCCGAATGGCGTGATGAACGCCGTCTTCTCTTCGTCCTCGACTGCCATTTTGATCTGGTTGTACCTAGAGTAGGCATCAAGGAAGCATAGCGATTCCAAGCCCGCGGTTGAGTCGATGATTTGGTCGATCTGCGGGAGGACGAACTGCTCCTTGGGGCAGGCACTTTTGAGGTTTGTGTAGTCAATACACATTCTCCAGGTCCTGTTTTTCTTCTCGACCAGGACTGGGTTTGCCAGCCATTTGGAGTATTTGATTGGCCGGATGAAGCCTGCAGCGAGTAGACGCTGCACCTCCTCGGCGATTGCTCGGCGGCGCTCTTCATTGAAGGGCCGCAGCGACTGCTTGACAGGTCGCGCTTTGGGGTCGGCGTTGAGTTTGTGCTCAGCGAGTTCCCTCGGGACACCAGGCATGTCGGATGGCTTCCATGTGAAGATGTCGCGATTCTCACATAGGAACTCGATGAGCGCGCCTTCCTATGCTGGGATCTTGCCCATCCCGATCGTCACCGTCTGGCTGGAGTCGCCTGGGACCAGTTCGATGGTTCGAGTGTGTGTTGTTGCCTCGAAGGCAGTGTAGCTTCCACCCTCCGAGTTGGGCTTCTTGAGTATGGTGGGGTCGTCGTTGTTGACCCCGCTCGCGTACTTGGCGAGCTCCTTGGCGTGGTTGGCCTCTGCCGCGATGACGGCGTCAGCGAGTTTGGCGCCTTTGGGCTCGCATTCTGCGGCCATGTCGGGGTCGCCATGGACAGTGATGATGCCACACGGCCCGGGGAGCTTCATCGCGTTGTATGCGTAGTGGGGCGCTGCCATAAATTTGGAAAATGCGTGGCACCCCAGGACGAAGTGGTAGGGTCTGTTGAACGGCACCAGCTCGAAGACGGTCCGCTCGGTGCGGAAGTTTGCTGGTGTGCCGAAGGTGACTGGCAGCATCACCTTGCCGATCGGGTATGCCTTCTGACCAGGGACAATGTCGTGGAAGGTGGTGTAGGTCATCTCGATCATCGACTGCGGGAGTCGCAGTCGCCTGAATGTGTCCAGGTATAGGATGTTGATGGAGCTGCCGCCGTCCATCAGCGTCTTGGGGAGCCAATAGTCCCCCACCTTGGGCTTGACCACCAAGGCGACTCGGCCCCGATATTCGATCCGTGGCGAGTGGTCCTCGCGGCTCCAGGTGATTGGTTGCTCGGACCAGTTGAGGAACTGGGGGATTTCTATCTAGGACACCGCATTGACGGCGACGGTGCGGGCGACGACCTTCTTCTCCCGCTTCGTGTTGAAGCCTGTGAAGGTGTGGAGCGAGCCGGCGACGCTGATGAATTATCCGCCATTTGGCGGGTTGTTGTCAGGATCTTCCCTTGCGCGTCGTGACTTCTCAATCTCCTTGAGGGAGTGGCACTCGGCGGTCGTGTGCGTGGAGGGCTTCCCTTCCCTGCTGTGAAACACACAGGGTTGATTGAGGAGAGCCGTGGGTCGAACCTTCGTTTCGCCTTGTAGTTTCCACCATCGCGGCACTGGCCTCCGTCGCGTCGGAAGCTCTTGGGTTCGCGCGGCGCGTATCCGGCATTGGCGACAAAGTCGACTCGCCCATCACCGTGGCGCTTGCCGGTGAGCAGAGTGTTGCTGTAGAGTAGCTCGGGTCGCCTCCCGTTGTCGTGGACACTCGTGCGGCGATTCCCTCCCGACTCGTCGTCGGTTTCTTGATTTGGTCCTCCTCCGAGTACCGCTTGGCGATCTCCAGGAGGTCCGGTATGTTGTCGAGTGTTCTGTACACTCACTTGAGCTTGGCGACCAGGGGCTCATAGCGGCATGAGGTCTTGAAGTAGTGGATCACGGTGTTCGGGTGGATTCCGGCCGCGTTATACCACATGTCTTGCCACCATTGGACCCAGCTGCGGGTCGACTCGCGGGGTCCCTGGACGCATCGCTCCAGGTCCTCGATGGTGGTGGCACGGGTGTATGAACCCTCGAAGTGCCTGACGAAGGCGTCGTGCATTTCCTCCCAGGAGTCGATGCTGTCCGCAGGGAGGGTGTTGATCCATTGCCTACACGCTCCCTCCATCATCAGGGGGAGGTAGCATGCGGCAAGCAGGTCGGTGTGGCCAGCGATCCCTATTACCATGAGGTAGGTATCGAGCCACATGGACGGGTCGTAGGAGGGATCGTACTTCTCGATCTCCTTCGGCGCCTTGAAGTTCGCCAGCTATTTTTCGCCTCGAATCATTGGTCCGAAACATTGGGGTCCGACTCGACTCAGGATCCCCTTGGTTCGCCGTCGCGGCGGTTGATGAGGGTATGCCGAAGGTCATCGGGCTGCGTGTGCGCCAGCTCTGGTTGTTGATGATGTGGGTGCGCGCGTCGACTGGCTGCCCGTTGGCGGCGACGAAGTTGTTTACCGCCCGCGGGTCATTGGTGGAGAGTGCCACGTTTGCGGGTCGATGTTGGAGCTGTAGGGGCTCGGGTGGCGGGCAGTTGAGGGTATTCGCAACCATTGGGAGGCTGCTCGAGGCCGCCCTGCTGCCTGAGGAACGCGAGTACATTCGACCCTGTGAGTCGGCACCCACGTTTTGTTGCTCCACTGCCTTGGCCAGCAGAGCCTTGGCATACTGGATCTGCAGGGCGCCTTCCCTGGTTACGTTTATGTTGTCGACCGCTGCCCGGCTCGTGATGACATTGTCCATCGGAGTGGAGAACAGCGGGAGGCCGTTTGCATCTCGCTCCCGCGAGGAGACCATGATTCTTGGTTGGTCCCTGGGGGGCGCGTGGTTGGGTGGTGGTGGGGCGCCATTAGCCGTCGCGCGTGGTGGGGTCCGGGAGCTCCCTCCTGGCGGCGCGTTCTCGCAGATCGCGCACTCGGCCGCACAAGCCGGGTCGTTCTCGTCGTCGAAGTTCAGGGCACGCCCCTGAATGGTGGGGTTCAGGCGCGACCTGATTCGGAGTTGGTGGTAGTGCGAGAGCTCCTGCACTGTCACCTGCTCGAGGCAAAAAAATTCGCGCTCGGCTTGTTCTTTGCGGACCGCCTCCTCCAGCCACAGGCGGAGTTCCTCGACCTCTCTTGCCGTTGCGTTCGGTGGGATCGGCATGGAGAAGGGGTCTTGCGAGGGGTCAGTGCCAGTCGCCATGTAGGTTGCGACGTGGCGACCGGTCCCGTCACGGAGGTCGGCGGAGTTCTCCGACCCGGAGTCGAAGTCGAAGATCCCAAGGATGGAGGGGTCCTCGAAGTCTCCCACGTTGGAGACCTGGGTGATGGAGCCCGTGGGCGATGCGGCGACGATTGTCCCGACAGCCAATGCCAGGATCGCCGAGTCGGCGTCGTCGTTGAGGGCCGCGTCGTCCGTGGCCATGGCGGTTTCGGCCATGTTGCTGTGGGCCAAGTCATACTCGAAGGCGAGGCGGTGGATCGTGCGGACCTGGCTCTCAGAGAGATGGTCACATGGTGGCGACTCGCGGATGCGAGCCGAGTCCTCCGAGACGATGACGTCGGTGAGGCCGATGAAGAGGCTGATAGTGCCGACCGGCATGATCATGCTGTGCGTGACGGGGCGTGCCGCTGGGACGTAGCTGCTCGGCAAGATCTAGAGGATCTCGCCGATCACGATCATGCAGCCTGTGGCGATCGTCTCGTTGATGGGAAGATTGGATCTCGCCGCAGAACACCGGCCTGACCGGCCAGGCCCCATGATGGGCGCCACTGTTGTGGGAATGGCCACGACAGATGCTGCAATCGGCAGTGAGTAGTAGAACATGGGGCAAGGGCGGCCAGCCATATGGGGTGTGAGATGAGGGAGGAGACACAAGGGTTTACCCAGGTTCGGCCCCTGGAGGGTAAAGACCTACTCCTGCTAGATTTTATTATGGAGAGAGTACAAAGGGCGAGATCGACGACTAGGCGGCGAGTCGCTAGGGTGTATGATGGAACGTGTCCTCTATGTGTACCCTAGGGAGGTTTATATAGGCTCACCTTGCTAGGGTTTACAGATTCCCAACCGAATTAGTTAAGGATTCGGAGGGTCTTTGACCTAATCCGACTGGGCCTAGCTACGCTTCTGGGCCTCCAGTTTCCAGTCGCCTGAGTCCATGCCAAGTCTCGATCCAGTCGCCGTCCTGCAGCTTGGGCCAATAGGAAACGTCCCGCTGGGCATACCCCGGTAGGCATATCCCCATCACTCCATAAACATTATCAAGGATATGGACATCTCGGATGATCTTGGCAAGATGATAGGCTTGACGACAAGCTTGAGCATCAACCCGAGATTCTTGATCAACCACTTGGTCATTTCCACCATTTGAGTCCCCACCTTGACTATAAGCACAAACACGAGGGTCATATTCATCAATCTCCACCTCAGGGGAGTCATCATTTGGGGAGGAAGGAGTAGAGCCTTGATCAACATTATCTTGCCCTTGTTCTTGACTAGCTTGACCTTGGGAGATGTCATCAGAAGAATCCCCATCTTGGGGAGGTAGATGTTGTTGACGAAGAGCTTAAGTATCGGGGCTTGAAGAGTCATGAGCATGAGGAGATTCTGAAGAGCTTGAGGGAGCTTGTGCAAAAATAGTGGGTCCTTGATGGGCAAGATGATCTTGTGAGAGTGAGGGCTCCACTTGAGTAGAGCTTGGTCCTTCTCCTTCGGCCATAAGGGGGTCCTCAATGGGGAGGTGGAAACCCACACCCATTCTTCTTATGGCCTTGGGAGGAATTTCATCACTTGGATCACTAACACCATCTTGCCTAACAAGGGACTCATGATCTTCATCAAACTTCACATTGCTCGTCTCTTCAACTCTTCCATTGGCTTTGTTGTAGACTGTATAAACATGGGACTGATTTGAGTAACCAACAAAAATTCCTTCTTATGCCTTGGATTCAAACTTGGACAAACGAACTCCTTTCTTGAGAATGTAGCACTTGCAACCAAACACTCAAAAGTAGCTAAATAGTAGGGGGAGGGTGGCCGAACCCCCCGGGGCGTGCAAGGGTCGTGTTTTATGGGCAAAAACACGTGGATTTGAGTGGGATCCAAGAGGTTGGTGCACACCCCTAGGCAAGACGTAGCGGTTGGCTCAATCGGATGTCGTTTCCTTATAACCATCACCATAAACCGGTCCTTTAGTATCCGTACGGGGATCTGGGTCTAAGGTGTATTGCATGAGGTGTAGCACCATGAAATTTATGATTTGAGCTCCGCCATGCAACAACGTGTTAATCCTGTGTCATCCACGATACTTGGGCTTATTCCCCATGAGCAGCTCATAAGGGGTCTTGTTCTTTTTCTTGCGAAGATAAATCCGGTTGGTTGCATGACAAGCGGTGGAGATGGCCTTGGCCCAAAAGTTGTATGGAGACTTGAATTCAGCTAGCATAGACCGAGACGCATCCATCAAAGTATGATTCTTCCTTTCGGCAACACCATTTTGTTGAGGAGTATAAGGAGTGGAGTATTGATGCTTCATACCTTCATCACTAAGAAACTCATCCAAGGTATAGTTCTTGAACTCGGTGCCATCGTCACTATGGTTGGAGAGAATGGTTGCATTGTGTTTCCGTTGAACTTCATTTGCAAAGTCAATGACGGTTTGTTGAGTCTCACTTTTGTACTTGAGTAAGAACACCCAAGTGTATCTAGAGAAATCTTCCACAATGACCAAACAATACTTCTTGCCTCCAAGACTATCATGAGAGGGAGGGCCAAAAAGGTCCATGTGCAAGAGTTCCAAGCATCTTTCTGTGGTGATTTGATTGAGAGCTTTGTGAGGAGTTTCATGCATATTTCCTTCAATACAAGCCCTACACACACGATCTTTGGCAAAAGAAACATCGTTAAGACCAAGGATGTGGCCGTCAGAGTGAAGTCTTTGCAAAGTTCTCATGTTAACATGGGCTAGGCGGCGATGCCACAACTAGCCCTTGTCGGCTTTAGCATAGATACATAGAGCATGAGGAGTGGTGGTCCCCGAAAAGTCCACCACATACAAGGCATGCTCTATATACCCTACGAAAGCCACCTTGAGAGACTTTCTCCACATGAGGACCACAAAGTGCTCATTAAAGAAAGAAGAGAGACCCATAATGTCAAGAGCATGAACTAAAAGTAAATTGTAACCGAGGGTTTTGACAAGGATAAAGTCAACCAAGGATACATCCGGGGTTACCACCACTTTGACAAAACCCAATACTTGAGAACTTTTTATCACTGTAGGAAACCATAGTGTTGGAAATATTTGTCCTTATCTTTGACATGATAGACTTTCTTCCGGTGATATGACTTGTGGCGCCGCTATCAAGCACCCATTTTTCTCCACCGGAAGCATAGTCCTACAATAAAATCAAGCTTTGGTTTTAGGTACCCATTTTGCAATGGGTACCCTTTTGTTTGTAACAAAAATCTTTGGCACCCAAATGGCCTAATGATAATCATGCATGTAAAAGTTGCAACATATTTAGCATAGACATGACCATCATAGGATTTGCAAAGAATATAAGAGGGATTGTTCTTTCTAGCAAAGTTGTCACTTTGCAAGATGGAGGGACCATTAGAAGGTCCTTGAGCTTTGCCCTTGTTCTTTCTCCTCTTATTCTTATTATTCTTCTTAGCCTTGGCAAGTTGATCCTTCAACACCTTGTTCTCCTCAATGAGATTCTCAAGCTTGCAACAAGGGTTAGAAGGGCTAGACAAGTCTATAATTTGCACAGCGGAAGACTTAGCATGTTCACAAGTTAGTTGAGTTTGATGTTGTTCATGGGCTTGAAAAAGACTTGAGAACTTACTCTCCAAGGCTTTGTGTTCCTCTTTGAGTTTCTCAAGGTCTTCTCGATTCCTATCATGAACAACACCAAACTCAACTTTCTCCTTCTTAAGCACCTTAACCAAAGATAAATCATGATCACGTTCTTTAGTGAGAGAGCACATGGAGTAGTTATGGTCATATACAAGCTTAGACACATTTTCCTCAAGATTAATTCTCATATTTTGTTCATCCTCAAGACTTTGAGTGAGATAGGCAATTTCATCGGCGACATCCCTTTCATTTTTACTTAACAAGTCAAGAAGTTCTTCCTTTTCATCTAAAGCATCCCTAGCATTATCAAGTTGGGCAAGCAAGGAATCAAAGCAAGTTTTAGTTTCTTCATCCAAGGTAGCAATACACTCACACATGTCTATCATCTCTTTCTTTATCTCTATACCTTCAAGGTCAAGAGAGGAAGGCTCACTAGATATGGGTTGAGGAGTGGGTTTAGATGTTACCTCGATGGCCTTGGCCATGAGACACTTTTGGTTGGAGGAGATGACATTCTTGTTTGGTGAGTCAAAGAGGGACAATCATGGAGTAGAGGTACTAGCAATATCAGCAACTCCCAGAATCTCTCCGCCTTGTACTTCATCATCTTCTTCTTCTTCCGTGCCCGAAAGGTATTCTTCATGGACCATAATAGCCCTCTCCTTGTTGACGACATTCTTGACTACGTAGTTCTTGTTCAAAGGATGAGGAGGCCTTGACTTGATCTTGCGGATGATACGACCACCACTGTCTTCACGTTTCTCAAAGGGACACTTGGCCACAAAGTGACTCTTGTCATTGCAATTGTAGCATGATCTCCCCTTGGGAGACTTGTTGGATGAGTTGAATCTTGTGTTGTCCCTTGATCTTGACTTGATGTCGGGATTGTTCCAAAAGGCTCTTGAAGCAAGGGCAATATGTTCATTGAAGGCACACTTGAGGTCCTCCTGAGACGATTCACTTGATGTATCATCATCATCAACTTCAATAGCCTTGGCCTTCAATGCAAGATTCACGTTTGTTGATCCTATCTCCCTAGCACGAGCGGACTCCGCGTTCTTATTGGCAATGGTCATGGAAATCACTTCACTCAAGACTTCTTGGGAGGTCATTAGGTGAAAGTTGGTTCTTCCCTTAATGGAATTGAGCTTTTATTCTTCAAATGGAAGGAGATCTTGAATGAACTTCCTCTTCATGAACTTGTCATCAACATAGGTGGCACCAAGATCCCTCATAGTGCAACAAAGGACCTTGAGCCACCAATACATGTCTTCGGGATTCTCATCATCTTGCATAGCAAAACCATCGCACTCATTGTTGACTTCATCAAACTTGGAGATTTGAATGCTTGCATTCCCAACAAACAGTTCGGTGAGCTGATCCCATGCTTCGTTGGTGGTGTTGAATTGGCAAAATCATGCCCAAAGCCGTGGCATTGAGTTGCTTGTCCACCACTTCATCTCGAGTCAACTTCTTTGGGTCATATGGAGAGAACCCATCCTCCACAATCCTCATTAACTCAATAGAAGAGCTAGAAATTTCTGACCGCATTAGATATTGCCAATTGGCGAAATTTGAAGTACCTAACATAAATGGTGCTCCTTGAGGAATGATGTGTGGCATGGGAATGGGTGGATCCAGAGTATACTTCGGCGGTGGGGGAACCGCCGAGTAGTCCTTTCCTCCACTTTCCTCTTTGGAAGTTGAGTGTTCGAGCCCCTCGGTGTTCTCTCTTGGTCCCTTGGTAGATGTTTGAGCAACAAAACCAAGTCCCAAGTGAGTGGTGACGACCGCGGGATTCACCCCGGGGGCGGTCATGGGAACGGTGGGAGGAAGCTCGGTGGTTTGGGGTGTGTCAAGAGGAACCATGGGGTTTGGCTTGAGGGACTACAAATTAGTCATCATTTCCTCAAAATTATACATCATGGATGACTCCAATTGCTTGAGATCATCCATGGTGGACAAGTTCTTGGAGTTGTAATTCTCACTACCCCCTTCGTCGGCCATCATCTCTTAGGCGGTAAAGCCCGAAATAAGAGCCTTGACTCTGATACCAATTGAAAGTACCGACTTTGAATCGACTAGAGGGGGGTGAATAGGCGACTACCAATTTTTAATTTGTTACTCAACTTTAGGCTTGGCAAGAAGATAAGTTCTCTAGATGTGCAACTAGGTGAACAACCTATATGCTAGAGAATTAATAACAAGCACAAGAGCGGTGAAGAGCAAGTAGTAAAGGTAAGGACCGAGATAACCGGAGCGGGGACACGGAGATGTAATTCCCGTAGTTCACTTCCAAGGAAGCTACGTCTATGTTGGAGAGGTGTCGGGGCCACACAAGGTCACCCGAGCACCACAAAGGCCTCACCTTCTTCTCTGGTGAGCTCACCCATCAAGGTGGCCTCACAATCCACTAACCGGTGACCTTGAAGGCGCCAACTGAAACCTTTACAACAAGGTTGAGGGGTGTCAACACCCGGATTTTTAATCCCAGATGCCTGTTATGCCATACATCGCAATCCCAGGATTACCATTTTTGCGAGACATAACAAATTGGTACCATAGTTCATCATTCATTACAAACCATAATAAAGGTCTTACAAATAAAGGATCTCATGATCCAGTCTTAATACAATCAACATAGCAGAATATATAATAACGGTAGCATGGTCGAAGCTCCATCTTCAGGGTCACGGGCAATGCTGACGATGGGAGATGATCCTAGTTGTCATAGAATTCCTGCTGTCCATCATCCTGGTAGTCCTCATAGTCTGGCCACCGGAATAGCCAGGGACAAAGCCATGAGTACTCTTTAAGTATTCGCAAACTATCACTAACAAGTAAAGTAGTTCGAGTAGGAATCCTAAGCTCTAGGTTTATTTACAAAAGGACAATTTTATATCTAACTAAGTTTAGAAGTAAAGAAAACTATTTTAATGTTTTACAACAACTAAGTGGTAACTTAGTTTTCATGTTCACAACCCTGTTGTGGTCAAGTCAAAGTCAAAGTTCATTTCACAGGTCATTTTGAAAACATCTGATGACGGAACAGTATGGCCACTCCAACTATCCATGACCATGAACGCGGATATTCGAATAGTTTGACACTCTGCAGAGGTGGTACACTTTCACCACAACATTCGATACATCCATTAGGAACAATCCGGAATCACCATACTTATTATGCGGATAATCAATCCTAACCTTTCAATTACACACCCTAGTATAGGCACCTCCCCTATGAGTTTGGCCTCCCAACCATGACCATCTATCATCTTGGGAACTGCACAGGTGGACATTCATCACGAGGTAGCCTCAGCTCAAACCTCTTCCGCAAGGGAACCCATACTAAGATATATAAACTTCCAGTCAAGCCCTACCCAAATTTGGGTATTATGGTTGTTGATACGTCGGAAACGTATCTATAATTTTTTATGCTCCATGCTTGTTTAGTATCTACTTTTCTTTGCTTTGTCTACACTTTGAGGTGTTTTTATATCTTTTTTGGAACTAACCTATTAACAAGTTGCCACAGTGCCAGTTGCCTGTTTTCTTCTGTTTTTGGTTCCAGAAAGGCAGAAAATCAATATTCTCGGAATTAGACGGGATGAAAGCCAAAGTCAATATTTTACCGTGAGGACACGAATCCATAAGACGAGATGGAGACGCTAACCAGGGCGGCCAAACCCCCTAGGCGCGACCAGGGTGGACCTGCGCCTAGGCAGGCTATGGCCCCCCTGGTCGCCTCCCGGCCTCGCCTCTTCGCCTATAAAAATCCCCCGATGCAAAAACCCTAAGTACCCAATCAAAAACTCCACGAAACCTTCTGTAGCCGCCGCCACTGTCATCCCTATATTGGGGGGATCTGATGTTCTTCCCGGCACCCTGCCGGAGGGGAGATCATCTCGGAGGCCTTCTCTCCGGTATGATGTGTGAGTAGTTCCACCTTGGACTATGGGTCCATGTAGTATCTAGATGGTTGTATCTCCTCCTTGTGCTTTCATGTATAGATCTTGTGAGCTCCGTTCATGATCAAGATCTAATCTATTTGTAATCATGCATGTTGTGTTTGTGGGGATCCGATGGATATTGAGATTACTATGTCAGATTGATTAATGGTTTTGTCTTTATGATTCTATCATGTCTGTGTTGTTTGTGATCTTGCATGCTCTCCGTTGTCAGTAGCTATCTTGGCCAAGTAGTTGCTAATGACCGGAAGAGGGGGTATTTTGCTCGATAGTGGGTTCATGCCTCTAGTTTCCAAGGAAAGTGACAGAAATCTCTTCGGTTGTAGATGTGTCGTTGCTACTAGGGAGAAAACAACGGTCTCTTGTTCATGGAACAAGTGTATTGTTTACCTTCCACACTTTGCTTAAAGCAGTTGTCTGTTGCTTGCAACTTAATACTGAAGGGGGTTCGGATGATAACCTGAAGGTGGACTTCTAGTCATAGATGCAGTTGGATGGCGGTCTATCTATATTGTTGTATTGACCAATCGAATCTCATATGATATTTTTGCCTAGTATTGCATTATTATGCCTTGCTCAGTTCCTATCAATTGCCCTGCTGTAATTTGTTTACCCTGCATGCCATGTTGTTTATCTAAGGAGAGCACCTCTAGTAAACTATGGACCCCGGTCCAATATTTACCATTGATACATCTTCCACTGTTACTTGTTTACTTGCTGCAAACCATTACCTTCCACACCATACGTTTAATCCTTTCTTACAGCAACCGGTGAGATTGACAACCTCACTGTTAGTTGGGGCAAAGTCTTGAGTTTGTGTTGTGCAGGTCTCCGCGTTGCTTGCAACACCTGTGTGATGTTTCCTTCCTCCTACTGGTTCGATAACCTCGGTTTCTTATTGAGGGAATACTTACTTCTGTGCTGCTTCACACATTGCTCTTGGGGTTCCCAACAGACTCCACGTCAAGGGCCAAGTTCTCTGGCGCCATCAAGGAGTCATCAACAAGTTTTCTGGCGCCGTTGCTAGGGAGGCTAAGGACGTCTTCACTAGGGGAGTCCTCCACTTACTTTCTCTTTACTTTGTTTTTAGTTTTCTTAGTTTCTTTTGCTTGGTTTTTTTGCCTCTTTTCAAAAAACCCAAAAAAATTAGTCTAGCTTGGTTTGCTTTCTTTATTCAAAAACACAAAAAAATTAGTTCCTGCTCTAGCTGCTGCTGCTGTTTTTGGCTTGCCCACCTTTGCCAAAATGAACTCTGCTAAGAACACCAAGTTGTGTGACTTCACTAGCATCAACAACAATGATTTCCTTAGCACTCCTATTGCTCCACCTACTCCTGATGCTACCTTTTATGAAATTAATCCTGCTTTGTTGAACCTTGTGATGAGAGAGCAATTTTCTGGTGCTAGTTCTGATGATGTTGCTACCCATCTCAATAACTTTGTTCAACTTTGAGAGATGCAAAAGTATAAGGATATAGATGGAGATATTATTAAGCTCAAGCTTTTTTCCTTTCTCCTTGAGAGGAAAAGCTAAAGAATGGTTGCTATCTTTGCCTAAAAATAGTATTGATTCTTGGACTAAGTGCAAAGATGCTTTTATTGGAAAATACTATCCTCCTTCTAAGATTATATCTATGAGAAGTGACATTATGAAATATAAACAACTTGATAATGAACATGTTTCTCAAGCTTGGGAAAGAATGAAATCTTTGGTTAAGAATTGTCCCACTCATGCACTCACTGCTTGGATGATTATCCAGACTTTTTATGCAGGTTTGACCTTCTCTTCAAGAAACCTATTGGATTCAGCCGCTAGAGGTAACTTTATGAGCATCACTTTGGGTGCTGCAACTAGACTCCTTGATAATATGATGGTTAACTACTCTGAACAGCACACCGAGAGAGCTCCACATGGTAAGAAGGTAAATTCTGTCAAGGAAACTTCCTCTTCGAGTGATAAGATTGATGTTATTATGGCTATGCTTATTAATGGGAAAGATCTTCTAGATCCTAATAGTGTCCCCTTAGCCTCTCTGGTTGCTCAAGAAGAGCAAGTTGATGTGAACTTCATTAGAAACAACAATTTCAACAACAATGCCTATAGGAATAATTTTGGTGGTAACAACAATTATAGGACTTATCCTCCTAATAATGGCAATTCCTATGGAAGCTCTTACAACAATGCTATAAGTGCCCCCTCTGAACTTGAAGTCATGCTCAAAGACTTTATTAGTAAACAAACCACTTTCAATAAGGCTATAGAGGAAAAGCTTTTAAATGTTGAGAAAAATATATCCTCTTTGTCTGAAGCTCAGTCCTCCTTGATTAATAAAATGGCTGCTAAAACTGAAACCATGGAAAATACCTTTGCTACTTCTCATGCCATACAGGTTACTATTGATGAAAATGTTAGGCTGTTAGCTCAACTTCATGCTAGGTGGGAAAGGGAAGCTGAAATTGATAGAAACAATAGTGTGTGCACCATCACCACTAAACCACAAGTAGTCCCTGTTCCTCCTCCTATTATGCCTAAGCCTATTGAGCCTACTACTAGTGAGTCTAAGTTTGATTTTGATATAGATGGTTGCAATATTTCTGAAGTAATTATGTTCTTGCAAAAGCTTGCTAGAAGTCCTGATGCTAGTGATATGTATGTTTCTTTCACTAAACATATTACAGATGCTCTTGTTAAGATTAAGGAAGAGAAGCTAAAACACAAAGCTTCTATTCCTAGGAAAGTAGAAGATAATTGGTAACCTATTATTAATGTGCAAGTGAATGACTTTGATCTCAGAGCTTCATGTGATCTTGGTTCTAGTGTCTCTATTATGCCTAGGAAGATTTATGAAATGCTTGATTTGCCACCGTTGGAAGACTGTTATTTGGATGTCCCACTTAATGATAATGCTAAAAGAAACTCATGGGGAGTATTAATGATGTTCTCATTATGGTTAATAATGTTTATGTCCCTGTGGATTTCTATGTTTTGGATGTTTAATACAATGCTTCTTGTCCTATTACTTTGGGAAGATCTTTTCTTAGAATAGTTGGTGCCATCATTGATATGAAAGAAGTCACCATTAAATATCATTTTACATTCAAGAAAGGTATTGAACACTTCCCTATGAGGAGAGAGAAGTTGCTTTTTGCTCCTCCTTTGAAAGCAAGGTTTGATGTTAATGCTTCCTCATTTGAAAATACTTGATTCTTCTTGCTTCTTGCCTAACTTAAAGGCATTAAAGAAAAGTACTTGTTGGGAGATAACCCAAGAGTTTCCTTGAGTCTTGGAAGTTATTAATTCAGTAATGATCTCTCCTTATCCTTTTGTTTGCTTTTTGTGCCAAGATTGACCTCTAATGAAAGGGAAGTAAGATTTGGGGAGTTACTATCCCGAAACAGATTTCTGTCCTCCACTAAAAAAATTCGTGAGGAGTCTCTGTAACTCGTATTGAGCTCAAAATTTACAAATAAATCCCCCAGTGTTCAAACAAATTGGTTTCTACCTGCTGGTCTGTTTTGATAGATTTCTGCCATTATTTGCATTTTCTTCTTATTGATCCCTTTTTGAGTTCTCTTTTGGGGAATTGAAATTTTTGAAGGAGTTACTACAGTAGCTTGTGTTTTTAGTGAAAATACTTGCTGTTCCAAAGCTTTGCCAGAGGTTTAATATCTTTTGAATACACTAATGTTGCTAATGAAGATTGTGTGAAGTTTTGTATGAAGGAAAAAATCAGGTGTAGAGATAGAATGATGTAATGAGATGAAGAATGGACAAAAGCTCAAGCTTGGGGATGCCACCCTGGTGTCACCACAAGAAATATCCAAGAGGTAAAAGCGTCAAAGCTTGGGGATGCCCAAGGCATCCCCTTGTTCATCAATAAAAAGCTCAGGTCTGTCTAGACACTTCATTTTTATTGTTTCATGCACAGTTGTGTTGTTCTTGGAGCATCTTAGTTTTTGTTTTCTTTGCTTAGTTTGTTTATTTTTCTTGAATAAAGTAGTTTGGACCCCCGTTCTTGTTGTGTTGTTTTGCAAATAAGTTGCTTGGTGTTGGAAATGAGTAGGAAGTTCCTGCTTGAAAGTGCAAGAGGAGCTTGCATTGACTGTGACTTAGACTTTAGCATGACATGCTAGGTGTTGTTTTGACCTTATGCTTAGTGATTATTGATGTAGCATATCTTGTTCCAAACAATTGGGATTGCTTAGTGTTCCTTGAAGAAATTAGGCGTTGTTTTAGCATGCAAAAGAATAGTATTGTGGTATTCTCCTTTGATGCTTTGTTTGGGTTGACTGGCACATGTTCTGTCACATCCCAAAATTTTCCAAATTTTGAAATGTGAAAAATAAATAAACAAAAGAATTAATTGTTGAGATTTAGGGTGGAAAGAAACTTTTTGCTTCTAAATGGAAACATCAAAACCCTACTTGAACAAAATTTGAATAAGAAAGCAACAAAAAAATATGCAAAATATCAAATGCAATCTTGCATGGAAAGAATCTTGAATTTAAAGCACTTGGAAAAGTAAACAAAAACCCTAAACCCTAATGAGAGAAATCATTTTCAAATCACCCAAAGACTATGGATTGTTCCATATAAAAATTTGGCAACAAACATTTGTAAATGATCAAAATTGATAAAGAAAAATATTATAAAACCATGGAAATTGATTTCACTCAATTTGGAGCCTAAATAAAAACTTATGAATTTAATAAAGATAAAAGGAAATAATTTCCAAAGCCAATAAAGCTCCTAGCTAAAATCCATACCAAATTGTGAGCAAAGTAATCCTCAAAAGATTTAAAAAGATAAACAAATATTAAAAAAACTATACAAATTGGAATCACCAATTTTGGAACTATAAATAAAAAGATATGGATTTTATAAGACAAAGAAAGAAATAAATAAATAAGGAATATTTAAAAGTCAAATTAAATCTTGGCCAAATCCATAAGGAAATGGAATAAAGATAATCCAAATAAAAATAAAGGAATAAAGATTATTTAAATAAAAATTATATGGGCTTTTAACCATATTCAATTTTATTTGAATAAAGACAAAATTTCCTAATATAAATGATTAATTAAATCATGAGAAAAATAATTGAAATTGCCAAAGTGGATTAAAATTTATCTAATTAACTTAAAAAGAATAAAATATTAATTAAATAAAATTATATGGATTAGAACCATATTCAAATTTATTTAAATAAAGACAAAATACCCAAATTAAATAAATATTAAACCATAAGATAATATTTGAAATATTCTAAAATGGACTTTTAAACACATTAATATATAGTATAAACCTACTGAAAAAGTTTTGAAAAGGTTTGATAAAAATCTAAATTCAAATTGAGGTTTAAATCATTTGAATTGAATTAAAACAGAAAATAGCAAAATAAAAAGGATTCAGAAGAAGAAAAAAGGAAAGAACCTGCCCAACTAACCTACCTAGCCAGAAGGCCCAGCAAGCCCAACTCCCAGCCCACCCGGCACCTCCCCTCTCTCTGCCCATTATTTCTCACCCGCGCTAACCCCACCCCCTCTCATTGACAACGCAACCCCACGACCACCTCATCATCGTCCCCGACGCGATGAACCCGCCCCCAACTCCTCCTCGCCGTTTCTGGCTGTTTCTTGAGCAATTGAATTCGATACTGGAGCAGTAAATCAGCCCTGCAACCATGCTATCTTAAGCGCCTCCCTCTCCTCCCCATTTCTCCTCAGTCCCCATGCCACCGGAGCCACCATGCTGTGCTAATTTTCCCCTCACACCACACTGTCTTCGACAAGTTGCAGCACCAATTCCGGCCAGCTACTACCATCCCCTTGCCCCTAGATCACACGAGCTTGATCCCCAGCACCTTGCGCACCTGCCATCACTCTCCGCTTGCTCGTGCGCGCCCCAGAACATCGGCAACGACTTCGCCCGTGCGTCGCTGTTGTCTGCTTCAACACTGACGAGCTCTCCTCGTAAGTTTTGACCGCCCCTCTTCCTCTCAGTGATGCTGCTACACTCGCCTTCGTCTTGCGCTTCTAAAGCCACATCCCTTTTGTCTTCGCGTGCCTCGTAGCCTCGCCGCCTACGACGGCAGTGCGTGCACGACTCCAGGGACATCTCCGGCGAGGAATTTCTATCACGCCCGTGCGCCCTTCATCAACGGCGACCACGTAGAGCATGTACTCTCTCCTGCGAACCAGTTGAGCCCCTCCTCTTCTGCTCTCGCTTCCTAGGTTCACCGGAACACCACAACCCGAGCACCGTCGCCACGCATCCGTCACCAGCGCCGCCCCTCTGTGGTCAAAATGCTCTGGCCCGTTAGATGTTGATTTGGTTGATAGGATTAGATCTTTAATCAAAATAGTATCGAGTGATCTGCATCGTGTGATTTAAATTAGATCCTGCGGTCCACGTAGCTCCATCCGAACGAAATGTTATGGACCAATAGAATCACTCCACGTGTCCAGACTCTGGTTTTAAAAAAAGAAATGAATCTATTAGATGTTTGATATTATAAAATTCATAACTTTCGATCTGCTAGGCCAAAAATTACAAACTTTATAAAAATGGATTTAGAAAAATTTAAACTTTGCAACTATGGCCTTAGTTTGGTATTTTTCTTCTGGAAAATTAGGTGTTTTTGCAGAAACATGTGTAGGACTATTTTGAGTATAAAAATTGTTTTAAAAATGATTTTTGAGTGACACCTTTTGCAAATGTTTTGTTTTGCTCTGACCATAAACACTGACATTTGGATTTAAAAATAAATTTAGCACACAAGGAATTATTACTTGGAATAAAATTATTTCTAGCAAAAAATGATTTAAATGGCCCATTTTCACTAACTTGTTTTGAAATTTTTTGCCACTTTTATAAATGACCATTAGGTGTTTTGAAATGTTTAGAACCTTGTTAGAAACCACTTTTCCAATAAAACAATCTTTTGAATGCTTGCATGCATTTTTTTTCATTATTTTATGTGGTGAATTGTTTTAATGCTAGTTTTGAATTTGTGTTTGCTTGATTGAATTGTAGTGAACTTTGAAGAGTGTGACAATTGCAAGATCAAGGAGTGTACCTAGTTTATCTACCAAAAACACAAGTGATATTTTGTGTGGCACCCCGAATTTACGGTCCGAGAATACCCGTTATGCATGCAATTCATGTTCCCGTGATAAGTGAGCCATGAGCATAACCGACTAGTATCATCACAACATCCATAAATTAACGAGTACAAAACTTACAAAGGGGCCATTATGGAAATTACAACACAAGTAGCGGAAGTCTTCAAGCGCAGAGCCCATTTCATGCCTTAACCTATAGGCAACTAACTGGGAAGACGGCCTAGCTCGCATAGATGTCAGCACCTTCATTACTTCTTACATCTGCAATATGGCCAAATAAATAGCCAGGGACAATGCTGATGAGTACTTTGAATGTACTCGCAAACCACCGAGACAAGGTAATAAGAAAATGTATATTTGGCTGTGGCGAGATAGCTCTACACTAAGTTGTTTTCTAAAGGAGTCTACAATGGCATCTCTATATCTTTGTTGAAAAAGAGTTTATAGAAAATATGCCTCCTTTTAGAAAACCCGGACATCTCCACATCCTTGTTAAAAACTTTGAAAACAGTTTTATAGTAACACCCTTTTTAAATTTCTTCGACCATCTCTAATCAAAACCAAACTCATTCTTATTCTTCCTCATGACAAAGTCACATCCGTTATTTCATCAAAACATAACCGAAGGGTCCTCATAGCACTTTCCATTCCAACCGTCCTTGACAGTGGACACAACTATTCAAATAGATTAGACTCTACAGAGTTTGCGCACTTCACCCACAAGAATCAATACATCCGCCGGGATTACAACCACGGCCCACTACACACGGTAGACGGGGGTTCGGATAATCAAACCTAGCTTTTCATTTGTCCATCCCTAGCAAAGGCGACTTTTCCTTTTGGGTTTTTTCTCCCCGACACGAGTATGCGGCACTATGGCCTTAGTCCTCCCTGTAGCACTTACGTATACCCAAACCCTCGGCTTGGCAATATAGAATTGTTGACTCCACTTCCTTCCCTACGCCTAAAACATGCCGTCTGTGGGAGACCCAATTGTTGCACCGACACTTCCACTATAGCGGGCGATGGAGGCCGAGAGGGGGCTCACGGGAGTTCGTCGGGGTGGGTACCTGCGGTGCTACATGTGGAAAAGAAGGGTAGGGTTAGGTAGAGGAGGAAGAGTAGGTCACAGTGCGGTGACATGCAGAGGGAGAAGGTCTAGGGGGAGGAACTCTAGCTTGATTTCGTGGAGGAGGCGGAAGCTCCTTGCTTCTCTTCGCAAGGGCAAGTCAGAGCTGGGGGAGGGAGAGGGAGCTCTAGAGAGGAGAGTGAAGGGTGCTGGGGGCAAATGAGAGAGGGGAGAGGAGCTGTAGTGGCATGTGGCCTTATAAACCGAAGGGGTGGTGGTGGGTGGACAAAAATTTATTTGGACAAGGGCTTAGGTGCGGGTTGCCCATTGGCTGCTTGGGGTGGTGCTGGGGGTTGATGTGGGGTCAAGCACGACCGGAGAGGGGGAGGGGAGTGGTGGATGTGGCTTTTAAGAGAGGGAGATCTATTGCAAGATATGGATGCCTCTCTCTCCTAGTTTTTCTTCCAAGCACAAAGATACAAGGTGCTAGGGGTTGCTACAGTGGTGGTACTGTAGCACACGACCAGAGAGTGTAGTGGGTGCTGTGGTGTAGTACTTGGCAAGGTTTAGTGGTTCTTGGAGTTGGTTTGATTCAAGATTTGCTTGGTTTAGCAAAATTGATCAAATGGAGGCTTGTGAAGGAGTTTGAAAATTTTGCATTGGGAAAAGTGTGGAAATGGTACTGGAGGACAGAGGAGGTCAATTGATCTCTTCATGATTTAAATGGGATTTTTCTAGGGACTAAAATCCCATTTAAATGCACTTAATCAAAAAAGTGCAGAAGTAGATTATGCAAGCTTAAGATGATAATTTTACATTGGGAAGGCTTGGTTTTTGTTGTGATATGGTCCTAAATACCATAACACACATTGGAGAATTTTATTGGGATCTAATGAGGTGGGAAAGTATTTTTGGGGAATTATTTCTTATTTCTGCCATTTAAGAAAAAGGCAAAAAGAAATAATAAAGAATCTAAAAAATATTTATATTTGTGTTGGAAAGATGGGATATCATAAATTGGCATCAAATGTTCCTTGAGTTGGCAGGGTGATTTTGGATAAAAGCAAACTTGCCTTTAAGGACAAGGTTGTTGAGAAACTGGTAAGTAAAGGAAATACAATAGTTTAATAATCCAAATAATTGTGGGAATTATTTGGGGATGCTTATATCCAAGGTGAATGATGTATATTTAGAATATATAACAAGATCACCTTGGGTATTGACAAACATGAGTTATTTTTGGAAGAAGAGGTTGATTTGAGGATCTAGGGGTTTTGTTATTTTAATGCCACCTAAACAGGGTTGGATTAGGGAGCTCAAAGCTCACCTTGGTACAAGGGGTATATGGATGGATAGACCATGCCATATAGATGATCATGGAAGCAAGAGTTGGTCTTGGTTGCATTTGAGGTGATCTAGAAGAGATGGCAAAGTTTGTTGAAAATAAGGCTGCCATAGCACATACATCAGGTAGCCTCCTAGACCAGGTGGGTTTAGGAAGCACAAGGCTCCAATGGAAACAAGTGAAGTAGTTTTTGTTAGGCCATGATTAGTAGATCACCACCAATCAAAGAGTTGGTCAAGGGAAGGTGGCACATAGATGTGAGCTTCTGCCAAAATAGGCAAGATGATAAGATTCACAGAAAAGATTATTATCTTGAGTACAAAACCATCATGGATGAGTGGGAAATAGAATGGTTTAGTCAAGGGAAAGAGTAGTCTTTGGAATTACTAAAGATGTACTTCAATTTGGTTCAATTACATTCTCAAGAATGCACACAGGTTGGAAAAGGTAGGGCTCCAAATATTGAATCTAGATACGAAACCCAGACAGCCATTTTGGCAGATTTGGAGATTTTGACTAGTATGCAAGAGGTAGACATTTGAGATGGTGGCAAGGGTTTATCCTTTCCATTAAGTGGTTGAGGTTGAGGTATAGATTGGATGGAGGGGATCACTTGAGTGTCTTAGGATAGATCCAGACTTGGATGCTTCATATGAGCTTGATGATCACAAGCAAGGATTGGGTCCTAAGGGATGAGCTAATAGATTAGATCTCTCTTGATCCTAACCAAACAAGGCAGTTAGCAAATCAAGGCAATTCATCAAATAGCAGATCAAGGCAGTTCATCTTGTTACTTATCTATCTACTACTAGGGTTACCATCAAGCCTATCTTGAGGTAAGGGTGGGTATTTTGAATTGGTTATACTTGGAAGTAAGATAGGGACCATCTTGGTATCCCTACCAAGATTGAAGTGAAAAGGTTTTAAATAAGGTTTTGGAAAATCTAGGGGTAAGAGTAGCTGGGAATTCTGTCTTGAAAACATAAGGAGATTATATATAGGTCTCCATAGTTTTGTTAATAGAAACTAGTAAAGTAATTTGTTATGTGAAAGTCATCTTGGCTCAGGTTTTTGAAATACCAGAATATTTGAGAATATGAAAGATGAGCCAAGACATCTCTTTTGTAAAATAGTTTTTTTTGTAAACCAGTGTTGGAGATGAGGAGTACATCACTAATACACAAACAGTTGCATGAACACTAGCAAACAATTAAGCAAGCATTGCAACAGATAACAAGAAAAAGTTTTTGTTCCCCCTTATTTTTGCCTTTTGGAGAATTAAGCAGGGTTGCTAAAATTGGGATGTTACAGACCTTTCCCCCTTAAAATAATCTCGTCCCGAGATTAGGGAGGAGTAGGGTTCGGGTGATAACTTCTGCTTAGCAATTTCAGTGGTGGAATTTATTAGGTGCTCGCAAGTTTTATAACTATGCGACGTGGCTAGTTATGGATCGGAGCTGAGGGGCTTCGGATTTGGGTGTTTAGATTAAGCTAGTGGAAAAGACACAGTCTTTTCCCCTTAGGATAAGTCTAGGTAGGTTTTGCGTTGATGGAGTACTTCCTTCCTGAGACAAGACGACGAGTTGATTCTTGTTTGTTCCTTCGCCTCGTGGTTGACTTTTCTCTCTTCAGGGTCTTGATACACCGGGGTGTTGGCTAGACGGTCGACCTTGGAGTGGAGGACCTTCCTGAAGTTTCTTCTGATTCTGTGTAAGTGCTGATTGTCGTCCTTCTTGCAGGGTCGATGAATCAGTCTTTGGAGGGCTGATCATCACTTAACGCTAACTAGTGTCGGACTCTCGGGGTCTATAGGGTTTTAGGTGGGAAAGACGCAGTCTTTTCCCCTTAGAGCGACACTAGGGGTATTTGGTGGAGTCGCCAACTTCCTTGATTGGAGTCTTATGCTGATGCTGGGGAATGGCGGTACGCCTTTCCTCTAGAGTAGTTATCTTCTGTCGACATCGTCGGAACAGCCTCGTGAGGTGGAGGGTTTATCATAAGGGGCGTCTACTAGCTTCCGGGTAGTTAGTTCTGAGCTAGTTAGGGGTCCAATGGGTTGGAGGATACCATTGGAGTTTGGCGGTCTAGGAAAATGAGATCCTTTCGAATGGGGTCATTCTGGGTTTAGTCTGATGCAACGTCGTGGGTAAAACACGCAAAGAAGGATATCATACTTGCATATCATCTGGAGAGTTTAGCAGGTTCGTGCCAGTCGGTGGCGGAGGTACTTAAGGGGTTACAAGATCGGTATGTGCCACAGGGCGACAAGGCGCTTAGAGTCTTACAAAACATGTTCTAGGATGGTACATAGGTTCTACAATATGCCAAAAGAGGTGAGTCGAGACAGGAAAACTACTCCATGGGTATCGCTTGACTCTAGTTACCCTTCTTGAGTTATTGCATTGACTTCGGCTACTACAATTCCTCCGGGGTGTGGGGAATATTCAACTCTTCGGCAGTGAGGGTGAGGGTCATGTCTGCTTCCAGAGTTGCTTCGACAGGTGGGTCTTCTGGTGGGGTTGACTGGAAGACAGGGTGATAATCATAGAAGGACATCTCTTCATTCTCATTCTCGGAGTTGATACCTTTAGAGGTTGAAGAGGCTAGAGCGGCCACTCTCTTTTCTAGACGAGCGTTGGCGGCTTGTAGACTTTTCTCCCGGGTACGAAGTATGGCGAGATCCATACGCATGAGGATGTTCCGTCGACGAGTCTTGTCGAGATCCTCCTGATGGCGTTGCAGGAGGTATTCCATATTCTCTAGATGATTTCCAATGTAGCAGGTGAGGAAGGATTCGGTGGGAAGTCCATCCTTGTTGCGCTTCCCAAACAGGTGGTAAGGGGTATCTTTCATATCCTCTTCATGGATCTTGCAAAGGCATGCCATGATGTGTTTTATTGCTCGCACGACTCCATCTACCCAGTTGTGGTCAATGAAGGTGAAGATGATGGGCTCCCGGGGTCGTTCTCACGTTCTGGAATGGTGGCCTTGATGACCCACTGAGCTATGCTTGAATTGCTACGAGGAAGATCTGTCCCTTCGATCTTAGGTGGGGGACGGCAGATGATCTTCAGTAGCTCATGCAGTTGATCTTCAAAGGGCCAGAAGCTTTATCCGACAATGATGTTTTTTGAGCGGGAGAAAGCCATCTGCAGGGTTTCCTGGTGGAGATAGAGTCTCCGACTGTAGAAGGAAATGGGCTACGGAGTTAGTCTTCCGAGTGTGAGGGTAGAGGGAATTAACGAGGTATGATATAGGGTGGAATGCTATGGTTGGCGATGACAGGTCGACAGGGGTTTATTGGGGTTGAGTGGAAAGGCGCGGTCTTTCCACCTTAGGGATTTACTTGTGGTTGCGGAGGCTTTCTTATGTGGCCATCCTGCTGAGGAGAGGTTTCCGGCTAAGGGGTTGCGAGAGTTAGCATCGGGATATGCCAGCAAGGTATTCAAAATTTTAGGATCGGATGATCTAGGGCAGACAATCAGCACATTCCAAGCATCATACACGCACATGACAAGTAAACAAGGCATACCATAAGTACTAAGTAGGTGACTACACGCCATAAAGGGGAATCCTATATTAGGGATGATAATCCTATTACGGACGTTACGGGGGTCTTAGCTTCTGTCTTGCCGTCTTCTGCCGTCGGTGCCGTACTTGATGGATTTGGGGGCGATGAAGGACTCCGTTGGCAGGGTGATCTTGTAGTGTCTGTCGACGTTGGTATCTCCTTGGTTTTGCTTGTCTCGGTGTCTCTTCATTCCGAAATTTCCGTCTTCATAGTCTCCGAGTCGGACTTTGGTGGTGAAAACAGAGTAGTTGAATTAGACAAGATATAGAGTAATCCATTTTCAAAAAATTTAAGTCAGAGAAGATGAGATAAGAAATATTTCAAAAAGATTTTGAGAAAATAGTTTGTGAAAACCGGTGTTTTCATAAATATGGGTTATCCTTTCTAACGTACATGCTAACTAAGGTCTCATACAGTCAGGCTGGTTCTAATACCATGTCTGTGGCACCCCGGATTTACGGTCCGAGAATATCCGTTATGCATGCAATTCACGTTCCCATGATCAGTGAGCCGTGAGCATAACCGAATAGTATCATTACAACATCCATAAAGTAAAGAGTACAAAACTTACAAAGGGGCCATTATGGTAATTACAACACAAGTAGCGGAAGTCTTCAAGCGCAGGGCCCATGTCATGCCTTAACCTACAGGCAACTGACTGGGAAGACGGCCTATCTCGCATTGACGTAAGCACCTTCATTACTTCTTACATCTGCAATCTGGCCAAGTAAATAGCCAGGGACAATGCCGGTGATTACTTTGAATGTACTCACAAACCACCGAGACAAGGTAATAAGAAAATGTATATTTGGCTGTGGCGAGATAGCTCTACACTAATTTGTTTTCTGAAGGAGTCTACAATGGCATCTCTATATATTTGTTGGAAAAGAGTTTTTAGAAAATATGCCTCCTTTTAGAAAACCCGGACATCTCCACATCCTTGTTAAAACCTTTGAAAACAGTTTTATAGTAACACCCTTTTTAAATATCTTCGACCATCTCTGATCAAAACCAAACTCATTCTTATCCTTCCTCATGACCAAGTCACATCCGTTATTTTATCACAACATCACCGAAGGGTCCTCCTAGCACTTTCCATTCAAACCGTTCTTGATCATGGACACGGCTATTCGAATAGATTAGAATCTGCAGAGTTTGCGCACTTTATCCACAAGAATCAATACATCCGTCGGGATTACAACCATGGCCCGCTACACACGGTAGACGGGGGTTCGGATAATCAAACCTAGCTTTTCATTTGTCCATCCCTAGAAAAGGCGGCTTTTCCTTTTGGGTTTGTTCTCCCCGGCACGAGTATGCGACACTATGGCCTTAGTCCTCCCTGTAGCACTTCTGTATACCCAAACCCTCGGCTTGGCAATATACAATTGTTGACTCCACTTCCTTCCCTATGCCTAAAACATACCGTTCGCGGGAGACCCAATTGTTGCACCTACACTTCCGCCATAGCGGGTGATGGAGGCCGAGAGGGGGCTCACGGGAGTTCGTCGGGGTGGGTACCTGTGGTGCCTGCATGTCGAAAAGAATGGAAGGGTTAGGTAGAAGAGGAAGAGTAGTTCATAGTGCGGTGACATGCAGAGGGAGAAGGGCTAGGGGGAGGAACTCTGGCTCGATTTCGTGGAGGAGGCCGAAGCTCCTTACTTCTCTTCGCAAGGGCACGGTATAGCTAGGGGAGGGATAGGGAGCTCTAGGGAGGAGAGTGAAGGGTGCTGGGGGCAAATGAGAGGGGAGAGGAGTTGTACTGGCATGTGGCCTTATAAACTAAAGGGGGTGGTGGGTGGAAAAAAATTTGTTTGGACAAGGGCTAGGGTGTGGGCTTCCCATTGGCTCCTTGGGGTGGTGCTGGGGGTGGTGTGGGGTCAGCCACGATCAGAGAAGGGAGGGGAGTGGTGGTTGTGGCTTTTAAGAGAGGGAGATCTTTTGCAAGATATGGATGCCTCTCTCTCCACTAGTTTTTCTTCTAGCACAAAGATACAAGGTGCTAAGGGTTCCTACAGTGGTGGTACTATAGCACACGACCAGAGATTGTAGTGGGTGCTGTGGTGAAGTACTTGGCAAGGTTTGGTGGTGCTTGGAGTTGGTTTGATTCATGATTTGCTTGGTTTAGCAAAATTGATCAAATGGAGTCTTGTGAAGGAGTTTGAAAATTTTGCATTGGGCAAAGTGTGGAAATGGTACTGGGGAACAGAGGAGGTCAATTGATCTCTTCATGATTTAAATGTGATTTTCTAGAGATTAAAATCCCATTTAAATGCACTTATTCAAAAAGTGCAGAAGTAGATTATGGAAGCTTAAGATGATAATTTTACATTGGGCATGCTTGATTTTTGTTGTGATATGGTCCTAAATACCATAACACACATTGGAGAATTTTATTGGGATCTAATGTGGTGGAAAAGTATTTTTGGGGAATTATTTCTTGTTTCTGCCATTTAAGAAAAAGGGAAAAAAAGAAATAATAAAGAATCTCAAAAATATTTATTTTTGAGTTGGAAAAATGGGATATGAGAAATAGGCATCAAATGTGCCTTGAGTTGGCAGGGTGATTTGGGGAAAAGCAAACTTGCCTTTAAGGACAAGGTTGTTGAGAAACTGGTTAGTAAAGGAAATAAAATAGTTTAATAATCCAGATAATTGTGGGAATTATTTGGGGATGCTTATATCCAAGGTGAATGATGTATATTTAGAATTTATAACAAGATCACCTTGGGTATTGACAAACAGGAGGTATTTTTGGAAGAAGAGGTTGATTTGAGGATCTAGGGGTTTTGTTATTTTGATGCCACCTAAACAGGGTTGGATTAGGGAGCTTAGAGCTCACCTTGGTACAAGGGGTATATGGATGGATAGAACATGTCATATATATGATCATGGAAGCAAAAGTTGGGCTTGGTTGCATTTGAGGTGATCTAGAAGAGATGGCAAACTTTGTTGAAAATAAGGCCGCCATAGCACATACATCCGGTAGCCTCCTATACCAGGTGGGTTTAGGAAGCACAAGGCTCCAATGGAAACAAGTGAAGTAGTGTTTGATAGGCCATGATTAGTAGATCTCCACCAAGGAAAGAGTTGGTCAAGGGGAGGTGGCACATAGATGTGAGCTTCTGCCAAAGTAGGCAAGATGATAAGATTCGCAAAAAAGATTATTATCTTGACTACAAAACCATCATGGATGAGTGGGAAATAGAATGGTTTAGTCAAGGTCAAGAGTACGATTTGGAATTAATAAAGATGTAATTCAATATGGTTCAATTACATTATCAATAATTCACACAGGATGGAAAAGGTAGGGCTCCAAAGATTGAATCTAGATAAGAAATCCAGACTTTGCCATTTTGGCAGATTTGGAGATTTTGACTAGTTGCAAGAGGTAGACATTTGAGATGGTGGCAAGGGTTTATCCTTTCCATTAAGTGGTTGAGGTTGAGGTATAGATTGGATGGAGGGGATCACTTGAGTGTCTTAGGATAGATCCAGACTTAGATGCTTGATATGAGCTTGATGATCACAAGCAAGGATTGGCTCCTAAGGGATGAGCTACTAGATTAGCTCTCTCTTGATCCTAAGAAAACAAGGTAGTCAACAGATCAAGGCAATTCATCAAACAGATGATCAAGGCAATTCATCAAACAGCAGATCAAGGCAATTCATCTTGTTACTTATCTATCTACTACTATGCTTACCATCAAGCCTAACTTGAGGTAAGGGTGGGTGTTTTGAATTGGTTATACTTGGAAGTAAGATAGGGACCATCTTGGTATCTCTACCAAGATTGAAGTGAAAAGGTTTTAAATAAGGTTTTGGAAAATCTAGGGGTAAGAGTAGCTGGGAGTTCTGTCTTGAAAACATAAGGAGATTATATATAGGTCTCCATAGTTTTGTTAATAGAAACTAGTAAAGTAATTTGTTGTGTCAAAGTCATCTTGGCTCAGGTTTTTGAAATACCAGAACATTTGAGAATATGAAAGATGAGCCAAGACATCTCTTTTGTAAAATATTATTTTTTTGTAAACCAGTGTTGAGATGAGGAGTATATCACTAATACACAAATAGTTGCATGAACACCAGCAAACAATTAAGAAAGAATTGCAACAGATAAGAAGAAATTTTTTTTGTTCCCCCATGATTTTTGCCTTTTGCACAGTTAATCAGGGTTGCTGAAATTGGGATGTTACACTTTGTTCATCAAAAGTCCTATCTTTTCAATAATGCATTAGTGATATCTTTGTATTATGCATGATAGGACTATATTTTTATATATAGCTATGCTATATTAGATCGTATAGAATATATCTTGGCAGGAATTTTCCTTAGTCAAGAGACAAGTTTTGCTAGTATGCTTAGCCTAGATAAAAGATTTCAAGGGTGGAATATTCATGCTATGATATTATGCAAAGTCAATGACTATGTATTTGATTAATAAAACAACTAAGTGAATGAAACACCTGGGTGGAATGGTAATTGCTTGGATGGATTTGTGTTGAGTGGTTACACAAGGCCCATTTCTACGGTTCAGCTTGTGTATCACACTTGAGGATGGACACCCAGGAACAAAGAGATTTGAGATGTTTTGTGTTGAGAAGCTTCCAATGTAGCCACATGGCATATGGGCTCTGCCTTGATCATATAGGTTGCAATAACTTAGCTAGATGGATAGAAGGTGGTAGTGATGATAGGATGGAACACGTCCAATTGGTCTAAGGGAAGGCTTCTGAAAGATCTCTTCTCGATGCATGTTGAGTCTTGTGGGGAAAGTGCACCACCTATCGAGAGGGTAAAACCTAAGTACTTAGCCGTGTCCCCGGCAATGGAAAATTTGAGCATCAAAGGCATTGAAGCAATCAAGGATCTCTTCATCCCAATTTCTCTAAGTTTAAACTTGTTGGGTAAACAAGGGAAGCACCTCGAGGGTATCCAGTGTGCCATTGTGTGATGAAAGGTTTTGTCAAAGAGAAAAACTATTTTCAAAGAATAGGGAAAACTTGTTTTATGCAAAGGCAAGCCAAAACTCCACTTAGCCAAATATTCATGTAGATGATAGATTCACCATGTCAATATAAAATCACTTGCCAATACAATTCAAAATGTATTGACCCTTGTGGTTGTAACTTATTATGTTGCAGGTTTGTTTGATGTTAGTGAAGTTTGTTGAGTAGGGATTACAAGTCTACAACCAACATGATTGCCTGTGGCATATGAAGATGAAGGACTCCATGCTATATAGTTATATATGCTGCATTGTAATAAGATAACCAAATGAGCTATGTAAGATGTAATGAATTATTTTATTCCTGGTTATAAGTTGTAATATGACCTTTATTTCTTGATATTACATCTTAAACTGTGGATGCTAGCTAATCGATCCAGGGACTAGCATTGTAAACACAGGGATCTCTACCTTATCAGGTTGGGACCTCTACATATGGTATCAGAGCACTGTGTTTCCTGTAGGATTATAACCCTAGGATTGGACAAAACTCCTTAGAAAAATAAGAGTTGCATTTGTTCAAACTTATTTACAAAAAACAATCTTGTAAACTCTTTCCTCAACATTTTATTTTGATTCTACATCTCTCCCTTTTCAACTTGATGGACAAAAACTTCAACATTAGCAAGGACTTCACCATCACCAATGACTTCAACTTTAGTTTAACCAAGGACTTCAACTTGGACATCACTAAGGACTACAAGTGAGACAAGAAATATTACACAAGACTTGGAGACTAAGAGGAACCATCACCACCTTTGAGCCTTGTGATCAAGATGCAAAAATTTCTTCCAAAGATACCATGATCTTGTTCATAAAGAAACAACTAAGAAGAATGGAATGATCTCAAGTGAACCCCTTAGTTGGACCACCACATTAGTGTTTAGTTTATTAATCACACCAACTTATGTGGTGTAGCAAAAATATTTTATTTCCTAAAATATGCTTGAATCTTGTTGTTTGTGTGGAATGCATGATTGTGATTGCTTGCACATTTCTTTGTGTGATTGTTGTGTGTGAGTAGAATTCATACTCTAGAAATATTTTGCCTAATCTAATACCAATCCAACCCAAACAGATGACTTCTCCAAGAGACCACAATTCCAACATCAAGGATGGTGACAACAACAACCAAGAGATGCACATGAGAGAACAACTACTAGCAACCCAAGCCCAGTTGAATCAAGTGACAACTCAGTTTTTAGCCAACAACATTGAGTTAGACCCAACCATACTAAAGTTATTGGCAACCCAATCCCAATTATTGCAAAGGATGACCAATCAGATGATCAACATGAGAAGCAACATTTTCCAAAGTGATTGTGACAACAATGATATAAAGGATGATATTATAGAAGGAACTCAAGCTTACAAAATATGTGGAGACATAGGACACACTTATAAAGAATATAAGGACCAATGCCCTAATTGTGAAGATAAACATCCAACTAAACAATGCCCCACATCTCAAGTTTCTTGTTTCCTATGTGAAGGAAATGATCATGTACCTATCCAATGCCCCATCTATCCTATATTTCAACAGATAAAACAAGATGGAATGCATCAAATGTTTGGAAACCTCCATGAAGTAACAACTTCCACCAAGAATGATGAAGACAAAGTCAAAACTCAGATTGCACCTCCATACATTGTGACCCACTGTAGTGGACAAAAGAGGAAACATGGATGTTATCCTAGGAACCGTTCTAAGAACCGAGGAAATTTTCCCACCTTTGAGGTGAGGTATGAAGAACATGAATTAATAGAACTCCTAGCATTGGAGAAACCCAAGAACAAGAAGAAATGCCCCAACCCCAACAAGCAAGACATTAGCCAGGTACAATGTTACAATTGCAAGGAGATGGGACACTATGCTAATGAATGCCTAGAAAATAAGAAGGGCCAAGAAAACAAACAAGAGGTAGTGATACCAAAGATAAAAGAGGATATCAGCCAAGTGATGTGCAATAAATGCAAAAAGACAGGCCATTATGCATCACATTGTCCAGAAAAGAAGAAGTACAAGACAAGCAAACCTGTTAAAAGATCTCAACCTTGTCACATGTTTCAAGTGTGAAAATAAAGGACACTATGAAAAAAATTGTCTAGAGAAGTTACATCAAGACACCAAGTAAGCCAAGATGTAATCTAGTTAAAAATCTTTTAAGGGTGGTAGTACCCTAGTTGTCTTGAAGCCAACTTGTAACCTCTAGCCTTCCCGAATCTCGGGACGAGATTCCTTTTAAGGGTGGTAGTCTGCCACATCCCAAAATTTTCCAAATTTTGAAATGTGAAAAATAATTAAACAAAAGAATTAATTGTTGAAATTTAGGGTGAAAAGAAACTTTTTGCTTCTAAATGGAAACATCAAAACCCTACTTGAACAAAACTTGAATAAGAAAGCAACAAACAAATATTCAAAAGATCAAATGCAAACTTGCATGGAAAGAATCTTGAATTTAAAGCAGTTGGAAAAGTAAACAAAAACCCTAAACCCTAATGAGAGAAATCATTTTCAAATCACCCAAAGACTATGGATTGTTCGATATAAAAATTTGGCAACAAACATTTGTAGATGATCAAAATTGATAAACAAAATTTTTATAAAACCATGGAAATTGATTTCACTCAATTTGGAGCCTAAATAAAAACTTATGAATTTAATAAAGATAAAAGGAAATAATTTCCAAAGCCAATAAATCTCCTAGCTAAAATCCATACCAAATTGTGAGAAAAGTAATCCTAAAAGGATTTAAAAACAAAAACAAATATTAAAAAAACTATACAAATTGGAATCACCAATTTTGGAACGATAAATAAAAATATATGGATTTTATAAGACAAAGAAATAAATAAATAAATAAATAAGGAATATCTAAAAGTCAAATTAAATCTTGGCCAAATCCATAAGCAAATGGAATAAAGATAATCCAAATAAAAATAAAGGAATAAAGATTATTTAAATAAAAATTATATGGGCTTTTAACCATATTCAATTTTATTTGAATAAAGACAAAAATTCCTAATATAAATGATTAATTAAATCATGAGAAAAATAATTGAAATTGCTAGAGTGGATTAAAAGTTATCTAATTAACTTAAAAAGAATAAAAGATTAATTAAATAAAATTATATGGATTGGAACCATATTCAAATTTATTTAAATAAAGACAAAATGCCCATATTAAATAAATATTAAACCATAAGAGAATATTTGAAATATTCTAAAATGGACTTTTAAACACATTAATAAATAGTATAAACCTACTGAAAAAGTTCTGAAAAGGTTTGATACAAATCTAAATTCAAATTGAGGTTTAAATCATTTGAATTGAATTAAAACAGAAAATAGAAAAATAAAAAGGATTCAGAAGAAAAAAGGAAAGAACCTGCACAACTAACCTACCCAGCCCAGCAGGCCCAGCAAGCCCAACTCTCAGCCCACCCGGCACCTCCCCTCTCTCTGCCCGTTATTTCTCACCCACGCTCACCCCACCCCCTCTCACTGACAACGCAACCGCACGGCCACGTCATCATCGTCCCCAACACGCTGAACCCCCCCCCAACTCCTCCTCGGCATTTCTGGCCATTTCTTGAGCGATTGAATTCGATTAACTGGAGCAGTAAATCAGCCCCGCGACCATGCTATCTTAACCGCCTCCCTCTCCTCCCCATTTCTCCTCAGTCCCCATGCCACCGGAGCCACCATGCTGTGCTAATTTTCTCCTCACACCACACTGTCTCCGACGATTTGCAGCACCAATTCCGGCCAGCTCCGACCATCCCCTTTCCCCTCGCTCACACGAGCTTGATCCCCAGCAGCTTGCGCACCTGCCAGCACTCTTCGCTTGCTCGCACATGCCACAGAACATCGCCAACGACTTCGCCCGTGCGTCGCCGTTGTCTGCTTCAACTCCGACGAGCTCTCCCCGTAAGTTCCGACCGCCCCTCTTCCTCTCACTGATGCTGCTACACTCGCCTTCATCTTGCGTGTTTAATGCCACATCCCTTTTGTCTTCATGTGGCTCGTAGCCTCGCCCTTGATGACGGCAATGCGTGCCCGACGCCAGGGGCATCTCCGGCGAGGAATTGCCGTCACGCCCGTGCGCCCCTTCGTCAACGGCGACCATGTTGAGCATCTACTCGCTCCTGCGAACCCGGTGAGCCCCTCCTCTTCTCCTCTCGCTTCCTAGGTTCACCGGAACACCACCACCCGAGCACCGCCGCCACGCATCCGTCGCCAGTGCCGCCCCTCTGTGGTTAAAACGCTCTGGACCGTTATATGTCGATCTGGTGGATAGGATTAGGTCTTTAATCAAAACGGTATCGAGTGATCTGCACCGTGCGATTTAAATTAGATCTTGTGGTCCACGTAGCTCAATCTGAACGAAATGATATGGACCAATAGAATCACTCCACATGTCCAGACTCTAGTTTTAAAAATAGAAATGAATCTATTAGATGTTTGATTTTATAAAATTCATAACTTTTGATCTGCTTGGCCAAAAATTACAAACTTTATATTAATGGATTCATAAAAATGTAAAATTTTCAACTATGTCCCTAGTTTGGTATTTTGCTTCTGGAAAATTAGGTGTTTTTGCATAAACATGTGTAGGACTATTTTGAGTATAAAATTTGTTTTAAAAATGATTTTTGAGTGAAAACTTTTGCAAATGGTTTGTTTTGAACTCTCTGACCATAAACACTGACATTTGGATTTAAAAATAAATTTAGCTAACACAAGGAATTATTCCTTTGAATAAAACCATTTTCACTAACTTGTTTTCAAATGTTTTGCCACTTTTATAAATGACCAATAGGTGTTTTGAAATGTTTAAGACCTTGTTAGAAACCACTTTTCCAATAAAAAAAATCTTTTGCATGCTTGCAGGCATTGTTTTGTTTTCATTATTTTATGTGGTGAATTGTTTGAATGCTAGTTTTGAATGTGTGTTTGCTTGATTGAATTGTAGTGAAATTTGAAGAGTGTGACAATTGAAAGAGTGTACCTAGTTTCTCTTCCAAAAAGGCAAGTGATACTTTGTTCATCAAAAGTCCTATCTTTTCAATAATCCATTAGTGATATATTTGTAGTATGCATGATAGGACTATATTTTTATATATAGCTATGCTATAGTAGATCCTATAGAATATATCTTGGTAGGAATTTTACTTAGTCAAGAGACAAGTTTTGCTAGTATGCTTAGCCTAGCTAACAGATTTCAAGGGTGGAATATTCATGCTATGATATTATGCAAAGTCAATGACTATGTTTTTGATTAATAAAACAACTAAGTGAATGAAACACCTGGGTGGAATGGTAATTTCTTGGATGAATTTGTGTTGAGTGGTTACACAAGGCCCATTTGTATGGTTCACCTTGTGTATCACACTTGCGGATGGCCACCCGGGAACAAAGAGATTTGAGATGTTTTGTGTTGAGAAGCTTCCAGTGCAGCCACATGGCATATGGGCTCTGCCTTGATCATATAGGTTGCAATAACTTAGCTAGATGGATAGAAGGTGGTAGTGATGATAGGATGGAACGCGTCCATTTGGTCTAAGGGAAGGCTTCTGAAAGATCTCGTCTCGATGCATGTCGAGTATTGTGGGGAAAGTGCACCACCTCTCAAGAGGGTAAAACCTAAGTACTTAGCCGTGTCCCCGACAATGGACAATTTGAGCATCAAAGGCATTGAAGCAATCAAAGATCTCCTCATCCCAATTTCTCTAAGTTAAAACTTGTTGGGTAAACAAGGGAAGCACCTAGAGGGTATCCAGTGTGCCATTATGTGATGAAAGGTTTTGTCAAAGAGAAAAACTATTTTCAAAGAATAGGTAAAACTTATTTTATGCAAAGGCAAGCCAAAACTCCACTTAGTCAAATATTCATGTAGATGATAGATTCTCCATGTCAATATAAAATCACTTGCCAATACAATTCAAAACGTATTGACCCTTGTGGCTGTAACTTATTATGTTGCAGGTTTGTTTGATGTTAGTGAAGTTTGTTGAGTAGGGATTACAAGTCTACAACTAACATGATTGCTTGTGGCATATGAAGATGAAGGACTCCATGCTATATAGTTATATCTGTTGCATTGTAATAAGATAGCCAAATGAGCTATGTAAGATGTAATGAATTATTTTATTCCTGGTTATAAGTTGTAATATGACCTTTGTTTCTTGATATTACATCTTAAACTATGGATGCTAGCTAATCGATCCAGGGACTAGCATTGTAAACACAGGGATATCTACCTTATGAGGTTGGGACCTCTACATGTTCACACCATGTTATGACTATGACAAGTCATCATAGCCTCTATGATCATTTAGTCCTTGACTTGTAGTACCACTCTATGCTTTGATTAGTAATGCTTTGTTGCTCTGCATGATTGTGGCCATTATTGCTCTCTTGGTTGGTTGCTCCGAATCTTTTGCTAGCCTCCACTTGTATGAGTAAGCTCTACTCATGCTTCCAACTCCCAAGAAACCAAGTTTTTTCAAAGTGTCCACTATAAACTCCTATGCATGGTGTGTTACACCATTCCAAGTATATTCTTGTTTTCAGCTATCTTCCAATTAAAAACTATTTTGTTATGTGAAAACTTAGTGATTAAAGCCCTCACAAACTTGATGGCACACTTTATATTCTTTGCCCCTAATAAACTTGAACCATTGTGTCATCTATGTTATATATGCTTGCACTTATACGTTGGAATTAGCAGAACCCTGCTGTCACTTGGAACGTTTTCAACATTGCACTTGTACTTTGTACTCAATAGATATCATCCTCTTTTGTCTATGGATGTCACCGGTGTGAAATAAAGAGGGAACTTGTAAGTCCATGGAGTTTGTATTTTGTGTTATAGAAATGCCTGGGCCGCTAGCCTAAGCCATGCCTAATCATGGTGGAAACTTGGAGCATAACCATAGTGAGCTATCTATGAAGCATCCTCAATAAAAAGCTATGCACATAGTAAATAAAAAGATTGCTGAGATGCTCATTGTCTGCTTTCCTTATCATTTTGGTTATGGGATAGCTCCTGTACCATGTGCAAGGGGTACCCTGTTGGCGGTTCTCTATCATATGCAAATACTTACAGTGACAAGAACTTACAGGTGACTGAAATTGAGTAGCATGAGGTGTGGCCCTCGTATTCAAGGGACTTGAGATTGTCAACTTATACTTTGTCAAGCATATACTCCAACTTTGTTCACTTTAACGTTAATCACTTCAAGATGCTTATGATATGGGCAATGAGGGCTGAAAGCTAACAAGTACCATAATTTTTGGAAACTCTTTTTGAAACTTGAAATCCCTGCTTCCCTTTGTGAAGGGCCTTTCTTCCACTACTATTGAGTCTCCACTTTCTACCTTTAGGCAACATGAAGAGAGCATAGTTGTCATCTATGTGCAGTGTCCCAAAGCTTATTGATTGATGCATATTGTGATATTACTTGATCTTGTGCTATTTGTTTCTAGTCACCCTTGTGAACTTTGAAGGTGTCCTATGCATCTATTTGCTACTCTATGATGGACAAGCTGAATGCCACTAGGCTATGTTTTCTGTATGTGAAACAAACAAACATTTTTCAATGCATGTTATTCATGATCTTTGTTTGTAGCCTTTCATGTTTCATGCATAGTAACTATGTCCTATTGTTAGAATTCCATCTTTCATGCACATGTTTAGAGTTCTTTGACACCAGCTTTCAATGCTTGCAAATGGTTTGATCTTGGTTTTGATGGTGCATGTCACCTCAAAAATTATTCTTTTTATCACTTACCTACTCGAGGACGAGCAAGAGTTAAGCTTGGGGATGCTTGATACATCGGAAATGTATCTATAATTTTTGATGTTCCATGATTGTTTAGTATCTACTTTGCTTTGCTTTGTCTACACTTTGAGGTGTTTTTATTTATTTTCTGGAACTAACCTATTAACAAGTTGCCACAGTGCCAGTTGCCTGTTTTCTTCTGTTTTTGGTTCCAGAAAGGCAGAAAATCAATATTCTCGGAATTGGACGGGACAAAAGCCAAAGTCAATATTTTACCGTGAGGGACATGAATCCAAAATACGAGACGGAGACGCGAACCAGGGCGGCCAAATCCCCCCTAGGCGCGGCCAGGGTTGAGCGCGTGCCTGGGAAGGGTGTGGCCCGCCCGGTCGTCTCTCGGCCTCACCTCTTCGCCTATAAGAATCCCCCGATGCAGAAACCCTATGTACCCGATCAAAAACTCCACAAAACCTTCTGTAGTTGCCTCCACTGTCGTGCCTAGATCGGGGGGATCTGAAGTTCTTACCGGCACCCTGCCGAAGGGGGGATCATCCCGGAGGCCTTCTCTCCGGTATGATGCGTGAGTAGTTCCACCTTGGACTATGGGTCCATGTAGTAGCTAGATGGTTGTATCTCCTCCTTGTGCTTTCATGTATAGATCTTGTGAGCTCCGTTCATGATCAAGATCTAATCTATTTGTAATCATGCATGTTTTGTTTGCGGGGATCCGACGGATATTGAGAGGGGTATTTATGCTCGATAGTGGGTTCATGCCTCTAGTTTCCAAGGGAAGTGACAGAAATCTCTTCGGTTGTAGATGTGTTGTTGCTACTAGGGATAAAACAACGGTCTTTTTTTCATGGAACAAGTGGATTGTTTACCTTACACACTTTGCTTAAAGAAGTTGTCTGTTGCTTGCAACTTAATACTGGATGGGGTTCGGATGATAACCTGAAGGTGGACATCTAATCATAGATGTAGTTGGATGGCAGTCTATGTATATTGTTGTATTGCCTAATCGAATCTCATAGGATCTTTTTGTCTAGTATTGCATTATTATGCCTTGCTCAGTTCCTATCAATTCCCCTGTTGTAATTTGTTTACCCTGCATGCCATGTTGTTTATCTAAGGAGAGCACCTCTAGTGAACTATGGACCCCGGTCCAATCTTTACCATTGATACATCTTCCACTGTTACTTGATTATTTGCTGCAAACCATTACCTTCCACACCATACGTTTAATCCTTTGTTATAGCAACCGGTGAGATTGACAACCTCACTATTAGTTGGGGCAAAGTCTTGAGTTTGTGTTGTGCAGGTCTTCGTGTTGCTTGCAACACCTGTGTGATGTTTCCTTCCTCCTACGGTTTTGATAACCTCGGTTTCTTACTGAGGGAAGACTTGCTGCTATGCTACTTCACTCCTTGCTCTTGTGGTTCCCAACAGACTCCACGTCAAGCGCCAAGTTCTCTGGCGCCATCAAGGAGTCATCAATTGTACGGTGCAATTGGAATGGTATCGCATCCGAACCCAACAATCACCTTTTATAAAGGGCTAAGCCTCATGCCTCAATAGTTTCATCATCAAATCATCTTGTGTTAATAACACATGTCAAAACATTTCAATAGAATGAATCTTCATTCCAAGGTTTTAATAATCATTTTCACCAAGTATTCCCATCAAAAGTATTCCTTGGTCGGTACTAGCGTCTATAAATAAATACGAGGTACACAATCACCAATCAATACTTAACTACTTGTATTTGGCACACAAAGGTTCACACTAGATGATTTAGCATCATCACATAAAATAAAGACCTAGTATTATTTATTTTATTTTAGTAAAGTAATTTCTACTCATTGAAAACTACTTAAGATTTAATATTCTCCAATTAAAATATGGGATCATGTTGACACATGTCATCACCACATATTATAATACTTTGGAATGTGATTTCAAAGTGGTGGTCATATTTTATAAAGTTTAAAATTACTATTTTAAATAATTAAAGTGACTAGAAATGCCTATGTAGCATTCTTTTAGTACTAGTCCAAGATCACTGCATGTAAACCTAAATATTTTTACATATTCAGAAAGATCTTGTCAAATATGATTTTTCAGAGTTGAAATGAACTCAAAAGCATTTATGGTTTATTTTTTAAAAATGTTTGAATGTGAAAAAGTCTCTGTCTTGTTATTTTTACTATAGGTGATCTATAATTTCAAATGGTTTGAATCCAACGGGCTTGGATTGATAATTTCAGTACCTTTCTAGCAAAATTGGAATCATGCAATTTGGTTCAGTACATCTCCTTGAATTGATTTTTGAATCTACTGATAGAACTATAGTTTGAATAAAATGGATAATATCTATTTGAATCTCTAGGTTGAGCGCGGGAATAATACTAGGACGGCCCAGCTGCATAGCACACGCAGCGGGCTACTGACAGGGGGGATCCAGGCATCAGCGTCTCTATCCAAACGAAGTGGTATGTTTCAATCTGGGTCGTGCGATTAGACTAGGATCTACGGCTGTGGTGCGTCGTCTCCGTCGAACAGCTCCGGCGAGACCAAACCCTAACAGTGACGGTGAGGCTACGCGGTGGCTTACCATGGCTCCAGCTAGGGTCGGCGATGTGGGAGAACAACATTGTCAATGACGGCGGTTCGAACGGTGGTCGCGGCAACTCGTACGGTGGCTCCAATCGACGGCTCCTCTCCTCCTCTGCAGCGGCGGACTCCGATGAAATTCCGGTGGGCTGATGCTCTCCTTGCTCCGGGGAAGGGTCAGGGGTGGTTGAGTGAGATGGTGTGGAGAATGAGGGATGGGGTGGCCTCTATTTATACACCGGCGAGAGGGACAGTACGGCATGGCCAGGCTCCTCCGGCGACGTCAGTACAACGAGCTACGGGCATGGCGAAGGGCGTAGGACAGTGTGGTGTCTCCTAGAGATTGTCACTGGCTTAATGGTACGACACGGGGCGGTCGAGAACGGTCGGGAGCGTTCGGTGCTCTGAGAGGAAACAACGGTGTTCGAGACGGCGTACAGGTGCTGCTGGTCGCGCGGCGGCGAACGGTCGTGTCTGGGAGGTAGCTAGGGTCCTGACGCGTGCAGTTACGTGTGGTGAGGGCGAGGCACGGCGTGTGCGATTGTGTTGGCTGCGACACTCTGGCGTGCTATCGACATGGCGCAGAGAAAATGGGCGCGGCGATTTTCCTGTGGTCCATGGCTTGGCTGAGCTCGAGGGGTGGACAGGGAGTGGCGGTGGACAGTGGCCTGCCTCCTAGACATCATGGACGGGTGCGGCGTTTCCTCCTGCGTGCTGTCCATGGTCGGACGACGAGTGAGCTTCGAGCGGCATGGCACTGGTGCAAAGGTGTAATGCCCCAAAAAAATTACAAAATAAAATTTGCGTGTTAATTTATTTTCGCATCATCATGACATCATCATACATATTTGACCTCTAAAATATTTTCACCAAAGCCTATTTTGTTCTCTAATTAGTCCTTCCTTTAATTTCAAATTAAAACCCTAGTTTTTTCGGATCTTTTATCTGTCTAAAAACTATTTATAAAAGTATATTAAAAATAAAATAAAAAATAAAAGTATTTTTTTGGGAGGCAGCCGGCTGGGCCAAAAGGGCCAGCTAGCCACCTACAACCCGCACGACGGACCCTAATTCTAACCAAATCCTAACCCTAGACACACACACGCCCCACTTGCCGCCGCCGCACACCCTAGCTGGCCACGCGCACAAAACCACCACGCACACACGCTGCACCCAACACGTTCTCACGGACGCACCCAGGACACACACACAACCATGCGACGTACGCACCCAACACGCCCTGGATCCCGCACGCCCTAGGGGCCACCAGCACATCGCCTCCATCCCGCTCGCCTCCATCGATCCTTGTCCCCGCCGCCATCGCGTCCTCACCCCAGGCGCGCGCCGCCACCTTTGGCCGCCCGTCACTCCTCCTCGGCGGCCTTCCCTACAAGTCGCTGCCTCCCTCGCCTCTCGTATTCCCGCAATAGGCCGCAGGCACCCGCCGCCACCCTCCTTCTCGCGGCCAGGGCACCATCATCTGACTTCTGCGTGACCCCGTCAACTGCGCTCCGCCACCCACAGAGAAGCTCTGTCACCTACCCTCACCTCGCCAACCGCCGCCGTTATCGTCAGAGAGCCTCGCCTCCACCCCGTTATCTAGCCGCCGCCGCCCGAGCCTCCTCAGCTCCGCTAGAGTCACGCGCCCGCACCGGCGGCCCCGCGTCGCTGCTTTTCCCTGGTCCACGTTGTTGCGTCGTCCCGCACGACCTCGTCTGTACCCGAGCCCCGCGCCCTGCCGCGGCCCCTCCTCCCTCGCGTGGGCGCTCGCCTCCGTGAAGTTCCGCATGTCTCCTGCTCCTGTTGGTGTGGCCTTGCCCTCCTCGTCTAGCGCTTGTGTTCCTGCTTCTTTGACCATCGAGCCCGGCACCATGTGTTTGCTTCAGGATATTGGTGCATTTGGTGGCATATGACCACAACCTCCTATTGTGGAAGTTGCATCTGAATCCCGTGAAGTAGTGGCGTGACCTGGGAGTGTAGTGCCGGTGTGAAGATGTGAAGATGATTTAATGGTGTTTGACTTCGACTACCTCGGCTATCTTCGACACCCAAAGTCGGATCACAAGGTCATCGACATGGAACCGTATCTCTTCTTCTTGGAACGCCAAGATCTCCGAGACCCTGGATCCGAAGCCCGATACCTTGAAACCTCAAGTTCTTCGATCGAACATGTGTGATCCCTTTCTGATACCCTATTTTTTATAAATATAATATAACTTGTGCATATTAAATTATCCATGCTTGCATATATATTGTTGTTCGGGGTTAAATAGTGATTCATCGAATAAATAAATATGGAATATATGGGAGTGTTATTTGGCTTGTCCCGGTTCCATTTAAAATTGAGTAGCGAACCGATGCCATGATTTATCTTGTTAAGTCAACATTTAAATTGCGGGGTAGCTAAATAATTTGAACCTTATAATAAAAGTCGGGATCCCGATTCCGCTTAATATTGCTATAAGTGGGACAGCATATTGCCATGCCATGCATCATATCATAAACATGTCGGATCTTCCGCCCAAGTATTAAATATTGCATCCAATGTTTCTTTCTAGTGATTTGCTTCTTCACCGATTAGGACGACGAGTTGATGAGAGATACAACAAGCCTTCGGTTTCTTGACTTTGTCTCACAGGCGAGCATTCTCCCCCTTCTACCTATTTTGCATTTATAGTCTTTACTTCCGTTCTTTGATCTATTGCTATCCTTATTGTCGATGCTATAGTATCGTTCCTTTATTTGCCTGCTCCACTATATTGCCTTGGTTATCCTATTGCCTTGTTTGATTAGTTAGCTTTGTCCTTGAGAGTCGTAGGAATGCTTAGTACCGCTCACATACAGGTGGACCATGATACTCGAATATGGTTGATGATAAGATAATTAATCTGATGCTGTTGGTTATGGTTTCACCTAATGATAAGGCCCCGGCAGGGACCACCTTTGGGAATTGCTTGAGCCGACCTAGGACCTGTTTGTTCTATGATACTAGTTCTGAATTGATCGCAGTAACCAAATGTGGGGGCCTCTGGGATCCCCCGCTCAACTACGGGCGCTATTCGTATATCCAGAGGGTGACAAAATTGGTTTTCTATTTGGTGCATACGCATAATATGTCCTCGGACATGGGTGAGTTGATATGTCTTCGGACTTGATATTTTGGTGGACTGCCATGGCTTGCATACATAAATCGCGGTACACGGTGGCCGCACCCACGGTGTGTACAAGTTACCCGCAGGGCCCGATCCACCAGTAGGCACAAACGTCGTGCCTTCCTCGAGAATTGTCATACCTCTTGGTTGGCTCTCCACAGTAGGTGATGCCTCTGGATATGCGCGTAGTTAAGGAACAGTTCTTGTTGTGAGATTCGGATGGCACGCGTAATATGTTGCCTGAAGGGTTAAGCATGCGTTTGGGTACAGTAGTGCACCCGTGTAGGGTAAATATTTTCGAGAAGCCATGTGTCCACGGTTAGGGACGCCTCAGGAGTACAGTGTCATGATCATAGACAACGCCACTAATGTTTTGCCTCTTTAATAATGTGACTAGTAATTAGCCTTACTAACTAAACACCTGCTTAACTAAAATTGCCACCGTGTGTTTCCCGCAAGGGGACTTCCTCGACTAGTCTTCGAGGGGAAAATCTTCGGATGGGTTATGTTTGGTGTTAGATATAGTTATCGTATAGTGCTCTCTTACCTCTCTCTAATAGCCGAAGTTGTAGCGTGTCTCTATAAGTTTGATAGTGCAAGCTTTGTTGCCGCTGAGCCCACCATACCTATGTAGGCGAGGACCACCGAATTCTAAGACTAGCCGTGTACTGGCCTCAGTACTGACCTCAGTACTGACCACTCTCTTTCTGTTTTCCTTTGCCCTTTGCCGGCACATTTTGGCTTTGACAGTTATGTGACTAACGATGTTAGCAAGGTTACCCTTCCAGCTTGGCTTGGGCAGGGTTGGACACCGTTTGGTTATTCTTCAGGACTCTTAGTCCCATTTGGATTTTGTCTGTACTCAGATACTATCTTGCTTTCTTCTTGAGTAGTATCTTCGTACTGTACCTTTTGTATTCTTGACTTGTTGAGTTGTTTTTGTATATATAAGTTCTTGTGGACTCTATTGTAAACTACTGTAATGTAACTACTTGTATTCAAATCCCACCCACATGAAAGTATCTGGTGAGCGTCTTTGAATCGCTTCTATGCGGATTTTGGCAGGAAATGCTGAGGTCTGCATAGACCCAATTCGGGGCGTTACAAGTGGTATCAGAGCAAAGGTTTACAATACCCCACTGGTCCAGCATGTAGGATAACCTAGCTAACGTCCGATGTCTAGTGTCAAAAATATTTTTCTACAAATGCGTTGGATAGATCTGATTAGCACTGATTTTACTCCTTACCTCCATTCTTTCCCCTCTTATCTTTGAGTGTTTTAATCTGATCTCTTACCTACTTCAAGTCTAGGATTCTTGTGGATGGATATTCCGTTGTACCTTTAGGGTTCCGCTTTTCCTCCTTTTGAAATGGTGTAACTACATCTGGATTTCATTCTACTTGATCCCTCTTCAAATGTTTCCCGGTGTCCTGAAATTTCTGCGATGACATCATCTACCTGAATCTTTTGTTAATACCGAATGTCAAGATCTTAAGTCTAAATTCTGAGAGTTGGTTGCATGATCCTTCTATTCATGTATAGAGTAATGCTTTGAGTGCGGGATAGAGTAGCTACCATACCACTACTCTTAGCATTCGCCCTTGTACATTGATTGGTGGAACCATGCAATTTTACTCCTTCTACGGAAGTTAAAGGTGGTCTTATCTTTGATACCTCTACTTACGCCTTTGCCTCTCCGGAGTGTTCTTCCGAAAAAGGTGAGCAACAACCCTTGTTGGTGGTGTCGACGATTTCAAGACGGAGAAAGAATTCTTGTTAGTGGTGCCGCGACCATCACCCTAGTACAAGAACATCCAATCATCACCCCTCCCCTCGGTGTCTTTGCTTGGATCTCGGGACGAGATCCCTTGTTAGTGGTGTCGAGTTGTAATGCCCAAAAAATATTAGAAAAAAATTGTGGGTTAATTTCTTTTCGCATCATCGTGACATCATCATGCATATTTGGCCTCTAAAATATTTTCACCGAAGCCTATTTTGTTCTCTAATTAGTCCCTCCTTTAATTTTAAATTAAAATCCTAGTATTTTCTGGATCTTTTATTGTCTAAAATCTATTTATAAAAGTCTATTTAAAATAAAATAAAATAAATAAATAAAAGTATTTTTTGGGGGGAGGCAGCCGGCCAGGCCAAAAGGCCCAGCTAGCCACCTACAACCCGCACGACGAACCCTAATTCTAACCAAATCCTAACCGTAGACACACACACCCCACCTGCCGCCGCCGCACACCCTAGCTGGTCACGCGCCACACACGCACAAAACCACCACGCACACACGCTGCACCCAACATGTTATCACGCACGCACCCAGGACACACACCTAACTATGCGACGCAAGCACCCAACATGCCCCAGGGGCCACCAGCACATCGCCTACATCCCGCTCGCCTCCATCGCTCCTTGTCCCCGCCGCCATCGCGTCCCCACCCCAGGCGCGCGCTGCCACCTCTGGCCGCCCATCGCTCCTCCTCGGCGGCATTCCCTGCAAGTCGCCGCCTCCCTCACCTCTCGTCTGCCTGCGAAAGGCCACAGGCACCCACCGCCGCCCTCCTTCTCGCGGTCAGGGCACCGTCATCTGACTCCCGCGTGACCCCGTCAATCGCGCTCCGCCACCCACAGAGAAACTCTGTCACCGGCCCTCTCCTTCCAACCACCGGCGCTGTTGCCGGAGAGCCTCGCCTCCACCCCGTCGTCTGGCCACTACCGCCTGAGCCTCCTCTGCTCCGCTTGAGTTGCGCGCCCTCCCGGCAGCCCCGTGTCGCTGCTTCCCCTGGTCCACGTTGTTGTGTCGTCCCGCACGACCTCCTCTGTACCCGAGCCCCGCGCCGTGCCATGGCCCCTCCTTCCTCGCGTGGGTGCCCGCCTCCGTGAAGTTCCGCCTGCACCCCGATGCCGTCGCGAGCCCGCATGTCTTCTGCTCCTGTCGGTGCTGCCTTGCCCTCCTCATCTGGCGCTTGTGTTGCTGCTGCTTTGACCATCAATCTTGGCACCATGTGTTTGCTTCAGGATATTGGTGCATTTGGTGGCATATGACCACAGCCTCCTATTGTGGAAGTTGCATCTTTATCCCGTGGAGTGGTGGTGTGACCTAGGAGTGTAGTGCCCGTGTGAAGATGTGAAGATGATTTAATGGTGTTTGTCTTCGACTACCTCGGCTATCTTCGACACCCGAAGTCGGATCCCCAAGGTCATCAACACGGAACCGTACCTCTTCTTCATGGAACGCCAAGATCTCCGAGACCCCGGATCCGAAGCCTGATACCTTGAAACCCCAAGTTCTTCGATCCAACATGTGTGATCCCTTTCCGATACCCTATTTTTATAAATATAATATAACTCGTGCATATTAAATTATCAATGCTTGCATACATATTGTTGTTCGGGGTTAAATAGTGATTCATCTAATAAATAAATATGGAATATATGGGAGTGTTATTTGGCTTGTCCCGGTTCCATTTAAAATTGAGTAGCGAACTGATGCCATGATTTATCTTGTTAAGTCAACATTTAAATTGCGGGGTAGCTAAATAACTTGAACCTAATAATAAATGTCGGGATCCCGATTCCGCTTAATATTGCTAAGTGGGACCGCATATTGCCATGCCATGCATCATATCATAAACATGCTGGATCTTCCGCCCTAGTATTAAATATTGCATCCGATGTTTCTTTCTAGTGATTTGCTTCTTCACCGATTAGGACGACGAGTTGATGCAAGATACAACAAGCCTTCGGTTTCTCGACTTTGTCTCACAGGCGAGCATTCTCCCCCTTCTACTAATTTTGCATTTATAGTCTTTACTTCCTTTCTTTGATCTATTGCTATCCTTATTGTCGATGCTATAGTATCATTCCTTAATTTACCTGCTCCACTATATTGCCTTGGTTATCCTATTGCCTTGTTTGATTAGCTAGCTTTGTCCTTGCGAGTCGTAGGAATGCTTAGTACCGCTCTCATACAGGTGGACCATGATACTCGAATATGGTTGATGATAAGATAATTAATCTGATGTTGTTGGTTATGGTTTCACCTAATGATAAGGCCCTGGCAGGGACCACCTTTGGGAATTGCTTGAGCCGACCTAAGACCCGTTCGTTCTATGATACCAGTTCTGAGTTGATCGCACTAACCAAATGTGGGGGCATCTGGGATCCCCCTCTCAACTACCGGCGCTATTCGTATATCCATAGGGTTACAAAATTGGTTTTCTGTTTGGTGCATACGCATAATATGTCCTCGGACATGGGTGAGTTGATATGTCTTAAGAGTTGATATTTTGGTGGACTGCCATGGCTTGCATACATAAATCGCGGTACATGGTGGCGGCACCCATGGTGTGTACAAGTTACCCCGCAGGGCCCGATCCACCAGTAGGCGCAAACGTTGTGCCTTCCTCGAGAATTATCGTACCTCGTGGTTGGTTCCCCAGAGTAGGTGATGCCTCTAGATATGCACGTAGTTAAGGGACAGTTCTTGTTGCGAGATTCGGATGGCACGCGTAATATGTTGCCTAAACGGTTGAGCATGCGTTTGGATACAGTAGTGCACCCCTGGAGGGTAAATCTTTTCGAGAAGCTATGTTTCCACGGTTATGGATGCCTCAGGAGTACAGTGTCATGATCGTAGACAACGCCACTAATGTTTTGCCTCTTTAATAATGTGACTAGTAATTAGCCTTACCAACTAAACACCTGCTTAACTAAAATTTCCACCGTGTGTGTTCTGCAAGGGGACTTCCTCGACTAGTCTTCGAGGGGAAAATCTTCGGATGGGTTATGTTTGGTGTTATATATAGTTATCGTATAGTGCTCTCTTACCTCTCTCTAATAGCCGAAGTTGTAGCGTGTCTCTATAAGTTAGATAGTGCAAGCTTTGTTGCCGCTGAGCCCACCATACCTATGTAGGCGAGGACCGCCGAATTCTAAGACTCGCCGTGTACTGGCCTCAGTACTGACCACTCTCTTTCTATTTTCCTTTGCCCTTTGCCGGCACATTTTGGCTTTGACAGTTATGTGACTGACGACGTTAGCAAGGGTATCCTTCCGGCTTGGCTTGGGCAGGGTTGGACACCTCTTGGTTATTCTTCAGGACTCTTAGTCCCATATGGATTTTGTCCGTACTCAGATACTATCTTGCTTTCTTCTTGAGTAGTATCTTCGTACTGTACCTTTTGTATTCTCGACTTGTTGAGTCGCTTTTGTATATATAAGTTCTTGTGGACTCTATTGTAAACTATTGTGATGTAACTACTTGTATTCAAATCCCACCCACACGAAAGTATCTGGTGAGCGTCTTTGATTCGCTTCTATGCAGATTTTGGCAGGAAATGCTGAGATCTGCATAGACCCGATTCAGGGGCGTTACAAGTGGTATCAGAGCAAAGGTTTACAATACCCCACTGGTCCAGCATGTAGGATAACCTAGCTAACGGGCAATGTCTAGTGTCAAAACTATTTTTCTACAAATGCGTTGGATAGATTTGATTAGCACTGATTTTACTCCTTACCTCCATTCTTTCCCCTCTTATCTTTGTGTGTTTTAATCTGGTCTCTTACCAACTTCAAGTCTAGGATTCTTGTGGTTGGATATTCCGTCGTACCTTTAGGGTTCCGCTTTTCCTCCTTTTGAAATGGTGGAACTACATCTGGATTTCATTCTACTTGATCCCTCTTCAAATGTTTCCCGATGTCCTGAAATTTCTGCGATGACATCATCTACCTGAATCTTTTGTTAATACCGAATGTCAAGATCTTAAGTCTAAATTCCGAGAGTTGGTTGCATGATCCTTCTATTCATGTATAGAGTAATGCTTTGAGTGCGGGATGGAGTAGCTACCATACCACTACTCTTATATTTCGCCCTTGTACATTGATTGGTGGAACCATGCAATTTTACTCCTTCCACGGAAGTTAAAGGTGGCCTTATCTTTGATACCTCTACTTCCGCCTTTGCCTCTCCGGAGTGTTCTTCCGAAAAAGGTGAGCAACAACCCTTGTTGGTGGTGTCGACGATTTCAAGACGGATAAAGAATTCTTGTTAGTGGTGCCGCGACCAACACCCTGGTGCAAGAAGATCCAATCATCACCCCTCCCCCCGGTGTCTTTGCTTGGATCTCAGGACAAGATCCCTTGTTAGTGGTGTCGAGTTGTAATACCCAAAAAATATTAGAAAAAAAGTGCGTGTTAATTTCTTTTAGCATCATCGTGACATCATCATGCATATTTGGCCTCTAAAATATTTTCACCGAAGCCTATTTTGTTCTCTAATTAGTCCCTCCTTTAATTTTAAATTAAAACCCTAGTATTTTCCGGATCTTTTATTGTCTAAAAACTATTTATAAAAGTCTAATTAAAATAAAATAAAATAAATAAATAAAAGTATTTTTTGGGGGGAGGCAGCCGGCCGGGCCAAAAGGCCCAGCTAGCCACCTACAACCCGCACGACGAACCCTAATTCTAACCAAATCCTAACCGTAGACACACACACCCCACCTGCCACCGCCGCACACCCTAGCTGGTCACGCGCCACACACGCTGCACCAAACATGTTATCACGCACGCACCCAGGACACACACCCAACCATGCGACGCAAGCACCCAACACGCCCCAGGGGCCACCAGCACATCGCCTACATCCTGCTCGCCTCCATCGCTCCTTGTCCCCGCCGCCATCGCGTCCTCACCCCAGGCGCGCGCTGCCACCTCTGTCCGCCCATCGCTCCTCCTCGGCGGAATTCCCTGCAAGTCGCCGCCTCCCTCGCCTCTCGTCTGCCTGCAATAGGCCACAGGCACCCACCGCCGCCCTCCTTCTCGTGGCCAGGGCACCGTCGTCCGACTCCCGCGTGACCCTGTCAACCGCGCTCTGCCACCCACAGAGAAGCTCTGTCACCGGCCCTCTCCTCCCCAACCGCCGACGATGTTGCCGGAGAGCCTCGCCTCCACCCTGTCTTCTGGCCACCGCCGCCCGAGCCTCCTCTGCTTCGCTTGAGTCGCGCGCCCGCCCCGGTGGCCCCGCGTCGCTGCTTTCCCTGGTCCATGTTGTTGCGTCGTCCCACACGACCTCCTCTGTACCCGAGCCCCACGCCGTGCCATGTCCCCTCCTTCCTCGCGTGGGCGCCCGCCTCCGTGAAGTTCCGCCTGCACCCCGATGCCGTCGCGATCCCGCATGTCTCGAGCTCCTATCGGTGCTGCCTTGCCCTCCTCATTTGGCGCTTGTGTTCCTGCTGCTTTGACCATCAAGCTTCGCACCATGTGTTTGCTTCAGGCTATTGGTGCATTTGGTGGCATATGACCAAAGCCTCCTATTGTGGAAGTTGCATCTTTATCCCGTGAAGTGGTGGTGTGACCTGGGAGTGTAGTGTCGGTGTGAAGATGTGAAGATGATTTAATGGTGTTTGGCTTCGACTACCTCGGCTATCTTCGACACCCAAAGTCGTATCCCCAAGGTCATCGAAACGGAACCGTACCTCTTCTTCATGGAACGCCAAGATCTCCGAGACCCCGGATCCGAAGCCTGATACCTTGAAACCCCAAGTTCTTTGATCCAACATGTGTGATCCCTTTCCGATACCCTATTTTTATAAATATAATATAACTCGTGCATATTAAATTATCCATGCTTGCATACATATTGTTGTTCGGGGTTAAATAGTGATTCATCTAATAAATAAATATGGAATATATGGGAGTGTTATTTGGCTTGTCCCGGTTCCATATAAAATTGAGTAGCGAACTGATGCCATGATTTATCTTGTTAAGTCAACATTTAAATTGCGGGGTAGCTTATAACTTGAACCTAATAATAAATGTCGGCATCCCGATTCCGCTTAATATTGCAAAGTGGGACCGCATATTGCCATGCCATGCATCATATCATAAACATGTTGGATCTTCCGCCCTAGTATTAAATATTGCATCCGATGTTTCTTTCTAGTGATTTGCTTCTTCACCGATTAGGACGACGAGTTGATGCAAGATACGACAAGCCTTCGGTTTCTCGACTTTGTCACACAGGCGAGCATTCTCCCCCTTCTACCAATTTTGCATTTATAGTCATTACTTCCTTTCTTTGATCTATTGCTATCCTTATTGTCGATGCTATAGTATCGTTCCTTTATTTACCTGCTCCACTATATTGCCTTGGGTATCCTATTGCCTTGTTTGATTAGTTAGCTTTGTCCTTGAGAGTCGTAGGAATGCTTAGTACCGCTCACATACAGGTGGACCATGATACTCGAATATGGTTGATGATAAGATAATTAATCTGATGTTGTTGGTTATGGTTTCACCTAACGATAAGGCCCTGGCAGGGACCACCTTTGGGAATTGCTTGAGCCGACCTAGGACCCGTTCGTTCTATGATACCAGTTCTGAATTGATTGCACTAACCAAATGTGGGGGCCTCTGGGCTCCCCCTCTCAACTACCGGCGCTATTTGTATATCCAGAGGGTTACAAAATTGGTTTTCTATTTGGTGCATACGCATAATATGTCCTCGGACATGGGTGAGTTGATATGTCTTAAGATTTGATATTTTGGTGGACTGCCATGGCTTGCATACATTAATCGCGGTACATGGTGACGACACCCACGGTGTGTACAAGTTACCCCGCAGGGCCCGATCCACCAGTAGGCGCAAACGCTGTGCCTTCCTCGAGAATTATCGTACCTCGTGGTTGGTTCCCCAGAGTAGGTGATGCCTCTAGATATGCACGTAGTTAAGGGACAGTTCTTGTTGCGAGATTCGGATGGCACGCGTAATATGTTGCCTGAAGGGTTGAGCATGCGTATAGGTACAGTAGTGCACCCCTGGAGGGTAAATCTTTTCGAGAAGCCATGTGTCCACGGTTATGGATGCCTCAGGAGTACAGTGTCATGATCATAGACAACGCCACTAATGTTTTGGCTCTTTAATAATGTGACTAGTAATTAGCCTTACCAACTAAACACCTGCTTAACTAAAATTGCCACCGTGTGTGTTCCGCAAGGGGACTTCCTCGACTGGTCTTCGAGGGGAAAATCTTCAGATGGGTTATGTTTGGTGTTATATATAGTTATCGTATAGTGCTCTCTTACCTCGCTCTATTAGACGAAGTTGTAGCGTGTCTCTTTAAGTTAGATAGTGCAAGATTTGCTGCCGCTGAGCCCGCCATACCTATGTAGGCAAGGACCGCCAAATTCTAAGACTCGTCGTGTACTGGCCTCAGTACTGACCGCTCTCTTTCTGTTTTCCTTTGCCCTTTGTCGTCACCTTTTGGCTTTGACAGGTATGTGACTGACGACGTTAGCAAGGTTACCTTTCCGGCTTGGCCTGGGAAGGGTTGCACACCGCTTGGTTATTCTTCAGGACTCTTAGTCCCATTTGCATTTTGTCCATACTCGGATACTATCTTCCTTTCTTTTTGAGTTGTATCTTCGTATTGTACCTTTTGTATTCTTGACTCGTTGAGTCGTTGTTGTATATATAAGTTCTTGCGGACTCTATTGTAAACTACTGTGATGTAACTACTTGTATTCAAATCCCACCCACACGAAAGTGTCAGGTGGGCGTCTTTGAATCGCTTCTATGCGGATTTTGGCGGCAAATGCTGAGATCTGCATAGACCCGATTCGGGGGCATTACAAAAGGGTAGAGGGGTAGATGCTTCAATGCGTTGCTGGGTGCTGGGGGTGACGAGGGGACAAGAATTGGACAAGGCATTGATCAATAACAGTGATAGTTAGGCAGTTGTTACTGTGCTCACCAAGTGTTTGATGAAATGGCATCATGAAATTTAAATTTAAATTTTTTGCTGAATTTTGGTGAGTGCTCTGGTCACAAGCTTGGTAGTCTGAGGTTTCTTGGGTTTGTCAAGGTGAACTGGTTTGGTTGGGTTTTGAGAAATGGTCATCTTAGTACCTACACATGATTCAATTTTGAATTGTCCTTTAAATAGATTTGAAATTTGTTTCTGTTGGTTTGTAAGGTGGGATTGGGTTCACTTTTACTTGGTCTAGCAAGGGGTGAGAAGAATTGGATTTTTTTTCTGTTAGAAATCTTTGAATAGGAACACCCAAAGTAGTCTAGTGAACAAGTTTGGCCAAAATGACCATTTTCTCATATTTCTTATTTTTGATTTTCTCTTCATTTGATTCTGCTTGGAAATGATCCAGATGATATTGTTTTCATCTTTAAACCAATCCTTAGCATTCATAGCAATCAAACATGGCATTGCAAGCATTCATGCATTAATCACACACACATGCATTTATATTAGTTTTAATAACAAAAGTTTTTGTTAACCCTAAACTTGGGTGATTAGAATTTGATAATCTTGTTTAATATTTTTGGGATGTTAAAAACCTTCCCTCCTTAAACAAAATATCGTCCTGATATTTAATAAAAAGAAAACTAGGAACTAAGGAGATCTGGAAACTTAGTCCTAATGTAATCTTCTCGCTCCCAAGTAGCTTCTTCTTCAGTATGGTTACTCTAGTAGATCTTGGGAAACTTGATACTCCGGGTTCTGGTGGTTCTGAAGGATTCTTCCAAAATACGAATGGGTACTTCACGATAAGTTAGGTCCTTCTTGAGCTCTATGATTCGGTATCAATATTCTTGAAAACTTCGGTCTTCTCCGGGACTTCTAGGCATTTGCGAAGTAGCGAGATATGGAACACATCATGCACGGCTGACATCTCCTTCGGCAGTTCCAGTTGATAGGATACTTCTCCTCGGCGATTCAAAATCTTGAAGGGTCCAATATATCTGGGGGCAAGCTTTTCTTTGAGTTGGAAATGTCGCTTTCCTTTAAAGGGTGATACTTTCATATACACAAAATCTCCTATAGCGAAGGCTAGATCTCGACGACTCTTGTCGGCATAACTCTTCTGTCTGGATTGGGCGGGCTTGAGGTGCTCATGGATCTTGTGAACTTTCTCTTCGGCTTCTCTTAGGATGCCAGGTTTGAAAATCTGACTCTCTCCTACTTCCGACCAATTCAGTGGGGTACGACACTTTCTTCCATACATAAACTCAAATGGGGCCATTTGCAAACTGGCTTGGTAACTGTTGTTGTATGAGAATTTTGCGAAAGGCAGACAGTCTTCCCATTTTGATCCATTTTCCATCACACAAGATCTCAACATATCTTCGAGTATCTGGTTTACTGGCTACGTTTGTCCATCAGTCCGCGGGTGATAAGCTGTGCTGAAATCCAGTCTGGTTCCTAATCCTTCTTGGACTTTCTTCCAAAACCTCGAGGTAAACTGAGTTCCTCGATCTGACACAATGTTCCCAGGGACTCCATGCAAACTGACTATCCTAGAAATGTACAACTCTGCTAGCTTCGAACTTTGATAAGTGGTCTTGACCGATAAGAAATGAGCTACTTTAGATAGTCTATCCACTATGACCCAAATAGAGTCATTTCCCCTACTAGATGTAGGCAAACCGGTGATAAAATCCATTCCGACTGAATCCCATTTCCATTCTGGAATCTGCAATGGTTGCAAAAGTCCTTCGGGTCTCTAATGTCCCGCTTTGACTCTCTGACAGACATCACATTTGGCTATGTAGCTTCCAATTTCTCTCTTCATCTTATGCCACCAAAATTGCTCCTTCAAATCATGATACATCTTCGTTCCTCTGGGGTGGATAGAATAAAGAGTATCATGGGATTCCTGCAAAATATCTTGTTTCAATTCCGAATCTGTTGGTACACAGATACGTCCTTTGTACCACAAAACTCTTCTTCATCTTCGGTAAATCCGGGTACCTTCCCTGTACCGATATGACGTTTGATTCCGTCGATATTAGCAGTTCCTTTCTGCGCCTCCTTGATCTGACTGATCAAAGTGGGTTCAAGTTCTATGCTAGCCAAAAATCCTTTACTAACTAGCTCCACTCTGAAATTTTCCATCTTCTCATGCAAACTTGGCTGGGCTTCTTTTATCATGGTGTTCAATCGACACGGCAATCTGCTAAGAGCATCTGCTACCACATTGGCTTTGTCGGGGTGATAGTGAATGTCAAGGTCATAGTCCTTGATTAACTCTATCCATCTCCTTTGCCTCATATTTAGCTCCTTCTGGGTGAGAATATACTTCATACTCTTGTCATCTGAATAAATCTCACAGCGGTTACCCATGAGGTAATGTCGCCATGTCTTCAAGGCTAAAACTACGACTGCTAGTTTGAGGTCATGGGTAGGGTAATTCTGCTCATGTTGCTTCAGTTGTCGGGATAGATAGGATATGACTTTGACTTCTTGCATTAACACACATCCGATACCAACCTTGGATGCATCACAATACACATCAAAAGGATTCTTGATATCCGGCATAATCAAGATTGGGGCTGAAATCAATCTCTTCTTGAGCTCTTGAAAACTTGCTTCACATTTGTCCGTCCATTCAAACTTCTTATCTTTCTTCAACAATTGGGTCATGGGTCTTGCGATGCTCAAGAATCCTTCTACGAACTTGCGGTAATATCCCGCTAATCCGAGAAATGCACGAACTTGGGTTTGACTGGTTGGGGCTTGCCATTCTTCAACATCCTTGATGACCCACAAGTATAGGGGATCGCAGTAGTATTTGAGGGTAGTATTACCCAATTTATTGATTCGACACAAGGGGAGACAAAGAATACTTATAAGCCTTAACAACTGAGTTGTCAATTCAGCTGCACCTAGAAATAGGTCTTGCTCACGGAAGTTTATCAGTAGCAACAGTTTATAGTAGCAATAGCAAAGTAACAGTAGCAGCAAAATAGGAGCAATAGTAACAGTAGTAGCAAACAGTAGGATATTAGTGCGGTAGGCATAGGGATGGATGGACGGGCGTTGCATGGACAAGTCTAAACATGTAACTTCAAGATCTAGGGCAATTGAAGATAAATAAGATAAAGCATCCAAGTACTAAACAATCATAGGCATGTGCTCCATATATAGTCATGCATGCTCGCAATGAGAACTTGCACAACATCTTTTTTCCTGCCAGCCCATTGCAGCGGGGCCTCAAGGGAACTACTAGCAATTAAGGTACTCCTTTTAATAGAGTGCCAGAGCAAAGCATTAACACTCCGTGAACACATGTGATCCTCACATCACAGCCATCCCCTCCGGCTGTCCCAATTTCTGTCACTTCGGGGCCTTTCGATCCGGACAATGATATGTGTACACAACTTGTAGATAAGATCACAAACAATACTATCATCATGAATCAATAATAAGTTCAGATCTGAGATCATGGCACTCGGGCCCTAGTGACAAGCATTAAGCACAACAAGTTGCGACAAAGTCAAATAGCACTAATAGAGATACTAGACACCATGCCCTAACAATCTTATTCGATTACATGATAGAAATCATCCAATCCCTACCATCCCCATAGCCTACAGCAGGGGATTACTCAATCATGGATGAGGGAAACATGGATGGTTGATGGAGAGGCGTTGGTGATGATGATGGCGATGATCCTCTCCAAATTCCCCGTCCCGGCAGGGTGCCAGAACGGAGTTTCTGGTTCCGAATCGCGGTTTCTGGTGGTGGCGGCGCAGCGGAACTCTTTCTGGAAAAATGTTGACCCCCCCTGAGTTTTTAGGTCAAGAGGAAACTTATAGGCGAAGAGGGTGGCTGAGGGGGTGCCTAAGGCGGCCACACCCCCTCCAAGCACGGCCATGCCTGGCCCGCGCGGCTGGGGGGTGTGGGACCCCTAGGGACCCACTCCATCTCGTATTCTGGCTCTGTGAGTCTTCTGGTGAAATAGGATTTTTGGCATATTTTCCGGGATTTTTCCTGATATTTGATTTTCTGCACAAAAACTAGACACAAAGGTAATTCTGCTAAAAACAACGTCAGTCTATGTTAGTTGTATCCTAATCACACAAGTTTAGAGGAGAAACAGTAGCATAAGTGTTTGGGAAAGTAGATACATTTTGGACGTATCAACTCCCCCAAGCTTAGCTTATTGCTTGTCCTAAAGCAATTCAGTTGAAAACTGAGTGCGATAAAAGAACTTTCACGAACACATTTGCTTCATATGATGTATATATTCTTAGCACAGGAGTAGATACTTAGACAATTCATAATAAGGAGTATGCAACTAAGTCTACTCAATAGTCATTGCAAGCTATGAAGAGATTCCAACTCAATAATAATAAGTAGCATGAAACATAAACATAAGCAACATTACAATGCTCATAATAAGGTATGATAGAGTGGTATCTCGCTTGCCTTTGTTTGTAGAGCACAATATAAATGCCAAGGCACCTCTGAAGTTCAAGTGAAGACTAGAAGTAAAGATATCAAAGATATAAGCATCAAAGTCATGACATAATTAACCATGTTTTGAGACAAGCACATTACACTAAGAATGACAACTATGCTCTCAAGAAGGTGCTCATAGAATAAGTGGTGACTCAACAAGGAAGTGAAAAAGGTTTGGAAAAGTTTGAAAGGCTTCCAAATGTTGAAAGTAAGGTACTCATTATCTTTGATCTCTCATTGCCCCTATCATAAGCATCTTTAGATGGTTAAGGTGAAAGTGAGGTCCAATATAAGTTATATGTTTGACAAACCATAAACTAGAAATCTCATGTCCCTTGAGTACGAGGGCCGCTCCTCATGCTGCTCAACTTTAGTTACCGATAAGTTCTTGTCATCGTAAATACATGCGTATCATAGAGAACCGCCAACGGGGTACCCCTTGCACATGATACAGGAGCTATCCCTAATCTCAGCGATCAAAATGTCAAGGCAAGCAGACAATAAGAATCTCAGCGATCTTTTTATTTTCTATTTACATAGGTTTTTATTGAGAATGCTTCACAGATTGCTCATTATGGCTATGCTGCAAGTTTCCACCATGATTAGGCATGGCTTAGGCTAGCAGCCCAGGAATTTCTCTAACACATATATAACTCCATGAACTTACAAGCTCCCCTTTTATTTCACACCGACGACATCCGCAAACAAAAGAGCATGATATCAACTGGATATATATCCACAAGTGTTGAAAGCTTTCCCCATGACAACACGGTTCTGCTAACTCCCAGCCTATAATTTGTAAGCATATAACTTTCATGGACAGTCACAATGGTTCAGTTTTATTAAGTACAAGGAATAAAGTGTGCCATCAAGTTCGTGAGAGCTTTACTAACTAACTTTCTCAAAACGGTCAAACATTTTATTTGGAAGAAAACAAGGCAATATTGGTTTTGGGGAGTTGGATGCACAAGTAGAGCTCATACTCAGTGCAAGTGAAGGCTAGCAATAGAGAGGGAGCGACAAACAAGAGAGCAATAACTGTCATAATCATGCTTGCAACAAAACATGACTAATTATGGCATGAAAGTGATACAAGAACTCTGAGGCAAAATAAATCATCGAGGCTTACTGACTATTTTTTAGTCATATGCATGCATGAGCATGTGCCAAGTCGATTCACATGAAACATTCATATGAGGATACCACAATATCATACCAAGTTATGAATAAAACAATGCAAGCAAACATTCATATGACATGCTACAAACTATTAGCAAACTGGAGCTAATCATAAGAGAGAAAGAACTACTAAGCATCCATAAATAACATACACCTTACATGAACAGACTAAGCATGCTCACAATGATGAGTATATGTAAAAAATGAAAACAAATAGAGTTTGTTACCAGCCTCTCACCACACCTCAAGTTGTCTTAATCTTCATTATTTCCCTTCACTTGTGTGACTTGAATAATAACATGAAACCAAACTCCACTAAGGACTGCTGAACCCTGCAAAGAACTTCACAAAACCAAAGAAGAACAACAATTTTTTTTGGTGTTCTCGATTTTTAAAAGCAAGCACACAAAGCAAAATTAAACAAATAAAAAGCAAACAAAGCAAAATATTTTTGTTTTTTTATTTTAAGTCAAACCAAGCTAAAAAGCAAAGAAACAAACAAAGAGAAACAACGAAAATATTTTTTGGTATTTTTGTGTTTTGAGAAAGCAGAAACAAGAACCAAAAAAGAAAGCGACATGGATATACAAAGAACCGATGAAACATGATATATATATGAGTGTGATGTCGGTATACCTCCCCCCAAGCATAGGATTTTGGCCTAAGTGGGGCTCAATAGCGCGGGTAGTAACCCCAAGATGGTGGGTCATCATAGGAATGATCATAATCAGGCCCTCGCGATGAAGAAGAATACGCGCCTCAATCATAGGAGGGCTGCTAGTATGAAGACTCCCCCATGTTGGAGGGATGAACCGAATCATCTTTGGCATCCTATCCAACATTCTCCTCTTGTTGGGAGAGCTCCGCCACGTAAGTGTCAAACTCCTCCTCCGTGAGCAACCATCCTTGCACGTTATCAAAATTAAACAAAGCAGGTGCAGGAAAATAGACTACTTTCTCAGTCCTACCCCCTCTCCAACCATGCTTGACAAAGGATAATTCATATGATAGACTTCTCACAGTAGCCCAAGAAGAAAAAAAATTATGCTGAACCATGGAATCAAGATCAAGCCTCTCTATGGGGAACCGATAATCTGAATGGTGAGGCTCTAAACCATGGAAATATAGCAACCTAGAGGCAATGAGACCTCCACAAATTCCACCCTTCTCGCAGTTAGTGGTAAGATGGTAAGCTATCAAAGCACCCAAGTTATAAGATCTATCCCTATTCAAAGCCGCTGAGATAAAAGCTAGATCAAAAGAAGATAACTTTATAGCAATTTTTCTAGCAAGAACACACTTGGTAATGAAATAGGCAAAATATCTAATGGATGGGAACTGAATGTTCCGAATTTTACCACTTTCCTTCGATAAGTCGAAACCTTGGCAAATTTCAACATATAAATCCATAAGTGGCTTGGGCCTCTCCTTGATATTCTCACAAGATCCCCAATGCGGCACTCTAATAGCTGCACAAAAATCTTCAAAAGGCAGGTCGACAGCTATATTGTAGATTTTATAATGGACCATGGGGTTAAACGAGGACCAAGTAAACCGAAAGTCCTGCACCACAGTCATGGTTAGCTTAACATACTGATATGGTTCTTATTTAACAAAGTGTTTCAACCCTGCATTAGTAATCATAGTCCAGAAATCCTGGAAGATTCCCGCGACTCTCATAAATCCAGAGCATGGATATATGGAAGGGAAGACTCCTTCCTCACGATGGAATTTCATTAGCTCAGGTACCATCAAACCATATTGATTTAGTGGGTATGCACTCATCTTCCTTTCTAAAAAATTTAGACAAACATCAAACCAAGTGATTTCCAAGTTGATAAATGATGAGGAACTACTATAGGAACTTGCTAGAGGGCTAAACATGCATCAAAATGAAATCTCTAAGCATATAAAAAGCATGCAAGCTCACACAACCTGACACCTATAGCAGCAAAATACTCAAGATACAATCTACAATTCACAAATCTAATTGGATAAGCGGAGGACCAAGGAGCAATCCCTCCAAAAATCAGCAGCAAAGATGGGCTGAACAAGGAGATCGAAAATCGGGAGAAAGAACATCAGGAACTCGAGCTTGAGAAATTTTTCCTGTGTTTTTCGGGAGAGAGAAAGAAGTGGCTGGGAGGAGACAACTTGGAAGGCCACAGGTGGGCCCTACCCAGGCCAGGCGCGCCCTTGGGGCTAGCCGCGCCACCAGGGGGTGTGTTGGCCTGGTGGGTACCCCTGGGCCACTCCAGGTGTCCCTCTGACCCTTTTTTTGAGGAAAAATTTAATATGAATTTTCTGGGATTTTTTGGAAAACTTTATTTTTGGCCAATTTTCAGGGTATAAAAATATTTTTTTAGAAGAAGCAAAAGCAAACAAGAACCAAAACTACAGAAGTTCCAAGACACTCTAACAAGCAAACAACTAGCAAAACTAAAGCTAACAAGAGAAAGACCAAAAACTAGGAAGGAGAAAAGTAAAAGTGAGCAAGTATAACAACTGTGAAAGCATTGTTTTGTTCGTTAAAATCCCTTTGTTAACAAGGTTGATCAAGTCTTGTTACCAAAACAATCTTATATGAAACAAAACTTTGCATTCCACAAAGTTATTATGTTTCCTCAAACTTGATAGCAATGGTCCCAATCATAATAGTTTCAAAACTTTCTTGTGGAATGGGACAATATATTTATCCAACTTTGATGCTCTCAATATTTTCAATGGAATTCAGACAATAGATCTTATCAATCTTCTTGGGGAAATAGATAGTATGCTCTTTGTCATTAATATTAAAAGTTACTTTTCCTTGATTACAATTGATGACAGCACCTGCAGTACTAAGAAAAGGTCTCCCAAGAATAATAGACATATTATCATCTTCAGGCATTTCAAGCACAAAAAAATCAGTTAAAACCAAGCAATTATGAGCCACTTGAACAGGAACATCCTCAAATATACCAACAAGAATAGTAGTTGACTTATCAACCATTTGCAAACATATATCAGTTGGTATCAACTTTTCTAGCTGGAGTCTCTTGTAGAGAGAAAAAGGCATAACACTGACTCCAGCTCCCAAATCACATAAAGCAGTTCTAACATAATTATTCTTAATAGAGCAAGGAATAGTTGGTATACCTGGATCACCAAGTTTCTTTGGAACCTTACCATTGAAGGAATAATTAGCAAGAAAAGTAGAAATTTCCTCATTAGGAATCTTCCTTTTATTAGAGACAATATCCTTCATATACTTTGAATAAGGAGGCAACTTAAAAGCATCAGTTAACGGAATTTGCAAAAATAAAGGTTTCATCCACACACAAAACTTGTTGTAGTGTTCTTCCTCCTTTGACTTGTGTTTCTTATTAGGAAAAGGCATAGGTTTCTGCACCCAAGGTTCTCTCTCACTACCATGTTTTTTAGCAATAAAATCTTCCTTAGTGTATCTAGTATTCTTAGTGTGCTTCTCAGGTTCTTCCTCAACTTCCTCCTTATCAGGAGCATCATTTTTATCATTACCACGCTCAGTTTTAGCATTAGAGACAGATATACCATTAGGATCTACAACAGGTTCAGAGGGTTCCTCACTATTTTGTGTTTCTTTTTCTTTCTCTTACAAGGACTACCACTACTTTCACCTTGTTGAGAATCTTGCTCAATTCTTTTAGGTTGTCCTTTAGGATATAAAGGATCTTGAGTAGCTATACCACTCCTAGTTCTAATTCCATAAGCATGTTTATTTCCAGAGGCATTAACTAGCATATCCTTTTGTACCTTAGCAAGTTGATAAATTTGAGTTTGAACCATTTGAAAGTGTTTACAAAGCATTTTAATATCATTAGCAGTTCTTTTCACAATATCCTTCAACTGATTAATAGCTCTAGAGTTTTCCAATAAATCATTCTGAACTTGTTTATTAAAATTACCTTGTTTAATGATAAAAGTGTCAAGTTCATCTAAGCATTGATCAGGAGGCTTACCATAGGGAATATCACCTTCATCAAAGTGGAGAGAGTGTACCTCAATAGTAGATGAGTGGGGAATTGGCTTGCATAATTCTTCTATAGGAGGTAGATTCTTCATATCTTCAGCTCTAATACCTTTCTACTTTAGACATTTCTTAGCTTTCATCATTAGTTCATCATTTAATGCAATTACTCCCCTCTTCTTTGGTGTTGGTGTTGGAACTGGTTCAGGCACAACTGGTTCAGGAGTAATAGGCTCAGGTGTATTTAGCTAGTTGAAGTCCAATCATCATAATTCTTGCTTATTTTAGCCATGAATTCTTTAGCATCTGTAGGAGTTCTTTTCCTGAAAACACAATCAGCAAAACTATCTAGGTATGTCCTATAATCATCAGTTAGTCCATTATAATAAATATCAAGAAGCTCATGTTTAGGTAATGGGCATCCAGGATGTGCATGAATCAAGGAACAGAACCTTGTCCATGACTCAGGCAATTTCTCTTCTTCTCCCTGTTTAAAATCAAATTTTTTTTGCAAAGCAACATGTCTAGCACTAGGATGAAAATATTTCTATAAGAAAGAAGCAATCAAACAATCAGGACTATCAATGGATCCAGGAGGTAATCTATTAAACCAAGCTTTAGCTTCTCCTTTTAGTGAAAAGGGAAAGATCTTAGTAACAAAGTACTTGATCATCTTAAAATCATCAGAGAATAAAGCACTCATAGTGGAAAGCTCATTCATATGTGCCACAGCACTCTCACTCTCAGTCCCACAAAAGGTTCTTTCTCAACAATGTCTAAATAGGATAAATCAAGAGAAAAATCATAATCTTCATCTTTAATATCTACGGGAGAGGTGGCAAACTTAGGATCAGAAGACAGTTTAGGAATAATGGTACGTCTCTCAAGGAGACTCCTAATAGCACTAGCACCATGTGTGTTTCGGCACTCTTCAATAAATTCATCAGTCAACTCAATTTAACCATCATTAATATCATATCTCTCTCTAGACTCAGGAGAGCTAACAGGTGTAATAGTGTCTTCACTAGGAGTTTCAGTATTTCCTAGACTAGCCATAGTAGCATCTAGGAAATGACCTAATTAACCACTTGCATCAAGCATAGTAGAAGTAACATCATGAGTATCAGAAGCAATTTCAGATTCAGCAGTAGTAGCAGTGTGTGTAGCATGTGTATGTGGTGGTGCTGTACAAATCTTACTTATAACAGACGGTGAATCAAGAGCAGCAGAGGTGTTTAGGACCGTAGCTCTTCTTGTAGTGGATGGTAAAATAGGAAAGTTTTCATCACGAGACTTCCCCATGATGAAAAGAATAGCAGTGAAAAATAATAGATCCAAGTGAACTTACAAATAAAGCTATGCTCCCCGACGACGGCGCCAGAAAATAGTCTTGATGACCCACAACTATAGGGGATCGCAACAGTCTTCGAGGGTAGTATTACCTAGTTTATTGATTCGACACAAGGGGAGACAAAGAATACTTATAAGCCTTAACAACTGAGTTGTCAATTCAGCTGCACCAGGAAATAGTTCTTGCTCACGGAAGTTTATTAGTAGCAATAGTTTATAGTAGTAATAGCAAAGTAACAGCAGCAGCAAAATAGGAGCAATAATAACAGTAGTAGCAAACAGTAGGATATGAGTGCAGTAGGCATAGGAATAGATGGACGGGCGTTGCATGGACAAGTCTAAACATGTAACTTCAAGATCTAGGGCAATTGCAGATAAATAAGATAAAGCATCCAAGTACTAAATAATCATAGGCATGTGCTCCATATATAGTCATGTGTGATCGCAATGAGAACTTGCACAATGTAGCACCCCAGGGTAAATCCACTACTAGATAATCACGTGTTATTTTATTTGTGCATCATCATGCATGTATTTTCCTGAAACTATTTTCGAAAAGCCTCATTTTTGTTTTCTACAAATACCCCTATCTTTATTCAAATACGAAACCCCGAATCTTTCCGGATATTTTGTTAAATATTTTAAAAAATAAAACTAAATATTAATATAGAAAGTTTTATAAAACATGTGGGGAGGCAGCCCGGCCTAAAAGCCAGGCCACCTACCACCCCGATCAGCCCAGTCCAATCCTACCTAGTCCAAACCCCCAAACCCTAACCCTAGACACCTACCCACCCCACATCCCTCCCAGACACCACTCACCTAACCAAATCCACCAGCGACCCTGACTGAGTCGCTCGCGTCGCACCCCACGCACACACGCCTGTACCCAACCCACACCACACAACGTTCCTGGCCCCACCCTGGCTCGCTGGCCACGAACCCCACCCACACTCTCCTTGCTCCCCCCGCGGCCCCACCATCCCCACCTCTCCTCTCTCTCGCAAATGCCACCAACCCCCAGCCTCGCACCCCATCTCCCTGCACGCAATCCCGTGGCCGGTGCCGCCAGCGCAAGCCCGTAGCTCCTCACCGAGCACCGCCAGGGGACCCTATCCCCTTCCTCGTCGCTCACCTATGTGCCCTCTCCTCCTCGATCGGCAGCACCTGCCCGTGGCCCCTGCGTCGTCCCGCTCCTCGCCTCTCTCTCCCTCAATCCCGCGTTCCCCGTCGCCTCTGCTCACCTCGTCCCCGTCCCCGGTGAACCAAGCTCCTCCCTGGCGCCGCCGCGACCGCCCTCTCCCTTCAGGTCTCCGCCCCACAGAGCCTCTCTCCACCAAGCCTGCCACCTCCACCCCGTGCAAGATCCGTCGGGGATTCCCTCCGTCTCTGGCCGACGCGCCCACAGCCATCGTTGTCTGGTCAACCCGCCGCCCTTTCTCGAGCCCTGTATGCGCCGCCTCTGCTTCCCTACAGCGTCGGGCGCCTCCTCGTCCGTGTCGCCAGGCTCGGCCGTGCCTTCTGCAGTAATCGTTGCCATCAGGAAACCCGTTTTCCTTTGTAATGTGCGGTTTTGTTGTTCCTATCCTGTTGGATTGTTTCAGTGTCTACTCAGTTTGACTGTGTGAACTGCATCCTAGATTGATAGCAAGTTGTACCAGGACCATGTCAAGACCTCCACCGGTTCAGTTCCACGCCATGGATGCCGACAAGATCTCCTTCACGGACCCAAGGCCTATTCCACCGAGCCCGAAATTCGTCAAAACCCCGAACCAAGATCGTTCGAACCCCTCTAATGTGTGACCCTTTTTCTGAGACCTCTCCTATTTTATAATATATATGACATCTATTTGTTGCATATTAAATTGAACATGTTTGCATACATATTGTGGTTTGGGGGCAATATGCCGATTCACCTCATAATCGAATGTGGAGGCCATATGCGACGAATCTAGAGTAATATTGGCCCCATTTAAATTTGTGTAGCAAACCGGTGACATATTTTGCCTTGTTAATACAACATTTAAATTGTGGGGTAGCTAAACAAGAAGAACCTATTAAATAATTGTTGGGACCCCGGTTTCGCTTAATATTGCCTAATTATATCGCACCTTTTCCATGTCATACATCATACATGCATCATGCCCGATCTTTTGCCGTAGTATTAAATAGTGCATCCGATGTTTCTTCTAGTGCTTTAGTTCTTCACAGATTAGGCCGATGAGTTGATGCGAGAGTTGACCCGATCTTCGGATGAAACTTCGGCAATGTTTTTCAAGCGAGCATTCTCCCCCTATCTACCTATTTTACATTTCTAGTTTTTTTACTTCTTCCTGTTGATCTATTTCTATCTGTGTTGTGATGCTATAGATTCTGTACCCGTTATACTTCTTGCAGCCCTTATATTGCAATGGACACATCCTATTACCTGTTGTTTGGTAGATAGTCGGCCTTGCGAGTCGTAGTTGCCTGCACAGGTGATGCGTCGCGTCGTCGATCTTCCACAGTTGTTGGAGTAATGCCTCATGCTTAATGTTGGAGATGATCATGAATTTAATTACAGTTTAATAACTAAAATTGAAAGTAGGTAAATAATGCAGAGGCACAGGTGGGCAATAGATGTTATTTGGTTTTTAACCGTCCACTTGTGTCCCATAGGACCCCGAGTATTTGATACCTGTTCTTTGAATATTCGCACTATCCGCATGTAGGACTGTCAACATCCGGATTTTTCAATCCTAGATGCCTGTTATGCCATACATCGCAATCCCAGGATTACCATTTTTGCGAGACATAACAGAATTGGATACCATAGTACTTCATCCATTACAAACGATACATAAGTTCTTACACAAATAGGGATCTCATGATCCAGTTCTTAATACAACATCAAGCAGCGGAATACGTAATAATAACGGTAGCGTAGGCGAAGCTCCATCTTCGGGGTGACAGGCAATGCTGACGATGGGAGATGATCCTAGTTGTCGTAACCTTTCCGGGGTCCATCTTCCAGGTACTCATCTTCATAGTCTGGCCATGGGAATAGCCAGGGACAAAGCCATGAGTATTCTTTAAGTACTCACAAACTAATACTAACAGGTAAGGGGTTTTTGGATAATAGGACACTAGGCTCTAAGGTTGTTTTGCAAAAAGCCAGGTTTATCTCTACTAAGTTCCAAAGCTAGTCACAATTTTATAACTCCTAAGTGGGATCTTGTAATTCAGGTCATAACTCTGTTTTGGTCAAGTCAAAGTCTCAATTCATTTCACAAGTCATTTTGAAAAGTCTGACGGGGGAACAGTATGGCCACTCCAACTGTCCATAACCGCGGACACGGCTATTTGAATAGTTTGACACTCTGCAGAGATTGTACACTTTCACCACAACATTCGATACATCCGTCAGGAACAAATCCTGAATTTACCATACTCAGTATGCGGATAATCAATCCTAACTTTTCAATTACACGCCCTAGTATAAGCACCTCTCCTATGAGTTTGGCCTCCCAACCATGACCACTGTCATCTTAGGTACTGCACAGGTGGACAATCTTCACAAGGTATCCTCAGCTCAGACCTTGGCCATGAGGGAACTAATACTAAGGAATATAAGTTTCCAGTCAAGCCCTACCCAATATTCGGGTATTGTGGTTGTACGATAAAATTGGAATGGTATCGCATCCAGACAACCATCAGTTTTATAAAGGGCTAAGGCTCATGCCTCAACATTTTCATCACCAAAATCATCAAGTGTTTGGAAACACATGTCCAAAACATTTCAATAGAATGATCCATCATTCCAAGGTTTTCATAACCATTTTTCCACCAAGTATTCCCATCTAAAGTTGATCAAGTTTTATGCTTAGCACTAGCATCTACAGGTGGGGGTAGTACTGATGAGGGGTGGTAACTAGTGGAGTTTTACTAAGTTCAATCTCATGTCTTAGGCTGAGATCAAGGTTTCTATCTTAGGCCAAATTTTATGCTCTTTATGCAACCTTTAGCACAACTGTCTAGTATCTACCAAACTCTTAGGTAGACTCTAAGTAAGCTTTGATAAAGAAATAAAGTAAGAAACTTGCACATAAAACTAGGATTGGTTTATCAAATGGGTAATCTTGCAAGGGGTAGCTTGCATAGGTAGGGTATCAGCTTGCACAATCACTAGTAGTATTTGGCTTGCTAAAGTAGAGTGTCTTGCAAGTTTTAGCTTGCCTTGTGCAGAGCAGTGGTTGAAGTTCTCCTCGGCTTCCTCTTCGTAGTATCCTCCTTCCTCCTTGTATCCTTGGTCGATACTAGCGTCTATGAATAAATACGAGGTACACAATCACCAAACAATACTTAACTACTTGCAATCATCACACACAAGGGTCCTATAGATGATCTAGCATCATCTCTAACATTACAAGGTTAAGGCTTGGTTTAAATATTTTTATTTTTAGAAAAGTAATTTCTACTCATTGAAAAACTACTTAAGATTTAATATTCTCCAAACTAAACATGGGATCATGTTGACACCTGTCATCACCACATATTGTAGTCCATGGGAATGTGATTTAAAGTGGTGTCACAATTTAATAAGGTTTTACCCTTTTATTTTAATTAATTAATGTGTCTAGAAATGCTTATGAAGCATTCTTTTATTCCTTGAACATTATTTCTGCAAGTAAACCTATATATTTTTATATATTCTGAAAGGTATGGTTAAATGTGATTTTTGAGAGTTGGAAACAACTCAAAAGCTTTTATGGTTTAAATTTGAAAAATGTTTGAATGCAGAAAAGCTTCTGCCTTGTTATTTTTACTATGGGTGATCTACAGATCCAAATGACTTGAATCCAACGGGCTTGGATTAAGCATTCATAGACCTTTCCAACAAAATTGGTTTCATTCAAATTGGTGCACTGAATCGATCTGGGTTGATTTTTGAAGTTGGGTACAGAAGTGTGTTTGAATTTAAAAAGAAAAGGTTTAATTTGAAATGTTGGGCTGCGCGGGAAATGTTACTGGGCCGGCCTGCTAAGCGCAGTGATCCCGCGGGCTGCTTAAGTGGGTGTCCTCACTCGTCAGTGACACGGGGCTGGGCGAAGCGGTATGGGGCAACGTGGATCGTTCGATCTAGTTCTAATCCAACGGCTGTGGGTCATCGTCGACGCGAGACAGCTCTGGCGAGAATGAAACCTAGCGCGGCCAGTGGGGGGGTGCTGGGGGCTCACCGGGGTACGGGCGAGGGTCAGCGAGGCGGGCGAACGACGAAGTCGACGACGGCGAACCTCCTGGTACCGGTGGCTTCTCCTGGGGCGGCTCCAATCGCTGGCTCCTTTCTTCTCCAGAGGCGGCGGGCTCCGGTGAAATTCCGGCGAGGTGGTGCTCGCCTTGCTCTAAGAATGGTGTGGCACGGTCAGTGAGGAGAGGGGAGTGAGATGGTGTGAAGAAATCGTGCGGGGGTGGCCTCTATTTATAGTCGAGCGAGGGGACCGTCGGGGCGCACGGTGAGCTCATCGGGGGCAACGTTACAGGCGGCTAATGGCATGGGCAAGGGTAGGGGACGGTGCTGTGTCTCCTGGCGATGCTCAACGACATGGTCGCGAGGCATGGGGCGGTGTGGTTTGGTCTGGAACGGGCGGTGCTCTGCACGGCAGAGGCGGCGTCTTCGACGACGGGCGGTGGCTGTATGGCACGGGGCGGCAAACGGGGATGTCTGGCGGTCTCCTGGGTCGGTGGTGATTGCGTGTGTACGCGGTGAGGGCGGCGCGCGGTCTGTGGACGCTGGTCGAGGGTGGCGCTCTGGCGCACGCTCGGCATGGTCTGGGTGCGGCTTGTGCGCGTGGTCCAGGGCTTGGCAACGCTCGCGGCTGGGACAGGGAGTGGCGGTGGACGGTGGGCTGCCTCCTAGACAAGGTTGGCACGGCTAGTTCTTCCTCTAGCCTGCTGTCGACTATGGGGTGGCATTGAGGTGCTCGGCTTTTCACCATTAATGGCAATGGCAAGCTCACAGGGGTGCTAGTGTTGGGCTAATCTTTCTAGATGATCTACTGGGCTGTGTGTGAGCTAAATAGGGAACAAGTTAGGCAAGAATCACTGCACACTATAGTGTTTGATGTTTTGTTTGATTTGTGTCTGCAACCTGTTTGATGAAATGGCCGCATGAAATCAAGTTTTGAATTTTGAAATGATTTTTGGTGGGTTTGCTAGATTGGTTCTGGTGAGTCTGCAGATGCTTGAGTTTTGAAAGTTGAGCTTGTTTGAGTGGTTTTTGAAAAAGTGGGATCTTCCCATATGAAGAAGATTCAATTTTGAATTGTCATTTAAACTATGCATTTGAAAGTTTCTGGATGATCACAAAGTGGGCCTTGATACTTTGTTATGAGTACATTCAAGGGGTGCAAAGATCCAGAAAAGTTTTTGTTAGGTTTTGAAAGTTTGAGACAGCCAAAGTAGGCATGGGAGTTAAATTGGTCAAAATGACGATTCACTTAATATATTTGTTTTGATTTACTTGTCTTTAGGAAAAGTGTGGGAAATGTTTTAGATGATGTTCATTTCACCTAAGAAACATTTTACAAGCAATGGATCACACAGACAAGGTGGTTTTTAAAGAAATTCAAAATCCATGCATACACATATACATGCATTCATGGGTTTACTTAGAAAAGTTTTTGTTAGCCCTAATCTTGCTGATTAGTGTTTGATGATCTAAGTTTGGTATTTTTGGGATGTTACAAACCTTCCCCCCTTAAACAAAATCTCGTCCCGAGATTTGAAAAAGGACGAAAAGATTACCTAGGATTTGAAGAGATCGGGAAACTCCGTCCTGATGTGATCTTCGCGCTCCCAGGTAGCTTTCTCTTCTGTGTGGTTGCTCCACTGAATCTTGAGAAACTTGATGCTTCGGGTTCTGGTAGTTCGATAAGCTTCTTCCAAAATGCGGATGGTCACTTCGGGATAGGTTAGGTCATCGTTGATCTCTATGGTCTGGTGATCGATATTCTTGAACACTTCGGTCTTCTCGGGGACTTCGAGACACTTGCGAAGTAACGAGATATGGAACACATTGTGCACAGCTGACATCTCTTCTGGTAGTTCCAGTTGATATGATACTTCTCCTCGACGGTTCAGAATTTTGAAAGGTCCGATATATCTGGGGGCTAACTTTCCTTTGAGTTGGAAACGCTGCATTCCCTTCAATGGCGACACTTTCAGATAAACAAAATCTCCTATGTTGAAGGCGAGGTCTCGACATCTCTTATCGGCGTAACTCTTCTGTCGGGATTGGGCTGTCTTGAGGTGCTCACGAATCTTGTGAACCTTCTCTTCTGCTTCTCGTAGGATGTCGGGTCCGAAAATCTGACTCTCTCCTACTTCCGACCAGTTCAAAGGGGTGCGACACTTTCTTCCGTACATGAATTCAAATGGGGCCATTTGCAAACTGGCTTGGTAACTATTGTTGTAAGAAAATTCTGCAAAAGGCAGACAGTCTTCCCATTTGGATCCATATTCTAACACACATGCTCTCAGCATATCTTCGAGTATTTGGTTTACTCGCTCCGTTTGTCCATCGGTCTGAGGGTGATACGCGGTACTGAAATCTAGGCGGGTTCCTAAACCTTCTTGGACTTTCTTCCAGAATCTCGAGGTATACTGAGTTCCTCGATCCGATACTATGTTGTTGGGGACTCCATGCAAACTAACGATTCTAGCGATGTACAACTCCGCTAGCTTCGAACTCTGATAGGTGGTTTTGACGGGCAAGAAATGGGCGACTTTGGACAATCTGTCCACTATGACCCAAATAGAGTCATTTCCCCTACTAGAAGTAGGTAGTCCAGTGATAAAGTACATTCCTACAGAATCCCATTTCCATTCCGGAATTTGCAAAGGTTGCAAAAATCCAGCGGGTCTTTGATGTCCTGCCTTGACTTGCTAACATATATCACACTTGGCGATATAGCTTCCGATTTCTCTCTTCATCTTATGCCACCAAAATTGCTCTTTCAAATCTTGATATATCTTAGTTCCTCCGGGATGGATAGAATAAAGAGTGTCATGAGCCTCCTTCAAGATAACTTCTTTTAACTCAGAATCTGATGGTACACAAAGGCGTCCTTTGTACCACAAAACTCTTTCTTCGTCTTTGGTGAATCCGGGTACTTTGCCTGTACCGATACGACGCTTGATTCCGTCGATACTGGCATTTCCTTTCTGCGCTTCTTTAATCTGACTGATCAAAGTGGGCTGAAGTTCTATGCTAGCCAAAAATCCTTCACTTACTAATTCTATTCGAAAATCTTCCATCTCTTTGTGCAAACTTGGTTGCTCCTTCAAAATCATGGAGTTCAAGCGGCACGGCAATCTGCTAAGGGCATCGGCTACCACATTGGCTTTACCAGGGTGATAGTGAATGTCTAGGTCGTAATCCTTGATTAGCTCAATCCATCTTCTCTGCCTCATATTCAGCTCCTTCTGAGTGAATATATACTTTAGGCTCTTGTGATCCGAGTAAATCTCACAATGGTTTCCCATCAGGTAATGTCTCCATGTCTTCAGGGCTAGAACTACGGCTGCGAGTTCGAGGTCATGGGTTGGGTAATTTTGTTCATGTTGCTTCAATTGTCGCGATAGATAAGATATAACTTTGCCTTCTTGCATTAGCACACATCCGAGACCAATCTTGGATGCTTCACAATACACATCGAAGGGCTTCGTGATATCCGGCATGATCAAGATTGGGGCTGAAATCAATCTCCTTTTGAGTTCTTGAAAACTCGCTTCACATTTGTCGGTCCATTCAAACTTCTTGTCTTTCTTCAGTAATTGGGTCATGGGTCGGGTGATACTAGAGAATCCTTCTACGAATTTGCGGTAATATCCCGCCAATCCGAGAAATGCACGAACTTGGGTTTGAGTGGTTGGGGCTTGCCAATCTTCTACATCTTTCACTTTGGCAGGGTCAACGGCAATTCCTCCGGCTGATACAATGTGACCGAGGAATCCTACTTCCTATAACCAGAATTCACATTTGCTAAACTTTGCATACAGCTGATGCTCTCTAAGGGTTCCAAGAATGGTCCTTAGGTGTAGCTCATGTTCTTCTTCTGATTTGGAATAAATCAGAATGTCATCGATGAAAACAACGACAAACTTATCCAGGAAGTCCATAAAAATCTTATTCATGAGGTTCATGAAATAAGCGGGGGCATTGGTTAATCCAAAAGACATGACTGTATACTCGTACAATCCATATCTGGTGGTAAAGGCAGTCTTTGGAATATCCTCTGCACGAATTTTGAGTTGATGATAGCCAGTCCTAAGATCAATCTTAGAAAACACCTCGGCACCGGTCAACTGATCAAACAAATCTTCTATCTTAGGCAAGGGGTACTTGTTCTTGATGGTGACATCATTCAACTTCCGATAATCCGAACACAAACGGTTACCTACATCCTTCTTGTCCACAAACAAGACAGGTGATCTCCATGGGGACGCACTTGGTTGGATTAATCTGATTTCCAACATGGAATCCAGTTGCTTCTTCAGTTCTTCTAGTTCTGACGGGTTCATACTATAGGGTATCTGGGCTATGGGTCCTGTTCCAGGGATTAGTTCGATGATAAACTCGATATCCCGATCTGGGGGCATACCGGGCTAAACATCTGGAAATATATCGGGGTATTCACAGACTATCCGGACTTGGTCAATGGTAGGCTGGGCTATACTCTTGTTACACTTGAATTGGCGAGGTAAGGTTTCAGATATATGCTCGACTGATATTCCGGTGGTACTGGTCATGGTGATGGCTTTCTTGGCACAGTTAATCAATCCTTTATGTTTGGACATCCAATCCATTCCTAGTACTACTTCCAAACCTTTAGTTATGAGTACTATTAGGTTAGCATAAAAATCTATGCCATGGATTCGGATAGGGACGGCTTTGCAAATTTGCCTAGCCTTGGTGGTTGATCCGGGAATTTGCACAATCATCACATGCTTCAATTTGGTTGGTTGAATTTTACTAGTGCAGGCAAATTCTTCGGTGACAAATGAATGCGATGCACCAGAATCAAACAACACTCTTGCAAGTACTGAATTAACAGAAAACATACCCAGCACGACGTCTGGCGCTTCCTGAGCTTCTTTAGCATGCATGAGAAAAAGACGGCCATTGCGGTTGAGTGAATTCCCTGGGGCAAATCTCCTTTCTGGTTGGACACGACGCTGCTGCTGAGCTGGGACATTGCCGTTGGGGGCTGTAGCATTCTTCTTGTTGGGGCACTCGTTGGAATAGTGGCCTTTATTTCCACAGTCATAACAGGTCACTTGTGACTTGTCCTTGGCTTCGACAGGCACAGGATTGCTTCCAGTCCTCGGGGCAGTGTTGGGGTTGGCGGTAGCATTGTTGGTCTTGAACTTGGGTGGGACACGAGTGAAATTGCTAGAGTTGCCGGGGTTGTTGTGATTCCCTCCGGGTCTAGGGTTTCCACGGTTGGGATAGGTCGGACGGGTCATAGGGGGTCTGTTGGTTCTTGGGGCAAATCCTGGAGATGGGTTGGGGCGATACTTTGGGGTCTGATGGGTTCCTGGTTGATGCATCATGCGACGCTTGCGGTTCTCATTGGCCTGGTTGATCTTTCCTTCCATCTGGATAGCAGAGTCGACAAGGGATTCAATATCAACAAAGGGGATATTGACTAACACTGTCTGCATCTCGTCATGCAGACCATTCAGGAATCTTTCTTTCTTCTTGGCTTCGGTGTCTATTTCGTCCGGGGCATACCTAGCTAATGACAAAAATTTGTCACGGTATTCCACTATAGTCATCCTTCCTTGCTCCAATTCTCGGAACTCGTCTCTCATTCTCTTGATCAAACCTAGTGGCACATGGGTTCTGCTAAACTTGACCTTGAATTCCTCCCAGGTCATCATCTGGCCTCCGGTCATTGCACGAACACTGTTCCACCATGCCCTGGCATCTCCGGCTAGATAATGGGTGGCGAACAGGACTTTCTCGTTGGCTTCCACTCCTGCTACTTCTAAGTTGTTTTCCATGGTTTGCAGCCAATCATCGGCATCTAGGGGTTCTTCTGACTTGGTGAAAATGGGTGGGTTGGTATTCTGGAAATTCTTGAGCTTAGATCCGTGGTTGTCCTGATTTCCATGGCCTTGGTTGTTATGGGCTAGCTGGGCTATCTGTTGCAGAGTGGCTAGGTTGGCTTGACGTTCTGCTCTTTCAACTTCGCGGTCAGAAGTCAACATTTGCATGATCTGCAACATCGGGTCCGGGGCTGAACCACTTCCTCCACGTGGCATCTGAAGATTGATATAGATCATGAGAAAAGAGGGAAATTTCTAAGGTTTTGGGTTTTTGAAAAGTTTTAAATGTTTTACTCAGATTTTTCTGGCAACTTGATTTTTCATTCATTCATAGCACACATTACAACACACACCACAACAAGGAAAAACAGATGGTTTTAAGAACCATTCTGGAAACTACGATACAGTGGGACCGACTACTACTCACCACGCTAGTGCTCAGTGCTACTACTCCTCGGAGTCTATGGCTTCATCATCTTCAGCATCATCGATGAAGGCGAAATCATCCTCATCGGTGAAGAAGTCCATGGCCTGATCCTCTAGAAAATCATCGTCATCGCTGAGATAGGAGTAAGGGTCTCCACGAAGATCCTCTCCGGCATTCTCCCTTTCCTCTAACTGCATGTCTCTCTCGTGGATGGTCTCTTCCAGAGATGACATGCGATGGCGAAGACGGGCAATAATGCGCTCCTTCTTGTCAAGCTGACGGCGACGAGACTTGCGATCCTTTGCTAGCATGGCGATGGTCTGATCCTTCGTCTTGATGATGGCAGACTTGTGGTTGCAATAGTCACGGCAGTTGTCCAATTCCTGCTGACGATCATACATCATGAAGCTAAGGTGGTCCAATTGAGTCTTCAGCTCGGGGTGGTATGGGGCTTCCAGGGGTTGTCCATTTGCATCACGTCTTGGGAAAAACTCAAAGCGAGTACCCTTGATCTGGTTGATGCTCTGCCCACACAGACGGGAAAGAGCTTCTTGCATTGCTCTGGCAAGTCCATCGAGCCAGTTGTTTTCCCTCAAGGTAAACTAAATTCCCTCTGCAGTGGGAGGTTCAATCTTTCCTCGGAGACTTGCAACAATTAGCCACTGCAGATCTTCTCCTCCTTGATCATTGAGCTGAGCTCCGAAGAACTCGGGGTGCGGACGCTCCAGAAGTTCCGAAAGATGATCCAGATCCCTCTCAAAGATAAGGTCTCCTCCATTCCCAAGTTGGTAAAACTTGCTGTACTTCACGTCCATCTATAAAAATAGAGGATGAGTAGATTAGCAGAGTGATCAAGTGTGTCAAAATTTTATCTATTTTGCAAGAGTTTTTGAGGAACATGAGGTTTTATGAAAGAATTAAAGAGGTAAGAATGAGAATAAGTTTTTGTAAATATTTTTTTTATTCTTTGGTTTTGAAACTAAGTTTTTGGTTCAACGTCCAATCTAACTAGGGTCTCCTATGGTCAGGATGGCTCTGATACCAACTTGTCAACACCCGGATTTTTCAATCCTAGATGCCTGTTATGCCATGCATCGCAATCCCAGGATTACCATTTTTGCGAGACATAACAGAATTGGATACCATAGTACTTCATCCATTACAAACAATACATAAGTTCTTACACAAATAGGGATCTCATGATCCAGTTCTTAATACAACATCAAGCAGCGGAATACGTAATAATAACGGTAGCGTAGGCGAAGCTCCATCTTCGGGGTCACAGGCAATGCTGACGATGGGAGATGATCCTAGTTGTCCTAACCTTCCTGGGGTCCATCTTCCAGGTACTCCTCTTCATAGTCTGGCCATGGGAATAGCCAGGGACAAAGCCATGAGTACTCTTTAAGTACTCGCAAACTAATACTAATAGGTAAGGGGTTTTTGGATAATAGGACACTAGGCTCTAAGGTTGTTTTGCAAAAAGCCAGGTTTATCTCTACTAAGTTCCAAAGCTAGTCACAATTTTATAACTCCTAAGTGGGATCTTGTAATTCAGGTCACAACTCTGTTGTGGTTAAGTCAAAGTCTCAACTCATTTCACAAGTCATTTTGAAAAGTCTGACGGGGGAAAAGTATGGCCACTCCAACTGTCCATAACCGCGGACGCGGCTATTCGAATAGTTTGACACTCTGGAGAGATTGTACACTTTCACCACAACATTCGATACATCCGTCAGGAACAAATCCTGAATTCACCATACTCAGTATGCGGATAATCAATCCTAACTTTTCAATTACACGCCCTAGTATAAGCACCTCTCCTGTGAGTTTGGCCTCCCAACCATGACCACTGTCATCTTGGGTACTGCACAGGTGGACAATCAGTTTTATAAAGGGCTAAGGCTCATGCCTCAACATTTTCATCACCAAAATCATCAAGTGTTTGGAAAGACATGTCCAAAACATTTCAATAGAATGATCCATCATTCCAAGGTTTTCATAACCATTTTTCCACCAAGTATTCCCATCTAAAGTTGATCAAGTTTTATGCTTAGCACTAGCATCTACAGGTGGGGGTAGTACTGATGAGGGGTGGTAACTAGTGGAGTTTTACTAAGTTCAATCTCATGTCTTAGGCTGAGATCAAGGTTTCTATCTTAGGCCAAATTTTATGCTCTTTATGCAACCTTTAGCACAACTGTCTAGTATCTACCAAACTCTTAGGTAGACTCTAAGTAAGCTTTGATAAAGAAATAAAGTAAGAAACTTGCACATAAAACTAGGATTGGTTTATCAAATGGGTAATCTTGCAAGGGGTAGCTTGCATAGGTAGGGTATCAGCTTGCACAATCACTAGTAGTATTTGGCTTGCTAAAGTAGAGTGTCTTGCAAGTTTTAGCTTGCCTTGTGCAGAGCAGTGGTTGAAGTTCTCCTCGGCTTCCTCTTCGTAGTATCCTCCTTCCTCCTCGTATCCTTGGTCGGTACTAGCGTCTATGAATAAATACGAGGTACACAATCACCAAACAATACTTAACTACTTGCAATCATCACACACAAGGGTCCTATAGATGATCTAGCATCATCTCTAACATTACAAGGTTAAGGCTTGGTTTAAATATTTTTATTTTTAGAAAAGTAATTTCTACTCATTGAAAAACTACTTAAGATTTAATATTCTCCAAACTAAACATGGGATCATGTTGACACCTGTCATCACCACATATTGTAGTCCATGGGAATGTGATTTAAAGTGGTGTCACAATTTAATAAGGTTTTACCCTTTTATTTTAATTAATTAATGTGTCTAGAAATGCTTATGAAGCATTCTTTTATTCCTTGAACATTATTTCTGCAAGTAAACCTATATATTTTTATATATTCTGAAAGGTATGGTTAAATGTGATTTTTGAGAGTTGGAAACAACTCAAAAGCTTTTATGGTTTAAATTTGAAAAATGTTTGAATGCAGAAAAGCTTCTGCCTTGTTATTTTTACTATGGGTGATCTACAGATCCAAATGACTTGAATCCAACGGGCTTGGATTAAGCATTCATAGACCTTTCCAACAAAATTGGTTTCATTCAAATTGGTGCACTGAATCGATCTGGGTTGATTTTTGAAGTTGGGTACAGAAGTGTGTTTGAATTTAAAAAGAAAAGGTTTAATTTGAAATGTTGGGCTGCGCGGGAAATGTTACTGGGCCGGCCTGCTAAGCGCAGTGATCCCGCGGGCTGCTTAAGTGGGTGTCCTCACTCGTCAGTGACACGGGGCTGGGCGAAGCGGTATGGGGCAACGTGGATCGTTCGATCTAGTTCTAATCCAACGGCTGTGGGTCATCATCGACGCGAGACAGCTCTGGCGAGAATGAAACCTAGCGCGGCCAGTGGGGGGGTGCTGGGGGCTCACCGGGGTACGGGCGAGGGTCAGCGAGGCGGGCGAACGACGAAGTCGACGACGGCGAACCTCCTGGTACCGGTGGCTTCTCCTGGGGCGGCTCCAATCGCTGGCTCCTTTCTTCTCCAGAGGCGGCGGGCTCCGGTGAAATTCCGGCGAGGTGGTGCTCGCCTTCCTCTAAGAATGGTGTGGCACGGTCAGTGAGGAGAGGGGAGTGAGATGGTGTGAAGAAATCGTGCGGGGGTGGCCTCTATTTATAGTCGAGCGAGGGGACCGTCGGGGCGCACGGTGAGCTCGTCGGGGGCGACGTTACAGGCGGCTAATGGCATGGGCAAGGGTAGGGGACGGTGCTGTGTCTCCTGGTGATGCTCAACGACATGGTCGCGAGGCATGGGGCGATGTGGTTTGGTCTGGAATGGGCGGTGCTCTGCGCGGCAGAGGCGGCGTCTTCGTCGACGGGCGGTGGCTGTATGGCACGGGGCGGCAAACGAGGATGTCTGGCGGTCTCCTGGGTCGGTGGTGATTGCGTGTGCACGCGGTGAGGGCGGCGCGCGGTCTGTGGATGCTGGTCGAGGGTGGCGCTCTGGCGCACGCTCGACATGGTCTGGGCGCGGCTTGTGCGCGTGGTCCAGGGCTTGGCAACGCTCGCGGCTGGGACAGGGAGTGGCGGTGGACGGTGGGCTGCCTCCTAGACAAGGTTGGCACGGCTAGTTCTTCCTCTAGCCTGCTGTCGACTATGGGGTGGCATTGAGGTGCTCGGTTGTTCACCATTAATGGCAATGGCAAGCTCACAGGGGTGCTAGTGTTGGGCTAATCTTTCTAGATGATCTACTGGGCCGTGTGTGAGCTAAATAGGGAACAAGTTAGGCAAGAATCACTGCACACTATAGTGTTTGATGTTTTGTTTGATTTGTGTCTGCAACCTGTTTGATGAAATGGACGCATGAAATCAAGTTTTGAATTTTGAAATGATTTTTCGTGGGTTTGCTAGATTGGTTCTGGTGAGTCTGCAGATGCTTGGGTTTTGAAAGTTGAGCTTGTTTGAGTGGTTTTTGAAAAAGTGGGATCTTCCCATATGAAGAAGATTCAATTTTGAATTGTCATTTAAACTATGCATTTGAAAGTTTCTGGATGATCACAAAGTGGGCCTTGATACTTTGTTATGAGTACATTCAAGGGGTGCAAAGATCCAGAAAAGTTTCTGTTAGGTTTTGAAAGTTTGAGACAGCCAAAGTAGGCATGGGAGTTAAATTGGTCAAAATGACCATTCACTTAATATATTTGTTTTGATTTACTTGTCTTTAGGAAAAGTGTGGGAAATGTTTTAGATGATGTTCATTTCACCTAAGAAACATTTTACAAGCAATGGATCACACAGACAAGGTGGTTTTTAAAGAAATTCAAAATCCATGCATTCATGGGTTTACTTAGAAAAGTTTTTGTTAGCCCTAATCTTGCTGATTAGTGTTTGATGATCTAAGTTTGGTATTTTTGGGATGTTACAAGGACCATGAATCCCCTTAACCCTAGCTTGAGTCATATTTAATTTCTGGGGGCCACAAAGTAGTTTGGGGCTTTATTACTATCCTGTACTTACGCCATGCTTTACTGCTTTATTTACTATTGCGCGTGGAGCGCCTGTACTGTTTAGGTAAGTGGAATGTTTCCGCGGTATCGACAAGCCCAGTCACACTTTCGGGTTCCCAGTCGTTTACAGCCATTGACACAAACCTCTGGGTCCGTCTCAGAGCCGGCCAACTTCGTCGCGGGTTGCTTAGTGGGGTGGCCCCCTAAAATCAGATATGAATCTTGTGAATGTTCCATCGTGATGTCTCGTTGGGTTTTCATTTGGTTTTTTTCCAAGGTTTATCGTTTGTGGGTTGCTATTTGTGCCCCCCTGCAGGGTAAAACTTTATGAAAGCCGTGTCTGCGTTATGGATGACTTGGAGCATAGTATCTCGATCATAGACAACTATAACTAAAGTAGTGCTATAAATTTGACTTTATAATGACCAGTAATCAGCTTCACTACAACGGAATGGCAAATAAAAGTACCAACAACTACAGGATTTGGGTTCTCACCTATTACAATTGTATCTGACTAGTAAGTATCCCAACTACAACGGAATGGTTAACTAAAAGTGCCCATTGCTTATTACATCAGGATGACTCATGCTATCTATATCTGACTAGTAATTGCCGCAACTATAATGGAATGGATAAAACTGCCAACTGTGTGAGTTTCCTTGGTATGACTTCCTCGTTTGGTCTCGAGGGGGAATACCAGGATGGGTATGCTTGGTGATAGTTTCAGGTTGGATCCGAATATGTCTTTCTTATCCCTATCTGATAGCCGCCAGTTGTATTGAGTCTCTATAGGTTGTTTAGTGCATGTTGCGCTGCCGCTTCAGTCCACCATACCTATGTAGGAGAGGACCGCCGAATTCTAGTCTCGCCATGTACTAGCCTCAGTACTGACCGCTATCTTTTTCCTTTGCCCTTTGTTGGCACACCTTTTGCTTAAGCAGGTTTTGAGATCGACGTCGTTAGCAGGGTTACCCTTCCGGCTTTGCCTGGGCAGGGTTATGGACGCCATTGGTTATTCTTTAGGGCTCTTAGCTCAATTTGCATCTTGTCCGTACTCGGATGTTGTATTGTTTTAAAGGTGATTTGGATATTTGTATTGTATATATGTATTCTTGACTCTTTGAGTCATTGTTGTATATATCTGTTTTGTGGGTTCCATCGTGGACTATTGTGTAATGGTATTACTTCGTTTTCCACCCGCACGAAAGTGCCTGGTGGACACCTTTGAATCGTTTCTATGTGGGTTTGGCGGGAATCACTGAAACTTGTATAGGGTCGATCCGAGGGTGTTACAGAGTGGTATCAGAGCTCAGCAGTTACGATACCCCACTGGTCTAGCCTATAGGATAACCTAGTTAACGGACGTTGTAGATTGTCAAAACTATTTTGGAAAATCGGTTGGATAGATCTGATTAGGTCTGCTTTTACTCCTTACCCTTCTGCTATTCTCCTCTTACCTCGACGTGTTTTGAATCTACTCTCTTATCCTTGCGTCGAGTCCAGGAATTCTCGTGGTTGGGTTTCCGTCGTGCCTTCAGGGATTCGCTTCCTTCCTCTTGTAACGGTGTTGCTACATCCGATCTTCATGTTATCTGATGGATCTTTCACCTGTTGTACCTTTCAGTGGAACGAAAATTCACTAATTTTTTCTTTGTATCTTACGGTGTTTTTCAACGCGACGACTTCATCTGCTCCATATCTGATGAAGAGCCTGCATCGCTCCTTTGTTTTCTAAACATCGCTTGTTGATATCTTTAGTCTGAATTCTGAGAGTTGGTTGCATAAATCTCCTATTCATGTGTAGAGTAATGCTTTGGGTGCGCGATGGACTGATCACCATCCGACTACTCTGATCATTCGCTCTTGTACATTGAATCGGTTGATCATGCAATTATACTCATTCTGTGGAAGTTAGAGGTGGCCTTATCTTTTGAGACCTCGACCTTCATATTTGTTTCTCCGGAGTGTTCTCTTGATGAATGGGAGCATCGACCCTTGTTGGTGGTGTCGACGATTTCAAGACGGAGAAAGAATCTTTGTTAGTGGTGTCGCGAAGATCTACACAAAGAGAGAAGGTTCAGATCGTCGGCCTTATTCGTCGTACCATGAGGCGTATCTCGAGGGAGAGATCCATTGTTAGTGGTGTCGAATTGTAGCACCCTAGGGTAAAACCACTACTAGATAATCACGTGTTATTTTATTTGTGCATCATCATGCATCTTTTTTCCTGAAACTATTTTCGAAAAGCCCCATTTTTGTTTTCTACAAATACCCCTATATTTATTCAAATGCGAAACCCCGAACCTTTCCGGATATTTTGTTTATCTAACACTATTTGCAAAATATTTAAAAAAATAAAACTAAATATTAATATAATTTTTTTATAAAACCTGTGGGGGAGGCAGCCCGGCCTAAAACCCAGGCCACCTACTACCCCAATCGGCCCAGTCCAATCCTACCTAGTCCAAACCCCGAAACGCTAACCCTAGACACCTACCCACCCCACATCCCTCCCATCTGCCACTCACCTAACCAAATCCCCCAGCGACCCCGACTTAGCTGCTCGCGTCGCACCCCACACACACACGTCAGTACCCAACCCACACCACACAACGTTCCCGGCCCCACCCTGGCTCGCTCGCCACGAACCCCACCCCCGCTCTCCTCGCTCCCCCCCGTGGCCCCACCATTCCCACCTCTCCTCTCTCTCTCGCAAATTCCACCAACCCCCGGCCCTGCACCCCATCGCCCTACACGCAATCCCATGGCCGGTGCCGCCAGCGCAAGCCCGCAGCTCCACACCGAGCACCACTGGGGGCCCCTCTCCCTTCGTCATTGGTCACCTCTATGCCCTCTCCTCCTCGACCGACAGCACCTGCCTGTGGCCCCTGCGTCGTCCCGCTCCTTGCCTCTCTCTCCCTCAATCTCGCGTTCCCCGCTGCCTCTGCTCGCCTCGTCCCCGTCCTCGGTGACCCAAGCTCCTCCCTGCCGCCGCCGTGACCGCCCTCTCCCTACAGGTCTCCGCCCCGCAGAGCCGCTCTCCACCAAGCCCGCCACCTCTACCTCATGCAAGCTCCGTCGGGGATTCCCTCCGTCTCCGGCTAACACGCCCGCGGCCATCGTTGTCTGGTCAACCCGCCGCCCGTTCTTGAGCCCGTGCACGTCGGCTCTGCTTCCCTGCAGCGTCGGGCGCCTCCTCGTCCGTGTCGCCAGGCTCGGTCGTGCCTTCTGCAGCAATCATTGCCATCAGGAAACCCGTTTTCCTTTGTAATGTGTGGTTTTGTTGCTCCTATCCTGTTGGATCGTTTCAGTGTCTGCTCAGTTTGACTGCGTGAACAGCATGCTAGATTGATAGCAAGTTGTACCAGGACCATGTCAAGACCTCCACCGGTTCGGTGTCATGCCATGGATGCCGACAAGATCTCCTTCACGGACCCAAGTCTGATTCCGCCGAGCCCGAAATTCGTCGAAACCCCGAACCAAGATTGTCCGAACACCTCTAATGTGTGACCCTTTTTCCGAGACGTCTCCTATTTTATAATATATATGACATCTATTTGTTTCATATTAAATTGACATGTTTGCATACATATTGTGGTTTGGGGGCAATATGCCGATTCACCTCATGATCGAATATGGAGGCCATATGCGGCGAATCTAGAGTAATACTGGCCCCAATTAAATTTGTGTAGCAAACCGGTGACATATTTTGCCTTGTTAATACAACATTTAAATTTTCGGGTAGCTAAACAAGAAGAACCTATTAAGTAATTGTTGGGACCCCGGTTTCCGCTTAATATTTCCTAATTGTATCGCACCTTTTCCATGTCATACATCATACATGCTTCATGCCCGATCTTTTGCCGTAGTATTAAATAGTGCATCCCATGTTTCTTCTAGTGCTTTAGTTCTTCATAGATTAGGCCGATGAGTTGATGCGAGAGTTGAACCGATCTTCGGATGAAACTTCGGCAATGTTTTTCAGGCGAGCATTCTCCCCCTTTCTACCTATTTTACATTTCTAGTTTTTACTTCTTCCTGTTGATCTATTGCTATCTGTGTTGTGATGCTATAGATTCCGTACCCCGTTATACTTCTTGCAGCCCTTATATTGCAATGGACACATCCTATTACCTGTTGTTTGGTAGATAGTCGGCCTTGTGAGTCGTAGTTGCTTGCGCAGGTGATGCGTCGCGCCGTAGATCTTCCACAGTTGTTGGAGTAATGCCTCATGCTTAATGTTGGATATGATCATGGCTTTAATTATAGTTTAATAACTAAAATTGAAAGTAGGTAAATAATGCAGAGGCACAATTGGGCAATAGATGTTATTTGGCTTTTAACCTTGCACTTGTGTCCCGTAGGACCACTAGTACTTGATACCTGTTCTTTGAATATTCGCACTATCCGCATGTGGGACCATGAATCCCCTTAACCCTAGCTTGAGTCATATTTAATTTCTAGGGTCCACAAAGTAGTTTGGGGATTTATTACTATCATGTACTTATGCCATGCTTTACTGCTTTATTTACTATTACACGTGGAGCGCCTGTACTGTTTAGGTAAGTGGAATGTTTCCGAGGTATCGATAAGCCCAGTCACACTTTCGGGTTTCCAGACGTTTACAGCCATTGACACAAACCTCTGGGTCTGTCGCAGAGCCGGCCAACTTCGTCATGGGTTGCTTAGTGGGGTGGCCCCCCGAAATCAAATATGAATCTTTCGAATGTTCTGTCGTGATGCCTCATTGGGTTTTCATTTGGTATTTTTTGGAGGTTGATCGTGCGTGTGTTGCTATTTGTGTCCCCCTACAGGGTAAAACTTTCTGAAAGTCGTGTCCGCGGTTATGGACGACTTGGAGCACAGTATCTCGATCATAGACAACTATAACTAAAGTAGTGCTATAAATTTTACTTTATAATGACTAGTAATCAGCTTCACTACAACGGAATGGCTAAAAAAAAGTACCAACAACTGCTGGATTTGGGTTCTCACCTGTTACAATTGTATCTGACTAGTAAGTATCCCAACTACAACAGAATGATTAACTAAAAGTGCCCACTGCTTATTACATCAGGATGACTCATGCTATCTGTATCTGACTAGTAATTGCTGCAACTATAATGGAATGGATAAAACTGCCAACCGTGTGATTTTCCTCGGTACGACTTCCTCGTTTGGTCTCGAGGGGGAATACCAGGATGGGTATGCTTGGTGATAGTTTCATGTTGGATCCGAATAGGTCTTTCTTATCCCTATCTAATAGCCGCCAGTTGTATTGAGTCTATAGGTTGTTCAGTGCATGTTGTGTTGCCTCTTCAGTCCACCATACCTATGTAGGCGAGGACCGCCGAATTCTACTCTCGCCATGTACTGGCCTCAGTACTGACCGCTCTCTTTTTCCTTTTCCCTTTGTCGGCACCCCTTTTGCTTAAGAAGGTTTTGAGATCAACGTCGTTAGTAGGGTTACCCTTTCGGCTTGGCCTGGGCAGGGTTATGGATGCCATTGGTTATTCTTCAAGGCTCTTAGCTCAATTTGCATCTTGCCCATAGTCGGACATTGTATTGTTTTAAAGGTGATTTGGATATTTGTATTCTATATCTGTATTATTGACTCTTTGAGTCATTGTTGTATATATCTGTTCTGTGGGTTCCATCATGGACTATTGTGTAATGGTATTACTTCATTTTCCACACGCACGAAAGTGCCTGGTGGACACCTTTGAATCGTTTCTATGCGGGTTTGGCGAGAATCGCTGAAACTTGTATAGGGCTGATCCGAGGGTGTTACAGACAACATATTTTGTCCTGCCAGCCCGTTGCAGCGGGGCCTCAAGGGAACTACTGGCAATTAAGGTACTCCTTTTAATAGAGCACCAGAGCAAAGCACTAACACTCCGTGAACACATGTGACCCTCACATCATAGCCATCCCCTCTGGTTGTCCCAATTTTTGTCACTTCTGGGCCTTTGGATCCGGACCATGATATGTGTACACAACTTGCAGATAAGATCAGAAACAATACTATCATCATGAATCAATAATAAGTTCAGATGTGAGATCATGGCACTCGGGCCCTAGTGACAAGCATTAAGCACAACAAGTTGCAACAAAGTCAAATAGCACTAATAGAGATACTAGGCACCATGCCTTAACAATCTTATTCGATTACATGATAGAACTCATCCAATCCCTACCATCCCCATAACCAACAGCGGGGGATTACTCACTCATGGATGAAAGAAACATGTATGGTTGATGGAGAGGCGTTTGTGATAACGATGGTGACGATCCTCTCCAAATTCCCCGTCCAGGCAGGGTGCTAGAACGGAATTTCTGGTTCCGAATAGCGGTTTCTGGTGGTGGCGGCGCGTCGGAACTCTTTCTGAAAAAACATCAAACCCTCCTGAGTTTTTAGGTCAAGAGGCAACTTATAGGCGAAGAGGGAGGCCGAGGGGGTGCCTAAGGAGACCACACCCCCTCCAGGCGCGACCAGGCCTGGCCCGCGCGGCTGGGGGTGTGGACCCCCCAGGGCCCCACTCCATCTCGTATTCTGGCTCCATGGGTCTTCTAGTGAAATAGGATTTTTGGCATATTTTCCAGGATTTTTTTGATAGTTGATTTTCTGCAAAAAAACTAGACACCAAGGTAATTCTGCTGAAAACAACATCAGTCCATGTTAGTTGTATACAAATCACACAAGTTCAGAGGAGAAACATTAACAAAAGTGTTCGGGAAAGTAGATACGTTTTGGACATATCAATCCTTAATCTTGGCGGGATTGACAGCAATTCCTCCTCCCGACACAATATGACCAAGGAATCCTACTTCCTTTAACCAGAAGTCATATTTGCTAAACTTGGCATACAACTGATGCTCTCTAAGGGTTTCAAGGATGGTCCTCACGTGTAGCTCATGGCCCTCTTCTGATTTGGAATAGATCAGAATGTCGTCAATAAAAACAACAACAAACTTATCCAGAAAGTTCATAAAAATCTTATTCATGAGGTTCATGAAATAAGAGGGGGCATTGGTTAATCCAAAACACATGAGAGTGTACTCATACAATCCATATATGGTGGTGAAGGTAGTCTTTGGAATATCCGTTGCGCGAATCTTGAGTTGATGATAACCAGTTCTAAGATCAATCTTAGAAAACACTTTGGCACCCGTCAACTGGTCAAACAGATCTTCTACATTCGTAAGTGGGTACTTGTTCTTAATGGTGACATCATTCAGCTTTCGATAATCCGTGCACAAACGGTTACCTCCATCTTTCGTATCCACAAACAAAACGGGTGATATCCATGGCGACGCACTTGGTTGAATCGGACATGTCTCCAGCATAGCATCCAGTTGCTTCTTTAGCTCCACTAATTCAGATGGGTCATACTATAAGGTCTCTGAGCTATGGGTCAAGTTCCAGGGATTAGTTCAATGATAAACTCGATATCCCGATCTGGGGGCATACCGGTCAATTCATTTGGGAATATGTCGGGGTATTCACAGACTACTCTGACTTGGTCAATGGTTGGTTGGGATAGACTCTTGTTGCACTTGAATTGACGGGGAAAAGTCTCAGATACATGCTCTACTGATACTCCAGTGGTACTAGTCATGGTTATGGCTTTCTTGGCACAGTCGATTAATCCTTTATGTTTTGACATCCAATCCATTCCTAGTACTACTTCCAAACCTTTGGTTCCAAGTACTATTAGATTTCATAAAAATCTATTCCATGGATTATGATAGGTACGGCCTTCCAAATTTGTCTAGCTTTGGTGGTTGAACCAGGTATTTGAACTATCATAACATGCTTCAATTTTGTTGGTTGAATCTTACTAGTGCATGCAAATTCTTCTGTAACAAACGAGTACGATGCTCCAGAATCAAACAACACTCTTGCAAGTACTGAGTTAATAGAAAACATACCCAGCACGACATCTGGCGCTTCCTGGGCTTCTTCAACATTCATGTGAAACAGACGGCCGTTGCGGTTGAGCGAGTTCCCTGGGGCAAATCTCCTTCCAGGCTGAACACGGTGTTGCTGCTGAGCTGGTGCATTCACATTGGTGGCTGCTGCCAGCTTCTTGGGGCACTCGTTGGAGTAGTGACCCCTGACTCCGCATTTAAAACAAGTAATCAGAGACTTGTCTTTTCCTGCAACAGGTATGGCATTGCTTCTAGTCATTGGGGCAATATTATTGTTGTTGGGGTTGTTGTTGTTGTTGGACATGGGCGGTGCACGGTTGAAATTGTTGGAGTTGCCAAGGTTGTTGTTGTGATTTCCTCCGGGCTTTGGGTTTCCTCCTCCACGGTTGGGATAGTTCGGACGGGACATAGGGGGTCTATTGTTTCTCGGGGCAATTCCAGAAGACCGGTTGGGGCGATACTTCGGGGTATGGTGGGATCCTGGTTGATGCATGATTCGACGCTTGCGGTTCCCATTGGCTTGGTTGATCTTGCCTTCCATCTAGATTGCAGGAATGTTGACCAGCAATGTCTGCATCTCATCATGCAGACCATTCAAGAATCTCTCCTTCTTCTTGGCTTCAGTACTAATCTATCAGGGGCATACCTAGACAGAGACATAAATCTGTCACGATACTCTATCACAGTCATCCTTCCCTGCTTTAGCTCCTTGAATTCATCCCTCATCCACAGAATCAAACCTGGTGGCACATGGGTTCGGCTGAACTTGAGTTTGAATTCATCCCAAATCATCATCTATCCTCCATTCATGGTGCGAATGCTATTACACCAAGCTCTTGCATCACCTGCCAGATAATGGGTGGCAAACAGTACTTTCTCATTGGCTTCCACTCCTGTGATTTATAAGTTGTTCTCCATGGTCTGCAACCAGTCATCAGCATCTAATGGCTCTTCAGACTTACTAAATATGGGGGGATTGGTGTTTTGAAAGTTCTTGAGCTTGGATTCATGGTTGTCCTGGTTTCCATGGCCTTGATTATTATTGGCCATCTGGGCTATCTGTTGAAGGGTGGCTAAATTAGCTTGACGTTCAGCTCTTCCAGCTTCACGGTCACCAACCAACATTTGCAAGATTTGCAGCATTGGGTCCTGAGATGAGCTGCTCCCTCCGCGAGGCATCTGAAGATTGAGATAGATCATGATACAAGAGGAAATTTTCTAAGGTTCATGTATTTGTGTTTGAAAAGCTTTTAAACTTTGAGTTTGACTCTGGTTTTGCCAACTAGCAACTTTATTTTCATTCATTCATAGAACCCAATACAAACACACACCACACTAAGGTAACATATGGCTTTAGGAACCTTTCTATGAAGCTACGATACAGTGGGACCGGATACAACTCACACCTATGATAGTGCTCAAGTGCTACTACTCGTCAGAACCGGTGGCTTCGTCATCATCAATGAAGGCGGAATCATCATCATCAGTGTGGAAGTCCATGTCTTGGTCCTCCGGGTAGTCATCATCATCGCCGATGTAGGAGTAGGGATCTCCACGGATATCTTCACCTTCGTTCTCCCTCTCCTCAAGCTGCATGTCCCGCTCATGGATGGTCTCCTTGAAGTCTGACTCTTTGTGATGAAGGAGGGCAATGATGCGATCCTTCTTGTCATGCAGACGGCGAAGTGACTTGCACTCCTTCACTAGGATGGCGAGGGTCTGGTCCTTCTTGACTGCAATGGCATAGTTGTTGTTGGCGTAGGCACGAGCGTTGTCCAAGTCCTTCTGCCTGTCATACAGCATGAAGTCGAGATGATCCACCTGATGCTTCAGCTCTGGATGGCCTGGTACCTCCAATCGTTGTCCCATAGCATCACGCATTGCGTAGTACTCAAAGTGAGTGCCCTTGATCTGGTCGATGCTTTGCCCACACAGACGGGTAAGAGCCTGATACATAGCCCTGGTGAGTCTGTCTAGCCAGTTGTTCTCCCTCAAGCTGGATTGGATCCCCTCTGAGGTGGATGCCTCCATCTTGCCTCTGAGATTGGCAATGATCAGCCATTGTAGTTCTCCTCCTTGTTGATCATTGAGCTGTGCTCCGAAGAACTTGGGGTGCGGGCGCTCAAGAAGTTCCGAGAGTTGGCTTAAATCACGCTCGAAGATGAGCTCTCCTCAGTTGCCCAACTGGTAGAACTTGCTATACTTGACTTCCATCTATAAGAATATAGGATGAGTAAGTTAGTGAGGTGATCAAGTGTGTAAAATTTTATGTAGGATTGCAAGAATTTTTGAGGACCATGAATTTTCTTGAAAGAATAGGTTTTCATAAATACTCATTTTTCCATTTTGAAACTAAGTTTTTGATTCAAGTGTCCATTCTAACTAGGGTCTCCTATGGTCAGGATGGCTCTGATACCAACTTGTCAACACCCGGATTTTTAATCCCAGATGCCTGTTATGCCATACATCGCAATCCCAGTATTACCATTTTTGCGAGACATAACAGATTGGTACCATAGTTCATCATTCAATCCAAACCAAAATAAAGGTCTTACAAATAAAGGATCTCATGATCCAGTCTTAATACAATCAACGCAGCGGAATATATAATAACGGTAGCATGGTCGAAGATCCATCTTCAGGGTCACAGGCAATGCTGACAATGGGAGATGATCCTAGTTGTCATAGACTTCCTACTGTCCATCATCCTGGTAGTCCTCCTCATAGTATGGCCACGGGAATAGCCAGGGACAAAGCCATGAGTACTCTTTAAGTACTCGCAAACTATCACTAACAAGTAAAGTAGTTCGAGTAGGAATCCTAAGATCTAGGTTTATTTGCAAAAAGCGAGGTTAATCTCTAACTGAGTTTAGAAGTAAAGAAAACTAGTTTAATGTTTTACAACACCTAAGTGGGAACTTAGTTTTCATGTTCACAACCCTGTTGTGGTCAAGTCAAAGTCATAGTTCATTTCACATGTCATTTTGAAAACATCTAACGATAGAACAACATGGCCACACCAACTATCCAAGACCGCGAATGCGACTATTCGAATAGTTTGACACTCTGCAGAGGTGGTACACTTTCACCACAACATTCGATACATCTGTCAGGAACAATCCTGAATCATCATACTTAGTATGCGGATAATCAATCCTAACCTTTCAATTACACACCCTAGTATAGGCACCTCCCCTATGAGTTTGGCCTCCCAACCATGACCATCTGTCATCTTGGGAACTGCACAGGTGGACATTCATCATGAGGTAGCCTCAGCTCAAACATCTTCCGCAAGGGAACCCATACTAAGATATATAAACTTCTAGTCAAGCCCTACCCAAATTCGAGTATTGTGGTTGTATGGTAGAATTGGAATGGTATCGCATCCGAACCCAACCATCAGCTTTTATAAAGGGCTAAGGCTCATGCCTCAACATTTTCATCATCAAATCATCTTGTTTTCATAACACATGTCAAAACATTTCAATAGAATGAATCTTCATTCCAAGGTTTTCATAATCATTTTCACCAAGTATTCCCATCTAAAGTGATCAACTTTTATGCTTAGCACTAGCCACTAAAGTTGAGGGTAATCACTAGTGAGGGTGCTAATCAGGTGTGACTATCCAAATCTAGTATGATGCCTTAGTATGACATCTAGTTCTAACTACTTAGGCCTAGTTTTATGCTCTTTATGCTATCTCTTCTATCTTTCCAATACTCACAAAGCACTAACTAAAAGTAATAAATAACTTTGGTAAAAATAAAAGAATAAAGCTTGGAAGTAAAACTGGGATTTGGTATAATCAAGGTTGCATAACCAAAGCATGCCTAATGCATCTTGCATAGGTTATCTAGCTTGCATAGTTAAGAAATTTGCAAGTGTTATCTTGCATAGGTAACATGCAAGTGGTAGCTTGCTAGGATGGCTTGCCTTGATTGGTGCAGTGGTTGAAGTTTTCTTCTTCTTCGTAGTACTCCTCCTCGTAGCCTTGGTTGGTACTAGCGTCTATAAATAAATATGAAGTACACAATTACCAAACAATACTTAACTACTTCTATTTGGCACACAAAGGTTCACACTAGATGATCTAGCATCATCACAATCATCACATAAAATAAAGACCTAGTCTTATTTATTTTATTTTAGAAAAGTAATTTCTACTCATTGAAAACTACTTAAGATTTAATATTCTCCAATTAAAATATGGGATCATGTTGACACATGTCATCACCACATATTATAATACTTGGGAATGTTATTTTAAAGTGGTAGTCATATTTTATAAATTTTAAAATTACTATTTTAAATAATTAAAGTGACTAGAAATTCCTATATAGCATTCTTTTAGTACTAGTCCAAGATTACTGCATGTAAACCTAAATATTTTTACATATTCAGAAAGATCTTATCAAATGTGATTTTTGAGAGTTGGAATCAACTCAAAAGCATTAATGGTTTATTTTTGAAAAATGATTGAATGTGAAAAAGTCTCTGTCTTATTATTTTTACTATAGGTGATCTATAATTTCAAATGGTTTGAATCCAACGGGATTGGATTGATAATTTCAGTACCTTTCTAGAAAAATTGGAATCATGCAATTTGGTTCAGTACATCTCCTTGAATTGATTTTTGAATCTACTGACAGAATAGGGTTTTAAATAAAATGGAAAATATCTATTTGAATCTCTAGGCTGAGCGCGGGAATGATACTAGGCCGGCCTAGCTGCACAGCATGCACGCAATGGGCTGCTAACAGGCGAGTCCAAGCGTCAGCGGCTCTATCCAAACGAAGCGGTATGTTTCAATCTAGGTCGTGTGATTAGACTAGGATCTACGGCTGTGGTGTGTTGTCTCCGTCGAACAGCTCTCGCGAGACCAAACCCTAACGACGATGGTGGGGGTACGCGGTGTCTTACCAGGGCTCCATCTATGGCCAGCGATGGGGTTGAACGACATTGTCGATGATGGTGGTTCGAACGGTGGTCGTGGCAGCTCCTGGGGTGGCTCCAATCAATAGCTCCTCTCCTCCTCTGCACCGGCGGACTCCGGTGAAATTCCGGCGGGCTGATACGTCGGAAATGTATCCATAATTTTTGATGTTCCATGCTTGTTTAGTACCTACTTTGCTTTGCTTTGTCTATATTTTGACGTGTTTTTATATCTTTTCTGGAACTAACCTATTAACAAGTTGCCACAGTGCCAGTTGCCTGTTTTCTTCTGTTTTTGGTTCCAGAAAGGCAGAAAATCAATATTCTCGAAATTGGACAGGACAAAATCCAAAGTCAATATTTTACCGTGGGCAACACGAAGCCCGAAGACGAGACGGAGGGGCGCCATAGGGCGGCCAAACCCCCTAGGCGCGGGTGGGCCTAGCCCGCGCCTGGGCAGGGTGTGGCCCCCTGCCTCTCCTCTTCGCCTATAAGAAGCCCCCGATGCAGAAACCCTAGGCACCCGATCAAAACTCCACGAAACCTTATATAGACGCCACCACCATCGTCCCTAGATTGGGGGGATCTGAAATTCTTCACGGCACCATGCCGGAGGGGAGATCATCCCGGAGGCCTTCTTCTCCGGTATGAAGCGTGAGTAGTTCCTCCTTGGACTACGGATCCATGTAGTAGCTAGATGGTTGTATCTCCTCCTTGTGTATAGATCTTGTGGGCTTCGTTTATGATCAAGACCTAATCTATTTGTAATCATGCATGTTGTGTTTGTGGGGATCCGATGGATATTGAGATTACTATGTCAGATTGATTAATGGTTTTGTCTATTTGATACTATCATGTGAGTGTTGTTTGTGATCTTGCATGCTCTCCGTTGTTAGTAGCTATCTTGGCCAAGTAGTTGCTAGTGACTCCAAGAGGGAGTATTTATGCTCGATAGTGGGTTCATGCCTCTAGTTTCCAAGGGAAGTGACAGAAATCTCTTCAGTTGTAGATGTGCTGCTGCCACTAGGGAGAAAACAACGGTCTCTTGTTCATGGAACAAGTGGATTGTTTAACTTACACACTTTGCTTAAAGCAGTTGTCTGTTGCTTGCAACTTAATACTGGAGGGGGTACGGATGATAACCTGAAGGTGGACTTCTAGTCATATATGCAGTTGGATGAAGGTATATGTATATTGTTGTATTGCCCAATCGAATCTCATAGGATCTTTTTGTCTGGTATTGCATTGTTATTCCTTGCTCAGTTCCTATCAATTGCCCTGCTGTAATTTGTTTACCCTTCATGCCATGTTGTTTATCTAAGGAGAGCACCTCTAGTGAACTATGGACCCCGGTCCAACCTTTACCATTGATACATCTTCCACTGTTTACTTGCTGCAAACCATTCATCACCTTCCACACCATATAATTAATCCTTTGTTACAGCAAACCGGTGATCTTGACAACCTCACTGATTCGTTGGGGCAAAGTGTTGAGTTTGTGTTGTGCAGGTTTCCATGTTGTTTGCAACACCTTTGAGATGTTTCCTTCCTCCTTCTGGTTCGATAACCTTAGTCTCTACTGAGGGAAACTTGTCGTTGTTCTCATCACACCTTGCTCTTGGGGTTTCCAACGAAGCGTCCCACGTCAATACTAGGTGCACGCATCAAAGATTTCTGGTGTCGTTGCTGAGGAGGCTAAGGAGGTCTTCACAAGGGGAGGCCTCCTAAACATTTCTCTTAACTTTGTTTTTAGATTGCTTAGTTTCTTTTGCTTGGTTTTGTTTGCCTCTTTTTATCAAAAACTCAAAAAAATAGTTTAGTTTGGTTTGCTTTCTCTTATCAAAAACACAAAAAAATTAGTTCCTACCCTAGTTTCTACCATGTCTAGTTTTGGTCCTATCTCTCTGACACCTATGGTAGAGATCTTTGCTTCCAATTAAAAAGGTGAAGAGAGTTTCAAAGAAGCTTGGTCTAGAATCTCTGCTTTGCAAAGGGAAACTGAGCCTAAGATGAGTGTTATCTTGGTTATCAATAGTTTCTACCACGGTATTGCTCTTTATTATAGATATGCTTTAGATGTTGTGGCTGGGAGAGATATTTTCAATGTACTTAGGATGAAGCTTCTAATGCCATAAAGAAATTGATTATAATTTATAATACACCTGGCAAGTCTGATTCCTCTTTCATAAATATTTTTGCTAGCACTAGTACAAAAAGGGTCTTCGGTTCGGTCCAGAGTCTAACACTAGTCCCGATTTGTTACGGGACGGGACTAGTATGAGCAATAGACCCGGTTCGTACCATTTTTGGTGGCTAGGAGCCCGAGGAAACTCTAGTCCCGGGTCGTTTTGGACCTTTAGTCCCGGGTCGCGGACAACACCCTTTAGTCTCGGGTGTGATACGGCCTGGGACTAAAGGGGTGCGGGCCACGGCAGGAAAAAATTAAAATGGCTATAACTTTTGTGTACGATGTCGAAAAAAAATGTACAACATATCAAAATATGCGGAAACAAATTGTGAGTTCGATTTCAATGGCCTTAGACCGTTTGGGATTATTTTAGATTTTTAAAATTCGAAAAGGAAAAAAGTTATTTCAAAAATTAATTTTTTGCAATTTTATTTATTCCATATTTGGATTCCTCACATTTTTATGATAATTATGGATATATTATTTGTCAAATTTCGATTTACAGATTTAAAGATATTATTTATGCCATATTAAATGAATAAATGGCGAAAAATGAATAAAATATTATTTTATTTAGTTTTTTACTTTCATTGGATTAAAATATTATTATTACTTATTTATTATTGTTTACTAAAATAGTTTTTTGTAATTTCAAAAAACACACATGTATGACATATTGATATGGCCTAATAGAATTTATATGGTAGTGTTGACAACAAGATACAAATGGGCTTCGCGCAAGGACATCCTGATGGAACAAAGAAGTTAAGCGTGCTGAGGGTGGAGTAGTGCTAAGATGGCCGACTGAGAAGTTTGACCACAAGTGTAATTTGACCTAAGATAAATATACTTAGTGCTAAAAATGTTCCAAGTAAGAGGATTACAAGTCAAACAATTCAAAAATTCAAGAAAAAAATAGAAAACAAAATTCGAAAAATAAATTAAAAAAATATTTAGTCTAGGGCCGTATTACAACCCGGGACTGAAGGTCCTTCGTGCCCCACTACAAAAACGTCCATGCGATGCCCTCTAGTCCCGGGTTGTAACAAACCGGGACTAGAGATAGGGGCCTTTAGTCCGATTTCGTAGTCCCGGATGCAAAACCGGAACTAAAGGCCCTTACAAACCGAGACTATATGCCCTTTTTCCACTAGTATAGGTTGAACACTCTTGCGTCCAGTACTGCTTCTTTGAATAGTTGTTATCACACACTTAGGGAGTACCATAATTATGTTCTAATGAATTCTGAGCCTTCAAAGTGGTTTCCCACAATCAAAGTCACTATAAATAGTGCAACTTTTGATGCTCTTTGTGATATCATGTCTGAAATTTGCCTTATGCCTAAAGATATTTATGAGTCTTTGAGTCTTTGGGGGCTTTCTAAAGGAGGATAGGAAATCTCTCTTACTAATAATGCCACTTTATTACCCATTGCAATAACTGAAGGTGTGTTTACAAAAATCTCAGGAAAAATGGTGTCTACTGATTATCTTGTTATTGAATGTGTAGGCAAAGGACATATCACACTTGGAAGATCCCTACTGAAACACATTGGAGCAATAATAGATGTGGGAAAAGGCATTATGCATTTTTCTCCTCCAGTAAGCAATCATATTTTCCCTAAAGAGAAGAGGAAAGGTAATAAAGGAAAGAACAAGAGAGTTGCTTCCTCATTTGAAAATACTTGATTTCTTGCTTCTTGTGTCTAACTTAAAGGCGTTAAAGAAAAGTACTTGTTGGGAGATAACACAAGAGTTTCCTTGAGTCTTGGAAGTCATTACATCAGTAATGACCTCTCCTTATCATTTTTGTTTGCTTTTTTGTGCCAAGAATGACCTCTAATAAGAAGGAAGTAAGATTTGGGGAGTTGCTGTCCCAAAACAGATTTCTGTCCTCCACCATAAAAATTCGTGAGGAGTGTCTGTAAGTCGGTTTGTGCTAAAAATTTACCAATACATCCCCCAGTATGTTAGATAACTTCCGTTAGTTTAACACTTTTTTATTTGAGTGACAGAAGATTTTCAAAAAAATCGGTTTCTACCTGCTGGTCTGTTTTGACAGATTTATGCCATTATTTGCATTTGCTTATTGATTCCTTTTTTAGTTCTCTTTTGGGGAATTAAGATTTTTGAAGGAGTTGCTACAGTAGTCTGTGTTTTTAGTGAAAAGTTTTGATGTTCCAAAGCTAAACCCAAAGGTCTATTATCTTTTGAATACACTAATGTTGCTAATGAAGATTGTGTGAAGTTTTGTATGAAGGAAAAAAATTAGGTGTAGAGAGAGTATGATGTAATGAGATGAAGAATGGACAAAAGCTCAAGCTTGGGGATGCCACCCCGGTGTCACCCCAAGAAATATCCAAGAGGTACAAGCGTCAAAGCTTGGGGATGCCCAAGGCATCCCCTTCTTCATTAATAAAAATCCCAGGTCTGTCTAGACACTTCGTTTTTATTGTTTCATGCATTGTTGTGTTGTTCTTGGAGCATCTTAGTTTTCATTTGCTTTGCTTAGGTTGTTTAGTTTTTTTGAATAAAGTAGTTTGGACCCCTGTTCTCGCTGTGTTGTTTCAAATAAGTCAATTGGTGTTGGAAAGGAGTAGTAAGTTCTTGCTTGGAAGTGCAAGAGGAGCTTGCATTGAATGTGACTTAGACTTTAGCATGACATGCTAGGTGTTGTTTTGACCTTATGCTTAGTAATTATTGTTGTAGCATGTCTTTTTCCAAACAATTGGGATTGCTTAGTGTGCCTTGAAAGAATTATGCATTGTTTTAGCATGCAAAAGCATAGTATTGTGGTATTTTCCTTTGATGCTATGTTTGGGTTGAATTTGCACATGCTCACACCATGTTATGACTATGAACAAGTCACCATAGCCTCTATGCTCGTTTAGTCCTTGACTTGTAGTACCACTCTATGCTTTGATTAGTAATGTTTTGTCGCTCTGCATGATTATGGCCATTATTGCTCTCCTAGTTGGTTGCTCCCAGTCTTTTGCTAGCCTCCACTTGTATGAGTAAGCTCTACTCATGCTTCCAACTCCCAAGGAACCAAGTTTTTCCAAAGTGTCCACTATAAACTCCTATGCATGGTGTGTTACACCATTCCAAGTATATTCTTGTTTTCAGCTATCTTCCAATTAAAAAGTACTTTGTTATGTTAAACTTAGTGACTAAAGCCCTCAAGAACTTGATGGCACACTTTATATTCTTTGAACCTAATAAACTTGAACCATTGTGTCATCTATGTTGTATATGCTTGCACTTATACGCTGGAATTAGCAGAACCATGTTGTCATGGGAAACGTTTTCAACATTGCACTTGTACTTTGTACATAGTTGATATCATGTTCTTTTGTCTATGGATGTCACCGGTGTGAAATAAAGAGGGAGCTTGTAAGTACCATAATTTTTGGAAGCTCTTTTTGAAACTTGAAATCCCTACTTCCTTTATGAAGGGCCTTTCTTCCACTATTATATTGAGTCTCCACCTTCTACCTTTAGGCACCATTAAGAGAGCATAGTTATCATTCTTAGTTCTATGTGCAGTGTCCCAAAACTTATTGATTGATGCATATTGTGATATTACTTGTTCTTGTGCTACTTGTATCTAGTCACTCTTATGAACTTTGAAGGTGTCTTATGCATCTATTTTCCACTCCATGAGGGACAAGGTGAATGCCAATATGCCATGTTTTCTGTATGTAAAACAAACAAACGTTTTTCAATGCATATTATTCATGATCATTGTGTGTATCCTTTGATGTTGCATGCATAGTTACTTTGTCTTATTGTTAGAACTCCATCTTGCATGCACATGTTTAGAGTTCTTTGATCTCATCTTTCAATGCTTGCAAATGGTTTGATCTTGGTTTTGATGGTGCATGTCACCTCAAAAATTATTCTTTTATCACTTACCTACTCGAGGACGAGCAGAAGTTAAGCTTGGGGATGCTTGATACGTTGGAAACATATCCATAATTTTTGATGTTCCATGCTTGTTTAGTATCTACTTTGCTTTGCTTTGTCTACACTTTGAGGTGTTTTTATATCTTTTCTAGAACTAACCTATTAACAATTTTCCACAGTGCCAGTTGTCTGTTTTCTTCTGTTTTTGGTTCCAGAAAGGCAGAAAATCAATATTCTCGGAATTGGACGGGACAAAATCCAAAGTAAATATTTTATCGTGGGCAACACGAAGGCAGAAGACGAGACAGTGGGGCACCACAGAAGGTAGTTCCAGCTTGGACTACGGGTCCATGTAGTAGCTAGATGGTTGTATCTCCTCCTTGTGCTTTCATGTATAGATCTTGTGAGCTCCGTTCATGATCAAGATCTAATCTATTTGTAATCATGCATGTTGTGTTTGTGGGGATCCGACGGATATTGAGATTACTAAGTCAAATTGATTAATGGTTTTGTCTATTTGATACTATCATGTCTGTGTTGTTTGTGATCTTGCATGCTCTCCGTTGTTAGTAGCTATCTTGGCCAAGTAGTTGCTACTGACTCCAAGAGGGAGTATTTATGATCGATAGTGGTTTCATGCCTCTAGTTTCCAAGGGAAGTGACAGAAATCTCTTCGGTTGTAGATGTGTTGTTGCCACTAGGGAGAAAATAACGACCTCTTGTTCATGGAACAAGTGGATTGTTTAACTTATACACTTTGCTTAAAGTAGTTGTCTGTTGCTTGCAACTTAATACTGAAGGGGGTTCGGATGATAACCTGAAGGTGGACTTCTAGTCATAGATGCAGTTGGATGGGGGTCTATGTATATTGTTGTATTGCCCAATCGAATCTCACAGGATCTTTTTTGTATGGTATTGCATTGTTATGCCTTGCTCAGTTCCTGTCAATCACCCTGCTGTAATTTATTTACCCTTCATGCCAGGTTGTTTATCTAAGGAGAGCACCTCTAGTGAACTATGGACCCTGGTCCAACCTTTACCATTGATACATCTTCCACTGTTTACTTGCTTCAAACCATTGATCACCTTTCACACCATACAGTTAATCCTTTGTTACAGGAAACCGGTGAGCTTGAAAACCTCACTGATTCGTTGGGCAATGTCTTGAGTTTGTGTTGTGGAGGTTTTCACGTTTATTGCAACACCTTTGAGATGTTTTCTTCCTCCTTCTGGGTCGATAACCTCGTTCTCTACTGAGGTAAACTTGTTGTTGTGCTCATCACACCTTGCTCTTGGGGTTTCCAACGAAGCATCCCACGTCAACACTGGGTGCACGCATCATGGGCTGGTGCTTGCCTTGCTCCGGGGAAGGGTCAGGGGTGGTTCTGAGAGAGAGGGGAGTGAGATGGTGTGGAGAATGAGGGCTGGGGTGGCCTCTATTTATACACCGGCGATAGGGGCAGTGCGGCATGGTGAGGCTCCTCCAGCGACGTCAGTACAGCGAGCTACCGGCATGGCGAAGGGCGTAGGACAGTGCGGTGTCTCATGGCGATCGTTACTGGCTTAATGGCACGGCACGGGGCGGTCGATAACGGTCGGGAGCGTTTGGTGCTCTAAGTGGAAACGGCGGTGTTCAAGACGGCGTACAGGTGATGCTGGTTGCGCGGTGGAAAACAGTCGTTTCTGGGAGCTAGCTAGGGTCATGGCGCGTGCAGTTACCCGCGGTGAGGGCGAGTCACGGCGTGTGCAAGCGTGTCGGCTGCGGCGCTCTAGCGTGCTCTCGGCATGGCGCAGAGAAAATGGGTGCAGCAATTTTCCTGTGGTCCATGGCTTGGATGAGCTCGAGGGGTGGACAGGGAGTGATGGTGGATGGTGGCGTGCCTCCTAGAAATCATGGACGGGCGCGGCGTTTCCTCCTGCGTGTTGTCTATGGTCGGTCAGCGAGTGAGCTTCGGGCGGCATGGCACTGGTGCAAAGGGTAGAGGGGTAGCTGCTTCAATGCGTTGCTGGGTGCTGAGGATGACAAGGGGACAAGAATTGGACAAGGCATTGATCAAGAACAATGATAGTTAGGCAGTTGTTACTGTGCTCACCAAGTGTTTGATGAAATGGCCGCATGAAATTTAAATTTCAATTTTTGGCTGAATTTTGGTGAGTGCTCTGGTCACAAGCTTGGTAGTATGAGGTTGCTTGGGTTTGTCAAGGTGAACTGGTTTGGTTGGGTTTTGAGAAATGGTCATCTTAGTACCTACACTTGATTCAATTTTGAATTGTCCTTTAAATAGATTTGGAATTTGTTTCTGTTGGTTTGTAAGGTGGGCTTGGGTTCACTTTTACTTGGTATAGCAAGGGGTGAGAAGAATTGGATTTGTTTCTGTTAGAAATCTTTGACTAGTAACACCCAAAGTAGTCTAGTGAACAAGTTTGGCTAAAATGACCATTTGCTCATATTTCTTATTTTTGATTTTCTCTTCATTTGATTCTGCTTGGAAATGATCTACATGATATTGTTTTCATCTTTAAACCAATCCTTAGCATTCATAGCAATCAAACATGGCATTGCAAGCATTCATGCATTAATCACACACACATGCATTCATATTAATTTTAATAATAAAAGTTTTTGTTAACCCTAAACTTGAGTGATTAGAAATTCATAATCTTGTTTAATATTTTTGGGATGTTACAAGGGGGAAGATCCACAACTCAATTGGAGGTCCTCAACGACACCACAGAGCTTTACAACACATGCCCTTAGCTCCGAGGATGCCCTACACCGTCTAGGGTTCCAAGAAACCCAAGATTAACAAGATCCACGAAGAATAGGTGGGGGGAATCAAATCTTCTTTGGTAGAAGTGTAGATCTAGGTCACCTCTCCCACCTCTCAAAAGATCAAGTGATTTGAGTGGCCAGGGAGAGAGATCTAGTGAGGTGAAGATCTAGTATTAATGGAGGAGAGAGAAAATTGAAGAGTTAGGTAGGAGGAAGAAGGAGGGCGCCTTAAATAGGCCCCCTCCAATCTGAACCGTTGGACTGTTCGCGACACCACAGGAAGTTCCGGTGGTGGGGCGGAAGTTCCGCTCAGTGTGGCTTCAGCGGCCTGAAGACCGTTGATGCACGCTCTAAATTTCGACCAGAAGTTCCGGTCAGACATGACTGGAAGTTCCGGTGGAACTTCCGGAGCAACTTCCGAGCCAAGTTCCGTCAAATAGACAACTTCCAAACAAAAGCATACATTGCTTGACTGGAATTTGGAGCGGAAGTTTGAGCGGAACAACTGGGTCGCAAAACTGCCTGAACAGAGGTTCCGATGCCTGGGTGGAAGTTCCGCTTAGAGTCTCGGAAGAACTAGCAAAGGAAAATCCCGCAGCCAAAACTTCTGGTGCTACTTCCTGTGGAAGTTCCGCCAATTAGAACACTTCAATACAGAAGGTTCTGAACTAGGGACAGAACTTCTGTCGGAAGTTGGACCAGAAATATGGCCAGTTCCATTCCATAGAGAACCCTGGGTGGAACTTCAGATCAGACAAAAACAGCACCAGTGGCTCAGAAACTCGCTCTCTCGTTGATGGATAGGATGGTTGTGGCGGTGCAAATATGGTTTGTGCAAGAAAAAATGATTCACCATAGCCTTCCGAGGTGGACTCCCACTTGATATTACGGCGATCTAAACCAATAAAATGAGAGAAAGAGAAAAACGAAAGACCGTGTTCTTCACGAGACTTTGAGAATGGACTCCACACACTCCATAAGCTCCATCAAAAAACAATTAACCTGAAATTCAAGCACAAGGTTAGATCACAAGTGGGATTGTCATCATCACCAAAATAACAAGGGAAAACATAGCCCTTTAAATCTCCCCATTTTGGTGTTTGATGACAATCCCATAAGATTTGCATAAGACGGAGCAGATTTTGCAATGAACGGAAAAAGCTCCACCTACGTGTGTGCAAGGTAGAGAGAAAGCTCTAAGGACAAAACTAGCACACATATAAGGGGGCTCCCCCTTTCCATTGCAAAAACATCACATTTGCAAGAAAGAAAAAGATAGGGAACATACCGTTGCACCAAACATATGTGGTGTGAGACAACAGATGAAATAATATCAATGTAGACTCCACCACCATATACAAACATCCATAAGCCAACAACATGCATACAACAACATGCAAACGATAGCACATAGTCTCATACATAGATATGACACACAAATAACAAGGTCCACAAGCACACACATAAACTAGAGTTCACGAGCAAGAAAGGATCAAAGAAAAAGCGAGCTCGAGACACGACCCATGCAAATCCCATGAACAACCTAATAGATATCTTTCTCCCCCTTTGGCATCATCACACCAAAAAGGGATAAAAGACCACTCTAATCGCCCCAACCATGGGCGGAACTTCTGGCTCCTGGCCGGAACTTCCGATCAGACAAAAATAGCACCAGGGGCTCAGAAACTCGCTCTCTCGCTGATGGATAGGATGGCCGTGGCAGTGCAAATATGGTTTGTGCAAGAAAAAATGATTCCCCATAGCCTTCCGAGGTGGACCCCCTCTTGATAGTACGACGATCTAAAACAATAAAATGAGAGAAAGAGAATAATGAAAGACCACCGTCTTCATGAGACTCTAAGAATGGCATCCACACACTCCATAAGCTCCATCAAAAAAAATTAACCTGAAACTCAAGCACAAGGTTAGATCACAAGTGGGATTGTCATCATCACCAAAATAGCAAGGAAAAACATAGCCCTTTCAGCAGTGAACACTGATCCAACAACCCTGTTAATTAATGAATATGCTCCATGTTTACGGCGCAATCAGCAAGGGACACACGCGAAGAAATGATGTGTAATAATGTATTAAACATTTTATGTAATTGTGTTCTAAAAATCACAAGAAAACATTTATGTAATGTATTGTTCCCGAACATTCTGAATAGTTCCCAAGACAATCTCTTTATTTAACTAAACTTCTAATCTGGATATGAAAACTAATACATCTTGCTCAATCAAATTGGACGATGACTCGTGTTTCCTATGTCGCGGGAGGTGAACACCCAAAGAGAAGGAACCATCACAGGAGCATATCTCGGGTGGGACCCCTGAAGAAACTGCCAGGTATTAGAGACCCTGACGTCCAACATCACCATATAGCGACGGATGTGCTTGTCCTCCTCGCTAACACGACATGGTACCACCTCCTTAGGGCCAGCTCCCTCTGCACCGAGCCTAAGCCACGCGACAACCACCAAAGAAGCTTTGGGTCAATGAAAAGACTCCGATTCAGCACCTCCTAGTGCCAGCCCAGCGGAGCCCAGTCTCGGACATGCCTGGCAAAGCCCAGTACTCCATCGTTCCCACCAAGTCAACGACAAGGATGCGGGATGGGCATCCTAAAGTAGGCGGCGGGGAATGTGTGTTTGTGTGGGTGGTCATGATGGTCGACCTATATATAGAGGGAAAGGGCGGGAAAACATGGCGGGAAGCAAAGGGAAAGGGAGGTAAAACATGGCAGGAAACATCTTTAGTCCCGATTTAAGAAACCAACCAGGACTTAAGGGGTTGCGGTAGGCTGGGGCCGGCGCAAGCATGTTTAGTCCCGGGTGGTGTCTCTAACCAGGACTAAAGGTTCATCTTTAGTCTCAGTTGGAGACACCAACCGGTAATAAACATGGGTGGCGACACTATTTTGGTGACTGGTGGCACTATGCCAGTGAGTGACGACACTATGCCAGTGAGTGACGACACTATTTCGGTGGGTGACAACACTATGACAGGGGAGAGTGTCGACACTATGTTGTGCTTCTTAATCTATAAATAGGCATCCTTGTGAAGTTATTAACTGCAAAGAAGATGGTGTGCGAGAGTAGGGACAACACTACGGCCAGGTTGAGGGAGATGCTGGAGGAGTCCAGTCCTCCGGCATCTTCCACAAGCTGGCAATAGAGGCACTCCCTAATATGTGAAATTAGTTAGCTCCCCGGCGTATTGATCTAGCTAGAGAAGTTATAAACTACAAGATGGTGTGCGAGATCAGGAACACCACTACGACGAGCTTGAGGGAGATGCCTAAGGATCTAGTCCTCGGGCACATCTTCCACAAGCTCGCCATAGAGGCACTCTCTAAGATGTGAAATTAGTTAGCTCCCCGGCACAAGAATAGAACAACATCTTCATAGTTCGGGAAAGTTGTATAGAGACCAACACTAGTATGAAATGATCCACTAGTCCCGGTTTCCTAACTGGGACTACAGAATCGGGATTAAAGGCCCCCCTTTAGTCCCGGTCCAGCCACAAACCAGGACTAACACTCAAGACATTTATTAATATTTAAAAACCAGGACTACGTAATAGGGACTAAAGCCCCCCTTTAGTCATACTCATGTCTATCCCTATAGACACAACTTTAGGGTCATCTTCGTCGTTGTTGCTAGGCGAACGCGGCTGGATCCTCAGCCTAGCCATAGCATATTCTGGGGGCTTCCAGCCTCGAATTCACGACGCGTGGGGGAGGGGGATCCCAGAAGACGACGACGCTATGCCTGCGACCTTCACCACCGCTACCCTTCTTGTGGCTCTGCGACGGGTGGGCACCGCATGCGAGAATGCTCTCCCTACACGATGTAGCGCATCACGCTGACGATAGTCCGGTCGCCCACCATAGGCGGCGGTTGGCTTCGTTGTGATTCTCCGGGGAAGGGTTATCACCCTCGTACCTGGAGAGCTCCCTTTCCCGCCGGTTAGCGAAGAAGACATTCTACGTGTCATAGTTGTTGGGATACCAATGGTGATCCATCCGCTACTCCGCCATGAGATCGAGGTATAAGTGGTTCGTGATGGCCCCCTGGCGTGCAGAACCTTGAGGCACAGGAGGGACAGGAACCCCTCCAACACTCAACATCTAGTCGGCGGGCAGCCGGTGGGCATGGGTAGCTGGAGGCGCACAGCACCTCGGTCTCCTTGAGGGTCAGAATTGCCCAGTATACGGTGTCCATTGTTGTGAGAGGGGAAGGTGTGGATGTATGGATATCCATGGCGATCGACATAGATATAGAGGGAAATGGCAGGAAAACATGGCGGGAAGCAGAGACAAATGGCGGGAAAGCATGGCACGTGGCTTGACGGATCTGAGAATGGCAGGAAATATCTTTAGTCCCGGTTATTGCCTCCAACCGGGACTAAAGGCCCCCGAACTATCTTTAGTCACAATTACTAGTTTTAATAGTTAGGTTAACTATTTTATAAAATAGAAAATATTTTTGGATTAGTTATTCAAATTCAAACACTTTTCATATTGAAAGTTTTGTCAAATTCAAAAATATGAAAAAACAATAGTGAATGCATTTTGATTTGAAAATGGCACAATTGATACATGATGCAAACAGATGTATGGATGATATATTCGGATTTCTTATATTTTTTCTGATAATAATAGACATATTATTTGTATTATTTTGATTTATATAATAGGAGCTATGAATTTCCAAACTTTTCTAATTTATTTGAATTATATAAAAGTAAAGTTACAAAAGAGCCTCTAGCCCCGGGTCGAGGCTGCACCCGGGAGTAAATGGCGGGCCTTGCGCGCGAAAACGAAGCGGCCGAAAAAACCCTCTAGTCCCGGGTCGTGGATGAACCCGGGACTAGGGGGGCTTTAGTCCCGGGTCGTTTTACCGCCCGGGACTAGAGGACCTATAGTACCGAGTGGTACCACGACCTGGGACTAGAGGGTCGTTCCTTTATATTCTTCGCGCCCGTGCCCACCGCGCCTACCCCGCACTTAGCAAAATCGACAAAGACGAAGGCGACGATGCGGAGAAATGTATCGACGCAGGGGAGGTGCTGCTCAATTCCCGTGCCGCCGCCCTCGTCTCCGGCCACCTTGCTCTACTGTCGCCCTCGTCTCCGACCACCTCGCCGTGTCGCCGTGCCATGCCGCAGCGTCGCCTCGTCGTGCCACCGTCCGGCCGCCCTCGACTGCGCCTCGTCCTGCCCGATCAGCGATATTCTTGTTAGTGAGCTAGAGTAGAAATTTTTGGAATTTTGATAGTAGTTTTTTTAGTAGACTTTGTTATTAGTTTTTTTACTAGATTTTGTCATTAGTTTTTTGATTAGTAGAATTTTGTTTGTAGTTTTACCCGCTATATTTTTTAGTTGAAATTTATTTTCTACAATGTTATTCAACTAAATATAGCAATGCACTTATATTGCAATGTACTAAAGAAGTCACCTTTTATGTAGATATGAGCAAATAGATGGTCTATTTGCCAATATCTACATAAAAATGTGACCTTTTTTTAGTACATTGCTCATTTCTTACTATTTTTTTCTAATCTGGTTTACCTTTCTTTTAGAATAGTTAAGTGATGGATTGCATCGACACCGAGGCCAACGATCTTCTTGAGGGCATGATAAGAGGTGAAATTCCTCTTATTACTAGAGGTGAAGATGTTATAGATGTGTATGAAATATTGTCATTTCTGAATCCTTCCGGTGATGGACTAGAACAAGACCAAATGGAAGAAGGGCAAGACCAGATGGACGAAGGGCAAACAAACAACAATGATGGCCCCTCGATAACAACCGGCGAGGTATATATATTAAGCCTCTTGTGACTAAATGCATTAATTGATCTAGATATATATATATATATTTATCACTCTCTTTCTTCTTTTAGCCTACCGGATCGAGGGAATTGACAGCTAGAAAGAAACGAGGCCCGAACAAAAAGTTGTAGGGTAATCAAAGGTTCATCATCGATGAAATAGACGATAATGGAGAATCGATTGCTTCAGAAAAGCACGCGAGGATGTTTGTAAATCAATGCAGAGTGATTGTTAGGGACAAGCTCCCGATCACCATTCAAGAATGGAATAAGCCAAAGAAAGCAGGTGAAGAATTCACTAGTTATGTCATCGATGATGCCAAAGATGACCTTTAGCAGAAGCTCGAGCACATTTCATACTACCTCTAGATTATGAAGAATTTAAGGCAGATGGTACTACACCAAGTCCAGGTGGGCTTGAAAGAAGAGCGAAAGTCAAGGAGTGGGCTCTAATGAAGATAGTTGAACTGTTTTGGAACCACAAGAAAGGTTTATACGCAAAGTATGTCGTGAAAAAGAAAACTCCAGACTTCAAAGGAGCACGAGAGAAGGTTTATACGTGAAGTATGCGCGCGGCCCAATTTTGTAAACAAGCTATCTTCTGTATCCAAGACAAAGTAAAAAAAGAATGCGATAAATGCTGCCAAAAAGAAATATCACCATAAAGTGGGACAAGTGGCTACAAGAGTGTCGTGCCTAAGTGGGAAACTATGGAGACCAACATGAGGGCTAGAGGGATCATTCCAGGTATAGATGGATGGTCCAAGAGGTCAAAGCACTGGTGGTACGGGCACGGGGAATGTTGAACCTAGACACACGGGCGACAGTTTTTCAAGAAAAAATTCTAACACCCACCAATGCACTTGTTAAAGCAATGGACGATGCGCAATTGGAATTGTTTCGGCCCGAGAAAGAGAACGACGAGTTAACACGCGCCCTCGGGAATCCTAAAAAAGGTGGACGAACACGAGGCAAAGGCGCCGGTGTTACGTGGAAGAAAGGATTTCTAGAGTATGATGATAGTTACAGAAGCCGAAAGAGAAATAAGGACCGGGAGGAAGACCGGATCGGGAAGATAGAAGAGGACCTAGATGGGATGAAGAAGATGATGGAAGCACTTAGCCAAAGGTCATCTCAGTCGTAGGCTGATGATCCTGGATTGGATCATAGCCAACGGAGAAGCGGTGTGGCTTCCATGGAGGTCCGGGCTGATGATCAAGCACTTCTGGATGATGCACCGGCGCCTCGCTACCCCGTGGATAATGTTAGAGAGACAACACAATGTGAGCTACGTCAACCAATGAACAACCTGTCCTTCAAGGTGGCGATCGACACTGCTTTACCTTGTCTACCTGGAGCACTCCAACATTCACTTCCGATTCCACCTGGCTATGCTCGTGTCATGGTGGATGAAATAGTGGAGGATTTTGCGGACCTAGATATTGACATCGCTACACTTGAAGGCCATAAGAAACTGGGAGATACCAAGCTCCACATCATTCTATGGAAGAAGAAGTACATCAAGTTTCCAGGCTCGGCTCCAAGGACACCGACTCCGAGGAATCAAAATCCATCCCACCCCGATGATCATCAACCTCCAAGTCCACCCCTCGACGGGAGGGATGTCAATCGCTACAGCGTGAGTACATCAACTCGATATCCGTCTCCGCCTCCGTGCAATACTCGATCTCCGCCTCCGCTTCCGCGCAATACTACGTCGTTGAAAAAATGGAAGGTCGGTGCTCCCCCACGCCCCACTCAGAAGAAAGGTAGTACGGCGAAGATGGTGGACAACCTGCAGGCTCTTACTAAGAGACCTTATGACAAGACTGATGAGGAAAACGCCGCGGATGTGTCTGCCTACACTAAGGCTTTTTTTTGTACCCAAAAAGTCCGAACCAAAGAAGGTATTTGATGAAAAAATAAAAAAGTGGGCTAAGTCCTTTCTTGAGCAACCATCTCAAATATCGATGAATCTGGAATTAGACTATAACCCCAAAATTATTAAGCAAGCAAAGCAGAAAAAATTAACAAGTGCAAAAAACGAAAAATAAATTGTCCAGCTCGGACAATAGAAGATTCAATCGGTTCCCCCGCTCATAGTGATTTCAGATATCGACAAGGCCTTCAGAACCAATATGGATAAGTACATGCAATTGTTGGACCCCAGAGCCAAGGCTGCTGCTGGACTAATTGGCATCAATGTAGCGAAGGACAAACGAATTGGTACGGAAGCAGGTATGTCTCTTGGTCAATTTTTAGTCTATGAAGATATGCTAATGGGTGAAATAGCACGGAATTATGTCAAAGGGCAGCCTCTAGTTAGTCATGAGGAGCTCACGCTTCTATCAACACATATGCTAAATCTGCTAAATGGTACACTGTGCAAACAAAAAAAAAGCACCAGAAAGAATGGTTTTTGGTGGATGTTAGAAAGGAGCATCACTTCAAAGATTAATCGATACATATTAAAATGAACGAACTGTTTTAGTTATACAATCAGCTCGCCCTCGACAAATCTATCCTCGGTTGCTATTGTATGTAAGTGATTTATTTCTGTAATTAAGTCTCTAGCTCAACTCGTTCATTGCATGTAATATATTATCCTAACAATATATCCTTTTGTACACTATTATATTATGAATAATGAAGATGCTTGAATGCAAAAGTGCTAGAAAATATGACATTGGGTTCATTGACCTATATATCATTAATGAATATACGTTACACAATCACCCCAAGGACGTGGAGGAAGACCTGTGCACGTTTTTAATCGAGCATAATTATGTTAACTAAATACTATTTCCTTACAACTTCAAGTGAGTTTTTCTATCTTGTACACTTTTTTTTGCTTACTCGATGTTAAGTATAATTGATGAGTTATGCATGTCTGCTTATATAAACGTTCGCACGTTCCACTGGATCCTGCTAAACATTCAAGTTGACAAGTTCCTAGTTGAAGTCCACGACTCATTAAGTTGAGACCAAGAGAAATAGAGCGACATAAAAGCAATGCTCCATAAGTAATTTCAATCATTATCGCATTATATCGGCCTCTTTCGTTCATTTCCTGATATCAATTAATTAATAACTCTTTTATTCATTTTCTTTGCCGAGCAAGTGTTGGATACGGTTCAAAAAGAAAGTACAAGGTCCATTCAAATATAAGCTAACTTATAAAACGGTGAAGGGTTTACAGCAGCCACCGGGGACTCATTTATGTGGATTCTATGTTTGCGAGTACATTCGCGAGTTGACTAGTAAGAGGAGAGTGGATTCAAATTATATTCATAGTTTGCGGGAGAATCTCGAGCCAGAACAGCGCATACGAGCAATTCAAGAGAAATTGGCGGGATTTCTGATGAAGGAGGTCCTTGATATAAAGGGAGAACATTATGTGGAGGACAAGGAACTCGATATGATTTAGGGATCTCCATGTAATTGATATGATATATCATCAATGACCATGTAATTTCAAACATTTCCTTCCTTTGATATGATCGAATATTGTATATGTATGCTCGCAATAGATCAAATACTAGTTATATATATGCAATATTGTATATGTAGTAGCATAGAATAAGTGTACAAAAACATGTTTAAAATTATACTGAAACACAATTAAAAAAGGAACAAAATGGAAAAAAATGAAAAGGAAAACAACAGAATTGTGTCGCGACAGAGAAACATACGAATCACTGCTACGGCAGGAGAACCTTTAGTCCAGCGTCGTGTTACAGATCGGGACTAGAGATCCTTCGTCTTCCTCTCCGGAAAGCAGCCACATGATGGCCTCTAGTTCCGATTCGTAGCAAACCGGGACTAAAGATATGAGCCTTTAGTCCCGATTTCATAGTCTCGGGTGCGAACCGGGACTAAAGACCCGTTTTTCTCCTGTGCCTGAATATTGGTTCCAACAAAACATTAGTCAAATGTTAAGCACAAGCAAGACGCAGGTAACCTCGGAAACGTTAGACCGAAGACACTCATAATAATCGTGAGCAAACAATAGATAATGCCCGCATTGGTTAATAAGTTTTAGAGTTAGTAGAGATCAATATCTTGTGCAAAATAACTACTCCCTCACCATATTAGTTCACTCAAGTTTATCTAGATTCATAGATATCTAGTTAAGTATCTTATCTAGATGCATTGTATCTAGACAAAGTTAAATCAACTAATACGGGGTCGAAGGGAGTACTACTTTGTTTATTGTTACCTAACTGAAAACCTAGAGTCTATAGAGCGTAGTGGACATACCAAAATAATCATCTTTGTATAATTTTCGAAAAAGTAGCATTGTGAAGGCCCCTTGATAGTATCTAAAAAAGGTCAAATCTTTACAATATCCTAAAAATAATACTCCCTCCAGCCCATATTAATTGACTCAAATTTGTCTAGATTTGAATGAATCTAGACACTATTTAGTATTTAGGTTCATCCAAATTTTGACAAATCAAAGTCAATTAATATGGATCGGAGAAAGTATTTGAATTGTAAAGCTATAACATGATGCTAATATGGAATAAAAAAACATAATTGTTGGATCAGTGTTGCACACAAGAAGTGCACACGACAGGGACAGCCCTACGAGAGAGAGAGATGAATTGAAGTATGGAACGCGGAATGATGTCGAGCACTCGGAAGTTCCAGTGGGCTATGGGTTTCTCAAAGTTCCCATTTGGTGACGCCTCATTGCAACTCCTATCCTTAAACTTTGAGCTTGGTCTGCCAGCTAGGACCTCGCCGCGAGGTCTACGTGGGACATGGCATCGCCACATCTGCCGGCTTCTCTTGCTTCAGACACGTCCATTGTGTCACCACCTCCCAGCCGTCAGTCTCCAGTCACCTCCCCTGTCGGCAGCGCGCCCGTTGACCCACCCCCGGGCAAGTCGGTCACGACGTCGTCATCATCTTCTGCCTTGTCGGTGCTCGCCTTCACACCCACACCACGACGTCATCATCTTCTCCCTTGTCTCTTGTGAAAGTTAATACTCGTCCGCCCCTCCCCCCTCCCCTCTTGGAAGAAACATGAGCACGTCCTTGTCCCTTGTATCCGATATGTTCCTTGCTAACCACATTCCACAACTGTTTTATTTAACAAAACGAGCAATTAGCCTCATTTTATTTAGAAAAAGCAGGAAAGAATTGACCAATTCATTACGGAAAACCGACCGAAAACCGATACAAATGTATCAATGTCCTCATGGAACAGGATCACATTGGGCACAACCACCATCGGCCGACATGGCCACCCACACGGAGCACGCATACTACAAAGAATAAAGGCCATCGTCGAGGTTGCCACCTAGCGTCATCGTCATCACTTCTCCGCGAGCCGGCGACTCCAACTTCACCTTCCACAACCCAAACAAAGCCTCGCTTCAAGCGACGCCTGAACCCATGTCGGCCCATGCCAACAGTCGGTCACACACACCAACGGCAGACAGCTCCGACTTTGACGATGAGCCTCCCGAGAGAAATATGTTGGGCTTGCACCGACCGAGCCCTCTCCAAAGACCACTGGCTGCCTGTCATCATCACCGCATGGACACTCTATCGCAGCTCCGACTCCACAACAACACAACGGGCACAAAGAACCCATCGGACACGCCGGACAGACCGATTACCGAAGCCCAAACCATGTCCCAAGCTCAGCTCGACGCATCATCGTTGCCAAACTGCACATCAGCGCCCTTGAGGATTCGCCTCTGCAGCCACACGACGGCCCAGCCGCCATCCATGAGTCTCCAAGCTCCAGTCGACCCTGAAAATGATGCCCCCAAGGAGGAGAAAGACGTGTAGTGCCTTCATCGTCCGATTCCGAGGATACGAGGTTTCCTGAAACTAGTGGTGCAGTCGACGCGCGGTCATGAACATGCCATACGCCAGCTTTTGAGAGTGAGGATACCTCTGTTTTGTTGGTTTCAGTACCTCACTGAGGTAGTACACTGGGCATTGTACCCCGTGAGTCTTGCCCTCTTTGGGTCGTTCAACGACGAGTACGGTGTTAATCACCTGGTGTGTTGCGGCTATGTATAGCAGCATAGGATCTTTCTCTTTAGGCGTCACCAGGACGGGAGAAGTGTACAGTATGCGCTTGAGGTCTTTAAATGCATCCTGAGCTTCAGCCGTCCACTTGAATTTCTTCGACTTGCGGAGGAGTTGATAAAAGGGGAGAGCCTTTTCGTCCATACGGCTGATGAACCTGCTAAGCGCTTCAATTTGCCCAGCCAGCTGTTGGATGCCCTTGAAGTTCTTTGGCTTCTCCATGGCAAGTATGGCTTTTATCTTCTTTGGGTTTGCCTCGATGCCTCTCGTAGAGATGAATTACCCTAGTAATTGTCCGGATGGGATGCCGAAGGCGCACTTTTCCGGATTTAGGTTGATCATGTACAGATCAAGGTTGTCAAACATCTCGCGGAGATCGTCGGCTAGCGTTCTGCTTTCCTTGATCTTGACTACTATGTCGTCGACATAGACTTAGATGTTTCGACCGATCTGGCTTTTAAGGCAGGGTTGCATGCAGCGTTGATAGGTTGCGCCTGCGTTTTTAACCCGAAGGGCATCGTGTTGTAGAAGAAGACGTCGAATGGCGTGATGAACGTTGTTTTCTCTTGGTCCTCCACCTTCATCTGAATCTGGTGGTAGCCTGAGTAGGCATCAAGGAAGGAGAGGCGCTCGCATTCCGTGGTTGAATCGATGATTTGGTCAATCCACGGTAACGGGAAGTGATCCTTCGGGTAGTGCTTGTTGAGAGCTGTGAAGTCCACACACACATCCGCAGGATGTTCATGTCCTTCTTTGGCACTAGCATGGGGTTAGCCACCCAGGTGCTTTCTTTGATATCTCATATGAACTCAGCATCGAGGAGTCTATTGAATTCTATATCGCTTTGGCTCATCCTTTGGACAAACGATGCATCGACTGCTTGACTGGCCGTGCATCCGGATACACATTGAGTGTGTGCTCGACGAATTCCAGGGGGACTCCTGGCATGTCCGCAGGACACCAGGCAAAAATCTCTCAGCGCTCACAGAGGAATTCGACGAGCGCGAGTTCCTATGCGGAACTCAAGTCATTGGAGATGAGGGCCGTCTTGGAGGGGTCCGTGGGGTGGATCTGGATCGCCTTGGTGTTGACCGTAGAGTCGAAGGACTGGTCAGGAGCGTTTTTCTTGGTCACGGGAGGGAGGCTGGTGTCTGTTGACTCCTTTAACCTTACGAGCTCCTCCTGCATGCCGAAAGAATAGGAGATTCTGTTAAAATCCCTGCCGCAGCTGTCAGATCTGGTGAAACTCCCTAGAACAGTGATGACGTCGTTGGGTCCTGGCATCTTCAGAAGTAGGTACGTGTAGTGCGGTACCGCTAGGAACCGTGTAAATGCCACACGTACTACTTGGAAAACATCTATAGATAATCTTCTATGACGCATATGTATGACCATGCGCCAGAGACATGCAATGCGACATAGAAACCTTCACTATTCTATGCCGTATATAGGGGAACAATGCGCCACAGAAATTTGGTGGAACCCGCCACCGGGATTGGGTTTCCAACTTTCCATATGCGCCACGGAAATTATAATGTCCGTGGCGTATATCGACATATGCACCACAGAAAGTGAAGGTAGGCCCTACCACAGAATCTTGTCGACCAGATGTTGACCAACCATCTGTGGCGCATATGTCTATATGCGCCACAGAAAATGATGTTGACCAACCATCTGTGGCGCATATGTCTATATGCGCCATAGAAAATGATGTTTCTGTGGCGCATATCTCTATATGCGCCACAGAATGTGGAAAAACAGATCCCACACCCCCTGGATCGCCTTTTAACTTTTGTAAAAAATAAACAAAAATAATAAAAACTTCAAAAAAATAATTTCTTTGAGATGTACTTATATTTTAGGTTATAGTTGTAGGGAAAATTGAAAAATATGAATGTAGATGTATTTTGCAAAATAAAAAGGTCATGGCATGATAAAACGGCCATAACTTTTGCATACGATGTCAGAAAAAAAGTTTTACCCAACAAAACGATCGTCTCAAAATTTCCTACTCGAATTCAACCGCCAAAGGTTGTTCTGGATTTTATAGATTCTCCAAATTCAAAAAGAGTAAAAAGTTATGGAAGAAAGAAGTTTTTTCCTGCAAAACATAAAAAAGGGAGAGAAACTTCTGCGGCGCATATCTCCAATATGCGCCACATAATTGTTGGGCAGGATTTGAAATTTGAATCCTGTCGGCGCCCCTTCTCCCTCTCTTTTCTCCTCTTATCCTCCTCCTCTCCTCCACACTTCTCCTCCCATCTCCTTCCTCCTCCTTCTCCTCCCCTTTTCCCCTTATCCTCCATCCTCCTCCCCTTCTCCTCCCTCATCCCTGATGCGGCTTAGATCACTGCAGAGCTTCGTTGGGAAACCCCAAGAGGAAGGTATGAAGAGCATAGCAACAAGTCTTCCCTTAGAAAGAAACCAAGGTTATCGAACCAGTAGGAGGAAGGAAACGACTGAAAGGTGTTGCTAGCAACTTGGAAACCTGTACAACACAAACTCAAGACTTTTCCCTAATGAATAGTGAGGTTCTCAATCTCACCGGTTTGCTGAAAACATAGAATTAACTGTATGGTGTGGAAGGTAATGGTGGCTTGCAAGAAAGTAAGCAGTAATAGTGAAAGATGTATCAATAGTAAAGATTGGACCGGGGTCCACAGTTTACTAGTGGTGTTCTCCTTAAGATAAACAACATAACATGCTGGGTAAACAAATTATAGCGGGGCAATTGACAGGACTGAGCAAGGCATAACAATGAAATACTAGATATTCATGATCCTATGAGATTCGATTGGGCATTACAACAATATACATAGACTACCATCCAACTGCATCTATGACTAGTAATCCACCTTCAGGTTATTATCCGAACCCCCTCCAGTATTAAGTTGCAAGCAACGGATAACTGCTTTAAGCAAGGTGTGTAAAGTAAACAATAGACTGGTTCCATGAACAAGAGATCGTTGTTTTCTCCCTAGTGGAAACAACACATCTACAACATTAGAGATTTCTATCACTTCCCCAGATTCAATACAGGCATGAACCCACTATCGAGCATAAATACCGCCTCTTGGAGTCACTAGCATCTACTTGGACAAGATAGTTACTAGAAACGGAGAGCATGCAAGATCTCAAACAACACAGACATGATGAATAAATAATATAAAACCATTAATCAATCTGACATAGTAATCTCAATATCCATCGGATCCCCGCAAACACAACATGCATGATTACAAATAGATGATCTTGATCATGAACGGAGCTCACAAAATCGAAACATGGTAGCACAAAGGAGGAGAAACAACCATCTAGCTACTGTATGGACCCATAGTCCAAGGTGGAACTACTCACGCATCATACCAGAGGCTGGCATGGTGATGAAGAAGGCCTCCAGGATGTTCTCTCCCCTCCGGCAGGGTGCCAGGAAGAGCTTCAGATCCCCCCGATATAGGGACGATGGTGGCGGCGGCTATGGACGTTTTCGTGGAGATCTGATCGGATACTTAGAGTTTAGGTATCGGGAGCTTCTTATAGGCGAAGGGGGAGGCCGAGGGGGTGCCCGAGGTGGCCGCACCCCCCTAGGCATGGGCCAGGCCGGGCCATGCGGCCAGGGGGTGTGGGCCCCTTGAGGCCCTCCTCCGTCTCGTCTTCTGGCTCCGTGTTCTCCTCGGTGAAATGTTGACTTTGGATTTTGTCCCGTCCAATTCTGAGAATATTCATTTTCTTGCTTTTTGGAACCAAAAACAATAGAAAACAGGCAACTGGCACTGCGACATCTTGTTAATAGGTTAGTCCCAAAAAACATATAAAAATACCTCAAAGTATAGACAAAGCAAAGCAAAGTGGATACTAAACAAGCATGGAACATCAAAAATTATAGATACGTTTACGACGTATCAAGCATCCCCAAGCTTAACTCCTGCTCTTCCTCGAGTAGGTAAGTGATAAAAAGAATAATTTTTTAGGTGACACGCACCATCACAATCAAGATCAAACCATTCGCAATCATTGAAAGCTCGGATCAAAGTACTCTAAACATGAGCATGAAAGATGAAGTTCTAACAATAAGATAAAGCAACTATGCTGCAACATGAAAGGATACAAACAAAGGATCATGAATAACAATGCATTGAAAGACGTTTGTTTGTTTCACATATAGAAAACATAGCATAGTGGCATTCATCTTGTCCCTCATGGAGTAGCATAAATGCATAGGATACCTTCAAAGTTCATAAGAGTGACTAGATACAAATAGTTCAAGAATAGGAAATATCAACAATATGAATCAATCAATAAGTTTTGGGACAATGCACATAGAACTAAGAATGGCAACTATGCTCTCTTAATTGGTGCCTAAGGATAGAAGGTGGAGACTCAATATAAAAGTGGAAGAAAGGACCTTCATACGGGAAGCAGGGATTTCAAGTCTCATAAAGAGCTTCCAAAAATTATGGTACTTGTTAGCTTTCAGATCGCATTGCCCTTATCATAAGAATCTTGAAGTGATTAAGGTTAAAGTGAACAAACTATGAAGTATATGCTTGACAAAGTATAAGTTGGCAATCGCATGTCCCTTGAGTACGAGGTCCGCTCCTCATGCTACTCAACTTTAGTTACCTATAAGTTGTTGTCATAGTAAGTACATGTGTATCATAGATAACCTTCAACGGGGTACCCCTTGCCCAATGATACAGGAGCTATCCCATACCAAAATGACAAGGCAAGTAGAAAATGAGCATCTCATCAATCTTCTTATTTACCATGGGGAAATGGTGCTTTTTTCTCTATTTCCTCCTTTCTCGTCTATTTTTTTTATTTTTCTCAATCTCTTTTTTTATAAGAAGAATGCTTTATTGATTGCTCACTATGGTAATGCTGCAAGTTTTCACCATGATTAGGCATGGCTTAGGCAAGCGGCCCAGGCGTTTCTCTAACACACATACATAATTCCATGGACTTACAAGCTCCCCTTTTATTTCACACCAACGACATCCGCAAACAAAAGATCATGATATCAGCTGGGTACAATATACAAGTGCAATGTTGAAAGCGTTCCCCATGACAGCATGGTTCTGCTAATTCCAACATATAAGTGCAAGCATATACAACATAGATGACACAATGGTTCAAGTTTATTAGGGGCAATAAAAATAAAGCATGCCATCAAGTTTGTGAGAGCTTTAATCACAAGCTTTCACATAACAAGTTTAATTTGGAAGATAGATAAAACATGAATATACTTGGAATGGTGTAACACACCATGCATAGGAATTTATAGTGGACACTTTGAAATAACTTGGTTTCTTGGGAGTTGGATGCATGAGTAGAGCTTACTCAATACAAGTGGAGGCAAGCAAAAGACTGGGAGTGACCAACTAGGAGAGCAATAATGGCCATAATCATGCAGAGCGACAAAACATTTCTAATCAAAGCATAAAGTGGTACCACAAGTCAAAAAATAAATGATCATAGAGGCTAAGGTGACTGGTTCATAGTCATAACATGGTGTGAGCATGTGCCAAGTCAACCCAAACAAAGCATCAATGGAGAATACCACAATAGTATGCTTTTGTATGCTAAACCAACGCATGATTCTTGCAAATCACATAAAGCAATCCTAATTGTTTGGAACAAGTCATGCTACAGCAATAATCACTAAGCATAAGGTCAAAACAACATCTAGAATGACATGATAAAGTCTAAGTCACATTCAAAGAAAGCACCTTCTTGTACTACTAAAGTAAGAACTTCCTACTCCTTTCCAGCACCAATCAACTTATTTGAAACAACACAGCGAGAGCGGGGGTCCAACTACTTTATTCAAGCAAACTAAGCAAACAAAAACCAAAAACAAAAACTACGCTCCAAGAGCAACACAACTGTGCATGAAACAATAAAAACGAAGTGTCTAGAAAGACCTGAGATTTTTATTGATGAAGAAGGGGATACCTTGGGCATCCCCAAGCTTTGATGCTTGTACCACTTGAATATTTCTTGGGGTGACACGGGGTGGCATCCCTAAGCTTGAGCTTTTTTCCATTCTTCATATCATTACATCATTCTTCCTCTACACCTGCAACTTTTCCTTCATACAAAACTTCACACAATCTTCATTACCAACATTAGTGCATTCAAAAGATAATAGAACTTTGGGTTTAGTTTTAAAACTGCAAAACTTTCATTAAAAACACATGCTATTGTAGAAATTCCCTCAAAAATCTCTATTTCCCAAAGAAAACCCAAAAAGTAATCAATAAGAAGCAAATGCAAATAATGGCAGAAATCTGTCAAAACAGACCTGCAAGTGGAAACTTATTTTTTCGAAGACCTTCTGTTGCTAAAATTAAAAAGTGTTGAACTAAAAAAAGTTATATAACAACCTGGGGGATTTATTCAGAAAATTACAGCTCTATCCGACTTACAGAGATTTTTCAATAATATTAATAGTGGAGAACAAAAATCTGTTTCGGGACAGCAACTCCCCAAATCTTACTTCCCTCTCATTAGAAGTTATTCTTGGCACAAAAATCAAATAAAAAGATAAGGAGAGGTTATTACAGAAGTAATAACTTTCAAGACTCAAGAAAACTATTGGGTTATCTCCCAAGAAGTACTTTTCTTTAACGCCTTTAAGTTAGGCACAAGAAGCAAGAATCAAGTATTTTCCAATGAAGAAGCATTAACATCAAATTTCTTGCTCCTACCTTTCTTCTTATCTTTAGGGAATATATGATTGCTTATTGGAGAAGCAAAATGCATAATGCCTTTTCCCACATCTATTATTGCTCCAAGGTGTTTCAGTAGGGATCTTCCAAGTGTAATTTGTCCTTTTCCTACACATTCAATAACAAGATAATCAATAGACACCACTTTCCCTGAGATCTTTGTAAACACTCCTTCAACTATTCCAATGGGTAATATAGTTGCATTATTGGTAAGAGATATTTCTTCTCCTCCTTCAAAAAGTCCCCAAAGATTCAAAGACTCACATATATCTTTAGGCATAAGATAAAATTCAGACATGATATCACAACGAGCATCAAAAGTTTCATTGTTTATATCAACTTTTATTGTAGGAAACCATTTTGAAGGCTCAGAATTTGTTGGAACATAATCATGGTGCTCTCTAAGCATGTTATAGCAATCTTTCAAAGCAACTGTACTGGTCTCAAGAGTGTTCAACCTAGCATAGATATTTATAAAGGAAGAATCAGACTTGCTAGGCATATTAAAATTGTAATCAACTTCTTTATGGCATCCAAAGCTTCATTCTCATTACATTGAAAAATATCTCTCCCTGCTACAGCATCCAAAGCATATCTATAACAAAGAGCAAGACCATGGTAGAAACTGCTAATAACTAGGCCTAGACTCATCTTAGGCTTAGTTATTCCCTGTAAATCAGAAATTCTAGACCAAGCTTCTTTGAAACTCTCTTCACTTCCTTGTTTAAAAGTAAATATCCTTTCCATAGGTCACACAGTGATTGGAACCACACCAGACATGGTATCAACTAAAGTAGGAACTAATTTTTTTGTGTTTTTGATAAGAAAAAACAAAAAAACAAGGCAAAAGAAACTAAGAAAAACAAAAACAATGTAAAGAGAAAGGTTGTGAAGGACTCCCCTTGTGAATCCGTCCTTAGCCTCCCCGGCAACGGCGCCAGAAAACTCGTTGATGGTGTGTTGTTGACGTGGGAGCTTCTTCTTCTTTAATTCCCCGACAACGACGCCAGAAAACTCGTTGATGCGGCTCAGATCACTATAGAGATTTATTGGGAAACCCCAAGAGGAAGGTATGAAGAGCACATCAGCAAGTATTCCCTCAGAAAGAAACCAAGGTTATCGAACCAGTAGGAGGAAGGAAACGACTCAAAGGTGTTGCTAGCAACTTGGAAACCTGCAAAACACAAACACAAGACTTTGCCCCAACGAACTTTGAGGTTGTCGATCTCCCCAGTTTGCTAAAAATAAAGGATTAACTATATGGTGTGGAAGGTAATGGTGTCTTGCAAGAAAGTAAGCAGTAATAGTGAAATATGTATCAATGGTAAAGATTGGACCAGGGTCCACAGTTCACTAGAGGTGTTCTCCTTAAGATAAACAACATAGCATGATGGGTAAACAAATTAGAGTGGGGCAATTGACAGGACTGAGCAAGGCATAACAATGCAATACTAGACATTCATGATCCTATGAGATTAGATTGGGCATTACAACAATATACATAGACCGCCATCCAACTGCATCTATGACTAGTAATCCACCTTCAGGTTATCATCCGAACCCCCTCCAGTATTAAGTTGCAAGCAACAGATAACTGCTTTAAGTAAGGTGTGTAAAGTAAACAATACACTTGTTCCATGAACAACAGATCGTTATTTTCTCCCTAGTGGCAAAAGCACATCTACATGAAGGGAATATGCCCGAGAGGCAATAATAAAAGTGGTTATTATCGTATTCCTTATTTATGATAAATGTTTATTTTGCATGCTATAATTGTGTTAATACGGAAACATTAATACATGTGTGTTTAATAAACAAACAAGAAATTCCTAGTTATGCCTATCTTATAAACTAGCTCATTGATTAACAAGATGATCAAAGGTTTCCTAGTCATGGACATTGGATGTTGTTAATAACGAGGTCACAACATTGTTGGAATGATGTGATGAACATTCATCTTAAGTATAGCATTACGATCAAGGTCATTGTGTTTATATTTCTATAACATCATATGAAGTAATCTTAGTCCTTAGACCATGAGATCATGTCAATCACTAACACCGGAAGAGTATCTTGATAACATCAAATGTCACACCGTAACATGGTGACTATAAAGATGGGTTCAGTGCTACGAAGATATTATGTTGAGGCTCATGGATCAAGAGTAGAATTTTTCCATCCCGATGACGGAGAGATATAATCTGGGCCCTCTCGGTGATATCACATTAGTGAGCTTTCAAGAAAGTGATTTGATCACTAGAATGTTATATCACGGAAACGAGAAAAGAGTACATGTCGGTAACGAGATCAACTAGGTATGGAGATACCGATGATCGAATCTCGGACATGTAATATATCGCAAGACAAAGGGATTGAGTTACATGCGTATAAGGTTCACACGATCACAAAAGTCATCGTTGAATGTGTGGGAGTCAGTACGGATCTCCAGGTCCCGCTGCTAATTATTGATCGGAGAGGGGTATCGATCATGTATGCATTATTCGCGAACCGTAGGGTCACACACTTAAGGGATACCAACACCATTTGGAGCGAATAATATGCCAGAGAGAATTACAAAGCGCAGGAATAATTTCACTAGACACTAGAACTGTTTTGGTTGAAATTGCTGAAACTAGTTCTGCATGTGAAATTGAAATGTTGTAAGGGGTTTTATGTGAATGTTTGTTAATTAGAGTAATTAACAAAATTCTGAATAAATAAATAAAAGAGTTTTATTTAATGAGAGATTGCATTAAATTTCGTGGAAATTTAATGGAGGTGAGTGGAATTTTGAGTGGGTGGCTATGTATGTGAGTAGGAGCTCCACCCACATGAATGTGGAAGAGGTGGGGGCACCTCCATGGCTTCCATGCCATGGGAGGGGGCTGCCCCCCTCTCCCTATAAAAGTAACCCCACTCCCTCCTCTCATCACACACACACCTCCTCGTGAAGGATCTCTCTCCCCCTTTAGAATTTCCCCATGGTCTCGGATCAGTGAGATACATGTTCCCGGTGGCTTTTTCTAGAAGGATTTGTTGCTTCCGCTGCTTTGCTGGAGCGAGGGTGCGGAGGTTGTTGGGGTAACCGAACATGTGTGCGATCACGGATGCACCACTGCTTTGCGGTGCTGGACTTGATGGTGCTGGACCAGATGGACTTCATCACGATCTTGATATCGTCAAGCGTTCGACTACATCATCCATAGGTACAACCTCGTTAATGCTATTCGGTCTTTAAGGGTATGTATTCTATGGATGTATGTCCACCCGTTGCTTGTATCTAGTAGATAGATCTTGGTACTTAATGGTTCCCATCGTAGGAAATTTTTTGTTTTCTATGCTGCGAACCCTACATTGGTATCAGAGCCGGATCTATGCGTATATGCTTTGCACGGGTAGTACACATATGAATATGTGGGTGATGATGGCCATCTTATTACTTCTTCCTTGTACTTTGGATATTGGTGGCATAGTGGGATGAAGCGGCCCAGACAAACTTTACATGTCCTCGCACATGAGACCCGTTCCATGCTTGACATGCAACTAGTTTTGCATAAGTGGCTTGCGGGTGTCTGTCTCTCCTACTATAGTTAATATCTGATTTACAACGAGTTCCATGTTCGTAGGTAAGAACGGTTCTATCTTCGAAAGCCCTCAGCCATGTTGTGGTTCCATGTTCGTAGGTAAGAACGATTCTATCTCCGAAAGCCCTCAGCCATGTAAAACTTGCAATGGATAAATTAGAAGCGTCTAGTTTAGATTATTGCTGGGCTAGTGTCATGATATGGTGATGTTGTAAGTAAAAGTATAAGTCGATACTCTTACAACACACATAGCGTGTAACTTCCATAGACCTTGGCCTTACACATAAAGTAATGATGAAGATCATACCACGATGCACATGATAACGATCAAGTGCAAGGACCATATCATTTCACTTTTCACATAAGTATTGTTGCATTTTATATTGCTAGTTTGGCATTTTATTAGCATAATAAGATGATCCCTCATTTATATATCAAGATAAAAATGTGTTCTTCCTTAAGTATGCACCGACAATGTTTCACCGCTTCAAGACATCACGTGATGATCGGGTGTACTTGAATCCACGAGCATATCTCGAGTGTAAGACAGTTTTACACATGCGAATACTAAGATTCTTACTTAGCGAGCTTAGCATGTGCAGACATGGCCTTGGAACACGGACCGAAAGGTTAAGCATGAGTCATATGCTTGATATGATGACCATGTATATGTTCGCCTTTGAAGCTACACCGACTCACGTGATGATCGGACTTGGTGTAGTGGATTTGGTTCATGTAATCACCAAAAAAGACACGGAGGTGTCATTTTTGAGTGGGAGTTCATTTCTAATTTGGATTAGTAGAACTCATTTTATCATAAATAAAATCAAAGTGAATTTGCATAATTTGTTGTAGTCATTGGCATTCGTTCACCACCTTATGATTAGTTGTAATTGAGATAATAGAACTATATAATTCTGGATATTTACTTTACAAACTGGTATCGTGTTGTGTTGAGTGTCAATCTAAAGTTTAAAGTCCTATTGTAACACCGCGGTTCTGAAAAGACTGTGGCTTCTATGTGACATGCCAATCCCTGGATCGGTTCATTGGCCCACAATAGAATGAGATGAATAACATAGCAAATATCCGTGTATCATAAATAACAAAGATCCAGAGTACCATTATTACAATAAAAGCTTAGCTCAAGGCTAGCTCAAATTATTCAGGTAGCAACATAAATAAAGCAAATCCTCCATTCTTCAAATTGCCCACAAGTGAACAAGTGCCGAGTGGAGTACCATGGCCTATATCGATTACTCAGAATCGGAATATCCTGCAACATGAAACGTAGCAGCCCCGAAGGGTCAATACATGGAATGTATGGCAAGTAGAGCTAGTAATGGAGACAATAGTTCTAACATCTACATGCATATTTGGCAAGCGGAGCTGTGTCTGGCTTGCATTTGCAAATATCTTTGTCCTACTTTCATAAACAGTTTTTGATTTTCTTTGAAAAGATCCCAATTAAGTTAACCCAACAACATTAAAACAATTATGAAATTAGAATGAGCGAGAAACATGTCATGGAATCAATATCAAGCAACTCAGTTGTCCATAATCGGGGACACGGCTAATCGATTAGATCATACACCCTGCAGGGGTTAGTACACTTTACCCATGTGACTTGGCCAGCCCAGCTCGTACCATCACTCTCATTTTGGGTGATGATAGGGAGAAGTCCAGGAAGAGACTGTTCGGGAAGTAGCTCCCCAATCCCGACGCGCACCGGTCCAACCTACCAAAATTCTACATCTCTAGATACGCGGGTTCGAGTTACCACAACCTACTAAGTCCAACCAACCGCCCATTTCATTATTGACACATGGTTGTACACGTAAGCTACCAAATAAAGAAGCCAATCAATTTCTCTCGATACCTGGGTGCCTTACTGCAATGAAACCACCAAAAATTATCAATACCATCACACCCAGGAGATTCATTGATTAAGTTGTTTTAGTTTTTGCAAACCAACTCATTTAGAAACAACTTTCAGTGATGTAACCCAGCCCTCGTTCATCATAGCATGGCTAAGCACATCTACCAACGATGGTTCATCTACAAGGAAAGCCCTACCACATAATAGGTCATAGCATAGCGATAGTATCATCCTACACATGCATCTACAAAAATACACGACAATGCATTGAAAATAGTAGGACGATATCATGAACAAAGTAGCATCTACTTGCCTTGGTTGTAGCGGTCGGAAGAACAATCCACACACGAGCAAGCGTTGCACTCGTCACAATCTACACGATACAATTGCAATCATAAACAAACAATCAACAAGCATATGCAACAAAGATGATGCATGAAGGTATGCAAGGCAAGTGAATTGGTGCTACAGCTGCACCACATAATCCTATTCAATAATACTACTGATTGCATGCATGGAAAATAGTTTTAGCGCTAGGAAAACTATTATGCAAAATATAGTGCTCAAAACTAGAGCTAGAACTCAAATAATTCACTACCGATAGTATACTATTTGTAAAATCTTGGGAAAATTCTACCGCATAGGTATTGCTATTTAGGAACAGTACCAACTGGAATTACTCAAAAAGGAATTATAAACCTCCCTGAGTAATTAAAACACTGCAGAAAGGCACTAGACAGTTTCTGCAGAAGTTTTTACTGTAAGCCTATCCTTTTAATTCACGACGAGATTCCCCTCGTCCTACTGAATCCAGGGACATATCATACACAATTTTTGGAGTTACAGATCTTTTTCTACGAATTAATTACTCCAAAAAGGCCATTAAATAATTTGATTAAACTGTACTAAATCTTGCTGCAAAAGTGTGAAACTAAGGTACAGCAAGATTCTACACGACTTACTGAACCTACACATATTTTATTTGCAATTTTTGACCTAGCGGTTTAATTTCTACGCAATTTACAAGTTTTTACCGAAATCTGCCAACTAAATCGACTAAAGAAAATACCCAGTCAACTGTGTCTGTTGACTGGTCAACGCGGCTGCTGACTGGGCGCTGACTGGGCGTCTGACTAGTCAACGCCTGGGGGCTGACCAGTCAACGGCTGATCTGGACCGCTGATCTGAGATCCAACGGTCCCAAGAGATGGCGGCTGCGGACTCACCGGAAACGAACGGCGGCGAGCTCGGGACGGTGGCGGCGATCGGCTCCGGCGACGGCGGTTCCTGCGCGGAAGAAAAGCGGTCAGCGCGCGGATCGAGACAGTCAACGCGACGGCGGCACGATGTGGCGGCGGCTGCGCGGCGGCGCGGCAGCGCGGACGGCGAGCGGCGGCGCAAGGCGGCGCGGCAGCGCGCGCGGGCGGGCGGCCGCCGGCAGGTGGCTGCGCGGGCAGGCGCGGGCGAGCGGGCGCGGCACACATGCACGGAGGCGGGATGCGGCGGCGGCGGCGGTTTCCGAGGTGGCGGCAGCGGCACGGAGATCGAGGGCGCGGCGGCGGCTGCGTCCTTTTGTGGGGGAGGCAAGCGGGTCCTACGCGGACACGGGTCCAGATTTTTTTTGGTCCGTTTCTTTTCCCTTTTTGCCTTTTGTAAAACCTCCGTAACTTTTCCGTACGAGCTCCGAATCGGGCGATTTTTGTTCCTAAATTTTTGTAAAATCGAGGGAAACAACCTAGGGTCAAGGGTTGAGTGAAACCTCTAGGATACAAGGGTGGACAACACAAGTCCTACTAAAGCCTCCCGCAGGAGCCTCGTAGTAAAAATAGAGTAGGGTTTGGGAAAAATAGTGTTTTGCCGAATCTTTTCAATCGATGGTTTTGCATGGAAAAGTATGATGCAATGGCATGAATGATATGCAGAACCAAATTCTAAAATTTGGGATGTGACAAGACTAACCCCCTTAAGATGAATCTCGTCCCCGAGATTCGGCGCGGCTAGAAAATAGGTGTGGGTAGTCCTCTCGGATGTCATCCTCACGCTCCCAAGTGGCTTCCTGTTTAGTGTGGTGGCTCCACTGCACCTTGCAAAACCTGATCGTCTTGGTACGGGTAGTCCTCTCCGCTGTCTCCAGAATCTTGACCGGCTTCTCCTCATAGGTCAAGTCATTCTCAAGCTGAACCTCTTCTAGTGGTACAGTGTCTCTCAATGGTGTATCCGCCATCTCCGGATGGCACTTCTTCAGATGGGATACGTGGAACACATTGTGAACAGCGGACAAAGCCTCTGGCAACTCCAACTGATAAGCAACTTCTCCTTTGCGTGCTAAGACCCGATACGGTCCAATAAACCGAGGTGCCAGCTTACCCTTAATTCCAAATCTCTTGATCCCACGAAGCGGCGAAACTCTGAGGTACGCTCTATCACCTATCTCATACACCACTTCCTTGCGCTTGGCGTCAGCGTAGCTCTTCTGCCTTGATTGTGCTACCTTTAGCCTGTCCCTAAGCAAGGCGACCTTCTCCTCAGCGTCCTTGATCAAATCAGGTCCAAACAACTGGCGTTCTCCTACTCCATCCCATAGCAATGGTGTTCGGCACCGTTTCCCATACAGCACATCGAACGGTGAAGTCTTGATGCTGGTTTGATAGCTGTTGTTGTAGGAAAACTCAGCATACGGCAAATTCTCATCCCAACTAGAGCCATGAGCCAAAGCGCATGCTCTCAGCATGTCCTCCAAAATCTGATTCACCCTCTCGGTCTGTCCATCAGTCTGTGGGTGAAACGATGTGCTAAACTCCAATCTAGTACCAAGTGACTCGTGCAGCTGGCGCCAGAAGTGTGATGTAAATTGGGTGCCTCTATCAGATACGATACTCTTGGGAACTCCATGTAGGCACACAATTCTGTCCATATAAATCTTGGCCAACTTTGCACTCGTATAGGTTGTCTTCACCGGTATAAAGTGGGCTACCTTGGTCAAATGGTCGACCACTACCCAAATGGAGTCATATCCTGACCTAGTCCTGAGCAATCCTGTGATAAAATCCATTCCCACTCTATCCCACTTCCAATCCGGCACGGGCAATGGCTGTAGCAGTCCTGCTGGCTTCTGGTGTTCCGCCTTCACTCGGCTACATACATCACATAGGGCAATATGCTCTGCGGTGTCTCCCTTCATGTTGTTCCACCAGAATTTGTCCTTTAGGTCCATATACATCTTCATATTGCCCGGATGTATGGAATACGGCGAGTCATGAGCTTCCTGCAGAATCAACTTCCTTATCTCCGGATCGTTGGGAACGCACAAACGATCTCCATACCACAAGGTTCCTTGCTCATCCTCGCGGAATTCCCTTGCTCGACCCTCCTTCATCTTTTCCTTAACTTCATCTATCTCTTTGTCTCCCACTTGAGCCTTCCTGATTCTGTCCTGTAGCGTTGGTTGGACTTCCATTGTTGCCAAGTATCCTTCAGATACTACCTCCAGTCTAAGGTCCTTGAATTGCTTGCACAAATCCTCAGGCAACTCCCCAATTGTCAATCCATTGGCGTAAACCTTCCGGCTCAGAGCATCTGCTACTACATTGGCCTTTCCTGGGTGGTATTGCAGATTCATATCGTAATCCTTGATAAGTTCCAACCATATCCTTTGCCTCATGTTCAGTTCCTTCTGCGTGAATATGTACTTCAGGCTCTTGTGGTCGGTGTATACATCACAGTGCTTTCCCATTAAGTAATGTCTCCACACCTTGAGCGCATGAACCACTGACGCTAACTCCAAGTCGTGTGTGGGGTAATTCCGCTCATGGTGCTTGAGTTGTCGCGAGGCATATGACACCACTCTCCCATCTTGCATCAGCACACTCCCAAGTCCCTGTCGAGAAGCATCACAGTACACTTGGAAATCCTTCTGAAGGTCTGGTAAACACAGAACAGGCGCGGTCACTAGTCGACGCTTCAGTTCCTGAAAGCTGGCTTCACACACATCCGTCCATTCAAACTTTCTCTCCTTCTTCAGAAGTTCAGTCATCGGCTTAGCAATCTTGGAAAAGTTTTCAATGAACCTCCTGTAATATCCAGCAAGTCCCAAAAAGCTTCGTATCTCTCCTGCATTCTTGGGTGCTTCCCACTCAGTTACTGCAGTCACTTTGCTTGGATCAACAGCGACTCCTTCTCCTGACACTACGTGTCCAAGAAACCCAACAGTGTTAAGCCAGAATTCACACTTGCTAAATTTGGCATACAGTTTGTGTTCCCTCAGCTTCTCCATAATCAGTCGCAAATGCTTCTCATGCTCAGCATCATCCTTGGAATATATCAGTATGTCATCAATAAACACCACCACGAACTTGTCCAAGTACTCCATAAATATCTTGTTCATCATGGTCATGAAGTATGCCGGGGCATTCGTTAGTCCAAAAGACATAACTGTATACTCATATAAACCATACCTAGTGGTGAAGGCGGTTTTTGGTATGTCCTCCTCCCGGATCTTCAATTGAAAGTAGCCTGATCGCAGATCAATCTTGCTGAACACCTTCGCTCCTTCCAGTTGATCAAACAAATCATTTATGTTCGGCAGAGGGTACTTGTTCTTGATAGTCACTTCATTCAGCGAGCAATAGTCCACCACTAATCTCTTGCTGCTGTCTTTCTTCTCCACAAACAGAACAGGTGCACCCCATGACGACGAACTAGGCTGAATAAATCCCTTGTCCAACTGCTCTTTCAGCTTCTTCTTCAATTCCTTCAGCTCATCCACATCCATCTTATATGGTCTCTTTGCTATAGGTCCTGTTCCTGGCATCAGGTCGATAAGAAACTCCACTTCCCTGTCAGGTGGCATCCCTGGCAGCTCTTCCGGAAACACATCGGGGTAATCCCTAATCACTGGCACAGTATCCATGCTAACCCCCTTAAGAGAATTCAACTTACAGCTTCGTAGTCGCACAGCTGACTTGAATCTAATCCTCTTACCATCCGAGGTTTTGAGTGAAACGGCTCGCTGTGCACAATCTATGTGTCCCTCATGCATAGACATCCAATCCATACCCAGAATAACGTCTAATCCCTATGATTCCAACACTACCAAATGTGCACTGAAGTTGTGTGTTCCAATCCTCACAGTTAAATTGCGGCATCCCGCGCTAGCTATCATATCTCCTCCAGGTGAACTCACTCTAATAGACCCTTTCATAGACTCTGTAGGTAGCTTATACTTATCCACAAAAGCCCTTGATATGAATGAATGCGATGCACCAGTATCGAAAAGTATAAGTGCAGGGTGAGTGTTGATTGGAAACTTACCAATCACAAGGTCAGGCTCATCTGGGATCTCCTCCACATTCATGTGGTTCACTGTGGCCTTCTCGTTGTTGGTTGGCTTTAGTCCTTTCCTCTCCGGACAGTTATCAGCATAGTGTCCCTTCTGTTTACACTTGAAGCACGTCACCTCACTCAGATCCTTCTTCACAAAGCTGCGATCGCGGTTGCGGTCATGTCCACCGTGTCCTCCAGAGTGGTGAGAGTGTCCTCCCTTGTGGCTGTGGTGGCTGCTCTTGTGGTTTTCATGGCGATGTCCATCGCCTCCATGGTGGTGGCGGTCATGGCTCCCATGGTCACTCCCTCCATGCTTGGAGTATCCATCATATGAAGTGCGAGACTTGTGATGTGAACCAGAGTGGTGATTATTGCTCTTTCTCTTGCGGTTCTCCACCTGTTTGTGCTTCCCTTCCAAGATCCTGGCCTTGTCCATAAGCTCCTGGAAAGTGGGGCAATAAACCACCAGTAGTTGCACTGAAAGCTCATCACTGAGGCCATCCAGGAATCTCTCCCTCCTTTTTGCATCAGTGTCAACATCCTCAGGTGCATAACGGGACAGGATGTTGAACTCCTCAATGTACTCAGCCACGGTGCGATTGGTTTGGCGCAAGTTGCGTAACTCCTTCCTCTTCAGGCTCAGAACTCCTGAAGACACGTGGTTGGTCCTGAAACCTTCCTCAAACATTTCCCAAGTCACAGTGTCCAGCGGGTGGGTGATCTGAAAAGTGTCCCACCAAGAAGCAGTTGGTCCTTCCAGTAGGTGAGCGGCAAACCTCACCTTCTCAGCATCCGTGCATCCGACAGTTACAAGATCCTTGTTGACTAAACGCAACCAGTCGAGAGAAACCATTGGTTCCGTTGCAGTAGAGAACTTAGCTGGCCTTAGCCTCAGAAATCTGGTGAGAGCATCTCCCTAAGGCTGGTTGTTTCCATTGTTGTTGTTGTTCTGAGCTGCCATGAACTGAGTCATTACTTGGGTCAGCTGTGCCTGAGCTGCCATGAGTTGCTCCAACTCAGTGGGTTGACAGCGGGGAGGCATCTACGGTTCAGCACAGGTAAGCTTAGAAAGAATCAACTACGATAATAGGATTCTACCCATGCATATGATCAAACAACAACAAACAATAGCAGACAATCACAAGCAAGCAACACATCAACAAACAAGTGATCCAGCAACATCCCAGGGGTTATCCTAGCAGTATATACCTACTGAAATAGTTTTACAAGAGTTGGCAATGGTTAACTAAACAGTTGATCAACTAAGCAACAAAAACAGCAATCTGCCAGAACAGTCCAGCAACATTCACGAATTTTTTTCTACCTGACTTAGACTCGTCAGAAAATTTAGCTGATTTTTGCACATACAGTACAGAGAGTTTCGCATCAGCCCAATGTTTTTCAGATTTTTCCCAGTTACCAGAAAAATATGAAAAATCGTACAGTACTGCTGTATCAGCAGAAAACTGCAGCGAAAATAACACAGATGTTAACCAATATTGCCATAACTCTTTCATAGAATTTTGCACAAATAATTCCTGGGATATTGGAGTACACAAATAAGCAACTAATCACTCTTAAACTAACAGCAACTAAGTTTCACATCGATCGAGACTAATCCTAACGATTTTACCTAACGAGGACTAATTGGTGGACTTCTATCTACTTCTTGAAGAGGTTGCGGTAGGTCCTTGCACTCATGCGTTGGCGCTTCGGTCCACGGTTCAACCATGGTGGCGGAGTGTACACTTCTCCTGAATCATCACTTGAGATCTCAAACTCCACCTCTTCTGGATCCTCCTCTTCTTCTTCACTCTCAGCTGCAACTGCAACAGCTTCATCTCCTCCACCATCATCGTCTCCATCATCATCATCCTCGTCCTCATCATCATCATCGTTCCCACTGTCATCATCATCCCCATTGTTGCCATCATATCCATTGTCATCATCCGAGGGTGGATTCAGCTGTGCTTGGAGAGCGGCAATCTGGGCTGTCATAGCTTCAATAGTTTGATCCCTTTCCTGGACGGTCCCTTGCAACTGTTGTATGTTCTGGGTGTTCTCCTGCACCGTACCATGAAGATGAGATATGGTTGCATCTCTGGCTATCAGGGCATTCTCCATAACTCCCATAGCTTCATGCAGGGTGTCAATCTCCTGTCCTTGGACCACCATACCATTGCTAGCAAAATCTGCAATCTCCTTTATCATCATCACTTTCTCAACTAGAGCTCCATTCTCCCTTTCCATGTCCTCTATGTGCCTCCAACGGGGCGGCATGTTGTTCCTGTCGCCCGGGGTAACCACAATGTGCCCATCTTCATCACGCCTCCCATAGTCACGGTAGGGTGAATCTGCTGGCAGCAGGTGTCGGACTTGATGGCACTGGCGAGACAGGGCTTCATGTATGGCCAAGTTAATTCCAAGTCCCTAGTTGCAGTATGTCTTGGTGTAGATAGGTGCACAGGGTTTGGCAAGGCGACATCTCTGAATATGAAGGTAGTGATCTCCCATGCATCCTCTCCATATCCATAGGTGTACAACCTTCTTCCCTTGAACATGGGCAGTGGCAATCCCAATGACTGCGAGAGCTGTGCTAACTGCCTTGCAAAGGGCCTTGGTGACTCCATGGTTGCATACTCAGTCCTGACTTCTCCCATCTATCAAGTAAAAGAGGAAAGTGTGAGAATAGCATATGGTAAGAATTTACGAGGGTGAAAGGCATAAGATGAAAGACAGAGTTAATATAGGCTTTAATAAATCTAAGGCTTCCTAATCCAATCCTAGGTCACGATCCTACAGTCGACACACGGGCTCTGATACCATCTTGTAACACCGTGGTTCTGAAAAGACCGTGGCTTCTATGTGACATGCCAATCCCTGGATCGGTTCATTGGCCCACAATAGAATGAGATGAATAACATAGCAAATATCCGTGTATCATAAATAACAAAGATCCAGAGTACCATTATTACAATAAAATCTTATCTCAAGGCAAGCTCAAATTATTCAGGTAGCAACATAAATAAAGCAAATCCTCCATTCTTCAAATTGCCCACAAGTGAACAAGTGCCGAGTGGAGTACCGTGGCCTATATCGATTACTCAGAATCGGAATATCCTGCAACATGAAACGTAGCAGCCCCGAAGGGTCAATACATGGAATGTATGGCAAGTAGAGCTAGTAATGGAGACAATAGTTCTAACATCTACATGCATATTTGGCAAGTGGAGTTGTGTCTGGCTTGCATTTGCAAATATCTTTGTCCTACTTTCATAAACAGTTTTTGATTTTCTTTGAAAAGATCCCAATTAAGTTAACCCAACAACATTAAAACAATTATGAAACTAGAATGAGCGAGAAACATGTCATGGAATCAATATCAAGCAACTCAGTTGTCCATAACCGGGGACACGGCTAATCAATTAGATCATACACCCTGCAGGGGTTAGTACACTTTACCCATGTGACTTGGCCATCCCAGCTCGTACCATCACTCTCATTTTGGGTGATGATAGGGAGAAGTCCAAGAAGAGACTGTTCGGGAAGTAGCTCCCCAATCCCGACGCGCACCGGTCCAACCTACCAAAATTCTACATCTCTGGATACGCGGGTTCGAGTTAACACAACCTACTAAGTCCAACCAACCGCCCATTTCATTATTGGCACATGGTTGTACACGTAAGCTACCAAATAAAGAAGCCAATCAATTTCTCTCGATACCTGGGTGCCTTTCCGCAATGAAACCACCAAAAATTATCAATATCATCACACCCAGGAGATTCATTGATTAAGTTGTTTTAGTTTTTGCAAACCAACTCATTCAGAAACAACTTTCAGTGATGTAACCCAGCCCTCGTTCATCATAGCATGGCTAAGCACATCTACCAACGATGGTTCATCTACAAGGAAAGCCCTACCACATAATAGGTCATAGCATAGCGATAGTATCATCCTACACATGCATCTACAAAAATACACGACAATGCATTGAAAATAGTAGGACGATATCATGAACAAAGTAGCATCTACTTGCCTTGGTTGTAGCGGTCGAAAGAACAATCCACACACGAGCAAGCGTTGCACTCGTCACAATCTACACGATACAATTGCAATCATAAACAAACAATCCACAAGCATATGCAACAAAGATGATGCATGAAGGTATGCAAGGCAAGTGAATTGGTGCTACAGCTGCACCATATAATCCTATTCAATAATACTACTGATTGCATGCATGGAAAATAGTTTTAGCGCTAGAAAAACTATTATGCAAAATATAGTGCTCAAAACTAGAGCTAGAAATCAAATAATTCACTACCGGTAGTATACTATTTGTAAAATCTTGGGAAAATTCTACCGCATAGGTATTGCTATTTAGGAACAGTACCAACTGGAATTACTCAAAAAGGAATTGTAAAACTCCCTGAGTAATTAAAACACTGCAGAAAGCCACTAGACAGTTTATGCAGAAGTTTTTACTGTAAGCCTATCCTTTTAATTCACGATGAGATTCCCCTCATCCTACTGAATCCAGGGACATATCATACGCAATTTTTGGAGTTACAGATCTTTTTCTACGAATTAATTACTCCAAAAAGTCTATTAACTAATTTGATTAAACTGTACTAAATCTTGCTGCAAAAGTGTGAAACTAAGAAACAGCAAGATTCTACACGACTTACTGAACCTACACATATTTTATTTGCAATTTTTGGCCCAGCGGTTTAATTTGTACGCAATTTACAAGTTTCTACCAAAAGCTGCCAACTAAATCGATTAAAGAAAATACCCAGTCAACTGTGTCTGTTGACTGGTCAACACGGCTGCTGACTGGGCGCTGACTGGGCGTCTGACTAGTCAACGCCTGGGGGCTGACCGGTCAACGGCCGATCTGGACCGCTGATCTGAGATCCAACGGTTCCAAGAGATGGCGGCTGCGGACTCACCGGAAACGAACGGCGGCGAGCTCGGGACGGTGGCGGCGATCGGCTCCGGCGACGGCGGTTCCTGCGCGGAAGAAAAGCGGTCAGCGCACGGATTGAGGCAGTCAACGCGACGGCGGCGCGATGTGGCGGCGGCAGCGCGGCGGCCGGCGGGCAGGCGCGGGCGAGCGGGCGCGGCGCGCGAGGCGGGCGCGCGGAGCGGCGTGCAGCGGCGCGCGTGCGCGGAGGCGGGCGCGGCGCACGTGGCGCGCGGGGGCGGCTGCAGCGGCGGCGCGGCGTGGATGCGGCGACGGCGTGAGGGCGGCGCGGCGGCGGGGTTACCTGCGGCGGCGGAGGCGGGATGCGGCGACGGCGCGGGCGGATCCTGAGGCAGCGGCGGTTTTCGAGGTGGCGGCGGCACGGAGATCGAGGGCGTGGCGGCGGCTACGTCCTTTTGTGGGGGGCACGCGGGTCCTACGCGGACACGGGTCCAGATTTTTTTTTGGTCCGTTTCTTTTCCCTTTTTGCCTTTTGTAAAACCTCCGTAACTTTTCCGTACGAGCTCCGAATCGGGCGATTTTTGTTCCTAAATTTTTGTAAAATTGAGGGGAACAACATAGGGTCAAGGGTTGAGTGAAACCTCTAGGCTACAGGGGTGGACAACACAAGTCCTACTAAAGCCTCCCGAAGGAGCCTCGTAGTAAACATAGAGTAGGGTTTGGGAAAAATAGTGTTTTGCCGAATCTTTTCAATCGATGGTTTTGCATGGAAAAGTATGATGCAATGGCATGAATGATATGCAGAACCAAATTCTAAAATTTGGGATTTGACACCTATTGCAAACTTCCAACAAACTTTGTTTACTCCGTGAAATTTGATAATTAGTATTAAATCGAGAGTAAAAATTCCAGTGTTAGTATCTTAAGTATCATGTTTGCCTTCATGATTCTTGATTTAAAAATTGAGATTATGTATGAGCGAAAAGAATTGTTTCAGAAACCATAATGTGTGGCAGATATAACGATATCTGAAACAGTGTTTTGGTTGCAATATGATGGAGTATAATATATGTTCTCATATTGGATGAGAATTTGCGAAGGTTGGAGATGCTAGACATCCTAATCATCCAAAAGGGTTTTGGAAAGTAATGTTATACTCACGATTCGCCTTTATAAGCTACATTAGCTTGATCATGAATGTCGTCATGATAAGGATGAATAGAAGATGTATGTAAAGTGTTTACTACACTAAAAGATTACTAAAAGAATGGATTTTGAAAGAAAGCCATTCATTTGATGATGGTGCTCTACTTCAAAGTGCAAGTCCAAAGGTATTAGTATTTAAATATACACGCTTTGGACTATGTGTCATGTATATGGCGCCACTTTTGAAATTTATGGATTATTTTAAAAGGAAAAGGAAATGCTGAAAGAGAATTTATAAAATATATTTGGCAGAAAAGAATATACTGGAAATATCCAGTTTAGGTATATAGATGATATACATGTTATGGTTGTATTCTTTGCTTGTTGAACAATGTGGTTCTTAGGTATTGAATACTGAATTGGTTGGTATGAAATTTAATACAGAACGATGCAATTCATGAACCACAATGGCCTAAGTAACTAGCAAGAGAATATGTCATGATGTTCATCGAAAACAAACAAACCGTTGTTTGTATTTCTCGCTGGCATCAAACCTTGCCTTCAAGATTTGTTTTAATAATAGTTATTTAAATCATGTATTATGAGAACAAAGATTGTTCAAATAATTACCTATTCCATATAAGATGGATGATTTACAAATCTAGTTGGAGAAATCACATCCATAAAACTAATGCTAAAATGTCGCAAGACAAATGATTGGAAGACAACTTACGAAGTGACATCACCATTTAAATTATATTAGAAATAAAACATGAAGAAACTCCATTTTCATGGATTTTGGAGTCTTTGATTTGATCAAATGACGCTTGTGAGACTTTTCTCGGGATAATTAAAACTTTGTTCAAAGTCCAAAGAAGAATGAACGACTAAAATATTGGAATTTATACATATCGATGTATGTAGTCCATTATGTATAGTAATAATCGATGGACTTCAACTTCATATGCTTTCTCCTGAAATTTGAGTGACTATTCACTTAATGAGAAAGAAGTATGAAATGTTTGAAAACGTTCAAAGACTTTCAAGATGAATTTCTAACAAGAAAATAAATAATTTATGATTTTATCATAAAGGGATTTATTTGAGTTGCAAGTTTAGCAAAACACCTAGATTTGCATCTCCTCAAACACCATAAGAATATGGAGTGTTTGAGATTTGTAATGAAACCTTGTTTGACATGGTTGGATCAAAGGTGTTATTTATAAAACTGCCATTATGTTTTAAAAGATTAAAGCTTTAGAGACTACCGCTTTTACACTGAAAAGAGCTCCATTTTGATCTGTTGAAATGACACCATGTAAGTTATGATTTGGGATAAAATCCAAGTTGTCCTTTTTTAAATGTTGGTATGCTAAGCATAAGTAAGATGTTTACAACCAAAGTCGGATGAGCATGTCTTTGTAGGTTATTTCGAATAACCATTGGGTATTCCTCCATAACACCAAAGACAAAAGCGTTTGTCGCTTAGAATGTCAAGTTTCTTGGAAAAGGAATTTATCGCAAAAGTTAAGTGGGAGGACAATAGAACTTTAATAAGGTTAACGAACCTTAGCTATATGTGTTGAGTTTCACACCGCCGGAAAACGTTCCGAAGGCATCCGTAATGCTCATGGCTCACGTGCCTCAAAGTTTGCGGTCACGGAGGTCTAAGTTCCTATTGAACCAAGTAGGTCAGATAAACAATCAAATGCTGAGATTTGAGAGTAAATCATTATTGTTTGACAATGATGAACCGATTACATGCAAAGAAGCAATGATGGGTCCTGACTCTGTCAAATGGCTTGAGGCCATAAAATCCGTGATAGTTCCATACACGAGAAATCATGTTTTTTGAACTTGGAAAACCCTCGAGAAAGGTGTAAAAACCTATCGGTCGCATTTGGATCTATAAAGAAACAGACATGGATGTTTCACATCTATGAAATAGTCGGCATGTCGTAAATTATTTTACGACAATGTTCAAGGAGTTGACTATGACAAGATTTGATCTTTCATAAGCGATATTTAGTCTAGACGGATTTAAGTAGCAACCACTACATATAATTTGGTATATGGTAGATGAATAAACAAAACAAAGTTCTTCTAATAGAATGGTTACCTAGGACATGTGCATGACACGCTCCAAAGGGTTTTGTTAATTCAAAGGATGCTAAACAGGGCATGCAAACTTCAATGGTTGAAGTAAGCATCGCGGAGTTGGAATCTTCACCGTGATGAAACTGTTAAAGGAGATTTTATCAGGAGACGATGAAGATGCTTGCATTTGCAAGAAATTAAGTGGGAACGCTGAGACATATTTCTAATACATTATGTGGAGGACATCTTGTTGATTGGAAATGATGTATCTTTTATTGACAAAGGTTTCATTTCGATGAAAGACTTAGGCAAAACCCGAATATTTAGCATGAATGTCTACATGGATAGACAGTGACGCTAATATGGTCATGCCAAATGTACATATATGAGATATTGAAGGGATTCAATATAGAAATGACGAGAAAAGGATCTTATCGCATGGAAAAAGAATTGAATCAAGATTCAAGTGTATCGACACTTGATAAGTGAAACAAGATTCAAGTGCTTTGACACTTGATGAGTGCAATCACAAGAATGTTTTGATCAATCATACCATGATATGTACACATCTAGATATGTCCTATGCTCTAAGTGTTATGAGCATATACCAGAATGAATCATAAAATGATCATTGGATAATGGTAAGGATATTCTTATAATCTTTTGGAGAATTAAGAATATATTATATTTGTATAAGATACAAATAGTTCATTGAAAAATGATACTAGTATTGTCACAAGATACAAATTAAGTTTATATCAATTTAAACTATGGGTTGCATAATGAAATGGAAAGAAATTTCCATGACGGATTTGGATTAATTCCAAAGTTAAGACATTGTGACGGATACTACAACAAAAAGGCTAAGTATCTACTACAGTAGCAGCAAAGCAGGGCATTTGTGTCAAGTAGTTTGTTATCAAACTAAGGTGTGGTTCACAACGGGATAACACTAAATATATATTGTACGACAATAGTATCGACATGATTTAACCCCAAGGAACTAAAGGTGTCACCAAAAGACCAAATTTATATAATACCCTCATTGGAGAATGAGTGATGCGTGAAGACGCAAAGACATGCAAATACATACGGACCTGAAAGCGTCAGATCCGTAGATTATGTTAACCACTTGCAATCGCGTATATGGAACACCATAAAGCCATAGGTGTTCAATATGCAAAGTTTGCAAACTAGATTATTGTCTCTAGTGCAAGTGGGAGACTCAAGGGAATATGCCCGAGAGATAATAATAAAAGTGGTTATTATCATATTCCTTATTTATGATAAATGTTTATTTTTCATTCTATAATTGTGTTAATATGGAAACGTTAATACATGTGTGTTTAATAAACAAAAAGGAAGTTTCTAGTTATGCCTCTCTTATAAACTAGCTCGTTGATTAACAAGATGATCAAAGGTTTCCTGGTCATGGACATTGGATGTTGTTAATAACGAGGTCACAACATTGTTGGAATGATGTGATGAACATTCATCTGAAGTATAGCATTACGATCAAGGTTATTGTGTTTATATTTCTATAATATTATACGAAGTAATCTTAGTCCTTAGACCATGAGATCATGTCAATCACTAACACCGAAAGAGTATCTTGGTAACATCAAACGTCACACCATAACAGGGTGACTATAAAGATGGGTTCAGTGCTATGAAGGTATTATATTGAGGCTCATGGATCAAGAGTGGAATTTGTCCATCCTGATGACGAAGAGATATACTCTGGTCCCTCTCGGTGATATCACATTAGTTAGCTTGCAAGCAAGTGATTTGATCACTAGAATGTTATATCACGGGAACAAGAAAAGAGTACATGTCGATAACGAGATCAAACTAGGTATGGATATACTGATGATCGAATCACGTACATGTAATATATCGCGAGACAAAGGGATTGACTTACATGCAGATAAGGTTCACACGATCACATAAGTCATCGTTGAATGTGTGGGAGTCAGTACGGATCTCCAGGTCATGCTGCTAATTATTGATCGGAGAGGGGTCTCGATCATGTATGTATTATTCGCAAACCATAGAGTGACACACTTAACGGATACCTACACCATTTGGAGCAAATAATATGTCAGAAAAAGAATTACAAAGCGCAGGAATTATTTTACTAGACACCGGAACTGTTTCGGTTGAAATTGCTGAAACTAGTTCTGCATGTGAAATTGAAATGTTGTAAGGGGTTTTATGTGAATGTTTGTTAATTAGAGTAATTAACAAAATTCTGAATAAATAAATAAAAGAGTTTTATTTAATGAGAGATTGCATTAAATTTCGTGGAAATTTAATGGAGGTGAGTGGAATTTTGAGTGGGTGGCTATTTATGTGAGTGGGAGCTCCACCCACATGAAAGTGGAAGAGGTGGGGGCACCTCCATGGCTTCCATGCCATGGTAGGGGGCTGCCCCCTCTCCCTATAAAAGTCACCCCACTCCCTCCTCTCATCATACACCTCCTCGTGAAGGATCTCTCTCCCCCCTTTAGAATTTCCCAATGGTCTCGGATCAGCGAGATACATGTTCCTGGTGGATTTTTCTAGAAGGATTTGTTGCTTCCGCTGCTTCCGCTGCTTCGCTGGAGCGAGGGCGCGGAGGTTGTCGGGGTACCTGTCCGTTTGTGCGATCACGGATGCACCACTGCTTTGTGGTGATGGACTTGATGGTGCTGGACCGGCTGGACCAGATGGACTTCATCATGATCTTGAGATCGGCAAGCGTTTGACTACATCATCCACGAGTACAACCTCGTTAAAACTATTTGGTCTTCGAGGGTATATATTTAAAGGATGTATATCTACCCGTTGCTTGTATCTAGTAGATAGATCTTGGTACTTAATTGTTCCCATCGTAGGAATTTTTTTGCTTTCTATGTTGCGAACCCTACACTACAACCTTAGAGATTTCTGTCACTTCCCCAGATTCAATAGAGGCATGAACCCACTATCGAGCATAAATACCCCCTCTTGGAGTCACTAGCATCTACTTGGCCAAGATAGTTACTATAAACAGAGAGCATGCCAGATCTCAAACAACACAGACATGATAGAATCAATAAAATAAAACCATTAATCAATCTGACATAGTAATCTCAATATCCATCGGATCCCTGCAAATACAACATGCATGATTTCAAATAGATGATCTTGATCATAAACGGAGCTCACAATATCTAAACATGGTAGCACAACAGAGGAGAAACAACCATCTAGCTACTTTATGGACCCATAGTCCAAGGTAGAACTACTCACACATCATACCGGAGGCTGGCATGGTGATGAAGAAGGCCTCCGGGATGATCTCTCCCCTCCGACAGGGTGACGTGAAGAGCTTCAGATCCCCCCAATCTAGGGACGATGGTGGTGGCGGCTACAGACTTTTTCATGGAGATCTGATCAGGTACTTAGGGTTTAGGTATCGAGGGCTTCTTATAGTCAAAGGGGGAGGTCGAGGGGGTGCCCAAGGCGGCGCACCCCCCCCAGGCGCGGGCCAGGCCTATCCACGCGGCCAGGGTGTGTTCCCCTCGAGGCCCTCCTCCGTCTCGTCTTCTGGCTCCGTGTTCTCCTCGGTGAAATATTGACTTTGGATTTTGTCCCGTCCAATTCCGAAAATATTCATTTTCTGGCTTTTCTGGAACCAAAAACAACAACAAAAACAGGCAACTGGCACTACAACATCTTGTTAATAGGTTAGTCCCAGATAACATATAAAAATACCTCAAAGTGTAGACAAAGCAAAGAAAAGTAGATACTAAACAAGCATAGAACATCAAAAAATATAGATACGTTTACAACGTATCACTCCCCTTCTCCTCTCCTCCTCCACCACCTCCGGTGACCAACTACAGCGATGACCTCCTCCTCCGGTGACCTCCTCCTCCACCATCTCCGGTGACCTCCTCCAGCGACGAGATCCTCCTCTGGTGACCACCTCCTCCGGCAACCTCCTCCTCCATGACCACCTCCTCCACCACCACCACCTCCGGCGACCACCTCCTCCGGCGTCGCCTCCTCCTCCACCACCATCTCTGACGACCCCCTCCTCCACCCACCTTCGCCCTCCTCCGGTGACCCCACAAAATTCTGGTGACAAAATTCCGGTGGTTGCGGGGCTAGATCCAGATCTAGGTATGCCCTCGCTTTTTTTCAATTCAAAAAAAATTCAGTGGCGCATATTGCAATATGCGCCATAGAGTTATGTGGTGCATATTGCAATATGCGCCACTAAATTTTGAGATTTCTGTGGCGCATATCAATATGCACCATAGATAAAAAAAATTAGTAGCAACATAACAGTGGAGCATCCCATATGTGCCACAGAAGTCCAAAGAAAGAATTCCTTATATGACACTACTCCTAAAATATGATTCCTTATTTGACACTCAAAACTTTTTGCTTTCTTATATGACACTTGGTGTAATTTTTTTTGTCTTACATGACACTCTAGTGCATTTGTAGGTCTAATAGTGTCAACCGGGAAACTACAAAGACACTTTTGCCCCTGGTGCAATATGTTTCGAAATTACTAGAAATTTTGTTGTCTTATGTAATATGGAACCTATTTTACTTCAAAAAACATTGCACCATCCATATTTAGTCGTGTGACAACAAAGGAAGAGAAACACTTGCTGATTCAGACTATACTAATATCTCGAATATTAATTAAATAAAATCAAAAAATTGGCAGAACCTTCCCTATATTTTGATGACATATCCCCTTCACACAATTCATATATACATACAACCAATCAAACAACATACCAATAGCTTCCATAAGCATCCAGATTCATGCATAAGTCATCGGTAGTTCACATGTATCACATATATCAGGCTAAATGACCTCCAAAAGAACCATTACATCACGGGAACTCCAAAATAACCATTACATCAAGAGAATCGAAGTGCGCACAAGCCATATGAAAATTACAAGCTGAGCCTTCTTTTGCTTCTTGTGCTCATAGCAGGGCTAGGAGGGTAAAATTTTCTGCTCCTTATGTCCATTGTTGGGCTGTCAAGTGGTACAATAGGAATGTTTTCAACAACATCTCCCTTTTTGTCTTGGTGTTTATATTCACAGGAGCAATCCTCTCAATGGAACCATTTTTTGATCTGAACACATGTGTGTATGGCAACAATAAGTTTAGGGTAGTAATGGTAGCATTACGTAAGTAATGGCAGCAGTAAGAAACACAAAATTACCTCTTTGATCCTCCAGATTTAGAGTTTACATGTTTTCTCTTTTTATTTATTGTAATCTCCAAGATTTGGCTATGGTGAGAAAGAAGAAACTTAGAACTTATAGTGAGTGGGAAAAGCAACATAGAAGTGTAGAATTTTGCTAACCTTGGTGGGAAAAGCATCCTTATTGGTTCTCCATCCTCGCAAGGCACAATGGATGATTGGGCTATTTTGCTAGCATTTGTCCTCTTCTTTGGTGGTTCTATACATAAGCAGCAAGAAAAGTAGTTAATACATTTAGTTGCAAACAAAAATAATAAAGCAAGAAAGAGAAATATATATTACCTAATAGCCATCATTGCAGCAATGTCATCAGGGTTACCCTTCTTACAATTGTGCCAATGATGCCTATATTCCTTACAAATTGGCATAAGTGCTTGCCTTTCTTTATTTTATTGTCACTACAACCTTTATACCTCTCAGTTTTAGGCCTGCCATCTGTCGCTTTAAGTAGTGGTGGATGCATGAAGAATCCATGGTCAGATTCAGGCCATTATTTTTTGTCAAGCATAGCAGGTTCAGGTGGGCATAAGATGCTCTAAATTTTTTAGTGGAGCAATACGAGTCAACATAATTCTTTATATGTGCATCACTAAGTGATGTGATGAAAGAGCATGTTTGCAAGGAAGTCCACAAACTTGCCATTGTCTATAAGAATATGTTCTATCTTGCAAGTTAACGACAAACCTAAAGCCGTTGCCTCCTAATGCAGTCACTTCAGCCACATCTTCTAAGCATTCTACCACCTCCAAGTTTAAATCCCTGGTCATTGCATTCAACTTCTTCATTATTTGGGGAAAAATCAATCCATATAACTTCTTTGCTACTTTTTTCCTCTCGTTACACTTGATCATAATCAACTGCCTCGCCTTATCCATGAAATCGTCCAAGTTTAAATACTTGTGGTGCTTGATCCAATTGTTAAAGCACTCTGCCAAGTTGTTTGTTACATAGTTCACCTTGCATATGGTCGAGAACTGACTCCTAGACCACAACTTATTGTGCCACTTCCTAATATATGTGGTTGCAGATGGCTTTGCTACCTCCATTGCAACCCATTTTTTGTCAAATAAATATGGGTTCCATGAGTAAGCCGCTCCCCATAGGTGGTCATCAAATATTTTTCCATGAAACTTATTCTTGAAGTTGCTCACCAAGTGAAACATACATTCTCTATGTTCTGTCTCCGGGAACACTTCTTTTACCCCTATCATCACTGCTTGGCCAGCATCAGTGCATATGGCTAAACCAACATACTCATTATCAGGGATTGGGTTCGAAAGATAACTATCATCAGACTCTTTTGTGTTGTTGTTATATGCAAATATAGGCTCTCGGTCATCACTACAATACTCGGAGATAGGCTCATAAGGTCCAGAGGGATCACAGTATGCAATCAGCAATTATACAACCTTTGTCTTAGCATGTTTATCAAACATAGACATCAATTCTTGGTCTGATTTTACTTCTGGGAGTATTTTAAGAACATCATCATAGTACTAGACATATACAACTTCCAAATAACATGGTGGGTACTACTCAACGATGGATTCAACCAAATCCTTATAATATAATTTTTTAAATCACTATCAATGACCTTCTCAAAACAAAAACATCTAATTTCCTTTCTAACTTTTTTAGGGTTTCCAAACAAGCTAATTTTTAGCAAGTAAATAGAATTGGGATCCATCCTATAAATAAATATAAAGGCATAAACATTGCTACTAATTTCAGCAAACGATGGTGCAATGGAGAGAAATTTGTCAAATACACTCACCCTTCCATGCCATGGACTAAGATTGGATTTGAGTACCTCGACGGGTGCTCCACTGCAGAAGCATACGCACTCGCCGCTGAGCCTTGGCCGCCCTCGGAAGCCCCAGCATGGCCGCCCTCCGCCCCGCCTTCTTCTCCGTCTGGTGCCTTGCCTGGGCCCACTTCCGTGCTTGGCCTCCCATCCGCCACAGACCCCATGGTACATGGAGCTCACCTCAGGCCGCATGCGCCGCCGCTGCGAACAAGCAAGCCACCCGCACTGCCGGCCGCCACGCGCTAGGGTTCATGACCGGGATAAAGGGACAGGAGAGGCTCGTATCCTTCTGATTCTATTCGATTGGGACAACTTAGCTTGGACACGTACATATCCAGGGGTATTTTCGTCTAGACGGAACCATGTAACGGATTGAACAACAATGTCATGTAAGGAAAAAAAATACACAGGGTGTCATATGGGGAAGAAAAAATTATGAGTGTCAAATAAGAAATCATATTTAAGAGTAGTGTCGTATAAGGATTTTTCTCAAGTCCAAAACACATGCACCACAGGTAGCTGTTTTCCTAGTAGTGGCGCCCAAGGATGGCGTGGTACTGTGATGGCCAGTCGACCACCTCGAAATCGAGTCGCTCATGCCTAAAGTTCTTGGGGGTGCCGAAGAGGACGTCGATCCATATCTTGCCCAGGGGTAGACTCCCTTTCCTAGGATGATGACGTGGAAGGTTGTGTTGGATGCCTCTAGGCTGCAGAGCGGGATCCGCATGGCCTCCAGGGTGCTGGTGAACATAAAATTTATGTCAATGTCGTTGTCCATAAATACTCGACTCATCTCGAACACGCCGATCTGAGCCTCGAGCACCAGGACGGAGTGGCCTGGGCAAGGGATTTGGCGAAGATGATCGGATCGGTCGAAGGTGATGCATGATTCTGAGCCGCTGAGGTACTCAGGTACGACCGGTGGGGAGGTGATGTCTACGCATGCTTATATTCTTGTAGACAGTGTTGGGCCTCCAAGTGCATAGGTTTGTAGAACAGCAGCAAGTTTCCCTTAAATGGATTACCCAAGGTTTATCGAACTCAGGGAGTAAGTGGTCAAAGGTATCCCTCTCAAGCAACCTGTAGCACCCCGGGTAAAACCACTACTAGAAAATCGCTGTTGTTTTTATTATGTGCATCATGACAACATCATGTATTTATTCGCCTAAAACTATTTACCCAAAAGTCTATTTTGTTTTCTAGATATTCTCCTCTTTGTCCAAATCGAAATCCTAGATTCGTCCGGATCTTTTATTTATATAAAACCTTTTTGCAGATGTTTTGTTTTATAAGAAAGAAAAAAATAAATATAAAATATTTTGTTAGTGGGGGAGGCAGCCCAGTCGGCCAGGCCCAAAGGCCCAGCCAATAGGCCACCTACTACCCCACTAGACCAAACCCTAGCCTAACCCTAACCCTACCTAATCCCTCCCTACTCCCTCACCCCGCTGCCACCACCCCTGTATCCACCCCGCCGCCGGACAACCCCACCCACCTGGTACCCAGCACACAAACACACAACACGCACACGCCACACCCCCTGGTGCCCCTCCCCTGGCCCCACCCGCAGCAAACAAGCCCACCCCACTCTCGCACGTCTCTCCTCGCCCCGCTCCTCGCTCATCCCGCGTCGACCACCTCCCTGCAGATCGACAACCGCCGCCGCCTAGAATCCTTCCGCCGCAGCACCCTACAGCGCCACCGGTACCCTCCCCGGCGCCCGGACCACCCTCTGCACCGTCTCCCCGAGCACCCCCTCTCCCGGTGCCCGCTGGAGGCCATTGTCGACCGCCCTCTGCGTTCCCTGCATCCCCTCGGCGGCTCGCCCCCGCCAAGCTCTGCCAGGAGCTCGCCGAGTCCTCCCGCTCTCCTCGAGCCTGACCCGCATCGCTGCTGAGGCCGCCCCGAGCCGCCGGCGGCCTTCAACCGCTCTCCTGGCCTCCTCCTCGCCCACGTGCAGGAGCTTCTCTGCCGCCGCCTCATGTCGTCCTCTTGTCCTGCCTTCCACATGCGAGGTGCCCGCTGTCCCTATTCCTACAACGGCTTCGTTGCCCACTCTGTTTTGGTTGGTGGTATGTTGATGGACGTGGTGTGCTGATGGTAGATGGTGTGCTGATGTGCCAGCCCGGTGGTTCCTCCAATTCGTTTGATAAGATGGCGTTGTTGTTTGTGATGACCCCATGTTGATGTTGCTGCACGAGACCCTTCCGAGCGTCAAGACCTTCCTTGGGGTACACCAATTTCTCCTTCACGGATCTGAAGGCCAAACCCTGAGGCCATGGACCCTGTCGACCCCTCCGAGCCCCCAAGATCTTCGGCCGCCATGTGTGACCCCTATCTAACCCGTCCATATTTTTGTAGTATGATATATATCATGTTGCATAATTAAATTGTTCATACTTGCATACATATTCAGTGGTTTTGCTAGCATTATGCCGATTCACCTCATAATTAAATATGGAGACCATATGCGAGCGAATCTAGTCTAATATTGGCTCCATTTAAATTTGCATACCGAACCAATGCCATGTTTTTCCTTGATAAGACAATATTTAAGTTGCGGGGTACCTAAACAACATGAATGATATAATTAATTATCGGGACCCCGGTTCCGCTTAATATTGACTAATTGTATTGCATCTTTGCCATGTCATACATCATACATGCATCATGTCTGATCTTCTGCCGTAGTATTAAATAGTGCATCCGGTGTTTCTTCTAGTGCTTTGCTTCTTCACGGATTAGGCCGATGAGTTGATGCGAGTGTCGACCCGATCTCTGGTGTATATTCGGCATTGTTTTCAGGCAAGCATTCTCCCTCTTTCTACCTATTTTACATTTCTAGTCTTCATTTCCTCTTCTTGATCTATTGCTATCTGTGTTGCGATGCTCTATTTTCCGTACCCGTGGTATCCCTTGCAGCCTTATATTGCCTTGGACACATCCTATTACGTGTTGTTTGGTAGATAGTTGGACTTGCGTGTCGTAGTCGCTTGCTCAAGTGCTGTTGTGTGTCGTCAAGTACCACTGTTGTTGGAGAAATGCCTTATGCTTTATGTTGGAGATGATCATGGCTTTAATTATCGTTTAATAACTAAAATTGAAGTAGGTAAATAATGCAGAGGCACAGGTGGGCAATAGATGTTATTTGGTTTTTAACCATCCACTTGTGTCCCATAGGACCCCGAGTACTTGATACCTGTTCTTTGAATATTCGCACTATCCGCATGTGGGACCATGAATCCCCCTAGCCAGAGCTTGAGTCATATATTATTTCTTGGGGCCACAAACTAGTTTGGGGCTTTATTACTATCTTGTACTTATGCCATGTCTTACTGCTTTATTTATGATTGCGCGTGGAGCGCCTGTACTGTTTAGGAATCCCGTGCCACGTTTTCGCTGTATCGATAAGCCCAGTCACACTTTCGGGTTCCCAGTCGTTTACAGTCGTCGCCACACACCCTGGGTCCGTATCGGAGACGGCAGACTTCGTTGCGGGTAGCTTAGTGGGGTGGCCCCTGAAATTTATATGAATCTTGCAATTGCTCTGTCGTGATGCCTCGTTGGGTTTTCATTTGGTTTTTCTCGAGGTTGATCGTGCGTGTGTTGCTATTTGTGCCCCCTGCAGGGTAAAACTTTCTGAAAGCCGTGTCCTCGGTTATGGATGACTTGGAGCACAGTATCTCGATCATAGACAACTATAACTAAAGCAGCGCTATAAATTTGACTTTATAATGACTAGTAATCAGCTTCACTATAATGGAATGGCTAAATAAAAGTATCAACAATTGCTGGTTTGGATTATCACCTGTTACCATTGTATATGACTAGTAAGTATTGCAACTACAATGGAATGGCTAAATAAAAGTACCAACAGCTGCTGGGTTTTGGGATGCCTCATGCTATATGTATCTGACTAGTAAGTACTACAACTACAACGGTATGGTTAACTAAAACTGCCCACTGCTTATTATCTCTCTAACACCCTCCGGATCGGCCCTATGCAAGTTTTAGCAATTCCTTCCATACCCGCATAGAAACGATTCAAAGGTGCCCACCAGTCACTCTCGTGCGGGTGGAAAACAAAGTAATACATTACACAATAGTCCACGATGAAACCCGAAGAATAGATATATACAACAATGACTCATCGAGTCAAGAATACAATATTCAGTACAAAGATCCAAATCACCTTGAAAACGATACAGCGTCCGAGTACGGACAAGATGCAAATTAGGCTAAGAGCCCTGAAGGATAACCAATGGCGTCCATAACCCTGCCCAGGCCAAGCCGGAAGGGTAACCCTGCTAACGACATCGATCTCAAAACCTGCTAAAACAAAAGGGGTGCCGACAAAGGGAAAAGGAAAAAGAGAGCGGTCAGTACTGAGGCCAGTACACGGCGAGACTAGTATTCGGCGGTCCTCGCCTACATAGGTATGGTAGGCTGAAGCGGCAGCGCGGCATGCACTGAACAACCTATAGAGAATCAATACAACTAGCGGATAAGAAAGATCTATTCGGATCCAACCTGATGCTAACACCAAACATACCCATCCTGGTGTTTCCCCCTCAAAACCAATCGAGTAGCACCCCGGGTAAAACCACTACTAGAAAATCGCTGTTGTTTTTATTATGTGCATCATGACAACATCATGTATTTATTCGCCTAAAACTATTTCCCCAAAAGTCTATTGTGTTTTCTAGATATTCCCCTCTTTGTCCAAATCGAAATCCTAGATTCGTCCGGATCTTTTATTTATATAAAACCTTTTTGCATATGTTTTGTTTTATAAGAAAGAAAAATAATAAATATAAAATATTTTGTTAGTGGGGGAGGCAGCCCAGTTGGCCAGGCCCAAAGGCCCAGCCAATGGGCCACCTACTACCCCACTATACCAAACCCTAGCCTAACCCTAACCCTACCTAATCCCTCCCTACTCCCTCACCCCGCCGCCACCACCCCTGTATCCACCCCGCCGCCGGACAACCCCACCCACCTGGTACCCATCACACAAACACACAACACGCGCACGCCACACCCCTGGTGCCCTTCCCCTGGCCCCACCCGCAGCGAACGAGCCCACCCCACTCCCGCACGTCTCTCCTCGCCCCGCTCCTCGCTCATCCCGCGTCGACCACCTCCCTGCAGATCGACAACCGCCGCTTCCTAGAATCCTTCCGCCGCAGCACCCTGCAGCGCCACCGGTGCCCTTCCCGGCACTCGGACCGCCCTCTGCACCGTCTCCCCGAGCACCCCCTCTCCCCGTGCCCGCTGGAGGCCATCGTCGACCGCCCTCTGCGTTCCCTGCATCCCCTCGGTGGCTCGCCCCCGCCAAGCTCTGCCAGGAGCTCGCCGCGTCCTCCCGCTCTCCTCGAGCCTGGCCCGCATCGCCGCTGAGGCTGCCCCGAGCTGCCGCCGGCCTGCAGCCGCTCTCCTGACCTCCTCCTCACCCACGTGCAGGAGCTTCTCTGCCGCCGCCTCATGTCGTCCTCGTGTCCTGCCTTCCACATGCGAGGTGCCCGCTGTCCCTGTTCCTACAACGCCTCCGTTTCCCAGTCTGTTTGGTTGGTGGTACGTTGATGGACGTGGTGTGCTGATGGTAGATGGTGTGCTGATGTGCCGGCCCGGTTGTTCCTCCAATTCGTTTGATAAGATGGTGTTGTTGTTTGTGATGACCCCATGTTGATGTTGCTGCACGAGACCCTTCCGAGCGTCAAGACCTTCCTCAGGGTACACCAATTTCTCCTTCACGGATCTGAAGGCCAAACCCTGAGGCCATGGACCCTGTCGACCCCTCCGAGCCCCCAAGATCTTCGGCCGCCATGTGTGACCCCTATCTAACCCGTCCATATTTTTGTAATATGATATATATCCTGTGGCATAATTAAATTGTTCATACTTGCATACATATTCTGTGGTTTTGGGGGCATTATGCCAATTCACCTCATAATTAAATATGGAGACCATATGCGAGCGAATCTAGTCTAATATTGGCTCCATTTAAATTTGCATAGCGAACCAATGCCATGTTTTGCCTTGATAAGACAACATTTAAGTTGCGGGGTACCTAAACAACATGAACGATATAATTAATTGTCGGGACCCCGGTTCCGCTTAATATTGACTAATTGCATCGCATCTTTGCCATGTCATACATCATACATGTATCATGTCTGATCTTCTGCCGTAGTATTAAATAGTGCATCTGGTGTTTCTTCTAGTGCTTTGCTTCTTCACGGATTAGGCCGATGAGTTGATGCGAGTGTCGACCCGATCTCTGGTGTATCTTCGGCATTGTTTTCAGGCGAGCATTCTCCCTCTTTCTACCTATTTTACATTTCTAGTCTTTATTTCCTCCTGTTGATCTATTGCTATCTGTGTTGCGATGCTCTAGTTTCCGTACCCGTGGTATCCCTTGCAGCCTTATATTGCCTTGGACACATCCTATTACCTGTTGTTTGGTAGATAGTTGGACTTGCGTGTCGTAGTCGCTTGCTCAAGTGATGTTGCATGTCGTCAAGTACCACCATTGTTGGAGAAATGCCTTATGCTTTATGTTGGAGATGATCATGGCTTTAATTATCGTTTAATAACTAAAATTGAAGTAGGTAAATAATGCAGAGGCACGGGTGGGCAATAGATGTTATTTGGTTTTTAACCGTCCACTTGTGTCCCGTAGGACCCCGAGTACTTGATACCTGTTCTTTGAATATTCGCACTATACACATGTGGGACCATGAATCCCCCTAGCCAGAGCTTGAGTCATATATTATTTCTTGGGGCCACAAACTAGTTTGGGTCTTTATTACTATCCTGTACTTATGCCATGTCTTACTACTTTATTTACGATTGCGCGTGGAGCGCCTGTACTGTTTAGGAATCTCGTGCCACGTTTTCGCTGTATCGACAAGCCCAGTCACACTTTTGGGTTCCCAATCGTTTACAGCCGTCGCCACACACCCTGAGTCCTTATCGGAGACGGCCGACTTTGTTGCGGGTAGCTTAGTGGGGTGGCCCCCTGAAATTTATATGAATCTTGCAGTTGCTCTGTCGTGATGCCTCGTTGGGTTTTCATTTGGTTTTTCTCGAGGTTGATCGTGCGTGTGTTGCTATTTGTGCCCCCTGCAGGGTAAAACTTTCTAAAAGCCGTGTCCGCAGTTATGGACGACTTGGAGCACAGTATCTCGATCATAGACAACTATAACTAAAGCAGCGCTATAAATTTGACTTTATAATGACTAGTAATCAGCTTCACTATAATGGAATGGCTAAATAAAAGTGTCAACAATTGCTGGTTTGGATTGTCACCTGTTACCATTGTATCTGACTAGTAAGTATTGCAACTACAACGGAATGGCTAAATAAAAGTACCAACAGCTGCTGGGTTTTGGGATGCCTCATGCTATATGTATCTGACTAGTAAGTACTACAACTACAACGGAATGGTTAACTAAAACTGCCCACTGCTTATTATATCAGGATGACTCATGCTATCTATATCTGACTAGTAATTGCCGCAACTATAACGAATGAATAAAACTGCCAACTGTGTGAGTTCCTCGGTTGACTTCCTCGATTGGTTTTCAGGGGGAAACACCAGGATAGGTATGTTTGGTGTTAGCATCAGGTTGGATCCGAATAGATCTTTCCTATCCCTCTCTGATAGCCGCCAGTTGTATTGAGTCTCTATAGTTTGTTCAGTGCATGCCGCGCTGCCGCTTCAGCCCACCATACCTATGTAGGCGAGGACCGCTGAATTCTAGTCTCGCCGTGTACTGGCCTCAGTACTGACCGATCTCTTTTTCCTTTTCCATTTGTCGGCACCCCTTTTGTTTAAGCAGGTTTTGAGATCGACGTCGTTAGTAGGGTTACCCTGAAGAATAACCAATGGTGTCCATAACCCTGCCCAGGCCAAGCCAGAAGGGTAACCCTGCTAACGGCGTCGATCTCAAAACCTGCTTAAACAAAAGGGGTGCCGTCTAAGGGCAAAGGAAAAAGAGAGAGCGCTCAGTACTGAGGCCAGTACACGGCGAGACTAGAATTCGGCGGTCCTCGCCTACATAGGTATGGTGGACTGAAGCGGCAGCGCAGCATGCACTAAACAACCTATAGAGACGCAATACAACTGGCGTCTATCAGATAGGGATAAGAAAGACCTATTCGGATCCAACCTGATTCTAACACCAAACATACCCATCCTGGTATTCCCCCTCGATACCAACCGAGGAAGTCAACCGAGGAACTCACACAGTTGGCAGTTTTATTCATTTCGTTATAGTTGCGGCAATTACTAGTCAGATATAGAAGCATGAGTCATCCTGATATAATAAGCAGTGGGCAGTTTTAATATTAACCATTCCGTTGTAGTTGTAGTACTTACTAGTCAGATACATATAGCATGAGGCATCCCAAAACCTGGCCGTTGTTGGCACTTTTATTTAGCCATTCCGTTGTAGTTGCAATACTTACTAGTCAGATACAATGGTAACAGGTGACAACTCAAACCAGCAATTGTTGGCACTTTTATTTAGCCATTCCATTATAGTGAAGCTGATTACTAGTCATTATAAAGTCAAATTTATTGCACTACTTTAGTTATAGTTGTCTATGATCGAGATACTGTCCTCCAAGTCGTCCATAACCGTGGACACGGCTTTCAGAAAGTTTTACCCTGCAGGGGGCAGAAATAGCAACAGACGCACGATCAACCTCGAGAAAAACCAAATAAAACCCAACGAGGCATCACGACAGAGCAATTGCAAGATTCATATAAATTTCAGGGGGCCACCCCACTAAGCTACCCGCGAAGAAGTTGGCTGGCTCGGAGACGGACCCAGAGGTTTGTGACAATGGCTGTAAACGACTGGGAACCCGAAAGTGTGACTGGGCTTGTCAATACCGCGAAAACATTCCATGTTGGTTCCAAAACAGTACAAGCGCTCCACGCGCAATCGTAAATAAAGCAGTAAAGCATGGCATAAGTACAGGATAGTAATAAAGCCCCAAACTACTTTGTGGCTCCAAGAAATAATATATGACTCAAGCGCTGGCTAGGGGGATTCATGGTCCCACATGCAGATAGTGCGAATATTCAAAGAACAGGTATCAAGTACTCGGGGTCCTACGGGACACAAGTGGACGGTTAAAAACCAAATAACATCTATTGCCCACTTGTGCCTTTGCATTATTTACCTACTTCAATTTTAGTTGTTAAACGGTAATTAAAGTTATAATCATCTCCAACATTAAACATCAGGCAATACTCCAACAACTGTGGAACATCGACGGCGCGACGCAATACCTGCGCAAGCAACTACGACTCGCAAGGCTGACTATCTACCAAACAACAGGTACTAGGATGTGTCCAAGGCAATTTTAATGGCTGCAAGGGATATCACGGGTACGAAAACTAGAGCATCGCATCACAGATAGCAATAGATCAACAGGAGGAAACAAAGACTATAAAAGTAAAATAGGTGGAAAGGGGGAGAATGCTCGCCTGAAAACATTGCCGAAGGTTCATCCAAAGAACGGGCGTCAATCGCATCCACTCATTGGCCTAATCCGTGAAGAAGCAAATCACTAGAAGAAACACCGAATGCCCTATTTATTACTACGGCAGAAAACTAGGCATAATGCATGAATGATGTATGACATGGCAAAGGTGCGATGCAATTAGGCAATATTAAGCGGAACCAGGGCCCCGACAATTACGTATATGGTTATAGTTGTTTTAGATGCCCCACAATTTAAATGTTGTATTAACAAGACAAAATATAGCATCGGTTCGCTACACAAATTTAAATGGGGTCAATATTAGGCTAGAATCGCCCGCATATTGCTCCATATTTAATTACGAGGTGAATCAGCATAATACCCCCAAACCACACAAATATGTATGCGAGCATGACAATTGAGATGCGACAAGTATATATATCATTTATAAAAATAGGATCTCGGCAAAGAGGTCACACATTGGGGATCGATGATCTTGGCGTTCACCGAGAGAGGTTCGACAGGTTCAGGCTCGGTCTCGGGATTTGGACTCCAATATCGGTCTTTGGATCCTCGGAATCGGGTCTTCGAGGTTCCGTGATGGAGGCCTTCGTGTCCGGCGTCATCACCTTCGGGTTCTAGGTCGAAGTACTTGGGGACTCCGACTTGATGGTCCGTGTCGAACTTTAATGGGCACGAGTGGTTCATCGGGAGACCTTGGCGGTGGCACGATATCCTTGTGGGGGGTTGCGGTTCACCTCAGTGCATCGTCGTCGGATAGGTAACAGAGATCTTGTCTCGGCTTTAATGTCGGTGTAGAACTTTATTAGGTACTCTCCGGCTACCATAATACATCTACAAACAACTTCTGCTAATCAGAACAAAAACAAGGCAGAGAACCATTGCCTGCTACAGAGAACCAGGAGGCATCCCGCGTGGCTTAACCAGAGGCGTGGCTCGACGAAGTAGGAAGACCGATGACACAGAGCAACGACAGTGGCGCTCGCGGACTGGAGGAGGGCTGGCCTCGCGTCGAGGACGAGCCGAGTGGTGGCAGAGGCGAGGTCACCGCGGCGCCGGAGGGAGGCGGCACAGCAAGACGAGGCGGCGGCCGTAGGAGCTGCGAGGCGAGGGGCGTCAGCAGCAGCTCACTGGCGGGAAGGAGCGGAGGAGGCCAAGGACGTCGGGGATGCACGGGGCGACGACGAGGAAGGGCGAGCTCGGCGACGGCTCAGAGAGGACAAGGGAAGGGCGATGTGGGCGGCCGACAGAGAGGAGAGTGAGGGCCGGCGACACGGGCAAGGAGGAGGCCAGGGGCGATGCCAGGAAAACATGGAGGATTTCTGGCGGCGGTGGTTGGGAAGGTCCCGAGCGAGGGGAACGAGAGAGGAAGGTGGTGTTCGGTCACGGGGAAGGTGGGTTCCAGGGAGCAGATGCGCGACCGCGGGGTGGGGTTGGGACACGGTCCCGATCGAGAGGTGGGGCCAGGAGCGATGTGAGGTGTGTGATGTGTGTCCAGGGGTGGCGGCGGCAAGGGTAGAGGAAGGCCGGGTGAGTTTGGTGGGATTAGGGTTAGGTTTAGAGGGTCTAGGTTTCTAGGGTTTGGGGTTGTAGGTGGCTGCCGGTTGGGGATTTTGGGCCTGGCCGATGGCGGCCTCCCCCACTAAAATAATTTAGATTTTTATTTATTTTTTTAAATATTCTTTTATAAATATTTTTAGACAAATAAAGGATCCGAGCGGACCGAGGGTTTATGTTTGAAGTCAAGAGGGGAGTATTTATAAAACAAAGATAGGCTTTATAAAATAGTTTTTAGGAACATAGATGCATGATGATGACATGATGGTGCACATAGGTAAATGCAGACGATTTTCTAGTAGTGAATTTAACCGGGGTGCTACAATTCGACACCAGTAACAATGGATCTCGCCCTCGAGATCCGCCTCCTAGTACGGGGAAGAAAGCCGATGATCTGAATCTTCTTGCTTCGTGTAGATCCTCGCGACACCACTAACAAGGGTTCCTTCTTCATCTTGAAATTGGCGACACCACCAACAAGGCTCGTTGCTCACGTTCGTCGAGAGAGAACTCCGGAGAACAAAGTCGAAGGTAAATGTCTCAAAAGGTAAGGCCACCTCTAACTTATGTGGAAGGAGTAAAATTGCATCGATCCACTATTCAATGTACAAGAGCGAATGATAAGAGTAGTCGGATGGTGATCAGTCCATCACGCACCCAAAGCATTACCCTGCACATGAATAGGAGAATTATGCAACCAAATCTCGGAATTTAGACTGAAGATCTCGCCAAGCGAGGTTCGGAAACAAAGGAGGGATGGAGATTCTCACTAGATATGATGTGGATGGCTTTGTTGTATCAGAAAACACCGGAGGATAGAAAGAAAAAATTTAGTGAATTTTCGGTCCATTGAAAGCACAACAGATGAAAGATTCATCAGATAGCATGAATGCCGAATGTTGAAGCACCGTTACAAGAGGATGGAAGCGAAACCCTAAAGGTACGACGGAAACCCAACCACGAGAATTCCTGGACTTGAAGAAAAGATAAGGGAGCAGATTCAAAAGACGTCGAGGTAAGGGGAGAATAGCAGAGGGGTAAGGAGTAAAAATAGACCTAATCAGATCTATCCAACCGATTTGGCAAAATAGTTTTGACACTCTACAACGTTCGTTAGCTAGGTTATCCTACAGGCTGGACCAGTGGGGTATCGTAACTGCTGAGCTCTGATACCACTCTGTAACACCCTCAGAATCAATCCTATGCAAGTTTTAGCGATTTCTGCCAAACCCGCATAGAAACGATTCAAAGATGCCCACCAGGCACTTGCGTGCGGGTGGAAAACAAAGTAATATCATTACACAATAGTCCACGATGGAACCCACAGAACATATATCTACAACAACGACTCCATGAGTCAAGAATACAGATTTACAATACAAAGATCCAAATCACCTTGAAAACGATACAACGTCCGACTACGGAAAAGATGCAAATGGGGCTAAGAGCCCTGAAGAATAACCAATGGCGTCCATAACCCTGCCCAGGCCAAGCCAGAAGGGTAACCCTGCTAACGGCGTCGATCTCAAAACCTGCTTAAACAAAAGGGGTGCCGACAAAGGGCAAAGGAAAAAGAGAGAGCGCTCAGTACTGAGGCCAGTACACCGCGAGACTAGAATTCGGCGGTCCTCGCCTACATAGGTATGGTGGACTGAAGCGGCAGCGCAGCATGCACTAAACAACCTATAGAGACGCAATACAACTAGCGGCTATCAGATAGGGATAAGAAAGACCTATTCGGATCCAACCTGATTCTAACACCAAACATACCCATCCTGGTATTCCCCCTCGATACCAACCGAGGAAGTCAACCGAGGAACTCACACAGTTGGCAGTTTTATTCATTTCGTTATAGTTTCGGCAATTACTAGTCAGATATAGATAGCATGAGTCATCCTGATATAATAAGCAGTGGGCAGTTTTAATATTAACCATTCCGTTGTAGTTGTAGTACTTACTAGTCAGATACATATAGCATGAGGCATCCCAAAACCCGGCCGTTGTTGGCACTTTTATTTAGCCATTCCGTTGTAGTTGCAATACTTACTAGTCAGATACAATGGTAACAGGTGACAACTCAAACCAGCAATTGTTGGCACTTTTATTTAGCCATTCCTTTATAGTGAAGTTGATTACTAGTCATTATAAAGTCAAATTTATAGCACTACTTTAGTTATAGTTGTCTATGATCGAGATACTGTGCTCCAAGTCGTCCATAACCGCGGACACGGCTTTCAGAACATTTTACCCTGCAGGGGGGCACAAATAGCAACACACGCACGATCAACCTCGAGAAAAACCAAATAAAACCCAACGAGGCATCGCGACAGAGCAATTGCAAGATTCATATAAATTTCAGGGGGCCACCCCACTCAGCTACCCGCGAAGAAGTTGGTCGGCTCCGAGATGGACCCAGAAGTTTGTGACAATGGCTGTAAACGACTGGGAACCCGAAAGTGTGACTGGGCTTGTCGATACCGCGAAAACATTCCACGTTGGTTCCAAAACAGTACAAGCGCTCCACGCGCAATCATAAATAAAGCAGTAAAGCATGGCATAAGTACAGGATAGTAATAAAGCCCCAAACTACTTTGTGGCCCCAAAAAATAATATATGACTCAAGCGCTGGCTAGGGGGATTCATGGTCCCACATGCAGATAGTGCGAATATTCAAAGAACAGGTATCAAGTACTCGGGGTCCTACGGGACACAAGTGGACGGTTAAAGACCAAATAACATCTATTGCCCACCTGTGCCTCTGCATTATTTACCTACTTCAATTTTAGTTGTTAAACGGTAATTAAAGTTATAATCATCTCCAACATTAAACATCAGGCAATACTCCAACAACTGTGGAACATCGACGGCACGACGCAACACCTGCGCAAGCAACTACGACTCGCAAGTCTGACTATCTACCAAACAACAGGTACTAGGATGTGTCCAAGGCAATTTTAATGGCTGCAAGGGATATCACGGGTACGAAAACTAGAGCATCGCATCACATATAGCAATAGATCAACAGGAGGAAACAAAGACTATAAAAGTAAAATAGGTGGAAAGGGGGAGAATGCTCACCTAAAAACATTGCCGAAGGTTCATCCGAAGAACGGGCGTCACTCGCATGCACTCATCGGCCTAATCCGTGAAGAAGCAAATCACTAGAAGAAACACCGAATGCCCTATTTATTACTACGGCAGAAAACTGGGCATAATGCATGTATGATGTATGACATGGCAAAGGTGCGATGCAATTAGGCAATATTAAGCGGAACCGGGGCCCCGACAATTACGTATATGGTTATAGTTGTTTTAGATGCCCCACAATTTAAATTTTGTATTAACAAGACAAAATATAGCATCGGTTCGCTACACAAATTTAAATGGGGCCAATATTAGGCTAGAATCGCCCGCATATTGCCTCCATATTGAATTACGAGGTGAATCAGCATAATACCCCCAAACCACACAAATATGTATGCGAGCATGACAATTGAGATGCGACAAGTATATATATCGTTTATAAAATAGGGTCTCGGCAAAGAGGTCACACATTGGGGATCGACGATGTTGGCGTTCACCGAGAGGGGTTCGACAGGTTCAGGCTCGGTCTCGAGATTTGGACTCCAGGATCGGTCTTCGAATCCTCGGAATTGGGTCTTCGAGGTTCCGTGATGGAGGCCTTCGTGTCCAGCGTCATCACCTTCGGGTTCTAGGTCGAAGTACTTGGGGGCTCCGACTTGATGGTCCGTGTCGAACTTGAATAGGCACGAGTGGTTCATCGGGAGACCTTGGCGGCGGCACGATATTTTTGTTGGTTACGGTGCCGAATCCCATACTTATAGAGTCTACAACAAGCTCACTGGGATTGTTGTAGAGTCTTGTAGTGTGGAGTTCGATGAAAATAACGGCTCCTTTGTAGGGCAAGTTGATGTTTGTGATGCAGATGTTGAAATACCCCAAGATGCCATAAGAAGAATGGACGTGGGATTTTTCCGCCCCATTGAGGAACCCCTTGTGGCGGATCGGGAAGGACAATGCTCCACACATGTGGAGCCCTCATCTACACAAGATCAACCAACTCCTACTGTCGGAGAAAATCCTGCATCAACACCGCAATCTGCTGAAGATCAACTGTCCCCTAGAAAAGTTGGTAGTCCCAGGCCGGACTATCCGCCCCCTCCAAGGGGCTGAAAATCCGCCCCTGGCACTCCAACTCATTCCAGAGGATCTGAAGGAGAAGTCAGCAACTCTGAAGCTCCCAGGCCGGATTCTCCGGCCCCCGAGGGCGGATTATCCGGCCCTGGGTCTCCAACTCTCATCAGGCATTCTCAAGAAGATGGCTCGGTTTCTTCACCTCCCAGGCCGGATAGTCCGGCCCCTCCAAGGGGCGGATTATCCGGGCCTGAAGAAAATGTTCAGCAACAATCTTCTGGCAGTAACGGTGACCAAGATCAAGGGCAAGGCAGTAATCAAGACAAGGATACAAATATTGAATCAACTCCTTCTAGAAACAATAAGGACATTGAGGCTCGTCACAAGGCTCGTGCTGATAAGAACCTTTAACTAAGAGGTCACACTCTTGACAAGGTTGTTGGTGATCTACGACGAAGGGTATCCACTAGAAGAGAACTTGCAAGCTTTTGTGATCATCAAGCTCACATTTCCATGGTTGAACCGAAGAAGGTTTTTGATGCTCTTGAAGATCCCGATTGGGTTGTTGCAATGCATGAAGAATTAAATAACTTCGAACGCAACAAAGTTTGGAAGCTCGTAGAAAAGCCAAAGGATTGCCGCAATGTTATCGGCACCAAGTGGATCTTTAAGAACAAACAGGATGAAAATGGCATTGTTGTGAGGAATAAAGCACGACTTGTGGCTCAAGGATTCTCTCAAGTGGAAGGAATTGATTTTGGCGAGACTTACGCTCCTGTGGCTCGTCTTGAGTCCATCCGTATCCTTCTGGCATATGCAGCCCATCATAATTTTAAATTACAACAAATGGATGTTAAGAGCGCTTTCCTTAATGGTCCTCTACATGAGTTAGTATACGTCAAGCAGCCCCCGGGGTTTGAGGACCCCAAATTTTCGAACCATGTCTACAAACTCGATAAGGCGCTCTATGGCCTTAAACAAGCCCCACGTGCATGGTATGAGCACCTTAAAGAGCTTTTGCTAGACCGTGGATTCGAAGTTGGGCAAATCGATCCCACTCTTTTTACTAAGAAGGTTAATGGGGAGATTTTTGTATGCCAACTTTATGTAGATGACATTATTTTTGGCTCTACTAACCAAGCTTTTAACGATGAATTTTTGAAGCTTATGACTGACAGGTTTGAAATGTCCATGATGGGTGAGCTCAGGTTCTTTCTTGGATTTGGGATCAAACAACTTAGAGAGGGAACTTTTATTAATCAAGCTAAGTACATCCAAGACATGCTCAAAAGGTTCAAGATGATGGATCTCAATGGCGTTGCTACCCCAATGTAAACCAAGTGTCATCTTGAGCTCAATCCCAAGGGTAAATACGTGGATCAAAAGGTATACCGATCCATGATCGGGTCTCTCCTTTACCTTTGCGCATCTAGGCCTGATATCGTGTTAAGTGTAGGAGTGTGTGCAAGGTACCAAGCCGCTCCTAAAGAAAGCCACTTAGTGGCGGTCAAGCGAATCTTCCGATATTTGGTTCATTCCCCAAATTTTGGGTTATGGTATCCCAAGGGTTCAAGTTTCTCTCTGTGTGGCTACACTGATTCAGATTGGTCTGGTGACAAAGATGATAGGAAATCAACCTCTGGTGCATGTCAATTCTTGGGCAGGTCTCTAGTGTGTTGGTCATCAAAGAAACAGAATTGTATTTCACTCTCAACCGCCGAAGTTGAATATGTTGCTGCTGCAAGTGCTTGTACACAATTGTTATGGATGAGGCAAACTTTAAAGGAACATGGTGTCAATTGTGACAAAGTGCCTCTATTATGCGACAATGAAAGTGCTATCAAAATTGCGTACAATCCCGTGCAGCATACAAGAACAAAACATATAGAGATTCGCAACCACTTTATTCGGGATCATGTTGCTCGTGGAGATATTGCTCTATCCTTTGTAAGCACGAAGAACCAGCTTACTGATATCTTCACGAAGCCTCTTGATGAAGCAAGATTCTGTTATTTGCGGAATAAGCTAAATATCATAGATTCAAGGAGCTTGGCTTGACTACCCTTGCACACTCACTTGCTCTTTTTCATGTATTTGGTTTAGATGCGGGCATAGACATAGGGGGAGTGTGGTCCTAATTGATTGGGCCAACCCTCCCCCCATAATGCCGAAAGCAAGTAAAATCATTTCCCTTAATATCATTTTGTGATATGTGGGTCATCGATGAGCATTGGTTTTGAACTCAAGATACATCTTCGCGGTGTCATGCCATGTGCTCCAACATGGTGGCTTCGGCCACCGCCCTCTTCTTTGAGAAGAGTTGGTTTTTCGTGGGTCTCGTTGGATTTTCTTGCATATCTCATGTCTTATGGAAAACACACTTGGCTTTTGTTTGATTTGATTTTTGCAAATTTGGAGGAGTGATCTTCAGGGGCGTTAGCTTCGCTCTTCTTCCTTTTTGGCATTTCGATGCCAAAGGGGGAGAAGTAGCTCTATTAGGGCTCGTGGATTTGCAAGGGTTGGGCACGAGCTTTTCGATTTTAGTCGGTTTTATTTGCTTGCTTGTGCCTCTTTTCTAACGTGAACTCATTTGCTATTTGTGTTTGTTTATGTAAGACTTTGTCGTACTCCACTTTGTTTAGTACTATGTTGGGTATTCATGGAATTCTGGATTTATCTATTATGGACCCCATTGAATTCTGGAATTATGGAACATATTTGATGGCATATGGATTCATGGGATTATCTATGTATGCGTTGGCTATTCTCATCCCGGTGGTATGACCTTGTTCCTCAATCCACTTTTGTTCCAATTATCTCTGCCATGGAAGTTGTCCTCTCTCTAGTGTGTGTATTTGTATTCAAATGCAAATTTTAAATATGCACACATCTAGGAGGAGCGCCTTTCATCTTAAGGTGGCGATAGCCGGTTTCATTGCAAATCCTAGTATTGTCATCTAACACCAAAAAGGGGGAGATTGAAAGAACATTTCTTAATCCCTAGTGTTTTGTGTGTTAGATAACAATACCAAGGATCATTTAATGTGTGTTGAAGTGTTGCAGCTCTATTTGAGAATAAAGGGAAAAGAACTCTGCCTTTGGGGGCGGATAATCCGGCCCCACCAGGGGCGGATAATCCGCCCCTCCCTTTGCCCAAGCAGGGGCAAGCCCCAGAAGGGGGGCGGAGTTTTGGCCGAATTTTCCGGTCCCACCGGATAATCCGCCCTCCTGCTCATCGCCAAGGCGCAAGCCCAGAGAGGGGACGGAGTTTCTGCCGGACTTTCTGGCGTGGCCGGATAATCCGCCCCAGGAGGGGGCCAAATTATCCGCCCCCAAGATTTCCACTAAGTTCCTCAAGCGCAAGCCCCAGAGAGGGGGCGGACTTTCCCCCGGAGAATCCGCCCTTGGGGCCGAGTTTTCCCAGGGGCGGATAATCCGCCCCCAAAGTTGTGCAACGGCCAGATCTGGGGAGGGGGTATTTAAGCCAGCCTTCCCCCTCCTGCCAGAACTCTTGATTCATCTCGAAAAAGACTAGATCAGATCTAAAAGCTTCATCCAAGAGTGCTCCACCTAGATCCACCCAAAGGCCCCATCCCTTTGGGAATCGAAGGAGGAGAACTCGATCTTCATCATCAGCAATCAAGCGCTTCCTCTCCTTTCCATTCATTTGGAGAACCTCCGATCTAGTATTTCTTGCAAATATCTAGATCCTTGTTTTTGTTTATATTGATAAACCTTGTTCTTATGGCAGCTTGTTGTCATCTCGGGAGCCCCCAATTCGGTTATGGGTGTGTGCCCCGATAGTGTTGTAAAAGGCATCGGTTCCCGCCTCGAAGGGATCCAATAGTGGAGAAGGTGGATCAGGCCTCTTGTGGCGAGATCCATCGGAGAATAGGGTGAGGCCTATTGTGGCGTGGTGGTCTTAGAACCGCCCACCCTTCCAACGCAGATATACTTCCCTTAACAAGGAAGGAACTGCGGTAAAACAAATCCCTGTGTCTTCGCGTGCTCCACTACGGTTTCTTCGCTTCTCTTTTACGTGCTTAGTAGTTAGGGTTACATATAGGGAAATTCTCGTAGTTGCATATCTAGAGAATTTACTTTGTATCAAGCCTAAAATTGAAAAAGTATTAAACATTGGTTAGCACCTATTCACCCCCCCTCTAGGTGCCCATACGATCCATTTCAGCTGCCGCGCCACCATCCGTTCCTAATCGCGCGAAAGAAATGAGGCCAGGGGAGAGGAGGAGAGAGGAGGGTCACGTACGACTCGGGGATTCGTTCCACGGGATGGGGGCAGATGTTTATTTTCCCTGCGAAATGAATGGGATCGGACGATGAACGCCTCGAGTACCTTGCGTCGCTCGGCGGCCTTGGCTCGCTGCGACTCGACGTTGGCGTAGGAGAGGCGTGCGGCGCCGGTGAGGAAGAGGCAGGCTGTGGCGGCGCGCTGCCTCCGGGTCGCCGCGTACTGCAGCCACACCATCTCGCCTCCGGGCAGGGGCGGACCCAAGTGTAGCTGAGTGGGGGCCTAGGCCCCCACTCAAAATTTCAAATTCCTTCACTATTTGTTCATATTTGAAAGAAATTTCTTTATATTTTACAAATTTATGGAAGAAAGGCCCCTAGTCAATTCATTTGCCCCCACTCGTAATTTCTTCTGGGTCCGCCCCTGCCTCCGGGAGCGCGGAAGACTATGGAGCGCGGAAGACGGAGTAGAAATTTGCTGGCGGAAGAAGAGAAGTCAAGACAGAAAGAAGGTAAATACGTCTTCGTCGTGTATCGAAAAAGCAGAGCACGCTGCTGCACCGGGAGCATAGCAACATTTTAGGTTTGGAGCAGAGCAGAGTAGAGTTTCGGACGCTCGTTTGGGTCGGCCCGGTGAAAATGGTTTAATTTCCGGAACGGACGACTATGGAGGGCGGAAGACGGAAACACGATAAGTAGTCTTCAGAATGTGCCGAGAGAGAGCAGAGGAGTAGGGATATAAACGGATATGATCGGATCGTATATTCCTGTTACCATATCCTATACCATATTTTTTTGCGGATTCGGATCGGAGCGGATAATAGCCGGATGCGGATTCGAATGCGGATTATATCGGATTGCGGATATGGAAAGAATTTGGAGCGGACTCGGATCGGAAGAGGATAATCGAACAAATACACGTAGGAAAATAAAAATCTATACTATTAGAAAGATTAGGATAGTTCGTCATTCAAGAAAATTTCTGTCTGCCTTAAAAAGACGCTTTTACTCCTGGATTTTCGGACATATGACAAGCTCTGCCACCGCCGAGTCCAAAATTGTTCGCACGGTTCCGATAAAAAGAGCATACACGAATCTTACCCCGACCTCTTCCGGCTCCCCGCCGCAATCAATACGATTCGCTCAATTCAGTGCATCAAACCTCGATCTTCAAGGATTAATAGGACGGAGGCGAGGCGGAGCTCCTGGACACGACGGCTTGTCCCGGGGAGGTCTGCAGCAATGGCACGGAGCGAGCGGCGATGGCGACCCGGACCTGAGCGGCGGCTACAGCTGACGGCATGCGTCGAGGACGGGGCAGGCCCGCGCGCAGAGGGAGGGCGCGGCGGCTCTGCTCGCGGGGGCAGAGGCTACAGCTGACGACATGCGTAGAGGAACTGAGCAGCGGCTACAGCTGACGGCCTGCGTCGAGGACGAGGCAGGCCCGCACGCAGAGGGAGGGCGAGACGGCTCTGCTCGCGGGGCAGAGGCCGCCGACGGGCGTCGGTGCTCAGGGCGGTGGAGGATGCTTGCAGGGGAGGCAAGGGACGCCGGCAGATGGCGGACGGAGAGAGTCTGGCGTCGCGGGGCAGAGCGTGCACGGCCGGCAAGCTGGGCGACACGCGAGTCCGGCGAGGGAAACCAGGGAGAGAGACGGCGGCGCTAGCGAGCGATGGGGAAGAGGGGTTCATGCGGGGGCGGGGTTGGTGGCGCACAGGACGCGGGCGATGCGGGTACGGCCTACATCCCGCGACTTCCGGTTGATTTTCCAATTGTGTTTTACTTATTCTCAAAAACAAATCTAAATATGGTCAATATCGAAATACTTGGTTCGCTTCCCTGCCAAAGAAACTGGTGAAGCTTAACGCGGCAGCGCCCAGCTTGCCGTCGTCCCCGACTACGATGACATTTTCTTAGCCAGAGGGAAAAGCCGGCGGTGCCAGGCCATGGGAGGGAAGGCCGGAAGGGCAGCGTAGCCGAAGGACATAGGGGCTAGCTAGCTCTATCGCCTAGATCAGCAAAAATCAGGCCAAGCTATCGAGGTGTCATGGTCATGGAAGAAGTAATAATCCAATTATTTAGGTTGGGAAGAAAATTCCGCTCAAACGGTAGGAACTCAGCATTATTTAATGGGCTCTCGCGGCGTTCTACCCTCCAGCTCCTGTGCTACATGGTTTACGACCAACCACAATTTGGCACAGGTCTCCTTTCTGACGAAAGAGGCATCGCGTGACGACTCGAGCTGTGCACCCAGCAGTCCAGCGCCAGCGTCTCACCTGTGGAGAGATCGAAGCACCGTAAGATGAACAGATCAGCTGAGGTTCGACAGAGCTTTTGGTCGTGCGGAGGGGAACGGGCACCGCCGAGCCGATGAGCTTTTTCCGCCGCTAGATCCAAGCGTAACACCTCCACTTCCGCATTTCAACGAAGTCGCCCACCCATGGTCAGACTCGTGGAGGTGGTTGCTGAAGGAAGACGATATTACTGGCTGTATATAATCGTATTTACGAATTATTTTTGTGTGCCTTAAAACGCACGGGGGAAGATGTCGCGCAGTGCACGCCACGTACCCACGGCGCACCGATGGTCGCATGCCGCGGGAACAGGCAAGCCGCATCCGTGGGTTCAGGGCTAGCAGTTGACCAAGCTAGAGCGGGGCGCTGCTGGGATCGCGCGTGGCGCGCATCTGGCGGTGTGGGTCGCGCGAGGGGAGAGGGTTGGTTGGCGGGACAGCAAGTCGGGCAGGTTTCCTATGAAAAAAGTTCAAAACAAACCTTTAACTTGTAGATAGATGAAAGTTAAATTAAACCTTAAACTTGCAATCCCTGAAATCGGCACACCAAACTTGCGATAGTAGTAAATCATGATTATGCTCGATGAAATCGGCACACCAATCCCTGAAGGCGTGACGTGCAGGCACCTCGTGTACGCGTTGAGGCTAGATAAGACTCGTGATCATGATTATGCTCGATGAAATAATTTTACAGTCGAGTAACGGAAAGAGATTAATATAATATATGTGTATGTTTTTTATTTAGATGGGAGACAAGTGTGATAATAGAAAAATAAAAAACCGTAGCAACGCACGGGCATTCAGCTAGTTTATTTAGTTTAAGCAAAAGAAATAACAAGAAAGCATACAACATTAGATAGCAGTAGTATAAAAGTGCAAGATTGATAATAGCATATTATAACATGCATATGTAGTATGCATAGCTAGCTGATACACTTACTATCTTGTCTATATATTAGTATTATGCTAAATTTATCAGATTATCCTATTTGAGTACCTCGGATAATGTCGGATTATCCTTATCCGTCGGATATCATCAATACCATATTCGTCGGATATCCGCTTGATAGATATCCGCATCCGCATCCATATCCGACGGATATCTAAAAATGCATATCATATCCTTAAAACGGACGCGGATACGGATTCGGAACAGAAATTATCCGTACCATTTACATTCCTACAGAGGAGCACACCGGAAGCAGAGCAGAGTAGAGAGTAGAGTTTGAGGTTTGGAGCAGAGCACACCGGAAGCAGAGCAGAGTAGAGAGTAGAGTTTGAGGTTTGGAGCAGAGCACACCGGAAGCAGAGCAGAGTAGAGAGTAGAGTTTGAGGTTTGGAGCAGAGCATGAACACTGTCTGCCACAGTAGCAAGCAAGGACGAGATCTTCCTTACAGATTAGTGCGTACACAGGTAAATCTTGATCGAGGGAGGCAGTTCGCATCGAATTAACTGAGTCATCGATGATCTAGTTACAGCGTTCGTGAACTAGACAGGTACCTACTGTAATTGCAGCTACAAACAAGACTCTCTCTCTCTCTGTTCATTAGTAGTACTAGTACTGACCACCGTCTCTAATTGATCCAGCTCTGAGACCGGCCTATCGACGGTCGACGGAGTCGCTGGAGCTGTTGTTGCTCGTGTACGTGCTGGGCGAGCTGGCGGCAGTGTCGTCGTCGACATCGGAGTCATCCTCCTCGGCGATGGGGTCGAGGCAGCCCACGGCGGCCCGGCGGAGGCGGAGGCGGTGCAGGCGCAGGACGCGGAGGGTGTCCGTGGGCGCCAACTCGTCCGCGGCGGCGAAGGAGCTGCAGACGGCGCGGGACATGGAAGCCATGGACATGCGATGCGACGGACAGTGCCTACTTCTTCTTATCGGTCCCACAGATTGATCGGAGAGAGCTAGCTAGGCACGGCAGGAGGTGAGGTGATTGCTTGCTTGTTGCTCTTGTGCGGCGGTGCTGGTGGTGGAAGTCCGGCGGAGGTTTCTTTATATAATAACCCGGTGCGGCGCCGATGTCCATTGAGCAGGCCTTCGGATCGATCTGGCGCCGCGTACGTTGTACGTCGTATCGCGGGTAGCTTCCAGGTAGTCGGGTTCTTGGCTTCCTTTTCGTGTCAGTCACTTTCGCTCGCTTTGCTCCGCGGCCACGAACCAACCACATGTACACACACTGCTTCATCGCTCGTGCCACGTACACCACTGATATATATATATATATATATGCACGTGGACACACACACGCAGGTACGTAACGTGGCCTAACAGGCGCAACACGTTTGTCTATGCCTATGCGCTCGAGCAAAACGTGTCCTGGGTTAATTAAACGTACGCCTAGGTAGCTACAAGCCCGGCTCCCTGGGGCTCTGCGCGAGGCGCTGGCGGCCGGCGGGCCTCTCTCGTCCGGATCACTGGGGCTCTGCGTGGGGCAGTGGCGGGCGGTCCGTTGGCGCTCGTTCCTCGGCGGCGGCGGGTGCCCACGGCGGCGGGTGGCGGCGGGGACGACCGGAGGCGGGTGCATCGGGGCTGGAGGATGCAGCGGGTGGCAGGGGGTGTCGCTGCATGGCCTTGCCGGCCAGATTTGGGCCAGGCGGGCCCGATCTAGGCCTGGCGGGCCGAGGCCAGCATCAGCGCCCCTTCCTGCCATGCGTGGCAGGGCCAGTTGCAGGCCAAGTGGGGCCTACGCTGGTGCCGCCGGTCAGAACCGGCTGGGTTCTGAAGGACCTGACTCGCCGGCGTCGTGGAGGCGCCGTGTGTGCTATGCGGGTCGGCCTTCTGCTCCTTCATGCTTGGAGTTGTCGGCCCTCTCCGTCCATGTCGTCGGACTCGTCAAAGTGGGGACTGGTGTTGTTGGCCGAGGTGGGGTTTCTCAGACCGGCGGCGGTCCGGTGGGGCCGGGTGAGCACGGTGGCGACGGCGTTGCTGCTTGGCGGCGGGGATCTGTGGCGGCGGCAGATCCTCTGGTGGGCGAAGGAGTAGGAACTGGAGTTAGGGTCGGCGCCGCGGTGACACCCTTGCTGCAATGTGGTGGCAGGGCTTCACGAGCCAATTTAGGCTCGGCCAGGCTAGCGAGGGCCTGGTTTGTCCATGTGGCTACATCTGGTCGGCTATCGCCTCCCGGCGGTGGAGGTTGTTCCCTCCTGCGTGTTACTGTACTGTCGACCCCTGCCAAGGTCGCCTCTTCTCGGGTCTACCAGCCTCACACCATGGGTCACGGTGAGATGACGGGGGTGACGGCAAAACCGTGGGGGCGTATGCTGGTGGGCGGTGAGCTTGGTGGAGCAATTCGGAGCGGCTGGGAGCGTGGTTTTTTTAGGGATCGGGAGAAATCCTTGTCGTCTTGACACCGACGTGACGTCATCTGCGGGTGTCGCCATCCTTCTTGAAGGACGTTGGGTGTATCTCTTCCCTACCTTCCATAGCGTATCGGGGGAAACCCTAGGACCAGTCCGGGCAGTAGCGTCGTTGTCGTCGCTTCCTTCTTGGAGGTGTTGCTTGATACGCGTCGCGTCGGAGTGCTAGAAGCGTGGTGGGAATTCTTCGGCGGGCGCAACGGTTGTGGGTCATCCTGTTTTCGTCGAGCCATTGTTGCCGGCTTTCTTTTCTCTTCTTTTTTTTTCTTTTTTTTCTTTGTTGTTTCTTTTGGGCGATGTGCTATCTGGCCCAGCAGCGATCTCAATCGTGGTTGCTATATTTATATAGCTGGGTGTATGCCTCTTTCGAGATAGCTATAAGCCCTGCAACTTAGAACACATGTCGTGATGGGGGATGAACTACATGTCGTGATGCATCCACGTGGGCATCATGGAGAACTTGTAACATGCGACGTGTCATCAAGTTAAAAACTGTAGAAAAACTAAAACCTGTGATAGAATATATATTTGTATTGATATTGTATAGGAACCGGACTGTGTCCGTGCTGTATAGAAACCGGACTATGTCCGCGTTGTACTCATGTAAACCTCCATGTAATCTCCTGTACTATTATTAATACAAGGTCGACTCTTTACGAGACCCTGCAATACCCATCAAATATTCTTGTATGGTATCAGAGCCTAAAACCTAGATCGTGTTTTGATCGCTACCTCCACTAGATCGATTTGATCGCATCGCTACTTTCGCCGATCGTTTCCGTCGACCGCCCCTGATGGCCACCTCGCCGATGACATCCAACGCTACCTCCGGTGCCTCGTCCGCATTGAATGCCGGCTCCCTCCTCTCGCACAACTCCTCCTCCGGTGGTTCCGTGATGGCAGGATTGACAGCGACCGCAGCATTGGTTATTCCTTCAACACCCATTAGCCTTACCAATCATACAATCAAGCTCAACTCCGACAACTACCTTTACTGGCGCGCCCAGATTGTCCCATTTCTTCGGAGCAATCTTCTCTACGGCTTCGTCGATGGGACCCTACCGTGTCCGCCCGCATGGCTACCCAATCCAGCGGCAACTCAAGATGGGCGTCGTGCCCCTCCTACTAGTGGCGCGCCTTCTAATGGGAACCGGCCGATCTGCCAAATCTGCGAGAAGGTCGGCCATGTCGCCTCGTGTTGCTTCAAGCGTTTTCAACGTAACTTCCTTGGCTCTGGTAATGATGGGCGATACATGGATCGTCAAGTGGCTGCCTTCTCCGTCACACATGGCTCATAGGGGTCTACACCGTCCTACCCTGTTGATCCTAGTTGGTATCCCGACACTGGAGCTATAGATCATCTCACCAATGAGCTAGATAAGCTCACTACACGGGAGCAATATCATGGCAAGGACCACGTCCACACCGCCAATGGCGGAGGTATGCGCATTACTCATATTGGTTAATCCACTATATCCACTTCATCCCATCTTTTACATTTAAAAAATATCCTTCATGTTCCTTCGGTCACACGTAATCTTATGTCCGTTAAGAAATTCTCCTTAGACAACAATGTGTTTTTTGAGTTTCACCCTTGGTATTTCTTTGTCAAGGATCGGGGCACGAGAGAGACTCTTCTTAGAGGAGGATGTCGTGGCGGCCTTTATAATCTTGATGTTTCCTCCGTCAAGCATGTTTTCAGCAGTGTTAAGGTATCGCGAGAGAGGTGGCACTCGCGCTTAGGTCATCCCGCTACTCAGATAGTCCAACATGTGTTACACCGTCATGAACTTCCATCAGTGTCCAATAGCAGTAGTGTAATTTGTGATGCTTGTCAACAAGGCAAGAGTCACCAGTTACCGTTTTCTTTGTCTACTCGAGTCACTACTTCACCACTTGAGATTATCTATTCTGATGTATGGGGTCCTGCCCAAACCTCTGTTAGTGAACATCGGTTTTATGTTAGTTTTATTGATGCTTATAGTCGTTTTACCTGGCTCTATCTTCTCAAACATAAATCTGATGTGTTCTAAATATTTCTTCAATTTTAGCAACACGTAGAACGACTTTTGAATAAGAAAATTCTTCATGTTCAAACTGATTGGGGTGGCGAGTATCGTAGATTGAATAAATTTTTCTCAGATATTGGTATTTCTCATCGTGTATCTTGCCCCCATACTCATCAACAAAATAGCACTGCTGAACGTAAACACCGTCATATCATTGAGACTGGTCTCACACTTTTAGCTCATGCTTCTGTTCCCTATCGTTTTTGGAGTGATGCTTTTTCGACCGCTTGTTTTCTTATCAATAGGCTTCCCAGTCGTGTTATTTTCATGGAAACTCCGCTTGAGCGCCTTTTGGGTGAAGTACATGACTATACCTTTTTCAAGGTGTTTGGATGTGCTTGTTGGCCTCATCTTCGTTCATATAATAATCGCAAGCTTGAATTTCGATCTAAAAAATGTGTCTTTCTTGGCTACAACTCACTACATAAAGGATACAAATGTTTTCATGTTCCCACTAATCGTGTCTATATTTATCGTGATGTTGTATTTGATGAAAACGTTTTTCCGTTTTCACATATGTCGTCGCTTTCCACACAACCATCCTTGTCTACCTCCACCTTACGTCCTGACCAATTTGATGATATTGCATATACTCCGTTATTATTAACTAACCATGGTGCATGTCGTGGAGCTCGTTTGGAATTATTGGATGATGCTCCTGTTGATAGTTCAGTTCACGTCGATCAAGCTAAAATTCACATCGATGAAGCTGGCCAATGTAACAATGATTGCATGCATGGTGCACCAGCACACCATGCAGCTTGGGTCCCACCTGGCCCATGCACTCCCGTGCGCGCGCGTGCCTTACATGGTAGTACCCTGGATCGTGCTGATCTGGATGGAGCCGGAACGTCTCCTGGCACGGCATCTTCCACTACTGCGTCTCTGTTGCCTGCTGTTACCGGGTTGTCGTCTCCTATGGTTACTGGTCAACAGTCTTCCCCTGTGGTTCTTCCTGACGATACATCATTGACACCGCCAGCTCCGCGTGGTGCCGTTCCTCGACTTCAGCGCGGGATTCGTAACCCTAAACAGAGGACGGATGGTACTATTGCCTGGGAAGCAGTCCGTCTTGCTCATACAGCTGATCTCGTTCAGACTGAACCCCGTAATCACACGGAGGCTATGGCTTGTCCGCATTGACGTGCTGCGATGGAAACTGAATTTTCTGCGCTTCAAGCTAATAAAACTTGGAGACTTGTTCCTCCTCTACCTGGCGTGAATATTATTGATTCCAAATGGGTGTTCAAAATCAAGCAAAAATCTGATGGTTCTATTGAGAGGTACAAAGCACGTCTGGTTGCAAAGGGTTTTAAACAACAGTATGGTCTTGACTATGAAGATACTTTTAATCCAGTTGTTAAACCCACTACTATTCGACTTCTTCTATCCATGGCTGTTACACATGGCTGGCATCTACGTCAACTTGATATACAAAATGCTTTTTTACATGGACTTCTTGAGGAAGAAGTGTTCATGCGTCAACCTCCTGGTTTTGAGGATCCTCATCAGCCTGATCACTTATGTCGTCTTGATAAGGCTTTATATGGACTGAAACAAGCTCCTCGAGCATGACATGCTCGTCTCAGTACTGTTCTTATTGGTCTTGGCTTTACTGCATCGACAGCTGATACCTCTCTCTTCATACTATGTCGACCAGATGTGACTCTATACTTATTGGTCTACGTGGATGATATTATTGTGGTGAGTTCTTCCACTACAGCCACGGATCGCCTTATTCATCAGCTCCCTAATTCCTTTGCTCTCAAGGATCTTGGCACTTTGCATTATTTTCTAGGTATTGAGGTTCAACGTTCCCATGGTTCTCTACTACTAAATCAGCGCAAGTATGCTTCTGAACTCTTGCGCCGTGCTGGTTTGTTGAAGTGTACTCCGGTTACTACACCCATGGCTGCATCAGATAAATTGACTGCTAGTGATGGTATCCTTCTTTCTGCTGAGGAATCTACTCGTTACCGCAGCATTGTTGGTGGTCTTCAGTATCTTACTATGACACGTCCGGACTTGTCCTTTGCTGTCAACAAGGTGTGTCAATACCTCCATGCTCCTCGGTGTACACATTGGTCGGCGGTTAAACGCATACTTCGCTATGTTAAAGGCACTTTATCGCATGGCTTATAGTTGAGGTGTCCTACTACGTCTCATGATCTCTTGTCCGCTTTCTCAGATGCCGATTGGGCTGGTAATGCTGATGACCGACGATCCCAGGGGGGCTATGCCATATTCTATGGTGGTAACTTGGTTGCTTGGAGTGCTCGCAAACAAGCAACTGTTTCACGATCTAGTACAGAGTCTGAATACAAGGCTCTTGCTAATGCCACTGCAGAGCTCATTTGGGTACAAGCTCTTCTTGGTGAACTTGGAGTTTCTCAGAGTAGTCCACCTATTTTATGGTGTGATAATATTGGAGCAACGTTTCTCTCGTCAATCCAGTATTTCATGCTCGTACTAAGCATATTGAGGTTGATTTCCACTTTGTTCGAGAACGGGTTGTTCAGAACTTGCTTCAAATATAGTTTATATCATCTAAGGATCAATTGGTTGACATATTCACTAAGCCTCTACCACTACCGTTATTTCAGGCATGTATACGCAATCTCAATCTTCGAGGATCGGTTGAGATTGAGGGAGAGTGATAGAATATATATTTGTATGTATATTGTATAGGAACTGGACTGTGTTCGTGCTATATAGAAACCGGAATATGTCCGTGTTGTACTCATGTAAACCTCCATGTAATCTCCCGTACTATTATTAATACAAGACCGGCTCTTTACGAGACCGTGCAATACCCATCAAATATTCTTTTACCTAGACAAGGTGAAGTGTCTACCAAATTAGTCAATAACATAATGAACCGGTAAAGAGATCTATGGCGATCGCGAGGCGGCAGCTAAAACCCGTATATGGGCCCTTCCCGATGACAGGCAGCTGCAGATCTAGAAACATTTGGAAGCAAACGAGCTTAAGATGTGACAAATCATAACAAACATCTATTAGAACGCAAGCTTTGCGCTATCAGCAAGGTTGGACGGCTGCTCGGACTGGAGGGATGCTAGGTCGCCTATGATGATAGCCACCGGTCATCACCTTTCAGATTGGTCTAGGGCTTTGAAAGTGTGGCATACCACGACATTTCATTGACGGGAGAATTCTCGTTCTTTTCAAGTCGGTTTTTTGTGTTTTTTCGTAGTAGTGAGACAACGACTTAAGATATGTTTTTTTGTGTTTTTTCTAAGTAGTGTTTTTTGTGTCTAGATCAGTTCCCATGATTATTAGTAACATTAATTTTGGCAATAAATACTAATTATTTAATATTTATTATAAACTATTGTTACCCTGTCTGTTTAATTTACTTCACGTACTTGACTTAATCAAACCTAAACTTTATCATGTTTTACTAATAAAATATAAAAATATATCAACATCCATTTTATTTTATATATATATTTACTAATTGAAGGCACCATACAAGCCTCCACGTTAACTCTAGACAAAAATAGTTTTCATCCGTCCGATTTTGCAACCAGATTAACACGTACGGTTTAGATTACCACATCACCAATCAGTAATCCAGCGTGTCTCACTAGTGGAAAGTCGGGACTAAAGGCCCCTATCTCTAGTCCCAGTTTATTACAACTTGGGACTAGAGGCCATCGCATGGATGTTTTTGCATGGTCTTTTTGCAGCGGGGCACGAAGGACCTTTAGTCCCGAGTTGGACAAATGATTTTTTTTCAATTTTTTTTGATTTTGTTTTCTATTTTTTCTTAAACTTTTGAATTGTTTGACTTGTAATCCTCTTACTTGGAACATTTTTAGCACTAAGTATATTTAATCTTAGGTCAAATTACACTTGTCATTAAACTTCCCAATCGGTCACCCATCCTAGCACTACTCCACCCTCAGCACGCTTAACTTCTTTGTTCCATCAGAATGTCCTTGCGCGAAGGCCATTTGTACCTTGTTGTCAACACTACCGTATCAATCCTATTAGCCCATATCAATATGCCATACATCTTTATTTTTTGAAATTTCAAATAACTATTTAGTAAACAACAATAAATAAATAATAATAATAATATTTTAATCCAACTAAAGTAAAAAACTAAATAAAATAATATTTTATTCTTTTTTCCATTTATTCATTTAATATGGTATAAATAATATCTTTAAATATGTAGATCGAAATTCGACAAATAATATATCCATAATTATCATAAAAATGTGAGGAATCCAAATATAGAATAAATAAAATTGCAAAACGGCCTAAGACTATTGAAATCAAACTCACAATTTTTTTCCGCACATTTTGATAGGTTGTATATTTTTTTTCGACATCACACGCAAAAGTTATAGCCATTTTAAATTTTCTTGCCGCTTAGTCCCGGACCGTATGAAAACCCGGGACTAAAGGGTGTTGTACTTGCTCGAACCCCTTTAGTCCTGGGCCGTATCACGACCCGGAACTAAAGGTCCAAAACGACCCGGGACTAGAGTTTCCTCGGGCTCCTAGCCACCAAAAATGGTATGGATCGGAACTAGTGCTCATACTAGTCTCGTTCCATAACAAATCGGGACTAGTGTTAGACTCTGGACCGAATCGAAGACCCTTTTTCTACTAGTGTCTTAGGGCATGTGCAATACGGTGACATCAGCCTTCCCTTATACTTGCCACGTCGGATTTTTGTTTAGTTGGAAGAGAGAGAAATAAGAAAAAGAAGGTTGTTTTTCCATAGCTAAGGGATGATCCCTTAGAAAATAAGAAAAGACTATTTTCTCCATTATATCATATGTTTTCCCTTAGCCAATCATTTTCTTACTAAAAATAGTTAATTTTCATTAATTGCTAGAGATAGTAATAAGAGATAACGTATTATACAAGTTATGTATTGTGTTTTTTCTAAATGATATGCAGATCCAAGAGAAGGCATGTCTTCCCAGCATTATACGTGCCCTTATATACCGTGTACATAATGGACACCTAACTGAATGCCCTTGCATGTCGTGATCTCTCAAGACTCCTTTTAAACATCTCCATGTAGATCAAAGCTATTAAAAAAAATATCTGCTCCCTTTTATGTGGAGACTGCACAAACATGCGCAACTGCTTCTTCGACCCAGAGAAGATGGCTTCGAACATCGGGATTGGAATCTACCGCATCCGACTAAGGTCAGTGCGCACATCAAACTTGCAAATATCTCTCCCTTATTTCTTCGTCAAATTGGATCGGTCGAACTTTGTTGAACCGGTGGTGTCAGTCAATTCGTCAATGCATGACAGATTGTATATAGTACATTTTTGAAATTTCAATAAAAAGTATATAGTACATTTTTTCAGGAACACGTGACAGTACACCGCCTTTTTTATATACTCCGATAGAAGCAACACAAAGATTGTATATACATGTCTGGGTGCACAGTTTTATTAGTTGAAGTATGACTAATAATTCAATTCAACTTTATAATAATAGCTTCAACGAGAAAGAAGAATATTGGAAATAGCTCAAGAAGAACGTACACAGTTTTATTAGTTGAAGTATAGACTAATAATTCAATTCAAGTTTATAATATTAGCTTCAACGAGAAAGAAGAATACTGAAAATAGCTCAAGAAGAACGTACTCTCAAATTGGGTGTATGTGTTTATTTAATCAGGTTCAAATTCACATCATAGGGGAAAGTCATCCTGATATCAACTGTAGTTTTCCTCTCATGTGTAAAAGTTCACTAATGCGTCAAACCCAGGTATTAAATCACAAAAGATTTTCCTCTCATCCTGATATCAACGATTTTTTGTAGATTTTTGCTATGTCTATGTGATCATATATCCGTCACAAAAGAAAAGTACGATAATGGCAGAGCTGTATGGGTTCCAATTGGTAAAGTCTACGGTTAAATCTACGAATACAATCTGTGTATTTAAGGTAGAAGCTTAGAAGTAGTGAAATAGTCTTTTGATAATAATAACTCTGACTATGCATCAACTTGATCTTAATGAATATTGGAACATGATTAAAAAAATCATCACAATAGATAAATCTCACAACAAATATGCAAAAAATGATGAAAAAATCTTCCAAATATAATCAAATTTTATTCTCACTTCTCAAATCATACCTATATGAATACATGTAACTCATAAGATCTAAATTTATGATTTAACTCCCCTTTCGCACGTATTAGTATTTAAATGAATGGTGTAATTCCTCCTTTCCTCATTAAAGTCAAAAAATGTTACACGTTTCATAAAAATTAATCATGCAAAAGTATTTCTTTGTTTTCTTATATTTTAATTCATACTTTTCGTTATTAAGAAATGGCATAGTGTTTTTCTACATTTTAATTCATCATTTCAACTATAATAAATAATTTATATAGTATGTGGAATCGCATGAGTTAGGAAATAACCAGGCATCCAAATCAAACCACACTTTTGCAATTTATTCTATTAGGTGTTGGTAAATTTGGTAGATATACATGATAAATAGAACAACAACAACAACAACAGCAACAACAACAACAACAACAATAACAACAACAACAACAACGAGTTATATTGTTCGATTAAGCATAACTATAGAGATACCCGCCCAATGGAAGATTCCTTCTCTCCTTTGGTAAAAAGCCATAAGATTTCTAATGTGTTAACGAATTTTACACGTGAATTAATCCCATGTTTTCATGGTAAGTCAATCGTAAAACCTGATATCCAATTTTTTTTTGGAAAAGAGTATATATTAATATTACAGGGATACCAATTACACCCAGCCTCTACAACAACCCATGCCCTAGCGGCCCTACGGATGCACACAACCCAAAAAAAGAATTACAAAAAAGAAAGTCCTGCTATGGAGAACTAATCCTCAAAGCAACGACACTGACACCATCAGAACAACACAGTAGTCCTCCACTCCAATAACAACGCCTTCAAGAAAGAAACAGTGCCCAAGCGCCGTCGTTGTCCGATCAAAGATCATAGGTTTTCACCATGGAGAAAGTTCTTGCTCACAAAACAATGCCTTTACCAAGGTCATTGTCAGGCACAACCAGTTAATGCCAGACCTTGAATTTTTACCCTGCAAGGTAAGACTGAGAACTCCCCATGTGTTGTCTTCCCGCATGAACAGTCGCTGCAACGAGTCCCAGATCATGTAGCTAGTTCTCTGTCGCCACAAGAACAAAAATCACCATCACTACCCTCATATTTCCGCTTTCCTGACATTCTCCGCATCGGACTTCACCATGGCTCTAAGAATGGAACTTGATAGGAACAAACAACAGAGCTTTTCCACGCTCCCGCTGAAACCAAATGGCCAGAAAAACAAGGTGCACACGACCGAATACCTTCCGATCCAGCAATCTCCAGGCATGATACGCCCATGGGATTTCGCTGGCGGAGCCTTCCGGAACCCGCCTCTCCAGACCAGATCAACGAGGGCAGACATCAAGCAGATCTTCGTCTTCGTGCGAAAGAAACCAAAGGACCACCTCCTTTAATAGATTCGACACAACGATCCCCACACCGCCGGTCGGTTTTCGGAGAACGGATCAAGTAGGCAATTAGGGTTAGAGAGCCGATCTAGGTCTTCCAACGGAATCCCATCACCAGCACGTCCTCCACCAGATCGCCACCACAGGGAACCGCTGCCTCCACCCCGACCAAGGGATGCCGCCCAGGTCGCCGCGCTTTAGCCTCCGCCGCTGCCGCCCCAGCAGCTCCGGCTTCCACCTCCGACGCACCGCCCCCCAGCCACCTTCGGCAGCTAAGCCCTCCGCCACGCAGCGAGGGTCGGCGGCAGCAGCGGCGATTGGATCCAGATAGGGGTCTCTAGCGGCGGCGGAGTCGCCCCTGGCGTCGCCCTGTGGAGCGACGCGAGGGGGTATCACGAGGGGGTAGATCCTAATCTCAAGACTACTTGAAGACTCTTAAATGGAGGTAGGATTTCACTTCCCCGGCCTCTGCACCAACTAGGGATGCACACAACCATTAAGCATGAGTACCATAATTTTTAAACTTGGTTATCGTCTGTTTTTTTACAATGTTGCGAGCATGCTTAATTATAGTTTGTTAAACAGGATTTAGTAAGCACCCACATTAATCATTGGATAAAGATCTAAAATTACGATGTCAATCAAAATACATACATGTGTATATAAAAAACTAGCCCACACATTTTGTGCGGGTTGAGGACTAGTAATATCTAATACATATAATATAAAATATATTTTATGTCAATTTTGGTACTCCCATTATACCGGATTATTGGGCTAATAACGTTTTCTAGAAGATACCTAATTCCTAGGCTAAATTGTGTATTAATCACCCATATTAACTCCCTGCATGCCCCCTTCCTACTTAAGAAAACCTCTCAACCTTTCCGTGATTTTCTCTCTATTCAGTTTTCTTGTGTGCACACTTCGAATAGACATTCGTTTTAGTTGCATGCAGCGCCATATCAACTCCCAGCGTGGCCTAAGCTGAACTTTGGAATTCTGATATTAATTAGTCAAGGCTAAACCATCCCTTCTCTCTTTTCTCTCATCACCAATCATAAATCACCTTGGTCCTAGTGTTTTTCTAATTTAGCCCAATAATCCGGTATGAAGGAAGTATTGTAGATTTTATATTGTTGATTAATATATACTTACTCTAGGAATACAAGCAATGTGAGAAATTGATGTGTATTAACAATTAGGAAGGCCTGATAGGCTCGATAGATAATATTAACAAGGAACCTATACTTATATGTCTAGACCTCTTTCGGTTAAAGTCATGGGCACCCTCTTCTTTGAGTGCATAGTTTTGAGGAAAACGGCGGTATGGGACACTCCTCCACTTCGAGATCGGGTTTGATTCGCCTCTTCCCTGCTACTCATGACGTTTTAGACAGAGGTGTTAATTCATGTCTGATCGAAAGGTGTCATACAAGACATCTCATAAGGATGCGTCAAGACATGCATGTTCCTAGCATGTGCTACGTATGAGAAATACTATGGTATCATGTCATGGATGTTTCCGCTCGATAGAACAATGTGCGATAGTGGTCGGAGGCGTGGTGGTATGGCACATCAACAACTTCCATTTTCTCCTCCATCGGTATCCTATGAGGGAGGAGTTTTTAGCCGGATAAGGATTGATGGTAGAAGCGTCTTCAGAGGTGAGTTTGCACACTCTAGAAAACGCTTGGTCTGATCTGGCAGTGTCAAAGTGTTCATGTGTCGTGCTCTTGCTAAAGACATGAAGGTAATGACTGAAAACCCGGCTTTAGGGATGAGTCCTTTCCAAAACGAGTTCATCCTCTCTTCGACAATCTCATGTTGTAGGCCAGCTTGTGTCAGATGGGTGCATCCAATTTCAGTTAGGTTTGAATCAGTTTTGTTGCAATTTCTCGATAGCTTGCTTTTTTTTTTCAATTCCAGTGGGAGCTGAGTCTGATAAGAGCAGGGGTGGTCCAGAGCCACTGCAAATCGCGCTCATCTACTACATTGAAATCGCAGGCAGGCTTGTATAGCACAATGAACCGAAGAAGACGTCTATTTTGGTGATTATGGCAATCCCGTCCAAAAATTATGAATAGATCAACAACCTCATAAGTAGACTATGAACATCTCAAACCTCACTAATAGAAAACAGGGCTTCGGTTCGGTCCCGATTCCGGCACTAGTCTCGTCTTGTTGTCTCCAACTGCTAGGAGCCCGGGGAAGTCCTAATCCCGGGCCGTTACAGACCTATAGTACCGGTCCGTGATACAGCCCGAGACTAGAGACCTCGCGCCAGCCAGCCGCACTATATGGAAATAATTAGTCCCGGTTTGTATCACGAACCGGGAGTAGAAGTTAATCACTAGTGATACAAACCGGGGCTAGAAGTTAATCACTAGTTCCAGTTTGTTATACCAACCGGGACCGTTGGTTTCTCTATATAATTCGGCTTTGTCCATGCCTGAGCCATGGCCATTTTTCCTCCAAAGGAAGCCGAGTTCATGTCCATTTTTTTCCAAGATTGTCAAGATTTGGTGACAACCCCTAAATCCATGGTTTTAAAAGGTTAGCAACTCTATCCTTTCATTTCTCATTGTTCGTTTAGCTCAATGCGATAGAAGTAGAGATGCATTACATGCTCTAGAAGTATAGGGATTTTTAGATGTGTAATTTTAGACAAATTTTGATTAGGCAAAAAGTTACTGAAAATTGAAATGTGTAATTTTAGAGTTTCAGAGCTTAGAATGGAATGATACTTTCACTGCTAGAACAATAATTAAAAATTCCACATTTTTCATGTTAATTGTTTTGTCCAATTCAAAAATTGGTGCATGTAAAATTTTCAAAATTCAATTTTAATGCTCTAGAAGCTCACATTATAACTTGTATTAAATTGGTCATTGATATCTATTCATGATGTTGTGTAATGGTTTTTGATATATTTTACAATAATGCAGCTAGTCCAGGAATGGATGTATGGTACTGACCGACGCTCTGGCGAGTTCATTAATGACGTGCATGAATTCATCCGTGTGGCTGGTGCGAACAAGCGGAATGATTTTGTATTCTGTCCATATAGTAGATGTAGGAATCGGAAGGATTACTCTGACTCAAAACCCTTCATAGCCATCTGTTGAAGTCCGGTTTCATGTCCAGCTATAATTGTTACACCAAGCACGGAGAGAGAGGGGTTATCATGGTGGAAGCTAAAGGGAAGGGTGAAGAAGAGGCACATGATGAGCCCGTTGATGATCTTGGTCGGACCATTACTGATGCACGGAGAGATTGTGAAAATAAAAATGAGAGGAAGAAGTTCGATCACATGTTAGAGGATCACAAAAAGTTGTTGTACCCAAATTATAAAACTGGTCAGAAAAACTGGATAGCACACTGGAATTGCTGCGATGAAAGGCAGAGTGTGGTCTATCTGACTCCGGAATTGAAAAGTTGCTGAAAATGATGAAGAATATGCTTCCAAAAGATAACGTATTGCCCATCAGTACATATGAAGCAAAGAAGGTTGTCTGCCCTATAGATTTAGAGGTTCAAAACATACATGCATGCCCTAATGACTACATCCTCTACCGCGGTGAGGAGTATGAGAATTTGGATGCATGCTCAGTATGCATTGCAATACGGTATAAGATTAGACGAGATGACTCTGGTGATGTTGAGGGCGAGCCCCCGGAAGAGGGTTCCTGCGAAGGTGATGTGGTACGCTCCTATAATACCACGATTTAAATGTTTGTTCAGAAACAAAGAGCATGCCAAGTTGTTGCGATGGAACAAAGAGGAACGTAAGTCGGACGGCATGTTGAGACACCTCGCTGATGGGTCACAGTGGAGAAAAATTGATATAAAGTACCCTAACTTTGCAGATGACGCAAGGAATTTAATATTTGATCTAAGTACAGATGGCATGAATCCTTTTGGGGAGCAGAGCTCTAGTCACAGTACGTGACCCGTGAATCTATGTATCTATAGCCTTCCTCCTTGGTTGTGCATGAAGTGGAAGTTCATTATGATGCCAGTGCTGATCCAAGGCCAGAAGCAACCCGACAACGATATTGATGTGTACCTAAGGCCATTAGTTGAAGAACTTTTACAGTTGTGGCAAGAACCCGGCGTATGTGTGGGGGATGAGCACAAGAAGGAGGAATTTGACCTCCGAGCATTGCTTTTCGTAACAATCAATGATTGGCCAGCTCTTAGTATCCTTTCAGGACAGACAAACAAGGGATACAATGCATGCACGCACTGTTTAGATGAGACTGAAAGTATACATTTTTGATAATTGAAAGAAGAATGTGCACATGGGACATCATCGATTTATTTTGTACAAACATCCCTTAAGAAAGAAAGGCAAGCATTTCAACTACCAGACATGTCACCAGACGAAGCCTAAGGAACATACTGGTGCAGATATATTTGATATGGTCAAAGATTAGGATCAAATAGTAACCTTTGGAAAGGGTCCTGGCGGACAATCTGTTCCGAAGGACGCTGACGGACACGCACCCATGTGGAAGAAGAAATATTTATTTTGGGAGCTATCCTATTGGAAATTCCTAGAGCTCCGCTCTACAATCGACATGATGCATGTGACGAAGAATCTTTGCATGAAACTTCTAGGCTTCTTGGTCGTGTATGGGAAAACAAAAGATACACCAAAAGCACGGAAGGACCAGCAACATATGAAAGACCCCAAAGGCCTGCATCCAGAATGGTTTCGAGCAAATGCCAGCTACTCTCTTACGAAACAAGAAAAGAAAATCTTTTTTGAATGCCTGAGCAGTATCAAGGTCCCGTCTGGATTCTCGTCAAATATAAAGGGAATAGTAAATATGGTAGAGAAAAAGTTCCAAAACCTAAAGTCTCATGACTACCACGTGATTATGACGCAAATGCTTCTGATTGCATTGAGGGGGCTTCTATCGATTATGTTTGAGTACCCATTGTGAAGCTATGTGCATTCCTCAATGCAATCTATCAAAAGAGAATCAATCCTGAAGATCTACCACGGTTACAGAATGATGTGGTCCAATATCTTGTCAGTTTTGAGTTGGTGTTCCCACCATCCTTCTTCAATATTATGACGCACCTCCTCGTTCACCTAGTCGAAGAGACTTCATTCTCGGTCCTGTATTTCTACACAATATGTTCCCCTTTGAGAGGTTCATGGGAGTATTAAATAAATATGTTCGTAACCGTGCTAGGCTTGAAGGAAGCATCTCTAAGGGCTATGGAACAGAGGAGGTCATTGAGTTTTGTGTTGACTTTGTTCCTGACCTTAAGCCAATTTGTCTTCCTCAATCGCGGCATGAGGGGAGACTGAGTGGAAAAGGCACTCTAGGAAGGAAATCAATAATATGCAGGGATGGTCATGCTTACACTGAAGCACATTACACAGTTCTACAGAATTCCATCTTGGCGGATCCGTATATCGAGGAACACAAGAAATTTTTACGCTCCAACAACCCCGGGAAGCATGACGACTGGATTAGAAAGGAACACATGCAGACTTTCGGCGGTTGGTTGCAACATCTCATCAAAAACAACACTCTTGTAGATCAGCTGTACTTGTTATCCAGGTCACCATCTTCAACTATATCGACTTTCCAAGGGTATGAGATAAATAGGAATACATTTTACACGATTGCCCAAGATAAAAAGAGCACCAACCAAAACAGTGTTGTCCGCTTTGATGCAACAAAAAAATGGGTGAAAGACCACATATTATGGTTACATAGAGGAGACATGGGAACTTAACTATGGGCCTACTTTTCAGGTCCCTTTGTTTCGATGCAAATGGGTAAAGCTGACAGGAGGCCTGGTAAAGGTAGACGAGCAGTACAGAATGACAACAGTGGATCTCAACAATCTTGCGTACTTAGACGAACGATTCGTCCTAGCCAACGATGTGGCTCGGGTTTTCTTTGTGAAGGACATGTCTACCAAACCAACAAAAAATAAAAAATAAGAAAAAGAATACATCAGACGATGAGCCAAAGCGCCACATAGTTCTTTCAGAGAAAAGAAACATCGTGGGGGTGGAGGACAAGACATACATGTCAGAAGATTGTGATAAGTTTCATGAAATTCCGCCCTTCGCAGTTGAAAGTACCGACTATGGATCGACTAGATGGAGGATGAATATGCGAATACCAATTTTTAATTTGTGACTCAATTTTAGGCTTGGCAAGAAGATAAGTTCTCTAGATACGCAACTAGGTGAACAACCTATATGCTAGAGAACTAATAACAAGCACAAGAGCGGTAAAGAGCAAGTAGTAAAGGTAAGGAACGAGATAACCGGAGCAGGGACACGGAGATGTAATTCCCGTAGTTCACTTCCAAGGAAGCTACGTCTATGTTGGAGAGGTGTCGGGGCCACACAAGGTCACCCGAGCGCCACAAAGGCCTCACCTTCTTCTCCGGTGAGCTCCCCCACAAAGGAGGCCTCACAATCCACTAACCGGTGACCTTGAAGGCACAAACCTAAACCTTTACAACAAGGTTGAGGGGGAAGCTCAACAACTAAATTGGAGGCCCTCAACGACACCACGGAGCTTTACAACACATGCCCTTAGCTCCGAGGATGCCCTACACCGTCTAGGGTTCCAAGAAACCCAAGAGTAACAAGATCCACTAAGGATAGGTCGGGGGAATCAAATCTTCTTTGGTGGAAATGTAGATCTAGGTCACCTCTCCCACCTCTCAAAATATCAAGTGATTTGAGTGGCTAGGGAGAGAGATCTAGTGAGGTGAAGCTCTAGTATTAATTGAGGAGAGAGAAAATTGAAGAGTTAGGTAGGGGGAAGAAGGAGGGCGCCTTAAATAGGCCCCCTTCAATCTGAACTGTTGGACTGTTCGCGACACCATCGGAAGTTTCGGTGGAGGGCCGGAAGTTCTACTTAGTGTGGGTTCAACGGCTCGAAGACCGTTGACGCACGCTCCAAAGTTCGACCGTAAGTTCTGGTCAGACACGACCGGAAGTTCTGTTGGAACTTTCGGAGCAACTTCCGAGCCAAGTTCCGTCAAATAGACAACTTCCAAACAGAAGAAAACACTGCTTGACCGGAACTTGGAGTGGAACAACTGGGTCGCAAAACTGCCTGACCTGAAGTTCCGATGCCTGGGCATTAGTTCCAAACAGAAGCATACACTGCTTGACCGGAACTTGGACCAGAACTTGAAGCATACACTGCTTTTGGCATGGTTATGGAGCTGGTCTCGGGAGAGCAAGGAGCACTAAGCGCTAACAATATAGCCTTCTGTCGCTGAGCATTGTGTCGTTGATCAACATAAGCCTAGTACTCACGGTCCTGCAAGAAACAAAACGTCTTCTTCACCTTCTTCAGCAGTTTCTTGGCCCAAGATGGATGCCTCTCAAGAGTGGCACTACTAGGAAACAGGCTGTTAGTGGCGCACCCGAAATGCCCATCCATGGCGCACTAGCAGTGCGCCATGGGCCTTGCGCTACGGCTATCTCTCAGCCGTGGCGCACTGCCTAGTGCGCCACGGTTGTGTAGAGATAGGCGTAGCGCACCTCCTAGTGCGCCACAGAAGTTTGGGATGGTGCGCTACCCCTGGGATCCTCTGTGGCGCACTACCTAGTGCGCCACTAAACTTCCATAGTGCGCTTTAGGTGTAGTGCGCCACAGAAGGTAGACCATGTGCGCCACAGATGTATTTTTTGTTTTTTTTTTAATTTCCGAGCCAGATTATATGCAATACAGATTATATACAATATTACAGCAGATACACACACACAGATACAAGATATACAATTATATATATAAATACTCAATATGAAAAACAAGATTGAAACAAATACATATAGATAAGTCTCATACATGAATACATAGTCTAAGTTACATTGTTTCGATCATGTTACAAAGTAGTAGTTGGTGACATGCGAATACATGTGTCGATCGAACAAGTTAGAGCTCGGAAGCTCGCCTAGACATCTAAACTAGCTAGCTAGACACAAACGCGGGATAAATAACCAAAGAAGATAAGCATGATCACCGCCGCGACGAAGGTGTAGGTCTTCATCCGGTTCCTTGTCCTAACTCCCGCTAGATAGCGCGTGTATCTAGCTTCCGCCTCCGCCATAGTGTTGTACCCTTTGTAGCTATTGCCGCTGAAACGGTGCACCTGTCTCCGGCAGTCTTCCCAATCATCGTAGACTCCGGGAACCCGTCCCTTGTACACGATGTACCACGTCATCTATAAGTTGACAATAATAATTAACCGACTATTGAAAAAAACATATATAATTAAAGTCGCATATGAAGATACACTTATAGAAAGTACTCCTAAATCAAAAAGACCAAACTCAAAAAGCATGCCTCATATATAACTAGGTTGTTCGACACAGGAATATGCTACGATGGAACTGTCCGCCAAGTAGGATGCACAACACCTGGACCTATGCATAGCACAAGGCGGACAATCCCATCGCAGCACATTCACATATAGTGTGCCACGACATTTCAATCATCGGCATTATTCTCGAAAAAGACCAAAGTAACTCAGAAAGCATGCCTCATATATAACTAGGTTGTTCGACACATGAATATGCTACGATGGAACTGTTCGCCAAGTAGGATGCACAACACCTGGACCTGTGCATAGCACAAGGCGAACAATCCCATCGCAGCACATTCACATATAGTGTGCCACGACATTTCAATCATCGGCATTATTCTCGAAAAAGACCAAAGTAACTCAAAAAGCATGCCTCATATATATACATAGGTCGTTGGACACAGGAATATGCTACGATGGAACCGTACGCCAAGTAGGATGCACAACACCTGGACTTGTGCATAGCACAAGGCGTACAATCCCATCGTAGCACATTCACATATATAGTGTGCCACGACATTTCAATCATCGGCATTATTCTCGAAAAAAGAGTAAGGAAAAAAAGAAGGACCAAATTGAGCAAAGGACCAAAAAGTAAGCAAAAAAACCAAGCATTGATTGATATATAATAATAATAAGCAAAATAAGTTCACTTATCGTCCACACACACACACACAAAGGTCATCTACAGTTTGTAACTACAACTAGGCCAACATCAAGCCTTGTGGCTCGGCTTAGGGAACGGGAGGACGCCCTGTCTCGTCATGAACTTCCTATAGTCACCCTGCATCTCTAGGCGATCTTCTATGTCACGGTTATTCGGGATATTTCCTCCGTAGAAGATCCCCCCCGAAGTCATGACATCACGAAAGATGATTACCCCAAACTGCTGCTGGATGCGATACATCTCTTGTCTAATATCCGAATCATTGATCTTGGCCTTTGCTTCGGCCCACTGTTTGAGATGATCTGGCAGCGTAGAATTTTGCTGGTCAAGTAGGAACGCCCTCATGTGATGGAGTGCGTAGTAGGCTTCCTTCTTACTGTTTTCCGGCTGCTTCACGCAGGGGAACTCCGTTACGTGGTTGAAGACGTGCCTGCCGAACTTGACCTTTGTACGCACGAAGGTGGTGCCTTCCGTCGAGGCAAAGCCAGTGAGAGCATCATCCAGAACTTCCTTAATCTTGTCGTAGTTTTTCTTCTTTTCTAGACTCCCCAAGTCGAAATACGTGGCGTGGGAATGCTTCGGCGATAAGGAGATGAGCGTGCAGTGTTCATCTCTGCGCAAAAAATTCAAATGGAATGTGTTGGAAAAAGAATGATGATGATCTAATAAAGCCAATCGACGGTGGCGAGTGAATAACGACTTATTCGGGAAAGTAAGGCACGAGAATGTATTCCTTTGTCTTGTTCGCCACGAGGATTCTTTTTAGGTACGAGGCCACGATACGTTGTTCGGCGGGGGAACCCAAGCAGCCGTCACGCATGTAGTAGGGGTCCACTATAGCGATGCCCGGTGTGTTCTCTCTAATGATCTGCATGGCCAGGCTGAGAGAAAACAGACGGACCATGGTATAGTGCAGCGGGTATAGGTGGAACATATTGAAGATGTCGTCAAACCGCAGGAAGAACAGATCCGCAGGGGCATTGTCGACGAAGCCCAAGCCTGGTGGCACCTTAACCACGAATACCGGGTGCGAGGGATCTTTCTCCGATAGAAGGCGTCTCTCTATCGTCAGCACGCCGTCATGCACACTCTGCAGTTCCGAACTGGCGAGCTTCCGCAAATTCTTAGGTAGCATGGGCTCACCCGCCACATGAATCCTCCACATAATTCCCTCGGGTCTTGGTGGCCCGTCCCGAAACCTGATCGGATTCGCAGTTGTTGACGCCACCGGCTGGCTCGAGCTGCTAGATTTTCTTTTCCTGCCCTTTTTTCCTTTTGGAGAGCGGGCAGGCACCGCAATCTGAGCACCGGCCGCCCTATGTAGTGTGTCAGGGCTTAGAATAAAGGGCCGGTTGGTTGTATCAGCTGGCTCTGTAAAGGCGCAAGCTGGAGGCGTCTCCTGAGAACCAAACAGACGCTTGGTGATAGTGGCTTTCTCTGTGGGGCCACCAGCTAGGTCTTCTTCGTTGCCAAACTGAGTGCTGAAGAAGTGATCATTCCAGTCTTCGTCGTCCTCGGCTGGATCCTACGCCATGTGCATATCATCAACATGATCATCCGACCCACCGCGTGGAGGTGACGGCGAGGGCGGTAAGGGGGCCTTGCCACCGCTTGTCGCTGGCACGACAGGCGGTGTTGTTGTCTGTGGCGTGATGGCCCCCGCCGTCCCCAAACGGATCATGCTCTTTGGCCATAGCATGAATAAGCCGAAGCAACTTCTGAGGACAGACGGCTCTTCTTCATCCGCTCCTGGGGGTTGAATGGGAGGTTCCAGGTCGTCGCAGCCCCTTAGCACCCGACTAATTTTAACCCTATGCACGCTATCTGGCATCGGCTTTGAGTGGAACGTGCGCTGCAAGGGTTGAATGATGGTACCCTTGGCAACATCCCTCAGCTCGTTGTTCATGTAGCATAAGAGAGTGCAAGGAACATCCGTCTGCGGAAAACATGTACGGCATCGTCAGAGCGAGATGCCATAAGAGTAATAGATGGCATGAAAGGCGGTAATTAAAGCAATTTGTTTACCGTGATGGCGTCGAGATCGGCTAATGTCGACGCACCGCATACGGCGACGGGCGTGCAAGAGACGGAAGGGCTGCTTGATGGCGCGGTGCTGGCCGCCGGTGTATTCTCCCTACCGACGGGTGCTTGGAGCTCCGGTGCCGCCGCGACGATGGCAGGGGGGGCACCAACATGTACTCCGACGCCGCGGTGATGGCAGGGGAGTCACCAACACTTGCGGTGCTGCGGTGCTAGCGGGCGGAGTCACGAACACGTAGTTCGCCTGATTCGTCGGCGCCGCGTTGTTCGAGTGGCTGCTGACCATGCTTGGAATCGGGCACGGCCCTACTCGACCACCCGCACTCCAGTTCGCTATTGACTCCACCAAGGTAGGCAGGAAGGACGTGAGGATGATTGCCAGGTTGTCTTGGACGATCTGCGGGATCCGCGCCACTTGTGCCTTAAGTTCTTGAACCTCTCGGTTTTCCTCCTCGCTCCTTCCCGACGGCGCCACATGCGTCCTCGGCGGTGGACCAAAATGATCCACCCAATTCTTACCCCCGAGGCCGGCCAGACGGCCAGCCGACGACGGCTTCTTCGTAACCGGCTCTATTTTCTTGGCCTGGTTCATCGCCCTGTTAAAAGGGTTATCCCACCGGGTGGCCGCCGTCGACCCCTGGGATGAGGAACCCTGGGATCCATGACTAGCAACAATTTCCTCCTCCTGCAGAAGAAGTAACAGTGAATCATTTAGATCATCGATTAGATTGCAATCGTGTTGATCCGCGGTAATTAGATTATACTTACCACAATTTCCTCGAATTCCTTCACCGCAGGATCCGCGGTGAGTTGTTTGGTTTTTGGGTCCACATGGTAACGGGCCCTGATGAAGTTTCGAACCTGCCCGGGTTCGAATTTAGCAAAGGGGTTTTCTATCCCCTTGGATCTATACTCTTCATCCTCCTTATTCCATTTGGCCTCCGCGGTTCTGTATCCACCAGATCCGAGATGGTGATGACCTATATTCATCGCCTGCAGCACCTTTCCCCGATTACTATTGGCCAGGGCTCTTTCGGATTCACACCTCTCCTTGAACTCCCGGAACTGATCTTCGGTGATCTGCGGGTCAATCTTCTGGATCTCCTCGAGACTTTTGCCTTCTTTATAGATCTTCTTCTTTATCCGGGTTCTCCAGCTGGCCAGGGCGGTGCTCATCTTTGTGAGGGCGTATTTGTTTACTTTGTTCCCATGATAATTTGTGTTCTGATACTTAGCGGGGAACTTGTATCTTGCGTACAGCTTCTCGAAGAGGAGTGTGCGCAAGTGGCCATTATCTTTATGCCGGAGATTCTCGGTGTTGATCGAGATGGTTGTCCGGGTGATCGCCGCCACTTGCCCACCGTACCCTTTGACGACAAGGGCGGGCTCCAAAGGAACCCCTGATGGGCTCACTTCGGTAATTTCCTCCCTGACCGTGCCGACCGTGTTCGGGCGCCGGTCCTTCGGCTTCTTCTTCTTCTTCTTAGGAGGGTTGCTACCACTCCCTGTGCCCTCGCCGCCATCAGTGGTTTCATCGTCCGCCGTTCCTTCGGCTTCTTCCTCCGCGTCTTCCATCTCATCATCCTCGCTCTCCTTGGGATGGTATTCTTCATCGTCTTCTAGACGCTGGGCCGCCTCCCAGAATGTCAATTGTTTATTTGGAGGTCTGAGTTCTCCTTCAGCGTTGATGCGCTTAGAACATCCAGCCTCGTCGTTGTCACACATCTTTGCACTAATAAAAAACAAATAATTGGTTAAATGCACGGAAAAATCCGGCATGACCTTTGCTAATTTTCTTAAACTAGGAGTGCCCGATTTCTGCCGAAATGGAAGTTAATCAACATTTTGGCAAAAATCGGGACTCATTTCATTCAAGAACTTGCATACACGACATAATAAAGTGCTTCATATACAAGCACAAACCATTTCACAACCACATCCATCCAGTCCCAGTACAGTGCCACAACCATATATACTTTTGTTATCAATTTAAGCAAGTGACAGCAAGCAAATGAGAATACAACAAATGACCAAGTTCTATACTAGAAGATCATTACAGCAAGTGACAGCAAGCGAATGACCAAGTGATGACAGCATTCCTGTGAGGTGTAACTAAAAACCATTCCTTGCATGATCATTACTGCATTTGAAATAACCAAGTGATGACAGCAAGATCATTACTGCATTTGAAATGACCAAGTGATGACAACAAGATCATTACTGCATTTGAAATAACCACACCTGTAACTAAAAACCATTCCTTGCATGATCATATGTTCCTTTTTACTGTTCTGAATTTATGATGTTGATCAAGTTCCTGTGAGGTGTAACTACTTTTGCATATTTTCTTACTACTAGCTAATCCAGAGCACATGGTTCAGCACTAATCCAGAGCACATGGTTCACCAGCACATGGTCCTTGCATCTGTTCTTACTATTGCATCTTAAAGAAAATAGAGGGGGCAATAGAAAATCCTCAGCTCTGTACTCACATGGAGTACTAGATCATCATTGGATAGTTTCATAAGCAAGCAATAGCTTTTGTATACAAACATCATCAAAGCCTCAGCCTTTGCATCCTAGGCAGAGCTAAGTAATGAAGGGATTGTTCTTTCCAATGCTCTAAAGAAAATTCAGAGCTATAGAAAACCTCTATAGCTCTCTGTTCTATGCAATGCTCTAAAGAAAATTCAGAGCTATAGAAAACCTCTATAGCTCTCTGTTCTTTGGTTTGGTTGTCCTGTTCCACTCTCTCTGCTCCTCCTCCCCCTCCTCCTCTCTATCTACCATTACCCCTCCCCCAACTTCTATATAAACCAGCAGTAGGGACAATACTACAAGCAGAAACAGAGAGCAAACACACAAGAACTACAAGCTACATGCTAATAGAACTACAAGCTACATGCTAACAGAGAGCAGACCCAGCCTTTTGTGTTGCTGCTGCCATCCATCTTTCAGTTGTGCCTAAACCTAGGGTTCACAGCAGAGAGGGGGGACAGAGGGAGTTCACAGCATCATCTGCATCTTTCAGTTGCTGCTGCCATCCATCTTTCAGTTGTGCCTAAACCTAGACTACAAGCTACATTTATCGTCGCAGTTCACAGCATCATCTGCATCAAAGGAACAAATGGTTCTTGTGCCTTGGTAATTTAACTGAACATTACTCTGAACAAATGGTTCCAGTGATGTGCTCTTGGTAATTTAACTGAACATGACTCTGCAGCCACTGGGTAAATGGATTTACAGATCCATCAGAGAATGCACTAATTAAAAGTCACCTGAATTTTGTCACTGACAAAGGAAAACAACCACTGAATATCAAATTCCCTCTGAACAAGAACTAAGCAAAACCCACTGCACTGCTTGCCACAGACCATCTGAACAAGAACTCCTCTGAACCCTAACCTCTAATCCTCTGAACCCTAACCTAATCCTCTGAACCCTAACCTCGAGCAGCAGCGGCGAGGCTCTAAGATGGAATGGATGCAGAGAGAGGTGAGAGAGGGAGAGAGGGGAGGGGCGAGGCTCACCTCTAAGATGAGGACGACGACGGGCTCCTCCACGGCCTCCTCCTCCTCGAGCAGCAGCGGCCTCCTCCTCCTCGAGCGACGGGCGCGCGGGATCCTCCTCCTTGAGCGCACGGCCTCCTCCTCGAGCGCACGGCCTCCTCCTCGAGCGCACGGGCAAGGTGGCCTCCTCCTCCTCCTGGCGTGGCTAGGATGCGGCGGCGGTGGCGTCGTCAGAGATGCGGCGGTGGTGTCGTCAGAGAGGTGTCGGAGGACGATGGGGATGGGATATGCGGCTAAGGACGATGGAGTTGTTAACGCGTGAAATCTGAGTTGTGCTCTTTGATTATTTCTCCCTGCGTCCTCTGTATGCCCCGGTCACTGTACTTCTTCTCGATTAACCTTTTGTGCTTCTGTACCCAAGGATTGACCAGTTCTAAATGCTGTAGCGCGACGAGGTTTGCTCGATCAAAGTCTGCGCGTCGAAAATCGAAGTCTGCATGCAGTATGCGACGACCCTCTCGGTGACCAGATCCGTCGATCTTGCCAAGGTGTCTGTTGACGGGAAGACCGACAGGGTTCTTGATGTCTAGATAATTCGTGCAGAAAGAGATGCACTCTTCGGCCAGAAAGCCCTTGGCTATGCTTCCATCTAGACGGGACCTGTTGCGAACGTATCCTTTGATGTGTCCGTTCATCCTTTCGAATGCCATCATGCTGCGGAGGAACATCGGCCCGAGTTGTACGATGTCCTCCATGACATGGACCAGCAGATGCACCATAATGTCGAAGAATGCGGGTGGGAAGTAGACCTCAAGCTCACATAGTATCACCACGATCTCCTCCTGTAGCCTTCCGAGCTGATTCAAGCCAATCGACTTCCTAGAGATGACGTCGAAAAACTTGCATAGGCCAAATAACGTTTCACGGGCGTGCTCGTCCATTATCCCTCTTAGTGCGACCGGAAGTACCTGCGTCATTAGCACGGCACAGTCGTGAGACTTCATGCCACTGAACCTCTGCTTCGCCTCGTCTAGGTATCTGCTTATCTTGCCCGCGTAGCCGTAAGGAAATTTGACTCCTAGAAGGCACTTGAAAAACTGTTTGATCTCATCCTGGCTTAGAGTGAAGCAAGAAGGAGGGCAGTAATATTCGTTCTTCTTGAACTTTTTACCCTTCCGATGACCTTGTGTCGTCTCCGACTCATGATCATCGTCATCTTCCTGATCATCAGGAGTAGTGCGTCCTCCGTGAAGCTCCTTCCGGATACCCAAGCATATCAGGTCGTGCCTTGCTTTCGGACCATATTTCGTCCTATCTGGCATGTTGATTATGGTGGCGACCAGACTCTCGCACACGTTTTTCGTGATATGCATGATGTCGAGGCTATGAGGCGTGCGGAGAAACTTCCAGTATGGCAACTCCCAGAAAACAGACCTTGTTTTCCATACCTTCATCAGCGGCTTGTCTTGTTGCTGCCTCTTTCGCTTCTTTCCAGGCTTAGGACAATCTTTCCAGTTTTTCAGCAACTCTTCCACTTCTTCGCTGCTCCTACGCTCTGGGATTCCTCGGGTCTCTGATTTGCCATCGAACAGGTCTCCACGTTTTCTCCATGGATCATTCTTGCCGAGCCACCTTCGGTGCGCCATGAACACGGTTTTCGATGACCCTGGATCTTTCTCTAGTTGGATATAGCTTGTGTTATCCATGCACCTAACGCATGCGCAGAATCCTTGGATAACCTGCCCCGAGATATACCCGCAACCTGGATAGTCTTGCACCGTAGTGACCAACGCGGCTCTCATAGTGAAATAATCTTGTGCGACGGCGTCGTAAGTATTGGCTCCAGATTCCCATAACGTGGCTAGCTCCTCTTTCAACAGCCCGAGATACAGATTGATGTCAGTACCAGGTTGTTTTGGCCCTTGAATTAGCATACTCATTTGTATGTACTTCTTATTCATGCACAACCATGGAGGGAGGTTGTACATCCATACAAACACGGGCCAAGTGCTGTGCGTGCTGCTCTGGCTATCGAACGGATTGAGTCCATCGGTGCTCGCACCAAGCCTGATGTTCCTCGAATCTCCACCGAATTCTGGGAATTCGAGGTCCAATGCTTTCCACTGGCTAGCATCTGAAGGGTGCGTCAGCAGCTCATCCTTTTCAGGGTCATCATCATCTCCTGGCTTCTTCCTTTCCGCATGCCACCTCATGAGCTTCGCTTCCTTAGGGTCCGCGAAATAGCGCTGCAGACGAGGAGTGATAGGAAAGTACCATACCACTTTTCGAGGTGCTTTCTTCCCTTTCTTGTATCGACTCACGCCGCACACCGGACATGTGGTTTTCTCCATGTCCTCGCCCCGATAAATGATGCAATCGTTGATGCATACGTGATATCTAACGTGCGGTAGATCGAGAGGACAGACGATTTTCTTGGCATCCTCGATACTAGTTGGACATGTGTTCCCCTCCGGGAGACGATCGTGCCAGAATGCCATCATATCGTCGAAGCTTGCGTCGCTCAATTTGTGCTTTTCCTTCATCTCCATAGCCTTGAGCGTTACATTCAACCGGGTATCATCGGGCCTGCATCCTTCATACAATGGAGTAACCGCGTCTTTCTCAAGTTGCGCAAGCTTGGATTTCTCTCTAGCGGCAGCCCTGGCGTTACTCGTCTGCTTGAGAAGCAGCTCTTGCACATAAGGGTCCCGCACCCAGCCTGACGTTGTTCCATCATCGTCTCCTCCTCCGGCATCTAGATCATCATCATCCCGGTCTGCTTCCGCACCTTCACCATCTCCAGGAGACTCTTCATCATCTCGCCCGTTCTCGCCGTGATGATGATCATCGTCATGTTGGCCACCTTCACCGTCTCCATCATCTACGTCATCGCTTATCCAATGAGTGTATCCATCCATGAAACCATGGCGGAGCAGGTGCGCCTGCAGATTCCCGGAATCTGGGTCGATCACCCAGTTGAGTTTGCATCTTCTACACGGACATCTTATATCTGTCTTGTTATTTCGTATCATGTCGGCCGTCGCACATTTCAAAAATCTAGCCACAATGCCTTCGCTCATTATGCGGACCATTTTTGCATGCACGGTGTACACGGTACAATTTTGAAGTCTATTAGAACCACATAATGAATGCATGCATGCAATGGTCGATAGAAAATTTCGGCATGACCTATCCTAAAATTAGGACCTTTGCGAAATGCCAAAGTCTTGCCAAAATGGAAATGAATCAACATTTTGGCAAAACAAATGGCAACTTGTTCACATACAAACACAAGAGAGAGAGATCGAGACCGATCCATACACACATGAACATATCATTATCCTCTCCATACGCACATGCATGAGCATCATCGATACTCTCCATATACACACACATATGACCATCCTCTCCACATACACACATCATGAGCATCGATCATCTACATACATATGAGCACATCATCCATATACACATGAACACATCCTTACATGGACAACTTACCGAGATGAGAGACCGATCGCGAGAAAAGATGGAAAGGAGAGGTGCGCGCGTCGACCGGAGAAGGAGATGAGAGACCGGAGACCTCCTCTATTACTTATGTAACATCCAAAGCAAGTTTTACATGCTAAAAATGGTGAATGGGTGGAGAAATTGAGGTGGGAAGGAGAAGATCCCGACTAGATCTAAGGAGGAAGAAGAAGGGGAAAGTGAAGTGTGGGGTGGTGGATGTGTGGTCACACATGTGCACATAAAGTTCTGTCCTAAAAAATCGACACATCCGTGGCGCACACGGCCCTAGTGCGCCACAGGGAGTAGACACAACTGTGGCGCACTAGGCCATGTGCGCCACAGATGTTCCTACTCCCAGTGGCGCACTAGGCCGAGTGCGCCACAGAAGTTTGTGGCTGTTTCACAGCAGAGGGGGGCGTGCGCTTAGGCGTAGCACACCCCCCCATGTGCGCCACAGATGAGACTAACAACCGTGGCGCACATGACCATAGTGCGCTACAGATGTTTGGCGTGCGGCCAACAGGCCCCTGGCCCACACACATCTGTGGTGCACTATAGTCATGTGCGCCACGGTTGTTCTAGTTACTAGTAGGGCACTGCCCACAGGTGAGCCACGCCTGTTTTAGCCGTGGGGCACTTCAACCATGTGAGCCACGGATGTGCTGATTACCTATAGCCGTTTTCCTAGTAGTGTGGGACCACCAGCACTAGAACCAGCATGTGCAGAAGTGGTACCAGTAGCAACCCCAGACTTCCATATGGCTTCTTCCTTCTTAGATTGGGTCCTAGGATTCTCATGCTTACTCACACGCAGCTTCTTCTCCTCATGAATAGTGATGCAGTCCTGAGGGTAGCAGGTACCACTTTCTTCCCTCCACTTGGCGTTGATAAGAGTCTGAATGTATGGAGCATAGGGGCACGAGCTCTTGTCAATCATAGCAAGCCAGATCTCATGGAACATAAACTGCATAACATCCATCTTCTGGTCAGGATCGCGGTGAAGGTGAGTCTGAAGCATAAGGTCAATCTGAAATGCATGAAACTGATCAAAGTTGCCTGCCTTTGGAGAGATGGTGTTCAAGAAGACCCTGCGCATGGTGTCATAGACTGGCTGGAGATGATTCACCTGACCACATACACCCCAACCCTCAATATAGAGAGGCTCCAGAACCTCAGGTGCAGAAGCCTTGGATCCATGAACGCGCCAACCATTAGCACCCTTTCTAGGCAAGAGGGGATAGCCAAGAAGAGCACCAAACTCAGATCATGTGGCAGATAAAAGCTGATTCTTAGTCATCCACTTCAAGGTGCCATTTATAGGATCCGTCTCCATGTGAAGAGTGGAGAAGAACTGAGCAATAGAGGTCTCATCAAATTTCTGACGGTGCTCCATGATAGGAGTCAGCCCAAACTTTCTGCATATCTCGAGAGCTTCCCCAAAGTACTCTAGCTTGCTTTCCATATGAGCCACATTGATGTATTTCTAGGGGCAACAACAAACTTTGACTTGGTGGCATAAATCTCTGCAAAAAAATTCTCTTGGCGACGATTGTGGAAGAGGGGATCCAAGCAAAGAGGATCACGCGGGACAAGATAGGGATCCACCTGGAGATCTTGTCTATGGAGGAATCAGGACCAACAGCGGTGGCCTTTTGAGAAGCAAGAGTAGGCCGCTACCCTTCAGCAATAGCAGCACGGTGAGCAGCAGTAGACCTCTAACGGGCAGTCTGAGTGGGATGTTGCAGAACCTCAAGGTATTATTCATCAATCTCGGGAGGACCGGAAGGAATACGGTTGCGCTTGCCTCTACGAGAACCACCTTGCCCTGAGAAGAAAGCAAAGAATAGGGAGGGATGGCGGGATAAGTGCACAAGTTCGAAAGAAGAAACAAAGAGAGATTGAAAAAATACATGTAGTGAATCAAATATAGTGCACCGGAATTTCCGGTGGAAAAGTCACCACCGGAAGTTCCATTTATGACCCGCTGGAAGTTCCGGTGAGGCCACGAATACAACGGTTCAATAGGAAAACTACAAGGATAATGTCGTGGTATTGCCGACGAGTACGCCATGGAGGGGTCCTCGTAGAGCGTGTTTAGAGACGTCGGGTAAGGCGGAAGGTTGGCGGGTAGGAGGTAACACAGCTTACCCAGGTTCAGATCCCACGACGGTGGCGGGATCCTATTCCTGCTATAAATCATTATAATGACAATATGCCGAGTTACAGGGATCGGTTCGCTGTGCGCGATATGATTTGTGTTGTTCTAACTTGTGCCCTAAAGGATCCCATAGGTCCGTCTTATATAGTCGCTAGATCCTAGGGTTACAGGCAAAGTCCTAGCCAGACAGGTTATAGAGTCCTACACGGTATACAACTAGTCTAACGTGTCTTGCACTCCAAGGCTCCGGATACGTCGGTGACTCCTCTGTAGCCTTCCTTTATCCGGCATGGGCCTCCCTTCTGGATCCATCTAACTGGGCCGCCCAGCAGGCCATGGGCCTTGCTACCAACTATGGGCCACCCGGGTTATCCAGATTAGAGACATGCTATGGTGATATCCATTTAGCATATCCCCAACAGTAGCCCCCGGAGAACTCCGAGATCTTGCGCCGTCTTGCCTCTTTAGGCTGAATGCTCCGTCTAGATGAATGTCGGCAAATCATCAAGCAATATCTTGTAGTCCTCCCAAGAACCCTGCAATGCTCTCTGTCTTCAACTTGTAAGTCGGAGAACTGCTGAATCTTCCATCGTACTCTTATCGTAACTGGACTGGATCCGTCCATGCGGGAATCTTCAGATGGGATGGTTCACCTTCCTGTGTTAGCTAGAGCAACATAGACCATAGGTCAGTGACGCCTTGTAACTCACACATGAAGAGAACGTAATCACAACCGTTTTCCCCGTGCGAAGGATGCAAAATGTTGGCGGCGGCGGTGGGAACATGGCGAAATTTCCACGCACGCGCTGTCCACACATCAATCATTTGATCAACTTGCACGAATCTTGACGCAGAGTACTATAAATTATAACCGTGGTAGATTTTATTTTTTCACCGCATTCTAACTCGCGTCATCTTCTTCCTCCAGCGAACGTCTCCTCGATATCTCCGCGCTCACCGAGAATAACCTAGCTTTCCCCAGTCCCATAATCACCTTCCTCCCCACACCAATGGCGAGCAGCACCACAACCCCATCCATGGCAGCAACAAGCAACACCGCGACAAAGCCGGCAGGCTCCGTTCAGGTGCCCCCAGAGGGCCTGGTGCTGCCAGGCACCGCGGTGGTGGAATCCACCAGCAGTGACCATATTCGAGTGGGGATGGAACCGCTGGAGGAGGAGGGAGACTCTCACAAAGGAGAGTGGCGCGGCTCCGATATCGCTGATGGCAATCTCAAGGAGATGCTCGCCTAGGGATACCTCCCCACGATAGAGGGACTGGTCTGGCGGGCGGCACCGGCCGGCGAGGTTACCCCTTCTCCCCAAGCCGGAGAAAATGTGTACCTCAAAGCACAATTGGTACACGACGTCTCCCTCCCAATCTCCGACTTCTTCTTAGAGGTCCTTAGGCACTACCGGGTTCAACCTCAAAACCTATATCCGAATAGCATCCTCGCGCTTAGCAACTACGCAGCGCTTTGTGAGGGATACCTAGGAATTAGGCCTAGGTTAGATCTGTTCATATACTTGTTCACCGTCAAGAGGGAAGCCAAAGCGAGCAAGGATGAGCTCAGAAATTGTGGAACCATTAGCTTCAAGATCCGGCCTGGACGGTGGTTCCCCGAAATTGTAGGCCACGAGTCCTGTAAAAACTGACAAAGGACGTACTTCTACAGTCCAGATATCCCTCTGGCTGCCCAAGAAGCAACATACCCGTACTTTGTCGACAGGGCCGCCGCTGAAGCCCCGAAATGGAGACCCCAAGCCATCCTACCCTCCGACAACGAAGCCTCCTGCGTTGTATGGCGGATCGAGTGGTTCGTAGAGATGGGTCTGACCGGGTTGGACCTAGCCATGTGCTGGTTCATCAGGCGGATTTAGCCTCTGCAGCACCGCGTGAAACTGATGCACCATTCTAATAAGGATAGGAAGGATAGACTTCACATCTCCAAGGACAACTTCTCGAGTGCCTCCATCAAGCTCCGCCTCAAGAACATCGTCAAGGTGAAGGACAGGAAGCGTGTCTTCACCATCACCTACAACATGTTCGAGGACGGCAAGTGCCTGTAGCACCCCGGGTAAAACCACTACTAGAAAATCGCGGTTGTTTGTATGTTGCGCATCATCATGGCATCAACATGCATATATATGTCTAAAACTATTTCCGAAAAGCCCTATTTTGTTTTCTATAAATAGTCCTCTCTCTCTATTTCAAATGTCAAACCCTAGTCTTTTCCGAACATTTGATTTGTCTAAAAACTACTTGCAAAATATTTTATTTTAAAAAATAAATAATTAAAACATTTTATAAACCCCGAGGGAGACCGCCGCCGGCCAGGCCCAACGGGACAGCTAGCAGCAGTCTACAACCTCGGTAGCACCAAACCCTAACCCTAATCTAACCTAGACCTACCACAGCCTGCACTCCTTCCCATCCACCCTGCCGCCACTCTCCCCTGGCACCCGCAGCGACACACACGCACTCACGCGGTACACACCAACCCAACACCACCCACGCGCAGGCAGGAACCGCCCGGTCCATCCCATCCCTTCCCGATCAGGAACCCCCACGGTCCCACCTTGGCACACCCTCCCGTCCATCCCCGCGCGCCTCCCCGACACGCGATCCCTCCTCCCTATCGCGAGCGCCGCCACCCTTTGTCCTTTCTATCGCGTGCCTTTTCTCCTCCCGAAGCGCGCCGCACCTCTCGCTATGGACCTCGCCGAGCCACCTCGATCTCCGCCTCGTATCCGGCCTCGCGGGTCCCTCACCATCGCCGCGTGCCCCTGGCTTTCATCGCCTCCTTCTTCCCCCAACCGCCGCCGCCGCGTGGCTCGACCCGCACCATCGCCTCGCGGGCTCCCTCTGCTGCAACCCCCGGCTCTACCTCGCCTGGCCTCCATCGCCCACGTTCGGCCCTGCCGTCTGCGGCCCCATCGCCCCCTCTTTGCTCTGCAGCCGCCAGCGGCAGTGGCCCCCTCTGTGGGCGAGCCCCTCGCTGCCGTCGGTCCTCCCTGCCAGCCGCCCTCTTGGTGTTCCTTTGCTAGCAACGCCGCCATCCTGAGCGCCGGTGTCGCTGCCAAGCCGCCGTCGACCTTCCTCGCCTGCGTCACCAGGGACCCTCCTCGGTCTACGCTCCTGAGCCGCCGAGGTCCGGTGCCACCTCCCCAAGTGCGCCTGCAAGGCTACCGACCATGCCCTGCAGCCCTTTCGTCCATGTGTTGAGTCATTGTTTCCCTGTGTAGCTGACAACCCTTTCGTCCATGTGTTGAGTCATTGTTTCCCTGTGTAGCTGATATGGTGAAGAGCTAATGCGATATGGTGTTTTGAGTCATTGGTAAAATTGGTGCAGTGGTATACAACCAATGTGGGATGCCGCGCGACTGACTCGAGAACTTCGTCATAGAACCCAGAGATCTCCTACACGGACCCAACGAACCACGCAAGACCATCGGCGCTTGAATCCGAGGGAACCACGCCGAGAACATGTGGTACCCGAAGATCGACACCAGACTGGGACACCAAGATTCCGGAATCCGAAGACCGATCCCTCGACCCCTCGGAACCCCAAGACCTCGGATCCGACCCCCCATGTGTGACCCCTATCCGAGACCCCTATATTTTTAATATATGATATTTGACTTGTTGCATATAAAATTGTCATGCTTGCGTATATATCATGTGGTTCGGGGGCTTTTAGCCGATTAATCTCACAATTAATTATGAAGACCATATGTGGGCTTTTCTAGTCTTATATCTCCATTTAAATTTATGTAGCGAACCGATGCTATGTTTTGCCTTGTTAAGTCAACATTTAAATTGCGGGGTAGATAAACAACTATAACCATATACTTAATTGTCGGGACCCGGTTCCGCTTAATATGGCCTAATTGCAGTGCATCTTTGCCATGTCATACATCATACATGCATCATGCCCGATCTTCTGCCGTAGTATTAAATAGTGCATCTGGTGTTTGTGCTAGTGCTTTGCTACTTTTCGGACTTGGCCGATGAGTTGATGCGAGTGTCGACCTGATCCTCGGTGAACCTTCGGCAATGTTTTCAGGCGAGCATTCTCTCCCTTTCTACCTATTTTATATTTCTAGTCTTTACTTCCTCCTGTTGATCTATTGCAATATGTGTTCTGATGCTATAGATTATGTACCCCATTATACTTCCCTACAGCCCTTATATTGCCTTGGACACATCCTATTACCTGTTGTTTGGTAGATAGTTGGACTTGTGTGTCATAGTCTCTTGCTTAAGTGCTGTTGCGTGTCGTCAAGTACCACAATTGTTCGAAGACTGCCATATGCTTTATGTTGGAGATGATCATGGCTTTAATTACCGTTTAATAACTGAAATTGAAGTAGGTAAATAATGCAGAGGCACAGGTGGGCAATAGATGTTATTTGGTTTTTAACCGTCCACTTGTGTCCTGTAGAACCCCGAGTACTTGATACCTGTTCTTTGAATATTCGCACTATCCGCATGTGGGACCATGAATCCCCTTAGCCAGAGCGTGAGTCATATATTATTTCTTGGGCCACAAAGTTGTTGGGGCTTTATTAATATCCTATACTTATGCCATGTTTTACTTCTTTATTTACTATTGCGCGTGGAGCGCATGTACTATTTTGGAACCCCGTGCCACGTTTTCGCGGTATCGACAAGTCCAGTCACACTTTTGGGTTCCCAGTCATTTATAGCCGTCGTCACAAACCTCTGGGTCCGTCTTGAAGTCGGCCAACTTCATCGCGGGTAGCTTGGTGGGGTGGCCCCCTAAATATTATATGAATCTTGCAATTGCTCTGTCGTGATGCCTCGTTGGGTTTTCATTTGGTTTTTTCCGAGGTTGATCGTGCGTGTATTGCTATTTGTGCCCCCCTGCAGGGTAAAACTTTCTAAAAGTCGTGTCTGCGGTTATGGACGACTTGGAGCATAGTATCTCGATCATAGACAACTATAACTAAAGTAGTGCTATAAATTTGACTTTATAATGATTAGTAATCACTTCACTATAATGGAATGGATAAATAAAAGTGCCAACAACTACTGGTTTTGGGATGCCTCATGCTATATGTATCTGACTAGTAAGTATTGCAATTAAAATGGAATGGTTAATTAAAACTGCCCACTGCTTATTATATCAGGATGATCCCAGCTATATATATCTGACTAGTAATTGCCACAACTATAACAGAATTAATAAAACTGCCAACTGTGTGAGTTCCTCGGTTGACTTCCTCGTTTGGTCCCGAGGGGGAAATACCAGGATGGGTATGCTTGGTGATAGATTCAGGTTGGATCCGAATAGGTCTTTCTATCCCTATCTGATAGCCGCTAGTTGTATTGAGTCTCTATAGGTTGTTTAGTGCATGCTGCGCTGCCGCTTCAGTCCACTATACCTATGTAGGCGAGGACCGCCGAATTCTAGTCTCACCGTGTACTGGCCTCAGTACTAACCGCTTCCCTTTTTTCCTTTGCCCTTTGTCGGCAACCCCTTTTGTTTAAGCAGGTTTGAGAACAACGTTGTTAGCAGGGTTACCCTTCCGGCTTGGCCTGGGCAGGGTTATGGACGCCATTGGTTATTCTTCAGGGCTCTTAGCCCCATTTGCATCTTGTCCGTAGTCAGATGTTGTATCGTTTTCAAGGTGATTTGGATCTTTGTACTGTATATCTGTATTCTTGACTCATGGAGTCGTTGTTGTATATATCTGTTCTGTGGGTTCCATCATGGACTATTGTGTAATGATATTACTTCGTTTTCCACCCGCACGCAAGTGCCGGGTTGGCACCTTTGAATCATTTCTATGTGAATTTGGCGGGAATCGCGAAAAATTGCATAGGGCCAATCCGAGGGTGTTACAGTGCCCAGAGGTATCTGTTTATTTTTCGTGTATGACATATACTCCAGTTCTTCCATCTAGCCATTACCATTCCATCTAACACTTCGGGATTCACTTTACAGCTAAAGAATCTAGACGAGGATAGCATGGCTGCCCAAGTCTACGACCCCAAGATGAAGGAAGCCACCGTCGTGTCCGATGATGATGTTCCATTGGTGCGAAAGCGGAAGAGCTCCACCTCTGATGCTGTCGACAGTGGCAAGAAGAAGAAGATGGAGGGTGGAGCCTCTAAGAAGTCCACCGCCTCCTTGGAGGCGGAGAAAAGAAGAATCACCGGCATCCCGTTTACCAAAGCACCGAGTGTTGTGTAAGCTTCTTATCATCCGACATTGTCTCTTGCTTGTCTTATTCATGTACTTATACTTTTGCATGTTTCAGGAAGAAAGCTAGTTTGAGTTTGAAGAAGACCTCCAAAACATCGGGGGCTTCTAAAAACATCAAATATATGTTGCACCAAGCGTCTCCCGCCATCGCCCCTACCACTCCCAGCATCCAGCCTGCTGCCGCACCGACAAGCTCTCCAGCTAAGGTAGCATCTGACCCTTCCGCCATGGAAGTGGACCCAGGTGTCGCCGCGGATCTTGCTATTGTTGGCAAGCAGGCGACACAAGAAAGCACCGCATCCAAAGTGAATGAAGCTTCGGCTAAGTATGCCACTGGTAGCGGTAAGGCAATGGTGGAAGGCGGAACTTCTGCCGAAGACGGCGCCACTGCACCCAAGACGCCAAGTAAGCTCCCAAAGATTGTCTATCCGGCGCTTACGCCGAGTATCTCAGCTCCGGCTCCTGGTGCAAAGCCAACTTCGCTGACTTGGGGTCTTGAGGAGCTGCTCAGGCAGGCGGATATCCTGCGCGGAAATAGTCTTTCCTTCAGCAAGATATTTGCCGAGAGCGCCACCAACCTCAAGATCATCGCACTTGTAAGTTTTATTTGCCTTTTGCATTTCATATGTAGTATCCCACTGTAGCCCCCAAGCCTCTAGTTGAAACAAAATTAGTTCTGACTAGATGCTTAAAGAAAGACTAAGCATATTGCCGAGTTAAAAACTCTCACTGTAGCCCCAAGCCTCTAGGTGGATATTTATCCGGCTAGATGCTCCAAGTAGACTAAGTAATTTTGAATTTCTTTCCACAGAATGAGAATGCTCGGAGAGGCGTCACCAATGAGAAGTTCCACAAGATGCACGCTGAACTGGAAGCTGAAAAGGGTAAAACTGCCTTCTTGAAGGATCAAATCACCAAGAGCAAGAGTCTGTTTTTCCTTTCAATTTTGCACTCAAACTTGGTATTGTGCCATCACTCTCCGACTACTCATTGTGTGTTGTCATTTCTCCGGCTTGCAGAAACTATTGCAAAGGCGAAGGATATTGTCAAGCAATCTAAGCACATAGAACTGCTGGATAGCGAGAACAAGATCCTCAAACAGGAGAGGGCTGACACTCTGAAGATGCACGAGGAGTCCATGACGGCCTTGAAGGAGTCCGCCAACACGGAGATCAACCGACTGAAGGAGGAAATTGCAATCCTCAAGGAGCAAAAGAAAGCTGCTGATGAGCAGAACAAATGCAACCTTGAGGCTTACAAGTTCCTCCGACAAGAACGAGACTCCATGGCGGAGACACTCCAACAAGCCGAGGCGAGCATCTTTGGTAAGCGATCTCCGTCTTTGTACTTCTGTAAGCCAGGTACTCTGAATTTTTTTTATGTTATTGCACTCACGTACTCCTTTGCTTGTCGGAAATGCAGCTCCAATTGGTTTAACCAATACGCCTCCTCCAACAAAGGAATGCATGGTAGTCGCCGGCAACTTCATCAGTACCACCATCAAGCAAGCCAAAGAGATTTCCAAGCCCCTTCACATCAACAATCAAAGCGGTGGATTCCGTCATGAAGTAATCGGAGATTCTGCGTCAAGCCTCCGAGCGTATCGTAAGCTGGAAAGCTTCATGTACCTGGGCTGGTGCTAGAATGTCGCTGGCGATGGTCAAGGCCCACTACGAGAATGCCAACATTGACACGGTGACTTCGGGTCTTCCTGACATAGACGATGATGGCCAGAAGATTGATCATAAAGCTATTTGGGCATCGCTCGCCGACTTCGTCACCAGAGTCGCCGAGTTGGTTGAGCAAAACTCCTTTGTGCCTCTTGAGATCATTGATGGTGACCATCCCAACTCCTCCGAGTCCCTCAAGAACACCGGCTTTGAATATGATCAGGATGGCTCTCCTGCTGTCGATGATGCTACCTCAAAGTCTCCTGCGTCAGAGGAATGAAAAAACACTTTGTAATATTTGTCTCCTCTAGATGTATGTATGCGGAAAAACTACTGTGTTAATCTTAAGGCGGAAAACAATATATGTATGTTTCCTGCTACCTAAGCACTAGTTTCAGCATGTAAATATTTTTTAAACAAGTGCAGGCTTATCCATTACTTTGGTTTTTATGCTTGACTTTTCGTGAGTCGGAAGACTCGTAGTCAGAACCATGCGCTCAAGTGATGATACCCAATGGCACCGTCAAAACTAAACACAAAATCACCGACTTCAAGTGCCAAAAGTCACTACCGCAGAATCCACATAAAAACAACAAAGAATGTGTAGACCAGAAAACTTAAGCTAACGCCCGTCGGCGGAATTTTCACAAGTGCAAATGCAAAACTTGCGCATAAAGGTTTTACACAATCCAAAAATGAACACTAAAGGAGGTAAAAGACTCAAGAATATGAGTGAACCAAAGAGCTTTATTTCATTGATCATATAAGAGTTACATAGTAGACAAAAAATATACTAAGTGTAGAAAGGACGTAGCTGTGCTATGTTCCATGGCTGATCAAGCTCCGGGTAGTCATCATTCGGGCCACGTCGCTTACACTTATGATCAACGGTGGGTCTATCCTCAAGTTCACGATTATCAACAAGGTAGTAAGACCCATTGAGTAGCGCCTTGATTATGATGAACGGTCCTTCCCATGGCGGGGATAATTTGTCTGACTTCTTCTGCTTAAGTCGGAGCACCAGACCCCCCTCTTTAAATGAGCGATGCCGAACGCGGCGACTATGGTAGATGCATAGATTCTACTGGTAGATGGCGGATCTTTGGCATGCCAATACACACTCTTCCTCGAGAAGGTCCACATCTAGGCGCCTGGATTCTTCAGCGTCGTCTTCGTCGTAGGCGTCAACTCTTGGTGAATCATGAAGGATGTCGGAAGGCAGGATGGCTTCTGCTCCATATACCATGAAATAAGGGGTGTAGCTGGTAGATCTGTTGGGTGTAGTTCGTAAACTCCACAGAACAGATTGTAATTCTTCCGCCTAGGCTCCAACTGCTCTATGTAGCGGTTCCTCGAGACGTGTCTTGATTCCCTGCAGAATTAATCATTGCCTCGCTCAACCTGACCATTGGACTGTGGATGAGCCACAAATGCTAGGTCAAGTTGGATGCCCTTCTCCCAACAATAAGCTTCCACTTCTCCCAGTGATAAGTTGCTGCCATTGTTGGTGATAATGCTATGTGGGAGACAAAATCTCACCACTAGATCCCGGACAAACCTAAGGGCAGTTTCCCCATCAATCTTTCTAATGGGTTTAGCTTCTATCCATGTGGTGAATTTATCAACTGCTACTAGCAGATGTGTAAACCCACATGGTCCCGTCTGTAATGGACCAACCATGTCTAGCCCCTAGACTGCAAACGACCAAGTTATTGGTATTGTTCGCAATTCTTTAGCTAGAACATGTGGTTGTCGGGCATAATACTGGCATCCCATGCATGTCTCAACCAGCTTGTTGGCCTCCGCCTTTGCGGTCAGCCAGTAGAATCCTTGCTGGAAGGCTTTGGAGACCAACGATCGAGGAGCGGCGTGATGGCCGCAATCTCTGAGATGGATCTCACGAAGGATTTCAATACCTTCTTGCTAGGAAACACACTTGAGGTATACACCAGTGGTGCTTCTTTTATAGAGCTATCCATTGATTATGGTATAGCCCTTTGCTCAACGTACTATTTGCCGACTTTTGACCTCGTCGATGGGAAAAGTTCTGTGTACGAGATACTCCATGAACGGTTTTGTCCAAGCTGGAGGGACCTTTGTCACTATGTGGACGAAAGAGTTAACTCTATCCGGATTCTCGGGGTCCGCTCCCTTCACGGATGGTGTCCGTAGATGCTCTAGAAAAACGCCAGGCGGAATTTGTTTGCGCCCTGACCCAAGATTTGACAGTAGGTCAACCGCCTCATTTTCCTCCCTCAGTACATACTTGACTTTGTAGCCCAAGAAGCTCTTGGCTATCTCGTCCACTTCGTCTCGATATACCGCCATCATAGGGTTCCGTGCATTCCAGGTGCCAGCCACTTACTAGGCAACCAAGTCATAATCTCCACAGCAAACTATGCGCTTGATGCCAATATCCTTGGCTACGCGAAGTCCGTGAATGAGTGCTTCATATTTCGCCATGTTATTTGTAGCCTCGAAGTGGATCTGCAGAACGTAGTGTAGCTTTTCCCCTGTTGGCGATTGTAGGAGTACGCCAGCCCCCAAGCCGTTGAGTAGCTTTGATCCGTCAAAGTGCATCACCCAGTATTCTGGCTCTGGTATAGGGGTAGCATCTGGCATCTCCGTACAATCTGCGATGAAATCCACCAAGACCTGTGATTTGATAGCGTCGCATCTCTTGTAGGTGATCTTGAAGGCGGCAAGCTCAATGCCCCACTTCACAACCCTTCTTGTGGCGTCGCTGTTGTTGATGATGTCGGACAGTGGAGCTTTGCTCACAACTATGATAGGGTGCTCCTAGAAATAGTGCCTTAGCTTCCGAGAAGCAAGGAACACTCCATAAGCTAGATTCTAGTAGTGTGGGTAATGCTGCTTGGACTCCATCAAGACCTTGATTACATAGTAAACTGGTCATTGAACTCCGTACTCATGCCCTAGTTCTTTCCGCTCTACTACGACGACGATGCTGATTACCCGGTTGGTGGCCGCCAAGTAGATCAACATAGTCTCCATAGGCTCGGGTGCTGCAAGTATAGGTGCCAAGGAGAGTATATCCTTTAGCTTATTCAATGCTGCATCTGCCTCGTCCGTCCATGTAAATTTGTCCACCTTCTTCAACAACTTGTACAACAGCAGAGCCTTCTCTCCAAGTCGACCGACGAATCGGCTTACTGCTGCAACATAGCCTGTTAGCCGTTGTATGTCCTTCATGCATGTCAGACGGTTTATGTTTAGGATAGTCTTGATCTTCTCCAGGTTGACCTCAATTCCACGTTGGGAAACGATGAAACCCAACAATTTGCCGGCTGGAACCCCGAAGACACATTTCTTGGGGTTAAGCATCATGTTGTATTTCCGGAGATTATCAAATGTTTCTTTTAAGTCAGAAATTAAGTCGTTTCACTTTTTAGACATCACCGCTATATCGTCCACATAGGCGTGAACGTTCCGACCAATTTGATTGTGTAGGCAACGCTGCATGGTCCGCTGGTATGTAGCACCTGCGTTTTCAGCCCAAAGGGCATCGTGACATAGCAAAATGTGTTCTAAGGTGTGGTGAACAAAGTGGCCAATTGGTCCGACTTCCTCATCTTTCATCTTTATCTGGTGGTATCCTGAGTATGCATCGAGAAAACACAAAAGTTCCGAGCCAGCCGTCGAGTTAATGAATTAGTCAATGCGAGCAAAGCAAACAGATCTTTGGGACATGCTTTGTTCAAGCTGGTGTAATCAACGCACATTCTTAATTCTTTGGTTCCCTTTTTAGGGACAAGTACAGGATTGGCCACCCATCGGGTGTGAAAGACTTCTCAGATAAAACTAGCTTGAAGTAACCTAGCTATCTCTTTGCCTATGGCGCGTCTCTTCTCGTCTCCGAAGCATCATAGAGATTGTTTCACCAGTTTGCATTTTGGATCAATATTCAAGCTATGCTCGGCAAGTTCCCTAGGTACACCCTTCATGTAGGCAGGTTGCCAGGCAAAGATGTCTCTATTCTCACAGATGAACTCGACGAGCGCGCTTTCCTATTTAGGGTCCAGGTTCGTCCCAATGGCGGTGGTCTTGGAGGCATCGCCTACCACAAGTTCCACTGGCTTGGTCTCGATGGCGGCCTTGAAGGCGGGGCGGAGTCAGAAATATGCTTCTTCGACGCTGGCATCTCCGTGGCATCGACCTTGCTCTGGATATCCTTGAATTCTTCGCTGTAGAGGATAGCTTCTACAAAGGCTGCTTCTCCAATCTCGTAGTCCCTTGCCTTGGTAAAGCTTCCGGATACGGCAATGATGCCGTTAGGTCCGGGTATCTTGAGCTTGTTGTGGATGAAGCATGGCTTGGCCATGAAGGCGTGGAAGATGTCACGTCCGAAGATGACATGGTACACGCTCTTGAAGGGGACTACCTCAAAGGTCATGTGTTCTTGGCGGTAATTATTAACATCATCGAAAGCTACCTGAAGTGTGATGCGCCCAAGGGACCGAGCCTCCCGGCTAGGAACTACGCCATGGAACACGGTGCTGGTCCGCCTTAGGTTTGCCTCCATCAAGTTCATCTTGTGAAGCTTATCCAGGTACATGATGTTGATGCTGCTTCCACTGTCCACCATGCATTTGGTGAACTCGTTGCTGTCAATCAGGGGGTTGATGACCATGGTGTACTAGTTCTTCGTAGGGATGAGGTCTGGGTGATCCTTCCTATCCCAAGTGATTGGAATCTCTGACCAGCGTAGGTACTAGGGAACTGGGGTAGGGTGGCCATCTGTACCCTCATAGAGGTTTTCTATTGCCGAATAGTAGGGGTACTTCGGTGACCCAGCATACCACTGTATGATGTAGTATACTATAGTTGTTGACATAACACCAATGATACACCGTTCACTAGTATTACATCCCACAGAATGGCACAACAGAAACACAGCAGGTCCAATACATGGCTAAAGGTTACAACTCACTCTTTACAAAAGATCCAGAGAACACTCTAGGTTAAAGGGAGAGAAAGAACTTCTTACGAAGAAGAATCACAGGTGAATAACGTAAAACAATTATACTATTAAAACTAGTATTTCACTAAGGAATTGGCATTGCTGCTATTGCCACGCACTACAGAGATAGGTTCTTTGGTTAGAGATTGTATTTATGTCTAATCAGTAACTTTGTCTTCACTTGAGTTGAGGTATATGTTGACTTTCTTGTCTTCATTGAAGAGCTTTAGCTGGTCTTGATAAGTCCTGGAACATATCTTGATGTAGACATTGTTTTCATGGCTTCAGAATCTAGCAAGGGTTAAGTAGATACTTTGAGTATGAGCGTACTCAGCAAAGTCACTAGAAAAGGAGTGTTTGATGCACTATATCTACAGCCACCGACCGTAGGTCGTGGGCAATGCAAGTTTTCATAAACATTTCTTCAAAGGTTGCTTTTATTCTGAAAACTATGTCCGTCAGCCTTCACGGGTTTACATGAACTTTCATGGAGTTCCTTTCCCGCCGCGTTCGCAGCTCCTTCCGGGAACAGGGAGTAACAAGTTACAGTTCTTACACTCTACAGAGGTGCGTTACTTTACCCATGAGAGATCAACTCTTTGTTGCACAACCGGGCAGCTTATTCCCGTCCACAATTCCATGATGTGGGGCCTAGAATATGATCCAAGCCAATCACTGCCCCCTTCGCGACCCCCCATGCCTCCTTGGCGTACACCATGCCCACATAAATAATTACGGAAATGGTTTGTACAAACCGTTAGATGTCAGAACTATCGTGGGACGTTGAGGGTTCCCACCCATATGATGCATATCCTCTACGAATTACCAATTAATATGCATGCTACAAGGATAATAGCCACGACCTGCACATCCGGCTTCATGCGAGAGGAAGAAGATACAACTGACTTCTCCGTCCCATTCCAAATCTCATGGTCAACGCGTAATATACGGCGCAAGAATCACTGGCGACATTGGTTGTTAAGTCCTAGGTGATATAGTTCTGAACAGTGGTATTCCAACTGCGGACTTAATAGATTAACTGATCACCCTGGATCAGTAATCAATAGTTCTCATTATTAATGAAAATAGTGTTTTATGACCTTTTTCAAATGCAGGTGAAGACAACACTGGATTTGTAAAATACTTTATAAAAAATAAACAAAGGACATGAGCAAGTGTGAACTTGCCTATTGTGATTGCAAGATTATGCACTCACGGTCTTCGAGTCAGTATAAGATCCAAAATCTGAAATCAACATCATTGGTCCGGTAAGGACTAATGTTTAAAGAAGAAATATGCCTTTATGCATAAATAATGTGATGCACATTCTACACGCAAATCCCGGGGATAACGTTGTCCTAGGGTTTGGATTTTGGAAATGATTACTTTGAAATGTGTGGTCCTTTTAGATAAGCTTCATAGTTGTAGTTTTATTAGAGTTTATGAGTGATTGTAGTCAGCACATATGTAGGAGTAAAGTATAAATACTTATGACATACTAGTTAGTATTTCTTATACAAGAGTTCTTATTTAAAGTGGCAAAAAGGATAACCTTCGAAGAAAAGATTTCTCTCCTAAGGTCTAAACAAACTTTGTGATTAGTTAGTGGTGATTGATGTTATTTGTTTGCTCAAATGGTTTGGCTTGAGTTGCTTTATAGTTTAACTACTTCAGACCAAAGTTAACTATAAAACATATAATAATGCTTATAGCGTTATATTAAGATTCTGTAGACTAAAGTTAACTTTAAAGTATAGATAGTTTTGAAAGTATCGTACTTATACATTGGTATTTTGTATATCTGAAATGTGTCCTTTAAATTACTTAAGAATGTTTATTCTGTTACTTGAGTAATGATTTCTTGATTTGAGTATGGAGTAATATCATTTATATTTTATAGATAAGTGAGTATAGTTTATGAACCCAATATAATATTACTTAACTACTTATGGGTTATATATTGTTGTGGTAGTTTTTGTAATTTGGTAGTTAATATAGATAAAAAAATTTGGTGTATTCATAAGTTGTTCTTTAAGGTTTTTATTATGAATTGAAATCTTTTTAGAATAAAATCTTCATTTAATGTTGAAGATAATTTAATAAAAAGGTTTTTATAATGTTTTAAACCATTATAGCTTCATTTTATTAATATTTAAGATTAATACAATTTATTAAACTTAATTTACTCATTTTAGGAATATTCCTAATTTTTATTTATCCTTATATGAATTATTAATGAAGTAAACATGTTTAAATTTGAGTTATTAAAATATTTGAATTTTCATTTAATTCAAATGTATAATATTAGATTTTTATCATGTCGATATTATTTTTATGATCATTTTGGTATATCACATTTATTTTTGTGATTTATAAAATAATAAGATATGATTTTTATAATGCTTATTACTTTATAATTATTTAATAAATAATAATACTTAATTAAGTGAAATAATAATACTTGATTATAGTTTTAAATTAGAATTCTTATTTTTCTAAGATTTTTTGGTATTTTATTTATATTATTAACATGTATCATTTTAAAAATATGAATTATTAAAGTTTTATTACTTATAAAACCTTTATTAAATAACATTTATTTAAATAATCATCATAATAATATTTGATAATAGTTTTAAGTTGTAGATTTTATTTTTCTGAAAATTTTCATATATTATACATATTTTTCTGAGTTATAAATCAAAAGTTATTAATTAAACAATATTTAGTTATTTATTATATTTCTGGAATATTATTAATTGGATTATAACATTTTATTTATTTCCTAACAGAAAAATACTTTTTTACACCACGACCAGAACTAGCCCCAGTCACTGACCTGTGGGCCATTGTCCACCTTAGCTCTCAGGTTAAAAGAATTACATTTGTTACCGATTGGTTATCTACCCTAGTCAATGACATATGGGTCCTAAGCCATGACACTTTCCATGTTAGCAAAGACCAGTCAAACTAGCTGATGTGGCTCGATCATGAGGTAAGCATGGTGTCAGCATCACCACCGCCGTCGGTGAGTGGTCACCGGCGACGATCTACGGTGGCCTAGCAAGCGAGATACGACTAGTTCGAACAATCGCAACCTACTGAACCTAATAGTGGCAGCGCCGCTTGGCAATGGTCATTGGAGGGTCATCGGTGACGAGCTACTGCAGCAGCCAGTGGTGCTCAACAAAACTAGACCTACGGTGCGAATCAACAATTAAACTAGGGTCTAGAAATGCGCAATCTTACCCTGATGACGATAGAGCGGTCGACGAGGACATGCACGGTCGGAAACAAGCTCCCCGGCGAGGATTCTGATGAACTGCTGCAAAGAGGAACGACCAAATTCACCCGCTCTAGTGCTCCCCTTGATGCAAGCTTCTACCCAGAGGATCTACGGAGGACGGCGCTTCTCCATGACGGCTCAGAATGGTGTGGGGAGACGTGGTTCGACGGTGAGGAGTGGCTCTGTTGAGCTAGGGTTCGGTCTCGATTGTATCTGAGAGGATAAGGAGGGATTGGAGATAGATATGGAAGCAATGTGTCGCGGTGGCCTTCTTATCCCCTCCTGGCAACGACGGCGAGTATCTTGGCACAATGACGGCGATGACGGCATCGGGCGGCGGCAAGCTCCACCAGCGAGCTCTCTGTGTGCGTGACGATGACGACGATGGTCGTTTTGGAGATAACCCCCTAGCGATTTCTTTATATCAACCCGCGGTCCTCACCTAACCCCACTTGTCAGTCACAGATGGAGAAGGACCTGGGCTAGTTACTGGGCTGTTGTGGGCTGCACAGGGCGTCAGATAGGTGTAGAGTTGTTAGGCTACGGCCAGGTTTGGTTTTATTTGTTTTATCGTTTTTCTATTTTATGTTTTCTTATTCAGATTGGAATTTGATTTACATTTTGAATCTTTCCTTGTATAATTTGTTTGCTGGAATTAAGAGAGATGTGCTTATGTAACTTGCTATAGGAAAATATTTCTATTAAGTGTTATAGACATCTGATGATGGATTAATGGTATAAGATGGATATTATGTTTGAGTTGAGATTTATAGTTGATTGCTTACCAAGATTAAATAGGAAATGATTTTTAACATATAACTATTTTTCACAATCTTGGATCTCTAATTAAGGAATTCCTTTCCTAGATATAATACCTCTTTCTATCCATCACCATGGTTAGTTTGATGGACTTACTTATTAAAATCTTGTTATTCAATATATCATTCTTCTAACTTATGGATGAATTCAATGAGTTTTATACAAAGGCACTTCATTACTTTCTCATATCCTTACTTGGTTGTATTAACTACTCTACTGTTGATAATCTTCCATCCAACCAGTAATTCCTTCAAACTCTACTCCCAAATTTCCTTAATCCTCCATCACTAATCTTTCTCTAAAGTAAACTATCCTTAAGGATGAATAACACCAATTTTATGACTCTATGCTACACTAGCTTTAGTTGAATAACACCATCTTATAAGTACTTAACCCTCATGACTTACACTTTAATCCCTGAATTATATTTATGTGGTTTGCAAAGACTTCTCTAGGATCACTTATCTTTACTAAGGTTCCAATCATGTTCTACCCACCAGTATTACCTATACTAAATATAAGCATTCCATGTTGTGGCCAAAACATTACCATTATAATACTTTAATCATTTATTACTTAAGTTTTTAGTTGGCTAAGCAGGGCTTTATCAATCCTATCTTTTAATGTCTGGAAATTAGCTTCTTAGTATCTTATATTGGATTAAGGTTATTAATGGACTATGCCCTCATTAGAAGATTTGAGTAGATGTTCTGACAAGATCAAATAATAGATCAAAGACTAATAGTTAAAGAAGTTGTGAAGCAATGGGAAATTACCCAACATTGATGAACAACAGATATTGAGATGAGTTTCATAAAGATTGTATAGAAAGAAAGATATATATATATATATAGTGGATGATCTTGACTTAATCTCTTTCCAACTCCAACTCATCAAAAGAGCTTTTAAGGTTAGATGTTATTATGATACTCAGAATGTATGCAGATGGGATTTAAGATATAGTGGTTACATTCTTATTATTTGTTTTATATCCTTAACTTGGTACTTATGAGTGATTATAATAAATTCTATAACATGATCACCTAATGATCAAATATAATTCATATTATATTAAGGTTTAACTTATAGTATATTTGAGCTACCCTTAGATCAAATCTCTCTTACCCAAAATGAGATTTTAACAAAGGTCTTATTGAAACTTATCGTAGCCAACTTGATGATCTACTTCAATTCCATCAAGCTAAAAGAAGCTTCAATCACTTTGACAAGTTTTGTTTAAAAGCGCGAAAATTATTCAGATTTTCTATGCATGAATGCAATGCACATATATAGGTTCAACTTATTTCTAGTCTATAATGCTGGGATGTTACAGACTCTCCCCCTTAAAATAAACTTCATCCTCGAAGTTCGCAAATTCTCATGTTATGGAGTAAAACAAAATTGTCTTGTAGTGGTTGTTATATTCTCCACATCATGATGACCTTAAATGGAATTAATTGGAGTATTCCACAACCTGATTAAAAATCCTCATTCAATTCTTTTTCTTGAATCATCAAACTTCATTACTATTTTAAGTACAGTTTAGAGGTTCTCACTTCCATAAGTTTTTAAGTTTCTATATATGCATTTTAATAGTCAATAGACTATATTACTATTCCTGTCATTATATAGTTGATACTGGTATTCCTTCCAAGATTGGATTTGAACTCAATTTGTCCATACCCATTGGAATTTTTCATTCTCGAAACTTGTTGAATTAGGGTTCTATATTACTTCTTAAGGGTTGCTTAAAAGTTGTTTCTTTTTAAATTTGATTGTTAAATGTATCCTTTATCACCCTCAAGTTTATACCTTCTTAAAATCTTTATATAACTTTTCTTTATTACCTATAGTATTTTCTTCAACTTTTATTCCTAATGTTTACTCTCCCCTTAAGTTTTACTAATAGTTTTGAAACTCCATACATAGAAGCTATTGATTCTTGAACTAAAAGGTTGGTTCCTGTTCAGTTTATATTTTACTGGTTTAAGGTCCAATGAAAGATTATACGGTGCATCCACATAGTTGTGGATCTCCGAAGCAAATCTTTCAGCACTAAATGTCGTACTTACTATTGGGCATTCTTGCTGAATAAACTAGATCTTGCAAAGAATCTTGCCAAGCGATCACCTTCAGATCTGTTAAACTTTCTTAGGTCTTACTTAACTTAGGCCAAATTTAATGCTCTTTATGCAACTTTTAAAAAGATTTGGTTAACTATTTCAACCAAATATCAGCTGCGGACAAAATACCAACTGTGGATTAGTTACTAGCTATGGATCAAATACCAATTGCGGATTATTACCAGCTGCGAACCGTCCTAGGGTATGTGTATTACCCTATGGTTTCTCACATACCTCTCACATTCTCTTGAATACCATTTTGGTTCCAAAGCTAACTATTTGTACTTATTCATGATACTTCCATGAACTTGGTACAATTTTTCCATTACTTCTTAGTAGTATTACCCACTTTGATTGAACTTTAGTTTAATAATTTTTTTGTGGCTCCCTACATCTTCTATACCCAACTTCTTTCTTGGGTCTGGCTAGGAATAATCTATGCTCTACCTATTCTCCAAATGGTGTTAACACTCCTTATATCTTGCTTCTTCCTTCAAGTAAGTCTTCCTTTTTGATCTCTGAAATCGTCGCTCTCCTACACGAATTCCTATTCCTATCTAGGTCTATATCATCAAGTAATAACTGGGTGTTACATCATGCATTTGAACACCTAATTAAACTTCATGTACAGATCTAGTCAATCAAGAAGATCCAATAAGATCCAAAAGTCGATCAACAACAAAGCATATACCCTGTATTACACATAGGTTTTAAATAATTTACAAATGTACTAGATGTTCCAACGGTTTGCTCCATACCTATTTACATAACTATCTTACAAGAACTTCTTGCTCTTGTGGATATATCCTCACTTATTTCGGCAAACTCTTCAAACTACAATACGCATTACCCTCTATATACATTATTGAAGCCTGCATCCCTTGGTATGTTGTTTTTCTCTCACTTTTATCTTCCTCTAGTGCTTCCTGGAGTTCCGTCGATGATGACGTGAAGTCCTACGACTGCCTTCTAGAGCATAGGAGCATCCAGGAGGTGCGTAATCTTGATTAGAAGTACTGAGACTGCGATTAGTCATTGAAAAATGACTAGAGTTGGCGTAATCTTCCACCGAATAGTTCGGGTTTTCTGGCAACGCTTCCTCATAGTAAGTTGGTTCCTTAGATTTTTCTTGGATCCAGTTATATATGTTGGTATAGTAGCTATTGGAATACTCTTCTAAGTTGAGTGGATTAGTATTACCCCCGTATGGTCCATAAGGCTCTCTATCGTTATAGTTGGTCTCTTCTTCAATTCCTGCATCACAAGGTATAGGATTCCCTATGGTTTTACCTTGAGATTCTATTTCCCATCCATAATGGTTAGGCTCTGGTTTATTTGGAATAACTTTATTCCATTCCTGTTGTTCGGAATTATACTTGGTACATAGGTCTTCAGGTGGCTTGAAGTCATTCTGGTAATAGGCATAATTTTCTGAGTTTGGGTCATCAAACTCAGTTTCTTCAAACACCTCTCCTGATGGTATGTATTTGGGATGCCTAGCTTCTTTATCTAGCTTCTTCCTACGAGCCATTGCTTTATCAGGATCGGTAAAATCCTCAATGACCGTATCCAGCTCCTGAACTAAGACTTCGTGAGTGTTATGATAAGTGTTTAACAAAGATCGATAACGATCCATATACTCTACAGCTAGAGTAGGTTCAGCTTGGCCTAAGGTAGAGTGATCTAACTCATGCTCTGAGTTTGAGGTTTCATGCGGTATAATGGTGTGAGTACTACCTTCTAGAGCTTGGGAGACTTCTTGGGTAACATGATCATGACACAGTATTTAGCTAATACCTGCCCATCATAGTAACTGTAAATCTTGACCAGAAGTCTTGATTCACATTCCAAACTCCATAGAAGTTGTCAGAGATTGTCTGGCCAATCCCCTCCGTAGTCATCCAACGTCCTGTTCATCACTTGAACATTCTGGGGTGGATACCGAGGTGCCATATGGAACTGTGGATAAGAAATTATCGTCAGTCACATAGAGTTAAAACTCTTGGGTAATGATTGAAAATTGCAATCATATAAAAGAGTTATCACACTAGTAACATAACAGGATTATTCTCAAGTGAATATCCCTCATATCACTAGAGAACTCCTCATTATTGCTAGGATGTGTCCTACAGGTTCTACCCATTTACTAGGTTTCCAACCTATGGTCAAAGCATATGCTCTGATACCAACCGCGGTGACCCAGCATACCACTGCATGATGTAGTATACTATAGTCGTTGACATAACACCAATGAAACACCATTCACTAGTATTACATCCCTCAGAATGGCACAACAGAAACATAGAGGGTCCAATACATGGCTAAAGGTTACAACTCACTCTTTACAAAAGATCCAGAGAACACTCTAGGTTAAAGAGAGAAAGAACTTCTTACTAAGAAGAATCAAAGGTGAATAACATAAAACAATTATACTATTAAAACTAGTATTTAACTAAGGAATTGGCATTGCTGCTATTGCCACGCACTACAGAGACAGGTTCTTTGGTTAGAGATTGTATTTCTGTCTAATCAGTAACTTTGTCTTCCCTTGAGTTGAGGTATATGTTGACTTTCTTGTCTTCAATGAAGAGATTTATCTGGTCTTGATAAGTCCTGGAGCATATCTTGATGTAGACATCGTTTTAATGGATTCAGAATCTAGCAAGGGTTAAGAAGATACTTTGAGTATGAGCGTACTCAGCAAATTCACTAGAAAAGGAGTGTTTGATGCACTATATCTACAGCCACCGACCGTAGGTCGTGGGCAATGCAAGTTTTCATAAACATTTCTTCAAAGGTTGCTTTTATTCTGAAAAACTATGTCCGTCAGCCTTTACGGGTTTACCTGAACTTTCATGGAGTTCCTTTCCCGCCGCGTTCGCAGCTCCTTCCGGGAACAGGGAGTAACAAGTTACAGTTCTTACACTCTGCAGAGGTGCGTTACTTTACCCATGAGAGATCAACTCTTTGTTGCACAACCGGGCAGCTTATTCCCGTCCACAATTCCATGATGTGGGGCCTAGAATATGATCCAAGCCAATCACTGCCCCCTTCGCGACCCCCCATGCCTCCTTGGCGTACACCATGCCCACATAAATAATTACGGAAATGGTTTGTACAAACCGTTAGATGTCAGAACTATCGTGGGACGTTGAGGGTTCCCACCCATATGATGCATATCCTCTACGAATTACCAATTAATATGCATGCTACAAGGATAATAGCCACGACCTGCACATCCGGCTTCATGCTAGAGGAAGAAGATACAACTGACTTCTCCGTCCCATTCCAAATCTCATGGTCAACGCGTAATATACGGCGCAAGAATCACTGGCGACATTGGTTGTTAAGTCCTAGGTGATATAGTTCTGAACAGTGGTATTCCAACTGCGGACTTAATAGATTAACTGATCACCCTGGATCAGTAATCAATAGTTCTCATTATTAATGAAAATAGTGTTTTATGACCTTTTTCAAATGCAGGTGAAGACAACACTGGATTTGTAAAATACTTTATAAAAAATAAACAAAGGACATGAGCAAGTGTGAACTTGCCTATTGTGATTGCAAGATTATGCACTCACGGTCTTCGAGTCAGTATAAGATCCAAAATCTGAAATCAACATCATTGGTCCGGTAAGGACTAATGTTTAAAGAAGAAATATGCCTTTATGCATAAATAATGTGATGCACATTCTACACGCAAATCCCGGGGATAACGTTGTCCTAGGGTTTGGATTTTGGAAATGATTACTTTGAAATGTGTGGTCCTTTTAGATAAGCTTCATAGTTGTAGTTTTATTAGAGTTTATGAGTGATTGTAGTTTTACCAGAGCTAGCCCCAGTCACTGACATGTGGGCCATTGTCCACCTCAGCTCTCCGGTTAAAAGAATTACATTTGTTATCGATTGGTTATCTACCCTAGTCAATGACATATGGGCCCTGGGCTACGACACTTGCCACGTTAGCAAAGACCAGTCAAACTAGCTGATGTGGCTCGATCATGAGGTAAGCATGGCATCAGCATCACCACCGCCATCGGTGAGTGGTCACCGGCGACGATCTATGGCGGCCTAGCAAGCGAGATAAGACTAGTTCGAACAAGCACAACCTACTGAACCTAATAGTGGCAGCGCCGCTTGGTAATGGTCATCGGAAGCTCATCGGCGACGAGCTACTGCGGCGGCCAGTGGTGCTCAACAAAACTAGACCTATAGTGCGAATCAACAAACGAAACTAGGGTCTAGAGATGCACATTCTTACCCTGATGACGATAGAGCGGTCGACGAGGACATGCGCGGTCGAAAATGAGCTCCCCGACGAGGATTCCGACGAACTGCTGCGAAGAGCAATGACCAAATTCACCCGCTCCAGTGCTCCCCTTGATGCAAGCTTCTACCCAGAGGATCTACGGAGGACGACGCTTCTCCATGACGGCTCAGAATGGTGTGGGGAGACGTGGTTCGGCGACGAGGAGTGGCTCCAGTGAACTAGGGTTCGGTCTCGTTTGTATCTAAGAGGATAAGGAGGGATTGGAGATAGGGATGGAAGCAATGCGTCGCGGTGGCCTTCTTATCCCCTCCTGGCAACGGCGGCGAGTATCTTGGCACAATGACGGCGATGACGGCATCGAGCGGCGGCGAGCTCCGCAGCGAGTTGTCTGTGTGCGTGACGATGACGATGATGGTCGTTTTGCAGATAACCCCCTGGCGATTTCTTTAGCTCAACCCGCGGTCCTCACCTGACCCCACTTGTCAGTCACAGATGGAAAAGGACCTGGGCTGGTTACTGGGCTGTTGTGGGCTATATAGGGCGTCATATAGGTGTAGAGTTGTTGGGGTGCGGCCAGGTTTGGTTTTTATTTGTTTTATCCTTTTTCTATTTTCTGTTTTCTTATTCATATTTGAATTTGATTTACATTTTGAATCTTTCCTTGTATAATTTATTTGCTGGATATTTACAACAATATAAAAAAATATACCTAGTCTCATTTGTAAATTCTTATTATATCCTCTTTTTGTATTTCTTACATTTACTTAATGTGAACCCCTTTGGTAATATTTTATATAAACTTTTCTTATTATTTTTCTCTACTTATTTTAGTTAGAGATTTATTGAATGATATAATCTTATTTGCTTATCAATTTAATTTTAGTGAGCTCATAGTTTGAATAGAAACTTTATATATAAGTATAATGATTTTATACCATTGTTTGATGCATGAAATATAAAGACATCAATATGGTGATTATTACTCCTATTAATTTGGAAAATAGCAATGTATGTGATAAACAAAGAAGTTTAGGGTTTTGAATTACGAATAATACCCTTAGATTTAGGTTTTTGTATAAGCTTAAGTTCCTTTTAAGAGTTAAGATTTAATGGCTGAGCATATTGCCTTATGTATATAGTATTTGATGAAATCTTCCTTTTTAATAGGAAGTTGTAATTAGAGTGTTTTATAGAAGTGAATATACTTAAGCACATATAGTTATGATGGTTGGAATTAAGAGAGATGTGCTTATGTAACTTGCTATAGGAAAATATTTCTATTAAGTGTTATAGACAGCAGATGATGGATTAATGGTATAAGATGGATATTATGTTTGAGTTGAGATTTAGAGTTGATTGCTTACCAATATTAAATAGGAAATGATTTTTAACATATAACTATTTTTCACAATCTTGGATCTCTAATTAAGGAATTCCTTTCGTAGATATAATACCTCTTTCTATCCATCACCATGGTTAGTTTGATGGACTTACTTATTAAAATCTTGTCATTCAATATATCATTCTTCTAACTTATGGATGAATTCAATGAGTTTTATACAAAGGCACTTCATTGCTTTCTCATATCCTTGCTTGGTTGTATTAACTACTCTACTGTTGATAATCTTCCATCCAACCAGTAATTCCTTCAAACTCTACTCCCAAATTTCCTTAATCCTCCATCACTAATATTTATCTAAAGTAAACTATCCTTAAGGATGAATAACACCAATTTTATGACTCTATGCTACACTAGCTTTAGTTGAATAACACCATCTTATAAGTTCTTAACCCTCATGACTTACACTTCAATCCCTGAATTATATTTATGTGGTTTGCAAAGACTTCTCTAGCATCACTTATCTTTACTAAGGTTCCAATCATGTTCATCCCACCAGTATTACCTATACTAAATATAAGCATTCCATGTTGTGGCCAAAACATTACCATTACAATACTTTAATCATTTATTACTGAAGTTTTTAGTTGGCTAAGCAGGGGTTTATCAATCCTATCTTTTAATGTCTGGAAATTAGCTTCTTAGTATCTTATATTGGATTAAGGTTATTAATGGACTATGCCCTCATTAGAAGATTTGAGTAGATGTTCTGACAAGATCAAATAATAGATCAAAGACTAATAGTTAAAGAAGTTGTGAAGCAATGGGAAATTATCCAACATTGATGAACAACAGATATTGAGATGAGTTTCATAAAGATTGTATAGAAAGAAAGATATATATATATATATATAGTGGATGATCTTGACTTAATCTCTTTCCAAGTCCAACTCATCAAAAGAGTTTTTATGGTTAGATGTTATTATTATACTCAGAATGTATGCAGATGGGATTTAAGATATAGTGGTTACATTCTTATTATTTGTTTTATATCCTTAACTTGGTACTTATGAGTGATTATAATGAATTCTATAACATCATCACCTAATGATCAAATATAATTCTTATTATATTAAGGTTTAACTTATATTATATTTGAGCTACCCTTAGATCAAATCTCTCTTACCCAAAATGAGATTTTAACAAAGGTCTTATTGAAACTTATCGCAGTCAACTTGATGATCTACTTCAATTCCATCAAGCTAAAATAAGCTTCAATTACTTTGACAAGTTTTGTTTAAAAGCGCGAAAATTAAACAGATTTTCTATGCATGAATGCAATGCACACATCTAGGTTCAACTTATTTCTAGGCTCTAATGCTGGGATGTTACAGGTACCAAGGAAAGTGTGGTAGAGGGCAGCCTTCTTCTCGAAGGGGTTCTTGCCCTTGCCATCGGTCTTGTCGGCGTGCTTGGGGTCAACATACTCGTCCGTGTCACTTGAATCCTTGGACTCCTCTTCCTTCTTCTTCCCTTTGCCCTTGCCTCGCGGTTTGTTCTTCCGACTTCGCTTGTAACCGGACTCCGGGTCCTCCTTTAGCTCGTTGACGAACTTGCAATGGCAATTGGTGTGAGTGCCTTTACCATTGGCATCGAGGTGTACTCCTCATACGTTTGGGGAACGCGGAGCGCTACCGGGGTGGTTTCACTACCTCGCTGCTACCCACAACCAGCCCCCCGTCCTCGGCCATGTTGTCCGCCATCCCCTCGTCCTGCAAATGTCATGGCGACCATGTAGGAGGGTTGATTTTATTCTGGTAGGTTCTTCTGCTTGGTGCTATTGTTCCTCTTAGCTTGAGTTGGAACGGCTGTTGCCGACAAGGAGCCGTGTGCTTCGTCGTCGGCAGCCGCGAACTCACTGGCCAGCTAGATCATCTGGTTGACATCGAGCCTGTCATTGTCCTACATGCGCTTCAACTTATGTCGGAGCAATGTACCTTTCTCCAACCCATCGATGAAAGAGTCCATGGAGGTCTGAGCGTGCACTCCTGTGCAGGAATTCTTCATATCCAGCCAGTGAGAGAGGTAGGCGCGAGATGACCCGTCTCTCTCTTGCACGCACTGCTGTAGATCGTCAACAATGCAAGGACGCTTATACATACCCTCGAAGTTCTTGGTGAACGCTTCTTGCATGTCCAACCAGTTACCGATGGACTTCTTCGGCAAGTCATCAATCCATTGATGGGCCGTGCCTGCCAGCATTAGTCGGAGGTACTTGACGGCAACATTGAGGTTACCTCCGGCGATCTCCACCGTGTTGCCGTAGTCCTGCAACCATGTAGCTGGTTTGGCGGTGCCGTCATAGGGCTTGATCGTCTTGTCAATCCGGAAACCCCTGGGGTAAGTTGCGGTCCGTATTACAGGTCCAAAGCAACGTGGTCCCAGGTATTGTCCTTCCCGGGCCTCGTGAATTTTGTCCAAGCGTGAACGTGCGTCTTATGGCTCCGGGTTTGCTTGGATGGGCTGCGTGAACAACGCGGGCTCCCTTCGCCATGGTGGCTACTAGGTGGCGATGGAGGCGGAGGTGGCGGTGGGTTAGCTTTCTTGCTGTTACCCTCCTGCGACGCCTCGCGCTTGTCGCGGTTGCTTGTAGGACGCGGAGGGTCATGACGCAACCTGCTCTTGTGTCCTTGGTTGTGCTCTCCATCGTGACGGGGCTACGCCGCGTTGTCACAGATGACGATGCTGCTTTGCCTTGGCGGAGGCATGTCTGTACGATGGTGAGATTTGGGGTCTTGGCGATGTCGGGGAGATCGGGGCAGTGGAGATGGGCGACGAGGATGAGCATTGCCTCAGTGGTCGGAGGATATGGGGATAGCATCCTTCCTGTTGCGTGCATCCCTCCATCTTCGTTCCATGAACCCGTCTGAGACCCGACATCCTGAGGAGATTGGTCCCTTGGCGGCTTAGGATTGCTAGACTGGCAATATGCTGGGCCAGACTCAAGCCTCTGAGAGGTGGCCTTGTCCTGCTGTTTCACCGCCTTTACTACAAGGTCATAGACCTGTTCCACAGCTGCGGGTGATCTATCCTTCTCTAGAAGGGTCTTGGCGATGGCTAGGTTGAGAATAGGAGTGGGCATGACCTGCCTGCCTTCGCTGTCAATGTATGCCTTGGCTTGTGGCGGCTTCAGGGGATCCCATCCTAGGTTTCGCCGCACACCAGGATCGTTGATGACGCGAGCAGAAGCTTTCTTAGCCTCTGCTTAAGCAGAGTCTTGTACTCGGCCTCCATGGCTCTAGCTTTCTCTATTGACTTCTGCGCCTTGGCCCGATCTTGATCCAGCTTTGTGCCTTGATCTGCGATAGCCTACGCTTCCTTCAGTAGCTACTGGCGCTTCTTGTCAAGTTGGACTATGTTCCTTATGTGAGCCACAGTCATGGGCTCGACGAGAAAATTGTCGTATATCACTCTATCCGCTGGAGTGATTTGGGCCGCCGTAGACGTAGATGCCGGAGGCGGCGGGTTTGTGGTGTTGTTGTTACTCGGACCGACGTTGAGTTCCTGCGGCTGCTGCACTGGGTTAGGCGGAGGGGCATGGCCTTTGCGCGATCATTGTCGGCAGCAATAGGTGGTCCCTTCCCCTTGTCCAGCGCTTCAGGCGGAGCTTGTCCGGGTTGATCTTCCTCCATCACGGTCCCAATGGCGACGAACACCTCTCGGGATGTGATGGCATTGTCTTCTTGCTCGCCGTGTCTGATATCCTCCTCCATCTCCTGCATAGCAGAGTCGAGTTCCTCCGGGCTGAAGTCTATCTCCTCCGAGTCAGCGCTGATGTCAGTGTAGAGTGTGTCCAGGACGGAGTTGGAGGGTGCCGGGGCCTCCTCGATGATGGGTGGTGGTGGTGCGACAACAACGATGATGACTGGAGGTGATGGTGACGGTGGCTGAGGCGGCGGGGCGCCGGGTACAGCGGCGAGCACTGCCTGAGCATCTGCTTCGGCAGCCGCGTAGTTGTTGACAGTGTGAACCATGCCCTCGAAAGTGAGGAGACCCATGGCTTGCTGCCGTCTTAGAGTATGACAGAGAAGTGTACCGCGGTCCAGTCCTTCCACAAAGTGATAGATGGCATCATCATTGGGGTAATGTTCCATATCGGCCCGTATATAGAGCCACCTGGCTAGGTAATCGCGGGGGTTTTCACCCTCTCTCTGAACGCATCGTGCCAGATTCAAGATAGTCACCATCCCGACGAACTTGGATCTCTGATGTCTAGACGCACAGGCGAAGCTGGCAGACTTGCAGCGATCTTCCACCATTATATCCTGCACAGGGGCGGTTTGGGTGGGCCTTGAATTTTTCTGATCTATGCCGGCAAACTCCGAAGAGAGATCTGACTTCGATCGTTCCACGAACGTATCCTGCCCGTAGGCGGTCCGTGCGGGCCTTGACGCTCCTCCGACTTCCAGGGAACTAGTGCCCGAGTCGATTTCACCGATGAAGAGGTGGATGTCCCATATTGGGATAGTCGAGTAGCAGGTGGGGTTCGTCTTCGCCGGGATGTAGAACTCGTTGGGAGGGACGATCAAAACGTTGCTGGAGAAGAGAACACAGCCGATGGCTACGGTTTCGCCGATTCCCGTGAAGAGCTTGGACCTTGCCCGTTGTAGAGCCTAAAGCGCCTCTTGCCCCACGGTGGGCGCCAACTGTCGTGGTATTGCCGACGAGTACGGCATGGAGGGGTCCTCACAGAGCGTGTTTAGAGACGTGGGGTAAGGCGGAAGGTTGGCGGGTATGAGGTAACACAACTTACCTAGGTTTAGATCCCACGACGGTGGCGGGATCCTACTCCTGCTATAAATCACTATAATGGCAATACACCGAGTTACAGGGATCGGTTCGCTATGCGAGATATGAGTTGTGTTGTTCTAACTTGTTCCCTAAAGGCTCCCATAGGTCTGGCTTATATAGTCGCCAAAGCCTAGGGTTACAGTCAAAGTCCTAGCCAGACAGGTTACAGAGTCCTACACAATATACAACTAGTCTAATGTGTCTTGCACTCCAAGGCTCTGGGTACGTCGGTGACTCCTCCGTAGCCTTCCTTTATCTGGCATGGGCCTCCCTTCTGGATCTATCTAACTGGGCCGCCCAGCAGGCCATGGTCCTTTCTACCAACTATGGTCCACCTAGGTTATCCGGATTAGAGACATGCTATGGTGATACCCATTTAGCATATCCCCAATAGATACTAGATCTAGGGTGCACATGTACGGATTCACACAAATATATAGGTTCAATCTACTCTAGCAAGGTTTCCTAGGCCTACCAAGACCTCCCAACAAGTTCTAGCCAAAGAACTAGCCTAGACATGGTGAGCCCTAACTCAAGCAATGGAGGGAGCAAGATGTCCATTAATGGAGGGAGTTGAGGGCAAATACCGGAGTCCATGGCCTGCTGGGGAAGGTGGGGAAGGTTCCCACGCAGCAGATCTGGAAAAGGTTGGCCGGATACGGAGGGGCCGGATCAACTCCGCGGAGTAGTTGTCGTCGGCGGATGCTCCAAATAGAACGTGGGTCTTGGGGAAAATTGGGAGAACTCCCTGTTTTTCCCAGGGCCCACATTATATAGGTCGATGAGCCTCACCGGAAGTTCCGGCGAATGACCGGAAGTTCCGGTGAACTGGAAGTTCCGAGCATAGGCGGAAGTAGACAAGTCAGAGAGAAGTTCCGGAGAACTTCGCACTGACCGGTACTTCCGGCAGCTAGCCGGAAGTTCCGATGACGGCAGAAACACCTTCCTAGGATTGGAACAAATCAAGGAAGAACTTGTGCAGAGAATAGAAGGTGCTTGGGAAAAGAAAAGGCTTGGGATAGAGAGTTCAAACTGTGAAGAACCAAAACAACAAAAGACACCAAGGAAACACAAGAACAAACAAGTACAAAAATGAAAGGAAAACCAAACAAGAAACACAATGTCAACACCCGGAGTTTTAATCCCAGATACCTGTTATGCCATACATCGCAATCCCAGGATTACCATTTTTTCGAGACATAACAAATTTGGATACCACAGTACATCATCCATTACAAACCATACATAAGATCTTACACAAATAAGGATCCCATGATCCAGTTCTTAATACAACTCAAGCAGCAGAATAACGTAATAATAACGATAGCGTAGGTGAAGCTCCATCTTCGGGGTCATAGGCAATGCTGACAATGGGAGATGATCCTAGTTGTCATATCCTTCATGCTGTCCATCATCCCGATACTCCTCTTAATAGTCTGGCTACGGGAATAGCCAGGGACGAAGCCATGAGTACTCTTTAAGTACTCGCAAACTAATACTAACAGGTAAGGGGGTTTTTGTAGTAGGATACTAAGCTCTAGGGTTGTTTTGCAAAAAGCCAGATTTACTATACTAAGTTCAAAAGCAAAGAAAACTAGTTGAAAGTTTTATAACACCTAAGTGGGAACTTGAATTTCATATCACAACCCTGTTGTGGTCAAGTCAAAGTCTCAATTCATTTCACAAGTCATTTTGAAAACATCTAACGGGGGAACAGAATGGCCACTCCAACTGTCCATAACCGCGGACGCGGCTATTCGAATAGTTTGACACTCTGCAGAGATTGTACACTTTCACCACAACATTCAATACATCCGCCAGGAAAAAATCCTGAATTCACCATACTCAGTATGCGGATAGTCAATCCTAACCTTTGAATTACACGCCCTAGTATAGGCACCTCTCCTGTGAGTTTGGCCTCCCAACCATGACCAACTGTCATCTTGGGTACTACACAAGTGGACAACCTTCACAAGGTAGCCTCAGCTCAAACCTTGGCCGTGAGGGAACCCATACTAAGGTATATAAATTTCCAGTCAAGCCCTACCCAATTTTCGGGCATTGTGGTTGTACGGTAAAATTGGAATGGTATCGCATCCAGACAACCATCAGTTTTATAAAGGGCTAAGGCTCATGCCTTAACATTTTCATCATCCAAATCATCTGGTGTTCGAGAACACATGTCAAAACATTTTAGTAGAATGACTCATCATTCTAAGGTTTTCATAACCAGTTTCACCAAGTATTCCCATCTAAAGTTTGATCAAGTTTTATGCTTAGCACTAGCATCTACAAGTGGTGGTAGGTACTAATGATGGGTAGTAAATAAGCGGGGATTTGCTAAGTTCAAACTCCTGCCTTAGGATAACATCCAGATTATCTAACTTAGGCCAAATTTAATGCTCTTTATGCAACCTTCTATTATCTTTCTATCTACAATTCACTATGTAAACTCTAAGTGAGAGCTTTGATAAAGAAATAAAGCTTAGAGCTTGCAAGTAAAATCTATGATGGTTTAACCAATGGTATAAGATTGCTAAGTTAATAGCTTGCATAGATAAGATAACTTGCAAGTTTTAGCTTGCTAATTCAACCAGTGGTATTAGGCTTGCACAAGTATCAGTATAAGCTTTCCTTGAGCAGAGCAGTGGTTGAAGTTCTCCTCGGCTTCTTCCTCGTAGTATCCTCCTTCCTCCTCCTATCCTTGGTCGGTACTAGAGTCTATAAATAAATACGAGGTACACAATCACAAAACAATACTTAACTACTTTCAATCATCACACAAGGGTGTACCATAGATGATCTAGCATTATCACTTAACATTACAAGATTAAGGCATTTGTCTTATTCATTTTAATTTGAGAAAAGTAATTTCTACTCATTGAAAAACTAATTAAGATTTAATATTCTCCAAACCAAACATGGGATCATGTTGACACATGTCATCACCACATATTTCAGTATATGGGAATGTGATTTAAAGTGGTGTCACAATTTAATAAGGTTTAACCTTTTATTTTAAATAAATAAAGTGACTAGAAATGCCTATGTGGCATTCTTTTATTACTTGAACATTATTGCTGTAGTGAAACCCATATGTTTTTATATATTCTGAAAGGTATGATCAAATGTGATTTTTGAGAGTTGGAATCAACTCAAAATCTCTTATGGTTGAAATTTGAAAAATGTTTGAATGTATAAAAGCTTCTGACTTGTTATTTTTACCAAGGTTGATCTACAGATCCAAATGGTTTGAATCCAATGGGCTTGGATTAAGCTTTTCAGTACCTTTCTAACAAAATTGGTTTCATGCAATTTGGTTCATTAAATCGAGCTGGGTTGATTTTTGAAACTAGGTACAAAACTGTGTTTGAAATAAATGGAAAAATCTAAATTCAAACGGCTGGGTCGCGCGGGAGAGTTTAATGGGCCGGCCCAGTGTCACTCCGCAGCGTGGGGCGCAGCTGACAGGGGGTTCCACCAGTCAATGGCTCGTAACGTGCGAAGCGGTACAGGGCGGTGTGGTTCGTTGGATTAGAAGGGATGAACATGTCACCGGCGAGCTCGAACCCTAGCGGCTCAGTGGGGGTGCATAAGGGGCATACCAGGGCTCCAGCAATGACGGCGAGGCAGGCAAATGAACGAGTAGTCGATGGCGATCTCAGGGACGGTCGAGGCAGCTCCAAGGGTGGTCAAAATCAACGGCCCCCTTCTCCTCCAGAGGCGGCCTGCTCCTGCACAACTCCGCCAAGCTGCTGCTCCTCGTGCTTCGGCTAGATGGTGGAACGATCAGTGAGGTGAGGGGAGTGGTATGGTGTGCTTCAAATGGCTGGGGGTGGCCTCCTTTTATAGGCTTGACGGTGATACCGAGAGGGATGGGCAGGCGACGGTGGCGACATGGCTACGGGCAGCTAGCGGCATGGCTGAGGTTGGCGATCGACGGGCGGTCTCCTGGCGATGCTCTAGAGCTTAAATGTGTGCGTAGGGGCGGTGGCAATCGGTTGGGAACGTGCGGTGCTCTGCGAGGCAGAGGCGGTGAACTCCGCGGCGAGCGGTGGCTGCGTGGTATGGGGCGGCGAACGGGGGTGTTTGTCGTGTTCCTGGGATCATGGCGAAGCGGTGGGCACGAGCTATGGTCGAGGGGCGGCGTGTGCATCCATGCCGGGTGTGGTGCTCTGGGGCGGGCTCGGCATGTCGCAGTGGCATTGGGCGGGCGACGTTCCTGGTGGTCCACGGCTTACACTGGCTTGGGGAGGGGACAATGGGCGGCGGTGAGGTGCTGGCTACCTCCCAGACAAGGTGGGCAAGGCTAGGGTGGCTGCTATCTGGCCAGCGACAAAGGGGTGGCATGGTGAGACTCAGCCTACTCACCATTGATGGCAAGGCAAGCTCACAGTGGTGCTAGAGGTTTACAATTGAGATAGATAATCTACTAAAGACTAGTTGCAACCAGAGAGGGAACAAGTTAGGCCCAATTTACTACACACTATAGTGTTTGTGATTTGTTTGATTTGAATCTGCAAGGTGTTTGATGAAATGGCCGCAAGAACTTGAATTTTTAATTTTGAAAAGATTTTTGGTGGGTGTGCTAGGCATGTGCTGGGGATTCTGTGGGTGCTTGGGTTTTGAAAATTGAGCTTGTTTGAGTGGTTTTTGAAATAGTGGGATCTTCCCATATGAGATAGATTCAATTTTAAACTGTCATTTAAACTTATCATTTGAATGTTTTTGGAAGATCACAAAGTGGGCCTTGGTACCTCCTTATGAGTACTAAAAAGGGGTGCAAAGATCCACAAATGTTTCTGTTAAGTTTTGAGTTCTTGGAATAGCCAAAGTAAGCATGATAGTTAATTTGGCCAAAGTGACCATTCAATTCATTTGTTTAATTTGAGTTGTTTGTCTTTGGGAAAAGTTTGGGGATTTTTTGGATGATGTTTAATTCACCTAAGAATCATTTTACAAGCAAAGAAACACAGAACCATGGCAATTCAAAAGAATCCAAATTTCAAATACACATACATATGAATGCTTTCATATTTTTATATAGGAAAGTTTTTGTTAACCCTAAATTTGATGATTAGAGTTTGATGATCCATGTTTAATATTTTTGGGATGTTACAAACCTTCCCGCTTAAACAAAATCTCGTCCCGAGATTTGAAAAAGGACAAAAAAAGATTACCTAGGATTTAAAGAGACCGGGAAACTCTGTCCTGATGTGATCTTCGCGCTCCCAGGTAGCTTCTTCTTCCGTGTGGTTGCTCCACTGGATCTTGAGAAACTTGATGCTTCGGGTCCTGGTGGTTCTAAAAGCTTCTTCCAAAATACGGATGGGTACTTCGGGATAGGTTAGGTCATCATTGATCTCTATGGCCCGATGATCAATGTTCTTGAACACTTCATTCTTCTCCAGAAATTCGAGGCACTTGCGAAGTAATGAGATATGGAACACATTGTGCACGGCTGACATCTCTTCGTGCAGTTCCAATTGATACGACACTTCTCCTCGACGGTTTAGAATGTTGAAGGGTCTGATATATCTGGGGGCTAACTTTCCTTTCAGTTGGAAACATTGCATTCCTTTCAATGGCGACACTTTTAGGTACACAAAATATACGATGTTAAAAGCGAGGTCTCGACGTCTCTCGTCGGTGTAACTCTTCTGCCTTGACTGGGCGGTCTTGAGGTGCTCATGAATCTTGTGAACTTTCTCTTCTGCTTCTCGTAGGATGTCAGGTCCGAAAATCTGACTATCTCCTACTTCCGACCAGTTGAAAGGGGTGCGACACTTTCTTCCATACATGAGTTCAAATGGGGCCATTTGCAAACTAGCTTGATAACTGTTGTTGTACGAAAATTCTGCGAAAGGCAGACAGTCGTCCCATTTGGATCCATACTCTAACACACATGCTCTCAACATATCTTCGAGTATCTGATTTACTCGCTCCGTTTGTCCATCAGTCTGAGGGTGATAAGCTGTGCTGAAATCTAGTCGGGTTCCTAAACCATCTTGGACTTTCTTCCAAAATCTCGAGGTAAACTGAGTTCCTCGATTAGATACGATGTTCTTGGGGACTCCATGCAAACTGACAATTCTAGCGATGTATAGCTCCGCTAGTTTCGAACCCTAATACGTGGTCTTGATTGGTAAGAAATGGGATACTTTGGACAATCTGTCAACTATGACCCAGATAGAGTCATTTCCCCTACTAGAAGTAGGTAATCCGATGATAAAGTCCATTCCAATGGAATCCCATTTCCATTCCGGTATTTGCAATGGTTGCAACAGTCCTTCGGGTCTTTGATGTCCCGCCTTGACTCTTTGACATATATCACACTTGGCGATATAGCTTCCGATTTCTATCTTCATATTATGCCACCATAATTGTTCTTTCAAATCCTGATACATCTTCGTTCCTTCGGGGTGGATAGAATAAAGAGTATCATGAGCTTCCTTCAGAATAACTTCTTTCAACTATGAATCTGCTGGTACACAAAGACATCCTTTGTACCAGAGAACTCCTTCTTCGTCTTCCGTGAATCCGGGTACCTTGCCTGTACCGATACGATGTTTGATTCCGTCGATACTAGCATTTCCTTTCTGCGCCTCTTAGATCTGACTGATCAAAGTGGGTTGAAGTTCTATGCTAGCCAAAAATCCTTCACTCACTAATTCCATTCGGAAATCCTCCATCTCTTTGTGCAGACTTGGTTGCTCCTTCAAAATCATGGAGTTCAAGAGGCACGGCAATCTGCTAAGGGCATCTGCTACCACGTTGGCTTTACTGGGGTGATATTGAATGTCCAGGTCATAATCCTTGATTATCTCAATCCATCTTCTCTGCCTCATATTCAGCTCCTTCTGCGTGAATATATACTTCAGTCTCTTGTGATCCGAATAAATCTCACAACGGTTTCCCATGAGATAATGCCTCCATGTATTCAGGGCTAGAACTACGGCTGCGAGTTCGAGGTCATGGGTTGGATAGTTTTGTTCATGCTGTTTCCGTTGTCGAGATAGATAAGATATAACTTTTCCTTCTTGCATTAGCACACATCCGAGACCGATCTTGGATGCGTCACAATATACGTCAAAGGGCTTCATGATATCCGGCATGATTAAAATTCGGGATGAAATCAATCTTCTCTTGAGTTCTTGAAAACTCGCTTCACATTTATCCGTCCATTCAAACTTCTTGTCCTTCTTCAGCAATTGGGTCATGGGTCTGGCGATACTCGAGAATCCTTCTACGAACTTGCGGTAGTATCCTGCCAATCCGAGAAATGCGCGAACTTGGGTTTGAGTGGTTGGGGCTTGCCAATCTTCGATATCTTTCACCTTTGCAGGGTCAACGGCAATTCCTCTGGCTGATAAAATGTGGCCGAGGAACCCTACCTCCTGCAACCAGAATTCACATTTGCTAAACTTGGCATACAACTGATGCTCTCTAAGGGTTCCAAGAATGGTCCTTAGGTGTAGCTCATGTTCTTCTTCTAATTTGGAATAAGTCAGAATGTCGTCGATGAAAACAACGACAAACTTATCCAAGAAGTCCATAAAAATCTTATTCATGAGATTCATGAAATAAGCGGGGGCATTAGTTAATCCAAAAGACATGATAGTATACTCGTATAATACATATCTGGTGGTAAAGGCAGTCTTTGGAATATCCTCTGCACGAATCTTGAGTTGATGATAGCCAGTTCTAAGATCTATCTTAGAAAACACTTTGGCACCGGTCAACTGGTCAAACAGGTCTTCTATCTTGGGCAATGGGTACTTGTTCTTAACAGTGACATCATTCAATTTCCGATAATCCGTACACAAACGGTTACCTCCATCCTTCTTGTCTACAAACAAGACTGGTGATCTCCATGGTGATGCACTTGGTTGAATCAATCCAATTTCCAGCATGGCATCTAGTTGCTTCTTCAGTTCTGCTAGTTCAGACGGGTTCATACTATATGGTCTCTGGGCTATGGGTCCTGTTCCAGGGATTAGTTCAATGATAAACTCGATATCCCAATCTGGGGGCATACCGGGCAAAACATCTGGAAATACATCAGGGTATTCACAGACTATCGGACTTGGTCAATGGTAGGTTGGGCTATACTCTTGTTGCACTTGAATTGACAAGGTAAGGTTTCAGATACATGCTCGACTGATATTCCGGCTGTACTGGTCATGGTTATGGCTTTCTTGGCACAGTCAATTAATCCTTTATGTTTGGACATCCAATCCATTCCTAGTACTACTTCCATACCTTTAGTTCCGAGTACTATCAGATTAGCATAAAAATCTATGCCATGGATTCGGATAGGGAGGCTTTGCAAATTTTCCTAGCTTTGGTGGTTGAACCGGGGATTTGAACAATCATAACATGCTTCAGTTTGGTTGGTTGAATCTTACTAGTGCAGGCAAATTCTTCGGTGACAAATGAATGCGATGCACCAGAATCAAACAACACTCTAGCAAGTACTGAATTAACAGAAAACATACCCAACACGACATCTGGTGCTTCGTGGGCTTCTTCAGCATGCATGGGAAAAAGACGGCCGTTGTAGTTGAGAGAGTTCCCTGGGCAAACCTTCTTCCGGGCTGAACATGACGCTGCTGCTGAGCTGGGGCATTTGCATTGGGGGCTGCGGCATTCTTCTTGGGGCACTCATTGGAATAGTGACCCTTATTTCCACAGACATAACAAGTCACTTGCGACTTGTCCTTTGCTGCAACAGGCACAACATTGCTTCCAGTCTTTGGGGCAGTGTTGGTGTTGGCGGCAACATTGTTGTTGTTATACTTGGGTGGTGCACGGTTGAAATTGCCAGAGTTGCCGGGGTTATTGTGATTTCCTCCGGGCCTTGAGTTTCCATGGTTGGGATAGGTCGGACGGTTCATCGGGGGTCTGTTGGTTCTCGGGGAAAATCCTGGAGATGGGTTGGGGAGATACTTTGGTGTATGATGGGTTCCTGGCTGATGCATCATGCGACGCTTACGGTTCTCATTGGCCTGGTTGATCTTTCCTTCCATCTGAATGGCAGAGTCGACTAGATCTTCAATATCAGCAAAGGGGATATTGACTAACACAGTCTGCATCTCATCATGCAAACCATTCAAGAATCTTTCTTTCTTCTTGGCTTCAGTGTCGATCTCATCCGGGGCATACCTAGCTAATGACAAGAATTTGTCACAGTATTCCTCTACAGTCATCCTTCCTTGATTCAGTTCTCTAAATTCATCTCTCATCCTCTTGATCAAACCCAGTGGCACATGGGTTCTGCTGAAGTTGATCTTGAATTCCTCCCAGGTCATCATCTGTCCTCCGGTCATTGCACGAACGCTGTTCCACCATGCTCTTGCATCTCCGGCTAGATAGTGGGTGGCAAACATAACTTTCCCATTAGCTTCCACTCCAACGACTTCCAGGTTGTTTTTCCATGGTTTGTAGCCAATCATCTGCATCTAAGGGCTCTTCTGACTTAGTGAAAACAAGTGGGTTGGTGTTCTGGAAATTCTTGAGCTTAGATCCATGGTTGTCCTGATTTCCTTGGCCTTGATTGTTGTGGGCCAGCTGAGCTATCTGCTGAAGGGTGACTAGGTTGGCTTGACGTTCTGCTCTTTTAGCTTCGCAGTCAGAAACCAACATTTGCAGGATCTGCAACATTGGGTCCGGGGATGAACCACTTCCTCCGCGAGGCATCTGAAGATTGAGATAGATCATGAGAAAAGAGGGAAATTTCTAAGGTTCAGGGACTTTGAAAAGTTTTTAAAGTTTGACTCAGATTTTCTAGCAACTTGCTTTCATTCATTCATAGCACACGATACAACACACACCACAACAAAGGAAAATAGATGGTTTTAAGAACCATTCTGGATACTATGATACAGTGGGACCGGATACGACTCACTAACGCTAGTGCTCAAGTGATACTACTCCTCGGAGTCAGTGTAATCGTCATCCTCATCATCATCATCATCAATGAAGGCGAAGTCATCCTCATCGGTGAAGAAATCCATGGCCTGATCCTCCACAAAATCATCATCATCGCTGAGATAGGAGTAGGGATCTCCATGAAGATCTTCTCCGGCATTCTCTCTTTCCTCCAACTGCATGTCTCTCTTGTGGATGGTCTCCTACAAATCCAAGATACGGTGGAGAAGACGGGCAATGATGTGCTCCTTCTTGTCAAGCTGACGGCGACGAGACTTGCGATCCTTCGCTAGCATGGCGAGGTCTGATCCTTCGTCTTGATGATGGCGGACTTGTGGTTGGAGTAATCATGGGCATTGTCCAACTCCTGCTGACGATCATACATCATGAAGCTAAGGTGGTCCAACTGAGTCTTCAGCTCGGGGTGATGTGGGGCTTCCAGTGGCTGTCCCATAGCATCACGCCTTGGGTAAAACTCAAAGAGGGTACCCTTGATCTGATTGATACTCTGCCCACATAGACGGACAAGAGCTTCCTACATGGCCCTGGCAAATCCATCTAGCCAGTTGTTCTCTCTTAAGGTGAACTGAATTCCCTCTGTAGTGGGAGGTTCAATCTTTCCTTTGAGACTTGCAACAACTAGCCACTACAGATCTTCTCCTCCTTGATCATTGAGCTGAGCTCTGAAGAACTCGGGGTGCGGACGCTCCAGAAGTTCCGAAAGCTGGTCCAAGTCACGCTCAAAGATGAGTTCTCCTCCATTCCCCAACTGATAAAACTTGATGTACTTCATGTCCATCTATAAGAAGGTAGGATGAGTAAGTTAGTAGAGTGATCAAGTGTGTCAAATTTTATGTATTTTGTAGGAGTTTTTGAGGAACATGACTTTTCATGAAAGAATCAAAGTGATAAGAATGGGAATAAGTTTTTGTAAATACTCACTTCCTTTGGTTTTTAAACTAAGTTTTTGATTCAAACGTCCACTCTAACTAGGGTCTCCTATGGTCACGATGGCTTTGATACCAACTTGTCAACACCCGGATTTTTAATGCCAGATGCCTGTTATGCCATACATCGCAATCCCAGGATTACCATTTTTGCTAGACATAACAGATTTGGATATCACTGTACATCATCCATTACAAACCATACATAAGGTCTTACACAAATAAGGATCTCATGATCCAGTTCTAAATACAACTCAAGCAGCGGAATAACGTAATAATAACGATAGCGTAGGCGAAGCTCCATCTTCGGGGTCACAGGCAATGCTGACGATGGGAGATGATCCTAGTTGTCATATCCTTCCTGCGGTCCATCATCCTAATACTCCTCTTCATAGTCTGGCCACGGGAATAGTCAGGGACAAAGCCATGAGTACTCTTTAAGTACTCGCAAACTAATGCTAACAGGTAAGGGGTTTTTTGTAGTAGGATACTAAGCTCTAGGGTTGTTTTGAAAAAAAGCCATATTTACTCTACTAAGTTCAAAAGAAAAAGAAATCTAGTTGAAAGTTTTATAACACCTAAGTGGGAACTTGCATTTCATATCACAACCCTGTTGTGGTCAAGTCAAAGTCTCAATTCATTTCACAAGTCATTTTTAAAACATCTGACGGGGGAACAGTATGGCCACTCCAACTGTCCATAACCGCAGACGTGGCTATTCGAATAGTTTGACACTCTGTAGAGATTGTACACTTTCTCCACAACATTCGATACATCCGTCAGAAACAAATCCTGAAATCACCATACTCAGTATGCAGATAATCAATCCTAACCTTTCAATTAGACGCCCTAGTATAGGAACCTCTCATGTGAGTTTGGCCTCCCAACCATGACCAACTGTCATCTTGGGTACTACACAAGTGGAGAATCTTCACAAGCTAGCCTCAGCTCAGACGTTGGCCGCGAGGTAACCCATACTAAGGTATATAAATTTCCAGTCAAGCCCTACCCAATTTTCAGGTATTGTGGTTGTACGGTAAAATTGGAATGGTATCGCATCCAGACAACCATCAGTTTTATAAAGGGCTAAGGCTCATGTCTTAACATTTTCATCATCCAAATCATCTGGTGTTCGAGAACACATGTCAAAACATTTCAGTAGAATGACTCATCATTCTAAGGTTTTCATAACCAGTTTCACCAAGTATTCTCATCTAAAGTTTGATCAAGTTTTATGCTTAGCAGTAGCATCTACAAGTGGTGGTAGGTACTAATGATGGGTAGTAAATAAGTGGGAATTTGCTAAGTTCAAACTCCTTCCTTAGGATGACATCCAGATTATCTAACTTAGGCCAAATTTAATGCTCTTTGTGCAACCTTCTATTATCTTTCTAGTATCTACAATTCACTATGTAAACTCTAGGAGAGAGCTTTGATAAAGAAATAAAGCTTAAAGCTTGCAAGTAAAAGCTAGGATGGTTTAACCAATGGTATAAGATTGCTAAGTTAATAGCTTGCATAGATAAGATAACTTGCAAGGGTTAGCTTGCTAATTCAACCAGTGGTATTAGGCTTGCACAAGTATCAGTATAAGCTTTCCTTGAGCAGAGCAGTGGTTGAAGTTCTCCTCGGCTTCTTCCTCGTAGTATCCTCCTTCCTCCTCGTATCCTTGGTCGGTACTAGCGTCTATAAATAAATATGAGGTACACAATCACCAAACAATACTTAACTGCTTTCAATCATCACACAAGGGTGTACCACAGATGATCTAGCATCATCACTTAACATTACAAGATTAAGGCATTTGTCTTATTCATTTTAATTTGAGAAAAGTAATTTCTACTCATTGAAAAACTAATTAAGATTTAATATCCTCCAAACCAAACATGGGATCATGTTGACACATGTCATCACCACATATTTCAGTATATGGGAATGTGATTTAAAGTGGTGTCACAATTTAATAAGGTTTAACCTTTTATTTTAAATAAATAAAGTGACTAGAAATGCCTATGTGGCATTCTTTTATTACTTGAACATTATTTCTGTATGTAACCCATATATTTTTATATATTCTGAAAGGTATGATCAAATGTGATTTTTGAGAGTTGGAATCAACTCAAAATCTTTTATAGTTTAAATTGAAAAATGTTTGAATGCACAAAAGCCTCTGACTTGTTATTTTTACCAAGGTTGATCTACAGATCCAAATGATTTGAATCCAATGGGCTTGGATTCAGCATTTCCAGACCTTTCTAACAAAATTGGTTTCATTCAATTTGGTTCACTGAATCGAGCTGGGTGGCCTCCTTTTATAGGATCGATGGCGAGACCAAGAGGGATGGGCATGCGACGGTGGCGACATGGCTACGGGCAGCTAGCGGCATGGCTGAGGTTGGCAATCGACGGGCGGTCTCCTGGAAATGCTCTAGAGCTTAAATGCGTGCGTAGGGGCGGTGGAAATCGGTCGGTAACGTGCGGTGCTCTACGAGGCAGAGGCGGCGAACTCCACGGCGAGCGGTGGCTGCAGGGTACGGGGCGGCGAACGGGGGTGTCTGGCGTGTTCCTAGGATCATGGCGAAGCGGTGGGCACGGGCTGCGGTCGAGGGGCGGCGTGTGCATGCGTGCCTGGTGCGGTGCTCTGGGGCAGGCTCAGCATGTCGCAGTGGAACTGGGCACGGGGCGTTCCTAGTGGTCCATGGCTTGCACTAGCTTGGGGAGGGGACAGTGCGCGGCGGTGAGGTGTTGGCTACCTCCTAGACAATGTGGGAAAGGCTAGGGTGGCTGCTATCTGGCCGACGACAAAGGGGTGGCATGGTGAGGCTCGGCCTGCTCACCATTGATGGCAAGGCAAGCTCACAGTGGTGCTAGAGGTTTACAATTGAGCTAAATGATCTACTAAAGACTAGTTGCAACCATAGAGGGAACAAGTTAGGCCCAAATTACTACACACTATAGTGTTTGTGATTTGTTTGATTTGAATATGCAAGGTGTTTGATGAAATGGCCGCAAGAACTTGAATTTTGAATTTTGAAAAGATTTTTGGTGGGTGTGCTAGGCATGTGCTGGGGATTCTGTGGGTGCTTGGGTTTTGAAAATTGAGCTTGTTTGAGTGGTTTTTGAAATAGTGGGATCTTCCCATATGAGATAGATTCAATTTTAAACTGTCATTTAAACTTAGCATTTGAATGTTTTTGGAAGATCACAAAGTGGGCCTTGGTACCTCCTTATGAGTACTAACAAGGGGTGCAAAGATCCACAAATGTTTCTATTAAGTTTTGAGTGCTTGGAATAGCCAAAGTAAGGATGATAGTTAATTTTGCCAAAGTGACCATTCACTTCATTTGTTTAATTTGAGATGTTTGTCTTTGGGAAAAGTTTGGGGATTGTTTGGATGATGTTTAATTCACCTAAGAATCATTTTACAAGCAAAGAAACACAGAACCATGGCAATTCAAAAGAATCCAAATTTCAAATACACATACATATGAATGCTTTCATATTTTTAGATAGGAAAGTTTTTGTTAACCCTAAATTTGATGATTAGAGTTTAATGATCCATGTTTAATATTTTTGTGATCTTACACACAAAGGGTCGGTGGCCGAGTCCACCTTATATAAGAGTAAATGGCTATACACCGCGAAGATATATCTTGGGTTCATTACCAACACTCATCATGAAGCTCAAGTGGTCTCCTTAAGAGACTATAGAGTATGAAAACTTTAATGTGCACATAATAGGGATAGTGTTTGTTCATAAGAGGAACTACACTCCCCCTAAGTCCATGCCTACATCCAAACAAAGATACACATTGAGACACAGGTACGTGTGCAAGGTACTCAAGCCACATTGCTCGAATCTATGATATTTAGCTCATGCCTTAACTCTCGGAACCTTGTTTACTTCGTGAAAATATTCACAAGATTTGCCTTGGTGGGAACATACTCCAAAGAAATGTCTCTTCTTGCAACATGGTCCCGAATGAAATGATGACGGATCTCAATATGCTTGGTCCAGTTGTCTTGCACGGGGTTGTGAGCAATGGCAATAGTACTCTCATTGTCACAAAGAAGAGGCACCTTGTCAAAAGAAAGTCCAAGATCCTTCAAGGTTTGCTTCATCCATAGCAATTGAGCACAACAACTTGCGGCAGAGATGTACTCAGCTTCGGCAGTGGACATAGACACACAGTTTTGCTTCTTTGAGGACCAACATACCAAGGATCTTCCAAGAAATTAACAAGCTCTGGAGGTTGACTTCCTTCCCACTTTGTCTCCAGCCCAATCCGAGTCCGTGTATCCAATGAGGTCAAAGCTGGCTCCCTTGGGGTACCACAACCCAAAGTTTGGGGTATGAACCAAATATCGAAAGATTATCTTGACCACCACCATGTGGCTTTCTTTTGGTGCGGCTTGGAATGTTGCACACATACCCACACTCAACATAATATCCGATCGGGATGCACAAAGATAGAGAAAAGAACCAATCATAGAACGATAGAGTTTTATCCACATTCTTACCCTTAGGATCGAGATCAAGATTAACCTTAGTTGGCATGGGAGTCTTGGCACCTTTGACTTGATCAAACTTGAACTTCTTGAGCATGTATTGAATGTATTTGGCTTGGTTGATGAAGGTCCCCTTCCTAAATTGCTTGACTTCAAATCCAAGGAAGAACTCTAACTCTCCCATCATAGACATCTCAAAGCGGGCGGTCATGAGCTTGGAAAAATCCTCATTAAAAGCTTTGTTAATAGACCCAAATATAATGTCATCAACATAGATTTGGCAAACGAACAAGTGGCCTCCTACTCTCTTAGTAAAAAGAGTGGGATCAATGAGGCCCACTTTGAAACCACGGTCTAACAAGATCTCTCTAAGGCAATCATACCACGCATGTGGGGCTTGTTTGAGACCATAGAGTGCCTTATTGAGCTTGTAGACATGGTTCGGGAAAAGTGGATCCTCAAAGCCTGGAGGTTGCTTGACATATACCAACTCTTTCAAAGGACCATTAAGGAAAGCACTTTTAACATCCATTTGATGCAACTTGAAGTTATGATGAGTAGCAAAAGCAAGAAGCATACGAATGGATTCAAGGCGAGCATCGAGGACATAAATCTCACCTTAGTCGATGCCTTCAACTTGTGAGTATCCTTGGGAAACTAACCTTGCCTTGTTGCTCACGACTATCCCATTTGCATCACACTTGTTTTTGAAGACCCACTTGGTTCCGATGATGTTTTGACAATCTTTAGGCTGCTCAACCAAAGTCCATACTTTGTTCCTCTTGAAGTTGTGAAGTTCTTCATTCATAGCGTCGATCCAATCATCATCTTCAAGAGCCTCAAAGACTTTCTGTGGTTCCACATGAGAGATAAAAGCATGGTGAGAGCTAATAGAGGATAATTGCCTCCTAGTAGTGGAACCTCTATTGAAATCTCCATAAACATTATCAAGGATATGGACATCTCGGATGAGCTTGGCAAGACGATAGGCTTGACGACAAGCTTGAGCATCCACCCGAGATTCTTGATCAACCACTTGGTCATTGCCACCATTTGAGTCCCCGCCTTGACTATAAGCACAAACACGAGGGTCATCTTCATCAATCTCCACCTCTAGGGAGTCATCATTTGGGGAGGAAGGAGTAGAACCTTGATCAACATTATCTTGCCCTTGTTCTTGACTAGCTTGACCTTGGGAGATGTCATGAGAAGAAGCCCCATCTTGGGGAGGTAGATGTTGACGAAGAGCTTGAGTATTGGGGCTTGAAGAGTCATGAGCATGAGGAGATTTGGAAGAGCTTGAGGGAGCTTGTGCCAAAATAGTGGGTCCTTGAGGGGCAAGATGATCTTGTGATAGTGAGGGATCCACTTGAATAGAGCTTGGTCCTTCTCCTTCGGCCACAAGGGGATCCTCAATGGGGAGGTGGAAACCCAAACCCATTCTTCTTATGGCCTTGGGAGGAATTTCATCACTTGGATCACTAACACCATCTTTCCTAACAAGGGACTCATGGTCTTCATCAAACTTCACGTTGCTTGTCTCTTAAACTCTTCCATTGGCTTTGTTGTAGACTGTATAAGCATGGGACTGATTTGAGTAACCAACAAAAATTCCTTATTATGCCTTGGATTCAAACTTGGACAAACCTACTCCTTTCTTGAGAATGTAGCACTTGCAACCAAACATTCGAAAGTAGCTAAATAGTAGGGGGAGGGTGGACGAACCCCCCGGGGCATGCAAGGGTCATGTTTTATGGGAAAAACACGTGGATTTGAGTGGGATCCAAGAGGTTGGCGCACGCCCCTAGGCAAGACGTAGCAGTTGGATCAATCGGATGTCGTTTCCCTGTAACCATCACCGTAAACCGGTCCTTTAGTATCCATACGGGGATCTGGGTCTGAGGTGTATTGCATGAGGTGTAGCACCATGAAATTGACGATTTGAGCTCCGCTGTGCAACAACGTGTTAATCCGGTGTCATCCACGATACTTGGGCTTCTTCCCCATGAGCAGCTCATAAGGGGTCTTGTTCTTTTTCTTGTGAAGATAAATCCGGTTGGTTGCATGACAAGCGGTGGAGATGGCCTCGGCCCAAAAGTTGTATGGAGACTTGAATTCAGCTAGCATAGACCGAGACGCATCCATCAAAGTATGATTCTTCCTTTCGGTAACAACATTTTGTTGAGGGGTATAAGGAGTGGAGTATTGATGCTTCATCCCTTCATCACTAAGAAACTCATCCAAGGTATAATTCTTGAACTCGGTGCCATTGTCACTTTGGATGGAGAGAATGGTTGCATTGTGTTTCCATTGAACTTCATTTGCAAAGTCGATGACGGTTTGTTGAGTCTCACTTTTGTACTTGAAGAAGAACACCCAAGTGTATCTAGAGAAATCTTCCACAATGACCAAACAAAACTTCTTGCCTCCAAGACTATCATGAGAGGGAGGGTCAAAAAGGTCCATGTGCAAGAGTTCCAAGCATCTTTCCGTGGTGATTTGATTGAGAGCTTTGTGAGGAGTTTCATGCATATTTCCTTCAATACAATCCCTACACACACAATCTTTGGCAAAAGAAACATCGTTAAGACCAAGGATGTGGCCCTTAGAGTGAAGTCTTTGCAAAGTTCTCATGTTAAAATGGGCTAGGCGGCGATGCCACAACCAGCCCTTGTCGGCTTTAGCATAGATACATAGAGCATGAGGAGTGGTGGTCCCCAAAAAGTCCACCAGATACAAGTCATGCTCTATATACCCTACGAAAGCCACCTTGAGAGACTTGCTCCACATGAGGACCACGGAGTGCTCATTAAAGAAAGAAGAGAGGCCCATAATGGCAAGAGCATGCACTAAAAGTAAATTGTAACCGAGGGTTTTGACAAGCATGACGTCAACCAAGGATACATCCGGGGTTACCACCACTTTGCCAAAACCCAATACCTGAGAACTTGTGTTATCACTGTAGGAAACCATAGTGTTGGCAATATTTGGCCTTATCTTCGACATGATAGACTTTCTTCCGGTCATATGACTTGTGGCGCCGCTATCAAGCACCCAATTTGATCCACCGGAAGCATAGTCCTACAATAAAATCAAGCTTTGGTTTTAGGTACCCATTTTGCAATGGGTCCCCTTTTGTTTGTAACAAAAATCTTTGGCACCCAAATGGCCCCATGATAATCATGCGTGTAAGAAGTTGCAACATATTTATCATAGACATGACCATCATAGGATTTGCAAAGAATATACGAGGGATTGTTCTTTCTGGCAAAGTTGTCACTTTGCAAGATGGAGGGACCATTAGAAGGTCCTTGAGCTTTTCCCTTGTTCTTTCTCCTCTTCTTATTCTTCTTCTTCTTCTTAGCCTTGGAAAGTTGATTCTTCAACACCTTGTTCTCCTCAATGAGATGCTCATGCTTGCAACAAGGGTTAGAAGGGCTAGACAAGTCTACAATTTGCACAACGGAAGACTTAGCATGTTCACAAGTTAGTTGAGTTTGAAGTTGTTCATGGGCTTCAAAAAGACTTGAGAATTTACTCTCCAGGGCTTTGTGTTCCTCTTTGAGTTTATCAAGGTCTTCTCGATTCCTATCATGACCAACACCAAACTCAACTTTCTCCTTCTTAAGCACCTTAACCAAAGATAGATCATGATCACGTTCTTTAGTGAGAGAGAACATGGAGTTATTATGGTCATCTACAAGCTTAGACACATTTTCCTCAAGATTAATTCTCATATTTTGTTCATCCTCAAGACTTTGAGTGAGATAGGCAATTTCATCGGTGACATCCCTTTCATTTTTACTTAACAAGTCAAGAAGTTCTTCCTTTTCATCTAAAGCATCCCTGGCATTATCAAGTTGGGCAAGCAAGGAATCAAAGCAAGTTTTAGTTTCTTCATCCAAGGTAGCAATACACTCACACATGTCTATCATCTCTTTCTTTATCTCTATACCTTCAAGGTCAAGAGAGGAAGGCTCACTAGATATGGGTTGAGGAGTGGGTTTAGATGTTACCTCGATGGCCTTGGCCATGAGACACTTTTGGTTGGAGGAGATGACATTCTTGTTTGGTGAGTCAAAGAGGGACAATCATGGAGTAGAGGTACTAGCAATATCAATAACTCCCACAATCTCTCCGCCTTGTACATCATCATCATCATCTTCTTCCGTGCCCAAAAGGTATTCTTCATGGACCACAATAGCCCTTTCCTTGTTGACGACATTCTTGACTACGTAGTTCTTTTTCAAAGGATGAGGAGGCCTTGACTTGATCTTGCGGATGATACGACCACCATTTTCTTCACGGTTCTCAAAGGGACACTTGGCCACAAAGTGACTCTTGTCATTGCAATTGTAGCATGATCTCCCCTTGGGAGACTTGTTGGATGATTTGAATCTTGTGTTGTCCCTTGATCTTGACTTGATGTTGGGCTTGTTCCAAAAGTCTCTTGAAGCAAGGGCAATATTATCATTGAAGGCACACTTGAGGTCCTCTTGAGACCATTCACTTGATGTATCATCATCAACAACTTCAATAGCCTTGGACTTCAATGCAAGATTCACTTTTGTTGATCCTATCTCCCTATCACGAGAGGACTTCGCGTTCTTCTTGGTAATGGTCATGGAAATCACTTCACTCAAGACTTCTTGGGAGGTCATTAGGTGAAAGTTGGTTCTTCCCTTAATGGACTTGAGCTTTTATTCTTCAAATGGAAGGAGATCTTGAATGAACTTCCTCTTCATGAACTTGTCATCAACATAGGTGGCACCAAGATCCCTCATAGTGCAACAAAGGACCTTGAGCCACCTATATATGTCTTCGGGAGTCTCATCATCTTGCATAGCAAAACCATCGCACTCATTGTTGACTTCATCAAACTTGGAGATTTGAATGCGTGCATTCCCAACAAACAGTTCGGTGAGCTGATCCCATGCTTCCTTGGCTGTGTTGAATTGGCAAAATCAAGCCCAAAGCCGTGGCATTGAGTTTCTTTTCCACCACTTCACCTCGAGTCAACTTCTTTGGGTCATATGGAGAGAACCCATCCTCCACGGTCCTCATTAACTCAATAGAAGACCTAGAAATTTCTGACGGCATTAGATATTGCCAATTGGCGAAATTTGAAGTATCTAACATAAGTGGTGCTCCTTGAGGAATGATGTGTGGCATGGGAATGGGTGGATCCAGAGTATACTTCGGCGGTGGGGGCACCGCCGAGTAGTCCTTTCCTCCACTTTCCTCCTTGGAAGTTGAGTGTTCGAGCCCCTCGGTGTTCTTGCTTGGTCCATTGGTAGATGTTTGAGCAACAAAACCAAGTCCCAAGTGAGTGGTGACGACCGCGGGATTCACCCCGGGGGCAGTCATGGGAACGATGGGAGGAAGTTCGGTGGTTTGGGGTGTGTCAAGAGGAACCATGGGGTTTGGCTTGAGGGACTGCAAAATAGTCATCATTTCCTCAAACTTATAGATCATGGATGACTCCAATTGCTTGAGGTCATCCATGGTGGCCAAGTTCTTGGAGTTGTCATTCTCACTACCCCCTTCGTCGGCCATCATCTCTTAGGCGGTAAATCCCGAAATAAGATCCTTGACTCTGATACCAATTGAATGTACCGACTTTGAATCGACTAGAGGGGGGTGAATAGGCGATTACCAATTTTTAATTTGTTACTCAATTTTAGGCTTGGCAAGAAGATAAGTTCTCTAGATGTGCATCTAGGTGAACAACCTATATGATAGAGAATTAATAACAAGCACAAGAGCGGTAAAGAGCAAGTAGTAAAGGTAAGGAACGAGATAACCGGAACGGGGACACGGAGATGTAATTCCCTAGTTCACTTCCAAGGAAGCTACGTCTATGTTGGAGAGGTGTCGAGGCCACACAAGGTCACCCAAGCACCACAAAGGCCTCACCTTCTCTGGTGAGCTCCCCCATCAAGGTGGCCTCACAATCCACTAACCGGTGACCTTGAAGGCGCCAACCGAAACCTTTACAACAAGGTTGAGGGGTGTCAACACTCGCATTTTTAATCCCAGATGCCTGTTATGCCATACATCTCAATCCCAGGATTACCATTTTTGCGAGACATAACAGATTGGTACCATAGTTCATCATTCATTACAAACCATAATAAAGGTCTTACAAATAAAGGATCTCATGATCCAGCCTTAATACAATCAACACATCGGAATATATAATAACGGTAACATGGTCGAAGCTCCATCTTCAGGGTCACATGCAATCCTGATGATGGGAGATGATCCTAGTTGTCATAGACTTCCTGCTGTCCATCATCCTGGTAGTCCTCCTCATAGTCTGGCCACGGGAATAGCCAGGGACAAAGCCAGGAGTACACTTTAAGTACTCGCAAACTATCACTAACAAGTAAAGTAGTTCGAGTAGGAATCCTAAGCTCTAGGTTTATTTGCAAAAGGCCAAGTTTATCTCTAACTGAGTTTAGAAGTAAAGAAAACTAGTTTAATGTTTTACAACAACTAAGTGGGAACTTATTTTTCATGTTCACAACCCTGTTGTGGTCAAGTCAAAGTTCATTTCACAGGTCATTTTGAAAACATCTGATGACGGAATAGTATGGCCACTTCAACTGTCCATGACCGCGGACGTGGCTATTCGAATAGTTTGACACTCTACAGAGGTGGTACACTTTCACCACAACATTCAATACATCCGTCAGGAACAATCCTGAATCATCATTCTTAGTATGCGGATAATCAATCCTAACCTTTCAATTACACACCCTAGTATAGGCACCTCCACTATGAGTTTGGCCTCCCAACCATGACCATCTGTCATCTTGGGAACTGCACAGGTGGACATTCATCACGACGTAGCCTCAGCTCAAACCTCTTCCGCAAGGGAACCCATACTAAGATATATAAACTTCTAGTCAAGCCCTACCCAAATTCGGGTATTGTGGTTGTTGATACGTCGGAAACGTATCTATAATTTTTGATGCTCCATGCTTGTTTAGTATCTACTTTGCTTTGCTTTGTCTACATTTTGAGGTGTTTTTATATCTTTTCTGGAACTAACCTATTATCAAGTTGCCACAGTGCCAGTTGCCTGTTTTCTTCTGTTTTTGGTTCCAAAAAGGCAGAAAATCAATATTCTCGGAATTAGACGGGATAAAAGCCAAAGTCAATATTTTACCATGAGGGACACGAATTCAGAAGACGAGATGGAGACGCGAACCAGGGTGGCCAAACCCCCTAGGCGCGGCCAAGGGTGGGCCCGCGCCTGGGAAGGCTGTGCCCCCCTGGTCACCTCACGGCCTCGCCTCTTCGCCTATAAGAAGCCCCCGATGCAGAAACCCTAATTACCCGATCAAAAACTCCATGAAACCTTCTGTAGCCGCCGCCACCGTCGTCCCTAGATAAGGGGGATCTAATGTTCTTCCCGACACCCTGCCGGAGGGGAGATCATCCTGGAGGCCTTCTCTCCGGTATGATGCGTGAGTAGTTACACCTTGGACTATGGGTCCATGTAGGAGCTATATGGTTGCATCTCCTCCTTGTGCTTTCATGTATAGATCTTGTGAGCTCCGTTCATGATCAAAATCTAATCTATTTGTAATCATGCATGTTGTGTTTGTGGGGATCTGATGGATATTGAGATTACTATGTCAGATTGATTAATGGTTTTGTCTTTATGATTCTATCATGTCTGTGTTGTTTGTGATCTTGCATGCTCTCCGTTGTTAGTAGCTATCTTGGACAAGTAGTTGCTAATGACTCCAAGAGGGGGTATTTATGCTCGATAGTGGGTTCATGCCTCTAGTTTCCAAGGGAAGTGATAGAAATCTCTTCGGTTGTAGATGTGCTGTTGCTACTAGGGAGAAAACAACTGTCTCTTGTTCATGGAACAAGTGGATTGTTTACCTTACACACTTTGCTTAAAGTAGTTGTCTATTGCTTGCAACTTAATATTGGAGGGGGTTCGGATGATAACCTGAAGGTGGACATCTAATCATACATGTAGTTGGATGGCGGTCTATTTATATTGTTGTATTGCCCAATTGAATCTCATATGATCTTTTTGTCTAGTGTTGCATTATTATGCCTTGCTCGGTTCCTGTCAATTGCCCTGCTGTAATTTTTTTTTACCCCGCATGCCATGTTTTTTATCTAAGGAGAGCACCTCTAGTAAACTATGGACCCCGTTCCAATCTTTACCATTGATCCATCTTCCACTTTTACTTGTTTACTTGCTGCAAACCATTACCTTCCACACCATATGTTTAATCCTTTGTTACAACAACCGGTGAGATTGACAACCTCACTGTTAGTTGGGGGCAAAGTCTTGAGTTTGTGGTGTGCAGGTCTCCGCGTTTCTTGCAACACCTGTGTGACGTTTCCTTCCTCCCACTGGTTCGATAACCTCGGTTTCTTACTAAGGGAAGACTTGTTGCTGTGTTGCTTCACACATTGCTCTTGGGGTTCCCAACAGACTCCACGTCAAGGGCCAAGTTCTCTGGCGCCATCAAGGAGTCATCAACAAGTTTTCTGGCACTGTTACCGGGGAGGCTAAGGACGTCTTCACTAGGGTAGTCCTCCACTTCCTTTCTCTTTACTTTATTTTTAGTTTGCTTAGTTTATTTTGCTTGGTTTTGTTTGACTCTTTTCAAAAAAAAACAAAAAAATAGTCTAGCTTGGTTTGCTTTGTTTATTCGAAAACACAAAAAATTAGTTCCTGCTCTAGCTGTTGCTGCTGTTTTTGGCTTGCCCACCTTTGCCAAAATAAACTCTGCTAAGAACACCAAGTTGTGTGACTTCACTAGCACCAACAATAATTATGTACTTAGCACTCCTATTGCTCCACCTGCTCCTGATGCTACCTTTTATGAAATTAAGCCTGCTTTGTTGAACCTTGTGATGAGAGAGCAATTTTCTGGTGCTAGTTCTGATGATGTCGCTGCCCATCTCAATAACTTTGTTGAACTTTGTGAGATGCAAAAGTATAAGGATGTAGATGGAGATATTATTAAGCTCAAGCCTTTTTCCTTTCTCCTTTAGAGGAAAAGATAAAGAATGGTTTCTATCTTTGCCTAAAAATAGTATTGATTCTTGGACTAAGTGCAAAGATGCTTTTATTGGAAAATACTATCCTCCTACTAAGATTATATCTCTGAGAAGTGACATTATGAAATTTAAACAACTTGATAATGAACATGTTGCTCAAGCTTGGGAAAGAATGAAATCTTTGGTTAAGAATTGTCCCACTCATGGACTCACTGCTCGGATGATTATCCATACTTTTTATGCAGGTTTGAACTTCTCTTCAAGAAACCTATTGGATTCATCCGCTGGAGGTAACTTTATGAGCATCACTTTGGGTGTTGCAACTAGACTCCTTGATAATATGATGGTTAACTACTCTGAATGGCACACTGAGAGAGCTCCACGTGGTAAGAAGGTAAATTCTGTCAAGGAAACTTCCTCTTTGAGTGATAAGATTGATGTTATTATGACTATGCTTATTAATAGGAAAGATCTTCTATATCCTAATAGTGTTCCCTTAGCCTCTTTAGTTGCTCAAGAAGAGCAAGTTGATGTGAACTTCATTAGAAACAACAATTTTAACAACAATGCCTATAGGAATAATTTTGGTGGTAACAACAATTATAGGCCTTATCCTCCTAATAATGGAAATTCCTATGGAAGCTCTTACAACAATGCTAGAAGTGCCCCCTCTGAACTTGAAGTCATGCTCAAAGTCTTTATTAGTAAACAAACCACTTTCAATAAGGTTATAGAGGAAAAGCTTTTAAATGTTGAGAAAAATATATCCTCTTTGTCTAAAGCTCAGTCCTCCTTGATTAATAAAATGGCTGCTAAAACAAAAACCATGGAAAATACCTTTGCTACTGCTCATGCCATACAGGTTACTATTGATGAAAATGTTAGGCTGTTAGCTCAACTTCATGCTAGGTGGGAAAGGAAGCTGAAATTGATAGAAACAATAGTGTGTGCACCATCACCACTAAACCACAAGTAGTCCCTGTTCTTCCTCCTATTATGCCTAAGCCTATTGAGCCTACTACTAGTGAGGCTAAGTTTGATTTTGATATAGATGGTTGCAATATTTCTGAAGTAATTATGTTCTTACAAAAGCTTGCTAGAAGTCCTGATGCTAGTGATATGCATGTTTCTTTCACTAAACATATTACAGATGCTCTTATTAAGATTAAGGAAGAGGAGCTAAAACACAAAGCTTCTATTCCTAGGAAAGTAGAAGATAGTTGGGAACCTATTATTAATGTGCAAGTGAATGACTTTGATCTCAGAGCTTCATGTGATCTTGGTTCTAGTGTCTCTATTATGTCTAGGAAGATTTATGAAATGCTTGATTTGCCACCGTTGGAAGATTGTTATTTGGATGTCCCACTTAATGATAATGCTAAAAAGAAACTCAAGGGGAGTATTAATGATGTTCTCATTATGGTTAATAATGTTTATGTCCCTGTGGATTTCTATGTTTTGGATGTTGAATACAATGCTTCTTGTCCTATTAGTTTGGGAAGACCTTTTCTTAGAATAGTTGGTGCCATCATTGATATGAAAGAAGGCACCATTAAATATCATTTTACATTCAAGAAAGGTATTGAACACTTCCCTATGAGGAGAGAGAAGTTGCTTTTTTCTCCTCCTTTGAAATCAAGGTTTGATGTTAATGCTTCCTCATTTGAAAATACTTGATTCTTCTTGCTTCTTATGCCTAACTTAAAGGCATTAAAGAAAAGTACTTGTTGGGAGATAACCCAAGAGTTTCCTTGAGTCTTGGCAGTTATTAATTCAGTAATGAACTCTCCTTATCCTTTTTGTTTGCTTTTTGTGCCAAGATTGACCTCTAATGAAAGGGAAGTAAGATTTGTGGAGTTGCTGTCCTGAAACAGATTTCCATCCTCCACCAAAAAAATCCATGAGGAGTCTCTGTAACTCGGATTAAGCTCAATATTTACAAATAAATCCCCCAGTATGTTAGCTAACTTTCGTTAGTTCAATTGTTTTTATTTGAGCAACAGAAGGTGTTCGAAAAAATCGGTTTCTACCTGCTAGTTTGTTTTGACAGATTTCTGCCATTATTTGCATTTGCTTCTTATTGATCCATTTTTGAGTTCTATTTTGGGGGAATTGAACTTTTTGAAGGAGTTACTACAATAGCTTGTGTTTTTAGTGAAAAGACTTGCTGTTCCAAAGCTTTGCCAGAGGTCTAATATCTTTTGAATACACTAATGTTGCTAATGAAGATTGTGTGAAGTTTTGTATGAAGGAAAAAATTCAGGTGTAGAGAGAGAATGATGTAATGAGATGAAGAATGGACAAAAGCTCAAGCTTGGGGATGCCACCCCGGTGTCACCACAAGAAATATCCAAGAGGTACAAGCGTCAAAGCTTGGGGATGCCCAAGGCATCCCCTTCTTCATAAATAAAAAGCTCAGGTCTATCTAGACACTTCGTTTTTATTGTTTCATGCACATTTGTGTTGTTCTTGGAGTGTCTTAGTTTTCGTTTTCTTTGCTTAGGTTGTTTATTTTGCTTGAATAAAGTAGTTTGGACCCCCGTTCTCGTTGTGCTGTTTTGCAAATAAGTTTCTTGGTGTTGGAAATGAGTAGGGAGTTCCTGCTTGAAAGTGCAAGAGGAGCTTGCATTGACTGTGACTTAGACTTTAGCATGACATGCTAGGTGTTGTTTTTACCTTATGCTTAGTGATTATTGATGTAGCGTATCTTGTTCCAAACAATTGGGATTGCTTAGTGTGCCTTGAAGAAATTAGGCGTTGTTTTAGCATGCAAAAGCATAGTATTGTGGTATTCTCCTTTGATGCTTTGTTTGGGTTGACTTGGCACATGTTCTGTCACATCCCAAAATTTTCCAAATTTTGAAATGTGAAAAATAAATAAATAAAAGAATTAATTGTTGAAATTTAGGGTGAAAATAAACTTTTTGCTTCTAAATGGAAACATCAAAACCCTACTTGAACAAAATTTGAATAAGAAAGCAACAAACAAATATTCAAAAGATGAAATGCAATATTGCATGGAAAGAATCTTGAATTTAAAGCACCTGGAAAAGTAAACAAAAACCCTAAACCCTAATGAGAGAAATCATTTTCAAATCTCCCAAAGACTATGGATTGTTCAATATAAAAATTTGGCAACAAACATTTGTAAATGATCAAAATTGATAAACAAAAATATTATAAAACCATGGAAATTCATTTCACTCAATTTGGAGCCTAAATAAAAACTTATGAATTTATTAAAGATAAAAGGAAATAATTTCCAAAGCCAATAAAGCTCCTAGCTAAAATCCATACCAAATTGTGAGCAAAGTAATCCTAAAATGATTTAAAAAGATAAACAAATATTTAAAAAACTATACAAATTGGAATCACCAATTTTGGAACTATAAATAAAAAGATATGGATTTTATAAGACAAAGGAATAAATAAATAAATAAGGAATATTTAAAAGTCAAATTAAATCTTGGCCAAATCCATAAGCAAATGGAATAAAGATAATCCAAATAAAAATAAAGGAATAAAGATTATTTAAATAAAAATTATATGTGCTTTTAACCATATTCAATTTTATTTGAATAAAGACAAATTTCCTAATATAAATGATTAATTAAATCATGAGAAAAATAATTGAAATTGCCAAAGTGGATTAAAAGTTATCTAATTAACTTAAAAAGAATAAAAGATTAATTAAATAAAATTATATGGATTGGAACCATATTCAAATTTATTTAAATAAAGACAAAATGCCCAAATTAAATAAATATTAAACCTAAGAGAATATTTGAAATATTCTAAAATGGACTTTTAAACACATTAATAAATAGTATAAACCTACAGAAAAAGTTCTGAAAAGGTTTGATAAAAATCTAAATTCAAATTGAGGTTTAAATCATTTGAATTGAATTAAAACAGCAAATAGAAAAATAAAAAGGATTTAAGAGGAAGAAAAAAGGAAAGAACCTGCCCAACTAACCTACCCAGCCCAAAGGCCCAGCAAGCCCAACTCCCAGCCCACCCGGCACCTCCCGTCTCTCTGCCCATTATTTCTCACCCGCGCTCACCCCACCCCCTCTCACTGACAACGCAACCCCACGACCACGTCATCATCGTCCCTGACGCGCTGAACCCGCCCCCAACTCCTCCTCGTCGTTTCTGGCTGTTTCTTGAGCGATTGAATTCGATTAATTGGAGCAGTAAATCAGCCCCACGACCATGCTATCTTAATCGCCTCCCTCTCCTCCCCATTTCCCCTCAGTCCCCATGCCACCTGAGCCACCAGGCTGTGCTAATTTCCCCCTCACACCACATTGTCTCGATGAGTTGTTGCACCAATTCCGGCCAGCTACGACCATCCCCTTGCCCCTGGCTCACACGAGCTTGATCCCCAGCACCTTGCGCACCTGCCAGCACTCTCCGCTTGCTCGCGCGCCCTAGAACGTTGGCAACGACTTCGCCCGTGCGTCGCTGTTGTCTGCTTCAACTCCGACGAGCTCTCCTCGTAAGTTCTGACCGCCCCTCTTCCTCTCAGTGATGCTGCTACACTCTCCTTCGTCTTGCGCTTCTAAAGCCACATCCATTTTGTCTTTGCGTGCCTCGTAGCCTCGCCCCCGACAACGACAGTGCGTGCCCGACGCCATGGACATCTCCGGCAAGGAATTGTCGTCACGCCCGTGCGCCCTTCATCAACGGCGACCACGTTGAGGATATACTCGCTCCTGCGAACCCTATGGTCCCCTCCTCTTCTCCTCTCGCTTCCTAGGTTCTCCGGAACACCACCACCCGAGCGTCGTCGCCGCGCATCCGTCGCCAGCGCCGCCCCTCTTTGGTCAAAACGCTTTGGGCCGTTAGATGTTGATTTGGTGGATAGGATTAGATCTTTAATCGAAACGGTATCGAGTGATCTGCATCGTGCGATTTAAATTTGATCATGCGGTCCATGTAGCTCAATCCGAACGAAACGTTATGGACCAATAGAGTCACTTCATGTGTCCAGACTCTGGTTTTAAAAACAGAAATAAATCTATTAGATGTTTGATTTTATAAAATTCATATCTTTTGATCTGCTTGGCGAAAAATTACAAACTTTATATCAATGGTTTTAGAAAAATGTAAACTTTGCAACTATGGCCTTAGTTTGGTATTTTTCTTCTGTAAAATTAGGTTTTTTTGTAGAAACATGTGTAGGACTATTTTGAGTATAAAAATTGTTTTAAAAATGATTTTTGAGTGAAACCTTTTGCAAATGGTTTGTTTTGAACTCTCTGACCATAAACACTAACATTTGGGTTTAAAAATAAATTTAGCTAACACAAGGAATTATTCCTTTGAATAAAATTATTTCTAGCAAAACAAAAATGATTTAAATGGCCCATTTTCACTAACTTGTTTTCAAATGTTTTGCCACTTTTATAAATGACCATTAGGTGTTTTGAAATGTTTCGAACCTTGTTAGAAACCACTTTTCCAATAAAACAATCTTTTGCATGCTTGCATGCATTATTTTGTTTTCATTATTTTATGTGGTGAATTGTTTTAATGCCAGTTTTGAATGTGTGTTTGCTTGATTGAATTGTAGTGAACTTTGAAGAGTGTGACAATCGCAAGATCAAGGAGTGTACGTAGTTTCTCTACCAAAAACACAAGTGATATTTTGTGTGGCACCCTGGATTTACGGTCCGAGAATATCCGTTATGCATGCAAATCACGTTCCCATGATAAGTGAGCCGTGAGCATAACCGACTAGTATCATTACAACATACATAAATTAACGAGTACAAAACTTACAAAGGGGTCATTATTGCAATTACAACACAAGTAGTAGAAGTCTTCAAGCGTAGAGCCCATTTCATGCCTTAACCAAAGAGAACTGACTGGGAAGACGGCCTAGCTCGCATAGACGTCAGCACCTTCATTATTTCTTACATCTGCAATTTAGCCAAGTAAATAGCCAGGGACAATGCTGATGAGTACTTTGAATGTACTCGCAAACCACCGAGACAAGGTAATAAGAAAATGCATATTTGTCTATGGCGAGATAGCTCTACACTAAGTTGTTTTCTGAAGGAGTCTACAATGGCATCTCTATATCTTTGTTGAAAAATAGGTTTTAGAAAATATGCCTCCTTTTAGAAAACCCGGAAATCTCCACATCCTTGTTAAACACTTTGAAAACAGTTTTATAGTAACACCCTTTTTAAATATATTCGACCATATCTGATCAAAACCAAACTCATTCTTATCCTTCCTCGTGACCAAGTCCAATCCGTTATTTCATCACAACATAACCGAAGGGTCCTCCTAGCACTTGCCATTCCAACCGTCCTTGACCGTGGACACAGCTATTCGAATAGATTAGACTCTGTAGAGTTTGCGCACTTTACCCACAAGAATCAATACATCCGCCGGGATTACAACCACGGCCCGCTACATACGTTAGACGGGGTTCGAATAATCAAACCTATCTTTTCATTTGTCCATCCCTAGCAAAGGCGGCTTTTCCTTTTGGGTTTTTTCTCCCCGGCACGAGTATGCGGCACTATGGCCTTAGTCTTCCCTGCAGCACTTCCGTATACCCAAACCCTCGGCTTGGCAATATACAATTGTTGACTCCACTTCCTTCCCTATGCCTAAAACATGCCATCTGTGGGATACCCAATTGTTGCACAGACACTTCCACCATAGCGGGCGATGGAGGCTGAGAGGGGGCTCACGGGAGTTTGTCGGGGTGGGTACCTACGGTGCCTGCATGTCGAAAAGAAGGGTAGGGTTAGGTAGAGGAGGAAGAGTAGGTCACATTGCGGTGACATGAAGAGGGAGAAGGGCTAGGGGGAGGAACTCTGGCTTGATTTCATGGAGGAGGCCGAAGCTCCTTGCTTCTCTTCCCAAGGGCAAGTCAGAGCTGGGGGAGGGAGAGGGAGCTCTAGGGAGGAGAGTGAAGGGTGCTGGGGGCAAATGAGAGAGGGGAGAGGAGCTGTACTGGCATGTGGCCTTATAAACCGAAGGGGTGGTGGTGGGTGGACAAAAAATCATTTGGACAAGGGCTAGGGTGCGGGCTGCCCATTGGCTGCTTGGGGTGGTGCTAGGGGATTATGTGGGGTCAGGCATGGCCAAAGAGAGGGAGGGGAGTGGTGTCTATGGCTTTTAAGAGAGGGAGATCTTTTGCAAGATATGGATGCCTCTCTCTCCTAGTTTTTCTTCCAAGCACAAAGAGACAAGGTGCTAGGGGTTGCTACAGTGGTGGTACTGTAGAACACGACCAAATAGTGTAGTGGGTGCTGGGGTGAAGTACTTGGCAAGGTTTAGTGGTGCTTGGAGTTGGTTTGATTCAAGATTTGCTTGGTTTAGCAAAATTGATCAAATGGAGGATTGTGAAAGAGTTTCAAAATTTTGCATTGGGAAAGTGTGGAATTGGTAATGGAGGACAGAGGAGGTCAATTGATCTCGTCATGATTTAAATGGGATTTTTCTAGAGACTAAAATCCCATTTAAATGCACTTATTCAAAAAGTGCAGAAGTAGATTATGCAAGCTTAAGATGATAATTTTACATTGGGCAGGCTTGGTTTTTGTTGTGATATGGTCCTAAATACCATAACACACATTGGACAATTTTATTGGGATCTAATGAGGTGGGAAAGTATTTTTGGGGAATTATTTCTTATTTCTGCCATTTAAGAAAAAGGCAAAAAGAAATAATAAAGAATCTAAAAAATATTTATATTTGTGTTGGTAATATGGGATATCATAAATTGGCATCAAATGTTCCTTGAGTTGGCAGGGTGATTTTGGATAAAAGCAAACTTGCCTTTAAGGACAAGGTTGTTGAGAAATTGGTAAGTAAAGGAAATAAAATAGTTTAATAATCCAAATAATTGTGGGAATTATTTGGGGATGCTTATATCCAAGGTGAATGATGTATATTTAGAATATATAACAAGATCACCTTGGGTATTGACAAACATGAGGTATTTTTGGAAGAAGAGGTTGATTTGAGGATCTATGGGTTTTGTTATTTTGATGCCACCTAAACAGAGTTGGATTAGGGAGCTCAAAGCTCACCTTGGTACAAGGGGTATATGGATGGATATACCATGCCATATAGATGATCATGGAAGCAAGAGTTGGGCTTGGTTGCATTTGAGGTGATCTAGAAGAGATGGCAAACTTTGTTGAAAATAAGGCTGCCATAGCACATACATCAGGTAGCCTCCTAGACCAGGTGGGTTTAGGAAGCACAAGGCTCCAATGGAAACAAGTAGTGTTTGATAGGCCATGATTAGTAGATCACCACCAAGAAACGAGTTGGTCAAGGGGAGGTGGCACATAGATGTGAGCTTCTGCCAAAATAGGCAAGATGATAAGATGCGCAAAAAAGATTATTATCTTGACTACAAAACCATCATGGATGAGTGGGAAATAGAATGGTTTAGTCAAGGGCAAGAGTAGGCTTTGGAATTACTAAAGATGTACTTCAAGTTGGTTCAATTACATTCTCAAGAATGCACACAGGTTGGAAAAGGTAGGGCTACAAAGATTGAATCTAGATAAGAAATCCAGACTTACCATTTTGGCAGATTTTGACTAGTATGCAAGAGGTAGACATTTGAGATGGTGGCAAGGGTTTATCCTTTCCATTAAGTGGTTTAGGTTGAGGTATAGATTGGATGGATGGGATCACTTGAGTGTCTTAGGATAGATCCAGACTTGGATGCTTGATATGAGCTTGATGATCACAAGCAAAGATTGGGTCCTAAGGGATGAGCTACTAGATTAGCTCTCTCTTGATCCTAAGAAAACAAGGTAGTCAGCAGATCAAGGCAATTCATCAAACAGCAGATCAAGGCAATTCATCAAACAATAGATCAAGGCAATTCATCTTGTTACTTATCTATCTACTACTAGGGTTACCATCAAGCCTATCTTGAGGTAAGGGTGGGTATGTTCAATTGGTTATACTTGTAAGTAAGATAGGGACCATCTTGGTATCTCTACCAAGATTGAAGTGAAAAGGTTTTAAATAAGGTTTTGGAAAATCTAGGGGTAAGAGTAGCTGGGAGTTCTGTCTTGAAAACATAAGGAGATTATATATAGGTCTCCATAGTTTTGTTAATAGAAACTAGTAAACTAATTTGGTGTGTTAAAGTCATCTTGGCTTAGGTTTTTGAAATACCAAAACATTTGAGAATATGAAAGATGAGACAAGACATCTCTTTTGTAAAATAGTTTTTTTGTAAACCAATGTTGAGATGAGGAGTACATCACTAATTAATACACAAATAGTTGCATGAACACCTGCAAACAATTAAGCAAGCATTGCAACAGATAACAAGAAAAAGTTTTTGTTCCCCCTGATTTTTGCCTTTTGGAGAGTTAAGCAGGGTTGCTGAAATTGGGATGTTACAGACCTTTCCCCCTTAAAATAATCTCGTCCCGAGATTAGGGAGGAGTAGGGTTCGGGTGATAACATCCGCTTAGCAATTTCAGCGGTGGAATTTATTAGGTGCTAGCAAGTTTTATAACTAATCGATGTGGCTAGTTATGGATCAGAGCTGAGGGGCTTCGGATTTGGGTGTTTAGATTAAGCTAGTGGAAAAGACACAGTCTTTTCCCCTTAGGATAAGTCTAGGTAGGTTTTGCGTTGACAGGGTACTTCCTTCTTAAGGCGAGACGGCGAGTTGATTCTTCTTTGTTCCTTCGCCTCGTGGTTGACTTTTCTCTCTTTAGGGTCTTGATACACCGGGGTGTTGGCTACACGGTCGACCTTGGAGTGGAGGACCTTCCTGAAGTTTCTTCTTATTCTGTGTAAGTGCTGATTGTCGTCCTTCTTGCAGGGTCGATGAATCGGTCTTTGGAGGTCTGGTCATCACTTAACGCTAACTAGTGTCGGACTCCCGGGGTCTATAGGGTTTTAGGTGGGAAAGACGCATTCTTTTCCCCTTAGAGCGACACTAGGGGTATTTGGTGGAGTCGCCAACTTCCTTGATTGGAGTCTTATGCTGATGTTGGGGAATGGCGCTACACCTTTCCTCCAGAGTAGTTATCTTCTATCGACGTCATCGGAACAACCTCGTGAGGTGGTGGGTTTATCAGAAGGGGCGTCTACTAGCTTCCGGGTAGTTAGTTCTGAGCTAGTTAGGGGTCCAATGGGTTGGAGGATACCATTGGAGTTTGGCGGTCTAGGAAAACGAGATCCTTTTGAATGGGGTCATTCCGGGTTTAGTCTGATGCAACGTCGTGGGTAAAACACGCAAAGAAGGATATCATACTTGCATATCATCTGGAGAGTTTAGCAGGGTTCGTGCCAGTCGGTGGCGGAGGTACTTAAGGGGTTACAAGACCGGTATGTGCCGCAGGGCGACAAGGCGCTTAGAGTCTTACAAAACATGTTCTAGGATGGTACATAGGTGCTAAAATACGCCAAAAGAGGTGAGTCGAGAGAGGAAAACTACTCCATGGGTATCGCTTGACTCTAGTTACCCTTCTTGAGTTGTTGCATTGACTTCGTCTACTTCTATTCCTCCGGGGTGTGGGGAATATTCAACTCTTCGGCAGTGAGGGTGAGGGTCATGTATGCTTCCAGAGTTGCTTCGGCAGGTGGGTCTTCTGGTGGGGTTGACTAGAAGACAGGGTGATAATCATAGAAGGACAACTCTTCATTATCAGTCTTGGAGTTGATACCTTCAGAGGTTGAAGAGGCTAGAGCGGACACTCTCCTTTCTAGACGAGCGTTGGCGGCTTGTAGACTTTTCTCCCAGGTACGAAGTATGGCGAGATCCATACGCATGAGGATGTTCTATCGACGGGTCTTGTCAAGATACTCCTAATGGCGTTGCAGGAGGTATTCCATATTCTCTAGCTGATTTCCAATGTAGCAGGTGAGGAAGGATTCGGTGGGAAGTCCATCCTTGTCGCGCTTCCCAAACGGGTGATAAGGGGTATATTTAAGCTCCTCTTCATGGATCTAGCAAAGGCGTGCCATGATGTGTTGTATTACTCGCACAACTCCATCTACCCAGTTGTGGTCAATGAAGGTGAAGATGATGGGCTCGGGGTCGTTCTCACATTCTGGAATGGTGGCCTTGATGACCCACTGATCTATGCTTGAATTGCTGCGAGGAAGCTCTGTCCCTTCGATCTTAGGTGGGGGACGACGGATGATATTCAGTAGATCATGCAGTTGCTCTTCAAAGGGCCAGAAGCTTTCTTCGACGATGATGTTTTCTGAGCGGGAGGGAGCCATTTGCAGGGTTTCCTGGTGGAGATAGAGTCTCTGGCTGTAGAAGGAAATAGGCTACGGAGTTAGTCTTCCGAGTGCGAGGGTAGAGGGAATTAACGAGGTATGATATAGGTTGGAATTCTATGGATGTCGATGACAGGTCGACAGGGGTTTATTGGGGTTGAGTGGAAAGGCGCGGTCTTTCCACCTTAGGGCTTTACTTGTGGTTGCGGAGGCTTTCTTATGTGGCCATCCTGCTGAGGAGAGGTTTCCGACTGAGGGGTTGCGAGAGTTAGCATTGGGATATGCCAGCAAGGTATTCAATTTTTTTGGATTGGATGATCTAGGGTAGACAATCAGCACATTCCAAGCATCATACACGCACATGACAAGTAAACAAGGCATACCATAAGTACTAAGTAGGTGACTACACGCCATAAAGGGGAATCCTATATTAGGGATGATAATCCTAATCACGGACGTTACAGGGGTCTTAGCTTCTGTCTTGTCGTCTTCTGCCGTCGGTGCCATACTTGATGGATTTTGGGGCGATGAAGGACTCCGTTGGCAGGGCGATCTTGTAGTGTCTGTCGATGTTGGTATCTCCTTGGTTTTGCTTGTCTCGGTGTCTCTTCATTCCGGAATTTCCGTCTTCATAGTCTCCGAGTCGGAGTTTGGTGGTGAAACAGAGTAGTTGAAGTAGACGAGATATAGAGTAATCCATTTTCAAATTGTTTAAGTTAGAGAAGATGAGATAAGAAATCTTTCAAAAAGATTTTGAGAAAATAGTTTGCGAAAACCGGTGTTTTCATAAATAGGGGTTATCCTTTCTAACGTCCATGCTAACTAAGGTCTCCTACAGTCAGGATGTCTCTAATACCATGTATGTGGCACCCCGGATTTACGGTTCGAGAATATCCATTATGCATGCAATTCATGTTCCCATGATCAGTGAGCCGTGAGCATAACCGACTAGTATCATTACAACATCCATAAAGTAACAAGTACAAAACTTACAAAGGGGCCATTATGGCAATTACAACACAAGTAGCGGAAGCCTTCAAGCGCAGGGCCCATGTAATGCCTTAACCTACAGGCAACTGACTGGGAAGATGGCCTAGCTCGCATAGACGTCAGCACCTTCATTACTTCTTACATCTGCAATCTGGCCAAGTAAATAGCCAGGGACAATGCCGATGATTACTTTGAATGTTCTCGCAAACCACCGAGACAAGGTAATAAGAAAATGCATATTTGGTTGTGGCGAGATAGCTCTACACTAAGTTGTTTTCTGAAGGAGTCTACAATGGCATCTCTATATATTTGTTGAAAAAGAGTTTTTAGAAAATATGCCTCCTTTTAGAAAACCCGGACATCTCCACATCCTTGTTAAAAACTTTGAAAACAGTTTTATAGTAACACCCTTTTTAAATATCTTCGACCATCTCTGATAAAACCAAACTCATTCTTATCCTTCCTCGTGACCAAGTCACATCCGTTATTTCATCACAACATAACCAAAGGGTCCTCCTAGCACTTGCCATTCCAATCGTCCTTGACCGTGGACACAGCTATTCGAATAGATTAGACTCTGTAGAGTTTGCGCACTTTACCCACAAGAATCAATACATCCGCCGGGATTACAACAATGGCCCCCTACACACGGTAGACGGGGGTTCGGATAATCAAACCTAGCTTTTCATTTGTCCATCCCTAGCAAAGGCGGCTTTTCCTTTTGGGTTTGTTCTCCCCGGCACGAGTATGCGACACTATGGCCTTAGTCCTCCCTGCATCACTTCCTTATACCCAAACCCTCGGCTTGGCAATATACAATTTTTGACTCCACTTCCTTCCCTATGCCTAAAACATACCGTCCGTGGGAGACCCAATTGTTGCACCGACACTTCCTCCGTAGCGGGTGATGGAGGTCGAGAGGGGGCTCACGGGAGTTCTTAGAGGTGGGTACCTGCGGTGTCTGCATGTCGAAAATAAGGGCAGGGTTAGGTAGAGGAGGAAGAGTAGGTCACAGTGAAGTGACATGCAGAGGGAGAAGGGCTAGGGGAGGAACTCTGGCTCGATTTCGTGGAGGAGGCCGAAGCTCCTTACTTCTCTTCGCAAGGGCAAGGCAGAGCTGGGGGAGGGAGAGGGATCTCTAGGTAGGAGAGTGAAGGGTGATGGGGGCAAATGAGAGAGGGGAGAGGAGCTGTACTGGCATGTGGCCTTATAAACCAAAGGGGGTGGTGGTGGGTGGAAAAAAATTCATTTGGACAAGGGATAGGGTGTGGGCTGCCCATTGGCTCCTTGGGGTGGTGCTAGGGGGTGGTGTGGGGTCAGGCACGACCAGATAGGGGGAGGGGAGTGGTGGCTGTGGCTTTTAAGAGAGGGAGATCTTTTGCAAGATATGGATGCCTCTCTCTCTCCTAGTTTTTCTTCCAAGCACAAAGAGACACGGTGCTAGGTCCTACAGTGGTGGTACTGTAGCACACGACCAGAGAGTGTAGTGGGTGCTGTGGTGAAGTACTTGGCATGGTTTGGTGGTGCTTGGAGTTGGTTTGATTCAAGATTTGCTTGGTTTAGCAAAACTGATCAAATGGAGGATTGTGAAGGAGTTTGAAAATTTTGCATTGGGCAAAGTGTGGAAATGGTACTGGGGGACAGAGGAGGTCAATTGATCTCTTCATGATTTAAATGTGATTTTTCTAGAGATTAAAATCCCATTTAAATGCACTTATTCAAAAAGTGCAGAAGTAGATTATGGAAGCTTAAGATGATAATTTTACATTGGGCAGGCTTGATTTTTGTTGTGATATGGTAATAAATACCATAACACACATTGGAGAATTTTATTGGGATCTAATGAGGTGGAAAAGTATTTTTGGGGAATTATTTCTTGTTTCTGCCATTTAAGAAAAAGGGCAAAAAGAAATAATAAAGAATCTCAAAAATATTTATTTTTGAGTTGGAAAGATGGGACATGAGAAATAGGCATCAAATGTGCCTTGAGTTGGCAGGGTCATTTGGGGAAAATCAAACTTGCCTTTGAGGACAAGGTTGTTGAGAAACTGGTAAGTAAAGGAAATAAAATAGTTTAATAATCCAAATAATTGTGGGAATTATTTGGGGATGCTTATATCCAATGTCAATGATGTATATTTAGAATATATTACAAGATCACCTTGGGTATTGACAAATAGGAGGTATTTTTGGAAGAAGAGGTTGATTTGAGGATCTAGGGGTTTTGTTATTTTGATGCCACCTACACATGGTTGGATTAGGGAGCTCAGAGCTCAACTTGGTACAAGGGGTATATGGATGGATAGACCATGTCATATATATGATCATGGAAGCAAGAGTTGGGCTTGGTTGCATTTGAGGTGATCTAGAAGAGATGGCAAACTTTGTTGAAAATAAGGCCGCCATAGCACATACATCAGGTAGCCTCCTAGACCAGGTGGGTTTAGGAAGCACAAGGCTCCAATGGAAACAAGTGAAGTAGTTTTTGAGAGGTCATGATTAGTAGATCTCCACCAAGCAAAGAGTTGGTCAAGGGGAGGTGGAACATAGATGTGACCTTCTGCCAAAGTAGGCAAGATGATAAGATTCGCAGAAAAGATTATTATCTTGACTACAAAACCATAATGGATGAGTGGGAAATAGAATGGTTTAGTCAAGGTCAAGAGTAGGCTTTGGAATTACTAAAGATGTAATTCAAGATGGTTCAATTACATTCTCAAGAATTCACACAAGTTGGAAAAGGTAGGGCTCCACAGATTGAATCTAGATAAGAAATCCAGACTTAGCCATTTTGGCAGATTTTGACTAGTATGCAAGAGGTAGACATTTGAGATGGTGGCAAGGGTTTATCCTTTCCATTAAGTGGTTGATGTTGAGGTATAGATTGGATGGAGTGGATCACTTGAGTGGCTTAGGATAGATCTAGACTTGGATGCTTGATATGGGCTTAATGATCACAAGCAAGGATTGGGTCCTAAGGGATGAGATACTAGATTAGCTCTCTCTTAATCCTAAGGAAACAAGGAATTCAACATATCAAGGCAATTCATCAAACAGAAGATCAAGGAAATTCATCAAACAGCAGATCAAGGCAATTCATCTTGTTACTTATCTATCTACTACTAGGGTTACCATCAAGCCTAGCTTGAGGTAAGGGTGGGTATTTTGAATTGGTTATACTTGGAATTAAGATAAGGACCATCTTGGTATCTCTACCAAGATTGAAGTGAAAAGGTTTTAAATAAGGTTTTGGAAAATCTAGGGGTAAGAGTAGCTGGGAGTTCTTTCTTGAAAACATAAGGAGATTATATATAGGTCTCCATAGTTTTGTTAATAGAAACTAGTAAAGTAATTTGGTGTGTCAAAGTCATCTTGGCTCAGGTTTTTGAAATACCAGAACATTTGAGAATATGAAAGATGAGACAAGACATCTCTTTTGTAAAATAGTTTTTTTGTAAACCAGTGTTGAGATGAGGAGTACATCACTAATTAATACACAAATAGTTGCATGAACACCAGCAAAAAATTAAGCAAGCATTGCAACAGATAAGAAGAAAAAGTTTTTGTTCCCCCCTGATTTTTGCCTTTTGGACAGTTAATCAGGGTTGCTGAAATTGGGATGTTACACTTTGTTCATCAAAATTCCTATCTTTTCAATAATGCATTAGTGATATTTTTGTAGTATGCATGATAGGACTATATTTTTATATATAGCTATGCTATAGTAGATCCTATAGAATATATCTTGGTAGGAATTTTCCTTAGTCAAGAGACAGGTTTTGCTAGTATTCTTAGCCTAGCTAAAAGATTTCAAGGGTGGAATATTCATGCTAAGATATTATGTAAAGTCAATGAATATGTTTTTGATTAATAAAATAACTAAGTGAATGAAACACCTGGGTGGAATGGTAATTGCTTGGAAGAATTTGTGTTGAGTGGTTACACAAGGACCATTTGTATGGTTCACCTTGTGTATCACACTTGTGTATGGCCACCCAGGAACAAAGAGATTTGAGATGTTTTGTGTTGAGAAGCTTCCAGTGTAGCCACATGGCATATGGGCTCGGCCTTTATCATATAGGTTGCAATAACTTAGCTAGATGGATAGAAGGTGGTAGTGATGATAGGATGGAACGCGTCCATTTGGTCTAAGGGAAGGCTTCTGAAAGATCTCGTCTTGATGCATGTCGAGTCTTGTGGGGAAAGTGCACCACCTCTCGAGAGGGTAAAACCTAAGTACTTAGCCGTGTCCCCGGCAATGGACAATTTGAGCATCAAAGGCATTGAAGCAATCAAGGATCTCCTCATCCCAATTTCTCTAAGTTAAAACTTGTTGGGTAAACAAGGAAAGCACCTGGAGGGTATCCAGTGTGCCATTGTGTGATGAAAGGTTTTGTCAAAGAGAAAAAATATTTTCAAAGAATAGGTAAAACTTGTTTTATGCAAAGGCAAGCCAAAACTCCACTTAGATAAATATTCATGTAGATGATAGATTCTCCATGTCAATATAAAATCACTTGCCAATACAATTCAAAACCTATTGACCCTTGTGGCTGTAACTTATTATGTTGAAGGTTTGTTTGATGTTAGTGAAGTTTGTTGAGTAGGGATTACAAGTCTACAACCAACATGATTGCCTGTGGCATATGAAGATGAAGGACTCCATGCTATATAGTTATATCTGCTGGATTGTAATAAGATAGCCAAATGAGCTATGTAAGATGTAATGAATTATTTTATTCCTAGTTATAAGTTGTAATATGACCTTTGTTTCTTGATATTAAATCTTAAACTATGGATGCTAGCTAATCGATCCAGGGACTAGCATTGTAAACACAGGGATATCTACCTTATGAGGTTGGGACCTCTACATGTTCACACCATGTTATGACTATGACAAGTCATCATAGCATCTATGATCATTTAGTCCTTGACTTGTAGTACCACTCTATGCTTTGATTAGTAATGCTTTGTTGCTCTGCATGATTGTGGCCATTATTTCTCTCTTAGTTGGTTGCTCCGAGTCTTTTGCTAGCCTCCACTTGTATGAGTAAGCTCTACTCATGCTTCCAACTCCCAAGAAACCAAGTTTTTCCAAAGTTTCCACTATAAACTCCTATGCATGGTGTGTTACACCATTCCAAGTATATTCTTATTTTCAGCTATCTTCCAATTAAAAACTATTTTGTTATGTGAAAACTTAGTGATTAGAGCCCTCACAAACTTGTTGTCACACTTTATATTCTTTGCCCCTAATAAACTTGAACCATTGTGTCATCTATGTTGTATATGCTTGCACTTATACGTTGGAATTAGCAGAACCCTACTGTCACGGGGAACGTTTTCAACATTTCACTTGTACTTTGTACTCAGTAGATATCATGCTCTTTTGTCTATGGATGTCACCGGTGTGAAATAAAGAGGGAACTTGTAAGTCATGGAGTTTGTATTTTGTGTTATAGAAATGCTTGGGCCGCTAGCCTAAGCCATGCCTAATCATGGTGGAAACTTGCAGCATCGCCATAGTGAGCTATCTATGAAGCATCCTCAATAAAAAGCTATGCACATAGTAAATAAAAAGATTGCTGAGATGCTCATTGTCTGCTTGCCTTGTCATTTTGGTTATGGGATAGCTCCTGTACCATGTGCAAGGGGTACCCCGTTGGCGGTTCTCTATCATATGCAAATACTTACAGGGACAAGAACTTACAGGTGACTGAAGTTGAGTAGCATGAGGTGTGGCCCTCATATTCAAGGGACTTGAGATTGTCAACTTATACTTTGTCAAGCATATACTCCATCTTTGTTCACTTTAACCTTAATAACTTCAAGATGCTTAAGATATGGGCAATCAGGGCTGAAAGCTAACAAGTACCATAATTTTTGGAAGCTCTTTTTTAAACATGAAATCCCTGCTTCCCTCTGTGAAGGGCCTTTCTTCCACTACTATTGAGTCTCCACTTTCTACCTTTAGGCACCATTAAGAGAGCATAGTTTTCATCTATGTGCAGTGTCCCAAAGCTTATTGATTGATGCATATTGTGATATTACTTGTTCTTGTGCTATTTGTTTCTAGTCACCCTTGTGAACTTTGAAGGTGTCCTATGCATCTATTTTCTACTCTATGAGGGACAAGATGAATGCCACTATGCTATGTTTTCTGTATGTGAATCAAACAAACGTTTTTCAATGCATGTTATTCATGATATTTGTTTGTAGCCTTTCATGTTGCATGCATAGTAACTATGTCCTATTGTTAGAATTCCATCTTTCATGCACATGTTTAGAGTTCTTTGACACCAGCTTTCAATGCTTGCAAATGGTTTGATCTTGGTTTTGATGGTGCATGTCACCTCAAAAATTATTCTTTTTATCACTTACCTACTCGAGGACGAGAAGGAGTTAAGCTTGGGGATGCTTGATACATCGGAAACGTATCTATAATTTTTGATGCTCCATGATTGTTTAGTATCTACTTTGCTTTGCTTTGTCTACACTTTGAGGTGTTTTTATATCTTTTCTGGAGCTAACCTATTAATAAGTTGCCACAGTGTCAGTTGCCTGTTTTCTTTTGTTTTTGGTTCCAGAAAGGCAGAAAATCAATATTCTCGGAATTGGACGGGACAAAAGCCAAAGTCAATATTTTACCATGAGGGACATGAATCTAGAAGACGAGACTGAGACGCAAACCAGGGAGGCTAAACCACCATAGGCGCGACCAGGGGTGGGCGCGTGCCTGGGCAGGGTGTGGCCTGCCTGGTCATCTCCCGGCCTCACCTCTTCGCCTATAAGAAGCCCCCGATGCAGAAACCCTATGTATCCGATCAAAAACTCCACAAAACCTTCTGTAGCTACCGCCACTGTCGTCCCTAGATCGGGGGGATCTGAAGTACTTCCCGGCACCCTGCCGGAGGGGTATCATCCTGGAGGCCTTCTCTCCGGTATGATGCGTGAGTAGTTCCACCTTAGACTATGGGTCCATGTAGTAGCTAGATGGTTGTATCTCCTCCTTGTGCTTTCATGTATAGATCTTGTGATCTCCGTTCATGATCAAGATCTAATCTATTTGTAATCATGCATGTTGTGTTTGCGGGGATCCGATGGATATTGAGATTACTATGTCAGATTGATTAATGGTTTTGTATTTATGATTCTATCATGTCTGTGTTGTTTGTGATCTTGCATGCTCTCCGTTGTTAGTAGCTATCTTGGCCAAGTAGTTGATAGTGACTCCAAGAGGGGGTATTTACGATCGGGTATTTATGCTCGATAGTGGGTTCATGCCTCTAGTTTCCAAGGGAAGTGACAGAAATCTCTTCGGTTGTAGATGTGTTGTTGCTACTAGGGATAAAACAACGGTCTCTTGTTCATGTAACAAGTGGATTGTTTACCTTACACACTTTGCTTAGAGCAGTTGTCTGTTGCTTGCAACTTAATATTGGAGGGGGTTCGGATGATAACCTGAAGGTGGACATCTAATAATAGATGTAGTTGGATGGCGGTCTATGTATATTGTTGTATTGCCCAATCGAATCTCATAGGATCTTTTTGTCTAGTATTACATTATTATGCCTTGCTCAGTTCCTGTCAATTGCCCTGATGTAATTTGTTTACCCTGCATGCCATGTTGTTTATCTAAGGAGAGCACCTCTAGTGAACTATGGACCCCGGTCCAATCTTTACCATTGATACATCTTCCACTGTTACTTGTTTATTTGCTGCAAACCATTACCTTCCATACCATACGTTTAATCCTTTGTTACAGCAACCGGTGAGATTGACGACCTCACTATTAGTTGGGGCAAAGTCTTGAGTTTGTCAGGTCTCCGCGTTGCTTGCAACACCTGTGTGATGTTTCCTTCCTCCTACTGGTTCGATAACCTCGGTTTCTTACTGAGGGAAGACTTGCTGCTGTGCTGCTTCACTCCTTGCTCTTGGGGTTCCCAACAGACTCCACGTCAAGCGCCAAGTTCTCTGGCGCCATCAAGGAGTCATCAATTGTACGATGGAATTGGAATGGTATCGCATCTGAACCCAACCATCAGCTTTTATAAAGGACTAAGCCTCATGCCTCAATATTTTCATCATCAAATCATCTTGTGTTAATAACACATGTCAAAACATTTCAATAGAATGAATCTTCATTCCAAGGTTTTCATAATCATTTTCACCATCCTATCTAAAGTATTCCTTGGTCGGTACTAGCGTCTATAAATAAATACGAGGTACACAATCACCAAACAATACTTAACTACTTCTATTTGGCACACAAAGGTTTACACTAGATGATTTACAATCATCACAATTATCACATAAAATAAAGACCTAGTATTATTTATTTTATTTTAGAAAAGTAATTTATACTCATTGAAAACTACTTAAGATTTAATATTCTCCAATTAAAATATGGGATCATGTTGACACATATCATAACCACATATTATAATACTTGGGAATGTGATTTCAAAGTGGTGGTCATATTTTATAAAGTTTAAAATTACTATTTTAAATAATTAAAGTGACTAGAAATGTCTATGTAGCATTCTTTTAGTACTAGTCCAAGATCACTGCACGTAAACCTAAATATTTTTAAATATTCAGAAAGATCTTGTCAAATGTGATTTTTGAGAGTTGAAATCAACTCAAAATTATTTATTTTTTATTTTTGAAAAATGTTTGAATGTGAAAAAGTCTCTGTCTTGTTATTTTTACTATAGGTGATCTATAATTTCAAATGGTTTGAATCCAACAATCTTGGATTGATAATTTCAGTACCTTTCTAGCAAAATTGGAATCATACAATTTGGTTCAGTACATCTCCTTGAATTGATTTTTGAATCTACTGACAGAACTACGGTTTGAACAAAATGGAAAATATCTATTTGAATCTCTGGGCTGAGCGCGGGAATGATACTGGGCCGGCCTAGCTGCACAGCGCACGCAGCGGGCTGCTGACAGGGGGGTCCAGGCGTCAGCGGCTCTATCCAAACAAAGTGGTATGTTTCAATCTGGGTCGTGCGATTAGACTAGGATCTACGGCTATGGTGCGTCGTCTCCATCGAACAGCTCCGGCGAGACTGAACCCTAACAACGACGGTGGGGTACGCGGTGGCTTACCATGGCTCCAGCTAGGGTCGGCGATGGGGGAGAACAACGTTGTCGATGACGGTGGTTCGAATGGTGGTCGCGGCAGCTCGTACGGTGGCTCCAATCGATGGCTCCTCTCCTCCTCTGCCGTGGCGGACTCCGATAAAATTCCGCTGGGCTGGTGCTCGCCTTGCTCCGGGGAAGGGTCAGTGTCAACACCTGGATTTTTAATCCCAGATGCCAGTTATGCCATAATCGCAACCTAGGATTACCATTTTTGCGAGACATAACAGATTTGGATATCACAGTACATCATCCATTACAAACCATACATAAGGTCTTACACAAATAAGGATCTCATGATCCAGTTCTTAATACAACTCAAGTAGCGGAATAACGTAATTGTAATGGTAGCATAGGCGAAGCTCCATCTTCGGGGTCATAGGCAATGCTGACGATGGGAGATGATCTGTAGCATCCCAATTGTCTAACAATTGCAATGCTACTAGCCTAGTCTATATAGATGCTACTTCCTACTTATAATTGTTGCATCATAATTATATCATGCTCATGTCATCATGCCACCTTGCTTTTGAGCATCATATAAAACCCTTTTTGATTTGGTTCTTATCTCTTATGCATTATTAATTGTATTTGCCTCTTGATATTGTATTTGGTTCTTGATATATTGTTTAATGCCCAAGTTGAGTTGGGGGCATATCTCTTATTAACTCCACCACCTTTTCTTTCACCACCTTATAATTCCACCATCCAACTAAATATGAGCTTGGCACTTATTGGTTTTACCTCTAGCTCATGTGGGTTGGGATGGATCCAATTCTTTTCCACATGCTTTCATCTTAGCATCATGTTGTTTTCACAACATTGAAATATGAGAGCCACATGGCCACCTTTGCATGCCTTGTGAGTGGGACCCTGTTTCTAGCTCCCATATGTGTTGTTTAGGGGGTTATCATCATGTTGGGATATTTTGTAGGCGTATTAAAGATCTAGTGGCATATACACACTAGCAAGTCCCATTGTATTTCCAATATGGTCATCTCCATCTATTCCACATGGGGCATCCTTATAATTCTTTTGCTTGGCTTTTATTCCAATTTTGGAAATGCATAATATGAATGCCATGTAATAACATTGTTTTCACAAGGAACCACATGGCAATAAATATTTGCATGGGCCATGCAAGTGCCACCTTTTCTAGCATTTGGATTTTATTTGGTTTTGGGTGGATCATCTCACCCTCTCTCTATCTCTCTCTTTGGCTTGAGCTAGTTGAGCTTGCTTAAGACACCATCACCATATCCATCCATGCCATCTCTCATCTATCTCTCCCTCCTTTTAGCTTGATCTTAATTTGATCTAGCTTAAACCCTATCACCCCATCCCTCTCCTTTCTTGTTGGATCTTGGTTGTTCTTGGCCTAATTTTGATCAAGGCAAACCCTAGCTTCCAACCACTCCATCTCTATCTAAACCCCCACCCCCCACCTAATCTAAACCCATGCCCTAACCTAGTACCAAACCCTAAGCTACCACCTTCCCCCTCTTCCTCTCCTCTCTAGCCCGAGCCTACCACTCCAACCCTAGCTAACCCAGGCTACCCCCCCTCTCTCTCTCCCTCTCTGCCTGGTGAGCCCCACACCGAACCACCCTGCCCTTGGCTGCCCTCCCCCACCTCTTTCTTTGGCTACAAGACAAAGAGAAGGAGGGAGAGAAGCAACCCTAGCCCAACCACCCCCCTTCTCACCTTTATCAAAAGAGACCACCCCCATGTGCTCCTCCCTCACCTCACCTAACCACCCAGATCGCATCCAGGAGGCGCCCAGCTCCCCACCCTTCTCCTTCCTTCTCCCTAGGCCATGGCCAGCGCGCCACCCCCCCCCCCCCCCCAAAACCCTAGCCTCGGCCTCCCTCTGTCCTCGTTGTTCTGGTGGACGCCAAGACGTACCAGGAGTACCAGGCCCCCCATCTGCTTCCTCTTCTTCGCCCTGAAGCGCCAGAACCCGCTGGACCTCGCCGGAGGAGCCCCGCCGCCGCCGTGCCCGTGAGCACCAGGACGCCTCCGGCCTGCTGCCTCCTCGCCGATCCACGCCACCCCGAGCCCGCTAGCTGCACCAGAGGGTCGCTGGTGAGCCCCTCTTCCCCCTAGACATCGTCTCCCTCCCCCTCTCGCCTTGCTTCGCCGTCGCGCTCCGTCGCCGCGCGCGCGCTCTGGCAGACAACAGCAGCAGCTGCAGCGTTCGTTCTGCCCTCTGTATCGCGTCGTGCCCCGCGCGCTACAGCCCGCCCCAGTAGTTGCCACCTGAACGGAAGTTGTAGCCCTACGCTCCCTCGTCGTTTTTCGTTTTTGCGGCGTGGCGAGATACGCCGCCGTTTAGTCGCCACCGTCGTCGAAACTCCGGCCGTTCCCCTGTTTTTCTGCAGACAGCGCGCAGCCGACAGTCCGGCGACGCTGTCCGTTTTGCGCAGAAGCCCCTACCCTTTTTCCCGCCTAAACCCGCGGTCCCTGAGCCCCACCGGTCAGCCTCGGTTTTCGTTTTGCAAGTATCCCCTCGGAGAATCCAGGCCATCACCGATCAGTCCCTCCCCGCGCCAGGGATCGCCCACGTGTCGCGTCACCGCTGGCCGCGCGCGTGTGTGGCCCCATATACCCCCGGCCCCACCAGTCAGTCGCAGTGGCTAGAAGCAGACGCGGTGCAAAAAGTTTTCCTGCGCGCGGAGCTGCCCAGTCAGCACTTGACCCCACCTGTCACCGTCTCTGGCTAGAAGTGTCTGGGTATGAAAAGTATTTATCTGTTTCTGTTTTAAATTCAAATCTTTTCTAATTATTTCAAATTCAAATATAAATCTGTTTTTTAAATATCTTTTCAAATATTATTCCAAATAATACATATAATATATGTTTTCAAATCAGAAAAATGTGAGGATTTCAAATATGCAATCCAAAATATATTTTGAACATTTAAATTTCCAAGTTTATTTAAATTACAATAAAATGCCCTTTTTCCTTAAATAATTAATAACTTTTGTTTTATAAATCCAAATTTAACAAATGATATGTCTAAAATGATTAGCTCGACGAGACCTTTCTATTTATGCATTCCTTGGTTTGATTTGAAGCATGCATCATATAAATATAATGGGTACAGCAACTTAATTGTGAATAAAATATGGCCAAAACTCAATAAAATGCTTTATTATTGTATTCCACACCCCACCCATGCCATGCTACTTTAATGCCATGCAAATTGTGCATCATTCATCATGGCATGATTGTTTGCTTGTCGCATTTATTCATATGCTTGTGCACTTTATTTATGTCGGCCCTTGTTTGTTTGGTTCTCTTCGAATAGACGCTGAGCAGGGGATATATCAAGAGAACCAGGAGCACTACCCAGATCCATCACTTGCTTCAAGTGAGCTGCCAGGCAAGCACTACCACATGCTTGCATACATATAGTACCTATTGCCTCTTTCTTATTCTTGCATCATTGAGTCGCGATTGCATTAAATTGAATCCCAAGTATTGCATAGCCTTTACTTTTAAACCCCACCGAAGCTTGTTCCTCCATCCCATGAGCCATTACTACAGGAGTTGCTTGAGCCATGCGAGTCGTAGAACAGCATGTGTAGGGTATGTGAGTGTCTGATGGATAACGAGGTACCTAAACAACTTAACCTGAGTAGTAATGGGATAACTAATGAAAGTGGCATCGGTGAGCCATATTCGCTATTTGGTTTTTTAGGCTCACTTGTGTCCCGTAAGACCCCGAGTACTTGATTCCTGTTCCAAGAATATTCGCGCTATCCACATCCGGGAGGCTTATGGACCCCCTGAGCCAGAGCTTGATTCATTCTTATTTCTTGGGGCCACAAACTAGTTTGAGGTTTTATTTACTATCCTGTACTTATGCCATGCTTTACTGCTTTATTAAAATTGTGCGAGGTACTGCACACTGTACTGTTTAGGATTGCGGAGTGTTTTCGCGGTGTCGACAAGCCCAGTCACATTTTCGGGTTCCCAGTCGTTCACAGCCATTGGCGCAAACCTTGAGTCCGTCTCGGAGTCAGCTAGCTCCGTTGCGGGTAGCTTAATGGGGTGGCCCCGTGAAATATTTCTGAATCCTGTAATTGCTTTATCGTGACTGCCTCGTTGGGTTTTGATTTGGTTTTTCCGAGGCATATCGAGTGTGTGTTGCTATTTGTGCACCCCTGCAGGGTAAAACTTTCTGAAAGCCGTGTCCGCGGTTATGGACGACTTGGAGCACAGTTTCTCGATCATAGACAAGCATAACAAAAGTACCGCTTTTAATCTGACTAGACTAGGTACCTGACTAGTAAATAGTGCAACACTCATGGAATGGATAATAAAACTGCCAACGGATGGGGGTTGTTCGTCTGCTTCCTCGTCGGTAAGCGAGGAGGAGGATGGATCTGTTAAGATTACCTTTATAACTGTTATAATTGTTGTTATTAATTCACGGACATCCGTCTATCCCTGGTTGGGCGGATGGTTAGCGAGTATCTATAGAACTGTTAGGGTTTATCTTTTGCTGCAATTGCGTCACCCCAGGTTGTGTCCCCTTTAGAGGCATAAAGACTTGCTGAGTACCCCTAGGGTCTCACACGATAAATTATTGGTTCAGATGAACAGGTACCCTCACAAGATGGATACTGGGTGGAAGAGACGGACGATGTGGGCAGCGATCATTCGGTGTAGAGATTCCGGGAACGGGGATCCGTGAGATCTGTGGGCGGGATCTGCTTATTTATGGGGCATCTTATGCCAATTTGCTTCTTATCCGTACTCGGACTTTGTCTTCCGCTTCCGCTTGACACTCTGTTGATTGATGTATGAGGAGATATCCTAAACTATTATATCTATCTAGGATATTTGGATCTTGCCGTATGGCGTTGCTATATTTCCTTTCTTTTTAGATGGGATGACTCTGATGTACTGTTGTATGGTGGCTTGCATACATACTCACTTGTGTATGTAGTTGATCCCTTCGCCTGCCGATTACGCCGCTCGTTCTTGTCCCGATGTTTGGAAATGGTTGGGACGGCCGAAAGGTCTACCTGTGAGTGGCATTTGGGCCCCACCGTACTATTTCAACCATTTCCGCTCATCCTGGCTTGTAACTAGGAGCGTAATTCACCGAGGTAGTTACATGATCCTAGTTGTCGTAACCTTCCTGTGGTCCATCATCCTGGTACTCCTCTTCATACTCTGGCCACGGGAATAGCCAGGGATAAAGCCATGAGTACTCTTTAAGTACTCGCAAACTAATACTAACAAGTTAAGGGGTTTTTGTAGTTAGGACACTAGGCTCTAGGGTTGTTTTGCAAAAAGCCAGATTTACCTCTACTAAGTTAAGAAGCAAAGAAAGTTAGTTGAAAGTTTTATAACACCTAAGTGGGAATTTGAATTTCATATCACAACTCTGTCGTGGTCAAGTCAAAGTCTCAATTCATTTCATAAGTCATTTTGAAAATATCTGACGGGGAACAGTATGGCCACTCCAACTGTCCATAATCGCGGACACGGCTATTCGAATAGTTTGATACTCTGCAGAGATTGTACACTTTCACCACAACATTCGATACATCCGTCAGGAACAATCCTGAATTCACCATACTTAGTATGCGGATAATCAATCCTAACCTTTCAGTTACACATCCTAGTATAGACACCTCTCCTGTGAGTTTGGCCTCCCAACCATGACCAACTGTCATCTTGGGTACTGCATAGGTGGACAATCTTCACAAGGTTGCCTCAGCTCAGACCTTGGCCGCGAGGGAACCCATACTAAGGTATATAAATTTCCAGTCAAGCCCTACCCAATTTTCGGGTATTGTGGTTGTACGGTATAATTGGAATGGTATCGCATCCAGACAACCATCAGTTTTATAAAGGGTTAAGGCTCATGCCTCAACATTTTCATCATCAAAATCATCTGGTGTTTGAGAACACATGTCAAAACATTTCAGTAGAATGACTCATCATTCTAAGGTTTTCATAACCATTTTCACCAAGTATTCCCATCTAAAGTTGATCAAGTTTTATGCTTAGCACTAGCATCTATAAGTGGTGGTAACTACTAATGAGGGGTGGTAAGTAAGTGGATATTAACTAAGTTCAATAACATGCCTTAGGATGACATCAAGATTATCTAACTTAGGCCAAATTTTATGCTCTTTATGCTACCTTTAGTTATCTTTCTAGAATCTACAAGTCACTTAAGTAAACTCTAAGAGAAGCTTTAGTAAAGAAAAAGAAGTTGCATAGGTAACCAAGCATGCTTAATGCATTGCATAGGTTATCTAATTTTCTTAGTTGCAAGGGTTACCTTGCCTTGTGCACAGCAGTGGTTGAAGTTCTCCTCGGCTTCTTCCTCGTAGTATCCTCCTTCCTCCTTGTATCCTTGGTCGGTACTAGCGTCTATAAATAAATACGGGGTACACAATCACCAAACAATACTTAACTATTTTCAATCATCACACAAATGTGTCCTATAGATGATCTAGCATCATCACTTAACATTACAAGATTAAAGCATTTGTCTTATTTATTTTAATTTGAGAAAAGTAATTTCTACTCATTGAAAAACTACTTAAGATTTAATATTCTCCAACTCAAACATGGTATCATGTTGACACATGTCATCACCACATATTTCAGTACATGGGAATGTGATTTAAAGTGGTGTCATAATTTAATAAGGTTTAACCTTTTGATTTTAAATAAATAAAGTGACTATAAATTCCTATGTGGCCTTATTTTATTACTTGAACATTATTTCTGTAGGGAAACCCATATGTATTTATATATTCTGAAAGGTATGCTCAAATGTGATTTTTGAGAGTTGGAATCAACTCAAAAGCTCTTATGGTTCAATTTTGAAAAATGTTTGAATGTAGAAAAGCTTCTGCCTTGTTATTTTTACCAAGGTTGATCTAAAGATCCAAATGATTTGAATCCAACGGGTTTGGATTAAGCATTTCAATACCTTTCTAACAAAATTGGTTTCATGCATTTTGGTTAATTGAATCGAGCTAGGGTGATTTTTGAATCTATGTACAGAACTGTGTTTGAAATTAAATGAAAAAATCTAAATTTAAACTGCTGGGTCGCGCGGGAGACGCTAATGGGCCGGCCCAGTGTCACTCCGCAGCGCGGGGTTCAGCTGGCAGGGGGGTCTACGAGTCAGTGACTCATAACGCACGAATCAGTACGGGGTGGTGTGGGACGTTGGATTAGAGTACGGATCAACGGCTGGGGATCGTCGTCGATGACGGACCTATCGCCGGCGAGCTCTAACCCTAGTGGCTCGGTGGGGGTGCATAGGGTGCGTACCAGGGCGCCAGCGACGACGACGAGGCGGGCAAACAAACTGGTGGTCGACGGCGAGCTCAGGGACGGTCGAGGCAGCTCCAGGGGTGGTCGCAATCAGCGGCGCCCTTCTCCTCTAGAGGCGGACTGCTCCAGTACAATTTCGGCGAGCTGCTTCTCCCCGTGCTCCGGCTAGAGGTGTGGGACGATCAGTGAGGTGAGGGGAGTGAAGTGGTGTGCTACAAACGGCTGGGGGTGCCCTCCTTTTATAGGCTCGGCAGCGAGGCCGAGAGGGATGGGCAGGGGATGGTGGTGACATGGCTACGGGCTGCTAGCGGCATGGCTAAGGGTGGCGATCGACGCGCGGTCTCCTGGCGGTGCTCTAGGACTTTAATGCGATCTTAGGGGCGGTGGTAAGCGGTCAGGCGGAGCTGGCGCTCTGAGCGGCAGAGGCGGCGGCTTCGACGGCGAGCGGTGGTTGTGAGGCGTTGGACGGCGAATGGGGTGTCTGGCATTCTCCCTAGGTCGTGGCAACACGGTGGGCATGAGCCGCGGTCGAGTGGCGGCGTGTGCTCGGCATGGCACGGTGGCACTGGGCGCGGGGTTTCCTCGGTGGTCCACGGCTAGGCCTGGCTCGGGGAGGGGGCAGTGGGCGGCGTTGAGGTGCTGGCTATCTCCCAGACATGGCGAAGGAGGGGGAGGCGGTCTGCTGCGGCGGCGACCAAGTTGGCCGGCGAGGTGGGGCTCGGCTTGGCATGGCCATGCGGCTAGGAGGTAGGGTATGGGGTAGTTAGGCCTTGGTTTGATCCAGAGGCGACAATGTGATCAAATGAGGGTCAAATGGGAGACAAGTTTGGCCAGAACACTATTCAAAATAGTGAATTGATTTGGTTTAAATTTTGTCTGCCAAGTGTTTGATGAAATGGCCGAAAGAAATTTCTTTTTGAATTTTTAAAATATTTTTGATGGGTGTGCTAGGCATAATCTTGAGACTATGTGGTTGCTTGGGTTTTGAAAATTGAGCTTGTTTGAGTGGTTTTTGAAATAGTGGGATCTTCCCATATGAGATAAATTCAATTTTAAACTGTCATTTAAACTTAGCATTTGAATATTTTTGGCAGATCACAAAGTGGGCCTTGGTACCTCATTATGTGTACTAACAAGGGGTGCAAAGAGCCACAATTGTTTCTATTAAGTTTTGAGTGCTAGGAATAGCCAAAGTAGGCATGCTAGTTAATTTGGCAAAAATGACCATTCACTTCATTTATTTGTTTTGAGTTGTTTTTCTTTGGGAAAGTTTGGGAATGATTTAGATGATGTTTATTTCACCTAAGAATCATTTTACAAGCAATGAATCACAGAACCATGGCAATTCAAATGAACTCCTAATTTAAATACACATACACATGGATGCTTTCATATTTTGAGATGGAAAGTTGTTAACCCTAATTTTGATGATTAGAGTTTGATGATCCATGTTTAATATTGTTGGGATGTTACAAACCTTCCCCCCTTAAACAAAATCTCGTCCCGAGATTTGAAAAAGGACGAAAAAGATTACCTAGGATTTAAAGAGATCGCGGAACTCCGTCCTGATGTGATCTTATCGCTCCCAGGTAGCTTCTTCTTCCGCATGGTTGCTCCACTGAATCTTGAGAAACTTGATGCTTCGGGTCCTGGTAGTCCTGAAAGTTTCTTCCAAAAAATGGATGGGTACTTCGGGATAGGTCAGGTCATCATTGATCTCTATGGTCCGGTGATCAATATTCTTGAAAACTTTAGTCTTCTCTGGAACTTCGAGGCATTAACGAAGTAACGAGATATGAAACACATTGTGCATGGCTGACATTTCTGCTGGCAGTTCCAATTGATATGATACTTATCCTCGATGATTCAGAATCTTGAAGGGTCCGGTATATCTGGGGGCTAACTTTCCCTTCATCTGGAAACGATGCATTCCTTTCAATGGAGACACTTTCAGATACACGAACTCTCCGATATTAAAAGCGAGGTCTCGACGTCTCTTGTCGGCATAACTCTTCTGTCTTGACTGGGCGGTCTTGAGGTGCTCACGAATCTTGTGAACTTTCTCTTCTGCTTCTCGTAGGATGTCGGGTCCGAAAATCTGACTCTCTCCTACTTCCGACCAATTCAAAGGGGTTCGACACTTCCTTCCATACATGAATTCAAATGGGGCCATTTACAAACTAGCTTGATAACTGTTGTTGTATGAAAATTCTGCAAACGGTAGACAGTCTTCCCATTTAGATCCATACTCTAACACACATGCTCTCAACATATCTTCGAGTATTTGATTTACTCGTTCCGTTTGTCCGTCGGTCTGAGGGTGATAAGCTGTGCTGAAATCTAGTTGGGTTCCTAAACCTTCTTAGAATTTCTTCCAGAATTTTGAGGTAAATTGAGTTCCTCGATCCGATACAATGTTCTTGGGGACTCCATGCAAAATTACGATTCTAGCGATGTACAACTCAGCTAGTTTCGAACTCTGGTATGTGGTCTTGACTGGTAAGAAATGGGCGACTTTGGATAATCTGTCAACTATGACCCAAATAGAGTCATTTCCCTTAATAGAAGTAGGCAATCCGGTGATAAAGTCCATTCCAACAGAATCCCATTTCCATTCCGGAATCTGTAGAGGTTCCAACAATCCAGTGGGTCTTTGATGTCCCGCCTTGACTCTCTCACATATATCACACTTGGTGATATAGCTTCTGATTTCTCTCTTGATCTTATGCCACCAAAATTGTTCCTTCAGATCCTGATACATCTTCGTTCCTCCGGGGTGGATAGAATAAAGAGTATCATGAGCTTCCTTCAGAATAACTTCTTTCAACTTTGAATCTGCTGGTACACAAAGACGTCATTTGTACCACAGAACTGCTTCTTCGTCTTCGGTAAATCCGGGTACTTTGCTTGTACCGATACGACGCTTGATTCCATCGATGCTAGCATTCCTTTCTGTGCCTCTTTGATCTGGCTCATCAAAGTGGGTTGAAGTTCTATGCTAGCCAAAAATCCTTCACTCACTAATTCCATTAGGAAATCTTCCATCTCCTTGTGCAAACTTGGTTGCTCCTTCAAAATCATGGAGTTAAAGAGGCACGCCAATCTGCTAAGGGCATCTGCTACCACATTGGCTTTATCGGGGTGATAGTGAATGTCCAGGTCGTAATCCTTGATTAGCTCAATCCATCTTTTCTGTCTCATATTCAGCTCCTTCTGAGTGAATATATACTTTAGGCTCTTGTGATCCGAATAAATCTCACAACGGTGTCCCATCAGGTAATGCCTCCATGTCTTCAGGGCTAGAACTATGGCTGCGAGCTCAAGGTCATGGGTTGGGTAGTTTTGTTCATGCTGTTTCAGTTGTCGGGATAGATAGGATATAACTTTTCCTTCTTGCATTAGCACACATCCGAGACCAATCTTGGATGAGTCACAATATACGTCAAAGGGCTTCGTGATATCCGACATGATCAAGATTTAGAGCAGTGACAAAGAGAACCACGGCGACCCTGACCACGAGCCTGCTGGTGCTGACTCTGACCCTGAGACTGCTGGTGCTGACTCTGACCCTGATTTGGAGGAGTGGATAGTATCGGCGGCGGAACAGAGGACCGCGGCTGAGTCACGGGAGCAGACAACATAGGAGGACCACGTGTAGCGAGCATAGATGGAACCGCAAGAAGACCAGCACCACGGAGACGGGTCTCCTCAGCCCGAAGCTCAGACAACACCTCAGAGAGCGGAACACGACCACGAGCATTCAGCTGAGCGTGCCGGGGCTCAAACTCCTGGCGGAGCCAAAACAAAAACTCATAGATGCGATGAAACTCCAAATCCGAATGCACAATCTGGCAGCACGAGCATGTGCCACAAACAACAGTACAGAGAGAATCAAGCTGACGCCAGATAGTAGCACTCTGAGTATAGAACTCATCAATAGTGGAATCACCCTGCTAAAGAGCATGCTCCTGGCGAACCACAGACAGGTAAAGAGCATCCCCAGACGGCTGATAGCGCTGACGAAGACGTGTCCACTGAGCGGCAACAGTAGGGAGACTCATGAACTCAGCAGCATACTGGAGCAGAACACTTGAGGTGAGAACAGCAACAACACGAGCATCCTCATCGACCCACTGAGTGTAGGCAGTCAGAGCGTGGCGATAGGCCTCGAGATCAGTAGAGTACTGCTTGAACTTCAGGTCATAAGCATCAACAGCACTCTCATCAACACTTTGAGTAGCATCCTTGGCCTCCTGAGAAGCATCAACACCGAGAACAATCGGCGTTAGCGGAAGAGGAGCCACAGGAGCAGGGGGCATGACGGACAGGAGACCTCGTCGGAGAGCACACCCCAAAGACAGAGACCGCGCATGTGAATGCGCATAAAGGCAGCGAAATCAGGGTAATTCGCTCCATCGAAGATCACCGAGCAGCGAGGAATCACAACATAGCCCGATGCAGAAGACATCTCTTTCACAATTATTATTATTATTATTTTACAGATCTGGTCAACCCCAGCTGCAGGCAGATGCCGGCAAAAATCCGGCGAAATTCCGGCTAACCGGGACGAGGGGCGGTACCGAAGGGCCGGGGGAGGCCAATTCCGGCCACCGGGGATCAATTCTCGGCAGTGGTGACGGCCGGTGGCAGTGGTGACGGCGAGTGGACCGAGGCCGATGTCGATGAAGGGCGGGGGTAGACCGAGGGAGGGAGGTGGCGTGGAGATCCCGTCAGGAGAGGTAGACCGAGGGCGGGAGGCGGCGGGAGGTGGCGTCGGGTCAGGAGGTTGGCGGTGTGGAGTCCCACGCGACGTGAAGGCCCACGCGTGGAGGTTGAGTGGCCCGCACATGGAGATGGCGGCGTGGAGTGGCCCGTGCGTGGAGATCCCGTCGGTTCAGTACCGCGCGTGGAGGAGGTACCGCGCGTGGAGGAGATCCCGCGTGGAGAACGGGATCAATTCGAACCCGCGCGTGGCGAACTGAATCGATCTGGAAAGAATACGGCAGATCCGATCTACAGATGGCCAGAGAGATGGCCGGAGACAGCGTCAACCGGCGGCGGCGACGTCGGAAGAACGACGATGACAGGGACGGTGGCGGCTGTGACGATGTTGCAGAAAAATTGTCTAACCTAGCTGTGATACCATGTCAGGAATATGCAACATGTATTCCTCTGGGGGCCAAAGGCCACAATATATAGTACAGGTACAGGTGCAAATATGTAGGAAGCCCCCTAACATATGGGGAAACTACAATATACAAATATATATACATCTAACACTCTTGAATTCTTGAAAACTCGCTTCACATTTGTCCGTCCATTCAAACTTCTTATCCTTCTTCAGCAATTGGGTCATGGGTCTGGAGATACTCGAGAATCCTTCTACAAACTTGCGGTAGTATCCCGCTAATCTGAGAAATGCACGAACTTGGGTTTGAGTGGTTGGGGCTTGCCAATCTTCGACATCTTTCACCTTTGCAGGGTCAACGGAAATTCCTCCGGCTGATACAATGTGGCCGAGGAATCCTACATCCTGTAACTAGAATTCACATTTGCTAAACTTGGCATAGAACTGATGCTCTCTAAGGGTTGCAAGAATGGTCCTTAGGTGTAGCTCATGTTCTTCTTCTGATTTGGAATAAATCAGAATGTCATCAATGAAAACAATGACAAACTTATCCAGGAAGTCCATAAAAATCTTATTCATGAGATTCATGAAATAAGCGGGGGCATTGGTTAATCCAAAAGACATGACAGTATACTCGTATAATCCATATCTGGTGGTAAAGGCAGTCTTTGGAATATCCTCTACGCGAATCTTGATTTGATGATAGCCAGTTCTAAGATCAATCTTAGAAAACACCTTGGCACCAGTAAACTGGTCAAACAGATCTTCTATCTTGGGCAATGGGTAATTGTTCTTGATGGTGACATCATTCAACTTCCGATAATCTGTACACAAACGGTTACCTCCATCTTTCTTATCCACAAAAAAACAGCTGATCTCCATGGTGACGCACTTGGTTGAATCAATCCAATTTCCAGCATGACATCCAGTTGCTTCTTCAGTTCTACTAGTTCATATGGGTTCATACTATATGGTCTCTGGGCTATGGGTCCTGTTCCAGGGATTAGTTCAATGATAAACTCGATATCCCGATCTAGGGGCATACCAGGCAAAACATCTCAAAATACATCGGGGTATTCACAGACTATCCGGACTTGGTCAATGGTAGGTTGGGCTATACTATTGTTGCACTTGAATTGGCGAGGTAAGGTTTCAGATACATGCTCGACTGATACTCCGGCTGTGTTGTTCATGGTTATAGCTTTCTTGGCATAGTCAATTAATCCTTTATGTTTGGACATCCAATCCATTCCTAGTACTACTTCCAAACCTTTAGTTCCGAGTACTATTAGATTAGCATAAAAATATATGCCATGGATCCGGATAGGGACGGCTTTGTAAATTTGCCTAGCTTTGGTGGTTGAACTTGGGATTTGAACAATCATAACATGCTTCAATTTGGTTGGTTGAATCTTACTAGTTCATGCAAATTCTTCTGTGAAAAATGAGTGCGATGCTCCAGAATCAAACAACACTCTTGCAAGTACTGAGTTAACAGAAAACATACCCAGCACGACATCTGGCGCTTCCTAGGCTTCTTCAGCATGCATGAGAAAAAGACGGCCGTTGTGGTTGAGCGAGTTCCCTGGGGCAAACCTTCTTCCAGGCTGAACACGACGTTGTTGCTGAGCTGGGGCATTTGCATTGGGGACTGCGGCATTCTTCTTGGTGCACTCATTGGAGTAGTGACCCTTGGTTCCATAGTCATAACAAGTCACTTGCGACTTGTCCTTCGCTGCAACAGGCACAACATTGCTTCCAGTCCTTGGGGTAGTGTTGGTGTTGGTGGCGGCATTGTTGTTGTTGAACTTGGGTGGTGCATGGTTGAAATTGCTAGAGTTGTCGGGGTTGTTGTGGTTTCCTCCGGGCCTTTGGTTTCCACGGTTGGGATAGGTCGGACGGTTCATCGGGGGTCTGTTGGTTCTCGGGGCAAATCCTGGAGATGGTTTGGGGCGATACTTTGGTGTCTGGTGGGTTCCTGGATGATGCATCATGCGGAACTTGCGGTTCTCATTGGCTTGGTTGATCTTGCCTTCCATCTGAATGGCGGAGTCGACTAGGGCTTCAATATCAGCAAAGGGGATATTGACCAACACCGTCTGCATCTCATCATGCAAACCATTCAAGAATCTTTCTTTCTTCTTGGCTTCAGTGTCGATCTCATCCGGAGCATACCTAGCTAATGACAAGAATTTGTCATGGTATTCCACTATGGTCATCCTTCCTTGCTTCAGTTCTCTAAATTCATCTCTCATCCTCTTGATCAAACCCGGTGGCACATGGGTTCTGCTGAACTTGACTTTGAATTCTTCCCAGGTCATCATCTGTCCTCCGGTCATTGCACGAACGTTGTTCCACCATGCTCTTGCATCTCCGACCAGATAGTGGGTGACGAACAGAACTTTCTTGTTAGCATCCACTCCCGCGACTTCCAGATTGTTCTCCATGGTTTGCAGCCAATCATCTGCATCTAGGGGCTCTTCCGACTTAGTGAAAACAGGTGGATTGGTGTTCTGGAAATTCTTGAGCTTAGATCCATGGTTTTCCTGATTTCCATGGCCTTGATTGTTGTTGGCCATCTGAGCTATCTGCTGAAGGGTGACTAAGTTGGGTTGACGTTCTGCTCTTTCAGCTTCACGGTCAGAAACCAACATTTGCAGGATCTGCAACATCGGGTCCGGGGATGAACCACTTCCTCCGCGAGGCATCTGAAGATTGAGATAGATCATGAGAAAAGAGGGAAATTTCTAAGGTTCAGGGGCTTGAACAGTTTTTAATTTTGACTCGGATTTTCTAGCAACATGTTTTTCATTCATTCATTCATAGCACACGATACAAACACACGCCACAACAAAGGAAAACAGATGGTTTTAAGAACCATTCTGGAAATTACGATATAGTGGGACCGAATACAACTCACTAACGCTAGTGTTCAAGTGCTACTACTCCTCGGAGTCAGTGTACTCATCATTCTCATCATCATCAGCAGCATCATCATCATCGATGAAGGCAAAGTCATCCTCATCGGTGAATAAGTCCATGGCCTGATCCTCCAGAAAGTCATCATCATCGCTGAGATAGGAGTAGGGATCTCCACGAAGGTCTTCTCCGGCATTATCCCTTTCCTTCAACTGCATGTCTCACTCGTGGATGGTCTCCTCCAAATCCGTGATCCGGTGGCGAAGACGGGCAATGATGCGCTCCTTCTTGTCGAGCTAACGGCGATGAGACTTGTGATCCTTCACTAGCATGGCGAGGGTCTGATCCTTCTTCTTGGCGATGGCGGACTTGTGGTTTGAGTAGTCACGAGCATTGTCCAACTCCTGCTGACGGTCATACATCATCAAGCTAAGGTGGTCCAACTGAGTCTTTGGCTCGAGGTGATGTCGGGCTTCCAGTGGCTGTCCCATAGCATCACGCCTTGGATAGAACTCAAAGCGGGTACCCTTGATCTGATTGATACTCTGCCCACATAGACGTGCAAGAGCTTCCTGCATGGCCCTAGCAAGTCCATCGAGCCAGTTGTTCTCTCTTAAGGTGAACTGAATTCCCTCTACAGTGGGAGGTTCAATCTTTCCTCTAAGACTTGCAACAACTAGCCACTGCAGATCTTCTCCTTCTTGATCATTGAGCTGAGCTTCGAAGAACTCGGGGTGCGGACGCTCCAGAAGTTCCGAAAGCTGGTCCAAGTCACGCTCAAAGATGAGTTCTCCTCCATTCCCCAACTGATAAAACTTGTTGTACTTCACGTCCATCTATAAGAATATAGGATGAGTAAGTTAGTAGAGTGATCAAGTGTGTCAAATTTTATGTATTTTGCAAGAGTTTTTGAGGAACATGAATTTTCATGAAAGAATTAAAGTGATAAGAATGGGAATATGTTTTTGTAGATACTCACTTCCTTTGGTTTTGAAACAAAGTTTTTGATTCGAACGTCCATTCTAACTAGGGTCTCCTATGGTCAGGATGGCTCTAATACCAACTTGTCAACACCTGGATTTTTAATCCCAAATGCCTGTTATGCCATACATCGCAATCCCAGGATTACCATTTTTGCGAGACATAACAGATTTGGATATCACAGTACATAATCCATTACAAACCATACATAAGGTCTTACACAAATAAGGATCTCATGATCCAGTTCTTAATACAACTCAAGCAGCGGAATAACGTAATAGTAACGGTAGCGTAGGCGAAGCTCCATCTTCAGGGTCACAGGCAATGCGGACGATGGGAGATGATCCTAGTTGTCGTAACCTTCCTGCGGTCCATCATCCTGGTACTCCACTTCATAGTCTGGCCACGGGAATAGCCAGGGACAAAGCCATGAGTACTCTTTAAGTACTCGCAAACTAATACTAACAAGTTAAGGGTTTTTTGTAGTTAGGACACTGGGCTCTAGGGTTGTTTTGCAAAAAGCCAGATTTACCTCTACTAAGTTCAGAAGCAAAGAAAGCTAGTTGAAACTTTTATAACACCTAAGTGGGAATTTGAATTTCATATCACAACTCTGTTGTGGTCAAGTCAAAGTCTCAATTCATTTCATAATTCATTTTGAAAACATCTGACAGGGGAACAGTATGGCCACTCCAACTGTCCATAACCGCGGACGCGGCTATTCGAATAGTTTGTTACTCTGCAGAGATTGTACACTTTCGCCACAACATTCGATACATCCGTAAGGAACAATCCTGAATTCACCATACTTAGTATGCGGATAATCAATCCTAACCTTTCAATTACACACCCTAGTATAAACACCTCTCCTTTGCGTTTGGCCTCCCAACCATGACCAACTGTCATCTTGGGTACTGCAGAGGTGGACAATCTTCACAAGGTAGCCTCAGCTCAGACCTTGGCCGCGAGGGAACCCATACTAAGGTATATAAATTTCCAGTCAAGCCTACCCAAGTTTCGGGTATTGTGGTTGTACGGTATAATTGGAATGGTATCGCATCCAGACAACCATCAGTTTTATAAAGGGTTAAGGCTCATGCCTCAACATTTTCATCATCAAAATCATCTGGTGTTTGAGAACACATGTCAAAACATTTCAGTAGAATGACTCATCATTCTAAGGTTTTCATAACCATTTTCACCAAGTATTCCCATCTAAAGTTGATCAAGTTTTATGCTTTGCACTAGCATCTACAAGTGGGCATAAATACTAATGAGGGGTGGTAAAAAAGTGTATCTTATGTAAGTTCAATCTCATGCCTTAGGGTGACATCAAGATTATCTAACTTAGGCCAAGTTTTATGCTCTTTATGCTACCTTTAGTTATCTTTCTAGAATCTACAAGTCACTTAAGGAAAATCTAAGAGAAGCTTTAGTAAATAAAAAGAAGTATTAAACTTGCAAGTAAAACTAGGATTGGGTATCATAAAATGTGGCTAACCAAGCATGCTTAATGCATTGCATAGGTTATCTAATTTTCATAGTTGCAAGGGTTAGCTTGCCTTGTGCAGAGCAGTGGTTGAAGTTCTCCAACTCAAACATGGGATCATGTTGACACATGTCATCACCAAATATTTCAGTACATGGAAATGTGATTTAAAGTTTTGTCACAATTTAATAAGGTTTAACCTTTTGATTTTAAATAAATAAAGTGACTAGAAATGCCTATGTGGCCTTCTTTTATTACTTGAACATTATTTCTGTAGGTAAACCCATATTTTTTTATATATTCTGGAAGGTATGCTCAAATGTGATTTTTGAGAGTTGTAATCAACTAAAAAGCTCTTATGGTTGAATTTTGAAAAATGTTTGAATGCAGAAAAGCTTTTGCCTTGTTATTTTTACCAAGGTTGATCTACAGATCCAAATGATTTGAATCCAACGGGCTTGGATTAAACATTTTAGTACCTTTCTAAAAAAATTGGTTTCATGCATTTCGGTTCATTTAATCAAGATGGGGTGATTTTTGAATCAATGTACGGAACTATGTTTGAAATTAAATGGAAAATCTAAATTTAAACTGATGGGTCGTGCGGGAGACGCTAATGGGCCGGCGCAGTGTCACTCCACAGCACGGGGTTCAGCTGACAGGGGGGCTACCAGTCAGTGACCCATAACGCGCTAAGCGGTACGGGGCGGTGTGGGACGTTGGATTAGAGTGGGGATGAACGGCTGGGGATCGTCGTCAACGACGGACCTGTCGCCGGCGAGCTCTAACCCTAGTGGCTCAGTGGTGCTGCATAGGGGGTGTACCAGGGCTCCAGCGACAATGGCGAGGCAGGCAAAAGAACTGGTTGTCGATGGCGAGCTCAGGTACGGTTGAGGCAGCTCCGGCGATGGTCGCAATCAGCGGCGCCCTTCTCCTCCAGTGGCGGCCTCCTCCAGTACAATTCCGGCGAGATGTTGCTCCCCGTTCTCCAGCTAGAGGTGTGGGACGATCAGTGAGGTGAGGGGAGTGAAGTGGTGTGCTACAAACGGCTGGGGTGCCCTCCTTTTATAGGCTCAACGGCAAGACCAAGAGGGATGGCCAGGTGACGGTGGCGACATGGCTACGGGCTGCTAGCGGCATGGCTGAGGGTGGCGATCGACGCGCGGTCTCCTGGCGGTGCTCTAGAACTTTAATGCGAGCTTAGGGGCGGTGGTAAGCGGTCGGGCAGAGCTGGCGCTCTGAGCGGCAGAGGCGGCGGCTTCGACGGCGAGCTGTGGCTTTGAGGCGTTGGACGGCGAATGGGGGTGTCTGGCGTGCTCCCTGGGTCGTGGCGACGCGGTGGGCACGGGCTGCGGTCGAGTGGCGGCGTGTGCACGCATGCCGGGTGCGGCGCTCTAGCGCATTCTCGGCATGGCGCGGTGGCACTGGGCACGGGGTTTCCTCGGTGGTCCACAGATGGGACTGGCTCGGGGAGGGGACAGTGGGCGGCAGTGAGGTGCTGGCTATCTCCCAAACATGGCGAGAGAGGGGGAGGCGGTCTGCTGCGACGGCGACCAAGTTGGCAGGCGAGGTGCGGCTCGTCTTGGCATGGCCATGCGGATAGGAGGTAGGGGATGGGGTAGTTAGGCCCTGGTTTGATCGAGAGGGGACAATGTGATCAAATGAGGGTCAATGGGAGACAAGTTTGGCCAGAACACTATTCAAAATAGTGAAATTGATTTGGTTTAAATTCTGCCTGCCAAGTGTTTGATGAAATGGCCGCAAGAAACTTCTTTTTGAATTTTGAAAATATTTTTTATGGGTGTGCTAAGCATAAGCTTGAGACTCTGTGGTTTCTTGGGTTTTGAAAATTGAGCTTGTTTGAGTGGTTCTTGAAATAGTGGGATCTTCCCATATGAGATAGATTCAATTTTAAACTGTCATTTAAACTTAGCATTTGAATTTTTGGCAGATCACAAAGTGGGCCTTGGTACCTCATTATGTGTACTAACAAGGGGTGCAAAGATCCACAATTGTTTCTGTTAAGTTTTGAGTGCTAGTAATAGCCAAAGTAGGCATGCTAGTTAATTTGGCAAAAATGACCATTCACTTCATTTATTTGTTTTGAGTTGTTTTTCTTTGGGAAAAGTTTGGGAATGATTTATATGATGTTTATTTCACCTAAGAATCATTTTACAAGCAATGAATCACAGAACCATGGCAATTCAAATGAACTCCTAATTTAAATACACATACACATGGATGCTTTCATATTTTGAGATGGAAAAGTTTTTGTTAACCCTAATTTTGATGATTAGAGTTTGATGATCCATGTTTAATATTTTTGGGATGTTACAGTCAGGGGTGGTTGAGTGAAATGGTGTGTAGAATGAGGGATGGGGTGGCCTCTATTTATACACCGGCGAGAGGGACAGTGCGGCATGGCCAGGCTCCTCCGGCGACGTCAGTACAACGAGCTACGGGCATGGCGAAGGGCGTAGGACGGTGCGATGTCTCCTAGAGATCATCACTGGCTTAATGGCATGGCACGGGGCGGTCGAGAATGGTCGGGAGCATTCAGTGCTCTGAGTGTAAACAAAGGTGTTCGAGATGGCGTACAGATTCTGCTGGTCACGCGGCGGTGAACAGTCGTGTCTGGGAGGTAGCTAGGGTCATGACGCGTGCAGTTACATGTGGTGAGGGCGAGGCACGACGTGTGTGATTGTGTTGGGTGCGTCACTCTGGCGTTCTCTCGACATGGTGCATAGAAAATGGGCGCGGCGATTTTCATGTGGTCCATGGCTTGGCTGAGCTCGAGGGGTGGACAGGGAGTGGCGGTGGACAGTGGCCTGCCTCCTAGACATCATGGACGGGTGCGGAGTTTCCTCCTGCGTGATGTCCATGGTCGGCCGACGAGTGAGCTTCGGCAGGCATGGCACTGGTGCAAAGGTGTAATGCCCCAAAAATATTACAAAATAAAATTTGCATGTTAATTTCTTTTCGCATCATCATGACATCATCATGCATATTTGACCTCTAAAATATTTTCACCAAAGCCTATTTTGTTCTCTAATTAGTCCCTCCTTTAATTTCAAATTAAAACCCTGGTTTTTTCCGGATCTTTTATTTGTCTAAAAACTATTTATAAAAGTCTATTTAAAATAAAAGTATTTTTTTGGGGAGACAGCCGGCCAGACCAAAAGTCCCAGCTAGCCACCTACAACCTGCACGACGGACCCTAATTCTAACCAAATCCTAACCCTAGACACACACACCCCACCTACCGCCGCCGCACACCCTAGCTGGCCACGCGCACATAACCACCACGCACACACGCTGCACCCAACATGTTCTCACGGACGCACCCAGGACACACACACAACCATGCGACGCACGCACCCAACACGCCCTGGATCCCGCACGCCCTAGGGGCCACCAGCACATCGCCTCCATCCCACTCGCCTCCATCGCTCCTTGTCCCCGCCGCCATCGTGTCCTCACCCCAAGCGCGTGCCGCCACCTCTGGCCGCCCGACACTCCTCCTCGGCGGCCTTCCCTGCAAGTCGCTGCCTCCCTCGCCTCTCGTCTTCCCGCAACAGGCCGCAGGCACCCGCCGCCATCCTCCTTCTCGCGGCCAGGGCACCATCGTCTGACTCCCGCGTGACCCCGTCAACCGCACTCCACCACCCACAGAGAAGCTATGTAACCGGCCCTCTCCTCCCCAACCGCCGCCGCTATCGTCGGAGAGCCTCGCCTCCACCCCGTCGTCTGGCCGCCGCCGCCCGAGCCTCCTTAGCACTGCTTGTGATGTGGACATCCCATCTATTGATACAACCATTGTACCTACAGCTAGACACATACAAGGACCTATCACTCGATCTCGTGCCAAACAACTTAACTATCAGGTACTTTCGTTTCTTGGAACTATTCCACACATACATGAGAATATGATGCTGCCTAAATCAGATGTATTTCTTACTCTTAGGAATGATGGACCAAGCATGGATGAGAGGGACAAGCATTGGAGCATGGTCATGCATGGAGATGGCAGCAAGCATGTGATGATTCAAATGAAGGCCACGGATGAAGATTTCAGAACTTTGAGGCCACCATAATGAAGAAAGAAGGCTTGGACGAAATATTCAAGATTAATACTTCACAAATTCGTCCATGGCTTAATATGGTGCTACGACACCTTTATTTTGGGCCAGGCCCGTGTAATTTTCGCAGGATTTTAAATAGCCACTTTTTAGAGTCCGTATTTGAGGAGAAAAGGACTTCTAGGGTTGGATTCGGCCACCACTTCTATGGCTGGCCGAAACCCTACCTTTTCCTCCTTAAATACTCCCCTTAGCCGTCACCATAGACTCGGATTTTGTTTAGACATTAAGTTAGCCATCATAGCAACTTCGCCAAGGCTCGAGCGTCGCAGAGGCCTCTTGTACTTCGCACCTATACAGAATCCCACCTTTTCAATAAGCTTTCATCTTAATCCGCAATATCTTGATTGCAATATTAGTTCTGACTTGTTCTTGTTTTCAGGTAGGAATTAAGACCCTCGCTAGTCAGGCTGATCGTGTTTCCGCGGGATCAGTAACCTCCAGGAGATTGGCCTAGCGATTGCATTGGCTCTCGTGCCCACACATGTAGTCGGATCGTCAAGCCCGAACTCCACCAAATCGACCATTATCATCTCATCGAAAGATCGGACACCTTTGCCCCATCAGCTTGAGTCGCGCGCCCGCCCCGGCATCCCCGCGTCGCTGCTTCCCCTAGTCCACGTCGTTGTGTCGTCCCGCATGATCTCCTCTATACCCGAGCCCCGCGCCCTGCCGCTGCCCCTCCTCCCTCGCGTGGGCCCCTACCTCCGTGAAGTTCCGTCTGCACCCCGATGCCATCGTGAGCCTGCATGTCTCCTGCTCCTATTGGTGCTGCCTTGCCCTCCTCGTCTGGTGCTTGTGTTCCTGCTTCTTTGACCATCGAGCCCCACACCATGTGTTTGCTTTAGGCTATTGGTGCATTTGGTGGCATATGACCACAACCTCCTATTGTGGAAGTTGCATATGAATCCTGTGAAGTAGTGGTGTGACCTAGGAGTGTAGTGCCGGTGTGAAGATGTGAAGATGATTTAATGGTGTTTGACTTCGACTACCTCGGATATCTTCGACACCCGAAGTCGGATCCCCAAGGTCGTCGACACGGAACCGTACCTCTTCTTCTTGGAACGCCAAGATCTCCGAGACCCCGGATCCGAAGCCCGATACCTTGAAACCTCACGTTCTCGATCCAACATGTGTGATCCCTTTCCGATACCCTATTTTTATAAATATAATATAACTTGTGCATATTAAATTATCCATGCTTGCATACATATTGTTGTTCGGGGTTAAATAGTGATTCATATAATAAATAAATATGGAATATATGGGAGTGTTATTTGGCTTGTCCCGGTTCCATTTAAAATTGAGTAGCGAACTGATGCCATGATTTATCCTGTTAAGTCAACATTTAAATTATGGGGTAGCTAAATAATTTGAACCTAATAATAAATGTCGGGATCCCGATTCCGCTTAATATTTCTAAGTGGGACCACATATTTCCATGTCATGCATCATATCATAAACATGCCGGATCTTCCGCCCAAGTATTAAATATTGCATCCGATGTTTCTTTCTAGTGATTTGCTTCTTCACCGATTAGGACGACGAGTTGATGCGAGATACGACAAGCCTTCGGTTTCTCGACTTTGTCTCACAGGCGAGCATTCTCCCCCTTCTAACTATTTTGCATTTATAGTCTTTATTACTTCCTTTCTTTGATCTATTGCTATCCTTATTGTCGATGCTATAGTATTGTTCCTTTATTTACCTTCTCCACTATATTGCCTTGGTTATCCTATTGCCTTGTTTGATTATCTAGCTTTATCCTTGTGAGTCGTAGGAATGCTTAGTACCGCTCTCATACAGGTGGAACATGATACTCGAATATGGTTGATGATAAGATAATTAATCTGATGTTGTTGGTTATGGTTTCACCTAAATATAAGGCCCCGACAGGGACCACCTTTGGGAATTGCTTGAGGAGACCTAGGACCCGTTCGTTCTATGATACCAGTTCTGAGTTGATCGCACTAACCAAACGTGGGGGCCTCTGGGATCCCCCTCTCAACTACCGGCGCTATTCGTATATCCAGAGGGTTACAAAATTGGTTTTCTATTTGGTGCATACGCATAATATGTCCTCGGACATGGGTGAGTTGATATGTCTTCGTACTTGATATTTTGGTAGACTGCCATGGCTTCCATACATAAATCGCGGTACATGGTGGCGGCACCCACGGTGTGTACAAGTTACCCCGCAGGGCCCGATCCACCAGTAAGCGCAAACGCTATGCCTTCCTCAAGAATTGTCGTACCTCGTGGTTGGTTCCCCACAGTAGGTGATGCCTCTATATATGCACGTAGTTAAGGGACAGTTCTCGTCGTGAGATTCGGATGGCACGTGTAATATGTTGCCTGAAGGGTTGAGCATGTGTTTGGGTACAGTAGTGCGCCCCTGGACGGTAAATCTTTTCGAGAAGCCGTGTGTCCACGGTTATGGATGCCTCAGGAGTACAGTGTCATGATCATAGACAAAGCCACTAATGTTTTGCCTCTTTAATAATGTGACTAATAATTAGCCTTACCAACTAAACACCTGCTTAACTAAAATTGCCACCGTGTGTGTTCTGCAGGGGGACTTCCTCGACTGGTCTTCGAGGGGAAAATCTTTGGATGGGTTATGTTTGGTGTTATATATAGTTATCGCATAGTGCTCTCTTACCTCACTCGAATAGCCGAAGTTGTAGCGTGTCTCTATAAGTTAGATAGTGCAAGATTTGCTACCACTGAGCCCGCCATACCTATGTAGGCGAGGACCACCAAATTCTAAGACTCGTCGTGTACTGGCCTCAGTACTGACCACTCTCTTTCTGTTTTCCTTTCCCCTTTGCCGTCACCTTTTGGCTTTGACAGGTATGTGACTGACGATGTTAGCAAGGTTACCCTTCTGTCTTGTCCTGGGCAGGGTTGCACACTGCTTGGTTATTCTTCAGGACTCTTAGTCCCATTTGGATTTTGTCCGTACTCGGATACTATCTTTATTTCTTCTTGAGTTGTATCTTCGTACTATACCTTTTGTATTCTTGACTCGTTGAGTTGTTGTTGTATATATAAGTTCTTGTGGACTCTATTGTAAACTACTGTGATGTAACTACTTGTATTCAAATCCCACCCACACGAAAGTGTCGGGTGGGCGTCTTTGAATCGCTTCTATGCGGATTTTGGCGGGAAATGCTGAGATCTGCATAGACCCGATTTGGGGGCATTACAAAAGGGTAGATGGGTAGATGCTTGAATGCGTTGCTGGGTGCTGGGGGTGACGAGGGGACAAGAATTGGACAAGGCATTAATCAAAAGAACAGTGATAGTTAGGTAGTTGTCACTATGCTCACCAAGTGTTTAATGAAATGGCCGCATGAAATTTACATTTAAATTTTTGGCTGAATTTTGGTGAGTGCTCTGGTCACAAGCTTGGTAGTTTGAGGTTGCTTGGGTTTGTCAAGGTGAACTGGTTTGTTGGGTTTTGAGAAATGGTCATCTTAGTACCTACACTTGATTCAATTTTGAATTGTCCTTTAAATAGATTTGAAATTTGTTTCTGTTGGTTTGTAAGGTGGGCTTGGGTTCACTTTTACTTGGTATAGAAAGGGGTGAGAAGAATTGGATTTGTTTCTGTTAGAAATCTTTGACTAGGAACACCCAAAGTAGTCTAGTGAACAAGTTTGGCCAAAATGACCATTTGCTCATATTTCTTATTTTTGATTTTCTCTTCATTTGATTCTTCTTGGAAATGATCCAGATGATATTGTTTTCATCTTTAAACCAATCCTTAGCATTCATAGCAATCAAACATGGCATTGCAAGCATTCATGCATTAATCACACACACATGCATTCATATTAGTTTTAATAACAAAAGTTTTGTTAACCCTAAACTTGGGTGATAAGAACTTGATAATCTTGTTTAATATTTTTGGGATGTTAAAATCCTTCCCTCCTTAAACAAAATATCATCCCGAGATTTAAGAAAAAGGAAACTAGGAACTAAATAGATCTGGAAACTTAGTCCTAATGTAATCTTCTCACTCCCAAGTAGCTTCTTCTTCAGTATGGTTACTTCACTAGATCTTGGGAAACTTGATACTCCGGGTTCTGGTGGTTCTGAAGGATTCTTCCAAAATACGAATGGGTAATTCACGATAAGTTAGGTCCATATTGAGCTCTATTATTCGGTGATCAATATTATTGAAAAGTTCGGTCTTCTCCGAGACTTCTAGCATTTGCGAAGTAGCGAGATATGGAACACATCATGCACGGCTGACATCTCCTCCGACAGTTCCAGTTGATAGGATACTTCTCCACGGCGATTCAAAATCTTGAAGGGTCCAATATATCTGGGGGCAAGCTTTCCTTTGAGTTGGAAATGTTGCATTCCTTTCAAGGGTGATACTTTCATATACACAAAATCTCCTATAGCGAAGGCTAGATCTCGACGTCTCTTGTCGGCATAACTCTTCTGTCTGGATTGGGCAGTCTTGAGGTGCTCATGGATCTTGTGAACTTTCTCTTCGGCTTCTCTTAGGATGTCAGGTTTGAAAATCTGACTCTCTCCTACTTCCGACCAATTCAGTGGGGTACGACACTTTCTTCCATACATAAACTCAAATGGGGCCATTTGCAAACTGGCTTGGTAACTGTTGTTGTATGAGAATTCTGCGTAAGGCAGATAGTCTTCCCATTTTGATCCATATTCCATCACACAAGCTCTCAACATATCTTCGAGTATCTGGTTTACTGGCTCCATTTGTCCATCAGTCTGCGGGTGATAAGCTGTGCTGAAATCCAGTCTGGTTCCTAATCCTTCTTGGACTTTCTTCCAAAACCTCGAGGTAAACTGAGTTCCTCGATCCGACACAATGTTCTTAGGGACTCCATGCAAACCGACTATCCTAGAAATGTACAACTCTGCTAGCTTCGAACTTTGATAAGTGGTCTTGACCGGTAAGAAATGGGCTACTTTAGATAGTCTATCCACTATGACCCAAATACAGTCATTTCCCCTACTAGATGTAGGCAAACTGGTGATAAATCCATTCTAACTGAATCCCGTTTCCATTATGGAATCTGCAATGGTTGCAAAAGTCCTGCGGGTCTCTGATGTCCCGCTTTGACTCTCTGACAGACATCACATTTGGCTATGTAGCTTCCGATTTCTCTCTTCATCTTATGCCACCAAAATTGCTCCTTCAAATCTTGATACATCTTCGTTCCTCTGGGTGGATAGAATAAAGAGTATCATGGGCTTCCTACAAAATAGCTTGTTTCAATTCTGAATCTGTTGGTACACAGATACGTCCTTTGTACCACAAAACTCCTTCTTCATCTTTGGTGAATCCGGGTACCTTCCCTGTACCGATATGACGTTTGATTCTGTCGATATTAGCATTTCCTTTCTGCGCCTCCTTGATCTGACTGATCAAAGTGGGTTCAAGTTCTATTCTAGCGAAAAATCCTTTACTAACTAGCTCCACTCTGAAATTTTCCATCTCCTCATGCAAACTTGGCTGGGCTTCTTTTATCATGGTGTTCAATCGACACGGCAATCTGCTAAGAGCATCTGCTACCACATTGGCTTTGTCGGGGTGATAGTGAATGTCAAGGTCATAGTCCTTGATTAACTCTATCCATCTCCTTTGCCTCATATTTAGCTCCTTCTGGGTGAGAATATACTTCATACTCTTGTCATCCGAATAAATCTCACAGCGGTTACCCATGAGGTAATGTCGCCATGTCTTCAAGGCTAAAACTACGGCTGCTAGTTTAAGGTCATGGGTAGGGTAATTCTGCTCATGTTGCTTCAGTTGTCGGGATAGATAGGATATGACTTTGCCTTCTTGCATTAACACACATCCGAGACCAACCTTGGATGCATCACAATACACATCAAAAGGCTTCTTGATATCTGGCATAATCAAGATTGGGGCTGAAATCAATCTCTTCTTGAGCTCTTGAAAACTTGCTTCACATTGGTCCGTCCATTCAAACTTCTTATCTTTCTTCAACAATTGGGTCATGGTTCTTGCGATGCTCGAGAATCCTTCTACAAACTTGCGGTAATATCCCGCTAATCCGAGAAATGCGCAAACTTGGGTTTGACTGGTTGGGGCTTGCCATTCTTCAACATCCTTGATGACCCACAAGTATAGGGGATTGCAACAGTCTTCGAGGGTAGTATTACCCAATTTATTGATTCGACACAAGGGGAGACAAAGAATACTTATAAGCCTTAACAACTGAGTTGTCAATTCAGCTGCACCTAGAAATAGTTCTTTCTCACGGAAGTTTATCAGTAGCAATAGCAAAGTAACAGCAGCAGCAAAATAGGAGCAATAGTAACAGTAGTAGCAAACAGTAGGATATGAGTGCGGTGGGCATAGGGATGGATGGACGGGCGTTGCATGGACAAGTCTAAACATGTAACTTCAAGATCTATGGAAATTGCAGATAAATAAGATAAAGCATCCAAGTACTAAACAATCATAGGCATGTGCTCTATATATAGTCATGCGTGCTCGCAATGAGAACTTGCACAACATCTTTTGTCCTGCCAGCCTGTTGCAGCGGGGCCTTAAGGGAACTACTGGCAATTAAGGTACTCATTTTAATAGAGCACCGGAGCAAAGCATTAACACTCCGTGAACACATGTGATCCTCACATTACAGCCATCCCCTCCGGCTGTCCCAATTTTTGTCACTTCGAGGCCTTTCGATCCGGACAATGATATGTGTACACAACTTGTAGATAAGGTCACAAACAATACTATCATCATGAATCAATAATAAGTTCAGATCCGAGATCATGGCACTCAGGCCCTAGTGACAAGCATTAAGCACAACAAGTTGCAACAAAGTCAAATAGCACTAATAGAGATACTAGACACCATGCCCTAACAATCTTATTCGATTACATGATAGAACTCATCCAATCCCTACCATCCCCATAGCTTACAGTGGGGGATTACTCAATCATGGATGAGGGAAACATGGACGGTTGATGGAGAGGTGTTGGTGATGACGATGGCGATGATCCTCTCCAAATTCCTCGCCCCGGCAGGGTGCCAGAACAGAGTTTCTGGTTCCGAATCGCGGTTTCTGGTTGTGGCGGCGCGGAGGAACTCTTTCTGGAAAAATGTCAACCCCCTTGAGTTTTTAGGTCAAGAGGAAACTTATAGGCGAATAGGGTGGCCGAGGGGGTGCCTAAGGCGGCCAGACCCCCTCTAGGCATGGTCAGGACTGGCCCGCGCGGAGGCCACACCCCCTCTGTCTCGTATTCTGGCTTTGTGAGTCTTCTGGTGAAATAGGATTTTTGGCATATTTTCTGGGCTTTTTCCTAATAGTTGATTTTCTGCACAAAAACTAGACACAAAGGTAATTCTGCTAAAAACAGCGTCAGTCTGTGTTAGTTGTATCCTAATCACACAAGTTTAGAGGAGAAACGGTAGCATAAGTGTTCGGGAAAGTAGATACGTTTTGGACGTATCAACTCCCCCAATCTTAGCTTATTGCTTGTTCTCAAGCAATTCAGTTGAAAACTGAGTGCGATAAAAGAACTTTCACGAACACATTTGCTTCATATGATGTATATATTCTTAGCACAGGAGGATATACGTAGACAATTCATAATAAGGAGTATGCAACTAAGTCTACTCAATAGTCATTGCAAGATATGAAGAGATTCCAACTCAATAATAATAAGTAGCATGAAACATAAACATAAGCAACATTGCAATGCTCATAATAAGGTATGATAGAATGGTATCTCGCTTGCCTTTGTTTGTAGAGCACAATATAAATGCCAAGGAACCTCTGAAGTTCAAGTGAAGACTAGAAGATATCAAAGATACAAGTATCAAAGTCATGACATAATTAACCAAGTTTTGAGACAAGCACATTACACTAAGAATGACAACTATGCTCTCAAGAAGGTGCTCATAGAATAAGTGGTGACTCAACAAGGAAGTAAAAAAGGTTTTGAAAAGTTTGAAAGGCTTCCAAATTATGAAAGTAAGGTACACATTAGCTTTGAGCTCTCATTGCCCCTATCATAAGCATCTTTAGATGGTTAAGGTGAAAGTGAGGTCCAATATGAGTTATATGCTTGACAAACCATAAACTGGAAATCTCATGTCCCTTGAGTACGAGGGCCGCTCCTCATGCTACTCAACTTTAGTTACCGATAAGTTCTTGTCATCGTAAATACATGCGTATCATAGAGAACCGCCAACGGGGTACCCCTTGCACATGATACAGGAGCTATCCCATAATCAAAATGTCCAGGCAAGCAGACAATAAGCATCTCAGCGATCTTTTTATTTTCTATTTGCATAGGTTTTTATTGAGAATGCTTCACAGATTGCTCATTATGGTTATGCTGCAATTTTCCACCATGATTAGGCATGGCTTAGGCTAGCAGCCCAGGCATTTCTCTAACCCATATATATAACTCCATGAACTTACAAGCTCCCCTTTTATTTCACACCGACGATATCCGCAAACAAAAGAGCATGATATCAACTGGATATATATCCACAAGTGTTGAAAGCTTTCCCCGTGACAGCACGGTTCTGCTAACTCCTAGCCTATAATTTGCAAGCATATAACTTTCATGGACAGTCATAATGGTTCAGGTTTATTAAGTACAAGGAATAAAGTGTGCCATCAAGTTCGTGAGAGCTTTACTAACTAACTTGCTCAAAATAGTCAAACATTTTATTTGGAAGAAAACAAGGCATAATGAATATGCACTGAATAGCAAATGATGCTAATAGGTAGGTATGGTGGACATTGTTGGCAATATTGGTTTTGGGGAGTTGGATGCACAAGTAGAGCTCATACTCAGTGCAAGTGAAGGCTAGCAATAGAGAGGGAGCGACAAACAAGAGAGCAATAACTGTCATAATCATGCTTGCAACAAAACATGACTAATTATGGCATGAAAGTGATACAAGAACTGTGAGGCAAAATAAAGCATCGAGGCTTACTGACTATTTTTTAGTCATATGCATGCGTGAGCATGTGCCAAGTCGATTCACATGAAACATTCATATGAGGATACCACAATATCATACCAAGTTATGAATAAAACAATGCAAGTAAACATTCATATGACATGCTACAAACTATTAGCAAACTGGAGCTAATCATAAGAGAGCAAGAACTACTAAGCATCCATAAATAACATACACCTTACATGAACAGACTAAGCATGCTCACAATGATGAGTATATGTACAAAAATGAAAACAAATAGAGTTGGTTACCAGCCTCTCACCACACCTCAAGTTGTCTTAATCTTCATTATTGTCCTTCACTTGTGTGACTTGAATAATAACATGAAACCAAACTCCACTGAGGACTGCTGAACCCTGCAAAGAACTTCACAAAACCAAAGAAGAACAAGAATTTTTTTTGGTGTTCTCGATTTTTAAAAGTAAGCACACAAAGCAAAAGCAAACAAAGAAAAATATTTTTGTATTTTTTCTTTTAAGGAAAACCAAAGCTAAAACTCAAAGAAACAAACAAAGAGAAACATCGAAAATATTTTTGGTATTTTTTTGTTTTGAGAAAGCAGAAACAAGAACCAAAAAAAGAAAGCGACATGAATATACAAAGAACCGATGAAACATGATATATATATGAGTGTGATGTTGGTATAGCTCCCCCCAAGCTTAGGCTTTTGGCCTAAGTGGGGCTCAATAGCGCGGGTAGTAACCCCAAGCTGGTGGGTCATCATAGGAATGATCATAATCAGGCCCTCGCGATGAAGAAGAAGATGTGCCCCAATCATAGGAGGGATGCTAGTATGAAGACTCCCCCATGTTGGAGGGCTGAACCGAATCATCTTCGGCATCCTCTCCAACATTCTCCTCTTGATGGGAGAGCTCCACCATGTAAGTGTCAAAATCCTCCTCCGTGAGCAACCATCCTTGCCTGTTATCAAAATTAAACAAAGCAGGTGTAGGCAGATAGACTACTTTCTCAGTCCTACCCCCTCTCCAACCACGCTTGACAAAGGATAATTCGTACGATAGACTTCTCACAGTATCCCAAGAAGAAACAAAATTATGCTGTACCATGGAATCAAGATCAAGCCTCTCTATGGGGAACAGATAATCTGAATGGTGAGGCTCTAAACCATGGAAATCAAGAAACCTAGAGGCAATGAGACCTCCACAAATTCCACCCTTCTCGCAGTTAGTGGTAAGATGGTAAGCTATCAAATCACCCAAGTTATAAGATCTATCCCTATTCAAAGCCGCTGAGATAAAAGCTAGATCAAAAGAAGATAACTTTCTAGCAAGAACATACTTGGTAGTGAAATAGGCAAAATATCTAATGGATGGGAACTGAATGTTTCGAATTTTACCACTTTCCTTCAATAAGTCGAAACCTTGGAAAATTTCAACATATAAATCCATAAGTGGCTTGGGCCTCTCCTTGATCTTCTCACAAGATCCCCAATGCGGCACTCTAATAGCTGCACAAAAATCTTCAAAAGGCAGGTCGACAGCTATATTGTAGATTTTATAATGTACCATGGGGTTAAACGAGGACCAAGTAAACCGGAAGTCCTGCACCACAGCCATGGTTAGCTTAACATACTGATATGGTTCTTATTCAACAAAGTGTTCCAACCCTGCATTAGTAATCATAGTCTAGAAATCCTGGAAGATTCCCGAGGCTCTCATAAATTCAGGGCATGGATATATGGAAGGGAAGACTCCTTCCTCACGATGGAATTTCATTGGCTCAGGTACCATCAAATCATATTGATTCAGTGGGTATGCACTCATCTTCCTTTCTGAAATTTTTAGACAAACATCAAACCAAGTGATTTCCAAGTTGATAAATCATGAGGAACTACTATAGGAACTTGCTAGAGGGATAAACATGCATCAAAATGAAATATCTAAGCATATAACAAGCATGCAAGCTCACACAACCTGACACATATAGCAGCAAAATACTCAAGATACAATCTACAATTCACAAATCTAATTGGACAAGCGAAGGAGGCACATACCAAGGAGCAATCCCTCCAAAAATCAGCAACAAAGATAGGCTGAGCAAGGAGATCGAAAATCGGGAGAAAGAAAAGCAGGAACTCGAGCTTGAGAAATTTTTCTGGTGTTTTTCGGGAGAGAGAAAGAAGTGGCTGGGAGGAGACAACTTGGAGGGCCATAGGTGGGCCCCACCTAGGCTAGGCATGCCCTGGGGGCTAGCCATGCCACCAGGGGGTGTGTTGGCCTGGTGGGTCCCCCTGGGCCACTCCAGGTGTCCCTCTGCCCCTTTTTTTGAGGAAACAATTAATATTAATTTTTTGGGATTTTCGGAAAACTTTATTTTTGGCCAATTTCTAGGGTATGAAAATTGATTTTCTCGTAGAAAATATTTTTTTAGAAGAAGCAAAAGCAAACAAGAACCAAAACTACATAAGTTCCAAGACACTCTAACAAGCAAACAACTAGCAAAACTAAAGCAAATAAGAGAAAGAGCAAAAACTAGGAAGGAGAAAAGTAAAAGTGAGCAAGTATAACCACTGTGAAAGCATTGCTTTGTTCATTAAAATCCCTTTGTTAACAAGGTTGATCAAGTCTTGTTACCAAAACAATCTTATATGAAACAAAACTTTGCATTCCACAAAGTGATTATGTTTCCTCAAACTTGATAGCAATGGTCCCAATCATAATAGTTTCAAAACTTTGTTGTGGAATGGGACAATATATTTCTCCAACTTTGATGCTCTCAATATTTTCAATGGAATTCAGGCAATAGCTCTTATCAATCTTCTTGGGGAAACAGATAGTATGCTCTTTGTCATTAATAATAAAAGTTACTTTTCCTTGATTACAATTGATGATAGCACCTGCATTACTAAGAAAAGGTCTCCCAAGAATAATAGACATATTATCATCTTTAGGCATTTCAAGCACAACAAAATCAGTTAAAACCAAGCAATGATGAGCCACTTGAACAGGAACATCCTCACATATACCAACAGGAATAGTAGTTGACTTATCAACCATTTGCAAAGATATATCAGTTGGTATCAACTTTTCTAGCTGGAGTCTCTTGTAGAAAGAAAAAGGCATAACACTGACTCCATCTCCCAAATCACATAAAGCAGTTCTAACATAATTATTCTTAATAGAGCAAGGAATAGTTGGTATACCTGGATCACCAAGTTTCTTTGGAACCTTACCATTGAAAGAATAATTAGCAAGCAAAGTAGAAATTTCCTCATTAGGAATCTTCCTTTTATTAGAGACAATATCCTTCATATACTTTGAATAAGGAGGCAACTTAATAGCATCAGTTAACGGAATTTGCAAAAATAAAGGTTTCATCCACACACAAAACTTGTTGTAGTGTTCTTCCTACTTTGACTTGTGTTTCTTATTAGGAAAAGGCATCGGTTTCTGCACCCAAGGTTCCCTCTCACTACCATGTTTTTTAGTAATAAAATCTTTCTTAGTGTATCTAGTATTCTTAGTGTGCTTCTTAGGTTCTTCCTCAACTTCCTCCTTATCAGGAGCATCATTTTTATCATTACCATGCTTAGTTTTAGCATCAGAGACAGATATACCATTAGGATCTACAACAGGTTCAGAGGGTTCCTCAACTATTTTGTGTTTCTTTTTCTTTCTCTTATGAGGACTACCACTACTTTCACCTTGTTGAGAATCCTGCTCAATTCTTTTAGGGGTCCTTTAGGATATAAAGGATCTTGAGTAGCTATACCACTCCTAATTCTAATTCCATAAGCATGTTTATTTCCTGAGGCATTAACTAGCATATCCTTTTGTACCTTAGCAAGTTGATCAATTTGAGTTTGAACCATTTGAAAGTGTTTTAAAAGCATTTTAATATCATTAGCAGTTCTTTCCACAATATCCTTCAACTCATTAATAGCTCTAGAGTTTTCCAATAAATCATTCTGATATTGTTTATTAAAATTACCTTGTTTAACGATAAAAGTGTCAAGTTCATCTAAGCATTGATTAGGAGGCTTACCATAGGGAATATCACCTTCATCAAAGTGGAGAGAGTGTACCTCAATAGTAGATGAGTGGGGAATTGGCTTGCATAATTCTTCTATAGGAGGTAGATTCTTCACATCTTCATCTCTAATACCTTTCTCCTTTAGACATTTCTTAGCTTCCATCATCAGTTCATCATTTAATGCAATTACTCCCCTCTTCTTTGGTGTTGGTGTTGGAACTGGTTCAGGCACAACTGGTTCAGGAGTAATAGGCTCGGGTGTATTTAGCTCAGTTGAAGTCCAATCATCATAATTCTTGCTTATTTTAGCCATGAATTCTTTAGCATCTGTAGGAGTTCTTTTCCTGAGAACACAATTAGCAAAACTATCTAGGTATGTCCTAGAATCATCAGTTAGGCCATTATAATAAATATCAAGAAGCTCATGTTTAGGTAATGGACATCCAGGATGTGCATGAATCAAGGCACAGAACCTTGTCCATGACTCAGGCAATTTCTCTTCTTCTCCCTGTTTAAAATCAAAAAGTTTCTGCAAAGCAGCATGTCTAGCACTAGGAGGAAAATATTTCTATACGAAAGAAGCAATCAAACAATCAGGACTATAAATGGATCCAGGAGGTAATCTATTAAACCAAGCTTTAGCTTCTCCTTTTAGTCAAAAGGGAAAGATCTTAGTAACAAAGTACTTGATCATCTTAAAATCATCAGAGAATAAAGCACTCATAGTGGAAAGCTCATTCATATGTGCCATAGCACTCTTAGTCTTAGTCCCACAAAAGGTTCTTTCTCAACAATGTCTAAATAGGATAAATCAAGAGAAAAATCATAATCTTCATCTTTAATATCTACGGGAGAGGTGGCAAACTTAGGATCAAAAGACAGTTTAGGAATAATGGTACGTCTCTCAAGGAGACTCCTAATAGCACTAGCACCATGTGTGTTTCGGCACTCTTCAATAAATTCATCAGTCAACTCAATGTAACCATCATTATTATCATATCTCTCTCTAGACTCAAGAGAGCTAACAGGTGTAATAGTGTCTTCACTAGGAGTTTCAGTATTTCCTAGACTATCCATAGTAGCATCTAGGAAAGGACCTAATTAACCACTTGCATCAAGCATACTAGAAGTAACATCATGAGTATCATAAGCAATTTCAGATTCAGCAGTAGTAGCAGTGTGTGTAGCATGTGTATGTGGTGGTGGTGTACAAATCTTACTTATAACAGACGGTGAATCAAGAGCAGCAGAGGTGTTTAGGACCATACCTCTTCTTGTAGTGGATGGTAAAATAGGAAACTTTCCATCACGAGACTTCCCCATGATGAAAAGAATAACTGTGAAAAATAATAGATCCAAGTGAACTTACAAATAAAGCTATGCTCCCCGGTGACGGCGCCAGAAAATAGTCTTGATGACCCACAAGTATAGGGGATCACAACAGTATTCGAGGGTAGTATTACCCAGTTTATTGATTCGACACAAGGGGAGACAAAGAATACTTATAAACCTTAACAACTGAGTTGTCAATTCAGCTGCACCAGGAAATAGTTCTTGCTCACGGAAGTTTATCAGTAGCAACAGTTTATAGTAGTAATAGCAAAGTAACAGCAGAAGCAAAACAGGAGCAATAATAATAGTAGTAGCAAACAGTAGGATATGAGTGCGGTAGGCATAGGGATGGATGGACGGGCGTTGCATGGACAAGTCTAAACATGTAACTTCAAGATCTAGGAAAATTGTAGATAAATAAGATAAAGCATCCAAGTACTAAACAATCATAGGCATGTGCTCCATATATAGTCATGCGTGATCGCAATGAGAACTTGCACAATGTAGCACCCGAGGGTAAATCCACTACTAGATAATCGCGTGTTATTTTATTTGTGCGTCATCATGCATGTATTTTCCTGAAACTATTTTTTAAAATCCCCATTTTTGTTTTCTACAAATACCCCTATCTTTATTCAAATGTGAAACCCCGAACCTTTCCGGATATTTTGTTTATCTAACAATATTTGCAAAATATTTTAAAAAATAAAACTAAATATTAATATAAAAACTTTTATAAAACCTTTGGGGGGGCAGCCCGGCCTAAAAGCCAGGCCACCTACCACCCCGATCGGCCCAGTCCAATCCTACCTAGTCCAAACCCCCAAACCCTAACCCTAGACACCTACCGACCCCACATCCCTCCCAGCCGCCACTCGCCTAACCAAATCCCCCAGCGTCCCTGACTAAGCCGCTCGCGTCGCACCCCACACACACACGCCTGTACCCAACCCACACCACACAGCGTTCACGGCCCCACCCTGGCTCGCTCGCCACGAACCCCACCCCCGCTCTCCTCGCTCCCTCCCTCCCCCCCCCCCCCCCCCCGTGGCCCCACCATCCCCACCTCTCCTCTCTCTCGCAAATGCCACTAACCCTCGGCCCCGCACCCCATCGCCCTGCTCGCAATCCCGTGGCCGACGTCGCCTACGCAAGCCCACAGCTCCTCACCGAGCACCACCGGGGGCCCCTCTCCCCTTCCTTGTTGCTCACCTCTGTGCCCTCTCCTCCTCGACTGGCAGCACCTGCCTGTGGCCCCTGCGTCTTCCCGCTCCTCGCCTCTCTCTCCCTCAATCTCGCATTCCCCGCCGCCTCTGCTCACCTCGTCCCCATCCCCGATGACCCAAGATCCTCCATGCCGCCGCCGCGACTGCCCTCTCCCTGCAGGTCTCGGCCCCGTAGAGCCGCTCTCCACAAAGCCCGCCACCTCCACCCCGTGCAAGCTCCATCAGGGATTCCCTCCGTCTCCGGCCGACGCGCCCGCGGCCATCGTTTTCTGGTCAACCCGCCGCCCTTTCTCGAGCCTGTGCGCGCCGCCTATGCTTCCCTGCAGCATCGGGCGCCTCCTCATTCGTGTCGCCAGGCTCGGTCATGCCTTCTGCAGCAATCGTTGCCATCAGGATACCCGTTTTCCTTTGTAATGTGTGGTTTTGTTGCTCCTATCATGTTGGATCGTTTCAGTGTCTCCTCAGTTTGACTGCGTGAACTGCATGCTAGATTGATAGCAAGTTGTACCACGACCATGTCAAGACCTCAACCTGTTCGGTGCCATGCCATGGATGCCGACAAGATCTCCTTCACGGACCCAAGGCCGATTCCGCCGAGCCCGAAATTCGTCGAAACCCCGAACCAAGATCGTCCGAACACCTCTAATGTGTGACCCTTTTTCCGAGACCTCTCCTATTTTATAATATATATGACATCCATTTGTTGCATATTAAATTGAACATGTTTGCATACATATTGTGGTTTGGGGGCAATATGTCGATTCACCTCATGATCGAATATGGAGGCCATATGCGGCGAATCTAGAGTAATATTGGCCCCATTTAAATTTGTGTAGTGAACCGGTGACATATTTTGCCTTGTTAATACAATATTTAAATTGTGGGGTAGCTAAACAAGAAGAACCTATTAAATAATTGTTGGGACCCCGGTTCCGCTTAATATTGCCTAATTGTCTCGCACCTTTGCCATGTCATGCATCATACATGCATCATGCCCGATCTTTTGCCGTAGTATTAAATAGTGCATCCGCTGTTTCTTCTAGTGCTTTAGTTCTTCACGGATTAGGCCGATGTGTTGATGCGAGAGTCGACCCGATCTTTGGATGAAACTTCGGCAATGTTTATCAGGCGAGCATTCTCCCCCTTTCTACCTATTTTACATTTCTAGTTTTTACTTCCTCCTGTTGATCTATTACTATCTGTGTTGCGATGCTATAGATTCCGTACCCCGTTATACTTCCTTGCAGCCCTTATATTGCCATGGACACATCCTATTACCTGTTGTTTGGTAGATAGTCGGCCTTGCGAGTCGTAGTTGCTTGCGCAGGTGATGCGTCGCACCGTCGATCTTCCACAGCTGTTGGAGTAATGCCTCATGCTTAATGTTGGAGATGATCATGGCTTTAATTACAGTTTAATAACTAAAATTAAAAGTAGGTAAATAATATAGAGGCACAGGTAGGCAAAAGTTGTTATTTGGTTTTTAACCGTCCACTTGTGTCCCGTAGGACCCCGAGTACTTGATACCTGTTCTTTGAATATTTGCACTATCCACATGTGGGACCATGAATCACCTTAACCCTAGCTTGAGTCATATTTAATTTCTGGGGGCCACAAATTAGTTTGGGCTTTATTTCTATCATGTACTTATGCCATGCTTTACTGCTTTATTTACTATTGCGCGTGGAGCACCTATACTGTTTAGGTAAGTGGAATGTTTCTGCGGTATCGACAAGCCCAATCACACTTTCGGGTTCCCAGTCATTTACAACCATTGACACAAACCTCTGGGTCCATCTCGGAACCGGCCAACTTTGTCGCGGGTTGCTTAGTGGGTGGCCCCCTAAAATAAAATATGAATCTTGCGAATGTTCTGTCGTGATGCCTCGTTGGGTTTTCATTTGGTTTATTTCCGAGGTTGATCATGCGTGTGTTGCTATTTGTGCCCCCCTGCAGGGTAAAACTTTCTGAAAGCTGTGTCCGCGGTTATGGACGACTTGGAGCATAGTATCTCGATCATAGACAACTATAACTAAAGTAGTGCTATAAATTTGACTTTATAATGACTAGTAATCAGCTTCACTACAACGGACTTGCTATATAAAAGTACCAACAACTGCTGGATTTGGGTTCTCACCTGTTACAATTGTATCTGACTAGTAAGTATCCCAACTACAACGGAATGGTTAACTAAAAGTGCCCAGTGCTTATTACATCAGGATGACTCATGCTATCTATATCTGACTAGTAATTGCCGCAACTATAATGGAATGGATAAAACTTCCATTTGTGTGAGTTTCCTCGGTACAACTTCCTCGTTTGGTATCGAGGGGGAATTCCAGGATGGGTATGCTTGGTGATAGTTTTAGGTTGGATCCGAATAGGTCTTTCTTATCCCTATCTGATAGATGCTAGTTGTATTGAGTCTCTATAGGTTGTTTAGTGCATGCTGCGTTGCCGCTTCAGTCCACCATACCTATGTAGGCAAGGACTGCCGAATTTTAGTCTCGCCGTGTACTGGCCTCAGTACTGACCGCTCTCTTTTTCCTTTGCCCTTTGTTGGGACCCCTTTTGCTTAAGCAGGTTTTGAGATCGACGTCGTTAGCAGGGTTACCCTTCCGGCTTGGCCTGGGCAGGGTTATGGACGCCATTGGTTATTCTTCAGGGCTCTTAGCTCAATTTGCATCTTGTCCATAGTCAGACGATGTATTCTTTTAAAGGTGATTTGGATCTTTGTATTGTATATCTGTATTCTTGACTCTTTGAGTCATTGTTATATATATCTGTTCTGTGGGTTCTATCATGGACTATTGTGTAATGGTATTACTTCATTTTCCACACGCACGAAAGTGCCTGGTGGACACCTTTGAATCATTTCTATGCGGGTTTGGCGAGAATCGCTGAAACTTGTATAGGGCCGATCCGAGGGTGTTACAGACAACATCTTTTGTCCTGCCAGCCTGTTGCAGCGGGGCCTCAAGGGAACTACTGGCAATTAAGGTACTCCTTTTAATAGAGCACCGGAGCAAAGCATTAACACTCTGTGAACACATGTGACCCTCACATCACAGCCATCCCCTCCGGCTGTCCCAATTTTTGTCACTTCTGGGCCTTTGGATCCGGACAATGATATGTGTACACAACTTGCAGATAAGATCAGAAACAATACTATCATCATGAATCAATAATAAGTTCAGATGTGAGATCATGGCACTCGAGCCCTAGTGACAAGCATTAAGCACAACAAGTTGCAACAAAGTCAAATAGCACTAATAGAGATACTAGGCACCATGCCCTAACAATCTTATTCGATTACATGCTAGAACTCATCCAATCCCTACCATCCCCATAGCCTACAGCGGGGGATTACTCACTCATGGATGAAAGAAACATGGATGGTTCATAGAGAGGCGTTGGTGATGATGATGGTGATGATCCTATCCAAATTCCCTGTCCCGACAGGGTGCCAGAACGGAGTTTCTAGTTCCGAATAGCGGTTTCTGGTGGTGGCGGTGCGGCGGAACTCTTTCTAAAAAACGTCGAACCCTCCTGAGTTTTTAGGTCAAGAGGCAACTTATAGGCGAAGAGGGAGGCCGAGGGGGTGCCTGAGGCGACCACACCCCCTCCAGGCGCGACCAGGCCTGGCCCGCGCGGCTGGGGGGTTTGGACCCCCCCAGGGCCCCAATCCATCTCGTATTCTGGCTCCATGAGTCTTCTGGTGAAATAGGATTTTTTGCATATTTTCCAGGATTTTTCCTGATAGTTGATTTTCTGCACAAAAACTAGACACCAAGGTAATTCTGCTGAAAACAACGTCAGTCCATGTTAGTTGTATCCAAATCACACAAGTTTAGAGGAGAAACATTAGCAAAAGTGTTCAAGAAAGTAGATACGTTTTGGGCGTATCAATCCTTAATCTTGGCGGTATCGACAACAATTCCTCCTCCCGACACAATATTACCTAGGAATCCTACTTCCTTTAACCAGAACTCATATTTGCTAAACTTGGCATACAACTGATACTCTCTAAGGGTTTCAAGGATGGTCCTCAGGTGTAGCTCATGGCCCTCTTCTAATTTGTAATAGATCAGAATGTCGTCGATAAAAACAACGACAAACTTATCCAAGAATTTCATAAAAATCTTATTCATGAGGTTCATGAAATAAGCGGGGGCATTGGTTAATCCAAAACACATGACAGTGTACTCATACAATCCATATATGGTGGTGAAGGCAGTCTTTGTAATATCCGTTGCGTGAATCTTGAGTTGATGATAACCAGTTCTAAGATCAATATTAGAAAACACTTTGGCACCCGTCAACTGGTCAAACAGATATTCTACATTCATAAGTGGGTACTTGTTCTTAATGGTGACATCATTCAGCTTCCGATAATCTGTGCACAAATGGTTACCTCCATCTTTCGTATCCACAAACAAAACGGGTGATCTCCATGGCGACGCACTTGGTTGAACCAGACATGTCTCCATCATAGTATCCAGTTGCTTCTTTACTCCACTAATTCAGACGGGTTCATACTATAAGGTCTCTGAGCTATGGGTCCAGTTCCAGGGATTAGTTCAATGAAAACTCGATATCCCGATCTGGGGGCATACCGGGCAATTCATCTGGGAATACGTCGGGATATTCACAGACTACTCTGACTTGGTCAATGGTTGGTTGGTCTAGACTCTTGTTTCACTTGAATTGACGGGGCAAAGTCTCAGATACATGCTCTACTGATACTCCAGTGGTACTAGTCATGGTTATGGCTTTCTTGGCACAGTCGATTAATCCTTTATGTTTCGACATCCAATCCATTCCTAGTACTACTTCCAAACCTTAGGTTCCGAGTACTATTAGATTAGCATAAAAATCTATTCCATGGATTCTGATAGGTACGGCCTTCCAAATTTGTCTAGCTTTGGTGGTTGAACCAGGTATTTGAACTATCATAACATGCTTCAATTTTGTTGGTTGAGTCTTACTAGTGCATGCAAATTCTTCTGTAACAAACGAGTGTGATGCTTCAGAATCAAACAACACTCTTGCAAGTACTGAGTTAACAGAAAACATACCCAGCACGACATCTGGCGCTTCCTGGGCTTCTTCAGCATTCATGTGAAACAGACGGCCGTTGCGGTTGAGCGAATTCCCTGGGGAAAATCTCCTTCCGGGCTGAACACGGCGTTGCTGCTGAGCTGGTGCATTCACATTGGTGGCTGCTGCCAGCTTCTTGATCACTCGTTGGAGTAGTGACCCCTGACTCCGCATTCAAAACAAGTAATAAGAGACTTGTCTTTTCCTGCAACAGGCATGGCATTGCTTCCAGTCCTTGGGGCAGTATTGTTGTTGTTGGGGTTGTTGTTGTTGTTTGACATGGGCGGTGCACGGTTGAAATTGTTGGAGTTGCCGAGGTTGTTGTTGTGGCTTTCTCCGGGCCTTGGGTTTCCTCCTACACGGTTGGGATAGTTCGGACGGGACATAGGGGGTCTATTGTTTCTCGGGGCATATCCAGAAGACGAGTTGGGGCGATACTTCGGGGTATGGTGGGATCCTGGCTGATGCATCATTCGACGCTTGCGGTTCCCATTGCAGAATCCACTAAGGCTTCAAGGTCAGCGAAGGGAATGTTGACCAGTAATGTCTACATATCATCATGCAGACCATTCAAGAATCTCTCCTTCTTGGCTTCAGTACTAATCTCATCAGGGGCATACCTAGACAGAGACAGAAATCTTTCACGGTACTCTACCACAGTCATCCTTCCCTGCTTCAGCTCCTTGAATTCATCCCTCATCCACAGAATCAAACCTGGTGGCACATGGGTTCGGATGAACTTGAGTTTGAATTCATCCCAAGTCATCATCTGTCCTCCATTCATGGTGTGAATGCTATTCCACCAAGCTCTTGCATCACCTGCCAGATAATGGGTGGCAAACAGTACTTTCTCATTGGCTTCCACTCCTATGATTTCTAAGTTGTTCTCCATGGTCTGCAACCAGTCATCAGCATCTAATGGCTCTTCAGACTTACTAAATATTGGGGGATTGGTGTTTTGAAAGTTCTTGAGCTTGGATCCATGGTTGTCCTGGTTTCCATGGCCTTGATTATTATTGGCCATCTGAGCTATCTGATGAAGGGTGGCTAAATTAGCTTGACGTTTAGCTCTTCCAGCTTCACGGTCACCAACCAACATTTGCAAGATTTGCAGCATTGGGTCCTGAGATGAGCTTCTCCCTCCACGAGGCATCTGAAGTTTGAGATAGATCATGATACAAGAGGGAAATTTCTAAGGTTCATGTATTTGTGTTTGAAAAGCTTTTAAACTTTGGGTTTCTCTGGTTTTGCCAACTAGCAACATTCTTTTCATTCATTCATTCATAGAACCCAATACAAACACACACCACACTAAGGTAACATATGGCATTAGGAACCTTTCTGTGAAGCTACGATACAGTGGGACCGGATACAACTCACACGTACGATAGTTCTCAAGTGCTACTACTCATCAGAACCGGTGGCTTCGTCATCATCAATGAAGGCGGAATCATCATCATCAGTGTCGAAGTCCATGTCTTGGTCCTCCAGGTAGTCATCATCATCGCCGAGGTAGGAGTAGGGATCTCCACGGATATCTTCACCTTCGTTCTCCCTCTCCTCAAGATGCATTTCCCGCTCATGGATGGTCTCTCCAAGTCTGACTCTTTGTGACAAAGGAGGGCAATGATGCGATCCTTCTTATCACGCAGACGGCGAAGTGACTTGCACTCCTTCACTAGGTGGCGAGGGTCTGGTCCTTCTTGACTGCAATGGCATAGTTGTGGTTGGCGTAGGCATGAGCATTGTCCAAGTCCTTCTTCCTGTCATACAGCATGAAGTCGAGATGATCCACCTGATGCTTCAGCTCTGGATGGCCTGGTACCTCCAATCGATGTCCCATAGCATCACGCATTGCGTAGTACTCAAAGAGAGTGCCCTTGATCTGGTCGATGCTTTGCCCACACAGACGGGTAAGAGCCTCCTGCATAGCCCTGGCGAGTCTGTCTAGCTAGTTGTTCTCCCTCAAGCTAAATTGGATCCCCTCTGAGGTGGATGCCTCCATCTTCCCTCTGAGATTGGCAATGATCAGCCATTGTAGTTCTCCTCCTTGTTTATCATTGAGCTGTGCTCCGAAGAACTCGGGGTGTGGGCGCTCAAGAAGTTCCAAGAGTTGGCTTAAATCACGCTCGAAGATGAGATCTCCTCCGTTGCCCAACTGGTAGAACTTGCTATACTTGACTTCCATCTATAAGAATATAGGATGAGTAAGTTAGTGAGGTGATCAAGTGTGTCAAATTTTATGTAGGATTCCAAGAATTTTTGAGGACCATGAATTTTCTTGAAAGAATCTAAGTGATAAGAAGGAGAATAGTTTTTCATAAATACTCAAATTTTTTCCGTTTTGAAACTAAGTTTTTGATTCAAGCGTCCATTCTAACTAGGGTCTCCTATGGTCAGGATGGCTCTGATACCAACTTGTTAACACCCGGATTTTTAATCCCAGATGCCTATTATGCCATACATCACACTCCCAGGATTACCATTTTTGCGAGACATAACATGTTGGTACAATAGTTCATCATTCATTCCAAACCAAAATAAAGGTCTTACAAATAAAGGATCTCATGATCCAGTCTTAATATAATCAACACAGCGGAATATATAATAATGGTAGCACGGTCTAAGCTCCATCTTCAGGGTCACAGGCAATGCTGACAATGGGAGATGATCCTAGTTGTCATAGACTTCCTACTGTCCATCATACTGGTAGTCCTCCTCATAGTCTGGCCACGGGAATAGCCAGGGACAAAGCCATGAGTACTCTTTAAGTACTCGCAAACTATCACTAACAAGTAAAGTAGTTCGAGTAGGAATCCTAAGCTCTAGGTTTATTTGAAAAAAGCCAGATTAATCTCTAACTGAGTTTAGAAGTAAAGAAAACTAGTTTAATGTTTTACAACACCTATGTGGGAACTTAGTTTTCATGTTCACAACCATGTTGTGGTCAAGTCAAAGTCATAGTTCATTTCACAGGTCATTTTAAAAATATCTAACGACAGAACAACATGGCCATTCCAACTGTCCATGACCGCGAATGTGGCTATTCGAATAGTTTGACACTCTGCAGAGGTGGTACACTTTCACCACAACATTCGATACATCTGTCAGGAACAATCCTGAATCATCATACTTAGTATGCAGATAATCAATCCTAACCTTTCAATTACACACCCTAGTATAGGCACCTCCCCTATGAGTTTGGCCTCCCAACCATGACCATCTGTCATCTTGGGAACTGCACAGGTGGACATTCATCATGAGGTAGCCTCAGCTCAAACATCTTCAGCAAGGGAACCCATACTAAGATATATATACTTCTAGTCAAGCCCTACCCAAATTCGGGTATTGTGGTTGTATGGTAGAATTGGAATGGTATCGCATCTGAACCCAACCATCAGCTTTTATAAAGGGCTAAGGCTCATGCCTCAATATTTTCATCATCAAATCATCTTGTGTTCATAACACATGTCAAAACATTTCAATAGAATGAATCTTCATTCCAAGGTTTTCATAATCATTTTCACCAAGAATTCCCATCTAAAGTGATGAACTTTTATGCTTAGCACTAGCCACTAAAGTTGAGGGTAATCACTAGTGACGGTGCTAATCAAGTGTGACTATCCAAATCTAGTATGATGCCTTAGTATGACATCTAGTTCTAACTACTTAGGCCTAGTTTTATGCTCTTTATGCTATCTATACTATCTTTCCAAAACTCACAAAGCACTAACTAAAATTAATAAATAACTTTGGTAAAAATAAAAGAATAAAGCTTGCAAGTAAAACTGGGATTTGGTATAATCAAGGTTGCATAAACAAAGCATGCCTAATGCATCTTGCATAGGTTATCTATCTTGCACAGTTAAGAAATTTGCAAGTGTTAGCTTGCATAGGTAACATGCAAGTGGTAGCTTGCTAGGATGGCTTGCCTTGATTGGTGTAGTGGTTGAAGTTTTCTTCTTCGTAGTACTCCTCCTCGTAGCCTTGGTTGGTACTAGCGTCTATAAATAAATATGAAGTACACAATTACCAAACAATACTTAACTACTTCTATTTGGCACACAGAGGTTCACACTAGATGATCTAGCATCATCACAATAATCACATAAAATAAAGACCTAGTCTTATTTATTTTATTTTAGAAAAGTAATTTCTACTCATTGAAAACTACTTAAGATTTAATATTATCCAATTAAAATATGGGATCATGTTGACACATGTCATCACCACATATTCTAATACTTGGGAATGTTATTTTAAAGTGGTGGTCATATTTTATAAAGTTTAAAATTACTATTTTAAATAATTAAAGTGACTAGAAATTCCTATATAGCATTCTTTTAGTAGTAGGCCAAGATCACTAAATGTAAACCTAAATATTTTTACATATTCAGAAAGATCTTGTCAAATGTGATTTTTGAGAGTTGGAATCAACTCAAAAGCATTTATGGTTTATTTTTTAAAAATGTTTGAATGTGAAAAAGTCTTTGTCTTGTTATTTTTACTATAGGTGATCTATCATTTCAAATGGTTTGAATCCAACGGGCTTGGATTGATAATTTCAGTACCTTTCTAGAAAAATTGGAATCATGCAATTTGGTTCAGTACATATCCTTGAATTGATTTTTGAATCTACTGACAGAACTAGGGTTTTAAATAAAATGGAAAATATCTATTTGAATCTCTAGGCTGAGCGCGGGAATGATACTAGGCCGGCCCAGCTGCACAGCATGCGCGCAATGGGCTGCTGACAGGCGGGTGCAGGCGTCAGCGGCTCTATCCAAACGAAGCGGTATGTTTCAATCTGGGTCGTGCGATTTGTCAACACCCGAATTTTTAATCCTAGATGCCTATTATGCCATACATCGCAATCCTTGGATTAACATTTTTGCGAGACATAACAGAATTGGATACCACAGTACATCATACATTACAAACCATACATAAGGTATTATACAAATAAGGATCTCATGATCCAGTTCTTAATACAACTTCAAGCAGCGGAATACGTAATAATAACGGTAGCATAGGCGAAGCTCCATCTTCGGGGTCACGGGCAATACTGACGATGGGAGATGATCCTAGTTATCATAACCTTCCTGGGTTCCATCCTCCAGGTACTCCTCTTCATAGTCTGGCCACGAGAATAGCCAGGGACAAAGCCATGAGTACTCTTTAAGTACTCGCAAACTAATACTAACAAGTGCATGGTTTTTTTGATAATAGGACACTAGGCTCTAGGGTTGTTTTGCAAAAGCCAGATTTATTTCTACTAAGTTCAGAAGTAAGAGAGCTAGTTGAAGTTTATAACACCTAAGTGGGAACTTGTATTTCATATCACAACCCTATTGTGGTCAAGTCAAATTCTCAATTCATTTCACAAGTCATTTTGAAAACATCTGACGGGGGAACAATATGGCCACTCCAACTGTCCATAACCACGGACGCGGCTATTCGGATAGTTTGACACTCTGCAGAGATTGTGCACTTTCACCACAACATTCGATACATCCGTCAGGAGCAAATCCCGAATTCACCATACTCAGTATCTGGATAATCAATCCTAACCTTTCAATTACACGCCCTAGTATAAGCACCTCTCCTGTGAGTTTGGCCTCCCAACCATGACCAACTGTCATCTTGGGTACTACACAGGTGGACAATCTTCACAAGGTAGCCTCAGCTCAGACCTTGGTCGTGAGGGAACTAATACTAAGGTATATAAGTTTCCAGTCAAGCCCTACCCAATCTTCGAGTATTATGGTTGTACGGTAACATTGGAATGGTATCGCATCCAGACAACCATCAGTTTTATAAAGGGCTAAGACTCATGCCTCAACATTTTCTTCACCAAAATCATCGGGTGTTAACACATGTCAAAACATCTCAATAGAATGATCCATCATTCTAAGGTTTTCATAACCATTTTCACCAAGTATTCCCATCTAAAGTTGATCAAGTTTTATACTTAGCACTAGCATCTACAAGTGGGGGTGAGTACTAATGAGGGGTAGTAAACAAGTGGAGTTTTACTAAGTTCAATCTCATGCCTTAGAAGGACATCAAGATTTTCTAGCTTAGGCCAAATTTTATGCTCTTTATGCAACCTTCAATTATATTTCTAGAATCTACACGCTACTTAAGTACACTCTAAGTTAAAGCTTTGATAAAGAAACAAAGGTAGAAAGCTTGCAAGTAAAACTAGGATTGGGTATCAAGTGGGTATGATCACATATGCTTAAGGCATATAGTGGGCATGGTAACAAGTAAGGGTTTGTTTGCATCAGTAGAGTAGCTTTCAAGTGTTAGCTTGCACATTCAACTAGTAGCATTAGGCTTGCCTTGTGCAGAGCAGTGGTTGAAGTTCTCCTCGGCTTCTTCTTCGTAGTATCCTCCTTCCTCCTCGTATCCTTGGTCGGTACTAGCGTCTATAAATAAATACGATGTACACAATCACCAAACAATACTTAACTACTTGCAATCATCACACAAAAGGGTCCTATTGATGATCTAGAATCATCACTAACATTACAAGATTAAAGCTTGGTTTAATTCCTTTTATTTTTAGAAAAGTAATTTCTACTCATTGAAAAACTACTTAAGAGTTAATATTCTCCAAACCAAACATGGTATCAAGTTGACACATGTCATCACCACATATTTTAGTCCATGGGAATGTGATTTAAAGTGGTGTCACAATTTAATAAGGTTTTATCCTTTTATTTTAATTAAATAAGTGACTAGAAATGCCTATGTAGCATTCTTTTATTACTTGGACATTATTTCTGTAAGTAAACCTATATATTTTTGTATATTCTGAAAGGTATAGTTAAATGTGATTTTTGAGAGTTGGAATCAACTCGAAAGCTATTATGGTTTAAATTTGAAAAATGTTTGAATGCAGAAAAGCTTCTGCCTTGTTATTTTTACCAAGGATGATCTACAGATCCAAATGTCTTGAATCCAACGGGCTTGGATTCAGCGTTCCCAGACCTTTCTAAAAAAAATTGGTTTCATTCAATTTGGTTCACTGAATCGACCTGGGTTGATTTTTGAAACTGGGTGCAGAAGTGTGTTTGAAATAAAATGGAAAAGGTTAAATTCAAATGACTAGGCTGCGCGGGAAGCGATACTGGGCCGGACTGCTAAGCACAGCGCTTATGGTTAAGTTGGTGTCCCCACGCGTCAGTGAGACGAGGGGGTGCGAAGCGGTATAGGGCTATGTAAGCCGTGGGATCTGGTTCTAATCTAACGGTTGAGGGTCATCGTCGACGTTGGGCAATGCCGGCGAGACAGAAACCTAACACGGCAGGTGGGATTCGCTGGGGGATCACCAGGGCTCAGGCGAGGGTCGGCGAGGTGGGCGAACGATGAAGTCGATGACGGCAAACCTCCTGGTACCGGCAGCTTCTCCTGGGGCAGCTCCAATCGCTGGCCCCCTTCTTCTCCAGCAGCGGCAGGCTCCGGTGAAATTCCGGCGAAGTGTTGCGTGCCTTGCTCCGGGAACAAGGTGGAACGATCAGTGAAGAGAGGGGAGTGAGATGGTGTGCTCAATTCGGCTGGGGTGGCCTCTATTTATAGTGGCGAGAGGGAACCGACGGGCGCAAGCTGGGCTTGTCGTGGTCGACGGCACAGAAGGCTAGCGGCGTGGGCGACGATAGGGGGCGGTGCGGTGCTCCCTGGCGATGCTCAACGACATGGTGGCGAGGAGTGGGGCGGCGTGGTTTGGTCGGAACGCGGCGGTGCTCTGCGCGTGCCCGACGGAGGTTTTTAATGCGCACAGCGTGCATGGTCCGCGCGGCGGCGAACGAGCGTGTCTACGGGGTTGCTGGGACGGTGGTGATCACGTATGCACGCGGCGAAGGCGGCGTGCGGTCTATGGGCGTCGGTCGAGCGTGGCGCACGCGGCGCGCTCTCGGCATGGTTGCTGGCGAGCTTGGCATGGTCCGTGCGTGTGGTCCAGGGGTTGGCAAGGTTCGAGCGCTGGACAGGGAGTGGCGGTGGGGTGTTGGCTTGCTCCCAGACATGTTGGCTAGGCTTGGTTTTCCTCCTAGCTTGCTATCGACATGTGGGTGGCAAGGGTGCACTCGGCCTGCTCACCATTGATGGCATTGCCAAGCTTATAGTGATGCTAGAGGTTTGCAATTGAGCTAGATGATCTACTAAAGCCTAGTTGTAACCAGAGAGGGAACACGTTAGGCTCCAATCACTGCTCACAATAGTGTTTGGATTTTGTTTGATTTGAATCTGCAAGGTGTTTGATGAAATGGCCGCAAGAATTCAAGTTTTGAATTTTGAAAAGATTTTTGGTGGGTGTGCTAGGTTGGTGCTGGTGAGTCTGCAGATACTTGGGTTTTGAAAGTTGAGCTTGTTTGAGTGGTTTTTGAAAAAGTGGGACCTTCCCATATGATAAAGATTCAATTTTGAACTGTCCTTTAAACCATGCATTTGAATGTTTCTAGATGGTCACAAAGTGGGCCTTGCTACTTTGTTATGAGTACAATCAAGGGGTGCAAAGATCCAAACAAGTTTCTGTTAAGTTCTGAAAGTTTGGGACAGCCAAAGTAGGCATGGGAGTTAAATTGGTCAAAATGACCATTCACTCATTTTGTTTGTTTTTGATTTACTTGTCTTTGGGAAAAGTTTGGGAAAGGTTTAGATGATGTTTAATTCACCTAAGAATCCATTTACAAGCAAAGAAAAACACACAAACAAGGTGGTTCAAAAGAATTCAAAATTAAATGCACTCACATGCATGCTTTCATATTTTTATTTAGAAAAGTTTTTGTTAACCCTAAATTTGATGATTAGAGTTTGATGATCCAAGTTTAGTATTTTTGGGATGTTACAAACCTTCCCCCCTTAAACAAAATCTCGTCCCGAGATTTGAAAAAGGACGAAAAAGATTACCTAGGATTTGAAGAGATCGGGAAACTCCGTCCTGATGTGATCTTCGCGCTCCCAGGTAGCTTCCTCTTCCGTGTGGTTGCTCCACTGAATCTTGAGAAACTTGATACTTCGGGTTCGGGTAGTTCTGAAGGCTTCTTCCAAAATACGGATGGGTACTTCGGGATAGGTCAGGTCATCGTTGATCTCTATGGTTTGATGATCGATATTCTTGAACACTTCGGTCTTCTCTGGGACTTCGAGACACTTGCGAAGTAATGAGATATGGAACACATTGTGCACCGCTGACATCTCTTCGGGCAGTTCCAATTGATATGACACTTCTCCTCGATGGTTCAGGATCTTGAAGGGTCCGATATATCTGGGGGCTAACTTTCCTGTGAGTTGGAAACGCTGCATTCCCTTCAATGGTGACACCTTCAGATAAACAAAATCTCCTATGTTGAAGGCGAGGTCTCGACGTCTCTTGTCGGCGTAACTCTTTTGTCTGGACTGGGCTGTCTTGAGGTGCTCACGAATCTTGTGAACCTTCTCTTCTGCTTCTCGTAGGATGTTGGGTCCGAAAATATGACTCTCTCCTACTTCCGACCAGTTCAAAGGGGTACAACACTTCCTTCCATACATGAATTCAAATGGGGCCATTTGCAAACTAGCTTGATAACTGTTGTTGTATGAAAATTCTGCAAACGGCAGACAGTCTTCCCACTTAGATCCATATTCTAACACACAGGCTCTCAGCATATCTTCGAGTATTTGATTTACTCGCTCCGTTTGTCCATCGGTCTGAGGGTGATAAGCGGTGCTGAAATCTAGGCGGGTTCCTAAACCTTCTTGGACTTTCTTCCAAAATCTTGAGGTAAAGTGAGTTCCTCGATCCGATACGATGTTCTTGGGGACTCCGTGCAAACTAACTATCCTAGCGATGTATAACTCCGCTAGCTTCAAACTCTGATATGTGGTCTTGACGGGTAAGAAATGGGCGACTTTGGACAATCGGTCCACTATGACCCAGATAGAGTCATTTCCCCTACTAGAAGTAGGCAATCCGGTGATAAAGTCCATTCCAATGGAATCCCATTTCCATTCCGGAATCTGCAATGGTTGCAACAATCCAGCGGGTCTTTGATGTCCTGCCTTGACTCGCTGACATATATCACACTTGGCGATATAGCTTCCGATTTCTCTCTTAATCTTATGCCACCAAAATTGCTCTTTCAAATCTTGATACATCTTAGTTCCTCCGGGGTGGATAGAATAAAGAGTATCATGATCTTCCTTCAAAATCACTTCTTTCAACTCAGAATCTGCTGGTACACAAAGGCGTCCTTTGTACCACAGAACTCCTTCTTCGTCTTCGGTGAATCCGGGTACCTTGCCTGTATCGATACGACGCTTGATTCCGTCTATACTAGCATTTCCCTTCTGCGCCTCTTTTATCTGACTGATCAAAGTGGACTAGAGTTCTATGCTAGCCAAAAATCCTTCACTTACTAATTCTATTCGAAAATCTTCCATCTCTTTGTGCAAGCTTGGTTGCTCCTTCAAAATCATAGAGTTCAAGCGGCATGGCAATCTGCTAAGGGCATCTGCTACCACATTGGCTTTACCAGGGTGATAGTGAATGTCCAGATAGTAATCCTTGATTAGCTCAATCCATCTTATCTGTCTCATATTCAGCTCCTTCTGAGTGAATATATACTTCAGGCTCTTGTGATCCGAATAAATCTCACAACGGTTTCCCATCAGGTAATGCCTCCATGTCTTCAGGGCAAGAACTACGGCTGCGAGTTCGAGATCATGGGTTGGGTAATTTTGGTCATGTTGCTTCAGTTGTCGAGATAGATAAGATATAACTTTGCCTTCTTCCATTAGCACACATCCGAGGCCGATCTTGGATGCATCGCAATACACGTCGAAGGTCTTCGTGATATCCGGCATGATTAAGATTGGGGCTGAAATCAATCTCCTCTTGATTTCTTGAAAACTCGCTTCACATTTGTCGGTCCATTCAAACTTCTTGTCCTTCTTCAGCAATTGGGTCATGGGTCTGGCGATACTCGAGAATCCTTCTAGAACTTGCGGTAATATCCCGCCAATCCGAGAAATGCACGAACTTGGGTTTGAGTGGTTGGGGCTTGCCAATCTTCTACATCTTTCACCTTTGCGGGGTCAACGGCAATTCCTCCGGTTGATAGAATGTGACCGAGGAATCCTACCTCCTGTAACCAGAATTCACATTTGCTAAACTTGGCATACAACTGATGCTCTCTAAGGGTTCCAAGAATGGTCCTTAGGTGTAGCTCATGTTCTTTTTCTGATTTGGAATAAATCAGAATGCCATCGATGAAAACAACGACAAACTTATCCAGGAAGTCCATAAAAATCTTATTCATGAGGTTCATGAAATAAGCGGGGGCATTCGTTAATCCAAAAGACATGATTGTATACTCGTACAATCCATATCTGGTGGTAAAGGCAGTCTTGGGAATATCCTCTGCACGAATTTTGAGTTGATGATAACCAGTTCTAAGATCAATCTTAGAAAACACTTTGGCACCGATCAACTGATCAAACAAATCTTCTATCTTGGGAAAGGGGTATTTGTTCTTGATGGTGACATCATTCAATTTCCGATAATCCGTACACAAATGGTTACCTCCATCCTTCTTGTCCACAAACAAGACAGGTGACCTCCATGGTGACGCACTTGGTTGAATCAATCCAATTTCCAACATGGCATCTAGTTGCTTCTTCAGTTCTTCTAGTTCCGACGGGTTCATACTATATGGTCTCTAGGCTATGGGTCCAGTTCCGGGGATTAGTTCGATGATAAACTCGATATCCCGATCTGGGGGCATACCGGGCAAAACATCTGGAAATACATCGGGGTATTCACAGACTATCCGGACTTGGTCAATGGTAGGTTGGGCTATACTCTTGTTGCACTTGAATTGACGAGGTAAGGTTTTAGATATATGCTCGACTGATATTCCGGCTGTACTGGTCATGGTTATGGCTTTCTTGGCACAGTCAATCAATCCTTTATGCTTGGACATCCAATCCATTCCTAGTACTACTTCCAAACCTTTAGTACTATCAGGTTAGCATAAAAATCTATGCCATGGATTCGGATAGGGACGACTTTGCAAATTTGCCTAGCCTTGGTGGTTGATCCAGGAATTTGAACAATCATAACATGCTTCAGTTTGGTTGGTTGAATTTTACTAGTGCATGCAAATTCTTCGGTGACAAATGAGTGCGATGCACCAGAATCAAACAACACTCTTGCAAGTACTGAATTAACAGAAAACATACCCAGCACGATGGCTGGCGCTTCCTAAGCTTCTTCAGCATGCATGAGAAAAAGACGGCCATTGCGGTTGAGTGAATTCCCTGGGGAAAACCTTCTTCCGGGCTGAACACGACGCTGCTGCTGAGCTGGGGCATTTGTATTGGAGGTTGTGGCATTCTTCTTGTTGGGGCACTCGTTGTAGTAGTGACCCTTATTTCCACAGTCATAACTTGTTACCTGCGACTTGTCCTTTGCTGCTACAGGCACAACATTGCTTCCAGTCCTCGGGGCAGTGTTGGTGTTGGTGGCAGTATTGTTGTTGTTGAACTTGGGTGGGGTACGGTTGAAATTGCTAGAGTTTCCGGGGTTGTTGTGATTTCCTCCGGGTCTAGGGTTTCCACGGTTGGGATAGGTCGGACGGTTCATCGTGGGTCTGTTTGTTCTTGGGGCAAATCCTGGAGATGGGTTAGGGAAATACTTTGGGGTCTGATGGGTTCCTGGCTGATGCATCATGCGACTCTTTCGGTTCTCATTGACTTGGTTGATCTTTCCTTCCATCTGGATAGCAGAGTCGACAAGGGCTTCAATATCGGCAAAGGGGATATTGACTAACACTGTCTGCATCTCATCGTGCAGACCATTTAGGAATCTTTCTTTCTTCTTGGCTTCGGTGTCAATCTCATCCGGGGCATACCTAGCTAATGACAGGAATTTCTCACGGTATTCCACTACAGTCATCCTTCCTTGCTTCAGTTCTCTGAACTCATCTCTCATCCTCTTGATCAAATCCGGTGGCACATGGGTTCTGCTAAACTTGACCTTGAATTCCTCCCAGGTCATCATCTGGCCTCCGGTCATTGCGCGAACACTGTTCCACCATGCCCTGGCATCTCCGGCTAGATAGTGGGTGGCGAACGGAACTTTCTCGTTCGCTTCCACTCCGGCGACTTCCAGGTTATTTTCCATGGTTTGCAGCCAATCATCGGCGTCTAGGGGTTCTTCTGACTTAGTGAAAACAGGTGGATTGGTATTTTGGAAATTCTTGAGCTTAGATCCATGGTTGTCCTGATTTCCGTGGCCTTGATTGTTGTGGGCAAGCTGAGCTATCTGTTGCAGAGTGGCTAGGTTGGGTTGACGTTCCGCTCTTTCAGCTTTGCGGTCAGAAACCAACATTTGCAAGATCTGCAACATCGGGTCCGGGGATGAACCACTTCCTCCGCGTGGCATCTGAAGATTGAGATAGATCATGAGAAAAGAGGGAAATTTCTAAGATTCGGGGACTTTGAAAAGTTTTTAAAGTTTGACTCAGATTTTCTAGCAACTTGCTTTTCATTCATTCATAGCACACGATACAAACACACACCACAACAAAGGAAAACAGATGTTTTTAAGAACCATTCTGGAAACTACGATACAGTGGGACCGAATACTACTCACTACGCTAGTGCTCAAGTGCTACTACTCCTTGGAATCGGTGGCTTCATCATCTTCATCATCATCGATGAAGGCGAAATCATCCTCATCGGTGAAGAAATCCATAGCCTGATCCTCCAGAAAATCATCATCATCGCTGGGATAGGAGTAGGAGTCACCACGAAGATCCTCTCCAGCATTCTCCCTTTCTTCCAACTTCATGTCTCTCTCGTGGATGGTCTCCTCTAAAGATGAGATACGGTGGCGAAGACGGGCAATGATGCGCTCCTTCTTGTCGAGCTGACGGCAGCGAGACTTGCGATCCTTTACTAGCATGGCGATGGTTTGATCCTTCGTCTTGATGATGGCAGACTTGTGGTTGGAGTAGTCATGGAAGTTATCCAACTCCTATTGACGAGCGTACATCATGAAGCTAAGGTGGTCCAATTGAGTCTTCAGCTCAGGGTGGTATGCGGCTTCCAGTGGTTGTCCATTAGCATCACGCCTTGGGCAAAACTCGAAGCGGGTGCCCTTGATCTGGTTGATACTCTACCCACACAGACGGGAAAGAGCTTCCTGCATGGCCCTGGCAAGTCCATCGAGCCAGTTGTTCTCTCTTAAGGTAAACTGAATTCCCTCAGCAGTGGGAGGTTCAATCTTTCCTCTGAGACTTGCAACAATTAGCCACTGCAGATCTTCTCCTCCTTGATCATTGAGCTGAGCTCCGAAGAACTCAGGGTGCGGACGCTCCAGAAGTTCCGAAAGCTGGTCCAAATCCCTCTCAAAGATAAGGTCTCCTCCATTCCCCAACTGGTAAAACTTGTTGTACTTCACGTCCATCTATAAGAATATAGGATGAGTAAGTTAGTAGAGTGATCAAGTGTGTCAAGTTTTATGTATTTTGCAAGAGTCTTTTTGAGGAACATGAATTTTCATGAAAGAATCAAAGTGATAAGAATGGGAATAAGTTTTTGCAAATATTTGCTTTCTTTGGTTTTAAAACTAAGTTTTTGGATTCAAACGTCTAGTCTAACTAGGGTCTCCTGTGGTTAGGATGGCTCTGATACCAACTTGTCAACACCCGGATTTTTAATCCTAGATGCCTGTTATGCCATACATCGCAATCCCAGGATTACCATTTTTGCGAGACATAACAAAATTGGATACCACAGTACATCATCCATTACAAACCATACATAAGGTCTTACACAAATAAGGATCTCATGATCCAGTTCTTAATACAACTTCAAGCAGCGGAATACGTAATAATGACGATAGAATAGGAGAAGCTCCATCTTCGGGGTCAGAGACAATGCTGACGATGGGAGATGATCCTAGTTGTCGTAACCTTCCTGGGTTCCATCCTCCAGGTACTCCTCTTCATAGTCTGGCCACGGGAATAGCCAGGGACAAAGCCATGAGTACTCTTTAAGTACTCGCAAACTAATACTAACAAGTGCAGGGGTTTTTTGATAATAGGACACTAGGCTCTAGGGTTGTTTTGCAAAAGCCAGATTTATTTCTACTAAGTTCAGAAGTAAGAGAGCTAGTTGAAGTTTATAACACCTAAGTGGGAACTTGTATTTCATATCACAACCCTGTTATGGTCAAGTCAAATTCTCAATTAATTTCACAAGTCATTTTGAAAACATCTGACGGGGGAACAGTATGGCCACTCCAACTGTCCATAACCACGGACGCGGCTATTCGAATAGTTTGACACTCTGCAGAGATTGTACACTTTCACCACAACATTCGATACATCCGTCAGGAGCAAATCCTGAATTCACCATACTCAGTATGCGGATAATCAATCCTAACCTTTCAATTACACGGCCTAGTATAAGCACCTCTCCTATGAGTTTGGCCTCCCAACCATGACCAACTGTCATCTTGGGTACTACACAGGTGGACAATCTTCACAAGGTAGCCTCAGCTCTGACCTTGGCCGTGAGGGAACTAATACTAAGGTATATAAGTTTCCAGTCAAGCCCTACCCAATCTTCGGGTATTGTGGTTGTACGGTAAAAATTGGAATGGTATCGCATCTAGACAACCATCAGTTTTATAAAGGGATAAGGCTAATGCCTCAACATTTTCATCACCAAAATCATCGGGTGTTAACACATGTCAAAACATCTCAGTAGAATGATCCATCATTCTAAGGTTTTCGTAACCATTTTCACCAAGTATTCCCATCTGAAAGGATACGGATGTCGCCTAGAGGGGGGGTTAATAGGCGATTAAAACTTTTCCTAGAGTGGCTCAACAAAGGCAGAATAAAGCTAGCGTTTTACTTTGTCAAGCACAACCTAGAACAACTAGGGTTCACCTATGTGCACCAACAACTTATGCTAAGCAATACAAGCAACAAAGTGATAGCAAGGTATAGATTACTTCAAGCACGAAAGCTATCACAATGTAAAGTGCATAAGTAAAAGCTCGGGTATAGAGATAACCGAGGCACGCGGGGACGATGATATTTTACCGAGTTCCTCCCAACATGGAGTACGTCTCGTTTGGAGAGGGGGTGGTATCAAACCACCAACGCCACAAAAGTCCTCCCTTATTCTCCGGTGAATCTCACCCCAATGGGATCGATTCATGCTTCCACTATCGGTGCACTTGTCGGTGGCAACCGGGACCTCTCACAAGGTTGGGGCACTTATCCACAACTTGATTGGAGGCTCCCAACAAATGCCACAAAAGGCCACAACAAATGCCACCAAGGCCACAATGCCACCAAGGCCACAAAACCGTCTAGGGTTTCAAGAACCCAAGAGGGACAAGCTCCAATGAGCAATTCAAACCAAATCCTCCGAGAAGAACTCAAACCGATGCACCAAATGCAAATGGCAAGAACACCACAAAAGTGCTCAAATACCTCACTCTCAAGTTCCAACAAAGCTACTAAAGCTATTGGGGGAACAAGAGAGGAGGAATCAAAGAGAGACACAAAATCCCCCTAAATCTAGATCCCCAAAGATGCACTCACAAAGAGATGAATCGGTTAGGTCAAAACGTGGGTCTAGATCTCCTCTCTTTTCCACTCAAATATGGGCAAGAATCATCGGAGGGAAAAGATTAGGCAAGCTTCAAGATCTAGAGAAAGTGTGGACAAAGTTTATCCTAATAGATAAGAGAGAAGCAAACTAAACTGAAAAAGGACAAAGGCTTTAATAGGGACTCCAAAAATCTGTCTGTTGGGGCTACTTTTCGGACCGGTCCGGTACTACCGGATTTTACCGGTAGTACCGCACAAGTCCTAGGCCGAGCAAAGAAATCAAGGCAGGAAATCGAGAAGGGTTAGCAAGTGGGGCAGAGCATGCAGCAGCGATGCAGAGCAGCAGCAGAGCATGCAGCAGCGATGCAGAGCATGCGGAACAGCAGTAGCTACGCGCGCGCATGCTAGTGGGGCCAAGCAAGCTTGCGCGTAGCAGCAGTATCACATGCAGCTGGTCAATTGCGCGCGCGCGGCCAGATGCGATCAGCGGGAGCAGCTTGGCAGCAAATCAGAGCAGCAGCAGCGGTGAGGGCCAGCGTGCGGGCGGGCAACAGGCAGGCGCGGGCGCATCTGGGCACGCAAGCAGCGGCGACCGGCTGGGCCCAGCGGGACAGAAAGCGAGCAGGCGTAGCGGCAGCGGCAGAGTCAACACGAGCGCAGAAAACAGGGCAGCGAACTGGGCGAGAGCTAGATCTGGATCTGGGAAAGAAACTGGACCGACCGGTACTACCGGCCCACCCGGGCGGTACTACCGGGCCGGTTGGTAGTACCGGATTTAGGTACCTAGCGAGGCAGAAAGAAAACGGGCCGTTTTGTCCCGGGCCGGTACTACCGCTCGGCCGAGAAAATAGACTAATAGGTAAATATTCAAACGGCAATAACTTTTGACTGGAAGCTCCGATTGACCCGTTTCAAATTGCATTGGATAGAGGACGACAAGGGCTTCCCAATTAAAAGTGGAAATATTGATTATCACCGAGTGAGAAAGTATCAAGTATAATAATGTGAAATACCTCACTTGGTGAGAAACCGAAAAAGCCACATAAATCAACAAGATACAAACGGAAGATCCGATTTTGATGAACAAGAGCTTGTTATGGAGATTACGACAAGCTCTATATCCTCACATGGATAAGACCAAATAACAACCAAATACAATGATGCAAGTATGCAAAGATTTGAGCTCTCTCCGAACGATGTGACCGAATTACTCATACGAGAGCCCCTCTTGATAGTACGGTTATATATCCTAAATCCGGTCTCACACACATAAAGTGAGACCGGCAAAAGGGAAAAACTATCAAGATTATACCTATTCCTTGAGCATTCCACTTGAGCTCGATGTAGACGGTCTTGCCCTTCTCAAGATGGAACGCCTTTCTTAATTCCTCATCATCGACCTCGCATATTGAGCTTGCCCAACATATTTTCTTTGCATTTCATCAACCTTGAAGCCAACACATGCTCCAAGCGATGCCAATGGACAAATTCTACAAGTATAACTTAATACACACATTAGTCCATAAAGATTATCATTAATTACCAAAACCACACATGGGGGCCCAACAGATTCTTTCAATCTCCCCATTTTGGTAATTGATGACAATCCCTTTAAGAGCGTTTATATAAGGAATATTAATGAATATAATGGTAATACCAATATCAAATACTACAAAAGTATGTGATATTGTTACCACCACCATATATAGAGCAAACTCCCCCACAATCTATGCATGTGTGATGAACTTGAATTTCATTGCATATATTGTCAATCATTATCATTGGTGGAGTTTCCTCTATATATACCATATGCTAAGCAACAACAAAGATGCAAGAGCATGAGAGGCAAATGCACAAGAACAACCTCAATGCATAAACCAACTTCCCTTAAACCCTCTAAAACTTCTCCCCCATTGGCATCGATTGCCGAAATGGGTGACAAGTTCTAGAAGGCAAATATAGTAATAATTCCTCCGAAGGTGTGCTTTCGCACATATCCAATGACGAATACTTGGGAGGGAGTAGAACTATATCGATGACCCGAAGGTTGCCAAAATAAAGTCAAATGATGTAGGAAACTACAAGGTCCGACAAACCAATTTGAAAACAACAAATGAGTCCAACTGGAAACTACAAGATATTATGATATGAGCAAAAGGGTGTTTTAAATAACACATAGAGAAGCTCCCCAAGATTTGTGCACAATTTAAAATAAATGCATTGGAATACATAATGCACAAATATGGAATCCTTCCTCCCCCATAAGCATTTAAAACTCAATAAATGAGAAAGAAGACAAATGAGCATTATTAAATGAATTAGATGAGCTCCCCAAAAATAATGCACCAATTATGATAATTATATTTGGGAACAAGGTGCATAATCATGGAATCCTCACTCATCCAAATACATTTAACAATACAAGGCATGAGAGAACAAGTATGAGTGCCCGAAGATGCAAACAAGAGGAACAAGCACTCATAGGCAAATAAATTTGGAAGCCACCGAAAAATCCAAAGGAATAAAAGGTGGTATCCAAGGAATAAAATTAAACTAAAATTATCTTCTCATATGTGCATATGTCTCTAATTGGAAAACATCACAAAGACATATGCCAACGAAGAAATATGCACACATAAAGAAGATTATACAAGAAAGCACATGAAAGGCAAAAATGAAGTCATAACATATATCAATAAGATTTTAGCTTCAAAGCATGGCCAAAGGCTCACATATATCTTATTGTACATTAATGAGCTTCAAACACCAACACACTACATATATTACAACTATCACCAAGGGAAAAGGAGAAAGTTGGAATATATGGAGAAAGGCAACAAGTATCATAAGATAGAATAGACTAGCAAAAATCTCACTATTGCATATGAGAGAAGTTGATGAAATGATAGGCAATAAAATTGCTAGATTGACATATTTGGGATTGTCATATGCATGATTTTGTATAGTCCCAATTATATGCACTCATCTCAACTTAAACACATATACAATAGAGAGTCCTCTTAAAACCATGGCTAGAACTACAACAATTACAAATACATTAATTCATGCTAGAAGGCAACCGACAAACGGTTGGAATCAAGATATGTGAGCATGAGAAAGAGATACTTGTTACCGAGATATAATTGGTAGGATGTAGAGGATATGAATTCGTTGATCATCCTATAGCTTGCCTCAAATTTTCTTCTAAGCATCACTTCTTCAAAATTGAGAGACAAGCGTCCAATATATCTCCAATGTACCTAAAACACAATTAAGTACAAAATGGTCCCCAAACTTATTGGGTCCAAAGTAGTTAGAGAAACTACAATACATAGGAGAGACTCCACATAATTATGTGAACATTGATATGAAATTGAATTTCATGCACAACTTAGCCGATGGGAATTGGTGGAGTTTCCCCTATATATTGGATCAAAGAAAGCAAGCATGCCATAATATAATCATATAGTAAATATGCATGCATAGAGCTTTCAAGAACCAAAAAGGAGATACAATTTGAACAAAACATCAAGTAAATCGAGATTGCACACACAAGAGTGTGACATGAAAAACGATGTCCAAATTGTATCAAAGAACCAATTCAACACATGAAAGATCACAAGTTCAACAAATGAACTAGGCTAAAACCAAAAGGAGCAAAAGATAGATAGAAATAAAAATGCTCAAGGATTTATCTCATTCTAAAATGGTCAAATCATGAAACAAGGAATGAGACAAAACCAACTCCCAACAAAAAGCAAGGTTCCAACAAGAAACCAAACTCACACAAATGGGATCATCACTACTACCTTCATCAAATAAAACACAAGAGGATACCAATCAAATAAGAAGATCCAAAGAGTAGCAAGGAATACATGGGAGCACACAAAACATTTACTTGGCCAAAGATAGGACAATATTAAGCAAAGGCCAAAGTGAATATGATCAAAAAATTCTACCATAAATTACTCATTGTCCAAGGACAAGAAAATTGGGAATAATTTTCCCAAGGTAGCTTGCATAGATATCCAAGATCATAGTCACAACAAGAAGCATATAACTAAATAAAAGAATTGAGCATGATACTTCAAACAAGATTCTTGGTAGCTTCCAATAGTCACACAATCACTAGTGATTAGAGTAACTTGAAGCAAATGGTTTCCATGATGATATAGAGATCTAAATATGAGGAAACAAATACCAAGAAACACTCTCATATACAAGATCCAAAATATGATCAACAACAACATTCAAGCAAATTGGAACTTGTATGAGCAAATGTGTCACATAGGCGCTAGATAATTATCAATATCAATTCTAAGTGACACAACCTCGAATATTCACATTTTCTAGGATTGTAATATGCACTAAGCATATGACTCCCCCATAATGTGATACTACCATAAAACCAACGCGAGGCAAAAGGATACAAATAGAGATAATTAATGGACATTATAAACTTAAATTTCTCATGAGACTTGTACCACATAGAGACTTGACAATAATCCAATATAAACACTAGGTGGTATTCCTCATGTACACACAATTTTAGGATTGTGGAATTCCCAAGCATAACACTCCCCCAAAATGGGATAATCCATTAATCTCTCACAAGAGCCAAATAAGATATCAAATATAATCAATTAAGGCTCCAATACAAGAAACACACATACATGGTGTGCCACCTAATCATACACAAATATGCTTGATACCTCAAGATAATTAAGTGGAAACACAACATGTACGAAAGCATGGAAGGTACAAAACCAACACATGCACAAGGGGGTGAGTAACTTTCAATGAAATGAGTTAAGCATATGTTACCGCAAGGAGGAACATTGGAAATATAATAGGAGCAATATAATCCACATGACTTGGTTTGACAAAAATAATAATGAAGATCCCTTAATTCTTCATGATGTAGCCAAGTCTCCAATGTCCTCCAATACACACCTATTGATCAAGTTTTGGCTTATTGGTCCCCAGCCAAGTTGGATCCTAAGAAGTTAGTCAAAATAGGCTTGGCAACCAAAATGGTTCTTTTCTTGACACCACATTGAGCACCAACAAATTTGGCAAACACATTGCCAACCTTATCCTTACGAAGTGAATAAGCATCATCAATCAAGATAGGATGGGATGAGGAGATACCAATAGTGCATGAGGAAGAAATGTGCCCCTTCTCGCGGCATATGTAGCAAGTTCTACTCTTGCCATCTTTCTTTTCGGATGAAGAAACAACTTGAGGAAGAGCTTGAGTCTTTTTGGGAGGAGGCTCATCTCTAACAATATGTAGAGCTTGAGGCCGCTTACCTTGTCGCTTCTTGCCAAGGGACTTCTTCTTTAATGGGCAATGTTTGACATGATGCCCTTCTTCCTTGCACTTGAAGCAAACAATGTTGGCCGGATTCTTGACTTGATCTAGGCCATTCTTCTTGTTATCCTTGCCCACTCTTGTCATTGGGGGATTTTTGCACACTCAAGATTTTGTTGAGTGCGGCCTTCCCTTGATGACCCTTTTTCAAGTCATTTCTCAAAGAAGTGACTTGAGCCTTGAGCTCTTTTATTTCCTCTACATGGTTAGTTTCAACAAAAGTACTAGAGGAAGTAGATGCTACATTGTTAGAGCAACAAGGCACGGAATGTAATTCATCAAGAGATATAGCATGGTTGTGAGAGGATGAATTACAAGGACTAGCACATGGCAATATAACATATGGAGTAGATATAGTGCTAATGTCCACATGAGGCCCACTAGATGTTACCTTTGACATGATAGCCTCATGAGCTAACTTTAGCCTACCATGGGAGACTAGAAGATCCTCATGCGAGCTCGAGAGCTTAACATGACTTTCTTCTAATTTCCCATAGATGCTAGTTAGCAAAGCAAGTTGAGCCTTTAGCTCAACATTCTCCTTCAAAATAGATGCTTCACAAGAAATAGAGTTAGTAGCACAAGCATCATTATTATTAGCAAGAGGTGAGGGCAACTTGTCAAGCTCTTTTAAATATGAAGCTTTAAGTTGCTCATGTGACTCGGTGAGTTTGATGAGCTCCCTCTTGACGACCCGAGAGCCATTTTCGAGGTGCTTAAAATCCTCAACAAGTTTAGCATAAGCAACTTCAAGATCATCATTTTTAATCTTGAAGGAGTTAGCCACCGCAAGTTCTCTATCATGGTATTCCTTTACTCTAGATAATTCTAGAGTAAAAGTCTCCTCAAGAGATTCTTTGGTGGTTTGTTCTTGTTCAAAGGAGTCCTTTACTTGAGCAAGTTCATTAGCATACTCACGCTCAAGCGCAAACTTTTCATCAATTATGTTTTCTTGCTCCTCAATAAGATCATTGCCTTCTATAGCATAATTCAAGATTTCAAGAAGGTTGGAGGAAGCAATTTTATTTTTGTAGAGAGCACTATAGACAACCTTTCCCATTTTCTTAATAGAGGTAATATCATACTTACCTCGATAATCATCATTATCATTCTCAACCTCATCATCATGAGATACAATGGGATTCAAAATAGGTTACCTTTGTTCCCTTAGCCATAAGGCACATGTGAGAACCGGAGGAAGGTGATGATGAGATTGCACTTGTAGCTCTCTTCAAGACCTTGTCTTGGCCCATAGAATCTTCATTTTCCTCTACATGGTTAGCAACACAAGCACTAGAGGAAATAGAAGCATTTTGATCATGGCAACAAGACAACATGAGCATATCATCATGAGATTTGTTCAAGTCATTTCAACATGATACGCAAGGACTATTAACACAAGCATGTGAGGAATTTTGAGTGCTAGAAGTGTTAAGGTCCAAAGATAGATCATTGCAACTAGATAGATATGAGGGATTACAAATAGTGAACACGCTATCCATATTGCAATTTCTATCACCACTCACCATATCATTACCTTGTGAAAAATCACATGTTGGTGAAGTGGTAAACGATGAGAACTCATCTCGACCGGAAGTGGAAGCAACACAATCATCCTCAATAATGTTGGACTTGCTATATTTATCTTGAAGCTTGGTCCATATCTCACGAGCGCTTGAATAAGGCATGATAGACGAAAGAACTACATTGCTCACAACATGCAAAATAATTTTAGTAGCTAGAGCATCTATATGAGAGTTCAACTTCTCTTCTAAAGATTCGTTTTGGGTATCCATAGGAGAAGAGAAACCCACATATAGATAGCCCTTGATAATTGGGTGAATTTTCCGAAATAAATTAAGCATGCGAATTTTCCAAACATCATAATTTGTGCCATCGAATGTGAGCGTGTCCTTGTGCACTAATCCCCTAGCCGACATCTTTACTCTCAAGGCGGTGAAGCCTAAAATGAGAGACCGGGCTCTGATACCAATTGAAAGGATACGGATGTCGCCTAGAGGGGGGTGAATAGGCGATTAAAACTTTTCCTAGAGTGGCTCAACAAAGGCGGAATAAAACTAGCGTTTTACTTTGTCAAGCACAACCTAGAACAACTAGGGTTCACTTATGTGCACCAACAACTTATGCTAAGCAATACAAGCAACAAAGTGATAGCAAGGTATAGATTACTTCAAGCACGAAGGCTATCACAATGTAAAGTGCATAAGTAAAAGCTCGGGTATAGAGATAACCGAGGCACGCGGGGACGATGATATTTTACCGAGTTCCTCCCAACATGGAGTACGTCTTGTTTGGAGAGGGGGTGGTATCAAACCACCAACACCACAAAAGTCCTCCCTTATTCTCCGGTGAATCTCACCCCAATGGGATCGATTCACGCTTCCACTATCGGTACACTTGTCGGTGGCAACCGGGACCTCTCACAAGGTTGGGGCACTTATCCACAACTTGATTGGAGGCTCCCAACAAATGCCACAAAAGGCCACAACAAATGCCACCAAGGCCACAATGCCACCAAGGCCACAAAACCGTCTAGGGTTCCAAGAACCCAAGAGGGACAAGCTTCAATGAGCAATTCAAACCAAATCCTCCGAGGAGAACTCAAACCGATGCACCAAATGCAAATGGCAAGAACACCACAAAAGTGCTCAAATCCCTCACTTTCAAGTTCTAACAAAGCTACTAAAGCTATTGGGGGAACAAGAGAGGAGGAATCAAAGAGAGACACAAAATCCCCCTAAATCTAGATCCCCAAAGATGCACTCACAAAGAGATGAATTGGTTAGGTCAAAACGTGGGTCTAGATCTCCTCTCTTTTCCACTCAAATATGGGCAAGGATCATCGGAGGGAAAAGATTAGGCAAGCTTCAAGATCTAGAGCAAGTGTGGACAAATTTTAGCCTAATAGATAAGAGAGAAGCAAACTAAATTGAAAAAGGGCAAAGGCTTAAATAGGGTCTCCAAAAATCTGGCCGTTGGGGCTATTTTTCGGACCGGTCCGGAAGTACCGCACAAGTCCCAGGCCGAGCAAAGAAATCAAGTCAATGAAATCGAGAAGGGCTAGCAAGTGGGGCAGAGCATGCAGCAGCGATGCAGAGCAGCAGCAGAGCATGCGCAGCAGCTGTAGCTACGCGCGCGCATGCTAGTGGGGCCAAGCAAGCTTGCACGCAGCAGCAGTATCGCATGCAGCTGGTCAACTGCACGCGCGCGCAGCCAGATGCAATCAGCGGGAGCAGCTTGGCAGCAAATCAGAGCAGCAGCAGCGGTGAGGGCCAGCGTGCGGGCGGGCAACAGGCAGGCGCGGGCGCATCTGGGCGCGCAAGCAGCGGCGACCGGCTGGGCCCAGCGGGACAGCAAGCGAGCAGGCGTAGCGGCAGCGGCAGAGTCAATATGAGCGCAGAAAACGCGGCAGACGAACTGGGCGAGAGCTAGATCTGGATGTGGGAAAGAAACTGGGCCGACCGGTACTACCGGCCCACCCGGGCGGTACTACCGAGCCGGCTGGTAGTACCGGATTTAGGTACCTAGCGAGGCAGAAAGAAAACGGGTCATTTTTAGACCTAGGCGGTAGTACCGGTCCGGTACTACCGCTCGGCCCAGAAAACAGACTGACAGGCAAATATTCAAACGCAATAACTTTTGACTGGAAGCTCCGATTGACCCGTTTCAAATTGCGTTGGATAGAGGACGACAAGGGCTTCCCAATTAAAAGTGGAAATATTGATTATAACCAAGTGAGAAAGTATCAACTAGAATAATGTGAAATACCTCACTTGGTGAGAAACCGAAAAAGCCGCATAAATCAAAATCGCAACAAGATACAAACGGAAGATCCAATTTTGATGAACAAGAGCTTGTTATGGAGATTACCACAAGCTCTATATCCTCACATGGATAATACCAAATAACAACCAAATACGATGATGCAAGTATGCAAAGGTTTAAGCTCTCTCCGAACGATGTGACCGAATTACTCATACGAGAGCCCCTCTTGATAGTACGGTTATAGATCCTAAACCCGGTCTCACACACATAATGTGAGACCAGCAAAAGGGAAAACCTATCAAGATTATACCTTTGCCTTGAGCATTCCACTTGAGCTCGATGTAGACGGTCTTGCCCTTCTCAAGATGGAACGCATTTCTTAATTCCTCATCATCGACCTTGCATATTGAGCTTGTCCAACATATCTTCTTTGCATTTCATCAACCTTGAAGCCAACACATGCACCAAGCGATGCCAATGGACAAATTCTACAAGTATAACTTAATACACACATTAGTCCATAAATATTGTCATTAATTACCAAAACCACACATGGGGGCCCAACAGGTTCTTTCACCATCTAAAGTTGATCAAGTTTTATACTTAGCACTAGCATCTACAAGTGGGGGTGAGTACTAATGAGGGGTAGTAAACAAGTGAAGTTTTACTAAGTTCAATCTCATGCCTTAGAAGGACATCAAGATTTTCTAGCTTAGGCCAAATTTTATGCTCTTTATGCAACCTTCAATTATCTTTCTAGAATCTACAAGCTACTTAAGTTAAAGCTTTGATAAAGAAACAAAGGTATAAAGCTTGTAAGTAAAACTAGGATTGGGTATCAAGTGGGTATGATCACATATGCTTAAGGCATATAATGGGCATGGTAACAAGTAAGGGTTTGTTTGCATCAGTAGAGTAGCTTGCAAGTGTTATATTGCACATTCAACTAGTAGCATTAGGCTTGCCTTGTGCAGAGCAGTGGTTGAAGTTCTCCTCGGCTTCTTCTTCGTAGTATCCTCCTTCCTCCTCGTATCCTTGGTCGGTACTACCGTCTATAAATAAATACGATGTACATAATCACCAAACAATACTTAACTACTTGCAATCATCACACAAAAGGGTCCTATTGATGATCTAGCATCATCACCAACATTACAAGATTAAAGCTTGGTTTAATTCCTTTTATTTTTAGAAAAGTAATTTCTACTCATTGAAAAACTACTTAAGAGTTAATATTCTCCAAACCAGACACGGGATCATGTTGACACATGTCATCACCACATATTTTAGTCCATGGGAATGTGATTTAAAGTGGTGTCACAATTTAATAAGGTTTTACCCTTTTATTTTAATTAAATAAGTGACTAGAAATGCCTATGTAGCATTCTTTTATTACTTGGACATTATTTCTATAAGTAAACCTATATATTTTTATATATTCTTAAAGGTATGGTTAAATGTGATTTTTGAGAGTTGGAATCAACTCAAAATCTATTATGGTTTAAATTTGAAAAATGTTTGAATGCAGAAAAGCTTCTGCCTTGTTATATTTACCAAGGATGATCTACAGATCCAAATAACTTGAATCCAACGGGCTTGGATTCAGCATTCCCAGACCTTTCTAACAAAATTGGTTTCATTCAATTTGGTTGACTGAATCGACCTGGGTTGATTTTTTAAACTGGGTGCAGAAGTGTGTTTGAAATAAAATGGAAAAGGTTAAATTCAAATGACTAGGCTGCGCGGGAAGCGATACTGGGCCGGCCTGCTAAGCACAGCGCTTAAGCGGGCTGGTTAAGTTGTTGTCCCCACGCGTCAGTGAGACGAGGGGGTGCGAAGCAGTATGGTGCGATGTGAGCCGTGGGATCTGGTTCTAATCTAACGGTTGAGGGTCATCGTCGACGTTGGGCAATGCCAGCGAGACAGAAACCTAACGCGGCAGGTGGGGGTCGTTGGGGGCTCACCGGGGCTCAGGCGAGGGTCGGTGAGGCGGGCAAACGATGAAGTCGACGACGGCGAACCTCCTGGTACCGGCAGCTTCTCCTGGGGCGGCTCCAATCGCTGGCCCCCTTCTTCTCCAGCAGCGGCAGGCTCCGGTGAAATTCCGGCGAAGTGCTGCGCGCCTTGCTCCGGGAACGGGTGGAACGATCAGTGAAGAGAGGGGAGTGAGATGGTGTTCTCAATTCGGCTGGGGGTGGCCTCTATTTATAGTGGCGAGAGGGAACCGACGGGCGCAAGCTGGGCTCATCATGGTCGACGACTTAGAAGTCTAGAAGCGTGGGCGATGATAGGGGACGGTGCGGTGCTCCCTGGCGATGCTCAATGACATGGTGGCGAGGCGTGGGGCAGTGTGGTTTGGTCAGAACGCGGCGGTGCTCTGCGCGTGCCCGACGGAGGTTTTTAATGCGCACAGCGTGCATGGTCCGCACGGCGGCGAACGAGCGTGTCTGCAGGGTTGCTGGGACAGTGGTGATCACGTATGCACGCGGCGAAGGCGGCGCGCGGTCTGTGGGCGTCGGTCGAGCGTGGTGCACGCGGAACGCTCTCGGCATGGTTGCTGGCGAACTTGGCATGGTCCGTGCGTGTGGTACTGGGGTTAGCAAGGTTCGAGCGCTGGACAGGGAGTGGCGGTGGGGTGTTGGCTTGCTCCCAGACATGTTGGCTAGGCTTGGTTTTCCTCCTAGCTTGCTGTCGACATGTGGGTGGCAAGGGTGCACTCGGCCTGCTCACCATTGATGGCATTGCCAAGCTTACAGTGATGCTAGAGGTTTGCAATTGAGCTAGATGATCTATAAAAGCCTAGTTGTAACCAGAGAGGGAATAAGTTAGGCTCCAATCACTGCTCACAATAGTGTTTGGATTTTGTTTGATTTGAATCTGCAAGGTGTTTGATGAAATGGCTGCAAGAATTCAAGTTCTGAATTTTGAAAAGATTTTTGGTGGGTGTGCTAGGTTGGTGCTGGTGAGTCTGCAGATACTTGGGTTTTGAAAGTTGAGCTTGTTTGAGTGGTTTTTGAAAAAGTGGGATCTTCCCGTATGATAAAGATTCAATTTTGAACTGTCCTTTAAACCATGCATTTGAATGTTTCTGGATGATCACAAAGTGGGCCTTGATACTTTTTTATGAGTACAATCAAGGGGTGCAAAGATCCAAACAAGTTTCTGTTAAGTTCTGAAAGTTTGGGACAACCAAAGTAGGCATGGGAGTTAAATTGGTCAGAATGACCATTCACTCATTTTATTTGTTTTTGATTTATTTGTCTTTGGGAAAAGTTTGGGAAAGGTTTAGATGATGTTTAATTCACCTAAGAATCCATTTACATGCAAAGAAAAACACACAAACAAGGTGGTTCAAAAGAATTCAAAATGAAATGCATACTCACATGCATGCTTTCATATTTTTATTTAGAAAAGTTTTTGTTAACCCTAAATTTGATGATTAGAGTTTGATGATACAAGTTTAGTGATTTTGGGATGTTACACGATTAGACTAGGATCTATGGCTGTGGTGTGTCATCTCCGTCGAACAGCTCCGACGAGACCGAACCCTAACGGCGATGGTGGGGGTACGCGATGGCTTACCAGGGCTCCATCTATGGTCGACGATGGGGGAGAACAACATTGTCGACGATGGTGGTTCGAACGATGGTCGTGGCAGCTCATGGGGTGGCTCCAATCAACAGCTCCTCTCCTCCTCTACAGCGGCGGACTCCGGTGAAATTCTTGCGGGCTGATACGTCGGAAACATATCCATAATTTTTGATGTTCCATGCTTGTTTAGTATCTACTTTGCTTTGCTTTGTCTAGATTTTGAGGTGTTTTTATATCTTTTCTGGAATTAATCTATTAAGAAGTTGCCACAGTGCCATTGCCTGTTTTCTTCTGTTTTTGGTTCCAGAAAGGCAGAAAATCAATATTCTTAGAATTGGACGGGACAAAAGCCAAAGTCAATATTTTACCGTGGATAACACAAAGCCAGAAGACGAGACGGAGGGGCGCCACAGGGCGGCCAAACCCCCCTAGGCGCGGGTGGGCCCAGCCCGCGCCTGGGCAGGGTGTGGCCCCTGCCTCTCCTCTTCGCCTATAAGAAGCTCCCGATGTAGAAACCCTAGGCACCCGATCAAAACTCCATGAAACCTTCTGTAGCCGCCGCCACCATCGTCCCTAGATTGGGGAATCTGAAATTCTTCCCGGCACCCTACCGGAGGGGAGATCATCCCGGAGGCCTTCTTCTCTGGTATGAAGCGTGAGTAGTTCCTCCTTGGAGTACGGGTCCATGTATTATCTAGATGGTTGTATCTCCTCCATGTGCATAGATCTTGTGAGCTTCATTTATGATGAAGATCTAATCTATTTGCAATCATGCATGTTGTGTTTGCGGGGATCCGATGGATATTGAGATTACTATGTCATATTGATTAATGTTTTTGTCTATTTGATACTATCATGTCTGTGTTATTTGTGATCTTGCATGCTCTCCATTTTTAGTAGCTATCTTCGCCAAGTAGTTGCTAGTGACTCCAAGAGGGAGTATTTATGCTCGATAGTGGGTTCATGCCTCTAGTTTCCAAGGAAAGTGACAGAAATCTCTTCGGTTGTAGATGTGCTGCTGCCACTAGGGACAAAACAACGGTCTCTTGTTCATGGAACAAGTGGATTGTTTAACTTACACACTTTGCTTAAAGCAGTTGTCTGTTGCTTGCAACTTAATACTGGAGGGGGTTTGGATGATAACCTGAAGGTGGACTTCTAGTCATAGATGCAGTTGGATGGCGGTCTATGTATATTGTTGTATTGCCCAATCGAATCTCATAGGATCTTTTTGTCTAGTATTGCATTGTTATTCCTTGCTCAGTTCCTGTCAATTGCCCTGTTGTAATTTGTTTACCCTTCATGCCATGTTGTTTATCTAAGGAGAGCACCTCTAGTGAACTATGGACCCCGGTCCACCCTTTACCATTGATACATCTTCCACTATTTACTTGCTGCAAACCATTCATCACCTTCCACACCATACAGTTAATCCTTTGTTACAGCAAACCGGTGATCTTGACAACCTCACTGATTCGTTGGGGCAAAGTCTTGAGTTTGTGTTGTGCAGGTTTCCATGTTGCTTGCAACACCTTTGAGACATTTTCTTCCTCCTTCTGGTTCGATAACCTCAGTCTCTACTGAGGAAAACTTGCTGTTGTGCTTATCACACCTTGCTCTTGGGGTTTCCAATGAAGCGTCCCACGTCAACACTAGGTGCACGCATCAAAGATTTCTGGCGCTGTTGCTGAGGAGGCTAAGGACGTCTTCACAAGGGGAGTCCTCCTAAACCTTTCTCTTTACTTTGTTTTTAATTTGCTTAGTTTCTTTTGCTTGGTTTTGTTTGCCTCTTTTTATCAAAAACTCAAAAAAAATAGTTTAGTTTGTTTTGCTTTCTCTTATCAAAAATACAAAAAAAATTAGTTCCTACCCTAGTTGCTACCATGTCTAGTTTTTGTCCTATCTCTCTGGCACCTATGGAAGAGATCTTTGCTTCCAATTAAAAAGGTGAAGAGAGTTTCAAAGAAGCTTGGTCTAGAATCTCTGCTTTGCAAAGGGAAACTGAGCCTAAGATGAGTCTTATCTTGGTTATCAATAGTTTCTGCCACGGTATTGCTCTTTATTATAGATATGCTTTAGATGCTGTGGCTGGGAGAGATATTTTTCAATGTACTAAGGATGAAGCTTTTGATGCCATAAAGAAACTGATTATAATTTATAATACACCTGGCAAGTCTGATTCCTCTTTCATAAATATTTTTTCTAGCACTAGTAGAAAAAGGGTCTTCGGTTCGGTCCAGAGTCTAACACTAGTCCCGATTTGTTACGGGACGGGACTAGTATGAGCAATAGTCCCGGTTCGTGTCGTTTTTGGTGGCTAGGAGCCCGAGGAAACTCTAGTTCCAGGTCGTTTCGGACCTTTAGTCCCGGGTCGTGATACGGCCCGGGACTAAAGGGATGCGGGTCGCTGCAGGAAAAACTTAAAATGGCTATAACTTTTGCGTACGATGTTGAAAAAAATGTACAACCTATCAAAATATGCGGAAACAAATTGTGAGTTCGATTTCAATGGCCTTAGGCCGTTTAGGATTATTTTAGATTTTTAAAATTCGAAAAGGAAAAAAGTTATTTAAAAATTTAATTTTTTGCAATTTTATTTATTCCATATTTGGATTCCTCACATTTTTGTGATAATTATGGATATATGATTTGTCAAATTTCGATTTACAGATTTAAAGATATTATTTATGCCATATTAAATGAATAAATGGTAAAAAATGAATAAAATGTTATTTTATTTAGTTTTTTACTTTCATTGGATTAAAATATTATTATTACTTATTTATTATTGTTTACTAAAATAGTTATTTGTAATTTCAAAAAATAAAGATGTATGACATATTGATATGGTAGTGTTGATAACAAGGTATAAATGGGCTTCGCGCAAGGATATCCTGATGGAACAAAGAAGTTAAGCGTGCTGAGGGTGGAGTAGTGCTAGGATGGGTGACCGACTGAGAAGTTTGACCACAAGTGTAATTTTGACCTAAGATTAAATATACTTAGTGCTAAAAATGTTCCAAGTAAGAGGATTACAAGTCAAACAATTCAAAAATTCAAGAAAAAAATAGAAAACAAAATTCGAAAAATAAATTAAAAAAAATGAAAAAAAATCTTTAGTCCAGGGCCGTATTACAACCCGGGACTAAAGGTCCTTCGTGCCCCACTGCAAAAAGGTCATGCAAAAACATCCAAGTGATGGCCTCTAGTCCTGGGTTGTAACAAACCGGGACTAGAGATAGGGGCCTTTAGTCCAGATTTCGCAGTCCCGTGTGCAAAACCGGGACTAAAGGCCCTTACAAACCGAGACTATATGCCCTTTTTCCACTAGTGTAGGTTGAACACTCTTGAGTCCAGTACTGCTGCTTTGAATAGTTGTTATCACGCACTTAGGGAGTACCATAATTATGTTCCAATGAATTCTGAGCCTTCAAAGTGGTTTCCCACAATCAAAGTCACTATAAATAGTGCAACTTTTGATGCTTGTTGTGATATCATGTCTGAATTTTGCCTTATTCCTAAAGATATTTATGAGTCTTTGAGTCTTTGGGGGCTTTCTAAAGGAGGAGAGGAAATCTCTATTACTAATAATGCCACTTTATTACCCATTGGAATAGCTGAAGGTGTGTTTACAAAAATCTCAGGAAAAATGGTGTCTACTGATTATCTTGTTATTGAATGTGTAGGCAAAGGACAGATCACACTTGAAAGATCCCTACTGAAACACCTTGGAGCAATAATACATGTGCGAAAGGGCATTATGCATTTTGCTCCTCCAATAAGCAATCATATTTTCCCTAAAGATAAGAAGAAAGGTAAGAAAGGAAAGAACAAGAGAGTTGCTTCCTCATTTGAAAATACTTGATTTCTTGCTTCTTGTGTCTAACTTAAAGGCTTTAAAGAAAAGTACTTGTTGGGAGATAACACACGAATTTCCTTGAGTCTTAGAAGTTATACTTCAGTAATGACCTCTCCTTATCCTTTTTGTTTGCTTTTTGTGCCAAGAATGACCTATAATAAGAGGGAAGTAAGATTTGGGGAGTTGCTGTCCCAAAACAGATTTCTGTCCTCCACCATAAAAATTCGTGAGGAGTATCTGTAAGTCGGTTTGAGCTAAAATTTTACGAATACATTAGTATATTATCTATCTTCCGTTAGTTCAACACTTTTTTATTTGAGTGACAGAAGATTTTCGAAAAAATCGATTTCTACCTGCTGGTCTGTTTTGACAGATTTATGCCATTATTTGCATTTGTTTCTTATTGATTCCTTTTTTTAGTTCTCTTTTGGGGAATTGAGATTTTTGAAGGAGTTGCTATAGTAGCCTGTGTTTTTAGTGAAAAGTTTTGCTGTTCCAAAGCTAAACCCAAAGGTCTATTATCTTTTGAATACACTAATGCTGCTAATGAAGATTGTGTGAAGTTTTGTATGCAGGAAAAACTTTAGGTGTAGAGAGAGAATGATGTAATAAGATGAAGAATGGACAAAAGCTCAATCTTGGGGATGCCACCCCGGTGTCACCCCAAGAAATATCCAAGAGGTACAAGCGTCAAAGCTTGGGGATGCCCAAGGCATCCCCTTCTTCATCAATAAAAAGCTCAGGTCTGTCTAGACACTTCGTTTTTATTGTTTCATGCACTGTTGTGTTGTTCTTGGAGCATCTTAGTTTTCATTTGATTTGCTTAGTTTGTTTAGTTTGCTTGAATAAAGTAGTTTGGACCCACGTTATCGCTGTGTTGTTTCAAATAAGTCAATTGGTGTTGGAAAGGAGTAGTAAGTTCTTGCTTGGAAGTGCAAGAGGAGCTTGCATTGACTGTGACTTAGACTTTAGCATGACATACTAGGTGTTGTTTTGACCTTATTCTTAGTAATTATTGCTATAGCATGTCTTGTTCCAAACAATTGGGATTGCTTAGTGTGCCTTGAAAGAATTATGCGTTGTTTTAGCATGCAAAAGCATAGTATTGTGGTATTTTCCTTTGATGCTTTGTTTGGGTTGACTTGGCACATGCTCACACCATGTTATGACTATGAACAATTCACCATAGCCTCTATGCTCATTTAGTCCTTGACTTGTAGTACCACTCTATGCTTTGATTAGTAATGTTTTGTCGCTCTGCATGATTATGGCCATTATTGCTCTCTTAGTTGGTTGCTCCTAGTCTTTTGCTAGCCTCCACTTGTATGAGTAAGCTCTACTCATGCTTCCAACTCCCAAGGAACCAAGTTTTTCCAAAGTGTCCACTATAAACTCCTATGCATGGTGTGTTACACCATTCCAAGTATATTCTTGTTTTCAGCTATCTTACAATTAAAAAGTACTTTGTTATGTGAAACTTAGTGATTAAAGCCCTCAAGAACTTGATGGCACACTTTATATTCTTTGCCCCTAATAAACTTGAAACATTGTGTCGACTATGTTGTATATGCTTGCACTTATACGCTGGAATTAGCAGAACCATGCTGTCATGGGGAACGTTTTCAACATTGCACTTGTACTTTGTACACAGTTGATATCATGTTCTTTTGTCTATGGATGTCACCGGTGTGAAATAAAGAGGGAGCTTGTAAGTACCATAATTTTTGGAAGCTCTTTTTGAAACTTGAAATCCCTACTTCCTTTATGAAGGGCCTTTCTTCCACTATTATATTGAGTCTCCACCTTCTACCTTTAGGCACCATTAAGAGAGCATAGTTGTCTTTCTTAGTTCTATGTGCAGTGTCCCAAAACTTATTGATTGATGCATATTGTGATATTACTTGTTCTTGTGCTACTTGTATCTAGTCACTCTTATGAACTTTGAAGGTGTCTTATGCATCTATTTGCCACTCCATGAGGGACAAGCTGAATGCCACTATGCCATGTTTTTTGTATGTAAAACAATCAAACGTTTTTCAATGCATATTATTCATGATCTTTGTTTGTAGCCTTTGATGTTGCATGCATAGTTACTTTGTCTTATTGTTAGAACTCCATCTTTCATGCACATGTTTAGAGTTCTTTGATCCCATCTTTCAATGCTTGCAAATGGTTTGATCTTGGTTTTGATGGTGCATGTCACCTCAAAAATTATTGTTTTATCACTTACCTACTCGAGGACGAGCGGGAGTTAAGCTTGGGGATGCTTGATACGTTGGAAACGTATCCATAATTTTTGATGTTCCATGCTTGTTTAGTATCTACTTTGCTTTGCTTTGTCTACACTTTGAGGTGTTTTTATATCTTTTCTGGAACTAACCTATTAACAATTTGCCATAGTGCCAGGTTCCTGTTTTCTTCTGTTTTTGGTTCCAGAAAGGCATAAAATCAATATTGTCGGAATTGGACGGGACAAAAGCCAAAGTCAATATTTTACCGTGGGCAACACGAAGCCAGAAGACAAGACGGAGGGGCACCACAGGGCGGCCAAACCCCCTAGGCACGAGTGGGCCCAGCCCGCGCCTGGGCAGTGTGTGGCCCCCTGGCGTCCCCTGCCTCCCCTATTCGCCTACAAGAAGCCCCGGATGCAGAAACCCTAGGAAGCCGATCAAAACTCCACGAAACCTGCTGTAGCCACCACCACGATAGTCCCTAGATCGGGGGGATATGAAGTTCTTCCTGGCACCCTACCGGAGGGGAGATCATCCCGGAGGCCTTCTTCTCCGGTATGAAGCATGGGTAGTTCCACCTTGGACTATGGTTCCATGTAGTAGCTAGATGGTTGTATCTCCTCCTTGTGCTTTCATGTATAGATCTTGTGAGGTCCGTTCATGATCAAGATCTAATCTATTTGTAATCATGCATGTTGTGTTTATGGGGATCCGACGGATATTGAGATTACTAAGACAAATTGATTAATGGTTTTGTCTATTTGATACTATCATGTCTGTGTTGTTTTTGATCTTGCATGCTCTCCGTTGTTAGTAGCTATCTTGGCCAAGTAGTTGCTAGTGACTCCAAGAGGGAGTATTTATGATCGATAGTGGGTTCATGCCTCTAGTTTCCAAGGGAAGTGACAGAAATCTCTTCGGTTGTAGATGTGTTGTTGCCACTAGGGAGAAAACAATGGCCTCTTGTTCATGGAACAAGTGGATTGTTTACCTTACACACTTTGCTTAAAGCAATTGTCTGTTGCTTGCAACTTAATACTGGAGGGGGTTCGGATGATAATCTGAAGGTGGACTTCTAGTCATAGATGCAGTTGGATGGCGGTCTATGTATATTGTTGTATTTCCCAATCGAATCTGATAGGATCTTTTTGTATGGTATTGCATTGTTATGTGTTGCTTAGTTCCTATCAATTGCCTGTAATTTGTTTACCCTTCATGCCATGTTGTTTATCTAAGGAGAGCACCTCTAGTGAACTATGGACCCTGGTCCAACCTTTACCATTGATAAATCTTCCACTATTTACTTGCTTCAAACCATTCATCACCTTTCACACCATACAGTTAATCCTTTGTTACAGGAAACCGGTGAGCTTGACAACCTCACTGATTCGTTGGGGCAAAGTCTTGAGTTTGTGTTGTGGAGGTTTCCACGTTGCTTGCAACTCCTTTGAGACGTTTTCTTCCTCCTTCTAGTTCAATAACCTCGTTCTCTACTGAGGGAAACTTGCTGCTGTGCTCATCACACCTTGCTCTTGGGGTTTCCAACAAAGCGTCCCACATCAACACTGGGTGCACGCATCATGGGCTGGTGCTCGCCTTGCTCCGGGGAAGGGTCAGGGGTGGTTTTGAGAGAGAGGGGAGTGAGATGGTGTGGAGAATGAGGGCTGGGGTGGCCTCTATTTATACACCGGCGATAGGGGCAGTGCGGCATGGTCAGGATCCTCCAGCGACGTCAGTACAGCGAGCTACCGGCATGGCGAAGGGCGTAGGATGGTGTGGTTTCTCCTGGCGATCGTCACTGGCTTAATGGCACGGCACGGGGCGTCAAGAACGGTCGGGAGCGTTCGGTGCTCTGAGCGGAAACGGTGGTGTTCTAGACGGCGTACAGGTGCTGTTGGTCGTGTGGTGGCAAACGGTCGTGTCTGGGAGGTACCTAGGGTCATGGCGCGTGCAGTTACCCGCGGTGAGGGCGAGGCGCGGCGTGTGCAAGCGTGTCGGCTGCGGCGCTCTAGCGTGCTCTCGGCATGGCGCAGAGAAAATGGGAGCGGCAATTTTCCTATGGTCCGTGGCTTGGCTAAGCTCGAGGGGTGGACGGGGAGTGACGGTGGATGGTGGCCTGCCTCCTAGACATCATGGACGGGTGTGGCGTTTCCTCCTGCGTGATGTCCAGGGTCGGTCGGCGAGTGAACTTCGGGCGGCATGGCACTGGTGCAAAGGGTAGAGGGGTAGCTGCTTCAATGCGTTGCTGGGTCCTAGGGGTGACAAGGGGACAAGAATTGGACAAGGCATTGATCAAGAATAGTGATAGTTAGGCAGTTGTTACTGTGCTCACCAAGTGTTTGATAAAATGGCCGCATGAAATTTAAATTTAAATTTTTGGTTGAATTTTGGTGAGTGATCTGGTCACAAGCTTGGTAGTATGAGGTTGCTTGGGTTTGTCAAGGTGAACTGGTTTGGTTGGGTTTTGAGAAATGGTCATCTTAGTACCTACACTTGATTCAATTTTGAATTGTCCTTTAAATATATTTGGAATTTGTTTCTGTTGGTTTGTAAGGTGGACTTGGGTTCACTTTTACTTGGTCTAGCAAGGGGTGACAAGAATTGGATTTGTTTCTGTTAGAAATCTTTGACTAGGAACGCCCAAAGTAGTCTAGTGAACAAGTTTGGCCAAAATGACCATTTGCTCATATTTCTTATTTTTGATTTTCTCTTCATTTGATTCTGCTTGGAAATGATCTACATGATATTGTTTTCATCTTTAAACCAATCCTTATCATTCATAGCAATCAAACATTGCATTGCAAGCATTCATGCATTAATCACACACACATGCATTCATATTAATTTTAATAACAAAAGTTTTTGTTAACCCTAAACTTGGGTGATTAGAAATTGATAATCTTGTTTAATATTTTTGGGATGTTACAAGGGGGAAGCTCCTCAACTCAATTGGATGCCCTCAACGACACCATAGAGCTTTACAACACATGCCCTTAGCTCCGAGAATGCCCTACACCGTCTAGGGTTCCAAGAAACCCAAGAATAACAAGATCCACGAAGAATAGGTGGGGGGAATCAGATCTTCTTTGGTGGAAGTGTAGATCTAGGTCACCTCTCCCACCTCTCAAAAGATCAAGTGATTTGAGTGGCTAGGGAGAGAGATCTAGTGAGGTTAAGCTCTAGTATTAATGGAGGAGAGAGAAAATTGAAGAGTTAGGTAGGATGAAGAAGGAGGGCGCCTTAAATAGGCCCCCTCCAATCTGAACTGTTGGACTGTTCGCGACACCACCGGAAGTTCCGGTGGGGGGCGGAAGTTCCGCTCAGTGTGGCTTCAGCGGCTTGAAGACCATTGACGCACGCTCTAAAGTTCGACCGGAAGTTCTGGTCAGACACGACTGGAAGTTCCGGTGGAACACCAGAACTTCCAGAGCAACTTCCGAGCCAAGTTCTGTCAAATAGACAACTTCCAAACAAAAGCATACATTGCTTGACCGGAATTTGGAGCGGAAGTTGGAGCGGAACAACTGGGTCGCAAAACTGCCTGACCAGAGGTTCCGATGCCTAGGCGGAAGTTCCGCTCAGAGTCTCGGAAGAACTAGCAAAGGAAAATCCCGCAGCCGGAACTTCTAGTGCTACTTCTGGTGGAAGTTCCGCCAATTAGAACACTTCAATACATAAGGTTCTGAACTGGGGGCGGAACTTCTGTCGGAAGTTGGACCGGAAATATGGCCAGTTCCATTCCATAGAGAACCCTGGGCGGAACTTTCGGCTCCTGGCCGGAACTTCAGATTAGACAAAAACAGCACCAGCGGCTCAGAAACTTGCTCTCTTGCTAATGGATAGGATGGCTGTGGCGGTGCAAATATGGTTTGTGCAAGAACAAATGATTCCCCACAACCTTCCGAGGTGGACCCCCTCTTGATAGTACGGCGATCTAAAACAATAAAATGAGAGAAAGAGAAAAACGAAAGACTGTCGTCTTCACGAGACTCCGAGAATGGCCTCCACACACTCCATAAGCTCCATCAAAAAACAATTAATCTGAAAATCAAGCACAAGGTTAGATCACAAGTGGGATTGTCATCATCACCAAAATAGCAAGGGAAAACATAGCCCTTTAAATCTCCCCTTTTTGGTGTTTGATGACACTCCCATAAGATTTGCATAAGACGGAGCAGATTTTGCAATGAACGGAAAAAGCTCCACCTACGTGTGTGCAAGGTAGAGAGAAAGCTCTAAGGACAAAACTAGCACACATATAAGGGGGCTCCCCCTTTCCATTGCAAAAACAGCACATGTCCAAGGAAGAAAAAGATAGGGAACATACCGTTGCACCAAACATATGTGGTGTGAGACAATAGATGAAATAATATCAATGTAGACTCCACCACCATATACAAACATCCATAAGCCAACAACATGCATACCAACAACATGCAAACGATAGCACAAAGTCTCATACATAGATATGCCGCACAAATAACAAGGTCCACAAGCACACACATAAACTAGAGAGTTCACGAGCAAGAAAGGATCAAAGAAAAGCGAGCTCGTGACTCGACCCATGCAAATCCCGTGAACAACCTAATATATATCTTTCTCCCCTTTGGCATCATGACACCAAAAAGGGATAAAAGACCACTCTAATCGCCCCAACCATGGGCGGAACTTCTGGCTCCTGGCCGGAACTTCCGATCAGACAAAAATAGCACCAGCGGCTCAGAAACTCGCTCTCTCGCTGATGGATAGGATGGCTGTGGCGATGCAAATATGGTTTGTGCAAGAAAAAATGATTCCCCACAGCCTTCCGAGGTGGACCCCCTCTTGATAGTACGTCGATCTAAAACAATAAAATGAAAGACCTCCGTCTTCATGAGACTCCAAGAATGGCATCCACACACTCCATAAGCTCCATCAAAAAACAATTAACCTGAAACTCAAGCACAAGGTTAGATCACAAGTGGGATTGTCATCATCACCAAAATAGCAAGGGAAAACATAGCCCTTTCAGCAGTGAACACTGATCCAACAACCCTGTTAATTAATGAATATGCTCCATGTTTACGGCGCCATCAGCAAGGGACACACGCGAAGAAATTATGTGTAATAATGTTTAAACATTTTATGTAATTGTGTTCTAAAAACTCACAAGAAAACATTTATGTAATGTATTGTTCCCGAGCATTCTAAATAGTTCCCAAGACAATCTCTTTATTTAACTAAACTGCTAATCTGGATTTGAAAACTAATACATCTTTCTCAATCAAATTGGACGATAACTCATGTTTCCTATGTCGCGGGAGGTGAACACCCAAAGATAAGGAACCATCACAGGAGCATATCTCGGGTGGGATCCCTAAAGAAACTGCCAGGTATTAGAGACCCTGACGTCCAACATCACCATATAGCGACGGATGTGCTTGTCCTCCTCGCTGACACGACACGGTACCACCTCCTTAGGGCCATCTCCCTCTGCACCGAGCCTGGACCACGCGACGGCCACCAAAGAAGCTTTGGGTCAATGACAAGACTCATATTCCTCACCAAGCGACGCGTCTCGGAAGGTAGCACCTCCTAGTGCCAGCCCAGCGGAGCCCAGTCTCAGACATGCCTGGCAAAGCCCAGTACTCCATCGTTGCCACCAAGTCGACAACAAGGATGCGGGATGGGCATCCTAAAGTAGGCGGCAGGGAATGTGTGTTTGTGTGGGTGGTCATGACGGTCGACCTATATATAGAGGGAAAGGGCAGGAAAACATGGCGGGAAGCAAAGGGAAAGGGAGGTAAAACATGGCGGGAAACATCTTTAGTCCCGGTTTAAGAAACCAACCAGGACTTAAGGGGTTGCGGTAGGCTCGGGCCGGCGCAAGCATGTTTAGTCCCGGATGGTGTCTCTAACCAGGACTAAAGGTTCATCTTTAGTCTCGGTTGGAGACACCAACCGGGAATAAACATGGGTGGCGACACTATTTTGGTGACTGGTGGCACGATGTCAGTGAGTGGCCACACTATGCTAGTGAGTGACAACACTATTTCGGTGGGTGACAACACTATGACAGGGGAGAGTGTCGACATTATGTCGTGAGTGTCGACACTATGTTGTTCTTCTTAATCTATAAATAGGCATCCTTGTGAAGTTATTAACTGCAAACAAGATGGTGTGCGAGAGTAGGGATAACACTACGGCCAGGTTGAGGGAGATGCCGGAGGATTCCAGTCCTCCGACATCTTCCACAAGCTGGCAATAGAGGAACTCCCTAATATGTGAAAGTAGTTAGCTCCCCGGCGTATTGATCTATCTAGAGAAGTTATAAACTGCAAGATGGTGTGCGAGATCAGGAACACCACTACGACAAGCTTGAGGGAGATGCCTAAGGATCTAGTCCTCGGGCACATCTTCCACAAGCTCGCCATAGAGGCACTCCCTAAGATGTGAAATTAGTTAGCTCCCTGGCACAAGAATAGAACAACATCTTCATAGTTCGGGAAAGTTGTATAGAGACCAACACTAGTAGGAAACGATCCACTAGTCCCGGTTTCCTAACTGGGACTACGGAATCAGGATTAAAGGCCTCCCTTTAGTCCTGGTCCATCCACAAACCAGGACTAAAACTCCAGACATTTATTAATATTTAAAACCAGGACTACGTAATAGGGACTAAAGCCCCCCCCCCCCTTAGTCATACTCATGTCTATCCCTATAGACACAGCTTCAGGGTCGTCTTCATCGTTGTCGCTAGGCGAACGCGGCTGGATCCTCAGCCTAGCCATAGCATATTATGGGGGCTTCCAGCCTCGGATTCACGACGCGTGGGGGAGGGGGCTCCTAGAAGACGACGACGCTATGCCTGCGACCTTCACCACCGCTACCCTTCTTATGGCTATGCGGCGGGTCGGCACCGCATGCGAGAATGATCTACCTGCGCGATGTAGCGCATCACACTGACGATAGTCCGGTCGCCCACCACAGGCGGCGGCCGGCTTCGTTGTGATTCTCCGGGGAAGGGTCGTCATGAAGGAAATATGCCCTAGAGGCAATCATAGAGATGATAATATTTCATATGTATCCATGAGTTATTGTAATGTTCCTTGAATATCCATATCAGGCAACTTGTATTGATTGGCAATTACGTGAATTGTTTGTGAAACTCTATACTTATATGGTTATTTAAGAGTTGTCCCTAGTCGGAGTTCATGTGAGGACACACGTGAATATTAGACTAGCACATCGATTGGTTGATGAATATGTTTCGCAAGTCATAGACATGGAGATGTCAAACCAATGATGTGGACACATGTTATGAACATGGGGTTGGACTGACCCAACCTGAGACTGGCAATTAGTTGCAGCTCTCTCTCTACACATCGTGTACCGTTTTTCCTTAGACCTGAGATTGTCGCATGTACTTGATATGTGGATCGACCTACTTTGGGGCTATCAAACGCTGCACCGTAACAGGGTAGTTATAAAGGTAGCTTTCAGGTTTGTCCTGAAGCATGCTGCAAGACATGGTCAATCAAGATGGGATTTGCCCCTCTCTACTTGAGAGAGATATCTCTGGGCCCCTCGAGTGATCGGATCCAGAAATGCATGGCCATGCTACCTATGGTTAAGAGTTAACCTAGTAAAGGGATTCCGAATCACGGTATCGAGAAAGGGAGGCCAGCTTGGAGCTAGACCAAATATCGTGAGGCAAAGGGAAAGACATGTACTAAACCTTGTGATGGTTCGTCCGATATGATCTTTGTATGCGTTTAGGAGTTGGCACGTCTTGCTAGAGGCCGCTACCAACTATTGACAGAATAAGTGTATTCGTGTCATGTCTATACGCATATGAACCTATAGGGTCACACACTTAAGGGGCTGGAAGCCTAATGAGGATTGGATCCGAATTAGACCAGTCTTAGGCTACTAATGGGCTGCTAATGTAGAAGCCCACTAGGGACGCCTATATAAGAGAGGGTGGGGCGAGCTGACCAGGGTTAGACCTCAGATCATTCCACCCAGCCGCCACACCTCTTGCCTGTGTTGCACGCGCGGACCTAGCAGTCCGGCGTCTGACGCTTCCACCCTGTACGTGTGGATACCTCGGAGGCGCTGCATCTATGGCGCTTGGACGAGCCGCACAAGGGGAGCTTCTCGTGGGACGAGGATAAGGAGACGTGGAACGTCTGCACTGCCTCGACGCGCTTCATCGATTCCACAACTGCGCATCTAGTGGTAATCCCGTGATCTATGACAACAGTAATCCTGGTATACGCGGTAGAATTTTTTTGATTTGCGCTAGTGTAGCCTACCCGTATCCTTTCAGTGGTATCAGAGTCGATGCTGTTCATTTATAGGTTCGGGATGGTTGCATATGGTGATATGCAGATTTATGAATTATGTGATCGTTCATATGGCGGTGGTTCAGGATTGATCTATGATCTTGATTTCCGTGATCGTGATTCTGAGGTTGTCGAACGACTTACCCCTACCGGTCGGTTTCCGCCATCGGGGTAGACAGTGACACATAAATCATGTTGAATCACGCGAAGATCAATATGATTGATCGAGGTCGGAACCTAAATCTAAAATCGATGTACCGTGACCAAAGGAGTTTGATTGAATCGGGACAGGAGTCGGTTTATGGTAAATTTGATTTGTCGATCAAAATCCTTAAAGAAAATTGTGAAGATTCGATCTCTCATTTTTCACGGTTTTCCGGACGCCCGGAGATACCGCTAGGGGCGCTGCCCCTTCGAACCCCACAACGGGAGACCCCCCTTAATCATAGCCCCTTTTGTATCTCGTTAAGGTAACTAGGTGCTGTGATGTCACTTGATCCGGTAGAATGCGATTCTATGCATAACTCGTTTTTGCAGGATGTATGTGATCAGTATGGCCCATATATGTATGTGATGCATGTATGAAAATTTGCATGACCTGCGTGTCGTGAGTAGGGCAACACGACTGGAGCCATATGTGTTGTCATTTATTGTAATGGCCTGCGTGCCAACTTGTGATGATCCCTATACTATGTAATTTTGATTACTAGCTGTTAGGAGTAATAGCTTGTATTAGTTCATGGAGGACTCATCACTTGGAAGATGGCTCACATGGAACATGAAGATGGAGATCATCATGGTGGACAGGTTCTATGGCGATGGAGATCCCCATGAGAAAATGGGCCATACTATGTCACATCTATGTGAATGTTATTCTTATGCGTTTTACTTCTATGCATGCTTAGATGATAGAAGTAGAACGATCCCTCACAAAGTTTAAGTTAAACCATGCCCTCCCAACCAAACCTTGCACCATCCTTTGCCCTGTACAATCGTTGGTGGGCCTATGAAATTAGGGTGCCGCGGTTTTCCTTGGTTGGATGGGTTTGTATCGGATACCTACACGCATAAGGGTTGGTGAGCTTGACAAGGTCATCTTAACAGTTAAGGACCTTGGGGCATAAAGGTTGGGCGCCTAGTTTTGACATAGAGATGTCACCCAACAACAAGAGTCATATGTGATATGATTAGCAAGTATTGCTTACCGATTTACCTTGTCTTCTAGCAGTGATGCTAAATCTCACTAGTCGACTTGTTAATTGTGGATATTGAATCACTTAGTATCAATAGAGGGATATTGATTTACGTGGGAGTATATGCTATTAAATTGTTTAATATGTTATACTCTTTCATGGTTACATGGCTTAGTATTTTGCATGTTTTCTGTTGTAGATCAATGGCACTGAACACTACATCACCTTTCTCTTTGCGTTCGATTCTTGACAAAGATAAACTAAATGGAACAAACTATTCAGACTGGGTCCATAACCTGAGAATCGTTCTCAGGTCTGATAAAAAGGAAACGGTTCTAGATACCCCAATCCCCGATGAACCTGCTGATAATGCATCTGCTGCCCTAAAGAACGCCTACAAGAGAGCATGTGATGATTCTCTTGAGGTTAGCTGTCTTATGCTTGCATGCATGGAACCTGAACTCCAAAAGAAGTTTGAGGATCAGGAAGCGTACGATATGATCGTAGCGCTTAAGGACATGTTCCAAGATCAGGCAAGGACTGAGAGGTACAATGTTGCCAAGTCCTTTGTCGAATGCAAGCTGGCAGAGGGAGCAGCTGTAGGCCCCCATGTGATCAAAATGGTTGGTTACAGTCAGACTTTGGAAAAGCTTGGTTTTCCACTAGGCCAAGAGTTGGCCACTGACTTCATTTTGGCGTCTCTTCCATCCAGCTATGGGCAGTTCATTTCGAACTACCATATGCATGGGGTGGAGAAGGGCCTTAATGAATTATGTGGGATGCTTAAAACAGCAGAAAGTGACATGAAGAAGTGTGCAGGGCATAGCCATGTGATGGCTATGCAGAACAAGCCTAGCTTTAAGAAAAAGGGTACTTCTTGGAAGAAGAAGGGCAAGACTAAGGATACGATCCCTAAGTCTGCACCCAAGCAAAAGGCTGGACCTGTAGAATACACTGAGTGCTTCTTTTGTCATGAACATGGCCACTGGAAGAGAAACTGTAGCAAGTACCAGGATTCTTTGAAGAAGAGTGGAAGTAAGAGTACTTCCCACTCAGGTACGCTTGTTGTAAATGTTGTGGACATTCTTCTCGCTGATTCCTATGTTAACTCTTGGGTATTTGATACCGGATCGGTTGCTCATATTTGCAATTCGATGCAGGGGCTAATAAGGACTAGATAAGTGCAGAAAGGCAAAGTGGATTTTCGCGTCGGAAATAAAGCAAGGGTTGCTGCATTGTTCGTCGGCGTCATGCAACTTCACCTTCCTTTAGGATTTATTATGGAGTTGAATAATTGTTATTACATTCCAAATATGGGTCGAAACATTTTATCACCTTCATGTTTGATGAGGGATGGTTATTCATTCGCGAGGGCAAACAATGGTTGTGTAATCTCTAAGAATGATATGTTTATGGCTAATGCTCCCATTGTGAATGGGTTATTTATTTTAAATCTTGATGATGCATCTGTTTACAATGTTAGTGCTAAAAGGCTTCGGCCTAATGATTTGAGTCCTACCTATTTATGGCATTGTTGTTTGGGGCATATAAGTGAAAAGCGCATGAAGAAGCTCCATGGTGATGGTCTTCTAACTTCGTTTGATTTTGAATCATACGAGACATGTCAGGCTTGTTTACTTGGAAAGATGACCAAGTCACCTTTTTCGGGTTTACTCGAGAGAGCGACAGACTTGTTGGAACTCATACATACTGATGTGTGTGGACCAATGAGCACGACAGCCAGAGGAGGATATCACTACTTCATTACTTTACTGATGATTTCAGTAGATATGGTTATGTCTACTTGATGAGGCATAAGTCTGAAACTTTTGAAAAGTTCAAAGAGTTTCAGAGTGAAGTAGAGAATCAACGTGGCAAGAAAATAAAGGCCTTGCGATCTGATCGTGGAGGTGAATATTTGAGTCACGAATTTAGCGATCATCTTAAGAGTTGCAGAATTGTTCCAAAACTTACGCCGCCCGGAACGCCTCAAAGAAACGGGGTCTCCGAACGGCGTAATCAAACTTTGTTGGACATGGTTCGATCTATGATGAGCCAGTTGGATTTGCCATTGTCATTTTGGGGTTACACTCTAGAAACGGCAGCTTTCACACTTAATAGGGTACCATCTAAATCCGTAGTTAAGACACCATATGAGATGTGGACTGGAAAGAATCCCAATTTGTCTATTCTAAAGATTTGGGGTTGTGATGCATTTGTTAAGAGACTTCAGTCGGACAAGCTAACACCCAAATCGGATAAGTGCATTTTCGTGGGATATCCGAGGGAAACCCTAGGGTATTACTTCTACAACCGAGAGGAGGGCAAAGTGTTTGTCGCTCGTAGCGGTGTTTTCCTAGAGAAAGAGTTTCTCACAAAGGGAACAAGTGGAAGGTCGATGCGACTTGAAGAAGTTCAAGATGAGCCAGTTGGGGATGCTTCTACGAGTGATGCTATTGTAGCAGAACAAGTTGAGGAACCCGTGGCAACAGAAGCACCACAACCACGAAGGTCGGCGAGGCTTCGCAAAGCGCGGGAATTATTATTGTTAGACAATGATGAGCCTGTGACCTATGCAGAAGCGATGGTAGACCCAGACTCTGAGAAATGGTTGATCACCATGAGATCCGAGATAGAGTCCATGGGGGACAATCAAGTTTGGAACTTGGTTGACCTGCCTGATGGTTTTAAAGCCATCGAGTGCAAATGGATCTATAAGAATAAGATTGATATGGATGGAAATGTTCACATCCATAAAGCTCGACTTGTTGCAAAAGGTTTTCGACAAGTTCAAGGAGTTGACTACGACGAGACTTTCTCGTCCGTAGCGATGCTTAAATCTATACGGATTATTCTAGCCATTGATGCACATTTCGACTATGAAATATGGCAGATGGATGTCAAGACGGCTTTCCTAAATGGAATCCTAACTGAGGACGTGTATATGATGCAGCCCGAAGGTTTTGTCGATCCAAACAATGCTGGAAAGGTATGCAAACTTCCGAAGTCCATTTATGGGCTGAAGCAAGCATCTCGGAGTTGGAATATTCGATTTGATGAAGTTGTAAAGGAGTTTGGCTTCATCAAAAACAAACAAGAACCTTGTGTTTACAAGAAGGAAAGTGGGAGAGCGCTGGTATTTCTAATCTTATATGTAGATGACATATTGCTGATTGGAAATGACATTCCTATGCTCGAGTCTGTTAAGACCTCATTGAAAAATAGTTTTTCGATGAAGTACTTGGGAGAAGCGGCATATATTCTGGGCATTAAGATCTATAGAGATAGATCAAGGAGGCTAATTGGATTAAGCCAGAGTACATACATTGACAAAGTGTTGAAACGGTTCAGCATGGAAGAGGCTAAGAAGGGGTTCTTGCCCATGTCTCATGGCATAAAACTCAGCAAGACTCATAGTGTGCTTCGACTACTGATGAGCGTGAGCGCGTGAGTAGGGTTCCATATGCTTCGGCTATTGGATCCATCATGTATGCAATGATATGTACTCGCCTAGATGTTTCCTATGCTCTAAGTGTTACGAGCAGATACCAGGCTGATCCAGGTGAAGGTCACTGGACAGCGGTAAAGTACATCCTTAAGTACTTGAAAAGGACTAAGGATGTGTTCCTAGTTTATGGAGGTGAGGATGAACTCAGTGTAAAGGGTTACACAGATGCGAGTTACCTTAACGACTCAGATGATTCGAAATCGCAATCAGGTTATATGTTTATCATGAATGGTGGTGCTGTGAGCTGGAAAAGTTCCAAGCAAGATACGGTGACCTCCTCTTCAACAGAAGCTGAATATATTGCTGCCTCGGAGGCCGTAAAGGAAGCTGTTTGGATTAGGAATTTCCTGATCGCTCTCGGTGTGGTTCAGGGCGCGTCCAATCCCTTGGACGTTTATTGTGATAACAATGGTGCTATTGCACAGGCCAAGGAACCTAGACAGCACCAGAAGAACAAACATATTCGCATGCGTTACCATCAGATTCGAGAGTTCGTTGAGGATGATAGTGTCATGATATGCAAAATACATACGGACTCAAATGTTGCTGATCCCTTGACTAAGCCTCTCCCGCAGCCCGCGCATGAAGCGCACACAAGAGCAATTGGTATTAGATACATTTTAGATTGACTCTAGTGCTAGTGGGAGACTGAAGGAAATATGCCCTAGAGGCAATCATAGAGATGATGATATTTCATATGTATCCATGAGTTATTGTAATGTTCCTTGGATATCCATATCAGGCAACTTGTATTGATTGGCAATTACGTGAATTGTTTGTGAAACTCTATACTTATATGGTTATTTAAGAGTTGTCCCTAGTCAGAGTTCATGTGAGGACACACGTGAATATTAGACTAGCACATCGATTGGTTGATGACTATGTTTCGCAAGTCATAGACATGGAGATGTCAAACCAATGATGTGGACACATGTTATGAACATGGGGTTGGACTGACCCAACCTGAGACTGGCAATTAGTTGCAGCTCTCTCTCTCTACACATCGTGTACGTTTTGTCCTTAGACCTGAGATTGTCGCATGTACTTGAGATGTGGATCGACCTACTTTGGGGATATCAAACGCTGCATCGTAACAGGGTAGTTATAAAGGTAGCTTTCGGGTTTGTCCTGAAGCATGCTGCAAGACATGGTCAATCAAGATGGGATTTGCCTCTCTCTACTTGAGAGAGATATCTCTGTGCCCCTCGAGTGATCGGATCCAGAAATGCATGGTCGTGCTACCTATGGTTAAGAGTTAACCTAGTAAAGGGATTCCGAATCACGGTATCGAGAAAGGGAGGCCAGCTTGGAGCTAGACCAAATATCGTGAGGCAAAGGGAAAGACATGTACTAAACCTTGTGATGGTTCGTCCGATATGATCTTTGTATGCGTTTAGGAGTTGGCACGTCTTTCTAGAGGCCGCTACCAACTATTGACAGAATAATTGTATTCGTGTCATGTCTATACGCATATGAACCTATAGGGTCACACACTTAAGGGGCTGGAAGCCTAATGAGGATTGGATCCGAATTAGACCAGTCTTAGGCTACTAATGGGCTGCTAATGTAGAATCCCACTAGGGACGCCTATATAAGAGAGGGTGGGGCGAGCTGACCAGGGTTAGACCTCAGATCATTCCACCCAGCCGCCACACCTCTCGCCTGTGTTGCACGCGCGAACCTAGCAGTCCGGCGTCTAACGCATCCACCCTATACGTGTGGATACCTCGGAGGCGCTGCATCTGTGGCGCTTGGACGAGCCGCGCAAGGGGAGCTTCTCGTGGGACGAGGATAAGGAGGAGACGTGGAACGTCTGCACTGCCTCGACGCGCTTCATCGATTCCTCAACTGCGCGTCTAGTGGTAATCCTGTGATCTATGACAACAATAATCCTGGTATACGCGGTAGAATTTTTTTGATTTGCGCTAGTGTAGCCTACCCGTATCCTTTCACGTCACCCTCGTACCTGGAGAGCTCCCTTTCCAGCCGGTTAGTGAAGAAGGCATTCTAGGTATCGTGGTTGTTGGGATACCAATGGTGATCCATCCGCTACTCCACCATGAACTCGAGGTAGAAGTGGTTCGTGATGCCCCCCTGGCGTGCCGAACCTTGAGGCACAGGAGGGACAGGAACCCCTCCAGCACTCAACATCTAGTCGGCGGGCAGCCGGTGGGCATGGGTAGCTGGAGGCGCACAACACCTCGGTCTCCTCGAGGGTCAGAATTGCCCATTATGCGGTGTCCATTGTTGTGAGAGGGGAAGGTGTGGATGTATGGATAGCCATGGCGATCGACATAGATATGGAGGGAAATGGCAGGAAAACATGGCGGGAAGAGGAGACAAATGGCAGGAAAGCATGGCACGTGGCTTGACGGCTCTGAGAATGGCAGAAAATATCTTTAGTCCCGGTTATTGCCTCCAACCGGGACTAAAGGCCCCCGAAATATCTTTAGTCACAATTACTAGTTTTAATAGTTAGGTTAACTATTTTAGAAAACAGAAAATATTTTTGGATTAGTTATTCAAATTCAAACACTTTTCATATTGAAAGTTTTGTCAAATTCAAAAATATGAAAAAACAATAGTGAATGCATTTTGATTTGAAAATGGCACAATTGATACATGATGCAAACAGATGTATGGATGATATATTCAGATTTCTTATATAGTTTTTTCTGATAATAATAGACATATTATTTGTATTATTTGGATTTATATAATAGGAGCTATGAATTTCCAAACTTTTCTAATTGATTTGAATTATATAAAAGTAAAGTTACAAAAGAGCCTCTAGTCCCGGGTCGAGGATGCACCCGGGAGTAAATGGCGGGCCTCGCGCGTGAAAATCAAGCGGCCGAAAAAACCCTCTAGTCCCGGGTCGTGGATGAACCCGGGACTAGGGGGGCTTTAGTCCCAGGTCGTTTTACTGCCCGGGACTAGAGGACCTATAGTACCGAGTGGTACCACAACCCGGGACTAGAGGGTCGTTCCTTTATATTCTTCCCGCCCTTGCCCACCGCGCCCACCCCGCACTTAGCAAAATCGATGAAGACGAAGGCGACGATGCAGAGAAATGTAGCGACGCGGGGGAGGTGCTGCTCAATTCCCGCTCCGCCACCCTCGTCTTCGGCCGCCTCGCTGTACCGTCGCCCTCATCTCCGGCCACCTCGCCATGTCGTTGTGCCATGCCGCAGCGTCGCCTCGTCGTGCCACTGTCCGCGCCGCCCTCGACCGCGCCTCGTCCTGCCCGATCGGCGATATTCTTGTTAGTGAGCTAGAGTAGAAATTTTTGGAATTTTGATAGTAGTTTTTTTAGTAGACTTTGTTATTAGTTTTTTTAGTAGATTTTGTTATTAGTTTTTTGATTAGTAGAATTTTGTTAGTAGTTTTACCCTCTATATTTTTTAGTTGAAATTTATTTTCTACAATGTTATTCAACTAAATATAGCTAGCAATGCACTTATATTGCAATGTACTAAAAAAAAGTCACCTTTTTATGTAGATATGAGCAAATAGATGGTCTATTTGCTCATATCTACATAAAAATGTGACCTTTTTTAGTACATTGCTCATTTCTTACTATTTTTTCTAATCTGGTTTACCTTTCTTTTAAAATAGTTAAGTGAAGGATTGCATCGACACCGAGGCCAACCATCTTCTTGAGGGCATGATAAAAGGTGAAATTCCTCTTATTACTAGAGGTGAAGATGTTGTAGATGAGTATGAAATATTGTCATTTATGAATCCTTCCGTTGATGGACTAGAGCAAGACCAAATGGACGAAGGGCAAGACCAGATGGACGAAGGGCAAACAAACAACAATGATGGCCCCTCGATAACAACCGGCGAGGTATATGTATTAAGCCTCTTGTGACTAAATGCATTAATTGATCTAGATATATATATATTAATCACTCTCTTTCTTCTTTTAGCCCACCGGATTGAGGGAATTGACGGCTAGAACGAAATGAGGCCCAGACAAAAAGTTGTATGGTAATCAAAGGTTCATCATCGACGAAATAGATGATCATGGAGAATCGATTGCTTCAGAAAAGCACGTGAGGATGTTTGTAAATCAATGTGAAGTGATTGTTAGGGACAAGCTCCCGATCACCATTCAAGGATGAAATATGCCAAAGAAAGCATGTGAAGAATTCACTAGTTATGTCATCGATGATGCCAAAGATGACCTTTAGCAGAAGCTCATAGCACATTTCATACTACCTCTAGAGTATGAAGAATTTAAGGCAGATGGTACTACCCCAAGGCCGGGTGGGCTTGAAAGAAGAGCGAAAGTCAAGGAGTGGGCTCTAATGAAGATGGCCGAACTATTTCGGAACCACAAGAAAGGTTTATACGCAAAGTATGTCGCGAAAAGAAAACTCCAGACTTCAAAGGAGCACGAGAGAAGGTTTATACGTGAAGTATGCGCGCGGCCCGATTTTGTAAATTACAAGCTATCTTCTATATCCAAGGAAAAGTAAAAAAAGAATGCGATAAATGCTGCCAAAAAGAAATACCACCATAAAATGGGACAGGTGGCTACAAGAGTGTCGTGCCTAAGTCGAAAACTATGGAGGCCAACATGAGGGCTAGAGGGATCATTACAGGTATATATGGATGGCCCGAGAGGTCAAAGCACTGGTGGTACGGGCACGGGGAACGTTGAACCTAGACACACGGCGACAGTTTTTCAAGAAAAAATTCTAACACCCACCAATGCACTTGTTAAAGCAATGGACGATGCGCAATTGGAATTGTTTCGGCCCGAGAAAGAGAACAACGAGTTGACACGCGCCCTCGGGAATCCTAAAAAAGGTGGACGAACACGAGGCAAAGGTGTCGGTGTTACGTGGAAGAAAGGATTTCTAGAGTATGATGACAGGTACAGAAGCCGAAAGAGAAATAAGGACCGGGAGGAAGACCGGATCGGGAAGATAGAAGAGGACCTAGCTGGGATGAAGAAGCTGATGGAAGCACTTAGCCAAAGGTCATCTCAGTCGTAGGCTGATGATCCTGCATTGGATCATATCCAACAGAGAAGCGGTGTGGCTTCCATGGAGGTCTGGGCTGATGATCAAGCACTTCTGAATGATGCACCGGCGCCTCGCTACCCCGTGGATGATGTCAGAGAGACAACACAATGTGAGCTACATCAGCCAATGAACAACCTGTCCTTCAAGGTGGCAATCGACACTGCTTTACCTTTTCTACCTGGAGCACTCCACCATTCACTTCCGATTCCACCTGGCTATGCTCGTGCCACGGTGGATGAAATAGTGGAGGATTTTGCGAACCTAGAGATTGACATCGCTACACCTGAAGGCCATAAGAAACTGGGAGATACCAAGCGCCACATCATTCTATGGAAGAAGAAGTACATCAAGTTTCCAGGCTCGGCGCCAAGGACACCGACTACGAGGAATCCAAGTCCACCCCACCCCGATGATCATCAACCTCCAAGTCCACCCCTCGACGGGAGGGATGTCAACCGCTGCAGCGCGAGTACATCAACTCGATATCCATCTCCGCCTCCATGCAATACTCGATCTCCGCTTCCGCGCAATACTACGTCGTTGAAAAAATGGAAGGTCGGTGCTCCTCCACGTCCCACTCAGAAGAAAGGTAGTACGGCGAAGATGGTGGACAACCCGCAGGCTCTTCCTAAGAGACCTTATGACAAGACTGACGAGGAAAACGCCGCGGATGTGTCTGCCTACACTAAGGCTTTTTTTGCACCCAAAAAGTCCGAACCAAAGAAGGTATTTGATGAAAAAATAAAAAAGTGGGCTAAGTCTTTTCTTGAGCAACCATCTCAAATATCGATGAATCTGGAATTAGACTATGACCGCGAAATTATTAAGGAAGCAAAGCAGAAAAAATTAACAAGTGCAAAAAGTGGAAAATAAATTGCTCATCTCGGACAATAGAAGATTCAATCGGTCCCCCCGCTCATAGTGATTTCAGATATCGACAAGGCCTTCAGAGCCAATATGGATAAGTACATGCAATTGTTGGACCCCAGAGCCAAGGCTGCTGCTGGACTAATTGGCATCAATGTAGCGAAGGACAAACGAATTGCTACGGAAGCAGGTATGTCTCTTGGTAAGTTTTTAGGCTATGAAGATATGCTAATGGGTGAGATAGCATGGAATTATGTCAAAGGGCAGCCTCTAGTCCGTCATGAGGAGCTCACGCTTCTATCAACACATATGCGGAATCTGCACAAATGGTACACTGTGCAAACAAAAAAGCACCAGAAAGAATGGTTTTTGGTGGATGTTAGAAAGGAGCATCACTTCAAAGATTACTCGATGCATATTAAAATGAACGAACTGTTTCAGTTATACAATCAGCTCGCCCTCAACAAATCTATCCTCGGTTGCTATTGTATGTAAGTGATTTATTTCTGTAATTAAGTCTCTAGCTCAACTCGTTCATTGCATGTAATATATTATCCTAACAATATATCCTTTTGTACACTATTATATTATGAATAATGAAGATGCTTGAATGCAAAAGTGCTAGAAAATATGACATTGGGTTCATTGACCTATATATCATTAATGAATATACGTTACACAATCACCCCAAGGACGTGGAGGTAGACCTGCGCATGTTTTTAATCGAGCATAATTACGTTAAGTAAATACTATTTCCTTACAACTTCAAGTGAGTTTTTCTATCTTGTACACATTCTTTTTTTCCTTACTCGATGTTAAGTATAATTGATGAGTTATGCATGTCTGCTTATATAAACGTTCGCAGGTTCCACTGGATCCTGCTAAACATTCAAGTTGACAAGTCCCTAGTTGAAGTCCACGACTCATTAAGTTGAGACCAAGAGAAATAGAGCGACATGAAAGCAATGCTCCATAAGTAATTTCAATTATTATCACATTATATCGGCCTCTTTTATTCATTTCCTGATATCAATTAATTAATAACTCCTTTATTCATTTTCTTTGCCGAGCAGGTGTTGGATACGGTTCAAAAAGAAAGTACAAGGTCCATTCAAATATAAGCTAACTTATAAAACGGTGAAGAGTTTGCAGCAGCCACCGGGGACTCATTTATGTGGATTCTATGTTCGCGAGTACATTCGCGAGTTGACCAATAAACGGAGAGTTGATTCAAATTATATTCATAGTTTGTGGGAGAATCTCGAGCCAGAACAGCGCATACGAGCAATTCAAGAGGAATTGGCGGGATTTCTGATGAAGAACGTCCTTGATATAAAGGGAGAACATTATGTGGAGGACGAGGAACTCAATATGATTTAGGGATATCCATGTAATTGATATGATATATCATCAATGACCATGTAATTTCAAACATTTCCTTCCTTTGATATGATCGAATATTGTATATGTATGCTCGCAATAGATCAAATATTAGTTATACTAGATGAAACCCCGCGCGTTGCTGCAGGACTTCATAAAATAAAATTAAGTGTATGCCTTGATTTAAACTCTGGATAGAACAAAATTTTTTGAAAGCATAGAGTAATAATAGTAAAAGCGGGGGAGAATAAGGAGTATGGAATGCTTCTATACACTATGCAGTATCAATAATAACCGTTTAATTAATTAGATAAAAATGTGCTTCAATAGTACAATGAATATTAAGAGTAACCGAAGTGAGTTCTCATTTATTTAGAAACAGGTGAAACATTCCTGTCTACACAAATCAAGATAATACAAAATTTTCATAAACAATGAGAACCACTAAAATATTTTTTAACTGAGCATAAAATGCATTTTTTACACTGCCAAAACTGAAGAGAGGCATTTGAGACACCCTAAATATAATATGGAAGGTCCTTTATATACCACTCGAGACGTGGCCTCAAAGGATGTTGGCACAATATGTGGACCGCGAGTGATAGTTGGAGGACAAACTCTTGTGGCTTTCCAATGAAATACATGAAAATCCTCCGTGTATGTTTTTCTTACCTGCACACAAAGAAGAGTCATGCATATGAAATTAATATATCAGGAGCAACGTACTGACACGAACATCAATATTTGATTGTACAACTGATGTCGCAAACTTGAAACCTGAACCATCAGGTTAGTTCAACTGTACATATGATATCGCAAGGTTGAAAGTTGAATCATCGGGATATCTATGATCCTTCTAATTGACTATGTTGATAACATCAATTGTATGGTCTAACTAACCACCAGAGCACCTTCAACTCCAGCTGTACAGTAAATAATGACTCTCATACTAATTAATAATCATACAAAGTGGTCTCCTTATTTAAGCGATGAAGATAGATAACAGAAGTGGTTGGTAAAAGAGAGCTGGATGAAAGATAATTTGTCTCAACCCTGAAATAATTAATATCTATTAGGATAACCATGCATGTAAACAGAACAAACATGAAACAAAAAATTTCAGAAACTTTAGTGTTAAAAATACAAAGGGACTGTCAAGCTTCATGCACTAGCCAACGCAACCAAAAGTCCGAACTGATGGAAAGGGCTAGTGCAATCCACTTATACACTTCAACACCCCCTCTCACGTGTGACGGAGAGAAGTCAGCACGTGCAACCGGAAGAGAGCGACGGCGCGCGAAACTCACGTATGACTCAAAAGACCTATACGTGTACACAGAGGAATCTACAATAATTTTTAGGATAAATTGCGAAAGCCAGGACTCGAACTCGAGACCTTAGGCTCTGATACCATGTCAAACTTCATGCACTAGCCAACATAACCAAAAGTCCGAACTGATGAAAAGGGCTAGTGCAATCCATTTATACACTTCAACACTGAACCCACCCTCCAAACAATGCCCTCTTTCAACAAATCGAGTCCACGGAGAACGCTACGCTAGGTGTATGATATCCCAGGACTTGGCACAAGATCGAAGTGTCAGGGAAATACAATGCTTTCAACATAGTACGGCAGAGAGAGTCCGGATTATGGAGCAGCCTCCAGCTCTTAAGTGCCAACATGGCAAGGTTGAAAAAGTGCAGATCCCGGAAGCCCATCCCACCATCCAACTATGATCGTGTCATTCTCTCACATCCAATCTAGTGGCATCTGTTCTTTTCATCCTACTGACTCCATTAATACCAACATATCATGGAACTAATCTCCTCGCAAAATATTTTCATGAGATCAAAGCATGGCATTGCATAAGTAGGAATTGCTTGCCCCACTGCCTTGATCATTATTTTCTTATCAGCCTTTGATAACAGACATTCCTTCCACCCCTTTCATTTCTTGACCCAGATTTACTTGTGGTGACCGGTGAACCAATCCACGCAGGTTTAAGTCTTATGGCATGGACTTTTTTTTCAAAAATTTCACCGATTTATTAATAGTTAGCAACAATAGTAAATAGAGAGCGCCAAAGGTAACAAAAATCAATTATAGAAAGCTCTTTGACAACCTAGAGATAACTACATACATGCCACGAGCCAAAGGCGTGTCGCCATCTTCGTTCATCCATCATTGAAATTGAGCAAACCTTCTCGTAATAGATAGACGGAAAGTCACCGTGCAACAACCATCGTCAATGATGACAACCATAAATCAGAAGAGACTGATCTAAAACCACACCAATAAATACGAAAAAAGGATTAGATACCAAGAGATCAACCGGACAAAAGAGCGCGCCCTCTAAGGATGCTCCATTAGAAAGATTATCACGGGAAGGAATGTCCAGACTCCTCGCAAAATACATAAATTAGAGATAATTTAGTGCACAATAAAACTTCAAAGTTTGTTGAAAATAACATTATTACTACTCCATGAGTCTACCCGAGTCGAAGAAAGAAATGTTCAAAATGTCGATGTTTCAATTTTTATGGGGTTGACAATGGTAGAAAATATCATGATGGCTGAGATTGGAGGGCTTATACTAGCGGACCGGTTCCTTAAGACGATGAAGACTTTGATTGGTGTTTCATGATTGCAGCAGTGGGTTCGTTATTTGGGGCGACAACACTGGAGGAGTGTAGAGTTTTATCTTCCAGAGTAAAAACCTAATGTCTAATCTTAATTGGTTGAGAGTGTGGACTTTTTTCAGGGTAAAAATCAAAAGATCTTGATCGGACAACAATGGCACCGGTGGACTGTTTCTTTTCTTGAAGGCCTCACTTTTGAATAATCTTGACTTCGAGTGTTGATGGTTTACATTGACCTTTATTTTTCTTTTTATTTTATATTTTGGTTCTGTGTGTCTTTGATATTTGGTTGGTGCAAAACTGTGTGTGTAATTGGTATCTCGGTTATATTAATATATTCAGTCAAAAAAATGTTTAGAAAAAAAAAGTCGGAAGGAAGAGAGAGGGCTGAAATGTAGCAGGGCCTGGGCTTCTGGCCTTGACATTCCCTGACACGCGGCCTTCCCGACACCACCTGAGCGATCCGGTCCTCCCCGACAGTCAAATCTGGCCAACGGACCGGCCCGGCACGGCCCCGGCCCGGCACGCGGTAAACGGGCCGGCACGCGGCACGGCCCGCCGTGGCCCGCCAGGCCACGTGCCGTGCCGAGCCGGCACGCGTGTCCCGCCTGGCGGCCCGAGCCCGGCCCCGGCGCTACACGGGCCGGCCCGCGGCACGTTTGGCTCGCGGGGCCTGTTCTGGCCCGTTTTGTCTGTTTTTCCTGTTTTGTCTGTTTTTTCGATTTGAGTCCGAAAAAATGCTAAAAAATGTCAAAAAATGCAAAAAAAAATAGTAAAATGACACAAATTTTTATATGGGATAAAAACTGAGCTTTATTGATGTTGTCTCATTAAAAAACCTTACATCCCTAGCAAGAAAAAAGAGTACAACCTCTCGAAAAGAAAAGAAAAATTATATCAACTAATTAGTTTCCTCGAGCTTGTCTCAGATGAAACTCGACATGCCTGTGCAAGTAACCATTTCCACCTCCTTTGTGCAAGATGAAGATACGGTCGTATCTTTTGCACCTAACTTGGTGCACTTCGACACCATCTATCATAACAAATTCTTCATCGTAGTCCTGCTCCCAAAGGTGGCGTCTTCTTCTTGGTTGATTGGGGTTGGGGGGTATCGGTTGGTTGGGATTTGGTTCAGCAGCCATGAGAGTGGTGGTGTGGAGAATGAGGGTGGTGGGTTGAAAATGACCTAAAACCCTAAAAAATACAAAAAAAACGGACCAAAATACCCTCAAACCCTAACCAAATAGTCCAACGATTAAAAAAATGGCCCCTGCCGGCGCCCCCGCTCCCCTTGGGCCCGCCATGGATTCAAAAACGCCCCCCACCCCCCGCTCCCCGAAAATTTGAAAAATCCCGTCCAGCCCCGCTCCCCCTGGCTCTCCGCGTGGCGGGTCGGCCCGCGTGCCGCTGGCGTGCCGCCCTTAACGGGTCGTGTCGTGCCTGGCCCGCGTGCCTGGCCTGCCGGCACGGGCACGGCACCCGCATGCCATGAGCCGGCACGGGCCCGCCAGCCACGTGCTGTGTCAGGCTTGTTCCGTGCCGTTTTCGGCGTGCCGCGGGCCGGCCCGCCCAGGCACGGCCCGTTGGCCAGATTTGCCGACAGTAGTGAGCTCCTCCCTGACGCCTGGTCTCCCGGACGGCGACTGCGTGTTCTTGCTCCTCGCCACATCGCTAACGCAGACTTCACGACGCCTCATCTAGTTCTGACCCAGAGCATCGCCGCCACAAATGCCGCTAGCGCTGGCGGCGGCAGCGGCGCCGCCAGGCCGCCGGACGCGCGCATGGTCAACGGCCACCTACCGGCTCAACCTGCACCTCCACTCGCTCATCTCCTCCGGCTGCCTCGCGCAGGCCCGTGAGCTGTTCGACCGAATGGTGCCCCACCGGAGCAACGCCTTCTCCCTCAACCGCATGCTCTCCGGCTACGCCAGGTATGGCCAGCTAGCCGTCGCGCACAGCCTCTTCCTCTCTTCCCCGCCCCGCCTCCGTGACGCCGTCACATGGACCGTCATGATGGGTGCGCTCGCTGCCGCTCCCGGCCACGCCGCCGACGCCGTGCCCCTCTTCCGCGACATGCTCAGGGAGAGAGTCGCCCCCGACAACGTTTCCGTCTCCACCGTGCTCAACGTGCCCTTGATGAGTTTTGAAGGCCGTCTTGTGCTCATCTGCTGGCAACATACGGATCTGGTGATATCCAGCTCGAAGGTTGAGCTTGTAAAGAAATTTCCAATTTGGCAAACAATAGGCGCCAAAAATTGCTTGTAAAGATCTTATCACGATCAGAGACAATTTACTTTGGCATCCCATGCAATTTTACCACAGAGTCGACGAATATCCGTGCCACTTATTGAGCTGTGAAAGGATGTTTGAGGGGTAGGAAATGTGCGTACTTCGTGAAGCGATCAACCACTACTAGAATGGTGTTGGCTCCTTCAGAGAGAGGGAGGCCTTCGACGAAATCCATGGTGATGTCCTGCCAGGCCCTGGCCGGCACCGGAAGCGTCTGGAGCAGTCCTTGCGGATGCTGGTTGGAATGCTTCGCGTGCTGGCACACCGCACACTAGTGAAAAAAAATCTGTGACAACCTGCTTCATTCCTTGCCAGGCGAACAGCTTCTTGATGCGCTGGTAGGTAGCTTGGATGCCAGAGTGGCCGCCGATTGCACTAGAGTGGAAAGCAGTGAGCAATTTTGTCTGCAACGCAGAGTTAGCCCCAATCCAGACACGTCCATGGAATCTGATCAGTCCCTCTTGCAGTTCATAGCCATGTTCATCTGGGCTGACTATGGCGATCTCGGTGAGATGTTTCTGCGCATCAGGATCAGTGGCGTAGGAGTTTGCCACTTCTTGCAGCCAGGCTGGCTGTACTTAAGCGCGTGCTTGCACTGCCATGAGGTGGCCGACACGCGAGAGGGAATCCGCGGCGAGATTCTTAGATCTTTTCCTGTATATGATCTTGAACTGCAGGCCCATCAGGCGCGCCATCGCCTTACGCTGCAGGGAGGATTGCAGGTTTTGCTCATCGAGGTAGCACAGGCTCAGATGGTCTCTCTTGATGATGAACTCGCCGCGCTGTAGGTATGGTCTCCGCCGCTCCACCGCCATGATCAGCGCCAAAAATTCCTTGTCATAGATGGACAATTGCTGATGAGACGCGCTCAATGACTTACTGAGAAACGCCAACGGATGTTGGTCCTGCATAAGTACGGCCCCAATCCCCCGCCCGCAGGCATCTATCTCAACCACAAATTGTTTGTCGAAATTGGGAAGTTGTAGAACTGGAGCGGAGCACATAGCTTCTTTAAGTGCCAGAAAAGCCGCAATCGCCGCATCAGACCACATGAAACTCTTCTTCTTCAGCAGGTTGGTGAGGGGCCGAGCGATAATCGCATAGTTTTTGACAAACTTGCAATAGTACCCTGTCAGACCCAAGAATCCCCGTAATTCCGTGATCGATGCTGGTTGAGGCCAGTTCACCATAGCTTCTGTTTTGCGGGGGGTCAGTGGCGACGCTGTCCGCCGAGATGATGTGGCCCAAATACTCGAGACTGCGACAGGCGAAAGAGCATTTGCTGTCTTTGACGAAAGGCTTGTTCTGACGGAGAAGGAACAATACTTCTGTCAGATGAGCAACATGTGCTTCGACAGTAGCGATGTAGACGAGAATATCGTCCATGACCACCAGTACTGACTTGCACAAACAGGGACTCAACACTAGGTTCATGACACACTGGAATGTTGCCGGCGCGTTGCATAGCCTGAACGGCATGACCCGGTACTGATAATGCCCCTGATGAGTTTTGAAGGCCGTCTTGTGCTCATCTTCTGGCAACATACGGATCTGGTGATATCCAGCTCGAAGGTCGAGCTTAGAGAAGACAGTTTCCCCCGCCAATTCGTCAAGCAATTCATCGACAACAGGCATTGGGAACATATTCTTGATGGTGAGCTCGTTCAGTCGACGATAGTCAATGCAAAAACGCCATGAGCCATCTTTTTTCTGAACGAGGAGCACGGGCGAGGCATAGGGAAACATGCTTGGAACAATGACTCCTGATTCCAACATGGACCTGACCTGTTTCTCTATCTCATCTTTGTGCGCTGGTGAGTAGCGATATGGTCTGGCATTGAAAGGCTTGGCATCTGATTTCAGTGGAATGGCGTGGTCATATTCCCTTTCTGGCGGCAGCTCTGTTGGGGTGGCAAAATATCATCGAACTCTTTCAGTATTGCCTGAATGTCAGGAGGTACCGTGGCTTTAGTGTCATCAGAGGTTGGTTGCACTATGGCCATCGCCCAAATTTTGTTGCATTTATACCATTTGACTAGTTGCTCCACATGCAATTCTTCCAGTGTCTCTTTATCAGGCGTTGCCACTCCCTTTGAGGAACTTCCCTTTGTGCTCAAAAGCTAAGCAGTGGTTTTGCCAATCGGTCACCATGGGACCAAATTGCTGAAGCCAGTCCATGCCTAAGATTGCGTCATACGCCTCCCAGTTCAAGTACACGCATATATGTGTTGAAAGTTGCTCCCTGGCACCACCACTCCAATTCAGGCACCATCTCAAAGCATTGCAGGAGAGACCCATCTGCTATCTTGACAGGCACTGTGGAAGTTTGTTGCACTTTGCAGTGGAGCCGCTCAATGAGATTTGCATTCAGGAAACTACTGCTGATGCCTGAATCCACCAAAATGAGCAACACCTAATTGCCCACCAATGCTCTGAGTTTCAGTGTCTTTGCGCCTTCAGTTCCAGCCATCGCATGGATCAAGAGGCTCAACTGTTCAGCTTGGTGCAAATCGTGTAACTCCATCAGATTGAGCACCTCTTCCGACATGATCTCAGCCTGTTCTTCAGTTTGCACAGCATGGAGTTCTGCGGTCTGTTTCTGAGGGCATTGGTGGCCCGGCTCGTACTTTGCCCCGCACTTGAAACAAAGGCCGTTGGCCCTGCGGTAATCACGCAACTGACGATCACGCCAGAAGTCGCCTCCTCCCACTTTCAATGCTGACTTGTTGGTTTCCTGTCGAGGTGCAGGCTCATCAGCGCGCCATGCTTCTACCTTCTTCTGAACCCAGGGTTTGGAATCAGCAAACACCTCCTCCTGTACAAGAGCCAGCAGGATTGCCCGCTCGACAGTGCCTGGCACTTGCACCTCCACAGCTGCACGAATGTCACTTTTCAAGCCTCGGATGAACTGAGTAACAAAAAATTGCTCGTCGTAGTTGGGATTTTGTATAGAGACTTGATATGAAAGAGCCTCAAACTGCGCCTGATATTCTGCAACCGTGCTTTGTTGTTTCAGTGCCATAAGCTGCTTCAGGTGCTTGTGATACTCATCTGAGCCAAATTTCTCGGTCACTGCGGCCATAAGATCCGGCCATGTGTTGATGTCGTGGCGAAGGCGATATGCCTTCAACCACAGGGCCGCGTTGCCGTCCATGTGCAGGGTCGCAGAGACCAGCCATAGCGAGGGGTGAACATTGAACAATCGAAAGTAATCCAAACACTTGTCCTTCCAGATCTTCGGTTGCTCGCCATCGAAACAGGAAATGACATCTTGAGATTGTGTTTTGTGAATGTATCCTCCTGGTGTCCATGTCTACCGCCGCCAGCGCCTGTGAAACCACCACTACCAACGCCGCCCGGTCTACCGCCACCAACACCCCCAAGCACACAGCCACCCGCGCCTCCAGGTCCACCGCCACCAGCGTCCCTAGGTCCGCCGCTTGTGGTGCTTCCGTGTACGCCTGGTGCAAAATTGGACGCCGAAGCTCCAGGTGCGTTCCCCAACCATACAACAGATGTTGGTTGGAGCGTGGCCTTCCCCATCATCCTTGGCGCCTCCGGATCTGGATCCTCGTCCTCCGGTGGTGGGGAACGAGAGTAGGAGCGCTCCAATCGCTCGATGGTGGCCGAGATCCGCTCGTCGAACTCGGCGAGTTGGCGAGCCGCGTCTGCCTGCGCCTTGGAGTTTGCCTGCACCGCCTCCTCGATGAGCCCGATCTGCGCCACCAAGCTCTGCTGAGTCGTGTCCATCACCGCCACGTGCCCGTGCAGCAAATCCACAGATTGCCTGCACTCGGTGAGCGACCCCGCCGTCGCCGTCGCCGCAACCTCCATCGCCGCCAGAACCATCTACGTCTGCGGGGAAGGCTTGGACGGCGCCGTTTTGCTTCCTCACCAATCGGTGCCAACCATGCCGCTCGAAAGCCTGGTGGGATTTTACAGCGAGCTCGATCGGTGAATTGGGAAGAACAGTGCAGCCAGGAGCCCCCTTGGATCGAGTGAATCTGATACCACTTGTACCACCCTTGCCGGTGTGATTGCCGGCCAAGGGATCGGGTGATCTTTTCGTTAGAAAGAAGCTAGGAGGGGAAAGGAGAGGGAGGTAGAGTCCGGCTTTTCTTTTTCATTTCAGATCATGCCTCAGCCTCGAGTCTAATATAACGCACACGCCCAGTTGGCACGCAGGCCACACGCACTACACGTGCACCGCACGCCACGCAACCCATCTACTGCACAGTACCGTGCGTGACACCCCGGCACCACCGTGTCGCTCCACCCCTTCGCTGTCAAGCTCGGCCTCCTCCGCTCCAGCGTCGTCATCTGCAACACGCTGCTCGGCGCCTACTGCAAGAACGGCCCCCTCTCCGCCGGCGAGAGGGTGTTCCAAGAGATGTCTCCCAGGGACGCCATCACATACAACACCATGATGATGGGGTGCTCCAGGGAGGGCCTGCACGGGGAAGCGCTGGACCTGTTTGCTAATATGCGTCGTGCAGGCCTCGACGCCACCCAGTTCACCTTCTCCAGCATGCTCACCGTGGTCACGGGCGTTGGCGATCTCCACCTCGGCCGCCAGGTCCATGCCCTCGTTGCCAGAGCCACCTCTGCGTGCAACGTGTTCGTCAACAACTCGCTGCTGGATTTCTACTCCAAATCTGACTGCCTCGGCGAGATGGAGAAGCTATTCGACGAGATGCCGGAGCGCGACAACGTCTCGTACAATGTCGTCATCGCAGGCTGTGCTTGGAGCCGGTGTGCTGCGGCTGTTCAGGGAGATGCAGGTGCTCGGTTTCGACAGGCTGGCCTTGCCTTATGCTACTTTGCTGAGTGTTGCTGGCTCACTGCCTCACATTGGGTTTGGGAAGCAGATACATGCTCAGCTGGTCCTCCTTGGCCTTTCTTCAGAGGATCTTGTGGTCAACGCTCTGATCGACATGTACTCAAAATGCGGCATGCTGGATGCAGCAAAGACCAATTTTGCCAACAAAAATGACAAGACTGGCGTCTCATGGACAGCGATGATAACTGGCCATGTCCAGAATGGGCAGCAGGAAGGAGCACTGCAGCTGTTCTGTGACATGAGAAGAGCTGGTCGGAGCCCGGACATGGTGACATTTTCAAGCATCATTAAGGCTTCCTCGAGCCTTGCAATGATTGGGTTAGGAAGGCAATTGCATTCTGACCTCATAAGATCAGCGTGTTCTCGGGAAGTGCCCTTCTTGACATGTATGCAAAGTGTGGCTATTTGGATGAGGCACTCCGGACATTTGATGAGATGCCTGAGAGGAATTCCATCTAGTGGAACGCTGTTATTTCAGCCTATGCACACTATGGGCAGGCAAAGAATGCAATCAAGATGTTTGAAGGTATGCTTCGCTATGGATTTAAACCGGATTCAGTCAGCTTCTTGAGTGTACTGTCAGCATGCAGTCACAACGGTCTTGCAGAAGAATGTATGAAATACTTTGAACTGATGGAACATGAGTATGGCATATCCCCCAGGAAGGAACACTATTCGTGTGTTATCGATACATTAGGTCGGGTGGGACGTTTCGATAAAGTTCAGAAAATATTGAGTGAGATGCCATTTGAAGATGATCCAATCATTTGGAGCTCTATTCTTCACTCTTGTAGGATCCATGGAAACCAGGATTTAGCTAGAGTGGCAGCTGAAAAATTGTTCAGCATGGGGCCCACAGACGCAACACCGTACGTTATACTGTCCAACATATATGCGAAAGCTGGTAAATGGGAAGATGCGGCATGAGTGAAGAAGACCATGAGAGATCGAGGACTTAGGAAAGAGTCGGGTTGAATTCAAACAAAAGATCTACAGCTTTTCTTCGAATGACCAAACCAACCCAATGATAGCTGAGATTAAAGACGAGCTAGAGAAGTTGTACAAAGAGATGGATAAACAAGGATATAAGCCTGACACTAGCTGTGCCTTCCATCAAGTGGATGATGACCTAAAGTTGGAGTCACTGAAATACCACAGCGTATTGTATGAAATACAAAGAGACGAAAAATTGTATGAAATACAAAGAGACAAAAAATTGTATGAAAAACCGCAGTGAAAGATTGGCCATTGCATTTTCTCTGATAAACACCCCACCAGGGACGCCAATTAGAGTTATGAAGAATCTATCTGCCTGCCTGGGCTGCCATGCTGCCATCAAGATGATGTCGAAGATTGTGAACAGAGACATCATTGTAAGAGATTCAAGCAGGTTCCACCATTTCAAGGATGGAGTTTGTTCATGCGGAGACTATTGGTAAGGATTAGGCTTCCGTGCGCGATGAAGGATGCACACAGAATGTGCCGATAAACAACTAAAAGTTGTCAGGGCGTATCTATCAGGTGCACTGCCATCTTGCTGGAGTTTTTGTTAGTAGTGTTCCTTATTTAGTTTTCAAAATGTGATGCTGTACTCGGTGTTTTTCTTGCATCTGTGTAGCTGGAAGTAAGTCTGCTAGCCATTTTTCGAGGATAAACCATACTTGCTGTACATAAGGCTTGAGACTTCCCCATTTAATTTACAAACAACCTAGGGAAGCATTATTCCCAAAATTCAGGATATTAGTTACCTTGTTTTACATGACAAGTTTTGTTTTAATTAGGCATGTTTTTTTTACCATTGCCTTTGTACTCCATGGTAACTGAAATTTGACCAGCTAATTTTGCATACCTGTCCATTTTCCTAAGTCAAAAGCAGCAAATCGTTGATTTAGCAAAGCACATTTGTGTTATGTTTCAGGATAAGACTGTTAACGATGAACTTCCAAGCATTTGGGAGCTTTATATGACTACTGTCGATGACTTGTATAGTTTGTCCATTACTCGAAAGGGTTGGAAAATGACTGTTTTTTTTTACATGTTACATTTGGTAGGATGGGCTCTTTTTTAGCCATGTTATGTGAAATAAAACTGAAAGAGGCTATATCAAGGATGGGATTGATGGTCCATAGAGACATCCTCTGGAAGTTCCTCTTATTAGACAGACAAAGGAGTGGCTTATTGTCAACCCAATCCCTTTATATCTGTGGTAGCTAGTCCATACATGCCAGGAGAAAGCATGGCCATATATTTTCTTTTTCTTTTGGGAATAAAATAAATGGAGAGCCTTTCTTCTCGGTGTGAGAAGTCCTGAGAACATTTGGGCCAGAAATTTTATGACAAGAAAGCGGTGTGAGATGGAGCACGTCTGTTGAACAGCTGACAGCGACATGGAGGAAGAAGAAGATGATTATGAAGAAGGCAACCATACAAATGACTGGCTCCTTTTTCTTTCTTACTAGTTCCAGTTGCCAGTTCCATCGTTTTACTGCTAGTTACTGCTATCTCCGTGGTCATGGCGGCTTGCCTCTCCCCCACGCTCCCTCACCAACCCATCCACCGCCGCTGCTGCTGGACCCCTAAGCTGTCGTCCTCTTCCACCTCCACCTACTACCGATGCCCCCACCGCCGGATCAGTGGAGCTAGCTTTTCTGCCATCTCTGCTCGTGCCTCTGCTGCCGCTGCCACTCAGGGCCTCGACGCCGACGACATCCGCCACCCGCTGGACAAGCAGGTCAGTTCCTGGTTTCTGTTTCTTTTATTTTCTGCATGCACATGTTGTTTGGTACTCTTCTCATATAGGTATGTCCTTCCATTTTCTTGTTTGCAGAATACTTCGCTGCTCAAAGCAATTCCAGGTCTCAATGATATAGGCAAGGCTTTGCTAGGTACTCCACTTCTCTATTTCAAGTAGGCAGTTATAGTGATGATGAGCCCTATCAGTCTAGCAGTACATATGTACTCCCAGAAGCTAACAGTTTTTTTGCTTGTTTGTTATTTTCTAATGTAGGGCCGGTTTCCGAGCAAGTTATGGTTCTTCAGAACATTGGATCCTCAGTTCTCGTCTCTGAAAACCAGGTCCCTCTGTCAGAACTGATCACATGTATGTAAATCACCACATGTTAATGCGCCCAGACTGAACTCATAATGTTTTCTTTGTCTTCAGTTGCCAGAACTCCACCAGCTCATGATTGAAGCTGCACAAATCTTGAACATAGATTCTCCTGACCTATACGTACGGCAAAATCCTGTTCCTAACGCTTACACCTTAGCAATCAACGGCAAAAAGCCATTTGTCGTGGTTCACACGAGCCTCGTGGAGCTGCTCACAAGAAAGGAACTACAGGTACGAATATGTATGTGTGTGTTTAACACAGTGATCGATAGATAGATAGATAGATAGCATCTGTCAGTTGTTGAAGTGGTGTATTTTTTTTCTCGATTCCGTTGATACGAAAAACACAAATCAAATTTCCTAGATGAAGCATCCAAAAAGGCTGTGGTAATCGCTGCAGGCTGAATAATGTATGCATTACTCATGTGGAGGTGTGTCCGTTTTGTATCAGGCTGTTTTGGCACATGAGCTGGGTCACCTCAAGTGCGACCATGGCGTCTGGCTTACCTTTGCCAACATACTAACGGTGGGCGCATACACTGTCCCTGGTAGGCCTTGAATCTTTCTTCCACATAATCTATCCGAGAGTCATCTGATGGTAACTACATCTGCATGTGTGGGTGTGCACTCTCTCCAGGTCTTGGCATGGTTGCTGGTTACCTGGAAGAGCAGCTGTTCAGATGGCTACGAGCCGCGGAGCTGACTTGCGACAGGGCAGCCCTTGTTGTAGTACAAGACCCCAAGGTAGTATCATTCAGGAAAGAGTTTTTGTTTACTGGCCTCCTCCAGGAAGTGTAGCTGTCTGATCATCATCCAGCGTCTGATCTGATAGTGTCGTCTGTTGCGTTACTGTCAAGAGGTTGTCATCTCGGTCCTGATGAAGCTGGCGGGAGGGTGCCCGTCCCTGGCGAACCAGCTGAACGTGGACGCCTTCCTGGAGCAGGCCCGCTCGTACGACAAGGCATCGTCGAACCCGGTCGGGTGGTACATCCGGTCAGAACCTGACGTTGTGAAAAGCTATGTGTATCTAATGCTTAGACCGTGAGGTTGCTCTTCTGTGGAATGAACTGATATTTTTTGTTTTTGGTTTTTCTGCAGGAACGCGCAGACGAGGGAGCTGTCGCACCCGTTGCCCGTGATGCGAGCCCGCGAGGTGGACGAGTGGTCGAGGAGCCAGGAATACAGGGCCCTGTCGCGAAAAATGTTCCAGTAGCCTGCCTGCCTGCCTGCGTGTCTGTCTGTGATTTAACGAAATGGAAGAGCAAGCTAGCCGTGGACTTGCGAACCAAGGAAGTAGTAGCAGTAGTAGCAGCAGCAGCAGTAGTAGAAATTAGATTGGTTGTAATAATTGTTTTAAACTAAAACCCTTATTACTTATTAGACTCACTGTCCGAGAGTTGCACTTGTTTTGCTGTGATTGTTCCACCCTAAGGCAGGCTGTGTGATAAGTATACTGTCTTTCTTCCCTGCTCCTCAGCCCCAGTCCTACAAACAGTGTGATCTGTACCCTGGCTGTATTATACATGAATCATGGTCATGATGGTGTTTTGCTTGGTCTTATCCTTCCTTCATGTTCTTGGTGGACAGCGCTACGCGTCCCCCGGGGATATTTCCCCAAAATCCCCCAGGTCCGGAGCCGTCCGATGATCTAATCAGATCGAACCGTCTAACCGGTACACGCGCCCGCTTTGCTACGTTGCGCTTCGCACGCAGCAAACTGGAAACAAACGGAGGCAACCTGGGAGTCGCGTCGTGCGGGCGCCTGTGAGGACGACGGAGGCGACTGCGCCGTCGATCTCGTTCGCCAGCGCCAGAGATGATCCATATTCGAGGGACCATACTCTACCCCCCCTCCTGGTCAGCCTCACCACCTTATACCGCCGCCAATCGTAGCTTCTAGTGGGGGATCAAATCCTCTCACCCGGCGGCGCTCCGATTCGGCGAACGCCGATGTCTCCAATCGAGCGCAGCAACCTAATCTAGCCCAGCACACAAATCCTCTAGTGTTTTTCAATCAAAATCCTGAGGAAGAACCTCCAACACCATCGGTAAGCTCTAGATTAGGTTTCCACCATTGTTGTTCATGTTTGTGCTACATGGTAGCAGCAAATACTTACATATGTAGCAAAATACTAGTTAATTGGCTTGTACATTGTAGCAAAATAGGGTGCTGCTAGGCAGATGGCAGGAAAACAACCTCAAAACAGATAAGGGTGCTACATTGTAGCAAAAGAAAAATTAGGGGTGCTACAACATGCTTTGCTGGACAATGTGCTACACTGCAGAAAAAGTTTAGGAAGATGTGATGCTACATTGTAGCAAATTAGGGTGATACTAGCACATTAATGTAGCAAATTAGGGTGATACTACATGCAGCACATTTATGTAGCACATTATGCTTCGACCTAATCTTTTTCTTTTTTAAATTGCAGGGGTTTGTTGCTGACAGTATACTAGGAGGATTCGGCCCCAACCAGCCTGCTGATGGATACGGTCCTGAAGGATATGCTGCTGAAGGAATAATTACTCCACCACAATCTGCTTACGAGATTGCTCCACCACAATCTGCTGCAGGAACCTTTGGATAAAAATTTGCTACAAGAGCAGAAAGTACAGCTAGTAGCAATGCTTCATTTGTTGCTGAAGAAGGTGGTGAAGAGATTTGCTCGCAGCCTCTTGTACCATATGTTGGAATGACATTTGATGACCTTGAAGTTGCGAAGCAAGTATACAATGACTATGCTTTCAAGCTCGGGTTTGGTACACGGATTGGTAACACCAAGTATAGCACAACAAGAGGTGCCCCAAAAGATGAAATTCTTAGTAGGGTTTTTGAGTGTGTCCATGCCGAAAAACCAGTTGACGAAGCAAAAAAATGCTACTAAGGATAGTTCTGGAGAAGGAGGTCCAATAGACATGAGCAATTTCAGTGCACAGAAGTCACGTAGCAAACAAGCTGGCCTCAAAATGGACGTAGCAGATTTGAGGCAGAAGAATAGGATGCTGCGGCATGATTGTAAAGCTAGAATGCTTGTTGGAAAGAGAAATGTAATATGGACTGTAACGGTCTTTCAAGGAGAGCACACACACCAGTTGCTGAAGCAAATTGGGAGAAGACGGTACTACCGGTCTCATAGGAAGGTTACTGAGGAGGACTTTCAGTTCATCCAAACTTTACACAACCAAAACATTAGCACAGCTCAGATGATGGGATGCCTCGGAAGTGTGCACGGAGGCGACCCGAGCTGCCTTGGTTTTGTGAAGCGTGATGTGTCCAACATAAGGACTATGCTACGTGAGAAAGTTTTGCTGCGAGACATGTCAATGACTATTCAGTACTTTGAAAGGAGACAAGCTGAAAGCCCTACATTCTTCTTTGATAAGCAAGTGGATGAAAACAATGCAGTGAGAGCTCTCTTTTAGGTGGATGGCAGGACAAGGGCCTTGTACCCCAAGTACAAGGACTCGGTGTTTTTCGACACTACATTTTGTACCAACAAGTACAACTTGCCCTTTGCTCCACTTGTGGGCATCAACAACCACACACACACAATTGTGTTGGGTTGTGCTTTGCTACCTGATGAAACAATTGAAACATTCAGCTGGGTATTCACCAAAATTAAGGAAGCAATGAACGGTTTGGCGCCAGACCATATCATGACAGACCAAGACCAAGCAATGGTTGCAGCAATTTCAAACATATATCCTGATTCGGTCCACAGATGCTGCATCTTCCATGTGCTACGATTAGTAAGAACAAAGCTTGGTCCTCACTTGACAGAAGGTAGCCCATTTGATGCAGCATTCTACTCATGCATTTATAGCACGGACACCGTAGAAGAATTTGAGATATGCTGACAGCATATGTTGGAAAATTTTGCTATGGCTGAGAACACTCATTTGCAGAACATGTGGAAGAGCAGAAAAATGTGGGCACCTATGTACTTCAGACAAAGTTTCTTTCCCTTTACAAGCACAACAGGAAGATCTGAAGGCCTCAACTCGTACTTTAAAACTTTAAGTCGCTCAAGTGGCTCAGTTTGGAACTTCGTGCAGCAATACGAGTTGTGCCAAAACCTGATGCTAGACAGAGAAGACAATGCAGCATTCACCATGGATACAACAACAGCACCACTATGGGGAAGGTGAGATTTTCTCTTTACAGACAGATTTTCCAGTAGCATTATTTTATATTTGTGGTAGCAGATTTTTAAAACTGTTGTAGCATAATGTAACACCTGATGTAGCACCAACCTGACAGTCAGCAAAACAAACCTTATTTTGCAGCTACGACATTGAAAAGCAGGGGCTGGAGTTCTACACGAGGGAGATCTTCACAAGATTCCAAAAGATGATTGAGAAATCTACAAGGTTTTATCCAATGCAGGTTGAGGTTGAAGGCATGTTCTTTGATCTCATTCCAAACCCTGGTTATGGTGTCAAAACCTACCAGGTGCAAGTCAAGTTAGATGATGAGTGGTACAAGTGCGGATGCAACACATTTGAGATGTGTGGCCTTATATGCCCGCATAGAGTGAGGGTGATGGTGCACTTAAATGTCCAGCAAATTCCAGAGAGATACATGCTACAAAGATGGTCTGCTGCAGCAACAATGCCTGCACAAAATTCCCATACTGCAATGAAGAACGTCACACCGTGAAACAATGCGTATCCATGGAAGCACTGATTGCGGGGAATGCTGCGAAAATAGAGTTGAAACTACATGTACTACCAGAGAGTAGCATTTTTGTCATTACTATGTAGCATACATACAGTATAGATGTAGCATCATCTTGATGCATGATATGAATTTTGTGATATGACAGAATATTGTTGGTAGCAAAAGTATTGCCACTTTGGACCATACAGCCTGCATTTTGTATATAAAATTGCTACCATAGACAAAACTTGTTCTTATGAATGAATGTCACAGGAATATTTGCTACATTAAACCTAGTAGCAAATCCTGAACATCTGGGTAGCACACCATTTCTATGCATGTAGCAATATGGCTACACAGATGTAGCAAATTAACACCTGGGGTGGCCAAAAAAATTGACAGCATGTCTAGGTAAATACTCATTTTTAGCATTTATGCAGCATGTATGTAGCATGTATAGAACTTATCAAAGCAATCACACTATTTGAAGCTTCAGAAGACAATAATCAACATTCCAAACATCAAAAGCTATATATAAAAATATTTCAAACATGTAGAACTTATCCATCCAACATAACCTATCCTCAAAAGATAATCCACAGATGCTGCAGCAACGAACACATCCACGATTACATCACTTTGAACCATTACAAAGTGCAAAATAATATCACAAGGACGACATCAGTTTCAACGATTACATCAGTTTCAACCTAACTACGCTTCTTCTGTAACTCTTCTTCCATCAGCTGTAGCATTGATCCTTTGTTTTGCCTTGCCTCAATCAGATCAGATGCAAAAAGTTTCCTTAGAAGTGGTATAGCATTGTTGTCGAACTCCGGCATGACCTTACCGGTGAAGCTTTCCATGAAGAGCATGCTGAAGAATCCACAACCAAATCTATCAAAAAAAACAGATAGATTAGTAAAAACAAGCAGAAACTGATGTAGCAAGTGTAGGAAGCTAAAGTAGCAAGAGTTGTAAACTTAGGTAGCAATTAAAAAACAATAATGTAGCAAAAGTTGAAACTAGTGATCAGGACAAGGATTGAAAAAAAAAGCGAAACAAAAAGGTGAGCAAAATCTTACATGGTAGTTTGCTCCGGGTGATCAGGATTGGTTAGCAGGTAAGTGTCGAAGTTGATATTGTCTGCTAGTTTTGATTGCTTCACAAGAATTGCAAAGTTTGCGAACTAGAAAATAAAGCAAACACACTGCATGGTTAATGATATGCAGCAAATAAAAGGCCCAACTATAAATGTAGCAAACACAATGAACAAGTGTAGCTGGATTACTAACCAGATTGTGTGCACAATCATCCATCACACTAGCATCTTTGGCCCCTTTTATTGAATCAAAAATATGCATCTTCTTTGCTACTAGGTTGATACAGGGAACTGCCCAATGGTTGAACTTCACAATAGTAAAGTATAGCTACATTCAAACATTAATTAATATTTAGCACCTTGTATAGAAAGCAAACATGAACAAGATAGGAAGCAAGGATGTTAACTCACAAGGTCACACTTGAAAATCTTGAACTTTGCATTTTGCTCTTTCAACTCATCCATACATGCTTTAGCATTGAATGCTTTTGGATCAACAATAAGCTTCTCCTGTTTTGTGTTGAAGATAAAAAGTAGTATGAGGCTGCAACAAAAGCAAGTAAAAATTGCTACTATCTGTATTGGTTCAGCAATCACACAAAAGGTAGCAAAATGCTAGTACTAATATATCATAAAGAAATTAACAATAATGTAGCAGAGTAGCTGTCATATGCATATTGAGCAAGTAAAAGATCAAGCAAAGTGCTACTTACCACAAAGTGCTGCGTGAAAGCGTACTTCCTCTTCTGCCTTGCACTTTTCTTGCAAACAATGTTCGACTCATGGTTAAATTTCTCAATCCAAACATTCATCAACTCACTATCTAGATTTTGGCGCGGCCGAAGCGATGTTTGGAAAGTTCTGTAAAAGGTATAATACCGCCCAATCTCCACAAAAACTGGCCTGCACAAAGGAATTCACATGTAGCAGATAGTTTTACATAAAGTAGCAAAAACATGAACTAAAGTAACAAACAGTTCAATATAAAGTAGCAAAAACTATGAACTAAAGTAGCAAACAGTTCAATGTAAAGTAGCAAAAAAATGAACTAAATTAGCAGGTAGTTCAATGTACAATAGCAAAAACTATGAACTAAAGTAGCAAACAATTCAATGTAAAGTAGCAAAAAAAATGAACTAAGGTAGCAGGTAGTTCAAGCTGCAGAAGATTCAATGGAAAACTATATCCTACAAGTAAAAAAAGTAAGTGGAAAAACACATAGACACATGTAGAAATTAGCTAGATGCAAGGTAGCAAAAACATTACTTCAGAGTAGCAAAAAACATAAACTTACGGTGCCCTATCCTTTGGATGGCCCTTGAATTTCCGACCATTCATCACAAATGTGGAGTATGTTTGTTCTACATCTTTAGAGACCTTCATATTTTTCAACTTTGGAGGTGTGAGCTCCTCCTTGGCAGCCCTCTTAAACCTTGTCTTCTCATGTGTCAACAAACCCGAGCTACCATCTCCTTTAACACTTGACTCAATGTTAACAACAATTGCAAAAAGAGAAAACAATTGTGTCTTAAGCAAACAAGCGGAAGCATATCTAAGAAACTATAAGAAAATGTTCATACCAGGTGCAATGGGAACAACAGGTGTCGCAGGCTCTACTGAAGCGAAAGGTGCAAGATCGACCAAAGTGGAAGGTGCTGCTTGAATACTCTCAGAGGCATCACAGGCAGTGGTCACGGCAGCGGTTGGGGCATCACAGGAAGGTGGGAGAGACTGTGAAATGCAAAACTCTGCATACTCATCGGTCCCAGGCTCGAAAAGATCAAACGAGGGTTTGTCCGGAGCATTGGCCCAAGCTTCATCAGAAATATCCTTCCTGGGGCTGTGAATTGGAGACCTGTCAGGGCTAACAACATCCAGCTGCTCAGTAGCATCAGCTCCCTTGCTCGTAGAATCAATGATTATTTCTGCTTGAGGAACATCGACATGTTTTGTTGCTACAGGACCACCTTGCTCCACAACAGCATCTACAGCACCACCTTGCTCCACAACATCATCTGCAGCACCATCAGTATCCTTAGCAGCTGCTGCAGCAACACCATGGTCCTCGGGCTCCGATGTAGCATAAAGCTTCTCATCATCCTTAGTTTCTGAACCATCATCAACCTGCAGCTGATCATCATTTGTTGTACTTTTGGTTGGAAAAACAACACTTGGTCCAGCTTCTTCTTTACTTGATGATTCAACATCAACCAAAAGGGCAGCCATGTGTTGAGCCTGCATGTGCTTCAATCCAGCAGAAATGTTCTTCATTGTCACATCAACATCTGCTTTAAAAATTGCCTTGTGCTTCTCATACAATTCTTTGAAACGAGCGGAACCTGTTAGCAAACATTAGAAGCAAGTTAGTAAACCAAATACAAGATAAATGATGAAATTCTAAGGATAGCGGCTCGGATTCGTCACCCGTCGCCGCTATCGCGGCGTACGGGCGACGAATCCTCGAAAAATATGGTGTAATAAAATTCTATTAAGCTTCTTTTGCATACGGGTAGATAATTTGGGGTAACTTATCCACCACCCCCACCCTAAGTCGCCAACATACATAAAGCGTAAACTCTAGTCCAGCGGCTCGTGTCGTACGGGCGACAAAACCTCGAAGGGTCGCGTCGACGGGCGACGATGCCTCGGTACCCTAACACCGAGGCTAACGCATAAGGAGTAGAAAATTCATAAAGCTAATGTAGCAACAATTATATACTAAAATAGCAAAACATAATAACTAAAGTAGCAAAACAGTTCAGTTCAGAAGTACACTAAAAAATTTCAGAGTGGTAGCAAACCAATAAAGCTAATGTAGAAAAACCTATAAACTAAAGTAGCAAAACATGTAACCTAAAGTAGCAAAACCTATAAGCTAATAAAGCTTATGTAGCAAATCCAATAAAATAAAGTAGCAAAACCTATATACTAAAGTAGCAAAACCTATAGCTAAAGTAGCAAAACCTATAATACATGTTAACAGAACTACATAAGACTGATTGCAAAAAGAGGTAGCAGAGCAATGTAGCTAAGTAGCAAAATCAATGCACTGAAGTAGCAAACAAATAATAGTACACTAGCAATTTCATACCTGCAAATCCTGGCTGCTAGGGAAATTTAGCCATTCATTCAATGAAGCAGAAGGATTAACATCAACATCTTCCACTGGAGCAGGTTTATTGAAATCATCATAACCAGGAGCAGTACCATAAGGTGTTGCAGACAATGGGAGGAACTACACACAATAAAAAGTAATGTTAACATTAAGAGGATTAACGAAAGAATAGAATGTTTGTGGTGCTGGAAAGAACATTACATCTCGCCTGCCGAAAACAGTTTTGTTCGATAAAATCTTCCTATCCGAGTCATTTTGTACAACAAAAGTGAAGTCGCTGGTCTTGACAGAGCATACTCTAGGCAATGACTTGTCAAACGTGTGATCGCAGGGTGGGAAATCCAAATGATCCATATAAGCAATCTACAAAAAGAGGCCAGATAAAGTTAGTAGTAGCAAAACAAACGCTGCAAACCGCTACACATAAATATAAAAGATGGAAGATAACTTACACCAAGAAGAATGAATGGCCCAGTTATCCAAAACTCAAATTTGCTACAGTCCTTTGGAAGAACATGTGCTTTCTTCTTCTTCTTCTGAATATTGCTCAGAGTTTGCATCAACAAACCCAACAAATGCTCATCCCAAGCATACTCATCTATTTTGGTTGGGTCAGCCATGAGACCAACATATTCCAAGTTAACGTGGTTCGAGATTTTTGGAGCAACAACAGTGGCCAGGGAAACAAGATCCCAAGTGCGAATGATGGTTTCCTCGTCTGTATCAGCACAATTCTTCAAGATATTGATAGCAGTTGCTAACTCTGCCCTCTTCTTCCCAGCATGGTAGAGGTCTCGAATCTCATCAAGCTCTGCACCTCCAGTAATAGAAAGATCAATAGGCTTGCTCCCGCAGCGGATTCCAAACACTTTCCTCACCATATCCGTGGTAAACACCATCTGGTTCTTCTGAAGCTTGTACTCATGGAGACGAGCAGAAGTATGTGCAGCAACAAAATCCGTAAGCTCATTAGGAATCCTAAACTGTGCAACATTCAACAATGCTCGAAATGCACTCTTTGACTAAATAATCTGCTTCTTGGATGGAGAAAGGTTGTCCGCAAGGATACGTAAACGCTTGGCACCGAAACGGTCCTTCTACATCCAAATATCCTCCTTGACATTACTCGCTCCCTCGCCAACTTTCTTGCAGCTCACAACAACCTTTTTGCCCTTTTTGCTCTTATCAACAGCAGCAACCTGCAGCAAAAGGAAAATAGAAACATGTATGGTTATGGTGTGACCTCAACCTACAAAAAAGCTACATGTAGCAACCAACCAAAAAATAGAATGCAAACAAAAAAAAGCTACATAAAGCTACATATATAACCAAAAAAACCTAGCATGTAGCATACAAACCAAAATTAGCAAAACAATCTAAAAAAAGCTACATATAGCATGTCAACATATCAACCTAGTAGCAAAAACCTGCTGAAACATGCACAAGTAGCAAAATGCTACTACTGAATACTGCTAACAAAACTGGCAGTTAGCAGCAACTTTGGTGGTTGTACCTAGTAGCAAAATCCTAGTACTAAAGTAGCAAAATGCTACTACTTAACTAGCAAATTTGTTTATACATTAGCAAAATGGTGGTTGTACCTAGTAGCAAAATCCTAGTACTAAAGTAGCAAAATGATAGTACTAAAGTAGCAAAATCATAATACTGCAGTAGCAAAACTACTAAACATTGGGCTACTAATCATACTACTGGGATTACCAAAAATGCACAAGTAGCAAGTAGCAAAACTACTAGGATTACCAATCATACTACTGGGATCAAAATCATAATGCACAAGTAGCAAAACTACTGGAATAGCAAATCCTAGTACAAATCATACTCCTAGTACTAATCCTAGTACCAAAAATCATAGTACTAATCCTAGTACTAATCATGCTACTGCAGTAGCAAATCCCAGTAGCAAATCTCAGTACACTATATCATACTAGAGTAGCAACTACTGGGATATACACGATATCATACTAGAGTAGCAAATCCCAGTACACTATATCATACTAGAGTAGCAAAAAATGAACTAAAGTAGCAAACATATACACTAGAGTAGCAACTACTGGGATCAAAATCATAATGCACAAGTAGCAAAACTATTGGAGTAGCAAATCCTAGTACTAATCATACTCCTAGTACTAATCCTAGTACTAATCCTAGTACCAAAAATCATAGTACTAATCCTAGTACTAATCATGCTACTGAAGTAGCAAATCCCAGTAGCAAGTAGCAAAAATCCCCGTAGCAAGTAGCAAAAAATGGAAGCGGAAAACAGAACGGCGGCTGCCGCCGGGTGATCACCTCAACGTTCGCGCCGCTGGAGGTGCTCCCTCCTGCCGCATCGCTCGTCGGTGGCGGTCCCATCACCTCCTGCCGCCTAGGGTTTCTGCGCAAAATCAGAGAGCCGGGTGAGGTTAGAAAGGGGAGGTTAGAGAGCAGAGATTAGAGAGGATGGACGGCGGCACAAACCGAGGATGGGCGGCGGCGCTCGGCAGCGCTCGGCGGCGGGCGAGGATGAACCGGTCGGCGGCGGTCAGGGGTTACTCTGCGGGAAAGCAGAGCAGAGAGAGATTAGAGAGGAGAGAGGAGAGAGGAAGCAGAGCCGGGGGAGCACGAACCGATGGCGGCGCTCGGCAGCGGTCGCCGGCAGTCGACGATGAAGGATTCGGCGGCGGCGCGGCGTCGCACCGCGGTCGCCTCTCCGTCGCCTCTCCTCCGCGAGCAATGTTCCAATCGTGCGAGGAGGAACCGCCTGACCCGTATATCGTGGAGCCGTGTAGCAACTGCAAGTAAGAGGGCCACGTAGCGCGAAATTGACGGCCGAATCAACTAAGATCGAATGGCTCCCGACCCGGGGGACGCGACGACGGGATCCCCCGGGGGAACAGTATCATTTTCCTATCTTTTTTCTTATAACCGCATTCTTTTTTTTCATTTATCTTTTAGGCTGGTATATTAAGACTTAACTGAACACATCAAGGGCTTGCTTGGCATAATTTCTTCAGTGACTGATCTTCAATGTGTGAGGGGCTTAGCTCAAATCGAAGACGTTTGCTATCATAAATTCAGAACATTATGCCTGGTATGAGCACTCTTTCTTTTTTCAGATCTTTGGGTCCGGGCGAAGTCTTACGGTCTTGCTGCCCGCGAGACATGCTATGACCAGCTTTGACTGAAGCAACTATGCCTGCTGATAATCCCATGTAAAAGGAAAAAAAAATCTGCGCCTTTTGGATGATTCTGAACCTTTAGGCCTCGTTCGGTTAAGCCCCGGAAGTTATGGATTGAGTTGGATTACTGTCCAATCCATGTCGTCCAGCCCGGCGGGATAAATTTTCCAGTCCTGTCAATTTGAAATCTTCGTTTATTTTAGCAATGTATTGTTTTTCCATTCAATCCAGCCCATGTCGGTATGGAAAAATTTAATCGCCAGCCTCCGCGTGGAACGTTTCCAGGACGAGAAGAGGGCGAGCTCCAGGTGGCTTAATCGAACACGCATGGTTTGGACCGGTGATCAAGGATTAGCCTGGCATGGATTTGATGATGGCCCGGGATCAACCCAATTCAAGACTGGATTATTTCCACGTCTGGTTTGATTCCCCACAGAACGAACGAGCCCTTCAGATTCTGCTGCTCTGTTTGGGAGAGGATAGAATAGACGAATTTCAGAACAGAAGCAGAGGACGAATCATTGAGAGTTGGAGATGCCCGAAGTCTATCTCCCGGCATGCATGAAGATCTACTACAGTTTTGTTGCAGCTACTGTTACTGCATGATGAGAAATATATTGTCATATCATCTCTCAGCAACTTAGCATGCATAGAGACTAACAAGATACTCACTCCGGTCCATATTAATTGACTTTGATTTGTCAAAATTTGGAAGAACCTATATACTAAATAGTGTCTAGATTCATTCAAATCTAGGCAAATTTGAGTCAATTAATATGGATCGGGACGGGCAGTGGCTTTTTATAAGTTGGAAAAAGCCTCTGCCGCGCTAGGTACTAAAATAAGGTACTATCGTATTTTAGTATCGGAGCGGACAGTAGCTTTTGACAAATGGTCAAAAAACTTCTGTCGCGCTAGGTACTAAAATGTGGTACTACCGCTTTTTAGTACCTAGCCTGGCAGAGGCTTTTTGACAACTAGTCAAAACATACTGCCGCGTCCGGTAGCAAAAGGCGGTACGCGCCAGGCAGAAAGTTTTGGACAGTTTGTCCAACCATGCTGTCCCACTGCAAAACCTTTTTCAATACAACCTGTGATACACTTGGCAAATAATTAGTCCGATATGTGTGTTGTTATAAAACACCAAAATCACTAGGGATAGGAAATGCTCTTTCAATCTCCCCCTTTTTGGTGTTTGATGACAACACACATTTTGCAAGGTAATATAATGATGACAAGATAGAGATGGGGCTCCCCCTTGATATGTATAATCAAGCCCCATTCTATTTAATAAGCTACCTAGGAGTAGAAGTCGCACTTAGAGCACATACCTTTGCTTAATGACATGTGATGATCAATATTGATTATTAATAGAGAATAGCCATAATACACACAAGATGGATCCATATGATAAGCACATAGTCTCATCATACATAGCACAAATAGTTAGTTCACAAGGTTCACATATAATAAGAGGCAAGCAAATAAAGTTCACAAGCGAATAAAAATCAATGGCAAGAACGAGCTTGTGACTTTTCCCACGCAAATCCCGCATACCCATACCTAATGTGCAACTTCTCCCCCTTTGGCATCAAGACGCCAAAAAGGGACAAGAGCAACACTAACGTCCCGGAGATCACTCGTCATCATCATCATCCCATGCATCCTCATGAGTCGGCGGGGCACGGAAGGAGGAGGTGGCATCATCATCCCAGTGGTTATGCGTGGAGATCCATTGGTCTTCTGGGGTAATGTTGTTCTCGGAGCCCTTGGAGACGGTCAAACCTTGAGCCTCCATCATTTCCTTCTAACGAGCACATAACTTCTTGGCATAGACATGGGCCTCGTACATGCGTTTCTGATTGTCCACTTGGAAGCAGAATACCTTCTTGAGTTTTGCCTCGATCCTCTTGGCCCAAGATGGTTGAGCAGGCTTGCAACATGAGACCACAAAGTCAGCATCCTTATGGGCATCATAGTCATCACCGGATCCCTCCTCAACAGGGTTCCCATCCTCATCAACAATATGACCATCCGCATTGCGTGGTTGGAGATGGGTCTTGATCAACAGATTCTTGTGGCGGTGAGTGACAAGGCGAAGAGAAGGCATGTCACGGGCAATCACGGGGCACTTGCTAATAATGAGAGCCATGATATACGAAGCAAAAGGAGGCACCCTCCTTTGGTAGGTGGCACAAACCATCTCATTCCAAATAACATCCATTACATCGATAGGTTGGCCGGAGTCACGGTGGTGAAAGGTGGCGATCATGATATCCACCATGAAGGCATGTATCTCATCAACATTCCCAGCTCGGGGGGCGACAGTCTCACGGAAAATATGATGCAAGATGTCATATGTAGGAAGGAGCCCTTTGATCTTTCCAGGAATACCGTGCCCCCGGATGTACAGTGGTGCAAGAGCATCCTTCTTCATGGGACGATCATTGTTGTGGCACCGAAAGCCAACGGGAGTGTCCATGCCACAGTCTTCGTACCCGAGAATAGCCGCAAACTCAGCCAAAGTTTCTTGCTTGACAACACCCTCGGTCATCCAGGTGAGTGTCCGAGTCTGATTCTTGGCAAAGTTAACGGTTGCATAAAACTGAGTAATGAGCATTGGGTCATAGTTGCACCGGAACTGCATGATGGGAAGAAAGCCAATGTTGGTGCAGATCTCAAGGGCTTCACCAGAGTATTGCAGGTTCTTCTTCACATGATTCATCTTGATCCACTTTTGAGGGACCACAAGCTTGTCATCCTTCATGAGTATCTCATGAAACACACGCTCCTGGAAATCCGTATAGAAGAGGCTACCTTCCCGAGTATGAGAGCGAGCAACCACATATGGATTGATAGTCCTCGGTTCATGAAAGTCGACCTAAGACAAGTCAGATAGCACCTTTGGCCCAGATGGCCCTGAACTGTGGCTCTTGCGAGGACCAGAGGGAGGAGGAGGTGGAGGAGCCTTACCATGACCAACACTGTGTTTGACTCCCCCACCCCGACGACCACGAGTTGTTTGCAGTTTCAGACGAGTGCTAGGTTGAGGCATGATCTCTTCTTCTGACTCGGTCTCAGCCGTGGAATCCGACTCTGACTCATAGTCCTCAATCTCATGGTGAGCTTTGGAGCGTTTGCGTGATCCCCAGGAACCCCCTGCACCTGTGAAAGAACGAGGGAGATAGCATAGGGGTAAGGGCACAAGAACCCGAGACAAACAGGTGATGGAACTCTTGGTTTAGAAAAAAAATTGTTGTCTGTACAGGGCGGTAGTACCGGATCTTCACAGGCGGTAGTACCGCACAGCGGTAGTACCGGAAAAAGATTCCCGGTACTATCGGCCGGCGACCACAATGCAGATCTGAAACATCGATCCATGTACGGGCAGTAAAATTGATATGAAACAGGAATTCCATCGGTCTAAGAGGTGGATCTGGTAGAAAGCACACGGTACAACCTCAAGAACACGAGTTTTGCCAAGAATCAAAGTTACCCTAGATTCAATGGAGAAAACTAGTGTGAAGAAGAGGAGGGCGGTAGTACCGGTGTCCATGGAGGTGAAGAATGAGGAGGAGCCCACGAGGAGACCGGATCCGGTGTGGATCCGGGAAAAGGAGAAGGGGCGGGGCTCCGGCGGCTTTCTCCTGCTCCGGCGGTGGCGGTGGTGAGAAGTGGAGACGGGGGAATAATGAGGCACTGAGAGGTGCCTCTCCTCGTGTCTCAAATCTTAACCGATACGCAGCACGGTAGTACCGGATTTACGAGCGGTAGTACCGTAAAAAACTACTGGTAGTACCGCACCTAGGGAGTTTCCAGATAAGGTCCTGGAAACTGATCCAGAAGCGGTAGTACCGTTAGCCCTTTGCGGTAGTACCGTTTGGCGGTAGTACCGCTAGTCAAGGCGATATTACCGTAGTCCCCAGAACAGAGAGCCAGGATGTATAAAGTGGAAGGTTCTTGTGCAGAGTAGATGAGTTTTGTCGAGGGATAAGAATGGCTTGGGTTGAGTGAGTCACACTGATATGGTCCAATGCACTCTAAAAATACTAAAAACATATGAGGAGCCAAATGAGAGTGCACGACCATACGAACAAAACCAACTAGAAGATGACAAACACGAGTAAGCACAAAACCTCTCAAATGAGAGGGGGCGGTGGCCTAAGCTACCATATATGAGTATACTCGGCTTGGCACCACGAAGATATATCTTGGGTCCATTACCGACACTCATCATTTAAGCTCACATATCACAAAATGATATTAAGAGGAATGATGTTTATTGCTTTGGGCATAATGGGGGGGGGATAGTCCAATCAATTAGAACCGCACTCCCCCTATATCCATGCCTACAACTAAACCAAATAAGGGTCGAGTCATAGGTGAGAGTGCAAGATAATCAAGTCAAGATCCTTGAATCTACGATATTTAGTTCATTCCTCAAATAGCAAAACCTTGCTTCATCAAGAGGCTTCGTGAAGATATCGGCAAGTTGATCTTTGGTTGACACATATGATAGATCAATATCACCTCGAGCAACATGATCTCTAATGAAGTGATGGGGAATCTCAATATGCTTTGTCCTTGTGTGATCCACCGGGTTGTAGGAAATCTTGATGGCACTTTCATTGTCACATAGAAGAGACACTTTGTCATAATGGACACCGTATTCCTTTAAAGTTTGCCTCATCCATAGCAATTGGGTGCAAGCACTAGCAGTCGCCACATACTCGGCTTCGGCGGTGGAGAGAGATATACAATTTTGCTTCTTAGAAGACCAACAGACCAAGGACCTACCAAGGAATTGGCAAGCCCCGGATGTTGATTTTCTATCATCCTTATCACCCGCCCAATCCGAGTCCGTGTATCCACAAAAAGCAAATGTTGAGCCTCGAGGATACCAAAGACCATAAAACGGGGTATGCACTAAATATCGAAAGATTCTCTTGACCTCCATTAAATGGCTTTCTTTAGGAGCCGCTTGATATCTTGCACACACACCTACACTTAACACAATATCGGGTCTAGATGCACAAAGGTAAAGCAAAGAACCAATCATAGACCGGTATACCTTTTGATCCACATCTTTACCATTTGGATTTTGTTCTAGATGAGTCTTTGTAGCCATGGGAGTAGGGGCTCCATTTAGATCTTGCATCTTGAATCTCTTGAGCATATCTTGAGTATAATTGGCTTGATTGAAGAATGTCCCTCCTCTAAATTTCTTGATCTCAAAGCCAAGAAACACTTTCAACTCCCCCATCAAAGACATCTGAAACCTACTAGTCATAAGCTTTGAGAATTCATCATTGAAAGCTCTGTTATATGAACCAAAGATAATATCATCAACATATATTTGGCATACAAAAAGCTCCCCATTGACTCTCTTAGTAAAAAGAGTGGGATCAATTTTCCCATCCTCAAATCCACGGTCAAACAATAACTCTCTAAGGTGCTCATACCATGTGCGTGGGGCTTGCTTGAGCCCATAGAGCGCCTTATCAAGTTTGTAGACATGGTTTGGGAAGTTGGGGTCTTCAAATCCCGGGGGTTGCTTAACATATACCAATTCATTTAATGGACCATAAAGAAATGCACTCTCTACATCCATTTGTTATAACTTGATGTTATGATGTGCCGCATAAGCAAGAAGGATACGGATGGACTCAAGGCGAGCCACGGGTGCATAAGTCTCTCCATAGTCAATGCCTTCAATTTGAGAAAACCCTTGTGCAACCAATCTAGACTTGTTCCTTACTATAATTCCATGCTCATCTTGCTTGTTCTTGAATATCCACTTTGTTCCAATAACATTGCGGCAATCCTTTGGCTTCTCAACTAACTTCCATACTTTGTTTCTCTCAAAGTTGTTGAGCTCTTTGTGCATAGCTTCTAACCAATCCGAATCTTCAAGAGCTTCCCACACTTTCTTAGGTTCAATCATGGAGATGTGTGCTTGATGTTCACTGAACCTCTTCAATTGTGCTCTTGTGGAAATGCCTTTCCTTAGGTCACCAACAACATTTTGTAGAGAGTGGTCTCTTAATTCCAACATTCTTTCCTTTCTAGCTTTGCGACGAGCGTGGATCTCCGGGTTGTTTCTTGGATGACCCTCTTCATCATTTTGATCCTCGTCTTGACCATCATCTTGACCTTGATCATCGTCGGAATCGTCCTCTATATTGGGAGGCAAAGATTGACCTTGGTCTTGATCAAGTGCTCTTCTAGCATCAATTTGAGCTTGTCTCAAAGCAGTTTGTACAGATCTTCCTTGAGTAATTTCCTTGGCACCACTTGACATCCTGGCGAATGAATCAAGCTCCCCTTGACTAGAATTGTCACTAAGATCATCATGTTGAGGGTCCATATCTTGTCTTTGGCTTGTGTCATTGCCCTCCTCTGTGGATGGAGCATGTTGATGTTGTGAAGATGAGGGCTCCACATGAGTGGAGCATAGTTATTCTCGATCCGCCATAAGGGGTTCCTCAACGGGGCGGATGTATCCCACACCCATTCTTCCTATGGCATCCTGAGGCATTTCATCATCTGCATCACAAGCATCAACACGCCCCTCTTGGGGACCATCATATTCTTCAAAGGTCACACTACAAGATTCTATGACGGCTCCGGAGAGCTTATCATAGATTCTATAAGTGTGAGATTCGAGACCATAGCCAACAAAAATACCCTCTAATTCTTTAGACTCGAATTTGGACAACCGAACACCTTTTATGAGATAGAAACACTTACAACCGAACACCCGGAAGTAAGATATGTTGGGATTGTTACCAGTAAGTATTTCATATGGAGTCTTGTTGATTTCTTTGCGGAGGTATAGCCGGTTTGAAGCATGGCAAGTGGTGGAGATGGCTTCGGCCCAAAAGTTGTATGGAGATTTAAACTCCGCTAACATGGTCCTAGCCATCTCAATAAGAGTCCGGTTCTTCCTTTCGGCCACACCATTTTGTTGAGGGGTGTATGCAGCGGAATATTGATGTTTTATCCCCTCATCACTAAGGAAATCATTCAAGGTGTAGTTCTTGAACTCGGGGCCGTTGTCACTCCTTATGATCAATACGGGAAGGTTGTATTGACGTTGGACCATGTTGATGAAGTCGATGAAGGTCTTTTGGGTCTCACTCTTCAACTTGAAGAAATACACCCACGAATATCTTGAAAAGTCATCAACAATCACCAAACAATATTTCTTCCCACCAATACTTGCATGAGATGGAGGACCAAAAAGGTCCACATGGAGGAGCTCCAAGATCTTGGTAGACTTGATGCGGTTCTTAGGCTTGTGAGGAGCGTCATGCATCTTCCCTAGAACACATGCCCTTCAAACACGATCTTTGGCAAAGGAAACATTTTCTTTTAGTCCAACAATATGGCCCTCCTTATGGAGACTTTGCAAAGTTCTCATATTGACATGGGCTAGTCGGCGATGCCACAGCCAAACCACTTCGGCCTTTCCGAATAAGCACATCGGACTTGTAGTGGCTTGCCCCGAAAAGTCCACCACATACAAGTCATGTTCAACGTACCCAACAAAAGCGACCTTGAGAGGCTTGCTCCACAAGAGGACCACAATATCAACATCAATAAAGACGGCAAAGCCCATCTTTCCAAGAGCACGGACTAAAAGTAAATTGTATCCAAGGGTTTCAACAAGCATGATGTTCACGAGTGTAATGTAGTGAGCAACCACAACCATGCCGAAACCCATTACCTTAGACTTTGACTTGTCGGCATATGTTACTAAGATTTGATCATCATTTTGCTTTAAGTCCTTGACAATAGATGAGCTTCCGGTCATATGACTTGTGCAACCACTATCAAGCACCCACTTTGACCCTTCGGAAGCATATGTCTACAAAAGATCAAGCTAATTTTTAGGTACCCATTTTTCAATGGGTCCTCTTTTGTTAGTAACAAGGGTCTTGGGAACCCAAGTAGACCAAGCAATATAGCCATCATATGGCCCAACATATTGTGCATACACATCACCATAAAAATCTCGCATTAGAACATAGTGAGGGTTAGCACTTCCTGCAAAGTCATCATGAGACATAGTTTTACCACTTGTGGTCTTACAATCCACAGTGGCCTTGTTGGTATCTTGTGCAGGCTTGGCCTTCCTTTTCTTGGTGTTCTTCTTCTTAGTTTTGGAGACAAAACCAATGCCCCTTTTTCACCACTAGGCCTTTGCTTACTCAAAAGATCATCAATGGACTTCTTGCCTTGAGAAAATGTGGCCTTGGCTAGCTCCCCCTTCAACCTAGCATGTTCTTCAAGAATAGTTGTGCTGCTAGATGGAGTGAAGTTACTAGGTGAAGGAATATTGGCAATGGCCTTTGAAGCGTTTCATGGGACTTTGTGAGTGACAAGAATTTACTTTCCAAAGCCTTGTGAGCCTTGTCAAGCAAACTAAAATCCTCGGCAAGTTTTTCATGAACCACACCAAACTCAATCTTGTCCTTTTTAGCCCTTTTGTATTTAGCAATAGCATGATCACGTTCTTTGATGAGTTTATTAACAATAATGTCATTGGCCTCATCAAGCCCCTCAAGTTTTAATTCAAGTGACATTCTAGTCTCTTGTTCTTCTTCTAGAGCATTGTTTAAAGCCTCTAGCTCAATCATGTGTTCATGCCCAAGTTTACATCTTACATCTAGAAGCTCTTGTGTATGGTAAAGTTGATCTAAGATGTTTCCAAAATGTAACTTAGCATCTCCTTCTAGGTTAGTCATAAACTCATCAAAGGCAATTAATTCCTTTTTAACATCAAGAGACATCCCATCATCAATTTCATCATTATCTAAGGGAGTAGAGTGGGATGATGAGGATACCTCCATTCCTCTTGCCATAAGGCAAGTGACGTTCTTGATGGGAGAATTCTCATTTGGAGAATTGAAGAGTGAGAATGTCGGAGTAGAAGTGGTGGCTAAAGCAGCCACACCATTAGAGGTTTCCTCTTCCTCATCTTCATTGTCGGAGGAGTATTGTTCATGAGTGATCAAGACAATTTATCCCGACTTCTTGTTGATGGTAGTCTTCTTGTTGAAAGGTTTCTTGTAAGGTGCTTTGAGAGTCTTCTTCAACACAAGCTTACCCCCATGATCTTCTCTTTTCTCATAAGGGCAACTTGCCACAAAGTGATAGCGGTCACCACAATTTAAGCAAGTTCTCAATCTAGTATTATTTTCTCTTTTCCCATTTGGATTGCTTCTATGTTGCATTTCCATCTTGGCCTTGGCAGGGTTCTTCCAAAAGTTTTTTGCATAGAAGGCCATATATTGACTATGAGCAATCTTGACTTCATCGGGGTGGTCCATGGAGAGGCCTTCATCACTATCATATTCATCCCCATGGTCCACAACTTTGGCCTTCAAAGCAACATTGACAACGTTGCTCATACCAAGGGCACGAGCACGGGCATCTTTGGTATTCTTAGCGGCAACTTCGAAAGCGGCCATCTCTTGCATAACTTCATTGGAGGTCATGAGATGGTAGTTGTGTCTTCCTTGTAGGCTCTTCAAGTCAGTGGGCTCAAAGGGCATGAGTGCACTCACATATTTCCTTTTTATCCACGCATCATCCACATGTGAGGCACCCACATTTCTAAAAGCGGTGGCGGTGGTCTTGAGCCTTTGGTACATGTCTTCATGATCTTCACCTTCCATCATGCAGAAGCCTTCGGCTTCATTGCTTAGTGCATCATACCGGTTCCTCCTCATACTCTCATTTCCAACAAACAGTACAGTGAGGGCATCCCAAGCTTCCTTGGCAATGCTAAAGTGCTCAATGTGTGGATAATCCTTTATACCTAATCCTTGTTGAATCATATGCAAGGCAGTGGCATTGAGTTGACTGTTGACAATCTCTCTTCTTGTCAAGTTGTTTGGATCCCCAATAAAGATTCCATGCTCGATGATGTTCCATAGTTCAATGCAAGAGTTGCGCACATGAGTTCTCATTAGTGATTGCCATTGAGCAAAAGTAGCAGATTCTTCAAGCTTAGGTGGGTCACCCCTATTGTACACATGAGGGTGAGGGATTGGAGGGTCGGGAGAGTACCATGAATCACGGTGCTCACCCTTCCCCCCATCATTTAGTGTGGAGGAATTAGCGTTGTCTTGTTTACCCCCCACCATCATACCCTCGGGGGATACCGAAGCATTCCCTTTAGGTAAAATGGATGGAGGATCCTCTTGAGGAGATGGGGGTGATGAGCCATCTTTGTCTTTAAGAAGTTGCTCAAGCATCTTCTTGACTTCGTTGACCAAGGAAGAGCTCAATCTTGTTTCCAAGTTTTTGAGATCTTCCATGGTCACCGTGGTGGGCTCACCACCACCATCCCCTTCATGGCTACCTATATTCTCTTAGGCGGTAAAGCCCAAATAAAGAGCCGAGGCTCTGATACCAATTGAAAGGATCGTATGGGCACCTAGAGGGGGGGTGAATAGGTGCTACTTCAATTTTTCTTCTTTTTCAAATTAGGGTTTGACAATAAGGTAAATTCTCTAGATAATGCAACTAAGGTGAATTTACCTATATGACAAACATGAACAAGTTAATGCACAACTAAGCAAGAGCAAGTAAGTAAAGTGCGGTAAAGGATAGAAGTAACCAAAGTGGTGGACGCGGAGACACAAGGATTTGTTTCCCGTAGTTCCTTCCTTTTGAGGGGAAGTACGTCTACGTTTGGAGAGGGGCTGGTTTCAAACCACCAACGCCACGAGAGGCCTTCATTGTTCTCCGATGAATCTCACCCCAACGGTATCGATCCACCTTCCACTATATCGGCAACCTTCAAGGTGGAAGCCGGCACCTTTACAATTTTGGGGCACACATCCACAACTGAATTGGAGGCTCCCAAATACAAGAAAGATGTCAAGACAATCAAAGACAAGCTTGTAAGAACCAAATCGAGAACTAGAGTTTCCAAGTAAACACTAGAGCGAAGGGGCCCTCAATGGAATGAGGGGGAAATGAAGATCTTTTTGGTGAAGTAGTAGATCAGGGCCTCCTCCTTCGATTCCCCAAATATCAAAGACTTTGGGTGGTGGATTGAGGAGATCTTGTGGATTTGCTGGCTCCAATGGTGGTCTTGAGTTTAATGCAAATGAGCAACTTGTCCCAAGGTAGGTGGAGGGGTATTTGTACCCCTAGGAGAAATCTGGCCGTTGGAGCCTTTAATGCAGCGGTAGTACCGGAAGTTCAAGCGGTACTACCAGAAAACTCCGGTACTACCTGACCTGGTACCGGAAGAGCAAACTTTAAAATTCATATGCCCTAGCAACAGCAGTACCAATATGTCGTGCTACCGTAAAGCGGTATTACCGCTTCTGAGAACCGGTACTACCGGACGTAAGCGGTAGTGCCACATATTGATGCCGCAAGAGGACAATCTCATATGCAACTTAGTCAAAAACTCTCTGTCCCGCCAGGTACCAAAATGCGGTACTACCGCATTTTGGTACCTAGGCAGCCAGTGGCTTTTGTCAACTTGTAAAAATCTACTGCCACGCTAGGTACTAAAGTGCGGTACTACCGCATTTTAGTACCGGGGCGGGCAGTGGCTTTTTATAAGTTGGAAAAAGCCTCTGCTGCGCTAGGTACTAAAATGTGGTACCGGAGCGGGCAGTAGCTTTTGACAAATGGTCAAAAAACTTGTGTCGCGCTAGGTACTAAAATGCGGTACTACCGCTTTTTAGTACCTAGCCCGGCAGAGGCTCTTTGACAACTAGTCAAAACCTACTGCCGTGTCCGGTAGCAAAAAGCGGTACTACCGCTTTTTGGTACCACGCTAGGCAGAAAGTTTTGGACAGTTTGTCCAACCATGTTGTCCCACTGCAAAACCTTTTTCAATACAACCTGTGATACACTTGGCAAATAATTAGTCCGATATGTGTGTTGTTATAAAGCACCAAAATCACTAGGAATAGGAAATGCTCTTTCAACCCTGCTAACGATGTCAATCTCAAAGCTGCTAAACAAAAGGGGTGCCGGTAAAGGGCAAAGAAAAAAGAGAGCGGTCAGTACTGAGGCCAGTACACGGCGAGACTTACAATTCGGCGGCTCTCACCTACATAGGTATGGTGGACTGAAGTGGCAGCACAGTATGCACTAAACAACCTATAGAGACTCGATATAACTGACGGCTATCAGAGAGGGTAAGAAACATATTCAGATCCATCCTGATACTACCACCAAACATACCCATCCTAGTATTCCCCCTCGAGACCAAATGAGGAAGTCATACCGACGAAACTCACATAGTTGGTATTTTTATTCAATCCATTGTAGTTACACCACTTACTTGTCAAATATAGATAGCATGAGTCATCCTCATATCGTAAACAGTGGGAAGCTTTAGTTAACCATTCCGTTGCAACAGAAACAAATAGCATGAGATATCCCAAATCCAGCAGTTGTTGGCACTTTTATTTACTCATTCTGTTGTAGTGAATCTGATTACTAGACATGTCAAAGGAAATTTACAACACTATTTTAGTTATAGTTGTCTATGATCGAGATACTGTGCTCCAAGTCATCCAAAAACACAGACACGACTTTCAGAAAGATTTACCCTTCAGGGGCACAAATAGCAACACACACACGATCAACCTCGGAGAAACCAAATGAAAACCCAACGAGGCATCACGACAAAGCATTCGCAAGATTCATAAATGATTTCAGGGGGCCATCCTGCTAAGCTACCAACTACGAAGTTGGCCGGCTCCGTGACGGACCAAGGGGTTTGCGACAATGGCTGTAAACGACTCGAAACCCGAAGTGTGACTGGGCCTCTATAATAGTAAATAAAGCAATAAAACATGGCATACGTACATGATAATAATAACACCCCAAACTACTTGTGGCCCCAAGAAATTGAATATGACACAAGCTAGGACTAAGGGGATTCATGGTCCCACATGCGGATAGTGCGATAGTAAAGGAACAAGTATCAAGTACTCGAGGTCCTACGAGACACCAGTGAGCAGTTAAAAACCAAATCATATATGTTGTCCACCGATGCCTCTTCATTAGTTATATCTATTCCCAGCATTTTAATATCAAGTTGTAATTAAATTCATGATCATCTCCAACATTAAACATGAGACATTCCTCCAACAATCATGGAACATCGACGGCGTGAAGCAACACCTGCGCAAGCAACTTTGACTCGCAAGACCGACTATCTACCAAACATCAGGTAATAGGAGGTGTGCATGGCAATATAGGATGCAAGGGAGATAAAGTGGTACGGAATCTAAAGCATCGCAACATAGATAGCAATAGATCAATAGGAGGAAGCAAATACTAGAAATGTAAAATAGGTAGAAGGGGGAGAACGCTCACCTAGGAAACACTGCCGACGGTTCATCCAAAGATCAGGTCGACACTCACATCCACTCATCGGCCTAATCCGTAAAGAAGCAAAGCACTAAAAGAAACATCGGATGCACTATTTAATACTATAAAAGAATATCGGGCATGATGCATGTATGATACATGACATGGCAAAGATGCGATGCAATTAGGCAATATTAAGCAGAACCAGGGTCCCGACAATTAATTATATGGTTCATGTTGTTTATATACCCCGCAATTTCAAATGTTGACTTAATAAAGCAAAATATGGCATCTATTTGCTACCCAAATTTAAATGGAGCCAATATAAGACTAGAAAAGCCCGCATATGGTCTCCATATTTAATTATGAGGTGAATCGGCATAATGCCCCCAACCCACATGATATGTGTGCAACCATGTACAAATTAAATGCAACAAGTATATCTCATTTATAAAATAGGGGTCTCAGAAAAGAGGATCACACATTAGGGTCCGAAGATCTTGGGGGGGGGGCTTAGAGGGGGTTCGGTCTCGGCAACATCAGTCTTCAGAGGGGTTCGGATTTGCCAGGATTGGACTTCAGATATGGGGAGGAGATCTTGGCGTGTCGTGACGGAGAACTTGATGTTCCGAGACGGAGTTCTCGGAATTGGCACAGATGGTCGGGTGTGGATCTTCGGGTTCTCATCTCGTGTCGGCCTCGGTTTCTCAAATGGCCCCGGAGAACTTGTTGGCACACGATCTTCGGTCCAAACTTGGCAATGGATATTGACCGGAGCGCGAGCAACAAACACACGAGGTACAACAGACGAAGTCGATAGCTCAGCACGTAACAACAGGAAGGCATCCTCTCAGATGGCGCTACTGGTCTTCGAAAGATCACGATAGAAAACCCTAGTCAACAAACATTTATTCGGGGATTTTTAGAGGCATTTGTCGCATCATATACACGACTGGGAACAAAACAACCGGTGCTCTTGACTGGATAGTGGCATCCGGGAGGTGCCTGCGGGCGCACTAAGGTCAACAATAGAGCCTGGCCAAGCGACGAGCAGGAGGGCGGAGGCATCGTGGGAAGGTAGTAGGCGACAGCGTTGTGCTGGAGCACCCGGGGGGCGAGGTGGAGGCGAGGAGGCCGCAGCCTTGCGAAAGGGAGAGATGGCACGCAGGTCGCCGATCGGACGCGGAGGCGCACACGGGCGGAGCCTGGCTGGTGGCGGAGGCGGGCGGTGCGAGACGAGGAGGGACGAAGGAGGGCGGCGATGCTCGTGTCAGCATCCAGAACAAGGGGAGCGGCGCCGGGCAGAGGGAGAGGCCGCGACGGCGGGCTCCGATGGGGAGGATACGGACCGGCGGAGGGCCTCTGGCGGCAGAGGAAGGTTCACGCATGGGGAGGAGAGCCCAGAGGAGGCAAGGGGATCCCCTGGCGGTGGCTGGGGCTTGACGGCTCGGAAGGGAAGGCGCCAGCGGCAGGGTTGTGTTGCGAGAGGAGGAGGCCAGGACAGAGGGTAGGCGCCGACGTCTTGTGGAGAAGAAACGCAGATGCGGGGCGGCAGCATCCGGTGCTTGGGAGATGGGGTCCATAGGGAGTCAAGGAAGGAGAGAGAGAGAGAGAGAGAGAGAGAGAGGAGACGAGCGGGGATGGGTCACGGGAATTGTGGGAGGAAGTGGCAAAAAACGGGGTGGGGCTAGGCTGAGGAAATAACGAGGGGAGTGGGGGCGTTCGTGTGAGAGGTGAGGCCCGGTGTGTCATTCGGTCGAGTGGAGACCATGGTGGCGGACGATAGCGAGATGGGTGGTGGGGATTGTGGCAGGAAGGAGGAAGTGTGCTAGCGGGGTGGGGGAGAGGGGTGGTAGGTGGATCTAGGGTAGGATTAGGGTTTGGTTTTACTTTAGATGGGCCGGGTAGTAGGTGGTTCGGCCGGTTGTGCCTCTGGCCTAGCTGATTGGGCCTCTGGCCTGGCCGGCTGGACTGCCTCCCCGGTCAAAAAGATTATTTTTACTTGACTTATAGAACGTTTTACAAATAGTTTTTAGGCAATTAAAAGGTCCGAACAAGACCGAGCTTTATACTTTGAAATAAGAAGGGCTAATATAGAAAATAAAATAGGCTTCGGAAATAGTTTTAGATAGACATATGCATGGTAACATGACGATGAAGGAACCAATCCTTTTTAGGAGCCTCAATATGTTCTATAAAAGACTGAAGAATTTTCAAAACAATATCATCATCAAGTTGAAGTTCATCAATAGTTTCTTTTACCTTACCGGATTCTTTATAAGCATTGAGACAATCATATTCAATTTCTATACCTTCTTCACCTCCTAAATCAAATCCCCATGTTTCTCTATTACGGTGAATATGTTCTATAAGTTCTCAAGCTTTAGTTATAGTTAACTCCATAAAGGAGCCTCCAGAATTGGTGTCTAGCTCACGTTTAATTTCTTAATTAAGTCCTCCATAAAATATATGTAAAACATACCTTTCAAGTAAATCATGATGGGGACATTCATAAAGTAGGGTCTTATACCTTTTGAAGGCCCTTACCAAGCCTTCACCTGGGCGGTTTTTGAAGTTTGTTATCATCCTTCTTACTTCCGCGGTTTTTACCTTGGGAAAGAATCTGATATGTCGTAAACGTATCTATAATTTTTGTTGTTACATGCTTGTTTAGTATCCACTTTGCTATGTTTTGTCTACACTTTGAGGTATTTTTATACGTTTTCTGGAACTAACCTATTAACAAGATGCCACAGTGCCAGTTGACTATTTTACCGGGACGAACATAGAGACCGAAGGGCGACCGGAGGGGAGCCACAGGGTGGCCACACCCTCCCTCCTCCCCCCACGCATGGGCCCACCCTGCGCCGCGCCTGGGCAGGGTGTGGGCCACTGGCCGCCCTCCTGCCTCGCCTCTTTGCCTATAAAAGCCCCCTAATGTAGAAACCCTAAGCACCCGATTAGATCTCTACGAAACAGTCTGTAGCCTCCGCCACCATCATCCCTAGATCGGGGGGATCTGAAGCTCTTGCCGGCATCCTGCCGGAGGGGAGAGATCATCCCTGAGGCCTTCTTCATCACCATGACAGCCTTCGGTATGATGCGTGAGTAGTTCCACCTTGGACTATGGGTCCATACAATAGCTAGATGGTTGTTTCTCCTCCTTTGTGCTATCATGTTTAGATCTTGTGAGCTTCGTTCATGATCAAGATCATCTATTTGTAATCATGCATGTTGTGTTTGCGGGGAACCGATGGATATTGAGATTACTATATTAGATTGATTAATGATTCTATCTTGTCTTCTTGATTATTGACTATATCATGTATGTGTTGTTTGAGATCTTGCATGCTCTCCGTTTCTAGTAGCTATCTTGTCCAAGTAGATGCTTGTGACTCCAAGAGGGAGTATTTATGCTCGATAGTGGGTTCATGCCTCTATTGAATATGGTGAAGTGACAAAAATCTCTAAGGTTGTAGATGTGTTGTTTCCACTAGGGAGAAAACAACAATCTCTTGTTCATGGAACAATTGTATTGTTTACTTTACACACATTATTTAAAGCAGTTATCCGTTGCCTGCAACTTAATATTGGAGGGGGTTCAGATGATAACCTGAAGGTGGATTACTAGTCATAGATGCAGTTGGATGGCAGTCTATGTATATTGTTGTAATTCCCAATCAAATCTCATAGGATCATGAATGTCTAGTATTGCATTGTTATGCTTTGCTCAGTCCTGCCAATTTCCCCGCTGTAATTTGTTTACCCAGCATGTTATGTTATTTATCTTAAGGAGAACACCTCTAGTGAATTGTGGACCTCGGTCCAATCTTTATCATTGATACTTCATCCACTGTTAATGTTTACTTTCTTCAAGCAACCATTACCTTCCACACCATACGGTTAATCCTTTGTTTTCAGCAAACCGGTGAGATTGACAACCTCACTGTTTGTTGGGGCAAAGTATTGAGTTTGTGTTGTGTAGGATTCCAAGTTGCTAGAAACATCTTTGAGTCGTTTCCTTCCTCCTACCGGTTCGATAACCTTGGTTTCATACCGAGGGAATACTTACTATTGTGCTCATCATACCTTCCTCTTGGGGTTTCTCAACGAAGCTCTACAGTGATCTGAGCCACATCGCGACGTTTTTTGGCGCCATTGCCGGGGAGTTAAGGACAGCTTCACAAGGGGAGTCTTTCACAACCATTCTCTTTACTTTGTTTTTGTGTTGCTTTGTTTTGCTTGCTTCTTTTTACCAAAAATTACAAAAAAATTAGTTTCGTTTGGTTTTATTTTTCTTATCAAAAACACAAAAAAATTATTTCCTACTATAGTTGTTGGTCTGCTATTGCCTTGCTTTGTCATGCTTTCTATCAATGGTTGGTTTCTTTGAAACTAGTTCTTATTGGCAAGGTGGGTTCACGGAATAACAAAAATATTATTATAAGGAACACCGCTTGTCACAAAAAGGGAAACACTTTTATGATGTTACTTATTGCTATGATAAATCTTTTTGCTGTAGGAGGTATAAACACCTCCCTTTTCAATCTGAGTATAATGATAATGTTACCATTTCTTCTTCTGTTAAAGGAAATTATGACTTTTATGATGTGGAACAAATTCATAAATTTATTGCTTGGAAGGGTGCATTTGAACTTGCTAGTTTGCTTGAAAATACTGATGATTCACCTTATAAATATGAGGTTTATGATATACTTAAATTTTGCTTTGATAATTATAAGGAAGAAAATGGCTATATTCTTAAATATATTAATAGATACTTTCCACAACGGAAGAGACTAATTCCTTGCAGGAGCTTATGGAAGAAGAAATTACTGAACCTGAAAGCTCATTAGATGAAAAAGAGGAGGAGAGTGATGATCAAGAGGAGGAAGAATGGATTAGCTACCCATGCCTACCTTCTAATGAGAGTAACTCTTTATCCCTTACATTATTTAATTGTCCCCCTTATTTACCAAAGGAGGATGAATGTTATATTCCTGTGGATTCTTTTGAAATGTCTACTATTGGTAAAACCTGTGATAATAACTGTGCTCCTGTTATCTATGATAATCCTTTATTTGTGCCTAACTTCTAAATGCATGGTACTAAAGAGTTTTGCTTAGAAAATGTTTATGATAAAGCTTTAGATGATGGTCCTATATTTGTTGATAATATTAATTGTACTACTATTGAAAATGAGATTGGAGGGGTCTTGAATTTATCTTGGAACCCCATACCTCTTGAGAATGATCAGTCATCTTGTTATAAAATTGTTAAAAGTGGGTTTAAAGGATTTAATCCCACTATTTTTGAGCTTGATAAAAATTATGCGTTTGTAGATCATGAAAAGCATACTTTATGTGATAGTTATATTGTTGAGTTTCTTCATGAGGCTACTGAAAATTATTATGAGAGAGGAAAATATGGTTGTAGAAGTTTTCATGGTATTGAAACACCTCTATATGTGCTAAAAGTTTTGAAGTTGCTCTTGTTTTATCTACCCATTCTTGTTACTATGTGCTTCTTTGATTTATTTTCTTACAAGATTCCTATGCATAGGAAGTGGGTTAGACTTAAATGTGTTTCGAATTTGCTTTTTGATGCTCTCTTTTACTTCAATTCATATTTCTTATGTGAGCATCTTTTCAAACTATTAAGCCTAACTTAAGGGCGTTAAAGAAAAGTACTTGTTGGGAGATAACCCAATAGTTTTAATTGAGTCTTGGAAGTTATTACATATGTAATAACCTCTCCTTATCCTTTTTGTGTGGTTTTGTTCCAAGAATAACCTCTAATGAGAGAGAAGTAAGATTCGGGGAAGTTGTTGTACTAAAACAGATTTTTGTGCTTCACTATAAAAATTCGTGAAAACTCCCTATATGTAGGACTGAGCTCTAATTTCCTTAGTAAATCCCCCAGGTTGTTATCTAACTTTTATTAGTTCAAAACTTTTTGATTTGAGCAACAGAAGATCTTCGAAAAAATCGGTTTTTACCTGCTGGTCCGTTTTGACAGATTTCTGCCATTATTTGCATTTGCCTCTTTATTGATTTCTTTTTGAGTTCTCTTTGTTAAATTGAGATTTTTAAAGGGAATTGCTACAGTATCTTGTGTTTTTAATGAATTTTTTTATATTTTGAAACTAAACCCAAAGGTTTATTACTTTTGAATGCACTAATGTTGCTAATGAAGATTGTGTAAAGTTTTATATGAAGGAAATTTCCAAGTGTAGGGGAAGAATGATGTAATGAGATGAAGAATGGACAAAAGCTCAAGCTTGGGGATGCCACCCCGTGTCACCCCAATAAATATTCAAGAGGTACAAGCGTCAAAGCTTGGGGATGCCCAAGGCATCCCCTTCTTCATCAATAAAAATCTCATGTCTCTTTCTAGACACTTCGTTTTTATTGTTTCATGCACTGTTGTGTTGTTCTTGGAGCGTCTTAGTTTTTGTTTTTGGTTTTCGTTTGCTTAGTTTGCTTGAATAAAGTAGTCGGACCCCCACTTTCGCTGTGTTGTTTCAAATAAGTTGATTGGTGTTGTAAAGGAGTAGAAAATTTTATGCTTATAGTGGTACAAGAAGGAGCTTGCTTTGACTATGACTTAGACTTTATCATATCATGCTAGATGTTGTTTTGAACTTATGCTTAGTGATTATTGTTGTAGCATGACTTGTTCCAAACAATTATGATTGCTTAATGTGCCTTGAAAGAATCATGCGTTGTTTTAGCATACAAAAGCATAGTATTGTGGTATTCTCCTTTGATGATTTGTTTGAGTTGACTTGGCACATGCTCACACCATGTTATGACTATGAACCAGTCACCTTAGCCTCTATGATCATTTAGTTTTTGACTTGTGGTACCACTTTATGCTTTGATTAGTAATGTTTTGTCGCTCTGCATGATTATGGCCATTATTGCTCTCTTAGTTGGTCGCTCCTAGTCTTTTGCTAGCCTCCACTTGTATTGAGTAAGATCTACTCATACATCCAACTCCCAAGAAACCAAGTTATTCCAAAGTGTCCACTATAAATTCCTATGCATGGTGTGTTACACCATTCCAAGTATATTCTTGTTTTATCTACCTTCCAATTAAAAAGTCACTTTGTTATGTGAAAAATTAGTGATTAAAGCTCTCACAAACTTGATGGCACACTTTATTTTTCTTGCCCCTAATAAACTTGAACCATTGTGTCATCTATGTTCTATATGCTTGCACTTATACATTGGGAATTAGCAGAACCGTGCTGTCACGGGAATGCTTTTAACACCTGTAAATATCTACCCAGTTGATATCATGCTCCTTTGTTTATGGATGTCGTCGATGTGAAATAAAAGGGGAGCTTGTAAGTCCATGGAGTTATGTATATGTGTTAGAGAAACGTCTGGGCCGCTAGCCTAAGCCATGCCTAATCATGGTGGAAACTTGCAGCATCACCATAGTGAGCAATCTATGGACGTTTTTTCTTATAAAAAAAGAGAGACATTGAAAAGAGGAAAGAAGAGAAAAAACACCATTTTCCCATGGTAAATAAGAAGATTGCTGAGATGCTCATTGTCTGCTTGCCTTGTCATTTTATATGGGATAGCTCCTGTATCATGGGGAAAGGGGTACCCCGTTGGCGGTTTTCTATGATACACATGTACTTACTATGACAAGAACTTACCGGTAACTAAAGTTGAGTAGCATGAGGAGCTACCCTCGTACTCAAGGGACATGATATTGCCAACTTATACTTTGTCAAGCATATACTCCATAATTTTTCACTTTAACCTTAATCACTTTAAGATGCTTATGATAGGGGAAATGAGAGCTGAAAGCTAACAAGTACCATAATTTTGGAAGCTCTTTATGAAACTTGAAATCCCTGCTTCTCTTTGAAGGGCATTTCTTCCACTTTTATATTGAGTCTCCACCTTCTATCTTTATGGACCAATTAAGAGAGCATAGTTGCCATCCTTAGTTCTATGTGCATTGTTCCAAAACTTATTGATTGATTCATATTGTTGATATTGCTTGTTCTTGAACTATTTATATCTAGTCACCCTTATGAACTTTGAAGGTGTCCTATGCATTTATGTTTTGCTACTCCATGAGGGACAAGATGAAATGACACTATGCTATGTTTTATATATGTGAAACAAACAAACATCTTTCAATGCATTGTTATTCATGAATCTTTGTTTGTATCCTTTCATGTTGCAGCATAGTTTCTATGTCTTACTGTTAGAACTTCATCTTCCATGCTCATGTTTAGAGTACTTTGAACCCAGCTTTCAATGCTTGCAAATGGTTTGATCTTGATTGTGATGGTGCATTCCACCTAAAAAATTATTCTTTTTATCACTTACCTACTCGAGGACGAGCAGGAGTTAAGCTTGGGGATGCTTGATACGTCGTAAACGTATCTATAATTTTTTATGTTCCATGCTTGTTTAGTATCCACTTTGCTATGTTTTTTTCTACACTTTGAGATATTTTTATACGTTTTCCGGCACTAACCTATTAACAAGATGCCACAATGCTAGTTGCATGTTTTCTGCTGTTTTTGGTTTCAGAAAAGCTAGTAAAGAAATATTCTTGGAATTGGACGGGACAAAAGCCAAAGTAAATATTTCACCGGGACGAACATAGAGACCGAAAGACGACCGGAGGGGAGCCACAGGGTGTCCACACCCCCCACACGCGGGCCCACCCTGGGACACGCCTTGGTAAGGTGTGGGCCCCCTGGCCGCCCTTCTGTCTCGCCTCTTCGCCTATAAAAGCCCCCCGATGCAGAAACCCTAAGCACCCAATCAAATCTCCACGAAACAGTCTGTAGCCGCCGCCACCATCGTACCTAGATCGGGGGGATCTGAAGCTCTTCCCGGTACCCTGCTGGAGGGGAGAGATCATCCCGGAGGCCTTCTTCATCACCATGCCAGCCTCCGGTATGATGCGTGAGTAGTTCCACCTTGGACTATGGGTCCATACAATAGCTATATGGTTATTTCTCCTCCTTTGTGCTATGATGTTTAGATCTTGTGAGCTCCGTTCATGATCAAGATCATCTATTTGTAATCATGCATGTTCTGTTTGCGGGGATCTGATGGATATTGAGATTACTATGTCAGATTGATTAATGATTCTATCTTGTCTTCTTGATTATTGATTCTAGCATGTCTGTGTTGTTTGAGATCTTACATGCTCTCCATTTCTAGTAGCTATCTTGGCCAAGTAGATGCTAGTGACTCCAAGAGGAAGTATTTATGCTCGATAGTGGGTTAATGCCTCTATTGAATCTGGGGAAGTGACAAAAATCTCTAAGGTTGTAGATGTGATGTTGCCACTAGGGAGAAAACAACAATCTTTCATGGAACAATTGTATTGTTTACTTTACACACATTGCTTAAAGCAGTTATCTGTTGCTTGCAACTTAATACTGCAAGGGGTTCAGATGATAACCTGAAGGTGGATTACTAGTCATAGATGCAGTTGGATGGAAGTCTATGTAGATTGTTGTAATGCCCAATCAAATCTCATAGGATCATGATTGTCTAGTATTGCATTGTTATGCCTTGCTCAGTCCTGTCAATAGCCCCGCTGTAATTTGTTTACCCAATATGTTATGTTATTTATCTTAAGGAGAACACCTCTAGTGAACAGTGGACCCCGGTCCAATCTTTATAATTAATACTTCATCAACTATTACTGTTTACTTTCTGCAAGCAACCATTACCTTCCACACCATACAGTTAATCCTTTGTTTTTAGCAAACCAGTGAGATTGACAACCTCACTGTTCGTTGGGACAAAGTCTTGAGTTTGTGTTGTGTAGGATTCCAAGTTGCTAGCAACACCTTTGAGTCGTTTCCTTCCTCCTACTGGTTCGATAACCTTGGTTTCATACTGAGGGAAGACTTACTACGGTGCTCATCATACCTTCCTCTTGGGGTTTCCCAACGAAGCTCTACAGTGATTTGAGCCTCATCAGAATCCAATCACCAATTCTCATTTAAGTTTCTCCCAAGTATCTATTGTCTCTGCAGGGGAAATTCTATACCAGGCTAGAACAGTATTAGTTAAAGATTAGGTAAACAATTTAATTTTTAATTCATCATCAGAATAGCCTCTAAATTTAAGAGTCCAACATAGCTCGGTAAAATGCATCAGATGTGTGTAAGGATCCTCATCTGGATCATCTCCTACAAAATTATTTTCCTTGATTATGGCGATAAAGCGAGGGTTGACCTTGTATTCTGTTGGAGATATGCCCTAGAGGCAATAATAAAAGTAGTTATTATTATATCTTTGTGTTTATGATAAATGTTTACATTCACGCTATAATAGTATTAACAAGGAAACATTAATACTTGTGTGATTTGTGAACTTAATTTGAAGTCCCTAGTAAAGCCTCTATATAATACTAGCTTGTTGGTTAATGGATGATTGTGGTTTCCCTATCATGAACATTGAGATGTTATTAACAACAAGATCATATCGTTAGGAGAATGATATGATGGACATACTCCTATAGATAAGCGTAGCATAAAGATCAAGTCATTTTAATAGTTCAATTGCTATATGCTTTCTGATACATAGTAATCTGATTCCTTCGACCATGAGATCATGCATATCACCTCTACCGGATGGATGCTTTGATGACATCAAACACCACACCGTAACTGGGTGGCTATAAAGGTGGCATTGAGTGTTCGGAAAGTATTGGTTGAAACACATGGATCAAGAGTGGGATTTGTCCATCCATATGACGGATAGATATACTCTGGGCCCTCTCGGTGAAATGTTATCCAATTAGCTTGCAAGCATGTGACTGGCTCACAAGGGATCACATATCACGGGAACGAGAAAAGAGTACTTATCGGTAACGAGGTTGAACTAGGTATACAGAGATACCGACGATCATAACCTCAGATAAGTAAACTATCGTGAGACAAAGGGAAATTGATATCGTATGTAAGTGGTTCATTCGATCGCAAAGTAATCATAGAAATATGTGGGAGCCATATGAATTTCCAGATTCCTCTATTGGTTATTGTTTGGAGAAGTGTCTCGATCATGTCTGCATAATTCACGAACCATAGGGAGACACACTTAAGGATTCGACGTTGTTTTGAGTAGTTATGGAATGATGAGAAAGAGACCGAAGGTTGTTCGGAGTCCCGGATGGAATCCGGGATATCACGAGGAGATCCGGAATGGTCCGGAGAATAAGATTCATATAAGGAAGTCCCGTTTCGGAGTTGGGGAATGGTTCCGGTGTTTTCATCGGGAATGTTCTAGAATGTTCCGGAATGTCCGGCACTCCGGAGGGGAAGGGTACATGAATGTGTTGTATCAAGTTGGTATGATTGCATCATGTACTAAGTGTCATCGCTGTACCAAATAAAGGATTAATTCAAATCCTAGTTTGAAAAGTCAAATAGCTAGTTTGAAAAGTCAAACGGCTAAATTTGGAAAGAGGAAAAGAGGAGGAAGGGGGAAACCAAGTTGGGGAGGAGTTCCCTCCTCCAACCGGCGGCCCACCTCCAAGCCGAGTTGGGGAGGGACTCCTCTCCCTCCCCTTGGCCGGCCGGCCCCTCCACCTATATAAGGAGGGGCAGGGCTCCCTCCTAGAGACACACAAGATCCTCTCCTCCAAACCCTAGCCCCAAGCCGCCGCCGCCTCCATAGCCGCCGCCGGCCCTAGGGCAAACCGCCGCCGCCGCCTAGCTAAACCCTAGCCGCCGGCTTGCCCCCTTCTTGGTGTGTCTAAACCCTAGAACACCGAGGGACTCTCTCATACTCCACCATACTCGCTCCGGCTTAAGGCAAAGCCCTGCGAGATCTCCCCTCTACTTCTGGTACCACGCCGTTGTGCTGCCGGAATCACGAGGAGAGTGCTACAACCTCCGCTGCCTGCTGGAACAAGGGAGAGGAAGGTCTTCGTCGAGTACCGAACGTGTGACCGACTGCGGGAGCGCTGCCGGAACGCAGCGCCGGAAGGATCGTCTACGCGATCTTGAGATCGGAAAGAGTACGACTACATCACCCACGAGAATCCGCTCTCGTTAAACACTTTGGAATCTTCGAGGGTGAGTTATTTTATTGACTCGTTGCTACAATCTAGTAGATAGATCTTGGCTTGTTTGTTTGTATGCGGTAGAAAATTTTTGTTTTCCATGCTACGAAACCCTACCGTGGTATCAGAGCCGTGTCTATATGTAGATATGTTGCACGAGTAGAACACAATGGTCATTGTGGGCGTTGATGCTTTTATTGTCGATTGCTTCTTGTGTACTTTGCATCTTGCGGTATGTTGGGATGAAGCGGCCCGGGCTAACCTTACATGACATCGTTCATGAGACTTGCTCCACGCTTGACATGCAACTTGTATTGCATAAGTGGCTTTGCGGGTGACTGTTTCTCCTAGCATAGTTAAGATCCAATTTACAACATGTGATTAACAATACTAGTATCAATGTTGTGGTTCATGTTCGTAAGTTAGAACGACACTTATTGAAAGCCCCAAACCACGTAAAACATGCAAAGAAAGTAGAGGCGTCTAACTTTGTTTTGCAGGGGTGTGCTGTGATGTGATATGGCCATGATTGTGATTATATTTGATGTATGCAATGTTCCTTATTGTAAGTTGGCAACCGGCAGGAGCCATATGGTTGTCTTTAATTTATGTTAAGACCCGCATGTCTATTCAAAATAGTTGTAATAGTTGAAGCCGGTGGACGACAACCATGAAGAAGCGTCATTGACCTTGATGCAATGCCGGTGATGATGGAGATCATGTTCGTGCTAGAAGATGGAGATCGGAAGCACATAGAAGAAAGGCCATATCATATCACATATTATGAATTGCATGTGATGTTAATCCTTTATGTATCTTGTATTGCTTAGTAGACAACGGTAGCATTATAAGATGATCCCTCATGCACATGAATTTCAAGTCATAAAGTGTTCACCCTTAGTTAGCACCGTTGCTAAAGCTTGTTGTTTCGAAGCACCACGTGATGATCGGGTGTGTTAGATTCCACAAGTGTATACAACGTGAGCAAGCCAGATTTGCTCATGCGGAAACTAAGGTTTGATCTTGACGAGCCTAGCATGTACAGACATGGTCTCGGAACACGGATCACCGAAAGGTAAAGCATGAATCATATAGTAGATATGATGAACATGTCGATTGTTCGCCATTGAAACTATATCAACTCTCGTGATGATCGGTGTTGATGTGGTGGATTTGGTTCGTGTGATCACTAAAACAATGTGAGGGATATTGTTTTGAGTGGGAGTTCACCTAGATTAATTTTATTATTAATTTGAACTCAATTTGTCATAAACTTAGTCTAAAACTATTGCAAATATGTTGTAGATCAATGGCAGCCCCTACCATCAATTTTAATGCGTTCCTAGAGAAAGAAAAGTTGAAAAACAATGGAAGCAACTTCGCGGATTGGTTCCGCAATTTGAGGATTGTCCTCACAGCTGGTAATTTGACCTATGTGCTGGATGCACCGCTGGGTGACCCACCTGCAGCTACTGCTTCCGATGAAGTAAAGAATGTTTACCTCACTCGGAAGACTCAGTACTCCACAGTTCAGTGTGCTATCTTGTATGGTTTAGAATCGGAGCTTCAGAAAAGGTTTGAGAATTCAGACCCATATGATATTGTCGAGGATCTCAAATTGATCTTTGAGACTCATGCGGCAATTGAAAGCTATGAGGCTTCTGAAAAGTTCTTTAACTGCAAGATGGAAGAGGGCAGCTCCGTTAGCGAGCATGTGCTTAAGATGTCTGGGCACGCAAACAAACTTCAAAGCTTGGGTATTGTGATTCCCAATGCTTTGGGGATTTACCGTGTCCTCCAATCACTACCACCAAGTTACAAGAACTTTGTGATGAACTACAACATGCAAAACATGAACAAGACGTTGCCAGAACTCTTTGCCATGTTGAAATCTGCAGAAGTGGAGATCAAGAAAGAGCACCAAGTGTTGTTGGTCAATAAGACCACCAAATTCAAGAAAGGCAAGTCTAAGCAGAAGGGACACTTCAAGAAGGGTGGTAAGAAAGTTACCACGCCGACGAAGAAGACCAAGGCTGGACCTAAGCCTGATACTGAGTGCTTTTACTGCAAGGGAGAAGGTCACTGGAAGCGGAATTGCCCAAAGTACTTGGCGGATTTAAAGAACGGCAACATCAAGAAGAAAGGTATATCTGATATACATGTTATTGATGTGTATCTCACTAGTACTCGTAGTAGTGCCTGGGTATTTGATACTGGTTCGGTTGCTCATATTTGTAACTCGAAACAGGTGCTGCAGAATAAACGGAAGCTAGCGAAGAACAAGGTGACGATGCGCGTTGGAAACGAATCAAAGGTTGATGTGATCGCGGTCGGCACGCTACCCCTTCATCTACCATCGGGATTAGTTTTATACTTAAATAATTGTTATTTGGTGCCTGCGTTAAGCATGAACATTATATCGGGATCTTGTTTATTGCGAGACGGTTACTTGTTTAAGTCCGAGAATAATGGTTGTTCGATTTAAATGAGTAATATGTTTTATGCACATGCACCTTTGATAGATGGTCTATTCTTATTGAATCTCGATAGTGGAAATACACATATCAATAACATTGAGGCTAAACGTTTGAAATCGAGCGATAACTCGACCTATATCTGGCACTGTCGTCTTGGTCACATTGGAGTGAAGCGTATGAAGAAACTCCATTCCGATGGACTTCTTGAATCACTTGATTTCGAATCACTTGATAGATGTGAAGCATGTCTGATGGGTAAAATGACTAAGACTCCATTTTCTGGTATGATGGAGCGAGCAACGGACTTGTTGGAAATCATACATACCGATGTGTGTGGTCCAATGAGTGTAGCATCACGCGGTGGTTATCGTTATGCTCTTACCTTCACGGATGACTTGAGTAGATATGGGTATATCTATTTCATGAAACATAAGTCCGAAACTTTCGAGAAGTTTAAGGAATTTCAAAGTGAGGTAGAGAATCAACGTAACAAGAAGATTAAATTTCTACGTTCTGATCGTGGAGGTGAATATCTAAGTTACGAGTTTGGCGAGCATTTGAAGAAATGCGGAATACTTTCGCAGTTGACACCGCCGGGAACACCACAGCGTAATGGTGTGTCCGAACGTCGTAATCGAACTCTCTTAGATATGGTTCGTTCTATGATGTCACTTACAGATTTACCGCTATCATTTTGGGGTTATGCATTAGAAACAGCCGCATTCACTTTAAATAGGGCACCGTCTAAATCCGTTGAAACGACACCGTATGAATTATGGTTTGGGAAGAAACCTAGATTGTCGTTCCTTAAAGTTTGGGGGTGCGAAGCCTATGTAAAGAAGTTACAGCCGGACAAGCTTGAACCCAAAGCGGAAAAATGCGTCTTCATAGGATACCCGAAGGAAACTATTGGGTATACCTTCTATCATAGATCCGAAGGCAAAATCTTCGTTGCCAAGAATGGATCCTTTCTAGAGAAGGAATTTCTCTCGAAAGAAGTGACTGGAAGGAAAGTAGAACTCGACGAGGTTGTTGAACCTTCTTTCGAAATTGCGAGTAGCGCAGCACCGGAAGAAGTTCCTGTGGTGCCTGCACCAATAAGAGAGGAAGCTAATGATGATGATCATGAAACTTCGGTTGAAGTTGCTACAGAGCCTCGTAGGTCAACGAGAACTCGTACCACTCCAGATTGGTATGATCCCGTTATGAGTGTCATGTTGGTGGACAACACCGATGACCCTGAGACATATGAGGAAGCGATGATGAGCCCAGATTCCAATAAACGGCAAGAAGCCATGAAATCCAAGATTGGATCCATGTACGAAAACCAAATATGGACTTTGGTGGACTTACCGGATGGCCGGAAGGTTGTCGAGAACAAATGGATCTTCAAGAAGAAAACAGATGCTGATGGTAATGTTACTGTCTATAAAGCTCGAATTGTCACAAAAGGGTTTCGACAAATTCAAGGAGTTAACTACGATGAGACTTTCTCACCAGTAGCGAAGCTAAAGTCTGTGAGGATTATGTTAGCAATCGCTGCATATTACGATTATGAGATATGGCAGATGGATGTCAAAACAGCATTCCTCAATGGAGACATTGATGAAGAGTTGTATATGATGCAACCCAAAGGTTTTGTTGATCCTAAAGATGCTAACAAGGTATGCAAACTTCAACGGTCCATCTATGGATTGAAGGAAGCATCCCGAAGTTGGAATCAACATTTTGATAAGGTGATCAAAAGTTTTGGTTTTATACAAACTTATGGAGAAGCTTGTATTTACAAGAAAGTGAGTGGGAGCTCTGTAGCATTCTTAATACTATATGTGGATGACATATTATTGATTGGGAATGATGTAGACCTTCTTAATAGTGTCAAGGAATATTTGAATAATAGTTTTTCAATGAAGGATCTTGGCAAAGCAGCTTACATATTAGGCATAAAGATTTATAGAGATAGATCGAAACGCCAAATATCATTGTCACAGAGTACATATTTGGACAAAGTTCTAAAGAGGTTTGGAATGGAAGATAGCAAGAAAGGGTTCTTGCCCATGTTGCCCAATACGACCTTGAGTAAAACTCAAAGTCCGACATCGGCAGAAGATAGAGAAAGGATGAGTAAGACTCCCTATGCCTCAGCCATAGGATCTCTAATGTATGCCATGCTATGTACTAGACCCGACATTGCATATGCTGTTAGTTTAACTAGCAGATATCAAAGTGATCCAGGAGTGGATCATTGGACAGCGGTCAAAAACATCCTTAAGTACTTGATAAGAACTAAGGATATGGTTCTTTCTTATGGAGGTGATGAACAGCTCGTTGTTAATGGTTACACCGATGCTAGCTGGAACACCGATCCGGATGATTCTAAATCACAATCTGGATACGTATTTATTTTGAATGGTGCAGCAGTTAGCTGGAGGAGTGCAAAGCAAAGCATTGTGGCGAGATCTTCAACTGAATCGGAATACATGGCTGCTTCGGAGGCTTCACAAGAAGCGATATGGATGAAAGAGTTCATTACAGAGCTGGGTGTGGTTCCTAGTGCGCTGGACCCAATGACTATCTACTGTGATAACATGGGCGCCATAGCCAATGCGCAAGAACCAAGGTCACACAAGAAGCTGAAGCATATCAAGCTACGTTTTCACGCTATTCGAGAACATATCCAAGATGGGGATATAAAGATTTGCAAAGTACACATAGATCTGAATGTGGCGGATCCGTTGACTAAACCTCTCCCGAGGGCAAAACATGACCAGCACCAAACTGCCATGGGTGTTTGGTATATTACCATGTAATCTAGATTAGATGACTCTAGTGCAAGTGGGAGACTGTTGGAGATATGCCCTAGAGGCAATAATAAAAGTAGTTATTATTATATCTTTGTGTTTATGATAAATGTTTACATTCACGCTATAATAGTATTAACAAGGAAACATTAATACTTGTGTGATTTGTGAACTTAATTTGAAGTCCCTAGTAAAGCCTCTATATAATACTAGCTTGTTGGTTAATGGATGATTGTGGTTTCCCTATCATGAACATTGAGATGTTATTAACAACAAGATCATATCGTTAGGAGAATGATATGATAGACATACTCCTATAGATAAGCGTAGCATAAAGATCAAGTCATTTTAATAGTTCAATTGCTATATGCTTTCTGATACATAGTAATTTGATTCCTTCGACCATGAGATCATGCATATCACCTCTACCGGATGGATGCTTTGATGACATCAAACACCACACCGTAACTGGGTGGCTATAAAGGTGGCATTGAGTGTTCAGAAAGTATTGGTTGAAACACATGGATCAAGAGTGGGATTTGTCCATCCATATGACGGATAGATATACTCTGGGCCCTCTCGGTGAAATATCATCCAATTAGCTTGCAAGCATGTGACTGGCTCACAAGGGATCACATATCACGGGAACGAGAAAAGAGTACTTATCGGTAACGAGGTTGAACTAGGTATACAGAGATACCGACGATCATAACCTCGGATAAGTAAACTATCGTGAGACAAAGGGAAATTGATATCGTATGTAAGTGGTTCATTCGATCGCAAAGTAATCGTAGAAATATGTGGGAGCCATATGAATTTCCAGATTCCTCTATTGGTTATTGTTCGGAGAAGTGTCTCGATCATGTCTGCATAATTCACGAACCATAGGGAGACACACTTAAGGATTCGACGTTGTTTTGAGTAGTTATGGAATGATGAGAAAGAGACCGAATGTTGTTCGGAGTCCCGGATGGGATCCGGGATATCACGAGGAGATCCGGAATGGTCCGGAGAATAAGATTCATATAAGGAAAGTCCCGTTTCGGAGTTGGGGAATGGTTCCGGTGTTTTCATCGGGAATGTTCTAGAATGTTCCAGAATGTCCGGCACTCCGGAGGGGAAGGGTACATGAATGTGTTGTATCAAGTTGGTATGATTGCATCATGTACTAAGTGTCATCGCTGTACCAAATAAAGGATTAATTCAAATCCTAGTTTGAAAAGTCAAATAGCTAGTTTGAAAAGTCAAACGGCTAAATTTGGAAAGAGAAAAAGAGGAGGAAGGGGGAAACCGAGTTGGGGAGGAGTTCCCTCCTCCAACCGGCGGCCCACCTCCAAGCCAAGTTGGGGAGGGACTCATCTCCGTCCCCTTGGCCGGCCGGCCCCTCCACCTATATAAGGAGGGGCAGGGCTCCCTCCTAGATACACACAAGATCCTCTCCTCCAAACCCTAGCCCCAAGCCGCCGCCGGCCCTAGGGCAAACCGCCGCCGCCACCGCCTAGCTAAACCCTAGCCGCCGGCTTGCCCCCTCCTTGGTGTGTCTAAACCCTAGAACACCGAGGGACTCTCTCATACTCCACCATACTCGCTCCGGCTTAAGGCGAAGCCTTGCGAGATCTCCCCTCTACTTCCGGTACCACGCCGTTGTGCTGCCGGAATCGCGAGGAGAGTGCTACAACCTCTGCTGCCTGCTGGAACAAGGGAGAGGAAGGTCTTCGTCGAGTACCGAACGTGTGACCGACTGCGGGAGCGCTGCCGGAACGCAGCGCCGGAAGGATCGTCTACGCGATCTTGAGATCGGAAAGAGTACGACTACATCACCCACGAGAATCCGCTCTCGTTAAACACTTTGGAATCTTCGAGGGTGAGTTATTCTATCGACTCGTTGCTACAATCTAGTAGATAGATCTTGGCTTGTTTTTTTGTATGCGGTAGAAAATTTTTGTTTTCCATGCTACGAAACCCTACATATTCTGGTTTGCCCCCACTCGGGAATTCTTTGACAAGTCCTCTATTGAACTTTCTGAGGCATTTAGTTGCACCGAGCTGATTTATCAGTCCGAGTGTAGTCATGGTGCTTACCTGAAACTAGTAAGCAACTTTAGTAAAACAAATAGTAAAATAAGCAACTAAGAACAAAGACCAAAAGCGCTTAGCTCCCCGGCAACGACGCCAGAAAATAGCTTGATGAATGCAAGTGCACAGATCAATTGTAGCTACTTTCGAAGTAAAGATATCGAACCCACAGAGAGCTATTGGTAAAGGTCTTTATGCCCCTCATTACTATCTACCAAAGGATACTTGTAAGTTGCCTTTGATCTCAAGTAAAGAGTGTTTAAAAGTTTTTTGGGTTGTGTGCAGAAACATAATTAAAACAATTAAAAGAAAGGAAGTAGCAAGTTTGTATGAAAGTGTGGGTGAATGCAATAGGGCTAAAACATTCTCGGGGATGTAGGATACTCCTCTAGCATGGTGTTTTCATTATTAATAATTTAAAATAACATAGTTCTTGTATCATGAGATGTGTGGAGAGAGCTTCATAATAAAATGTTCGCTACAAGACTCGTAGGAAGCCACTTTGTTGAGCCAAGAGTGACGTCACCCCTAAATAACCACTGCGATGCCTGAGAGAAGTCACCCATACAGACCACTACAATTAAGGGTTTCCCCGTGGATATCATAATAAGCTTAGGGAATCCCTATTTATTCCTCCTTTGACCGCGTAGTTCACGAGTCGACGCTAATCTATCATGGGGCTATTCTGGGTACGATCCCAAAGCACATCCAAAGGATTTATCCCTTCCTTTAGTCCAAGGACAAATGGTATGTGGTCGAATTTCATATACCATCTAAAGAGAGAGATCAAACACAAATCATAAATAAATCATAGACCGGCAAGTCATATGGATACAAGAATATATCATTTTTATTGCAAATTCATAATAGTTCTAGGGTTTCTCCATCTCCCCAAGAACAAAGGAACTACTCACACATGGGGGCAATCAACAGCATCATCATAATTAAATGGATGGATGAAAGTAATGAAATAGATCTAGTGCAAATCACAATTGAATCTGGAATTACAACAAGATCTAAGGAATGGAAGATGAAAGTGATGGTGGTGATGTAGATGCGGCGGTTAATGATCAAGGGGATGATGCGTTGTCCTTCAATGATCCGTGGATCAGTAGGGATTTCTCCCAACCAAGTTCCTCCTTCAGATCCCTTTTTGATGTTGGTTTTCGTGGTTTCTGGTGGTTGTGAATGTCGAATCCCCTGTTGTCTTTGCTAGGAGAAAGTATTTGACGAGACGAAGATGTTGGCACATGGTACGGACGTACGGTACGAGCGGACCCCGCCCGTACCGCTGGTCGTTAAGGGCACTGTATGCTTCTCCTTGCTTGGTATTCTCCTAGGTATGAAGGTAAATCCATTAAATGACTTTTATCACTTAAAAATATCATATTATAGTGTAATATGGCAGATTTAATTGATATATTCATAATAGACTTAGTAATTTGGGGTCCTGTTGAAATAAATAGAAAAGGTACGTGTGAACACAGTGAAATACAAATATCCCTACACTATTTGTGCAAAACAATAGGTAAATATGCTTAAATTTTGGACTCATCAGTAGCCATAGGGGGTGAGACAAGGGCGTCCTTTCTCCCCTTTCCTCTTTAATATTACTACTGAGGGGTTGGCTAAGATGATTTTCCGAGCACAGAGCACTGGCCGGGTGACTGGTCTAGTGTCTCATTTTGATTGATAAAGGGGTGTGATACGTCATAAACGTATCTATAAATTTTGATGTTCCATGCTTGTTTATACTTTGCTTTGCTTTGTTTACACTTTGAGATGTTTTTATATGCTTTCTGGTACTAACCTATTAAAAAGATGCCACAGTGCCAGTTGCTTGTTTTCTTCTGTTTTTGGTTCCAGAAAGGCAGAAAATCAATATTCTCGGAATTGGACAGGAAAAAAGCCAAAGTCATTATTTTCCCGGAGCAACACGGAACCACAAAGCAGAGTTGGAGGAGGACACCAGGGTGGATGCACCCCCGTAGGCGCGGGCCAGCCATGGTGGCGCCCATAGGGGGTGTGGGCCCCCTGGACCTCCACCGACCTTGCCTCATGCGCCTATAAGAAGCCCCAGGGGAGAAAACCCTAAATCATCTAGAAGAAATCCACGAAAACCTCTATAGCGCCGCTGCCATCGAGGGGGAGATTTGGGGGACAGAAAGTCTCTGTTCCGGCACCCTGCCGGGACGGGGAAGTGCCCCTGGAGCCATCTCCATCGATCTCCACCACTATCTCCATCACCGTTGCTGATTCACATGATGAGGAGGGAGTAGTTCTTCCTTCAGGCTAAGTGCTCTACCTGTAGCTATGCGTTCATCTCTCTCTATGCATGATCTTGTTGTGGTCATGAGCTTTGTAATCAAGTAGATCTACTCTGTTACTCAAGTATTTCAATATATCTCTGCTCTCCCCATGTGTGTGAAAGTAACAGCGTGCACGTCATGGTGACACTTAGGCTAGAGTCTATATAAATACTCATCATTCTTTAATAGATATATGCTTTTCCCCACGTGTGTGAAAGTGACAGCGTGCACACTATGTGTGTGGCACTTAAGCTAGCTTACATATATATTTATCATGAGTATATTTTGAGTTGGTTGTCTCTATGAAATTGTGGTGTTTGTTGGAACCATCTAGCACTCAAGGTGACAGTGTGGGGTTATCTAGATTGGGGAAGGCCCTACAGTGGATTAGAGTGTCCAACCGGAGAGTAGTTAAGAGTACTATCATGAAGAGAATATATTTATGAGAGAGTGTTCACTAGTGAAAGTATGATCCCTAGGCCTTGTTTCTAAACATTGAAACACCATTTGCATCTAGATCTGTTGCATGTTTGCTTGCTTCCTTTTTGTTGCCTTTAGTCTTTACCTCACCGTCAAGCTATTTTCTAGCACTGTTACCGCTTGTATTTCACTATCTCTTCGCCGAACTAGTGCACCTATACACTTGACAAGTGTATTAGGTGTGTTGGGGACACAAGAGACTTCTTGTATATTGATTGCAGGGTTGCTTGATAGGGATAACTTTGATCACTTCCTCCCTGAGTTCGATAAACCTTGGGTAATCCACTTAAGGGAAAACTTGCTGCTGTTCTACAAACCTCTACACTTGGAGGCCCAACAACTGTCTACAAGAACAGAAGTGCGTAGACATTAGGGTGGTTATTTTACAATATGTTAATGATACAATTTTGCTAATTCAGGACGATATTGAGTAGTTAATTCATGTTAAGATAATTTTGTATATGTTTGAGGCAATGTCTAGGCTGAAAATTAACTTTAACAAAAGTGAACTCATTATGGTTTTGGAGGATGCAGAGAAGCGGTTGAGATATGCTGATTTGTTTGGTTACCAGCTCAGTAATTGGCCTATTAAGTACCTTCGTGTCCTTGTTTGTGGCACTAGGCTTCATGTTGCTGTTTTGCAACTTTTGCATGATAAACTTAAGAAAAAATTGATGTCTGGGTTGGTAACTCTTCTTCGATTGGGGGGAGGTATACCCTTATCCAATACTCTCTGAGTAGTTTGTTGATATATCATATGTCTATGTATCTCGTGGATGACACCAAGCTGAAGAGTTTACTAAGATAATCAGGACATTCTTTTGGGAAGGGGATAATAATAAGAAAAAAAATTATATGGTTAAGGGCCATTGATTTGTAGACCAAGGAAAAAAGGAGCGCTGGGGATTAGGAACCTGAAACTTTTCAATATTTTCCTTCTATGTAAATGGTGGTGGAGACTGGAATCTGGAGAAGGTTTCTGGCAGAAAATTGTTACGGCAAAATATGGTATAACTCATGGTATTTGGAGGTTGGGTGTGAAACAGGGGGACTCAGATGTTTGGAAATACTTGCTAAAATTCAAACATGTTTACCTTGCTGGGAAAAAATAGAGATTGATGGTGGTAGGGCTACTGACTTTTGGCATGATCAGTGGCTTGGAGATGTCTCCCTCTATGAGAAATTTTCAGATTTTTTTTATATTTGCACTCAAAATATTGGTATGGTTAGGAAAATGTCAGACTTCGGATGGTTCTTCACTTTTTAGGAGATGGTGGTCACCTCACTTGTCTTCTCAGTGGCGTACTCTGAGGAATATGCTGGCTTCTATTTCGTTGAATGATGAGAAAAATAAACCCAAATGGAAATTCACTAAATCTGGTGTTTTATTTGTTAAATCCATGTATAACAAACTTGCCGATGAGGACCTAGATAGATCTTTTCGGCATTTATGGAAAGCAAAACTGCCTCTTAAAATCAAAATTTGGCTCTGGCTTATTTGGCATAATGCTATTGCTACCAAAGATAATATAAAAAAGAGGAAGTGGGTGGGTAGCTATATCTGTCAGTTTTGTCCTAGAGAGGAGACAATCAATCACTTACTTTTTGTTTGTCCTGCAACAGTTTATATGTGGAGTACTATTGCATCTTTTTTAGGTGCTAGTAATCAACCTTTTTGCTTTATCCAATATTTTTGGTGGATTGTGAAATTTTCCCACTTTGGGTATAATGTTCATATTGTTTGTGTTGTTGCCCTCTGTTGGGATCTATGGAAAACTAGGAATCGTGCTTGTTTTAAAGGAAAGATGGTCTCTTCCTCTCTGGAATTAATTTTCTACATGTGTGCTTTCCTTCGGTATTTGGCAGATTTGCAGAATGAGCGGGACATAGATGTGCTAGTGAATGGAGCTGATCATCTGCAACAAATGGCAACACAAGTGCATCAGATGGACAGGCAAGCTGCAATGTTGCGGATTAAGAATGGAGAGATGGATGATGACATCAATGTGATTGGGGACTAGTGTGGGTGATATGAACAGGCAATTCTTGTGTCAAACATTAAAGAAGCAACATGAAAAAACACAGTTCTGTTTGTGCTCGTGTTGGTTCTGAGAGGTTTCTATGGTTATGTTCTGCTATGTTGAACATATGTAGGCCCCCTCGGTGGGTTTTGGGGTGTCTCGGTACTTTGTTTGGCTGTCGCTTTTTTTCTTGTTCTTTCTGTGTTGTTGTGTATGGTAAGACATATGTTTCGTTATCGTTTCTGGTAATGGAACCCGGCTCATTGGAGTCGTATGAAAAAAAATTAACCGCTCGAAAATATTTAAAGCCCACATCACATGAGCTCAACCATTGAGACCGTGTCCGCTGGAGTGGGGCTCTGCCATTGATGGCCTTGGACCTGTAAATACTAGAGAGTGCTCACACAGACATGTCCCTAGCGGCCGGATGCTTTGTTGTGTACATGCATGACTCCCAGGAATCTCACAGCGTCTGGACTCCTTCGAATTGCATCACGGTGTGACTTGACCGCTGTGGCGGCGATTGGTGCTAGTGGTGGCAGACTTTCTGGCCCTTGCGGCGGCGTGGGGGCCTGCTGGCTCTGAATAAAGGTGGAGGCGGTCCTAGGGTTTCTCTCGCATCAAGAAGAAGATCTACTTGATGCCTGCCCTCCTTGATCATGACGTAGTTTCGAGTTTCAGAAGGCTCCACCGCCGAACTTCCATGGGCACCTCATGACTGGTGATTGTTGGATAGGATGAGATCCATCAGTGCATAACCATGTAGTTTTATGAAAATTTGGTTTCAGAGGGAGCGTTGTGAAGCTATTATATCTGTTACCATCACGGAACACGTATTTTGGTACATGGTGAAGTTAGAGGCGAAGACTATCATGAAAGCTGATAACTGAGCATTACCAATGGGGGTTCTAGTCTTTGTGGAGATAAGAAGCTGGCTTGGTGATTCGTGGCTCGTTGTAGCAACACATAAAATGGGAGCAACAACACATGAGAACTTTACAATCTTACCTTTCGGGATGAAAATTTAAGGTCTGGTCTTAATTGATTATGCATGGCAATGGCCTTGTTGAAGATATTGTTTTGTAAGTGAGGAATTGTTTCCAAGGTGAAACCTATGATCTATGGTCGGGCGATGACGAATCTTGTGCATTGTTTCGTTCTTTGAGACGTCATTTTTTTGTACTTCTGGTGTCGTCTTGGTGGTGTCAATAGTGCTTATAGAAGGAATAGATCACTTTAACGGGACTTTTTTTGTAATTCTTCTTCTCTGTTTTGGTTGTGTACATCCGTAATGCCATCAGGACATTGCTTTATTACAAAGGTTGTGTGTAACTGATATACCGTTGTCAAGGAAAATCCACCGGGTCCAAGCAACCTTCAGGATAAGGGGCTTGGGAAGAAAACAAAACAGTTTCGCGTCGCTCCCCCGTGGGGCGACCGGGACGCGTGACCATCGTACTCCCCTGTCTCCACCTCTCTCCTCCTCCCCTGCTGCCGCCGGCAAGCGCCGCTAGGCAAGCCCTCGCGTTGTCAGCGGCGGCATGATTCTCCTCTACCCGCACGCTAGGCTAGAGGCTGGGGCCTCTCCCGGCCGGTGGCGGTGTGTTGCTGCACCCGACCTTGACTTGGTGTGGTGGCTGGACACGGTGGAAACGTTGATGGCGGTGTCGGCGCAGGTGTGGCACAATGTAGGTAGGTTGATGAGGGTGGTGAACGGTGGTGCAAAGGAGGGTGTTGCTCCATGGCGGAGGGGCTTCATAGGGCTAGATCTGGGCCCTTTAGGGCCTGATCTTGGTCGGGCTTCCTTGGCCGGAGCACATCTTCCTGGCGTCTCCCATGATGGCGGACGGTCCAGAGCCCCCTGGGTGCGTGGTGGCTGGGGCACCAGGTGTAGGCCAGACAGGCCCACATCCGGTGGCGTCCTATAAACCCAATTGGGACCTGCGAGGTGTGTCCTGCAGCAGCACAGAGACGTCATGTCCTTGTGCTCGTCGCACCTAAGTTACCCTCAAGGCGACTTGTCGGCCGCCCTCGTACATGTTATCATATGCTCGATAGCCGCATCTGTTGCTCACCGAGTGCGAGATAATGGATGTGAGAGCGGCGACTCTGGAAGGAGGACTGTGCGTTGGCTCTCCAGCGAGTGGCATTGCGGTAGTGATGGTCTCACTCTTTAGCCATGACGGTGGCGAGGAGGGTGCGCTGGGGGATCCTGGTGCTGGCGGCATTTCGGCAAATATGGCTCGCAGATTATGCCATGGAGTCCTGGCTTGGTGATAGTGGCGGTCTGGGGTACCAGGTGTGGTGTGAAGATTTTCTGGGCGAAATCTCAGTGCTTCGGCACCAGTGGCGGTGCCTGCGGGTGTTATCCTCCTAGGACGCCATTGTAGTTACCTTCCCCATGTCGGGACTCTGGGTGAAAATCCTTGACCTCTCGCTCTCGACGACGGCGGCGTGCCGCGTCGTCATCCTCTTGGGGGCGTCGTCGTGGAGCTCCGATACCTCTTGGTCTCGTTTTGATATCTTCGGTAGGCAAGTTTGGATCATATGTCAAGGCACTTCGGCCTAGCATGAGGTGTTGTTGGCGGCCACCTATCTTATTCACGTGACTCTGGCGCCACTACTCCCCATCATCAGCAGAATCGGCGCTCCACAGCCCGGAGCGAGAAGGCAGACGGCCCTCTCCGGCAACTACTTGGTGGGTTTGGTGTGACTATGTCCGGCAGTTTTACAAGGAGGCGTGATGACACCTCTAGTTAGTAGTTTCATGTGCTTTGGCGGGGTGTGGATAACCCTGTATTTTTTGTTTATATTTGATTGATCTGTTTTATAAAAGACTTTCTCATCACTTTGTACCTGTTTAACAGTGTGATGGATTTGTTTATAAAGCAGAGCAAAAAATGCTCCGAAGCCATGTCAAAAAAATGCTCCGAAGGTCATTGCCTCAGTGACATCGATTTCCTTCCGTGTCGGCATTGCGGCATGTTCACCCGCCTCCCCACGCCATCGCCGCGTCTAGTCCGCGGTGGCTTTCACCCACCAGGTTCTCGTCTCTCCTTGACGGTGTCGTCGCGGTGCCCCTTGGGATGATACTCGTTCCGGTCAATACGTACGCGTACGGTACAGCCCGCGTGGTATCTGTATATATTCTTAAAAGAAACATGAACACCGTCCTTGTATCTGTTACGTTCCTTGCTAACCACAAACATACCTTTCATATGGCTCTCTGCAGTTCTGGCCTCACGCGGATACGGTATCCGGGATACCTTGCCGTTGGCATCGATCTTATTAGCAAAGACCGGACATGACATTTGGTAGGAAGCAATAATCCAAGGTTCTGTGTACCTCGATCTTCCATACGAAAGAACTAAGCTAACACATTACGCAGAAGAAGAAAAAGCTAACACGCAAAACTGTCGTCTCTTCTAGCACACACTAGCAGAGCCATCTTTGACTTTGGGATACCAATCGGGTAGACCCACTGAGGCGGGGACGAACCCGGAGAAGGCCTCGCCCCACGTACAAGTGACATAGAGTAACGCGGTGATGGCAGTCTTTTCTTATCATTGTCACGTTGGATTTTCGTTTAGTTGGAGTAGATAGAATTAGAAAAGAAAATGTTGTCTTTTCTTAGCTAAGGGATGATCCCTTAAAAAATAAGAGATGCTATTTTGACCTTTGTACTTTGTGTCTTCCGGTCTCTTATCAATACAATTTATTACTATAATTAGTCAATTCACATTAATACTTAGAGATGATAATAAGAGATAATTCATTGTACAACTTATTTTTATTGCCTTCTCTAGATTATGTGGAGAGCTTTAGGAGAAAATTCGCCTTCTCTACCATTATACATGACCTAAGACGATATGGGAAGACTTCGGGATCAAGACGGTGGCCATGGCTTGGTGCACAAGATAGTTGTCTGAAGGGACTCTGTCTGAAGCCCGGTATAGCCGACTGTATATAATGCATGCTAGACTCATCCTTCAAGGTACGCAACATTGAAACCTAGGATAGACAACTTCCCTCCTTAGCATCTAGCTAAGCAGGCGAGACCTTGCAATCAATCTAGTATCATCAATACAACTTTATCTCCACCGGGAGGGGCCAAATCTTGGTACACCTTGCGTACCAATATCGTCCCTGAAATCCTTGTAGTGCTCCACTCCACCCTTCATAAGCCATCCCTGATGGCTAATGCCGTGATTTTCCCATGATATTTGGCGCCCATGGGGCATGTGGCTACCAGAGTTGAAGATCAAGCGGGAATTTGCATCCACTCTAGGTTGATTCCTCCAATTCAGGAGTCTTGCGTTCATCGATGAATCCACGTGGCAACTGGCAGTGATTACATTGATAGTGTACAACGGGGTTTCAACCACCCTCTTTCCAGTTCGGCACGTGGAAGTGGAACAACACACATCAAACCCAATTGACCCACGAGAACACATGATGGATTTTACCCAAGTTCAGGCCGCATTGCGCGAAACCCTATGCCATGCCTAGATGACTATATCTGGTGGAGATGATATGTACAATGTCCGATTGATCGTCTCCGTGAATTAGTCCTAGATGAGCTCCTATCTCGTCCCATCAACCTGTACCGTCCATAGTTGTGGCACATGTCTGTCAGCGGACAGATGACAGGTGGACACCCGCCTCCTCGGCAATGACCGCCAGAGCCTTGCCTAAATTTGTATTGGACCACAAGGGGCCTAGGAACATGATCTCCTGTTAGATCCTGGCCTCTCAAAGTTGTTCTTGTATGAGGCTATGATGGTCTTGACAAATATATGTATGCCATGCCCCTAACCTATGATGTCGTTAGTCTTTGTTTTGACAATATGTATGGTGTGAATCAAATGTTGTTTTGGAGTCTCGGATGAGATCCTTGATATCATGAGGAGCTTCGGAATGGTCCGGAGATACAGAATTATATATGGCACTTCCTATTTTAGGGTTTCAGGAAAGTATGGAATATCCTATGTTGATGGAATCTTCCAGAAGGTCCATGGTGGGACCCACATGCATGATGGGGTCCACATGGGCCCAAGTGGGGAGTACCCGGCCATCATGGGCTAGGGCTCCATGGCCAAAATGGCCCATGCAGGGCGCCGACCACCAAACCCTAGATGGGAGAGGGCTCCTCACTTGGCCTCCTTTATAAGAGAGGGAGGGGGCAGGGGCGGCGCACCCTTGCTTGCTGGCCTCTCTCTCTCTCTCTCTCTCTCTCTCTCTCTTGTTGCACGGTGAAATCCTACTGAATTTTCTCCACCACCATAGTAGCGATGCCGTTGTGCTGCCAGATTATCGTGGAGATCTCCACCATCTCTTGCAGGATCAAGAAGGAGGATACAACGTCATAGCGGAATGTGTGGATACCACAGAGGTGCCTTCGATTCGATACAAGGATCTCGAATGTCAAGATCTAACCGTCGCAAGCGATCGACTACATCACCCATGATCTCTAGATCGTTAACTCTCATGTTCTTCGAGGGTAAGTAGATTAGATATATTTTGCCTGTTACTTACATCTAGTAGATTATATTTTGTGGGATTCTCTCTTGCTATTCTGTAGGAAATTTTTTGTTTTACGCAACGAACCCATGAGTTGTATGAATAATCTAATAAAACAAAATTGATGTTCTAAGTGTTAATATATTTTCTGATAAACATGGTCAAATTTAAAGTAGTTTAACTTAGGATAAAAAATAAATTATTTTTAAATGGAGTTAGTGGTTAGCAATAAGATAAGTAGTTATTTGGCATTCAAGTACTTGAATCTGTGAAGCAGAGGCGAAGTTTGGTAATATATCAGTGTTGAAAGATTCAGACAAAAAAGATTCAGACAAAATTACGGGTACGTTGACATGGTTGGCACCGTGGCATGGAATTGACTACCGTGTAGCCGGCATGGAATACGTTGATTCATTCCATGGGTTGCTGTACTTACCGCGTAGCCGGTAGTGAGAATTATACACCCTAACTATTGTACAGTATAGGAGTATATTTAAGGTTGTTCCACGAACTGATTCCAACATCTTTCGAATCTTGCTTGTTTCCTTCCTTCCTGGAATAGACCAACTTCTCCTCCACCGCTCCGCTCATCATAGACTTGCATTATATATATTCTTTCGTGCTACCGCCATGGATCAAGCTTGCAAGCCGGTGGGAAGCGCGGATCCAGATACGCAAGGACTAGGTGGCCGGCAAGAAGTAGACGGCGGCGGCTCGAGCAACAAGTGGATGCAGGATGTGAAGCTAAACATCAACCTGGAAGCTGAGGGCGTTTTCTCGAGCAGCCTCCCTCTGAACTTGCAAATGCAGGAGCAAATCAGTACCAACAAACCACGCCCATCCATTTTCATGCCTCGTCGCCAAGTAGTAGCTCCTCCCATTCCCATGCCCAAGGTTGCACGGATGCCAACCCTGGATCACGGAGGGGCCGCATCAGCCAGCAGCATAGGGTCGATCGGCGGCAACGTCATGGTTGTCTCCGTCGGGCCGTACCACCCACCGCCACCGGAGCCGCGGTCTGCTCTCATCACCAGTTCCAAGAAGCGTGCCATCGTCGAGTTCCTTGCTCGCCCAGAGTTCGGCCTCGATACGGCCGCCTTCCTCGGGTGGGCGCTGGACAACGACACCCGCACCCGCGGATGTTACGAGTGGGACCCGTGTGCGGAGACGGTGCCACGGGAGAAGCTCGCTGAAATGCTTCTGCTCGACGGCTGCCTCGTGCTATTAGCCGTCTTCCTGCTCAGGAAGAGGAAGACGAGCGTACTGCGCGGGGACAAGCGGTCATATCCCTCATGTCTGGCAGCGGACATATCCCAGTCAAAGTCCACGGGGACCAAGGGGCGTACCAAGCTCGCCCAGGATTTCCTCAACCTGTCTGCAGAGATGTCCACGCACAAGAAACGGACTAGGCTGGACCTGCTGGTTCTGGGGAACCAGATACCCTTCTTCGTGCTCACCCATCTTCACAGCCGACTGAAAGGTACCTTATTCCAGGGGATCGAGCGCAACATACAAGAGCTGGCTCTGTCCTGCTTCGACGATATCCGCCCCAGCCCCAGCCCCAACCACAACCCAACCAGCCCCGACCTTCGTTTCCCGCCCACAATTCATCACCTCCTGCATCTTTTCCATTGGTCCCGGGTACCCCCGGGCAAGCACCCAGTGGACCCCTCTTCACCCCTGCCTGGTGAGCCAGAATCAAGCCCCGGCCTTCATTTCCCACCCACAATTCATCACCTCCTACATCTTTTCCACTGGTCCCGGGTACCCTCGGGCAAGGACGTGGTGGACCCCTCTTCGCCCCTGCCCGGTGAGCCAGAATCAAGCCCCGGCCTTCGTTTCTCACCCACAATTCATCACCTCCTGCATCTTTTCCGCTGGTCCCGGGTACCCTCGGGCAAGCGCTCCGTGGAACCCTTGCTCGGTGAGCCAGAATCAAGCCTCCCTTGCGCGACCTGGTTCGAGGACTCCCTCATCGGTTTCAGCAAGCGTGCGGCTGCTGAAGGTGCGCTGGACATCGCCTTCCAGAGGAAAATGCTTGGCGCGCGAGGGGTGTTGCGCGTCCCTGCGCTGCACATCCACGGCTACAGCGGGCTCGTCTTCCACAACCTCATCGCCTTCGAGCAGAGCCACCTCGGGTGCGGCTTTGGCGCCACCACCTACTCCATATGCATGGCTCGCCTGCTGCAGAGCGAGGCCGACGCCAAACTGCTGGGGAACAACGGGATCCTAGCGCACACGCACGAGACCGACAAGGAGATTGTCGAATTGTTCAAGGGGCTCGCCGATGAGTTCGGCCGTGACGCGTTTTACTCCGGGGAATTGCTTGAACTCTGCAGGGCCGTGGACGCGCACGATCACAGCACGGCCGCGAGGGCCGTCAAATGGCTCGTGCTTCAGTGCTTCCCCAGGCAGACCATCACCTTCTTCGTCATCCTGGGGGCACTCATCTCCATTGCCACGCTCGTCAACACCGTCTACTCTGTCTATAGGTTCTATCATCCAGCCAAGTAGTAATCGCATGCATGGGTGCGGAGACAACATAGTCCTTTAGGGCTTGTTTGATTCATAGGATAGAAAAAACAAAGGAATAGGAAAACCATAGGATTGCAATGTCATGTCCACTTCAATCCTATAGGAACCCATATGCAACAAAGTTTGTTTGATTTCATCAAAGGATTCTAAAAAAGAGCTTTGGGTGGATGTTAGATTTCCTATGCAATCTAGTGCAAAGGATTTCCTAGGAAAGTTTCCTATATGAATTAATCATACAAATCAAACAGCCATCATAGGAAAAATTTCTATAGGATTTAATCCTACAAATTTCCTATGCCCTTAAGAGGAACCCATGCATGGCGGTGTGTTACTGAAGCGAATTTCTCTCCCACGCATGCATGTAATACACTGTGTAACCAGTAAATCGCGCTTTCATCATGAAATGTATACAAGAGGCCTACACAATGATTGTTGTGTAGTACTCTCCTTTTGTTCTACTTTGTTAAATTTGGATCATTGCAGTAAACGACATTATTTGGAATAGAGTCATTTTCTCAATTATTAATAATTGACTTTTAGGTTACTATGACTTTTAGGCTAGCTCCACGTCATGGCCAATGCGCGTCAAAACGGTTGGAATGCAACAGGCAGCGCAAGTTGTACGCGCAGGGCGACGGAGATGGCGCAACCAGGAGCTTTCCATTATCGACGGCAACGGTGGGGTCTGAGACCGCTACGATGACTACGCTACTACTCCCTTTTGCTTGATCTATTCTTTTTTGATCCAGCTCTATGCATGCACGCACGCACGCGCACTTGAGCATATTTTTGCAAACTGTCAAACTGTGTGTTCTACCTGTCGTCATGTCCTTGTGAAAAATAGCATTACCTCCAACACAATTGTAGTGTGCCGCTCTCGACCAACAGCAGGATATATTGTACCCCTCTAAGTTGACCAGATTGCATGTCAAGCAACTGCATTTTCGGTAGAAATCCAAGTTTCAATTAGATACTCTAAAAACGTAACAGGCAAACATACAAAGTTTCAGTATACACCAAAGAATGGATCCGATAGATTGATTTATTTGCTCAATTATAATAAGATTCAAGCTAAACAAAGAATAGGTTGATTAAGAAAAATTCTACTAGCAATCTAGCATATTACTGAAATAGGGGATAAGTTTTAGTAATACCTACAAGTCTTAAACAGAAAGGATATGAAGATTCTCTGGACATGATACATCAAAGGGAATTATTTGAACCATGCAGCAAAGGCTGAATTAGGAAAAACTTTATTAACCTAGCAATTAAAGTGTTGGAAAATGATCTAACTAACCAGATTTCAAAATTAAATGCACATCCCTACTATTTTTAGTGTTGAGAAGATAATACACACCTTCCATAACTAAAAAACAAGTCATATATACTAAACATCGCTATTCCAGTTCGATAAATATTAGATTTACACGCAATACCCAACAAAACAAAAGCAAAGCAAGCAAGGGGTCTATTTATTTCAGAAAGAGTAAATTTTATTTTTTTACCCCCTAGTTAAAATTTTGTGACACAAAATTACCCCATGTAGTAAAAATTCCTTTGTGTTACCCCATTTTAGTGAAACTTGTCCCGGATTTTACCTCTTTTAATATTTAGCCCATTTTAGCAGGCTGAACCTGCTCATTAGGTCGACGCAGCACAACAACTAGACCGTATAACTCAGAGGCATAATTAGCCGGACCTGCTCTACTTAGCGCCATTACTGACAGGCTGCTCACTTACTCCAAATGAAATATGTTTATGTTGTTCTTAGGTTTGTCGTGGACCAGCAGTATCATCACCTCCTTGCACGCTCTGACTCTTACACATGTTCTTGATCTCTTTGGCCAGGCTTGGACGAACACATCAGTGACCTAGTATTCTTAGTTCATCTCTTGGGCAGAGTCACCAAATTCTTTATGATGCAGCTATGGATTTCTTTTCATTGTGCACCGGTGGCTCAAGACCAACATCATGGCCGATGGGGGCTTGGTCCTTATTATGCTGAAGCAGCCGCTAGGTAGCTTCTGTTAGCAGTCCTTTATCTCGCGTGAGGTCATGTGCACTGAGTTCAAGCTTTACATCTATCAGTTTCCCACGAAGCATGAGCAACTCTTCATTGACACGGGTGCGTGCTATGTGATCGACAAGCCTCAACTTAGGCAAATCGACCGTGAGGGTGGGCTAGATTTTTTTAAACGAGGCAAAAGCTTTGCCTTTCAATTAATATACTAAAATATAGTTGGTCCGTTTATAAGAAAAACTGGCTAAAAAAATCGATACAACACAACACCACACGTCAGTCCCGATGCTGCACTCCACACGGGTCAACTACCAACCAGGTTGACACCACACCTCAACGCTACAAGCGAAGAAAAAAGACCGGAGCCACCACTCCAACTACCACGCCGGCCCTAGGGCCGCGCCCCACCTGGCCGAAGACGAAACCCGCCTCCGCCAAAACTCAAAAACACTCCACATGTCCCACTGTCCGATAGACGTCCAAAGTGAGGCTCCAAGAGGCAAAGCGACACAAGAGCGCCGCCCACGCCCGATCCCGCGAGGGATCTGGGGTTTCCCCTGGTGAGCCCGGGCGGAGGAGCATGAAACGTCCGCTTTAACGACGACTTCAAGAAGGATGCGGCGTCCACAGGCGCCACTGTCGTCGGTCTCGGCCAGCCGCCAGGACAAGGCTTTCGCCCAGCGAAGAGTCCCAAAACCTCACGCCCGCCTAACAAGGACCGACACAAACCACCACACCTTCCCTCCTTCTCCAAGCTCCTGACAATCAACAAGCGTCACTCCCGCTGCCACGCCTAGACTCCCCGTCGCCGCGACGAAAGCCACCGTCCGGATCATCACCACTGCCTGCAAGATAGTTGCCGAAAACAACCAGAGAGAACCCGGGCAGCCGCCACCGCAAAAGGGACAGAAGATCGCCGCCACTAAACCACCTCCTTGATGGCCCAGATCAAAACCCGGACGAGCCTGCGCCGCCACGACGAGCCCTCCGACCATCCACCCAGGTCCATGGCCAGCACCGCGCCGACAGTCGCAGGCAGCACCGCCACGACCACCCGAAGCATCTCCACCGACCGTCGCCGACCACCACAGGCACCACCGCCGCGCCGACCTCCACGCACAGGCCCCTTCGTGAGGCCCAAATCCGACCCTGTCGCGCATCGACGCCATGCCTGCAACAGCTGGCCGCCCAAACGCCAGCGACCCGCAGCATCCCGGCGCCGACGCCCCCGGCCACCCCTGCCCATAGGCCCACCTGCTCCGGCGACGCACCAAGCCGTGCCACCACACCTCGCCCGCAGTCGGCCAAGATTTGGCCCGGCCGCACACCGCCGCCACATCAAGCCCACCGCATTGCCCCTCCTGCCGCAGACCGCCACGCCACCGCGCCCAGCGACCGGCCACGTAGCACCGCCACGACGCCCGGCCATAGCACCACCGCCAACTACCGCCATCATCCGCCAGGGAGCCTCGAGATGAGGAAAGGACGCCCCGCCGCCACCTTCCTGGGGGCGCGCGCAGCTTCGCCGGCTCCCCCCGGCGGCGGCAATGCGGGGGAGGGCGCGGGAGGGGACCGCCGGCCGGAGGCGGCTAGGGTTTTCCGTGTCGCCAGTTTTATTTAATTCTTTAGACCTCAATGGGCTAGACATTTAAAAGGGGTAAAATCCATTCTATCTTATTTCTCGGCAATAAAGATGGACCAGAATCTGGGAATCATCCTACATCCAGAATGGTACATGAGAGAACCCTGGGATATACTTGCAGACCTCGTACGAGCTGGTGGCGCGGCGAAGCGTCGCCTGCAGCTCACCCTCCCGGCTGTACTTGAGGCCAAACACGGTGACGTGAAGCGCGCAGCCATGGCCATCGCCGTAGACGTAGGCGTGCCTGAGGCTCACGTCCTCGCGCATCACGCTCTCGACGAGGCAGAACGCGTTGTCGCCCATGTAGGTGAGCGTGGCTCCCAGGTGCCTCTCCGGGTCTCCCATGCGGAACAGCTTCTGCCCCGTCTTCTTCCACGCTGGCGCAACGTCGGTGCCGACGGCGACGGCCTCGCAGGCGCAGACGTAGCCGTCCTCGTCGAGCCCTACCCACGCGTCCAGCTCTCTCTCGAAGTATCCCTCTTGTCTGAAAGGCAACTTCCACTCCCCGTGCGACCTCCACTCGCGGCGCTCCGTGTGGAAGGAGTAGGTGCCTCCGCCGCGCCACGTCTTGTCTCTGGTGGAGAGGAATATGGTGCACCCGTCCGGGTGCACCGCGTAGGCGATGACGGTCTCCTCGTTGCCGTCGAACGGGGCCAGGAGCGCCGGGACGGTCTCCCAGGACCACTCGGCGGCAGCGGGGGACGGCGCCGACAGCGCGTGGACGGACACGCCGAGGACGTGCCCGCTCGGGTGCTGCGATCCGCCTCCGTGCTTTACGGTTGACAGCGTGTACAGGACCGCCGTCTCCTGTTCTCGCTTCGGCTTCTTGTTCTTCTTCGTCTCGCCGCCGGCGGCAGGGGCGGCCACGAATAGGCAGCACGGGTTCTCCGGCAGGCGAGGGCCCATGGACATGGCGGCCGTCTCGGTGTCGTAGGCGAGGGCGCCGCTGGCATGGGCGGAGTACTGTCTCTTGTTCGCGACGAAGATGCAGCTGCCCAGGCCGGCGAAGAGCATGGGGGAATGCCGTGCCTCGGTTATGCGGACCGCCGGAGGGTCCGGGAGCCGCTTCAGCCCGCCGCCGCTGCCGTCTTCGTCGTTGTCAGAGGCAGAGTCGTAGTCGAACAGGCTCAGGGCGTCCAGCTTGTGGACGCTGAACCCCTTCTCCCAGTCATCCAGGACGAGGTACAGGTGCTTGCGCGGTCTCTTGCCGCCGCCGCAGTTGCAGCGGCAACCCTGCTGCCGCTGCCGCTTAGCCATCGGTCAAAATTTTCTTCTTTGACGGGCTTGCCTCCGGTCCGGTGGAGTGGACTTGAGTACCTTGTTCTACAAGATCATCAGGAGACGCCAATTTTATAGATCGAGGTAATTAAGACCTCGACTAGTGCCGAATTCCAACCGAGACCGGAATCGGAGATCTGCGCTGGCGATGACGGACTGACGGTAACTACGCACCCTGCAGCACCCAGTCCGAATCCAATCGAGTCGGGACGAAATTTGTACAAACTACAAAAGAAGTACTCCTACTGTAGAAGAAACAAGGATTTCAAGTTCTCCAAATCCAAAAAAACAGATTCAAAGTATTCTTGTATTTTTTATATTTTGAACCTTTTTAGCACGCATTTGTAATCTATATCTATATCTATAATAATAATATAATAATAATAATAATAATAAAAGAAGGAGTTTTTTTTTGTTCCATCTTTTTCTTTCGATTTTAGCCATGTACTTGTGATAATTTACTTGGAACTGTCACTGCCAAGTGCCATCTCTCCCGGGTCGAGCGTAGAAACAAAATCAGAACCTATAGGGTTCGTTCTCTACCCCCCACCCACTCGATCTCCACCCACCGACCGCCCTCCTCCGGCGCGAGGAACGGGAGCCCCCATCGACGAAACATTCGCCCTCAACCTCAATGCCTTCCCTTCAACAATGTGGATTCACGTGCCCCTTTGCCCCAACCAGCGGGCAACTGTTGCGGCGACCACCCTACCCGATGCCACCAATACCACGTCCTGACGACCCCTTCCCCGACGAACTTCGAGCCTGCTGCACCTAATTATGCTAGGAGCAGTGGATCAGGTAATACAACCTTCAAAGGATTAATGCAACAGATAGGATACTCTATCTATCGTTAAAATACCATAGTAGAATCATATGCAAGCTATGCTTTCCCTTTTTGTTGATATCCAGAATATAGAGATCATGTTTCATATGATTAACATTGTTCATTGATGATCAAGTGTTGCTCTTCGATCTCGGACCCGATCTCGAATTTCTACAAAAAAGCAAAACATTGGAAAGAAAATAATACAATCAACACATGGTATTAATGCAATGCTTAAGAAAATATGATGATATGACAAGATTAACAATTTAAACGAGGTTGAAATACCCTAAAACGGCGTTTTCATAAAAACCCCGGATGCAACCTATGGGGGTCATTTTGTTCTTCTAAATAAACTTGTCATTGAAAGGCATCCCAATCCTCTCTCAAAAATGCATCCCAATTCTCTCTCATAAAAAAATCCCATCAGCTGTAATTAAAAAGGGCATTAACCAAGTAATTTGATTAGCCTTATTATAGTAATCAAGCACTTACAAATTCACATCCCAATGTAGAGTACCCACTTCAGAGGAGATCACAAACTGAACTAGTACATGAGAAAAACATTGCTCAGGCTCCTTAGCATATTTTTGCAAGCTGTCAAACTTGTTAAAATGCGGAATTAGATACTCTAAAATTTCTCATAAAGGACCGTCTACCTGTCCTTGTGAAAAATAGTACTACCTCCAACACAATTGTAGTGTGCCACTCTCGACGAACAACAGGACATATTGTGTCCCTCGCCAGATTGCATGTCAAACAACTATATTTTAGTAGAAATCCAAGTTTCAGTTATACAACAATTGGAAGGCAGTATATACGGTAATCTACATTAGAGGGGGCAGTATACATTCATGTAGGGAAAAACCAGAACAGGCAAACATGATCTGATGGATTGATTTCTTTGCTCAATAATAATAAGATTGAAGCTAAACATGGGATAGGTTGACTGAGAAAAATTCTAGCAATCTAGCATATTAATGAAACAGGGGATAAGTTTCAGTAATACCTGCATGTCTTAAACAAAAAGGATATGAAGTTTCTCTAGACATGATACATCCAAGGGAAATATTTGAACCATACAACAAAACCTAAATTAGGAAAAACTTTATTAATCTAGCAATCAAAGTGCTCGAAAATGATCAAACTAACCAAATTTCAAAATCAAATGCAAATCACTACTATTTTTAGTGTTGAGAAGATAATACACACCTTCCATAAATAAATAAAAAGTCACAAATACTAAACGTCGTTATTCCAGTTCAATAAATATTAGATTTGCACACAATACCTAAAAAAAGCAAGCAAGGGTCTATTTCAGAAATCAAAGCAGTTGCAACACTTAGACTAAGATGAATTGGATACCCAACACAACCTAGGAATTGGCATTAATAGGTAAACATGACAACACTCAGACATCTACATGATAAGAACCTTTTCCTGCTACTTAAAAGAAAATTGCATATGTCAAAATCACACAAACGTTACCATGAATGAATATGGACACCGGTAGTTCGCCATACCACTCATGTCCACTTTATTTTTTGCTTTGCACATTATTTACCGATGATTACTACTTGCAAAGATTGCTTCCATATAGGTCGCACGTGGCATAGATGAGGAAATAAAACTCATAAAAATCATGATTAAATGGTCCATCAACGGAAGGAATTAGGAATGGCAAGAACAAGGTAACAGTAGGCAATCTAAATATTTTATAATATGAAGGCCCTTGCCAAGGGTACATGCTGAATGGGACTCTTAGTACATGGTAACACTAGCTAGTGTAGATGGAAAACGGAACTCGTCCAGTAATTTGACGTGTCCATCAGATTTACCTTTTTTTTAAATAAAATCTATTACCAAATCAGTAACTCTTATCATGTACTCAAGTATATTGCTTTCATCCCTTAAAAAAAGTATATTGCTTTCATACATGGAGAGCAAAGTGTTCTCACAAGCCATATACTTAAGATAGACATTATCATGGACCAAAATATCAATATCGGACCTACTTTGAACCTTTATATGGAGTACATTGTTTTTGACATATTATAGAAATCCATATTGTTTCAAATGAACTATAACTGCACCTATTCAATGAACTGAGGGGACAATACACTTGCAAATGCAGAAAACAAAGAGTTCAATCTTGCAATAATAAAGAAACATGGCATAAAAAACTGTAATTCAGCCATGTCACACAAAGATACAGGGCATGAGAGAAAATTGTAATTTAGCCATGCCATAGAAAAAAATTATAGGGACAAAGTCCACACTTAACATTTTATGCTCTCAGATTAATTAGCGGAAAACATAAAAAATCTGTATCCTAACAATCTGGTTGCCATCTCATATATCAATAGCACATAAAATTATTATATCAATCTGGTTGCAATATCAAACGAATGAACATGTTAGGAAATATGATATTAATGAACATGTTTGTCTATGATGAAACACACTTCTGTTAAGGAACAATAAAAGAATTACTATGCTATCACAAAACATGCATTCCAAGTATCTGTATCCAAGACGAAGAAATGTCCTACTTTTCTCTCTCATGCATATATTTCCATGAATTCAAGCTAGATTTAATTACAAAACAGAAAATAGGCATGCATCTTTCTAATTAACCTGCAACTTCTAAACAGACTTGTGAATCCAAATTGGTAGAGTGTAAATGGAGGTCGGGGTTTTCAGCCTCCTTTTCAAATAAAAGGGACCATCAAATGCCAGAGATCACGAGGAAGCAAAGGTTGATCTTCGAAGTAGAGGGCGGTACTTGGTGCCTCTCTCATGTATCTCCTGCGTCACCAATGAAAATAGCGTCTAGGCTCCTAATTTTAGGGGAAACAAGTTAGTTCTATGTGCAATTAATAGATCAGTCCAGTACACAATACATTAATTGCAGATCTCATTGGAAAACATTGTGTTCTCTCTCTCTCTCGCTGGCACCGAGATGGACAGTAAATATTTTCTTTGCTTTAGTCATTTAGATCAAATCGCTTTAGCTAGCCATGTGAACCCTCTCAAACAACAAAAAAGGAGCTAGCAATGTGAAACTATTTCATTGTCAATCGAACTCATCTCAAGTCGGCACAAAAGCAATCTGGTTACTCTGAATTTGTTTTGTTTAGGACAATGTCAACACATTAAAGTAGTTTCCTGTTCTAAAGCACTGTTCACCTATCATGGATTCAAATACTAAGAAGGAATAGAGAAAAGCAGGGGTGAGCAGTTAAGTGTTAGCTTTAGGCCTATCTCTTTTATACCGGGAAGAGATCTTATGGCTGCAGCATTCAAGAATTGCTTGGCTGAGAAAGCAAGACCATAACACCAAATATTTTCACCGGAGAGCCAATTGGCGGAAAAATAAGAATCATATTCAGATATTAAAATGGCTAGATGGCTCATGGACATGTGATACCAAGGAGATTGAGGAGATGACCTCTGGTTTCTTCCAAAATCTTTACACTAGAGATGACAATATGACCCCGAACATCATTACGGATTTGTTACAGCCTTGTGTTGATGATAAGATGAGTGAAAATATCTGTCCTCCGTTTTTAGAAAAGGAGATTAGCGATGCTCTCTTCCAAATTGGGCCTCTAAAAGCCCAGGGACCGGATGGATTTCCGGCTCGTTTTTTACAAAGAAATTGGGACCTTCTAAAAACAGAGGTGGTTCAGGCGGTGCAGAAGTTCTTTGAGGAAGGGGTAATGCCAGAAGATGTCAATGAAACAATGATTGTGCTTATACCTAAGAAGGATGACCGAGCTGATCTAAAGGATTTTCGACCGATTAGCTTATGCAACGTCTTCTTCAAGGTTGTCTCGAAGTGTTTGGTAAATTGTCTACGCCCTCTCTTGCAAGATATCATCGCCCCTACACAAAGTGCTTTTATCCTAGGTCGTCTCATTACAAATAATGCTCTAATTGCTTTTGAATGCATTCATGCAATACAAATGGGCTCGGCTGCTTGTAGGAAGTTTTGTGCGTATAAGTTAGATTTGTCCAAGGCGTATGATCGCGTGGACTGGCGTTTTCTTGAGGGAGTTTTAGAGAAATTGAGCTTTCACAGCAAATTGGTACAGTGGGTGATGGCGTGCGTCACCACCGTACACTACTCGGTTCGCTTTAACGATCATATGTTGGACTCCTTCGCTCCATCCCATGGCATCCGCCAAGGTGATCACTAAGTTGTGTCTCGTACTCTCGTCACTGGATGATCACGATTGTATGAACATTGTGTAAATCACGGAGTAGCAAGTTTCTTACGCACTATTTTTCTTACCAGGGAACCTGAGAGGACTGAAAGGTTTTTAACGAGACGGCTTGCTGCTTATTATAGTGGTGTTCTTACCTAAAAAAAGTTATGGAAGTGGACAGCCACCAATCTGGTTCTAAACAAAGATATGATGAGCTCCGACAATATGTAGCCACTCGATGATTGATCTGCAGAAATCCAACAAAAAATATGTACTATTGCCTCTGTTCCACAATATAAGACTTTCTAGCAAGCTGTTTTAGTTTGCTAAAAAGGATTATATTGCGAAACGGAGGAAGTACTTAATAACTTCTAACATATAGTACATAAATGTTAAGATAGACAGGGCCAGAAAGTCACTAGTATCATTACTGCAGTTGGTGTTTTTATTTTTCCATGCCAAATCTCAATATATTTTCTAACTCTGTGTTAAGGTCTGAAGATAACATTTTGATGTACTGTACATAATATGCTCACGTAGTAATAGTACTTTAGAGTTAATGTATGCACGTCACTACCTGGATTTGGAACAGCCGAACATTGAAAATGTATCCTGCCGAGCTTCAGGACTTGACGTAGTACATGAGGATATATGTACAGTAGTGCTTCGAACTTTGATCTTCAGAATTTAATAGAGAGTTAGAAAACAGTAATATTGATTCAGAAAACAATGAGAGCTTATGAACATTCAGAGGGAGGAGTTGTCATTACTGATGGATCAGCGGCTCGAAGAACTAAGAAATTTACTTCTCTACAACCTATGTCCTGCTCTTTAGCTGTATTGGAATAACCGCCTTCCGCTTATGAAGAAATAGTCATACAAAACTAGTCCTCCACACATCATGAGTCTCCTTGAGATGAGTTCTATAGAGCACTGGTATGGAAAAATCTTGGTGATCCGAGAGCATATCCTCTTGTACCAAAGCTTGGGTGGGTGAGAGCTTGGAGCGAAGGATGCATCAGGACAGGAAGCATCTCCGACGCATTGGGTCGATTAGCTGGTGGGCGTGTAGCAAGGACAGCAGCAAGCCACCTAGGACCTGGGCACGAACAATATCTAAGTTTGCGAACGGAGTCTGGCGCGGACTAGAAGATGAGGAAGCTGGGGTGGATACGATGCGTACCGGAGATGATGCGGCATTTTGTCCTGAATGCGGCAGCGAGTGCATGCGGCGTACGCCGGCGCCGGTGCTGGTGGCATCGTGCCTGCCGCGGGTGGACACGAGGCCGGGCGGGGCAGGAGCGCGCTCGGTCGAATCCAGCGGCTGAGGGTTGCAAGACGTGCTCCGGGTGTCCGCCGGTGCCGGTGCCGGCCGATGTGCTATGGGACAATGGGGGCAAAACGGTCTTCTCTTTTCGGAGGCTCATTATATTTCCCGTTGAAAAAATAAGTCGGGGCCATTTTATCGCCCCACCTGTTCACTCCTCCGCGAGATTTTGATGTCTACACACTTCTATTCTTATAGACAGTTGTTGGGCCTCCAAGTGTAGAGGTTTGTAGAATAGCAGCAAGTTTCCCTTAAGTGGATTACCCAAGGTTTATCGAACTCAGAGAGGAAGTGGTCAAAGGTATTCCCTCTCAAGCAACCCTGCAATCAAGATATAAGAAGTCTCTTGTGTACCCAACACACCTAATACACTTGTCTGGTATATAGGTGCACTAGTTCGACGAAGAGATAGTGAAATACAAGTGGTAACGGTGCCAGAAAATAGCTTCTGACTTGTTGTTGACGTGGGATAATGGTGCCAGAAAAGACTTTGATGGAGCTTGACGTGGAGGTAAAGACTAAAGCAAGTAAACATGCAACAGATCTAGTAGCAAACGGTGTTTCAATGCTTAGAAACAAGGCCTAGGGATCATACTTTCACTAGTGAACACTCTCTCATATAAATATCCTCTCTTCATGATACTACTCTTAAATACTCTCCGGTTGGACACTCTAATCCATGGTAGGGCTATAACAGCACTCCTCAAAGTCTGTCTTCCCCAATCTAGATAACCCTAACTGTCACCTTAAGCACTAGATGGTTCCAACAAACACCACAATTTCATAGAGACATCCAACTCCAAATATAACTCATAACAAATATTCAATCTAGCCCAAGTGTCACACACGGTATGCCCGCTGTCACTTTCACACACGTGGGGAAAAGTATAGATCTATTAAAGCACAAAGAGTATTTATGTAGACTCAAGCCTAAGTGCCACCATGGCGTGCACGCTGTCACTTTAACACACATGGGGAGAGCAAAGATCTAATGAAGCACTTGAGTAGCAAGGTAGATCTACTTGATTACAAAGCTCAGGACCACAAGATCATGCATAGAGAGAGATGAACACATAGCTATCGGTAGAGCCCTTAGCCTCGAGGAAGAACTACTCCCTCCTCATCATGGGAATCAACAACGGTGATGGAGATGGTGGTGGAGATCGATGGAGTTGGCTCCGGGGGCACTTCCCCGTCCCGGCAGGGTCCCAGAACAGAGACTTTCTATCCCCCAAATCTCCCCTTCGGTGGCGGCGGTGCTACGGAGGTTTTCGTGGATTTCTTCTGGATGCCCTAGGGTTTTTGGGTCGTAGGCTTATTATAGGCGCATGAATCAAGGTCGGTGGGGGTCCAGGGGGCCCACACCCCCTATGGGCGCCTCCAGGGCTTGCCCGCTCCTAGGAGGGTGCAGCCACCCTATGGCTCCCCTCCGGCTTTGCTTCGTGGTTTCGTGTTAGTCCGGGAAAAATAATGACTTTGGTTTTGTCCCGTCCAATTCCGAGAATATTGATTTTCTGCCTTTTGGGAACCAAAAACAGAAGAAAACAGGTGAAAGAACATGTTGGGCCCCCATGTGTGGTTTTGGTAATTAATGACAATCTTTATGGACTAATGTGTGTATTAAGTTATACTTGTAGGATTTGTCCATTGGCATCGCTTGGAGCATGTGTTGGCTTCAAGGTCGATGAAATGCAAAGAAGATATGTTGTGCAAGCTCAATATGCGAGGTCGATGATGAGGAATTAAGAAAGGTGTTCCATCTTGAGAAGGGCAAGACCGTCTACATCGAGCTCAAGTGGAATGCTCAAGGCAAAGGTATAATCTTGATAGGTTTTCCTTTTTGCCGGTCTCTTGTTGTGTGTAGGAGACCGGGTTTAGGATAGATAACTGTACTATCAAGAGGGGCTCTCGTATGAGTGATTCGGTCACATCGTTCGGAGAGAGCTCAAACCTTTGCATACTTGCACCATCGCATTTGGTTGTTATTTGGTCTTATCCATGTGAGGATATAGAGCTTGTGGTAATCTCCATAACAAGCTCTTGTTCATCAAAATCGGATCTTCCGTTTGTATCTTGTTGCGATTTTGATTTATGCGGCTTTTCGGTTTCTCACCAAGTGAGGTATCTCACATTATATTACTTGATACATTCTCACTTGGTGATAACAAATATTTCCACTTTTTATAGGGTAGCACTTGTCGTCCTATCCAACGCAATTGGAATCGGGTCAATCGGAGCTACCGTTTAAAAGTTATGACCGTTTGAATATTTATCGTTTTAATTAAAAAAGAAAAAGAAAAATATCTTGTCTGGGCCGAGCGGTACTACCGCAGCCCAGTACCGCTCATGCCTGGCACGCGCAACCCACTTCAGTCTAGCCTGGTACCATTTTCCGGTCCTATCGGACCGGCACGGTAGTACCGCCCGGGTGGGTCGGTACTACCGGCCGGCCCAGTTTATTTGCCCAGATATCCCCAGCCCAGCTTCTCCTGCAACGCCTGCCTCGTTTCCATCGCCGCCAGATCCCGCCCGCTCGCTCCCGCTCGCATGCTGGGCCCCGCCCGCTGCGTTGACTCGCGTCCGCGCGATCCCGCCACTGCGCCGCATGCCTCGCGCGATTGGCCCGCGCTGCTGCGCGCGCGCGCGCTCGCCCCTGGCCCCGCCCTGCTGCTGCACTGCACTGCGCTGCTGCTGCTTCTGCTACGCGCGCGTGCGCGCGTTGAGGCGCTGCTACCGCTGCACTCCTGGATGCTGCTCTGCTGCGCACGATCGGAACCGCTGCCGCTGCTAGCTGGTCCCACTCCCCTGCGCGCGTACGGCCTGCCCCAGATCTGCTGCTTTGTTTTTTTTCTGGGCACATGTGGTAGTACCGGTTTTGTCCGGTACTACCGTCCAAACTGATAAACGCCCCAACGGTCAGATTTTCTAGGGCCGCTATTTAAGCCCTTGCCCATTTTTAGTTTGGATACCTCCTCTCTTATCTATTAGGCTAAACTTTGTCCACGCTTGCTCTAGATCTTGAAGCTTGCCTAATCTTTTCCCTTCAATGATTCTTGCCCATTTTTGAGTGGAAGAGAGAGGAGATCTAGACCCACGTTTTGACCTAACCGATTCATCTCTTTGTGAGAGCATCTTTGGGGATCTACATTTTGGGGGATTTTGTGTCTCTCTTTGATTCCTCCTCTCTTGTTCCCCCAATAGCTTTAGTAGCTTTGTTGGAACTTGAGAGTGAGGGATTTGAGCATCTTTGTGGTGTTCTTGCCATTTGCATTTGGTGCATCGGTTTGAGTTCTCCTCGGAGGATTTGGTTTGAGTTGCTCATTGGAGCTTGTCCCTCTTGGGTTCTTGGAACCCTAGACGGTTTTGTGGCCTTGGTGGCATTTGTTGAGGCCTTTTGTGGCATTTGTTGGGAGCCTCCAATTAAGTTGTGGAGAAGTGCCCCAACCTTGTGACAGGTTCCGGTTGCCACCGACAAGTGCACCGATAGTGGAAGCGTGGATCGATCCCGTTGGGATGAGATTCACCGGAGAATAATGGAGGCCTTTTGTGGCGTTGGTGGTTTGATACCACCCCCTCTCCAAACGAGACGTACTCCATGTTGGGAGGAACTCGGTAAAATTTCGGTGTCCCCGCGTGCCTCGGTTATCTCTATACCCGAGCTCTTTTGTCAATACCCGGATTTTTAATCCCAGATGCCTGTTATGCCATACATCGCAATTCCAGGATTGCCATTTTTGCGAGACATAATAGAATTGGATACCACAGTACATCATACATTACAAACCATACATAAGGTTTTACACAAATAAGGATCTCATGATCCAGTTCTTAATACAACTTCAAGCAGCGGAATACGTAATAATAACGGTAGCGTAGGCGAAGCTCCATCTTCGGGGTCACAGGCAATGCTGACGATGGGAGATGATCCTAGTTGCCGTAACCTTCCTGGGGTCCATCTTCCAGGTATTCCTCTTCATAGTATGGCCACGGGAATATCCAGGGACAAAGCCATGAGTACTCTTTAAGTACTCGCAAACTAATACTAACAAGTGAAGGTGGTTTTTGATAATAGGACACTAGGCTCTAGGGTTGTTTTGCAAAAAGCCAGATTTATCTCTACTAGTTCAGAAACCAGAGAAGCTAGTCACAATTTTATAACTCCTAAGTGGGATCTTGTAACTCATGTCACAACTCTGTTGTGATCAAGTCAAAATCTCAATTCATTTCACAAGTCATTTTGAAAACATCTGACGGGGGAACAATATGGCCACTCCAACTGTCCATAACCGCGGACGTGGATATTCGAATAGTTTGACACTCTGCAGAGATTGTACACTTTCATCACAACATTCGATACATCCGTCAGGAACAAATCCTGAATTCACCATACTCAGTATGCGGATAATCAATCCTAACCTTTCAATTACAAGCCCTAGTATAAGCACCTCTCCTATGAGTTTGGCCTCCCAACCATGACCAACTGTCATCTTGGGTACTGCACAGGTGGACAATCTTCACAAGGTAGCCTCAGCTCAGACCTTGGCCGTGAGGGAACTAATACTAAGGTATATAAGTTTCCAGTCAAGCCCTACCCAATCTTCGGCTATTGTGGTTGTACGGTAACATTGGAATGGTATCGCATCCAGACAACCATCAGTTTTATAAAGGGCTAAGGCTCATGCCTCAACATTTTCTTCACCAAAATCATCTGATGTTCAGAAACATATGTCAACACATCTCAGTAGAATGAGCCATCATTCTAAGGTTTTCATAACCATTTTCACCAAGTATTCCCATCTAAGGTTGATCAAGTTTTATGCTTAGCACTAGCATCTATAACTGGGGATAGGTACTAGTGAGAGGTGGTAGACTAGTGGAGTTTCAACTAAGTACAACCTTATATCTTAGGATGATATCAAGGTTTCTAACTTAGGCCAAATTTTATGCTCTTTATGCAACCTTCAACTATGTCTTTCTAGAATCTACAAGTCACTTAAGTAAACTCTAAGGAGGTAGCTTTGATAAATAAATAAAGTAGAAAGCTTGCAAATACAACTAGGATTGGGGGTGTCAAGTGGGTGTGATCATATATGCTTAAGCCATATAGTTGGCATGGTAACAAGTAAGGGTTTGCTTGCATCAGTAGAGTATCTTGCAAGTGTTAGCTTGCACAATCAACTAGTAGCATTAGGCTTGCCTTGTGCAGAGAAGTGGTTGAAGTTCTCCTCGGCTTCTTCTTCGTAGTATCCTCCTTCCTCCTCGTATCCTTGGTCGATACTAGCGTCTATAAATAAATACGATGTACACAATCACCAAACAATACTTAACTACTTGCAATCATCACACAAAAGGGTCCTATAGATGATCTAGCATCATCACTAACATTACAAGATTAAAGATTGGTTTAATTCACTTTTATTTTTAGAAAAGTAATTTCTACTCATTGAAAAACTACTTAAGATTTAATATTCTCCAAACCAAACATGGGATCATGTTGACACATGTCATCACCGCACATTTTAGTCCATTGGAATGTGATATAAAGTGGTGTCACAATTTAATAAGGTTTTACCGTTTTATTTTAATTAATTAAAGTGGCTAGAAATGCCTAAGTGGCATTCTTTTATTACTTGGTCATTATTTCTGTAAGTAAACCTCTATTTTTTTATATATTCTGAAAGGTATGGTTAAATGTGATTTTTGAGAGTTGGAATCAACTCAAAATCTATTGTGGTTTAAATTTGAAAAATGTTTGAATGCAGAAAAGCTTCTGCCTTGTTTATTTTACCAAGGAAGATCTACAGATCCAAATGACTTGAATCCAATGGTCTTGTATTCAACATTCCCAAACCTTTCTAACAAAATTGGTTTCATTCAATTTGGTGCACTGAGTCGACCTGGGTTGATTTTTGAAACTGGTTATAGAAGTGTGTTTGAAATAAAATGGAAAAGGTTTAATTCAAATAACTGGGCTGCGCGGGAAGCGATACTGGGCCGGCCTGCTAAGCATAGAGCTTCCGCGGGCTTTTTTCAGTGGTTGTACCCACGCGTCAGTGAGACAGGGGTGCAAAACGGTATAGGGCGATGTGGTGCGTTCGATCTGGTTCTAATCCAACGGCTGAGGGTCATCGTCGATGTTGGGCAACGCCGGCGAGAGAGTAACCTAGCGCGGCCAGTGGGGGTCGTTGGGGGCTCACCGGGGTGCATGCGAGCGTTGGCGAGGCGGGCGAACGACGAAGTCGACGACGGCGAACCTCCTGGTACCGGCAGCTTCTCCTGGGGCGGCTCCAATCGATGGCGCCCTTCTTCTCCAACAGTGGCAGGCTCCGGTGAAATTCCGGCGAAGTGCTGCTCGCCTTGCTCCGGGAACGGGGTGGCACGATCAGTGAGAAGAGGGGAGTGAGATGGTGTGCTCAATTCGGCTGGGGGTGGCCTCTATTTATAGTCGCGACGACGAGACCGAACGGGATGGGCAGGCGACGGTGGCGACATGGCTACGGGCTGCTAGAGGCATGTCCGGCGGTGGCGATCGCTTGGTGGTCTCCTGGCGATGCTCTATGGCTTTAATGCGCGCCTAGGGGCGGTGCGGTTTGGTCTGGAACACGCGATGCTCTGCGCGACAGAGGCGGCGTCTTCGACGGCGAGCGGTGGCTGTGCGGCATGGGGCGGCGAACGGGGATGTATGGCGGTCTCCTAGGTCGGTGGTGATCGCGTATGCACGCGGCGAGGGTGGCGCGCGGTCTGTGGGCGTCGGTCGAGCGTGGCGCTCTAGCGCATGCTCGGCATGGTTGCTGGAGAGCTGGGCGCGGTCCGTGCGTGTGGTCCAGGGGTTGGCAAGGTGCGAGCGTTGGACAGGGGGTGGCGGTGGACGGTGGGCTGCCTCCTAGACAAGGTTGGCACGGCTAAATCTCCTCCTAGCTTGCTGTCTCCACTGGGGTGGCATGGTGAGCTTCGGCTGTTCACCATTGATGTCATTGCCCAGCTTACAGTGAGGCTAGTGCTTGGTTTAACTTTCTAGATGATCTACTGAGATGGTTGTGAGCTAGAGAGGGAACAAGTTAGGATTCAATCACTGCTCACAATAGTGTTTAGGATTTTGATGATTTGTGTCTGCAACCTGTTTGATGAAATGGCCGCAAGAACTCAAGTTTTGAATTTTGAAAAGATTTTTGGTGGGGGTGCTAGGTTGATGCTGGGGAGTATGCAGATGCTTGGGTTTTGAAAGTTGAGCTTGTTTGAGTGGTTTTTGAAAAAGTGGGATCTTCCCATATGAGAAAGATTCAATTTTGAATTGTCATTTAAACTATGGATTTTAAAGTTTCTGGATGATCACAAGGTGGGCCTTGATACCTTGTTATGTGTACAATCAAGGGGTGCAAAGATCCAGAAGAGTTTCTGTTAGGTTCTGAAAGTTTGAGACAGCCAAAGTAGGCATGGGAGTTAAATTGGTCAAAATGACCATTCCCTTATTTTATTTGTTTTGATTTACTTGTCTTTAGGAAAAGTGTGGGAAATGTTTAGATGATGTTTATTTCACCTAAGCATCCATTTACAAGCAATGGAACACACAAACAAGGTGGTTCAAAAGAATTCAAAATGAAATGCATACTCACATGCATGCTTCCATAATTTTATTTAGAAAAGTTTTTGTTAACCCTAATTTAAATGATTAGAGTTTGATGATCCAAGTGTTGTATTTTTGGGATGTTACAAACCTTCCCCCCTTAAACAAAATCTCGTCCCGAGATTTGAAAAAGGACGAAAAAGATTACCTAGGATTTGAAGAGATCGGGAAACTCCGTCCTGATGTGATCTTCGCGCTCCCAGTTAGCTTCCTATTTTGTGTGGTTGCTCCACTGAATCTTGAGAAACTTGATGCTTCAGGTTTGGGTAGTTCTGAAGGCTTCTTCCAAAATACGGATGGGTACTTCAGGATAGGTCAGGTCATCGTTGATCTCTATGGTCCGATGATCGATATTCTTGAACACTTCGGTCTTCTCTGGAACTTTGAGACACTTGCGAAGTAACGAGATATGGAACACATTGTGCACTGCTGACATCTCTTCGGGTAGTTCCAATTGATACGATACTTCTCCTCGACGGTTCAAAATCTTGAAAGGTCCGATATATCTGGGGGCTAACTTTCCTTTGAGTTGGAAACGTTGCATTCCCTTCAATGGCGACACTTTCAGATAAACAAAATCTCCTATGTTGAAGGCGAGGTCTCGACGTCTCTTGTCGGCGTAACTCTTCTGTCTGGATTGGGAGGTCTTGAGGTGCTCACGAATCTTGTGAACCTTCTATTCTGCTTCTCGTAGGATGTCGGGTCCGAAAATCTGACTCTCTCCTACTTCCGACCAGTTCAAAGGGGTGCGACACTTCCTTCCGTACATAAATTCAAATGGGGCCATTTGCAAACTAGCTTGATAACTGTTGTTGTATGAAAATTCTGCAAATGGCAGACAGTCTTCCCACTTGGATCCATATTCCAACACACATGCTCTCAGCATATCTTCGAGTATTTGATTTACTCGCTCCGTTTGTCCATCGGTCTGAGGGTGATATGCGGTACTGAAATCTAGGCGGGTTCCTAAACCTTCTTGGACTTTCTTCTAGAATCTCGAGGTAAACTGTGTTCTTTGATCCGATACAATGTTCTTGGGGACTCCATGCAAACTAACTATTCTAGCGATGTATAACTCTGCTAGCTTCGAACTCTGATATGTGGTCTTGACGGGCAAGAAATGGGCGACTTTGGACAATCTGTCCACTATGACCCAGATAGAGTCATTTCCCCTACTAGAAGTAGGCAGTCCGGTGATAAAGTCCATTCCAATGGAATCCCATTTCCATTCCGGAATCTGCAATGGTTGCAACAATCCAGCGGGTCTTTGATGTCCTGCCTTGACTCGCTGACATATATCACACTTGGCGATATAGCTTCCGATTTCTCTCTTCATCTTATGCCACCAAAATTGCTCTTTCAAATCTTGATACATCTTAGTTCCTCCGGGGTGGATAGAATAAAGAGTATCGTGAGCTTCTTTCAAAATAACTTCTTTCAACTTAGAATCTGCTGGTACATAAAGGCGTCCTTTGTACCACAGAACTCCTTCGTCTTTGGTGAATCCGGGTACTTTGCCTGTACCGATACGACGCTTGATTCCGTCGAGCATTTCCTTTCTATGCCTCTTTGATCTGGCTGATCAAAGTGGGCTGAAGTTCTATACTAGCCAAAAATCCTTCACTTACTAATTCTATTCGAAACTCCTCCATCTCCTTGTGCAAGCTTGGTTGCTCCTTCAAAATCATGGAGTTCAAGCGGCATGGCAATCTGCTAAGGGCATCTTCTACCACATTGGCTTTACCAGGGTGATAGTGAATGTCCAGATCGTAATCCTTAATTAGCTCAATCCATCTCCTCTGTCTCATATTCAGCTCCTTCTGAGTGAATATATACTTCAGACTCATGCAATCCGTATAAATCTCACAACGATTTCCCATTAGGTAATGTCTCCATGTCTTCAGGGCTAGAACTACGGCTGCGAGTTCGAGGTCATGGGTTGGGTAATTTTGCTCATGTTGCTTCAATTGTCGAGATATATAAGATATAAATTTGCCTTCTTGCATTAGCACACATCCGAGACCGATCTTGGATGCGTCACAATACACATCGAAGGGCTTCGTGATATCCGGCATGATCAAGATTGGGGCTGAAATCAATCTCCTCTTGAGTTCTTGAAAACTCGCTTCACATTTGTCGCCATTCAAACTTCTTGTCCTTCTTCAGCAATTGGGTCATGGGTCGGGCGATACTCGAGAATCCTTCTACGAACTTGCGGTAATATCTCGCCAATCCGAGAAATGCACGAACTTGGGTTTGAGTGGTTGGGGCTTGCCAATCTTCTACATCTTTTACTTTGGCAGGGTCTACGGCAATTCCTCCGGCTGATACAATGTGACCGAGGAATCCTACCTCCTGTTACCAGAATTCACATTTGCTAAACTTTGCATACAGCTGATGCTCTCTAAGGGTTCCAAGAATGGTCCTTAAGTGTAGCTCATGTTCTTCTTATGATTTGGAATAAATCAGAATGCCATCGATGAAAACAACGACAAACTTATCCAAGAAGTCCATAAAAATCTTATTCATGAGATTCATGAAATAAGCGGGGGCATTGGTTAATCCAAAAGACATGACAGTATACTCGTATAATCCATATCTGGTGGTAAAGGAAGTCTTTGGAATATCCTCTGCGCGAATCTTGAGTTGATGATAACCAGTCCTAAGATCAATCTTAGAAAACACCTTGGCACCGGTCAACTGATCAAACAAATCTTCTATCTTGGGCAATGGGTATTTGTTCTTGATGGTGACATCATTCAACTTCCGATAATCCATACACAAACGGTTACCTCCATCTTTCTTGTCCACAAACAAGACAGGTGATCTCCATGGTGACGCACTTGGTTGAATCAATCTGATTTCTAGCATGGCATCCAGTTGCTTCTTCAGTTCTTCTAGCTCCGACGGGTTCATACTATAGTGTCTCTGGGCTATGGGTCCTGTTCCGGGGATTAGTTCGATGATAAACTCGATATCCCTATCTGGGGGCATACCGGGCAAAACATCTGGAAATACATCGGGGTATTCACAGACTATCCGGACTTGGTCAATGGTAGGTTGGGCTATACTCTTGTTGCACTTGAATTGACGAGGTAGGGTTTCAGATATATGCTCGACTGATATTCCGGCTGTACTGGTCATGGTGATGGCTTTCTTGGCACAGTCAATGTAACACCCTCAGAATCGGCCCTATGCAAGTTTCAGCGCTCCCCGCCAAACCCGCATAGAAACGATTCAAAGGTGCCCACCAGGCACTTGCGTGCGGGTGGAAAACGAAGTAATATCATTACACAATAGTTCTCGATGGAACCCACAAAACAGATATATACAACAACAACTCAAAGAGTCAAGAATACAGATATACAATACAAAGATCCAAATCACCTTGAAAACGATATAGCGTCCGAGTACGGACAAGATGCAAATTGAGCTAAGAGCCCTGAAGAATAACCAATGGCGTCCATAACCCTGCCCAGGCCAAGCCGGAAGGGTAACCCTGCTAACGACGTCGATACCTGCTAAAACAAAAGGGGTGCCGACAAAGGGCAAAGGAAAAAAAGAGGAGCGTCAGTACTAAGGCCAGTACACGGCGAGACTAGAATTCGGCGGTCCTCGCCTATATAGGTATGGTGGACTGAAGCGGCAGCGCGGCATGCACTAAACACCCTATAGAGACTCGATACAAATAGCGGCTATCGGAGAGGGGTAAGAAAGACCTATTCGGAACCAACCTGATACTACCACCAAACATACCCATCCTGGTATTTCCCCCTCGAGACCAAACGAGGAAGTCAACCGAGGAACTCACACAGTTAGCAGTTTTATTCATTCCGTTATAGTTGCGGCAATTACTAGTCAATTATAGATAGCATGAGTCATCCTGGTATAATAAGCAGTGGGCAGTTTTAGTTAACCATTCAGTTGTAGTTGCAACACTTACTAGTCAGATACGATTAGCATGAGATATCCCAAACCCAGCAGTTGTTGGTACTTTTATTTAGCCATTCCGTTGCAGTGGAGCTGATTACTAGTCATATCGGATACAAGTCAAATTATAACAGTAAACTTTAGTTATAGTTGTCTATGATCGAGAACTGTGCTCCAAGTCGTCCATAACCGCGGACATGGCTTTTCGAAAAGATTTAACCCTGCAGGGGTGCACCAAAGTATCCACACGCACTTCGACCCTTTTTGCCAGATCAGTTAACATACACCCATCGGTATGTCAGCGGGGCCTAAGTCATGATGTTTCCCAGACCCAAAGCAAGTACATGGGGGCCACCCCACTAAGCTACCCGCAACGAAGTTGGCCGGCTCCGAAACGGACCCAGGGTTTGCGTCAGTGGCTGTAAACGACTGGGAACCCGAAAGTGTGACTGGGCTTGTCGATACCGCGAAAACACTCCGCTTTCCTAAACAGTACAGGTGCAGTACCTCGCACAATTTAAATTAAGCAGTAAAGCATGGCATAAGTACAGAATAGTAATAAAGCCCCAAACTACTTTGTGGCCCCCAGTACAGTACTTTGAAATCAGGTACTAATCGATGGGGGTGCCCACACACCCCACCTGTGGTTAGCGCGCTCGATCTCGGAACAGGTGTCAAGAACTCGGGGTCCTACGGGACACAAGTGGACGGTTAACAACCAAATAACATCTATTGCCCACCTGTGCCTCTGCATTATTTACCTACTTCAATTTTAGTTATTAAACAACAATTAAAGTCTTGATCATCTCCAACATTAAACCTGCGGCAATACTCCAACACTGTGGTACTTTACGACACGCAACAACATTTGAGCAAGCGACTACGACGCGCAAGTCCAACTATCTACCAATCAACAGGTAATAGGATGTGTCCAAGGCAATATAAGGCTGCAAGGGATATCACGGGCACGAAAACTAGAGCATCGCAACACAGATAGCAATAGATCAACAGGAGGGAATAAATACTATAAAAGTAAGATAGGTAGAAAGGGGGAGATGCTCGCCTGGAAAACATTGCCGAAGGTTCATCCGAAGATCGGGTCGACACTCGCATCAACTCATCGTCCTAATCCGTGAAGAAGCAAAGCACTAGAAGAAACACCGGATGCACTATTTAATACTACGGCAAAAGATCGGGCATGATGCATGTATGATGTATGACATGGCAAAGATGCGATGCAATTAGGCCATATTAACGGAACCGGGGTCCCGGCAAATATTTAAGTGGTTCAAGTTGTTTAGATACCCCACAATTTAAATGTTGTCTTAACATGGCAAAATTATATCACCGGTTCGCTACATAAATTTAATTGGGGCCAATATAAGACTAGATAAGCCCGCATATGACCCCATATTTAATTATAAGGTGAATCGGCATAATGCCCCCAAACCACAGACAAGTATGCATGCATGAACAATTTAATATGCATCAGTTGATAATGTCATATTATAAAAATAATGGGGTCTCGGATAGGGAATCACATTAGGGTTCGGCGAACTTGGGCTCCGAGGGGTTCAGGGTCAGCGGGGATCGGGGTTCGGACTCCGAGGTTCAGGGTCTTCGGATCTGTAAAGGAGATCATGGCATTTCGAGGAGAAGATCTTGGCGTGTCGAGGGTTCGGTCTTCGAATCCCGGGAAGGAGGTCTTGCGGTTTCCCGTGAAGGCGATCTTGACACTCGGTGCCCGTGAAGTAGATCTTGTCGTCGCGAAGATCTTGTCAGGTCCGCGTATCGGGTCGGTCTCGCCGGGATCGGTCTTCGGATCCGGGCAGAAGAACTTGTCGTTCCGACAGGTTCAGGTTCCGTCTTTGGTCTCCGGGATCGGGGCCTTTGGTCCGTGAGGTAGATCTTGGTGTCACTTGTCGGTCTTGGTTCCATTGTCGATGGCGATCTTGGTGGAACACTTCGAGTGGTGAAGATCTTGAAGTTCCAAGGGGTTCGGGTTCGGTCTCGGCCATTTCATCCGCGAAGTAGATCATGGCGTTCAGAGGGTTGCGGTTCAGCTTCATGTTTTCTAGGGTCGGTCGGGATCATCTGCGACCACCGATGACGAGATCATCACTGATGGGCACCAAACACTGCACAAGGCACCGAGAGATGGCCAGGACGTGGTGGACCCCTGCGGCAACATCAGACAGCGGCAGGAGGTTGCGGCGGCTCTGGGCGAGACCAAGCGAGCGATAGGGCAGAGGGCGGGCGACCTCGGCAACGGCACCGCGCTACTGCAGAAGACGGACAGCAGCGACCGGAAGCTGGCGAGCGTGGCCCTGCTCGAGGAGGGGAGGGAAGGCCGGAGAGGCGGAGGCAGACGCAACACGTCGCGCCGGCGAGGGAAGAGGAGGCCGCGGGGTCACGGGCGGCCGGCGGGGAGCTTGGCGATGGGGCCGGCAGGCGGCTCGCCGGAGGGGCGTCGGTGCGGGCAGGCCAGAGCAGAGGCGAGAGGGGTGGCCCCGGCGGGATCTGCGAGGGGCGCGGGATCGAGGTGGCCGCGGGCTCGGAGGAGGGGAGGCGCGCGACGGAGGAGGACGGCCGAAGCTTGCCTGGCGAGCGGCGGGAGCGATAGGGGCGGCGGCAGGGAGAGATGAGGTGGCGAGGGAAGCCTGCAGGGCGGCGGCGGGGTGGTCAGCGAGCCAGAGGAGGTAGGGGACGGGGGCACCGCACGACGAGCGGGAGGTGGGGGTCGCGATCGGGGTGGGCCGGGGCTGTCGGTGGCGGCGGCGTGCGGTTGGTGGAGGGGACACCGACGCGGGGGAAGAGAGAGAGGGGCGGGCGAGGGAGAAGAGAGTCAGGGGAGAGAGCGGGGTCGGGGTGGGGCCAGGGGAGTGGGCGAGCGGCCCGAGGTGGTCGGGGTGGGTCGCGCGGTTGGCGTGCGTGGTGTGTGTGAGTGCGTGTGGGTGGGGTTGGGTGTGGGGACGTGGCGGGAGTGTGCGTGTGGGTGGGTCGGCTGTGTGATGTGGCAGGCTGGGAGTGGGTGGGGATTTGTGGTCGGCTGATGTGGCGAGCGGTGGTTGGCCGGGGTGATGTGGAGGGTGATGGGTAGTTTAGGTGTAGGTAGGATTAGGAATTAGACAGGCTGGTTTTGGGTAATTTTGGGGGTGGCCGGCTAGGTCGGGTCGACCCGGTTTGGCTGCCCCCAAAAATAAAATAAATATTTTAATAGTTAAAATGGGGCTTTTGAAAACCGTTGGTAGACAAAGCAAAATATTTCGGAGACCCGGGTTTGTGTTTGAACAAAGAGGGAAGGATATTAATATAGAAAACAAAGTAGGTCTTTTAGCAAAAATAGTTTTAATCAAATAGATGCATGCTGATGTCATGATGATGCACAAGTATTTTTTTTAACACGCGATTTTCTAGTAGTGGTTTTACCCGGGGTGCCACAATTCGACACCACTAACAATGGATCTCGCCCTCGAGATCCGCCTCATGGTACCGGGAAGAAGGGCGGCGATCTGAATCTTCTCGCATCGTGTAGATCCTCGCGACACCACTAACAAGAGGCCGTTGTCCGTGATCGTCGAGAGAACACTCCGGTAACAAAGGGCGAAGGTAGAGGTATCCACAAATAAAGCCACCTCTAGCTTCGATAGAAAGAGGGAACCGATGCATTCTCATCCACTTTAATGTACAAAAGCGAATAGAAGGGGTAGTCGGCATGGGGGCCAATCCATCACGCACCCAAACTATTACTCAGCACCATCAGTAGAAAAGCGTGCAACCATTCTCGGAATCAGACTGAAGATCTCGACAATCGAGGTTCAGAAACAAAGGAGTGATGCAGACTCTGCATCAGATCTGGCATAGATGATGTCGTCGCGTCGGAAAACCCCGGAAGGCACGAGAAGGAACAAAGGGGAGTCCACCAGACGAAGGATTCCTCGGATAGCATGAAGAACAGATGTAGCAACACCGTTACCAAAGGAGGAAGCGAAAACCCTGAAGGTACGATGGAACCCAACCATGAGAAATCCTGGACTCGAAGAGAGAGAAGAGAGGGGGTTCAAAACACGCAGAGGTGAGAGGAGAGCAGCAGAGGGGTAAGGAGTAAAATCAGACCTAATCAGAACTATCTAACCGATTTTTCCAAAATAGTTTTTGACACTCTACTTCGGCCGTTAGCTAGGTTATCCTACAGGCTGGACTTGTGGGGTATCGCAACTGCTGGGCTCTGATACCACTCTGTAACACCCTCAGAATCGGCCCTATGCAAGTTTCAGCGCTTCCCGCCAAACCCGCATAGAAACGATTCAAAGGTGCCCACCAGGCACTTGCGTGCGGGTGGAAAACGAAGTAATATCATTACACAATAGTTCTCGATGGAACCCACAAAACAGATATATACAACAACGACTCAAAGAGTCAAGAATACAGATATACAATACAAAGATCCAAATCACCTTGAAAACGATATAGCGTCCGAGTACGGACAAGATGCAAATTGAGCTAAGAGCCCTGAAGAATAACCAATGGCGTCCATAACCCTGCCCAGGCCAAGCCGGAAGGGTAACCCTGCTAACGACGTCGATACCTGCTAAAACAAAAGGGGTGCCGACAAAGGGCAAAGGAAAAAAAGAGGAGCGTCAGTACTGAGGCCAGTACACGGCGAGACTAGAATTCGGCGGTCCTCGCCTATATAGGTATGGTGGACTGAAGCGGCAGCGCGGCATGCACTAAACACACTATAGAGACTCGATACAAATAGCGGCTATCGGAGAGGGGTAAAAAAGACCTATTCGGAACCAACCTGATACTACCACCAAACATACCCATCCTGGTATTTCCCCCTCGAGACCAAACGAGGAAGTCAACCGAGGAACTCACACAGTTAGCAGTTTTATTCATTCCGTTATAGTTGCGGCAATTACTAGTCAATTATAGATAGCATGAGTCATCCTGGTATAATAAGCAGTGGGCAGTTTTAGTTAACCATTCAGTTGTAGTTGCAACACTTACTAGTCAGATACGATTAGCATGAGATATCCCAAACCCAGCAGTTGTTGGTACTTTTATTTAGCCATTCCGTTGCAGTGGAGCTGATTACTAGTCATATCGGATACAAGTCAAATTATAACAGTAAACTTTAGTTATAGTTGTCTATGATCGAGAACTGTGCTCCAAGTCGTCCATAACCGCGGACACGGCTTTTCGAAAAGATTTAACCCTGCAGGGGTGCACCAAAGTATCCACACGCACTTCGACCCTTTTTGCCAGATCAGTTAACATACACCCATCGGTATGTCGGCGGGGCCTAAGTCATGATGTTTCCCAGACCCAAAGCAAGTACATGGGGGCCACCCCACTAAGCTACCCGCAACGAAGTTGGCCGGCTCCGAAACGGACCCAGGGTTTGCGTCAGTGGCTGTAAACGACTGGGAACCCGAAAGTGTGACTGGGCTTGTCGATACCGCGAAAACACTCCGCTTTCCTAAACAGTACAGGTGCAGTACCTCGCACAATTTAAATTAAGCAGTAAAGCATGGCATAAGTACAGAATAGTAATAAAGCTCCAAACTACTTTGTGGCCCCCAGTACAGTACTTTGAAATCAGGTACTAATCGATGGGGGTGCCCACACACCCCACCTGTGGTTAGCGCGCTCGATCTCGGAACAAGTGTCAAGAACTCGGGGTCCTACAGGACACAAGTGGACGGTTAACAACCAAATAACATCTATTGCCCACCCGTGCCTCTGCATTATTTACCTACTTCAATTTTAGTTATTAAACAACAATTAAAGTCTTGATCATCTCCAACATTAAACCTGCGGCAATACTCCAACACTGTGGTACTTTACGACACGCAACAGCACTTGAGCAAGCGACTACGACGCGCAAGTCCAACTATCTACCAATCAACAGGTAATAGGATGTGTCCAAGGCAATATAAGGCTGCAAGGGATATCACGGGCACGAAAACTAGAGCATCGCAACACAGATAGCAATAGATCAACAGGAGGGAATAAATACTATAAAAGTAAGATAGGTAGAAAGGGGGAGATGCTCGCCTGGAAAACATTGCCGAAGGTTCATCCGAAGATCGGGTCGACACTCGCATCAACTCATCGTCCTAATTCGTGAAGAAGCAAAGCACTAGAAGAAACACCGGATGCACTATTTAATACTACGGCAAAAGATCGGGCATGATGCATGTATGATGTATGACATGGCAAAGATGCGATGCAATTAGGCCATATTAACGGAACCGGGGTCCCGGCAAATATTTAAGTGGTTCAAGTTGTTTAGATACCCCACAATTTAAATGTTGTCTTAACATGGCAAAATTATATCACCGGTTCGCTACATAAATTTAATTGGGGCCAATATAAGACTAGATAAGCCCGCGTATGACCCCATATTTAATTATAAGGTGAATCGGCATAATGCCCCCAAACCACAGACAAGTATGCATGCATGAACAATTTAATATGCATCAGTTGATAATGTCATATTATAAAAATAATGGGGTCTCGGATAGGGAATCACATTAGGGTTCGGCGAACTTGGGCTCCGAGGGGTTCAGGGTCGGCGGGGATCAGGGTTCGGACTCCGAGGTTCAGGGTCTTCGGATCTATAAAGGAGATCATGGCGTTTTGAGGAGAAGATCTTGGCGTGTCGAGGGTTCGGTCTTCGAATCCCGGGAAGGAGGTCTTGCGGTTTCCCGTGAAGGCGATCTTGACACTCGGTGCCCGTGAAGTAGATCTTGTCGTCGTGAAGATCTTGTCAGGTCCGCGTATCGGGTCGGTCTCGCCGGGATCGGTCTTCGGATCCGGGCAGAAGAACTTGTCGTTCCGACAGGTTCAGGTTCCGTCTTTGGTCTCCGGGATCGGGGCCTTTGGTCCGTGAGGTAGATCTTGGTGTCACTTGTCGGTCTTGGTTCCATTGTCGATGGCGATCTTGGCGGAACACTTCGAGTGGTGAAGATCTTGAAGTTCCAAGGGGTTCGGGTTCGGTCTCGGCCATTTCATCCGCGAAGTAGATCAGGGCGTTCAGAGGGTTGCGGTTCAGCTTCATGTTTTCTAGGGTCGGTCGGGATCATCTGCGACCACCGATGACGAGATCATCACTGATGGGCACCAAACACTGCACAAGGCACCGAGAGATGGCCAGGACGTGGTGGACCCCTGCGGCAACATCAGACAGCGGCAGGAGGTTGCGGCGGCTCTGGGCGAGACCAAGCGAGCGATAGGGCAGAGGGCGGGCGACCTCGGCAACGGCACCGTGCTGCTGCAGAAGACGGACAGCGGCGACCGGAAGCTGGCGAGCGTGGCCCTGCTCGAGGAGGGGAGGGAAGGCCGGAGAGGCGGAGGCATACGCGACACGTCGCGCCGGCGAGGGAAGAGGAGGCCGCGGGGTCGCGGGCGGCCGGCGGGGAGCTTGGCGATGGGGCCGGCAGGCGGCTCGCCGGAGGGGCGTCGGTGCGGGCAGGCCGGAGCAGAGGCGAGAGGGGCGGCCCCGGCGGGATCTGCGAGGGGCGCGGGCTCGAGGTGGCCGCGGGCTCGGAGGAGGGGAGGCGTGCGACGGAGGAGGACGGCCGAAGCTTGCCTGGCGAGCGGCGGGAGCGATAGGGGCGGCGGCAGGGAGAGATGAGGTGGCGAGGGAAGCCCGCAGGGCGGCGGCGGGGTGGTCAGCGAGCCAGAGGAGGTAGGGGACGGGGGCACCGCACGACGAGCGGGAGGTGGGGGTCGCGATCGGGGTGGGCCAGGGCTGTCGGTGGCGGCGGCGTGCGGTTGGTGGAGGGGACGCCGACGCGGGGGAAGAGAGAGAGGGGCGGGCAGGGGAGAAGAGAGTCAGGGGAGAGAGCGGGGTCGGGGTGGGGCCAGGGGAGCGGGCGAGCGGCCCGAGGTGGTCGGGGTGGGTCGCGCGGTTGGCGTGCGTGGTGTGTGTGAGTGCGTGTGGGTGGGGTTGGGTGTGGGGACGTGGCGGGAGTGTGCGTGTGGGTGGGCCGGCTGTGTGATGTGGCAGGCTGGGAGTGGGTGGGGATTTGTGGTCGGCTGATGTGGCGAGCGGTGGTTGGCCGGGGTGATGTGGAGGGTGATGGGTAGTTTAGGTGTAGGTAGGATTAGGAATTAGACAGGCTGGTTTTGGGTAATTTTGGGGGTGGCCGGCTAGGTCGGGTCGACCCGGTTTGGCTGCCCCAAAAATAAAATAAATATTTTAATAGTTAAAATGGGGCTTTTGAAAACCGTTGGTAGACAAAGCAAAATATTTCGGAGACCCGGGTTTGTGTTTGAACAAAGAGGGAAGGATATTAATATAGAAAACAAAGTAAGTCTTTTAGCAAAAATAGTTTTAATCAAATAGATGCATGCTGATGTCATGATGATGCACAAGTATTTTTTTAACACGCGATTTTCTAGTAGTGGTTTTACCCGGGGTGCCACAGTCAATCAATCCTTTATGTTTGGACATCCAATCCATTCGTTGGACTACTTCCAAACCTTTAGTTCCAAGTACTATCAGATTAGCATAAAAATCTATGCCATGGATTCGGATAGGGACGGCTTTGCAAATTTGCCTAGCCTTGGTGGTTGATCCGGGAATTTGAACAATCATTACATGCTTCAGTTTGGTTGGTTAAATTTTACTAGTGCATGCAAATTCTTCGGTGACAAATGAATGCGATGCACCAGAATCAAACAACACTGTTGCAAGTACTGAATTAACAGAAAACATACCCAGCACGACGTCTGGCGCTTCCTGAGCTTCTTCAGCATGCATGAGAAAAATACGGCCATTGCGGTTGAGTGAATTCCCTGGGGCAAACCTTCTTCCGGGCTGAACACGACGCTGCTGCTGAGCTGGGGCGTTGGTATTGGTGTTGGGGGCTGCGACATTCTTCTTGTTGGGGTACTCGTTGGAATAGTGACCCTTATTTCCATAGTCATAACAAGTCACTTGCGACTTGTCCTTTGCTGCTACAGGCACAACATTGCTTCCAGTCCTCAGGGCAGTGTTGGTGTTGGTGGCAGCATTGTTGTTGTTGAACTTGGGTGGGGCACGATTGAAATTGCTAGAGTTGCCGGTATTGTTATAGTTCCCTCCGGGTCTAGGGTTTCCACGGTTGGGATAGGTGGGGCGGTTCATCGGGGGTCTGTTTGTTCTTGGGGCAAATACTGGAGATGGGTTTGGGCGATACTTTGGGGTCTGATGGGTTCCTGGCTGATGCATCATACGACGCTTGCGGTTCTCATTGGCTTGGTTGATATTTCCTTCCATCTGGATAGCAGAGTCGACAAGGGCTTCAATATCCGCAAAGGGGATATTGACTAACACTGTCCACATCTCATCATGCAGACCATTCAGGAATCTCTCTTTCTTCTTGGCTTCCGTGTCAATCTTATCCGGGGCATACCTAGCTAATGACAAAAATTTGTCACGGTATTCCACTACAGTCATCCTTCCTTGCTTCAGCTCTCTGAACTCATCTCTCATCCTCTTGATCAAACCCGGTGGCACATGGGTTCTACTGAACTTGACCTTGAATTCCTCCCAGGTCATCATCTGTCCTCCGGTCATTGCACGAACACTGTTCCACCATGCCCTGGCATCTCCAGCTAGATAGTGGGTGGCGAACAGAACTTTCTCGTTGGCTTCCACTCTGGCGACTTCTAGGTTATTTTCCATGGTTTGCAACCAATCATCAGCGTCTAGGGGTTCTTCTGACTTAGTGAAAACAGGTGGGTTGGTATTCTGGAAATTCTTGAGCTTAGATCCATGGTTGTCCTGATTTCCGTGGCCTTGGTTGTTGTGGGCTAGCTGAGCTATCTGTTGCAGGGTGGCTAGGTTGGCTTGACGTTCCGCTCTTTCAGCTTCACGGTCAGAAGTCAACATTTGCAGGATCTGCAACATCGGGTCCGGGGATGAACCACTTCCTCCGCGTGGCATCTAAAGATTTAGATAGATCATGAGAAAAGAGGGAAATTTCTAAGGTTTCGGGGACTTTGAAAAGTTTTTAAAGATTGACTCAGATTTTTCTAGCAACTTGCTTTTCATTCATTCATTCACACGATACAACACACACCACAACAAGGAAAAATAGATGGTTTTAAGAACCATTCTGGAAACTACGATACAGTGGGACCGAATACTACTCACTATGCTAGTGCTCAAGTGTTACTACTCCTCGGAATCGGTGGCTTCATCATCTTCATCGTCATCGATGAAGGCGAAATCATCCTCATCAGTGAAGAAGTCCATAGCCTGATCCTCCAGAAAATCATCATCATCGCTGAGATAGGAGTAGGGGTCTCTACGAAGATCCTCTCCGGCATTCTCCCTTTCTTCCAACTGCATGTCTCTCTCGTGGATGGTCTCCTCCAAAGATGAGATGCGGTGGCGAAGACGGGCAATGATGCGCTCCTTCTTGTCGAGCTGATGGCGGCAAGACTTGCGATCCTTTGCTAGCATGGAGATGGTCTGATCCTTCGTCTTAATGATGGCAGACTTGTGGTTGGAGTAGTCACGGTAGTTATCCAACTCCTGCTGACGATCGTACATCATGAAGCTAAGGTGGTCCAATTGAGTCTTCAGCTCAGGGTAGTATGGGGCTTCCAGTGGTTGTCCATTTGCATCACGCCTTGGGCAGAACTCAAAGCGGGTTCCCTTGATCTGATTGATGCTTTGCCCACACAGACGGGCAAGACTTTCCTGCATGGCCTTGGCAAGTCCATCGAGCCAGTTGTTCTCTCTTAAGGTAAACTGAATTCCCTCAGCAGTGGGAGGTTCAATCTTTCCTCGGAGACTTGCAACAATTAGCCACTGCATATCTTCTCCTCCTTGATCATTGAGCTGATCTCCGAAGAACTCGGGGTGCAGATGCTCCAGAAGTTCCGAAAGCTGGTCCAAATCCCTCTCAAAGATAAGGTCTCCTCCATTCCCCAACTGATAAAACTTGCTGTACTTCATGTCCATCTATAAGAATATAGGATGAGTAAGTTAGTAGAGTGATCAAGTGTGTCAAAATTTTATGTATTTTTGCAAGAGTTTTTGAGGAACATGAATTCTCATGAAAGAATCAGAGAGAAAGAAGGAGAATAAGTTTTTGTAAATATTTGCTTCCTTTGGTTTTGAAACTAAGTTTTTGATTCAAACGTCCAGTCTAACTAGGGTCTCCTATGGTCAGGATGGCTCCGATACCAACTTATCAACACCCGGATTTTTAATCCCAGATGCCTGTTATGCCATACATCGCAATCCCAGGATTACCATTTTTGCGAGACATAACAGAATTGGATACCACAGTACATCATCCATTACAAACCATACATAAGGTTTTACACAAATAAGGATCTCATGATCCAGTTCTTAATACAACTTCAAGCAGCGGAATACATAATAATAACGGTAGCGTAGGCGAAGCTCCATCTTCGGGGTCACAGGCAATGCTGACGATGGGAGATGATCCTAGTTGTCGTAACCTTCCTGGGGTCCATCTTCCAGGTACTCCTCTTCATAGTCTGGCCACGGGAATAGCCAGGGGCAAAGCCATGAGTACTCTTTAAGTACTCGCAAACTAATACTAACAAGTGAAGGTGGTTTTTGATAATAGGACACTAGGCTCTAGGGTTGTTTTGCAAAAAGCCAGATTTATCTCTACTAGTTCAGAAACCAGAGAAGCTAGTCACAATTTTATAACTCCTAAGTGGGATCTTGTAACTCATGTCACAACTCTGTTGTGATCAAGTCAAAATCTCAATTTATTTCACAAGTCATTTTTAAAACATCTGACGGGGGAACAATATGGCCACTCCAAGTGTCCATAACCGCGGACACGGCTATTCGAATAGTTTGACACTTTGCAGAGATTGTACACTTTCACCACAACATTCGATACATCCGTCAAGAACAAATCCTGAATTCACCATACTCAGTATGTGGATAATCAATCCTAACCTTTCAATTACAAGCCCTAGTATAAGCACCTCTCCTGTGAGTTTGGCCTCCCAACCATGACCAACTGTCATCTTGGGTACTGCACAGGTGGACAATCTTCACAAGGTAGCCTCAGCTCAGACCTTGGCCATGAGGGAACTAATACTAAGGTATATAAGTTTCCAGTCAAGCCCTACCCAATCTTCGGGTATTGTGGTTGTACGGTAACATTGGAATGGTATCGCATCCAGACAACCATCAGTTTTATAAAGGGCTAAGGCTCATGCCTCAACATTTTCTTCACCAAAATCATCTGGTGTTCAGAAACATATGTCAAAACATCTCAGTAGAATGATCCATCATTCTAAGGTTTTCATAACCATTTTCACCAAGTATTCCCATCTAAGGTTGATCAAGTTTTATGCTTAGCACTAGCATCTACAAGTGGGGATGGGTACTAGTGAGAGGTGGTAGACTAGTGGATTTTCAACTAAGTACAACCTTATATCTTAGGATGATATCAAGGTTTCTAACTTAGGCCAAATTTTATGCTCTTTATGCACCCTTCAACTATGTCTTTCTAGAATCTACAAGTCACTTAAGTAAACTCTAAGGAGGTAGCTTTGATAAAGAAATAAAGTAGAAAGCTTGCAAATACAGCTAGGATTGGGGGTATCAAGTGGGTGTGATCACATATGCTTAAGGCATATAGTTGGCATGGTAACAAGTAAGGGTTTGCTTGCATCAGTAGAGTATCTTGCAAGTGTTAGCTTGCACAATCAACTAGTAGCATTAGGCTTGCCTTGTGCAGAGCAGTGGTTGAATTTCTCCTCGGTTTCTTCTTCGTAGTATCCTCCTTCCTCCTCGTATCCTTGGTTGGTACTATCGTCTATAAATAAATACGATGTACACAATCACCAAACAATACTTAACTACTTGCAATCATCACACAAAAGGGTCCTATAGATGATCTAGCATCATCACTAACATTACAAGATTAAAGATTGGTTTAATTCCCTTTCATTTTTAGAACAGTAATTTCTACTCATTGAAAAACTACTTAAGATTTAATATTCTCCAAACCAAACATGGGATCATGTTGAGACATGTCATCACCACACATTTTAGTCCATGTGAATGTGATTTAAAGTGGTGTCACAATTTAATAAGGTTTTACCCTTTTATTTTAATTAATTAAAGTGGCTAGAAATGCCTAAGTGGCATTCTTTTATTACTTGGTCCTTATTTCTGTAAGTAAACCTATATATTTTTATATATTCTGAAAGGTATGGTTAAATATGATTTTTGAGAGTTGGAATCAACTCAAAAGCTATTGTGGTTTAAATTTTAAAAATGTTTGAACGCAGAAAAGCTTCTGCCTTGTTATTTTTACCAAGGAAGATCTACAGATCCAAATGACTTGAATCCAATGGGCTTGGATTCAGCATTCCCAGGCCTTTCTAACAAAATTGGTTTCATTCAATTTGGTGCACTGATTCGACCTGGGTTGATTTTTGAAACTGGGTACAGAAGTGTGTTTGAAATAAAATGGAAAAGGTTTAATACAAATAACTGGGCTGCGCGGGAAGCGATACTGGGCCGGCCTGCTAAGCATAGCGCTTCCGTGGGATGTTTTAAGTGGTTGTCCCCACGCGTCAGTGAGACAGGGGGTGCGAAACGGTATGGGGCGATGTGGTACGTTCCATCTGGTTCTAATCCAATGGCTGAGGGTCATCGTCGACGTTGGGCAACATCGGCAAGACAGAAACCTAGTGCGGCCAGTGGGGGTCGTTGGGGGCTCACCGGGGTGCAGGCGAGGATCGGCGCGGCGGGCGAACGACGAAGTCGACGACGGCGAACCTCCTGGTACTGGCAGCTTCTCCTGGGGCGGCTCCAATCGCTGGCGCCCTTCTTCTCCAGCAGCGGCAGGCTCCGGTGAAATTCTGGCGAAGTGCTGCCCGCCTTGCTCCGGAAACGGGGTGGCACGATCAGTGAGAAGAGGGGAGTGAGATGGTGTGCTCAATTCGGCTAGGGGTGGCCTCTATTTATAGTCGTGACGACGAGACCGAACGGGATGGGTAGGCGACGGTGGTGACATGGCTACGGGCTGCTAGAGGCATGGCCGGCGGTGGCGATCGCTTGGTGGTCTCCTGGCGATGCTCTACGGCTTTAATGCGCGTGTAGGGGCGGTGCGGTTTGGTCTGAAACGCGCGATGCTCTGCGCGGCAGAGGCGGCGTCTTCGACGGCGAGCGGTGGCTGTGCGGCATGGGGCGGCGAACGGGGATGTCTGGCGGTCTCCTGGGTCAGTGGTGATCGCGTATGCACGCGGCGAGGGCGGCGCGCGGTCTGTGGGCGTCGGTCGAGCGTGGCGCTCTGGCGCATGCTCGGTATGGTTGCTGGCGAGCTGGGCGCGGTCCGTGCGTGTGGTCCAGGGGTTGGCAAGGTGCGAGCCTTGGACAGGGGGTGGTGGTGGACGGTGGGCTGCCTCCTAGACAAGGTTGGCATGACTAAATCTCCTCCTAGCTTGCTGTCTCCACTAGGGTGGCATGGTGAGCTTCGGCTGTTCACCATTGATGTCATTGCCCGGCTTACAGTGAGACTAGTGCTTGGTTTAACTTGCTAGATTATCTACTGATATGGTTGTGAGCTAGAGAGGGAACAAGTTAGGCTTCACTCACTGCTCACAATAGTGTTTAGGATTTTGATGATTTGTGTTTGCAACCTGTTTGATGAAATGGCTGCAAGAACTCAAGTTTTGAATTTTGAAAAGATTTTTGGTGGGGGTGCTAGGTTGATGCTGGGGAGTCTACAGATGCTTGGGTTTTGAAAGTTGAGCTTGTTGGAGTGGTTTTTGAAAAAGTGGGATCTTCCCATATGAGAAAGATTCAATTTTGAATTGTCATTTAAGCTATGCATTTGAAAGTTTCTGGATTATCACAAGGTGGTCCTTGATACCTTGTTATGAGTACAATCAAGGGGTGCAAAGATCCATAAAAGTTTCTGTTAGGTTATGAAAGTTTGAGACAGCCAAAGTAGGCATGAGAGTTAAATTGGTCAAACTGACCATTCCCTTATTTTATTTGTTTTGATTTACTTGTCTTTAGGAAAAGTGTGGGAAATGTTTAGATGATGTTTATTTCACCTAAGCATCAATTTACAAGCAATGGAACACACAAACAAGGTGGTTCAAAAGAATTCAAAATGAAATGCATACTCACATGCATGCTTCCATAATTTTATTTAGAAAAGTTTTTGTTAACCCTAATTTAAATGATTAGAGTTTGATGATCCAAGTTTTGTATTTTTGGGATGTTACATATTTACTTATGCACTTTACATTGTGATAGCCTTCGTGCTTGAAGTAATATATATCTTGCTATCACTTTGTTGCTTGTATTGCTTAGCATAAGTTGTTGGTGCACATAGGTGAACCTTAGTTGTTCTAGGTTGTTCTTAACAAAGTAAACACTAGTTTTATTCCGCCTTTGTTGAGCCACTCTAGGAAAAGTTTTAATCGCCTATTCACCCCCCTCTAGGCGACATCCGTATCCTTTCAACAGGCAACTGGTACTGTGGCAACTTGTTAATAGGTTAGTTCCAGAAAAGATATAAAAACACCTCAAAGTATAGACAAAGCAAAGAAAAGTAGATATAAAACAAACATGGAGCATCAAAAATTATAGATACGTTTCTGACGTATCAAGCATCCCCAAGCTTAACTCCTGCTCGTCCTCGAGTAGGTAAGTGATAAAAGAATAATTTTTGAGGTGACATGCACCCTCACAATAAAGATCTAACCATTTGCAAGCATTGAAAGCTGGGATCAAAGAACTCTAAACATGTGCATGAAAGATGGAGTTCTGACAATAGGACATAGTCACTATGCATGCAACATGAAAGGCTACAAACAAAGATCATGAATAATATGCATTGAAAAACGTTTGTTTGTTTCATATACAGAAAACATAGCATAGTGGCATTCAGCTTGTCCCTCATAGAGTAGCAATATAGATGCATAGGACACCTTCAAAGTTCACAAGGGTGACTAGAAACAAATAGCACAAGAACAAGTAATATCACAATATGCATCAATTAATAAGCTTCGGAACACTGCACACAGAATGACAACTATGCTCTCTTAATGGTGCCTAAAGGTACAAGGTGGAGACTAAATAATGGTGGGAGAAAGGCCCTTCTGTAAAGGAAGCAGGGATTTCAAGATTCAAAAAGAGCTTCCAAAAATTATGGTACTTGATAGCTTTCAGCCCTCATTGCCCCTATCATAAGCATCTTGAAGTGATTAAGGTTTAAGTGAACTAACTATAGAGTATATGCTTGACAAAGTATAAGTTGGCAATCTCAAGTCCCCAGAGGAAAAACCCTACTCCTGCTTGTCTGCTCTTGATTACGATGAAACCGAAAGTTACAGGGGTGCGCAGATGCAATCTGGCATGGAGGTGTGTATGCGGTAGTATGAAGTGCCCTCCTAGAGTTTATATAGAGATAGGCAGGTCCCAGGCACAGATCGAGTCGGTTACAGGTTTTAGAGTTTGCTCCTTTGAATATTCTATCTATTCTAGTCTTTCTCTCCAAGGATCCGAAGGCGTCATGGGCCCGGGCCACCCGAAAGTCTGCATGGGCTGGCGCATATTATCGTGGGCCTTCCTTGGGCTGGACTAGGTATGCTAAGGTCGTGTACCCGTAGGGTATAACCATGTCAGTAGCCCCCGAGTGTTCAGTCGATTCGTAGATTCAGCTGAGGACTCTTCAATCTTTTGGGTGCAGCTATCTCTGTTCGTTTAGAGAATGATTTGAGTGTGTAGGGATTGTTGATGCGTGTGCCTGACTCTCCCGATGGATCAGGGTCAGTTAACTGTCTTAGGACAAAACAACACGATCTTCTTCAGATTCGAGTCCCTCGACTCGAACCCGGAACATATGCTGACGTAATTTGACTCAGGCCACGGAGGACTTACAGGAGTGGAATTCCAGTAAATTTTAAATGATGTACCCAACGCGTCTGTCAGGATTTTTCATCGCGCCTGCTAGCACAGATTCTTACTAATCAAAGTAAAGAGTGGTACTACAAGTCAAGGAATAAATGATCATAGGGGCTAATGGTGACTTGTCATAGTCATAACATGGTGTGAGCATGTGCCAAGTCAACCCAAGCAAAGCATCAAAGGAGAATACCACAATTCTATGCTTTTGCATGCTAAAACAACGCATAATTTCTTCAAGGCACACTAAGCAATCCCAATTGTTTGGAACAAGACATTCTACAACAATAATCACTAAGCATAAGGTCAAAACAACACCTAGCATGTCATGCTAAAGTCTAAGTCACAGTCAATGCAAGATCCTCTTGCACTTCAAGCAAGAACTTACTACCCCTTTCCAAACACCAAGCAACTTATTTGCAAACAACACAGCGAGAATGGGGGTCCAAACTACTTTATTCAAGCAAACTAAACAACCTAAGCAAATCAAAATAAAACTAAGACGCTCCAAGAACAACACAACTGTGCATGAAACAATAAAAACGAAGTGTCTAGACATACCTGGGCTTTTTATTGATGAAGAAGGGGATGCCTTGGGCATCCCCAAGCTTTGACGCTTGTACCTCTTAGATATTTCTTGAGGTAAAACTGTGGTGGCATCCCCAAGATTGAGCTTTTGTCCATTCTTCATCTCATTGCATTATTCTCTCTCTACACCTGAAATTTTTCCTTCATACAAAACTTCACACAATCTTCATTAGCAACATTAGTGTATTCAAAAGATATTAGATCCCTGGAAAAGCTTTGGAACAACAAGAATTTTCACTAAAAACACAAGCTACTGCAGTAACTCCTTCAAAAATCTCAATTTACCTGAAGAGAACTCAAAAAGGAATAAATAAGAAGCAAATGGAAATAATGGCAGAAATCTGTCAAAACAGACCAGCAGGTAGAAACCGATTTTTTCGAACGTCTTCTGTTGCTCAAATCAAAAAGTGTTGAACTAAAGAAAGTTAGCTAACATACTAGGGGATTTATTAGTAAATTTTGAGCTCAATCCAAGTTACAAAGACTCCTCATGAATTTTATGGTGGAGGATAGAAATCTGTTTTGGGACAGCAACTCCCCAAATCTTACTTCCCTCTCATTAGAGGTCATTCTTGGCACAAAAAGCAAACAAAAATGATAAGGAGAGGTCATTACAGAAGTAATAACTTCCAAGACTCAAGAAAACTCCTAAGTTATCTCCCAACAAGTACTTTTCTTTAACGCCTTTAAGTTAGGCATGGAAGTTTGAGAAGATGCTCACATAAGAAATATGAATTGGTTTAAAAGAGAGCATCAAGAAGCAAATTCAAAGAAAATTTAAGTCTAACCCACTTCCTATGCATAGGAATCTTGTAAAGAAACAAGTCATGAAACCACAAAGGAACAAGCATAGGAAAGCAAAACAAATGCAATTTCAAAATATTCAACATAAAGAGGGGAAACTTAATATTATTGAGAAGCATAAAACCATGTTTCCCTCTCTCATAATAACTTTTAGTAGCAACATGAAAGAAATTAACAATATAACTATCACATAAACATTCTTATCATGAGACACATGCATATAATGATTATTACTCTCCACATAAGCATAGTCATTCTTATTAATTGTAGTGGGAGAAAATTCAAAAAATAGCTATCATTATTATTCTTATCACCATAATCATCAAATATAGGAGGCATATTGTAATCACAATAAATTTTCTCCTCAATAGTAGGTGGAATTAAAATATCATATTCATCATTGTTATCATCATAAATTGGAGGTTTGGTATCATCATAAGCAATAGAATAGCTATCTTCCAAAGCTGGGGGACTAAAAAGATCATCTTCATAAAAAACTAGCTTCCCCAAGCTTAGACATTTCCATAGCATTAGCAACAATGGTGTCCAAAGAGTTCATACTAATAACATTGCTATTAGCATGCAAATAAATCTCCATAGGTTTTTTAATTTTCTCTTCAAACACTTCATGTCCTAACTCAAGATAGATACTATAAAGCTCTCTAATTTTGTTGTTGTTTTCCATTAAGCCTAACTAGTGAAAACAAGAAACAAAAAGACAAAATTGTAGAATCTAAAGGAAATAACTTCGAGCACTCACACCGGAGGATGTGAGTACCTTTTACCTTACCTCCCCAGCAACGGCGCCAGAAAAGAGCTTGACGTCTACGCACTTCTTTTCTTGTAGATAGTTGTTGGGCCTCCAAGTGCAGAGATTTGTAGAACAGCAGCAAGTTTCCCTTAAGTGGATTACCTAAGGTTTATCGAACTCGGGAAGGAAGTGGTCAAAGGTATTACCTCTCAAGCAACCTTGCAATCAAGATACAAGAAGTCTCTTGTGTCCCCAACACACCCAATACACTTGTCCGGTGTATAGGTGCACTAGTTCAGCGAAGAGATAGTGAAATACAAGTGGTAACAGTGCCAGAAAATAGCTTCTGACTTGTTGTTGACGTGGGGTAACGGTGCCAGAAATGACTTTGATGGAGCTTGACGTGGAGGTAAAGACTAAAGCAAGCAAACATGCAACATATCTAGTAGCAAACTGTGTTTCAATGATTAGAAACAAGGCCTAGGGATCATAGTTTCACTAGTGAACACTCTCTCGTATAAATATCCTCTCTTCATGATACTACTCTTAACTACTCTCCGGTTGGACACTCTAATCCATGGTAGCGCTATAACAACACTCCTCAAAGTCCGCCTTCCCCAATCTAGATAACCCCACACTATCACCTTGAGCACTAGATGGTTCCAACAAACACCACAATTTCATAGAGACATCCAACTCCAAATATAACTCATAAAAAATATTCAATCTAGCCAAAGTGCCACACACGGTATGCCCGATGTCACTTTCACACACGTGGGGAAAAGCATAGATCTATTAAAGCACAAAGAGTATTTATGTAGACTCAAGCCTAAGTGCCACCATGGCGTGCACACTGTCACTTTCACACACATGGGGAGAGAAGAGATCTAATGAAGCACTTGAGTAGCAAGGTAGATCTACTTGATTACAAAGCTCATGACCACAAGATCATGCATAGAGAGAGAGAGAGAGATGAACACATAGCTACCGGTAGAGCCCTTAGCCTCGAGGAAGAATGATACGTTGGAAACGTATCTATAATTTTTGATGCTCCATGTTTGTTTAGTATCTACTTTGCTTTACTTGTCCACACTTTGAGGTGATTTTTACATATTTTCTGGTACTAACCTATTAACAAGTTGCAACAGTGCCAGGTGCCTATTTTCTGCTATTTTTGGTTTCAGAAAAGTTAGTAAAGAAATATTCTAGGAATTGGACGGGACAAACGTCAACGTCAATTACTTTCCATGGGGAACAAGAAGTCTAGAGGAGAGCCGGAGGGGCCGGCCGACCAGACCAACCCCAGGCGCGGGGGCAGGTGGGCCCGCGCCTGGCTAGGGTTTAGTGGCCCTGGTCTCCTCCTGGTCTCGCCCCTTCGCCTATAAGAAGCCCCTGATACAGAAACCCTGAGTACCCAATCATAAATCCACGAAACCGTATGTAGTCGCCGCCACCATTGTCCCTAGATCGGAGGGGCTCTGAAGTTCTTCCCGGCACTCTGCCGGAGGGGAGATCATCCCGGAGGCCTTCTCTCCAGTATGATTCGTGAGTAGTTCCACCTTGGACTATGGGTCCATGTAGTATCTAGATGGTTGTATCTCCTCCTTTGTCCTTTCATGTATAGATCTTGTGAGCTTCGTTCATGATCAAGATCTAATCTATTTGTAATCATGCATGTTGTGTTTGTGGGGATCCGATGGATATTGAGATTATTATGTTGGTTTGATTAATGGTTTTATCTTTATAATTCTATCATGTCTGTGTTGTTTGTGATCTTGCATGGTCTCCGTTGTTAGTAGCTATCTTGGCCAAGTAGTTGCTAGTGACTCCAAGAGGGAGTATTTATGCTCAATAGTGGATTCATGCCTCTAGTTTCCAAGGGAAGTGACAATAATCTCTTCGATTGTAGATGTGATGTTGCTACTAGGGAGAAAACAACGGTATCTTGTTCATGGAACATGTGGACTATTTACCTTACACACTTTGCTTAAAGTAGTTGTCTGTTGCTTGCAACTTAATACTAGAGGGGGTTTAGATGATAACCTGAAGGTGGACTTCTAGTTATAGATGCAGTTGGATGACGGTCTACGTATATTGTTGTATTGCCCAATCAACCTCATAGGATCTTTCAGGCTAGTAATTGCATAGTTATGCCTTGCTCAGTTCCTGTCAATTGCCCCACTGTAATTTGTTTACCCTTCATGCCATGTTGTTTATCTAAGGAGAGCACCTCTAGTGAACTATGGACCCCGGTCCAATCTTTACCATTGATACATCTTCCACTGTTACTTGTTTACTTGCTGCAAACCATTACCTTCCACACCATACGTTTAATCCTTTGTTACAGCATACCGGTGAGATTGACAACCTCACTGATTCGTTGGGGCAAAGTCTTGAGTTTGTGTTGTGTAGGTCTCCATGTTGCCAGCAACACCTTTGAGACGTTTCCTTCCTCCTTTAGGTTCGATAACCTCGGTCTCTATTGAGGGAAACTTGCTGATGTGCTCTTCACACCTTGCTCTTGGGGTTCCAACGAAGTGTCCCACGTCAATACTGGGTGCACGCATCAAGACTTCTGGCACCGTTGCGGGGGACACAACTTCGACCTTTTCCTCCCCGTCGAGCACCTTCAAGATTTTTGGCGCCGTTACCGGGGAGGCTAAGGACGTCCTCACTAGGGGAGTCCCTCACTTCCTTTCTCTTACTTTGTTTTTAGTTTTATTTGCTTCTTTTGTTTGGTTTTGTTTTCCTCTTTTCAAAAAACCCAAAAAACTAGTCTAGTTTGGTTTGTTTGCCTTATTCAAAAACACAAAAAAATAGTTCCTGCTCTAGCTGCTGCTGTTTTTGGCTTGCCCACCTTTGCCAAAATGAACTCTGCTGAGAACACCAAGTTGTGTGACTTCACTAGCACCAACAACAATGATTTCCTAAGCACTCCTATTGCTCCACTTGCTCCTGATGCTATCTTTTATGAAATTAAGCCTGCTTTTGTTGAATCTTTTGATGAGAGAGCAATTTTCTAGTGCTGGTTCTGATGATCCTGCTGCCCATCTTAATAGCTTTGTTGAACTTTGTGAGATGCAAACATATAAGGTTGTAGATGGAGATATTATTAGCTCGGGCTTTTTCCTTTCTCCTTGAGGGGAAAATCTAAAGAATGGTTGCTATCTTTGCCTAAAAATAGTATTGATTCTTGGACTAGGTGCAAATATGCTTTTATTGGAAAGTACTATCCTCCTGCTAAGATTATTGCTATGAGAAGTGACATTATGAAATTTAAACAACTTGATAGTGAACATGTTGCTCCTACTTGGGAAAGAATGAAATCTTTGGTTAAAAATTGCCCTACTCATGGACTCACTGCTTGGATGATTATCCAAACTTTTTATGCAGGTTTGAACTTCTCCTCAAGAAACCTGTTGGATTCTTCTGCTGGAGGTACTTTTATGGGACTCATCTTGGGTGCTGCAACAAGGCTCCTTGATAATATGATGGTTAACTACTCTGAATGGCATGTTGAGAGAGCTTCACATGGTAAGAAGGTAAATTCTATTGAGGAAACTTCCTCTTTGAGTGAAAAGATTGATGTTATTATGGCTATGCTTGTTAATGGGAAAGCTCCTCTCGATCCTAATAGTGTTCCCTTAGCCTCTTTGGTTGCTCAAGAAGAGCAAGTTGATGTGAACTTCATTAGAAACAATAATTTCAACAACAATTCCTAGAGGAATAATTTTGGTAGCAGCAACAATTATAGGCCTTATCCTCCTAATAATGGAAACTCCTATGGAAGCTCTTACAATAATGCTAGAAGTGCCCCCTCTGAACTTGAAGTAATGCTCAAGGACTTTATTAGTAAACAAACCACTTTCAATAAGACTATAGAGGAAAAGCTTTTAACTGTTGAGAAAAATATATCCTCTTTATCTGGAGCTCAAACTTCCTTGGTTAATAAAATGGCTACTAAACCTGAAACTATGGAAAACACCTTTTCTACAGCTCATGCCATACAAGTTACTATTGATGAAAATGTTAGGCTGTTATCTCAACTTCATGCTAGGTGGGAAAGGGAAGCTGAAATTGATAGAAACAATAGTGTGTTCACTATCACCACTAAACCACAAGTAGCCCCTATTCCTCCTCATACTATGCCTAAGCCTAGTGATCCTACCACTAGTGATGCTAAGTTTGACTTTGATATTGATGGTTGCAATATTTCTGAAGTCCTGATGCTAGTGATATGCATGTTGCCTTTACCAAACACATTACAGATGCTCTTGTTAAGATTAAGGAAGAGAAGCTAACACACAAAGCTTCTATTCCTAGGAAAGTAGAAGATAGTTGGGAACCCATTATTAATATGCAAGTGAATGACTTTGATCTCAAAGCTTCATGTGATCTTGGTTCTAGTGTCTCTATTATGCCTAGGAAGATTTATGAAATGCTTGATTTGCCACCTTTGGAAGATTGTTATTTAAATGTCCCACTAAATGATAATTCTAAGAAGAAACTCATGGGGAGTATTAATGATGATCTCATTATGGTTAACAATGCTTATATCCCTGTTGATTTCTATGTTTTGGATGTTGAATACAATGCTTCTTGTCCTATTACTTTGGGAAGACCTTTTCTTAGAACAGTTGGTGCCATCATTGATATGAAAGAAGGCACCGTCAAATATCATTTTCCATTCAAGAAAGGTATTGAACACTTCCCTATTAGGAGAGAGAAGTTGCTTTTTGCTCCTCCTTGGAAAGCAAGGTTTGATGTTAATGATTCTTCATTGCAAAATACTTGATTCTTCTTGCTTCTTGTGCCTAACTTAAAGGAGTTAAAGAAAATTACTTGTTGGGAGATAACCCAAGAGTTTCCTTGAGTATTGGAAGTTACTACTACTTTAATGACCTCTCCTTATCCTTTTTGTTTGCTTTTTGTGCCAAGAATAACCTCTAATGAGAGGGAAGTAAGATTTGGGGAGTTGCTGTCCTAAAACAGATTTCTGTCCTCCACCAAAAAAACTTAGTGAGGAGGCTCTGTAACTCGGATTGAGCTCAACATTTACGAATAAATCCCCCAGTATGTTGAATAACTTTCGTTAGTTCAACACTTTTTAATTTGAGAAACAGAAGATGTTCGAAAAAATTCATTTCTACCTGCTGGTCTGTTTTGATAGATTTCTGCCATTATTTGCATTTGCTTCTTATTGATTCCTTTTGAGCTCTCTTCAGTTAAATTGAGTTTCTTGAAGGAGTTACTACGGTAGATTGTGTTTTTAGTGAAAATCCTTGCTATTCCAAAGCTTTGTGAGTGGTCTAATATCTTTTGAATACACTAATGTTGCTAATGAAGATTGTGTGAAGTTTTGTATGAAGGAAAAATTTCAGGTGTAGAGAGAGAATGATGCAATGAGATGAATAATGGACAAAATCTCAAGTTTGGGGATGCCACCATGGTGTCACCCCAAGAAATATCCAAGAAGTACAAGCATCAAAGCTTGGGGATGCCTAAGGCATCCCCTTCTTCATCAATAAAAATCTCAAGTCTGTCTAGACACTTCGTTTTTATTGTTTCATGCACAGTTGTGTTGTTCTTGGAGCGTCTTAGTTTTCGTTTGCTTTGCTTAGTTTGCTTAGTTTGCTTTAGTAGTTTGGACCCCCGCTCTCGCTGTGTTGTTTTGCAAATAAGTTTGCTTGGTGTTTGGAAAGGAGTAGTAAGTTCTTGCTTGAAGTGCAAGAGGAGCTTGCATTGACTGTGAATTAGACTTTAGCATGACATGCTAGGTGTTTTTTTAGCATTATTCTTAGTGATTATTGCTGTAGCATGTTTTGTTCCATACAATTGGGATTGCTTAGTGTGCCTTGAAGAAATTATGCGTTATTTTTGCTTGCAAAAGCATAGTATTGTGGTATTCTCCTTTGATGTTTTGCTTGGGTTGACTTGGCACATGCTCACACCATGTTATGACTATGACAAGTCAACAATAGCCTCTATGATCATTTAGTCCTTGACTTTTAGTACCACTCTTTGCTTTGAATAGTTTTGTAGGGTTCGCAGCATAGAAAACAAAAAAAATCCTACGATGGGAACAACTATGTACCAAGATTTATCTACTAGATACAAACAACGGGCGGATGTATATCCATAGAGAACATACCCTTGAAGACCGACAAAGCTTAACGAGTTCAACTCGTGGTTGATGTAGACGATCTCTTGCCGATCTCAAGATCGAGAGGAAGTCCTAGCGCCGCAAATCAGCAGCGCATCCGTGCTCGCACACACGTTCGAGGCACCGAGCAACATCCGCCTCCTCGCCCCAGCGATGCAGCGGAAGCACAACTCTTTCTTGCCGAATAGCCACCGGGAACATGTATCTCGCTAGTCCGAGACCATGGGGGATAAATTCTAGAGGGGGAGAGAGATCCTTCACGAGGAGGTGTAAGTGAGAAGTGAGGAGAAGGGTGCCTTTTATAGGAGGAGGGGGGAACCCAAGGGGGTGGACGCCGGCCATGGGGGATGCCCCCTCCCCTCCTCATTCATGTGGATGGACACTCCACTCACAAAAATCCATTCAAATCCCTCCACTCAAAATCCCACTCAAACTTGCTATTAATTTTCCACCAAATTTAATGCAAACTCTCATTAAATAAAACTCTTTTATTTATTCAGAATTTTGTCAATTACTTTAATGACAAACATCCACATATAACCCCTTGCTAGAATTCTATTTCACATGCATAACCTCATTATGAAATTTCACCCGAAAACCTGTTTCGGTATCTAGTGAAATAAATTCCTGCGCTTGTTTATTCTTTCGGCATGAAACTTTTGCTCCAATTGGATGTCGGTGTCTCTTAAGTGTGTCACCCTACGGTTCGTGAATAATGTGGACATGATCGAGACCCCTCTCGGATCAATAATCAGAAGCGGGATCTGGAGACCCATACTGACTCCCACACATTCAACGATGACTTTCTTGTGATTGTCGGAACCTTTTACGCTAGTATCTTAATCCCTTTGTTTCGCGATATATTACATGTCCGAGATTCGATCATCGGTATCTCCATACCTAGTTTGATCTCGTTACTGACATGCACTCTTTTCTCGTTCCCGTGATATAACATTCTAGTGATCATATCACTTGCTTGCAAGCTAACCAATGTGATATAACCGAGAGGGACTAGAGTATATATATCTGTCATCGGGATGAACAAATTCCACTCTCGATCCATGGGCCTCAACATAACACTTTATTAGTCTTGAACCCATCTTTATAATCACCTTGTTACGGTGTGACGTTTGATGTTATCAAGAAACTCTTTCGGTGTTAGTGATTGACATGATCTCATGGTCTAAGGATTAGGACTACTTCGTAAGTTGTTATAGCAATATAAACTCAATGACTTTGATCGTAATGCTATACTTTGGATGAATGTTCATCACACCATTACACTAATGTTGTGATCCCGTTATTAACAACATCCAATGTCTATGATCAGGAAACCTTCATCATCTTGTTAATCAACGAGCTAGTTTATGAGAGAGGCATAACTAGGAACTTTCTGTTTGTTTATTAAACACACATGTATTAACGTTCCGTATTAATACAATTATAGCATGCAAAATAAACATCTATCATATACTTGGAATACACATAATAAACACTTTATTATTGCCTCTCAGGGCATATTCCCTTCAGTCTCCCACTTACACTAGAGACAATAATCTAGTTACATAGTGATGAATCTAACACCCATTGAGTTCTGGTGTTGATCATGTTTTGCTCTAGGGAGAGTTTTAGTCAACGGATCTGCTACCATTGAGATCTGTGTGTACTTTAAAAATCTTTATATCTCCATCCTTGACATGCTCGTGGATGGAGGGAAAACGACGCTTAATATGCTTGGAATGCTTGTGAGATCTTATCTCTTTGGCATTGGCAATGGCACCATTGTTGTCACAATAGATCACCATTGGGTCCAACGCGTTTGCAACCACTCCTAGTTCGGATATGAACTCCTTCATCCAAACCGCTTCCTGAGAAGCTTCTGAAGCAGCAACATATTCGGCCTCCGTTGTTGATCCCGCCACCATAGGTTGTTTGGAGCTCCTCCAACTAACCGTACCGCCATTCATGAGAAATACGTATCCGTATTGAGACTTAGAGTCATCTGGATCAGTGTCAAAGCTTGCATCAACATAACACTTAGCGACGAGCTCTTCTTCACCTCCGTACACAAGAAACATATCCTTAGTTCTTCGTAAGTACTTAAGGATATTCTTGACCGCTATCCAGTGTTCTGAACCTGGATCCGATTGGTACCTACTAGTCAAACTAATAGCATGTGCCACATCCGGTCTTGTACATAGCATGGCATACATTATAGAGCCTATGGCTGAAGCATAGGGGACTTTGTCCATTATCTCTCTTTCTTCCGGCATAGCCGAACTTTGAGTCTTACTCAATGTCTTGCCTTGCAACATAGGTAAGAACCCCTTCTTACTTCCGTCCATTTTAAACTTATATAAAATATTATCAAGGTATGTACTTTGCGATAGCCCTATTAAGCGTCTAGATCTATCTCTATAGATCTTTATGCCTAATATGTATTACGCTTCACCTAGGTCCTTCATTGAAAGTTTGTTGTTTAGATAACTTTTAACACTGTTTAAAAGATCTATATCATTTCTGATCAATAATATGTCATCCACATAAAATATCAGAAATGCCACATTGCTCCCACTCACTTTCTTGTAAATAAAAGCTTCTCCATAAGTTTGTAAAAATCCAAACTCTTTGATCACCTCATCAAAGCGGAGATTCCAACTTCGTGATTCTTGCTTCAATCCATAGATGGATCGTTGAAGCTTGCACACCTTGTTACAATCCTTAGGATCGACAAAACCCTTTGGTTGTATCATATACAACTCTTCTTCAATATTACCATTGAGAAACGCAGTTTTGACATCCATCTGCCATATCTCATAATCGAAATATGCAGGAATTGCTACCATAATCCTAACTGACTTTAGCATCGCTACGGGAGAGAATGTCTCATCGTAGTCAACTCCTTGAATTTGTCGAAAACCCTTTGTGACAAGTCGAGCTTTATAGACGGTCACATTACCATCAGCATCAGTTTTCCTTTTGAAAATCCATTTGTTCTCCACGGCCTTTCGGTCGTGAGGTAAGTCTACCAAGTTCCAAACTTGATTTTCATACATGGATTCCATCTCGGATTTCATGGCTTCTAACCATTTGTTGGAATCCGGGCTCATCATCGCTTCTTCATACGTCGTAGGGTCATCATTTTCATCAACCATGAAATTCATGACAGGATTTCCGTACAGCTCGGGAGCTGCACGCGTCCTGCTAGACCTGCGAGGTTTGGTAGTATTCTCTTTCGGAGTTTCATGATCATTATCATTAGTTCCCTCTTCAACTGGTGGAGCCAACTCCGGAACGACTTTCGGCGCTGCGCTACTCGCCATACTTTGGAGAGAAGGTTCAATAACCTCTTCGAGTTCTACCTTCCGACTACTCACACCTTTCGCGGGAAACTCTTTCTCTAGAAAGGATCCATTCTTGGCAACAAAAACTTTGCCCTCGAATCTATGATAGAAGGAATACCCAATAGTTTCCTTAGGGTATCCTATGAAGACGCATTTTTCCGCTTTGGGTTCGAGTTTATCCGGTTGAAGTTTCTTCACATAAACATCGCATCCCCAAACTTTAAGAAATGATAGCTTAGGTTTGTTTCCAAACCACAATTCATACGGTGTATTTTCAACGGATTTAGATGGTGCCCGATTTAAAGTGAAAGCAGCAGTTTCTAGTGCATAACCCCAAAATGAAAACGGCAAGTCCGTCAGAGACATCATAGATCGAACCATATCTAATAAAGTACGATTACGACGTTCCAACACACCATTTCTCTGTGGTATTCCGGAAGGTGTGAGTTGTGAAACAATTCCACACTCTTTCATGTGAGTGCTAAACTCATAACTTAGATACTCACCTCCACGGTCAGACCGTAGAAATTTGATCTTTCTATTACGATGATTTTCCACTTCATTCTGAAATTCCTTGAACTTTTCAAAGGTTTCAGACTTATGTTTCATCAAGTAGATATAACCGTATCTACTCAAATTATCCGTGAAAGTAACAAAATAACGATATCCACCTCGTGCCGACACACTCATTGTACTACATACATCAGAATGTATGATTTCCAATAAATCTGTCGCTCGTTCCATTGAACCAGAAAACGGCGTTCTAGTCATCTTGCCCATAAGGCATGGCTCACATGTATCAAATGATTCAAAATCAAGTGATTCTAAAAGTCCATCTGAATGGAGCTTCTTCATGCGTTTAACGCCAATATGACCTAGACGGCAGTCCCACATATATGCGGATATATCATCATTAAGTTTAATCCTTTTAGCATCAACATTATGAATATGTGTAACATTATTATCGAGATCTAATAGAAATAAACCATTCATCATCGGTGCACGACCATAAAAGGTTTCATTCATATAAATAGAACAACCATTGTTCTCGGATTTAAATGAATAACCACTTCGCATCAAACACGATCCAGATACAATGTTCATGCTCAGTGCATGCACCAGATAACAATTATTCAAGTTTATTACTAATCCCGACGGCAAGTGGAGAGGTAGCGTTCCGACGACGATCACATCAATGCTTGATCCATTGCCGACATGCATCTTGACCTCACCCCTTCCTAGCAGTCGCTTGTTCCGCAGCCCCTGATTCGAGTTACAAATATTAGCAACCGAACCGGTATCAAATACCCAGGTGCTACTGCGAGCACTAGTCAAGTACACATCAATAACATGTATATCATATATACCTTTGTTTGCCTTGTCGGCCTTCTTGTCTGCCAAATACTTGGGGCAGTTGCGCTTCTAGTGGCCAGTCCCCTTACAATAGTAACACTCGGTATCAGACTTAGGTCCAACTCGGGGTTTCTTTTCAGGCACGGCAACCGGCTTGCCGCCCTTACTTCCCTTCCGTTTTCCCTTCTTGTCTTTCTTGAAACCAGTGTTCTTATTGATCATCAACACTTGATGTTCCTTTTTGATCTCCACTTCTACAGTTTTAAGCATTAACACAAGCTCGGGGAGAGACTTCTTCATGCCTTGCATATTATAGTTCATCACAAAGCTTTTATAGCTAGGTGGCAGAGACTGCAGAACACGATGGATGCCTAAGTCAATGGGAATCGATATTCCCAAGGACACAAGCTTATCGACGTATCCCGACATCTTGAGTACATGCTCACTAACGGAGTTGTGCTCTTCCATCATGCAGGTAAAGAACTTTTCTGAAGCATTGTAGCTCTCTACAACAGCATGTGTGTCGAAAATCATTTTCAACTCACCCATTGTATTAAATGCATTGCCGTTTTCGAAACGCTTTCGAAGTTCCGGCTCTAGCCCATACAATATGCCGTAATGAACTAAGTTGTGGTCCTCCTGACGAGTCTGATAGACATTCTTCTCCTCGTCAGGGGCATCCTCAAAAGGTGGGGGGGCCTAGCGGCGCTTCTAGCACATATTGATTTTGTGCAGCAGAGAGGAGAATCCTCAAATTCATGGCCCATTTGGTAAAGTTGCTACCGTTCGTTGCAAGTTTCTCTTTCTCCATGAACACATTGAAATTAAAAGTAGGTGGTGCCATCTACAACAAAATTTGTAAAGTTTGGACTAAGTTTATGATAGATTGAGTTCAACTAATCCACATTATGAATGAACTCCCACTCAAAAACGACATCCCTCGTGTCTTTTTGGTGATTACATGAACCAAATCCACTACACCAAGTCCGATCATCACGTGAGTCGGTGTAGCTTCAAAGGAGAGCATCAAATGGGCATCATATCTACTATATGACTCATGCTTAACCTTTCGGACCGTGTTCCGAGGCCATGTCTGTACATGCTAGGCTCTCCAAGTAAGAACCTTAGTATTCGCGTGTGTAACTGTTTTACACCCGAAATATGGTCGTGGATCCAAGAACACCCGATCATCACGTGGTGTCTTGGAGCGACGAAAACATAATCGGTGCATACTAAAGGAAGAACACATTCTTATCTTGATATTTAAATGAGGGATCATCTTACTATGCTAATAAAACACCAAACAAGCAATATAAGATGCTATCAAACATCACATGTTTATTAGTGTAATTATATGGTTCCCGCATATGATCTCTATCATGTGCACCGTGGTATGATCACTATCATACCTTTATGTGTAAGGCCAAGGTCTATGGAACTTACACGTTATGTATGTTGTAAGAGTATCATCTCATACTTCTACTTACAACATCACCATATCATAACACTAGCCCAGCAACAATCTAAACTAGACGCCTCTAATTTATCCATTGCAAGTTTTTACGTGGCTTAGGGATTTCGAGATAGAACCGTTCATACCTACGAACATGAACCACAACGAGTATAACCAAATTGTTGACAACTCGTTGCAAAATAGATATTGAATATAGTAGGAGAGACAGACACCCGCTAGCCACTTATGAAAACTAGTTGCATGTCAAGCGTGGAACAGGTCTCATGTGCGAGGACATGTAAAGTTTGTCCGGACCGCTTCATCCTACTATGCCACCAATATGCAAGATTACAACTAAGGAGCAACAAAATGATCATCATCGCCCACATACTCATATGTGTACTACCCGTGTAAAGAATCTACGCATAGATCCGGCTCTGATACCACTGTAGGGTTCGCAGCATAGAAAACAAAAAAAATCCTACGATGGGAACAACTATGTACCAAGATCTATCTACTAGATAGAAACAACAGGTGGATGTATATCCATAGAGAACATACCCTTGAAGACCGACAAAGCTTAACGAGTTCAACTCGTGGTTGATGTAGACGATCTCTTGCCGATCTCAAGATCGAGAGGAAGTCCTAGCGCCGCAAATCAGCAGCGCATCCGTGCTCGCACACACGTTCGAGGCACCAAGCAACCTCCGCCTCCTCGCCCTAGCGATGCAGCGGAAGCACAACTCTTTCTTGCCGAATAGCCACCAGGAACATGTATCTCGCTAGTCCGAGACCATGGGGGATAACTTCTAGAGGGGGAGAGATCCTTCACGAGGAGGTGTAAGTGAGAAGTGAGGAGAGGGGTGCCTTTTATAGGAGGGGGAACCCAAGGGGGTGGCCGCCGGACATGGGGGCTGCCCCCTCCCCTCCTTCATTCATGTGGATGGACACTCCACTCACAAAAATCCATTTAAATCCCTCCACTCAAAATCCCACTCAAACTTGCTATTAAATTTCCACCAAATTTAATGCAAACTCTCATTAAATAAAACTCTTTTATTTATTCAGAATTTTTTCAATTACTTTAATGACAAACATTCACATATAACCCCTTGCTAGAATTCTATTTCACATGCATAACCTCATTATGCAATTTCACCCGAAAACCTGTTTCGGTATCTAGTGAAATAAATTCATGTGCTTGTTTATTCTTTCGGCATGAAACTTTTGCTCCAATTGGATGTCGGTGTCTCTTAAGTGTGTCACCCTACGGTTCATGAATAATGCGGACATGATCGAGACCCCTCTCGGATCAATAATCAGAAGCGGGATCTAGAGACCCATACCGACTCGCACACATTCAACGATGACTTTCTTGTGATTGTCGGAACCTTTTACGCTAGTATCTTAATCCCTTTGTTTCGCGATATATTACATGTCCGAGATTCGATCATCGGTATCTCCATACCTAGTTTGATCTCCTTACTGACATGCACTCTTTTCTCGTTCCCGTGATATAACATTCTAGTGATCATATCACTTGCTTGCAAGCTAACCAATGTGATATAACCGAGAGGGACCAGAGTATATATATCTGTCATCGGGATGAACAAATTCCACTCTCGATCCATGGGCCTCAACATAACACTTTATTAGTCCTGAACCCATCTTTATAATCACCCTATTACGGTGTGACGTTTGATGTTAACAAGAAACTCTTCCGGTGTTAGTGATTGACATGATCTCATGGTCTAAGGATTAGGATTACTTCGTAAGTTGTTATAGCAATATAAACTCAAGGACTTTGATCGTAATGCTATACTTCGGATGAATGTTCATCACACCATTACACTAATGTTGTGATCCCGTTATTAACAACATCCAATGTCTATGATCAGGAAACCTTGATCATCTTGTTAATCAACGAGCTAGTTTATGAGAGAGGCATAACTAGGAACTTTCTGTTTGTTTATTAAACACACATGTATTAACGTTTCCGTATTAATACAATTATAGTATGCAAAATAAACATCTATCATATACTTGGAATACACATAATAAACACTTTATTATTGCCTCTCAGGGCATATTCCCTTCAAGTTTGCTTTGTTGCATTGCATAATTATGGCCATTATTGCTCTGTTAGTTGGTTGCTCCCAACCTTTTGCTAGCCTCCACTTGTATGAGTAAGTTCTACTCATGCCTCCAACTCCCAAGAAACCAAGTTATTCCAAAGTGTCCACTATAAACTGCTATGCATGGTGTGTTACACCATTCCAAGTATATTCTTGTTTTCATCTATCTTCCAATTAAAAACTATTTTGTTATGTGAAAATTTAGTGATTAAAGCCCTCACGAACTTTATGGCACACTTTATTCTTTGCCCCTAATAAACTTTAACCATTGTGACAACTTTGTGGTATATGCTTGCACTTATAAGTTGGAATTAGCAGAACCGTGTTGTCACGGGGAACGTTTTCAACATTGCACTTGTACCTTGTTGTACTGTTGATATCATGTTCTTTTCTATATGGATGTCACCGGTGTGAAATAGAGAGGGAACTTATAAGTCCATGGAGTTTGTATCCTGTGTTAGAGAAACGCCTGGGCCGCTAGCCTAAGCCATGCCTAATCATGGTGGAAACTTGCAGCATCACCATAGTGACATATATGAAGCATTCTTTTTATAAAAAAAGAGACACATTGAGAAAAGAGGAAAGAGAGAGAAAAGCACCATATTCCCACGGTACATAAGAAGAATTGCTGAGATGCTCATTGTCTGCTTGCCTTGTCATTTTGGTTATGGGAAAGCTCATGTACCATGTGTAAGGGGTACCCCGTTGGCGGTTCTCAATGATATACAAATACTTACAGTGACAAGAACTTACCTGGACCCAAAGTTGAGTATGAATGAGGTGTGTCCCTCGTATTCAAGGGGCATGAGATTGCCAACTTATACTTCGTCAAGCATATACTCCAGCTTTGCCACTTTAAGCTTAACCACTTCAAGATGCTTATGATAGGGGCAATGAGGGCTGAAAGCTAACTAGTACCATGATTTTTGGAAGCTCTTTTTGAAACTTGTAATCCATGCTTCCTTTACAAAAAGGCCTTTCTTCCACCACTATTGAGTCTCCACCTTCTACCTTTAGGCACCATTAAGAGAGCATAGTTGTCATTCTGTGTGCAGTATTCCAAAGCTTATTAATTGATGCATATTGTGTTATTACTTGTTCTTGTGCTATTTGTTTCTAGTCACCCTGGTGAACTTTGCAGGTGTCCTATGCATTATATTGCTACTCTATGAGGGACAAGATGATTACCACTATGTTATGTTTTCTGCATGTGAAACAAACGTTTTTCAATGCATGTTATTCATGATCTTTGTTTGTAGCTTGTCATGTTGCATGCATAGTTACTATGTCCTATTGTTAGAACTCCATCTTTCATGCACATTGGAAGGATCGTATGGGCACCTAGAGGGGGGTGAATAGGTGCTACTTCAAATTTTCTTCTTTTTCAAATTAAGGTTTGACAATAAGGTAAATTCTCTAGATAATGCAACTAAGGTGAATTTACCTATATGACAATTATGCAAGAGCTACCACTACACAAAGTAGGAACAAGTAAGTAAAGTGCGGTAAAGGATAGAAGTAACCAAAGTGGTGGACGCGGAGACACAAGGATTTGTTTCCCGTAGTTCCTTCCTTTTGAGGGGAAGTACGTCTACATTTGGAGAGGGGGTGGTTTCAAACCACCAACGCCACGAAAGGCCTCCCTTGTTCTCCGATGAATCTCACCCCAACGGGATCGATTCACCTTCCACTATATCGGCAACCTTCGAGGTGGAAGCCGGCACCTTTACAAGTTTGGGGCACACATCCACAACTTAATCGGAGGCTCCCAAATACAAGCAAGCTGTCAAAGCAATCAAAGACAAGCTTGTAAGAACCAAAATAAGAACTAGGGTTTCCAAGAAAACACTAGAACAAAGGGGCCCTCAATGAAATGAGGGGTAAATGAAGATCTCTTTTGGTGAAGTAGTAGACCGGGGCCTCCTCCTTCGATTCCCCAAAGATCAAGGACTTTGGGTGGTGGAATGAGGAGATCTTGAAGATTGAGTGGCTCCAGTGGTGGTCTTGACTTTAATGTGGCTAAGCATCTTGTCCCAAGGTAGGTGGAGGGGTATTTATACCCCTCCATGCAATCTGGCCGTTGGAGCCTTTACTGCAGCGGTAGTACCGGAAGTTCAAGCGGTACTACCGGAGAACTCCGGTACTACCGGACCTGGTACCGGACGACCCTCTTCAAACTTCATACAGCCCTGCCCACAGCGGTACTACTATTGATGCTACCGTAAAGCGGTAGTACCGCAAATGGCAACCGGTACTACCGGACGTGTAGTGGAATCAGCAGCTTTAGACGAAAAAACTCTCTGTCACGCCAGGTAGTAAAATGCGGTACTACCGCTTTTTACTACCTAGGCAGACAGAAGCTTTTTGCCAACGTACAAAAGTCTCTGCCCCGAGCGGTACTAAAATGCGGTACTACCGCATTTTAGTACCGGAGCAGGCAGAAGCTTTTGACAAGTGGTCAAAAAACTACTGTCGCGCTAGGTACTAAAATTCGGTACTACCGCTTTTTAGTACCTAGCCCGGCAGAGACTTTTTGACAGTTAGTCAAAACCTTATGTCGCATCCGGTAGCAAAAAGCGGTACTGCGCCAGGCAGACAGTTTTTGAACATTGCAAATCATTTTCAATTCACCTGCAATACACTTGGCAAATAATTAGTCCGATATGTGTGTTGTTATAAAACACCAAAATCACTAGGGATAAGAAATGCTCTTTCAATCTCCCCCTTTTTGGTGTTTGATGACAACACACATTTTGCAGGGAAATCTAGTGATGACAAGGTATAGATGGGGATCCCCCTAGATATGTAGAAACAAGCCTCATACACTCAAACAAGTTACCTGGGAGTAGAAGTCGCACATGGAGCACATACCTTTGCTAAATAACATGTGATGACCAATATTGATTAGGAATGGGGAAGGTCGTCACATAGGATGGATCCAAATGAGAATAGCCATATTACACACAAGATGGATCCATACGATAACCACATAGTCTCACCATACATAGCACAAATAGTTAGTTCACACATAGTAAGTCACACATAATAAGAGGCAAGCAAATAAAGTTCACAAGCGAATAAAAATCAATGGAAAGAACGAGCTTGTGACTTTTCCCTCGCAAATCCCGCGTACCTAATGTGCAACTTCTCCCCCTTTGGCATCAAGATGCCAAAAAGGGACAAGAGCAACACTAACGTCCCGGAGATCACTCGTCATCATCATCAACCCAGTCTTCCCATGCATCATCATGAGGTGGCGGGGCACGGAAGGAGGAGGTGGCATCATCTTCCCAGTGGCTATGCTTGGAGATCCATTGGTATTCTGGGGTAATGTTGTTCTCGGAGCCCTTGGAGACGGTCAAGCCTTGAGCCTCCATCATTTCCTTCTGACGAACAACAGATTTCTTGGCATAGACATGGGCCTCGTACATGCGTTTCTGATTGTCCACTTGGAAGCAGAATATCTTCTTGAGTTTGGCCTCAAACCTCTTGGCCCAAGATGGATAAGCCGACTGGCAACGTGAGACCACAAAGGCAGCATCCTGATGTGCATCAGCAGCATCACCGGATTCCTCCACAACAGGGTTCCCATCCTCATCAACAATCTGACCATCGGCATTGCGTGGTTTGAGATGGGTCTTGATCAACAGATTCTTGTGGCGGTGAGTGATAAGACGAAGAGAAGGCAAGTCACGGGCAATATCACAGGGCACTTGCTAATGATGAGAGCCATGATGTACGGAGCAAAAGGAGGCACCCTCCTTTGAAAAGTGGCACATACCATTTCATTCCAAATAACATCCATCACATCCATGGGAAGTCCAGAGTCACGGTGGTGGAAGGTGGCAAGCATAATATCCACCATGAAGGCATGTATCTCATCAACATTCCCAGCACGGGGGGCGACGGTCTCACGGAAGATGCGATGCAAGATGTCATATGTAGGTAAAAGTCCTTTGATCTTTCCAGGGATACCGCGCCCCTGGATGTACAGTGGTGCAAGAGCATCTTTCTTCTTGGGGCGATCATTGTCATGGCACCGAAAACCAACGGGAGTGTCTTTGCCACGGTCTTCGTACCCGAGAATGGCTGCGAACTCAGCCAACGTTGCTTGCTTGACAACACCCTCGGTCATCCAGGTGAGAGTCCGAGTCTGATTCTTGGCAAAGTGAACGGTTGCATAGAACTGAGCGATGAGCATTGGATCATAGTTGCACCAGAACTCCATAATGGGAAGCAAGCCAATGTTGGTGGAAATGTCAAGGGCCTCACCAAAGCAGTTCAGGTTCTTCCTCACATGATTCATCTCGATCCATTTTGAGGAACCACAATTTTGTCATCTTTCATGAGGATCTCATGGAACACCCGCTCCTGGAAATCCGTAAAGAAGAGGCTACCTTCCCGAAGATGAGAGCGAGATGTCCCATATGGACTGACAACCCGCAGGTCATGGAATTCTGTCTCAGACAAATCAGACAGCAGCTTTGGCCCAGATGGCCCGGAACTATGGCTCTTGCGAGGACCGGAGGGAGGAGGAGGTGGGGGATCCCTACTATGACCAGCACTTTGCTTGACCCCCCCACCCCGACGACCACGTGTTGTTTGCAATTTCAGACAGGCACCAGGTTGAGGCATGACCTCCTCTTCTGACTCAGTCTCTGATTCTGACTCATAGTCCTCGATCTCATAGTGAGCTTTGGAGCGTTTGCACGATCCCCGAGAACCCCTGCACCTATGAAAGAACGAGGGATATAGCATAGGGGTAAGGGCACAAGAACCTGAGACAAACAGAGGATGGAACTCGTGGTGTTTTTAAAAAAATTTGCTGCCAGTATAGGGCAGTAGTACCGGATCTGCACTGGCGGTAGTACCGCCAAGCGGTAGTACCGGAAAAAGATTCCCGGTACTACCGGCCTGCGACCACAGTGCAGATCTGAACTAGAAATCCATGTACGGGCAGTAAATTTGTTGTAAAACACGATTTCCATCGGATAAAGTGGTAGATCTGGAAAATAGCACACGATACAACCTCAAGAATACGTGTTTTAACCAAGAATCAAAGTTACCCTAGATTCAATGGAGAAAACAAGTGAGAAGATGAGGAGGGCGATAGTACCGGTGTCCATGGCGGTGGAGAAGAAGGAGGAGCCCGCGGGGAGGCCGGATCCGGTGTGGATCCGGGAGAAGGAGAGAAGGGTGGGGCTCCTGCAACGTCCTCTTGCTCCTGCGGTGGCGCTGGTGAGGAGTGGAGACGAGGGATGAATGAGGCACTGAGGGGTGCCTCTCCCACGTTTCCAATCTTAACCGACACGCACAAGCGGTAGTACCGGAGCCAAGGGCGGTAGTACCGCACCTGGGAAGTTTCCAGACAGGACCCTGAAAACTGAACCAGACGCGGTAGTACCGCTAGCAATTGCCGGTAGTACCATTTGGCGGTAGTACCGCTTATGAGACCCGGTAGTACCGTAACCATCAGGACAGAGTGCCAAGATACATAAGATGGAAGGTTCTTGTGCAGAGTAGATAAGTTTTTTTGGGGAATAAGAAGGGTATGGGTTTAGAGAGTCACACTGATATGGGCCAATGCACTCAAAAATTACGAGAAACATATGGAGAGCCAAATGTGAGTGCACGACCGAAAGAGCAAAAACCAACAAGAGGGTGACAAACATGAGTAAGGACCAATTCAAAAATGACAAACACGAGTAAGCACATCAACCTCTCTATTGAGAGGGGGCGGTGGCCTAGACCACCATGTTTGAGTATACTCGGCTTGGCACCACGAAGATATATCTTGGGTCCATTACCGAAACTCATCATTAAGCTCATATATCACAAAATGATATTAAGAGGAATGATTTTGTTTTACTTTGCGCATAATGGGGGGAGGGATGGTCCAATCAATTAGGACCGCACTCCCCCTATGTCCATGCCTACACCTAAACCAAATATGGGCCGAGAATTAGGTGAGAGTGCAAGATAATCAAGTCAAGCTCCTTGAATCTACGATATTTAGTTCATTCCTCAAGTAGCAAAATCTTGCTTCATCAAGTGGCTTCGTGAAGATGTCGGCAAGTTGATCTTTGGTTGATACATATGATAGATCAATATCACCTCGAGCAACATGATCTCTAATGAAGTGATGTAGAATCTCAATATGTTTGTCCTTGTGTGATCCACCGGGTTGTAAGCAATCTTGATGGCACTTTCATTGTCACATAGAAGAGGCACTTTGTCACAATGGACACCGTATTCCTTTAAAGTTTGCCTCATCCATAGCAATTGAGTGCAAGCACTAGCAGCAGCAACATACTCGGCTTCGGCGGTGGAGAGAGATATACAATTTTGCTTCTTAGAAGACCAATATACCAAGGACCTACCAAGTAATTGGCAATCCCCGGATGTTGACTTTCTATCATCCTTGTCCCCCGCCCAATCCGAATCCGTGTATCCACAAAGAGCAAATGTTGAGCCTCGAGGATACCAAAGACCATAAAATGGGGTATGAACTAAATATCGAAAGATTCTCTTGACCGCCATTAAATGGCTTTCCTTAGGAGCCGCTTGATATCTTGCACACACACCTACACTCAACACAATATCGGGTCTAGATGCACAAAGGTAAAGCAAAGAACCAATCATAGACCGGTATACCTTTTGATCCACATCTTTACCATTTGGATTTTGTTCTAGATGAGTCTTTGTAGCCATGGGAGTAGGAGCTCCATTTAAATCTTGCATATTGAATCTCTTGAGCATATCTTGAGTATACTTGGCTTGATTGAAGAATGTCCCTCCTCTAACTTGCTTGATCTCAAAGCCAAGAAATACTCTCAACTCTCCCATCAAAGACATCCGGAACCTACTAGTCATAAGCTTTGAGAATTCATCATTAAAAGCTTTGTTAGATGATCCAAAGATAATATCATCAACATATATTTGGCATACAAAAAGCTCCCCGTTAACCCTCTTAGTAAAAAGAGTGGGATCGATTTTCCCAACCTCAAAACCACGGTCAAACAATAACTCTCTAAGGTGCTCATACCACGTGCGTGGGGCTTGCTTGAGCCCATAGAGCGCCTTATCAAGTTTGTAGACATGGTTTGGGAAGTTGGGGTCCTCAAATCCTGGGGGTTGCTTAACATATACCAATTCATTTAATGGACCATAAAGAAATGCACTTTCTACATCCATTTGTTGCAACTTAAAGTTATGATGTGCCGCATAAGCAAGAAGAATACGAATGGACTCAAGACGAGCCACGGGTGCATATGTATCTCCATAGTCAATGCCTTCAATTTGAGAGAACCCTTGTGCAACAAATCTAGCCTTGTTCCTTACTATGATTCCATGCTCATCTTGCTTGTTCTTGAATATCCACTTTGTTCCAATAACATTGCGGCAATCCTTTGGCTTCTCTACTAACTTCCACACTTTGTTTCTCTCAAAGTTGTTGAGTTCTTTGTGCATAGCTTCTAACCAATCCGGATCTTCAAGAGCTTCCCACACTTTCTTTGGTTCAATCATGGAGATGTGTGCTTGGTGTTCACTGAACCTCTTCAATTGTGCTCTTGTGGAGATACCTTTCCTTAGATCACCAACTACATTTTGGAGGGAGTGGTCTCGTAACTCCAACATTCTTTCCTTTCTAGCTTCGCGACGAGCGTGGATCTCCGTATTGTTTCTTGGAGGACCCTCTTCATCATTTTGATACTCGTCTTGACCATCATCTTGACCTTGATCATCATTGGAATCATCCTCTATAATTGGAGGCAAATATTGACCTTGGTCTTGATCAAGAGCTCTTCTAGCATCAATTCGAGCTTGTCTCAAAACAGTTTGTATGGATCTTCCTTGACAAATTGACTTGGCACCACTTGACAACCCGTTGAATGGACCAAGCTCCCCTTGACTAGAGTTGACACTTTGATCATCATGTTGAGGGTCCACATCTTGTCTTTGGCTTGGGTTAATGTCCTCTTCGGTGGATGGAGCATGTTGAGGTTGTGAAGATGAGGGCTCCACTTGAGTGGGGCATAGTTCTTCTCGATCCGCCATAAGGGGTTACTCAACGGGGCGAATATATCCCACACCCATTCTTCCTATGGCATCCTGAGGCATTTCATCATCTGCATCACAAGCATCAACACGCCCCCCTTGGGGACCATCATATTCTTCGAAGGTCACACTACAAGATTCTATGACGGCTCCGGAGAGCTTATCATAGATTCTATAAGTGTGAGATTCGAGACCATAGCCAACAAAAATACCCTCTAATGATTTAGACTCAAATTTAGACAAACGAACACCTTTGATGAGATAGAAACACTTACAACCGAACACCCAGAAATAAGATATGTTGGGCTTGTTACCGACAAGTATCTCATATGGAGTCTTGTTGATTTTCTTGCGGAGGTAGAATCGGTTTGAAGCATGGCAAGCAGTGGAGATGGCTTCGGCCCAAAAGTTGTATGGAGATTTAAACTCCACCAACATGGTCCTAGCCATCTCAATAAGAGTCCGGTTCTTCCTTTCGGCCACACCATTTTGTTGAGGGGTGTATGCAGCGGAATATTGATGTTTAATCCCCTCATCACTAAGGAAATCATTCAAGGTGTAGTTCTTGAACTCGGTGCCGTTGTCACTTCTTATAATCAAAACGGGAACATTGTATTGCCGTTGAAACAAGTTGATGAAGTCGATAAAAGTCTTTTGAGTCTCACTCTTCAACTTGAAGAAATAAACCCAAGAGTATCTTGAAAAGTCGTCAACAATCACCAAACAATATTTATTCCCACCAAGACTTGCATGAGATGGAGGACCAAATAGATCCACATGGAGGAGTTCCAAGATCTTGTTAGACTTGATTTGGTTCTTGGGCTTGTGAGGAGCGTCATGCATCTTCCCTAGAACACATGCCCTGCAAACACGATCTTTGGCAAAGGAAACATTTTCTTTTAGTCCAACTATATGGCCCTCTTTATGGAGACTTTGAAAAGTTCTAATATTGACATGGGCTAGTCGGCGATGCCATAGCCAACCCACATCGGCCTTTCCAAATAAGCACATCGGACCTGTAGTGGTTTGCTTCAAAAAGTCCACCACATACAAGTCATGTTCGACGTACCCAACGAAGGCGACCTTGAGAGACTTGCTCCACAATAGGACCACAATATCTACATCAATGAAGACGTCAAAGCCCATCTTACCAAGAGCAAGGACAGAAAGTAAATTGTATCCAAGGGTCTCAACAAGCATGACGTTCACGAGTGTAATGTCGTGAGCAACCACAACCTTGCCGAAACCCATTACCTTAGACTTTGATTTGTCGGCATATGTCACGGTAATTTGATCATCATTAGGCTTTAACTCCTTGACAATAGACGAGCTTCGGGTCATATGACTTGCGCAACCACTATCAAGCACCCACTTTGACCCTCCGGAAGCATAAGTCTACAAGAGATCAAGCTAATTTTTAGGTACCCATTTTTCAATGGGTCCTCTTTTGTTAGCAACAAGGGTCTTGGGAACCCAAATAGACCAAGCAATATAACCATCATAAGGGCCAACATATTGTGCATACACATCACCATAGTAATCACGCATTAGAACATAGTGAGGGTTAGCACTTCCCGCAAAGTCATCATGAGACATAGTTTTACCACTTGTGGTCTTACTGTCCACAATGGTCTTGTTGGTCTCTTGTGCGGGCTTGGCCTTCTTCTTCTTATTGTTCTTCTTCTTGGTTTTGGAAACAAAACCAATGCCCCCTTTGTCACCACTACGCCTTTGCTTGCTCAAAAGATCATCAATGGACTTGTTGCCTTGTGGAAATGTGGCCTTAGCAAGCTCCCCCTTCAACCTAGCATTCTCTTCAAGAATAGTTGTGCTACTAGATGGTATGAAGTTACTAGGTGAAGGAATATTGGCCAATTGAGTTTGAAGCGTTTCATGGGACTTTGTGAGTGACAAGAGTTCACTCTCCAAGGCCTTGTGAGCCTTGTTAAGCAAGCTAAAATCCTCGGCAAGTTTTTCATGAACCACACCAAACTCAATCTTGTCCTTTTTAGCCCTTTTGTATTTATCAATAGCATGATCATGCTCTTTGATGAGTTTGTTAACAATAGTGTCGTTGGCCTCATCAAGCCCTTAAAGTTTTAGTTCAAGTGACAACCTAGTTTCTTGTTCTTCCTCTAGAGCATTGTTTAAAGCCTCTAGCTCAATCATATGTTCATGCCCAAGTTTACATCTTACATCTAGAAGCTCTTGAGTATGTGAGAGTTGATCTAAGATGTTCCCAAAATGTAACTTAGCATCTCCTTCTAGGTTAGTCATGAACTCATCAAAGGCAATTAATTCCTTTTTAACATCAAGAGACATTTCATCATCAATTTCATCATTATCTAAGTGAGTAGAGCGGGATGATGAGGATACCTCCGTTCCTCTTGCCATAAGGCAAGTGACGTTCTTGGTGGAAGAGTTCTCATTTGGAGAATCGAAGAGTGATAATGTCGGAGTAGAGGTGGTGGCTAGTGCAGCCACACCATGAGAAGTTTCTTCTTCCTCATCTTCATCATCTTCATTGTCGGAGGAGTATTCTTCATGAGTGATCAAGACAATTTCTCCCGACTTCTTGTTGACGGGATTCTTTTTGATGAAAGGTTTCTTGTAAGGTGCCTTGAGCATCTTCCTCAACACAATCTTACCACCATGATCTTCTCTCTTCTCATAGGGGCAGCTTGCCACAAAGTGATAGCGGTCACCACACTTGAAGCAAGTTCTCAACTAGTGGTATTCTCTCTTTTCCCATTTGGATTGCTTCTTCATTGCATTTCCATCTTGGCCTTGGCGGGGTTCTTCCAAAAGTTCTTTGCATAGAAAGCCATATATTGACCATGAGCAATCTTGACTTCATCGGAATGGTCCATGGAGAGTCCTTCATCACTATCATCTTCATCCCCAAGGTCCACAACTTTGGCATTCAAAGCAACATTGACCACATTGCTCATACCAAGGGCACGAGCACAGGCATCTTTGGCATTCTTGGCGGCAACCTTGAAAGAGGCCATATCTTGCATAACTTCATTTGAGGTCATGAGATGGTAGTTGTGTCTTCCTTGTAGGCTCTTCAAGTCGGTGGGATCAAAAGGCATGAGTGCACTCACATATTTCCTTTTTATCCATGCATCATCCACATGTGAGGCACCCACATTTCTAAAAGCGGTGGCAGTGGTCTTGAGCCTTCGATACATGTCTTCGTGATCTTCACCTTCTTTCATGTAGAAACCTTCGGCTTCATTGCTTAGAGCATCATATCGGTTCCTCCTCATACTCTCATTTCCAACAAACAACACAGTGAGAGCATCCCAAGCTTCCTTGGCAATGCTAAAGTGCTCAATGTGTGGATAGTTCTTTGTCCCCAAACCTTGTTGAATCATATGCAAAGCAGTGGCATTGAGTTGACTATTGACAACCTCTCTTCTTGTCATGTTGTTTGGATCCCCAATAAAGAGTCCATGCTCGATGATGTTCCATAGTTCAATGCAAGAGCTGCGCACATGAATTCTTATTAGTGATTGCCATTGAGCAAAAGTAGCCGACTCTTCAAGCTTAGGTGGGTCACCCCTATTGTACACATGAGGGTGTGGGATGGGAGGATCGGGAGAGTACCAAGAATCATGGTGCTCACCCTTTCCCCCATCAAGTTGTGTGGAGGAATTAGCGTTGTCTGGTTTACCCCCCACCATCATACCCTCGGGGGATACTGACGTATTCCCCTTAGGTAAAATGGATGGTTGATCCTCTTGAGGAGATGGGGGTGATGAGCCTTCTTTGTCTTTAAGAAGTTGCTCTAGCATCTTCTTGACTTCATTGACCAAGGAAGAGCTCAATCTTGTTTCCAAGTTTTTGAGATCTTCCATGGTCACCGTGGTGGGCTCACCATCACCATCCCCTTCGCGGCTACCCATATTATCTTAGGCGGTAAAGCCCAAATAAAGAGCCGAGGCTTTGGTACCAATTGAAAGGATCGTATGGGCACCTAGAGGGAGGGGGGTAAATAGGTGCTACTTCAAATTTTCTTCCTTTTCAAATTAAGGTTTGACAATAAGGTAAATTCTCTAGATAATGCAACTAAGGTGAATTTACCTATATGACAATTATGCAAGAGCTACCACTACACAAAGTAGGAACAAGTAAGTAAAGTGCGGTAAAGGATAGAAGTAACCGTAGTGGTGGACGCGGAGACACAAGGATTTGTTTCCCGTAGTTCCTTCCTTTTGAGGGGAAGTACATCTACGTTTGGAGAGGGGGTGGTTTCAAACCACCAACGCCACGAAAGGCCTCCCTTGTTCTCCGATGAATCTCACCCCAACGGGATCGATTCACCTTCCACTATATCGGCAACCTTCGAGGTGGAAGCCATCACCTTTACAAGTTTGGGGCACACATCCACAACTTAATCGGAGGCTCCCAAATACAAGCAAGCTGTCAAAGCAATCAAAGACAAGCTTGTAAGAACCAAAATAAGAACTAGGGTTTCCAAGAAAACACTAGAACAAAGGGGCCCTCAATAAAATAAGGGGGAAATGAAGATCTCTTTTGGTGAAGTAGTAGATCGGGGCCCCCTCCTTCGATTCCCCAAAGATCAAGGACTTTGGGTGGTGGAATGAGGAGATCTTGAAGATTGGGTGGCTCCAATGGTGGTCTTGACTTTAATGTGGCAGAGCATCTTGTCCCAAGGTAGGTGGAGGGGTATTTATACCCCTCCACGAAATCTGGCCGTTGGAGCCTTTACTGCAGCGGTAGTACCGGAAGTTCAAGCGGTACTACCGGACCTGGTACCGGACGACCCTCTTCAAACTTCATACAACCCTGCCCACAGCGGTACTACTATTGATGCTACCGTAAAGCGGTAGTACCGCAAATGGCAACCGGTACTACCGGACGTGCAGTGGAATCAGCAGATTTAGACGAAAAAACTCTCTGTCACGCCAGGTAGTAAAATGCGGTACTACCGCTTTTTACTACCTAGGCAGACAGAAGCTTTTTGCCAACGTACAAAAGTCTCTGCCCCGAGCGGTACTAAAATGCGGTACTACCGCATTTTAGTACTGGAGCAGGCAGAAGCTTTTGACAAGTGGTCAAAAATCTACTGTCGCGCTAGGTACTAAAATGCGGCTTTTTAGTACCTAGCCCGATAGAGGCTTTTTGACAGTTAGTCAAAACCTTCTGTTGCATCCGGTAGCAAAAAGTGGTACTGCGCCAGGCAGACAGTTTTTGAACATTGGAAATCATTTTCAATTCACCTGCGATACACTTGGCAAATAATTAGTCTGATATGTGTGTTGTTATAAAACACCAAAATCACTAGGGATAAGAAATGCTCTTTCACACATGTTTAGAGTTCTTTGATCCCAGCTTTTAATGCTTGCAAATGGTTGGATCTTTATTGTGAGGGTGCATGTCACCTCAAAAATTATTATTTTATCACTTACCTACTCGAGGACGAGCATGAGCTAAGCTTGGGGATGCTGATACGTTGGAAACATATCTATAATTTTTGATGCTCCATGCTTGTTTAGTATCTACTTTGCTTTACTTGTCCACACTTTGAGGTGCTTTTTACATGTTTTCTGGTACTAACCTATTAACAAGTTGCAACAGTGCCAGATGCCTATTTTCTGTTGTTTTGGGTTTCAAAAAAGTTAGTAAAGAAATATTCTCGGAATTGGACGGGACAAACGTCAAAGTCAATTACTTTCTGTGGGGAACAAGAAGTCCAGAGGAGAGCCGAAGGGCCCGGCCAGGGGGGCCAGACCCACGCCAGGCATGGGGGCAGGTGGGCCTGCGCCTGGCTAGGGATTGGTGGCCCTGGTCGCCTCCCGGTCTCGCCCCTTCTCCTATAAGAAGCCCCCAATGCAGAAACCCTGATTACCCGATCAGAAATCCACAAAACCGTCTGTAGCCACCGCCACCATCGTCCCTAGATCGGAGGGGATCTGAAGTTCTTCCTGGCACCCTGCCGGAGGGGAGATCATCCCGGAGGCCTTCTCTCCGGTATGATTCGTGAGTAGTTCCACCTTGGACTATGGTTCCATGTAGTAGCTAGATGGTTGTATCTCCTCCTTTGTGCTTTCATGTATAGATCTTGTGAGCTCCGTTCATGATCAAGATCTAATCTATTTATAACCATGCATGTTGTGTTTGCGGGGATTCGATGGATATTGAGATTATTATGTTGGTTTGATTAATGGTTTTATCTTTATGATTCTATCATGTCTGTGTTGTTTGTGATCTTGCATGCTCTCTGTTGTTAGTAGCTATCTTGGCCAAGTAGTTGCTAGTGACTCCAAGAGGGAGTATTTATGCTCGATAGGTGGTTCAGGCCTCTAGTTTCCAAGGGAAGTGACAATAATCTCTTCGGTTGTAGATGTGTTGTTGCTACTAGGAAGAAAACAACGGTCTCTTGTTCATGGAACATGTGGACTGTTTACCTTACACACTTTGCTTAAAGCAGTTGTCTGTTGCTTGCAACTTAATACTAGAGGGGGTTCGGATGATAACCTGAAGGTGGACTTCTAGTCATAGATGTAGTTGGATGACGGTCTATGTATAGTGTTGTATTGCCCAATCAATCTCATAGGATCTTTCTGACTAGTAATTGCATTGTTATGCCTTGCTCAGTTCCTGTCAATTTCCTCGCTGTAATTTGTTTACCCTTCATGCCATGTTGTTTATCTAAGGAGAGCACCTCTAGTGAACTATGGACCCCGGTCCAATCTTTACCATCGATACATCTTCCACTGTTACTTGTTTACTTACTGCAAACCATTACCTTCCACACCATAGGTTTAATCCTTTTTTTACATCAAACCAGTGAGCTTGATAACCTCACTGATTCGTTGGGGCAAAGTCTTGAGTTTGTGTTGTGCAGGTCTCCACGTTGCCAGCTACACCTTTGAGACATTTCCTTCCTCCTTCAGGTTCGATAACCTCGGTCTCTATTGAGGGAAACTTGCTACTGTGCTCTTCACACCTTGCTCTTGGGGTTCCAACGAAGTGTCCCACGTCAAACACTGGGTGCACGCATCAAAGAACTACTCCCTCCTCATCATGGGAATCAGCAACGGTGATGGAGATGGTGGTGGAGATCGATGGAGTTGGCTCCGGGGGCACTTCCCCGTCCCGGCAGGGTGCCGGAATAGAGACTTTCTGTCCCCCGAATCTCCCCTTCGGTGGCGGCGGCGCTACGGAGGTTTTCGTGGATTTCTTCTGGATGGCCTAGGGTTTTTGGATCGGAGGTTTCTTATAGGCGGAAGAATCAAGGTCGGTGGGGGTCCAGGGGGCCCACACCCCCTGTGGGCGCCTCCAGGGCTTGCCCGCACCTAGGGGGTGCGGCCATCGTGTGGCCCCCTCCGGCTCTGCTTCGTGGTTCCGTGTTGCTCCGGAAAAAATAATGACTATGGCTTTTTTCCCGTCCAATTCCGAGAATAATGATTTTCTGTCTTTCTGAAACCAAAAATAGAAGAAAACATGCAACTGGCACTGTGGCAACTTGTTAATAGGTTAGTTCCAGAAAAGATATAAAAACACCTCAAAGTATAGACAAAGCAAAGCAAAGTAGATACAAAACAAGCATGGAGCATCAAAAATTATAGATACGTTTCCGATGTATCAGATTTTATCACTTAACACACCACATGTTGGAGTCTTTTTTATCACAAAACCACAACCTTAGTATTTTTTTCACAAAACACCAACTTTTGTGGTAATGTTTTTTCACAAAACACAGAATATGTTATTAGATCGTTTGATAACCAATTAGTGCGCTTGATAACTTTTATTTAGCTTTGACCGAGGTATAAATGTAGTTCCTTTCTAAACTTTATAGTTTTAGATTGCTCGCTGCATATTTCGTTATCGGATTTTGTAATTTCATGAAAAAGAGTAGGAGGAGAAGTTTTATTTTTGTTTCAGGCTGTTATTTCATTTTGCTTGAATTGAAAATGTACTGGACATATTAATAACTATTTTTTATATTTGTTTAGATTGGAGGATTATGGGAGGTTTCTTGTTCATGGGAGAGAGATGATGTTCAATGTGACTAGATCGGCAGGTCGAATCATTTGACATTTTGGATACTAAACACTAGTCCGGTTGAAAATTATCAACACTAGTCTGTTTAAAATTTGTTAGATCGTACAATTTGTCAAATCATGGTTAATCTTTCAGAAAATATATTGTCTTGTTAAAAAGTATGAGAGATGTGGTTCATTTTTTGGTTAAAAATTGTACTTCCTCCGGCCCATATTAATTGACTCAAATTTATCTAAATCTGAATGAATCTAGACACTATTTAGTATATATAGGTTCATCCAAATTTTAATAAATTAAAATCAATTAATATGAATCGGAGCGAGTAAGATAATTTTCATTAAACAACCGATCTGTACAGTCCGCATCTTGTCACGGTGGTGTTCTGGCAGGTAGGCCCATCACACTAATCAGTTATCAAACAGTTTAATAACCTATTCCGTGTTTTGTGTAAAGGATTACCACGAAAGTTGGTGTTTTTGTGAAATAAAATACTTCCTCTGTTTTAAAATAAATGTCTCAATTTTTTCAAAATTTAAATAAATCTAGACGCTATTTAGTATATAGATTTATCTAAATTTTAAAAAACTTAATACATCTATTCTTGGACGGAGCGAGTATAAAAGTTGTGGTTTTGTGATAAAAAAAAACCAAGTGATAAAATCTCCTCCTCTGCCGGTACAGCGGCGGTTCGCCGGGCCCGCCCACTCCGCCTCCATCTTCTTCCCCCTCGCAAGCTTCTCCAATGGCCAGACCGGCCCGTGCCGGCGCCGATCCGGGCATTCCTCCAAAGGAGGCGCCAACAAGAGCCCCGGAGGAATCGATCGAGGCGGCGCAGCCGCAGCGCCTCCAGCGGGTCCGCGCGAACCTCCGCCTCCCTGGCCGGCCCTTCGCGGCCCCGTCCGCCGACTACAACGCCGGCCTCCGCGCCCTCCGCCTCCTCGACTTTGTCCGCCTCGACCTCCCCTCCTCCAGCGTCCCGCGCCCCGACCTCGTCGCAGAGCTCATCGCCAACTACTCCAGCAGTCGCGGGTGGAGCTCCGTCCGTGGCAAGCAAATCGAGGTCTCCCTCCAATCATTCGCCAGGGCGCTCAGCCTACCTCCCTACGGCAGTACCCCGGCTGGCAGCGTCACGGACACCTCCGCCGTTAGAGAGTTCACCAAGGTTTACATCGGAGCGCCGGCGGAGGCTTCCACCGACATGAAGCGCAAGCTGCCCAGCACCTTCTTCGTGAAGAATGTGAAGCGTGGGCCAGAATACACAACGGAGCTGGTTTGGGAGCTAGTGAAGCAGGAGATGGAACACCTGGCTGAGAGCGAGAGTACCGACTGGGTGAGCTACTATGGTGCGTTCCTACATAGGCTCATCTGGGTGGAGATTCCGGAACTCTTCCAGCCGCCGCCGGAGCTGTCCATGTCAGTTGCTCCGGCGGCATTGTCCGTCGCAAAGGAACAAGGGAACAATCCAGCAACAATCCATGAGAACCAAAAGCGTTGCTCTGAGTCCCCTGACATCGGTATATCCGGCAGAAGAGAAGCGAGCTCCAAGCAGATCGACATGGCGTCCAAAAAATTTGATTCGGCGTCCAATATCAACATTGCATCGCCTAAGATGATCGAAACCACATCCAAGCAACTTGACGCGAGAACAAAAAAGCTTAGCGAGAAAGACGGCGATGTGCAAGCAGTGGAATCCCTCGACCAAGCATTGGTTACCAAGGAAAGAGAAACCAATGACATGGATAGATCTCAAGCGAGCTCCAAGCAGATTGACATGGCATCCAAGAAGAGGAAGCAGGGGCGGTCACACAAGACGGAGCGCCGATCTGCACGCTTGGCGTCCAAAAAAGTTGATTCGGCATCCAGGTTGTGCTTAAGTAATATCGAACTTGACTTATAATGTAGTCATAGTGCCACTGGATTGGTTAAGAGGTATGCGTACTGGTTCTTAATGATCATGCAACTAGATTAATCAGCCGTGGTCCCCTTTTGATGGCTAGCTAGCCGGCTATAGTTTAGCTAGATGCTTCTATTGTACAGCCTTTGCATGTTTGGATGGTTCTACTAATCTCAGAAATACATTTAGTTTTGCTCTTTTGCCTTTGTACTTTAATTTATATCATAATTAATATGTGATGCTTGCCCTAAGAGAAGAGGAGCATCTTAGATGGAGTGGACTAGCTCAATCTTGACAATGGCGACTGCCAACTGCTCTGCTCTCCACCAACTACACCCTTGCTCTACACATGTTCGGCTGGACCATCTCCGATGTGGTCGTCGATCTTGGCCAGCTTGCTCATGCTCGTCTCCTCCTCGTTGCAGTCCGCAAAGTATTTGCCTGTTACTCCCTCCAACTAGGAGTACATAAAATTAGTTGCTGCTCCCTGAATAACCATGTACCGTCTTCATTTAGATAAAAATGAACGGTAAGAAATTCTTCACTACTTCCATCCTGTGACAGTTAGTCATTTATCTTGTTTTTCAGCTAGGCATTGCTAGGAATAAGACTTGGTAACAGCAAGGACAGAGAAGAACCTGGGGCACATTCTTCCACATCATGTAGGTGAGAAGTAGAATTGCATCTGCAAGCAAAAAGAAACAAGTTTTATAACGAGCTGCAGAGACAACATACTACTATTCCTGAAACTGGGATTTACAAAACCAACCGACTCTAGCTAAGAATCAGGCCATGTTCAAGTTAATGGTCTGTAAGGATGGCAGTGGGTACCCATTAATGGGTACCCTTTACCCTACTTAGTACAAAAAATGAACTAAGTTTTGACAAAACACCACTTTTTGAGAAAACTAGTTTATTTATTTGAACTAGGCTAAATTAGAGGGTACCCTAAAGGTTCCAAAGTTTCATATCTAATGGTCTGTGCCATCCCACTGCTCCGCGCCATCCCATAACAAAATCATTTCGACGATCTAGTCTTCTCAAAACGGTAAACGACCGGATCGTGAACATGCTCACAGCACAGTTTATTTGCTGACTGAAACAACTGACTGAAGCACCTAACAGCTAGCAGTGCAGCAGAGTTAGCCGATGAACCTGAATTTTGCAGCAGCAGTAACAAGGATTGCATTGACATCTTCCACCAAGGGGAAAATGACGCAGCTAAGGTAAGCCATGTTCATTCATCTGTTCTTCTTTTTTGAACTTCATGCCCAGCTTTTACCATGTGCTGTTTGTCCATGTCAGCAATGATCAGATGAGCATCGCTGCATCCACCACTAGCCATCTTTGTCCAATTGATTTTTCTTGAGCGTTCATGTCCAGAACAAAATGTTCAGAACAAGCAGCAGTCATCTTTGTCCATGTACAATAGACAGACCGTGGCCTCCTCGAAGAACAACTATTTGTACTGTTACTCTGGAGCAATATAAATTGCTAACTGAAACTTCTCCAAATCCAGCACTAGCATAGAGTGAACCACAAGACTCCGATGCAGCAGATGAGACACTCAACATATAGGGAGTATTCTTCCAACCACAGGAAACAAAGAGACACCAGGAAGCTGCCGTAGAGATGTGCAGCCTGGAGAAGCTGAGTACCCTGGAGATGAACATAAATGGACTGGACATGTCAATTAGTCGAGTCATGCCTTCAGGAAAGGGGTGGTCGACGGCAACTGGAGCAACCGTTCATGACAGATAGATATGGCCAACTGCGTCGAGGCCACGGAGCACGACGCCGGAGAGATGCGGCAGATCGATCAATCAACGTCGATAAAAAACAACAGTAATTGTGCATTGATGCAGTGCACGTCTGATGTGTGGACTAAATCAAGCAGAGTTTTGTGTCCATGGCGAAGTGGGATGCATATATTGATCCCTAATCCAGAACTGTTTCTGAAGTATTTGGTTGCTGTTGTTGTATGAGTGCGTGACGTGCAGTGCTGCAACACAGAATTTGCCTCTCAGGCAGTGAACTCAACTTGCAAGAATTCATGCAGTCTAACTACTACTAGATGCAGCTATATGATCTATAAATTTACTACCGGGTTCATCAGCACTTCTTTTTCTTGCCCCTGCTATATGATCTATAAATTTACTGCTGCTTTTTCATCAATTTACCAGAGCACATACAGAGGCCGGTGTCAGCGCCTTACTGAGCCCAGCACCACTGCACCACAAGTGCATTTTGGATTATCTAACATAGCAGTTCATGTGGAGTACACACAGCTTATCGCATCAAGGAAACCATGTTTTACTGTTACATCAGAGCTACACATAGCTAACTGAAATCGGTTTTGGGATTGCGAACAAGAAGGCACTTCTCCAGATGCCATAAGGGCATCCACTATGTTGGCAATAAGGCTATCCATAAGCAAAAAGTAGTCAATAAGGAGTTCTACATACATAGTGGAGGCTATCAATAAGCTATCCATAAGGGCATCCACTATGTTGGCAATAAGGCTATCCATAAGCAAAAAGTAGTCAATAAGGAGTTCTACATACATAGTGGAGGCTATCAATAAGCTATCCATAAGCTCAAAACCTTAAGGGTGACCTACAAGCTTGTGGGTTGTCCATAAGCAATAAAATATTATTTTATCTTTTCCCCTCTCTCTTGCATGTGTGCAACTTTATCTGACACGTGGGGCCAGCTTGTAGACAAGTTCAACTAGATACATTGTGATGTAATCAATAAGCTTGTGGTGTGGTATGTGGGTCCCAGCTTATAGACAAGTTTTTCCACATACATAGGTGATGAGCTCAAAACCTTAAGGGTGACCTACAAGCTTGTGGGTTGTCCATAAGCAATAAAATATTATTTTATCTTTTCCCCTCTCTCTTGCATGTGTGCAACTTTATCTGACACGTGGGGCCAGCTTGTAGACAAGTTCAACTAGATACATTGTGATGTAATCAATAAGCTTGTGGTGTGGTATGTGGGTCCCAGCTTATAGACAAGTTTTTCCACATACATAGGTGATGCCCTAATAGGACTACCTTGACGTTGCTGATCACTACTTCTCTTCCTTGACATCGCCCAGGCCACTCGTGATTTAGATACCATCCGAGAACTTCGTGAAATCTTTCTTCTTCACATTGCATTTCTTCTTCAAGGGAAACAGAACAAAGCTCAGGTTGGAGATAACTAAGTATCAGCATATTAAATGGACCACAAAACAGGTTGCTACTTCACGGATAGCGTCATGACGAGATGTGTCGTCATGTGAGAGGAGAAGTGAGCCGCTTCTCTATTCACTCATTTAGTAGTGCTAGAACAGTGGTTTAACTCCCCCTCAATTAATAATATACAACTAAATTTTAACTCACTACCATAGCCACATGCTGGCATGTACTAATAAACAAAAATAATTTCAAAATTTATATTTATTATGTACCAAAGGCCCAACACTAAAATTCTTCGAGTTCCAACAAAAAGAAGGTGTCCATGACTTTAACCCGAAGAGGACTAGACGTATAAGTGTAAGTGCCTTGTTAATACTATCTATCGAGCCTGTCGAAATCGGGCCTTACGGACTCATAGTTAGTACACATCAATTATTTGAATTGATTGTACTCATGGAATAAGTATAAGAGCTATTAATACTATTGGTACCACAACTTGCACCCGGATTGCATTTTAGTCCCACTTTTTATAAATTGAACGTCTTAGTACCACAACTTGCAAATCAGACTGAATTTTCGTCCTAGCCAGTCTACTACTGACACGTACACTAGTGGAAACGAGGCCTCCGGTTCGTAGAGGCCTCTAACAGAGGTTCCAGAACCGCTGTTGGGGGTTCGGTGTTAGAGGCCCCTCTTTAACACCGGTTCTTATACGAACCGCTGTTAAAGGGTGGCGCACGTGGGGCTGCCACAACGCTCAACACGAACCTGTGTTAAAGGTTTTCTGTCGCGGCAGGAAAACGGCCTAAATCTCTGCCTCGGCAGAGTTCTGCCGCCGCCCTGTTCTGGGCGTATTTCTGCGGCGCGGCGGGGACGGGGAGGAGGGAAGGGGGGAATCGATCGGGAGCGGTATATACACATACATCGTCGTCGGTACATACGAGTACATGAATAATTAAGCAACTATTATTATACACAAACATCGCCATTGTGTGGTATTCTCCGTAAACGTTGAAGCATCAAGTATAAGACAAACACGTTCAAGCATCTAAAGAGTTTTTGGATATCTAAAGAGTTCTTCGCCAGGCGTGACGACCTCATCAAGTATGAACCCCGCCAATTTCTCTTGAATGGCTCGTATGCGGTCAAATGGTAGGAGTTGGTCCCGCATCCGTTCGATCTGAATATATATGAAGAATGGGATCAATATATATAAGAATAAAACTCAACACAATTGATGGTAATAAAATAATGTTGTGTACTTTGTTTACTTACTCTAAGTTGTTCTAGTGCGGCTTGGCCCGTCGCACATATCGTGTTGCGAATGAACTCACAAACATAGTACCCACATAAGTTATTGTCGTGTCCCTGATGCGCACACTTTACAAGAATAGAGAGTTCAATCAAAATAATAATCAATAAAGCATGATATAATGGAATTGGAAGTAGAATCAAAGAGATACGCAGACCTAGCTAGCTAGTATTACTTACATTTTGATCTACAAATTTTAGTTCTTCTGACCATTCACCAACGGCCCTGCCCGTGAACCTTTTCCAAACCCTGTCCGGCAAAGAAAATAGATAAAGGAGTAATTAATTACTTGTTGTCATGAAAGTTGCCGATCTAGTGCGATAATATGATTGAAATTACCTCTGGAGCATCTCTCTAAAGTCTGCCCATAGCTCTTTTTCTTTTCGTAACGAGTCCATGACAAGGACTTTTCCTGAGTCAGGTTAAATGACTAGCAGAATAAAGTTGAACCTACGCACGTATAACTCATCATCAGTTACACTTAACATCGAGTAAGCCGAAACAGAATATGTACAAGAGAGGGTAACAGTACTCACGAGAAGTTGTAAGGCAATAGTATTTTCCTTTTGGTTTGTTGTCTCAGTAAAGACCTTAGCAAGTAATCTTCTGTTTGCCCGGGTTTGGTTCTTACCACTTCTTCATGAACTCTATTTGGGTCAACGAACCCAATGTCAAAAGGTCCTCCTTTCATGTCATTCCATAACTTTTTTCCTGCATAATAGTATATACATATATGGTGAGCATATATATATACATGCAATTAATGAAGTGAATGAGATGAGATAAAAATTACAGAAATAGTACTTACACACAATAAAGGCTGATGGCATATTTGTCGAGTTCCTTCTGATTGAATAGAAAAATGCAAGTCTTGAATGTTGAAGTCGATCTCGTCGTATCCGTACAAGAAAATATGATCTCTTATATGCGCCGTGATCCATTCTTCCTTTCTCGTCTTGCAGAAATCAAGGTACCACTTGTGCAATCTTTGTATCTTTGTTGGTAGATTCTTGAGCTCCTCTTTCTTGACGAGATTCTTCCCATACTTCCATGGCTGTATGGGGTTGGCATCGCATTTGGGCAAGTTGTCTCCCATGATGTTCAAGTATGCAATATAAGTCATCCCCATCTCATTGGCCTATCTTTGTAGCTCTGCCTCGTAATCATTTATGGGAGGAGCGTCCCGTGTGTCGAACACTTGGAGCGGGGCGCATGATTGGTTTTCCTACTCTCCGAGCATGGGAACTGTTTTCTGGGGTGCCGCACGACTGCTACTTTCAGTCTCCCTACGGCGCCTTGCATCCCCCTTCAAAATCTGGCGCTCGTAGTCCGACACAAGTGGGGTTTCAGGTTTCAAAATATTTTTGTAAAACTTCTTCACCACCGTCGGATCTATTTTCTCCTTTGGCTCGGCCCGTCTAGGTGCAAAGAATTTCTTGACCTCTTCTTACGAGATCCTATTGGTCTCCTCGTCGCTGCGATTCCATGGTAAAACCGGCAATGGCTTGGCAGAAGGCTGCGGGACGTAGTTTTTTGAACTCTTTGGCGTACGGTTTCCTGCGGATTTCTTTGTGGCAGTGCTAGTGATGCTCTTCGTGGCAGTGCTCTTCCGCTTACGCTGAGGAGATGGCTGAAGCGCCGGAGATGGATGACTGGCAGGAGATGGCTGGCGCGCCGGAGATGGCTGCCGCGCAGGAGATGGCTGAAGCGCCGGAGATGGCTGAAGCGGCTCAGACTGCTGACGCTGCGGAGACGGCGGGGGTGCCAGTGGCCTCCAATTTGGAAGCACGATGTGTTCCTTCTTCCAAAGAATGGTTGTTTTCACTGCAAATTTGAGTTGAGTTTCCCCTTACCTGTAGCATGGTCAAGCTGTGCTTCCTCATATTCCTTCACAACCTCATCCACCCCGACAATAGCATAGCCATCTGGAATCGGTCGGCAGTGGTAAGTTCCACCAGCTACAGGAGGTAAGGCATAGCCGACAGCCACCTTAATGGATAAGCCCATTAATCTCACATGCAGCTCAGCGTGTTCGCTCTCCATGATCTCATCCACGGGGTATCGAGGACCCGCCATTTCAAGCGTGGGCTGCACGTTCTCCGTGAAAGCCACGCTGCTTTTCCACGCAGAGTCTGGGTCACCGGCAGCTTCCAATGCAGGCTCTTCGTGCCGCTGAGATGGGCCGGTAGCTTGATGGCTTTGTTGTGCATTCACTTGCGCCTGCAGCGCCATAAGTGCATGTTCTATCTGTGTCATCCGCTCTATACGCTCTTTTTCTTTTCTGCCGCTCCATCTGTAAGAATCGCTCCACTCAGCAAACCCATCCTTCCACGTCATACCCCCTGTGCCTCGTGCATGTCCAGGGTGTTCTTTTTTACCGATGGCGCGTGTGAGCTGGTCATTCTCTCTGTCGGGATGGAAGGTCCTGGCGGCTGTTTCCTCGTATGCCGTGATGAGTTCAGTGACGGGTTTGGCAAGGAGGGTTGGAAAGATACACAATCCTATTTCTAGGTCCAACCTTGCCCCGATTCCGTAGAACCAAGTCTTTGCACGTAGGTCCCACCCATCTGTCTGGGGTGTGATCCCTCTAGCATGCAGGGCCTTCTCAGCTTCCTCCCACTTAGGCCTCTGAGATATGTAGCCACCTGACCCCGTCCTCTGGCGATATTCCTTCTTCTGGGCATTTATCGTATTGGTTTCTGACCTCTTTTTAGCTATAGCACCTTTTTTATATGCCACAAATTCGGGCCAGTGAGGTCTTATCTTCGCATAATATGCGTCTTCGAAATTTGGAGTCTCGCGAGCTTTGACAAATTTGTTCAATTTTGTCTTCGAGTTGCGGAAAGCGTCAGCCATCTTCTTTAGAGTCCACTCTTTGACCTTTTCCTTTATAACCGGTTTGTTTTCATCCTCCTCTGGCGGAAGGGTGAAATTTACCAACAACGAATTCCGAAGCGTTTCTTTGGATCTTTCATCGATAAAGGTACCGTCGCCCTTCTTTGGCTTATTCCAATATTCAATTATGATTGGGATTTGGTCCCTAACAAGAACTCCAGCCTGACGTACAAATTTGTCTGCACCCTTCTTGGGCTCCATCGGCCTGCCATCAACACGGACTGCTTCGATCGTGAGCTTTGCACGATCTTTTAACCGATGGCTCGCGCCTCGGTTGCTCTTTTTCGTAGAAGAAGATTGTTGCTGGCTGGTCGATCCAGAGGGCTAAAAGAAGAAAGAAGCGTTAATTAATACATGTAGAAGAAGATTATTGGTGGAAGTCAGCAGAGTCTTAATCAATGCATATACCTCATCGGACTTTGTAATCACTAAATTGCGTTCACCGGAGTCTTCATCTTCTCCATGACTACTTGAGCTGTCATCATGTCCCTCCAAGTTTAGATATTGTGAGGTGTCCTCATGGATAATGTTCTCCATTATTTCTTCTTGTTCAAGGTTTCTACTACGTGGATCCATAGTTTCTAAAACAATAATATTATCACACAAATATCAGTAATACATCTATTGAAATGCTCAAGCAAGGACGATGATATGACAGGTTAAAAGTATTGAAATGTAACCCTAATACATGCTCGGTCATTTCAAACCCTAATTCGGAGAAACCACGGATTCATATGAGAGGGTACATTTACTTCTTCTAATTAACTTGTCATGAAAGTTGATTAACATGGCATGGTTATTATAATGCTATATTGACAACGAGAGGTGGCGACGCTAGGGCGAGAGCGGGGCCGGGATGCGTGGGGGTGTGCGTTCGAACCAGCACGACGTGATGGGCTACCTAAAATGGGCGACTCACCCTCGACGCGTGTGTAGGCTCAGCGAGGACAGAGGAGGTCAGGGTCGACGGCATAATGGTGGCGGTGGTCGTCGGCGTGGCACAAAATATACACATGCATATACAATACACATACAATACAATATACATATATACATACACATACAAATATACATACACATATGCCACTTGTTCTACTGCATATACAATACACATACAATACAATATACATAGCCTGGAACGCGTCGGACGCCGTGGCCTCCGAGAAGAAGTACTACAACTACGCCACCAACACCTGCTCGGTGCGAGATCGATGGAGGAGGGGGCGGATAGATTTTTTTTATTTTTAGTGGTGTTCACATGGATCAATCATGGATGATAACACTTTGAAACATTAAACAATGAACAACACAAAACATGACTCATATGGATTATTCATCTCATTATCAATTTATTCCAAATTGACATTCTCATTAATAGGAGCAAGAGTAACATCAATAATATAGTAAGCATTGTCATCAAAATAAGATCCATCATTATTCTCCAAATTGGTCCCAAAAATATTTTAAGGGCATAGATTTTTTATAATTCACATTGTTGTCACAAGTAATATGGACAAGGTAAATATCATCACTATTGACATGAGAAATAGTTTCATATTCAATAAAAAAATCATCAAGCATATCATTAATAAGAACATACGGTGAGGGCGACGGCGATGAGGGCGATGGCGACGGCGATGTGGACGGAGATGGCAACGATGATGTGGACGGCGACGGTTGGACGAGGGGGGCGACGGCAAGGGCGAGGGCGCGCGACGAGGGGGGCGACGAGGGGGGCGACGAGGGCGCGCGATGAGGGGGGCCCTCGACGAGGGGGGCGACGGCGCTCTCGCGGGATGGCGACGACGAGGGCTGGACGGCGAGGGTACGTGGACGGCGATGGCTCGCGCGCGGCGAGGGGGGCGACGGCGCTCCCGCGGGATGGCGACGGCGAGGGCGGCGACGGCTCTCCTTTGCTTTTCGATCTGGCTGGGGGGAGAAGGAAGAGGAAGGCGCGAGTTATAACCCCCCCTTTAACACCGGTTTGTGGCTGAAACCGGTGTTAAAGGGGGGGATTCGTTTCGCGCCCGCACCCTCCCTTTAACACCGGTTCCAGCCACGAACCTGTGTTAAAGGGGGGGGGGCTGCGCGCGTGAAAATGAAATAAATGCACCCCCCCTTTAACACCGGTTCCTGGCGACATTTATTTCGTGCATTAAAGGGGTGGGGGCATTTTTAATTCAGAAAATAGGATAGAATTTAGAAAATTCATATCTTTTTCATTTCAACTCAGAAAAATTTGAATAATATATCATAATTTTTAGAAAAATAATATCTATCCATTCATGTAAAAACATTTTATATTTACTTTAGATGAAAAATTTCAAAATGATTAAAACACTTACATATAAATTTTGATTATTCAATTCAAACAAAAATAAAATAGACAAACCCTAAAACTTTGAACATAAGAAATATTGTGAACCTAAAAATGATTTTTGTAAAAAATCATGAGCATCGTATCATGTACCTATAGTTCATATCTGACCCACTTCCTGCCGATTCGGCAGGAATTTGTCTTTTTACCAGAGGTGGACGGAAAGGTTTAAGATCCCCCTGTTGGTACATTGTCCATATAAGGTGGTCTAGTATTTTTGTAAAATGTGGTGGTGGTTTTTTGAATTAGCCATTTGGTGGTTGCTTCACAAAACCGTCCGTTTTTTATGCTCGGAAAATGCCTTTTTGGTGCGATAAAAAGGAAAACTTTCTCTTACAACATTGTTTGCCATGCCATGATGCACATGTATGCACAATATGGCCATATTATCACAAACTATGCCTTGCTTCTAGCCATAACATTGGTCATTTGACCCGAAAGCCAAGAAACCTCGAATGAGATAGGTCATTTTGTGAAGGTTTTTTGAGACATAATCAATATACCAAGTTTGATATTTTTCTTTCTAACTATGTCACATAATATAACACCACGCGAAGGTTTCGCACTGTTTCGATTTTTTTTTATTTTTTTATCCCTGTTTTAAACTATCGTCAAACTTTGTCGAACAACGGGCATGAAGATTCTTAGTTCGGGGCCAAGCCTCGCTCAACTTGCATTGGATTTTTGATAAAATAGCATATTGTGAACCTAAAAATGATTTTTGTAAAAAATCATGAGCATCGTATCATGTACCTATAGTTCATATCTGACCCACTTCTACCGATTCGGCAGGAATTTGTCTTTTGACCCGAAAGCCAAGAAACCTCAAATGAGATAGGTCATTTTGTGAAGGAGATAGAACTGGAATTAAAATACAGAATGCAACTAATAGTAAGTTACATAAAGCACGACTGAAAATTAAGATACATAAAAGAACTGAAAATTAAGATACATGGCCAGATTAAGTAACAATCGGCCAAACTTGTTTTGAAATGTTGGAGTGATTCAGTCATGCTCCTGCCTACACCTGTAATACTCGCCACTGTAGTCGTCGTACTCGCCGCCGCCGTCATCTCTGTCATCGTCGGGGTCGCCGTAATTGAACCTTGAAGGCTGAGTACGCGTGGGCTAGACTTAAGGGTAGCGCAGACGGGGGTTAGAGTCGGCGGCAGTGTCATAGGCCATGACGCTTTGGAGAGTCCGACTGCGCCACCATAGCCGACGGCCAGCCTCGTTGAAGTTCGGAGGAGGTGGGCCGTCCTCCTCGTGCCTGGCGAGCGCCCTCTCACGCCGATCCATGAAGAAGGCTTCCCAAGTAGGGAAATAGTCGGGATGCCATCTGGGATTCCTCCGCTGCTCCGGCGTGAGCTCGAAGTAGTAGTGGTTCGTGATGGCCATCCAGCGCGCCACACCTAGAGGGGAAGGAGGAATCAGCACGCCTCCGGTGCTCAGCATCCAGCCGACGGGGACACAGTAGCCCGACGGGGACACAGTAGCCCGATGGGCAAGGGTAGTTCGAGGCGCAAAGCGCCTCCGCCTCCCTGGGGGTTAGTGCTACGGTGGAAGCCATGGGAAAGAGTGATGATGTTGCAGATATGAGTCTAGAGATGTGCAATGACAATGTAGGCCAACCCTACATATATATATAGTGAAGAACTGGCGGGAAGAACTAGAGGGAAGAACTGGCAGGAAAAAATGGCGGGAAGAAAAATGGCAGGAAGAAAAATGGATATACTGTTAACAGAAGAAATATGACATTGATTTCCATGTTGAGATACATATGTGTGCCAAAAATGGCTCAATTAATACATATAGTCAATCTTATGATCGCGTCGGCCGTAATCATGGAGTATCAACACCGTTTAACAGGATGGTTGGGTCAGTCTTCACTCTGAAGGGCGGAATTTCATCAAAATTATTATAATCTTCTGACATGTCTGTCTTGTTCTCCACTCCCACGATGTTTCTTTTCCCTGAAAGAACTATGTGACGCTTTGGCTCATCGTGTGATGTATCTGTTTGCTTATTTTTTCTTTTTTTCGGTTTGGTAGACATGTCCTTCACATAGAAAACCTGAGCCACATCATTGGCTAAGACGAATGGTTCGTCTAAGTTCTTGTCTACCTTCATAAGATTGTTGAGATCCACCGTTGTCATTCCGTACTTCTTGTCTACCTCAACCCCTCCTCCTGTTAGCTTGACCCATTTGCATCGAAACAAGGGGACCTTAAAATTAGGCCCATAGTCAAGTTCCCGTATCTCCTCTATGAACGCATAATACATGATCTTTTTCCCATTGTCTTTTGCTGCATTGAAGCGGAAACCACTATTTTGGTTGGTGCTCTTTTTATCTTGGCCTATCGTGTAAAATGTATTCCCATTTATCTCGTACCCTTGGAAAGTACATACAGTCAAAGATGGTGTCCTGGCCAACAAGTACAGCTAATCCCCAACAGTGGTGTTATTCGTGAGAAGTCTTTGCAGCCAGCCATCAAAACTCTCCATGTGTTCACTTATAATCCATTCATCAGACTGTCCCGGGTGTTTGAGGCATATTAAATTCTTGTGTTCATTGATATACGGGACAACCAATATAGATCTTTGTAAAACTGTGTAGTGTGCTTGATTGAGATAATGCCCGTCCCTACATATCATTGCTTTACATCATAGGGTGCCTTTTCCATGCAGTCTCCCCTCATGTCGTGATTCTGGAACACCAATCGCCTTAAGGTCAGGAATAAAATCAACACAGAACTCAATGACCTCCTCTGTTACATAGCCCTTAGAGATGCTTCCTTCTAGCCTAGCACGGTTATGAACATATTTCTTTAAGACTCCCATGTACCTCTCAAAGGGGAACATATTGTGTAGAAATAAGGACCGAGAATGGCAATCTCTTCTACTAGGTGAACCAGGAGATGCGTCATAATATTGAAGAAGGATGGTGGGAACACCAACTCAAAGCTGACAAGACATTAGGCCACATCTGTCTGTAACCCTGGTAGGCTTTTTGGATCGATTACCTTCTGAGATATTGCATTGAGGAATGCACATAGCTTCACAATGGGTACTCGAACATTTTCAGGTAGAAGCCCCCTCAATGCAATCGGAAGCAATTGTGTCATAATCACGTGGCAGTCATGAGACTTCAGGTTTTGGAATTTTTTCTCTGCCATATTTATTATTCCCTTTATATTCGACGAGAAGTCAGACGGGACCTTGATACTGCTCAAACATTCAAAAAAGATTTCCTTTTCTTCTTTGGTAAGAGCGTAGCTGGCAGGAGTTAAGTGGCATCGTTTACCCTTCTCGTTCTCAGGATGCATAGGCTCTTCAGGGTCTTTCAGACGTTGCTGGTCCTGCCGTGCTTCCGGTGTATCTTTTGTCTTCCCATACACTCCTAGGAAGCCTAGCAGGTTCACGCAAACATTCTTTGTCACGTGCATCACGTCGATTGAAGAGCGGACCTCTAAGACTTTCCAATAGTGTAGGTCCCAAAATATAGATTGCTTCTTCCACATGGGCGCGTGTCCGGCATCGTCATTCGGAATAGATAGACTGCCAGGACCTTTTCCAAAGATTACTTCTAGGTCCTTGACCATACCAAATACCTCCTCACCGGTACGGAGGACAGGCTTCCTCCGGGGTTCTGCCAGACGTTTGAAATGCTTGCCTTTATTTCTTACTGGATGCAGGTTCAGAAGAAATCGGCGATACCCTAGGTACACACCCTTCTTACATTTATCCAAATATACACTTTCAGTCTCATCTAAACAGTGTGTGCATGCATTATATCCCTTGTTTGTCTGCCCTGAAATGTTACTAAGAGCAGACCAATCATTGATGGTTACGAAAAGCAATGCTCGTAGGTCAAATGGCTCCCCTTTGTGCTCATCCCACATACGTACACCTAGTTTGGCCCACAGTTGTAAAAGTTATTCAACTAATGGCCTTAGGTACATATCAATGTCGTTGTTGGGTTGCCTCGGGCCTTGGATGAGCATTGGCATCATAATGAACTTCCTCTTCATACACAACCAAGGAGGAAGGTTATAGATACATAGAGTCACATGCCAGGTGCTATGACTGTAGCTCTGCTCACCAAAAGGATTCATGCCATCTGTACTTAGACCAAACCTTAAGTTCCTTGCGTCATGTGCGAAGTCCGGATACTCTCGCTCGACTTTTCTCCACTGTGACCCATCAGCGGGGTGTCTCAACATCGCGTCTTTCTTACGGTCTTCCATGTGCCATCGCAACAACTTGGCATGCTCTTTATTTCTGAAGAGACGTTTTAACCATGGTATTATAGGAGCATACCACATAACCTTGGCAGAAACCTTCTTCCTAGGGGCCTCGCCCTCAACATCGTCAGGATCGTCTCGTCTGATCTTATACCGCAGTGCAGTGCATACCGGGCATGCATCCAAATTCTCGTACTTCTCACCGCGGTAGAGGATGCAGTCATTAATGCAGGCATGTATCTTTTGTACGTCTAATCCTAGAGGGCAGACAACCTTCTTTGCTTGGTATGTACTGTCGGGCAACTCATTATTTCTTGGAAGAAGATTCTTCATTTTTACCAACAACTTTGAAAATACGCTGTCAATCACACCGTTCTCTGCCTTCCATTGGAGAAAATCCAGTGTGGTACCTAGCTTTTTGTGGCCATCTTCGCAAGTTCGGTACAACAATGTTTTGTGATCCTTTAACATCTGCTCCAGCTTCTCCTTCTCCTTTTCAGTTTCACATTCTTCCTTTGCATCAGTAATGGCCCGACCAAAATCGTCATCAGCGGGCCCATCCGCTGCCTCTTAATCTTCATTATCTACCGCCGTTGCAGTATCATCATATTCAGGATACATATTATGATAGTTGTCATCATCCTCTTCTTCTTCGTTGTCTTCCATCACAACCCCTTTTTCTCCGTGCTTGGTCCAACAATTATAGCTGGGCATGAAACCGGATCGAAGCAGGTGGGCGTGAATGGTTCTGGTATTTGAGTAGTCTTTCTTGTTCTGACAGTGAACACACGGACAACACATAAAACCATTGTGACCATGGTTTGCATTAGCCACAACGATGAAATTTTGGAGGCCCGTAGTGTACTCGGAAGTGCGGCGATCACCGTACATCCATTGCCGGTTCATCTGCATTAATATATAGTATATATCAAAAATTAATAGGGAGATGACCATTTATATATATAGTACATCAATGACACATGAAAGGATAGTTGCCGACCTCGACCGAGAAGGAAAGAGCTACGAGAAAACTTATTTTGAGCTCTCGGGCATTTCACCGAACACCTCTTGTGCATATGAAAAAAACACAAACTAGCACACTTCACACCCTCTTGCTAGGCTCCAAAATGAGATAGTGAAAAAATGGAAGAGTGGGGTGTGGGCTGCGGTGTCTTATATAGCCCCCTTTAACACCGGTTCAAGCCACGACCTGGTGTTAAAGGGGGGGGGGGGCTGCGCGGGCCACTGGTGCAGGGGCCTTTAACACCGGTTCGTGCCACGAACCGGTGTTAAAGGGGGGCTCCTTTTTGCTGCACAGGCCACGCTGGTACGGGCCCCCCCTTTAACACCGGTTCGTAGAAGAATCGGTGTTAAAGCCCATTTCCAGGCTCAACAAAAGGCCTCGTTTCCACTAGTGGTAGCTGCCAACGTGGTCAAGTACATTTGCACAGAACCCCTTGGTTTGTTTGTTCTTTAATTTTCACGACCCACCTAGACCGTTTAGTAAGAAGCGCCGAGAAATCATTTTACCCGCTCGTTCCTAAAAGAAAAAACAGAACGACCCGCTCTAGTGAAATCGCGAGTTGGAAACGACCGACTCGATGGCGGCAACCGGATAGACGGCGGATGGAGACCAAGTCGATGGCGCAAGTGTTCCTCGACAGCATGGCCAGGTCCTCTGGGCCTGTTCGCCAAAGGCGCGGTTTAGGGGCGGCGTGAAATTGTCTGCACCTCGATGCAGATGGGGGGAGGGCGGCGCCCTCGTCTAAACCTGCGTGCGTATGAGTAGGAGGTGTGACGTGGGGAGGTGGGGGTGTGCGGATGGGAGGCCGATGTCTGCCAATTTTACGGAGCCAGCCGGAGGCCTCTTTCCAGGAGCAGGGCTGGTCCTAAGATTTCAGGGGCACGGGCGAAACTAAAATTTTGGGCCCCTTTCTATTTTTTTTTGATATACAAGAATGAAATGATGAAGAATAAATACTTTAAGTATACCCATTTACAATATTAATATAAAAATGACAATGTTTACATATTACCTTTAAAATTTCTCCGTGTATTCCTAGAAGCAAAGTCGGTGATAATGAAATCAATATCAATCTCATCCAATAACTTCTTCTTAATGCCGAATCATAAATAACCACACTAATTGGTTCCTCATCAACACTAGCAGATTTTGTAGGAGACGAATCAAATGAGATATCATGATCACCTATATTGTTATTACCCGCGTTGATGTCATCGTTCTCCTCTGTACCGATCTCATCCTGCAGATCAATATTACTAGCAGAAGTAGTGCTAACTCAACTGGATTCCTCAAAGTGCTCCTGTTACTCTTTAAAAATTTATGAAGGGATCCTTTATGTGAGTCAATCAACTTCTGCTCTTTCTTCCGCTTTTTACTTTTCTTAGCACCGGAATAAGGTGCCATAACCAACTAACCATGCTAAAAATATAAAGAAGAACTACTAATTAGAACAAAAATTAGGGGCAACTTTAGACCGTAGAAAACTGAGATCAGAAATTCAGAATTCGAACCTGCAAACGCTAATCGGCCAAAGCGAGACGAGAGACATGCCATAGGCAGAGACACAGAGCGAGGGGGCGAGGCGATAGGCGACAATCGTCCGACATGCGACGGCTTGCTTCTTGTCGCGTGCGGGCCTTCCTACGATCGACAACACATCGTTGAGTCGAGGTTGAGGCAGGAACCAGCGTACGGCGTGCCTTCATGCGATACGATCAAAGAGGATAGCTGATCTAATCGCAGGTTAGGTACGTGCTACCATGATGCACTCCAAATCTGAAACGTATGTGTATGTCTAGCAAAGTAGAGGACCCAATCTAGCCTAATGGAAAACTCAAAAATTCTATTTTTTTATCTTTTCTGAGATCTATTATAGCCTATACATGCAACACATATCTGGTGAGGGCCCCCAAAATTTTGGGCCTGGGGCAGCTGCCCCTCCGGTCCCCCCCAAGGGCCGGCCCTGTCCAGGAGCAGGAACATCCCGTACATCAGTGGTTGGTCTGGCATCACACAATGTCATGCATCAAGTTAGATTTTTCTACTCTAAAGGGATGGTCTACTGATTAAATCCTGCTATTATTCTTCTATCAAATATCCATGCAAATTTTACTTTGTTGTACACGTGCAAATTATAGTTCCAAATGAAGAGTTGAAAGAAGAGTACAGACTCCACACTTGCAATCTGAAATAAGAGTACAGTTCGAAATGAAGACGCTGGTACTAATTTTTGGTCACATGTTGTTGACCTGGAGGGAAAACAGTGCTTATTGACCAGCATAATTTACCTTGTCTACATGGGTTTTGCATATGAAAGCCTTCCATCTCTTAGTAACATCAAGCTTGCATCGTTAGGTTAAGCCTCTTTAGCATAGTGGTCTTTTATTTTCAGACTGCAGTCTTTCACTTGTGCTCCTGGACTAATATATTAGACAGATCCACCTACACGGGTGTTCTATACTGTAGGTGAAGGTAGATGAAAGACAACCAACTAGCTGTTCTGTACAATACTCAGGAACAACACAACAAACTATCTGTTCAGAATTCAGAAAACATCCACAGGTTATTTGTTGGGATAAGGCGAGGCATCCACAAGTTAAAAAAGAAGTTAATATTTACTATGTAAACATTCATGTAGTACATTCAAGTCACTCTTTCTTAACAAGTCACAAATTTTCCGCTTCATATAATTTGACTATTTATCTGTTAGTTTTCTATCACACTGTCAAAATGCAGGAATTCTGCTGCTGCTGGTCTTCAGGCGTGAAAACCTGCTGTTAGTGTTATCCCGGTCCGCTGCGGGTGGAACGTGACTCAACTTGGTTTCTGAACTGAAGTACAAAGATGATCCAAAGTTAACAAGAAGAAGATGGAGAAGGATAAGAAATGAATGTACTGTCACTGCCAACAAGAAAGCAGAATGCCAACAAGTAGAATATGTGTCTGTATGTGTGTGTGTTGAATTTGCTCAATTTTAGAGCAAAGAAGAATGGCAACAAGCAGAAGATGGAGAAGGAGAAGTGAATGTACTGTCACTGCCAACAAGTAGAATATGTGTGTGTATGTGTGTGTTGAGTTGTGATCACATCTAGGTAAATATGTCAATGTGTGTGTATCTTATGATCTATTGTACTATCAATGTATGAGCTATAGTACCTGGAAAATATATAAGTGTTTTGGTCTATATTATCTGAGAAATGTATGAGGGAATTGGCCATATTACAAGAGCAATCTGTTTTCCCATATTATCTTAACAAAGTATGTCCAATATTATAGAAAACAATGGAAAAGCTACATAAATGCATATAATCCATAGTAATCCATAAAAATGGTACAACTCCATATAAATTATGTAAATCCACATAATTAAGCTACAGAAATGCATATAATCCATATATATTATATAAATCCATATAAATGATACAAATCCATATAAATTTTATAAATCCACATAATTGCACAGAATTCTTCGAAAAGCTATAGAAATGCATATAATCCATAGTAATCCATAAGAATGCAACATCACACGTAATATTTGAAGCCCACCCCACTCAGAAACTCTCAATACAAATGTCAATCAAAAGCTGGTGCATTCTGACTGAAATGGAATTCTTCTATATTGACATGAGGAACTTCTACATTCAGATCAGGAATTGAACTTTCACTAGTAGGCTTCTTTTTACCCTTCCCTCTTCCTCTTGTACTGCTGCTACCTTGCTCTAAAGTTCCTCTTAGTTCTGCCCTAGGTGCATTTCTCCTTCCTCTGCTACCTTTCCCCCTCAACTTTCCTCTAGTAGATGCAGTTGTGACCCTGCCTCTTGCTGCTGGAATACTTTCTCTATCAGCAACAACAAAAGCATTCTCTGGTAGTGGGCCAAGTAACCTCTCGATAGGCACATGTTCTTGCTCCTAAAAAGAGGGAAATCATGAAACATTACATAATTGCATCTTCAGTTGGCAATGCACAAAAATTAGTAAAATCAAACCTCTGCTTGCATCATGAAGACCATGCTCTCTTGCTGTTTTGTAGGGTCCATTGTTGGATTTGGAGTGTGCGAGATGGCGTGCTAAAAATATTAATTAAGTTATGAAATAGTACCATATATTCCAATATCTTACAGAACTGAACCAATGCACAAGCAATGGATAATGTACCTCAAGAATTGAAGGAATGTCAATTTCTTCATCCTATTCAAAAATATTGTTCTGCCTTTGCTCTACAAGATTGTCAAGATATCTTTGGTGCCCCCTCTTGTTGTGATCTGCTTTCCCACAAATGGAACAATGAATTGTCACCCCTGCCTTTGTAAAGATTTTCTTCCCCTTCTTTATTTTCTCCTCGGGTGCTTTCCTCCTATTTTTTTAGGCCTTCCCATAACTTTGGTAAACAGAGGTGGGTGAATGGTTGGCCCATTATATTTTCCCCAAAATGTTCTCCCTCTGAGTGGTGCCAAGTTGAATGCATATGCTTTGTTGTATGTGTCAACTGTGTAGCAACTATGCACAAGATTCTCTGGATTGATGTTATCTTTCCTACAACAAGCAACTACATGATGACAAGGAATTCTAGTAAGTTGCCACCTCTTGCAATCATAAGTTCTTGCTCTGAAATCCACAAAGTAATCTTTGTCAAACTCAAAGCTGCTTACAGAGTACTTGTAGTTACCAACTGGTGTGACACCACAATCATTGCTCCATTCTATGAATTTGTCCAACTTCTTCTTAATTTTAGGACAAATCCTTCCTGTCATCTTCAAGCCTTCTCTCTGCTTTCTCTCAATCCTTCCTGTCATCTGCCTTATGCCTGCTTGATTCTCAATAAGCACTAATCCATCATTCAAATCTTTGTCTGGCAAGCACCAATACACACTTACTCTCCCTCCTCTTGTATGGCCCAATATCCTGAGAATATTATCAACCCAGTTGAGTGACCAAGTGTCAGTTGTGCAGTTGTTAAAATGAATGTGCTGTTGTTGCATAGACATACTCCAAATGTCCTCTTAACCCATAGAAAAATTCATTGTACACCACTTCTACTATGAACATACAAGTATCTTCTCCTGGGAACATCATTGCACAAGAGAGCACAAGAGAACATTACTAAACAAAATTCAGTGACATCATAAACACAAAACTAAAGTTGATCACACTAATAATGGCCAACTAAATATCAATCATACTGAATTCATTTGCAGCTGAAACTGCACCCAACAAACATGGAACAAACATCTTATTCAAGTATAATTCACATATATAATCTTGAGTAATATGGTTTCAGTAATATAACCAAAGTTCAAAAAAGTGCAATTAAATTATATTCGACATAGACCAAAAAACTTCAAGTATCTGAATTGATTTACAGTGTACACGCTCACAAATTCAGAACTGAAACTATAGCGCCATGACAAAGGATTGACCAATAGCAGACATAATAACTAAAATTGTTTTTACGAGCATTCACAAATGAACATGCACAATAGCAGGAGCCAAGCTAATTTAATGCAAGAGAACCGTCAGGGAGTAGAGATTGTAGTAGTGGTGGTAGGACTGGCTCTAAAAATGAGAAAGCGTGACCTACCATTGTTCTCTAGTATTTCTGCACATCACATCAACTTCACGACAAAGCTACCGACGAGGAGAAGGATTGACCCTGTAGCTCCCTGTCACGCAAGGAGATCGTCGAGTGCGCAACGCTGATACGTTGGAAACGTATCTATAATTTTTGATGCTCCATGCTTGTTTAGTATCTACTTTTCTTTACTTGTCCACACTTTGAGGTGCTTTTTACATGTTTTCTGGTACTAACCTATTAACAAGTTGCAACAGTGCCAGATGCCTGTTTTCTGCTGTTTTTGGTTTCAGAAAAGTTAGTAAAGAAATATTCTCGGAATTGGACGGGACGAAGGACAAAGTCAATTACTTTCCGTGGGGAACAAGAAGTCCAGAGGAGAGCCGGAGGGGCCGGCCAGGGGGGCTAGACCCAACCCAGGCGAGGGTGGGCCCAGCCTCGCGCTTGGCTAGGGTTTGCCAACCCTGGTCGCCGCCTCGGTCTCCCCCTTCGCCTATAAGAAGCCCCCGATGCAGAAACCCTGGGTAACCGATCAAATATCCACGAAACTGTATGTAGCCGCCGCCACCATTGTCCCTAGATCGGGGGGGGGTCTGAAGTTCTTCCCGACACCCTGCTGGAGGGGAGATCATCCCAGAGGCCTTGTCTCTGGTATGATGCGTGAGTAGTTCCACCTTGGACTATGGGTCCATGTAGTAGCTAGATGGTTGTATCTCCTCCTTTGTGCTTTCATGTATAGATCTTATGAGCTCCATTCATGATCAAGATCTCTATTTGTAATGATGCATGTTGTGTTTGCGGGGATCCGATGGATATTGAGATTATTATGTTGGTTTGATTAATGGTTTTGTATTTATGATTCTATCATGTCTGTGTTGTTTGTGATCTTGCATGCTCTTCGTTGTTAGTATCTATCTTGGCAAAGTAGTTGCTAGTGACTCCAAGAGGGGGTATTTATGCTCAATAGTGGCTTCATGCCTCTAGTTTCCAAGGGAAGTGACAATAATCTCTTCGGTTGTAGGTGTGCTATTGCTACCAGTGAAAAAATAACGGTATCTTGTTCATGGAACATGTGGGTTGTTTACCTTACATACTTTGCTTAAAGCAGTTGTCTGTTGCTTGCAACTTAATACTGGAGGGGGTTCGGATGATAACCTGAAGGTGGACTTCTAGTCATAGATGCAGTTGGATGGCGGTCTATGTGTCTTATTGTATTGCCTAATCAACCTCATAGGATCTTTCTAACTAGTAATTGCATTGTTATGCCTTGCTCAGTTCCTGTTAATTGCCCTGCTGTAATTTGTTTACCCTTCATGCCATGTTGTTTATCTAAGGAGAGCGCCTCTAGTGACTATGGACCCCGGTCCAATCTTTACCATTGTTACATCTTCCACCATTACTTGTTTACTTGTTGTAAACCATTACCTTCCACACAATACGTTTAATCCTTTGTTACAGCAAACCGGTGAGCTTGACAACCTCACTGTTCGTTGGGGAAAAGTCTTGAGTTTGTGTTGTGCAGGTCTTCGCGTTGCTTGCAACACCTATGTGATGTTTCCTTCCTCCTTATGGTTCGATAACCTCGGTCTCAACTGAGGGAAAACTTGCTGCTTGCTGCTTCACACCTTGCTCTTGGGGTTCCCAACAGGCTGTGCGTAGACAGTCATCAAGCTTTTCTGGCGCCGTTGCCGGGGAGGCCAAGGACGTCTTCACAAGGGGAGTCCTTCACTTCCTTTCTCTTTACTTTGTTTTTAGTTTGATTTGTTTCTTTTGCTTGGTTTTCTTTTCCTATTTTCAAAAAACACAAAAAATTTAGTTCCTGCTCTAGCTGCTGCTGCCGTTTTTGGCCTGCCTACCTTTGCCAAAATGAACTCCGCTGAGAACATCAAGTTGTTTGACTTCACTAGCACCAACAACAATGATTTCCTAAGCACTCCTATTGATCCACCTGCTCATGATGCTACCTTTTATGAAATTAAGCCTGCTTTGTTGAATCTTGTGATGAGAGAGCAATTTTATGGTGCTGGTTCTGATGATCCTGCTGCCCATCTTAATAGCTTTGTTCAACATTGTGAGATGCAGAAGTATAAGTGTGTAGATGGAGATATTATTAAGATCAAGATTTTTCCTTTCTCCTTGAGGTGAAAAGCTAAAGAATGGCTGCTTTCTTTGCCTAAAAATAGTATTGATTCTTGGACTAAGTGCAAAAATGCTTTTATTGGAAAGTACTATCCTCCTGCTAAGATTATATCTATGAGAAGTGACATTATGAAATTTAAACAACTTGATAGTGAACATGTTGCTCCAGCTTGGGAAAGAATGAAATCTTTGGTTAAGAATTGCCCTACTCATGGACTCACTGCTTGGATGATTATCCAGACTTTTTATGCAGGTTTAAACTTCTCCTCAGTAAATCTGTTGGATTTAGCTTCTGGAGGTACTTTTATGGGCCTCACCTTGGGTGCTGCAACAAGGCTCTTTGATAATATGATGGTTAACTACTCTGAATGGCATGTTGAGAGAGCTCCACAAGGTAAGAAGGTAAATTCTATTGAGAAAACTTCCTCTTTGAGTGAAAAGATTGATCTTATTATGGCTATGCTTGTTAATGGGAAAGCTCCTCTAGATCCTAATAGTGTTCCCTTAGCCTCTTTGGTTGCTCAAGAAGAGAAAGTTGATGTGAACTTCATTAGAAAAAAACAATTTCAACAACAATGCCTATAGGAATAATTTTGGTAGCAACAACAATTATAGGCCTTATCCTCCTAATAATGGCAATTCCTATGGAAGCTCTTACAATAATGCTAGAAGTGCCCCCTCTGAACTTGAAATCATGCTCAAGGACTTTATTAGTAAACAAACCACTTTCAATAAGACTATAGAGGAAAAGCTTTTAACTGTTGAGAAAAATATATCCTCTTTGTCTAAAGCTCAATCTTCCTTGATTAATAATATGGATGCTAAAACTGAAGCCTTGGAAAACACATTTGCAACTGCTCATGCCATACAAGTTACTATTGATGAAAATGTTAGGCTGTTAGCTCAACTTCATTCTAAGTGGGAAAGGGAAGCTGAAATTGATAGATACAATAGTGTGTGCACTATCACCACTAAACCACAAGTAGTCCCTATTCCTACTCCTACTATGCCTAAGCCTATTGAACCTACTACTAGTGATGCTAAGTTTGATATTGATGGTTTCAATATTTCTAAAGTGATTATGTTCTTGCAAAAGCTTGCTAGAAGTCCTGATGCTAGTGATATGCATGTTGCCTTTACCAAACACATTACAGACGCTCTTGTGAAAATTAAGGAAGGGAAGCTAAAACACAAAGCTTCTATTCCTAGGAAAGCAGAAGATAGTTGGGAACAAATTATTAATATGCAAGTGAATGACTTTGATCTCAAAGCTTTATGTGATCTTGGTTCTAGTGTCTCTATTATGCCTAGGATGATTTATGAAATGCTTGATTTACCACCTTTGGAAGATTGTTATTTGGATGTCCCACTAAATCATAATGCTAAGAAGAAACTCATGGGGAGTATTAATGATGTTCTCATCATGGTTAACAATGCTTATGTCCCTGTTGATTTCTATGTTTTGGATGTTGAATACAATGCTTCTTGTCCTATTACTTTGGGAAGACCTTTTCTTAAAACAGTTGGTGCCATCATTGATATGAAAAAGGCACCATTAAATATCACTTTCCATTCACGAAAGGTATTTAACACTTCCCTATGAGGATAGAGAAGTTGCTTTTTCTCCTCCTTTGAAAGCAAGATTTGATGTTAATGCTTCTTCATTTGAAAATACTTGATTCTTCTTGCTTCTTATGCCTAACTTAAAGGCGTTAAAGAAAAGTACTTGTTGGGAGATAACCCAAGAGTTTACTTGAGTATTGGAAGTTATTACTTCAGTAATGACCTCTCCTTATCCTTTTTGTTTGCTTTTTGTGCCAAGAAAATGACCTCTAATGAGAGGGAAGTAAGATTTGGGGAGTTGCTGTCCTGAAACAAATTTCTATCCTCCACAAAAAAATTCGCGAGGAGGCTCTGTAACTCGGATTGATCTCCAAATTTACGAATAAATCCCCCAGTATGTTAGCTAACTTACTTTAGTTCAACACTTTTTTGATATGAGCAACAGAAGACGTTCGAAAAAATCGGTTTCTACCTGCTGGTCTGTTTTGACAGATTTCTGCCATTATTTCCATTTGCTTCTTATTGATTCCTTTTTGAGTTCTCTTCAGGTAAATTGAGCTTTTTGAAGGAGTTACTACAGTAGCTTGTGTTTTTAGTGAAAAGTCTTGCTGTTCCAAAGCTTTTCCAGGGCTCTAATATCTTTTGAATACACTAATGTTGCTAATGAAGATTGTGTGAAGTTTTGTATGAAGAAAAAATTTCAGGTGTAGAGAGAGAATAATGCAATGAGATGAAGAATGGACAAAATCTCAATCTTGGGGATGCCACCACAGTTTTACCTAAAGAAATATCTAAGAGGTACAAGCGTCAAAGCTTGGGGATGCCCAAGGCATCCCCTTCTTCATCAATAAAAAGCTCAGGTATGTCTAGACACTTCGTTTTTATTGTTTCATCCACAATTGTGTTGTTCTTGGAGCGTCTTAGTTTTCTTTTGCTTTGCTTAGGTTGTTTAGTTTGCTTGAATAAAGTAGTTTGGACCCCCATTCTCGCCGTGTTGTTTGCAAATAAGTTGCTTGGTGTTTGGAAAGGGGTAGTAAGTTCTTACTTGAAGTGCAAGAGGATCTTGCATTGACTGTGACTTAGACTTTAGCATGACATGCTAGGTGTTTTTTTGACCTTATGCTTAGTGATTATTGTTGTAGCATGTCTTGTTCCAAACAATTGGGATTGCTTAGTGTGCCTTGAAGAAATTATGCGTTGTTTTAGCATGGAAAAGCATATTATTGTGGTATTCTCCTTTGATGCTTTGCTTGGGTTGACTTGGCACATGCTCACACCATGTTATGACTATGAACAAGTCACCATAGCCTCTATGATCATTTACTCCTTGACTTGTAGTACCACTTTATGCTTTAATTAGTAATATTTTGTGTCACCACCATATGTAGCCGCCACCACCATCGTCCCTAGATCGGGGGGGGGGGGGATCTGAAGTTCTTCTCGGCACCCTGCCGGAGGGGAGATCATCCCGGAGGCCTTCTCTCCGGTATGATGCGTGAGTAGTTCCACCTTGGACTATAGGTCCATGTAGTAGCTAGATGGTTGTATCTCCTCCTTTGTGCTTTCATGTATAGATCTTGTGAGCTCCATTCATGATCAAGATCTAATCTATTTGTAATCATGCATGCTGTGTTTGCGGGGATCCAATGGATATTGAGATTATTATGTTAGTTTGATTAATGGTTTTGTCTTTATGATTCTATCATGTCTGTGTTGTTTGTGATCTTGCATGCTCTCCGTTGTTAGTAACTATCTTGGCCAAGTAGTTGCTAGTGACTCTAAGAGAGGGTATTTATGCTCGATAGTGGGTTCATGCCTCTAGTTTCCAAGGGAAGTGACAATAATATCTTCGGTTGTAGATGTGTTGTTGCTACTAGGGATAAAACTACGGTCTATTGTTCATGGAACATGTGGACTGTTTACCTTACACACTTTGCTTAAAGCAGTTGTCTGTTGCTTGCAACTTAATACTGGAGGAGGTTCGGATGATAACCTGAAGGTGGACTTCTAGTCATAGATGCAGTTGGATGGCGGTCTATGTATCTTGTTATATTGCCCAATCAACCTCATAGGATCTTTCTGACTAGTAATTGCATTGTTATGCCTTGCTCAGTTCCTGTTAATTGCCCTGCTGTAATTTGTTTACCCTTCATGCCATGTTGTTTATCTAAGGAGAGCACCTCTAGTAAACTATGGACCCCGGAACAATCTTTACCATTGATACATCTTTCACTGTTACTTGTTTACTTGCTGCAAACCATTACCTTCCACACAATACTTTTAATCCTTTGTTACAGCAAACCGGTGAGTGTGACAACCTCACTGTTCGTTGGGGCAAAGTATTGAGTTTGTGTTGTGCAGGTCTTCGCGTTGCTTGCAACACCTGTGTGACGTTTCCTTCCTCCTTCTGGTTCGATAACCTCGGTCTCAACTGAGGGAAAACTTGTTGCTTGCTGTTTCACACCTTGCTCTTGGGGTTCCCAATAGGATATGCGTAGACAGTCGTCAGGCGCGCCACATCCATTGCCATCCCGGCGGCGCGCCACATCTTTCAGTGATCAATGTGATTGACAGTTCAACGATGTGCTTGTACTAAGGGGTTGAAATTTAGAACTCTAACAGATCTCCTATGTTCAGAAGTTTTTAGCCTACTAAACGATGTGCTTGTACTAAGGACACAACTTGCGCACGATTTCACCCCCTAACACCAACTTAGATCGTCTTGATCACGCGCCCACCACCGTGACACCCTGCAGAACCGCCGCGAGAGGAGAAGTGCGAGGATGAGAAAAATGAAACCATACCATACAGCGGCGGATCTTCACCGTGCTACCATAATGCATGGCGATGGGGATCTAAAGAGGGAGAGAAGGAATCGACGTCGACGATCGCTGGTTCTTCCCGTACTACTCGCAGCCGCCACAGCGTAACTTCCGCCCAGGCTGTTCTGGACGTAGAGGTAAGGCAGATAGGAGGGAAAACTGGAGGAAGATTATGGGCCTGCTCGTAAAATTACAATCATCACGCGCGCAAGGACCAGCTACACAACTTCTTTGATCTCTCCAGGACTTCAACGCAAAACGAAATTTCCACTTTGGCAGCCACGTACACAATTCAGACTCAGACTGTTAGGACTAAAAGTGTTTAGGCTAAGCAAGTTGTGGTACTAAGATGTCCATTTTACAAGAAGTGGGACTAAAATGCAACCCGAGTACAAGTTGTGGTACCAATAGTGTTAATAGCTCTAAGTATAATGGTAGTGGTTAGTATTACTCCCTTAGTTCACAATTACTTTGCATTATTTGTTTAGTTAAATCCAAACTTTATAAAGTTTGATCAATATCTGGAAAAACAATACCGAAATCAACAATGTAAAATTTATCGTATAAGAAATGGCACAAAGTATATTTTTATATTATATGTATTAGTATTATGGATGCTAATTTTTTTATTCTTAGTAAAACATGAAAAAAATTGCGCTTGATTAAGCCTAGCACGCAAAGTAAAAAAAGAGGAGGTAGTAACAATAATTTATATTAAATATTAAATAATTAGTATTATTGTCGAAATTAATGAGATATGCATTATGGAGATGTACTACCTTCATACCGGTTTATTCAACTAACACGGTGTTCGAGAAAAAAGATTGACCATAATATTAGTCAATAAAGCAAGAATTATATATTGCAAAAATTATACCATTAAATTCATATTTAAAAAACTTTTACAATGATATAGTTTTTGTGACATACGGTTCATATTTTGTTGTTCAAATTTATACTCAAATGCTTTTGTTGAACTCAGTATAATCCCAACAAACTGATATGGAAGGAGTATCTCAAATGGTAGAGCACTTATTACGCTTGTATGAGGAAGGGGGGTCGATACCTCCCATCTCCAATTCATTTTTCTTACTTTCATCCACCGTTCTTTCTGTAAATTTATTTTTTCACTACAGTTTCAGTTTACCAATGACGTAAAAATGGATCTGAGGACAGAGGGAGCAATCGACTGGGCCATCTAGGTCTGGGCTCCCACGAGCAGCAGGCCCGCACTGTCTTGTTGGGCCACTTGGTCCTTGCGAAACTATACAGTACTCGGTATTTCACTGAGCCCGGCAATTTTTTTAACCTTCTAAATGGGTAGTTTTTTTTGATGGACTGTGCTATGCGGCGGCATAACATATTTGTTGATTCTGTGCTACGCCCCCGACCAACTGACCAAGTCTTGTGGACGCCCGATAGACATTCAGCCAAAGCTAGATGGCATACAGAAATACAAAAACTAAAGGACAAACACAAGCATCTGGCTTTTGAAAAGTTAGAACAGGTTCTACAGGAAAAAGCATAGCCTGTCAAGTACATGTGTAGTATACGGTGATCATTTTGGTAGTCATATGAGCATCTAACCAATCTACTACACTACGGTGCAGAAAAATACTACATTTGCAGTAGCAAAGACAAAGCATGATTCTATAATGAAAAATTGTTCTGATTCTCTTCCAATCAAGTATGACATATGTTCAGTATTGGCTAAATTCTGGCACATCATGAATAGATTTCCTGGTCTTTGATTTTGCTTACTTTCTGGATAACATTTCCTATACAAATAGAGACATCACTCCTTAGTAAGAGTTCACGTTTAAGATCACAATGCTATGAATAATGACATTACCATGTTCTTTATAGAGCACTTCACCAAATTATCACCCGCGATTATCATAGTATTAATTAGTCATGGTTGGCATATGAAGTGTCTTTGTAAAATATTACAATGTTTTTTGACAAAATAATTAGCAGATTTTTAGCCACGATTGCCACATCAATTAGCCATGATTGCCAGATTAGTTGGTTATGTAAATAGGTACCCCATATTTCTTGACAAAGCAATTATCAGATTATCTAGCCACAACTATCACGTTAATTATTCATGATTGCCAGATTAATTGGCCATGTAAAAATTACCATGTGTCTTGACAAAGCAATGACCAGATTAACTATCCGTGGTTATCATGTTAATTATGATGAGGTTCGTTGCATAGAAAACAAAAAAATCTACGGTTTGTAACTGCCAAAGTCGAATCTAGGCAATACTTTGTAACAGTTATAGATGGACTTACCCTCGTAGACCGTAAGAGGGATAACATTTTCGCAAACAAACGTGGTTAATATAGATGGTACACGATCGTCCACAAGGACGTGTAGACGATCAACGCCACAGACGGGCAGTGTCTCCGTAATCGGTCACACGTTCGGTGTGTCGACGATTCCTGATCCCTTACTTCAACTGGTCAGCGGAAGTAGCGGATCTCCGAGAACTCCAACAATGCTATGCCATGATAGTGGTGGTGGAAGGGAAGGTTTAGAGAAGGGTTTTTTCAAGCACCTTTTTTAGTGGCAATGGACAAGGCAAGAAGGGGGGAGAAGATGCCAACCATAGGGCATATGAGAGAGGTTGTGAGAGAGTGTGTGGAGAGGAGGAGGCCACCTCATTTTATAGGCGGCATGGGGCTGTCCCCTCCCCTCCTATCATTCAATCTCCACCAAAGCACTTAAATTCCCTTAAAGGTCTATTAAAACACTTTAAATCCCTTAAAAGTCTTTCCATTAAAGTACTTTAATTCTAATAAAGCACTTTAATTCCCTTAAAGTGTTGGGCCACGTAAAGATAAAACAAAACCTTTTCCCTCTAACGTGGTGATCTCAAGATCTAGCCGAGGTAGAAGGCCACGAGGATTACCACTAGACGCGTAGTTGAAGAATTGATGAAGCACGTCTGTTGGATGCAGTGCAATCCTCACGATCTGATCCGATCCCGATCGTCGTGGTGCTGATCGTATAGAACCGCTGCTGGTATTCACATGTACGAGGAGGAGCGCCGACGGTGGACTGCTAGGTCTAGTACGACGGCATAACTGATGTGGAGCTAGGGTTTCCAATGCATGGAATGACCTAACCGTTAACCCCCATGGGTTTCTGCGCCCCACTATATATAGGGAGTGAAAGTGGACTCCACTCGTTCGTGGCCCATTCACTAAAGCCCATAGTAGTCACCGTGAGTCCGACTCACTAACTCAGTTCAAATCCGGTTCAGGTCCAACCTAAACATATTTCCGGTTCAGATCCAATCTAAACTTGCTCCCGCTCTTAAGTATGTGACCCTCCATGCTCATGGCAACTTGGACATGATTGGAGTCCGACTCAATCAATCAGTCGGTAGCGGCTCCTAGTAGAACGTGCCGACTCCCAAGTACCAAAGAGTCATGACGACATGCCTTTCCAATGTGACTTACGTCTGAGTCCCTTTTCCTCACGGTATACCTTGTCGAACTATAGGCGAATAGTTGTCATTCCTTAAATAGTCCGACTCTCTTCTTGATCCAAGATAAGTGATTCATCTGACTAACTCTTAGTCGATCGCCTCGGTTAACACTTAACCGAGTCGTGCATAGCCATGCTTTCCGAATCATATCTCACAAGAGGGCCTAAAGAATATCTCTCCAAGTGGAGGGGAAAAATCCCATCTTGGTTATTCACATCACGCAGCTTGATTCTCAATCGACCCGAACTCTGCCTTTATAGCTGCCCAGTGATGGAACATCGTTTGATAGAACCTAAGTCGGTGATTCTCAACTCGGATTGTGCAACAACCTCAGGTCTAAGGATTACATTGATTAAGACATACAAATGACGAATTGTTCGTTGTATCTCAATATGGGTCAATCCGACTCAATAAACTCTTTAGGCGAATCTGTGTAAGTCGAAATGGCATCTCCATGCCCATGACAAGTGGAACCGAGTCATCAGCCGACTTTCACATCGGTCTAAGTTATGTGTCCAACACAACGTCGATGCAAGGACATTTAGTATGAACAACATGATTGTATAGTTCCACAATTGAATTACATATTTAGTGATATACATCAGATGTTCATACAGGGACAACTTAATAACTTTATGAATACAATGGGAATTACATCATACATGATTGCCTCTAGGGCATATCCCAACAGTCTCCTACTTGCACTAGAGTCAATCTTTCGACATCACATGTCTAGGCATCTAATGCCCATAGCTTTTAGGTGTGCCTCATGCTTTGGCTGTGGTAGCGGCTTTGTCAACGGATCTGCAATATTTGCATGCGTGTGTACCTTGCATAACTTGATATCACCCTGATCCATGAACTAGCGAATCAGGTGGTACCTCATGAGTATGATCTTGTTCTTCTGGTGTTGTCTAGGTTCCCCGGCTTGTGCAATAGCACCATTGTTGTCACAATACACGTCTAACCGGATTGGATGAACCCTGAACCACACCAAGATTCATGAGGAAATTCCTCATCCAAACAGCATCCTTTGCTGCCTCCGAGGCGGCAATATACCCAGCCTCTGTTGTAGATGCAAACACAGTCTCTTGCTTGGAACTCTTCCTTATCACAGCCCCTCCATTTATCACAAACACATATCCAGATTGCGAACGAGAATCATCAGAATCAGTAAGATAACTCGCATCCGTGTAACCCTTTACATTGAGTTTATCTTCACCTCCATAAACCAAAAACATATCCTTAGTCCTTCTCAAGTACTTTAGAATATTTTTAGACGATGTCCAGTGGATTTCTCCAGGATCAGCATGGTATCTTCTCACAACACTCAGAGCATAGGAAACATCCGTCCTAGTACAAATCATGGAATACATGATGGATCCGACTGCCGAGGCATATGGAATCGCACTCATCCGACTTCGCTCCTTAGTCGTCGAAGGACACTGAGTCTTGCTAAGTTTTATACCATGGGTCATCCTTTTCAACACTTTGTCCAAGTATGTACTCTGACTCAATCCAATGAGCCTCTTTGATCTATCTCTATAGATCCGGATTTCGAGAATATATGTTGCCTCACCCAAGTATTTAATTGAGAACCTCCTTTCCAATGATTCCTTGGTTTCTTGTAAGATCTGGACATCATTTCCAATCATTAATATGTCATCCACATATAAGATTAGAAATTTTACTTTGCTCCCACTAAACTTCTTGTATAAACAAGAATCATGATCACTCTTGATGAAGCCAAACGATTTGACTACTTCATCAAAGCGAATATTCCAACTCTGAGATGCTTGCTTCAATCCATAAATGGATTTATAAAGTTTGCAAACCTTGTCAGCGTTAGCCGGATCAACAAAACAACCGGGTTGTATCATATACACATCCTCGGGTAAATTTCTGTTAAGGAAAGCCGTTTTGACATCCATCTGCCATATCTCATAGTCGAGATAGGCTGCTATGGCTAACATGATCCGTACTGACTTAAGCATCGCTACAAGAAAGAAAGTCTCGTTGTAGTCAACTCCTTGAACTTGTTGGAACCCCTTCACGACAAGGTGTGCTTTATAGATAGAAACATTTCCATCCATATCGGTTTTCTTCTTAAAGACCCATTTGCACTTGATGGGTCTTGCAACATCTGGAAGATCAACCAAGTTCCAAACTTGATTTTCATCCATGGAATTTAACTCGGATCTCATTGCTCCAAGCCATGACTCGGAATCATATCCCACCATCGCTTCTGAATAATTTGCCGTCTCATCACTGTCTAACAGTAACACATCATGAACACTTCGTAATCTTGCCGATCTTCGCAGTACAGGTGCTTCTGCCGGCTTAACTACCACGACCCGCTCAACCTCCAAGGTTTTTGCCGACTCACTACTAGCCAGTTCCTCTTGAATTTCTTCGAGATGCACCGTGCTCCCACTGACTCCTCGACTGAGAAACTATTTCTTAAGGAAGACACCGTTCCGAGCAACAAACACTTTGCCCTCTTCTCGGTTGTAGAAGTAGTAACCCAAGGTTTCCCTTGGATGCCCCACGAAAATACACTTATCCGACTTTTCCGTAAGCTTGTCCGACTGAAGTCTATTGACAAATGCTTCACAACCCCAAATCTTAAGAAAAGACAAACTCGGCCTTTTGCATGTCCACATCTCATGCAGTGTCTTCTCTACCGATTTTGATGGTACTTTGTTTAGTGTGAATGCCATAGTTTCTAGATAATAACCCCAAAATGATAAAGGCAGACCGGTCTGACTCATCATTGATCGTACCATGTCCAACAGGGTCCGATTTCGCCATTTTGAGATACCGTTCCTCTGCGGCGTTCCCGGCGGAGTGAGTTGTGGAACTATTCTGCAACCTTTAAGATGGTCATCAAACTCATGGCTCATGTACTCACCTCCTTGGTCCGACCAAAGAAACTTTATTTTCTTGCTGAGTTGATTCTGTACTTCATTCTAGAATTCCTCAAACTTTTCAAAGGCTTCTGACTTATGTTTTCATTAAGTAGATATATCCATACCAAATCAAATCATCAGTGAAGGTAATGAAGTACTCATAACCGCCCCTGGCTGTCGTGCTCATTGGTCCACATACTTCACTATGTACTAGTCCCAACAAGTTGGACGCCCTTTCGCAACTCTTTGCAAAAGGTGTCTTGGTCATTTTGCCGAGTAGGCAAGATTCGCATATCTCGAATGACTTCAAGTCGAACAAACTTAGGAGTCCATCATCATGGAGCTTTTTCATGCATTTCCATCTTATATGACCAAGCCGACAGTGTCAAAAGTAAGTCATATTCAGATCATTTGGTTTTAACCTTTTAACATTTATGTTATAAACCGACTCACCATCAAAATTCAAAAAAGTAACCTGTCCTGGACGGGTGCACAACCATGAAACATATTGATGAGTGCATATTTGCATCATGTTTTGGATCATTATTTTGCATTGTAGTTGTAGGATCTTGGTATTATACGGTGTTCGCACACACCTTTTGTGTTCATTTTCACCAGGAGCGGGACAGATGATGGATCCAATGGACAAAACTCTTGGACCAGTTATATTGGAGTGAAAAGGAGCCAAAAACAATGTAAATCACTTATTTGGGAAACCATCAATAATACTAGAAGAAACCCCGAAGCGATCGGAGAATACATAAGAGTTGACGACCAACTATACGGCAGGAAAATTTTTCCGGCCGTATAGTTGACCCCGACACCGACTCCTCAAATAGTTTCACCCCGTGCAACTGGATCGGGGACACGACATACAGAACACCCAGAAATCACCGAAAACCTCACGTCTGGAAGACCAAGGCATCGATCTCCATCTTCATCAATCGCTGCATATTCATCACCACCACCATCTCCATCCATCCCATCTAGATCTTGTTGTAATTCTTGCACTAGTTGTGGATTTATACAAGTAATATTCATCGATAACCGTTTCCATTACCATTGTCATGATGCTGTTTGCCCCCATGTCTGAGTAGATCATTAGTTCTTGGAGAGATGGAGAAACCGTAGTATATGATTGAGATGAGATAGGGATTACTATGTTATACATAATTATATGTATGTGTTAATTGTCTTCATCTTGATGTTGGGAGTTGTGCACCTCCTTAATATTTGCCTCTTACGGGGACTTGATGAAGGGGGTTACTTGTTGGTATAAGGAGGGATGGTAGCACTTACTGTGACTATAAAGTCGTTGTCATCCTTTACGTACTAACTTGGGGAATCAAGGAGAAATCATTAAGCCATGTCCATGCCGCGGGAGAAATCCCTTAATAGCGGGGTAATACGATTGATGTCGTTTATCTGCTAGCTATGGTTATGAAGGATGGTGTGAGCAGTGGTTGCTGCCTAATCGTTCATATATGGAGCTCCTCCCACATACATGCATATCATTAGAATATTCATTATAATAATCTTGATCACTCAGTCTAAATTGCTAGCGGTGTATCCACCACTCCCCGAGAACACATTTTTCCCTACTGCAGTTTCAATCTTTCTTACACACACGATTACTACTTTCTGCATTAAGTTTTACTACATTTTAGTTTACTATTTCACTCAACCAAAAACCCAAAAACAATTCTACTTTTACTGCATTTTAGAATTATTCCTTAAGTACTTTGTTTAGTTTTAGTTAAAAGCATTTTAGTCTTTTGCCTACCGACAAGGGTTTGACTCGTCAATGCCCATTGTTATGGACTTAGGTTTTGGAGAATATGGGGATGCTGGAAGTCACGAAACGGTTAAGAGGCAAGCAACAAGGTGCCACGAGGTTTACCCAGGTTCAGGCCCCCGGAGAGAAATCCCTACTCCTGCTTGTCTGTTCTTGATTACGGCGGAACCGAAAGTTACAGGGGTGCGCAAATGCAATCTGGCGTGAGGTGTGTGTATGAGTTGGAGAGATCCTCCTCGCCGTGCTCTCCTGGCCTTTATATATATAGGCCAGGTCCCGGGGGTAGGTCGAGTCGATTACAAGTTAGGATTTCACCCTTGAATATTCTATCTATTCCTGGTCGTGTCCTCCAAGGAGTCAAACTTATATTGGGCTTGGGCCACCTGGAGTCTCCTTGGGCAGCATGTCTTCACGTGGGCCTTCACTGGGCTGAACTGGGTATAATAATATGAGGCACCCGTAGGGTATATCCATGTCACCTACTGCTCCCTGTGGGAACGATATCTTTATTTTGAAACTAGCTACAAACGATCTGTGCACTTGCAGTCATCAAGCTATTTTCGGCACCGTTGCCGGGGAGCTTAGCGCTATAAGTCACTTTAATTTTAGTTATTTACTTTCATTGTATTAATTTTTTATTTGAGTTGCAGGACCATATCAATGGACCACACTCAACATTTAATGTATCTTGAGGTAGTAAGGAATATGGGTTCGCCCATGGACGCTTTTATAACTGTCAATAGAAGCATAAACCCCGATGGTATTGAGATCCATCCCATATTATTTGAGTTACTTAACTCTAAAAAGTTTTTAGGGACCACTGAAGAGAGTCCATATGGACACTTACAATTCTTTGAAGATCTTTTTGGTTCCTTTATATTTGATGATTGTGACCTTGATAAGGTTAAATCCAGTTGTTTAGACAAACTCTCTCTAATAATGTTTGCAACTGGTATAGATCCTTTTGTGCAGAAGCACCAAGGACGTGGACGGATTTGATAACCAATTTCCTGTCAAAATATTACCCAGAAAGAAAAGCTCACAGGATGAGAGGTATTATTATCAGTTTCAAAAATAATCCTAATGAGAGTATATATGAAGGATATCTAGGGTATAAAAGCTATCTAGATAATTTCCCCCATCACCGTTTGCCTGATTGGTTAATTACCCATACTTTCTATGGAGGGCTTAATAATAAAAATAGAACGAGCCTAGGTACTGATTCTAATGGTAGTTTCCTATCTTATACCTATGATGAAGCTTGGAAATTAGTAATGAAAATGAGAGAGACAATAGAAAGTCATGAAAAGAGGATAAGCAAAAATAGTTCTTCTAAATATGCTTGTGTTGGGCCACGCGGAGATAAAATAAAATTTTCCTCTAACGTGGTGATCCCAAGATCTAGCTGAGGTAGAAGGCCATGAGGTTTACCACTAGACGCGCAGTTGCGGATTACTGATGAAGCGCGTCAGTTGATGCAGTGCAGTCCTCACGATCCGATCGTCCTGGTGCTGATCGCACAACACCTCTGCTGGTATCCACACGTACAAGGAGGAGCGCCGGCGGCGAACTGCTAGGTTCATAACGGCGGCTGGACTGCTGTGGAGCTAGGGTTTCCAACACATGGAATGACCTAACCGAACAACGATTAACCTTTCTGGGTTAAGGTGCTCCACTTTATATAGGGAGTGAACGTGGGCTCTGCTCGCGCGACCCATTCACTAAAGCCCATATAGCACTAGTCACCGTGAGTCCAACTCACTAACTTAGTCCTAATCTGGTTTAGGTCCAACCCAACCAGATTACAGATTCGGATCCAATCCGAACTTGCTCCCGCTCTTAAGTGTGTGACCCCGCAGGTTCATGTCTACTTGGACACGATTGGAGTCCGACTCTCAATCGATCAGTCGGTAGCGGCTCCTAGCAGAACGTGCCGACTCCCAAGTACCAAAGAGTCATGACGACTTGCCTTTCCAATGCGACTTGCGTCCGAGTCCCTTTTGCCACACGATATACCTTGTCGGACTATAGGCGAATATATGTCATCCCTTAAATAGTCCGACTCTCTTCTCGATCCGAGATAAGTGATTCACCCGACTAACTCTTAGTCGATCGCCTCGGTTAACACTTAACCGAGTCGTGCATGGCCATGCTTTCCGAATCATATCTCACAAGAGGGCCCAGAGAATATCTCTCCAGATGGAGGGGCAAAATCCCATCTTGGTTATTCACATCACGCAGCTTGATTCTCAGTCGACCCGAACCCTGTCTTTATAACTGCCCAGTTACGGATCAGCGTTTGACAGAACCTAAGTCGGTGATCCTCAACTCGGACTATGCAACAACCTCAGGTCTAAGGATTACATTGATTGAGATATACAAATGACAGCTAGTTCGTTGTACCTCAATATGGGTCAATCCGACTCGCTAAACTCTTTAGCCGAATCTGTGTAAGTTGGAATAGCATCTCCATGCCCATGACAAGTGGAACCGAGTCATCAAGCCAACTTTCACATTGGTCTAAGTTGTGTGTCCAGCACAACCTCAATGACCAAGGATATTTAGTACAAACAACATGAATGCATAGTTCCACAATCGAATCACATATTCAATGATACACATCAGATGTTTATACAAGGACTACTTAATATCCTTATGAATACAATGGGAAATCTCATCATACATGATTGCCTCTAGGGCATATTCCCAACAGTCTCCCACTTGCACTAGAGTCAATCTTTCGACATCACATGTCTAAGCATCTAATGCCCATGGCTCTCAGGTGTGCCTCATGCTTCGGCTGTGGTAACGGCTTTGTCAACGGATCCGCAATATTTGCATCCGTGTGTACCTTGCATAACTTGATATCACCCTGATCCACGAACTGGCGAATCAGGTGGTACCGCATGAGTATGTGCTTGTTCTTCTGGTGTTGTCTAGGTTCCTTGGCTTGTGCAATAGCACCATTGTTGTCACAATACACGTCCAACGGATTGGACGAGCCCTGAACCACACCAAGATCCATGAGGAAATTCCTCATCCAAACAGCTTCCTTTGCTGCCTCCGAGGCGGCAATATACTCAGCCTCTGTTGTAGACGCAGACACAGTCTCTTGCTTGGAACTCTTCCGGATTGCGAGCGAGAATCATCAGAGTCGGTGAGATAACTCGCATCCGTGTAACCCTTTACACTGAGTTCATCTTCACCACCATAAACCAAGAACATATCCTTAGTCCTTCTTAAGTACTTTAGGATATTTTTAGCCGCTGTCCAGTGGATCTCTCCAGGATCAGCCTGGTATCTGCTCACAACACTTAGAGCATAGGAAACATCCAGCCTAGTACAAATCATGGCGTACATGATGGATCCGACTGCAGAAGCATATGGAATCGCACTCACCCGACTTCGCTCATCAGTTGTCGAAGGACACTGAGTCTTGCTAAGTTTTACACCATGGGACATCGGTAAGAACCCCTTCTTAGACGATTCCATGTTGAACTTATTCAACACTTTGTCCAAATAAGTACTCTGACTCCATCCAATGAGCCTCCTTGATCTATCTCTATAGATCCGGATTCCGAGGATGTATGTTGCCTCACCCAAGTCTTTCATTGAGAAACTCCTTTCCAATGATTCCTTGGTTTCTTGCAACATCTGGACATCATTTCTAATCAGTAATATGTCATCCACATATAAGATTAGAAAATTTACTTTGTTCCCACTAAACTTCTTGTACAAACAAGAATCATGATCACTCTTGATGAAGCCAAACGATTTGACTACCTCATCAAAGCGAATATTCCAACTCCGAGATGCTTGCTTCAACCCATAAATGGATTTCTGAAGTTTGCATACCTTGTCAGCATTAGCCGGATCGACAAAACCCTCGGGCTGTATCATATACACGTCCTCGGTTAAATTTCCATTAAGGAAGGCCGTTTTGACATCCATCTGCCATATCTCATAGTCGAAATAGGCTGCTATAGCTAACATGATCCGAACTGATTTAAGCATCGCTACGGGCGAGAAAGTCTCGTCGTAATCAACTCCTTGAACTTGTCAGAACCCCTTCGCGACAAGGCGTGCTTTATAGACGGAAACATTTCCATCCATATCAGTTTTCTTCTTAAAGACCCATTTGCACTCGACGGGTCTTGCACCGTCTGGCAGATCAACCATGTTCCAAACTTGATTTTCATCCATGGACTTTATCTCGGATCTCATGGCTCCAAGCCATGACTCGGAATCAGATCCCACCATCGCTTCCAAATAATTTGCCGACTTATCACTGTCTAACTGTAACACATCACGAACACTTTGTAATCTTGCCGATCTTCGTAGTAGAGGTGCTGCTGCCGGCTCAGCTGCCACGATCGGCTCAACCTCCAAGGTTTTTGCCGACTCGCTACTAGCCGGTTCCTCTCGAATTTCTTCGAGTTGCACCGTGCTCCCACTTACTCCCCGACTAAGAAACTCTTTCTCAAGGAAGACACCGTTCTGAGCGACAAACACTTTGCCCTCTTCTCGGTTGTAGAAGTAGTAACCCAAGGTTTCCCTCGGATACCCCATGAAAATACACTTATCCGACTTGGCTGTAAGCTTGTCCGACTGAAGTCGCTTGACAAATGCTTCACAACCCCAAATCTTAAGAAAAGACAAACTCGGCTTTTTGCCTGTCCACATCTCATGCGGTGTCTTCTCTACCGATTTTGATGGTACTCTGTTTAGTGTGAACGCCGCTGTTTCTAGACAATAACCCCAAAATGATAAAGGCAGATCTGTCCGACTCATCATTGATCGTACCATGTCTAACAAGGTCCGATTCCGCCTTTCCGAAACACCGTTCCTTTGCGGCGTTCCTGGCGGAGTAAGTTGAGGAACTATTCCACAACTTTTCAGATGGTCATCAAACTCATGGCTCATGTACTCGCCTCCTCGGTCTGACCGAAGAAACTTTATTTTCTTGCCGAGTTGATTCTGTGCTTCATTCTGGAATTCTTTGAACTTTTCAAAGGCTTCCGACTTATGTTTCATCAAGTAGATATATCCATACCTACTCAAATCATAAGTGAAGGTAATGAAGTACTCATAACCACCCCTGGCTGTCGTGCTCATTGGTCCACATACATCACTATGTACTAGTCCCAACAAGTCGGACGCCCGTTCGCAACTCTTTGCAAAAGGTGTCTTGGTCATTTTGCCGAGTAGGCAAGATTCGCATGTCTCGAACGACTCCAAGTCGAACGAAGTTAGGAGTCCATCATCATGGAGCTTCTTCATGCGTTTCCAACTTATATGACCAAGCCGACAGTGCCAAAAGTAAGTCATATTCAGATCATTTGGTTTCAACCTTTTAACATTTATGTTATAAACCGACTCACCATCAAGATTCAAAATAAATAACCCGTCCTGGACGGGTGCAAAGCCGTGAAACATATCATTCAAATACAAAGAACAACCATTATTCTTGATATTCGACTCATAGCCTTGCCTCATCAAACATGAAGCAGAAATAATGTTTCGACTGAGCACTGGAACATAATAACAATTATTTAGTTCCATAATGAATCCGGAAGGTAAATGAAGTTGCATCGTGCCAACTTCCAATGCAGCACCTCTTGCTTTGTTGCCGACTCGAATATCAACCTCGCCTCTTGCTACGCTCCTAGTTCTTACTAGTCCCTGCAACGAGTTGCAGATGTGAATAACTGATCCGGTATCATATACCCAAGAACTATTAGGTGCATCAGCAAGATATATGTCTATAACATTTCAAACAAGTGTACCTGAGTCGGAAGTCATACCTCCACTCTTGGCTTTGTCGGCCAAGTACTTGCTGCAGTTCCTCTTCCAGTGGCCATCCGCCTTGCAGTAAAAGCAAGTGGATCCGGCTGAAGGAGATGGTTTAGTCCCTGAGGAAGCGCTTGGGACCGGGTCCTGAGCCTGCTTTCCCCCTGACTTAGCCTTCTTCTTAGTCCAAGAACTCTTCTTGAACTTAGCCTTATTCTGCACCATCAACACTTGACTGGCACCCTTCTTGAGATCTGCCTCTGCCTGCTTGAGCATCCCATGTAATTCAGTGAGCTTCTTATCCATACCATGCATGTGGTAGTTCGAAATGAACTGCCCATATGCACTAGGAAGAGAGTTCAGAATTATATCCGTAGCAAACTCTTTGCTAATGGGGTAGCCAAGCCTCTCCAGAGACTGCACGTAACCAACCATTTTGATCACATGCGGACTCAGTGGATCACCATCCTTAAGCTTGCAACTCAGCAAAGCCTGAGAGACTTGATACCTCTCAGTCTTCGCCTGAGCCTGGAACATACTTTTGAGGCTTTCGATCATATCGTAGGCCTCAACATGCTCGAACTGCTTTTGCAAGTCCGATTCCATGTGAGCAAGCATAAGACAGCTAATATCCGTGGACTCATCCTTAGCCCGACGGTAGGCATTGGTGGCTGCGACAGTCGCATTCTCATTCGGCTCATCTGGAAGTGGGTTGTCTAGGACATGGTCCTTCTTTTCTTGTTTGAGAACTATTCTCAGATTTCGATACCAGTTGGTAAAATTAGTGTCGTTCAGTTTATCTTTCTCAAGAATGGTTCTCAACACAAAACCGGATATCTGAGAGTGACTGCTACTTGGTGCCATGATCTACAACAGAAAATATGCAAAACAGTTAAGACATGTATTCATAAAAGAGCAAGCATATTAAGCATTTTAATATTTTATGCTCCCACTAGAACCAACACCCCTCCGATGGTTACTTAGTGATTCAGGATCCTAAATAAGCAAGTCGGCTAGTGAGCTTTAGCATCACCGCTAGCCGCCAAGTGATCTAGGTAGACAACTCCTTGTCAATCGCATCTCATGCGACTCCTGTTGGACGGGTGGCATCACATGCCCCGGCTCCCATCCGACTTTTCCCCGAGTCCCACAACCGTTGTGATAGACCCGTCTAGCTTACCAAGTGTTTCTGCAGTAAGAGTCCGACTCGAACCCACCTAGTCGGAAAGAATTGGCAGCACCTCAATTTTATGAGCCCACTACCAAAAATGTCCGACTTGTGATGGTGCAAACACTGGCGGGAAAACCGACTAGACCTTCTTTGAGGGATTAAATTTTACCGACTATCTAATAGAGGTAAAACTGAGACATAACAATAACACAAAATAAAGCAATTATAATGTGAAATGATATGGCTCCCTTCACGGCGATCTCCATCTCCACAAAGCCTGTAATCCGACTTGTGCCAACCCTTGTCACTTGCCGTCTTACACCATGTCGCCGACATGTACAACAACTTGCATGCCTTCCGGGTTCTCCAAACAGCTACACTAGCTTAGTAAAGAAAATTACAAGGAGAATACGACACGCAGGTCGTTATACAATAAAATGACAGCACCTAGGCTCCAGCCGGCTGACAAAAAACCGTGATTCGCAGATCACGTACGGATTACACACATACATCACATGCACATGAACCATACCATTCACAACTTCCTGCAAAAACAAGTTATGCATAGATACAATATCTACCGGCGTTGTGAAATTCGCAACGGCATCTAAGGAGCTACGACAGGGCGAAGCCGGCGGTCCCGCTAGCCGGATAGCGGGCGGGGATCGAAGGGGCAGCGCCCCTCGCGGGTGCGGGCAGCGCCCGACGATTTTTCCGAAAACGTAGATCTCATCTACGATCCGAACATGGATTCCGACCATCGTTCCGATTCGATCAAACTCTTTGATCTTCGATCACCGCTTCTGGATTTACGTGTCACAGTCTACCCCGATGGCGGAAGCCGACCGGTAGGGGTATGTCGTTCCACGACCTCAGCAGTATGATCACGGAAATCAGATCTACCATTCCCCGAGTACAGTTGATCCAATCAACCTCGTACAAAACCGATCTATCTCATAGATCGACCACCAAACAACATATAGATCTCATCTACATCCTACCGCATATCACATATGCGAGATCTCGAGCCTAAAACCAGAAGCTATCGCTCTGATACCACTGTTGGGCCACGCGGAGATAAAATAAAATTTTCCTCTAACATGGTGATCCCAAGATCTAGCTGAGGTAGAAGGCCACGAGGTTTACCACTAGACGCGCAGTTGCGGATTACTGATGAAGCGCGTCAGTTGATGCAGTGCAGTCCTCACGATCCGATCGTCCTGGTGCTGATCGCACAGCACCTCTGCTGGTATCCACACGTACAAGGAGGAGCGCCGGCGGCGAACTGCTAGGTTCGTAACGGCGGCTGGACTGCTGTGGAGCTAGGGTTTCCAACACATGGAATGACCTAACCGAACAACGATTAACCTTTCTGGGTTAAGGTGCTCCACTTTATATAGGGAGTGAACGTGGGCTCTGCTCGCGCGACCCATTCACTAAAGCCCATATAACACTAGTCACCGTGAGTCCAACTCACTAGCTTAGTCCTAATCTGGTTTAGGTCCAACCCAACCAGATTACAGATTCGGATCCAATCCGAACTTGCTCCCGCTCTTAAGTGTGTGACCCCACAGGCTCATGTCTACTTGGACACGATTGGAGTCCGACTCTCAATCGATCAGTCGGTAGCGGCTCCTAGCAGAACGTGCCGACTCCCAAGTACCAAAGAGTCATGACGACTTGCCTTTCCAATGCGACTTGCGTCCGAGTCCCTTTTGCCACACGATATACCTTGTCGGACTATAGGCGAATATATGTCATCCCTTAAATAGTCCGACTCTCTTCTCGATCCGAAATAAGTGATTCACCCAACTAACTCTTAGTCGATCGCCTCGGTTAACACTTAACCGAGTCGTGCATGGCCATGCTTTCCGAATCATATCTCACGAGAGGGCCCAGAGAATATCTCTCCAAGTGGAGGGGAAAAATCCCATCTTGGTTATTCACATCACGCAGCTTGATTCTCAGTCGACCCGAACTCTTCCTTTATAACTGACCAGTTACGGATCAGCGTTTGACAGAACCTAAGTCGGTGATCCTCAACTCGGACTATGCAACAACCTCAGGTCTAAGGATTACATTGATTGAGATATACAAATGACAACTTGTTTGTTGTACCTCAATATGGGTCAATTCGACTCGCTAAACTCTTTAGCCGAATCTGTGTAAGTTGGAATAGCATCTCCATGCCCATGACAAGTGGAACCGAGTCATCAAGACAACTTTCACATTGGTCTAAGTTGTGTGTCCAGCACAACCTCAATGACCAAGGATATTTAGTACAAACAACACGAATGCATAGTTCCACAACCGAATCACATATTCAATGATACACATCAGATGTTTATACAAGGACTACTTAATATCTTTATGAATACAATGGGAAATCTCATCATACATGATTGCCTCTAGGGCATATTCCCAACAGCTTGTGTTAACGACTTTCTTACAGATGAAAGGACTTGTGCGATGATTAAAACCCTCGTCATTGATTCTTATTCGGTAAAAAAATTTATTGAGAATTATGCAGGGCATCTACAGGTACCTACAGGATGGGAACCTCATAAACCCCTCGAACAAAAGAAGCGAGCAAGAGAGGACGCATCATTGGTAGAATTTTCCTCTGAACCTATTCAAAACAATATTAAGAAAAAGTTCAGGGAGGAAGAATGTATAAGGAGAAGATCAAAGAAACCAGGAAAGAACCCTGATGCTACCAATGCAAATATTGTTTTATCTAAGGATCTTATGGAGGCAAGAATCATGGAAAATGAAGTAGTTATTCTAGACTCTGAAACTTCAGACTTCATTATAGGTAATATACAAGGTAAAGAAACTTCTAAACCTATGTCTCCTATATACTATGGAGAAACTTCCTTATATGGATTTTGTGAGCCGATTTTCACTATAAATATTATGCCTTCATCACTTTATGAGGAACATTGCTACAATTTAAATAATCCGCATGTGGAAACGGTAGACACTACTATTAAATTGTCTAATAGAACTAATATAAAACTGGAAGGTGTTATTCGAAATGTTTATGTATTTATTGGACCACTCATGTACCCTCTCGATTTTCATATTATTGATATGCCTCGAGATACTTTTTGTCCTAATATTTTAGGCGGGCCTTTTGTCTCTATAACCAAAGCTCGAATTGATAATAAGGAGGAGACTATTTCAATGATGTTTGGAGAGTAAGAAATGACATTCCACTTCGCCAAACTAAAGAATAGGCCATATGTAATAGAAAATATCAAGGAAGAGAAAACAATTGCCGAACTAGTCGCAATTCATTTTAGCACTCCCCAAGATGAATTAGAAAGGAGCTTAGTTAATTGGGAAGAGGCACTAGATGATGAGGAAAGAGAAGATATGGATGATTACCTTGACTCCATTTCGGAAGCACAAAACCCACATGACTATGAAGAACTGGTAAGTAAAGGAGACGAAGAACCTCTGCCAATTGAATTGAAACGACTTCCATGTAATATGAGGTATGAATTTTTAGATAATGAAAATAAATGTCCTGTTATTATTAGTAAAAATTTATCAGAAAACAAAACAAATAAACTTATTTTGATTTTGATCAAACATCGTGAAGCATTTGGGTATACTCTAAGTGACATTAAAGGAACAGATCCATCCATTGTGACACATAAGATTACCATGCTTGAAGATGTTGTACCTGTAGTTGACACACAAAGAAGGCTTAATCCGAAAATGAAAGAATTAGTAAGAAAAGAATTTATAAGCTTATTAGATGATGGCATAATATATCCTATTTCTTGTAGTAAATGGGTTAGCCCTAGTCATTGCATACCAAGACATGGGGGTCTTGATGCTGCTATGAATGAGGATGGTGAGCTAGTCCCTATAAGGCCTATTATTGGGTATCACATGTGCATTGATTTTAGAAAACTAAACCGTGAGACACAAAAAAATCATAAACCTATACCGTTCATGGATAGAATTTTATAAAGACTAAGCAATAATTCTTATTTTTGTTTTCTTGATGGTTATTTTGGTTATTCTCAAATTGCTATACATCCCGAAGATCAAGAGAAAACAACTTTCACATGTCCTTATGGTACTTATTGTTATAGATTAATCCTGTTTGTCTTATGTAATGCAGCTACAACCTTTCAAGAATGTGTATTAAAAATCTTTGATGATCTTGTTGAGAAGTATGGAAGTTCTAACAAATGATTTTGTTGTTTGTGGAACAACATTTGATAATTGTGTCTACAATTTAACCTAGGTTTTTGCAGAGATGCAGGCAATCAAATTTAGTTTTGAATTGCGAGCAATGTTGATTCATGGAAAGAGAAGGTAAAGTTTTTGGACATAAGGTTTCATAAAAAGGTATAGAAATAGATAATACCAATATAAGTGCTATAGAAAATCTTCCCATACCTCAAGACATTAAAAACTTAAAAATATTTATAGGACATGCAGGTTTTTACAAGCGTTTTATACAGGATTTTGCCAAAATAGCTATGCCTCTCACTAACCTTCTTGATAAAGAAACTCTGTTCTACTTAGACCATGACTACATTGCAGATTTTGAAAATCTTAAAAATAAATTAGTTTCAACACCTATCATGCAATCTCCAAAATGGGATGAACCTTTTGAAATTATGTGTTATGATAGTGACTATGCTATAGGAGCTGTACTACGACAGCGATACGGGAAGAATTTAAATGTTATGCACTATGCTAGTAGGACTCTTAGTAAGATTCAGAAAAATTATGCTACTACCGAGAAAGAGTTCCTGGCTATAATTTTTGCCTGTGACAAATTTAGATCTTACATTATTAATTCTAGAGTAATAATTCATACAGATCACCAAGCCTTGCGTCACCTTCTTGTGAAAAAGGATGCAAAGCCTAGGTTGATTAGGTGGGTGTTATCACTACAAGAATATGATTTGAAAATAATAGATAGGAGGGGTAAGGATAATCTAGTAGTAGAACATCTATCTAGGATGGAAGTAATAATTACCGACCCCGTACCTATAAATGAGTCATTTCTGGGAGAATACTTAGCAAAAATTGAAGTCGTTGATCCATGGTATGTAGATTATGCTAATAATCTTGCGGTAAAATTTGTACCTCCTGGTATGACAAGAAATAAAAGAATGAAATTCTTTAATGATCTCAAACACTACTTTTGGGATGATCCGTTTCTTTATCATCATGGACCTGACAGAATGATTCGAAAGTGTGTTCCTAATCATGAAATGAATGCAATTTTGCAAGCTTGTCATGGCAGCCCGTATGGAGGACATCATGCAGGCAAGCGAACTACAGAAAAGGTACTTCAATCCGGATTCTATTGGACCACCTTGTTCAAGGATGAACAAAGGTATGTGGAATATTGCGATGCTTGCCAGAGAAGAGGTAATATATGCAGGAGATAAGAGATGGCAATGAATTAAAGTCTTATAATTGAACCATTTGATGTTTGGGGAATGGATTACATGGGACCCTTTATAGAATCAAATGGCTACACTCATATTCTTGTTGCTTTCGATTATGTTACTAAATGGGTTGAAGATATTCCAACTAACGATGCATATGCAGCTACTTCCGTGAATATGATCAAGGATGCCATTGATACGTCATAAACGTGTCTATAATTTTTGATGCTCCATGCTTGTTTTATATCATTTGTCTTATGTTTTGTCTACACTTTGAGGTATTTTTATACACTTTCTGGAACTAACCTATTGACAAGATGCCATAGAGCCAGTTGCCTGTTTTCTACTGTTTTTGGTTTCAGAAAAGCTAAAAAATGAATATTCTCGGAATTGGACGGGACAAAAGCCAAAGTTACTATTTTTCCGGAGCGAACACGGAGCCAGAAGGACAGACGAAGGGGGGCCAGGAGGTGGCCACACCCTAGGGTGGCACGAGTCCCCCTGGCCGCGCCAGCCCTAGGTGTGGGCCCCTCGATGATCCACCGACCTTGCCCTTTCGCCTATGAATACGTCTCCTCGGGACATAAACCCTAACACGGGCAAAAATCCACGAAAAGGTCTGCAGCGCCGCCTCCACCGAAGGGGAGATTCGGGGGACAAAAGTCTCTGTTCTGGCACCCTGCCGGGACGGGGAAGTGCCCCCGAAGCCATTTCCATCGATATCCACCACCATATCCATCACCATTGCTGATTCCCATGATGATGAGGGAGTAGTTCTTCCTCGAGGCTAAGGACTCTATCGGTAGCTATGTGTTCATCTCTCCCTCTCTCTCTCTCTATGCATGATCATATTGTGATCATGAGATTTGTAATCAAGTAGATCTACTTTGCTACTCAAGTGCTTTAATAGATCTCTGGCTCTCCCCACGTATGTGAAAGTGACAGCGTGCATACCGTGGTGGCACTTAGGCTAGAGTTTACATAAATACTCAAGTTCTTCAATAGATCTCTGCTCTCCCCACGTGTGTGAAAGTGACAACGTGCACGTCGTGGTGACACTTAGGCTAGAGTTCATAAATACTTATCATGAGTATATTATGAGTTGGTTGTCTCTATGAAATTGTGGTGTTTTTTTGGAACCATCTAGCGCTCAAGGTGACAGTGTGGGGTTATCTAGATGGGGAAGGCAGACTTTGAGGTGTGCTTTTGTATCCCTACCATGGATTAGAGTTATCCAACCAGAGAGTAGTTCGGGGTTGCATCTAGATCTGTTACATGTTTGCTTGCTGCTTTCTTTATTTCAGTTTGCCTTTAGTCTCTTCCACGCCATCAAAGTCTTTCCTGTGGTCATTGGCGGGAATCTACAGGACATCTTCAACCTTCTCGTCCCCGTCAAAATCTCTTTTCTGGCACCGTTGTCTTATAATCATCCATACCACTTATATTTCACCATCTCTTCGCCGAACTAGTGCATCTATACACCTAACAAGTGTATTCGGTGTGTTGGGGACACAAGAGACTTCTTGTATCTTGATTGTAGAGTTGCTTGAGAGGGATACCTTTGACCACTTCCTCCCCGAGTTCGATAAACCTTGGGTAATCCACTTACGGGAAACTTTCTGCTATTCTACAAACCTCTGCACTTGGAGGCCCAACAACTATCTACAAGAATAGAAGTGCATAGACATCAAGCTCTTTTCTGGCGCCGTTGCCAGGGAGGTAAGGTAAAAGATAGTCACATCCTCTTGGTGTGTGAGTGCTCGAAGTTATTACCTTTAGATTCTGCAATTTTGTCTTTTTGTTTCTTGTTTTCACTAGTTAGGCTTAATGGAAAACAACAACAAAATTAGAGAGCTCTATAGTATTTATCTTGAGTTAGGACATGAAGTGTTTGAAGAGAAAATTTAAAAACCCATGGAACTTTATTTGCATTCTAATAGAAATGTTATTAGTATGAATTCTTTAAACACCATTATTGCTAATGCTATGGAAACGTCTAAGCTTGGGGAAGCTAGTTTTTATGAAAATTATCTTTTTAGTCCCCCAAGCATAGAGGAGAAAATTTTCTTTGATGATACTATACCTCCAATATATGATGATTACAATGATGAATTTGATATTTTCAGTCCACCTATTATTGAGGAGGGAAATTAATTGTGATTATAATATGCCTCCTATATTTGATGATTATGGTGATGAGAATAACAATGATATCTATTTTGTTGAATTTGCTCCCGCTACAACTAATAAGAATGACTATGCTTATGTGGAGAGTAATAATCATTTTATGCATGTGGCTCATGATAAGAATGTTTTATGTGATAGTTATATTGTTAATTTATTCATGTTTCTACTGAAATTTATTATGAGAGAGGGAAACATGGTCTTATGTATCTCAATAATATTAAGTTACCCCTCTTTATGTTGAAATTTTTGAAGTTGCACTTGTTTTGCTTTCCTATGCTTGTTGCTTTGTGCTTTCATGACTTGTTTATTTACAAGATTACTATACATAGGAAGTGGGTTAGACTTAAATATGTTTTGAATTTGCTTCTTGATGCTCTCTTTTACTTCAATTCATATTTACTATGTGAGTATCTTCTCAAACTATCAAGCCTAACTTAAAGGCGTTAAAGAAAAGTACTTCTTGGGAGATAACCCAATAGTTTTCTTAAGTCTTGGAAGTTATTACTTCTATAATAACCCCTCCTTATACTTTTTGTTTGATTTTTGTGGCAATAATAACCTCTAATGAGAGAGAAGTAAGATTTGGGAAGTTGCTGTCCCGAAACAGATTTTTGTGCTTCACTGTACAAATTCGTGAAAAATCTCTGTATGTCGGATTGATCTGTAATTTTCTGAATAAATCCCCCAGGTTGTTAGATAACTTTAGTTAGTGCAACACTTTTTGATTTGAGCAACATAAGGTCTTCGAAAAAAATCGGTTTTCACCTGCTGGTCTGTTTTGACAGATTTCTGCCATTATTTGCATTTGTCTCCTATCGATTTCTTTTTGAGTTCTCTTTGGTAAATTGAGATTTTTGAAGGAATTGATACAGTAGCTTGTGTTTTTATGAAAGTTTTGCTGTTTTGAAACTAAACCCCAAAGGTTTATTATCTTTTGAATGGACTAATGTTGCTAATGAAAATTGTGTGAAGTTTTGTATGAAGGAAATTTTCAGGTGTAAGGGAAGAATGATGTAATGAGATGAAGAATGGACAAAAGATCAAGCTTGGGGATGACACCCCGTGTCACCCCAAGAAATATTCAAGAGTTACAAGCGTCAAATCTTGGGGATGCCCAAGGCATCCCCTTTTTCATCAATAAAAATCTCAGGTCTTTCTAGACACTTCGTTTTTATTGTTTCATGGACAGTTATGTTGTTCTTGGAGCGTCTTTGTTTTTGTTTTTAGTTTTCTTTCGCTTGGTTTGCTACAATAAGTTGGTTGGATCCCAGCACACTTCTTTTGGAGAGAGACACACTCTGTTTTCATTGCCTAGAACACTCTAGTTTTCATTCTTATTTTCTTGTGAGTGTTCTCTTTTTGCTAGCACTGTGTTTAGCCTTAGTTTTCTTGTCCTTTCAGCTTAGAACTTTTTAGTTCTTCTTTGTGGATTTTTGATACATGCTCACTGATATTTATTAATTATTTGTGAGTTGTTTCAAATAAGTCGATTGGTGTTGGAAAAGAGTAGGAAGCTTCATGCTTAAGTGGTACAAAAGGGAGTTTGTTTTGACTATCGCTTAGGCTTTATCATGTCATGCTAGATGTTGCTTTGACCTTATGCTTAGTGATTATTTTTGTATCATGAATTTTTCCAAACAATTAGGATTGCTTAATGTTCCTTGAAAGAATCATGCGTTGTTTTAGCATACAAAAGCATAGTATTGTGGTATTATCCTTTGATGCTTTGTTTGGGTTGACTTGGCACATGCTCACACCATGTTATGACTATGAACCAGTCACCTTAGCCTCTATGATCATTTAGTTTTCGACTTGTGGTACCACTTTATGCTTTGGTTGATAATGTTTTGTCGCTCTGCATGATTAAGGCCATTATTGCTCTCTTAGTTGGTCGCTCCCAGTCTTTTTCTAGCCTCCACTTGTATTGAGTAAGATCTACTCACGCATCCAACACCCAAGAAACCAAGTTATTCCAAAGTGTCCACTATAAATTCCTATGCATGGTGTGTTACACCATTCCAAGTATATTCTTGTTTTATCTATCTTCCAAATTAAACTTGTTATGTGAAAATTAGTGATTAAAGCTCTCACAAACTTGATGGCACACTTTATTTTTCTTGCTCCTAATAAACTTGAACCATTGTGTCATCTATGTTATATATGCTTGCAATTATAAGTTGGGAATTAGCAGAACTGTGCTGTCATGGGGAACGCTTTCAACACCTATAAATATCTACCGCGTTGATATCATGCTCTTTTGTTTATGGATGTCGTCGGTGTGAAATTAAAGGGGAGCTTGTAAGTTCATGGAGTTATGTATATGTGTTAGAGAAACGCCTGGGCCACTAGCCTAAGCCATGCCTAATCATGGTGGAAACTTGCAGCATCACCATAGTGAGAATCTATGAAGCATTCTTCTTATAAAAAAAGAGAGATAGGAAAAAGGGATGAGAAAAATAAAAAAAAAGAGAAAAGAGGAAAGAAGAGAAAAAATCACCATTTTCCCATGGTAAATAAGAAGATTGCTGAGTTGCTCATTGTATTCTTGCCTTGTCATTTTGATATGGGATAGCTCGTGTATCTTGGGACAAGGGGTACCCCATTGGCGGTTCCCTATGATACACATCAACTTACTATGATAAGAACTTACCGGTAACTAAAGTTGAGTAGCATGAGGAGTGACCCTCGTACTCAAGGGACATGAGATTGCCAACTTATACTTTGTCAAGCATATACTCCATACTTTGTTCACTTTAACCTTAATCACTTGAAGATGCTTATGATAGGGGAAATGAGAGATGAAAGCTAACAAGTACCATAATTTTTGGAAGCTCTTTATGAAACTTGAAATCCCTACTTCCCTTTGAAGGGCCTTTCTTTCCACTTTTATATTGCGTCTCCACCTTCTATCCTTAGGCACCAATTAAGAGAGCATAGTTATAATTCTTAGTTCTATGTGCATTGTCCCAAAACTTATTGATTGATTCTTAATGTTGATATTCCTTGTTCTTGAAGTATTTGTATCTAGTCACCCTTATGAACTTTGAAGGTGTCCTATGCATTTATGTTTTGCTACTCCATGAGGGACAAGCTGAATGCCACTATGCTATGTTTTCTATATGTGAAACAAAGAAACGTCTTTCAATGCATTGTTATTCATGAATCTTTATCTGTATCCTTTCATGTTGCAGTATAGTTACTTTGTCTTACTGTTAGAACTTCATCTTTCATGCTCATGTTTAGAGTACTTTGATCCCAGCTTTCAATGCTTGCAAATGGTTTGATGTTGATTGTCATGGTGCATGTCACCTAAAAAATTATTCTTTTGTCACTTACCTACTCGAGGACGAGCAGGAGTTAAGCTTGGGGATGCTTGATACGCCGTAAAGGTATCTATAATTTTTTATGCTCCATGCTTGTTTTATATCATTTGTCTTATGTTTTGTCTACACTTTGAGGTATTTTTATACACTTTATGGAACTAACCTATTGACAATATGCCACAGTGCCAGTTGCCTGTTTTCTGCTTTTTTAGTTTTAGAAAAGCTAAAAAATGAATATTCTCAGAATTGGACGGGACAAAAGCCAAAGTTACTATTTTTCCGGAGCGAACACGGAGCCAGAAGGACAGACGAAGGGGGGCCAGGAGGTGGCCACACCCTAGGGTGGCGCGGGTCCCCCTGGCCGCGCCAGCCCTAGGTGTGGGCCCCTCGAGGCTCCACCAACTTTGCCCTTTCGCCTATATATACGTCTCCTCGGAACATAAACCCTAACATGGGGAAAAAATCCACGAAAAGGTCCGCAGCGCCACCGCCACCGAAGGGGAGTTTTGGGGGACAGAAGTCTCTGTTCCGGCACCCTGCCGGGATGGGGAAGTACCCTCGGAGCCATCTCCATCGATCTCCACCACCATCTCCATTGTCGTTGCTGATTCCCATGATGACGAGGGAGTAGTTCTTCCTCGAGGCAAAGGGCTCTACCGGTAGCTACGTGTTCATCTCTCTCTCTCTCTCTCTCTATATATATATATATATATGCATGATCATATTGCGATCATGATCTTTGTAATAAAGTAGATCTGCTTTGCTACTCAAGTGCTTTAATAGATCTCTGGCTCTCCCCACGTGTGTGAAAGTGACAGCATGCATACCGTGGTGGCACTTAGGCTAGAGTCTACATAAATACTCAAGTGCTTCAATAGATCTCTGCTCTCCCCACATATGTGAAAGTGACAGCGTGCACACCGTGGTGGCACTTAGGCTAGAGTTCATAAATACTTATCATGCGTATATTTTGAGTTGGTTGTCTCTATGAAATTTTGGTATTTGTTGGAACCATATAGCGCTCTAGGTGACAGTGTGGGGTTATCTAGATCGGGAAGGCGGACTTTGAGGTGTGCTTTTGTAGCCCTACCGTGGATTAGATTTATCCAACCAGAGAGTAGTTTAGGGTAGTATCATGAAGAGAATATATTTATTGAGAGTGTTCACTAGTGAAAGTATGATCCCTAGGCCTTGTTTCTAAGCATTGAAACACCGTTTGCATCTAGATCTGTTACATGTTTGCTTGCTGCTTTCTTTATTTCAGTTTTACTTTAGTCTCTTACATGCCATCAAAGTCTTGCCAGGGATCTACATGACAGCTTCAACCTTATCCTCCCCGTCAAAATCTCTTTCCTGGCATCGTTGTCTTATAATCATCCATACCACTTATATTTCACTATCTCTTCACCGAACTAGTGCATCTATACACCTGACAAGTGTATTGGGGTGTGTTGGGGACATAAGAGACTTCTTGTATCTTGATTGCAGGGTTGCTTGAGAGGGATACCTTTGACCACTTCCTCCCTAAGTTTGATAAACCTTGGGTAATACACTTAAGGGAAACTTGCTGCTATTCTACAAACCTATGCACTTGGAGGCCCAACAACTGTCTACAAGATTAGAAGTGCATAGACATCAGTCATATTTCCTAGGTTTGGAGTTCCTAGATTTTTAGTTACTAACGGTGGCTCTCATTTTATGAAAGGAACTTTCAGGAAAATCCTCTGCAAATATAGAGTAACTCACCGTGTTGCTTCACCATATATCCTCAAATGAGTGGTCAAGTGGAACTCTCTAATAGATAACTGAAGACCATACTCGAGAAGGCGGTGGATAAATAGAAAAAAGATTGGTCATACAGGATAAATGAAACTCTTTGGGCATACCGAACTGCATTTAAAAATCCGATGGGTATGACACCATAAAAGATGGTATACAGTAAGGCGTGTCATCTACTTTAGAATTGGAACATAAATCCTTTTGGGAAATCAAGAACTTAAACTATGATCTGAAAGCAGCAGGAGAAAAAGGTTTATTAGACATACATACTTTAGATGAGTTTAGGAGTGAGGCTTATGAAAATTCTAGATTGTTTAAGGAAAAAGTAAAAAAATGGCATGATAGAAAAATAGAGGATAAGGTTTTTAAAAGTGGAGATAAAGTTCTGCTCTATAACTCTCGTCTTAATTTGTTCCCAGGAAAGCTCAAATCAAAGTGGGAAGGCCCCTATATAGTTGAAGAAGCTTATGCATCAGGAGCAGTGAAGCTCCAGGGGAAAACATCCTCTCTTTCATGGGTGGTGAATGGACAACACTTGAAGCATTATCGCGCAAAAGAAGATATAAGTTCAATCACCTTACGAATAATTACCCCAGAATAGTCGATTGAGCAAAAGTATGGAAGGAATGGTAACTGGAAGAAGGATAGGATTGAGACGAAGTGAGCAACACTATGGTCGAGCTATAGACCATAAAAGAGCGCTTCATGGGAGGTAACCCATGTGAAATAAAGGGTCGAGTAAGTTTTAATTTTTCAAGTAAGTTTTAGTTGATCTTATGATTGAATAAAGGAACACTTGAAGCTCTTGTGAAATAAAATAAATTTGTTTATGATAAAAATCTCGTTTAGTGAATGTTAATGTTGGTCGAAATTTTAAGTTGTCATTTTTCTGTCAAAACTTGGTATTTCATTAAGTTTCAGACTAATAAAGAATTCCCAAAGAAACATATAAATTTTGATGTGTACTGTAACCTTAATGACCAACTATACATCGGAAATTAAATTTCCAGCTGTATAGTTGCGGCCGTATAGTTATTCATCGCATCCCCAAATTTTCATGCCAAGGTACAGAAGGTTTAACGACCAACTATACGGCAAGGACAAATTTCCCAGCCATATAGTTGCGGCTGTATAGCTGGTACCGCCATAGATAAATATAAATCTATAGTCGGTTCGTAACTATACGGTGGGATCTATATGGGCCGCGCCCATATAGTTTCTCGTTAAGCTTGGCGGATAGGGTTTTCGACCTCCCCTTTTAAAGACGGTTGCATCTAACCCTTTTCATTAAGTTTTCGTAGAGCTAGAGCCTCCATCCTTGAAAAACCATTGCCATCTCCATACACGCCCCTTCTAACAACATCCGTGCAGCGAAGCCATGCAGCCTTTCCATGTCAACAAGATTTGGAGGAAGAAGGAAGAGAAGCCCATGAAGATGATCGAGGGGGTGGAACCAAAAGAAGCATCATCATCATCCAACTTGGAGATCAAGCCTCTCCCAAATTGGGAGGAAATGTTCCTACAAAGGATGGAGATGATGAGGAAAGCAGATCAGAGAAGGAGCAAGGATGAGTACCTCCCTAATCCTTACCGCCACAACATAGGATCTTATTATAAACCTCCTCTTAGTCCACCACCTCTTAAACCCAAGAAGGTGCGGCAAGATGAGATTCGTGATAAGATCTATCAATTGGAAAAAGTTTCAAAGGCATGTGTTGGAACTATTGGAGAAGGGATTGAATCCTACTGGATGAGGAGCAAAGACCTTGATAAAAAGGTCAATGACATCGATGGTAGAGTTAGTTTCTTGATTAAAACTGTTTTTGAGTTGACAGATGAGAAGAAATTCCTTCAGTCGAAAATTTTGAAGCTTCAATACGACATGGCCGAGCTCAGCATCCGCCTCGCAAGCATGGCTAAAGTTAGCAACCCAGGAGAGGAATGCAATGCTCTTGCTACCCAGGAGGAGGAATAGGTACCAACAAGGAGTTATTTGATCCCTCCTGTCTTGATTCCAAGCTTGGGGATATCTCTAAAACCTTGCAATCAATCTTATAAGTTTATTACTTTTAGATTCGCATTAGTTCGAGTTTAGAAATAAAGATTGCATCATTAGAATTCCCTTTAGGAATAGTTGATCCCATTTATGAAATTTTGAGTTTATTATAATATATGGAGAATTATTGAGTTTGAGTTTGTCTTATTGGAAATATGAATGGCTTGAGTATGAATTTACTTACACTCGATGATAGCAATAAGAGTCCTCCACACCATTGGCATTAACGGAACATACAAAGATAATTTTATTAATATGTTGTAGGTCAATAGTTTGATTTACAAAAAGGAGAGATTATCTAAATAACTAAGAAGAAAAAGAAAAACCTTGAACAAGGGAGGTATTATAAGTGCTATCAAATAGAGTGAGAACAAGTTGAGGTAGAATATTCAATCTATAAATATGCTTCATATATATTTGGAATTTGATAATTGATATCGTTGAACTTTGGAACCACTACATGAAGTGAAATGTATGTCTAGCTCCTTTGCACATCACTTAAAAAAGTGTGAGCATGAATATATATAGAGAAAGAACAAAAAGAAAAAGATGAATAAAAAGAGAGAGTGTGCAAATATGCATATACCACTATATTGTAGTAGGACAAAGAGACATTTGAGATTTTGAATCCCAAGTGAATATGTTAATCCTAAAACACTTGGGACTACCTCACCAACTCATTTGGTTGAACCGAATACTTTTACATCATGTTGATAATAATCTTGTGTGAACTGTTAATTGCTAAAGGTGTGGAAGCCTTCTAATATTATTCGGATGGTTCGAGTAAGGTACTATTCATGTGTTGGGCCACGCGGAGATAAAACAAAAAATTTCCTCTAACGTGGTGATCCCAAGATCCAGCTGAGGTAGAAGGCCACGAGGTTTACCACTAGACGCGCAGTTGCGGATTACTGATGAAGCGCGTCAGTTGATGCAGTGCAGTCCTCACGATCCGGTCGTCCTGGTGCTGATCACACATCACCTCTGCTGGTATCCACACATACAAGGAGGAGCACCGGCGGCGAACTGCTAGGTTCGTTACGGCGGCAGGACTGCTGTGGAGCTAGGGTTTCCAACACATGGAATGACCTAACCGAACAACGATTAACCTTTCTGGGTTACGGTGCTCCACTATATATAGGGAGTGAACGTGGGCTCTGCTCGCGCGACCCATTCACTAAAGCCCATATAACACTAGTCACCGTGAGTCCAACTCACTAACTCAGTCCTAATCCGGTTTAGGTCCAACCCAACCAGATTACAGGTTCAGATCCAATCCGAACATGCTCCCGCTCTTAAGTGTGTGACCCCGCAGGCTCATGGCTACTTGGACACGATTGGAGTCCGACTCTCAATTGATCAGTCGGTAGCGGCTCCTAGCAGAACGTGCCGACTCCCAAGTACCAAAGAGTCATGACGACTTGCCTTTCCAATGCGACTTACGTCTGAGTACCTTTTGCCTCACGATATACCTTGTTAGACTATAGGCGAATATTTGTCATCCCTTAAATAGTCTGACTCTCTTCTCGATCCGAGATAAGTGATTCACCTGACTAACTCTTAGTCGATCTCCTCGGTTAACACTTAACTGAGTCGTGCATGGCCATGCTTTCCGAATCATATCTCACGAGAGGGCCCAGAGAATATCTCTCCAAGTGGAGGGGCAAAATCCCATCTTGGTTATTCACATCACGCAGCTTGATTCTCAGTCGACCCGAACTCTTCCTTTATAACTGACTAGTTACGGATCAGCGTTTGACAGAACCTAAGTCGGTGATCCTCAACTCGGACTATGCAACAACCTCAGGTCTAAGGATTACATTGATTGAGATATACAAATGACAACTTGTTCGTTGTACCTCAATATGGGTCAATTCGACTCGCTAAACTCTTTAGCCGAATCTGTGTAAGTTGGAATAGCATCTCCATGCCCATGACAAGTGGAACCGAGTCATCAAGACAACTTTCACATTGGTCTAAGTTGTGTGTCCAGCACAACCTCAATGACCAAGGATATTTAGTACAAATAACACGAATGCATAGTTCCACAACCGAATCACATATTCAATGATACACATCAGATGTTTATACAAGGACTACTTAATATCTTTATGAATACAATGGGAAATCTCATCATACATGATTGCCTCTAGGGCATATTCCCAACATCATGAACTTATTTATATGTATACTTTATGATAAAACACATGCTACAACTGCCTCATTTATTTTATCGACTTAGCTTCATGAATATGAGGATCACATCCATTAAGCTAAACTTGCTAGGGATGAGAAAGAGTCTGAGCTTGGGGAAGTTGATGAGTGCATATTTGCATCAGGCTTTAGATCATTATTTTGCATTGTAGTTGTAGGATATTGGTATTTTATGGCGTTCACACACACCTTTTGTGTTTATTTTTACCAGGATCAGGACAGATGATGGATCCGATGGACACAACTCTTAGAACAGTTATATTGGAGTGAAAAGGAGCCAAAAACAACGTAAATCGCTTATTTGGGAAATATCAATAATACCAGAAGAAACCCCGAAGCGATCGGAGGATACAAAAGAGTTGACGACCAACTATACAGCGGGAAAAGTTTTCCGGCCGTATAGTTCCCGCTATATAGTTGGCACCGACACCGCCTCCTCAAATAGTTTCTCCCCGTGCAACTAGATCAGGGAGACGACTTACATAACACCCAGAAATCGCCAAAAACCTTACCTCCAGAAGGGATCTAGAGGAGGAACTTGTCCTCGGGATCCATCTTTGCCCTAAGCAGACCATGGAGGCCAAGGCATCGATCTCCATCTTCATCAATCGCTGCATCTTCATCACCAGCATCATCTCCATCCATCCCATCTAGATCTTGTTGTAATTCTTGCACTAGTTGTGGATTTATATAAGTACTATTCATCGATAATCGATTCCATTACCATTGTCATGATGCTGTTTTCCCCCATGTCTGAGTAGAACATTAATTCTTGGGGAGATGGAGAAACCCTAGTATATGATTGAGATGAGATAGGGATTATTATGTTATACATAATTATATGTATGTGTTAATTGTCTTCATCTTGATGTTGGGAGTTGTGTGCACCTCCTTAATATTTGCCTCTTACGGGGACTTGATGAAGGGGGTTACTTGTTGGTAGACGGAGGGATGGTAGCACTTACTGTGACTATAAAGTCGTTGTCATCCTTTACGTACTAACTTGGGCAATCAAGGAGAACTCATTAAGCCATGTCCATGCCGCAGGAGAAATCCCTTAATAGCGGGATAATACGATTGATGTCGTTTATCTGTCAGCTATGGTTATGAAGGATGGTATGAGCAGTGGTTGCTGCATAATCGTCCATATATGGAGCTCCTCCCACATACATGCATATCATGAGAATATTCGTTATAATAATCCTGATCACTTAGTCTAAATTGCTAGCGGTGTATCCACCACTCCCCGAGAATGCCTTTTTCCCTACTGCAGTTTCAATCTTTCTTACACACGCGATTACTACTTTCTGCAGTAAGTTTTACTTCATTTTACTTTACTATTTCTCTCAACCAAAAATCCCAAAAATAATTCTACTTTTTTGCATCTTAGAATTATTCCTTAGGTACTTCGTTTAGTTTTAGTTAAAAGCATTTTAGTCTTTCACCTACTGTTCCTTTTTGGATCGATATCTTCATTTCGAAACTAGCTATAAACGATCTGTGCACTTGCAATCATCACATATCATTTAAATATAAAGAACAACCATTATTTTTAATATTCGACTCATAGCCTTGTCTGATCAAACATGAAGCGGAAATAATGTTTCGACTGAGCACTAGAACATAATAACAATTATGCAGTTCATAATGAATCCGGAAGGTAAATGAAGTTGCATCGTGCCAACTTCTAATGCAGCGACTCTCACTTTGTTGTTGACTTGAATATCAACCTCGACTCTTGCTATGCTCCTAGTTTTTACCAGTCCCTGCAACAAGTTGCAGATGTGAATAACTGATCTGGTATCATATACCCAAGAACTATTAGGTGCATCAGCAAGATAAATGTCTATAACATTGCAAACAAGTGTACCCGAGATAGAAGTCATACCTCCACTCTTGGCTTTCTTGGCCAAATACTTGCTGCAGTTCCTCTTCCAGTGGCCATCCGCCTTGCAATAGAAGCAAGTGGATCCGGCTGAAGGAGATGGCTTAGTCCCTGAGGAAGTACTTGGGACCGGGTCCTGAGCCTTGCCTCCCAACTTAGCCTTCTAATTATTCCAAGAACTTTTCTTAAACTTAGCCTTATTCTGCACCATCAACACTTGACTGGCGCCCTTCTTGAGATCCGCCTTTGCCTGCTTGAGCATCCCATGTAATTCAGTGAGCTTCGTATCCATACCATGCATGTGGTAGTTTGATATGAACTGACCATATGCACTAGGAAGAGAGTTCAGAATTATGTCCATAGCAAACTCTTCACTAATGGGGTAGCCAAGCCTCTCCAGAGATTGCACGTAACCAACCATTTTGATCACATGCGGACTTAGTGGATCACCATCCTTAAACTTGCAACTCAACAAAGCCTGAGAGACTTGATACCTCTCAGTCTTAGCCTGAGCCTGGAACATACTTTTGAGGATTTCCATCATATCGTAGGCCTCAACATTCTTGAACTGCTTCTGCAAGTCCGGTTCCATGTGAGCAAGCATAAGACAACTAATATCCATGGACTCATCCTTAGTTCGACGGTAGGCATTGGTGGCAGCGACAGTCGCATTCTCATCCAGCTCATCTAGAAGTGGGGTGGGTTTTCTAGGACATGGTCCTTCTTTTCTTGTTGAGAACAATTCTCAGATTTCGATACCAGTTGGTAAAATTAGTGTTATTCAGTTTATTTTTCTGAAGAATGGTTCTCAAAGAAAAACTAGATATCTGAGGGTGACTGTTACTCGGTTCCATGATCTACAATAGAAAATATGCAAAACACTTAAGCATGTATTCATAAAAGAGCAAGCATATTAAACACTTTAATATTTATGCTCCCACTAGAACCAACACCCCTCCGATGGTTACTTAGTGATTCAGGATCCTAGATAAGCAAGTCGGCTAGTGAGCTTTAGCATCACCGCTAGCCACCAAGTGATCTAGGTAGACAACTCCTTGTCAATTGTATGTCATACGACTCCTGTTGGTCGGGTGGCATCTCATGCCCTAGCTCCCGTTCGACTTTTCCCCGAGTCCCATGATGACCCACAAGTATAGGGGGTGTATCGTATTACTTTCGATAAATAGGAGTGTCGATCCCAACGAGGAGCAAAAGGTGCTGAATAGTGGTATGGAGCAGGAAGTCCCTGTGAATACTTAGGAAACGAATTTTTAATGGTTTTTTGATAAGGCAACAAAACAAGGAGCAAGTAATAAAGACAACGAACAAACGGAACAAGTGCCCCAATCCTTTCGTAGCAAAGGACAAGCCGGTGGAAATACTTATAAGGACCAAACATTCTCGAGGACACATGGGAATTCTGTCAAGTGCTTTCGCTTCAAATAGCTGAGTACTCTTCTCTGGTGTTGTAAGTGTTGTGTGGGTGAACCTGTGCTAACATACCGACCTTACTTTGACTAATACATACTTGTGATTAAACCCCCTACAAACATCCGTAACTACATGAAACTAATTAAGATATAAATCTAACCACAGCCTTAAACTCTGAGATCCTACACTCCCTTGTGCAAAGGTGTCCTAACGGGGGTTCAGGTTTCTGTCACTCCGGCAAACCCAAAATTATTAGCCAAATACACAATGCATTCCCCTAGGCGCATAAATGGTGAAGTATCATGTGGTCGACGTTCACATGACACCACTAGAAGAATAGCACCACAACTTAAATCCTAAACCATTGAATAATAACTCAACACAAATTCACTACTAACAACATGACTTCTTCCATGTCCTCAAGAACACAACGAACTACTCACAAGACATCATATGGATCAAGATCAAAGATGATATGGTAATGGATAACAATCTGAACATAAACAATAATCCAATGGTTCCACTCACAAGCATCAACTACAATAGTAATTAAAACCGGGAAAGTTTCCCCTAAGAACTAAAGCAATATCCAACACAATTGTTACAGCGGGACGGAGTGGTGATGATGGTGCTGGTGGAGATGATGGTGTGGATGATGATGATGATCCCGTTGAAGCCTAGCTTGATGATGGCATTGATGGCGATGTTCTCCCCTCTCCAGGAAGGAATTCCCCTGGAAGAAATCTGTATGCCGGAGAGATATTTCTCTCTCGGTGTTTTCCGCCCCCAGAGGCGGCGAAAATCTATCTGTGGTTGCTCCCCTGGCCTTAGGGTTTCGTAGGGAAGATATAGGTGAAGGGGCGGAGTTGGGAGACGGGTAGGTGGGCCACACCTGCCCTAGGCGCGGCCCAGGGAGGACCCGCGCCTAGGGGGTGTGGGCCCCCTGTGGCCCCTCTTCGCTCCTCCTTCTGGCTTCCTCAATCTTGTAGAAAAATAATATTTTCCCATATTTTTCTGGTATTTTTCTGATCTTCACGAAATTGCACCAAAACTCCTTCTTTTCCATCAGAATCCAGACTCCAGCAGTTCATCCTCCAAGAATCATCCAACATGCATAAACAAATGAAAAACCATAAGTAATACCTCATAAAAATACATATATCAATGAATAGAGGTAAATTATGATATAGAAAGATGATTCAAATTGGTCGTATCAACTCCCCCAATCTTAGACCTTCGCTTGTCCCCAAGCAAAAACTGAGCTTAGTAAACATGTCCACAGGTTTATGGAGTGAAGTGTTGATAAAAGAATACGAACAAGAAGCATCACACTTACCAATGCACAACTCATAGAAGAAAGCAACTCACCATTATACAACTTAGCTTGCAACCATGTACAGCAGTCACAATAGAGATGCATAAAGATAAATCATAATTGGAATTGGCAAACTTTGTTCCTGGTCACAGAACAGCTGGCAAACAGTTTCACAAATAAAGCTTTGTAGAAGTTTTCAAAACAGGAGCACTCTTTGTTGAAAAAGGTCTTTCACAAGTGAAGGCTTTCAAAGTAATACTCAATATATAAGAGTTTTGCGTAAACAAGGAAGATAAAGAACATGATTGAATAAATCACCATATGAATGCTTGAAACACAACAACTCAAATGCTTGCTGGAGAAAGAGAGGAAGTAGGTTTACTGACTCAACTTGGAAGTGGGAGAAATGTCCCTTTAGAGGGAAGTAGGGATTACAAGTCATAAAGATCTTCCAAAAGATTATGGTACTTACTAGCTTTGAGCCCTCATTGCCCCTATCATAGGCATCTTGATATGATTAAGGTTAAAGTGCACAAAGATGGAATGCTTGACGAAATATAAGTTGGCAATCTCATGTCCCTTGAATATGAGGGCCACTCGTCATGCTACTCAACTTCAATTACCGGCAAGTTCTTGTCATTGTAAGTATTTTCATATCATTGAGAACCGCTAACGGGGTACCCCTTTCACATGGTACATGAGCTTTCACATAACCAAAATGACAAGGCAAGCAAACAATGAGCATCTCAGCGATATTTTTATTTACTATGTGCATAGATTTTTATTGAGGATGCTTCATAGATAGCTCACTATGGTGATGCTGCAAGTTTCCACCATGATTAGGCATGGCTTAGGCTAGCGACCCAGGCGTTTCTATAACACAAAATACAGACTCCATGGACTTACAAGCTCCCTCTTTATTTCACACCGTTGACATCCATAGACAAAAGAGCACGATATCAACCGTGTACAAAGTACAGGTGCAATGTTGAAAACGTTCCCCTTGACAGCACGGTTCTGCTAATTCCAACGTATAGGTGCAAGAATATGCAACTTTGATGGTACAATGGTTCAAGTCTATTAGGGGCAAGGAAATAAGGTGTGCCATCAAGTTCGTGAGAACTTTACTAACTAGTTTTCACATAACAAAATACTTTTTAATTCGAAAGGTAGATGAAGCTTGAGAATTTGCTTGGAATAGCAATTGCTAATAGGTAGATATAGTGGACACAAATGGCATAGGTTTTGGTTCAAAGGGATTTGGAAACATGAGAAGTATGCCTTCTCAAAACAGGTTTTTGGCTAGCAAGGCTGGGTAGCAAGCAAGAGAGTTGAAATAAACAAGCAAACATACAAGTAATAAAGCCAAACATGCAATCTTCCTTGAAGACACAACAGATCTTAAATAAAGAATATTAAGCTTATGAGCCAACAAGAAAGAAAATAGATGATACAAAATACCTGTAAGCCTTTTTCTCTTTTTCTTTCAAACTTCAAAAAGTACTGCTACTGACTAGAACTCGGTTTGCCAAAACCAATTTAGAGTTACTTGATGCTCCCAAAGTGATGCCAAATACTGATCAACAAGATCCATCATATAATAGAGATTGCAAACTAAAATAAGAAGTGCAAAAAGTAAAAGATGAGACTTCTCATCAATATTCAATGAAGGCACTCACACCAAAGGATACATAGATAATCAACTAAAGGAGAGATACTTCCACATGCAAACCAAACTATAAGATAACGTCTCTACCACAGATATGAATCCACTAAAAAGGTAAAAGATAAAAGATAATGGTGGTGATACCATGTCACTCCCCCAAGCTTGGAACAAGCCAAGGGGATGCCAAACCTGATGATGAATTACTCCTTAGGTGGTGGTGGTATTCTTTTGATAAGCTCTTCAATAAGTTTCTTCAAATCCTCCATATCGAAGGTCAAAGTACGGATCAACTCCGAGTTATGCTCAATGCAGCTCATGATCAACTCGGACCAAGGATCCCAGTCCTTGTTATTCTTTCAACTTGGACCGAGGATCCCAGTCCTTGTTATTCTTTCTCCATTCTTCCTTCTTGGAGTATTACTTCCCTGCATGGTTAGAACAAGTGGTACGAGGAGGAAGTGTGTGTGGAGCGAGGATATGACGAGGAGTTCTCTCTACTGTAGACATCTGTGCTGTCCTCCTAAGCTTGGTAGGTCGTGCCACCAATCGAATGATTGCGACGGTAGCGCGGGTGGATGGATGCTTGTCCTCCTCCATGTCACCTTCATACCCTACCGAAATCTCCTCCTTGGGGACTTGAGGTTCTTCTTCCTCGGGCTTCTTGCCTTTATCATTGGCAGAGACCATGGTGCTCTATACTTGAGAAGATCTCCTGACAGAAACAGATCGAAACGAAAACACGACGATAACATGATGCACGAACCTTGGGGGATCCGGGGGGTTATATATTACAAAGTTTCAAAGCATAATGAAGGTTCTGATATAGAAACGAGGCTGAAACGGAGTTCGAGGGTGGCACACCCCTCTCAGGCGCGGCTAGGCTGGGCCCGCGCCTAGGGTGGGTTTGTCCACCCCGGATTCCGGATCCTCCTATGTTTCATCTCGTAGTCTTCCTTATGTATTAAAAACATCAAAAATATAAAAAGGTTGGATTTTCACGAACCTTCTGTTTTCACCACTTTTACCTATTCAAAGACGAACTCTGCAGATTCCTTTTCTCCTTCTCCTGAAAATTTTCTTCATACAAAACCCTTGCACAAACTCAATGGCAACATTAGTATAAGCAAAAACAATAACCTTTAGGTACACACTTCAACTGAAAACCCATCAACACAAAAGCTTCTATAAGAGACAAATGCAAATGATGGCAGAAATCTGTCAAAACAGACCAACAGGTAAATATTGATTTTTTCGAAAACCTTCTGTTGCTCAAATAAAAAAGTGTAGAACTAATGTAAGTTGGGTAACAACTTGAAGAACAAGCACATAAAAATTCATCTCCATCCGACGTACCGAGCTTCCTCACGAATGTTTCCAATACAACACAAAAATCTGTCCCAGGACAGCCACTTTTCACGACTCCTCTACTTCACAAAAGTAGTTGAACTTGACACAAAAACCAACACAAAAAGAGAAGGAGCGGTTATTACTGAAGTAATAACTTCCAAGACTCGACAAAACTCTTGGGTTATTTCCCAACAAGTACTTTTCTTTAATGCCTTTAAGTTAGGCTTGAAACTTTCAAAGATGCTCACATAGGATATATATATTTGAAGTGAAAGAGAGCATCAAGAAGCAAATAACCAACACATTTGAGTCTAACCCACTTTCTATGCATGGGAGTATCATGATAAAACAAATTGTTGAAACAAAAAGTCACTAGCATAGGAAGACAAAACATATGCAACTTCAAAGCTTTCAACATAAAACAGGGAAACTTAACATTATTGAGATGCATAAAACCATGTTTCCCTCTCTCATAATAACTTTCAGTAACACTTTGAATAAATTTGACAATATAACTATCACTGGCAACAACTTTATCATCAGAATAAGCATACTTACAGTCACCAAAGAGAGATCCAAGATCATAGACTGGATCAATAGAAGCAAGTTGTTCCATCCTAAAATCTTTATTAGGAAAACTATTTTCACAAGGAGCTTTAACAAATTTGGAAAAGTTAAACTCATAAGAATCTCCATCAAACTTAGTTAAAACTTTTTCCTTCTTACAATCAATAATAGCTCCACAAGTGTTCAAGAAAGGTCTGATACGTACAAAACGTATCTACTTTCTCAAACACTTTTGCTATTGTTTCTCTTTAAACTTGTGTGATTTGGATACAACTAACACGGAATGACGTTGTTTTCAGCAGAATTACTTTGTCTAGTTTTTGTGCAGAAAATGAACTATCGGGAAAAATCCCGGAAAATATGCCAAAAATTATATTTTACCAGAAGATCCACGGAGCCAGAAGACGAGACGGAGAAGGGGCCTGGGGGGCCCACACCACTTCCAGCCACATGGGCCCACCACTGGCCACGCCTAGGGGGGTGTAGCCACCCCAGGCACCCCTCGGCCTCCCTCTGCACCTATAAGTTGCCTTTCGACCTAAAAACCGATGGGGCTTCGATAGTTTTCTAGAAATAGTTCCGCTACGCCGCCGCCACCAGAAACCAAGATTCGGATCCAGAAACTCCATTCTGGCACCCTGCCGGGACGGGGAATTTGGAGAGGATCATCGCCATCGTCATCACCAACGCATCTCCATAAACCACCAATGTTTCGCTCATCTATGAGTGAGTAATCCCCCTCTGTAGGCTTGGGGATGGTAGGGATTGGATGAGTTCTATCATGTAATCAAATAAGATTGTTAGGGCATAGTGCCTAGTATCTCTATTAGTGCTATTTAACTTTAATGCAACTTGTTGTGCTTAATGCTTGTCACTAGGGCCCAAGTGCCATGATCTTAGATCTGAACTTATTATTGAATCATTATGATAGTATTGTTTGTGATCTTATCTACAAGTTGTGTACACATATCATTGTCCGGATCCAAAGGCCCCAAAGTGACAATAATTGGGACAACCGGAGGGGTTGGCTATGGTGTGAGGTGTATGGGTTCGTAGCATGGAAAACAAAAAATTTCTATCGCATACAAACAAACAAGCCAAGATCTATCTACTAGATTGTAGCAACGAGTCGATAGAATAACTCACCCTCGAAGATTCCAAAGTGTTTAACGAGAGTGGATTCTCGTGGGTGATGTAGTCGTACTCTTCCCGATCTCAAGATCGTGTAGACGATCCTTCCAGCGCAGCGTTCCGGCAGCGCTTCCGCAGTCGGTCACACGTTCGGTACTCGACGAAGACCTTCCTCTCCCTTGTTCCAGCAGGCAGCGGAGGTTGTAGCACTCTCCTCGCGATTCCGGCAGCACGACGACGTGGTACCGGAAGTAGAGGGGAGATCTCGCAGGGCTTCGCCTTAAGCCGGAGCGAGTATGGTGGACTATGAGAGAGGCCTCGTGATCTAGGGTTTAGACACACCAAGGATAGGGAGCTAGGCCGACGGCTAGGGCTTGGGGAAGCCCAAGTCGGCGGCTAGGGTTTGCCCTAGGTGGCGGCAACAGCAGGAGGTGGTGGCGCCGACGGCTTGGGGCTAGGGTTTGGAGGGTGCAAGGTGTAGTCTTGGAGGGGCAGCCCTGCCCCTCATTATATAGGTGGAGGGCACCATCCAAGGGGAGGGGAGTCCCTCCCCAACTCGGCTTCCAAGGCCGGCGGGTGGAGGGAGAGGAACTCCTCCCCAAGTAGGTTTCCTACTCTCCCTCCACCAAGCAAACTTGCCGTTTGACTTTTCAAATTGGCGTTTGAATTTTCAAACTAGGATTTGATTTATCCCTTTATTTTGCTCAGCAATGACACCTAGTACATGATGCAACCATTCCAACTTGCTATGACACATTAATGTACCCTTCCCATCCGGAGTGCCGGACATTCCAGAACCTTCTAGAACATTCCCGATGAAAACACCGGAACCATTCTCCAACCCCGAAACAGGACTTTCCTTATATGAATCTTATTCTCCGGACCATTCCGGATCTCCTCGTGATATCCCGGATCCCATCTGAGACTCCGAACAACATTCGGTCTCTTACTCATCATTCCATAACTACTTAACAACATCGAATCCTTAAGTGTGTCTCCCTATGGTTCGTGAATTATGCGGACATGATCGAGACACTTCTCCGAACAATAACCAATAGAGGAATCTGTAAATTCATATGGCTCCCAAATATTTCTATGATTACTTTGCGATCGAATGAACCACTTACATACGATACCAATTTCCCTTTGTCTCACGATAGTTTACTTATCCGAGGTTTTGATCGTCGGTATCTCTGCATACCTAGTTCAACCTCGTTACTGATAAGTACTCTTTTCTCGTTCCCGTGATATGTGATCCCTTGTGAGCCAGTCACATGCTTGCAAGACAATTGGATGACATTCCACCGAGAGGGCCTAGAGTATATCTATCCGGCATATGGATGGACAAATCCCACTCTTGATCCATGTGTCTCAACCAATACTTTCTGAACACTCAATGCCACCTTTATAACCACCCAGTTACGGTGTGGTGTTTGATGTCATCAAAGCATCCTTCCGGTGATGGTGATATGCATGATCTCATGGTCGAAGGAATTAGGTTACTATGTATCAGAAAGCATATAGCAATTGAACTATTAAAATGACTTGATCTTTATGCTACGCTTATCTATAGGAGTATGTCCATCATATCATTCTCCTAACGATATGATCTTGTTGTTAATAACATCTCAATGTTCATGATAGGGAAACCACAATCATCTATTAACCAACAAGCTAGTATTATAAAGAGGCTTTACTAGGGACTTTAATTTAGTTTACAAATCACACAAGTATTAATGTTTCCTTGTTAATACTATTATAGCATGAATGTAAACATTTATCATAAACACAAAGATATAATAATAACTACATTTATTATTACCTCTAGGGCATATCTCCAACAGTCTCCCACTTGCACTAGATTCAACTAATCTACATTACATGGTAATATACCGAACACCCATGGCAGTTTGGTGTTGGTCATGTTTTGCCCTCGGGAGAGGTTTAGTCAAAGGATCCGCCACATTCAGATCTGTGTGTACTTTGCAAATCTTTATGTCACCATCTTGGACATGTTCTCGAATAGCGTGAAAACGTATCTTGATGTGCTTCAGCTTCTTGTGTGACCTTGCTTCTTGCGCATTGGCTATGGCGCCCATGTTATCACAGTAGATAGACATTGGGTCCAGCGCACTTGGAACCACACCGAGCTCTGTAATGAACTCCTTCATCCATATTGCTTCTTGTGAAGCCTCCGAAGCAGCTATGTATTCCGATTTAGTTGAAGATCTCGTCACAACGCTTTGCTTTGCACTCCTCCAGCTAACTGCTGCACCATTCAAAGTAAATACGTATCCAGATTGAGATTTAGAATCATCCGGATCTGTGTTCCAACTAGCATCGGTGTAACCATTAACAACGATTTGTTCATCACCTCCATAAGAAAGAACCATATCCTTAGTTCTTCTCAAGTACTTAAGGATGTTTTTGACCGCTGTCCAATGATCCACTCCTGGATCACTTTGATATCTGCTAGTTAAACTAACAGCATATGCAATGTCGGGTCTAGTACATAGCATGGCATACATTAGAGATCCTATGGCTGAGGCATAGGGAGTCTTACTTATCCTTTCTCTATCTTCTGCCGTTGCTGGACTTTGAGTTTTACTCAAGGTCGTATTGGGTAACATGGGCATGAACCCTTTCTTGCTATCTTCCATTCCAAACCTCTTTAGAACTTTGTCCAAATATGTCATTGTTACAGTGATATTAGGCGTCTCGATCTATCTCTATAAATCTTTATGCCTAATATGTAAGCTGCTTCGCCAAGATCTTTCATTGAAAAACTATTATTCAAATATTCCTTGACACTATTAAGAAGGTCTACATCATTCCCAATCAACAATATGTCATCTACATATAGTATTAAGAATGCTACAGAGCTCCCACTCACTTTCTTGTAAATACAAGCTTCTCCATAAGTTTGTATAAAACCAAAAAATTTGATTACCTTATCAAAACGTTGATTCCAACTTCGGGATGCTTGCTTCAATCCATATATGGACCGTTGAAGTTTGCATACCTTGTTAGCATCTTTAGGATCGACAAAACCTTTGGGTTGCATCATATACAACTTTTCATCAATGTCTCCATTGAGGAACGCTGTTTTGACATCCATCTGCCATATCTCATAATCGTAATATGCAGCGATTGCTAACAAAATCCTCATAGACTTTAGCTTCGCTACTGGTGAGAAAGTCTCATCGTAGTTAACTCCTTGAATTTGTCGAAACCCTTTTGCGACAAGTCGAGCTTTATAGACAGTAACATTACCATCAGCATATGTTTTCTTCTTGAAAATCCATTTGTTCTCGACAGCCTTCCGGCCGTCCGGTAAGTCCACCAAAGTCCATACTTGGTTTTCGTACATGGATCCAATTTCGGATTTCATGGCTTCTTGCCATTTATTGGAATCTGGGCTCATCATCGCTTCCTCATACGTCGCAGGGTCATCGGTGTTGTCCACCAACATGACACTCATAACGGTATCATACCAATCAGGAGTGGTACGAGTTCTCGTTGACCTGCGAGGTTCTGTAGCAACTACAACCGAAGTTTCATGATCATCATCATTAGCTTCCTCTCTTATTGGTGCAGGCACCACAGGAACTTCTTCCGGTGCTGCGCTACTCGCAAGTTCGAGAGAAGTTTCGACAACCTCGTCGAGTTCTACTTTCCTTCCAGTCACTTCTTTCGAGAGAAATTCCTTCTCTAGAAAGGATCCATTCTTAGCAACGAAGATTTTGCCTTCGGATCTATGATAGAAGGTATACCCAATAGTTTCCTTTGAGTATCCTATGAAGACACATTTTTCCGCTTTGGGTTCAAGCTTGTCCGGCTGTAACTTCTTTACATAGGCTTCGCAACCCCAAACTTTAAGAAACGACAATTTAGGTTTCTTACCAAACCATAATTCAAACAGTGTCATTTCAAAGGATTTAGATGGTGCCCTATTTAAAGTGAATGCAGCTGTTTCTAATGCATAACCCCAAAATGATAGCGGTAAATCTGTAAGTGACATCATAGAACGAGCCATATCTAAGAGAGTTCGATTACGACGTTCAGACACACCATTATGCTGTGGTGTTCCCGGCGGTGTCAATTGTCAAAGTATTCCGCATTTCTTCAAATGCTCGCCAAACTCGTAACTTAGATATTCACCTCCATGATCAGAACGTAGAAATTTAATCTTCTTGTTACGTTGATTCTCCACCTCACTTCGAAATTCCTTAAACTTCTCGAAAGTTTCGGACTTATGTTTCATGAAATAGATATACCCATATCTACTCAAGTCATCCGTGAAGGTAAGAACATAACGATAACCACCGCGTGATGCTACACTCATTGGACCACACACATCGGAATGTATGATTTCCAATAAGTCCGTAGCTCGCTCCATCATACCAGAAAATGGAGTCTTAGTCATTTTACCCATCAGACATGCTTCACATCTTTCAAGTGATTCAAAATCAGTGATTCAAGACGTCCATCGGAATGGAGTTTCTTCATACGCTTCACTCCAATGTGACCAAGACGACAGTGCCACATATAGGTTGAGTTATCGTTTAATTTCAAACGTTTAGCTTCAATGTTATTAATATGTGTATTTCCACTATCGAGATTCAATAAGAATAGACCATCTATCAAAGGAGCATGTGCATAAAACATATTACTCATATAAATCGAACAACCATTATTCTCGGACTTAAACAAGTAACCGTCTCGCAATAAACAAGATCCCGATATAATGTTCATGCTTAACGCAGGCACCAAATAACAATTATTTAAGTATAAAACTAATCCCGATGGTAGATGAAGAGGTAGCGTGCCGACCGCGATCACATCAACCTTTGATCCATTTCCTACGCGCATCGTCACCTCGTTCTTCACTAGCTTCCGTTTATTCTGCAACACCTGTTTTGAGTTACAAATATGAGCAACCGAACCAGTATCAAATACCCAGGCACTACTACGAGTACTAGTGAGATACACATCAATAACATGTATATCGGATATACCTTTCTTCTTGATGTTGCCGTTCTTCAAATCCGCCAAGTACTTTGGGCAATTCCGCTTCCAGTGACCTTCTCCCTTGCAGTAAAAGCAGTCAGTATCAGGCTTAGGTCCAGCCTTGGTCTTCTTCGTCGGTACGGTAACTTTCTTACCACCCTTCTTGAAGTGTCCCTTTTGCTTAGACTTGCCTTTCTTGAATTTGGTGGTCTTATTGACCATCAACACTTGGTGCTCTTTCTTGATCTCCACTTCTGCAGATTTTAACATGGAGAAGAGTTCTGGCAACTACTTTTTCATGCTTTGCATATTGTAGTTCATCACAAAGTTCTTGTAACTTGGTGGTAGTGATTGGAGGACACGGTAAATCCCCAAAGCATTAGGAATCACTATACCCAAGCTTTGGAGTTTGTTTGCGTGCCCAGATATCTTAAGCACATGCTCACTGACGGAGCTGCCATCTTCCATCTTGTAGTTAAAGAACTTTTCAGAAGCCTCATAGCTCTCAACTGCCGCGTGAGTCTCAAATATCAGTTTGAGTTCACGGACAATATCATGTGGGTCTGAATTCTCAAACCTTTTCTGAAGCTCCTATTCTAAACCATACAAGATAGCACACAACTGTGGAGTACTGAGTCTTCTGAGCGAGGTAAACATTCTTTACTTCATCGGTAGCTGTAGCTGCAGGCGGGTCACCCAGCGGTGCATCCAGCACATAGGTCAAATTACCAACATTGAGAACAATCCTCAAATTGCGGAACCAATCCGCGAAGTTGCTTCCATTGTTTTTCAACTTTTCTTTCTCTAGGAACGCATTAAAATTGATGGTAGGGGCCGCCATTGATCTACAACATATTTGCAATAGTTTAGACTAAGTTTATGACAAATTGAGTTCTAATTAATAGTTAAATTAATCTAGGTGAAATCCCACTCAAAACAATATCCCTCACATTGTTTTAGTGATCACACGAACCAAATCCACCACATCAAAACCGATCATCACGAGAGTTGATGTAGCTTCAATGGCAAACAATCGACATGTTCATCATATCTACTATATGATTCATGCTTTACCTTTCGGTGATCCGTGTTCCGAGACCATGTCTGTACATGCTAGGCTCGTCAAGATCAAACCTTAGCTTCCGCATGAGCAAATCTGGATTGCTCACGTTGTATACACTTGCAGAATCTAACACACCCGATCATCACGTGGTGCTTCAAAACAACAAGCTTTAGCAACGGTGCATACTAAGGATGAACACTTTAGAACTTGAAATTTATGTGCATGAGGGATCATCTTATCATGCTACCGTCGTTAACTAAGCAATACAAGATGCATAAAGGATTAACATCACATGCAATTCATAATATGTGATATGATATGGTCTTTCTTCTTTGTGCTTCTGATCTCCATCTTCAAGCACGAACATGATCTCCATCATCTCCGGCATTGCATCAAGGTCAATGACGCTGCTCCATGATTGTCGTCCACCAGCTTCAACTATTACAACTACTTTGAATAGACACGCGGGTCTTAACAGAAATTAAAGACAACCATATGGCTCCTGCCGGTTGCCAACTTACAATAAGGAACATTGCATACATCAAATATAATCACAATCATGGCCATATCACATCACAGCACACCCCTGCAAAACAAAGTTAGACGCCTCTAATTTCTTTGCATATTTTACGTGGTTTGGGGCTTTTAATAAGTGTCGATCTAACTTACGAACAAGAACCACAACGTTGATGTTTGAACTATCAAGTGACCGTTGTAAATTGGATTTATACTATAATGGGAGAGACAGACACCCGCAAAGCCACTTATGCAATACAAGTTGCATGTTGAGCGTGGAGCAAGTCTCATGAACGATGTCATGTAAGGTTAGCCCGGGCTGCTTCATCCCATCATACCACAAGATGCAAAGTACACAAGAAGCAATTGATAATAAAAGCATCACCGCCCACAATGACAATTGTGTTCTACTCGTGCAACAGATCTACATATAGACACGGCTCTGATACCACTGTAGGGGTTCGTAGCATGGAAAACAAAAATTTTCTATCGCATACAAACAAACAAGCCAAGATCTATCTACTAGATTGTAGCAATGAGTCGATAGAATAACTCACCCTCGAAGATTCCAAAGTGTTTAACGAGAGAGGATTCTCGTGGGTGATGTAGTCGTACTCTTCCCTATCTCAAGATCGTGTAGACGATCCTTCTGGCGATGCGTTCCGGCAGCGCTTCCGCAGTCGGTCACACGTTCGGTACTCGACGAAGACCTTCCTCTTCCTTGTTCCAGCAGGCAGCGGAGGTTGTAGCACTCTCCTCGCAATTCCGATAGCACGACGACGTGGTACCGGAAGTAGAGGGGAGATCTCGCAGGGCTTCGCCTTAAGCCGGAGCAAGTATGGTGGACTATGAGAGAGGCCTCGGTGATCTAGGGTTTAGACACACCAAGGAGAGGGAGCTAGGCCGACGGCTAGGGCTTGGGGAAGCCCAAGTCGGTGGCTAGGGTTTGCCCTAGGCGGCGGCAACAGCAGGAGGTGGTGGCGCCGGCGGCTTGGGGCTAGGGTTTGGAGGGTGCAATGTGTAGTCTTGGAGGGGCAGCCCTGCCCCTCCTTATATAGGTGGAGGGCGCCGGCCAAGGGGAGGGGAGTCCCTCCCCAACTCGGCTTCCAAGGCCGACGGGTGGAGGGAGAGGAACTTCTCCCCAAGTAGGTTTCCTACTCTCCCTCCACCAAGCAAACTTGCAGTTTGACTTTTCAAATTGGCGTTTGACTTTTCAAACTAGGATTTGATTTATCCCTTTATTTTGCTCAGCGATGACACCTAGTACATGATGCAACCATTCCAACTTGTTATGACACATTCATGTACCCTTCCCCTCCGGAGTGCCGGACCTTCCGGAACCTTCTAGAACATTCCCGATGAAAACACCGGAACCATTCTCCAACCGCGAAACAGGACTTTCCTTATATGAATCTTATTCTCCGGACCATTTCGGATATCCTCGTGATATCCCGGATCCCATATGAGACTCCGAACAATATTCGGTCTCTTACTCATCATTCCATAACTACTCAACAACATCGAATCCTTAAGTGTGTCTCCCTACGGTTCGTGAATTATGCGGACATGTTCAAGACACTTATCCGAACAATAACCAATAGAGGAATCTGGAAATTCATATGGCTCCCACATATTTCTATGATTACTTTGCAATCGAATGAACCACTTACATACGATACCAATTTCCCTTTGTCTCACGATAGTTTACTTATCCGAGGTTTTGATCGTCGGTATCTCTGCATACCTAGTTCAACCTCGTTACTGATAAGTACTCTTTTCTCGTTCCTGTGATATGTGATCCCTTGTGAGCCAGTCACATGCTTGCAAGCCAATTGGATGACATTCCACCGAGAGGGCCCAGAGTATATCTATCCGTCATATGGATGGACAAATCCCACTCTTGATCCATGTGTCTCAACCAATACTTTCTGAACACTTAATGCCACCTTTATAACCACCCAGTTACGGTGTGGTGTTTGATGTCATCAAAGCATCCTTCCGGTGATGGTGATATGCATGATCTCATGGTCGAAGGAATTAGGTTACTATGTATCAGAAAGCATATAGCAATTGAACTATTAAAATGACTTGATCTTTATGCTACGCTTATCTATAGGAGTATGTCCATCATATCATTCTCCTAACGATATGATCTTGTTGTTAATAACATCTCAATGTTTATGATAGGGAAACCACAATAATTTATTAACCAACAAGCCAGTCTTATAAAGAGGCTTTACTAGGGACTCTAATTTAGTTTACAAATCACACAAGTATTAATGTTTCCTTGTTAATACTATTATAGCATGAATGTAAACATTTATCATAACCACAAAGATATAATAATAACTACATTTATTATTGCCTCTAGGGCATATCTCCAACATGAGGATCACATGTGTTCACGGAGTGTTAATGCTTTGCTCCGGTGCTCTATTAAAAGGAGCACCTTAATTGCTAGTAGTTCCCTAGAGGCCCCGCTTCCACGGGCTGGCTGGACAAAAGATGTTGTGCAAGTTCTCATTGCGAGCACCTATGACTATATTTGGAGCACATGCCTAGGATTGTTTAGTACTTGGATGCTTGTTATTATTTATCTGCAATGCCCTAGATCTTGAAGTTATATGTTTAGACTCGTCCATGCAACGCCCGTCCATCCATCCCTATGCCTAACGCACTCGAATCCCACTATTACCGTTACTGTTACTATTGCTCTTGTTTCACTACTGCTGTTGCTTTGCTGTTGCTACTACCAAATTGTTGCTACTGATAAACTCCTGTGAGCAAGAACTATTTCTAGGTGCAGCTGAATTGATAAGTCAGTTGTTAAGGCTTGCAAGTATTTTTTGGCTCCCCTTGTGTCGAATCAATAAATTGGGTAATACTACCTGCGAAGTCTATTGCGATCCCCTATACTTGTGGGTCATCAAGACTATTTTCTGGCGTCGTGGCCGGGGAGCTGAAGATGTGAAGAATCTACCTCCTATAGAAGAATTATATAAGCCAGTTACCAACTCATCTACTATTGAGGTACACTCTCTCCAACACTTTGATGAAGGTGATATTCCTTAAGGTAAACCTCCTGATCAATGTTTAGAGGAACATGACATTTTTATTGTTAAACAAGGTCATTTTAATAAACAAGTTCAGAATCATTTATTGGAAAACTCTAGAGCTATCAATGAGTTGAAAGATATTATGGAAAGAACTTCTAATGATATTAAAATGCTTTGTAAACAATTTCAAATGGTTCAAACTCAACTTGATCAACTTGCTAAGGTACAGAAGGACATGCTAGTTAATGCTTCAGGAGATAAACATGCTTATGGAATTAGAACTAGGAGTGGTATAGCTACTCAAGATCCTTTATATCCTGAAGGATACCCTAAAAGAATTGAGCAAGATTCTCAAAAAGGTGAGAGTAGTGGTAGTCCCCGTAAGAGAAAGAAAAAGAAACATAGAATAGTTGAGGAACCACTTGAACCTGCTGTAGATCCTAATAGTATATCTGTCTCTGATGCTGAAACTAAGAGTGGTAATGATAAAAATGAGTCTCCTGATAAGGAGGAAGGTGAGGAAGAACCTGAGAAGCATACTAAGAACACTAGGTACACGAAGGAAGATTTTATTGCTAATAAACATGGTAAAGAGAGAGAACCTTGGGTGCACGAACCTATGCCTTTTCTAGGTAAGAAACACAAGTCAAAGGAGGAATAACACTACAACAAGTTTTGTGAGTGGATGAAACCTTTATTTTTGCAAATTCCTTTGACTGATCTATTAAGTTGCCTCCTTATTCAAAGTATATGAAGGATATTGTCTCTAATAAAAGGAAGATTCCTAATGAGGAGATTTATACTTTGCTTGCTAATTACTCCTTCAATGGTAAGGTTCCAAAGAAACTTGGTGATCCAGGTATACCAACTATTCCTTGCTCTATTAAGAACAATTATGTTAGAACTTCTTTATGTGATTTGGTAGCTGGAGTTAGTGTTATGCCTTTTTCTCTCTATAAGAGACTCCAGCTAGAAAAGTTGATACCAACTGATATATCTTTGCAAATGGCTGATAAGTCAACTACTATTCTTGTTGGTATATGTGAGGATGTTTCTGTTCAAGTTGCTCATAATTGCATGGTTCTAACTGATTTTGTTGTGCTTGAAATTCCTGAAGATGATAATATGTCTATTATTCATGGGAGACCTTTTCTTAATACTGCAGGTGCTGTCATCAATTGTAATCAAGGAAAAGTAACATTCAATATTAATGACAAAGATCATACTGTCTATTTCCCCAAGAAGGTTGCTAAAAGCTATTGCCTGAATTCCATTGAAAATATTGAGAGCATCAAGGTTGGAGAAATATATTGTCCCATTCCACAAGAAAATTTTGAAACTATTATGATTGGGACCATTGCTATCAAGTATGAGGTAACATAATCACCTTGTGGAATGCAAAGTTTTGTTTCATATAAGATTGCTTTGGTGACAAGACTTGGTAAACCTTGTTAACAAAAGGATTTTAATGAACAAAATAATGTTTCCACTATGGTTATACTTGCTTTTTGTTACTTTTCTCCTTCCTAGTCTTTGCATTCTCTAGTTAGCTTTAGTTTTGCTAGTTGTTTGCTTGTTGGAGTTTCTTAGAGCTCTTGTAGTTTGGCTTTTGGTTTGCTTTTGCTTCTTCTGAAAAAACTGTTTCTGCGAGAAAATCAATTTTCATACCCTGGAAATTGGCCAAAAATAAAGTTTCCCGAAAAATCCCAGAAAATTCAAAATAAATTTTTCCTCGAAAAAGGGGCAGAAAGACACCTGAAGTGACCCAGGGGGCCACCCCAGGACACCACACCCATGGTAGGCGCAGCCTACCTAGGGGTGGCGCCTAGGGGGGTCTGGCCCACCTAGGCCCCTCCAGGCTGCCTCCTCAAAGCCATCTTCTTTCTCCCTCCCGAAAAACACCAGAAAACTTGCTCAAGCTCGAGTTCTTGCTGTTCTTTCTTGCAATTTTCTATCTCCTTGTTCATCCCATCTTAAGTGCTGATTTTTGGAGGGATTGCTCCTTGGTATGTGCCTCCTCTACTTGTCCAGTTAGATTTGTGATTGGTAGATTGTATCTTGAGTATTTTGCTGCTATAGGTGTCAGGTTGTTTGATCTTACATGCTTTTTCTATGCTTAGAAACTTTATTTTGATGCATGTGTAGCCCTCTAGCAAGTTCCTATAGTAGTTGCTCATCATTTATCAACTTAGAAATCACTTGGTTTGATGTTTGTCTAAAAATTTCAGAATTAAAGAAAATTCATGGACAACCACACATTTGGTGAAATATTTGAGAGTGATGCACCTAGAAGGGCAAGGCTTCCAAGGTCATCCACTAGTATTAGACCCTCATACAATGAGGATCTCATTACTCCGTGATTTGGTGATGAGGGGGATGAAGGGGATGCACACCCCTCCACTTTTCCTTGCCAAACTTTCTTGCGGGCTGCTGGGATTCTTAATGATTTTATGGCCTTGGTTCAGAGGGCTGGACTAACAAGTTACATGCAGGATGAGATCGCGCAATATGCTTTGCTCACTAAAACATTTGTGGAGAGTTTTTCTTTTACTAACAGCGTGTTCAAGCCCGATGTGTCTTTCAAACTTTATGGCAGGGATCATTCTATGACTTTGAAGAAATTTTGTAAGGCTCTGGGACTTGGTGCAGCTGGGTCATCAAAGAAGATTCCAGCTCAACCCACTGATTTGCTGGAGCTTTACCGAGGAATAACCAATGATGATGAACGCATAGCTCAATAAGGAAAGATAAAGAATATTCAACTCCCAGCCATCAGGTACTTTGCCTACTATCTTGCCACTAATGTTCTTGGTAGGGAGAACACTAGTAATATTTCCAACTATCAATTGGCCTTCTTAGCTGCTGCACTCAACAATGAAGCTAAGTATAATCTTGGCTCTCTCATTGCTCGTCGCTTAGATGCTAAGGGACCCATTTATGGGGGAGTTATTCCTACTCGTATTGCTGCTGCCTTAAACATTGTTGTTGATCCACATGATACAGTTTTGGCTCCTCAGAGGCTTGATCTTGCTGCCATGAAGGCACATCACTTTGTCACCACTGTCTCTACCCTTGAGAACTTGGTTTATAGAATGCTATTTATTGACGGGGAAGAGAGATAGATCCCTATACCCCAAACCACTTTGTTCAGTATTTCTTAGGGAACTTTGTCACGCTTGAAGGGGGAGATGGATGACAAGCTACACTCTCTTAACTTCCATTGGCACTATCAGGAGGAAGCACCATTATACGACCCCTCTGTATACTACATAGGGGAGGCCTCGAGCTCATACCAGGACGAGGGAGCTTCCTCGACATACTACGGAGGTGCATCTTCTTGGACACCATGGGATTGAGCCCCACTTAGGCCAAAAGCCTAAGATTGGGGAAGGTATACTGACATCACACTCATATATATATCATGTTCGGTCGGTTCTTTGTATATCCATTGTTTCGCTTCCTTTTTGGTTCTTGTTGCTGCTATCTCAAAAACACAAAAATACCAAAAATATTTTCGTTGTTTCTCTTGGTTTGTTTCTTTGTTTTGGTTTGCCTTAAAAAAGAGAAAAATCCAAAAAGATTTTGCTTTGTTTTCTTCTTGTTTGGTTTGGTTTTTCTTTGTTTGCTTCTTTCTAAAAAAATCGAAAAGACCAAAAATATTTGTTGTTCTTCTTTGGTTTTGTGAGTTCTTTGCAGGGTTCAGCCGTCCTCAGTGGATTTTTGGTTTCATGTTATTATTCAAGTCACAGAAGTGAAGGGCAATAATGAAGATTAAGACAACTTGAGGTGTGGTAAGAGGCTGGTAACGAACTCTATTTGTTTCATTTTTGTACATATACTCTTCATTGTGAGCATGCTTAGTCTGTTCCTGTAAGGTGTACGTCATTATGGATGCTTAGTAGTTCTTGCTTGCCTGTGATTAGCTCCACCTTGCTAATAGTTTGTAGCATGTCATATGAATGTTTGCCTGCATTGTTTTATTCATATTTTGGTATGATATTGTGGTATCCTCCTCTGACTGTTCATGTGAATCGACTTGGCACATGCTCACGCATGCATATGACTAATCAATAGTCAGTAAGCCTCGATGATTTATTTTACCTCAGAGTTCTTGTATCACTTTCATGCCATAGTTAGTCCTGTTTTGTTGCAAGCATGATTATGACAATTATTGCTCTCTGTTTTGTCGCTCCCTATCTATTGCTAGCCTTCACTTGCTCTAAGTATGAGCTCTACCTATGTTTCCAACTCCCCAAAACCAATATTGCCAACAGTGTCCACCATACCTACCTATTAGCATCATTTGCTACTTCAGTGCATATTCTATATGCCGTGTTTTCTTCCAAAATAAAATGTTTGTCTGTTTTGAGAAAGTTAGTTAGTAAAGCTCTCACAAACTTGATGGCACATTTTATTCCTTGCGCTTAATAATCCTGAACCATAGTGACTTGTCCATGAAAGTTATATGCTTGCAAATTATATGCTGGGAGTCAGCAGAACCGTGCTGTCATAGGGAACGCTTTCAACACTTTTTGGATATATCATCTAGTTGATACCTTGCTCTTTTGTTTGCGGATGTCGATGATGTGAAATAAAAGGGGAGCTTGTGAGTTCATCGAGTCTATACATTGTGTTAGATAAACGCCTGTGGCGCTAGCCTAAGCCATGCCTAATCATGGTGGAAACTTGCATCATCACCATAATGAGCATTTATGAAGCATCCTCAATAAAAAGCTATGCATATAGTAAATAAAAAGATCGCTGAGATGCTCATTGTCTGCTTGCCTTGTCATTTTGATCACGGGATCGCTCCTGTATCGTGTGCAAGGGGTACCCCGTTGGCGGTTCTTTATGATATGCATGTATTTACAATCACAAGAACTTTTAGGTAACCAAAGTTGAGTATCATGTAGAGCGGCCCTCGTACTCAAGGGACTTGGGATTTCCAGTTTATGGTCTGTCAAGCATATGATTCGGAGTGGACCTCACTTTCACCTTAACCACATGAAGATGCCTATGATAGGGGCAATGAGAGCTCAAAGCTAATGAGTACCTTCCTTTCAGCATTTGGAAGCCTTTCAAACTTTCCAAAAATCATTTTCACAACTTTGTTGAGTCACCACTTATTCTATGAGCACCTTCTTGAGAGCATAGTTGTCATTTTTGCGTTTGTTCCAAAACTTGGTTAATTATGTCATGACTTTGATGCTCGTATCTCTAATATCTTTACTTCTAGTATTCAATTGAACTTCAGAGGTGCCTTGGCATTTGTATTGTGCTCTTCAAACAAAGGCAAGCGAGATACCACTCTATCATACCTTACTATGAGCATTGCAATGTTGCTTATGTTTATGTTTCATGCAACTTATTATTATTGAGTTGGTTTCTCTTCATAGCTTGCAATGATTATTGAGTATACTTAGTTGCATACTCTTTATTATGAATTGTCTAAGCATCTACTCTTGTGCTGAGAATATTTACATCATGTGAAGCAAATGTGTTCGTGAAAGTTCTTTTATTGCACTCAGTTTTCAACTGAATTGCTTGAGGACAAGCAATAAGCTAAGCTTGGGGGGGGGGGGTTGATACGTCCAAAACGTATCTACTTTCTCGAACACTTTTGCTATTGTTTCTCCTTTAAACTTGTGTGATTTGGATACAACTAACACAGACTGACGCTATTTTCAGCAGAATTACCTTGGTGTCTAGTTTTTGTGCAGAAAATGAACTATCAGGAAAAATCCCGGAAAATATGCCAAAAATTATATTTCACCAGAAGATCCACGGAGCCAGAAGACGAGACGGAGAAGGGGCCTGGGGGGCCCACACCACTGCTAGCCGCACGGGCCCACCACTGGCCGCGCCTAAGGGGGTGTAGCCACCCCATGCACCCCGTCGGCCTCCCTCTGCGCCTATAAGTTGCCTTTTGACCTAAAAACTGATGGGGGGTTCGATAGTTTTCCACAAAGAGTTCTGCTATGCCGCCGCCACCAGAAACCAAGATTCGGATCCAGACACTCTATTCTGGCACCCTGCCGGGAAGGGGAATTTGGAGAGGATCATCGCCATCGTCATCATAAAACGTATCTCTATTAGTGCTATTTGACTTTGTTGCAACTTGTTGTGCTTAATTCTTGTCACTAGAGCCCGAGTGCCATGATCTCAGATCTGAACTTATTATTGAATCATTATGATAGTATTGTTTGTGATCTTATCTGCAAGTTGTGTACACATATCATTGTCCGGATCCAAAGGCCCCAAAGTGACAATAATTGGGACAACCGGAGGGGATGGCTGTGGTTTGAGGCTCACATGTGTTCACGGAGTGTTAATGCTTTGCTCCGGTGCTCTATTAAAAGGAGCACCTTAATTGCCACTAGTTCCCTAGAGGCCCTGCTGCCACGGGCTGGCTGGACAAAAGATGTTCTGCAAGTTCTCATTGCGAGAACGTATGACTATATTTGGAGCACATGCATAGGATTTTTTAGTACTTGGATGCTTGTTATTATTTATCGGCAATGCCCTAGATCTTGAAGTTACATGTTTAGACTCGTCCATGCAACACCCGTCCACCCATATGCCTACCGCACTCGAATCCCACTGTTACCGTTACTATTACTATTGCTCTTGTTTCACTGCTGCTGTTGCCTTGCTGTTGCTACTACCAAACTATTGCTACTGATAAAATCCTGTGAGCAAGAACTATTTCTAGGTGCAGCTGAATTGACAACTCAGTTGTTAAGGCTTGCAAGTATTCTTTGGCTCCTCTTGTGTCGAATCAATAAATTGGGTAATACTACCCGCGAATACTGTTGCGATCCCCTATACTTGTGGGTCATCAAGGTCTACCAAAAATGATAGGACAGTTTTTGCTAGCTGCTGAGTTAAGCACTAAAAAATCAGTAGGATACTTAATCTTACCACAGAGAACCTCCACATATCTTTCAATGCCAATGGGGCAAATGGTTTCCTTATTAGCTGCAATGCCCTAGATCTTGAAGTTACATGTTTAGACTCGTCCATGCAACGCCCGTCCACCCATATGCCTACCGCACTCGAATCCCACCGTTACCGTTACTATTACTATTGCTCTTGTTTCACTGCTGCTGTTGCTACTACCAAACTGTTGCTACTGATAAAATCCTATGAGCAAGAACTATTTCTAGGTGCATCTCAATTGATAATTCAGTTGTTAAGGCTTGCAAGTATTCTTTGGTTCCTCTTGTGTCGAATCAATAAATTGGGTAATACTACCCGCGAATACTGTTGCGATCCCCTATACTTGTGGGTCATCAAGGTCTACCAAAAATGATAGGACAGTTTTTGCTAGCTGCTGAGTTAAGCACTAAAAAATCAGTAGGATACTTAATCTTACCAAAGAGAACCTCCACATATCTTTCAATGCCAATGGGGCAAATGGTTTCCTTATTAGCTGTAACACCCCCGGTCACTCCGGACCGATGGCTGTCACTTCTGGCAGCTCAATAGGATCTCTAGACTAACCCCACAGACCAACACTATTCTTTTCTGTGCACTTTGTCCTTACTCATGCGCACCCGGTACCCACTTCCCGGTCGGTCACCCATCCTAGAATTGCTCTAGGCCAAGCACGCTTAACCTTAGAGTTCTTTTCGAATGAGCTTACGGAAAATAAGTTGCAACTTGTTGGTATGGGTTTCCTATCAATCCTATTGAGCCATGCGCCAGGGTCTCACATTAGCAAGGTGAATAACCACATCAATGTCCTCAAGCTCACAAGGACAAATTTCATGCATAATTTCCTTGTAAAGCTCATAAGGAATAACACTAGAACTAGTACCAATATCACATAAACCATAGTAGCAATGATCACCAATTTTAACAGAAAGCACAGGAACACTAGCTTTTCTAGCCTTACTAGGATGAGAGATAATGTTAGAAGCGTCTTCACAAAAGACAATGTGTTCATCCTCTATTTTTCTAGTGACAGGGTCTTTCACAATAGCTACCACAGGTTCAACATTCAATTGCTTACCAGGCTCCACAGTTTTCATTGTACCTTTGTTATTTGCACTAATAATCATAGAATGCTCCTTTACCTTAGCTGGGAAAGGTAATTTCTCAACATGAGGTTCATGCACAATATGATTAGTATTACAAACTTGAGTACTTCTAATTGGAACATGACTAACAACATCTTTATAAGGAGCATGGTACTTATTCCACTTATTTTTGGGAATTTCTATGTAAGAGGAAAAGGCCTTAAAACAGTTGGCAATACTTTGGGAATCAAGACCAAACTCATTGCTAATATCATGGAAGTCATCAGTTCCCATAAAATGCATTCATAATCATAGTCTATACCTGACTTTCTTCCTTTGACATTCTCTCAAGCTTCAGTGTTATCTTGAATACGGTCTAGGAGATCCTGTTTAGCTTCTTCCTTCATACGTGTGAATGATCCAGCACAAGAAGCATCTAGTAAATCTTTATCATGAAGATAAAGCCTAGCATAAAAGTTATTGAGAATAATATTGTTAGGGAGTTCATTAATAGGACATTTAAGCATTAGAAACTTCAATCTCCCCCAAGCTTGAGCTGTAATCTCTTCATCAAGAGGCCAAAAGTTATATATAAGATTTCTATCCTTATGAATTTCACTGGGAGGATAAAATTTAGAGTAAAAGAGAGATGCCATCTCCTCCCATTCCATGGATTGTCCATTCTTCAGCAGCTTATACCATTCTTCAGCTCTCCCTTTCAAGGATATGGAGAGTAACTTCTTCTTCACCTGTTCAGTTGTGATACCTTCACACTTAAACAACCCGCATAATTCATGGATAAAAAACAAGTGATCACTAGGATGGAAAGTTCCATCCCCTAAATAATAATTATCCATAACACGATTAACAATACTTGTAGGTATCTTAAAAGGATCTATCTCAACAGGTGGTGGTTCATCTACTACCCTAGAAGTGGTAGTAGTTTTCCCAAACAGGAAACCAAGTGGGTTATCCATATTGGAAACAAAGTAACAAAAGCAATACTCATAGTAGAAGTTTCCCTTACCAGTTCCACTCTTCAATAGCGCTTCATTCCCCGGCAATGGCGCCAGAAAATAGTCTTGATGACCCACAAGTATAGGTGGTGTATCGTAGTACTTTCGATAAATAGGAGTGTCGATCCCAACAAGGAGCAAAAGGTGCTGAATAGTGGTATGGAGCAGGAAATCCCTGTGAATACTTAGCAAACAATTTTTTAGTGGTTTTCTGATAAGGCAACAAAACAAGGAGCAAGTAATAAAGACAACAAACAAACGGAGCAAGTGGCCCAATCCTTTCGTAGCGAAGGACAAGCCGGTGGAAATACTTATAAGGACCAAACGTTCTCGAGGACACATGGGAATTCTGTCAAGTGCTTTCGCTTCAAATAGCCGAGTACTCTTCTCTGGTGTTGTAAGTGTTGTGTGGGTGAACCTGTGCTAACATAGCGACCTTACTTGGACTAATACATACTTGTGATTAAACCCCCTGCAAACATCCATACCTATAGGAAAGTAATTAAGATATAAATCTAACCACAGCCTTGAACTCCGAGATCCTACACTCCCTTGTGCAAAGGTGTCCTAACGGGGGTTCAGATTTCTGTCACTCCGGCAACCCCACAATTAGTAGCCAAATACATAATGCATTCCCCTAGGCCCATAAATGGTGAAGTATCATGTAGTCGACGTTCACATGACACCACTAGAAGAATAGCACCACAACTTAAATACTAAACCATTGAATAATAACTCAACACAAATTCACTACTAACAACATGACTTCTCCCATGTCCTCAAGAACACAACGAACTACTCACAAGACATCATATGGATCAAGATCAAAGATGATATGGTAATGGATAACAATATGAACATAAACATTAATCCAATGGTTCCACTCACAAGCATCAACTACAATAGTAATTAACACCGTGAAAGTTTCCCCTAAGAACTAAAGCAATATCCAACACAATTGTTATAGCAGGACGGAGTGGTGATGATGGTGCTGGTGGAGATGATGGTGTGGATGATGATGATGATCCCGATGAAGCCTAGCTTGATGATGGTGTTGATGGCGACGGTCTCCCCTTTGCGGGAAGGAATTCCTCCGGCAGAAATCTGTCTGCCGAAGAGATCTTTCTCTCGGTGTTTTCCGCCCCCAGAGGCGGCGGAAATCTATCTGTGGTCGCTCTCCTGGCCTTAGGGTTTCATAGGGAAGATATAGGCGAAGGGGCGGAGTCTAGAGCCGGGCAGGTGGGCCACACCTTCCCTAGGCGCGAACCAGGAGGACCCGTGCCTAGGGGTGTGTGGGCCCCCTGCGGCCCCTCTTCACTCCTCCTTCTGGCTTCCTCAATCTTCTAGAAAAATTATATTTTCCCATATTTTTTGGTATTTTTCTGATCTTCGCGAAATTGCACCGAAACGCCTTCTTTTCCATCAGAATCCAGACTCCGGCAGTTCATCCTCCAAGAATCATCCAACATGCATAAATAGATGAAAAGCCATAAGTAATACCTCATAATAAGACATATATCAATGAATAGAGGTAAATTATGATATAGAAAGGTGATGCAAATTGGGCGTATCATCCCACAACAATTATGATAGACCAATCTAGATTACCAAGTGTTTCCGCAGTAAGAGTCTGACTCGAACCCACCTAGTCGGAAAGAATTGGCAGAACCTTAATTTTATGAGCCCACCACCAAAAATGTCCGACTTGTGGTGGTCCAAACACTGGCAGAAAAACCGACTAGACCTTCTTTGAGGGATTAAATTTTACCGACTATCTAGTAGAAGTAAACAGATACATAACAACAACACAAAATAAAGCAATTATAATGTGGAATGGCATGGCTCTCTTCATGGTGATCTCCGTCTCCACAAAGCCTGTAATCCGACTCGTGCCAACTCTTGTCACTTGCCATCTTACTCCATGTGGCCAACTTTTATCGACTTGCATGCCATCTGGGTTCTCCAAACAAGTACACTAGCTTAGTAAAGTAAATTACATAGAGAATCCGACACGCAGGTCGTCATACAATAAATTGACAGCATCTAGGATCCAACCGGCTGACAAAACCGTGATACATAGATCATGTATGGATTACACACATACATCACATGCACATGAACCATACCATTCATAACTTCCTACAAAAACAAGTTATGCAAAGATACGATATCTACTAGCGTTGTGCAACTCGCAACGACAACTAAGGCGCTATGACAGGGTGAAGCTAGCGGTCCCGCTTCTGGATCATTGTTCTGACTTGATCAAACTCTTTTGATCTTCGATCACCGCTTCTGGATTTACGCGTCATAATCTATCCCGATGGCGGAAACCGACCGGTAGGGGTATGTCATTCCACGACCTCAACAGTATGATCATGAAAATCGAATCTTCCATTCCCTGAGTACAGTTGATCCAATCAACCTCGTACAAAACTGATCTATCTCATAGATCGACCACCAAAACAACACATAGATCCAATCTAAAGCCAACCGCATATCACATGTGCAAGATCTCGAGCCTAAAAACTGAAGCTATCGCTCTGATACCACTATTGGGCCATGTAGAGATACAACAAAACGTTTTCCCTCTAACATGGTGATTCCAAGATCTAGCTGAGGTAGAAGGCCACGAGGATTACCACTAGACACGCAGTTGTGGACTTAATGAAGCACGTCTGTTGGATGTAGTGCAGTCCTCACGATCAGATCCGATCCTGATCGTCGTGGTGCTGATCGTACATCACCGCTGCTGGTATCCACACATACGAGGAGGAGCGTCGGCGGTGGACTCCTAGGTCTAGTACGGCGGAAGGATTGCTGTGGATCTAGTGTTTCCAACGCATGGAATGACCTAACCATTAACCCTCATGGGTTTCTGCACCCCACTATATATAGGGAGTGAAAGTGGGCTCCACTCGTTCGTGGCCCATTCACTAAAGCCCATAATAGTCACCCTGAGTCTGACTCACTGACTCAGTCCAAATTCGGTTCAGGTCCAACCCAAACAGATATCCGGTTTAGATCCAATCTAAACTTGCTCCTGCTCTTAAGTGTGTGACCTCGCAGGCTCATGGCAACTTGGACACGATTGGAGTCCGACTCTCAATTGATCAGTCGGGAGCGGCTCCTAGCAGAACGTGCCAACTCCCAAGTACCAAAGAGTCATGAAGACATGCCTTTCCAATGCGACTTATGTCCGAGTCCCTTTTGCCTCACGATATACCTTGTCAGACTATAGGAAAATAGTTGTCATCCCTTAAATAGTCCGACTCTTTTCTCGATCCGAGATAAGTGATTCATCCGACTAACTCTTAGTCGATCTCCTCGGTTAACACTTAACCAAGTCGTGCATGGCCATGCTTTCTGAATCATATCTCATGAGAGGGCCCAGAGAATATCTCTCCAAATGGAGGGGAAAAATCCCATCTTGGTTATTCACATCATGCATCTTGATTCTTAGTTGACCCGAACTCTGCCTTATAGCTGTCTAGTGATGGAATAGCATTTGATGGAACCTAAGTCGATGATTCTCAACTCGGATTATGCAACAACCTCAGGTCTAAGGATTACATTGATTAAGACATACAAATGACGACTTGTTTGTTGTATCTCAATATGGGTCAATCCGACTCGCTAAACTCTTTAACTGAATCTTTGTAAGTCAGAATGGCATCTCCATGCCCATGACAAGTGGAATCGTGTCATCAGCCGACTTTCACATTGGTCTAAGTTGTGTGTCCAGCACAACCTCGATGACCAATGACATTTAGTATGAACAACATGATTGTATAGTTCCACAATCGAATCACATATTCAATGATATACATCAGATGTTCATATAGGGACAACTTAATAACTTTATGAATACAATAGGAATTACATCATACATGATTGCCTCTCGGGCATATTCCCAACATAAAGGTCTATCCATTAAAGCACTTTAATTCTATTTTAATGCAACTCAATTTAATGAACACTTCATTTAATGAGTACTTCATTTAATGAACACATTAACATTTTGATCCCTTGTTTTGTTTCTATACCTCGAAACTATTTTGACAGATTCGGAAGAACAAGTTTCTATAGCGGAACAATTTTCTGCGATGTCCATTGACTTCCCTTGTGTTACCTATCCGCTCAAATGCATCGGTTAACCTTAAGTATGTCTCCCTATGGGTTCAGGAACTATGTAGACATGATCGAGACTTTATCTGATCAATAATCATTAGCGGGACCTGGAGATCTATAATTACTCTCACTACTTCCTCGAAGATCTTATGATCGTCCAAACCTCTTTCGCTATAATCAAATTTCTTTTTTCTCGCGATATATTACTTGTCCGAGATTCAATCACTTGGTATCATCTATACCTTGTTTAATCTCTTTCTCGACAAGTACGCTTTTTCTCATTCTATGATATGTCATTCTAGTGATCAAATCACTTGCTTGCAAGGATATGTCAATGTGATATCACCGAGAAGGCCCTGAGTATATCTCTCCGTCATCCGGATGGAAAAATCCCAATCTTGATCCATGAGTCTCAACTAGCACTTTCCAAATACCCGACGACACCTTTATAATCACTTTGTTATGGTGTGACATTTGATGTAATCAAAGTACTCTTTCAGTGAAAGTGATTGACGTGATCTCATGATCTAAGGACATTGAGTTACTACGAATGTGATAGCAATTTAAACTTGATGACATGATCGTATTTCTACATCTTCTTTGGGTGATTGTTCATCATATCATTCTCCAATGAGATGACCCTATTATTAACAACATCCAATGTTATGATCAGGAAACTTTTGATCATCCGTTAATCAATAGCCTTGTATAAAGAGAGGCTTTACTAGGAACCATTTCTGTTTATAAATCACACATGTATTAATATTTCCTTATTAATACAATTCTAGCATAAAAAATAAACATCTATTATAAACCTAGAATAGCATAATAACCACTTTATTATTGCCTCTCAGGCATATTCCTTTAAAATTTGCCATGATTGCTAGATTAGTTGTCCATGTAAAAATTACCATGTTTATTGACAAAGCAATGACCAGATTAACTAGCTGTGGTTATCATGTTAATTAGCCATGATTGCCAGATTAGTTGGCCATGTAAAAATTACCATGTTTCTTGACAAAGCAATGACCAGATTAACTAGCCATGGTTATCATGTCAATTAGCCAGGATTGACAGATTGGTTGGCTATGTAAAAATTACCATGTTCCTTGACAAAGAAATTACCAGATTAACTGGCCATGCTTATCATGTTAATTAGCCATGATTTCCAGATTAGTTGGCTATGTAAACAATTACGATGTTCCATAACAAAACAATGACCATATTAACTAGTCATGGTTATCAGTTTAATTATCCATAGTTTCCAGATAATCAGCTATCAAAAAAAATATCCAGCATAGGAGACTCACGATTGTGTAGTAGGATAGCTCGGCGCAAAAGTTGTAGCGGCAGTGTAGTCCACGGCTTTTACTTCTATGCCCATGCTCGCGCCTGCGCCGGTTAGCCCCATCGTCCTCCCATCCCCGAGTACATCCTCCTCAAGATCGACTACATCAGGGGTTCTCTCCCTGCTGTGTGCTAATCGGTGGTGGTGTCCCTAGGGAGGATGCCTTCTCCTCGCGGTCGATGGTGGGTCCCCATGCTAGGTAGGATGCCTTCTCCTCATGGTCGATGGTGGCGGCCTTGTGGAGCTATCAACACCCGGATTTTTAATCCCAGATGCATGTTATGCCATACATCACAATCCCAGGATTACCATTTTTGAGAGACATAAAAAATTGGATATCACAGTACATCATCCATTACAAACCATAATAAGGTCTTACAAATAAAGGATCTCATTATCCAGTCTTAATACAATCAACGCAGCAGAATAATATAATAACGGTAGCATGGGCGAAGCTCCATCTTCATGATCACAGGCAATGCTCATGATGGGATATGATCCTAGTTGTCGTAGACTTCCTGTTGTCCATCATCCTGATAGTCCTCCTCATAGTCTGGCCATGGGAATAGCCAGGGACAAAGCCATGAGTACTCTTTAAGTACTCACAAACTATCACTAACAAGTAAAGAGGTTTCAAGTAGGAATAATAAGCTCTAGGTTGTTTTGCAAAAAGCTAGATTTATCTCTAACTGAGTTTCGAAGCAAAGAAAACTAGTTTAAGGTTTTATAACACCTAAGTGGGAACTTAAGTTTCATATCACAAACCTGTTATTCATTTCACAAGTCATTTTGAAAACATCTGACGACGGAACAGTATGGCCACTCCAACTGTCCATAACCGCGGACGTGGCTATTCGAATAGTTTGACACTCTGTAGAGGTGATACACTTTCACCACAATATTTGATACATCCGTCAAGAACAATCCCGAATAACCATACACAGTATGCGGATAATCAATCCTAACTTTTCAATTACACACCCTAGTATATGCACCTCTCCTATGAGTTTGGCCTCCCAACCATGATGTAACACCCTCAGATCGGCCCTATGCAAGTTTCAGCGATTCCCGCCAAACCTGCATAGAAACGATTCAAAGGTGCCCACCAGGCACTTTCGTGCGGGTGGAAAATGAACTAATACCATTACACAATAGTCCACGATGGAACCCACAAAACAGATATATACAACAATGACTCAAAGAGTCAAGAATACAGATATACAATACAAAGATCCAGATCACCTTTAAAACAATACAGCGTCCGAGTACGGACAAGATGCAAATTTAGCTAAGAGCCCTGAAGAATAACCAATGGCATCCATAACCCTGCCCAGGCCAAGCTGGAAGGGTAACCCTGCTAACAACGTCGATCTCAAAACCTGCTTAAACAAACGGGGTGCCAACAAAGGGCAAAGGAAAAAGAGAGCGGTCAGTACAGAGGCCAGTACACGGCGAGACTAGAATTCGGCGGCTCTCGCCTTCATAGGTATGGTGGACTGAAGCGGTAGTGCAACATGCACTAAACAACCTATAGAGACTCGATACAACTGTCGGCTATTAGAGAGGGATAAGAAAGACCTATTCGGATCCAACCTAATACTAACACCAATCATACCCATCATGGTGTTTCCCCCTCGATACCAATCGAGGAAGTCGTACCGAGGAAACTCACACAGTTGGCAATTTCATCCATTCCCTTATAGTTGCGGCAATTACTAGTCAGATATAGATAGCATGAGTCATCCTGATAACATAAGCAGTGGGTAGTTTTAGATAACCATTCTGTTGTAGTTGCAATACTTACTAGTCAAATACATATACCATGAGACATTCAAAAACCCAGCAGTTGTTGGTACTTTTATTTAGCCATTCCGTTATAGTGAAGCTGATTACTAGTCAAAAGTCAAATTTATAGCACTACTTTAGTTATAGTTGTCTATGATCGAGATACTATGCTCCAAGTCCTCCATAACCGCGGACACGGCTTTCAGAAAGTTTTACCCTGCAGGGGGCACAAATAGCAACACACGCATGATCAACCTCGGAAAAAACCAAATGAAAACCCAACAAGGCATCACGATAGAACATTCGCAAGATTCATGTTTGATTTCAGGGGGGCACCCCACTAAGCAACCCGCGACGAAGTTGGCCGGCTCCGAGACGGACCCAGAGGTTTGTGTCAATGTCTGTAAACGACTAGGAACCCGAAAGTGTGACTGGGCTTGTCGATAACGCACAAACATTCCACTTACCTAAACAGTACAGGTGCTCCACGCGCAATCATAAATAAAGCAGTAAAGCATGGCATAAGTACAGGATAGTAATAAATCTCCAAACTACTTTGTGGCCCCAAGGAATTAAATATGACTCAAGCTAGGGTTAGGGGGATTCATGGTCCCACATGCAGATAGTGCCGAATATTCAAAGAACATGTATCAAGTACTCGGGGTCCTACGGGACACAAGTGGACGGTTAAAAACCAAATAACATCTATTGCCCACCTGTGCCTCTGCATTATTTACCTACTTCAATTTTAGTTATTAAACGGTAATTAAAGCTATGATCATCTCCAACGTTAAACATGCGGCATTACTTCAACAACTGTGGAAGATCGACGGCGCGATGCATCACCTGCGTAAGCAACTACGACTCGCAAGGCCGACTATCTACCAAACAATAGGTAATAGGATGTGTCCATGGCAATATAAGGGTTGTAGGGAAGTATAACGGGGTACGGAATCTATAGCATCACAACACAGATAGCAATAGATCAACATGAGGAAATAAATACTATAAATGTAAAATAGGTAGAAAGGGGGAGAATGCTCGCCTGAAAACATTGCCGAAGGTACATCAGAGATCGAGTCGACTCTTGCACCAACTCATTAGCCTAGTCCGTGAAGAAGCAAAATGCTAGAAGAAACACCGGATATACTATTTAATACTATGGCACAAGATCGGGCATGATGCATGTATGATGCATGACATGGAAAGGATGCAATGCAAAAAGACAATATTAAGCGGAACCGGGGTCCCGACAACTTATTATTAGGTTTATGTTGTTTAGATACCTGCAATTTAAATGTTGTCTTAACATGGCAAAACATAGCATCGGTTCGCTACACAAATTTAAATGGGACCAATATTAGACTGGATTCGCCCGCATATGGTTTCCATATTTAATTTAGGTGAATCTTCGAAATAGCCCTAAACACCCACAATATGAATGCAAACATGAACAGTTTAATGTAACAAGTAGATATCATATATGTAAAAATTGGGTCCAAAGAAAGGGTCACACATAGGGGCTCGACGATCTTGGTTAGGGTTCGACGGGGTTCGGTCTTCGGATATTCAGAATACGGGGCTTCGGGGTCTCGGCAGGGTTCGGTCTCCAAATCCGGAAGGAGGTCTTGTGGTTTTCCGTGAAGGAGATATTGTGGTTTCCCTGGCTTCGATTGTCGAAGGTGTACTTGGTTTCAGGTATCAGTGGTCGTCAGAAGATCTTGTCGACAAGGACGATGACCTTGTCTGACTTCTCATCCTTGTACGCCGGGAAGATCTTGATTCACTCCAGCACATCAACACCAACTCATCATACCAATGTATCACTACAATGTTATATTCTCCTGTTGACCACAAAACCAACAATACCACACTCTCCCTTTGTTTCCGATAGCACATAGGAAACAAAAGCACAGAGCACTTATTGAAGACGGAGAAGCGAGGCTTGGCAGGTGGCATAGAACATGGTACCGCAGAGGTAGCGAGGATGTCGTCTGTCGGGGTCGTGCACCAAAAAAAAACGACACGAGGCTCGAGGCAGCGACAGAGCGGGATGGTCATGGAGGCCAGCGGTGGAGCTCGGTCCTGGCGACGTAGGCCGGCGAGCTCGCGGGGACATGTGAGCCAGGGCGGTGGGGTACATGAGATGGTCGGTGACGGCGCACGCGAGGCCTAGTGGAGGCGGATAGGACGGTGGTTCTGAAGGGGATGAGGGCGTCGCAAATGGCGGAGGGAGAGGGGACGGGCGTAGGCCGCGCTGCCTCCAGCGATAACTGGAGGAGCTTGGGACAGCACGAACGGCGGAGGGGCCGCACCTGCGGGCGATCTCTGCAGAGGGGCGGTGAGGGGACGCATGAAGGGTCCCCTGGCGGCGGACGCGGCCGCGGGTGGCGGGCGACGCCCTTGGACGACATGGGGGCTCCTGGCAGTCGGAGGCGGCAGAACCATGGCAAGGAGGAAGGAGGTCGATCACGGGGGTGTCGGGTTCGCGAGGTGGGAGGCGCGCGGTCGATCGCAAGACAGGAGCAGGGTCGAGGGCGGGATTGCTGGGAAGGTTGGTTTTGATCGACGGGAGCGTGGGAGTGGGAAACGTGACGGGGTGGGGGGTGGTGCGTGTTGCGCGTGTGTCCTGAGCCAGAGACGCGGGCGTCACGTGTAGTGTGTGTGCGTGCCCTGCATGGGTTGGGTTGCGACCAAGTGTGAGTGCGTGTGTGTGTCTGGCTCCAGGGTGGGTGCATGAGTGGAGGCATGCGGGGTTGGTGTTGGCGGCGCGCGGGGTAGGATTAGGGACTAGGGTTGGGGGCTAGGTGGGTTTGGTAGATTAGGGTTCCATCGATTGGGCCTTTGGGCCTGACCGGTTTAGGTCTAGGTTGTCTTTTTTATATATATTAAAATATTTATGTTTTATGTTCTTTTGTTAAAATCATTTTGGTAAATATCTTTACACAATTTATATAGCAAAGGATATAATTTGAATATAAACAAGAGATGTGAAACAGAAAGTAATATAGGGCATTACTAAAATAGTTTAGATATAAGGTATGCATGATGATGATGTTATGATGATGCAAAATAGAAATAACAAGCATTGATATAATTAGGGTTTTCCCGGGGTTCTATACATGACCATCTGTTATCTTGGGAACTGCACAGGTGGTCAATCATCACGAGATAGCCTCAGCTCAAACCTCGGCCGCAAGGGAACCCATACTAAGATATATAAACTTCCAGTCAAGCCCTACACAAATTAGGGTATTGTGGTTGTACGGTAAAATTGGAATGGTATCGCATCCGAACACAACCATCAGTTTTATAAAGGGCTAAGGATCATGCCTCAACATTTTCATCATCAAAATCATCTGGTGTTCAAGAACACATGTTAAAACATTTCATTAGAATGACTCATCATTCTAAGGTTTTCATAACCATTTTCACCAAGTATTCCCATGTAAAGTGATCAAGTTTTATGTTTAGCACTAGCCACTAAAGTTGGGGGTAACCACTAATGAGGGGTGCTAATCAAGTGTGACTTATCTAAATCTAATCTCATGCCTTAGTATGACATCTAGTTCTATCTAACTTAGCCCAAGTTTTATGCTCTTTATGCTACCTATAATATGTTTACAAAAATTCACAAGTCACTAAATAAACATAAACAAAGATATTTGATAACGAAATAAAAGAATAGATCTTGCAAGTAAAACTGGGATTCGGTATGATCAGGGGGTATAACCAAATATACCTAAGGCATCTAGTTTGCATATTTATCATGCAAGTGTTAGCTTGCAAACTTCTAGCTTGCCTTGAGAAGTGCAGTGGTTGAAGTTCTCCTCTGCTTCTTCCTCGTAGTAGTCTCCTTCCTCCTTGTATCCTTGGTCGGTACTAGCGTCTATAAATAAATGCAAGATACACCATCACCAAACAACACTTAACTACTTCTATTAGCACACAAAGGTTCACACTAGATGATCTAGCATCATCACAATCATCACATGAATTAAAGACTTAGTCTTATTTATTTAATTTTGGAAAAGTAATTTCTACTCATTGAAAAACTACTTAAGATTTAATATTCTCCAATTAAAATATGGGATCATGTTGACACATGCCATCACCATATATTTTAATACTCGGGAATGTGATTTAAAGTGGTGTCACAATTTGAATAAGGTTTAACCTTATTATTTTAATTAATAAAAGTCACTAGAAATGCCTATGGGGCATTCTTTTATTACTTGTCCATTATTACTGCAAGTAAACCTAGATATTTTTATATATTCAGAAAGGATTTATCAAATGTGATTTTTGAGAGTTGGAATCAACTCAAAAGCATCTATGGTTGAATTTTCAAAAATGTTTGAATGCAGAAAAGTCTCTGCCTTGTTATTTTTACTATTGGTGATCTATAATTCCAAATAGTTTGAATCCAACGGGCTTGGATTAATAATTTCCATATCTATCTAGAAAAATTAGTTTCATGCAATTTGGTTTAGTGAATCTCTCTAAATTGATTTGTAAATCAACAGATAGAACTAGGGTTTGGAACTAATTGGAAAATCTAAATTCAAACTAACTGGGTCGCGCGGGAATTCTAACTGGGCCGGCCCACTACGCACAGCGTGCGCAGGCTGTTTAAGTGGTGTCCCCACTCGTCAGTGAGACAGAGTGTGGCGAAGGGGTATGTGGCGATTATGACTGTAGGATTAGACTAAGGATCAATAGATCAAAGCCGTCGTCCTCGTCGGAACAGAACACGGCGGGGGCTAACCCTAGCACAGCCAGTGGGGGTTTGGGGTGGCTCACCGGGGCTTAGGCAATGGTCGGCGATGGGGGCAAATGACGAAGTCGACGACGGCGGTTCTCCTGGTACTGGCGGCTCCTCCTAGGGTGGCCGCAATCAACATAGCCCTTCTCCTCCAGCAGCGGTAGGCTCCATCAAAATTCCGGTGAGGGAGAGCTCGCCTTGCCCCGGGAAGAAGTGGGAAGGATCAGTGAGAGGTGGGGAGTGAACTGGTGTGAATAAAACGAGCGGGGAAGGCCTCCTTTTATAGGCAAGCGAGAGAGGCCGAGCGGCATGGGCAGTGCTCGTTAGGGTCGGCGTTATAGCGAGCTACGTGCATGTGAAATGGATCGTATGGGCATCTAGAGGGGGGTGGTGAATAGGTGCTACTCAATTTTTAGTTCTTTTTCAATTTTACGCTTGACATAAAGTAAATTCTCTAGATATGCAACTATGAGAATTTACCTATATGCAAACCTAGCTACTAAGCACGTAAAGAGAGGAGCGAGGAAACCGTAGTGAAGCACGCGGAGACACAGGGATTTGTTTTACCACAATTCCTTCCTTGTTAAGGGAAGTACATCTGCGTTGGAGGGGTGGGCGGTTCTAAGGCCACCACGCCACAATAGGCCTCACCCTATTCTCCGATGGATCTCGCCGCGATAGGCCTGATCCACCTTATCCACTATTGGTACCCTTCGAGGCAGGAACCGGTGCCTTTACAACTCTACCGGGGCACACACTCACAACTGAATTCGGGGCTCCCGTAATGACAAAAAGATGTCACAATAACAAGGATTATCAATATAATCAAAAGCAAAGATCTAGATATTTGCAAGAAATACTAGATCGGCAATTCTCCAAATGAATGGAGAGAAGATGAAGCGCTTAATTGCAGTTGTTGAAGATCGAGTTCTCCTCCTTCGATTCCCCAAGGGACAGGGCCTTTGGGTGGATGAAGGTGGAGCTCTCTTGGATGAATCTTGAAGAATAGATCTTGACTTTTTCGAATGAACCAAGAGATCTGGCAGGAGGGGGAAGGCTGGCTTAAATACCTCCTGCATAGATCTGGCCGTTGATGAAGTTTGGGGGCGGATTATCCGCCCCCACTAGGGGCAGACTATCCGCCCTGGGGAAAAAATCCGCCCCCAGGATGGAAACTCCGAGGGAAAATCCGCCCCCCATACAGAAGGTCGCGCCAGACTTGACATGGAAAAATTCCTCAAGGGGGTGGATTATCCGCCCGCCTCAAGGGGCGGACTATCTGCCCGTGGGAAAAATCCGCCCCAAAGACGGAGTGTCTAGGGGAAACTCCGCCCCGTCTCTGAGCGATGTGCCTTGGCAAACCTGGAGATAGATCCTAGGGGGGGGGTTATCCGCCCAAGCCGGAAAATCTGTGGGATATTCCGCCCCCATTCTGAGGGTTGTGCCCTTCTGAGATTGGGTAGGGGCTTATTATCCGCCCCCCAAAAACAGTTTCCGTTTCCTTTTCAAGGTAGAGATCTGCAGCACTTCAACACACATTAAATAATCCTTGATATTGTTATCTAACACACAAAACACTAGGGATTATGAAATGTTCTTTCAATCTCCCCCTTTTTGGTGTGACAATACTAGGATTTGCAATGAAACCTACTAACAACACCTTAAGGAAATGAAAGAGGCTCTCCCTAAATGTGTGCATATTTATAATTTGCATTTTAATACAAATGCACACACTAAAGATCAAGCCAATTTCAGAACACAGACAATTAAAACAAGGTGAGTTAGGAAACAAAGTCATACCACCGAGATGTGGAAATAGCCAATGTGAATAATGAGATTATTAGGCCTCACACACATCCCACAATATTGATGCAATCAATAGATAATTCCATAATTCCATATGCCATCAATAGAATACCATACTCCATATATAAATCCAGAATTCCATATGAGTAGTTCCATAAGATAAATCCAGAATTCCAGAGATCCATACACGAGCACAAAGTACCACACGACATAGTCTTATACAAACCAAGCACAAATAAGTTCAATGCTAAAAGGGCACAAGCAAGCAAATAAAACAAATGATAAAGAGGCAAGTGCTTGCGCCTGACCCATGCAAATCCATGACCTAATAGAACTACGTATCCCCCTTTGGCATCGAAACGCCAAAAAGGAAGAAGAGTGATGCTAGCGCCCCAGAAGATCACTCCTCCTCGTCCTCGTCCTCGTCGTAGTCATCCCCGTCCCCTTCCTCATCATCATACTCATCATCATCATCAACTGGAGGAGTAGGCGCCCTCGGTGGTGGAGGAAACATGTGACTCTCAAGCTCTCCATAGTTGATCCCTAAAGTGTTCCACTGAGCATATGGTTCCAGAGCTGTAGGAGGTGGTCGATGGCCAGTTGCACCAGACACATGGTGAAGAATGATCTGCTGGGTGTGGGCCATCTCATGGATCCTCCTGCACTCCTCATACTGGCCCTTGTGAGTATCAATGCCCATGCAAAGAATGTGTCGCTGAAACCAATTGAGCTACTTGACCTCACATGCCATTGGGGACACCGTGGGACAACGAACACTAGCCCTTGCATCATGCATGAAGGACTCAGGGGCAGTGGAAGGGTGAGAGGTCTTATGAGCCTTGTTGTAGATATTCTTGGGCTTGTGAACACCATCCAAACCAGTACCAAAGTCCTCATGTGGCAACATGTGCTTGATGAGCATCATAATAAATGGAGCATACGGGATGGAAAGCCGGTTGAGAATAGCATCAGTCATCTCATGATAGATATAATCCATAACATCCAGCTTATAACCTGTAGATGAACCAGCATTGGTGGCACACTCATGGGCAAAAGCAAGCAAGGGAACTAGGTGACCGTGGATCTTATCATTGTTTCCCCCGCTTGGAGAGATGTTGTCTCGAAACATGCCAACAAGCGTGGCATACAAAGGAGAGAGGCCAGAAAAGGTACCAGCAATGCCATCAGATGTCAGACATGGAGCAAGAACAGTGTCTTTGGATGGCCTGAGTGGAGAAATGATGCGATGGCCAGAAGCTATGCCATGCCCATGAAAGGCATACCCAAGGACCTGACCAAAGGTACGGAAGTATGAATGAATCATTGTTGTCCCGGTCATCCACTTCATGGTGCGAAGCTCATCTCCACAGATCACAAGAGTAGAGAAAAACTGCTTCACCACCGAGGAGTCATAGTGGCACTGAAGAGTCATAAGGTGATGCAGCCCCATCTTATTAGTCACATCCAAGGCTTCACGAAGTCTTGCCTTGGTTTGGGCCTCAGTCATATTCAGAGGATGCATAGGGCGAATCTTGAGAGGAACATAAACATCATCATGAATGGATCGAAAGTGAGAGCACCAAAACATGCAATCCTCCGGAGGACCATCACTGTCAGCATCGGCATAATAATCGGTTTGGCGAATGGTGGAGTACTGAACGCTGTCCATGGCCTTGTATTTGGGCCGGGACTGCTTGCCCTTGGCCTTGCGAGATGCAACCCTCTTGACTTTCTTTGCTGCCTCAGCCATCCGTTCAGACTATCTTGCCAACCTGCGGACCTTAGTTTCGTCAACAAACTTACCCTTTGTAGTGGGATTGAGATAACGGGCATGGGGACGATATTTGAAGGTCTTAGGAGAACTTGAACCACCTGTGAAAAGCATGGGAGAGGTAGTATGTGGATGAGCACACACACAAGTCCAAGAGGAATATTAGACCTAGTAGGAAAATAATCCATAGTCCAGAGATGTGCATTGTGGAAATCTGAACCAAACTAGAACAGACATTGAATCTCCAGGCCGGATTGTCTGGCCCTGGCAGGGGCGGATAATCTGCCCCCTGCAAAAAAATTCTGGTTCGGCCCAAATTCACCAAGGCAACACAGATCAGGCACAAGGGTTGCAATACTGCTGATTCTAACAAACAAGGGAAACACAAAGTATCTTCTACAACGAGATTTCCACCAAAAATAATGAATCCCATAAAAAGGAGATGGATGAGGAGTTACCCGCACTGATTGGGGAAAACCTCAGAGGAGAAGGTACCCGGAGGCATGGGGAAGAAGATCTGAGGAGGGCCTGGAGAATCCGGTGCTCAAATCGACTCTGGGAAGGGGCGGAGGCTTCGGCGGCGGCTGGGGGAAGGGCACAGGTTGGGGGAGGACTGGCTACTCTGTTTGAGCCCTTCCACCCCGAGCCTGGCCCTTAAGAGGCATATTTCGCCCGGGGCAGATAATTCGCCCCCCACTTGGGCCAGATAGTCCTCTCCCCTCTGAATTTGTGTCAACACAGATTCAGGCCGGAGGATGCCTTGCAAAACCCCTCGAAAGTGTATGAAGTACTTGTGTGCAAGAATAGATGGTTCAAGGAGGAAAAAAAGGCTTAGGTTTAGAGCAACAAACAGAGATGGTACTACACACCCAAAGATGCAAGAACAAATCAACCAAAATCCAAAATTGGGTGTGTTTTCCAAAAGAACAAGAGATATGCGAGAAAAACCAAGGAGAGCCAATAGAAACCAACTCTTCTCAAGGAATAGGCGGTGGCATAAGCCACCATGTTGGAGCGCATGGCATGACACCGCGAAGATGTATCTTGAGTTCAAAAACAATGCTCATCGATGACCCACATACCACGAGCAACATGATCCTGAATGAATGATTGCGAATATCAATATGTTTTGTTCTTGTATGCTACACCGGATTGTAAGCAATTTTGATAGCACTTTTGTTGTCACATAAAAGAGGCACTTTGTCACAATTCACACCATATTCCTTTAAAGTTTGACTCATCCATAATAATTGTGTACAAGCACTTGCAGCAGCAACATATTCAGCTTCGGCGGTTGCGAGTGATATGCAATTTTGTTTCTTAGAAGACCAACACACTAGAGACCTGCCCAAGAATTGACATGTACCAGAAGTTGATTTTCGATCATCTTTGTCACCAGACCAATCTAAATCAGTGTAACCACATAGAGAGAAACTGGTGCCTTTGGGATACCATAAACCAAAATTTGGGGAATGAACCAAATAACTGAAGATTCTCTTGACCGCCACTAAGTGTCTTTCTTTAGGAGTGGCTTGGTACCTTGCACACACTCCTACACTTAACACGATATCGGGCCTAGATGCGCAAAGGTAAAGGAGAGAGCCAATCATGGATCGGTATACCTTTTGGTACACGTCTTTACCCGTTGGATTAAGCTCAAGATGACACTTAGTTAGCATTGGAGTAGCAACGCCATTGAGATCCGTCATCTTGAACCTCTTGAGCATGTCTTGGATCTATTTAGCTTGATTAATGGAAGTTCCCTCTCTAAGTTGTTTGATCTTGAATCCAAGAAAGAACCTTAATTCTCCCATCATAGACATCTCAAACCTGTCAGTCATAAGCTTTGAAAATTCATCATTAAAAGCTTGGTTAGTAGAGCCAAAAATGATGTCGTCTACATATAGTTGGCATACAAAAAGCTCCCCATTAACCTTCTTAGTAAAAAGAGTGGGATCGATTTGCCCAACTTCGAATCCACGGTCTAACAAAAGCTCTTTAAGGTGCTCATACCACACACGTGGGGCTTGTTTAAGGCCTAGAGCGCCTTATCGAGTTTGTAGACATGGTTCGGAAATTTGGGATCCTCAAAACCCGGGGGTTTCTTGACGTATACCAACTCATGTAGTGGACCATTAAGAAAAGCACTCTTAACATCCATTTGCTGTAATTTAAAATTATGATGAGCGTCATAGGAAAGAAGGATACGGATGGACTCAAGACGAGCCACATGAGCATAAGTTTCGCCGAAATCAATGCCTTCCACTTGAGAGAATCCTTGAGCCACTAGCCTTGCTTTATTCTTGACAACAATGCCATTTTCATCTTGTTTGTTCTTGAAAATCCACTTGGTGCCGATAACATTGCGGCATTCTTTGTGTTTATCTACGAGCTTCCAAACCTTATTTCGCTCGAAGTTATTTAGTTCTTCGTGCATTGCAACCACCCAATCGAGATCTTCAAGAGCATCAAAGACCTTCTTTGGTTCAACCATTGAAATGTGTGCTTGACGATCACAGAAGGTAGCAAGCTATATTCTAGTAGACACTCTTATTTTTAGTTGCTGACAACTTTATCAAGAGTGTGGCCCCTTAACTCAAGTTTCCAATCAGCGCGAGCCTTGCGTCGAGCCTCAATTTCTTTATTGTTTCTTGATGGAGTTGATTCATCACTTGGATCCTTGTCTTGGTCACTACCTTGCCCTTGATCTTGATCTGAGCTGATAACAGAAGCACGTTGCTAAACAGGTTCTTCAGGGCTGGACAATCCCCCTTGGTGGGGCCGGACTATCCGGCCTGGGAGATACATCTGCATTTTCTTCTTCCTGAGTGTCCTTGGAAGAATTTGGAGTTTCAGGCCGGATAATCTGCCCCTTGGGGCTGGAGAATCCGGCCTGGGATTTTCTTGACTGGATTGCTCTTCTTGATGTCCCCTGGAACGAGTTGGAGTGCCAGGGGCGGACTGTCTGGCCCTTAGAGAGGGCGGATAGTCCGTCCTGGGACTACCATTTTGCCTAGAAGACAGATGATCTTCAGCAGGTTGAGGTGTTGGTGCATAGGGTTCTCCAGCAGTAGGAGGTGTTGGTGCATAAGGGCTCCACTTGAGTGGAGCATTGTCCTTCCCGATCCTCCACAAGGGGTTCCTCAATGGTGCGGACAAATCCCACGCCCATTCTTCTTATGGCATTTTGGGGTATTTCAACATTTGCATCACAAACATCAACTTGCCCTAAATGGGAGCCATCATTTTCATCAAATTCCACACTACAAGATTCTACAACAATTTCGGAGAGCTTGTTGTAGACTCTATAAGTGTGGGATTCAGCACCGTAACCAACAAAAATACCTTCTAAAGCCTTAGACTCAAATTTCGACAATCATACTCGTTTGATGAGAAAAAAACACTTACAACCAAATACCCAGAAGTACGAAATGTCGGGCTTGTTACCGGTAAGTATTTCATACGAAGTTTTGTCCAAGATCTTGCGGAGGTAGAGCCGATTTGATGATTGACAAGTGGTGGATATGGCTTCAGCCCAAAAGTTGTAAGGAGACTTGAATTCAGCCAACATTGATAGAGCCATATCCATCAAAGTGCAGTTCTTCCTCTCGGCTACACCATTTTGTTGAGGGGTGTACGCAGCGAAATATTGATGTCTTATCCCCTCTTCACTTAGAAATTCATTCAATGTGTAGTTCTTGAACTCAGAGCCGTTGTCACTTCTTATTGCCAATATGGGAACATTGTGTTGACGCTGAACCTCATTGGCAAAGTCAATGACCGTTTGTTGAGTCTCACTCTTTAGCTTGAAGAAATAGACCCATGTGTATCTTGAGTAATTATCGACTATCACCAAGCAATATTTCTCCTCACCAAGACTGGCATGAGATGGAGGACCAAATAAGTCCACATGAAGTAATTCCAAGATTCTTTTTGAAGAAACAATAGTTTTCCTCTTCTGGGGAGAGTCATGCATCTTGCCTTCAACACAAGCCCTGCAAACACGATCTTTGGCAAAGGAAACATTGTCTTTTAGTCCAAGGATGTGGCCACCCTTGTGAATATTTGGAAAGTTCTCATGTTGACATGGGCTAAATGGCGATGCCATAGCCAGCCCACGTCAGCCTTTCCGAATAAGCATATCGGACCCGAAGTGGTTTTCCCCGAAAAGTCCACCACATACAGGTTATTTTTGACGTACCCAACGAAAGCGACCTTTAGAGACTTGCTCCACAAGAGTACCACCAAATCATCATCAATGAAAACAGAAAAGCCCATCTTACCAAGGGCACGAACAGAAAGTAAGTTGTAACCGAGGGTCTCAACAAGCACGACGTCCACGAGAGAGATATTGTGGGCGACCACAATCTTGCCAAGACCCAAAACCTGAGATTTAGACTTATCACCATAGGAGACTATTATATTATCATGATTGGGTCGCATCTCCATGATGATCTCTTTGCTTCCGGTCATATGACTAGTGCACTCACTGTCCAGCACCCATTTAGACCCACCGGAAGCATAGCCCTGCAAGAGAATTACTTCTTGGTTTTAGGTACCCATTTTCAATGGGTCCTCTCATGTTAGTAACAAGGGTCTTTGGAACCCAAATATACCAAGCAACATATTCATCAAAAGGACCAACATAATAAACATAGACATCACCATAATAATCACAAAAAAGTTCATAATTTGGATTGTGAGACCCTAGAAAACCAATATGGTCAGTTTTGTCTTTTGTGACATTCTTCTCAACGGTGTTTGTCTTTGCTTGTTCACCCTTGGTATTCTTCTTCTTGTTCTTCTTCTTTTTGGACTTGGTGACATATCCAAGTCCCTCTTTTCCAAGATTTGACCTTTGCTTGCCAAGTATCTCATCAAGTACACCATTATCTTTGGGAGTGGTGTCATTGACAAGCTCATCTTCCACACTAGCATTTTCCTTGTGAATATATGTTGATTTAGATGTGCTAGGAACATCATACTTGGTCAACTGAATTTGGAGCTGATCATGCGCCTCATTGAGAATGGAGAATTCACTTTTCAAAGTCTTGTGAGCGATGTCAAGTTTCTCCAATTCCTCGGAGAGTCTAGCATGAACAACCCCAAAGTCAATCTTTTCTTTCTTTAACTTCTTTGCTTTGGCTACAACATTTTCATGTTCCTTAACAAGCTTTGTCATTATTTCTTCATGTGACTCCTCAATAGACTCAAGTCTTTCTTCAAGAGAAACCCGAGCCTGTTCTTCTTCTTCTAGAGCATTTTTTAAGGATGCAATTTCCATTGCATCCTCCCTTTCAATCCTGCCCTTTTCTTCAAGAAGCACTTCATTTTGGGCCAGCTGGTCCATAAGAGCCTCAAAATGTATTTTGTGCTCACCTTGCAAGTTAGTGAAGAAATAGTCCAAAGCAATAATCTCTTCTTTAACCTTAAGACTAGTAGGATCATCCATGTCAATCATAGCCTTAGGAAAAGAAGTATTAGTAGATGATACCTCGGAACCTCTTGCCATGAGACAAGTAGCATTCTTGTTGATGACATTTTTGTTCGGAGAGTCGAAGAGATATGTTGGTGTAGATGTGGTGACTATAGCAGCCACCTCTCGAGAGCTATGATCCTCGTCTTCATCTTCACTTCCCGTAGAATATTCTTCTTGAGCCACTAGAACAATCTTTGGTTGCTTCTTGAAAGGAGCATTCTTCTTTACAAATTGTTTCTTTTGTGGAGCCTTTGACTTTTCCTTGAGAATGAGTCTTCCTCCATTATCTTCCCTACTTTGGTATGGATACTCGGCTACAAAGTGCAGCCGGTCTCCACAGTTGAAACAAGTCCTCAGCTTGGGACCGTTTTCCCTTCTTCCAAGTGCTCCACTCTTGCGTTCTAGTTCAGATTTGGCTTTGGCTGGATCCTTCCAAAAGTTTCTAGCATAGAAGGCCATGTATTGTCCATGAATTCTTTTTACATCCTCGGGACAGCCCATATCTTCTATGTCATCATCATCATCATAGTCAGCCACTATTGTGTTCAAGGCCACGTTGACTCCCTTTTGCATCCCAATGGCTCGTGCACGAGCATCTTCTGCATTCTTGGCAGCCACTTTGAAAGCTGACATCTCTTGCATTACCTCATTTGATGTCATTAGGTGGTATTTATGCCTTCCTTGGAGACTCATTAAACCTTTTGGCTCAAATGGCATAAGAGCACTTACGTACTTGCGCTTGATCCAAGCATCAGCAACATGAGAGGCACCATGATTTCTGAAAGTGGTGGCTATTGACCTGAGCCTCCTATCATGTCCTCGTGGTATTCTCCATCCAACATATAGAATCCTTCAGCTTCATTACTCAAATCATCATATCTATTTCTTCTCATGCTCTCATTTCCAATGAAGAGATCGGTGAGGGCATCCCAAGCTTCCTTAGCTGTGTTAAGATGCTGAATGTGTGGCATGTCTTTGTCACCCACACCAAGATGAATCATGTGTAGAGCCGTTGTGTTGAGTTGACTGTCAACAACCTCTCTTCTTGTTAGGTTATTGGGATCTCCAACATGAAGGCCATTCTCTATGATTTTCCACGGCTCAATAAAGGAGCTGCACACATGAGACTTCATCAAAAATTGCCATTGATTAAAAGTAGATGCTGAAAGTTTGGGTGGATCACCCCTATTATGCATATGAGGATGTGAGACAGGTGGATTAGGTGAATACACATGGGAAACCTCATTGTATCCTTCCTTACCACTATCCTTTTTTGAGGAGGAGCTCTTTCTAGTGCCATCACCAACCACTTCGTTTTCTTTGGAATCGGTTTTACCCGTTTCCTTAGATTGCGGAGTGGTAGCCTCAGAGGCAGATGGAGGTGATTTTGCGGATGTGGAGAGATGCATTATCATTTGACACATCTCTTCCATCTTAGCCTCCATTGAACTAATCAAGGTTGTTTCCAACGTCTTGATATCGTTCATGGTGACTACCTCCGGAGCATCACTCCCATCTCCCTTGGAACCCATACTTCTCTTAGGCGGTTAAGCCCGAATTAAGAGTCGGGGCTCTTATACCAATTGAAATGGATCGTATGGGCACCTAGAGGGGGGGGGGGGTGAATAGGTGCTACTCAATTTTTAGTTCTTTTTCAATTTTAGGCTTGACATAAAGTTAATTATCTAGATATGGAACTACGAGAATTTCCCTATATGCAAACCTAGCTACTAAGAACGTAAAGAGAGGAGCGAGGAAACTGTAGTGAAGAACGCCGAGACACAGGGATTTGTTTTACCGCAGTTCCTTCCTTGTTAAAGGAAGTACATCTGCTGGAGGGGTGGGCGGTTCTAAGACCACCATGCCATAATAGGCCTCACCCTATTCTCCGATGGATCTCGCCATGACAGGCCTGATCCACCTTCTCCACTATTGGTACCATTCGAGGTGGGAACGGGTGCCTTTACAACTCTACCAGGGCACACACCAACAACTGAATTGGGGGCTCCCGTAATGACAACAAGCTATCACAAGAACAAGGATTATCAATATAATCAAAAGCAAGGATCTAGATATTTGCAAGAAATACTAGATCAGCGATTCTCCAAATGAATGGAGAGAAGATGAAGCGCTTGATTGCAGTTGTTGAAGATCGAGTCTCCTCCTTTGATTCCCCAAGGGACGGGGCCTTTGGGTGGATGAAGGTGGAGCTCTCTTGGATGAAGCTTGAAGAACATATCTTGACTTTTTCGAATGAACCAAGAGATCTGGAAGGAGGGAGAAGGCTGGCTTAAATACCCCCTGCACAGATCTGGCCGTTGGTGAAGTTTGGGGGCAGATTTTCCGCCCCCACTAGGGGCGGACTATCCGCCCTGGGGGAAAATCGGCCCCCAGGACAGAAACTCCGGGGGGAAATCCGCCCCCATACAGAAGGTCGCGCTAGACTTGACTTGGAAAAAAATCCTCGAGGGGGCGGACTATCCGCCCCCCTCAAGGGGCGGACTATCTGCCCCAGAGACGGAGTGTCCGAGGGAAACTCCACCCCCTCTCTGAGCGATGCGCCTTGGCAAACCTGGAGATAGATCCTGGAGGGGCAGATTATCCAGCCCCTGGAGGGGAGGATTATCCGGCCAGGCCAGAAAATCCGTGGGATATTCCGCCCCCATTCTGAGGGTTGCGCCCTTCTGAGATTGGGGAGGGGCGGATTATCCGCCCCCCAAAAACAATTTCCGTTTCCTTTTCAAGGTAGAGATCTGCATCACTTCAACACACATTAAATAATCCTTGATATTGTTATCTAACACACAAAACACTAGGGATTATGAAATGTTCTTTCAGCATGGCTGATACTAGGGGAAGATGCGCGGTCTCCAGGCGGTGCTCAATGGCTTGATGGCCCGGCAAGGGGCAGTGCGGTTTGGTCGGAACACGCTGGTGCTCTAAGTGGCACCGATGATGTTTTTGACAATGCACAAGCACTCCTGGTCGTGTGGCGGCGAACGAGCATGTCTGGTGGACTCCTGGGATGGTGGTGATCGTGTGGACGGGCGACGTAGGCGAGGCGCGGTCTGTGCAAGGCGGTTGGCTTCGGCGAGCTGGCGCGCTCTAGACATGGCAGGGACGAACTGGGTGCGGTGTGTTCTCGGTGGTCCAAGGATTGTTAATGCTCGAGGGCTGGACAGAGGGTGGCGGTGGACTGTGGCGTGCCTCCTGGACATGGTGGCTAGGCGCGGCGATGGCTCGTTCTAGCTTGCCATGGTCGGCTGGCAAGGGGTGGCTCGGGCATGCATGACATGGTGCAATGTAGGAGTCTAGGCTGGTTTAATACACTGGGTGTCACTGGGGGAGACAAGGGTGATCAATGGGAGACAAGGTTTGGAAAGATTACTGCTCAAAACAGTTAAGTTTGGCAGAATTTGGTTTGTGTCTCCACGTGTTTGATGAAATGGACGAAAGAAATTCATATTTGAATTTTTGGATGAAACTTGGTGGGTGCAATGGTCACATACTAGGTAGCCTCTGGTTGTTTGGATTTGTCAAGGTGAACTGGTTTGGTTGGGTTTTGAGAAATGGTGATCTTACCATATGAACTAGATTCAATTTTTAAATGTCATTTGAATAAGGCTGCCAAATGTTTCTGTGGGTTTGCAAGGTGGGCTTGGGTTCACTTTTACTTGGTCTATCAAGGGGTGAAAAGAATTGGATTTGTTTCTGTTAGAAATCTTGGACTAGCAACACTCAAAGTGTTCTAGTGAACAAGATTGGCAAAAATGACCATTTGCTCATTTGGTTTGTTTTTGAATTTCTATTGATTTGATTCTGCCTGGAAATGATTTAGATGATGTTGTTTTCATCTTTAAACCAATCCTTTCCATTCATAACAATCACACAAGTCCATACAAGCATCCATGCATTCATCACATACACACATGCATTCATATGGATTTTAATTAACAAAAGTTTTTGTTAACCCTAAACTAGGGTGATTAGAACTTGATAACCTTGATTACTATTTTTGGGATGTTACAAACCTTCCCTCCTTAAACAAAATCTCGTCCCGAGATTTGAGAAAAAGAGAAAACTAGGATTTAAAGAGATCTGGAAACTCCATCCTAATGTAGTCTTCTCGCTCCCAGGTAGCTTCTTCTTCAGTGTGGTTACACCACTGGATCTTGAGAAACTTTATATTCCGGGTCCTGGTGGTTCTGAAATCTTCCTCCAAAATACAAATGGGTACTTCGGCATACATCAGGTCATTGTTGATCTCTATGATTCTGTGATCAATATTCTTGAAAACTTCGGTCTTCTCTAGGACATCTAGTCATTTGAAGTAACGAGATATGAAACACATTATGCACGGCTGACATCTCCTCTGACAGTTCTAGTTGATACGATACTTCTCCTCGGTGATTCAAAATCTTGAAGGGTCTGATATATCTGGGGGCTAACTTTCCTTTGATTTGGAAATGTTGCATTCCTTTCAAAGGTGATACTTTGAGATACAAAAAATCTCCGATATTGAAGGTTAGGTCTCGACGTCTCTTGCCGGCATAACTCTTCTGTCTGGATTGGGAGGTCTTGAGGTGCTCATGGATCTTGTGAACTTTCTCTTCAGCTTCTCATAGGATGTCGGGTCCGAAAATATGACTCTCTCCTACTTCCGACCAATTCAAAGGGGTATGACACTTCCTTCCATACATGAATTCAAATGGGGCCATTTGCAAACTGGCTTGGTAACTGTTGTTGTATGAAAATTCTGCGAAAGGCAGATAGTCTTCCCATTTAGATCCATATTATAACACACAGGCTCTCAACATATCTTCGAGTATTTGATTTATTCGCTCCATTTGTCCATCAGTCTGAGGGTGATAAGCTGTGCTAAAATCTAGTCTTGTTCCTAATCCTTCTTGGAATTTCTTCCAGAATCTCGAGATAAACTAGGTTCCTCGATCCGACACAATGTTCTTGGGGACTCCATGCAAACTGACTATTCTAGCAAGGTACAACTCTGCTAGCTTCGAACTCTGATAAGTGGTCTTGACTGGTAACAAATGGGCGACTTTGGACAGTCTATCAACTATGACCCAAATAAAGTCATTTCCCCTACTAGATGTAGGTAAACCGGTGATAAAACCCATTCCAACTGAATCCTATTTCCATTTCAGAATATGCAATGGTTGCAACAGTCCTGCGGGTCTCTGATGTCCCGCCTTGACTCTCTGACAGATATCACACTTGGCTATGTAGCTTCCGATTTCTGTCTTCATCTTATGCCACCAAAATTGCTCCTTTAAATCCTGATACATCTTCGTTCCTTCGGGGTGGATAGAATAACGAGTATCATGGGCTTCTTTCAAAATAGCTTGCTTCAACTCTGAATCTGCTGGCACACAAATACGTCTTTTGTACCACAAAACTCCTTCTTCATCTTTGGTGAATCGGGTACCTTCCCTGTACCAATACGATGTTTGATTCCATCGATACTAGCATTTCCTTTTTGCGCCTCCTTGATCTGACTGATCAAAGTGGGTTGAAGTTCTATGCTAGCCAAAAAATCCTTCACTTACTAGATCCATTCGAAAATCTTCCAACTCCTTGTGCAAACTTGGTTGCTCCTTCAAGATTATGGTGTTCAATCGACACATCAATCTGCTAAGGGCATCTGCTACCACATTGGCTTTACCGAGTTGATAGTGAATGTCCAGATCATAGTCGTTGATTATCTCTATCCATCTCCTTTGCCTCATATTCAGCTCCTTCTAGGTGAAAATATACTTCAGGCTCTTGTGATCCGAATAAATTTCACAACGGTTACCCATGAGGTAATGCCGCCATGTCTTCACGGCTAAAACTACGGCTGCTAGTTCAAGGTCATGGGTAGGGTAATTTTGCTCATGTTGTTTCAGTTGCCGGGATAGATATGATATGACTTTGCCTTCTTGCATCAACACACATCCGAGACCGATCTTGGATGCGTCACAAAACACATCAAAAGGCTTCGTGATATCTGGAATAATCAAGATTGGGGCTGAGATCAATCTCTTCTTAAGCTCTTGAAAACTTGCTTCACATTTGTCCGTCCATTCAAACTTCTTATCTTTCTTCAACAATTGAGTCATAGGTCTTGCAATGCTCGAAAATCCTTCTACGAACTTGCGGTAGTATCCTGCTAATCCGAGAAATGCACGAACTTAGATTTGAGTGGTCAGGGCTTGCCATTCTTCAACATCCTTAACCTTGGCAGGGTGAACAGCAATTCCTTCTGCAGACACGATATGTCCGAGGAATCCTACTTCCTGTAACCAGAATTCACATTTGCTAAACTTGGCATACAACTGATGCTCCCTAAGGGTTCCAAGGATGGTCCTCAGGTGTAGCTCATGTTCTTCTTCTGATTTGGAATACATCAGAATGTCATCGATGAAAACAACGACAAACTTATCCAGGAAGTCCATAATAATATTATTCATGAGGTTCATGAAATAAGCGGGGGCGTTGGTTAATCCAAAAGACATGACAATGTACTCATACAGTCCATATATGGTGGTGAAGGAAGTCTTTGGAATATCCTCCGCGTGAATCTTGAGTTGATGATAACCAGTTCTAAGATCAATCTTAGAAAACAATTTGGCACCGGTCAACTAGTCAAACATATCTTCTATCTTTGGTAGTGGGTACTTGTTCTTGATGGTGACATCATTCAGCTTCTGATAATCCATACACAAACGGTTACCTCCATCTTTCTTATCCACAAATAAAACAGGTGATCTCCATGGCGACGCACTTGGTTGAATCAGGCCTATCTCCAGGATAGCATCCAGTCGCTTCTTCAGTTCCACTAATTCAGACGGGTCCATACTATAAGGTCTCTGAGCTATGGGTCCGGTTCCAGGGATTAGTTCAATGATAAACTCGATATCCTGATCTGGGGGCATACCGGGCAAAACATCTAGAAACATGTCGGGGTATTCATAGGCTACTCTGACTTGGTCAATGGTTGGTTGGGCTAGACTCTTGTTGCACTTGAATTGATGGGGCAAGGTTTCAGATACATGTTCTACCGATATTCCGGCTTTACTAGTCATGGTTATGGCTTTCTTGGCATAGTCGATTAATCCTTTCTGTTTCAACATCCAATCCATTCCTAGTACTACTTCCAAACGTTTCGTTCCGAGTACTATTAGGTTAGCATAAAAATCTATGCCATGGATTCTGATAGGTACGGCCTTGCAAATTTGTCTAGCTTTGGTGGCTGAACCAGGTATTTGAACTATCATAACATGCTTCAATTTTGTTGGTTGAATCTTACTAGTGCATGCAAATTCTTCTGTAACAAACGAGTGTGATGCTCCAGAATCAAACAACACTCTTGCAAGTACTGAGTTAACACAAAACATACCTAGCACGACATCTAGCGTTTCTTGGGCTTCTTCAGCATTCATGTGAAACATACGGCCGTTGCGGTTGAGCGAGTTCCCTGGGGAAAATCTTCTTCCAGGATGAACACGGCGCAGCTGCTGAGCCAGGGCATTCACATTGGGGGATGCTGCAAGCTTCTTGGGGCACTCATTGGAATAGGGACCCTTGGTTCCACATTTATAACAAGTCACCTAAGACTTGTCTTTTCCTGCAATAGGCACAACATTGCTTCCAGTCCTTGGGGCAGTATTGGTGTTGTTGGTGACATTGTTGTTGTTGAACTTGGGCGGTGCACGGTTGAAATTGTTGGAGTTGTCGGGGTTGTTGTTGTTTCCTCCGGGCCATGGGTTTCCTCCTCCATGGTTGGGGTAGTTCGAACGGTTCATCAGGGGTCTAGTGTTTCTTGGGGAAAATCCTGTAGACGAGTTGAGGTGACACTTTGGGGTATGGTGGGTTCCTGGTTGATGCATCATTCGACGCTTGTGGTTCTCATTGGCTTGTTTGATCTTGCCTTCCATCCCGATTGCAGAATCCACTCAGGCTTCAATGTCAGCAAATAGAATATTGACTAACACTGTCTGCATCTCATCATGCAGTCCATTCAAGAATCTCTCCTTCTTCTTGGCTTTAGTGTCAATCTCATCTGGGGCATACCAAGATAGTGACAGAAATTTGTCACGGTACTCAACTACTGTCATCCTTCCTTGCTTCAATTCTCTGAATTCATCTCTCATCCTCTTGATTAAACCCGGTGGCACATGGGTTCTGCTGAACTTGAGTTTGAATTCATCCCAAGTCATCATTTGTCCTCCATTCATGGCACGAACGCTATTCCACCAAGCTCTTGCATCTCCTACCAGATAGTGGGTGGCAAAAAGTACCTTCTCATTGGTCTCTACTCCTGCAACTTCTAAGTTGTCCTCCATGGTCTGAAGCCTGTCATCAGCATCTAATGGCTCTTCAGACTTACTAAAAAAGGGGTGGATTGGTGTTCTGAAAGTTCTTGAGCTTGGATCCATGGCATTGATTGTTCTGGGTCATATGAGCTATGTGTTGAAGGGTGGCTAGGTTGGCTTGACGTTCGGCTCTTTCAGCTTCACGGTTCGAAACCAACATTTGCAAGTTTTACAGCATTGGGTCCTGATATGATCTGCTTCCTCCGCGAGGAATCTGAAGATTGAGATAGATCATGAGAAAAGAGGGAAATTTCTAAGGTTCAGGGATTTGTTTTTGAATTTTTTTAAAATTTTGAGTTTGACTCAGGTTTTGCTAACAAGCAACTTACTTTTCATTCATTCATAGCACACAATACAACACACACCACAACAAGGAACACATGGTTTTAAGAACCATTCTATGAAACTACGATACAGTGGGACCGGATACAACTCACTAACGCTAGTGCTCATGTGCTATTACTCCTCGGAATCAGTGGCTTCATCATCATCATCATCATCATCAATGAAGGCGGAGTTGTCGTCATCAGTGTGGAAGTCCATGGATTGATCCTCCAGGAAGTCATCATCATCACTGAGGTAGGAGTAGGGGTCTCCACGGATATCTTCCCATGCATTCTCCCTCTCCTCAAGCTGCATGTCCTGCTCATGGATGGTCTCCTCCAAATCTATCACTCTGTGACGAAGGCGGGCAATGATGCGCTCCTTCTTGTCAAGCTGACGGCGACGTGACTGGCGATCCTTCACAAGCATGGTGATGGTCTGGTCCTTCTTGACTGTGATGGCATAGTTGTGGTTGGCGTAGGTGCGGGCATTGTCCAACTCCTTCTGCCTGTCATACATCATGAAGCTGAGATGGTCCACTTGATTCTTCAGCTTCGGGTGGTATGGTGACTCCAATGGCTGTCCCATAGCATCACGCCTTGGGTAATACTCAAAGTGCGTTCCCTTGATCTGATTAATGCTTTGCCCTCATAGATGAGCAAGAGCTTCCTGCATGGCCCTGGCGAGTCCACCTAGCTAGTTGTTCTCTCTTAAGGTGAACTGGATTCCATCTGAGGTGGGGGCTTCAATCTTGCCTCTGAGACTTGCAACAATCAGCCATTGCAATTATCCTCCTTGCTGATCGTTGAGCTGTGCTCAGAAGAACTCGGGGTGCGGGCGCTCTAGAAGTTCTGAGAGTTGGTCCAAATCACGCTCAAAGATGAGCTCTCCTCCATTTCCCAACTGATAGAACTTTCTATACTTCACGTCCATCTATAAGAATATAGGATGAGTAAGTTAGTAGAATGATCAACTGTGTCAAATTTTATGTAAGATTGCAAGAATTTTTGAGGAACATGAGTTTTCATGAAAGAATCTAAGTGGTAAGAATCAGAATAGGTTTTCATAAATACTCACTTCTTTTGTTTTGAAACTAAGTTTTTTGAGGCTTGATCCCATAGGCCCCCTGGCTCTCGAAAGTTGCAAAGTTTGTAAGGGTAGAATTGTCCCCGCGCATTTTCAGAGGAGGGCGCTCGAGGGTAGCCCCCGAAGCCCAAGTCTAGGCCCGTATTCCCACGTATTCGCATACGTACTATTGCCTGCCATGATGTCAACCATTGCCACGTCGCCATGCCATTAGATTTGACCATTCATTGCCACATTGTCAACCATTGCCACGTCGCCACGACAATATTAGGTCTCTCGGTTTGATCACAAAAACTAACGCGCCGCCATTTCCCCAGACACCACTCTAACCCTAAATTTTTGATCATCCTGCCTAGCTCCGGCGATGACGTGCGCCGGCGAAGGATCCGGGTTGGCGACGTGAATCCGGCGGCCAGCCTTCTAATCCTCCAACCACACGAGCCTTCCTGGCTCCGGCCGTCGACCGAGATCTAATCCTCCACCTGCGAATCTTCCCGGCTCCGGTGGCGACGTGTCCGTCCACGCCGACGATAACCGTTCCAATCCTACATATCCAGATCAAAGTCCAGCCAGATCTTCTCATCCTCAGGCCGCATCAACCAGTCCCGTGTCCCATCTTGCCACCGGCGCCCGGAAGATATGAGTAGCTGCCTCTCTAACCCACACTCTTTCCATCACCTTTAGCATAGCGGCTTAGGGTTCATCTTTGCATCTACGAGTCCTCCACATATACATCACTGATTAGATTAGCTTTTCTGGTTTTCTTTGCTTCAATAGATGGAGGACTCTATGCCAACTGGGAGTGATAATGATAGCATCCCTACGCACAACGGTGATTCAAGTTTGGATGATGAAGATATGTTTTTCTCTGATGATGAGCTTACTGAGAACGACCTCTTTGAAGAAAATGAATCCGAGGATGATAAGGTCAAGTGAAGTTTATTTTTTATTTTTTAATTTGCACACCTAGAGCATGCAAATTTATACACATACTTTTTAAATTGTGCAGATGGACATCAATTGTGTAAACAAGGATCGCCATCAGAAAGAATCTATCTCGGAAAGCATTAGTGATGTATGTCTAGTGCTACATTATTTTTATAAGAATTGAATAGCCATGTTATATGAATTTGTGCTACAATGCTGCAGGTTGTACTATTCTCTCATAGTGACCATGATTATTTTGGGGATTCAGACTTAGAAAACTGTGATGAAGAGACGGCGGAAGAATCACAAGAACCTGAAGGATCAAAATCTGAATTCAAGAGTGATGTAAGTTGCTTATTGTTGTATGACAAGGCATATATAGGATCAACCATATGACCACCACTTACATTTCTTTTTGCTTCTAATTTTGTAGGTTATAGACAGTTCAAAATCTTAATTCAAGAGTGATGTAAGTTGCTTATTGTATGACAAGGCATATATAGGATCAACCATATGACCACCACTTACATTTCTTTTTGCTTCTAATTGTGTAGGTTACAGACAGTTCACAGCATGAGCATAGACAGCATCCAGTGATGCCAGAGAAGGATTTTCAGCATGCTCAGGATGAGCGTGACAAGCATCGGATTGTAAAGGAGATGACCTTCACTAACGAAGCGGCAGCATTCGCTTACTACAACGCATACACAAGAGAACGTGGTTTTAGCATAAGGAAACAGAGGGTGAAGCGAAATTCGGAAGGAGTTATTAATTACAGGCGGTTTGTCTGTTCCAGGGCAGGGGAACACGAGGGAAGGTATGTGCACATGGAGAACCGCAAGAAGAGGCCACGAGCTCTGTCTCGATGCCACCGTCGAGCCTATCTCAGCGTGTCCTATAGCAAATCCAAGGGGATTTGGAAAGTTCTGCAATTTAAGGACGAGCAGAACAATGTGCTAGCTAGACCCGATGAAGTCCCATTTCTTCGGTCCCATCGGAAGATCAAGTCTTACCCGAAAGCTGAAATCATGTCACTAGCAGCAACTGGGATGCGCAAGTTCGAGATTATGAAAAGCTTTATCAGCAAAAGTGGAAGGTGGAGCAAGGTTGGGTTCGTCTCGAAGGATCTTTACAACATGTGTTCACGGGAGAAGAGGAAGATCATTGCATCAGGTGACGCTAACACAGCCATCCGAATTATGCAGAACAGGCAGGCCCGTGATCCTAAATTCTTTTTCGATTACCAGCTAGATGATGGAGGAAATTTGAAAAGCATGTTTTGGTGTGACTCTCAGTCACGTCGGGACTATGAGGATTTCGGTGATGTGCTGGTGTTCGACAGTACATACAAAATGAATCGGTATGGAATGCCGTTCATTCCTTTCATGGGGTTGAACCATCACAGCAGAACTACTGTTTTCGCATGCGCAATCGTCTCCGATGAGAAAACAGAAACATATGTATGGCTGCTTCAAACATTTTTGAAAGCTATGTGTCAAAAGAAGCCAAAAGGGGTTATCACTGATGCAGATGGTTCAATGATGAAAGCCATTGGCATTGTCTTCAAGGATGTGTGGCACCGTGTATGTACGTGGCACGTTGAAAAGAATATGAAAAAACACCTCAATCACGATTCTCTGAATAAATTCAGGTCAATGATATACTACAGCACCTCAGAAGAGGTCTTTGAGCAGAGATGGAGCGCCTATATTAAGAAATGGCAGACAAAGGGAACCAAAGAGTGGCTGAGTAGAATGTACAAGAAGAAGAGATGGTGGGCTGCCGCGTATCTAGCCAATGGCTTTTTTCTCGGAATGAAAAGCAATCAGAGAAGCGAGAGTTTGAACTGGTGCCTACACCTTCATCTTGACTCTAAAATGACACTGGTGGATTTGATCGTGCACTACGAGAATGCCATTAACCGTATCCGTCAGGAAGATGCGCGACAGGACTGCGAGGACTCACAGACATTACCTTTGCCGGTTACTAAATACAAAGATATTGAGTCTGCTGCAGCGAAAGTATTCAGTGTAGCAAACTTCTATGTCTTGCAATCGGAGCTGAAAAGAGTTGATGGACTCAAGATTGCTGAATGTGCGCAAGGTGATTCCAGTGATAATAAGTACTCTCTGATATGGGCAGATAAACCTACTAGGAAGTTTGACGTGACCTACACGCCTAACAGTGAGGAAACTATAAAGTGCTCCTGCGGAAGAATGGCTAGGAAGGGGCTACCTTGCAAGCACATCCTCTACATGTTGGATTACCTGCAACTAGAAAATATACCAACTTGTTGTGTCCTTCGGCGCTTCTCAAAGAACGCAAGATTTGGATTTTCTGCGAAGCGCGAGAGCGATATGTTCGGATACAAATGGACAAGTGCAACCGAGAGGACAATTTTTTCTGACTTGAATGTACGATCTCAAGAAGTTCTCGCGGTGTTATGCCATGATGAACAGTCTCGTCATGAATACAATGAATTCATTGATCGACTAATGCAAAGGACAAAGGGGCTCAGAAATATTCAAACAAGCTACTTCGATGCAGATGCACAGGGCAGCATGGGAAAAGCACCTCAAGTTGGCGATCCACTAAAAGTTAAATCCAAAGGCGCGCGTAAGAAAAACAAACGAGTTGGAGCTGACGGTGCTAATCCATCCATGAGTAAAAATGGCAGACCACTATCATACGATGAACAAAAGAAGAATAAGAAGGGGAACCACCTGTGCATTGCATGCAATACTGCTGGTCATAACAGACGAAACGCTAAATTATGCAAACTACATCCGAAGTAAGTCATTCCTAGAGTACAACTAAAAAGCATTATCAAAACTTTCTTTGAAATTGTCAATAGCTAACTGCGCCTTACTGTTATACATGCAGGTATGTGGAGGTAGCAGAAAACTAGACATCGCCCTTAATTCATAAACTTTGCTCATACCAAAGACAGAGTGCACCACACACACAACACAGAGAACTTTGAGCAGGCCAGGACAACCCTGTGAGCACGGCGTTCACGGTGGACTGCTACGCTGCACTCGACTCGACTCTGTTGCGTACCGCTACACCTGAGGTGGCAGGCCAGGACTCGCCGACATCAGCTCTCCATCGACACCAGCTCCCGCAGAGCACACATTGCCGACAACGTCATTCTCATGCACCGAGCTAGCCTCTCCGACACCCAAAGCTGAAGCCGCGCCGCCATCACATCTGCCTCGCCGCGAGGCGCACCCGATGACCAAAAGCGAGCACCATGGACGGCATCGTGCAGCCGAACACCCGCCTCGCCTCGTTGCCAAAAGGGATATGTGAAGCAGCAGGGCATCGACGTCGCGGACGCCTTTGGCCTGTTGCACGGCTGGAGTCCGTGCGGCTCCTGCGGACGCTCGTTGCGCACCGCGGGTGGGTCTGCTGGCCAGGGGCGCTAGGCGATGCACCTGCACAAGCCACTCTACGGACTCCGTCAGGCACCTACAGGCTAGAGCTTGGAATGCGAAGTTGGACGCCACGCTCGACGCGCTCAACTTCAGTTTAGGTGTTAGTCTGACAGAGTTTCAGTTTCGTCAGGTTAGCACTTAGCCGTTTTAGTTGGTTGATTTAGTCATAGTTCTAGCTCCGGTTCTGTTGTTACAAACTGGAGCGAGTCACGCGGATGACGATCCATTCGTGGGATGGAAGGAACACAAGGATCATGGCCATGTTTTCCCACTGTAAGAAATAATAAAAGGAGAAAAACTTAGCCAGAAATATGGAATATGCATCATGCCATGGGTCTAGAGCCCAATGCAATGTTTGGATATATGAGACACAAGTGTGCATCATGCCATGGGCATACCACTTTTATACTTAGAATCAATGTCATGATTTGGCATAATAGTTGTATAGTTTGATGTAACAACTAGGTGGGATCACGTTGACTAAGTGTTGAGTCATACAACCATAAAGATGATGAAGGTGTTCATAGACAACTCCCATAGGTCAAGTGGGTGCGTATCCGGAATTTGTGTTTCTCGCCGTGAACACATGTTTTAGTTTTGCATCTAGGTTTATCCAAAAAAATTCTTTATATTGGTGATCCTTCGGTGGATTCGTGTGCGCCATACACATCCTTTGCGTTGTACGTACTAAAAGTTCTCCAAAGACAAGGGCAACACTGCCATCGTATGAAGTTGATGCTGTGTAAATTTAATTAAAGTTCGTGTTGTGCATATCAAATTTGGAAAAACCATAAATATGGTAAGACATTAAATAGTACAATAAAAAATTTAAAAATACGTAAAGACGCATAAAAATAGGAAAAACAAGACATTAAAATGTAATAACCCTATAGGCCCAATTAACTACCCACAACGAGGCCCAATGCCAGCAGTTAATCACGGAGGGCGTATCGGCACGTCGATCATCCCACAACCCACGAATCAACCTAGGTAGACCGCCAATCACCGCTGCCTCCATTACGAGCCGCCCTCGCCGTCCCACATTGCCGACTCCCTTGTCCACCTCCTCTCGCATGTCCTCCAGGGATCGACGCCGCCTCTCACCGCGTCATCCTCGTAGGACTCCCTTTCTCCGTCTCTCATTGGTGCCACCCTTCGCCGACTCTACGCATCTGTCGTCCAGGTACTGATTCTATGTCTCATCGATTGTTTGTCGTGCATACAATATGCTCACATAGGTTTTTGGGGAACTCGTGTAGATTTAGATGGCAAAACATTAACAGATTCTCTAAATGATTCGTGCATCATGGAAGATTTAGATGGGGAGATATTTTGTGGTGTCGTGGAGAACGATGCACGCAATGATATGACTTTTACCGCAGGTAATAGTAAGTAAGGTTCCCCATTATTTGTGCGACGGAAACAACCAAAACATAAATCAAAAAATACGGAAGTTATAATGTTTTATAGATTTCATTACTCCCTCCGATCCATATTAATTGACTTTGATTTGTCAAAATTTGGATGAACCTATATACTAAATAGTGTCAAATTTGAGTCAATTATAATATGGGCCGGAGGGAGTACTTATTTTTATTGAGCAAACAAAATGATTCAGTGTGGTAACTTGTGTGTTTTCATAAATGTTATGCGGTGATATTATTTGAACATCATGATACTGGGGAATGTTACACTATGTTAACACCAGATGAAATAGAAGCTGCTGTTAAATATGTTTCAACTTTGGCGAAGATCCCCAAAGAAGCTGTAAAAAGGGCGTACAAAAACTCAGATGAGGCCATCTTGTCTTCGAAAGATCTTAACGATGTTCTTATAAAAGAATGGCTTAGTACTGCTGTAAGTAATTCGCTAACCTATTGTTGTTATTTTACAACAAAGAAGTATGAACATGCAATCATTGTACGATTATTATTTTCAGATACTTGATGCCTACATTCTAGAGCTGGCTCCCCGTCTTGACTATGATCGACACATATGTGGACCATTGAGGTCAAGCTATCTTATCAAAGAATCCATTAAATTGTACACAACAAAAAAAAACTTGAAAACTTTTGACGTAGAAGAAGTGCCAAGACCAGGAGTTGTAGAAAGGGTTTTGAATGAATATTTTGCGCGTGACAAGGTAAAAAGTGTTTTTTATAAAGTTGATGTTGTTGTTAACTATTTGGAATCCTACATAGTACATGCTAGTGATCTTATTTTGTAGGCATATTTCCCTCTGAATATACGCGGAGAACATTATGTGACAATTGTAATGCATAACGTCAAGCAGGAGTTCCAAGTCCTTGATCCTAAGTACAGTTTAACCTATTCGCATGCAGTTGTGGATGACTTGGTATTATCTACTTTTCTCATCAAATCCTTGTTATCTTTTGGCATTTCAGTAACTCTAAATCTTTTGCAGAAAGGACAAATTGCACTAGACATATATTGGACAAACAAAACTACACGCAAACAATTTCCTGACGTCGAGACTTGGCCTATTAAAAAATATGAAATTGGAAAGCAAGATGATGGGTAAGTACTTGTGAATCATATCACTTTCTCACTACTGATGTCGTAAATGAATTTTGTTTCATCGTATGGCAGTAACTCATGCGGATTATGGGTTTTGCAATGTCTAGAGCACTGGGACGGAGATCGTATGACTAAGAACATTGATCAGGTATGTACACTATTCCTTTGTATAGTCGCAAAAATCAATATGATTATGATTCAATTTATAAACTCTTCTATATGATACTGTAGACAACAATTGAAGAATCAAGAGGACCTACCGTTGCAACGATTCTTATGTCTAGAAGAAACAAGCTAGAGGCTGTGAAAAGGAAAGTCAGATCAGTGATTAATAACAGTGTACCTTGAGAATTTACTAGCCCCTCTACGGACTCTGTCAGGCACCTAGAGTCTAGAGCCTGGAACACGAAGTTGGACGCCACGCTCGACGCGCTCGGCTTTAGTTTAGGTGTTAGTCTGTCAGAGTTTCAGTTTCGTCAGGTTAGCACTTAGCCGTTTTAGTTGTTTGATTTAGCCACATTTTCCCACTGTAAGAGAATAAAAGGAGAGACAGTTAGCCAAAAATATGGAATATGCATCATGCCATGGGTCTAGAGCCCAATGCAATGTTTGTATATATGAGGCACAAGTGTGCATCATGCCATGGGTATACCACTTTTATACTGAGAATCAATGTCATGATTTGGCATAGTAGATGTGCACAGTGCGCCGACACCAGTGTCGGCGAGCGGAGAGCGGGCGCAAGCTCCGAGTACTGCGCACGGACCGCGTCAGGGAGTTCACGTGTCGGCCACGTTCGCTGTGCATAGTGCGCCGACACCGGCGTCAAGCGCCACCTCACGGTGCCGTAATCACCCCAGCAGAACGGGGTGATCGCACGGCGCAACCAGATGGTCGTAGCGGCGGCCAGAAGCATGCTAAAGCCGAAGGGCATGCAAAATTACTTCTGGGGCGAGACCGTGCTGACAGCGGTCTACGTGCTGAACCTGAACCAGGCATTCAGGCGCAGTGTCACCGGCATGACGCCATATGAGGCTTGGTATCTGCGGAGCTTCACCTACGCCGCGCACGTAGGTGAAGAGCGCGCGTCCTCACCTGAAGAAGCTGGATGACCGGAGCACGCCAATGGTCTTCATAGGCTACGAGAGCGGCACCAAGGGCTACCGTGTCTACGATCCCGTCTTTGTTGAGGACGCGAGCTTGGACTAGAGCACACACGAGGACAACCCTGTGAGCACGGCGTTCACGGTGGACTGCTACGTGCACTCGACTCGACTCCATTGCGTACCGCTACACCTGAGATGGCAGGCCATGACTCGTCGGCATCAGCTCTCCATCGACACCAGCTCCCGCATAGCACACGTTGACGGCAGCGTCATCCTCGCGCACCGAGCTAGCCTCTCCGACACCCGAAGCTGAAGCCGCGCCGCCATCACATCTGCCTCGCCGCGAGGCACACCCGATGACCAAAAGCGCACCATGGACGGCATCGTGCAGCCGAACACCCGCCTCGCCTCGTCGCAAAAAGGAATATGTGAAGAAGCAGGGCATCGACGTCGCGGACGCCTTTGGGCCTGTTGCACGGCTGGAGTCTGTGCGGCTCCTGCTGGCACTCGCCGCGCACCGCGGGTTGGTCTGCTGGCCAGGGTCGCTAGGCGATGCTCCTGCACAAGCCACTCTACGGACTCCGTCAGGCACCTACATGCTAGAGCCTGGAACGCGAAGTTGGACGCCACGCTCGACGCGCTCGGCTTTAGTTTAGGTGTTAGTCTGACAGAGTTTCAGTTTCGTCAGGTTAGCACTTCGCCGTTTTAGTTGGTTGATTTAGTCACTTAGCAGTCCTACACTTACTTAGTGCATCCACATCCATAATACTTACATCCACTCAGCAGTTCCTTAGAGCAGAGCAGTTCCTCAGAGCAGTTCGTTCCCTCCGATTGAGAGCAGTTCCTCAGAGGGACCATGGACATGTCAGCTTCACCACATGGTGGAATGACTTCATATTTGCTGCTGCTGTTGGATGGGCGTCTCTACTTCTGATGAAAGTAGAGCATATGCACGAGCACCTTGGTATCAACTTTGTTTAGGATGTTATTTCTACTGTAATGTGTTACTGAATGTAAGTCGAACATGTTAATCATCATGTATGTTTAGGATATGTGTATCTTGAATGTTGAATGTATTGCATCTTGGATCATATTACTGTGATGTACTCACAAGTATACCAGAATATTCAAAAATGCTGGAATCTGTTATAGAAGGAAGTCAAGCGACAACACAGAAGAAGAGGAAACTTGATGACATAGTTCAAGATATGGTTGCATGAGTCATCACTTGATAGCATGATCCTACCGAGTTGATAGATCATATTTTGCGTACTGAATAGATCAAACAGAACATGGAAAATTAACTGAAAATACGAAATATAATACAAACTTCAAAACAACCCTAAACTACTCGGAATGCCAGTCGAAATCCGATGAGCCCAGAGTCGTCGACGACACTAGAGTGGATGTCCACTCAAAGGAGGATGAGGAGGAGGAGAGGACGATCGTCGATGGGCTGGTGCTGTTTTTCTTCTCCTTCGCCTTCCTCGCGGCCTTCTCCTCCCTCTCCTTCTTCCTCGCTGCCGACTTCTCCCTCCACTCCTCGTGATCCGCCTTCTTCGTCGCCTTCGCCGCCGCCTTCTTCTCGTAAAATGACTCCATCATGGCGACGTCCTCCGGGAACTACCGCGCCCACTTGAGGCGGAAGCGCTCGTCGAGCTCCGCCTTGACGAGCCGCTGCTCGAGCTCGCGCTGGCGCTGTTGCTACTTACGCGTGACGGCCGGAGGCGGCGGCGCGAGCGATTCCGCCTATTCCCGCGTCCACACATCGTGGAAGTTCATCGTCCGGCGGGAGCGGCCGATGCGCCAGGCGACCGCGTCGTAGGCACGCGCCGCCTCGTGCGCTGTCTCGAACGTGCCGAGCCCGATGCGCTCGGCGCCGCTGCGGATCTCGGTGTAGAACGTGCCGCTCAGGCGCGCGCGGACGCCTCGGTAGCCGGAGGTCGAGCGGCGGCGGGGCAGCATCTCGTCAGGAGGCAGAGCAAGGTGGGAGGCGGAGCGAGGCGGTGGCAGCGAAACTTTTAGACAGTTTGGTGCGGAAAGTTTGGGTCCGGCAGTCGATGCGGCAAGTTTGGCGCGCAGGATGGCGCAAAAGCGCGGGGCGGCAAAAAGTTTTCGCACTTCCGCTGTAGGTTCGCGCGGGTTCCCGCGTGCGCCAAATCGGCGATTGCTGTGTGCATGCAGTCGTTTCGTTTTCAGACGCTTCCCTTGGCATTCCTAGGCCTTCTTCAATAAATAATCGGCGGTCTGTCTCTGGAACCGCTACATCTGCCATTTGACGGGACCGAGACCACACGAACACCATCATCCATGGCCGGCAACAAGATGCAGGATTCGCCGTGGGCTGATCTCCCCGAGGGAGTCGTGCAGAAGATAGGTGACATCTTCCTGTCGACGGACGACTTCGACTACTACACAGCCTTCCGGGCAGTCTGCAGCTCCTGGCGCGGCTTCACGGAGGAGCGTTTTATACCAGCAAACTGGATTGTTCTAGAGCACCAGTTGTCGCCGGAGTATGGGGTAGACGACGCCGCCATCTCGTTGCTGAACGTGAGAACCGGCCGCTTCCTTGAGAAGAAGATTAGTCGGGTTATTCGCAGGTGATTTCTTGATATTCATCTATATATGTGCGATCCTTTTTTTGCGTTCACCTCTTATACGATATATTTTTCAATTTTTGTTTCTCCATCTACTTTTTCAACCTTAATTGAATCTCTGTCTGTTTACCTTGACTGAATCTATGCTTCTCATCTCTCTCTGTTTACCTCTATGTGTCTCTGGAAGGTACTTTTATGTCGGTAGCACAACCGGCGGCCTCCTTGTGCTTGGACAGAGGGTGCAGCCGTACAAGACACGGTTGTACAACCCCTTCTCGGGCGCTATCAAGCGCCTGAGGGTGGAGATACCGACCAAGTAGGTGGCTTCTGTCGCTGTGACGATGTTCCCGTCGTCGATGCTGTTTACATCAAACCTTTGGAACAACGTCATTCGGTGGGCGGATGAGGGCACGGAGGAAGGCAGTTGCCCTGTATTTGGTGAAGGGTGGTACACGCCGAATGACTTCGCCGAACTCCGGAGCATGACTTCTTACGCCGATGATGTTTTTGTCGCAGACAGATACGGGTCTGTCTTCTCGACTATGGCTGATGCTGCCCATGGAGATGTCCAGATGCAGCGCTCCGCCCGGACCCTGAAGATGCATGCCATCGTCGAAGGCCCTGTTCCGGGCTGCCGGTACCCGGAGAATCGTTTTTACCTCGTCGATACTGACGGGGAGCTGTTGTTCGTTGTGAGTGGACCTGTCTACGGCGGCAGGACCGTTCTTTACCGGGTTGATACACAGAACCGTGTCCTTTAGCCGGTCAGAGGCATCGGCAGCCGTGCTCTCTTCGTTGCTGACAATCGGTGCATCTGCGTCGACAGCACCAGGGTACCCGCGGTGCAGGACGGCAGCATCTACTATCCGGACCTATCCCAAATTAGATCTTACAACTTTGAGGCTCTTGCGTGGGAAGAGGAGCCAAGGGTTGACCATGGGTATGGAGTAGGAGGATTATGGATGAATGACCGTCCTTTCGAACTCGATCGATTGCTGGCGGAGTATTGCAGAATCGTCGAGCATTCTGAACTGCAGATGGTGCCGCCTTATGGCGAATATGGTACCACCCACTACGATTACTCCGACGGCTACCCGTCAGATTAGATTGATGGATCATGTTGGTCTGGCCTTGTATTCTCTGTTGTCTGTGAATTATATGCAAGTGTAAGTTGTATGGTGTGCTTGTAATACAATGGATGGTCTATGTTTCAAAAATATCATGTGTTGTACCTATTTCAACTTTGTTGTTTTCTATGTACATATAGTAATTCTGATACGTACTCGCTTTGTAAGAAATCATGCCAACGGTGCATGCGATCTTGACCTATCTTAGCTGTCTAGTAAATTCTTGATCATCTTGTTGTGTATATATGATCGTATGATCTTGATAGATCTAACTACAATTTTTTTATGCCAAACCAAGACACACAAGCAAGGTTTTTCATGTAAAACATATTGGAAAAGATGTTTAGCAAACAAACAACAAGCTTGTATATATGAGATGGTAAGTAATTAAATTCGTCCAAACTTATTCAAAATGCCAAATATTATTATAGTACAGAAAGGAATGAAAAAATAGCGATACATCGGGAAGGCTCACCCCCCTCACCTCCGACGTGCGCAGGACTGTGTCATCATGACGCGTGCAGGGACGAGTGCACCGTTTTATCAGCGCCTAAGTGAATTGTCAATCAACTTAATGGAGCATCCAATCGGTCGCATCGTTGCAGTTCTCTGCCTGCCACGTGTGAACAAAACTTCTTTGAGAAGGCAGGTCGCACAGTAGGGGAGAGTACGGTGGGGTAATAAGACTATTAGGGGAGAGTACGATGGGGTAATAAGACTGGTCTGCCTAGCCTTTTTGACTATCTACCTCCACTAGTCCAAAAGGAAGACAACTGACAGTAGTAAGTGTCATCGTTGATTTGTTAAGAGAAGCACGTGGCACTAATGAATACAGGGTATATAAGCAGGTCTAATCGTTTCTCACTTGGCGATGTGGGACTAAACTCCAACCCGCGTCAGTCCTTCCCGCTACGGTTTTCCGTTGGGCCCGAAAGAGCCCATTACTTTGTGATGACCGGGATTAAGATAAGCCGCCCCAAACTACTTCACGCCCGGACGCAGCCGTGACTCGGGCACGGGAGTAGGAGTTGGGCTGGCTTGTTGCCTGCACGCCAAGTCTTACTTTTTTCTTCGATCCTATATTCCTTTTTATTTTATATTTAAATATTTGAACAAAATAGCTATTTTACAATTTTGAATTTTATAAAATAAATTACATATTCTTGACAGGCACCGTTGGTATAGCATGTGAATTTTTTTGGGATCATTTGATGAACATCGAAAAATTGAGAAATTTACGAACAGCCCTTTTGGTCTCACCTAGGCCTCTTTTCCAAGCAATGTGTTTTTTTGACTTTCGTGAAACAACCTGGATTTTTTTACACATGCTAACATACACAAACTAAGACACATGTACAAGGTTTCACACAAATTTGAATGTTTTTGAATTTTTGGTGGCCTGGTCAAATTTAGGCCAAACATCAAGGTGTCTAGTAAGGATGCCTAGGAGTTAGGCCTTTGTGATGTGATACATGCTCCATGCTGAAACATGGCATCCTCTACCTAGAAGCAATTTTAAATGTGTCCAAGCTTTCACACAATTTTGATTTTTTTTTGAATTTTAGGTGGCCTGGTCAAATTTTGAATTTTTGCATGGGCTTGAGACCTCTCTCTGGGGTGGCTAGAAACACCTTCACCAACTTGTGGTTGTGTGACTCTCTGGGCCCATGCCAACATTGCATGGGATCTACACCTCTTCGAGTAGGTTAGAAACACCATCATCAACTTAGTGGTTGTGTGAGTCACTACACCTGACCAACATGATCCCACTCACTTGATAGATCTAGATGTAAGAGTGCTATGCCAAGACATGAGACACACTTGTGGCAAATGTGGGGCTATGCCAACATTGCATGGGATCTAGACCTCTCTAGGCTGGATAGAAACACGTTCACCAACTTGTTGTTGTATGATTCATCGCTTGGACAACATTGTCCTACCCTCTTGATAGATCTAACTATAATTTTGCTATGCCAAGCCATGACACACACAACTGTGGTAGATGTGGGCCCTATTGGAGATATGCCCTACATGTAATAATAAATGTAGTTATTATTATATCTTTGTGTTTATGATAAATGTTTACATTCATGCTATAATAGTATTAACCAGGAAACATTAATACTTGTGTGATTTGTAAACTAAATTAGAGTCCCTAGTAAAGCCTCTTCATAATATTAGCTTGTTGGTTAATACATGATTGTGGTTTCCCTATCTTGAACATTGAGATGTTATTAACAACAAGATCATATCATTAGGAGAATGGTATGATGGACATACTCCTATAGATAAGCGTAGCATAAAGATCAAGTCATTTTAATAGTTCCATTGCTATATTCTTTCTGATACATAGTAACCTAATTCCTTCGACCATCAGATCATGCTTATCACCATCACCGGAAGGATGCTTTGATGACATCAAACACCACACCGTAACTGGGTGGCTTAAAGGTGGCATTGAGTGTTCGGAAAGTATGGGTTGAGACACATGAATCAAGAGTGGGATTTTTCCATCCATATGAAGGATAGATATACTCTGGGCCCTCTCGGTGGAATGTCATCCAATTAGCTTGCAAGCATGTGACTGGCTCACAAGGGATCACATACCACGGGAACGAGAAAAGAGTACTTATTGGTAACGAGCTTGAACTAGGTATGCAAAGATACCGACGATCAAAACCTCGGATAAGTAAACTATCGTGATACAAAGGGAAATTGGTATCATATGTAAGTGGTTCATTCGATCGCAAAATAATCATAGAAATATGTGGGAGCCATATGAATTTCTAGATTCCTCTATTGGTTATTGTTCGGAGAAGTGTCTCGATTATGTCTTCATAATTCACGGACCGTAGGGAGACACACTTAAGGATTCGATGTTGTTGAGTAGTTATGGAATGATGAGTAAGATGCCAAATGTTGTTCGGAGTCTCGGATGGGATCCGGGATATCACGAGGAGATCCGGAATGGTCCGGATAATAAGATTCATATAAGGAAAGTCCTGTTTCGGAGTTGGAGAATGATTCCGGTGTTTTCATCGGGAATGTTTCTACAAGGTTCCGGAAGGTCCGGCACTCCGGAGGGGAAGGGTACATGAATGTGTCATAACAAGTTGGAATGGTTGCATCATGTACTAGGTGTCATAGCTGAGCAAAATAAAGGGATAAATCAAATCCTAGTTTGAAAAGTCAAACGCCAATTTGAAAAGTCAAACGGCAAGTTTGCTTGGTGGAGGGAGAGTAGGAAACCTACTTGGGGAGGAAGTCCTCCTCCCTCCACCGCCGGCCAAGGAGGCCGACTTGGGGGAGGACTCCCTCCCCCTTGGCCGCGCCCTCCCACCTATAAAAGGAGGGGCAAGGGTTCCCCTCTAGACAGACCTTGCCCCACCAAACCCTAACCCTAGCCGCCGGCCACCAAGTCGCCGCCGCCGCCCTAGGGTTTCCTCCTAGCCGCCGAGTTGGGGCCCTCCCCTTGCCCTAGCTGCCAGCCTAGCCCTCTCTCCTTGGTGCCTCTAAAGCATAGATCGCCAAGGCCTCTCTCATAGTCCACCATACTCGCTCCGGCTTAAGGAGAAGCCCTGCGAGATCTCCCCTCTACTTCCGGTACCACGTCGTCGTGCTGCCGGAATCATGAGGAGGGTGCTACAACCTCCGCTGCCTTCTAGAACAAGGGAGAGGAAGGTCTTCATCGAGTACCGAACGTGTGACCGACTGCGGGAGCGCTGCCGGAATGCAGCGCCAGAAGGATCGTCTACACGATCTTGAGATCGGCAAGAGTACGACTACATCACCCACGAGAATCCGATCTCGTTAACCGCTTTGGAATCTTCGAGGGTGAGTTCATATATCGACTCGTTGCTACAATCTAGTAGATAGATCTTGGCTTGTTTGTTTGCATGCGGTAGGAAATTTTTGTTTTCCATGCTACGAAACCCTAAAGTGGTATCAGAGCCGTGTCTATATGTAAATCTGTTGCATGAGTAGAACACAATGGTCATTGTGGGCGGTGGTGCTTTTATTATCAATTGCTTCTTGTGTACTTTGCATCTTGCGGTATGATGGGATGAAGCGGCCCGGGCTAACCTTACATGACATCGTTCATGAGACTTGCTCCACGCTGAACATGCAACTTGTATTGCATAAGTGGGTTTGTGGGTGTCTGTCTCTCTCATTATAGTATAGATCCAATTTACAACGGGCACTTGATAGTTCTAGCATCAACGTTGTGGTTCTTGTTCGTAAGTTAGAGCGACACTTATTGAAAGCCCCAAACCACGTAAAATATGCAAAGAAAATTAGAGGCGTCTAACTTTGTTTTGCAGGGGTGTGCTGTGATGTGATATGGCCATGATTGTGATTATATTTGATGTATGCAATGTTCCTTATTGTAAGTTGGCAACCGGCAGGAGCCATATGGTTGTCTTTAAATTCTGTTCAGACCCGTGTGTCTATTCAAAGTAGTTGTAATAGTTGAAGCTGGTGGACGACAACCAGGGAGCGGCGTCATTAACCTTGATGCAATGCCGGTGATGATGGAGATCATGTTCGTGCTTGAAGATGGAGATCGGAAGCACAAAGAAGAAAGGCCATATCATATCACAGATTATGAATTGCATGTGATGTTAATCCTTTATGCATCTTGTATTGCTTAGTTAACGACGGTAGCATTATAAGATGATCCCTCAAGCACACAAATTTCAAGTTTTAAAGTGTTCATCCTTAGTTAGCACCGTTGCTAAAGCTTGTTGTTTCGAAGCACCACGTGATGATCGGGTGTGTTAGATTCTGCAAGTGTATACAAAGTGATCAAGCCAGTTTTGCTCATGTAGAAGCTAAGGTTTGATCTTGATGAGCCTAGCATGTACAGACATGGTCTCGGAACACGGATCACCGAAAGGTAAAGCATGAATCATATAGTACATATGATGAACATGTTGATTGTTCGCCATTGAGGCTACATCAACTCTCGTGATGATCGGTTTTGATGTGGTGGATTTGGTTCGTGTGATCACTAAAACAATGTGAGGGATATTGTTTTGAGTGGGAGTTCACCTAGATTAATTTAACTATTAATTAGAACTCAATTTGTCATAAACTTAGTCTAAACTACTGCAAATATGTTGTAGATCAATGGCGGCCCCTACCATAAATTTGAATGCGTTCCTAGAGAAAGAAAAGTTGAAAAACAATGGAAGCAACTTTGCAGATTGGTTCCGCAATTTGAGGATTGTCCTCAATGCTGGTAATGTGACCTATGTGCTGGATGCACCGCTGGGTGACCCGCCTGCAGCTGTTGCTACCGATGAGGTAAAGAATGTTTTCCTTGCTCGGAAGAATCAGTACTCCATAGTTCAGTGTGCTATCTTGTATGGTTTGGAATAGGAGCTTCAGAAAAGGTTTGAGAACTCAGACCCACATGATATTGTCCGTGAACTCAAAATGATATTTGAGGCTCACGCGGAAGTTGAGAGTTATGAGGCTTCTGAAAAGTTCTTTAACTGCAATATGGAAGAGGGCAGCTCCGCAAGTGAGCATGTGCTTAAGATGTCTGGGCACGCAAACAAACTCCAAAGTTTGGTTATAGTGATTCCTAATTCTTTGGGGATTCACCGTGTCCTCCAATCACTACCACCAAGTTACAAGAACTTTGTGATGAACTACAATATGCAAAACATGGACAAGATGTTGCCAGAACTCTTCTCCATGTCGAAATCTACAGAAGTGGAGATCAAGAAAGAGCACCAAGTGTTGTTGGTCAATAAGACCACCAAATTCAAGAAAGGAAAGTCTAAGCAAAAGGGAAACTTCAAGAAGGGCGGTAAGAAAGTTGCGGCACCGGCGAAGAAGACCAGGGCTGGACCTAAGCCTGATACTGAGTGCTTTTACTGCAAGCAAGAGGGTCACTAGAAGCGGAATTGCCCAAAGTACTTGGCGGATTTGAAGAACGACAACATCAAGAAGAAAGGTATATCCTATATACATGTTATTGATGTGTATCTCACTAGTACTCGTAGTAGTGCCTGGGTATTTGATACTGGTTTGGTTGCTCATATTTGTAACTCGAAACAGGTGCTGCAGAATAAACGGAAGCTAGCGAAGAACGAGGTGACGATGCACGTTGGAAATGGATCAAAGGTTGATGTGATCGCGGTCGGCACACTACCTCTTCATCTACCATCGGGATTAGTTTTATACTTAAATAATTGTTATTTGGTGCCTGCGTTGAGCATGAACATTATATCAGGATCTTGTTTATTGCGAGACGGTTACTTGTTTAAGTCTGAGAATAATGGTTGTTCGATTTATATGAGTAATATGTTTTATGCACATGCACCTTTGATAGATGGTCTATTCTTATTAAATCTCGATTGTAGTAATACACACATAAATAACATTGAGGCTAAACATTTGAAATTGAGCGATAACTTGACCTATATGTGGCACTGTCGTCTTGGTCATATCGGAGTGAAGCATATGAAGAAACTCCATTCAGATGGACTTCTTGAATCACTTGATCTCGAATCACTTGAAAGATGCGAAGCATGTCTGATGGGTAAAATGACTAAGACTCCATTTTCTGGTATGATGGAGCGAGCTACGGACTTGTTGGAAATCATACATACCGATGTGTGTGGTCCAATGAGTGTAGCATCGCGTGGTGGTTATCGTTATGTTCTTTCCTTCACGGATGACTTGAGTAGATATGGGTATATATATTTCATGAAACATAAGTCCGAAACTTTCGAGAAGTTTAAGGAATTTCAAAGTGAGGTAGAGAATCAACGTAACAAGAAGATTAAATTTCTACGTTCTGATCGTGGAGGTGAATATCTAAGTTACGAGTTTGGCGAGCATTTGAAGAAATGCGGAATACTATCACAATTGACACCGCCGGGAACACCACAGCGTAATGGTGTGTCCGAACGTCGTAATCGAACTCTCTTAGATATGGTTCGTTCTATGATGTCACTTACGTATTTACCGCTATCATTTTGGGGTTATGCATTAGAAACAGCCGCATTCACTTTAAATAGGGCACCATCTAAATCCGTTGAAACGACACCATATGAACTATGGTTTGGGAAGAAACCTAAATTGTCGCTCCTTAAAGTTTGGGGTTGCGAAGCCTATGTAAAGAAGTTACAGCCGGACAAGCTTGAACCCAAAGAGGAAAAATGCGTCTTCATAGGATACCCGAAGGAAACTATTGGGTATACCTTATATCATAGATCCGAGGGCAAAATCTTCGTTGCCAAGAATGGATCCTTTCTGGAGAAGGAATTTCTCTCGAAAGAAGTGACTGGAAGGAAAGTAGAACTCGACGAGGTTGTTGAACCTTCTCTCGAAGTTGCGAGTAGCGCAGCACCGGAAGAAGTTCCTGTGGCGTCTACACCAATAAGAGAGGAAGCTAATGATGATGATCATGAAACTTCGGTTGAAGTTGCTACAGAGCCTCGCAGGTCAACGAGAAATCGTACCACTCCTGATTGGTATGATCCCGTTATGAGTTTCATGTTGGTGGACAACACCAATGACCCTGCGACATATGAGGAAGCAATGATGAGCCCAGATTCCAATAAATGGCAAGAAGCCATGAAATCCGAGATTGGATCCATGTACGAAAACCAAGTATGGACTTTGGTGGACTTACCGGATGGCCGGAAGGCTGTCGAGAACAAATGGATTTTCAAGAAGAAAACAAATGCTGATGGTAATGTTACTGTCTATAAAGCTCGACTTGTCGCAAAAGGGTTTCGACAAATTCAAGGAGTTGACTACGATGAGACTTTCTCACTAGTAGCGAAGCTAAAGTCTGTGAGGATTATGTTAGCACTCGCTGCATATTATGATTATGAAATATGGCAGATGGATGTCAAAACAGCGTTCCTCAATGGAGACATTGATGAAGAATTGTATATGATGCAACCCAAAGGTTTTGTCCATCCTAAAGATGCTAACAAGATATGCAAACTTCAAAGGTCCATATATGGATTGAAGCAAGCGTCCCGAAGTTGGAACCAACGTTTTGATAAAGTAATCAAAAGTTTTGGTTTTATAGAAACTTATGGAGAAGCTTGTATTTACAAGAAAGTGAGTGGGAGCTCTGTAGCATTCTTAATACTATATGCAGATGACATATTGTTGATTGGGAATGATGTAGACCTTCTTAATAGTGTCAAGGAATATATGAATAACAGTTTTTCAATGAAAGATCTTGGCGAAGCAGCTTACATATTAGGCATAAAGATTTATAGAGATAGATCGAGACGCCTAATATCATTGTCACAAAGAACATATTTGGACAAAGTTCTAAAAAGGTTTGGAATGGAAGATATCAAGAAAGGGTTCTTGCACATGTTGCCCAATACGACCTTAAGTAAAACTCAAAGTCCAGCAACGGCAGCAGATAGAGAAAGGATGAGTAAGACTCCCTATGCCTCAGCCATAAGATCTCTAATGTATGCCATGCTATGTACTAGACCCGACATTGCATATGTTTTTAGTTTAACTAGCAGATATCAAAGTGATCTAGGAGTGGACCATTGGACAGCGATCAAAAACATCCTTAAGTACTTGAGAAGAACTAAGGATATGGTTCTTTCTTATGGAGGTGATGAACAGCTCGTTGTTAATGGTTACACCGATGCTAGTTGGAACACCGATCCAGACGATTCTAAATCCCAATCTGGATACGTATTTACTTTGAATGGTGCAGCAGTTAGCTGGAGGAGTCCAAAGCAAAGTGTTGTGGCTAGATCTTCAACTGAATCGGAATACATAGCTGCTTCGGAGGCTTCACAAGAAGCGATATGGATGAAGGAGTTCATTACTTAGCTGGGTGTGGTTCCAAGTGCGCTGGACCCAATGTCTATCTATTGTGATAACATGGGCGCCATAGCCAATGCGCAAGAACCAAGGTCACACAAGAAGCTGAAGCACATCATGCTACATTTTCACGCTATTCGAGAACATGTCCATGATGGTGACATAAAGATTTGTAAAGTACACACAGATCTGAATGTGGCGGATCCATTGACTAAACCTCTCCCGAGGGCAAAACATGACCAACACCAAACTGCCATGGGTGTTCGGTATATTACCATGTATTCTAGATTAGTTGACTCTAGTGCAAGTGAGAGACTATTGGAGATATGCCCTAGAGGCAATAATAAACGTAGTTATTATTATATCTTTGTGTTTATGATAAATGTTTACATTCATGCTATAACAGTATTAACCAGGAAACATTAATACTTGTGTGATTTGTAAACTAAATTAGAGTCCCTAGTAAAGCCTCTTCATAATACTAGCTTGTTGGTTAATAGATGATTGTGGTTTCCCTATCATGAACATTGAGATGTTATTAACAACAAGATCATATCATTAGGAGAATGGTATGATGGACATACTCCTATAGATAAGCGTAGCATAAAGATCAAGTCAATTTAATAGTTCAATTGCTATATGATTTCTGATACATAGTAACCTAATTCCTTCGACCATGAGATCATGCTTATCACCATCACCGGAAGGATGCTTTGATGACATCAAACACCACACCGTAACTGGGTGGCTATAAAGGTGGCATTGAGTGTTCGGAAAGTATGGGTTGAGACACATGAATCAAGAGTGGGATTTGTCCATCCATATGACAGATAGATATACTCTGGGCCCTCTCGGTGGAATGTCATCCAATTAGCTTGCAAGCATGTGACTGGCTCACAAGGGATCACATACCACGGGAACGAGAAAAGAGTACTTATTGGTAACGAGCTTGAACTAGGTATGCAGAGATACCGACGATCAAAACCTCGGATAAGTAAACTATCGTGAGACAAAGGGAAATTGGTATCGTATGTAAGTGGTTCATTCGATCGCAAATTAATCGTAGAAATATGTGGGAGCCATATGAATTTCTAGATTCCTCTATTGGTTATTGTTCGGAGAAGTGTCTCGATCATGTCTGCATAATTCACGAACCATAGGGAGACACACTTAAGGATTCGATGTTGTTGAGTAGTTATGGAATGATGAGTAAGATAACGAATGTTGTTCGTAGTCTCGGATGGGATCCGGGATATCACAAGGAGATCCGGAATGGTCCGGAGAATAAGATTCATATAAGGAAAGTCCTGTTTCGGAGTTGGAGAATGATTCCGGTGTTTTCATCGGGAATGTTCTAGAAGGTTCCGGAAGGTCCGACACTCCGGAGGGGAAGGGTACATGAATGTGTCATAACAAGTTGGCATGGTTGCATCATGTACTAGGTGTCATCGCTGAGCAAACTAAAGGGATAAATCAAATCCTAGTTTGAAAAGTCAAACGCCAATTTGAAAAGTCAAACGACAAGTTTGCTTGGTGGAGGGAGAGTAGGAAACCTACTTGGGGAGGAAGTCCTCCTCCCTCCACCGCCGGCCAAGGAGGCCTACTTGGGGGAGGACTCCCTCCCCCTTGGACGCGCCCTCCCACCTATAAAAGGAGGGGCAAGGGTGCCCCTCTAGACACACCTTGCCCCACCAAACCCTAACCCTAGCCGCCGGCCACCAAGTCGCCGCTGCCGCCCTAGGGTTTCCTCCTAGCCACCGAGTTGGGGCCCTCCCCTTGCCCTAGCCGCCGGCCTAGCCCTCTCTCCTTGGTGCCTCTAAACCCTAAATCGCCAAGGCCTCTCTCATAGTCCACCATACTCACTCCGGCTTAAGGCGAAGCCCTGCGAGATCTCCCCTCTACTTATGGTACCATGCCATCGTGCTGCCGAAATCGCGAGGAGGGTGCTACAACCTCCGCTGCCTGCTGGAACAAGGGAGAGGAAGGTCTTCATCGAGTACCGAACGTGTGACCGACTGCGGGAGCGCTGCCGGAACGCAGCGCCGGAAGGATCGTCTACACGATCTTGAGATCGGCAAGAGTACGACTACATTACCCACGAGAATCCGATCTCGTTAATCGCTTTGGAATCTTCGAGGGTGAGTTCATATATCGACTCGTGGCTATAATCTAGTAGATAGATCTTGGCTTGTTTGTTTGCATGCGGTAGAATTTTTTTGTTTTCCATGCTACGAACCCCTATAGGCCCATGCCAACATTGCATGGGATCTACACCTCTCCGAGTTGGCTAGAAACACCATCATCAACTTAGTGGCTATGTGAGTCACTACACCTGACCAACATGATCCCACCCACTTGATAGATCCAGATGTAAGAGTGCTATGCCAAGACATGAGACACACTTGTGCCAAATGTGGGGCCATGCCAACATTGCATGGGATCTAGACCTCTCTGGGATGGATAGAAACACGTTCACCAACTTGTTGTTGTATGAGTCATCACTTGGACAACATGATCCTTCCCTCTTGATAGATCTAACTATACTTTTGCTATGCCAATCCATGACACACACAACTATGGTAGATGTTGGGCCCCCATGCCAACATTGCATGGGATCTAGACCTCTCTGGGTTGGCTAAAAGCACCATCATCAACTTAGTAGTTGTGTGAGGCACTACACCTGACCAACATGATCCCACCCACTTGATAGATCTAGCTATATATAAGATTGTTATGCCAAGCCATGACACAAACTTGTGGCTGATGTGGGGCCATGCCAACATTGCGTGGGGTCTAGACCTCTATGGGCTGGATAGAAACACCTTCACTAACTTGTTGTATGAGTCATCACACCTGACCAACATGACCCTACCTACTTGATAGATATAACTATACTTTTGCTAACATTGTATGGGATCTATACCTCTCTATGTTCTCTAGAAACACCATCATCAACTTAGTGGCTATGTGAATGACTACACCTGGCCAACATGATCCCACCCACTTGATAGATCTAGCTGTAAGAGTGCTATGCCAAGCCATGACACACTTGTGGTAGATGTGGGGCCATGCTAACATTGCATGGAGTCTAGACCTCTCTAGGCTGGCTAGAAACACCATCATCAACTTAGTGGTTGTTTGAGTCACTACACTTGACCAACATGATCCCTCCCACTAGATTGATCAACTTAAGGGTGCTATGTCAAGCCACGACAAACTTGATGATGGTGTTTCTAATCAAATCATATGGGTCTAGAACCTAATGCATTGTTGGGATAACATGATCCCACCCACTTGATAGATTAACACTACTAGATGATGAATTTTGAATCGTTTCTAAAAATTAGTTGAATTTTGAATCTAAAACAAAAAACTACTACGGAGATATTCAACAAACAAACAACAAGCTTGTAAAGGGAATGAAAAATAATGCTACTACACATTTCGAGCTCAACGGCCTGCATACGACTAGAAGACCATTGTTGGACCAGGATGCAGGCCCATGTGTAGTCCAAAAGGAAGACAACTAACATCAGTATGTGTCATCGTTGATTTGTTGAGAGAAGGTCGTGCCACGTATGAATGCAGGGTATATAAGCAGGTCTAATCGTTTCTCGCTCGGCTATGAGGCGGCTTGCATGCCTAATATATGAGGTTTCAAAAAAAACTCCAAACCGCGTCAGTCCTTCCCGCTACGGTTTTCCGTTGGGCCCTAAAGAGCCCATTACTTTTTGATGCCCGGGATTAAGATGGGCCGCCCCAAACTACTTCACGCTCGGACGCAGACGTGACGCGGGCGCGGGAGTAGGAGTTGGGCTGGCTTGTTGCCTGCACGCCAAGTCTTACTTTTTTCTTCGATCCTATATTCATTTTTATTTTCTATTTAAATATTTGAACAAAATAGTTATTTTACAATTTTGAATTTTATAAAATAAATTACATATTCTTGACAGGCACCGTTGGTATAGCATGTGCAAAAAATTTGTGATCATTTGATGAACATCGAAAAATTGAGAAATTTACGAACAACCCTTTTGGTCTCACCTAGGCCTCTTTTCCTAGCAATGTGTTTTTTTTGACTTTCGTGAAACAACCTGGATTTTTTACACATGCTAACATACACAAACTAAGACACATGTACAAGGTTTCACAAAAAATTGAATGTTTTTGAATTTTTGGTGGCCCGGTCAAATTTTGACGAAAAATCAAGGTGTCTAGTAAGGATGCCTAGGGGTTAGGCCTTTGTGATGTGATACATGCTCCATGCTGAAACATGGCATCCTCTAACTAGAAGCAATTTTAAATGTGTCCAAGCTTTCACACAATTTTGATTTTTTTTTTTTGAATTTTAGGTGGCCCGGTCAAAGTTTGAATTTTTGCATGGTCTTGAGACCTCTCTCTGGGTGTCTAGAAACACCTTCACCAACTTGTGGTGGTGTGACTCACCTGTCTGGGCTCATGCCAACACTGCATGGGATCTACACATCTTCGAGTAGGTTAGAAACACCATCATCAACTTAGTGGTTGTGTGAGTCACTACACCTGACCAACATGATCCCACTCACTTGATAGACCTAGTTGTAAGAGTGCTCTGCCAAGACATGCGACACACTTGTGGAAAATGTGGGGCTATGCCAACATTGCATGGGATCTAGACCTCTTTGGGCTGGATAGAAACACATTCACCAACTTGTTGTTGTATGAGTCATCGCTTGGACAACATTATCCCACCCTCTTGATAGATCTAACTATAATTTTGCTATGCCAAGCCATGACACACACAACTGTGGTAGATGTGGGCCCATGCCAACATTGCATGGGATCTACACCTCTCCAAGTTGGCTAGAAACACCATCATCAACTTAGTGGCTGTGTGAGTCACTACACCTGACCAACATGATCCCACCCACTTTATAGATCTAGATGTAAGAGTGCTATGCCAAGACATGAGACACACTTGTGGCAAATGTGGGGCCATGCCAACATTGCATGGGATCTAGACCTCTCTGGGATCGATAGAAACACGTTCACCAACTTGTTGTTGTATGAGTCATCACTTCGACAACGTGATCCTTCCCTCTTGATAGATCTAACTATACTTTTGCTATGCCAAGCCATGACACACACAACTGTGGTAGATGTTGGGCCACCATGCCAACATTGCATGGGATCTAGACCTCTCTGGGTTGGCTAAAAACACCATCATCAACTTAGTAGTTGTGTGAGTCACTACACCTGACCAACATGATCCCACCCACTTGATAGATATAGCTATATATAAGAGTGTTATGCCAAGCCATGACACAAACTTGTGGCTGATGTGGGGCCATGCCAACATTGCATGGGGTCTAGACCCGTATGGGCTGGATAGAAACACCTTTACCAACTTGTTGTATGAGTCATCACACCTGACCAACAGGACCCTACCTACTTGATAGATCTAACTATACTTTTGCTAACATTGCATGGGATCTATACCTCTCTAGGTTGGCTAGAAACACCATCATCAACAAGGCTGTGTGAATCACTACACCTGGCCAACATGATGCCACCCACCTGATAGATCTAGCTGTAAGATTGCTATGCCAAGCCATGACACACTTGTTGGCCATGCTAGATGTGGGGCCATGCTAACATTGCATTAGGCTCTAGATCCCACACACTTGTGGTAGATGTGGGGCCATGCTAACATTGCATGGGGTCTAGACCTCTCTAGGCTGGCTAGAAACACCATCATCAACTTAGTGGTTGTTTGAGTCACTACAGTTGACCAACATGATCCCTCCCACTTGATAGATCTAGCTATAAGAGTGCTTTGTCAAGCCACGACAAACTTGATGATAGTGTTTCTAATCAACTCATATGGGTCTAGAGCCTAATGCAATGTTGGGATAATATGATCCCACCCATTTGATAGATTAACACTACTATGCCAAGAGATGATGAATTTTGAATTGTTTCTAAAAATTGGTTGAATTTTGAATCTAAAACAAAAAACTACTACGGAGATGTTCAGCAAACAAACAACAAGCTTGTAAAGGGAATGAAAAATAATGCTACTACACATTTCGAGCTCAACGGCCTGCATACGATTAGAAGACCATTGTTGGACCAGGATGCAGGCCCATGTGTAGTCCGAAAGGAAGACAATTGACAGCAGTACATGTCATCGTTGATTTGTTGAGAGAAGCTCGTGCCACGTATGAATGCAGGGTATATAAGCAGGTCTAATCATTTCTCGATCGACTATGAGGCGGCTTGCATGCCTAATATATGAGTTTTCAGAAAAAAACTCCAACCGGCATCAGTCCTTCCCGCTACATTTTCCGTTGGGCCCGAAAGAGTCCATTACTTTTTGATTCCCGGGATTAAGATGGGCCGCCCCAAACTACTTCACGCCCGGACGCAGCCGTGACGCGGGCGCGGGAGTAGGAGTTGGGGTGGCTTGTTGCCTGCACGCCAAGTCTTACTTTTTTCTTCGATCCTATATTCCTTTTTATTTTCTATTTAAATATTTGAACAAAATAGCTATTTTACAATTTTGAATTTCATAAAATAAATTGCATATTCTTGACAGGCACCGTTGGTATAGCATGTGCAAAAATGTTGGGATCATTTGATGAACATCGAAAAATTGAGAAATTGACGAACAACCCTTTTGGTCTCACCTAGTCCTCTTTTCCTAGCAATGTGTTTTTTTCGAGTTTCGTGAAAAAACCTGGATTTTTTTACACATGCTAACATACACAAACTAAGACACATGTAAAAGGTTTCACACAAATTTGAATGTTTTTGAATTTTTGGTGGCCCGGTCAAATTTAGGCCAAAAATCAAGGTGTCTAGTAAGGATGCTTAGGGGTTAGGACTTTTTGATGTGATAGATGCTCCATGCGGAAACATGGCATCCTCTACCTAGAAGCAATTTTAAATGTGTCCAAGCTTTCACACAATTTTGATTTTTTTTAATTTAGGTGGCCCGGTCAAATTTTGAATTTTCGCATGGGCTTGAGACCTCTCTCTGGGTGGCTAGAAACACCTTCACCAACTTGTGGTTGTGTGACTCACCTCTCTGGGCCCATGCCAACATTGCATGGGATCTACACCTCTTCGAGTAGGTTAGAAACACCATCATCAACTTAGTTGTTGTGTGAGTCACTACACCTAACCAACATGATCCCACTCACTTGATAGACCTAGTTGTAAGAGTGCTATGCCAAGACATGAGACACACTTTGTGGCAAATGTGGGGCTATGCCAACATTGCATGGGATCTAGACCTCTCTGGGCTGGATAGAAACACGTTCACCAAATTGTTGTTGTATGAGTCATCGCTTGGACAACATTGTCCTACCCTCTTGATAGATCTAACTATAAGTTTGCTATGCCAAGCCATGACATACACAACTGTGGTAGATGTGGGCCCATGCCAACATTGCATGGGATATACACCTCTCCGAGTTGGCTAGAAACACCATCATCAACTTAGTGGCTGTGTGAGTCACTACACCTGACCAACATGATCCCACTCACTTGATAGATCTAGATGTAAGAGTGCTATGCCAAGACATGAGACACACTTGTGGCAAATGTGGGGCCATGCCAACATTGCATGGGATCTAGACCTCTCTGGGATGGATAGAAACATGTTCACCAACTTGTTGTTGTATGAGTCATCACTTGGACAACATGATCCTTCCCTCTTGATAGATCTAACTATACTTTTGCTATGCCAAGCCATGACACACACAACTGTGGTAGATGTTGGGCCACCATGCCAACGTTGCATGGGATCTAGACCTCTCTGGTTGGCTAAAAACACCATCATCAACTTAGTAGTTGTGTGAGTCACTACACCTGACCAACATGATCCCACCCACTTGATAGATCTAGATATATATAAGAGTGCTATGCCAAGCCATGACACAAACTTGTGGCTGATGTGGGTCCATGCCAACATTGCATGGGGTCTAGACCTCTATGGGCTGGATAGAAACACCTTCACCAACTTGCAGTATGAGTCATCACACCTGACCAACATGACCCTACCTACTTGATAGATCTAACTATACTTTTGCTAACATTGCATGGGATCTATACCTATCTAGGTTTGCTAGAAACGCCATCATCAACAAGGCTATGTGAATCACTACACCTGGCCAACATGATGCCACCCACCTGATAGATCAAGCTGTAAGAGTGCTATGCCAAGCCATGACACACTTGTTGGCCATGCTAGATGTGGGGCCATGCTAACATTGCATTAGGCTCTAGATCCCACACACTTGTGGTAGATGTGGGGCCATGCTAACATTGCATGGGGTCTAGACCTCTCTGGTCTTGCTAGAAACACCATCATCAACTTAGTGGTTGTTTGAGTCACTACACTTGACCAACATGATCCCTCCCACTTGATAGATCTAGCTATAAGAGTGCTATGTCAAGCCACGACAAACTTGATGATGGTGTCTCTAATCAACTCATATGGGTCTAGAGCCTAATGCAATGTTGGGATAACATGATCCCACCCACTTGATAGATTAACACTACTATGCCAAGAGATGATGAATTTTGAATTGTTTCTAAAAATTAGTTGAATTTTGAATCTAAAACAAAAAACTACTACGGAGATGTTCAACAAACAAACAACAAGCTTGTAAAGGGAATGAAAAATAATGCTAGTACACATTTCGAGCTCAACGGCTTGCATACGACTAGAAGACCATTGTTGGAGCAGGATGCAGGCCCATGTGTAGTCCAAAAGGAAGACAACTAACAGCAGTACGTGTCATCGTTGATTTGTTGAGATAAGCTCGTGCCACGTATGAATGCAGGGTATATAAGCAGCTCTAATCGTTTCTCGCTCGGCTATGAGGCGGCTTGCATGCCTAATATATGAGGTTTCAAAAAAAAACTCCAACCCACGTCAGTCCTTCCCGCTACGGTTTTTCGTTGGGCCCGAAAGAGTCCATTACTTTTTGATACCCGGGATTAAGATGGGACGCCCCAAACTACTTCACGCCCGGATGCAGCCGTGACGCGGGCGTGGGAGTAGGAGTTGGGCTGGCTTGTTGCCTGCATGCCGAGTCTTACTTTTTTCTTCGATCCTATATTCCTTTTTATTTTGTATTTAAATATTTTAACAAAATATCTATTTTACAATTTTGAATTTTATAAAATAAATTACATATTCTTGACAGGCACCGTTGGTATATCATGTGCAAAAATTTTGGGATTATTTGATGAACATCGAAAAATTGAGAAATTTACGAACAACCCTTTTGGTCTCACCTAGGCCTCTTTTCCTAGCAATGTGTTTTTTTCGACTTTCGTGAAACAACCTGGATTTTTTTACACATGCTACATACAAAAACTAAGACACATGTAAAAGGTTTCACACAAATTTGAATGTTTTTGAATTTTTGGTGGCCCGGTCAAATTTAGGCCAAAAATCAAGGTGTCTTGTAAGGATGCCTAGGGGTTAGGCCTTTGTGATGTGATACATGCTCCATGCTGAAACATGGCATCCTCTACCAAGAAGAAATTTTAAATGTGTCCAAGCTTTCACACAATTTTGATTTTTTAATTTAGGTGGCCCAGTCAAATTTTGAATTTTTGCATGGGCTTGAGACCTCTCTCTGGGGTGGCTAGAAACACCTTCACCAACTTGTGGTTGTGTGACTCACCTCTCTGGGCCCATGCCAACATTGCATGGGATCTCCACCTCTTCGAGTAGGTTAGAAACACCATCATCAACTTAGTGGTTGTGTGAGTCACTACACCTGACCAACATGATCCCACTCACTTGATAGATCTAGTTGTAAGAGTGCTTTGCCAAGACATGAGACACACTTGTGGCAAATGTGGGGCTATGCCAACATTGCATGGGATCTAGACCTCTCTAGGCTGGATAGAAACACGTTCACCAACTTGTTGTTGTATGAGTCATTGTTTGGACAACATTGTCCCACCCTCTTGATAGATCTAACTATAATTTTGCTATGCCAAGCCATGACAAACACAACTGTGGTAGATGTGGGCCCATGCCAACATTGCATGGGATTTACACCTCTCCGAGTTGGCTAGAAACACCATCATCAACTTAGTGGCTGTGTGAGTCACTACACCTGACCAACATGATCCCACTCACTTGATAGATCTAGATGTAAGAGTGCTATGCCAAGACATGAGACACACTTGTGGAAAATGTGGGGCCATGCCAACATTGCATGGGATCTAGACCTCTCTGGGATGGATAGAAACACGTTCACCAACTTGTTGTTGTATGAGTCATCACTTGGACAACATGATCCTTCCCTCTTGATAGATCTAACTATACTTTTGCTATGCCAAGCCATGACACACACAACTGTGGTAGATGTTGGGCACCATGCCAACATTGCATGGGATCTAGACCTCTCTGGGTTGGCTAAAAACACCATCATCAACTTAGTAGTTGTGTGAGTCACTACACCTGACCAACATGATCCCACCCACTTGATAGATCTAGCTATATATAAGAGTGTTATGCCAAGCCATGACACAAACTTGTGGCTGATGTGGGGCCATGCCAACATTGCATGGGGTCTAGACCTCTATGGGCTGGATAGAAACACCTTCACCAACTTGTTGTATGGGTCATCACACCTGACCAACATGACCCTACCTACTTGATAGATCTAACTATACTTTTGCTAACATTGCATGGGATCTATACCTCTCTAGGTTGGCTAGAAACACCATCATCAACAAGGCTGTGTGAATCACTACACCTGGCCAACATGATGCCACCCACCTGATAGATCAAGCTGTAAGAGTGCTATGCCAAGCCATGACACACTTGTTGGCCATGCTAGATGTGGGGCCATGCTAACATTGCATTAGGCTCTAGATCCCACACACTTGTGGTAGATATGGGGCCATGCTAACATTGCATGGGGTCTAGACCTCTCTGGGATGGCTAGAAACACCATCATCAACTTAGTAGTTGTTTGAGTCACTACACTTGACCAACATGATCCCTCCCTTGATAGATCTATCTATAAGAGTGCTATGTCAAGCCACGACAAACTTGATGATGGTGTTTCTAATCAACTCATATGGTTCTAGAGCCTAATGCAATGTTGGGATAACATGATCCCACCCACTTGATAGATTAACACTACTATGCCAAGAGATGATGAATTTTGAATTGTTTCTAAATATTAGTTGAATTTTGAATCTAAAACAAAAACTATAAGGAGATGTTCAGAAAACAAACAACAAGCTTGTAAAGGGAATGGAAAATAATGCTAGTACACATTTCGAGCTCAACGGCCTGCATACGACTAGAAGACCATTGTTGGAGCAGGATGCAGGCCCATGTGTAGTCCAAAAGGAAGACAACTGACAGCAGTATGTGTCATCGTTGATTTGTTGAGAGAAGCTCGTGCCACGTATGAATGCAGGGTATATAAGCAGGTCTAATCGTTTCTCGCTCGGCTATGAGGCAGCTTGCATGCCTAATATATGAGGTTTCAAAAAAAAAACTCCAACCCGCGTCAGTCCTTCCCGCTACGGTTTTCCGTTGGTCCCGAAAGAGCCCATTACCTTTTGATGCCCGGGATTAAGATGGGCCGCCCCAAACTACTTCACGCCCGGACGCAGCCGTGACGCGGGCGCGGGAGTAGGAGTTGGGCTGGCTTGTTGCCTGCACGCCAAGTCTTACTTTTTTCTTCGATCCTATATTCCTTTTTATTTTCTATTTAAATATTTGAACAAAATAGCTATTTTACAATTTTGAATTTTATAAAATAAATTACATATTCTTGACAGGCACCGTTGGTATAGCATGTGCAAAAATTTTGGGATCATTTGAGGAACATCGAAAAATTGAGAAATTTACGAACGGCCCTTTTGGTCTCACCTAGGCCTCTTTTCCTAGTAATGTGTTTTTTTCGACTTTCGTGAAACAACCTGGATTTTTTTACACATGCTAACATACACAAACTAAGACACATGTAAAAGGTTTCACACAAATTTGAATGTTTTTGAATTTTTGGTGGCCCGGTCAAATTTAGGCCAAAAATCAAGGTGTATAGTAAGGATGCCTAGGGGTTAGGCCTTTGTGATGTGATACATGCTCCATGCTGAAACATGGCATCCTCTACCTAGAAGAAATTTTAAATGTGTCCAAGATTTCACACAATTTTGATTTTTTTTTTGAATTTTAGGTGGCCCGGTCAAATTTTGAATTTTTGCATGGGCTTGAGACCTCTCTGGGGTGGCTAGAAACACCTTCACCAACTTGTGGTTGTGTGACTCAGCCGTTGGCCAAGATGAACCCACCCACTTGATCATTTTGGCCAGGTGATGAGTCACACAACCACAAGTGGATTAGGGAGATTCTAGCCAACCTAAAGAGGTCTAGATCCCTTGCAATATTGGCATCGGCCCACATTTGCAGGGCACAAGTTTCTTGGTGGAGTACGTATTACAGCATTTGCCCTCCATGCAGGGGACACGTTTCTTCTTGGTGGCCAACATGATCCTACCTACTTGCTAGCTCTAGCTATAATTTTGAGTTTGCCAAGCCATGACACACACTAGCCTGTGGCAAATGTGGGGCCATGCCAACATTGCATGGGGTCTAGACCTCTCTGTGCTTCTAGAACCACCGTCATCAACTTAGTGGTTGTGTGAGTCACTACACCTGGCCAACGTGATCCCACACTTGATAGATCTAGCTATAAGAGTGCTATGCCAAGGCATGACACGCACTAGCTTGTGGAAAATGTGGGGCCATGGAAACATTGCATGCATGCATGGGGTCTAGACATCTCTCTGTGCTGGATAGAAACACCTTCACCAACTTGTTGTTTTATGTGTCATCAGACCTGGCCAACATGATCCTACCTACTTGCTAGATCTAGCTATAATTTTGAGTTTGCCAAGCCATGACACACACTAGCTTGTGGCAAATTAATATGGTGAATTTTTATGATGTGAAACTAGGTCAATGTTGTAACATGGAATACAACCACAAGTTGGTTAAAGTGTTTCTAGCCAGCTAAGAGAGGTGTATATCTCATGCAATGTTGGCATGGGTCCACATCTGCCACAAGTGTGTATCATGGCTTGGCATAGCACTCTTATGCTTAGATGTATCAACTGGGTGGGATCATGTTAGAGCTTGGTGGGACAAGGTGCAATCAATAACATTTTTTTATAGCTTGGTGGGATCTTGCATAGCACACTTCAGTTTGTATCCGTTTTAGCTTCATACAAGTTTTATGGTTCTCCTGTACTCCATCTGTTTCAAAATATAAGATGTTTTAGATTTGTGAAGCAAATGTATCTAGACTTGTTTTAGTTTGTAGATTCACTCCAAACTTGAATGAACCTACACACTAAAATAAGTATAGATGCATTTCCTTCACAAAGCTAAAACATATTATATTTTGAAACGGAGGGAGTAGATGTTAACAGTGCCAACCGAATTGTGCCCTCAGTACAAATTTTTGGGTCCTTTGTACTTCCTTCGCTTCACAATATAAACCTTTTTAGCACGTTGTTTTAGTTTACTAAAAAGCCATACATTTTGGAACGGAGGTAGTAGTACCTTTTTTTGTTGACGAGTGCGGGGTTCAGCAGCAGTATATACGTCAGCAGCAGGTGCTGCAGAAGATCCTGGCGCTAAAGATTGTACAGGTGCAGAATATTCCTGGGCACCAGCGCTCAACGACGTGCCGATTGGATCTCCTGGCGAGGCGTCACTCCCGAAGCCGTCAGAAGAACCACGGGTAAGAGCTGGGCGGGAGATCCGCGCGTACACGCGTTGGTGGGGACCACGGGGAAGACGTGTCGGGCTCCCCATGGCCGCCATAGTTACGCGCAGAACACGACGCAAAGGAGGGCCCAGACCCTGGGGACGTGGCGTGAGGGGACTTGCGCGGATCGATACGCCCAGGTGACGGCGAGTCAAAGTCTTAGGGGCGGATCCGAGGCAGATTTTGCCCCCGTATCATGCTCAGAGTACGTGTTTTCTTGGCTTGTAGCGGTGTTTCCTTCAGCCTCATTATCTGACCTGTTGTCATCAGTATTTTCGGCAGAATTTTGCTTGACTAGTTCGGTACAGCTTGTGGGCAGGGTGACAGCTGTGGACTGCATAGGATCAACGACAGGAACAATTAGCACATATATATTGGTCATTAGTATGCACACCCATAGTTGTTTCTACCGAGGAGGGATTATCTGAAGGAAGCAAAAGAATTTCATCATGGAGACGACGACCCGCAATTTTGATGAAGTGTAGCAAAGGGAAAAACATTTTCATCAAAAACTACATCCATTGACTCGTAGACACGGCCAGAAGTACTATCAAGGCATTTTAGCCCTTTGTGACGAGGACTATACCAAAAAAATATACACCATTTTGAGCGAGAGGAGAAACGCTGGTGAAGATGTTTCTAGCCAGCGTAGAGAGGTCTAGATCCCGTGCAATGTTGGCATCAGCCCACATCTGCCACGAGTATGTGTCATGGCTTACTCAGATGTATCAACTGGGTTTGATCATTTTGGCCAGGTGATGAGTCACACAACCACAAGTTTATGAGGGAGATTCTAGCCAACCTAAATAGGTCTAGATCACAAAGCTAAAAACTCTTATATTTTGAAACTTTATAATGTAATTCCCATTCATCTATATGTATGGTCCATTACTATTTTGGCTAGCGTTGTATTTTAAGCATACACACTACAACTAGGCCTATGAAAATTGCTCATCAAATCCACAAATTGGCGAACATAAACAACCCAAACTTTACATTAATTACAATCGTAAATTAAGCAAAACGACAAAATTAAACCACAGCTATGAAACATTCTTCTGACAAAAACACAGCGCCATGTGCGAACTGTTTAGCAATCAAACAACCCATCTTTGCGTAAAATTTTTAATGGTATACCAACATTCGCCAGGGAATCGGTAGTACGAATTTTTGTTTCTTGAGTTTTCAAGAATCTACCAGCATCTCCGCGATCTCAAGAACTCTACTTTTTACCTTGTAGAGTTTGTTTGTCTTCGACAAAATAATTTCTGCAACAGTACGTCTCCTAGAATCATTTATCCTTTCCTATAACAACATATTAGCAGGGTTAATAAGGTCACATGCTAGTGTATATAAATATGCAAATGCCAAATAGAAATTTTGAATACCTGCGAGACTACATCTTTAAATTTATCTCTGTCAAAGTGCTCCATACAGCGTAGCACGAACATTCCACACGAGTTCCTGATCACAACGAATCTAAATTTTAATAACAGCACTAACACATCAAAAGAAATGGCATTAGTTCAACCAGAAACTCATGTATCATTTTGCCATGGTGTTTGGCAGCTTACGATCTCCCAATTGGAAACATCATGAAACTTATAATCCGTATATTTGTTAGCCACTTCTATGTCTTTCGAAATTTGCTCTCTCTATGAAATAGAGAGGTTTAGTGTAATGTTTGGAGTAACCATATCGTCTCTAAATGTATAGAGAGAAAACATACCAGAGCTTCGACAATTTTCTGGACCCTTTTAAATTCAAACAGCGAGTCGAGCACTTGAAATTTCTTCTTCGGACTATTCAAGACGACACAACACCAGTGGCAATTGTTTATATTCAACGCGAAATATGCCTACCAAAAAGAGACAAGTGTTATCACATTACATAATCTGGTTTATACCTTGAATTTTCTTGTACAAATAGTACTTACTTTATTTGCACGAAAGTATTCTTCCATGCATCTTGCAGAGCATCCTGATATATCATACATCTTTTCTGATTTTTTATCCAAGGATTCTTTCTTATGCTGGGATCTAGTTTTTCTTCTTGGTGGAGTACGTATTAGACTGTTTGCCCTCCATGCAGGGCACAAGTTTCGGTCATCCCCCAGTCGAAGAGACAATTTTTCCATGTAAGCACCTATAACCTACAAAAATATTTAATAACGTGTGACAAACGATCCTTCTTGTTTGCATAAAATAACAAAACTGTGGTACTTGGACTTACATTGCTACGAAGCCATAATTTATCAACGATCACACTAATGTGGTTGGTAGTGACCTCAGTGTCGTTTTTGTTATTATAGACACTTTCATTGCAAAAATCTTTATTATTTTTTGCTGTTTCAACATACAACACTGCAGCATCTATTAGTTGCGGTGTCAAACCGTCCAGGACTTCTATGTCTTCGAAAAGAACTGCATACACATAAATAAATGTTTAATAAGTGCATGTAACTGTTTTAATTTAATACATGCACAACCATGCAATTCAATGATGTTGCACTACCTTTTCTAACATCGTTTTTTGGTTTTTTACCCTTTTTGTCCGCCGACCTGAGCTTGCGCTTCTCGCCAACGGCTTCTGTCTTCTCACCATTAATAGCTTTCCGGCAAATGGTATGTAGGCTATTAAACGAGTCAAATGATCCATTCGACAGAGTGTCTCCTACCTCACCCGTTTTTTCTCCCTGCCCCTTTTTCAATGCAGCTGTGAATGCTTCTAATGGAATCGGCTCTGGTCCGGTCGCGTCGATGAAGGACCCCTACCATCAATTAGTATTGGTGATGCTTGCGTACTGCCGAGTTTCGATGGTGCGGTGTGGCAAGCATCAATAGCATTCCTTCCCTTCTTGTCTGTGGGTAACATGAATATGTCACCTTCAACCTCTTTCCCCTTACTATTTGAATCCTTCTTTAAATTAGAGTCTTGTGCAATGTCAAAGGAGTTACTTTCTGGGGTGTTTGGACGGTCCATGAAATCTTTTGGCGTATATTTGGTGTTAGTAGAGGAGATTCCTTCACCATTCTCTACCTCCATATCTAGCTCCTCCTCTTTATTGTCATTATCAGACATTTTTTCTTTAGAAGGTCTATACGCGACTCCTACCGAGTTCATCATAACAAGAAGTTTCTGCAAGATTGAAAATAAATGAATCATCATGTCATGTTTAAAAAAAGCATTTTTTAACTCAGAGCAGATGATACATAGGGTGTATTACCTTAGCACAAGCTTCTGAGAAGACCTCCATCTTTCTATCAAAGGTTTCTTCAATTGTTCTATCAATATGCTATGTTAGTTTGTTCGTCATCTGTTCCAACATGACTTCTCTCATTCCTTTAGCCCTGCTGGATGTAGAACCTCCTTCCTTCTTCATGTAGGGCCCTCTACTACGTTTCTTACCAGATGCAATTTCGGGTGTATGGAGAACCTCTTCTCGATGCTTTTGAGTTATGTCATTGACAATCTTCAAGATATGTGTATATAAACCAATTAATATTGATAACCTAGAACCGTTAGCAGAACAAAAAATAAGACACGATATCACTTGTATTTACGTACCTTCCCCAAAGCATGGCCCTTTAATTCTAAGGCGTCTCTCGCCGAAGCCGCATCTTCCGTCCAGTTCCTCATCAATGGCCTTCTGACGTATACTCGGCGCCATCTGGGAGTATCTTCTCATAGTACAGATACTTCAAATAACACAACAAAATTAGATTAAAACAAAGAAAAATGTATTGTAGATAATTATATACTCCCTCCGATTCAAATTATTTAACTCAGATTTGTCTAGATTTGGATGTATCTAGACATGTTTTAGTGCTAGATATATCCGAATATAGACAAAACCAAGTCAATTAGTTTGAATCAGAGGAAGTATGTAAGTTGAGAATGGAATTTACCTGTAACAAGATGGTGCTGCCTGTCGGCCATTGCTTCACTTCATATGCGTTGCCTACTTGTTTTAGGCTAGCAATGAGTTATGTCCGTACATACTCATTGAAATTCAGCTTTTTAATACGACCCACATCTTCTACCAGTGCATAGTATCGTTTTGGAACGATCTTCTGGTTCTATGGGTCAAGGACTATCCCAATCAGAACCAAAACCACCTTGCGGATAAAGTCGTCATCCGCAACTTTATCCTTGATGACATCGGTGATTAGGTCATCAATTACAAGATTACCTGTCTTTTTGCTTACAAAGCTATTAGGTATACGGTTCTTTGCGTCATCAGCTTCCTCATAAAGAATGTCCGATATATTCAATCCATGATTTTTTAAACCATAGATGCACTCAACGTCCACTCCCATAACGGATATTTCACCATCATTCTTGCGTACATAAAATTTTTCTGTCTTTGGATCAAATTTTTGTGTCATAAATTTGATCACCAGACATCTTGACTTCACTGGGGGAATCTGAAGCATGCACTGCAAGTCGGTTTCTCCAATTTTGGCACGTTGTGTCGGTGTCATACTTTTCACGAAATGACACCACTTCTCAACAGCACAACACATTTCTCCGATTTCGTCTATTCTATTGAAAAATAACTATATTTATTTAGGTGTTTTGTTGGCATCCGAAGAAATAATACTATTCATAACACACATAGACTATAAGATGGATAACACTAAGAGTACGTTATACTACACCATGTCAGGTAAATCGATTTCTGGACGCGCCTAACTACCGATAAATCGAGAGCGGTATTCCTAGCGAAGATCCACTAACAATTTTTTGACATAATGGCGACTACCCTTGGATGGAAAATCTAACGACTAAACAAACAGATCCATATGGATCGATCTCTAATCGAAGTTCTGCTGAACTTAGAACTATTAATACTGTATGATAAATCCATAGTGCGTACAAAAATACCTACAATGGTAGTTCGTGTGCTGCGATTATTAAGCTCCTCAAAAAGAAACGATGTGTCCTCGATGTTGCTCTCACGTAGGGCAGGAAGAAAAGAATTCAAATCTCATCGTTGGCGGCGATGGGCGGAGTCGAGGCGATCGAACAAAAAAATCCCTCTGATAAGATGTGCCTCTTTGTGCGCACGTACAACGTGGGATGTGTGCGTGGTGGGTGGGTGGGGCCTGTGGGGTTTAGGTCCATGGATTAAAATAACGTCTGAGTATGATGCATGGGCTTTGGCTAGCCTGTATGCCGGTCGGCCTGTCTTGGGCCAATTGTGCCCGGTCAAATGTGTCCAACGTTTCACACAATTTTGATGTTTCTTTTGAATTTTAGGTGGCCCGGTCAAATTTTGAATTTTTGCATGGGCTTTATACCTCTCTAGGGTGGCTAGAAACACCTTCACCAACTTGTGGTTCTATGGCCAACATGATCCTACCTACTTGCTATATCTAGCTATAATTTTGCTATGCCAAGCCATGACACACACAACTGTGGTAGATGTGGGCCCATGCCAACATTGCATGGGATCTAAACCTCTCTAGGTTGTCTAGAAACACTATCATCAACTTAGTGGTTGTGCGAGTCACTGCACCTGACCAACATGATCCCACCCGCTTGATAGATCTAGCTATAAGAGTGTTATGCCAAGTCGTGACACACACTCGTGGTAGATGTGGGGCCATGCTGACATTGCATGGGGTCTAGACCTCTCTGGGCAGTGAAACACCATCATCAACTTAGTGTTTGTGTGAGTCACTACACCTGACCAACATGATCCCACCCACTTGATAGATCTAGCTATAAGAGTGCTATGCCAAGCCATGACACAAACTTGTGGCAGATGTGGGGCCATGCCAACATTGCATGGGGTCTAGACCTCTATGGGCTGGATAGGAACACCTTCACCAACTTGTTGTTGTATGAGTCATCCCACCTGACCAACATGATCCTACCTACTTGATAGATCTAACTATACTTTTGCTATGGCAAGCCATGACACACACAAATGTGGTAGATGTGGGCCCATGCCAACATTGCATGGGATCTATACCTCTCTAGGTTGGCTAGAAACACCATCATCAACTTAGTGGTTGTGTGAGTCGCTACACCTAGCCAACATGATCCCACCCACTTGATAGATCTAGCTGTAAAAGTGCTATGCCAAGCCATGACACACTTATGGTAGATGTGGGGCCATGCTAACATTGCATGGGGTCTAGACCTCGCTGGGCTGGCTATAAACACCATCATCAACTTAGTGGTTGTTTGAGTCACTACACTTGACCACATGATCCCTCCCACTTGATAGATCTAGCTATAAGAGTGCTATGTCAAGCCACGACAAACTTGATGATGGTGTTTCTAGTCAACTCATATGGGTCTAGAGCCTAATGCAATGCTGGGATAACATGATCCCACCCACTTGATAGATCTAAGTATAACACTACTATGCCAAGAGATGATGAATTTTGAATTGCTTCTAAAAATCAGTTGAATTTTGAATCTACAACAAGAGATGTGGGCTCATGCCAACATTGCATGGGATCTATACCTCTCTAGGTTGGCTAGAAACACCATCATCAACTTAGTGGTTGTGTGAGTCACTACACCTGACCAACATGATCCCACCCACTTGATAGATCTAGATGTAAGAGTGCTATGCCAAGACATGAAACACACTTGTGGCAAATGTGGGGCCATGCCAACATTGCATGGGATCGAGACCTCTCTAGGTTAGATAGAAACACCTTCACCAACTTGTTGTTGTATGAGTCATCACTTGGACAACATGATACTACCCGCTTGATAGATCTAACTATACTTTCGCTATGACAAGCCATGACACACACAACTGTGGTAGATGTGGGGCCATGCCAATATTGCATGGTATCTAGGCCTCTATGGGTACAATGCTAGCATCATTAGGCTAGATACAATGCCAAGACATGATGAGCCACTTTGTGGTAGATGTGGGCCCATGCCAACATTGCATTGGCTATAGACCTCTTTGGGTACAATGCTAGCATCATTAGGCTAGATACAATGCTAGCATCATTAGGCACGTGGTGATACACCCTTGTGCCAAATTTGAGTCCATTTAGCTAGCATCAATACATCAAAACATGGCTTTTGAATTTGTAATTTAAACAATATGAATATTTCACTATTCTTAGTTATGATTTAGGGAGGGGTAATGTATGCATCATTCAGGTCTAACACTAGTACTTTTTAATGTAATAGTAAGTCATAAAAATGAGATATCTTCGGCTAATCCTAGTTTTTTTAAAACGATAAATTTTACAACATGGGATATCTTCGGCTAATATTTGGTGCTTAAAAATTGGGTGTCATATGAAAAGGGAAAATTTGAACTATCTGGGATAGATGGGAAATATAAAAAATCTTCAGTTAATCCACTATGAATCTAAGTTTCTGTGTTTCACGGTTAAATTTGTTTCTCTTCGGGATTGAGTTTGTTTCCCTTAAGATATACCAGGAAAGATTTTTTTTGGATTGATCAGTAATTTTTATAGATCGATTTTCAGCGTACGTATAATTTTTTGGTTTGGTAGTAATCAGCATAGTGGCCAGTCAGAACTAGCTTCATACATGGCTTCAGTTCAGAGCACAGATAGTTATTTTGCAAATCCCCCCTTGTGTTTTTCTAGCATGGCTAAAGTTGGTCCTAGGGGGTACAAAAGGAATTTCTATAGATATAGATGAACAGTTGCGTCCTTTGGAACCCTAACCTAAGGTGCCCCTAACCATCCGCTCTTCCAAGATTCAAATTGATTCTTATATCCTTCCACTAAAACTCGAATACATCATGCCGTTATGAACGAGAGGGATGAGGGTGTGCTTTCGCCTAAGGTTCCAAGGTCTGGCTGGGTTGTCGCCATGGAAGATTCTCTGGGATTTAGAGAGTTCAACACTTCAGGCGATGGATTTCGAAAATAAGCTTCTGGTAATGCTGATTGCTTTTATCCGACTGCATATGTAAAATTTTGTATGCTTTCCTATTGTGTGTATGGTACGGGTCTGTTCTGTGTAGATCTAAAGAGGTCTTCAGAGTATATATGTTTCTTAGGGTATTTAAGAACCGTGCTATAGTTTGGGATATGCTGAAGGATTTTACTTTAATTGTTTCTTATACAAAGAAGCAATTGAAAAATAAAATACTTTCTGTTCTTTAGAAGTGACTGCTTTTAGGAAGGGAAGCTTCAATAACAGCTTCCTTCGCAAATTGGGGGGTGGGGGGATGGTGGAATTTAGTAGTGTGTTGTAGTTTGTAGGGATTTTATTTCGGTTCTTTTGTTTGATTTGTTATTCTGTAGATGATGGAAGCTTGTTGACATGCTTCTATTCCTTGGTATAAAAAATTCATGGCATTATATCAAACATATGACATATGGTTTCTTGTTTGGCAGATGGAGTTGGATCCAGCATATCTGTCTAATTGAAAACTTCCGTGGATTCAGTGATGAGCAACTCAGATTTGGTTTCAAAAATTATTACAAAGTCTGAAATTGCAACTTCTATGGCATTGATCCGTTGCAGCATTTTAAATAATGCCTGGTTGTCAGCTAGTAGGTCTCTAATTGTGCAACGCTGGTTTAGTTTGACAAAAACACCAGCACATCTAGGTTTTTTGGTGCAGTTCAGGAAACCAGGAACAAGAACAGGTGTATTTAGGTTAATTTATGCACGGGGAAATCAGACAGAGGTTTCATCTAATGCTTTATGCCCATTATTAAATAGTGAACTGTGGGAAGGTGCGGACATTTTGAGTTTAGCAGATGGTGTTGTCCTTGGTCTTAAAGCTGGAAGCATGTGTGGGGATTCAGATGTTTACTACACGTTTTGCCCCTCTGCAAGAAAAAATAGTTTTAGTTCTTTGGAGATGGAGCATATAGTGCAAATTCCAAGAAATGGGGGTCACATTTGGCAGTTTGGGTTGATACTTGGAAGGGGGTGGCCAGGGTTGCCTTTCTTCGATAAAGATGCAGCTACGCTCTTTAATTCTGACTACAACGGGGTAAGCTTTAACAGTACTAATCCGGTGTTTGTTCACGTGTGTATTCATAAAGATGGGGGGTGGTCAAGAACAGTAAGTTCGCCAATACAATCACCTATGGTTCCTGTCTTTCACCGTAATCCGTATGGTGTTTTATCTGGAGGCAAGCTCTACATGATGTATGTAGTCGGGTATATAGTTTGTTTGGACATTTTAACATCACATACTTGCATAATAGAATTGTCAGATGAAATGGGATTCAATGTTAACTCTTGGAATGATTACACGGTAGCTCCTAAATGTGGAGGAGGGGTGGTGTTCATTAAGTTTTCCAATGGAGATCTTGAAAGATGGGTTCTGCATCATGAGGGCAACCACACTATGTGGTCTTTGGAGTCTAAGGTTGATTTGGTTAAAAAATTGGATCTAGGATATCGGATGACTGCTGGGAAGAAGTTTTCAATAATGAGGGTAAGTCAGGGTTCACAAATTATTACTACAAAATTCAGATGAGGAAGGCATCATCGACGATTTGTATTTTTATCAACTGGGTTTGATCCTGGATTGTTTGAAGTCGACATGGTAATGAAAACTGTCACTGAAATTCAGATGTCAAGCAATGAAAGTCAGGTTGGTAGGATCTACTCATTGTCGAAGGAATGGCCTCCAAAAGTTTATCTCAAGGGTGGCTTTTAGTATTTTTATTGCGTTATGTCCTGTTATTCGTATGCAACATTGTAGTCAATGTACAAGATATTTTGTAACGGATGCGGTTAAATATCCGTGTTTGAAGTGTGGCTTATGCGGTTAAAAGTACAACTGCTCTTATGTGGTCCCAATGTGATGTAAAACCGCACAAGAATGCAACTAGAAGGTTTCAAATTGTAGTTTTGGTACTTGCTTCATAAATGAAAGCCTGTTTTTGAGTTTGTTGGTTAAATTTTTGAAAATTTCAAACCAAAATGGCTACATATAATGGTAGCATCATTAGGCACATGGTGATAAACCCTCGTGCCAAATTTGAGTCCATTTGAATAAATGTAGATAAAAACATGGTACACAAGTGGCTCTTTCGAGTAGTCGGACATGATCGTTGACCTAACTACCCCATGTTTGGATAGATCTAGCTATAATTTTTCTATGCCAAGCCATGACACACACAACTATGGTAAATTTGGGGCCATGCCAACATTGCATAGGATCTAGACCTCTCTGGGTTGGCTAGAAACACCATCATTAACTTAGTGGATGTGTGAGTCACTGCACCTGACCATCATGATCCCACCCACTTGATAGATTAGCTATAATCCGGCGGCGGCGTCGTCAACTTCGTGTGCTCGGCAGCGGCGGCCCATGTGAGCTCAGGGGCAGCCCATCGGTGGTGCGTAATCTCGAAACCCTAGCTCATTCCCTGCGCTTGGATTTGGATCTGACCCAATCGCTTTCCCTCCGATTTCTGATTTCTGAGCTAGATTGCCGTGGGCGGGTTGGCTGAATCGGGGGCATCGAGATGGAGAGGCAAGAGAGCACTTCCAATAGGTCAATCTCACTGTTTTTTCATTTGATTTGATCGCATTTGGATAATCACCAATTCCTCTAGCTCACTCTGCCCGCCTCTACTCAAACAAAACATGGGTGATTATGAGCGGCGGAGAAAATTCCAATTCAATTTCAAGTTCTTCCCATCTAAACCGAAACTAGGTGATGGTAGTGTACGTAACATCGAGAGAGGTACATCTGTGGGTTGGGAGGTGGATTTTGCAGATATTGATCCCCAGCAACTACAGCAAATGGAAGAATTGGCCGTGAAGAATTTGGTGGAGAAAATCGGGCAAAGTGTTCCTTGGGGTCCACAGCAGGAAGTTGCATTGTTATGGTTTGAAAATTGGAAGGGAGAATATTTGAGAATTGAGGATGGAGAAGATTTAGTAGATGAAATTGATCGACAAGATGGCTGGATAAACAAAGAGGTTACTTTTCATGCTGAGCTCATTGATCTGCAAGCAGATTCGAAGGTTGGATATGTGGCTTCAAATTTTGCTTCGCAAATGTTAGATGATGATTGGGACTCACAGAGGCAGATGGTGTCCATATGAACTGAAGTGACAATATGATCAGACAGAAATGATGTTGATGCAGGACATGGTGTTGATGCAGGGGCTAGTATGTATGTTGATTGGAATTCAGTGGAGTTAGATGAAACTACTGATTTAGTCATAGCACCAATTGTAGGGGTTCGTAGCATGGAAAACAAAAAATTTCTACCGCATGCAAACAAACAAGCCAAGATCTATCTACTAGATTATAGCAACGAGTCGATAGAGGAACTCACCCTCGAAGATTCCAAAGCGGTTAACGAGAGCGGATTCTCGTGGGTGATGTAGTCGTACTCTTGCCGATCTCAAGATCGTGTAGACGATCCTTCCGGCGCTGCATTCCGGCAGCGCTTCCGCAGTCGGTCACACGTTCGGTACTTGATGAAGACCTTCCTCTCCCTTGTTCCAGCAGGCAGCGGAGGTTGTAGCACTCTCCTCGCGATTCCGGCAGCACGACGGCGTGGTACCGGAAGTAGAGGGGAGATCTCGCAGGGCTTCGCCTTAAGCCGGAGTGACTATGGTGGACTAGGAGAGAGGCCTTGGCGATCTAGGGTTTAGAAGGCACCAAGGGAGGAGGCTAGGCCGGCGGCTAGGGCATGGGGAGAGTCCCAACTCGGCGTCTAGGAGCAAACCCTAGGGCGGCGGCGACTTGTGGTGGCCGGCGGCTAGGGCTAGGGTTTTGGTGGAGAGAGGTGTAGTATAGAGGGGGCACCTTGCCCCTTCTTTTATAGGTGGGAGGGCACCGGCCAAGGGGAGGGAGTCCTCCCCAAAGTCAGTCTCCTTGGCCGGCGGGTGGAGGGAGAGGAACTCCTCCCCAAGTAGGTTTCCTACTCTCCCTCCACCAAGCAAAACTGCCGTTTGACTTTTCAAATTGGCGTTTGACTTTTCAAACTAGGATTTGATTTATCCCTTTATTTTGCTCAGCCATGTTACCTAGTACATGATGCAACCATTCCACATTGTTATGACACATTCATGTACCCTTCCCCTCCGGAGTGCCGGACCTTCCGGACCCTTCTAGAACATTCCCGGTGAAAACACCGGAATCATTCCCCAACTCCGAAACAGGACTTTCCTTATATGAATCCTATTCTCCGGACCATTCCGGATCTCCTCGTGATATCCCGGATCCCATCTGAGACTCCGAACAACATTCGGTCTCTTACTCATCATTCCATAACTACTCAACAACATCGAATCCTTAAGTGTGTCTCCCTACGGTTCGTGAATTATGCGGACATGATCGAGACACTTCTCCGAACAATAACCAATAGAGGAATCTGGAAATTCATATGGCTCCCACATATTTCTACGATTACTTTGCGATCGAATGAACCACTTACATACGATACCAATTTCCCTTTGTCTCACGATAGTTTACTTATCCGAGGTTTTGATTATCGGTATCTCTGCATACCTAGTTCAACCTCGTTACTGATAAGTACTCTTTTCTCGTTCCCGTGGTATGTGATCCCTTGTGATCCAGTCACATGCTTGCAAGCTAATTGAATGACATTCCACCGAGAGGGCCCAGAGTATATCTATCCGTCATATGGATGGACAAATCCCACTCTTGATTCATGTGTCTCAACCCATACTTTCCGAACACTCAATGCCACCTTTATAGCCACCCAGTTACAGTGTGGTGTTTGATGTCATCAAAGCATCCTTCTGGTGATGGTAATAAGCATGATCTCATGGTCAAAGGAATTAGGTTACTATGTATCAGAAAGCTTATAGCAATTGAACTATTAAAATGACTTGATCTTGATGCTACGCTTATCTATAGGAGTATGTCCATCATACCATTCTCCTAATGATATGATCTTATTGTTAACAACATCTCAATGTTCATGATAGGGAAACCACAATCATCTATTAACCAACAAGCTAGTATTATGAAGAGGCTTTACTAGGGACTCTAATTTAGTTTACAAATCACACAAGTATTAATGTTTCCTTGTTAATACTGTTATAGCATGAATGTAAACATTTATCATAAACACAAAGATATATAATAACTACATTTATTATTGCCTCTAGGGAATATCTCCAACACCAATGACTGACACAGAAATGGCCAAAATATTTGGCATTCCAGTAGATGACAGAGATAAGGAAAAGACTGATGAAATTAATTCGTCTGATGATGATGGTGGTAACAGAACATTTTATGTAGATGTAGATAGAGAGCTGATGGAGAATGTTGCAGATGATGTAAATGATGCACATTATGATGAGCTGGTTACTGTCTATGACAAGGAAAACCCTGTTATTGCAGTAGGGAAACTGTTTCCAAGCATGGGTGAGTTTACGATGTGTTTCAAAACTTATGCAATCAAGAAGCAGTTTGATGCCAAGACACAGTGGACTGATAAAAAGAAGTTCTATGCTATATGTAGAGGTTTTGATGGGGGCGCCAATCCTTGCAAATGGTACATTTCTACTAGATGCCAACCAGATGGAAGCACCATTAGAGTTAATCAAATCCCTTTTGAACACACTTGCATTCCTAGTTCACAGAGAGTATCAACAATGACATCACAAATTTGGGTTGCTGAAAAGATCACTCCTATTTTAGCCAAGACACCAAACACTACTGCAAAGAGGCTAAAAAATACTTGGAAAAGGACTACCCAATTAAGGTGAATTATAGCACTATGTGGAAGGCAAAACAAAGGGCAATGAAAGAATTGTATGGTGATTGGGAAAATACTTTTAGGATGTTGTATAACTTCAAAGCAGAGGTTGAGAAAAGGTCACCAGGCAGTGTTGTGGAGATAGATACTGAGGTCAGTGATGATGGCAAGGTGTTCTTCTCTAAGTTTTTTATGGCTTTAAAGCCTTGCATCGATGGCTTCAAAGCAGGATGTCGTCCATATTTAAGCATAGACTCTTCATTTTTAACTGGAAAGTGGAATGGTCAGCTAGCAGCATGCAATGCTCTGGATGGACATAATTGGATGTTCCCCGTTGCCATTGGGCTGATTCAATCAGAGATTGAGGCCTCATGAACATGGTTTATGATGCAGTTGAAAAGATGCTTAGGGCCAGTCTCACCTTTGGCAATTCATACAGATGCATGCAAAGGCTTAGAAAATGCAGTAAAGACTGTGTTTCCCCATTCTGAGCAAAGAGAGTGCTTTGGACATATGTGGATGAATTTGATCAAAAAGTTTAGAGGAGAAGAATTTGGGCGCATGTGGCCTGCAGCCAGATCTTACACTAACCAGACACATTCATATCATCTTGGTAAGATAATGGCAGCATGTACTGAGAATGAATTTGGTACATGGCTGCAAACCTATCACTCTCTCTTATGGTATCGTTCAGGATTTAATACTGCCATCAAATGTGATCATATCAACAACAACTTGGCAGAGAGTTTTAACAACAAGGTGAAGGATTTAAAGGACTTGCCTGTACATGACATGGTTGACCAAATCAGGATCATGATCATGCGCTTGTGGGAATTGAGAAGAAGAATTGGTGAGGTCCTGCAAGGGGACAAGCTTCCAGCAGTGGTACAACAGGTTGCCAACAGGAGTAGAAATCTTGCATATTTGAAAGTTGAGAAATCTTCTTTGTGGGGAGCTGAAGTTAGAGACACCAAAACTGGAAGGAGACATGTTGTTGACACTGAAGTGCATGAATACACTTGCCTGGAGTGGCAACACACTGGAAAGCCATGTGAGCATTCCCTAGTCTTCTTGGCCTCCAAACCAAAGTTAAATATGCACCTATATTTGCATGAATATTATTCAGTAGAGAAATTTAGAGCTGCATATGCAACTCCAATTCCAGCACTTACAGACCAGTCTCAATGGCCTGAAGTAGAATTTGAATTTTCTATGTGTCCTCCACTGACCAAAAGAAAAGTTGGCAGGCCTAAGCAAAGTATATTCAAGGCATGGTTTGAGAAAGGTGGGAGTAGTAAGAAAGGGAAAAAGGATGATAAGCCAAAAAGACCTAAAAAAGGTAACGAAAACAGATGCAAGCTTTGCCAGGAACTTTGGCACCGAACTGGGTCTTCCAAATGCCATTACACTCCTGAAAAGCCAAAGAAGTATGCAATATTTTTTTGTTACTGTTACTGTTGTTTCTTCACTTTGTTTTGTTGCAAAATGACCTGTTATGTTTTTCAGGAGAAAATGCCCAGTTCAGCCTCTTGTTGTTGAAAAATGCTGGCCAACCAAAAAGCCAAGACTTGGTGGATTCAGAAAAAAGAGAAATGTGCAGATCATGTTTACTGATGATCAAACAAGGCAAAATGAGGCTATTGAGTTGCCACCTGTTGTGGATGTTGCAATGGAAGCAGATGATGCCCTTGATCATATTGTGCTGCAATCTATTGAGTTGCCACCTGTTCTGGATAATTTTCAAACCGAAGAGGCAACAAAAGAGTCTATTGAGGTGCCACCTGAACATGTTCTCGAGGTTGTGCTGGACGACATCGCTGATTTGGCTGTTGAATTGCCACCAAAACCAGTTCAGGAGGTTTTGCTGCAAAAGTTGTGGGGGCCAACTGGTCCTGGTAAGAAAACCATGAGCATCAACTAATTATGTCATGTTGAACCAAGAAGTGAAAAAAATAACAAGAGATCGAGCGGCAAGAGGAAAGCAAAATAGAGTGGGAACCATTGAAAGATTATGTTTATTGTACTTTGATGTGAAAACCTATATTTCATTGATGTAATCTTGATTGTTGTATTGGTTTGTGTACTTTGATGTGAAAACTTATGTGATGTGAATTTGAACCGGAATTCAAATTTGAATTTGAATTGACCTTCTAATTTGGACGAACATTCAATATTTTTTAGAGATTATTGGTTTGTTCTATGATGTTTTAATGCTTTATGTACTATTATGCATGTTAGTTCATCAATCCTAGTCCTTTTGTGAAGTACATCTTATTGCCACCGAAAATGTGCTAGAAATGGCCTCCAAAGCAAGGGAAAACGACCCCATTGCTAAGCATCTTATTTTTCGACCTTGTCCAAATCATCCAAATAAATGTCCTTAGCATCTATTCTCCCTATACAGTATTAGTACGAAATCTCACTATTTTTTGAATTTTTGTATTTTTCGTTTTTTTGGGAATTAGTTATGCACGGTCAAAGTTGTCACAACCCCGTTGACTAAGCTCAAAACCCCATTCGTTGACCAGGCTAACCCTGACGACCAACCTGGAGCGTCGATCTAACCCTAGCGCGCTACCCGGTCCGTTCGATCTGTTCTTCTAGAAGGATTCTGTGTGACGGTAGCTAACCCTAACGACCAACCTCGACCGTTCATCTGACGCTGTGCGCTAAACTCCCGCCGTGCGATATGGTCTTCTAGGAGGAATCATGAGCGATCCGCGAGATCCCAGTTTCTTCGACGTGATTGGCTGGCGTTTTTTCTTCTAGCGAGTCGCGTCTGGTTCTGCTGGGCCGTCCACGCATCGTCGAACGGGTCTGTTTATGCCTCTGATCGTGGCAGCCACGCCTCTATGCCCGCCGCCCATTGCTGCCCTCTTTTCTAGCGCCTTTGCCATGCATGCGCCATGCAGCGTGCCCGTCGTAGCCTGGCTATTGAACCCATGAGCGTCGCAGCCTGGCTATTGCACGCAGCGTCGCAGCATGCAGGGCACGCGCCGATGTAGCCTTACCGTGGCCCGCCGCTTGGATAACCCGTTGATGCACACCGATGCATGCGCCGCTTGGATAACCCATCCCGACGCTTTGAATGCTCTGCGACGGCTTTAACTGCTCGGCGGAGACCAAACGCCACCGCACACCTCTCACCCTCCTCTCTCTTCACACTAGGGTTTGCAATGGCCGCCCCGGCCTATATAATGGCACCATTTCTTCCCAATCTCCGCACACCTCTCTCACCCTCCTCTCTCTTTAGCCTCTAGCCCGCCACCGCATCTTCTTCAGCCATCACCCGCTAGCCGCAACCATGCAATTCAATGGCCTCACCTTCCGTTGCCCACCCACCACGCCCGAGCGGCAGTCCGGCGGTGTCATCGTCGAGAATGAACTTCGTGTGTGGGCGATCTCGAGGTGGAGGGGGCCGACGGAACTAGCGCATTTCTTCCTCTCTGCCGTCTACCGCCACCTCCCTAGGGGCTCGCCACGCATGTTCAGGCTGGAGAGGTACTACGACGGCAACACCGGCTTGGAGATTGGCCTGTACGTGCACTTCACCAACCCATTAGACGCGTTCGTGCTCCTCGGGCAGGTTTTCTGGTGTGGATGCGAATTCATCTCATTCACAACCTACAACATCTTCACCGACTTTCGTGCCATCTTCCCCTCCCCGGGCAACATGCACACCCTCCCCTACCGCATGCCAGAGGACGACGACGAGTGAGGGGCGAGCCCTACCCCACAAGGAGGAGCCAAGGAGGGAAGATGCGGCTCCCGGGAAGATGCCTCGTTGTTTTTCTGTTTTTCTAGTTGTAAGTTAGTTTTTATTATATAAGTTGTGTGCTTTTGTATCGTGTGCCCGTCGGTGGATGGGTTTATGTAATGCTACTATATTATTATTTTTATCTATGTGGTTATAGTTCGTGCAAACTAACTTAGCTAGTTGATGCAATGATTGAGACAACTCATTTTATTTAACACAAGAATAACAATTTAAAAAAAGAGTGCTTGCCCATGAATAAATACTCTACTAGGAAAATGAGGTTATTTAAGCTCAAAGTTATATGACAATGTATTTTTGTCCATTGACTTAACTATGCTTCTTTTTTCTTCAAATGGAGGTAATGTTGTACACAAAACAAAAAATAGTTGTCATATATATTTTTTAACCATAAAAGGTGCAAGTTCCTTTCGTATAAAACATCAAAAATATAAACTTTAGCCAAATTTGAGAGGGATTCGTTTCCTTCTTTTGTTTGAGCAACATGATCCTACCTACTTGATAGATCTAAGTATAACTAGGTGGGATCATGTTTGAGCAAGTGTTGGCTCATACTTCTACAAGTTGGTCAGTTGTTTCTAGACAACTCAGATTGGTTAATTTTAGATCCCATGCAATGTTGTTGTGGGTCCATAATTGCCACAAGCATCATGGCTAGGTCAAATTTACGAACATCATGGCTAGAAACACCATCATCAACTTAGTTCCACTATTTCTTTATTTTTTTTAATTTATGGTGCTTCTTTCAAACTAAGGCAAAAACCACGACAGGTGAGACTCTGAATCAGTAATCACAACTTGAGTTATACGAGTAAAGATGAAATATAGTACTTACACATAATTATGAAAGCCGCCACACAGAATTCTGAAAGCTACCACACTGAATTCCGAAAGTACTAAAAATAAATACATTGCAATTTTTTACTTCAAAAAGATATGAACACGCTAGCGATTGAGCAAATAACCTAGGCTATTCAACCCTATATATTTCATCGGCGTCCGCTCCCGTGTCCTGCAGGAGAAATTCATTGAACTACCCCCGTCTACAATGTGCTGCCAGTATCTTGTCGAGACGGTAAGGCCTCGGTGAACGTTCCAGATCATGTTGACCAAAGCCATCTACAAGTCTTGGTACCCCATTCCAGGCCTTAAGATCATGATTGTACGCTCTGATATAAGAAAGATCCGCGTAGTAGATGCAACCGGCTAGGACTGTACTAGGGTGAACTCTAGTGTCGACGGAGATTGACCCGTTAAAATGAACAAAGAAGGCACGACTGCCAATGTCACCTACAGCCTCGAGACAGCGTTTCTCCGTGTCCACCCGGTAAAGCATCGGTTGACCTTCGGCGAAAACCCCACCCAACACAAGAAGCAGATCACCTTCTGACTCCACAAGGTAGAACTTGTAGACTCCGCGTATCTCTTCAAAGACTGGACCTAAAATTATTATGGCCATCTTGACTGTGCTCGCGCGCTGCTCCACCTGGATGTTGGTCGACACGATGTCTCCACCATCCTGTACTGCATACACTTTACCACGGAACGGGGTCATGCATCGCACGTCGGACGACGGATAAATTCCTTCTCCAAATACTCCATTGAAATCCCCTATCGGGGTGGCCTTATCGTCCCAAGCAATAGAATTCTCATAATGTGTGGAAACAAACACCATCATGGGGGACTTCGTGACGGCTATAGATGCCACAAGATTTGATGGTATCTGCGCCTAAAACTCAGTGTTGAACTTACGGGTGGGTGGGTTCAGAAGGCGAATCTTGTGCGGCTCTTCCCTCTGAGCAATAACGACGATGCCACGATAAACACCGATAAAGTAGAACCTTTTGATGAAGAGAACAGTTAGCCCTAAGATATATGTACAATGGAAAATACTCTCTTTGTTCACTAATATAAGACAGAGCTTCTAGATATTTCAAAATGTATTAGATATATATATCCTAAATGAGTGAACCTATACAATTAAACTTTGCTTAAGAATGTTCAAGAACATGCATGTTTAAGAACCTACACAATTAAACATGCATGTTTAAGAATAACTTTATATCATAATAACAAATGAATGTTGATCGATGAATTGTGAACCCGCGCTGAACTTCCATTAGATTCGTCATGAAGCAACGACCTATGGCGAGGTTGAGGAACGTGAAGTCGCCGACGTCTGGAAGTGTGTGATATACCAAGATCCAGTTGTTGAGATGGAACTCGGGTTCTTTTAACGAACAGCACCAATCGCCGTAGACTCTCCGACAAGCAGCGTAGGCATCGACGTACTCCTCGTTCTCCAGGAAGGATTCGCCGATCTTGGCAAGTGGTCCGTCGGCCGGGAGATCGGACCAGTTCACCTTCAGTCGGCTGCTCGGCATGCCTTCCTATCGAGGAATAAAGAAGACCAGGATATGACGAGGAGAAGAACAAGGATAGGAGGAGTCGAAGAGGGAAGCACTACGCCGGAACAAGGAGGCGAGGAGACGGCAGGAACTGCCACTATACGGTCGAGGAACTGGTGATTTTATTTTCTTGTAATGTATAAGGACATCGGCTAACCGCGCTGACAGGTGTAGGGCCGGCCCTTGGGGGGACCGGAGGGGCAGCCGCCCCGGGCCCAAAATTTTGGGGGGCCCTCCCCAGATATGTGTTGCATATATAGGCTATAATAGATCTTAGAAAAGATTAAAAAAATAGCAATTTTGAGTTTTCTATTGGGCTAGATTGAGCGCTCTACTTTGCTGGACATACACATACGTTTCAAATTTGGAGTCCATCACGGCATCACGTACCTAACCTGCGATTAGATCAGCTATCCTCTTTGATTGTATCGTATGAAGGCACGCCGCACCTCGGTTCCTGCCTCAACCTCGACTCAACACTACGCTGTCGATTGTAGGAAGGTCCGCACGGGAAAAGCAGCAAGCCGCCACCTATCGGCCGATCGTCGCCTATCGCCCCCTCGCCCTCTGCCTCTGTCTATGGTCTATCTCTCGCCTCGCTTTGGCCGTTCAACGTCTATAGGTTCGAGTTCTGAATTTATGATCTCAGTCTTCTATAGTCTAACGTTGCCCCTAATTTTTGTTCTAATAGTTGTTCTTATTTATATTTTTAGTGTAGTTAATTGGTTATGGCACCTTATTCCGGTGCTAAGAAAAGTAAAATATAAAGTCTAAATTTTTCGATGATATACATTTTATAATATATACCTGATACTAAGTTGCTCAATTTGACGACGTAGAAGTACGCGCAAGACTTGTAAACCGAAAGGGAGGTAGTAGTTCTTGCTGAGTAACATAGTAATATTGATCTAGAGGGTGATATCGGTACAGAGGAGAACGATGACATCAACGCGGGTAATAACAATGTAAGTGATCACGATATCGCATTTGATTCATCTCATTCAAAATTTGCTAGTGTTGATGGTGAACCAATTAGTGTGGTTATTTATGATCCGTCATCGAGAAGTTATTGGACGAGATTAATATTGATTTTATTATCACCGACTTCGCTTCTAGGAATACACGGAGAATTTTTGAAGGTAATATGTAAACATTTTCATTGTTATATGAATATTTCAAATGGGTATACTTGAAGTATTTATTCTTCATCATTTCATTCTTGTATATAAAAAAAATTAGGAAGGAGGCCCAACATTTTAGTTTTGCCCCGGGGCCCTGAAATCTCAGGACCGGCCCACAGGTGGGGTCAGTTCATCACGTAGATTCAATTCAATGCTATAGGCTTCTTTGGGTTGGCTAGAGACTCCTTCATCAACTTGTGGTTGTGTGACTCTACACTTGGCCAACGTGATCCTAACGAGTTGATATCTAAGAGCAAGTACAATAAATTTTAGTCAGCTGACTATAAGAGTTAAACTAGTATTTTTTTGCTTAGTTGGATGAGAGAGAAGAGGTGAGAGAAGAGAGATGGGCTCTTAGAGCAAGTACAGTAAGTACTAGTCAGCTGGCTATAAGGCTTAAACTAGTATTTTTTTGCTTAGTTGGATGGGAGAGAAAAGTTGAGAGAAAAGAGATGGGCTCTCATGCAATAGCCAGCTCTTGCGTGTGCTCCTAGACACTATGTGAGTATGTGAGTGGGCCATTGACATATAAAATATTAAATCTTTAAAGGTAACTATTCTACTACTTGACTATAAGCTGACTACATGTGACCTTATAGCTGGCTTGCCGGCTGTACTATTGGAATTTCTCTTATGCAATAGCCAGCTCTTGCACATGCTTTTAGGCACTTTGTGAGTATGTGAGTGGGCCATATATGTATAAAGTAGTAGATTTTTAAAGATAACTATTGTACTACTTGACTATAAGCTGACTATAAAAAACTTTATAGACAGCAAACCGGTTGTATTATTGGAATAAGAGTGCTATGACACACACTTGTAGAGTATGAGTCAACACTTGGTCAACATGGTCCTACCTACTTTATAGATCTAAGTATAAGACTGCTATGCCTAGACATGATGAGACACTTTACGCCAAATGTGGGCGCGCATGCCAACATTTCATGGGCTGGCTAGAAACTCCTTTCAACTTGTTGTTGTAAATGAGTCAACACTTGGCCAACATAATCCTACCTAGTTAATTTTTTTTGAGAAATACCTACCTAGTTAATAGATCTTAGTATAACACTATATGCCAAGAAATTATGATGACCTCTCTCGATTGGCTAGAAACACCATAATCAATTTGTGGTTTTGTGACTCGACACTTGGCCAACATGATCCCACCTAGTTGATACATCTAAGTATAAGAGTGATATTGCCAAGCCATGTATGAAAAGCAAGAACCAGCGTACAAAATGTTTTTATCTACTCCCTCTGTCTCAAAATAGATGTCTCAAATATGTCAAAAATTAAATGAATATAGAAACTATTTAGTATATAGATTCATCCAAATTTTGAAAAACCTAGGACATCTATTTTGTGATAGAGGGAGTATTTTGTTACATGAACATGTGCATAAAGAGAAACAAACAGAGAAAACTTGGGCAAATTCGTGATGCTTTTTATTCAGGGCGTGCAAAGCATGAGGAAGCTAACTGATACACTTATTACAGTGTCTACTGCTTAATGATCAGCAGATAGACCAACCCAAGAGCAACTGCACAAAAATAAAATACAACATTCATCATGTTCGACTGCTTGTTCAGATCGATAATCTGCCTTAACTGCTTGTTGAGTTTCTTCAGTTCTCCCTTAACTTCTGCATCACCCGTCGTAGCAACGATTTCAGAGCCCAAGTTCTCGACCTTATGAGGGTAATTGAGCTCAATCGATGCGCCCCCTTCCGATCAACTGCGCCTTCTAGTTTAATCCTCTCAATGTACTCATCCATCCACTCAAAATGCCTACAATTCTTCAGATCCTAAAATCGGATGGGTAGATGAACCTTGATTCAAATCCCAAATCCGGGGAAGAACCAAAATTGGCAAACGAAATCAACAAATTGACTTGAAGAATTCAGATCTAACCTTCCCCTCCTCTGGCTTGCTCTCACATTTCACAAATTCGCGCCCACAGTTTCCATTTTCCTTGTTCTTAGTGACCAATCGTTTCAGTGGCACGATGCATGGGCAGTCAGGGCACCTCGTCATCTGCACTGCCCCATATCGCGGCCATGAGGGTCCGGAGGTTGTATTGGAGTTTGGCATCTATCGCTGGCATTGCGGGATTGAAGAAAGGCACCCGAAGAAGAAAGAGAAAGAAATGGAAGGCAATGGTGGCTCGGGTTCCTGTTCCCCCCTTTCTAAAGGTAATGATGAGGTGAATATGTGGTGGGTCTCACGATGTTTAGGGCCGGTGGCTGCATCAGGACGGGATGCCAGATGAGCGCGGCATACGCATCAAACACTGTACATGCTAACAAAGTTTGGTTTGCACTTACACTACAAAATATAAGATGTTTCAGGTTTCTGAAGAAAATGAATCTAGATTCACTCCAAAGTTGAGTGAACCTACATCCTAAAACAAGTCTAGATACATTTGCTTCACAAAGCTAAAAACTCTTATATTTTGAAACTGTATAATGTAATTCCCATTCATTTATATGTCTGGTCCGTTACTATTTTGACAAGCGTTGTATTTTAAGCATACGCACTACAACTAGGCCTATAAACATTGCTCATCAAATCTACAAATTGGCGAACATAAACAACTAACCCAAACTTTACATTACAATCATAAAATAAGAAAAACGACAACACCACAGTCATGAAACATTCTTCTGACAAAAACACAGCGCCATGCGCGAACTGTTTAGCAATCAAACAACCCAACTTTGCGTAAATTTTTTAATGGTATACCAACATTCGCCAGGGAATCGGTAGTACGAATTTTTGTTTCTTGAGTTTTCAAGAATCTGCCAGCAGCTCCGCGATTTCAAGAACCCTGCTTTTTACCTTTTTCAAGTTTGTTTGTCTTTGACAGAATAATTTATGCAACAGTATGTCTCCTAGAATCATTTATCCTTTCCTGTAACACAATACTAGCAGGGTTAATAAGGTCACATGCTACTGTATATAAATATGCAAATGCCAAATAGAAATTTTGAATACCTGCGAGACTACATCTGTGAATTTATCTCCGTCAAAGTGTTCCATACAGCGTAGCACGAACATTCCACACAAGTTTCTGATCATATCGAATCTAAATTTGAATAACAGTACTAACATATCAAAAGAAATGACATTAGTTTAACCAGAAACTCACGCATCATTTTTCCGTGGTGTTTTGCAGCTTACGATCTCCCAATTGGAAACATCATCAAACTTACAATCCATAAATTTGTTAGCCACTTCTATGTCTTTCGAAATTTGCTCTCTCTATGAAACAAAGAAGTTTAGTGTAATGCTTGGAGTAACCATATCGTCGCTAAATGTATAGAGAGAAAACATACCAAAGCTTCGATATTTTCCCTTTTAAATTTAAACAGCGAGTCGAGCACTTGAAATATCTTCTTTGGTCTATTCAGGATGACACAGCACCAGTGGCAATCGTTTATATTCAACGCGAAATATGCCTACCAAAAAGAGACAAGTGTTATCACATCACATAATCTGGTTTATACTCTATATTTTCTTGTACAAATAGTACTTACTTATCAGCACGAAAGTATTCTTCCATGCATCTTTCAAACCATCCTGATATATCATTAGCCATTTCTGAATTTTTTTCCAAGGCCTCTTTTTTATGCTAGGATCTAGTTTTTCTTCTTGGTGGAGTACGTATTAGATCATTTGCCCTATATGTAGGGCACAATTTTCGATCATTCCCCAGTTGAAGAGACAATTCTGCCATGTAAGCACCTATAACCTACAAAAAAAATTAATAGCGTGTGACAAACGATCCTTCTTAGTTGCATAAAATAACAAAACCGTGGTACTTGGACTTACATTGCCACCCAACCATACTTTATCAAGGATCTCAATAATGTGGTTGGCAGGGACCTGAGTGTCGGCATTGTTATCATAGACACGCAGACACTTAAAATCTTTATTATTTCTTGCTGTTTCAACGTACAACACTGCAGCATCTATTTTTTGCGGTGTCAAACCGTCCAGGACTTCTGGGTCTTTGAAAAGACCTGCATACACAGAAACAAATATTTAATACGTGCATGTAACTGTTTTATGCACAACCATACAATTCAATAATGTTGCACTACCTTTTCTAACATCATTTTTTGGTTTTTTACCCTTTTTGTCCGCCGACCTAAGCTTGCGCTTCTCGCCAACGGTATGTAGGCTATTAATCGAGTTAGATGATCCATTCGACAGAGTGTCTCCTACCTCACATTTTTTTCCTCCCCGCCCCTTTTTCAATGCAGCTGTGAATGCTTCTAATGGAATCGGCTCTGGGTCCGGTCGTGTCGGTGAAGGACCCCTACCATCAATTAGTATTGGTGACGCTTGGGTACTGCCGAGTTTCGATGGTGCGGTGTGGCAAGCATCAGTAGCATTCCTTTCCTTCTTGTCTATGGGTGACATGAATATGTCACCTTCAGCCTCTTTCTCCTTACTGTTTGAATCCTTCTTTAAATTAGAGTCATGTGCAATGTTAAAGGAGTTACTTTCTGAGGTGTCTGGACGTTCCATAAAATCTTTTGGCGTATATTTGGTGTTAGTAGAGGCGATTCCTACACCATTCTCTACCTTCTTCTCTACATCCTTATCTATCTCCTCCTCTTCATTGTCATTATCAGACATTTTTTCTTTAGAAGGTCTGTACGCGACTCCTGTCTTGTTCATCATAACAAGAAGTTTCTGCAAGATTGAAAATAAATGAATCATCATTTCATGTTATAAAAAAGCATTTGTTTAACTCAGAGCAGATGACACATAGGGTATATCACCTTAGCACAAGCTTCTGTGAAGACCTTCATCTTTCTATCAAAGGTTTCTTCAATTGTTCTATCAATATGCTCTGTTAGTTTGTTCGTCATCTGTTCCAACATGACTTCTCTCATTCCTTTAGCCCTGCTGGATGTAGAACCTCCTTCCTTCTTCCTGTAGGGCCCTCTACTACATTTCTTACCAGATGCAATTTCGGGTATATCGAGAACCTCTTCTCGATGCTTTTGAGTTATGTCATCATCAATCTTCAAGATATGTGTATATAAACCAATTAATATTGACAACCTAGAACCGTTAGCAGAACAAAAAATAAGCCACGATATCACTTGTATTTACGTACCTTCCCCAAAGCACGGCCCTTCAATTCTAAGGCATCTCTCACCGAAGCAGCATCTTCCGTCCAGTTCCTCATCAATGGCCTTCTGGATGTATACTCGGCGCCATCTGGGAGTATCTTCTCATAGTACAGATACTTCAAATATCACAGCAAAATTAGATTAAAACAAAGAAAAATGTATTGTAGCTAATTATATACTCCCTCTGATTCAAATTATTTAACTCAGATTTGTCTAGATTTGGATGTATCTAGACATGTTTTAGTGCTAGATATCCGAATCTAGACAAAACCAAGTCAATTAGTTTGAATCGGAGGAAGTATGTAAGTTGAGAATGGAATTTACCTGTAATAAGATGGTGCTGCCTATCGGCCATTGCTTCACTTCATATGTGTTGCCTACTTATTTTAGGCTAGCAATGAGGTATGTCCGTACATACTCATTGAAATTCAGCTTTTTAATGCGACCCACATCTTCTACCAGCGCATGGTATCGTTTTGGGACGATCTTCTGGTTCTGTGGGGTAAGGACTGTCCCAATCAGAACCAGAACCACCTTGCGGATAAAGTCGTCATCCGCAACTTTATCCTTGATAACGTCGGTGATTAGATCATCAATTACAAGATTACCTGTTTTTTTGCTTGCACAGCTATCAGGTATACGGTTCTTTGCGTCATCAGCTTTCTCATAAAGAATGTCCGATATATTCAATTCATGATTTTTTAAACCATAGATGCACTCAACGTCCACTCCCGTAAGGGATATTTCACCATCATTCTTGCGTACATTAAATTTTTCTGTCTTTGGATCAAATTTTTGTGTCATAAATTTGATCACCAGACATCTTGACTTCACTGGGGGATCTCAAGCATGCACTGCAAGTCGGTTTCTCCAATTTTGGCACGTTGTGCCGGTGTCATACTTTTCACGAAATGACACCACTTCTCAACAGCACAACACATTTCTCCGATTTCGTCCATTCTGTTGAAAAATAACTATATTTATTTAGGTGTTTTATTGGCATCCGAAAAAATAATACTATTCATAACACACATAGACTATAAGATGGATAACACTAATAGTATGTTATACTACACCATGTCAGGTAAATCGATCTCTGGACGCGCCTAACTACAGATAAATCGAGAGCGGGATTCCTAGCGAAGATCCACTAACAATTCTTCGACATAATGGCGACTACCCTTGGACGGAAAATCTAACGAATAAACAAACGCATCCATATGGATCGAGCTCTAATCGAAGTTCTGCTGAACTTAGAACTAGTAATACTGTATGATAAATCCATAGTGCATACAAAAATACCTGCAACGGTAGTGCGTGTGTTGCGATTATTCAGCTCCTAAAAAAGAAACGGTGTGTCCTCGATGTAGCTCTCACGTAGGGAAGGAAGAAAAGAATTCAAATCTCGTCGTTGGCGGCGATGGGCGGAGTCGAGGTGGGCGGAGTCGAGGCGATCGAACAAGAAAATCCGTCTGATAAGATGTGCCTCTTTGTGCGCACGTACAACGTGGGGTGTGTGCGTGGTGGGTGGGGCCTGTGGGGTTTAGGGTTTAGGCTACTCTGTATGTCGTTCGGCCTCCAATTATGCAATCAGGCAATCGTGTCTATGTATGCTTCTAAAGAGTAGGCCTTGTTTTGATACGTCGTTTGAGAGAACTCGTTTCCCTTATCCTCGTGTAACTGTGTAACAGACTAAAACTATGTTTGTCTTCGACCCCCAAAACGTGAATAAGTAAAAATGGTTTCCACAAAGCCAGCAGAGACTACACCGAAGTTTATCTTCAGGTTCGCCGGACAACCCTTGGCTGGAGACTTCATAGGAAGACGTACATGGCGAGCTGGCCAGGCAAGACCGACGCGAAGACATCGCTGGATGAAGAGCTCACGCTGACGAGGAACATGGGGAGGAAGACGAGTTATGCACCAGCGCCATCGTCATCGAACGCGCCGCCGCCGGACGCAGAGCTCACGCTGACGCCGGGAACATGGCGTTGCTTGAGGAGGACGCGCTGACACAAACCAGGAAAGCTGCATCGTGATTTTCTCCGGGGTCGCCATCACGTCCAGGCTTGCCGGTGCTCCGGGATGCAATCGTGTAGGTGTGTCAACGACATATGCATTAGCGTTGCTGCCGACGCGCTGGTGTTCACGGCGGTGGCCGCCTTGAGAGTCTTTCCGCTGCTCTGTGAAGCTTTGTCGCTGTTAATTCTCTCATGTCTATGTGCATCACTGTCGCCATTAATTGTCATGTCATTCTCGCGTCCTGAACCAAACATGGATTTTGTTGTGCCTATTCTTAACTGAAATTTTTGCAAAACTGGTTTTCCTAAAATCAGCTTAAAACTCGTGTTACAAAAACTAGGAGCTAAACTTCCGTATCCAAACAACCACTATGAGTGACTAACCAGTGCATGAGTGGGTCTACACGTGGCTTCGTGCATCGAACGTAGTCATTATTAGTGCATCGGAAGTTACTTACGTAATCACGGCAAGTTTTGTGCTATGAATAAATTTGGAATTACAACGTTTCATAGTAACACATTAGGAATATTTGAAGAGAATATTAAAAATGTATATATTGCTAGGTTCGAAGGGAGAATATTAAAGATGTATACATCGCTAGGCCAAAAATGTCAACTCGTCGGAATAATAATGTTCTTACATATGGCGGCGAAATAGATCAATAATTGTTTCAGGACAGCTACAAACGAATAAGCATCGATCTTAAGAAACAAGGAGCTAGATGATGTCGATGATAAACATAATGTTCAGGCCAACTTGTTTTGTGGTCCTAGGAGTAATGAGTAAGGCTTGTCCAACTTGTAGATCATCTTCTTTCGTATGGAAATCCCCCCATGCCTTTTTGTTGAATATCAGCCAGCCATCGTTGTCAATCGTGTAGGCAATATTGCTGACTTCGAAATCTCCAACCCGCAGCCCAACCAAGCCTTCCTCAGGAATGTTAAGGCCGTCAACAAATTTTTTAGGTAATTTCTGTGATGCCGTCGTGGATGATGAAATCAAAAGAGTAACGATGTGAGACGATTGCCACAATTTATGCACATATATGGAGGAATAACATAATTATAACTACCCCTCCCTCTCAAAATAGATGTCTTAGGTTTAAATTTGGATAAATATATATAGTAAATTGTGTCTAGATTCGTCCAAATTTTGACAATTTTTGACAAAATTGAGACATCTATTTTGAGACGGAGGGAGTACGAGGATAACATACCATGTTGTGTTTCGCAAGATTGGTGCGTGTTAAACGGGTTACTAATGGGACCCCAAGAATAGTACTTCCTGCATGTATAATATTTAAGAGGTGCCCATGCTCATCTTCGCTCAGTTCGCGTACTTGGGAGATGATGGTAGAGTCATACGGGTCTTTCTCGCCGCCGCTGAAATAGACAATACTGATACTCGGTGTTCCTCCCAACAAAAACATAATCATTTGATCTCCCCCAAACACATGGTTCTGTCTAACGAATTCATTCCATCCATCACCACCCATGCGGGTCAAAGCCTTATCTTTCACCACATCAACGTCATATGCACGCCCAAGTTCTAGAAAGCGCACACTAGTCTTCTCTTCTACATATTTATTGAACATGAACCTTGCATTGCACGGAATAATCTACGCATAATTAACAGAATATACACACGTTTAAAAAAGGTAGAGCGCCGCCAACAAAGGTTACAAGATAGCAATAGTGCAAGGAAAAAATAGTGTGTTTCGTACCAATGAATCTTCAAACACTTCATGCATAAAGACACTAAATAATAACCCCGAGGTCAAGGAGTCGCACACACTCTTGTATTTTCCGCACAACGCCATGTCTCCTAAAACAATAACATAATCATATAAATCCATTACACACGTCATACACTAGTACACACGTCAAAAACATCAGTCATGCACATGTTCAACAAATACAAATAATGTACAGTGAAAGATCTACATAAATCAGCTACACAGTTAATATATTGTATACTATGTAGTTCATATAGACAATGAAATCAGAGCTAGCCTACAAATTTAATTTAAACGTACGAGCAATAGCGAGTCTAGGGCTCACGGACAGTGGCGGATCAACGTCACGAACGGGAGCAGAGACGTTCAGAGAAGATGGACGTGGGACAGCGGCGAGAGGAGAGGATAGGCGCGGCGGTGGGACGAGTAAACCTATTTATGCATTTTATAGGAAACTAATGTTGAGCCGGAAAGGCCGCCGTGTGACGCTTCTATCGGCAGAATCATGGGCCGCCTTGTAGGCAGCTGACGAGTTGGCCCATCTCCTCTCCACTCCGCTCATCGGCTAGCGCTGTACAACGGGCCTAGATACGATTTTATTAGTTTCCTTTTATTTTTCTTCTATTTGTCCCTATTTTCTTACTTCCGTACTTCATAGTCCCTTCGTTTTGTTTACATTCATATCACAAAACTAAAACGTCTTAAATTTTGGAACGGAGTATGTTGGCATGGAGAATTATTTGTATACATGGTATTTTGAACTTAATAATCGAGCATTCACGTAGATGTATGAACACATGTCGTGTAGGCTTAAAAAATTGAAACCGGTACGAAAATAGGATAACATAATTCGGGTGTCCACTAACAGAGCAAGTGCAACATTCAATATGAAAAACAACTACAGGGCATCATCAGGAAAACGGGTAACAAACAAGTAAGCTCCTTTATAGTAGGCTTGGTACAGCAAGAACAACATCTTGACACCCAATCCAAGTGTAGGCTCCTTGTCCATGAAATTCTTCCAGCTACTCAAACAGAGACGGCCATCCTTGTTTGAAATGGTGTATGACCCCTACACCATTGTGTGAGGATAACACACAATGGTCATGCCACCTTCTTTGTCCATCGTATTTGGGATAAGACGTTTTGGAATTTTCTGATTTAAAAATAAAGTAGCACGACACCAAAAAAAGTTATCAGTTAAACTTGGAATGGAACAGAAATGATACTCCCTACATGCATTCACGAAATATAAGCCTTTCCATTCACTAATACTCCCTCCGTTTAGAAATATAAGACGTGTTAGAGCGAGCTTTGTGAAACAAATTTGTCTAGACAACTTTTTTACTCCCTCCGTCCAAGAATAGATGTCTTAGGTATTTCAAATCTTGAATGAATCCATATACTAAATAGTGTCTAGATTCATCCACATTTTGACAAATTTGAGACATCTATTTTAGGACAGAGGGAGTATATAGATTCCGAGTGAACCTATACACTAAAATACATCTAGATACATTCTTTTCACAAAGCTAAAATGTTTTATATTTCTCAACGGTGGAGTATCTTATATTAGTGAACGGAGGGAGTACCAAATAAGACCAGTTTAACATTCACAATAAACTTAAAAAGAAAGAAACAAGTTGCTAATGATTACCAGGTGTTTGGTTTGGCTGAGACAGTTTAGGGTATGGACCATTGCTACAGTTGATCCTGGTACATAATCTCCAACATAATAACGTGATAGCCTATAGTCCAAAGTCTCTACAGTTTCTATGATTGTCTTCATCATCCTCCAATTTATCTTGGTTCCGTTGGTGGCCTTGATAGAGTCAACAATGCCACGTCTTTCAGACGAGAGTCGGAAATATTCTGCAATTTATGATTTGAGAAAATTAAATGTAAAAATGATTACACTAAAATATGATATTATTGGTACAAGATGAATTATGTTGGAACACTACTTGGATGGGTGACTGGGAGGTTCCCAGTTGTGACACGATTCCAAGGATCTTTGGTGTTCACGGTGAAGTATATTTTCTAGCCAACTTGAATATTATAGATTATTGCAACTTCCTTCCATGCTCTGCCACTAATGTAGGTTAGACCTGGTTGGTTTGTGACATCAACATCAAATTCGAAGTCCTTCTTGGTCCTTAGAACAGGAGTGAAACTCTCTGTGTCATCCTTGCGCACAAAATATGGCATAAGGAAAAATGCTCTCACGTAGCACGGGATGACCTAACAACAAATATGTGATTAAAATTAGATTACCATGTCAAAGAAGGTCTAAGAGTCGTGAAATTATATATATGCATGAAGTAAGAGTCACTTATCTTGATTTTTTTTAACAGTAAGAGCTAAGAGCCATGCAGTGCAAACCATAATCATACAGTTTATTGTCTTCGAACTTTTCATAATACTAGACTTCATCAAATTTATATTGAGGTCCAAGACACTAACACGACTAAAAAGAGCAATTACTCTTAATATTAAACATGCACATAAAACTTCAAAAATTACATGCAGGTCACGCATTAATGACTCAAATAAACAACAAAATATGCCAAACACATAATAAGAAAGAAATAAACAACATGATATACTCGTTGGTAGCTGAATACTGTAGTGTCCACAAATCCATCTTGAAACATCAAATCAAAGTTGGTCATGTAGATATCCCCATGGCCGCATAAACCATTTGTGTCAAAACAAGTGGGACACTACGATAGAATATAGATCTAATCAGTACTACTAATCAGGAGAAATTTTGTGGTAGGAAGAGACCAAACATATATGGTACCTCTTTGGTGCTAGCCATCCTTGTTGACGACGAGTGTGGCGGGTAAATCTACCACGAGAGAGCAGTTATCTTTCTATGGAGGCACGGATGGAGTAGAACGATGACGGCGCTGCGTGGTGCCATGTCACAAAGATGGATAGTTTGTTCGGGGAGGAACGGAGACTAGGTATTTGGCAAAATCCGACACGCATGGCTGGGCCACTATTGGTCCGGCCTGTTAAATGGCTGACGCGCATCCGCCCTAAACGGGAGGCCCAGTTGTGTTTCATGTGCTTTTGTTTTACTATATTTAGTTGTGCGCTTGAGACATTGACAAACTACTGAGTGTGACATATCATCATTATGTTGTATTAAAATTGGTTAAGCACAAAAAAGTAAATAAATCCAAGAAGCATTGAGTCTATATTTAGTTAAACCAACGATATTAGCTAGTTAAAACTCGAATACATCATAGAAGATTCTAGAATTAAGCAAACAAAGGGAATTCAAAATTTTCCAATATTTTTTATTTTAGATTAACAATTCAACTAATTTTTAGAAACAATTGTTTAATATTTTTTGAATAGACTATATTTTACCAATATTTTGCTTAACTTTTCTAGCCAAATTGTGTACATTTTGGACACTCCACATTGTCTCAATAATTCAACACAACAAGATCGCTAGGAGCAAATTGGAACTCAAAACAAGATTAACGAACTACCTAATTGAAGAAAAAAGTAAGACTCGGCGTGCAGGCGCCCAACTCCTACTCCCGCGCCTGGGTCACGGCTGCATTAATACAGGGCCTCTCCAGCTCGCCACCCACACCGCCTGCCACCGACGGAGCTTAGCGAAGCAGAAGAAGCATAGGACGCGGCAGATCTGGCTGCCGGAGATCGCCGTCCTACCCTCATACGCCATAGTGGCAAACTCCACAAGGGGAAAACCAGAAAATCCTACTCTACTGCTGTACAAGGGAGGGACCCTCACCCTACTCGACGCCGGCCATCGCCGGAGAGGAGCGGGCAGGGGTCTGACGGCCCAAGACTTGGAGGTGGACGAGGGAAACAGGAGGGTTCAGAGAGGAAGAAAAGAAGTCTCCCGACCACCCAACGACTGTTTCAACATCAATAGTACTAACATTAGTAAACCAAAAGAAACATCATCATACAGCCTAGCCTACTCATCGGAGTCGGAGGAGGAGTCGGAGTGGTAGCAGAGACGGCACATGGTGTGGTCAAAGACCCTGACACCGAACTTTCCTTCGCCGTCGTACCTGAAGACAAGGATGTTGCCCGCTTCGATCTTGTGCGAGCGGGTGAATCGCTCCCAGCCGTTGCCGAGGTACATCTAGCCGAGGTGGTCGGACTACAGGTTGACTGGGTACCTGCCTGTCCTGAAGCCGTTTGCCCGCAGCATGGCAAGCGGGGGCGGCTCGTCTTCGATCAGCGACACGAACCCGCGGGGCAAGAGCAGCCTGTCACGTGGCATGCCGAGGTGGATGGCCACAGTGAATTGGGCGCCTGGGTCGAAATCTTCGGGCGACGACGGCGGTGAGGGAGAGCGTGGTGGCGCGGTGATTTGGCCGCGTCCTCCACGCCTCCCTCTACGTCCATGGCCGCCGCGCCCTCTCGTCGATCCAGCCCCGCCGGTCATGGCTAGCTACAGGTAGTGGAGAACGAAAAGGAGAAGGACGAGAGGATGTGGTTCTCTGGGGAGAAAATGGCCGCGGAAGGCCAGTTAAAAAGGTCCGGCATCGAATGCTGGCGCGGAGGCCGAGGATACAGCATTGAAGTGTCTAGGCAGTCAGTGTGCAGTCTCGTCGCCATTGATGGCGCAGGCTATCGCCGGTCAGCGGTTGCGTCTGAATCGGTGTCTCTGCGCGCATCTGAATCAACACCGCGGTGGCTCATGGGTGGGCCAGCAGCACCAACGGGCAGGACGAGCTGTACGGTGGGAGATGCGTCGGCCTGGTGGAGATGCACGGACGGTATGCGTCGGCCCGGTGGACGAGTTCGCTGGGACGGGATGTGTCGGCCTGGTGGAGATGCCCTGAGGTGCTACCAGGTCCCAGCGGTAGGGCGCGTGGTTGTCCCGGCCCAACGCTCACATTCGTCGAGATAAAACCCTAATTCCTCAGGATGCAAGACTTCACACCACGATACCACCCTCCTCCCTTCGTACGCCATGAAGCGAGTCCGTGGTGATGAGCCAGGGCTGCAGCCAAGTGGAGGATCAGAGGATGCCCCTGCGGCGGTCGTGGCTGTACGGGTCGGCGCTGCTGCTCCGGGCAGTCTGGACTCTCCTGGCCCCGCCGTAATTGCTCCGTCTTCCGACGCAGCGGTCGTCGGTGACCACGAGGATCAGGTGAAGGATGATGTCGTGGCTCCCTCTACAGATCGGGACGAGAAGCAGGCGAAGCGCATGCAAATCTTCGATTTCAAGGAGGAGGACTATGAACCGGATGCAAACGTCGAGGAGGACTACGAGGTGTACCCGGATGCAAACGTCGCCCACCTTCGAGGTCCCAGAGAATGCTACGAGTTCGAGGTTAAGTTCATTGACGAGTACCAGCTGTTTGTCTGTTAGAGTGTTAGTTGATTACTGTTTGTATGTTTTTCTCTCGCTGCAGATTGATTTGATCTGCCACCAAGTTGATTTAGCCATATTTTATTTTCGGTTTTGCTAGTTCTCGAGCGCCTGAGAACTTCTTAGGTCTCAATCGCCTCTTTCACCGTTCGATTTACCTCGTGATTCGTGCAAAGTTAAAGTTACACATGAGTTGCAACTAGGGTGTAACTGAGAATTTAATGAGTTGCAACTAGGTTGCAACTAAGAATTAGTACAAATATTATGAGTTGCAACTAGGTTGCAACCGAAATTTTAGCAAAAATATTAGGATGACATCAGGCGCCTGAGATCTAGGCATAGGGTTGGTGGTTTCATTGTATTGTATATTGATTCAATCTGCGAGATAGTAATTTTATTCATATCTAATCAGATTACTTAATTATTAATAATGATAGAATACTAATTTTATAATCAATGTGATTAAGTACCAACTGATTTTTGTAGGTCGTAACCATGAATTTGTAATCAAAGTTAATGCACTTGTTTTCATGAAGGCTTATCTTTATTGTGTAGTACTAACTAAGGTAGGTCGTAGTGGTAGTATCATGCTACTAGTATCATGCATGGTATCATACCAGTACTATATTTAATAATTTATAAAATCTCAATACAAAATTGTGTACAAGAATTATTTATATAAGGATTTTCTAGTTTTACGTGCTATGATACGGTATCTACCTATGATACTCTAACAATCTCTTTCTTCATTAATTGTTGTGGCACATCAGATTTTTGGCAACATGGCATGCATGATACTAGCTATGATACTCCCACTAGGACCAGCCTATGTAATGCACTTGCTAGTAACCATATCAGATGCATGCAAGTTGATTAGATGCACACTTTTCTTAATGTAGATTAGTACCAATATGATGATTCCATATTTGATGCATACCTTTTATCTTATATTTTCAAAATTCTCGGATGCATGTTACATACCAATCGATGTATTGCCAAGATGAGATGCATGCCCCTTTTATCTTATAATTCAAATTCATACATATGATTTTATTCATGACGATAATAATTTTTGAAAGCTTGAATTTATATTTCATGTAAATTAATTTTCTCACTTATTCATATTTAATAAATCCAGGAGTATGACAACATGGGAGATGACAAGGAGGTCAGGGACAACAAAAGCATGAACATACATAAGAAGCTCAAGTATGTCAACACTGATACGGTGCCCCTCGACGCCGATCCTAAGGCCAAGATTTGATTGTGCTACCAATGCATTGGTCCCCTATAAATTTTAGTTGTTATCGTTGAAACTATTTGTTGCAGAAACTGGTGTTATTTTGTCGTTTGTGATGGAACCTCGTTTAATCTATATATATATGCCTTACGAGTGTCTGCTACTTCGTGAGATGTAGTTTTGGTTCGTGTTCATGCACACTGAATTCCTTAGATGGTTGTTTATTCATGCACACCAAAATTCTTGGAGTATTAGATAGATTGGTCTGATCCAACTATTTTCTACAAATCGCAACGGAGATAAAAAACTATGGTCTACCTTATTATTTCAATATTCTAAATGTTACATTTTTATGGAAAATAAGACACCAATTACAAAGGCAAAATGCGAAAGGGTTTCTAGCCAACTCAGATTAGTCTAGAGCCCATGCAATGTTTGGATGAGGCTATGTGAGGTACAAGTGTGCATCATAGAAGTTATTTAGTTAATTAGAATTAACAACTAGGTGGGACCATGTTTGAGCAAGTGTTGGCTCATACTACTACAAGTTGGTCAGTTGTTTCTAGACAACTCAGATTGGTTAATTTTAGATCCCATGCAATGTTGTTGTGGGTAATTATTTGCCTATAAACACCTTCATGAACTTGTGGTTGCATGAGTCATCACTTGGATAACATGATCCTTCCCGATTGATAGAACTTATTATAACACTTATAGAAACACCTTCACCAACTTGTTGTTGTATGAGTCATCACACCTGATAGATCTAACTATAATTTTGCTATGCCAAGCCATGACACACAGAACTGTTGGAGTTGTGGGCCCATGCCAACATTGCATGTGATCTAGACCTCTCTGGGTTGGCTAGAAACCGCCGTCATCAACTTAGTGGTTGTGTGAGTCACTACACCTAACCACATGATCTATCCCACCCACTTGATAGATCTAGCTATAAGACTGCTATGCCAAGCCATGACACACTAGCTTGTGGCAGATGTGGGGCCATGCCAATATTGCATTGCGTCTCTAGACCTCTGTGGGCTGGATAGAAACACCTTCCCCAACTTGTTGTATGAGTCATCACACCTAACCAACATGATCCTACCTACTTGCTAGATCTAGCTATAAATTTGCTATGCCAAGCCATGGCACACACAACTATGGTAGATGTGGGCCCATGCCAACATTGCATGGGATCTAGACCTCTCTGGGTTGGCTAGAAACACCATCATCAACTTAGTGGCTGTGTGAGTCACTACGCCTGACCAACATGATCCCACCCACTTGATAGATCTAGCTATAAGAGTGTTATGCCAGGCCATAACACACACTTGTGGCAAATGTGCGGCCATGCCAACATTACATGGGGTCTAGACCTCTCTGGGCTGGATGGAAATACCTTCACCAACTTGTTGTATGATTCATCACACCTGACCAACATGATCCTACCCACTTGCTAGATCTAACTATACTTTTGCTATGCCAAGCCATGACACATACAACTATGGTAGATGTGGGCCCATGCCAACATTGCATGGGGTCTAGACACCTCTCTGGGCTACATAGATCTTACCTAGTTGATAGATCTAAGTATAGCACTGCTATGCCAAAACATGATGAGACACTTTGTGGCAAATGTGGTTTGCATGGGCTATAGACATCTCTTGGTTGGCTAGAAACTCCTTCATCAACTTGTGGTTGTGTGGCTCGGCACTTGGCCAGCATGATCCCACCCAGTTGATACATCTAAGAATGAGAATGCTATGCCAAGACATGACACACACTTGTGGCAGATGTGGGCCCATGCCAACATTGCATGGGATGTAGACCTATCTAAGCTGTCTAGAAACACATTCACTAACTTGTGGTTGTGTGACTCAGTAGTTGGCCAACATGATCCTACCCAGTTGATAGATATTACTATAACACTTATATGCCAAGACATGATGAGACACTTTGTGGCAAATGTGGGCCCATGCCAACATTGCATTGGCTATAGACCTCTCTGGGTTAACTAGAAACAATACCATCAACTTGTGGTTGTGTGGCTCAGCACTTGGCCAACATGATCCCACCCAGTTGATACATCTAAGTATGAGAGTGCTATGCCAAGCCATGACACACACTTGTGGTAGATGTGGGCCCATGCCAATATTGCATGGGATCTATACCTATCTGGGTTGTCTAGAAACACCTTCATCAACTTGTGGTTGTATGAGACATCACTTGGATAGCATGATCCTACCTAGTTGATAGATCTAAGTATAACACTGCTATGCCAAGACATGATGAGACACTTTGTGGCAAATGTGATCCCATGTCAACATTTCATGGGCTATAGATCTCTCTGGGTTGGCTAGAAACTCCTTCATCAACCTTTGGTTGTGTGACTCAACTGTTGGCCAACATGATCCTACCTAGTTCATACATCTAATTATGAGAGTGCTATGCCAAGACATGATGAGACACTTATGGCAGGTGTGGGCCCATGCAAACATTGCATGGGCTATAGACCTCTATTGGTTGGCTAGAAACTCATACAACCACATGTTGATGGTGTTTCTAGCCAACTCAGATAGGTCTATAGCCCACGCAATGTTCGCATTCTTTGCATAAATCTGAAAGCTACCATACATCATTCTAAAAGTGCTATGAGTAAAGGTGGAAGGTGTGAAAACCTGAGCATGGTGTGGAAACCTTTTAGGGCATGAAAACCGTACCTTACCCATTTTTATTACTCCCTCCGTTCTAGAATAGATATCTTAAGTTTTTCAAATTTTGGATGAATCTATATACTAAATAGTGTCTAGATTCATCCAAATTTTGACAAATGTAAGACATCTATTTTTGGACGGAGGGAGTACTTATTATACTATTATATAATGATGATGTTTGAGTAAGTACACCGACGCTAGAACATCATAGTGGTACGAGCGATGATAGCCTGTGTTTTATGCCCGAGATCGCGCATTTGTGATATACCCCATGTGAACGATTTTATATGCACAAATTACGGTGTAGGTCAGGTTTTGGGCCACTAATGGGCCGGCCTTCACGTTATACTCCGTGACCCCTGATTCGCTGATACCTTCTCTGGCGACGGCAAAGACGCTGGGCGGTTCCTCACGATCCGCTGCGACGATCGACACGACGCGACGACTCGAGGTAAACAAAGGTTATGTTCTTGACCCCCCTCCTCTTCTACACAACGTAGTTGTGCAAGTACTGATAGGGTTTGCCGCTACTATTGTTGGGAGTGGTTTTGGTAACAGAAAGGGGTGGATTTTTTTTCTGATTTTGCTGATTTTTGTGTTGAATTTAACTATGATCTCCTAAATTCTGTCGCATTGTACTTTTATTTCAGCTAATTCATGGACCCTAGGGAAATTTTGTTGGTGAGATTTCATTTCGGAGGGGAGTTCATCAAAGTGGGGCCAAATCTGGACTACGTTGGAGGAGATGATTGGCTTTCAGAGATAGGGAGGAAAAAACTTTCGCTGCAGGAAGTCAAAGGATTTGTTAAAGATCACATGGCATCGAAGGAAACGATAAAATTATATTTTCTTATTCCAGGGAAAGATCTTGTGGATGGGTTGGTGTTTCTCTATGATGAAACTGGCTGTGTCGAGATGGCTCATTGTGTTCGCCCTGGGAGAGTGGCTGATGTGTACGTTGAGTACCACGGTGAGGAAGACAGTAAGCATAGTAGCACCAGGTGTGCTTTCAAGGATGAAGTGTGGGAATTGAGTGATGGAGAGGAAGAACTAGATGTTGTTGTCATAACTGCAGTTAAACCTGCTGAGTATGAAACCAGATGTTGCCCACTGAGGTAGAAGAAATCATTCAATAAAAGACCAGTGCAAATAGAAAGTGATGAAGATGATGTGATAATGATAGAACGAGTATTATCTCAAGTGGTAAATCATACACAAGGTGCAGCTTTTTCATCTTTAGGTCAAGATCATCATCCCATGCCAGAAGCTTCGGGCCATGACGAGCAACCAAATCCAACAGCTCCAGGACAAGACGGTGAAGTGAAATATATTATACTGTCAGATTCAGAGAGTAACATGGAATACGTTGCACATAATAATAACAAAGGGGAAGATTCAGAGGTTGTGGAGATAAGAAGGCAAGGTAGAAAGTTTAATAAATGTATGACAGACTCCAAGAGCTGGATTGGTATAGATGCAACTGCCACTACCCCTCCATCTGCCCCCGCGTCACATGGAACTGCAGCTGCCTCCTCAACTGCAAGGTCTTAACCAGCTGTAAGAACTGCAGCTACTGCAGGTGCAAGATCTCTAGCTACTCCCGGGGGAGCATCTGGTAGCAGAGGAAGACGAGCAGGAAGAGCCAAAAGGGGAAAAAGAGTGCCAACATCTCGCGTTCCCATATACTCTTATTTCACTTGCAGTGGCAACTACTGAATGTCATTTTCTTATGTTAATGTAATGTTGCATATAGTGCGGAAACCTTCTAAGGGACATGTTATGACCTTACCTAAATCTCTATGATTTTTGCTGAATTTATATGATTTTTGCAGAATTTATATGATTTTTGTTAAATTTATTTTGGTAATTTGACCAAAATATACACTATTTCTGCTGTCTTGGGAGTACAAGATAGAAGAGGGAGACATCATCCTCTTCGACTTTAATCCAGATAGTGATGGTGGACTGCATCTGATCATGGTGAGGCTTACAAAAACTGAAGACCCTGCTGAAAGTACTTATTAGTAGAACCTACTAGAACCTGTTATGTTAACTTGTTGTGCCTTGTGTACGATTGGAACCTGTTATGCAAACTAGTGAAAGTGCTGGAACATAGAGAATATACCATCGGGTTCCAATCACATCAGTTCTACCATTAGCGTGTACTGTGATTCATCATGAGCCGGTGCAACCAGAAACCATAGATGCATCTAATTCCATCTAATAACACCATGTTGTAGCCTCATATGTGATGCCCACACGAAAACCAGGGATAAGAATCTGTACAACCAAGAACAGTGCATGCTTTCGTGCAACCAATTGTGATCTTGGACACAGAATGCGAATTAATCATCGGCTGGGCAGAGCACCTCCCACCATCACCTTGTAGGACTGAAAAAAAACATACTCCATCTGGTTTATATTAATGGCCTCAACTTTGCCTAGATACGATTGCATCTAGTCTAAATACTTAACTAGATACATACGATTTTAGATAAAGTTGAGTCCATTAATATGGACCAGAGGGAGTAGACAATTTCAGCACATCACATTCTGCTAAGCACATATTGCCTCACATATGCCAAAGGTATTCTCCCAGGACCAACACAAATGAACACACAAATATTCTATAGAGCTGGTGAGACCCGAAATTATATTGTACAGATTTAGGGTGCTGGAACATAATGATAGAGCATTGAAATCTTCCGCAGCCATAAACAAACATAATAGATAAGTTCTTAAACTAAAACATCTTGATAACATGAGAATGATCCTTGTTCTTCAGTTCGAGGTATGGATGGGTTTGAAAGAGTCATCGGGATGATTCCTGTAATGCACCTTGTTTGTCTTTGCCATGTCAAAGTACTTTCTACAATTCGTAACACCGTTGACAAGATAAAACTTGATCATGAATCTATCAACAAAGTAATTCATCTGTGCCATTGCTTCAGCGTTGACAGGGTCGACAAATTTCATGTACAGGCTCCCATCTTGATCAACAGCATGTTTGAACCTAAAGTCTGATGGAACAACGCTGAGTGGATAGCAAATAGTACTAGTACGGAACATGTACTTCACAAAAACTCTAGTTAGGCCTGCTGGCGTACCCTCAGACACACCAAGAATGTTCATGGTTGTTTCTGACAGATGAGGATTCTTCCATTTCTCAATTGGGTCTCCCTGGCATGAAAATCTAGTAGGGTATCTTAGTTGACGCATGCGATAAACTGATAGGTGGTCATATTCCTGTGGATATGTACACAACGGCATGTTTAATAGCTTGTCCTCCCTCCTTGGCACAAGATTGAGCTCAACAATCTTGTAAATCTTGACAACCGCGTGAGCTAAACTAAATGCTTTATCCTTTGCAGACGCACTCTCAAGAACATCATTATCAGCAGTAGAAGTGGACCTCACAAACACTTGTGCTTCATAGGCATTGTTCAGCACAAACTCAAACTCTCTTCTGAGAAGAGTCTTTGCTATATGCAGAACTATGAAAATTCCTTCTGTGCCTGTACTGCCCAATAACGTGAAAAGGAGTAAGCCATTGACTGGAACTGTCATTTCTCCTAGACGGGCCAGAATATGCTGAGTGACCTGTGGCTTCCTGTGCTGGGAGATGAAACTCGTTTTCTTCACCCCCTGGTGGATAATACATTAACAAAATCAACCCAGATGCATTGAACAGAGGAGAACAAATTCATCAATAAAAAACCACCATGTGTACTACATATTAGGAAAAAAATATGGCTAGCAATGCAGTTATATCATAATGAAAACAAGTTCAGTTATCCCTATATGCTTATCAAGTTTCAATCTACACAATCATGTAATTAAAATAAAATTCAGTTCTTCTAATATTAACACATCAGACAAAATACAAACGGTTGTAAAACACTTTCGAGAAGATAATGAACCCCAAAGAGGGGAGCAATCATCACAGATATTACATACTACTGCCACATCTATATTAGTGATGATAAGGTATCTTTGATTTGCATATTCTCTGTTGCAAAAAAAAGGCAAAACAAAGGGCCCTATCCTCTTGCAATTGCAACACCAACTTTCCGTCTAAATGAGACGCACTTAGGTGGTACATTCACATTCAATTAATATTTGATAAATTCTAGTGCCTTATTCACAACAAATACCAATGTTTGAATAAATTACAAATAAAAGCTGGGCAATAAATGGAAAATAAAAGGTTGACATGTATAATTGCTGGCAAGATTCTACTTAGATCAGGGCCTCTTTCAGTCTATACATCTGTCAGAAAACTTACCAACTCGTCTCTGTCGGAGGAGTACCCAAGGTGCACCTTCCTCTTCTACCCACCTTCTGCTGGCTCCCCTTCCTGTTTGAATAAATAAACAACACTTCAGCTGACATGATCAAGTTTGAAAAGAGGTAATTATGGAAATAAAAAAATTTGGCAGGATATAATAGAAACATTAATGGGAAGTAAAACTTCTAAGTTCAAATACTATCTAAAATTATGGATTAAGGCAGTGGAAGGAAATGAAATCCTTTATGATGGATATCTAAACACTACTCATCTCTGAATGCATTGTCAGGTTCCACTAGTCCAGCAACAATTCAATTTAAATCCCTGATCTAAAAGTATTTCACAGATTTCATAGCACATGACAATACGTTCTGATGTTATGATTAAGATTCTACAGGATAATAGGGTATTGTAAAAAAATTAAGTTTTTTAATTGTCTCTGTATGCTTATATAGTTTAAACCTACACAACCTTGTAATTCAAATAGAACTCAGTTTTGTAATTTTAACACATTAGACAAATTACCAAAGGTTGTAAAACACTTTCAAGAACATAAAGAACCAAACAGGGGAGCAATCTTCACAGATTATATACTACTGTCACATCTATGTATTGATGAAAAGGTGTATTTGATTTGCATATTGTCTATTGCAAAAACAAGCAAAACAAAGGGCCCTATCCTCCTACAAATGGAACACCAACTTTCCATCTAAATGAGACACCATTTAATATTTGATAAATTGCAATGTGTTCTTCAGAACAGATTCCAGTGTTTGAATAAATGACAAATAAAAGCTGGGCAATAAATGAAAAATAAAAGCATGACATGTATAATTGCTGGAAATATTCTACTTATATCAGGGCCTCTTTTAGTCTATACATCTGTCAGAAAACTTACCGACTCATCTCTGTCGGTGGAGTACCCAAAGTGCACCTTCCTCTTGTACCCACCTTATGCTGGCTCCCCTTCCTGTTTGAATAAATAAACAAGTCTTTAGCTCACAGGAGCAAGAGTATAATAAGTTTGAAAAGAGGTACTCCCTCCATCCAGAAATAACTGATTATGGATTAAGGCAATGGAAGGAAATGAAATCATCTACTATGATGAAAATGAACTGTCGATTTATAACTGTCATGTATATCTAAACACTACTCATCTCTGTATGCTTATCAATTTTCGACCTACACAATATTGTAATTCAAATAAAACTCAGTTTTGTAATGTTAACACATCAGACATATTATAGAAGTTTGTAAAACACTTTCAAGAACATAAAGAACCACAAAAGAGGGGAGCAATCTTCACATATTATTATTGTCACATCTATGTACTAATGATAAGGTGTCTTTTATTTGCATATTGTCTATTCCAAAAACAAGCAATACAAAGGGCCTATCCTATTGCAAATGGAACACCAGCTTTGCATCTAAATGAGACACACCTAGTAGGTAACCATTCAATTAATTTGATAAAATCCAGTGCCTTCTTCATAAAAGATGCCAGTGTTTGAATAAATGACTATGTAAATCTAGGCAATAAATAAAAAATAAAAGCTTGGCATGCATAATTGCTGGCAAGATTATACTTTGATCAAGGCCTCTTTCAGTCTATACATCTGTCATAAAACTCACCGACTCGTCTCTGCCGGAGGAGTACCCAGGGTGCAACTTCCTCTTCTGCGCATCTTCTGCTGGCCCCCCTTGCTGTTTGAATAAATAAACAACACTTCAGCTCACATGATCTAATTTGAAAAGAGGTAATTATGGAAAGCAAAATAATTGGCAGGTTATAATATAAAGAATAATGAGAAAAAAACTTCTAAGTTCAAATACTATCTGAAATTATGGATTAAGGCAATGGAAGGAAATGAAATCCTCATCTCTCAATGCATTGTGAGGTTCCACTAGACCAACAACAATTCAATTTAAAGCCCTGTTTTGAAAGTATTGGAATTTGACTTCAGATTCCATAGCACATGACAATAGGTTCTGATGTTATCATTAGGATTCTACCGGATAATAGGGTATTGTAAAACAAGATTAAGTTTTCTAATTGTCTCCGTATGATTATCAAGTTTAAACCTACACAACCTTGTAATTCAAATAAAATGTAGTATTGTAATTTTAACACGTCACACAGATTACAAAAGGTTGTAAAAAACTTTCAAAAACATAAAGAACCCAAAAAGAGGGGAGAAATCTTCACAGATTACATACTACTGTCATGTCTATGTACTGATTACAAGGTGTCTTGGATTTGCATATCTCTATTGCAAAAACAAGCAAAAAAGGGCACTATCCTTCTGCAAATGCAACACCAACTTTCCATCTAAATGAGACACACTTAGATGATACATAACCATTCAATTAGTATTCATGCACAGTTTAAGGTACACAAAAACTAAAATATAACTCACTATGGTCCACTTGGCAAATGACCAAGAGAGAAAAAGATATATGACAACATATAAGATGCAACTGCCAACCTATTCCATGATGCCAAAGTTCAAACTCAATACTATAAATAATGGGAGAAATTTGATAAAATCCAGTGCATAGTTCACAACAGATACCAGTGTTTCAATAAATGACAAATAAAATCTTGGCATGTATAATTGTTGGCAAGAATCATTATATAGGTGATCAGCCACAAGATTATAAAAAATAAGTCTATTTTTTGTGGTCAGGGTCTCTTACAGTCTATTTGTTGGTGATCACAAGTAATAATTATATAGTAGATCAGCAACTAGAATATAAACAATGCATGAACAAAACTACACCCTGAAGCACATGCTCCCTCGGCAAATAGTACAAGACTGAAAATAATAATTCCATACAAATAAAAGTTGTCAAAGAACACACATACTTAATTTCAGACACATAAATTTGCAGTATCATTTCATGCAAAATCAAATGTTTAAGCTCTAGGTAAAAGGAACAAATTTAAAGCTCCTAACATATATAATTTTGTGTGGTGCACTTAGACTGTGTAAACATGATGCATTTATATACATCTTTAGTATTGTCTAGAGATGAATAATTTATTAACATGTGTACACTTTTTCTGAATGATTAGATATAATAAATTATATTTTTTATATCGCACATAAATATTATAACTTATCAGTTTCCGAAGATGTATATTGTCATTATGCACTAATGAATTCCAGCATTTAATCGAGAGAAATTTTATCATACACATAATTCTTCAAACTATAAACATTCAATATATATGATCCTCTCTGCAAAGTGCTATCAACGATGCACAGAGTGTATCCATATACTCTTCAATGCCCCCAAAAGGTGTGGACCACTGAATGAAGTACTACACCAACCTCGTACTAACATTCAAATCCTAAGAATCAACCCTAAAAATCAAACACTAGTTATAAGTACTAAAAAAATGAGAAGTGGAGGTTAAAGAAAACACACAAATGCACCAGCGCAAGCTGTTGGGCCTTCACCACCAGATTCTCGTCGGAGCCGTGCTTCACGCCTAGATCCAGCATGTCCGCCTCAACGACCGCCACATTCTCCTTCTCGTCCTGATCCAGCGCCGCCACGACGAAACCGGCCAACTTGGCCGCACCACCAACCGCACTTCCGTGGGAACCTCCAACCTCCTTCACCGCATCTATGCCTGTGACGGCGCGCTTCTTGTCCATAGTAGCAGCGGCCGCGTCGGCTGCGCTGCTCCCCGCCTTCATCGCTGGCGGAGTCGACGAATGTGCGGGGAGAGGGATAAGAATCGAGTGGGAGGGGCTGGAGTCGATGGAGTGAGACGAGAGTTTTCTTCTTCCCGATTTAGGGGTAAATGGGTGGGGAAAAGGAGACGAATCGGCCGACGAACCCTTTTATACGTGTTGCCGTTTTGGTTTTGCCCACGTCACTCCTCCACCACCACATATGCCATAAACGTCGCGTACGCGTATGGTGCGTGAAACAGCATGACCAGAGCAGCAGGGTTACTAGGCCGGTCCGTTATCTAGCGCCCGCTTCCAATTTCTGTCACACAATTTTTCATGTATAGGATTGAACATATTTCAAATATAAATTACCTGAAATCTTCAGCAGAAGTATATTAGTTTACTACAATAAGTTGACCATTTAGGTCTCGTTTGCTTTAATTCAAATTCAAACAATAGGAGTGTCATATGGAATATGCATCACGAGTTTTTCATACTTCCAATTATTGATGCATCTTACATTGTAAATTAATGAAATTAAAATTGAGCACCGAAAACACATGAACAACTATGCATAGGCATACACACATATATAAGTGTAGCATCAAGTGTGCATCATACCATGGCATAACAAGTTTTTACTCATACTACAACAAGTTGATGATGGTGTTTCTAGTCAACTCACATGAGTCTGGAGCCTAATGCAATGTTGGGATATATGAGCCTATATGAGGCACAAGTGTGCATCATGCCATGGGCATACCACTTTTATACTTAGAATCAATGTCATGATTTGGCATAGTTGTTGTATAGTTTGATGTAACAACTAGGTGGGATCATGTTGACCAAGTTTTGACTCATACAACCACAAAGATGATGAAGGTGTTCATAGACAACTCCTATAGGTCAAGAACCCATGCAATGTTGGCATGGTGCTATACGTGCTACAGGTGTGCATCATCCAAAGGCATAACACAGTTGTGGCAGATCTAGACCTATCTCAGCTGTCTAGAAATACCTTCATCAACTTGTGGTTGTATGAGTCATCACTTTGGACAACATGATCCTACCTAGTTGATAGATATAAATATAACACTGCTATGCCAAGACATGATGAGCCCCTTTGTGGTAGATGTGGGCCCATGCCAACATTGCATTGGCTATAGACCTCTCTAGGTTAGCTAGAAACACCAGCATCAACTTGTGGTTGTGTGACTCAGCAGTTGGCCAACATGATCCCACCCAGTTGATACATATAAGTATGAGAGTGTTATGCCAAGCCATGACACACACTTGTGGTATATGTGGGCCCATGCCAACATTGCATGGGATCTGTACCTACCTAGGCTGTCTAGAAACACCTTCATCAACTTGTGGTTGTATAAGTCATCACTTGGATATCAAGATCCTACCTATTTGATAGATCTAAGTACAACACTGTTATGGCAATACATGATGAGATACTTTGTGGCAAATATGGGAACATACAAACATTGCATGGATATAGACCAATCTGGTTGGCTAGAAACTCCATCATCTTGTGGTTGTGTTGCTGTAACACTACGGTTCTGAAAAGACCGTAGCTTCTATGTGACATGCCAATCCCTGGATCGGTTCATTGGCCCACAATAGAATAAGATGAATAACATAGCAAAATATCCGTGTATCATAAATAACGAAGATCTAGAGTATCATTATTACAAATAGAGCTTAGCTCAAGGCTATCTCAAACAACTCAAGTAGCAACATAAATATAGTAAATCCTCCATTCTTCAAATTGCCCACAAGTGAACAAGTGCCGAGTGGAGTACCGTGACCTAAATCGATTACTCAGAATCGGAATATCCTGCAACATGAAACGTAGCAGCCCCGAAGGGTCAATACATGGAATGTATGGCAAGTAGAGTTAATAAAGGAGACAATAGAGCTTGCATTTGCAGAAACCTTTGTCCTACTTTCACAAATAGTTTTTTATTTTCTTTGTAAAGATCCCAATTAAGTTAACCCAGCAACATTAAAGCAGTTAGGAAATTGGAATGAGCGATAAACATGTCATGGAATCAATATCAAGCAACTCATACATCCATAACCGGGTACACGGCTAATCGATTAGATTATGCACCCTGCAGGGGTTAGTACACTTTACCCATGTGACTTGGCCAGTCCAGCTCGTATCATCACTCCCATTTTGGGTGATGATAGGGAGAAGTCCAAGAAGGGACCGTTCGGGAAGTAGCTCCCCAAACCCGACACGCACAGATCCAACCTCTGGATACGTGGTTCGAGTTACCACAACCTACTGAGTCCAACCAACCGCCCATTTCATTATTGGCACATGGTTGTACACGTAAGCTACAAAATAAAGAAGCCAATCATTTTCTCTTGATACCTGGGTGCCTTTCCGCAATGATACCACCAAAATTTATCAATCCCATCACACCCAGGAGATTCATTGATTAAGTTGTTTTTAGTTTTCACAAACCAACACATTTAAAAACAACTTTCAGTGATGTAACCCAGCCCTCGTTCATCAAGCATGTCTAAGCACATCTACCAACGGTGTTTCATCTACAGGAAGATCCTACCACATAATAGGACATAGCATAGCGATAGTAATATCCTACACATGCATCTACAAAATACACGACAATGCATTGAAAATAGTAGAACAACATCATGAACAAGGTATCATCTACTTGCCTTGGCTATAGCGGTCGGATGAACAATCCACACACGAGCAAGCGTTGCACTCGTCGCAATCTACACGATACAATTGCAATCATATAAACAAAACATCCACAATCATATACAAACAGTGATGATGCAAGATGCATGCATGACAAGTTGAATAACGCTACATTAGCATCACATATCTTATTCAGTACCTACTATATGCATGCATGGAAAATTATTTTGAATGCAAAGAAAACAAGACATGCAATTTATAATGCTCAAATAATAGAGCTAGAAACTAAATAATTAGCCACTGCTAGCATACTATTTGTAAAATCTTGGAACATTTACACTGTGTAGGAAACTCAAAATAGAGTCATTACCAATTGGAATTTCTCAAAAAGGTTTTGTATAAAGCCCTGGGTAATTAAACTACTCCAGAAAGCCTTTGCACAGGTTCTTCCAAAACCAGTACTGTAGGTCTAACTTTTTAATTCACTAAAGGATTCCTTTTGTTCTACTGAATCCAGGGACATCTTATTTGCAATTTTTGGAGTTACAGAACTTATTCTATGAATTTATTACTATAAAAAGAGCATTAAATCATTTAATTAACTGAGGCAAAACCTTGCTGTAAACGTCTAAAGAAACTGTACAGAAATAATCTACGTGAGACACTGAATCCATACATATTTTATTTGCAATTTTTGGCCTGGTAGATCTAAAGATATGAATTTTACAAGTTTTAGTTATTTTCTGCCAATTTAAATCGAATTAAAAACATATAGTCAAAGTTGACTGTTGACTGCGCCTGCGTGGCAGCTGACGTAACGGCTGACTGGTCAACAGCCAGGGTTGAATTTTCCCACGGTCCATCTGGACGGTTGGATCGAGATCAAAGGGCAGGGGAGCTAGGCGGCGGGGTGCTCACCGGTGGGCGGCGGCGGAGAGCTCGTGGCGGTGGCGTCGGCGAGCTTCGGCAGCGGCGGAGGGGCGGACGACGTCGGGGGCGTGGCGGTCGAGCTCTTCAGCGTGGAGGCGGTGGCTGGCGCGCGTGAGGGCGACGGTGGCGAACGGCTGGGGCGCGGGCGGCGGCGCACGGCTCCGGGGAGGTCGGCGGGCGGCGTCGAGGCGTTGCCTACACGGGGAAAAGGGCCGGGGCGAGTCAGTCGACGACGTGGAAGCTTCCTATGAAGAAACCGGGGCGAGGGGAGCTCAAAACCGAGCTCTACCGAGCTATGGCGGCGGCGGCGGTCGCGGATTCCGGCGAGCAATCGCCGGCGGGTGGAGGCGGCTTGGCGAGGGTTTTCGGAGGGTTTCGAGAGAGGAGAGCGAGGGCTTTAAGGGGATGCTCGCGGTGCACGGGGAGGCACACGATCTCGCACCATGTCCGCCTCGGTGTCCGTGCCGCGGCGACGCCACGCTGGCGCGCGGGCCCCGGGTGGCAGCGGTGCAGGCGCTGGCTGGCTTGGGCGGCAGCGGCTATCCGCCGCGCGGGCGGGCGCTGGGCTGCTGGTCCGGTTGCTGGCGTGGCTGGGATGCTGGGTCGGTGGCCCAGCAGGCTGGTTTCTCCCTTTTTTCTTTTCCCTTTTCTTTTTCTCTGACGATTTTTCTTATCTGAATTTTAGTTGAACTGTCCAGAATTTTAGTGAAAATTCAGATTGTCGTAACTTTTGCTTCGAAGCTCCGAATTGGGCGATTCAAAGTGCTACGGGTTCGTGGCGGAACCCTCTATGCATATGTGCCTTCCATACACCCAAAATACAATGTTTTTAACAGAGGCATGGTAAAACCAAGTGTTCATGTGTAGGTGTAAAAATGCAAATGCAACTGGTTTGTTTTGCTAAAATCTTTTCAAACTGAAATTTTGCAAGGATGGTCTTGATGCAATGCCATGAATGTTATGTAGTACCAAATCTAAAATTTGGTATGTGACAAGACTAACCCCCTTAAGATGAATCTCGTCCCCGAGATTCGGCGTGGCTAGCAAATAGGTGTGGGTGATCCTCTCGGATGTCATCCTCACGCTCCCAAGTGGCTTCCTCTTCGGTGTGGTGGGTCCATTGCACCTTGCAAAACCTGATCGTCTTGGTACGGGTAATCCTCTCCGCTGTCTCCAGTATCTTGACCGGCTTCTCCTCATAGGTCAACTCATTCTCAAGCTGAACCTCCTCTAGTGGCACCGTGTCTGTCAATGGTGTATCCACCATCTCCGAATGGCACTTCTTCAGCTGGGACATTTGGAACACATTGTGGACAGCGGACAGAGCCTCTGGCAACTCCAACTGATAAGCAACCTCTCCTTTGCGTGCTAAGACCCGATATGGTCCAATAAACCAAGGTGCCAACTTACCCTTGATTCCAAATCTCTTAATTCCACGCAGTGGCGACACTCTGAGGTATGCTCTATCACCTATCTCATACACCAATTCCTTGCGCTTGGCGTCTGCGTAGCTCTTCTGCCTTGATTGTGCTACCTTCATCCTGTCCCTAATCAAGGCGAACTTCTCCTCAGCGTCCTTGATCAAATCAGGTCCAAACAGCTGACGTTCTCCTACTCCATCCCATAGCAATGGTGTCCGGCACCGTTTCCCGTATAGCACATCGAACGACGATGTCTTGATGCTGGTTTGATAGCTGTTGTTGTTGGAAAACTCAGCATACGGCAAATTCTCATCCCAACTAGAGCCATGAGCTAAAGCACAAGCTCTCAGCATATCCTCCAAAATCTGATTTACCCTCTCGGTCTGTCCATCAGTCTGGGGGTGGAACACTGTGCTAAACTCCAATCTAGTTCCCAATGACTCGTGCAGCTGGCGCCAAAAGTGTGATGTGAATTGGGTGCCTCTATCTGATACAATGCTCCTGGGAACTCCATGTAGGCACACAATTCTGCCCATAATTGTGTGCCAACTTTGCACTCCATGTAGGCACATATCCTGGGAACTCGTTTATGTCGTCTTCACCGGTATAAAGTGGGCTACCTTGGTCAAATGGTCGACCACTACCCAAATGGAGTCGTATCCCGACCTGGTCCTGGGTAGTCCTGTGATAAAATCCATTCCCACTCTATCCCACTTCCAATACGGCACGGGCAATGGTTGTAGTAGTCCTGCTGGCTTCTGGTGTTCCGCCTTCACTCGGTTACATACATCACATAAGGCAATGTGCTCGGCGATGTCTCCCTTCATGTTGTTCCACCAGAATCTGTCCTTTAGGTCCATATACATCTTCGTATTGCCCGGATGTATGGAATACGGCGAGTCATGAGCTTCCTGCAGAATCAACTCCCTTATCTCCGGATCGTTGGGAACGCACGAACGATCCCCATACCACAAGGTCCCTTGCTCATCCTCGCGGAATTCTTTTGCTCGATCCTCCTTCATCTTTTCCTTTATTTCATCCATCTCCTTGTCTCCCACTTGTGCCTTCCTGATCCTATCCTGTAGCGTTGGTTGGACTTCCATTGCTGCCAAATATCCTTCTGACACTACCTCCAGTCTAAGGTGCTTGAATTTCTTGCACAAATCCTCGGGCAATTCCCCAATAGTCAATCCATTGGCATAGACCTTGCGCCTCAGAGCATCTGCTACTACATTGGCCTTTCCTAGGTGGTATTGCAGATTCATATCATAATCCTTGATAAGCTCCAACCATCTCCTTTGCCTCATGTTCAGTTCCTTCTATGTAAATATGTATTTCAAGCTCTTGTGTTCGGTGTACACATCGCAGTGTTTTCCCATTAGGTAGTGCCTCCATACTTTGAGCGCATGCACAACCGATGTTAATTCCAAGTCATGCGTGGGATAATTCCTCTCATGGTGTTTAAGTTTCCGCGAGGCATATGACACCACTCTCCCATCTTGCATCAGCACACTCCCAAGTCCCTGTCGAGAAGCATCACCGTACACTTGGAAAACCTTCTGAAGATCTGGTAAACACAGAACAGGTGCGGTCACTAGTCGACGCTTCAGTTCCTGAAAGTTGGCTTCACACGCATCCGTCCACTCAAACTTCCTCTCCTTCTTCAGAAGTTATGTCATCGGCTTAGCAATCTTGGAGAAATTTTCAATAAACCTCCTGTAATATCCAGCAAGTCCCAAAAAGCTAGGAATATCACCCACATTCTTGGGTGCTTCCCACTCAGTTACTGCAGTCACCTTGCTTGGATCAACAGCGACCCCTTCTCCTGACACCACGTGTCCAAGAAATTCAACAGTGTTAAGCCAGAATTCACACTTGCTGAATTTGGCATACAGCTTGTGTTCCCTAAGATTCTCCATAATCAGTCACAGATGTTTCTCATGCTCAGCATCATCCTTGGAATATATCAGTATGTCATCAATAAACACCACCATGAACTTGTCCAAGTACTCCATGAATACCTTGTTCATCATGGTGATGAAATATGCTGGAGCATTCGTTAGTCCAAAAGACATAACTGTATACTCATATAAACCATACCTAGTAGTGAAAGCAGTTTTTGGTATGTCCTCCTCCCGGATCTTCAATTGGAAATAACCCGACCGCAGATCAATTTTGCTAAACACCTTTGCTCCTTCCAGCTGATCAAACAAATCATTTATGTTCGGCAGGGGGTATTTGTTCTTGATGGTCACTTCGTTCAGAGAGCGATAGTCCACCACTAACCTCTTGCTGCTGTCTTTCTTCTCCACAAATAGAACAGGCGCACCCCATGACGACGAACTAGGCTGAATAAATACCTTGTCCAACTCCTCCTTTATTTGTTTCTTTAATTCTTTCAGCTCATCCACATCCATCTTGTATGGTCTCTTTGCTATAGGTCCTGTTCCTGGTATCAGATCGATGAGAAACTCCACATCCCTGTCAGGTGGCATCCCTGGCAGCTCTTCCGGAAACACGTCGGGGTATTCCTTAATCACAGGCACAGTATCCATGCTAACCCCCTTAAGAGAATTCAGCTTACACCTTCCCGGTCGCACAGCCGACTTGAACCTAATCCTCTTACCATCCGGGGTTTTGAGTGAAACTGCTCGCTGTGCACAATCTATGTGCCCCCCATGCATAGACATCCAATCCATGCCTAGAATTACATCTAAACCTTGTGATTCCAATACTACCAAATGTGCAATGAAATTGTGTGCCCCAATCCTCACAGTTAGGTCGCTACATCCCGCGCTAGCTATCATATCCCCTCCAGGTGAACTTACTCTAATAGACCCTTTCAGAGACTCCATAGGTAACTTATGCTTATCCACAAATGCCCTTGATATGAATGAATGTGATGCACCAGTATCGAAAAGTATAAGTGTAGGGTGAGTGTTGATTGGAAACTTACCAATCACAAGGTCAGGCTCATCTGGGATCTCCTCCACATTCATGTGGTTCACTGTGGCCTTCTGGTTGTTGCTTGGCTTCAGTCCCTTCTTCTCCAGACAGTTGTCTGCATAATGTCCCTTCTGGACACACTTGAAGCATGTCACCTCACTCAGGTCCTTCTTCACAAAGCTGCGGTCATGGTTGCGGTCATGTCCACTGTGTCCTCCAGAATGGTGGGTGTGTCCTCCCTTGTGGCTGTGGCGGTTGCTCTTGTGGCTATCATGGCGATGCCCATCGCCTCCATGGTTGTGGCGGTCATGGATTCCATGGTGCCCATGGTCACTCCCTCCATGTTTGGAGTATCCATCATACGAAGTGCGAGACTTGTGGTGAGAACCAGAGTGGTGATTGTTGCTCTTTCTCTTGCGGCTTTCCACCTGCTTATGCTTCCCTTCCAAAATTCAGGCCTTGTCCATAAGCTCCTGGAAAGTGGGGCAATAAACCACCAACAGCTGCACTGAAAGCTCATCACTGAGGACATCCAGGAACCTCTCTCTCCTTTTGGCATCAGTGTCAACATCCTCAGGTGCATAACGAGACAGGTTGTTGAACTCCTCAATATACTCAGCCACGGTGCGGTTGGTCCGGTGCAAGTTGCGAAATTCCTTCCTCTTCAGGCTCAGAACTCCTGAAGATACATGGTTGGTCATGAAACCTTCCTCAAACATTGCCCAAGTCACAGTGTCTAGAGGGTGGGTGATCTGAAAAGTGTCCCACCATGAAGCGGCCGGTCCCTCCAGTAGGTGAGTGACAAATCTCACCTTCTCAGCATCTGTGCACCCAACAGTTACTAGATCCTTATTGACTGAACGCAACCAGTCGAGAGCAACCATTGGTTCCGCTGCAGTTGAGAACTTCGCTGGCCTTAGCCTCAGGAACCTAGTGAGAGCAGCTCCCTGAGGCTGGTTGTTGTTGTTGTTGTTCCGAGCTTCCATGAACTGAGTCATCACTTGGGTCAGCTGTGCCTGAGCCGCCATGAGCTGCTCCAACTCAGTGGGTTAACGGCGGGGAGGCATCTGCGGTTCAGCACAGGTAAGTTTAGAAAGAATCGATTACGAAAACAGGATTCTACCCATGCATTATGATCAAACAACAACAAAGCAGTCACAGACAATCTCAAACAAGCAACACATTAGCAAACAAACGATCCAGCAACATCCCAGGGGTTATCCTAGCAGTATATGTCTACTGAAATAGTTTTTAGAAAAGTTGGCAACAGGTATGAACACAAAAGGCCAACAAAACAATGCAAACAGAAATCTGCCAGAACAGTCTAGCAGTGTTCACGATTTTTTCTACCTGACTTAAACTCGTCAGGAATTTTTTCTGATTTTTGTGTAAACAGTACAGAGAGTTTCGAACCATCCCTATTTGTTTCAAATTGTTCCCATATACATATAAAATATGAAAATTCTTGCAGTACTGCTGTGTCAGCAGAAACCTGCAATAGGAAAAAATCAGATATCAACCAAAACGTGCCATAACTCTTCTATAAAATTCGCACAAATAATCCTGGGATATTGGACTACACATAGGAGCAACTAAACACTCTTAAACTAACAGTAATTAAGTTTTACATCGATCGAGACTAATCCTAACGATTTTACCTAACAAAGACTAATTGGTGGACTTCTTGAAGAGGTTGCGGTAGGTCTTCGCAGTCATGCGTTGGCGCTTCTGTCCATGAACCAACCATGGCGGTGGAGTATACACCTCTCCTAAGTCATCACTTGAAATCTCGAACTCCACCTCTTCTGGATCCTCCTCTTCTTCTTCATTCTCTGCTGCGGCTACAACAGCTTCATCTCCTCCACCATCATCGTCTCCATCATCATCATCCTCGTCCTTATCATCGTCATCGTTCCCACTGTCATCATCATCAGTGTTGCCATCACCTCCATTGTCATCATCAGAGGGTGGATTCAGCTGTGCTTGGAGAGCGGCAATCTGGGCTGCCATATCTTCAATAGTTTGATCCCTTTACTGGACGGTACCTTGCAGCTGTTGTATGGTCTGGTTGTTTTCCTGCACGGTTCCATTAAGCTGAGCTATGGTTGCATCCCTGCCTATCAGGGCATTAGTCAGAACATCCACACCTTCATGCAGGGTTTCTATCTCCAGTCCCTGGACCACCATACCATTGCTGGCAAAGTCTTCTATCTCCTTTACCATCATCACTTTCTCAGCTAGAGCTCCATTCTCCCTTTCCATATCCTCTATGTGCCTCCGACAGGGCGGCATGTTGTTCGTGTTGCCCGGGGTAACCACAATGTTCCCATCCTCATCACGCCTTCCGTAGTCACCGTAGGGTGAGTCTTCTGGCAGCAGGTGTCAGACAAGATGGCACTGGCGTGACAGGGCTTCATGTAGGGCCAAGTTTATTCCAAGTCCCCAGTTGCAGTATGTCTTGGTGTAGATCAGATGCACAGGGTTTGGCAAGGTGGCATCCCTGAAGATGAAAGTGGTGATCTCCCAGGCATCCTTGCCATATCCATAGGTGTACAGCCTTCTTCCCTTGAACATGGGCAGTGGCAATCCCAATGACTGCGAGAGCTGTGCCAACTATCTTGCAAAGGGTCTTGGTGACTCCATTTTTGCATACTCAGTCCTGACTTCTCCCATCTATCATTTAAAAGAGGAAAGTGTGAGAATAGCATATGGTAAGAATTTACAAGAGTGAAGGCATAAGATGAAAGACAGAGTTAATATAAGCTTTAATAATTTTTATGGCTTCCTAATCCAAACCTAGGTCATGATCCTACAGTCGACACACGGGCTCTGATACCATCTTGTAACACTACGGTTCTGAAAAGACCGTAGCTTCTATGTGACATGCCAATCCCTGGATCGGTTCATTGGCCCACAATAGAATAAGATGAATAACATAGCAAAATATCCGTGTATCATAAATAACGAAGATCCAGAGTATCATTATTACAAATAGAGCTTAGCTCAAGGCTAGCTCAAACAACTCAAGTAGCAACATAAATATAGTAAATCCTCCATTCTTCAAATTTCCCACAAGTGAACAAGTGCCGAGTGGAGTACCGTGGCCTAAATCGATTACTCAGAATCGGAATATCCTGCAACATGAAACGTAGCAGCCCCGAAGGGTCAATACATGGAATGTATGGCAAGTAGAGCTAATAAAGGAGACAATAGAGCTAACATCTACATGCATATCTGGCAAGTGGAGCTGTGGCTAGCTTGCATTTGCAGAAACCTTTGTCCTACTTTCACAAACAGTTTTTTATTTTCTTTGTAAAGATCCCAATTAAGTTAACCCAGCAACATTAAAGCAGTTAGGAAATTGGAATGAGCGATAAACATGTCATGGAATCAATATCAAGCAACTCAGACGTCCATAACCGGGTACACGGCTAATCGATTAGATTATGCACCCTGCAGGGGTTAGTACACTTACCCATATGACTTGGCCAGTCCAGCTCGTACCATCACTCTCATTTTGGGTGATGATAGGAAGAAGTCCAAGAAGGGACCGTTCGGAAGTAGCTCCCCAAACCTGACACGTACCGGTCCAACCTACCAAAATTCTATATCTCTGGATACGTGGGTTCGAGTTACCACAACCTACTGAGTCCAACCAACCGCCCATTTCATTATTTGCACATGGTTGTACACGTAAGCTACAAAATAAAGAAGCCAATCATTTTTTCTTGATACCTGGGTGCCTTTCCGCAATGATACCACCAAAATTTATCAATCCCATCACACCCAGCAGATTCATTGATTAAGTTGTTTTAAGTTTTCACAAACCAACATATTTAAAAACAACTTTCAGTGATGTAACCCAGCCCTCGTTCATCAAGCATGGCTAAGCACATCTACCAACGGTGGTTCATCTATAGTAAGATCCTACCACATAATAGGACATAGCATAGCGATAGTAATATCCTACACATGCATCTACAAAATACACGACAATGAATTAAAAATAGTAGGACAATATCATGAACAAGATAGCATCTACTTGCCTTGGCTGTAGCGGTCGGATGAATAATCCACACACGAGTAAGCGTTGCACTCGTCACAATCTACACGATACAATTGCAATCATATAAACAAACCATCCACAATCATATACAAACAATGACGATGCAAGATGCATGCATGAAAAGTTGAATAACGCTACAGTAGCATCACATATCTTATTCAGTACCTACTAGATGCATGCATGGAAAATTATTTTGAATGCAAAGAAAACAAGACATGCAATTTATAATGCTCAAATAATAGAGCTAGAAACTAAATAATTAGCCACTGCTAGCATACTGTTTGTAAAATCTTGGAAAATTTCCACGGTGTAGGAAACTCAAAATAGAGTCAGTACCAATTGGAATTTCTCAAAAAGGTTTTGTATAAAGTCCTGGGTAATTAAACTACTCCAGAAAGCCTTTTCACAGGTTCTGCCAAAACCAGTACTGTAGGTCTAACTTTTTAATTCACTAAAGGATTCCTTTTGTTCTACTGAATCCAGGGACATCTTATTTGCAATTTTTGGAGTTACAGAACTTATTCTAGGAATTTATTACTCTAAAAAGAGCATTAAATCATATAATTAACTGAGGAAAAACCATGCTGTAAACGTCTAAATAAACTGTACAGACCTAATCTACGTGATACACTGAATCCATACATATTTGATTTGTAATTTTTGGCCTGGTAGATCTAAAGATATGAATTTTACAAGTTTTAGTTATTTTCTGCCAATTTAAATCGAATTAAAAACATATAGTCAAAGTTGACTGTTGACTGCGCCTGCGTGGCAGCTGACGTGGAGTCTGACTGGTCAACGGCCAGGGTTGAATTTTCCCACGGTCCATCTGGACCGTTGGATCGAGATCAAAGGGCAGGGGAGCTAGGCGGCGGGGTGCTCACCGGTGGGCGGCGGCGAGCTCGTGGCGGTGGCTTCGGCGAGCTTCGGCGGCGGCGGAGGGGCGGACGACGTCGGGGGCATGGCGGTCGAGCTCGTCGGCGTGGAGGCGGTGGCTGGCGCACATGAGGGCGACGGTGGCGAACGGCTGGGGCGCGGGCGGCGGCGCACGGCTCCGGCGAGGTCGGCGGGCGGCGTCGGGGCATTGTTTGCACGGGGAAAAGGGCCGGGGCGAGTCAGTCGACGATGTGGAAGCTTCCTATGAAGAAATCGGGGCGAGGGGAGATCAAAACCGAGCTCTACCGAGCTATGGCGGCGGCGGTCACGGATTCCGGCAAGCAATCGCCGGCAGGTGGAGGCGGCTTGGCGAGGGTTTTCGGAGGGTTTCGAGAGAGGAGAGCGAGGGCTTTAAGGGGATGCTCGCGGTGCGTGGGGAGTCGCATGATCCTGCGTCGTGTCTGCCTCGGCGTCCATGCCGCAGCGACGCCACGCTGGCGCGCGGGCCCCGGGTGGCAGCGGTGTAGGCGCTGGCTGGCTTGGGCGGCAGCGGCTATCCGCCGCGCAGGCGGGCGCTGGGCTGCTGCTGCGCGGCTGGCGCGGCTATTGGCGCGGCTGGGCTGCTAGGTCGGCGGCCCAGCAGGCTGGTTTCTCCCTTTTTTTCTTTTCCCTTTTCTTTTTCTCTGATGATTTTTCTTATCTGAATTTTAGCCGAACTGTCCAGAATTTCAGTGAAAATTCAGATTGTCGTAACTTTTGCTTCGAAGCTCCGAATTGGGCGATTCAAAGTGCTACTGGTTTGTGGCGGAACTCTCTATGCACCTGTTCCTTCCATACATCCAAAATACAATGTTTTTAACAGAGGAATGGTAAAACCAAGTGTTCATGTGTAGGTGTAAAAATGCAAATGCAAGTGGTTTGTTTTGCCAAAATCTTTTCAAACTGAAATTTTGCAAGGATGGTCATGATGCAATGCCATGAATGTTATGTAGCACCAAATCTAAAATTTGGGATGTGACAGTTTCTCAGAACTTTGCCAACATGATCCCACACAGTTGATACATATAAGTATGAGAGTGCTATGCGAAGCCATGACACACACTTCTGGCATATGTGTGCCCATGCCAACATTGCATGGGATCTAAACCTATGTGAGATATCTAGAAACACCTTCATGAACTTGTGGTTGTATGAGACATCACTTGGATAGCATGATCCTTCCCAATTGATATATCTTAGAAATGATGAGACACTTTGTGGCAAATGTGGACCCATGCAAAAGTTGCATGGGCTATAAACCTCTCTTGGTTGGCTCCTTCATCAACTTGTGGTTGTGTGGCTCAACACTTGGCCAACATGATCCCACCAAGTTGATACATCTAAGTATCTGAATGGTATTCCAAGCCATGGCACAGACTTGTGGCAAATATGGTCTCATGCCAACATTACATGGGATATAAACCTATCTGAGTTGTCTAGAAACACCTTCATCAACTTATGGTTGTTTGAGTAATCACTTGGACAACATGATCCTACCTAGCTTATGGAATATGTGGGTCCATTCCAACATTGCATGGTCTCTAGACCTCTTTGGGTTGGCTAGAAACACCATCATCAACTTAGTGGCTGTGTGAGTCACTACACCTGGCCAACATGATCGTACCCACTTGATAGATCTAGCTATAAGAGTGTTATGCCAAGGCATGACACACACTAGCTTGTGGAAAATGTGGGGCCATACCAACATTGCATGCATGGGACACCTCTCTGGGCTGGATAGAAACACCTTCACCAACTTGTTGTTGTATATGTCATCACACCTGGCCAACATGATCCTACCTACTTGCTAGATCTAGCTATAAATTTGAGTTTGCCAAGCCATGACACACACTATCTTGTGGCAAATGTGGGCCCATGCAAACATTGCATGGGATCTAGACCTCTCTGGGTTGGCTAGAAACACCATCATCAACTTAGTGGCTGTGTGAGTCACTACACCTGACCAACATGATCCCACCCACTTCATAGATATAGCTATAAGAGTGCTATGCCAGGCCATGACACACACTAGCTTGTGGAAGATGTGGGTCCATTCCAACATTGCATGGTATCTTGACCTATTTGGGTTGGCTAGAAACACTATCATCAACTTAGTAGCTGTGTGAGTCACTACACCTGGCTAACATGATCATACCTACTTGCTAGATCTAGCTATAATTTTTCTATGCCAAGCCATGACACACACTAGCTTGTGGCAAATGTGGGGCCATGCCAACAGTGCATGGGGTCTAGACCTATCTGGGCTGGCTAGAACCACCATCATCAACTTAGTGGTTGTGTGAGTCACTACACCTAGCAACATGATCCCACCCACTTGATAGATCTAGCTATAAGAGTGTTATGCCAAGGCATGACACACACTAGCTTGTGGAAAATGTGGGGGCATTCCAATATTGCATGCATGGGGTCTAGACACCTCTCTAGGCTGGATAGAAATACCTTCACCAACTTGTTGTTGTATGTGTCATCACACCTGGCCAACATGATCCTACCTACTTGCTAGATCTAGATATAATTTTGAGTCTGCCAAGCCATGACACACACTAGCCTATGGCAAATGTGGGGCCATACCAAAATTGCATGGGGTCTAGACCTCTGTGGGCTGGCTAGAACCACCGTCATCAACTTAGTGGTTGTGTGAGTCACTACACCCGGCCAACATGATCCCACCTGCTTGATAGATCTAGCTATAAGAGTGCAATGATATAGTTACATCTAACAACTAGTTGGGATCACACGTTGACCAATCGTTGACTCATTCAACCAGAAGGTGATCAAGGTGTTTCTAACTAACTCAGATATATATAGGTCTATAATGTCACCCTAGACTAGGAAGTTTTAGCAACACAAAGTACTTGTCTCTGTTCATTCTCTCACAATCACACTCGCTCTGAATTTGCTAGTCAAGCCTTTCTCTGCAACGAGGAGCGTGTGCCTTGGCAAAGCCTGCGCTTGATGTCGATCTGGACTATGCCAACATATTATGCAATATAGACCTATTTGAGCTGTCTGGAAACACCTTCATCATCTTTGATCTACTCCCTCCATCCCATATTATGTTGCGCATAATTTTGCATGCAAGTCAAACTTTGCAAAGTTTGACCAAGAATATACAAAATAATATAAATATGTGTGATATAAAATGTATATATTTTGAAAATATAATTCAAGAAAATTATAATAATATTATTTTGGCACCGTATTAGTTTATAGTTGTATCAAACTATTTGGTCAAACATTATACAGTTTGACTTTGATAAAATCTTATATGCAACCTAAATTGGGACCGAGAGTAACAACTACTAGGTGGGATCATGTTGACCAAGTGTTCACACATATAAGCACAAGTTGATGAAAGTGAACACTTGGTCTAGAGTCCATGCAATGTTGGTAGTATGAGGTGGACGTCACGTGCGCCGGTGACCAAGTGTTCACACATACAAGCACAAGTTGATGAAAGTGAACACTTGGTCTAGAGTCCATGCAATGTTGGTAGTATGAGGTGGACGTCACGTGCGCCGGTGACGTCAGCGGAAACGAATCGATGGGACATATAAGAACCCTCTCGGCCGCTCCGCGTCACCAGATCCCCACCATTTCCCCCCTACTCCCTTTTGTCTCACCTGATACTAAAAGGAGTGAGGAGTGAGAAACCCTACCTCACGTCGTCGTCTCCTCCGCTTCCGGTCTGGGTGTCGTCCTCCTCCGCGCGATTTCGACTCCGGCGATGGCGGGAGTGGGCTCCGGAGCCGATGCGGGCGGTTCTGCTATGGTGGGGATGGGAGTCGTGACCCGCCCAGATGCAGTCGACGAGGTCGAGCGCCATGGCGGTGGCGGTGGTGGTACGACCGCTTTGGCCTATACGGCTCTGGGAGAGGAGGAGATGCTGGATGCGGAGGTCGGCGAGGTGGAGCGGCTATATCTGAACGTGGTGCTCGGCACCAGGGAGGATCTGTCGCAGGTGCAGCCTTAGGAGGTTGCTGTGATGCAGGTAAGAGGTTTTTTTTCTGCTAACTTCTGTTTTCCCTCTTTTGATTGTTTGGATGGAATCTCGGTGCTGTAGATTTAGCTATATCAGTATTAGGGATTGACATCTGTTAGGGATTCTTTGGATGGAAGCTTGGTTCTGTAGATTCCTGGTGTAGATTTTTTTGGGATTTATATATTTCAACGAAAGTTATTTGTTGCAGCATATATCTAGTCCTAGGAAATAGTTGAGTGCATTGGATTATTCGGGATGATTAACTATGAAATTACACAATGTTGCGTGCATATTTTTGTTGTAGTTTTTTTCCTGAACTTGTATGATCATATCTTAGACTAGTTCTATTAAATGAATGCTTAGCTGCAAGGGATGTCCCTAAGATATGATATTCAGTGTAGTTTAAGTAGTTAGTATAGTGCAATATCAGTTTATCATTTTCCTTGATTTTTGCACGGATCAAATGGTAAATGGCTCCATGCTCTAAACTGTATTAGCATACTGAGTAGACCTTGGCGGCTGTTTTTGGACACTTGAACTGGAGAGTTGTCCTAAAAGTTCAGTCAGATCGTCTTCATGATCTGTTATTGAACACCCTGGTGGTTTGTGTTGTTTATACCTCTACTCTATGATAATTAATAGAATAATCTTAGCCTTTTAGGTTACCTTGTTTCTGTGGCTGCAATACTTGTAGACTTATGTCAGCTGCCTCTTCAATTTTTCAAGTTTTAAACATTGGTTCCTGACTATCTAAGGCAATAACATGTATGTGCATCAGATTTAGTTGATGCAGGCAATGCTATATCCTGAAAAGGTCTGTAGAGTTTTAAATGTTTTAATCCTTAAACATGTTCTGTAGAGTTTTAAATGTTCTAATCCTTAAACATGTTGCAGCAGTTAAATGTTTCTTTATTAAATGATGTCTCCTGTTTTGGAATATTTCTTTCATGGATCATGTAGTAGTGATTTTTCCATGGTGTGATGTTGGTATTGTTGATGTGTTGTTGCCATGTTTAAGTAATAGAAGATTGGGTCATATATTTGATAGAAGAAAGTTTGCATTTGTTGTATTTTATTTTTATGTAACATAAGTGCATAATCCTTGTTATTTATTGTCATCTAGCATAAATATATTTGATATATTAGTTAATCATATTGAATGATGTTGCCCTTTGTGAAATCTTTCTTTTATGGATCAACTAGTAGTGATGTTGCCATAGCGAGATGGTCGAATTGCAGCAGTTATGTTGGCAAGTTGTAGTAATAGGAAAATTTGATTATATGTATGATAGAAACAAAGGTTGCATAATTATGGTGCAATTATGTACATGTAACAGAATTGCATAATCCTTGTAATTTAATGGCATGCAGCATAAATAGCATTGATGTACTACTTAACCACTGTTAGTTTAATTACTAGTGTTGAGTCGAGGTTGAGGCAGGAACCGGGGTGCAACTTGCCTTTATACGATACAATCAAAGAGGATAGCTGATTTAATCGCAGGTTAGGTACGTGATGCCGTGATGGACTCCAAATTTGAAACGTATGTGTATGTCCAGCAAAGTAGCGCTCAATCTAGCCCAATAGAAAACTCAAAATTGCTATTTTTTATCTTTTCTAAGATCTATTATAGCCTATATATGCAACACATATCTGGGGAGGGCCCCCCAAAATTTTGGTCCCGGGGCGGCTGCCCCTCCGGTCCCCCAAGGGCCGGCCCTACACCTGTCAGCGCGGTTAGCCGACGTCCTTATACATTACAAGAAAAGAAAATCGCCAGTTCCTCGACCGCATAGTGGCAGTTCCTGCCGTCTCCTCGCCTCCTTGTTTCGGTGTAATTCTTCCCTCTTCGACTCCTCCTATCCTTGTTCTTCTCCTTGTTCTTCTCCTCGTCATATCCTGGTCTTCTTTATTCCTTGATAGGAAGGCATGGCGAGCAGCCGACTGAAGGTCAACAGGTCCAATCTCCCGACCGACGGACCACTTGCCAAGATCGGCGAATCCTTCCCGGAGAACGAGGAGTACGTCGATGCCTATGCTGCTTGTCGGAGAGTCTGCGGCAATTGGTGCCATGCATTAAAAGAACCCGAGTTCCATCTCAACAACTGGATCCTGGTATATCACACACTTCCAGACGTCGGCGACTTCACGTTCCTCAACCTCGCCATAGGTCGTTGCTTCATGACGAATCTAATGGAAGTTCAGCGCAGGTTCACAGTTCATCCGATCAACATTCATTTGTTATTATGATACAAAGTTATTCTTAAACATGCATGTTTAATTGTGTAGGTTCTTAAACATGCATGTTCTTGAACATTCTTAAGCAAAGTTTAATTGTATAGGTTCACTCATTTAGGATATATATCTAGTACATTTTGAAATATCTAGAAGCTCTGTCTTATATTAGTGAACAAAGAGAGTATTTTCCATTGTACATATATCTTAGGGCTAACTGTTCTCTTTATCAAAAGGTTCTACTTCATCGGTGTTTATCGTGGCGTCGTCGTTATTGCTCAGAGGGAAGAGCCGCACAAGATTCGCCTTCTGAACCCACCCACCCGTAAGTTCAACACTGAGTTTCAGGCGCAGATACCATCAAATCTTATGGCATCTGTAGCCGTCACGAAGTCCCTCATGATGGTGTTTGTTTCCACACATTATGAGAATTCTATTGCTTGGGCCGATGAGGCCACCCCGACAGGGGATTTCAATGGAGTATTTGGAAAAGGAATTTACCCGTCGTCCGACGTGCGATGCATGACCCCGTTCCGTGGTGAAGTGTATGCAGTACAGGATGGTGGAGACATCGTGTCGACCAACATCCAGGTGGAGCAGCGCGCGAGCATAGTTAAGATGGCCAGAATAATTTCAGGTCCAGTCTTTGAAGAGATACACGGAGTCTACAAGTTCTACCTTGTGGAGTCAAAAGGTGATCTGCTTCTTGTGCTAGGTGGGGTTTTCGCTGAAGGTCAACCGGTGCTTTACCGGGTGGACATGGAGAAACGCTGTCTCGAGGCTGTAGGTGACATTGGCAGCCCTGCCTTCTTCGTTCATTTTAACCGGTCGATCTCCGTCGACACTAGAGTTCACCCTAGTACAGTCCTAGCCGGTTGCATCTACTACGCGGATCTTTCTTATATCAGAGCGTACAATCATGATCTTAAGGCCTGGGATGGGGTACCAAGACTTGTAGATGGCTTTGGTCAACATGATCTAGAACGTTCACCGAGACCTTACAGTCTCGACAAGATACTGGCAGCGCATTGCAGACGGGGGGAGTTCAATGAATTTATCCTGCAGGACACGGGAGCGGATGCCGATGAAATATATAGGGCTGAATAGCCTAGGTTATTTGCTCAATCACTAGCGTGTTCAGATCTATTCGAAGTAAAAAATTGCAATGTATTTATTTTCAGTACTTTCAGAATTCAATGTGGTAGCTTTCAGAATTCTGTGTGGCGGCTTTCATAATGATGTGTAAGTACTATCTTTCAGCTTTACTCATAGAACTCAAGTTGTGATTACTGATTCAGAGTCTCACCTGTCATGGTTTTTTCCTTAGTTTGAAAGAAGCACCAGAAATTAAAAAAAATTCAAGAAATAGTAGAACTAAGTTGATGATGGTGTTTTTAGCCATGATGTTCATAAATTTGACCTAGCCATGATTTAGTGAAAGTTCTAACTTATAAATTCCAGTACTATTCTATCATCACATAAGCACTAAGTTGATGAAGGACTTTCTAGCCAACCTATAGAGATCTATAGCCTTGGCTAGAAACTCCTTCGAAGGACTTTGAATTCATCAACTTAGTGATTACTAAGTTGGCTAGAAACACTTTGTGGCAATTGTGGACACATGACAACATTGCATGGTCTGCATGTTGATTTCACAGACAATTAATAAGGAGCTTGAGGTCAGCCGAGCTACCACGGAACCAAAACACAAAGATGTCACCAGCTCTCATATCAAACTTGTTCACAACCTCCATCCACTTTGATGTTATCATGGCACCTCCACATTTCAGTTTTCCTCTAGTGTTTGACTTGGCCATCACCATTTTAACTTTTGCAACTTCCATATTGTTCCAAAATACTTGAATGTTTGCTGGTAGTTCAATATATGGAACAATATGCTCCATGGTGAAGCTCCTCGAAAAGTACTGCATATAGATTACACCAATATATAGATACAAATGTTTGTATCTAATAGTAGTAATGTAACATTTTGAAAAATTATTACTAGTTAAAAAGTTTTACCTTTTTTGCTTTGCCTTTCAAGGTGTTTGATTTATTTATGGTGCATACATAAAATGGTCTTTTTGGGAGGTTCTTATCAACTCCATACTTTAGTACATTAATTTCGGCATCATCCATCGCTACACGGTTGCCATAATGGCAGAAACATTCAAATTCTTTCTCGAACTTTATTCCGGGACCTGCATGTAACAAATACATACATAAGCAGCAATATTATAACTGCATTAATTTTTTTATTTTTACATTATATACCTCTTATATGCAGGTTTATGCAACTTAAGAGCGGCACGAACATGACGAGTGCGAGCATACTCCTCCACCTAACCAGAAAGTGCCATGTACACAAACTTTTTAGAATAAAGTAATCTATATTCTACCACCTCTTATTTTAGATACTTAAACACGGTTTGCATGTTCATAAACACGCGTGATATTCCAAAGCACCGAGTAGTGTCCATTAGATAATACTCCCTCTGTTTTAAAATATAAGATGTCTTAGTTTTGTAAAGAAAATGTATGTAGACTTATTTTAGTATGTAGGTTCACTCAAGTTTGAAGTGAATCTACACACTAAATTAAACCTAGACACATTTTGTTCACAAAACTAAAACATCTTATATTTTGAAACAGAGGAAGTACGATTTTCTTAATAGTACATATAGATCTGACACGACATGCTTTCAGTGCTAACATATAATAGAGTCTTATTGTACTAGTTCATATGTAGATCCGATCTACACAATTACGATCGTCATGCATTTTTAAAATTTGATCGTATTTCCTCTAGATCTGACGAAATTTCTGTACATCACTCGTTCTAGATTTTCATATAGGAGTTGGTGAAAACATACCTGATCCTTGAATCTCTGATCCATGAACCTGTGTCGTCGCAGGCGTTGAATACTGGAGGCAGTCCTCGATGAAAATTTTGAGGTTGTTATCGTGTGGAGGCGCTCGTGTGAGGAGGTATAGGAGGCGAGTCGTTGGTGGAGGCGACAGTGGAGTGACTAAATAGTAAATACCTAACGCGTCTACGCCGTCATAACCGCGCTCGTTTGCTGGGCGCGGTTGGGCCGGCCCAAATAAAAAAGCAGCTGCTGCAGCGATAACACGGGCACAGGAACAGGGGCTGGGCTGGGCTAAGTCTGCATATTTTAGAATGTGTAAAAAAATTTGAGGTTATTTCGTGAAGGAAAGAGGGTCAGGTGAGACAAAACAGGCTTTTTGTAGATTTGTCATTTTTTGGAAAAAGAGGTTCAAGTGAGACAAAACAGGCTTGTTTGTAAATCAACAACTATATGAAAAAGGAAAGAAGAGAAAAATAAGGCTACAATAGGGCAACGCAACCAGCCAGCCCAATTTGGCAACAAATCAAAGAACCCTCCCTCTCCCTCTTCCCCTCCCTCCTTTATTCCTTTGTCTACCTCTGCCAGGCTCACCTCATTCATTCCTTTTTGCCCAATTTGGTAGCAAATCTATACCAACATCTATTTCTCAATTCCTTAACTATTTCCCTTGAACCTTTCTGAAATAGTATATCCCGCCACACACCAGCATGTACAAAAACAAATGTAGATAGTAAGCATCTAGAATGTAGAAACATAACAAGCAACTAATTAAGCAAGGTTCAACACAAACTAATTAAGCATCTAAAGTGTAGAAACATAACAAGCAACTAAGTAAGCAAGGTTCAACACAAACTTGACAAGGCAGAGGTTCAACACAAACGCTGCTAAGCAGCCAACATAAACACAGTTCAAACAAAAGCATGCTGCTTAAACCAGCAGCAGCAGCACAGAAAAACAGGCACATCATTACATCACTGCCTCCTCGCCGCCTGATCCCGGTCCCGCTCCTCCCTGTCCCGCTTCCTCTACTTCCTGCTGCCCATACCCGGAACCTTCGATGGCTTGGGCTTGGGAGCATGCACACGACCGGCCTCGATAGCTCAGTTTAGTTTGTTCCTGAGGAAGATGCCATAGGCCATGTGATTGGCCGTGAAGCCGTGGACATTGACAGTTTCCCCAACTTTGACACGACCAGATCCACAGCCTTCAGCATGCTGCAGGATGCTTTGGAAGTCCATCTTTATGCTCCTTTTGCAGAAGGGGCAGCTGTTCATTGAATCAGTCCAGGGTTCACTCCAGAACCGGTCGAACTTCCCCGCATTAAGCTTTTTGAGAGTGGCCCTGGTCTTCCTTTGACACAAGTCGACATTGCTGTCAACATCATCAGTAGCCTGCTGAAATATACAAAATACACATGTGAAGCAAATATGTAGAAACTGCAACTAAAATTGAATGCTTAACAAAGGAAGAATAACAGTCTCCAGCTAGCAATAACAAAAAGTAATCAGGTGATCAAGCAGATAAACCACTTCCGTCGGTCAATAAGCTAGCATTAATCCATAGAAATGAAAACAACAATCCACAGATCCACAAATATTAATCGATTCTGTCCATAATCGAACCCTAGCTAGCAATATTCCACAGATCCACAAATATTAATCGATTCTGTCCATAATCGAAGCCTACCTAGCAATAATCCACAGATCCATTAATTACACATCAATCGTAACAGATAACAAACGAATCTGACACTAAGTGAAAACCCTAGGCCCCAGTATTAACAGATAACAAACGAATCTGACGCTAAGTGAAAACCTAGGCCCCAAGCAGATAATCCATTAATTGGAACTTACCTCCTCCTCGTCGTTGATGGTGTTCTTGTCAAAGGCCGGAGGCGGCATGATGAGCTCGACCTCCTCGTCGTCATCCTGCGGATGCATCCAAGATTGTACGCACAAGTACTGATCGGTGGGAGTCGATGAGGGACCGATCGGCCGGCCTTCAGCAATGGCCTCCGCTTCATCTTTCGCATTCGCTGCGGCTGTGATTAAAGCCCTTGCGGAATTTTGTGCCTCCTTCGCAGCTCTGGCCGCCTCCTCCGCGGCTAACGCCAACATCACGGCCTTCTCCTTCGCTGCGGCGACAATGTCGGATGGGTGCTCCATCGCTGGAATGGGAAGTGCAGCAGAAGCGGAAGAGGAGAGGGTTTTTTCCTGGTCGGCGGAGAGAGGAGTGGGGAAGGGTAGTGGGTAGGGGCCTAGGGGGAGTTGGGAAGAGGTGGCATTATGGAGTGAATGAGGGGAGGAGAGTGACAGAGGGATGGGCTGTATATGGTGAGACGCCGACGTTTCGTGCTCCCGCAGTTCACACGTGTATGGTTCAGCAGCATCGCATGCGCACCTGCTCGCACAGTGCACCGTGGACATGCGGTAGTACGGTACTACACAGTTCACACGCGCACGGTGCGCCTCGGACATGCCTATGGTACATGCACGGTTCTCACGCGCCCGGTGGCCCCATTCGCCAACAATCTCTCTCTCTTCTGTGTCAAAACAAATCTCTCTCTTTTTTTTACGAAACTCACTCTCTCTCTCTCTGCGGACCCTCGCCAGTGGCCCACCCACTCTTTTCCGATCGTGGCTACCTCCTTTTGCAACTATTTGAAGTTGATTTTGGAATACCTAATTTGAATTTTAATGCACGGTTGAGTGTGTGTAATATCTAAGTTTAAGTTTTTCTTACAACAAAAATGACACTTGTCCAACATGGCGGCGACAGTAGATAGAAACAACAGGAAAGTAGATAGTTTTCGGACTGCGCAAAAGGTGTCTCCCGTTGGAACTCATTGTTCAGATAGTTCAGTTTACAGTTGCAAAATAGAAACACATAGTTCAATTCAGCAGAGCAGCACCAAGGACAGTCTGCTACATTACAGTCGTAGCATGGCGAGGAGCTGCTGGTTTTCGTCCTCAATCTCTTCAAGTTGTAGGCGACGTACGAGCATGTCCCGCCTGATCTTGACCTGCTCACTGAGCGAAGCCTGGAGCTTCCGAAGCAGGTTCATGTTCTCGACACGGAGATTGACATTATCACCTTTTAGCCTCGCATTATCCTTCGAGAGCCCCTCATTGATGGATGTATTCAGTCGGTTCGAGGCTTAGATCTTCTTATGCTGTTTCTTCTAGGCAGCGTTGTCCCTTTTCAGCTCGTCGCGCTCCTTAGTAAGGGTATTCACAGCTAATTTGAGCTGTTCTAATTCCATCTCTCGTGTTTGCATTTTCTCCCTGTGGCTGCTTATTCGTGCAGTAAGCCAAGCATCCATATTATTGATGAGTTTTGGCTTCTATTCCTAGGACAAAGAATACGTGGTTTCAGTCCTATCACGGAACAGGAACAACAGTAACGTGTCATTATAGCACACGAGCTTTATGCAGAAATGGGCGGTGTGGAAAAGATCCAGGAGAAAAAACCCCAAATCCTAGTCGCAAAACCCCAGTGTATATTATTTACTTCGTTGTTCCAGGGATCTGGGGGGACATGTCTACCGGTGAACCGACGACTCTGAAGAAAGATAAGTAGGTGATGATTAAGGAGAAGAAGAATGCTGGATAACACTTTTAAGGAGAAGAAGTACATGACCTACCCGGAGGATCCCTCGCCTGCGGGCATGAGCATATGTTGTGACTCTTCAGTGTGTAAAGAGGCGTGGCGAGCTCTCTCTTTTCTCTCCTCGCACATTGTCGCCGCGGCACGCTTCCGAGAGGGATCCATGGCTGCACAGAGGGAGGGAGAAGGAGCGGGATGAGCAGGAGGAAGAAGAAAGGGAGGATGGCGCTAGTTACTAGTCGAGGTAGATAGTCAAAAAGGCTAGGCAGACCAGTCTTATTACCCCACCGTACTCTCCCCTACTGTGCGACCTGCCTTCTCAAAGAAGTTTTGTTCACACGTGGGAGGCAGAGAACTGCAACGATGCGACCGATTGGATGCTCCATTAAGTCGCTTGACAATTCACTTCGGCGCTGATAGAACGGTGCACGCGTCCCTGCACGCGTCATGATGACACAGTCCTGCGGGTGGTGTCAGTGCACCGCGTCGGAGGTGAGGGGGGTGCGCCTTCCCAATGTATCGCTATTTTTTTCATTCCCTTCTATATCGTGAGCCCCCGCTCTTATCCGCGCGTGCAACACAAACGACCCAACGGCAGGAACAGAAATGCGGCCCAGCAAACCACGTAGAGGTGTTTTTTTGCGTAGAGGTGTTGCCACGTCAGACAGCTGAGTTGGACGACGGGAATCCACGTCGCGTCGCAGAATACGTGCGTACTAATCCGCTTCGGGCCTGTACGGGCTTTGGCAGGCTCTACGCACGCGATCTAACCTTTCTGTATGCCAATCCTACCCCAGGCGCGAAGGGGTATCCGCCCATCTCAGCCCTCGATCGCGCCTGAACTTTTTTTCATTTCCTTCAGGGGCCTATTGAATCAGAAGTCAAGTTTTTTTGATTCAAGCATCCATTCTAACTAGGGTCTCCTATGGTCAGGATGGCTCTGATACCAACTTGTCAACACCCGGATTTTTAATCCCAGATGCCTGTTATGCCATATATCGCAATCCCAGGATTACCATTTTTGCGAGACATAACAGATTGGATATCATAGTACATCATCCATTACAAACCATAATAATGTCTTACAAATAAAGGATCTCATGATCCAGTCTTAATACAATCAACGCAGTGGAATAATATAATAACGGTAGCGTGGGCGAAGCTCCATCTTCATGGTCACAAGCAATGCTGATGATGTGAGATGATCCTAGTTGTCATATACTTCCTGTTGTCCATCATCCTGATATTCCTCCTCATAGTCTGGCCACGGGAATAGCCAGGGACAAAGCCATGAGTACTCTTTAAGTACTCGCAAACTATCACTAACAAGTAAAGAGGTTTCAAGTAGGAATACTAAGCTCTAGGTTGTTTTGCAAAAAACCAGATTTATCTCTAACTGAGTTTAGAAGCAAAGAAAACTAGTTTAAGGTTTTATAACACCTAAGTGGGAACTTAAGTTTCATATCACAACCCTGTTGTGGTCAAGTCAAGTCATGATTCATTTCACAAGTCATTTTAAAAACATCTGACGACGGAACAGTATGGACACTCTAACTGTCCATAACCACGGACGCGGCTATTCGAATAGTTTGACACTCTGTAGAGGTGGTACACTTTCACCACAATATTCGATACATCCGTCAGGAATAATCCTGAATCACCATACTCACTATGCGGATAATCAATCCTAACATTTCAATTACACACACTAGTATAGTGTAACATCCTAGGATTAGCACCTGGAAATAGAGAGAACACATGTGTGTGCATTGCATTCATGCATAAGAAAATTCGGGAAATTTTCGAGCAAATTTAAAAGAGCTATAGAGGGATCGGGATCTCTATTGTACTAAAGGAAACTTCGGAGCAAGTGCGATAGGTTTCGACATGACCTTTGTAGAATTCTTTGTTTTGGGGAAATTTTGTTCAAACATGTATTTGAATTTCAAATATGAAATTCAAATGAATTTATAAAATTCACAAATAGGAATTGGAAATATTTAATAACTTGAAATAAAATGATTACATAAATAATCTAAAAAGGATTCTTTATTAATATAAATATATATACATATAGTATTACTTTGACCCTTTACAATAGATAAATAAAAGTAAAGTATCAAGAAACAAATAAGTAGAAAAAAAGAATTACATTATTGAAAGAAATAAAAGAATTATTTATTACAACAAAATATATATGACATTGTCTTTACAAAATAATTGTAAAAGAAAAATGAAATAAGTAAACTTTATTGAATAAATTACAATAGTACAATGTTTTTTACAATATTCAAACAGAATATAAATCACATATATTTGATACTAATAAATTCCTAAGCTACTGTTCTCTTATCCCTTCATCAGCTGGCATTTCCTTTATTCTCTTCATTTCCTATAAACACAACAAAAAGAAAAAGAAAACAAAACAAAAATAAAATAAAAGAATGATTAATTGGTTAGTGTTTTGCTCTCAGGTTTGACATAGAAATGCTATGTTCAATTCATCATTGAGCTAATCTATAAGGGGCAAGTTTCACCAAATTGAGCATCTATTCTTACAACATCATAGGCTTGGGAAGGGGCAAGTTTCACCATGACAATTAAAGTAATAATATAAAAGATTCCACAAATATCAAGTTTTCACTTGATCTCATCCACACCAGTAGGTCCCACTTGCATGCAGCTTGCACATCAACATACAGGTATCTGCTGTCAACATAGGAGCACACCAGGGGAGGATAAGAAGGAACCAGCCATGGCAGTCACTACTGCTAGCTACTCCTTCCACCCCAGCTCATTTATTAGCACTAGAACTCCTAAGCCCACACATAAACAATCACAAGATCACCAATCTAGACCAGCACCATCAACCAACTCTGGTTTCTCCTTGGAGCCATCCAGGAGCTAGGAGGAGAGGAATTCATAGGAAAGGCAACACACCAGGAGGAACTGGTTCGCAGCTCACTACATAGCACAAGCAAGGTTATCAAGATCCACATCAGGAGGAGCAGGCAACAACTACATCACAAGGACAAAGCAGGCTAACTGATCAAGTGCTAGTACTCACATAAAAACCTCAAGTTCAGCATCAGGTTATTAACCAACCCCAAGATCATCATATAGTATTTGTTTATATTTGCATATGCAATTCCAAAGTAAAACAGGAGATTGGTGAAAGTATTTCTCTCAGATCCACATAGAAATGCTATGTTGAGTCATCATAGAGAATCTGGTAGCCACATTTTAGTATCTATTGTTATAGATAATTTAGCCTCAGTCTTAGCATCCTTGGTAGCCAATTAGAGTTCTCCACAAAGTAAATCCCAATAGACAATTACCAAAAAATAGCTATCACTGTGTACACTCCAGAGGGAGGCATCACAGTGGCATCTATGTCAGCAGCAGCCATAGAGACTGGATGAACTAAAGATCATCAAACCATAGGCAAGGGACCATTTATTTTTTAGTTGAGGTATAAGATTGATTCAAACACAGATCATGTAGATGATCTTTGGTACTGTGCATCCTCAAAGGAGGTACCACAACAACAAGATCATCTATAAATACCACACATAAACAACACCTCAGAGAATAAGTCTCACAATATACTAATAAAATCATTTTCTAGAGTAAACCACTAGAAATCATTCCAAGTCAAACTCACTGCCATGTGTCCAGTACACATTTGTCAAAATGTTCCATCTGCAACAACAATACCACATCCTGGTAATTATTAACTGGACAACATCCCAACCAATGTCAATCCACAAACAAGGATCAAGAAACAGTTAAACCATATACATGTTTCTATTCATTTATTCACTTGTACATAAAGAAAACAATATGAATTCTTTAAATTGAAAGAATGAAAAAGAGCACAACTATTCTTTCTAAGAATGCCTGACTGATAAACAAGAACAAGGTAAAAATAAGATCTTTACTATAGTTTATTTCATTATCCATAAAAAATCATTTATAGTGATTGCTTATATGTTCAGCTTGCTAAGATGAATTTTACTCACAGATGTGCCTCACATACACATTTTATTACATCAGGCAAAGCATCAAGAACATCCAATAATTCGAACAGGAAATAAATCATATCAACTAATAGGTGTAGGATCTATTTATATTATCATGCATAAGTATGTACCAGACAGTCAAAATCAATCCCATCATATTCTACATCCCACAAACACATTGCAATGCTTGTTATCTATACTATACAACACACCTACATATCAATTGAGATATAACATGTGGATGCATAAAGCCCAAGTTGATTAGGTACCAGATTTTGTACATGAGATCTGGGAATTATTATGCCAGGTTGATTAACCCAGAAAAGCATCTCCTATATTTCAAAGCACATTCTCATGTGTACATGCTAATTATAAAGAACAAAATCACCTAATCCTTTCCTTGATCACACCAGAACTAAAGCATAATACCAGAAACCTATTTAGTCATTTAATCATCTGTCTATGACTATTAGAATGGTAGAACATGACTTATCCATCCACACCTAACTACACAGCCAGTAGACCAACTAGATTAAACAATTGGTGCATACGCTCATAACCTGAATCAACACGAAATCGTCACTACAAGTCCACAAATAGATTTATCAAAACCTACACCTAAATCCATAGGTATCCCAAATCCACATCAGAGGAGTCCATCGGCTCAAAGGCCGGTCACACAGGGATTACCTAAACTAGAGTGGAGGAAGAGGTGGCAGGAGCACATCAGGTTCGGCGTCGGGGTTGCGCAGCTACATCACCATCCCATCGGTGCCAGAACCGAGACAGCCAATTCCCAGCACACCATCAGTACAACAGCATTCCGGGCAAAGGGGCACCGACGCATCTAACCCAAGCAAGGTAGATAGTTAGGGTTCGCCTTGGGTGCGCGAAGAGGATGCAGGTGCAGGCTACGACGGTGAGGAAAAGAGGGAGGAGGTCGAGGCAGAGCTGGAACAGCGAGTGCTGGCGCTGGACTTAGACGGCGACTGGTCGGAGTGGAGGCAGGCGGCGGCGTACACGCCAAGAGGGGAACAAGGAGAAGGGGTTTGTGTGCGTGCGTGGATGGTATGGAGAGCGGTGTGTCGATGTGTAGTGCCAGGCCTAGTCTAGCTGGGCCAGGCCAGCCCATGTACCCAAACAAATGGCCCAAGTTGATTAGGATAAGAAATGAAATAAAAATAAAACAAATGAATTACCAAAATAACCTCTAAACATTTTTTTCTATAGAAAATTATAGAAAAATCATAAAAATACATTTAATATGTTAAAATCATCATAAAAATAAGATCTATCTAATAAAAATAATTTTACTTATTTAAAATAAATATAAATCACATAAATATTAACATCATTAAATCCTGAGTAAAATTTCATAAAATAAGAAAAACTCCTAAAAATAAATAAAAATCATTTTTGTGTTAAAAATAACTCTACTATTTTATAAAAATACTAACTTAGAGTTTTACAAATAAAATATAAAGAAAAAATTTATAGACACTTAATTCTTTGAAGAATTTTATAAAAATAAAGGTAATACCTAAAAATAAATAAAATTCATTTTTAAGATCTTGAATAAATATATTTTACTAGAAAAATACTATATATATTATTCAAAAACATTTAAATAACCTTAGATAATAAAACTCATTTACTTATTTTACTAGAATAAAATAACCACTTTGTTAATTCTCCAAATTTATTTACTAAGAAGAAATAATCACATTTCTTAGTAAAAACACTAAATACTTTAAATTTAATTATTAAGTATAATTCCATAATCATAATTCATAATAAAACTTTAGTATAACAATTAACTTTTTAATACTCTTATTAAATCTTAAATTCAAATAAAACTCCTTTTAAATAATTATTATATATCACTCATGTATAAGATGGTGAATAATCTTCATCTTTTAACCACTCTTAAAATGACTCTAAACTCTAATAAATTCATAAGATCATCTAATTATGCTCCCATTAATAAGCTGCATGTTATTAAATTCATCTTTCACTTACATTAAAAGGGATCATCCTTAATCATATTTGTCAAAACCCTAAAACATCATAGAACGCTACGTGAATAAACTCACTATATCTTAAAATAGATGGGATGAATAAACTCTCAAAGTAACTTGGGCTGCTGCAGACGTAGATGCCGGAGGCGGCAAGTTTGCGGTGTTGTTATTGCTCGGGCTGGTGCCCCTGCGGCTGTTGCACTGGGTTAGGCGAAGGAGGCATGAACTTTGCGCGATCATCGTCAGCAGCAATAAGTGGCCCCTTCCCCTTCTCCAGCGCTGTAGGCGGAGCTCGTCCGGGTTGGTCTTCATCCATCACCGTCCCAATGGTGACGAACACCTCTCGAGACGTGACAGCATTGTTGGCTTGCTCATCGCGCGTGTACTCTTCCTCCATCTCCTGCATGGCGGAGTCTAGTTCCTCTGCACTAAAATCTATCTCCTCTGAATCTGCACTGAATTCAGCATAAAGCATGTCAATAACAAAGTCGGAGGGTGCCAGGACTTCCTCGATGACAGGCGGTGGAGGTGCAATAGCAGCGACGATGACTGGAGGTGGCGGCGCGGCTGCGACGATGGCGGCCGGAGGCGGTGGTGGCGGTGGTTAAATCGGAGGGGCTCCGTCAATGAGCGCAAGCGCTGTCTGAGCTGCCGCTTCGGCCTCCGCGTAGTTGTTGACGGTGTTCACCATGCCTTCGAAGGTAAGGCGGCTTGACGCTTGCTGCCGTCTTAGAGAATGTCGGAGAAGCGTGCCATGGTCCAGTCCTTCCACAAAGTGATACATAGCATCATCATTGGGGTAGTGGGCCAGATGGGCTCGTACGCGGAGCCACCTGGCCAGGTAATCACGGGGGTTTTCGCCTTCTCTCTGAGCGCAACGCGCCAGATCGAAGATGATAACCACGCCGACGAACTTGGATCTCTCCTGTCCAGACGCACAGGCGAAGCCGGCGGACTTGCAGCGATCTTCCACCTTTATATCCTGCACAGGGGCGGTTTGGGTGGGCCTTGAATTTTTCCGATCTTTGCCGGCAAACTCCGAAGTGAGATCAGACATCGATCCTTCCGCGAACGTATCCTTCCCGTAGGAGGTCCGTGCGGGCCTTGATGCTCCTCCGACTCCCAGGGAACTAGTGCCCGAGTCGGTTTCGCCAATGAAGAGGTGGATGTCTCCGATAGGAACGATCGAACACCGAGTAGGGTTCGTCTTCACCGGGATCCAGAACTCACCGGGAGGGACGATCGGAACATTGCCGGAGAAGAGAACGCGACTAATGGCTACGGTTTTGCCGATTCCCGCGAAGATCTTGGTCCTCGCCCACTGAAGAGCCTGAAGCGCCTCTTGCCCCATGATGGGCGCCAACTTTCGTGGTATTGCCGACGATTATGCCATGGAGGGGTCCTCACAGTGCATGTTTAGAGACGTGGGGGAAGGCGGACGGTTGACGGGTACGAGGTAACACAGCTTACCCAGGTTCAGATCCCACGACGGTGGCAGAATCCTACTCCTGCTATAAATCACTATAAGGGAAATACGCCGAGTTACAGAGATAGGTTCGCTGTGCGAGGTGACTAGAGAGTCTACTTATCGTGCCCTAAAGGCTCCCATAGGCCCGACTTATATAGTCGCCAGGTCCTAGGGTTACAGGGAAAAGTCCTAGCCGTACAGGTTATAGAGTCCTACACCGTCTATTACTAGTCTTGTGTATCTTGCACTCCAAGGCTCCGGGTAAGTCGGTGACTTCAACCGTAGACTTCCTTTATCCGGCATTGGCCTCCCTTCTGGATCCATCTAACTGGGCTGCCCAGCAGGCCATGGGCCATGCTACCAACTATGGGCGACCCGGGTTATCCGGATAGGAGACATGCTATGAGGATACCCATATAGCATATCCCCAACACCCTCTCTAGCTCTCACTACACTCTCAGTAGATCATCTAACTTGTTTAAGCATCCCTATCTCACTGTGAACTCGACCATGCCATCAATGGTGACCATGGCTGAGCACACTTGCCACCCTCAATGTCGACAGCAAGCTACAAGCCTAACTAGCCTCGCCGACCGTGTCTAGCTAGCAAGCCACCGTCCACCGCCACCCCCTGTTCAGCACCCGAGCCCTGCCAGCCACTGGACCACCCAGAATGCTCGTGGTCATTTTCTCTATGACCATGCGGAGAGCACGCCAGAGCGCCCCGCTCGACACGCTCGCCCAGACCGCGTCCCGCCTTCGCCGCCCGCGTACGTGATCACCACCGCCCCATGAACATCCCAGACAACCCCGTTCGCTACCGCACGACCCGTAGCCCCTGTGCGCCATTAAAACTTCCATCCGTGCCGCCCAGAGCGACGACGTGTTCCGATCGAACCGCACCACCCCACACCTCGCCATGAAGACGTTGAGCTTCGCCAAGAGGTAGCGCATCGTCCCCTACCTTCGGCCATGCCGTTAGCTCACTGTGAGGCCAACCCCGACGAGCTCAGCCCGCCCCCTTCAGTTCCCTCGCCGCACTATAAATAGAGGCCTTCCCCGTTCGAATTCAGCACACCATTCCACTTCCCTCTCTCTCAGAACCACCCCACCTCTTCCCCAGAGCAAGGCAAGCACCAGGTTGCCGGAATTTCATCGGAGCTTGCCATTGCTGCAGGAGAAGGGCGCCGTTGATTGGAGCCACCCCAGGAGGAGCCACTAGTACCAAGAGGATCGCTGTCATCAAATTTGTCGTTTGCCCCCATCGCTGACCCTCGCCTGAGCCCCGGTGAGCCGCCACTGACTCCCACTGGCCGTGCTAGGGTTCGTTCTCATCGAGTTCTGTTCAGACGTGGACGATGAACCTCCGCCGTAGATCTTACATATAATCCTATGACCCTAATCGCCCCATACCCCTTCGCTAATCTCTGTCGCACTGACGAGTGGGGCAGCCACTTAACCAGCCTGCGCACGCTGTGCACAGTGGTCCGGCCCAGTTAACGTTCCAGCGTGACCCAGTAGTTTGAATTTAAGTTTATCAATTTAGTTTCAAACCTAGTTCTGTCTATAGATTCAAATATCAATCCAGAGAGTTTCACTGAACCAAATTGCATGAAACCAATTTTGTTAGAAAGGTATTGAAATTATTAATCCAAGCCCATTGGATTCAAACCAGTTGGAATTATAGATCACCTAGAGTAAAAATAAAAAGGCAGATACTTTTCTGCATTCAAACATTTTTCAAAATTCAACCATAAATGCTTTTGAGTAGATTCAAACTCTCAAAAACCACATTTGATAAGACCTTCCTGAATATATAAAAATATCTAGGTTTACTTATAGAAATAATGGACAAGTAATAAAAGAATACCCCATAGGCATTTCTAGTCACTTTAATTAATTAAAATAAAAAGGTTAAACCTTATTAAATTGTGACACCACTTTAAATCACATTCCAAAGTACTGAAATATGTGGTGATGACATGTGTCAACATGATCCCATGTTTTAGTTGGATAATATTAAATCTTAAGTATTTTTTCAATGAGTATAAATTACTTTTCTAGAAATAAAATAAATAAAACTATTGCCTTAATTCTTGTGATGATTGTGATGATGCTAGAAAATCTATTGAAAACCTTGGTGTGACAAATAGAACTAGTTAAGTATTGTTTGGTGATTGTGTACCTCATATTTATTTATAGACGCTAGTACCAACCAAGGATACGAAGAGGAAGGAGACTACTATGAGGAAGAAGCCGAGGAAAACTTCAACCACTGCTCTACACAAGGCAAGCCTCAATATACAAGTTAACTTAGCAAGCTACTAACTAAGCAAGCTTCGCAAAACAAGTTAACCTTGCAAGTTAACCCTTGCATGATAGCTATGCAAACTAGATGCCTTAGGCATATGTGATTATACAGCCTTATTATACCAAATCCCAGTTTTCCGTGCAAGCTTTACTCTTTTATTTCTTTATCAAAGCTCTTTCTTACTTTTACTTAGTGACTTGTGAAGTTCTGGTAAGATATTAGAGGTAGCATAAAGCGCATAAAACTTGGCCTAAGTTAGATAGATCTTGATGTCATCCTGAGGTATCAGATTGAACTTAGATAAGCCACACTTGATTATCACCCCTCATTAGTGTTTACCCCCACATGTAGATGCTAGTGCTAAGCATAAAACTTGATCTATTTAGATGGGAATACTTGGTGAAAATGATTATGGAAGCCTTAAAATGATGAGTCATTCTAATGAAATGTTTTGAAATGTGTTCTTGAACACCAGATCATTTTGATGATGAAAATGTTGAGGCATGAGCCTTAGCCCTTTACAAAACTAATGGTTGTCTGGATGCGATATCATTCCAATTTTACCTTACAACCACAATACCCGAATACAAGGTTAGGATTGATTATCCGCATACTGAGTATGGTGAATTCAGGATTGTTCCTGACGGATGTATTGAATGTTGTGGTGAAAGTGTACCACCTCTGCAGAGTGTCAAACTATTCGAATAGCCGCGTCCATCGTCAGATGTTTTCAAAATGACTTGTGAAATGAATCATGACTTTGACTGGAACACAACAGGGTTGTGATTTGAAAACTAAAGTTCCCACTTAGGTGTTTTAAAACCTTAAATTAGTTTTATTTGCTTCTAAACTCAGTTAGAGATAAATCTAGCTTTTTGCAAAACAACCTAGAGCTTATTATTCCTACTCAAACCCCTTTACCTGTTAGTGATAGTTTGCGAGTACTTAAAGAGTACTCATGGCTTTGTCCCTGGCTATTCCCGTGGCCAGACTATGAAGAGGACTATCAGGAGGATGGACTTCAGGAAGGTTACGACAACTAGGATCATGAGATCCTTTATTTGTTGTAAGACCTTATGTATGGTTTGTAATTGATGATTTACTGTGATATCCAATCTGTTATGTCTCGCAAAAATGGTAATCCTGGGATTGCGATGTATGGCATAACAGGCATCTGGGATTAAAAAACCGGGTGTTGACAAGTTGGTATCAGAGCCATCTTGACCATAGGATACCCTAGTTTAGAATGGACGTTTGACTCAAAAACTTAGTTTCCAAAACAAAGGAAGTGTGTATTTATGAAACCTTATTCTCATTCTTATCACTTAGATTCTTTCATCCAAATTCATGTTCCTCAAAAATTCTTGCAAACTTACATAAAATTTGACACACTTGATCACTCTACTAACTTACTCATCCTACATTCTTATAGATAGACATGAATTATAGCAAGTTATATCAGTTGGGAAATGGAGGAGATCTCATCTTTGAGCGTGACTTGGACCAGCTCTCGTAATTTCTGGAGCGCCCGCATCCCGAGTTCTTCGGAGCTCAACTCAACGATCGGGAAGGAGGAGAATTGCAATGGCTGATTGTTGCAAGTCTTAGAGGGAAGATTGAAGCCCCCACCTCAGAGGGAGTCCAGTTCACCTTAAGGGAGAACGACTGGCTGGATGGACTTGCCAGGGCCATGCCGGAAGCTCTTGCCTGTCTGTGTGGGCAGAGTATCAATCAGATCAAGGGCACACACTTTGAGGTCTATCCAAGGCGTGATGCGATGGGAGAGCCACTGGAAGTGCCACGTGACCTAGATCTGAAGCATCAAGTGTACCACCTCAACTTCATGATGTATGACCGGCAGAAGGAGTTAGACAATGCCCGTTCCTAAGACAACCACAACTAAGCCATCTCAGTCAAGAAGGACCAGACCATCGCATGTTCGTGAAGGATCGCAAGTCTCGTCATCGTCAGCTTGACAAGAAGGAGAGCATCATTGCTCGCCTCCGCCACAGGATCAAAGACTTGGAGGAGACCATCCACGAGAGGGACATGCCGCTTAAGGATAGGGAGAATGCAGGGGAGGTTATCCGTCGAGACCCCTATTCCTATCTCAGTGATGATGACGACTTTCTGGAGGATCAAGCCATGGACTTCTTAACCGATGAGGATGACTTTGCTTTCATTGATGATGATGATGAGGATGATGAAGCCACCGACTCCAAGGAGTATTAGCACTTGAGCACTAGCGTTAGTGAAGTTGTATCTGGTCCCACTGTATCGTAGTTTCACAAGAATGGTTCTTAAAACCATCTGTTTTCTTGGTTTTGGTGTGTGTTTGTATCATGTGCTATGAATGAATGAAAAGCAAGTTGCTAGAAAAATCTGAGTCAAACTTCAAAAAAAACTTTTCAAAAACAACAAAACCCCTAAACCTTAGAAATTTCTCTCTTTTCTCATGATCTATCTCAATCTTCAGATGCCTCACGGAAGCACTTCATCCCCAGACCTAATGATGCAAATCTTGCAAATATTGGTTTCTAACCATGAAGCTGAAAGAGCCGAACGTCAAGCCAACTTAGCCACCCTTCAACACATAGCTCAGATGGCCAACAACAACCAAGGCCATGGAAACCAGGACAACCATGGATCCAAGCTCAAGAACTTTCAGAACACCAATCCACCTATCTTTACTAAGTCTGAAGAGCCCCTAGATGCAGATGATTGGCTGCAGACCATGGAGAATAACTTAGAAGTTTAAAGAGTGGAAGCCAATGAGAAAGTCCTGTTTGCCACCAACTATCTGGCAGGAGATGCAAGAGCTTGGTGGAACAGCATTCGCGCCATGACTGGAGGACAAATGATGACTTAGGGTGTATTCAAACTCAAGTTTAGCATAACCCATGTGCCACCGAGTTTAATCAAGAGGATGAGAGATCAATTCAGAGAATTGAAGCAAGGGAGGATGACAGTAGTTGAGTACCGTGACAAATCTCTGTCCTTAGCTAGGTATGCACCTGATGAGATTGACACCGAAGCCAAGAAGAAGGAGAGATTCTTGAATGATCTGCATGATGAGATGCAGACAATGTTAGCCAATATTCCGTTTGCTGACATTGAAGCCTTATTGGATTCTGCCATTCATATGGAAGGAAAAATCAACCAAGCCAATGAGAACAACAAGCATCGAATGATGCATCAACCAGGAACCCGCCATACCCCAAGGTATCGCCCCAACCCATCTACAGGATTTTCCCCAAGAAACAATAGACCCTCGATGAACCGTCCTACCTATCCCAACCGTGGAAACCCAAGGCCCGGAGGAAACCACAACAACAACCCTAGCAAATCCAATAATTTCAACTATGCACCACCCAAGTTCAACAACAACAATGTCGCCAACAACACCAATACTGCCCCCAAGAACTAGAAGCAATGTTGTGCCTGTTGCAGGAAAGGACAAGTCTTGGGTGACTTGTTATGAATGTGGAACCAAGGGTCACTACTCCAATGAGTGTCCCAAGAAGATTGCAGCAGCCCCCAATGCGAATGCCCCAGCTCAGCAGCAGTGACATTTTCAGCCTGGCAGAAGATTTGCCCCAGGGAATTCGCTCAACCGCATCGGCCGTCTGTTTCTCATGAATGCCGAAGAAGCGCCAGATGTCGTGATTGGTATGTTTTCTATTAACTCAGTACTTGCAAGAGTGTTGTTTGATTCTAGAGCATCGCACTCATTTGTTACCGAAGACTTTGGATGCACTAGTAAGATTCAACCAACAAAATTGAAGCATGTTATGATAATTCAAATACCTGGTTCAACCACCAAAGCTAGACAAATTTGCAAGGTCGTACCTATCTGAATCCATGGCACAGATTTTTATGCTAATCTAATAGTACTTGGAACTAAAGGTTTGGAAGTAGTACTAGGAATGGATTGGATGTCGAAACATAATGGATTAATCGACTGTGCCAAGAAATCCATAACCATGACCAGTACAGCCGGACTATCAGTAGAACATGTATCTGAAACCATGCCTCGTCAATTCAAGTGCAACAAAAGTCTGGCCCAACCAACCATTGACCAAGTCAGAGTAGTCTATGAATACCCCGACGTATTTCCAGATGTTTTGCCCGGTATGCCCCCAGATCGGGATATTGAGTTTATCATTGAACTAATCCCTGGAACCGGACCCATAGCCCAGAGACCATATAGTATGAACCCATCTGAATTAGTGGAGCGGAAGAAGCAACTGGATGCTATGTTAGAGATAGGATTGATCCAACCAAGTGCTTTGCCATGGAGATCACCTGTCTTGTTTGTGGACTAGAAAGATGGAGGTAACCGTTTGTGTACGGATTATCAGAAGTTGAATGATGTCACCATCAAGAACAAGTACCCAGTGCCAAAGATAGAAGACCTGTTTGACCAATTGACCGGTGCCAAAGTGTTTTCTAAGATTGATCTTAGAACTGGTTATCATCAGCTCAAGATTTGCGCAGAGGAGATTCCAAATACTGCCTTTACCACCAGATATGGATTGTATGAGTACACTGTCATGTCTTTTGGATTAACCAATGCCTCCGCTTATTTCATGAACCTCATGAATAAGGTTTTTATGGACTTCGTGGATAAGTTTGTCGTTTTTTCATTGATGACATTCTGATCTATTCCAAATCAGAAGAAGAACATGAGCTACACCTAAGGACCATTCTTGGAACCCTTTGGGAGCATCAGTTGTATGCCAAGTTTGGCAAGTATGAATTCTGGTTCCAGGAAGTAGGATTCCTCGGACATATTGTGTCGGACGGAGGAATTGCCGTTGACCCTGCAAAGGTTAAGGATGTTGAAGAATGACAAGCCCTAACCACTCAAACCCAAGTTCGTGCATTTCTCGGATTAGCGGGATATTACCGCAAGTTTGTAGAAGGGTTCTCGAGCATCGCAAGACCCATTACACAATTGTTGAAGAAAGATAAGATGTTTGAATGGACAGACAAATGTGAAGCGAGTTTTCAAGAACTCAAGAAGAGATTGATCTCAGCCCCAATCTTGATCATGCCAGATATTACGAAGCCTTTTGATGTGTATTGTGACGCATCCAAGATCGGTATCGGATGTGTGCTATTGGAAGAGGGAAAAGTCATATCTTATTTATACCAACAACTGAAGCAACATGACCGGAATTATCCTACCCATGACGTTGAACTAGCAGCTGTAGTTTTAGCCTTGAAGACATGGCGGCATTACTTTATGGGAAACCGTTGTGAGATTTATTGGGATCACAAGAGCCTGAAGTATATATTCACTCAGAAGGAGCTGAATATGGGGCAAAGGAGATGTATAGAGTTAATGAGGGACTATGATCTGGACATCCACTATCACCCCGGTAAAGCCAATGTCATAGAAGATACCCTAAGAAGATTGGCATGCCACTTGAACTCTATGATTCTGAAGGAGCAACCAAGTTTGCACAAGGAGTTGGAAGATTTTAGAATGGAATTAGTAAGTGAAGGATTTTTGGATAGCATAGAACTTCAACCCACTTTGATCAGTCAGATCAAGGAGGCGTAGAAAGGAAATGCTAGTATCGACGGAATCAAACGTCGCATCGGTACAGGCAAAGTACCCGGATTCACAGAAGATGAAGAAGGAGTTTTGTGGTTCAAAGGGCGTATCTGTGTGCCAGCAGACTCAGAATTGAAGAAAGCTATTTTGAAATAAGCCCATGATACTCTTTATTCTATCCACCCCGGAGGAACGAACATGTATGAGGATTTGAAGGAGCAATTTTGGTGGCATAAGATGAAGAGAGAAATCGGAAGATACATAGCCAAGTGTGATATTTGTCAAAGAGTCAAGGCGGGACATCAGAGACCCGCATGACTTTTGCAACCATTGCAGATTCCGGAATGGAAATGGGATTCAGTAGGATTGGATTTTATCACCGGTTTGCCTACATCTAGTAGGGGAAATGACTCTATATGGGTCATAGTTGATACACTGTCCAAGGTAGCCCATTTCTTACTAATCAAGACCCCTTACCAGAGTTCGAAACTAGCAGAGTTGTACATTGCTAGAATCGTCCGTTTGCATGGATTCCCCAAGAACATTGTATCGGATCGAGAAACTCAGTTTACCTCGAGATTTTGGAAGCAAGTCCAAGAAGGATTAGGAACCCGACTGGATTTTAGCACAGCTTATCACCCTTAGACCGATTGACAAACAGAGCGAGTAAATCAAATACTCGAAGATATGTTGAGAGCATGTGTGTTAGAATATGGATCGAAATGGGAAGACTGCCTGTCGTTCATAGAATTTTCATACAACAACAGTTATCAAGCTAGTTTGCAAATGGCCCCCTTTGAATTCATGTATGGAAGGAAGTGTCGTACCCCGTTGAATTGGTCGGAAGTAGGAGAGAGTCATATTTTCGGACCCAACATCCTACGAGAAGCAGAAGAAAAAGTTCACAAGATTCATGAGCACCTCAAGACCTCCCAATCCAGATAGAAGAGTTATGCCGCAATATACGTTGAGACCTCGACTTCAATATCGGAGATTTTGTTTATCTCAAAGTGTCACCTTTGAAAGGAATGCAATGTTTCCATCTCAAAGGAAAGTTAGCCCCCAGATATATCGGACCCTTCAAGATTTTGAATCATCGAGGAGAAGTATCGTATCAACTAGAACTGCCAGAGGAGATGTCAGTCGTGCATAATGTGTTCCACATCTCGTTACTTCGCAAATGCCTAGAAGTCTCGGAGAAGACCGAAGTTTTCAAGAACATTGATCACCGAACCATAGAGATCAACGATGACCCGACGTATCCCGAAGTACCCATCTGTATTTTAGAGGAAGCTTTCAGAACCAACAGGACCCAGAGTATCAAGTTTCTCAAGATCTAGTGGAGTAACCACACCTAAGAAGAAGCTACTTGGGAGCAAGAAGACTATATTAGGACGGAGTTTCCCGATCTCTTTAAATCCTTGTTTTCTTTTTCTCAAATATCGGGACGAGATTTAGTTTAAGGATGGAAGGTTTGTAACATCCCAAAAATATTAAACAAGACTATCAATTCCAATCACCCAAATTAGGGTTAACAAAAACTTTTGTTAATTAAAATCATATGAATGCATGTGTGTATGTGATGAATGTATGAATGCATGAGTGGACTTGTGTGATTGTTGTGAATAACAAGGATTGGTTTAAGGATGAAAACAACATCATCTAAATCAATTCCAAGCAGAAACAAATCAAGAGAAATTCAAAAACAAACAAAACAAGCAAATGGCCTTTTTTGCCAATCTTGCTCACTAGACCACTTTGAGTGTTTCTAGTCCAAGATTTCAAAGAGAAACAATTCCATTTCTTTTCACCCCTTTCTAGACCAAGTGAAAGTCAAACAAACCCCACCTTGCAAACCCACAGAAACATTTGGAAACCCTATTCAAATGACAATTCAAAATTGGATCTATATCATATGGGAAGATCACCATTTATCAAAACCCAACCAAACCAGTGCACCTTGAAAAATACAAGCAACTAGAGACTACCTAGTATGTGACTAGTACACCCACCAAGTTTCATCCAAAAATTCAAATTCAAATATCTTGTGGCCATTTCATCAAACACCTTCTGAACACAAATCAAATTAAACAAGAAACACTATAGTGAGCAGTGTTTGTGCCAAACTTGTTCCCTCTCTAGCTCTCACTACACTCTTAGTAGATCATCTAACTTGTTTAAGCAGCCCTAGGTCACTGTGAACTCGACCATCCCATCAATGGTGACCATTGGCCGAGCATAGTTGCCACCCTCAATGTCGACAGCAAGCTACAAGCCTAACTATCCCCGCCGACCGTGTCTAGCCAACAAGCCACCGTCCACCGCCAACCCCTGTCCAGCGCCCGATCCCTGCCAGCCACTGGACCACCCAAAATGCTCACGACCATCTTCTCTGCGACCATGCCGAGAAAACGCCAGAGCGCCGCACTCGACACGCTGGCACAGACCGTGCCCCGCCTTCGCCCTCCGTGTATGTGATCACCACTGCCCCAGGAACCTCCCAGACAACCATGTTTGTCACAACGCGACCTGTAGCCCCTGTGTGCCATTAAAACTTCCGTCGGTGCCGCCTAGAGCGACGATGTGTTCCGATCGAACCGCACCGCCCCACTCCTTGCCATGAAGACGTTGAGATTCACCACGAGGTAGCGCACCATCCCCTACCTTCGTCCATGCCATTAGCTCACTATGAGGCCGACCCCGACGAGCTCAGCCTGCCCCCTTCAGTTCCCTCGTCACACTATAAATAGAGGTCTTCCCTGTTTGAATTCATCACACCATTCTACTCCCCTCTCTCTCAGAACCACCCCGCCTCTTCCCCGGAGCAAGGCGAGCACCAGGTTGCCAGAATTTCGCCGGAGCTTGCCGCTGCTGGAGGAAAAGGGTGTCGTTGGTTGGATCCACCCCAGGAGGAGCCACCAGTACCTGGAGGATCGTCGTCGTCGACTTCGTCGTTCGCCCCCATCGCCGACCCTCGCTTGAGCCTCAGTGAGCCGCCACTGACCCCCACAGGTCGTGCTAGGGTTCGTTCTCGTTGTGTTCTGTTCAGACGTGAACGATGAACCTCAACCGTAGATCTTACTTCTAATCCTACGGCCCTAATCGCCCCGTACCCCTTCGCCACTCTCCGTCTCAATGACGAGTGGGCACAGCCACTTAACCAGCCCGCGCGCGTGCTGTGTGAAGTGGGCCGACCCAGTTAACGTTCCCACTTGACCTAGTAGTTTGAATTTAGGTTTATCAATTTAGTTTCAAACCTAGTTCTGTCTATAGATTCAAAATTGAATATCTAGAGAGTTTCACTAAACCAAATAGCATGAAACCAATTTTGTTAGAAAGTTATTGAAATTCTTAATCCAAGCCTGTTGGATTCAAACCAGTTGGAATTGTAGATCACCTATAGTAAAAATAACAAGACAGAGACTTTTCTGCATTCAAACATTTTTCAAAATTCAACCATAAATGCTTTTGAGTTGATTCTGACTCTCAAAAATCACATTTGATAAGACCTTATTGAATATATAAAAATATCTAGGTTTACTTACAGAAATAATGGACAAGTAATAAAAGAATTCCCCATAGGCATTTCTAGTCACTTTAATTAATTAAAATAAAAAGGATAAACCTTATTAAATTTTGACACCACTTTAAATCACATTCCGAAGTACTTAAATATGTGGTGATGACATGTGTCAACATGATCCCATGTTTATTTGGAGAATATTAAATCTTAAGTAGTTTTTCAATTAGTATAAATTACTTTTCTAAAAATAAAATAAATAAAACTATTGCCTTAATTCTTGTGATGATTGTGATGATGCTAGATCATCTAGTGAAAACCTTGGTATCATAAATAGAAGTAGTTAAGTATTGTTTCGGTGATTGTGCACCTCGTATTTATTTATAGATGCTAGTACTGACCAACGATACGAAGAGGAAGGAGACTACTACGAGGAAGAAGCCGAGGAAAACTTCAACCACTGCTCTGCACAAGGTAAGCCTCACTATACAAATTAACTTAGAAAGCTAGTAACTAAGCAAGCTTCACAAAAAAAGTGAACCTTGCAAGCTAACCCTTGCATGATAACTATGCAAACTAGATGCCTTAGGCATATGTGATTATACAACCTTATTATACCAAATCCTAGTTTTCCCTGCAAGCTTTACTCTTTTATTTCTTTATCAAAGGTCTTTATTACTTTTACTTAGTGACTTGTGAAGTTTTGGTAAGATATTATATGTAGCATAAAGAGCATAAAACTTGGCCTAAGTTAGATAGATCTTGATGTCATCCTGAGGTATGAGATTGAACTTAGATAAGCCACACTTGATTATCACCCCTCATTAGTGTTTACCCCCACTTGTAGATGCTAGTGCTAAGCATAAAACTTGATCACTTTAGATGGGAATACTTGGTGAAAATGATTATGAAAGCCTTAAAATGATGAGTCATTCTAATCAAATGTTTTGAAATGTGTTCTTGAACACCTGATCATTTTGATGACGAAAATGTTGAGGCATGAGCCTTAGCCCTTTACAAAACTGATGGTTGTCTGGATGCGATACCATTCCAATTTTACCGTACAACCACAATACCCGAATTTGGGTAGGTCTTGACTGGAAGTTTATATACCTTAGTATGGGTTCCCTTGCAGCCGAGGTTTGTGGTGAGGCTACCTCGTGAAGATTGACCACCTGTGCAGTTCCCAAGATGACAGATGGTCATGGTTGGGAGTCTAAACTCATAGGAGAGGTGCCTATACTAGGGCGTGTAATGGAAAGGTTAGGATTGATTATCCGCATACTAAGTATGGTAAATTCAGGATTGTTCCTGACAGATATATCGAATGTTGTGGTGAAAGTGTACCACCTCTGCAGAGTGTCAAACTATTCGAATAGCCGCGTCCGCCGTTATGGACAGTTGGAGTGGCCATACTGTTCTGTCGTCAAATGTTTCAAAATGACTTGTGAAATGAATCATGACTTTGACTTGAACACAACAGGGTTGTGATTTGAAAACTAAAGTTCCCACTTAGGTGTTTTAAAACCTTAAATCAGTTTTCTTTGCTTCTAAACTCAGATAGAGATAAATCTGGCTTTTTGCAAAACAACCTAGAGCTTAGTGTTTCTACTCAAACCCCTTTACCTGTTAGTGATAGTTTGCAAGTACTTAAAGAGTACTCATGGCTTTGTCCCTGGCTATTCTAGTGGCCAGACTATGAAGAGGACTATCAGGAGGATGGACCACAGGAAAGTTATGAAAACTAGGATCATCTCCCATCGTCAGCATTGCCTATGACCATGAAGATGGAGTCTCGCCCACGCTACCGTTATTATATTATTCCGCTGCTCTATTGTACTAAGACTAGATCATGAGATCCTTTATTTGTTGTAAGACCTTATGTATGGTTTGTAATGGATGATGTGATGTGATATCTAATCTGTTATGTCTCGAAAAAATGGTAATCCTGGGATTGTGATGTATGGCATAACAGGCATCTGGGATTAAAAATCCGGGTGTTGACACTTTGGCCACCCGGAGTCTCCTTGGGAAACAAGTCTTCATGTGGGCCTTCCCTGGGCTGGATCAGGTATACCAATGTGAGGTACCCATAGGGTATATCCATGTCAACCAGTACTATATTCCCACCTGTCCCAAGTCAAAATTCCAACCTTCCTTCATAACCATATGGATGATCAACTTTCCAAACTAAGCCAATCCTCTAGGCAAAACCCACCAAACATTTTCTAGCTGGGTCAACCAAGCTTACATAGGACACTACCTCACCCCTGGTTGAGCTACATGGTATATATTCACTGTAGCTCTCCCCTCTCTCTTGTGCCTTTCTCTTGGAAAGAAAGGAGACAAAGGGCTATGTCTTGTCTTGCTTAATAAAGGATCTTGCAGCAGCTCCTCTCTCTCTCTGCCATAACGCTCGACCAAAAACCCCCCACTAGCCCACAGGAACCTCCCTCTGGCTTCTACCCCTCTCCTTGCCTCCATGGACATAGTCCACCCTAAGCCTCTCTCCTTTGTTTAAAAGGGCTAGTAGCAACCCCAGCCCTCCTTTCTTGGCTCATTTGCTTCCTCCCCTCCTCACTTACCTCCTAGAGCACCCCTCTTCCTCCCCTATGCTGCTTTGCATGAGAGAAGAAAAGAATGTCCCTTCAGCCATGGCACAAGAACTCAGCATAGCTCCTCTCCCTCTCGCTCTCTCCTAAGGCATGTCATCCTCCCGAACTCCCCTTGCTCATCTAAAGCAAATCATGCCATTTTTATCGACATGCAGTAGGCCCTGGGCACTTTTCCGGCGAGCTCTAACATGTGCGTCATCGTGGTCCTTGTGCGAGCATCTCCTCGGAGCTAGGAGTAGCACCGCTACCCATCTTTATTCCTCCTGCGCCACTCCGCATCAATCTACCCCTCGTTGGCACCTCGCGCTCCCGCTGGTGAGCTCCCCCACGCCTCTCTGCCTCCCCCTAGGGTTTCTACCCCGCTACCACGTCGCTGGGGAGAAAACAACCTCCCCGCCGTTGATCTCCCTTTAGATCGAATGGCTACCAGCACGTCGTACCCCTTTGGCCTTCCCGGGCTGCAGATTGCTGCGCGTCGCCCGCGCGCCCCCGGCTGTGCCTTGGGCCGGCCCAGCACGGCCTAGTGCGATCTGCAGCACAACAGCCCACTGGCTCTTTCCCTTTTTCCTTTTATAAAGACTTTTCTAGATCTGTTTGATTACATATTGGTTTATTTCATTTTAAAAATGGAAAACCTCAATTTATGCCCAGATCTAATTTTTCCTAGGTGCATACATGTTTTCCCTAACATGAAGTGGCATTGGTTGACCTAATTAGTGTCCAGAATAATTATGATAAATCAGGGACCCAGATGTATTCTTTTGACAAATAAATTCCTACATAAAATGACATGAAACTTTTCGGCGCTGAAAGGTATTGGTCGTACATTGCATGTCCCCTAGCCCCACTCAAAATTCCTTCTAAGATTGCCTCTAGTAAAATAACATTATTAGGCCAACTCTGCCTTTAGGATTTTCCACAGTTCAAACCATAAATGGCATTAGCATAATTGCAACTCTAAGAGCTCACAAATCCTCATACCTATCAAACCCTAGCAGCCCTAAATTAATCAAGCCCTGGTTGATTTCATATGAATTAAACTGTTCTATGCATAGTTAATTCACTAGTAAAATCACTATAGTAGTTCTGTAAATCCAAACAAGGGTGATTCCAATTTCTACAGAGAGGTATTTTAAATACCTAGCATGTGTCCTTAGAATCATATCAAAAGCACTTATAGTTTAAATCTGGTGAAAAAGACAAATATCATCCAAAATTGCCTTTGGGAATTTCCTGAGGGCATTCTGGTAATTAAATTGAATTGATTCTAACTCTTAGTGAACCAGTCCACCAAACTCTACCAAACCATCCAAGGAATTAATTTTTGCCCCTATATAACTTTCCTGATGATTTTGTTTCCTAAAACTAGAGCTTTTATCACTAGGAAATTCATAGTAATTCAAAGGAAATTGATAACTTAGTGAAAACTACTTTTGTTCGGTTTTATCAATACCTAACTGATGGTATCATTTTATACAATTGTATCATACAAAAGCTGGCCTTGGTCTAAAACCACTCTTCTAAGTAGCTTCTAGATTTTAATCTTATTAAAATTTCTACAAATGCTTCCAAGTCATTTACCAATCTCATTAAGCCAATATTCAGCACCCTACTGTTGTATATAACATGTGATTATCTTTTGCTTGCTATATGGTATCAATGTTTGTATTCCTTGCTTGTTTGCATGTCTGCTCAATAATGGAGATAGATGCAATTGTGTGATGATGAGAAGAAGGAAACCTTGGATTATTAGTATTATTATTTGGGTATTATTTGGTATTCTGGTATTCTAAAGAAGTAAAGGGACATCACGCTGGTCACAGGCAAGCCACCTTATTGCTCATAAGCCTTGTCCTACTATTTTACTTATGCATGCCTTATTTTCTATTTATGAAAACTGCATTGTTTTATTATATGATGAACTATATCTAGTAGTGGCTTGGATCCTCCAAACCATTACACATTTTTACTACTAAGTAGAATCCCCTTACCTACACCTATTTGCACCTAGTATGGTAGATGGTGTATAACAATACCCCTTTGGAGAACCCGTTTTAGCCAAAGCGAAACTATAGGATGGGACGACCCCGGAAAAGTTTTACAAAAATGTTTTATGGCAAAACCTTGGTGAGGTTTGACCTACCAAGAGAATTTCGAGAAATGAAAAAGGTTTTGTTTTACAAAAAGGATGGACAAAACATGGAGGAAAAAAGTTTACAAAAACGCACCCGATTCTTTCCAGTTTTGCTAGAAAAATTAACATGTGCAACCACATTACTCTAGAATGGGCTAGGGCTGGATTTGAAGTTTGCTACTTTGGTGTAGGAATTCTCACAACTACTTATAAGGGATCAGCTCCCTCTAATGTCGGGGTTCCTTTACAAAAAAGGTTCAACTGTGAGACAATCACCTGGAGGACTTGTGAACTTCCCTCGGGAGCAGTCAGACGATACTATGATCCCCTCATTGAAAGTGCCCACTCTTGAGGAGTTGGAATGCACTCTGGTTGGTCTGTGGATCCTGACGACCTGGTGTTGAGGGGAACAACTCATATGGTAGGGCATATACTAGAGTGGCATCCAGAGAGTCTTGATCGGTTACTCGACCCACGATCAGTGCGGATCAGGTCAGGGTACTCGGTTGGTGTGGGAAAGTGTACAACCTCTGCAGAGTGTAAATCTATTTGAATAGTCGAGTCCTCAGTCATGGACGGTAGGGAAGGTTTTTATAGAGTGTTGCTGGTTTTGTTTTCAAAAAGGACTTTGGAAAAGAAAGAGTTTTCTAAACCTAGTGATCTGAAGGACACTAGAGAAGGTGATGTGATATTGGAGGATCAAGGAAGAATAAAACCCGGTCAAGTAAGTACCGTGGAGATGAAATAGAGTTACCCAATCCTATTGTTTTCCAAAACTTTTCAAAAAGGTTTTCCAAAAGTTTTCAACAATTATATAGACATGCCATTCCTACAAAAGAAACTATTTGAGAAAATAACCTCCCTTGGAGCCCTGCTACCACCACATCCATATTGCATATCTTTTTATTGTCCTTATCTTAGGGTGGTTTGCGAGTACATTCAAATGTACTCACCTTGTTTGTCCCTGGCTATTTACTTGGCCAGATTTCCAGATACTAAGGAAGAAGATGCTGACGCCTATGAAATCTAGGCCGTCTTCCCAGTCAGTTGCCTATAGGGTGGCATGACATGGGATCTGCATTCGAGGATGATCCGTTGTTGTTGTTTATCCACCATAAAGGAAATTATGTAAGTCTTCTACTTCGTTAAACTATGGATGTTAGAATGGTACTTGTCGGTTATGCTCACGGTGCACTGAGCATGGGAACATGAATTGCAGGCATAATGGGGATTCTAGGACCGTAAATCCAGGGTCTCACAAAAACTACATGGAATTTGGAGTTTGGTGTTTCTTTTCACTAGAAAGTATCACAAAAAGTTAAACAATTCATTCATTATAGAATAACAACACTAAATCATAGCATAAAGTGAAACTTCCTATAATATCATACTTGACACCAAATTGTTTATATTGATTAACACAAATCCATATAGTACTATGAGGCAATAGCACATTCTTCGCATAGAGAATAGTATATATATAGTGGCGGTCCTATAGTTAGAATATTTGGAAAAGGAGGTTGGAAAGAGTGTATGGCTGGCCAGTAGGAAATATCATATTTGAAACACAAGCTATCTTCCAACACTATCCATTAAGTTTATGGTTGAAGCATAGTTTATCAGTAGTGTTTGGTTTCATTGCCCCTCATTACATGATTCTTTTTCGCATTCTTGTTTTGGCACCTTTTTCTTCTTTCCTTTCCTCTCTTTTCTTTTTCTTTATATTTCTATGTCACTTTTTTCTTGTTTTGATTTTTTGGAAGGCCTAGCCTCTGCATAATCACTCTTCTCACCTTTTGATATCATATAAATATTTGGAGGGTTTTTTCCCTAATCTTAGCAGTGGTACCCCTTCTATGGAGGTTATTTGCCCTCATCTTTTACTGTATGCATCCTATTATTGCATTTTGGGAAGGGGTACTCTATTTACAATGAGTTCATGGTCAACCCACATGTAACATCCCAATTTTAGCAACCCTGATGTTTTGTCAAAAAGGCAAAAATCAGGGGGAACAAAAACTTTTTCTTATTAAGTGTTGCAATATTTTCTTACTTGTTTGCTTGAGTTCATGCAATTGATTGTGTATTCGGTGACATACTCCTTATCTCAACACTAGTTAACAAAAACTATTTTCCAAAAGGGATGTCTTGGCTCCTCTTTAATATTCTCAAATGTTTTGGAATTCCAAACCCGAGCCAAGATGACTTTGATAAAACCAACTATTTTTCTAGCTCTATTAACAAAAATATGGAGACTTATATATAATCTCCTTATGTTTTCAAGACATAACTTTCAACTACTCTTATTTCTATGTTTTCCAAAACTTTTCATCAGACTTTTTCCTCCTAAATCTTGGTAGAAATACCAAGAGGTCCTTATATTACTTCAAAGCACAAACCATTTCAAAATACTGATGCTCACCTCAAGTTAGACTTGATGTTAACACTAATAATAGTTGGATAAGTTTGATAAGATGAATTGCCTTGACCTGCTGTCTGATGAGTTGCCTTGATCTACTGATTGCCTTGTTTGCTTAGGAACTAGAGTGAGCTAATATAGTAGATCATCCCTTAGGACCCAATCTATGTTTGTGATCCTCAATCTAAAACCAAGCATCCAGATCTGGATCTACCCTAAGCCACTAAAGTGACCATCTCATCTCCTAATCAGATCAATCTAGGGATAACCCCCTTCCGATAGTTTCCAACTCAGTGAAGACCAAATCCAAGCATGGATCCACTCTATTCAATATATACCTCAACATCAACCACTTTATGGGAAGTATAAACCATTTCCACTCTCTCAATTTGTTTCCCACTTGTAATCTAGTCTAAAACCCTAAATCTGCGAAAATGGCTTAGTATGAGTTTCTTATCTAGATTCATTCTTCGGAGCTCTACCTTTTCCAACCTATGTGCATTATTGATAATGTACTTGAACCATATTGTAGCACATCTTTAGTACTACCAAAGAACACTCTTTCCCTTGGCTAAGCCATTTTGGGTCCCACTCATCCATGATGGTTTTGTAGTCAAGATACTAATCTTTTCTGCAAATCTTATCATCTTGCCTACTTTGGCAGAAGCTCACATATATATTCTACCTCCCCTTGACCAACTATTTGAATGGTTATGATCTACTAACCATGGATTATCAAACCCTACTTCACTTGTTTCCATCGGAACCTTGTGCTTCTCAAACCCACCTAGTTTATATGGCATCATGACAATCCGGCTATGGCAGCCTTATTTTCATCAAAGTTTGCCATCACTCCTAAACCAACTCAAATGCAACCAATTCTAACTATTGCTTCCATGATAATCTATATAACTTGTTCTAGCTACCCCTGTATCCCTTGCACCAAGGTGAGCTCTGAGCTCACTAATCCCAGCATGTTTATGTGGCATAAAGATATCAAAACCCTAGATTCCCCAAAAATCTAGTTTCTTCCTTTGTCACCATTTTTCCTCAAGAAACAAGTTGTAAATGATGTATAAATCAATTTTAAATCATCTACCTTGGTTATGATAATTCCCAAATAATTCCCCCAATTATTTGGATCCTCAAACTATTTAAATTCATTGTCTTGCTAAATCCTCAAAACCTTCTCTACAAAGGAAAGTTTGTTTTTATCCATATCACCTTGCCAAATCAATGCACATATGAGTTATATATAACATACCCTATCTTCCAAACTCAAAAATAAATATTTTTCAGATTCTTTATTATTTCTTTTTGCCCTTTTTCATAAATGGCAGAAACAAGTAATAATTGCTTAAAAATATTTTATATCCAAATTAATTCCAATAAAATTCTCCAATGTTTAATATGGTATTTAGGACCATATCACATTATAAACCAACCCTACCTAATGTAAAAATATCAAATAAGCTTCTAGAAAACATTTCTGCACTATTTGAATAAATTCTTTTAAATGGGCTTATAATCACTAGAAAAATTCCAAATAAATATTAAAGAGATGTTTTGACCTCTATATCTACCAGCACCATTTCCCCACATTCCTCAATACAAGTTTCCAAACTTCCTTCACAACATTTGTTTGGATCAATTTTGCCAATCAAGCTTTTACTCAAATCAAAACCCATCCAACCCACTCCAACCTAGTCCAGCAAATTTCCCCAGCTCCACTAACACCCCCTCTGGTCTAAATGTGTAGTAGCACTGCCCTCCCTTGTCCCTTGTGCTTGAAGAGGGTGAGTGAGAGAGAGATAAGCCACCTATTACAAATTTTGTTTAGAAGAAGCGAAGCAGCAGCCACCACCCCTCCTCTCCACTCAGTGGGTCGAGCACCAGGCCCACACTCCCCTATCCACCACCCTTGCTGCCCAATGGCTGGCCCTCACCTCCTATCTCCTTCCCTCCTACACCTATTCCACCATGAGCCTCTTCCTTTGGTTTATATGGCCAGAGGCCACCCCGACCCTCCTCTCTACCTCTCTTTTGCTCCTCTCCACTCCACACCACTCCCCCGAGGACCCTCTCCCCTGCCCTTGCTCTGCCTGAGAGAGAGAGCTCTTGGCTCCCTCCAAGATAATCGAGAAAGAACTCCTCCGCTTTGCCTCTCCCCATCTGCATGCTATGTTTTCGAGCTCCCCTTCTCCTCATGGTGCTCATGCTGCTTTTTTTGACATGCAGCCACGGATGGCACCGCTCGGTCGAGCATCCTCAGCGGCCAACGCAGACGCACACGCGTGAGACTCCCTCCCTCGCCAAAGTACCTACTCCCGACCACCGTTGGGATCATCGTCGCCCGCCGCATCGACCGGTGGCCTCCCTTTCACCCGAGGACCTCCGCCGGTGAGCCCCTGGCCACAGCCCATCCGTGCTAGGGTTCTCTATCTCCTCCGCGTCACGAGGTGGACGATGATGTCTGGGTCGTCCGATCTGCCCCGATCCAACGGCCGTCGCTCCTCGATATCCCTTCGCGCGCTGGCGACCATGCTGGGCCGCATCTGCTCCTCGCAGCCCACTTTGGTAAACATCTGGTATGTGCCCTCCCTCTGCCCTGTTCTTTCTTTAAATCATTTTACTGATCTAGAATCTAGCTGTTTAGTTTAAATACAAATAAAAATTAAAAATGACTCAAATTGGTCCGATCCAAAATTATTCTAGTAACCACATGTTTTGTCAAACTTGCAGTACCCTTGATTAGACCATAGTTTATCTATATTAAATAAGAAAAATCAAATTCCTAAATGCCCCCTTTTAGCTAATAAATACTTTTTGTAACTTTCACATCCCCAAATGATGTAAACCTTATTTGTACAGAAAGGTATAAGTGATGCCTTTCATGGCACCATGGCGCCATACCCATTTGCTTCCTAGATTACTAGTAGCAAAAATAACAAAATCATTCCAATTCTGCCTTTAGAAAATTTCCTAGGTAAAACCAAAGATGGTTTTAACCTAATTCTAACTCTCTATACATATACATCAAACCCGAGGAGCCCAAAATTTATTAAGCATCTACTGGATTTTGGTGAATTAAAATATTCTGTGAATGGTTTATTTACTAGAAAAATCCCTACAATATCTCTGTATTTCCCAAAAGTGTGATTCCAATTTCTACTGAAAGGTATTCATTTTACCTAACTTTTTCCCTTGGAATCACATCAAAAGCTCTTGTATATTAAATATGATGAAAAATACAAAATGTGTCTAGTACTGCCTTTGGGATTTTCCTGAGGGCATTCTGGTAATTATTTTAAGTTGATTCCAACTCCTCTTCAATCAGTCCACCAAATACTACCTAATCACCCAGGGAAATAATTTTTGGGGCTCTAGAATTTTTCTAGTGAATTATTTCCTAAAACTAGAGTTTTATCCACTATAAAAATCATTATAAATCAATGGAAATTGATAAAATAGTGAAACCACTTTTTTGGATTCATTTTATCAATACCTATCTGATGGTATCATTTTTATATAGTGGTATCATACAGAGCAAGCCATTGGTCAAAAACACCTCTCTTAGATAGTCCCTAGATTATAAATCCAACTGGATCATCTCCCAATGCCTCCAAATCTTTTACTAATCTTATCAAACCAATGATCCAGCATCCTACTGTCTTATACATTGTAATTATATGTTTCTTGCTGTATGTATTGATGCTTGTATGCTTTGAATTGTTTGGTGTATTGTTTGGTTGCATGTATGCTCGATAAAGGCGATAATTACGATTGTGTGATGCCGGGAAGAAGCAAGCATCGGGTTTCTCTTATTATTATTGTACTCGGTATTATGGTTTTCTAACACCTTTAAGGGACATCTCGCTGGTCAGAGGCAAACCACCATTCCTGAACTCCTATATTGACCTACTTCTTTTATCAGTTGTTTTATATTGACCTACTCCTATATTCGATTAAATACATGGTTTGTTTCAAATAAAAGGCATGAGTAACTTGGGTCCTCCAAGTTATGATGGAATGTCCATTCGGACACTTACCCTCGTTGACACCCATCTCTACCCTTAGAATCGAGGCCAAGATTCTTAGCATCTTCCCTCTTGGAAACTACGGGTTTTCGATGATAAAACTATTTTGGGTTTTACCCTACTACAACGTGGTCAAAATAAAACCCTTGGAAAGAGGCATAATTTCCGAGTGGAGTGTTTTCTAAATAAGATATGAGGAGGATAAAGAGAAAGTTGAGAAAGAGAAAGAGAAGGGATGTTCCACGCCTTTACCGGAACAATTTAACTGTGCAACCACACTACCCTAGGAGCTGGGGCTTAGCTCGTAGTTTGTTGTCTTTAGCCGGGGCTGCTTGTACTTTCTTCAGGGGTGAAATCCATGGAAGCCAGGGTAGGATCTACAAGAAATATTTGTATTTGGGGCCTATAGCTTGCTTCGGCAAGAGTGAGCCTGTCTCGACAGGAGTGTTGGTGCAACAATTGGGTCTCCCGCGGACGGTATGCTTAGTGGAGTCACCGAGGCTATTGTATATTGCCAAGCTATGGGTTTGGGTATATGGAAGTGCAGAAGGGAGGACTATGGCCGGGGGCCACATACTCGTTGTCGGGGAGAACAAACCCAAAAGGAAAAGTTGCCGTTGCTAGGGATGACAAATGATAGGTTAGGTTTGATTATCTGAACCCCCGTCTACCGTGTGTAGAGGGTCGTGGATGTATCCCGTCCCATGTATTGATTCTTGTGGGTAAAGTGCACAAACTCTGCAGAGTCTAATCTATTCGAATAGCTGTATCCCCGGTCAAGTACGGTTGGAAAGGTGATTGCTAGGAGTACCCTTGGGATATGTTTGAGATGAATAAAAAGAATGTGACTTGGTCACGGGGCAGTATGAGAAAGAGGTTTGTTTTGACAAGAGATGGTCAAAGATGTTTTAAAAAGGGGGTTTACTCTAAAACTGTTTTCAAAAAGGTTATTATCAAGGAGATGGGATATCCGGATTTTCTAAAGGAGGCATGTTTTCAAACTCTTTTCTCAACAAAGATGTAGAGATGCCAGTTTAGGCTCTTCAAAAAGAACTGTAGTGTAGAGCTACCTCGCCACGACCAAATATGCATTATCCTTGTTTACCTTATCTCGGTGGTCTTGCGAGTACATTCAAAAGTACTCACGGCTGTGTCCCTGGCTATTTACTTGGCCAGTTTGTAGATGTTAAGAAGTGATGAAGGTGCTACCGTCTGTGCGAGCTAGGACGTTTTCCCAGTCAATCACATGTAGGTTAAGGCATGACATGGGCTCTGCGCTTGAAGACTTCCGCTATTGATGTTTTATGGCCACAATGGCATTAATGTAAGTACTTGTACTCGTTCATTATGGATCTTGTAATGATACTTGTCAGTTATGCTCACAGCACACTTATCATGGGAACTTGAATTGCAGGCATAACGGGCATTTGCGAACCGTAAATCCGGGGTGCCACACCACGACTAACTTCTCCATGTCACCCATACCCATAACAATAGTGTTTGGAAGCTAAATAATGACTCATAGATTATAGTATATGTTGGGATATAGCTTGAGATATTTGGGTGGGTGTTTCCTATATAAATACTAAGTTTCTTTTGCTAAACTAGGTTGTTTGAATATGGTGGGGCTAGCAATGGTAACCATTTGACGTTCTACCAGAATGCAAAGTTCCCATAGTACTAAGTCTTTTCTAGAAAACAATATAAGCATTGAGCACCATTTATTTTGAATATAATAACTAGCACAAGATGATACACTTGTAACCTAAATCAATAATATGCATAGTTTGGTCCCCCCCCCCTTTCCATTTCAAGCAAGGCATTCAATCAAACATGGCATTTATTCAAACATGGATTCATTCATGGGATAGTTTATTTCAGTAGCTCTTTCCTAAGCATGAAAAATATCTATCATGGTGGTCCTATTTATTTCCAAGCATATCAAGCAAAACTAAACATAACACTAAACAAAGACACTCCAAGTTTCTATGATTATTCTATGTTCCTCAAAAAATAAAGTTTAGAGGTTTGCAAGCTGGGAGTTTTATAGGTCCAGTGGGGGTGTCTTGGGAATACCCAAGCTTATGGTTTTCAACATTCTTAGATAGTTCTTGGTGTGGTGTTCTTACATTCCCTGTCAAAAAAATTGAACACAAAACTTTCTCCCATGAAATTAGTGGTACAAGATTATGATAATAGCTACCATATAATTCATAGAAAAAATTATCAGTAGTGCATAAATCATATAGTGTCCTACACATTCCTACCATATCAAAAGACTCATGGAAAATAATTTTGGGACCCACAGGAATGGCTCAAACACTAGTGGGCAGAATTTGTCCAGATTTTCAACAGCAGCAAAAGAAATTTATTTCGACCGCCTAGACATGTCAGGAATTTTGTCCAATTTTTGTGCATATAGAGTATGAAAATTTGCAACTACAGTGTTCATATGAGAGCAATCGGCGTTACAGAAAAAACCATGGACTTTTTCTGCTAAACAGTGTTGTGCGGGAATTTGCTCCTCCATGTTGTTCTATCAACTTTATAGCATCCAAAATGGGTTCTACTTGTTAAATTAGTGCTAACCTAGATAGAATACACTAAAAAGGGACTCTTTTAACTACAACAAGCATGCATAAAAATAGGGATTTCTATTTTCATGCCCTTGGTTTGTTAGTTGTACTCAGTTTTCCCCAGCCGCTTAACTTTTCCTCACTTTTCCCCTCGCTATGTTATGAAACCCTCGCAGGCACTCGCAGGCGCTCGAACGGAGGGTTTCTATAAGGTCAAAGGCTTGACTGTTACATGATGACTGGTGGGACGGCGTTGGGGTGGGTCGTGCGTTGAGCGTTATGTTACATGCCCTCGACCGGTACATGCTGACGGGTGGGGCCGTGTTGGGACGTGTCCTGCATACATGGTGAAGGGTGGGGCCGCGTTGGGACGGGTCTTGCATATGTGGTGAAGGGTGGGGCCGCATGGAGGCATGTTGGACCGGCCATTCTCACTCACCCAAAGCATTCGCTTCCCCTCGAGCCTGGAACAACTCCCACACCGCCCCTCCGCTGCCCCGCCGTTGTGCCCTCCTACCTTATGTCATCCTTGGCCCTAGAGTTGCCCCCTCCCCCTAGCCACGGATCCCACTCCACCTCCGGCTCTGCTCCGTCCCCCACTAGATCTACCCCTTTCATAGAACAGTATGCAACACCGGGCTAGTGTACCAGCCATCCGCGTCGAGCACGGAGAAGATTGGCTGGAATCGGAGGGATCTAATGCATGGATTCCATCTGGGTAAGCATCATTTCCCTTTGTGGATTTATTATTGGTAGTATTTGTGCGCGAATTGATGGTGCTCAACTAACTTCCTTGCTTTTCAAATAGGATTGATCCAGTGCTGGCATTTTGGCTGGCGGTGAGACTGGATAATAGCATAATTCGTGGTTGTGAGCAGTATCTCTCCGTATTTTACTTCCCAGCGGTGGTTGCAACCTCCATAACTCTTAGAGATTTGATAGATAAAATATATTATCAATTCCCCTAGAGCAGAGGTGATTCTGTTGATTTGCAATATTTCAACATTAGTGAGCATAGATTGCTCCCACTAACTAGCGAAGATGATCTGGTAATGCTTTTATCTTTGAATGCTGCCAAACATTTTGGTCGAATTCGTATCCATGTGCAACCTAAAATTGAGCACATGGGAAAGAGTGTAAAATAATCATATGGTGGTCACGCATCAGCAGGTGGTTGGTCATCATGTGTCTCTGCTAATAGTGTGAGCCTCGATGCTCCTTGTAGATCCACATCAGTTCCATTTGTTCTCACTGCGAGTGTAAGCCAAACCTCTCATGTTGCCGATGTGGAGGACGAAGCAGAGCCTAATGAGGGAGGGCCTCCACTAGATGATGAGGATGAGTTGGTGTTTCCTGAGTTGGTAGATATATTCAGTAACAGGCACTACAGTATCAATACACGTATGAAAATTGCCCATGGTGCCAGATTTGATGAATCTTATGACGAAGAGAATGAGGAGAGCAATGACAGCCTCATTTTAGCCGAGTACGATGGTGAGGACTTGCCAGTGATTTAGTGGGATAGGGAAGATCCTAAGATTTTAGAAGGCACCGTATTTGAAATGATGTGGGACTATCATAATGCCCTTACTACATATTGCATTCACACCAATAATGATTATGATGTTACTAAGAGTGAGCCAGCAAGGTTCACAGTCAAGTGCCCATACAAGACGTGTAGGTGGAGGATGCATGCATCCACTATGCTCAGGGGCAGTTTGGTTCAGGTATTACAAACAGTTGTGTATTTTAGATTATTGTGTAGAGTTTGTTAGTTGTACCTAACATTATCATTATGTTTCATATAAAAATTAACATGTTCTAACATTCTTGTCCACATCAAGGGGTAAAGACTAGGTGGTTGGCAGATGCAATCATGGATTGGATGAGAGCGAACCCATCACTTGGTGCAACAACACTCATAAAGGAAGTTTATAAAAAGTTTAATATTATAGTACCTTATAATGAGAGCCAACCCATCACTAGGTGCAACAGAGCTCTTGAGAGGATCAATGGTCCATTGAATGAAAGTTTTCAGTTGCTTTACAGCTTCAAAGCTAAAGCGGAGATGGCTAGGCCAGGTAGTGTTGTGCAGATAGACAGGCATAAAGTTCAGTACAAAATAAGAGGGAAGACAATGGAGAAGGAGTGCTTTATAAGGGAATTTTTTTTGTTTCAAAGCTTGTTGGCAAGGGTTTCTGGATGGTTGCATGCCTTATTTGGCCGTGGATGCAACAGCTCGTCATGGCAGGTTTAAAGGACAACTAGTAGCTGCTACTGCAGTTGATGGCCACAATTGCATGTTCCCTGTTGCTTATGGAGTTTTGGATATTGAGTCAGAGGAAAGTTGGACTTGGTTTTTAGAGAATTTGCACGACCTTATAGGTCATCCACCAGGAAGCTATACAAGCAGTATTCCCCAGAGTGGAGCATAGGGAATGTATGCGACACTTAGTGCATAATTTTACAAAGAAATTCAAGGGTAAATTTTATACTAACAACCTATGGCCAACTTCATACACATACAGTTTGAGGAATAATCTATATCATTTGGAAGTGTTATATAAACAAAAACCTGCGTGAACGAGTACTTGGATGCACATCATGGAATGGCGTGGTCAAGAAGCCGATTCAATGAAATTGGCAAGGTATACTATGTAACAAGTAACCTTGCAGAGAGTTTCAATGCAAAGTTCAGGTCATTGAAAGGGCTTATGCTATGTAAAAAAATTGATCAGATTAGGCAGATAATTATGATAAAGATCGATTTGCGTCAACGAATTGTATCAACAGTATATGTTGGCCATCTCATCCTCTCATCTTTGATTAAGGCTTTGCATGCTAGGGAAAAACAATTGAAGATGAAATGCATTCGAAGAGGAATGGAGGCTGAGGTAACGTACACTGATAGTACAGATAGGCAATGGAGGTATCCAGTGAGTTTGGTTGATAGGACATGCCATTGCAAGCAATAGCAGCTCCGTGGGAAATCTTGTGTACATGCATTGTTTTTCATGGGTATTCTAGGAGGTGAAGAGGGTGAAGTTGATCAGTACGTGTCGGAGTATTTCTCGGTTGCCAAATTTAGGGCAACATATGCTTAGAATGTTCCTGCCTTGTTGAGGAAAGACTAATGGATGGAAGTGGATCTAGGCTTCAAGCTATACCCTCCAGTTTTTACTAGACCAGTAGGTAGGCCAAGGAAGAATAGGATGAGCGATAGTGCAGAGGGTGGTGCACCACCTCGACGACGTAAGTGCAAACATTGTGGGATCCTAGGGCACATTGCTAGGCTTTGTAAAAATGCAGTGGACCCAACTTATGGAATGGATGATCAGGCGGGAGCAGGAAATGCAGATGAGAATGAAGTGTTTAAACGAGAGGAGAATGAAGAACCAATGGATCGAGAGGAATTGAACCAAATGCTGGGGAGAAGGAACAAGTCGATCTAGAGGATATTGAACCAAATGCAGCGGGATTACATCATATGCGCGGGAGATTGAAGCAGAGTTCAAACGTAAAGGAACTACACGAGCGGATATTGAGGAAATGGAGGCAAAGCTTTTTTAAATGTATGAACCCAAGGATCAAAACGTGATTTAACCAATTGCACGATGGACTAAAGCACTTGATTCATTGGATGCAGAGAAAAAGAACAAAGGGAAAAAGAGATGAAGCTGATGGTGGACTCTGAGAATATTCCAGCTAGGATCACTAGGAGCAAGGTGGTGAACCCAACGAAAAATACTAGGAGCAAGAAAAGATGGATTTTGTAACATCCCAATTTCATAAACCCTGATCTTTTGTCAAAAAGGAAAAAATTAGGGGGAACAAGAACTTTTTCTTGTTACATGTTGCATTATTGCTTACGTGTCTGCTTGTTTTCATGCAACTTATTGCCTATTAGATGATATACTCCCTACCTCAACCTCAGTTGATAAAAACTACTTTACAAAATATATGTCTTGGATCATCTTAATATTCTCAAATATCCTGGCATTTTAAACCTGAGCCAAGATGAATTTGACATAACAAAATATTCTACTAGTTTATATTGCCAAAACTATAGAGACCTATATATAATCTCCTTATGTTTTCAAGACATAACTTTCAACTACTCTTCTATCTAGGTTTTCCAAAAACTTCTTTTGAAACATTTTCATTCTAAATCTTGGTATAAATACTAAGAGGTCCTCATATTACTTAAAAACACAACCTCTTCAGATTACCCATGCTTACCCCAAGCTAGACTTGATGGTAACCTTAGTAGTACACTACTAGGAAACTAGCTATAGATAGACATACCTCCTATAGCGCATGGTTCTGACAATGCGCCACATTGTCCAGTGGTGCATCTCGAACAATGCGCCATAGAACCATGAAACTTATGTGGCGCATGGCCATTGGAGATGCGCCACAGAAGTTTGGTAGGACCCACACCAGCCCTTGGTCCATGAAACTTCTGTGGCGCATCTTACTATATGCGCCACAGAAGTTTTATGGTATGTGGCGCACATTGACAAATGCATCACAAAATCATCAGGTGGGACCAACAGCAGGCGGGATCTGACCGTTCTCTGACCAAACTTCTATGGCGCATATCATGATATATGCCATAGAACAATTATGTGGGCCCCACTGTCTGGACACCTATGACCAAGCGTCTGTGACGCATATGTGCATATGCGCCACAGAATAACAAACTTATATGGCGCATGTGTGCAATATGCGCCACAGAATGGTGTGCGTGCCACTCAGATTATATTGAGTGTTTCTAGTACACATTTTCCTCTTGTGCTTTTCCCAACTAAACAAGTACCAGTGGAATAGGTAGAATACTAGACAATCTACTAGGTAGACATGTGGCATACATCGTTGCAAATGCACATACGCATAGCCTTGAATAGCAAAACAACTATGGCATACATCATTGCAAATACACAAACTACAACATTGCAAATCCCTTGACAGAGCTGGTGGGGGTGATGGTGGTGGAAGATGCCAAACCTCCCTGTTCACGTGTGCCTGCAGCCTGCGTACGTGATCCTCCACGGACATGTTGGGGTCGAGCATCGGCCGCCACCCGATTGGTTCCGCCATGCGCGCCCTCTCCTCCGGGGACGCGAGCACATAGTACAACCTCATGGCCTTGTTGTAGAGGGCCTCGTGCCGCAATATGGCCTCCTCCTTGATTAGGTTGACCTCTGAATCCCGTGGCGGCTGACTCCGAGCACTGCCCCTCGACCTCGCCCCTCCACTACGAGTAGGCTGCAGGGAACGCGAGAAGGCTATGCTCTCCAGTGAGTCTTCCGACGAGTTGTGGGAAGAAGACATCAGGGGCAGGTATGTTCCTTTGGACAGGGAGTGTGGTATATATATATAGAGGGGTGTCATTAAAGAAGCTATCTGCCACCTTTATTTCGTGTAGATCTACACTTAGTGTTTTGTGGTGCATATAGGAAATATGCGCCACAGAAGTTCAATCTTCTGTGGCGCATATCATCAATATGCGCCACAGAACACTGATTCCAGGGGCCCACAGTCTGGCCACTACACCCTATGGCCAAGGTTTTGTGGCGCATATGGGTTATATGCGCCACAGTCTGGCCGCACTTCACCCTATGGCCAAGGTTCTGTGGCGCATATGGGAGATATGCTCCACAGAAGATTGAACTTCTGTGGCGCATATTGCCTGTATGTGCCACAGAACCCTGCGACCAGATCTGCACAAAAAGGTGGCAGCTTTGCACCCCTCTATCTACCACCATCCATTTCACATCCTTCTTCCCCCTCCTCCCAGGTCGTCTTCCTCCTCTCTCCCACACCATTGTGTCCATAATTTTCTACATGTTGTTGTATTTAAACCTACTATAGTTGATAGATTGGTTAGGGAAAGTCTTTCTCCAACTAGTAGATCTAAAACACACTTAGTTTTCTCCTCCACATCTCTATTTTTGTATCATTATCTCTCTATAGATCTATTGGTCCACACTCTCTCACACCGCGCTCTCGACTCGGTGTTCAATCTATCCAGTGAGTAATTTTCCATGAATATGCATGTTTTGTAGGTGTAAATCTTGTCGCACGGGCGGTGTGTACATGCGATGCATGCATGGCGCGAAGATGATGTTTGTGCATGAAGCTTGTGTGGTGCATGAATGCTTGCATGGGAAGAAGTTTCTTGTTTTTGCCTGTCTGCCCCGGTGTGGTGCATGGATGTTTGCCGAAATGTTGATTCATTTCCATTTCGGCAAATTTTTGCACCACCCATATGTCCTACTTTTAGGAAATGTCATGCCGAATTTTTCTGGCGACCATGCATGTGTGTTTGTGTATGCATAAGGTGTGGTTTCTTATTAACCTACTCTCTGTCTTTTGCTCTATACGTGCATACTGCGCAGGCTACCATGGTTGTCATCATGAGGGAAGGTCGGGTTACTAGGTATAAGAAAGACGCGAAGGCATACATGATTCAGAACAACAAGACCCAAATAAGATGTCCATGTCGAACATGCAAACTCCAGCGCTGGATCGACCCTCATTCTAGACAATTGGAGGATCACCTACTCAGGTGCGGTTTCATGCGCGACGACTTCGATGAGGAGCTGGCAGTAAATGGTAGTGGTCATCATGAAGACTTGGGAGGGCGAGAAGACAAAGAGTCTTCTGACGGGCATGGTCATGATGACGAAGAATATACCGGCGGGAATGATCATCATGACAAAGAAGGAGATGTCGATGGGCATGGCCATCATGAAGAAGGAGAAGAAGCGAACACCCAGCCGCTGCTAACTTTGGTGTTAAGGGACCCTCACGTTCAGGAACTCCTTCTCAAGGAGACGAGCAACACCAAAGCTGCAGCCAGAGAGAAAGCCAAGCTGGCGCTAATGGAGTTATATGGGATGAATCCATTGTATCCTGGGTGTCGGCCCGAGGATACACGCCTGAGTGTTACACTCAAGGCTCTAGAGATGAAGGCGGAACACAAATGGACCGACGTGAGCTTCAATGCTAACATGGAAATCTGGCACGATCGCCTTCCTAATGGGAACATATTGCCAACAAGTATAGAGGAGGCCAAGAAAATCGTGTTCCCTCTCGACCTACCGCACGTTAAATACCACGCATGCATCAATGATTGCGCACTTTATCATAACGAGTACGCGAGGATAACCACATGTTAGGTGTGTGGCCATGGACGATACAAGAGAGGGAACAAGGAAGTTCCTTGAAAAGTGGTATGGTACTTTCCTATCACTCCCCGTCTATAGAGATATTTCGTAGATCCTAAGGAAGCAAAGCTAATGCAATGGACGCGGAAAGGGAGAAACCTGAAGATGATCCAGAGAAGGGCAAGATCCTAACACACCCTTCAGACGCTAGCAAGTGGAATGCATTGGACATCGAGTTCGAAGAGATCAGGGGCGATGCAAGGAACGTCAGGCTGGGTATGAGCACCGATGGACTCAATCCTTTTAGCAACCAGAGTAGCAAGCATAGCACCTGGCCCGTGTTTGTATGTCCGTACAACATCCCCCCGTGGCTCTCCACAAAGCAAAGGTACGTACACATGAGCATTCTTATTCAGGGGCCAAAACAGCCAGGTGTCGATATGCATCTTTATCTCGGGCTGTGGAAAGAGGAGTTAGCCATGTCGTGGGAGATGCCAGCCCATACGTGGGACGCCTTCACTAAAGAATATTTCCCTCTGAGAGCCGCGTTGCTCATGATGGTGTAGGACTATCCTGGTTACACATATGTATCGGCCCAGGTGAACCACAGACATAATGCATGTGTCAAGTGCATGGATAAGACCCCGCATCTCCAGCTACCCAAGGATCCCGGGTCTTTGAAAACCGTGTTCCAAGGGACTCGAAAGTGGCTTCGCATGGATCAGCTGTGGAGAAAACGTGGTGAACTTTTCAATGGTAAAGACGAGATCGAAAGAGCGCCGCGTATGAGGAGCGGCAAATAAATCGAGGAGCTTCTGATTAACTGGGATGAGTGCCGAGCGCCAGGAAAGAAGCGACCAAGGACAAAGCCGCTTCTGGGTGTATGGAAAGCGAGGTCTGTTTTCTAGGACTTGCCGTATTGGAAGGTCCTCCACATGCCCCATAGCCTCGATATAATGTACATCATGAAGAACGTTACCGAGAGTCTGCTTGGCACTCTCCTCAACATGTCGGCGAGGACCAAGGATGGGCCGAAAGCAAGAAACGACCTGAAATTTATTGGCATCAAGAAGGAGCTTCAGTACCCTAATAGTGATGATGATGACGATCAAACACAAGGGACTCAGGGTCACCGCAAAAGGGTTAAGAAGAATGAGGTGGTTGTGCTTCGCGCTGCCTGCTTCACTCTGTGTCAGGAGGAGATCGAGCAGTTTTTCAGGTGCCTCCTAGGAGTCAAAGTTCCTCACGGTTACTCGGGAAAGATAAGTAGATATCTCGACGTAGCGAAGAATAGATTCAGCGGTATGAAGTCCCACGACTGTCACGTGATGATGACACAGATACTTCCAGTTGCCATACGAGGGATAATGGATGAGCACGTCCGTGAGACGCTGTTTGTCTTGTGCAACTTTTTCGACATCATCTCAAGGAAGTCGACCGGCATGAAGCACCTCGACAGGCTGTAGGAAGAGATCGTGGTGATACTATGCGAGCTCGAGATTTACTTTTTGCCCGCATTCTTCGACATCATGGTGCATCTACTTGTCCATGTCGTGGATGACATCATCTAGCTTGGGCCGACATTCCTGCACAACATGATGCCGTTTGAAAGGGTGAACGGTGTCATCAAAGGATTCGTTCGCAACAGGTAAGCATAGCCAAGGGCTTTCTGATCTACGAGTGCATATCTTTCTGCCAGAACTATCTAACAACCGAGAACGAGGATGTTGGAATACCCACCAAGAAGCACCTCGACAGGCTCGCTGGGTATGGTCACCGCGAGGGCCACCGCTCACTGCATGTTGACATTGCTAATCGACGCGCCAACTTTGGCAGGGCACACCGAGTCGCACTACAACACAATTGAATTGGTCAGACCTTGGGTGGAAGAGCACAAAAGCTTGATCGAGCAGGAGTACGTGGATCGGGCCTGCCTGAGGAAGAAAGGAGACATAACAAGAGAACACAACTCCAGCTTCACGGGTTGGTTCAAGAAAAGGCTGCTGGACAATCCCCCGCAGACGCCTTCTACGGAAGATCAACAAGTCATATTCTCCTTGTCACAGGGCCCAACGCATAACGTAAAGACCTATCAGTCATACGACATCAACGGTTACAGATTCTACACCGAGGAAAGGACATGAATAGCGAATATCAAAACTCAGGAGTAACTATGATGTCCTTTGCCGATGATGAGACTACTATCATGGAAAGATTCTACGAAAGGATCGAGGATATATGGGAGCTCCACTACTATGGAGAGATGGTACCGATGTTCCGTGTTAGATGGGCCAAGAACGTCGAAAAAGAAGGCCGATATTTCACCACCTTCGTTATACCCGATGCCAAGTCGGCAAAGAAGGCCTCCGTGAAAAATGAGTCGTGGATACTCGCTATCCAAGTTGATCAATGTTTCTTTATTACCGACCTGTCAAAGCCCAGTCGTGTTGTAGTGAGGAGGGGCAAGAGGAGCATCATCGGAATGGAAGGATCCGCCAACGAGCAATACTTCGACAAGAACGACGATCCGAAGATCGAAGAGGAATTCAACAAGTACTTCAACATGCCAACTACTACAGTAAGAAGAAAGACCACACTACCTACTAAAGGTTGTCCGTTCACGAGAATAAATCTCATAGTGCCCGGGCTAAAATATTCAACCGTGAATAAAAAGGGCAAGAATATCGTGAAGAGAGGCTAGCTAGCTCGAAACATTACACAACGACGTGTGACCTTTTTGTGTATTAGTTAGAGACTAATTAAACATATATCGTGATATTCGTGTGCGTATACAAATTCACATGTGTTTGTGAGAAGCACAATATATACATATAATTCAGGAAGGTTTTTTGAATAAATATACATATATGTATGTGCTTGGTTTAAATATATTTGTATCATACAATTTTTAAATAAAGAAAAAAACGATGCACCTAGGATTCGAACCTGGCTACCAGGTGCTCATGTCCAACTATACATGCCTCACAACCATTGAGCTATTGTCTGTTTCGTGTCAAACTACAGCTGTGCGCTTGTTTTTATTAAGTGCGAAAGTTCTGTGGCGCATATCGCCTGAATGCGCCATAGACTTCTGTGGCGCATTCAGGCGATAGACTTCTGTGGCGCATTCAGGCGATATGCGCCACAAAACTTTCTCACTTAGTCAAATGGACGGTTCGGCCTTTTCGTTCCCCACCTCGCTCGTTCCGTTTCACTTTCCCCCAATTCAAACCCTAGCGACCCCGACGAACCCTAGCACCACCCAGCAAACCCGGAGGAGGAGCCGCCGTGCGTGGAGGAGGAGCCGCAGGGGGAGGAGCCGCCATGCATGGAGGATAAGCTGCCGCATCAGAGGAGGATCCGCCGTGCGTGGAGGAGAAGCCGTAGGAGGAGGAGCCCGTGCTCCCTAGGAGGAGGAGCAGGTCGTGCGTGGAGGAGGAGCCCGTCCGTGGAGGAGGAGTAGGCCAGCGCCACCCAAGCGACCACCTCCCCATCCTGCGCCATCTCGGCACCGCAAGGATACATCTCTGATTAGGGTTCCTAGGCTTAGTAGCAGATGATTCACCATCATCTTAGTTCAGTTTAGTGGTAGTTTTATGAATAAAACATCACTGATTAGGTTAGGTAGGGTTAGCTCTATCAAAATAATTTGGGGATGATTCTCAATTACAATCATAGAGATATATAGAGGGGAAGCTCAACATCTTCAGTTAGCAACATTGACACTTGAGCATCGTCAGGTTCCTGACAGCTCTGTATCTGATTCACCATCACTGATTCACTTAGCAACATTGGCACTTGAACATTGAAACTGTTAGCAACATTTGACACTTGAACACTGAAAGTGTCAGTTAGCAACATTGACACTTGAACATTGAAACTGTCTGTAGAACAAGATCTGTATCTGATTAGATTAGGTTTGCTGGTTAGGCTACTGATTTGGATTAGGGTTAGGGTTAGCTCTGTATCTGATTAGGTTAGGTCTGCTGATTTGGATTAGGGTTAGGATTAGTTGATGAATTCTGGCCTGGTTTTTTTTGCTCTATTTTGCTCTATCAAAATGGTCTGTATATTGCTACAATTGCTTGATTAGACCAGCTGATTTGCTTCAAACTTTGATCTATCAAAATAAAGAGGATGCTCTATATTGCTCTATTTCAATACAGATCATTTCAATTCTAAATAAACTTGGCAGTAAAACAAAAAGAAAAGAGATCAAAATACTAAATTGTATCAATAAAAAATCTATAGTTTGTTCCATGGTTTTGGGTTTATGTAGACCCATTTCAATATTGTTGTATCTATGCTTTGCCTAAAGTTCATGACAATAGTTTCTATCTTTTGAATGTGGTTTTGTATACTGTTGTATGTTGTATGCTATGGGGCTGTTATATCTCTGCTCTGTTATATTGACTTTTAAAGAAAAAAGTCAATGACAACAGTTTCTAGCCCCACAGATAGAGCCTGTGGGTTTATGTAGCCCCATAGAAACTGTTGTATCTGAGCACAAAAAGGATGAGATGGTCTGTATACTGTTTAGTGAAAAGATAGAAACTGTTGTATGTTGTATGCTAAAAGTAGAAACTGTTGTATGTAGAAACTGTTGTATGTTGTATGCTAAAAGATAGTTGAATGGAAACAAGTTTGTTTCTTTAAAAAATGAAGAGTAATTGTTTAGTGACAAGTATCTTAACTTGAAAATGGAATTTCCTTGCAAGTTCTGGCATCATACTGTTGTATACTGTTGTATATATGTTATATATGTTCTGTTGTATACTGTTGTGTACTATTGCATTTCCTTCCAAGTTCTGGCATTCATATTTGTTATATATGTTCCAAATACTGATGTATATGTACTGTTGTATATTTTATACTGTTGTACTGTCGTATATGTTATACTTCTAGGGGGATGATGTACTACTGTACTGTTATTATACTGCTATACTATTGTATCTGTGTTATATATACTGTTGTGTATCTGTGTGAAATCATTAATGATGGATGATGGAAGCGGAGGCAGCGATGATGGATTGGGTTATTTTCTTTGTGTGTGAGAATGATGGATGGGGTCAATGGGGTTGTCAATGGGTCTGTGGGCTGTTTTTTTCTTGCAGGGATTTCAATTGAGTTTCCCATTTCTCCCGAAGTGTTGATTCACTTCCGTTTCGGTTGAGAAATGGGCACTCGTAGGTCCAGAAATTAGCAAAGGTAATTCCAAATTTTGTGGTCGATATTTGTGCTAACTTTTTGCCTCTTTTTTTAGTAATAAAGCGCAAACATGTCGACTAATGACGAGGCTGGTCCTTCTAAAAAATGAGCGTCGAGGATCTAGCCCGAGAGGCCAGCAAGTCATTATGGGGGCCGTCCCAAGAGCATGAGGAGGCAAAGGAGATGAGAATGACACCACCACCGGCGACCATCGTCGGAGGTGCTGGGGGCAACGAGGAAGATCGAGATTACGAGGGGGGACGACAACGATGACTACGATGGAACTAGTGAAGGAGGGGAGGAGGGTAACACCACCACGGATGGCGGCGAGCGCACAGATGGTGGTAGCGGCAACCCGACCACTATACAGAACAAGAAGAAGGATATTAAGGATCATAAGCCACAAGTGCTCGCCAACGTCTGTGATGAGTTCACCGAGGTCATAGAAGGTGGCTAACCCATTGCGCCTGGACCGATTGCCTGCGGGTACGACATGAAACTCGGATTGCCTGCGGGTACGGCATGAAACTCGGAGGCATGCAACTCGGGTGCATCCGAAGTAATCATGCTTTGGTCGAGAACCTCCTTAAGAAGCTTCACAAGCGATACACATTCCCAGAGAAGTTCAGAAACTTGGAGAGTAAGAACCCGGTGAACAAACTAGAACTAACAAAGATGATCAACGCCTTGAGAAGCTGGAAAACCCGGGTAAAGAACAACATTGATAAAGGTGAAAGCTAGGAGATTATAAGTAGGAAAAATCCGATGCTCGACGAAGAAGAGTTCAAGATATTCAAGGCGGACTTAAATACCGCTGCCTCTAAAGCATGGACTGAGTGGGGAAAGACCATGCGAGAGAAGAACATAGGTAACCACCGGCTTGGAAGAGGCGGATACAGAGGGAACAACCCATTTGGGACAAGGAGTACACCGAGCTTGAACGCCTGGGTAAAGAGAACCCATGGCATAAAATCACAGACCTGCAGATCCGACAATTTTTCCGGGCCCGCTACTACCTGGACCCTGTTACAGGGGAGTTCGTCACCAACGACCCGGATGTGAAGGCCTTTGAGGATGAGCTGGTAAGGAATTTACCGCGGATCTCTCATTAAAATAATTAAGCCAAGAATCTAAATGCATGGGTTCACCTCTCCTTGTCTCTCTGCAGGAGAAGGAATTGAACGCGACCAAGGACTTGTCATCCCAGGATTCGGAGGCGGAGCCATGGGACACTGTTTTCAACAGGGCGACAAACACTTACAAGAGGGAGAAGAATTTGCCACCAAAATTAGCTGGCCTTGTGTCCGGCTTCGGTACAAGCATGAAGTTTACCAAGTACTACAAAGAGGACGTCAAGAGGAGGGAGAGGAAGAACCAGTCGGCAGCTAAAGATAAAGCCGAGGTTGAAGAGCTGAAGTTGAAGGTAAAGACATTAGAGGAAAAAGTGGATGAGAAAGCAATGGACAAGTTATTGGAGGAGAAGCTTCGCGTGATCATCCCCCCTGGATTGATGGAGGGGCTAGCTGTTTGGAATGCGGGAGGTCGACAGGGGCCGATAAACGTGCCCAGCTTTAGTGGCAGCAACTTGAGCATCAACGTTAACGCGTCGCCAGACTTGGTGACCCCGCCGGCCACCATCGCTACGACGCAGCCGCAAGAGCTGGTCATCGCACAGCTGCCCGCTGCTGCTCCTGCCAAAAATACCAGTATCGCACAGCCGGCGGTGGCACCAGTACCGTGGGAGAATGCTGATGATAGGCCTGCCGCCGGGATCGGCCGTGTGTCGACATTAGCCGAGCTCAACGCCTTTACCAAGGTAACTAATTAGTTACTACGCCTCACCTTCTTTATGCGCCTTTGGTGACTGCCACCTCGATCATGATGCCCAACACATATGTGTTTTGACTCAGGACGCTGCTTGTGTACTACTCCACAAAGTTGCCGGTGGCGAGTTGAGGGATGTTTCCAAGGGCAATATCATACAAATAGCGAACCGCGCGATGCACAACAATGCAATGGACGATGCCGTGAGGAGGGTCCGGATTGCTCGGGTGTTGCTAGGGTGCGATGACGTGGACCCCACTTTCAACCTAAGGTAGCCGACGAACACAAGACCCTCAGGTTGGCCCATGACATGGCCGAAGAGTCAGATTCGTATTATGGGGCACAGTAGCGCCACCTCGATCGTCCGGCCACCACCTCGCATGCCACCTGTCACCGGCGCCACCTCGATTGTCCGGCCACCACCTCGGAAGCCACCTATCATTGTTGCCACCACCAGTCGCCACCAACAACTATTGGGACCGTGTGGGCCACCCCAAGGCGAAGCCGTCGAAACGCAACCGCCGTCATCCCCGCCACCACAATCACCACATGGCGGAAACAACGATGATGATGAAGAATTTGTCAACGTCGACGACTACATCAACACCGGCGTCGGCATAGGATTGTACATGCCTGCTGTGGATGAAGAACCCTTCGTCGCTCGCGAGGGTCAAGGTGGGCGTCCCACTACATGCACGTAACGCCTCGTCTTCCATGGTTTATCTCAAGAGACGCCTCCGGCCGATGATCAACAGGAGAAACCTGTTGGATTCGTCTTTAGCCCTGGCACACTCCAAAAGGCGGCCGTTGAGCACTTAGCATCCCCAGTGGAGGAGCCTGCTCAGAAGACGAAGAAGCACAGGAAGAGAGGTAAGAAATCCAAGAGCCAACCTCCTCCGAAGAGGATCTGGGCTAAGGATGACGTTGTACTAGCCCGCGAGGATGGCTTGCCCAGGATACATATAGCCGGTGAAGCGATACTGACTCCGGAGGTTCTTCGCCTTGCTCGTGGACATATGCTCGCTTTGAGTGATAGTATCAAGACACTAGAGGGCATTCTACTTAAAGACAAAGATCCAAATTACCCGGTTTTCACTGTCAAGGTGCCATCGGACGTGGACTTCGTCCATGAAGCCCCCGCGGACGTGTTCTTCATAGCGTACGAGGACTTCTTCAAGCTATTTCTCTCGAAACGTCTGGAATATAACATGGTCTGCCTATTCGCGCTCAATCTGGCGATGAAGACCAAGAGAGAGCAAACCCCCTACATCGCAATAGTGGATCCCTACTACATGCGTGATAGCTAGTGGAGGGAAGGATCAGAGACGAGTGCCAAGGCGACGGCGCACCTCAAGAAGTTCATTGTGGAACACAAGAGGATGAACACACTTCTTTTGCCTTTCTTTCACGAGTAAGTACACACACCCCCTAGCATTGGTAACTTAGGCTTTATTATAGCTTTCTTCCTTTGCTCTTTTCCAACATCCTGTTTCAATCGTGTTGTGCAGAGAAAAATACTGTACACTCATCGTCATTTCCACAAAGTACTCGATAGCATCGTATTTCGACTCGGGGAGTCAGAAGAAGAAGAAAGACTACACCAGAATAAGGGGTGTTCTGAATGAGGCTCTCAAGGGCTACGCTAGAAAGGGATGCCCCTTCGTCAACAAGGGGGAATGTATCAAGGATTACAAGCACTTGTTCAAGCACGTGCTCGAGTTCCCCTGCGTCAAGGAGCTGGCTACTGGTGGCGCCAAGGAGGCCTTCTACGCCATGCATCACCTTAAAGGGTTTATCCAGGATTGCCAGAACCTAACTGTGCCATCTAGTGTCTGAGCATGGGCCGAAAATTTGGCGCTAAGCGAGGATGATGATCTTAGAGAAGACTTCCATCGCATCCAGGCTAAGTTGTCGGAAATCATCGTGGAAGATGTCACCACAAGGGGAGGGTCCTAAAACACAACAGAGGGTTGACTAAGAGGGAGATTGAAAATATTCTTCATAAGCAGGGTGACAACAGGACATGGATGATGAAGGATGGCTATCTACCATTCCTGAAGCCGAGCGTTAGCAGTTCTCAACAATGATCGATGTGTGCGCCTAGAATTATCATAGATGTCTGTGTGTAGTGTTGTGTCACAAACTATATACTACCTTGGTCGTATGTTGTAAACTTCACTATTGTGGTTGTTGTCGTCGAAGTTCTATGATTGTGATCGATGTTCTATCTTCTATGTTTACTGATATTTTACTTTAGTTTATGTGAACATATATGCATGTGAACCAATTTAGTTCTTTCTGTTTGCATGATTTACTAATATGACTTATCTATGGAGATGACGAAGTGGTACGTGGTGTACAAGGGTTGGGTTCCATGAGTCTACGATGAGTGGGAGGACTATTAGAAACAGGTAAAAAAGTTTAGCGGCAACAACTATAAAGGATACGCGACTCGAGAGGAGGCGGTAACCAAGTGGAGGAACCACCTGTGGAAGGAGAACTGGATGAAGATATTGCTAGTGCTCTTGCTCTTGCTCACCGTCATCACAGTTGTATTCTGTTTGATTCTAGTGTAGGCAGTGAACACTTCATTTGTAATGTGATGAGATGGTGAAATTTGTACCAAGCACTTGTATAAATATTTGCCACCTTTGACTTGTATTGTAATATGATGACCACTTTTGTATCTTGATCGGGCTCTATGGCACTATATTTGTGTTTGTATTATATTTTTTTCATATACTAAGTCAAATATACTATTTCTGTATAATACCTGTATAATACTATATATTTGGACAAGTATGGTTTTTTTAATACCTGATATTCAAACCAGTGGCGCATCCTTTTTACCTTCTGTGGCGCATAGCACTTCGTTGGCGCATTTTCCAGAATGCGCCACTGAACAGTGTCATGTGGCGCATCCGACAGAATGCGCCACAGAAGGTTTCATCAGTGGCGACATAACAGTGGCGTTCCTGATATGCGCCATAGAAGCCCAATATCGATGCGCCACTGATGAATGATTTCCTAGTAGTGTTAGTTGGATAAGTTGACAAGATGAATTGCCTTGATCTGTTGGTTGCCTTGTTTTCTTAGGAACTAGAGTGAGATCATCTAGTAGCTCATCCCTTAGACCCAATATATGTTTGTGATCCTCAATCTCAAAGCAAGCATGAAAATCTGGATCTACCCTAAGACACTAAAGTGGTCGTCCCATCTCCTAATCAGATCAATCTAGGGATATTCCCTTTTGATAGTTTCCAACTCAGTGAAGACCCAATCCAAGCATGGATCCCCTCTATTCAATATATACCTCAACATAAACCACTTGATGGGAAAGATAAATCATTTCCACTCTCTCAATTTGTTTCGCTCTTGTAATCTAGTCTAAAACCCTAAATCTGGCAAAATGGATGTCTAGAATTCTTATCTAGATTCAATTTTTGGAGCTCTACCTATTCCAAACTGTGTGCATTCTTGAGCATGTATTTGAACCATCTTGTAGTAAATCATTAGTACTACCCAAGACCACTCTTTCCCTTGGCTAATCCATTTTGGTTCCCACTCATCCATCATGGTTTTGTAGTCAAGATAATAATCTTTTCTGCAAATTTTATCATCTTGCCTACTTTGGCAGAAGCTCACATCTATATGCTACCTCCCCTTGACCAACTATTTTATTGGTTATGATCTACTATCCATGTTCTTTGAATCCATACTTCACTTTCTTCCATTGGAGCTTTGTGTTACTTAAACCCACATGGTATATGAGGCATCATGATGTATCTGTTATGGCAGCCTTATTTTCAACCAAGTTTGCCATCACTCCTAAACCACCTCAAATAGAACCAAGCCCAACTCTTGCTTCCATGATCATCTATATAACTTGTTCTAGCTATACATATATCCCTTGTACCTAGGTGAGCTCTGAGCTCCCCAAATCCAACCCTGTTTTGGTGGTATAAAATTATCAAAACCCTAGATTATGCCAAATTTAGTTTCCATCCTTTTTCACCAAAATTCTTCAAAAACCAAGGTTTGACATGATGGATACATCAAGTTTACATCATCTACCTTGGATATGATAATTTGCCAAATAATTTCCGTAATTATTTGGAACCCAAAACTATTTAAATTCATTATCTTGCAAAATTCTCAAAATCTCTCCTATAAAGGCAAGTTTGTTTTTCTCGAAATCACTTTGCCAACTCAATGCAATTGGACTTATCTACCTCATACCCTATCGCCCAATCCTTAAGAAAACTCTCACATCAGCCACCAACCCTCCCCTCCACTTATATAGTCGAGCACAGGACCCCACCACCCCTCTCAACCTCCCTCATTGCCCAATCCCTGGACAGCACCCCCTCTGAAGCTTGCCCATGGACAAATTCCACTATGGACTCCTCTCACTTGTCTCATAAGGATAGAGGCCACCTCGAGCCCCCTCTACAACCTCATTTGCCCCCAACTACCTCTCGGCCATTGCTAAAAATCTGAGCATAGTGCTCTCTCCTCTGCTCCACTCGCTCTGCATGTCCTTTCCCCAAATTCCCCTTGCTCTTATGAAGCTAATCCTATGCTTATCTTCAACATGCAGCAACCCCTAGAGGTTTCACTAGCGAGCTCCCGAGCTCCTCCTCTTGGCCATTTACAAGATCTCATGCGGGTACTCTCCTCCCTACTCCTCTATTGATGCATGATAGATTCCCAATATCGCCTCGACCTGCAGCATCTAACCATCCCCTTCTCCCATTCCAGGATACCCCTACTAACGCTGTCGTCGAGCTCCGTCGCACCTCCTTCGGTTGTCGTCGCGGGAGCGCCTTTCAGTCGTGGAATAGGTCGATGCCGACCATCCCTATGATCCCCATTGTCGACTGCGTCTCCCTACACCCTCTACGTCGCCTCCCAAGCTCTCGGCAAGCAGTCCCGTCGCCCCCAAGTCCTCCGTAGGGTTCCGCCGCCGCTAGGCTGTTTCCTCGGAGATGAAGGCGGCTGGCCGTCGAATCTTCTTAAATCGAATGACGAGCAACTACACATACCCCTTCAGCCCCTATAGCCACTAACCGATGGGCCTGCCGATGCCTCTGGATGGGCTGAATCCCCCTGTGTGGCCCATCTTGCCTCAGATCCAGCCCAGGAGCCCCTGAGCTCCCTTTTCTTTTTATTTAAATTCCAGATCTAAATGCAAGTAGTTTGGTTTAAATCCAAATAAAAATGCAAAATAAGTTATTTTTTCCCGTGCACATTTTTTCCAGGTTCATGTATGTCTTGACTAACATGCAGACCAAGTATCTTGCCCAAATAATATTTAGCTTTTATTATCAATTAAAATTCCAACATGTGTCGAGTTCACTCAAAGATGAGTTCAGAGAGTATCCTAACTCCAAATGTGGTGAAACCTTTGTGTAATGAAAGGTACCCTAGGTACCTTGTATGTCCCCTTGGACCCAACCTAAGTTTCTTCCTAGTCAGCCCCTGATAAAAAAACTAGGCCCTTTATACCTTTAGAAAATTCCCTAGGTAAAACCAAAGATGGTTTTGACCTAATTCCAACTCCTAGTGGACATGTCTACCTTTATCCCTCAATTTCTAGAAGACCATAATTTATTCATCCTTTATTGAATTTTGGTGAATTAAACTATTCTGTGTATGCTTAGTTCACTAATGAATTCACCATAGTAGTTATGTGAATCCAAAATGGTTGATTCTAATTTATACAAAAAGGTATTACAATTCCCCATAATGTTTATTTGGAATCACATAGAAATCCCTTATAGATTTAATGTGGTGAAAAATACAATTAGCATCCAGTACTGTATTTGGGAATTTCTCAAGGGCATTCTGGTATCTTTTTTGAGGTCATTCCAAATCTCAGTAAATCAATCCATAAAATATTATCTAATCGCCCAAGGAAATAATTTTTGGAACTCCAGAACCATTCTGGTGAATTATTTCCTAAAACTAGAGTTTTATTCACTATAGAAATCACTATAAATCTTTGGTAATTGATAAAATAGTGAAACCATTTTTGTTGGTTATATTTTATTAATATCTATTTGATGGTATCATTTTTATACAATGGTATCATACAGAACATGTCCTTGGCCAAAACCCCTCCCTTAGGTAATTCCTAGACTATAAATCCAAAAGGATCTTTTTCCAATGCCTCCAAATATTCTACCAATCTAATCAAACCCATCATCCAACATCCTACTGATGTATATCATGTGATTATCCTTTGGTTGTTGTATGGTTTGATGCTTGTATGCATTGCATTGATGGTAGTGTTGTTTGTTTGCTTGTATGCTCGATAACGGTGATAGTTGTGTTTGTTGGACGCTGAAAAGAAGGAAGCTTTGGATTTATTCTTATTATTATTGTTATCGGTATTTTGGTTTTCTAAATAATTCACGGGATATCTCGCTAGTCACAGGAAAGCCACCTTCTTTCTCATAAGCCTAGTCCTACTGTATTACTTATGCATGTTGTACCTGCTGTTTATCGAAAATGCATTGTTTTATTATATGATAAGCTATATATGGTAGTGGCTTGGCTCCTCCAAGTCATTACATGTTTATACTATTAAGTACAACCCCCTTGGATGACACGTACTTTCCCCTAGTATGGTATATGGTGTATAACACCATGCCCCTTTGGAAACCCTGTTTTAGCCGAAGCAAAACTATGGGATGGGAAGACCCCGGAAAAGTTTACAAGAATGATTATGAGAATACCTTGGCGAGGTTTGGCCCGCCAAGTGAGTTTAAAAAGGAAAAAGGTTTTGGTTTTACAAAAAGGTTGGTCGAAAGATGGAGGAAAAAGGTTTATGAAAATGCATCGGGCTATGCAGTTTTGCCCGAACAATTAACCCGTGCAACCACATTACTCTAGAATGGGACAGGGATAGGCTGGAAGTTTGTCTATTCTGGTATAGGTACCTCACAACTAGTACAGGGGATGTCAATATCCTGGAGAGTGGGTCTTCTCTAAAAAATGGTCCATTAATTAACCGGGAGAAGAAACAAACGGTCTACGGGCCGCCATGCGTTACTATGAGCCCCTCATTGAAAGCCCACACTTGGTGTAGTGGAAAAGGTGCTCCGGTTAGATTTGGAACTTTACAGGGCGTCCCGACATTGAGGGGAAAACACTCATAGGGTAGGGACTTATATTAGAGTGGGCATTCCGAAGGTATTGACCGATTATTCGACCCACGATCGGTGTAGATCAGGGCAGGGTATTCGGATGGTGTGGGTAAAGTGTACAACCTCTGCAGAGTGTAAATCTATTCGAATAGCCGAGTCCTCGGTCATGGACGGTTGGGAAGGTTGCTATACAGCGGAGCTGGTTTTGACTTCAAATAGGATTTCCAAAAAGCAATGGCTTTGGAAATGTTTTAACCATGGGATGGTCGAAAAGGAAAAAAAGAAGTTTGGTCATGGGATGACTGGAAGTAAGAAACAAATGGATGAACCAATCCTAGTGTTTTCGAAAACTTTTCAAAAAGGTTTCCAAATATTTTACAAATTTTTTTCAACAAATATATAGATACATGCTATATCTACAAGAGAAAATGATTTATAAAAGAGCCTCTTATAAAGCCATCCTACGAAAGCCATATTGCATTTTTTATTGTCCTCTTAAGGTGGTTTGCGAGTACATTCAAAGTACTCACCGACATTCTCCCTGGCTATTTACTTGGCCAGATTTTCATAAGCAAGAGGAGTGATGGAGATTGTTGATGTTTTTGCGAGCCAGGCCGTCTCCCTAGTCAGTTGCCTGTAGGTTAAGGCATGAAATGGGCTCTGCGATTGAAGACTTCCGCTACTTGTGATGTAATCGCCATATTTGCCATATTGTAATCTTATGTAACCGCTACTTAATGGATGAGGTAATGATACTAGTTGGTTATGCTCATGGCTCACTGATCATGGGAACGTGAAATGTATGCATAACGAGGATTCTCAGACCATAAATCCGGGGGTCCGACAAACTTGGTATCAGATCCATCCTGACTGTAGGAGACCTTAGTTAGCATGGACGTTAGAGAGGACAAACCCTATTTCTGAAAACACTGGCTTTCAAAAAAAATCTCAAAGGCGTTTTGAAAGGATTTCTTATCTTATCTTCTCTGACTTAAACTTTTTAGAAAATGTCTTACTTTATATCTCGCCTGCTTCAAATGTTCCGTTTTCAAAAACAAAGTCCAATTCGGAGACTATGAAGACGGAGATCCCGAAATGAAAAGACACTGAGACAAGCAAACCAAAGGAGCTACCAACAACGAAAGACACTACAAGATCGCCCTACCAACGGAGTCCTACATCACCCCAAATCAATCAAGTATGGCAACAACGACCCCAGATGGAAAGAACAAACTCAAGACCCCGTAATGCCAGTACTTAGGATAAGTATCCTCAATATAGGATTCCCCTTATGGCGCGTAGTCACTTCTTAGTACCTATGGTACGCCTTGTTTGCGTGTCATATGATGTTGGAAATGTGTTGTTTGTCTGTCTCGTATTCCTCGATCCGATTGTATGACCACCTTGTTCGTGTATCTCGCCATTAAACCTCTCAAACCCATAAACTGGACCCTCTCTTCAGCATGATGGCCACATAAAGAAAGCTCCGACAACCCCTATCCATGCCTAGTTCTAATCGCCCAAATGGAGCACCGATCCTATTCAAACCTCTACCAAACCAACAAGAAGTGATCACCATAACACAAACGCCCCAAGAATTCGGATGTTAAGGATGCCGAAGACAACGAGTCTACTCCGCCATCGTTTCGAAGCAACACAAAGAGTTTGAGTTAAGACAATCCCTCTGAAGCTAACCTGCCTCCACCCCGATGAAGGACCAAGAAGAAGCATCGCTAACCGCTAAATCTACCCTGAAATAACCCTTACGGCTTCATTAGGTAACCACCATAGGAAGGTAGTTTCAATAAGGTGTCACCTGAAAACCACAATTCAAGTGTCACGCCAATGCTCCAAGACGAAGGATCTACCCCAACCTCGACGACCTCATGTAAAACTCTAAGGTGGAAAGACTACGTCTTTCCACTCAAATCCAGAAGGCCGCCTACGAGAAGATAATCCAGGAAGATCTCCACTCCAAGAACCTGCCCCAAGAACCGCCTCGAGAGTCGTCAGAGGAACAGAAAAAAAGACCTCGTCAACAATCTTTGGAAGTCTGCCCGATCCTCGCAGTAACTGCAAGGCTCAGAATAAAGACGACAAGACTACCCGACGTCACCTATATTATTCTCCAAAGAAAGGAACCCAAAGAGTCGAGATTTTCCAAAGACGTCACGAATCCCCTCCTCTGCTATCTCTGCTAAGACCCACCTAAAAAGAGCTCCGACTCTGCTAACCCCGAGAATGATTATGAAGAGTTTTCCTTCTACGGGTATCAACCTATCCTTTAGTCACCACCCCCGGAAGATCCACTTGTCAGAGAAAACATCAGAGAAGACGCGACCCTCACTCCTGACTGCCGGAGTTTTGAATATACCTCCCACCCCGAGGATCTGAAGTACCCAAAGTAAGGACCACTCTCGACATAGTCCTTCGTACCCTACCAACTCACTCTTCCAACCTATACAAAGTGATGGATCGTCTCGAAACCTGATTAGTAAGGCGTCATGTACCCTCGCTGTTGGCCGGCACAAATCTGTTGAATTCTGAATGAACCTTATTTGATGTTATGAAAGTATGATGCCCATCCCTAGCCCGTCAACCGTAAATGGCATCCTCCAACATATCAGACCCCTAACTAGCCCAGAACTAACTACTAGGAAGCTAGTTGAACGCCCTTCCTGCTACGACTACTACCTCAAGAAGTGGCATCATCATCTGTCATGAAGCGGCTTATAAAAGGTCGACAGAATATAACCACCTTTGGACAATAGGTGCAGCGATATCCCCCAACCTCAGCACACGACTTCAATAAAGAAAGTCTATGATTCTATCAAGCACTCCTAGTCTCGCTCTAAGGGGGAAGACTGCATCTTTCCCGCCCAAAAACCCGATAGAACCCTGGAGTCGGCCCTTAGTTATCACTAAGATATGACCATCCCTTAAACCAGGAGCGTAGACCCCACGAGAGAACAACAATCGGCACTTCTCCAGAATCATTAGACACTTTGGTAAAGTTCTCCATCGCAGAGTCGACCGTCCAGCCAAACGCCCAGGTGTGCCCAAGACCAAGGAGGCAGAAAATCTGATTTCAGCAAGGAGAGATTGAACAAGGCTCAATCTTCCATCCCTCCTTAAGAAGGAAGGACCCTGTTGACGCTAAACCTTCCTAGAATCGTCCTAATGGGAAAATACTACGTCTTTTAAATTTGTTTAAAATCTAAACAACTCAATCAGAAGCTACTCAGCTCTGATCCGTATCTGACCACTCTTGTTTGTTGTAAAACGTGTTAGCATCTTATAATTCCACCGTCGAAATTGTTAAGCGGATGTTCTCACCCAACCCTACTCCTCCCTAATCTCGGGACAAGATTATTTTAAGGGGAAAGGTCCGTAACATCCCAATTTTATCAACCCTGTTCTTTTGTCAAAAAGGCAAAAATTAGGGGGAACAAGAACTTTTTCTTGTTACATGTTGCATTATTGCTTACTTGTCTGCTTGTGTTCATGCAACTTATTGTGTACTATATGATATACTCCTTACCTCAACCTCAGTTGATAAAAACTACATTACAAAAGAGCTGTCTTGGCTCATTTAATATTCTCAAATGTCCTGGAATTTCAAGCCTGAGCCAAGATGAATTTGACATAACAAAATATTCTACTAGTTTATATTGCCAAAACTATGGAGACCTATATATATAATCTCCTTATGTTTTCAAGACAAAAATTTCAACTACTCTTATCTCTAGGTTTTCCAAAAACTTCTTCTGAAACATTTTCATTCTAAATCTTGGTAGAAATACTAAGAGGTCCTCATGTTACTTCAAATGACAACCTTCAAATTACCCATTCTTACCTCAAGCTAGACTTGATGGTAACCTTAGTAGTAGTTTCATAAGTTGATTAGATGAATTGCATTGATCTGTTGTCTGATGAATTGCCTTGATCTGCTGATTGCCTTGTTTGCTTAGGAACTAGAGTGAGCTCATATAGTAGTTCATCCCTTAGGACCCAATATATGTTTGTGATCCTCAATCTCAAACCAAGCATCCAAATCAGGATCTACCCTAAGCCACTAAAGTGGCCATCCCATCTCCTAATCAGATCAATCCGGGGACAATCCCCTTTGATAGTTTCCAACTCAGTGAAGACCCAATCCAAGCATGTATCCCCTCTATTCAATATATACCTCAACATAAACCACTTGATGGGAAGGATAAACCATTTCCACTCTCTCAATTTGTTTCCCTCTTGTAATCTAGTCTAGAATTCTTATCTAGATTCAATGTTTGGAGCTCTCCCTATTCCAACCTATGTGCATTCTTGAGAATGTACTTGAACCATATTGTACTACATCATTAGTAATACCCAAAACCACTATTACCCTTGGATAATCCATTTTGGTTCCCACTCATCCATGATGGTTTTGTAGTCAAGATAATAATCTTTTCTGCAAATCTTATCATCTTGCCTACTTTGGCAGAAGCTCACATCTATATGCTACCTCCCTTTGACCAATTATTTGCTTTGTTATAATCTAATAACCATTTTCTATTAATATATACTTCATTTGCTTCCATTGGAGCTTTGTGTTACTTAAACCCACATGGTTTATTAGGAATCATGATGTATCTGTTATGGCAGCCTTATTTTCAACCAAGTTTGCCATCACTCCTAAACCACCTCAAATACAACCAAGCCCAACTCTTGCTTCCATTATCATCTATATAACTTTTTATAGATATCCATATATCCCTTGTACCTAGCACTACTAGGAAAAGGGCTATAGGTAATCCGCACATCCGTGGCTCACATGGTTGAAGTGCCCCACGGGTAAAATAGGCGTGGCTCACCTGTGGGTAGTGCCCTACTAGTAACTAGAACAACCGTGGCGCACATGGGGTATGTGCACCACATATATGTATGGTCCAGGGGCCTTCCAGCCGCATGCCACGTACCCGTAGTGCACATGGGGTAGGTGCGCTATGGTTGTGGCAAGTTCTGTGGCGCACTATGCCATGTGCGCCACGGATGTATAAACTTAGTAGTAGGGCACCTTGCCCTAGTGCCCTACGCCTAACTATCCTGCACCAACTCCACCCCCTCCCCCCGTGGATCGCCTTTTTAGGCTTTGCAAAAAATAAAAGAAAATGATAAACACTTCAAAAAATTAAATCCTTTCATATTTAGGTAGGTAATGTGGTATAGCTTCTAGTAAAATTAACAAACATGAGTTTCGACTTTTTTTGCAAAAAAAAGTCATGCCACGGTAAAAAGGCCGTAACTTTTGCATACGATATCGAAAAAAATCGTATAATATACCAAAATGACGAGAACGAGATTTCGCATCTGCTCGCAACGACCTTTGGTCGTTTAGCAATTTTTTAGATTTTCAAAATTCGAAAAGAGTAAAAAGTTACGGTCAAAAGACCGTTTTTTCCTGTAGAAGAAAATAGAGGGCGACTTACCCATAGCGCACCACCACCTAGTGCGCCATGGATAAGCTTGGGCGGGATTCAAATTTCGAATCCTCACCCCGCCCACCTACCTTTCCCTTCCCCCTTTTCCCTCCCCCTTTTCCCTCTTCCTTTTCCTTCCCTTCTCCTTCTTCCTTCTCCCTTCTCCTTCTTCCTTCTCCTTCTCCTTCTTGCTTCTAACTTCTCCTCCTTCCATTTCTCATCTCCTTGCAGTGACGGCGCTACGACTGCCTCCTCCTCTCCTTGCAGTGATGGTGGCATGTTGGCGGCGCAATGGCGGCCTCCTCCTCTCCTTGCAGTGACGGTGGTGTCCGACCTCCCTTCCTCCCTCTCTTCCTCCATCTCTTCCTTCCTCCCTCTCTTCCTCCCTCTCTTCCTCCATCTCTTCCTTCCTCCCTCTCTTCCTACCTTACTTTCTCCAACCACACCCTTCCTACCACCTCGACGCTGGCGAGGACTAGAGCGGCCACGACCCCTCCCGCACCTCCCTGCCACGGCCATGCTCCGGCGAGGTGACACCACTGCGGCGGTGATGCACGGACCCGATTGCTTTTGCAATTCAAAACAAGGGTGTTTTTTGCATTTTTTTTGTTTTTTGAAAAACACATCTGTGGCGCACCCTGTACCCCTACCCGTGGCGCACCTGGTAGTGGGCCACGCCTATCTCGATATAACCGTGGCGCACCCCTAGTGCGCCACAGATGCTGTTTACAGGTGTTCCACGAACAGGCGTTTTCCTAGTAGTGTAGGTGAGCTCTGAGCTCCCCAAATCCAACCCTGTTTTGGTGGTATAAAATTATCAAAACCCTAGATTATCCCAAATTTAGTTTCCATCCTTTTTCACCACAATTCTTCAAAAACCAAGGTTGCAAATGATGGATACATCAAGTTTACATCATCTACCTTGGATATGATAATTTTCCAAATAATTTCCATAATTATTTGGAACCCAAAACTATTTAAATTCATTATCTTTCAAAGTTCTCAAAATCTCTCCTATAAAGGCAAGTTTGTTTTTCTCCAAATCACTTTGCCTACTCAATAAAAATTTGAGGTCTCTACCTCATACCCTATATTTCAACTCAAAAATAAATATTTTTGAGATTCTTTATTATTTCTTTTTGCCCTTTTTCATGAATGGCAGAAACAAGAAATAATTGTTTAAAAATACTTTTATACCAAAATAAATTCCAATAAAATTATCCAAGGTGTAATATGGTATTTAGGACCATATCCCACCAAAACCCAACCATGTCCAATGTAAAAATATCAAATAAACTTCTAGTAACTACTTCTATACTTTTTGAATAAATAGTTTCTAGTGGACTTTAAACTCTTGGGAAAATGTCAAAAAATTCCTAATGTTATCAAATGACCTTACCCTCATATTTCTGATTTCCTTCATAACCATCAATAAGGTCAAGATTTTGAATTAATTCAAAATCCTTAAGCAAACTTCACCATCAGCCACCAACCCTCCCCTCCACTCATCTGGTCGAGCATAGGACCCCACCACCCCTCTCTCCACCTCCCTCATTGCCAAATCCTTGGACAGCACCCCCTCCTAAGCTTGCCCATGGACAAAGTCCACTATGGACCCCTCTCACTCAGCTCATAAGGATAGAGGCCACCTCGAGCCCCCTCTCCCACATTTTTCCCCAACTACCTCCACTGAACTCCCCTCTCTCCCCCTTGCTCTGCCCTGCTCAAGAAGAGAAGAAAAATGGCCTCTAGGCCATTGCTCAAAATCTGAGCATAGTTGTCAACACCCAGATTTTTAATGCTAGATGCCTGTTATGCCATACATCGCAATCCCAGGATTACCATTTTTCCGAGACATAATAGATTGAATATAATAGTACATCATCCATTACAAACCATACATAAGGTCTTACACAAATAAGGATCTCATGATCAAATTCTTCATACAAATCAAGCAGCGGAAATAAGGTAATAATAATGATAGCGTAGGCGAGGCTCCATCTTCATGGTCATAGGCAATGCTGACGATGGGAGATGATCCTAGTTGTCGTAACCTTCCTGCTGTCCATCTTCCTCATACTCCTCCTCATAATCTGGCCACGGGAATAGCCAGGGACAAAGCCATTAGTGCTCTTTAAGTACTCGCAAACCAATAATAACAAGTGAAGGGGTTTTGAATAGGATATACTAAGCTCTAGGGTTGTTTTGCAAAAAGCCAGATTTACCTCTACTAAGTTCAGAAGCAAAGAAAGCTAGTTGAAAGTTTTATAACACCTAAATGGGAACTTGAATTTCATGTCACAACTCTGTTGTGGTCAAGTCAAATCATAATTCATTTTGCAAGTCATTTTGAAAACATCTGACGACGGAACAGTATGGCCACTCCAACTGTCCATAACCGCGGATGCGACTATTCGAATAGTTTGACACTCTGCAGAGATTGTACACTTTCACCACAACATTCGATACATCCATCAGGAACAGTCCTAAATTCTCCATACTAAGTATGCGAATAATCAATCCTAACCTTTCAATTACACGCCCTAATATAGGCACCTCTCCTATGAGTTTGTCCTCCCAACCATGAACAACTGTTATCTTGGGTACTGCACAGGGGGAAAATCTTCATAAGGTAGCCTCAGCTCAGACCTTGGCGGCAAGGGACCCATACTAAGGTATATAAATTTCCAGTCAAGCCCTACCCAAACTTCGGGTATTGTGGTTGTACGGTAAAATTGGAATGGTATCGCATCTAGACAACCATCAGTTTTGTAAAGTTCTAAGGCTCATGCCTTAACATTTTCATCATCAAAATCATCTGGTGTTCGAGAACACATGTCAAAACATTTCAGTAGAATGACTCATCATTCTAAGGTTTTCATAACCATTTTCACCAAGTATTCCCATCTAAAGTGATCAAGTTTTATGTTTAGCACTAGCATCTACAGGTGGGGGTAAATACTAATGAGAGGTGGTAAACAAGTGTATCTTATCTAAGTTAAATCTCAAGCCTCAGGATGACATCAAGATTATCTAACCTAGGTCAAGTTTTATGCTCTTTATGCTACCTTCAATTATCTTTCTAGAATCTACAAGTAACTAAGTAAACTCTAAGAGAAAGCTTTAATAACGAAATAAAGTACTAAGCTTGCAAGTAAAACTAGGATTGGTATCATCATTGTATCTAACCAAGCATGCTTAATGCATTGCATATGTTATCTATCTTTCATAGTTGCAAGTGTTAGCTTGCTTAGTTAATATCTTGCTAATTCAACCAGTAGTATTGGGCTTCCCTTGTGCAGAGCAGTCGTTGAAGTTTTCCTCGGCTTCTTCCTCGTAGTATCCTCCTTCCTCTTCGTATCCTTGGTCAGTACTAGCGTCTATAAATAAATATAAGGTACACAATACTTAACTATTTCTATTTATCACACAAAGGTTCACACTAGATGATCTAGCATCATCACTATTATCACAAAGATTAAAGCACTTGTCTTATTTATTTTATTTTAGAAAAGCAATTTCTACTCATTGAAAAACTACTTAAGATTTAATATTCTCCAACTCAAACATGGGATCATGTTGACACATGTCATCACCACATATTTCAGTACATGGGAATGTGATTTAAAGTAGTGTCACAATTTAATAAGGTTTAATCCTTTTTATTTTAATTAATTAAAGTGACTAGAAATGCCTATGATGCATTCTTTTATTACTTGATCATTATTTCTGCAAGTAACCCTATATGTTTTTATATATTCTGAAAGGTATGGTTAAATGTAATTTTTGACAGTTGGAATCAAATCAAAATCTTTCATGGTTGAATTTTGAAAAATGTTTGAATGCAGAAAAGCTTCTGCCTTTTTATTTTTACCATGGGTGATCTACAAATCTAAATGGTGTGAATCCAACGGGCTTTGATTAAGCACTCCAGTACCTTTCTAACAAAATGAGTTTCATGCATTTTAGTTTAGTGAATCGAGCTGGGTTGATTTTTGAATCTAGGTACAGAACTGAGTTTGAAATTAAATGAATAAACCTAAGTTTGAATTAATGGGTCGCGCGGGATGTTTAACTGGGCTAGCCCACTACACACAGCGTGCGCGGACTGATTAAGTGACCGACCCCACTCGTCAGTGAGACAACAAGTGGCGAAGAGGTACGGGGCGATTAGGACTGCACCATCTAACTCTAATCGAAAGGCTGAGGTTTATCATCCATGTCGGTCAACGCCGGTGAGACATAATCCTAGCGCGGCCAGTGGGGGTTAGTAGGGGCTCACTGGGGCTTCGGCGATGGTCGGCGATGGGGGCGAACGACGAAGTCGGCGACGGCGATCCTCCTGGTGTAACATCCCAAAAATCATGATTTCAAAGTTTGCATATCATTCATGCATTCATAATCATTTTAGGATCATTTTCAAATAAGATTTCAAAAACAGAAGCATTTCTTGTCTATTATTTTATGTAAGCAAGGCAATGGCCTTATTTCTACTCTCTAATATGAGAATACTTGTTTTAACCAGAAAATATTTGAACATAGGTTTGATTGATATTTCCAAAGCTTGGTCAAAGTTTCAAAACAAAATATGAATTCAAAACCATTCATATACCTAATATAAATAAATAAATTAAAGCATGGTTTATTTCTAAAATCCAATGTACCAATGTATTTTTGAGTGAACAACATTGTTTTGTAGTCAAATATGTGAAAGGACCACTTTACAAAAATTCAGAACAAGTTTGAATTCAAACCCATATGAAAAGCATTTGAAAATGATTTCAGAAAATCAAAATAGAAATGGAAAAGAATAAAAGAAAACAGAAAGGGCCGGCGCCACTTATTCGGCCCAGTAACGGAAGCAGCCCACCCGAGTTTTCCTCCTCTCCCCCTGTTTCTCACCCAGGCCGCACACACCCCCTCACTGACGCCTCGGACCCACCAGCCACGTCAACCTCGTCGTCAATCTCGCGCCGAAGACCTGCTCGCCGCGGCCGTTTCCTCCTCGACACAAATGCACTTAATTGACGTTGATTGCTCGCGAGATTCTCGCCCCCACTCCGGCTACTTAACCCCCACCCCTCTGTGACCATTTCCCCTCACTCACCACCCCCACTCCGCCACCAAGATGCCCATATTTCGCAGAACACCGCCGAAGTACCGACAAACTCCGACGACGAAATTCCGGTGAGCCTGATAGCCCCTGTCCTTCTAGTTCATACGAGCATGTTGCTTGTGACCTTGTGCATCCTCTGACATCGTTCGTTTGTCCGTGCATGACCCAGGCCGCCCTCCCCGTTCACGCCTGCAGGCGACAGAGCCGCCGCTCAACTCCGGCGATCGATTACGGTAATTATAGAGTGCCCCTTGACCTCGCTTGCATACGACCAGGTTCGCCTTGTCCTTGCGCAGCTACTGATACTACTGGCTTGTGCTAGGACAATCCAGAGCCTCGGCAATGACCTCTTCTACAAGGACCCGACGCCGCCAGCAACTCCAACGAGCTCTAGGCCCCGCTATAGCACGCCCCCTGCCCAACCGCGACGACGTTGAGCTTCCTCGTGCACGTGCAAGTCTGGTAAGCATCTTCCCCACCCCTAGGCCTCGCTGGAATCACCGTTCCACCGTCTCCAGTAGCGCCGCCACCAGCCACCGTCGCAGCGCCGCTCGTTTTTGGTTTGTTCAATTTGGGTCGTTAGATCTAGATCTGACGTGTAGAATTAGATCACTTAACGAAGGGGTACGGGTGAATCTGGCCCGTGCGATTTCATTTAGATCGTGCGGCTCACGTTGATTGATCCGGCCGAATCGGTACGGTCCAATCAGACACGCCCACGTGTCTGGGTTTTAGATTTAAATTCTGTTTTTGAATCTATTAGTTATTCAAACTTGTAAATTCAATAACTTTTGATCTGTTTATCCAAAAAATACAAATAATATACCATTGGAATCACAGAAAGAAATCCTACACATCTATGGGCTTAGTTTTGTATTTTGTTTCTGTTAAAATGGAATTTAGTCAGAAACATTTGTATGCATATTTTGTGTATAAAATTATTTGGAAAATGTTCTAAAGGGCAAATTAAGTTTATTTAGTGTATAATTGTTTTGTTTATGATTCAGTACTGTTGCACTTGTCTGGTTTGATTTATAAAAATCATCACATGGCATTTGCATGCATTCATATATTTTTGCTTGATTATTTGGAATGTGAATTTGGCGCTATCATTTTATGTGTAGATTTTGGTGCTAGTGGTGATTGTGACTGTGAGGATTGTTGTTACTCCCCCAACTACCAAGGCAAGTGGTGCCTCATACTTTTGTCCCAATATTTTGACTATGCATTAGAAATATTTTGTATAGGGCTTGCATGATAATTTTTGCTAAGTATCTATATGCTATGCTTGGGAAATCCTAGTAGTTGTAGAACTGTTAGAAATTTATCTAAGTTAAGATACTTCCTATTTCCATGCTTAGCCTAGCTAGTAGCAACCAAGGGTGGATTATATACAAGCTATGGAAAAATATTTCAAAGTCTTGGACTTATGTTTTTGCTTAATAAAACAACTAAGTGAATGAAACACCTGGGTGGAATGGTAATTGCTTGGTGGTTTTGGTTGAGTGGTTACCAGGGCCCATTTTCCAATGGTCTACCCTGTGTATCTCACTTGTGGAATGCCACCCAGGAACAAAGGGATTTGAGATGCCATATGTTAAGAAGCTTCTAGTACAACCACAAGGCATTATGGGCTCTGCCTGGATCATATAGGTTGCAATAACTTAGCCATTTGGACAGTTGGTGGTAGTTGGTGATAGGTTGGAACGCGTCCATTTGGTCTAAGGGAAGGCTTCTAATAGGGCCTGTGTTGGTGAGAATCAAGTCTTGTGGGGAAAGTGCACCACCTCTTCAGAAGGAATAAACTAAGTACTTAGCCGTGTCCCTGATAATGGACAATTTGAGCATCAAGACATGGAAGCTATCAAGAATCTCCTCATCCCAATTTTCTAGGTAAAAACTTGAGGTTGAACAAGGGTGAAGGTTCACCAATGTCTATTGGTGGTTCCTTGGGAGTTTTTGCCAAATAAAAACTTAGTGATTTCAACTGATAGGTAAAACCTATTTTGAGCAAAGCAAGCCTAAGCTACACTTAGCCCAATTCATGTAGAAACTAGATACTATTATTCTACTAAGGTATCACTTGCCAATACTATTCCAATGTATTGACCCACTGTGGTTGTAACTTGTGATGTTGCAGGTTACTCTGATGAGGATTAGGGTTATGAGTCTACACTCAACATGCTTGCCTATGGCACATGAAGATGAAGACTTTTTATTTATATTGTTAAGTTAAACTCTTGTACTAGCATATGGCTATGGAGTTGTAAAAGACTATGTTATCTCTGGAATGACGATGTAATAATGACATTTTTTTTTGTGTACTTCATCTTAAACTGTGGATGCTAGCAATTGATCCAGAGACTAGCATTGCAATCACAAGGACCTTTATCTTTATAAAGGTGGGGTCTTACAGATGGTATCAGAGCACTGTTTTTCCTGTAGTATTATGACCCTAGGATTGGATTAGAAACCACTAAGGAAAAAATTTCAACACTTTGAAAAATTTCCACACTTGTCTTTTTCTTCTCGTAAACTTTTCTAATCTTCTTTCTCGTCTCTATTTGTAGATGAACTCCATAAACGAAGCCATAAGGAAGGGACCATTCATGACCATGACCTTGGAGTGTGAGACTGAATATCACAAGGCCCTCAAGAACCTTATGGTTACCATGGGGATACATGGTGCAGCTGTGTACAAAGGATTCCCTGTGATGGATGAAGGAGAAGAGTACTGGTGGGTGTAACTGCACTTGTACAAAAACAAGGAAGACAACCATAAGGAGTCAGGATTCTGCATGGTCACCAACTCAGAAATGCACACAACATTCTTTGACTCTGCAAGAAATGCAGCTTGGAATGCTAACAAGGAGCTTGGTGATAGACTCAAGTGCAGAATGCTCAAGACCCAAAATAACCTTAGAGAAGAAAAGAAGCATACCCAAGAGTTGGAGACTACCAACCAACAACTAAGGGGAGACATCATAGACTTAATTTGGGAGTCTTGTGAACAAGATAGACAGATGGATACTAAGGATGCCCTGATAGCTATTTTGTCTAGTGAGTGAGAGTTGTAACGTACTTCGTTAGTTGGACCACCACACTTATCGTTTTTACTTACAAAAATTTGTCTAAGTTATGTTGAACCTTTGATGCTTGTAATGGATTTCTGTATGCCATGACTTGTGTGATTGTTGCAAAAGATGTGCTTGTGATATTTTGTCTTGTGATTTTTCTCTATTTGATGTTGATTCTAACTTTTCTCTATCTTATAAAAGTAGATGCATGTTATTATCAACACGGCCGAGGAGTTCAAGGGAACTCGTTTTGGTACTCGTCTCATTGAGCTCACTAGTGTGCTCAACCTTCAACTTCCTAGCATCATGACACTTCCACTCACCAAGTTTGAGAGGAAGGACCTATGGGGCTTCAGAGTCACCCAGCCTGGACGCCAGACAGATCCAACCACGGAGACCAGCACTTTCAAGCTGAAGCATGACGACAAGGAAAAAGGCTTAGATGTAGTCATGCAGGAGTTACTTGGGCGCCTGGTAGGAAGACACTCCACCAAGCTTAGAGGTCTTTACTTTCACACCTTTGGGAGACGCAACGAGGAGGGTGAGGCCATAGAGTACGAGGATGCTGCTAGAGAGACGATGTAGCCGATTCATCTGTACCTCTAGGACCTAGAGGGTCTTATTAGGCACCTAGATACTGATAGGACCAACGTCATGCTTAGCAATGACGATCTCTAGGATCAGCTTTGTGAGAAGGACAAGCACTTCGCGGAGCAAGACGAGATAGTCAAGGAAATGGAGGCCAAGTTTGAAATCTAGGACAAGAAATTTAAGAGCCAGGATAAAAGAGTCCAATACAGGAAAAAGAAGATCCGGGAGATGAAGGAAGAGCAAGAGGCCAAGGACTTCGAGCTTGAGCATCAGCAGGGAGTGACCGAGAGGCTTCACTCATAGAAGAGGGCTCTTAGGGCTAATATTGAGGCCTTGACTACTAATGTTGAGGAGTACAAGACCACTATGGAGAATGTAGCTCTTACCCTTGTTGATGTGGAGATTCATGCGGAGGAGTAATGTAGACTACTCGTTTATCTTTCATCTACCGTACTTTGATTAATGAGTCGCAATGACCATCCAACATGTGGGTGTCTTGCTATGGTGTGTTTTCATTTCCAAACTTGTTGTTTATGTCCTTCAAAATCTATGTTATTTTGATGCTTGGTTATTGTGATTGAGTATTGATGTATTGTGCATGTTAAGCATCTATGGGTATCTCATTCTTATCCTTATTAAAACCACAGATGCCTCCTCGACGTGCCAACCCCAACCCAAACAACAACAACAATGTCACTCCCAAGATGCAACAGTTGATGACAGCACAGGCACAACTGATGCAGATGATGACCACCTTCATGCAGAACCAGAATCAGAATAACAACAACAACAATAACAACAACAACAACTAGAATAATCCGCCAGGATTTGACATGCTCACCATATTCCTAAGACTGAGGCCTGCAAAGTTCTCGGGAACCACTGATCCAATGGTATCCAATGACTGGTTATGTTCAGTGAACAAGGACTTAGTGACTATTGGCTGCACCGACGAAGAGAAAGTCAGGTTTGCAGAACATCTGCTGGAAGGGCCAGCAGCAACCTGGTGGGACAACTTTCAGATAACCACTCCCATTGAGGAGGTGACTTGGGCTATCTTTGAGGATGGATTCCGCATAGCTCACATCTCATCCGAGGTGATGAATTTGAAGAAGAAGGAGTTCCACGATCTGAAGCAGCCTCACCGCAGCGTGGCTGAATACATTGAGGAGTTCAACAATCTGGCGTGATATGCACCAGATGAAGTTGATACAGATGCCAAGAGGAAGGAGAAATTCCTCGAAGGACTGAATGATGAACTGAATCTACAGCTGTATGTTGCCTATGTCCCAACATAACAATCACTTTGTGACAAGGCTACCATCTTGGAAAACAAGATGAAACAGGTTGAGAGCAGGAAGAGGAAGCACAACTTTGATAAGCACAACTCGGGTTCGTCTCACAAACGTTCCCATGATGATGATAGTAGGAGTTCTGGATCCCACAAGCATGGAAAGTACAACAACCACCACAGCCACAACCGCCATCATGACAACAAGCATCACCGCAGTCATGATAATGACAAGTACAAGAACCACAAGAGTGGACACAAGAGTCACCACAGTGGAAGTGGAAGTGGAAGTGTAAGTCAGCCTGCAAAGAGAGATATCTGTCAGGTTGAATGCTTCAAGTGTAAGAAGATGGGTCACTATGCTAATGAGTGCCCAGAGAAGAAGGTTGAAGGAACCACCAAGCCCAACCCCTTCCAGATGGGACAAGTGAACCACATCAATGTGGAAGAAATATATGAGGAACCTGATGCTGTGGCTGGTAAGTTCAAACTCAATTCTGTTCCAGCACTTGTTCTTCTTGATACTGGCGCATCGCATTCATTCATATCAAGAGCATTTGTTGATATAAATGAACTTCCAGTTGAAACTATTAGGTGTCCTATAAAAGTAAGTTCTCCTGGTGGAGAAATGATAGTGACCTCAGGATGTCATGACCTAGTCATAGAATTTGGGAAGTATAAGTTTCCCGTTAATTTGATAATCCTAAATTCCCAAGGAGTGGATGTCATTTTGGGAATGGATTAGATGACTAAGTACAAGGGAGTGCTAGATTATGCCAATCATACTGTCACACTCACAACCCCGAATAATAAAAGGATTAGATTCAAGACTAACTTTGAATCAAAAGGGAGTAAGCTAAATTCTCTTAAGGGGGTTAGCATAGATTGTGTGCTAATTGTGAGAGAATATTTAGATGTATTTCCGGAAGAATTGTCGGGAATGCCACCAGATAGAGATGTATAATTTCTGATTGACTTGCTGCCAGGATCAGGACCGATAGCAAAGAGACCTTACAAGATGTCAGTTGATGAGTTGAAGGAACTCAAGAAACAACTTGGAGAACAGTTGCAGAAAGGATTTATTCAACCAAGTTCTTCATCTTGGGGAGAACCAGTCTTGTTTGTTGAAAAGAAAGATAGAAGTCAAAGGTTATGCATAGATTATCGTTCACTCAATGAGGTGACTATCAAGAACAAATATCCTTTGCCCAGAATCAATGACTTGTTTTATCAGTTAGAAGGAGCCCGTGTGTTCTCAAAAATTGATCTCCTGTCAGGCTATTTTCAGCTTAAGATAAGGGAACAAGACATACCTAAGACTGCTTTCACCACTAGGTATGGATTGTATGAGTACACCGTGATGCTGTTTGGTTTGACCAATGCACCATCCTACTTCATGAATATGATGAACAAGGTGTTCATGGAGTTTCTTGACAAGTTTGTTGTCGTCTTCATCAATGACATTTTAATCTACTCCAAGAGTAACGAAGAGCATGACGGACATTTGCGTTTGATACTTGAGAAGCTTAGAGAGCATAAACTGTATGCCAAATTCAGCAAGTGTGAATTCTGGCTGAATGGGGTTGGATTTCTTAGACACATTGTGTCAGGAGATGGTGTAGCAGTTGATCCTACAAAAGTGTTAGCTGTAACTGAGTGGGAATCTCCTAAGTCAATGAAAGAAGTCCGTAGTTTCCTTGGCTTGGCAGGATACTATAGAAGGTTTATTGATAATTTCTCAAAGGTAGCTAAGCCAATGACGGAGTTACTCAAGAAAGACAATAAATTTGATTGGACTGAAGGATGTGAACTCAGCTTCCAAGAGTTGAGGAAGAGACGAGTGACAGCACCGGTCTTATGTCTTCCAGACTTGGAGAAGGATTTCCATGTGTATTGTGATGCATCTCACCAAGGATTGGGTGTAGTTCTGATGCAAGAAGGGAAAGTTGTGGCTTATGCCTCAAGACAACTCAAAACTCATGAAGTGAATTATCCTACTCATGATTTAGAGTTAGCCTCTGTTGTCCATGCACTCAAAACATGGAGACATTATCTTTTGGGAAAGCGATGTGAAGTGTTCACAGATCACAAAAGTTTGAAGTATATCTTTACTCAGAAAGAAATCAACATGAGACAAAGAAGATGGTTAGAACTCATCAAGGACTATGACTTGAGTTTGCAATACCACCCCGGTAAAGAAAATGATGTAGCGGATGCATTAAGCCGTAAGGTTTATGTGAATGGCCTTACTAAGGGAGAGTTGCCAGATGATCTGTGTGCCCAATTCAAAGATCTCAGATTGGAGATTGTGCCTAAAGGACATCTCATGTCATTGGATGTTCAACCCAGCTTGTTGGACAAAATCAAGGAAGCCCAAAAGATGGACAAGCAAATTGAAGAAATTAAGGAAAAGATTGGCAAGGGAAAATTCAAAGGATTCCATGAAGACGAACAGGGTACTTTATGGTATGGAAAACATATCTATATTCGCAAGATCTGGAGCTTCAGAAACTGATTTTACAAGAAGCACACAACTCACCATATTCCATTCATCCGGGTAACACCAAAATGTACATGGATGTGAAGGAAAGATTTTGGTGGAATAATCTCAAGAAGGACATCCCCGAACATATTGCTTTGTGTGATGTATGTAGTAGAGTGAAAGCGGAACATCAGGAACCAGCAGGATTGTTACAACCACTACCTATTCCTGATTGGAAGTGGGACAAGATTGGCATGGATTTCATCACTGGACTGCCAAGGACTAGATCGGGATATGATTCTATATGGGCCGTAGTAGATCGCCTAACTAAAGTGGCTCATTTCATACCCGTGAAGACAACCTATACAAGTGCTAAGTTATCCAAGATCTATATGAATAGGATTGTGTGTCTGCATGGAGAACCCAAGAGTATTGTGTCTGATAGGGGAACTCAATTCACTTCCCATTTTTGGAGACAACTGCATGAGTCATTGGGAATGAGATTGGAATTCAGTACTGCTTTTCATCTCCAAACTGATGGACAGACAAAAAGGACCAACCAGATTCTAGAGGATATGTTGAGGGCATGTTCCTTAGATTATGGTGCTAGTTGGGATGAAAGTATGCCCTACGCAGAATTCTCTTACAACAACAGCTATCAAGCCAGTATTGAGATGGCACCGTTTGAATTTCTCTATGGAAGAAAGTGTACTACACCATTTCTATGGAATTGTGTTGGAGAAAGGAATTTTTTTGGGCCAGAACTAATCAAGGAAGCTGAAGAGAAGGTCAAGTTGGTAAGGGACAGATTGAAGATAGCACAGTCCCGACAAAAAAGCTACGCAGATCCAAAGCGTAGAGAAGTCACCTATGAGGTGGGTGGTAGATCATATCTTAGAGTATCACCACTTCGTGGAGTGAAGAGGTTTGGAGTCAAAGGAAAATTGGCCCCAAGATATGTTGGACCATTCAAGATTCTGAGCCATAAAGGAGAAGTAGCATATGAGATTGAATTGCCTAAATCATTGTCTACCGTTCACAATGTGTTTCATGTGAGTCAGCTAAAGAAATGTCATCCGGAGATGGAAGAGACTTCTTTGAAAGATATTATACCTTTGGAGGATGTCCAATTGGAAGTGATCTTGCCTATGAAGAAAAACCTATCAAGATTCTCGAGACTGCAGAAAGAGTAACTCAGACACAGACTATCAAATTCTGCAAAGTTTAGTGGAACCATCATTCCGAGGAAGAAGCAACTTGGGAAAGAGAAGATGATCTTCAGAAAGACCACCCTCACCTATTTGCTAGCCAATCCGAATCTCGAGGGCAAGATTCACCTTAAGGGGGTTAGATTTGTAAAATCCCAAAAATCATGATTTCAAAGTTTGCATATCATTCATGCATTCATAATCATTTTAGGATCATTTTCAAATAAGATGTCAAAAACAGAAGCATTTGTTGTCTATTATTTATGTAAGAAAAGCAATGGCCTTATTGCTACACTCTAATATGAGAATACTTGTTTAACCAGAAAATATTTGAACATAGGTTTGATTGATATTTCCAAAGCTTGGTCAAAGTTTCAAAACAAAATATGAATTCAAAACCATTCATATGCCTAATATAAATAAATAAATTAAAGCATGGTTTATTTCTAAAATCCAATGGACCAATGTATTTTTGAGTGAACAACATTGTTTTGTAGTCAAATATGTGAAAGGACCACTTTACAAAAATTCAGAACAAGTTTGAATTCAAACCCATATGAAAAGCATTTGAAAATGATTTCAGAAAATCAAAATAGAAATGGAAAAGAATAAAAGAAAACAGAAAGGGCCGGCGCCACTTATTCGGCCCAGTAACAGAAGCAGCCCACCCGAGTTTTCCTCCTCTCCCTCTGTTTCTTTCCCAGCCCGCACACACCCCCTCACCGACGCCTCAGACCCACCAGCCACGTCAACCTCGTCGTCAATCTCGCGCTGAAGACCTGCTCGCCGCGGTCGTTTCCTCCCCGACACAAATGCACTTAATTGACGTTGATTTCTCTCGAGATTCTCGCCCCCACTCCGGCTACTTAACCCCCACCCCTCTGCGACCATTTCCCCTCACTCAGCACCCCCACTCCGCCACCAGGTTGCCCATATTTCGCAGAACATCGTCGCAGTACCGACGAACTCTGACGACGAAATTCCGGTGAGCCTGACCGCCCCTGTCCTTATAGTTCATACGAGCGTGTTCCTTGTGACCTTGTGCATCCTCTGACATCGTTCATTTGTCCGCGCATGACCCAAGCCACCGTCCCCGTTCACTCCTACAAGCGATAGAGCCGCCGCTCAACTCCGGCGACCGATTACGGTAATTACTGAGCGCCCCTTGATCTCGCTTGCATACGACCATGTTAGCCTTGTCCTTGCGCAGCTACTGATACCAATGGCTTGTTCTAGGATGACCAGAGCCTCGGCAACGATCTCGTCTACAAGGACCCGACGCCGCCAGCAACTCCAACGAGCTCTAGGCCCCGCTACAGCACGCCCCTGCCCAACCGCGACGACGTTGAGCTTCCTCGTGCACGTGTAGAGCATGTTCCCCACCCCTAGGACTCGCTAGAATCGCAGTTCCACCTTCGCCAGTAGCGCCGCCGCCAGCTACCGTCGCAGCGCCGCTCGTTTTTGGTTTGTTCAATTTGGGTCGTTAGATCTAGATCTGACGCATAGAATTAGATCACTTAACGAAGGGTACGGGTGAATCTGGCCCATGCGATTTCATTTAGATCGTGTGGATCACGTTGATCGATCTGGCCAATCAGACACGCCCACGTGTCTAGGTTTTAGATTTAAATTCTGTTTTTGAATCTATTAGTTATTCAAACTTGTAAATTCAATACCTTTTGATTTGTTTATCCAAAAAATACAAATAATATAACATTGGAATCAAAAAAAGATATCCTCTACACCTATCTGCTTAGTTTTGTATTTTGTTTCTGTTAAAACGGAATTTTAGGCAGAAACATTTGTATGCATATTTTGTGTATAAAAATTATTTTGGAAAATGTTCTAAAGGGCAAATTAAGTTTATTTAGTGTATAATTGTTTTGTTTATGATTCAGTACTTTTTCACTTGTCTTTTTTGATTTAGAAAAATCATCACATGGCATTTGTATGCATTCATATATTTTTGCTTGATTATTTGGAATGTGAATTTGGTGCTATCATTTTATGTGTAGATTTTGGTGCTAGCGGTGACTGTGACTGTGAGGATTGTTGTTACTCCCCCAACTATCAAGGCAAGTGGTGCTTCATACTTTTGTCCTAATATTTTGACTATGCATTAGAAATATTTTGTATAGGGCTTGCATGATAATTTTTGCTACGTATCTATATGCTATGTTTGGGAAATCCTAGTAATTGTAGAATTGTTAGAAATTTCTCTAAGTTAAGATACTTGCTATTGCCATGCTTAGCCTAGCTAGTAGCAACCAAGGGTGGATTATATACAATCTACGGAAAAATATTTCAAAGTCGTTGACTTATGTTTTTGCTTAATAAAACAACTAAGTGAATGAAACACCTGGGTGGAATGGTAATTGCTTGGTGGTTTTGGTTGAGTGGTTACCAGGGCCCATTTTCCAATGGTCTACCCTGTGTATCTCACTTGTGGAATGCCACCTAGGAACAAAGGGATTTGAGATGCCATATGTTAAGAAGCTTCTAGTGCAACCACATGGCATTATGGGCTCTGCCTGGATCATATAGGTTGCAATAACATAGCCATTTGGACAGTTGGTGGTAGTGGGTGATAGGTTGGAACGCATCCATTTGGTCTAAGGGAAGGCTTCTGAAAGGTCCTGTCTTGGTGAAAATCAAGTCTTGTGGGGAAAGTACACCACCTCTTCGGAAGGAAGAAACTAAGTACTTAGCCGTGTCCCCGTTAATGGACAATTTGAGCATCAAGACATGGAAGCTATCAAGAATCTACTCATCCCAATTTTCTAAGTTAAAACTTGAGGTTGAACAAGGGTGAAGGTTCACCAATGTCTATTGGTGGTTCCTTGGGAGTTTTTGCCAAATAAAAACTTAGTGTTTTCAACTGACAGGTAAAACCTATTTTGAGCAAAGCAAGCCTAAGCTACACTTAGCCCAATTCATGTAGAAACTAGATACTATTATTCTACTAAGGTATCACTTGCCAATACTATTCTAATGTATTGACCCACTGTGGTTGTAACTTGTGATGTTGCAGGTTACTCTGATGAGGATTAGGGTTATGAGTCTACACTCAACATGCTTGCTTGTGGCACATGAAGATGAAGACTTTTTATTTATATTGTTTATTTAAACTCTTGTACTAGCCTAGGGCTATGGAGTTGTAAAAGACTATGTTATCTCTGGAATGACGATGTAATAATGACCTTTGTTTCTATGTACTTCATATTAAACTGTGGATGCTAGCAATTGATCCAGGAACTAGCATTGCAATCACACGGACCATTACCTTTATACAGGTGGGGTCTTACACCTGGTACCGGCGGCTCCTCCTGGGGCGGCTCCAATCTTCGGCGCCTCTCCTCCTCTGCAGCGGCGAACTCCGATGTAATTCCGGCCACCTGGTGATCGCCTTGCTCCGGGAGTGAGTGTGTGTGATCAATGAGAGGTGGGGAGTGAGATGGTGTGCTCAAATCGAGCGGGGGTGGCCTTCTTTTATAGTGGCTTAAGGGGACCGACGGGCGAGGGTGGAGCTCGTCGTGGTCGACGGCACAAAGTGCTACTGGCATGGGCTACGATAGGGGGCGGTGATGTGCTCCCTGGCGAAGCTCATCAGCACGATCATGTGGCATGGGCGGTGCTGAACGGTCAGAATGTCGCGGTGCTCTAGGCGGGTCCGACGGCAAATTAATGGCGCACAATGTCTACGGTCCGCACGGAGGCGAACGGGGTTGTATGGCGGGGTGCTTGGGTGTTCGCGATCACGTTTGCAAGCGGCGAGGGCGGCGCGCGGTTTGTGGGCTCGTGTCACTGACGGGGCACTAGCATGCTCTCGGCTCGCACGCAGAGCAACTGGGCATGATCTTGGCGGGTGGTCAGGTGGCTGGCTGCGCTTGGGGCTTGGACAGGGGGTCGCGGTGGACGGTGGTCAGTGCTCCAGACAAGGTTGGCGAGGCTAGTGCTTCCTCTAGCTCACTGGCGACATGGGGGTGACAAGTTTGCTCTCGGCATGCTCACCATTAATGGCTAGGCTTTCTCACAGTGGTGCTAAGGATTGTTAAAGAGGCTAGATGATCTACTAAGAGCTTGCTGCAACCAGAGAGGGAACAAGGTTGGCCAAATTCACTGCTGCAAATAGTGTTTGATGTTTTGTTGTTTGCTGATCACAATGTGTTTGATGAAATGGCCGAAAGAAATTCAAATTTGAATTTTGGATTCAAACTTGGTGGGTTTGCTAGGCACATACTAGGGAGTCCTGGGTTAGTTGGATTGGTCAAGGGGCACTGGTTTGGTTGGGTTTTGAAAAGGTGTGATCTTCACATATGTTAAAGATTCAATTTTGAATTGTGATTTGAATGAGGTTTCCAAATGTTTCTGTAAGTTTGAAAGGTGGGCTTTGATTCACTTTTACTTGGTCTAGCAAGGGGTGAAAATAAATGGAAAAGTTTTTGTTTGAAATCTTGGACTAGAAACACTCAAAGTGACCTAGTGAGCAAGATTGGCAAAAATGACCATTTGCTTTATTTGATTTGTTTTTGATTTTCTCTTGATTTGTTTCTACTTGGAAATGTTTTAGATGATGTTATTTTCATCTTTAAATCATTCCTTGCTATTTAGTTTAATCACACAAGTCCAAACATGCATTCATACAATCATCACATACACACATGCATTCATAAGATTTTTATTTAATCAAAGTTTTTGTTAACCCTAATTTTAGGGATTAGAGTTTGATAATCATGATCAATATTTTTGGGATGTTACAATAGTTCTCTCTCCTCTGCTCCACTTGCTCTGCACGTCCATTCCCCAAACTCCCCTTGCTCTTATGAAGCTAACCTTGTTCTTATCTTCGACATGCAGCAACCCCTGGAGGTTTCACCGGCGAGGTCCCGAGCTCCTCCTCTTGGCCACTTTCAAGATCTCGTGCGGGTACTCTCCTCCCTACTCCTCTCTCGCTGCATGACAGATTCCCAAGCTCGCCTCGACCTGCAGCATCTAACCATCCCCTTCTCCCCTTCTAGGCCAGCACCTACTAACGTCGCCGTCGAGCTCCGTCGCAGTTCCTTTGGTTGCCGTCGCGGGAGCATCGTTCCATCATGGAACAGGTCGATTCCAACCATCCATGTGATCCCTGTCGTCGATCGTGTATCCCTACACCCTCTGTGTCGCCTCCCAAGCTCCCGGTAAGCAGCCCGTCGCCCCTGCTCCTCCCTAGGGTTTCGCCGCCACTAGGCTGTTTCCTTGGAGACAAAGGCGGCTGGCCGTCGGATCCTCTTAAATCCAACGACGAGCAAATCCCCATACCCCTTCAGCCCCTAGAGCCACTGACCAGTGGGCCCGCTGCCGCGGGATTTCAAACACGGCCTCCCGCCTGCGGATGCCTCCGAATGGGCCGAATCCCCCTGTGAGGCCCAGCTTGCCTCAGATCCAGCTTAAGAGCCCCTCATCTCCCTTTTCTTTTTATTTAAATTCCATATCTGAATGCAAGCAGTTTGGTTTAAATCCAAATAAAAATACAAAATAAGTTATTTTTTCCCATGCACATTTTTACCAAGTTCCTGTATGTCTTGACTAACATGCAGACCAAGTACCTTGCCCAACATGTGTCTAGATCACTCAAAATTGAGTTTAGAGAGTATCCTAACTCCAAATGGGGTGAAACCTTTGTGTAACGAAAGTTACCCCATGTACCTTGTATGTCCCCTTGGACCCAACCTAATTTACTTCCTAGTTTGCCCCTGATGAAAATTACAAAATCAAGCCCTTTCTGCCTTTAGAAAATTCCCTAGGTAAAACCAAAGATGGTTTTGACCTAATTCCAACTCCAAGTGTACATGTCTACCTTTATCCCTCAATTGCCAGAAGACCATAATTTATTCATCCTTTATTGAATTTTGGTGAATTAAAGTATTCTGTTTAGGCTTAGTTGGTATCATACAGAACATGTCCTTGGCCAAAAAACCCCCCTTAGGCAATTCCTAGACTATAAATCCAAAAGGATCATTTTCCAATGCCTCCAAATCTTCTACCAATCTAATAAAACCCATCATCCAACACCCTAATGATGTATATCATGTGATTATCCTTTGATTGTTGTATGGTTTGATGCTTGTATTCATTGTATTAATGGTGGTGTTGTCTGTTTGCATGTATGCTCGATAAAGGCGATAGTTGTGTTTGTGTGACGCTGAGAAGAAGGAAGCTTTGGGGTTATTCTTATTATTATGGTTATCGGTATTCTGGTTTTCTAAAGAAGTCACGGGACATGTCGCTAGTCACAGGCAAGCCACCTTCTTGATCATAAGCCTTGTGCTACTATTTTACTTATGCATGTTTGACCTGCTATTTATCGAAACTGCATTGTTTTATTATACGATGAGCTATATATGGTAGTGGCTTGGATCCTCCAAGTCATTACATGTTTGTACTATTAAGTACAACCCCCTTGGATGACACCTACTTTCCCCTAGTATGGTAGATGGTGTGTAACACCATGCCCCTTTGGAAACCCAGTTTTAGCCGAATCAAAACTAAGGGATGGGAAGACCCCGAAAAAGTTTACAAGAATGTTTATGAGAAAACCATGGCGAGGTTTGGCCTGCCAAGTGCGTTTAAAAAGGAAAAGGGTTTTGGTTTTACAAAAAGGTTTGTCGAAATATGGAGGAAAAAGGTTTACAAAAATGCACCGGGCTGGAAGTTTGTCTATTCTGGTATAGGTGCTTCACAACAACTATAGGGGATGTCAATATCCTAGAGGGTGGGTCTTCTCTGGAAAAACGGTCCATTAATTGACCGGGAGAAGAAAGGAACAGTCTACGGGCAGCCATGCGTTACTATGAGCCCCTCATTGAAAGCGCACACTTGGTGTAGTGGAAAAGGTGCTCCGGTTGGCTTTGGAACTGTACAGGGCATCCCGACAATGAGGGTAAAACACTCATAGGGTAGGCACTTATATTAGAGTGTACATTCTGAAGGTCTTGGCCGGTTACTCGACCCACGATCGGTGTAGATCAGGGCAGGGTACCCGAAATGTGTGGGTAAAGTGTACAACCTCTATAGAGTGTAAATCTTTCGAATATACGAGTCCTCGGTCATGGACGGTTGGGGAGGTTGATATACAGCAGAGCTGGTTTTGTTAAGTGGGATGACCCCAGATAGGGTCAAGGTAAGTAAAAAGAGAGGAATATTCATGATCAAGGCCGTATCTAGATATGTTCCGGCCGAGTCATGTAGGAGTCGGCCGAATGAGGTCCGACTTGCCCCGAGTCAAGTAGTTAAGACTTGACTCGGCCGACATATGAGGTATGTTGGTGTAACACTGTCACGCATCTTAAGTGCAGGTTGAGGTCAGGCCGAGTCATGCAAGGCAAGGCCGGGTCAAGGGAAGCTTGTCCAAGAAGGAGTCAAACCCTAAAGTCAACACTAGCCAGTATCTCTCTCAGGAATCTATACAGTGCCTTCGACCCGAGGCTCACATGTGGTGGGTTCTATGTCTTTGCCATCGATAGAAGGGGGACACAGAAATAAGCATGCCGAGTTACCACTTTGGGACAAGCATATTCCATGAATATGCTTGTCCACGTCAGCCCTAGAAGGCGTCAGGCCACTCCTTTATAAGGAGAGGCTGGGCGTTTGGAGAAGGGGATCGATTCATTTTCTCACTGGGCACAAGTTGTAGCTTCTTCTTCCTCTCGCTCATACAGCTCGAGGAGCAAGTGTAGGTCCATTGGTATTGAATAAAGATTGAGTTCTAGCATTCAGAGTGTAGAAACCACTACACCTTCCCTCCATGGATCCCACTAGAACCCATTGGCCCCCAACTTAAGCCTACCCATGGCATCTACCATGCCACCACCACGACAGGTTTTGATTTCAAAAAGGATTTCGGAAAAGAAATGGCTTTGTAAATGTTTTGACCATGGTATGGTCGGAAAGTAAGAAAAGTGTTGGAGATATGCCCTAGAGGCAATAATAAATGTAGTTATTATTATATCTTTGTGTTTATGATAAATGTTTACATTCATGCTATAATAGTATTAACAAGGAAACATTAATACTTGTGTGATTTGTAAACTAAATTAGAGTCCCTAGTAAAGCCTCTTTATAATACTAGCTTGTTGGTTAATAAATGATTGTGGTTTCCCTATCATGAACATTGATATGTTATTAACAACAAGATCATATCGTTAGGAGAATGATATGATGGACATACTCCTATAGATAAGTGTAGCATAAAGATCAAGTCATTTTAATAGTTCAATTGCTATATGCTTTCTGATACATAGTAACCTAATTCCTTCGACCATGAGATCATGCATATCACCATCACCGGAAGGATTCTTTGAAGACATCAAACACCACACCGTAACTGGGTGGTTATAAAGGTGGCATTGAGTGTTCGGAAAGTATTGGTTGAGACACATGGATCAAGAGTGGGATTTGTCCATCCATATGACGGATACATATACTCTGGGCCCTCTCGGTGGAATGTCATCCAATTGGCTTGCAAGCATGTGACTGGCTCACAAGGGATCACATATCACGGGAACGAGAAAAGAGTACTTATCAGTAACGAGGTTGAACTAGGTATGCAGAGATACCGACGATCAAAACCTCGGATAAGTACTATCGTGAGACAAAGGGAAATTGGTATCGTATGTAAGTGGTTCATTCGATCGCAAAGTAATCGTAGAAATATGTGGGAGACATATGAATTTCCAGATTCCTCTATTGGTTATTGTTCGGAGAAGTGTCTCGATCATGTCCGCATAATTCACGAACCGTAGGGAGACACACTTAAGGATTCGATGTTGTTGAGTAGTTATGGAATGATGAGTAAGAGACCGAATGTTGTTCGGAGTCTCGGATGGGATCCGGGATATCACGAGGAGATCCGGAATGGTCCGGAGAATAAGATTCATATAAGGAAAGTCATGTTTCGGGGTTGGAGAATGGTTCCGGTGTTTTCATCGGTAATGTTCTAGAAGGTTCCAGAAGGTCCGGCACTCCGGAGGGGAAGGGTACATGAATGTGCCATAACAAGTTGGATGGTTGCATCATGTACTAGGTGTCATCGCTGAGAAAAATAAAGGGATAAATCAAATCCTAGTTTGAAAAGTCAAACGCCAATTTGAAAAGTCAAACGGCAAGTTTGCTTGGTGGAGGGAGAGTAGGAAACCTACTTGGGGAGGAGTTCCTCTCCCTCCACCCGCTAGCCTTGGAAGCCAAGTTGGGGAGGGACTCCCCTTCCCTTGGCCGGCGCCCTCCACCTATATAAGGAGGGGCAAGGCTGCCCCTCCAAGACTACACCTTGCACCCTCCAAACCCTAGCCCCAACCCGCCGGCGCCACCACCTCCTGCTGTTGCCGCCGCCTAGGGAAAACCCTAGCCGCCGAGTTGGGCTTCCCCAAGCCCTAGCCGTCGGCCTAGCTCCATCTCCTTGGTGTGTCTAAACCCTAGATCTCCGAGGCCTCTCTCATAGTCCACCATACTCGCTCCGGCTTAAGGCGAAGCCCTGCGAGATCTCCCCTCTACTTCCGGTACCACGCCGTCGTGCTGCCGGAATCGCGAGGAGAATGCTACAACCTCCGCTGCCTGCTGGAACAAGGGAGAGGAAGGTCTTCGTCGAGTACCGAACGTGTGACCGACTGCGGAAGTGCTGCCGGAACGCATCGCCGGAAGGATCGTCTACACGATCTTGAGATCGGGAAGAGTACGACTACATCACCCACGAGAATCTGCTCTCGTTAAACACTTTGGAATCTTAGAGGGTGAGTTATTCTATCGACTCGTTGCTACAATCTAGTAGATAGATCTTGGCTTGTTTGTTTGTATGCGATAGAAATTTTTTGTTTTCCATGCTACGAACCCCTACAAAAAGAAGTTTGGTCATGGGATGACCGGAAGGAAGAAACAAATGGGTGACCCAATCCTAGTGTTTTCTAAAACTTTTCAAAAAGATGTCCAAATATTTTACAAAAGTTTTTCAACAAAGATTTAGAGACATGCTATATCTACAAGAGAAACTAATTTATAAAAGAGCCTCTTATGAAGCCATCCTACCACAGCCATATTGCGTATCCTTTATTATTATCCTCTTAAGGTGGTTTGCGAGTATATTCAAAGTACTCACCGGCATTGTCCCTGGCTATTTACTTGGCTAGATTTTCAGAAGCAAGAGAAGTGATGGAGGTTGTTGATGTCTATGCGAGCCATGTCGTCTTGCCAGTCAGTTGCCTATAGGTTAAGGCATGACATCGGCTATGCGATTGAATACTTCCACTATTTGTGATGTAATCGCCATATTGGCCATATTGTAAGCTTATGTAATCGCTACTTAATGGATGATGTAATGATACTAGTCGGTCATGATCACTGATCACTTATCATGGGAATGTGAAATGTATGCATAACGAGAATTTTTCGGACCGTAAATCCAGGGGTCCCAGATTTGCATTATTAATTTGAATTCGTATGATAAATTTGAACTACTGTCAATGTTTGCATTGAATTCGAACTAGTATGACGGTCCTAAGTTTTTATGTTGGATAATCCCATAATGTATATGTTATTTCAAATTTCTATGGTCATGCACCTAGTTGCATAGCACTGCTCATTTTTGCCCTTGACATGTGGTCAAATCATGGGGTTTAGCTAGTTCATGGCTTAAACATTGACCAATTGATCTAAAATTTGGCATACTTGTGTATCTTGGATTGATTTACCATATGAAATTGGAAATTTTTGATTAACATATAATTAGCCACATTTTTATTTTTCTAAGTGATTAAATTCAAAGAAATAGTTTTAGGGTTAGTTTAATTCAAAAAAAGGTCAAAGCATAGTGCAACCTGCAAATGGAGTCTTGTTATGTTTCCTACTACCTAGAATGAATAATAAAGGAAAAGGAAATAAAGAGAAATGGACTTATCCCCTAAACCACTTATTAAACCCTTCTTGGAATGAGCTACTAGCTATGGAGATGCATGACTTTCTACTCTATCGACCTCCAAAATAACCCATCCCAAAACATACTTTGTGTAAATGAGGCCAAATTTGGAACACTTGTGTATCTTTGAGTTGCAAACAATATAATGTTGTACAAGATGAATTATTGTGTTCAGATAACACATTTTCCATTTTTATGCCAAAATCTTGAATTTCCCTTACTCATTTTTTATCTGAGTGCCCTTGTTTTCCTTAGCTCTACTCAGTTTTCCCCTCCCTCTAAATTTTTCCTCACTTTTCCCCTCCTGCTAAAATTATCCTCAATTTTCCCCTCTTTCCTGACTCAAACCATCACAACAGCTCAAATTGCGCTCAGTTTGGCTGTTGCGCTCTGATTGGTCGAGATGTATGTCACGCGGATCTTGGCCAACCACTGTTGGATACATCATGATCCGACGGGCTGGAGGTCTCTCTCTCCCGATGGGCACACCTACCTTGTACAAAGAGGAGAGTCTGACAGGCTGGATGTCTCTCCCTTCCTTTCCATGCCGCACGTATACTAGCCGCATCAGTTTGGTTGTGCTCTGATTGGTCGATATGTATGTCACAAGGATCTTGGCCAACCACCATTGGATACATCATGATCCTACGGGCTGGAGGTCTCCCTCTCCCAATGGGTGCACCTACCATGTATGCAAAGGAGAGCCCGGCGGGCTGGATGTCTCTCCCTCCCTTTCCCTGTAGCACGTATACCAGCTGCATCTTCCTCCCCTCCTATCAACATACGGCGGTGTGACAGTCAAAACGGCGTGTGGCGGTGCGGTTCTATGCATGGCGGGCCGAATTGCGTGCGGTGGCGTGAACCTAAGCATGGGAGTCGGAACGGCATGAGACGGCGCGGATCTAAGCCTAGCGGTCAGAACGGCATGCTGCGGCGCGGCCTTAGCGTGGGGGTCAGAATGGCTTGCGGAGGCGCGGATCCAAGTGTGGCGGATGGAACGACGTGCGGCGGTGAGGATCTAAGTGTCTGAAATTTCTGTCTCTATCTGTCTCACTCCTGTTCACCTCCTCAGATCCATTGTTGATGAAAGACACCGAGGCGACGGTGCCGACAGTGGTCATCGATGCGACGACGATTGAAGCCATCATCTGCAATATCATTGCGACAGAGTAGATCAAGACCTCATGAATCGATGATGTGGGAGGTAGGCCGCGGCTGGCACGTCGAGGTGCATTTCGACGGTGAAGGCTGGATGTACCTCGTGGCCAGATGGATAAATATATGTATGATTTCAAATTTTGTGACTTAAAATATATGTATGATTTTAATAAATTTGATACTCCCTCTGACCCATATTAGTTGACTTGGATTCATCTGGATATGAATGTATCTAGTCAACTTTTAGTGCTAATATGGGTCGTAGGGAGTATGTATTTTAGCCGTGAGACCAGTAGATATGCTCTCAAGCTGATTCATAAGTAGCATTACTTGCTTTGACAATCTCAGGTGGGCTTGTATAAATTTGATCGAAATATGTATCATTTGAATCAAAATTTATACTCCCTCCGATTCATACCACTTGTCATTGAAATGGATGTATCTAGCACTAAAACATGTCTAGATACATCCATTTCAGTGACAAGTAGTAATAAGGATTGGAGGGATATGCTCTAAAGCTGATTCATAAGTAGTACGCCCTCTGACCCAAATTAGTTGATTTAGATTTGTCTAGATTCGGTTGTATCTAGACATCAAATTATTATTAGATTCATCCGTATCTTGACGAATTTGAGTCAACTAATTTGGATCGGAGCGAGTAGTACTTTCATTGACAGATCGCCTCTCTAGAGAAGAAGAATGCGGCGTCAAGAAGAACGGGGAATGGATGCTGCCGTCAATGCTGCAAGTCTACATGGAAGCCATGATGGCAGCGACACAACGATCATAATTGATAGGGCCCCCAACTTGACTCTCTAGGCATTTGGAACGCCAACTATGGGCAGCTAGATCCAATGGCAAGCAACTCGGGCCCCGCAATGCATTCACTTGACAACTTTGGGACCGCAAAGTGACTAAATTAGCAGGAACTCACAACCATCCATTGAATAACAATTCTACTCTCTAAATTATCTATCAATTAAACTAATCATTACATGCACCACAACCCCATACTTTAACTATTAGGACGGGGATGACAACTACTAAAATTGTCCACATGAATCTACTATTCTCCTCCCCCTTCACTTGAAGTTCATGTTTTAGATTTTCTACCACTTTATCAGATACGGCAAGATCAGCCTCAAGTGTCAACTTCTCTTTGCGAATAATCTCTAAGTTCTTATTTTCTTCCTCGACAGTACGCTTTAGCTCTAATATCAACAGGTTTTTATGGGTGAATTCATCACCTAAATTGGGAACCAACTCCTCCAAATCCATCCTCTGGCTAGACCACTGGGTTGATTCATCTTGGTATGCAATGTACCATGGATCTTCGTCCTGCATAGCACACTGTAACAATCTCCAAACAAACCCAATTAAAATCAGTACGACATGCCATGGCGGCACTTCAAATTCAACAGTAGTACAAAAAGAAGGAGCTACCTGCACTTCTAGCATGGTAGGAGAAGGAGAATGTGGTCACGACATGATTGAATCCCCACCCTCACCGGTGTACCTGCTACGACCAAACATTGAAGACTAATTTACCCCTGCAATATCGACAAAATTACGGGAACCGAATCGTTTAGGGTGGGCGGAGAAGGAGCGAAGGTATTATTAAGGACTACTAGCAATTGTTGTGACCGTTCGTCAAGATATGGCGGCGGAACAAAATCCCGGTCATCGTGGGCGGTGGACCTGCCTGCGGTCGGTACTACCTCAAAATATAATGTGTGCGGACGAAATAGGTGCTAGAGCCGTGGTTGAGGTGCATCACGGCAATTTGTCTGAGGCCACCGTAGGACGGAGCCGCCGACGCGCCGACGATGGCTGCTCTATCCGTCGGTGGGATAGGAGCTGCTCGGGGCTGGGGGCTGGGAGCGGATGAGAGAGAGAGAGCCGACCTCACGTGTGTCATACACGACCCCACCTGTCAATGTTTGGGGGAGTAGATACTCCGGGATATTTGCATATTTGCCAATTTTGCATAACTGCCAAACTTTTTCTTTGAAATTTGCATATTTGTCACTTGACCACCACATGTCTATGATCCACAAAATGGCAAATATGCAAGTTGCAACATGAAATGTGGCAAATATGCAAATCTCCCTCCAGCCCCACATCATCGCCCCATTGGTCATTAGCTTCGAAATCCCCAGAGGACGGCCCCATCATTCATTGGCTCCGATGGCCCCACAAAACGGCCCCATTTGTCATTGGCCGCATCGGCCACCCAATCAGGAAAAAAGTGGCCCACAAGTCAACGAGACATGGATGGTGGGTCTGACGTGTATCCTGGCCCCACCTGTTAGCATGTAACAGCTACAGAAGGACTTGCCCCAATGCGGTCCCACTGGTCGGCATGTAACGGTCAAGCCTTTGACCTGACGGCATCCCTTCATCCGAGCGCCTGCGAGGGTTTCATAACATAGCGAGGAGAAAAGTGAGGAAAAGTTAAGCGTCTGAGGAAACTGAGTACAACTAACGAACCAAGGACACCAAAATAGAAATCCCTAAAAAATAAATAACCAGGTTGCCTCACGTAAAGCTCTTTTTTATAGCCATATAGCTAGGCTTTACTTACTTGATTCAAGTGAGGTGCAGATCATGTGGTATCTTGTACCTTGGTATTATCTCCTTCCTTGGGAAGTGTTCCATACATTTTACCGGGGTCCCATGGTGTGTTCATGCCAATAAAAATGATAGTCAAGTTAAAACATGGTAAAAAGCAACACAAGATATGGAAACAATAACAACGAAGTCTCACCTTCTTCCTATGCATTGGCATTTTATACATGACTAAATCACAGCAAGTAGAAGCATACCTTTGCATATCATTAGTAATTGAAACCAACATATAATAATTAGAAGCATAAAGAAGTCACTTATCACCTCCTCTTTCATAGTAGTTGCACTCACTATAAGCAAATCTAATATTGTAACCATTCAAAGCATACATGTTCATAGAGTTTTTCATGTAAATATGATTATAACTATCATGAAATTCATTAGCATGCTTTACTCTTTCAAAATAGTTTCTAGTATTATTTTCAATATCAAGATCATGGTTGCAACAAGAATTTTTCAAACCACATATGTATTTCCTAGCAAGTTCATATCTCTACTCTAAGGTTATGCCAGGAGAACTCAAAAAAAGAAGGACTCTTGCTAATAAGAGCATCATCATGGATAACAAGTATATCATTTCTATCCTCATGTATTATACATGGAGGGTTATCAATAGAATTATGGCCATCGTTTAAAGCATTATCATATAACATCTCTAAAACATAATCCACATTATCAATAATTTCAGTAATATCATTACTAGCAAGTAAAGGAGCATTATTAGTTTCATCATAATAGCATGGGTTTTCATTGATGTTCATATATTTTTAGTTGGAAAATTATCATAGCATGGGTTCTCATAAGTGACAAATGAGTTTTGAGTTTGAGTGTTACTATCATCTTTGAGAGGTTCCCATAGATCCCCAAGCTTAGGCTGGACCATATCTTCTTACTCTTCTTCATTATACTCCTCTTCTTTGGGGTGCATATGCATCCCCAAGTTTAGGATTTTGTCCTCTTCTTGTGTTTTCTCATCACTCTCCTCTTCTTGGGGGTGCATGGCCATCCCCAAGCTTATGCTTTTATCATCTTCTTCTTGCAAAACATGAGTGCTTTCTGTGGCACTTCTTTTGTAAACATTAGTACAAGGAGGAAGATTCAAACTTTTAACATATTTAAATAATAATTCTCTCATATAGTTATTACTAGAAAACTCCATTGTCTAGTGCACACAAGAATAGAAACTTAAGCGCTATGCTCCCTGGCAATGGCGCTAAAAAGTACTTGATAACACCCAAGAGCACGGGATCACTATAGTACCTCTCAATGTGGAAGTAGGGTATCGATCCGCAGGAGAAAGAAGGAAAAGTTATCTATTATCTACAACTAAAGTGTCACAAGTTATAGTTTATTTGCACTAAAAAAATTTCAGGAACAAGGTGCTTTATTTAAGGCTTGGAAGTGTAATGTAACAAAGCAAAAATGTGAAAGTGTCCTGATCCTATTCAATGCAAGAGGACAAGACATGGGTTCAGGGGTTCACTCAATCCTATGTCTCCATCTATGGTGAGGATCATGATATAGATAATAAAAGTACACACAATTGTCATGTTTTAATGGTGTGAGATCCAGGCACATGGCTTAATAGGATTGATAGGATACTCATAAAAACAAGTTGCAACTTCTTTTCCAGAAGATCATCCAAAAAGAACTCTGATGTTAAGCATGCTTGGCCCAGCGCAATTTAAGGATGGGTGACTGACAGGAAAGTAGGTACCAGGTGCGCATGAGTGAGGAAAAAGTGCGCATAAAAGAATAGTTTTGGTCTGTGGGGCTAGTCTAGAGAACCTATTAAGCTGCCAGGAGGATACCACCGGGGCCAAGAGGGAACGGGGTGTTACAAGTGGTATCAGAGACGATCCTCGCGGTTACACGGGTGTGTGCGGGTCATTGGCGGACATCTGGCGCATGGCGCGTGTTCCCCGAAGTTGACACAGCATGGCACATGTTCTGGCACTAGATGAATAGACGTGTGCCAAGAGGGGACATTCTTGGCTTGTGGTTGACCGACGAGGGGGTCGATCTTCTAAGGGTGGGTGTATGTGAGACCCTGGCGCATGGCTTAATAGGATTGATAGGATACCCATACCAACAAGTTGCAACTTATTTTATAGAATCTCATCTAAAAAGAACTCTAAGGTTAAGAGTACTTGGCCTAGATCAATTTGAGGATGGGTGACCGAACAGGAAGTGGATACCGGGTGCGCATGAGTGAGGACAAAATGCGCAGAAAAGACTAATTTTGGGCCATGGGGCTAGTCTAGAGATCCTATTGAGCTGCCAGTTGTGACAGCCACTGGTACGGAGAGGCCGGGGTGTTACAACTCTTGGCCCCAGGGTGTCACTCCTGGCATCTTAATAGGTTCTCTAGACTGGCCCCACAAACCAACACTAGTCTTTTCTGTGCACTTTGTCCTTAATCATGCGCACCCGGTACCCACTTCCGAGTTGGTCACCCATGCTCAAATTGCTCTGGGCCAAGCATGCTTAACATCAGAGTTCTTTTTGGATGAGCTTCCAGAAAAGAAGTTGCAAATTATTTTTATGAGTATCCTATCAATCCTATTAAGCCATGTGCACCCACCCTTTAGAAGATAGATGCCCTCATCGATCAAGCACACCCTAGGAACGTTCCCTCTTGGAACACGTATATGCGTCTAGTGCCGACACATGTCCCATTCCATGTTCACTCTGGGCCACACATGCCATGCTCCACATGTCCTGCCACTAACCTGCACACCTATGTAACCGCGAGGATCGGCTCTGATACCACTTATAACACCCTTGTCTGTACGGACCAGCGGCTGTCACTCCTAGTAGCTCAATAGGATCGCTAGACTAGCCCCACAGACCAAAACTATTCTTTTGTATGCACTTTGTCCTTACTCATGAGAACCCGGTACCCACTTCCCCATCGGTCACCCATCATCAAATTGCTCTAGGTCAATCATGCTTAACGTTAGAGTTAATTTTGGATGAGCTTACGGAAAATAAGTTGCAACTTGTTGGTATGGGTATCCTATCAATCCTATCAAGTCATGCGCTAGGGTCTTACAAATGGTAACTTTATGGTGGCCACATGTCTTAAAACACATAGTTGAAAGAAGTACTCCTTCATGCTGCTAGGCCACCCTTGGAATAAGGCTAGCATTTGGTTATTGTCACACCACACATCATACTTCGCCATTCTTATCCCTAGATAAAGGATGTTTGGCTGCATGGTGTCACTCAATACATGTGACATTGTCACTCAGCCACCCATTACATATATACATCATACTTCTTAATGGAAAATATTCCAAAAACTAGTGTAATGATTCATATGTTGTGATAATTACCACATCTCTAACACAACGGTAAATGCATAACAAGTAATATCTCATATCACAATATCCACCATAGGAATTACATAGATAGATCCATACTCATGCAAGGCACATCATATGTACTTCAACAATGATGATACATATATATATATTAGATCAAGTTACCACCACAAAACCATAGTCCAAGGGGTGTACTACTCCCCTCTCGTCATGGAGAGAGATGAGGAGATGTTGGTGAAGGAGGAGAGGCGGTCAGAGGCGATTACGGCATTTGTTCCCCCTCCAATGTTCCTCTAGGCAGCGTCCTGCTGGCTCTCTATTACTTGGTTTTCGATCTCCGCCTCGATAAAGGCCACCAGGGGTATATATATGGTTTTAGGTCAAAACAAAGTGAATGGCAGTGGATTCGACGGCATCGGAGTTTCGACGGCTGAGATGGCACATGTGACACGCCCAAAAGTAAATGGGCTCACATTTTTAGCTCATTTGGACCCTATAGCCCTAATTTATCTTGTTTGATCCGTATGGAAATTATCTAACATCTCTCGTTTACGTAGATCCATTTAGAGTTCCGTAGCTCCTAGAAATTCAAAAACATTAACAGAAGGTTTTTCTGCCTGACAGAGTTTAAATCAAAAGAGAGGGGATTATTTAGAAAATCCCCAAAATCATTAAGAACATTGGTAATAACTACTAATATGATGCAAATATGTGGGAATTTAAATAAAAAACTACAAAGTTTAGGCATGCATTTTACATGCATCAGCATGGTCTTGCTTTCCTTTTGAAACTTGGCATTGCCGCATTAATGTACATTTATTGAATTTCAATATGTGCATTGATGAATCTATCAATTCTGTTGGTCATTTTCTGCCACCATTGAATCGGTCACTTTAAATTTCTGCTGAATCTGTCATGTGATGTTGAATGTGAACTAGGAATGTTCCAGATACATCTCTAGTCTTATTATGTACCGCTGAATCTTTCAAATGTTGTTGAATCTTTCAAATTTTTGGTCGTTGCTATTACTAAAGTATTTCGTAGATCTAATACTGATGTACTGGTACTTGTTTAGATTAAGGGAAGTAGATGGCCGGTCTTGATTTTCTTTTCAAACATAGCCTTGTCACAATCTATATGAGGCTTGGGCACTTTGGTTGCATATATGTTGGTCACAAACGCATTGGTGTAAGAATGAGTTATGCATACAAAAGCAGACTTGATTGTCGCTTTTGCATGCTCAAATGATGGAGTGTGTTCGGAGAAAAGGGCAAACTCATCGTGTGCCAAGGTTTTTAGAGCTAAAACAATAATTGATTATCTCTGTACTAATGTTGGATTGTAGTGTCTGTATTGCTAAATTGACCAGATTGAAATGTTGTTGAATCTATCAAGTGCGACTGATTATGATCTAGGAATCTGTCAATATTTGTTTGTTTTATAATGTACCATTGAATCTTTCAAATGCAAGGACAAAGTTTGTCAAAAGTTTTGTCATTGCTAACTAGCTATTTGCACTAATCTTTTGTATCATCAGAACTGTTGGATGTGTGTTTGGGACAGATATGAGAGGGGTAAATATACAGCGTGATTTCACCAAGTGAAGTCATAGGGTATCAATCCAGTTTTGGCATGGGTAGAGGGTGTGTCCATGGTTCTTTTGACTTTTCGCATGAATATCTGTCAAAAAAATTATCGCATTTCCCCTCCCTCTATGAGGTCTTTGTTTTAAATCCGGCCGAGCCACATCACAATGCAATTTTTATTAACCAGGGGAAGAAATGTAGCCCATTCAGCCCCTCTTTAGCCCAAAATATTTTAATTCGACCTGTTAGGGGTCAGGGGACTACTGACCACAGCACAGAGAAATTTGAACAAGGATCCCATGAAGCATAGTCGTGGACATTTTAATTTAGCCTTTGAGGGGCTAGGGGATTGCAGACCAGAGCCCAGATAAATTTGAGAAAGCAGCCCATGGAGCATAGCCTATGGAGTATAGCCCATGTAGAGCATCCCATATATAATAGCCAACTCTTTTAAATTTGTCCTTTTGTGCATTCCCGCCACCTCTCAAAATATAAAAACTCTGTCTACCCATATTTTTAAGAAACTACTCCATTATGTCGCATTTTATAAATTGAGATGCTAGGAGGGCCGACCTTTTATATTTTAAAGGAGATAAAAATTGACACAAAATATTTTTAAGAAGAATAATACATAAGGTGTAGTACTAATAAACGTTTAACGATATCTTTCCTATAAATATCTTTGGTGTAGTGGTAATGCACTCAGTTTACGTCTATTTAATTTGATGAAGGTCTTTAGTTTGAATCCTCTGTGCCTACATATATATCTTGGGTTTACATTAAGTCAGAACATACCAGAGAGGCTGACAATGGGGCTCTGGCAACAAGACCATACACGACTGCCGCATTGAGCAACATTGCCAAGGTCAAAACACCAAACGCAGCCAAAAAAATTCCACCATACACACTTTTCATTTATAGAGAGACTGACACGTGGGACCCACCAACGATACCTTATATAGGTGCTGCATCGAGAAGCATTGCCAAGTTCAAAATAGGGATCCGCGAGTGAGAAAAAAGTACAACATGCACACGTTTCTAATGACAGGATGACATGGGGGACCCAGCAGCATGACCAAATGGCAGATTCGTCGAGCAATGCTATCTAGTTCGGAACAGAGTAGCTCTAGATAAGAAAAAATCCATCATACACACGATTCTTCTAATGTCAGGCTGACAGGGGGACCCACAATCCTGAATAAATGGTTGATACAACGAGTAACGCTATGTAGTTCGAAACAGTGTAGCACTAGAGAAGAAAAAATCCATCATACACACGTTTCTTCTAATGATAAGATGACATGTGAGGCCTAGCTGCATGATTAAAATGTTGATGCATCAAGGAGAACTATCAATTTCGGAATAGAGTAGCGCGAGCAAAGAAAAAATTCCAACAGAAACACGATTCTTCTAATGAGAGGCTGACATATGGGACCCAGCTGCGTGACTAAATGGCGGATATATCGAGCAAAGTCATTAAGTTCAAATCAGGGAGGCACGAGCCAAGGAAAAAATCCATCATGCACACGTTTCTTCTAATGTGAGAATGACATGTGGGACCCAGTAGCCTGATTAAATGGTAGATGCATCGAGCAATGCTATCAAGTTTGGAACAGGGTAACGCGAGCGAAGGAAAAACTTCTATCATACACACAATTCTTCTAATGAGAGGCTGACATGTGGGATACAGCAGCCTGACTAAACTGAAGACGCATCGAGCAACATTATCGAGTTCAAATTAGGGAGGCGCGACCGAAAATTATGGTCCACTAGAGTCACTAACGTCCAGGTCCTGCACGCCTAAATAGACACGGGTGAGTCAACGTCGCGTGAGAAACTAAAAATCTTGCTTCTGCCACGCGTCAGTCGAGCTTTGTCCATGTTTTAGCGGTTTCATCGTAGTAGAGGGGCGGCAAACCGAAAAAAGTTCTTCATTAGCCATGGTCGAGTCACGAAATTCATGGTGGAAGACGCGCCTTCTACAATGACTAATGGGCCAAGTCGTTGTGGATGGAAACATTTCTTATAGTGAGTATTACACATGTTCACAATGTGGATGCCAAAGGAATTAAACTGAATGATGATATATCTACATATATAAGGCACTGCCGTCTAGGTCATATTGGTGTAAAAGTGCATGAAGAAACTCCATTTTGAATCATTTGATACATGTGAACCATGCCTTATGGGAAAGATGGCTAGAACCCCATTTTCCGGTACTATGGAACGGGCGACCGATTAATTGGAAATCATACATACTGATGTATGTGATCCGATGAGTGTGTCGGCATGTGGTGGATATCGTTATTTTGTTACTTTCACGAATGATTTGAGTAGATATGGATATTTCTATTTGATGAAACAAAAGTTTGAAACCTTTGAAAAGTTCAAAGAATTTCAGAGTGAAGTGGAGAATCATCGTAACATAAAGATTAAATTTCTGTGATCTCATCATGGAGGGGAATATCTAAGTTACCAGTTTGGAACACATGAGAGAGTGTGGAATGGTTTCACAGCTCACGCATGCTGGAACACCACAACGAAATGGTGTATCGGAGCATCATAATCATACCTTATTAGATATGGTTCGATCTACGATGTCTCTGACTGACTTGCCACTTTCATTTTGGGTATATGCACTAGAAACAGCTGCATTCACTTAAATAGGACACCTTCTAAATCCGTTGAAATGACACGGCATGAATTGTGGTTTGGAAATAAAGCTAAGCTATCATTTCTATAAGTTTGGGGATGCGATGTTTATGTGAAGAAACTTCGACCTAACAAACTCGAACCCAAAGAAGAAAAATGTATCTTCATAGTATACCCTAAGGAAACAATTGGGTATTCCCTCTATCATAGATCTGAGGGCAAGTTTTTTGTTGCCAAGATTGGATCCTTTCTTGAGAAGCAGTTTCTTTTGAAAGGTCTGAGTAATCGAAAGGTAGAACTCGATGAGGTTACTGAACCTTCTCTTGATGGAATGGCAAGTGGCACGGCACCGGAAGTTGTTCCGGAGTTGAATTCACAAGATGAAGAGGGAACTAATGATAAAGATAATGAAACTCCGAAAGACGAAACTATTGAACCTCGCAGGTCAAGCAGGACACATGCAACTCCTGAACTGTATGGAAATCCTGTCATGAATTTCATGGTAGATGGAAATGATGACCCTGTGACATATGAAGAAGTGATGGTGATCCCGGATTCAAACTAATGGTAAGAAGCCATGCAATTCGAGATGGAATCCATGTATGAAAACCAATTTTAGACTTTGATGGACTTGCCTCACGACCGAAAGGCCGTTGAGAATAAATGAATTTTCAAGAAGAAAACTGATGCTGATGGAAATGTAACCATCTATAAAGCTCGACTTGTCGCAAAGGGCTTCTGATAATTCAATGAGGTAACTACGATAAGACATTCTCTCCTATAGATGCTAAGGTCGGTTAGGATTATGTTAGCAATTGCTACATATTTCGATTATGAAATTTGGTAGATGGATGTCAAAACTGCCTTCCTTAATGGTAACATTGAGGAAGAGTTGTATATGGTACAACCAAAGGGTTTTGTCGATCCTAAGGATGCTGACAAGGTATGCAAACTTCAGCGATCCATCTATATACTAAAGCAAGCATCCCGGGGTTGGAATCTCCGCTTTGATGAGGTGATCAAAGGGTTTGGATTTTTTCCAACATACAGAGAAACTTGTATTTACAAGAAAGTGAGTGGGAGCTCTGGGGTATTTCTAATATTATATGTGGATGACATATTGTTGATTGGAAATAACAAAGATATTTTAAATAGTGTTAAAAGTTATCTGAGTAGCTATTTTTCAATGAAGGACCTTGGTGAAGCATCATATATATTAGGCATCAAAATATATAGAGATAGATCAAGATGCCTAATTGGGTTATCACAAAGTACATACCTTGAAAATATTTTATAAAAGTTTAAAAAGTATGGAAGTAAGAAAGTGTTCTTACATATGTTGCAAGAAATGACATTGAGTAGGACTCAAAGTCCAACTATGGCAGAAGAAAGAGAGATGGTGGATATGATCCCCTATGCCTCAACCATTGGCTCTGTCATGTATGCCATGCTATGTACAAGACCGTATGTGGAACATGCTACTAGTTTGACTAGTAGGTACCAATATTATCTAGGTTTGGAACACTAAATAGAGGGCAAGAATATCCATAAGTACTTAAGAAGGACTAAGTACATGTTTCTCGTGTACGATGGTGAAGAATAGCTTGTCGCAAAGTGGTATGTTGATGCTAGCTTCGACACCGATCCGAATGACTCTAAGTCTCAATCTGGGTACATGTTTCTCATGAATGGAGCATCAGTTAGTTGGAGGAGTTCCAAACAACCCGTGGTGGCGGGATCAATACCGGAGGCAAAATATGTTGCTATTTCAGAAGCGGCGCAGGAAGCGGTTTGGATGAAGCAGTTCATAGCTGAACTAGGTGGGGTTACCAATGCATTGGACCTGATGGTCATATATTGTTACAACAAGTATCCATAGACAATGCCAAATAACCGAGGTCTCACAAGAATTCCAAGCATATCATGCAACAGTTTGACTCTATCCGCGAGCATGCAAAGGATGGAGATATAAAGATTTGTAAAGTGCATATGGATCTGAATGTAGCATACCCATTGAGTAAAACTCTCTCTGTGGAAAAACAAGATCAGCACCAGAAATCCATGGGTGTTAGATTTATCACTATGTAATCTATATTATTGACTCCAGTGCAAGTGGGAGACTGATGGTATGCCCGAGAGCCAATAATAAAGTGTTTATTATCTTATTCCATGTTTATGATAGATGTTTATTTTCATTCTATAATTGTGTTAATTGGAAACATTAATTCATGTGTGTTTAATAAACAAATAAGATTTCCTAGTTATGCCTTTAATATAAACTAGCTCGTTGATTAACAAGATGATTAAAGGTTTCCTGATCATGGATATTGAATGTTGTTAATAACGGGATCACAACATTGGTGGAATGATGTGATGAACACTCACCCGAAGTATAGTAATACGATCAAAGTCATTATGTTTACATTGCTATAATAAGTCATACAAAGTAACCCTAATCCTTAGACCATGAGATCATGTCAATCACTAACACCGGAAGAGTGCTTTGATAACATCAAATGTCACACCATCACAGGGTGAATATAAAGGTGGGTTCAGGTACTTCATAAGTGCTATGTAGAGGCTCATGCATCAAGAGTGGGATTTGTACATCGTGATGACGGAGAGATATACTCTAGGCCCTCTCGGTGATATCACATCGACATGAGCTTGCAAGGGGGTGATTTGATCACAATGAATGTTATATCACATGAACGAGAAAAGAGTACTTGTCGGTAATGAGATCAAACTAGGTATGGGGATACCGATGATCAAATCTTGGAAATGTTATATATCGCGAGACAAAGGGATTTAGTTACGACATCGAAGGTTCTCACGATCACTAAGTCATCATGGAATGTGTTCGAGTCAGTATGGATCTCCAAGTCCCGATACTGGTTATTGATAAGAGAGGGGTCTTGATCATGTCTGCACTATTCGCGAACTGTAGGGTGACACACTTAAGGTATACGGACAAAAATTTGAGCAAATATATTACCAAATAAATATTTTTAAAGCACTGGAATTATTTCTATGGACACCAGAATTGTTTCGAGTCAAATTGCGTAAAAGGGTTTTAGATGTAATATTGAAGTATTAAAAGTGGTTTTTGTAGGGTTCACAGCATAGAAAACAAAAAATTTCCTACGATGGGAACTATGTACCAAGATCTATCTACTAGATACAAACAACGGGCGGATGTATATCCGTAGAGAACATACCCTTGAAGACTGACAAAGCTTGACGAGTTCAACTCGTGGTTGATGTAGACGATTTCTTGCCGATCTCAAGATCGAGAGGAAGTCCTAGCGCCGCAAAGCAGCAGCACATCCGTGCTCGCACACACGTATAAGACACCGGGCAACCTCCGCCTCCTCGCTCCAGCGATGCAGCGGAAGCACAACCCTTTCTTGCCGAATATCAACCGGGAACATGTATCTCGCTAGTCCGAGACCATGGGGGATAAATTCTAGAGGGGGAGAGAGATCCTTCACGAGGAGGTGTGAGAGACAAGTGAGGAGGGGGCTCCTTTTATAGGAGGAGGGGGGAACCCCAAGGGGGTGGCCGGCGCATGGGGCTGCCCCCTTGCCCTCCCCTCTTCATGTGGGTGGACAGTCCACTCACAAAATTCCTTTAAATTTCCTCCACTCAAAAGTCCACTCAAATTCCCATTAAATTTCCACCAAATTTAATGCAAACTCTCATTAAATAAAACTCTTTTATTTTATTCAGAATTTTGTCAATTACTTTAATGACAAACATTCACAAATAACCCCTTGCTAGAACTCCATTTCACATGCATAACCACTTTATGCAATTTCACCCGAAAACCTGTTTCGGTATCTAGTGAAATAAATTCCTGCTCTTGTTTATTCTTTCGGCATGAAAAATTTGCTCCAACTGGATGCCAGTGTCCCTTAAGTGTGTCACCCTACGGTTCGCGAATAATGCGGACATGATCGAGACCCTTCTCCGATCAATAATCAGTAGCGGGACCTGGAGATCCATACTGACTCCCACACATTCAACGATGACTTTTCCTGTGATCGTCGGAACCTATTATGCTTGTATCTTAATCCCTTTGTTTCACGATATATTACATGTCCGAGATTCGATCATTGGTATCTCCATACCTAGTTTGATCTCATTACTGACATGCACTCTTTTCTCGTTCCCGTGATATAACATTCTAGTGATCAAATCACTTGCTTGCAAGCTAACCAATGTGATATCACCGAGAGGGCCCAGAGCATATCTATCCGCCATCGGGATGAACAAATTCCACTCTTGATCCATGATTCTCAACATAACACTTTAGAAGCTTTGAAGCCATCTTTATAATCACCCAGTTACGGAGTGACGTTTGATGTCAACAAGAAACTCTTCCGGTGTTAGTGATTGGCATGATCTCATGGTCTAAGGATTAGGATTACTTCGTAGTTTGTTTATAGCAATATAAACTCAATGACTTTGATCATAATGCTATACTTCGGATGAATGTTCATCACACCATTACACTAATGTTGTGATCTCGTTATTAACAACATCCAATGTCTATGATCAGGAAACCGTGATCATCTTGTTAATCAACGAACTAGTTTATGAGAGAGGCATAACTAGGAACTTTCTGTTTGTTTATTAAACACACATGTATTAACATTTCCGTATTAATACAATTATAGCATGCAAAATAAACATCTATCATATACTTGGAATACACATAATAAACATTTTATTATTGCCTCTCAGGGCATATTCCCTTTAGTCTCCCACTTGCACTAGAGACAATAATCTAGTTACATTGTGATGTATCTAACACCCATGGAGTTCTAGTGTAGATCATGTTTTGCTCTAGGGAGAGTTTTAGTCAACGGATCTGCTACATTGAGATCCGTATGTACTTTACAAATCTTTATATCTCCATCCTTGATATGCTCGCGGATGGAGTGAAACTGGCGCTTAATATGCTTGGAATCCTTGTGAGACCTTGGCTCTTTGGCATTGGCAATGGCACCATTGTTGTCACAATAGATCACCATTGGGTCCAACGCATTTGCAACCACACCTAGTTCGGATATGAACTCCTTCATCCAAACTGCTTCCTGAGCCGCTTCTGAAGCAGCAACATATTCGGCCTCCGTTGTTGATCCCGCCACCACAGGTTGTTCGGAGCTCCTCCAACTAACCGCTCCGCCATTCATGAGAAATACGTATCCGGATTGAGACTTAGAGTCATCTGGATCGGTGTCAAAGCTAGCATCGACATAACACTTAGCGATGAGCTCTTCTTCACCTCCGTATATAAGAAACATATCCTTAGTTCTTCGCAAGTACTTAAGGATATTCTTGACCGCTTTCCAGTGTTCTGAACCTGGATCCAATTGGTACCTACTAGTCAAACTAATAGCATGTGCCACATCCGGTCTTGTACATAGCATGGCGTACATTATAGAGCCTATGGCTGAAGCATAGGGGACCTTGTCCATTATCTCTCTTTCTTCCGCCGAAGCCGGACTTTGAGTCTTACTCAATGTCATGCCTTGTGTCATAGGTAAGAACCCCATCTTACTATTTTCCATTTTAAACTTCTTTAAAATCTTATCAAGGTATGTACTTTGCGATAGCCCTATTAGGCGCCTAGATCTATCTCTATAGATCTTTATGCCTAATATGTATGACGCTTCACCTAGGTCCTTCATTGAAAATTTGCTGTTTAGATAACTTTTAACACTGTTTAAAAGCTCTATATCATTTCCGATCAATAATATGTCATCCACATATAATATCAGAAATGCCACATTGCTCCCACTCACTTTCTTGTAAATACAAGCTTCTCCATAAGTTTAGACAAATCCAAACTCTTTGATCACCTCATCAAAGCGGAGATTCCAACTTCGTGATGCTTGCTTCAATCCATAGATGGATCGCTGAAGCTTGCACACCTTGTTAGCATCCTTAGGATGGACAAAACCCTTTGGTTGTATCATATACAACTCTTCTTCAATATTACCATTGAGAAATGCGGTTTTGACATCCATCTGCCATATCTCATAATCAAAATATGTAGCAATTGCTAACATAATCCTAACTGATTTTAGCATCGCTACGGGAGAGAATATCTCATCGTAGTCAACTCCTTGAATTTGTCTAAACCCCTTTGCGACAAGTCGAGCTTTATAGACGGTCACATTACCATCAGCATCAGTTTTCCTTTTGAAAATCCATTTGTTCTCCACGGCCTTTCGGTCGTGAGGTAAGTCCACCAAGTTCCAAACTTGATTTTCATACATGGATTCCATCTCGGATTTCATGGCTTCTAACCATTTGTTGGAATCCGGTCTCATCGTCGCTTCTTCATACGTCGCAGGGTCATCATTTTCATCAACCATGAAATTCATGACAGGATTTCCGTACAGCTCGGGAGCTGCACGCGTCCTGCTAGACCTGCGAGGTTCGGTAGTACTCTCTTTTGGAGTTTCATGATCATTATCATTAGTTCCCTCTTCAACAGGTGGAGCCAACTCCGGAACAACTTCCGGGGCTGCGCTACTCGCCATACTTTGAAGAGAAGGTTCAATAACATGTTCGAGTTCTACCTTCCGACTACTCACACCTTTCGCGAGAAACTCTTTCTCTAGAAAGGATCCATTCTTGGCAACAAAAACCTTGCCCTCGGATCTGTGATAGAAGGAATACCCAATAGTTTCCTTAGGGTATCCTATGAAGACGCATTTTTCCGCTTTGGGTTCGAGTTTATCCAGTTGAAGTTTCTTCACATAAACATCGCATCCCCAAACTTTAAGAAATGATAGCTTAGGTTTGTTTCCAAACCACAATTCATATGGTGTCTTTTCAACGGATTTAGATGGTTCCCGATTTAAAGTGAATGCAGCAGTTTCTAGTGCATAGCCCCAAAATGACAATGGCAAGTCCGTCAAAGACATCATAGATCGAACCATATCTAATAAAGTACGATTACGACGTTCCGACACACCATTTCACTGTGGTGTTCCGGCAGGTGTGAGTTGTGAAACAATTCCACACTCTTTCATGTGAGTGCTAAACTCGTAACTTAGATACTCACCTCCACGGTCGGACCATAGAAATTTGATATTTCTATTACGATGATTTTCCACTTCATTCTGAAATTCCTTGAACTTTTCAAAGGTTTCAGACTTGTGTTTCATCAAGTAGATATAACCGTATCTACTCAAATCATCCGTGAAAGTAACAAAATAACGATATCCACCTCGCGCCGACACACTCATTGGACCACATACATCAGAATGTATGATTTCCAATAAATCTGTCGCCCGTTCCATTGAACCGGAAAATGGCGTTCTAGTCATCTTGCCCATAAGGCATGGCTCACATGTATCAAATGATTCATACTCAAGTGATTCCAAAAGTCCATCCGAATGGAGCTTCTTCATGCGTTTAACACCAATATGACCTAGACGGCAGTGCCACATATATGCGGATATATCATCATTTAGTTTAATCCTTTTAGCATCAACATTATGAATATGTGTAACATTATTATCGAGATCTAAAAGAAATAAACCATTCATCATCGGTGCATGACCATAAAAGATTTCATTCATATAAATGGAACAACCATTGTTCTCGGATTTAAATGAATAACCACTTCGCATCAAACACGATCCAGATACAATGTTCATGCTCAGTGCAGGCACCAGATAACAATTATTCAAGTTTATTACTAATCCCGACGGCAAGTGGAGAGGCAGCATTCCGACGGCGATCACATCAACGCTTGATCCATTGCCGACACGCATCTTGACCTCACCCCTTGCTAGCGGTCGCTTGTTCTGCAGCCCCTGATTCGAGTTACAAATATTAGCAACTGAACCGGTATCAAATACCCAGGTGCTACTGCGAGCACTAGTCAAGTACACATCAATAACATGTATATCATATATACCTTTGTTTGCCTTGCCGGCTTTCTTGTCTGCCAAATACTTGGGGCAGTTGCACTTCCAGTGGCCAGTCCCCTTACAATAGTAGCACTCGGTATCAGACTTAGGTCCAACTCGGGGTTTCTTTTCAGGCGCGGCAACCGGTTTGCCGCCCTTAGTTCCCTTCCGTTTTCCCTTCTTGTCTTTCTTGAAACCAGTGTTCCTATTGATCATCAACACTTGATGTTCCTTTTTGATCTCCACTTCTGCAGTTTTAAGCATTGACAGAAGCTCGGGGAGAGACTTCTTCATGCCTTGCATATTATAGTTCATCACGAAGCTCTTATAGCTAGGTGGCAGAGACTGCAGAACACGATGGATGCCTAAGTCAATGGGAATCGATATTCCCAAGGACACAAGCTTATCGGCGTAACCCGACATCTTGAGTACATGCTCACTAATGGAGTTGTGCTCTTCCATCATGCAGCTAAAGAACTTTTCTGAAGCGTTGTAGCTCTCTACAGGAGCATGTGTGTCGAAAATCATTTTCAACTCACCCATTGTATCAAAAGCATTGCTGTTTTCGAAACGCTTTCGAAGTTCCGGCTCTAGCCCATACAATATGCCGCAATGAACTAAGTTGTGGTCCTCCTGACGAGTCTGATAGACATTCTTCTCCTCGTTAGGAGCATCCTCAAAAGGTGGGGGGGCCTAACGGCGCTTCTAGCACATATTGCTTTTGTGTAGCAGAGAGGAGAATCCTCAAATTCATGTCCCATTCGGTAAAGTTGCTACCGTTCGTTGCAAGTTTCTCTTTCTCCATGAACACATTGAAATTAAAAGCAGGTGGTGCCATCTACAACAGAATTTGTAAAGTTTAGACTAAGTGTATGATAGATTGAGTTCAACTAATCCATATTACGAATGAACTCCCACTCAAAAACGACATCCCTCGTGCCTTTTTGGTGATTACATGAACCAAATCCACTACACCAAGTCCGATCATCACGTGAGTCGGTGTAGCTTCAAAGGCGAGCATCAAATGGGCATCATATCAACTATATGACTCATGCTTAACCTTTCGGTCCGTGTTCCGAGGCCATGTCTGTACGTGCTAGGCTCGCCAAGTTAGAACCTTAGTATTCGCGTGTGTAACTGTTTTACACCCGAAATATGGTCGTGGATTCAAGAACACCCGATCATCACGTGATGTCTTGGAGCGACGAAAACATAATCGGTGCATACTAAAGGGAGAACACATTCTTATCTTGATATTTAAAAGATGGATCATCTTATTATGCTAACAAAGCGCTAAACAAGCAATATAAGATGCTATCAAACATCACATGTTTATTAGTGAAATGATATGGTTCCCGCATATGATCTCTATCATGTGCACCGTGGTATGATCACTATCATACCTATATGTGTAAGTCCAAGGTCTATGGAGATTACACGTTATGTATGTTGTAAGAGTATCATCTCATACTTCTACTTACAACATCACCATATCATAACACTAGCCCAGCAACAATCTAAACTAGACGCCTCTAATTTATCCATTGCAAGTTTTATGTGGCTTAGGGCTTTCGAGATAGAACCGTTCTTACCTACGAACATGAACCACAACAAGGATAACCAAATTGTTGACAACTCGCTTGCAAAATAGATATTGACTATAGTAGGAGAGACAGACACCCGCTAGCCACTTATGCAAACTAGTTGCATGTCAAGCGTGGAACAGGTCTCATGTGCAAGGACATGTAAAGTTTGTCCGGGCCGCTTCATCCCACTATGCCACCAATATCCAAAATTACAACAAAGGAGCAACAACATGATCATCATCGCCCACATACTCATATGTGTACTACCCGTGTAAAGTATCTACGCATAGATCCGGCTCTGATACCACTGTAGGGTTCGCAGCATAGAAAACAAAAAATTTCCTACGATGGGAACTATGTACCAAGATATATCTACTAGATACAAACAACGGGCGGATGTATATCCGAAGAGAACATACCCTTGAAGACCGACAAAGCTTAACGAGTTCAACTCGTGGTTGATGTAGACGATCTCTTGCCGATCTCAAGATCGAGAGGAAGTCCTAGCGCCGCAAAGCAGCAGCGCATCCGTGCTCGCACACACGTACAAGACATCGGGCAACCTCCGCCTCCTCGCTCCAGCGATGCAGCGGAAGCATAACCCTTTCTTGCCGCATAGCCACCGGGAACATGTATCTCGCTAGTCCGAGACCATGGGGGATAAATTCTAGAGGGGGAGAGAGATCCTTCATGAGGAGGTGTGAGAGACAAGTGAGGAGGGGGGCTCCTTTTATAGGAGGAGGGGGAACCCCAAGGGGGTGTCCGGCGCATGGGGCTGCCCCCTTGCCCTCCCCTCTTCATGTGGGTGGACACTCCACTCACAAAATTCCTTTAAATTCCCTCCACTCAAAAGTCCACTCAAATTCCCATTAAAGTTCCACCAAATTTAATGCAAACTCTCATTAAATAAAACTCTTTTATTTTATTCAGAATTTTGTCAATTACTTTAATGACAAACATTCACAAATAACCCCTTGCTAGAATTCCATTTCACATGCATAACCACTTTATGCAATTTCACCCGAAAACCTGTTTCGGTATCTAGTGAAATAAATTCCTGCGCTTGTTTATTCTTTCGGCATGAAACATTTGCTCCAACTGGATTCCAGTGTACCTTACGTGTGTCACCCTACGGTTCGCGAATAATGCGGACATGATCGAGACCCTTCTCCGATCAATAATCAGTAGCGGGACCTGGAGATCCATACTGACTCCCACACATTCAACGATGACTTTTCCTGTGATCGTCGGAACCTTTTACGCTTGTATCTTAATCCCTTTGTTTCACGATGTATTACATGTCTGAGATTCGATCATTGGTATCTCCATACCTAGTTTGATCTCGTTACTGACATGCACTCTTTTCTCGTTCCCGTGATATAACATTCTAGTGATCAAATCACTTGCTTGCAAGCTAACCAATGTGATATCACCGAGAGGGCCCAGAGCATATCTATCCGTCATCGGGATGAACAAATTCCACTCTTGATCCATGATTCTCAACATAACACTTTAGAATCTTTGAAGCCATCTTTATAATCACCCAGTTACGGAGTGACGTTTGATGTCAACAAGAAACTCTTCCGGTGTTAGTGATTGGCATGATCTCATGGTCTAAGGATTAGGATTACTTCGTAGTTTGTTTATAGCAATATAAACTCAATGACTTTGATCGTAATGCTATACTTCGGATGAATGTTCATCACACCATTACACTAATGTTGTGATCTCGTTATTAACAACATCCAATGTCTATGATCAGGAAACCGTGATCATCTTGTTAATCAACGAACTAGTTTATGAGAGAGGCATAACTAGGAACTTTCTGTTTGTTTATTAAACACACATGTATTAACGTTTCCGTATTAATACAATTATAGCATGCAAAATAAACATCTATCATATACTTGGAATACACATAATAAACATTTTATTATTGCCTCTTAGGGAATATTCCCTTCAGTTTTATGCTAATTTTTGTTAATTAAAGTAATTAACAAAATTCAAAATAAAATAACTAAAATATTTTTATTAAATGAGAGATGGCATTAATTTTGGTGGAAAATTAATGCATGTGAGTGGAATTTTGAGTGGACGGTTTTTATGTGAGTGGAACCTCCACCCACATGAATGAGGGAGAGGTGGAGGCACCCACCTTGGCTGCCGTCCATGGCATGTAACATCCCAAAAATATTATTCAAGGTTATCAATTCCAATCATCCAGATTTAGGGTTAACAAAAACTTTTGTTAATTAAAATCATTATGAATGCATGTGTGTATGTGATGAATGCATGAATGCTTGTATGGACTTGTTTGATTGTTGTGAATAGCAAGGATTGGTTTAAAGATGAAAAAACATCATCTAAATCATTTCCAAGCAGAACCAAATTAAGAGAAATTCAAAAACAAACAAACTAAGCAAATGGTCATTTTTGCCAATCTTGCTCGCTAGACCACTTTGAGTGTTTCTAGTAAAAGATATCAAACAAAAACAAATCCAATTATTTTCACCCCTTGCTAGACCAAGTAAAATTGAACCCAAGCCCACCTTGCAAACCCACAGAAACATTTTGCAAATCTATGCCAAGGACAATTCAAAATTGAATCTAGTTCATATGGTAAGATCACCATTTTTCAAAACCCAACCAAACCAGTGCACCTTGACAAATCCAAGAACCAGAGACTACCTAGTATGTGCCCAGTACACTCACCAAGTTTCATCAAAAAATTCAAATATGAAATTATTTTGGCCATTTCATCAAACACTTGGAGACAGAAAACAAATTTGGCCAAACTTCATTGTTTTGAGCAGTAAATTGGCCAAACCTTATTCACCATTGATCATCCCTGTCTCCCCCAGTGCCAACGAGTGCATTGAACCAACCTAGACCCCTACCATTGCACCATGTCGTGCATGCCCGAGCTAACCCGGCCAGCCGACCATGGCAAGCTAGCCAGAGCCATCGTCGCGCCTGGCCACCTTGTCCGAGAAGTACACCACCATCCACCGCCACCCCCTGTCCAACCCTCGAGCTCTGCCAAGCCGTGGACCTACGAGAACGCATGCGCCCAGTTTATCTCTGCCATGTCCAGAGTGCGCCACCTCGCCGCACTCGAAACGCTCGCACAAACCGCACCTCGCCTTCGGTGCCCAGGCCTGCAATCACCGCGACACCAGGAACCTCCCAGACAACCCCGTTCACCGTCGCGCGACCCAGATCACCCGTTCATCGTCAAAACCACCATCGGTACCGCTCAGAGCGTCGACCTGTTCCGACCAACCTCGACTACCCTTGTGGCGCCTTCAAGACGTTGAGGACCACCAGGAGACAGCGCACCGTCCCCTACCTTCAACCATGCCCATAGCTCGTTGTAACCCTGACCCTGACGAGCACTGCCCATGCCGCTCGGCCTCTCTCGCTCGCCTATAAGAGGAGGCCTCCCCTGCTTGTTTTCTTGATACCATCTCACTCCCCAACTCTCACTGATCCTTCCCACCTCTTCCTGGAGCATGGCGAGTGCAGTATCGCCGGAATTTCGCCGGAGCCTGCCGCTACTGGAGGAGAAGGGCACCGTCGATTGGAACCACCCCAGGAGGAGCCACCAGTACCAGGAGAAGCACCATTGTCGACTTCATCGTTCACCCCCATCGCCGACCATCACCTAAGCCCCGGTGAGCCGCCCCATACCCCCACTGGCAGCGCTAGGGTTCGAGCCCATCGTGTTCTGTTCGATGAGGACGATGGCCGTGAGCCATTAATCCTTGATCTAATCCTACGGTCGTAGTTAGCCCTTACCCCTTCGCACCCCCTATCCGACTGACGCGTGGGGACACCACGTAACCAGCCCGCGCGCGCTGTGTGTAGTGGGCCAGACCAGTTAGAATTCCCGCGTGACCCAGTTAGTTTGAATTTAGGTTTATCTATTTATTTTCAAACCTAGTTCTGGCAGTAGATTCAAAATTCAATTCAAAGATTTTTACTGAACCAAATTGCATGAAACTAATTTTTCTAGAAAGATAAGGAAATTCTTAATCCAAGCCCATTGGATTAAAACCATTTGAAATTATAGATCACCTATAGTAAAAATAACAAGGCAGAGACTTTTCTGCATTCAATCATTTTTCGAAATTCAACCATAAATGCTTTTGAGTTGATTCCAACTCTCAAAAATCACATTTATAAGACCTTTCTGAATATACAAAAATATCTAGGTTTACTTGCAGTAATAATGAACAAGTAATAAAAGAATGCCCCATAGGCATTTCTAGTCACTTTAATTAATTAAAATAAAAAGGTTAAACCTTATTAAATTATGACACCACTTTAAATCACATTCCCAAGTATTGAAATATGTGGTGATGACATGTGTCAACATGATCCGATGTTTTAATTTGGTAATATTAAATCTTAAGTAGTTTTCTAATGAGTAGAAATTACTTTTCTAAAATGAAATAAATAAAGCTATTGCTTTAATTCTTGTGATGATACTAGATCATCTAGTGTGAGCCTTTATGTGCTAAATAGCAGTAGTTAAGTATTGTTTGGTGATTGTGTACTTCGTATTTATTTATAGACGCTAGTACCGACCAAGGATACGAAGAGGAAGGAGACTACTACGAGGAAGAAGCCGAGGAGAACTTCAACCACTGCACTTCACAAGGAAAGCTAACACTTGCAACTTTGCAAGCCATCCTAGCAAGCTACCACTTGCATGTTACTTATGCAAGCTTCACAATACAAGTTAACTTTGCAAGATAACTATGCCAAATAGATGCCTTAGGCATATGTGATTATACCCCTTGATTATACAAGATCCTAGTTTTACTTGCAAGCTTATTTATTTTATTTCTTTATCAAAGCTTGTTTACTTAGTGACTTGTGAAGTTTTGGAAAGATATTAGAGGTAGCATAAAGAGCATAAAACTTGGCCTAAGTTAGGTAGAAATTGATGTCATCCTGAGGCATGAGATTATAGTTAGATAAGTCATACTAGATTATCACCCCTCACTAGTGTTTACCCCAAATTTAGTGGCTAGTGCTAAGCATAAAACTTGATCACTTTATATGGGAATACTTGGTGAAAATTGTTATGAAAACCTTAGAATGATGAGTCATTCTAATGAAATGATTTGACATGTGTTCTTGAACACCAGATGACTTTGATGAGGAAAATGTTGAGGCATGAGCCTTAGCCCTTTATAAAAATGATGGTTGTGTTCGGATGCGATATCATTCCAATGTTATCGTACAACCACAATACCCGAATTTGGGTAGGGCTTGACTGGAAGTTTATATATCTTAGTATGGGTTCCCTTGCGGACGAGGTTTGAGCTGTGGCTACCTCGTGAGGATTGTCCACATGTGCAGTTCCTAAGATGATTGTTGGTCATGGTTGGGAGGCCAAACTCATAGGAGAGGTGCCTATACTAGGGTGTGTAATTGAAAGGTTACGATTGATTATCCGCATAATTAGTATGGTGAATTCAGGATTGTTCCTGACGGATGTATCGAATATTGTGGTGAAAGTGTACCACCTCTGCAGAGTGTCATACTATTCGAATAGCCGCGTCCGCGGTTATGGACAGTTGGAGTGGCCATACTGTTCCGCCGTCAGATGTTTTCAAAATGACTTGTCAAATGAATCATGACTTTGACTTGACCACAACAGGGTTGTGAAAGTGAAACTCGAGTTCCCACTTAGGTGTTATAAAACCTTCAAATAGCTTTCTTTACTCCTGAACTCAGCTAGAGATAAACCTGGCTTTTTGCAAAACAAACCTAGAGCTTAGTATTTCTACTTAAACACTTTACTTGTTAGTGATAGTTTGCGAGTACTTAAAGAGTACTCATGGCTTTGTCTCTGGCTATTCCCATGGCCAGACTATGAGGAGGACTATTAGGAGGATGGACCGCAGGAAGTCTACGACAACTAGGATCATCTCCCATCGTCAGCATTGCCTATGACCATGAAGATGGAGCTTCACCTGGGCTACCGTTATTATATTATTCCGCTTCTTTGATTGTACTAAGACTGGATCATGAGATCCCTTATTTGTAAGACCTTTATTATGGTTTGTAATGGATGATGAACTATGGTACCAATCTGTTATGTCTCGCAAAAATGGTAATCCTGGGATTGCGATGTATGGCATAACAGGCATCTGGGATTAAAAATCCGGGTGTTGACAAGTTGGTATCAGAGCTCTCCTGACCATAGGATACCATAGTTAGAATGGACACTTTAATCAAAAACTTAGTTTCAAAACAAAAGAAGTGAGTATTTATGAAAACCTATTCTCATTCTTATCACCTAGATTCTTTCATGAAAATTCATATTCCTCAAAAATTCTTGCAAACTTACATAAAATTTGACACACTTGATCACTCTACTAACTTACTCATCCTAAATTCTTATAGATGGACATGAAGTATAACAAGTTCTATCAGTTGGGCAATGGAGGAGATCTCATCTTTGAGCGTGATTTGGACCAACTCTCGGAACTTCTAGAGGACCCGCACCCCGAGTTCTTCGGAGCCTAGCTCAACGATAAGGAAGGAGGAGAATTGCAATGGTTGATTGTTGCAAGTCTTAGAGGGAATATTGAAGCCCCCACCTCAGAGGGAGTACAGTTCACCTTAAGGGAGAACAACTAGTTAGATGGACTTGCTAGGGCCATGCAGGAAGCTCTTGCCCGTCTGTGTGGGCAAAGCATAAATCAGATCAAGGGACCCATTTGGGGTATTACCCAAGGCATGATGTTATGGGACAACCACTGGAGGCACCATATCACCCAGAGCTGAAGCATCAAGTGGACCACCTCAGATTCATGATGTATGACCGTAAGAAGGAGTTGGAAAATGCCCGCTCCTACACCAACCACAACTACGCCATCGCAGTCAAGAAGGACCAGACCATCGCCATGCTTGTGAAGGATCGCCAGTCTCGTTGCCGTCAGCTTGATAAGAAGGATCGCATTATTGCTCGCCTTCGTCACAAGGTGACAGACTTGTAGGAGACCATCCACGAGAGGGACATGCAGCTTGAGGAGATGGATAATGCAGGGGAGGATATCCGTGGAGACCCCTACTCTTACCTCAGTGATGATGATGACTTCCTGGAGGATCAAGCCATGGACTTCTTCACCGATGAGGATGACTTCGCCTTCATTGATGATGATGATGAAGCCACTGATTCCGAGGAGTAGTAGCACTTGAGAACTAGCATTAGTGAAGTTGTATCAGGTCCCACTATATCGTAGTTTCACAGAATGGTTCTTAAAACCATATGTTTCCTTGTTGTGGTGTGTGTTTGTATTGTGTGCTATGAATGAATGAAAAGCAATTTGCTAGAAAAATCTGAGTCAAAGTTTAAAAACTTTTCAAAAACAAACCCCTCAACCTTAGAAATTTCCCTCTTTTCTCATGATCTATCTCAATCTTCAGCTGCCTCGCGGAGGAAGCAGTTCATCCCCAGACCCAATGTTGCAAATCTTGCAAATGTTGGTTTCTGACCGCGAAGCTGAAAGAGTCGAATGTCAAGCCATCCTAGACACCCTCCAACACATATCTCAGATGGCCAACAACAACCAAGGCCATGGAAACCAGGACAACCATGGATCCAAGCTCAAGAACTTTCAGAATTCCAATCCCCCCTTCTTTAGTAAGTATGAAGAGCCCTTAGATGTCGATGATTGGCTGCAGACCATGGAGAACAACTTAGAAGTCGCGGGAGTGGAAGCGAACAAGAAAGTACTATTTGCCACCCACTATCTGGCAGGAGATGGAAGAGCTTGGTGGAGCAGCGTTCGCGCCATGACTGGAGGACAAATGATGACTTGGGATGAATTCAATCTCCTGTTCAGCCGAACCCATGTGCCACCGGGTTTGATCAAGAGGATGAGAGATGAATTCAGAGAATTGAAGCAAGGAAGGATGACAGTAGTTGAGTACCGTGACAAATTTCTGTCATTAGCTAGGTATGCACCCAATGACATTTACACTGAAGCCAACAAGAAGGAGAGATTCTTGAATGGTCTGCATGATGAGATGCAGACAGTGTTAGTCAACATTACGTTTTATTATATTGAATCCTTAGTGGACTCTGCCATTCAGATGGAAGACAAGATCAACCAAGATAATGAGAACCGCAAGCATCGAATGATGCATCAATCAAGAACCCACCATATCCCAAACTATCGCCCCAACCCGTCTATAGGATTTTCCCTAAGAAACAATAGACCCCCGATGAACCGTCCAACCTATCTCAACCGTGGAGGAGGAAACCCCAGGCCAGGAGGAAACCAGAACAACAACCCCAGCAACCCCACCAATTTCAACCATGCACCGCCCAAGTTCAACAACAACAATGTCTCCAACAACACCAATACTTCCCTGAGGACTGGAAGTAATGTTGTGCCTGTTGCGGGAAAGGACAAGTCTCAGGTGACTTGTTATGAATGCAGAACCAAGGGTCACTACTCCAATGATTTCCCAAGAATCTTGCAGTAGCCCCCAATGTGAATTCCCCGGCTCAGCAGGAGCCGTCGTGTTCAGCCTGGAAGAAGATTTGCCTCAGGGAATTTGCTCAACCGCAATGGCCGTCTGTTTCTCATGAATGCTGAAGAAGCCCAAGAAGCGCCAGAAGTCATGCTGGGTATTTTTTTCGGTTAAGTCAGTACTTGCAAGAGTGTTGTTTGATTTTGGAGCATCGCACTCATTTGTTACAGAAGAATTTTCATGCCCTAGTAAGATTCAACCAACAAAATTGAAGCATGTTATGATAGTTCAAATACCTGGTTCAACCACCAAAGCTAGACAAATTTGCAAGGCCGTACCTATCAGAATTCATGGCATAGATTTTTATGCTAATATAATAGTACTTGGAACCAAAGGTTTGGAAGTAGTACTAGGAATGGATTGGATGTCGAAACATAAAGGATTAATCGACTGTTCCAAGAAATCCATAACCATGACCAGTACCACTGGAGTATCAGTAGAGCATGTATCTGAAACCTTTCCCCGTCAATTCAAGTGCAACAAGAGTCTAGCCCAACCAACCCTTGTCCAAGTCAGAGTAATCTATGAATACCCTGATGTATTTCCAGATCTTTTGCCCGCTATGCCCCCAGATCGGGATATCGAGTTTATCATTGAACTAATCCCTAGAACCGGACCCATCGCTTAGAGAACTTATAGTATGAACCCATCAGAATTAGTGGAGATGAAGAAGCAACTAGATGCTATGCTGGAGATAGGACTGATTCAACCAAGTGCGTCGCCATGGAGATCACCTGTCTTGTTCGTAGATAAGAAAGATGAAGGTAACCGTTTGTGTACGGATTATCGGAAGATGAATGATGTCACCATCAAGAATAAGTACCCACTGCCGAAGATAGAAGACATGTTTGACTAGTTAACTAGTGCCAAAGTGTTTTCTAAGATTGATCTTAGAACTGGGTATCATCAACTCAAGATTTGTGCAGAGGATATTCCAAACACTGCCTTTACCACCAGATATGGACTGTATGAGTACACTGTCATGTCTTTTGGAATAACCAATGCCATGAATAAGATTTTTATGGAATTCCTGAATAATTTTGTCTTTGTTTTCATCGATGACATTCTGATCTATTCCAAATCAGAAGAAGAACATGAGCTACACCTTAGGACCATCCTTGGAACCCTTAGGGAGCATTAGTTGTATGCCAAGTTTAGCAAATGTGAATTCTGGTTACAATAAGTAGGATTCCTCGGACATATTGTGTCGGCCAGAGGAATTGCTGTTGACCCTGCAAAGGTTAGGGATGTTGAAGAATGGCAAGCCCGACCACTCAAACCCAAGTTCGTGCATTTCTCATATTAGCGGAATATTACCGCAAGTTCGTAGAAGGATTCTCGAGTATCACAAGACCCATGACCCAATTGTTGAAGAAAGATGAGAAGTTTGAATGGACGGACAAACGTGAAGTAACTTTTCAAGAGCTTAAGAAGAGATTTATCTCAGCCCAAATCTTGATCATGCCGGATATCACGAAGCCTTTTGATGTGTATTGTGAAGCATCCAAGATCGGTCTCAGATGTGTGTTGATGCAAGAAGGAAAAGTCATATCATATCTATCTCGACAACTGAAGCAGCATGAGAAGAATTATCCTACCCATCACCTTGAACTAGTAGCCATAGTGTTAGCCTTGAAGACATGGAGGCATTACCTCATGGGAAACCGTTCTGAAATTTATTCGGACCACAAGAGCCTGAAGTACATTTTCACTCAGAAGGAGCTGAATATGAGGCAAAGGAGATGGATAGAGTTAATCAAGGACTATGATTTGGACATTCACTATCACCCCAGCAAAGCCAATGTGGTAGCAGATGCCCTTAGCAGATTGCCGTGTCGCTTGAACTCTATGATTCTGAAGGAGCAACCAAGTTTGCACAAGAAGTTGGAAGATTTCAGAATGGAATTAGTAAGTGAAGGATTTTTGGCTAGCATAGAACTTCAACCCGCTTTGATTAGTCAGATCAAGGAGGCACAGAAAGGAAATGCTAGTATCGACAAAATTAAACGTTGCATCGGTACAGGAAAGGTACCCGGATTCACCGAAGATGAAGGAGTTTTGTGGTACAAAGGACGTATCTGTGTGCCAGAAGATTCAGAATTGAAGCATGCTATTTTGAAAGAAGCCCATGATACTCTTTATTCTATCCATCCCGAAGGAACAAAGATGTATCAGGATTTGAAGGAGCAATTTTGGTGGCATAAGATGAAGAGAGAAATCGGAAGCTACATAGCCAAGTGTGATATTTGTTAGAGAGTCAATGCGGGACATCAGAGACCCGTAGGAATTTTGCAACCATTGCAAATTCTAGAACTGAAATGGGATTCATTTGGAATGGATTGTATCATCGGTTTTCCTACATCTAGCAGGGGAAATGACTCTATTTGTATCATAGTGGATAGACTGTCCAAAGTCGCCCATTTCTTACCTGTCAAGACCACCTATCAGAGTTCGAAGCTAGCAGAGTCGTACATTGCTAGAATAGTTAGTTTGCATGGAGTCCCCGAGAACATCGTGTCGGATCGAGGAACTCAGTTCACCTCGAGAATTTGGAAGAAAGTCCAAGAAGGATTAGGAACCCGACTAGATTTTAGCACAGCTTATCACCCTCAGACTGATGGACAACGGAGCGAGTAAACCAAATACTCGAAGATATGTTGAGAGCATGTGTGTTAGAATATGGATCTAAATGGGAAGATTGTTTGCCTTTTGCAGAATTTTCATACAACAACAGTTATCAAGCCAGTTTGCAAATGGCTCCATTTGAATTAATTATGGAAGGAAGTGTCATACCCCTTTGAATTGGTCGGAAGTAGGAGAGAGTCAGATTTTCGGACCTGACATCCTACGAGAAGCAGAAGAGAAAGTTCACAAGATCCGTGAGCACCTCAAGACAGCCCAATCCAGATAGAAGAGTTATGCCAACAAGAGACGTCGAGACCTCGCCATCAATATCGGAGATTTTATGTATCTCAAGGTGTCACCTTTGAAAGGAATGCAATATTTCCAGCTCTCAGATATATCAGACCTTTCAATATTTTGAATCGTCGAGGAGAAGTATCGTATCAATTGGAACTGCAAGAGGAGATGTCATCCATGCATAATGTGTTTCATATCTCGTTACTTCGCAAATGCCTAGAAGTCCCGAAGAAGACCGAAGTTTTCAGGAATATTGATCACCGAACCATAGAGAATAACAATGATGTGACATATACCGAAGTACCCATTCGTATTTTGGAGGAATCTTTCAGAACCACTAGGACCCGGAGTATCAAGTTTCTCAAGATCGAGTGGAGTAATCACACTAAAGAAGAAGCTACCTGGGAGCAAGAAGACTACGTTAGGACAGAGTTTCTAGATCTCTTTAAATCCTAGTTTTCTTTTTCTCAAATCTCAGGAAGAGATTTTGTTTAAGGAGGGAAGGTTTGTAACATCCCAAAAATATTAATCAAGGTTATCTATTCCAATCACCCAAATTTAGGGTTAACAAAAACTTTTGTTAATTAAAATCATTATGAATGCATGTGTGTATGTGATGAATGCATGAATGCTTCTATGGACTTGTTTGATTATTGTGAATAGCAAGTATTGGTTCAAAGATGAAAAAACATCATCTAAATCATTTCCAAGCAGAACCAAATTAAGAGAAATTCAAAAACAAACTAACTAAGCAAATGGTCATTTTTGCCAATCTTGCTCACTAGACCACTTTGAGTGTTTCTAGTCCAATATTTCAAACAGAAACAAATCCAATTCTTTTAACACCTTGCTAGACCAAGTAAAAGTGAACCCAACCCCACCCTGCAAACCCACAAAAAAAATTTGCAATTCTATGCCAAGGACAATTCAAAATTGAATCTAGTTCATATGGTAAGATCACCATTTCTCAAAACCCAACCAAACCAGTGCACCTTGACAAATCCAAGCAACTAGAGACTACCTAGTATGTTCCCAGTACACTCACCAAGTTTCATCCAAAAATTTAAATATGAAATTGTTTCATCCATTGCATCAAACACTTGGAGACAGAAAACAAATTTGGCCAAACTTCACTGTTCTGAGCAGTAAATTGGCCAAACCTTATTCACCATTTATCATCCCTGTCTCCCCCAGTGACAACCAGTGCATTGAACCAACCTAGAACCTTACTATTGCACCATGACGTGCATGACCGAGCTAACCCCAGCCAGCCGACCATGACAAGCTAGCCAGAGCCATCACCGCGCCTAGCCACCGTGTCCAGGAAGCATGCCATCGTCCACTGCCACCCCCTGTCCAACCCTTGAGCTTTGCCAAGCCATGGACCACCGATAATGCACGTGCCTAGTTTGTCTCTGCCATGTCCAGAGCGTGCCAGCTCGCCGCGCTCGACACGCTCGCACGGACTGCGCCTCTCCTTCGCCACCCGTGCCTGCAATCACCGCGACACCAGGAACCTCCCAGACAACCCCGTTCGCCGCTGCGCGTCCTGTAGCACCCGTGCATCATCAAAAACACCGTTGGTACCGCTTAGAGCATCGACCCATTCCGACCAACCTCGACCACCCCTTGCCGCGCCATCAAGACGTTGAGGACCGCCAGGAGACCGCGCACCATCCCCTACCTTCAGCCATGCATGCAGCTCGCTGTAAGCCCGACCCCGACGAGCACTGCCCATGCCGCTCGACCTCTCTCGCTCGCCTATAAAAGGAGGCCTCCCCCGCTCGTTTTCTTCACACCATCTCACTCCCCACATCTCACTGATCCTTCCCACCTCTTCCTAGAGCAAGGCGAGTGCAGCATCGCTGGAATTTCGCCGAAGCCAGCCGCTGCTGGAGGATAGGGGCGCTGTCGATTGGAGCCACCCCAGGAGGAGCCGCCAGTACTAGGAGAACCGCCGTCGTCGACTTCATCGTTTGCCCCATCGCCGACCATCGCCTGAGCCCCGGTGAGCCACCCCAGACCCCCACTGGTCGCGCTAGGGTTCGAGCCCATCGTGTTCTGTTTGACGAGGACGATGGCCGTGAGCCGTTGATCCTTGATCTAATCCTATGGTCGTAGTTAGCCTGTACCCCTTCGCATCCCCCTGTCCCACTGATGTGTGGGGACACCACTTAACCATCCCGCGCATGATGTGCGTAGTAGGACGACCCAGTTAGAATTCCCACACGACCCAGTTAGTTTCAATTTAGGTTTATCTATTAAGTTTCAAACCTAGTTCTGGCAGTAGATTCAAAGAGTTTTACTGAACCAAATCGCATGAAACTAGTTTTGCTAGAGAGATATGGAAATTCTTAATCCAAGCCCGTTTGATTCAAACCAGTTGAAATTATAGATCACCTATAGTAAAATAACAAGGCAGAGACTTTTCTGCATTCAATTTTTTTTCAAAATTCAACCATAAATTCTTTTGAGTTGATTCCAAATCTCAAAAATCACATTTAATAAGACCTTTCTGAATATATAAAAATATCTAGGTTTACTTGCAGTAATAATGAACAAGTAATAAAAGAATGCCACGTAGGCATTTCTAGTCAATTTAATTAATTAAAATAAAAAGGTTAAACCTTATTAAATTGTAACACCACTTTAAATCACATTCCAAAGTATTGAAATATGTGGTGATGACATGTGTCAACATGATCCCATGTTTTAATTGGGGAATATTAAATCTTAAGTACTTTTTCAATGAGTAGAAATTACTTTTCTAAAATGAAATAAATAAAGCTATTGCTTTAATTCTTGTGATGATTGTGATGATACTAGATTATCTAGTGTGAGCCTTTGTTTGCTAAATAATAGTAGTTAAATATTGTTTGGTGATTGTGTACTTTGTATTTATTTATAGATGCTAGTACCGACCAAGGATACGAAGAGGAAGGAGACTACTACGAGAAAGAAGCCGAGGAGAACGTCAACCACTGTACTACACAAGGCCAGCTTACACTTGCAACTTTGCAAGCCATCCTAGAAAGCTACCACTTGCATGTTACCTATGCAAGCTTCACAATACAAGTTAACTTTGCAAGATAACTATGCCAAATAGATGCCCTAGGCATATGTGATTATACCCCTTGATTATACCAAATCCCAGTTTTACTTGCAAGCTTGGTTATTTTATTTCTTTATCAAGGCTTGTTTACTTAGTGACTTGTGAAGTTTTGGAAAGATATTAGAGGTAGCATAAAGAGCATAAAACTTGGCCTAAGTTAGGTAGAAATTGATGTCATCCCGAGGCTTGAGATTATACTTAGATAAGTCATACTGGATTATCACCCCTCACTAGTGTTTACCCCCAATTTAGTGGCTAGTGCTAAGCATAAAACTTGATCACTTTAGATGGGAATACTTGGTGAAAATGTTTATGAAAACCTTAGAATGATGAGTCATTCTAATGAAATGATTTGACATGTGTTCTTGAACACTAGATGACTTTGATGAGGAAAATGTTGAGCCATGATCCTTAGCCCTTTATAAAGCTGATGGTTATGTTCGAATGCGATACCATTCCAATGTTACCGTACAACCACAATACCCGAATTTGGGTAGGGCTTGAATGGAAGTTTATATATCTTAGTATGGGTTCCCTTGCGGACAAGGTTTAATCTGAGGCTACCTCGTGAGGATTGTCCACCTGTGCAGTTCCCAAGATGATAGTTGGTCATGGTTGGGAGGCCAAACTCATAGGAGAGGTGCCTATCCTAGGGTGTGTAATACAAAGGTTAGGATTGACTATCCACATACTGAGTATGGTGAATTTAGGATTGTTCCTGACGGATGTATCAAATATTGTGGTGAAAGTGTACCACCTCTGCAGAGTGTCAAACTATTCGAATAGCCGCATCCACGGTTATGGACAGTTGGAGTGGCAATACTGTTCCATCATCAGATGTTTTCAAAATGACTTGTCAAATGAATCATGACTTTGACTTGACCATAACAGGGTTGTGAAAATGAAACTTGAGTTCCCACTTAGGTGTTATAAAACCTTCAACTAGCTTTCTTTACTTCTGAACTCAGCTAGAGATAAACCTGGATTTTTGCAAAACAACCTATATCTTATTATTCCTACTTGAACCACTTTACTTGTTAGTGATAGTTTGCGAGTACTTAAAGAGTACTCATGGATTTGTCCCTAGCTATTCCCGTGGCCACACTATGAGGAGGACTATCAGGAGGATGGACCGCAGGAAGTCTATGATAACTAGGATCATCTCCCATCGTCAGCATTGCCTACGACCATGAAGATGGAGCTTCACCCATGCTACCGTTATTATATTATTTCGTTGATTTGATTGTACTAAGACTGGATCATGAGATCCTTTATTTGTAAGACATTTATTATGGTTTGTAATGGATGATGAACTATGGTACCAATCTGTTATGTCTCACAAAAATGGTAATCCCGGGATTGCGATGTATGGCATAACAAGCATCTGGGATTAAAAATCCGGGTGTTGACATGGCATGGGGCTGCCCCCTCCCCTATAAAAGGAGCCCCTCCTCCTCTCACTACACATCTCCACGTGAAGGATCTCTCCCCCTCTAGAGTATTCCCCATGGCTTCGAACTAGCGAAGTATATGTTCCCCGCCGTTTCTCTGGAAGGATTTGCTAATTCCACTGCTTTGCTGGAGCGAGGACTCGGAGGTTGTTGGGTACTAGAGGTGTATGCAATCACGGATGTGTCGCTACCTTGCGGTGCTAGACTCGCTAGACTTCAGCACGATCTTGAGATTGTGAAGTGTACGACTACATCATAAACGAGAACTAATCTCGTAAATCTTTTTGGTCTTTGAGGGTAAGTTCTCTATGGATGTATATCCATCCATTTCGTGTATCAGGATAGATAGATCTTGGTGCTTAGTTGTTCTATCATAGGATTTTTTTTGTTTTCTATGCTATGAACCCAACAATAAGGGTAGGCATGGTGTTATCCATAAACAGACTATGAAGTTCTGAAATGAATTCTTCCTTCCCTTCCTCATAAGAGGAACCATAAAAATAAATGTGTCTCCAAACCTTGCAATCTATTTTGTTTTCTATGACACAAGAGACTGAGAAGTTTTTAATTTCCTAGGAAAGTATATCAAAAAAAATCTAGATCGACAGCAACCAGAATCCCTCCTATGGTTCCTATCGTTGAGAGGAAATTCCAAGAAAATTTTGTATTAAAACTAATAGAGTTTAAGAAAGATGGGGGAACTCTCCCTTTTAGTTTCCTCCAAAGAAACTATAGATGCATGGGTTTTGGAAAGGATTTCATGAATGCATTCCTTTCTACCCTTAGCAAAAATACTTATAATCTTCCATGACTACTAACACTAATCATAATAAACTATCTTCCTAGGGTGCTTGACCTGTTTTTGTTTGCAAATTTTTGTCCATAATATTTCACTATAGTCTTCTAACTCATCATATCTATAAAGGACAGTGGGGTTGGGAGGTGGAGAGTTTACATTTAAAGTAACAGTGGCCCTGCCTATTTTTGGGACAGTTGGGTTTACCTCACTGTTCAAAAACTGGACAGGGGAACAAGTATCAGAAAAAGAAGAACTTGACACAGGAGGGGATCTCCATCCAGAAGGTGTACTCACTGTATTTTCCATACTAGAGTCTAGAGAGTGAACATTAGAACATCTAACCTAGAATGTAGAGTGAATAAAGGACTAGAAGGGGCATCGGTGGAAGTAGTAACAACACTATCACTATCATCTACTGCTATGACTACTCCTATTTTGGCAGCCATATATAGTAAAGCATTTTCTCGAAGAACAATAAAAGGATTTGAGTTGGCTATACATTTGAATTTTGATTTCCTTCTTTGTCTCAGCTAAAAAACACAAGAGAACAAGGAGGTTCCCTCGTAGTTGCCTCTCGCCCATCTTGTCAATGTTACATCATCTATTAGCTCGTTGTGAATGGGGATCAGGGGCCCACTGAAAACTTGAAATGTCGGCTGGCAATTTTTCCCATTAACTATCTGGGGATGCCGGTACAGGACACCAAGTTTCCGACCAAGGACTTCGAGCCCCTCATGGGGCGGGTTAAGGAAAAATCTGAGCCATGGCAAGGGATATTTACCTCCAAAGGGAGCAATACCATCCTCATCGATTCTTGTCTCTCCAGCCTCCCCATGTATATCATGGGGAGGTATCTCCTGCAGGAAGGTGCCCATGCTAGCTTTGACAAGTATCTATAATGGTTCTTTTGGATGGATACTGATGGCCACCAAAAGTATCACATGGTCAAATGGGCTGACATCTGCGCCCCCAAAGATCTTGGGGCATACGGATCCTAACTTCTCGCCACATGAACGTGGAACTGATGCTTAGATGGGTGTGGCGAATCTTAATTGACGATGGTGGACTTTGGCTGCAACTAGTAAAAGCTAAGGACCTTCGGGGATGGTCGTTGATGTCTTGTCAGCATCGGAGGGATCTCAGTTTTGGAGATCCATCTAGGATATCAAGCCGGCAGTACGAAAAAGGTTGTCCATCTTCATAGGTGATGGAGGGGACACCCTATTCTGGTTTGACCCCCGGTTTGAAGGCTGGCCTTTGCGGCATGAGGTCCCTGGGTTGTTCACGATTTTCTCGGATCCAATGATCTTGGTGGCGTAAGCCTTCCAAGATGGGTCCTAGACTGTCGAGTTTTGGTGTAATCTTAGCTTGGTGGAGGTAGCAGCCTGAGATGGGCTTTGGGAAAGCCTCCAGCTGACCCTTTCCCAAGCCCCGGATAGCGTATCTTGGCACCTGGCCCCCTCTTGGACTTTTACTAGGAGTTTGGCGTATATGGACCTGTTTGGTGGGCCCTCTCTCCCTTAGACCTCTCCACTCTAGAAGGCCCCTGCCCTTGAAGATTAAGATCTTTGTATGGCAGTTGTTGTGTGACTAGCTTCCCTCAGGTATGGAGGTGGCCAAGCGGCATGGCCCTGGAAATGGGATATTCCCCCTTTGTGTGGTCCTAGAATCGGGCGCCCACATTTTCTGTACCTGTCTCGCAGCTCGCTTCCTATGGAACTTCACCCATGAGGCCTTGGGGCCTGACTGGCAGGCCTCAGACCTGGGGGATTTCGTGGAAGCCAATGCAAACGGTACCGGTAGGAGGAGGCCTCTCTTCTGGTTAGTGTTTGCGGCTATGACCTGGACTTTATGGAACATCCACAATAAAATGGTCATAGAGCATGTTTTCCTGCGCCGTGCCTCCGACTCGATTTTCAAATTCTTGGCTTTTTTGCAGCAGTGGTACCCTCGGTGTAGGCAGTGAGATAGGGAGCATCTGGACATGATGATGGAGCACCAAATTGTGGCAGTCCGTCAATTAGCTACATCTTCTAGTCGTGTGTGTGTGTTGTTGCCTCGGCTTGTTTCTTTTTCATCTTTGACTCTTGTTTGTATAGATGTTGTTTTATTTATAAAAGCTAGAGAAAGCTTGTTTTGAGAAGGAATGGGGATCAGGGATGGAATGAAAATGGATAAGAGAAGAATGGTCAAACCGGTAGTGTCCTTGGTGTTTCCGCAATGGTCAAAACAACAGTCGCCAACATAAAAATATTCTAGTTCGGGGTACATAGCAGCATCTTCTATCAGAAATTAGAGTTTCTGTCGTGGAAGTACATAGTTTGAAGAACCGAAAGGGACTTCCTATGTCCCCTACATCAACGTCAATCATGATGGCCAAGCTATGAAAATCCCCACATAAAATTCCCCATCTCAAAATCTGAGATACTTGTTTCTCAAGAAAATCAAGCAATGATTAATTTCTAATCCCTAGGGGAGTATATATACCAAAACACTTTGTATGTCCATCCTCTATAGAGAAAGCATATCACATCTGACGAGGTTTAATCTCGTCAATGCCCATTGTTATGAGCTTGGGTTTTGGAGAAGATGGGGATGCTGGAGATCGCGGAACGGTTAGCAAACAAGCAACACGGGGACACGAGGTTTACCCAGGTTCAGGCCCCCGAAGGGAAAACCCTACTCCTGCTTGTCTGCTCTTGATTATGGCGGAACCGAAAAGTACAGGGGTGCGCAGATGCAATCTGGCGTGGAGGTGTGTATGCGGTGGTATGCGAAGTATCCTCCTCGTCGTTCCCTCCTAGCCTTTATATATAGGTAGGAAGGTCCCAGGCACAGATCGAGTCGGTTACAGGTTTTAGGGTTTTCCCCTTTGAATATTCTATCTACTCTAGTCTTGTTCTCCAAGGATCCGAAGGCGTCATGGGCCCTGGCCACCCGAAAGTCTTCATGGGCTGGCTCATGTTCTCGTGGGCCTTACTTGGGCTGGACTAGGTATGCTAAGATCATGTACCCGTAGGGTATAACCATGTCAGTAGCCCCCGAGTGTTCAGTCGAATCGTAGATTCGGCTGAGGACTCTTCAATCTTTCGGGTGCATCTATCTTTTGTTCGTTTAGAGAACGATTTGAGTATGTAGGGATTTCTGATGCGCGTGCCTGACTCTCCCGACGGATCAGGGTCAGTTAACTGTTTTAGGACAAAACAACACGATCTTCTTCAGATTCGAGTCCCTCGACTCGAACCCGGAACATATGCTGGCGTAACTCGACTCAGGCCACGGAGGACTTATAGGAGTGGAATTCTAGTAGATTTTAAATGATGTACCCAATGCGTCCGTCGGGATTTTTCATCGCGCCTGCTGGCATGGATTCTTACTAGCAGAGCGCAGTCGTGTGCGTTGCCAGGCCATCAGATGATATCTGTAGGTCTTATCTTTATGTCGCAGACATAGCATCAGAATGTTTATCACCGCGGAGGTGTTTTGGGTGGCCAAGGAAGATGTTGCTCACTTAGCATTAATTGGGGCAGAGTTGCCAAAAAGTTTTTGCATGTTGATCCGAAGGATCGCAGTCAAAGAATTCATAGGGTGCGCGACCAGCGCTCCCTATGGGAGTAGCCCCCGAGTGTCTGTTCGAGTCGTAGACTCGAGCAGAGACTTTAATTCAGTCTTTGTTGACTTTTAGGTTCGTAAGTCACAAATTTTTCTGATGCTTGAATCCATCCTCCCTATGGGAGTATCCCCCGAGTCCGTAGTGGAGTCGTAGACTCGACATAGGACTCGAAGAAGAGTTCAATGGTGTAGTATTTTGATCGTTTTTCGGGTGCGCGGCCAGTGCTCCTGATAGGAGTAGCCCCCGAGTAGTTAGTCGAATCGTAGATTCGACCGAATACTTTTAGGTGTGTAGCCGAAGAATCGTAGATGACGTCAGTGCTGACGATCAGTGACGTCAAGCATCTGCGGCGCCAGAGATGACGTGACTGGACGAACATGGGTCCCACCTTCTCACTTTGAGTTGACTGGTCACATGCGGCATGGAGATAATTACGGCGTCGTCTCGATTTCAGTGCGTAGTGGATGGCATGTGAGCGACAGTTCGCTGCTGCGTCGACACGTGGACGATTGGATTTGGATGTTGGCTTTAGGTCTTCCTGATGAGCGGTCGTCGTGCATCGTCCTCGTCCTTATAATCACTGAGGAAACGTTAGTTTGTTTTTCACCGCAGCCATTCTCGTTTCACTGCTCCCACCTTCATTGAGCTTTTCTCGCTACACACTGGAATTTCTTCGAACCTTTCTATCTTTGTTTCTGCATTCTCATCGTCGTCATCACCGCGTTGCGATGGGGAAGTCCAAGAAGTCCTCCACCGCAGTTGGTACCAGTGTTGTCTCCGGCGGCAAGAAGGGTTCCGTCGCTACTCGCGTCACCGATGGTGGCTGGCGACGATCGGAGACGCGCGAGGGCGATCTCCGCAAGCTCCGTGAGCGGGGTCTGATCCCGCAGGATAGGGAGGCCATCAGGGTTCCCGGTGACGAGGTAATTCCCCATCCTCCCGCTGGGTTTCGGGTCATGTTCATCGCTTTTGTCCTTCGGGGCCTTTCTTTCCCGATCCACGATTTTCTCCGTGGATTGCTTTTCCTTTATGGCATCCAGCTCCATCATCTTTCATCGAACTCTCTTCTTCATATCGCCTACTTCATCACATTCTGTGAGTGCTGGCTCGGTGTCGAGCCACACTTTGGCCTCTTCCGGAAGCTCTATTCCGTGAAGAGGCAATCTTGCTTCGATGGCGTTTATCCCATCAGCGGCTGCATCATTTCCCTTAAATCCAACTTTCTCTTCTTCTCCTTTTCTATGTATGAATCTGTCCAGTACTGGCGGAGGCGATGGTTTTACATCCGTGACTCCACGGTGGCCGGAAGAACTTTGGCCTTGCTCCTTTTGACCCTTCCCAGAAAATCCAGCTGAAGAGGTCCTAGAAGAACCACATCTTGGATGGTGAGGTGGCGGAGATAGAGGGGCTCTGTCATCGGGTGAAGGATCTTTAGTTGATTCCGGATAAAGAGGTGAATGGTGTGGATATCATCCGCACCTTCCTCAAACGTCGGGTGCAGCCGCTCCAGGCTAGGGCGCACCCGATGTTCCTTTATTCTGGTCGCCACGATCCGACTAGGGTTTCGGCTGAGGAGTTCTCCAGGGGGGATCTCGACAGGATTCTTCGGCCGCTGCTGAAGTTCAAGGCTGGAGAGGATCTTCCGGGGAAGTCGCTGACTCCTCCGTTCGCCGCCTCTCATCTGGTTCCGCGGGTGTAGATCTGGGGCGTGCACGTAGCGCTTTTTTGACTGCGTTTTTCTTGCACTTGCTTTTGTTCTGAAAGTTTGTTTCTTTTGCGTAGGAATTCAAGGTACCGGGCATGTCGCCTCGACTACCCGAACTGTTTCCGGATGTACCGGACAATGAGGTAGTGGATTCCATGTCTGAGCTTCCCTCTGCGTGATCACCTGCGGAAGAAACTTTTTAGTCTAGCGAGGAGCAGACTCGAAAGCGGACACGGAGCTCGAGCGAAGCGTCGAATGCTTCGACTCCGCCGACCCCTAGGAACCCATCATGCCTTGAGCGTCACAGTGGCGGTCATGGTGGCTCTACCTCTCCTATTCCGGCCGTGCCCGTGCGGGCTGTGGAGCCGCAGCCACCGGCGAAGCGGAAGAAGGAAGAGAAGAAAGGCAGGAGGGCCCCTCCCGTCTTCGACTTGAGCGATTTCAACTCGTAAGTATCTGCCATTGCTTTTGCTCTCTTTCGTATTTTTGCTTGTACTTGTCTGATTTTTTCTTTTGTAGCCACTCTTCCGATGGATCATTCAGCGATGGCGCTCGGGAGATGGTGGGGGAGTCGAAGGTTGCTCCTCCTCTTCCTCAGATGGTGGCCACCTATGAGGGCGCTGCTACGAACCCTTCTCCGCAGGAGGTTCGGGTGGTTGTCCCCCAGAAGACTACAGGCGGACCTTCGGAGTCGCCGTCTGACCACGTAAGTGTTTTCGTTCTTGCCGCGGGGAGAGCCCCCGAGCATTTTCCAGATGATCTGCTGATCGTTTTTGTTTTATGTATCGGGGAAAGCCCCCGAGCATCTATCGGATGATCTGCTGATCATGCCATTTTTGTACATATCTCGGGAGGATCCCCCGAGTGTTTTCGTATGCGTGATTTGCTTTGCTTGTTTTCCTGGGCACAGCCCCTGAGCCTTTTTCCTGACAAGTTGCGTCCTCTCGCAGCCTTTTGTTCAACGTGCCAACCAGCTGGTGAAGCAGCATCTGGCATTGGAGGCCAGCCTTCAGTAGCTCCAAGGTTCGTGTGTTTTTATCAATCTTCTCCTTATTTGGATGCTTGTTTACTCATGAATCTCATGCTTGTTCTTTGTTGTAGAGGAGAACAACACTGCCCTCTGCGAGCTTGATGCTCTCAAAAAGAGCCTCGGGCGGGCGGAGAAAAAAGCTGAAGATGTCGTTGGAGATAAGGAGTGCCTTGAGCAGGAGTTAGCCGACGCGACTTCGGACAAGGAGCGCCTTCAGCAGGAGGCCACGGATCGCGAGGAGAAACTCGCCACCGTTGCGGCCTCGCGCGAGGAGGTAGCCGGCAAGCTGATGGCCGCCGTGAAGGCTATTTCGGGTGAGTAGTTTCGTCTATTCCTTTTCAGCTTCCCTACCTTTCAAGCTTTGTTTTGGTTTTCACCTTGCTTCTTCCATTTATCTAGATGCCGCGGGCATCAAGTTTGACCGTGGTGCCCTAGAGCACGGAAGTGCTCTGTATGACGCCACTGCGGCAGTCGAAGACCGCTGTAGTACCGTGGTCGGCTTGCTTGCCAAGGCCAAGGTGGTTTTCGGGCGCTTCTACAAGGAGCTCGTCCCCAAGGGAGTCTCCCTCGAGGATGTCGAATTGCTGGCGGACGCACTGTCAGCCGAGGCTCCCTCGGCGTACAAGCGCAAGCAGAAGGGTATCGGCACGTCCATGGGGATGGCGATGGCCATGGCATCTGGAGCGGAGCTGGATCTTCATCAGGTCACCTCCCAGATGTCGACAGCTGCCGACGGATCCGAGGTAGCCTTCGCACTCTACGCTGCCCGTTGTAAACGCTATGGGCCGAAGCTGATTGACTTGCTGGCAGAGTACGCGGTGAGGCAACAGGGAAAGGCCAAGAGCAGGCAGTCCGGCTCCGAAGGTATTCAGGATGCAGCTTCTTAGGCCTTGTAGTTATAGTATAGCTTTTGTTTCTTTTGTTATAATGTATCTATGAACACTCCTTGTGCCATGCAGTGGCTTTTGCTGTATATAATGAATCTCCGAGCTGTTTGCTTATTCCTGCGTTTGTTCATATCCTTTCCTTCTTTTCCTCTAGGGACCTTCGGGTGATGATCCCATTGATACTTCGCTTGCGCCGCAGCTGCGACCATCCTTGGATGATGCGTCACATCTTGTGTTTCTTCGTGACCGCATCCGTAGTCTTGAGAAAGAGTTGCTTGGCATTCGAGGCCATGCGGATGTTTGGAAGTCGAAGGCGGAACGGGGCGCTGCCAGGGAGGAGTATCTGATTGGGGAGTTGCGGCGTTTGGCCGAACAGCTTCAATGTGAGTTTCCTCGAGCTGCTGCTCATTTTTTGGATGCGCCTGTTGGCTTGTCATCTTATGTTGCAGTTTGTTGCAGGTGCTAACCCTGTTCCCAGGGAGGAAAAGGAGTGTGTTTCTGTTCAGATCAATTGCCTGACCCAGCAGGACATGGAGGTCGGCGGCTTCTTCTGGATGGACCATGGTCGTGCTATGGTTCTTGCGACTGTGCAGGACCGTGTTCACCAGGTGTCGCAGGTGTTGCGGCAAGCGAAGACTTCCTTGGCGTCAATTATGCATGTGATGTTTCCCCTGGATGAGGCACCATCAACTCTATGGGGCCTGCTAGCGAAGTTTCGGGATGTGCACCATGTCAGGGAGCTGGTGCGGCATCAGCTGGTTGCAGGGGTGAAGGATGTGCTTTCCCTCGTGCGGTTGCATCGTCCTGATGTAGATCTTGCTGATGTGGCGGCTGGACCGCCTCTTCAGCCAGATGATGGTATGTGGGACATGCGTCCACATTATGCATCTGTAAGGCAGTATGCCGAACAAATTGTAGATCTCTTTGAGCAGCGTGCGCAGGTGATTCTTCAGAATAGGTAGGACCTGTAAAAAGATAGATATAAAAAAAAATTATTCGACTGGGCGTGTTATGCCCTTGTAAAGGTTGATTGTTATTAGCATGTGGTGCTTTGTTTGTATGCGTGCCCTTTTCGTTAGCCTGACATAGTCAGCTACTCAGGTGTACATGTGTTATCCTCAGTCGACGAAGTCGTGAGGTGAGGGGAGCCCCCGAGTGTGTTGTAACATGAAGAAAATGCGAATAATAGAAATTTTTTTGGGGCGTGACACTTAGCTTTATTCATATCGTAAGGAGGAGGTACATTGTTCGACTGAGTTAACCTTGGCTGAATAGCCTTATTGAAAGTAAAAGGAGGGGGTAGCTAGGGGTAGAAGCGTCGTAGTTGTGCGACGTTCCATGGGTTGGAGTATGCTACTCCAGAATCCACGTGTTTGGGGCGGTAGGCGCCACCTGGGATGACTTCGGTGATGACGTGGGGTCCTTCCCAGGGCGACTCGAGCTTCTTCGGTCGCTCTTGCTTGAGTCGCAAGACTAGGTCTCCTTCGATGAAGGACCTTGGGCGCAGCCGATGGCTGTGGTAGTTGTGGAGGCTCTGTTGATAAACCGCTGATCGAGCCGCGACGATGTCGCGTGCCTTGTCGAGTGTGTCGACAGAATCTTCGAGTGCGGCCGTCGATTCGGCTTCGCTGTAGGCGACGACTCGTGGGGCCTTGTGGCGTACCTCTGCAGGTAGTACGGCTTCGGCTCCGTGCACCATGAAGAAGGGCGTGTAGCCAGTTGAGGATGGAGGGTAGCTCTTGTGTCCAGGCTCCTGCGAGTTGCTGGAGTGGGCTCATTAGGCGCTTCTTGATGCCGCCACCGACGAGGCCGTTGGCCTTTTCGACCTGCCCATTTGTTTGCGGGTGCACCATGGAGGCGTATGTGATGTTGATTCCCATGTCTTTGCAGAAGTCCTGGAATTCCCTGGAGATGAAGTTCGACCCATTGTCGGTGATGATGTTGTTGGGAATATGCCCTATAGGCAATCATGTATGATGATATTTCCCATTGTATTCATAAAGATATTAAACATCTGATGTGTATCATTGAATATGTGATTCGGTTGTGGAACTATGCATTCATGTTGTTTGTACTAAATATCCTTGGTCATTGAGGTTGTGTTGGACACACAACTTAGACCAATGTGAAAGTTGGCTTGATGACTCGGTTCCACTTGTCATGGGCATGGAGATGCTTTTCCAACTTACACAAATTCGGGTAGAGAGTTTAGCGAGTCGAATTGACCCATATTGAGGTACAACGAAGAAGTTGTCATTTGTATATCTCAATCAATGTAATCCTTAGACCTGAGGTTATTGCATAGTCCGAGTTGAGGATCACCGACTTAGGTTATGTAAAACGCTGATCCGTAACTGGGCAGTTATAAAGGCAGAGTTCGGATCGACTAAGAATCAAGCTGTGTGATGTGAATAACCAAGATGGTATTTTGCCCCTCCACTTGGAGAGATATTCTCTGGGCCCTTCCGTGAGATATGATTCGGAAAGCATGGCCCTGCACAACTCGGTTAAGTGTTAACCGAGGCGATTGACTAAGGGTTAGTTGGGTGAATCACTTATCTCGGATCAAGAAGAGAGTCGGACTATTTAATGGATGACAAATATTCGCCTATAGTCTGACAAGGTATATCGTGAGGCAAAAGGGATTCGGACGTAAGTCGCATTGGAAAGGCAAGTCGTCATGACTCTTTGGTACTTGGGAGTCGGCACGTTCTTCTAGGAGCCGCTATCGACTGATCGATTGAGAGTCGGACTCCAATCATGTCCAAGTAGCCATGAGCCTGCGGGGTCACACACTTAAGAGCGGGAGCAAGTTCGGATTGGATCTGAACTAGAAATCTGGCCGAGTTGTACTCGAGCCGGATTAGGACTGAGTCAGTGAGTCAGACTCGCGGTGACTAGTGTTATATGGGCTTTAGTGAATGGGCCACGAGAGTGGAGCCCACGTTCACTCCCTATATATAGTGGAGCACCGTAACCCAGAAAGGTTAATCGTTGTTCGGTTAGGTCATTCCATGGGTTGGAAACCCTAGCTCCATAGCAGTCCTGCCGACAATACGAATCTAGCAGTTCGCCGCCGACGCTCCTCCTTGTACGTGTGGATACCAGTGGAGGTGTTGTGCGATCAGCACCAGGACGATTAGATCGCAAGGGACTGCACTGCATCAGCTGACGCGCTTCATCAGTAATCCTCAATTGCGCGTCTAGTGGTAAACCTCGTGGCCTTCTACCTCAGCTTGATCTTGCGATCACCACGTTAGAGGAAAAAATTTGTTTTATCTCCGCGTGGCCCAACTGTGGTATCAGAGCGATAGCTTCTGGTTTTAGGCTCGAGATCTCGCATATCTGATATGCGGTTGGCTGTAGATGAGATCTATGTGTTGTTTTGGTGGTCGATCTATGAGATAGATCGGTTTTGTACGAAGTTGATTGGATCAATTGTACTCGGGGAATGGTAGATCTGATTTCCATGATCATACCGCTGAGGTCGTGGAACGACATACCCCTACCGGTCGGCTTCCGCCATCGGGGTAGACTGTGACACGTAAATCCAAAAGCGGTGATCGAAGATCAAAGAGTTTGATCGAATCGGAACGATGGTCGGAATCCATGTTCGGATCGTAGATGAGATCTACGTTTTCGGGACCGCCGGCTTCGCCCTGTCGTAGCGCCTTAGATGTTGTTGTGAGTTTCACAATGCCGGTAGATATTGTATCTATGCATAACTTGTTTTTGCATGTGCATGTGATGTATGTGTGTAATCCATACGTGATATGCGAATCACGGTTTTTGTCAGCCGGTCGGAGCCTAGGTGCTGTCATTTTATTGCATAATGACCTCCGTGTCGGATTCTCCTTGTAATTTACTTTACTAAGCTAGTGTAGCTGTTTGGAGAACCCGGAAGGCATGCAAGACGTTGTACATGTCGGCGACATGGAGTAAGACGGCAAGTGACAAGAGTTGGCACGAGTCAGATTACAGGCTTTGTGGAGATGGAGATCGCCATGAAGAGAGCCAGACCATTTCACATTATAAATGCTTTATTTTGTGTTATTGTTATGTCTCAGTTTTACCTCTATTAGATAGTCGGTAAAATTTAATCCCTCAAAGAAGGTCTAGTCGGTTTTCCCGCCAGTGTTTGCACCATCACAAGTCGGACATTTTTGGTAGTGTGCTCATAAAATTGAGGTGCTGCCAATTCTTTCCGACTAGGTGGGTTCGAGTCGGACTCTTACTGCGGAAACACTCGGTAAGCTAGATGGGTCTATCACAACGGTTGTGGGACTCGGGGAAAAGTCGGATGGGAGCCGGGGCACGTGATGCCACCCGTCCAACAGGAGTTGCATGAGATGCGATTGACAAGGAGTTGTCTACCTAGATCACTTGGCGGCTAGCGGTGATGCTAAAGCTCACTAGCCGACTTGCTTATTTAGGATCCTGAATCACTAAGTAACCATCGGAGGGGTGTTGGTTCTAGTGGGAGCATAAAATATTAAAATGTTTAATATGCTTGCTCTTTTATGAATACATGTCTTAAGTGTTTTGCATATTTTCTGTTGTAGATCATGGCACCAAGTAGCAGTCACTCTCAGATATCCGGTTTTGCGTTGAGAACTATCCTTGAGAAAGATAAACTGAATGACACTAATTTTACCAACTGGTATCGAAATCTGTGAATTGTTCTCAAACAAGAAAAGAAGGACCATGTCCTAGACAACCCACTTCTAGATGAGCCGAATGAGAATGCGACTGTCGCTGCCACCAATGCCTACCGTCGGGCTAAGGATGAATCCAAGGATATTAGCTGTCTTATGCTTTCTCACATGGAACCGGACTTGCAAAAACAGTTCGAGCATGTTGAGGCCTACGATATGATCGAAAGCCTCAAAAGTATGTTCCAGGCTCAGGCGAAGACTGAGATGTATCAAGTCTCTCAGGCTTTGCTGAGTTGCAAGCTTAAGGATGGTGATCCACTGAGTTCGCATGTGATCAAAATGGTTGGTTACATGCAGTCTCTGGAGAGGCTTGGCTACCCCATTAGCGAAGAGTTCGCTACGGATATAATTTTGAACTCTCTTCCTAGTGCATATGGGGAGTTCATTTCGAACTACCACATGCATGGTATGTATAAGAAGCTCACTGAATTACATGGGTGCTCAAGCAGGAAGAGGCGGATCTCAAGAAGAGCGCCAGTCAAGTGTTGATGGTGCAGAATAAGGCTAAATTCAAGAAGAGTTATTGGACTAAGAAGAAGGCTAAGTCAGGAGGAAAGCAGGCTTAGGACCCGGTCCCAAGCGCTTCCTCAGGGACTAAGTCATCTCCTTCGCCGGATCCACTTGCTTCTACTGCAAGGCGGATGGCCACTGGAGGAGGAACTGCAGCAAGTACTTGGCCGACAAAGCCAAGAGTGGAGGAATGACTTCCGACTCAGGTACACTTGTTTGCAATGTTATAGACATATATCTTGCTGATGCACCTAATAGTTCTTGGGTATATGATACCGGATCAGTTATTCACATCTGCAACTCGTTGCAAGGACTGGTAAGAACTAGGATCGTAGCAAGAGGCAAGGTTGATATTCGAGTCGGCAACAAAGCAAGAGTTGCTGTGTTGGAAGTTGGCACGATTCAACTTCATTTACCTTCCGGATTCATATGGAACTGAATAATTGTTATTATGTTCTAGTGCTCAGTCAAAACATTATTTCTGCTTCATGTTTGATGAGGCAAGGCTATGAGTCGAATATCAAGAATAATGGTTGTTCTTTGTATTTGAATGATATGTTTCACGGCTTTGCACCCATCCAGGACAGGTTATTTATTTTGAATCTTGATGGTGAGTCGGTTTATAACATAAATGTTAAAAGGTTGAAACCAAATGATCTGAATATGACTTACTTTTGGCACTGTCGTCTTGGTCATATAAGTTGGAAAAGCATGAAGAAGCTCGATGATAATGGACTCCTAACTTCGTTCGACTTGGAGTCGTTCGAGACATACGAATCTTTCCTACTCGGCAAAATGACCAAGACACCTTTTGCAAAGAGTTGCGAAAGGGCGTCCAACTTGTTGGGACTAGTACATAGTGATGTATGTGGACCAATGAGCACGACATCCAGGGGTGGTTATGAATACTTCATTACCTTCACTGATGATTTGAGTAGGTATGGATATATCTACTTGATAAAACATAAGTCGGAAGCCTTTGAAAAGTTCAAAGAATTCTAGAATGAAGCACAGAATCAACTCGGCAAGAAAATAAAGTTTCTTCGGTCGGACCGAGGAGGTGAGTACATGAGCCATGAGTTTGATGACCATCTTAAAAGTTGTGGAATAGTTCCTCAACTTACTTCGCCAGGAACGCCGCAAAGGAACGGTGTTTCGGAAAGGCAGAATCAGACCTTGTTGGACATGGTACGGTCAATGATGAGTCGGACAGATCTTCCTTTATCATTTTGGGGTTATTGTCTAGAAAGAACGGCGTTCACACTAAACAGAGTACCATCAAAATCGGTAGAGAAGACACCGCATGAGATGTGGACAGGCAAAAAGCCGAGTTTGTCTTTTCTTAAGATTTGGGGTTGTGAAGCATTTGTCAAGCGACTTCAGTCGGACAAGCTTACAGCCAAATCCGATAAGTGTATTTCCTTGGGGTATCCGAGGGAAACCTTGGGTTACTACTTCTACAACCGAGAAGAGGGCAAAGTGTTTGTCGCTCGGAACGGTGTCTTCCTTGAGAAAGAGTTTCTCAGTCGGGGAGTAAGTGGGAGCACGGTGCAGCTCGAAGAAATTCGAGAGGAACTGGCTAGTGGCGAGTCGGCAAAAACCTTGGAGGTTGAGCCGGTCATGGTAGCTGAGCCGGTAGTAGCACCTGTACTATGAAGATCGGCGAGATTACGAAGTGTTCATGATGTGTTACTGTTAGACAGTGATGAGCCAGCAAATTATTCGGAAGCGATGGTGGGATCTGATTCTGAGTCATGGCTTGGAGCCATGAGATCCGAGTTAAATTCCATCGATGAAAATCAAGTTTGGAACTTGGTTGATCTGCCAGACGGTGTAAGACCCGTCGAGTGCAAATGGGTCTTTAAGAAGAAAACTGCTATGGATGGAAATGTTTCCGTCTATAAAGCACGCCTTGTTGCGAAGGGGTTCCGACAAGTTCAAGGAGTTGATTACGACGAGACTTTCTCGCTCGTAGCGATGCTTAAATCGGTACGGATCATGTTAGCTATAGCGGCCTATTTCGACTACGAGATATGGCAGATGGATGTCAAAACGTCTTTCCTTAACGCAAATTTAACCAAGGACGTGTATATGATACAGCCCGAGGGTTTTGTCGATCCGGCTAATGCTGACAAGGTGTGCAAACTTCAAAAATCCATTTATGGGTTGAAGCAAGCATCTCGGAGTTGGAATATTCACTTTGATGAGGTAGTCAAATCGTTTGGCTTCATCAAGAGTGATCATGATTCTTGTTTGTACAAGAATTTTAGTGGGAACAAAGTAAATTTTCTAATCTTATATGTGGATGACATATTACTGATTGGAAATGATGTCCAGATGTTGCAAGAAACCAAGGAATCATTGGAAAGGAGTTTCTCAATGAAAGACTTGGGTGAGGCAACATACATCCTCGGAATCCGGATCTATAGAGATAGATCAAGGAGGCTCATTGGATTGAGTCAGAGTACTTATTTGGACAAAGTGTTGAAGAAGTTCAACATGGAATCGTCTAAGAAGGGGTTCTTACCGATGTCCCATGGTGTAAAACTTAGCAAGACTCAGTGTCCTTCGACAACTGATGAGCGAAGTCGGATGAGTGCGATTCCATATGCTTCTGCAGCCGGATCCATCATGTATGCCATGATTTGTACTAGGCCGGGATGTTTCCTATGCTAAGTGTTGTGAGCAGATACCAGGCTGATCCTGGAAAGATCCACTGGACAGCGGCTAAAAATATCCTAAAGTACTTGAGAAGGACTAAGGATATGTTCTTGGTTTATGGTGGTGAAGATGAACTCAGTGTAAAGGGTTACACGGATGCGAGTTATCTTACCGACTCTGATGATTGTCGTTCGCAATCCGGATACGTGTTTATTATAAATGGAGGTGTTGTGAGCTGAAAGAGTTCCAAGCAAGAGACTGTTTCTGCGTCTACAACAGAGGCTGAGTATATTGCCACCTCGGAGGCAACAAAGGAAGCTGTTTGGATGAGGAATTTCCTCATGGATCTTGGTGTGGTTCAGGGCTCGTCCAATCCGTTGGACGTGTATTGTGACAACAATGGTGCTATTGCACAAGCCAAGGAACCTAGACAGCACCAGAAGAACAAGCACATACTTATGCGGTACCACCTGATTCTCCAGTTCGTGGATCAGGGTGTATCAAGTTATGCAAGGTACACATGGATGCAAATATTGCGGATCCGTTGACAAAGTCGTTACCACAGCCGAAGCATGAGGCGCACCTGAGAGCCATGGGCATTAGATGTTTAGACATGTGATGTAGGACGATTGACTCTAGTGCAAGTGGGAGACTGTTGGGAATGTGCCCTAGAGGCAATCATGTATGATGATATTTCCCATTGTATTCATAAAGATATTAAGTAGTCCTTGTATAAACATCTGATGTGTATCATTGAATTTGTGATTCGGTTGTGGAACTATGCATTCATGCTGTTTGTACTAAATATCCTTGGTCATTGAGGTTGTGCTGGACACACAACTTAGACCAATGTGAAAGTTGGCTTGATAACTCGGTTCCACTTGTCATGGGCATGGAGATGCTATTCCAACTTACACAGATTCGGCTAAAGAGGTTAGCAAGTCAGATTGACCCATATTGAGGTACAACGAACAAGTTGTCATTTGTATATCTCAATCAATGTAATCCTTAGACCTGAGGTTATTGCATAGTCCGAGTTGAGGATCACCAACTTAGGTTATGTCAAACGCTGATCCATAACTGGGCAGTTATAAAGGCAGAGTTCAGGTCGACTGAGAATCAAGTTGTGTGATGTGAATAACCAAGATGGGATTTTCCCCCTCCATTTGGAGAGATATTCTCTGGGCCCTCTCGTGAGATATGATTCGAAAAGCATGGCCATGCACGACTCGGTTAAGTGTTAACTGAGGCGATCGACTAAGAGTTAGTCGGGTGAATCACTTATCTCGGATCGAGAAGAGAGTCGGACTATTTAAGGGATGACAAATATTCGCCTATAGTCTGACAAGGTATATCGTGAGGCAAAAGGGACTCGGACGTAAGTCGCATTGGAAAGGCAAGTCGTCATGACTCTTTGGTACTTGGGAGTCGGCACATTCTGCTAGGAGCCACTACCGACTGATCGATTGAGAGTCGGACTCCAATCGTGTCCAAGTAGCCATGAGCCTGCGGGGTCACACACTTAAGAGCGGGAGCAAGTTCGGATTGGATCTGAACCGGAAATCTGGCCGAGTTGGACCCGAGCCGGATTAGGACTAAGTCAGTAAGTCGGACTCGCGGTGACTAGTGTTATATGGGCTTTAGTGAATGGGCCACGAGAGTGGAGCCCACGTTCACTCCCTATATATAGTGGAGCACCGTAACCCAGAAAGGTTAATCATTGTTCAGTTAGGTCATTCCATGTGTTGGAAACCCTAGCTCCACAGTAGTCCTGCCGACGATACGAATCTAGCAGTTCACCGCTGATGCTCCTCCTTGTACGTGTGGATACCAGTGGAGGTGTTGTACGATCAGCACCAGGACGATCGGATCGCAAAGGACTGCACTACATCAGCTGACGCGCTTCATCAGTAATCCGCAACTGCGTGTCTAGTGGTAAACCTCGTGGCCTTCTACCTCAGCTGGATCTTGGGATCACCATGTTGGAGGAATTTTTTTGTTTTATCTCCGCGTGGCCCAACAGATGTTGTGTGGCATGCTGAACCTGTAAACAATGGATTCGAAGAACTTGACGGCCGTTTTGCCCTTTTGGTTAGTAACGGGCATGGCCTCGATCCACTTGGTGAATTTGTCGACTGCGACCAGGAGGTAGACGTGGCCTCCTTTCGAGGACTTGGGCAGTTTGCCGATCATGTCGAGGCCCCATTGGGCAAAAGGCTAGGCCAGGGGTATGGTCCTGAGCTCCGATTCTGGTGCGTGTGGTTTATCTGCCAACCTCTGGCAGTCGTTGCACCTTTGGATGATGTCCTTGGCGTCGTTCATGGCCGTTGGCCAGTAGAACCCAGCTCGTAGAGATTTGGCGACAAGGGCGCGGCTGCCCGCGTGATGGCCGCAGATGCCCTCGTGAATGTCTTGGAGGATGGTTTTGCCGTCACCGATGGTGACACACCTTTGGAGTACACCCAAAATGCTGCGATTGGACAGCTCGCCATTGATGATGGTGAAGGCCTTGGACCAGCGAGATATGCGCCGGGCATCTGTCGGGCTGTCAGGAAGCTCCCCGTCTATCAGATATCGGAGGTATGGCTGTGTCCATGTTTCTTCGACTGCCATGACCTGCATCAGGTTGACCACTGCGACCTCTGTGTCGAGCTTTTCTGGTCCTTCATGTCCTTCGGGTAGCGCAGCCCCCGAGTGTTCTGCCTCTTCGGGTGATCCCTTTGGGAATTTCCTTTTGATGGATGGCACGCAGATCTGTTCGAGGAACACACCTGGTGGCACCCGTGCGCAGGTGGATGCGATGTTGGCGAGTCTATCAGCCTCTTAGTTGCTTCCTCTCCCAACGTGTCGAAGCTCGCAGCCGTGGAAGTCTCCTTCGAGTGCGTTGTAGAGTGCGCGGTACGCAATCATGTTGGTGGTGTGTGCGTCGCACTCGTTCATCGTCTGCTGGACAACGAGGTTCGAGTCTCCGTAGATGACCAGGCGCGTCATGCCGCAGATCTTGGCCATTCTCATGCCGTTGATGAGGGCCTCATACTCGGCCTCGTTGTTGGATGCTCGAAATTTCATCCGGAGGACGTATTTCATCTTGTCGCCCTGCGGGGAGGTCAGTATGACCCCAGCTCCTGCTCTGGCCTCGCGCTTGGAGCCGTCGAAGTGCATTGTCCATGACTGTGTCATCTCCAGTGTGTCCGGCAGCTGCAGTTCCATCCAGTGGACGAGGAAGTCCGGAAGGACCTGATACTTGATCGCGTGGCGCTTCTCATAGACGATGTCTAGAGGTGACAGCTCGATGCCCCACAGGTCCACATGTCATGTGGCATCCGAATTTTTCAGGATGCTGTTCAGAGGTGCTTCATTAATGACCATCACCTGAAGCTCCTAGAAGTAGTGGCTCAGCCGACGAGCTGTCATGAACACGCCATAGGCGAGTTTCTGGTAGTGAGGGTACCTCTGCTTTGTCGGTGTCAATACCTCGCTGAGGTAGTAGATTGGGCGTTGGACCTCATGGGTATTGCCATCTTCGGGTCTTTCGACCACAAGCACGGTGCTTACTACCTGGTGTGTAGCTGCTATGTATAGCAGTAGGGGCTCGCGCTCTTTTGGCGTGACCAAGACGGGCGAGGTAGAGAGTAGCCGCTTCAGATCTTCGAATGCGTCGTCCGCTTCGGGCATCCACTCGAATTTGTCTGCTTTGCGTAGCAGCTGATAGAAGGGCAGGGCCTTTTGGCCCATGCGGCTGATGAACCTGCTCAACGCCGCGATTCGCCCAGCAAGTTGCTGGACGCCCTTGAGGTTCTTCGGCTTCTCCATGGGCATTATGGCCCGGATTTTCTTCGGGTTCGCTTCGATTCCTCACTGGGAGATGAAGTAGCCTAGCAACTGACCAGATGGAACACCGAAGGCGCACTTTTCTGGGTTTAGCTTGATCTTGTATCGATCAAGGTTGTCGAACATCTCGCGGAGATCGTCGATCAGTGTCTTGGCCTCCCTTGTCTTGATTACTATGTCATCGACATAGACTTGGATGTTGCAGCTGATCTGGTCCTTCAGGCATGCCTGCATGCACCGTTGGTACATGGCGCCTGCGTTCTTTAGCCCGAAGGGCATTGTGTTGTAGCAGAACACTCCGAACGGCGTGATGAACGCCATTTTATCTTGATCTTCGACCTTCAGTCAAATCTGATTGTAGCCTGAGTAGGCGTCGAGGAAGGAGAGCTTCTCGCATCCTACAGTCGAATCAATGATCTGATCGATCTGAAGGAGAGGGAAGTGATCCTTCGGGCAGTGCTTGTTCAGCGATGTGAAGTCCACGCACATCCGCAGGATGTCCGTGTCCTTTTTGGGGACCATCACGGTGTTGGCAAGCCACTCGCTCTCCTTGATCTCCCTAATGAAGTTTGCATCGAGTAGTCTGTTGACTTCGACTCCGATTGTTTCGGCCCGTGGTTTGGACAGTCGTCAGATGGACTGTTTGACGGGCTTGGCGTCTAGAAAGACGTTGAGTGCGTGCTCGGCGAATTTCCTGGGAACTCCTAGCATGTCTGTAGGACACCAGGCGAAGATTTCCCAGTGCTCACGGAGGAATCCGACGAGCACGCTTTCCTATGCAGGGATAAGGTCGTTGGTGATTAGCGCCATCTTGGAGGCGTCCGTCAGGTGGACCTGCACCTTCCTTGTGTTGACGGTGGAGTCGAAAGACATGTCTGATGCGTTCTGTCTTGCGACTGGGGGTGCCCCGTTGTCTGTCACCTCTCGGAGCCTTATGAGCTCCTCCTTCCTGCCGAATGACTGGGAGATTCTGTTGAAGTCTCTGTCGAAGTGGTCCGATCGGGTGAAGCTCCCGTGGACCGTGATGACGCCCTTAGCTCCTGGCATCTTGAGTAGCAGGTACGCGTAGTGCGGTACTGCCAGGAATCGCGCGAGTGCCACATACCCGAGGATGGCGTGGTATTGTTATGGCCAGTCCACCACTTCAAATTCGAGTCGCTCGCACCGAAAGTTGTCGGGCTTGCCGAAGATGATGTCGAGCCATATCTTTCCCAGGGGGAATACGCCCTTCCCTGGGACGATACCGTGGAACGTTGTATCGGATTGTTCCAGGCTGCACAGTGGGATCCGCATTGCTGCTAAGGTACTGGCGAACATCAGATTGATGCCGCTGCCGTCGTCCATGAAGACGCAGCTCATGTCGAACCCTCCGATCTGTGCCTCAAGCACCAGGGCAGCAAGACCTGGGCGAGGGACCTGGCAAGGGTGATCCGAACGGCTGAACGTGATGCAGGACTCCGATCCGCTGAGGTAGTCAAGGATGGCGGGTGGAGCGGTCACAGCTAGATTGATCTGATGGGTGATCTTCTTTTGCACCCTGTTCGTTGGGCGCCCTTTTTGGATCATCAGTGATCCTTTCGACGCGGGGTACCCGTGCCCACCGTTATTCTACGCGGGTGCGATTGGGTGGTTCGAAGGTCCCGCAGGTGGTGGTGGAGGAGCTCCTTGTGCGATCTCAACTAGTGCGGGTGCGTTCCCGTACCCAGGGTTAGGGGCTTGTTGCCTCATATGAGACATGCTCTCGCTGAGTTTCTGGAACTCGCGGCAGTCCTTGAGCATGTGGCTTGCCTTCTTTTTACCATCCTGCTTGTCGATGTATAAGTGGATGGTGCATGGACCCGACAGTTTGCCATATGCTGCGGGTCCATCGTCGCGGCCGTGACGTTGCCATGACTTCATTGGGCGTCCTCCGTCGCGGAAGTTGCTTCCGCGGTATCCGCCACTGCAGCAGTTGCCGTCGCTGCGGTGGTCGGCGTAGCCACCCGCGACCATGTTGGGTCCATCGCGATCATCGTAGACGCGCGATCTTCTCTTGCTACGGCGTTCACGTCGTCGGCCGTAGTCATCTTCTTCCTCCGAGTGCGCTCGGTGGACGGAGTCCTCGCCATCTGCCCACCTATTGGCGATGTCCATGAGGTGGTCGAGTGTCTTGGGCTTGACGCGCCCAAGTTCTTCCGTGAAGTCCTGGCGCTTGACGCCATCCTTGAATGCGTCGATCGCTCTCTTCTCAGACATGTGCGTCGTGGAGTTCTTGGTGTTGGACCAGCATAATATGTACGAGCGAATGGATTCGCCCGTTCGTTGGGTGCAGGCTCGCAGCTCCTCAATGGAGGCTGGCCTTTTGCTGGTGTCTTTGAAGTTTCGGATGAAACTGTACGCTAGTTCCTCCCAGCTTCGGATGGATCCCGAGGATAGGCTGCTGAGCCAGATCCGGGCTGCGCCTGTCAGCTGTAGCTGAAGGCATTGCAGGGCGGTGTCCTTGTTTCCGCCGTGTAGTTTGACAGATGACAGGTGGTCTCTGAGCCACTCCTTGGGGTCCAGTGTGCCGTCGAACTTCGAAGTGTCCAAAGGAAGCTTGAAGTTCCACGGCATCCGTGTCCACTGAAGCATCGGGCTCCGCAGAGTTCCCCTTCATCGTCGTCCTCCTCGGATTCCGACGAGCATACGCGCTTGGCGCGCGCTTTGTCGATCTTGCGCTGGGTGCGCTTGCTTCGGGCATCGTAATCGCGGTTGTGATGGCGCGAGCTCTTCTGCCTTCGAGGTAGGTCGTGCTCTTCATCATCGAATGAAGGCGTGGGGCTGCGGTTGAACCTGACCGCAGCCTTCTTCTTTGGCTCCGCAGGAGCTTCTCCGTGGAGCGCAGCTCCAATGAGTTCGAGTATGGTAAGCGCGGACTTGTGCATGGCCCTTTTCGGGTCCCCCGCCGAAGGTGGATGGGACGCGAGGCATGTGGTGGCTGCCATGATCGCAGCTTGCGGTGTCTTCGAGATGACGTTGCCATCGGCATCCATCTCCATGAAGGACGTGTTGAGGGTCCGAGTCACCTCGCGACGTGCCTTGGGATCCATGTTCTCCGTGCGAGAACGGTGCTTGTTGCCATGGTTGTCGTGCGAGCTGGAGCCGCCCATGGTGAAGAGTACAGCTCACCGTGCACTGGACTCCGAGGCTGCTTGCTTGCGCTTGTCAAGCACTTCTTGCATCTTCACCTGCTTCTTGTGCTCTTCGACTAGGAGCAGGTGGTATGCCATCAGTAGGTCCCGTGAGGCACCCATGGGCAGGATCTTGTTCCCTGCCACGGCTTCGCGTGCTTGAGCCCATCCTTCATCATTGAGGTGGATGATGCGATTGGGATCAGTGTCATCCTCGTTGGGCGGGGGGACTGGTTTCTCCTGTTCTCGCCGTTTCTACCATGCGGGTTGGGTGGCGGGTTGTGCTCCTGATCCACGTCGCTCTGGATGACTGCGGAACATTGGTAGCGCTCGTAGATTGGATCGCTGCTGCCGCAGCTTTCGGATCCGGAACCGTAGGTCCCTTTCTCCGATGGTGGATCGCACATATATAAGTTGCAGCTGCTGCTATCATAGGACTCATCTGTTGATGGCGATGTGCGTAGCACGGGGTGTGGAGCCCACGAAGCGGGCCTGATTAATGGCAGGGGCACCCGCTCTGGGAGACGGAGAGTGTCGGTCTGTCCCACCTGGAAGCAGAAGCTCCCGAACAGGATCTCGAGCCCGTCGCCAACGGGCTCAAAGTCCTTCAGGGTGGCTGGCGAATGGGCGGTGAAGTCGAAAGCGCCGAAGAGGAGATGACTCTCCGTCGCTGCGGAGTTGTAGATCACTTTGGTTGGGACCGTCACGATCGCACAATCAGCGTCCCCAGTTCCCACAGACGGTGCCAATTAACGAGGTTTAATCTCGTCAATACCCATTGTTATGAGCTTGGGTTGTGGAGAAGATGGGGATGCTGGAGATCGCGGAACGGTTAGCAAACAAGAAACACGGGGACACGAGGTTTACCCAGGTTCAAGCCCCCAGAGGGAAAAACCCTACTCCTGCTTGTCTGCTCTTGATTACGGCGGAACCAAAAAGTACAGGGGTGCGCAGATGCAATCTGGCGTGGAGGTGTGTATGCGGTGGTATGCGAAGTATCCTCCTCGTCGTGCCCTCCTAGCCTTTATATAGAGGTAGGCAGGTCAGTTACAGGTTTTAGGGTTTGCCCCTTTGAATATTCTATCTACTCTAGTCTTGTTCTCCAAGGATCCGAATGCGTCATGGGCTCTGGCCACCCGAAAGTCTTCATGGGCTGGCGCATGTTCTCGTGGGCCTTCCTTGGGCTGGACTAGGTATGCTAAGATCGTGTACCCGTAGGGTATAACCATGCCAACGTCGTTCGTTGCTTGGAGATGTGTGTTGGCTGAAAGAATATGCTGTCTTTTATGCATTATCAGCCACACCAGATATAACCCAAAGTGGTATTATCACCATCGACTTTCCGCCCGCGTACTGTCACTCTGCCACAGTGCATGATAGTCTCCTGCTATCGACACAGGACGGCCTGCCTCGTGCAGCCATGGCAGATCTCACATGCATGGCTCGTCACACGGAGGCTTTGCCGGAGCAGATAGCTGTGCCACTCCCCAAATAAATAGAACAAACCAGCACTCCTCGTTCCCAATCCCACCTCTGTCCACCATCGCCCGCTCCCGTCCCAGATCCCTATCCCTATCGCTACCGTTGCACACGGATTGGGATCAGGTGACATGCCTATGGCATGTCACGCTGAAACATGCCGCCTCCTAACTGCCGTCCATCTAAGATCTAACGCACAGCAACAACCCAAGGCAAATCGGAACCCATCCAAGACTTAGTAAAAGCCGCGGAAGGAAGAAAATGGTAGGTGGGAAAAGGGCGCGCGACATAGTAAAATTTCTGGCGGACGAAGGCGGGGAATAGGAGGGCTTGGCGCCGCGATTCGCCGGCCTCTCCTGTCTCGCACCCTCTGAGCAGCCGACCGCCGCCGCCATAGAGGAAAGGCAGCTCCCCGCGCCGCCGTGGAACCAGGACGGTGCATAGCTGGGGCCGGGGATGAGCGCCGCCGTTAGCTGGGAACGAGCTCCGCCGCCGCCGGCCAGGGACAAGCGCCAGCAATGTGCCAATTGCTGACTGTTGCGTAGCTTATTCAACCTATTCTCAGGTCCATCTCCTCTTTCTTTACACTACTGCTATTTTCTTATGCATTCGAGACACAAATTTATTGAAATTAGTGTTTGGATTGGAATAGAGAAATCTTAATAGAGGTATAGTCAGAACAAATTACATAAATGTGGTTCTAAATTTCAGTTTCTAACTTGTGTGATATGGTCTTAGTTCAGATTGTAATATAAATTCATAACAGAGAGCAGTCTGTTGTACCGTATGGGCTCTCAAATTCAGTTCAGATGGTTTAGTAGTTCTGCTGCTGGACTTCTATTTACGTTTGACCAGTCACATGAGAAATGCACTTCTTCGAGCTTTATGAGCACAATAGCCTTATGTCTAAACCAAACAGAAGTTGTCTAAATTCCATATGTTCAGTTTCTAACTTGTGCCTGAATTCCATATGTTCAGTTCACTAATTTGTATACATTGTTCTCTAATTTGAGAGAATTTCCTATTCTGCAATTGTGTGTTGTGCAATGGGATCGATTGACAAGAGTATACCCAAAGTTGGTATGAGGTTTAGAGATTCGGATCAGGCTTGGGAGTTCTGGGTAGAGTATGGTGGTCACGTCGGCTTTGATGTGAAGGAAAAGAAACACCATCAAAAGCAGATATGATGGAACAATCACTTCATGCAGATTTGTTTGTTCCAATGAAGGTCATCGAAGAAAAAGTCAAACAGATCATGAGCCAAAGCGTATTAGAGCTGAAACGAGAACCAACTGTAAAGTTCGGATGATTGTTTCATATGATCGAGTGGCCAAAAATTTTGAAGTCACCGAAGTTCATTTGGAACACAATCACCACCTTCAATTGCCACAAACCCGTCACTTGTTGGCATCACAAAGGAAGATTTCAGAACTGCAAGCTTTCGAGATAGAAACAACCGATGATTCTGGAATTATGCCAAAATTTGCACATGAGCTTGCTTGTCGTCTAGTTGGCGGCCAGTTTAACCTTGGTTACACTTGTCGTGACCAAAAGAATTATTTGCGAACCAAGCGGCAGCGGGAGTTGGCCTATTGACAGGCTAGTAGTATGTTGAAGTTTTTTCGTGACAAGATAGCTGAGAATCCATCATTCCAATATCATTTACAGTTGGATTATGAAGCAATCTAGACATCTGGGAGTATTTTTGCCTTGGGTTGTTGTTGTGCGTTGAATCTTAGATGGACGGCAGATAGGAGGCCGCATGATGTCACCTGATCCCAGTCACGTTCCACACCACCGTTGGAGGCCCTGCCCAGATTCGTCGCCATCCCACGCCACATCCAGCCGCCACCACACTCGCTGGGATTTAGGAGCCGGCCATCCACCATAACCGCAGTCGCAACCGCCCCTCGTCGTTCTTCGACCCCTGCATTTCACCCCCATGGGTCTAGGTCCTGATTCCTGGGCCGCGGGGAATTGGCTCGGGATGACGTCCTCCACTCAAGTGAGGATGATGTGCAGATGGGAGTCGCGGTCTTGACGACGGCATCCACCCAAGTGGAGCTCGTCAGGCTTGACGACAGCACCAATCTAGTACAGCGGAGTAGGAGCCGCACACTGCCATCCGGATGAGGAAACCAACCGCGCACCAAACCAGCTGCCTTGATGTTGCGGCACCCAACGCACAGATGTTGTTCTTCGCGGCTTCGAGGATGGGCCTGAGCCCTGAGCCCTGATGGCGCCGCTGGTCACGGCACTGCACCCGCTGGTTTTCACATTACAGGAGACGACCGCGCCATCCACAATCCATTGACAACGAGCAAGGGAGCAAGCCGGTGTCAATCCCCCAGTCCAGGCAGCGGATGTGGACTAGATGCCACCAAGTCTAGCTCTCATGTTATCAGATTCAGTTTACGTTCTTCCCACATCTAGTTCTATTTTCTCCCCTGTTCGCTCTGGATCCTTGGGTCTCGAATGTGTGTCCTGTTTCCTGATAGATTCCTTTGTCAAGTAATGAATTAAGCTTTCTCTTTCTTTGATTACGTTTCATTTGGTGCTGATAGCTGCACATGTTATCTTTCTTTTTCACCGGGTCCTGTGTACTTTCCTTCCTTGTCAGAAATTTGTGTTTAATATGTGGAGCTCAGGTCACCATGGAATGAAACAGTTTCCTTCCATTTTTTGATTACTTACTCTAAAGATTTTCTTTTAGGTCGAGATATGGCCTTACTTTTAACCTGGTTAAGGTACTGTATGGTGTATAATGCTTTCTTTTTTGAATTCCACCTCCAAGTTTCCACTGTGTCACCATGATCTCCGTGGTAATTAATCTCCAGATTCTAAGCTTGAGTAAGGGTACTATAGTTTGGAAGAATGATCAAGAAAAGGAAGCATTAATCTCCAGAGTTCTGTAAAAATAGAAGCAAACTAATTGCAAAGAAAAATAGTTTTCTTGGAATAACATTAGTTTTAGACTTTTCTTTTAATTTTAGCAGCGATTTCTCATGCTCTTGAGATTATATTAGATTATTTCATACAAAGAGAGATCATATATCATTAGTCAATGACCTTGTACTAGTCAGTTGGTTTGGTTCGTCCTTGGGGTTGAAGTTAGTAGAACTGGTACTAAGCATGTATGTATGTGTTTTCTCCATTGTTGTTGGTTGTGCTTGATACTTAATAGTATCAAATATTCAGCTTGGTAAATAATTTTGGTGTCAATCATTTCACCTTGGTTAAGCTTGTCCTCCAACAGCTGCAAAAAAGTAGTTTTTTCAGAGTTATTCATCTTCTCTATCCGTCTTGGTATATTTGAATAACAGATATTTATGCTAATTCAAATCTGATCAGACGCGTCTTCATATGGGACCAAGTTGCTGACTGGAGGTGATTAATGGTTTAATTTGTGGTGCCGATTACATGAGTTTTTCTGGGAACTGAGTCGTTAATCATCTGTTACTGATTGGTTGTTGTTGTGTGGCTTGTTAGCTAGGAGATCTCATGGATGGAGCTTGCTCTGTCTATACCATGGTGCTTGAAAAAATATGTTGTGGTGCCGAACAATGTGTTTTGCGCCCCCATATGATACTGATTGCTTGGTTTGACCTAGAAGGGACCCTAGACTACGAGTGCATTATTTTTGTTGTGAGTCTATTTGTAGGTACTTGATGCATTTTTGCAGACTTTCTTTTACCTAAATAGGGCATTTTTAGAGAGCTTGTTGTGCATACATGTACCGACATAAAAGAGCAACTGACGTGTTTCCATTATTCAGAGAGCTCTAGATTAGATTATTGCTTTTTTTTTGCGAGGGATTAGATTTTTCTCCTTAACAAATTTAAACCTTGAAATCAATTGCCTAATTTATTTTAATGGATGTTAAGCATAGATTGACACTAGTGCAGGTTCGTCTTTGCACTGAAGAAGCCCTTGTGATGGAGCAGTAATATTCAGCACCTGGTGGCTGGTAGGTACCCAACTATTAAGGTGATTACCAGGCTGTAACGGACATAGGAATCCAAAAACTGGCCCGCGTTAGGTACCTACAGAAAAGTCAGTCCACTTTGGTGTACGGTACCGACTATTTGAATTTTGAATGGCGGGCCTGGTTTCCTAAACTGCACGCGCAGAGGGATAGTGGGTTGACAAGGAGACATGCAGTCCACTGCACACAGCCGCCATGCTTTGTGATTTTTTGCCTCTTTTTGAACTCAGATTCAAAAAAGGGTTGCAATCAATACAAAAATAGAACGGTCAAACTATGACAACTTTCCTTTTTTGCTTGTGCATGTGATGTGCTAGGTGAGAGGAAGTATATTCACAAATACTTGGTGTAAATTGTAAATGAAAAAAGATAGACATTGGATACGCATCTCAAGGGACATGTGTGGTGCTAGATGCTTCCTCTAGCGAGGATAGACGTACTAAATCTGCTTCATATACACACACACACACACACACACATATATATATATATATATATATATATATATATATATCTTTTTTTATTTACAATTTACACCAAGTATTTGTGAATATACTTCCTCTCACCTAGCACATCACATGCACAAGCAAAAAAGTAAAGTTGTCATTCGATGTGGTTTGTGATTTTCTACCCACCAGCTAGCTCCACATAGATAATCCACATTGAAAATACACATTGGCCACGGTCACATGTTTTGTGATTTTCAGGAGGTGCTCTAGATACCATGTACATGTGTCTGTGGCTTGTCCGACCAAGTGTCCTTGTTCTTTTCCCGAATTGATGCATGTGGGTGGAAATCACATATATGAAACATCAAAAAAATTGATACCTTCTTGATCCCTCAATAGACCTGTGTCGTCTAAGCGAGAGGATGCCCTATTTCATTTTGGAGAAAGGCGTATGTTCTTGGTTTGTGGAAAGATGCATATTCTTGGATTTGTGATCTAGCATGCGTGACATGCAAAAACACATGTTGTCATGGTAAATGTTGCACCGTGGAGAGGACTTGTGTGTGTGGATGGGTAACATTGTGTGAAGAACTCATGTGTGTGGATGACATGCGCCATTTACTTCTGAAATCAATATCATACTTCCGATACAACGTTTATTAGTTTTTCTAATGGGTTTATATCATATCCTAATAATCAGATTGTGCTCTTGTGTTTTAATCCTACGGTGTTGCAGGCATGCATAGCTAGCCAGGTGAGTAGCCCACTATTTTATGTGTGTGTGTATATATATATATATATATATATATATATATATATATATATATATATATATATATATATATATAGAAATCCTATTCAGCACCCAGGGTGCAAAATAGTTATTTTGCACCCAACATATTTTTATGTTGTTAGATTTAAAAAATTATGTTTTGTATACGAATAATCATATTCATATATTCACCACAACCAAAAAATTTGACACAAAAATAAAGTTTACGAGTAATTATAGTGTAAAAAACACCAAAATATGTTTTTTACGTTGAATTTTTTTACGGCATGTAAACAAAAAAATTATGTTATTTATAAATTTTATTATGTTCATCTCAACTTACGAAGTAATACAAAATTTACGTGACGTAAAAATAATATACGTGACGTATATATATATACGAAGTAATAACTATTCTACACCCTGGATGTCAAATAGCGCCACCCTATATATATATATATATATATATATATTATAATAAAGCTATTAGTTGTTTTTTGCTAAACGGCAAGACTAGTTTTCTTTGTTAGTTGTTGGAACATATCACATTGTTGGAAGGTAAAATCGTCTGGGGCTCACAAACTGAATATATTACGCGGCACGAGAAATATCGTCCTATGCTACTTCACTTCCAACTTCTACTCACCACAACATCTTAAACAAACGTCAGCACTTTGTTTGTACAGAAAATGAGGCCAGGGTTCAGTTGGGAGTTTTCTATCTGAACTATCGCTCATTCTGAGATAGTATCAACAAGACAGTCAAGACGAACCGGATCAACGGAACACATCGAGTTCTCCGTCGCTTTAGCCATAGAAAAGGCGCAGAATCGATGGAATGACAGGGACGAACACTCACTAATCCTGAACTGTTGATATTCCTGGCTAGCTAGCTGCTATACTATTCCTTATGAGTGATGTACTCTACTTATCATCATCCCCGAATGAATGAAAGGAATATGGCTTAGCACGCACATCATCATTGACTTCCTTGTTGTCTGAAAAACATCAAAGCCACAAGGCGGTCGGTCCCCCTGGAGTTGCCTCCCGTATCATCAGCCTTAAGGCATCTTGATCTAGCTTGTCACGTGTGAATGAAATGAAAGGGACGAGGGTAGCATCGTACATTGACCAACTGGTGGTACGTTGACCAACACACTAATAGGAGGTAAGCTTATATGAGGCATATTTTAACCATATGCGTCACCACTAAATATATAAGACGCACTATGCGTTTTATATATTTGAATAGTGGAGGCGTATATTTGAATGGTGTATCTCCTATATTTCATGTACGGATCAGATCTGGTTGTCTTCCCTTATTCAAGATGGATCTGGTCAACTACTCGAGGCGCATATGGATCTGATGTGCCTCGTAAGTTAGATGGACCAGTGGTGGTAGGTGCCCAATACTGGAGAGGCATATGCCCATATACTCCCTGTGTATTTTGCCAATACTAGAAGCACACAATCACCTCGTCCGCCTGGTCAAAAAACCGCCGCCGCCGCCGCCGATCCTATGTGATCTGTTGCTGCCATCATAAAAACCTTGCCGCCGCGCTTGCCTTGCTGCCTCCAAAACCTACAATCAAAAACCTGACGCTGCCGCAGATTCTTACCGCCGCCGCACTATGACCAAGAAACCCGTCGCTGCCGCACAAAAACCTAAAACCCCATGATACAAACTGCGCAATTTTTTGCGCCTTCGGCGCGGCTACAATGACCACGACATCCTCGACCACGGCTACATCATGACCGGCTATCTCGACATCGACATCAAGAACAACGTTTACAGGAAGTCAAAAACTCTAGTCAACATCATCCGCATCATCACTTGCGTCCACACCGCTCCAGCTGTGACTGCGGGATGGAAGAGAGACACTAGAAGGGGACGCAGTCACCGCCCCTAGGTGTCAGCCATGATCATGTCCACGCAGTTGATCATGACAAAGAGATGAAGACGACAAAAACACAAGACTTCAAATCCAGTCGCAAGCATCCGCTTCACTCCCGCTTCGACTGAGGGGATGTTAGAGTACGTATACGTGTATAGGCTAAAGATATACTATGACTCTATATCTAGTACTCCAAGTCTCCACCTACCCCGTGTAATATATAAACCCCACAAGGGTCATTGCAATACAACACAATATTTAAGGGATTCAATATTTTCCACAGGAGGCGCATGACCCACAGATGCGCCTCTAGTAACTGATGTGGGCCTAAATCCCGAACCCATGGGCCCACCTCCATGTGACAAAAAGTGGGAATGGTGGTACCAAATTACTCGAGGCGCATCCTATACAAGATACTCCTTGTGTTCTTAAATTATACAAGACGCATCTTGTATGGGATGCGCCTCGAGTATTCTGACACCACCTTTTTCACTTTTTGGCACATGGAGCCACCTAGCACTACTCACTTCTCTCCACATTTTGGGAGGGATTCAAAATTAGAATCCAGCCATCTGCGTTGCCCTCTCCTTTTCCCTCCAATATATTCTTCTCATTCTCCTTCCATTCTCCTCCTTCTCCTTCTCCTCCCCTTATCCTCCTCTCCTTCTCTACTCCTCCTTCTCCTTCTCCTCTTTCTCTGGCCTCCATGCTCCGTCATCCTCTTCCTTGCAGTGACAACAACGACGGCCTCTTCCTCCGGCCGCCACATCCTCCTCTGGACGCCACCACCTCCTCCTCCTATGGCCGCCACATCCTCCTCCTTTTCCCGACACCTCCCGCTCGAGAAACTAGCGCGGCCACAACCTCCTGCACCTCCCCGTGGTGGTAGGTTGTGGCCGCGGCTACAATCACCATGCTCCGGCGAGGTGACATGACGGTGGCGATGCATTGAATCGATTGCTTTTCCAATTCAAAACAAGGGTGTTTTTTACATTTTTACGGCAGCAGCGGCACCACGGGTAAATTTGAAATTCGAAAATGCTATTCAAGGTGCATCTATAAAGCTATTAGAGGTGCATTTTTCAGACATACTCGAGGCGCATCTGATATGCGCCTTGTATACCCTAGATATGTGAGGCGTATATCTATATATATACACCTCGTATAATAGCCTTGTATACCCTAGATATGCGAGGTGCATATCGATATATATGCACCTTGTATATTATATATTATACGAGGTATATATATATAGATATGCGTCTCGCATATCTAGGGTATACAACGCGCATATCTAGGGTATACGCCTCGAGGCGCATCCCATAAGCGCGCATCCCACATGCGCCTCGAATAGCCTTTATGGTACGCCTTGAGTAGGGTTTTATCTAGTAATGACGGGTGAAAGATCCCTTTCTTAGCTATACTGTGTTAGATAGATAAGACATCTCCATTGGTTTTTTAACACGGGATAACACCCAGTTGGTAAACAAGTGCTTCATCGACTCGAACCTGGGTGGACTGGCTCGGTACTCCCAGCTCTAGCCACCAAGCTAGTGCTTGTTTCTAACGTGTGCCAAACCATGCTGACCGATAAAGTGACAGTTGTTGTGTTTAATCCTCCGAAAGAATTTTAGACCTCCAAACTTGAGGTCCTTGTTTCTCAAGCAAACAAACTTATTGATTTCTACGCATTAGTATGTATGTAGGTATTTATTTTCTTTACCGTATGCGTACAACATAGAATCGATACTACTAGTACTAGCAGTATCCTATGAACTGCAACACAATGGCCATTGGAAGTTATTGGAAACATAGCTGTGGAGCACTGATGGGGAGTATCAAGAACAGTGCTGTGGAATAAAATTAGTTAACAATGTGACCGTCTCTACTTGAAATGGAGGCAAAAGCTTTGCCCCATCTATATTAATTAAGAAGAAGATGGCCAATTTTTTTGGAGAAAATCGGACGAAAACCTACAACAACGAGGCTAAGTTCACTCAAATACCAACAACATCGGGGCAACATCCAAACACAACCACCACCAACATAGGGGAAACACCCACACACCGAGAAGACCCACATATAGTTCAAAAAAAGAGATAAGACCCACATAGTCACACAACAAACACACCAAACACAACACTCCTACACCGCACTGACAAAGACATGTCAGCACAAAAGAGGCATCCATCAAGCAACTGTAGATGCATTTCCAATAGTACCCCCTTTATTGCTTTATCTCTCCTTTCCAAAGGTTGATCTTGTCCTTGCACCACCTCTCATGGACTTATCCTTACACCCAATAGATATTTTGGATCCAGGATAGGCAGCAACCAAGGTTGCAAGAAAATCACAAATATCTCTAGCGACGACAGCTCCAGGCATAGGAATCAACACTCCTGACTTAGCAACCCCATCACATATGGGAACCACAAGTGATAGGGCAAAGGTTTCCGATCTTTTGATGAGATGGTGATAGTCGATTTGGTGGAGTTCGGGCTTGATGATCTGACTACACGTGCAAGAACGAGCGCCAATGCAATCGCTAGGCCAATCTCCTGGAGGTTACCGATCCTGCGGAAACACAATCAGCCTGACCAGCGAGAGTCTTAATTCCTACCTAAAATCGAGAACAAGTAAGAACTAATATTGCAATAAAGATATTGTGGATTAAGATGAAAGCTTTTTTAAAAGATGGGATCATGTATAGGTGCGAATTACAAGAGGCCTCTGCGACACTCGAGCCTTGGCGAAGTTGCTATGATGGCTAACTTTATGTCTAAACAAAATTCAAGTCTAAAGTGACGGCTATGGGGAGTATTTTAGGAGAAAAAGGTGGGGTTTAGGCCAACCATAGAGGTGGTGGCCGAATCCATTCCTAGAAGTCATTTTCTCCTCAAATACGGACTCTAAAAAGCGGCTATTTAAAATCCTGCAAAAATTACATGGGTCTGGCCCAAAATAAAGGTGTCGCGGCACCATATTAAGCTGTGGACGAATTTGTGAAGTATTAATCTTGAATATTTCGTCCAAGCCTTCAATGTTCATTATGGTGGCTTCAAAGTTCTGAAATCTCCACTCGTGGCGTCCTCTTCAATCCTCACATGCTTGCTGCCATCTCCATGCATGATCATGCTCCAATGCTTGTCCTTCTCGTCCTTGCTAGGTCCATCATTCCTAAAAGTAACAACCATATCTGATTTAGGCAGTATCATATTCTCATGTATATGAGGAATAGTTCCAAGAAACGAAAGTACCTGATAGTTAAGTTGTTTGGCATGAGCTCGAGTGATACGTCCTTGTATGTGTGTAACTGTATGTACAACGGTTGTATCAATAGATGGGATGTCCTTATCATGCTCCCGTCTTGAATTGAAGTCGTCCTCAATGCAATGTCATCTTCCTCACCGAAGTGAGGCTTCAAATATACAATGTTAAATGTAGAACTAATCGTACCAAAGTCTGCAGGCAACTCAAGTTTATATGTATTATCATTTATTTTCTCTAACAGATTCAAAGGACCAGAAGCACGTGGCACTAACTTAGACCTGCACAAATCAGGAAAATGATATTTACGCAAATATAACGAAATAAGATCTCCAACATCAAACACAACATGCTTTCTCCCTTTATCCCCAGCAAGTTTATACTTAGCATTCATGTGTTCTATGTTATCTTTAGTAGTCTTATGTAAGTTTAATATCACTTCAGCGTGTTGTGTAGCATCCAAATTATATTGCACCGAAGAAGGTAATGGCAATAAATCAATAGGTGCACGAGGAACAAAACCATACACAATTTCAAATGGGCATATCTTCGTGGTAGAATGCAGCGAACGATTATAAGCAAATTCTATGTGAGGTAAACACTTTTCCCTCAATTTTAAGTTCTTCTTAAAACAGCACGCAACATAGTAGACAAAGTTCTATTTACTACTTCAGTTTGTCCATCAGTTTATGGGATGACATGTAGTACTAAACAGCAATTTAGTCCCCAACTTATATATAAAGCATGTGGATTAAGACGAGACTTGGCTTTTTGACAAGTAGTGCAGCGTGCCACGAACCTCTCAACATCTCGACGCATACTAGCCAAAAGAAGTGTGTAGCAAGAACATCCTCCATTTTCTTGACACCAAAGTGTCCCATCAATCCTCCTCCATGCGCCTCCTGTAACAACAAAAGACGAACGGAACGATCTGGGATGCATAGTTTGTTAGCACGGAATACAAATCCATCATTGAAGACGAACTTGTTCCATGTTCTACCATCTCTACAATTCTGCAACACATTTCAGAATCATGCACATATTGTTCCTTAATAGTTTCCAATCCAAATATTTTGAAGTCAAGTTGAGATAACAAAGTATAATGGCGCGACAAAGCATCAGCAATAACATTATCTTTACCCTTTTTGAGTTTGATAACATAAGGAAAATACCCAATAAATTCAACCCACTTTGCATGACGATGATTCAACTTAGCTTGACTACGAATATGCTTCAAAGATTCATGATCAGAATGTATAACAAATTCTTTAGTCCATAGATAATGTTGCCAAGTTTCTAATGTCCGAACCAGCGCATATAATTCTTTATCATAAGTAGAATAGTTCAGACTAGCCCCACTCAATTTCTCACTAAAATATGCAACAGGTTTTCCCTCTTGTAATAGCATACCTCCCAAACCAATTCTACTAGCATCACATTCAATCTCAAAATTCTTATTAAAATCAGGAAGTTGGAGTAATGGAGCATGTGTTAACTTATCTTTCAAAATCATGAAGGCATGTTGTTGTGCATCCCCCCAAACAAAGGGAACATCCTTCTTGGTAATCTTATTCAACGGCGCGGCAATTGATCAAAAGTCTTTGACAAAGATCCTATAAAAACCAGCGAGGCCAAGAAAACTCCTCACGTGTATGACCATCTTGGGCTGCGGACAATTCTTAATAGCTTCAATCTTGGCTAGATCCACTTCAATACCCTGTGATGTAACAACATAGCCACGCAACTCGATCGGTGCAAAAGGTGCACTTCTCAAGATTACCAAATAAATGTTCATCGCATAAAGCATTGAAAATCGCACGCAAATGATCCTCTAAAGATTTTCTATAAATCAGAATATCATCAAATTAGACTACCCCAAAATGTCCAATGAAAGCACGTAAAACTTCGTTCATTAATCTCATGAATGTGCTGGGTGCATTAATTAAACCAAACAGCATCACTAACCACTCATATAAACCGAACTTAGTTTTAAATGTTGTTTTCCATCCATCTCCCAATTTAATACGAATCTGGTGGTAACCACTACGCAAATCAACTTTAGAAAACATGATAGAGCCACTCAATTCATCAAGCATGTCATCTAAACGTTGAATAGGATGACGATATCAAATAGTGATATTATTGATAGCTCTACAATCAGTACCCATGCGCGAAGAACCATCTTTCTTAGGTACCAAAATAATAGGAACAATACATGGGCTAAGGGACTCACGAATATGATCTCTGTCGAGTAGTTCCTGAATTTGGCGTTGTATCTCCTTTGTCTCCTCTGGATTGGTTCTGTATGGCGCGTGGTTGGGCAACGTAGCACCAGGAATTAGATCAATTTGGTGCACAATTACTCTAATAGGAGGTAGTCCTGATGGCATCTCCGCTAGAAAAACATCCTCATATTCCTGCAAAAGGTTAGCAACAACACGTGACAAATAAGGAGGCATATCCTCAAATTGAAACAAAACCTCTTTATAGACAATTGCATAACATTGAGTATTGTTTACATCTAGTTCAGTAATATCAATTTTATTTGCAAGCATACATGGACTCTTCATACAAATTTCAGTAGCATGTTTAGAATCAGATTTAGTGTTCTTTGGTGGTACAAAATCTGCAGCAACAATCTGATTCTCACTTTTATTCTTGTCCTTAGTTTTAGCTCTACTAGCTCTAGCAAGATCATCTTTTAAAATCTGTTCGGGAGTCATAGGTTTTAGACCTATTTTCTTTCCATCATGCATAAGAGAATAGTGATTAGTTTTACCATTATGAACAGATTCTCTATCAAATTGCCATGGTCTACCAAGTAACAAAGAACAAGCTTGCATAGGTACAACATCACAATCAACAAAATCAGAATATGTACCAATAGTAAAATGCATGCGTACCGTTCTTGTTACCTTGATCTTGCAAGAACTCTCAAACCATTGGATGTAATATGAATGTGTGCATTTTCTTGTTGGGAGTGCAAGTTTCTCTACCATGTCAACACTAGCTAGATTATTACAACTCCCTCCATCAATGATGATCCTTATAGCTCAATTGCACACTCAACACACATTGTGCAACTAGACTCTTGTATTGATCAGCAGATTCAGCTCCCATTACCTCTGTCTCTTCTTTAGAATCAGAATTATCTCCGCCTCGATCAGAAATAAGGGCTAATGTATCTTCATCAAAATCACTTGCTAAATCATATTCACCATCATCACACACCATCATAACATGTTGTGTTGTGCATTGTCTCTCAATATGACCATAAACCCATCACTTGATGTTGGAGATATGCCCTAGAGGCAATAATAAAAGGAGTTATTATTATATCTTTGTGTTTATGATAAATGTTTACATTCATGCTATAATTGTATTAACCAGAAACATTAACACTTGTGTGGTTTGTAAACTTGTTAGAGTCCCTAGTATAGCCTGTTTATAATACTAGCTTGTTGGTTGATAGATGATCACGGTTTCCTGATCATGAACATTGAGATGTTATTAACAACAAGATCATATCATTAGGAGAATGGTGTGATGGAAATACTCCTATAGATAAGCGTAGCATAAAGATCAAGTCATTTCAATAGTTTGTTTGCTATAAGCTTTCAGATACATAGTAACCTAATTCCTTTGACCATGAGATCATGCTAATCACCATCACCGGATGGATGCTTTGATGACATCAAACACCACTTCGTAACTGGGCGGTTATAAAGGTGGCATTGAGTGTTCAGAAAGTATGTGTTGAGGCACATGGATCAAGAGTGGGATTTGTGCATCCATATGACAGATAGATATACTCTATGCCCTCTCAGTGGAATGCCATCCAATTAGCTTGCAAGCATGTGACTGGCTCACAAGGGATCACATATCACAGGAACGAGTAAATAGTACTTATCGGTAATGAGGTTGAACTAGGTATGCAGAGATACCGACGATCAGACCTCAGATAAGTAAAATATTGCGAGACAAAGGGAAATCGGTATCATATGTAAATAGTTCATTCGATCACAAAGTAATCGTAAAAATATGTGGGATCCATATGAATTTCCAGATTCCTCTATTGGTTATTGATTGGAGAAGAGTCTCGGTCATGTCTGCATAATTCACGAACCATAGGAAGACACACTGAAGGATTCGATGTTGTTTAGTAGATATGGAATGTGAGTAAGAAGACCGAATGTTGTTCGGAGTCTCGGATGGGATCCGGGATGTAACATCCCAATTTCAACAACCCTGAATTGCTGTCCAAAAGGAAAAAAATAAGGGGGAACAAAACTTTTTCTTACCAAGTGTTGCAATGTTTGCTTACTTACTTGTTTGGTTATATGTTCATGCAAATGATTGTGTACTCCTTAACCCAACACTACTTTACAAAAGCTATTTTATAAAAGATATGTCTTGGCTCATCTTTCATTTTCTCAAATGTTCTGGCATTTCAAAAACCTGAGCCAAGATGATTTTGACACAACAAAATACTTTACAAGTTTTTCTTAACAAAACTATGGAGACCTATATACAATCTCCTTATGTTTTCAAGATAGAACTTTCAACTACTCTTATCCCTAGGTTTTCCAAAACCTTTTTCCTAAAACCCCTTCACTCCAATCTTGGTAGAAATGCCAAGAGGTACTCATCTCACTTAAAAACACAACCTCTTCAAACTACCAATCCTTACCTCAAGCTAGGCTTGATGGTAACCTTAGGAGTAGTTTCTATGTTTGAATTGATGAATTGCCTTGATCTGTTGTCTGGTGAATTGCCTTGATCTGCTGTCTGATGAATTTCCACCTTCAGGTTATCATCGGAACCCCCTCCAGTATTAAGTTGCAAGCAACAGACAACTGCTTTAAGAAAAGTGTGTAAGGTAAACAGTCCACATGTTCCATGAACAAGAGACCGTTGTTTCTCCCTAGTAGCAACAGCACATCTACAACCGAAGAGATTTCTGTCACTTCCCTTGAAAACTAGAGGCATGAACCCACTATCGAGCATAAATACCCCCTCTTGGAGTCAGTAGCAACTACTTGGCCAAGATAGCTACTAACAACGGAGAGCATGCAAGATCACAAACAACACAGACATGATAGAATCATAAAGACAAAACCATTAATCAAACCAACATAATAATCTCAATATCCATCGGATCCCCACAAACACAACATGCATGATTACAAATAGATTATATCTTGATCATGAACGGAGCTCACAAGATCTATACATGAAAGCACAAAGGAGGAGATACAACCATCTAGCTACTACATGGACCCATAGTCCAAGGTGGAACTACTCACGCATCATACCGGAGAGAAGGCCTCCGGGATGATATCCCCTTCGGCAGGGTGCCAGGAAGAACTTCAGATCCCCCTAATTTAGGGACGATGGTGGCGACGGCTACAGACAGTTTCATGGATTTATGATCGGGTACTAAGTGTTTCTGCATCGGGGTCTTCTTATAGGCGAAGGGGGAGACCGAGGCGGCGGCCAAAGGGGGCAAACCCTACCTAGGCGCGGGGTAGGGCCCACCCGCGCCTAGGAGGGGTTTAGCCGCCCTGGCACGCCTCTTAGTCTCCCCTCTGGACTTCTTGTTCCCCACGGAAAGTAATTGACTTTGACGTTTGTCCCGTCCAATTCCAAGAATATTTCTTAACTAACTTCTCTGAAACCAAAAACAGAAGAAAACAGGCATCTAGCACTGTTGCAACTTGTTAGTAGGTTAGTACCAGAAAACATGTAAAAAGCACCTCAAAGTGTGGACAAGTAAAGCAAAGTAGATACAAAACAAGCATGGAGCATCAAAAATTATAGATATGTTTCCGGCGTATCAACATCCCCAAGCTTAATTCCTGCTCGTCCTCGAGTAGGTAAGTGATAAAAGAATAATTTTTGAGGTGACATGCACCCTCACAATAAAGATCCAACCATTTGCAAGCATTGAAAGCTGGGATCAAAGAACTCTAAACATGTGCATGAAAGATGGAGTTCTAACAATAGGACATAGTAACTATGCATGCAACATGGCAAGCTACAAACAAAGATTATGTATAACATGCATTGAAAAACGTTTGTTTGTTTCACATGCAGAAAACATAGCATAGTGGCAATCAGCTTGTCCCTCATAGAGTATCAATTAAATGCATAGGACACCTGCAAAGTTCACAAGGGTTACTAGAAACAAGTAGCACAAGAGCAAGTAATAACACAAAATGCATCAATTAATAAGCTTTGGAACACTGCACACAAAATAACAACTATGCTCTCTTAATGGTGCCTAAAGGTAGAAGGTGGAGACTCAATAGTGGTGGAAGAAAGGCCTTTTTGTAAAGGAAGCAGGGATTACAAGTTTCAAAAAGAGCTTCCAAAAATTATGGTACTTGTTAGCTTTCAGCCCTCATTGCCCATATCATAAGCATCTTGAAGTGGTTAAGGTTAAAGTGGCAAAGATGGAGTATATGCTTGACGAAGTATAAGTTGACAATCTCATGCCCCTTGAATACGAGGGCCACACCTCATGCATACTCAACTTTGGGTCCATGTAAGTTCTTGTCACTGTAAGTATTTGCATATCATTGAGAACCGCCAACGGGGTACCCCTTGCACATGGTACAGGAGCTTTCCCATAACCAAAATGACAAGACAAGTAGACAATGAGCATCTCAGCAATTCTTCTTATGTACCATAGGAATATGGTGCTTTTTTTATCTCTTTCCTCTTTTCTCAATGTGTCTCTTTTTTTATAAGAAGAATGCTTCATAGATGTCACTATGGTGATGCTGCAAGTTTCCACCATGATTAGGCATGGCTTAGGCTAGCGGCCCAGGCATTTCTCTAACACAGGATACAAACTCCATGGACTTACAAGTTCTCTATTTATTTCACACTGGTGACATCCATATACAAAAGAACATGATATCAACTGAGTACAACAAGGTACAAGTGCAATGTTGAAAACATTCCCCGTGACAGCACGGTTTTGCTAATTCCAACTTATAAGTGCAAGCATATACAACAAAGTTATCACAATGGTTCAAGTTTATTAGGGGCAAAGAATAAAGTGTGCCAACAAGTTCGTGAGGGCTTTAATCACTAAGTTTTCTCATAACAAAATAGTTTTAAATGGAAGATAGTTGAAAACAGGAATATACTTGGAATGGTGTAACACACCATGCATAGGAGTTTATAGTGGACACTTTGGAATAACTTGGTTTCTTGGGAGTTGGAGGCATGAGTAGAACTTACTCATACAAGTGGAGGCTATCAAAAGACTGGGAGCAACCAACTAAGAGAGCAATAATGGCCAAAATCATGCAATGCAACAAAGCAAACTAATCAAAGAAAAGAGTGGTACTACAAGTCAAGGACTAAATGATCATAGAGGCTAATGGTGACTTGTCATAGTCATAACATGGTGTGAGCATGTCCCAAGTCAACCCAAGCAAAGAATCAAAGGAGAATACCACAATACTATGCTTTTGCATGCTAAAACAACGCATAATTCTTTCAAGGCACACTAAGCAATCCCAATTGTTTGGAACAAGACATGCTACAGCAATAATCACTAAGCATAAAGTTAAGACACCTAGGATGTCATGCTAAAGTCTAAGTCACAGTCAATGCAAGCTCCTCTTGCACTTCAAGCAAGAACTTACTACTCCTTTCCAACACCAAGCAACTTATTTGCAAAACAACACAACGAGAATGGGGTCCAAACTACTTTATTCAAGCAAACTAAACAACCTAAACAAAGAAAACAAAAACTAAAACGCTCCAATGACAACACAATTGTGCATGAAACAATAAAAACAAAGTTTCTAGACAGACCTGAGCTTTTTATTGATGAAGAAAGGGATGCCTTGGGAATCCCCAAGCTTTGACGCTTGTACCTCTTGGATTTTGCTTGGGGTGACACCATGGTGGCATCCCCAAGCTTGAGATTTTGTCCATTATTCATCTCATTGCATCATTCTCTCTCTAGACCTAAATTTTTTCTTTCATACAAAACTTCACACAATCTTCATTAGGAACATTTGTGTATTCAAAAGATATTAGACCACTAGAAAAGGTTTGGAACATAAAGGCTTTTCACTAAAAACACAAGCTACTATAGTAAATCCTTCAAAAAGCTCAATTTACCTGAAGAGAACTCAAAAAGGAATCAATAAGAAGCAAATGCAAATAATGGCAGAAATCTGTCAAAACAGACCAGCAGGTAGAAACCGATTTATTTGAACATCTTCTGTTGCTCAAATAAAAAAGTGTTGAACTCAAGAAAGTTAGCTAACATACTGGGGGATTTATTTGTAAATTTTGAGCTCAATCCGAGTTATAGATACTCCTCACGATTTTGTTTGGTGGAGGATAGAAATCTGTTTCGGGATAGCAACTCCCCAAATCTTACTTCCCTCTCATTAGAGGCCATTCTTGGCACAAAAAGCAAACAAAAAGGATAAGGAGAGGTCATTACTGAAGTAATAGGTTCCAAGATTCAAGAAAACTCTTGGGTTATCTCCCAACAAGTACTTTTCTTTAATGCCTTTAAGTTAGGCTTGAGAAGATGCTCACATAAGAAATATGAATTGAAGTAAAAGAGAGCATCAAGAAGCAAATTCGAAACACATTTAAGTCTAACCCACTTCCTATGCATAGGAATCTTGTATGCAAATAAATTCACAAAGAACAAAGTGACAAGCATAGGAAGATAAAACAAGAGTAACTTCAAAACCTTCAACACATAGAGAGGTGTTTCAATACCATGAAAACTTCTACAACCAAACTTTCCTCTCTCATAATAATTTTCAGTAGCATCATGAATAAACTCAACAATATAGCTATCACATAAATCATGCTTTTCATGATCTTCCAACACATAATTTCTATCAAGCTCAAAAATAGTGGGATTAAAACCTTCACAGGTTTTACCCAAAGTAGATATTTCAAAAGGATCCATAGGGACATAACATTCATCCTCCTTTGGTAAGCATGGGGGGAAATAAAATAATATAAGAGGTAAAGAGTTACTTTCATTAGAAGGTAGGCATGGGTAGATCCATTCTTCCTCCTTTTGTGCATCACTCTCCTCCTCCTTCTCATCTAATGAGCTTCCAGTTTCAACAATTTCTTCTTCCATAGGCTCCTGCAATGCATTAGTCTCTTCCATTTGTGCAAAGCATCTGTTAAAATATTCAAAAATATAGCCATTTGCTTCCATGTAATTATCAAATAAAAATTTAAGTATCTCATAAACCTCATATTCATAAGGTGCATCATCAGTATTTTCAAGCAAACTAGCAAGTTCAAATGCACCCTTGAAAGCAATAAATTCTTCAATTTGTTCCACATCATCAAAATCATAATTTCCTTTAACATAAGAAGATATGGTAACATTATCATTAAACTCACATTAAAAGGGTAGGTGTTTATACCTCCTGCAGCAACAAGCTTTATCAAAGCAATAAGTAACATTATAAGTAGAGCACACGTCTCTAGCAATAGTATTCAACCTATCAATTTGTGCCCATAAGTGTTTCTCTTTTTGTGACAAACGGTGTTCCTTATAATAATACTTTTGTTCTTCCATGAACCCACCTTTCCAATAAGAACTAGTTTCAAAGAAACTATCCATTGATAGAAAGCATGACCAAGCAAAGAAATAACAGACCAGCAACTAGAGTAGGAACTATTTTTTTTGTGTTTTTGAATAAAGGAAGCAAACCAAACTAGAATAAATTTTTTTGGGTTTTTTGAAAAGAGGCAAACAAAACCAAGCAAAAGAAACAAAGCAAACTAAAAACAAAGTAAAGAGAAAGGAAGTGAAGGACTCCCCTAGTAAAGACGTCCTTAGCTTCCCCGGCAACGGCGCCAGAAAATAACTTGATGGCGCCCAGTACTTGTCGTGGGACGCTTCGTTGGAAACCCCAAGAGCAAGGTATGAAGCAGCACAGCAGCAAGTTTCCCTCAGTAAGAAACCGAGGTTATCGAACCAGTAGGAGGAAGGAAACGTCACACAGGTGTTGATAGCAACGTGGAGACCTGCACAACACAAACTCAAGACTTTGCCCCAACGAATCAGTGAGGCTGTCAAGCTCACCGGTTTGCTGTAACAAAGGATTAAACGTATGGTGTGGAAGGTAATGGTTTGCAGCAAGTAAACAAGTAAGAGTGGAAGATGTATCAATGGTAAAGATTGGACCGGGGCCCATAGTCCACTAGAGGTGCTCTCCTTAAATAAACAACATGGCATGAAGGGTAAACAAATTACAGCGGGGAAATTGACAGGAACTGAGCAAGGCATGACAATGCAATTACTAGTCAGAAAAATCCTATGAGGTTGATTGGGAACTACAACAAGATACATAGACCGCCATCCAACTGCATCTATGACTATAAGTCCACCTTCAGGTTATCATCTGAACCCCCTCCAGTATTAAGTTGCAAGCAACAGACAACTGCTTTAAGCAAAGTGTGTAAGGTAAATAGTCCACATGTTCCATGAACGAGAGACCGTTGTTTTCTCCCTAGTAACAACAGAACATCTACAACCGTAGAGATTTCTGTCACTTCCCTTGGAACTAGAGGCATGAACCCACTATCGAGCATAAATACCCCCTCTTGGAGTAACTAGAAACTACTTGGCCAAGATAGCTACTAACAACGGAGAGCATGCAAGATCACAAACAACATAGACATGATAGAATCATAAAGACAAAACCATTAATCAAACCAACATAATAATCTCAATATCCATCGGATCCCCACAAACACAACATGCAGGATTACAAATAGATTAGATCTTGATCATGAACGAAGCTCACAAGATCTATACATGAAGGCACAAAGGAGGAGATACAACCATCTAGCTACTACATGGACCCACAGTCCAAGGTGGAACTACTCACGCATCATACCGGAGAGAAGGCCTCCGGGATGATCTCCCCTCCGGCAGGGTGCCTGGAAGAACTTCAGATCCCCCTGATCTAGGGACGATGGTGGCGGCGGCTATAGACGGTTTTGTGGATTTCTGATCGGGTACTCAGGGTTTCTGCATCGGGGGCTTCTTATAGGCGAAGAGGGAGACCGAGGCGGCGGCCAGAGGGGAAAAAACTTACCCAGGCGTGGCGTAGGGCCCACGGAAAGTAATTGAATTTGACGTTTGTCCCGTCCAATTCCGAGAATATTTCTTTATTAACTTTTCTAAAACCAAAAACAACAGAAAAAAGGCATCTGGCGTTGTTGCAACTTGTTAGTAGGTTAGTACCAGAAAACATGTAAAAAGCACCTCAAAGTGTGGAAAAGTAAATCAAAGTAGATACAAAACAAGCATGGAGCATCAAAAATTATAGATACGTTTCTGACGTATCAAGCCCCTAAAGTGACCATCTCATCTCCTACTCAGATTAATCCAAGGATAATCCCCTTTGATAGTTTCCAACTCAGTGAAGACCAAATCCAAGCATGGATCCTATCTACTTAGTTAGAACTTGAACATCATCTCCTTTATCATGACTTTGGAACATAGCATCCTCTCAAGATCATCTACACTTGCACTCTAGTCTAAAAACCTAAATCTGCCAAAATGGCTAAGACTGGATTTCTTATCTAGATGCAATCTTTGGAGCTCTACCTTTTCCAACCTAGGGGCATTCTTGATAATGTATATGAACCATCTTGTAGTACATCCTGAGTACTACCAAAGCCCACTCTTGCAATTTCATAAACAATTCTGGTTCCCACTCATCCATGATGGTTTTGTAGTCAAGGTAATAACCTCTTTTGCAAATTTTATCATCTTGCCTACTTTGGCAGAAGCTCACATCTATATGCCACCTCCCCTTGACCAATTGTTTCCATGGTTATGATCCACTAACCATGTTCTATGAATCCATACTTCACTTGTTTCTATTGGAGCTTTGTGCTTCTTAAACCCCCAGGGTTTAGGCGGCATCATGACCACTCTATTATGACAGCCTTATTTTCAACAAAGTTTGCCATCTCTTCTAGACCAGCCCAAATACAAACAAGCCTAACCCTTGCTTACATGATCATATATCTAACTTTATCTATCCATCCATCTATCCCTTGTACCTAGGTGAGCTCTGAGCTCCCTGATACACCATGTTTTGGTGGTATAAAATTTTCAAAACCCTAGATTCTCCCAAATCTAGTTTCCATCATTTTCCAACAAAATCATTCATAACCCAAGTGGAAAATGAAGTATGGATCAGTTTTACATCATCTACCTTGGTTATCATAATTCCCCAAATATTTCCCATAATTATTTGGAGCCTAAAACTATTTAAATACCCTCTTTTACAAAATCCTCACAAACCCTGTCTATAAAGGTAACTTTGTTTTTCTCCAAACCACTTTGAAAACTCAATACACATTTGAGCTATATACATAAAACCCTATCTTCCCATCTCAAAAATAAATATTTTTGAGATTATTTATTATTTCTTTTTTCCCTTTTTCTTAAATGGCAGAAACAAGAAATAATTTCTTAAAAATACTTTTCCATCTCAATAAATTCCAAATAAATTCTCCAATGTGTAATATGGTATTTAGGACCATCTCACATCAAAAACCAACCCTGGACAATGAAAAAAAATACCAAATAAGCTTCTAGAAACTACTTCTGGACTATTTGAATAATTGAGTTTAAGTGCACCTTTAGTCCTTATAAAAATCCCAAAAAAATCGTATGGAAGTATCTTGATCATATCTAACTACCAGTACCTTGGTGCCACCTTGATAGGATCAAGATTCAAGACTTTCTTCATAACCATTACCATGACCAAAACTTGGCTATGAGCAACATCTTTGAACAAAACCTCTCCCTTTTCACTCCAAACTTACCAAGCAGTTATACCTAGCAGCACACCCTTCTCTGGTCGATGCCACTATAGCAAGGCACTATTCCTTTTGTATTTAGTGCTTCAAAATGAAGTGAGAGAGATGTGCCCCTTTTATATTGCCTTGCAAAATATCTACAAAGGCAGCAGCTCCCACTCCCTCTCCACCCTCTCTGCCACGAACCAGGGGCCCACCACACCTCTCCACCGCCCTCAGCATCCAATGGGGAGGCCATGGACCAGCTCTATGCTCATCCATGAGCCACCCCCACCACAGACCCTCCTCCTAGGGTTTAATAGACCAAGAGGCCACCCAGAGCCTCTCTCCCCCTCATTTGCCCACTCTCCCATCCACCTATCCCTCCCAGAGCTCCTCTCCACTTTCCCCTGCTCTACCTAGCCCGAAGGAAGGAGAAGAGAGAGATTCGGCTCTCTCAAAACAAATCGAGCAAGGCATTATCTATACTCCCCCCTCTCCCTCTGCATGTATTACACATGCACTCCTCTCACTCCCTGCATCTAATGGTGCCCTCTTTTCCTCTCAGGACAGCTCCCACCGGCATCGCCATCAAGCACCCGAGCACGTCCCTCGGGCGCTGACGCGCGAGACCCATCTCGGGCGAGAACTAAACCTTGCTGCTCCTTGTTGGGCTCATCACGGAGCACCGTCTCGCCCTGGACCGCCCCCGTTGCCTCCCGAGGCCCCAGGTGAGCTCCCCGAGCCCCGCTAGCTCCCCTAGGGTTTTTGCCCCGCTGGCCCGAACCCAGGAGGAAGACGACCATGGATTGTTGGATCCCTCTTGATCCAACGACCCTCGTCTTTGGATACCGCTTCGGTGCCCCATCCCGCTGACGGGCGGTCCCCGCCAGGGGGCCTTTCAAACTCCTCTCCCATGCATCTATGTGCCGGGGTGGGCTGGAATCGGCACTACAGCCCAATGCACTCAGGATCCGACCCAGCACCCCCCTTTTTGTTGTAAATATTTTCCTACAAATCTGGAAATATTGCCTTGAGGATTAAATCGAAACAAAAATGAAAAACAAGAGTAAAGGCCCATATCTAAATTCCTTGGTTACACTAATGTTTTCCCTAACATGTAGATGCTTTGGTTAGCCCTTTTCAGGTTTAGAATAATCATGATAAATCATCTACTTAGATGTGTCCTTTTCACTAATAAAATCTTCCAGTTAGTTTGGTATTTCCAAATGGATCAAAACCAATTGGTACTAAAAGGCACTGGCCATACCTTGCATGTCCCACTGGTCCCACCTAAAATTTCTTCCTAGATTACCTGTACCAAAAATAATAAAAACAGGGAATTTCTTACATCAGAAAATTCCCTAGGTCAAAGAAAATTGAGTTTTGACCTATTTACAACTCTTTGTACCTATACTTACCCATATCTATCAAACACCAGGAGCCTCAAAATTTATTGAACTATTCTGTGCATTGTTTAAACACCAATTAATTCACCACAATAGTTCTGTTTTTCCAAAAAAGGGTGATTCCAATTTATACAGAAAGGTATTTTCAGTACCTAACAATTATCCCTAGAATCACATAAAAAGCTTCTGTAAATTAAATCTGATGAAATAGACAAATCTCATCCAGAACTGCCTTTGGGAATTTCCTGAGGGCATTTTGGTAACTATTTTAAGTTTAATCCCACTCTCGGTGAATCAGTCCATCAATTACTACCTAACCACCCAAGGAAATAATTTTAGGAACTCCAAAACAGTTCGGGTGAATTATTTCCTAAAACTAGAGTGTTAATCACTATAAAATCACTATAACTCATTGGTTATTGATAAAATGGTGAAACCACTTTCATTTGCTTTATTTTATCAATACATATCTGATGGTATCACTTTTACCCAATGTTAACATGCAGAACTTAACCTTGCTCTAAAACCCCCTTATCTAGTTAGTTTCGGACTATAATTCCTAAATAGAAAACCCACAAATGCAACCCAAGCATTTCCCTTGTATCCCCAATCAAATCCTCAATACATACTGATCTATAAACTTGCTTGATAAACTTCTTGCAGTATGTATTGGTGCTTGTATGCCTTATATTGATGGTGGTGTTGTTGGTTTGCATGTATGCTCGATAACGGCGATAGTTACGATTGTGTGCCGTCGAGAAGAAGGAAGCCTCGGAGCATTATTATCGCTATCATTATTATTATTATTGGTTTTCTGGTATTCTAAAGAAGTCACTGGACATCTCCCTGGTCATAGGTAAGCCACCTTCTTTCTCATACGCCTTGTCCTACTATTTTATCTATGCATGTTTTATATACCCGTTTATGCAAAATGCATTGTCTTACTATATTATGTTATGTGGGGAATGTTTGGCTCCTCCAAACCACTTAGTACCATTAGGTACAACTCAATTTATGGTACCAACCTGCCCTTAGTATGGTAGATGGTGTTTAACACCATAACCCCTTGGAGACCCCGAGCCAAAGAAAAAAATTATGGGATGGGAAGACCCGGGAAAAAGGTTTACGAAAATGTTTTATGAGCAAACCTTGGTGAGGCTTGGCCTACCAAGTGATGTTGAAAATGAGAAAGGTTTTGGTTTACAAAATTATCGGACGAAACACGGATGGAAAATGTTTACGAAAACACGTCGGGCTGTATAGTTCTTAATGCTTGAGAAATTTAACCCGTGCAACCACATTACTCTGGAATGGGACGGGGCTGAGCTAGAAGTTTGTCTAATCTAGTATAGGTGCCTCACACTACTACAGGGGCAAACAATCCCCGGGGGGTGGGCCTTCTCTGTCCAACGGTCCATGCGTGGCATCGATCGGGAGAAGGAACGAAGGGTCTACGGGCCTCCATGCGATACTATGAGACCCTCATTGAAAGCACACTAGTTGAGGTGCAAAACACGCTCCGGTTGGCTGGTTACTATATAGGGCGTCCCGGTTTTGAGGGGATTAACCTCATAGGGTAGGAACTTGTATCGGAGAGGGCATCCGGAAGGTCTTGACCGGTTATTCGACCTATGATCGGTGTAGATCAGAGACAAGTAATCGGATGGTGTGGGTATAGGGTACAACCTCTGCAGAGTGTAAATCTATTCGAATAGCCGAGTTCTCGGTCATGGACGGTTGTGATGGCTGATGTATGGCGGTGATGGTTTTTATTTTATAAAAAGGACTTCGGAAAAGCAATGGCTTGGAAATGATTTGACCATGAGATGGTCAGGAAAAGGAGGAAGGAGTTTGGTCATGAGGTGACTGGAAGAAAAAAACAAATGGGTGACCAAATCCTAGTGTTTTCTTAAAACTTTTCGAAAAGGTTTCCAAACTGTTTTCCAAAGTTTTTCAACAAAGATAAAGAGATATGCTATATCTACAAGAGAAACTAGTTTATAAAAGAACCTCTCATGGAACCATCCTACTACAGCCATATTGCATATCTACTATTGTTGTTCTCTTAAGATGGTTTGCGAGTACATTCAAAGTACTCACCGTCATTGTCCCTGGCTATCTACTTGGCCAGACTTTCAGATGATCGAGAGAAACGAAGGAGCTGATGCCGTCTATATGGGCTAGGCCGTTTTCTCAGTCAGTTGCCTGTAGGTTAAGGCATGACATGGGCTCTACGCTTGAAGACTTCCGTTATTGATGTTGGATCGCCATAATGGCATAAATGTAAGTACTTATATTCATTAATTATGGATGTTGTAATGATACTTGTCGGTTATGCTCATGGCTCACTGATCATGGGAACGTGAATTGCAGGCATAACAGGTATTCTCGGACCGTAAATCCGGGGATGCCACAGACTTGGTATCAGAGCCATCCTGACTCTAGGAGACCCTAGTTAGCATGGATGTTAGACAGGACAACCCCTATTTTGGAAAAACACCGGTTTTCGAAAACTATTTCACCAAAGCGTTGCAAAAGATTTCGACTTAAACTATTTGACAGATGGTTACTCTACCTCTCGTCTATCTTCAAATAACCGCTTAAAAAAAGTCTGACTTGGAGACTATGAAGAAGAAGGTCCGAAATGAAGAGACACTGAGACAAGCAAACGAAAGGAGCTACCAACAACGAAAGACACTACAAGATCGCCCTACCAATGGAATCCTTCATCGCCCCCAAATCGACCAAGTACGACATCAAAGACAACCGATGGCAAGACAGAAGTCAAGATCCCCATAACATGCATTCTTAGGATTAGCATCCCTAATATAGGATTACCCTTATGGCGCGTAGTCACCCCTTAGTACCTACGGTACGCCTTGTTTGCTTGTCATGTGCATATATGATGCTTGGAATGCGTTGTTTGCCTTGGATCATCAGATCCTAAAGTTTTGAACCCCTTGTTGGCGCATCCCGATGATAACCCTCGCAACCCCATAGCTGCAAACCTCTCCTCAGCAGGATGGCCACATAAAGAAATCCCCGACAACTCCTACTCATGGCCTTAGTTCTAAATTACCCCAAAGAAGCAACAATCTTAATAAACCCTCTAATGAATCAACGGGAAGTCTTTGCCATAACTCAAACGCCCCAAGAAGACGGAAGATAAGGGCGCCGAAGAAAACAAGTCTACCCCGTCATCAGTCCAAAGCAACACAAAGTGTTCAAGTGAAGACAATCCCTCTGAAGATAAATTTACTCCACCCTGACTAAGGACTAATAAGAAGCGTCGCTAACCGCTAAAACTACCCCGATCTAACACATACGGCTTTGTTACGTAACCACCATAGGAAGGTAGTCGCAACAAGGCGTCACCCGAAGACCTCAACTCTAGCATCACGCTTTTGCTCCAAGATGAAGGATCTACCCCCAACCTCGACGACCCCAAGTAAAGCTCTAAGGTGGAAAGACCGCGTCTTTCCACTCAATTCCAGAAGACCGACCATGAGAAGATAATACCAGAAGATCTCTAATACAAGAACCTCCTCCAAACACCACCTCAAGAGTCGTCAGAGGAACAAAACACAAACATCATCAGCAATCTCTAGAAATCTGCTTGATCCTCCCAACAACCGAGACATTCAAAATTAAGACAACAAGACTGCCCGACGCTGCCAATACTACCCTCTAAGGAGAATAGAGAAACCCCAAAGAAGCGAGTTTCTCTGAAGCCGTCGCGAAGCCCCCTTCTCTACTTTTGCTACTAACAACTCACCAAAAAAGAACCCCGAATCCGCAAACCCCGAGACGGAGGATGAAGAACTGTCCCCTTCACAAGTATCACCCCCTCCTCAAGTCACCACCCCCAAGAGATCCACTTGTCAAAGCAAACCTCAGAGAAGGCACGACCGTCACCGCTGAAGAGCTAAATGTCCCTCATACCCCCGAGTAAATACAGTAACCAAGTTGGTACCCAACCCAAAGACGGCTACAAGATTCAAGGAGCACCCTCGACATAGTCCTTCATACCCTACCAACTTACTCCGCTAACCTCTAGCAAGTGATGGATCGTCTCGAAACCTGCTCAGTAAGGCGTCAAGTACCTTCACCAGTGGCCGGTGCAAATCTGATGACTTCTGGATGGTCCCTGTTGGATGGTAGGCAAAAATAATGCACTTCTTTGTGTGTTTTACCCACGATGTTGCATCAGACCAAACCCGAAAGAGACCCCTTTCCTAAAGGACCGCATTCCAAGACCGCCAACATCCAACGACAATCCTCATCCTATTGGACCCCTACCGAGCTCAGAACTAACTAATCGGAAGCTAGTTAAATGCCTCTCCCTCTACGACTACTATCTCAAGAAGTGGTATCGACGCCTCTCACAAAGCGGATTACACAAGATCGATAGAAGATAACCACCTCCAGACGAAAGGTGCAACGCCATCCCCCAGCATCAGCATACGACTCCAATCAAGATGGTCGGCGACTCGACCAAAAATCCCCTAGTGTCACTCTAAGGGGGAAAGGTTGCGTATCTTCCGCCCAAAAACCCGATAGAACCCTAGAGTCAGACACTAGTTATCGTTAAGTGATGACCACCCCTGCGAAATCTGAATCATTGACCCTGCAAGAAGGACAACAATCGGCAGTTCTCCAAAATCAGAAGGTACTTCAGGAAAGCTCTCCATCGCAGAGTCGACAGCCAGCCAGCACTTCTGGCATTTCAAGACCAAGAAGGCAGAGAGGCTGACTTCAGCAAGAAATGGATTAAAGAAGGCTCAAATCGTTGCCTCGCTCCAAGAAGAAAGGACCCTGTTGACGCTAACCTCCCTAGAATCGTCCTAAGGGGAAAAGACTACGTCTTTTCCATTTGTGTAATTTAAGAAGCTCAATCCGAAGCCACTCAGCGCCGATCCGTAACTACCCGCACCAGTCAGCTGTAAAACTTGTTAGTGTCTAATAACTTCCACCACTGAAATTGTTAAGCAGATGTTATCACCCAAACCTACTCCTTCCTAATCTCGGGACGAGATTATTTTAAGGGGGAAAGGTCTGTAACATCCCAATTTCAGCAACCCTGAATTGCTTTCCAAAAGGCAAAAATAAGGGGGAACAAAAACTTTTTCTTGCCAAGTGTTGCAATGTTTGCTTACTTACATGTTTGGTTATATTTTCATGCAAATGATTGTGTACTCCTTAACCCAACACTAGTTTACAAAAGCTATTTACAAAAGAGATGTCTTGGCTCATCTTTCATTTTCTCATATGTTCTAGCATTTCAAAAACCCGAGCCAACATGATTTTGACACAACAAAATACTTTATTAGTTTTTATTAACAAAACTATGGAGACCTATATACAATCTCCTTATGTTTTCAAGACAGAACTTTCAACTACTCTTATCCCTAGGTTTTCCAAAACCTTTTTCCTAAAACCCCTTCACTCCAATCTTGGTAGAAATGCCAAGAGGTACTCATCTCACTTCAAAACACAACCTCTTAAAAATACCAATCCTCACCTCAAGCTAGGCTTGATGGTAACCTTAGTAGTAGTTGCTAAGTTTGAATTGATGAATTGCCTTGATCTGCTGTCTAATGAATTGCCTTGATCTGTTGTTTGATGAATTACCTTGATCTGCTGATTGCATTGTTTTCTTAGGAACTTGAGTGATCTAATCTAGTAGCTCATTCCTTAGGATACAATCTATGATTGTGATCATACTTCTCAAACCAAGCATCCAAATCGGGATCTACCCTAAGCCCCTAAAGTGACCATCTCATCTCCTACTCAGATTAATCCAAGGATAATCCCCTTTGATAGTTTCCAACTCAGTGAAGACCAAATCCAAGCATGGATCCTATCTACTTAGTTATCACTTCAACATAATCTCATTTATAATGAATTTGGAACATAGCATCCTTTCAAGATCATCTACACTTGCACTCTAGTCTAAAACCCTAAATCTGCCAAAATGGCTAAGTCTGGATTTCTTATCTAGATGCAATCTTTGGAGCTCTACCTTTTCCAACCTAGGGGAATTATTGAGAATGTATATGAACCTTCTTGTATTACATCCTGAGTAATACCAAAGCCCACTCTTGCACTTGGATAAACAATTCTGGTTCCCACTCATCCATGATGGTTTTGTTGTCAAGGTAATAACCATTTCTGCAAATCTTATCATCTTGCCTACTTTGGTAGAAGCTCACATCTATATGCCACCACCCCTTGACCAAATATTTGCATGGTTATGATCCACTAACCATGGTCTATGAATCCATACTTCACTTGTTTCTACTGGAGCTTTGTGCTTCTTAAACCCCCATGGTTTAGGAGGCATCATGACCTCTCTATTATGGCAGCCTTATTTTCAACAAAGTTTGCCATCTATTCTAGACCACCCCAAATACAACCAAGCCTAACCCTTGCTTCCATGATCATATATCTAACTTGATCTATCCATCCATCTATCCCTTGTACCTAGGTGAGCTCGGAGCTCCCTGATACACCATGTTTTGGTGGTATAAAATTTTCAAAACCCTAGATTCTCCCAAATCTAGTTTCCATCATTTTCCAACAAAATCCTTCATAACCCAAGTGGAAAATGATGTATGGATCAGTTTTACATCATCTACCTTGGTTACCATAATTCCCCAAATATTTCCCATAATTATTTGGAGCCTAAAACTATTTAAATACCCTCTTTTACAAAATCCTCACAAACCCTGTCTATAAAGGCAAGTTTGTTTTTCTCCAAACCACTTTGCCAACTCAATACACATTTGAGCTCTATACATAAAACCCTATCTTCCCATCTCAAAAATAAATATTTTTGAGATTATTTATTATTTCTTTTTGCCCTTTTTCTTAAATGGCAGAAACAAGAAATAATTTCTTAAAAATACTTTTCCATATCAATAAATTCCAAATAAATTCTCCAATGTGTAATATGGTATTTAGGACCATGTCACATCAAAAACTAACCCTGGACAATGTAAAAATACCAAATAAGCTTCTAGAAACTACTTCTGGACTATTTGAATAATTGAGTTTAAGTGCACCTTTAGTCCTTATAAAAATCCCAAAAACATCATATGGAAGTATCTTGATCATATTTAACTACCATTACCTTGTTCCCACCTTGCTAGGATCAAGATTCAGACTTCCTTCATAACCATTAACATGACCAAAACTTGTCTATGAGCAACATCTTTGAACAAAACCTCTCCCTTTTCACTCCAAACTTACCAAGCACTTATACCTAGCAGCACACCCTCTCTGGTCGAAGCCACTATAGCAAGGCACTGTTCCTTTTGTCTTTAGTGCTTGGAAATGAAGTGAGAGATATGTGCCACTTTTATATTGCCTTGCAAAATATCTACAAAGGCAGCAACTCCCACTCCCCCTCCACCCTCTCTACCATGAACTAGGGCCCCACCACACCTCTCCACCTCCCTTAGCATCCAATGGGGAGGCCATGGACCATCTCCATGCTCATCCATGAGCCACCCCTACCATAGACCCTCCTCCTAGGGTTTAATAGACCAAGAGGCCACCCAGGGCCTCTCTCCCCCTCATTTTCCCACTCTCCTATCCACCTATCCCTCCCAGAACTCCTCTCCACTTTCTCCGGCTCTACCAAGCCCGAAGGAAGGATAAGAGAGAGATTCGGATCTTTCAAAACAAATCGAGCAAGGCCTTCTCTATACTCCCCATCTCCCTCTACATGCATTACACACACACTCCTCTCGCTCCCCTGCATCTAATGGTGCCCTCTTTTCCTCTCAGGAAAGCTCCCACCGGCATCGCCATCAAGCACCCGAGCACGTCCCTCGGGCGCTTACGCGCGAGACCCATCCCGGGCGTGAACCAGATCGTGTCGCCCCTTGTTAGGCTCGTTGCGAAGCACCGCCTCGCCCTAGACCACCCCTGTCGCCTCCCGAGGCCCCAGGTGAGCTCCCCGAGCCCTGCCAGCTCCCCTAGGGTTTTTGCCCCGCTGGCCCGAACCCAGGAGGAAGACGACCATGGATCGTTGGATCCCTCTTGATCCAATGGCCCTCGTCTTTGGATACCGCTTTGGTGCCCCATCCCGCTGATGGGCGGGCCCCGCCCGGGGTCCTTTCAAACTCCTCTCCCGCACGTCTGTGTGCCCGAATGGGCTGGAATCGGCATTGCGGCCCAATGCCCTCAAGATCCGGCCCAGCACCCCCCCTTTTTGGTTTAAATATTTTCCTACAGATCTGAAAATTTTCCCTGAGGATTAAATCCAAACAAAAATGAAAAACAAGTGTAAAGGCCCGAATCTAAATTTCCTTGGTTACACTAATGTTTTCCGTAACATGCAGAGGCTTTGGTTAGCCCTTTTGAGGTTTAGAATAATTATGATAAATCATCTACTTAGATGTGTCCTTTTCACTAATAAAATCTTCCAGGGTGTTTGGTGTTTCCAAATGGAGCAAAACCAATTGGTACTGAAAGGTATTGGCCATACCTTGCATGTACCAATGGTCCCCCCTATAATTGCTTCAGAGATTACCTGTAGCAAAAATAATAAAAACAGGGCATTTCTGACTTTATAAACTTCCCTAGGTCAAAGAAAATTGAGTTTTTACCTAATTCCAACTCTCTGTACCTTTAATTACCCATAGCTATCAAACCCCAGGAGCCCAAAGATTTATTGAACTATTCTCTAATTTTCGTGAATTAAAACATTATATGCATTGTTTAAACACCAATAAATTCACCATATTAGTTCTGATTTCCAAAAAAAGGTGATTCTAATTTCTAAAGAAAGGTATTTGCAGAGCCTAATATGTTTCATTGGAATCACATAAAAACCTTATGTAAATTAAATCTGATGAAAAAGACAAATCACATCCAGAACTGTCTTTGGGAATTTCCTGAGGGCATTCTGGTAATTATTTTAAGGTGAATCCAACTCTCATTGAATCATTTCATAAAATAATACCTAATCACCCAAGGAAATAGTTTTTGGAACTCCATAACATTTCTGGTGAATTATTTCCTAAAAATAGAGTTTTAATCACTATAAAAATCATTATAAATCATTGGTTATTAATAAAATGGTGAAACCACTTTCGTTGGCTTTATTTTATCAATACCTATCTGATGGTATCACTTTTACCCAATGTTCACATGTAGAACTTGACCTTCCCTTATCTAGTTAGTTTTGGACTATAATTCCTAAATAGAAAACCCACAAATGCAACCCAAGCATTTCCCCTGTATTCCCAATCAAATCCTCAATCCATACTGATATATAAACTTGCTTGATAAACTGCTTGCGGTATTTATTGGTGCTTGTATGCCTTATATTGATGGCGGTGTTGTTGGTTTGCATGTATGCTCGATAATGGCGATAGTTGCGATTGTGTGTCGTTGATAAGAAGGAAGCCTCGGAGCGTTATTATCACTATCATTATTATCATTGGTTTTCTGGTATTCTAAAGAAGTCATGGAACATCTCTCTGGTCATAGGAAAGCCACCTTCTTGTGCATACTCCTTGTCCTATTATTTTATCTATGCATGTTTTATCTACCCGTTTATGCAAAATGCATTGTCTTACTATATTATGTTATGTGGGGAATGTATGGCTCCTCCAAACCATTATCCCTTAGTACGATTAGGTAGAACTCAATTTATGGTACCAACCTGCCCTTAGTATGGTAGATGGTGTTTAACACCATAACCCCTTGGAGACCCTGTTTTAGACAAAGAAAAAAATAATGGGATGGGAAGACCCCGGAAAAAGGTTTACAAAAATGTTTTATGATAAAACCTTGGTGAGGCTTGGCCTACCAAGTGATGTTGAAAATTAGAAAGGTTTTGGTTTACAAAATGATCGGACAAAACGCGGAGGAAAAATGTTTACGAAAACACGTCGGGCTGTACAGTTCCTAATGCTTGAGCAATTTAACCTATGCAACCACATTACTCTGGAATGGGACAAGGCTGGGCTGGAAGTTTGTCTAATCTAGTATAGGTGCCTCATACTACTACAGGGGCAAACAATCCCCGGATGGTGGGCCTTCTCTGTCCAATGGTCCATGCGTCGCATTGACTGGGAGAAGGAACGAAGGGTCTGCGGGCCTCCACGTGATACTATGAGCCCCTCATTGAAACCGCATACTAGTTGAGGTGCAAAACACGCTCTGGTTGGCTGGTTACTATATAGGGCATCCCGGTTTCGAGGCTGGTTACCAAAGTGAAGAAAATTTAAGCGACAATTCAAAAATGTAAGTTTCTTTAATAAATCACGTTGATAAGTAGGAGACACAAAACGAACATGCATAGAAGTTTTTAAAGCATTCCAAGTACGAGGAATAGTAGTAGGATTTAAGCGACAATATTCAGACCACCAAAGTGAAGAAAATTTAGTAAATTCACATGTAGCAGCAATAACACGCATATTCTGAGGATATTTTAAACATGCAAAACGTTGTTCTACTTCCATTTTCCATGTAAGATAAGCATCATGATTATATTTACCCCCAAAAGATGGAATATTTAATTTAAGCTTTACAACATGATCATCATCACGTACCGGTGGTCGAGCGTTGCGGTGGTAATGTCGGGGTCGGCTAGCAGGATGTGGAGGTTGTTCAACCTCCTCGTCGAACAGATCGTCGTCCTCGAATTCATAGTTGTAGTAGTTCCCGTCGTCTGCCTCCTCGGTGAAGTGGGCATGTAGCTCTTTGTTCGTTATTTTTGCAGGGTCACGCGTAGTATCTGTCATGGTTAGTCCTTTAAAAATCACAGGTGTATATGCCTATGAATATGGAAATATGGTAGAAGGCACGCGTAATTCGTCAAGCAATATACAGAGCTCTTACAAGTTCTTACCAAACAGCAGGAAAAGGCGATGTGCAATCGCAAAGATCAGTGGTCCAGAGATTGAACCGAGTGATTACCAGGAGTCGAGACACCACACATGGAGAAATTTGTGGAGCTCTGGGAAAACATAGCAAAGGGGTTAGAAATTATCAAAACAGCAATGCAATGTTGAAAGAATGCTCAACGACGGTACTGTGTTGGTCCTAGGATAGACCGTACTAGAGACACGAGCCTAGATCACCAACAATGTCACGACGCGACACAACAAGCAATGGTATGATGATATGGTGCCCTGAAAAGCGAACCGAGATGTCAAAAATCACTATGATGGCAAGTGTCTAGAACTAATCTACGGGGTCTAAAAACAGGATGTAACATCCCAAAAATGTAGAACAATGATTACCAAATCCCAATCACCAAAATTAGGGTTAACAAAAACTTTTGTCAATTCAAATCTTTATGAATGCATGTGTGTATGTGATGATTGTGTGAATGCATTAATGGACTTGTGTGATTGATCTAAATAGCAAGGAATGGTTTAAAGGTGAAACCAACATCATCTAAAACATTTCCAAGCAGAAACAAATCAAGAGAAAATAAAAAACAAAACAAATAAAGAAAATGGTCATGTTTGCCAATTTTGTTCACTAGGCCACTTTGACTGTTTCTAGTCCAAGATTTCAAACAGAAACTTTTCCATTTCTTTTCACCCCTTGCAAGACCAAGTAAAAGTGAATCCAAGCCCACCTTTCAAACTTGTATAAACATTTGGAAACTTGATTCAAATCACATTTCAAAATTGGATCTGATTCATATGTGAAGATCATCCCCTTTTTCAAAAATCAACCAAACCAATTCCACTTGACCTTTCCAACTAACCAGAGACTCCCTAGTATGTAACTAGCACACCCACAAAGTTTTATTCAAAAATTCAAATTTGAATCTCTTGCGACCATTTCATCAAACACCTTGCTGGCATCAAACAAACAAACCACAAACACTATTGTGAGCAGTGAATTTGGCCTAACTTTTTCCCTCTATAGCTCACACTACACTCTCAGTAGATGATCTATCCCAATTAGTAATCTTTAGCACCACTGTGAGCATGCCATAGCCATCAATGGTAACCATGCCGAGCCTAACTTGCCACCCCCATGTCGACAGCGAGCTAGGATAAGCACCAAGCCTAGCAAGCATGTCTGGGACACTCTCCACCGTCCACTGCCACCCCCTGTCCAAGCCTTGAGCACTACTAGCCCCTGGAGCACATAGCACAAGCATGCCAAGCCTCTCTACGAGCGAGCCGAGAGCACGCCAGAGCATCAACCACGACACACGCCCATAGACCGCGCGCCGCGCTCGCCGCGTGCAAGTAGGATCGCCAGCACCCCATCAACACCGCAGACATGCCCGTTCGCCGCCGCGCGGACCGTAGACAATGTGCGCCATTAAAACCACCATCGGGCCCGCACAGAGCGCCGTGACGTTCCGACCGTTTCGCACCACCCCATGCCGCTTAGCCATGTCGTTGAGCTTCACCAGGGAACACAGCACCTCCCCCTATTGTCGCCCATGCATTTAGCTCGCTGTGACGACGACACTGACGAGCCCAGCCCGCGCCATTCGGTCCCCTTCAGGCACTATAAATAGGGGCCACCCTAGCACGAATTCTTCACACCATCTCACTCCCCTCTCTCTTAGAAGCACCCCACCTCACTCCCGGAGCAAGGCGAGCAGCGCATCGCCGGAATTTTGCTGGAGTCTGCCGCTACTAGAGGAGAAGGGCGTCGTTGATTGGAGCCACCCCAGGAGGAGCTGCCGGTACCAGGAGGATCGCCGTCGTTGACTTCGTCATTCGCCCCCGTCGCCGACCATCGCCTGAGCCCCGGTGAGCCTCCCACGACCCCCACTGGCCGCGCTAGGGTTCTATCTCGCCGGCGTTGCCCGACGTGGACGATGAACCACAGCCGTAGGAATAGAGCTTGATCGTGCGGTCCACATCCCCCCATACCGCTTTGCACCCCTCTGTCTCACTGACAAGTGGGGAAAGCCACTTAACCAGCCCGCGCGTGATGTGCGTAGTGGGCCGGCCCAGTTAACCTCCCGCGCGACCCATTAATTCAAATTTAGATTTATTCTTTTAGTTTCAAACTCAGTTCTGTACCTAGATTCAAAAATCAACCCAGCTCAATTCACTAAACCAAAATGCATGAAACTAATTTTGTTAGAAAGGTACTGGAGTGCTTAATCCAAGCCCGTTGGATTTAAACCATTTAGATTTGTGGATCACCCATGGTAAAAATAACAAGGCAAAAGCTTTTCTGCATTCAAACATTTTTCAAAATTTAACCATGAAAGCTTTTGTGATGATTCCAACTCTCAAAAATCACATTTAACCATACCTTTTAGAATATATAAAAATATATAGGTTTACTTGCAGAAATAATTATCAATTAATAAAAGAATGCCTCATAGGAATTTCTAGTCACTTTATTTAATTAAACTAAAAATGTTAAACCTAATTAAATTGTGACACCACTTTAAATCACATTCCCATGTACTAAAATGTGTGGTGATGACAGGTGTCAACATGATCCCATGGTTTAGTTGGAGAATATTAAATATTAAGTAATTTTTCAATGACTAGAAATTACTTTTCTAAAACAAATAAAATAAAACTATTTTATTTAATGGTTCTAATGCTTGTGATGATCCTATATCATCTAGTGAAAACCTTGGTGTGATAAATAGAAATAGTTAAGTATTTTTTGGTGATTGTGTACCTCGTATTTATTTATAGACGCTAGTTAATTTGAATTAATAACCACTCCTCTGCACAAGGCAAGCTTATACTAATATCTTAGCAAGCTATTGACTTTGCAAATTAACCCTTGCATGACAACAATGCAAACTAGATGCCTTAAGCATATGTGATTATACTCCCTTGAGGATACCAAATCCCAGTTTTGTTTAAAAGCTTAGTATTTTATTTCTTTATCAAAGCTCTCTCTTAGATTTTACTTGGTGACTGGTAGATATTTAGAAGGATAGCTAAAGGTAGCATAAAGAGCATAAAACTTGACCTAAGTTAGATAAATCTTGATGTCATCCTGAGGCAGGATATTGAACTTAGCTATTTCACACTTGTTTACCACCCCTCATTAGTGTTTACCCCCACTTGTAGATGCTAGTGCTAAGCATAAAACTTGATCAACTTTAGATAGGAATACTTGGTGAAAATGGTGATGAAAACCTTAGAATGATGAGTCATTCTACTAAAATGTTTTGACATGTGTTCTTGAACACCAGATGATTTTGATGATGAAAATGTTAAGGCGTGAGCCTTAGCCCTTTATAAAACTGATGGTTGTCTCGATGTTATACCATTCCAATTTTACCATACAACCACAATACCCGAAATCTTGGTAGGGCTTGACTAGAACTTTATATACCTTAGTATGGGTTCCCTTGCGGCCAAGGTTTGAGATGAGGCTACCTTGTGAAGATTGTCCACCTGTGCCAAGATGACAGTTGCTCAAGGTTGGGAGGCCAAACTCACATGAGAGGTGCCTATACTAGGGCGTGTAATTGAAAGGTTAGGATTGATTATCCGCATACTGAGTATGGTGAATTTAGGATTGTTCCTGACAGATATATCGAATGTTGTGGTGAAAGTGTACCACCTCTGTAGAGAGTCAAACTATTTGAATAGCCGCGTCCACGGTTATGGACAGTTGGAGTGGCCATACTGCTCCGTCGTCAGATGTTTTCAAAATGACTTATGAAATGATTTATGACTTGACTTGACCACAATAGGGTTGTGACATGAAATTCAAGTTCCCACTTTGGTGTTATAAAACTATCAACTAGCTCTCTTTGCTTTTGAACTCAGTAGAGATAAATCTGGCTTTTTGCAAAACAACCCTAGAGCTTAGTATATCCTACTCAAAACCACTTCACTTGTTAGTATTAGTTTGCGAGTACTTAAAGAGTACTCATGGCTTTGTCCCTGGCTATTCCCGTGGCCAGACTATGAAGAGGACTACCAGGTGGACGGACAGCAGGAAGGTTACGACAACTAGGATCATCTCCCATCGTCAGCATTGCCTGTGACCATGAAGATGGAGCCTTGCCTATGCTACCGTTATTATTACGTTATTATGCTTCTTGAATTGTATTAAGACTGTATCATGATATCTGTATTTGTTGTAATACCTTATGTATGTTTTGTAATGGATGATGTACTGTGATATCCAATCTGTTATGTCTCGCAAAAATGGTAATCCTGGGATTGCGATGTATGGCATAACAGGCATCAGGGATTAAAAATCCGGGTGTTGACAAGTTGGTATCATAGCCATCCTGACCATAGGAGACCCTAGTTTAGAATGGACGTTTGAATCAAAAACTTAGTTTCAAAACCAAAGGAAGTGAGTATTTATGAAAACTTATTCTCATTCTTACCACTTGGATTCTTTCATAAAAATTCATGTTCCTCCAAAAATTCTTACAAACTTACATAAAATTTGACACACTTGATCACTCTACTAACTTACTCATCCTATATTCTTATAGATAGACGTGAAGTGCAGCAAGTTTTATCAGTTTGGGAATGGAGGAGACCTCATCTTTGAGTGTGACTTGGACCAGCTGTCAGAGATGCTGGAGCGTCCGCACCCCGAGTTCTTCGAAGCTCAGCTCAATGATCAAGAAGGAGAGGATTTGCAGTGGCTAGTTGTTGCAAGTCTCCGGCGAAAGATTGAAGCCCCCACCTCAGAGGGAATTCAGTTCACCTTGAGAGAGAACAACTGGCTCGATGGACTTGCCAAGGACATGTAGGAAGCTCTTGCCCGTCTGTGTGCGCAGAGTATCAATCAAATCAAGGGTACCCGCTTTGAGTTCTACCCAAGGCATGATGTTATGGGACAGCCACTGGAGGCCCCATATCACCATGAGCTGAAGACTCAATTGGACCACCTCAGCTTCATGATGTATGACCGTCAGAAGGAGTTGGACAATGCCCGCTCCTACGCCAACCACAAGTACGCCATCGCCGCCAAGAAGGATCAGACCATCGCCATGCTAGTGAAGGATATCCAGTCTCGTCGCTGTCAGCTCGACAAGAAGGAGCACATCATCGCCCGTCTTCGCCACCGGATCACGGATTTGGAGGAGACCATCCACGAGAGAGATATGCAGTTGGAGGAGAGGGAGAATGCAGTGGAAGACCTTCGTGGAGACCCCTACTCCTATCTTAGTGACGATGATGACTTTCTGGAGGATCAGGCCATGGACTTCTTCACCGATGAGGATGACTTTGCCTTCATCGATGATGATGATGATGAGGATGATAAGTACACTAACTCCGAGGAGTAGTAGCACTTGGTCACTAGCGTTAGTGAGTTGTATTCGGTCCCACTATATCGTAGTTTCACAGAATGGTTCTTAAACCATATGTTTTCCTTTGTTGTGGTGTGTGTTTGTATCGTGTGCTATGAATGAATGAAAATCAAGTTTCTAGAAAAATCTGAGTCAAACGTTAAAAACTTTTTAAACACAAAACCCCTGAACCTTAGAAATTTCCCTCTTTTCTCATGATCTATCTCAAACCTTCAGATGCCTCGCGGAGGAAGAAACTCATCCCCGAACCCGATGTTGCAAATATTGCAAATGTTGGTTTCTAACCGCAAAGCCAAATGAGACGAACGTCAATCCAACTTAGCTACCCTTCAACAGATAGCTCAGATGGCCAACAATAATCCAGGCCATGGAAATCAGGACAACCATGAGTCTAAGCTCAAGAATTTCCAGAACACCAATCCACCCGTTTTCACTAAGTCTGAAGAGCCCCTAGATGCAGATGATTGGCTGCAAACCATGGAAAACAACCTGGAAGTTGCATGAGTGGAAGCTAACGAGAAGGTACTATTTTCCACCCACTATCTGGTCGGAGATGCAAGAGCATGGTGGAACAGCGTTTGCGCGATGATAGCAGGTCAGATAATGACTTGGGAAGAGTTCAAAGTCAAGTTCAGCAAAACCCATGTGCCACCGGGTTTGATCAAGAGGATGAGAGATGAATTCAGAGAACTTAAGCAAGGCAGGATGACCGTAGTTGAGTACCGTGACAAATTCTTGTCATTGGCTAGGTATGCACCGGATGAGATAGACACTGAAGCCAAGAAGAAGGAGAGATTCATGAATGGTCTGCACGATGAGATGCAGACGGTGTTAGTCAATATCCCCTTTGCTGATATTGAATCCTTAGTGGACTCTGCCATTCAGATGGAAGGCAAGATCAACCAAGTTAATGAGAACCACAAGCGTCGCATGATGCATCAACCAGGAACCCACCATACACCAAAGTATCGCCCCAACCCATCTCCAGGATTTGCCCCAAGAACCAACAGACCCCCGATGAACCGTCCGACCTATCCCAACCGTGGAAACCCAAGGCCCGGAGGAAACCATAACAACCCTGGCCACCCCAGCAATTTCAACCGTGCACCGCCTAAATTCAACAACAACAATGCCGCCACCAACACCAACACTGCCCTGAGGATTGGAAGCAATGTTGTGCATGTTGCAGCAAAGGACAAGTCTCAGGTGACTTGTTATGAATGTGGAACCAAGGGTCACTACTCCAATGATTGCCCCAAGAAGATTGCCACAACCCCCAATGCAAATGCCCTAGCTCAGCAGCAGCGTCGTGTTCAGCCTGGAAGAAGGTTTGCCCCAGGGAACTCACTCAACCGCAACGGCCGTCTCTTTCTCATGCATGTTGAGGAAGCCCAAGAAGCGTCAGATGTCGTCCTGGGTATGTTTTCTGTTAACTCAGTACTTGCAAGAGTGTAGTTTGATTCTGGAGCATCGCACTCGTTTGTTACTGAAGAATTTGCATGCACTAGTAAGATTCAACCCACCAAATTGAAGCATGTTATGATAGTTCAAATACCTAGTTCAACCACAAAATCTAGACAAATTTGCAAGGCCGTGCCTATGCGAATCCATGGCATAGATTTTTATGCTAATCTAATAGTACTCGGAACTAAAGGTTTGGAAGTAGTACTAGGAATGGATTGGATGTCGAAACATAAAGGATTAATTGACTGTGCCAAGAAAGCCATAACCATGACCAGTACAGCCAGAATATCAGCAGAGCATGTATCTGAAACCTTGCCCCGTCAATTCAAATGCAACAAGAGTATAGCCCAGCTAACCCTTGACCAAGTACGGATAGTGTAGCATCCCAATTGTCTAACAATTGCAATGCTACTAGCCTAGTCTATATAAATGCTACTTTATATATATAATTGTTGCATCATAATTATATCATGCTCATGTCATCATGCCTCCTTGCATTTGAGCATCATATAAAATCCTTTTTGATTTGGTTCTTCTCTCATATGCATTGTAAATTGTATTTGCCTCTTGATATTGTATTTGGGTCTTGATATATTGTTTAAATGCCCAAGTTGAGTTGGGGGCATATCTTTTATTAACTCCACCACCTTTCTTGTCATCAACCATCATTCCACCATTCCACCATATATGAGCATTGCAACTTATTTGGTTTTACCTCTAGCTCGTATGTGTTGGTGTGGATCCATTCTATCTCCACATGCTCTCATATATGCACCATATTGTTTTCACATTATTGGTTTATGAGAGCCACATGGCCACCTTTGCATGCCTTGTGAGTGGAACCCTTTTCCTAGCTCCCATATGGATTATTATGGATTTATGCTCATGATTGGGATATTTTTGGGACTAGTAAGCATCTAGTGGAATATACACACTAGTAATTCTCATTTATAATCAAATGTGACCATTTCCATCTACTCCACTTGGGACTTTCTTTTATATTCTTTTGCTTAGGCCTTACTCCACATTTTTGGAATGCATAAGAATAATGTCATGTAAATAACCTTGTTTTCACAAAATAAGCATGGTATTAATTATTATGCATGGCCCATGCAAGTACCACCTTTTGCTTGTCATTTGGATTTTATTTGATTCTTGAGTGGTTCATCTCTATCTCTATCCCTTCTTTTGGGCTTGATCTATTTGATCTTGCTTAAACCTTATCACCCTCTCTATCCACCCCATCACCACCTTTTCTTCTTTTCTCTCTTTTGGCTATCTTGTTTGAGCTTGTGTTGATCATGCTTGATCTAGTCAAAAGAAACCACTCCATCTATCTCTCTCTCTAAACCTAAACCATACACTCATCTCTCCTCTCTTTACCACCCTCTCTTAACCACACCCCCCTCATCTAACCCTAAACCTACCTCACCCTCTCCTCTTCATCTATGCCGAGCCCTCTCTCCCTGGCCCCACCTGGCCACCCTCTCTCCCTGGCCCCACCTAGCTACCCCCTCCACCCAAGCTAAGCCTAACCCGAGCCATACCATCCTCTACTCCCAACCCTAGCATCTACCCGAGCTCCCCTCTCCCTCTCTTTCTCTCTCTGCCTAAGGGCCCCCCAGCCCGAGCCTCCCCCCACCGAGCCTACCGTCCCCACCTGGAAGCCCCAGCTGCCCCTGCCCTGCCCCTGCCCCCACCCGAGCACGTGAGGAGAAGGAGAGAAAGGTGGCACCGAGGCCACCTTTTCCATCTACCTGCTCCCCACGGCATCCTCCCTCTCCCTCTTATCCTCCCCCCACACGGCTCTCCTCTGGCCTCTTCAGATCTGGCCGAGGCGCCCTGCCCGCTCCCCTCTCTTCTCCATCACCGCCAGCTACCCATCGCCGGCCACCGTCGGCTTCGGCGTCCACCAGCAGTACGAGGAGGCGGGCGTGGTGTTGTGGTCGTCGAGGAAGGACAGGAGATCCCCGGCATCGCCTCTGTACATAGCAGCGAGGAGGGGAAGCCCCAGTCCGCTGAACACCGTCATCGCCCGAGCGAAACCCTTGTTCCTCTGTCCGTCGGCATCACCGTCGTCCTGCTGCTCGCCGACCCGATCCCCCTCCACCGACGCCCCCGCGGTGAGCGCCTGACCCTCCCAGACATCCCTGCGTGCCGATCCGTTGCCTGGTCGTGCCGTGCGTTTCATCGAGCACTCTCTGTGCACCGGCGAGCGCGAGCTTCTGCACGACATCGCGCCGCGCAACCACTTAGCTAGCCTCCGTACGCCCTCCTGACAGCAACCCCCACCTACCGCAGCGGCTCCGCCCTCTGCGCGCGCGCCCAGGTCGCGGGTTCGATTCCCCCTCGCGCCGCATTGCTCTGTCGAGCACCGATCCGTCGATAGAACAGAGAAGAGAAACAGTAGCCGCTGCCACTTTACAAATACCCCCCTGCCTTTTTGACTCCTGCGACCCGCGCTCCTAGAGGTCCCACCTGCCAGCCCCCGTCTCCTTTTTGTAAAAACGCCCCGCTTCTCTTTAGATCTCAACCCGCACTCCCTGGGATCCTCCGCGTGTCACGCCCCGGCTGGCGCGCCCGCATGTGGGTCCGCGAGCACTCCGGCCCCACCTGTCATTCTCAGGGGCTAGAATAGCCCGCGGTGTAAAACGTTTTCTGCGCGCGTGTGCTGCTGAGTCAGCCGCTGGCCCCACTCGTCTGTGACTGTGGCTAGGTTCCGTGCGTGTAACAAAAGACTTTCTGTATATCTGTTTTAATTCAAATCTTTTTCAAATTATTTCAAATTCAAATTTATTTTCTGTTTTTAAATAACTTTTAAAATACAAACCCAATTAATACAAATAATATATGTTTTCAAATCAGAAAAATGTGAGGAATTCAAATCTTTCATCCAAAATATATTTTGAACATTTAAAATTGCAAGTTGATTAAAATTACAATAAAATGCCCTTTCACCTTATTTAATTAATAACTTTTGTTTTATAACTCCAAATTTAACAAATAATATGTCTAAAATGATTAGCTCGACGAGACCTTTCTATTTATGCATTCCATCATCTGTTTTGAAGCATGCATCATATAAATATAAAGTGTACAGCAACTAATATGAGGATAAATTGTGGCCAAAACTAAATAAAATGATTTAATCTTGTACTCCACACCTCACCCATGCCATGCTACCTTATTGCCATGCAAATTGTGCATCATTCATCATGGCATGATTGTTTGCTTGACGCATTTTATTCATATGCTTGTGCACTTTATTTATGTTGGCCCTTGTTTGTTTGGTTCTTCTTCGAATAGACGCTGAGCAGGGGATATATCAAGAGAACCAGGAGCACTACCCAGATCCATCTCTTGCTTCAACTGAGCTGCCAGGCAAGCACTACCACATGCTTGCATACATATAGTACCTATTGCCTCTTTCTTATTCTTGCATCATTGAGTCGCGATTGCATTAAACTGAATCCCAAGTATTGCATAGCCTTTACTTTTAAACCCCACCGAAGCTTGTTCCTCCATCCCATGAGCCGTTACTACAGGAGTTGTTTGAGCCATGCGAGTCGTAGAACAACATGTGTAGGGTATGTGAGTGTCTGATGGATAACGAGGTACCTATACAACTTAATCTGAGTAGTAATGGGATAACTAATGAAAGTGGCACCGGTGAGCCATATCTGTTATTTGGTTTTCAGGCTCACTTGTGTCCCGTAGGACCCCGAGTACTTGATTCCTGTTCCTTGAATATTCGCGCTATCCACATCCGGGAGGCTTATGAACCCCCCTGAGCCAGAGCTTGATTCATTCTTATTTCTTGGGGCCACAAACTAGTTTGAGGTTTTATTTACTATCCTGTACTTATGCCATGCTTTACTGCTTTACTTAAATTGTGCGAGGTACTGCACACTGTACTGTTTAGGAAAGCGGAGTGTTTTCGCGGTATCGACAAGCCCAGTCACATTTTCGGGTTCCCAGTCGTTTACAGCCATTGACGCAAACCTTGAGTCCGTCTCGAAGTCGGCCAACTTCGTCGTGGGTAGCTTAATGGGGTGGCCCCCTGGAATATTTCTGAATCCTGTGATCGCTTTGTCGTGACTGCCTCGTTGGGTTTTGATTTGGTTTTTCCGAGGTTGATCGAGTGTGTGTTGCTATTTGTGCACCCCTGCAGGGTAAAACTTTCTGAAAGCCGTGTCCGTAGTTATGGACGACTTGGAGCACAGTTTCTCGATCATAGACAAGAATAACTAAAGTACCGCTTTTAATTTGACAAAGTAACTGACTAGTAAACATTGCAACACTCATGGAATGGTTAATAAAACTGCCAACGGATGGGGGGGGTTGTTCGTCCGCTTCCTCGTCGGTAAGCGAGGAGGAGGATGGATCTGTGGATATTACCATTATAACTGTTATAACTGTTGTTATTAATTCACGGACATCCGTCTATCTCTAGTTAGGCGGATGGTTAGCGAGTATCTATAGAATTGCTAGGGTTTATCTTTTGCTGCAATTGCGTCACCCCAGGTTGTGTCCCCTTTAGAGGCATAAAGACTTGCTGAGTACCCCTAGGGTCTCACACGATAAATTATTGGTTCAGATGAACAGGTACCCTCGCAAGATGGATACTGGGTGGAAGAGACGGACGATATGGGCAACGATCATTCGGTGTAGAGATTCCGGGAACGGGGATCCGTGAGATCTGTGGGCGGGATGTGCTTATTTATGGGGCATCTTATGCCGATTTGCTTCTTATCCGTACTCGGATTTTGTCTTCTACTTCCGCTTGATACTCTGATGTTTGATGTATGAGGAGATATCCTAAACTATTATATCTATCTAGGATATTTGGATCTTGCCATATGGCGTTGCTATATTTCCTTTCTTTTTAGATGGAATGGCTCTGATGTACTATTGTATGGTGGCTTGCATACATACTCATTTGTGTATGTAGTTGATCCCTTCGCCTGCCGATTACGCCGCCCGTTCTTGTGATGTTTGGAAATGGTTGGGACGGCCGAAAGGTCTACCTGTGAGTGGCATTTGGGCCCCACCGTACTATTTCAACCATTTCTGCTCATCCAGGCTTGTAACTAGGAGCGTAATTCACCGAGGTAGTTACAGATAGTCTGTGAATACCCCGATGTATTTCCAGATGTTTTGCCCGGTATGCCCCCAGATCGGGATATCGAGTTTATCATTGAACTAATCCCTGGAACCGGACCCATAGCCCAGAGACCATATAGTATGAACCCGTCTAAACTAGTGAAGCTGAAGAAGCAATTGGATGCTATGCAGGAGATAGGATTGATCCAACCAAGTGCGTCGCCATGGAGATCACCTGTGTTATTTGTGGACAAGAAGGATGGAGGTAACCGTTTATGTACGGATTATCGGAAGTTGAACGATGTCACCACCAAGAACAAGTACCCGTTGTCAAAGATAGAAGATTTGTTTGACTAGTTGACCGGTGCCAAAGTGTTTTCTAAGATTGATCTTAGAACTGGCTATCATCAACTCAAGATTCGCGCAGAGGATATTCCAAAGACTGCCTTTACCACCAGATATCGAATATATGAGTATACTGTAATGTCTTTTGGATTAACCAATGCCCCCGATTATTTCATGAACCTCATGAATAAGATTTTTATGGACTTCCTGGATAAGTTTGTCGTTGTTTTCATCGATGACATTCTGATCTATTCCAAATCAGAAGAATAACATGAGCTACACCTAAGGACCATCCTTGGAACCCTTAGAAAGAATTAGTTATATGCCAAGTTGAGCAAATGTGAATTCTGGTTACAAGAGGTAGGATTCCTCGGACATATCGTATCATCCGGAGGAATTGCCGTTGACCCTGCAAAGGTGAAGGATGTTGAAGATTGGCAAGCCCCAACCACTCAAACCCAAGTTCGTGCATTTCTCGGATTAGCTGGATACTACCACAAGTTCGTAGAAGGATTCTCGAGTATCGCAAGACCCATGAACCAATTGTTAAAGAAGGATAAGAAGTTTGAATAGACAGAGAAATGTGAAGCGAGTTTTCAAGAACTCAAGAGGAGATTGATTTCAGCCCCAATCTTGATCATGCTGCATATTACGAAGCCATTTTATGTGTATTGTGACGCATCCAAGATTGGTATCGGATGTGTATTAATGCAAGAAGGAAAATTTATATCTTATTTGTCCCGACAACTGAAATAGCAAAAAAAGAATTATCCAACCCATGACCTTGAACTAGCAGCTATAGTTCTAGCCCTGAAGACATGGAGGCATTATCTTATGGGAAACCGTTGGGAGATTTATTCGGATCACAAGAGCCTGAAGTATATTCACTCAAAAGGAGCTCAATATGAGGCAGAGAAGATGGATTGAGCTAATCAAGGATTATGATCTGGACATTCACTATCACCCCGGTAAAGCCAATGTGGTAGCAGATGCTCTTAGCAGATTGCCGTGCCGCTTGAACTCCATGATTTTGAAGGAGCAACCAAGTTTGCAAAAAGAGATGGAAGATTTTAGAATGGAATTTGTAAGTGAAGGATTTTTTGCTAGCATAGAACTTCGACCCACTTTGATCAGTCAGATCAAGGAGGCTCAGAAAGGAAATGCTAGTATCGATGGAATCAAACGTCGTATCGGTACAGGCAAAGTACCCGGATTCACCGAAGACGAAGAAGGAGTTCTGTGGTACAAAGGACGTCTCTGCGTACTAGCAGATTCAGAATTGAAGGAAACTATTTTGAAAGAGGCCCATGATACTCTTTATTCTATCCACCCTAGAGGAACGAAGATGTATCAGGATTTGAAGGAGCAATTTTGGTAGCATAAGATGAAGAGAGAAATCGGAAGCTATATCGCCAAGTGTGATATTTTTCAGAGAGTCAAGGCGGGACATCAAAGACCCGCAGGACTGTTGCAACCACTACAGATTCCAGAATGGAAATGGGATTCAGTTGGAATGGACTTTTTCACCGGATTGCCTACTTCTAGTATAGGAAATAATTCTATTTGGGTCATAGTTGACAGATTTTCCATGGTAGCCCATTTCTTACCATTCAAGACCACCTACCAGAGTTCAGAGCTAGCGGCGTTATACATCGCTAGAATCATCAGTTTGCATGGAGTCCCCAAGAACATTGTATCGGATCGAGGAACTCAGTTTACCTCGAGATTCTGTAAGAAAGTCCAAGAAGGTTTAGGAACCCGACTAGATTTCAGCACCGCGTATCACCCTCAGACCGATGGACAAACAGAGCGAGTAAATCAAATACTCGAAGATATGTTGAGAGCATGTGTGCTGGAGTATGGATCTAAATGGGAAGACTGTTTGCCGTTCGAATACTTTTCTTACAACAACAGTTATCAAGCTAGTTTGCAAATGGCCCCATTTGAATTCATGTATGGAAGGAAGTGTCGTACCCCTTTGAATTGGTCGGAAGTAGGAGAGAGTCAGATTTTCGGACCCGAAATTCTCCGAGAAGCAAAAGAGAAAGTCCACAAGATTCGTGAGCACCTCAAGACCGCGTAGTCAAGACAGAAGAGTTATGCCGACAAGAGACGTCGAGACCTCGCTTTCAATATCGGAGATTTTGTGTATCTCAAAGTGTCGCCTTTGAAGGGAATGCGGCGTTTCCAGCTCAAAGGAAAGTTAGCCCCCAGATATATCAGACCTTTCAAGATTCTGAATCATCGAGTAGAAGTATCGTATCAATTGGAACTGCCAGAGGAGATGTCAGCAGTGCACAATGTGTTCCATGTATTGTTACTTCGCAAATGCCTTGAACTTCCGGAGAAGACTGAAGTTTTCAAGAATATTGATCACCGCACCATAGAGATCAACGATAACCTGACATATCCCGAAGTACCCATCCGTATTTTGGAGGAAGCTTTCAGGACCACCAGAACCCGAAGCATCAAGTTTCTCAAGATTCAGTGGAGTAACCACACTGAAGAAGAAGCTACATGGGAGCGAGAAGATCACATCAAGACGGATTTTCCCGATCTTTTTAAATCCTATTTTTCTTCTTTCTTCTTTTTCAAATCTCGGGACGAGATTTTGGTTAAGGAGGGAAGGTTTGTAACATCCCAAAAATGTTGAACAATGATTACCAAATCCCAATCACCAAAATTAGGGTTAACAAATACTTTTGTTAATTCAAATCTTTATGAATGCATGTGTGTATGCGATGATTGTGTGAATGCATGAATGGACTTGTGTGATTGATCTAAATAGCAAGAAATGGTTTAAAGGTGAAACCAACATCATCTAAAACATTTCCAAGAAGAAAGAAATCAAGAGAAAATAAAAAACAAAACAAATAAAGCAAATGGTCATTTTTGCCAATTTTGCTCACTAGGCAACTTTGAGTCTTTCTAGTCCAAGATGTCAAACAGAAACTTTTCCATTTCTTTTCACCCCTTGCAACAAAGTGAATCCAGTCCCACCTTTCAAACTTGCAGAAACATTTGGCAACTTGATTCAAATCACATTTCAAAATTGAATGTGATTCATATGTGAAGATCACCCCCTTTTTCAAAAACGAACCAAACCAATTCCACTTGACCTTTCCAACTAACCAGAGACTCCCTAGTTTGTAACTAGCACACCCACAAAGTTTGATTCAAAAATTCAAATTTGAATCTCTTGCGGCCATTTCATCAAACACCTTGCTGGCATCAAACAAACAAACCACAAACACTATTGTGAGCAGTGAATTTGGCCTAACTTGTTCCCTCTATAACTCACACTACACTCTCAGTAGATGATCTAGCCCAATTAACAATCTTTAGCACCACTGTGAGCATGCCATAGCCATCAATGGTTACCATGCCGAGCCTAACTTGTCAACCCCATGTCGACAGCGAGCTAGGAGAAGCACCAAGCCTAGCAAGCATGTATGGGACACTCTCCACTGTCCACCGCCACCCCCTGTCCAAGCCTCGAGCACTGCCAGCCCCTGGACCACACATCCCAAGCATGCAAAGCCTCTCTGCGAGCGAGCCGAGAGCGTGCCAGAGCGTCAACCACGACACACGCCCACAGACCACGCGCCGCCCTTGACGCGTGCAAGCAGGATCACCATCAACCCAGCAACACCGCAGACATTCCCGTTCGCCGCTGCGCGGACCGTAGATGTTGTTCGCCATTAAAACCACTGTCGGACCCACACAGAGCACCGAGACGTTCTGACCATTTCGCACCGCCCCACGCCGCGTAGCCATGCCGTTGAACTTCACCAGGGAACATAGCACTGCCCCCTATCGTCACCCATGCCTTTAGCTTGCTATGACGACGACACCGACGAGCTCATCCCGCGCCATTCGGTCCCTTTTAGGCACTAAAAATAGAGGCCACCCCAGCATGAATTCTTCACACCATCTCACTCCCCTCTCTCTCAGAAGCACCCCATCTCACTCCGTGGAGCTAGGCGAGCAGCGCATCGCTAGAATTTGGTCGAAGTCTGCCGCTGCTGGAGGAGAAGGGCGCCGTTGATTGGAGCCGCCCCAGGAGGAGCTGCCGGTACCAGGAGGATCGCTGTTGTTGACTTCGTCGATCTCCCCCATTGCCGACCATCGCCTGAGCCCCAATGATCCTCCCACGACCCCCACTGGCTGTGCTAGGGTTCTGTCTCTCCGACGTTGCTCGACGTGGACGATGAACCGCAGCCGTAGGATTAGAGCTTGATCGTGCGGTCCACATCCCCCCATACCGCTTCGCACCCCTCTGTCTCACTGACGAGTGGGGACAGCCGCTTAACCAGCCCGCGCGCGTGCTGTGCGTAGTGGGCCGGCCCAGTTAACCTCCCGCGCGACCCATGTAGCACCCCGGGTAAATCCACTACTAGAAAATCGTTGTTGTTTTTTATTATGTGCATCATCATGGCATCAGCATGCATCTGTTTGCCTAAAACTATTTTCTAAAAGCCTATTTTATTTTCTGGATGTTCTCCTCTTTGTTCAAAGCCAAACCCTAGATCTGTCTGGATCTTTTATTTATCTAAAAACCTTTTATAAATATTTTGTTTAAAATAAATAAAAATAATAAATAATAAATATATACTGTATATCTGTATTCTTGACTCATTGAGTCGCTGTTGTATATATCCGTTCTGTGGGTTCCATCGTGGACTATTGTGTAATGATATTACTTCGTTTTCGACCCGCGCGAAAGTGCCTGGTGGGCACCTTTGAATCGTTTCTATGCGGGTTTGGCGGGATTCGCTAAAACTTGCATAGGGACGATTCTGAGGGTGTTACAGAGTGGTATCAGAGCTCAGCAGTTACGATACCCACTGGTCCAGTCTGTAGGATAACCTAGCTAACGGCCGATGTAGAGCGTCAAAACTATTTTGGAAAATCTGTTGGATAGATCTGATTAGGTCTGCTTTTACTCCTTACCCCTCTGCTATTCTCCTCTTATCTCTTCGTGTTTTGAATCTGCCATCTTATCTTTTCTCCGAGTCCAGGAATTCTCGTGGATGGGTTTCTGTCGTACCTTTAGGGTTTCTCTTCCATCTTTTCGTAACGGTGCTTCTACATCTGGTCTTCATGCTATCTGAGGAATCTTCCTCTGCTGTATCTTTCAGTGGATCAAAAATCCACTAAATTTTTCTTTGTATCATCCGGTGTTTTCCAACGCGACGACATCTTCTACATCAGGTCCGATGAATATCCTGCATCACTCCTTTGTTTTCCAAACGTGTTTTTCAAGATCTGCATTCTGAATTCCGAGAGTTTGTTGCATAATCCGTATGATTCATGTACAGAGTAATGCTTTGAGTGCGGGATGGAGTCGCGACCATACCACTACTCTTATCATTCGCTTTTGTACATTAAATGGTTGGGTCAATGCAATTTACTCCTTCCGCTGAAGTTAGAGGTGGCCCTATATTTTGAGACCTCTACCTTCGTCCTTTGTTTATCCGGAGCGTTCTCTCGACGATCATGGACAACGAACCCTTGCTGGTGGTGTCGCCCGATTTCAAGGCTGAGAAATAATCCTTGTTAGTGGTGTCGCGAAGATCTACATTAAGCAAGAAGATTCAGACCGCCGGCCTTCCTCCCCGTACCATGAGGCGGATCTCGAGGGCGAGATCCATTGTTAGTGGTGTCGAATTGTAGCACCCCGGGTAAATCCACTACTAGAAAATCGTTGTTGTTTTTTATTATGTGCATCATCATGGCATCAGCATGCATCTGTTTGCCTAAAACTATTTTCTAAAAGCCTATTTTATTTTCTGGATGTTCTCCTCTTTGTTCAAAGCCAAACCCCAGATCTGTCTGGATCTTTTATTTGTCTAAAAACCTTTTATAAATATTTTGTTTAAAATAAATAAAAATAATAAATAATAAATATATTTTGTTGGGGGAGGCAGTCCAGCCCGCCAGGCCCAACGGCCCGGCTAGCCAGACCACCTACAACCCCAAACCCTAGCTAATCCTAGCCCCACATCAACCAGAAAACCCTAACCCTAGCACCCCACCTAACCAAACCCTCCAACTCACTCCAGCCGCCGCCACCCTCCCTGTACACACGCACACAACACCATGCGACACCGACCCATGCCACCACCACACAGTGCATGCAACGCACCCACCCCGACCCCGCTCCTGGCCACCTCGACGCGCTCCCGTACGCTCCTCCCATCCCGCATCGGGATCCCCCTTGTTCTGCCCTGGCCCACCCCAGCGCGAGACGCACGCGCCTCGTGACCCCCTTCCTCCTATCGATCCCCAACCCACACCCGACGCCACCTCCCTCGTCCCCGACCTCCTCTCGCGCCTCCCCTCGTGGCCTCGGCCTCAACCTCCTCATCTGCGGCCAAGATCGCTAGGCCATGGCCTCCCCGTCAACCTCCAGCCACACTTCCTCGCCTTCGGATCGCACCGCCGTCTCCGGCTAGTGCCCGCGCCCGCGTCTTCGAGCTCCGACCAGCGTCCCTCTCCGCCTTCCTCCCTGCACGACTCCTCTCCCTACCGGGACATCCTCTGGTCATCTCCATAGTCGCCGGGACACCCTCCTTCCATCGAGGCATCTTGCCCGTCGCTCAGTGCCCCCCGTTCCCCTTCGCGGCCGGCCATCTGGCCGCCCTCGCCTACCCCGAGCCGTGAGCCGCCACTGCGGGCGCCGCTCTGCAGCCCGGTCTCGCCCAGGCGTCTCAGGCGCTGCCGCCGTTGGTCCCTCCTTGCTGTCCTCGACCGCCGCGCGTCCTCCCCCACCGCAGGTCGCGTCCACCGTGGCTACCGTCCCCAGCGCGCCATGACGCCCTGCGAGCTCCGGCCGGCCCTGCCGCTCGCTGCCTTGGCCACCTCCTCCTCGACCCGGAGCTGCCACGTTGTCCATAGGCCTCCCATCGGTGGTGCTGCATCGCCGGATCCCCGTGCGCCGTGCCCTCCTGCAAGGACCCCAAGTTCTTGACACCTGTTCTGAGATCGAGCGCGCTAACCACAGGTGGGGTGTGTGGGCACCCCCATCGATTAGTACCTGATTTCAAAGTACTGTACCGGGGGCCAGAAAGTAGTTTGGGGCTTTATTACTATCCTGTACTTATGCCATGCTTTACTGTTTTATTTACGATTGCACGTGGAGCGCCTGTACTGTTTTGGATCGCGGCACGATTACGCGGTATCGACAAGCCCAGTCACACTTTCGGGTTCCCAGTCGTTTACAGCCGTTCTCGCAAACCCTGGGTCCGTCTCGGAGACCGGCCGACTTCGTTACGGGTAGCTTAGTGGGGTGGCCCCCCCATGTGCTTGCTTTGGGTCTGGGAAACGTCGTGTCCGAAACCCCGTCGACATACCGTTGGGTGTATGTTTTGTGATCTTTTACCTACCTGATCTGACAACAAGGGTGTAGGTGCGTGTGGAAACTTTGGTGCACCCCTGCAGGGTTAAATCTTTTCAAGAAGCCGTGTCCGCGGTTATGGACGACTTGGAGCACAGTTCTCGATCATAGACAACTATAACTAAAGTTTACTGTTATAATTTGACTTGTATCCGATATGGCTAGTAATCAGCTTCACTACAACGGAATGGCTAAATAAAAGTACCAATAACTGCTGGGTTTGGGATATCTCATGCTAATTGTATCTGACTAGTAAGTGTTGCAACTACAACGGAATGGTTAACTAAAAGGGCCCACTGCTTATTATATCAGGATGACTATCTATACCTGTCTAGTAATTGCTGCAACGATAACTGAATAAATAAAACTGCCCACTGTGTGAGTTCCTCGGTTGACTTCCTCGTTTGGTCTCGAGGGGGAAATACCAGGATGGGTATGTTTAGTGGTAGTATCAGGTTAGTTCTGAATAGATCTTTCTTATCCCTCTCTGATAGCCAACAGTTATATCGAGTCTCTATAGGTTGTTTAGTGCATGTTGCGCTGCCGCTTCAGTCCACCATACCTATGTAGGCGAGGACCGCCGAATTCTAGTCTCGCCGTGTACTGGCCTCAGTACTGACCGCTCTCTTTATCCTTTGCCCTTTGCCGGCACCCCTTTTGTTTTTAGCAGGTTTTGAGATCGACGTTGTTAGCAGGGTTACCCTTCCGGCTTGGCCTGGGCAGGGTTATGGACGCCATTGGTTATTCTTCAGGGCTCTTAGCTCAATTTGCATCTTGTCCGTACTCGGACGCTGAATCGTTTTCAAGGTGATTTGGATCTTTGTACTGTATATCTGTATTCTTGACTCATTGAGTTGCTGTTGTATATATCCGTTCTGTGGGTTCCATCGTGGACTATTGTGTAATGATATTACTTCGTTTTCCACCCGCACGAAAGTGCCTGGTGGGCACCTTTGAATCGTTTCTATGCGGGTTTGGCGGGATTCGCTAAAACTTGCATAGGGCCAATTCTGAGGGTGTTACAACCCATTAATTCAAATTTAGATTTATTCTTTTAGTTTCAAACTCAGTTTTGTACCTAGATTGAAAAATCAACCCAGTTCGATTCACTGAACCAAAATGCATGAAACCAATTTTGTTAGAAAGGTACTGGAGTGCTTAATCCAAGCTTGTTATATTCAAACCATTTATATTTGTAGATCACCCATGGTAAAAATAACAAGGCAGAAGCTTTTCTGCATTCAAACATTTTTCAAAATTCAACCATGAAAGATTTTGAGTTGATTCCAACTCTCAAAAATCAGATTTAACCATACCTTTCAGAATGTATAAAAATATATAGGTTTACTTGCAGAAATAATGATAAAGTAATAAAAGAATGCCTCATAGGCATTTCTAGTCACTTTATTTAATTAAAATAAAAAGGTTAAACCTTATTAAATTGTGACACCACTTTAAATCACATTCCCATGTACTAAAATGTGTGGTGATGACAGGTGTCAACATGATCCCATGTTTTAGTTGGAGAATATTAAATCTTAAGTAGTTTTTCAATGAGTAGAAATTACTTTTCTAAAATAAAGAAAATAAAACTATTTGCCTTAATGGTTGTAATGCTTGTGATGATCCTATATCATCTAGTGAAAACCTTGGTGTGATAAATAGAAATAGTTAAGTATTTTTTGGTGATTGTGTACCTCGTATTTATTTATAGACGCTAGTACCGACCAAGGATACGAGTAGGAAGGAGTATACTATGAGGAAGAAGCCGAGGAGAACTTAAACCACTGCTCTGCACAAGGCAAGCTTATACTAATATCTTACCAAGCTATTGACGTTGCAAGTTAACCCTTGCATGACAACTATGCAAACTAGATGCCTTAAGCATATGTGATTATACTCCCTTGAGGATACCAAATCCCAGTTTTATTTATAAGCTTAGTATTTATTTCTTTATCAAATCTCTCTCTTAGAGTTTACTTGGTGACTGGTAGATATTTAGAAGGATATCCAAAGGTAGCATAAAGAGCATAAAACTTGACCTAAGTTAGATAAATCTTGATGTCATCCTGAGGCAGGAGATTGAACTTAGCTATTTCACACTTGTTTACCACCCCTCATTAGTGTTTACCCCCACTTGTAGATGCTAGTGCTAAGCATAAAACTTGATCAACTTTAGATGGGAATACTTGGTGAAAATGGTGATGAAAACCTTAGAATGATGAGTCATTCTACTGAAATGTTTTGACATGTGTTCTTGAACACCAGATGATTTTGATGATGAAAATGTTAAGGCATGAGCCTTAGCCCTTTATAAAACTGATGGTTGTCTGGATGCGATACCATTCCAATTTTACCGTACAACCATAATACCCAAAATTTGGGTAGGGCTTGACTGGAAATTTATATACCTTAGTATGGTTCCCTTGCGGCCAAGGTTTGAGATGAGGCTACCTTGTGAAGATTGTCCACCTGTGCAGTTCCCAAGATGACAGTTGGTCATGGTTGGAAGGCCAAAATCACAGGAGAGGTGCCTATACTATGGTGTGTAATTGAAAGTTTAGGATTAATTATCCACATACTGAGTATGGTGAATTCAGGATTGTTCCTGACGGATGTATCGAATGTTGTGGTGAAAGTGTACCACCTCTGTAGAGTGTCAAACTATTTGAATAGTCGCGTCCGCAGTTATGGACAGTTGGAGTGGCCATACTATTCCGTCGTCAGATGTTTTCAAAATGACTTATGAAATAATTTGTGACTTGGCTTGACCACAACAGGGTTGTGACATGAAATTCAAGTTCCCACTTAGGTGTTATAAAACTATCAACTAGCCCTCTTTGCTTCTGAACTCAGTAGAGATAAATCTGGATTTTTTCAAAACAACCCTAGAGCTTAGTATATCCTACTCAAAACCACTTCACTTGTTAGTATTAGTTTGCGAGTACTTAAAGAGTACTCATGGCTTTGTCCCTGGTTATTCCCGTGACCAGACTATGAAGAGGACTACCAAGAGGACGGACATCAGGAAGGTTATGAAAACTAGGATCATCTCCCATCGTCATCATTGCCTGTGACCATGAAGATGGAGCCTCGCCTTTGCTACCGTTATTATTACGTTATTCTGCTGCTTGAATTGTATTAAGACTGGATCATGAGATCCGTATTTGTTGTAAGACCTTATATATGGTTTGTAATGGATGATATACTGTGATATCCAATCTGTTATGTCTCGCAAAAATGGTAATCCTGGGATTGCAATGTATGACATAACAGGTATCTGGGATTAAAAATTTGGGTGTTGACACAGGATAGCCCCAAAAAAATATGTCAATTTTTTTTATCATGCTCTGGAAGCACGCAGGTGCCAATTTTTTGGCGGTAGTTCCAGACTCTTTTTTTGCTCTCCTCCTGGACTTGCGACCGCACTTTAGCTCAACACGGACTTAGAATTCTGCACGGAGAGGAAAGGCAAGAAAAGAAAAAGAAAAATAACTAGAACAATTACTCAACTCGGACTCGTGACGCGGTAGGAAAAGTGGTCGGATCCGTGTCGTGGTAGTAAGGCGGTGACAGATTCGGAGTCGGGTTTATGGGGTCAGGGTGTATGGCGGCTAGGGTTTTATGTGGAATAGTATATGGCGGTATCTATGGTGGCAGAATATGGTGGCGCTGGCTAGGGTTTATGTGGTAGGTGTATATGGCGGTGATCTGCAAATGTGGCGGCGGTGACTAATGTGAACAGAACTCGAAACTCTAAGGGACGAGATACTAAGACCAGCAACTCGACGTGACGATGCAGATACAAGTTCAACAATGCAAAAACTGAAAAGATAATGCAAGGCGAAGAATGGTGATGGGATGGATCTAAATCTAACTGTGTTTTTGGCCTTTTCGTGGGTTATAGGTAAAAACAGATCTAATCTACGCAACCAATAAATCTCACCGAGCAACCTAAAATATGATACCACTTGATAGGGACAAAGATGTCTGATCTTTCGATGAGACGGTGATAGTCGATTTGGTGGAGTTCGGGCTTGACGATCCGACTACACGTGCGAGCAGGAGCGTCAATGCAATCGCTAGGCCAATCTCCTAAAGGTTATCGATCCTGTGGAAACACGATCAGCCTGACCAGCGAGGGTCTTAATTCTACCTGAAATTGCGAGCAAGTGAGAACTAATATTGCAATCAAGATATTGCGGATTAAGATGAAAGCTTTATTGAAAAGTTGGGATCCTGTATAGGTGCAAAGTATAAGAGGCCTCTGCGGCGCTCGAGCCTTGGCGAAGTTGCTATGATGGCTAACTTTATGTCTAAACAAAATCCGAGTCTAAAGTGACGGCTATGGGGAGTATTTAAGGAGAAAAAGGTCGGGTTTCGGCCAGCCATAGAGGTGGTAGACGAATCCAACCCTAGAAGTTCTTTTCTCATCAAATACGGACTCTAAAAAGTGGCTATTTAAAATCCTGCGAAAATTACATGGGCCTGGCCAAAATAAAGGTGCCGCAACACCATATTAAGTTATGGACGAATTTGTGAACTATTAATCTTGAATATTTCGTCCAAACCTTCAATCTTCATTATGGTGGCTTCAAAGTTCTGAAATCTCCACTCGTGGTATCCTCTTCAATCCTCACATGCTTGCTGCCATCTCTATGCATGATCATGCTCCAATGCTTGTCCTTCTCGTACTTGCTAGGTCCATCTTTCCTAAGAGTAACAAACATATCTGATTTAGGCAGCATCATATTCTCATGTATATGAGGAATAGTTCCAAGAAACGAAAGTACCTGATAGTTAAGTTGCTTGGAACGAGCTCGAGTGATAGGTCCTTGTATGCATGTAGCTATAGGTACAACGGTTGCACCAATAGATGGAATGTCCTCATCAACAAGCCTGCCGGACTCAGGCGAGAGAGAGACGACAGCGTCAACATCACCATGCTTCTCAAAGTCAAGCACCTAACCCATGATCAAGCCCATGCCCTCACACTCAGAGGTAGTCGACACAACAAGCTGCGACGATGGGCCATGGGGAGAGAAACAGCCATAGAGATGTTCATCCTCAACCACAGATGACTTCTACCTAGAGGAGTCAAACACAGTCGAATTCGACGCTTTGACGAGACCCAGACCATCAGAAGGGCATGCCTCTATCGGCTCCAAAGAATGACCACCATGCTCCAACAATAAGTTGAGAGCCGCCCACCTCTTCATGAAGGGGGAGAGACGCCTCCTCGATGCAAACGACTACCAACTGAAGGAGCTCTATGCGCATCAAGGGACCTGGGACTGAAAGAGAGATTCCAAAGTGCCATTTACCTTGAAGTGCTCGTAATACCTAGGAGAGGGTCTTGGCGGCACCGTCGCAAACAACGACAAGTGGCCCACGACCTCAACCCAACTCGGGGATGGTGAGGGACGACGAGGCTGAGCAGTGGGAGAGCGGATCCGCTGGCAGGGAGCACGAGCGACTGGAGAACGAGCACGAGTGACCACCTCGTCTCCAAGAGCAGCAGGGTGAGCGCGACAGAAACGCTCTGGATGACGAGGACGACGACAACAGATGCATCTGAAGGGCTCATGGAAAGTGTTGACCTGGTGGTCACACTCGAGGCACCAAAAACATCTCCCATGAGGCCAACGCTTGAAGACGAGACTATGCTCGAGGCCTTCCTTTTGAAGCAATGACAATGGCTCACGGTCGGGGCGGCCGTCTCAACCCACTTGTACCCATCCTTCTTATCGACATCAGCAGAAACTGCAATGTAGGTCTTCTTCACCGAATTTCCCTTGACTTCGTCTTTAACAGTAGCATTGCAGAACTTGGCAACCGACGGCGTCTGAGGGGCCAACTCCTCATCATCATTGTCCTTGCTATTCTCAATAGAAGAAGCCCACAAAGAGGGACACATCACGACGAAGGGGGCTGGCGGGGTCGACGCCGAAACAAGCGACGGTGTTTGGGACGTCAACTCCTCCTCTTCATCTTCCTTGTCGCTGGCAGCAACATGTACCCACAAACTCTGATACGACGCAGCAAAGGCAGATGGTAGAGTCGAAGCAGCTGGCACGGGGCTGGATGAGGGTGCAGACAACAGGGACTCCATCAACTACACGTTCCCTCTATCAATTGATTATCCATGAACTGGATAATCAATTCGGTGACTGTGAACTGATCAATCTGGTAACTCTGTAGTGTTAATTTATCAGCTAAATAAACAACAACCCGACAACTTTGACTTGACGCTAAAGAAGTTCTTTGCTTGGGACACAGAGCAGCAGTCTTTTTTAGAAGAGTGAATTCCACCTTTTACTCTTTATTTATGCATATGAGACACTAATTACCCCATTTAGTAGAAGTTATACCCGAATGTCCTATTTAAGAAAATTCGAGCATGATTTTGCCATGTTTTAGCATTCAGCACGTGTTTTTAGATAAAGCCAACATGTTAGAACGATGTGCCGCAACAAAATATATCAAGATCGGAGGACGTTGTTGTCGATCATATCAACCCTTATCTGCACCAAATGCTGTATTCTTTGTTGCCATCTCGATAATTTCGAGGTTTAATCGTCACCTCACACCTTGCCCAATATATAAGCATCAGAAAATGATGGTTTAAAGTTTACGAACATGGTAATTTAGATGAATTTTCACTACATAGGGTAATTAGTGTCATAAATGCACTCTTTTTAGAATCACCAGAGTTTCAGACATGGAAGTACAGAGTTGGAGGAACAGATCGAAAGGGACTTGCTGTGTACTACTGCAACATGAGCCCCACCATGCTGACAAAGCAAGCGACCGGTACGCAGATCCCCAGAGGCACCCAACTTTGTGCAAGCCTAGGGGCATCTGAAATTACAACTGAATATATTACGCAGACAGTGCAGTATCCTATGCTACTTTGCTTGCAACTTCGGCTGACCAGGAGATCTTAAAAAAATTCAACAGATACTATCATTGTACAGAAAAATGAGGCCTGCCTCTACATATTCCAAGAGAACACCATTGAAGTTCTTTATTCTGTAATAACATGATTGACGTGTGCTGTCCAGTTAAAATGAACATCTGCTATCTAGAGGGGGCATGCTTAGTTTAGCAGACAAGTTCTCTGTGTTTTTGCAGTCAGAATGAAGCATGGCGTCCCCCTCAACCAAAAGCACTTGTGAAACACCCCATGATGAAGAAGTTGACTATTCCAATTCAGACAGTTATAAGGTTTAGGGTCATCAAGTGTTTCTTTTTCTAAATATGACATATGAACATGGTACATTGTATTTGCCAAATTTACAAGTTAATTTGAGTTATACAGCTTTACAATATACTACGTAATAAATTTACACCTCAAGTGCAATACTAAGCAAAAAAATATAGCGGAGTTCAAATAAGCATCATACACCCTCGACAAAGAAAATGAATAATCACCTACAAATCGGATAATACTAGTTGCGCGTTCTCATTGAATGCTTGTGCTCCATTGGCAACCTTGATGAAGACATCCTCCAAGGTGGTGTCAGCGAGGCCCCAAGCCTGTATGCTAAAACGGGATTTTGCATTCTCAACTTCATGGAACACATCGGCTATCTTCACCTCCTGCTTTGGCAGCTCGAATTTCTGTGTTCCAGATATGTGATATATCCTGTTTGCACTTGGCGACAAACGGCGAACGAGCTGTTCAACCTCCTGTTCATGTTCCGAAGATGTTGTCATTGTGAACACGTAGGTTCCTCCATATCTTCCTTTCAGCTGCAGAACATTGCAGCGGAAATTATTGTAAGTGTTGAGTAAAGTAGGAAAAGCTACACAAAATGTAGTTATGTGCTTCATTGAGGTAAATAGGTAAGTTACTTCTTTTGGATTTCCAATGCATTGGAAACCACCACCAACAAATATACCGAGTCTATCACATAGTACCTCTGCCTCTTCCATTGAATGTGCTGTCAAAAAACATACACAATGAGTCAAAATGTAAATCGAAGCAACAAAGATATCATTAGGAAAGTTAAATACTTGTAAGGATAATGGCGCGGTTCTTCTTTGCTTCCTTCACAACACTCCACAGGTTATTTCTTGATGCTGGATCTAGTCCAGTGCTTGCTGGCTCATCCATGAAAACAACCTAAAATATATATACGCAATTTTTAGATGGAGGTTCCGTTATATGTTGTGCAGCTGAGAACATAACAGAAATAAAGACCATTACTTTGGGGTCCCCAATTAAGGAGATCGCAACACTAAGCCTCCGTTTCATGCCCCCACTATACTTCCCCACTTGCTTATTGCCAACACCACCAAGGAATAGGTTAACACTCTTCAGAGAGTCGTCAGTTGCCTGACAGCACAATATATGTTTACACTTCAGATATTGATGCATTCATGCATGTTATAAGCTGAACTGTTACTTCATGGCAGAAACATGAACATACAGCACCGAGTTTCATAATACTCCGTTTGTCCCGAATTAATTGTCGCAGATTTTTCTACATATGCATGTATCTAGACGCATTTTAGTGTATAGATACATGCGAATCTAGACAAATCTGTGACATCTAATTTGGGACAGAGGGAGTAGTAAACATTGGTCCACACATAGAGAAATTACAGAACTGTACCTTTAGTAACGCAGCACCTTTAAGATTCTTCAGTCTCCCATAAAACAACAGATGCTCTCTTCCCGTCAATGTCTCCAAAAGTAAGCTATATTTTAAAAAGCATTAGCATTTGTGCCATGAAGTGGCCCTGGAGAAGCATACAAAATACTCCTTTCGATTCGTTTTGGATAAAGGCCTCACTCGTGTTGTGGGCAAACACCCATAGTTGTGTAGATATCATTCATATCGGTCCGTATATCCATTCCATGTACATAAGCAGTGCCAGATGTAGGTGGAATGAACCCAATCATCTGGGGAGGAAAAATGGAAAATATATCAGTAACGACTGAATATATGGGCTACCTTTGTCAAAAAAATGAAGGTACTATGTCTTGTCACTGTACCATACTGATGAAGGATGTTTTCCCAGCTCCATTTGGGCCGAGCATACCAAAACATTGGCCTTTTGGGAGGGCAAGAGATTTTTTTTGGCGAAAACGCAAAAGCCTTGCGTTTCGATTCATTGATAGGAAAAGAAGTTTGTACAAATATATACAAGGCTCAGAAGGGCCAACAACCCATACAACACAACCCACTAGACCTATGGAACCACAGGGATCAAGGCGTGGAGGCCAATCGCACCGGCAGTTCCCCAGGAGCGTGCGTCGGTTTGAATGGTGGTGAGAAGGCGACCCATGTCGGGCGACACATGATCGAACACGACCGCATTGCGATGCTTCCAGATCCACCACGCCGTCAACATGATCAGTGAAGATGTCCCCTTGCGCATGGCGCGGGGGTAGATAGCACAGCGTGTTGCCACCAGTCCACGAAGTCGTCTTCTCCATCCGGGGGCAGGGTCCCCTTGCTCCATTTTGGGAGGGCAAGAGATAACCCACGAGCTGCAAGCTTGTCAGGGTTTCCATCTTTTCCATGGTAAACCTTCTTTATGTTATCACATATAATAGCATGGTTTGCATTGGGCTGTAGCAGTAGCTGCTGAACTACCTCTCTCTGAGCATAATAAAATATGAATTATCAATAAAATGCATATATAGCAGATCCTCCTATACAAATTAATAGGTATCTTTGAGAAATGTGCAAGAGATTAACCTACTTCTTGTGTTGCGTCGAGGTTCTCCATTTCAAGTATTACTTTAGATCCTATTCGCCCAAAGCTATGCCTCCGGAATGATACAGCTCGTTTTTTAAAGCATTTCAAGAAGGTTAACAATCTTTTTCGGAGTCCACCACTCAATGATGAGACTTGATCCAAATAAAATGCCAATGGGAGAAGTATTGCCCATTCAGCAATCATGATAATCAATACAGTACCATTCCATTCACCGGGTCACTCATATTAGTCCACTTCATACCGCTGGTTTCAGTTGCAGTTCCAGAGGATGCATATTGACCAAACTCGTATAACCCTCGGTAAAGTGAAAATTCAGGGACGATCTCCATGACTACAATCCAACACTCTTTGTATGGAAAAACAAGCTTGTCATGCTTATGATGTAAAGAGAGTTTTAATGCATAAATAAGAAAGAAACTTACTTGGGAAACCATTATCCTCAACAAAAAAACGCAGAAGAAACTCCCCTAGTAAACCAGAACCAAATACATAGATGTAACCAACCACTGCAGCAGCATAATTTCATATTAGTTAGTCGTAAAATATTATAAGCACTGCTTTTTTACTTTACATATTAAACTTTTTTAGCATGAACCTGTGGCTATTTTGACAGAAGAAAAGAAGGACGCAGTAAAAAAAGCGAGTGAAATCTGCAGATTTATGTAGATGAAGTAGAAAACAATCTGAATGCTGTAGTCATTTGTTGTAAAGAAACGCAGACCTGTGAAGGATAAACCATTTTAAGGAGAGTAGATTAACGATAAAAACATGCACCTTATTCATGATATTTCAAAATAATTACCTATCAACGATCCAAAAACGATGAATACAATAATATAGACAGCTGATAGAGCAAAGAAGTACGAATAAGTTATCATCCAGTAAGGTCCATCCTTCAAACCATGCATCTTCATCATAATTTTTAGCTTCTGTTGCTTCTCATACACAAGATATGTTAGTATAACCTGCAAAAATATTGTACCAACTCATCATTTTATCCATTTTCGTAAAATTATTTACGAAAGTTGTGCCTCATACTCACTGGAAAGAGTAGTTCAATGATCCATGTCAAGAAAAGTGCACCAAGAAGAGAAGACAGGTCGAATTTTAATCTTGTTCCAACTTTGGGCATATCTTTAACAAATTCAAGCAGCATTTCCACTCCACTTCCTCTGAGAAATTTGATGTATGCATTTGATGCCTATATGAAAGATAGTGCACCTTGTAATAATAGTTGAATACAAATGAAAATCACTTAACATGAAGTTGGGCAGTAGTTCAAAGCACATACCATGTTAACCAAGCGGGGCACTCGTAATAATCCAATTTCAGTATATGCAGTATCATTGTTATAGGTGGAGTTGTACCAAATACTAATGTCAAGATTATTCTTATTTGTGTTCAAGAAGTCGTAACCTGTGAAGAAAAACATTTTATACAGAGCATAAAAATAATCAATGCTAACACTTCAGTGAACTAGATTAGTAGGTACCTGCAGAAAATTCATTCGACTTGTCTACTCCACCTGCCCTTTGTTGTCTATAACCCTTAAATAGTTCGTCGCTGATAACGGATGCACTTTCACGCCATAACGACAAACCTTGATTGCAGTCTATATCTGGAGGTTTTAAAAGAGCATTGGAAATTGAATTATTAGCAGGCCAGGAATAGAAAAGCATATGAAAAAAACTTCCTCCTATAGCATGTTCTCGAAAAAATACACCTTCTGATATCCAAATATGGAAGTGTCAAAGATTTCAGTAATAAAAGGAAAGTTACTTGCTAACATGTCTTAACTTAGATCCTGGTATTTCAAAGCAATAGTTTAAATTTCAGACGCCTGCCTGCCCAGCTATATCAGCTTAGAGCACTTCATGATATTTGAGGAGACCTGGTCAGCTGGTCTGTTCCTTCTTTTATAAATGTAAGCAGATGCATAGAACAGTCAAACAAGAAAGCTAAATTTAAATATAAAAAAAACGATCTAATATTACCACTTTACCAGGTCCACTGTTATAATGGCGGTGAAATGCTACTGTCTGTTCAATTAAAGCATGAGTAGTAATCATTTTTTTGTTGAGATCATGAAGTAGTAATGTTCATGGTTGTCTACTTGCTTCATATTAATTAACTCCTCATTCAGAATACATGTCTTTCCTTGTCTCGAGTGAAAAATGAGGATGTCAACAGAGGAGAATGGATACGGAGCAGTGCAAAATTGGTTTTCAGTGGTTTCCAAGAGGAGATGAGTAAGAGAGAGCCACCACTCGCGCCTCAGCCGCTCCAGGTTGGGGCGGCCACCTCCGCCCCGGGCAAGCCCGGCCCCGCCGCCGCGTCCTCCACGGCGCTGGCCAGCTCCTCCCTGCTTGGCGCTGGGCCTTGCCCGCTCTTCGGGTCCATCACCCCCGAGCTCCTCCGTCGGTTCGCAGGGGCTTCTCCTGGTCGTCGCTCGGGGCCTGTGCCTTGGCAGCCGCCGGCTACGCCATCAAGCGGGCCTGCGGCGCTGCTGCAGGCTGCGTCGCATTCAAGGCCTGCTGCGGGGCGGCCTGACGAGCTGGAGCGCGCGTGCCCTGAAGCCCTGCCGCCCCCGCCGCCGCTTAAGCTTGGAGATCGGCCTCAATCTTTTGCCTCGCTGTCTGCGCTGCCTTTCCCCTGCCGTGTCGAGGTCAGTCCTGAGGTTCCCCGGCTGCGGTCGATTATTGTTGCCCCGACGGGATCTAGCGGGGAGTTACGCCAGCGCGCGGCCCCAAATCAGGGGGATGAATGGCAAGAAGTGCGCCCCAAATTTTGGTGGCGCAAGTTTAATCCTTCCTCTTCGGGCGAGCCTCGATCTGGTCGGCGGCAGGGGAATTCAAGGCCCGGATTCGCTCCTCCTTCAAGCCGTTTCAATGGCATCTGCTTCCGTTGCCTGTCTCCCCTTCATAAGGTGCGTGACTGCAGAAGGGAGACTCATTGCCTCCTCTGTCGGCGACCTGGCCATCTCGCCCGCAGTTGCCCAGCTCGAGCTCGTCCCCGCCCCGCGGCTGGCCCCCCTCCCCTCACTCAGCTTCTTCCGCCTTCAGCACCTCCGCCGCCGTCGCAGTTGTCCGACGCCCTGCAGGCAAACGCCGCAGCAAGTTCGGAGTTGCTGCCCAGGGGCCGCCCCGCAATGAGCTCGTCGCCGGGGCATCCTTCCAACCGCCCTGATGAGGTGCACAGCCTCTCCATTAGTTCGCCCGCGATGGAGAGGGTCGCCTCGGAGATGCGGCGCTCCCACCTGGGAATCATGGTATCTGATCCTAGACTCAACATCAGCACCCGCTCCGTCGCCAAGGTGCTCCAGGGTAGGCTCGATTTCGCTTGGGATGACATCCATGTCTCTGCTTCCTACCCCAACGACTTCCTCGTCAAGTTCGCGCACCCGTGGCAGCGGGACATGGCCCTGGAGGTGGGCTCCCTGTCGCTGAAGCACGGCACCATGGCACTCACGACATGGAGTCCGACCGCTCGCGGGAGGCCACACACGTGGCGCTTCTACTGCCGGGTCGCCATCGAGAACCTGCCCCTCAACGCGTGGGATGACATGCCCACGATCCAAGCGGTCCTCGGCGGCGCGTGCGAGCTGGACACGATCGAGCGACGCTCGGTGCTTCGAGACAACACTGCCGCCCTCTTCGCCTGGGTGTGGTGCCTCGACCCCGACCTCATCCCGCGTTGCACGTCCCACTCCATCCTCGACAGGCCGGCGACGCGACGTGAGGCCTTGCCAGAGGGGACGCCGGCGGAAGATGGGAGAGATGGCCCCCTCTTCAGGATCTTCATCCATCTGGATAGGGTGATCGACTACACCCCTCTCTCTGAGAATCAGAGGCGCCGCGGGCTCCTGTGGCCGCAGGACCTTCGCCGCATCTGGGAGTTCGGCGTCAAGGACGGGGAAGCCGGGGGGCGCCGCCGCCCCGCTCGTGATCGATTGGGTCCCTCCAACCACCGTGACGGTGACCGTGATGACCGCCGTGATGACCGTGACCGTGACCGCGAACGGGAGGGGCGTCGCGGTGATCGCAGGAACGGCGAGCGGCGTGGCGATGCCGGGGACAATGCCGAAGGCAGGTACCGCTCTGACTCAGGCCGCAACCAGCAGCGGCATGATCGATATGAGCGCCGCGCAAGCCGTTCCCCTGGTCGGCGTCATCGGGGGGATGCATCGCGGCACCGGTCTAGAAGTCCAAGACTGGAGCGTGATGGATCCTGTCTGCGAACTGCTGAGCCAGTTTTTCTGATGCAAACGCATCTGCCTGAGGTTGCAGCGACGAACCAGCCGGCAAGATCACGCAACTACAGAAGCCGGTCATGTACTCCAACAGGTTCCCAGGCCATGGGCGCAACGCCCTCACCGCCTCCTGACCAAGACCTCCAGCTTCTTGCCGAGAGCCCGCTGCAGTCTTCTCCGCCGCTGCAGCTCCAGCAGTATGCTGATCTTTCCGGTGAAGTGCAGTACAGACTCTGCTCCCCTAGCCTGGACGACCTCGGACTGACCGCAGCTGACACGCCAGCGCCTCCCTCTCCACCACTTCCCTGGGCGGATATACAGTCCGGCTTCGCTGATTGCTGGTCGGCAAACATGATGCCGACCATGGGCGATGATGGGCAGCTCGACACCTCCCCCCCTCATCTGCGTTCCCCCTTGCACAAGTCTGCGGAGCTGGCTGATGTTGATCAATGGAGGGGCTGCTTCGAGGAACAGTCTGCTGAGTACGTTCCAAGCCATGAGTCCTTGAGCGATTGGAATGGCGTCTGGATGCTTGACCCAGCGCCGGGGCCGTATCTAGGTGGCCACGAAGTCTGCTTCGGGCCGGGCGCCCAAGAGTCACATCAAAGTCATTGTGTCCCTGAGAAAATGTTGTTTGAGGTTCACAACTCCATTGAACAAGGCAGGCCTACCTCACCGGGCTGGCAGCTGCAGGACATCTTCGCGACGCCGACGGTGCCAACTGCGACGGCAGCAACTTCTTCCTCTGCGTCCTCCTCAGGCGAGATGGATGGTGTGGCTCTGGCAGAGATCACCCTCAAATCTAATGCACTCCGTGCACTCCGGGACGCCAATCTCTGCCCTCAGGATGGAGTGGAAGAGGTGGCTGACAGATTAGGCCTCATGCACGTTGACCCCAAGACATCTCTCATGAGCAGATTCTTGGGGATGCTCTCGCCATCCATTCTTGGGTTCCCTACCAATGCCAAGCAAAAGAGGAAGAAGAATGGTCCAAGGAAACTCTTTTGCGGGGACACGGCAGTTCGAAGAAGCGCACGCCCAGCAACTAGAAGCTCCTCCCTCTTGACTTTGCGTCGTGTTCAAGCCAGTGCTTGCAAGCAGCTGGGACTAATCCAACATGAAGATGAGTTCTCGGATGTTGTGCTCGATCAGTACTTGCGCATGTTTCAGGAACCGCTGTCCGACAGAAGCCTCCAGGGCCTTGCGGTACTTGCGGACGTTGCCAACAAGCCCAAGTTTGTCCTGCCTGAAGAGGACATGCATGACCTGCTGCTTGAGGCGCATCCTGCGGCCTAGGTCTCAGTGCGCCAAATGTGTCGATCTGTATCAATGGATAGTGCATCCTCAGTTTTAGTTGTCTCATGGAGCTGTGGCCATGCCTTTACCGGTAGCTGGCAGGGCGACGCCCACATGAAGTTTGTCTGTAGCTGCTTCTGTTATTTTTTCATGCTTCATCTAGCTTTGATGGGAAGAAGACTTGCCCTTACCTGTCGTCGGCAAGCCAAGAATCCCCCCCAGTCTCGCCTAGTGCCACTCTGGCTGTACTCTCAATTATGTTCAAGAAAATGTCGATTAGCTAGTAATGTCGCAACGCCTTAAAATTCTGAGCTGGAATGTGAGAGGCCAAAATGACAAGGCTCGACGAGCGGTTGTCCGGGACCTCGCCATTAGTACTGGATGTTCCATACTTTGCATTCAAGAATCCAAAGTAGGGCCTCTCTCAGATGCCGATAGAGTTGAGATTGCGGGGCACACGCTGCCCGGCCATGCAGAGCTTCCTGCGACAGGCACTAGGGGGGGTGTCCTGCTTTTCTGGAAGGATGACCTGCAAGCTACCAACATCGCCATTGGCCTATTCTCCATCACTGCCTCGTTCTGGGACCAGAACGCTAGCCAGGCCTGGACCTTAACCACTGTCTACGGACCGTCCGATGATGAGCGAAAACAAAGCTTCCTAAATGAAATCATTAATACTCAAACGAGCATCAATGGTCCTTGGATGATCATTGGAGATTTTAATCTGATCTTGCATGCTCATGACAAAAATAAGCCACGAGTAAATAGGAGATGGATGTCCAAGTTCAAAGCTGCGCTTGACTTGAGCTCACTAAAGGAAATTAAACTGGTAGGGCGTCGTTTCACTTGGAGCAATGAACAAGACGATCCTACCCTCGTGCGCCTTGATCGTGCCTTCTGCAACTCTGAGTGGGAGGACCTTTTCCCGGCCGCAAAACTTCTGCCCCAGGCATCATCCATGTCTGACCATTGCCCTTTGTTCTTGGTGCAAGACCTGGTATTCCGTTCAAATCCTCGGTTCAGATTCGAAAGTTTCTGGCCCCTACTGCAAGGATACCGAGAGGTTGTCGAGCAGTCTTGGAACGAGGCTTGTCTCCTAACGAACCCCTTTGCGATCCTTGACTACAAATTGCGAAGATTAGCAAAGCACTTGTCCTCTTGGGCAAAAAATTATGTGGGAGATATCAAGAAGCAGATGTTGGTGGGCCAGGAGATCGTTCTTAGACTTGACACGGCACAAGAAAGAAGGCGGCTCACTGAGGGTGAGCGAGAGCTGAGGACAAGTCTTAAGGCTCGCTCTCTCGGTCTCTCAGTGATCAACAAGATTAAAGCTAGACAACGTGCAAGGATCAATTGGCTCAAGCTTGGTGACGCAAACACAAAATTTTTCCACAGTCGTGCGGCTCACCGCAAGCTCAAGAACAGGATTCATATACTTGAGTCCGACTCAGGAACCACAACAGCTCCCAACGAGATTGAACAGGTGGTGAACAACCACCTCACTTCTGTGGTAGGCTCGTCCATCAACTGTAACAAGCGTTTCAACTGGGCGGAACTGAACCTCACCTCTCCCGACTTGTCAGATCTTGATGCCCCCTTCACAATAGAGGAAATCAAGCATGCTGTTTTTGCAACGGCCTCGGACAAGGCCCCTGGTCCAGATGGGTTTTCAGGCGGTTTCTTCAAAATTTCTTGGGAAGTGATTAAAGAAGACCTGTTGAGAGCAATGCGTCAGTTCCACGATATCAATGAGCCATCCTTTAAAAACCTGAACACAGCTTTCTACTCTCTGTTGCCAAAGCACGACCAGCCCACCCAGATAACTCACTACAGGCCCATCAGTCTAATTCATGCTTTCGCTAAACTAGTCTCCAAGATTCTGGCGCTCAGGTTGCAACCAAAGCTGGATGCCCTAATCTCGCCTTGCCAAAGCGCATTCATTGCTGGGAGAAACATCCAGGACAACTTCCTCTATGTCCAAAGCCTGGCAAAACAATTCCACAAAACCAAAACCCCTATGCTTCTGCTAAAGCTTGACATAGCCAAGGCCTTCGACACAGTGTCTTGGACTTACATCCTTGATATGCTGCAGGCTCGCGGATTCCCAGTTAGATTCCGTGACTGGATTGCAATGCTCTTCCGATCAGCAACCTCCAAACCCTTAATCAATGGGGTTCCTGGACGAACAATCATGCACCGTCGGGGCCTCAGGCAAGGAGACTCCCTCTCCCCATTCCTCTTTGACCTTGCCATGGAGCCGCTTCACTGCCTCCTTGAGCTAGCCACGGAATCTGGGATCCTAAGCGCGCTAAAAGGAAAGTACAGCACATTCAGAGCTTCTCTCTACGCCGACGATGTGGCTCTTTTCATCAACCCCCTAGAGAGTGATATCTCTGGCATTTGCAGCATTTTAAAAGACTTCGGCCAAGCGACCGGTTTGATAACAAACCTGACCAAAAGCTCGGTCACTCCGATTAGATGTCATGGCCTGCCAATTGAGGATATGATGCAAAGAATGGGCGTACAAATTGTTCAATTTCCATTGACCTATCTGGGGTTACCTCTATCTATAAAGAAGCTTAAAAAAGGTGACTGGCAGCTACTGCTGGACAAGGTTGATAGGTATCTCGCCACATGGAAAGCAAGGCTGATGAGCAAGGCCGGGCGGTTAGCAGTGCTGAACTCCGTTCTAACAGCTTTGGCAGTATATCTTATGACAATCAACGAGATGCCAGCCTGGGCCCGAAAAGAATTTGACAGACGACGGCGTGCGTGGCTCTGGGCTGGGGAAGCGTCCTGCAAAGGTGGGAAATGTAGAGTGAGCTGGAAACAGGTTTGCAGACCAAAAAGCCTAGGTGGCCTTGGGGTGCACTGCATTGTCTCCTTTGGCAGAGCCCTAAGACTCCGATGGCTCTGGCAGCAGTGGAAAAGTCCGCAAAAGCCATGGGTTCATATGCCAATTCCATGCAATAAAACTGATCGTCAGCTATTCTCCGCGGCTACACGAATCACTATCGGAAACGGTCAAACAGCATGTTTCTGGACCGACAGATGGCTTGGAGGTCAAGCGCCATGTGAGATAGCCCCGGATATTTATAAAATCTCGGCTAGGAAAAACCGGTGTGTACAGGACGCCCTAGCCAACGGGAAATGGTTGCAGGATTTGCGCTTCCGTTGGACTGACGACCACCTCGTACAACTAATTGGCCTAGCCGAGTTGTTAGACGAAGTGCAACTTTCCAGTGTTCCAGATAGCATATCTTGGTGTATCGGCAAGGACGACTTCTACACGGCAAAATCTGCATACCAACTTCAATTCCTTGGGTCCACAAGGACTGAGTTCAAACAGCTTATTTGGAACGGATGGGCGCCGGCTAGGTGCAAGTTCTTCATCTGGACATTAATGATTGGTCGAGTCCTGACAGCTGACAAACTTCTGTTGCGGCAATGGGAGAACGACTATTTTTGCCCTCTATGTCAAAGGAATCTCGAAACAGCCAGTCATCTATTCACTGAATGCATCTACAGTATAAAAATTTGGACGGCATGTGCTGAACTTCTACAGCTTAATCTCCTACAACCAATTACTTGGGCCAACAAGGAACTTACCATTCGACAATGGTTTTCTCAGTTAATTTGCAAGAAACCCAAGGCAATAAAACAGAGGGCCTTCACGTCAGCACAACTCATATGTTGGGAGCTATGGAAAGAACGTAATAGACGAATTTTCCAAAAGGAAGAACTATCGATCACCGGACTCATGAACAAGATCATGGAAGAAGCCTCCCTTTGGAAATTAGCCGGCGCCCCGGTCTCTCTTGTAGATCAGTCCGGAGGGGCACCTTTTGACCCAGGCTGAATTTCCCCTGTTACCCACCCTTTTACAGGCAGGCGATCCCCTTCTTTTCGCCTGCCTTAATCTTGTAATATGTCACCCTCTATTGCAATGAATATAGCAGCTCTCCTGCTGTCATTCAAAAAAAAAAAAAAAACAGAGGAGAATGTTACTTACTGAGTTGAAGGGTTAGCGGCCTAGCATCGACTGATATTGTTTGCGATAAATTGGACCGACACTGAGGTTGGACAATATACAAATTATTTCCTGGGGTAAACGCTTGGTCTAAAAGCTGCCTAGACGATGTCGGCATGTCAGAGCCCTGAGAAAAAAAGATCCAGCCAAAAGCTTGAGACGGTTAACAAAGAAAACATCATACAGCAACTCTATGATCTAGGTGCACAATTAGGCCTCTATGGAACTCACAGGAACAATCTTGGAGAGTGCATCTAGGTAGTCGGTGAAGTTCAAAGAGGATAAGAGAGCAGGGAAGAGTTGAGCCAAAAGACCTGCCATTGAAAAGCGTGAGCTTTGAATTATGAAGGAGAAATGAGTATATATACATGTCATATCTACGATTACAGATAACATACTCTCGGCGAGCGAGCGGTTGCTTCCGGTGATGAGGAAAGAGGCGGGGCAAGACCCGTTGTCCGGGCACGTGGGTTCAGGCGAACCATCGAACAGCTGGGACACGGTCCGAGAGCATCTCCACTCACCTATCCAGGGGGCCAATCCGGACGCCGAATTTTGGTTCGGGCCGAAAACTGGTCCAGTCGTGTACCTAAGAACCTGTTTTCGGCTGGATTTGCGTCATTTTTTGTCCGGACTACCCAGGCCGAACCCAGGTTTCCGGATACGCCTGAGGACGCCAGACTCAGCGAAATCGGCGAAAAAAAATCAAAGCGGCGCGTGGACCCGTCGAGTCAGTGACGGAAGCCGAGTCGTCGTCATCCACGAAACCGCGCGGCGACCGTCGGCCACGCGTCGTCGATTTCCGGCGCCACCGTCGCCGCCTCGGCTCCCGCGACGAACCGGCGGTCACTAACTTCCCACCGTTTCCACTTTTCCCGTCCTCGCCGCTACACCCCTCCCGCCATTCTTCCGGCCTATAAAAGACGTACATCTCGCCGTCTCTCTTCACAGCCCCTCACACCACTACAACTCCGGGGAACTTCAGACGCCCGCACCTTTCTTCCTCAACTTCGCCGAGAAGCCATGGCCGGCCGACGCACGCTGTCGCCGTGGGAAGCCCGGCTGCTCCGCGAGACGCGCTATACGGCCCCGCCGGACACGCGTCTCCCCCTAGGCTGGAACCTCAGCGCCGGCGGGATCCCCGTTCCGCCGGTGCCGGACGGGCAGGACCTCACCGGAGAGATCCAGGAGGCTATCACCGCCATGGAAGACCCAGATCTCGCCGGAGAGATCCAGGCCGCTATCGCCGCCATATCTCTCCGGAGATCTTGCCGGAGAGATCCAGGCCGTTAAAATCGATGTACTATGTACCCCTCGTCTACTTTAATAAAATTCCGTCTATATTCGTCCATATTTTGCCGAGTTTAAGTTAATTTAGTCGAACTTGAAAACGTGGTCCGGATACTCGACTAGGCGACTGAGCGTACCCAGGCCGAAAACTAGTTCCGTCCGGTCTAAAAATGATCCGTTTTCGGTCTGGATACGCCCAACGAGTGGAGATGCCATGACGGCCCGGAACTCAGGCTGGGGCACCTGAACCAGGGCCGGCCACCGCGGCGGGCTAGGGATCGGGCAGCTGGCGACCTGGTCCAGCGTGGAGTACTGGATGCCGCACTCGGTCTTCCTGCAGCTGCCGTCCGCGGCCGTGTCCACCCAGACACAGCCGCAGCGGTACTTGGGCTTGTCAATCTCGCGGTCGATGGCGCCCTGCAGCGCGACCAGCAGCACGCAGAGGAGGATCGGGAAGATGGTTATGCACAGGTTCGTCTTCAGGTTCCTCTTCTGCAGCACAGCATAGCACAGCAAACGAGACAGCCAAGTCAAATGTTAATGCGCAACTCGTAGCATCTCCAAGAACGGTATCAGAAGCAGAGGTTCTTGCGGAGGAGGGCATTGGCCTGAGTCGCGAAGCCGGCGGGGCCCCTCGAGCCGGTGGACGAGTCCATGTCCATTGCTGGATATGGTGGAGAAGAGGAAGCCGAACTGCCAAGTCGCAGCTCTTGGTCGTCTCTTCCGAATTTTATAGCCTCCGGCCTCCTTTGTCGGCTCCCGCCAAATCTGCCTCACGCCGTCACTGTGTTGTCCGGCCGCGTGGTGGTGGTTGTCTCTGCGGCGGGTCGGGTGCAATTCAGTGGGATTAGCAGGGTGTAAATGTGATTGCTAGCTTTTGGTTCGATTCTTCCAGCTCCGAAAATCTGGAGCCTGCCACAACTTAGGTGGCCCCACTTGACCCATGCACTGTTTTAGAAAAGGACACCCCTACGCGCGCCGGGGGATTTGATCATTTTCATTTCCGGGTCCCAACCAATCATGTGTCCATTCTTTTCTGGCTTAATCACGTTTTTTGCTATAAAGCACCCGATTTTACTATAAAATGTCTCGTTTTTGCTATGTATAGCAAAAAATGGTTCAACCCTAAAAAAATAGAAAAATAGACTGGACCTCGTCGGAGCTTTCGCCGGAGACCTCGTCGGTGATCGTGTAGCAAAAAAGTTATGCTAATATAGCAAATTCGACCTTACCGGAGACTCGCTGGAGACTTTCGCAAGACCTCGCCGGAGACCTTGTAGAAAAAACTTTGCGCTAGTATAGCAAAATCATAAAAGTGATAGCAAAAAAAAATGCTAATGTAGCAAATCTGACCTTGTCGGAGTCTCGCCGGAGATCTCGTCGGGAGATCTCGCCGGAGACATAGTAACAGAAATTGTACGCTATTGTAGCAGAACCACAAACAATTGGTAGCAACAGAATGCGCTAATGTAGCAAAAATTGATTTCGCCGGAGACTTTTGTCATGAGACATCGCCGAATATCTTATGGCAAAAAAGTTGTGCTAATGTCACAAAATTGAAGAACAAATGTAGTAAAAAAAAATTTAGTGTAGCGAAAACAAACTTCGCCGGATATATCACCGGGACTTGCCGGAATTCATAGCCAAAATTTGTAAAAAAAATAGCAACGTTGTTGATCCAATGTAGCAAAACCGTATGCACTCGGTAGCAACGACATAGCACGTACAACGGAAGAGGCCCCATCGTCCTCGATGGCAGCACCTCGGACACCGGTGCCACGCCAAGTAGAGAAGGGCAGCAAAGGCTGATGCAGCGAGGCCTGCTCCAGTGAATGGTCAGGCTGTGTCCAGAGGCAGCGCACGGCGGCGCACGGCCAGGGCAGAGGCAGCATGGCCAGGGGCGGAGCGGTGCGCGACCGGGGCAGAAGTGGCGCGGGGCGGCGCGCGGCTTCCTCCATGGCTCTAGTCGTGGAGGTGAGAGAGCCATGGCGGCGGGACGGCGTGAGCAAGAGGTGAGTATAGTTCAAGGCAAAAAAAGCTCCACCGCACTCAGACCGGAGGATAAAGGGAGGAAGAAAAGACGTGGTTCTGTGCTTGTGGGGCCCAGGAAAGCGACTCCGTCTGGATGCCTCTTTAATCCTATCCATGACGTGTGACCCGGGGGATGAAAAAACTTTATCCCCCGAGGGAGTAGTATCATTTTCCTTTAGAAAAAGTCTTCTGTACGCATACTCCACGAACTTCGATCCACTTTCTTGCAAACTTCGATCCACTTTCTTGTCAAGTAAGTTCTCCAAACGCATGGAGTCTGGAGCAAGCATTCGTATTTCACGGACTGGCTACGCCTTTACAATAGGACAAAAGCATCTCAAGCCGCCTTCCTACAGCCCCAAAACGGCACATGGGGACTTTGGTATCCAAATCATGCCCGGTCACCTCCTCCCCCATAGCCAAGTTATATTTAGTGTAAAGTTTTTCATCTGACGCCGCGCTGCACCCCAACCCACGAGGGTGAGAGGGGGCGTCGGATCAAGCTAAAAGACGAGTGCGTCAGCTCCGTCAGTGAGACGGAGCAAACTTTGCCTCCGCCCATTTTATTTTTCCTCCTTTTTTCTCCCATACCCCCACATCCCCGCCGCCCTAGTCTTGCCATTTTCTTCCTCCCAGGCCGCCGCGCCTTTTCTGCATGCCCCCATGCCACTGAAGAAGTTCGCTAGCCTTCGTTCGTTGGAAGCGCCGCCAAAGAACCAGAGGTAGCCAAAGAAGCGGTTACCTGGCATGAGAAATGGTGAGTGGGCAAAGGACGTCGCACGCGGGGCGGTGCTCTTGTATGACCGCAAGGTGAGGGAGGCCAAGGCTAAAGTCAAGGCAACAATGGTGTCTTTCGAGAGGCCTGCACTACCTCACCTTGGCCAATACAGCATCGGCCTTTGGGAGCCAAGGGAGCGTCTTGTCGCTGACAATCCTCTCAGCGTCCTCTTCGTTGATGTTCCACGAGGGTCAGGGGCATGCGACATTGTTGTCGAGGTTCTACTCTCCTGAGTATCCCGATGTCGATACACTCGCCTAGTTCAATCCCAACTCTCTCTCTTCTCACCGCTCGATGGAAATGAACGTGTTTCCAATCCTCCCTGTCACGTCGGGTTCAACACCAACCTCAACCTTGCCTATGATGGCTCGACTACGTTGCGCCTCGGATCAGTCTCGTTCGGCCTAGCCACAAGCGCTTAAGGAGTTGGTTCTTCACAACAGTTCATCGTTGGCCACCAGGACGCGTGTAGCCTATTTGGTAGAATAACTCAGGGAGATTCCTTCGTGCATGACCTCATACAAAACGGCTCCAAGGCTGCATCCACCATATTTACAAAAGAGAAATCCTAGGCGCCATCGCAAGAGGATGAGCAAGAGGAGGAGTGGGAAGATGAGGAGGATGAAGTCGAAGAGGCGCCATCGCATGTCGAGAAGAAGTAAGCGGCGAAGCCACGCAAAAAATGCCATGGAAGCCAAGGCCCCAAGTGGAGGTCCAAGGAGGACGAGTGCCTCGCCAAAACCTTGGAAGGTAGTAAGCAACAAAGAATGTATCCTCTCAGCGGTGCGAATAAAAATTTCGACACCTATTGGCTAGGGTGTGATGGAAATATGCCCTAGAGGCAATAATAATATGTATTATTATTCATATTTCTGTTTTATAATTAACTTTATCGTTCTATGCTATAAATGTATTAGTTCCGAATAATGTGTATTTGGAGGAAAACCCTAATACATGTGTGGGATGATAAACACCATACAAAGATATGTCTGGTCATGCCTCTAAAAATAGTATGTATGTCAATGACAGTTTCGGTTTCCTTACAATCGACAAAGTGACAATATGATTGTGGTGTATGTATCTAAAAATAGTATGTATGTCTAGGTATCTGCTTATCTTGCCCGCGTAGCCGTAAGAAAATTTGACTCCTAGAAGGCACTTGAAAAACTGTTTGATCTCATCCTGGCTTAGAGTGAAGCAAGAAGGAGGACAGTAATATTCGTTCTTCTTGAACTTTTTACCCTTCCGACGACCTTGTGTCGTCTCCGACTCATGATCATCGTCATATTCCTGATCATCAGGAGTAGTGCGTCCTCCGTGAAGCTCCTTCCGGATACCTATGAATATCAGGTCGTGCCTTGCTTTCGGACCATCTTTCATCCTATCTGGCATGTTGATTATGGTGGCCACCAGACTCTCGCACATATTTTTCGTGATATGCATGATGTCGAGGCTATGAGGCGTGCGGAGAAACTTCCAGTATGGCAACTCCCAGAAAACATACCTTGTTTTCCATACCTTCATCAGCGGCTTGTCTTGCTGCCTCTTTCGCTTCTTTCCAGGCTTAGGACAATATTTCCAGTTTTTCAGCAACTCTTCCACTTCTTCGCTGCTCCTACGCTCTGGGATTCCTCGGGTCTCGGATTTTCCATCGAACAGGTCTCCACGTTTTCTCCATGGATCATTCTTGCCGAGCCACCTCCGGTGCGCCATGAACACGGTTTTCGAAGATCCTGGATCTTTCTCTAGTTGGAGATAGCTTCTGTTATCCATGCACCTAACGCATGCGCAAAATCCTTGGATAACCTGCCCCGAGATATACCCGCAACCTGGATAGTCTTGCACCGTAGTGACCAACGCGGATCTCATAGTGAAATAATCTTGTGCGACAGCGTCGTAAGTATTGGCTCCAGATTCCCATAACGTGGCTAGCTCCTCTTTCAACAGGCCGAGATACATATTGATGTCGGTACCAGGTTGTTTTGGCCCTTGAATTATCATACTCATTTGTATGTACTTCTTCTTCATGCACAACCATGGAGGGAGGTTGTACATCCATACAAACACGGGCCAAGTGCTATGCGTGCTGCTCTGGCTACCGAACGGATTGAGTCCATCGGTGCTCGCACCAAGCCTGATGTTCCTCGAATCTCCACCGAATTCTAGAATTCGAGGTCCAATGCTTTCCACTAGCTAGCATCTGAAGGTTGCGTCAGCATCTCATCCTTTTCGGGGTCATCTTCATCTCCTGGCTTCTTCCTTTACGCATGCCATCGCATGAGCTTCGCTTCCTTAGGGTCCGCGAAATAGCGCTGGAGACGAGGAGTGATAGGAAAGTACCATACCACTTTTCGAGGTGCTTTCTTCCCTTTCTTGTACCGAACTCACGCCGCACACCGGACATGTGGTTTTCTCCGCGTCCTCGCCCCGATAAATGATGCAATCATTGATGCATACATGATATCTAACGTGCGGTAGATCGAGAGGACAGACGATTTTCTTAGCTTCCTGGATACTAGTTGGACATGTGTTCCCCTCCGGGAGACGATCGTGCCATAATGCCATCATATCGTCGAAGCTTGCGTCGCTCAATTTGTGTTTTGCCTTCATCTCCATAGCCTTGAGTGTTACATTCAACCGGGTATCATCGGGCATGAATCCTTCATATAATGGAGTAACCGCGTCTTTCTTAAGTTGCGCAAGCTTGGCTTTCTCTCTAGCGGCAGCCCTGGCGTTACTCGTCTGCTTGAGAAGCAGCTCTTGCACATAAGGGTCCCGCACCCAGCCCTACGTTGTTCCATCGTCGTCTGCTCGTCCGGCATCTAGATCATCATCATCCCGGTCTGCTTCCACACCTTCACCATCTCCAGGAGACTCTTCATCATCTCGCCCGTTCTCGCCGTCATGATCATCATCATGTTGCCCACCTTCACCGTCTCCATCATCTTCGTCATCGCTTATCCAACGAGTGTATCCATCCATGAAACCATGGCAGAGTAGGTGCGCCTGCAGATTCCTGGAATCTGGGTCGATCGCCCAGTTGAGTTTGCATCTTCTGCACGGACATCTTATCTCCGTCTTGTTATTTTGTATCATGTTGGTCGTCGCACATTTCAAAAATCTAGCCACAATGTCTTCGCTCATTATGAGCACCATTTTTGCCTGCACTGTGTACACGTTATAATTAGAAGTCTATTAAAACCACATAATCAATCATGCATGCAATGGTCGATAGAAAATTTTGGCATGACCTGTCCTAAAATTAGGACCTTTGCGAAATGCCAAAGTCTTTCTAAAATGGAAATGAATCCACATTTTGGCAAAACAAATGGCAACTTGTTCACACACAAACACAAGAGAGAGAGACCGATCCATACACACATGAACATATCATTATCCTCTCCATACACACATGCATGAGCATCATCGATACTCTCCATATACACACACATGATCATCGATCCTCTCCATACACATATCATGAGCATCGATCATCTACATACATATGAGCATATCATCCATATACACATGAACACATCCTTACATGGAAAACTTACCAAGATGAGAGACCGATCGCGAGATGATGGATAGGAGAGGTGCGCGCGATACTGGAGAAGGATATGAGAGACCGGAGAGCTTCCTCTATTACGTATGTAACATTCAAGGCAAGTTCTACATGCTAAAAATGGTGAATGAGTAGAGAAATTGAGGTAGGAAGGAGAAGGATCCCGACTAGATCTAAGGAGGAAGAAGAAGGGGAAAGTGAAGTGTGGGGTGGTGGATGATCACACATGTGCACAAAGTGGAGCTGCCAAAAAAAGGGTCGACACATCCGTGGTGCACGTGGCCCCAGTGCGCCACAGGGAATAATAACAACCGTGGCGCACATGCCAGAGTGCGCCACGGATGTGTCTGCCCGTTTACAGAGCAGAGGGGCATGCGCTTAGGCGTAGCGCACCCCCTCCATGTGCGCCATGGTTAACACTAACAAGCATAGCGCACCTACCCTATGTGCGCTATGGGTATCTGGCATGCGACCAGCAGGGCCCTGGCCCACACATATTTGTGGCGCACTATGACCATGTGCACCACGGTTGTTCTAGTTACTAGTAGGGCACTTCCCACAGGTGAGCCACGCCTGTTTTAGCCGTGGGGCACTTCAACCATGTGATCCATGGATGTGCTGATTACCTATAGCCATTTTCCTAGTAGTGAGTAGGCAGCGACGATGTGGTTTCTTCCAACTGAATGGATCGGAATCAGAGCTGCTAGAGAAAGTGGTGAGGGTTTCTGCGTGTGGGCAGAAAGAGGAAAAGCGATGCCTAGTGCCGTATTTTGGTCCCCCTACTGAATATATGCCACACCTACAGGCCTAGAAACGAAAAGCCGTATTTTATTTTGCGGGCTTTAGCCTTTTTATAGTACTCCGTTCGATCCACCTGAATATATGCCGCATGGACATACCAATTTATTAACAATTAATATGGATCGGAGAGAGTATGTTTTTTTGAAACGCGGCAAAAAGCTTTGCCTATTATATTGATAAAGGAGAAGCAAACATGGATGGCCTAGGACGAAAAGGAAACACCCATGGAGGGGAAAAGGAGAAAATTGAAATCTAAGATATAAACTCCTGTAGATGTTTGGCACCCGCTAGAATCCAATTTTTGCTCTCGTCCTTTATCTTCTAAATGAGAATCGCTGGCGTAGCAAACTTGTTGTTGAAGACTCGATTGTTCCTTTCTTTCCAGATCTCCCATGTAATTACCGTGACTGCTGATTTCAGGCCCTGAGTACATGCTGACGGCATCTATGTGGCAGCTTCCCAGTATTGAAGAACAGTGGAACGGTCTTCCCCAATTCTCTGAAGAAGTGAAGGGCATCCAAGCCAGGAGCCGGCAGCCTCCCAGATCCTTCTGGAGTAGCGGCATTCGAAAAGAATGTGTCTGGCAGTCTCAGCCTGGCACCTGCACAGTGGGCAAGCCGGTTGATGAGGCCAACCCCTCTTAGCGAGACGTTCTGAGGTCCAAAGCCTATTCTGCACTGCAAGCCAGGCGAAAAAATAGCACTTAGGAGGCGCCCAAGTCTTCCAAATGAGCCAATCAAAGGAGCACGGAATGGCACCCAGGAATTGAGCTTTGTAAGCAGTGTCTGTAGTGTATGATCCGGAGGTCGTGAGGGTGCAAATGATGCTGTCTTTGATGCCAGGCAGAAGAACAATGCCCTGCAGCATTCCCTAGAGAGTGACATATTGAGCGAGGTGCTGCATAGTGAAAGGATTCACACAAATATCAGCGATCCACCGAGAGTTCTGTAGGGCACTGTGCACCTTGCACTTCTTCCTTTTTGATGCCGCGTAGACTAAGGGTGCCAAGGACCGAGGGGAGGATCCGTTGAGCCAGGAGGAGTTCCAAAAGGAAGCCTTTTTCCCATCCCCAACGCAGACTTTTGTTGCGGCATTGAAAAAATCTCTATCAGTGTCATCATTTGGGGTTTCCATGCCAACCCAGTGCTTGTCCGGTGATGTCCACTCAAGCCAGAGCCACCTTAGTCTGAGTGCCCTGGCAAATTTCTCCAGGTCGAGGATGCCCAATCCTCCCAGCTTCTTAGGGCGGAAAACTTTGGCCCAACAAACTTTGCACTTTCCACCACTAAGAGAGGCATTTCATGCCCAAAGCATTCCCCTATGAATCCTGTCCAAAGCCATAATTGTTGCCTTATCCGCCTTGATAGCTGATAGTAGAAATATCAGAAGGGCCGTAAGAACAGACTTGACCAGAGTCGCGCAACCCGCAACATTGAGGAATCTAGCTTTCCAAGGGTTAAGCCGAGAGATGGCCTTGTCGAAGTAAGGTTGAAGATCAATACGGCGCAACCTCCCAAGGACGAGGGGAAGACCCAGGTACATAATTGGGAATTGTGTCAAGGTTGCCAGGAAGTCCTGTAGAATGGAGTTAAGGTCGATGTCCTCACATCGAATGGGCACCACGGAGCTTTTGTCCACATTAGTCACTAACCCTGTGACCTCCCCGAAGTCCTTCAAGACCAGATCCAGGTTTGAGATGTCTTGCGCCATAGGCGCCAAGAAGATTACAGCGTCATCAGCGTAAAGCGAGATTCTTGATTTCATAAAATCCCCGGGAAGCTCGTGTAGAAGGCCGGCCTCGGTTGCCAACTCCAAAATTTTCTGCAGAGGATCGATTGCTAAGTCGAACAAGAGTGGCGAGAGAGAGTCTCCCTGTCTCAGCCCTCGACCACGGGAAATCTCTTTGCCTGGATGGCCATTAAGCAGAACACGAGAGGTGGCAATAGAGAAGATCAGGGCGGCCCACGCCCTCCACCTAGGGGGGAACTCCTTTCTCTGCATGAGGTCCAGCATGTAGTCCCAACGCACAAAGTCAAAGGATTTAGCGATATCAAGCTTGATTAGCAAGGCAGGTGTGCGCTTCTTGTGTAGACGACGGGCTGCATTTCTGACATACATGGAGTTGTCATGGATGCTACGGGTTTTGATGAAGGCGCTTTGACTGCTAGAAATAATGTCATCCATCTTCGATCGAAGACGCAGGGCCATCGCCTTGGCAATGATTTTGGGGACCATATGAATGAGGCCGATTAGCCTGAAGTCAGAAACACAATCTGCCCCATCCTTCTTTGGGAGCAAAACAATGTTGGCGGAGTTAATAACGTGGAAGTTGTTGCTGACTGTCAATTCAGAAAATCCGTTGATGACTTCCATGAGGTCTTCCTTGATAATATCCCAGCAAGAGCGGAAAAAGGCCCTAGTGAAACCATCCGGCCCAGGCGCTTTGTCCAGAGGTGTACCATTGATTGCCGATTTAATCTCCCCCTCAGAAAAAGGTATGCCCAGATCATTCAAATCTTCAATGACAGGATCAATGACCTCCCAGTTGAAATCAACAGCACGCGGCTGCGGCCGACCTAGAATGGTAGAGAAATGTTCATGAATGGTATGCTCTTTCTCAGCATGGGAAGTGACCCAACCACCATTGCGCCTCAGCCTTTGGATATCATTTTTTCGACGACGGGAGTTGACACGAAGGTGGAAGAATTTGGTGTTTGCATCACCCTCCCGTAGATAGGAGATTCTCGAAGCTTGCCGCTTACACGAACACTCAAGGACCGCTAACACCATAACCCGTCACTTCAGAGCCGAGCGAAGAGTTTTCTCCTCCTCAGAGAGCCTTCTCGATTCCTGCGCTAAGTCGACCTGTAGGATGACATCCAGGGCCATGACTAGCTGCTGCTTATGGTTCGAAAACAAGCCCTTGCTCCAAGCACGAAGCCTCCTAGCCGTGATCTTGAGCTTATGATTTAAGACGTGCACAGGCTGCGTGTGGGTAGAGTGCTCATTCCAGGCAGTTTGAACAACGTCCATGAAGCCCGACATCTTTGTCCAGAAATTCTTAAAGCGGAAAGTGTCGGGCTTACGCGGCCCTCTCTGATTTGAGAGCAAAATCGGGCAGTGATCTGAAAGGGAAGAAGACAGGGCCTGAAGCGTGTGGTGTTCAAAGGTCAACTCCCAATTCGCATTGCAGTTATCGGAGAGAGTATCTAAAATGGCTATTTTTTATCTCTATGATGCGGCATATGAACCTAAAAATTATGATGACCGTTGATATGCGGTATCTGCTATATTGAAACACTGAAATGATATTTTTTGGTAGTGTACACGCGCATCATGCACGATCAACCTAACCAGAACATGCATCTTCTTCCGGTGTCCAACGAGATCCGTTCAAAGCTAGCTATAGCGCGTCTGCATCTCCATATGCACAAATCGAGCTTGATCTTGTTTGCTCAGAGCGTATCACCCTGCAGAGCTGACGAATCTTCTGAAGACACTCGCACATGCGACCGTCGACGCATCTCGTTGTTAAAATATTATAGGCACCTGGCGCGTTCTGAAGTCAACTCGACACTAGGCTAAGAAACTCCCAAGAAATTGAGCAACAGAACCAAGAATTCTTCGCCTCCAAGCAACTAGTCCTCTGCGAATTGGTTAGCTACCACACCACATGAACATATCAGTCATCATCAGCACGTTGTACTATATAATCCGCCTAATTTAAGGATCGGGAAGAAAGATCAAACAACTCAAGTCAAAGTACATTTGGAAAACAGAAAAAAAATAACACTAGTCAAATCGGTAGCCATGAATGGAAATTTCACAAGGCGCCCGTCCACACGACGACGTCTATACCCATCCGCGCAGCATATTCATCAGGAACAGGAAGCAACATTTCTTTAAGCAACCATATATTTCATTAATTGAAAATCAAGTTACACCAAGTAACACATGTGGTCACTAAAACATAAATTGGGATAAAATAATTATACTGAGAACTTTACAGATAAAATTTTAAAACATCGACAAATACAAAGCAATCCCTATAATTTTTTGCAACCACCAAAGCCAGTGGCCGCCGCCCAACTCTAGCGTCGTCGAGACGCACGCTAGAAGAGACAACGAGCTTTCCAACATTGCAAGATCCAAAATAGTATCATCATCAATGAGGCTTTGTGCGATGAACAAACATGTTGCACGTTGCACGTTGCAAGGCACATATTGATGTGGCACGTCAACCTGGGATGCCCCGTGTTGTCTTGAGCCAACATCCGCCACCTCCAATCGACCAGAGAAGAACGACATATCTACCACCTCCGAACCAACATTCGTGCTCCAGAGAAATCATCTCGCCCCGACCACCAGCGTCGTTCATGATAACAACGGTCGTCGGCTGACACACTGAGAAACTGATCTCTCTAAATCTAAAGAACACCGAGAAGACTATGCTGACGATCTGAAAGAACAACCAATACATGTTGTCATCAACTCCGAGACGCCGCCTTAAAAGTCACCATCGGTGTAGGCAAATTTATTTGCCCATACATCACTCCCGCCACCTCAAAGACGCACAACAGCATATAAACCCTAACCCTATCTAGACCAATAGGGAGGAATGAGGTCCTGCCGAGCAGCGAGCAGAGGGACAGGGACCCGGCCATGGCCTGTGTAGATCGGGAGGGAAGTTTGCGCCGCCGGCTCAGGAGATACGCGTACCTCTTCGGAAGTTGGACTAGTAGGAAGCAACATTTTTTTGTACAGTATGAGTACGTTCATTAGTTGGGATCTCATTTGTAAAGTGTGGGGGAGGGGGGGCTCATATGCAAAGTTACCCAGTTTCGCTCTCCGTGTATGACGGCTCGCGCGGATTCTCACAGCTGAGCTCCCTCCCGTCGCGCTCACGGCAGCAGGATAACCGTTACAGGTGGAAAGCAGTTGTGTTGCATGTACTCAAAGGCTGTCATTGTTTCTACTAGTAGTACTAAAAAAGAAGCTGATCATGCACGTCTCTGCTCCCTCGCATAGTGGCATATGCTCTGCTTGACGATCCATTCCGTCGTTCCAATTGACACTGGTTGGCTCGATACGAATTAAGCACACCGTTATCGAGTCGTATAGCTAACTCATCCCCAGCTAGCCTCACGAATCAAATACTCCATCCACTTTAAAATATGATGTTTTAGATTTTGTAAAAGAAATAAATCTAAACTATTTTTAGTGTCTAGATTAAAAATAAACCTACACACTAAATGGGTCTAGATACACTTTTTTTATAATGCTAAAACATTTTATATTTTAAAACAGAGGGGTACTTCTCTAAGTGCAGATATTTGGGTCCCGATCTACATGGACCCCCTTTTTTTGAATAGTTCAAAAATATCGGTTTGAAGTTACAAAAAAATTCGACCAAAAATTCTGAGTGTATTTTTGGCTGTACAAAAATGTCAAAATCTGACATCTAGAGTTGGGAACAGTGCCAAATTTCAAAACACCAAAATCTGTTAGATTTTCTATTTTGATGAGCCCGGAATACAAACTATTTTAAGTGAGACTCAGTGTATTAGATAGAGTACATTATTATCTAGGTAAAGAAAAATTCCGAATTTTTTGATACTTTGAAATCAAGTTTTTAAAAAGTAAAAAATAAAGGGCACCACGTAGCCCATGACCAATCGACTTTTTGATCATGCATCCTCTTTGATCCTTTTGTCCCCCATAAAAACTATAAATGGTGCTCCCACTTGTCCGCCCTTTTGGTATTGGTTTATAAGTGAGACTAACTTAACTGGTTGGAAAGTGAATGTACAAACCCAACATCTGGGATTAAATCCTCATGAATACGAATTTGGTTTCTATTTATACTTGAGGACCATGATATCCTGGTACTCATGTAATTTATCTTTATGATCATTAGATAAATTGTGGTTTGCAATTTAAATAGAAACTAAATTCTTTGCACTCATGCAATCCCCAAAACCCAACATCATATTTATGCTTGATGCTTAACTGATGAGTCTATTTTTAAAGAATTTTTTATCTTATGTTTTTGCATAAGTAGAGTTAGGATTTTGGTATTTTACTGCGCTCGCGCGTACCTTTTCCCCTTGTTTCAGCACTGATTTATTAAGTATTTTTTTGTAAATATATCAATTGAGACTATCATGTTATGTAATATGTAAGTGATAAATGTCATTTAAATGATTTTCCACACACCTGGGAAAAGATAGGATGTGAGGAGAAGTTCCATAAGGTTAACTACCTGCTATAAGGGCGAAGCCCGCTTGTACGTTTTGCCTGTACCACTTTCCAGGATATCTGCACCGTCAAATACTCTCACCACACGAAAACGGATCTAAGATCCGACATTCAAGGACACCTCTAGCCACGAAAAACCATGCCGGGAAGGGATATGGAGGATGAACTTGGAGAAGGGAAAATCCTTGCTGCTACAAGGATCATCAGCGAACATCACATAATCTCCTTCAACATCAACCGTTGCATCTCCATCAACATCATGATTCCCCTCTATTATTCATTAGATCTTGTTGTAATTCCAATACAATTGTGGTTTGCACTTGATTTTAACTTTGCACTTTCAATCCGTCCATATGAATATGATGATGTTGATAATTCCCTCAATGTGTGAGTAGTTCGCTTTGTTCTCGGGGAGATGGAAAAACCCTAGCATTATAATGAAGGGATTTCTATTTTCATGCCCTTGGTTCCTTAGTTGTACTCACTTTTCCCCAGCCACTTAACTTTTCCTTAATTTTGCCCGTCTCCTTGTCCGAAACTCTCGCATGGTCTGAAACTCGTTGTCCTCAGCCTTGCCGTTACATGATGACAAGCAGGGCCGCATTCAGTCGGGTCCCGTAGTGGACCCTCACTGTTACATGCTGACAATTGGGGCTACGGTCTGTCAGGTCCCGTAGTGGATCCTTGCGGTTACATGCTGACAAGTGGGGCGGCGTTAAGTTGGTTCCCGTAGTGGGCACCTCTCTCCACTTATCCAGATCAGCATGAGACCCACAGATTATCCACGTGAGCGTCAGACCCACAGCTTATCCATGTGAGCCAGCCTAGCGCCCACGCCCGTGCCATTGCCTCCCCTTTATTCTTCTTCTTTGGCGACGACGGCCCTTTGTCGAGATTCACTTTGGACTCCCGTTCATCCTGGGCGCAGTATGGTGCCATCCTGTTGACCTGTATGAAGGATGACAATGGCAACCGTGCATAGAGAAGGTTAGATCTCGCACCAAAATGTTCTGATTAGACGGGGGCGCTTGCTGTGTAGAATGTCATCGGCGAGCCGTTTCGATGATTTAATTGGTTTATCGAGTTAATGTGTCGGCTTCAATCAAGTAAAAGAGTGTTTATAAATAAAAATAGGGAGATGGATGTATAAGAAATAAGAAAATCACACAACTCTTGAACACTTTCAAATTAAAAAAATTATACAACTCTTAATATAAAAGAGTGTTTATAATTGACACAACTCTTGAATACTTTCAAATTAAAAAAATTATAGAACTCTTAATGTACAAGAGTATATAATTGGCAGAACTCTTGAACACTTTTAAATTAAAAAAATTATACAACTCTCAATGTAAAATAGTTTTTATTATTGACACAACTCTTGAACACTTTCAAATTAATGAAATTATACAACTCTTAATGTAAAAGAGTGTTTATAATTGACATAACTCTTGAACACTTTCAAATAAAAAAATTCTACAACTCTTAATGTAAAAGAGTGTTTATAATTGACACAATTCTTGCACACTTTAAAATTGAAAAATTTATAAAACTCTTAATGTAAAAGAGTGTTTATAATTGACACAACTCTTGAACACTTTCAAAATACAATTTGGACATGATAATGTTTTACTAAGAAAATCTTGAGGGTTTACCATTTTTAGAGAGTGAAAAGTGATCCATAAACTAAAATCTTTATGCCTCGTGCATATACCGAAATTATACACCTTTGAACTCTTTGAAATCGCACTCAGGACATGATAATGTTGTGCTAACAAAATCCTGATCATTTGTCATTTCATGGAGTGAAATATAATTCATTAACTTGCATATACGAAAATTATAAACCTTGGATCACTATGAAATCGCACTTAATATGTGATAATGATGTGCTAAGAAAATCTTGAGAGATTATCATTTTTATAGAATGTAATGCACAAACTTGCATATGACAAAAATTATACACCTTTGAACTCTTTGAAATTGTACTTAGGACATGATAATGTTGTGCTAATAAAATCCTGATCATTTATCATTTTCATGGAGTGAAATATAATGCATAAACTTGAATATACGAAAATTATACACCTTTGAAAACTTTCCCTTCAAATTATATTTAAAATCATTTGTATATGTACCAGTGGAAAAATTGTTATTTTCCATGGATAGAGGGTGCCCCCGACAAATACAGGGGTTATCTTGTGTGCTAGATCACAGAGGATCAATATTGGTGGGTACAATCTGCGTGATAATTGTATCGACCAATCAGAGCGTAGCAGGCAAGATGAGCACAGGTGTGAGTTTATGACTAAGAGAGAGAGAGAAAAACTGAGTAGAACTTAAAAACCAAGGGAAAAACTGACAAAAAAATTCAAATATAAAACAGAAAGATATTTAAAAAAATGGAAAATACTTCTTTTATACAATAAAATACATCTTTGCATACATCAAACTATTTGCAATTCAAATATATATCAGTTTGACAGTTATTGCCTCATTCAGACAAACTATATTTTGGGGAGAGATGTTTTGGAAGAGGCTTGAGTAGAAAGTCATGAACCTTCATAGATAGTAGGTGATTTGAGAAGTGGTGATTTAGGTTAAAACTTGATTTATATACATTTCTTATGGTGGCAGGTCACATAATAAGACTGCCTAGGTAGATGCCACTATGTTTTGATCTTTTTGAATTTATTGTGCATAAAATGACTCAATTAGCTAGCTAAAATCCATTCATTGACTCTCTGTTGACCGGCCATCGAAGGGTAAAAGTGAGTATATTGCACACGACAGTGTTATTACTGGATGGAAAAACTGAGTACAACCAAACTGCCAGTGTTACGCTCGAGTGTATAACTGAGGACAACTAAGTGGCCAAGGTTATACACGAGGGAAAAAACGTGACGCACAGTATGCGTGTTGCGGTAGACGGGGCAGCAGCAGATGTGTGTGGCCGTGCACGGTGCAGTAGCATACGCGGTTACGCGATGCACGGTGGTGCAACGAAACATATCCTTCCTTCACCTTTATAGAGGCCTCCTCACTCTCACTCGCTCACTCACTCACGCAACCATCTCCACCGTCCCATCACCTTCTGCAAACCCCAAGAAAACCACAACCACCCGGTGATGGAGAAGAACTACACGATGGTCATCGTCGCCTCCAAGGCCGCCAGAGAGGAGGCCCCTGCCCCCGTACGGTCCCCCGTTGAGGCATCGAAGGCATCCGTCATGCCCGTCCAGACCCCCATCCCCGCTTCCGCTGTTGCCACCGGCGAGGAGGCCCCCGCCAGTATCGGGAAAATCCCGCACGACTGGGACCCCTACGAGGATGTAACATCCCAAAAATATTGATTATGATTATCAAATTCTAATCACTAAAATTAGGGTTAACAAAAACTTTGATTAAATAAAAATCATATGAATACATGTGTGTATGTGAGGATTATAAGAATGCATGTTTGGACTTGTGTGATTAACCTAAATAGCAAGAAATGGTTTAAAGATGAAAATAACATCATCTAAAACATTTCCAAGAAGAAACAAATCAAGAGAAAATGAAAAACAAAACAAATAAAGCAAATGGTCATTTTTGCCAATCTTGCTCACTAGGTCACTTTGAGTGTTTCTAGTCCAAGATTTCAAACAGAAACTTTTCTATTTCTTTTCACCCCTTGCTAGACCAAGTAAAAGTGAATCAAAGTCACCTTTCAAACTTACAGAAACATTTGGAAACCTGATTCAAATCATAATTCAAAATTGAATCTTTAACATATGTGAAGATCCCACATTTTCAAAACCCAACCAAACCAGTGCCCCTTGACCAACCCAACTAACCAGAGACTCCCTAGTATGTAACTAGAAAACCCACCAAGTTTGAATCCAAAATTCAAATTTTAATTTCTTGCGGCCATTTTATCAAACAGCTTGTCAGCAGTAAACAACAAAACATCAAACAATATTTGTAGCAGTGATTGTGGATAACCTTGTTTCCTCTCTGGTTGCAGCAAGATCTTAATAGATCATCTAGCCTCTTTAACAATCCTTAGCACCACTATGAGCAAGCATAGCCATAAATGGTGACCATGCCGAGAGCACCATTGCCACCCCATGTCGCCAACGTGCTAGAGGAAGCACTAGCCTCGCCAACCTTGTCTGGGACACGTAGCACCGTCCACCGTCACCCCCTGTCCAAGCCCCGAGCGCAGCCAGCCACTGGACCACAAGCCAAGATCACGCCCAGTTTCTCTGCGTGCGTGCCGAGAGCGCGTCAGTGCGACATTAGTGACACGAGCCCACAGACCGCGCGCCGCCCTCGCCGCTTGCCTACGTGATCGCCAGCACTCCAGTAACCCGCCAGATAGCCTCGTTCGCCGCCGCGCGGACCACGCACGATGTGCGCCATTAAAATTGCCGTCAGACCCGCCCAGAGCGCCGCGATGTTCCGACCGTTCCTCACCGCCCCACACCACGCCATCAAGCCGTTGAGATTCACTAGGAGGCAACACACCGCCCCCTACCTTTGCCCATGCCATTAGCACGATGTGCCGACGACACCGACGAGCTCCACCCGCGCCATTCGGTCCCCTCGTCGCACTATAAATAGAGGCCTTCCCAGCTCAAACCCTTCACACCATCTCGCTCCTCACCTCTCACTGATACTTCCCACTCACTCCTGAAGCAAGACAAGCACCAGGTGGCTGGAATTTCACCGGAGTTCGCCACTGCAGAGGAGGAGAGGCATCGTCGATTAGAGCCACCCCAGGAGAAGCTGCTGGTACTAGGAGGATCACCATCGTCGACTTTGTCGTTCGCCTGCATCGCCGACCATCGCCGGATCCCCGGTGAGCCTCCCACGACCCCCACTGGCCACGCTAGGGTTCTGTCTCGCCGGCGTTGTTCGACGTGGACAATGAACCGCAGCCGTTCGATTAGAGCTAGATCGCACGGCTCTAATCGCCCTGTACCGCTTCGCCACTCGTTGTCTCACTGATGAGTGGGGTCGCTCACTTAACCAGCCCATGCGCGCGCTATGTGTAGTGGGCCAGACCAGATAAACGTCCTGCGTGACCCATTAATTCAAACTTAGGTTTATTCATTTAATTTCAAATTCAGTTCTGTACCTAGATTCAAAAATCAACCCAACTCGATTCATTGAACCAAAATGCATGAAACCAATTTTGTTAGAAAGATACTGGAGTGCTTAATCCAAGCCCTTTGGATTCAAACCATTTAGATTTGTAGATCACCCATGGTAAAAATAACAAGCCAGAAGTTTTTCTGCATTCAAACAATTTTCAAAATTCAACCATGAAAGCTTTTGAGTTGATTCCAACTCTCAAAAATCACATTTAACCATACCTTTCAGAGTATATAAAAATATACAGGTTTACTTACAGAAATAATGATCAAGTAATAAAATAATGCCTCATAGGCCATTATAGTCATTTTATTTAATTAAAATAAAAGGGTTAAACCTTATTAAATTGTGACACCACTTTAAATCACATTCACATGTACTGAAATATGTGGTGATGACATGTGTCAACATGATCTCATGTTTGAGTTAGAGAATATTAAATCTCAATTAGTTTTTCAATGAGTAGAAATTACTTTTCTAAAATAAAATAAATAAGACAAGTGCTTTAATCTTTGTGATAATAGTGATGATTCTAGATCATCTAGTGTGAACCTTTGTGTGATAACTATAAATAGTTAAGTATTGTTTGGTGATTGTGTACCTCGTTTTTATTTATAGATGCTAGTATCGACCAAGGATATGAGGAGGAAGGAGGATACTACGAGGAAGAAGCCGAGGAGAACTTCAACCACTGCTCTGCACAAGGCAAGCTATTAACTGAGCAAGCTAAACCTTGCAAGCTTATACTTGCAATTATGCAAACTAACACTTGCAACTTAGCAAGCTACCACTTGCATTGTTACATATGCAAGCCTATACTTGCAATCTTGCAAGCCTTACTACATAAGTTGACCTAGCAAGCTTACACCTTGATGATACCCAATCCTAGTTTTACTTGCAAAGCTTAATACTTTATTTTCTTTATCAAAGCCTTCTCTTAGAGTTTACCTAGTACTTGTAGATAATAGAAGGATATTGGAAGGTAGCATAAAGAGCATAAAACTTGGCCTAAGTTAGATAATCTTGATGTCACCCTAAGGCATGAGATTGAACTTACATAAGTTACACTTGTTTACCACCCCTCATTAGTATTTACGCCCACTTGTAGATGCTAGTGCTAAGCATAAAACTTGATCAACTTTAGATGGGAATACTTGGTGAAAATGGTGATGAAAACCTTAGAATGATGAGTCATTCTACTGAAATATTTTGACATGTGTTCTCAAACACCAGATGATTTTGATGATGAAAATGTTAAGGCATGATCCTTAGCCCTTTATAAAACTGATGGTTGTCTGGATGCGATACCATTCCAATTTTACCGTACAACCAGAATACCCGAAATTTGGTTAGGGCTTGACTGGAAATTTATATACCTTAGTATGGGTTCCCATGCGGCCAAGGTTTGAGCTGAGGCTACCTTGTGAACATTGTCCACCTGTGTAGTACCCAAGATGACAGTTGGTCATGGTTGGGAGGCCAAACTCATAGGAGAGGTTCCTATACTAGGGCATTTAATTGAAAGGTTAGGATTGATTATCCGCATACTGAGTATGGTGAATTCAGGATTGTTCTTGATGGATGTATCGAATGTTGTGGTGAAAGTGTACAATCTCTACAGAGTGTCAAACTATTCGAATAGTCTCTCCACGGTTATGGACAGTTGGAGTGGCCATACTGTTCCGTCGTCAGATGATTTCAAAATGATTTATGAAATGATTTATGACTTTGACTTGACCACAACAAAGTTGTGACATGAAATTCAAGTTCCCCCTTAGGTGTTACAAAACTTTCAACTAGATTTCTTTGCTTCTGAACTTAGTTAAGGTAAACCTGGCATTTTTCAAAACAACCCTAGAGCTTAGTACTTCCTATTCCAAAACCACTTCACTTGTTAGTATTAGTTTGCGAGTACTTAAAGAGTACTCATGGCTTTGTACCTGGCTATTCCCGTGGCCAGACTATGAAGAGGAGTATCAGGAAGATGGACCGCAGGAACGTTACGACAACTAGGATCATCTCCCATCGTCAGCATTGCCTGTGACCATGAAGATGGAGCTTCGCCCATGCTATCGTTATTATTACATTATTCCACTTCTTGAATTGTATTAAGACTGGATCATGAGATCCTTATTTGTGTAAGACCTTATGTATGGTTTGTAATGGATGATCTACTGTGATATCCAATCTGATATGTCTCGCAAAAATGGTAATCATGGGATTGCGATGTATGGTATAACAGGCATCTGGGATTAAAAATCCTGGTGTTGACAAGTTGGTATCAGAGCCATCCTGACCATAGGAGACCCTAGTTTAGAATGGACGTTTGAATCAAAAACTTAGTTTAAAAACCAAGGAAGTGAGTATTTATGAAAACTTATTCTTATTCTTATCACATAGACTCTTTCATGAAAATTCATGTTCCTCAAAAATTCTTGCAAACTTACATAAAATTTGACACACTTGATCACTCTACTAACTTACTCACCCTATATTCTTGATGGACGTGAAGTACAGCAAGTTTTATCAGTTGGGGAATGGAGGAGACCTCATCTTTGATCGTGATTTGGACCAGCTGTCAGAGATGCTGGAGCATCCGCACCCCAAGTTCTTCGGAGCTCAGCTCAATGATCAAGAAGGAGAGGATTTGCAGTGGTTAGTTGTTGGAAGTCTCTGAGGAAAGATTGAACCCCCCACCATAGAGGGAATTCGGTTCACCTTGAGAGAGATCAACTGGCTCGATGGACTTGCCAGAGCCATGCAGGAAGCTCTTGCCCGTCTGTGTGGGTAGAGTATCAATCAGATCAAGGGTACCCGCTTTGAGTTCTACCCAAGGCATGATGTTATGGGACAGCCACTGGAGGCCCCATATCGCCACTAGCTGAAGAGTCAATTGGACCACCTCAACTTCATGATGTATGACCGTCAGAAGGAGTTGGACAATGCCCGCTCCTACGCCAGCCATAAGTACGCCATCGCCGCCAAGAAGGATCAGACAATTGCCATGCTAGTGAAGGATCGCCAGTCTTGTCGCCGTCAGCTCGACAAGAAGGAGCACATCATTGCCCGTCTTCGCCACCAGATCACAGATTTGGAGGAGACCGTCCACGAGAGATATATACAGTTGGAGGAGAGGGAGAAGGCAGGGGAAGACCTTCGTGTATACCCCTACTCCTATCTCAGCGACGATGATGACTTTCTGGAGGATCAGGCCATGGACTTCTTCACCGATGAGGATGACTTCGCCTTCATCGATGATGATGATGAGGAGGACGACACCGACTCCGAGGAGTAGTATCACTTGAGCACTAGCGTTAGTGAGTTGTATTCGGTCCCACTGTATCGTAGATTCATAGAATGGTTCTTTAAACCATATGTTTTCCTTTGTTGTGCTGTGTGTTTGTATCGTGTGCTATGAATGAATGAATGAAAAGCAAGTTGCTAGAAAAATCTGCGTCAAACTTTGAAAACTTTTCAAACCCCAAAACCCTGAACCTTAGAAATTTCCCTCTTTTCTCATAATCTATCTCAATCTTTAGATACCTCGCGGAGGAAGCACTTCATCCCCGGACCCGATGTTGCAAATTTTGCAAATGTTGGTTTTTGACCGCGAAGCTGAAAGAGCCAAACGTCAAGCCAATTTAGCCACCCTTCAGTAGATAGCTCAGATGGCCAACAAAAATCAAGGCCATGGAAATCAGGACAACCATGGATCTAAGCTCATGAATTTCCAGAACACCAATCCACCCGTTTTCACTAAGTCAAAAGAGCCCCTAGATGCAGATGATTGGTTGCAAACCATGGAAAACAACTTAGAAGTTGCAGGAGTGGAAGCTAACGAGAAAGTTCTGTTCGCCACCCACTATCTGGCAGGAGATGCAAGAGCATGGTGGAACAACGTTCATGCCATGACTGTAGGACAAATGATGACTTGGGAAGAGTTCAAAGTCAAGTTTAGCCGAACCCATGTGCCACCAGGTTTGATCAAGAGGATGAGAGATGAATTCAGGGAATTGAAGCAAGGAAGGATGACAGTAGTGGAATACCGTGACAAATTTTTGTCCTTGGCTAGGTATGCACCAAATGAGATAGACACTGAAGCCAAGAAGAAGGAGAGCTTCCTGAATGGTCTGCACGATTAGATGCAGACAGTGTTAGTCCATATCCCCTTTGCTCATATTGAAGCCTTAGTGGACTCTGCCATTCCGATGGAAGGCAAGATCAACCAAGCTAATGAGAACCGCAAGCGTCGCATGATGCATCAACCAGGAACCCACCTTACACCAAAGTATCGCCCCAACCCATCTCCAGGATTTGCCCAAGAACCAACCGAACCCCAATGAACCGTCCGACCTATCCCAACTATGGAAACCCAAGGCCCGGAGGAAATCACAACAACCCGGCAACCCCACCAATTTCAACTGTGCACCACCAAAGTTCAACAACAACAATGCCGCCACCAACACCAACACTACCCCAAGGACTGGAAGCAATGTTGTGACTGTTGCAACAAAGGACAAGTCGCAAGTGACTTGTTATGAATGTGGAACCAAGGGTCACTATTGTAGGGGTTCATAGCATGGAAAACAAAAAAACTCTACCGCATGAACACACAATCAAGATCTAATCTATGATCAAGCCATGATCTATCTACTAGATCGGTGCAACAAGTTGATAGAGTACTAACCCTCCAAGATCCAAAGCGGTTAACGAGAGCAGATTCTCGTGGGTGATGTAGTCGTTCACTTGCGGATCTCAAGATCACGTAGACGATCCTTCTAGCGCCACGTTCCGGCAGCGCTCCCGCAGTCGGTCACACGTACGGTACTCGATGAAGACCTTCCTCTCACTTGTTCTAGTAGGCAACAGCGATTGTAGTTCTCTCCTCGCAATTCCAGCAGGACGACGTCGTGCTGTCGGAAGTAGAGGGGAGATCCCGTAGGGCTTCGCCTAAGCTGGAGTTGGTAAGGGTGAGTAGAAGGAGCCCCGGCGATCTAGCTTTTAGAGGCCGAGGTTTAGAGGTATCTAGCAACTAGGGTTTAGCTAGTTGGTAGCGGTTTAGAGGAGATCTAGATTGGCGGCAACTAGAGTGGGGGGCGGCGGCCAAACTAGGGTTTCTTGTGTGACTAGGGCAAGGGATACCTTGGGGTGCGGGGGAGCGTCTGAAGGGAATATGCCCTAAGAGGCAATAATAAAGTGTTTATTATGTGTATTCCAAGTATATGATAGATGTTTATTTTGCATACTATAATTGTATTAATACGGAAACATTAATACATGTGTGTTTAATAAACAAAAAAAAATTCCTAGTTATGCCTCTCTCATAAACTAGCTCGTTGATTAACAAGATGATCAAGGTTTCCTGATCATGGACATTAGATGTTGTTAATAACAGGATCACAACATTGGTGTAATGGTGTGATGAACATTCATCCGAAGTATAGCTTTACGATCAAAGTCATTGAGTTTATATTGCTATAACAACTTATGAAGTGATCCTAATCCTTAGACCATGAGATCATGTCAATCACTAACACCGGAAGAGTTTCTTGATAACATCAAACTTCACACCGTAACAGGGTGATTATAAAGATGGATTCAGAACTAACAAAGTGTTATGTTGAGGCTCATGGATCGAGAGTGGAATTTGTTCATCCCGATGACGGATAGATATACTCTGGGCCCTCTCGGTGATATCACATTGATTAGCTTGCAAGCAAGTGATTTGATCACTAGAATGTTATATCACGGGAACGAGAAAAGAGTGCATGTCAGTAACGAGATCAAACTAGGTATGAAGATACCGATGATCGAATCTCGGACATGTAATATATTGTGAAACAAAGGGATTAAGATACTAGCGTAAAAGGTTCCGACGATCACAAGAAAGTCATCGTTGAATGTGTGGGAGTTAGTATGGGTCTCCAGATCCCGCTTCTGATTATTGATCCGAGAAGGGTCTCGATCATGTCCGCATTATTCGCGAACCATAGGGTGACACACTTAAGAGACACCGACATCCAATTGGAGAAAAAGTTTCACGCCGAAAGAATAAACAAGCGCATGAATTTATTTCACTAGATACCGAAACAGGTTTTCGGGTGAAATTTCATAAAGAGGTTATGCATGTGAAATGGAATTCTAGCAAGGGGTTATTTGTGAATGTTTGTCATTAAAGTAATTGAAAAAATTCTGAATAAAATAAAAGAGTTTTATTTAATGAGAGTTTGCATTAAATTTGGTGGAAATTTAATGGGAATTTGAGTGGATTTTTTAGTGGAGAAAATTGAAGGGCCATTTTGTGAGTGGAGTGTCCACATGAATGAAGGAGGGGAGGGGGCAGCCCCCATGGCCGGCGGCCAACCCCTTGGGTGCCCCCCTCCTCCTATAAAAGGCACCCCCTCTCCTCTCTCTCACTCACACCTCCTCGTGAAGGATCTCTCTCCCCCTCTAGAATTTATCCCCCATGGTCTCGGACTAGCGAGATACATGTTCCCGGTGGCTATTCAGCAAGAAAGAGTTGTGCTTCCGCTGCATCGCTGGAGCGAGGAGGCGGAGGTTGCTCGGTGCCTCGAACGTGTGTGCGAGCATGGATGCGCTGCTGATTTGTGGCGCTAGGACTTCCTCTCGATCTTGAGATCGGCAAGAGATCGTCTACATCAACCACGAGTTGAACTCGTTAAGCTTTGTCGGTCTTCAAGGGTATGTTCTCTACAGATATACATCCGCCCGTTTTTTGTATCTAATAGATAGATCTTGGTACATAGTTCACTTCGTAGGCAATTTTTTGTTTTCTATACCCATAACCCTACAGTCGTATCAGAGCCAGATCTATGCGTAGATGCTTTACACGGGTAGTACACATATGAGTATGTGGGCGATGATGATCATGTTGTTGCTCCTTAGTTGTAATTTTGGATATTGGTGGCATAGTGGGATGAAGCGGCCCAGACAAACTTTACACGTCCTCGCACATGAGACCTGTTCCACGCTTGACATGCAACTAGTTTGCATAAGTGGCTAGCGGGTGTCTGTCTCTCCTACTATAGTCAATATCTATTTTGCAACAAGTTGTCAACAATTTGGTTATCCTCGTTGTGGTTCATGTTCGTAGGTAAGAACGGTTCTATCTCGAAAGCCCTAAGCCACGTAAAACTTGCAATGGATAAATTAGAGGTGTCTAGTTTAGATTGTTGCTGGGCTAGTGTTATGATATGGTGATGTTGTAAGTAGAAGTATGAGATGATACTCTTACAACATACATAACGTGTAATCTCCATAGACCTTGGACTTACACATATAGGTATGATAGTGATCATACCATGATGCACATGATAGAGATCATATGCGGGAACCATATCATTTCACTAATAAACATGTGATGTTTGATAGCATCTTATATTGCTTGTTTAGCGCTTTATTAGCATAATAAGATGATCCCTCATTTAAATATCAATATAAGAATGTGTTCTTCCTTTAGTATGCACCGATTATAATTTCGTCGCTCCAAGACATCACGTGATGATCGGGTGTTCTTGGATCGACGACCATATTTCGGGTGTAAAACAGTTACACACGCGAATACTAAGGTTCTAACTTGGCGAGCCTAGCATGTACAGACATGGCCTCGGAACACGGACCGAAAGGTTAAGCATGAGTCATATAGTAGATATGATGCCCATTTGATGCTCGCCTTTGAAGCTATAACGACTCACGTGATGATCGGACTTGGTATAGTGGATTCGGTTCATGTAATCACCAAAAAGGCACGAGGGATGTCGTTTTTGAGTGGGAGTTCATTCGTAATACGGATTAGTTGAACTCAATCTATCATACACTTAGTCTAAAGTTTACAAATTATGTTGTAGATGGCACCACCTGCTTTTAATTTCAATGTGTTCATGGAGAAAGAGAAACTTGCAACGAACGGTAGCAACTGTACCGAATGGGCCATGAATTTGAGGATTCTCCTCTCTACTGCACAAAAGCAATACGTGCTAGAAGCACCACTAGGCCCCCCACCTTTTGAGGATGCCCCTGACGAGGAAAAGAATGTCTATCAGACTCGTCAGGAGGACCATAACTTAGTTCATTGCGGCATATTGTATGGGCTGGAGCCGGAACTTCGAAAGTGTTTCGAAAACGGTAATGCTTTTGATACAATGGGTGAATTGAAAATGATTTTCGACACACATGCTACTGTAGAGAGCTACAACGCTTCAGAAAAGTTCTTTAGCTGCATGATGGAAGAGCACAGCTCCGTTAGTGAGCATGTACTCAAGATGTCGGGTTACGCCGATAAGCTTGTGTCCTTGGGAATATCGATTCCCATTGACATAGGCATCCATCGTGTTCTGCAGTCTCTGCCACCTAGCTATAAGAGCTTTGTGATGAACTATAATATGCAAGGCATGAAGAAGTCTCTCCCCGAGCTTCTGTCAATGCTTAAAACTGCAGAAGTGGAGATCAAAAAAGGAACATCAAGTGTTGATGATCAATAGGAACACTGGTTTCAATAAAGACAAGAAGGGAAAACGGAAGGGAAGTAAGGGCGGCAAGCAGGTTGCCGTGCCTGAAAAGAAACCCCGAGTTGGACCTAAGTCTGATACCAAGTGCTACTATTGTAAGGGGACTGGCCACTGGAAGCGCAACTGCCCCAAGTATTTGGCAGACAAGAAGGCCGGCAAGGCAAACAAAGGTATATATGATATACATGTTATTGATGTGTACTTGACTAGTGCTCGCAGTAGCACCTGGGTATTTGATACCGGTTCAGTTGCTAATACTTGTAACTCGAATTAGGGGCTGCGGAACAAGCGACCGCTAGCAAGGGGTGAGGTCAAGATGCGTGTCGGCAATGGATCATGCGTTGATGTGATCGCCGTCGGAACTCTGCCTCTCCATTTGCCGTCGGGATTAGTTATAAACTTGAATAATTGTTATCTGGTGCCTGCACTGAGCATGAACATTGTATCTGGATCGTGTTTGATGCGAAGTGGTTATTCATTTAATCCGAGAACAATGGTTGTTGTATTTATATGAATGAAATCTTTTATGGTCATGCACCGATGATGAATGGTTTATTTCTATTAGATCTCGATGATAATGTTACACATATTCATAATGTTGATGCTAAAAGGATTAAACTTAACTAGATATATCCGCATATATGTGGCACTGCTGTCTAGGTCATATTGGCGTTAAACGCATGAAGAAGCTCCATTCAGATGGACTTTTGGAATCACTTGATTTTGAATCATTTGATACATGTTAGCCATGCCTTATGGGCAAGATGACTAGAACGCCATTTTTTGGTTCAATGGAACGGGCGACAGATTTATTGGAAATCATACATTCTGATGTATGTGGTCCAATGAGTGTGTCGGTGCGAGGTGGATATCGTTATTTTGTTACTTTCACGGATGATTTGAGTACATACGGTTATATCTACTTGATGAAACACAAGTCTGAAACCTTTGAAAAGTTCAAGGAATTTCAGAATGAAGTGGAAAATCATCGTAATAGAAAGATCAAATTTCTACGGTCTGACCGTGGAGGTGAGTATCTAAGTTACGAGTTTAGCACTCACATGAAAGAGTGTGGAATTGTTTCACAACTCACACCTACCGGAACACCACATCGAAATGGTGTGTCGAAACGTCATAATCGTACTTTATTAGATATGGTTCGATCTATGATGTCTCTGACAGACTTGCCGTTGTCATTTTGGGGTTATGCACTAGAAACTGCTGCATTCACTTTAAATCGGGCACCATCTAAATCCGTTGAAAAGACACCGTATGAATTGTGGTTTGGAAACAAACCTAAGCTGTCATTTCTTAAAGTTTGGGGATGCGATGTTTATGTGAAGAAACTTCAACCGGATAAACTCGAACCCAAAGCGGAAAAATGCGTCTTCATAGGATACCCTAAGGAAACTATTGGGTATTCCTTCTATCACAGATCCGAGGGCAAGGTTTTTGTTGCTAAGAATGGATCCTTTCTAGAGAAAGAGTTTGTCGCGAAAGGTGCGAGTAGTCGGAAGGTAGAACTCGAAGAGGTTATTGAACCTTCTCTTCAAAGTATGGCGAGTAGCGCAGTGCCGTAAGTTGTTCCGGAGTTGGCTTCACCTGTTGAAGAAGGAACTAATGATAATGATCATGAAACTCCAAAAGAGAGTACTACCGAACCTCGCAGGTCTAGCAGGACGCGTGCAGCTCCCGAGCTGTACGGAAATCCTGTCATGAATTTCATGGTTGATGAAAATGATGACCCTGCGACGTATGAAGAAGCGATGATGAGCCCGGATTCCAACAAATGGTTAGAAGCCATGAAATCCGAGATGGAATCCATGTATGAAAATCAAGTTTGGAACTTGGTGGAATTACCTCACGACCGAAAGGCCGTGGAGAACAAATGTATTTTCAAAAGAAAAACTGATGCTGATGGTAATGTGACCGTCTATAAAGCTCGACTTGTCGCAAAGGGGTTTCGACAAATTCAAGGAGTTGACTACGATGAGACTTTCTCTCCCGTAGCGATGCTAAAGTCTGTTAGGATTATGTTAGCAATTGCTGCATATTTCGATTATGAAATATGGCAGATGGATGTCAAAACCGCGTTTCTCAATGGTAATATTGAAGAAGAGTTGTATATGATACAACCAAAGGGTTTTGTCGATCCTAAGGATGCTAACAAGGTGTGCAAGCTTCAGCGATCCATCTATGGATTGAAGCAAGCATCACGAAGTTGGAATCTCCGCTTTGATGAGGTGATCAAAGAGTTTGGATTTGTCCAAACTTATGGAGAAGCTTGTATTTACAAGAAAGTGAGTGGGAGCAATGTGGCATTTCTGATATTATATGTGGATGACATATTATTGATCGGAAATGATATAGATCTTTTAAACAGTGTTAAAAGTTATCTAAACAGCAAATTTTAAATGAAGGACCTAGGTGAAGCGTCATACATATTAGGCATAAAGATCTATAGAGATAGATCTAGATGCCTAATAGGGCTATCGCAAAGTACATACCTTGATAAGATTTTAAAGAAGTTTAAAATGGACAGAAGTAAGAAGGGGTTCTTACCTATGTTGCAAGGCAAGACATTGAGTAAGACTCAAAGTCCGGCTTCGGCGGAAGAAAGAGAGATAATGGACAAGGTCCCCTATGCTTCAGCCATAGGCTCTATAATGTACGCCATGCTATGTACAAGACCGGATGTGGCACATGCTATTAGTTTGATTAGTAGGTACCAATCGGATCCAGGTTTGGAACACTGGAGAGCGGTTAAGAATATCCTTAAGTACTTACGGAGAACTAAGGATATGTTTCTTGTATACGGAGGTGAAGAGGAGCTCGTCCCTAAGTGTTATGTTGACGCTAGCTTTGACACCGATCCGGATGACTCTAAGTCTCAATCCGGATACGTATTTCTCATGAATGGCGGAGCGGTTAGTTGGAGGAGTTCCAAACAACCCGTGGTGGCGGGATCAACAACGGAGGCCGAATATGTTGCTGCTTCAGAAGCGGCTCAGGAAGCAGTTTGGATGAAGGAGTTCATATCCGAACTAGGAGTGGTTGCAAACGCGTTGGACCCAATGGTGATCTATTGTGACAACAATGGTGCCATTGCCAATGCCAAAGAGCCAAGGTCTCACAAGCATTCCAAGCATATTAAGCGTCGGTTTCACTCCATCCGCGAGCATGTCAAGGATGGAGATATAAAGATTTGTAAAGTACATACGGATCTCAATGTAGCAGATCCATTGACTAAAACGCTCCCTAGAGCAAAACATGATCAACACCAAAACTCGATGGGCGTTAGATTTATCACTATGTAACTAGATTATTGTCTCTAGTGCAAGTGGGAGACTGAAGGGAATATGCCCTGAGAGGCAATAATAAAGTGTTTATTATGTGTATTCCAAGTATATGATAGATGTTTATTTTGCATGCTATAATTGTATTAATACAGAAACATTAATACATGTGTGTTTAATAAACAAACAGAAAGTTCCTAGTTATGCCTCTCTCATAAACTAGCTCGTTGATTAACAAGATGATCAAGGTTTCCTGATCATGGACATTGGATGTTGTTAATAACGGGATCACAACATTAGTGTAATGGTGTGATGAACATTCATCCGAAGTATAGCATTATGATCAAAGTCATTGAGTTTATATTGCTATAACAACTTACGAAGTGATCCTAATCCTTAGACCATGAGATCATGTCAATCACTAACACCGGAAGAGTTTCTTGATAACATCAAACGTCACACCGTAACAGGGTGATTATACAGATGGATTCAGAACTAAAAAAGTGTTATGTTGAGGCTCATGGATCGAGAGTGGAATTTGTTCATCCTGATGATGGATATATATACTTTGGGCCCTCTCGGTAATTTCACATTGATTAGCTTGCAAGCAAGTGATTTGATCACTAGAATGTTATATCACGGGAACGAGAAAAGAGTGCATGTCAGTAACGAGATCAAACTAGGTATGGAGATACCGATGATCGAATCTCGGACATGTAATATATTGTGAAACAAAGGGATTAAGATACTAGCGTAAAAGGTTCCGACGATCACAAGAAAGTCATCGTTGAATGTGTGGGAGTTAGTATGGGTCTCCAGATCCCGCTTCTGATTATTGATCCGAGAAGGGTCTCAATCATGTCCGCTTTATTCGCGAACCATAGGGTGACACACTTAAGAGACACCGACATCCAATTGGAGCAAAAGTTTCATGCCAAAAGAATAAACAAGCGCAGGAATTTATTTCACTAGATACCGAAACAGGTTTTCGGGTGAAATTGCATAAAGAGGTTATGCATGTGAAATGGAATTCTAGCAAGGGGTTATTTGTGAATGTTTGTCATTAAAGTAATTGACAAAATTCTGAATAAAATAAAAGAGTTTTATTTAATGAGAGTTTGCATTAAATTTGGTGGAAATTTAATGGGAATTTGAGTGGATTTTTTAGTGGAGAAAATTGAAGGGCTATTTTGTGAGTGGAGTGTCCACCCACATGAATGAAGGAGGGGAGGGGGCAGCCCCCATGGCCGGCGGCCAACCCCTTGGGTGCCCCCCTCCTCCTATAAAAGGCACCCCCTCTCCTCTCTCTCACTCACACCTCCTCGTGAAGGATCTCTCTCCCCCTCTAGAATTTATCCCCCATGGTCTCGGACTAGCGAGATACATGTTCCCGGTGGCTATTAGGCAAGAAAGAGTTGTGCTTCCGCTGCATCGCTGGAGCGAGGAGGCGGAGGTTGCTCGGTGCGTCGAATGTGTGTGCGAGCACGGATACGCTGCTGATTTGCGGCGCTAGGACTTCCTCTCGATCTTGAGATCGGCAAGAGATCGTCTACATCAACCACGAGTTGAACTCGTTAAGCTTTGTCGGCCTTCAAGGGTATGTTCTCTACGGATATACATCCGCCCGTTGTTTGTATCTAATAGATAGATCTTGGTACATAGTTCACTTCATAGGAAATTTTTTGTTTTCTATGCTGCGAACCCCTATAGCGTCCAAGGGTGTTCCCAACCCAGGTGGAAACCCTCCCTAACTTAGAAACCCTCCCTAACTGGGAAACCATGTTGGGATTTGACTTTTTTAAACTGCCTTTTTGACTTTCAAATTAGAGTTTGATTTCTCTCTTCCAAGTGTCCAGCCAAGTGACCTAGGAGATGATGCAACCATTACCCTTTGTCATGACACATCCATGTATCCTTCCCCTTCCGGATCAATGAACGTTCTAGACCCTTCTAGAACATTCCGGTGAAAACACATGAATCATTCCCGAACTCCGAAATTGGACTTTCCTTATAAGAATCCTATTCTCCGGACCATTCCGGATCTCCTCGTGATATCCCGGATTAGTATTTACGCCCACTTGTAGATGCTAGTGCTAAGCATAAAACTTGATCAACTTTAGATGGGAATACTTGGTGAAAATGGTTATGAAAACCTTAGAATGATGAGTCATTCTACTGAAATGTTTTGACATGTGTTCTCAAACACTAGATGATTTTGATAATGAAAATGTTAAGGCATGATCCTTATCCCTTTATAAAACTAATGGTTGTCTGGATGCGATACCATTCCAATTTTACCGTACAACCACAATACCCAAAATTTGGGTAGGGCTTGACTGGAAATTTATATACCTTAGTATGGGTTCCCATGCGGCCAAGGTTTGAGCTGAGGCTACCTTGTGAAGATTGTCCACCTGTGTAGTACCCAAGATGACAGTTGGTCATTGTTGGGAGGCCAAACTCACAGGAGAGGTTCCTATACTAGGGCGTTTAATTGAAAGGTTAGGATTGATTATCCGCATACTGAGTATGGTGAATTCAGGATTGTTCTTGATGGATGTATCGAATGTTGTGGCGAAAGTGTACAATCTCTGCAGAGTGTCAAACTATTCGAATACCCGCGTCCGCGGTTATGGACAGTTGGAGTGGCCATACTGTTCCGTCGTCAGATGTTTTCAAAATGATTTATGAAATGATTTATGACTTTGACTTGACCACAACAGAGTTGTGACATGAAATTCAAGTTCCCCCTTAGGTGTTATAAAACTTTCAACTAGATTTCTTTGCTTCTGAACTTAGTTAAGGTAAACCTGACATTTTGCAAAACAACACTAGATCTTAGTACTTCCTATTCCAAAACCACTTCACTTGTTAGTATTAGTTTGCGAGTACTTAAAGAGTACTCATGGCTTTGTACCTGGTTATTCCCGTGGCCATACTATGAAGAGGAGTATCAGGAAGATGGACCGCAGGAACGTTACGACAACTAGGATCATCTCCCATAGTCAGCATTGCCTGTGACCATGAAGATGGAGCTTCGCCCATGCTATCATTATTATTACGTTATTCCACTTCTTGAATTGTATTAAGACTGGATCATGAGATCCTTATTTGTGTAAGACCTTATGTATGGTTTGTAATGGATGATGTACTGTGATATCCAATCTGTTATGTCTCGCAAAAATGGTAATCCTGGGATTACAATGTATGGTATAACAGGCTTCTGGGATTAAAAATCCTGGTGTTGACAAGTTGGTATCAGAGCCATGCTGACCATAGGAGACCCTAGTTTAGAATGGACGTTTGAATCAAAAACTTAGTTTAAAAACCAAGGAAGTGAGTATTTATGAAAACTTATTCTTATTCTTATCACATAGACTCTTTCATGAAAATTCATGTTCCTCAAAAATTCTTGCAAACTTACATAAAATTTGACACACTTGATCACTCTACTAACTTACTCACCCTATATTCTTGATGGACGTGAAGTACAGCAAGTTTTATCAGTTGGGGAATGGAGGAGACCTCATCTTTGATCGTGATTTGGACCAGCTGTCAGAGATGCTGGAGCATCCGCACCCCGAGTTCTTCGGAGCTCAGCTCAATGATCAAGAAGGAGAGGATTTGCAGTGGTTAGTTGTTGGAAGTCTCTGAGGAAAGATTGAACCCCCCACCATAGAGGGAATTCAGTTCACCTTGAGAGAGATCAACTGGCTCGATGGACTTGCTAGAGCCATGCAGGAAGCTCTTGCCCGTCTGTGTGGGCAGAGTATCAATCAGATCAAGGGTACCCGCTTTGAGTTCCACCCAAGGCGTGATGTTATGGGACAGCCAATGGAGGCCCCATATCGCCACTAGCTGAAGAGTCAATTGGACCACCTCAACTTCATGATGTATGACCGTCAGAAGGAGTTGGACAATGCCCACTCCTACCACAGCCATAAGTACGCCATCACCGCCAAGAAGGATCAGACAATTGCCATGCTAGTGAAGGATCGCCAGTCTTGTCACCGTTAGCTCGACAAGAAGGAGCGCATCATTGCCCGTCTTCGCCACCAGATCACGAATTTGGAGGAGACTGTCCACGAGAGAGATATACAGTTGGAGGAGAGGGAGAAGGCAGGGGAAGACCTTCGTGTATACCCCTACTCCTATCTCAGCGATGATGATGACTTTCTAGAGGATCAGGCCATGGACTTCTTCACCGATGAGGATGACTTCGCCTTCATCGATGATGATGATGAGGAGGACACCGACTCCGAGGAGTAGTATCACTTGAGCACTAGCGTTAGTGAGTTGTATTCGGTCCCACTGTATCGTAGCTTCACATAATGGTTCTTTAAACCATATGTTTTCCTTTGTTGTGCTGTGTGTTTGTATCGTGTGCTATGAATCAATGAATGAATAAAAAGCAAGTTGCTAGAAAAATCTGCGTCAAACTTTGAAAACTTTTCAAACCCAAAAACCCTGAACCTTAGAAATTTCCCTCTTTTCTCATAATCTATCTCAATCTTTAGATACCTCGCGGAGGAAGCACTTCATCCCCGGACCCGATGTTGCAAATTTTGCAAATGTTCGTTTTTGACCGCGAAGCTGAAAGAGTCGAACGTCAAGCCAATTTAGCCACCCTTCAACAGATAGCTCAGATGGCCAACAATAATCAAGGCCATGGAAATCAGGACAACCATGGATCTAAGCTCATGAATTTCCAGAACACCAATCCACCCATTTTCACTAAGTCAAAAGAGCCCCTAGATGCAGATGATTGGTTGCAAACCATGGAAAACAACTTAGAAGTTGCAGGAGTGGAAGCTAACGAGAAAATTTTGTTCGCCACCCACTATCTGGCAGGAGATGCAAGAGCATGGTGGAACAACATTCGTGCCATGACTGTAGGACAAATGATGACTTGTGAAGAGTTCAAAGTCAAGTTTAACCGAACCCATGTGCCACCAGGTTTGATCAAGAGGATGAGAGATGAATTTAGGGAATTGAAGCAAGGAAGGATGACAGTAGTGGAATACCGTGACAAATTTTTGTCCTTGGCTAGGTATGCACCAGATGAGATAGACACTGAAGCCAAGAAGAAGGAGGGATTCCTGAATGGTCTGCACGATTAGATGCAGACAATGTTAGTCCATATCCCCTTTGCTCATATTGAAGCCTTACTAGACTCTGCCATTCTGATGGAAGGCAAGATCAACCAAGCTAATGAGAACCGCAAGCGTCGCATGATGCATCAACCAGGAACCCACCGTACACCAAATTATCGCCCCAACCCATCTCCAGGATTTGCCCCAAGAACCAACCGAACCCCAATGAACCGTCCGACCTATACCAACTATGGAAACCCAAGGCCCGGAGGAAATCACAACAACCCCGGCAACCCCACCAATTTCAACTGTGCACCACCAAAGTTCAACAACAACAATGCCGCCACCAACACCAACACTACCCCAAGGACTGGAAGCAATGTTGTGACTGTTGCAACAAAGGACAAGTCGCAAGTGACTTGTTATGAATGTGGAACCAAGGGTCACTATTGTAGGGGTTCATAGCATGGAAAACAAAAAAACTCTACCGCATGAACACACAATCAATATCTAATCTATGATCAAGCCAAGATCTATCTACTAGATCGGTGCAACAAGTTGATAGAGTACTAACCCTCCAAGATCCAAAGCGGTTAACTAGAGCAGATTCTCATGGGTGATGTAGTCGTTCACTTGCGGATCTCAAGATCGCGTAGACAATCCTTCCGGCGCCACGTTCCGGCAGCGCTCCCACAGTCGGTCACACGTACGGTACTCGATGAAGACCTTCCTCTCACTTGTTCTAGCAGGCAGCGGCGGTTGTAGTTCTCTCCGCGCAATTCCAGCAGGACGACGTCGTGCTGTCGGAAGTAGAGGGGAGATCCCGTAGGGTTTCGCCTAAGCCGTAGTTGGTATGGTTGAGTAGAGGGAGCCCCGGCGATCTAACTTTTAGAGGCCGAGGTTTAGAGGTATCTAGCAACTAGGGTTTAGCTAGTTGGTAGCGGTTTAGAGGAGATCTAGATTGGCCGCAACTAGAGAGGGGGCGGCGGCCAAACTAGGGTTTCTTGTGTGACTAGGGCAAGGGATACCTTGGGGTGCGCCCCCACTCCTCCATATATAGGTGGGGGAGCGTCCAAGGGTGTTCCCAACCCAGGTGGAAACCCTCCCTAACTTAGAAACCCTCCCTAACTGGGAAACCATGTTGGGATTTGACTTTTTTAAACTGCCTTTTTGACTTTCAAATTAGAGTTTGATTTCTCTCTTCCAAGTGTCCAGCCAAGTGACCTAGGACATGATGCAACCATTACACTTTGTCATGACACATCCATGTACCCTTCCCCTTCCGGATCAATGAACCTTCTAGACCCTTCTAGAACATTCCGGTGAAAACACAGGAATCATTCCCGAACTCCGAAATTGGACTTTCCTTATATGAATCCTATTCTCCGGACCATTCCGGATCTCCTCGTGATATCCCGGATTAGTATTTAGCCCACTTGTAGATGCTAGTTCTAAGCATAAAACTTGATCAACTTTAGATGGGAATACTTGGTGAAAATGGTTATGAAAACCTTAGAATGATGAGTCATTCTACTGAAATGTTTTGACATGTGTTCTCAAACACTAGATGATTTTGACGATGAAAATGTTAAGGCATGATCCTTAGCCCTTTATAAAACTGATGGTTGTCTGGATGCGATACCATTCCAATTTTACCGTATAACCACAATACCCAAAATTTGGGTAGGGCTTGACTAGAAATTTATATACCTTAGTATGGGTTCCCATGCGGCCAAGGTTTGAGCTGAGGCTACCTTGTGAAGATTGTCCACTTGTGTAGTACCCAAGATGACAGTTGGTCATGGTTGGGAGGCCAAACTCACAGGAGAGGTTCCTATACTAGGGCGTTTAATTAAAAGGTTAGGATTGATTATCCGCATACTGAGTATGGTGAATTCAGGATTGTTCTTGATGGATGTATCGAATGTTGTGGTGGAAGTGTACAATCTATGCAGAGTGTCAAACTATTCGAATAGCCGCGTCCGCAGTTATGGACAGTTGGAGTGGCCATACTGTTCCGTCGTCAGATGTTTTCAAAATGATTTATGAAATGATTTATGACTTTGACTTCACCACAACAGAGTTGTGACATGAAATTCAAGTTCCCCCTTAGGTGTTATAAAACTTTCAACTAGATTTCTTTGCTTCTAAACTTAGTTAAGGTAAACCTGGCATTTTGCAAAACAACCCTAGAGCTTAGTACTTCCTATTCGAAAACCACTTCACTTGTTAGTATTAGTTTGCGAGTAATTAAAGAGTAATCATGGCTTTGTATCTGGCTATTCCCGTGGCCAGACTGTGAAGAGGAGTATCAGGAAGATGGACCGCAGGAACGTTACGACAACTAGGATCATCTCCCATCGTCAGCATTGCCTGTGACCATGAAGATGGAGCTTCGCCCATGCTATCGTTATTATTACATTATTCCACTTCTTGAATTGTATTAAGACTGGATCATGAGATCCTTATTTGTGTAAGACCTTATGTATGGTTTGTAATGGATGATGTACTGTGATACCCAATCTGTTATATCTCGCAAAAATGGTAATCCTGGGATTGCGATGTATGGTATAACAGGCATCTGGGTGTCACATCCGAAGATTTTCCAAATCTTGTTATGTGAAAAATAAATGAATAAAATAAAACTTTGTTGATTTTTAGGGTGAGAAGAAACTTTTTGAATCCAATTGGAAACCTTCAAACCTATTTGGATCAAATAAAATCCTAAAGGAATTTAAAAAGTTAAATAAACAATAAAATTTAAAAATATTTAAAATTACTATTTTGGATCTTTTAATAAAAGGATTTGGTTTTCAAAAGAAAAGGTGGATTATAAATAAAGATTATTTTATAGAGCCAAATTAAACCTTGGCCAAGCTTTTGAAATAAAATGTTTGTTTTGATAAAAATAGTAAAGGTTTGTTTAAATAAAATAATGAGGATTTAATATCCAATTTTATTTAAGTAAAGGCTTTTCCCATTTTAAATAAACACTAAAACTTATTTATTTATTGTAAATAAGCTTTCTAAGTATTTTATATTCTCAAATAAAACCTAATGAAGTGTTTTGGTTTTATTTAGATTCCAAATAAAGATTTTAAATAAAATAAACCCTATTTGATTTAATAACTAAGGTTCATTCTATTTAATTATTAATGGAACCTAAAATAAAAATATAATTTTGTTTTAAACAAGTTTTCCAAGTATCTTTTATTTTCAAATAAACCCTACTGATTTGGTTTTGTTAATATTTGGTTTTCAAATGGAGATTTTATTAAATAAATCAAAACTTATTTGAATTAATAATTAAATGTCTATTTTATTTAATTATTAAATAGATCCTAAAAAGAATAAAATTATTTTATTTTATTTTTGGGATTTGGTTTATGTTGTTAAACAGAACCAAAACTCATTACAAGTGTGGTGAATGTTTGAATTGTTTGAATGTTTGTTTTGTTGTTTGAATTGTGAATTGAATTTCAAATCAGTAAATAGAAATAGAAAAGGATAAATCAATCAGACAGAAAAAAATAGAGCAAAACGACCCAGCCCAACTAAAGCCCATCCCAGCCCAGCAGCCCACCTCCCTCCCCAGCGAACCGTTATTTTTCTCACTCAGGAACTTAACCGCACAGAGGATGACGACTGGACCCCACACTCATGCTCTCTCTCGCTGACCAGCCGACCCCACCCCCTCCTATTCATCGTCTTCAAGCACGACCCCGTCGCCTGGCCGTTTATTGCCGATTGATTCGCTTCGTCAATTCGCTTCAATGCCACGTGATCAATGCCCCCTGACCACACTCGCTTAAATGCCCTGGCCTCCTCTCCATTTCCCCTCTCTTGCCCGGCTCTCTCGGCCACCAGGCTGTTCGGAATCGTCTCCAAACCGCCACTGTCTCCGACGCCCTCCGGCGGCAATTCCGGCCACCACCGCTAGCCCCACTGCTACCAGAGCACACTATCTTGCTCGCCATCATCTCCTGCACCTGCCAGTACCTTTCCCTCGCTCGCGAGTGCTCTGCAGCGACGACTTCGTCTTCGACTGAACGCCGCCGCCGTCCGCTCCAACTCCGACGAGCCCCACAGGTAGTTTCCGACCGCGCCTCTCCTTCTCCTTCACGCACGCATCATCGCCATAGCTTTGCGCGTCTGACCCTGTCTTCCATTTGTCCTAGCGTGCACCGTAGCCCCGCCTCCAACAACGCCAGTGCGTGCCCGACGCTGACCTAAACTCCGGCGAGCGATTGCCGTCCACCCCGAGCGCCCCTTCGACGGAGACGACCACGTTGAGCACCAGCATTCCACGGCGATTCTGGTGAGCATCTCCCCTACTCCTCTCGCTTCCTATTCTCGCCGTTACGCCGTAGCTAGAGCACCGCCGCCGCGCGCCACCGTCGTCGCGCCGCCAGTTCTTGGCAGGGCATTAGGAGCCGTCCGATCTAGATCCGAGGCACGCGATATATTGACTTATCAAAGGGGTAAGATCAATCCTGTGCCGCACGATTCACTTTAAATCCTGCGGTCCACGTTGCTGATCCGAACGAACCGGTATGACCCAATGGGAATCAGACACGTGGCTCTGAGTGTGAGTTAAAACAGAAACATTTCAATATGATATGTGATTTTGAAAATTGCATAACTTTCAAACCACAGTCCAATTTTTGCAAACTTTATATCATTGGAATCAGTGGAACAAGCCCTAGCCAACCATGCCATTTGTTTAGTAAAAAGCTTATGGAAAAATGTTTGTTTTTGCAGAAACATTTGTATGCTTGTTTAGATTATAAAAATTGTTCCAAAATGTTTTTGGGGATAAAATCTTTGGCAATTGGATTGATTTGGACCTACTGACCATAGGAAACACTTTGTGGTTTCAAAAATATATTTGGTGATGCAAAAGAATGATTCTTTGATTTAAAACCAATTCTAGTCAAATAGAAATGTGGTTTATTTATTAAAAATGGTTTTGGAAGAAAACTTTTGGGAAATGTTTTTCTTTAAACTCTTTGACCACAAACACCAAGTTTTATGGTTTGAAAACTTATTTGGTGAACCCTATAGATTAATGCCTTAGTAAAAATATTTCTACACCACATAAAATGATACTTTGTTTTGAAAAATGGTTTATGAAGTGAAACCTTTTGCAAATGACTTTTGCCACTTTACCAAAATGACCATTAGGTGTTTTCAAAAGTTTAAGACCCATTAGGAACCACTTTTCCAAATAGAACAATACTTGGCATGCTTGCATGCATTATCTTAGTTCTATGATTTTATGTGTTGTTTTGCTTGATTGGTAGATTGAGTTTGTGCCTTGCTTGATTGAATTGTAGTGACTTGAAGAGTGTGATTGTAGCAAGGACAAGGAGTGAACCTATACTCTACCAAAAAGGCAAGTGATGCTTCATACTTTTATCCCATTACTTTCACTATGCATTAGTGATTTTCTCTAAGTAAAACTTGCATGGAATTTTTGCTAAGTATAAACCTTGCTATAGGAAAACCTAGTAGATGAAACCTCAGTAGAAAATTCCTAAGTTAAGACTCCTACTACTATCATGCTTAGCTTAGCTAATAGAAAACAAGGGTGGAAATATATCCATACTATGGGAAAATTTCTAAGTCTGAGGACTTGTGTTTTTGTTTAATAAAACAACTAAGTTAATGAATCACCTGGGTGGAATGGTAATTGCTTGGTGGTTTTTGGTTGAGTGGTTCACAAGGCCCATGTCTATGGTTTACCTTGTGTATCTCACTTGTGGATGGCCACCCAGGAACAAAGAGATTTGAGATGTCAAATGTTGAGAAGCTTCAAGTGCAGCCACTTGGCATTATGGGCTCTGCCTGGATCATATAGGTTGCAAGAACTTAGCCATATGGACAGTTGGTGGTAGAGTTTGATAGGTTGGAACGCGTCCATTTTGGTCTAAGGGAAGGCTTCTGAAAGATCTTGTCTTGGGAAACCAAGTCTTTGTGGGGAAAGTGCACCACCTCTGCAGAGTGTAAAATCTAAGTACTTAGCCATGTCCCTGGTAAAGGACAATTTGAGCATCAAGACATGGAAGCAATCAAGAATCTCATCATTCAAATTTCTAAGTTAAAAACTTGTGGTTTGAACAAGGGTTAAAAGATCTTCAATCTTTGATATAGAAAAATGATTTTGTCAAGTAAAAACTTAGTGTTTTCAAATGTTAAGGAAAATTCTATTTTGAGCAATGCAAGCCTCAACTCCACTTAGCCAAATGCATATAGATGATAGACTCTACTATACTACCATAGTATCACTTGCCAATACAATTCAAATGTATTGACCCTTGTGGCTGTAACTTGTATGTTGCAGGTTTGATTGTTTTAGTGAAGATTGATTGATTAGGATTACAAAGTCTACAACCAACATGTCTGTCTGTGGCACTGTGAAGATGAAGTACCCCATGCTTATAGTTATTCCGCTGCAATGTATTGTAATAGCCAAATGAGCTATGTAAGATGTAATAAAATTATGTTATTCCTGGTTATAAAGTTGTATTATGACCTTTGTTTCTTGATATTACATCTTAACTGTGGATGCTAGCTATTGATCCAGGGACTAGCATTGTAAACACAGGGGACTCTACCTTATTAAAGGTTGGGACCCTTACACTGGGATTAAAAATCCTGGAGTTGACAAGTTGGTATCAGAGCCATCCTGACCATAGGAGACCCTAGTTTAGAATGGACGTTTGAATCAAAAACTTAGTTTAAAAACCAAGGAAGTGAGTATTTATGAAAACTTATTCTTATTCTTATCACATAGACTCTTTCATGAAAATTCATGTTCCTAAAAAATTCTTGCAAACTTACATAAAATTTGACACACTTGATCACTCTACTAACTTACTCATCCTATATTCTTGATGGACGTGAAGTACAACAAGTTTTATTAGTTGGGGAGTGGAGGAGACCTCATCTTTGATCGTGATTTGGACCAGCTGTCAGAGATGCTGGAGCATCCGCACCCCGAGTTCTTCGGAGCTCATCTCAATGATCAAGAAGGAGAGGATTTGCAGTGGTTAGTTGTTGGAAGTCTTTGAGGAAAGATTGAACCCCCCACCATAGAGGGAATTCAGTTCACCTTGAGAGAGATCAATTGGCTCGATGGACTTGCCAGAGCCATGCAGGAAGCTCTTGCCCGTCTGTGTGGGCAGAGTATCAATCAGATCAAGGGTACCCGCTTTGAGTTCTACCCAAGGCGTGATGTTATGGGACAGCCACTGGAGGCCCCATATCGCCACTAGCTGAAGAGTCAATTGGACCACCTCAACTTCATGATGTATGACCGTCAGAAGGAGTTGGACAATGCCCGTTCCTACGCCAGCCATAAGTACGCCATCGCCGCCAAGAAGGATCAGACAATTGCCATGCTAGTGAAGGATCGCCAGTCTTGTCGCCGTCAGCTCGACAAGAAGGAGCGCATCATTGCCCGTCTTCGCCAGCAGATCACGAATTTGGAGGAGACCGTCCACGAGAGAGATATACAGTTGGAGGAGAGGGAGAAGGCAGGGGAAGACCTTCGTGTATACCCCTACTCCTATCTCAGCGATGATGATGACTTTCTGGAGGATCAGGCCATGGACTTCTTCCTCGATGAGGATGACTTCGCCTTCATCGATGATGATGATGATGATGATGAGGACACCGACTCCAAGGAGTAGTATCACTTGAGCACTAGCATTAGTGAGTTGTATTCGGTCCCACTGTATCGTAGCTTCACAGAATGGTTATTTAAACCATATGTTTTCCTTTGTTGTGCTGTGTGTTTGTATCGTGTGCTATGAATGAATGAATGAAAAGCAAGTTGCTAGAAAAATCTGCGTCAAACTTTGAAAACTTTTCAAACCCCAAAACCCCGAACCTTAGAAATTTCCCTCTTTTCTCATAATCTATCTCAATCTTTAGATACCTCGCGGAGGAAGCACTTCATCCCTGGACCCGATGTTGCAAATTTTGCAAATGTTGGTTTTTGACCGCGAAGTTGAAAGAGCCGAACGTCAAGCCAATTTAGCCACCCTTCAACAGATAGCTCAGATGGCCAACAATAATCAAGGCCATGGAAATCAGGACAACCATGGATCTAAGCTCATGAATTTCCAGAACACCAATCCACCCGTTTTCACTAAGTGAGGAGACCCCCTAGATGCAGATGATTGGTTGCAAACCATGGAAAACAACTTAGAAGTTGCAGGAGTGGAAGCTAACGAGAAAGTTCTGTTCGCCACCCACTATCTGGCAGGAGATGCAAGAGCATGGTGGAACAACGTCCGTGCCATGACTGTAGGACAAATGATGACTTGGGAAGAGTTCAAAGTCAAGTTTAGCCAAACCCATGTGCCACCAGGTTTGATCAAGAGGATGAGAGATGAATTCAGGGAATTGAAGCAAGGAAGGATGACAGTAGTGGAATATCGTGACAAATTTTTGTCCTTGGCTAGGTATGCACCAGATGAGATAGACACTGAAGCCAAGAAGAAGGAGAGATTCCTGAATGGTCTGCACGATTAGATGCAGACAGTGTTAGTCAATATCCCCTTTGCTGATATTGAAGCCTTACTGGACTCTGCCATTCCGATGGAAGGCAAGATCAACCAAGCTAATGAGAACCACAAGCGTCGCATGATGCATCAACCAGGAACCCACCGTACACCAAAGTATCGCCCCAACCCATCTCCAGGATTTGCCCCAAGAACCAACCGAACCCCAATGAACCGTCTGACCTATCCCAACTATGGAAACCCAAGGCCCGGAGGAAATCACAACAACCCCGGCAACCCCACCAATTTCAACTGTGCACCACCAAAGTTCAACAACAACAATGCCGCCACCAACACCAACACTACCCCAAGGACTGGAAGCAATGTTGTGACTGTTGCAACAAAGGACAAGTCGCAAGTGACTTGTTATGAATGTGGAACCAAGGGTCACTATTGTAGGGGTTCATAGCATGGAAAACAAAAAAATTCTACCACATGAACACACAATCAATATCTAATCTATGATCAAGCCAAGATCTATCTACTAGATCGGTGCAACAAGTTGATAGAGTACTAACCCTCCAAGATCCAAAGCGGTTAACGAGAGCAGATTCTCGTGGGTGATGTAGTCGTTCACTTGCGGATCTCAAGATCGCGTAGACGATCCTTCCAGCGCCATGTTCCGGCAGTGCTCCCGCAGTCGGTCACACGTACGGTACTCGATGAAGACCTTCCTCTCACTTGTTCTAGCAGGCAGCGGCAGTTGTAGTTCTCTCCTCGCAATTCCAGGAGACGACGTCGTGCTGTCGGAAGTAGAGGGGAGATCCCGAAGGGCTTCGCCTAAGCCGGAGTTGGTATGGTTGAGTAGAGGGAGCCTCGGCGATCTAGATTTTCGAGGCTTAGGTTTAGAGGTATCTAGCAACTAGGGTTTAGCTAGTTGGTAGCGGTTTAGAGGAGATCTAGATTGGCCGCAACTAGAGAGGGGGGCGGCGGCCAAACTAGGGTTTCTTGTGTGCCTAGGGCAAGGGACACCTTGGGGTGCGCCCCCGGCCCTCCATATATAGGTGGGGGAGCGTCCAAGGGTGTTCCCAACCCAGGTGGAAACCCTCCCTAACTTAGAAACCCTCCCTGACTGGGAAACCATGTTGGGATTTGACTTTTTTAAACTGCCTTTTTGACTTTCAAATTAGAGTTTGATTTCTCTCTTCCAAGTGTCCAGCCAAGTGACCTAGGACATGATGCAACCATTACACTTTGTCATGGCACATCCATGTACCCTTCCCCTTCCGGATCAATGAACCTTCTAGACCCTTCTAGGACATTCCGGTGAAAACACAGGAATCATTCCCGAACTCCGAAATTGGACTTTCCTTATATGAATTGTAAGGTCCCTCCTTTATAAAGGAAAAAGGATCCCTGTGATTGCAATGCTAGTCCCTGGATCAATGCTAGCATCCACAGTTTAAGATGAAGTACACAGAAACAAAGGTCATTATTACAGTCATTCCAGAGACAACATAGTCTTTACAACTCCATGGCCACAGGCCTAATACAAGAGTTTAAATAAGTAAATAAATAAAAGTCTTCATCTTCATGTGCCACAGGGAAACATGTTGAGTGTAGACTCATGGCTCCTAATCCTCATCAGAATAACCTGCAACATCACAAGTTACAGCCAAAGTGGGTCAATACATTGGAATAGTATTGGCAAGTGATACCTTAGTATAATTTTTGGTGGACTAGATACTACATGCAATTTGGCTAAGTGTAGCTTAGGCTGCTCAAAATAGGTTTTGCCTATTAGTTGAAATCACTAAGTTTTCCTTTGTCAAAACTTTTCCCAAGGAACCACCAATAGACATTGAGGTCCTTCACCCTTGTTCAACCACAAGTTTTACTTAGAAATTGGGATGAGGAGATTCTTGATAGCTTCCATGTCTTGATGCTCAAATTGTCCCATACCAGGGACATGGCTAAGTACTTAGATTCTTCCATCTGCAGAGGTTGTGCACTTTCCCCACCAGACTTGATTTTCACCAAGACAGGACCTTTCATAAGCCTTCCATTAGACCAAATGGACGCGTTCCAACCTATCAACCCACTACCACCAACTGTCCAAATGGCTAAGTTCTAGCAACCTATGTGATCCAAGCAGAGCCCATATTGCCAAGTGGCTGCACTAGAAGCTTCTTAACATTTGGCCTCTAAAATCTCTTTGTTCCTGGGTGGCTTTCCACAAGTGTGATACACAAGGTAAACCATAGAAATGGGCCTTGTGTAACCACTCAACATAAACCATTCCTTCCATTCCACCCAGGTGTTTCATTCACTTAGTTGTTTTATTAGGAAAAACACAAGTCCAAAGACTTAGAAATATTTTTATCATAGCATGTATATTTCACCACCCTTGGTTGCTAATAGCTAGGCTAAGCATGGCATAGATAAGCATCTTAACTTAGAAATTTCCTAGCAATTCTACAACTACTAGGATTTCCCAACATGGCATATAAGAAAAATATAACATGCAAGACTAGCAAAAATATTTCTAATGCTTAGTAGAAAACATAGGAATAAAATATCATGAAGCACCACTTGCCTTGGTAGTTTGGAGAGTAGCTACACTCCTCACAATCACTATTGGCACCAAAATCTACACATAAAATCATAGCCACAATCACATATAAATAAAATACAAGCAAAAATATATGAATTCATGCAATATGATATGTGATGATTTTCTAAACACAACAAGACAAGTGCACAGTACTGCTTCACCAACAAGTTCAAAAACTTGCCAAACAACATTTATTTAAACTCTAAAACATTTCTCAAACAATTCATATACCGAAAATAGGCCTACACATGTTTCTGTAATTAAAACCATTTTAACAGAAGCAAAACATTAAACACATTGCATATTTAGAAAGGTCTTGTTCTCCTGATTCCATTGATATAAAATTTGTCAAATTTGTACATGGGAATCAAAAGTTATAGCTAAAACAATTTCAATTTACTAATAGATTCAAATCCTGTTTTTAAATCTAATCTCTAGCCACGCATCACGCTCTGATTGGCGTGTACCGGTTCGCTCAGGATCGCGTTTGTGAGCCGTTAGATCTACTTAATCTGCACGGCCCAGATCCACTCATACCGTTTCGCTAAGTGATCTGTTTCTGCGCGCTGGATCTAGATCCAATGGTCCTCGACCAAGCAACCATAGATGGGCGGCGCTAGCGGTGGCATCTGGCGGCGGCGAGGTCTGTCTACGGCGGCGTGGCGCTACAGGTGGATCTGGGGTCGTCGGAGATGCTTACCAGAATCATGGCGATGCACTGGTGCTCAACCTGGCGACTACTTGGCAAGGGGCGCACGGACACGGCTGCACGGGCTCGTCAGAGTTGCTGTCAGCGTCGGGCTTGGGTGGACGACAATGTTAGCGACGCTCCTGGTCACCCTAGCATGAACAAAAGGCATCAGGAGATGCGCAGGACTACGGCGAACACGTTCGCGTGAACCAGAGGCGAAGGGGAACAAGGGGCTCACCGAATTTAATCGCCGGAGTTGAGGACGTCGTCGGAACCTTGTTGTGCTTGATGAAGACGATGACCTGGGTCGGTATAGGAGGGACCAATGGTGTCAGAAGGTGCGCAAGAAAGTGGCGAAGCTGTCTGCAAGAACTAGAGAAGAAGGGGCACACGGGGCTCACCGGGATTGGTCGCGGGAGTTGAGCTCTGTCTGCGGCGGTGTAAGGTTGATTGTGGGCAGCCTGGGGGCGCTCTGTGCTCGGAGTCTGGGGGGAAATGGAGAGGGGGCAGAGGGGGTTTAAGTAGGCTAGACGGGGCGTGATTTACTCCTGCAATCAACGCGAATTGATGACGCAATTCAAACCAGGAAACGCACGGCGTGATTTGGGGAAGAACACGTCGCGGGGTGGAGACGACGACGCCGTGTGGGCCGCGACTGTCAGCGAGAGAAACAGAGAGGGAGTGGGTCCTGTCTGTCAGCGACTTAGCGGGTGCGGTGATGAGTGAAGAAAACGTTTTGCGGGGGGGGGGGGGGGGGGGGGGGTTGCTGGGCTTAGTTGGGCCAGATTCGACTGAAAGCGTATTTTTTCCTTTTAACCTTTTTCTTTTTCTGTTTGATTTTTCTGAGATGATTTTCAACTCCAAATCAAATGAGTTTGAATTCAAATCTTCTCCAGGTTTTTATACTGCAAACCTTGCACTCAAATGTGTGTCAAACACTACTGTTTACTCAAAACACTTTGATCAAAATGAAAATAAAAATAAAACCAAGCCTTTATGTGATATAAACAATAGGCATAATATTGGTTTTATTTATTCATTTTGTTTTGAAAACTTGCTCAAGCTTTGGAAAGTGCCTAAGTTTGAATTCAAACCTTTCTGAACAAAACAAGGTACTCTTCTCATTGGAAGATAGCACTAAGGCTAGAGCAAACTTACATGAAATAATAAGCATATATGCTTCTGTTTTGAAATGATTTGTTTGGAATGAAATTCATAAGATCATGGATGCATGGATGATATGCATGAGTTTGAAATATGATTTTTGGGATGTTACAAATCTAACCCCCTTAAGGTGAATCTCTCCCTCGAGATTCGGATTGGCTAGCAAATAGGTGAGGGTGGTCTTTCCGAAGATCATCTTCTCTTTCCGATGTTGCTTCCTCTTCGGAATGATGGTTCCACTGCACTTTGCAAAACTTGATAGTCTTAGTCCGTGTGACTCTTTCTGCAGTCTCAAGAATCTTGATAGGTTTCTCCTCATAAGTGAGGTCACTCTCCAACTGAACCTCTTCCAAAGGAATAGTATCCTTCAAAGAAGTTTCTTCCATTTCTGGATGACATTTCTTAAGCTGACTCACATGAAACACATTATGAACAGCTGACAAAGACTCTGGCAATTCAATTTCATAAGAAACTTCTCCTTTACGACTCAGAATCTTGAATGGTCCAACATATCTTGGGGCCAACTTTCCTTTGACACCAAATCTCTTCACTCCACGAAGTGGTGACACTCTAAGATAAGCTCTATCACCGACTTCATAGGTGACTTCTCTACGCTTAGGATCTGCGTAGCTCTTCTGTCGAGACTGTGCTATCTTCAATCTGTCCTTAACCAACTTAACTTTCTCTTCGGCTTCTTTGATTAGTTCTGGTCCGAACAGACTTCTTTCTCCCACACCATTCCATAGTAATGGGGTAGTACACTTTCTCCCATAGAGAAACTCAAATGGTGCCATCTCAATACTGGCTTGATAGCTGTTGTTATAAGAAAATTATGCGTAAGGCAGAGTTTCATCCCAACTGGCTCCATAGTCTAGGGCACATGCTCTCAACATATCTTCAAGAATCTTATTTGTCCGTTCTATTTGTCCATCAGTTTGAGGATGAAAAGAAGTGCTGAATTCCAACCTTGTTCCCAATGACTCATGTAATTGCCTCCAAAAATGATAAGTGAATTGGGTTCCTCTATCTGACACAATACTCTTGGGTACTCCATGTAGACATACAATTCTACTCATATAGATCTTGGCCAACTTAGCACTTGTGTAAGTTGTCTTCACGGGTATGAAATGAGCCACTTTAGTTAGGCGATCCACTACAACCCAAATAGAATCATATCCTGACTGGGTTCTTGGCAATCCGGTAATGAAATCCATACCAATCTTGTCCCACTTCCAATCAAGAATAGGTAGTGGTTGAAGCAAACCTGCTAGTTTCTGATGTTCCTCTTTCACTCTACTACACACGTCACACAAAGCAATATGTTCGGCGATGTCCTTCTTGAGATTATTCCACCAAAATCTTTCCTTCATATCCATGTACATTTTGGTGTTACCCGGATGAATGGAATATGGTGAGTTGTGTGCTTCTTGTAAAATTAGTTTCCGTAGCTCCGGATCTTGTGGAACACAGATACGTTTCCCATGACATAAAGTACCTTGTTCGTCTTCATGGAATCCTTTGGCTTTTCCCTTTCCAATCTTTTCCTTGATCTCTTCGATTTCCTTATCAGTCTTCTGGGCTTCTTTGATCTTGTCCAACAAAGTGGGTTGAACATCCAAAGACATGAGATGTCCTTCAGGCACAATCTCCAATATGAGATCTCTAAATTGGGCACACAAATCATCTGGCAATTCTCCCTTAGTAAGGCCATTCACAAAAACCTTATGGCTTAGAGCATCCGCTACAACATTTGCTTTACGAGGGTGGTATTGCAAATTTAAGTCATAGTCTTTGATGAGTTCTAGCCATCTTCTTTGCCTCATGTTAATTTCCTTCTAGGTGAAGATATACTTCAAACTCTTGTGATCTGTGAACACTTCACAACGCTTTCCCAAAAGATAATGTCTCCATGTTTTGAGTGCATGGACAACAGAGTCTAACTCTAGATCATGAGTAGGGTAGTTCACTTCATGAGTTTTGAGTTGTATCGAGGCATAAGCCACAACTTTTCCTTCTTGCATAAGTACTGCACCCAAACCATGATGAGATGCATCACAATATACTTGGAAATCTTTTTCCAAATCTGGCAAACACAAGACTGGTGCTGTCACAAGTCTCTTCTTCAATTCTTGAAAGCTGAGTTCACATCCCTCAGACCAAGCAAATTTCTTGTCTTTCTTTAGCAATTCCGTCATAGGTTTTGCTACCTTAGAGAAATTCTCAATGAATATTCTATAGTAAACTGCTAAGCCAAGGAAACTACGAACTTCTTTCACTGACTTGGGAGATTCCCATTCAGTTACGGCTGAAACTTTAGCAGGGTCAACTACTACACCATCTCCTGACACAACGTGTCCAAGAAATCCAACTTCATTTAGCCAAAATTCACACTTGCTGAATTTGGCATACAGTTTATGCTCTCTAAGCTTCTCAAGTATCAAACGCAAATGTCCTTCATGCTCTTCTTTGCTCTTGGAGTAGATTAAAATGTCATCGATAAAAACGACAACAAATTTATCAAGAAATTCCATGAATACTTTGTTCATCATATTCATGAAGTATGCTGGTGCATTGGTTAAGCCAAATGGCATCACGGTATACTCATACAGTCCATACCTCATGGTGAAAGCTGTCTTAGGTATGTCTTGCTCTCTTATCTTGAGTTGGAAATAACCCGACCGAAGATCAATCTTTGAGAACACACAAGCTCCTTCTAACTGATCAAACAAGTCATTGATTCTAGGCAAAGGATATTTGTTCTTGATAGTCGCCTCATTGAGTCAACGGTAATCTATGCATAACCTTTGACTTCTATCTTTCTTCTCCACAAACAAAACGGGGCTCCCCAAGATGATGAACTTGGTTGAATAAATCCCTTCTGCAACTATTCTCCAAGTTGTTTCTTGAGTTCTTTCAGTTCATCCACTGACATCTTGTACGGTCTCTTTTCTATTGGTCCAGATCCTGGTAGCAAATCTATAAGAAACTCCACATCTCTATCTGGTGGCATTCCCGGCAATTCTTCTGGAAACACATCCGGATATTCACTCACAATTGGCACACTGTCTATGCTAACCCCCTTAAGAGAATGTAGCATACTTCTTTTTGCTTCAAAGTTGGTCTTGAATCTGATCCTTTTATTTTCTGGAGTTGTGAGTGAGACAGTATGGTTGGCACAATCTATCACTCCCTTGTGCTTAGTCATCCAATCCATTCCCAAAATGACATCCAATCCTTGGGAGTTTAGAATTATCAAGTTAACGAGAAACTTATACTTCCCAAACTCTATGACTAGATCATGACACCCTGAATTCACTATCATTTCTCCTCCAGGAGAACTTTTTTAACTTTTATAGGACACCCAATAGTGTCTACCGGTAGTTCATTTCTTTCAACAAATGCTCTTGATATGAATGAATGAGATGCACCAGTATCAAAGAGAACAAATGCTGGGACAGAATTGAGTTTGAACTTACCAGCAACAGCATCAGGTTCCTCATATATTTCCTCCACATTGATGTGGTTCACTTGTCCCTTTTGAAAAGGGTTGGGCTTGTTGGGTCCTTCAACTTTCTTTTCCAGGAATTCATTGGCATAATGCCCCATCTTCTTGCACTTGAAACACTCAACCTGACTAATGTCCTTCTTGACAGGCTGGCTTCCACTGCCACTTCCACTACCACTGTGGTGGCTCTTATATCCACCCTTGTGATTCTTGTACTTGTCATTGTCATGACTACGGTGATGCTTGTTGTCATGATGACGGTTGTGGTTGTGGTGCTTGTTGAATTTCCCATGCTTGTGGGATCCTGAGCTTCCACTATCATCATAATGGGAACGCTTGTGAGACGATCCCGAGCTGTGCTTGTCCGAGTGCTTTCTCTTCCTACTCTCAACTTGCTTCATTTTGTTCTCCAAAATAGCAGCCTTATCACAAAGAGACTGATAAGTGGGAACATAGGCCACTGATAGCTGCAAGTTCAGTTCATCATTCAGCCCTTCAAGGAACTTTTCCTTCCTCTTGGCATCGGTGTCAACTTCGTCCGGTGCATAACGCGCCAGATTGTTGAACTCCTCAATGTACTCTGCCACGCTGCAGTGGCGCTGCTTCAAGTTATGAAACTCTTTCTTTTTCAGACTCATCACTCCAGATGAGATGTGAGCAGTACGGAAACCATCTTTGAACATAGCCCATGTCACATCCTCAATGGGAGTGGTGATCTGGAAGTTATCCCACCAAGTGGCGGCTGGTCCTTCCAACAAATGTGCTGCAAATCTGACTTTTTCTGCATCAGTACAGCCCACAGTTACCAAGTCCTTGTTCACAGAGCGTAGCCAATCATTGGCCACCATAGGATCAGTTGTTCCTGAGAACTTTGCTGGCCTCAATCTCAAGAACCTAGTAAGCATATCAAAACCCGGTGGGTTGTTGTTGTTGTTATTGTTGTTATTGTTGTTGTTGTTGTTATTGTTGTTGTTGTTGTTGTTGTTGTTTTTGTTCTGATTCTGGATGAACGTAGTCATCATTTGCATCAACTGAGTCTGAGCTATCATCATTTGCTGCATCTCAGGGGTGATGTTGTTGTTGGGGTTGGGATTGGCACGACGGGGAGGCATCTGTGGTTTGTTCAATAGAGATAAGAATGAGATACACATAGATGCTTTCATGCACAATACATCACATAAACAATCACCAAACATGCATCATAACAATAATAGTTTAACAACAAAAACGACAAGTTCGCAAAGTAAACACACCAATAACAAGCCATCCACATGTTGGATGGTCATTGTGACACAAATAAAGTATGATAAATAAATGATAAATGAGTAGTCAACTCTACTCCTCGGCATCAACCTCCTCCTCAACAAAGGTAAGACCTGCATTCTCCATAGCGGTCTTGTATTCCTCGACATTGGTGGTCAAGGTCTCTACTTTGGCTTTGAGAGCCCTCTTCTAAGAACGAAGCCTCTCAATCACCGTCTGCTGATGCTCGAGCTCGAAGTCCTTGGCCTCCAGTTCTGCAGTCATGTCTCGAATCCTCTTGTTCCTATCTTGGACTCGGTTCTCTTGACTCTTGAACTTTCTGTCCTGGCTCTCGAACTTTGCCTCCATCTCCATGACTATCTCATCTTGCTCCGTGAAGAGCTTGTCCTTCTCACGAAGCTGCACCTGGAGTTCGTCATTGCTGAGCATGACGTTGGTCCTATCCGTGTCCACGTGCCTAAGAAGAACCTCTAAGTCCTGGAGGTATAGACGAATCGGCTCTACTGTCTCCCTCAAAGTGTCCTCGAAGTCGATGGCCTCTCCATCCTCATCACGTCTACCGAAGACGTGGAAGTGAGTACCTCTAACCTGTCGAGAGTGTCTCCCTTGTAGACGTCCTATCAGATCCTGCCTGACTACCTCAAGGCCTCTCTCCTTGTCATCGTGCATGAGCTTGAAGATGATAGCCTCCGTGGTAGGCTCAGTCTGGCGTCCGGGCTGATTGACCTTGAAACCCCAAAGGTCTTTCCTCTCAAACATGGTGAGGGGAAGCACCATGATGGTGGGAAGAGGGAGATTGAGCAAACTAGTAAGCTCAATAATACGAGGGCCAAAGCGAGTTCCCTGGAACTCCTCAACAGTGCTGATGGTAACATTAGGCATCTATATATAAGATAGAAAAAGTTAGAACAACACAATTTAAGACAAGTCACAAGACAAGACATCACATGCATAACTTTGGAAATCAAAACACACAAGTCATGGCATACATGAAACCATTACAACATCCAAGGTTCTACTTATTTCAAGCAACATTTGGAAAATAAGGTGATAAGTGGTGGTCCAACTAACAAAGCACGTTACAATCCCAACTCACTAGACATGTTGGCTAACATAATATTTCTAGAAGCGATCAGTCTATCTTGGGCACATGATTCCATCACTAAGTCTATAATGTCTCCTCTTAAGGTTTGGTTGGTAGCTTCCAACTCTTGAGTATGTTTCTTCTCTTCCTTTAGGTCATTCTGGATGTTGAGCATTCTGCACTTGACCCTATCACCAAGTTCTTTGATAGTCCTCCAAGATGCATCCCTTGCTGAATCAAAGAATGTAGTGTGCAACACTGAGTTGGTGAACATGCAGAATCCTGTTTCCTTGTGGTTGTCTTCCTTGTTTTTATACAAGTGAAGTTGCACCCACTAGTACTCAACTCCTTCATCCATCACAGGAAAACCTTTGTACACAGCTGCACCATGTATTTCCATTGTAACCATGAGGTCCTTGAGAGCCTTGGGAAATTCTGTCTCACACTCCAAGGTCATTGTCATGAGTGGTCCTTTCCTTACAGCTTCGTTGATGGAGTTCATCTACAAATAGAGATGAGGAAGAAGATTAGGAAAGTTTACGAGGAGAATAGACAAGTGCGGAAGTTGTTGAAAAGAAAATTTTCCTTAGTGGTTTCCAATCCTAGGGGTCATAATCCTATAGGCAACACAGTGCTCTGATACCATCTGTAAGATCCCTCCTTTATAAAGGAAAAAGGATCCCTGTGATTGCAATGCTAGTCCCTGGATCAATGCTAGCATCCACAGTTTAAGATGAAGTACACAGAAACAAAGGTCATTATTACAGTCATTCCAGAGACAACATAGTCTTTACAACTCCATGGCGACAGGCCTAATACAAGAGTTTAAATAAGTAAATAAATAAAAGTCTTCATCTTCATGTGCCACAGGCAAACATGTTGAGTGTAGACTCATGACTCCTAATCCTCATCAGAATAACCTGCAACATCACAAGTTACAGCCACAGTGGGTCAATACATTGGAATAGTATTGGCAAGTGATACCTTAGTATAATTTTTGGTGGACTAGATACTACATGCAATTTGGCTAAGTGTAGCTTAGGCTTGCTTTGATCAAAATAGGTTTTGCCTATTAGTTGAAATCACTAAGTTTTCCTTTGTCAAAACTTTTCCCAAGGAACCACCAATAGACAGTGAGGTCCTTCACCCTTGTTCAACCACAAGTTTTACTTAGAAATTGGGATGAGGAGATTCTTGATAGCTTCCATGTCTTCATTCTCAAATTGTCCCATACCAGGGACATGGCTAAGTACTTAGATTCTTCCATCTGCAGAGGTTGTGCACTTTCCCCACCAGACTTGATTTTCACCAAGACAGGACCTTTGAGAAGCCTTCCCTTAGACCAAATGGACGCGTTCCAACCTATCAACCCACTACCACAAACTGTCCAAATGGCTAAGTTCTAGCAACCTATGTGATCCAGGCAGAGCCCATATTGCCAAGTGGCTGCACTAGAAGCTTCTTAACATTTGGCCTCTAAAATCTCTTTGTTCCTGGGTGGCTTTCCACAAGTGTGATACACAAGGTAAACCATAGAAATGGGCCTTGTGTAACCACTCAACATAAACCATTCCTTCCATTCCACCCAGGTGTTTCATTCACTTATTTGTTTTATTAGGCAAAACACAAGTCCAAAGACTTAGAAATATTTTTATCATAGCATGTATATTTCACCACCCTTGGTTGCTAATAGCTAGGCTAAGCATGGCATAGATAAGCATCTTAACTTAGAAATTTCCTAGCAATTCTACAACTACTAGGATTTCCCAACATGGCATATAAGCAAAATATAACATGCAAGACTAGCAAAAATATTTCTAATGCTTAGTAGAAAACATAGGAATAAAATATCATGAAGCACCACTTGCCTTGGTAGTTTGGAGAGTAGCTACACTCCTCACAATCACAATCACTATTGGCACCAAAATCTACACATAAAATCATAGCCACAATCACATACAAATAAAATACAAGAAAAAATATATGAATGCATGCAATATGATATGTTATGATTTTCTAAACACAACAAGACAAGTGCACAGTACTGGTTCACCAACAAGTTCAAAAACTTGCCAAACAACATTTATTTAAACTCTAAAACATTTCTCAAACAATTCATATACCCAAAATAGGCCTACACATGTTTCTGTAATTAAAACCATTTTAACAGAAGCAAAACATTAAACACATTGAATATTTAGAAAGGGCTTGTTCTCCTGATTCCATTGATATAAAATTTGTCAAACTTGAACGTGGGAATCAAAAGTTATAGCTAAAACAATTTCAATTTACTAATAGATTCAAATCCTGTTTTTAAATCTAATCTCTAGCCACGCATCACGCTCTGATTGGCGCGTACTGGTTCGCTCAGGATCGCGTCTGTGAGCCGTTGGATCTACTTAATCTGCACGGCCCAGATCCACTCATACCGTTTCGCTAAGTGATCTGTTTCTGCGCGCTGGATCTAGATCCAACGGTCCTCGACCAAGCAACCATAGATGGGCGGCGCTGGCGGTGGCATCTGGCGGCAGCAAGCTCTATCTACGGCGGTGCGGCGCTACAGGTGGCTCTGGGGTCGTCGGAGATGCTTACCAGAATCATGGCGATGCACTGGTGCTCAACCTGGCGACGGCTTGGCAAGGGGCGCACGGACACGGCTGCACGGGCTCGTCGGAGTTGCTGTCAGCGTCGGGCTTGGGTGGACGACGACGTTGGCAACGCTCCTGGTCACCCTAGCATGAATAAAAGGCATCAGGAGATGCGTAGGACTACGGCGAACACGTTCGCGTGAACCAGAGGTGAAGGGGAACAAGGGGCTCACCGAATTTAATCGCCGGAGTTGAGGACGTCGTCGAACCTTGCTGTGCTTGATGAAGACGACGACCTGGGGCGGTATAGGAGGGACCAATGGTGTCAGAAGGTGCGCAAGAAAGTGGCGAAGCTGTCTGCAAGAACTAGAGAAGAAGGGGCGCACGGGGATCACCGGGATTGGTCGCCGGAGTTGAGCTCCGTCTGCGGCGGTGTAAGGTTGATTGTGGGCAGCCTCGGGGCGCTCTGTTCTCGGAGTCTAGGGGGAAATGGAGAGGGGGCAGAGGGGGTTTAAGTAGGCTAGACGGGGGCATGATTTACTCCTGCAATCAACGCAAATTGACTACGCAATTCAAACCAGGAAACGCACGGCGTGATTTGGGGAAGAACACGTCGCGGGGTGCAGACGACGACGCCGTGTGGGCCGCGGCTGTCAGCGAGAGAAACAGAGAGGTAGTGGGTCCTGTCTGTCAGCGACTTAGCGGGTGCAGTGATGAGTGAAGAAAACGTTTCGCGGGGGGGGGGGGGGGTTGCTGGGCTTAGTTGGGCTAGTTAGGCCAGATTCGACTGAAAGCTTATTTTTTTCCTTTTTTCCTTTTAACCTTTTTCTTTTTCTGTTTGATTTTTCTGAGATGATTTTCAACTCCAAATCAAATGAGTTTGAATTCAAATCTTCTCCAGGTTTTTATACTCCAAACCTTGCACTCAAATGTGTGTCAAACACTACTGTTTACTCAAAACACTTTGATCAAAATGAAAATAAAAATAAAACCAAGCCTTTATGTGATATAAACAATAGGCATAATATTGGTTTTATTTATTCCTTTTGTTTTGAAAACTTGCTCAAGCTTTGGAAAGTGCCTAAGTTTGAATTCAAACCTTTCTGAACAAAACAAGGTACTCTTCTCATTGGAAGATAGCACTAAGGCTAGAGCAAATTTACATGAAATAATAAGCATATATGCTTCTGTTTTGAAATGATTTGTTTGGAATGAAATTCATAAGATCATGGATGCATGGATGATATGCATGAGTTTGAAATATGATTTTTGGGATGTTACATGAATCCTATTCTCTGGACCATTCCGGATCTCCTCGTGATATCCCGGATCCCATCCGAGACTCCGAACAACATTCGGTCTCTTTACTCACATTCCATATCTACTAAACAACATCGAATCCTTAAGTGTGTCTCCCTACGGTTCGTGAATTATGCCGACATGATCGAGACTCTTCTCTGATCAATAAACAATAGAGGAATCTAGAAATTCATATGGCTCCCACATATTTCTATGATTACTTTGCAATCAAATGAACCATTTACATACAGAACCAATTTCCCTTTATCTCGCGATATTTTACTTATCCGAGGTCTGATCGTCGGTATCTCTGCATACCTAGTTCAACCTCGTTACCGATAAGTATTCTTTTCTCGTTCCCATGATATGTGATCCCTTGTGAGCCATTCACATGCTTGCAAGATAATTGGATGACATTCCACCGAGAGGGCCCATAATATATCTATCCTTCATATGGATGGACAAATCCCACTCTTGATCCATGTGCCTCAACACATACTTTTCGAACACTCAATGCCACCTTTATAGCCACCCAGTTACAGTCTGGTGTTTGATGTCATCAAAGCATCCTTCTGGTGATGGTGATTAGCATGATCTCATGGTCGAAGGAATTAGGTTACTATGTATCAGAAACTTATAGCAAGTGAACTATTTGAATGACTTGATCTTATGTACGCTTAACTATAGGAGTATGTCCATCACATCATTCTCCTAATGATATGACCTTATTGTTAATAACATCTCAATGTTCATGATTAGGAAACCATGATCATATATTAACCAACAAGCTAGTTTAACAAGAGGCTTTACTAGGGACTCTTTTATGTTTACAAACCACACAAGTATTAATGTTTCCGGTTAATACAATTATAGCATGGTATGTCAACATTTATCATAAGTACGAAGATATGATAATAACCACTTTATTATTGCCTCCTAGGCATATCTCCAACAGTCTCCCACTTACACTGGAGACAATAATCTAGTTTCAAAACTTTGTGTATTCAACACCTATGGCTTTCTGGTGTTGTATTTACACGATTGCTAGTGGTCAACCGATATTTGTATCCGACACTTATAGGTCCGTGTGAAATTGCATGTCTTTGCGTCTCTACGCATCACTCATTCTCTAATAAGATGGCATTGTATACATTTGGTCCTTTGGTGAGACCTTGTAACATCTCAGCATTAGAGCCTAGAAATAAGTTGAACCTAGATATGTGCATTGCATTCATGCATAGAAAATCCGAATAATTTTCGCGCTTTTAAACAAAACTTGTCAAAGTGATTGAAGCTTCTTTTAGCTTGATGGAATTGAAGTAGATCATCAAGTTGACTGCGATAAGTTTCAATTAGACCTTTGTTAAAATATCATTTTGGGTAAGAGAGATTTGATCTAAGGGTAGCTCAAATGTACTGTAAGTTAAACCTTAATATAATGTGAATTATATTTGATCATTAGGTGATCATGTTATAGAATTCATTATAATCACTCATAAGTACCAAGTTAAGGATATAAAACAAATAATAAGAATGTAACCACTATATCTTAAATCCCATCTGCATACATTCTGAGTATCATAGTAACACCTAACCTTAAAATCTCTTTTGATGAGTTGGAGTTGGAAAGAGATTAAGTCAAGATCATCCACTATATATATATATATATATATCTTTCTATACAATCTTTATGGAACTTATCTCAATATCTGTTGTTCATCAATGTTGGATAATTTCCCATTGATTCACAACTTCTTTAACTATTAATCTTTGATCTATTATTTGATCTTATCAGAACATCTACTCAAATCTTCTAATGAGGGCATAGTCTATTAATAACCTTAATCCAATATAAGATACTAAGAAGCTAATTTCCAGACATTAAAAGATAGGATTGATAAAGCCCTGCTTAGCCAACTAAAAACTTCAGTAATAAATGATTAAAGTATTATAATGGTAATGTTTTGGCAACCAACATGGAATGCTTATATTTAGTATAGGTAATACTGGTGGGTAGAACATGATTGGAACCTTAGTAAAGATAAGTGATCCTAGAGAAGTCTTTGCAAACCACATAAATATAATTCAGGGATTGAAGTATAAGTCATGAGGGTTAAGTACTTATAAGATGGTGTTATTCAATTAAAGCTAGTGTAGCATAGAGTCATAAAATTGGTCTTATTCATCCTTAAGGATAGTTTACTGTAGAGAAAGATTAGTGATGGAGGATTAAGGAAGTTTGGGAGTAGAGTTTGAAGGAATTACTGGTTGGATGGAAGATTATCAATAATAGAATAGTAAATACAACCAAGCAAGGATATGAGAAAGCTATGAAGTGCTTTTGTATCAAACTCATTGAATTCATCCATAAGTTAGAAGAATGATATATTGAATAATAAGATTTTAATAAGTAAGTCCATCAAACTAACCATGGTGATGGATAGAAAGAGGTATTATATCTAGGAAAGGAATTCTTTAATTAGAGATCCAAGATTGTGAAATATAGTTATATGTTACAAAATCATTTTCCTATTTAATCTTGGTAAGAAATCAACTCTAAATCTCAATTCAAACATAATATCCATCTTATACCATTGATCCATCATCTGATGTCTATAACACTTTATAGAAATATTTTCCTATAGCAAATTACATAAGCACATATCTGTTAATTCCAAACATCCTAACTATATGTGCTTAAGTATACTCACTTCTATAAAACACTCTAATTACAACTTCCTATTAAAAAGGAAGATTTCATCAAATACTATATACATAAGGCAATATGCTCAGCCATTAAATCTTAACTCTTAAAAGGAACCTAAGCTTATACATAAACCTAAATCCAAGGGTAGTACTCATAATTCAAAAACCTAAACTTCTTTGTTTATCACATACATTGCTATTTTCCAAATTAATGGGAGTAATAATCACCATATCAATGTCTTTATATTTCATGCATAAAATAATGGTATAAAATTATTATACTTATCTATAAAATTTCTATTCAAACTATGAGCTCACTAAAATTAAGTTGATAAGCAAATAAGAATATATCATTCAATACATCTGTAACTAAAATAAGTAGAGAAAAATAATAAGAAAAGTTTATATAAAATATTACCAAGGGGGTTCACATTAAGTAAATACAAGAAATACAAAAAAGAGGATATAATAAGAATTCACAAATGAGACTTGGTATATTTTTTGTATTGTTGTAATATCCAGCAAACAAATTCTACAAAGGAAGATTCAAAATGTAAATCAAATTTAAATCTGAATAAGAAAACAGAAAATAGAAAAAGGACAAAGCAAATAAAAATCAAACCTGGCCGCAGCCCAACACCTTACACCTATCTGACGCCTATGTGCAGCCCATAACAGCCTAGTAACCAGCTCTGTCCTTTTCCATCTGAGACTAACAAGTGGGGTCAGGAGAGGACCGCGAGTTGAGCTAAAGAAATCGCCAGGGGGTTATCCGCAAAACGACCATCATCGTCATCGTCACGCACACAGACAGCTCACTGGCGGAGCTCGCCGCCGCCCGATGCCGTCATCGTCGTTGTTGCGCCAAGATACTCGCCGCCATTGCCAGGAGGGGATAAGAAGGCCACCGCGACGCATTGCCTCGATCCCTATCTCCAGTTCCTCCTTATCCTCTCAGATACGAACGAGGCCGAAACCCTAGCTCACCGGAGCCACCTCTCATCATCGAACCACGTCTCCCCACACCATTCTAAGTCGTCATGGAGAAGCGCCTTCCTCCGTAGATCCTCTGGGTAGAAGCTTGCATCAAGGGGAGCACTGGAGCGGGTGGATTTGGTCGTTTATCCTTCACAACAGTTCGTCGGAATCTTCGTCGGGAAGCTCGATTCCGACCACGCCTGTCCTCGTCGACCACACTATCGTCATCAGGGTAAGCATACGCATCTCTGGACCCTAGTTTCGTTTGCGGATTCGCACCGTAGGTCTAGTTTTGTTGAGCATCGCCGCTGGCCGCCGCAGTAGCTCGTCGTCGATGACCCTCCGATGACCATTTCCGAGCGGCGCTGCCACTATTAGGTTCAGTAGGTTGCACTGATTCGAACTAGATCTATCTCGCTTGCTAGGGCGCAGTAGATCTTTGCCGGCAACCAACCTCTAGCGGCGGTGGTGATGCTGACGCCAAGCTTACCTCATGATCGAGCCACGTCAGCTCGTTTGACTGGTCTTTGCCTCGCGTGGTGGATGACATGGCCCAGGGCCCACATGTCATCGACAGTGAGTAGAGAGGAGGTCAGTAGCAAAAGCATTTCTAGACCTGAGAGCTGAGGTGGACAATGGCCCACAGGTCAGTGACTGGGACTAGCTCTAGACGTGGTATAAAAAGTATTTTTCTATTAAGAAATAAATAATTAAATCTTGTTTAATTAATAACTTTTGATTTATAATTCAGAAAAATGTGTATAATATATGAAAATTTGTAGAAAATAAAATCTATAACTTAAACTTATTATCAAATATTATTATGATGATTATTTAAATAAATATCATTTAATCAAATTTTTATAAGTAATAAAGCTTTGATAATTCATATTTTAATTATGGTAAATATTAAAAAATATAGATAAAATACCAAAAATGTTGGAAAAGTAATAATTTCAATATAGAACTATAATTATGTATTATTATTTCACTTAAACAAATACTTGATATCTATTTAGTAATTATAAAATAATAAGAAATATAAAAATCATATCTTATTATTTATTAATGACAAAAATAAATGGGATATACTAAAATGATCACAAAAATAATGTCTACATGATAAAAATCTAATATTATACTTTTGAGTTAAATAAAAATTCAAATATTTTAATAACTCAAATATAAACTTATTTACTTCATTGATAATTCATATAAAGATAAATAAAATTTATTAATATTTCTAAAATAAATCAATTAAGTCTAATAAATAATATTAGTCTTAAATATTAATAATATGAAACCATAATGGATTAAAACATTATAAACATCTTTGTATTAAATTATCTTCAACTCTAAGTGAAGATTAGATTCTCAAAGGATTCCAATTCATGATAAAAACCTTAAAGAACAACTTATGAATCCACCAAACCTTTTCTATCTATATTAACTACCTAATTGCAAAAACTACCACAACATTATATAAAACCATAAGTAGTTAAGTAATAGTATGTTTTAGAATATCAACTATACCCACTTATCTATAAAAGATAATTGATATTACTCCATAATCAAATCAAGAAACCATTATCCAAGTAAAAAGAATAACCATTCTTAAGTAACCTAAAGAAAACATGTTAGATACACTAGATACAAATGCTATAAGTATTATACTCTCAAAATCATCTTTGTTTTAAAGATAACTTTAGTCTACAGAATCTTAATACAACACTATAAGCATTACTATATGTTTTATAGTTAACTTTGGTCTGAAGTAGTTAAACTACAAAGCCACTCAAGCCAAACCATTTGAGCAAACAAATAACATCAACCACCACTAACTAACCCCAAAGTTTATTTAGACCTTAGAAGAGAAACCTTTATTTCGAAGGTTATCCTTTTTGCCACTTTAAATAAGAACTCTTGTATAAGAAATCCTAACTAGTATGTCATAAGTATTTATACTTTACTCCTACATATGTGCTATCTACAACCACTCATAAACTCTAATAAAACTACAATTATGAAGCTTATCTAAAAGGACCACACATTTCAAAGTAATCATTTCTAGAATCCAAACCCTAGGACAATGTTATCCCCGGGATTTGCGTGTAGAACGTGCATCACATTACTTATGCATAAAGGAATATTGCTTCTTTAAACATTAGTCCTTACCGTACCAATGATGCTGATTTCAGATTTTGGATCTTATACTGACTCAAAGACCGTGAGGTGCATAATCTTGCAATCACAAAAGGCAAGTTCACACTTGCTCATGTCCTTTGTTTATTTTCTGTAAGTATTTTACAAATCCAGTGTTGTTATAACCTGCATTTGAAAAAGGTCTAAAAACACTATTTTCGACAATAATGTGAACTATTGGTTACTAATCCAAGGTGATCAGCTAATCTATTAAATCTGACAATTGGAATACCACTGTTCAGAACTATATCACCTAGGACTTAACAACCAATGTCACCAGTGATTCTTGTGCCGTATATTACGCGTTGACCATGAGATTTGGAATGGGACGGAGAAGTCAGCTGTATCTTCTTCCTCTCGCATGAAGCCGGATGTGCAGGTCGTGGCTGTTATCCTCGTAGCGTGCATATTAATTGGTAATTCGTAGAGGATATGCAGCATATGGGTGGGAACCCTCATCGTCCCATGATAGTCCTGGCATCTAACGGTTTGTACAAACCATTGCCGTAATTCAGTATGTGGGCATGGTGTACACCAAGGAGGCATGCGGGGTCGCGAAGGGGGCAATGATTGGCTTGGATCATCTTCTGGGCCCCACATCATGGAATTGTGGACGGGAATAAGCTGCCAGGTTATGCAACAAAGAGTTGATCTCTCATGGTTAAGTAACGCACCTCTGCAGAGTGTAAGAACTATAACTTGTTACTCCCTGTTCCGGGAAGGTGCTGCGAACGCGGCGGGAAAGGAACTCCATGAAAGTTCTGGTAAACCCGTGAAGGCTAACGGACATAGCTTTTCAGAATAAAAGCAACCTTTGAAGAAATGTTTACGAAAACTTGCATTGCCTACGACCTATGGTCTGTGGCTGTAGTTATAGTGCATCAAACACTCCTTTTCTAGTGAATTTGCTGAGTACGCTCGTACTCAAAGTATCTCCTTAACCCTTGCTAGATTCTGAAGCCATTAAAACGATGTCTTCATCAAGTTATGCTCCAGGACTTATCAAAACCAGCTAAAGCGCTTCAATGAAGACAAGGAAGACAACATATAACTCAACTCAAGTGAAGACGAAGTTACTGATTAGATAGAAATACAATCTCTAGCCAAAGAACCTATCTCAGTAGTGCGTTGCAATAGCAGCAATGCCAATTCCTTAGTTAAATACTAGTTTTAAATAGTATAATAGTTTTGCGTTATTGATCTTTGATTCTTCTTCATAAGAAGTTCTTTCTCTCTCTTTAACCTAGATTGTTCTCTAGATCTTATGTAAAGAGTGAGTTGTAACCTTTAGCCATGTATTGGACCTGCTATGTTTCTGTTGTGCCATTCTGAGGGATGTAATACTAGTGAACGGTGTTTCATTGGTGTCATGTCAACGACTATAGTATACTACATCATGAAGTGGTATGCTGGGTCACCGCAGACCTTTAGTTCCTTGGGGTTAAAACATGTTGATAATATTGTCGTACAATATATATTTATAGTACTAGCCCGCTGTGAACTACACCTAGTTTGATAACAAACTACTTGACACAAATGCCCTCTTTTGCTGCTATAATAACAGTCATATACTTAGCTTTTGTTGTAGTATCTTTCACAATTTCTTAACTTTGGAACTCATCCAAATCCATTATGGAACTTGCTTTACATTATATTGTGCCACCCTTAGTTTAGATTGAGATAAACTTAATTTGTACTTTGTGACAAAACTAGTAACAATGTAGTACTTTTACAATGAACTAACCATCTATTTGTCACCTCTAGAAAAATAATATATTCTTAGTTTTTCCAAAAGATCATAAGAATATCCTTACTATCTTCCAATGATTATCTTATGAATCATTCTGGTATATGCTCATAACATTTAGAGCATAGGACATATCTAGATTTGTACATATCACAATATGATTGATATAAATACTCTTTGTGATTTCATACATAAAGTATCAATCTATACTTGAATCTTTGTTTCACTTACCAAGTGTCAATACACTTCAATTTCGATTCAATCCTTTCTGTGCGACAAGAACCTTTCTTCTAGTTTCTATATTGAAATCATTAAATATATCATGTATGTACTTTCGACACAACCATATTAGCGTCTCAATCTATCTATATAGATATTGATGTCAAATATTCGGGTTTTGCCTAAGTCTTTCATCAAAATGAACACTACAAGAAATCTGCTGATACATGACCCTCCATTTTCATCACCGACTCATCATTGTCCACAATATATGACGATCTTATGACGAAAAACAGATCGTCAAAAACTGAGCGTCAGTAATTGCATACAACGATATTTTTTTTAAATCGTCATAATCGTCTATGACGATATCGGATCGCCATAACCTCTATGACGATCCAATATCGTCACTGGCGCTCTAGCCTAGCCACGTCAGGTCCTACGTGGCCAATCCAACGTGGAAAAATTATGACAAAACAAAATCGTCGTAACGCAAATTTAGCCCGGTCCATTTCAATAGTTTGCATGGGCCGAGCCCAATATTTCAGCCTTTTTCTTTTGGGGGTTTTAACTTTTACAGTCCATTTCCTTTTGGGCCTTGGCCTTTTTACATTCTTTCTTTTTCATTTTAAGCCTTTTTATAATCCGATTATTGTGGGCTGTGGCCTTTTCTCATTTCTACTGCAGCCTTTTTACAATGCAATATTATCTTGGCCTTAGCCTCTTCATATTCAATATTACACAACCCATTTATATAGATCAAGCCCAAAATTAAATAAGGCATTCTTTTGAATACACAAATGAAATAGCACACAGAATCTAGAATCTGAATAGTATTTGACTGCCAACATTTGGATTACATAGCACCAACATACAACCATATTCACAGTTCAACAAAATTATTACATACAAGTATATTCCAGCAAACAAGTATCTCCGATTGACACACTTGAGCAAAATGCAAGAATGTACACAGCCTGGTTCACACACTTTAGATTCCGGGCACGACGCACCTAGCCTGGAGGCCCCTAAATGATGTGTGAGTGGTGTTTCGCTGGCGTCCTGGATCATCTCGTGCCAGCCTGGTGTTTAAACAAGTACAAACATATAAGCTATCTCGTGCCAGCCTGATGATTTAAGATATGCATACATGGCAAATTAGAAAATGGAAGATCTAAGCAAATGGGTTTTCAAGATAGACACGCTATAACTGAGGGGAACTCACTGGACTAACAGATCTGGACCAACAGAACTAATCAAATGTAGTACTGTAATGCAAGTACAATACAATACACCAATAAATCCAAGATATAGAAGTGGTCCAGCTGTGTACATTCAAGATAGTCCAACTTGTGTTCTAGCAGAACTAAACTTATCCTATTTTCTTTTTTGATAGATTAGAACACAATGAAATACTGCCAATAGATTTATTACTGAGGGGAACTCACTAGACCAACAGATCTGGAAGATGTAAAAGTACTAAATATAGTCCAAACTTCACCCACCAACATGCAAAAAAAATTACTAATAATCTTAGTTGGAACATATCATATATGAAACCACATCATGTGAGTTCCTAGGTTTGAACATGAACAAGTATTACAGCATTAGACATAGCAGTAGAGAATCACATACCACAAACACTAACCTAATAGGTAAGATATCTACTGTCGGCCTATCGCAATAACAGTCCACTTGGAACATCAAAAAATTATTCCCGGGTTCACCACAAGAGTGAAGCATATCAGTACAACATGTTTCACAAAAGGGTTAATAAATCTGGAACAACATTAAGTTTTTTTACCACATTAGTTGTATCACTATATCTACACAAACTACAGCTTCTAACCATATAATTTTCTGGGCATAGCACAAAATTCTTCAAGCTAAGCAAGCAGCAGAACAACATAATTCACTGGCATAAGATAAACTATAGCCCTAACCAAAGTTGTATCATTGCGGCAATTAACAAAGTTATCACTATAGAAAGCTTCAGATGGTCTAATTCCAGAACATATGAAGCTACTAACTCTAAAAATACATGTTGTGTCGGTCTACAGGATCCTCAGAACTTCAGCACTTCAGCCTGGAACAACACTTTAGCCTAGAACAGAACACCGCACAACATCTGATAACAACAAAATAAGTGAGCGATGAATAAGCACCAGAATACAGCAAGATATGTTTTAAAGCTCCAGGCCATGTATAAACAAGGCTAATCTATAGTAACTAAGTTCACTTTCAGAACATCAAATATTTCATGCTAATCTGTACTGACTCAAAAACAATATATATTGTTAACATCAGAATAATTTAGTTGCCATGCGATACAAGATAATATGCAGGTAATTGGATTATACAAAGCAGAATATATTTTATAAGCATACGTATGTTTTATTCTCTTTATCAAGCAAAATCTTTCAAGTAACTAGATTAAACACAGTAGAATCACCGATGAAGAAAACCAAGGGATCAATCCATTGAAATGAGCAACATCAATAAGAATTCGACTAGAAAATATTTATTTCAGACATCTATTGTGAGATCTGTCTGTCATTACAACAAGCATGCACAACATATTTTTAGACAATATCTGGCACACACTCATAACAGGTCCAGTTCCAGTGAGGCACAAACCTTGACAATGTTGCCAATGAGGAATGGCAGCCACTTGTTGAGGTTGATCTTCTCCTCGCCCTCCATCTTGTCCTTGGTATTCTCCAGCTCCATGTTGTTCCGCTACTTCTCATCCTACACTGCTCGTAACACTTCTGAGGAAAAGCAAACTATAAGAAGGACAACAACTTATATAGCAGCTCATCACACGTTGAACTAAAATAAAGAACGAGTTGCAAGAAAATAAACAAACGCAGAAGGGGTAGACGATTCTTTACATGAGATGGAAATGCTTTGTTTTTTCCTCCTCACAACAAATATAACCAACTGAGATCATTCAAATTAGTGTGGAATATTAGATTTGTAGAAGTAGAAGAAATGGTTAAAGACCTGGGATTAATAAGAGAGACTAATAACTAGATAATAACCAAGACAGGGTGCAACTATTATGATTTGACACCCATCTTGCTTTCACAATACCTTGGTATAGAACAGAAATACATAGTAGACAAGTAGTGTCCATGTGACTAGTCAAACAAAAACAACTAGCACTCATTTTCTTCATCAATAGCTTAGTGCAGAACAGAAATACTAGACAATCATTTTCCTTGTGACTAGTCGTAAATAATTAGGCTAGCACCACACAAACCAGAGCAAGGGACAAGTAGCCACAACAGCACCATTTTCAAGCAACATTTAGAAACTTCATCCTATATACACAAACAGCTCCTAACAAACCTATTGAGACCATAAATTCCACATCACAGGGAATAAACACAATAATATGCTATGGTACCATGGCCCATCATCAACCAAGTAAAAAAAGGAAGAATGGTTGTACATATCTACCTAAAATGGATTCACAACCAAAGCAAACAATATAATGCTGTTATAATGTAGCACACTACACCCTTCCATCGTCCTGGTGACTTTCTCCAATTAAAACCGATGGGTTCTTCTGTGAGCATTCATCATAATAGGAACCATCCCTTGTGACCTACAAGAAGTAAATACAACTACCTAATCAACCAATGCCACTAATTGTATCATCTTATAGGAAGTAAACAATAGGATCTACCAAACTTCGATGACTCATCTGGGATGCAATTGAAACAAATAGCTTTGAGACTGGAGGACTGAATACAACTACTAGCCTAAACATCTGCCAAGATCATATAGGACCTGCAAATTCTCCGGTTTGCATGAACAGATGCAGCTAGCACACTTCCACGAGTTATCTGGAATTCACTTAACAGTAATAGCTTCTATGATTAAATAAGATTACTAGCCCAAATATCTCCCATGAAACACAACGACTAGCAAAACCAATTTTAGATCCTAGATCACAGAAGATGCTGACGAACGATGCAGCTAAGATTCTTCCAAGACCAAAAAACTAGGATCTGTTGTGGTACCTGGTTGAGGCCGAGGGAGGCCGAGGGAGAAGAGGAAGAGCCCAAGGCGGTTGTGGTGGGCAACGGACTCGAACAGGAATGACAACCAGGCTTCGAGTGTGAGGGCCGCCCCTCTCCTTCCCTTGCGCGCGCTCGTCCATGTCCGACACCCGCAGTAGAAGAGGCCCGTTCCCTTCGTGATGTACCTCCTTCGTGCTCCTCCTCGGGTGCGGTAGCGTCTACATTGAGAGAGAGATACATCTTATAAGGACGAACACTCTATAACTTGATATTTTGTGAGAGGGATCATCTTATAATGCTACCATCGCAATCTAAGCAATACAAGATGCATAAAAGTATTAACATCACATGCATTTCATAATATGTGATATGATATGGTCTTTCTTCTTGTGCTTCCGATCTCCATCTTCAAGCACGAACATGATCTCCATCATCACCGGCGTGGCGTCAAGGTCAATGGCTCCGCTCCATGGTTGTCGTCCACCAGCATCAACTATTACAACTACTTTGAATAATAGACACGCGGGTCTTAACGAAATTAAAAGACAACCATAAGGCTCCTGCTGGTTGCCGACTTACAATAAGGATCATTGAATACATCATATATAATCACAATCATGGCCATATCACATCACATCACACCCCTGCAAAACAAAGTTAGACGCCTCTAATTTTCTTTGCATATTTTACGTGGTTTGGGGCTTTCTATAAGTATCGTTCTAACTTACGAACAAGAACCACAACGTTGATGCATGAACTATCAAGTTCCCGTTGTAAATTGAATCTTCACTATGATGGGAGAGACAGACACCCGCAAAGCCATTTATGCAATACAAGTTGCATGTCAAGCGTGGAGCAAGTCTCATGAACGATGTCATGTAAGGTTAGCCCGGGCCGCTTCATCCCACCATTCCTCAAGATGCAAAGTACACAAGAAGCAATTGATAATAAAAGCACCACCGCCCACAATGACCATTGTGTTCTACTCTTGCAACAGATCTACATATAGACACGGATCTGATACCAATATAGGGGTTCGTAGCATGGAAAACAAAAAATTTCTACCGCATGAACACACAATCAAGATATAATCTATGATCAAGCCAAGATCTATCTACTAGATCGATGCATCAAGTTGATAGAGTACTAACCCTCGAAGATCCAAAGAGGTTAAGGAGAGAAGATTCTCGTGGGTGATGTAGTCGTTCACTTGCCGATCTCAAGATCGCGTAGACGATCCTTTCGGCGCCACATTCCGGCAGCGCTCCCGCAGTCAGTCACACGTACGGTACTCGATGAAGACTTTCCTCTCCCTTGTTCCAGAAGGCAGAGACGGTTATAATTCTCTCCTCGCGATTCCGGCAGCACGACGGCGTGGTGTCGGAAGTAGAGGGGAGATCCCGCAGGGCTTCGCCTAAGCTGGAGTCCCAGTAATCTAGCGTTAAAAGGCCGAGGTTTAGAGGTAGCTAGCAACTAGGGTTTAGCTAGTTGGTAGCGGTTTAGAGGAGATCTAGATTGGCCGCAACTAGAGAGGGGGGCGGCGGCCAACAAAGGGTTTCTTGTGTGCCTAGGGTAAGGGGGATACCTTGGGGTGTGCCCCCACCCCTCATTATATAGGTGGGGGGCGTCCAAGGGTGTTGCCAACCCAGGTGGAAACCCTCCCTAACTTAGAAACCCTCCCTAACTCGGAAACCATGTTGGGATTTGACTTTTTCAAACTGCCTTTTTGACATTCAAATTAGAGTTTGATTTCTGTCTTCCAAGTGTCCAGCCAAGTGACCTAGGACATGATGCAACCATTACACTTTGTCATGACACATCTATGTACCGTTCCCCTTCCGGATCGATGAACCTTCTAGACCCTTCTAGAACATTCTGGTTAAAACACTGGAATCATTCCCGAACTCCAAAATTGGACTTTCCTTATATGAATCTTATTCTCCGGACCATTCCGGATCTCCTCATCCAGAGTCCCATCCAAGACTCCGAACAACATTCGGTCTCTTTACTCACATTCCATATCTACTAAACAACATCGAATCCTTAAGTGTGTCTCCCTATGGTTCGTGAATTATGTAGACATGATCGAGACTCTTCTTAGATCAATAACCAATAGAGGAATCTGGAAATTCATATGGCTCCCACATATTTCTATGATTACTTTGCAATCGAATGAACCATTTACATACGGAACCAATTTCCCTTTGTCTCACGATATTATAGTTATCCGAGGTCTGATCGTCGGTATCTCTGCATACCTAGTTCAACCTCGTTACTGATAAGTATTCTTTTCTCGTTCCAGTGATATGTGATCCCTTGTGAGCCATTCACATGATTGCAAGATAATTGGATGACATTCCACCGAGAGGGCCCAGAATATATCTATCCGTCATATGGATGGACAAATCCCACTCTTGATCCATGTGCCTCAACACATACTTTTCGAACACTCAATGCCACCTTTATAGCCACCCAGTTACAGTGTGGTGGTTGATGTCATCAAAGCATCCTTCTGGTGATGGTGATTAGCATGATCTCATGGTCGAATGAATTAGGTTACCATGTATCAGAAAGCTTATAACAAGTGAACTATTTGAATGACTTGATCTTATGCTACGCTTAACAATAGGAATATGTCCATCACATCATTCTCCTAATGATATGACCTTATTGTTAATAACATCTCAATGTTCATGATCAGGAAACCATGATAATATATTAACCAACAAGCTAGTTTAATAAGAGGCTTTACTAGGGACTCTTTTATGTTTACAAACCACACAAGTATTAATATTTCCGGTTAATAAAATTATAGCATGGTGTGTAAACATTTATCATAAGTACGTAGATATGATAATAACCACTTTATTATTGCCTCTTGGGCATATCTCCAACAACTATTCCAATGAGTGCCCCAAGAAGATTGCCGCAGCCCCCAATACAAATGCCCCAGCTCAGCAGCAGCGTCGTGTTTGGCCCGGAAGAAGGTTTGCCCCAGGAAACTCGCTCAACCGCAACGGCCGTCTCTTTCTCATGCATGCTGAAGAAGCCCAAGAAGCGCTAGATGTCGTGCTGGGTATGTTTTATGTTAACTCAGTACTTGCAAGAGTGTTGTTTGATTCTGGAGCATCGCACTCGTTTGTTACTTAAGAATTTGCATGCACTAGTAAGATTCAACCCACCAAATTGAAGCATGTTATGATAGTTTAAATACCTGGTTCAACCACCAAAGATAGACAAATTTGCAAAGCCGTACCTATTCGAATCCATGGCATAGATTTTTATGCTAATCTAATAGTACTCGGAACTAAAGGTTTGGAAGTAGTACTAGGAATGGATTGGATGTCCAAACATAAAGGATTAATCGACTATGCCAAGGAAGCCATAACCATGACCAGTACAGCCGCAATATCAGTCGAGCATGTATCTGAAACCTGGCCCCGTCAATTCAAGTGCAACAAGAGTATAGCCCAACCAACCATTGACCAAGTCCGGATAGTCTGTGAATACCCCGATGTATTTCCAGATGTTTTGCCTGGTATGCCCCCATATCGGGATATCGAGTTTATCATTGAACAAATCCCTGGAACCGGACCCATATCCCAGAGACCATATAGTATGAACCCGTCTGAACTAGTGGAACTGAAGAAGTAACTGGATGCCATGCTGGAAATTGGATTGATCCAACCAAGTGCGTCACCATGGAGATCACCTGTCTTGTTTGTGGACAAGAAAGATGGAGGTAACCATTTATGTACGGATTATCGGAAGTTGAATGATGTAACCATCAAGAACAAGTACCCGTTGCCAAAGATAGAAGACCTGTTTGACCAGTTGACTGGTGCCAAAGTGTTTTCTAAGATTGATCTTAGAACTGGCTATCACCAACTCAAGATTCGCACAGAGGATATTCCAAAGACTGCCTTTACCACCAGATATGGATTATATGAGTATACTGTCATGTCTTTTGGATTAACCAATTCCCCCGCTTATTTCATGAACCTCATGAATAAGATTTTTATGGACTTCCTAGATAAGTTTGTCGTTGTTTTCATTGATGACATTCTGATCTATTCCAAATCAGAAGAAGAACATGAGCTACACCTAAGGACCATCCTTGGAACCCTTAGAGAGCATCAGTTATATGCCAAGTTCAGCTAATGTGAATTTTGGTTACAGGAGGTAGGATTCCTCGGACATATCGTATCAGCCGGAGGAATTGCCGTTGACCCTGCAAAGGTGAAGGGTGTTGAAGATTGGCAAGCCCCAACCACTCAAACCCAAGTTCGTGCATTTCTCGGATTAGCGAGATACTACCACAAGTTCGTAGAAGGATTCTCGAGTATCGCAAAACCCATGACCCAATTGCTGAAGAAGGACAGGAAGTTCAAATGGACGGAAAAATGTGAAGCGAGTTTTCAGGAACTCAAGAGGAGATTGATTTCAGCCCCAATCTTGATCATGCCGGATATCACGAAGCCCTATATGTGTATTGTGACGCATCCAAGGTCGGTCTTGGATGTGTGTTAATGCAAGAAGGCAAAGTTATATCTTATCTATCCCGACAACTGAAGCAACATGAATAGAATTACCCAACCCATGACCTCGAACTAGTAGCCGTACTTCTAGCCCTGAAGACATGGAGGCATTATCTGATGGGAAACCGTTGTGAGATTTATTCAGATCACAAGAGCCTTAAGTATATATTCACTCAGAAGGAGCTGAATATGAGGCAAAGAAGATGGATTGAGCTAATCAAGGACTATGATCTGGACATTCACTATCACCCCGGTAAAGCCGATGTGGTAGCAGATGCCCTTAGCAAATTGCCATGCCGCTTGAACTCCATGATTCTGAAGGAGCAATCAAGTTTGCACGAGGAGATGGAAGATTTCAGACTAGAATTAGTAAGTGAAGGATTTTTGGCTAGCATAGAACTTCAACCCACTTTTATCAGTCAGGTCAAGGAGGCGCAGAAAGGAAATGCTAGTATCAACAAAATCAAACGTCGTATCGGTACAGGCAAAGTACCCGGATTCACCGAGGATTAAGGAGTTCTGTGGTACAAAGGACGTCTCTGTATACAAGCAGATACAGAGTTGAAAGAAGTTAGTTTGAAGGAGGCCCATGATATGCTTTATTCTATCCACCCCGGAGGGACAAAGATGTATCAGGATTTGAGGGAACAATTTTGGTGGCATAAGATGAAGAGAGAAATCGAAAGCTATATCGCCAAGTGTGATATTTGTCAGAGAGTCAAGGCGGGACATCATAGACCCGCTGGACTGTTGCAACCATTGCAGATTCCGGAATGGAAATGGGATTCAGTTGGAATGGACTTTATCACCGGTTTGCCTACTTCTACTAGTGGAAATGACTCTATTTGGGTCATAGTTGATAGATTGTCCAAGGTAGACCATTTCTTACCAGTCAAGACCGATTACCAGTGCTCTAAGATAGCGGAGTTATACATCGCTAGAATCGTCAATTTGCACAGAGTCCACAAGAACATCGTATAAGACTGAGGAACTCAATTTACCTCGAGATTCTTGAGGAAAGTCCAAGAAGGATTAGGAACCCAATTGAATTTCAGCACAGCGTATCACCCTTAGACTGATGGACAAACGAAGTGAGTAAAGCAAATACTCGAAGATATGTTGAGAGAATGTGTGCTAGAGTATGGATCTAAATGGGAAGACTATCTGCCGTTCACAGAATTTTCTTAGATGGACAGTTATCAAGCTAGTTTGCAAATGGCCCCATTTGAGTTCATGTATGGAAGGAAGTGTTGCACCCCTTTGAATTGGTCGGAAGTAGGAGAGAGTCAGATTTTCGGACCCGTCATCCTACGGGAAGCAGAAGAGAAAGTTCACAAGATTTGTGAGCACCTCAAGACCGCCCAATCCAGACAGAAGAGTTACGCCGACAAGTGACGCCGAGACCTCGATTTCAATATCAGAGATTTTGTGTATCTCAAAGTGTCACCTTTGAAGGGAATGCAGCGTTTCCAGCTCAAAGGAAAATTATCCCCCAGATATATCGAACCTTTCAAGATTCTGAATGGTCGAGGAGAAGTGTCGTATCAATTGGAACTGCTAGAAGAGATGTCAGCAGTACATAATGTGTTCCATATATCGTTGCTTCGCAAATGCCTTGAAGTTCCGGAGAAGACCAAAGTTTTCAAGAACATTGATCACAGAACCATAGAGATAAACAATGACCTGATGTATCCCGAAGTACCCATCCATATTTTGGAGGAAGCTTTCAGAACCATCTGGACCAGAAGCATCAAGTTTCTCAAGATTCAGTGGAGTAACCACACTGAAAAAGAAGCTATCTGGGAGCGAGAAGATCACATTAGAACAAAGTTTCCCGATCTCAAATCTCAGGACGAGATTTTTTTTAAGGAGGGAAGGTTTCTAACAACCCAAAAATATTGATCATGATTATCAATTTCTAATCACTAAAATTAGGGTTAACAAAAACTTTGATTAAATAAAAACCAAATGAATGCATGTGTGTATGTGATGATTGTATGAATGCATGAATGGACTTGTGTGATTAACCTAAATAGCAAGGAATGGTTTAGATATGAAAAATAACATCATCTAAAACATTTCCAAGCAGAAGCAAATCAAGAGAAAATAAAAAATAAAACAAATAAAGCAAATAGTCATTTTTGCCAATCTTGCTCACTAGGTCACTTTGAGTGTTTCTAGTCCAAGATTTCAAACAAAAACTTGTCCACCCCTTGCAAGACCAAGTAAAAGTGAATCAAAGCCCACCTTTCAAACTTGCATAAACATTTGGCAACCCCATTCAAATGACAATTGAAAATTGGATCTATAACATATGTGAAGATCACACCTTTTCAAAACCCAACCAAACCAGTGCCCCTTGACCAATACAACTAACCCAAGACTCCCTAGTATGTAACTAACAAACCCACCAAGTTTGAATGCAAAATTCAAATTTGAATTTCTTTCGGCCATTTCATCAAACACCTTGTCAGCAGCAAACAAACAAACATGAAACACTATTAGTATCAGTAATTTTGGCCAACCTTGTTGTAACATCCCAAAAATATAACACAAGGATCATCAAACTCTAATCACAAAAATTAGGGTTAACAAAAACTTTGATAAATTAAAATCATATGAATGCATGTGTGAATGAAATGATTTGACAAATGCATGAATGGACTTGTGTGATTAATATAAATAGAAAGAAATGGTTTAAATATGAAAATAACATCATATAAAACAATTTTTTTCCATGCAGAAACAAATCAAAAGAAAATAAAAAACAAAGCAAATAAAGCAAATGGTCATTTTTGGCAATCTTGCTCACTAGGTCATTTTGAGTGTTTCTAGTCCAAGATTTCAAACAGAAACTTTCCCAATTATTTTCACCCCTTGATAGAACTAGTAAAAGTGAATCAAGGCCCACCTTTCAAACTTGCAGAAACATTTGGCAACCCCATTCAAATCACAATTCAAAATTGAATGTTATTCATATGTGAAGATCATCCATTTTCAAAACCCAACCAAACCAATGCCCCTTGACTAATCCAACTAATCAAATACTCTCTAGTATGTTCCTAGCAAACCCACAAAGTTTGAATCCAAAATTCAAATTTAAACTTCTTGCGGCCATTTCATCAAACACCTTGCAGATTCAAATCAAACAAACATCTAACACTATTTGCAGCAGTAAAATTGGCCTAAATTGTTCCCTCTCTGGTTGCAACTAGCCCTTAGTAAATCATCTAGCCTCTTTAACAATCTTTAGCACCACTGTGAGCAAGCCTAGCCATTAATATCAACCATGCCGAGAGCACCATTGCCACCCCATTGTCGCCAGCGAGCTAGAGGACGCACTAGCCTCGCCAACCTTGTCTGGGACATGCATCACTGTCCACCGCCACCCACTGTCCCAGCCCCGAGCAATGCCAACCCCTGGACCACACGAGACGCCCATGCCAAACTTCTTTGCGACCATGCCGAGAGCGTGCCAGTGCGCCACGCTCGACCAGCACCCACAGACCGCGCGTCGCCCTCGCTGCTTGCAGGGATGATCACCAGCACCCCAGCACCCCGCCAGATATGCCCGTTCGCCGCCGCGCAGACCATGCGCGCTGTGCGACATAAAAACCGCCATCGGACCCTCTCAGAGCACCGCGACATTCCGACCGATCAGCACTGCCCCATGCCGCAAGACCATGCTGTTGAGCTTCGCGAGGGAGCACAGCACCGCCCCTACTGTCGCCCATGCCAGTAGCTGCCTGTGCCGTCGACCACGACGAGCTCAGCCCGTGCCCGTCGGTCCCCTTTCGCCACTATAAATAGAGGCCTCCACCGCTCGTTTTTGCCACACCAGTTCACTTCCCTCTCACTGTCGTGGTATTGCCGACGAGTACGCCATGGAGGGGTCCTCACAATGCGTGTTTAGAGATGTGAGGGAAGGCGGACGGTTGATGGGTACGAGGTAACACATCTTACCCAGGTTCAGATCCCACAACGGTGGCGGAATCCTACTCCTACTATAAATCACTATAATGGCAATACGCCGAGTTACAGAGATAGGTTCGCTGTGCGAGGTGTATGCTAATCGCTACTTGGTCGTGTCCTAAAGGCTCCCATAGGCCCGACTTATATAGTCTCCAGGTCCTAGGGTTACAGGGAAAAGTCCTAGACGGACAGGTTACAGAGTCCTACACCGTCTATTACTAGTCTTGCGTGTCTTGTACTCCAAGGCTCCGGGTACGTTGGTGACTCCAACCGTAGCCTTCCTTTATCCGGCATGGGCCTCCCTTCTGGATCCATCTAACTAGGCCGCCCAGCAGGCCATAGGCCATGCTACCAACTGTGGGCCACCCGGGTTATCCGGATAGGAGACATGCTATGAGGATACCCATATATCCCCAACACTCACCCAGAATCACCTCACCTCACTCCCGGAGCAAGGCGAGCAGCGCATCGCCAGAATTTGGCCGGAGCCCGCCGCTGCTGGACAAGAAGGGAGCTGTCGATTGGAGCCGCCCCAGGAGGAGCTGCCGGTACCAGGAGAACCGCTGTCATCGACTTCGTCGTTCGCCCCCGTCCCTGACCCTCGCCTGAGCCCCGGTGAGCCTTCCACGACCCCCACCTACCACGTTAGGGTTCTGTCTTGCCGGCGCTATCCGACGTGGACGATAAACCGTAGCCATTCGATTATAGTTAGATCGTGCAGTTCACATTGCCCCGTACCGTTTCACCCCTCCCCGTCTCACAGACGCGTGGGGATAGCCACTTAACTATCCCGCGTACGAGTTGTGTGTAGTGGGCCGGCCCAGTAAAACATCCCGCGCGACCCAACAATTCAAATTAAGCTTTATTCATTTAATTTCAAACATAGTTCTGTACCTAGATTCAAAAATTAACCCATCTCGATTCACTAAACCAAAATGCATGAAACCAATTTTGCTAGAAAGGTACTGAAATGCTTAATCCAAGCCCGTTGGATTCAAACCATTTGGATTTGTAGATTACCCATGGTAAAAATAACAAGGCATAAGCTTTTCTGCATTCAAACATTTTTCAAAATTCAACCATTAAAGCTTTTGAGTTGATTCCAACTCTCAAAAATCACATTTGATCATACCTTTCAGAATATGTAAAAACATATGTGTTTACTTATAGAGATAATGTTCAATTAATAAAAGAATGCCCCATAGGCATTTCTAGTCACTTTATTTAATTAAAATAAAAAGGTTAAACCTTATTAAATTGTGACACCACTTTAAATCACATTCCCATGTACTGAAATATGTGGTGATGACATGTGTCAACATGATCCCATGTTTGAGTTGGAGAATATTAAATATTAAGTAGTTTTTCAATGAGTAGAGATTACTTTTCTAAAAATAAAACAAATAAGACAAGTGCTTTAATCTTGTAATATAAGTGATGATGCTAGATCATCTAGTGTGAAACATCGTGTGATGATTGGAAATAGTTTAGTATTGTTTGGTGATTTTGTACCTCGTATTTATGTATAGACGCTAGTACCGACCAAGGATACAAGGAGGAAGGAGGATACTACGAGGAAGAAGCCGAGGAGAACTTCAACCACTGCTCTGCACAAGGCAAGCTAACACTTGCAAGATACCCTACTTATGCAAGCCTTACTACACAAGTTGACCTATGCAAGCTAATACTTGCTTGTTACCATGACCACTATATGCCTTAAACATATGTGATCATACCTACTTCATAACCCAATCCTAGTTTTATTTGCAAGCCTTATACGTTATTTATTTATCAAAGCTTTCTCTTAGAATTTACATAGTGAATTATAGATACTAGAAGGATATTGGAAGGTAGCATAAAGAGCATAAAATTTGGCCTAAGTTAGATAATCTTCATGTCATCCTAAGCCATGAGATTGAACTTAGCAAATCCCCAATTGTTTATCACCCCTCATTAGTATTTACCACCACTTGTAGATGCTAGTGTGAAGTATAAAACTTGATCAACTTTAGATGGGAATACTTGGTGAAAATGGTTATGAAAACCTTAAAATGATGAGTCATTCTACTAAAATGTTTTGACATGTGTTTCCGAACACTAGATGATTTTGATGATGAAAATGTTGAGGCATGAGCCTTAGCCCTTTATAAAACTGATGGTTGTCTAGATGCGATACCATTCCAATTTTATCGTACAACCACAATACCCGAAATTTGGGTAGGGCTTGACTGGAAATTTATATACCTTAGTATGGGTTCCCTCGCGGTCAAGGTCTAAGCTGAGGCTACCTTGTGAAGATTTTCCACTTGTGCAGTACCCACAGTTGGTCATGGTTGGGAGGCCAAGCTCACAGGAGAGGTGCCTATACTAGGGCGTGTAATTGAAAGGTTAGGATTGATTATCCGTATACTGAGTATGGTGAATTCAGGATTTGTTCCTGACGGATGTATCGAATGTTGTGGTGAAAGTGTACAATCTATGCAGAGTGTCAAACTATTCGAATAGTCGCGTCCGCGATTATGAACAGTTGGAGTGGCCATACTGTTCCCCCGTCAGATGTTTCCAAAACGACTTGTGAAATGAATTATGACATTGACTTGACCACAACAGAGTTGTGATATGAAATTCAAGTTCCCACTTTGGTGTTATAAAATTTTCAACTACATTCTTGCTTCGGAACTTAGTAGAGGTAAATCTGGCTTTTTGAAAAACAACCCTAGAGCTTAGTATATCTTTTTCAAAACCACTTCACTTGTTAGTATTAGTTTACGAGTACTTAAAGAGTACTCATGGCCTTGTCCCTGGCTATTCCCGTGGCCAGACTCTGAAGAGGAGTATCAAGATGACGGACCGCAGGAAGGTTACGACAACTAGGATCATCTCCCATCGTCAGCATTGTCTGTGACCCTGAAGACGGAGCTTCGCCTACGCTATCGTTACTATTACGTTATTATGCTAAGAACTGGATCATGGGATCCTTATTTGTGTAAGACCTTATGTATGGTTTGTAATGGATGATGTACTGTGATATCCAAATCTGTTATGTGTCTCAAAAATGGTAATCCTGGGATTGCGATGTATGGCATAATAGGCATCTGGGGTTAAAAATCCGGGTGTTGACACTTGTCCCCTTTCTAGCTCACTCTACACGCTCAGTAGATGATTAAACTAATCTAACTAGCCTTAGCACCACTATGAGCATGCATAGCCATCAATGGTGACCATGCCGAGAGAACCTTTGCCACCCCCATGTCGCCAGCGAGCTAGGAGAAGCTCTAGCCTCGCCAATCTTGTCTGGGACACGCAACACCGTCCACCGCCACCCTGTCCAAGCCCCAAGCATTGACAGCCACTGGACCACACAACAAGCTTGCGCCCAGCTTCTCTGCGTGCGTGTCGAGAGCGCGCCAGTGCGCCATCAACGACATGAGCACCCAGACCACGCGCTGCCCTTGCCGCTTGTGTGCGTGATCGCCAGCACCCCAGCAACCCGCCAGACAAACCCGTTCGCTGCCGCGCAGACCATGGACGATGTGCGCCATTAAACTTGTCGTCGGACCCGCTCAGAACGCCGCAACGTTACGACCGTTCCTCACCGACCCACGCCTCGCCATCAATCCGTTGGGCTTCGCCAGGAGGCAACGCACCGCCCCCTATCATTGCCCATGCCATTAGCACGTTGTGTCGACGACCACGACGAGCTCCACCCGCGCCCTTCGGTCCCCTTCAGGCACTATAAATGGAGGCCTTCCCCATCGATTTAAGCACACCATCTCACTCCCCACCTCTCACTGATGGCACCCACTCACTCCCTGAGGAAGGCGAGCACCAGGTGGCTGGAATTGCACCAGAGTTCGCCGCTGCAGAGGAGGAGAGGCGCCGTCGATTGGAGCCGCCCCAGGAGGAGCTGTTGGTACTAGGAGGATCGCCGTCGTCGACTTAGTTGTTCTCCCCCATCACCGACCATCGCCGGAGCCCCGGTGAGCCTCCCACAACCCCCACTGGTCGTGCTAGGGTTCAGCCTCGCCGCGTCCTGTTCAGGCATGGACGATGAACCACAGCCATAGGATTAGAACTAGATCGCACGACCTAGATCACCCCGTACCCCTTCGCCAATCGCTGTCTCACTGACGAGTGGGGTCATTCACTTAACTAGCCCGTGCGCGCGCTGTGCGTAGTGGGTCGACCCAGTTAAACCTCCCGCGCGACCTAGCAATTCAAACTTAGGTTTATTCATTTAGTTTCAAAATCAGTTCTGTACCTAGATTCAAAAATCAACCTAGCTCGATTCACTGAACCAAAATGCATGAAACCAATTTTGTTAGAAAGGTACCGGAGTGCTTAATCCAAGCACATTGGATTCAAACAAATTAGAGTTGTAGATCACCCATGGTAAAAATAACAAGATAGAATCTTTTCTGCATTCAAACATTTTTCAAAATTCAACCATAAAAGCTTTTGAGTTGATTCCAACTCTCAAAAATCTCATTTAACCATACCTTTCAGAATATATAAAAATATATAGGGTTACTTGCGGAAATAATGATCAAGTAATAAAAGAATGCCTCATAGGCCATTCTAGTCATTTTATTTAATTAAAATAAAAAGGTTAAAATTTATTAAATTGTGACACCACTTTAAATCACATTCCCAAGTACTGAGATATGTGGTGATGACATGTGTCAACATGATCCCATGTTTGAGTTGGAGAATATTAAATCTTAAATAGTTTATCAATGAGTAGATATTACTTTTCTAAAATAAAATAAATAAGACAAGTGCTTTAATCTTTGTGATAATAGTGATATGGCTAGATCATCTAGTGTGAACCTTTGTATGCTAAATAGAGTAGTTAAGAATTGTGTGGTGATTTTGTACCTCGTATTTATTTATAGACACTAGTACTGACCAAGGATACGATGAGGAAGGAGGATACTACGAGGAAGAAGCCGAGGAGAACTTCAGCCACTGCTCTACACAAGGCAAGCTATTAACTGAGCAAGATACTACTTGCATTGTTACCTATGAAAGCCTATACTTGCAATCTTGCAAGCCTTACTATATAAGTTGATCTAGCAAGCTTACACCTTGATGACACACCCTCCTAGTTTTACTTGCAAGCTTAGTACTTTATTTCTTTATTAAAGCTTTCTCTTAGAGTTTACTTAGTGACTTGTAGATTTCAGAAAGATATTTAAAGGTAGCATAAAGAGCATAAAACTTGGCCTAAGTTAGATAAATCTTGATGTCATCCTAAGGCATGAGACTGAACTTAGATAACATCCAATTGCTTATCACCCCCCCATTAGTATTTACCCCCACTTGTAGATGCTAGTGCTAAGCATAAAACTTGATCAACTTTAGATGGGGATACTTGGTGAAATTGATTATGAAAACCTTGGAATGATGAGTCATTCTATTAAAATATTTTGCCATGTGTTCTTGAACACCAGATGATTTTTGATGATGAAAATGTTAAGGCATGAGCCTTAGCCCTTTGTAAAATTGATGGTTGTCTGGATGCGATACCATCCCAATTTTACCGTACAACCACAATACCCGAAATTTGGGTAGGGCTTGACTGGAAATTTATATACCTTAGTATGGGTTCCCTTGCGGCCAAGGTTTGAGCTGAGGCTACCTTGTGAAGATTGTCCACCTGTGCAGTTCCCAAGATGGCAGTTGGTCATGGTTGGGAGGCCAAACTCACAGGAGAGGTGCCTATACTAGGGTGTGTAATTGAAAGGTTAGGATTGATTATCCGCATACTGAGTATGGTGACTTCAGGATTGTTCCTGACGGATGTATCGAATGTTGTGGTGAAAGTGTCAAACTATTCGAATAGCCGCGTCCGCGATTATGGACAATTGGAGTGGCCATACTGTTCCATCGTCAGATGTTTTCAAAATGACTTATGAAATGATTTATGCCTTGACTTGACCACAACAGAGTTGTGATATGAAACTCAAGTTCCCACTTAGGTGTTATAAAACTTTTAACTAGTTTTCTTTGCTTCTGAACTTAGTAGAGGTAAAACTGGCTTTTTTACAAAATAACCCTAGAGCTTAGTACTTCCTAATCCAAAACCACTTCACTTGTTAGTATTAGTTTGCGAGTACTTAAAAAGTACTCATGGCTTTGTCCCTGGCTATTCCCGTGGCCAGACTATGAAGAGGAGTATCAGGAAGACGGACAGCAGGAATGTTATGATAACTAGGATCATGTCCCATCATCAGCATTGCCTGTGACCATGAAGATGGAGCTTCGCCCACGCTATCGTTATTATTACATTATTCCGCTGCTTGAATTGTATTAAGACTAGATCATGTGATCCTTATTTGTGTAAGAACTTATGTATGGTTTGTAATGGATGATGTACTGTGATATCCAATCTGTTATGTCTCGCAAAAATGGTAATCCTGGGATTGTGATGTATGGCAGAACATGCATCTGGATTAAAAATCCGGGTGTTGACACGGGGTATCCATGGAGGCAGGAAGCGACTGGCCCAATACAATGTCGACTGGTCTAGCAACGACGGAGACTAGAAAGGAGGTTTCATGGAATACCGGCGACTGGATGCGAAGGCCCAAGACCATAGTTAGGCCCATTCGAATTAGGTCAAACTCCTAAAACCTTTAATGATTCGGTTGAGATCTTGTAAAATCCTAGCGAGGTACCCATATATAAGCCTCCCTAGGGTTCCCTTTTCATTCACATGACATTAGCTACCCCATCCAACTAACTCGCCTCCTAGACGCCGAGTGCGCTCCCCCTGTAATCTCATTCACCATCAATACAAACAAGCAGGAAGTAGGTCTTTCCCTATGGGGGGCGAACCTGCGTAAACCTTGTATCTTGCCCAATCTCGATCCACGGATAGTGACTTGCTCTTTCACTTCTTAGACTCAATCGCTACCCCTGGTAGCGACTGCCGTGGCCATTCCAATGATAGTGGTTCCCACCATGGGGCTTGGTGAGTCAAGTCTTGGATCTGCGGCGAGACCCTTCACTCTAACATGCCGACCCACCACTGACGGACACGTAATCGCCACCGGAAGAAGCTACCCGGCCATGTATGTCGGCTCCATCAACTTTTTTGTCGGTTTCACTGACGTCGTCGACCCGCGAATCCCGCCAAATCTGCCGCCAATATTGAATCACCTCTAAGCAATCCATTCTTGAACGAGCAGAACCAATCGACCACCCTTCTAGCATCCAAGTGCGAGTCATAGGAGGATGGCTCGTCCCAGAGTAGCTCCACCCTCGGAGATGATGTCGATTCAGCATCGCCAGCGCCGGCTGCGGAAGCCTCCCCCCTTGCAGAGAAAGCTAGCTCCATCACGAATGTCTTCAATGCCGGAGAGTATGACAACGACTCGATCCTCCAGCTCCTTTCCTATGATTCAGGGCCGGAGTCCACGAACGAGATCCACTTCTCCGCCCGTCATGCCATGTACATGGCAAAAGATAACGAACCTCCAGTGGACCCCTTCACCACCCCGCTCCCTCCAACCATGACTTTCGACGAGATCGAACGACACTATGTGGACCTGAATGAGGCCATGGAGAAGGAGCAAACTTAGAGTGAGAAATTTCGCCTCGAACTAGAGACCGCACAACAACTTTTGGCCTACCACCATCAACGAGTGGCAAGACGACTCCAACTCTTTATTTTGGGCAGGGTCATGAATTTCTAAGAAGAAAATGATCCTACGCGAGAGCCCGACCGCGAGGCCCATGACAACGCGATTCCCGGAGAAGGAGGCCACCCACCAGCTGGGTCAACCACGCATGGAGCCCCACCTCCATCCTTCCATGCACCCCCTCCGAACCAGCCGCGAATATAAGTCATGCCACAGGAATACGAAGCGAATGGCCTCCCCCTCTACTCGACTCCGATGGACAATGTCATAGAAAGTTAGGGGCGTTCACCAACCTAAACCCTACATGTGAAGGCGCGATCCATATCAAGTATGCGCAAGCCCCGTTGGCCAAATCCAAGCGAACTCGCTGTGCACAAACTAAATGCCGATCCCAAAGTGCGGCCGGTCAATAAATCACTATGGCCCTTCAACAAAGAGCGCCGCTGCGCAATCGCTGAAGAGGTACAACGGCTACTCGCCGCAGGATTTATCCAACCAATCAAGTACTCCAAATGGCTGGTAAACCTAGTCCTCGTGGTGAAAAAGAACAACACATGGAGAATATGTATCGACAACACCAATCTCAACAGCGCTTCCCCAAAGATGAGTTCGTGCTGCCTCGCATCGACGGAATCATCTACTCGACCGCGGGCTCTTAGTCACTTTGTTTCCTCGACACCTACTCCTGGTACAACCAGATCAAGATGGTAGTCGAGGACGAGGAAAAAACGGTGTTTATCATGCCATTTGGAGCATTCTGCTACACCGCCATGACCTTCGGCCTCAGGAACGCTAGAGCGACTTATCAAAGATGCATGCAAGAATACCTAGTGAGCCAAATTGGCCGCAACATACACGTATATATCGACGACATTGTGGTCAAGTCGACTCGGCAGGACAACTTACTCGCCGACCTCGTAGAAACTTTCACAAATTCTGCGGATATTGAGGAAGGTATAAGAAAAGCTAAACCCAAAGAAGTGTACATTCGGCGTCCCCACCGAACAACTTCTAGGATATGTCGTCTCCAAGCGAGGCATCGAGCCAAACCCAACTAAAATCAGCACCATCGCGTGGCTCGGCAAACCCGAGTGCATGTGTGACGTACAGAAGCTAGCGGGGCAAATGGCGGAACTCAGCCGCTTCATCCCCAGACTGGGAAAAAAAGCAATGCCCCTTAATCGCCTCATGTGCAAGAACCCCACATTCGAGTGGGACAGCGAGGCCGACAAAGCACTCGCCGCACTGAAAGAGCTGCTACTTGCGGAACCTTTGCTCGCCACCCAGGTGAAAAAGGAGCCAACACTCATGTACTTGATGGCTTCTAGCCGAGTCGTTATTTCCGTAATGGTCATCGAGCCACCCGAGGAAGGAAAAGAACGCCTCACCCAGCGACCGGTGTATTACCTCAGCGAGGTCCTCACCGATTCGAAACAGCACTACGCAGAGTACCAAAAATTGGTATACGATGTCTTCCGAGCCCAACGACGGCTCCCAAACTACTTCTAGGAGCACCCCATTATGATTGTCTACTCGCCTCCACTACAAGACATCATTCGCAATTGCGACGCGATAGGGCGAGTGGCCAATTGGACCGTCGAAATAGGCATCCACAACATCAAATACGAGCCACGCAGGGCGATCCAGTCACATGCGCTTGCCGACTTTCTTGTCGACTGGGAAGAGGCCCAGCAGCCCAAGCTGCTCCCCTACCTCCATTACTGGTCTCTCCACTTCGAAGAATCCAAAAACACTGACGGGGCCGGATCCGTAATCATCCTCACCTCGCCTAAAGGCGACAAATTATGCTACGTGCTCCAGCTAGATTTCACGCCATACGCCAATAAAAAGGTTGAGTATGAAGCACTCATCCATGGCATGCGAGCCTCCAAGGAAATGAACATCAACTACCTTAAATGCTACGGTGACTCTGATCTCATCGCCAACCAGGTCACTGGCACATGCGACGATGTCTCCCCCACCATGTCGGCATAACGCCACGAAGTTGACGAGCTCGGAGGATACTTTGCCGGTTACTCCGTCAAGTGGATCGATCGAAAGAAGAACAAGGAAGCCGACGCCCTTTCGCGCGTCAGATCGTTGCACCAAACACCACCACGTGGTGTCTTCCTCGACATCCTCAAGAAGCCGTCAGTCTACCCACCAAAGGAGATCGACATTGGTGTCTCGCCGCAGCTAGACTTAGAACTAGTCGCCACGGCCACGACATTACAAGATTATACCAAACTATACGTCGCCTACCTCAAACACAAGATCATGCCAAAGGATGAGTTCAAGGCATGGATGATAGTCCATCGCTACAAGTCCTTCGTCATCATCAATGGTGCGCTTCACAAATAGATTGTCATAGGAGTATTCTAGCACTGCGTCCAGCCATAGGAAGGTCGCCGGATCTTGGAACACATCCACGCCGGCGACTCTGGCCACCACGCCGGTGCCAGATCACTGGTTTCCAAAGTCATGCTCCACGTCTTCTACTGGCCAACCACCCATGCTGATGCAACCAACATGATGCAGTGTTATGTACGATGCCAAAAATATGCCAACCAGATGCAAATCCCTGGCTCGGATCTTAAAACCATACCTATCACATGGACATTCTCCGTATGGGGAATCAACATGGTGGGCCAGTTCAAAACTGCAACCTATGGGTTCACACACCTCCTGGTTGCAGTTGACAAGATCATGAAATGGGTCGAGGAGAAACCTATCAAGAAATGTGACGAGAAAACCGCCACCAAGTTCCTCCACGAACTCATCTACCGGTACGGGTACCCGCACAACATTATCACTGATAATGGTACCAACTTTTCCAAAGGCGGCATGGCAGAATTCTGCCAGGAAGCACGGGTTCTGACTCGACCTCGCATTAGTCGCTCATCCCAAATCAAACGGCTAGTCCAAATGTGCAAATCAAAGCGTACTACATGGCCTAAAACTACGACTATGGGTACCGCTTGATCGCACACCAGGATGTTGGGTCAAGGAGCTCCCATCCGTCCTCTGGGGCATTCGTACTTCCGCCAACCGCTCGATGGGCTTTACCCCCTTATTCATTGTGTACAGAGCGAAGGCGGTCATATGAACAGACCTCGAACATGACTCACCATGATTCAATCATTATGCGGAATAGGACAATGAAGTCTCACCTCAAAATAGGATCGACTACTCGACGAGGCACGTGACCTCGCCCGATCCTGCACCGCCATCTACCAGCAAGGGCTCGTCTTGCGACTTGTCAATAGGCGGATCAAGACCCAAACCTTCCAAGAAGGCGACCTCGTCTTGCCACTTCTCCAAGACAAAAAGGGAATGCATAAGTTATCCCCCCATGGGAGGGACCATTCTCTATAGGGCGAGTTTTAGGAAACGATGCCTACTATTTAATTGACCGGGCGATGGCAAACTGAACGTCGAGCGACCACGGAATGTCAACCTTCTGTGAAAGTCCTAAACATAGCGCCATAAACTTGTATTTAACCCCGCTATCAATGAATAAAATGGTCAACACCATAATTTGTGTCTTCTCGCCTTTCCTTACCGGTTATCGACCCTTGGAAGAGCAACTCGGCAGAGCCAAGTAGTGTAGCCCGAGGGAACCAACATAATTCAGGCCTCGAACTATCCATGGAAAACGCCAAGCCAAGATTCACCATCGGGGTCGCCTCTCTCGACTAGCTTTCTGAGCCATGACGACTAGATGTGCTTCTTACAGCACCATGTCCCCCTCATACTCGGCCGTGGCACCTCGAACGGTGAAGTACCACGTGCAGGGACTCGTATCACATGAGCCCTGCACGTCCCAAGAAAACACCAAGTATGAGGACCCGACTTGGACTCGCCAGGCGACTGCCTTCCCAATCTAGGAGGAGGGACACCCTACACACAAACAACGCAACATGTACTTCTCTACCTTCAGAGCTATACCTCGAATGGTTAAGTACCATGCTCGAGGAGTCATCGTACACGAGCCCCGTGTGTCCCGGGAAAACACCAAGTACAGGATGCCCGTTGGGATCGCCCTGCAACTGGCTCCACGAGCCACGGGAAGTAGACTTAGGCCAAATAATAATGGCCATAACATGTTAACAATTTAGTTATTACTCTTAAGCACTTGGGGACTAGCTACCCCCAACTCACCCAAATAAACCAATTCAAGAAAAAACATAAAACAAATAGTCGGACGCGACTATGAAACTGCATAGCCAGTTCTTTTTACACTTATATTACAAATTGCCACTTGGATGTATTACTTAATTACAAAGATTAAACTTATTTAGCAGGTCCAGGCAACGACACCCCGCCCAACCCCTTGAATCAAACGAAAGGCTTCCACGGGTTGGCCAGGTAAGTCGTTAACGACTTCGCAACTGCCGATTCAAATGTATGCTCCGACGGAAGATCGCGATGCACCGGGTCAGGGTCGCCAGGAGCCACTTGCGCCTCTTGGAATGGAAGGAGATCGCCAATGTCACACCCCCGGTATTAAGTCTAGACAAATCACAGACCACCTTATAAACATAATCCTAACCTAATCTCAAAAGCATACAGAGAGAGAATCGGTAACACAACAGTGACACTACGACACAAAGATTATTACAACAAGTTCATAACTGAGCAAACAACCAAAATATTACAAGCAGAGGTCACTGACCATAAACATCAAACAATGGAAGGGAAATTATGCTATTTAAGTATAGCAATCTTAACAAATGTCCTAAGAGGCCTGAAGCATAACGATGGCGTCCAATCCATAGATCCCAGACTGCCGGCTGGAACTCCAAACTACTCGTTGATGTCGATGTTGTGCAGAACTCATATTCTATGGTAACACTTAATCTGCTGCAAAAGTATCAACGAAGCAAGGGTGAGTACAGGGTGTACTCCGCAAGACTTATGGCTAGTGGAGTTATTTTGCATAAAGCCATCTTTGTTTTGTAAAACAAGAGGGAGAAGAATATCGACTAATCAAAATATTTTAAAAGGAGATAAGAGAGTGGTATCTCTAGCTTTGATCATCTTTTGATATCCACTGAATCATCCTCAGCTGAACCTACCTAGGATCACCCCCTCGTAACCATGAGGAAGCATCCTTAAGCACACATTGATTTGCCAAGTTTTATGATTAGGTTAAAGTTCTCTACGATCTTAGAATTTGGTCTCCAAGTTCGTCCATAACCGTGGACATGGCTTTTCGAAAAGATTTAACCCTGCAAGGGTGTACAACTTTACCCACACATACCAACCGATTCTTAATGCCAGATCATTAGCCCTCTTCCTTGGAAGGCCGGCAGAGAGTGGTTGACCACGACCTTTACCTTGCTTTCGCCGAGACCATGAGTCACGCACAAGTGAGATGTCGCCGTAACAGGTCAATTCCCGAAGTCGGTCCCTAATGATGTGTGTACGGTTCAAGATTACGGATGCCGGGCATCTCTTGTTCCCGTCCACGCTTACCTACCTGTTATGAATGCACCTCCTTCACCTCCATTCAAGAACAACCAAGATGCGTATGTCGAATGGAAAGCCCAAAATATGTGACTCATGGAATCTACTCAGCAAGTTAGTTGGTTGAGGGGGTTTCCAGGCCCCCGTGTGGCTGTACGCTCGTCTTGGTTCAAGAGGCAAGAACATCGGGTTCTAAGGGTGGCAAGTATGGAACTGCAAAAACCACAACCCACCGTGGCCTCCCATACAAGCCTTAGAATGTTTAACTTTCATCTCTGATCTTACCATGTCATCCTGTCATACTAGGTTCATTCTCAACTCTGATTCATCAACCAGATGGACCAATGGTAATATCTAAGCATGGCTAAGCACAACAGATATAACAGCTCTAACGACACTTCTCAAGCCAAACCCTAGTTATGCTAGGAGCAGTGGATCAAGGAATATTGGCTACAAAGGAAACATGCATCAGATAGGATTACTCTATCTATCGATAAAATACTTTATAATCGCATGCACATGGCAAGACTGAATACTTTGAAAGCATAGGATTCATATGTATGTGTGTGGCTTCGCTTGCCTTTGCCAGTTGATATCCAAAAAGCAGAGCTTCGGACATCTAGTACTTGACTTGATTATAGTTGGTCAAGCATTGTTCGTCGAACTTCGAAGGTGTTGATATCGGTCTCCAATCTCGATCTTGATTCCGATATTGTATTCTACCGAAGAAGAACCAAATACCGGAAAGAAGGGGAAACAATCAACACATGGCTTTTATGCAATACTCAATCAAGGATGATGATATGACAATTTAAAAGTTATTGAAATTGAAACCCTAAACATGCTTGGTCATTTTAAACGGGGTCCGAGGGGTGCAAACCCTAATTCGGAGAAACCTCGAATGTATATGAGAGGGTGCATTTAGTTCTTCTAACTAACTTGCAATTGAAGCTGCGTAACAATGCATGATTATAGTTTAAATAGATATAGCTCATATTTCTGAACATTTTGATATATTATTTGTATTTTTCTTATTTAAAATGAGTTAGTTATGATTTTTCTCAATTTAAATCCATTTTTAAATAATTTTAAATTAATTAAACTTTTTGGATATTATAATTTATACAACATCTCCACATGTCATGTATTTATTCATTTCATAAAACAATTATGGAAATGATTAAAAATCTGACAATGGGGACCCACCTGTCAGCATTTTGATTAATAAAACAATTACAAAAATAGATAAAAGAAAAGGAAAAGGGATTATTGCACCACGCTGACGTCATGCTGACGTCAGCCATGGAGCTCCTCCTCAGATCAAGCGCGGGGCTGGAGTTGTGGACGTCGCGGGGCTGCGGGGCTAGGCACGGTGGACGTGGACGAGCACGAGGAGCCTTACTATGGAGGCGCCGCCATGAGATGGTCACCAGAGCGACATCAATGACGGCGGCCGACGGCGGAAAGCGACGGTGAGCGGATATAGGACGACAGGGAGAGAGAGGGAGAGCGTGGAGAGGTGCTAGAGCACCAGTGGCTCACCACCAACACGATGCCGATGTCAGGGAAGCAAGGGGTGGCTGGACGGAGGCGAATCAACGAAGACAATGGCAATGGACGGCGGGTCGGTGAGCTCGATTCCAGCGCATAGGGGGCTTCCTGGCTTGATTGCTTTGGCAGAGAGCAAGAGAGGGGCGAGGCGAATCTCCCAGAACAGACGGCGAGGCTCGGGGCGGTCTAGAACGCCGGCAACATGCAAAACTGGCCAAGATAGGGTTTCGGTCGTTTTGGGGAAAATCGACAGAGAGGGCGAGGTGGAGTGAAACGGGTATGGAGAGAGAGAGTACAATGTGGCCGTTCTTATCCTTGCATCGAACAGCGGCGGCGGGCCTCGTAACACCGCGAGGATCAATGACAGACACGCTGACACGGAGCAGCTTCTCCTCTGTGCGAGGAAGAAGAAAGAACAGACACGACGAAGGGTTACAGGCTGGATGGGCCGAGGTGGGTCGCGCGTGGGCGCGCCAAGCGGTAGGGAGATGAGAGGGGGAGCTGGGCTGCGGCCTGGTTCTACTGTTGTCTCTATTTTTCTTTGAGAAAACTTTTTTGTAGTTTTCTTATTTCTTTCTTTTGCAAACCCATTTCAAATCTGTTTTTGATCATTTCAAAAATACCAGAACTTTGCAAATATTCAAAACATTGCAAGGACCCTTGTAATCAATTTGGGTTCCACAGGTTTTGTAGTTTTGAAAATTTCGAACATGTGTTTCAAATAGAGAGGGGAAGTTAGGGTTGAGGGTTTTTGAGAACCTTTTTATTTCATGCATGCATTTTAATATGATGATGATGCTTAGGAATGCACAAACAAATCCTATTTACCATTAATAAAACTAGGGTTGTTACAATTCTATCCCCCTTAAAAAGTCTCGTCTCGAGATTCCTAGGTAGGAAGATAGATTGAACAGGGTTATACTAGGCTTCGATGATCTTCTCTAAGAGGTTTGTACATACCCCCATGACAAATGGACGAAGCGCTTCATAATCTTCGAGGTGGCGGATCACACTAAGGAAGAGAGGGAATGACACTAAACCACAAACTGAGTATCTCATGGTCAACTCATGGATAGATGTTTCACGAACATCTCTAAAGCCAACACACGTGAAACACTCCAAGGTAACGGAGGAAACATGAGGAGATGGTTTTCAAGGTGACAAATAATTGGTCTACATAAGGATTAAGGACATGGAGCTTTTAGAAGAGGTTAAACTTCTGAGGGAAGGAACTTCCAGCAGATGGAAAAGGATACACAGACTTCGAGAGGTAAACCTCTACTAAACAGCTTAAGTAGAGCTTTACAGATGGAAGAGATAGATACCAACAAAACCAAGCTGTTCAACTACTTTTGAAACAGAAGGGTCACTCTCTCGTTCATCAGAAGGCCAAGGCAGAAAGGTGTTTTGGTGGAGAGGACTCGTAAGAGTCACAAGGAACATGTAACAAGAGAAACTATTGATTACCAAAATCATGGTCTCTCTTTGAACATGTTTAAGAAAGTGGAAAGGAAACTCTTTATTCATCCAGGTATATCCACATCTTTGCCGAAGATAGTGATATCACTTTACACCTCCAAGACGAATAGTTAAAAAGATTCATGATGACACGAGAAGAAAGAAACTTCATTCTCAGACTCCAAGTACTTGGCATAACAAGACGCTTGCCATCAAAATAGGGTCTGGAGGATTGACTGAGAAACATTTAGCAACTCTACTTTAAATGTTCTCCTTGAGGTTTCAAATACGGATATCAGGCTACTAACAAGCCTTTAACTAGTCATCAAGTAAAGGTCAGACTTCGGATCCAAAGGAAGCCATAATATCAACTCCTATGATAAATCATAGAAGATGCCTCATGAAGAGTGGTTGTTATTGCTTATTCAAGGAATATGGCGATAGATCTTCCTACTGATTGTGCCAACCATTACATCAATCTTGCCAGATTTACAATAGACCTACGTCATAACCTTGAGGAACACCAATCATTATTGCTGCTTGAGATTAAGCTTTGATTAGCTGGATAGATACTTCAGACTCAGCATGTGCGAATAGAAAGGGTGAAACATTTACACAGAGGTAAAGTAACTAGATTCTCAAGACACGTACTTCAATGTCAAGCTCCAAGAGATGAGCTAGATTGTGGAACCCATGTGATAGCAAGTTATCAAAAGATAATTGCATCTACATGAATTATTTGCAACGAAACACAACTGAATCCTATTTAGGAAACATCTAGGAGGATATAGAAGTTTTGGTGGACTTCTTATCTTCCGTCAACGAATCAATCAGTGGCTTGGTGTGCCTGGAGGATCATGTCGAGATGTGAAGGTATCAACCTACCATATCAGGAATACCTCAGACATGCTTGACTAATTTGAAACGATTCCCGAAGAAACAAAGATAACTTTACTCAGATTCACAGCGACATCTTTCAACATTTTACGCATGAATCGGAAAAGGTTACTTCGAACATCTAGAACACATACTTCAAGATAACACAAAGATGGTTCTCAAAGGTTTCCAACATTAATTCCCAATGTTCCGTATGAATCTCATATAACATGGAGAAGATAAGGATGTCATTGATGGGCTCAACAACAAGCTTATTGAGACACTCCAAGAAGATGGACTCTTATGTTGTATAAACAAGGCCGACTATTGGTCAGACCAAAGGACATGAAGATGCACACAAGTGAAACATCAAGGATGGATACACCATCAGGATAGTCCATGGAACTGATTTTGATGTGACTATAACCCAAATCAAATCAAAGGTAGGGGAGGATAACATATCCACAAAGGAGATACTATCTTTCTTCGACATGAACAAAACTAGATATCCCTTTTAAGAACGAAGTCAGTTGAATAGAACTTTTGTCTTACAACTCTCCAAATTGTTGTTTAAGCTCAACCAACTAATTCAGAGTATCCAGTAGGGATCCTTGGATAAAGGAGCAGTTTAAAGAAATAGCTTACTCAAGAACCTGACAACACGGTCATGTGGCAACATGGAAATACTTCTAGTAAGACATCCAGAATATCACGAACCACCGATATGTCACAGAGCTCAAGAGGGAACTTGCTTTACAAAGCAAGAAGACATAGTCGCAGAGTTTCGGCACAAGCCTAACTCTTTGACTGAAGAGGGTGTATCGGAATAACAGACTTGGTAACACATTCATCCTTTGCTTAGTGATAGGGTTAACCAATCACGCTAAGAATGATACAAATATCCTCGAAGTTCAAAGCAATAAGAATTGCTAATAATCTTATATGGCCACATTATTACGCACACATAACATTTCCTGAGCGCGAACAACTCAGAGGAAGGGTGGGTAAAATGTGTAAGAGCATCACTTCATTAAGAGGGTCATGAGACCCAGCACGACCTCTTAGTATAAAAAGGGTGTGATACTTTAGGGTAGAACAGAATGTAAGCTAATCAACGCTTATTGATCTGTGGATTACAACACTTTGACCTGGTCCTAGATATGACGAGGTACTGGAGTTTGTTTCTCCTGACATCCCGAACTGGTTTGTCTTGAGGAACCACAAGAGTATATTGCGTCAGCAGATACCAATGCACATTTACTACTTGGCTACCAACTGGTAGACAAAGGTCAGAAACAACAAGGGGAAAAGAACATGCTCATGATGGAATCCCGAGATGTAGATGCATAAGTCAACAATCTTCCGAAAACCAATGCATATAAAAGGGAGGCGTGTCAGAGTCACGAATACAGATGCGTGACTCACGAGGAGCACTCTTATCATGATCCATTTGGTTCCATCAAAGAACATCTGACGTAGCATGTGGCAAGGGAAGTCCTTAATTTGTCACAATTCAATAGTGACAATATCCACAAGCTTGAAGGCTATACTAGAAGGTACTAGCCATCCTGAAGTAAGGTGTGAACATTAACGATAGGGGTCAAGGGAATGGATCTGGAGTTAAAGGTCAGCGTCATGTACAAGATTTGCAACACCAGAATTCCAACAAAATCGGGGATCTTATGTTCAAGTCCGAGGGTTAAAACCCAAAGAAAAGGAGTAACTAAAACTTAAGTGACAAAGCGTACACTACAATCTAACAATCAAAAGGTAGCTTCTGAAAGAAGAAACAACTTTTGAAGTACCCAAACAAATAAAAAGGAGGCACACGAGGGGAAAGGAAACTTCGAGGCCTATAACAGAGCAATATGGAACCATCAACATGATGTTGTGAACCCATAAAATAGAGAGATTATGATAGAAAGAAATCTCTTAGAAGAAACAGAACAAAGGGAAACAGGGAACACACACAACTGACTCTAGAGAACTCAACACTAGGTCAAATGGTTGACAACCGGCAGCCTAAATAGGCACCTTAGTTTTGAAAGACTGGACGAGATAGCAAAACTTTTCCAAATCAAAACAGGACAAGATAACCCAGAGCAAGAACAAAACTAGACAAGAAGAAAAAGAAGCATACCAGAGTTTTCGCACATAGTTTTCATCTGTGAAAATAGTTTTCACAAGCACTAGACTCAACATCGACCAATAGAAAGGTTTCCTACAGTCCGTACGGCTCTGATACCAAAACCTGTGACACCCCTGGGATTAAGGCTAGACAAATCCCAGACCACCGTCTGAACATAAGCCTAACCTAATCTCGAAAGCGTATAGAGAGAGAATCGGTAACACAATAGTGACCCTACGACACAAAGTTTATTACAGCAAGCTCATAACTGAGCAAATAACCAAAATATTACAAGAAGAGGTCACTAACCACAAACATCAAACAACGGAAGGCAAATTATAAGTATAGCAAACTTAAAAAATGGCCTAAGAGGCCTGAAGCATAATGATGGTGTCCAATCCATAGATCCCAGAACGCCGACTAGGAACTCCAAACTACTCGTCAATTTCGATGGTGTGCAGAACTCATCTTCTATGGTAACACTTACTCCGCTGCAAAAGTATCAACGTAGCAAGGGTGAGTACACGGTGTACTCCGCAAGACTTATGGCTGGTGGAGTTATTTTGCATAAAGCCATCTTTGTTTTGTAAAACAAAGAGGGAGAAGAATCTTGACTAATCAGAATATTTTAAAAGGGGATAAGAGAGCGGTATCTCTAGATTTGATCATATTTTGATATCCACTGAATCATCCTCAGCTTAACCTACCTAGGATCACCCCCTCATACACATGAGGAAGCATCCTTAAGCACACATTGATTTGCCAAGTTTTACGATTAGGTTAAAGTTCTCTATGATCTTAGAATATGGTCTCCAAGTTCGTCCATAACCATGGACACGGCTTTTCGAAAAGATTTAACCCTGCATGGGTGTATAACTTTACCCACACGTACTAGCCCTCTTCCTTGGAAGGCCGACAGAGAGTGGTTGACCACGACCTTTACCTTGCTTTCGCTGAGACTATGAGTCACGCACTAGGGAGATGCCACCGTAACGGATCGAGTCTCGAAGTCGGTCCCTAATGATGTGCGGCGGGTTAAAGATTACGGATGATGGGTATCTCTTGTTCCCAGCCATGCTTACCTACCTGTTATGAATGCACCTCCTTCACCTCCATTCAAGAACAACCAAGATGCGTATGTGGAATGGAAAGCCCAAAATATGTGACTCATGGAATCTACTCAGCAAGTTAGTTGGTCGAGGGGGTTTCTAGGCCCCCGTGTGGCTGTATGCTCGTCTTCGTTCAAGAGGCAAGAACATCAGGTCCTAAGGGTGGCAATTATGGGACTGAAAAAACCACAACCCATCATGGCCTCCCATACAAGCCTTAGCATGTTTAACTTTCACCTCTAATCTTACCACGTCATCCTGTCATACTAGGTTCATTCGCAGCTCTGATTCATCAACCGGATGGACTAGTGGTAATATCTAAGCATGGCTAATCACAATAGATATAACAGCTCTAACAACGCTTCACAAGCCAAACCCTAGTTATGCTAGGAGTAGTGGATCGGGAAATATAGGCTACAAAGGAAACATGCATCAGATAAGATTACTCTATCTATCGATAAAATACTTTAGAATCGCATGCACATGGTAAGAATGAAATACTTTTAAAGCCTAGGATTCATATGTATGTGTGGGGCTTCGCTTGCCTTTGCTAGTTGATATCCAAAAAGCAGAGCTTCGAACATCTGGTACATGACTTGATTATAGTTGGTCAAGTATTGTTCATCGATCATCGATCTTCGAAGGTGTTGATCTCGGTCTCCAATCTCGATCTTGATTCTGATATCGTATTCTACTGAAGATGAATCAAATATCGGAAAGAAGGGGAAACAATCAACACATGGAATTTATGCAATACTCAATCAAGGATGATGATATGACAATTTAAAAGTTATTGAAATTGAAACCCTAAACATGCTTGGTCATTTTAAACGGGGTCCGAGGGGTCCAAACCCTAATTCGGAGAAACCCCGAATGTATATGAGAGGGTGCATTTAGTTATTCTAACTAACTTGCAATTGAAGTTGTGTAACAATGCATGATTATAGTTTAAATATATAGAGCTCATTGTTCTGAACATTTTGATATATTATTTGTATTTTTCTGATTTAAAATGAATTAGTTATGATTTTCTCAATGTTAATGCATTTTTAAATCATTTTAAATTAATTAAACATTTTTGGATATTATAAATTATTTTACAACATCTCCACATGTCATGTATTTATATTTCAGAAAAAAAATATGGAAATGATTAAATATCTGATAATGGGGACCCACCTGTCAGCATTTTGACTAATAAAACAATGGCTTATGATTCAATAGATCCCCAATGGAATGAAAATAAGGAGACAAATTAGATCGATGGCTTGGATCAACTACCTATTCGAGCGTGGGGGTAGGATCGGGATTCATAAAATTTATAACATGTATGAAATGCCCACCAAAGCCCGTATGGGCCCGAAGCGTGTCAATTATCGGGTATTTTGTGCATGCGACGTGGAAACATAAGTGCCCAACTCGAATACAACACTTGCATGTGTGCACTGACATTGCAATACCGCCTACATGGTTTAGGGTGAGTTCTGGATTGGTTAGTTCTGGATTGGTTAGTTCTGGATTGGAATATAAGATGTCTTAATGATAAGGACAAAAAGACCTCAATATATAATAAAATTGAGGAGAGCAGAGCCTGTGTGTCAATTTTCTCCAGGAAACTAAATGTGAATCTTTTGATCACTCCTTTATTAGGAGTTTTTGTCCTAAAAGGTTTGATATATTTTTTCTCCCCTGCATTTGGGGCCTCTGGTGGAATTATTGTGCTTTGGAACAGTGTTGTTTTTGATGGGCAAGTCATTGAAATACACAGATCTGCTATTTATGTGGCTTTCTCATCTGTTCATAATGGACAAAAGTGGGATTTAGTAACTGTATATGGACCCTATAGGGGAATCGAAAGGGAAAACTTTGTATCTTGGCTATATAACTTAAACATACCCATGCATGAACACTGGTTATTACTGGGTGACTTCAATTTTATCAGATCAGTGGAAAATAGAAATAAGCCAGGTGCTGATATGAATGATATTTTCCTTTTTAATGAAATAATTAGTCTTTGGGATTAATGGAATTACCTTTGAAAGGAAGATCATTCACATGGTCAAATATGCAAGCACAGACACTTCTGGAACAACTTGATTGGTTTTTCACTTCCTGTCAATGGACCATTGATTTTACTAATACTCTTGTATTTCCATAGGCAAAATCTACTTCTGATCATGTTCCTTATGTTATACAAGTAGCTACCAAAATCCCTAAATCAAAGATATTTCGGTTTGAAAATTTCTGGGTTGAGCAACCTGGATTTATGGAGCTGGTTGAAAAAGTTTGGAAATCGCCTGTGCATAGGAATTCTTCTACTAGTTCTCTTGTTGCAAAATTCAAAATTCTTCGTTATGAACTAAAGAAGTGGGGGAAAAATCTTTCCCATCTAAAATTACTGATTGCTAAGTGCAATTATGTTATTCTCATGTCGGATCAGTTGGAGGATACAAGTCCATTATTCGTACCTAAATTCAACTTCAGGAATATTGTAAAGTGTCATCTTGAAAAGCTGTTGAAAATACAATCTGATTATTGGAAGCAAAGGTGTACTGTCACATGGGTTAAATTAAATGGAGAGAACACAAAATACTTCCATGCTAGAGCAACTAAGAGGTATAGACACAATATAATTACAAACATCTAGGATGAAAATGGCAAAGAATTATCTGATCATTCTCATAAAGCAAGTGCCTTCTGGAGATGTTATAAGAGCAGAATGGGAATTTATTGCCCCACTAGAAATCAAATCAACCTGTCCTTAGTTCTCAGTCAAGTGCAGGATCTAAACAGACTATTTGAGAATATTACTTTGAAGGAAATTAAGGGTGTGGTTAAATTTCTGAAGTCTGATAAGGCTCCTAGACCTGATGGTTTCAATGGTTTTTTTGTGAAATATTGTTGGCACATTGTTAAAGAGGATTTCATCCAATTGTGTACTGACTTTCATCATGAGAGAATCTCCCTGGAAAGCATCAATGGCTCTTATATTACTTTGGTGCCAAAAAACTTGCTCCTTAGACTGTCAACGACTTCAGACCTATCTCATTGACAAATACTTGTCTTAAATTCATCAATAAAATTTATGCAAATAGATTGTATGATGATATTAAAAGGTGTATCCATGCAAATCAGTATGGTTTCATTATAGCCAGAACTATACAGGATTGTCTGGGGTGGTGTTTTGAATATCTTTATCAATGTCAAAAGTCAAGAAGGAACATTGTAGTACTCAAGATTTATTTTGAAAAGGCTTTTGACACAATAGAACATCATGCTATTCTAGAAGTCTTGCATTATAAAGGTTTTCCCAAAAATTTCATTGCCCTGGTCAAGAATATCCTTGAAAGTGGAACATCCTCTGTACTTTTAAATGGAGTGCCAGGATAGAGTTTTACTTGCAAAAGGGGAGTTAGGCAAGGAGACCCTCTTTCACCTCTTTTATATGTCATAGGAGGATATTTGTTACAGAGCCTAGTATATAAGGCTTTCATAGATGGAAATTTGCAGCTGCCAATTCCAAAGGAAGGGGATTTTCCTATTGTTCAATATGTAGATGATACTCTAATCATATTGCTTATAGAGGAAAATCAGTTGAAATTCTTCAAAGATCTGTTGATCCAATATGCTGAGTTCACTGGATTAAAGGTTAACTTTCACAAGTCTTCAATGATTCCAATCAACTTATCTGAGGAAGAAGCTACACATATGGCTACTGTTTTTTGAGTGCCATCTTGCTGCAATGCCTTTCACCTATATAGGACTACCCATGGGCACAACTAAACCCACAATTAAGGATTTCTCACCTTTAATTGATAGGGTTGAAAGGAGGTTAAATGCAACAATTTGATTTTTATCATATGGGGACAGTCTTATTCTGGTAAACTGTCGTGGTGGTATCACGATATATGCCATGGGTAGGCTAAAGTTGGGGCCGATGGACATGGAGGAATCCGGGGAGGGATGATGCAGTGAAGACCGCACTCGTATGAACAAAGAAAAATACAATGTATATATGACTGAGGCTCTCATGTGGAGGAGTAAATTACAAATTCATACCACAATAGGTGCTCGGTTAACAAGTCAGTACCACTTTTGCAAAAAAATTCTAATTCATACCAGTTTTGAGGCAATGAACAACAGATAGCACAAATCCAGGTCTGAGCATGTTTTGACACCAAACCCGACAGCCAGGGCCCACCATACACGCTCACATAGCCGCTCCGCTTGCCCATCAGGAACATCCAGTTTGGGGCCGGTTTGCTCGCCTCTGCAGTACATCGATACATCGAGATTGGTTGGTTTTTCCAGACGAGACCGGGCGACCGGCAAGCGATGGCGGAGGCGCCCACTCCCGGCGGCGGCCGGGATCACGGCAGCAGGGATGACTGTGGCGGAGCTCTGGTTGGAGGGATCAGCGGCGGAACGTTTGACGGTGGAGGTGGAGGTGGAGGCGTCGACGACCTGGACGAGTTGTGGCCCTCTCGGCCATCGTCGTCAGCGGTGTTGCTTGCTCAGGTCTGGACGGATCCTGCACCGAGCAGCGAGCACTGGACATGCGGTTTCAGAGGATTCGAGTAAGTTCCAACAATGCCATGATTTGTAAGTTGTAGTAATTTAGGATTTAGGGTTTGGGAAATCTGATTTAGGAAATTTCATTGCATTTTAGTTTGAGCGGGCATGATGTAGTGAGGTATTTAATAGATACATCCTAGATGTGAGAGAGAAACCAATAAAAACAATGATTGATGGGATTAGGACCAAGTTAATGCCTAGATTTCATGTGAAACGAGAAGGCGCAACTGCTGCTGGTTGGGAGATCACTCCAACAATTTCAGAGAAGCTAGAGATGGAGAAGAAATACTCGAGATACTGCACACCAAAAAATAGCAGGCAATGGCTTGTGGGAAGTAACTAACAAGAAAGACGATGGCCTGGGGTTATTTCAATTGTGGTTACAGGGCAGAAGAAGGATCTGGACAAGCAGATAGTCCCTCTAATACCTGAAAATGCATATGAAATGTGATGAGATATTTTGGTGATGTAGTTGTGTTGTAATAGACATGATACTTAGCCTTACCGCAAACTACTTGTTCTTTTGGGGGTCTTTTGGAGTATCAGGTCCAAATTTGCTAGATTCTATGTAATGCAAGTGTACCTGATGCTGCTGATCATGAAATGATCATGCATAGATGATCAGGACCATTTTAGTGTGGATGGTCATGGTTGAATCCAGTGATGTGCTCACTGTTATTTGTCTATTTTATCTCCAATTAAGTGTACTTTCTCACTGTTATTTGTCTATTTTATCTCCAATTAAGTGTACTTGCTCACTGTTATTTGTCTATTTTATCTTCAATTATATGTATTTGCTTACTGTTATTTGTCTATTTTGTCTTCAATTAAGTGTACTTGCTCAATTTACACATCAACACAGAGAGATGGGGACATGACTGAACCGTTCTGGTTAAATTTGGTCCTAGTCAGCACTTAGGGTGGGCCTGGGCTGTTAGGTTTGGTGTCAAAACATGTTCAGACCTGGATTTGTGCTATCTGTTGTTCATTGCCTCAAAACTGGTATGAATTAGCAAAATTTTGCAAAAGTGGTACTAACTTCTTAACTGAGCCCCAATTGTGGTACCAATATGTAATTTACTCCATGTGGAGATAACACCTCTTTCCCTAAATCTAATCTCTTATAATCTTGACATACTTGTGTCTACAATCATGCTCCTTGAGCTGTATCTCCTATGCCTCTATCTAGATTTCTCTGTGAGGATAGAGGAGGAAGAAGAAGCAGAAGAGCTCCTATTGAGCAGAGAGGGGAAGAGCCCTTCGCGGCCTCCCCGCTCTAACGATCCTCCTGGTGCTCCTTATAAAGGGGAGCCCAGGGGACAAGAATTTTTCTATACGTTTGGCATCTAGATGGCATATTCTGGGTATCTACTAGAGATGCTCAGCATATGAGATGCCAGGCATATTCCCTAGCATCTTATTTGATACCAAGAGCATATCCTTAGCACCTTGTTAGATGCCATGGGCATATTCCATACGTCATGTGCCAGTCTGAGCTGGTGGGCTCCCAAGACTGGCACAATACTTGTTGGTCTTGTCTTGATCTGATGGCGTGTTCTGTGGAGTCCGTGGAGGCACCTGGAGATGAATAACAGGACGTCTAGGTCATTATAACTCGGCCCAAGAATACTAGGCAGCATGGCGATTCGTCCTGGGCCTGAATTGATTCGGCCCGGGTGGAGACGACCCGATTCGGTCTGGATGCGGCCCAGCCGAATCAGGAAAATGGGTCTAGCCGGGTTAGCTCATGTCGTCCTGGCCACTGCTTAGGCCCTGCCGGGTCAAAGGGGGAGGCAAGGCCTATTCGGCTCTTGGGTCTGTTCGGCCTGGTGAGGGAATCCCGTGGTGGGCCAAGACTTGATTCGGCCCACTCGGGTGAACGAGGCGAGGCGCTGGATGATCCCCGCGGTGGGCTGAATTCAGCCCACTCGGGGGAAGCAGTTGAAGAAGCCGGTGGGATCGGGGAGGCATCGTTGGCGGGAGGTTCGGTCGACGAGGCGCTTGGCGGGAGCTCGATTTTGACCCACGGGATCTGGCAGGTGACGAGGTTCTGGCGGGGTGGAGGCGTTGGTGTTGACATGAACAGGTGATGCACCCCCTTGGTGGGCTAGGTTTAGTTCGATCTGGCCCATAGAGACAAGGTGGCGTGGTAGGCCGGCTGGGATGATTCGGCCCAGCCGGGTCAGTTCCTTTATTCGGCCAGTTATCCAGTAGTTTGGATCGTAGAGGCCTAATTCGGCCTGAGACAATGAAGTTTGGGCCGAGATATGCCTATGTCGACCCATATCAGCTTTTTACCTTTCTTATCTTTATTTTTACTCTCTATTTCATTTATCTTTATTTATATCTGCCCCTTTTGCATACTTATCTTCCACTAAACCGTTCATTTCTTCGCATAGGTCTCTTTATACCCGAACTCTGGGGTATCTGGGGTTATATCCCCGACATTAGTCCCCGAGGCTATGTGGGACTCACAGAGTCGTGCATAGGCTTTAAATTCAAATATTCCCAGAGTTACTTTCCGAGTTATTATATCTTGGTCGTATACCTCTATGCCTCGTAACCCTTTTGGGTAAGCTCGTGACACCCAGCCCCTATGGGCACTGTTCCTTTTAACCAGTTTGGGTAAGTTATTAATTCTAGCCTTCTTGGGCACTGGTCTTTTAACCCCTTTGGGTAAGTTATGACTTCTAGCCATTTTTGGCACTGGTCTTTTAACCTCTTTGGGTAAGTTATGACTTCTAGCCATTTTTGGCACTGGTCTTTTAACCCCTTTGGGTAAGTTATGACTTTTGGCCATTTTTCGCACTGGTCTTTTAACCTCTTTGGGTAAGTTATGACTTCTGGCCATTTTTGGCACTGGTCTTTTAACCTCTTTGGGTAAGTTTTTGACTTCCGGCCACTTTTGGCACTGGTCTTTTAACCCCTTTGGGTAAGTTTTAGTCCGAGTTATATATTTCCAAATCCGAGTTATTTTACTCATATTTGACTTATGTCTCGAATCTGAGTTATCTGGCTCAAAATCCGAGTTATATGACTCAAATCCGAGTTTCTTTTACTCATATTTGACTTATGTCTCGAATCTGAGTTATCCGGCTCAAAATCCGAGTTATATGACTCAAATCCGAGTCATCAGACTCCAAATCCGAATTACTTTACTCATATTTGACTTATGTCTCGAATCTGAGTTATCTGGCTCAAAATCCGAGTTATATGACTCAAATCCGAGTTACATTACTCATATTTGACTTATGTCTCGAATCTGAGTTATCTGGCTCAAAATCCGAGTTATATGAGTCAAATCCGAGTTACATTACTCATATTTGACTTATGTCTCGAATCTGAGTTATCTGGCTCAAAATCCGAGTTATATGACTCAAATCCGAGTCATCTGATTCCAAATCCGAGTTACTTTACTCATATTTGACTTATGTCTCGAATCTGTGTCATTTGACTCAAATCCGAGGTATATGACTCAAATCCAAGTTATCTGATCCAAAATCCGAGTTACTTTACTCAATTTTGACTTACATCTCAAATCTGAGTCATTTGACTCAAATCCGAGGTATATGACTCAAATCCGAGTTATCTGATTCCAAATCCGAGTTACTTTACTCAATTTTGACTTACATCTCAAATCTGAGTCATTTGACTCAAATCCGAGGTATATGACTCAAATCCGAGTTACTTTACTCAATTTTGACTTACATCTCAAATCTGAGTCATTTGACTCAAATCCGAGGTATATGACTCAAATCCGAGTTATCTGATTCCAAATCCGAGTTACTTTACTCAATTTTGACTTACATCTCAAATCTGAGTCATTTGACTCAAATTCGAGGTATATGACTCAAATCTGAGTTATCTGATTCCAAATCCGAGTTACTTTACTCAATTTTGACTTACATCTCAAATCTGAGTCATTTGACCCAAATCCGAGGTATATGACTCAAATCTGAGGTATATGACTCAAATCCGAGGTATATGACTCAAATACGAGTCGTCTGTTTGCCAAGATATAATTTGATCCGATGAGATGATGTCAATTTGCCTTTGATATGGATCTGAGATATAGATCCGAGATTAAGTTTTGGGATATGATAATAAGGCTAATCGCTGAGAGATCTGATTCGAGATGTTGATATGAGATATAGATTCGAGATATGATAAGTTGGCAAATAGTCATCCAAGATACGAGATAACCTGGCAAGATAGTAAAATATCATTCCGAGACAGAACATAACCTGGCAATCTGGCGAGCTGAATTATACTTAGGTCCGAATCAGAGATAAGCTAGTACGCCAATTCCGAATACAAATCCGAATTATAATATACCCTGGCAAGCTGAATCAAATGTTAGTCCGAATCAGAGATAAGCTATTAAGCTGAGTTAAAGGTTAATCCGAGGCATAAATAAACTGACTCAAATTATATCTGAATCATCAATAAGCTGGCTGGTGAGCTGAGTTAAAGGTTAATCCAAAGCATAAATAAACTGACTCAGATTCTATCTGAATCATCAATAAGCTTGTGAGCTGAATTAAAGGTTAATCCAAAGCATAAATAAACCGACTCAAATCCTATCCGAATCATAAATAAGTTAATTCAAATTCCATCCAAATTATAAATAAGCTTACTCAAATTCTTTCCGAATTATAAATAAGCTGACTCAAATTCTATCCGAATTATAAATAAGCTGACTCAAATTCTATCCGAATCATAAATAAGCTGACTCAAATTCTATCCGAATCATAAATAAGCTGACTCAAATTCTATCCGAATCATAAATAAGCTGACTCAAATTCTATCCGAATCATAAATAAGCTGACACGAATTCTATCCGAATCATAAATAAGCTGACTAAAAATCTATCCGAATCATAAATAAGCTGACTCAAAATCTATCCGAATCATAAATAAGCTAGTAAAATTCATACCCAAACCCTATATAAGTTTTTCTCCATCTAAAGGTGATTCTATGGATACGCTAGCTAGTCCCCGGGTTGAGTAATTTTCTCCCGGGGGTGAAGGATCGAATGTTGGTGGCTGAGTTATCTGTTACATACAGTAAGCTTGGAGAAGAGTTTGAGTCATTCTTGTTGAGTCTTACCTGCCTTGCTGAGTCAGACTTGGAGACCCCTGCGCTTACCTCTCTGTTCTCTGTTCGCCTGGAGGAGCTGAAGGTGCTCTCTCTGTTCTCTGTTCGCCTGGAGGAGCTGAAGGTGCTCTATGAATATGAGGTTGATGAAGATGCTCCCGCCCGGATGGAAACCCAACCAACGCCACTAAAAGGCCCGACGGTGGGCGCCAAATGTCGTGGTGGTATCACGGCATATGCCATGGGTAGGCTAAAGTTGGGGTCGATGGACGTGGAGGAATCCGGGGAGGGATGATGCAGTGAAGACTGCACTCGTATGAACAGAGAAATACATTGTATATGACTGAGGCTCTCATGTGGAGATAACACCTCTTTATCTATATCTAATCTCTTATAATCTTGCCATACTTGTGGCTACAATCATGCTCCTTGAGCTGTATCTCCTATGCCTCTATCTAGATTTCTCTGTGAGGATAGAGGAGGAAGAAGAAACAGAAGAGCTCCTATTGAGCAGAGAGGGGAAGAGCCCTTCGGGGCCTCCCCCCTCTAACGATCCTCCTGGTGCTCCTTATAAAGGGGAGCCCAGGGGACTAGACTTGTTCTATATGTTCGGCATCTAGATGGCATATTCTGGGTATCTTCTAGAGATGCTCAGCATATGCCTTGGCATCTTTGGAGATGCCAGCCATATTCCCTATCATCTTATTTGATACCAAGAGCATATCCTTAGCACCTTGTTAGATGCCATGGGCATATTCCATACGTCATGTGCCAGTCTGAGCTGGTGGGATCCCATTATGTCTACGTCATGTGCCAGTCTGAGGCACCTGGAGATGAATAACAGGACGTCTAGGTCATTATAACTCAGCCCAAGAATACTAGGCAGCATGGCGATTCGTCCTGGGCCTGAATTGATTCGGCCTGGGTGGAGACGGCCCGATTGGGTCTGGATGCGGCCCAACCGAATCAGGAAAAGGGGTCCAGCCGGGTTAGCTCATGTTGGCCTGGCCACTGCTTAGGCCCTGCCGGGTCAAAGGGGGAGGCAAGGCCTATTCAGATCTTGGGTCTGTTCGGCCTGGTGAGGGAATCCCGTGGTGGGCCGAGACTTGATTTGGCCCACTCGGGTGAACGAGGCGGGGCGATGGATGATCCCCGCGGTGGGCTGAATTCAGCCCACCCGGGGGAAGCAGTTGAAGAAGCCGGTGGGATCGGGGAGGCATCGTTGGCGAGAGGTTCAGTCGACGAGGAGCTTGGCGGGAGCTCGATGTTGACCCGCGGGATCTGGCGGGGGTGACGAGGTTCTGGCGGGGTGGAGGCGTTGGTGTTGACGTGAAGAGGTGATGCACCCCCGTGGTGGGCTAGGTTTAGTTCGATCTGGCCCATAGAGACGAGGTGGCGTGGTAGGCCGGCTGGGCTGATTCGGCCCAGCCGGGTCAGTTCCTTTATTCGGCCAGTTATCTCGTAGTTTGGATCATAGAGGCCTAATTTGGCCTGAGACAATGAAGTTTGGGCCGAGATATGCCTATGTCGGTCCATATCAGCTGTTTACCTTTCTTATCTTTATTTTTACTCTCTATTTCATTTATCTTTATTTATATCTGCCCCTTTTGCATATTTATCTTCCATTAAACCGTTCATTTCTTCGCATAGGTCTCTTTATACCCGAACTCTGGGGTATCTGGGGTTATATCCCCGACATAAACTCTGTTCTTTCTTCCTTGTCCACATACATTATGTGTACATTGCAAATCCCTCAAGGGGTCATTGACATTGTGGATAAGGAAAGAAGGAGATGCATTTGGAGGAAAACTAAAAATCAGGAGAAGGTAAATTCTCTGGCTTCATGGCTGATGATTTGTAAACCTAAGGACAAAGGAGGACTTGGAGTCATAGATTTAAAGATTCAGAATAAAGCCTTAATGATTAAGCATTTGGATAAATTCTATAATAATACAAACTTGCCGTGGGTAAGATTAGTAAGGGATTCTTATTATCATGAATCTGTTCCTCATGCTGTTACTGTCTATGGTTCTTTTTGGTGGAGAGGAATATTAAAACTTACCGATTAATGGGGTCCCATTTCCAAAGGCACTCTGGGATCTGGATTCAGCATTCTTTTCTAGAATGATCTATGGCATGAAAGAATTACTTGCCAATAAATTTCCATGATTATACTCTTTTGCTAGAGACAAGATGGCATCTGTTAGAGATGTGGGTACATTGAGTAATTTGCATGATGCTTTCCATCTGCCTCTGTCTATTGAAGCATTTCAGGAATACACAAAATTACAGGAAATTATTGGCTCACTGGGTTTTACTCAGGAGGAGGACAAGTGGATCTATTCTTTAAGTAAAGAGATCTATAAGTCTCAGGTGTTCTATAAGAAATATTTCTCATTGATGCACACTGATCTAATTTCAAAAAGTATTTGGGAGAGCAGATGCATGTCCAAGCATAGGTTTTTTTCTTGGTTATTGTTTCATGACAGATTTAATACAAAGGATATGCTTCTTAGAAGGAACTGGAAGGTTACTGAAACCATGGTTGTGTCCTATGCCCTACTGGAGTCATTGAGGATTGGAAACATCTATTCTTTCAGTGCAATTTTACCACTAGAGTTTGGAATTATATTTAGATACAATTGATAGATGCATCCTAGAGGGAAAGTTTCTGTCGAGCATTCAGATCTTTTTAGGGGCCCTATTTCTTAGAGATTGCAATTATTGCGTGTTTGAATATCTGGAAGCAAAGGAATAACTGGGTTTTCAATGATACAAAACCAACCTTCAAAGGATAGAAGGCTGGTTTTGTTTATTATACTACATTGTTACTTCATAGGTTAAAGGATAAACATAAGGATTTACTGTCATTATGGCTTGACAGTCTATCCTAGCTCTGATAGTCTTAATTTAATTTCTCTTGTACATATGTTTGTAACTGAACTCTGGACTGTTCCTCGTCCTTCAATTTTTTAATAAAGGGCCGTGGGGGACTCCCCTATAGTAGAAATTTTCAAAAAAAAAAACTCCAACAAGAAAAATGAGCTCACCTAGAAGCTTGCGGCAATCGGTGATAATGGCATTCTCCAGCGAAGTGTGTTGGGCCTATAAATCAGCAATATCCAGCGTAGAGGCTTTGTGGTTGGCTTCCTCTTCAGAAGCAACGCTCTTCGCCTTTTTCTTCTATTGTGCCAGAGTAACCTTCAATCGACTCGTGCTACAGCAATAATGAAACCATTAGAAAAGTCTCTAGTCGCTACATGCTAGCGTCTAGATCCTTAGAGACTGCAGACCAAAGTTTCAAAGTCTCTAGTCGCTACACCCTAGCGCCTAGATCTTCGGGGACTGGAGACCAATGTTTCAAAGTCTCTAGTCGCTACACACTAGTGCCTAGATCCTCGAGGACTAGAAACCAAAGTATAGAAGACTCTAGTCACTAAAATTTAGCGACTAAACTCTCGGATACTAGAATGCCTAGAGGGCTTCGCCCAGTATCCGGTCTAGCTCGGCCGACCCCATCAACATCGTAGGCAGCGGCACACTACCAATTCCGTGTGCCATCACGCTGGTACTCCCGTCGGTCACTTCGTCTACCATTGGCGACTTCATCGCTGCACTCGCCGAAGACTTGGCGACCTCTGCCGTCAGTGCTCCTTCCGCAACTGTACAACCCTCAGCTAGAACCTTCTTCATCGGGTTGTCTTCCTCCTCTGGCACAACTCTTCCCATGGAGGGACTGGCATCTCGGGCCGCCTCGGAGACCTGCGCCACTTCTGTGATGAAGTCGCCCTTCTTCAGCTTTTTCGTGCCAGGGACAAGGTCGTTGGACCCCATATCCTCTAGCTCCCTGACATCTTCATCCTTGGCGTCCTCCCGAATTACGGGTGCCTTTGTCATGCTCACCCGTTTGGCTTTCTTCACGCTTCCCCGGGAGAAGAAGCAAGTTACCTGGTGACTGGTACATTCCACAACCCGATGCCAGTACGAGCTCGTTCGACGGGCTCTGGCATGAGCGATTGGGAAACCTTGGCGGAGCTAGGCTGAGAATGGACCTTGGCCGGGTTCAGAACCCTCTTTGAACTCTCATCACCAATAACATCCAAGTAGTCATCAGATTCCTCCACACTACGACTCACCTCTGCTTCGCGGCGCAGTTGGCCATGCGTCTTCTGACTTGCCAATGTCGGTTTAGGCCTTTCCTTGGAATATTTGGCTTGAACCTCGTCTTCAGAGGATTCGTTTCCTCCATCATCAAGGAGTTCTTCCGGTACCTCTTCATCGAGCAGGGGCAACCAGTCTTCTAGCAACTGAAATGTCTACAGAGGCAAAATAATGTGTTGATCCTATTTGAAGCAGGATGGACTCAAAGTCAAGGGGCAAACGTTACCTTGGGGGCTAGTCTTTTGTTCGGCCTAAACGGAGTATGCCCTTCATGGAGGTTAGTAAAGGGCGCGTTTGTGATCTTCTTCAAAGCTGCGGCATAATCTTTTGTGGCCCATTGGTCTTGGCTTGTCCGAGTAGAGTCGTACGGGCATGTATACTCGCACATCTAGTGGGCTCGGGTCGCTAGCGGCACCAGTCGCCGCCTGATCTAGTAGTTAAACAGGTTGATTGTTTTCAAACCTGCCTCTTCAAGCTCAGCCATCCATGAGCACATATCCACCATGGTCTCCCTTTGTTCCCTAGGGAGCTTCTTCACCGACAGACGGCGCGACACGCTTCGTTCCAAGAAATACACGGGAATCGCCACTTCTTCGGCTAGGGTAACTTCCTTGGCATAGAACCAAAACCTCTTCCACTCGCTCGCCGCTTTCTTTGATAGCATCAATTTGAAGAATTTGGCACCGGAGTTCACCTGGAAGGAGGCCGCCCACTGCAAGAAAAGGGCGTCATTTACCTTTGCGACTGGCTCGGCCTTGAAAAATCTCAATTAATAATAGGATGTATGGACGACACCCAAGGTAGTATTCACAGAAGGCATTAAAAACTGCCAGCTGCTCGATGTTTTGTGGTCCTAGATCAGAGAGTTTAATCCGATAGAAATGAAGAAATTTCCTAAAGAAAATGGAGGTGGTAAACCCTAAGCCACGCTCTAGGCGGCTAATGAAGGAGATGAACTCTATGGGGCAAGGCCGTGGTTCACCCTCGCAAGCTGATGGGGAACGCCAGCATCATTTGATCAAGATATGTGTGTCATGAAAATACTGTAGGAGCGCGGTATTACACTTGGATTTGGCCCAAGCAGGCACCATGTATGCGATCTCACAAGTAGTGGAGATCTAAGTCGAGGGTATGCGCAGGCGGAGGAGACGGAGGAACGGGTAAAATTTGTCCACCTCTACACATCATGCTTTATACGAAGACGTCGCCACCTACGATAGTGCTAGTCGATGCCTCGCGGTCATTTCGCGGAGGTTGCCGTTAAGAACTAACTAATGGCTAGTTTTACCACAAAGATGGTCCAACTTTGGTCAAATTGACCACTTTCCTATACCTCTCTCTTACTCAAATCGACTAAATGGGAGACGTAAAGGAAAATGATTCGCCACAGCTGTGATTGAAGAATGAAAGCTTCTCCCTGTAGGGTTCGTAGCATAGAAAACAAAAAAATTCCTACGATGGGAACAACTAAGTACCAAGATCTATTTACTAGATACAAGCAATGGGTGGATATACATCCATAGAATACATACCCTCGAAGACCGAAAAGCATTAACGAGGTTGTATTCGTGGATGATGTAGTCGAACGCTTGCCGATCTCAAGATCGAAAAGAAGTCCATCTGGTGCAGCAGGTCCAGCACTATCAAGTTCAGCACCGCAAAGCAGTGGTGCATCCGTGATCGCACACACGTTCGGGTACCCTAACAACCTCAGTGCCCTCGCTCCAGCGAACCAGCGAAAGCAACAAATCCTTCCGGAAAAAGCCACCGGTAACATGTATCTCGCTGATCCTAGACCATGGGGAAATTCTAAAGGGGGGAGAGAGATCCTTCGTGAGGAGGTGTGATGTTAGAGGAGGAGAGGGGCACCCAAGGGGCAAGGCACTACAACCATGGTGGCTGCCCCCACCTCTTCCACATTCATTCCCACTCAAAATGAAAAGCCTCCACTCACATAAACATGCCTCCACTAAAAAATCCACTCAGATGCATTAAATTTCCACCAAATTTAACGCAAGCTCTCATTTAAATAAAACTCTTTTATTTTTTATTAAAAATTTCATTAATTACTTTAATTAACAAACATTCACATAAAACCTCTTGCTAGTATTCAATTTCACATGTAGAACTAATTTCAGCAATTTCAACCGAAATAATTCCGGTGTCTAGTGAAATAAATTCATACGCTTTCTTTTTCTATCTCTGGCATCTTATTTGCTCCAAATGGTGTCTGTATCCCTTAAGTGTGTCACCCTACAATTCGTGAATAATGTAGACATGATCGAGACCCCTCTCCGATCAATAATCAGCAACGGGACCTGGAGATCCGTACTGAGTCCCACACATTCAACGATGACTTACGTGATCGTGTGAACCTTATACGCATGTAACTCAATCTCTTTGTCTCGCGATATATTACATGTATGATATTCGATAATCGGTATCTCCCTACCTAGTTTGATCTTGTTACCGACATGTACTCTTTTCTTGTTCCCGTGATATGACATAGTGATCAAATCACTTGCTTGCAAGCTAACTAATGTGATATCATCGTGAGGGCCCAGAGTATATCTCTCCATCATCAGGATGGACAAATTCCACTCTTGATCCATGATCCTCAACATAACACCTTCATAGCACTGAACCCATCTTTATAGTCACCCTATTAAGGTGTGGCGTTTGATGTTATCAAGATACTTTTCTGGTATTAGTAATTACATGATCTCATGGTCTAAGGACTAAGATTACTTTGTATGATGTTATAGCAATATAAACACAATGACCTTTATCGTAATTCTATACTTCGGATGAATGTTCATCACATCATTCCAACAATGTTGTGACCTCGTTATTAACAACATCCAATGTCCATGATCAGGAAACCTTTGATCATCTTGTTAATCAATGAGCTAGTTTATAAGAGAGGCATAACTAGGAACTTTCTTTTTGTTTATTAAACACACATGTATTAATGTTTACGTATTAATACAATTATAGCATGCAAAATAAACATTTATCATAAACAAGGAATAAGATAATAACCACTTTATTATTGCCTCTCGAGCCTATTCCCTTCAGTCTCCCACTTGCACTAGAGTCAATAATATAGTTTGAAAACTTTTGTGTATTGAACATCTATGGATTTTTGGTGTTTCATATACGCAATTGCAAGTGGTTAACACAATCTACGGATCTGACTCATTCCGGTTCGCATGTATTTTCACGTCTTTGCGTCTTCATGCATCACTCATTCTCTAATGAGATGGCATTGTATAAATTTGGTCTTATGGTGAGAGCTTTACTTCCTTGGGGTTAAATCATGTTGATACTATTGTCGTACAATATATCTTTAGTGTTAGCCCATTATGAACCACACCTTAGTATGATAACAAACTACTTGACACACATGCCCTCCTTTGATGCTACCATAGCAGTCATATACTTAGCATTTTGTTGTAGTATCCGTCACAATGTCTTAACTTTGGAATTCATCCAAATCCGTCATGGAAACTTATTTCCATTTCATTGTGCCACCCATAGTTTAAATTGAGATAAACTTAATTTGTATCTTGTGAAAAAACTAGTATCATTTTTCAATGAACTATTTGTCTCTTCTACAAACAGAATATATTATTAATTCTTCCAAAAGATTATAAGAATATCCTTACTATCATCCAATGATCATTTATGATTCATTTTTGTATATGCTCATAACATTTAGAGCATAGGACATATCTGGATGTGTACATATCACGGTATGATTGATCAAAACATTCTTGTGATTGCACTCATCAAGTGTCAAAGCACTTGAATCTTGTTTCACTTATCAAGTGTCGATACACTTGAATCTTGATTCAATTCTTTTCCATGCGACAAGAACCTTTTCTCGTCGTTTCCATATTGAACTCCTACAATATCTCATATATGTATGTTTTGCACAACCATATGAGCATCATAGTCTATCCATATAGACATTCATGCTAAATATTCGGTTTTTGCCTAAGTATTTCATTGAAATGAAATTCTTAACCTTTGTCAATAATGTATACATCATTTCCAATCAGCAAGATGTCCTCCACATAATGTATTAGAAATATGTCTTAGTGCTCGCACTTAATTTCTTGCAAATGGAAGCATCTTCATCGTCTCCTGATGAAATTAAACTTCTTTAATAGTTTCATCACGGTGAAGATTCCAACACTGTGATGCTTACTTCAACCATTAAAGTTTGCATGCCCTTTTTAGCATCCTTTGAATTAAGAAAACCCTTTGGACCATGTCGTGTACACGTCCTAGGTAACCATTCTATTAGAATAACTTTGTTTTGTTTTGTTCAACTACCATATACCAAATTATATGTAGTGGTTGCTACATTAATTTGTCCAGACTAAATATCACTATGAAAGATCAAACCTTGTCATAGTCAACTCCTTGAACATTGTCGTAAAAAATTTATCGACATGCAGACTATTTCATAGATGTGAAATATCCATGTCTGTTTATTTATAGATCCAAATACGACCGATAGGTTTTTACACCTTTCCGGAGGGTCTTGAAAGTTCAAAAAACTTGATTTCTCGTGTATGGAACTATCACGGATTTTATGGCTTCAAGCCATTTGACGGATTCAGGGCCCATCATCGCTTCTTTATATGTAGTCGGTTCATCATTGTTAAACAACAATGATTTACTCTCAAATCTCAGCATTTGATTGTTTGTCCGACCTACTTGGTTCAATAGGAACTTAGACCTTCGTGACCGCAACCTTTCAGGCATGTGAGCAATGAGCATTGTGGCTAACTCCGAAACGTTTTCGGGCGCTGCGCAACTCAGCACATATAGCTAAGGTTTGTTAACCTTATTAAAGTTCTATTGTCCTCCCACTTAACTTTTGCAAAAAAAATCCTTTTTCAAGAAACTTCACGTTTCAAGCGAAAAACTCTTTTGTCCTCAGTGTTATGGAGGAATACCCAATGGTTATTCAAAATAACCTACAAAGACATGATCATCCGACTTTGGTTGTAAACATGTTACTTATGTTTAGCATACCAAAATTTAAGAAAGGACAACTTGGGTTTTACCCCAACCCATAACTAACATGGTGTCATTTCAATGGATCAAGATGGAGCTCTTTTTAGTGTAAAAGCGGTAGTCTCTAAAGCTTCAATCTTTTAAAACATAATGGCAGTTTTATAAATAACATCTTTGATCCAACCATCTCTAACAAGGATTCATTAAAAATATCAAACACTCCATATTCTATGGTGTTTCGGGAGATGCAAATCTAGGTGTTTTGCTAAACTTGCAACTCCAATAAATCCCTTTATGATCAAATCATAAATTATTTATTTTCTTGTTACAATGATTTTCCACTTCATCTTGAAAGTCTTTGAAAATTTTCAAATATTTCATACTTCTTTCTCATTAAGTGAATATTCACTCAAATTTTTGGAGAAAGCATATGAAGTTGAAATCCATCGCTTATGACTACACATAATAGACTACATACATTGATATGTATAAATTCCAATAATTAAGTTGATCATTCTTCTTTGGCCTTTGAATGAAGTTTTAATTATCCCGAGGAAAGTCTCACAAGCGTCATCACTAGTGGAGAACGGGGCATTAGTCCCTGTCCTAGGGGGCCTCTAGTCCCGGATACGCAGCCGGGACTACTGAAACAGGACTACAGGTCCCAGCCTCTAGTCCCGGGTCAGTTATGGGTCAGGACTAGAGGCTCTACACATGGCGGCGTAGTAGTGCGCGCGGGGGGGGGGGGGGGGGGGTGGAGGGAATCTTTAGTCCTGGTTCATAATACGAACCGGGACTAGTTATTTTCTGCTGCGTCAGCATTTTACCAATTCAGCTGCAGCGGTAGCCGATGGGATTTTCTGCCGCGGCAGAGTTTTGGGGCCATTTTCTATCACGCCAGCCGATGCGGGTTTCTGCCGCGATAGAATTTTGGGGCCGATTTCTGCAACGGTAGCCGAATGCGGGATTCTGCCATGGCAAGAGGATAGGTAGAGGAGGGTTGTGTTTGGCGTAAAGTGAAATGCAACAAAGAAACCCATTACATACAACATCGTCATGATTATATAGATATAATTCTACATTATATATATATACAATTTGATTAAATGGAGATCACAACCCGTCTATTCGGTTACAAGTTCATGAAATCACTAGTAGCCGAAGTTATGGTATTTTCCTTCTGGGTTTATGACATGGTCAACAAGAAATCCTACCAATTCCTCTTGAATTGCTACCAGACGCTTCCTTGGTTCGAGATTCTCCCGCAATCTTTCCAACTATATATGAAAGGAGATCAATATGAATATCATCAATAGTCATAACAAATATTATGAATGACACTCAAAAAAATTGTCAATATATTGTTCACGTACTTCTAAAAATATCTCTCGGTCCCGCTCACTGATCTCAGAGCGAATGTACTCGCACACGAAGTATCCACATAGATTAGTACCTGGTGGCTACCTCTCACACTTTACGAGAATAGAATTCAATCAAATAATAATCAAGCATGACATAATGGTATTGAAACTAGAACTGAAGAGATGCGCGGATCTAGCTCGTACTACTTACATCGATCCGATGAAAACTAAGCTCATCTTTAAATTCACCAACCGTAGCATTGGTGAAAGCTTTCCAAACCCTGCCCGGCAAAAAAGAATAAATGAGTTATTAGTTACTTGATATCTCAGGATATATATGAACGAAAGAGACCGATATAGTGTGATAATGACTGAAATTACCTCTGGAGCGCATCTTTAATGAATGCGTACTCTGATTCATCTCTCATTAGCTAGTCCTTGATTTCAAATCTACCAGCGTCAACTTCAATGGTTAGTAGAATCTAGTAATATCTGTGCACATTTATAAATGTTAGTAACTCATCAATTACACTTAGCAGAATCAAGTGATCTGTACAAGGCATTAACACTCTTACTTGTAGTTGTAGGGAAACAATATTCTTCATTTGTAATGTTGCCTCAATAAGACCCTTAGCAAGTTACGCTCTGTGTCCTTGGGGTATTCCTTTAGCAATGCTTGATTAAACTGGTGTGGGTCGATGAAACCAGTGTCAAATATTTTCTTCATGTCACATTCATCGCTCTTCATTCTGCATAATAGCATATAGTGAAGATAATTACATGCAATGAAAGAGCTGAGTTACAGACTTTATCATAGAAATAAATGAACCACTTATAGACAATAGGTAGCGAGGAGACTCAAGTCAAGGGAATCTTGTTGGAATAACATATAGAATTCCTCAAAATAAATTTGCAACTGGTCTTCACCATTAAAATGCTCACTTGTAATTCTCACAAGCAGCGCTGAAAATCGATCTTCTTCATCGCATGTAGAGATTGAAATGTACCACTCATGCAGTCTTCTCATTTGAGTTGGTAGGAGTTCGACCTCATTAGGTCTGACCAGAGTCTTCCCGTATTCATATCTCCGTGCAAATTCCTCATGTTTGGGGATATGCCTGCCTAGCGCTTGATCAACTGTAATACTAGCACCTTTGGCAAATTTCATTTCTATAATATTCTGATGATCAATATTGGATAACACCTTGAGCAGGGCGATCGATTTGTTTGCCTACATTCCGAGTTGCGCAACATCTCTTTTTCCACTGCTTGCAGTGGTATTTCCTGGAGTCTTCCCGCTGCTTGCAGTAGTTCCTAGATTCTTCCTACCAATTCTCAGCAGACAGCGTTTCTAGTCATCAGCCTTATTTATCTCATATTGCGATGGTTTCTCAAGAAAACCCTTAGCCCAATTTTTGCCTTTCAGATCAATATTTGCTTTGGCTCGGGAGCTTTGGGTGCAAAGAAGGCTTTCACTTGGGCATCACTGATCGCTTCGGTTTCCTCATCAGGTAACTTGGGAGGAGGCGGTGGGATTTTCTTCACCTTTTTACCTTTGGATTTCTTCTGACTAGTATTATTACTAGTTGACTGAGATACCGCCTTCTTCGTTTGACACGGCAGCGGCGGAGTGGGCTGATGCGGCGGTGGACTCGCGCTATGGTGGTCGTCCCACTCCTCATGTGGACTTGTTGGAGGCAGCAGACTTGGCTGACGCGGAGGAGATGGTGGTGGCCTGGGTGCAGAGCCTGGAAACACGATGTATTTCTTGCGCCATAGAATGATAGAGCGCATGACTTCTCCTAGCGTTCTCTCATCTTCAGGTCCAGGGATGTGAAGTTGTAGTGATTCATATTGAGGTAGAACCTCATCCACCCCGACACGAGCATAACCATATGGAATCTCTTTGCAATGCTAGCGTGCTTTAGGTTCACAAGATAAAGCATAATCGAGAGCTGCATTGAAGGATAAGTTCATCACTCCCACATGCAGCTCGTAGCTTGTCTTCTCAGTTATATCGTCCACGGGATAGCGATCTATCGAATCGGCCGCCATGGAAGCGAAACTTCTTCTCCGCTGAGATGGGACACTGGCACTTTCTTCTAGCCGCTGATGAGTTGGCCCTTGCTGGCACATTTCGTCCAGTTGCTTCTGTTGCTCCTTTAGCATGGCATATATTTTCTCATTCTTTCTTTCCATGCTACGCAACCAGTCTGCCTCCTCTATCTCCTTTCGCTTCTTTGCCCTCGTTCGACTTCTATAGGATTCAGTGTCCTCAGGAAACCCAGTCTTCCACAGCCCAAAAGGTCCAAAGCCTCATGTTCGTCCTATTTTTTCAGGATTCCCAAGGGCCTTTGTCATCTCGTCGTTCTCTCTGTCGGGTTTGAAGTTACCCTGTTTAACCTCCTCAATTGTTTTTACAATTTCTCCATGGGGTGTAGCAACATTGTACTTTTCATCGAATATTAACTGGCCTGTTTCCATGTCATACTTTGTCCCATGGGCAAGTAACCAATTCCTTACTCTGATGGGTCAGTCCTCTATAGCTGGAGTGATCCCTTGGGCACGCAAGGCTTTCTCGGCTTCCTCCCACTTAGGAACGGAAGTCCTGTAGCCACCTGTCCCCATCTTATGGTAATATTTCTTTTTTGCAGCATTTTCTTTATTCTTTGCAGACCTTTTTTTGCTATTGTTGTTTTCTTGTAGTCCAAAAATCTTTCCTAGTGAGGCCGCTCCTTCTCTAGTGAGTCAGCGAATTATGGAACTTTTCCTTCCTCGAGATATTCATTGTACAATCTTTTCTTATAGTTATTAAAATGTTGGGCCATCTTCTTAAGAGCGAAACGCTTAAATTTGTATCTCATATCATCTGTGGCCTCCTTAGACTCTAAGACCGGTAGGGTGAAATGGTGAATGATCTTCTCCCATAGTATGTATTTGTATCTTTTCTCGACATAACTCATAGAATTTTCATCTCCCTTTGTTGGCTTATTCGGGTTAATAATGCTGATCGGGACGTTGTCCCTAACAACAAATCCACATTGATGAATAAATGTGTTTGCGTTCTTAATGAGAAGCAATGGTTCACACACTGGAGAGACCTCAACAATTGTGAGATGCGCATCTTCGGACATCTCTTTGGCCGGTCCTTGTTTACTATTTTTAACTGACTTGGTCGATGTGGAGGTCTAAAATAAGAAACAACATTCGTTAATATATATACACACACAAATTAATTAATGCACCTATCTAGTGACCAAGAGGCTTAATAATATACCTCGCCAGAGTTTATTAAGGCTGGTCCATCATTTTCCAAGCCATCATCGAAATTAAAACTAGTCTGCGCTTTGACTAGTAGAGGTTCAATCTCTATTCCCTCACCGGACTCATTCAGAAACTGTGAGCCATATTCTGCTCCGCAGTCTTCTTCTCCACCCTGATCGACGAGCGCTCCATCCTGATAAGGGAGCGCTCCATCCTGATTGGGGAGCGGTTCATCACCTCGTATCATATCGAATAAAGGCTCTTCACCTTCTCTACCATTGAAGGCCATAGAATAACTACGCTATCACATAATGTGCATATATGAATAATAAAATTATATAACATCCCGAATGACAACTAAGTATTAATATCATATAACATCTCGAATAACATCTCAAAAAACAACAAAGTAGTCATAATACATCTCTAATAACATCTCCAAAAACAACAAAGTAGTCATAATACATCTCGAATAACGACAAAGTAGTAATATCATATAAAGAACAACATCTTTTCTGATAACATCGCTCAAACTCAACGTCGACTCTCGGCTCCTGAGCTGCTAGATGTGACCAACCAAATAGTCGGAACCATCATCGGAGTATAACTATGGTGAGATCCCTGAATAACCTGCCAGGTATGGGGGGCCATCCTGGCGTCCAACATCACCATATAGCGACGGACGTGCTCGTCCTCCTCCCTGACACGACGTCGTACCACCTCCTCGGGGGCCGGCTCCCTCTGCACACGGCCTGGACCACGTGACCTCCACCAAAGAAGATCCGGGTCGATGACGACACCCGGATTCCTTACCAAGCTACGAGTCCCTGGCGGTAGCACCTCCCAGTGCCAGCCTGGCGGAGCCCAGTCTCGTACAACACTGGTAAAGCATAGTACTCCGTCGCTCTGGCCGAGTCCACTATGAGGATGCAGTATGGGCATATCCTAAAGCAGGTATGTATTTGACCAAAATAATGCTAAGTAAATAATTATATTCTAATAATAATAACAATTTCCTAAATATTAGCAATAATATCCTAAATACTAACAAATATTTTTATACAAATCTCTAAATATCCTAAATACTAACTAATATTATTTAGGAAAAAATACACTATTTAGGAAAAAATATACTATACACTAAATACTAACTAATATCCTAAATACTAAACAATATACACTATTTAGGAAAAAATACACTATACACTAAATACTAACTAATATCCTAAATACTAAACAATATACACTATATATCCAAAAAATACACTATTTAGGAAAAAATAACACTATACACTAAATACTAACTAATATCCTAAATACTAAACAATATACACTACTTAGGAAAAAATACACTATTTAGGAAAAGATACACTATATACTAAATACTAACTAACATCCTAAATACTAAACAATATACACTATATATTGAAAAAATACACTCTTTAGGAAAAATACACTATACACTAAATACTAACTAATATCCTAAATACTAAACAGTATACACTATATATTGAAAAATACACACTATATTGAAAAACAGAAAAAAAACTCACCGGAGGGGCGGCACGGGGACGCGAAGGTGAGGGGCGGCACGGCGAGAGGTGGCAGCGCGGGGACGAGTGCGCGAGGGGAGGCGCGGGGACGGGCCGGTGAGGGGCACGGCGACGACTCCGCGGGCGGGGCGCAGCAGGGCGGGGTGCACGGGGACGAGCGAGGAGACGGCGCGGGGCGGGGCGGCGCGCGCGGCGGCCTAGCGGCGTCGTCTGTAGCTTTGGAGAAGAAAGAACGGCCCGGCTCGTGGCTCGGGCCGGGAGGAGGGCGGTGGGTATTTATACCCACCATGCTAGTCCCGGTTCTAGCCTCCAACCGGGACTAGAGGGGGGGCCTCTAGTCCCGGCCCCAGCCACGAGCCGGGACTAGAGGTTTTTTCGGCGCGCCGTTTTGTTCTCGCGCACAAAAACCTCTAGTCCCGGTTTGTGGTATGGGCCGGGAGTAGAGGTTAATTTTTATTAATTTTATTATTTCTATATCTTTTGTTCTATGATGATGAAAAATATGTATTATATATCAAATTTTGCAGAAAAAAATATCTATAATGTAAATCTATTAGCATATTCTGTTATAAAACTAATATTTTGTTGAATTAATTTTTTTTTGTATACTAGAGTTTGAATTTATTAATATTATTATTTCAATATCTTTTATTATGTAATGATGAAAAATATGTATCATATATCAAAATTTGCAGGAAAAAAGATCTATAATATAAGTCTATTAGCATACTAAATATGTGGCTGGCTAGGGCAGGCAGGACTAGGGCAGGCAGCACTAATGATATGGGTGAGTGTCGAAATTATGTCGTGCCGATTTTACCTTGTCCCGGATGGTGTCGCCAACTGGGACTAAAGATTCAAATGGGACAAAACATGAGTCAACACTAATAATACGGGTGAGTGTCGACATTATGTTGTGAGTGCCGACACTATGCTTACCTACTTGTACTATAAATAGGCATCCTTGTGAGTCTAGTCCTCCAGCCAGTTTGAGGCATCTGCAAGATGGTCTTCAAGATCAGGGACACCACTATGGCCAGTTAGTTTCAGGGAGATGCCTCTGGAGCCCAGTCCTCCGGCATCTCCAAGAAACTGGTCATAGAGGCACTCCCTAATATGTGAAATTAGGTTAGCTCCCAGGCGTAGTGATCTAGTTAGAGAAGTTACAAGCTGCAATATGGTCTTCGAGAGCAGGGACACCACTACGGCCAGTTTCAGGGAGATGCCACCGGAGCCCAGTCCTCCGACATTTCCAAGAAACTAGTCATAGAGGCACTCCCTAATATGTTAAATTAGGTTAGCTCCTAGGCATATTGATCTAGTTAGAGAAGTTACAAGCTGCAAGATGGTCTTCGAGAGTAGGGACACCAATACGGCCAGTTTCAGGGAGATGCCGCTGGATCCCAGTCCCCCGGCATCTCCAAGAAACTGGTCATAGAGGCACTCCCTAATATGTGACCACACATGTTTGGAGATCAGATCTTCATGGTAAGTACGAATTGGGACAACATCTTCATAGTTTGGTAAAGTCGTAGTACGAATCGGAACTAAAGGCCCCCTTTAGTCCCGGTCCAACCACAAAACGAGACTAACATTGAAGACATTTATTAATATTTAAAAACTGAGACTACGGAATCGGGACTAAAGGCCCGGTCCAGCCACAAACCGGGACTAACACTCAATATATTTATTAGTATTAAAAACCAGGACAAACCGGGACTAGTTAACACTCAGGACTAAAGCCGCCCCCCTTTAGTCATAATCATTCCTAGTCCTCTAGTACGCAGCTTCAGGGCTTCTTCGTCATCGTCACCTGCCACTCCGGGGATCCTCAGCCCAGCCATGGCATATACCGGGGGCACCTGCCACTCCGGCTTCGGTTTCATGGCGGGCGGGGGGGGGGGGGTCTCCTGGAAGATGCCGCTACCGCTGGGCAGGGGAGGGGCCTTCTTGTGGCTTTGTGGCGGGTGGCCTTTTGGGCACCGCAGGCGAGGATGGTCTCCCCCGGCGATGTAGCGCATCACGCCGATGATTGTCCGGTTCGCCCACCACAGGCGGCGGCCGGCTTCATTGTGGTTCACCGGGGGAGGGCCATCACCCTCGTACCTGGAGAGCTCTCTTTCTTTCCGGTTAGCAAAAAAGGCATTCTAGGTGTCATAGTTGTCGGGATCCCACTGGGATCCATCCGCTGCTCCGGCGTGAGCTCGTCGTAGAACTGGTTCGTGATGGCCGCCTGGCGTGCGAAACCTTGAGGGACAGGAGGGACAGGAACACCTCCAATGCTCAGCATCCAGCCGGCGAGCGGGCGGTAGCCCGGAGGGCAAGGGTAGCTGGAGGCGCACAACGCCTCGGTCTCCTCGAGGGTCAGAATGTCCTAGTAGGCGTTCTCCATTGTTGTAAGAGAGGAAGATGTGGATGTGTGGATAGCTATGGCGCGGTTGGCCTAGACATAGAGGAAAAGGGCGGGAAAACATGGCAGGAAGCGGTGGGAAATGGCGGGAAATATCTTTAGTCCCGGTTAGTGGCTACAACCGGGACTAAAAGCTTCGGTTAGAGGAAAAGGGCGGGAAAACATGGCGGGAAGCGGTGGGAAATGGCGGGAAATATCTTTAGTCCCGGTTAGTGGCTACAACCGGGACTAAAAGCTTCGGTCAGAGGAAAAGGGCGGGAAAACATGGCGGGAAGCGGTGGGAAATGGCGGGAAATATCTTTAGTCCCAGTTAGTGGCTACAACCGGGACTAAAAGATTCGGTCAGACGGAAAGTTAGTATAATTATTTTTATAAAAAATAAAAATAACAAACTTGGTAAAAGCTTCACAAAATGATATACATATGTACATATTGATTGCATCTAAAAAACTACCGAAGGCAAAATTCAGAATACATCATATGACTTGCTTATGACCGTGTGGCCTTAACCATGGAGCATATTCATCAAGTAACATGATGCTTGGGTCATCCTTCACTACAAACGGCGGAATTTCATGAAACTTGTTATAATTTTGTGACATCTCTTTCTTGTCCTCCACTCCTACGATGTTTCTTTTTCCTGAAAGAACTATGTGGCGCTTTGGCTCATCGTTTGATGATGTATTCGTTTTCTTATATTTTCTTTTTCTTGGTTTGGTAGACATGTCCTTCACATAGAAAACCTGAGACACATCGTTGGCTAGGACGAATGGTTTGTTCATGTACGCAAGATTGTTTAGATCCACTGTTGTCATTCCGTATTTTTTGTCTACCTCAACCCTGCCTCCTGTTAGCTTGACCCACTTGCACCGAAACAAAGGGACCTTGAAAGCAGGTCCATAGTCAAGTTGCATATCTCCTATATGTAACTATAATATGTGTCCTTTGACCCATTATCGTTTGTTGCATCAAAGCGTACACCACTATTTTGGTTGGTGCTCTTTTTATCTTGGGCGATCATGTAAAATGTATTCCCATTTATCTAGTACCCTTGGAAAGTCCATATAGTCAAATATGGTGAGCTGGTCAACAAGTACAACTCATCACAAACAGTGTTGTTATTCATGAGATGTGTTTGCAACCAACCGCCAAAAGACTTCATGTGTTCATCTCTAATCAAAGAGTCATGCTTTCCCGGGTTGTTTGAGCGTACAATATTCTTGTGTTCCTTTATATACGGAGCTGCCAAGGTGGAATTATGCAAAACCATGTAGTGTGCTTGAGTGAAAGAATGCATGTCCCTACATATTATTGATTTCCTTCCTAGTGTGCCTTTTCCAGTCAGTCTCCCCTCATGCCGTGATTCAGGAACACCAATCGACTTAATGTCAGGAATAAAGTCAACACAAAACTCAATGACTTCCTCTGTTCCATAGCCTTTCGAGATTCTTCCTTCTGGCCTACCACGGTTATGGACATATTTCTTCAAGACTTCCATGAACCTCTCAAAGGGGAACATATTGTGTAGAAATACAGGACCCAAAATGGTAATGTCGTCAACTAGGTGTACTAGCAGATGTGTCATAATATTGAAGAAGGATGGTGGGAACACTAGCTCAAAACTTATGAGACACTGGACCACATCATTTTGTAACCTCGGTAGAATTTCTGGATTGACTACCTTTTGAGAAATAGCATTGAGGAATGCACATAGCTTCACAATGGTCAGTCGAACATTTTCTGGTAGAATCACCCTCAATGCAACCGGAAGCAATTGTGTCATAAGCACGTGGAAGTCATGAGACTTTAGGTTCTGGAATTTTTTCTCTGCCATATTTATTATTCCCTTTATATTCGACGAGAAGCCAGAGGGGACCTTCATACTTCTTAGGACTTCAAAAAAAATTCCTTCTCTTCTTTGGTAAGAGCATAGCTGGCAGCACTTAGACGTCCTTTATCTGTCTTTATTGGATGCACACCATCTCGGTCTTTCATACCTTGCTGGACCTGCCGTGCTTTTGGCATATCTTTTGTCTTTCCATACACGCCCATAAAGCCTAGGAGGTTCATGCAAAGAATCTTTGTCACGTGCATCACGTCGATTACAGAGCGGACCTCTAGAACTTTCCAATAGGGTATCTCCCAAAATATAGATTTCTTCTTCCACATGGGAACATGTCCGTCAGCGTCATTTGGAACATATTGACCGCCAGGGCCCTTTCCAAAGATTACTTCTAGATCCTTGACCATACCAAATATATCATCACCAGTACGGCGGATAGGCTTCTTCCGGTGATCTGCCTCACCATTGAAATGCTTGCCTTTCTTTCTTGTGGGATGCCTGGCCGAAAGAAATCGACGATTCCCTAGGTACACATTCTTCTTACCTTTATCCAAATATATACTTTTAGTATCATCTAAATAATGCGTGCATGCATTGTATCCCTTGTTTGACTGTCCTGAAAGGATACTAAGAGAAGGACAATCATTGATGGTTACAAACAACAATGCCCATAGGTCAAATGGCTCATGTTTGTGCTCATCCCACATACGAACACATTGTTCCCGCCACAACTGTATTAGTTCTTGAACTAATGCCCTTAGATAGACATCAATGTCATTGCCTGGTTGCTTCGGGCCTTGGATGAGCACTGGCATCATAATGAACTTTCGCTTCATGCACAACCAAGGAGGCAGGTTATATATACATAGAGTTACATGCCAGGTGCTATGACTGCAGCTCTGCTCTCCAAAAGGATTCATGCCGTCTGTACTTAGACCAAACCTTAAGTTCCTTGCGTCATCTACAAAGCTCGGGTACTCTCTATAGATTTTTCTCCATTGTGACCCATCAGCAGGGTGTCTCAACATCAAGTCTTTCCTGCGCTCTTCTTTGTGCCATTGCAACAACTTGGCATGCTCTTTGTTTCTAAATAAACGTTTCAACCGTGGTATTATAGGAGCATACCACGTAACCTTTGTAGGAACCCTCTTCCTGGGCCGCTGATTGCCCTCAACATCACCAGGGTCATCTCGTCTAATCTTATAACGCAATGCGCCGCATACCGGGCATGCATCCAAATTCTCATACTCCTCACCGCGATATAGTATGCAGTCATTAATGCATGCATGTATCTTCTGCACCTCTAGTCCTAGAGGGCAGACGACCTTCTTTGCCTCGTATGTACTAACAGGCAATTCATTATCCGTTGGAAGCTTGTTCTTCCAAATTTTCAGTAGCTTCTCAAATCCCTTGTCAGATAAATCATTCTCTGCTTCCATTGAAGTAATTCTAGTGTGGTACTGAGCTTTGTGTTTCCATCTTTGCATTTTGGGTATAACAATTTTTTGTGATCCTCTAACATGCGCACCAACTTCTTCTTCTCGTTTTCATTTTCGCGTTCGCTTTGTGCATCAAGAATGGCCTGACGAAGATCATCAGCAGTCTCATCTAATGCCCGTTTTCACCTTCTTCTTGTTCATTGTCTTCTAGTGCAGTACCACCGTATTCAGGAAACATTGGATAGTTGTCATCGTTCTCTTCTTCTTTGTTGTCTTCCATCATAACCCCGCTTTCTCCATGCTTTGTCCAACAAATATAGCCGGACATGAAACCTGATTGAATCAGGTGGATGTGAATGGTTTTGGATGAAGACTAATCCTTCTCAGTCCGACAGACACGACACGGACAACACATAAAACCATTCCGCTTGTTTGCCTCAGCCAAATCGAGGAAAGAATGCACGCCTTCAATGAACGCGACAGACATTCGGGGAGCGTCGTACATCCATTCTCGGCTCATCTGCAGTTTAATTAAAATTTTCTATCATATAAAAAGTTTGGATCATTTTTACTACAATTAATTTTACATGCACTAATTTTTGAATTAAGATTTTCTATCATATTAAAATTTTACATGCACTAATTGTTGAATTGGACAAAACTGTTAACATAAAAATGTTGACTATTTAACTATTGCTCTAGAAGTGAAAACCTTATTCAATTCTGAGATCCAAAACTCTTAAAATGCACATCTCAACTTTCAGTAGCTTTTTGTATAATCAAACTATGCTTAAAATTACACATCTAAACTTCCCTCTACACTTCTAAGCATGAAATACCTCATTCTAGTTCTAGAGCATTGAGCTAAACTATAACAATAAGAGATGAAATATTGAAGTTGCTAACCATTTTAGAAGCTTGGATTGATAGATTATGCCACCAAATCTTGACAAAGCTTGGATTGAAAGTTGCCACCAAATTGGACAAAAAATGAGGATGAACTTGAGCTGTTCCTTGGAGGAAATGGCCATGATTTTGTGCTGGGTCGAAGAGGGATATATAGTGGTAATATATTGTCCCGGGTGGTAACAATAACCCAGACTAGAGGTTGATCTCTAGTCCCGGGTGGTAACAAGAACCCAGACTAAATATAGCCATCAGTCCCACAGGTGCTCTAGTCCTGGCTTACCGGTTGCCCACGAACCGGGACTAGTCATGTGGCGCCATCTAGCCATTTCAAAGCTCACAGACCGGTTCTAGTGATAACACTAGTCCCGGTTTCAAACAGGGCCCGGACTAGAGGCTGGAGCAGCAAAAAACGAAAGATCGTTTTTCTACTAGTGGCATTGATCAAATCAAAGACTCCAAAAATCCATGAATATGGAGTTTCTTCATGTTTTCTTTCCAATATAATTTAAACAGCGATGTCACTTCATTGGTGATCTTTCAATCATTTTTGCGACATTTTAGCATTAATTTTATGGATGTGATTTCTCCAACTAGATTTGTAAATCATCCATCTTTTATGGAATACGGTAATTATTTGAACAATCTTTGTTCTTGTAATACCTGATTTAAATAATGTAATATACCACCTTTTGTGTAATATTAATAAAGACATGTTTGAGCATTGCATTCATGCATTACACTTGCACCTTGATTTAATCAAATAAGAACAAACAAAACCCTAATTTGTCTCCCTCTCAAAACCACTCAAATGGTTTTTGTATTTTGAAAACTACCCAAAAGAGTGGAGCCCAAATTGACTAAAAGGTTCCCACATTATTTTAGTATGTTTGGAAAATTTCTAGTATTTTGGAAATATTCAAAACAGAAAAGAATTTGAAAATACAAAGAGAGAAAAGAAAAACAGAAAAGGAAAAATATTTTGCTAATAAAAACATTCCCTAACCTATCTGGGCCAGCAACCCATTTCTCCTCTCCCTCTGTCTGTCGCCGCGTGCGCCCGCAACCAGCCCAGCCTGGCTCAGCTGCAGCCACTCCCGGCCCCATACCGCTTCGCCCCTCGTCTCTGTCATCATCCTCCGGAGCGGCAAGCTCCTCACTAACGCTGCCGGCACCATCGATCGTTGCTCGCGTGCTATGATGCCCGCCGCCGCTGTTGGACGCGAGGATAGAATCGCCGGCTCCCCTGTGTTTACAATGCTAGTCCCTGGATCAATAGCTAGCATCCACAATTTAGATGTAATATCAAGAAACAAGGGTCATAATATAGCTTTATAACCAGGAATAACACAAATTTATTTCATCAAACATAGCTCATTTGGCTATTACATTACATTGCAGTGGAATAACTATAGTCATGGGGTCCTTCATCTTCAAAGTGCCACAGGCAAATGCTGGTTGTAGACTTTGTAATCCTAATCAATCATTCGATCTTCTAAAATCAATCAAACCTGCAACATTACAAGTTACAGCCACAAGTTACAAGCAAATATGCATAATTGGCTAAGTAGAGTTTTAGGCTCATTTGCATAAAGCAGTGTTTTATCCTATCTTTTCAAAATGGTTTTGGTCGTTTGTAAAATCTCCTTTTTCCAAGTGCCTTGAACTCCTTGGTAGAAACTCAAGTGTTCAAGTCCTCATCAAAATCCCTTGAGCTCCTTGGTAACCCCAAGTGCATCAAGTTTTACAAAATCTCATGAGTTCCTTGGTAACCCCAAGTGTTCATGCTTTCAACAAAATCTCTTGAGTTCCTTGGTAACCCCAAGTACATTCAAGTTTTGTCAGAGTCTCTTGAGCTCCTTGGTAACCCCAAGTGCACAAGTCCCTTAAAAGTTTTCTTTTAGAAATTAGAATGTCGAGATCTCCCATAGTTCAAACTTTAGTTGCTCAGTATTGTCCATAACCGGGGACACGGCTAAGTACTTAGATTTTATTATCTTCTGCAGAAGGAGTACACTTTACCCACATGTCACAATCCCATCCTTTTGCCACCAGTGGCCTACTGGATTAGTGCTCACAAAGATGGAGTACTGGCAGATTGAGAATGTGACGAAGTCTTTCCAAAGGGTCCTCCCATACACCATTGCTAGCTTGTCTTCAACACCCATGAAGCATTCCAGATCCCCATGTCCAGTAAACTGAAGACAATGCATGGGTCTTCCCAATGTAGTTGACTAAGCCAGAGCCATAATAGCATGTGGTTGCACACGAAAGCCACAATTGGAGAAACATGTTCAATCTCTAAGTTTCCTAGGTGGTTTTTCTTTTGGAGCACAACACAAAGAGATCACCATAGACATGGTTCCTTTTGTTGCCACCTTCTCCAAAACTTAAAGTATCCTCCACCTAGGTGGTTCATTGAGTCCTTGTTTTATTATATAAAACACAAGTCCTTTTCTCAACTTTGTAAAATCTCAACATATATCTCTTTTCCCAATAAAGCATGGCTAAGCATGTACAACTACAATGTTTTCTCTAAGGAATGTATAGGGTATCCTAATACGATTTAGCATAGCATAAGTATAAAATTATTTTCATGCATGTTTTCAGAATCCACTAAGTATAATGAAAATAGTAGGACTTTAGATGATAGTGTAATTTGCCTTTTTGGAAGGGAATGGTGGTTCACTCCTTGATCTTGCTAGTCTTACACTTTTCTAACTTCACTACAAGTCAATCAAGTAAACACAAAATCAACTATCATTCCAAACCAAAGTCAAACAAACAATTTCACACTCACAAAGCAATGCAATCTCAATCATGCATGTAAGCATGCAAGAGAGGGTTCTATTTGTAAAGATGGTCTCCACTAGGCTTCTAATCTTTGTAAGGTCCAAAGTGGTCATTTACCAAAATGGCAAAGTCATTTGCAAATGGATTTTATCCATAAACCATTTTCAAAACCTTTCATCATTTTATGTGGTGAATAGCATTGTTCTCAATGCCACAACCTTAAGTGGTTTCACCAAATAAGTTTGTTTCTCAAACTTGGTGTTTTAGGGTCAGTAGGTTTGGTCCAAAACATTTTCTCTAAAGTTCTTATTCTAAAAACATTTTTATAAACAAAACAATATTTTTATTTAGTTAGAAATGGACTAGTCCAATTAATCCATTCTAAACTTTTCCAAAACCATTTTCCAAACCAGGGGTTGGTTCCTAGGGTCAGTAAGTTCACCATAAACTATTTTGCCAAGGTTTCAAACTCAAAAACATTTTTGAATCATTTTTCTAGTCTTAACAAGCATTCAAAAGTTTCTGCAAAAACCAACAAGCTAACAGATACTATTTGATAAACCAAAGGCATGGTTGGTTAGGGTTTGTTCCACTGATTCCAACGGTATCAAATTAGTAAATTTTGGACGTGTGGATCGAAAGTTACAAAGGTTTGAAATTGCAACTTAAATCTGATTTCCAAATTCTGTTTTAAACAGACTTGGCCACGCGTCGCAATCTCATTGGACGGTACCGGTTCGGCCGGATCACGCGCTGCAGACTGTAGGATCTAACTTAGATCTAGCAGCGCAGGTTTACTCGTACCCTTTCGCTCTGGTTCTAATTCTAACCGCATGATCGAAATCTAACGGTGCTCAGCTGGTTGACCAAATTCGGGCGGCACTGACGCGGCGGCGACTGGCGGCGCGGTCAGGCGTGGACGGTGCCGGTGGTCTAGGAAGCGAGAGAAGAGGAGAAGAGGCTCACCAGAATCGCGAGGATGTGGCGATGCTCAAATTCTGGTCGACGTGGCAGGGGGCGCACAGGAACGATGGCGATTGCTCGTCGGACACGTCGTCGGCGTCGGGTGGTTCTGTCCGCGGTCGGAGTTGTTGCTACAGGTCAAGAGAAGGCAGACCGAGGGCATGGTTAGGTGCGGGAGGTCACAGATAAGACGCGTGCGTGAACGAGAAGACGCGGGGCGGTCGGAATCTACCTGGATACTCGTCGGAGTCGAAGACAGACGCGGCGGTGCTCGGAAGCTTGACGTAGCCGACGCTCTGGGGCGCCCGCGGTCGTACGAAGAGTACTGGGAGATGCGTCAGGAGGTGGGGAAGGTGTGAGCTAGGTCGAGGAGGCACGGGGTGGTGAAACTCGGCCGGAATCGTCACCGGACCTCGTCGGGGCAGAGGGTGGTTTCTGGCGAAATTTGGCAGCCTGAGGGCGAGTCGAGGTAGGGTGACAGAGGGGAAAGGAGGAGAAGGCGCTGGCGATTAATAGTGTGTAGTCACGCGCGATATTAACGCAGCCATTACTCATGAATTGAAGCTGCGACATCAACGGCAGAAACAGCCGGCGTGGTCGTCGCGAGGAAGAAGGAGGAGTGGGAAAGTGGGGTCTGCTGGTCAGTGGGAAAAGAGCGAGGGGAGGGTCCACTGGTCATTGGTTTTGCGGGTCAGATACTGAGTGCGATTAGTTTTTCTTCGGGGAGGAATAGCTGGGCTGGTTCTGGGCCTTAGTGGGCTTGGCCGGCTAGGCTGGTCCAGACTCTATATTTTTTCTGTCTGCTGGCTTTTTTTTTCTATAACTATTTCTTGTTTTTGAAATTCAAACAACCAAACAACATTCAAATTGATTCAAACAATTACCAAGCTTTGTGACCTTGAATTTGGTTCTGTTCAGTAGTATAAACCAAATTCCAAAACCAAAATAATATTTTAAATCTTTTTTAGGTTCCATGGACCATGGTTTATTAATCATATAGGGTTTGATTTTATTAATAAAATATCTATTTGAAATCTAAATATTTTCAAAACCAATCAGTAGGTCTTATTTGAAAATACAAAAATACTTGGAAAACTTATTTTAAATAAATAAGTTTTGATGTTTTGGAAATAGTAAAACCTTTATTAATAAATCTTGGATATTAAATCTTTATTATTTTATTTAAATAAACATTTACTATTTTTATCAAAGCAAAAAGTGTTTTATCTCTAAAGTTTGGCTAAGGTTTAATTTGGCTCTTTAAAATAATCTTTAACAAAATTTCTATTTCATTTGAAAACAAAATCCTTTTACTTAAAGATAGTGATTCCAAAATGTTTTATTTCCTTTATCAAATATTTTATCTTTTTAAATCATTTTAGGAATTTATTTGATCCAAATTGGTTTGAAGTTCCAATTGAATTCAAAAAGTTCCTTCTGGCCCTGAAAATCAAATAAAGTTTTACTTTTATTCATTTATTTTTCACATTACAAGATTTGGAAAATCTTGGGATGTGACAGGCTACCACCCTTAAAATAAATCTCGTCCCGAGATTTGGGAAGGTTAGGGTTACAAGTAGGCTCAAAACAACTAGGGTACTACCACCCTTAAAAATTTTCAAACAAAAATTACATAAGGCTGGTTTGGAAGTCTTGGGAAACTTCTCTGGAAAGCATCTGCATTGAGTCCTTTGTTTCCATATTCTCATGGGCCAAGGTTGAGATTTTCCATAGGCTTGGTGATCTTGTTCTTCATCTTTTCTGGACAGTTGCTTGCATAATGTCCTGGGTTCTTGCAGTTGAAACAGTGGATTTATTGGAGTTCTTTACGTGGCTCTTGTGGACAAGTTGCTACATAGTGGCCTAATTCTTTGCAGTTGTTGCACACCACTTGGACAATCTCTTTATTCTTCTTGTTCTCTGGGCATCCACTGGAGTAGTGTCCCATTTCCTTACATTTACGACATTGCACAAGGCTCATGTCCTGCTTTTGTTTCTTGGGTTTCTTTAGTCCTTTGAATTGGGTTGTCTTGTTTGGAGGTATAAGTGGTCCTTTTCCTTTCTTGGTACAATTGGATCCTTCTTGTTTCCTTTGTTCCATCATGGAGTAGATGAGGCATTGGATAGGTACATGGTCGTTTCCTTCACAAAGGTAGCAAGTAGCTTGAGAGATGGGACATTGACCAACAGGATGTTCCTCTTCACAATTGGGGCATTGGTCTTCATGCTCCTTGGAAGTATGATCCTTATCTCCACAAATAATGCAAGCTGGGGTTCCATCTAGAATAACATTCTTGTCATCCTTGTTGTCATAAACTCTTTTGGGATAGTTTTCTTCCATGTTGATCATTTGATTAGTCACCTTAAGCATCAATTGGGATTGTTCTTCCAAAAACTTTTGCAGTGCTGGATCTTTATCACTAGTGTTGGCTATGAACTGAGTTGTTAGTTGGTTCAACTGGTGTTGGGTTGCTATGAGCTCTTTCATGCTGTCAGCTTGGTTGGTGTTGGTGTCATCAACCTTGATGTTAGAGTCTCCTGGAGTAGTCATCTGTTTGGGTTGAAGGAAAAATTAGAATAGGCAGAAGGTTCTTCTAAGGAATCAACTCTAATCACACACATCACAATTCACACAAGCAACGTGCATGCAATCACAAACCAAACATTTCACTCACAAACAATGTTCAAGTACACACTTATGCAACAAAATATTTTGTTACACCATATAAGTTGGTGGGTTTTGACTTAACTAACATTTGGTAGTCCATCTATATGGCTCACTTGTAATCTTTCCATTCTTCTTGTATGAGATCACGGTTTCTTTGGGAGAAACTCTTGGTTACCTTGACTTCTAGTGAAGTGAGCTCCTTCTAACTTTTGCATTCTCTCAGTCTCTAATTTTTGAGCAAGATTTCCTTGTCTCTCATGCAGTCCTTAGTGGTATCCAAGTTGTAAGTCCTTGGTGATCATGCTGAAGATGTTGAAGTCATTAGAGTTGAAGAAGTTGAAGTCATTAGAGTTGAAAGTGTTGGGAAAGTCCTTTGCACATGGTGTAGTCTTTTCCATCAAGTTGAAAGTAGAAGAGATGTAGAGTTGAAACCAAAATGGTTGAGGAAAGGGTTTACAAGTTTGTTTTGTAAATAAGTTTTGGAACAAGTACAACTCCTATTTTCTAAGGGTTTTTGTCCAATCCTAGGTTTACAAATCCTACAGGCAACACAATGCTCTGATACCATCTGAAGAGGGAGTGGCCCAACCTTCATACAACATAAGGTGGTGTCCCCTGTGTTTACAATGCTAGTCCCTGAATCAATAGCTAGCATCCATAGTTTAGATGTAATATCAAGAAACAAGGGTCATAATATAGCTTTATAACCAGGAATAACACAAATTTATTTCATCAAACATAGCTCATTTGGCTATTACATTACATTGTAGCGGAATAACTATAGTCATGGGGTCCTTCATCTTCAAAGTGCCACAGGCAAATGCTGGTTGTAGACTTTGTAATCCTAATCAATCATTCGATCTTCTAAAATCAATCAAACCTGCAACATTACAAGTTACAGCCACAAGGGTCAATACATTTGAATTGTATTGGCAAGTTTCACTACTATGTGGAATATGGGTGGATCCTATCATTATATGCATAATTGGCTAAGTAGAGTTTTAGGCTCATTTGCATAAAGCAGTGTTTTATCCTATCTTTTCAAAATGGTTTTGGTCCTTTGTCAAATCTCCTTTTTCCAAGTGCCTTGAACTCCTTGGTAGAAACTCAAGTGTTCAAGTCCTTGTCAAAATCCCTTGAGCTCCTTGGTAACCCCAAGTGCATCAAGTTTTACAAAATCTCATGAGTTCCTTGGTAACCCCAAGTGTTCATGCTTTCAACAAAATCTCTTGAGTTCCTTGGTAACCCCAAGTACATTCAAGTTTTGTCAAAGTCTCTTGAGATCCTTGGTAACCCCAAGTGCACAAGTCCTTAAAAGTTTTCTTTTAGAAATTAGAATGTCGAGATCTCCCATAGTTCAAACTTTAGTTGCTCAGTATTGTCCATAACCGGGGACACGTCTAAGTACTTAGATTTTATTATCTTCTGCAGATGGAGTACACTTTACCACCATGTCACAATCCCATCCTTTTGCCACCAGTGGCCTACTGGATTAGTGCTCACCAAGATGGAGTACTGGCAGATTGAGAATGTGACGAAGTCTTTCCAAAGGGTCCTCCCATACACCATTGCTAGCTTGTCTTCAGCACCCATGAAGCATTCCAGATCCCCATGTCCAGTAAACTGAAGACAATGCATGGGTCTTCCCAATGTAGTTGACTAAGCCAGAGCCATAATAGCATGTGGTTGCACACGAAAGCCACAATTGGAGAAACATGTTCAATCTCTAAGTTTCCTAGGTGGGTTTTCTTTTGGAGCACAACACAAAGAGATCACCATAGACATGGTTCCTTTTGTTGCCACCTTCTCCAAAACTTAAAGTATCCTCCACCTAGGTGGTTCATTGAGTCCTTGTTTTATTATATAAAACACAAGTCCTTTTCTCAACTTTGTAAAATCTCAACATATATCTCTTTTACCAATAAAGCATGGCTAAGCATGTACAACTACAATGTTTTCTCTAAGGAATGTATAGGGTATCCTAATAGGATTTAGCATAGCATAAGTATAAAATTATTTTCATGCATGTTTTCAGAATCCACTAAGTATAATGAAAATAGTAGGACTTTAGATGATAGTGTAACTTGCCTTTTTGGAAGGGAATGGTGGTTCACTCCTTGATCTTGCTAGTCTTACACTTTTCTAACTTCACTACAAGTCAATCAAGTAAACACAAAATCAACTATCATTCCAAACCAAAGTCAAACAAACAATTTCACACTCACAAAGCAATGCAATCTCAGTCATGCATGTAAGCATGCAAGAGAGGGTTCTATTTCTAAAGATGGTCTCCACTAGGCTTCTAATCTTTGTAAGGTCCAAAGTGGTCATTTACCAAAATGGCAAAGTCATTTGCAAATGGATTTTATCCATAAACCATTTTCAAAACCTTTCATCATTTTATGTGGTGAATAGCATTGTTCTCAATGCCACAACCTTAAGTGGTTTCATCAAATAAGTTTGTTTCTCAAACTTGGTGTTTTAGGGTCAGTAGGTTTGGTCCAAAACATTTTCTCTAAAGTTCTTATTCTAAAAACATTTTTATAAACAAAACAATATTTTTATTTAGTTAGAAATGGACTAGTCCAATTAATCCATTCTAAACTTTTCCAAAACCATTTTCCAAACCAGGGGTTGGTTCCTAGGGTCAGTAAGTTCACCATAAACTATTTTTCCAAGGTTTCAAACTCAAAAACATTTTTGAATCATTTTTCTAGTCTTAACAAGCATTCAAAAGTTTCTGTAAAAACCAACGAGCTAATAGATACTATTTGCTAAACCAAAGGCATGGTTGGTTAGGGTTTATTCCACTGATTCCAACGGTATCAAATTTGTAAATTTTGGACGTGTGGATCGAAAGTTACAAAGGTTTGAAATTGCAACTTAAATCTGATTTTTAAATTCTGTTTTAAACAGACCTGGCCACGCGTCGCAATCTCATTGGACGGTACCGGTTCGGCCGGATCACGCGCTGCAGACCGTAGGATCTAACTTAGATCTAGCGGCGCAGGTTTACTCGTACCCTTTCGCTCTGGTTCTAATTCTAACCGCAGGATCGAAATCTAACGGTGCTCAACTGGTTGACCAAATTCGGGCGGCGCTGACGCGGCGGCGACTGGCGGCACGGTCAGGCGTGGACGGTGCCGGTGGTCTAGGAAGCGAGAGAAGAGGAGAAGAGGCTCACCAGAATCGCGAGGATGTGGCGATGCTCAAAGTGTGGTCGATGTGGCAGGGGGCGCACAGGAACGGTGGCGATTGCTCGTCGGAGACGTCGTCGGCGTCGGGTGGTTCTGTCCGCGGTCGGAGTCGTCGCTACAAGTCAAGAGAAGGCAGACCGAGGGCATGGTTAGGTGCGGGAGGTCACGGAGAAGACGCGTGCATGAACGAGAAGACGCGGGGCGGTCGGAATCTACCTGGATACTCGTCGGAGTCGAAGACAGACGCGGCGGTGCTCAGAAGCTTGACGTAGCCGACGCTCTGGGGCGCCCACGGTCGTACGAAGAGTACTGGGAGATGCGTCAGGAGGTGGGGAAGGTGTGAGCTAGGTCGAGGAGGCACGGGGTGGTGAAACTCGGCCGGAATCGTCACCGGACCTCGTCGGGGCAGAGGGTGGTTTCTGGCGAAATTTGGCAGCCTGAGGGCGAGAGGGCGAGTCGACGTAGGGCGACAGAGGGGAAAGGAGGAGAAGGCGCTGGCGATTAATAGTGTGCAGTCACGCGCGATATTAACGCAGCCATTACTCGTGAATTGAAGTTGCGACATCAACGGCAGAAACGGCCGGCGTGGTCGTCGCGAGGAAGAAGGAGGAGTGGGAAAGTGGGGCCTGCTGGTCAGTGGGAAAAGAGCGAGGGGAGGGTCCACTGGTCATTGGTTCTGCGGGTCAGATACTGAGTGCGATTAGTTTTTCTTCGGGGAGGAATAGCTGGGCTGGTTCTGGGCCTTAGTGGGCTTGGCCGGCTGGGCTAGTCCAGACTCTATATTTTTTTCTGTCTGCTGGCTTTTTTTTCTATAACTATTTCCTGTTTTTGAAATTCAAACAACCAAACAACATTCAAATTGATTCAAACAATTACCAAGCTTTGTGACCTTGAATTTGGTTCTGTTCAGTAGTATAAACCAAATTCCAAAACCAAAATAATATTTTAAATATTTTTTAGGTTCCATGGACCATGGTTTATTAATCATATAGGGTTTGATTTTATTAATAAAATCTCTATTTGAAATCTAAATATTTTCAAAACCAATCAGTAGGTCTTATTTGAAAATACAAAAATACTTGGAAAACATATTTTAAATAAATAAGTTTGATGTTTTGGAAATAGTAAAACCTTTATTAATAAATCTTGGATATTAAATCTTTATTATTTTATTTAAATAAACCTTTACTATTTTTATCAAAGCAAAAAGTGTTTTATCTCAAAAGTTTGGTTAAGGTTTAATTTGGCTCTTTAAAATAATCTTTAACAAAATTTCTATTTCATTTGAAAACAAAATCCTTTTACTTAAAGATAGTGATTCCAAAATGTTTTATTTCCTTTATCAAATATTTTATCTTTTTAAATCATTTTAGGAATTTATTTGATCCAAATTGGTTTGAAGTTCCAATTGAATTCAAAAAGTTCCTTCTGGCCCTGAAAATCAAATAAAGTTTTACTTTTATTCATTTATTTTTCACATTACAAGATTTGGAAAATCTTGGGATGTGACAGGCTACCACCCTTAAAATAAATCTCGTCCCGAGATTTGGGAAGGTTAGGGTTACAAGTAGTCTCAAAACAACTAGGGTACTACCACCCTTAAAATTTTTCAAACAAAAATTACATAAGGCTGGTTTGGAAGTCTTGGGAAACTTCTCTGGAAAGCATCTGCATTGAGTCCTTTGTTTCCATATTCTCATGGGCCAAGGTTGAGATTTTCCATAGGCTTGGTGATCTTGTTCTTCATCTTTTCTGGACAGTTGCTTGCATAATGTCCTGGGTTCTTGCAGTTGAAATAGTGGATTTCTTGGAGTTCTTTACGTGGCTCTTGTGGACAAGTTGCTACATAGTGGCCTAATTCTTTGCAGTTGTTGCACACCACTTGGACAATCTCTTTATTCTTCTTGTTCTCTGGGCATCCACTGGAGTAGTGTCCCATTTCCTTACATTTACGACATTGCACAAGGCTCATGTCCTGCTTTTGTTTCTTGGGTTTCTTTAGTCCTTTGAATTGGGTTGTCTTGTTTGGAGGTATAAGTGGTCCTTTTCCTTTCTTGGTAGAATTGGATCCTTCTTGTTTCCTTTGTTCCATCATGGAGTAGATGGGGCATTGGATAGGTACATGGTCGTTTCCTTCACAAAGGTAGCAAGTAGCTTGAGAGATGGGACATTGACCAACAGGATGTTCCTCTTCACAATTGGGGCATTGGTCTTCATGCTCCTTGGAAGTATGATCCTTGTCTCCACAAATAATGCAAGTTGGGGTTCCATCTAGAATAACATTCTTGTCATCCTTGTTGTCATAAACTCTTTTGGGATAGTTTTCTTCCATGTTGATCATTTGATTAGTCACCTTAAGCATCAATTGGGATTGTTCTTCCAAAAACTTTTGCAGTGCTGGATCTTTATCACTAGTGTTGGCTATGAACTGAGCTGTTAGTTGGTTCAACTGGTGTTGGGTTACTGTGAGCTCTTTCATGCTGTCAGCTTGGTTGGTGTTGGTGTCATCAACCTTGACGTTAGAGTCTCCTGGAGTAGTCATCTATTTGGGTTGAAGGAAAAATTAGAATAGGCAGAAGGTTCTTCTAAGGAATCAACTCTAATCACACACATCACAATTCACACAAGCAACGTGCATGCAATCACAAACCAAACATTTCACTCACAAACAATGTTCAAGTACACACTTATGCAACAAAATATTTTTTACACCATATAAGTTGGTGGGTTTTGACTTAACTAACATTTGGTAGTCCATCTATATGGCTCACTTGTAATCTTTCCATTCTTCTTGTATGAGATCACGGTTTCTTTGGGAGAAACTCTTGGTTACCTTGACTTCTAGTGAAGTGAGCTCCTTCTAACTTTTGCATTCTCTCAGTCTCTAATTTTTGAGCAAGATTTCCTTGTCTCTCATGCAGTCCTTAGTGGTATCCAAGTTGTAAGTCCTTGGTGATCATGCTGAAGATGTTGAAGTCATTAGAGTTGAAGAAGTTGAAGTCATTAGAGTTGAAAGTGTTGGGAAAGTCCTTTGCACATGGTGTAGTCTTTTCCATCAAGTTGAAAGTAGAAGAGATGTAGAGTTGAAACCAAAATGGTTGAGGAAAGGGTTTACAAGTTTGTTTTGTAAATAAGTTTTGGAACAAGTACAACTCCTATTTTCTAAGGGTTTTTGTCCAATCCTAGGTTTACAAATCCTACAGGCAACACAATGCTCTGATACCATCTGTAGAGGGAGTGGCCCAACCTTCATACAACTTAAGGTGGTGTCCCCTGTGTTTACAATGCTAGTCCCTGGATCAATAGCTAGCATCCACAGTTTAGATGTAATATAAAGAAACAAGGGTCATAATATAGCTTTATAACCAGGAATAACACAAATTTATTTCATCAAACATAGCTCATTTGGCTATTACATTACATTGCAGCGGAATAACTATAGTCATGGGGTCCTTCATCTTCAAAGTGACACAGGCAAATGCTGGTTGTAGACTTTGTAATCCTAATCAATCATTCGATCTTCTAAAATCAATCAAACCTGCAACATTACAAGTTACAGCCACAAGGGTCAATACATTTGAATTGTATTGGCAAGTTTCACTACTATGTGGAATATGGGTGGATCCTATCATTATATGCATAATTGGCTAAGTAGAGTTTTAGGCTCATTTGCATAAAGCAGTGTTTTATCCTATCTTTTCAAAATGGTTTTGGTCGTTTGTCAAATCTCCTTTTTCCAAGTGGCTTGAACTCCTTGGTAGAAACTCAAGTGTTCAAGTCCTTGTCAAAATCCCTTGAGCTCCTTGGTAACCCCAAGTGCATCAAGTTTTACAAAATCTCATGAGTTCCTTGGTAACCCCAAGTGTTCATGCTTTCAACAAAATCTCTTGAGTTCCTTGGTAACCCCAAGTACATTCAAGTTTTGTCGAAGTCTCTTGAGCTCCTTGGTAACCCCAAGTGCACAAGTCCTTAAAAGTTTTCTTTTAGAAATTAGAATGTCGAGATCTCCCATAGTTCAAACTTTAGTTTCTCAGTATTGTCCATAACCGGGGACACGGCTAAGTACTTAGATTTTATTATCTTCTGCAGAAGGAGTACACTTTACCCACATGTCACAATCCCATCCTTTTGCCACCAGTGGCCTACTGGATTAGTGCTCACTAAGATGGAGTACTGGCAGATTGAGAATGTGACGAAGTCTTTCCAAAGGGTCCTCCCATACACCATTGCTAGCTTGTCTTCAGCACCCATGAAGCATTCCAGATCCCCATGTCCAGTAAACTGAAGACAATGCATGGGTCTTCCCAATGTAGTTGACTAAGCCAGAGCCATAATAGCATGTGGTTGCACACGAAAGCCACAATTGGAGAAACATGTTCAATCTCTAAGTTTCCTAGGTGGGTTTTCTTTTGGAGCACAACACAAAGAGATCACCATAGACATGGTTCCTTTTGTTGCCACCTTCTCCAAAACTTAAAGTATCCTCCACCTAGGTGGTTCATTGAGTCCTTGTTTTATTATATAAAACACAAGTCCTTTTCTCAACTTTGTAAAATCTCAACATATATCTCTTTTCCCAATAAAGCATGGCTAAGCATGTAGAACTACAATGTTTTATCTAAGGAATGTATAGGGTATCATAATAGGATTTAGCATAGCATAAGTATAAAATTATTTTCATGCATGTTTTCAGAATCCACTAAGTATAATGAAAATAGTAGGACTTTAGATGATAGTGTAACTTGCCTTTTTGGAAGGGAATGGTGGTTCACTCCTTGATCTTGCTAGTCTTACACTTTTCTAACTTCACTACAAGTCAATCAAGTAAACACAAAATCAACTATCATTCCAAACCAAAGTCAAACAAACAATTTCACACTCACAAAGCAATGCAATCTCAGTCATGCATGTAAGCATGCAAGAGAGGGTTCTATTTGTAAAGATGGTCTCCACTAGGCTTCTAATATTTGTAAGGTCCAAAGTGGTCATTTACCAAAATGGCAAAGTCATTTGCAAATGGATTTTATCCATAAACCATTTTCAAAACCTTTCATCATTTTATGTGGTGAATAGCATTGTTCTCAATGCCACAACCTTAAGTGGTTTCACCAAATAAGTTTGTTTCTCAAACTTGGTGTTTTAGGGTCAGTAGGTTTGGTCCAAAACATTTTCTCTAAAGTTCTTATTCTAAAAACATTTTTATAAACAAAACAATATTTTTATTTAGTTAGAAATGGACTAGTCCAATTAATCCATTCTAAACTTTTCCAAAACCATTTTCCAAACCAGGGGTTGGTTCCTAGGGTCAGTAAGTTCACCATAAACTATTTTTCCAAGGTTTCAAACTCAAAAACATTTTTGAATCATTTTTCTAGTCTTAACAAGCATTCAAAAGTTTCTGCAAAAACCAACAAGCTAACAGATACTATTTGCTAAACCAAAGGCATGGTTGGTTAGGGTTTGTTCCACTGATTCCAACGGTATCAAATTAGTAAATTTTGGACGTGTGGATCGAAAGTTACAAAGGTTTGAAATTGCAACTTAAATCTGATTTACAAATTCTGTTTTAAACAGACCTGGCCACGCGTCGCAATCTCATTGGACGGTACCGGTTCGGCCGGATCACGCGCTGCAGACCGTAGGATGTAACTTAGATCTAGTGGCGCAGGTTTACTCGTACCCTTTCGCTCTGGTTCTAATTCTAACCGCAGGATCGAAATCTAACGGTGCTCAGCTGGTTGACCAAATTCGGGCGGCGCTGACGCGGCGGCGACTGGCGGCACGGTCAGGCGTGGACAGTGCCGGTGGTCTAGGAAGCGAGAGAAGAGGAGAAGAGGCTCACCAGAATCGCGAGGATGTGGCGATGCTCAAAGTGTGGTCGACGTGGTAGGGGGCGCACAAGAACGGTGGCGATTGCTCGTCGGAGACGTCGTCGGCGTCGGGTGGTTCTGTCCGCGGTCGGAGTCGTCGCTACAAGTCAAGAGAAGGCAGACCGAGGGCATGGTTAGGTGCGGGAGGTCACGGAGAAGACGCGTGCATGAACGAGAAGACGCGGGGCGGTCAGAATCTACTTGGATACTCATCGGAGTCGAAGACAGACGCGGCGGTGCTCGGAAGCTTGACGTAGCCGACGCTCTGGGGCGCCCGCGGTCGTACGAAGAGTACTGGGAGATGCGTCAGGAGGTGGGGAAGGTGTGAGCTAGGTCGAGGAGGCACGGGGTGGTGAAACTCGGCCGGAATCGTCACCGGACCTCGTCGGGGCAGAGGGTGGTTTCTGGCGAAATTTGGCAGCCTGAGGGCGAGTCGAGGTAGGGCGACAGAGGGGAAAGGAGGAGAAGGCGCTGGCGATTAATAGTGTGCAGTCACGCGCGATATTAACGCAGCCATTACTCGTGAATTGAAGCTGCGACATCAACGGCAGAAACGGCCAGCGTGGTCGTCGCGAGGAAGAAGGAGGAGTGGGAAAGTGGGGTCTGCTGGTCAGTGGGAAAAGAGCGAGGGGAGGGTCCACTGGTCATTGGTTCTGCGGGTCAGATACTGAGTGCGATTAGTTTTTCTTTAGGGAGGAATAGCTGGGCTGGTTCTGGGCCTTAGTGGGCTTGGCCGGCTGGGCTGGTCCAGACTCTATATTTTTTTTCTGTCTGTTGGCTTTTTTTCTATAACTATTTCCTGTTTTTGAAATTCAAACAACCAAACAACATTCAAATTGATTCAAACAATTACCAAGCTTTGTGACCTTGAATTTGGTTCTGTTCAGTAGTATAAACCAAATTCCAAAACCAAAATAATATTTTAAATCCTTTTTAGGTTCCATGGACCATGGTTTATTAATCATATAGGGTTTGATTTTATTAATAAAATCTCTATTTGAAATCTAAATATTTTCAAAACCAATCAGTAGGTCTTATTTGAAAATACAAAAATACTTGGAAAACTTATTTTAAATAAATAAGTTTTGATGTTTTGGAAATAGTAAAACCTTTATTAATAAATCTTGGATATTAAATCTTTATTATTTTATTTAAATAAACCTTTACTATTTTTATCAAAGCAAAAAGTGTTTTATCTCAAAAGTTTGGCTAAGGTTTAATTTGGCTCTTTAAAATAATCTTTAACAAAATTTCTATTTCATTTGAAAACAAAATCCTTTTACTTAAAGATAGTGATTCCAAAATGTTTTATTTCCTTTATCAAATATTTTATCTTTTTAAATCATTTTAGGAATTTATTTGATCCAAATTGGTTTGAAGTTCCAATTGAATTCAAAAAATTCCTTCTGGCCCTGAAAATCAAATAAAGTTTTACTTTTATTCATTTATTTTTCACATTACAAGATTTGGAAAATCTTGGGATGTGACACGTCTTCCTCTCTCTTCCCATCCCCATTTCTCCCTATCTCGCGCCCTCTGCCGTTTTTTCCCAAATCACCCAACCCTAGCCCGATTGACACCACCAAGCCTCGCCGTCCTCGACCTCATCGTGCCTCGCCGTGAACCCCTGGAGAACCACTGTGCCGGACTACATCGCCCCGCTAGAGGAATTGCCTGCTCGTGCTCGGAATCAAGCCACCCAAGCTCGACTTCACCGTCGGTCTCCGCCGTTGTCACCGTTGATTCACCGCCATCCAAGCTTCTCCATCCTCCCCGACCTCTCTAACCGCATCGTGGTGATCCCCTGAGCACCTCAGCGCCCTCCAATCCCTCCCTCTTCCTCTCTGTCGCCTCCACCACGAGCGCCTGCCACCGTTGCTGTCCATCGTCATTAGCATAGCTCCGATGACCCAAAAAGGGCGGCGTGGCCATCTTTCGGTTCGCCTTGATGTCCTCTCTCAAACTCCCCTGCGTGCACTGCCCCGCGCGCAAGGGATCTATGGATCCTTGCTTGATTTGAGAGCTCCCCATTGCTAATGTCATGCTGACATCAGCATGAGGTAGTAAATCATTTTCTTTTATTAAATTCTTTTGTAAATATTTTCTGGAAATATTATTATGACATGTGGGACCTACTTGTAAGACATTTAATCTTTTCCAAAAATGTTTTCTAAAATGAATAAACTTATGACATGTGGGCCCTACCTGTAAGTAATAAAAACATTCTCAGAAAAGTTTTCTGATTATTAAAAATGTAAAAGTATTTCTAAAATGTAATTATTTTATAGTATTCCAAAAATGATTTAAAATGAATTAAAAATGGAGAAATTCATAATTAATTCATTTGAAATCAGAAAAATACAAATAATATACCAAAATGTTCAGAAAAATGAGCATCCACATTCATACAACTTTGAACCCTAACTTATTTAGAGGAACACCGACACCCCCTAAGTACCATGGATTCGATGGTTTTCCTAGCTAGGGCATCCGTGAGTCCATTTAAATCGATGATGCATCTAGGGCTACTCTATTACTTGTAATATATCATATCATCCATATTGTATGAGCATTGCACATGCCATGTTCTGAATGTTGCTTTTCCTTTCCGGTGATTGGTTCGTCACGAATAGGAACCGAACCCGAGGCTGAAGTCAACACCATCGAAGAGCAGTACCAGTCCAACAACGGACAAGGAAAGCCAAGCCCCATTCATACATATGAATCCTATGTTTACAAAGAATTTCATTCTCACCATATACATGCGATTCAACAGGGTTTTATTAGTAGATAAAGTAATCCTATCTGGTGCATGTTTCCCGTTATGAACTATAATACCTGATCCACTACTCCTAGCATAACTAGGGTTTGGCTTATGATAGAGCCATAATTCAGTTGAGCTTAGCCATGTTTAGTGGTCTGGTATCGATCATTTAGATGATGCGCTGGAGATGCGAATGAATATAGTATGGTAGGATGTTGTGATATGGCCAGAGATGGATAATAAACATGCTAAGGCTTGTATGGGAGGGCACGTGGGTTGTGGTTTTTGCAGTCCCATACTTGCCACCCTTAGGAACTGAGTTCTTGCCTCTTGAACCAAGACGAGCGTACAACCACACGGGGGCCTGGAAACCCCCTCGACTCACTAACTTTCCTAGTAGATTCCATGAGTCACATAGTTCGGGCTTTCCATTCGACATACGCATCTTGGTTGTTCTTGGATGGAGGTGAAAGAGGTGCATTCATAACAGGTAGGTAAGCATGGTCGGGAACAAGAGATGCACGACATCCGTAATCTTGAACCCCGCACACATCATTAGGGGACGGCTTCGGGACTCGACCTGTTAAGGCGGCATCTCCTTAGTGCGTGACTCATGGTCTCGGTGAAAGCAAGTTAAAGTTCGTGGTAAAATACTCTCTGCCGGCCTTCCAATGAAGAGGGCTAATAATTTGGCATTAAGAATCGGTTGGTACATGTGGGTAAAGTTGTGCACCCCTGCAAGGTTATAATCTTTTCGAAAAGTCGTGTCCATGGTTATGTACAACTTGGGTACGGACGTGATGATCATAGAGAACTATAACCGAATGATAAAACTTGTCCAACTAATGAGTGATCCGGAATAATTCCTCGGGGTTGTTTAATGGGGTAGTCCGGAAGAGAGGTTTAGCTGATGATGGTTCTTGCTGGATATCAAAGATGATTCTAAGAGATAGAGTTGTAGTCTTCTTATCCCCTTTGAAAATGATCTTACTAGATGACCTTCTACTCCTTCTTTTTTTAAAACAAAAGATGGCTTTATGCAAAATAACTCCACTAGCCATAAGTCTTGCGGAGTACACCCTATACTCAGCCTTGCCTCGTTGATGTTTTTCTAAAGATGAAGCTACTCCAACTGAAGGTGGTTTCTACGTCTATGTGGATGAGCAGTCGGGGTTCCCGGGCAGCAGCCTAGGATCTATCGAAGGGTCGCTACTTATGTTTAAGGCCCTTTGCTAAGTTTGTTGTTTAGAACAACTTGTTTACTTATGTTGTTTGTTGTAATGATGGGTCTGTGACCCCTGTCTTGTATGACTGGTTTGTAACTCTCTTAAGAGTTTACCCTATTAATGTATGGTTTGTATGTTCTGTAATGTTACCGATCATTCCCTGCGCTTCAGAATCTAGGTTCAGCTTATATCAGATGAGGATCTGGTATTTGTATATCCCTGATCCCGGGTCGATCTTGTTTGTTTTTGATGAACATCATCACATATTCTCTTGCTAGTTACTTAGTCCATTGTAGTTCATGAATTGTGTCGTTCTGTATGAAATTTTATACCAATCAATTCGGTATTCAATACCCAAGAACCACATTGTTTAATAAGCAAAGAATATAGCCATTATATGTATATCATCTATATACCTAAACTGGATATTTTCAGTCTTTTATTTTCTGCAAAATATATTTTATAGATTCTATTTCAGCATTTCTTTTTTCCTTTTAAAAGAATCTATCAACATCAAAAGTGACGCCATATACATGACACATAGTCCAAAGCGTGTATATTCAAAGCGTGTAGATCACCATCATCAAATGATTGGCGTTCTTTCAAAATCTATTCTTTAGTAATCTTTTAGTGTAGTAAACACTTTACATACATCTTCTATTCATCCTTATCATGACAACTTTCATGATCAAGATAATGTATCTTATAAAGGCGAATCGTGAGTATAACATTACTTTTCAAAACCTTTTGATTAGGATGTCTAGCATCTCCAAATTTCGCAAATTCTCATCCAATATAAGAACATATATTATACTCTATCATATTGCAACCAAAATCATTGTTTCAGATATCGTTATATCTGCCACACATGATGGTTTTTGAAACAATTCTTTCTGGTCCTAGATAACCTTGATATTTAAAAACAATCAAGAATCATGGAGGAAAACATGATACTTTAGATACTAACACTGGAATTGTTACTCTCGACTTAATACTAATTATTAAATTTCACGGAGTAAATAGAGTTTGCTGAAAGTTTGTAATAAGACTTTAAACTTTAGAAGGACACTCAACACAATATGATACCAGTTCATATAGTAAATATCCAGAATTCTACAGTTCTATTATCTCAATTACAACTAATCATAAGGTGGTGAACGAATGCCAATGACTACATCAAATTATGCAAATTCACTTTGATTTAATTTATGATAAATTCAGTTCTACTAATCCAAATTAGAAATGAACCCCCACTCAAAAATGACATCCCTCTTTTCTTTTTGGTGATTACATGATGATGGGGATATGCCTACCGGGGTATGCCCAGCAGGACGTTTCCGACTGGCCCAGGAACTGGCGAGTGGGCCTGCAAGACGGCGACTGGATGAGGCCCTGGCGTGGATCCGAGCGACTGGAAGCTGAAGGCCCGGAAGAGTAGATAGGCCCAGTCGGATTAGGTTAAACGAATACCGAAGCCTTAATTGATTCGGTTGAGATATGTAAACCCTAGGGGGAGGTGACTCTATATAAACCTCCTTACAGGGCGTGTAGAAGCACGTTCCATCATACACCCAAGCGACTCGCCGCCTAGCCGTCGAGCTCGCCCATTGTACCTCCACCATAATACAATCTAGCAGGAGTAGGTCTTTACCCTCCGGGGGGCCGAACCTGGGTAAAAACTTGTGTCTCCGCCCTCATCTTGCAGCGCAGATGGCTGGTCGCCCTTGCCCTTCATTCTACTACTCGCTGCCGATTGCAGCATCTGCCGTGACCATTCCCACGACAGTGGCGCCCACCGTGGGGCCTGGCCGGTCTGGCAGGTGTTCTGCGGCGAGATCCAATCTGCCCATCAACGAGTCGGTCGCCACCGGCCGCATGATAGCGATCGGCGAGATGCTCCAGATCTTGCCGAGCAGCTACGTCCCGGCGGCGCGACCCATCACGCACAGCATGATCCTGCCGGTTGGCACGATCAGCCTCTTCATCAGCCTCACCGACATCATCGTCTCGGAGGACTTGGCTCGCATCCGCGAGTCGCCGCCACACGACCGGCTTTCCGAGAGCCAGGTCCGCACGATCCATCGCCTCGCCTCTGAGTACAATTCGGCCCACAGCGACGTGGCCGAAAACTCCGCGGCCGCGGAAGACGCGGCCCTCAACGACGACGCCGACTCGGCGACCCCCGCATCACTCGCCGGATCCATCACCGCGGCTTCACCCGCGGGCTCCATCACCCAGGTCTCCAACGTGGGAGACTTCGAGGATCCCTCCATCCTTGGGATCTTCGACTTCGACTCCGGGTCGGAAAACTCCACCGATCTCCGCGACCTACATGGCGACTGGCACCGATCCGCCGGAGGACCCCTTCTCCACCCTGCTCCCACATAACGCCACGGCAACGGAGGTCGAGGAACTCCGCCTGAAGCTAGCTGAGGCAGTCCGCAAGGAGCAAGCCGAGCGCGAAAAATTTCGCCTCGAGCAGGTGACGGCACAGGAGCTGTCGCGTTACCACGCACAGCGAATCAGGACACGCCTGAACCCTACCGTTCAGGGGCGCGCCCTGAACTTCGACGACGAGAACGACCCGGCCCGCGCGGCCGAGCGTGCAATCTGCGAGAACGCGCCACCAGGAGGAAGCGCCCAGCCCCAACCAGGATCGACGGCGATGGGTGCTCCACCTCCACCCAACCGTACACCCCCCAGGGATCAGCCGCGGATAGTCGTCTCCTCACGAGAGCGAGACGCGAACGGCCTACCACTGTTCTCCACCCCGATGGACAACCTCGTGGCGGGCCGAGCAGCGGCTGACAACATCATGGCCACCAGCGACGGCGCCCTACAGATCCAGTACGTCAGGGCCCTGCTCGCAAAGGCCGTCGAGCAGCAAAACGCAGGCGCCGACTCACAGGGTCGAGTGTACTCGCGTTCTTCGGGAAGCAGAGCGGCCTCAAGCGGCCGCCCATTGGCAGCAAACACCCTCAACTGCCCGCCACCAGAGCCACTACAGCTCCAACATTGACCCGCAAACACGGCACTCTCCACCAACGACCCCAGGCCAGCGACCAACTTCGTCGCCGTCAACGGCCAGCCCATCGACGCCCACACCCACATCATCAACAACCAAAGTTGGCGCGCACGCCAGCCCGACGACCTGCGACACACCCTAACCAATCGCCGCGACGGCGAGCCGATGGGGTCGCTAAGTCGACTCGGGCCCAGGTGCTTCGGACCAATGATCCGAGGCGAAAAATACCTGGCAAACTTCAAAGCGCCGAAGGAAATAGAGAAGTACGACCCTTCGTACGACCCCTTCGTGTGGCTGGACACATACCTCATGGCGATGGGGATTGCTGGTCACACCGACCTGCTAGCCGCCCGTTACCTCCCCTTGATGATGGAGGGGATGTGTAGGCAGTGGATCAACACCTCCCCCAGGATAGCATCGACTCCTGGGAGGAGATGCGCGACGCCTTCGTCAGGCACTTCGAGTGCTCCTACACCCGCGCCACCACCATCGAGGACCTGGAGGGATGCGTCCATGGACCCCGCGAGTCAACACGAAGCGCGAGAAGAAGGTCATCACCCACGCCGTCGCCGTCAACGCAGTGGCCCAGGTGGACGTTCCCTAGTTCCTCAACTGGTCGGAGCAACCCATCACCTGGAGCCGCCAGGACCACTCGCCACGCATCGAGTACCCAGGCCGAGTCGCCCTGGTGGTCAAGCCTAAGGTGGGCGACTACTGGCTCTCCAAGACATTGATGGACGGCGGCAGTTCCATCAACATCCTGTACCTGGACACCTTCAGGCGGCTGCGGCTCCCGCATTCGATGGTCGAGACGACCCACACCACGTTCCATGGCATCGTCCCCGGTCGGAAGGCGTACCCGATCGGCAAGGTCATGCTGCCAGTCACCTTCGGCACGCCAGCAAACTTCCGTACCGAGCGGATCGTCTTCGAGCTGGTACCCTTTGACAACCCCTACCACTGCGTCCTGGGGCGCCAGGCGTTCGCCAAGTTCATGGCAGCGCCCGACTACGCGTACAACGTGATGAAGCTCCCCGGGCCGTGCGGCGTCATCACCATCAACGGCGACCCTGACATGGCCGCCGAGTGCGAGGCCAAAGGAGCCGAACTCGCCGACGCCGTCATCGCGGCAGAGGCCAACCACGCCGACGAGCTCGCCAAGTACGCGAGCGGGGTGAACAATGACGACCCCACCATACTCAAGAAGCCCAATTCAGAGGACGCAAACACCTCAGCCTTCGAGGCAACGACGCACACCCGCACCGTCGACCTGGTCCCAGGCGACTCCAGCCAGACGGTGACGATCGGGACAGGGATGAGCCCAGCCTAGGAAGGCGCGATCATTGAGTTCCTCCATGAGAACAAGGACATCTTCGCATGGAAGCCCTCTGACATGCCTAGTGTCCCTAGGGAACTCGCTGAGCACAAACTAAACGCCGACCCCAAAGTGCGACCCGTCAAGCAGTCGCTGCGACCCTTCAATGAAGAGCGTCGCCGGGCTATCGCCGAGGAGGTGCAGCGTCTACTCGCTGCAGGCTTTATCCGGCCAATCAAGTACTCCAAGTGGCTGGCAAACCCAGTCTTGGTCGAGAAGAAGAACGGGACCTGGAGGATGTGTATCGACTACACAAACCTAAACAGCGCCTGCCCGAAGGAGCAGTTCGTCCTCCTGCGGATCGACCAAATAATCGACTCCACCGCGGGCTCGGAGTCGCTGTGTTTCCTCGACGCCTACTCAGGATACAACCAGATCAAAATGGTTGTCAAAGACGAGGAGAAGACGGTGTTCATCACGCCATTGGGAGCCTTCTACACCAAATCCACTACACCAAGTCCGATCATCACGTGAGTCGCTGTAGCTTCAAAGGCGAGCATTTATATGGTCATCATATCAAACATATGATTCATGCTTAACCTTTTAGTCCATGTTCCGAGGCCATGTTTGTAAAATTGTCTTACACCCAAGTAAGAACCTTAGTATTCGCGTATGTAAAATTGTCTTACACCCAAGATATGATCGTGGATTCAAGTACACCCGATCATCACGTGATGTCTTGAAGCGGCAAAACATAGTCGGTTCATACTTAAGGAGGAACACATTTTTATATTGATATCTAAATGAGGGATCATCTTATAATGCTAATAAAATTCCAAACAAGAAATATAAGATGCAAACAAACATCATATGTTACAATAATATGATTCGGTTCTTGCACTTGATCTATATCTTGTGGATCGTGGAATGATCTTTATCATTCCTATATGTGTAAGGCCAAGGTCCATGGAACTTATACTTTGAAATATTATAATTTTCAATAGTATCAATCCATACTACAAATTATACCACTACCATATCATAGTACTTGCCCGTCAAAACCAAAAACTAGACACCTCTAATTTATATTTTGCATGTTTTACGTGGATGAGGGCTTTTGGAGATAGAACCGCTCTACGAACATGGAACCACAACGATGATAATCAAATTATTTACAACTCATTGTAAATCAGATATTGAGTATAGTATGAGAGACAGACACCAGCAAGCCACTTATGAAAAATTGCATGTCAAGCATGGAACATGCCTCATGTGTGAGGACATGTAAAGTTTGTCCGAAACGTTTCATCCCACTATGCCACCAATATTCAAAGTACAAGGAAGAAGCAATAACATGACTAGCAACGTTGTCACACCCTCACCTGATACGGCTGAGTTCATGTGTATAGTGCCAATCCCTGGATCGGTTCACTAGCACACACACTACAAAATTATACCAAATATAACCGTGGATCATAAATATAATGAATATGATCCAGAATTTACATTATATTACACAAGTACACAATGGAAACAATAACAAGGTAGATCTCCATTCTTCAAATGTGCCACAGGCGAACAATCATTGAGTGGAGTCTCGCGACCTATAACGATCACTCATAAACGATATAACCTGCAACATGAAAGGTTGCAACCACGAATGGTCAATACTTTAAATTTATTGGCAAGTGTCACTAGTATGTGGATATAAAATGGAATCTATCAATTACACGCATATTTGGCTAAGTGGAGTTTCAGGCGCATTTGCATAAAGTAATAGTTTTATCCTATCATTTCCAAATAGTTTTAATACTTTCTGAAAATTGTCTCAACACATTGGTCAATACCAAGTGTTCCTGATCCCTTTCTCAACCATCAAATTTTATTAAGAAATTGGAATGTTGAGATCATCCATAACCTTCAAGCCTTAGTTGCTCAATATTTTCCATAACCAGGGACATGGCTAATCAATATTTAGTTCCTGATGCTACGCGTGCGAGAGAAGTGCGTTGTTGTGGTGGTCCTCGTGCCCTTGGTGGTCATGTCTGTTGCCTTCATGCATGTGATCTACAGAGTTCCCATTCCTGTTATGGAAGGTACATATCGTCTGACGTGATCCTAAGTTGCAGTTGTTGTTGTGCTTCCTCTTGCGCTTCTCAACTTGCTTTTGTTTCTCTTCAAGAATCCTAGCTTTTTCCATTATATCCTGGAAAGTGGGAGTGTACACTATTGATAGCTGAACAGAGAGCTCATCATTCAGTCCATCCAGAAATATCTCTTTCCTTTTATCATCAGTATCGACATCCTCTGGAGCATAGCGAGACAAATTGGTGAATTCTTCTATATACTCCAACACTGTGCAATCGTACTAATGTAGATCACGGAATCCCTTTCTTTTCAGGCTCATGAATCCAGACGAGACATGGTTTGTCTTGAATCCTTCCTCGAACATCTTCCAGGTGATTGTATCGATGGGGTGGGTAATCTGAAAGGTATCCCACCAAGTAGCTGCTTGTCCTTCAAGTAAGTGAGCAGCAAATCTCACTTTCTCTTCATCTGTGCATCCAACTATTACTAAGTCCTTATTCATGGAGCATAGCCAATCAAGTGCTATCATACGCTCAGGTGCGCTTGACAATTTTGCAGGCCTTAGCTTCATGAATCTAGTGAGTGCATCCATTTGGGTTGGGTTGTTGTTTGCTATGAACTGAGTCACCACTTGTGATAGTTGTGTTTGTGCTTCTATCAAATGCTCCATCCCAGTGGGTTGACGACGAGGCGGTATCTGTTTGGGATAACATAGATGAGTATAAATAGAAGAGGACTAAGAGAAGTATTTCTACCCATAACTATATGAAGCAATCAATGTCACAAACAAGCAAACAATCATAAGAAATCAATACACAAGAAAAACTTGAAATACAATGTTATAGGGGTTTAAAACTAGCATTATATAACCACAAAATAGTTTGAAAAGGTTGGAGACAATACTAGAGTAAAATAGAGCAACAAATAAGCAATAAACAAAATCTGTCAAAACAGTACAGTAGGTTTCACGAATTTTTCTGGGCACCTTAAACTTGTCAGAAAATTTATCCAATTTGTTTTCATGTAGTACATATAATTATTCTTCATATCCTATTTGTTCCAATTTTTTTGAGCTACCAGTAAAATATGAAAAATCGTGCAGTACAACAGATAAAGCAGAAAACTGCAACAGTAATATCACGAATTTTAATCAATTTACACCATTAAAATGATTTTAAAACCACACGAAACTCCAGCAACTTTAGAGTTTCAAAATAACAGATCCTAAACAATACATCACACAATATGGTTCAATACAAACAAGAAAGCAACCTATATTGTCATACCTCATCAGATGGTAAGATGAATATGCTAACACGATAGCGATGATCTCCTAAAGAGATAAAATATGGTGGTCCAAATCTAACCAAACATGATGATATTCTCATTTGTGTCATCCTATTTCTTATTTTACCTGTAGTCAACACTCATACATGTATCAAAGGAATGGACAACTACAAATTTTGAATAAGGAGAGGTTCTAGAAAAGATAGCTAAGAAATATAAGAACTCTAGTAAGTGGAAAATATAATAGTTCTCCTAATAGAGGTCTCCTACTACTAATCCATTTCTAATGTCATGATCCTACGGTCAACGCACAACTATGATACCATCTTGTAACACCCTCGCCTGATAAGGCCGAGTTCATGTGTATAGTGCCAATCCCTGGATCGGTTCACTGGCACACACAGTACAAAATTATACCAAATATAAACGTGCATCATAAGTATAACGAATATGATCCAGAATTTACATTATATTACACAAGTACACAGCGGAAAAAATAACAAGGTAGATCTCCATTATTTAAATGTGCCACAGGCGAACACTCATTGAGTGGAGTCTCGTGACCTAACGATCACTCATAAACGATATAACCTGCAACATGAAAGGTTGCAGCCACGAATTGTCAATACTTTGAATGTATTGGCAAGTGTCACTAGTACGTGGATATAAAACGGAATCTATCAATTACATGCATAATTAGCTAAGTGGAGTTTCAGGCTCATTTGCATAAAGCAATAGCTTTATCCTATCATTTCCAAATAGTTTTAATCCTTTATGAAAATTGTCTCAACACATTGGTCAATACCAAGTGTTCCTGATCCCTTGCTCAACCATCAAATTTTATTAAGAAATTGGAATGTCGAGATCATCCATACGCTTCAAGCCTTAGTTGCTTAATATTGTCCATAACTAGGGACACGGCTAATCGATTAGATTTATATCTTCTGCAGAAGTTGTACTATTTACCCACACGACACAATATTGCCTTGACGCCATCAGTAGTCGCTGGTTTAGTACATGCCAATTGGTATACCTGCAGATCGAGAATGTGACGAAGTCTTTCCATAGAAGTCCTCCCAATACACAATACTAGCACGTCTAACAGGCACCAATGCAAGGATATAACCTCCAATACACAATTCTAGTTAACCTGAAGATGTACCAATGCAAAGGGTCTTCCGCTATGTAATTAACCAAGCCAGAGCCCAGATTGGCATGTGGCTATACAGAGAAGCTACTGTATAAGAAACATGTCAATCTCTATGATGCCTAGGTGGTCTTCTTCAAGTGCACACATGAGAGAGGTAGGCAAAGATACGGTCCCCTTTGTTGCCACTTCTTCTAAACTCAACAACAATATTTCACCCAGGTGATTCATTAAGTACCTTTTTTTATTATATAAAACATAGCTTTTCCAATACCTCATAATATGCATGACTTGATATTCCATACTGAATCTACAGCACGGCTAAGCATACTACAACTATGATGTTTCCACTAAGCAAGATACAAAAGTATATCCTAAATAGGATGTAGCATAGCATATCACATAGTGCAAAATATCCCTACACATGAAATTCTACTAAAACAACTACAATGCATAGGAAAATAATTAGGAAATTTATGATAGTGTCACTTGCCTTTGTTGTTGATGTAGTCGTTCAGATAATCCTCACAATTGCAATCGTTGCACTCATCACAATCACAAATGTTGCTCTCCTCGCAATCTATCGATTAAAACAAGTGCACAATAAACACACCATTCAGAACAATACAATTATGCACAATACAACAAAACAATGATGAACAAAAGCATGCATGAAGATTTAATATATCACAATGGTTTTATTAGTTCTATAAACAGTATTAGAATACATTATGCATGCAAGAGATCATTTAATGCAATAGGATATTTATTATTAATTCTTGATTTCCAGTATATGGGTTTTAAAAGTTCTATTGAAACTTCTGTACTAATTGCGTATTAAATTTATTTCTGGGGTGCACTGGATAGAGGACATTATTACAAACCATTAGCAATTGGATTCACCTTAATCGAAGTTATAAATCTTTTCTTATGATTTAAATAGTGTTTAATGGAGTTTAAATCATTTAAACAATTTCTTTTGTCTAAAATTCAAAATAAAGACATATCTGTAATCTACACGATAATTTGATTCCAGGGGCATATTATTTATATTTTTATGATCTATAAATTATTTACTATGAATTTTATACTTTAAAAGGCCATTAAATCTATTTAAATCACTACAGCAATTCTACACTGGAAAAGTCGGATCTAGCTATATATTAATGTTTTAAATGAAATTACGAATCTATACATACCTTGTTTGTATTTTTAGGATCTGCAGATAATTTACTATAATTTATTTAGTCTAAAATTTCCATTAAATCAATTAAATAATTACAGTAAAACTATACTCTGTACAAGTCAGATCTAATAGCATATTAATATTATACACAATTTTATGAATCCAACCATATATTATTTATAATTTTTGGACATGTATTCGATTTTATATGAATTTTATAAGATTAGGTAAATATCTGGCTATTTAAACAATTTCTGGAATTAACAGACAAGCCTGGCCACGTGGCTTAACCTGAATGGCTGTGCGAGCTGAGTTGGCGTTGTCCTGGCTGGATGTAGAGGCGGACACTTGGCACGATCTTGCTGGTCGGTACCCCTTCGATGCAAATCTAATTTGGCACGTCTGTTGATGATCAAACGACCGGGAATCAGTGCTTCCTGAGATAGAAGGTCAGCGGCGACAGCCGGTGGTCAACGACGACGGCACATCGGTGCAGGGTGCAGATGGTGGTGGTTTCGGTGGCCGTAGTGCTCGCCGGAGTTGGGAAACAAGCCCACGAGATGCAGAAGAGCATGGGCGTCTCGAATATGGCTTCTTCGTTTCCTCTCTCTCCCTTAGACGGCGTCAAGCTGCAGATGGATACGTCGTGCAACGGTGATGTTCTGGTGGCTTTGGGAGCTCGTTCGGCTGCGCTAAGTAAGGGGTAAACGAGTTAGGTGATGAGGTGAACAGAGGAAGGAAGTTTGGAAGGGAAGGAGTGGAGAGAGGGCGACCTAATCCTCTGAAGCAAACTCGACGGCGGCGAAAGGTTTCAGGCGAGATCGGTTTCTCTACCTGAGGTGTCTAGGGTTCGGGAGATCAGAAATGAACGGTGAGGAGGGTGTCGTGGTATTGCCGACGAGTACGCCATGGAGGGGTCCTCACAGTGCGTGTTTAGAGACGTGGGGTAAGGCGGACGGTTGACGGATACGAGGTAACACAGCTTACCCAGGTTCAGATCCCACGACGGTGGCAGAATCCTACTCCTGCTATAAATCACTATAATGGCAATACGCTGAGTTACAGAGATAGGTTCGTTGTGCGAGGTGTGTGTAAAACGATGCCCTAAAGGCTCCCATAGGTCCGACTTATATAGTCGTCAGATCCTAGGGTTACAGGGAAAAGTCCTAGCCGGACAGGTTACAGAGTCCTACACCGTCTATCACTAGTCTTGTGTATCTTGTACTCCAAGGCTCCGGGTACGCTGGTGACTCCACCGTAGCCTTCCTTTATCCGGCATGGGCCTCCCTTCTGGATCCACCTAACTGGGCCGCCCAGCAGTCCACAGGCCATGCTACCGACTATGGGCCACCCGGGTTAGTCGGATAAGAGACATGCTATGAGGATACCCATATAACATATCCCCAACAGTAGCCCCCGGAGAACTCCGAGATCTTGCGCCGTCTTGCCTCTTCACATGGAATGCTCCGTCTAGATGGATGTCGGCAAATTGTCAAGCAACATCTTGTAGTCCTCCCAAAGAACCCTGCAAAGTTTTTCTCCGTCTTCCATTAGTAAGTCGGAGAAATGCTGAATCTTGCACCGTACTTATTCCGCTAGTCGAAAAATCCGTCTATGCAGGAATCTTCGATGCGACGGCTCATCTACCATGTCAGTTATGACGACGTAGGCCTAGGTCAGCGACGCCTCGTAACTCACACATGCAGAGAACGTAATCATAGACGATTTCCCGCGCGAGCGGTACGAACCGTTGGCGGTGACAGTTGGAGACGTGCCGAAATTACCGCGCGCGTTCTCGTCCACGTCGTCTACGCGGCAACCGTCCGATTAGCTTCACGAATCTCGACGCAGAGTAGGATAAATAGTAACTGTGGGACACTTGTTACTTTTTCACCTCATTCTCTCGCGTCAGCTTCTTCTTCCTCCAGCCGCACGCCTCCTCGAGATCTCCGTGGAAAACCTCGAGAAACCCTAGCTTCTCCTCGCACCAGTCGCCTCCTTCCATTCCTTCCATGGCTAGCAGCAGCTCTTCCCCGTCGATGGCGGTGTCGAGCGAAGCCACGACGAAGCCGGCGAGCTCCGTCGTCGTGCCACCAGAGGGCCTGGTCATCCCTGCATCAGCGGTCATCGAATCCACCGGCGGTGACCATAATCTTGTGGCGCTAGAGTCACTGGAAGAGGAGCCAGACTTGCACAAAGGTGACTGGCGCGGCTCGGACATCACCGCGCGCGACATCCAAGAGATGGTCGCCGAAGGCTACCTTCCCGCGATGGAGGGGCTCGCCTGGCGGGCAGCGCCGGCCGGCGTGGTGACTCCTTCTCCCCAAGCCGGAGAGAAGGTGTACCTCAAGGCGCAATTGGTACGCGGTGTTTCTCTGCCCATCTCTCACTTCTTTTTGTCCGTCTTGAATCACTTCAAGGTCCAACCTCATAACCTCTCCCCCAATAGCATCCTAGTGCTTAGAAACTTGGCGGCACTTTGCGAGGGTTACCTAGGGATTAGGACTAGGTTAGATTTGTTTGTATACTTCTTCACCGTCAAACGTGAAGCCGGACACAGTAGAGAGGAGCTTAGGAACTGCGGCACTATAAGCGTCAAGATCCGACCTGGCCGGCGGTTCCCCGACATCGTCGGCCACGAGTCGTGTAAAAACTGGCAGCGGACGTACTTCTACGGCCCCGACATTCCTTTGTCGGGCCGAGAAGTAACGTACCCGGACTTCGTGGATGGAGCCGCCACCAAAGTTTCTACATGGAGATCCCATGCCTCCCTTCCCTCCGACCTCGACGCTTCCCGCGCAATAAGGCGGATCGAGCGGTCCGTAGAGAAGGGTCTGACTGGCTTGTACCTAGCCATCTGATGGTTGATCAGGCGGATCCAACCTCTGCAGCACCGCACGAAGTTCATGCACGAGTACACCGGCGACCGAAGGGATACCTTCGGATCTTCGAGGACAACTTCTCGAGCGACTCCGTGAAATTCCGCCTTAAGGACATCGTCAAGGTGAAGGATAAGAAGCGCGGCTTCACCCTCTTATACGACATGTTCGTAGACGGCAAGTGCCCAAAGGTAGACATTTTTTTTCTCCGTGTATGACATTGCTCCAGTGTTTCCGTCTTACCAATACCATCTTGTCTAACACAATGACTTCTTACTTTAACAGCTTAGCGATCTAGATGAGGGCAACCTAGCCACCCAAATCTACGATCCAAAGATGAAGGACGTCACGGTCGTGTCCGATGATGATGTCCCGTTGGCGCGTAAGCGGAAGAGCTCCACCTCTGACGCTACCGACGGAGGCAAGAAGAAGAAGACGGAGGGTGGAGCCTCCAAGAAGACTACTACCTCCCTGGAGGCAGAAAAGAGAAAAGCCACCAGGATGTTTGCCAAAGCGCCCCCCCTAGTGTAAGCCTCTCATTCTCCGACATTGTCTGTTTATCTTTCTTGTTCCTGTTCTTATGCATTTTGCACGTTTCAGGAAGAAAGCCCCAACCAGCCTCAAGAAGTCCTCCAAGACTCTTGGGGCTTCTAGAAATATTAAAGAGATGTTGCATCGCGACTCTTCCCCCGCCATCGCCCCTGCCACTCCTGCCGTCAAGCCCTCCTCCGCTCCGACAAGTTCGCAAGCCCAGGAGGCACCAGGCCCTTCTGTTATGGAAGTGGATTCTAGCGCCTCTACCGATCTCGCTGTTGTCGGCGAGTAGGCGACGCAGGAGAGCACTGCTCTTCAAATGGCTGAAGCTTCGGCTAAGGATGCCATCGGTAGCGGCAAGGCGGTGGTGGGAGCTGGTACCTCTGCCGAAGGCGGCGCCTCTACTACCCAAAAACCCTTTGAGTTCCCCAAGATAGTTTACCCAGCGCTTCTGCCGAGTAACACTACTATGGTTGCTGGAGGAGTGCCGTCATCTCCGACGGGCAGTCTCGAGGAGCTACTCCGACAAGCAGATATCTTGCAGGGAAATAACATTTCCTTCGGCAAGCTGCTAGCCGAGAGTGCTACAAACCTCAAGATCATCGCACTTGTAAGTTTTTACTTTTCCCTTTGCATTTCATACGAGTATCCCACTGTAGCCCCCAGGGATGTAGACGGAAAACCATAGGTTTTGCATCTACATGCTCTAAGAGTGACTAAGTTAGAAAAACCTCTCACTGTAGCCCCCAAGCATTTAGATGGAATGAATTATTCCGACTAGATGCTTTAAGAGTAGCACAAGCAGTGTTCATAATTTTCAATGCTGTAGCCCCCAAGCCTCTAGTTGTAACTGAATTAGTTCCGACTAGATGCTTTAAAGAAAAGCTAAGCATTTTCTGAGTTAAAAAACTTTATACTGTAGCCCCCAAGCCTCTAATCGAGAACTGAATTAGCTCGGACTAGATTCTTAAAGAAAAGCTAAGCATATTGCTAGTAAAAAACTATCGCTGTAGCCCCCGAGCATCTAGATGGAAAATCTCTGACTAGAAGCTCCAAGCAGACCAAGCAACGACTTAACTTTGTATCTGTTTCCACAGAACGAGAATGCACGGAGGGGTATGGCCAACGATAAGTACCAGAAGATGCGAGCGGATCTCGAAGCTGAAAAGGGTAAAACCGCCATCTTGAAGGAACATATCATCAAAAATAAGAGTCTATTTTCTTATTACGCATTTCTGTCTTGCTGTTTTATCCACAATCTCCGAGTACTTACTATGTACTGTGTTTTCTCCGACTTGCAGAACATGTCGCCAAGGCCAAGGATATTGTCGAGCAGTGCAAGCATATCCAGCAGCTGGACAGCGAGAACAAGATCCTGAAGGAGGAGAGGAAGGAGATGCTGAAGATGCACGAGGACTCCATGAAAGCCTTGCAGGATTCTGCCTCTGCCGAGATCAATCGCTTGAAGGAGGAGCTTGCTATCCTAAAGGATCAGAAGCAAGCTGCCAATGAGCAAAACCTTCGCCATAGCGAGGCGTTTAAGCTCCTCCAACAAGAGAAGGAATCCTTGGCGGAGATCATTTGGCAGGCCAAGGCTAGCATCTTCAGTAAGTTTCCTCCGCCTTGAACCTCTCTAAGTCTGGATACTTAGGTTTTATCAAACTCATATGCTCCTTGTCGGAATTTGCAGCTCCTATGGGTTTACCCCGCTCGCCTCCTTCGGACAAGGAATGCATGGTTCTTGCCGGCAATTTCATCAACACCACCATTACCCAAGCCAAGGAGATCGCCAAGCCCCTCCAAATATATATCAAGGCATCGGACTCCATGACGAAGTACTCGGAGATCCTGCGCCGAGCCCCCGAGCGTGTCATGAGCTGGAAAGCTTCTTGTGCACGGGTTGGCGCAAGGATGGCGATGTCGATGGTGAAGGCACACTATGAAGATGCCGACATCGACACGGTAACCTCAGGTATCCCCGACGTGGATGATGACAGCAAGGATATAGATCACGAAGCCATCCTGTCATCACTCGCGGGGTATGATACCAGGGTTGCCGAGTTGGTGGATGTGGACGTCTTCGTGCCTAGTAACTTCATCGACAACGTCGACCAAGATTCCTCCGAGTCTCATCATAGTGCTAATGCCGAGGGCGTTTCTCCGGCTGGTGATGATGCGGCTTCCAAGTCCCCTGCGCCCAAAGAGTGAAAAACACTTTGTAATTCTTGTTTCACCTTTGTCGTGTGCATGGAAAAAACTTGATGATGTAATCCTTAAGGCGGAAAACAGTGATTGTCGTATCCTGCTACTTAAGAATTAATTGCCAGTTTGTATTTATTTTTTAAGCAAGTGCTGGCTTATCCATTACTTTGGTTTTAATGCTTGACTTTTCGTGATTCGGAAGACTCGTTGTCGGAACCATGCGCTTAGGTGATGATGCCCAATGGCACCGTCAATAACCTGAGCACAAAATCGCCGACAATAAGTGCCAAAAGTCACTACTCCAGAATCCACATAAAAACAACAAAGAACGTGTAGACCAGAAAACTTAAGCTAACTCCCGTAGGCGGAATTTTCACAAGTGCAATCGCAAGACTTGTGCATAAAAGTTTTACATGATCCAAAAATGAACACTAAAGGAGGTAAAAGACTCACAAATATGAGTGAACCAAAGAGCTTTTTTCATTTATCATATAAGAGGTACACAATTAGATAAAAAATGCTAAGTGTAGAAAGGACGTAGCTGTGCTATGTTCCATGGCCGATCAAGCTCCGGGTAGTCATCATCCGGGTCACGTCGCTTACGCTTATGATCCTCGTTGGGTCTATCCTTGAGCTCACGATTGTCGACAAGGTAGTAGGACCCATTGAGCAGCGCCTTGCTTATGATGAACGGTCCTTCCCATGGCGGGGATAATTTGTGTGACTTCTTCTGCTTAAGTCGGAGCACCAAATCCCCCTCTTTAAATGAGCGATGTCGGACGCAGCGACTATGGTAGCTGCGTAGCTTCTGCTGGTAGATGGCGGATCTTTGGCATGCCAAAACACGCTCCTCCTCGAGAAGGTCCACAACTAGGCATCTGGATTCTTCAGCATCATCTTCGTCGTAGGCGGCAACTCTTGGTGCATCGTGAAGGATGTCGGAAGGTAGGATGGCTTCTGCTCCATATACCATGAAGTAAGGGGTATAGCCGGTGGATATGTTGGGTGTAGTTCGTAAACTCCATAGTACAGATGGCAATTCTTCCGCCCAGGCTCCAGCTGCTCTATGTAGCGGTGCCTCAAGACGTGGCTTGATTCCCTGCAGGATTAATCCATTGGCTCGCTCGACTTGACCATTGGATTGTGGGTGTGCCACAGATGCGAGGTCAAGTCGGATGCCTTTGTCCCAACAATAGGCCTCTACTTCTCCGAGTGATAAGTTGCTTCTATTGTCGGTGATGATGCTGTGTGGGAGACCAAATCTCACCACTAGATTTCGGACAAACGTGAGGGCAGTTGCCCCATCAAGCTTTCTAATGGGTTTAGCTTCTATCCATTTGGTGAATTTTTCAACTGCTACGAGCAGATGCGTAAATCCACATGGTGCCGTTTGCAACGGTCCCACCATGTCTAGCCCCCAGACTCCAAACGGCCAAGTTATTCGTATTGTTCGCAATTCTTCAGCAGGAACATGTAGTTGTCGGGCATAATACTGGCATCCTGTGCATGTCTCAACCAGCTTGTCGGCGTCCGCCTTCGCGGTCAGCCAGTAGAATCCTTGCTGGAAGGCTTTCGCGACCAAAGATCGAGGAGCGGAGTGATGCCCGCAATCTCCGAGGTGGATTTCGTGTAGGATTTCCATACCTTCTAGCTGGGAAACGCACTTTAGGTATACACCAGTAGTGCTCCTCTTGTAGAGTTGCCCATTGATTATGGTATAACGCTTTGCTCGTCGTACTATTTGTCATCTTTCGACTTCATCGTCAGGCAAAGTTCCGTGTTCGAGATACTCCATGGACGGTTTTGTCCAAGCCGGAGGGATCTTTGTCACCAATTTGACGAAAGAGTCAGCTCTATCCGGGTTGTCGATGTCGGCGCCCTTCACGGAAGGTGTGCGTAGATGCTCTAGGAAAACTCCTGGCGGGATCCGCTTGCGCCTAGATCCCAGTTTAGACAACATATCAGCCGCCTCGTTTTGCTCCCTAGGCACATACTTGACTTTGTAGCCCAAGAAGCTCTTGGCTATCTCGTCCACTTCGTCTCGATATGCCGCCATCATAGGGTTCCGCGCGTTCCAGGTGCTAGCCACCTGCTGGGCAACCAAGTCGGAATCTCCAGAGCAAACTATGCGCTTGATGCCAATATCCTTGGCTACACGTAGTCCGTGAATGAGTGCTTCATACTCCGCCATGTTGTTTGTAGCCTCGAAGTGGATCTGTAAAACGTAGTGTATCTTGTATCCTTTTGGTGACTGTAGCAGTACACCAGCCCCCGAGCCGTTGAGCAACTTTGATCCGTCAAAGTGCATCACCCAGTACTCTGGTTCTGGCAACGGAGTACCATCTGGCATCTCTGTCCAATCTGCAATAAAATCCGCCAAGGCTTGTGACTTGATAGCGTCACGTCTCTTGTAGGTGATCTCGAAGGCGGCAAGTTCGATGCCCCACTTCGCGACCCTTCCTGTAGCGTCGCTATTATTGATAATGTCGAACAGTGGAGTCTTGCTCACTACTGTGATTGGGTGCTCCTAAAAGTAATTCCTCAGCTTCCATGAAGCAAGGAATACTCCATAAGCTATCTTTTGGTAGTGTGGGTAACGCTGCTTGGACTCCGTCAAGACCTCGCTTACATAGTAAACTGGTCGTTGAACTCCGTACTCATAGCCGGGTTCCTTCCGCTCTACGACGACGACGATGCTGATAACCCGGTTGGTTGCCGCCATGTATATTAACAGGGGCTCACCAGGCTCGGGTGCTGCAAGGATGGGCGCTGAGGAAAGAATCTCCTTGAGCTGCTTCAATGCCGCGTCTGCCTCGTCTGTCCATGTGAATTTGTCCGCCTTCTTCAGCAACTTGTACAGCAGCAAAGCCTTCTCTCCAAGTCGGCTGACGAACCGACTAACTGCTGCAACACAACCTGTTAGTCGTTGAATGTCCTTTAGGCATGTCGGACGGTTTATGTTTAAGATGGCCTTGATTTTCTCCGGGTTGACCTCGATTCCGCGCAGGGAAACGATGAACCCTAACAATTTGCCGGCTGGAACCCCGAAGACGCACTTCCTAGGGTTGAGCATCATGTTGTATTTATGGAGATTATCAAAGGTTTCTTTTTAGTCGGAGATTAAGTCGTTTGATTTTTTAGACATCACCGCAATATCGTCCACATAGGCGTGAACTTTCCGACCAATTTGGTCGTGAAGGCAATGTTGCATTGTCCGCTGGTGGGTAGCACCTGCGATTTTTAGCCCAAAGGGCATTGTGACGTAGCAGAACGTGCCGTATGGGGTAGTGAACAAAGTGGCCAACTGGTCCGACTTCCTCATCTTGATCTGGTGGTATCCTAAGTATGCATCGAGAAAACACAAGAGTTCTGAGCCAGCCGTCGAGTCAATGACTTGGTCAATGCGAGTCAAAGCAAACGGATCTTTGGGACATGCTTTGTTCAAGCCGATGTAATCAACGCACATTCTTAATTCATTGGTTCCCTTTTTGGGGACAAGTACAGGATTTTCCACCCATCGGGTGTGAAGGACTTCTCGGATAAACCCAGCCTTAAGTAACCTAGCTATCTCTTTGCCAATGGCGCGTCTCTTCTCATCTCCAAAGCGTCGTAGAGGTTGTTTCACTGGTTTACATTTTGGATCTATGTTTAAGATGTGCTCGGCAAGTTCCCTAGGTACACCTTTCATGTCGGCAGGTTGCCAGGCAAAGATGTCCCTATTCTTACGGAGGAACTCGACGAGCGTGCTTTCCTATTTTGGATCCAGGTTCATCCCAATGGCGACGGTCTTGGAGGAATCGCCTACCACAAGTTCCACTGGCTTGGTCTCGATGGCGGCCTTGAAAGCAGGAGCGGAGTCGGAGATTTGCTTCTTCGACGCGGGCATCTCTGAGTCATCGACCTTGCTCTGGATCTCCTTGAATTATTCGATGTAGAGGACAGCTTCTGCAATGGCTACTTTGTTGATCTCGGAGTCCCTTGCCTTGGTAAAGCTTCCGGATACGGTGATGACACCGTTTGGTCCGGGTATCTTGAGTTTGTTGTAGACAAAGCATGGCTTGGCCATGAACGTGTGGAATATGTCGCGGCCGAATATGATGTGGTACACACTCTTGAAGGGGACAACCTCGAAGGTCATGTGCTCTTGGCGGTAATTATTAACGTCACCAAAGGCTACCTGAAGCGTAATGCACCCAAGGGACCGAGCCTCCCGGCCAGGAACTACGCCATGGAAAACGGTGTTGGTCCGCCTTAGGTTTGCCTCCGTCTAGTTCATCTTCTGTAGTGTATCCAGGTACATGATGTTGATGCTGCTTCCACTATCCACCATGCACTTGGTGAACTCCACGCCGTCAATCAGTGGATTGATCACCATGGCGTATTGGTTCTCTGTGGGCACAAGGTCTGGGTGGTCCGTCCTGTCCCAAGTTATTGGAACTTCCGACCAGCGCAGGTACTGGGGGGAGAGTGGCCATCAGGATCCTTAGAGAGGTCTTCTGTTGTCGGACGGTGGGGGTGCCAAGGAAAGTGTGGTAGTCTGGGGCCTTCTTCGCGAAGGGGTTCTTGCCCTTGTACTGTTGTTCCTCCGAGCTTGAGTTGGAACGGCCATTGCCGGCAAAGAGCCACGAGCATCATCGTCGGCAGCTGCGAACTCACTAGCTAACTGAATCATCTGGTTCAAGTCAAGCTGATGATTGTCCTACAAGCGCTTCAGCTTATGTCGGATCAACGTCCCGTTTCCAACCCATCGATGAAGGCGGCCATGGCGGTCTGAGCGTACTCTCCTGCGCAGGAATTCTTCATATCCATCCAACGGGAGAGGTAGGAGCGAGATGTCTCGTCTTTCTCTTGCACGCACCGCTGTAGATCGCCCACAGTGCAGGGACGCTTGTATGTACCCTCAAAGTTCTTGGTGAATTCTTCTTGCATATCCAGCCAGTTGTAGATAGATTTCTCCGGCAAGTCATCGATCCATTGACGGGCCGTGCCTGCCAACATTAATGGGAGGTACTTGACGACGACGTTGGGGTTGCCTCCGGCAATCTCCACCGCATTGCCGTAGTCCTGCAACCATGTGGCAGGTTTGGCTGTGCCGTCATAGGGCTTGATGGTCTTGTCAATCCGGAAACCTTTGGGGTAAGTTGCGGACCGTATTGCAGGTCCAAAACAACGTGGTCCTAGGTATGGTCCTTCCCGGGCCTCGTGGATCTTATCGATCCGCGAACGTGCGTCGTACGGCTCCGGGTTCTTCTTCTTATTGTCAACAGGGGACGGGCTGCGTGAATGATGCGGGCCTCTTCCTCCATGGTGACTGCTTGGCGGCGACGGAGGCGGAGGTGGCGGTGGGTTAGCCTTCTTGCTGTTACCCTCCTGCGACGCCTCACGCCTATCGCGGTTGCTTGTCGGACGCGGAGGATCGTGGTGTGACCTTCTCTTGTGTCCTTGGTGACGCTCTTCATCATGACGGGTATGTGCCACGTTGTCACAGATGATGATGCCGCACTGCTTTGGTGGGGGCATATCCGTACTATGGTGAGCCTTGTAATCTTCGTGACGTCGGGGGGATCAGGGCGGTGGCGACGGGCGACGAGGTCGGGGGGATCGGGGCGGTGGGCGCCAACTATCGTGGTATTGCCGACGAGTATGCCATGGAGGGGTCCTGACAGTGCGTGTTTAGAGACGTGGGGTAAGGCGGACGGTTGACGGGTACGAGGTAACACAGCTTACCCAGGTTCAGATCCCACGACGGTGGCGGAATCCTACTCCTGCTATAAATCACTATAATGGCAATACGCCGAGTTACAGAGATAGGTTCTCTGTGCGAGGTGTGTGTAAAACGATGCCCTAAAGGCTCCCATAGGTCTGACTTATATAGTCGTCAGATCCTAGGGTTACAGGTAAAAGTCCTAGCCAGACAGGTTACAGAGTCCTACACCGTCTATCACTAGTCTTGTGTATCTTGTACTCCAAGGCTCCGGGTACGCTGGTGACTCCACCGTAGCCTTCCTTTATCCGGCATGGGCATCCCTTCTGGATCCACCTAACTGGGACGCCCAGCAGGCCACAGGCCATGCTACCGACTATGGGCCACCCCGGTTAGTCTACTAAGAGACATGCTATGGGCATCCCTTCTGGATCCACCGAACAGAGGTGGTGCGGGGTTAAAAGTTGGTGGATTTCGTGCAGAGGGGGCAAAAGAATTGAACGGAATCGCAAATTTGGGGGGATTTGCGACAGCATCGAAACTGTGTTCGGTTCAATCTCTAGCTCGAGGAGGAACATGACGTGTGGGACCCACCTGTCGGTGGCTGAGCGGAAGGAAAAAAACAGGGGAGAGAGGGTGCTCTGCTTGGGCTGCTGGTCCAGCGTGGGCCATAGTTGGGCCGTCGCTACGGTTCCTACTGCTGCGTGCGCGAGAGAAGAGGTATGCGGGCCAGCTGGGCTGGTCCAGGTAGAGTAGGTTTAGTTTTGGTTTTTTTTCATTCTTCTTTTTATTCTTTTTCTATTTTGTATTTCTCTTGTAGTTTTTGATTTATAGCTCCAAATGGAGTGATTCCAATTTCTAAATTTTTGTAAAATTAAAACACACTCAATAATCTTTATAGAGAACAGTTTTGAATAGTGACAAAGTTTCAAATATGCCATTTGCATATAATGCTTTATATGGCAATATTTGAAAAGAGGTTTTTTTATTCATGATTTTTCATGAGGTGATATGATGAATGAAATGCATTGTTTTGAAATTCAAAATTCTAAAATCCTAGGATGTTACAAGCACCCACATAATCATATGTGTACTACCCGTGCAAAGCATCTATGCATAGATCCAGATTTTATACCACTGTAGGGTTCGTATCATAGAAAACAAAAAAATTCCTACGATGGGAACAACTAAGTACCAAGATCTATCGACTAAATACAAGAAACGGGTGGATATACATCCATAGAATACATACCCTCGAAGACCTAAAAGCGTTAACAAGGTTATACTCGTGGATGATGTAGTCGAACGCTTGCCGATCTCAAGATCGAGAAGAAGTCCATCAGGTCAAACAGGTCCAGCACCATCAAGTCCAGCACCACAAAGCAGTGGTGCATCCGTGATCGCACACACGTTCGGGTACCCCGACAATCTCTGCGCCCTCGCTCCAGTGAAACAGCGGAAGCAACAAATCCTTCCAGAAAAAGCTACCGGGAACATATATCTCGCTGATCCAAGACCATGGGAAATTCTAAAGGGGGAGAGAGATCCTTCGCTAGGAGGTGTGATGTGAGAGGATGAGAGGGGGGCCTTTTACAGGGAGAGGGGAGAGAACCCAAGGGGCATGGTGCCACAGCCATGGTGGATTCCCCCACCTCTTCCACATTCATGTGGGTGGATCTCCCACTCAAAATGAAAAGCCTCCACTCACATAAGCATGCCTCCACTAAAAAATCCACTCACATGCATTAAATTTCCACCAAATTTACTGCAAGCTCTCATTTAAATAAAACTCTTTTATTTATTTAGTCAGAATTTTGTTAATTACTTTAATTAACAAACATTCACATAAAACACCTTGCTAGTATTCAATTTCACATGCAGAACTAATTTCAGCAATTTCAACCGAAAGAATTCCGGTGTCTAGTGAAATAAATTCATGCGCTTTCTTTTTCTTTCTCTAGCATCTTATTTGCTCCAAATGGTGTCGGTATCCCTTAAGTGTTTCACCCTACATTTTGCGAATAATATAGACATGATCGAGACCCCTCTCCTATCAATAATCAGCAGCGGGACCTAGAGATCCGTACTGACTCCCACACATTCAACAATTACTTCTGTGATCGTGTGAACCTTATACGCATGTAACTCAATCTATTTGTCTCGCGGTATATTACATGTCTGAGATTCGATCATCGGTATCTCCATACCTAGTTTGATCTTGTTACCTACATGTACTATTTTCTCGTTCCTGTGATATAACATTCTAGTGATCAAATCACTTGCTTGCAAACTAACTAATGTGATATCACCGAGAGGGCCCAGAGTATATCTATCCATCATCGGGATGGACAGATTCCACTCTTGATCCATGAGCCTCAACATAACACCTTCGTAGCACTGGACCCATCTTTATAGTCACCCTGTTATGGTGTGACGTTTGATGTTATAAAGATACTCTTCCAGTGTTAGTGATTGACATGATCTCATGGTCTAAGGACTAAGATTACTTCGTATGATGTTATAGCAATATAAACACAATGACCTTGATCGTAATGCTATACTTCGGATGAATGTTCATCACATCATTCCAAAAATGTTGTGACCTCATTATTAACAACATCCAATGTCCATGATCAGGAAACCTTTGATCATCTTGTTAATCAACGAGCTAGTTTATAAGAGAGGCATTACTAGGAAATTTCTTTTTTGTTTATTAAACACACATGTATTAACATTTCCGTATTAATACAATTATAGCATAAAAAAACATTTATCATAAACAATGAGTAAGATAATAACCACTTTATTATTGCCTCTCGGGCATATTCTCTTCACTCCCTTCATTGGAGGAGTTTGTCACCTATTCGACTAGGCGTCCACCCGAACTTTCCTACTTAGACCGCCAAGTTGACTCCTATGCCAAACCCCTAACGCACTCGGGGACTAAATATGGGGATATACCAATCAGGGTATCCATAGAGGGAGGAATCGACTTGCCCAAGACAATGTCGACTGGGCCAGCACAAACAGCGACTGGAAAGGAGGATTCACGGAAGACAGGCGACTGGACGCGAAGGCCCAAGAATTTAGTTAGGCCCAGTCGGATTAGGTAAAATTCCCGAAACCTTTAATGATTCGATTGAGATCTTGTAAAAATCTAGCAAGGCACACATATATAAGCCTCCCAAGGGTTCCCTTTTCATTCACGTGCTATAAGCTACCCCATCCAAGCAGCTCGCCGCCTAGACGCCGAGTGCGCTCCCCCTATAATCTCATTTACCATCAATACAAACAAGAAGTAAGTAGGTATTTACTCTATGGGGGACGAACCTTGGTAAACCCTGTGTCTTTCCCAATATCGATCCACATATGGCAACTCCCTCTTTCCCTTCTTCGACCCAATCAATACCCCTGGTAGCAATTGCCGTGGCCATTCCCATGACAGATACGAGGTACTGGTAGCTACTACTAGGAGTATACTATGTTTTCTCTCTCCTTCGTTGTCTCTCACCATCCATCCTCCCCCTCCCATCCTATGCAGCGCCACATGCGCACCGGCCGGCTGATCTCTCCCTCGTCCCACAGTATGGCGCCACGCACTTGTGTCTAGCTACAGTCATGCTTTGTTTGTGTCTCTGGCGTTTTTTTAGAAGAGTCTCTGGCATGTTGGTCAGCTGCGTTGGTGTGCATAAGAAGAGGACATTGTAGATTTCACCATGTCCTGCTCCATTTGTTGCACTAACCACCACTTGGACAGTTTTCTTGCAGTTTTCACCAGTTGTTGATCTAATCCATTGCAATTTCCACCACTTGGTCACATAATTACCTATTTAGCTCTACTAATGACATAACAGACAGTTGGGCTTGCCTTGTCAGTAATCCCATTAATTTACAAATTTATAAAAAGTTACATATTCATAAAAGGTCAATAATTCATCCAATATTTATCTTATCGATTTAACAAAATTAGGTCAGACAAGTAAGTGCGCTATATTGCTCTTGAATTAAAGGTATTTTTGGAGGTAGATGGATGCATCTTCTACTAGTAAACAATGTCCTCGGTGTGACTTTCCAACTACCATGAAAGAACATTCAATTCTCAATTTTTTGAGTGATGACGAGATTTTTCTTTTCCGTAAAGAAAGTCCGAAGAATATGTATCTCAATGCCACAAGCCAAGTTTTAAGATATATATAGTGGACCAACATGATGTACTAACGATAACCATGTTTTATGAGTTTTCAAACTTCCTAGATAACTCCGCCAACTTGAATAACTTTATGTCAGTTTATCGAAATTAGGTCAAATTTGAACTGCAAGTAAATTATAGGTTGCTTTGAAAGTTTTATGAAAAAACTTTTGGAGGTACCCATAGGGTGTCAATTAATATATCATAAACCAACAAAAGTTTTGATGATAGGTTCAAATTCTTGCTAACATTTCGCATCTTCACAGTTTTATGAAATTAGGTCAAACTTGAGATACAAGTAAGCGCAATAGAGTGCTCTTGAATTAAATGTAATTTCAGAGGTAGATAGGTTCATCTTCTTTTAAAAAACAATGCCTTCAGTGTGGGTGTCCAACTATATCTATAAAGAACATTCTCAATTTTACAAGTGATGACGAGATTACTCTTTTCCATAAACAAAAGTCCGAAAAATATTGGATCTCAATGCCACAAGACAAGTTTTCAGACATATATAGTGGACCAACATGTTGTACTTACAGTTCCCATGTTTTATGACTTTTTCAAATTTTCTTGCTAACTCTGCCCACTTGAATGAATTTATGTCGATTTATGGAAATTAGGTGAAATTTGAAACTACAAGTAAATTGTAGGTTGCTTTGGAAGTTTATGAAAAAGCTTTTGGAGGTACCCATCGGGAGTATTAATATATTAGAAATCACCGAGAATTCTTATGAGAGGTTCAACTTCTTGCTAAGATTTTGCATCCTGACAATTCAACAAAATTAGGTCAAACTTGAGATACAAGTCAGCGCGATAGATTTCTCTTCATCTAAATCTTTTCGGAGGTATATGGGTGCATCTTCTTGTAGTAAACAATGTTGTTAGTGTGAGTTTCAGTTATTAGGAAATCACATCCTCAATGTTCCGAGTGATGACGAGATTGTTCTTTCCCCATAAAGAAAGTCTGAAGAATATGGATATGAATGCCATAATCCAAATTTTCATACATATATAGTGGACCAACATGCTGTACTTGAGATTCCCATGTTTTATGAGTTTTCAAACTTCCTTGCTAACTATGCCCACTTGAATGAATTTACGTTGATTTATCGAAATTAAGTCAAATTTGAAAATAGAAGTAATTTGTAGGTTGCTTTGAAAGTTTACGAAAAAGAATTTGGAGGTACCCATTGGGGGTAACAATTAATATATCAAACCATCGAGAGTTTTGAAGATTGGTTCAACTTCTTGCTAAGATTTTCCATCTTGAAAATTTAACAAAATTAGGTCAAACTTGAGCTACAAGTAAGCTCGATAGATTACTCTTGAAATTAAATGTCTTTTCAGAGGAAGATGGGTGCATCTTCTTGTAGTAAAAAATGCCGTCAGTGTGAGTTTCCAACTATCAGGAAAGAACATTTTCAAATTTCCGAGTGATGACAAGATTGTTATTTCCCGTAAAGAAAGTCCAAAGAATATGGATCTGAATGCTATAATCCAAGTTTTCAGACATATATAGTGGACCACCATGTTGAACTTATGATTTCCCATGTTTTATGAGTTCTCGAACTTCCTAGCTAGCTCTGCCCACACTAATGACTTTATGCCGATTTATTGAAATTATGTCAAATTTTAACTACCACAATTAAATCGTAGGCTGCTTTGAAAGTTTTATGAAAAAGCTTTTGGAGATACCCATTAGGCGGTCAATTAATATATTAGAAACCACCAAGAGTTTTGACGATTGTTTAACTTCTTGCTAAGATTTTCCATCTTGACAATTTTGAACAACTTTTGAAAATGATCACTTGAAATAAAGAAAAATAAAAAAATATGTTAAAAGATTTACGCATGATACAAGTCAGCGCGATAGATTTCTCTTGAACTAAATCTTTTTGGAGGTATATGCGTGAATCTTCTTGTAGTAAAAAATGTCGTTAGTGTGAGTTTTCAATTATCAGTAAAGAGAATTCTCAATGTTCCGAGTGATGATGAGATTGTTCTTTCCCCATAAATAAAGTCTAAAGAATATGGATATGAATTCCACAATCCATGTTTTCATACATATATAGTGTACCAACATGTTGTACTTGCGATTCCCATGTTTTATGAGTTCTCCAATTTCCTTGCTAACTCTGCCCACTTGAATGAATTTATGTCGATTTATCGAAATTAGGTAAAATTTGAAAATAGAAGTAAATTGTAGTTTTCTTTGAAAGTTGACGAAAAAGAATTTGGAGGTACCCATCGGGGGGTCACATTTAATATATCAAACCATCGAGAGTTTTGAAGATCGGTTCAACTTCTTGCTAAGAATTTTCTCTTGACAATTTAACAAAACTAGGTAAAACTTGAGCTACAAGTAAGCTCGATAGATTGCTCTTGAAATTAAATGTATTTTTAGAGGAAGATGGGTGCATCTTCTTATAGTAAAAAATGCCGTCAGTGTGAGTTTCCAACTATCAGGAAAGAACATTTTCAAATTTCCGAGTGATGAAAATATTGTTCTTTCCCGTAAAGAAAGTCAAAAGAATATGGATGTGAATGCCACAATCCAAGTTTTCAAACATATATAGTGGACCAACATGTTGTACTTATGATTTCCCACGTTTTATGAGTTCTCAAACTTCCTAGCTAACTCCGCCCACTCTAATGACTTTATGCCGATTTATCGAAATTATGTCAAATTTGAACTACCACAAGTAAATCGTAGGATGCTTTGAAAGTTTTATGAAAAAGATTTTGGAGGTACCCATTAGGCGTTCAATTAATATATTGGAAACCACCAAGAGTTTTGACGATTGTTTGACTTCTTGCTAAGATTTCCCAACTTGACAATTATGAACCCCTTTTGAATACAATCACTTGAAATAAAGAAAAATAAAAAATAAGTTAAAAGATTTACGCATGATACAAGTTAGCGCGATAGATTTCTCTTGAACTAAATCTTTTTGGAGGTATATGGGTGCATCTTCTTGTAGTAAACAATGTCGTTAGTGTGAGTTTTCAATTATCAGGAAATAGAATTCTTAATGTTCCGAGTGATGATGAGATTGTTCTTTCCCCATAAAGAAAGTCTGAAGAATATGGATATGAATTCCACAATCCAAGTTTTCATACATATATAGTGGACCAACATGTTGTACTTGCGATTCCCATGTTTTATGAGTTTTCAAACTTCCTTGATAACTCTGCCCACTTGAATGAATTTATGTCAATTTATCGAAATTAGGTCAAATTTGAAAATAGAAGTAAATTGTAGGTTGCTTTGCAAGTTTACAAAAAAGAATTTGGAGGTACCCATCAGGGGTCACATTTAATATATCAAACCATCGAGATTTTTGAAGATAGGCTCAACTTCTTGCTAAGATTTTGCATCTTGACAATTTAACAAAATGAGGTCAAACATGAGCTACAAGTAAGCTTGATAGATTGCTCTTGAAATTAAATGTCTTTTCGGAGGAAGATGGGTGCATATTCTTGTAGTAACAAATACCGTCAGTGTGAGTTTCCAACTATCAGGAAAGAACATTCTCAAATTTCTGAGTGATGACAAGATTGTTCTTTCCTATAAAGAAAGTCCAAAGAATATGGATTTGAAAGCCACAAGCCAAGTTTTTAAACATATATAGTGGACCAACATGTTGTACTTATGATTTCCCATGTTTTATGAGTTCTCGAACTTCCTAGCTAGCTCCGCCCACTCTAATGACTTTATGCCGATTTATCGAAATTATGTCAAATTTGAACTACCATAAGTAAATTGTAGGATGCTTTGAAAGTTTTATGAAAAAGCTTTTGGAGGTACCCATCAGGCGGTCAATTAATATATTAGAAAACACCGAGAGTTTTGATGACTATTTGACTTCTTGCTAAGATTTTTCATCATTTTGAACCCGTTTTGAAAACGATCACTTGAAATAAAGAAAAATAAAAAAATAAGTTAAAATATTTAGGCATGACGTCCTATCATACCGCGAGCGCTACATGCCATGAAAAACAGTAACCATGGGATTTGATGAGTTATGGAAAAAACAGCTTCGTGATATTGTCCTACCATGTATGTATATTATTGGGTTTCAACCCGAACGATCAAGGTCATTAAGGCCATATCTATCGACATCATAGTTTACGACCTGGTGGAGTTACCATAGTAGATGGGGCATCTTGGGGTAGTAAGCATTGTTGACCATGGGAGTTTTCAGACATATAGTGGATCATGCTTCCTATCTAACTACATCAGTTAAATGAATTTGGCAAAAAAAATTGAGTCTAGCGCAGTGAGTGTCTAAGGGAATCCATAATATAGGACCCACCTGACTTATGTAAATTACCACAATGTATAAGGTCAACATTTTCCACAAGGTAGGACCCAAATAGCTTATCATATTTCTCCATGCAAGAGAGAGGAGAGAGGGGAAATGATTTTTCTATTCTCTATGGGCAACCCACAAGCTTGAGGCAACTTTATTTTTTCCACAATGTATAAGGTGAACCTTAGCGGATGATACATAGGACTTAAGGTGTTTTTTTAACACATAACGAATACCCTAAGGAAAAAAGAAAATAATGGGCCCACTTGGCAGTGTATGACCAAGCTATAAAACTTGTATGAAAAAGTTAACATCTTCATTTTAGTAGGTCCCACAAATCATATCGTATAGACACTGTCTAAATGGTGGAGCTTACTTGTAGTATTTCTTTCCTTAGAAATATGCTCACCTCTGTCCACGTGTTGTACATGCATAGAGAATAAAACGTATGAAGGCGAAGAGGACAGAAGCAAAGAGAGAAGAGGAATTGAAGGTGGTTGGATGTCCGAGCAAATTTATGATGGGTTACTAAAACGAGGTACTCCTTCCACCTTATAGTGTACACTCTACTAGTAGTAAATTTTGAGACCTATGCAGGGAAAACAAATAGTATGTTTTATCTCTCCTTTGTTGCCTCTCATCTCTCTTCCCCTCTCCCCTCGCGCACTGGCCCGACTGACCTCTCCCTCCTCTTCAACGTGGCGCTGTGCACGTGTGCCTTGGTATGTCCGCTTTGTGTATCTCGTGTGTTCAGCAGCCGTGTTGGTGAGGAGTAGGAGGAGTACATAGGAAGCAAACCACTTTGGTCCTTGGGAGCCAAAAATCAAACTTTTCCGATTTTGAAATTTTCACTTGCTTCCCAAATATCGGGAGGAAAGGTTATTCAAAAGATCGACCATTGGCAGTACTTATCATCTTATATTTATCTTGTCTTATCTCTTACAATACCATACCGCTATATAGTATACGAATAACTTTAAACATTTATCATTGGATCAAGACTAGCAAATCCAAACATTGCTAATTGCTAGATCTTCTTTTCCATTCTTAGCATCTAGAAGATTATACCGATAGTCTTTAGAACAATGAACGCTTGTATGCGTAAACCTCAAAACATACTTCATTGCTTAGTTTCAGGGACCTTGTGCTAAATGCATGGACTTGTATGTAATTTTAATTTTTTTACGAGGTCCTTGATGTAACTTGTACTTCCATCGACCGTGTTAACTGAAGCACCTCGCTCCTACGGGACCTACCACAATTAGAAGAAAATGCAACCACCCCAATTATCACACAGTGTGTACCATGGTTTATTATAGTTCCATTTTTCAAGATTCCTAGCTAACTTCACAAACTTCACTGACTTCTTACCGATTTAATGAAATTAGGTCAAACTTTGAGCTACAAGTAAGTGCGGTATATTGCTCTTGAATTAAATGTATTTTCTGAGGTAGATGGGTGCATCTTCTTGCAGCAAACAATGTCATTGGTGTGAGTTTCCAACTATCTGGAAAAGAACAGCATTTCCCGAGTGATGATGAGATTTTTTTTCCTTAAAAAAAGTCAAAAGAATATGGATCTGAATGCCACAAGTCAAGATTCTAGACATATTAAGTGGACCAACATGTAGTACTTAGTTAAGATTTACATGTTTTATGAGTTTTCAAACTCCCTATCTAACTCCGTCCACTTGAAAGACTTTATGCCGATTTATCGAAATTAGTCCTAATTTGAACTACGAGTAAATTGTAGGTTGCTTTGGAAGTTTTACGAAAAAGCTTTTGGAGGTACCCATCAATGGTTCAATTAATATATCATAAACCACTAAGAGTTTTGACAAAGGTTTAACTTCTTGCTAAGATTTTGCATCTTGACATTTTAACGAAATTAGGTCAAACTTGAGCTACAAGGAAGCGCAATAGATTTCTCTTGAATTAAATGCCTTTTTAGAGGTAGATGGGTGCATCTTCTCGTAGCAAACAATGTCATTGGCGTAAGTTTGCAACTATAAGGAAAGAACATTCTCAAATTTTTCTAGTGATGACGAGATTGTTCATTCCCGTAAAGAAATTACGAAGAATATGGATATGAATGCCACAATCCAAGCTTCTAGACATATATAGTGGACCAACATGTTTACTTACAATTTTGCATTTTTTATGAGTTTGCAAACGTCCTATCTAACTATGGCCACTTGAATGGCTTTATGTCTATTTACCAAAATTAGGTCAAAAAATTTAAATATAAGTAAATTATTGGTTTCTTTGAAAGTTCACGAAAAATATTTTAGAGGTACCCATCAGGGGGTCATAATTAATATATCATAAACCACCAAGATTTTAGACGACAGGTCCAACTTATTTCTAAGATTTTGCATCGTGGCAATTTAATGAAATTAGGTAAAACTTGAGCTACATATGTACACGCGATAGATTTCTCTTGAATTAAATGTATTTTTAGAGATAAATGGGTGCATATTCTTGTAGTAAACAATGTCTTAGATGTGAGTTTCGAAGTATCAAGAAAGAACATTTAATTCTTAAATTTCCGACTGATGACGAGATCATTCTTTTTGTAAACAAAAGTCCAAACAATATTGGATATGAATGCCACAAACCAAGTTACAGACATATATAGTGGACCGACATGCTATACTTATGATTCCCATGTTTTATGAGTTTTCAAACTTTCTTCTTGTACTTTGTATCATGTAGAAGTCGATGTTTATTAGATATACCTAATACTTGAAATTTTTGGTAACATGGTCTAGGGAAACATCTGAGAATATTCTAGAATGATGGGGAAGTGTGTTTTTAAGTTTGTACATAGCGTTCGTTGTGCTAAGGACTATCAATAGTATCTTCCAGATGCTAGCTAGAATCCAAAAGAAAATCCAACGACTAGCAATGTTCGGATTCGTGAGTCTTGATCCAGCACTCAATATTCAAAGTTATTCGTACACAATATAGTGTACAATATGATATGATGCATGATACTGTTGGGCCACGTAGAGATAAAACAAAACTTTTTCCTCTAACGTGGTGATCCCAAGATTTTGTTGAGGTAAAAGGCCTCGAGGTTTACCACTAGACGCGTAGTTGCGGATTACTGATGTAGCGCATTAGTTGATGCAGTGCAGTCCTTGCGATCTTTATCCAATCAACGATCATCCAAGCGATGATGGTACAACGCCTCTGCTGGTGTCCACATGTACAAGGAGGAGCGCCGATGGTGAAATTCTAGGTTCATTACGACGGTAGGACTGATGTGGAGCAAGGGTTTCCAACTCATGGAATGACCTAACCGATCAACGATTAACCCTTCTGGGTTACTGTGCTCCACTATATATAGGGAGTGAATGTGGGATCCACTCTCTTCGCCCATTCACTAAAGCCCATATAATACCAGTCACCGTGAGTTCGACACACTGATTCAGTCCAAATCTGGCTTGGGTCCAACACAACCAGATTTCCTATTCAGATCGAATCCGAACTTGTTCCCGCTCTTAAGTGTGTGACCTCGCAGGCTCATGGCTACTTGGACACGATTAGAGTCCGACTCTCAATCGATCAGTCGTTAGCGGCTCCTAGCAATGTGTGCTTACTTGTTTTCTTGTGCTCAAGCAAATGTTTATGTATTAGTTGTCTACCCCTCATCATAACACTAGTTTACAAAAACAATTTTACAAAAGAGATGTCTTGGCTGATCCTTCATATTCTCAAATGTTCTGGCATTTCAAAAATCTAAGCCAAGATGACTTTAACACAACTAAATACTTTACTATATTCTATTTCCAAAACTATGGAGACATATATATACTCTCCTTATGTTTTCAAGACAGAACCTTCAACTACCCGTATATCTAGGTTTTCCAAAAAACTTTAATAAAAACCTTTCATTCCAATCTTGGTAGTAATACCAAGATGATACTTATCTTACTTAAAGCAAAACCCCTTTCAACCTACCCATCCTTAACTCAAGCTAGGCTTGATGGTAACCCTAGTACTAGATGGATAAGTAATATGATGAATTGCCTTGATATGCTGGTTGATGAATTGCCTTGATCTGCTGGTTGATGAATTGCCTTGATCTGCTGGTTGATGAATTGCCTTCATCTGTTGTCTAATGAATTGCCTTGATCTGCTGATTGCCTTGTTTGCTTAGGAACTATAGTGAGCTAATCTAGTAGCACATCCCTTATGACCCAATATAGGCTTGTGACCATCAATATCAAAGCAAGCATCCAAGTCTGGATCCATCCTAAGCCACTCAACTGATCATCTCATCTCCTGCTTACCTCAATCCAAGGATAACCCTTCTGGATGGTTTCAAACTCAGTGAAGACCCAATCTATGCAGGGATAACATCTACCTATCCCTCACATCAACCTCTTCCATATTATCATGAGCTTGGAACTTAGCATCCTCTCAAATCATCCACACTTGCACTCTGGTCAAAATCTCCAAAACTGCCAAAATGGCTGTCTGGATTTCTTATCTAGATTCAATCTTTGGAGCTCTACCTTTTCCAACCTATGTGCATTATTGGGAATGCACCTGAACCATCTTGTAGTACCTCTTTAGTACTATCAAGGCCCACTCTTTCCCTTGTCTAAGCCTTTCTATCTCCCACTCATCCATGATGGTTTTGTAGTCAAGATAATAATCTTCTCTGCAAATCTTATCATCTTGCCAACTTTGGCAGAAGCTCACATCTATATGATACCTCCCCTTGGCCAACTCCTTGATTGGTTATGATCTACTAATCATAGCCTATCAATTCCCACTTAACTTGTTTCCATTGGATCCTTGTGCTTCTTAAACCCACATGGTTTAGAAGGCTACCGGATGTATATGTTATGGCAGCCTTATTTCCAACAAAGTTGGCCATCTCCTCTACATCACCACAAATCCAACCAACCCCAAATCTTGCGTCCATGATCATAGACATGACATGGTCTATCCATCCATATACCCCTTGTACCTAGGTGAGCTCTGAGCTAACCAACCTAACCCTGTTTAGAAGGCATCAAGTTAACCAAACCCTATATCCTTCCATTATCTAGTTTCCCCCCTTTACACCACTTTTCTCCAAAACCAAGGTTGACCTTGATGCCTACATCAAGTCCACATCATCCACCCTGGATATAAGCATCCCCAAATAATTCCCACAATTATTTTGATTATTAAACTATTTTATTCCCTTTACTAACCAATTTCTCAAATTCCTTGTTTATAAAGGAAAGTTTGTTTTTTTACAAATAACTTTTCCAACTAAATGCATAATTGAGTTCTCCTTATCATATCCCATCTTCCCAACTCAAAAATAAATATTTTTTAGATTCTTTATTATTTCTTTTCACCCTTTTTTTCTAAATGGCAGAAACAAGAATTAATTCTCCAAAAAAACTTTTCCACCTCAATAAATCTCAATAAAATTCCCCAGTGTGTGTTATGGTATTTAGGATCATAAAACATCAAAAACAAAGCCTGTCCAATGTAAAAATATCATCTTAGCTTCCATAATCTATTTCTGCAATTTTGAAGAAGTGCATTTAAATGGGATTATGATCATTAGAAAGATCCCATTTAAATCATGGAAATATCATTTGACCCACTCTACCTACTAGTACCATTTCCACACTTTGACCAATGCAACTTTTGCAACTTCCTTCACAAGCCTCATAATGATCAGCATTTTTGCAAACTAAGCAAACTTGATTCAAACCAACTCCAAAAACCACAAAATCTTGTCAAGCACTACACCATAGCATCATCACCCCCCTCCTGGTCGTGAACACTATAGATGACCACTCTAGCACCCTTGTCCTTTATCCCTTGAAACTTGAGAGAGAGAGAGAAAATCTTGCCCATATATTTGCAATGAAAGGGTAGGAAGCACCCCACCCCTTTCATGTCCCCTAGCAAGACCAGAACTCCTCTCTCACCTCACCACCACCTCACTTTCCCAATGACTGGCCAGCATCCCCTTCCACATGCTCAACATGGACATAGTCCACCCAACACCCTTCCCCTTCGGTTCATAAGACCACAGGCCACCCCAGCTCACCCCTCTGCCCTCATTTGCCCCTTCTCCTCTCCACTGACCACCCCAGAGTTCCTCTCCCCCTCCCTTGCTCTGCCCTACTCGTGGGAACAAGGACAAGAAACTTCGGCCATTTTCTTCCCGCAGGCACCACTCTCTCCTCCCTCTACCTCTCCCTCTGCATGTCACCTAGCAATACTCCCCTCCCTATGACCTATCTACTCGTGTCCTTGTTTATGCTCAGGACCCTCTGCAGCATTGTCTAGGGCAAGCTCCGGTGAGCTCCATCTCAGACGTCCTCACGCGAGCACCTCCCCGATGACGAATCACCCTGTGCCGCCCATCCCCGGAATCGCCGTCGCCAACTATGTCAACCAGTCGCCTCCACGACCTCCCCCAGCCCTCGATGAGCTCCCTCGCATCTCCCTGACCTTGCTAGGGTTTCCCTCGCCGGCCAGCTAGCCCCGCGGAGACGACGCCGCGTGCCCGTCTGATCTATCCAGATCCGACAGCCAAGACCGCTCATACCCCTTCGCCAGGTGGGCTAGCTGCTGGGCCGCAACTAGCTATGCGTCGCCCACGTGCGTGCTGCCGCCGCTGGGCCGATTCCTCCTGGACGACCCACCCCTCTAGAAGATCTGGCCCGTTGATCCCAGCCCCTTTTTATTTTCTTTAAAATATCAGATCTAGGATTAGCACTTGGTTTAAATCCCAAACAAAATAGTAAAACCCCATATTTTGGCTAGATCTAAAATTCCACCCAAGCATACACCTTTTCTTTAACAGGCAGACCCAGTTCTGGACCAAAATGTTGTTTAAATTAAATATGATAAATCCTACACTAAGCTCTGTTCAGAACACAAAATAATTTCTCCAAAATGTTTGGTATATCCAAATTCCCTAAATCCATTTGGTGATGAAAGGTACTGACCCTCCCTTTCATGTCCCACTGTCCCCACCCTAGTTTGCTAGTAGCAAATATATTAAAAACAGGCCTTTTCTGACTTTATCAAATTCCCTAGGCCAAACCAAATGAGTATTGGACCTAATTCCAACTCTCAGAAGGCACAAACATCCATATCCTTCATAATCCAACAGCTCATAATTTTCTGAGTCTGTTGAATTTTAGTGAATTAAACCCTTCTATGCATGGCTTATTCACTAATAAATTCACCCCCGTAGCTCTTTAACTCCTAAATTGTTGATTCCAATTTCTACAGAAAGGTATTATAAGTACCTAACATGTGTCCTAGGAATAAACCAAAAATATTCTGTAAAATAAATCTGATGAAAAAGACAAATCTGGTCATGTACTGACTTTGGGAATTTATCAGGGTCATTCTGGTAATGGGTTTAAGGTGAATCCAACTCCTCTTCAATCGGTCCACTAAATACTACCTTTGCACCCAAGGAAATAATTTTTGGAACTCCAGAAAAGTTCTGGTTAATTATTTCCTAATTCTAGAGTTTTGTCCACTATGAAATCCATATTAAATTAAGGGAAATTGATAAAATAGTGAAAGCACTATTGTTGGCTTCATTTTATCAATGCCCATCTGATGGTATAATTTTTACACAATGGTATCATACATATCAAGCCCTTGGTCAATAATCCCTCCCTTAGGTAGTTCCTAGACTCTAAATCCAAAGGGATCTCCCTAATGCCTCCAAAGCTTCTACCAATCCAATCAAATCAAACCTCCAACATTCTACTTATCTATATCTTGTAGTTATCCTTTACTTGTTGTGTGGTTTGAAGCTTGTATGCCTTGTATTGATTGGTGTATTGTTTGTTTGCATGTATGCTCGATCACGGCGATAGTTGCGATTGTGTGACGCCGAGAAGAAGGGAGCATCAGGGTTATCTTTACTATTATTGTATTGGTATTCTGGTTATCCAACACCGTCAAGGGACCTCTCGCTAGTCACAGGCAAGCCACCATTCCTGAACTCCTGTATTTACCTACTCCCGTTTATCAGCTGTTTTATATCTCGTTTATAAATTGCATGATTAAAGGCATGTTTTGTATTCAAATAAACAGACGTGAGTAACTTGGCTCCTCAAAGTTATGAATGAGTGTCCCTTGGACACCTACCCGATTTACACCTACTTTTACCCCTTAGAACTAGGCCAAGTAGGATAGCACCTTCACTCTTGGAACCCATTGATTTTCAACGATAAAACTATTTTGGGTTATACCCTACTGTAAAGTTTTCAAAATAAAACCCTTGGAAAGAGGCATCCTTTCCAAGTGGAAGTTTTACTAAAAGAGGATATGAGGTGGATGAAGAGAAAGTTAAGTAAGAGAAAAGGAAGGGATGTTCTAAGCCAATGTCCGGAACAATTTATCTGTGCAACCACATTACCCCAGCCGTTGGGGCTTAGCTCGTCGTTTGTGATCTTTAGCCGGGGCTGGTATTACCCGCTAAAGGGGAGAAATCCCCTAAAATCCGGGCTACCTGTAGGGTAAGGCACTGGTCCAACAATTGGGTCTCTCGCGGACGGTATGCTTGTAGGTAGTACGGATGGAAGATTGTCACTATTTCTACCGATCAGACTTCGGTCTGGAGGTAGGGGTTAGTACGGATGGAAGGACCAGGGTCGTCGTACCCCATATTCGTACCAGAGAGATAAAACCAAAAGGAAAAGCCGCCATTGCTAGGGATGGACAAATGAAAAGCATTAGTTTGATTATCCGAGTCCCTGTCTACCGTGTGTAGCAGGCCGTGGTTTTATCCCGGTGGATGTATTGATTCTTGTGGGTAAAGTGCACAAACTCTGCAAAGTGAAATTGTCGTGGGAATGGTCACAGCAGATGCTGCAATCGGCAGCGAGTAGTAGAACAAGGGGCAAGGGCAGCCAACCATCTGCGGTGCGAGATGAGGGTTTTACCCAGGTTCGTCCCCCGGAGGGTAAAGACCTACTCCTGCTAGATTGTATTATGAAGGTGGTACAATGGGCGAGCTCGGCGGCTAGGCGGCGAGTCGCTTGGGGGTATGATGGAACGTATCTCTACACGCCCCGCAGGGAGGTTTATATAGGCTCACCTCCCCTAGGGTTTACATATCTCAACCGAATCAGTTAAGGCTTCGGTGCTTGTTTAACCTAATCCGACTAGGCCTATCTACTCGCCTGGGCCTTCAGCTTCCAGTCACTTGGATCCATGCCGGGCTTTGATCCAGTCGCCGTCTTGCAGGCCCACTCGCCAGTTCTTTGGGCCAGTCGGAAACGTCCTGCTGGGTATACCCCGGTAGGTACATCCCCATCAGTAGTCCCCGAGGCCATCGTCGATTGGGCGTAGGTGACTGCTGGCAGTCGGAGTATGCGGCTTCAGAGTAGGCATCCAGTCGAATCGTCGGTGGTCTCCTGTATATAGGAAAAACTTGTCATTCTATTCGCAGCTTTGGCGAGTCGAATCTGCGAATCGCTGTTCGCAGCGAGTAGGTTGGTGAGCCGAGTGGCTGAAGTTGGACCGTTAAGCGTGGTCAAACTAGCCGTTGCGGTAATCCAACGGTAACTTTTGGCGTAATCACCGCGTAGTAACGGCCTCCTGATTTGGCGGGTAACAACCGCTATATAAGGGGAATGGCAGGCGATCAGAGAGCTATCTTCTCGCCATTCTCTCCGACTGCACGCATTTTCTCCTCCCTTCGCTTCGCGATCCAGCAGACCCGAAATCCTCTGACCCCCCACAAAGTCCTCCGCCATGGCCCTATCCACCGAACCCTGGGGGAGGTCCAAATGTACGAGGGCGCAACTGGCGTCCTTCGAGGAGGCCGGGATCCTGCGCGCCGGCTGCTGGCGCATCCCCGCGGACAGAGAGGTGACCCTGAGCCCGCGCGAGGGGGAATTCATCTGCTTCACCAGTCACCTGGAGCGGGGATTGGGATTCCCCACGTCCTTGTTCTTCCGGCGGTTCTGCGCCTACTACGGGATCCAGCCGTCGGATCTGGGTCCCCATAGCATCGAGCAGCTCGCCATCTTTGTGGCGTTCTGCGAGTGCTACTTGGGCTGCCGGCCCTACTTCCCTCTTTGGCAAGATCTGTTCCATTGACGGATCAGCCGCGAGGAGGCGGGCGGCCCAATGCTCGCCACGGGTGGCCTAACCTTCCAGCTGAAGTCGAAGGCCTCATTCTTCGACCTGATGCTGGCCGCCAAGGTAGCGAGCGACTGGAAGAAGTCGTGGTTCTACGTTGCCGAGGCAACTCCAGAAGGCGAGACGGCGATTCCTCGGTACTCCGCCGACCGGTCCGAGCCGCGCCGCCTTCAAATCGGCAAGCTTCCCAGCGACCAGCGGATGGTCGTTGATGAGATGCTTCAGACCATCCGCGGTCTGAAGAAGAAGGGCCTCCAGACGATAAACCTGTACAACTGCTAGCTCGGGCGGCGACTCGTCCCGCTGGCCCGGCGCGAGCACTACATGTACCAGTACACCGGCCGGTACGACCCGACAAAGGCTAGCCTGGCCGAGTGGAGGCTCGACGACTACACCGTGGCCCTGAAGAAAATCACCCAAGCGTGTACTTGGACGCTCAAGCTGGGGTCGCCCCCTATACCGCGAAGCGCTCAGCCCCAACGGTAATCACTTCGTATCATTCGCAGTCGCAGTCCTTTTCCAGTCGCGGTCATACTAACTTCAATTTGCCTTTGTTGTAATTGTTCCAAGTGGTGGAGGGGTGGCTCCCGCCTTCGGATGACGAGAATTCGAGCTCGTCCGTCCAAGACACGGGCGAGTCGCCCGCCAGGAGCGACGAAAGTGACAGCGACGACGGGTCCGAGGAAGAAGCTGCCCCGCTGGCTCGCAAGACCCACGGGCAACGTCAGCGCGAGCTCGAGGCGAGCAAGAGCCTCGAGCGCCATGATGATGAAGAAGAACTTCCGGAGACGACCTCACGCCGCCAGGCTACTCCGTCAAAGAAGAAGAGGAAGGAGAAGGAGGCGAAGGCCCCTCCAAGAAGGAAGACGAAGCCGATGAGGCCGGCCTCGCCGCCACACTCGGCAAGCAGTTCTGACGCCCCCAGCCCTATCAAGGACGAGGCGCCACCGGCGGCAGCCGCGCTGGACACGGCCACCGTTGAGGTGCCACTGGCTTCGATGCCCCCGCCATTCGCCCCAGTCTCGGGGCTGGGGGATGCTCCTGCCGTAGCGGCTTCGCCTCGCAGGGAAGCTCCTGTCGAAGAGGTTACAGAGGCTCCGGTTGCAGCCTCGACGACGAAGAAGCCGTCCGTGTCTTGGGCACGCGACGTCCTGGACATGGGGCTCAGCCGCCGACTGGGCCCGGAACTGGAGAAGCCAGCCGGCCTCCGTACGGGGCTGCGCTTCATTCCGGTCGCCAAGTGAGTACACTCGCCTTCCTTCGTCTTTCAAAATCGCTTGAATTATCTTGCTTATACGACTGATGTACAGGACCGGAGTGAAGAGGATGGGCCACCCAACCGTGGCTAAGGTGCCACCCGTCGTCAGCGAGGAAGATCCTTCCCGCAAGAGGAAGGCGGACGAAGACGTCGCCCCTGCGGATGGCGGCAAGAAGGCCAAGGATGACACCGTTGTCACAATTTCTGACGACACGGTGGCCGCGCCGGCTGGACCTGCAACGGAGGCGGCCGCGTCCACGAAGGAGGGCGCTCCCTTGCCTGGAACGGCCGAGCTGACCTCCTTTGGGGCGGGTGCCTCTATCGCCACCTTCCCGTGCTTCATGACCAAGGCGGCCGCGGCGAGTGGAACTTCGCCCTCAAGCCACGCTCCTGGGATCGCCGATGCTGAAGTCGACCAACGTCGTGGGCACACGCCGGCTCTCCTCACGTCCGTGGACGCGATACAACTCCACGGCATGCTTGGCGCTGCCATCCAGGTACATCCAGTCCCCGAGGATCAGGTCGGTGCTTTGCAGCGGCCTGATTCTTTTAATGTCTTATCTTTATTTTTCGCATCCAGTCCCCGAGTGTGCACACGCTGAATTTCAGCGGGTGGGCACTTAGGACTTTCTTTGAATACCAGTCCCCGAGTGCGCACCCGCTGAATTTCAGCGGGTGGGCACCTTAGGAACTTCTTTGATTGCCAGTCCCCGAGTGCGCACTCGCTGAATTTCAGCGGGTGGGCATTTAGGAATTTCTTTGATTGCCAGTCCCCGAGTGCGCACTCGCTGAATTTCAGCGGGTGGGCACTTAGGAATTTCTTTGATTGCCAGTCCCCGAGTGCGCACTCGCTGAATTTCAGCGGGTGGGCACTTAGGAATTTCTTTGATTGCCAGTCCCCGAGTGCGCACTCGCTGAATTTCAGCGGGTGGGCACTTAAGAATTTCTTTGATTGCCAGTCCCCGAGTGCGCACTCGCTGAATTTCAGCGGGTGGGCACTTAAGAATTTCTTTGATTAACCTTTTTGGTGATGTGCAGGGTCTGCAACTTGAATCGGCTGACCGATTGGTGGCGAAGCAGCGCACGGAGAAGGAACTGGCCATCGTCCAGGAGGCGAACAAAGGGCTTCAGGTTGTTGCCGCGAAGGCAGAGGAAGCTCGCCAGGGGCTTGTCCCCGCTGGTGCATTGGCGGCGGCGCAATCGGCTTTGAATTCGGCTGAACAGCGGATTGCCGACCTCGAGCGCAAGTTGCGGGAAGCGAAGGAAGAAGCAAGCTCGGCTGATGGGCGAGCCAAGGCCGCCATTGCAGCCGCCGAAGAGGATCGGAAAGTGTCGGATGCCCTTGTTGCTGGGCTTCAGGACGACCATACATCGCTTCAGTGCTTCATCACGGATCTCGCCCGCCCGTTGATTGGTAAGTGCGTCTGCCTCTTTCAGTAGTTGTGCCATTTGTGGTGTCCGTCGTATTCATTATTGTCTTCTCGTTCGACGCGCGGCAGTGTGTAAGCATGCTTGTCGACTCGGCAACGTTGTCGGCGACGTGCATCCATGCCTATCTCCAAGAGATATCGCCCACGGAAGTTATTCCCAGCGACCTCGTTGAGGTGTGGAGGTATTTGGAGAAGGCACCCGCGGTCGTTGAGTTCATGACGTGGTCGGCGTTTCGGCGCGGAGCGGCGACGGCACTTAGTCTTGGACTTGCCCACTTTCCCGAGGACTTCGACATCGATGATGTGACGAGTGGCTACCCGTCGTCGACTGGCGTGGTAGAGCTTTCCGAGGTCCTCAAGTTGCAGGATCGCGCCGCCGCGTACTCGGAGCGTGTCTGGGCAATGGGCGACCTCCTTCCGTACCAGGAGACGGTCGTCGTGCCGAACGACCCCGAGCCGCCGCATCGTGATTTCAAGGTCGAGCAACCCTTCCGCGCGGCGATGGCGGGTGAACTGATGACGTATCCGTCGAACCCGTACACGCCGTTCATCCGCAATCGCCGGGATGTTGGCGAGTCGTCGTCTAAGCCTGCAGAATAGGATAGTTTGCCTTGTGGCGTTAGTAGCAAGTCTGCCATGCGGGCATATTTTGTAATATGAGAGAATGCAACATGCTATCGAATGAGACGTCGTGTCTATTTTCGTATTTGTCAAATGTTTGTGATTGTTGTTTGAACGAGTCCCCGAGCACGTCCGCCCTTTTGTGGGGTTTACCTTGTATGTGATGTGTTTGTTGTTTTTGTGTGTTTTATTATTGTGGTCGACTCGCCCGGACTCGAAGAGCCAGTCGCTAGGCGACTCCCTTGAACGCGCTGTACTTCGCCGTTTTCCCGTGCGCGAACGAGGTCAGGTGGCCGAGTCCCCGAGCGTGGTACTTGGCTGTTCCAGGCGCGACTCGAGGGTGAGTGAGGACTTGGCGCGTTAGTTTGTGCGCGTCACTCCTGCCTGGCCTGTGGGGTCAGTCGCGTCGCGAGTCCTGGGCATGCTCTCCTACTTGGCGTTTTCCCGGACCGCTCGAGGTGAACTGGTCTGCAGTCCCCGAGCGTGGTACTTAGCCGTTCGAGTCGCTATGTCGAGGATGCGGAGGACCATGGTCGCTGTAAGAAGCGTAGGCAGTAGTCTTGGTTCGTAGAACCAGTCGAGCTAGGTGACTCCAATGGGGCTCCGGGTAGGCGTTTTTCATGGACGATGCAAGACCTGAGGTGACTCAGTGCTCTTGCACCGCACTACTTAGCCGTGCCGATCGCTGTACCAAAGGTTGACTTCGGCGGTTAGCGTAATGCTGTTATTACGAGTGCGAGTGGAACAAGACATGGAGAGTAGGCGCAATTTGCGGTAACTGTTTCTTTTTATTTCATAGCGACTGGAGGATACATATGTGGGGTTCTAGGAGTAGAACTTCCGTAGGAGGTTTACATTCCATGGTCGCTTGACGTCGAGTTCGCCGTCCCCGCGGACGTCGATGAGGTAGTAGGCGTCGTTGCCGAGTACTCGCCCGATAGCGAATGGCCCTTCCCACAGAGGGGAAAGCTTGTGCATGCCCTTCTTGTCTTGGATGAGGCGTAACACCAGGTCGCCCTCTTGGAAGGTGCGAGTTTTCACCCGCCGGCTGTGGTAGCGGCGGAGTCCCTGTTGGTAGATAGCAGTGTGTGACCGAGCCAGGTCACGTGCCTCATCGAGTTGATCGACCCCATTTTGGCGGGCGAGCTCGTTTGCGGCCTCCGTGTAGTGGACGATCCGCGGCGAGTCGTGCTCGAGGTCGGTAGGCATGACTGCCTCGGCGCCGTAGACCATGAAGAAGGAGGTGAAACCTGTCGACCTGTTGACCGAGGTGCGGATCCCCCAGATTACAGAGGGCAACTCCTCGACCTAGCACCCGGCGGTGCGCTCGAGTGGTACTTGGAGTCGCGGCTTCAGGCCATGGAGGATGCTCTGGTTGGCTCGTTCCGCCTGGCCGTTGGATTCCGGGTGGGCGACTGACACGAGGTCGAGCCGAATGTGGTTCTCTTCGTAGAATTCGGCCATGGCTCCTTTGGCGAAGTTGGTGCCGTTGTCCGTGATGATGCTGTTTGGGAACCCGTAGCGATATATGATCTCGCGTAGGAATTTGGTGGCGGTCTTCCCATCGCATCTCCGAACTGGCTTGGCTTCCACCCACTTTGTGAATTTGTCGACCGCGACCAAGAGGTGGGTGTAGCCAGAGGGAGCCTTCTTGAAGGGGCCTACCATGTCCATACCCCACACAGCGAATGGCCAGGTGATGGGGATTGTTTTGAGCGCTGAGCTCGGCACGTGCGTCTGGTTGGCGTACTTCTGGCACCCGGCGCACCGCTGGACAATGTCGACGGCGTCGGCGTGTGCGGTGGGCCAGTAGAAGCCATGTCGCATAGCCTTGGTGACAAGAGAGCGGGCGCCAGCGTGGTGGCCGCAGTCACCGGAGTGGATGTCGTGGAGGATCTTGCGTCCTTCGGCGGGTTGGACGCAGCGTTGGAACACGCCGGTGACACTGCGCTTGTGGAGCTCGCCGTCGATGATGGCGTAGGACTTGCATCGACGGGCAATCATCCGAGCTTCCGTCTCGTCTGCCGGCAAGGTGCCAGCTTCCAGGTAGGCGATGTAGGGCTTGGTCCAGTCGTCTGGCTTGTTGACGAGTGCGACCAGGGCTGCCTCTGGTTGGAGCGGGACTCCGATGTCGATCTCCCTTGGGGGAGAGACTGATGGCTTGGTGATCGTGTCGAGGAAGACGCCTGCGGGTGGTGCGAGTCGAGCCGACCCGATGCGAGAGAGGGCGTCGGCCTCCTCGTTCTTCCGCCTGTCGATCCACTCGACGGAGTAGCCTGTGAAGTGTCCGCCCAAATTGTCCACTGCTTGGCGGTACGCCGCCATGGTGGGGGAGACGGCGTCGCAGGTGCCAGCGACTTGCCCTGCGACGAGGTCGGAGTCGCCGTAGCAGCGTAAGTGATTGACGTTCATCTCCTTGGCCGCTCGCATGTCGTGAAGTAAGGCCTCGTACTCGGCCATGTTGTTGGTGCAGGGTGTGAAGTCGAGGCAGAGGATGTAGCGGAGCTTGTCGCCCTTTGGTGAAGTTAGCACGATCCCTGCGCCTGCGCCGTCCGCGTTCTTGGAGCCGTCGAAGTGCAGGCTCCAGTAATGAAGGTATGGCAGCTTCTCTGGCTGCTGGGCTTCTTCCCAGTCGGCGATGAAGTCTGCTAGGGCCTGCGACTTGATCGCTTTTCGCGGCTCGTATTTGATGTTGTGGACGCCGATCTTGACGGCCCACTTGGCGACCCGCCCGGTCGCCTCACGGTTGCGGATGATGTCCTGTAGTGGTGCCGAGGAAACGACCGTGATCGGGTGCTCCTGGAAGTAGTGCGGCAGGCGCCACTGGGCTCTGAACACCGCGTATACCAGCTTTTGGTACTGGGGGTACCGCTGCCGCGACTCGGTGAGGACCTCGCTGATGTAGTAGACCGGTCGCTGTACTGGGCGCTCCTTTCCTTCCTCCGGTCGCTCGACGACCATTACGGCGCTGACAACGCGTTCGGAAGCCGCGACGTAAACCAGCATGGGTTCTTTGTCGGCGGGGGCAGCGAGTAGCGGTGCGGCGAGTAGCACCTTTTTGAGATCGCGGAGCGCGTCGTCCGCCTCCTTGTCCCACTGGAAGGTGGGGTTCTTGCGCATCAGGCGGTATAGGGGCATCGCCTTTTCGCCCAAGCGGGGGATGAAGCGACTGAGAGCCGCTACTCGCCCGGCCAGTTTCTGGACGTCGCGCAGGCACTCGGGTTTGCCGAGCCGGGCGATCATGTCGATCTTCATGGGGTTCGCCTCAATCCCTCGTTTGGAGACGACGTACCCCAGTAGTTGTCCTGCAGGTACACCGAAGGTGCATTTGCCTGGGTTGAGCTTTATCTTGTATTTTCGCAAGTTGGCGAACGTTTTCGCCAGGTCGGCGAGTAGGTCGCCCTGGCGAGCGGACTTTATGACCACGTCGTCGATGTAGACGTGGATGTTGCGGCCAATTTGGCTCGCAAGGCATTCTTGCATGCACCGCTGGTAGGTTGCCCCGGCGTTCTTGAGGCCGAAGGTCATGGCGGTGTAGCAGAAGGCTCCGAATGGCGTGATGAAAGCCGTCTTCTCCTCGTCCTCGACAGCCATTTTGATCTGGTTGTAACCTGAGTAGGCGTCGAGGAAACACAGCGACTCTGAGCCCGCGGTGGAATCGATTATCTGGTCGATCTGCGGGAGGATGAACTGCTCCTTTGGGCAGGCGCTGTTCAGGTTTGTGTAGTCGATACACATCCTCCAGGTCCCGTTTTTATTCTCGACCAGGACTGGGTTTGCCAGCCACTTGGAGTATTTGATTGGCCGGATGAAGCCTGCAGCGAGTAGACGCTGCACCTCCTCGGCGATTGCTCGGCGGCGCTCTTCATTGAAGGCCCACAGCGACTGCTTGACAGGTCGCACTTTGGGGTCGGCGTTTAGCTTGTGCTCAGCGAGCTCCCTGGGGACACCGGGCATGTCAGAGGGCTTCCATGCGAAGATGTCCCTGTTCTCACGGAGGAACTCGATGAGCGCGCCTTCCTATGCCGGGCTCATGCCCGTCCCGATCGTCACTGTCTGGCTGGAGTCGCCTGGGACCAGCTCGACGGTACGGGTGTGCGTAGTGGCCTCAAAGGTTGAGGTGTTTGCGCCCTCCGAGTTGGGCTTTTCTTGAGTATGGTGGGGTCGTCGTTGTTGACCCTGCTCGCGTACTTGGCGAGTTCATCCGCGTGGTTGGTCTCCGCCGCGATGACGGCGTCAGCGAGCTCGGCACCTTTGGCCTCGCACTCGGCGGCCATGTCGGGATCGCCGTTGATGGTGATGACGCCGCACGGCCCGGGGAGCTTCATCGCGTTGTACGCGTAGTGGGGCGCTGCCATGAACTTGGCGAACGCCTGGCGCCCCAGGACGCAATGGTAGGGGCTGTCGAAGGGCACGAGCTCGAAGACGATCCGCTCGGTGCGGAAGTTTGCTGGTGTGCCGAAGGTGACTGGCAGCGTGACCTTGCCGATCGGGTACGCCTTCCGACCGGGGACAATGACGTGGAACGTGGTGTGGGTCGTCTCGATCATCGACTGCGGGAGCCGCAGCCGCCTGAAGGTGTCCAGGTACAGGATGTTGATGGAGCTTCCGCCGTCCATCAATGTCTTGGGGAGCCAGTAGTCGCCGACCTTAGGCTTGACCACCAGGGCGACTCGACCTGGGTACTCGATGCATGGCGAGTGGTCTTGTCGACTCCAGGTGATGGGCTGCTCCGACCAGTTGAGGAACTGGGGAACGTCCACCTGGGCCACCACGTTGACGGCGACGGCGCGGGCGATGACCTTCTTCTCGCGCTTCGTGTTGAAGCCCATGAAGGTGTGGAGCGAGCCGGCCACTTTGCCGAATTTTCCGCCGTTTGGCGGGTCGTTGTCGGGGTCCTCCCGTGCTCGCCGTGCCTTCTCGATCTCCCTGAGGGTGTGGCAGTCGGCGGTGGTGTGCGTGGCGGGCTTTCCTTCCCTGCTATGAAACGCACATGGTTGGTTAAGGAGAGCCGCGGGGTCGAACCTTGGCTTGGCCTTGTAGTTGCCGCCGTCGCGGCGTTGTCCTCCGTCGCGGCGGAAGCTCTTGGGCTCGCGTTGCGCGTGCCCGGCGTTGGCGACGAAGTCGACTCGCCCGTCACTGCGGTGCTTGCCGGTGAGGCGAGTGTTGCTGTAGCGTAGGTCGGACCGTCGTCCGCTGTCGTTGCCGCTCGTGCGGCGTTGACCTCCTGACTCGTCGTCAGTTTCCTGGTTTGGATCTTCCTCCGCGTACCGTTTGGCGATCTCGAGGAGGTCGGGGATGTTGTCGAGTGTGCGAGAGTGTCGCTTGAGCTTGGCGACCAGGGGCTCGTAGCGGCACGAGTTCTTGAAGCAATGGATCGCGGTGTCCGGGTGGATGCCGACCGCGTTGTACCAGAGTTCTTGCCACCGTTGGACCCAGTTGCGGGTCGACTCGCGGGGTCCCTGGACGCATCGCTCCAGGTCCTCGATAGTGGTGGCGCGGGTGTAGGAGCACTCGAAGTGCCTGACGAAAGCGTCGCGCATCTCCTCCCAGGAGTCTATACTGTCCCGAGGGAGGGTGTTGATCCACTGCCTGCACGTCCCCTCCATCATCAGGGGGAGGTAACGGGCGGCTAGCAGGTCGGTGTGGCCTACGATCCCCATTGCCATGAGGTATGTGTCGAGCCAGACGGCGGGGTCATACGAGGGGTCGTACTTTTCTATCTCCTTCGGCGCCTTAAAGTTTGGCGGGTACTTCTCGCCTCGGATCATTGGTCCGAAGCACTTGGGGCCGAGTCGACTGAGCGACCCCATGGGCTCGCCGTCGCGGCGATTGGTTAGGGTGTGTCGCAGGTCGTCGGGCTGGCGTGTGCGCCAGCTTTGGTTGTTGATGATGTGGGTGCGGGCGTCGATGGGTTGACCGTTGGCGGCGACGAGGTTGGTCGCCGGCCTGGGGTCGTTGGTGGAGAGTGCCGCGTTCGCGGGTCGGTGTTGGAGCTGCAGTGGCTCCGGTGGTGTGCAGTTGAGTGTGTTTGCCGCCATTGGGCGGCCGCTCGAGGCCGCCCTGCTTCCCGAGGAACGCGAGTATACTCGACCTTGCGAGTTGGCGCCCATTCTTTGCTGCTCGACGGCCTTTGCGAGCAGGGCCCTGACGTATTGGATCTGCAGGGCGCCGTCGCCGGTGGTCGTGATGCTGTCGGCTACTGCCTGGCCTGCCACGAGGTTGTCCATCGGGGTGGAGAATAGTGGAAGGCCGTTTGCGTCTCGCTCCCGTGAGGAGACTACTATCCGCGGCTGGTCCCTGGGGGGTGTGCGGTTGGGTGGAGGCGGGGCGCCCATCGCCGTCGATTCTGGCGGGGGTCGGGCACTTCCTCCTGGTGGCGCGTTCTCACAGATCGCGCGCTCGGCCACGCGGGCCGGGTCATTTTCGTCGTCAAAGTTCAGGGCGCGCCCCTGAACGGTAGGGTTCAGGCGCGACCTGATCCGCTGTTGGTGGTAGCGCGATAGCTCCTGCGCCGTCACCTGCTCGAGGCGAAATTTTTCGCGCTCGGCTTGCTCCTTGCGCACTGCCTCCGCCAGTTTCAGGCGGAGTTCCTCGACCTCCGTCGCCATGGCGTTAGGAGGGATTGGGGTGGAGAATGGATCCTCCGGCGGATCGGTGCCGGTCGCCATGTAGGTCACAGCGTGGCGGCCGGTTCCGTCACAGAGGTCGGCGGAGTTCTCCGACCCAGAGTCGAATTCGAAGATCCCGAGGATGGAGGGGTCCTCGAAGTTTCCCACATTGGAGACCTGGGTGATGGAGCCCGCGGGTGAAGCCGCGGTGATGGACCCAGCGAGTGACGCCGGGGTCGCCGAGTCGGCGTCGTCGTAGAGGGCCGCGTCTTCTGCGGTCGCTGAGTTTTCGGCCACATCGCTGTGGGCCGAATTGTACTCGGAGGCGAGGCGATGGATCATGCGGATCTGGCTCTCGGAGAGCCGATCGCGTGGCGGTGACTCGCGGATGCGAGCCGAGTCCTCCGAGACGATGACGTCGGTGAGGCCAACGAAGAGGCTGATCGTGCCGACCGGCAAGATCACGCTGTGCGTGACGGGTCGTGCCGCCGGGACGTAACTGCTCGGCAAGATTTGGAGCATCTCGCCGATCGCTATCATGTGGCCGGTGGCGACCATCTCGTTGATGGGCAGATTGGATCTCGCCGCAGAACACCGGCCCGACCGGCCAGGCCCCACGGTGGGCGCCACTGTCATGGGAATGGTCACCGCAGATGCTACAATCGGCAGCGAGTAGTAGAACGAGGGGCAAGGGCGGCCAGCCATCTGCGGTGCGAGATGAGGGCGGAGACTCAGGGTTTTACCCAGGTTCGGCCCCCCGGAGGGTAAAGACCTACTCCTGCTAGATTGTATTATGAAAGTGGTACAATGGGCGAGCTCGGCGGCTAGGCGGCGAGTCGCTTGGGGGTATGATGGAACGTATCTCTACACGCCCCGCAGGGAGGTTTATATAGGCTCACCTCCCCTAGGGTTTACATATCTCAACCGAATCAGTTAAGGCTTCGGTGCTTGTTTAACCTAATCCGACTGGGCCTATCTACTCGCCTGGGCCATCAGCTTCCAGTCGCTTGGACCCACGCCGGGCTTTGATCCAGTCGCCGTCTTGCAGGCCCACTCGCCAGTTCTTTGGGCCAGTCGGAAATGTCCTGCCGGGTATACCCCGGTAGGTACATCCCCATCAGAAATATATTCGAATAGTCGTGTCCACGGACAAGGACAGTTGGAATGGCAAGAGCTAGGAGTAACCTTCGGTTAAGTTGAAATAAGATAAAGGATGTGACTCGGTCACGAGGAAAGATAAAGAATAGATTGTTTTTTACCAAAGATGGTCAATAAGGTTTTAAAACGGATTTTACAACAAAATGTTTTCTAAAACTTTTTAACAAGGATGTGGAGATGTCCGGATTTTCAAACAGGAGGCATACTTTACCAAAACTCTTTTTCAACAAAGATATAGAGATGCCAATGTTAGGTTTTCTTTCAAAACAAATATAGTCTAGAGCTATCTCGCCACAACCCAATATGCTTGTTTCTTCTTACCCTTGTCTCGGTGGTTTGCGAGTATATTCAAAGTACTCACCGGCATTGCCCCTGGCTATTTACTTGGCCAGATTGCAGATGTTAAGAAGGATCGAAGGTGCTGACGTCTATGCGAGCTAGGCCATCTTCCCAGTCAGTTGCCTGTAGGTTAAGGCACGGGCTCTGCGCTGAAGACTTCCGCTATTTGTGTTGTAATCGCCATAATGGCCGCATTGTAAGTTTTGTATTCGTTATTGTAAGAATGATGTAATGATACTAGTCGGTTATGCTCACGGCTCACTGATCATGGGAACATGAATTGTATGCATAACGGGTATTCTCGGACCGTAAATCCGGGGTGCCACAGACATGGTATTAGATGCATCCTGACTGTAGGACACCTTAGTTAGCATGGACGTTAGACAAGATAACCCCTATTTATTAAAACCCCGGTTTTCGCAAACTATTCTCTCAAAAGCTTTTCAAAAGAATGCTTATCTCATCTTCTCTGAATTAGACAATTTGAAAATGGATTACTCTATATCTCATCTACTTCAAATGTTCCTCTTTCAAAAACAAAGTCCTACTCGGAGACTATGAAGACGGAGATCCCGAAAGGAAGAGACACTGAGACAAGCAAAGCAAAGGCGCTACCAACGACGACAGACACTACAAGATTGCCCTACCTACGAAGTCCTTCACCATCCCCAAATCAATCAAGTATGGCACCGATGACAAAATACAGCAAGTCAAAAGTTAAGACCTCCGTAACGTCCGTATTAGGATTAGTATCCCTAAAATAGGATTCCCTCTATGGCGAGTAGTCACCTTTATAGTACTTATGGTATGCCTTGCTTGCTTGACATGTGCGTGATTGATGTTTGGAATGTGTTGCTTGTCTTCCTTGTATCATTCGATACTTTAGTTTTGACCACCTAGTTGGTAGATTCTGATGCTAACTCTTGCATCCCCTTAGCCGAAAACCCCTCCTCAGCAGGATGGCCACATAAGAAAACCTCGACACCCTCAAGTAAGGCCCTAAGGTGGAAAGACTGTGTATTTCCACTAAACCTCCAACTCAAACCACCCACCCTCTACTTCGAGAGTCGTCCGAGGAAAACCGAGCCATGACGCCGCTTTATATCAATTGTGTACCCTGATAAATCTGCACCCATCAGTGTTATCTCACCCTAAACCCACAAACCCTCCTCTTTGTATATGGAACCCATCGATGAAGCATGGCTAAGCGCTGGATTACTAGTGCTCCTCTGGGATTCCCTGTAGCTCTGCGGATACACCCAACCTCCCACCTACAATCTCCACAAAGGACTAGAAATCAGACAGTATCTGGGTCAAGTGATCATCCAACCCAAGTATGGAGTACCCGGAGAACCCATTGGTGCCACGGGAGTCCGCATGCCAACCCCTGTGCTAGCTCTGAACATGGCTGCAAGAGAAGCCCTGTTTTGCATTCGGGATGTCCTTCCTGAAATGAGGCAACCCACAACCTTCTATCTACCCATAAAAGGCAGCGTGGACTCATCTGTACAATACCAAGATCCTCGCTTGACCTACCCCGCCCTGCAGCTGCAATCCCGTTATAGCTATGCGGGAAATGAGCTTCTCATCGTAGTTGTCGATGAATACCGCCGCACCTCGATGGAACTCCACCGTGTGCAAGCTATCCTGGATTGCAAGGAAGCTTTAGAAGTCCATCACAGGAATAAAGCAATAATCAAGGAACCGGAAGAAGCCTCTGGAAGCCGCATCCTCCGAGGAAGAAAGAAGTGTGTCACCGCGCGGCAGTACCTCAAGAGGTTCAAGCCACCCCAAGATATCCACCCACCTCCCTGAAGGCGAGGATGAAGCCAAAGAGGATTCTCTTGGATCTTTCGCAAGCGGCAATTAGCCTAGCGTGGTACCGATGGATCGTAGTACCTATGTATCGCCCAGAACCTGTTTTGTAAAAACTCTAAGTGCCTTGTTGCGCAGCAGCACATACCTGTTTTGTAACCCTTAAGAACCTCCGCCACCGACCGGCTTGAACCTGCTAAATGTATGGATGTTATGCAAGTGTGATATCCTTCTTTGCATGTTTTACCCACGACGTTGCATCAGACTAAACCCGGAACGACCCATTTCTAAAGGACCTCTGTACCTAGACCGCCAAAACACCAACGGCATCCTCCAACCCGTCGGACCTGTAACCGCTCAAAACTAGCTACCTGGAAGCTGGTAGACGCCCTTTCGATAGACCTTCCTTCTTATGAAGCAGTTCCAACGACGTCGACAGAAGATAACTACCCCGAAGGAAAGGTGTAGCACTTCACCCCGACATCAGCTACGACTCCAATCAAGAAAGTTGACGACTTCACCCAGAACCCCTAGTTTTGCTCTAAGGGGGAAATACTGCGTCTTTCCCGCCCAAAAACCCTATATACCCTGGAATCGACCACTACTTAGCACTAAGTGAGAACCAGCCCTCAAAATCCAAATCATCGACCCTGCAAGAGGACGACAACCGACACTTCTCCAGAGACAGAATGACTTCGTGAAGATCCTCCGCTCCAAGGTCGACCGCCCCAACCAACCTTCCGGTGTATCCATACCATGAATAAAGAAAGCCGACCACTAGGCAAAAGAATAAAGAAGATTCAACTCGTCGCCTCGACACAAGAAGGAAGTACCTCGTCAACGCTAAACCTACCTAGACTTGTCCTAAGGGGAAAATACTACGTCTTTTCCACTTGTTTCATCTGAAACGCCCAAACCCGAAGCAACCTCAGCTCCAACCCATGGCTAACCCGTTGGCTCTTTGTAAAACTTATTATCACCTGGTAAGTTCCACCGCTGAAATTATTAAGCGGATGTTATCACCCCAACCCTACTCCTCCCTAATCTCGGGACGAGATTATTTTAAGGGGGAAAGGTCTGTAACATCCCAATTTCAGCAACCCTGATTAAAGGACCAAAGGGAAAAAATCAGGGGAACAAAAACTTTTTCTTGTAATGTGTGCTTACTTGTTTGCTTGTGCTCAAGCAACTGTTTATGTATTAGTTGTGTACCCCTCATATTAACACTAGTTTACATAAACTATTTTACAAAAGAGATGTCTTGGATGATCCTTCATATTCTCAAATGTTCTGGCATTTCAAAAATCTGAGCCAAGATGACTTTAACACAAACCAAATACTTTACTATCTTCTATTGCCAAAACTATGGAGACATATATATACTCTCCTTATGTTTTCAAGACAGAACCTTCAACTACCCTTATCTCTAGGTTTTCCAAAAACCTTTAATAAAAACCTTTCATTCCAATCTTGGTAGTAATACCAAGATGATACTTAAATTACTTCAAGCAAAACCCCTTTCAACCTACCCATCATTACCTCAAGCTAGGCTTGATGGTAACCCTAGTACTAGTTGGATAAATAATATGATGAATTGCCTTGATCTGTTGGTTGATGAATTGCCTTGATCTGCTGGTTGATGAATTGCCTTGATCTGTTGTCTGATGAATTGCCTTGATCTGCTGATTGCCTTGTTTGCTTAGGAACTAGAGTGAGATAATCTAGTAGCTCATACCTTAGGAACCAATCTAGGCTTGTGATCATCAATCTCAAAGCAAGCATCCAAGTCTGGATCCATCCTAAGCCACTCAAGTGATCATCTTCTCTCCTACTTACCTCAATCCAGGAATAACCCTTCTAGATGGTTTCCAAATCAGTGAAGACCCAATCTCCGCAGGGATAATATCTACCTACCCCTCACATCAACCTCCTCCATATGATCATGAGCTTGGAACTTAGCATCCTCTCAAAATCATCCACACTTGCACTCCAGTCAAAATCTCCAAAACTACCAAAATGGCTGTCTAGATTCTGAATTAGATTCAATCTTTGGATCTCTACCTTTTCCAACCTATGTGCATTATTGGAAATGCACCTAAACCATCTTGTATTACCTATTTAGTACTACCAAGTCCCACTCTTGCCCTTGTCTAAGCCATTCTATCTCCCACTCATCCATGATGGTTTTGTAGTCAAGATAATAATCTTCTCTACAAATCTTATCATCTTGCCTACTTTGGTAGAAGCTCACATCTATATGCTAACTCCCCTTGGACAACTCCTTTCTTGGTTATTATCTACTAATCATAGCCTATTAACTCCCACTTAACTTGTTTCCATTGGATCCTTGTGCTTCTTAAACCCACATGGTTTAGAAGGCTACCTGATGTATCTGCTATGGCAACCTTATTTCCAACAAAGTTGGCCATCTCCTCTACATCACCACAAATCCAACCAAGCCCAACTCTTGCTACCATGATCATATACATGACATGGTCTATCCATCCATATACCCCTTGTACCTAAGTGAGCTCTGAGCTCACCAACCTAACCTTGTTTAGAAGGCATCAAGTTAACCAAACCCTAGATCCTTCCCTTATCTAGTTTCCCTCATTTACACCAATTTTCTCCAAAACCAAGGTTGACCTTTATGCCTACATCAATTCCACATCATCCACCTTGGATATAAGAATCCCCAAATAATTCCCACAATTATTTGGATTATTAAACTTTTTTATTCCCTTTACTTACCAATTTCTCAAATTCCTTATCTATAAAGGCAAGTTTGTTTTTCTCCAAATAACTTTTCCAACTCAATGAATAATTGAGTTCTCCTTATCATATCCCATCTTCCCAACTCAAAAATAAATATTGTTGAGATTCTTTATTATTTCTTTTCGCCCCTTTTTTCTAAATGGCAGAAACAATAATTAATTCTCCAAAAATACTTTTCCACGTCAATAAATCTCAATAAAATTCCCCAATGTGTGTTATGGTATTTAGGATCATATCACATCAAAAACCAAGCCTGTCCAATGTAAAAATATCATCTTAGCTTCCATAATCTATTTCTGCACTTTTTGAAGAAGTGCATTTAAATGGGATTATGATCATTAGAAAAAACCCATTTAAATCATGGAGATATCATTTGACCCACTCTACCTACTAGTACCATTTCTACACTTTGCCCAATGCAACTTTTGCAACTTCCTTCACAAGCCTCATAATGATCAACATTTTTGCCAAACTAAGCAAACTTGATTCAAACCAACTCCAAACACCACCAAATCTTGTCAAGCACTACACCACAGCATCATCACCCCCATCCTGGTCGTGAATATTGTAGCTGACCACTGTAGCACCCTTATCCTTTAGCCCTTGAAACTTGAGAGAGAGAGAGATAAAATCTTGCCCATATCTTTGCAATGAAAGGGTAGGCAGCACCCCACCCCCTTCCTGTCCCCTAGCCCGACCAGAACCCCCTATCTCAGCTCACCACCGCCTCCCTTGCCCACTGACTGGCCAAAATCCCCATCCCCATGCTCAACATGGACATAGTCCACCCAACACCCTCCCCCTTTGGTTCATAAGGCCACAGGCCACCCGAGCTCACCCCTCTGCCCTCATTTGCCCCCTCTCCTATGAACTAACCACCCCTGAGTTCCTCTCCCCCTCCCTTGCTCTTCCCTGCTCGTGGGAAGAAGGACAAGAAACATCGGCCATTTTTTCCCGCAAGCACCACTCTCTCCTCCCTCTACCTCTCCTGTTGCATGTCACCTAGAAATACTCCCCTCCCTCTGACCTATCTACTCGTGTCCTTGATTGTGCTTAGGACCCTCTGCAGCATCGTCTAGGGCAAGCTCCGACGAGCTCCATCTCGGACGTCCTCACGCGAGCACCCCCCCCCCCCCCCCGACGAAGAATCACCTCGTGCCGCCCATCCCCGGACTCGCCGTCGTCAACCGCGTCGACCATTCGCCTCCACGACCTCCCCCGAGCCCTCGGTGAGCTCCCCAGCATCTCCCTGACCCCGCTAGGGTTTCCCTCATCGGCCAACCAGCCCCGCGGAGATGACGCCTCGTGCCCGTCCGATCTAGCTAGATCCGACGGCCAAGAGTGCTCGATACCCCTTCGCCGGGCGGGCCAGCTGCTGGGCCGCAGCTGGCTATGCGTCGCCCGCGTGCGTGCTGCCGCCGCTGGGCCGTTTCCTCCTGGATGGCCTACCCCTCTAGCAGATCTGGCCCGTTGATCCCAGCCCCTTTTTCTTTTCTTTAAAATATCTGATCTGGGATTAGCACTTGGTTTAAATCCCAAACAAAATAGTAAAACCCCATATTTTTGCTAGATCTAAAATTCCACCCTAGCATACACCTTTTATCTAACAGGAAGACCCAGCTCTGCACCAAAATATTGTTTAAATTAAATATGATAAATCCTACACTAAGCTCTATTCAAACACTAAATAATTTCTCCAATAAGTTTGCTATATCCAAATGCCCTAAATCCATTTGGTGATGAAAGGTACTAATCCTACCTTTGATGTCCCACTGGCCCACCCTAGTTTGCTTCCTAGTTTGCTGGTAGCAAAAATATTAAAAACAGGCCTTCTCTGCCTTTAGCAAATTCCCTAGGCCAAACCAAATCAGGATTGGACCTAATTCCAACTCTCAGATGGCACACACATCCATATCCTTCATAATCCAGCAGCTCATAATTTTATGTGTCTTTGTTGAATTTTAGCGAATTAAACCCTTGTGTGCATGGCTTATTCACTAATAAAATCACCCCCGTAGCTCTATAACTCCTAAATTGTTGATTCAAATTGATACAGAAAGGTATTATCAGTACGTAACATGTGTCCTTGAAATCAACCAAAAACCTTCTGTAAAATAAATCTGATGAAAAAGACAAATCTGGTCATGTACTAACTTTGAGAATTTCTCAGGGGCATTATGGTAATTATTTTACGGTGAATCCATCTCCTCTTGAATAATTCCACCAAATAATACCTTTGCACCCAAGGAAATAATTTTTGGAACTCCAGAAAAGTTCTGGTGAATTATTTTCTAAATCTAGAGTTTTATCCACTATGAAATCCATATTAAATCAAGGGAAATTGATAAAATAGTGAAAGCACTATTGTTGGCTTCATTTTATCAATGCCCATCTGAGGTATCATTTTTACACAATGGTATCATACATATCAAGCCCTTGGTCAACAATCTCTCCCTTAGGTAGTTCCTAGACTCTAAATCCAAAGGGATTCTTTCCCTAATGCCTCCAAAGCTTCTACCAATCCAATCGAATCAAACCTCCAACATCCTACTGATCTATATCTTGTAGTTATCCTTTACTTGTTGTGTGGTTTGATGCGTCTATGCCTTGTATTGATTGGTGTATTGTTTTTTTGCATGTATGCTCGATAACGGCGATAGTTGTGATTGTGTGACGCCGAGAAGAAGGGAGCATCGGGGTTATATTTACTATTATTGTATTGGTATTCTGGTTATCCAACACCGTCAACGGACCTCTCGCTGGTCACAGGCAAGCCACCATTCCTGAACTCCTGTATTTACCTACTCCCGTTTATTAGCTGTTTTATATCTCGTTTATAAATTGCATGATTAAAGGCATGTTTTGTATTCAAATAAACAGACGTGAGTAACTTGGCTCCTCCAAGTTATGAATGAGTGTCCCTTGGACACCTACCCGATTTACACCTACTTTTACCCCTTAGAACAAGGCCAAGATGGATAGCACCTTCACTCTTGGAACCCATGGATTTTCAATGATAAAACTATTTTGGGTTATACCCTACTGTAAAGTTTTCAAAATAAAACCCTTGGAAAGAGGCATCCTTTCCAAGTGGAAGTTTTACTAAAAGAGGATATGAGGTGGATGAAGAGAAAGTTAAGTAAGAGAAAAGGAAGGGATGTTCTAAGACAATGTCCGGAATAATTTATCCGTGCAACCACATTACCCCAGCCGCTGGGGCTTAGCTCGTAGTTTGTGATCTTTAGCCGGGGCTGCTCTTACCCGCTAAAGGGGAGAAATCCCCTGAAATCCGGGCTACCTATAGGGTAAGGTACTGGTGTAACAATTGGGTCTCTCGCGGACAGTATGCTTTTAGGTAGTACGGATGGAAGATTGTCACTATTTCTACCGGTCAGACTTTGGTCTGGAGGTAGGGGTCAGTACGGATGGAAGGACCAGGGTCGTCGTACCCCATACTAGCACCCGAGAGATAAACCCAAAAGGAAAAGCCGCAATTGGTAGGGATGGACAAATGAAAAGCGTAAGTTTGATTATCCGAGCCCCTGTCTACCGTGTGTAGCAGGTCGTGGTTTTATCCCGGCGGATATATTGATTCTTGTGGGTAAAGTGCTCAAACTCTGCAGCGTGAAATATATTTGAATAGCCTTGTCCACTGACAAGGACGGTTGAAATGGCAAGAGCTAGGAGTACCCTTAGGTTAAGTTGAAATAAGATAAAGGATGTGACTCGGTCACGAGGAAAGATAACGAATAGATTTTTTTTGACCAAAGATGGTCAATAAGGTTTGAAAATGGGTTTTACAACAAAATGTTTTCTAAAACTTTTTAACAAGGATGTGGAGATGTCCGGATTTTCAAACAGGAGGCATACTTTAACAAAAATCTTTTTCAACAAATATATAGAGATGCCAATGTTAGGTTTTCTTTCAAAACAAATATAGTCTTTGCTATCTCGCCACAACCCAATATGTCTGTTTCTTCTTACCCTTGTCTTGGTGGTTTGTGAGTACATTCAAAGTACTCACCGGCATTACCCCTGGCTATTTACTTGGCTAGATTACAGATGTTAAGAAGGATCGAAGGTGCTGACGTCTATGCGAGCTGGGCCGTCTTCCCAGTCAGTTGCCTGTAGGTTAAGGCACGGGTTCTGCGCTTAAGACTTCCGCTATTTGTGTTGTAATCTCCATAATGGCCCCACTGTAAGTTTTGTATTTGTTATTGTAAGAATGATGTAATGATACTAGTCGGTTATGCTCATGGCTCACTGATCATGGGAACGTGAATTGTATGCATAACGGGTATTCTCGGACCGTAAATCCGGGGTGCCACAAATCCCATCTTGGTTATTCACATCACGTAGCTTGATTTTCAGTCGACCTGAACTCTGCCTTTATAACTAACCAGTTATGGATCAGCGTTTGACAGACCTAAGTCGGTGATCCTCAACTCGGAGTATGCAATATCCTCAGGTCTAAGGATTACACTGATTGAGATATACAAATGACAACTTGTTCGTTGTACCTCAATATGGGCCAATCTGACTCGCTAAACTCTTTAGTCAAATCTGTGTAAGTCAGAATAGCATCTCCATTCCCATGACAAGTGGAACTAAGTCATCAAGCCGATTTTCACATTGGTCTAAGTTGTGTGTCCAGCACAACCTCGATGACCAAGGACATTTAGTACAAACAACATGAATGCATAATTCCACAACCGAATCACAGCTTAATAACTTTATCAATACAATGGGAAATATCATCATACATGATTGCCTCTAGGGCATATTCCTAACAGTCTCCCACTTACACTAGAGTCAATCTTCCGACATCACATGTCTAGGCATCTAAGGCCCATGGCTTTCAGGTACGCCTCATGCTTCGGCTATGGTAACGGCTTTGTCAACGGATCCGCAACATTTTCATCCGTGTGTACCTTCCATAACTTGATATCACTCTGAACCACGAACTGGCAAATCACGTGGTACCACATGAGTATGTTCTTGTTCTTCTGGTGTTGTCTAGGTTCCTTGGCTTGTGCAATAGCACCATTATTGTCACAATACACGTCTAACGGATTGGACGAGCCCTGAACCACACCAAGATCCATGAGGAAATTCCTCATCCAAACAGCTTCCTTTGTTGCCTCCGAGGCAGCAATATACTCAGCCTCTGTTGTAGATGCAGACACAGTCTCTTGCTTGGAACTCTTCCAGCTCACAGCACCTCCGTTCATAATAAACACGTATCCATATTGTGAACGAGAATCATCAAGGTCGATAAGATAACTCGCATCTGTGTAACCCTTTACACTGAGTTCATCTTCACCACCATAAACCAAAAACATATCCTTAGTCCTTCTCAAGTACTTTAGGATATTTTTAGCCGCTGTCCTGTGGATCTCTCCAGGATAATCCTGATATCTCCGCACAACATTTAGAGCATATGAGACATCTGGCCTAGTATAAATCATGGCATACATGATGGATCCGACTCCAGCAGCATACAGAATCGCACTCATCCAACTTTGCTCATCAGTTATCGAAGGACACTGAGTCTTGCTAAGTTTTACACCATGGGACATCTGTAAGAACCCCTTCTTAGACGATTCCATGTTGAACTTCTTCAACACTTTGTCCAAATAAGTACTCTTACTCAATCTAATGAGTCTCCTTGATCTATCTCTATAGATACGGATTCCGATAATATATGTTGCCTCACCCAAATCTTTCATTGAGAAACTCTTTTCTAATGATTCCTTGGTTTCTTGCAACATCTAGACATCATTTCCAATAAATAATATGTCATCCACATATAAGATTAGAAAGTTTACTTTGCTCCCACTAAACTTCTTGTATAATTAAGAATCATGATCACTCTTGATGAAGCCAAACGATTTGACTACCTCATCAAAACGAATATTCCAACTCCGAGATGCTTGCTTCAACCCGTAAATGGATTTCTGAAGTTTGGACACTTTGTTAGCATTATCCGGATCGACAAAACCCTTGGGATGTATCATATACACATCCTCGGTTAAATTTCCGTTAAGGAAAGCCATTTTGACATCCATCTGCCATATATCATAGTCGAAATAGGCTGCTATAGCTAACATGATCCTAACTGATTTAAGCATCACTATGGGAAAGAAAGTCTCGTCGTAATCAACTCCTTGAACTTGTTGGAACCCCTTTGTGACAAGATGTGCTTTATAGACAAAAATATTTCCATCAACCAAGTTCCAAACTTGATTTTCATCTATGGACTTTAACTCGGATCTCATGGCTCCAAGCCATGACATGGAATCAGTTCCCACCATTGCTTCCGAATAATTTGTTGGCTCATCACTATCTAACAGTAACACATCATGAACACTTTGTAATCTTGCCGATCTTCGTAGTACAGGTGCTACTGCCGGCTCAGCTACCATGACCGGCTCAACCTCCAAGGTTTTTGCCGACTCGCTACTAGCAGGTTCCCCTCGAATTTCTTCGAGCTTCACTGTGCTCCCACTGACTCCCCGACTCAGAAACTCTTTCTCAAGGAAGACACCGTTCCGAGGAACAAACACTTTGCCCTCTTCTCGGTTGTAGAAGTAGTAACCCAAGGTTTCCCTCGGATACCCTAAGAAAATACACTTATCTGACTTGGCCATAAGCTTGTCCGACTGAAGTCGCTTGACAAAAACTTCACAACCCCAAATCTTAAAAAAAGACAAACTCGGCTTTTTGCCTGTCCACATCTCATGCGGCGTCTTCTCTACCGACTTTGTTGGTACTCTGTTTAGTGTGAACGTTGTTGTTTCTAGACAATAACCCAAAAATGATAAAGGCAGATTTGTCCGACTCTTCATTGATCGTACCATGTCCAACAAGGTCCGATTCCGCCTTTCCGAAACACCGTTCCTTTGCGGCGTTCCTGGCGGAGTAAGTTGAGGAACTATTCCGCAACCTTTCAGATGGTCATCAAACTCATGGCTCATCTACTCGCCTCGTTGGTATGACCGAAGAAACTATATTTTCGTGTCGAGTTGATTATGTGCTTCATTCTGGAATTCTTTGAACTTTTCAAAGGCTTCCGACTTATGCTTCGTCAAGTAGATATATCCATACCTACTCAAATAATTAGTGAAGGTAATGAAGTACTCATAACCACCCATGGATGGCATGCTCATTGGTCCACATACATCACTATGTACTAGTCCCAACAAGTCGGACGCCCTCTCGCAACTCTTTGCAAAAGGTGTCTTGGTCATTTTGCCGAGTAGGAAAGATTCGCATGTCTCGAACGACTCCAAGTCAAACGAAGTTAGGAGTCCATCATCATGGAGCTTCTTCATGCGTTTCCAACTTATATGACCAAGCCGACAGTGCCAAAAGTAAGTCATATTCAGATCATTTGGTTTCAACCTTTTAACATTTATGTTATAAACCAACTCACCATCAAGATTCAAAATAAACAACCCGTCCTAGACGGGTGCAAAGCCGTGAAACATATCATTCAAATATAAAGAACAACCATTATTCTTGATATTCGACTCATAGCCTTGCCTCATCAAACATGAAGCTGAAATGATGTTTCGACTGAGCACTAGAACATAATAACAATTATTCAGTTCCATAATGAATCCGGAAGGTAAATGAAGTTGCATTGTGCCGACTTCCAACGCAGCAACTCTTGCTTTGTTGCCGACTCGGATATCAACCTCGCCTCTTGCTACGCTCCTAGTTCTTACCAGTCCCTGCAACGAGTTGTAGATGTGAATAACTGATCCAGTGTCATATACCCAAGAACTATTAGGTGCATCAGCAAGATAGAGGGTCTATAACATTGCAAACAAGTGTACCTGAGCGGAATTTATACCTCCACTCTTGGCTTTGTTGGACAAATACTTGTTGCAGTTCCTCTTTAAGTGGCCATCCGCCTTGCAGTAGAAGCATGTGGATCCGGCTGAAGGATATGGCTTAGTCCCTAAGTAAGCGCTTGGGACCGGGTCCTGAGCCTGATTTCCTCCCGACTTAGCCTTCTTCTTAGTATAAGAACTCTTCTTGAACTTAGCCTTATTCTGCACCATCAACACTTGACTGGCGCCCTTCTTGAGATCCGCCTCTGCCCGCTTGAGCATCCCATGCAATTCAGTGAGCTTCTTATCCATACCATGCATGTGGTAGTTCAAAATGAATTGACCATACACACTAGGAAGAGAGTTCAGAATTATATCTGTAGTGAACTCTTTTCTAATGGGGTAGCCAAGCCTCTCCAGAGACTGCACGTAACCAACCATTTTGATCGCATGCAGACTTAGTGGATCACCATCCTTAAGCTTGCAACTCAGCAAAGCCTGAGAGACTTGATACGTCTCAGTCTTCGCCTGAGCCTGGAACATACTTTTGAGGCTTTCGATCATATCGTAGGCCTCAACATTCTCGAACTGCTTTTGCAATTCCGGTTCTATGTGAGCAAGCATAAGACAGCTAATATCCATGGACTCATCCTTAGCCCGATGGTAGGCATTGGTGGCAGCCACAGTCGCATTCTCATTCGGCTCATGCGTAAGTGGGTTGTCTAGGACATGGTCCTTCTTTTCTTGTTTGAGAATAATTCTTAGATTTCGATACCAGTTGGTAAAATTAGTGTCGTTCAGTTTATCTTTCTCAAGAATGGTTCTCAACGCAAAACCGGATATTTGAGAGTGACTGCTACTTGGTGCTGATGTCTAGGCACTTCAATTCTTGTAGACAGTTGTTGGGCCTCCAAGTCCATAGGTTTGTATAACAACAAGTTTCCCTTAAGTGGATTACCCAAGGTTTATCGAACTCAGGGAGGAAGTGGTCAAAGGTATTCCCTCTCAAGCAATCCTGCAATCAAGATACAAGAAGTCTCTTGTGTCCCCAACACACCCAATACACTTGTCAGGTGTATAGGTGTACTAGTTCGGCGAAGAGATAGTGAAATACAAGTGGTAACAGTGCTAGAAAAGAGCTTGATGGTGAGGTAAAGACTAAAGCAAGCAAACATGCAACAGATCTAGATGCAAACGGTGTTTCAATGTTTAGAAATAAGGCCTAGGGATAATACTTTCACTAGTGAACACTCTCTCATATAAATATCCTCTCTTCATGATACTACTCTTAACTACTCTCCGGCTAGACACTCTAATCATTGGTAGGGCTATAACAGCACTCCTCAAATTCCGCCTTCCCCAATCTAGATAACCCCACACTGTCACTTTGAGCGCTAGATGGTTCCAACAAACACCACAATTTCATAGGCACATCCAACTCCAAATATAACTCATAACAAATATTCAATCTAGCCAAAGTGCCACACACGGTATGCACGCTGTCACTTTCACACACATGGGGAAAAGCATAGATCTGTTAAAGCACAAAGAGTATTTATGTAGACTCAAACCTAAGTGCCACCATGGCGTGCACGCTGTCACTTTCACACACATGGGGAGAGAAGAAATCTATTAAAGCACTTGAGTATCAAGGTAGATCTACTTGATTGCAAAGCTCATGATCACAATATGACCATGCATAGAGAGAGCGATGAACACATAGCTACCGGTAGAGCCCTTAGCCTCGAGGAAGAACTACTCCCTCCTCATCATGGGAATCAGCAATGCTGATGGAGATGGTGGTGGAGATCGATGGAGATGGCTCCGGGGGCACTTCCCCATCCCGGCAGGGTGCCAGAATAGTGACTTTCTGTCCCCCGAATCTCCCCTTCGGTGGCGGCGGCGCTACGGAGGTTTTCGTGGATTTCTTTTGGATGCCCTAGGGTTTTTATAGGCGCAGGAATCAAGGTCGGTGGGGGTACAGGGGGCCCACACCCCCTGTGGGTGCCTCCAGGGCTTGCCCTCGCCTAGGGGGTGCGGCCACCCTTTGGCCCCCCTCCGGCTCTGCTTCGTGGTTCCGTGTTGCTCCGGGAAAATAATGACTTTAGCTTTTTTATCATCCAATTCCGAGAATATTGATTTTCTGCCTTTCTGGAACCAAAAACAGAAGAAAACAGACAACTGGCACTGTGGCAACTTGTTAATAGGTTAGTTCCAGGAAAGATATAAAAACACCTCAAAGCATAGACAGAGCAAAACAAAGTAGATACTAAACAAGCATGGAGCATCAGAAAATTATAGATACGTTTCCGACGTATCAAGCATCCCCAAGCTTAACTCCTCGTCCTCGAGTAGGTAAGTGATAAAAAGAATAATTTTTGAGGTGACATGCACCATCAAAACCAAGATCAAACCAATTGCAAGCATTGAAAGCTAGGATCAAAGAACTCTAAACATGTGCATGAAAGATGGAGTTCTAAGAATAGGACATAGTAACTATGCATGCAACATGAAACGATACAAACAAAGATCATGAATAACATGCATTGAAAAACGTTTGTTTGTTTCACATACAGAAAACATAGCATAGTGGCAATCAGCTCGTCCCTCATAGAGAAGCAATATATATGCATAGGACACCTTCAAAGTTCACAAGGGTGACTAGAAACAAATAGCACAAGAACAAGTAATATCACAATATGCATCAATCAATAAGCTTTGGGACACTGCACTGAAGGGTTTCGCAGCATAGTAAATCAAAATTTTCTACGGATGCGAACGGGGAAAGCCAAGATCTTATCTAGGAGATGCAAACAACAAGGGGGAATAGATGAGATCTTCATACCCTTGAAGATTCGCACAGCGGAACGTTCGACGGAACGTGGGTGATGTAGTCGTACTCGCTTCTCCTCCTCGCGATCCGATCCGATCTAACACCGCAAGTGGCGATGCCTCCGAGAGATGCACACATGCGGCACCTCGATCCATCAAGTGGGGTGGAGAGATGGATTGGATCTACAACGCAATGGTGCGGTGCAAGCGGTGGAGAGTTTCTGTGGCAGGGCTTTGCCTACGCGCAGTCCGGAGGGAGAGAGAGAGAGGAGAGGCAGCAGGGCGGCTAGGGTTGAGGAGGAGGTTTGGGAGGGGTGCGCCCCCAGCCCTCTTTATATAGAGGGGTGGGCGGCTGGTCCTTTCCCCTCTCCCAAGCCCTAGGCCGGCCTCCAAAGGAGGGAGGAGTGGGGGGCAAGTTCCCCCCCCCCCTTCTAGAAGCTCCCCTGGGGTTTTTCCCTACGCTTGGCCGGCTGGGCCCTATGGGGCCTTGTGCCCCTAGCCCAATGCGGCCAGGGCACTCCCACATAGGCCCATACCCCCTCCCGACAAGTGGGGCCACGTTCTGTGCCTACCAGACTTGGAAAAGGATTTCCAAGTGTATTGTGATGCTTCTCATCAAGGATTAGGTGTCGTACTTATGCAAGGCGGAAAAGTTGTGGCTTATGCCTCGAGACAACTCAAAACTCATGAAGTAAATTATCCTACTCATGATTTAGAGTTAGCTGCTGTTGTCCATGCACTCAAAACATGGAGACACTACCTTTTGGGAAAACGTTGTGAAGTATTCACCGATCATAAGAGTTTGAAGTATATCTTCACCCAGAAGGAAATCAATATGAGACAAAGGAGATGGCTAGAACTTATCAAGGATTACGACTTGAGTTTGCAATACCACCCCGGTAAAGCAAATGTAGTAGCAGATGCTCTAAGTCGTAAGGCGTTTGTAAATGGCCTTACCAAAGGTGAATTGCCAGATGACTTGTGTAAGCAATTCAAGGAACTCAGGTTGGAGATTGTGCCAGAAGGACATCTCATGTCTTTGGATGTTCAACCCACTCTGTTGGATAAGATTAAAGAAGCCCAAAAGACAGACAAAGAAATCGAAGAGATTAAGGAAAGGATTAGCCAAGGGAAAGCTAAAAGTTTCCATATAGACGAGCAAGGTACTTTATGGCACGGGAAGCGTATTTGTGTTCCACAAGATCCAGAATTACGGAAACTGATTCTACAAGAAGCCCATAACTCTCCATATTCTATTCACCCGGGAAACACCAAAATGTACATGGATATGAAAGAAAGATTTTGGTGGAACAATCTCAAAAGGGACATCGCCGAACACATTGCTTTGTGTGATGTGTGTAGTAGAGTGAAAGCGGAGCATCAGAAACCAGCAGGTTTGCTTCAACCAATGCCTATTCCTGAATGGAAGTGGGAAAATATTGGTATGGATTTCATTACCGGATTACCAAGGACCAGGTCAGGGTATGATTCCATATGGGTAGTAGTGGACCGCCTAACTAAAGTGGCTCATTTTATACCCGTAAAGACAACTTATACCAGTGCAAAGTTAGCCAAAATTTACATGAGCAGAATTGTATGCCTTCACGGTGTGCCTAAGAGTATTGTGTCTGATAGAGGAACTCAGTTCACTTCTCACTTTTGGAGATAGCTTCATGAATCTTTGGGAACGAGATTGGAATTCAGCACTGCTTTTCATCCTCAAACCGATGGACAAACAGAAAGGACTAATCAAATTCTTGAAGACATGTTGAGGGCATGTGCCCTAGACTATGGAGCAAGTTGGGATGAAAGTCTGCCTTACGCAGAGTTCTCTTACAATAACAGTTACCAATCTAGCATTGGGATGGCACCATTTGAGTTTCTCTACGGAAGGAAGTGTACCACCCCGTTGCTATGGAATGGTGTGGGAGAAAGAAGTTTGTTTGGACCATATCTTATCAAAGACGCCGAAGAAAAGGTCAAATTGGTTAGGGACAGGTTGAAGATAGCACAGTCTCGACAGAAAAGCTACGCAGATGCTAAGCGTAGAGAAGTCACCTACGAAGTTGGGGATAGGGCTTATCTTAGAGTATCACCACTTCGTGGAGTGAAAAGATTTGGAGTCAAAGGAAAGTTGGCACCAAGATATGTTGGACCATTCAACATTCTAAGTCGCAAGGGAGAAGTTGCATACGAAATCGAATTGCCAGCATCTTTATTAGCAGTCCATAATGTTTTTCATGTGAGTCAGCTTAAGAAATGTCACCCGGAGATGGAAGGATCTTCTTTGAAGGATACCATATCTTTGGAAGAAGTTCAACTAGAAAGTGATCTCACCTATGAAGAAAAGCCTGTCAAGATTCTTGAGACCGCAGAAAGAGTCACAAGGACGAAGACTATCAAGTTTTGCAAAGTGCAATGGAGTCATCACTCCGAAGAGGAAGCAACATGGGAAAGAGAAGATGATCTTCGGAAAGACCACCCTCACCTATTTGCTAACCAATCCGAATCTCGAGGGCGAGATTCATCTTAAGGGGGTTAGATTTGTAACATCCCAAAAATCATATTTCAAAACTCATTCATATCATCCTTGCATCCTTCATTCATTTAGGTTTTTTCTCAAAATCATTTAGAAACAGAAGTTTGTGCTATGATTTCATGTGAGCAATTTACCTCAATTGGCCATCACCCTTTGAGACTTGAATGTTTAGGAACTTGTTTGCTTGCCTCCATTGTGGAAAGTTTAGGTGTAGCAATTTAACCAAAGTTTTCAACTTGGAAATAATTTCAAAAACCCCTATTTCAAACATTTGCAAAATAGAAGCAAAGTCTCTGTTTGTTTGAAATCCAAGTTTGACCAAGCCTTTGCAAGGTAACCACATGGTTAACTGACTGTTTTGAAACCACAATACCCTACAAAGATCCCCAAATTTTGTTTGAATTCAAAAGTATTTGAATTCATATCAAAATCATTCCAGAAAATATATTTAGAAAAGAAAAAGGGATAAACAAAAGAAAAGGGTCGCGCGCCAGGTTTCTGGCCCAGCAACGAAACGAGACCAACAAGCCCACCCGGGGAGTTTCCTTTTCTTCTCTCACGCGCGAGCGCACGCAATTAGTCGCTGACAGACAGACCCCACCTCCACCTCGCGCACTTCGTTGACGAGCGGGCCTCCTCCACGTCAGCATCGTCTTCCCCTGAATCCGCGCACGATCTCCGCCGCTGACCGTTGCCGCAGTGATACCGAGCTTAATTGGGCATTAATCCACGAGCGTTCCCTGTCGAGCCTCTGGCTATAAGATCCTCTCTGCCTCGCGAGCATTTCCCCCCAAACACCTCGCTCACTCCGCCACCAGGCTGCCCTCAATCAACCCCACACCGCCGCAGACAGATCCCACTCCGGCGATCAATTCCGGTGAGCCTCGTGTTCCCCTCTGCCTCTCACTCTTGCTATCTGATTCAGTGAGTCTTTGCGCACCTCCTGACCCCACTAGTTCATCCTGTACTGCCCCAGGTCGCTGGTTCCACTCGACACCGCAAGCACCGACGACAGACTCGACTCCGACAACCCCCAGTGGTAAGTCCAGACCGCCCCAAGCCTTGTATTGCACACGCGCATGTTCTCCGTGATCTTCTGCATCTGACCACACCTTCCGTTTGCATCCTAGTGATCTACAACGTCGTCTCCGACCTCGAACAGAACCACCTATCGCCAGACTCAACTCCGACGAGCAATCATCGCCGTGACAGCATGCCCCTTCGCAAACCGACGCTACCTTGAGCTTCAGCAGCCTCTTGCGAACCTGGTATGACTCTTCTCCCTCTCGCGGACGATCTGGAACGCTAGCGCCGCCGTAGACCGAGCGCTCCGCCGCTCGCTGACGCCGCGCGCCGCCAGGGCATGGTCATTTGAACGAGCACCGTTAGATCCAGATCTGAGCGCTAGGATAGATTCATTTAACTGTGAAGCGGTACGCGATCTGGAGCGTACGATCTGTTTAGATCCTGCGGCTGCAGAGCGCGATCCAACTGAAGCGGTACGCACCAGTGAGGTTGCGACGCGTGGCTAGGATGAATTCAAAAACAGAATTTAAAACCAGAATTAGATCCAAACTTCAAACTGCCATAACTTTTGATTTCCACGTTGGAATTTTGCAAACTTTATACCGTTGGATTCAGTGAATCAAGGCCTTTCTGTCCATGCAAAGTGTTTAACAAATAGTAACCATTAGAATGACTTTGTTTGTAGAAACTTGTTTAAGGCTATTTTGAGTATGGATTTAGTTTAGTTATTGTTTTAGGGTTAAATAAGTTTAGTTGGCAAACTTGTGACTTGTTAAGTTTCTGTAATCATGCACTTGATTGGTAGAGTTTTCAAAATCACCACTTAGTAAATTCATGCATGCATTCATATTATTTTTGATTGTATATTGTGTGTAATTGTATGCTACAATTTGGTGTAGATTTTGCTAGTGATTGTGATTGTGAAGAGTGCTACTCTCCTCATTACCAAGGCAAGTGATGCTTCATACTTTTGTCCCATTATTTTCACTATGCATTAGTGTTTTTGCTAAGTAAATCTTGCATGGATTTTATTTTTGCTAAGTATAGACCGTGCTATGGGAAAACCTAGTAGATGGAACCCTAGTGAAAATTTCCTAAGTCAAGATCCCTAATACTATCATGCTTAGCCTAGCTAATAGAAAACAAGGGTGGATTATATATTCAAGCTATGGAAAAATTTCTAAGTCTGCAGACTTATGTTTTGTTTAATAAAACAACTAAGTGAATGAATCACCTGGGTGGAATGGAAGGAATGGTTTGTGTTGAGTGGTTCACAAGGCCATGGACTTGGCTTGTGTATCTCACTTGTGGATGGCCACCCAGGAACAAAGAGATTTGAGATGTCAAATGTTGAGAAGCTTCAAGTGCAACCACTTGGCAATATGGGCTCTGCCATGATCACATAGGTTGCTAGAACTTAGTCTCTTGGACAGTTGGTGGTAGTGGGAATGATAGGTTGGAGTGCGTCCATTTGACTAAGGAAAGGCTTCTGAAAGATCTTGTCTTGGGAAACCAAGTCTAGTGGGGAAAGTGCACCACCTCTACAGAGTGTAAAATCTAAGTACTTAGCCATGTCCCTGGCAAAGGACAATTTGAGCATCAAGACATGGAAGCTATCAAGAATCTCCTCATCCCAATTTCTAAGTTAAAAATCTTGTGGGTGAACAAGGGTTAAAGGATCTTCAGTCTTTGATTGGTAGATGCCTTGGAAAGGATCTTCAGTCTTTGATTGGTAGATGCCTTGGGAAAGTTTTGTCAAGCAAAAACATAGTGTTTTTCAAAGGATAAGGAAAAGTCTATTTTGAGCAATGCAAGCCTAAGCTCCACTTGGCCAAATGCATATAGTATTATAGTCCACTTTAAATAAGCTAAGGTATCACTTGCCAATACTATTCCAAAGTATTGACCCTCTTTGGTTGTAACTTGTAATGTTGCAGGTTACTCCGAAGATGAATAGGAGTCATGAGTCTACACTCAACATGCTTGCCTGTGGCACATGAAGATGAAGACTTATGTTTATTTACTTATTCCATAAACTCTTGTATTAGGCCTTGACCCTGAGTTGTAAAAGACTATGTTTTATCTCTGGAATGACTGTAATAAACGACCTTTGTATCTGTGTACTTCATCTTAAACTGTGGATGCTAGCATTGATCCAGGGACTAGCATTGCAATCACAGGGATCCTTTCCTTTACTAAGGAGGGGTCTTACAGATGGTATCAGAGCACTGTGTTGCCTGTAGGATTATGACCCTAGGATTGGAAACCACTAAGGAAAATTTGAAGTACTTCTACACTTGTCTATTCTTCTCGTAAACTTTTCTAATCTTCTCATTCTCATCTCTATGTGTAGATGAACTCCATCAACGAAGCCGTGAAGAAAGGACCACTCATGACCATGACCTTGGAGTGTGAAACTGAGTTTCCCAAGATTCTCAAGGACCTCATGGAGGCAATGGAAGGACATGGTGCAGCTGTGTACAAGGGCTTTCCAGTGATGGAGGAAGGAGTGGAGTATTGGTGGGTGCAGCTTCACTTGTACAAAAACAAGGAAGACAACCACAAAGAAAGAGGCTTCTGCATGTACACCAACACTTTTATGCACACCACATTCTTTGAGTCAGCAAGAGAAGCAGCTTGGAAGACTATCAAAGAACTCAGTGCTAGAGTCAAGTGCAAGATGCTCAACCTCCAAAAAGACTTATAGAAAGAGAAGGAACATACCCAAGAGTTGGAAGTCACCAACCAAACCTTAAGGGGAGATATTATAGACTTAGTAATAGAAGCATGTGAACAAGATAGGTTGATTGCCTCTAGGAACATTGTGTTAGCCACCAGATCCAGTGAGATAGGTTTGTAAGCGCACTTCGTTAGTTGGACCACCACCTATCACCTTATTTTCCAAATGATACCTTAAATAAGTTTGAACCTTGGTTAATGTAATGGATACATGTATGCATGACTTGTGTGATTTTTGTGTTCCATGGATATGTATGAATGTTGTCTTGTTTATTTTAAATTGTGTTGTTCTAACTTTTTCAATCTTATAAATAGATGCCTATTACCATCAGCACTGTTGAGGAGTTCCAGGTTACCCGTTTTGGTCCTCGTATCGTAGAGCTTACTACCTTACTCGATCTCCCTCTTCCCACCATTACGGTGCACCCACTCACCAAGTTTGAGAGGAAGGACCTCTGGGGCTTCAAGGTGAACCAGCTAGGACGCCAGTCAAAGCCTACTACGGAGGCCATCGTCTTCAAGCTTATGCATGATGACAGGGAGAGAGGCATGGAGGTTGTCATGCAGGACCTGATAGGACGACTGTTAGGCCGTCACTCCCGACAGGTTAGAGGCACTCACTTCCACGCCTTCGGAAGGCGTGATGATGACGGAGAGTCCATCGACTTTGAGGACGACTCGAGGACCACAGCAGAGCCGATACGCCTGTACCTCCAGGACTTAGAGACTCTTATTAGGCACGTGGATACTGACAGGACCAACGTCATGCTTAGCAATGACGAGCTCTAGGTGCAGCTTCGCGAGAAGGACAAGCTCTTCGCGCAGCAGGACGAGGTAGTCAAGGAGATGGAGGCGAAGTTCGAGACCCAAGACCGTAAGTTCAAGAGTCAAGAGAAACGTGTCCAGGATAGGAACAAGAGGATTCGGGACATGACCGAGGAACTGCAGTCCAAGGACTTCGAGTTAGAGCAGCAGCAGACAGTGATTGAGAGACTTCGTTCCCAGAATAGGGCTCTCAAGACCAAGATCGACTCCTTGACCACTACTATCGAGAACAAGACCGCAATGGAGAACGCAGGTCTTACCTTTGTCGAGGAGGAGATTGATGCTGACGAGTAGACTTGACTACTCAGTTATCTTTATTTACCGTACTTGTTATTTGTGAACTTATTAATGGACCATCCGACATGTGGATGGCTTGCCACTTGTGTGTTTTTACTTTGAGACTTTTGTTATCTTGTTGTTGAGATTTATCCTTGTGTTGCATGCTATGTGTTTGCTTGTATGATGTATTGTGCATGAATCATGTAAGGGTATGTCATTCTTATCTCTATATGAACAAACCACAGATGCCTCCCCGTCGCGCAAACCCCAACCCCAACCCCAACAACATTACCCCGAAAATGCAACAGATGATGAATGCGCAAACACAGCTTATGCAAATGATGACGACGTTCATCCAAAACCAGAACAACAACAACCCCAATAACAACAACAACAACAACCCTCCGGGTTTTGATATGCTCACCAGATTTCTGCGTCTGAGGCCAGCTAAGTTTTCAAGAACGACTGATCCCATGGTGGCCAATGATTGGCTACGTTCTGTGAACAAAGACTTAGTGACCGTGGGCTGCACGGATGCTGAAAAAGTCAGGTTCGCGGCACACCTGTTGGAAGGACCAGCCGCCGCATGGTGGGACAACTTTCAGATCACCACTCCTATCGATGAGGTGACTTGGACTATCTTTGAAGATGGTTTTCGCACTACTCATATCTCACCAGGAATGATGAGCCTGAAAAAGGAGGAGTTTCACAACCTGAAGCAGCGCCACCACAGCGTGGCTGAATATATTGAAGAGTTCAACAATCTGGCACGCTATGCACCGGATGAGGTTGACACAGATGCCAAAAGAAAGGAAAAGTTTCTGGAAGGCTTGAATGATGAGCTGAATCTGCAGCTGTCTGTGGCATATGTTCCAACTTATCGGTCACTGTGTGACAAGGCTGTTATTGTGGAGAATAAAATGAAGCAAGTCGAGAGTAGGAAGAGGAAACACTCCGACAAGCACAGCTCGGGATCGTCCCATAAACGATCTCACTATGATGATAGTGTCAGCTCAGGATCCCACAAGCATGGGAAATTTCACAAGCACCACCAACACAACCGTCATGACAGCAAGCATCATCGCAGTCATGACAATGATAAGTACAAGAATCACAAGAGTGGACATAAGAGCCACCATAGTGGAAGTGGAAGTGGGAATAGAAACCAGCCTAAAACGGACATTAGTCAGGTCGAATGATACAAACGCAAGAAGCTGGGGCATTATGCTAATGAGTGCCCTGAAAAGAAAGTTGAAGGACCTAACAAGCCCAATCCTTTTCAGAAAGGACAGGTAACCACATCAATGTGGAGGAGGTCTATGAAGAGCCTGATGCTGTTGCTGGTAAGTTCAGACTCAATTCCATCTCAGCATTTGTACTCTTTGACACTGGTGCATCTCATTCATTCATATCAAAAGCATTTGTTGATAGAAACGGGTTTGCATCTGAAAACATTGGGTGTCCAATAAAAGTTAGCTCACCGGGTGGAGATATGATAGTGAGTCTTGGATGCCGGGATCTAGTCATAGAGATCGGAAAATATAAGTTTCCAGTAAACCTAATAATCCTAAATTCCCAAGGATTAGATGTGATTTTGGGAATGGATTGGATGGCTAAGTATGAGGGAGTATTAGATTGTGCCAATCGTACAGTTGCACTCACAACCCCTGAAGGTAAGAGGATAAAATTCAAGTCCAATTTTAAATCTGAAGGAAGTAAGCTGAATTCTCTTAAGGGGGTTAGCATGCACACTGTGCCAATTGTGTGTGAATATCCGGATGTGTTTCCGGAAGAGTTACCGGGAATGCCACCAGATAGAGATGTAGAGTTTATAATAGATTTGGTACCAGGTTCTGGACCAAGAGCAAAGAGGCCTTATAAAATGTCAGTTGACGAACTAAAGGAACTCAAGAAACAACTTGGAGAACAATTGCAGAAAGGATTTATCCAGCCAAGTTCTTCATCTTGGGGAGCTCCAGTTTTGTTCGTAGAAAAGAGAGACAGAACTCAAAGGTTATGCATAGATTACCGTTCGCTCAACGAGGTAACCATCAAGAACAAATATCCTTTGCCAAGAATCAACGATTTGTTTGATCAGCTAGAAGGAGCGTGTGTGTTCTCGAAGATTGATCTTCGGTCAGGTTATTTTCAACTCAAGATAAGAGAGCAAGACATACCTAAAACAGCATTCACCACAAGGTATGGATTGTATGAGTACACTGTGATGCCTTTTGGTTTAACCAACGCTCCAGCCTACTTCATGAATATGATGAACAAAGTGTTCATGGAATTTCTCGACAAGTTCGTTGTCGTTTTCATCGATGACATCTTAGTCTACTCCAAGAGCAAGGAAGAGCATGAAAGACATCTACGCTTGATACTTGAGAAACTGAGGGAACATAAGCTTTAAGCCAAATTCAGCAAGTGTGAGTTTTGGTTAGAGGAAGTTGGATTTCTTGGTCACGTTATGACAAAGGATGGTGTAGCAGTTGATCCTGCTAAAGTTTCAGCTGTGACAGAATGGGAATCTCCTAAGAACGTAAAAGAGGTTCGTAGTTTCCTTGGTTTAGCAGGATACTACAGAAGATTCATTGAATTTTTTTCAAAGGTTGATAAACCAATGACAGAATTGTTAAAGAAAGATAAGAAATTTGCTTGGTCTGAAGGTTGTGAACTCAGCTTTCAGGAATTAAAGAAGAGGCTTGTGTCAGCACCAGTTTTGTGCCTACCAGACTTGGAAAAGGATTTCCAAGTGTATTGTGATGCTTCTCATCAAGGATTAGGTGCCGTACTTATGCAAGGCAGAAAAGTTGTGGCTTATGCCTCGAGACAACTCAAAACTCATGAAGTAAATTATCCTACTCATGATTTAGAGTTAGCCGCTGTTGTCCATGCACTCAAAATATGGAGACACTACCTTTTGGGAAAACGTTGTGAAGTATTCACCGATCATAAGAGTTTGAAGTATATCTTCACCCAGAAGGAAATCAATATGAGACAAATGAGATGGCTAGAACTTATCAAGGATTACGACTTGAGTTTGCAATACCACCCCGGTAAAGCAAATGTAGTAGCAGATGCTCTAAGTCGTAAGGCGTTTGTAAATGGCCTTACCAAAGGTGAATTGCTAGATGACTTGTGTAAGCAATTCAAGGAACTCAAGTTGGAGATTGTGCCAGAAGGACATCTCATGTCTTTGGATGTTCAACCCACTCTGTCGGATAAGGTTAAAGAAGCCCAAAAGACGGACAAAGAAATCGAAGAGATTAAGGAAAGGATTAGCCAAGGGAAATCTAAAAGTTTCCATATAGACGAGCAAGGTACTTTATAGCACGGGAAACGTATTTGTGTTCCACAAGATCCGGAATTACGGAAACTGATTCTACAAGAAGCCCATAACTCTCCATATTCTATTCACCCGGGAAACACCAAAATGTACATGGATATGAAAGAAAGATTTTGGTGGAACAATCTCAAAAGGGACATCGCCGAACACATTGCTTTGTGTGATGTGTGTAGTAGAGTGAAAGCGGAGCATCAGAAACCAGCAGGTTTGCTTCAACCAATGCCTATTCCTGAATGGAAGTGGGAAAATATTGGTATGGATTTCATTACCGGATTACCAAGGACCAGGTCAGGGTATGATTCCATATGGGTAGTAGTGGACCGCCTAACTAAAGTGGCTCATTTTATACCCGTAAAGACAACTTATACCAGTGCAAAGTGAGCCAGAATTTACATGAGCAGAATTGTATGCCTTCACGGTGTGCCTAAGAGTATTGTGTCTGATAGAGGAACTCAGTTCACTTCTCACTTTTGGAGATAGCTTCATGAATCTTTGGGAACGAGATTGGAATTCAGCACTGCTTTTCATCCTCAAACCGATGGACAAACAGAAAGGACTAATCAAATTCTTGAAGACATGTTGAGGGCATGTGCCCTAGACTATGGAGCAAGTTGGGATGAAAGTCTGCCTTACGCAGAGTTCTCTTACAATAACAGTTACCAATCTAGCATTGGGATGGCACCATTTGAGTTTCTCTACGGAAGGAAGTGTACCACCCCGTTGCTATGGAATGGTGTGGGAGAAAGAAGTTTGTTTGGACCAGATCTTATCAAAGACGCCGAAGAAAAGGTCAAATTGGTTAGGGACAGGTTGAAGATAGCACAGTCTCGACAGAAAAGCTACGCAGATGCTAAGCGTAGAGAAGTCACCTACGAAGTTGGGGATAGGGCTTATCTTAGAGTATCACCACTTCGTGGAGTGAAAAGATTTGGAGTCAAAGGAAAGTTGGCACCAAGATATGTTGGACCATTCAACATTCTAAGTCGCAAGGGAGAAGTTGCATACGAAATTGAATTGCCAGCATCTTTATTAGCAGTCCATAATGTTTTTCATGTGAGTCAGCTTAAGAAATGTCACCCGGAGATGGAAGGATCTTCTTGGAAGGATACCATATCTTTGGAAGAAGTTCAACTAGAAAGTGATCTCACCTATGATGAAAAGCCTGTCAAGATTCTTGAGACCGCAGAAAGAGTCACAAGGATGAAGACTATCAAGTTTTGCAAAGTGCAATGGAGTCATCACTCCGAAGAGGAAGCAACATGGGAAAGAGAAGATGATCTTCAGAAAGACCACCCTCACCTATTTGCTAACCAATCCGAATCTCGAGGGCGAGATTCATCTTAAGGGGGTTAGATTTGTAACATCCCAAAAATCATATTTCAAAACTCATTCATATCATCCTTGCATCCTTCATTCATTTAGGGTTTTTCTCAAAATCATTTAGAAACAGAAGTTTGTGCTATGATTTCATGTGAGAAATTTACCTCAATTGGCCATCACCCTTTGAGACTTGAATGTTTAGGAACTTGTTTGCTTGCCTCCATTGTGGAAAGTTTAGGTGTAGCAATTTAACCAAAGTTTTCAACTTGGAAATAATTTCAAAAACCCCTATTTCAAATATTTGCAAAATAGAAGCAAAGTCTCTGTTTGTTTGAAATTCAAGTTTGACCAAGCCTTTGCAAGGTAACCACATGGTTAACTGACTGTTTTGAAACCACAATACCCTACAAAGATCCCTAGATTTTGTTTGAATTCAAAAGGATTTGAATTCATATCAAAATCATTCTAGAAAATAGATTTAGAAAAGAAAAAGGGATAAACAAAAGAAAAGGGCCGCGCGCCAGGTTTCTGGCCCAGCAACGAAATGAGCCCAACAAGCCCACCCGGGGAGTTTCCTTTTCTACTCTCACACGCGAGCGCACGCAATCAGTCGTTGACAGACAGACCCCACCTCCACCTCGCGCACTTCGCTGATGAACGGGCCTCCTCCATGTCAGCATCGTCTTCCCCCTGAATCTGCGCACGATCTCCGCCGCTGACCGTTGCCGCAGTGATACCGAGCTTAATTGGGCATTAATCCACGAGCGTTTCCTGTCGAGCCTCTGGCTATAAGATCCTCTCTGCCTCGCGAGCATTTCCCCCCAAACACCTCGCTCACTCCTCCACCAGGCTGCCCTCAATCAACCCCACACCGCCGCAGACAGAGCCCACTCCGGCGATCAATTCCGGTGAGCCTCGTGTTCCCCTCTGCCTCTCACTCTTGCTATCTGATTCAGTGAGTCTTTGTGCACCTCCTGACCCCACTAGTTCATCCTGTACTGCCCCAGGTCGCCGGTTCCACTCGACACCGCAAGCACCGACGACAGACTCGACTCCGACGACCCCCAGTGGTAAGTCCAGACCGCCCCAAGCCTTGTCTTGCACACTCGCATGTTCTCCGTGATCTTCTGCATCTGACCACACCTTCCGTTTGCATCCTAGTGATCTACAACGTCGTCTCCGACCTCGAACAGAACCACCTGTCGCCAGACTCAACTCCGACGAGCAATCATCGCCGTGACAGCACGCCCCTTCGCAAACCGACGCTACCTTGAGCTTCAGCAGCCTCTTGCGAACCTGTTATGACTCTTCTCCCTCTCGCGGACGATCTGGAACGCTAGCGCCGCCGTAGACCGAGCGCTCCGCCGCTCGCTGACGCCGCGCGCCGCCAGGGCATGGTCGTTTGAACGAGCACCGTTAGATGCAGATCTGAGCGCTAGGATAGATTCATTTAACTGCGAAGCGGTACGCGATCTGGAGCGTACGATCTGTTTAGATCCTGCAGCTGCAGAGCGCGATCCAACTGAAGCGGTACGCACCAGTGAGGTTGCGACGCGTGGCTAGGATGAATTCAAAAACAGAATTTAAAACTAGAATTAGATCCAAACTTCAAACTGCCATAACTTTTGATTTCCACGTTGGAATTTTGCAAACTTTATACCGTTGGATTCAGTGAATCAAGGCCTTTCTGTCCATGCAAAGTGTTTAACAAATAGTAACCATTAGAATGACTTTGTTTGTAGAAACTTGTTTAAGGCTATTTTGAGTATGGATTTAGTTTAGTTATTGTTTTAGGGTTAAATAAGTTTAGTTGGCAAACTTGTGACTTGTTAAGTTTCTGTAATCATGCACTTGATTGGTAGAGTTTTCAAAATCACCACTTAGTAAATTCATGCATGCATTCATATTATTTTTGATTGTATATTGTGTGTAATTGTATGCTACAATTTGGTGTAGATTTTGCTAGTGATTGTGATTGTGAAGAGTGCTACTCTCCTCATTACCAAGGCAAGTGATGCTTCATACTTTTGTCCCATTATTTTCACTATGCATTAGTGTTTTTTCTAAGTAAATCTTGCATGGATTTTATTTTTGCTAAGTATAGACCTTGCTATGGGAAAACCTAGTATATGGAACCCTAGTGAAAATTTCTTAAGTCAAGATCCCTAATACTATCATGCTTAGCCTAGCTAATAGAAAACAAGGGTGGATTATATATTCAAGCTATGGAAAAATTTCTAAGTCTGCGGACTTATGTTTTGTTTAATAAAACAACTAAGTGAATGAATCACCTGGGTGGAATGGAAGGAATGGTTTGTGTTGAGTGGTTCACAAGGCCATGGACTTGGCTTGTGTATCTCACTTGTGGATGGCCACCCAGGAACAAAGAGATTTGAGATGTCAAATGTTGAGAAGCTTCAAGTGCAACCACTTGGCAATATGGGCTCTGCCATGATCACATAGGTTGCTAGAACTTAGTCTCTTGGACAGTTGGTGGTAGTGGGAATGATAGGTTGGAGCGCGTCCATTTGACTAAGGAAAGGCTTCTGAAAGATCTTGTCTTGGGAAACCAAGTCTAGTGGGGAAAGTGCACCACCTCTGCAGAGTGTAAAATCTAAGTACTTAGCCATGTCCCTGGTAAAGGACAATTTGAGCATCAAGACATGGAAGCTATCAAGAATCTCCTCATCCCAATTTCTAAGTTAAAAATCTTGTGGGTGAACAAGGGTTAAAGGATCTTCAGTCTTTGATTGGTAGATGCCTTGGAAAGGATCTTCAGTCTTTGATTGGTAGATGCCTTGGGAAAGTTTTGTCAAGCAAAAACATAGTGTTTTTCAAAGGATAAGGAAAAGTCTATTTTGAGCAATGCAAGCCTAAGCTCCACTTGTCCAAATGCATATAGTATTATAGTCCACTTTAAATAAGCTAAGGTATCACTTGCCAATACTATTCCAAAGTATTGACCCTCTGTGGCTGTAACTTGTAATGTTGCAGGTTACTCCGAAGATGAATAGGAGTCATGAGTCTACACTCAACATGCTTGCCTGTGGCACATGAAGATGAAGACTTATGTTTATTTACTTATTCCATAAACTCTTGTATTAGGCCTTGACCCTGAGTTGTAAAAGACTATGTTTTATCTCTGGAATGACTGTAATAAACGACCTTTGTATCTGTGTACTTCATCTTAAACTGTGGATGCTAGCATTGATCCAGGGACTAGCATTGCAATCACAGGGATCCTTTCCTTTACTAAGGAGGGGTCTTACACTATCCTAGCGTCAAGACACGTTAAGTGTGTGACCCTTCGGTTTCGAGAATATGCAGACATGATCTTCTATCAATAATCAACAGCGGGGTCTGGAAACCCATATTGACTCCCACATATTCATCGATGATCATATTGGATGAACCACGATGCCAGGATTCAATCAATCCCATGTATATATTCCCTTCATCGCGTGATATTTTACTTGCCCGAGATTTGATCGTCGGTACCAGTATACCTAGTTCAATGTCGTTCATAGCAAGTACTTTACTCGTTCCGTAATCCGATATCACTTTGTGATTAACTCCTTAACCACGTGCTTGCAAGCGGTGTTGATATCGATTACCGAGTGGGCCCGAAATATATCTCTCCGACTTGGGAGGGAAAAATCTCATCTCGATACATACAACCCAACAGGTACTTTCCGATCACCTGAGAGACACCTTTATGATCACCCTCTCATAGGATGACGTTTGATGACCTCAAAGCTTTCTTCCAATACCAGGGAGTTGCACTATCTCATGGTCTAAGGAATACAATATTTGACATAAGAAAAGCTTCGCAAAGATGAACACGATGACACGATCTAATTGCTCTGCTTAAATTGGGTCTGTCCATCATATCATTCTCCCAATGATATGATCTCATTATTAATCGACAACTCATGTCTATGGTTAGGAAACCTTAACCATCATTAATCAATGAGCTAGTCCATAGAGGCGTACTAGGGACATGGTGTTATTCACAAACCACACAAGTATTAAAGTTTCCGCTTAATACAATTCTAGCATGGAATATAAACTTTATCATGAACAAGAATTATAATAATAACATCTTTATTATTGCCTCTAGGGCTAATTCCAACAGTCTCCCACTTGCACTAGAGTCAATAATCTAGTTTAAATCTGGCAACAATCTAACACCCATGGCTCTAAGGTGCTGATCATATTTTGCACGTGGAAGAGGTTTAGTCAATGGATCTGCGACATTCAGATCTGTATGTACTTTGCTAATCTTCAGATCTCCATCTGCTATATAATCTCAGATTATATGAAACTTGCGGTTGATATGCTTGGTCTTTGGATGATATCTTGGTTCCTTAGCCAGTGCTATGGTGCCAGTATTGTCACACAATATCTCTAGTGGGTCCAAGGAACTTGGAACCACACCAAGCTCAGTGATGAAGTTCCTGATCCAAACTCCTTCACTTGACACTTCTGCAGCAGCCATGTATTCCTCTTCTACTGTAGATCCCGCGATCACGCTTTGCTTGCAGCTTCTCCAGCTCACAGCTCCTCCATTCAAAATATAAATGTATCCTGTCTGAGATTTAGAATCATCCTTGTCGGTGTCGAAACTAGCATCGACGTGACCCTTTACGACGAGCTATTCATCACCTCCATAGACTAAGAACATTTCTTTAGTCCTATTTAAATACTTTAGGATGTTCTTCAATCCTGGTATCTGCTCGTCAAACTAAGAGCATTGGACACATCCGGTCTAGTACACAACATGGATTACATGATAGAACCTATGGCCGAGGCATAAGGCACTTTGCTCATAGCTTCTCTATCATTTATCGTAGCTGGACACTGAGCCTTGCTCAATATCTTACCTGACAACATAGGCACTGAACCTTTCTTTGCCTTATCCATTCTGAACCTTTTCAGAACTTTGTCTAGGTATGTACTCTGGCTTAAAACTATCAGGCGTCTTTGTCTATCTCTATAGATTTTGATACCCAATATATAAGCAGCTTCCCCTAGGTATTTCATTGAAAAACTTTTTTTCAAATAACTCTTCACATCGTTAAGCATGTCAATGTCATTTCCAATAATCAATATGTCATCCACATATAGTACCAGAAATGTCACTGTGCTCCCACTCACTTTCTTGTAGATACAAGCTTCGTAGCAATTTGGAACAAATCCAAAGCTCTTGATCACTTGATCAAAACGAAGGTTCCAACTCCGAGATGCTTGCTTCAGTCCATAAATGGAACGCTGAAGTTTGCACACTTTATCAGCATCCTTAGGATCGACAAAACCTTCGGTTTGCATCATATACAACTCTTCATCAATGTTGCCATTGAGGAACGCAGTCTTGACATCCATCTGCCATATTTCATAATCATGAAACACAGCAATTGCTAATAAAATCCGAATGGACTTAAACATCGCTACGGGAGAGAAAGTCTCATCGTAGTCAACACCTTGAACTTGTTCAAAACCTTTCGCGACAAGTCGTGATTTATAGACGGTTACATTACCATCCGCGTCCATTTTCTTCTTGAAAATCCATTTGCACTCAACGGCCTTTCGGTCGCTAGGAGGGTCCACCAAAGTCCATACATGGTTTTCGCTCATGGATCCCAATTCGGATTTCATGGCCTCTAGCCATTTCTCAGAGTCTGGGATCATCATCGCTTCCTCATAGTTCGTAGGTTCACTGTCGTCTACTAACAAGACAGTTAAGACAAGGTTGTCGTACCAATTAGGAGGGGCACGCGACCTTGTCGACCTGCGATGTTCAGTAGTAGCATCGTCCGAAGCTTCATGATCCTTGTCATTAGGTTCCTCTATAGTTGGTGCAGGCGGCACTAGAACAATTTCAGGTGCTGTGCTACTCTCTAATTCAAGAGAAGGTTCAACAACCTCGTCTAGCTCTACTTTCCTCCCACTCACTTCTTTCGAGAGAAACTCCTTCTCAAGAAAGGATCCGTTCTTTGCGACAAACACTTTGCCTTTGGTTCTGTGATAGAAGGTATACCCAATAGTTTCCTTAGGGTATCCTATGAAGACGCATTTCTCCGCTTTGGGTTCGAGCTTGTCCGACATCAACTTCTTGATGTAAGCTTCGCATCCCCAAACTTTAAGAAACGACAACTTAGGTTTAGCACCAAACCACAGTTCATACGGTGTCATCTCAACGGATTTAGATGGTGCCCTATTTAAAGTGAATGCAGCGGTTTCTAATGCATAACCCCAAAATGATAACGGCAAATCAGTAAGAGACATCATTGATCGCACCATATCTAATAGAGTTCGATTCCGGCGTTCAGACACACCATTGCACTGTGGTGTTCCGGGTGGCGTGAGTTGCAAAACGATTCCGCTTGCTTTAAGATGCGTGAGAAAATCATAACTCAAATATTCACCTCCACGATCGGATCGTAGAAACTTAATTTTTCTGTTATGATGGTTCTCCACTTCATTCTGAAATTCTTTGAACTTTTCAAATGTTTCAGATTTATGTTTCATTAAATAGATATACCCATATCTACTTAAGCCATCAGTAAAAGTGAGAAAGTAGCGATATCCACCGCGCGTCGAAACACTCATCGGTCCGCATACATCGGTATGTATGATTTCCAACAAGTCCGTTGCTCGCTCCATCATTCCAGAGAACGGGGTTTTGATCATCTTGCCCATTAGGCATGGTTCGCATGTGTCAAATGATTCAAAATCAAGAGACTCCAAAAGTCCATCAGAATGGAGTTTCTTCATGCGTTTTACACCAATATGACCTAGACGGCAGTGCCACAAATAAGTAGTATTATCACTATCTACCTTGCATCTCTTAGACTCAATGTTATGGATGTGTGTTTCATCCCTTTCGAGATTCAGAAGAAATAAACCATTCACAGCAGGTGCATGACCATAAAAGATGTTACTCATATAAATAGAACAACCATTATTCTCAGATTTAAATGAATAACCGTCTTGCAATAAACACGATCCAGATATGATGTTCATGCTCAACGCAGGCACATAATAACATTTATTAAGGTTTAAAACTAATCCCGAAGGTAAAACTAAGGAGAGTGTGCCGACGGCCATCACATCAACTCTTGATCCGTTGCCAACGCGCATCGTCACCTCATCCCTCGCTAGCCGCCGTCTATTCCGCAGCTCCTGTTTCAAGTTACAAATATTAGCAACTGAACCAGTATCAAATACCCAGGCACTACAACGAGGGCTAGTGAGGAAAACATCAATAACATGTATATCAAATATACCTTTGATGGTGCCAGCCTTCTTGTCCGCTAAGTACTTCGGACAGTTGCACTTCCAGTGACCCTTGTCCTTGCAATAGAAGCACTCAGTATCCGACTTAGGTCCAGACTTGAGCTTCTTCTCAGCAGGGGCAACGCGATTGCCGCTGCCTTTCTTGAAGGGCTTCTTCGCACCCTTACCTTTCTTAAAGCTAGGGGGCTTGTTGACCATCAACACATGATTATCTTTCTTGATGTCCACCTCCGCAGCTTTCAGCTTAGCGAAGAGCTCGGTGATCGTATCAGTGGAACCAATCTGATTATGAGTAACTACAAAACTTTTGTAGCTAGGAGGGAGTGATTGCAGAACCCTGTCAATCTTGAGCTCCTCTGGAATCTTGCAGTCCAGTTGCTCAAGGCATTGAGTGTAGCCCGACATCTTTATGGCATGCTCACTAACGGAACTCCCTTCCTCCATCTTGCAGTTAAAGAATTTCTCAAAGATCTCATATCTCTCAGAACGGTCCTGAGTATGGAACATAGTTTTTAGTTCCTCAAGAATCTCAAAGGGCCCGGGGTAATCTTCAAAACGATTTTGAAGGTCCGATTCCATAGCAAACAACATGGTTCTCTTAATCACACCATAATCATCTTTGCACGACTGATAAACAACTTTCTCATCAGCCAGCGCATCTACAGCAGGGGCGTCACCTAGCGCATTCTCAAGGACATAGTCCTTTTGTCCGCCAGCGAGAATGATTCTCAGATTGCGGAACCAGTTGGTGAAGTTAGACCCATTGTTCTTAAGCTTTTCTTTCTCAGCAAAAACATTGAAGTTGAAGTTGGACTTAGCCATTTGATCTACAAAATTTGCAAGTACAATTTAGACTATGTTCATGATAACTAGTTCAACTTAATCAAATTACTAGATGAACTCCCACTAAATTCAACATCCCTCAAGTTGTTTAGTGAACATGACCCAAATTCACCACACCTAATCCGATCTTCACGAGAAGTGATGTGGTTTCAATGGTGGACAAGGAAGTGTCGATCATATCATTCATATGACTCATGCTTAACCTTTCGGTTCATGTGTTCCGAGGCCATGTCTGTACATGCTAGGCTCGTCAAGTCAAACCCAAGTATTTCCGCATGTGCAAAAACTGGCTTGCACCCGTTGTATGTGAACGTAGAGTTTATAGCACCCGATCATCACGTGATGCTTGAACATGACGAACTTTCGCAACGGTGCATACATGGGGAGAACACAGTTTTATCTTGATATTTAAGTGAGGAATCATCTTATAATGCTACCGTCGCGATCTAAGCATAATAAGATACATAAAAGGATAAACATCACATGCATATAACTTTATGTGACATGGTATAGCCAATCTTCGCGCAATGATCTCCATCTTGTGCGTGCCAGCATGATCTCCATCACGCCACCCTGATTGCCTCCACCACGAATAGCAACTACAACTATTGCTAACTACTTAGCGATAAAGTAAAGCTATTACATGGCGTATAAGAAGTTGACACACAGGTCATACACAATTATAAAGACAACCATATAGCTCCTGTCGGTTGTGTACTCATCGACATGCAAGTCGTGAAATGTTACAAAACATGATCATTGCATACAACATACACATCACATCTTGGGCCATACCATATCACAGAAAACACTCCCTTCAAAAACAAGTTAGACGCCTCTACTTTGTTGTTGCATGTTTTATGTGGCTTATGGGAGTAGCAAGCTAAGAACGATTCTTACCTACGGAAAGCCACAACGGTGATATTATGGTTTCCAAACTCCGGTGTAAATCCCATGACAACTATAGTGAGAGAAACTGGCATCCACCAGCCGCATGTCTGGAACAAGCCACACGTCAAGTGTGGAGCCGGTCTCGCGAACGAGGTCGCATAAGGTTGGCCTGGACCGCTTCGATCTCACTATCCCGCGTCATAAGAAGTACACAAACAAGAGGCTTGCAACAGAAAACATCAACGCCCGCACCAACCATGTTGCGTTCTACTCGTGAAACAGATCTACGCATAGATCTAGCTCTGATACTACTGAAGGGTTTCGCAGCATAGTAAATCAAAATTTTCTACGGATGCGAACGGGGAAAGCCAAGATCTAATCTAGGAGATGCAAACAACGAGGGGGAATAGATGAGATCTTCATACCCTTGAAGAGTCGCACAGCGGAACGTTCGACGGAACGTGGATGATGTAGTCGTACTCGCTTCTGCTCCTCGCGATCCGATCCGATCTAACACCGCAAGTGGCGATGCCTCTGAGAGATGCACACGTGCGGCACCTCGACGTCTCCTCCTTCCTCGGTCCAGCAAGTGGGGTGGAGAGATGGATTGGATCTACAACACGACAGCGCGGTGGAGAGTTTCTGCGGCAGGGCTTCGCCTACGCGCAGTCGGGAGAGAGAGAGAGGAGGGGCAGCAGGGAGGCTAGGGTTGAGGAGGAGGTGTGGGAGGGCTGCGCCCCCATCCCTATTTATATAGAGGGGTGGGCGGCTGGCCCTTGCCCCTCCCCCAAGCCCTAGGCCGGCGGCCAAAGGAGGGAGGAGTGGGGGGCAAGTTCCCCTAGGGTTTTGCCCTAGGCTTGGCCGGCTGGGCCCTATGGGGCCTCGTGCCCTTGGACCAATGCTGCCAGGGCACTCCCTCATAGGCCCATGCCCCCTCCCGACAAGTGGGGCCACGTTGGTCCCACTCCGGAAGGTTCTAGAAACTTCCGGTACAATACCGATTAACTCGAAACAATTCCGAACTCCAAAATCTGCTTTGCCTTATATGAATCTTATTCTCCGGACCATTCCGGAACCTCTCGTGATGTCCTGGATCTCATCCGAGACCCCGAACAAAAACTCATAAACCAATTATCCAATCTATCCTAGCGTCGAGACACGTTAAGTGTGTGACCCTTCGGGTTCGAGAATATGCAGACATGATCTTCTATCAATAATCAACAGCGGGGTCTGGAAACCCATATTGACTCCCACATATTCATCGATGATCATATCGGATGAACCACGATGCCAGGATTCAATCAATCCCATATATATTCCCTTCGTCGCGTGATATTTTACTTGCCCGAGATTTGATCGTCGGTACCGGTATACCTAGTTCAATCTCGTTCGCAGCAAGTACTTTACTCGTTCCGTAATCCGATATCACTTTGTGATTAACTCCTTAACCACGTGCTTGCAAGCGGTGTTGATATCGATTACCGAGTGGGCCCGAAGTTATCTCTCCGACTTGGGAGGGACAAATCCCATCTCGACACATACAACCCAACAGGTACTTGCCGATCACCTGAGAGACACCTTTATGATCACCCTCTCATAGGATTACGTTTGATGACCTCAAAGCTTTCTTCCAATACCAGGGAGTTGCACTATCTCATGGTCTAAGGAATACAATATTTGACATAAGAAAAGCTTCGCAAAGATGAACACGATGACACGATCTAATTGCTCTGCTTAAATTGGGTCTGTCCATCATATCATTCTCCCAATGATATGATCTCATTATTAATCGACAACTCATGTCTATGGTTAGGAAACCTTAACCATCATTAATCAATGAGCTAGTCCATAGAGGAGTACTAGGGACACGGTGTTGTTCACAAACCACACAAGTATTAAAGTTTCCGCTTAATACAATTCTAGCATGGAATATAAACTTTATCATGAACAATAATTATAATAATAACATCTTTATTATTTCCTCTAGGGAATAATTCCAACATGCACATAGAATGACAACTATGCTCTCTTAATGGTGCCTAAAGGTAGAAGGTGGAGACTCACATAATGGTGGAAGAAAGTCCTTTTATAAAGGAACGCAGGGATTACAAGTTTCAAAAAGAGCTTCCAAAAATTATGGTACTTGTTAGCTTTCAGCCCTCATTGCCCCTATCATAAGAATCTTGAAGTGATTAAGGTTAAAGTGACAAAGGTGGAGTATATGCTTGACGAAGTATAAGTTGGAAATCTCAAGTCCCTTGAATACGAGGGCTACACCTCATGCTACTCAACTTTAGTCACCTATAAGTTCTTGTCATTGTAAGTATTTGCATATCATTGAGAACCGCCAACGGGGTACCCCTTGCACATTGTACAAGAGCTTTCCAATAACCAAAATGACAAGGCAAGCAGACAATGAGCATCTTAGCAATCTTCTTATTTACCATGGGAATATGGTGCTTTTTTTCTCTCTTTCCTCTTTTCTCAATGTGTCTCTTTTTTATAATAAGAATGCTTCATAGATGTCACTATGGTGATGCTGCAAGTTTCCACCATGATTAGGCATGGCATAGGCTAGCGGCCCAGGCGTTTCTCTAACATAGGATACAAACTCCATGGACTTACAAGTTCCCTCTTTATTTCACACCGGTGACATCCATATACAAAAGAGCATGATATCAATTGAGTACAAAGTACAAGTGCAATGTTGAAAACATTCCCCATGACAGCACGGTTTTGCTAATTCCAACGTATAAGTGCAAGCATATACAACAAAGATGACACAATAGTTTAAGTTTATTAGGGGCAAAGAAAATAAATTGTGCCATAAAGTTTGTGAGGGCTTTAATCACTAAGTTTTCACATAACAAAATAGTTTTTAATTGGAAGATAGCTGAAAACAAGAATATACTTGGAATGGTGTAACACACCATGCATATGAGTTTATAGTGGACACTTTGGAAAAACTTGGTTTCTTGGGAGTTGGAAGCATGAGTAGAGCTTACTCATACAAGTGGAGGCTAGCAAAAGACTGGGAGCAACCAACTAAGAGAGCAATAATGGCCATAATAATGCAGTGCAACAAAGCATTATTAATCAAAGAAAAGAGTGGTACTACAAGTCAAGGACTAAATTATCATAGAGGATAATGGTGACTTGTGAGAGTCATAACATGGTGTGAGCATGTGCCAATTCAACCCAAGCAAAGCATCAAAGGAAAGTACCACAATACTATGCTTTTTGCATGCTAATACAACGCATAATTTCTTCAAGGCACACTAAGAAATCCCAATTGTTTGGAGAAAGACAAGCTATAGCAATAATCACTAAGCATAAGATCAAAACAACACCTTGCATTTCATGGTAAAGTCTAAGTCACAGTCAATGCAAGCTCCCTTTTTTACCACTATAAGCATCAAACTTTCTACTCTTTTCCAACACCAAATAGCTTATTTGAAACAACTCACAAAGATAATAATCAATAAATATCAGTGAGCTTGTCTCACAAATCCACAAAGAAGAACTAAAAAGTTCTAAGCAAAGCACAAGAAAACTAGGGCTAAACACAGTGCTAGCAAAATTGAACACTCACAAAACAATAAGAATGAAAACTAGAATGTTCTAGGCAATGAAAACAGAGTGTGTCTCTCTCCAAGAGAAGTGTGCTCAGATCCAACCAATTTACTCAAGCAAACTAAGGAAACTAAAACCAAAAACAAAAACTAATACGCTCCAAGAACAACACAACAATGCATGAAACAATAAAAATGAAGTGTCTAGAAAGACCTAAGATTTTTATTGATGAAGAAGGGGATGCCTTGGGCATCCCCAAGCTTTGACGCTTGTACCTCTTGAATATTTATTGGGGTGACATGGGGTGTCATACCCAAGCTTGAGCTTTTGTCTATTCTTCATCTCATTACATCATTCTTTCTCTACACCTGCAAATTCTCCTTCATACAAAACTTCACACAATCTTAATTAGCAACATTAGCTTATTCAAAAGATATTAGACCTCTGGCAAAGCTTTGGAATATCAAGGATTTTCACTAAAAACACATGATACTGTAGCAAATCCTTCAAAAATCTCAATTCACCTAACTCAAAAAGGAATCAATAAGCAAATGCAAATAATGGCAGAAATCTGTCAAAACAGACCAGCGGGTAGAAACCGATTTTTTAGAACATCTTCTGTTACTCAAATCAAAAAGTGTTGAACAACAAAAGTTAGCTAACATACTAGGGGATTTATTCTTAAATTTTCAACTCAATCCGACTTACAGAGACTCAAATTTTTATGGTGGAGGACAGAAATCTGTTTCGGGACAACAACTCCCAAATCTTACTTCCCTCTCATTAGAGGTCATTCTTGGCACAAAAGGCAAACAAAAAGGATAAGGAGAGGTCATTACTGGAGTAATAACTTCCAAGACTCAATAAAACTCTTGGGTTATCTCCCAACAACTACTTTTCTTTAATTCCTTTAAGTTAGGCTTTATATCTTGAGGAGATGCTCACATAAGAAATATGAATTGAAGTAAAAGAGAGCATCAAGAAGCAAATTCAAAACATATTTAAGTCTAACCCACTTCCTATGCATAGGAATCTTGTAAGAAAATAAATCAAAGAAGCACATAGCAACAAGCATAGGAAAGCAAAACAAGTGCAACTTCAAGATTTTCAACATAAAGAGGGGAAACTTAATATTTTTGAGATGCATAAGACCATGTTTCCCTCTCTCGTAATAACTTTCAGTAGCATCATGAACAAAATTAACAATATAACTATCACATTAAACATTCTTATCATGAGCCACATGCATAAAATGATTATTACTCTCCACATAAGCAAAGGCATTCTTATTAGTTGTAGTGGGAGCAAATTCAACAAAATAGCTATCATTACTAATCTCATTACCATAATCATCAAATATAGGAGGCATATTGTAATCACAATTAACTTTCTCCTCAATAGTAGGTGGACTGAAAATATCATATTCATCATTGTAATCATCATATATTGGAGGTTTGGTATCATCATAAGCAATAGAATAGCTATCTTCCAAAGCAGGGGAACTAAAAAGATCATTTTCATAAAAACTAGCTTCCCCAAGCTTAGACTTTTCCATAGCATTAGCAACAATGGTGTAGAAAGAATTCATACTAATAACATTGCTATTAGCATGCACATAAAGTTCCATAGGTTTTTAAATTTTCTCTTCAAACACTTCATGTCCTAACTCAAGATAAATGCTATAGAGCTCTCTAATTTTTTGTTATTTTCCATTAAGCCTAACTAGTGAAAACAAGAAACAAAAAGACACAACTGTAGAATCTAAAGGAAATAACTTCGAGTACTCACACCGGAGGATGTGAGTACCTTTTACCTTACCTCCCCGGCAACGGCGCCAGAAAAGAGCTTGATGTCTACGCACTTTTATTCTTGTAGACAATTGTTGGGCCTCCAAGTGCAGAGGTTTGTAGAACAACAACAAGTTTCCCTTAAGTGGATTACCCAAGGTTTATCGAACTCAGGGAGGAAGTGTTTAAAGGTATTCCCTCTCAAGCAATCCTAAAATCAAGATACAAGAAGTCTCTTGTGTCCCCAACACACCCAATACACTTGTCAGGTGTATAGGTGCAATAATTCGGCGAAGAGATAGTGAAATATAAGTGGTAACGGTGCCATAAAAGAGCTTGACGGTGAGGTAAAGACTAAAGCAATCAAACATGCAACAGATCTAGATGCAAATGGTGTTTCAATGTTTAGAGACAAGGCCTAGGCTTCATACTTTCACTAGTGAACACTCTCTCATATAAATATCCTCTCTTCATGATACTACTCTCCGATTGGACACACTAATCATCGGTAGGGCTATAACAGCACTCCTCAAAGTCCGCCTTCCCCAATCTAGATAACCCCACACTGTCACCTTGAGCGCTAGATGGTTCCAACAAACACCACAATTTCATCAACACATCCAACTCCAAATATAACTCATAACAAATATTCAATCTAGCGAAAGAGCCACACACGGTATCATGTTGTCACTTTCATACACGTGGGGAAAAGCATAGATCTGTTAAAGCATAAAGAGTATTTATGTAGAGTCAAACCTAAGTGCCACCATGGTGTGCATGCTGTCACTTTCACACACATGGGGAGAGAAGAAATCTATTAAATCACTTGAGTATCAAGGTAGATCTATTTGATTACAAAGCTCATGGTCACAATATAACCATGGATAGAGAGAGAGATGAACACATAGCTACCGGTAGAGCCCTTAGCCTCGAGGAAGAACTACTCCCTCCTCATCATGGGAATCAGCAACGGTGATGGAGATGGTGGTGGAGATCGATGGAGATGGCTCCGCGGGCACTTCCCCGTCCCGACAGGGTGTCGGAACAGAGACTTTCTGTCACCCGAATATCCCCTTCGGTGGCGGCAGCGCTACAGATGTTTTCGTGGATTTCTTCTGGATGTCCTAGGGTTTTTGGGTCGGAGGCTTCTTATAGGCGCAGGAATCAAGGTCGGTGGGGGTCCGGGGGGCCCACACCCCCTATGGGCGCCTCCAGGGCTTGTCTGCGCCTAGGGGGTGCAGCCACCTTGTGGCCCCCCTCCGGCTCTGCTTCGTGGTTCCATGTTGCTCCGGGAAAAATAATGACTTTGTCTTTTGTCCCATCCAATTTCGAGAATATTGATTTTCTGCCTTTCTGGAACCAAAAATAGAAGAAAACAGACAACTAGCACTGTGGCAACTTGTTAATAGGTTAGTTCCAGAAATGATATAAAAACACTTCAAAATATAGAAAAAGCAAAGCAAAGTAGATACTAAACAAGCATGGAGCATCAAAAATTATAGATACGTTTCCAACGTATTAGGTGCCATGATCTACAACAGAAATATGCAAAACACTTAAGACATGTATTCAGAAAAGAGCAAGCATATTAAAAACTTTAATATTTTATGCTCCCAAAACCAACACCCCTCCAATGGTTGCTTAGTGATTCAGGATCCTAAGCAAGTCGGCTAGTAAGCTTTAGCATCACCGCTAGCCGTCAAGTGATCTAGGTAGTCAACTCCTTGTCAATCGTATCTCGTATGACTCATGTTGAATGGGTGGCATCACATGCCCCAGCTCCCGTCTGACTTTTCCCCGAGTCCCACAACCGTTGTGATAGACCCGTCTAGCTTACCAAGTGTTTCCACTGTAAGAGTCCGACTCGAACCCACCTAGTCGGAAAGAATTGGAAGCAACTCAATTTGATGAGCCCACTACCAAAAATGTCTGACTTGTGATGGTGCAAATACTGGCGGGAAAACCGACTAGACCTTCTTTGAGGGATTAAATTTTACCGACTATCTAATAGAGGTAAAACAGAGACATACCAATAACACAGAATAAATCAATTATAATGTGAAATGGTATGGCTCTCTTCATGGTGATCTCCATCTCCACAAAGCATGTAATCTGACTCGTGCCAACTCTTGTCACTACCGTCTTACACCATGTCTCCGACATGTACATCACCTTGCATGCCATCCGGGTTCTCCACAAAGCTACACTAGCTTAGTAAAGTAAATTACATAGAGAATCCGACACACATGTCGTTATACAATAAAATGACAGCACCTAGGCTCCATCCAGCTGACAAAACCGTGATTTGCAGATCACGTATCGATTACACACATACATCACATGCACATGAACCATACAATTCACAACTTCCTGCAAAAACAAGTTATGCATAGATACGCTATCTACCGGCGCTGTGAAACTCACAACGACATCTAAGGCGCTACGATAGGGTCAAGCGGGCGGCGATCGAAGGGGCAGCGCCCCTCGCGAGTGCGGGCAGTGCCCGACAATTTTTCTGAAAACGTAGATCTCATCTACATTCCGAACATGGATTCTGACCATTGTTCCGACTCAATCAAACTCTTTGATCTTCGATCATCGCATCTGGATTTGCGTGTCACAGTCTACACCGATGGCGGAAACTGACCGGTAGGGGTATGTCGTTCCACGACCTTAGTAGCATGATCACGGAAATCAGATCTACCATTCCCCGAGTATAGTTGATCCAATCAACATCATACAAAACCGATCTATCTCATAGATCGACCACCAAAATAGCACATAGATCCAATCTACAGCCAACCGCATATCACATATGCGAGATCTCGAGCCTAAAACCAGAAGCTATCGCTTTGATACCACTGTTGGGCCACGTAGAGATAAAACAAAACATTTTCCTCTAACGTGGTGATCCCAAGATCTAGGTGAGGTAGAAGGCCACAAGGTTTACTACTAGACACGCAGTTGCGGATTACTGATGTAGCACGTCAGTTGATGCAGTGTAGTCCTTGCGATCTTGATCCAATCAACGATCGTCCAAGCGCTGATGGTACAACACCTCTGTTGGTGTCCACATGTACAAGGAGGAGCGCCGATGGTGAGCTGCTAGGTTTGTTACGACGACAGGACTGCTATGGAGCTAGGGTTTCCAACTCATGGAATGACCTAACCGATCAACGATTAACCCTTCTGGGTTACTGTGCTCCACAATATATAGGGAGTGAACGTGGGCTCCACTCTCGTGGCCCATTCACTAAAGCCCATATAATACCATTCACCGTGAGTCCAACTCACTGACTTAGTCCAAATCCGGCTTGGGTCCAACCTAACCATATTTCTGGTTTAGATCCAATCCAAACTTGTTCCAGCTCTTAAGTGTGTGACCCCGTAGGCTCATGGCTACTTGGACACGATTGGAGTCCTACTCTCAATCGACCAGTCGGTAGCGGCTCCTAGCAAAACGTGTCGACTCCTAAGGACCAAAGAGTCATGATGACTTGCCTTTTCAATGCGACTTGCGTATGAGTCCCTTTTGCCTCACGATATACCTTGTCGGACTATAGGAGAATATTTGTCATCCCTTAAATAGTCCGACTCTCTTCTCTATCCGAGATAAGTGATTCATTCGACTAACTCTTAGTCGATCGCCTCGGTTAACACTTAACCGAGTCGTGCCTGGCCATGCTTTCTGAATCATGTCATCCGAGAGGGCCCAGAGAATATCTCTCCAAGTGGATGGGGAAAATCTCATCTTGGTTATTCAGATCACGTAGCTTGATTCTCATTCGATCCGAACACTGCCTTTATAACTGCCCAGTTACGGATCAGCGTTTGACAGAACCTAAGTCGGTGATCCTCAACTCGTACTATGAAATAACCTCAGGTCTAAGGATTACATTGATTGAGATATACAAATGGCAACTTGTTTGTTGTACCTCAATATGGGTCAATCCGACTGGCTAAACTCTTTAGCTGAATCTGTGTAAGTCGGAATAGCATCTCCATGCCCATGACAAGTGGAACCGAGTCATCAAGCCAACTTGTATATGGAAGTCCATAAGGCTACTTTTTTCCTTATGGACAAGTGATACCTTCGATCTGGATTAAGGGATGTACTATAATAGTCTTTTTACCTAGTAAACCTAGGTTTAATCTAACCTTGGGAAATAATGCTAAAAGGAAATAAAAACTAAACATCTATAAGACTTTTTTTGTTTTACCTTTATTTACCAGACCAATATAGTTTACTTCATATCATGGGTTGATTCAATGGATGGAGATAGCCAGGGTTAAAGATCCACCTAAGTTGCACATCATAGGGATAAAATATAATATAGGCACAGTCAAGTGTAACGTTTTAGTATAGATAATATTTTGTGGGCAACACATCCTAATATATTAAAGCCTCTGCAAGCCACAGGCATAGCAATAGCCTTTTGATCCAACCGGTTGTGCCACGAGGCACCGGGTTACAAACAATTATTAAATAAAAACACAAATCAAAGCCTTAAGGAGAGATGTTGTTGTTCCTGAATGGGTCGCTAAGCGAAGAACATACAACCCTTTCTATCACTAGGTTTCCTAGGAGATCGCCGCTAGACAAATATCTCACCTCAAGCCTTTATCTATATTGGGGGTCTTGGGTACCTACAAGTCCAAAGATCGATGAAAGAGACAAAGAAACAAAAGATACAAATCCCTTATTCAAACAATACACAATACTCCCATCGATTAGATGCGCATAATTGATGCGAGGTTTCTCCCCAATCCGCAGCCCGTGAGGACTACTCACTCATAAAAATAAGATCATGGATAGAAAACATTATACAAAATACTTAGATTGAAATCAAATATTCTTACAATGGTCGTCGGATCACAAGGAGACCTCAAGTACAAAGTAATGGGCTCATGGAGAGGATGGAAGATGGAGGGGATGAACTATGGTGTGGATCTCCTTTGGTGGTGTTGTGATGCAATCTGAGAATGGCGGCCCTCTACACGGTGGCTAGGGCCTTGGAATATATAGACGTCTTCACAAAAGTTGTAGGGTTTGATGAGACGAAGCCGCCACCACATGGTACGGGAAGGCCGTACGGGCGGGACCTTCCTATACCAGTGGTTGTTATGAACCCTGAAGCCTGGTAATTGCTCTAGGATTACTTGGTCATGTGGACTTCTCAAAATCTTCATTTATGACTCCTGATTTCTCCTTAAAAAGTGTGATTTCCTGCACAACACAATTCAAAGCAATGGTTTGCATATCTTTACAATAATTAGTCATTAGTAGCAAGGGGAGATATTCTTGTCAATTGCTTGATGAAAAAAATGTTTAAACAAGGAAAAAGATGGCTATTTTAAGAGCCATCAACCTCCCCAAAGCTCAAACCTTGATCGCCCTTGAGCAAGAAGAAACAAAAGAACTATAAGGAATCCAGCGTTTAAACTTGAAACAACGATAATATGAATTCACTTACGGTTGGTACTCATATGCGTCCAACACTTCTTCCATTTGAAAGGCTCATCAAAGTTAGACAAATGCCAAGAACACTACACAAGCTTTGATAATTCAAGACAATCAAAGGAGAGTTTAATGTAAGTATAAATAACTAGAAGTGTAACAATCAATCCATTTCCTCTAGTTAACTCTCAGCTTGCCAGGGAACACTAGGATGTTTAATATAGCAAAATTGAGTAAGATAGTTCAAGTCCTAAGTAGCATAACAGTGAAGTGTATTATTGACACCCACACCAGTAAATCAAGACTATCGAAACACTTATATTCCAATCATTGTCTTCCAATAAAAATCATAAAGTAATAATGAGACCATGTCAAGGAGTTGTTATGTGGATCTTCATTTTTCCTTCTTTTAAGGATAATTCTCAACAAGGATCATTGAGTGATTCTTCTAAACATTGGTTTGCATAACCTTCAGGAGTACCAATACTTTTTCCCAATTATGGTGACACATATGCCACCCCTGTCATCAACTCAAAGCCGAAATCAGGGGTTGTACCATCGATCGTTCATAATCTAGCAGAGTTGTTGGCATCTAAAGGTGTGCGTGAAAAAAACATAACTCTTTAACTAGTATCATAGTATTATCCACAAGGTTAGATTTGGCATGCATCACAATTACCGATAGACTTAATTTCAATTAAACAACTCCTTTCAAGAGTGTCGTCAAGTCTATCAAAACATCTATGGGGTTCACTATCTTCAAAGGTAAACTCTCAAGACAATCACTCATCAAACAAGTCATAAATTTGAGACTTTTATTATTGTACTTGTTTGGCAATATTATTTACAAGGAAAGAATCGGTTATCTAGAAGACCTAGAGAAAAATCTTCCACAACTAATCATTCATACAAATAAAAAGCTTTACTCTAATATTTTGAATTACTCCCACTAGCATAGCATCTTAGAAATTCAACTAACAAAGATAAAAAATAAAAATTTCGAAAGTGGGAGACATAGGACATACCTCTCATGAGTAACTTCATAATCATCTTCCTTATAGGGGTGTGTTCCTTCAAAACTCAAGTAAAATCACTCCCATAATAAAATTAAAGCAAAGAAGCAAAGGGAAAATCCACTTTCATGAAAAAATAAAAAGGGAAAAATCTTTTTGTATTTTTGAGGATGGGGATTAGATAATAGAAAAGAACTTGTGGCCAAGTAAGGAACTAAGAAAATAAATAAAATAAAAAACAAAATAAAACATAAAAGAAAAGAAAAGAAAAGTGTTGGAACAAACCAAACGAGTGTTTCAAAGGTCACAAGAAGCTGGGGTACAACCTCATTATTACACAAATAAAATTGTCGGGGTACACATCCCCAGGATCAGGTTTTTGGAATCCATTTTGTTGCTCATTATGGTGGTTGAAAATGTCCCATGTTCCATTGGCTGCTCCAATTGTTGAACTGGGTGGAGAGGTTGGCAGTACCATCTTGAAGGTTGATGGAGAGCTTATTCATTTTTTGGATATTTCCTTCGATAGAATAAATATCTTCATAGGTGGTGTAGAAGTTTGGTGGATTCACATCTTGTTAGGGTCCTTCTTGTTCTACTTATTAATCTTCTGCTTCCTCATACACGGGTACTTATTATTGGGGCAAACATGCCCCAACCTTCATGTCATAACGCAAACGTCCCTCCTCGATAAAGAAGAGACCATTAGGCAAAGGATCTAGGATCAAGTGATTCGCCCCAGGTATATCAATGAAGTATCTACCATTAGTTCTAGAAATCATACCACAAGCTCTCAGAGTAAAAATGCCAAGATGGCGGTTTCCTTCCAACGGTTGGATGTTACCTAGGTTGAAGTGGAATGCACATGCAAGCGTGGTTATGACTCCTCCTTCGCATGTGGGACCACAAGATTCAAGAGGTTGATGTTTAAGATAAAACAAAAGAAGGGCGTCCAAATTTGGCGTTAAGTTACAGTTTGGAATAGAATCTTTAGTGAGGATCATCATGTCCTCCTCGTTGACTCAACTAAACTCACACGTGCCTTCAAGGTGTTAGCAATAACATAAAACAAATAATGAACGGCAGGATAATAAATTTGGTTTCCATTGGTTGTGTTTCCATGAATTCTCATTCTATGAAAATAAGCCAAGGGTGTTGGATTCAGAACAAAGGTGGTGGACATTTGTCGGTGGCGTTGTTGGCAAATCCAAAGTAGTAAGCCTATTGGTCAAGAATCAAGGAGTACTCACATCTCATAAGACGGAAGTTGACGCGATCAACTCTAGGCATTTGCTCCTCGGGGCAATAGTGTGAGCACACCGAATGTGTCAAGGTGCTGAGAAACTCAAGTGTCAAGTGGAGGTACCTGGCGACATCATGAAATACAAAGTCATACAAACCAACATTGTAGCAAAGTAAATCGAAATCATCGTGAATGCCAGGTTGGTTCAGGATAAAGGGACATGCCCACTTGGTGGACTTGATTTCTTGGAGCTTGAGACGGTTCAGTTGAAACTCCTCGGTGAACTCGATACCAAGTGACTCGGGGGTTAGCATATCAAAAGGTGGTGCGGCTTGTTCCACAGCCATCACACATGTATGACTCCTCATGTTCATCTAAAACAAAAATAAATAATAATGCTAATCAAAAATTTAGTCCAATAGAAACATAGCATAAATGATCCTCTACACTTGTTACAAAATAAAAAGCTCTAAAAATAAACTAAACATGCACAACATCAAGATTAGCTCAAGAACAAGACCTAAGTATAGATTGATAATGGTGAAAGATTGAGCAGAGTTTATATGCAAATAAGTTGGGGATAGAAGGAGAAACATACCTTAGATCGATTGGGTGTGGTAATCAAATAAAGGACGAGTAGAATCGAAGATCCAATGGAGATGGTTTGGAGTTTGGAGGTATAAGAAAGAAAAATTTGTGTTTTAGGGATTTTAGGGTTACCTCTTCCTGAGTTGATATGGTGGCTGAGTACGTGGTATAGGTGGGAAGTACGGCTAGATCCCGCCCCTACCGACTAACAAACCTTGGACTCAATTCCTTCTGGCGGTGCACCCAGTATGGGCACATGGTACAATCGCGCGCCGCCATACTATTGGTCGTTATGCGGTAATTATGTTCGCTTGAAAGTTGATGTTTTTCTCGAGGGTATGGTATGTGCGGGCAGTACAGTCGCCTCCATACATACTAGTGGTTGTTACGTCCACTCCATCCTATGGCAAAAATCAACACTTCTATTTTCCAAAGTTGTGATGTGGTACAAGCGCACTTTACGGGCTCTCCTGGCCGTACTAGTGGTCGTTATGTGAAGTGGAAGCTAAAAAACATGTAGAATTTGGTTAGTATCTTCGCGCGCCTTTGACATCTTAGCAAATGAAAAAATAAAAACAAATAGACTTCATAAAATCAGCAATACCTTAAGGCCATGTGTTGGTAAATAAAAGATCAAGGATTACCTTATTTTCTTCTCCTCTCTCCAAAAGACTTCTTGAACACTCTTCATTAAAAACAAAACGAAAAAACAAAACAAAAACTAACACACGAATAGAAACTTTTATTTCACATGGGTTTCCTCCCATGAAGGCTACCAGTTAAGGTTAATTATCTTGACCCAAATGGTGATCATTTAGGTTTTGTGAGTGAAACACCCACTCCAAAGTAATTGGCTTTCAGTGTAATTATACCAACTTCTTCCTAGGGAAGTGGACTATAAAAGGATCTCTAGATGGTAGTCCTATTCTCACATTCCCTTCATGTATATTGATTAATCTTTAATAGTTCTTAGGAATGGCCTACCTAGAATTATAGGTGCTATGGGATCTTCAGGCATGTCCACTGTAATAAGATCAATAAGAGAAGGACTTCCTTTAATTTCAACAACTATGTTTTATTTTATCCCAACAGCTTGTTTATAAGATAAATCAGCAAGATGGAGACTCATTTTAGTGGTTGTAAAAGGGCCCAAGTTTAACTTGTCGAATAAACTCTTAGAAATTATTGAGACGCTTGAACCAAGATCACAAAGTGCAGATATCTCATTAACACCAATTTTAATTTTAATAGTGGGATCAAATATATCATCTAGCTTAGCAGGAAGCTTATTAGCTAGTCTATTATACTACATTTCTAATTCCCAAACATTAGATGCTACTTGTTGTATAAATTGTAGGTATGTAGCATCGTTACCTTGTTCTAGACCGGGATTCTTTATGGTGATCATCTTTAAAAGATCTTCCATGGTGTATTCATGTGTTGGAGCATTGCTATAATCCAACTATTCATGCTTCTCTTCATTCATTTCCCCCCTCATCATCTTGATGACCTCTATAGGATATGGCTCGGGCTTTTGAGCTAATTTTGCCAGTATCACATCTTGGCTCTCGGCTACCTTGCCCAACTATGCCTCCAAAGTTTTTGTCCTTTCCTGTAGATCCTGCACATCATTTCTAATTGTAATGGCTTGATTAGATAATTTATCAATACTAGTCTCATGGTTAAGTCCATTATAAAATAAATGCAATATAAGCCATTCTTCCATCCCATGACTAGGATAGTTCATTACGGTTTCTTTCATCCTTTCCCATGCAAGCGCTAGTGGCTCGCAGTCTTCTTGTCTAAAACTTATAATGTTGGACCTAAGTTGCATAGTCTTAGTTGGGGGAACAATTTAGTCATAAATAGATTAGTGCATTCCTCCCAAGATATAATAGTGCCTTTAGGTAGAGCTAGCAACCAGTCCTTGTCCTTTCCGCTTAAAGAGAAATGAAACAAACGTAATTTAATAGCACTTGGATCAACATCCTTAATACACATCATGTCGCAAATTTTAGTAAAAGTATTTAGGTGCAAACCTAAATCGTTAGAAGATGAGCCTCCAAATTGGTTCTGTTGAACCATACTTAAACGATTATGCTTAATTTCATATGCTTCCACATCAACAAAAGGCTAAGTAATAGGTAAACCAATAAAATCATAAGTAGGAGTAGCATACTCTCCAAGTTTCTTTTGAGCCATGCCTCTTTTCTTTTTGGTATTTTTAGAGTAAAAGAAACAAGTAACTATTTTTTGGGGTTTTCATATAGATAACAAGAAAGTAAAATAATAATAAGCAATAAAATACAAAAAAAATAAAACTAAAAACAAGGTCTCTAGTGACCTCACCAGGATAGCGAATTTCTTCCACGACAACGGTGCCAGAGAAAGGGTTGATACCTTCGATCCGGATTCACGGATGTAGTATAATAGTCATTTCCCTATTAGACCTACTTTTAATAAAACCTTGGGAAACAATGCTAAAAGGAAATAAAAATGACATGTCTACAAAACTTTGTTTTTTCTTTTACCTTTGTATACAGGACCAATCTAGTTTAATTTATACCGTGGGTTGATTCAATGGATGGAGATAGTCCAGGGTTGAAGATCCACTTGCAGCTGCACATCATATGGGATAAAAGATAAGAATACACACAGTCATGTGTAAGGTTTTAATAGAGATAATCTTTTATGGGAAGCACATCCTGATATACTAAAGCCGTTGCAAGCCATAGGCATAGCAATAGCCTTTTGATCCAACCAGTTGTACCGCGAAGCACCGGATTACAAAAAGTTATTAAGTGAAACACATAGATCAAAGCCTTAAGGATAGATGTTGCTATTGTTCCTGAATGGGTCGCTAAGCAAAGACTATACAGCCCTTTCTGTCACTAGGTTTCCTATGATATTGCCGCTAGCCAAGTATCTCACCTCAAGACTTTATCAATCTCGGGGGTCTTGGATACCTACAAGTCCAAAGATCGAGGCAAGAGACAAAGAAACAAAAGATACAAATCCCTTATTCAAACATTACACAATACTCTCATAGATTTGATGCACATAATTGTTGCGAGGTTTCTCCCCAACCCGCATCCCGTGAGGACTACTCACTCATAACAATAAGGTCAAGGATAGAAAACATTATGCAAAATACTTAGATTGAAAACAAATATTCTTACAATGGTCACCAAATCACAAGGAGATCTCAAGTACAAAGTAATGACTATGGCTAATTGAGAGGATGGAAGATGGAGGGGATGAACAATGGTGTGAATCTCCTTTGGTGGTGTTGTGATGCAATCTAAGAATGGCGGCCCTCTACGCGGCTGCTGGGGTCTCGAAATATATAGGCATCTTCATGATTGTTGTAGGATTTGATGAGACGAAGCCTCCACCACATGGTACCAGTGGTCGTTATGGACTCTGACGCCTGGTAATTACTCCAGGATTACTTGGTCGTGTAGACTTCCTCAAAATATTCATTTATGACTCCTGATTTCGCATTAAAAACCATGATTTCCTGCACAACACAATTAAAAGCAATGGTTTGCATATCTTTGCAATAATTAGTCATTAGTTGCAAAGCTAGAGAGATTCTTGTCAATTTTTTGACAAAAATAATGTTTAAACTCGGAAAAAGATGGCTATTTTAGCGCCATCAATAAGCTTATGGAAAACATAGTGGACGCCCTTATGTAGGAGTAGCTAATAGGTTGATTTCTACATGATAAAAAGTAGTAGAAACAAATATACACCCGATACTTTATGGACATGGCTCGAAATTATAATTATTATTTGATCTTCATCTATTATAATTATAATTTTATATAAAAATGATATGGCATACTTTTATTATCTGATTCTCACGTGCAAGGCACGTTCAACTTACTAGACGAACTAGTGGATGTCGAGACCATGATGGGGTGACAACTTCTTATGGTTGTCTCCTTGACTTCTGCGTCAAGTATTGTATATCAATGGAAATGGATTTTTAGTAATCGCATGGAGACGAAGTGGCCATCTCTCACGGAATCGACCTTCTTCCTCGTGCTCTTCGTGACTGTAGCTCTTCTCTATCAGATTGCTTTGTCCATTTTTATTCCTTTTCGTTGTGCTACTTCACCCGCATGACCGAGAAACTGTCCCGCCACAGAAGGGCTCATACCACGATGGCGAAGCTGGCTGAAGACAAGAAGTCGGCTTGTTGTTCTTCCGTTATGTCGATACCTCTACCAAGCGATGCAATGATCAATGGGTCATAGTTGAATCACTCGACTGCAGGCGAGAGGTCTTCAACTCAATGTTGTTCAAAGCCGCCGCAGCCAGGGACAGATACCTTTAGGTAAATCTCCATGCTTGCACAACTTTCCATGTCTTTGACCGTCACGTGATTCACTCATTTACCTACTAGCATATTCTTCCTCAATGGTGTTTTAAGGTCGGGCGGTCTTCTAATTCCCTCAGCACTCCTACCTGCAGAAACATATTCACCTTTGCCAATGGAGGCCGATACCTTTAGGTAAATCTCCATGCTTGGGAAACTTTCCATGTATTTGACTGTTTCTTGATTCACTCATTTCCCTACTACTAGTACATTATTTATCAATGTTGCTTTTGGTCGGGTAGTCTTCACATTCATGCAGCACTCCTTCCTGCAGAAGTATCTCCACCATCCCCAATGGAGGCCGATATGTACAGTCACGAGGCAAAAAATCATTCAAATTGTGATTTCGTGTCCCTCTTCCTTGATAGTTATCTGGGTACACTTTTGAATTTGCACTCCCTGTTCATCTACCGAAATATTGGCTTCAAGATCGAGTTTATGGTGAGAAAGGTGATGGGTGATTTCTATGTCAAGACAGAAGACAAAAGTGCCCTCGTTAAGGAGTGCACTAGATTTACTCCAAACTCGCCGCTGACAAGGTCGAGGTTAGACTCCTCAGGAATGTCTCCATGGAATACTTGATTGAGCGTGACGAGCTGAAGCGGAGGAACATCAGCATGGTGGAGATGCTGGGCATAAGCTTCAAGGAGATCCAGGACCTCGAGGACCAGAAGGACCAGTAGGACAAACTCCTGGACGAGCTGGTAAAGTTGAAACACAAAGCTGTCGTTGATCTCCATCAATGAACCGGCATGTGGAAGAACTTAGTTAGTACTCCATCTGTTTTCACAATATAAGACTATTTATAGAGCTAAAATAGCTTACTAAAATGCATATATTATGGAACGAAGGGAGTAGTTTATGATCTAATATATAGATTGAAAAATGGCCCCAGTAAATTGAAAAACCTTTTATTAGTAGCATGAATGTATGATCGTGTACTTGCTGGTAAAGTATTTGATTGTTTGGTGAATGTGACATGCATCACTAGCCATAATGTTGCCAGAGCCAAATTTGGTGTGATCATCTTTCCTACTAGACTATAGTTAGTTATTACTATTGCTCCATCCCGAGTGGTAGCTACCTTGTGATTGTTTTCATGCTGCATCTCACCAACCTCACTTTCTCAACATAGAGCTAGGAAGTTCTGATGCATCCCGAAACAAATCAAATGATCCTCCATTCTTACGCCATCTTCATTTTTGGTCTTGCTGATGGCAGTGGCAGTGGTATCCCATTGATGGTGACTCCTACAGGGTAGTATTGCTCATACTGTACAATCATTGTGCCAAATCTTACAGGAGAAGGAAGATATAGCTGTTGGGATGGATCCCTCCTAAACATATGCCTTCATTTACACTCTCCACAACTTACATTCAAGAGATAACGACATTTAACCATTTAAATGAGTTTCTGGTGATTTTGTCAAATTAATTCGAACTTTAACTATATGTGTGCTATAGTTTGGTCGACAAAATTAGAAAACACTATTTAGTACTACCTCCATTCCGGTTTATAAGGCAAATACAGATTTCCAGAAAATAGTTTGATCATAAATTTGGTCAACAAATAAATACTATATTTAACAAAAATTATACCATTAGATTCATATTTAAAATACGCTTCCGATGGTATAATTTTTGTGACATACAATTCATATATTGTTGACCAAATTTATGGTCAAACTATTTTCTCGAAGTATGTGTTAGCCCTATAATCCAGAATGGAGGGAGTATATAGATTCATCCCAATTTTGAATAACTTGCGATATATATTTTGATATGAAGGGAGTAGTATTCTTTGTTAGCCAAGATCTTTTGTTTAAAAATGTGGCACCCCGGATTTACGGTCCGAGAGTACCCTTTATGCATGCAATTCACGTTCCCATGATCAGTTAGCCGTGAGCATAACCGACCAGTATCATTACATCATCCATGACAGTAACGATTACAAAACTTAAAAAGTGGACATTATGGCGATTAAAACAGAAATAGCGGAAGTCTTTAGTCGCAGAGCCCATGTCACGCCTTAACCTACAGGCGACTAACTGGGAAGACGGCCTAGCTTGCATACACGTCAGCATCTCCATCGTTTCTCTCGATCCTCAGAAAAGTATGGCCAATTAGATAGCCAGGGACAATGCGGTGAGTATTTTGAATGTACTCGCAAACCACCTTAAGATGACAATAATAATTGATATGCAGTATGGCTGTAGTAGGATGGCTCCAAGAGAGGTTCTTTTATAAACTAATTTCTCTTGTAGATATAGCATATCTCTATATCTTTGATGAAATTTTTTTGTAAAGACATTTTGGAAAACTTTTTGAATTTTTTTAAGAAAACACCAGGATTGGTCACCCATTTGTTTTTCCTTCTGGTCATCTCATGACCAAACTCCTTCCTCCTTTTCCTGACCATCTCATGCTCAAATCATTTCCACGCCATTGCTTTTCAGAAATCCTTTTTGAAAACAAAACAATCACCTGCTGTACAACCGCCAGCACAACCGTCCATGACCGAGGACTTGGCTATTCGAATAGATTTACACTCTGCAGAGTATGCACACTGTACCCACACCATTCGATTACCCTTCCCTGATCTACACCGATCGTGAGTCTAATAACCGGTCAAGACCTTTCGAATGCCCTCTCTGTTACAAGTGCCTACCCTATGAGGTTAATCCTCTCAAAATCAGGACGCCCTATATAGTAACCAGCCTACCGAAGCGCGTTTTGCACCTCAACTGGTGTGCGCTTTCAATGAGGGGCTCATAGTATCACATGGAGGCCCGTAGACCCTTCATTCCTTCTCCCGGTCGATTCCACGCATGGACTGTTGGATAGAGAAGGCCCACCCTTCGGGGATTGTTTGCCCATGTAGTAGTGTGAGGCACCTATACCAGATTAGATAAACTTCTAGTCTAGCCTCGTCCCATTCCATAGTAATGTGGTTGCACTGGTTAATTATTCTAGCATTGTAAACTGTACAGCCCAGCATGTTTTCGTAAACATTTTTCCTCCATCGCTCGTCCAACCATTTTGTAAAACCAAAACCTTTCTCATTTTCCAATCAACTTGGTAGGACAAACCTCAGCAAGGTTTTCTCATAAAACAGTTTTGTAAGCCTTTTTTTCGAGGTCTTCCCATCCCATAGTTTTTGTTTTGGCTAAAGCGGGGTTTTCAAAGGGGCATGGTGTTATACACCATCTATCATACTAGGGGCAGGTAGGTATCATAAAAGTGGGTTGTACCAAATGGTACTAAGGGGTAATGATTTGGAGGAGCCAAACATTCCCCACATAATATAATATAGTAAAAAAATGCAATTTGCATAAAATGGTAGATAAAATAATAGGACAAGGCATATGAGCAAGAAGGTGGCTTTCCTGTGACCAGTGAGACGTCCTGTGACTTGTTTAGAATAACAGAATACCGAATACAATAATAATAAGAATATACCGATGCTTCCTTCTTCTCGGTGTAACATAATCGTAACTATCGCCGTCATCGAGCAACATGCAAGCCAACAACACCACAATCAATATAATGCATACCAACACCAAAGAATACAACAATCAATGGACAGAACAAGCTTAAACATCAGTAGATGTTGAGGATTTGGTTGTGGATACAAGGGAAATGTTTGGGTTGCATTTGTGGATTTTCTACTTAGGATTTATAGTCCAAAACTAACTTGAAAGGGGGTTTTAGAGCACGGTCAAGTTCTGCATGTTAACATTGGGTAAAAGTGATACCATCATATAGGTATTGATAAAATAAAGCCAAAAAAAGGGGTTTCACCATTTTACCAATAACAAATGATTTATAATGATTTTTTAGTGGATAACACTCTAGTTTTAGGAAATAATTCCCCAGACAAATTCTGGAGCTCCAAAAATTATTTCCTTGGGTGATTGGGTAGAATTTGATGAACTGACTCAAGAGGAGTTGGAATCATCTCAAAAAATTACCAGTATTCCCTTAGGAAATTCCCAAAGGCAGTAATGGATGAGATTTGTCTTTTTCATCAGATTTAATCTACAGAATATTTTGATGTTATTCCGAGGACACTAGTTAGGTACTGAAAATACCTTTCTTCAGAAATTGGAATCAACCTTTTTGCTGTTACAGATCTACTGCTATGAATTTATTGGTGATTAAACAATACACAAAATAGTTTATTTCACCAAAATTCAACATGGGTTCCTAAAATTTTGATTTACTTGATTTTGGAAGGAAATGATATATAGGTTTACAGGGAGTTATAATTAGGTCAAAACATCATTTGGTTTGACCTAGAGAATTTTCTAAAGTCAGGAATGCGTTGTTTTTATTATTTTTGCTATAGGTAATCTAGGAAGTGATTTTATGTGGGACCAGTGGGACATTCAAGGTATGGCTAAGACCCTTTAGTACCAATTGGTTTCATACCATTTGGAAATATCAAACTCTCTGAATTCAATTTTTAGTAATCTATAAACATGTTGGGATTTTAATTGTTAATATAATCCTGAAAATTGTTAGGGCAAGGTACTTGGTTTGCCTATTAGGGAAGGCACTCAAGGATCCTAGGAATTTTAAATCTATTCAATCGGAGGTATTTTATAATTTCAAAATGATTTAAAGTAAACTTCATCATTAACAGATCTGGAAAATAGAAAAAGAAAAGAGAGGGAGGCGACGCGGGACGAACCTGAGAGGACTGGGCCGCTTGCGCGGCAGGGAGAGGGGAGCCGCGGGGGTGGTCCTGTAGGCCCACGGCCCACTGCACCGAAAAGATATCGGGCACCGTCGGACGTCTGATATAAAGGAGATTAACGGTCGGGGCGTCGTCTCCTTCCTCGTGTCCTGCCTGGCGGCAGGAACCCTAGCGCGACCTGTGGAGGCGCGGGGGCACTCGTTGGAGGCGCGCCGACAACAGGGTGGTGAACAGGGCGACGCAGGAGGCAACGCCGACATCAAGGAGGGACGGCAGTGAGGGATTTGTCGTCGGGAGGTGAATCACGCGGTGGTGGCCGAAGGTAGCTTCGCCGGGGCTGGCCGGCATGGTCGGTACAGGTGGTCCTGGGCAAGAATAAAGGCATGGTCAGATAGAGGAGGAGGAGGGGATCACTATAGAGTGACATGCAATCAGGAAGGAGAAGAGGAGAGAGATCTAAGCTCATCTTTTTAGAAATGGCCGAAGCTACTCCTTTCCTTTCCTTCGAGCAATGCAGAGCACGAGAGAGGAAGCGGGAGCTCGGCGAGGGTGTGGTGGTGGCCAGGGAGTGAAATGAGGGGTGTGAGGAGCTCTGGAAGGGTCGTGCTCTTTTATTTGAGGGGAGTATGGTCCAAGGTGAACTAAGCTCATCTGAGCCATGGGTATGATGGGTGCTCATGGATAGGCCCTCAGGGGCGGTGGAGGGGTGAGGTGGGACCTGATACGCAACCAGGGAGTGGAGGGAAGGGGTGGTGGCTGATGGTTTGGACAAACAAGATATTTGTGCTCTCCCCTCCCTCATTTTCTTATTCTTTAGACCAAAAATACAAGAGGGCAAGGATGCTACAGTACCATGCCACAGGGTAGCACGACCAGGAGGGAGTGGAGGGTGTTGTGGAAGTTTTCCTAGCAAGTTTAGAGGGATTTTGAGTTGGTTTGAAACAAGGTTTGATTTACTTTCCAAACTTGATCAAATGGTAGCTTGTGAAGGAAGTTGAAATTTTTCATTAGGCAAGGTGAGAAAAAGGTACTAGTGTGGGTATATTGTCATTACATAACCCTAATAATTGTTTGGTATTTTTCTAATGATTAGAGGTGCACTTAAACTCAAATATTCAAATATTCTAGAAGTAGTTTCTAGATTCTTATTTGATATTTTTACATTGTACAAGGTGGGTTTTTTATGTTAGTTGTTCCTAAATACCATATTACACATTGGAGAATTTTATTGGAATTTATTTGGAAGGAAAACTATTTTTAATGAATTATTTCTTGTTTCTGCCATTTATGAAAAAAGGGCAAAAAGAAATAATAAAGAGTCTCAAAAATATTTATTTTTCAGATGGGAAGATAGGGAATGATTTATAGAACTCAAATGTGCATAGAGTTTGCAAAGTGATTTGGAGAAAAGCAAACTAGCCTTTAAAGGAGAGATTTTGAGAATTTTGTAAGATAATGAATTTAAATAGTTTTAGGTTCCAAATAATTATGGAAATTATTTGGCAAATTTATATATCCATGTAGATAATGTAAACTTTATTCATACATCATTGTCCACTTGTGTTTTGAAGGATTTTGGGGAAATGGGAAGAAACTAGATCCTTGGGGAATATATGGTTTTATTAATTTCATGCCACCAAAACATGGTTGGATTTGGTAGCTCAGAGCTCACCTTGGTGCAAGGGGTATATGGATGTATAGACCAAGTTATATAGATCATCATGGAAGAAATATTTCTTCTTGGTTGGGTTTGAATTGGTTTGGGAGTGATGGCAAACTTTGATGAAAATAAGGCTGCCATAATAGAGTTGTAATGATGCCTCATAAACCATGGGGGTTTAAAAAGCATAAAGCTCCAATGGAAACAAGTGAAGAGTGGATTGGTAGACCACGATTAGTAGATCATAATCATGAAAAGAGTTGGTCAAGGGGAGTTAGCATATAGATGTGATATTTTACCAAAGTAGGCAAAAGGATGAGATTTGGCAAAAGGACCGCGTCCCACTCACCGGATTCTTGCTGCACCACCAGATCCGAATCGCCGAAGCAAAGGATCCGGCGGATGCCGATGTCTTTCACGAGCCGGAGCCCATGCGCGAGAGCCTCGTACTCGGTGACATTGTTCGACGTGGTCAATTGGATTTGCAGCACGTACTCTAGCCGGTCTCCCATGGGCGAGGTGAGCATGATGCCGGCTCCCAAGCCTCATGCATCTTCGAGCCGTCGAAGTGCTGCTTCTAGTAGTCGGAATCAGGAATCGATGGTAGGTACTGGTTTTCTGCCCAGTCGACGAAGAAGTTTTCCACCGCCTGAGACTTTATGGTGATCCTGGGCTCGTACCGGATGCAGTAGGCGGCCAGCTCTATGGCCCACTTGGCCACCCGGACTGTGGTGTCCTTGTTGCCGAAGATCTCTCCCAACGGTGCGACTGATACCACGGTGAGCAGATGCTCCTGGAAGTAGTGCTTCACCTTCTTGCAAGCTAGGTACACGTCGTAGCACATCTTCTGGTAGTGGGGGTAGTTCTGCTTGGAGAGGGAGAGTACTTCACTAAGGTAGTAGACGGGTTGCTGAAATGGATGGGTCTTGCCTTCCTCGTGATGCTCCACTGACAGGACGACGCTGACGACCCGGTTGGTGGCGGCTATATAGAGCAAGATTGGCTCCTTCTCAGCCTTCGTGGCAAGAACCGGGATTGTGGATAGCATGCGCTTGAGGTCATGGAACGCGGCATCCGCCTGCGTAGTACAAGTGAACTTGTCTGTCTTCTTCATCAGCTGGTACAGTGGTAGTGCCTTCTCCCCAAGCCGGCTGACGAATCGACTGAGGGAAGCCAAGCATTCGGTGAACTTCTGGATGCCGAGCAAGCTCTTAGGCGGCTGCATCCTTTCCATGGCCGTGATCTTCTCCGGATTGGCCTCGATCCCTCAGCTCGACATGAGGAAGCCGAGGAGATGTCCGGCTGGCACGCTGAGCACGCACTTCTCCGGGTTCAGCTTCATCTGGTACCGGTGGAGGTTCGTGAACGTCTCGCCAAGGTCCTCTAGCAGGGTCTGCTTCTCCTTCGTCTTGATGATGACATCATCCACGTACACGTGCACATTCCGGCTGATCTGCGAGTGTAAGCATTTCTGCATGCAACGCTTATAGGTAGCACCTGCATTATTCAGGCCGAATGGCATGGTTACATAGCAATAAGCCCCATATGGGGTGATGAACGATCCTTTCAGTTGATCAGGAGGATTCAGCCAGATCTGATTATAGCCGGAATAACAATCAAAAAAGTAGAGCAGATCGCAGCCGGTCGTAGAGTCAATCACTTGATCAATACGGGGCAAAGCGAAGGGGTCTTTCAGGCAGGCCTTATTCAGGCTCGTGTAGTCGATACACCTGCGCCAAGTCTTGTTTTTCTTCAACACCAGGACTGGGTTGGCCAGCCAGTCCGGGTGGTATACTTCCATGATGAAGCCGACTGCAATTAGTCGGGCAATCTCATCGTCGATGACCTTCCTCTTGTCCTCCGCGAAGCGTCGGATGGGCTGCTTGACTGGCTTGGCGTAAGGCTGCACATGAAGCGAGTGCTCGGCGAACTCCCTCGGCACACCCGGCATGTCTTTGGGAGACCATGCAAAGATGTCCCGATTCTCACGGAGGAAGTCGACAAGCGCGCTTTCCTATTTACTGTCCAAGCCGGCACCAATGGTGATGCACTTGGAGGGGTCAGCCGGGTCGAGCGGGATCTGCCTGGTGTCCTTGGACGGCTGGAACGCCATGTCCCCAGCCGGCTTCAAGCCAGCCGGCACCTCTTGCTGCGGCATGGCAATGTTGTACATCATCTCGCGCTTCTCTACAGCGATGAACAGGGCCTCCGCTATCTTCACGCCTTCCTTCGCGCAAGCCATGGACCGCCAGAAGAAGCCGGCCATGGTGATCACGCCATTCGGCCCTGGCAACTTCATCTTGAGGTATGCATAGTGGGGGACCGCCATGAACTTAGCAAGGGCAGGGCGACCGAGTAGGACATGGTAGGTGCTAGCAAGGTTGACCACCTCGAACCAGATTGGATCGAGCCGGAAGTTCTCCTCCGAGCCGAATATGACATCGAGCCAGATCTTGCCCAATGGGTCTCACGGTGGCCCAGGCGCGACGCCGTGGAACATAGTGGTCGAGGGCTGCTGGTCGCACTCCCGGATGCCCAGCTTCTCCATGGAAGACCAGTAGAGCAGGATGAGGCTTCTCCCACCGTCAACCAGCAAGCGCGAGAACCGGAAGGTGCGCACGTCGGAGATGAGAAGAGGGTCTGGCACCATCGCGTAGCCCCCGAGATTCGGGAGTAGATCCGGCTGATCATCTTGGCTCCAGGTGATGGGAGTCTCGGACCAGTTCAGGCGCAGGGGGGCCGGGGGAACGACAGCATTCACCTCCGCGGGGCGCTGCTTCCGGCCACGGTTATCAATGGGCTCGGCTTCGAAGATGTGGTATTTCTCGTGTTGCTGAGGGTAGGCCCCGTTGCCGTGGTTGTTGCCGGCTTACCTAGCCGGTGGTGGGCGTCCGCCAGGAGGGGGTGGGTGGAGAGGAGGCAAGCCATCCTGCTTCTTGATCTGTCGGGTCCAGCTGCACTGTCGAGTGGTGTCGGAAGCCGGCTTGAAGGCACCACTGTGGTACTTGCATGGCCCATCAAACATCTGCTCGAAGGTGAAGGCGTTCTTCTGCCTCTTGTCATTGCCAGCCGGTGCGCCTTGCACCGTGTTGACTTGCCTCTAGTGGTAGCGTGGGTTCTGCTGCTCAATCGGACGCTTGCCCTGGTAGTGGTTATCGCTGTTGTGCCGCCTAGACGATCCGGCATCTCCACCTTGGCCGGCTTGCTTCTCTCGAGCCATCTCGGTGGGAACCAGCCGTCCTTCCGCGTTCACCCGGAGGGGCTTCTTCATTGTTGCGTCCGCGGTGGCGTACTGGTCTGCGATGGTCATCAGTTCCGCCATGGTCTTGGGCTCATCACACAGCAGCTGGTGGTGCAGCATCGTGCCTTCTCGGCACCCTTCGATGAAGAAACCGATCGCCTGGTTCTCCACCACCCCTTCGTAGGAGTTTTGTAGCTCGGTCCAGCGGGCGAGATACTCGCGATTTGACTCGCGGTCTCCCTGGACACACAGAGACAGATCGCGGGTTCTACCTGGGGGCTTGTAAGTGCCGTTGAAGTTCCGGATGAAGACCTTCTCGAAGTCAGGCCAGGCGTTGATACTGTTGGGCGCAAGGCTGTTGAGCCACATTCTCGTAGAGCCGGTCGGCATGAAGGGGATGTAGCGAACCGCCACGCGCTTGTTGTCGTGGGCGATTCCGACTGCTGTAAAATAGTCGGTTATCCAGTCTTCCGGCTTCATGTTGCTGTCGTACTTTGGGGTGTATCGTGGCAGGGAGAATTTGTCGAGAAACGGCTTCTTCTGGATGCGCGGCCCGAAGCACACTGGGCCGGTTGCGTCTTCATCCTCCGTGAGGTGGGCTTCCGTCAGGAGGTCGATTTGATCGCGCGCGTCCGGCTCAACTTGTTAGGCGCTCCCACCCGGCCAGCGAGACGGGATGGGGGAGGGGTGGAGGGTGGTTGTGGCTAGGCGGAGGTAGATGGCTCGTGGCGCCTTGGTCGCCGCGGGGTTGGCTGCTGCTAGACTGGCGACGCTTGGAACGCCGGGGGTGCTGGCCTGAAGACGTGGAGTACTCGGTCTGGCGAGGGCCTCCCTGGATGCTTCCACCCGGACGGTTCCCTCTGGAGCCGGCTCCTGCCTCGTACGCGATCCGAGCGGCCTTGGCCTGCTCGTCAGCCATGCACAACAGGTGCTGCAACTTCTAAAACTGTCGCATCTTTTCCTCCCCTCCAGGTGAGATAAATCTTCTGCGACGGCTCGCGCCGCCTGGACATTCTTGACCGCGGTGTCATACACAGGCGGTGGGGAAGTATGTGTGAGGACCCGTCTCGACATATTGCTCGAAACGGACACCCAGCTCTCCCCCGCGATGCTGCATGGAACCTAGCCGGCTAGGATCTTGATTAGCCAGGGTGAGGCCGTGGGCGCGGTGGTACTCGCAGATGTTGCTCTCCATTTGGTACTTGGTAGAGGCTAAGCCCTGAGCTTGTTGAAGCAAATGCTCTCGCGTGGCCTCGATCTTGGTCATCGCCTCTTCCGGGTTCTCTACGAGATCAACCGGATCGAGGAGCTCCTCAATGACTTCTTCCACCACGCCCTTCTCGCGTAGAGGAGTGGACATGCCGCCTAGGTCACTGTTGCGCTCGAGAGGGGGACGGCGGCCGTGGCTAGAGCCAGCCATCATCACCTCCACGCTATGGGAAGCGGCGAGCGCGCTTCCGGCTGCGGGGAGCGACTCGGCAAAGGAGATGATCTCCTGAGGGAAATCTTCCGGCACGGTGGCGACATAGATGGGCAGGTCGCCGAACAGTAGGACGGATCCGCTGTCACCTCCCAAGATTTTCCAAATCTTGTAATGTGAAAAATAAATGAATAAAAGTAAAACTTTATTTGATTTTCAGGGCCAGAAGGAACTTTTTGAATTCAATTGGAACTTCAAACCAATTTGGATCAAATAAATTCCTAAAATGATTTAAAAAGATAAAATATTTGATAAAGGAAATAAAACATTTTGGAATCACTATCTTTAAGTAAAAGGATTTTGTTTTCAAATGAAATAGAAATTTTGTTAAAGATTATTTTAAAGAGCCAAATTAAACCTTAGCCAAACTTTTGAGATAAAACACTTTTTGCTTTGATAAAAATAGTAAAGGTTTATTTAAATAAAATAATAAAGATTCAATATCCAAGATTTATTAATAAAGGTTTTACTATTTCCAAAACATCAAAACTTATTTATTTAAAATAAGTTTTCCAAGTAGAACCTAAAAAAGATTTAAAATATTATTTTGGTTTTGGAATTTGGTTTATACTACTGAACAGAACCAAATTCAAGGTCACAAAGCTTGGTAATTGTTTGAATCAATTTGAATGTTGTTTGGTTGTTTGAATTTCAAAAACAGGAAATAGTTATAGAAAAAAAAGAAAAGCCAGCAGACAGAAAAAAATATAGAGTCTGGACCAGCGCAGCCGGCCAAGCCCACTAAGGCCCAGAACCAGCCCAGCTATTCCTCCCCGAAGAAAAACTAATCGCACTCATTATCTGACCCGCAGAACCAATGACCAGTGGACCCTCCCCTCGCTCTTTTCCCACTGACCAGCAGACCCCACTTTCCCACTCCTCCTTCCTCGCGACGACCACGCCGGCCGTTTCTGCCGTTGATGTCGCAGCTTCAATTCACGAGTAATGGCTGCGTTAATATCGCGCGTGACTGCACACTATTAATCGCCAGCGCCTTCTCCTCCTTTCCCCTCTGTCGCCCTACCTCGACTCGCCCTCAGGCTGCCAAATTTCGCTAGAAACCACCCTCTGCCCCGACGAGGTCCGGTGACGATTCCGGCCGAGTTTCACCACCCCGTGCCTCCTCGACCTAGCTCACACCTTCCCCACCTCCTGACGTATCTCCTAGTACTCTTCGTACGACCGCGGGCGCCCCAGAGCGTCGGCTACGTCAAGCTTCCGAGCATCGCCGCGTCTGTCTTCGACTCCGACGAGTATCCAGGTAGATTCCGACCGCCCCGCGTCTTCTCGTTCACGCACGCGTCTTCTCCGTGACCTCCCGCACCTAACCATGCCCTCGGTCTGCCTTCTCTTGACCTGTAGCGACGACTCCGACCGCGGACAGAACCACCCGACGCCGACGACGTCTCCGACGAGCAATCGCCACCGTTCCTGTGCGCCCCCTGCCACGTCGACCACACTTTGAGCATCGCCACATCCTCGCGATTCTGGTGAGCCTCTTCTCCTCTTCTCTCGCTTCCTAGACCACCGGCACCGTCCACGCCTGACCGCGCCGCCAGTCGCCGCCGCGTCAGCGCCGCCCGAATTTGGTCAACCAGCTGAGCACCGTTAGATTTCGATCCTGCGGTTAGAATTAGAACCAGAGCGAAAGGGTACGAGTAAACCTGCGCCGCTAGATCTAAGTTAGATCCTACGGTCTGCAGCGCGTGATCCGGCCGAACCGGTATCGTCCAATGAGATTGCGACGCGTGGCCAGGTCTGTTTAAAACAGAATTTGGAAATCAGATTTAAGTTGCAATTTCAAACCTTTGTAACTTTCGATCCACACGTCCAAAATTTACAAATTTGATACCGTTGGAATCAGTGGAACAAACCCTAGCCAACCATGCCTTTGGTTTAGCAAATAGTATCTGTTAGCTTGTTGGTTTTTGCAGAAACTTTTGAATGCTTGTTTAGACTAGAAAAATGATTCAAAAATGTTTTTGAGTTTGAAACCTTGGCAAAATAGTTTATGGTGAACTTACTGACCCTAGGAACCAACCCCTGGTTTGGAAAATGGTTTTGGAAAAGTTTAGAATGGATTAATTGGACTAGTCCATTTCTAACTAAATAAAAATATTGTTTTGTTTATAAAAATGTTTTTAGAATAAGAACTTTAGAGAAAATGTTTTGGACCAAACCTACTGACCCTAAAACACCAAGTTTGAGAAACAAACTTATTTGGTGAAACCACTTAAGGTTGTGGCATTGAGAACAATGCTATTCACCACATAAAATGATGAAAGGTTTTGAAAATGGTTTATGGATAAAATCCATTTGCAAATGACTTTGCCATTTTGGTAAATGACCACTTTGGACCTTACAAAGATTAGAAGCCTAGTGGAGACCATCTTTACAAATAGAACCCTCTCTTGCATGCTTACATGCATGACTGAGATTGCATTGCTTTGTGAGTGTGAAATTGTTTGTTTGACTTTGGTTTGGAATGATAGTTGATTTTGTGTTTACTTGATTGACTTGTAGTGAAGTTAGAAAAGTGTAAGACTAGCAAGATCAAGGAGTGAACCACCATTCCCTTCCAAAAAGGCAAGTTACACTATCATCTAAAGTCCTACTATTTTCATTATACTTAGTGGATCCTGAAAACATGCATGAAAATAATTTTATACTTATGCTATGCTAAATCCTATTAGGATACCCTATACATTCCTTAGAGAAAACATTGTAGTTGTACATGCTTAGCCATGCTTTATTGGGAAAAGAAATATATGTTGAGATTTTACAAAGTTGAGAAAAGGACTTGTGTTTTATATAATAAAACAAGGACTCAATGAACCACCTAGGTGGAGGATACTTTAAGTTTTGGAGAAGGTGGCAACAAAAGGAACCATGTCTATGGTGATCTCTTTGTGTTGTGCTCCAAAAGAAAACCCACCTAGGAAACTTAGAGATTGAACATGTTTCTCCAATTGTGGCTTTCGTGTGCAACCACATGCTATTATGGCTCTGGCTTAGTCAACTACATTGGGAAGACCCATGCATTGTCTTCAGTTTACTGGACATGGGGATCTGGAATGCTTCATGGGTGCTGAAGACAAGCTAGCAATGGTGTATGGGAGGACCCTTTGGAAAGACTTCATCACATTCTCAATCTGCCAGTACTCCATCTTGGTGAGCACTAATCCAGTAGGCCACTGGTGGCAAAAGGATGGGATTGTGACATGTGGGTAAAGTGTACTCCTTCTGCAGAAGATAATAAAATCTAAGTACTTAGCCGTGTCCCCGGTTATGGACAATACTGAGCAACTAAAGTTTGAACTATGGGAGATCTCGACATTCTAATTTCTAAAAGAAAACTTTTAAGGACTTGTGCACTTGGGGTTACCAAGGAGCTCAAGAGACTTTGACAAAACTTGAATGTACTTGGGGTTACCAAGGAACTCAAGAGATTTTGTTGAAAGCATGAACACTTGGGGTTATCAAGGAACTCATGAGATTTTGTAAAACTTGATGCACTTGGGGTTACCAAGGAGCTCAAGGGATTTTGACAAGGACTTGAACACTTGAGTTTCTACCAAGGAGTTCAAGCCACTTGGAAATAGGAGATTTGACAAAGGACCAAAACCATTTTGAAAAGATAGGATAAAACACTGCTTTATGCAAATGAGCCTAAAACTCTACTTAGCCAATTATGCATGTAATGATAGGATCCACCCATATTCCACATAGTAGTGAAACTTGCCAATACAATTCAAATGTATTGACCCTTGTGGCTGTAACTTGTAATGATGCAGGTTTGATTGATTTTAGAAGATCGAATGATTGATTAGGATTACAAAGTCTACAACCAGCATTTGCCTGTGGCACTTTAAAGATGAAGGACCCCATGACTATAGTTATTCCCCTGCAATGTAATGTAATAGCCAAATGAGCTATGTTTGATGAAATAAATTTGTGTTATTCCTGGTTATAAAGCTATATTATGACCCTTGTTTCTTGATATTACATCTAAACTGTGGATGCTAGCTATTGATCCAGGGACTAGCATTGTAAACACAGGGGACACCACCTTATGTTGTATGAAGGTTGGGCCACTCCCTCTACATCCGCCTACTGGGAAACTGGAGCCGACGAAGCAGCGAGTGTTGTCGATGATGCAGTCGAATTTGCCTAGCGTGAGCACGAGGCCAGAAGCCACGCGCTTGCCGGATGAAGTATGGGGTCCCGTGCGGAACATCACTCCGGTCGTCACCAACTTTGCCCCACGGTGGGCGTCAACTATCGTTGTTATGGAAATGGCAGTGCCTGAGCAGGCTAGTTCGTGGTGCAGGAGCGAGCGGGGAAGTGAACGACGGCGTCCGCAGGCGGGATTGAGCACAATCATGCATCGGGGACACAAGAAGTACCCAGGTTCAGGGCCCTCATGGTGACGTAACACTCCTACTCCTGCCGATCTGACTATCTAGACGAACACACAAAGGGCTACAATGGCTCCTTGAGATGTATCTGTCTCTAGCTAGAAGGAGTGACCAACCCTTGCTACGATGCCCCTTCCACCCCTTATATAGGCCGATGCGGCATGGGCAAAGACATGGTCGACTGGTGGGTCCCACAGGCGGGCCGACCGACTTTTACAACACAGTATTCTGCCTCCCCGACGTCTGGTATAGTGCCGCCCCCTCGGCCGGCATGGAAACGGTGATGGCCGCCTCCGGCCGGAACGGAAACAGTGGAGGCCGCCCCGGCCGGCACAGGCGGTGGCCCCTCTTCCCGCCCGACAGGGGTACGGGCCGTCTCCTCCGACGTTGGTGCCGCTACGTCTGTCCTTCTGTCTGCCAGGGCTGCGGGGTACCGTGCCATACGTCATCCGTCTGCCTTGAAGGTGTAGCTAGGTTACCCTAGCCGGCTACTTTGTCTTGGCCAGATGGTTGGTTACCATCTGTATAGGTGTCTAGCCTTTATTGCTCTATCCGGCTGATGGTTCTGCCGGCTCGCTCTTGGCTCGTCTTGCTCCATCCGACTGGATGGCTTGCTGTGTCCGGCTGGCTTGGATTAGTCGGCTAGACGTCTTCTGGAGTGATATTTATATGGATGCCTGGTCTGCTGGCTTTCTCTGCATCTGGCCTTCTTTCTGATCTGCCTTTGAGTTTTTACATCCAGCTGGGCCAGCCGGCTGGCAGTTACATTGCGCCTGCATCTTGTCTGGTTACCCTATCCGGGGGTGATCCCCCCGACAATATGCTACTCATTGTTGTCTACAGAGATTTTTCATGTTTGATGAGAATAGAGAGAAAGTAAAGGTTGTTCTCAAAAGCATATTCTTCGCATTTTTGCACCAGTAGCGCCATAGGCTAAAGAAGCAACACTTCTCTAGCAAGTGTTTTAAGGATGTTACAAGAGCATCTCCTATGGATCACATGATTGTCGATCAGTGGGGTGATCTTCTCCGCCACTGGCTTGATCAAAAGAATGAGGTATGCTTTGAGAAGTCTGTGAGACTAGATCGCATTGTTAATTCCTATTTATGCATTGACTTACAAGTGTCGTTTTGTAGGCCATCGCTCAAAGAAACTATTCTAGTCATAATAAAGTCCGAGTACTAAGTCGTATAGGATCCCCCAACATAATTGGGTACCTCTACAAATTGGTAAGGACATGTTGTTTTGTACTTAAGGATGTAATCGATGTTGTGCAATCTATATGCACCTTATCGTTTCATCCTACGTTTCCACCACATGATGCAATTTATTTTTGCTTTTCCAAATGCAGATGGAGTCTAACGGGGATCTAAAAAATAGTTGACTCTGCTGGAGAAATTCGAGGGATGTCACACAAATAGCTCCGTGCCATTGTAAAGGAAGTTGTTGTAAGTCTTCTCTGTGTTTTGTGATGTTGCACTTGTAGTGATTTTTACGTATACGTTTGATATGAAACCTTGCTTGCACTTTTTCGTTTTGTTTTCACTTACCTTCATGACTTGTAACTGAAGTCAGTTTTAGTTTTGAATTGTACAAAGTGTGTACACAGGAAGCCATATTTTTAGTCATGTTAGTAAATGACATGAAAAAACATGGGATTTCTATTTTCATGCCCTTGGTTTGTTAGTTGTAATCACTTTTCCCCAGCCTCTTAACTTTTCCTCACTTTTGACCCTCTCCTTCTCCAAAACTATCACACGGTCTGAAACTTGATGTCCGTCAACCTTGTCGTTACGTGCTGCCAAGTGGGTCCACGTTCAGTCGGGTCCCGTAGTGGACCCTTGTCATCACGTGCTAACAAGTGGGGCCGCATTCTATGTGCTGACAAGTGGGGCCATGTTCAATCGGGTCACGTAGTATACACCTCTCTCCACTTATCCAGATCAGTGTGCGACCCGCAGTTATCCACATGAAGACCGGACTCATATCTTATCCACATGAGAGCCGGACCCACAAATTGCCCATTTTGGCATTGCAAGATGGGACCCGGAGCCAGCCCCGCGCTTGTTTCCTCCCCTTTCTTCTTCCTCTCCGATGACGGTGGCCCTTTGTCTAGCTTCACTTTGGCCTCCCATTCGTCATGGCCACAGTATGGTGTCGTCCTATTGACCTGTATGAAGGATGACAATGGCAAGCGTGCACGGGGAAGGTTATATCTCGCACCAATTGTTCCAATTAGAGGGGCGCTTGCTGTGGACAATCAATTGGCGCAACTCAGGAACTCAATTGGGCGTGCGCTTGCTATGGAGAATTCGACTGACAGAGGAGATGTTCTGATGATTTAATTTGTTTATCGAGTTAATGTCTTGGTTGCAATCAAGTGAATCTATGAGCTGAAAGTAAAACTTTAAGATTTAGGGATATGGAAGTATAAGAAATAAGAAAATGACATAACTCTTGAACACTTTCAAATTAAAAAAGTTTATAAAAATCCTAATGTAAAAGAGAGTTTATAATTGACACAACTCTTGAACACTTTCAAGTTACAATTTGGACATGATAATGTTGTCCTAAGAAAATCTTGAGAGTTTAACATTTTTAGAGCGTGAAAAGTGATCCCTAAACTAAAATCTTTATGCCTCGTGCATATACGAAAATTATACACCTTTGAACACTGTAAAATTGCACCTAGGGCATGATAATGTTGTTCTTAGAAAATATTGATAGTTTTTCATTTTCATAGAGTGAAATATAATGCATAAACTTGCGTATACAAAAATTATAAACCTTTGAACACTGTGAAATCACACTTACGACATGATAATGTTGTCCTTAGAAAATATTGATAGTTTATCATTTTCATATAGTGAAATATAATGCATAAACTTGCGTATACGAAAATTATACACCTTTGAACAATCTGATATCGCACTTAGGACATGATAGTGTTGCGCTAAGAAAATTTTGAGAGATTATCATTTTCATAGAGTGGAATGTAATGCATATAGGAAAATTATAGACCGTTGAACTCTTTAAAATTGCACTTAATGCGTGATAATGTTGTTTAACAAAATTTTGAGAGATTATCATTTTCATTGAGTGGAATGTAATGCATAAACTTGCATATACTAAAGTTGTACACATTTGAACATTTTGAAACCTCACCTAGGACGTGATAACGTTGCTCTAATAAAATCTTGAGAAATTACCATTTTCATAGAGTGGAATGTAATTCATAAACTTACATATATGAAAATTATACACCTTTGAACACTTTGAAACCGCACCTAGGAGATGATAATGTTGTGCTAAGAAAATATTGAGAGATTATCATTTTCATAGTGGAATGTAATGCATAAACTTGCATATATGAAAATTATACAACTTTTAACAATTTGCCTTCAAAATATATTCAAAATCATTTATTTATGGAGTTAAAGTATCGTTAGCAAAATCGTTATTTTGCATGGATAGAGGGGTGGCCCCTGACAAATATAGGGGTTATCCTGTCCGCTAGATCACAAAGGATCAAAGGTTGGTGGACACGATCCGCGTAAAAATTGTCTTGACCAATCAGAGTGTAGTATCCAAGATGAGCACAAGTGTGAGAGTTCGTGACTAAGAGGGAGGGTAAAATTTAGTAGAACTTAAAAATCAAGGGAAAAGCTAACGAAGGGATTCAAATAGAAAATAGAAAGAGATTTAAAATGTAAAATACATCTTTTATACAATAAAATACATCTTAGCATACATCAAACCATTTGCAATTCAAATATACATGAGTGTAACAATTAGTGCCTCATTCAGAAAAACTATGTTTTGAGGAGGGATGTTTTCGGAAGAGGATTGAGTAGAAAGCCATCATGAACCTTCATAGATAGTAGGTGATTTGAGAAGTGGTGATTTAGGTTAAAACTTAATTTTTATACATTTCTTATGGTGGCAGGTCACATAAGAAGACTCCCTAGATAGGTTCCACTATGTTTTAATCTTCTTGAATTTATTGTGCATAAAATGACTCAATTAGATAGCTAAAACCCATTCGTTGACTCTCTGTTGACCAGCCACCAGAGGGTAAAACTGATTATATTGCACACGACAATGTTAGTACTGGAGGGAAAAACTGAGTACAACCAAATTTATAGTGTTACACTCAAGGTTATTAGTGACTACACCTAAGTTGTCTGGGTTAGACACTAGGGGAAAAACGTGAGGCACGGTACGCGTGCCGCGGTGTGGTAGTGGACGCGTGTGGCCGTGCATGGTTGAGTAGCGTATGTGGTTACGCGATGCATGGTGGTGCAATGAAACGTCCCTTCCCTCAAACTTTATAGAGGACTTCTCACTCTCACTCATCACTCACTCGCTCGCTAACTTACGCAATCGTCTCCACTGTCCCATCACCTTCTGCAAACCCCCAAGAAAACCCCAATTGCACTGGCGAAGGAGAAGAACAGTGTGGTCTCCATCATCACCTCCAAGGCCGCCGGTGAGGAGGACCCTATCGAGACATCGAAGGTAGCTGCAATCCCCATCTAGGCCCCCATCCCCTCTTCCGTCGTAGCCACCGGTGAGGAGGGCCCCATCGGTCTCCAGCAGATCCTGCTCGACTGGGACCCCTACGAGAAGGTGTACATATGCCTAGCGAACCCCTACGACACTAGCATCATTGACCCATGGTCGGAGGTAACTAGGGTTTTCTCCCCTTCTATTGTTCTTCCCCAATTCCCATTGTTGGATGCTAGATCATGTCTTATTAGGGTTTAGCTGTTCGTATTTTCAATCGTTGGATGCTAGGTCTTTTTATACAAGCTAATCATCTTTTATTAGATCTCGTATTTCGATGAATCCCCCTATTCATACTTCAATCCTATTTTATTTGTCCTTTGAGTTGTAGTTAAGGGATTCCCTATTTGGTACTAGCACGGATCTGTAGTTGGGATCAGTATTTGATTTTGTTTGAGATTTGGGGATTGGGGAATTTAACCCACTCAGTTAATTTATGCAAATAATCAGGGGATCTCAATCGGTTAATTTATGCAAATAATTAATCTCGTTAATCCAGGTATCTCAATCATGTCCTTATTGCATGCTACTATTTTTTCCAATAGTTGGATAGCAATGACGTCTACAGCGACGACGAGTCCAAGCACATCAAGACTCATTAGGTGCTTAGGAGGCTGAAGTCTGGCCAGTATGATGACTACTTTGTCGCCACCGACTTCAATTACCTCATGAAGCATGACGAGGACGTGACCACATGTGACAAGATCGTGAACGTCCATGCCTTTAGAGCCAAGCACCAGGCGCTTGGTTTTCACCTCCGCAACCTCTAGAAGGTGTCCATCAAAGAGGGTCGCATGCCCTTGATCAGGCCCAAGGTGGCCAAGTTTGAGGGACTAGAAAGCAAGAAGTGAAGGAAGCGCCAGAGTGAGGAGGCGAAGGTCAAGAGGTCGGGGGCCATGAGTTGCCACTGATTCTGTGATGATGCTGCTGTAAAGCAGCTCCTTTTGTATTGTCTATGTTGAACTTGTCCGCTGCTGATAAGCAGCCTAATTGTCGAACCTCGTTAAGTATCATACTATATATCATATATTAGCTGCTTTATCTACATCTGTTTTGTTTACTTAATGTATTTATGGTGCTTCTAAGATTTCATGCTCTAGATTTGCTACCAGATTGGAAAAAAACGATGGCCAAAAGGAACAATGAATAAAGAGAGAAGCTTCTCTAGATTCTCTACCTTTTGGGGGGAAAATAAAACACAATTTTTAGCGAGAGAGAGGGAGAAAAGGTGCTCTTATAAAGGACAATCATAAAAATTATAAAAAATAAAACTTTCAATTTAGGCGACAGAGCGCACGTAACTACCAAACGCGCCCACAAGACCCCACACTATGTCCCCCATGTTAGATAACGCGGTCCCAACCAACCGGCCCCACGCAGTCCCACATGGAACAGGCCCACACATCAGCATAACGTGTTCCCGACCAACCGGCCCCACATGGTCCCACACTGCATGGCCCCTCACGTCAGCCAACGGTCAACCTAACGGCAGCTTCCGTTTGAGATATTTGCTGAGTTTCGGAGAAGGAGATGGGAAGAAGTTAGGAAAAGTTAAGCGACTGAGGAAAAGTGAGTACTACTAAGGAACCAGGGGCATGAATAGAAATACCAAAAAAATACACGACAAAATGATCTTTTTACTGAAGTGTATAAGATGCGTTATCAGCATTGCCAATTATAACAGTTAATGCACATGTTAAAACTATCTGCATGTTTCTCTGTAGTAACTTTACTTCTCTTACACATTTCTATCAACTGAAAACTTTCCAGGTCAATTGAAGAGGAGCTGGCAAATCCTTGGAAACACTATTTAGTAAAAACTCCAAAAGAATGTGTGGATTTATTTTTCAAGGTACTATAACGCGGTTCTATATCCAAGAACATGTTTATGTGTAATGTTGGGTTTGCAGCGAGCTCGTCAAAGTCCAAGTTCAAGTTCAAGTCCAACACCAAGGCCATTTGTTTGCATATTTGATACGTCATAAACGTATCTATATTTTTTTATGCTCCATGCTTGTTTTGTATCAACTATCTTATGTTTTGTCCACACTTTGAGGTATTTTTATACATTTTATGGAACTAACCTATTGACAAGATGCCGCAGTGCCAATTGCCTATTTTCTGTTGTTTTTGGTTTCAGAAAAGCTAATGAAGAAATTGTCGTGGTATTGCCGACGAGTACGCCATGGAGGGGTCCTCACAATGCGTGTTTAGAGACGTGGGGTAAGGCGGATGGTTAACGGGTACGAGGTAACACAGTTTACCCAGGTTCAGATCCCACAACGGTGGCGGAATCCTACTCCTGCTATAAATCACTATAATGGCAATACGCCGAGTTACAGAGATAGGTTCGCTGTGCGAGGTTGTCTATGCTTGTCTGAAGTTATGCCCTAAAGGCTCTCATAGGTTCGACTTATATAGTCGTCAGATCCCAGGGTTACAGGGAAAAGTCCCAGCCGGACAGGTTACAGAGTCCTACACCGTCTATCACTAGTCTTGTGTATCTTGTCCTCCAAGGCTCCGGGTACGCTGGTGACTCCACCGTAGCCTTTCTTTATCCGACATGGGCCTCCCTTCTGGATCCACCTAACTGGGCCGCCCAGCAGGCCATAGGCCATGCTACCGACTATGGGCCACCCGGGTTAGTCGGATAAGAGACATGCTATGAGGATACCCATATAGCATATCCCCAACAGTAGCCCCCGGAGAACTTCGAGATCTTGCGCCATCTTGCCTCTTCATGTGGAACGTTCCGTCTAAATGGATGTCGGCAAATCGTCAAGCAACATCTTGTAGTCCTCCCAAAGAACACTGCAAAGTTTTCTCCGTCTTTGATAAGTAAGTCGGAGAAATGTTGAATCTTCCACCGTACGTTTCCGTTTAGTCGGATTGAATCCGCCCACGCTGGAATCTTCGATGGGACGGCTCATCTACCATGTCAGTCATGACGATATAGACCTAGGTCAGCGACGCCTCGTAACTCACACATGCAGAGAATGTAATCATAGCCGATTTTCCCGCGCAAGCAATGCGAACCGTTGGCAGGGACCGTTTGGAGACGTGCCGAAATTACCGCACACGTTCTCGACCACGTCGTCTACGCGGCAACCATCCGATTAGCTGCACGAATCTTGACGTAGAGCAGGATAAATAGTAACCGTGGGACACTTGTTACTTTTTCACCTCATTATCTCGCGTCATCGTCTTCTTCCTCCAGCAGCGCGCCTCCTCGAGATCTCCGCGAAAACCTCGAGAAACCCTAGCCCAATTCTCTGCACCAGTCTCACCTTCCTTCTTCTCCATGGCCAGTAGCAGCTCCTCCCCCTCAATGGACGCAACGAGCGAAGCGGCAGCGAAGCCGGCGAGCTCCGTCGTCGTTCCCCAAAGGGCTTGGTTATCCCCGCATCGGCGGTGATAGAAACCACCGGCGGCGACCATAACTTGGCGGCGCTGGAGCCCCTGGAAGAGGAAACTGACTCGCATAAAGGAGATTGGCGCGGCTCGGACATCACCGGCCGTGACATCCAGGAGAAGGTTGCTGAGGGATATCTCCCTGCGACGGAGGGACTCGTCTGGCGAGCGGCGCCGGCCGGCGAGGTGACTCCTTCTCCCCAAGCCGGAGAGAAGGTGTACCTCAAGGCACAATTGGTACGCGGCGTTTCTCTGCCCATCTCCCACTTCTTCCTGTTCGTCTTGAATCACTTCCATGTCCAACCCCACAACCTCTCACCCAATAGCATATTAGTGCTTAGCAACTACGCGGCACTTTGTGAGGGTTACCTAGGGATTAGGCCTAGGTTAGATTTGTTTGTATACTTCTTTACCGTCAAGCGCGAAGCCGGACATAGTAGGGCAGAGCTTAGAAACTGCGGCACCATAAGCTTCAAGATCCGTCCTGGCCGGCGGTTCCCCGACATTGTCGGCCATGAATCATGCAAGAACTGGCAACGGACGTGTTTCTACGGCCCTGACATTCCTTTGTCGGGCCGAGAAGTGACGTACCCGGATTTCATGGATGGAGCTGCCGCCGAAGTCTCCACGTGGCGGTCCCACGCCTTCCTTCCTCCGACCTCGACGCTTCCCGCGCAATAAGGCGGATCGAGTGGTTTGTAGAGACGGTTCTGACCGGCTTGGACCTAGCCATGTGCTGGTTCATTAGGCGGATCCAACCTATGCAGCACCGCGCGAAGCTCATGCACGAGTATACCGGCGACCGAAGGGATACCCTCCGGATCTCCGAGGACAACTTATTGAGCGACTCTGTCAAGTTCCGCCTCAAGGACATCGTCAAGGTGAAGGATAAGAAGCACGGCTTCACCCTCACCTACGACATGTTCGTAGAGGGGAAGTGCCCAAAGGTAGACATTTATTTTCCGTGTATGATATTACTCCATTTTTCCGTCTTGCTAATACCATCTCGTCTAACACCATGACTTCTTACTTAATAGCTTAGCGATCTAGAGGAGGGCAACCTGGCTGCCCAAATCTATGATCCAAAGATGAAGGAAGTCACGGTTGTGTCCGACGATGATGCTCCGTTGGCGCGTAAGCGGAAGGGATCCACCTCTAACGCTGCTGACGGAGGCAAGAAAAATAAGACGAGGGTGGAGCCTCCAAAAATAGTACTGCCGCCCTGGAGGCGGAGAAGAGAAAAGCTACTGGGTTGTTTGCCAAAGCGCCCACCCCTAGTGTAAGCCTTTATTTCTCCGACATTGTCTCATTTATCTGCCTTATTCCTGTACTTATGCATTTTGCACGTTTCAGGAAGAAAGCCACAACCAGCCTCAAGAAGTCGTCCAAGACTCTTGGGGCTTCTAGAAATATCAAAGAGATGCTGCATCGTGACCCTTCCCCCGTCATCGCCCCTGCCACTCCTGTCGTCAAGCCCTCCTCCGCTCCGACAAGCTCCCAAGTCCAGGAGGCACCATGCCCTTCCGTTATGGAAGTGGACTCTGGTGCTTCAACCGAACTTGTTGTTGTCGGCGAGCAGGCAACGCAGGAGAGCGCTACTCTTCAAAATGGCTGAAGCTCCGGCTAAGGATGCCATTGGTAGCGGCAAGGTGGTGGTGGGAACTGGTACCTCTACCGAAGGCGGCGCCTCTACTCCTCAAAACTCAATTGAGTATCCCAAGATAGTTTACCCGGCGCTGCTACCAAGTAACACTCTTATGGTTGCAGGAGGAGTGTCGTCATCTCCGACGTGCGGTCTGGAGGAGCTACTCCGACAAGCAGATATCTTGCGAGGAAATAGTATTTCCTTTGGCAAGCTGCTAGCCGAGAGTGCTACAAACCTCAAGATCATCGCACTTGTAAGTTTTACTTTGCTTTATATATTTCATATGAGTATCCCATTGTAGCCCCCGAGGATGTAGACGGAAAACCATAGGTTTTGCACCTATATGCTCTAAGAGTGACTAAGAGTGTTCATAATTTTTAATGTTGTAGCCCCCAAGCCTCTAGCTGTAACTGAATTAGTTCCGACTAGATGCTTACAGAAAAGCTAAGCTTTTTTCTGAGTTAAAACTTTATACTGTAGCCCCCAAGCCTCTAGCTGAGAACTGAACAAGTTCCGACTAGATGCTTAAAGAAAAGCTAAGCATATTGCTAAGTTAAAAACTCTCGCTGTAGCCCCCGAGCGTCTAGATGGAATATCTCCGACTAGAAGCTCCAAGCAGACTAAACAACAAATTTACCTTGTATTTTGTTTCCATAGAACGAGAATGCCCGGAGAGTTATGGACAATGATAAATACCAGAAGATGCGGGCGGATCTTGAAGCCGAAAAGGGTAAAACCGCCTTCTTGAAGGAACAGATCATCAAAAATAAGAGTCTGTTTTCTTATTACGCATTTCCGCATTCATATTGTATCCTCAATCTCCGAGTACTTACTAAGTACTGTGTTTTCTCCGACTTACAGAGCATGTTGCCAAGGCCAAGGATATTGTCGAGCAGTCCAAGCACATCCAGCAGCTGGACAGCGAGAACAAGATCCTTAAGAAGGAGAGGGAAGAAATGCTGAAGATGCACGAGGACTCCATGAAAGTCCTGTAGGACTCCTCCTCCGCTGAGATCCATCGCTTGAAGGAGGAGCTTGCGATCCTAAAGGATCAGAAGCAAGTTGCCGATGAGAAAAACCTTCACCATAGCGAGGAGTTTAAGCTCCTCCAACAAGAGAATGAATCCTTGGCGGACGTCGTCTGGCAGGCTAAGGCCAGCATATTCAGTAAGTGTCCTCCGTCTTGTAGTTCTGTAGTCTGGATACTTAGGATTTTTGAACTCATGCAATCGTTGTCAGAAATTTCAGCGCCCATGGGTTTAACCCGCTGGCCTCCTTTTGACAAAGAATGCATGGTTCTTGCCGGCAACTTCATCAACACCGCCATCTCCCAAGCCAAGGAGATTGCCAAGCCCCTGCAGATTTATATCAAGGCCTCGGACTCCATGGCGAAGTACTCGGACATTCTGCGCCGATCCCCCGAGCGTGTAATGAGCTGGAAAGCTTCTTGTGCACGGGCTGGCGCAAGGATGGCGCTGTCGATGGTCAAGGCGCACTATGACGATGCCGACATCGACACGGTAACCTCAGGTATTCCCGACGCGGATGATGACGGCAAGGCGAGCGATCACGATGCCATCCTGTCAGCACTTGCGGGGTATGACATCAGGGTTGCCGAGTTGGTGGATGTTGATGTCTTCGTGCCCAGGAACTTTATCGACAATGCCAACCCAGAATCCTCCGAGTCTCACCATAGCACCGATGCTGAGGGTGACGCCCCTGCTGGCGATGATGCGACTTCCAAGTCTCCTGCGCCCAAAGAATGAACAATACTTTGTAATTTCTGTTTCACCTCTGGAATGTGCACGGAAAAACTTTGCCGATGTAATCCTTAAGGCGGAAAACAATGGTTATCATATCCTGCTACTTAAGAATTTATTGCCAGTATGTACATATTTTTAAGCAAGTGCTGGCTTATCCATTACTCTGGTTTTTATGCTTGACCTTTCGTGAGTCGGAAGACTCGTTGTCGGAACCATGTGCTTAGGTGATGATGCCCAATGGCACCGTCAATAACCAGAGCGCAAAATCGCCGACAACAAGTGCCAAAAGTCACTACTCCAGAATCCACATAAAAACGACAAAGAACGTGTAGACCAGAAAACTTAAGCTAACGCCCGTAGGCGGAATTTTCACAAGTGCAATCGCGAAGCTTGTGCATAAATGTTTATATGATCCAAAAATGAACACTAAAGGAGGTAAAAGACTCAGCAAAATGAGTGAACCAAAGAGCTTTATTTCATTGATCATATAAGAGGTACACTATTAGGTAAAAAATACTAAGTGTAGAAAGGACGTAGCTGTGCTATGTTCCATGGCCGATCAAGCTCCGGGTAGTCATCATCCGGGTCACGTCGCTTACGCTTATGATCCTTGCTAGGTCTATCCTTGAGCTCATGATTGTCGACAAGGTAATAAGACCCATTGAGCAGCGCCTTGCTTATGATGAACGGTCCTTCCCATGGCGGGGATAATTTGTGTGACTTCTTCTGCTTAAGTCAGAGCACCAAATCCTCCTCTTTAAATGAGCGATGTCGAACGCGGCGACTATGGTAGCTGCGTAGCTTCTGCTGGTAGATGGCGGATCTTTGGCATGCCAAAACGCGCTCCTCCTCGAGAAGGTCCACATCTAGGCGTCTGGATTCTTCAGCATCATCTTCGTCGTAGGCGGCAACTCTTGGTGCGTCGTGGAGGATGTCGGATGGTAGGATGGCTTCTGCTCCATATACCATGAAATAGGGGGTGTAGCCGGTAGATCTATTGGGTGTAGTTCGCAAACTCCACAGTACTGATGGCAATTCTTCCGCCCAGGCTCCAGCTGCTCTATGTAGCGGTGCCTCAAGACGTTGCTTTATCCCTTGCAGAATTAATCCATTGGCTCGCTCAACTTGACCATTGGATTGCGGATGTGCCACAGATGCAAGATCAAGTCGGATGCCTTTGTCCCAGCAGTAGGCCTCCACTTCTCCGTGTGACAAGTTGCTTCCGTTGTCGGTGATGATGCTATGTGGGAGACCAAATCTCACCACTAGATCCCGGACAAACCTGAGGGCAGTTGCCCCATCAAGCTTTCTAATGGGTTTAGCTTCTATCCACTTGGTGAATTTGTCAACTGCTGGAAGCAGATGCGTAAATCCACATGGTGTCGTTTGCAACGGTCCCACCATGTCCAGCCCCCAGACTGCAAACGGCCAAGTTATTGGTATTGTTCGCAATTCTTCAGCAGGAACATGTGGTTGTCGGGCATAATACTGGCATCCTGTGCATGTCTCAACCAGCTTGTCGGCGTCCGCCTTTGCGGTCAGCCAGTAGAATCCTTGCCGGAAGGCTTTCGCGACCAAAGAACAAGGAGCGGCGTGATGTCCGCAATCTCCGAGATGGATTTCGCGCAGGATTTCCATACCTTCTAGCCGGGAAACGCACTTTAGGTATACGCTAGTAGTGCTCCTCTTGTAGAGTTGTCCATTGATTATGGTATAACCCTTTGCTCGTCGTACTATTTGCCGTCTTTCAACTTCGTCGTCGGGCAAAGTTCCGTGTTCGAGATATTCCATGAACGGTTTTGTCCAAGCCGGAGGGACTTTTGTCTCCATATTGACGAAAGAGTCAGCTCTGTCCGGGTTGTCGATGTCGGCTCCCTTCACGGATGGTGTGCGTAGATGCTCTAGGAAAACTCCTGGCGGAATTTGCTTTCGCCCTGATGCAAGTTTAAACAGTAGATCAGCCGCCTCGTTTTGCTCCCTAGGCACATACTTGACTTCGTAGCCCAAGAAGCTCTTGGCTATCTCGTCCACTTCGTCTCGATATGCCGCCATCATAGGGTTCCGCGCATTCCATGTGCCAGCCACCTGCTGGGCAACCAAGTCGGAATCTCCACAGCAAACTATGCGCTTGATGCAAATATTCTTGGCTACACGTAGTCCGTGAATGAGTGCTTCATACTCCGCCATGTTGTTTGTAGCTTCGAAGTGGATCTGCAGAACGTAGTGTAGCTTGTCTCCTTTTGGTGACTGCAGCAATACACCAGCCCCCGAGCCGTTGAGCAACTTTGATCCGTCAGTGCATTACCTAGTACTCTGGTTCTGGCAACGGAGTAGCATCTGGCATCTCCGTCCAATCTGCAATAAAATCCGCCAAAGCTTGTGACTTGATAGCTTCGCGTCTCTTGTAGGTGATCTCGAAGGCGGCAAGTTCAATGTTCCACTTTGCGACCCTTCCCATAGCGTCGATGTTGTTGATAATGTCGGACAGTGGAGTCTTGCTCACTACTGTGATTGGGTGCTCCTGAAAGTAATGCCTTAACTTCCGAGAAGCAAGGAATACTCCATAAGCTATCTTTTGGTAGTGCGGGTAACGCTGCTTGGACTCCGTCAGGACCTCGCTTACATAGTAAACTGGTCGTTGGACTCCGTACTCATAGCCTGGTTCCTTCCGCTCTACCATGACGACGATGCTGATAACCCGGTTGGTTGCCGCCATGTAAATTAATAGGGGCTCTTCAGGATCGGGTGCTGCAAGGATGGGCGTTGAGGAAAGAATCTCCTAGAGCTGCTTCAATGCTGTGTCTGCCTCGTCCGTCCATGTGAATTTGTCCGCCTTCTTCAGCAACTTGTACAGCGGTAGAGCCTTCTCTCCATGTCGGCTGACGAACCGACTAACTGCTGCAACACAACCTGTTAGTCGTTGAATGTCCTTGAGGCATGTCGGACGGTTTATGTTTAAGATGGCCTTGATTTTCTCCGGGTTGACCTTGATTCCGCGCTGGGAAACGATGAACCCCAACAATTTGCCGGCTGGAACCCCGAAGACGCACTTCCTAGGGTTGAGCATCATGTTGTATTTCCGGAGATTATCAAAGGTTTCTTTTAAGTCGTAGATTAAGTCGTTTGATTTATTCGACATCACCGCGATATCGTCCACATAGGCGTGAATGTTCCGACCAATTTGGTCGTGAAGGCAACGTTGCATTGTCCGCTGGTAGGTAGCACCTGCGTTTTTCAGCCCAAAGGGCATTGTGACATAGCAAAACGTGTCGTATGGGGTAGTGAATGAAGTGGCCAATTGGTCCAACTTCCTCATTTTGATCTGGTGGTATCCTGAGTATGCATCGAGAAAACACAAAAGTTCCGAGCCAGCCGTCGAGTTAATGACTTGGTCAATGCAAGGCAAAGCAAACGAATCTTTGGGACATGCTTTGTTCAAGCCGGTGTAATCAACGCACATTCTTAATTCATTGGTTCCCTTTTTGGGGACAAGTAAAGGATTTGCCACCCATCGGGTGTGAAGGACTTCTCGGATAAAACTAGCCTTAAGTAACCTAGCTATATCTTTGCCAATGGCGCGTCTCTTCTCATCTCCGAAGCGTCGTAGAGGTTGTTTCACTGGTTTACATTTTGGATCTATGTTTAAGCTGTGCTCGGCAAGTTCCCTAGGTACACCTTTCATGTCGGCAGGTTGCCAGGCAAAGATGTCCCTATTCTCACGGAGGAACTCAACGAGCGCACTTTCCTATTTGGGATCCAGGTTCGTCCCAATGGCGACGGTCTTGGAGGCATCGCCTACCACAAGTTCCACCGGCTTGGTCTCGATGGCGGCCTTGAACGCAGGAGCGGAGTCAGAGATTTGCTTCTTCGACGCGGGCATCTCTAAGTCATCGACCTTGCTATGGATCTCCTCGAATTCTTCGCTGTAGAGGACAGCTTCTGCAACGGCTGCTTCGTTGATCTCGCAGTCCCTTGCCTTGGTAAAGCTTCCGGATACGGTGATGACACCGTTTGGTCCGGGTATCTTGAGCTTGTTGTAGACGAAGCATGGCTTGTCCATGAATGTGTGGAATATGTCGCGGCCGAATATGATGTGGTACACACTCTTGAAGGGGACTACTTCAAAGGTCATGCGCTCTTGGCGGTAATTATTAACGTCGCCAAAGGCAACCTGAAGTGTGATGCACCCAAGGGACCGAGCCTCCCGACCAGGCACTACGCCATGGAACATGGTGTTGGTCCGCCTTAGGTTTGCCTCCGTCAAGTTCATCTTTTGCAGTGTATCCAGGTACATGATGTTGATGCTGCTTCCACTGTCCACCACGCACTTGGTGAACTCCAGGTCGTCAATCAATGGGTTGATGATCATGGCGTACTGGTTCTCCGTGGGCACAAGGTCTGGGTGGTCCGTCCTGTCCCAAGTTATTGGAACCTCCGACCAGCGCAGCTACTCAGGGACTGGGGGCAGGGTTGCCACCAGGATCCTCAGAGAAGTCTTCTATTGTTGGACGGTGGGGGTACCAAGGAAGGTGTGGTAGACTGGGGCCTTCTTTGCGAAAGGGTTCTTTCCCTTGTCGTCGCTCTTGGCGGCGTGCTTTGGGTCAACGTCCTCGTCCATGTCACTTGAATCCTTGGACTCCTCCTCCTTCTTCTTCCCTTTTCCCTTGCCGCGCGGTCTGTTCTTCCGACTTTGCTTGTAGCCGGACTCCGGGTCTTCCTTGAGGTCGTTGACGAACTTGCAGTGTCGATTGGTATGGGTGGCCTTGCCGTTGGCGTCGAGGTGTACGAGGCATGGCATATCGCGGTACTCTTTGTAGGTTTGGGGAACGCGGAGGGGCGCCGAGTTGGTTTCACTTCCTCGCTGCTGCCCGCGGCCTGCTCCCCTTCCTCGGCCACGTTGTCCGCCTTCTCCTCGTCCTGCAAAAGTCATAGAGACCATGTCGGTAGATTGCTTTTCTTCTGGAGCGGTTTTCCGCTTTGTACTGCTGTTCCTCCGAGCTTGAGTTGGAACGGCTGTTGCCGGCAAGGAGCCACGAGCGTCGTCGTCGGCAGCTGCGAACTCACTAGCTAACTGGATCATCTGATTCAAGTCAAGCTGGTGATTGTCCTGCAAGCGCTTTAGCTTATGTCGGAGCAACGTGCCCCTTTCCAACCCATCGATGAAGGCGGCCATGGCGGTCTGAGCGTGCACTCCTGCGCAGGAATTCTTCATATCCAGCCAACGGGAGAGGTAGGCGCGAGATGTCTCGTCTTTCTCCTACACGCACCGTTGTAGATCGCCCACAGTGCAGGGACGTTTGTATGTACCCTCAAAGTTCTTGGTGAACGCTTCTTGCATGTCCAGCCAATTGTAGATACATTTCTCCGGCAAGTCGTCGATCCATTGACAGGTCATACCCACCAACATTAACGGGAGGTACTTGACGGCGACGTTGGGGTTGCCTCCGGCAATCTCCACCGCGTTGCCGTAGTCCTGCAACCATGTGGCAGGTTTGGCTGTGCCGTCATAGGGCTTGATGGTCTTGTCAATCCGGAACCTTTGGGGTAAGTTGCGGACCGTATTCCAGGTCCAAAGCAACGTGATCCCAGGTATGGTCCTTCCCGGGCTTCGTGGATCTTATCGATCCGTGAACGTGCGTCGTATGGCTCCGGGTTCTTCTTCTAGTTGTCAATAGGGGATGGGCTGCGTGAATGACGCGGGCCTCTTCCTCCATGGTGACTGCTTAGCGGCGATGGAGGCGGAGGTGGCGGTGGGTTAGCTTTCTTGCTATTACCCTCCTGCGATGCTTCGCGGCTGTCGCGGTTGCTTGTCGGACGCGGAGGGTCATGGTGTGATCTGCTCCTGTGTCCCTGGTTGCGCTCTCCATCATGACGGGTCTGCTCCGCATTGTCGCGGATGATGATGCCGCAATGTTTTGGTGGAGGCATATCCGTGCGATGCCAAGCCTTGTAGTCTTCCTGACGTCGGGGGGATCGGGGCGGTGGCGATGGGCGACGAGGTTGGGCTCTTTCTCCGTGGTCGGAGGATATGGGGATAGCGTCCTTCCTGCTGCGCGCATCCCTCCGTCTCTGTTCTGATGAAACCGTCTGTGATCCGACATCCATAGGAGATCTGTCCCTTGGCGGTTTGTACTGGCTAGATCGGCAGAGCGCTGGGTCAGACTCGAGCCTCTGAGAGGTGGCCTTTTCCTGCTGCTTAACCGCCTTGGCCACTAGGTCATAGACCTATTCCACTGCCTTGGGTGATCTATCCTGCTCTAGAAGGGTCTTGGCGACGGCGAGGTTAAGGAGTGGGGTGGGAATTACCTGCTTGCCTTCGCTATCAATGTATGGCTTGGCCTGTGCCGGCTTCGAGAGAGCCCATCCTAGGTTTCGCCGTACACCAGGATCGTTGATGACGCGATCCGGAGCTTTCTTAGCCTTCTGCTGCTGTAGCAGGGTCTTGTACTCGGCCTCCATTGCTCTAGCTTTCTCTATGGACTTCTGCGCGTTGACCAGATCTCGATCTAGTTTAGCGCCTTGCTCCGCGATGGCTTGCGCTTCCTCCAGTAGCTGTCGGCGCTTCTCGTCGAGCTGAGTCACATTCCGGATATGATCAATAGTTATTGGCTCGACGAGGAGGTTGCCGTACATCGCTCTATCAGCCGGAGTAACCTGGGCTGCTGCCGACGTAGATGCTGGAGGCGGCAAGTTTGCGGTGTTGTTGTTGCTCGGACCGGTGCCTAGTTCCTACGGCTGTTGCACTAGATTAGGCGGAGGAGGCATGACTCTTGCGCGATCATCGTTAGCAGCAATAAGTGGGCCCTTCCCTTTCTCCAGCGTGGTAGGCGGAGCTTGCCCGGGTTGGTCTTCACCCATCGCTGTCCCAATGGTGACGAACACTCCTCGAGACATGACGGTGTTATTAGCTTGTTCGTCTCGTGAGTACTCCTCCTCCATCTCCTGCATAGCGGAGTCTAGCTCTTCTGGACTGAAGTCTATTTCCTCTGAATCTGCACTGAAATCAGCATAAAGCGCGTCAATGACAGAGTCAGAGGGTGCCAAGATTTCCTCGATGACGGGCGGTGGAGGTGCAACGGCCTCGACGATGACTGGAGGTGGTGGTGCTGCTACGACGATGGCGGCTGGAGGCGGTGGTGGTGGCTGAATTGGAGGGGCTCCGTCGATGAGCGCAAGCGCTGTCTAAGCTGCCGCTTCAGCCTCCGCGTAGTTGTTAACGGTGTTCACCATGCCTTCGAAGGTAAGTCGGCCTGAAGCCTGCTGCCGCCTTAGAGAATGCCGGAGAAGCGTGCCATGGTCCAGTCCTTCCACAAAGTGATAGATGGCATCATCATTTGTGTAGTTGGTCAGGTCGCTCCATATACGGAGCCATCTGGCGAGGTAGTCGCGGGGGTTTTTGCCCTCTCTTTGAATGCAGCGCGCTAGATCAAAGATGGTAACCACGCCGACAAACTTGGATCTCTGCTATCCAGACGTACGGATGAAGCCGGTGGACCTGCAGTGATCTTCCACCTTTATATCCTGCACAAGGGCGGTTTGGGTGGGCCTTGGATTTTTCCAATATTTGCCGGCAAACTCCGAAGAGAGATCCGACATTGATCCTTCCGCGAACGTATCCTCCCCGTAGGCGGTCCGTGCGGGTCTTGATGCTTTCCGATCTTTGCCGGCAAACTCCGAAGAGAGATCCGTCATTGATCCTTCCGCGAATGTATCCTTCCCGTAGGTGGTACGTGCGGGTCTTGATGCTCCTCCGACTCCCAGGGAACTAGTGCCCGAGTCGGTTTTGCCGATGAAGAGGTGGATGTCTCCGATAGGAACGATCGAGCACCGCGTAGGGTTCGTCTTCGCCGGGATCCAGAATTCGTCAGGAGGGACGATCAGAACGTTGCCGGAGAAGAGAACGCGGCCGATGGCTATGGTCTCGCCGATTCCCATGAAGATCTTGGTCCTTGCCCGCTGAAGAGCCTGAAGCGCCTCTTGCCCCACGGTGGGCGCCAACTGTTGTGGTATTGCCGACGAGTACGCCATGGAGGGGTCCTCACAATGCGTGTTTAGAGACGTGGGGTTAGGCGGACGGTTGACGGGTACGAGGTAACATAGTTTACCCAGGTTCAGATCCCACAACGGTGGCGGAATCCTACTCCTGCTATAAATCACTATAATGGCAATACGCTGAGTTACAGAGATAGGTTCACTGTGCGAGGTTGTCTATGCTTGTCTGAAGTTATGCCCTAAAGGCTCCCATAGGTCCGACTTATATAGTCGTCAGATCCCAGGGTTACAGGGAAAAGTCCTAGCCGGATAGGTTACAGAGTCCTACACCGTCTATCACTAGTCTTGTGTATCTTGTCCTCCAAGGCTCCGGGTACGCTGGTGACTCCACCGTAGCCTTCCTTTATCCGGCATGGGCCTCCCTTCTGGATCCACCTAACTGGGCCGCCCAGCAGGCCATAGGCCATGCTACCGACTATGGGCCACCCGGGTTAGTCGGATAAGAGACATGCTATGAGGATACCCATATAGCATATCCCAAACAGAAATATTCTCGGAATTGTACAGAACAAAAGCCAAAGTCAATATTTTACTGGAGCAAAGACGGAGTCCAGAGGGGGGACGAAGAGGCGCCACAGGGGGTGCACCACCCCCTGGCATGGGTCCACCCTAGGCCATGCCAGGACATGGTGTGGGCCCCCTGGCCCTCAACCGACCATGCCCCTTTGCCTATATAAACACCTCGAGGCAGAAACCCTAAGCACCCGATTAGAAATCCATGAAAGAGTCTATAGCAACTGCCACCATCATCCCTAGATTAGGGGATCTGAAGCTCTTCCTCGCACCCTGCCGGAGGGGCGAGATCATCCCGGAGGCTTTCTTCATCACCATGATAGCCTCCAGAGTGATGCGTGAGTAGTTCACCCTTGGACTACGGGTCCATGCAGTAGTTAGATGGTTGTTTCTCCTCCTTTGTGCTATCATGTTTAGATCTTGTGAGCTCCGTTCATGATCAAGATCATCTATTTGTAATGCTACAGGTTGTTTTGCAGGGATCCGATGGATATTGAGTACTATGTCAGATTGATTATTGATTCTATCATGTCTATGTCATTTGTGATCTTGCATGCTCTCCGTTGCTAGTAGATACTTTGGCCAAGTAGATGCTTGTAACTCCAGGAGGGAGTATTTATGTTCGATAGTAGGTTCATGCCTCTAGTAATTTGGGAAAGTGACATAAATCTCTAAGGTTGTAGATGTGCTGATGCAACCAGGGAGAAAACAACAATCCTTTGTCCAAGGGCAGTTGTATTGTTTACTTTACACACTTTGTTTAATGGAATTATCTGTTGCTTGCAACTTAATACTGGAAGGGGTTAGGATGATAACCTGAAGGTGGATTATTAGTCATAGATGCAGTTGGATCACGGTCTATGTATCATGTGGTAATGCCCAAACAAATCTCGTAGAAATCAAGATGTCTAGTATATGAATTGTTATGCATTCTCAATCCGTCAATTGTCCCGCTGTAATTTGTTCAACCAGCATGTTATTTATCTTATGGAAAACACCTCTAGTGAACTGTGGACCCCGGTCCATTCCTTACCATTGATATACCATCTACTGTTTACTATTTACTGTTTACTTTCTGCAATTACTACAAGAAATTACTATCTTCCACACTGTACGTTTAATCCTTTGTTTTTAGCAAACCGGTGAGATTGACAACCTCACTGTAAATTGGGGCAAAGTTTTGTGGTTGTGTTGTCCAGGTTCCAAGTTGCTAGCAACACCTTGGAGTTGTTTCCTTACTCCTACTGGTTCGATAAACTTGGTTTCATAATTGAGGGAAACTTGTTGTTGTGCTCATCATACCTTCCTCTCGGGGTTCCCAACGATCTCTACATATATGAACCATCAAGCACTTTTCTAGCGTTGTTGCCGGGGAGATAAGGACAGCTTCAATCTTTTCCTCCCCGTCAATCACTTTTCTGGAGAAAGAAGATTCTTGCAAGGGGAGTCTCTCACAACCAATCTCTTTACATTGTTTTTGTTTTGCTTAGTTTATTTTGCTTTGTTTTGCTTGTTTCTTTTTATCAAAAATACAAAAATAAAATTAGTTGTGCTGCTTTGCTTCTTTTTATCAAAAACACAAAAAAAAGTTCCTACTTTAGTTTCTATTTCTTTTGGCTTGCTTTAATCCTGCAAAAATGAATACTCCTGAAAACACCAAGTTGTGTGACTTCACTAGCACAAACAACAATGATTTTATGTGTACACCTATTGCTCCACCTGTTCCTGAACCTACTTTCTTTGAAATTAAACCTGCTTTGCTTAATGTTTTTATGAAAGAGCAATTTTCTGGTGCTAGTTCTAGTGATGTTGCTGCTCACCTTAATAATTTTTTTGAACTTTGTGAGATGCAAAAATAGAAGTATGTAGATGGACATATTATTAAGCTTAAACTATTTATTTTCTCTTTGAGAGGAAGAGCTAAATAATGGTTGCTATCTTTGCCTAGAAATAGTATTGATTCTTGGATTAAATGCAAAGATGCTTTTATTGGAAAGTATTACCCTCCTGCTAAGATTATATCTATGAGAAGTGAAATAATGAAATTTAAACAATTTGATAATGAACATGCTCCTCAAGCTTGGGAAACAATGAAATCTTTGGTAAAGAATTGTCCCACTCATGGACTGACTGCTTGGATGATTATCTAAAAAAATTATGTAGGACTGAATTTTTCTTCAAGAAATCTATTGGATTCTGCTGTTGGATGTACATTTATGACCATTACTTTAGGTGTTGCAACAAAGCTCCTTGATAATATGATGGTTAATTATTCTGAATGGCACACTGAGAAAGCTCCACAAGGTAAGAAGGTAAATTCTGTTGAAGATACCTCCTCCTTGAATGATAAAATTGATGTTATTATGTCTATGCTTGTTAATGGAAAACCTCATATTGATCCAAATAATGTTCCTTTAGCCTCTTTGGTTGCTCAAGAAGAGCACGTTGATGTGAACTTCATTAGATATAACAATTTTAGCAGCAATGCCTATAGGAATAATTTTGGTAATAATAATTATAGGCCATATCCTCCTAATAATGGTAATGCTTATGGAAATTCCTGCAACAACAATAGAAGTGCACCCTCTGAAATTGAGGTCATGCTTAAGGATTGTATTAGTAAACAAACTGCCTTCAATAAAAATGTTGAGGAAAAGCTTTCGAATGCTGAAAAAAGATTTCATCTTTGTCTGAGGCACAATCTTCTTTGATTAATAAAATGGCTGCTAAACCAAAAACTATGGAATATCCCTTTGCTGCTACTAATGCCATAAAAGTTATAATTGAAGAAAATGATAGGATGTTAGCTGAATTACATGCTAGGTGGGAAAGAGAAGATGAAATTGCTAGAAATAATAATATGACTAAAATTTGTACTATTACCACCACTAGTAATGTTGATTCTAGCAAACCACCTAAAGTCCCCATTCCTTTTTCCAATAAAAATGCTGAAATTCTTCGAAATATGGGAAACAATAATTCTACTACCTTGGGTGCTAATTTTGAATTTGATCTTGATGGCAGCAATATTTCTGAAGTAATTATGTTCTTACAAAAGCTTGCTAGAAGTCCTAATGCTAGTGCAATGAATATGGCTTTTACAGAACATATTACAAATGCTCTCATGACAATTAAATAAGAAAAATTGAAACATAAAGCTTATATTCCTAGGATATTAGAAGATGGTTGGGAACCCATCATTAATATGAAAGTGAATGATTTTAATCCCAAAGCTTTATGTGATCTTGGTGCTAGTGTATCCATTATGCCTAGAAAAATTTATGAAATGCTTTATTTGCCACCATTGGAAGATTGTTATTTGGATGTCCAACTTGATGATAATGCTAAAGAGAAACTTATGGGCGCATTAATGATGTTCTTATAATGGTTAACAATGACTTTTTCCTCATGTATTTCTATGTCCATTATGTTGAATGCAATGCTTCTTGTCCTATTATTTTGGGAAGACCTTTTCTTAGAACTGTTGGTGCCATTATTGATATGAAGGAAGGCACCATTAAATATCAATTCCTACTCAAGAAAGGTATAGAACACTTCCCTATAAAGAGAGAGAATATACCTTTTTATTATCCTATTAAAACAAAATTTGATGTTAACGCTTCTTCATTCAAAAATACTTGATTCTTGCTTTCTATGCCTAGCTGAAAGGCGTTAAAGAAAAGCACTATTGGGAGATAACCCAAATTATTTTTATTTCAGTAAGTTTTTCTTTTGTTGAGTCTTGGAAGTTATTTCCTCTGTAATAACCTCTCCTTATCATTTTTGTGTGGTTTTTGTGCCAAGAATAACCTCTAATGAGAGAGAAGTAAGATTTGGGGAAGTTGTTGTCCCAATACAGATTTTTGTGCTTCACTGTAAACAATCGTGAAAAATCACAGTTTGTCGGATTGACCTGTAATTTTCCGTGCATATGCCCCAGGTTCTTATCTAACTTTTGTTAGTTTAGCACTTGTCGATTTGAGAAACATAAGGTCTTCGAAAAAAATCGGTCTTTACCAGCTGGTCTGTTTTGACAGATTTCTGCCATTATTTGCATTTGCCTCTTAATCGGTTTCTTTTCAGTTCTCTTTGATCACTTGAGATTTTAAAAGGAATTTCTACAGTAGCTTGTGTTTTCATGTAAGTTTTACTTGTGTTTAAACTAAACCCAATGGCTTATTATCTTGAATACACTAATGTTGCTAATGAAGATTGTGTGAAGTTTTGTATGAAGGAAATTTTCAAGTGTAGGGAGAGAACGATGTGATAATAAAAATCTCAACCTTGGGGATGCCACCCGTGTCACCCCAAGAAATATTCAAGAGGTACAAGCTTAAAATCTTGGGGATGCCAAAGGCATCCCCTTCTTCATCAATAAAAATCTCAGGTCTTCTTTCTAGACACTTTATTTTTATTGCTTCATGCACTATTGTGTTGTTCTTGGAGCGTCTTTGTTTTTGTTTTTAGTTTTCTTTTGTTTGGTTTTCTACAATAAATTAGTTGGACCCCTCATTATTATTTTGTTTCAAATAAGTCAATTGGTGTTGGAAAAGGATAGAAAGTTTCATGCTTGTGTTGGTACAAAAGGAAGCTTCTTTTGACTATGGCCTAGACTTTATCATGTCATGTTAGATGTTTCTTTGACCTTATGCTTAGTGATTATTTCTGTAGCATGACTTGTTCCAAACAATTGAGATTGCTTAATGTGCCATGAAATAATCATGCGTTGTTTTAGCATACAAAAGCATAATATTGTGGTATTCTCCTTTGATGCTTTATTTGGGTTGACTTGGCACATGCTTACACCATGTTAAGAATATGAACTAGTCACCCTAGCCTCTAGGATATAGTTTTTGACTTGTGATACCATTTTATGCTTTAATTAAAAATGTTTGGTCGCTTTGCATGATTATGGCCATTATTGCTCTCTTAGTTGGTCGCTCCCAGTCGTTTGCTAGCCTCCACTTGTGCTGAGTATGAGCTCTACTCGTGAATCCAACTCCCATGAAACCAAGTTATTCCAAAGAGTCCACTATAAATTCCTATGCATGGTGTGTTACACCATTCTAAGTATATTCATGTGTTTATTTATATTCCAAATTAAACTAGTTATGTGAAAATTAGTGAGTAAAGCTCTCACAAACTTGATGGCACACTTTACTTTCTTGCACTTAATAAACTTGAACCATTGTGCCCATCTATGTTGCTTATATGCTTGCAAATTATAAGTTGGGAGTTAGCAGAACCATGTTGTCATGAGAAACGCTTTCAACACTTGTACATATCTATCCAGTTGATATCATGATCTTTTGTTTACGAATGTAGGCGGTGTGAAATAAAGGGGAGCTTGTAATTCCATGGAGTATTGTATATGTGTTAGAGAAACGCCTAGGCGGCTAGACTAAGCCATGCCTAATCATGGTGGAAATTTGCAGCATAACCATTGATATGTCGGAAACGTATCTATAAATTGTTATGCTCAATGCTTGTTTAGTATCTACTTTACTTCACTTGTCCACACTTTGAGATGCTTTTTACATGTTTTCTGGTACTAACCAACTAACAAGTTGCAACAGTGCCAGATGCTTGTTTTCTGCTGTTTTTGGTTTTAGAAAAGTTAGTAAAGAAATATTCTCGGAATGGGATGGGACAAAGGACAAAGTCAATTACTCTCCGTGGGGAACAAGAAGTCCAGAGGAGAGCCCGGGAGGCCAGCCAGGGGGGCAGACCCACCCCATGCATGGGTGGGCCCAGCCCCGCACCTAGCTAGGGTTTGGTGGCCCTGGCCGCCTCCTCGGTCTCCCCCTTCGCCTATAAGAAGCCCCCGATGCAGAAACCCTGAGTACCCAATCAAATCTCCATGAAACCGTCTGTAGCCGCCGCCACCATCGTCCCTAGATCAGGGGGATCTGAAGTTGTTCCTGGCACCCTGCCAGAGGGGAGATCATCCCGAAGGCCTTCTCTTCGGTATGATGCGTGAGTAGTTCCACCTTGGACTATGGGTCCATGTATTAGCTAGATGGTTGTATCTCCTCCTTTGTGCTTTCATGTATAGATCTTGTGAGCTCCGTTCATGATCAAGATCTAATCTATTTGTAATCATGTATGTTGTGTTTAAGGGGATCCGATGGATATTGAGATTATTATGTTGGTTTGATTAATGGTTTTGTATTTATGATTCTATCATGTATGTGTTGTTTGTGATCTTGCATGCTCTCCGTTGTTAGTAGCTATCTTGGCCAAGTAGTTGCTAGTGAGTCCAAGAGGGGGTATTTATGCTCGATAGTGGGTTCATGCCTCTAGTTTCCAAGGGAAGTGACAGAAATCTCTTCGGTTGTAGATGTGTTGTTGCTACTAGGGAGAAAATTGAAGGGTTTCGCAGCATAGTAAATCAAAAAATTCTAAGTATGAGAACGGGAAATCCAAGATCTAATCTAGGAGATGCAATCAACGAGAGGGATAGATGAGATCTTCATCCCTTTGAAGAAATCGCACAGCGGAACGTTCAACAGAACGTGGTTGATGTAGTCGTACTAGCCTTCTCCTCCTCGCAATCCGATCCGATCCGATCCAACGCCACAAGTGGCGACGCCTCCGAGAGATGCACACGTACGGCACCGCGACATCTCCTCCTTCCTCGGTCCAGCAAGTGGGGTGGAGAGATAGATTGGATCTACAGCACGACGGCGTGGTGCAAAGGTGGAGAGTTTCTGCGGCAGGGCTTCGCCTACGCGCAGTTGGAGAGAGAGAGAGAGAGAGAGAGAGGGGGTAGCAGTATGGCGGCTAGGGTTTTGGGGTGTGGGAGGAGGGTGCGCCCCTGCCCTCTTTATATAGAGGGCTGGCCGGCTGCCCTTGCCCCTCCTCCAGGCCCTAGGGCCGGCGGCCACAAAGGGTGGAGTGGGGGGCAAGTCTCCCCCCTTCTAGAAGATCCCCTAGGGTTTCCCCTAGGGTTTGGCCGGCTGGGCCTATGGGGCCTTGTGCCCCTGGACCAATGCGGCCAGGGCACTCCCTCGTAGGCCCACGCCCCCCTCCGACAAGTGGGGCCACATTGGTCCCACTCCGGAAGCTTCTAGAACCTTCCGGTATAATACCGAACATTTCGAAACAATTCCGAAATCCAAAAACTGCTTTCCTTTATATGAATATTATTCTCCAGACCATTCCGAAACCTCTCATGATGTCCTAGATCTCATCCGAGACTCCGAACAAAAACTCATAAACCAATTATTCATTCTATCCTAGAGTCGAGACATGTTAAGTGTGTGACCCTACGGGTTCGAGAATATGCAGACATGATCTTCTATCAATAATCAACAGCGGGATCTGGAAACCCATATTGACTCCCACATATTCATCGATGATCATATCGGATGAACCACGATGCCAGGATTCAATTAATCCCATATATATTCCCTTCGTCACGCGATATTTTACTTGCCCGAGATTCGATCGTTGGTATCGGCATACCTAGTTCAATCTCGTTCACAGCAAGTACTTTACTCGTTCCGTAATCCGATATCACTTTGTGATTAACTCCTTAACCACGTTCTTGCATGCGGTGTTGATATCGATTACCGAGTGGGCCCGAAGTATATCTCTCCGACTTGGGAGGGACAAATCCCATCTCGATACATACAACCCAACAAGTACTTTCCGATCACCTGAGAGACACCTTTATGATCACCCTCTCAAAGGATGACGTTTGATGACCTCAAAGATTTCTTTCGATACCAGGGAGTGCATTATCTCATGGTCTAAGGAATACAATATTTATCATGAACAAGAATTATAATAATAACATCTTTATTATTACCTCTAGGGCATAATTCCAACAGTCTCCCACTTGCACTAGAGTCAATAATCTAGTTTACATCTGGCAACAATCTAACACCCATGGCACTAAGGTGCTGATCATGTTTTGCTCGTGGAAGAGGTTTAGTCAACGGATCTACGACATTCAGATTCGTATGTACTTTGCTAATCTTCAGATCTCGATCTGTTATATAATCTCGAATTATATGAAACTTGCGGTTGATGTGCTTGGTCTTTGGATGATATCTTGGTTCCTTAGCCAGTGCTATGGCGCCAGTGTTGTCACACAATATCTCCAGTGGGTCCAAGGCACTTGGAACCACACCAAGCTCAATGATGAAGTTCCTGATCTAAACTCCTTCACTTGACGCTTCTGTAGCAGCCATGTATTCCGCTTCTACTGTAGATCCCGCGATCACGCTTTGCTTGCAGCTTCTCCAGCTCACAGCTCCTCCATTCAAAATATAAACGTATCCTGTCTGAGATTTAGAATCATCCTTGTCGGTGTTGAAACTAGCGTCAACGTAACCTATTACGCTGCTCATCACCTCCATAGACCAAGAACATTTCTTTAGTCCTATTTAAATACTTTAGGATGTTCTTCACGGCTGTCCAGTGTTCCACTCCTGGATCACTTTGGTATCTGCTCATCAAACTAAGAGCATTGGACACATCCGGTCTAGTACACATCATGGCATACATGATAGAACCTATGGCCGAGGCATATGGCACTTTGCTCATAGTTTCTCTATCGTTTACCGTAGCTGGACACTGAGCCTTGCTCAATATCTTACCTGACAACATGGGCAATGAACCTTTCTTTGGTTTATCCATTCTGAACCTTTTCAGAACTTTGTCTAGGTATGTACTTTGGCTTAAAGCTATTAGGCGTCTTTGTCTATCTCTATAGATTTTGATGCCTAATATATAAGCAGCTTCTCCTAGGTCTTTCATTGAAAAACATTTATTCAAATAACTCTTCACATCGTTAAGCATACCAATGTCATTTCCAATAATCAATATGTCATCCACATATAGTACTAAAAATGTCATCGAGCTCCCACTCACTTTCTTGTAGATGCAAGCTTCGTAGCAATTTGGAACAAATCCAAAGCTCTTGATCACTTGATCAAATTGAAGGTTCCAACTCCGAGATGCTTGCTTCAGTCCATAAATGGAACGCTGAAGTTTGCACACCTTATCAGCATCCTTAGGATTGACAAAACCTTCGGGCTGCATCATATACAACTCTTCATCAATGTTGCCATTGAGGAACGCAATCTTGACATCTATCTGCCATATTCCATAATCATGAAACACAACAATTTCTAATAAAATCCGAATGGACTTAAACATCGCTACGGGAGAGAAAGTCTCATCGTAGTCAACACCTTGAACTTGCCAAAACCCTTTTGCGACAAGCCGTGCTTTATAGACAGTAACATTACCATCCGCGTACGTTTTCTTCTTGAAAATCCATTTGCACTCAACGGCCTTACGATCGCTAGGAGGGTCCACCAAAGTCCATACTTGGTTTTCGCTCATGGATCCCAATTCGGATTTCATGGCCTCTACCCATTTTTCAGAGTCTGGGCTCATCATTGCTTCCTCATAGTTCGCAGGTTCATTGTTGTCTACCAACAAGACGGTTAAGACAGGGTTGCCGTACCATTCAGGAGTGGCACGTGACCATTTAGAATCATCCTTGTCGGTGTCGAAACTAGCGTCGACGTAACCTTTTATGACGAGCTGCTCATCACCTCCATAGACCAAGAACATTTCTTTATTCCTATTTAAATACTTTAGGATGTTCTTCACGGCTGTCCAGTGTTCCACTCCTGGATCACTTTGGTATCTTCTCGTCAAACTAAGAGCATTGGACACATCCGGTCTAGTACACATCATGGCATACATGATAGAACCTATGGCCGAGGCATAAGGCACTTTGCTCATATCTTATATATCGTTTACCATAGCTGGACACTGAGCCTTGCTCAATATCTTACCTGACAACATGGGCACTGAACCTTTCTTTGCCTTATCCATTCTGAACCTTTTCAGAACTTTGTCTAGGTATGTACTTTGGCTTAAAGCTATTAGGAGTCTTTGTCTATCTCTATAGATTTTTATGCCTAATATATAAGCAGCTTCTCCTAGGTCTTTCATTGAAAAACATTTGTTCAAATAACTCTTCACATCGTTAAGCATATCAATGTCATTTCCAATAATCAATATGTCATCCACATATAGTACTAAAAATGTCACTAAGCTCCCACTCACTTTCTTGTAGATACAAGCTTCGTAGCAATTTGGAACAAATCCAAAGCTCTTAATCACTTGATCAAAACGAAGGTTCCAACTCCGAGATGCTTGCTTCAGTCCATAAATGGAACGCTGAAGTTTGCACACCTTATCAGCATCCTTAGGATCGAAAAAACCTTCGGGTTGCATCATATACAACTCTTCATCAATGTTGCCATTGAGGAACGCAGTCTGGACATCCATCTGCCATATTTCATAATCATGAAACGCAGCAATTGCTAATAAAATCCGAATGGACTTAAACATCGCTACAGGAGAGAAGGTTTCATCGTAGTCAACACCTTGAACTTGTCGAAAACCTTTCGTGACAAGCCGCGTTTTATAGATAGTAACATTACCATCCGCATCCGTTTTCTTCTTGAAAATCCATTTGCACTCAACGGCCTTTCGGTCGCTAGGAGGTTCCACCAAAGTCCATACTTGGTTTTCGCTCATGGATCCCAATTCAGATTTCATGGCCTCTAGCCATTTCTCAGAGTCTGGGCTCATCATCGCTTCCTCATAGTTCGCAGGTTCACTGTTGTCTACCAACAAGACAGTTAAGACAGGGTTGCCGTACCACTCTAGAGGGGCACGTGACCTTGTCGAGCTGCGACGTTCAGTAGTAGCATCGTCTGAAGCTTCATGATCCTCGTCATTAGCTTCCTCTATTATTGGTGCAGACGGCACTGGAACAATTTCAGGTGCTGCGCTACTCTCCAACTCAAGAGAAGGTTCAATAACCTCGTCTAGCTCTACTTTCCTCCCACTCACTTCTTTCGAGAGAAACTCCTTCTCAAGAAAGGATCCGTTCTTTGCAACAAACACTTTGCCTTCGGATCTGTGATAGAAGGTATACCCTATAGTTTCCTTAGGGTATCCTATGAAGACGCATTTCTCCGCTTTGGGTTCGAGATTGTCCGGCATCAACTTCTTGACGTAAGCTTCGCATCCCCAAACTTTAAGAAACGACAACTTAGGTTTAGCACCAAACCACAGTTCATACGTTGTCGTCTCAACAGATTTAGATGGTGCCCTATTTAAAGTGAATGCAGCGGTTTCTAATACATAACCCCAAAATGATAACGGCAAACCTGTAAGAGACATCATCGATCGCACCATATCTAATAAAGTTCGATTCCGGCGTTCAGACACACCATTGCGCTGTGGTGTTCCGGGTGGCGTGAGTTGCGAAACGATTCCGCTTGCTTTAAGATGCGCGAGAAAATCATAACTCAAATATTCACCTCCACGATCGGATCGTAGAAATTTAATTTTCCTGTTACGATGGTTTTCCACTTTGTTCTGAAATTCTTTGAACTTTTCAAACGTTTCAGATTTATGTTTTATTAAATAGATATACCCATATCTACTTAAGTCATCAGTAAAAGTGAGAAAATAGCGATATCCACCGCGCGTCGAAACACTCATCGGTCCGCATACATCGGTATGTATGATTTCCAACAAGTCCGTTGCTCGCTCCATCATTCCGGAGAACGGGGTTTTTATCATCTTGCCCATTAGGCATGGTTCGCATGTGTCAAATGATTCAAAATCAAGAGACTCCAAAAGTCCATCAGAATGGAGTTTCTTCATGCGTTTTACACCAATATGACCTAGACGGCAGTGCCACAAATAAGTAGTATTATCACTATCTACCTTGCATCTCTTAGACTCAATGTTATGGATGTGTGTTTCATCCCTTTCGAGATTCAGAAGAAATAAACCATTCACAGCAGGTGCATGACCATAAAAGATGTTACTCATATAAATAGAACAACCATTATTCTCAGATTTAAATGAATAACCGTCTTGCAATAAACACGATCCAGATATGATGTTCATGCTCAACGCAGGCACATAATAACATTTATTAAGGTTTAAAACTAATCCCGAAGGTAAAACTAAGGAGAGCGTGCCGACGGCCATCACATCAACTCTTGATCCGTTGCCAACGCGCATCGTCACCTCATCCCTCGCTAGCCGCCATCTATTCCGCAGCTCCTGTTTCAAGTTACAAATATTAGCAACTGAACCAGTATCAAATACCCAGGCACTACAACGAGGGCTAGTGAGGAAAACATCAATAACATGTATATCAAATATACCTTTGATGGTGCCAGCCTTCTTGTCCGCTAAGTACTTCGGACAGTTGCACTTCCAGTGACCCTTGTCCTTGCAATAGAAGCACTCAGTGTCCGACTTAGGTCCAGACTTGAGCTTCTTCTCAGCAGGGGCAACGCGATTGCCGCTGCCTTTCTTGAAGGGCTTCTTCGCACCCTTACCTTTCTTAAAGCTAGGGGGCTTGTTGACCATCAACACATGATTATCTTTCTTGATGTCCACCTCTACAGCCTTCAGCTTAGCGAAGAGCTTAGTGATCATATCAGTGGAACTAATCTGATTGTGAGTAACTACAAAACCTTTGTAGCTAGAAGGGAGTGATTGCAGAACTCTGTCAATCTTGAGCTCTTCTGGAATCTTGCAGTCCAGTTGCTCAAGACGTTGAGTGTAGCCCGACATCTTAATGGCATGCTCACTAACGGAACTCCCTTCCTCCATATTGCAGTTAAAGAATTTCTCAGAGATCTCATATCTCTTAGAACGGGCCTGAGTCTGAAACATGGTTTTCAGTTCCTCAAGAATCTCAAAGGGCCCGGCGAACTCCTCAAAACGATTTTGAAGGTCTGATTCCATAACAAACAACATGGTGCTCTTAATCACACCATAATCATCTTTGCACGACTGATAGACAGCTTTTTCATCAACCGGCGCATCTATAGCAGGGGCGTCACCTAGCGCTTTCTCAAGGACATAGTCCTTTTGTCCGCCAGCGAGAATGATTCTCAGATTGCGGAACCAGTTGGTGAAGTTAGACCCATTGTTCTTAAGCTTTTCTTTCTCAGCAAAAACGTTGAAGTTGAAGTTGGACTTAGCCATTTGATCTACAAAATTTTCAAGTACAATTTAGACTATGTTCATGATACCTAGTTTAACTTAATCAAATTACTAGATGAACTCCCACTAAATTCAACATCCCTCAAGTTGTTTAGTGAACATGATCCAAATTCACCACACCTAATCCGATCTTCACGAGAAGAGATGTGGTTTCAATGGTGGACAACAAAGTGTCGATCATATCATCCATATGACTCATGCTTAACCTTTCGGTTCGTGTGTTTCGAGGCCATGTCTGTATATGCTAGGCTCGTCAAGTTAAACCCAAGTATTTCCGCGTGTGCAAAAACTGGCTTGCACCCGTTGTATGTGAACGTAGAGTTTATAGCACCCGATCATCACATGGTGCTTGAACACGACGAACTTTCGCAACGGTGCATACATGGGGAGAACACAGTTTTATCTTGATCTTTAAGTGAGGAATCATCTTATAATGCTACCGTCGCGATCTAAGCATAATAAGATACATAAAAGGATAAACATCACATGCATATAATTTTATGTGACATGGTATAGCCAATCTCCACGCAATAATCTCCATATTGTGCGTGCTAGCATGATCTCCATCACTCCACCATGATTGCCTCCACCACGAATAGCAACTACAACTATTGCTAACTACTTAGCGATAAAGTAAAGCTATTACATGGCGTATAAGAAGTTGACACACAGGTCATACACAATTATAAAGACAACCATATGGCTCCTGCCGGTTGTGTACCCATCGACATGCAAGTCGTGAAATATTACAAAACATGATCATTGCATACAACATACACATCATATCTTGGGCCATACCATATCATAGAAATACTCCCTGCAAAAACAAGTTAGACACCTCAACTTTGTTGTTGCATGTTTTACGTGGCTTATGGGAGTAACAAGCTAAGAACGATTCTTACCTACGAAAAGCCACAACGGTGATATTATGGTTGCCAACATCCGGTGTAAATCCCATGACAACTATAGTGAGAGAAACTGGCATCCACCAGCCGCATGTGTGGAACAAGCCACACGTCAAGTGCGGAGCCGGTCTCGCGAACGAGGTCGCGTAAAGTTGGCATGGACCACTTCGATCTCACTATCCCGCGTCATAAGAAGTACACAACAAGAGGCTTGCAACAAAAAACATCAACGCCCGCAACAAGCATGTTGTGTTCTACTCATGAAACACATCTACGCATAGATCTAGCTCTAATACCACTGAAGGGTTTCGCAGCATAGTAAATCAAAAAAAATTCTACGGATGCGAACGGGAAAGCCAAGATCTAACATAGGAGATGCAATCAACGATAGGGATAGATGAGATCTTCATACCCTTTAAGAAATCGCACAGCGGAATGTTCAACCGAACGTGGTTGATGTAGTCGTACTAGCCTTCTCCTCCTCGCGATCCGATCCGATCCAACGCCGCAAGTGGCGACGCCTCCGAGAGATGCACACGTACGGCACCGCGACGTATCCTCCTTCCTCGGTCCAGAAAGTGGGGTGGAGAGATAGATTGGATCTACAGCACGACGGCGTGGTGCAAAGGTGGAGAGTTTCTGCGGCAGGGCTTCGCCTACGCGCAGTCGGGAGAGAGAGAGAGAGGTGGGCAGCAGTATGGCGGCTAGGGTTTTGGGGTGTGGGAGGAGGGTGCGCCCCTGTCCTCTTTATATAGAGGGCTGTCCGTCTGCCCTTCCCCCTCCTCCAAGCCCTAGGGCCGGCGGCCACAAAGGGTGGAGTGGGGGGCAAGTCTCCCCCCCTTCTAGAAGATCCCCTAGGGTTTCCCCTAGGGTTTGGCCGGCTGGGCCTATGGGGCCTTGTGCCCCTGGACCAATGCGGCCAGGGCACTCCCTCGTAGGCCCACGCCCCCCTCCGACAAGTGGGGCCACATTGGTCCCACTCCGGAAGCTTCTAGAACCTTCTGGTATAATACCGAACATTTCGAAACAATTCCGAAATCCAAAAACTGCTTTCCTTTATATGAATATTATTCTCCAGACCATTCCGAAACCTCTCATGATGTCCTAGATCTCATCTGAGACTCCGAACAAAAACTCATAAACCAATTATTCATTCTATCCTAGAGTCGAGACACGTTAAGTGTGTGACCCTACGGGTTCGAGAATATGCAGACATGATCTTCTATCAATAATCAACAGCGGGATCTGGAAACCCATATTGACTCCCACATATTCATCGATGATCATATCGGATGAACCACGATGCCAGGATTCAATTAATCCCATATATATTCCCTTCGTCACGCGATATTTTACTTGCCCGAGATTCGATCGTTGGTATCGGCATACCTAGTTCAATCTCGTTCACAGCAAGTACTTTACTCGTTCCGTAATCCGATATCACTTTGTGATTAACTCCTTAACCACGTTCTTGCATGCGGTGTTGATATCGATTACCGAGTGGGCCCGAAGTATATCTCTCCGACTTGGGAGGGACAAATCCCATCTCGATACATACAACCCAACAAGTACTTTCCGATCACCTGAGAGACACCTTTATGATCACCCTCTCATAGGATGACGTTTGATGACCTCAAAGCTTTCTTCTGATACCAGGGAGTTGCATTATCTCATGGTCTAAGGAATACAATATTTGACATAAGAAAAAGCTTCGCAAAGATGAACACGATGACACGGTCTAATTGCTCTGCTTAATTTGGGTATGTCCATCATATCATTCTCCTAATGACATGATCTCATTATTAATCGACAACTCATGTATATGGTTAGGAAACCTTAACCATCATTAATCAATGATGATCTAGTCCATAGAGGCGTACTAGGGACACGGTGTTGTTCATAAACCACACAAGTATCAAAGTTTCCGCTTAATACAATTCTAGCATGGAATATAAACTTTATCATGAACAAGAATTATAATAATGACATCTTTATTATTGCCTCTAGGGCATAATTCCAACAAAAAAAATGGTCTCTTGTTCATGGAACATGTGGACTGTTTACCTTACACACTTTGCTTAAAGCAGTTGTCTGTTTCTTGCAACTTAATACTAGAGGGGGTTCGGATTATAACCTGAAGGTGGACTTCTAGTCATAGATGTAGTTGGATGGCGGTCTATGTACCTTGTTGTATTGCCCAATCAACCTCATAGGATCTTTCTAACTAGTAATTGCATTGTTATGCCTTGCTCAGTTCATGTTAATTGCCCTAATGTAATTTGTTTACCCTTCATGCCATGTTGTTTATCTAAGGAGAGCACCTCTAGTGAACTATGGATCCAGGTCCAATCTTTACCATTGATACATCATCCACTATTACTTGTTTACTTGCTGCAAACCATTACCTTCCACACCATACGTTTAATCCTTTGTTACAGCAAACCGGTGAGCTTGACAACCTCACTGATTCGTTGGGGCAAAGTCTTGAGTTTGTGTTGTGCAGGTCTCCGTGTTGCTTGCAACACCTATGTGACGTTTCCTTCCTCCTTCTGGTTCGATAACCTCGGTCTCAACTGAGGGAAAACTTGTTGCTTGCTGCTTCACACCTTGCTCTTGGGGTTCCCAACAGGCTCCACATCAACAGGCGCCATCAACAAGTTTTTTGGCGCCGTTGCTGGGAAGGCTAAGGACGTCTTCACTATGGGAGTCCTTCACTTCCTTTCTATTTACTTTGTTTTTAGTTTTCTTTGTTACTTTTGCTTGGTTTTGTTTGCCTCTTTCCAAAAAAAACCAAAAAAAATTAGTCTAGTTTGGTTTGCTTGCTTTATTCAAAAACACACAAAAATTAGTTCCTGCTCTAGTTGCTGCCATGTCTGGTTTTGGATCAACCTCCATTTCCCCTATGATATAAATCTCCACTTTTAAGCAAAAAAGTGAAGAAAGTTTTAAGGAGGCTTGGTTTAGAATCTCTGCTTTCCAGAGGGAAACTAAGCCTGAGGTAAGCCTCAGCTTGGTTATTGATAGTTTTTATCGCGGTATTGCTCTTAGTTATAGATATGCTTTGGATTATGTGGCTGAGAAAGATATTTTGCTTTGTAATGAGGATGAAGCCTTTGATGCCATAAAAAAGTTGATTGCAATTTATAATACACCTGGCAAGTCTGATTCCTCTTTTACAAATATTTTTGCCAGGTTGAACACTCTTGAGAATAGTATTGCTGCTATGAATAGTTGCTATCACACGCTTAGGGCTTACCATGATTATGTTCCCATAAATTCTGAGCCTTCAAAGTGGTTTCCCATAATCAAAGTCTCTATAAATACTACACTTTTCGATGCTCGCTGTGATATCATGTCTGAATTTTGTCTCATGCCTAAAGATATTTTTGATTCCTTGAGTCTTTGGGGGCTTATTTAAAGAGGAGAGGAAATCTCTCTTACCAACAATGCCACTATATTGCTCATTGGAATAGCTGAAGGTGTGTTTACAAAAATCTCAGGGAAAATGGTGTCTAATGATTATCTTGTTATTGAATGTGTAGGCAAAGGACAGATCACACTTGGAAGATCTCTACTGAAACACCTTGAGGCAGTAATAGATGTGGGAAAAGGCATCATGAACTTTGCTCCCCTGGTAATCAATCATATATTCCCCAAGGAGAAAAGGAAATGTAAGAAAAGAAGGAACAAGAGGGGCAATGCTTTATTTGAAAATACTTGATTCTTCTTGCTTCTTGTGCCTAACTTAAAGGCGTTAAAGAAAAGTACTTGTTGGGAGATAACCCAAGAGTTTCCTTGAGTCTTGGAAGTTATTAGTTCAGTAATGACCTCTCCTTATCCTTTTTGTTTGCTTTTTGTGCTAAGAATAACCTCTAATGAGAGGGAAGTAAGATTTGGGGAGTTGCTATCCCGAAACAGATTCCTGTCCTCCACCAAAAATATTCGTGAGGAGGCTCTGTAACTCCGATTGAGCTCAAAATTTACGAATAAATCCCCCAGTATGTCAGATAACTTTCGTTAGTTCAACACCTTTTGATTTGAGCAACAGAAGATGTTCTAAAAAATCGGTTTCTACCTGCTGGTCTGTTTTGACAGATTTCAGCCATTATTTGCATTTGCTTCTTATTGATTCCTTTTTGAGTTCTCTTCAGGTAAATTGAGATTTTTGAAGGAGTTACAACAGTAGCTTGTGTTTTTAGTGAAAAGTCTTGCTGTTCCAAAGCTTTGCCAGTGGTCTAATATCTTTTGAATAAACTAATGTTGCTAATGAAGATTGTGTGAAGTTTTGTATGAAGGAAAAATTTTAGGTGTAGAGAAAGAATGATGCAATGAGATGAAGAATGGACAAAATATCAAGCTTGGGGATGCCACCATGGGGTCACCCCAAGAAATATCTAAGAGGTACAAGCGTCAAAGCTTGGGGATGCCCAAGGCATCCCCTTCTTCATCAATAAAAAGCTCAGGTCTGTCTAGACACTTCGTTGTTATTGTTTCATGCACACATGTTGTGTTGTTCTTGGAGCGTATTAGTTTTTGTTTGCTTTGGTTAGGTTGTTTAGTTTGCTTGAATAAAGTAGTTTGGACCCATGTTCTCGTTGTGTTGTTTTGCAAGTAACTTTGCTTGGTGTTTGGAAAGGAGTAGTAAGTTCTTGCTTGAAGTGCAAGAGGAGCTTGCATTGACTGTGACTTAGACTTTAGCATGACATGCTAGGTGTTGTTTTAGCATTATGCTTAGTGATTATGGTTGTAGAATGTCTTGTTCCAAACAATTGGGATTGCTTAGTGTGCCTTGAAGAAATTATGTGTTGTTTTAGCATGCAAAAGCATAGTATTGTGGTATTCTCCTTTGATGTTTTGCTTGGGTTGACTTGGAAAATGCTCACACCATGTTATGACTACGACAAGTCACTATTAGCCTCTATGATCATTTAGTCCTTGACTTGTAGTACCACTCTTTGCTTTGATTACTTTTCTTTGTTGCATTGCATGATTTTGGCCATTATTGCTCTCTTAGTTGGTTGCTCCCAGTCTTTTGCTAGCCTCCACTTGTATGAGTAAGTTCTACTCATGCCTCCAACTCCCAAGAAACCAAGTTATTCCAAGGTGTCCACTATAAAATTTTATGCATGGTGTGTTACACCATTCCAAGTATATTCTTGTTTTCAACTATCTTCCAATTAAAAACTATTTTGTTATGTGAAAACTTAGTGATTAAAGCCCTCACGAACTTGATGGCACACTTTATTCTTTGCCCCTGATAAACTTGAACCATTATGACAACTTTGTTGTATATGCTTGCACTTATAAGTTGGAATTAGCAGAACTGTGCTATCATGGGGAACGTTTTCAACATTGCACTTGTACCTTGTTGTACTCAGTTGATATCATGTTCTTTTGTCTATGGATGTCACCGGTGTGAAATAAATAGGGAACTTGTAAGTCCATGGAGTTTGTATTCTGTGTTAGAGAAACGCCTGGGCCGCTAGCCTAAGCCATGCCTAATCATGGTGGAAACTTGCAGCATCACCATAGTGAGCTTTCTATGAAGCATCCTCAATAAAAAGCTATGCATATGGTAAATAAAAAGATTGCTGAGATGCTCATTGTCTGCTTGCCTTGTCATTTTGGTTATGGGAAAGCTCCTATACCATGTGCAAGGGGTAACCAGTTGGCGGTTCTCAATGATATGCAAATACTTACAATGACAAGAACTTACCTGGACCCAAAGTTGAGTATGCATGAGGTGTGGCCCTCGTATTGAAGGGGCATGAGATTGCCAACTTATACTTCATCAAGCATATACTCCAGCTTTGCCACTTTAACCTTAACCACTTCAAGATGCTTATGATAGGGGCAATGAGGGCTGAAAGCTAACAAGTACCATAATTTTTGGAAGCTATTTTTAAAACTTGTAATCCATGCTTCCTTTTCAAAAAGGCCTTTCTTCCACCACTATTGAGTCTCCACCTTCTACCTTTAGGCACCATTAAGAGAGCATAGTTGTCATTTTATGTCCAGTGTTCCAAAGCTTATTAATTGATGCATATTGTGATATTTCTTGTTTTTGTGCTATTTTTTTCTAGTCACCCTTGTGAACTTTGAAGGTGTCCTATGCATCTATATTGCTACTCTATGAGGGACAAGCTGATTGCCACTATGCTACGTTTTCTGTATGTGAAATAAACAAATGTTTTTCAATGCATGTTATTCATGATCTTTGTTTGTAGCATGTCATGTTGCATGCATAGTTACTATGTCCTACTGTTAGAACTCCATCTTTCATGCACATGTTTAGAGTTCTTTGATCCAAGCTTTCAATGCTTGCAAATGGTTGGATCTTTGTGAGGGTGCATGTCACCTCAAAATTTATTATTTTTATCACTTACCTACTAGAGGATGAGCAGGAGTTAAGCTTGGGGATGTTGATACGTCGGAAACGTATCTATAATTTTTGATGCTCCATGCTTGTTTAGTATCTACTTTGCTTTACTTGTCCACACTTTGCGGTGCTTTTTACATGTTTTCTGGTACTAACCTACTAACAAGTTGCAACAGTGCCAGATGCATGTTTTCTGCTGTTTTTGGTTTCAGAAAAGTTAGTAAAGAAATATTCTCGGAATTGGACGAGACAAAGGACAAAGTCAATTACTTTCCATGGGGAACAAGAAGTCCAGAGGAGAGCCTGAGAGGCTAGCCAGGGGGGCCAGACCCACCCCAAGCACGGGTGGGCACAGCCCCGCGCCTGGCTGGGGTTTGGTGGCCCTGACCGCCTCCTCGGTCTCCCCCTTCTCCTATAAGAAGCCCCCGCTGCAAAAACCCTGAGTACCCGATCAAATATCCACGAAACCGTCTGTAGCCGCTGCCACCATAGTCCCTAGATCGGGGGGTCTGAAGTTCTTCCCAGCACCATGCCGGAGGGGAGATCATCCCGAAGGCCTTCTCTCCGGTATGATGCGTGAGTAGTTCCACCTTGGACTATGGGTCCATGTAGTAGCTAGATGGTTGTATCTCCTCCTTTGTGCTTTCATGTATAGATCTTGTGATCTCCGTTCATGATCAAGATCTAATCTATGTGTAATCATGCATGTTGTGTTTGCGGGGATCCGATAGATATTGGGATTATTATGTTAGTTTGATTAATGGTTTTGTCTTTATGATTCTATCATGCATGTGTTGTCTGTGATCTTGCATGCTCTCCGTTGTTAGTAGCTATCTTGGCCAAGTAGTTGCTAGTGACTCCAAGAGGGGGTATTTATGCTCGATAGTGGGTTCATGCCTCTAGTTTCCAAGGGAAGTGACAGAAATCTCTTCGGTTGTAGATGTGCCATTGCTACTAGGGAGAAAACAATGGTCTCTTGTTCATGGAACATGTGGACTATTTACCTTACACATTTTGCTTAAAGTAGTTGTCTGTTGCTTGCAACTTAATACTGGAGGGGTTCGGATGATAACCTGAAGGTGGACTTCTAGTCATAGATGCAGTTGGATGGCGGTCTATGTATCTTGTCGTATTGCCCAATCAACCTCATAGGATCTTTCTAACTAGTAATTGCATTGTTATGCCTTGCTCAGTTCATGTCAATTGCACTACTGTAATTTGTTTACCCTTCATGCCATGTTGTTTATCTAAGGAGAACACCTCTAGTGAACTATGGAACCCGGTCCAATCTTTACCATTGATACATCTTCCACTGTTACTTGTTTACTTGCTGCAAACCATTACCTTCCACACCATACGTTTAATCCTTTGTTACAGCAAACTGGTGAGCTTGACAACCTCATTGATTCGTTGGGGCAAAGTCTTGAGTTTGTGTTGTGCAGGTCTCCGTGTTGCTTGCAACACCTGTGTGATGTTTCCTTCCTCCTTCTGGTTCGATAACCTCGGTCTCAACTGAGGGAAAACTTGTTGCTTGCTGCTTCACACCTTTCTCTTGGGGTTCCCAACAGGCTCCACGTCAACATGCTCCATCAACTATAGTGAGAAATATATGAAGCATCTTCAGAAAAAAATATAAAAAAGAGAAAATAAAAGAAAAAAGCACCATACTCATGGTAAATAAAAAGATCGCTGAGAAGCTCATTGTCTGTTGCCTTGTCATTTTGATATGGGATAGCTCCTGTGTCATGGGGCAAGGGGTACCCCGTTGGAGGTTCTCTATGATACACATATACTTAGAATGACAAGAACTTGATTGTGACTAAAGTTGAGTAGCATGAGGAACGGCCCTCGTACTCAAGGGACATGATATTTTCAACTTATGATCTGTCAAGCATATACCTCATATTTGTCTCACTTTAACCTTAATCACTTCAAGATGCTTATGATAGGGCAATGAGAGCTGAAAACTAATAAGTACCATAATTTTTGGAAGCTCTTTATGAAACTTGAAATCCCTGCTTCCCTCTATGAAGGGCCTTTCTTTTTACTTTTATGTTGAGTCTCCACTTTCTATCTTTATGCACCAATTAAGAGAGTATAGTTGTCATTCTTAGTTCCATGTGCATTGTCCCAAAACTTATTGATTGATTCATAATCATGGTATTGCTTGTTCTTAAATTATTTGTATCTAGTCACCCTTATGAACGTTGAAGGTGTCCTATGCATTTATGTTTTGCTATTCCATGAGGGAAAAGTTGAATACCACTCATGATATGTTTTATATATGTTAAACAAACAAATGTCTTTCAATGCATTATTATTCATGATCTTTTGTTTGTACTTTTTTCATGTTACAACTTAGTTTTTATGTCTTATTGTTAGAACTACATCTTTCATGCTCATGTTTAGAGTACTATGATCCTAGATATCAATGCTTTACAATACTTTGATCAAGATTATGATGGTGCATGTCACCTCAAAATTATTCTTTTTATCACTTACCTACTCGAGGACAAGAAGGAGTTAAGCTTGGGCATTCTTCATACGTCGTAAACGTATCTATAATTTTTTATGCTCTATGCTTGTTTTGTATCAACTATCTTATGTTTTGTCTACACTTTGAGGCATTTTTATACATTTTCTGGAACTAACCTATTGACAAGATGCCACAGTGCGAGTTTCCTGTTTTCTGCTGTTTTTGGTTTCAAAAAAGCTAGTAAAGAAATATTATTGGAATTGGATAGAACAAAAGCCGAAGTCAATATTTTACCAAAGCAAAGACGGAGTCCAGAGGGGGAAGAAGAGGTGCCACAGGGCGGCTGCACCACCCCCTGGCATGGGTCCACCCTAGGCCATGCCAGGGCATGGTGTGGGCCCCCTGGCCCTCAACCGACCTTGCCCCTTCGCCTATATAAACACCCTGAGTTAGAAACCCTAAGCACAAGATTAGAAATCCACAAAAGAGTCCGCAGCTGCCACCACCATCGTCCCTAGATCGGGGGGATCTGAAGCTCTTCCCCGCACCCTGCCGGAGGGGAGAGATCATCCTGGAGGCCTTCTTCATCACCATGCTAGCTTCCAGAGTGATGTGTGAGTAGTTCACCCTTGGACTACGGGTCCATACAGTAGCTAGATGGTTGTTTCTCCTCCTTTGTGATATCATGTTTAGAATTTGTGAGCTCCGTTCATGATCAAGATCATTTATTTGTAATGCTACATGTTGTGTTTGCGGGGATCCGATGGATATTGAGTACTAAGTCATATTGATTATTGATTCTATCATGTCTATGTTATTTGTGATCTTGCATGCTCTCCGTTGCTAGTAGATACTTTGGCCAAGTAGATGCTTGTAACTCCAAGAGGGAGTATTTATGCTCGATAGTAGGTTCATGCCTCTAGTAATCTGGGGAAGTGACAAAAACCTCTAAGGTTGTAGATGTGTTGTTGCTACTAGGGAGAAAACAACAATCATTTGCCCAAGGGCAATTGTATTGTTTACTTTACACACTTTGTTTAATGTAATTATCTATTACTTGCAACTTAATACTGGAAGGGGTTTGGATGATAACCTGAAGGTGGATTATTAGTCATAGATGCAGTTGGATTATGGTCTATGTATCATGTTGTAATTCCCAAACAAATCTCGTAGAAATCAAGATGTCTAGTATATGCATTATTATGCATTCTCAATCTATCAATTGCCCCGCTGTAATTTGTTCACCCAGCATGTTATTTATCTTATGGAGAACACCTCTAGTGAACTGTGGACCCCTGTCCATTCCTTACCATTGATATACCATCTACTGTTTACCATTTAATGTTTACTTTCTGCAATTACTACGACCAATTACTATCTTCCATACTATACGTTTAATCCTTTATTTTCAGCAAACCGGTGAGATTGACAACCTCACTATAAGTTGGGGCAAAGTATTGTGGTTGTGTTCTGTAGGTTCCAAGTTGCTAGCAACACCTTGGAGTTGTTTCCTTACTCCTACTGGTTCGATAACCTTGGTTTCATAACTAAGGGAAACTTGCTGTTGTGATCATCATACCTTCCTCTTGGGGTTCCCAACGAGCTCTACATATCTGAGCCATCAATATTCAAGTTCTAGAGGAACAACTCCAGGATGAACGATCTTTATCATCTTCCCTAAGTGTATATAATGACTGTTTGATGGCCAAATTAGACGAAGTTGTAACCCACCTGGAGCACTCCATTGAAAATAATGAGAAAGTCATGAAGATGCTCAATATTCGGGTTTGAACACTAACATCTCAGGTGATGGCTCCAAAAATCGCCATCGTTCTCGGTGTTTAAACATTTTTTCGTCAAGCAATTGACAATAATATCTCTTGATTTTCCACTAATGACTAATTATTGCAAAGATATGCAAAACATTGCTTTGAATTGTGTTATGCAGGAAATCACACTTTTAATGCGAAATGAGGAGTCATAAATGAAGATTTTGAGGAAGTTCACATGACCAAGCAATCCTGGAGCAACTGCAAGATGCCAGATGTCGTAACAACCACTAGTACGGGCATGGCCGCCCGTATGGCCCACCCATACCATGTGGCAGTGTCTCCGTCTCGTCAAACCCTACAACTCTTGTGAAGGCACCTATATATTTTGAGGTCCATCTGTCGTGCAGAGGGCCGCCATTCTGAGATTGAATCACAACACCACCAAAGGAGATCCACACCATAGTTCATCCCTTCCATCCCACATCCTCTCCATTAGCCATAAGCATTACTTTGTACTTGATATCTCCTTGTGATTCGACAACCATTGTAAGAATATTTGATTTCAATCTAAGTATTTTGCACAATGTTTTCTATCATTGATCTTATTGTTATGAGTGAGTAGTCCTCGCGGGTTGTGGGTTGGGTAGAAACCTCATAGCAATTATGTGCATGTAATCTATGGGAGTATTGTGTATTGTTTGAATAAGAGATTTGTATCTTTGGTTTTTGTCACTTGCCTCGATCTTTGGACTTGTAGGTACCCAAAACCCTCGAGATCGATCAAGTCTTGAGGTGAGATACTTGGCTAGCGGCGATCTCATAGAAAACCTAGTAATAGAAAGGGTTGTATGGTATTCGCTTAGCGACCCATTCGGGATTGACAGCAACATCTCTCCTTAAGGCTTTGATCTGTGTTTATCACTTAATAACTATTTGTAGCCCGGTGCTTCGTGGTGCAACCGGTTGGATCAAAATACTACTATTATGCTTGCTTCTAACAGGGGCTCTAGTATATTAGGATGTGTTGCCCACAAAGATTATCTCTATTGGAACATTACACATACATGTGCCAATTATTATATATTATCCCATATGATGTGCAGGTACAGGTGGATATTCAACCCTGGCCTATCTCCATCCATTGAATCAACCCCCGATATAAAGTAAACTAGATTAGTCTGGTAAACAAAGGTAAAACAAAAAACAAAGTCTTGTAGACATGTCCTTATTTTAATTCCTTTAGCGTTGTTTCCCAAGGTTCGATTAAACCTAGGTCTACTAGGGAAAAAGCTACTATACTGCATCCGTGAATCCGGATCGAAGGTATTAACCCTTTTTCTAGCACTGTTGTCGGGGAAGCAATTCGCTATCCTGGTGAAGTCACTAGAGACCTTGTTTTTAGTTTTAGTTTTTTTCGTAGTGTGTTTCTTGTTATTAGTTTACTTTCCTGTTATCTATTTGAAAACCCAAAAAAATCGTTACTTGTTTATTTGTTTCTCTTACTTTAAAAATACCCAAAAAAGAGCCATGGCTCAAAAGAAACTTGGGAAGTATGCTACTCCTACTGATGATTTTATTCATGCACCTATTACTCAGCCTGCCGTTGATGCGGGAGCACATAAGATTAAGCCTAACCTTTTGAGTTTGGTTCAGCATAACCAATTTGGAGGCTTATCTTCTGAGGATTTAGGTTTGCACCTAAATACATTTATTGAAATTTGCGACATGATGCCTATTAAGGATGTTGATCCAAATGCTTTTAAATATAATTCTTTTTATCAAGCTATTTTTACTTACTAAAAAGCCTTATATCAATTGTGGAGTAGAGGTAATATTGGTGAACAGAATGCACCAATATGGAAGTAGTTTGATTCTTGAATGTGTGATCCATGGATTGATAGTCTGCTTAATATTGGTTCTTTATATGCTGCAAGGTTTGATTGTTGTGTAGTATATGTGTGGATGCGATCAAACTAGTTATGTGTGGATGCACCAATATGTACTAGTATGATGAGGCAAATTTGGCACCGGAGCAACTACTTGCTCCGGTTCCTAGTTTTCTTCCATTTAGAACCACCTACATAATGTAGGGAACTATTTCCAAAATCTAAAAAGCAAATATGGAACCACTTTTTGCTACACATTGCAAGTGCCGCTGTCCTAGATCATTGATCATAAAGGGCAGCCACAATGTTGCCATTCCTAATTCTTACATAACGGTGAATTTGGCTTTGATATGAAATATAGCAAGATCTCCACAATCTAGTGGTTCCAAATATTTATAACATGGGTCCCGCCATCAAGATAATACAACATATGAAGCAAATATGGAACTACCCTCATAGTGTAGGGAACTAGTTCTAAACGCCAAAAGGAAAATTTAGCATCGGAACTGGCTTCGATTCCTAGTTTTCTTCCATTTAGAACCACCTCCACAATATACGGAACTAGTTCAAAAATCGAAAAAGAAACTATGGAACCACTTTTGCCTACATGTTGCAAGTGTTGTAAGCTTTTGTTGCACACCATATTCATAAGCATCATGTGATCAATGGAACTGTATTTTTGAATCGGAGCTCAACATTTTCTTTCGCATCTGAATTGATTCATGAACAGATGGAGTATGACCCACAAAAAAGGCCTTATACATTTTTTCTGTTTTATTACTTGGACTAGCCACATTCAAAATTATAGTTGAGCATCAAATCCCCCCCCCTCGTGCCCCCGCGGTAATATATTTGAATCAGAGACAATGGTATCCAATTTTCTACCTCTCCGTCCGGGAATAAAAGGCTACTTTGAGCAAGGTTATGGATGATCAGTTGATGTGACCTGGCCTTGGGTTCATGTACAGAGGGAAGTATGGTCTATGAGTTTAATCTTTCAAATAATGTGATACTCCGATTGACCCATCGTACTGATGATCAATGGGGATTGTGAAGTTGCTAGGTTGGATGGTGGGCTTTGCTCGTAATGTTTGTTACTAGGACTATAGCCAAATTCAAAATCTTAATCGGGCATCAAAACCTATAGCCCAAACCAAAAATAATTGTAATGGGGGCTCAACATTATTTTTTCTATGCAAATATGGTTGTTATTGATGATCAGTTGATGTGACCTTTTTCTATTCCTAAATAGAGGGAGTACCATTTTTTCCTCCTAATATTACTTGTACGATAGCCAAATTCAAAATCTTAGTCGAGCGGCAAAATTTATCGCACTCGTACCCCTGTTTGAATCGGAGGTAGAGTATCTAATGTTGTGCACTTGTACATAATTAGTGTAATAGATGATCATTTGATGGCACTCTCGGCCTTCAATTCCTGACCAGCTAGCATACTAGTACTAGTCTACAACTACCTTTTTCTATTATTATTTGGCCGCTAGAAAAATTCAAAATCGTAATCAAGTGACAAATTCTCCATCGACTCAAATGCATTTCGTGCCCCTCCATTTTAAACATTTTATGGAAAAATCTCCCACCGATGGAGTACCATTTTTATATTATTATTAGATGGACGCTAGCCAAATTAAAAATCTCAATTGAGTGTGAAAACAAACCACCGACCAAGAAGCATTTCCTTCCCCTCCATTTCAAAAACTTTGAGGCAAAATATGCCACTAGGTAGTACATTTTTCTATTATCATTAGATGGGCGCTACCTAAATTCAAAATATCAAACGAGCGGCAATATCTTGAAGCGTTTCGCGCTCCTCCTTCTAGAAAAAAAATTACTTTAAAATCCCCATCCTACACTTTGTTCAGACGACAAATGAGCATGCTAAAGTCGGTAGCTTGGGGGCATGATCGTAATTATTTTTCTGTTCACCTCTATGGTCCCGATTCGTGCAGTTTTACGCTGGCCCTCCCAAAAATCCCAAGCTCCTCTGCCCCCTCCACAACCACCGCGCACACAGGCCAGCGGCAATTCCACAATAGCCGGAGCCGCTTGAGTTGCGGTCTCCTACACCACCGCAGAGCCGCTTCACGGACACCCACCCCACCAGATCTAGTTCATAAGGTTTCTCTGCCACTGTAGCGGAGAAGTGGTATCGTTCACCATGCTCATGGTGTCATCGACCACCCAAGCTTTGCTTCTCCACCGCCGAATGCTACCCAACCATACCGGAGCCGCCCCACTAGTGTCCACTGGACGAGACCTAGTTCAACGAGTTCCATGTCCACCGCTCCATACCAGCTACACGGGTGTCGCCATTCACTGCAATGGATCTGCCTCAGCGACGCTCTCGTCTACCGCACTCAAGGTGGCATCCGCCACCCAAGATATGCTTCCCCGACGCCAACAGCCAGCGCAACAGCAACATCCTCGGTGACCTAGACATCACCCGCACGGTACCGAAGATGCTTAGACGTATCTCTGACCAAGGTAACCAAATCGCCAACCCCTTTTTGTTTTGTCAGCAATATAGAAGGTCAAGCCTATCACAATGAACTACATTTTTGTAATCATGCTAGTACATATAAGTCACAGGACATGCATGTTCTTTGTGCTACATACAAGGTCAATAGATATGTTGGTTTGCATTCGCTGCTCTACAAATTACAAGTCATGCACATGTTTATTATTTTGTCATGCACATGTTATTAGTTACTTCGTACAATAGTAATTTCCTACTATTGTGTAGTTCTTGCAAAATATAATTTAGTGGAAAATATTAGTGTGGATTCCCTACTTCACAGTTACTGAATCTATCTGGTTTATCCTAAGCTAAGTTTCTGCTATTATTTCCTCCCTGGGATTGTTCTGATATCATGTAGTACCCGTTTTAACTCTTTATACTATTTCGATTATAATTTTTTTGTTCCCATCTGGTTCTTCAAAAGCTGCAACACTGATTATTTTATTTTTCTTTGCATAGAGCTCAAAAAGGGAACACTGGAAATGTTGGTTTGCACAGCCTCTTATATAGGTTCCCAAGCAATATCATTATTTCCTTACCTGGTGCTGGTTCATCCTAAGAAATTATATAACTATCCTATATTGTGTAGTTCATTCGTGGTTCGATTTCTAGCTCAGCAAGTTTTGGTATGATGCCATTATAAATTCTATCTAGTTTATTCTTAGGTAAGATAGTAACTTCATGCCATTATGTAACTCACCGCAAATTCTGAATCGTCTCTTGCTTTCCAGGATATACAATTGCTTCCATATATATTTGTTGAAATGACCTGGCTAGTTTATATTTGCTAAAATTCTAAGAAACACTTTGTTTGATTGCTCATTTCATTGTAGGCATACTTGTCTAATGCTTGCTTGTCCCGTTCTACTGATTCACAAGCGACACCATTATATTTTGTATCTGGTTCTGGTTCGTCCTAAGCAACGACATATCTATCCTCCACTATATAGTTCATTTGTAGTTTGCACTCCTGCTCTACAAGTTCTCGCATGATGCCATTATAATTTATGGCTGGTTCATTCTTAGCTACTACAGTAACTGCATGCCATTGTCTGGTTTATTCTTCTAGTTTACTCTTCTATATATATTTGTTGAAATGACCTCACTAGTTTATATTTGTTTGAATTCTAAGCCATACACTTTGTTATATTGCTCGTTTCATGGTAAGCACACTTGTTTAATGCTTGCTTGTCCTATTTATTTCACGTGATGGTCAATAATTGAACAATTGACCAGTAGTAAACTCCAATTCATAGCTCATGTCATATCAGTTAAATGAGTAGTTTTCCTTGTTTGATGTATTAACTTGTTATTAGTTAGTTTCAGACTGCAATTATTGCTATCTCCACCAAAGAGGGGGGCTAAAAGATAATGTCTCAAGGTGGTTTTCCAATGTAGCTATCATACTCAAAAGGGAGATGCAGGTGATAGATTGAGAAAGCAAATTGAGAACTGCTATCAACTCGATTGTCAACTGAAATGCCAAATTTTATTTCCCTTGAGTTTATAATATGTAATAATTTAAAGTGGTTTGCATCTGATATAATATTTAGATAAATCGCATAGGCCATCTAGGCATTTAGTTGACGTCGTCCACACATGGCGTAGGCAGTACCATAAGTGCGCTAGCCAGGTCGATTAGGTAACAATATCTGGCTTTGTTATTGGACCATCTTACATTGAGCTGATGATGAACAGTAAAGGATGCTCGCAAATTATAGACCTTTTATGATATTTGCATGGGCTTCAGAAAGGCCGAAACTATAAAAGACCGTTAAAGTAACGGGCCAACCCACAGGCGGGCTCTAATAACAGTAACATGCCAGAACAGTAAAAGGCTAGAACCATAAAAGGCCAGAGCAGTAGGATGCCAGAAAAGTAATGGGCCAGAACAGTAACGGGCCAGAAATAGTAAAAGGCCGGGATAGCAACGGGTCAGAAATTTAACAGATGGAAAATATTACCAGGCCGGAACAGTAACTGGAAGAAAATTTACCAAGCCAGAATCGTAACAGACCGAAAAACTTACCAGGCCAGAACGGTAATAGGCCAGAACCTTAGAAGGCATCTAATGGGCTGGAACAGTAAATGACAAAACAGTTGTGGACCTTCTCAAAGATGGGCTGTTAGTGGGCAGCCCACGATGGACTATAAGAATAATCACGGGCCTACTGCAGGCCTTAATAGTACTGGGCCGACTTGGCGCATGTCGTTAATGGGTCAGGCAGTATTAAACCAAGGTGGGCCTTCTATAGGCTGAAATAGTAACGGGCCTGAAAGTTTACGAGCTACATCCGGCTGCACTAATAGGCCCATTTCAAACAGTGTTGAACAAAATAATAACGGTCCGTCTATCTATTGTGCTCTTGTAATGGGCTGGCCCACTTAATAATTAGTAGGCCTTGGGTGGGCCTGGCTTCTACCATGATTTCCATGACCGTTAACGGTGGTAACTGGACATTAACAGCATTTTCCACGTGGTAGTTTGCATGACGTCAGCGGTCAACACGGCTGGCAAACTGATCTATGACGGAACAAGTTTTCGTGGCTGAATGATTCGATCCGCCATGGTCAAAAAAAGTTGTGGTATATTCATTTGTGATGGGTCTTTTACCACGAAGGGAATCCTTCGTAGAAATCTTTTCAACCATGAAAATCGTCTGTTGTAAAAGCCGATTTTTCTTGTAGTGGAGGGTGTTTCAATATGTGGGGCTAGCAATAGTAACTCTAACCATCTACAAGTAAGTGCAAAAAGTGTCCATGGTACTAGATCATTCCTAGTAAACAATATAAACATTTAACTATACATCTATGTTGAAAATAAGAACTAGCAATAGGTGAAACACTTGTAAATTATCAGTCCATAAAGTTTATGAACAAAATAACTAGAAGTGACAACATGCATAACATGTTTCCCCCTTTTCCCTTCTATCTTATCATTCAAACTTAACTTCATTTTGCTTCAATAGCTCTATCCTAGGCATACAAAACATCTAAGAATGTTTTTCTTATTTATTCCAAAGGTAACATGCAAAACTAAACATAAAATTAGATAAAGATGCTCCAAATTTCTATGATCATTCTATATAGCTCAAAAACATAGTTTATAGGTTTCCAAACCGACATTTTAATAGGTCCAGTGGGGTGACTTGGGCACTCCTAACCTTATGGTTTTCACCATTTTTGGATATCTCTTGGTGTGGTATTCATCCATTCCCTGTCAAAAAACTTCAACACAAAACTTTCTCTCATTTCTTTTCTATTGGGTGACACTAGTGGACATAGAAATATATTGGTAGCTGCCATAGAATCCCTAAACAAGATTTCATTCACGATGTACAATAGGTATATGTTGTTGTATGCATTCCTAAGATATCAAAAGACTCATAGATAATCATTCTGAGACTCAAAATAATGGCCTAAACAACTAAAGACAGAATCTATCCAAAAAAACAGCAACAACAAACATAATTATTTTGTCCACTTAAAAATGTTAGGTGTTTTTATAGTTTTTGTGCATATAGAGGATGCAAATTTGTAACTACTATATAAATATGAGTGCAATCAGAGTTGCAGAAAAGATCAGAGAATGTTTCTACTAAAAAGTGTTTGTGTAGGAATTTTGCTACCCCGTATGTTTCATCAACTTATATCATCCAAATGGGTTCAACTTGGTACTTTATTAAAAACTCCAGTAGGTAGACTTAAAAACAACTCTCTTGATACAAAAAGAGTGCATAAAGAACATTCAAAAGATAAATAACCAGGTTGCCTCCCGCAAAGCGCTTTCTTTATAGCCATACAACTGGGCTTTACTTACTTGTTTTAAGATATGTGGAGATCATGTGATAGCTTGTACCTTGGTGCCATATCCTTCTTCCTTGGGAAGTGTTCCATACACTTCTTATGAGGAAACTGAAACTTCACATTTCCTTCCTTTGAATCAATGACTTCCCTTGTAGTTCTCAAAAAGGGTCTTCCCAATATTATAGGACTAGAGATTTTACTCCCCATGTCCATGATACCAAAATCAACGGGAACAAAAGTCATATGTAACTCAACCATGACATCATTTACTTTTCCTAAAGCATGCTTAGTTGAATCATTAGTAAGTAAAAGGTATATTGAGCATTCTTCCATTGTTTTGAGGTCTCGCAGTTCATATAGTTCTTTTGATAAAACTAAGACACTAGATCCTAGATCTAACATAGCATGGTGAGTTTCTTTACCAATAGTGATTAATATCTTTGATATCCAAGCATCCCCAAGCTTTGGTGGTATCATAGATTCATTGTTGTATCTTTCTATCTTTTCTTTTATGACATAATTTGCTATATATGAGCCAAAACCTACTTGATGAACATTAATAGATGGATCATTAGAAAACTTTTGTAATATATTGATGAGTTCATGCAAGCTACATCTATCAAGGTCTAGTAGAGGTTCTTTTACTTAATTAAGCATTTTAACTTCCTCCACTTGTTTTTCATCCATAACCACGAGTGATTATTTGTCCTCCTTGTCAACAAGCATAGTAGATTCTTTTTCTTCTCTTATTATGTCTATTATCTTCCTTCTATTATTAGTTTATTATTCACTTTCTTCCCCAATAGAATTCAATATGTCCTTGGCATGTCGTAAGAGGCGACTCATGCAAGTTATTTTAGAGTGTACATATTCTCAATTAAATAATCTTTGGTTTTCGCATGATATTCAATGAGTGTCATTTTTCTAATAAGGATATTAAGACTATTAAGGAAGCTCTTGAGTTTTGTTCTTATATGGAGACAAATTTGGTTTATATCATTCCTAATAGGGATCACTTCAATAGATTATTGCAGGTTTGTGATATCTTCTTCCAAAGACTTCTTTAGTTGTTGAATTTTGATTTCTTCCTTGGTTTTTCTTAAGTTTCAAAATAAATTTGCCATAACAAGATTAGCATGAGCTGAGTTTCTTGTAGCATATCTACCACAAGTCTAAGAGTCTATGAAACATTTTGATCAAATGTTGAAAACATTATAGAATCTTATAATTATGATAGCCTGGGTGTGCTGTTAAGGACAATTTTCCCTAATATCTTGCATTATAAGCCATGCTTCCATTAAAGATTCCCCTGGGTATTGATTAAAATTAGCTGTCTCATCACTAGTAGGTTCCTTTTATGTTGACATAATGTAAAACAATTTTATGGATTTTTGTGTGTTTTAAATAGAGGTAACAACTAAAACACAAATAAAGGACTAAAACAAGACAAGTTAAAATTACTTTATAAATAAAAAGGAGAATAAAATCTCACAATGATGCAACCTCCCCAGTCTTAGGTGTTTGCACAAAGTTGATGATGATGGTGCTAGAATAAGTTCTAGGAGTTGATGTAGAGTTGGAGTGTGCTCCTAGCTTGATGAAGATGCAGTTGTGATGTAGCTCTTTTGCAACTCCCCGACAATGGTGCCAGAAAATGTTCTGGCAGTTGTCGTGGGAGTTTCACCATGTTGAAACCACTGTAAGATGTCTCTAGCAATTCCCCAGCAATGGCACGAGAAAAAGTTCTTGCATTTGCTGTGGGAATTATCCAGGCACCACCCTCTGTGAAATTGTTCCTTGCAACTCCCCGGCAATGGTGCTATAAAATATTCTTGATGGTAAAAACTCCATGTGTACGAACATATTGGGAATCCAAATGCAGAGTGTTGTAGAAAGCATCTTTTCCCCACAAGGGTTTTTATAGAACTATCAGGGAATTGCATAAGAGTATAGTTTTCTTCTCCTCTTCAAACAACCTACTAAAAAATCCTTGACTTGTGTCCCCAACTCCATCGTGTGGTTGTCAAGCATAATGTTTCGTATTAGTAAAACTGAAATAAACTTATAAATAAATAAAGTAAAACAATTTATAACTAGGCAAGCAAAGTAAATGCAATAATAAAAAGGTTTTTTGTGTTTTTGTTTGTTTTTCTAGTAGTGAAAGTATTTTTATATTTTCAAAAATAATTAATACTAAAATTGCATAAGGATGATATTGATGTTGGAAATTTGATTCTTATGATAAAAGTTGGACCGAGGTTCATGGATTCACTTGTCTACTCTCTCATAAAGTGTAATGGATAGAAAACAATTCGTGAGCAGCATAATATTGATGGAACTTCATTACCTTCAAGGAATTGTGAAGCTTTAGTGTCTAAATCGATCACGTTGCAATGTGCAAACATGGTTAAAATATCTTATTTAGTCGGTTAACCTGTCTCTTTCATACTTACTTGATTAATTTCTTCTGTTTTTGCCTCTTCCTCTAACTTTTTGAGGAACATTCTTTCCTCTTCTAGCTGTTCTTTGAGTTATTGAGCCATCATATGTTTTATCATCGTCCTTGCAAAAGGAAGGGGCTCAACATAAGTGGCTACCTCCTTCAATGTCTCCACACGAGCTACAATTTCCGCATCAACATCTTCCACTTGCTTGGGTGGTGGAGTGTATTGAAGCCAATCTTTCTTGGGAGCTTCAATACTTTCTGTAAAAGACTGAAGGATTTGAAAAATAATATCATCATTAAATTGAAGTTCATTAGCAGTTTCCTTAACCTTACCAGATTCCTTATAAGCATTGAGACAATCATATTTAATTTATATCCCTCCTTCGCCATCTAAATCAAATCTAAGTTTCTCTATTGCGACAAATTCATTCTAAGAGTTCCCAAGCTTTAGTTATAGTTAAGTCCATAAAAGAACCTCTGGAATTAGTGTCATGCTCATGCTTAATTTCTTGATTAAGTCCCCCATAGAAAGTATGTAAAACATACCATTTAGGTAAATCATGATGGGGACATCTATTAAGGATGGATATATACCTCTTGAAGGTTGTTACCAATCCTTCACCTGGGCGGTTTTTGAAGTTCATGATCGCCCTCCTTACATCAGCAGTATTTACTTTGGGAAATAATCGAAATACAAATTATCCTTTGAGTTGTTCCCAAGTATCGATTTTCTCTGCAGGGCATATTCTATACCCAGCTAAAGTAGTGTTTGTTAGAGATTGGCTTAAGCATTTTAAGTTTCAATTCATCACTAGAATAGCCTCACATTTTAAGTGTTCAACATAACTCGGTAAATGCATTAAATGAGTGTAAGTATACTCATCTGGATCATCTCCTGCAAAAGTGTTCTCTTTAATAATAGCAATAAAACGAGGGTTGACCTTGTATTCTGGTCTTCTCCCACTCAGGAATTCCTTAACAAGTCCTCTATTGAACTTTATGAGGTATTTAGTTGCATCGATCTGATTCATCAGCCTAAGTGCAGTCATGGTGCTTACTTGAAACTAGTAAATAACTTTAGTAAAACAATTAGTATAATAAACAACTAAGAACAAAGTCCAAAAGCGCTTAGCTCCCCGGCAACAGCGCCAGAAAATAGTATCATGACTACAAGTGCATAGATCGATTGTAGCTAGTTTTAAAATAAGAGTATAGAACCCACAAAGAGCTATTTGGTTAAGGTCTTTATGACCCTCATCACTCTCTACCAAACGATACTTGTAAGTTGCATTTGATTTCAAGTAAACGGTTTTTGAAAGGTTTTTGGTTAAATATAGAGAACTAAATAAAACAAGTAAAGAAAAGCAAGTAACAAAAGCGTTGGAAATGGTGTTGGAACTCAATAAGTCTAAAGCGTTGTCGGGGATGTAGGATACACCTCTAGAATGTGGTAATTAATCATAATTAGGATAATCTATTTATTTTGTCATGATATGTGTGGAGAGAGTTCCATAATAATATGTTCACTACAAGACTCGTGGGCAGTCGCTTTCCTAAATCAGGTAATGAGGTCATCTCTAAATAACCATTGCGATGCCTGAGACCAATCACTCATACCGACCACCATAATTAAGAGTTTTCCCATGGATATCGTAATTAGCTTAGTGAATCTCTCTTTATTCCTCCTTTGACCGTGCAGGTTATAAGACAATGCTTGTAGTCACAAAAGTAACACCGTACATACTCCCATACACGTCCTAAGGGTATCACCCTCTCTTTAGACCGGGGCAAATGATATGTGCCCGACTACACATATCATCTAAAGAGAGAGATCAAACACAATATCATAGATCAATGGATTATGGACAAAAGTAATAAATCATCTTTATTTCATTTCATAATAATGCTAGGGTTTATCCATCTCCCCAAGAACAAGGGGAACTACTCACACATGGAAGCAATAAACAACATCATCATATTCAAATGGATGGATCAAAGTATGAGGATAAATCTAGTGCAAACCACAATTGAATTTGGAATTACAACAAGATCTAAAGTATGAAAGAGGGGAATAGTAATGGTGATGGAGATGCAGCGATTGATGATGAAGGGGATGATGTGATGTCCTCCAATTATCCATGAAGCAGCAAGGATTTATCCTTCTCCTAGTTACTCCTCCAGATCCCTCTCTGGCGTGGTATTTTGAGGCTAGAAGTTTCTCTGAATGTAGGAACTTAGATTCGTCTTCGCGTATTGTGAGTATTTGATGAGGCAGACGTGCTGACAGGTGGTATGGACAGAAGGTACTGGTAAGCTCCGCCCCATACCACTGGTCATTAAGCCCTCTGTAGCCTTCCTCCATGTTTGTTATTCTCCTAAGTGCGAGGAAAAATCAATTAAATGACATTTATCACTTAGAAATATTATATTACTATATAATATGGCTGTCCCAATTAATATGTTCACAAGAGACTTAGTAATTCGGGATCCTGTTGAAACAAGGAAAAAAATATGTGCATGAGCGCAGCAAAATACCAAAAATCCTACTCTACTTGTGCGAAAACATAAGGTAAATATGCTTCAATTTTGGACTCATCAATTATAACCTCCCATTTGAGGTGTATTTTTTATGCGTGAGCACCATGCTCACAAAGAACTCCTCACGATCTAGGGCCCAGTTCTTTTGACGGCTTCTCCCAGAAGCTGCCCTACCCCCAGCTTCCTGGGGAAGCCAGTTCAAAAAAATTGCGAGGCTTCCAAATTAGTTTAGACTTAACTATTTTGGAAGCCTCACAATTTTTTTAGACCAGCTTCTCCAGGAAACTGGGGGGAGGGCGGCTTCTTGGAGAAGCCCCCAAAAGAACTATGCCTAGATCATCTATCTTGAAGGTTTCCTCCTTCAAACTATGGAGGATACCACCCGAGTGCCCATTGGCTGGGAGCCAATTCCATACAAATTTGTGGCGGCAAAGTCCCTCCAATTCGCCAGTAGTGAAGTCTTGGCAAATAGTCTCCTGCAGTCCTACAATATCAACATCTTCTTGGCGCAGGTACTCCTTGAGTTGGCGGAGAATACCCTCCTGCCCGAACCCCCTGATATCCCAAATGAGACGCTCTGATCGCCCTAAGAATGTTCATATTGGATTGTCACAGGATGAGAGTCCCCTGACTAGGGGTGGAACGGGCTCTCGAGGAAGGCGTGGGGCAGGACGATGACTTAGGAGGTCTCTCGTGTGGCCTCTCCCTTGGAGGAGTCCTATGGGAGTCCTCCTTGCTATCAAGTCTTGGAGATGGCGCCGCGCTAGGACCAGGATCCGAGGGTCCCGGTCCCGCGAGCACCAGGGATCTCGCACACTACCGCTCATCCCGAGCCCTAGAAATAGCAATAGAGCCCTCTTACATCCACTTGGCCTTAATAGCAGCTATCTTCTCTATCTGTGGGTCTCTCTCACCGCAGAAGATAATGCCACAATTTGATGCCACGATGGCCAAATGCTCCAACGACACCAGGGCCAAAACCGAAAAACTGGAACCAAAAGAAACTGCAGGAAGCGGAATTAGATGAGCGAAGCAGGGAGTGGTAAGTGAGAACTCGTTGCACGCAGTGGCCAACATGTCCTTCTTGACCACGGACTGCTATGGCCCTATCAGGCCCATCCTCGAACCACCAAGGCAAACATTGTGGCATTAGGCCAGAGGTAGAGGCTGGCGTGGAGCCACGGACGGCACACCTTGTTACATGCCACTGAAAGGTCGGTGATGACCGTGGTCGGCTCCAGGAGCAAGGCTTTCATGTTTTCAAACCATTTATTTATTAATGTGAGTATAGTATATCACCAAAATAATTAGTGACGCACGGATACAAACATGGATTAAAAGCTGAGAGCATCTCCACTCGTTGGGCGTTCTCAGGCCGAAATCCGGAGCTAAATAGCGCTAGATGGAGCTAGTTTTTAGCCTGGGAACACCCACTTTCCAACTCATGTTCCCATGTCGAGTTCCCAGGTCAGCGTTTTTCTGCCAAATTTCGGCTCAAATTCGACCAGTTTTCAGCATAGTTCGGCATAATATGAATACAGAGCAATGTTCGGCATAGTTCGGCATGAAATTGACCATAGTTCAGCATGAAATTAAACAAAGTTCGGCATACAATGAAAATACAACATATTTCAGCCTAGTTTGGTCAGTTCATGCTCGGCATCTACGTGTTGCCCCTGTTTATCCATAGATGCTCAACCAGATCATTCTGCACCTGTTGATGCACTACCGGGTCTCGGATCTCCTGATGCATGGCGATAAACATAACCCAAGTTGGCGGCACCTCGTGATCAGGCTCTGCAAGAGCTCTCTATATGTAGTATGGCTCGTTCTGCTCGACCAAACTCACTGAGTCCTTCCTCTCATCCTCAATGATCATGTTGTGCAAGGTCACACAACAATTCATCACTTCCCACATCTGATCTTTCGACCAGGTCATAGCAGGGAACCGGATAACTACAAACCTCCATTGGAGCACACCAAATGCCCGCTCCATGTCCTTCCTACAAGCTTCTTATTCTTTGGCATACTGAGAATGCTTGGGAAGCATTGGGTTTGAGATAGCCTTCACAAATGTTGGCCATCTTGGATAGATGCCATCTGCAAGATAGTATCCCTTGTTGTAGTGGTATCTGTTGATCTCAAGGTCCACAGGGGGAGCATATGACCCTCAACAAGCTTGGCAAAGACATTTGAGGAGTTGAGGACGTTGATGTCGTCCTTCGATCCTGCCATACCAAAGAAGGAGTGCCAGATCCAAAGATCATGTGTAGCAACTACCTCGAGTATCATAGTGCAACCTCCTTTGCGGCCTTTGTACATTCCCTGTCATGCAAATGGACAGTTCTTCCACTGCCAATGCATGTAGTCTATACTTCCAAGCAGAAATTATCTACTTTCATTGACTACGAGGATCCGAGCAGTGTCTTCAGCAGTGGGTGCTCTCAATTATTATTTTCCAAACACTGCAATCACTGCCCTGCAGAACCTGTACAAGAAATCGATGGCGATGGACTCGACCATGCGGAGATAGTCATCAGCACTGTCACCTGACGCTCCGTATGCAAGCAATCTCATCATCACTATTCACTTCTGCACTGAGGAAACCCCAACCATGCCGGTACAGTCCTTCTTGCACACGAAATATGGGTCGAACTCCTGGATGGCATGCACGATCTCGAGAAAGAGCTTCCGGCTCATCCTGAATAGGCGGCAAAATACGGCCTCTTCGTGCAGCGGCTCGTCGGCAAAGTAGTCAGCGTACAACATGCAGTAGCCCTCCATCCTCTGCCTTGCTTTGCACTTCCGGTGACCCTTCGCCGAGCCTTCACACTTTGGCGTTGCAGTCTGCATGTACAACCGGGCGAGAGAGGCGAGGATCTACATATGCTCTGCATCTTCCGCGACGGCGGCATTCTCCTCCTCCAGCAATACAGTAAACATCTCCTCGTTGTCGGATTCCATGGCCGAACGGGCAAAGCGCCGAACACTTGGCGGGCGAGTTGGCAGGAGCTTGGAGCGAAGCCGAGCTACGACGAAGGTTAGGTGGCGAGAGGTGGCCTAGGCCGGGGGGGAAGGGGTGCGGCGGCGGCGGACCTATCTATGACGTGGATTCGGCTCGGCGTGGTGGAGCTTCGCCGACGAAGGCATGATGACAGGGACAGCTGGGGAAAGCTCTTCGTCGTGGGAGAGGCGAGTGGTAGTGGGAAATGGGGTTGTCTCGCCGACAGGGTTGGCCTATCCACATTTTTGCTTTGTCTGGCGTTCACAAGACGTTCGCGGTGCCCCGGGATCGGCCTATGATCTCCGGACGAAAGTTAGGCCAAATTTAAACAAAATCGGCGTTCTGAGAACACGACTGAGTCAATTTTTAACATGTGAGAAAAAATCACCATAGAAACGAAGTCATGTGAAGCCTATTGGAGATGCTGTGATAAACATAGCGTAGCGGAAACGAGGTGGGCGCCGCTGCCGGTCTTCCTCCTTACAGTTCCACGCAGCCGTTTTCAAGTGTTCCCCTTAAATAATCCAAACGACCATCCGATCTCCGGAGACCACAGGAACTCCTCCGCCCTCCCGCTTCCTCTAGTCTTCCCTCCATCTCCGATGGAGCTCCTGAGCGGTCCGGCGCTCGCATGGCAGCAGTACCGCTCGCTCCTCCGCAAGAACGTGACGCTAGCGTGGCGCCACCGGCGGTCGTCGGCGCTTCAACTACTCTCGTCCCTCGTCTTCATCTTCCTCATCTTCTGCATCGACCGTGCCGTCCGCTCACGCTTCTCCTACACTACCGCCTACCAGAACGTGCCGGACCCCAAGGCGCTCGTCGCGCCGCCCATCCCGCCCTGCGAGGACAAGTTCTTCGTCAAGTCGCCGTGCTACGACTTCCTCTGGAGCGGCGGAGGCAGCGCACGCGTCGCGGGCCTCGTCGATGCCATCCGGGCGAATAACCCCGGCCGCCCGATCCCCTCTAACAAGGTTAGCTCCTTGATTTGATTCGATTCCTCCTTTTTTTTAGTTATTAGTACTCTATTATTACGTAGTTGATTTTTGGGCACGATACGCGTCTGCGGCGTGGGTTTGGGTGACGTCGAGTTAGTTGCCCGCACGTTTGGTGTGAAGATTTTTGTTTTTTTTTCTAAGATGGGAGATTTTTGTTTTTGGCGAGTAGGATCGAAATTTTCCGTGCGTAATTATCCAAAAAGAAAACTGCGTCAAATTTTCTGACCCTTCTGAGGAAATGATTTTATTTTTTCTTAACATCCCGATGAGGTAAAGAATGAGTTAATATTTGCAACTATATATGGCATTGTGATTTGGTCCCAGGTGCTTAACGTTTTCATCATTGTTTTACTGTTGGGTACAGACGCCTCTTTAATCTCTTATACTGATTTGGTGAAGAACTTGATTTGATTGGATCGGCTTATGTGACATGTCACCTTTTGTTTACCCTTTAACCCTTCTGGAGCAGATTGGCTGATTTGACGTTGAACTCATATCATCATTAGTTTTGATGTTGATAATTTCGGTATGTGGTTTGCTTCCATTTGGCTTACAGAGCTAGAATGAAACGGGGGCACCCACGTTCAGATGGTGGAACTTCCTAAGCAAGTGTTGAAAACAGAACACTATCTTGGAACAATTAATTCCAATTTGGTTTGTCGTAAGTGACTTTGATGTCATTTTCATGCCACTGCTCGATTCCTTGATCCGAGCACACAACACCTTTCTTGGAAATGAAGACAGTGAGGATGTACATTTGGAACGTAACTGAAAATATACTCGATAATATCAAAGAAGTGGTGTTGGATTTTTGCAACAACCTCTTGCCAGCACAACGTCTTGTTAATTGAATGTATACAGGTTGAATGAACAGATGTACTAGGTGTATAAAATTTCCTGCCCCTTTTCAGTTGGGAGTCAAACCATCCTGTGTCCACTGTGGTCTGAAATATTCTATTACTTAAATTCAGGTGTTCAAGTTTGTTTTATTGTCATACACAGCTTTAGAATAAATTATGGTGTTGGGCAATACAATGCAATATTAATTTTATTACACACAGAAATTTTAACATATAATTTACTATCACTTCAATAAGCTCGGATTTTGAGGCAGACTGCAATATATAACATGTGGACTATTTACAGTATTTCAGTTTCTACAGTTCTACTATGCTACTCAAAGCAACTTTGCGGGTTCACTCTTGAATTGATTATTACTTGACATGCAACAATACTCATTACCTAATTTGTTATGGTGGGTTTCTCAGGTCTTGGGTTTTAGGACCCCGGATGAAGTTGATGCTTGGCTTTTTCAAAACCCAATGCGCTGCCCTGGTGCTTTGCATTTTCAAGACATAAATGCCACTCAGCTGACGTATGGTATTCAGACAAACTCCACTCCAGTAGCGCGAAGAGGAACATATGAGGACCCCACCTTCAAATTCCAGATACCGCTTCAAGTTGCAGCTGAGAGGGAAATGGCAAGGCTGATTATTGGAGGTATTGCTGCTTCCATGGTACTTTAGGGAATGCTTTTAAACCATGTCTACAAATACTTAAATAGCATGCAGCACCACTGTTTTCATACATTTTGACAACATTTGCTTCTGGTCAGTACTTCTGCAAGTTTTTTTTACCAGATACGCTTAGATTACTGTTACGTGTATATTGTTTGCTTCTGTTTTATAGTAGTAGTACTTGGGAATAACAATAAATTTCACGACTGCAGATCCAAATTTTAGCTGGACTGTGGGTTTCAAGGAATTTGCTCACCCAGCAACGGAAACCTTCTCTACTATAGCCCAAGCAGGGCCAACTTTCTTCCTTGCAATTGCAATGTTTGGATTTGTTTTCCAAATCAGCGCCTTGGTGACTGAGAAAGAACTTAAGCTTCGTCAGGTCTGAGCTTTTCTCATCTCTCCACGTGCGTTTTATTATTTATGTATCTTCATTCATGCTTGACATGACTATTAAGTTTGGTACCGAATCACAGGCTATGTCTATCATGGGGCTCTATGAATCGTCTTATTGGTTATCTTGGCTTACCTGGGAGGCCTTTCTTACATTACTTTCATCACTTTTCACCGTGCTCTTTGGGATGATGTTCCAGTTTGACTTCTTCCTGAACAATAGCTTCGGAATCTTATTCCTCCTATTCTTCCTCTTCCAACTGAACATGGTAAGCTCTAATCTGTATATACCGATGATTTATCTGTATGCTTGTTTTCCTTCTTTCAGTTTGAAGTGTTAAATTTTGATAAATAGCATGCTTCCATGAATGAATTTTATTTATGCATTTTCTGATCTTTATCAGAGTCTGCAAAGGATGTTCTTTCCTTATTTTTCTTAACAGGCTTGTTCATGATATTTTCTGCAGCTTGGTTTTGCTTTCATGATATCCACATTTGTGTCAAAAGCTGCATCAGCTACTACTGTTGGATTTGCAATATTCATTATTGGCTTCTTGACACAGGTAAAGTTTGCTTAAACATCATCTTGCAGATCCAGTATTTCAAGTTGTCAGAAAATATGCAAACCCCTTTGTTACTTTCCCGTGCAGCTTGTTACAACCTTTGGGTTCCCATATTCAGATTCCTATGAGAAGTACTACCAGACAATATGGTCTATATTTCCTCCTAATGTTTTTGCCCAAGCCCTCAATATTCTAGGTAAGGCAACTGCCACTCCTGAAGACAAAGGTATTGGCTGGAATCAGCGAGCAACTTGCCAATCTTTTGAGACGGACTGCGTGATTACAGTAGTACGTACAAAACTTTTCTCATTCAAGAGTATGTGCTTCAGTGTTTATGCAACTTCAAGCCCTGATTTTTTTGCAAACCTCTAACAGGATGACATCTACAAATGGCTCATCTCCACATTTTTTGTGTGGTTCATCCTGGCGATTTACTTTGACAACATAATTCCAAATGTCAATGGTGTTAGAAAGTCAGTGTTCTACTTTCTGACGCCTTCATACTGGACAGGAAGAGGAGGCAAGATGCGAGGTCAGGGTTTATTTAAGTGTCCAGTACTTCACCATGTTTTAGATGTACCATATAAAATTACTCATTCATTTGATTGATCCATTCCAGAGGGAGGCCTTTGTAGCTGCTTTGGCTCGAGCCGTCCTGTTGATGATGCTACCCCTACTGATGAGGACGTTCTTACTGAGGAAAGTCTAGTAAAGGAACAAGCTGCAAGCAACGAGGTAGATCCTGGTGTTGCAGTTCAAATACGTGGTTTACGGAAAACCTATCCAGGAAGTTTTAATATGGGTTGCTGCAAATGCAGAACAACTAAACCATTTCACTCTGTCAAAGTAAGTTCCCAGTAATCTTCTAGCATAAAAGCAAGCTTTGCTTCCTATGATATTAACCACCTTGTAAATCTTTCCAGGGCTTATGGGTGAACCTTGAGAAGGACCAGCTATTTTGTCTTCTTGGGCCAAATGGAGCTGGTAAAACAACTACAATCAGTTGCCTGACTGGAATCACACCAATTACAGGAGGGGATGGTTAGTATCATTCCCTAGATCAACAGTTTGTGATATGTTTTCAATAACTATGAATACGCTAACAAGCCACTTTGATCATTTATCAGCATTGATTTATGGTCATTCTGTTCGAAGCACTGCGGGTATGTCTAATATTCGCAGAATGATTGGAGTCTGTCCACAGGTTGATGTTTTAAACATTCACGTATCATCATTTAGGTGCTGTGTCAATTATGATAGCAGATAAATATGTTTATATTGCTTTGCAGTTTGACATCCTGTGGGACGCATTGACTGCTAAGGAGCACGTGCAGTTGTTTGCCAGCATCAAAGGGTTGCCTCCATCAACAATAAAGTCGGTATGTTCTGTAAGAACCTACCGAATAGTACTCCCAACACCCTCCATGGTCTTTCATATCGATCTTTCTTGTTCATCCATCGCAGGTAGCAGAGCAGTCACTAGCCCAAGTGAAGCTCAGCCAGGCAGCAAATGTTAGAGCAGGTAGCTATAGTGGTGGAATGAAAAGGCGGTTAAGTGTCGCGATTGCTCTAATTGGTGACCCAAAACTGGTTTTTCTTGATGAGCCGGTAGATACCAGTCAAAATTTCCATCAGTTCACTTACTACACATACATTATCGCATGCTAATCTAACCATGTATATCCTACTTAGACAACTGGCATGGATCCAATAACAAGGAGGCACGTCTGGGACATCATCGAGGAGGCAAAGAAAGGAAGAGCTATTGTCTTGACCACACATTCAATGGAGGAAGCTGACATTCTAAGTGACCGAATAGCTATAATGGCAAAGGGGAAATTGCGGTGTATTGGCACTTCAATAAGGCTGAAGTCGAAATTCGGAACAGGATATATAGCCAATGTGAATTTCTCTGGAAATGGTCACACACAGAGCCCTAACGTCAACGGTAATACAGAGGCCCCGGTTAATCCTAACATAGAAGCCGTCAAACAGTTCTTCAAGGAGGTATGTGCCTCATCATTAAACCAAATACCATTCAGAACTGGTTTCTCTTTATTATTTGGAAATGTAAACCATATAAATTGTTTTGAAACAGAGGCTTGATGTGGACCCAAAAGAGGAGAGCAGGACATTCTTAACGTTTGTCATTCCCCATGAGAAAGAACCACTTCTGACGGTAATACCTGACACCCAAATTATGGGGTACATCATTGACTAAATTTATGACACAAATATACTCTTTGACAAGCAGAGATTCTTCGGGGAACTCCAAGATAGAGAAAGGGAATTCGGGATATCAGACATTCAACTTGGTCTCACGACACTGGAAGAAGTCTTCCTAAATATTGCAAAGCAAGCCGAGTTGGAGAGCTCTACTGCCGAAGGGACACTGGTGACTCTGAACCTGACATCTGGAGCATCAATTCAGGTTTGCCCTCACTAATCCTATAATAAGAATATAAAGTGCACTTCTGAACACGAATTTCTGACATGCAGATAGCTGTCATCCAGTATGAATTTGCATATGTGGAGATCTCTGTAGTACCTTGAGCATTGTGAATATCTCATTGATTTAACCAATGTTGGCAAATTTGTCTGAGAATGCAGATACCAAAGGGGGCTCGTTTCGTGGGCATTCCTGGAACTGAGACAGAGGAGCATCCAAGAGGAGTGATGGTAGAAGTGTTCTGGGATCAGGATGACAATGGTTCACTTTGCATTTCTGGCCACTCTGACGAAACCCCTGTTCCGGCAAATGTTGAGCTGACGAGGCCACCTTCGCTTTCGCGTAGGGCCTCAGTGTCCCGTGGAGGGCCTGTAGGCTACATTATTGACTCAAACCAGGTCCCAACAACAAGATGAGCTTGAATGAAGTGGGACGTTTTTTATGTAAATTATTTGAGGAGTGATGATGAGTATAGAAAGGCTGCTAATATATATTATGTTTGTACTGGAACATTGTTTTTCCTCGTAAAGGGCTTGGTAATAGATACAACATGACATGTTTGTATTGTGGCAAGTTTGATGACGCATTCTGTAGGTTCACAAGTATGTTACAGCTTAATTTGTTCTCTTCAGGATTATATCCGTGGTTACTTTTCTCAATAATGGACTGATCTTAACCTGATGATCTGGTTTGTCTAACCAGTTGTGTATGGACAGCTGAAATCAATTTAATACATCAATCAGAAGGTTCCTGTTCCCATAATACCACTCATTAATCTAAATTCATCTCTCACATTTGCCAATGCATTGGAATCCATAATACTTATAGAAGGTAGTCGGAATTTTTAGCTTTTATTTACAAACAATGTGTGTGTTCATTCCTTGCCTGCAGTGAATAAATTATGTCTTATATTCTGCAATCTATGTTTACCGTCGACCACTGCAAGAAATTGCTACACCAACTATTATTTAACCTGAAAATAAATATGTACAGATACACATATACAGGTGATTGTACCATAGTTATAATATGTTTTAGTATAATTACATAGCTGGGAGCATGGTATACTACATAACAAAAGAGATATATGTTGGCAATATATTATTATGTGCCTATTTAATTAACCGGTTAATCTAGTTAATTGACTGATTAACCGATTAATCCTACTCACAAGCCGAGCGAGTAGTTACCCGTTACCCAATTCCTGAACATAGGTAAGAACAGGGACAAAGAAGATGCTACAATACATAAATATAGACAAAGAAGATGCTACAATACATAAATATAGTTTTTGATGATTAGAAAATTAACGTAGGATACGAGTAGGAGACTAGAAGAAGCATCTCCCTTTATCTTGTCCTCCAAAACGATTTGCATGCAAAAACTTAAGTTGCTAGCAGTAATTCCTTAAATAGCTAATACATTATTATGCAGGTAACCGAGATAATATTAAAACCAAACCAGAACAAGGATTTGCACACTCACAAAATCATAACGAGGATAAGCATATTCACAAAAGTTGTCAACTAAACTTAAAATAATGTACAAACCTTATATATAACCCTACTAGACTTAAAATAGAGTTTAAGGCATAGAGTCTAGGTCCTGAATATAATGCAACTAGAAGCAAATCATCGACCCTAAACCTTAAACCCTATTAATAGATTGTATGCGGTATATTCATCATGAGAATTACCACAACCATATTAAATCAAGTGGTAAGTTAGGTATATTAAAATTGTGGGATGTTAACAATGACAATATAAATATATTAAAACAGTGGGAATCCTTTAACAATGGTAAATCAATGGCAAGTCAACTATGCTACAACTAATGGAATGGTAACTATAATAAATAAGTTACCTGTACTAAAACAGAGGAATGTTATCTGTAGTAAACATAGTGGCAAGTGAACTAGGCTACATCAGTATATCCATTGAAGAGGATCACCAAGAGATCCATGGTTCCGTTAGCATGCAATAGATCCGGACGAGGCAGAGGTGGTGATGTAGGCCCTGCCGCTCGGAGGGAAGGCAGGAGGAGATGGCTGCCACTAGGAAGATGCGGAGGCGGCGATGGCGGCCGTGCCCCTCGGAAGACGTGGAGTCGATGCCGGACGCACCCCTCGGAAGACGCGGAGGTGGAAATGTCGGGTGCAAGGAGGAGACGTAGTTCAGAAGCCACACCGTTTCTAGATCTAGGAGGGTGCGGGAAGAAGTGAGATGGTTAGAGTACCTCCACTCATTGGCGTTCCTAGGCCAAAACCTGGCGCTATTTGGCGCCGAATGGATGCAACTTTCGTCTTGGGAACAGCCGGTTTCCACTCGTATTCCCAAGCAAACACAGAAATCGGTGATATATTTGAAAGTTCTTTTTTCTGCCGCCAAAAAACAACATGAGTTTGACAGATTCTCGCCCAAACACGTGGTTCGATGATCCCAAGAAGCCTAGGTTTGGCTTTTAAATTATTACAAAAAATAGTATCACTCATCAACTTCTCCTCCCTCTCCCTCTGACCCTCTGTTTCGGTTTTCCTTCATCCAGGATGTGTCGGTCCAGCCCTCGGCTTCGGTTGCGGCGCTATCGGCTTTCTTTGGCTGCACTGGATCGCCGGTGGTGGTGGGAGGATTGGTAAATTTCTTAGACGGTATGGTGGGCGGCGCTCAAGGAATTGGCTGTAGTTGTGGCCGATAGGTGGGGAATGGGGAAGAAATGGAGGGAAGGGGAAAAAGGAGGGAACTCGGCCTTCAGTCTCTGACAGATCTAGCCCACCCGTTTTTTTTGCTTCATCCGGCATTCCCAAAAGACACCTAGCGTGTTGGGATCGGCTTGGGAACGCCGGATGAAAGTTAGACCAAATATAAATAACGGGATTCTGGGAACATGAGTGGGAAAATTTTCTCTGCCATCTAGGAGAGGCCCTCCCGAGAATGCTAGTGGAGGTTCTCTTAGGGTTGCCACTTAGTGGAATGTATAGCATAAAAAATGGACATGAATGATAATCATGATCTTTGTGTATCTTCCACTACAAACTAGGCTACGTAGTGATTATGGGAATTTATTCCCATCATGGCTATGGGAAAACAACACAATATTTTTAAATTAATTCATAATGACAAACAACAATGATCAACCAGTTACATAATGATAATAGGATAAATAATACGAGTATTACTTACTGCAGCCTTGTTTCGCGCCATCCTTGTCCTTTGTATGGCCTCTCTTTTTACCGGTCATCGTCAGTGGCGGCGCCTCGTCCTTGTCGTTGTCCGAATGTGGCAGTGCATCCTCCTCGTAGTCGTCGGTCCACTCCTCGTCAGAATCGCACTTCAGCTCCTCCTTGAGCCCTTCCATAAATTCAATGAATTGTGGACCATCAGAGCTGGTCGACAATTCGTTCATAAGTCCATCCACAGACCCATCACCCCATGACTGTCATGTAGGAACGAATTTAAATCTTGGGATTCCTAGCTCTGGAGCATCTTGCCTAGTCGCTAGAATAGAGAGAGAGAGAGAGAGAGAGAGGTCGACCCGTGTGTTAGATGACTCAAGAAGGCTAGACAAACTGTACCGTTGGTTACCCAGGGTTTTAGGAAACCGACATAACCTTCTTGTAACACAAGTTGTAATCCTTGTATATATATACTGATCAATGCAATATCGTGACATGCACAATAGCATCCCGATTATATTCTGTTACGTTGTATCAGATTGATCTTCGATCCTTGGCCTCCTCTCTTCCCAAAACCCTCACTCAAGCCTCAACCCTAGTCGCCAACCACCATGACCCCCGAAAAGATCAAGAATAAGGAGGAAGAACTCCGTACCACGCTAAAGCCCTTGACAAGCGCGAGGATGCCCTATCCTAAGAAGCCGATGACAAAGTCAAAAACATTGCCACCCTCCCTGCCCATGGCCCTTCCACCTACGCCACCTCCATCAAAGTCCACGTATCCATAACCCTAGACCTCACCGCCTTCAACTACACCCCTTGGAGCGAGCTCTTTCTCGTTTCCCTTTGCTGCTACGGCCTCACCTCTAATGTGCTCACCGATACTAGCGCCTCTCCTACGGACACTTCCCCCACATCCGACTCGGGCTGCTACGACTACACCGTCCTCTCTTGGATCTATGGCTTTGTCTCCGCTGATCTCCTCGGCATCGTCATGCGCCCCGAATCCAAGGCGCGTACGATCTAGGACACCATCGAGAACCTTTTCTATGACAACAAGAAGCATCAGGCCATCCAGCTCGAGGAGGATTTCAGGAACACTCCACAAGGAGACATGACGATCAGCGACTAGTGCACCAAGCTGAAAGCCCTCGTTGATGCTCTGGTGGACATCAGGCAGACAATCAACAATGAAACACTCATCCTCACCCTCCTCCATGTCCTCAACAATAGCTTCACACACCTTCGTTCTTTTCTTCCATTTTGTGTTCTGTTCTTGTCGTTTCTGCAGAGGCTCTCGGTGTTGATCCTTGAAGAAAACCAGAAGAAGATTGACGCCAAAAACTCCGTCTAGACGGTGCTCTGGGCAAGCAGAAACAACATCAACCTAAGTGATGGCAAAGAACGAGCACCTCCCTCTGGCTCCGGGGGCAGGGTCGTCGAGCATGCCCCTCCATCTTACTAGGGGGCGGGCGTGGAAACGTCTCCATCAACACTAGCTTTAACAACTATAGTGATGGCGGTCGCGGGTGCGGAAGACGTGGATGTGGCCACGGTGATCCGTGGCAGTTCAACCCGTGGACCGGTGCACCCAAGCGTCCACATTCCCCAGAAACACTAGCCCGCCGCCCCTGTCAGTAGCACCAGGCTCCGTGGAAGGCACCCACACCAGTCCTCCTTGGCCATCGCCCCTTGACGGATCCGAAGGCATATCCTACTTACAGCAACACCAACCAACACCCCAACATGCAGCCATCTACATCCTCCAACTTGGAGATCGACCCAGCTCTCATCATGACACTCAACAACATGTATTTGATTTCCACACATGAGTGGTACATGTACTCTGGCGCCTTGTCCCTGTCAGTCTCGTTCTCTCCACGGGTCGCGGAACCACGGGCTCCTGGTAGGGCATCCCGCGGACTGCTAAGCTAGGAGACCCGGGGAGCTGTAGGGGTTCGTAGCATGGAAAACAAAAAATTTCCACCGCATGCAAACAAACAAGCCAAGATCTATCTACTAGATTGTAGCAACGAGTCGATAGAAGAACTCACCCTCGAAGATTCCAAAGCGGTTAACGAGAGCGGATTCTCGTGGGTGATGTAGTCGTACTCTTGCCGATCTCAAGATTGTGTAGACGATCCTTCCGGCGCCGCGTTCCGGCAGCGCTCCCGCAGCCGGTCACACGTTCGGTACTCGATGAAGACCTTTCTCTCCCTTGTTCCAGCAGGCAGCGGAGGTTGTAGCACTCTCCTCGCGATTCCGGCAGCACGACGGCGTGGTACCGGAAGTAGAGGGGAGATCTCGCAGGGCTTCGCCTTAAGCCGGAGCGAGTATGGTGGACTATGAGAGAGCCCTTGGCGATCTAGGGTTTAGAAGCACCAAGGGAGGAGGGCTAGGCCGGCGGCTAGGGCAAGGGGAAGGCCCCAACTCGGCGGCTAGGCAAACCCTAGGGGCGGCGGCGACTTGGTGGAGGCCGGCAGCTAGGGCTAGGGTTTAGAGGAGAGAGGTGTGTGCTAGAGGGGGCACCCCTGCCCCTTCTTTTATAGGTGGGAGGGCACCGGCCAGGAGAGGAGAGTCCTCCCCCAAGTCGGCCTCCTTGGCCGGCGGGTGGAGGGAGAGGAACTCCTCCCCAAGTAGGTTTCCTACTCTCCCTCCACCAAGCAAACTTGCCGTTTGACTTTTCAAATTGGCGTTTGACTTTTCAAACTAGGATTTGATTTATCCCTTTATTTTGCTCAGCGATGACACCTAGTACATGATGCAACCATTCCAACTTGTTATGACACATTCATGTACCCTTCCCCTCCAGAGTGCCGGACCTTCCGGAACCTTCAGAACATTCCCGATGAAAACACCGGAATCATTCTCCAACTCCGAAACAGGACTTTCCTTATATGAATCTTATTCTCCGGACCATTCCGGATCTCCTCATGATATCCCGGATCCCATTCGAGACCCCGACCAACATTCAGTCTCTTACTCATCATTCCATAACTACTCAACAACATCGAATCCTTAAGTGTGTCTCCCTACGGTTCGTGAATTATGCGGACATGATCGAGACACTTCTCCGAACAATAACCAATAGAGGAATCTGGAAATTCATATGGCTCCCACATATTTCTACGATTATTTTGCGATCGAATGAACCACTTGCATACGATACCAATTTCCCTTTGTCTCACGATAGTTTACTTATCCGAGGTTTTGATCGTCGGTATCTCTACATACCTAGTTCAACCTCGTTACCAATAAGTACTCTTTTCTCGTTCCCGTGATATGTGATCCCTTGTGAGCCAGTCACATGCTTGCAAGCTAATTGGATGACATTCCACCGAGAGGTCCCAGAGTATATCTATCCGTCATATGGATGGACAAATCCCACTCTTGATTCATGTGTCTCAACCCATACTTTCCAAACACTCAATGCCACCTTTATAACCACCCAGTTACGGTGTGGTGTTTGATGTCATCAAAGCATCCTTCCGGTGATGGTGATAAGCATGATCTCATGGTCGAAGGAATTAGGTTACTATGTATCAGAAAGCATATAGAAATTGAACTATTAAAATGACTTGATCTTTATGCTACGCTTATCTATAGGAGTATGTCCATCATACCATTCTCCTAATGATATGATCTTGTTGTTAATAACATCTCAATGTTCATGATAGGGAAACCACAATCATCTATTAACCAACAAGCTAGTATTATGAAGAGGCTTTACTAGGGACTCTAATTTAGTTTACAAATCACACAAGTATTAATGTTTCCTGGTTAATACTGTTATAGCATGAATGCAAACATTTATCATAAACACAAAGATATAATAATAACTATATTTATTACTGCCTCTAGGGCATATCTCCAACAGTCTCCCACTTGCACTAGAGTCAACTAATCTAGATTACATGGTAATATACCGAACACCCATGGCAGTTTGGTGTTGGTCATGTTTTGCCCTCAGGAGAGGTTTAGTCAACGGATCCGCCACATTCAGATCTGTGTGTACTTTGCAAATCTTTATGTCTCCATCTTGGACATGTTCTCGAATAGCGTGAAAACGTAGCTTGATGTGCTTTAGCTTCTTGTGTGACCTTGGTTCTTGCGCATTGTCTATGGCGCCCATGTTATCACAGTATATAGACATTGGGTCCAGCGCACTTGGAACCACACCGAGCTCTGTAATGAACTCCTTCATCCATATCGCTTCTTGTGAAGCCTCCGAAGCAGCTATGTATTCCGATTTAGTTGAAGATCTCGCCACAACGCTTTGATTTGCACTCCTCCAGCTAACTGCCGCACCATTCAAAATAAATACGTATCCAGATTGTGATTTAGAATCATCCGGATCGGTGTTCCAACTAGCATCGGTGTAACCATTAACAACGAGTTGTTCATCACCTCCATAAGAAAGAACCATATCCTTAGTTCTTCTCAAGTACTTAAGGATGTTTTTGACCGATGTCCAATGATCCACTCCTGGATCACTTTGATATCTGCTAGTTAAACTAACAGCATATGCAATGTCAGGTCTAGTACATAGCATGGCATACATCAGAGATCCTATGGCTGAGGCATAGGGAGTCTTACTCATCCTTTCTCTATCTTCTGCCGTTGCTGGACTTTGAGTTTTACTCAAGGTCGTATTGGGCAACATGGGCAAGAACCCTTTCTTGCTATCTTCCATTCCAAACCTCTTTAGAACTTTGTCCAAATATGTACTTTGTGACAATGATATTAGGCGTCTTGATCTATCTCTATAAATCTTTATGCCTAATATGTAAGCTTCTTCGCCAAGATCTTTCATTGAAAAACTATTATTCAAATATTCCTTGACACTATTAAGAAGGTCTACATCATTCCCAATCAACAATATGTCATCTACATATAGTATTAAGAATGCTACAGAGCTCCCACTCACTTTCTTGTAAATACAAGCTTCTCCATAAGTTTGTATAAAACCAAAGCTTTTGATTACCTTATAAAAACATTGATTCCAACTTCGGGATGCTTACTTCAATCCATATAAGGACCTTTGAAGTTTGCATACCTTGTCAGCATCTTTAGGATCGACAAAACCTTTGGGTTGCATCATATACAACTCTTCATCAATGTCTCCATTGAGGAACGCTGTTTTGACATCCATCTGCCATATTTCATAATCGTAATATGCAGCGATTGCTAACATAATCCTCACAGACTTTAGCTTCGCTACTGGTGAGAAAGTATCATCGTAGTCAACTCCTTGAATTTTTCGAAACCCTTTTGCGACAAGTCGAGCTTTATAGACAGTAACATTACCATCAACATCTGTTTTCTTCTTGAAAATCCATTTGTTTTCGACAGCCTTCCGGCCATCCGGTAAGTCCACCAAAGTCCATACTTGGTTTTTGTACATGGATCCAATCTCGGATTTCATGGATTCTTGCCATTTATTGGAATCTGGGCTCATCATCGCTTCCTCATATGTCTCAGGGTCATCGGTGTTGTCCACCAACATGACACTCATAACGGGATCATACCAATCAGGAGTCGTATGAGTTCTCGTTGACCTGCGAGGCTCTGTAGCAACTTCAACCGAAGTTTCATGATCATCATCATTAGCTTCCTCTCTTATTGGTGTAGGTGCCACAGGAACTTCTTCCGGTGCTGCGCTACTCGCAAGTTCGAGAGAAGGTTCGACAACCTCGTCGAGTTCTACTTTCCTTCCAGTCACTTCTTTCGAGAGAAATTCCTTCTCCAGAAAGGATCCATTCTTGGCAACGAAGATTTTGCCCTCGGATCTATGATAGAAGGTATACTCGATAGTTTCCTTAGGGTATCCTATGAAGACGCATTTTTCCGCTTTGGGTTCAAGCTTGTCCGGCTGTAACTTCTTTACATAGGCTTCGCAACCCCAAACTTTAAGGAATGACAATTTAGGTTTCTTCCCAAACCATAATTCATACGGTGTCGTTTCAACGGATTTAGATGGTGCCCTATTTAAAGTGAATGCGGCTGTTTCTAATGCATAACCCCAAAACGATAGCGGTAAATCTGTAAGTGACATCATAGAACGAACCATATCTAAGAGAGTTCGATTACGACGTTCGGACACACCATTACGCTGTGGTGTTCCCGGCGGTGTCAATTGTGAAAGTAGTCCGCATTTCTTGAAATGCTCGCCAAACTCGTAACTTAGATATTCACCTCCACGATCAGAACGTAGAAATTTAATCTTCTTGTTACGTTGATTCTCTTCCTCACTTTGAAATTCCTTAAACTTCTCGAAAGTTTCGGACTTATGTTTCATGAAATAGATATACCCATATCTACTCAAGTCATCCGTGAAGGTAAGAACATAAAGATAACCACCGCGTGATGCTACACTCATTGGTCCACACACATCAGTATGTATGATTTCCAATAAGTCTGTAGCTCGCTCAATCATACCAGAAAATGGAGTCTTAGTCATTTTACCCATCAGACATGCTTCGCATCTTTCAAGTGATTCGAAATCAAGTGATTCAAGAAGTCCATCGGAATGGAGTTTCTTCATACGCTTCACTCCGATATGACCAAGACGATAGTGCCACATATAGGTCGAGTTATCGCTCAATTTAAAATGTTTAGCCTCAATGTTATTGATGTGTGTATTACTACAATCGAGATTCAATAAGAATAGAACATCTATCAAAGGTGCATGTGCATAAAACATATTACTCATATAAATCGAACAACCATTATTCTCGGACTTAAACAAGTAACCGTCTCGCAATAAACAAGATCCCGATATAATGTTCATGCTCAACGCAGGCACCAAATAACAATTATTTAAGTATAAAACTAATCCCGATGGTAGATGAAGAGGTAGCGTGCCGACCGGCGATCACATCAACCTTTGATCCATTTCCAACGCGCATCGTCACCTCGTTCTTTGCTAGCTTCCGTTTATTCTACAGCACCTGCTTTGAGTTACAAATATGAGCAACCGAACCAGTATCAAATACCGAGGCACTACTACGAGTACTAGTGAGATACACATCAATAACATGTATATTGGATATACCTTTCTTCTTGATGTTGTCGTTCTTCAAATCCGCCAAGTACTTTCGGCAATTCCTCTTCCAGTGACCCTCTTGCTTGCAGTAAAACCATTCAATATCAGGCTTAGGTCCAGCCCTGGTCTTCTTCGCCGGTGCGGCAACTTTCTTACCACCCTTCTTGAAGTTTCCCTTTTGCTTAGACTTGCCTTTCTTGAATTTGGTGGTCTTATTGACCAACAACACTTGGTGCTCTTTCTTGATCTCCACTTCTGCAGATTTCAACATGGAGAAGAGTTCTGGTAACGTCTTGTCCATGTTTTGCATATTGTAGTTCATCACAAAGTTCTTGTAACTTGGTGGTAGTGATTGGAGGACACGATGTATCCCCAAAGAATTAGGAATCACTATACCCAAACTTTGGAGTTTGTTTGCGTGCCCAGACATCTTAAGCACATGCTCACTGACGGAGCTGCCCTCTTCCATCTTGCAGTTAAAGAACTTTTCAGAAGCCTCATAACTCTCAACTGCCGCGTGAGCCTCAAATATCATTTTGAGTTCACGGACAATATCATGTGGGTCTGAGTTCTCAAACCTTTTCTGAAGTTCCGATTCCAAACCATACAAGATAGCACACTGAACTGTGGAGTACTAATTCTTCCGAGCGAGGAAAACATTCTTTACCTCATCGATAGCATCAGCTGCAGGCGGGTCACCCAGCGGTGCATCCAGCACATAGGTCAAATTACCAGCATTGAGGACAATCCTCAAATTGCGGAACCAATCCGTGAAGTTGCTTCCATTGTTTTTCAACTTTTCTTTCTCTAGGAACGCATTAAAATTGATGGTAGGGGCCGCCATTGATCTACAACATATTTGCAATAGTTTAGACTAAGTTTATGACAAATTGAGTTCTAATTAATAGTGAAATTAATCTAGGTGAACTCCCACTCAAAACAATATCCCTCACATTGTTTTAGTGATCACACGAACCAAATCCACCACATCAAAACCGATCATCACGAGAGTTGATGTAGCTTCAATGGCGAACAATCGACATGTTCATCATATCTACTATATGATTCATGCTTTACCTTTCGGTGATCCGTGTTCCGAGACCATGTTTGTACATGCTAGGCTCGTCAAGATCAAACCTTAGCTTCTGCATGAGCAAAACTGGCTTGCTCACGTTGTATACACTTGCAAAATCTAACACACCCGATCATCACGTGGTGCTTCGAAACAACAAGCTTTAGCAACGGTGCTAACTAAGGATGAACACTTTAAAACTTGAAATTTGTGTGCTTGAGGGATCATCTTATAATGCTACCGTCGTTAACTAAGCAATACAAGATGCATAAAGGATTAACATCACATGCAATTCATAATATGTGATATGATATGGCCTTTCTTCTTTGTGCTTCCGATCTCCATCTTCAAGCACGAACATGATCTCCATAATCACCGGCATTGCATCAAGGTCAATGACGCCGCTCCATGGTTGTCGTCCACCAGCTTCAACTATTACAACTACTTTGAAAAGACACGCGGGTCTTAACAGAATTTAAAGACAACCATATGGCTCCTGCTGGTTGCCAACTTACAATAAGGAACATTGCATACATCAAATATAATCACAATCATGGCCATATCACATCACAGCACACCCCTGCAAAACAAAGTTAGACGCCTCTAATTTTCTTTGCATATTTTACGTGGTTTGGGGCTTTCAATAAGTGTCGCTCTAACTTACGAACAAGAACCACAACGTTGATGCTAGAACTATCAAGTGCCTGTTGTAAATTACTATAATGGGAGAGACAGACACCCGCAAAGCCACTTATGCAATACAAGTTGCATGTTCAGCATGGAGCAAGTCTCATGAACGATGTCATGTAAGGTTAGCCTGGGCCGCTTCATCCCATCATACCGCAAGATGCAAAGTACACAAGAAGCAATTGATAATAAAAGCACCACCGCCCACAATGACCATTGTGTTCTACTCGTGCAACAGATCTACATATAGACACGACTCTTATACCACTGTAGGGGTTCGTAGCATGGAAAACAAAAAAATTCTACCGCATGCAAACAAACAAGCCAAGATCTATCTACTAGATTGTAGCAACGAGTCGATAGAAGAACTCACCCTCGAAGATTCCAAAGCGGTTAATGAGAGCGGATTCTCGTGGGTGATGTAGTCGTACTCTTGCCGATCTCAAGATCGTGTAGACGATCCTTCCGGCGCCGCGTTCCGGCAGCGCTCCCGCAGTCGGTCACACGTTCGGTACACGATTAAGACCTTCCCCTCCCTTGTTCCAGCAGGCAACGGAGGTTGTAGCACTCTCCTCGCAATTCCGGCAGCACGACGGCGTGGTACCAGAAGTAGAGGGGAGATCTCGCAGGGCCTTAAGCCGGAGCGAGTATGGAGGACTATGAGAGAGCCCTTGGCGATCTAGGGTTTAGAAGCACCAAGGGAGGAGGGCTAGGCCGGCGGCTAGGGCAAGGGGAAGGCCCCAACTCGGCGGCTAGGCAAACACTAGGGGCGGCGTCGACTTGGTGGAGGCCGGCGGCTAGGGCTAGGGTTTAGAGGAGAGAGGTGTGTGCTAGAGGGGGCACCCCTGCCCCTTCTTTTATAGGTGAGAGGGCGCCGGCCAGGGGAGGAGAGTCCTCCCCCAAGTCGGCCTCCTTGGCCGGCGGGTGGAGGGAGAGGAACTCCTCCCCAAGTAGGTTTCCTACTCTCCCTCCACCAAGAAAACTTGCCGTTTGACTTTTCAAATTGGCGTTTGACTTTTCAAACTAGGATTTGATTTATCCCTTTATTTTGCTCAGAGATGACACCTAGTACATGATGCAACCATTCCAACTTGTTATGACACATTCATGTACCCTTCCCCTCCGGAGTGCCAGACCTTCCGGAACCTTCTAGAACATTCCCGATGAAAACACCGGAATCATTCTCCAACTCCGAAACAGGACTTTCCTTATATGAATTTTATTCTCCGGACCATTCCGGATCTCCTCGTGATATCCCGGATCCCATCCGAGACCCCGAACAACATTCAGTCTCTTACTGATCATTCCATAACTACTCAACAACATCGAATCCTTAAGTGTGTCTCCCTACGGTTCGTGAATTATGCGGACATGATCGAGACACTTCTCCGAACAATAACCAATAGAGGAATCTGGAAATTCATATGGCTCCCACATATTTCTACGATTATTTTGCGATCGAATGAACCACTTACATACGATACCAATTTCCCTTTGTCTCACGATAGTTTACTTATCCGAGGTTTTGATCGTCGGTATCTCTACATACCTAGTTCAACCTCGTTACCGATAAGTACTCTTTTCTCGTTCCCGTGATATGTGATCCCTTGTGAGCCAGTCACATACTTGCAAGCTAATTGGATGACATTCCACCGAGAGGGCCATAGTATATCTATCCGTCATATGGATGGACAAATCCCACTCTTGATTCATGTGTCTCAACCCATACTTTCCAAACACTCAATGCCACCTTTATAACCACCCAGTTACGGTGTGATGTTTGATGTCATCAAAGCATCCTTCCGGTGATGGTGATAAGCATGATCTCATGGTCGAAGGAATTAGGTTACTATGTATCAGAAAGCATATAGCAATTGAACTATTAAAATGACTTGATCTTTATGCTACGCTTATCTATAGGAGTATGTTGTAGCATCCCAATTGTCTAACAATTGTAATGCTACTTGGTCTAGTAATATAATGGCTACTTCATATATATAATTGTTGCATCATAATTATATCATGCTCATGTCATCATGCCACCTTGCATTTGAGCATCATATAAAACCCTTTTGTTTTGGTTCTTCTCTCATATGCATTATTAATTGTATTTGCCTCTTGATATTGCATTTGGTTATTGATATATTGTGTAATGCCCAAGTTGAGTTGGGGGCATATATTTTATTTAACTCCACCACCTTTCTTGTCATCACCCCATCATTCCACCATTCCACCATATATGAGCATTGCAATTTATTTGGTTTTACCTCTAGCTCATGTGGGTTGGGATGGATCCAATTCTATTTCCACATGCTCTCATATTAGCATCATGTTGTTTCCACATTATTTGATATGTGGAGCCACTTTTGCATGCATTATGAGTAGTGCCTTTTTCCTAGCTTTCATATGGATTATCATGGATTTATGCTCATGTTAGGGTATTTTTGGGACTATTAAACATCTAGTGGAATAAACACACTAGCAAGTCCCAATTATCATCAAATGTGAGCATCTCCACCTACTCCATCTGGAAAGTTTCCTTCAAATTCTTTTGCTTGGCTGAATCCCACTTTTGGGAATGAATAGGAATAATGCCATGTAAAAAATTATTGTTTTCACAAGATTAACCATGACATTAATTGTTTTGCATGGGCCATGCAAGATCCACCACATTCTAGCCTTTTGGTTTATATTTGAATCATTGAGTGGATCTTCCCCATATCTCTCTCTACCCCTCTTATGCTTGATCTTGCTTGATGCATGCAAGCCTCCAAAACCCTATAACCATCTCCATCCATACCTCACCACCTTTTATCTCACCCTCTCCTTTTCTTGTCTAGATCTTGTTTGAGCTTGGCATGTTCTTGCTTGATCTTGTCAAAAGAAAAACCACTCCACCTAATCTCTCTCTTTAAACCCTAAATCCCCTACCCCATCATCACCATACCCCCTCTCTCCTAAACCCTAAACCGAGACTCCCTAGCTCTCACCCTCTCTCTCGGCCTCTCTCTTCTCTCTACCTAGCTGGCCCCACCTGACCACCCTGGACCCACCTAGCTACCACCACACCAAGCCCTAACCCGAGCCATACCCCCCTCTCTCCAAACCCTAGCATCTACCCGAGCCTACCCCCTCTCTCCCTCTAGCTCTCTCTCTACCGTGCATGCCCCACACCGAGCCTACCCTCCCTGGCCTCACCTTGCCCCACCTGCCAGCTGCCTACCTGCCCAGGCCGAGCCTGCCTGACCACGTGAGGAGGAGGAGGGAAAGGTGGCACCGAGACCACCTTTTCCATCTACCCCGCGCCCACACGCTCCTCTCCTCTCCCTCTCTGCTTTACCTCCGCCCCACGGCTCTCCTCTGTCTCCCAGATCCACCCAGGGCCTTGCCCTCTCCCCCTCTTCTCCACCGCCTCCGTCTACCCCATCGCCAGCAAAACGGTCGGCCTCCACCGCCCCTTCTTTTCTAGCCGGTGGCGTGGCGATCTCTGGTATCGAGGAAGATCGCACGGTACCCTGCTTCACCTGGACCGCGCCAGCGAGGAGGAGGAGGCCTGCACTCTGCTACGCGTCGTCGTCACCGAGCCAAACCCTAGCCTCCGGTCCGTCTGCGTCGTCGCCGATCTCCTGCGCCTCGAGCCGATCCGACCACCCCGACCTAACCACGGTGAGCTCCCTGACCTCCCTGACATGGTCCGCCTCGCCGTGCCGCCCTAGCCTCGCTGGTCCTTACTCCGAGCACCCTCCGCGCGTCGGCGGTCGCTGCGTTCGCGTGGCGTAGCGCCTCGCAGACAGCCTATCTAAGCCCCAACCTCCATGCTGACACCGGTCCCAGGCCACCGCAGTGGCTGCCGCCTCCGCGCGCGCACGCCAGGTCCCGCGTTCGAGCCCCCGCCCCGCGCCGCGCACCGATCTGTCGCTCGATGCAGAGAAAGAAGAGGAACAGTACGACTGTGGTAGTTTTACAGATAGCCCCCTTTTTGTTTTCTCGTCTCAACCCGCGGTACGCAGAGCCCCACCTGCCAGCCACCCCGACGTTTTTGCAGAAAAGCCTCCTGGTTCTCTGGCCGTAACCCGCGCTCCAGCTCGGCCCCGCCTAGCAGTCCCCGCGCGCTCGTTCGCTGACACGTGGGCCTGTGGCCGCTGGCCCCATCTGTCAGTCGCAGACGCTAGACTAGCTCGCGGTGAGAAAAGCTTTTCTGCGTGCATGTTGCCCAGTCAGCAGCTGGCCCACCCGTCAGCGGCTGGGTCTGGATCTGCCTGAGTACAAAAAGTTTCTGCTTATATCTGTTTTAATTTAAACCTTTTTCAAATTAATTCAAATTCAAATTTAAATCTGTTTTCAAATAACTTTTAAAATATAAACCCAAATTAAACATATGATATATGTTTTGAAATCAGAAAAATGTGAGGAATTCAAATCTGCCCTTCAAAATATATTTTGAACACTTTAAAATTCCAATTTGATTAAAATTACAACAAAATGCCCTTTTTCTTAATTAATTAATAACTTTTGTTTTATAACTTCAAATTTAACAAATAATATGTCTAAAATGATTAGCTCGACGAGACCTTTCTGTTTATGCATTCCTTGTTCTGTTTACAGCAACTTAAATATAATGTATACAGCAACTTAAGTGAGGTTAAAACATGATTAAAACTCAACAAAATGATTTATACTTGTATTCCACACCTCACCCATGCCATGCTACATTATTGCCATGCAAATTGTGCATCATTCATCATGGCATGATTGCTTGCTTGAGGCATTTTACTCATATGCTTGTGCACTTTATTTATGTTGGCCCTTGTTTGTTTGGTTCTTCTCCGAATAGACGCTGAGCAGGGGATATATCAAGAGACCCAGGAGCACTACCCAGATCCTTCTCTCGCTTCAACTGAGCTGCCAGGCAAGCACTACCACATGCTTGCATACATATAGTACCTATTGCCTCTATCTTATTCTTGCATCATTGAGTCGCGATTGCATTAAATTGAATCCTAAGTATTGCATAGCCTTTACTTTTAAACCCCACTGAAGCTTGTTCCTCCATCCCATGAGCCATTACTACAGGAGTTGTTTGAGCCATGCGAGTCGTAGAACAGCATGTGTAGGGTATGTGAGAGTCTGATGGATAACGAGGTACCTAAACAACTTAACCTGAGTAGTAATGGGATAACTAATGAAAGTGGCACCGGTGAGCAATATCTGCTATTTGGTTTTTCATGCTCACTTGTGTCCCGTAGGACCCCGAGTACTTGATTCCTGTTCCTTGAATAATCGCGCTATCCACATCCGGGAGGCTTATGAACCCCCCTGAGCCAGAGCTTGATTCATTCTTATTTCTTGGGGCCACAAAGTAGTTTGGGGCTTTCTTACTATGCTGTACTTATGCCATGTTTTACTGCTTAATTTAAGATTGTGCGAGGAATGCACCTGTACTGTTTAGGTAAGCGGAGTGTTTTCGCGGTATCGACAAGCCTAGACACAGTTTTGGGTTCCCAGTCGTTTACAGCCATTGACGCAAACCTTGAGTCCGTCTCGGAGTCGGCCAACTTCGTCGCGGGTAGCTTAATGGGGTGGCCCCCTGAAATATTTCTGAATCCTGTGATCGCTTTGTCGTGACTGCCTCGTTGGGTTTTGATTTGGTTTTTCCGAGGTTGATCGAGTGTGTGTTGCTATTTGTGCACCCCTGCAGGGTAAAACTTTCTGAAAGCCGTGTCCGCGGTTATGGACGACTTGGAGCACAGTTTCTCGATCATAGACAAGTATAACTAAAGTACCGCTTTTAATCTGACTAAGTACCTGACTAGTAAATAGTGCAATTCTCATGGAATGGATAATAAAATTGCCAACGGATGGGGGTTGTTCATCCGCTTCCTCGTCGGTAAGCGAGGAGGAGGATGGATCTGTTAATATTACTGTTATAACTGTTGTTGTTAATTCACGGACATCCGTCTATCTCTGGTTAGGCGGATGGTTGGCGAGTATCTATAGAATTGTTAGGGTTTATCTTTTGCTGCAATTGCGTCACCCCAGGTTGTGTCCCCTTTAGAGGCATAAAGACTTGCTGAGTACCCCTAGGGTCTCACACGATAAATTGTTTGATTCAGATGAACAGGTAAACTCGCAAGATGGATACTGGGTGGAGGAGACGGACGATGTTGGCAACGATCACTTGGTGTAGAGATTCCAGGAACGGGGATCCGTGAGATCTATGGGCGGGATGTGTTTATTTATGGGGCATCTTATGCCGATTTGCTTCTTATCCGTACTCGGATCTTGTTTTCCGCTTCCGCTTGATACTCTGATGTTTGGTGTATGAGGAGGTATCCTAAACTATTATATCTATCTAGGATATTTGGATCTTGCCGTATGGCGTTGCAATATTTCCTTTCTTTTTAGATGGAATGGCTCTGAGGACTGCTGTATGGTGGCTTGCATACATACTCATTTGTGTATGTAGTTGATCCCTTCGCCTGCCGATTACGCCACCCGTTCTTGTCCCGATGCTTGGAAATGGTTAGGACGGCCGAAAGGTCTACCTGTGAGTGGCATTTGGGCCCCACCGTACTATTTTAACCATTTCCGCTCATCCAGGCTTGTAACTAGGAGCGTAATTCACCGAGGTAGTTACAATTGGTATCAGAGCCATCCCGACCTTCAGGGTCTCAGCCAAATGGTCGTTGTCTGTCTAGCAAATATTTTTGGTAGTTATGTATACTAGGGAAAAACAAAACGCGAGAGTAGGACTGCTTCCACTTTTCTTCTTACCCACCCACCCACCCTTTTCTGGTAAGGAAGTGTAACGTTTTCAATCCTCTCCTTAAAATTCAAACTAGGATTCACGTGTTCTGGGATTCCGTAGTACCATAGGTTGTGTGTTTGTGTGTGTGTGTGTGTGTGTAATTCCTTGTCTATCTGTTGCATGCAAGTTGTTATCTTTATCTGCCTTTGGGTATCAACTGTTGGTACATTCCATACCGACAGGCTTTTGCAAACCGACGCGATCTATCTGGTTCGTTGTATACCGCCGCGATCTGTATTACTCCTTGTTATTCGACGTTATCTTCTTTGGGGTGTTCATTTCCGTAGTTGCTAATCTTTAGGATCATCTTGCGAAGAAGGTGTTGGGATATGTGTTCTACTTATTCATGTGCGGAGTAATGATTTGAGTGCGGGATGGAGTCGCGACCATACCACTACTTTTATCATTCGCTCTTGTATATTGAATTGGTAGAGTCATTAATCTCGATTCGTTAAGTGATTTTGCGCATCTATTGGTATTTTAATGCCGAAATTGGCGGAAATTTTTTTCTTTGATATATTTGTGTACCACACTCCTTTTCAGTCGTGTGCGATATGCTTAATATCTTCTAGGTGCTTTGAACTTTGTTGATATTTTAATATCACCTTAGTAAATTGTATCCTTTAATCTTGATTAATTCCATCTTGGTACTATTTTGGATTATTATTATTCTCCATCATAGTACTGACTTGTGTTTTATATCAATAACAGGATGGCACCACCACGCCGTTCTGAGGAGGACATACAACCTAAACTGGGGGCAGCGTTGTCAAGCATCGCCAATGCCTTGGCAGCAATGCAGCAGAACCAGCAGCGTTTTGAGGAAAGTGTCAGGAGGAATGAGTTTGTTCCGCTACCTCCACCTCCCAAGCGAGGAGACATCAAAAGCTTTCTGAAGTTCAACCCACGCCAATTTGATGTTTCTGATCAACCACTTGATGCTGATGATTGGTTGCGTGAGATGTCAAGGCTACTAGTGACTGCTGATGTTCCTGAGCAAGAATGGGTAAAGTGTGCTACTCACCTTCTGAAGGGAGATGCAGCTCTCTGGTGGGAGAATTACCTCAAGGCAAACTGCACTGGTTTTCAGCCTACTTGGGGACAGTTCACTGGAGCTTTCAAAGAGCAGTATCTGTCAGAAATTGTCATGGAGAGGATGAAGGAAGTGTTTCTCAACCTCAAGCAGGGAAATGACAATGTCAATACCTACATCAGAAACTTCATGAACCTTTCTCGTTATGGTGGCGATGAGATCTCTGATGACAAGAAGAAGCAAAAGAGGTTCAGGCAAGGGCTCAATGCATCGATTAAATATGCAATCACACATGCAAGGCCGACGTCTTTTCTGGAACTTCAGCATACAGCTCTGCAGGAAGAGGCAAGTAGGCAAGTGTTTGAGGAGTCAAAGAAACACAGCCGTGATGCAGCAAGCTCTTCAGCTATGTCAACTCCTTCTAAGCATCGTGTCTGGGTTCCCAACAACCCACCGTCGCTCCCGGCTCCACCAAGACCTTCAAGCTACGCGGCAAGGCCACCAAACTTCCTCACTGCTGCTCCCAGGGGCTACAACCACCACTACCCTGGAGCGCCTGGCGGAGTCCCTGGCTACGTTGCTCCACGTCCACCTGGTGCTTGTTACACTTGTGGAGACACTGGCCATCAGTACTGGAACTGTCCGATGAAAAACAAAGCTCTTCCTCCACCACCGCCAAGATCTGCGGCAAGCTCTCCGTTGGTTCGTGCACCACCACCTCGGGCTCTCAACATCAACACCAAGCCCGGGTCTACTGTTGCTCGTGCCAACTGTGTCAACACCGCCCAAGCTGAGCATGCACCTGGAGTTGTGATGGGTATGCTATCTGTTAACTCAGTCCATGCACGAGTTTTGTTTGATTCTGGTGCATCGCATTCTTTTGTTTCTCACAAATTTGCGAATGAGAATGAGTTAGCTATGGATCCTCTCCTTAAGCGGTTAATGGTCCTTTCTCTTGGAGCAACAATGGCAGCTTCTAAAATCAGCCATGGCAATCAAATTGAGATTGGTGGCTCTTCGTTCTCGGCGTCCTTAATTGTTCTGGGCAATTCTGACATTGATGTCATCTTGGGCATGGATTGGTTGACAGCAAATGCAGCTATGATTGATTATGCTGAACGCTCGGTTTCTCTGAAGATTCCTGAAGGCCATATAGTCTATTCTCCAAGTCTGACTCCTGCTATCCAGCTTTTCTCTTTGGCGGCTCTGAATGATGATGCTATGGAAGCTATTCAGAGTGTTCCGGTGGTCTGTGAGTTCCTAGATGTCTTTCCTGAAGAGTTGCCAGGTATGCCTCCGGATCGTGAGGTTGAGTTTGTAATTGAGCTTGAACCTGGTACCGCTCCTATCTCCAAGCGGCCTTAAAAAATGGGTCCTGCTGAGTTGGCTGAACTCAAACGTCATCTTGATGAACAAGAGAAGTTGGGTTTCATTCAACACAGTACTTCTTCTTGGGGTAGCCCAACAATCTTTGTGAAGAAGCGAGACAAGACTGATAGACTTTGTGTTGACTATCAGGCTCTCAATGCTAAAACCATCAAGAATAAATATCCCCTTCCGCGGATTAATGATCTCTTCGATCAGCTAGCTGGAGCTGTGGTATTCTCTAAGCTTGACTTGAGAAGTGGTTATCACCAAATCAAGATTCGCAAGGAAGATGTTCCTAAAACAGCTTTCACCACCCGCTATGGCCTGTATGAGTACATAGTCATGTCTTTCGGTCTCACCAACGCACCTGCCACCTTCTCGAGGCTCATGAACTCGGTTTTCATGGAGTATCTTGATAAGTTCGTTGTGGTCTATCTGGATGACATCTTAGTCTATTCTAAGTCAAAGGAAGAACATGAAGAACACCTTTGGTGTGTCCTAAACAAGCTTCGTGAGAACCGCATGTATGCAAAGTTCTCCAAGTGTGAGTTTTGGCTGCCTCAAGTCACCTATCTTGGTCACGTCATCTCTGCCAAGGGCATTGCCGTCAACCCGGAAACCGTAAAGACAATTGTTGAATGGCTTCCTCCAGTAAATGTCAAAGAAGTGCGGAGTTTCCTTGGTTTGGCTAGTTATTGCCGTCGCTTCGTTCAGAACTTTTCGAAGATAGCGAAGCCTCTTACCGATCTCCTCAAGAAAGGCAAGAAATACCTTTGGACTCCTGCATGTCAAGCAAGCTTTGAGACACTCAAAAAGAAGCTCACTTCCACACCAGTCTTGGTTCCTCCAGATACATCCAAGCCTTTCCAGATATTCTGTGACGCCTCTTTGCAAGGATTGGGTGCGGTCCTTATGCAAGAAAAACAAGTTGTTGCTTATGCCTCTCGACAGTTGAAGACGCATGAGATCAACTATCCTACACATGACCTCGAGCTCGCAGCAGTTGTCTTTGCTTTGAAAGTATGGAGGCACTACTTGCTTGGTAACCGTTGTGAAATCTTTTCTGATCACAAGAGTTTGAAGTATATCTTCACACAGCCTGATCTCAACCTTCGGCAGAGGAGATGGATTGAAGCAATCAATGATTTTGATTTGACCATCAACTACACTCCGGGCAAAGCTAATGTCATGGCCGATGCTCTCAGCCGCAAAGCTTATGTCAACAACCTCATGATGGAAGAACAACAGCCTCTCTTGTGCGAGGAATTCTGTCAGCTCAACCTTGAAATTGTGGAACAAGGGTATCTCCTGAACCTTCTGGCTACTCCTCTCTTGGAAGAGAAGGTTCGCTCCTTTCAGCTTGGTGATCCGTACACCAGAAAGATCATCTCCAGACTTCAGCTTCCGAAGTATGAGTCCTTCCACATCGATGATCAAGGCACGCTTTTCTTTGAACACCGGATGTTTGTTCCGAATTACCCGGGTTTGAGAGGGCAAGTTCTCCAGGAGGCGCATGATTCTGTTCTTTCTATCCACCCTGGCAGCACAAAGATGTACATGGACTTGAAAACACAATATTGGTGGCCGGGTTTGAAGCGATATTGTGCCAAGTATGTCTTGGAGTGTGATGTCTGCCGCAGAGTGAAAGCTGTCCATCAGAAACCTTCCGGTCTTCTACAGCCATTGAGACCTCCGGAATGGAAATGGGAGAAAGTGGAGATGGACTTCATCACTGGTTTTCCAAGGTCACAGAAGGGCAACAATGCAATCTTTGTTGTCATTGACAGGCTTTCTAAAGTGGCTCACTTCTTCCCCGTCAAGGAAACAATTTCTGCAATTCAGTTGGCTGAGCTCTATATCAACAGAATTGTCTCTCTGTATGGGGTTCCGCTTGAGATCAGTTCAGACCGTGGAAGCATTTTCACTTCCAAGTTCTGGGAAAGTTTCCAAAATGCTTTGGGAACAAAATTGAACTTCAGCACAGCTTACCACCCTCAGTCGCAAGGACAAGTTGAAAGGATCAATCAGATTCTGGAGGATATGCTCCGCGCTTGCGTCATCTCTTTTGGCATGAAGTGGGAAGAATGTCTTCCTTATGCTGAATTCTCTTACAACAACAGCTTCCAGAAAAGTCTAAAGATGGCACCATTTGAGGCTCTCTATGGTCGCAAGTGCAGAACTCCGATTGGTTGGTCGGGTGCAGGCGAAAGAATATTGTTTGGCCCTGACATTGTGACTCAAGCGGAGGAGAAAGTTCATATCATTCTTGAAAATCTGAAGATTGCTCAAAGTCGCCAGAAGAGCAATTATGACAGAAAGCACATGGACATGGAGTATGTCCCTGGTGATCTCGTTTACCTTCGTGTCACTCCCATGAGAGGCACGCACCGTTTCGGTATCAAAGGAAAGCTGGCTCCTAGATACATCGGTCCATTCAAAATTCGTGGCAGAAGAGGAGAAGTTGCTTATGCTCTTGAGCTCCCGGAAAAACTCAAGGTCCATGATGTTTTCCACATCTCTCAGCTCAAGAAGTGCTTCAAGGATCCCGGTAGGACCGTGGACCATGAGCTTATCAATCTCCAAGAAGACTTGTCTTATCAAGAACACCCCACAAAAACCCTTGAGATCGCAGAAAGAAGGACTCGCAACAAGTCCATCAAGTTCTGCAAGGTGCAGTGGTCGCACCATTCCGTTGATGAAGCCACTTGGGAACGTGAAGATGAGCTCCGTGCCAAGTATCCTGCTCTCTTTGAGTCTTCTTCTTCTTCCTAGAATCTCGGGGCGAGATTCCTGTTTAGTGGGGGAGAGTTGTAGCATCCCAATTGTCTAACAATTGTAATGCTACTTGGTCTACTAATATAATGGCTACTTCATATATATAATTGTTGCATCATAATTATATCATGCTCATGTCATCATGCCACCTTGCATTTGAGCATCATATAAAACCCTTTTGTTTTGGTTCTTCTCTCATATGCATTATTAATTGTATTTGCCTCTTGATATTGCATTTGGTTATTGATATATTGTGTAATGCCCAAGTTGAGTTGGGGGCATATCTTTTATTTAACTCCACCACCTTTCTTGTCATCACCCCATCATTCCACCATTCCACCATATATGAGCATTGCAATTTATTTGGTTTTACCTCTAGCTCATGTGGGTTGGGATGGATCCAATTCTATTTCCACATGCTCTCATATTAGCATCATGTTGTTTCCACATTATTTGATATGTGGAGCCACTTTTGCATGCATTATGAGTAGTGCCTTTTTCCTAGCTTTCATATGGATTATCATGGATTTATGCTCATGTTAGGGTATTTTTGGGACTATTAAACATCTAGTGGAATAAACACACTAGCAAGTCCCAATTATCATCAAATGTGAGCATCTCCACCTACTCCATCTGGAAAGTTTCCTTCAAATTCTTTTGCTTGGCTGAATCCCACTTTTGGGAATGCATAGGAATAATGCCATGTAAAAAATTATTGTTTTCACAAGATTAAGCATGGCATTAATTGTTTTGCATGGGCCATGCAAGATCCACCACATTCTAGCCTTTTGGTTTTTATTTGAATCATTGAGTGGATCTTCCCCATATCTATCTCTACCCCTCTTATGCTTGATCTTGCTTGATGCATGCAAGCCTCCAAAACCCTATAACCATCTCCATCCATACCTCACCACCTTTTATCTCACCCTCTCCTTTTCTTGTCTAGATCTTGTTTGAGCTTGGCATGTTCTTGCTTGATCTTGTCAAAAGAAAAAACACTCCACCTAATCTCTCTCTTTAAACCCTAAATCCCCTACCCCATCATCACCATACCCCCTCTCTCCTAAACCCTAAACCGAGCCTCCCTAGCTCTCACCCTCTCTCTCGGCCTCTCTCTTCTCTCTACCTAGCTGGCCCCACCTGACCACCCTGGACCCACCTAGATACCACCACACCAAGCCCTAACCCGAGCTATACCCCCCTCTCTCCAAACCCTAGCATCTACCCGAGCCTACCCCCTCTCTCCCTCTAGCTCTCTCTCTGCCGTGCATGCCCCACACCGAGCCTACCCTCCCTGGCCTCACCATGCCCCACCTGCCAGCTGCCTACCTGCCCAGGCCGAGCCTGCCCGACCACGTGAGGAGGAGGAGGGAAAGGTGGCACCGAGACCACCTTTTCCATCTACCCCGCGCCCACACGCTCCTCTCCTCTCCCTCTCTGCTTTACCTCCGCCCCACGGCTCTCCTCTGTCTCCTAGATCCACCCAGGGCCTTGCCCTCTCCCCCTCTTCTCCACCGCCTCCGTCTACCCCATCGCCAGCAAAACCGTCGGCCTCCACCGCCCCTTCTTTTCCAGCCGGTGGCGTGGCGATCTCTGGTGTCGAGGAAGATCGCACGGTACCCCTGCTTCACCTGGACCGCGCCAGCGAGGAGGAGGAGGCCTGCACTCTGCTGCGCGTCGTCGTCACCGAGCCAAACCCTAGCCTCCGGTCCGTCTACGTCGTCGCCGATCTCCTGCGCCTCGAGCCGATCCTACCACCCCGACCTAACCACGGTGAGCTCCCTGACCTCCCTGACATGGTTCGCCTCGCCGTGTCGCCCTAGCCTCGCCGGTCCTTACTCCGAGCACCCTCTGCGCGCCGGCGGTCGCTGCGTTCGCGCGGCGTAGCGCCTCGCAGACAGCCTATCTAAGCCCCAACCTCCATGCTGACACCGGTCCCAGGCCACCGCAGTGGCTGCCGCCTCCGCGCGCGCACGCCAGGTCCCGCGTTCGAGCCCCCGCCCCGCGCCGCGCACCGATCTGTCGCTCGATGCAGAGAAAGAAGAGGAACAGTACGGCTGTGGTAGTTTTATAGATAGCCCCCTTTTTGTTTTCTCGTCTCAACCCGCGGTACGCAGAGCCCCACCTGCCAGCCACCCCGACGTTTTTTGCAGAAAAGCCCCCTGGTTCTCTGGCCGTAACCCGCGCTCCAGCTCGGCCCCGCCTGGCAGTCCCCGCGTGCTCGTTCGCTGACACGTGGGCCTGTGGCCGCTGGCCCCATCTGTCAGTCGCAGACGCTAGACTAGCTCGCGGTGAGAAAAGCTTTTCTGCACGCATGTTGCCCAGTCAGCAGCTGGCTCACCCGTCAGCGGCTGGGTCTGGATCTGCCTGAGTACAAAAAGTTTCTGCTTATATCTGTTTTAATTTAAACCTTTTTCAAATTAATTCAAATTCAAATTTAAATCTGTTTTCAAATAACTTTTAAAATATAAACCCAAATTAAACATATGATACATGTTTTGAAATCAGAAAAATGTGAGGAATTCAAATCTGCCCTTCAAAATATATTTTGAACACTTTAAAATTCCAATTTGATTAAAATTACAAAAAAATGCCCTTTTTCTTAATTAATTAATAACTTTTGTTTTATAACTTCAAATTTAACAAATAATATGTCTAAAATGATTAGCTCGACGAGACCTTTCTGTTTATGCATTCCTTGTTCTGTTTTGCAGCATGCATCATATAAATATAATGTATACAGCAACTTAAGTGAGGTTAAAACATGATTAAAACTCAACAAAATGATTTATACTTGTATTCCACACCTCACCCATGCCATGCTACATTATTGCCATGCAAATTGTGCATCATTCATCATGGCATGATTGCTTGCTTGAGGCATTTTACTCATATGCTTGTGCACTTTATTTATGTTGTCCCTTGTTTGTTTGGTTCTTCTCCGAATAGACGCTGAGCAGGGGATATATCAAGAGACCCAGGAGCACTACCCAGATCCTTCTCTCGCTTCAACTGAGCTGCCAGGCAAGCACTACCACATGCTTGCATACATATAGTACCTATTGACTCTATCTTATTCTTGCATCATTGAGTCGCGATTGCATTAAATTGAATCCCAAGTATTGCATAGCCTTTACTTTTAAACCCCACTGAAGCTTGTTCCTCCATCCCATGAGCCATTACTACAGGAGTTGTTTGAGCCATGCGAGTCGTAGAACAGCATGTGTAGGGTATGTGAGAGTCTGATGGATAACGAGGTACCTAAACAACTTAACCTGAGTAGTAATGGGATAACTAATGAAAGTGGCACCGGTGAGCAATATCTGCTATTTGGTTTTTCATGCTCACTTGTGTCCCGTAGGACCCCGAGTACTTGATTCCTGTTCCTTGAATAATCGCGCTATCCACATCCGGGAGGCTTATGAACCCCCCTGAGCCAGAGCTTGATTCATTCTTATTTCTTGGGGCCACAAAGTAGTTTGGGGCTTTCTTACTATGCTGTACTTATGCCATGCTTTACTGCTTAATTTAAGATTGTGCGAGGAATGCACCTGTACTATTTAGGTAAGCGGAGTGTTTTCGCGGTATCGACAAGCCAGACACATTTTCGGGTTCCCAGTCGTTTACAGCCATTGACGCAAACCTTGAGTCCGTCTCGGAGTCGGCCAACTTCATCACGGGTAGCTTAATGGGGTGGCCCCCTGAAATATTTCTGAATCCTGTGATCGCTTTGTCGTGACTGCCTCGTTGGATTTTGATTTGGTTTTTCCGAGGTTGATCGAGTGTGTGTTTCTATTTGTGCACCCCTGCAGGGTAAAACTTTCTGAAAGCCGTGTCCGCGGTTATGGACGACTTGGAGCACAGTTTCTCGATCATAGACAAGTATAACTAAAGTACCGCTTTTAATCTGACTCAGTACCTGACTAGTAAATAGTGCAATTCTCATGGAATGGATAATAAAATTACCAACGGATGGGGGTTGTTCGTCCGCTTCCTCATCGGTAAGCGAGGAGGAGGATGGATCTGTTAATATTACTGTTATAACTGTTGTTGTTAATTCACGGACATCCATCTATCTCTAGTTAGGCGGATGGTTGGCGAGTATCTATAGAATTGTTAGGGTTTATCTTTTGCTGCAATTGCGTCACCCCAGGTTGTGTCCCCTTTAGAGGCATAAAGACTTGCTGAGTACCCCTAGGGTCTCACACGATAAATTGTTTGATTCAGATGAACAGGTAAACTCGCAAGATTGATACTGGGTGGAGGAGACGGACGATGTTGGCAACGATCACTTGGTGTAGAGATTCCGGGAACGGGGATCCGTGAGATCTGTGGGCGGGATGTGTTTATTTATGGGGCATCTTATGCCGATTTGCTTCTTATCCGTACTCGGATCTTGTTTTCCGCTTCCGCTTGATACTCGGATGTTTGGTGTATGAGGAGGTATCCTAAACTATTATATCTATCTAGGATATTTGGATCTTGCCGTATAGCGTTGCAATATTTCCTTTTTTTTTAGATGGAATGGCTCTGAGGACTGTTGTATGGTGGCTTGCATACATACTCATTTGTGTATGTAGTTGATCCCTTCGCCTACCGATTACGCCGCCCGTTCTTGTCCCGATGCTTGGAAATGGTTAGGACGGCCGAAAGGTCTACCTGTGAGTGGTATTTGGGCCCCACCGTACTATTTTAACCATTTCCGCTCATCCAGGCTTGTAACTAGGAGCGTAATTCACCGAGGTAGTTACATATGTCCATCATACCATTCTCCTAATGATATGATCTTGTTATTAATAACATCTCAATGTTCATGATAGGGAAACCACAATCATCTATTAACCAACAAGCTAGTATTATGAAGAGGCTTTACTAGGGACTCTAATTTAGTTTACAAATCACACAAGTATTAATGTTTCCTGGTTAATACTGTTATAGCATGAATGCAAACATTTATCATAAACACAAAGATATAATAATAACTATATTTATTACTGCCTCTAGGGCATATCTCCAACAGGAGCTTCTCCCCAGGTAGGTTCCGGGTTCAGACGCCCGACACAAGAGGTCGTAAACCGCCCCTGGAAAGGATAGGACAGCTGGCTAGTGAGGCCTGACATAAGCACGGATTGCGCTTGGGGTACACTAGCACAAGGCCAGCAGTTGGACAAAGACCATGTCTCGCCCACTGGCAGCACTCAAACAACACGTGGCCTTCATGCATGCAGCACCTCACCGTGTTCCTGCGTGCGGGGGACTCTCCCTGAGTGTCCTCACAGGTCCCGGCGACACCCTCGTCAAGGATACCAGCCCTGATAGATCGCCTAGAGATAGGAATCAGGCTGACATAACGTGTCCAGTGTCAGTTTGCCATGGGAAGTGAGCGACACGCGACACTAATTCAGGATTGCAAGGCCACGTTGTAGGTCGTGGCCCGCCCTTGGATGAGCTCGCACCGCCATGTGTGATATGACGCCTATGGTGTGCCCTTGTCCATATAAAAGGAGGCACATGTCAGACTTAGAGAAGGAGTGCAAGAGATTCAGACCAAAGAGCCTTTCCAAAGAAGGAACCCAATGTAACATTGTGATAATCAGATAGTAGCTAGTTGTAGGACATAGGGATCCGCTCACTGCGGACCAGAACCTGGGTAAAAAATTGTGTCTCTCTCTATGAGTCTGTTCATCTAGCTTGCCGATTGAGCTCGCCGGAAGTTGCGCCCCTGGCCGAACAACAAAGGGGATTCACATCCCTAGTGTCGAAAATCAAGACACGACATATGGACTGCCAGGTAGGAGGCACACTTCTGCGAGCAACCTTCATCGGCGACCTAGCACTCCATTCGCGCATGGCGGCGCGGAGTCATATCGGGCGCCAGCAACAGACGATTGTTGCGACTGAGAGATCAAAGAGGATCACTCATATCCTAGGCCGAACCAGGCGCGATGGGACCCACCCTGCATTCTTTGCCGCCCCCTATGGTGGGGCGGAACCAGCTTGCCTAGGAGAGGCCTCGAAAGGCAGGGCGGATGACAATGCCAGTGAGCTACCGCCGCCTTGGCAAATTTTCTCGGACCGGAGGCTGTGCTAGCGGCTGTTGATGCCCTCATTCGATTCCTACCCGAGGCTATCAGAGATAGACCTAGGGTGGTATCTTGGCTTCTTCAGATCGTGGATCAAGTAGGATAGATCCTGAGACACCACCAGTCAACAGGCCCACGCCTCACCGAGCTCTTTCCCCTGGCCGTCGCGGTGACCAAGGGGAGGAGACATAGAATTTTCAGACAAGGAAACCTACACCTTGTTCATTTCCCCATTAGGCCCCGGGCAAATACTCGTCGTGAAGCGTTGAGAGGGAACACCGGTACAAACTCCAGATCACATGGCATTCTGTGCATCCATGGGGGATCCTCGGCTTTCCCCTTGCCGAATAAACAATCATAGACATCTCACTTGAAGTTTATTCATGTTTTTAAAGTTAACTTTGGTCACTTGTATCATCAATTGAAACATAATAACTCAACATCATTCGTAACCCTCACAAACCCTAATGTAAAACCTAAATAACCCTCAAGACTGATTAACCTTAACTAAACACTAGTTTCTTCAAATGTTATTCTTTTTGCCACTTCACACAAACAAGTCTATAATAGTTCCTTCAGCTCTTAACAACTCAACCCAAGGACTTTTTATCCTAGTCACCAGATAACAACTAATCACAATCACATTACTTTATCCTTACTTGTTTATTTTGGATTGTTAACACTGGAGTTCCTTATCAATGCCATTACTTATGAAATAAACTTAAAAATAAACCCAATCTTAAAGAAGATACCTTAGATCAACAAATTTATAATGCTGAGGGTTTCACTTTGGGAATTATAAAATTGCATAGCATTATTTATGCATAATGGCATCTTGCTTCTTTAAACATTAGTCCTTACCAGACCAATGATACTGATTTCAGATATTGGATCTTCTATTGTCTCGAAGACCGTGAGTGCATAATCTTGCAATCACAAAAGGCAAGTTCACACTTGCTCATGTCCTTTGATTATTTTCTGTAAAGTATTTTGCAAATCCAGTGTTGTCATCACCTGCATTTTAAAAAGTTAGAAAATACTATTTTTGATAATAATGTGAACTATTGGTTACTGATCCAGGGTGATCAGCTAATCTATTAAACCTGGTAGTTGGAATACCACTACTCATGAGTATATCATCTAGGACATAACAACCAATGTCGCCAATGATTCTTGTGTCCTATATTATGCGTTAACCATGAGATTTGTAATGGGACGGAGAAGTCAGCTGGATCGGCTCCCTTTCGCATGCATTGGACACTGTTCAGGGCATTTGTAAGTTTCAGATCGTGGGTATAGCCGTTTTATACGGGGAAAAGTCTACCGTGGATCTGGGCTTACAAAAGAGAGATTTCTAGTGTTTATGGTTGTTGTGTGTATCCAACTAAGGTATATCCGTTTTATACGGGGAAAAGTCTACCTTGAGTTCGGGCATACAACAGTTGTGGTGTATGCGGGGTTGCGGAGAAGGATAGTGATTTGCTTGGATCTTAGTCTGGGACTCATACCAAGGAAGTGTGAACGAGCCTATAACTCGGATGTGCAAAAAAGCTAAGATCTCTCATGGGTAAAGCAACGCACCTCTGCAGAGTGTAAAACTGTAACTTGTTAATCCCTGTTCCAGGAAGAAGCTAGGAACACGGCAGGAAATTAACTCCATGAAAGTTCTAGTAAACCTTTGATGGCTGACGGACATAGCTTTTCAGAATAAAAGCAACCTTTGAAGAAATGTTTTCGAAAACTAACATTGCCTACGGCCTATGGTCTATGGCTATAGATAGTGCATCAAACACTTCTCTTTAGTGAACTTGCTGAGTACGCTCGTACTCAACGTATCTTCTTAACCCTTGCTAGATCTTGGAGAAACCAATGGCGTACCCAGGAAATAAGTTACTTAAAGAGTTGAAGATATCTGAGGGAGATCAACAGAATCGAAGACCTTACCGGAAGCTATCAAAGACAAGCTGAAGCGTAGAATATAATTAAAACTCCTAGAATCTAAACCTACTTCTGTAGAACAATACTATAGTAGGACTTTCAAGCCTTATACATATATTAATAGTAGTACTTCTAAAGTAACTCCAAGTGGATCTTTATGGTTCTTTCTATATAATATTCCTCACTGTTCGAGGAAGTTCTCTGGATCTTTTGTAATATGTTATATGTAATCTAAAGTGTTGTCTTGGACCCGCGATGTTTCTGTTGTACCACTCTGAGGGATATAATGCGGATGGAACGATGTTCTATTGGTGTTATGTCAACGACTATAGTGTACTACATCATGCAGTGGTATGCTGGGTCACCGCAGTTGGTATCAGAGCATATGCTTTGACCTTAGATTGGAAACCTAGTAAATGGGTAGAACCTGTAGGTTGGATAGTGACTATAGGAAGCCATCTTATCTACACCATATTTCCTTATACAAGTGATGAATATTCACTTGAGAATAACCTTGTCACACCTTAGTGGAAATTTTGGGTTATTTTCCTTATAGAATGGTTACCTATCTACTATTTGTAGTAGGAAATACCTAACCAGTATTTCGTAAGTAGACAATATATCTTCTACTAGACTATTCTATACTATAACTAAACTAGAGTAGTATATCACCAAGCCAGAGTACCTCATAAGGGAGTAGTTAATCATGGTGTTATCTTACTAAGAGAAGCCATGAAATGAAGTAAGACTTTGCTATTATATTTTACACTAGTGTTAGATACCAGAGGAGTACGCCACAAAACCTTAAACAACATGTTATGGTAGGGGAAGTAACTAATGTTTTGTTTAACTAAAAGCTATTATATGAAGAATAAAATCTTATCAAGAGTAATAAATAGGATTATGCTTATCTAACCCCATGTAATATGCCAAATCCATAGTGGCATGAATGACAATGCAGTATTCTTGTAGTACAAGTAGATCTATATAGGTTATGAAACTAGTTAAAACTTGAGAATTATCCGTTGTTATAATAAATGTGCTTAGGGAAGTTAAGATTAGAAACAAAGGGCAGAAATGTGAGGATGATGTTTAGTATGTAACTCCAAGGATAATTAAGTTATAACCAGTTATAGAGTGATTTAACCAACTATCTCTAGAGTCGAAAGTTATCCCTTTGCAAATGGGCAGATGGTGTAATTTTGGAGAAAAAGAACATTATGATCCGTACAAATAGGTATATAACGGTAGAATTCCATACAATAATATGTATCAAGAATTTTAGTGTATAACATCAAAGCCTAAGTACAAGAGATGTTTTACTCGAAGTACTGTTTCTACAGGCTTTTGATGTATGTTCTAGAGGTAATATTTGGATTTGTTGGATTTTATTGTGTGACTAGGTCTGTGCATGCAGTTTGAACTTTATGGGCATATGCATGATGTTTCATGGAGTCCTTACTTGATGTACAGGTCTAGAAGGGAAAATGGGTTCGCGTGAGGGAGAGGGGAATTATCATTTTAATGTTGGGAAGATGAAGGCTCATGAGATGTTGGTGATACAACAAAAGGAGGCTAACCAGGCAATTCTGAAGGAAGGATCAAATCAAAAGCCGTATTTAACCACTAATGAAGAAGTTCTTCAGTATATGAGGAGTATGGAAGAAGGAAGAAAGGTTGAAACAGAGAGGCAGAACCAGTTTTATCAGGAGACATTAAAGGTTAGGCAAGAGAAGCAATTCAAGGAATTACATCCAAGGGTTAAACTGGTGGAATTCTTAGAAACCAAACCCTGGAGTTTTTCCATGGTTGAAGAACCTATGGAGGCGGATAATTGGTTAATGGATACATCCTGTAAGCTGAAAAGTGTGGGATGTAAGGATGAAGAAAAGGTGCGCTATGCAACTTATCTATTAACATGAACTGCAACCATGTGTTGGGAGAAGTCCAAGTTCGTGATCCCAGAAGGAGGTGTCAATACCTGGGCTGAGTTCAAAAGATGTTTTGAGAAGAATTTGTTCATCGACAAAATGGGAAAAGGAAGGATAATGAAGCGTTAGAGAAAAAGAATCTTCCAGTCATGAAACATATACGAGAGTTTAACCGTTTATCTAAGTACATTAGTGAGAAAGTAAACAGGGAGGCGAAACGACAAAAGAAGTTCATGAAAGGACTACAAGCAATTATGAAGATGCAGCTTAGGATTATGCGTGCAAAGGAGTTCCAGGAATTGGTGGATAATGCACATATATCAGAACATGATGAGATTGTTGCACCTGAAGGAAAGAAAAAGAGAATTCAAGAACAGACCCCAACAGGTCAGGTCCGAGGACATATGACAAAGAATTTTCCGGATCCACATATGACATACAAAACCCAAAAAATATGTCACAACTGTGGAATTCGGGGCCATGTTTTGAAGGAGTGTCCAAAACCTAAGATAGTATGTTACCAATGTGGAGAATCACATGAAAACGAACTACTTAAAACCGTAGTTAACTCATGGATCGACAACAGGAGTAATAGAACCAATAATGGGGTTATTATCTACTCAAAATATTTAGCCTAATCCAACTGCAGAAAGGAATGCAGGAGCATTTCGGGGGAAATGTAACATGAAGGGAATATGCCCCGAGAGGCAATAATAAAGTGTTTATTATGTATATTCCAAGTATTTGATAGATTTTTATTTTGCATGCTATAATTGTATTAATACGAAAACATTAATACATGTGTGTTTAATAAACAAATAGAAAGTTCCTAGTTATGCCTCTCTCGTAAACTAGCTCGTTGATTAACAAGATGATCAAGGTTTCCTGATCATGGACATTGGATGTTGTTAATAACGAGATCACAACATTAGTGTAATGGTGTGATGAACATTCATCCGAAGTATAGCATTACGATCAAAGTCATTGAGTTTATATTGCTATAACAACTTACAAAGTGATCCTAATCCTTAGACCATGAGATCATGTCAATCACTAACACCGGAAGAGTTTCTTGATAACATCAAACGTCACACCATAACAGGGTGATTATAAAGATGGGTTCGGAACTAATAAAGTGTTATGTTGAGGCCCATGGATCGAGAGTGGAATGTGTTCATCCCGATGATGGATAGATATACTCTGGGCCCTCTCGGTGATATCACATTGGATAGCTTGCAAGCAAGTGATTTGATCACTAGAATGTTATATCACGGGAACGAGAAAAGAGTGCATGTCAGTAACGAGATCAAACTAGGTATGGAGATACCGATGATCGAATCTCGGACATGTAATATATCGCTAAACAAAGGGATTAAGAGACTAGCATAAAAGGTTCCGATGATCACAAGAAAGTCATTTTTGAATGTGTGGGAGTTAGTATGGGTCTCCAAATCTCGCTTCTGATTATTGATCTGAGAGGGGTCTCGATTATGTCCGCATTATTCACGAACCATAGGGTGACACACTTAAGATACACCGACATCCAACTGGAGCAAAAATTTCATGCCGAATAGAATAACAAGCGCAGGAATTTATTTCACTAGATACCGAAACATGTTTTCGGGTGAAATTGCAGAAAGTGTTTTTGCATGTGAAATGAAATACTGGCAAGGGGTTATATGTGAATGTTTTTCATTAAAGTACTTGACAAAATTCTGAATAAATAAAAGGAGTTTTATTTAATGAGAGTTTGCATTAAATTTGGTGGAAATTTAATAGCAATTTTGAGTGGGATTTTGAGTGGAGGGAATTGAAGAGATTTTTGTGAGTGGAGTGTCCACCCACATGAATGAGGGGAGGTCAAGGGGGCAGCCCCATGTGCCAGACACCTGTAACACACTCAGAATCGACCCTATGCAAGTTTCAGCGATTCCCGCCAAACCCGCATAAAAACGATTCAAAGGCGCCCACCAGGCACTTGCGTGCGGGTGGAAAACAAAGTAATATCATTACACAATAGTCCATGATGGAACCCACAGAACATATATATACAACAGCGACTCAAAGAGTCAAGAATACAGATATACAATACGAATATCCAAATCACATTTAAAATGATACATCGGCCGAGTACGAACAAGATGCAAATTGGGCTAAGAGCCCTAAAGAATAACCAATGGCGTCCATAACCCTGCCCAGGCCAAGCCGGAAGGGTAACCCTGCTAACGACGTCGATCTCAAAACCTGCTTAAACAAAAGGGGTGCCGACAAAGGGCAAAGGAAAAAGGAGAGCGGTCAGTACTAAGGCCAGTACACGGCGAGACTAGAATTCGGCGGTCCTCGCCTACATAGGTGGTGGACTGAAGCGGCAGCGCAGCATGCACTAAACAACCTATAGAGACTCAATACAACTGGCGGCTATCAGATAGGGATAAGAAAGCCCTATTCGGATCCAACCTGAAACTATCACCAAGCATACCCATCCTGGTATTTCCCCCTCGAGACCAAACGAGGAAGTTAACCGAGGAACTCACACAGTTGGCAGTTTTATTCATTCTGTTATAGTTGCGGCAATTACTAGTCAGATATAGATAGCATGATTCATCCTGATATAATAGGCAGTGGGCAGTTTTAGTTAACCATTCCGTTGTGGTTGTAGTACTTACTAGTCAGATACATATAGCATGAGGCATCCCAAAACCCAGCAGTTGTTGGTACTTATATTTAGCCATTCCATTATAGTGAAGCTGATTACTAGTCATTATAAAGTCAAATTTATATCACTACTTTAGTTATAGTTGTCTATGATCGAGATACTGTGCTCCAAGTCGTCCATAACCGCGGACACGGCTTTCAGAAAGTTTTACCCTGCAAGGGGGCACAAATAGCAACACACGCATGATCAACCTCGGAAAAACCAAATGAAAACCCAACGAGGCATCACGACAAAGAAATCGCAAGATTCATATAATATTTCAGGGGGCCACCCCACCAAGCTACCCGCTACGAAGTTGGCCGGCTCCGAGACGGACCCAGAGGTTTGTGACGACGGCTGTAAACGACTGGGAACCCGAAAGTGTGACTGGGCTTGTCGATACCGCGAAAACGTGGCACGGGGTTCCAAAACAGTACAGGCGCTCCACGCGCAATAGTAAATAAAGTAGTAAATCATGGCATAATCATGGCATAAGTACAGGATAGTAATAAAGCCCCAAACTACTTTGTGGCCCCAAGAAATAAGATATGACTCAAGCTCATGCTAAGGGGATTCATGGGCCCACATGCGGATATTGCGAATATTCAAGGAACAGGTATCAAGTACTCGGGGTCCTACGGGACACAAGTGGACGGTTAAAAACCAAATAACATATATTGCCCACCTGTGCCTCTGCATTATTTACCTACTTTCAATTTTAGTTATTAAACTGTAATTAAAGCCATGATCATCTCCAACATTAAACATGAGGCATTACTCCAACAACTGTGGAACATCGACAACACAAAACCACACAACACAAGCGACTGCGACTCGTAAGGCCGACTATCTACCAAACAACAGGTAATAGGAGGTGTCCATGGCAATATAGTGGCTGCAAGGGATATCAAGGGTACGAAAACTAGAGCATCACAATACAGATAGCAATAGATCAATAGGAGGAAATAAAGACTATAAAAGTAAGATAGGTAGAAAGGGGGAGAATGCTCGCCTGAAAACATTATCGAAGGTTCATCCGAAGATCGGGTCGACACTCGCATCAACTCATTGGCCTAATTCGTGAAGAAGCAAAGCACTAGAAGAAACGTCGGATGCATATTTAATACTATGGCAAAAGATCGAGCATGATGCAAGTATGATGTATGGCATGGCAAGGTGCGATGCAATTAGACCATATTAAGCGGAACCGGGGTCCCGACAATTAATTAGTAGGTTTATGTTGTTTAGATACCCTGCCATTTAAATGTTGTCTTAACAAGGCAGAACAATGACACAGGTTCGCTACACGAATTTAAATAGATACAATATAAGTCTAGAAACGCTCGCATATGGTCTCCATATTTAATTATGAGGTGAGTCGGCATAACAAGTGTATATAGCGTTTAATAAAATAAAGGCTCGGGTTTGGAGTCACACATCCCAGACCAAAGATCTTGGGCGCCGGGTTCGGGATTGGTCTTCGAGTCCAGAAGGGGTCTTGTGGTTTTATTTTTATTTTTGGGGCCGATGTCGATCTTGTCGGCACACACGGTCGTTGGCGAACTCGGATGGATGCCCGTGCATCAGGTCTGCCCAGTCGATGTCGATCTTTGCGGTTACTAGCTCTTGACAGAACTCATGGAACAGGTAGCCTTCAGTTAGACTAGGGCCAGCCCAATACCACTGTCCAAAACGAAACAAAAGAATCCTACACGAGCAGTGGCGACGCACGGTTCAGAGGAGCTTGGTCGGTGATGCGGAGAAGGTCCGGCAGACGCGCGACATCGCGGGCAGGTGCCTATAGAGGAGGTCGGCCCGAGGCGATAGGATGCTCTGCGGGAGGCGGGGGCGCGCCGGAGAAGGGCCCGACCACTGACCAAGGCAACAGTGCAGGGCATACCGATGCGGGGAGGAGGATGGCCAGCACCCGACGGCGAGGGCGGTTCGAAGCTGGGGAGGACCTGGACGCGGTCGGGCGGGTACAGGGAGGAGACGGCTCGGCTTGCCGGGGAGGAGCTTGGAGAAGGGAGGCCGAACGTCACAACAGGGTAGTGAGAGGCGAAAGACGCACTCACGGAGCAGCGACCAGGGCGGCACTAGCGGGGTCCATGGCTGGCAACGGCTGGCGGCACGACCAATGATATTAGAACGGCGGCGAGGCGATGTGGCTACCGGCGAGGGAAGGCGACCAACGGGAAGGGCGTCGCGGCCGGCGGCAGGCGCGCAGGTGGTAGGGTGGAGGTAGCAGAGACGAGGAAGGGGTTCTGGAGACGCCGACAGCTACGCTCGACAGGGAGGCGGGAGGACGATGCGGGCGACACATGGGAACCGGGCGGCAGGGTCATGATGCGGGCACGAGACGGAGGCAGCCAGGGCTAGTGCCGACAAGGCCTAGCGGTGCTCTCGCAGGCTCCGGGCGGCGGAATCGTGGGAGGGAGAATCATGGGGTGCATGACAGGGTGGGGCCGGGGAAACACGGGAGGGCAGTGGCATGTTGGGTGGTTCTGGTTGCACACGGCGTGTGCGTTGCGTGGTGTGCGTGTGTCAAGTCCAGGGGTGGGTCAGGCGCAGCGTGTGGTGAGGGAGCGGCGGCGGCGGTGGGGATTAGAGGTGGGATGGTTGGTTAGATAGGGATGGTTTTTAGGGTTAGGGTTTGAAATGGGCTGGGCCACTTGGGTAGTAGGTGGCCTGGCCTAAAAGGCTGGGCTGCCTTCCCAGAAAAATAGTTTTTTTATATAGTTTTATTTTAAAGTTTTTTGTAAATGATTTTTGGACAAAACAAATATCCGGAAAGGACCGAGATTTCAATTTGAAATAGAGAAGGGGATAATTAGAAAACAATATAGCTTTTGGGAAATAGTTTTAGGCAAACACATGGATGATGATGTTATGATGATGCACATAATAAAAACAACAGCGATTTTCTTGTAGTGGTTTACCCGGGGTGCTACACCACCCCATTGGGTTCCCCCTCTCTCCTATAAAAGGCACCCCCCTCCTCACTTCTCACTCACACCTCCTCGTGAAGGATCTCTCTCCTCCTCTAGAATTTATCCCCCATGGTCTCCGACTAGCGAGATACATGTTCCCGGTGGCTATTCGGCAAGAAAGAGTTGTGCTTCCGCTGGATCGCTGGAGCAAGGAGGCGGAGGTTTCTCGGTGCCTCGGACGTGTGTGCGAGCACGGATGCGCTGCTGATTTGTGGCGCTAGGACTTCCTCTCGATCTTGAGATCGGCAAGAGATCGTCTACATCAACCACGAGTTTAACTCGTTAAGCTTTGTCAGTCTTCACGGGTATGTTCTCTATGGATATACATCCGCCCGTTGTTTGTATCTAGTAGATAGATCTTGGTACATAGTTGTTCCCATCGTAGGATTTTTTTGTTTTCTATGTTATGAATTTTATGTTGATAAAATTGATGACCCTGCGACGTATGAAGAAGCGATGATGAGCCCGGATTCCAAAAATTGGTTAGAAGCCATGAAATCCGAGATGGAATCCATGTATGAAAATCAAGTTTGGAACTTGGTGGACTTACCTCACGACCGAAAGGCTGTGGAGAATAAATGGATTTTCAAAACAAAAACTGATGCTGATGGTAATGTGACCGTCTATAAAGCTCGACTTGTAGCAAAGGGGTTTCGACAAATTCAAGGAGTTGACTACAATGAGACATTCTCTTCCATAACGATGCGAAAGTCAGTTAGGATTATGTTATCAATTGCTGCATATTTCGATTATGAGATATGGCAGATGGATGTCAAAACCGTGTTCCTCAATGGCAATATTGAAGAAGAGTTGTATATGATACAACCAAAGAGTTTTGTCGATCCTAAGGATGCTAACAAGGTGTGCAAGCTTCAGCGATCCATCTATGGACTGAAGCAAGCATCACGAAGTTGGAATCTCCACTTTGATGAGGTGATCAAAGAGTTTGGATTTGTCCAAACTTATGGAGAAGCTTGTATTTACAAGAAAGTGAGTAGGAGCAATGTGGCATTTCTGATATTATATGTGGATGATATATTATTGATCAGAAATGATATGGATCTTTTAAATAGTGTTAAAATTTATCTAAATAGCAAATTTTGAATGAAGGACCTAGGTGAAGCATCATACATATTAGGCATAAAGATCTATAGAGATAGATCTAGGCGCCTAATAGGGCTATCGCAAAGTACATACCTTGATAAGATTTTAAAGAAGTTTAAAATGGACGGAAGTAAGAAGGGGTTCTTACCTATGTTGCAAGGCAAGACATTGAGTAACACTCAAAGTCCGGCTACGACGGAAGAAAGAGAGATAATGGACAAAGTCCCCTATGCTTCAGCCATAGGCTCTATAATGTATGCCATGCTATGTACAAGACCGGATGTGGCACATGTTATTAGTTTGACTAGTAGGTACCAATCGAATCCAGGTTCGGAACACTGGATAGCGATCAAGAATATCCTTAAGTACTTGTGAAGAACTAAGGATATGATTCTTGTGTATGGAGGTGAAGAGGAGCTCGTCGCTAAGTGTTATGTTGATGCAAGCTTTGACACCGATCCGTATGACTCTAAGTCTCAATCCGGATACGTATTTCTCAGGAATGGCAGAGCGGTTAGTTGGAGGAGTTCCAAATAACCTGTGGTGGCGAGATCAACAACGGAGGCCGAATATCTTCCTGCTTCAGAAGCGGCTCAGGAAGCGGTTTGGATGAAGGAGTTCATATCCGAAATAGGTGTGGTTGCGAGCGCGTTGGACCCTATGGTGATCTATTGTGATAACAATGGTGCCATTGCCAATTCCAAAGAACCAAGGTCTCACAAGAATTCCAAGCATATTATGCGCCGGTTTCACTCCATCTGCGAGCATGTCAAGGATGGAGATATAAAGATTTGTAAAGTACACACAGATCTCAATGTAGCAGTTCCGTTGACTAAAACTCTCCCTAGAGCAAAACATGATCAACACCAGAACTCCATGGGTGTTAGATTCATCACTATGTAACTAGATTATTGTCTCTAGTGCAAGTGGGAGACTGAAGGGAATATGTCCTGAGAGGCAATAATAAAGTGTTTATTATGTGTATTCCAAGTATTTGATAGATTTTTATTTTGCATGCTATAATTGTATTAATATGGAAACATTAATACATGTGTGTTTAATAAACAAACAGAAAGTTCCTAGTTATGCCTCTCTCATAAACTAGCTCGTTGATTAACAAGATGATCAAGGTTTCCTGATCATGGACATTGCATGTTGTTAATAATGAGATCACAACATTAGTGTAATGGTGTGATGAACATTCATCTGAAGTATAGCATTACGATCAAAGTCATTGAGTTTATATTGCTATAACAACTTACGAAATGATCCTAATCCTTAGACCATGAGATCATGTCAATCACTAACACCTGAAGAGTTTCTTGATAACATCAAACATCACACCATAACAGGATGATTATAAATATGGGTTCAGAAATAATAAAGTGTTATGTTGAGGCCCATGGATTGAGAGTGGAATTTGTTCATCCTGATGACGGATAGATATACTTAGGGCCCTCTCGGTGATATCACATTGGATAGCTTGCAAGCAAGTGATTTGATCACTAGAATGTTATATCACGAGAATGAGAAAAGAGTGCATGTCAGTAACAAGATCAAACTAGGTATGGAGATACCGATGATCGAATCTTAGATATGTAATATATCGCGAAACAAAGGGATTAAGATACTAGCATAAAAGGTTCCGACGATCACAAGAAAGTCATCGTTAAATGTGTGGGAGTCAGTATGGGTCTCTAGACCCCACTTCTGATTATTGATCTGAGAGGGGTCTCGATCATGTATGCATTATTCACGAACCGTAGGGTGACACACTTAAGAGACACCGACATCCAACTGGAGCAAAAGTTTCATGCCGAATAGAATAACAAGCGCAGGAATTTATTTCACTAGATACCGAAACAGGTTTTCAGGTGAAATTGCAGAAAGTGTTTTTGCATGTGAAATGAAATACTAGCAAGGGGTTATATGTGAATGTTTGTCACTAAGTAATTGACAAAATTCTGAATAAATAAAAGGAGTTTTATTTAATGAGAGTTTGCATTAAATTTGGTGGAAATTTAATAGCAATTTTGAGTGGGATTTTGAGTGGAGGGAATTGAAAAGATTTTTCTGATTGGAGTGTCCACCCACATGAATGAGGGGAGGGCAAGGGGGCAGCCCCATGCGCCGGCCACCCCTTGGGGTTCCCCCTCTCCTATAAAAGGCACCCCCTCCTCACTTATCACTCACACCTCCTCATGAAGGATCTCTCTCCCCCTCTAGAATTTATCCCCCATGGTCTCCGATTAGCGAGATACATGTTCCCGGTGGCTATTCGGCAAGAAAGAGTTGTGCTTCCGCTGCGTCGCTGGAGCGAGGAAGCGGAGGTTGCTCGGTGCCTCGGACGTGTGTGCGAGCACCGATGCGCTGCTGATTTGCGGCGCTAGGACTTCCTCTCAATCTTGATATCGGCAAGAGATCGTCTACATCAACCACGAGTTTAACTCGTTACGCTCTGTCCGTCTTCAAAGGTATGTTCTCTACGGATATACATCCGCCCGTTGTTTGTATCTAGTAGATAGATCTTGGTACATAGTTGTTCCCATCGTAGGAAAATTTTTGTTTTCTATACTATGAACCCTACATAACAAGTGTGGAATCCCAGGACACAAGAAACCATGTTGTCCGGAACATCAGGAGGATTATGGAACATCAGTGGGAAGAGATATAACATCCACCAAATTACCATCAAAAGAGGGTGTAGGTGAAGAAGGTACATATTCAGGAAAACGGAAGCATGAAACTATAAATGAAGTCAATAACAGCGGCAACCACAACAAATCAAGTGGTAAGTCAAGGCATTATTAAATGGTATAAGTTATCTTATACATGCACTTAAGGAGTTAGAGAATTTGCACCGCTATTTCCCAAGTATGTGGGTGTACCATCTGTTCCTCATAAGACCATTAGAAAATCTCAAGGGGAGAGTGAATAATGAAGCATCGAGAGTTCATATACGGAGTAAGGTTTAGGAGAAAGCCAAAACATTCTTAAAAAGTAAGCCATAAGGACTAAGTATACCATAAATAGATTAATATTAGAGTTAAGCTATATTTGGCCAAAGTATAAACCAGAATTTTACCTTAAGAAGACTTTCTAAAAACCTAGACACTTCTTGAATAGATGTCTTAATATGAAAACACTCAAAAGGACCTGATCAGGGCAGAAGTGCTAGATTCAAAAGAAGTTCATATATCAAATGGGATTGGAAGTTGACTCATTTCAAATCAGAAGAGGATCCAAGGAAAAGCTTGAATGAAGATACAACAATTATCTTCATCCTGGATTTAAAAGAGTTATCAAGATCTGAAGGAGTCAATTTTATCTTCGGAAACGTAAGAGGGTGTGAACTTCGAGGATGAAGTTTATTTTAAGGGGGAGAGTCTGTAACATCCCAGGATTAGCACCTGGAAATAGAGAGAACACATGTGTGTGCATTGCATTCATGCATAAGAAAATCCGAAATTTTTTCGTGCAAAACTAAAAGAGCTATAGAGGGATTGGGATCTCTCTTGTACTGAAGGAAACTTCAGAGCAAGTGCGATAGATTTCGACATGACCTTTGTAGAATTCTTTGTTTAGAGGAAAATTTGTTCAAACATGTATTTGAATTTCAAATATGAAATTCCAATGAATTTATAAAATTCACAAATAGGAATTGGAAATATTTAATAACTTGAAATAAAATGATTACATAAATAATCTAAAAAGGATTCTTTATTAATATAAATATATATACATATAGTATTACTTTGATCCTTTACAATAGATAAATAAAAGTAAAGTATCAGGAAACAAATAAGTAGAAAAAAGAATTACATTATTGAAAGAAATAAAAGAATTCTTTATTACAACAAAATATATATGTCATTGTCTTTACAAAAGAATTGTAAAATAAAAATGAAATAAGTAAACTTTATTGAATAAATTACAATAGTACAATGTTTTTTACAATATTCAAACAGAATATAAATCACATATATTTGATACTAATAAATTCCTAAGCTATTGTTCTCTTATCCCTTCATGAGCTGACATTTCCTTTCTTCTCTTCATTTCCTGTAAATACAACAAAAAGAAAACAAAAAAAGAATGATTAATTGGTTAGTGTTTTGCTCTCAGGTTTGACATAGAAATGCTATGTTCAATTCATCATTGAGCTAATCTGTAAGGGGCAAGTTTCACCAAATTGAGCATCTGTTCTTATCTAGTGAGAGCCTCAGTACAACATCATAGTCTTGGGAAGGGGCAAGTTTCACCATGACAGTTAAAGTAATAAGATAAAGATTCCACAAATATCAAGTTTTCACTTGATCTCATCCACACCAGCAGTCCCACTTGCAAGCAACTTGCACATCAATATGCAGGTATCTGCTGTCAACACAGGAGCACACCAGGGGAGGATAAGAAGGAACCAGCCGTGGCAGTCACTGCTGCTAGCTACTCCTTCCACCCCAGCTCATTTCTTAGCACTAGAACTCCCAAGCCCACACATAAACAACGACAAGATCACCAATCTAGACCAGCACCATCAACCAACTCTGGTTGCTCCTTGGAGCCATCCAGGAGCTATGATGAGAGGAATTCACAGGAAAGGCAACACATTAGGAGGAACTGGTTAGCAGCTCACTACAGAGCACAAGCAAGGTTATCAAGATCCACATCAGGAGGAGCAGGCAACAACTACATCACAAGGACAAAGAAGGCTAACTGATCAAGTCCTAGTACCAGCATAAAAACCTCAAGTTCTGCATCAGGTTATTACCCAACCCCAAGATCATCATATAGTATCTGTTTATATTTGCATATGCAATTCCAAAGTAAAACAGGAGATTGGTGAAAGTATTTCTCTCACATCCACATAGAAATGCTATGTTGAGTCATCATAGAGAATCTGGTAGCCACATTTTAGTATCTGTTCTTATAGAGAATTTGGCCTCAGTCGTAGCATCCTTGGCAGCCAATTAGAGTTCTCCAGAAAGTAAATCCCAATAGACAATTACCAAAAAATAGCTATCACTGTGTACACTCCAGAGGGAGGCATCACAGTGGCATCTATGTTAGCAACAACCATAGAGACTGGATGAACTAAAGATCATCAAACCATAGGCAAGGGACCATATATTGTTTAGCTGAGGTATAAGATTGATTCAAACAAAGATCATGTAGATGATCTTTGGTACTGTGCATCCTCAAAGGAGGTACCATAGCAGCAAGATCATCTATAAATACCACACATAAACAACAGCTCAGAGAATAAGTCTCACAATATACTAAATAAATCATCTTTCTAGAGTAAACCACTAGAAATCATTCCAAGTCAAACTCACTGCCATGTGTCCAGTACACATTTGTCAAACTGTTCCATCTGCAACAACAATACCACATCCTGGTAATTATTAACTCGACAACATCCCAACCAATGTCAATCCACAAACAAGGATCAAGAAACAATTAAACCATATACATGTTTCTATTCATTTATTCATTTGTACATAAAGAAAACAATATGAATTATTTAAATTAAAAGAATGAAAAAGAGCACAACTATTCTTTCTAAGAATGCCTGACTAATAAACAAGAACAAGGTAAAAATAAGATCTTTACTACAGTTTATTTCATTATCCATCAAGAAATCATTTATAGGGATTGATTATATGTTCAGCTTGCTAAGATGAATTGTACTCACAGTTGTGCCTCACATACACATTTTATTACATCAGGCAAAGCATCAAGAACATCCAATAATTCGAACAGGAAATAAATCATATCAACTAATAGGTGTAGGAGCTATTTATATTATCATGCATAATTATGTACCAGACAGTCAAAATCAATCCCATCATATTCTACATCTCACATACACATGGCAATGCTTGTTATCTATACTATACAACACACCTACATATCAATTGAGATATAACATGTGGATGCATAAAGCCCAAGTTGATTAGATACCAGATTTTGTACATGAGCTCCGGGAATTCTCATGTGTACATGCTAATTATCAAGAACAAAATCACCTAATCCTTTCCTTGATCATACCAGAACTAAAGCATAATACCAGAAACCTATTTAGTTATTTAATCATCTGCCTATGACTATTAGAATGGTAGAACAAGACTTATCCATCCACACCTAACTACACAGCTAGTAGACCAACTAGATCAAACAATTGGTGCATACGCTCATAACCTGAATCAACACGAAATCGTCACTACAAGTCCACAAAGAGATTTATCAAACCTACACCTAAATCCATAGGGATCCCAAATCCACATCAGAGGAGTCCATCGGCTCAAAGGCCGGTCACACAGGGATTACCTGAACTAGATTGGAGGAAGAGGTGGCAGGAGCACAGCAGGTTCGACGCCGGGGTTGCGCAGCTACAGCTCCGTCCCGCCGGTGCCAGAATCGAGACAGCCAATTCCCAGCACACCAGCAGTACAACAGCATTCCGGGCGAAGGGGCACCGGCGCATCTGACCCAGGCGAGGCAGAGAGTTAGGGTTCTCCTTGGGGTGCGCGAAGAGGATGCAGGCGCAGGCTATGGAGGCGAGGAAAATAGGGAGGAGGTCGAGGCAGAGCTGGAACGGCGAGTGGCGGCGCTGGACTTAGCCGGCGACTGGTCGGAGTGGAGGCAGGCGGCGGCGTACGCGCCAGGAGGGGAACAAGGAGAAGGGGTCTGTGTGCGTGGATGGTATGGAGAGGGGTGGGTCTATGTGTAGTGCTAGGCCTGGTCTAGCTGGGCCAGGCCAGCCCATGTACGCAAACAAACGGCCCAAGTTGATTAGGATAAGAAATAAAATAAAAATAAAACAAATGAATTACCAAAATAACCTCTAAACATTTTTAGCTATAAACAATTATAGAAAAATCATAAAAATACATTTAATATGTTAAAATTATCATAAAAATAAGATCTATCTAATAAAAATATAACTTTATTTATTTAAAATAAATATAAAGCACATAAATATTAACATCATTAAATCCTGAGTAAAATTTCATAAAATAAAAAAACTCCTAAAAATAAATAAAAATCATTTTTGTGTATAAAAATAACTCTACTATTTTATAAAAATACTAACTTAGAGTTTTCCAAATAAAATATAAAGCAAATATTTAAAGATACTTAATTCTTAGAATTTTATAAAAATAAAGGTAATACTTAAAAACAAATAAAATAAAATTCATTTTTAAGATCTTGAATAAATATATTTTACTAGAAAAATACTATATATATTATTCAAAAACATTTAAATAACCTTAGATAATAAAACTCATTTACTTATTTTACTAAAATAAAATAACCACTTTGTTAATTCTCCAAAATTATTTACTAAGAAAGAAATAATCACATTTCTTAGTAAAAACACTAAATCCTTTAAATTTAATTATTAAGTCTAATTCCATAATCATAATTCATAATAAAACTTTAGTATAACTATTAACTTTTAAATACTCTTATTAACTTTAAATTCAAATAAAAATCCTTTTAAATAAATATTATATATAACTCATGTATAAGATGGTGAATAATCTTCATCTTTTAACCACTCTTAAAATGACTCTAAACTCTAATAAATTCATAAGATCATCTAATTATGCTCCCATTAATAAGCTGCATGTTATTAAATTCATCTTTCACTTACATTAAAAGGGATCATCCTTAATCATATTTGTCAAAACCCTAAAACTAGCTGATATTCTAAAACTCACTATATCTTAAAATTCACTTCTATTTTTATTATTAACTTTGGTCTAAACAATCATAGACATCTCACTTGAAGTTTATTCATGTTTTCAAAGTTAACTTTGGTCACTTGTATCATCAATTGAAACATGATAACTCAACATCATTCGTAACCCTCACAAACCCTAATGTAAAACCTAAATAACCCTCAAGACTGATTAACCTTAACTAAACACTAGTTTCTTCAAATGTTATTCTTTTTGCCACTTCACACAAACAAGTCTATAATAGTTCCTTAAGCTCTTAACAACTCAACCCAAGGACTTTTTTATCCTAGTCACCACATAATAACTAATCATAATCACATTAATTTATCCTTACTTATATATTTTGGATTGTTAACACTTAAGTTCCTTATCAATGCCATTACTTATGAAATAAACTTAAAAATAAACCCAATCTTAAAGAAGATACCTTAGATCAACTCATTTATAATGCTAAGGGTTTCACTTTGGGAATTATAAAATTGCATAGCATTATTTATGTATAATGGCATCTTACTTCTTTAAACATTAGTCCTGATGGGACCAATGGTGCTGATTTCAGATATTAGATCTTCTATTGTCTCGAAGACCGTGAGTGCATAATCTTGCAATCACAAAAGGCAAGTTCACACTTGCTCATGTCCTTTGATTATTTTCTGTAAAGTATTTTGCAGATCTAGTGTTGTCATCACCTGCATTTTAAAAAGTCAGAAAATACTATTTTTGATAATAATGTGAACTATTGGTTACTGATCCAGGGTGATCAGCTAATCTATTAAACCTGGTAGTTGGAATACCACTACTCAGGAGTATATCATCTAGGACTTAACAACCAATGTCGCCAGTGATTCTTGCGCCGTATATTACGCGTTAACCATGAGATGTGGAATGGGACAGAGAAGTCAGCTGGATCGGCTCCCTTTCGCATGCATTGGACACTGTTCTATGCATTTGTAAGTTGCAGATCGTGGGTATAGCCATTTTATACGGGGAAAAGTCTACTGTGGATATGGGCTTACAAAAGACAGATTTCTAGTGTTAATGGTTGTTGTGTGTGTATGCAACTAAGGTATAGCCGTTTTATATGGGGAAAAGTCTACCTTGAGTTTGGGCATACAACAATTGCGGTGTATGCGGGGTCGCGGAGAAGGACAGTGATTGGCTTGGATCTTAGTCTGGGCCTCATACCAAGGAAGTGTGAATGAGCCTATAACTCGGATGTGCAACAAAGCTAAGATCTCTTATGGGTAAAGCAACCACAAGCCTATAACTTGTTACTCCCTATTCCGAGATGGAGCTACAAACACGGTAGGAAAAGAACTCCATGAAAGTTCTGGTAAACCTGTGAAGGCTGAAGGGCATAGCTTTTCAGAATAAAAGCAACCTTTGAAGAAATGTTTTCGAAAACTTGCATTGCCTACGACCTATGATCTGTGGCTGTAGATAGTGCATCAAACACTTCTCTTTAGTGAACTTGCTGAGTACGCTCGTACTCAACGTATCTTCATAACCCTTGCTAGATCTTGGAGAAACCAATGGCGTTCCCAGGAAATAAGTTACTTAAAGAGTTGAAGATATCTGAGGGAGATCAACGGAATCGAATACCTTATCGGAAGCTATGAAAGACAAGCTGAAGTGTAGAATATAATTAAAACTCCTAGAATCTAAAACCTACTTCTGTAGAACAATACTATAGTAGTACTTTCAAGCCTTATACATATATTAATAGTAGTACTTCTAAAGTAACTCCAAGTGGATCTCTCTGGTTCTTTCTATATAATATTTCTCACTGTTCGAGGAAGTTCTCTGGATCTTTTGTAATATGTTATATGTAATCTAAAGTGTTGTCTTGGACCCACGATGTTTCTGTTGTACCACTCTGAGGGATATAATACGGATGGAACGGTGTTCCATTGGTGTTATGTCAACGACTATAGTGTACTACATCATACAGTGGTATGCTGGGTCACCGCATATAGGCACCTCTCCTATGAGTTTGGCCTCCCAACCATGACCATTTGTCATCTTGGAAACTGCACAGGTGGTCAATCATCAAGGGGTAGCCTCAGCTCAAACCTCGGCCGCAAGGGAACCCATACTAAGATATATAAACTTCCAGTCAAGCCCTACCCAAATTTGGGTATTATGGTTGTACGGTAAAATTGGAATGGTATCGCATCCGAACACAACCATCAGTTTTATGAAGGGCTAAGGCTCATGCCTCAATATTTTCATCATCAAAATCATCTGGTGTTCAAGAACACATGTCAAAACATTTCATTAGAATGACTCATCATTCTAAGGTCTTCATAACCATTTTCACCAAGTATTCCCATCTAAAGTGATCAAGTTTTATGTTTAGCACTAGCCACTAAAGTTGGGGGTAACCACTAATGAGGAGTGCTAATCAAGTGTGCCTTATCTAAATCTAATATCATGCCTCAGTATGACATCTAGTTATATCTAACTTAGGCCAAGTTTTATGCTCTTTATGCTACCTATAATATCTTTCCAAAAATTCACAAATCAGTAAGTAAACATAAACAAAGAGATTTAATAAAGAAATAAAAGAATAGAGCTTGCAAGTAAAACTGGGATTCGGTATGATTAGGGGGTATAACCAAATATGCCGAAGGAATCTAGTTTACATATTTATCATGCAAGTGTTAGCTTGCAAAGTTCTAGCTTGCCTTGAGCAGTGCAGTGGTTGAATTTCTCCTCTGCTTCTTCCTCGTAGTAGTCTCCTTCCTCCTCGTATCCTTGGTCGATACTAGTGTCTATAAATAAATAATAGGTACACAATCACCAAACAAAACTTAACTACTTCTATTAGCACACAAAGGTTCACACTAGATGATCTAGCATCATCACAATCTTCACATGAATTAAAGACTTTGTCTTATTTATTTAATTTTGGGAAAGTAATTTCCACTCATTGAAAAACTACTTAAGATTTAATATTCTCCAATTAAAATATGGGATCATGTTGACACATGTCATCACCACATATTTTAATACTTGGGAATGTGATTTAAAGTGGTGTCACAATTTAATAAGGTTTAACCTTATTATTTTAATTAATAAAAGTGACTAGAAATGCCTATGGGGCATTCTTTTATTACTTTTCCATTATTACTGCAAGTAAACCTAGATATTTTTATATATTCAGAAAGGTATTATCAAATGTGATTTTTGAGAGTTGGAATCAGCTCAAAAGCATCTATGGTTGAATTTTGAAAAATATTTGAATGCGGAAAAGTCTCTGCCTTGTTATTTTTACTATATATGATCTATAATTCCAAATGATTTGAATCCAACAGGCTTGGATTAAGAGTTTCCATATTTATCTAGAAAAATTAGTTTCATGCAATTTGGTTTAGTGAATATCTCTGAATTGAATTTTGAATCAACAGACAGAACTAGGGTTTGAAACTAATTGGAAAATCTATATTCAAACTAACTGGGTCGCGCTGGAATTCTAACTGGGCCGGCCCACTATGCACAGCATGCGCGCGGGCTGGTTAAGTGTTGTCCCCACTCGTCAGTAAGACAGAGTGTGGCGAAGGGGTACGGGGCGATTACGACCGTAGGATTAGACTAAGGATCAACGGCTCACGGCCGCCGTCCTTGTCGGAACAGAACACGACGGGGGATAACCCTAGCATGGGCCAGTGGGGGTCTGGGGCGGCTCACCGGGCTCAGGCGATGGTCGATGATGGGGGCGAATGATGAAGTCGACGGTTCTCCTGGTACTGGAGGCTCCTCCTGTGGTGGCCGCAATAAACGGCACCCTTCTCCTCCAGTAGCGCCAGGATCCGGTGAAATTCCGACGAGGGAGAGCTCGCCTTGCTCTGGGAATAAGGGGGAAGGATCCGTGAGAGGTGGGGAGTGAACTAGTGTGAACAAAACGAGCGGGGAAGGCCTCCTTTTATAGGCGAGCGAGAGAGGCCGAGCGGCATGGGCAGTGCTCGTCGGGGTCGGCGTTACAGCGAGATACGGGCATGGCTGAGACTAGGGGACGGTGCACGGTCTCCTAGCGGTGCTCAACGGCTTGATGGCGCGGCAAGGGGCGGTGCGGTTTGGTTGGAACACGTTGGTGCTCTAAGCGGCACCGACGACGTTTTTGACGATGCACAGGCGCTCCTGGTCGCGCGGCGGCGAATGGGCATGTTTGGTGGTCTCCTGGGACGGTGGTGATCGTGTGGACGGGCGGCGAAGGCGAGGCGCGGTCTATGCGAGGCGGTCGGCTTTGGCGAGCTGGCGCGCTCTGGACATGGCAGGGACGAACTGGGCGCGGTGTGTTCTCGGTTGTCCACGGCTTGTCAATGCTCGAGGGCTGGACAGAGGGTGGCGGTGGACGGTGGCGTGCCTCCTGGACATGGTGGCTAGGCGCAGCGATGACTCGTTTTAGCTTGCCATGGTCGGCTGGCAAGGGGTGGCTCGGGCATGCACGACATGGTGCAATGGTAGGGGTCTAGGCTGGTTTAATACAATGGGTGTCACTGGGGAAGACAAGGGTGATCAATGGAAGACAATGTTTGGAAAGATTACTGCTCAAAACAATGAAGTTTGGCAGAATTTGGTTTGTGTCTCGAGGTGTTTGATAAAATGACCGAAAGAAATTTATATTTGAATTTTGGGATGAAACTTGGTGGGTGCAATGGTCACATACTAGGTAGCCTTCTGGTTGTTTGGATTTGTCAAGGTGAACTGGTTTGGTTGGGTTTTGAGAAATGGCGATCTTACCATATGAACTAGATTTAATTTTTAAATGTCATTTGAATAGGGTTGTCAAATGTTTCTGTGGGTTTGCAAGGTGGGCTTGGCTTCACTTTTACTTGTTCTAGAAAGGGGTGATAAGAATTGGATTTATTTCTGTTAGAAATCTTGGACTAGCAACACTCAAAGTGGTCTAGTGAACAAGATTGGCAAAAATAACCATTTGCTCATTTGGTTTGTTTTTTAATTTCTATTGATTTGATTCTGCTTGGAAATGATTTAGATGATGTTGTTTTCATCTTTAAACCAATCCTTGCCATTCATAACAATCACACAAGTCCATACAAGCATTCATGAATTCATCACACACACACATGCATTCATATGAATTTTAATTAACAAAAGTTTTTGTTAACCCTAAATTAGGGTGATTAGAACTTGATAACCTTGATTAATATTTTTGGGATGTTATAGGAGCCCTCTCTATGCCAACCTCCTCCTCTTTCTAAGTGGTAGAGGCTCCTTGAGCTCGACCGAAGCGGTGCTCTCCCCTCTGTGTGCTGGTCGCCGTCAGTGTCCCCGCGCTAGGGAGAAAGCCTTCTCCTCGCGCTCGACAACGGCGACCTAGTGCACCCATCACTATGCCACGCCTCCTCTCGCTCTTGGCGATGGCGGTCTGGCTGAGCCCTCCCGCCCTCGCGCCTCCCCGTCTTCGTCGGTGACGGGTAGCTGCTTTCCATGTGGAATCGAGAGATAAAGGGCGTCAACGAGTGGACACGGGAAGCCCACGAAGGGACAAGGCGAGAAGAGATAAGGATAAGATCATAGCCAGCTCAATGCCCTTTCACGGATCCTGACGCATGTCCGCACACGGAGCGAACCGTGTGGCGTCTCCTCCTATCTTTTCCCTTTCTACCGCCAGAGATCTCTATATACCAGTTCATTACCGTCGCTCTATCACGGGAGCCGCACAAATCTTGTTCTTGTAAAGTTTGTTGTAATAGACAGACAAAAAATCGTTATGCTAAGAACCAAAGAACTGTGGCAAAGATGAAAATTGTAAAATATAGCCGCCACCTCATCACTCTGAAAAAGACATTAAAAACAACCTAAAAAAAACTAGAATCCTCTCGCCTATGAAAAAGCCATTGTCTGCCACGTCTCTAAAGTCCCAAGGTTAATAATGACAAAACGGACCATAAAATCAGTGACGGACACGGCTGAAAAAATATAGAATAAACACATGTAGAAAAGAAAGCCAACTAAATAAAAAATTAAAAATAATAGTAAAAAAATGTAAATTCAGGATGGACGTGGTCCACCCCACTTACCCTGGGTACGCCACTGAGTGACATCATAAGAAAGAGAGACCAAACCTTAGACGGGTTTGGGCTGCCGGCTTCCGACCGCCGGAGATCTCTATACCAGTTCATTATGTTTTGAACAATTTCATAGAGACTTCACCTGGTCGAGATTTTAGTTGTTCTATAGCTTTTTTTTTTATCTTGATGACATGTCGCGTGTTACAAGTTCCCGATGATGATTACTTGCCCTGCCCACATGGATCGATAACGACATGTGTGTAGTTCATCCCCCATGCATGGAACAACAACAAAATGTCGTCCAAGATTTGATTTTGTTTGAATCGACGGCAACGTTGTAGCTACCTATGCGTACCTTTAATTAACCCAGGACACGTTTTGCTCGAGCGCATAGACAAACGTGTTGCGCCTGTTAGGCCACGTACGTACCTGCGTGTGTATGTCCACGTGCATATATATATCAGTGGTGGTGTGTGTGTGTGTACATATGGTTGGTTCGTGGCCGTGGAGCAAAGCGAGCGAAAGTGACTGACACGAAAAGGAAGCCAAGAACCCGACTACCTGGAAGTACTACGACGTACGCGGCGCCAGATCGATCGGAAGCCTGCTCAATGGACATCGGCGCCGCACCGGCTTATTATATAAAGGAACCTCCGCCGGACTTCCACCACCAGCACCGCCGCACAAGAGCAACAAGCAAGCAATCACCTCACCTCCTGCCGTGCCTAGCTAGCTCTCTCCGATCAATCTGTGGGACCGATAAGAAGAAGTAGGCACTGTCCGTCGCATCGCATGTCCATGGCTTCCATGTCCCGCGCCGTCTGCAGCTCCTTCGCCGCCGCGGACGAGTTGGCGCCCACGGACACCCTCCGCGTCCTGCGCCTGCACCGCCTCCGCCTCCGCCGGGCCGCCGTGGGCTGCCTCGACCCCATCGCCGAGGAGGATGACTCCGATGTCGACGACGACACTGCCGCCAGCTCGCCCAGCACGTACACGAGCAGCAACAGCTCCAGCGACTCCGTCGACCGTCGATAGGCCGGTCTCAGAGCTGGATCAGTTAGAGACTACTAATGAACACAGAGAGAGAGAGAGAGAGAGAGTCTTGTTTGTAGCTGCAATTACAGTGATTAGTACTACTACTAGCTGCAAGCCTGTGAAATACAGTAGAGACACTAGTCAGGAACGCTGTAACTAGATCATCAATGAATGAGTTAGCCCGCTGCGAACTACCTCGATCAAGATTTAGCTGTGTGATTGTGTAATCGAAATGTGTACGCACTAATCTGTATGGAAGATCTCGTCCTTGCTGGCACAGACAGTGTTCATGCTCTGCTCCAAACCTGTGAAACTCTACTCTGCTTTGCTCCCGGTGCAGTGTGCTCTGCTTGTTAGGTTGACCTCTTATGTGAACCCAACTATTCGACGGACCCTCGATCCGCGTTCTGATCGGGGGCACCCAACCAAGTCAAGGTTGGTGGGCCCCTTGACAACGCTATATAAAGATGGTGGGGCCGGGGCACGGAACACGAGGTTCGACGCTACCGCCGCTCTCCCAACCTACAACCTTACCGATCTAGGGTTAGCGCTAGCTACGGGAAGTATCGCCGCCGTACTGTCTAGCTGATTTAGCCACGTTCTCGCCATCGACCAAGATGGCCAACAGGTCCTCGAGTTCCATCACCGAAGAAGGTAAACTTCCCCATCTCTCTGTCTCTAGCAACACTCGAATCCCTAGTGAGCCTTCCACCGAATCGATCTAGACCTTGTCGATCCTATCAATGGTATCAGAGCTTGGTGCTCTGTAGATCGTTTCCGTGTAGAAAGGCAAAAGTAAAGAAAAGACAGCAAATCCTAATCCCACAGTGCGCCGCCGCGAGGCCGCGCCGTTCCACTTGATCTAGATGGGTATCCACAAGGAAACAACTAGAAGAAGAACCAACCCCCTCGGAGGCAAAGAAAGGTAGATCGAAAGCCCCAAGAAAATCCCCAAATTTCATTCCCTAAAGCCCCTGTTTTTCCCCAAATCCGACTCAAAAAACCGAACAGAAAAAGAAATCAAAGAGAAAGGGGTCACCGGCCGTGCGACGGCATAGGGCTCCGCCGCTGAGCAGCTTGACGGGGACGCGCTCACCCACGGGGACACGCGACGCCGACAAGGGGGCCAGGGGTGCCACTTTCCTCTCGAGCTCGCACGCATGCGGGTTTTTCGGGTTGGAGAGATGGACAGCAAAGGGAAGAAGGGGACAGCGGTTCACTGCCTGAGGGGGAGTGGCTCGTCGCCGGCTCGGCGCCGGACGGCGCGGCCTCCTCACCACCTCGCCAGAGCGGGGCGTCGCGCCGCCGCCGCTGCTGAGAGCGAGCAGAGAGCGCCGCTGCGGTCGCGCGAGCGACACATACAGAGAAAAGAGGCAGAGGGGAGGAGGCTCGTCGCGCGCAAGGGCGGCGCAGCACCTCGCCATAGCCACGTGAGCGCGTGCTCCTGGCCACACGGACTGAGCCGCCGCTAGCGAGCGCGAGCCAGAGGGTCGGGGGAGAAAGTGGATTAGGGTTTACAGGGGCGCTGGGGTCGTCCGGTTTTGATCTGGAGAGAATGGCGCCCGACCGTCGGATGAGCACCACGGGATCCAACGGCTATAGTGGGGCGGCGCGCCGGTGTGCCCTAGATTGGGCCGTTGGACCGTTTTTGGCCAGGCGCGGCGCTGGGCTGGGCCGCTACCAGGCCGCGGGAAGCGCGCCGTTAGCTACCGTGTGTGGTTGTTGTTGCTTCTGCTTCGCGCGCGCGACGAATACAGAGCCGCAGCGTGCAGTGGCAGTCTGGCCATGGACCGTGGCCCAAGGAGCGGCTGCATGCATAGTTATGTATTATGTCATTTACAGAAGCTATTTTTACTGTTTTGTTATCTATTTTAACAGTTATTTTGGCAATGTTTTTTAATACAAAATTGTTCAACGAAATTTTGTATAAAAAATAATAAAATAACAGTAAAGTTTCTGTAAAGATGTAAAGTTGATGAATTTTTAATTCATTCCTTCCGTTGCATATAGTCAAAAGGGCTCTTTTAAAATTTAATAAATACAAAGAAAACATTAAATTTTTTGAGAGCATGTTAAAGTTAAATTCTGGTCATATTCATGTTATTTTTCTAACCAACGTTGTAAATAGCATGGTTGTGATTAGTGTGTTGTTATCAAAGTAAGTAAAAGTCGTGTGCTTTTGATTTTATTTTCTGCCGAACGGTGATGTAGAATTATTTGCATAAACTTTTGCATGTCTTAATTTTGACGAATGTTGGATTAAATCATGCAATTGTTACCGTTCTAACTTCTTTGTGGTTTTCAGGAGGTTATTACTTGATGAGTTATATCAAGGATGTCCCTACACTTAGAGACGACAACTACTCTGAATGAAGAAAGAAGGTGGATCTGGCCTTCATTTGCGCTGAGGTGGATTGGGTTCTTGAGACCAAGCCTCCTCCAAAGCCAACAGAGCATGTCCGAGAGGCCGTTGATGATAATGCAGCATGGGAGAAAAAGCAAAGGGACCATGCTCCGTTGGGGATGTTCTATAATTAGAAACATAGAGTGGCAGAATGCCAATAAGAAATGCATGGCATTCATAAAGAACACTGAAGGTACAAAGGAAGTCGCCTAGAGAGGGGGTGAATAGGCTTTTAAAAATATTACGGTTTAGCCTCAAGTAAATGCGGAATAAAACTAACGTTTAATTTATTAAGCACAAAACCTAACCACTAGGTTAACCTAAGGCACCAATAACCTATGCTAAGCAATACAAGCAATAGGTGATAGCAAGATATAAATACTTCAAGCACGGAGGCTATCACAAAGTAAAGTGCACAAGTAAAAGGGCTCGGTTGAGAGATAACCTATGGACGCGGAGACGAAGATGTATTTACCGAAGTTCACTTCCAAAGAAGCTATGTCTCTGTTGAAGAGGTGTGATGGCACAATGCTCTCCGAACGCCACAAATGGCTCACCTCAAGGTGTGGTGGCTTGATGCTCACCCAACGTCACACAAGGCCTCACCCCAGATACGGAAGCACGCAACTCATCGACGCCACAAAAGGCTCACCCTATTCTCCCGAGTGTACACAACAAAAGGCGGGCACTCGCTCCACTATGGGACGCTTGAGGGCGCTCACCGAACCCGTACAAGATTGGGGTTAACTCCACAACTCAATTGGAGGCTCCCAACAACAAAGCCATAAAAGGCTACAATGCCACAAAAGGACAATAAAGCCACAAAAGGCTATAAGACCACAAAAGGTCAACAATTCAACCACACAACCGTCTAGGGTTCCAAGAACCCAAGATAAACAAGCCCTCAAGATTGAACTTGCCGAATCTTTAAGGAGAACTCAAACCTATGGAACAAATGCAAGGGCAAGTCCTTCTCTCCCAAATTCCAACAAAGCTACAAAAGCTATTGGGGGAATAAGGGAGGAAGAACACAAGAGGAGGACACAAAACTCTCCAAGATCTAGATCCCAATGATTTCTTCACAAAGAAGGGATTTGGTTTGGTGGGATTGTAGATCTAGATCTCCTCTCACTTTTGCCTCAAAAAGATGCAAGAATCATGGGAGGGAGTAATAAAGCTCAAATAGGTCAACAATGGTGGGCAAAAACGAGATCAAAAGATGGGAAACCATTGGGGAAGAAGCCCCCCTTAATAGGACAAGGAAAAACTGACCGTTTGGGCCAGATTCGCGCACCACCGGAACTTCCGGTAAATAGAGACACAAGATACAGAAGAAAACAGATGTTCACCGGTACTTGGGTCGGAATTTCGGCCGGAACTTCCGCTCAAGCAAAAACGCTGGACATCATAACACGAAAACTTCAATAACTTTTGATTCCGGACTTCGTTTTTCATGATCTTGGGCTCATTTTGAAGACAACGACAAGATCCACAATATTATGCAAAGAAACATCATATTCCAAAATGGAAGGATAAAACCAAATTGAGAAAGGTATGACCTCTCTAGAAGCGATGAACCGGTAAAACCTCCAAAACCCAAAACACAAGAAGTTGAGCTTGGAAACTCCGATTGGGATGAAACCAATTTTGTTGGAAAGATAACACCAAGTACAATCCAACAAAAACTGAAATATTGGATACCACCAATGAAGAAAATATCATGAATATATATATCTGAGATATCTCCCAAGGTGTGGATCCCGAAACTCGCAAGATCAAAAACCGCAATAAGATATGCAAGTGAAATCCTTATTTGATGAACTAGAGCTTGTTATGATGATGACCACAAGCTCTAGATCCTCTCATGGACAAGAATCAAATAACAACCAAGAAATATGATGCTATGCATGCAAAGGTTTGAGATCTCTCCGAACAATGCGATCGAGACACCCGCTTGAGAGCCCCTCTTGATAGAACGGCTATCTATCCCAAACCCGGTCTCCCAACTAACAACACGAGACCAGAAAAAGAGAAGCCCTATCAAGATCATACCTTTGCCTTGAGCATTCCACTTGAACTTGATGTAGACCTTCTTGTTCTTCTCAAGTGGGAACAACTTTATTGTTTGCTCTTGCTCGATGAAGTCATGCAAATTGCTCCCCAATAATCCATGGGGAAACCTCTTCTTTGAGCTTGTCTTCATCACTCCATGATCACGAGGATGACAGGCTTCAAGCATGAGATCTTCTAGAGATGGCACATCTTGAGCTTGCCCTTCTTCATCCCTTCTTGAGGTTGATCCATCTTGATGCAATTATTTGCACTTGTCTTGATCAACCTTCAAGCTCCTTCTTTCTTCACGATTCCAATGGCACAAAGCCCTTGGACATTTCTTCATCTTTCAACCTTGATACCAACACATGCCCCAAGCGATGCCAATGGACAAACCTACAAGTGAAACTCAATTTACATATTAGTCCATAGAGATTGTCATTAATTACCAAAACTACACATGGGGGCATACATGCCCTTTCAATCTCCCCCATTTTGGTAATTAATGACAATCCCTTAGCGAGGGTTTAAATATAACAAATAACGACCAAAGCAGTTGCCCCAATATCAAATACTACACAATTATGTGATGTTGGTACAACAACAATATATAGAGCAAACTCCCCCCCACAATCTATGCATGTGTGATGAACTTGAATTCCATTGCATAGATTGCCAACCGTTACCGTTGGTTGAGTTGGCTCTATATATTCAACATGCAAATCAATCATAAAGATGCAAGATCATGAGAGGCAAATGCTCAAGAACACACTCAATGCAAAGACAAACTTCCCTTAAACCCTCCAAAACTTCTCCCCATTGGCATCGATTGCCAAAATGGGTGAAAAGTTCTAGACGACCAATAAGATAGATACTCAAGAAAGCACATGAAAAACAAAAGGAAGTCATAGAATATACCAATAAGATGTTTTGCTAGAAAGCATGCCCAAAGGCTCAAATATATCTTATTGTACATCAATGAGCTTCAAACACCAACATACTCCATACAATATAACTATTACCAAGGTAATAAGGGGATAGAAGGAATATATGGAGAAAGGCAACAAGTATCACAAAATAGAAATCAACTTTGTAAAAATACTCACTATTGCACATGAGAGATATTGAGGAAACGATATGCAACAAAATTGCTAGATTGACATATTTGGGATTGGTGAATCATGAGAATGATTTAGTATAGTCCCCATTATATGCACTCATCTCAACAAACACGCATTTGCAATAGAGAGAACTCTTCAAAGAAAAATCAAGAAACCCAACATATGCAAGTACACAAATTCATGCCAACAAGCAACCTACAAAAGGTTGGGAACAAGATATGTATAGATGAGAGAGAGATACTTGTTACCGAGATATAATTGGTAGGATGAAGAAGTTATGAATACTTTGATCATCCTAGCTTGCATCCAATTGACATGTATACACCACTTCTTCCTTGTTCAAGATACAAGCACCCAATATATATTCCCAATGTACCTAAAACACAATTAAGTACACTATGGTCCCCAAACAAATTGGGTCCAAAGTAGTTAGTCTAACTACAATACATAGGAGAGCCTCCACACAAATATGTGCATATTGATATGAAATTGAATTTCATGCACATCTTAGCCCATAAGGATTTGGTGGAGTTTCCCCTATATATTGGATCAAAGAAAGCAAGAATGCCATAATATATACATATAGTAAATATGCATGCATAAGACTTTCAAGAACCAAAGGAGATATAATTTGAACAAAAGCACCAAGAAACCAACAAGGCAACACAAATGTGTGACTTGACACAAGGTGTCCAAATTGTATCAAAGAACCAAATAAACACATGAAGGATCACAATATCAACAAATGAATTAGGAAAAAGCCAAAGATCAAACAAAATAGACAAAAATATCAATGCTCAAGGGTTTATCTCATACTAAAGGATAAAAAAAGTGACAAAGAATGAGATAAAACCAACTCCTAAAGAGAGCAAGGTTCCAACAACCAAAACAAACTCTTCACACTTTTCATAATGGCACACAAAGTACCAACACAAAAGGATCGAGCTTCCAAGCACAAAAAAATGGATCAAATCAAGAAGGAAAAAAATGTTCTAGATAGTATAGGAGAGCTCCCCCATAAGTAGAGCATTATATAGAATTTTTCCTTTGAATGCAAAATGCTCACAAATGAGATCATTACTACTACCTCCACTAAATAAAACACAAGGGGATACCAAAAAAAGAAGATCCACAAGAGGCAAGGAAAGCTTGGGAGCACAAAGAAAAACATTTTCTTGTCCAAAGAAAAGGCAAATAAAAAAGTCCAAAACAAATATGATCAATGAATTCTACCATATAACAAGTACTAGTTGTCCAAGGACAAGAAGTAACAGGGATAATTTTCCTGAGGTAGTTTGCAAGGATATCCAAGATCATATTCACACAAAGAAGAATATAACAAGATATAAGAATTAAGCTTGATGCTACGAAAGAGATTCTTGATAGCTTCAAATAGTCACACAATCATAGTGATTAGAGTAACTTGAAGCTAATGGTTCCCATGAGGATATGTAGATCCAAATATTAGGAAACACATATCAAGAATCACTCTCACAAACAAGATCCAAAAGATGAGCAATAAAAACATTTAAGCAAATTGAAACTTGTATGAGAAATTGTGCCACATAGGGGCTAGATAATTTCCAATATCAATTCTAAGTGGCACTACCTCAAATGTCCACATTTTATAGGTTTGTAATATGCACAAAGCATATGAATCCCCCATAATGTGATAAACTAAGAAATCTCAACAAGAGGAAAAAAGGATCAAAGTAGAGGTATTAATGGACATTATGGAAATGAGTTTATCATGAGAAAGACATACCACATAGAGACTAGATAACCGAACAATATAACTACTAAGTGGTTTCCTCATGTACCCACATTTTAGGATTGTGGAATGCCCAAGCATGACACTCCCCCAAAATGGAATAGTCCATTAATCCCCCATAAGATCCAACTAGGATACCAACTAGAATCAATAAAGGCTCCAAACCAAGAAACATAAATACATGGTGTGCCAACCAACATACACAAATATACTTCATAGATAAATATAAGTAAGTGGGAAGCACAACATGTACAAACACATGCAAGGAACAAAACCAACACATGCACAAGACAACAGGTAATTATTAAGTAAAGGAGTTAAGAACAAGTTACCGGAAGGAGGAACATTGGATAGGTAATAGAAGCATGATAACCAATGACTTGACTTTGATAACAAGAAAATGATGAAGATCCCTTAATTCTTCATAAGGTAGCAAAGTCACCAATGCCCTCCAATAAACACCTATTGATCAAGTTTTAGCTTATTGGTCCCCAACCAAGTTGGGTCCTAAGAAGTTAGTTACAATAGGATTGGCCACCCAAATGGTTCTTTTCTTGACACCACTTTGGGCACCAACAAATTTGGCAAACACATTGCCACCCTCATCCTTACGAAGTGAATGAGCATCATCAATCAAGATAGGATGGGATGAGGAGATACCCATGGTGCATGAGGAAGAAAGGTGCCCCTTCTCACTACAAATGTAGCAAGTTCTTCTCTTGCCATCTTTCTTCTTGGGAGGACCTGCACCATGAGGAAGAGCTAGATGCTTCTTGGGAAGTGGCCCATCTTGAGCTTGTGGAGGAGCTTGAGGCCTCTTCCCTCGTTGATTCTCACTAAGAGGCTTCTTCTTCAATGGGCAATCCCTCACATGATGCCCTTATTCCTTGCACTTGAAGCACACAATGTTGGTCGGATTCTTCACTTGTCCTTGGCCCTTCTTCTTGTTGCCCTTGTGCTTCAACACATTAGTGGGCTTGTTCTTGATGTTGGAGTTGAATCCAAGACCACTCTTGTCACTTGGGGGGTCGTCGCACACTCAACATGTTCTTGAGTCTGGTCTTCCCTTCATGACACCTTTTCAAGTCATTCTTCAAAGAAGTGACTTGAGCCTTGAGCTCTTTGATTTCCTCTACATGGTTAGTATCAACAACAATACTAGAGGAAGTAGATGCTTTATTGTTAGAGCAACAAGGCAAGGAATTCAATTCATCACAAGATATAGCATGGTTGTGAGAGGATGAATTACAAGGACTAGCACATCGCAATATAATATTTGGAGTAGATATAGTTCTAATGTGCACATGAGGCCCACTAGATGTTACCTTTGACACAATGGCCTCATGAGCTAACCTTAGCCTACCATGGGAGACTAGAAGATGCTCATGCGAGATTGAGAGCTTGGCATGACTTTCTTCTAATTTCCCATAGTTGCTAGTTATCAAAGCAAGTTGAGACTTTAGCTCAACATTCTCCTTCAAGATAGATGCTTCACAAGAAATAGAGTTAGTAGCACAAGCATCATCATTTAATGCAAGAGGTGAGGGCAACTTGGAAAGCTCTTTAGAATAAGAAGCTTTAAGTTGCTCATGTGACTCGGTGAGTTTGATGAGCTCCCCCTTGATGACCCTAGAGCCATTGTTGAGGTTCTCAAAATCCTCAAGGAGTTTAGCATAAGCAACTTCAAGTTCATCATTTTTAATTTTGAAGAGCACTTGCCACCTCAAACTCTCTACCATGAGATTTCTTTACTCTAGATAGTTCTAGAGCAAAGGTCTCCTCAAGAGATTCCTTAGTGGTTTGTTCCTATTCAAGAGCTTCATTTAGATTTGCAATTTAATTAGCATACTCATGCTCAAGACTACTTATTTTATCTATTGTGTCCTCATGCTCATATATTATTTGCTTACTTTCAATAGCACAAGTCAAGATTTCAATGAAAGTAGATCAAACATTTTTATTAGGATGAAGATCACGAAGGACTAGCCCCCCTTCTCCTTTAAATAAGCAACATCATCATCTACTTCTACATTATCAACACTCACATCATCATGAGGTACATTGGCATCCAAAGGAGAGGTTACCTTTGAACCCTTAGCCATGAGGCACAAGTGAACATTGGGAGAAGGTGATGATGGGGGAACACATGAAGCTCCAATCGCAACCTTGCCTTGGCCCACACATTCTTCAATTTCCTCTACATGGTTAGAAACACAAGTAATAGAGGAAATAGAAACACATTTATCATGGCAACAAGGCAAAGCAAGCATATCATCATGATACATATTCAAGGCATTTCTACATGATATGCAAGGGCAAGAACCACTAGTATGTAAATCACATATGGTCCTACAAGTGTTCATGCCTAAAGATATAACATTTCAATAAGATAGAGACAAAGGATCATGAATGGAAATCTCACTATCTACATTGCAAGTTCTATCATCACTCACCATATCATTACCTTGAGACAACTCATATGTTGGTGAAGTGGAAGAAGATGAGAACTCGTCACGGTCGGAGGTGGAGGGAACACAATCATCCTCATTAGTCTTGGACACATCATATTTTGCTTGAAGCTTGGTCCAAATATCATGAGCATTCCGGAAAGGCATGATTGAAGAAAGAACTACAAATCTCACAATATTAATAAGAACATTAGATGCTTGAGCTTTGAGATAAGAGTTTGTATCCTCCTCCAAAGATAGATTTTGAGGATCCTTAGGAGGAGACAAGCCCATATCTAGAATCCGCTCAATATTTGGGTCAATGACCCAGAAATGACTAAGCATGCGAATACGCGAAACATCATAATTTGTGCCATAGAATGTAAATGTGTGAGAGTGCACTAAACCCCTAGGAGACATCTTTACTCTCGAGGCGGTGAAGCCTAAAAGCGAGAGACCTCGCTTTGATACCAATTGAAAGTACAAAGGAAGTCGCCTAGAGGGGGTGAATAGTCTTTTAAAAATATTATGGTTTAGGCTCAAGTAAATGCGGAATAAAACTAACGTTTAATTTATTGAGCACAAAACCTAACCACTAGGTTCACCTAAGGCACCAACAACCTATGCTAAGCAATACAAGAAACAAGGTGATAGCAAGATATAAATACTTCAAGCACGAAGGCTATCACAAAGTAAAGTGCATAAGTAAAAGGGCTCGATTGAGAGATAACCGATGGACGCGGATACACAGATTTGTTTCCCGAAGTTCACTTCCAAAGAATCTACGTCTCCATTGGATAGGTGCGATGGCGCAATGCTCTCCAAATTCCACAAATGGCTCACCTCGAGGTGTGGTGGCTCGATGCTCACCCAACACCACACAAGGACTCACCCCGGATGCGGAAGCACGCAACTCACCGATGGCACAAAAGGCTCACCATATTCTCCCGAGTGCGCACCACAAAAGGCGGGCACTCGCTCCACTATGGGACGCTTGAGTGCGGTCACCGAACCCATACAAGATTGGGTCTAACTCCACAACTCAATTGGAGGCTCCCAACAACAAATCCACAAAAGGCTACAATGCCACAAAAGTCCAATAAAGCCACAAAAGTCTACAAGACCAAAAAAGGTCAACAAGACCACAAAAGGTCAACAATCCAACCACACAACCATCTAGGGTTGCAAGAACCCAAGAGAAACAAGCCCTCAAGGTTGAACTCGTCGAATCTTCGAGGAGAACTCAAACCTATGCAAAAAATTCAAGGCCAAGTCCTTCTCTCCCAAATTCCAACAAAGCTACAAAAGCTATTAGGGAAATAAGGGAGGAAGAACACAAGAGGAGAACACAAAACTCTCCAAGATCTAGATACCAATGATTTCTTCACAAAGAAGGGATTTGGTTTGGTGGGATTGTAGATTTAGATCTCCTCTCACATTTCCCTCAAAAATATGCAAGAATCATGGGAGGGATAGGGAGTAAGAAAGATCAAATAGGTCAACAATGGTAGGCAAAAACGAGTTCAAAAGATGAGGAACCATTGGGGGAAAGCCCCCATTAAATAGGACAAGGAAAAACTGACCGTTTGGGCCAGATTCGCGCACCACCTGAACTTCCGGTAAATAGAGACACAAGATACAGAAGAACACAGATGTTCACCGATACTTGGGTCAGAATTTCGGCCAGAACTTCCGCACAAGAAAAAACGCTGGACAACATAGCACGAAAACTTCAATAACTTTTGATTCCGGACTCCCTTTTTGATGATCATGGGATCGTTTTGAAGAGAACGACAATCTCCACAAGATTATGCAAAGAAACATCATATTCCAACATGGACGGATAAAACCAAATTGAGAAAGGTATGACCTCTCCAGAAGCGATGAACTGGTAAAACCTCCAAAACCCAAAACACAAGAAGTTGAGCTTGGAAACTCCGATTGGGATGAAACCAATTTTGTTGGAAATATAACACCAAGTAGAATCCAAAAAAAAGTGAAATATAGGATACCACGAAGTAAGAAAATAGCATTAATATATATATATGTGAGATATCTTCCAAGGTGTGGATTCGGAAACTCGCAAGGTCAAAAACCGCAATAAGATATGCAAGTGAAATCCTTATTTGATGAACTAGAGCTTGTTATGATGATGACCACAAGCTCTAGATCCTCTCATGGACAAGAACCAAATAACAACAAAGAAAGATGATGATATGCATGCAAAGGTTTGATCTCTCTCCGAACAATGCGATCGGGACACCCGCTTGAGATCCCCTCTCGATAGAACGACTATCTATCCTAAACCCGGTCTCCCAACTAACAACACGAGACCGGAAAAAGAGAATCCCTATCAAGATCATACCTTTGCCTTGAGCATTCCACTTGACTTGATGTAGAACGTCTTGTTCTTCTCAAGTGGGAATACCTTTTTTGTTTGCTCTTGCTCGATGAATCCATGCAAATTTCTCCCCCATAATCCATTGGGAAACCTCTTCTTTGAGCTTATCTTAATCACTCCATGATCACGAGGATGACAAGCTTCAAGTATGAGATCTTCTAGAGATGGCGCATCTTGAGCTTTCCCTTCTTCATCCCTTCTTGAGGTTTATCCATCTTGATGCAACTCTTTGCACTTGTCTTGATCAACCTTTAAGCTCCTTCTTTCTTCATGATTCCAATGGAACAAAGCCCTTGGACATTCTTCATCTTTCAACCTTGAGACCAACACATGCCCCAAGCGATGCCAATGGACAAACCTACAAGTGAAACTCAATTTACACATTAGTCCATAGAGATTGTCATTAATTACCAAAACCACACATGGGGGCATACATGCCCTTTCAAACACGATAGAGCAAGCTATTGTTGGCTCTATCGTAGAGTGTACTTCCATCTCAGAGTACTTAGAAATGATAAAGAGCCAGTTTACTAGCTCTTCAAAGACATATGCAACCCAGCTGCTGGAGCAGCTGGTGACAGAAAAGTACCACGGCGGTGGACACAACATCAAGGAGCATATACTATGGATGAGCAACATGGCTGCCAAACTGAAGCCGATGGATGCTGATCTGGAGCTAAAGCCTGCTCTGCTTGTCCACTTGGTGATGGCATCATTGCCCCAACAGTTTGACAACTTCGTTGTCAATTACAACATGGCCCCTGGAAAATGGGACATAGAAAAGACCATCGCCATGTGCGCTCAAGAAGAGGAGAGGCTCAAATCCTAGAATGGTGGTTCATTGAACCTGGTGAAGGACAACAAGAAAAGGCCCTTCGCTCACAACAACCATGGCTCCCCTTCTAAGCCACACGAAAAAGCTCCCATGCGCTATCAGCCTCAGTATAGGCCTGCCCTTCGAGTGAACATTGATAAAGATGCTTGTCTTCACTGTGGCAAGAAAGGGCACTTCAAGAAAGACTGCTCCATTTTTCTAAAGGAGCTAATGGCAAGGAGAGGTAATAATATAGTATCATTTGTAAATGAATCCCTATATACATATTTTTCAAAATCTACTTGGTGGATTGACTCAAGGGCAACTGTTCATGTTGCAAACTCTTTACAGGGATTCCTCATGACGGCGTTGTATCAACGTGAAGCACTTCGTCGGGAAACCCCTAAGACCAAGGTGTGAAGCAGCTCACCAGCGAGTTTTCCCTCAATAAGAAACCGAGGTTATCGAACCAGTAGGAGGAAGAAAACATCTCAAAGGTGTTGCCAGCAACTTGGAAACCTGCACAACACAAACTCAAAACTTTTCCCCAACGAACAGTGAGGTTATCAATCTCACCGGTTTGCTGTAACAAAGGATTAACTGTATGGTGTAGAAGGTAATGGTGGTTTGCAGAAAGTAAACAGTAACAGTGGAGGATGTATCAATGGTAAAGATTGGACCGGGGTCCATAGTTCACTAGAGGTGTTCTCCTTAGATAAACAATCATGGCATGCAGGGTAAACAAATTACAGCGGGGGCAATTTAAATGACTGAGCAAGGCATAACAATGCAATACTAGACATCATGACTCTATGAGATTCGATTGGGCAATACAACAAGATACATAGACCGCCATCCAACTGCATCTATGACTAGAAGTCCACCTTTGGGTTATCATCCTTACCCCCTCTAGTATTAAGTTGCAAGCAACAAACAACTTCTTTAAGCAAAGTGTGTAAGGTAAACAATTCACTTGTTCCATGAACAAGAGACCGTTGTTTTCTCCCTAGTGGCAACATCACATCTATAACCTTAGAGATTTCTGTCACTTCCCTTAGATTAAATAGAGGCATGAACCCACTATCGAGCATAAATACCCCTCTTGGAGTCACTAGCAACTACTTTGGCAAGATAGCTACTAACAAAGGAGAGAATGCAAGATCACAAACAACACAGACATGATAGAATCAATAAGACAAAACCATTAATCAATCTGACATAGTAATCTCAATATCCATTGGATCCCCGCAAACACAACATGCATGATTACAAATAGATGAGATATTGATCATGAACAGAGCTCACAAGATCTAGACATGAAAGCACAAAGGAGGAGATACAACCATCTAGCTACTACATGGACCCGTAGTCCAAGGTGGAACTACTCACGCTTCATACCAGAGGCTGGCATGATGAAGAAGAAGGCCTCCGAAATGATCTCCCCTCTGGCAGGGTGCCGGGAAGATCTTCAGATCTCCCCGATCTTCGGACGATGGTGGCGGTGTCTATAGACGGTTTCGTGCAATATTGATCGGGTGCTTAGGGTTTAGGCATCGGGGGCTTCTTATAGGCGAAGAGGCGAGGCTGGGAGGTGGCCAGGGGGCCCACACCCTGCCCAGGCGGTGGGCCCACGCCTGGGGGGGCTGTGGCCGCCCTGTGGCTCCCCTCCGTCTCTTCTCTGGACTCCGTGTTCTCCTCGATGAAATATTGACTTTGGATTTTGTCCCGTCAAATTCCGAGAATATTTACTTACTAGCTTTTCTGGAACAAAAAACAGCAGAAAATAGGCAACTGGCACTGTGGTAACTTGTTAATAGGTTAGTACCAGAAAACATATAAAAACACCTCAAAGTATGGACAAAGCAAAGCAAAGTAGATACTAAACAAGTATGGAACATAAAAAATCATAGATACGTTTACGACGTATCAAGCATCCCCAAGCTTAACTCCTCCTCGTCCTCGAGTAGGTAAGTGATAAAAGAATATTTTTTGAGGTGACATGCAGCATCAAAACCAAGATCAAACAATTTGCAAGCATTGAAATCTGGGATCAAAGAACTCTAAACATGAGCATGAAAGATGGAGTTATAACAGTAAGACAAAGTAACTATGCATACAACATGAAAGGTTACAAACAAAGATCATGAATAACATGCATTAAAAACGTATGTTTGTTTCACATACAGAAAACATGGCATAGTGGCATTCAGCTTGTCCCTCATAGAGTAGCAAATAGATGCATAGGACACCTTCAAAGTTCATAAGAGTGACTAGATACAAATAGCACAAGAACAAGCAATATCAACAATATGCATCAATCAATAAGTATTGGGACAATGCACATAGAACTAAGAATGACAACTATGCTCTCTTAACTGGTGCCTAAGGGTAGAAGGTGGAGACTCGATATAATGTTGGAAGAAAGGCCCTTCATAAAGGGAAGCAGGGATTTAAAGTTTCAAAAAGAGCTTCCAAAAATTATGGTACTTGTTAGCTTTCATCCCTCATTGCCCCTATCATAAGCATCTTGAAGTGGTTAAGGTTAAAGTGAACAAACTATGGAATATATACTTGACAAAGTATAAGTTGGCAATCTCATGTCCCTTGAATATGAGGGCCGCTCCTTATGCTACTCAACTTTAGTCACATGTAAGTTCTTGTCATAGTAATTACATGTGTATCATAGAGAACCGCCAACGGGGTACCCCTTGCACATGGTACATGAGCTATCCCATAACCAAAATGACAAGGCAAGCAGACAATGAGCATCTCATCAATCTTTTTATTTGCTATTTGCATAGGTTTTTATTGAGGATGCTTCACAAATTGTTCATTATGGTGATGCTGCAAGTTTCCACCATGATTAGGCATGGATTAGGCTAGCGGCCCAGGCGTTTCTCTAACACAAAATACATAACTCCATGGACTTACAAGCTCCCCTTTTATTTCACACCGATGACATCCATAGACAAAAGAGCATGATATCAACCGTGTACAAAGTACAAGTGCAATGTTGAAAGCGTTTCCCGTGACAACATTGTTCTGCTAATTCCAACGTACAAGTGCAAGCATATACAACATAGATGACACAATGGTTCAAGTTTATTAGGGGCAAGAAATATAAAGTGTGCCATCAAGTTTGTGAGAGCTTTGATCACTAAGTTTCACATAACAAAATACTTTTTAACTAGAAGATAGCTGAAAACAAGAATATACTTGGAATGGTGTAACACACCATGCATAGGAATTTATAGTGGACACTGTGGAATAACTTGGTTTCTTGGGAGTTGGAAGCATGAGTAGATCTTACTCATACAAGTGGAGGCTAGCAAATGACTGGGAGCAACCAACTAAGAGAGCAATAATGGCCATAATCATGCAGAGCGACAAAACATTACTAATCAAAGCATAAAGTGGTACGAAAATTCAAGGACTAAATGATCATAGAGGCTATGGTGACTTGTTAATAGTCATAACATGGTGTGAGCATGTGCCAAGTCAACCCAAATAAAGCATCAATGGAGTACCACAATACTATGCTTTTACATGCTAAAACAACGCATGATTTTTTCAAGGCACACTAAGAAATCCTAATTGTTTGGAACAAGTCATGCTACAGCAATAATCACAAAGCATAAGGTCAAAACAACACCTAGCATGACATGCTAAAGTCTAAGTCACAGTCAAAGCAAGCTCCTCTTGCACTACTCGAGCAAGAACTTTCTACTCCTTTCCAACACCAATCAACTTATTTGAAACAACACAGCGAGAACGGGGGTCCAAACTAATTTATTCAATCAAACTAAGCAAACCAAACGGAAATTAATACTCTCCAATAACAACACAATAGTGTATGAAACAATAAAAAACGAAGTGTCTAGAAAGACCTAAGCTTTTTATTGATGAAGAAGGGGATCCCTTGGGCATCCCCAAGATTTGACGCTTGTAACTCTTCGATATTTCTTGGGGTGACACCGGGGTGGCATCCCCAAGCTTGAGCTTTTGTCCATTCTTCATCTCATTACATCATTCTTTCTCTACACCTGAAATTTCTCCTTCATACAAAACTTCACACAATCTTCATTAGCAACTTTAGTGTATTCAAAAGATAATAGACCTTTAGGCTTAGCTTTAGAACAGAAAAAACTTTCACTAAAAACACAAGCTACTGTAGCAATTCCCTCAAAAAGCTCAATTTCCCAAAAAGAACCCAAAAAGGAATCAATAAGAAGCAAATACAAATAATGGCAGAAATCTTTCAAAACAGACCAGCAGGTAGAAACCGATTTTTTCGAAGACCTTCTGTTTCTCAAATAAAAAAGTGTTGAACTAACGAAAGTTAGCTAATATACTGGGGAATTTATTAGTAAAGTTTTAGCTCAATCTGACTTATAGAGAATCCTCACGTATTTTTATGGTGGAGCACAAAAATTTGTTTTAGGACAGCAACTCCCCAAATCTTACTTCCCTCTCATTAGAGGTCATTCTTGGCACAAAAAGAAAACAAAAGGATAAGGAGAGGTCATTACTGAAGTAATAACTTCAGAGGATCAAGAAAACTCTTGGGTTATCTTCCAACAAGTACTTTTCTTTAATGCCTTTAAGTTAGGCATGATAATTTGAGAAGATGCTCACATAAGAAATATGAATTGAAGTAAAAGAGAGCATCAAGAAGAAAATTCAAAAAAACATTTAATTCTAACCCACTTCCTATGTATGGGAATCTTGTACGCAAATAAATTCACAAAGAACAAAGTGCCAAGCATAGGAAGATAAAACAAGAGTAACTTCAAAACTTTCAGCACATAGAGAGGTGTTTTAGTAACATGAGAATTCCAACAACCATATTTTCCTCTCTCATAATAATTTTCAGCAGCCTCATGAATAAACTCAAAATTATAACTATCACATAAATCAGGCTTTTCATGATCTACAAACACATAATTTCTATCAAGCTCAAAAATAGTGGGATTAAAACCTTCAAACCCACTTTCAACAATTTTATAACAAGGTGACTGGTCATTCAATATAGGACCATCATCTAGAGCCTTATCATAAACATTTTCTAAGCAAAACTCTTTATTACCATGCATTTTGAAGTCAGGCACTAATACAAGATTATCATAGATAACAGGAGCATAACTATTATCACAAGTTTTACCCATAGCAGATATTTCAAAAGAATCCATAGGAACATAACATTCATCCTACTTTGGTAAGCATGGGGGATAATAAAATAATGTAAGAGGTACAGAGTTACTCTCATTAGAAGGTAGGCATGGGTAGATCCATTCTTCCTTCTCTTGACCATCACTCTCCTCCTCTTTTTCATCTAATGAGCTTTCAGATTCAACAATTTTGTTTTCCATAGGCTCTTGCAAGGCATTAGTCTCTTCCGTTTGTGGAAAACACCTATTAAAATATTCAAGAATATAGCCATTTTCTTCCTTGTAATTATCAATGCAAAATTTAAGTATCTCATAAACCTCATATTCATAAGGTGCATCATCAGTATTTTCAAGCAAACTGGCAAGTTCAAATGCACCCTTGAAGGCAATAAATTCTTAAATTTGTTCCACATCATAAAGTCATAATTTCCTTTAACATAAGAGGATATGGTAACAAGGTGACTGGTCATTCAATATAGGACCATCATCTAGAGCCTTATCATAAACATTTTCTAAGCAAAACTCTTTAGTACCATGCATTTTGAAGTCAGGCACTAATACAAGATTATCATAGATAACAGGAGCATAACTATTATCACAAGTTTTACCCATAACAGATATTTCAAAAGAATCCATAGGAACATAACATTCATCCTACTTTGGTAAGCATGGGGGATAATAAAATAATGTAAGAGGTAAAGAGTTACTCTCATTAGAAGGTAGGCATGGGTAGATCCATTCTTCCTCCTCTTGACCATCACTCTCCTCCTCTTTTTCATCTAATGAGCTTTCAGATTCAGCAATTTCGTTTTCCATAGGCTCTTGCAAGGCATTAGTCTCTTCCGTTTGTGGAAAACACCTATTAAAATATTCAAGAATATAGCCATTTTCTTCCTTGTAATTATCAAAGCAAAATTTAAGTATCTCATAAACCTCATATTCATAAGGTGCATCATCAGTATTTTCAAGCAAACTGGCAAGTTCAAATGCACCCTTGAAGGCAATAAATTCTTAAATTTGTTCCACATCATAAAGTCATAATTTCCTTTAACATAAGAGGATATGGTAACATTATCATTATACTCACATTGAAAAGGGAGGTGTTTATACCTCCTACAACAACAAGCTTTATCAAAGCAATAAGTAACATTATAAGTAGAGCACACCTCTCTAGCAATAGTATTCAATTTATCAATTTGTTCCCATAGGTGTTTCCCTTTTTGTGACAAACCGTGTTCCTTATAATAATTATTTTGTTCTTCCGTGAATCCACCTTGCCAATAAGAACTAGTTTCAAAGAAACCATCCATTGATAGAAAGCATGACCAAGCAAGGCAATAATAGACCACCAACTAGAGTAGGAACTAATGTTTTTGTGTTTTTGATAAGAGAAAGCAAACCAAACTAAACTAATTTTTTTTTGAGTTTTTGATAAAAAGAGGAAAACAAAACCAAGCAAAAGAAACTAAACAAAACAAAAACAAAGTAAAGAGAAAGGTTGAGAAGGACTCCTCTGATGAATACATCCTTAGCCTCTTCGGCAACAGCGCTAGAAAAGCTTATTGGCGCTTTGTTGACGTGGGAGTTTCTTCTTCGTTCCCCGGCAGCGACGCCAGAAAAGTTTGATGACGGTGCTGTATCAACATGAAGCGCTTCGTCGGGAAACCCCAAGAGCAAGGTGTGAAGCAGCACAACAACAAGTTTTCCCTCAATAAGAAACCAAGGTTATCGAACCAGTAGGAGGAAGGAAATGTCTCAAAGGTGTTGCAAGCAACTTGGAAACCTGCACAACACAAACTCAAGACTTTGCCCCAACGAACAGTGAGGTTGTCAATCTCACCGGTTTGCTGTAACAAAGGATTAACTGTATGATGTAGAAGGTAATGGTGGTTTGCAGAAAGTAAACAGTAGCAGTGGAGGATGTATCAATGGTAAAGATTGGACTGGGGTCCATAGTTCAGTAGAGGTGTTCTCCTTAGATAAACAAACATTGCATGCAGGGTAAACAAATTATAGCGGGGCAATTGACATTACTGAGCAAGGCATAACAATGCAATACTAGACATCATGATCCTATGAGATTCGATTGGGCAATACAACAAGATACATAGACCTCCATCCAACTGCACTATGACTAGAAGTCCACCTTTGGGTTATCATCCGAACCCCCTCCAGTAGTAAGTTGCAAGAAACAAACAACTGCTTTAAGCAAAGTGTGTAGGATAAACAAAGACCTCATTCTAACATATAGAAGGTCTGATTCCCTAGAGATAATAGGATATTCAGATGCTGATTTTGCGGGAGACAAAGACGATTGAAAGTCCACGACAGGATACGTCTTTACTCACGCAGGAGGGGATATTTCATGGAGAAGCTCCAAACAGTTAATAGTTGCATCACCCATGATGTATGCAGAATTTATAGCATTGCTATGAGGCCACGGGGAAGACGATATGGTTAAAGAAATTTATACCCGACTTGAAAGTGATAGATTGCATTAGTAAGGCACTAAAGATGTACAGTGACAACGAGCCCGCAGTATTTTATGCTCACAACAACAAGTCGAGATAAAGTATTATGTTGTGAAAGACAAGATCCAGGATCACACTATAAGACTCGAGCATTTAAAGACAAAGGAAATGCTTGCGGATCCGCTAACGAAAGTCTTACCACCCAATGTGTTCAAGGAGCACTTAGCCGGCATGGGTTTAAGGGAAAGCCTATGATGCCTGGATCATAAGAGGCGCAAAAGTAAAGAGTTTCTTGTTTCAAAACAAGAGGTATATTGTAGCTGTCTGATTCTATCGACAATTGAGCTGTGACGATGAAACATGCTCTATGTATCAAACAGTGATGAAACGAGTAAAGTATATAATAAAAAGTAAAGTCGATATTAAGGGGGAGAATGTTAGGTTGACCTCTCCACGTACGAACCCAATGGTTCGACGGACCCTCGATCTGCGCCCTGATCGGGGACGCCCAACCAAGTCAAGGTTGGTGGGCCCCTGTGGCAGCTCTATATAAAGATGGTGGGGGCGGGGCACAGAACACGATGTTCAACGCTGCCGCCACTCCCCCACCTACAACCCTACTGTTCTAGGGTTAGCGCTAGCTACAGGAAGTACCACTGCCGCACTGCCTAGCCGATTTATCCACGCTCTCGCCGTTGACCAAGATGGCCAACGGGTCCTCAAGTTCCATCACCGGAGAAGGTAAAATTCCCCATCTCTCTGTCTCTAGAAACACTCGAATCCCTAGTGAGCCCTCTACCGAATCGATCTAGACCTTGTCGATCCTATCACTGCTCTCTCGATACACGACGAAGACGTATTTACCTTATTTCTGTCTTGACTATTCCTCTTGCGCCAGCAAATTTCTACTTCATCTTCCGTGCTCCATAGTCGTCCATCCCAGAGGCGAGATGGTGTGGCTGCACTACGCGGTGACCCAGAGGTAGCACGCCGCCACGGCCTGCCTCTTCCTCACCGGGGCCGCCCTCATCGCCGCCACAGCCCACCTCTCCTATGCCAACGTCAAGCCACAGCGAGCCAAGGCCGCCGAGCGACGCCCAAGGTACTCGAGGCGTTCATCGCCTGCAAGCGAGCCGTCGCCACCGGAGGAGGTGAAGACTCCATCTCGCAGCCCCAGCCGGATCCCCACAAGCCCTAAGCCAGCAGCGTTAGGGACGCGCGCTCCAAATCAGGCTATCAGCTGTTGAGCAGAGGGGAATTTCTTTAGCCAAGGGGACAATTGATTCCTGCAGCACCGGTGTACACTGAATTGATTTTTTGGGTGCAGATTTGGTTGTTTGTAATTTTTCCCTGATTGCTGGTCTGTCAGAGCTTAGGAGTCTTACCAATTATCGTATTAGTATCATGACCGCAATCATTTCTTTGCCTGAATGGCAATCATAGATTCATAGTGCAGTGCTATTGTTTGCAATTCGCATACTTACCTTTGATCATGGAATTGGTTTGCCTACTGTTTATCTTGGTCACCTAAAACTCACTTGCAAGTCCCACCCAACACGAATCATGACATCAATTTACGTAACAACCGGCCCGTAAATGTAGCATTATTCACTTACGGGAAATTTTTAAGAGATGGGGTGGAGGAAACCGACTGGTGCAAATCTTTTTCCCTCCCAACCACTTGTTAACTCCCACGGCAGCCCGTAGCTCAATTTACGTAACAACTAGCCCGTACCTGTAGCATTATTGTTCCTGGCTCCCATGCATGGATGCACTAGTGCATGGCTGCATAATAGAACCTGTATATGGAGCAGATGGTGCTGACAAGCGTGGCAATGGAAATAATAGCTCCCAGGATGACAAAGAAGGTGACGGTTTGCCCAGGAAAGCATTGCACCACGACCCATTGACGGACCTTGCGGTTGTGTGCTGCGATGGTGCGCCTCCACGTCCTTGTATAGATGAAGCAGGTCCCTAGAATAAAACTCATTGAGGCGGTACTCATCCACGAGCCTCCTGAACAAGTTGACATTGTCCTTGTCGGTCTCGTGTGTGCGCGCTAGGATCCCTCTCTTTCTTAGAAGCTTGGCATCGGCCTCGCTCTGCAGCAGGCGATCCATGTAGATGGAGTAGGTGGTGACAGCGAGGCCGCTCCTGAGATGGCTCTGCTCGAACGCAATGAGGTTGTGGAATACGAGCTCGCTATAGCCATGGATGTGCAGTGTAGGGACGTGCAGCGTCCCCCACGCGCCAAGTATGGTCCTCTGGAAGACTATGTCCAATGTACCTGGAGCAGCTGCACCTGCACGCTTGCTGAGACCAATGCGGGTGTCCGCGAACCATGTTGCGCATGCGGGAGGTTGTATTCTGGCTCGCCAAGAAGGGGCCACTATGGTACGTCCAGGAATCAGAGACACTTTTCTTAGAGGCACTTTTTTAAACTGCCTCTAATTGTATCTATTTGTGGCACTTCAAAAAATAGTGCCTCAAAATATGAGATTTTAGTGGCAGTATTGAAAGTGCCACTAATAGTTTATCCTTTTGAGGCACTATTGATAGTGCCTCTAATATTTTGAAAAATAGAGGCACAGTCTAGTGCCTCCATGCTAAACTATCAGTGGCACTTTGACCTGTGCCTCAAAAATTATATCAACTGAGGCACCATTAGTAGTGCCACAATTGGTTACCATTTAGAGGCACTAAATTATGCCTCTAAATAGTGACCAACTGTGGCACTATTTGGTGTGCCTCCAATGATCATCCATCTGAGGCACTATGCTGTTGCCTCCATTGGCCAACCAGCTGAGGTACCTGACATTGCCTCAAATGGATGATCATTGGAGGCACTGCCAAACATGCCTCTAAATGGTCATTCATTTGGGGCACTATCAGGTGTGCCTCAAAATGGTCATCCATTTGAGGCACTTTGTGTTGTGCCTCCAAAAGAATAACCAACAGAATCAAATAAGCAGAAAACAGATACTACACCGCACATAATTATATACTAGCGATTCCATACTGATAATCCAACATAGTACTTAGTGCTCCATACTTACATATACAAAAGTAGTACTTAGTAGTCCAGCATAGTACTTAGCAGTCCAACTTAGCAGCCCATCAGATAATTACATCCCAAAGAAGTAGAACTCTTAACATAAGTTCTACATACTTCCACCCAACATCAGTACTATCAGATCTACCACTTATGGGAGTGCCGCGAGCATCAGGCGTAGCTTACCTTCTGAATTGAACCAGAAACTGAACAACATAGCATCATCCTTCTTCATGTTGAAGGCCTGCACAGCTGACCACCATCCACTAGTTATCATTGCTCTATTATTAACACCCATCTTCATCCTCACTTCCACACGATCATCTTCAACCATGGATTCAACTTGTACAGTAATTGGTTCATCGAGAAATCCCTTCATGTACTTGGTTGTGAACTCAGCATTAAATTCCTGTGTAAGTATCAAGTTTACACAACAGCTAGCATTCTTTTGGACTCCGTATCTACTACACTGTTATGCATGATAAAGTAAATAGCATCTTACCATTTTGCATTTCTTCTCAATGACAGCTGACTCTGTCATCCTGTAGACATGGTACCTTATTTTTGGCCTTCTGTCATTGCACCATTCTTCCAGAAACACAATTTGACATGGACACAGTAGTATGTCATTTCCAAACATACACTGCTTGTCCCACTCATCTGTTCCCTTGTTTTTGGTCCTGATACAGCACAAATAGAACAAATTTGATTCATATTAGTACCATTTCCCAACTTCTATAACAGACTAGATAGTTCAAAGTTTCTATAGATACATACCCCTTAAAACAAAGCCATCATCTTGTGCTGGCATAATTGGCACAAAACCATCTGGCACGAACCACTCTGTAGAGGTGTCACTTCCACTACTACTGTGGCTTGGGATCAAGCTTCCACTGTCGTCTGAGATCTCAATGGCACAGTCCTCACAGGTTCCCATCTAGTATAAAAACAACATGTAATCAGTAATGCTAAAACAATGTAATTAGTAATGCTAAAACATGTTCAGGACCTGATCAAATAGCAAAACATTCAGAAAGTCAATAATTACATTCTGAATATTCAGAACATTCAGAAAGTTCAGAAAGTACAGAATATTTAGACAGTTCAGATCATGCTGAACATTCTGAACATTCAGTAATTTCTGAATTTTTTGAACATAGCAAAACATTCAGAAAGTCTATAATTACATTCTGAACATTCAGAATATTCAGAAAGTTCAGAACATTCAGAAAGGTCAGAACATTCAGAAAGTTCAGTACATTCTGAACATTATGAACTTTCTGAACATTCAGTAATTTCTGAAAATTCATAACATTTCTTCATCAACAGAACTGTAACATTATGAACTTTTCATAACTATAGCATTTAGAACAATAGAATCAACATAACATGGATTAATGCAGAACATTTAACATCAACAGAACTGTTACAGTAACCCTAAATAAAATCTAGCAGAACCCTAAACAAAATAAGCCTTAGCATCGTCAAAATCCTAGAACAAAGATCACATAGAAGATTAGATCTAGACTCCAGATTAGATCTAGAACAAGATCAAACATTTCAGACCTGGAACACCAGATTAGATCTAGAACAAATCTAAGAACAACACCCAAATCTATTGATAGCACACATTTTCATACTAAACTAAGAACACGAGAAAAGATCTATACACTAATCTAATAACAGCACCTGACAGTACACTAATCTAATAACAGCACCAGATTAGATCTAAGAACAACACCAGATCTAGTACACTAATCTAAGAACACGAGAAAAGATCTATACACTAATCTAAGAACACTAGATTACACTAATCTAAGAACACTAGATTAGATCTAAACATAGCAACCGAAGAACAGAAGAACAGAAAAGATCTAACGAGGAGAATAAGAACTCCAGTTCCTAATCAAGAAGAACATAAGAAGAAAGAAGAATATAATAAGAACACTAGAAGCAACAGACGAGCTCTAACAAGGAGGCGGTGGCGATGGGATTCGCCGGAGGCTTGTGGTTTTGGTTTCTGCGGCGAGTGGGGCGGCGGCGCGGTGGAACCCTAACAAGGAAAGGGAGAGAGTGAGGGAGTGGAAAGTGAGGGAGTAGAAAGTGACGGCCGTGGTGGGTGGGTGTGTGCGTATATACTGTGGTCATTTTGCACATTAGTACCTTATGTTGTTCTTAACTATTTTGTGTCCTTCCTCCTCGGCTCTGTAGTTATAACGATTAGCTGGGACGCCCCTCATTTAATTTTTTAGTATCATATTCGTCCCTCCACCCGCGCAACCTTGCACAAACCCCCCTCCCCTCTATTGTCCACTGTATAAGAGAGGCACCCCGCCAATAGCGCTAGGGTTTCGCCTCCATTTCTCGCGTGTGTCCTCCGCACCGCCGCCGCACCACCCGCCACCAGAGAGCTACAGATCCTCTCTGTCCGCGCCACTGCACCACCCGTCGCTAGACAACCACCGCCGGAGCTGCAGATCCTCTCCGTCCGTGTCGCCGCACCACCCGCCGCCAGACAACCACCGCCGGAGCTGCAGATCGTCTCCGTCAGTGCTAGGGTTTCGCCTCCATAGCAGCTGCTGCAATGGATCCGCGTGGCCGCACCCACTGTACTGCAGCAGCCACATCCCCTTCTCCCTCGCGTCACCTAGCGATTTCTCAAGAGCAATCAGATAATTGCAGGTTCGATTCTATGTCTTTTCATCCATCTAGTGTTCTTTGTAGATCTAAAATGGTTCATCTAGTCTTCTTTGTAGATCTGAAATTGTTCTGTTATTCTAATTCATCTGTAATTCTAAACAAAAATCTGATTTTTACTAATGCTAGAAATAGATCTAAAAATAGTTCTGTAATTGTTTCACTGATGAATATGATTACTACAGAGACCAAGATGATGAGAGGGATGAGGGACTCATGATCAATGATAGGCTAAGGATCACAATTAGATGTTTGTTTAGCACCATTTACTTTGTAAGCTATGCTCTTGTCATTGATTACTACTAGAGGTGTGATTTTCACCTGCAGATGCTTACTGTTCTACTTGTTTTACTGGAGTGTGTTTTGGGTGATGAATAATGCTTTATTTGTCATGTAGGACCTGGTTTTGCTGGTGAAGAATCCTTTGATAATGAATGCATTTTTGCAAACAAGGTTGATTTGACATTCAATCAAGTTATCCAACTGAGAAGCTATGTTGAGGAGTTACCAAGACCTGATATTAAGGAGTATGTGTGGAAATTGACAGAAGAAAACATCATAGCTTCCTTTGAGCATGTTCACTGGAGACCTGGAGAGGGAGAAATGGTTAGTAATGTGTGTTAAAATATTTCTTTGTTTGATCATGCTTCTAGTGCAAAAAATATTGAACTTTGTATTCTGCATTAGTATAGTATGATTTGATCATAATTGAAATTTCTGTTTTCCAGGTTTTTTCAAAAGAATTCACAAATACTTATCTTTTGAAGTTTCTAAGGCCTGTCTTATGCTCAAGAACTCCCAGGCATGGGGTTCCTAAAGGATCCGAAGTTATTCTTCTTGCTGTGAACAAGCCAACAGTTTCCAAGAATCAGTACTACATAATGATGCTAACTGAATCTGGACAAGCAGTTATCTGTTTTGGATGGAAAGATGTTGTCAAAACATTCAGTCTGAAAGAGGGAGATTCTGCTTGTTCAGTTTCAGGGACACTAGGATTATTTCAGTCAAAATTAGGGATCCAGCTGCGTGGCTCCAGTTGGTGATAATAAAGCTAGATTAGTACTGCATATGTACTTAATGGGCCTAGATTAATGGGCCTGGATAGTGTCTGATTAAATGGGCCACATCATGGGGGAAAATGGTGGATAATGTCTTATTAAATGGGCCACATCATGGGGGAAGTGGTGGACGTGGGGTAGTGGTGGACGTGGGGGAGCAGTTTTACATCCCCTATCCCTTTACATTTAAATAGGAGGAGAAACCTGGCCGCTTTACAATTTTTGTGCGCAGAGGTTTTCTTCTATCCTTCGACTTTCTGGGTGAGTTCAATTCTGTACACAGATCTTATTATTCTATGTCATTTAATCTGATGCAATCTAATCCTTTTACTTCATTTTTAGCTCTTAGGTTCTGAATTTCCTCCTTCGACTTTTCAGCTCTCAGGTTCTGAATTTCAACCTGATATCTGTGATCAACCTGGGTGAATTTTTGTAGGTGAATTAACCTGGATGTTATTTTGTAGGTGATGGATGACATGACATGTGCTATCTGTGATCAACCTGGTGACATTTGTGGCAGATCTAACATGAGAGCTAATGGATTTGACATTGTCATTGGCCATGGTTTTAGACGTGGTGTGGTAAGTTTTTCTGATAGTTCTTCTTTGCTCTATTATATTATGGCAATGGGAGTACTAATCTTTTTTGGCAGTACATTCCCAGCTCATTCAAATAGTTTTTGGCAATGGAAACTAAATTATGTTGTTAAACTGCAGTACATTCCCTGCTCATTCAAGCAGAGGTTGAACAATTTAGTTCCTGGAAAATGGTTAGTTGCCAAGAGCCCAAGATTCAGAAGATTTGATTTGTTCTTACAGAAGGATGAGACAGCTACACTAATATGTGGCCCTTACTGGAGATCTTTAGTTAGAGTTTATGACATTGTTGTGGTGATGTTGTACATTTCCAATGTACTGATGATCCCTTTGAACCTTTAGAGAACTCATTTGACATAACTGTTCATTCCAACAATGTTGAGAAGGATGCAGTTGAAGAAACTGGTATCAGAACAATAAATCATCTTTTTTTCACAATGCATTTTTGAAATAATTAAGGCTAACACATCCTCTCTGATTAGTTGTAGGAGATTTGCCTATACCAATAAGAAGTATCCTCTATAGGACAATCTTCTCAGACATCCACTCCATTAGTGAACAGGACATGGCTGCAATCCAGTTTGGCATTTACAAAGATGTTTTTGTGGAGAAGGAATTTTATGAACCAAAGGATCAGAAACATTTTTGGGTGCACAAGATGGATGATGATAATGTTTACTTCAATGCACTGGTAATTTCCCACAGTTCATATGTTTGACATCTGAAATTATTTTATTTGCATGCAACTAAATCAAGTGTGGATCTTTCTTTGTTTTGCAGTACATGCCTACTAAGGCTATAGATGGGTACAGGTACCCAGGTTTTGGCACTGCTCATCTTTCCAAGGATGGACAGGTGCTAGGAGAAGAAGAAGAAGAGTTCATTGACTACACTTACTCCATTGCCTGGGACATGGGGCATGTGTGTTTTCAGAATGGATGGACTGATTTCACCAATGCTGCCAACATTGGCCATGAAGCACTTCTTTTGATGAAAGTAGAGCACATGCAAGAGTTTATTGGTCTTAACTTTGTTGAGATCATTAACTAGGGATCATCTACTAGAGATCATCTAATTAGTGCCCATGAATTTGTGTTGCAGCATTACTTAGCTTTGTGATGTTCGATTGCTTCTGTATTGAACCATGTATCCAGTGTGTTTGTATCAGTATGTTTGTATCTAGTTGTGGTTGTGTATCCAGTTGTGTTTGTATCCAGCTATTATTGAACTTATATTATGTATCAAGTTGTGTTTTATGATCCAGTTGTGTTTGCTTTCTGGCTTTTCTGAAAATATAGATGCGACAAATCCATACTGCTATTGTGTTAATTTTTCACAAGAGCAAGGATAAGTTGTTGCAACAAATTGAATTTTTTCTACTTTCCACTGTTATTTTTTAAAATGGATTCAAAAAAGAAACTTCTCCGTATACTTCTTAAAGTTGTATGCAACAAATCCATACTGCTATTGTGTTAATTTTTCACAAAAGCAAGGATAAGTTGTTGCAACAAATTGCATTTTTGTCTACTTGTCACTGTTGTTTTAAAAAATAGATCCAAAAATCTTATAAAAAAGACAAAGACCCAACTATTAGAGAAAGAGGCATTTTTCCACCGTTGGCCCAACTGTAGGAGACAGTAATAGGCAAAGGCCCACTCGGCCTTCATTGGAAACATGGGCCAAAATATCTGGAACCGAAGAGACAGTTAGCAGAGAGCGTGGGAGCGTTGGAATATTATAAGGAGGGAAACCGAAGGGACAACCTCCCCTCTCTCCCACTCGGCAGTTCTTCGTACGGTGAGTTCCTCTACAGTTCTTCAGAGTTCTTCAGATTTCTTTTCTTTTCTTCAGAGTTCTCTCTCTAATCTTTTCTTTTTCTTTCCATCCATCTACAGACTCGGCAGTTTGTACGGTGAGTTCTTCAGTTCCTTTGCAGTTCTTCAGATTTCTTCAGTTCTCTCTCTAATCTTTCTTTTTCTTTCCATCCATATGCAGACTCGGCAGTTTGTACGGTGAGTTCTTCAGTTCCGTCGGTGAGTTCTGTTTCTTGCTTGATTCTTCCAACCATTTTCACTTTTATTGCTTGATTCTTCCAACCATCTTCTCCTCTCTCGATTTAGTCTTTATTTTGCGGTTCTGTCCTAATCCCTCTTTCTTCTTCTAATATTACAGTGACCGCAAGATACCCAAAGAAGAAGAACCACTACTTGATTAGGGTTTCTTATCCGGTAAATCCCTCTTTCTTCTAACTGTTCATCCTCTGCTTGATTAGGGTTTCAAATTAGGGTATTCTGTCCTTATTATGTTCCTGATTAGGGTTTTCATGGAATGTGCGTGTTCCTGATTATGTTCCTGATTAGGGTTGGGTTCTAGAAATATATGTTCCTGATTATGTTCCTGATCATCCACATTTTAATATGTGCAAGATTGTTCTTCAGATTGTGGGTGACTGAAATATGCTACACTAAGTTTAAGATTGTTTATGCTCCTGATTAAGGTTGTACAGTAATGTGGATGAAATGTGTAGATTGTGTAATGCTAATTCCAGTAGATTGTGGGTGACTGAAATTCCAGTACTGTAATGTGTATATTGTTCTTCAGTACTGTAATATGGTTGCAATGATTAGGGTCTGTTACTAATTACTTGTTTAATTTTTAGCAATGGACTGTGCTGTGTGTGGAAAACCTGCTCACAGCTGTGCTAGGACACAGAGGAGGGCAACCAGCTTCCAGATTGTCGTTGTTGATGAGTTTCCCATAGATGGTGTGGTGAGTTTTCACATCCAGACAACATTAGTTTACTTTATGTTATATTCATCCTGTAGGTTGGTAAGTTAACTACATTATGTTATATTCATCCTGTAGGTTGTTCCATGTTCATTTAGGGAGAGACTAAATGATTTCACTCCTAACAATTGGCTGGTTGCCAACAGCAGTGCAATCAGGAACTATGATCTGTACTTTAAGAAGACTGATGAAAAGACATTAATTTGTGGTCCTTACTGGACGTCCTTGTGGAGAGTCTACGACATTGGTCTTGGTGATGTTCTGGAATTTGAATATGATCCAGATCCAATTGAGGGTTTGGACAATTTATTCCATGTGACCATTTCCTCAAATGGTGTTGAAAAGTACATCCATGAAGCTCCCTGTAAGTCCTTGCTAACAACTACTACTAACTATTTCCTCAACTACTACTAATTTCTTACATGTACTAGTACTAATTATTTTATTTCTTCTATTTGCTTAGTGATTGGAGGTGTCCCTTCTGGAATAAGAAGCATTTTGTACAGGAAAATCTTCTCAAACATTCACTCAATCACTGAACAGAACATGTCCACCATCTTATTTGCCATCTACAAAGATGTTCATGTGATAGAACATGAGATCATTGAAAGTAATGATGAGAAGAATTTCTGGGTACACAAGATGAATGAGGAAAACCAAGCATGTGATGCACTGGTAAGGCTTAGAGCTAAATCAATATTCTGTTGTTTCATTCTATGCATGCCTAATATGTAAAAAAATACTAATTGTGAAAATACATGATTATTGCAGTTCATGCCTATTGAGGCAGCACAAGGCTACAGGTACCCAAGACAGGGCATAGCACATCTTTCCAGGGAAGGGAAAGACCTAGATGGAGACGAACAGAACTTCATTGAATGTGCCTACTCCATTAGCAAGGAACATGGAGAAGTCAGTTTCACCACAGGGTGGACTGACTTCACATTTGCTGCTGATGTTGGATGGGCTTCAATGCTTGTGATCAAGATAGAACACATGAGTGATCACCTCGGGCTGAACTTTGTTGACATTGTCAACTAAGGAATCAGTTAGTGACCTAGTAAGGAACAATGTCAACAAAGCTAGTGATCTGGGATTGTGATATGTTAACATATGCTGGTTTAGGTTGTGCTGCAGTTGTTTAAGGAACAATGTCATCAATGTTGTTTAAGTTTTAGTTATTATGTAAGGAACCTATTAGTGTTTGTTTTATATTCTGTAAGTTAACTACTACTGTTTGTATCACTTGTATTGTGTCTAAAATTCTTTGGTTGTGCTTGTTTTATTACTTGTTTCATATTCATGTATTGTTGTTGTCTAGAAGGCCTTCATTGTTCTGAATTCATAAATATTCAGAACATGGGCAACTAGACTACATTAGTTCCATAATAGTAGTATGGAGTTTGAATATGGGCAGCAATATGGGCAAGTAGACTTCTGAATGTTTGAAAAAATTATGAAAAAAATAGTTCCATAATGTCTACTACTAGTGTTTATGAAAAATTAAACACTAGCGTCTGAATTTATCAGTTAATATGAAAAATCAGAGCATTTTGTTCCTGAATTTAACTACTAGTGTAAATTACTGTTAGTTAACTGCTAGTGTTTATTCATATCCACAACATTCATGCCTGAATTTATTTAGAGCATTTTGTACATTTATTCAGAGCATTTTGTACATTTATTACATTAATTTTATGCACTGTACACACGTCCTTGGAAGTGGGGGAAGTGGGGTAAGTGCTGCGCCAGGTGCTTGCCCCCACGTCTAGGTGCTTTCCTATTTAACATGGTGGTATCCTGTTGTCGAGTTATTTCTTATGCCTATGTAGAGTTCTTCTGCCTCTTGGTGAGTACATGCATCTGAATGTTTATGTTCTTACCTGAATATTGTTGTTCTGTTTGTGTACTTATATCTGAATGTTTCATGTGTGATGCAGATCTCTGATTGTACAACAAGAGCATTTCTTCAGTTATCCTACAGGTGATTAATACCCTTGCCTCTTTTACTGTCGTTCATGAATGATTTTGTGTTCCATATCTTAATACTTCCATTATTTGTCATAGGAATGGATGAGATGAGTTGTGTTCTGTGCCAACAGCCAGTGCAAAACTATGGTCTCCATTCTGACAGGCGTGCAGTTTCTTTTGATCTGATTATGATGCAGGGATTTGAAAATGGAGTGGTAAGTTATAACATCAGAACAATGGATCTCTTGTTTTTATCTGGAAAGGAGGTGTATAATGACAAACATTCCTCTTGTTTTTATTTCAGGCAGTACCTTGCAAATTCAAGGAACCACTTGAAAATTTTGCAATGTCAAAGAACTGGATGGTGGCTACATGCAGGAACATGCATGTGTATAACTTCTACCTGGAGAAAGAAGTGTCAAGAACTACCATCTGTGGACCATACTGGTGTTCCCTTGTTAGGAAATATGATATCCAGCAAGGCGAGGTTATCTCTTTCAGGTATGTGGAACAGGCCAACAATTTTGATATCACAGTGTCTGAATTTGTGGACAATATGAAGGTTGAGAAGCCTATTGTTGCAGATGGAGGTATGTTTTATGTCATGTTAACTGAAAGAGAAATTTCAGTGTGACCAGACTTGCCATGTTAAACTGTTTGCCATTGTTTACTACTTTGAGTAGGTCTTTACTATGTGATGCCTGAAATTAGAGCTATACTTAAGAAGACTATTTTCTCAAACATCAGAGAAATTAGTGAGGAGAACGTGGCAACCATTAATTATGGTATCTACAAGGTTTTGGCTCTAAAACTAGGGCAAGAACTAACTGAGGAAGAGTTCTATGAAAGTGTCAATGAGATGCAGTTTATGGTGCACAAGTATAATCAGGAAAATGTTGAACTAGATGCCTTGGTAACTATCTACTACTTAATTTCTCACTTATTTGATGCAATGTTTCAGACTTAGTTCTTACACAAGTTGTTACTATGCCAGTACCTTTCTGCAAAAACATTCAGAGAAGTTGGATGCCCATGGCAAGGACATTCAAATCTGTTGGCTAGGGAATTTGATGTGCCCTTTGAAGGATGGTACCACATGGAAGATGAAGATGATAGAATTGAATTCACAATAGGATGACAGCAATTTAGGGAGGAGGCAAATATAGTAGAGGGATCACTGTTGCCGATTGTTGCAGACCCAAGACATGGTCACATTTGCCTTGATTTTGTGGAGATTGAAGACCCTTGAAGAACATGATTGAAGACCCTTGATTTTGTGGAAATTAGAAATTGTGTTTTATTTTAAGTGTAATGTGTTCTAGTGGACTAGTGTTCTGAACAATGCATCTACTGTAATGTTGGTTTGTAAGTTGAACAATGTTCTGTAATGTTGGTTTGTAATGTTGGTTATATGTCACATCCCAAATTTTAGATTTGGTACTGCATATCATTCATGTCATTGCATCATGATCATCCATACAAAATATCAGTTTGAAAAGATTCTGGCGAAACAATATTTTCAAAGCCCTATTTTGTTTTACCAAAATGCACCTATAAGAGGTTATACTAGGGTTATATTGATCCACTAACCTCAACTAGTGAAGAGGACTACAAGCTTGACCTTATGTTGATCCTCTGGTTTTTAGAAAAATTTAGAGACGAAAATCACTCAATTTGGAGTTCATATGAAAAAGTTACAATCGAATTACTAAACAGAAAAGATTAAAGAAAAAAGAAGAAAAAAAAACGCAGCAGCGCGGCAGCCAGCCGGCCTGCCGTGGCCCAGGCCCAGGCCCAGCCTACGCAGCAGCCACGCAGCAGCCAGTCACCGCCGTGTCCGATGTGGACAGTGTCCGCTGCCTACTCAATCTCCGTAACCAACTCCGCCTGCGCCGCCCCTAAAACCCCCTGCCCCGACCCTGGACCCCCCTCTCTAACCCTAGCCGCTCGCGCCGCCGCCGCCGACCTCGCCGCGCCGCTGCCTCGGTAAGCACGCCCGCCGCCGTGTGCGCCTTCCCCTCGCCTCGCGCGCCACGCCGCCGAAGCCGCCGTCCACCGCTGACCCCTCTCCCCTTCGCCTCGCAGGCCCCGACGCCGCCCGACGCCACCGCGCCCGTAGCCATCCGCCGCCGTTGTCCTCGGCCGCGCCGACCACCGCCGCCACGCTGACAAGCCCCACCGACAGGTACCCGACGACGTCCGCTCCTTCACCGCCACCAAGGATCGCCGATGCCGCCGCCCCGACCATCGCCGCCGTCGCCACGCCCAACTCCGGTGAGCCACCTCGCCGCCCTGCTCCCTGGCCGCTAGATCGTGATCGGACGGTCCAGATCGGACCATTGAACAGTCAACGCGGGCAGCTGACTGGTCAACTGTCAGTCAATGCCACGTCAGCCGCCACGTGGGCCGGTCAACAGTCAAAATCTGACTGGGTATTTTCGAAATTGGTTTATTTGGCAGAAAATTGTATAAACTTGTAAACTTAATATCTATAGATCTACTAGGACAAAAATTACAAATAAAATATGTGTAGATTCAGTAACTCGTGTAGAATCTTGCTGTACCATTGTTTCACACTTTTACAGCAAGATTTTGTCCAGAATAATTAAATGAGTTAATGGCCTTTTTAGAGTAATTAATTCGTAGAATAAGTTCTATAACTCTAAAAATTGCAAATAATATGTCCCTAGAATCAGTAGAACAAGGGGAATCTCAAAGTGAATTAAAAAGTTAGGATTACAGTAATATTTTTTCTAGAATCTATTTAATGGCTTACTGCAGTATTTTAATTACTCAGGGAGTTATATGACTCCTTTTTGAGAAATTCCAATTTGTACTGTTCCTATTTAGAGTTCCCTACATAGTAGAATTTTTCCAAGAATTTACAAACAGTGTGTTAGCAGTGGTGAATTATTTAATGTCTAGCTCTATTATTGAGCATTATAAATTGCATACTTGTTTTCCTTGCGCTAAAAATAATTTCCATGCATGCATACAGTAGCTATACTGAATAAGAATGTGTTATGCCGCTGTAGCATCGATCCACTTGTCATGCATGCATCTTGCATCATCTTTGTTGCATATGATTGTGGATGGTTTGTTTATGATTGCAATTGTATCGTGTAGATTGTGACGAGTGCAACGCTTGCTCGTGTGTGGATTGTTCTTCCGACCGCTACAACCAAGACAAGTAGATGCTACTTTGTTCATGATGTTATCCTACTATTTTCATTGCATTATCGTGTATTTTGTAGATGCATGTGTAGGATAATACTATCGCTATGCTATGTCCTATTATGTGGTAGAGCTTTCCTTGTAGATGAACCACCGTTGGTAGATATGCTTAGCCATGCTATGATGAACGAGGGCTGGGTTACATCACTGAAAGTTGTTTCTAAATGTGTTGGTTTGCGAAAACTAAAACAACTTAATCAATGAATCTCCTGGGTGTGATGGGATTGATAATTTTTGGTGGTATCATTGCGGAAAGGCACCCAGGTATCAAGAGAAAATGATTGGCTTCTTTATTTTGTAGCTTACGTGTACAACCATGTGCCAATAATGAAATGGGCGGTTGGTTGGACTCAGTAGGTTGTGGTAACTCGAACCCGCGTATCCAGAGATGTAGAATTTTGGTAGGTTGGACCGGTGCGCATCGGGATTGAGGAGCTACTTCTCGAACGGTCTCTTCTTGGACTTCTCCCTATCATCACCCAAAATGAGAGTGATGGTACGAGCTAGGCTGGCCAAGTCACATGGGTAAAGTGTACTAACCCCTATAGGATGTTTAATCTAATCGATTAGCCGTGTCCCCGGTTATGGACATTTGAGTTGCTTGATATTGATTCCATGACATGTTTTTCGCTCATTCTAATTTCATAATTGCTTTAATGTTGTTGGGTTAACTTAATTGGGATATTTTCAAAGAAAATCAAAAACTGTTTATGAAAGTAGGACAAAGGTTTTTGCAAATGCAAGCTAGCCACAGCTCCACTTACCAAATATGCATGTAGATGTTAGCACTATTGTTTCCTTTAATAGCTCTACTTGCCATACATTCCATGTATTGACCCTTCGGGGCTGCTACGTTTCATGTTGCAGGATATTCCGATTCTAAGTAATCGATATAGGCCACGGTACTCCACTCGGCACTTGTTCACTTGTGGGCAATTTGAAGAATGGAGGATTTGCTTTATTTATGTTGCTACCTGAATAATTTGAGCTAGCCTTGAGCTAAGCTTTTATTGTAATAATGGTACTCTGGATCTTCGTTATTTATGATACACGGATATTTTGCTATGTTATTCATCTTATTCTATTGTGGGCCAATGAACCGATCCAGGGATTGGCATGTCACATAGAAGCTACGGTCTTTTCAAAACCGTAGTGTTACAAGATGGTATCAGAGCCCGTGTGTCGACTGTAGGATCGTGACCTAGGTTTGGATTGGGAAGCCATAGAATTATTAAAGCTTATATTCACTCTATCTTTCATCTTATGCCTTTCACTCTCGTAAATTCTTACCATATGCTATTCTCACACTTTCCTCTTTTAATTGATAGATGGGAGAATTCAGGACTGAGTATGCAACCATGGAGTCACCAAGGCCCTTTGCAAGACAGTTAGCACAGCTCTCGCAGTCATTGGGATTGCCACTGCCCATGTTCAAGGGAAGAAGGCTGTACACCTATGGATATGGCGAGGATGCATGGGAGATCACCACCTTCATCTTCAGGGATGCCGCCTTTCCAAACCCTGTGCATCTGATCTACACCAAGACATACTACAACTGGGGACTTGGAATAAACTTGGCCATGCATGAAGCCCTGTCTCGCCAGTGCCATTTTGGCCGACACCTACTACCAGCAGACTCACCCTACCGTGACTATGGGAGGCGTGATGAAGATGGGAACATTGTGGTTACCCCGAACGCGACAGGAACAACATGCCGCCCCGTCGGAGGCACATAGAGGATATGGAAAGGGAGAATGGAGCTCTGGCTGAGAAAGTGATGATGGTAAAAGAGATAGCAGATTTTGCCAGCAATGGTATGGTGGTCCAAGGACTGGAGATAGAGACCTTGCATGAAGCTGTGGGAGTTCTGGAGAATGCCCTGATAGGCAGGGATGCAACCATAGCTCAGCTTAATGGAACTGTGCAGGAAAACAACCAGAACATACAACAGTTGCAAGGGACCGTCCAGGAAAGGGATCAAACTATTGAAGATATGGCAGCCCAGATTGCCGCTCTCCAAGCACAACTGAATCCACCCTATGATGATGATAATGGAGATTATGGCAACAATGATGATGATGATGACAGTGGGAACGATGATGATGATGAGGACGATGATGATGATGGTGGAGGAGATGAAGCTGTTGCAGTTGCAGCAGAGAATGAAGAAGAAGAGGAGGATCCAGAAGAGGTGGAGTTTGAGATTTAAAGTGATGACTCAGTGGAGGAGTATAGTCCACCTCCATGGTTGGATCGTGGACAGAAGCACCAACGCATGAGTGCAAGGACCTACCGCAACCTCTTCAAGAAGTAGATAGAAGTCCACCAATTAGTCATCGTTAGGTAAAAACCGTTAGGATTAGTCTCGATCGATGTAAGACTTAATTACTATTAGTTTAAGAGTGTTTAGTTGCTTATTTGTGTACTCCAATATCCCAGGATTATTTGTGCGAATTTTATGGAAGAGTTATGGCAAGTTTGGTTAATATCTGAGTTATTCTTGTTGCAGTTTTCTGCTGACACAGCAGTACTGTGCGATTTTTCATATTTTACTGGTATCTGGGAAAAATCTGAAAAAAATAGGGTTGGTTCTAAACTCTCTTTAATGTATGCACAAAAATCATAAAAAATGCCTGACGAGTTTAAGTCAGGTAGAAAAATTCGTGAACACTGCTGGACTGTTCTGGCAGATTGCTGTTTTTAATGCTTTGATGATCTATTGTGTAGATAACCTTTGCCAACTCTTATAAAAACTTTTTCAGTAGATATGTACTGATAGGATAACCCCTGGGATGTTGCTGGATCACTTGTTTGTAGATGTGTTGTTTGCTTGAGATTGTCTGCAATTGTTTTGTTGTTGTTTGATCATAATGCATGGGTAGAATCCTGTTTTCGTAGTCGATTCTTTCTAAGCTTACCTGTGCTGAACCGCAGATGCCTCCCCACCGTCAACCCACTGAGTTGGAGCAGCTCATGGCAGCTCAGGCACAGCTGACCCAAGTTATGACCTAGTTCATGGAAGCTCAGAACAACAACAACAACAACAACAACAATGGGAACAACCAGCCTCAGGGAGATGCTCTCACTAGGTTTCTGAGGCTAAGACCAGCTACGTTCTCTACTGCAACGGAGCCGATGGTTGCTCTCGACTGGTTGCGTTTAGTCAACAAGGATCTGGTAACTGTTGGGTGCATTGATGCTGAGAAGGTGAGGTTTGCCGCTCACCTACTGGAGGGACCAGCCGCTTCTTGGTGGGACACATTTCAGATCACCCACCCGCTAAACACTGTGACTTGGGCAATGTTTGAGGAAGGTTTCAAGACCAACCACGTATCTTCAGGAGTTCTGAGCCTGAAGAGGAAGGAGTTTCGCAGCTTGCGACAAACCAACCGCACCGTGGCTGAGTATATTGAGGAGTTCAACAACCTCTCTCGTTATGCACCTGAGGATGTTGACACTGATGCAAAAAGGAGGGAGAGATTCCTGGATGGCCTCAGTGATGAGCTTTTAGTTCAGCTGCTGGTGGTTTATTTTCCCACTTTCCAGGAGCTTATGGACAAGGCCAGGATCTTGGAAGGGAAGCACAAGCAGGTGGAAAGCCGCAAGAGGAAGAGTAACAATCACCACTCTGATTCTCACCACAAGTCTCGTACTTCTTATGATGGATACTCCAAGCATGGAGGGAGTGACCATGGGCACCATGGGAGCCATGACCGCCATCACCATGGAGGCGATGGACATCGCCATGATAACCACAAGAGCAACCACCACAGCCACAAGGGAGGACACACTCACCACTCTGGAGGACACAGTGGACATGACCGCAACCGTGATCATAGCTTTGTGAAGAAGGATCTGAGTGAGGTGACATGCTTCAAGTGTGGTCAGAAGGGACATTATGCAGACAACTGTCTGGAGAAGAAGGTACTGAAGCCAACCAACAACCAGAAGGCCACAGTGAACCACATGAATGTGGAGGAGATCCCAGATGAGCCTGACCTTGTGATTGTTAAGTTTCCAATCAACACTCACCCTGCACTTATACTTTTCGATACTGGTGCATCGCATTCATTCATATCAAGGGCATTTATGGATAAGTATAAGTTACCTACGGAGTCTATGAAGGAGTCTATTAGAGTGAGTTCACCTGGAGGGGATATGATAGCTAGCGCGGGATGCCGCGACTTAACTGTGAGGATTGGAACACACAATTTTGTTGCACATCTGGTAGTTTTGGAATCACAAGGTCTAGATGTAATAGTGGGCATGGATTGGATGTCTATGCATGGGGGACACATAGATTGTGCATAGCGAGCTGTCTCACTCAAAACCCCGGATGGTAAGAGAATTAGGTTCAAGTCGGCTGTGCGACCAGGAAGGTGTAAGCTGAATTATCTTAAGGGGGTTAGCATGGATACTGTGCCTGTGATTAAGGATTACCCTGACGTGTTTCCGGAAGAGCTGCCAGGGATGCCACCTGAAAGGGAAGTGGAGTTTCTCATCGATCTGATGCCGGGAACAGGACCTATAGCAAAGAGACCATACAAGATGGATGTGGATGAACTGAAGGAACTAAAGAAACAGCTAAAGGAGCAGTTGGACAAGGGGTTCATTCAGCCTAGTTCGTCGTCATGGGGTGCACCTGTTCTATTTGTGGAGAAGAAAGACAGCAGCAAGAGATTAGTGGTGGACTATCGCTCGCTGAATGAGGTGACCATCAAGAACAAATACCCCCTGCCAAACATAAATGATTTGTTTGATCAACTGGAAGGAGCAAAGGTGTTTAGCAAAATTGATCTGCGATCAGGTTACTTCCAATTGAAGATCCAAGAGGAGGACATACCAAAAACCGTTTTCACCACTAGGTATGGGTTATATGAGGATACAGTTATGTCTTTTGGACTAACGAATGCCCCGGCATATTTCATGACCATGATGAACAAGGTATTCATGGAGTACTTGGACAAGTTCGTGGTGGTGTTTATTGATGACATACTGATATATTCCAAGGATGATGCTGAGCATGAGAAACATCTGCGACTGAATATGGAGAAGCTAAGGGAACACAAGCTGTATGCCAAATTCAGCAAGTGTGAATTCTGGCTTAACACTGTTGGATTTCTTGGACACGTGGTGTCAGGAGAAGGAGTCGCTGTGGATCCAAGCAAAGTGACTGCAGTAACCGAGTGGGAAGCGCCCAAGAATGTGGGAGATATTCGGAGCTTTCTGGGACTTGCTGGATATTACAGGAGGTTCATTGAAAATTTCTCCAAGATTGCTAAGCCAATGACAGAACTTCTGAAGAAGGAGAGGAAGTTTGAGTGGACAGATGTGTGTGAAGCCAGTTTTCAGGAACTGAAGCGTCGACTAGTGACCGCACCTGTTCTGTGTTTACCGGATCTTCAGAAGGATTTCCAAGTGTACTGTGATGCCTCTCGGCAGGGACTTGGGAGTGTGTTGATGCAAGATGGGAGAGTGGTGTCATATGCCTCGCGGCAACTTAAACACCATGACAGGAATTATCCCACGCATGACTTGGAATTAGCATCAGTGGTTCATGCGCTCAAAGTATGGAGGCACTACCTAATGGGAAAACACTATGATGTTTACACCGACCACAAGAGCCTGAAGTACATATTTACACAGAAAGAACTGAACATGAGACAACGCGGATGGTTGGAGCTTATCAAGGATTATGATATGAATCTGCAATACCACCCAGGAAAGGCCAATGTAGTGGCAGATGCTCTGAGCCGAAAGGTCTATGCCAATGGATTGACTGTTGGGGAGTTGCTCGAGGATTTATGCAAGCAATTCAAGGACCTTAGACTGGAGGTAGTGTCTGAGGGATATTTGGCAACAATGGAAGTCCAACCAATGCTACAGGACATGATCAGGAAGGCTCAAATAGGAGACAAGGAGATAGATGAAATAAAGGAAAAGATGAAGGAGGATTGAGCAAAAGAATTCCGCGAGGATGAGCAAGGAACCTTGTGGTATGGAGATCGTTTGTGCATTCCCGACGATCCGGAGATAAGGAAGTTGATTCTGCAGGAAGCTCATGACTCTCCGTATTCCATACATCCGGGCAATACGAAGATGTATATGGACCTAAAGGACAGATTCTGGTGAAACAACATGAAGGGAGACATCGCTGAGCATATTGCCCTATGTGATGTATGTAGCCGAGTGAAGGCGGAACACCAGAAGCCAGCAGGACTACTTCAGCCATTGCCTGTGCTGGATTGGAAGTGGGATAGAGTGGGAATGGATTTTATCACAGGATTGCCCAGGACCAGGTCAGGATATGACTCCATTTGGGTGGTGGTCGACCATTTGACCAAGGTAGCCCACTTTATACCGGTGAAGACGACCTACACGAGTGCAAAGTTGGCCAAGATTTATATGGACAAGATTGTGTGCCTACATGGGGTTCCTAAGAGTATTGTATCTGATAGAGGCACCCAATTTACCTCACACTTTTGGTGCCAGCTGCACGAGTCATTGGGGACTAGATTGGAGTTTAGCACGGCGTTTCACCCACAGACTGATGGACAGACCGAGAGGGTAAATCAGATTTTGGAAGATATGCTGAGAGCTTGCGCTTTGGCTCATGGTTCTAGTTGGGATGAGAATTTGCCGTATGCCGATTTTTCCTACAACAACAGCTATCAGACCAGCATCAAGACGTCACCGTTCGATGTGATGTACGGGAAACGGTGCCGGACACCATTGTTATGGGATGGAGTAGGAGAACGTCAGCTGTTTGGACCTGATTTGATCAAGGACGCTGAGGAGAAGGTCGCCTTGATTAGGGACAGGCTGAAGGTAGCACAATCAAGGCAGAAGAGCTACGCTGACGCCAAGCGCAAGGAAGTGATGTATGAGATAGGTGATAGAGCATACCTCAGAGTGTCACCACTTTGTGGAATCAAGAGATTTGGAATCAAGGGTAAGCTGGCACCTCGGTTTATTGGACCATATCGGGTCTTAGCACGCAAAGGAGAGGTTGCTTATCAGTTGGAGTTGCCAGAGGCTCTGTCCACTGTCCACAATGTGTTCCACGTGTCCCAGCTGAAGAAGTGCCATCCGGAGATGGTGGACACACCGTTGAGAGACACTGTGCCACTAGAGTAGGTTCAGCTTGAGAATGACTTGACCTATGAGGAGAAGCCGGTCAAGATTCTGGAGACAGTGGAGAGGATTACCCGTACCAAGACGATCAGGTTTTGCAAGGTGCAATGGAACCACCACACCGAAGAGGAAGCCACTTGGGAGCGTGAGGATGACATCCGAGAGGACTACCCACACCTATTTGCTAGTCGCGCCGAATCTCGGGGACGAGATTCATCTTAAGGGGGTTAGTCTTGTCACATCCCAAATTTTAGATTTGGTACTGCATATCATTCATGTCATTGCATCATGATCATCCATGCAAAATATCAGTTTGAAAAGATTCTGGCGAAACAATATTTTCAAAGCCCTATTTTGTTTTACCAAAATGCACATACAAGAGGTTATACTAGGGTTATATTGATCCACTAACCTCAACTAGTGAAGAGGACTACAAGCTTGACCTTATATTGATCCTCTGGTTTTTAGAAAAATTTAGAGACGAAAATTACTCAATTTGGAGTTCATATGAAAAAGTTACAATAGAATTACTAAACATAAAAGATTAAAGAAAAAAGAACAAAAAAACGCAGCAGCGCGGCAGCCAGCCGGCCTGCCGCGGCCCAGGCCCAGGCCCAGCCTACGCAGCAGCCGCGCAGCAGCCAGTCACCGCGCGCGCGCCAGGCGCTATGCGCCGCTCGCCATCCGCCCAGCCACCGACAGGTGGGGCCCACCTGTCGGCGCCGCCACCGCCGCCGTGGCCGATGCGGACAGTGTCCGCCGCCGCCTCAATCTCCGCAACCAACTCCGCTCGCGCCGCCCCTAAAACCCCCTGCCCCGACCCTGCACCCCCCTCTCTAACCCTAGCCGCTCGAGCCGCCGCCGCCGACCTCGCTGTGTTGCCGCCTCGGTAAGCACGCCCGCCGCCGCGCGCGCCATCCCCTCGCCTCGCGCGCCACGCCGCCGAAGCCGCCGGCCACCGCTGACCCCTCTCCCCTTCGCCTCGTAGGCCCCGACGCCGCCCGACGCCACCGCGCCCGCAGTCATCCGCCGCCGTTGTCCTCGGCCGCGCCACGCCAACAAGCCCCGCCGACAGGTCTCTGACGACGTCTGCTCCTTCACCGCCGCCAAGGATCGCCGACGCCGCCGCCCCGACCATCGCCGTCGTCACCACACCCAACTCCGGTGAGCCACCTCGCCGCCCTGCTCCCTGGCCGCTAGATCGTGATCGGACGGTCCAGATCGGACCATTGAACAGTCAACGCGGGCAGCTGACTGGTCAACTGCCAGTCAGCGCCACGTCAGCCGCCACGTGGGCCGGTCAACAGTCAAAGTCTGACTGGGTATTTTCGAAATTGGTTTATTTGGCAGAAAATTGTATAAACTTGTAAAATTAATATCTATAGATCTACTAGGCCAAAAATTACAACTAAAATATGTGTAGATTCAGTAACTCGTGTAGAATCATGCTGTACCATTGTTCACACTTTTACAGCAAGATTTTTTCCAGAATAATTAAATGAGTTAATAGCCTTTTTAGAGTAATTAATTCGTAGAATAAGTTCTGTAACTCCAAAAATTTCAAATAATATGTCCCTGGAATCAGTAGAACAAGGGGAATCTCAAATTGAATTAGAAAGTTAGGCTTACAGTAATAATTTTCGCAGAATCTATTTAATGGCTTACTGTAGTATTTTAATTACTCAGGGAGTTATATGACTCCTTTTTGAGAAATTCCAATTGGTACCGTTCCTATTTAGAGTTGCCTACACAATAGAATTTTTCCAAGATTTTACAAACAGTGTGTTAGCAGTGGTGAATTATTTAATATCTAGCTGTATTATTGAGCATTATAAATTGCATACTTGTTTTCCTTGCGCTAAAAATAATTTCCATGCATGCATACAGTAGCTATACTGATTAAGAATATGTGATGCCGCTGTAGCATCGATCCACTTGTCATGCATGCATCTTGCATCATATTTGTTGCATATGATTGTGGATGGTTTGTTTATGATTGCAATTGTATCGTGTAGATTGTGACGAGTGCAACGCTTGCTCGTGGGTGGATTGTTCTTCCGACCGCTACAACCAAGGCAAGTAGATGCTATTTTGTTCATGATGTTATCCTACTATTTTCATTGCATTATCGTGTATTTGTAGATGCATGTGTAGGATAATACTATCGCTATGCTATGTCCTATTATGTGGTAGGGCTTTCCTTGTAGATGAACCACCGTTGGTAGATGTGCTTAGCCATGCTATGATGAACAAGGGCTGGGTTACATCACTGAAAGTTGTTTCTAAATGTGTTGGTTTGCGAAAACTAAAACAACTTAATCAATGAATCTCCTGGGTGTGATGGGATTGATAATTTTTTGTGATATCATTGCGGAAAGGCACCCAGGTATCAAGAGAAAATGATTGGCTTCTTTAATTTGTAGCTTACGTGTACAACCATGTGCCAATAATGAAATGGGCGGTTGGTTGGACTCAGTAGGTTGTGGTAACTCGAACCCGCGTATCCAGAGATGTAGAATTTTGGTAGGTTGGACCGGTGCGCGTTGGGATTGGGGAGCTACTTCCTGAACGGTCTCTTCTTGGACTTCTCCCTATCATCAACCAAAATGAGAGTGATGGTATAAGCTGGGCTGGACAAGTCACATGGGTAAAGTGTACTAACCCCTGCAGGGTGTTTAATCTAATCGATTAGTCGTGTCCCTGATTATGGACATTTGAGTTGCTTGATATTGATTCCATGACATGTTTCTCGCTCATTCTAATTTCATAATTGCTTTAATGTTGTTGGGTTAACTTAATTGGGATCTTTTCAAAGAAAATCAAAAACTGTTTATGAAAGTAGGACAAAGGTTTTTGCAAATGCAAGCTAGCCACATCTCCCCTTGCCAAATATGCATGTAGATATTAGCACTATTGTCTCCTTTAATAGCTCTACTTTCCATACATTCCATGTATTGACCCTTCGGGGCTGCTACGTTTCATGTTGCAGGATATTTCGATTCTAAGTAATCGATATAGGCCACGGTACTCCACTCGGCACTTGTTCACTTGTGGGCAATTTGAAGAATGGAGGATTTGCTTTATTTATGTTGCTATCTGAATAATTTGAGCTAGCCTTGAGCTAAGATTTTATTGTAATAATGGTACTCTGGATCTTCGTTATTTATGATACACGGATATTTTGCTATGTTATTCATCTTATTCTATTGTGGGCCAATGAATCGATCCAGGGATTGGCATGTCACATAGAAGCTACGGTCTTTTCAGAACCGTAGTGTTACATTATCAAGTGTTGATCATTTTCTGTTATTCAAGTGTTGATGATTTTCAGTTTATCAAGTGTTGATCATTTTCTTCATTTTCTGTTTATCTAGTGTTGATCATTTTCTATAATTTTATGTCTAGAAGGCCTTCATTGTTCTGAATTCATAAATATTCAGAACATGGGCAACTAGACTACAATGTTCAATGTTTAAACTATGATTATGAATATTCAGTTTTGCATCTCATTGCCAGTAATAACACTACTGATATGATTATGATTATGAATATTCAACTATGATTATGATTATGAATGTTTAAATTATTATTATGATTATAAATATTCAATGTTTAAACTATGTAGTTTAAACTATGATTATGATTGTTTAAATTATGATTATGAATGTAGTTTAAATTATGATTATGAATGTAGTTTAAATTATAATTTAAACTATGTAGTTTAAACTATGATTATGAATGTTTAAACTATGATTATGATTATGAATATTCAATGTTACATAGTTTAAACTAGACTACAATGTAAACTAGACTACAATGTTCAATGTTAAAACTGATAAAGTAATCTAGTTTTACAATTACTGATAAAATAAAATAACACTACTAGTGTTATTTTTTCATTTTAGTCCTTTAATTTTTTCAAGTCATATTACTGGCCCTTATCTTTCCCTTTTTGACCTTGTCTCTCTTTTTGCAGATCCAACGCGCCTCCTCCTCGATCGAGCTCCTCTCCTCCTCGATGTCGAGATTCGCCACCGCCTCCTCCTCTCTGTCGAGATCTGCCTCCTCTCCGTCGAGATTCGCCACTGCCTCCTCTCCGACGAGATCCGCCTCCTCTCCGTCGAGATTCGCCACTGCCTCCTCCTCTCCGACTGCATCATATATAGAGGAGACAATATCAATGCATCTGTCTATCCAGTATGTAATGCATCCAGATGGAAGATTGTGAAAGAAATTGGTGGTGGCAAAAGATTTAGCAAGGTTGCTCAAAAGGTGGTCAGGCATTTCCCATTGAAAAAGAGAATTAGAAGATTATTCATGTCAAGCAACACAACCCCACTTATGAGTTGGCATGTTGATGGTAGGATCAAGGATGGTCTTATGAGGCATCCTGCTGATGCACCAGCTTGAAAGCATTTTGATGCAAAATATGAGTGGTTCGGTAAAGAAGCTAGAAATATTAGGTTTGGACTAGCAACTGATGGTTTCAATCCATTCAGAACTATGAACCTGTCTTACATCATCTGGCCAATTGTATTGATTCCATACAATCTTCCAGCAGAGAGTTGCATGAAAGAAAACAACTTCATTTTGTCAGTTATTATTCCTGGTAGGAAGGCACCAGGGAAATACATAGACATTTACCTGCAACTAGTAGTTGATGAACTGAAAGTGTTATGGAAGGATGGTATTTGGACTTTTGATGCTCATGTAGGAAGGAAATTCAGGGTGTATGCTGCACTGCTATGGACAATTAGTGACTGGCTAGGCCGGGGAATTCTTAGTGGAGAGAGTATTGTTGTTTGCTCCCACTGCCTGCTGGGTACATGTTCCAAACGTTTAAAACATGGACACAAATCATGCTACCTGGGTACTAGGATGTTTCTACCTGCAGACCACCCATTTAGGAAGGATAAAGACTCATTTGATGGCACAACTGAAGACAGGGAACCTCCAATTCAGCCATCAGGTCATGAGATTTCAGAAATGACAAAAGGCATTCACACCATCTATGGGAAAACACAGAAACAACAAAAGTCTAAGAAGAAAAAAAGACAAAGAGATGAAGGGGAGGAAGATACTGTACTGGAGGATGTGCACACTGTAGAATCAACATTCAAGAAGAGAAGCATCTTTTTCCAGCTTGAATATTGGGAACATTTGCTGGTTCGACATAATTTGGACTCAATGCATATAGAGAAGAATGTGTTTGATAATATTGTTCACACAATTTTACAAGTGGACAACGGGTCCAAAGATAATGTGAAAGCAAGACTGGATATGAAAATATTTAAAACCAGAACACATCTCCATGTTGATGAAACTCAAGAGAAACCAGACTTGCCTGAAGCAATGCACTACATGAATTCAGATAATAAGAAGGTATTTTTCTTAGTTGTGAAAAATGCCAGGTTTCCAGTAGACTATGCTTCAAACATGGATGGGAAGGTCAGGTTAGATGAGAAAAAATTAGTTGGGCAAAAATCTCATGACTACCACATAATTTTTGAAGATGTATTTCCTTTAGCTATAAGTAGAACCATGTCTTCCCCTGTTGCTCTTCCACTAATTAATCTTAGAAAGTACTTCAAGAAAGTTTGCTCCAAAGTCATAGATCCTACTGGGATGCAAAAGTTGGAAGAAGAAATTGCTAAAACAATGTGTCAGCTAGAGCAGATTTTTCCACCATCATTCTTTGATATAATGGAACATCTTGTCATCCATCTTGCAAGTGAAGTGTTGATAGGTGGACCAGTGCAATTCAAAAACATGTGGTCTACAGAGATGTTTGTTGGGAAGTGTAAAGGGATGGTACATACTAGAAGACATCCTGAAGTATCAATAGCTGAGGGATATATATTTGATGAGAGCTTGGATTTTTGTGCAAGATATCTGGAAAATTTCAACAAAGAGTCAATGCATACTGATAATAGCACAACTAGGAGTCCAGACACTAATATATATTTAAGAACAATTGGAAGACAGCTCTCTGCATTTCAAGTAGATGAGCTAGATCACATTTCATGGACACAAGCTCAAAGGCATGTGTTGCTTAGTTATCCAGAAATTACTAGGTTTGCAAATGAGCATATCACAATACTACAAGCAGACAGAAGGAAAAGTAGAAGAGAAGTTGAAGTTTCTCACCACCAACAATTCTTGAAATGGTTTATTGAACATGTGCATTCTTTAATGCATAAAGGAGTTGAACTACCATAAGAAGTTGTTCTACTAGCACAAAAGCCTTTCATGATGGTGAAGAAATACAAAAGCTACAGGATTAATGTCTGTACATTCCACACAAGAAGCCATTCTACTGGAAAATCTTCCCAGTGTGATGGAGTTTCAATTACTGCAAAGACATTAAGTTATTCAGTAGATCACACAGTAGGAGATGGTCAAATTTGTGGCAGGATCCATGAAATAGTAGAATTGAATTATTCAAACACAGCTAGTGTAGTATTATTCAAGTGTGAATGGGTTAAAGATACTGGAATTAGAGTAGATGAATTTGGAATAACTGAAGTCAACTTCAATCATGTAAACAAAGGGGAAATTCTTTCATCTATGCCATTTATACTAGCTAGTCAAGCAAAACAGGTCTACTATTTGCAAGATCCACTTGATAATGAATGGTTTGCTGTTGTGTCTAGGTAATTTGATATAGTTCTATTGTTTCTTTTGTTTGCTGGTTTGATTCTGTTGAACATGATAATAAAGTTCTATTGTTTCTTTTGCAGGGACTGCTAACATGGACAGTGAGAGAAGTAGGCTAAATGAGGTTAACATGCAACTGATGAAACTTGGTGTACCACCAACACAGATAGAAATTAAGAGTGGAGAAATTTTTACAAGATTTCTTGAGGAAGCCAGGATAAAGGGAATATACAAAGAACCAGCAGAAGTAAGAATCTAATTTATGCCATTCTAATATGTGATTTATGTGAAAGCATAAGAACATAATTTAGGCCATTCTAATATGTGATTTATGTTCCTGTCTTAATTTAGAACAACATGATATATGAAGAAATAGATGTGGTAGAAAATGAGGATAAGGATGATGATGGTAGTGAACATTTGTATGATAGTGATGCTACTACTCAAGATGAAAATGAAGAAGGTGATATCAATCAACATTTACTGGAAGGTTAGTTTTAGGTTGCCTTCTCCTCTTGTTAATTTAGGCAGTTTATTTCAATATTGTGAAATGGATGACACACTGGTTAATTTAAATACTTGTTACATGATAACAGCAGAGAAGTCTGTGAGAGGGCCCACTAAGTTGAAAAGATTCTGGAAAGAGTATGATCCAAGAAACAAGATCAGTTTGGAATTTAACAGCAAAGGCCAATCTTGTGGGTTCAAAACTTGAAAGCTCACAAATTTCATTGCTTCTTTAGTTAAGGGAAAAGAAATTTCTTTGGCAGCTACCAATTGGAGCAAAGTTCTTGAATATGAAAAAGATAAGCTATGGAAGACAGTTAAGGTAAAATCTCTTAAATAAACTGGATTGTAGTTCTGAACTATGTATTTTGCCTGTAAATTACTAATGTTGCTAAAATGTAAACACTTTTGCAGTATTTATTTGAAATACCAGATTGTTACAAGTGCTGGGTGTTGATATCTGCTAGAAAGAAGTGGAAAGATTACAAGTCCTATTTGAAGAGAAAATTTTACAAGGATGAGTTGTCACTCAAAACCAACATTGCTAATGGATGCAAATCCAGGATACCTCCTTCTCAGTGGGTTTGGCTATGTAAATTTTGGAGAACACCAAAGTCTAAGGTATACTAAAGTAGCAATGCTGGATATACTATTTTTTCAACCTGCTTGTGCTAATTCATACTATAGGCATTAATGTATAATTTCTTGCTGTAATGTAGGCATTAAGTATGAAGAACAAAGAGACGAGAAATGGTCAAGAAAATGCAGTTCATACAGCTGGTACTAGAAGTTTTGCAGTACTACAGGAACAAGAAGTAAGTTAATTATGGATTTGTTGCATACTTGAATATCTAAAATTTTCAAAGATCAGAGTATGATAGTTTTCCATGAATTTCAGGAAATAAAAGAAGGGAACAAAATATCCAGAGCTCAGCTTTACAGAATTACCCATACAAATAAGGATGGGAAACCAGTTGATGAATTTTGCAAGAAAAAGATTGTAAGTAATAATGTAATATAATTTTCATGTCCACATACATATTATATATTGAAAACTCAATAAACTATTTATGCATTCAAACAGGAAGAGATAAATGTGAAGTTTGTGGACAACCCTAACTTGATACATGAGGAAGCAAATGAGGAAGATTTGTATTCAACATTGTTCCCAAAGGCTAAGAAGTCGAGTAATCATGGATTAGGGCTGACTGTTGGTGGAAAGAATAGTGAGAAGCTGGCTCTGGCTCTATCTGCTCTACATGATGTTACGCAGGAAAACAAAAATCTCAGGGTTGTTGTAGAGAAGCTAGTAGAAACTCAGTCAAGTTTGGTTGCCAGAAGTGATAAGCTATAAGAGAAGTATTGTCAGATGATGGAGCTATTTCAAACATCACAGAAGATAATGAAAGAACATATTGAAGAACCTCTTCTTGAAGAATCAGAAGGATTTGACAAGATGAAGAACAGTGGTCAGGAGGAGAAGGAAGCAGTAGATGACAAGAAAAGGAAAAGGCAAAGGGTTGAAGAAAAGATTAGAAATGAAGTTAATCTTGCGAAGAATGAAACTTCTGAGGTAAAATAACTACTGCTTGTACATGTGTCAATAAGAAATCCTTGTACATGTGTTTCTTGTATGATGTACCTCTTGCTGATTAGGAATTTAACTAAATGCAGGTTGCTATGATAAAGAAAATTAAACTAGAGAAAGCTGAAGAGATGAAGAAGTCAAACATTTGTAGCACCATCCCAAAGCACAAAATAAGTAGAGGAATGGAAGTTGTCTTGACTTCACCAAATTCTTCTAACCTTGCAGCTCTTGGAACAATTCAAACTGCAGATATAAATGCAGTTGGTTTAGATGGAGATCCACTAAGTGATTATGTGGAGGTCATGGTTAACATTGTCTATCGTGATACAACCATACTGCCTAGACCACTTGGGAGAATGACAAATATGGGAAATGCCCAAGCTAAATGCATTCCATGGCCCAGGAATCGCGTTAGTATTTCTTACACTTTTTAAATATAAATGATGAACAGTGCATTCTAATATGTGCAGGTTACATTAAGAGATTTGTATCAAAAAATCTGCAAAACAAAATTGATAGACAAAACTCAGTCAAGGTTTGCATGCCAGGAGCTAATAAGAAAACTACTCCTACTGAACATGCATGTGCAGTATGGTTATTGAACTTTGTAAATAATTGAAAAAATTGAACCATGAACTAACATATGGAATAATGATGCAGGGTACTAGTGCAAAAGGAACAACTCTTGATCTATTGCAAAAATCTGTCTTAATAAGATCCAACCTTGAAGCAAATGATGTTGCTGCTTATGCTTCTGCTACTGGTTCTGCTAACACAGATTCTCAAATGCATGAAAAGGTATGTTACATGTACTGCTTCTGCAGAATATTTTATCATTTGCCATATTTTACTTGAAAATTTTATTATTTGCCACATTGACCACCACATGTCAGTGACACATGGTGTGGCAAATAATAAAACTGAAAAGTAAAGTATGGTAAATTATAAAATCCCCCTGCTTCTGCTCCAGCAATATCTGAACTATTTCATCTACTAATACATGAGATAATGTGCAGCTTGTGGATGAACCAGTCATGAGCCAGGGCAAAGTAATTGTGGAGGAACTAGTCATGATCCAGGCAAAAGGTAGAGTGAAGAAACCAAATTCCAGAAACCAGAAACAAACTGCTGCTACTGCTTATGCTTCTGCTACTGCTTCTGCTAACATAGATTCTCAAATGCATGAAAATGTATGTTACATGTATTGCTTCTGCTCTAGCAATATCTGAACTGTTTCATGTACTAATACATGAAAAAATGTGCAGCTTGCGGATGAACCAGTCATGAGCCAGGAAACCAAGATCAAGATCAAGAAACCAAGATCAAGAGTACCAAAGCAAACTGCTGCTCCTGCTGCTACAGATACAACGGATTCATAAGTACCAGACAAGGCAAGTTACAGTTGTAAACTATTACAAATGCTCAGAATATTACACTGACAACAGTTTAAACTAAAAAATGTGCAGATTGTGGATGAACCAGTCATGAGCCAGGCAGAAGTTAGAGAAAAGAAACCAAGATCAAGAGTACAGAAGCAAGCTGCTTCTCCTGCTGCTACAACACAAGTACCACACAAGGCAAGTAAACTCTTAAACTAGTTGAACTCCTAAACTAGTCTGAACTCAGACAAATCTTAACAATGCAGACTGTTGAACTGTTGAACTAGCTGGTCCTTCTGTTGAACTAGCTGCTCCTTTTGTTGAACTGTTGAACTCAGACAAATCTTAACAATGCAGACTGATGATATTGCGTGGTCTCAAACTCAGACATCTCAGACAAAGGATTGCCAAGCAGCTGATGATATTGCATGGTCTCAGCTTATTTAAAGTCACTGTAAGATACGGCTGTGAACATATGTAATATATGTCACTGTAATACATTTAGTTAAATTTGAACCTCTGCAATGGTTGTGGACGAATGGTTGTGGACGAATTGTGATGTGGTTTGTAATATATTTCATGGTAATATATGTCACTGTAATGTGGTTTGTAATATATGTCACTATGATTTGATTTGAGTGCATTACCTAAAGTAATTCGATTGATGTGAGCCATTTTGTAATATATGTCACTGTAGTACACAGTTGATTTTGGCTAGGATTTAGAGGCACTAGTGATAGTGCCACAAAAAGTTGGTTTTTAGAGGCACTAGTCATAGTGCCTCAAAAACTTGGGTTTTAGAGGCACTATACTAGTGCCTCAAAAAGTTGGGTTTTAGAGGCACTAGTGATAGTGCCTCAAAAAGTTGGTTTTTAGAGGCACTAGTCATAGTGCCTCAAATGGTTGGTGAAAGAACATGTTGGGCCCCCATGTGTGGTTTTGGTAATTAATGATAATCTTTATGGACTAATGTGTGTATTAAGTTATACTTGTAGGATTTGTCCATAGGCATCGCTTGGAGCATGTGTTGGCTTCAAGGTCAAAAAAATACAAAGAAGATTTGTTGGGCAAGCTCAATTGTGAGGTCGATGATGAGGAATTAAGGAAGGCGTTCCATCTTGAGAAGGGCAAGATCGTCTACATCGAGCTCAAGTGGAATGCTCAAGGCAAAGGTATAATGTTGATAGGTTTTCCGTTTTGCCGGTCTCACGTTGTGTGTGTGAGACCGGGTTTAGGATAGATAACCGTACTATCAAGAGGGGCTCTCGTATGAGTAATTTGGTCACATCGTTCGGAGAGAGCTCAAACCTTTGCATACTTGCATCATCGTATTTGGTTGTTATTTGGTCTTTTCCATGTGAGGATATAGAGCTTGTGTTAATCTCCATAACAAGCTCTTGTTCATCAAAATCGGATCTCCCATACATATCGTGTTGCGATTTTGATTTATGCGGCTTGTCCGTTTCTCGCCAAGTGAGATTTCTCACATTATTCTACTTGACACTTTCTCACTTGGTGATAATCAATATTTCCACTTTTTATTGAGAAGCTCTTGTTGTCCTCTATCCAACGCAATTGGAATCGGGTCAATCGGAGCTACCGTTTAAAAGTTATGACCGTTTGAATATTTGCCGTTTTTAATTCTAAAAGGAAAAAGAAAATCAGTGTTTCTGGGCCGACCGGTACTACCGGGCCCAGTACCGGTCGTGCCTGGCTACGCGCAGCCCATTCCTGTGTGGCCCGGTACCCACAACCGGTCCTACCGGACCGGCCCGGTAGTACCGCCCGGATGGGCCGGTACTACCGGCCGGCCCAGTTTAATTTTCCCTGATCCAGCGCCAGCTTAGCTCATCTCCTCACGCTCGCGTTTGGCTCGCTGCTGGGCCTCGCAAGCCGCCACCGCCAGATGCGCGCGCTGGCCCTGCCGCGTTGCAGCGTTGGCGCCCGCCGCGCTGCCGCGAGCCCCCGCCTGGCCCCGCTGCATGCTGCCCTGCGCGCGCTGCAGAGCTGCCGCTGCTGCTGCGCTGCGCTGCTGCTGAGCTGGCTGCGCGCATGCGCGCGCTGTTGCCGCACGCGCTTGCATGCGGGCTGTGCTGCCGCTGCCGCCTTGCTGCCCAACTGCTTGCCCCGCTCGCACTTCCTGCTAGCTGCGCTGACTGCTACTTCTCTGCTACGTTGACCCAGCTCGATTCCTGGCATCCGGCGGTACTACCAGGTAGTACCGGTCCAGATCGAAAAATAGCCCCAACGGCCATATTTTTTGGGCCCCCTATTTAAGCTTTGCCCGTTTTCAGTTTAGTTAACTCCTCTCTTATCTATTAGGCTAAACTTTGTTCACACTTGCTCTAGATCTTGAAGCTTGCCTAATCTTTTCCCTCCGATGATTCTTGCCCATTTTTGAGTGAAAGAGAGAGGAGATCTAGCCCCACGTTTTGACCTAACCGATTCATCTCTTTATGAGTGCATCTTTGGGGATCTAGATTTTGGGGGATTTTGTGTCTCTCTTTGATTCCTCCTCTCTTGTTTCCCCAATACCTTTAGTAGCTTTGTTGGAACTTGAGAGTGAGGGATTTGAGCATCTTTATGGTGTTCTTGCCATTTGTATTTGGTGCATCGGTTTGAGTTCTCCTCGGAGAATTTGGTTTGATTTACTCATTGGAGCTTGTCCCTCTTGGGTTCTTGGAACCCTAGACGGTTTGTGGCCTTGGTGGCATTGTGGCCTTTTGTGGCGTTTGTTGGGAGCCTCCAATTAAGTTGTGGAGAAGTGCCCTAACCTTGTGAGAGGTTCCGGTTGCCACCGACAAGTGCACCGATAGTGGAAGCGTGAATCGATCCCGTTGGGGTGAGATTCACCGGAGAATAAGGGAGGCCTTTTGTGGCGTTGGTGGTTTGATACCACCCCCTCTCCAAACGAGACGTACTCCATGTTGGGAGGAACTCGGTAAAATATCGTCGTCCCCGCGTGTCTCGGTTATCTCTATACCCGAGCTTTTATACAATTTATATTGTGATAGCCTTCGTGCTTGAAGTAATCTATATCTTGCTATCACCTTGTTGCTTGTATTTCTTAGCATAAGTTGTTGGTGCACATAGGTGAACCCTAGTTGTTCTAGGTTGTGCTTGACAAAGTAAAACGCTAGTTTTATTCCGCCTTTGTTGAGCCACTCTAGGAAAAGTTTTAATCGCTTATTCACCCCCCTCTAGGCGACATCCGTATCCTTTCAGTTGGGTTTTAGAGGCACTAGTGTTAGTGCCTCAAATAGTGTCTCAAAAAGTTAGGTTTTAGAGGCACTAGTGATAGTGCCTCAAATGGCTAGGATTTAGAGGCACTCTAATTTGTGCCTTAAGTTGGTTTTTGAGGCACTAGTCATAGTGCCTCAATTGGCTAGGATTTAGAGGCATTAGGCATAGTGCCTCAAATAACTATGATTTAGAGGCACTTTTTAAAACTGCCTCAAATAACTTTTACCTACACGACCATCCCCGGCATTTTTTAGTGCCTTAAAAACTCAATTGTGGCACTAATTTGACTATTGGAGGCACTTTAGAGTGCCTCTGAATGCTGTACCTGCCATAGTGGGCACCAAGGGGTCCACGGCGTGCTTGCCGGGGGGGGGGGGGGGTACCCAGGACCAGGGGAAGAGATGCAGGAGGGACCAGTGGAAGAGATGCAGGAGGTGGTAAGCAGTTAGGCTTTGTTCGTTTTATCCCACCCCGACCGGGATCAGGTCAAAATCCATGTGGGTCAACCAGGATCAGACCCTCGGGGGTTTAATCCCAACCTTTCTTATAACGTGTTCGGTTATACCCTTCCAGGATTCCACCCTGCCCTATTCCATCCTGATCCCGTTCATTTCGCATGGAAAATAAACATCTGCCCCCATCTCGTGGAATGAATCCCCGAGTCGTACATGACCCTCCTCTCTCCTCCTCTCCCCCGGCCTCATTTCTCTCGCACGATTAGGAACGGATAGCGGCGCGGCAGCGGGGGCGGCCGGACGGCGGCGACGCAACCAGTCGAGCAGATTAAGGACGCTTGATTCTCCCTCCCTCCTCCATCTCCAACCGGCGGCAGAGAGACCACCCGAGCGGCGCGAGATAGACCCGGAGATCCACTTCCGTCTGAGCTCGGCGATGCTCATGAGACGTAATCTCCGGCACCCTCTCCATCTCCATCTGCTTCGCACTGGTATGCATGTACTCTTCCCCCTCCTCTTCCCCCTCCCACATTTTCTAGGGTTTGGTATGTTTGATAACGATTTATAGGGTTCTTGGCATGTTCAGTAGTGGTAGATTCTTGGCATGGTCGTACGCCATAGACATTGATTGTCTTTTCCTTGTAATCTTGTAAAAAATTGTAAGGAAATTGATTTTGTAAAAAAGAGATACATTTTGTGATGTTGCACAATTTGGTGGCAGAAATTATAATTATATTGCTAAGACAAGTTATGTATATGATTGGGCACAATAATCGTCCTTCTGATAGGAGCAACTTAGCCCTGTATTAGTCCTTACAACTCTAGCAGCATATCAGTCACCATAGTATAAATCTTCTCTTCTTTCTTGTGTGGTTGCGGGTGTAGCTTTAGCAGTACTAACCTATCAGAGTTCGGTAGTTCACTGCAAGTCTTGCGCCAGAAACCTCTCGCTGGTAAGCTCCTCTTCCTTCCCCCTCTGCTCCTCTCGCAAATTCTAGGGCTCCTGGATTCTGATCGACCTGCAGTTGACGGTGACTTGTGACAGCGGCGGTGCCATCTAGGCCTGATTTTTCCCTCTAGTGAGAGTTTGCTTGTCCTCTTCCTTGTCTCTCCTGTGACATAGTTGTCTATTTTTAGGTTCGATGCGGAAGGAGACCAGCCATGGGTGAGGTTTGTGACCTTTCTTGTGCAAGGAGAAGGTTTGTCGACTGTTAGGCCTATGATTGGTGGAGGACTACAGTGAAATAGATTGTCAGCTGAATCATGATCTGCCATGTTCTCGTGTAAGCTACTCTTATTAGTTTATTCTGGTTTTATTTGTTTTGCTTCTGCAATGGAGATCGATCTAGGCTGCAACTCATTTTCTTGTTTTCCTAATTGTCGGGTTGTTCACCTGTTGTAATTCATTTTGCAGTCAGATGGTGCATTTGAGTGCATTTTTTTTGGTAAGTAATGTCCGCATATGTAGAGATGTCTCCAGAGTGTGCACATGATTTTCTAAACTGACTAAAAACAATATAGGAAATGACATGCAATTTGAATTATCCACTGGTGGTTGTATTTACTAGATTTGAGGATGTTCTATAATATACTTGGAGTGAGCAAGCCATTAAAGCTTTTTTTGGGGTGATATTATTATATGCCAAACTTAAGATTGTGCAATGCATAATTGCTTGGCACACATATAGAAGGAATTCTGAATAATAAAGCGACATCAGAAATATTTTATCTTACCATGCCAAAGATTTCTCCTCGATCTGCTAGCATCGGCAACAAACAGTTTCTGTTCTGATCCAAGGTGGAATGTGTGTGTTTCTACTCAAGACGCGAAAGAGTAAATTACATGGGCTAATCCATGTCTAGCACACCATTTATCTTTCTTTGTTTTTTGATAGAACATGAGTACATTTATGATGCAACCAGTAATCTACTTTGAGTGTGCTATTTGAGAAAGACTTTTATATTATAATTGCGCTGCAGAAGTCAAGAAGTTAAAGAAGCACATAGAACAAAGACTTTCACTTCTTGTTGTGTGTTCTCAGACAAGATGGGATTACACAAAACCTGACTTTCTTTTATTTCCCATGATCAGGTTCAGAAGCAGGCCGATATAAGGATGGACGCGTACACGCTGCATATCAACACTCTACTAGATAAGGCATGCACAGAGGAGCTTTCCAGCAGCTAATGGCTCAGAAACTGTTTCGGCAGCGAATGGATGCTCACCGTGGTCAATCGGTGGGCAAAGAGGTTGGAAGCGACCCGGGGGAGGAAGACGACGTCCTTCCTCGACGGAGCGGCGGAGGGAGCAGCGGAAAGCGGCGACGGTGAGGGACAACAAGGAAGCTGCAGAGGCGGGGGAGGACGACGGCGGGGACGGAGCTCCTGCGCGTGGCCTCCGTGGAGTTTGAGCGCGTCGGCCCTCCAGGCCAGATTACTTGAATCGACGGTGTCCTATGTTGCGTGTTTGTCATGTGCGCCCTGGCGTCTCCATGGAACTTGACGCTGCCTGACCTCGGCGGGGGGTCGGGGACCGCAGGGGAGCGACGGTCGATGGAGACGGAGCCGGACAAGATAACTATTTGTAATTCGATTTTAAAGGCCCAGTTTGACGTGTTTTGACTGTTTTAGTTTTTTTTGGGCAAAATCAGAGTTTGAACTGTGGCTAAGACATATTTTGTTGGACGGATCTTTTGTCCAAGCTTATGTTAAAAATGTACGTTATTGTGATTAAAAATGTTCTTATTCTATTTGATGTGCGTTGCTGCTTTGTTGTCTGTGGCTTGCTATTGCTCATCGCCTGTGCTAGGGAAGGGGGTTAGCCGAATGACAGTTAGAAGGAGGGATAGCCGGGAACGTGTGGAGAGGGATTAATGGGGATTAGGGTGACAATTGGGGTTCACCCAATACCTGCGTATGTCAGGTCCACTAGAGGATCTGATCCCCTGCAACCGAATAAGGCCTTAGTGGGAATAAGGCTTGGGCTAGGGTTGTGGCTGGGGCTGGGGCGGATATCCTCAAAGCAAGAGAGAGCGGACTCTCTTGTGTACAAGTGATGGAGTAGCCTTTCTTATAAGAAGGTCTAACTCTCACTTAACTAGCAACATGAGACTAAACGTTAGTTCTATAATTTTTTATGTATGAATGTGACAATTGGGTCTCCGAAATTTTAGAAATTATTGCAAAACAGACCCCACGGTTTCCATCGAGGTGCAACTCGTGTTGGTAAAACCGCCAGCGAGGGAACGAGGCGTCGGACGCGGGGAGCGTCCTAGCGCTAGCGTTAGAGCTCCTGGTGAAGAACGGCACCTCGTCCACGGTTGTCGGGCGTCGTCTCTAACCACCTCCAGGTGACCATGACGAACGTCATGTACAGGCTACCGCAACAAGGATCCCATGCCGTCGAAGTTCAACATTGTTCCACCAGACACTGTGTGGCCCCAACAGCCGCATTGGATCAACAAGGGGATCAAACATGATCCTCGTTAGTGGAGACGCAGTAATGGTGGCACATGACCAGGACGACGAGGAGACTACATATACCATGCATGATAGAGATCTGCAGGATTAATAACCACACTCTTAGAGAATTTACCCTCATCAACAATGTATATAAGTCCTATGTGAAAACGATTTTTTGCCAATGTCTTTGTTACCACAGCCCCTCTCGCCGACTGCTTTCCGACGAGACAGATGACAAAGTTTCGGCAAAACGACGCACGTACCGATCACCAATCCGCCGAGATGCATATGTTCTGCTAACCTGATCAATCCTTTCGATCAGCTAGTATACTCACATGCATGCACTCAGAAACAGATTGATTGCTACACGCATGTCTCGTGCATGTCTTTCCTTTCTTTATTTCTCAACTCACGGTGTTTGGTGATTTACAAGTTGCAGGTTACACACGTATATATACACAGCCAATAGCCAACTCCTAGCTAGAGTAGGACTCGGTAACATGCATGCATACTACATGGAACCCTTCTCGTATGCGACTCGTATACGCGACGCCGTGCCGGTGCCGGAGAGCCGGAGTGCTTATTCCTAACAATCACCCCCTAAGCACGACATGCACTTCGCTTCGACCTAGATCCCAAATGCGCCAGCTACTCCTCGCGGGCGTCATCCTCGGCATTGCTTTCGCCCATGTCACCGAGTTTGCTTTTGTCGGCTTCTCCATGGCTTCACGTCGACCCTCCTCATCCGCGTCCTTCTTTTCCGTGTCCTCCTTGTCGATGTCGTCCATGACTGTGCCTTCGATCTTCACCGGTTCCTTGATGAACAAACATTGATTTTCGTAGTTCATCTTCACCAGATTATCAGCCATCCGAAGTTTCTTTATCTGATAGTAGTCCAACACGCTTCGCATGCGTGCTCGTGTCGGTCGTAGTTGCCTTGTCTCCAGTTCTATCGGAGTCGGCACGACATACTCTTCTGCGTCCAACAACACGCTTGTTTCTGAACCTTGTGTGCCTCCACGTAGAGCTCCTGGAGCCAACGGCTCTACATGCAGCGTATCCTGCATGCCTATTTCTGAGCCAATTTCTGGACTCGCCACCACATCACATGACCCTTGCACTTCTGGACACTCCTTTTCCCCAAGCTCTTCACGTGGATCATCACCTCCTGTACTAGCACATGATGAGCTAAACACAACACCTTCTAGATCCATTTTTTCTGACCACGGACTAGCCTTTTCTCTGGACACTTTTTCTTCTGAGAGTATCCCTAGTGCTTCTGGCCTGGTGTCCATGTCTGGAGCACCCCCTAGGCCTTCAATCTCTTCTGGGTCCAAATTTGCTGACAAAGATAAGCTTGGTTGATCCAGATTTTTTTCATACTCAAGATCCCACGTGATGTGAAAAGATGAATATTTCGGTTCCTTGGAGCCCCAATTTCATGATTTCTCTTCCTCAAAGACTACGTCGTCCGTGAAAACCACCTTATTGGTATAAGGATTGCACAAACGGTATTCCTTCGAGCCTTTATATCCTTTCATGATCATTGGAGTACTCTGCTGGCCGGTCTTGTCATGCGCCACGCACCCAAAAGTGCGAAGATGATCAACCGAGGGCTTCCATCAGTACCATCTTTCATACGGAGTCATACTAACTCCACTATTAGTTGGCTCCATGTTCAGCAAATACACAGCAGTATTGACTGCCTCACCCCAGAAGTTTGCTAGCAAACCTTTACTCTTCATCATCCTATGTGCCATGGTCAACACGGTTTGATGCAACTCGCCTTCCTGATCAATGCGTAGAGCTCCTATCTTTGCCTCCACCTTAAACTCTTCGGCTTCCTTGATCTTCTCGAATGCTTGTTGAGCTTGATTCTTACTTTTCAGCAACACAATCCACATGTATTTACTATGATCATCCACCACAAGCATGAAGAACTTATTGCCGAACGGAGTTGCAAGTGAAATTCCAACACATAGATCGCCATGATCAGATTCTGAAGCTTCACTTGCCTCAAACGTGGCTTCACGCAGAAACAGAGCACTCTGTTTCTCGTGATCCACACACGGTAGATCGTGATCCACTTGCGCCACAATCTTCGTACCCGGTGATGGAGGATCCATCGGTCCATCATCATCTCCTTCATGGGCGATAAGAGCCCTCTCCTTCGACGATTTCTTGCAATCCTTCTTGAAGTGACCGAGCTCGCCACACTTATGACATCTTACTTTCTTGATGTCAAACTTCCTCCACGGCGGAGCCTCGTCCTCGTCCTCCCCCGCGATATACTTTTTCGCTGGGCGAGAATCTTCTCTATCACTCCTGCTACCGGATGCTTTATCGCCCTTCTTCTCCTTGGCGAACAAATCTCGAGCCATAAGCATGAGATGCTCATCCACTTTCGCGTCGCCATAGGTGATCTTCATCTGCTCGTCGTGTGCCTTGAACCGTCCAACTAGATCATCCATCGTGAGAGTCTTGAGATCAATGCATTGCTCGATCGCCGAGACAACGGACGAGTAACGCGGCGGCGCCACACGGAGGAAACGCCTCACGATAGAGGTCTCCTCCAGCTTCTGGCCAAGTCCGCAAATCCCATTGACCAGTGTAGCAACCCTTAAAGCAAAAGCGTCTAGCGTCTCATCTTCTCCCATCTCCAAATTCTCGTACTTCTTCTGCAAGGTTTGCAGGGTCGCCTCGCGGATGCACTCGTGCCCAAGATTTAGTGTCTTGAGCATATCCCACACCTCCTTTGAAGATTTCTTCGAGATCAGGTGTTGCATCAGATCCGTCAGCACCACCGAGCAGATGGCCGTGAGTGCTAGTCGGTCTAGGTGGTACTTCGACGCGCCCTTCTTGAACTCGTCGCCGCCTGGATCGACAGCCTCCCAGAGTCTGGCGCCTTCTAACGCCCACTCCATCTGGACCGCTCAGACCGTGTAGTTGTCGCGACTGTACCGCGGATACTGCATCGACACCGGTGCACCCGTAGCCGCACCAGAATACTCGCCCACCTCCTTCGTCATGATCTCCCGTTACAAGGAGATCCTCCACGAGGCTCTCATACCAATTGTTAGCACAACCCCTCTCGCCGACTGCTTTCCGACGAGACCGACGACAAAATTCCGGCTAGACGACGCACGTACCGATCACCAATCTGCCGAGATGCACATGTTCTGCTAACATGATCAATCCTTTCGATCAGCTAGTATACTCACACGCACGCACTCAGAAACAGATTGATTGCTACATGCACGTCTCGTGCGTGTCTTTTCTTTCTTTATTTCTCAACTCACGGTGTTTGGTGATTTACAAGTTGCAGGTTACACGCGTATATATACACATCCAATAGCCAACTCCTAGCTAGAGTAGGACTCGTCACTCCTAGCTAGAGTAGGACTCGGTAACATGCATGCATACTACATGGAACCCTTCTCATATGCGACTCGTATACGCGACGCCGTGCCGGTGCCGAAGAGCCGGAGTGCTTATTCCTAATAGGCTTAACTACTGGCTCTGTAGTTCAGAGATTAGCAGCAAATATTATGTGGCTATGTGGTAACCCATTTTATACACATCGCTTTCATGTGTATTATATTCACACGTGCCATAGAAAAAATATCGAGATGGCCGTGATGACGCACGGACATTCAGCTAGTCATAATAATATAATGTGAATTTATTTACAAAGTGGCTCACAATAATGACTCAAATTTTAGAAAAAGTAGACTGCACTGTATTAGAATGGAGAGTACACAACAAGCATTGTATATATCTTGTATTTCAGGAAGGAAGGTCGATTTGCCGAGTCAGAATCATGTGGCAGCAAAGAGAGTGCCCGAGAGTTTCCATATTTACTTCTTTTCTGGATGATAGAACCTATACACGGAGAAGATTGTGTTGATGAGCGTGGCGATGGAGATAAGGGCCCCCAGGATGACGAAGAAGGTGACAGTCTGCCTGGGGAAGCACTGCAGCTTGACCCATTTGAGGGCCCTTGCAGCTGCACTGTGATGGTGCGTCTCCACGTCCTTGCAGAGATCAAGCAGGTGGCTGGAATAGAAGGCGTCGATGCGGTACTCATCTGCGAACGCCCTGAACAAGTCGACGATTTCCTTGTCGGTCTCGTGCGTGTGTGCTAGTATCCCGCTCTTCCTAAGCAGCTTGGCGTCGGCCTCGCTCTGCAGCAGGTGGTGACGGCCAGGCCGCACCTAAGGTGCCTCTGCTCGAACGCGATGAGGTCATGGAATACGCGCTCGCTGTAGCGGTGGATGTGCAACGCGGGGATGTGCAGCGCCCCTCGCGCGCCAAGCATGTTCCTCTGGAAGACCATGTGCAGCGTACCTAGAGGAGTTGCATGCTTTTTAAGCCCGATGCGGGAGTCCTCGAACCAGGTTGCGCAGGGGAGGTTTGATTCTGGCTCGCCGATCAGCGGCGAAGAGGGGTCCACGGCGTGCTTTCCTGGGGGTACTCGGGACCAGTGGAAAAGATGCAGAAGATGATGAACTGTTGGTGGGAACAAAAGGCTGGGGCTGTTGTGTTTGGAGTCGGGGCTGGGGTAGATATCCTCGAAGCAAGAGAGGGCGAGCTCTTGTATGCTGCGCTTGATCCCCTGGAACAAGGTACCTTTCAACCGGCTATGAAGATCGGCAAGCACGAAGAAGGGGATCTTGTGCATGGATATGCCCGCCGACATGTTGATGAAATCCTGGGCCCGCTTGGTAAGGCCTCTCTAGGTCCTCGTCTTGGCGGACCAGGATATGTCTTCTTTCAAACATAAGGGATATGGCATGTGGTCCTTGCGCACGCTCGACTTCCTGAGCAGGAAGATAGCTAAGAGCACAAGGCAGCCGTCGAGCAGATGCATCTCAGCAAGCTCTATGGGGCCCATCGTGACTGAGCCTCGCTCGTAGCATCGGCGAACGGTAGCATCCTTGGCCAATACCCACCTGAGGAAGGCGTCGATATCGAGGCCCAACTCTGGGCGAGCAAGGAGCTTGACGATGGCACACTTGTTGCCATAGGTGATGAGAGGCGGTTGCGAATCTGATGGGTGGTGGTGGTAGTGGTACGGCCCAATGGGGGCGACGATGGCGTTGCCGCCGGTGGGCTCTCTGCTGCTAGCTGCGGCCCCGGTGTTATCCAAGGGTTGCTGAGAAGTCTTATGTGCAATCATGGGCATGGGTGGAGCTAGAGCTACGGCTATGGCTACTTTCTCATGGCTGTGCTCGACGGCAGCGATGCCGCCGCAGATTGACCCTCTGCTGCTGGTTGCGGCCCCGGTGTGACCCACAGCTACTACTTGGTGGCTAGGCATGAAAATGGATGGGCGCTGTTCGTCCGTATTGATTTGGTCGAACCTTTGCAAGTTCGGAGGGAGGCTGGTCAAGGAAACGCCCTCAGCTCACTACAGGAAATTTTGTAGGCGCCGATGGCCGGTATGCTACGCCGACGGCTAAATGTCGGGGCCATCGGCATAGCTGCCTCCCCAGGCCAGCCCACAGCCAGGCCGTTGGCGTAGAAAGGGCCGTCGGCATAGTGAACATGTGCCGACGGTAGCCCTCGGCACAGCCACGCCGTCAGTGTAGTGGAGAAGGATATGCCGACGGTGACCCTCGGCGCACGTGTGGCCCTCGGCGTAGCCACGGGCTCAGACACAGCGCCGCAAACGCCGTTTGCTCGCGTAGCTGTGCCGACGGCCGGGCCGTTGGCGTAGCCCTATGCGCCACGTGCTCCCCCCACACGCCTGAATTGGGTGGGTTGTGCCGACGGCTTAGCCGTCGGCATAGCCCTTCAGATTTTTTTGCTACGATTTCGATTGTTTGTATACTACAGGGTTTGGTTGGGCTTATCCCTTCAAATTATTTTTTTCATTTAATTTTAGTCATATATTTTATACTAATTTATTAATTACTCCCAATAATTTAATGTTGATATATATTGTTTGTACCGTCCGGATAGCAGTCTCCATCTCTTTCCCCGGGTAGATCTATCCCCCTTCATATGGTTTTACATCATCATATGACCTAAACAAACACAAAACAAGAGAGTGCTACTCTGGGCTACCCCTGTCAGAGGGACGTCTAGGGAGGTAGACGATGTGATGCCCACAGATCAGGGTTCCGCAGGAGACCATGCTCTGGGACGTCGGAATACCTCAAGGACTTGCATGTGTCCCTAGCACATGCATGGAAGTGTGGTTCTATGTTGAAACACGCAAAACCTAGTCCCCGGGTGCATGTGTCTCCCTTCTAATGCGTGCGCTGTAACCTAAAGCTAAGGTTCTGGACTTATATAAGGGGGAAACTCCCTGTTTCGGTGAAACCGGGTAGGATAGTGCCCTCCCCTTGTGAAGCACCATGGTTTTACATCATCATATGACCTCAACAAACACAAAACAAGAGAGTGCTACTCCGGGCTACCCCTGTCATAGGGACGTCTAGGGGGTAGACGATCCGATGCCCATAGATCAGGGTTCCGTAGGAGACCACGCTCCGGGGCGTCGGAATACCTCAAGGAATTGCATGTGGCCCTCGCACATGCATGGAAGTGTGGAGCTATGTTGAAACATGCAAAACCTAGTCCCCGGGTGCATGTGTCCCCCTTTTCATGCGTGCGCTGTAACCTAAAGCTAAGGTTCTGGAATTATATAAGGGGGAAACTCCCCGTTCCGGTGAAACCCGGTAGGATAGTGCCCTCCCCTTGTGAAGCACCATGGTTTTACATCATCATATGACCTAAACAAACAAAAAACAAGAGAGAGCTACTCCGGGCTACCCCTGTCAGAGGGACGTCTAGGGGGTAGACGATCCGATGCCCACAGATCAGGGTTCCGCAGGAGACCACGCTCCGGGGCGTCGGAATACCTCAAGGACTTGCATGTGTCCCTAGCACATGCATGGAAGTGTGGTGCTATGTTGAAACATGCAAAACCTAGTCCCCGGGTGCATGTGTCCCTCTTCTCATGCGTGTGCTGTAACCTAAAGCTAAGGTTCTGGACTTATATAAGGGGGAAACTCCCCGTTCTAGTGAAACCGGGAAGGTTAGTGCCCTCCCCTTGTGAAGCACAATGGTTTTACATCATCATATGACCTAAACAAACACAAAACAAGAGAGTGCTACTCCGGGCTACCCCTGTTAGAGGGACGTCTAGGGGGTAGACGATCTGATGCCCACGGATCAGGGTTCCGTAGGAAACCACGCTCCAAGGCGTCGAAATACCTCAAGGACTTGCATGTGGCCCTAGCACATGCATGGAAGTGTTGTTGTATGTTGAAACATGCAAAACCTAGTCCCCGGGTGCATGTGTCCCCCTTCTCATCCGTGCGCTGTAACCTAAAGCTAAGGTTCTGGACTTATATAAGGGAGAAACTCCCCGTTCCGGTGAAACCGGGTAGGATAGTGCCCTCCCCTTGTGAAGCACCATGGTTTTAGATCATCATATGACCTAAACAAACACAAAACAAGAGAGTGCTACTCTGTGCTACCCCTGTCAGAGGGACGTCTAGGGGTGTAGACGATCTGATGCCCACAGATCAGGGTTCCGCAGGAGACCACGCTCCGGGGCGTCGGAATACCTCAAGGACTTGCATGTGGCCCTAGCACATGCATGGAAGTGTGGTGCTATGTTGAAACATGAAAAACCTAGTCCCTGGGTGCATGTGTCCCCCTTCTCATGCGTGCGCTGTAACCTAAAGCTAAGGTTCTGGACTTATATAAGGGGGAAACTCCCCGTTCCGGTGAAACCGGGTAGGATAGTGCTCTCCCCTTGTGAAGCACCATGGTTTTACATCATCATATGACCTAATCAAACACAAAACAAGAGAGTGCTACTCTGGGCTACCCCTGTCAGAGGGACGTCTAGGGGGGTAGACGATCCGATGCCCACAGATCGGGGTTCCAGAGGAGACAACGCTCCGGGGAGTCGGAATACCTCAAGGACTTGCATGTGGCGCTAGCACATGCATGGAAGTGTGGTGATATGTTGAAACATGCAAAACCTAGTCCTCGGGTGCATGTGTCCCCCTTCTCATGCGTGTGCTGTAACCTAAAGCTAAGGTTCTAGACTTATATAAGGGGGAAACTCCCTGTTCCGGTGAAACCGGGAAGGTTAGTGACCTCCCCTTGTGAAGCACCATGGTTTTACATCATCATATGACCTAAACAAACACAAAACAAGAGAGTGCTACTCCGGGCTACACCTGTCAGAGGATCGTCTAGGGGGGTAGACGATCTGATGCCCACAGATCAGGGTTCCGCGGGAGCCACGCTCTGGGGTGTCGGAATACCTCAAGGACTTGCATGTGGCCCTAGCACATGCATGGAAGTGTGGTGCTATGTTGAAACATGCAAAACCTAGTCCCCGGGTGCATGTGTCCCCCTTCTTATGCGTGCGTTGTAACCTAAAGCTAAGGTTCTGGACTTATATAAGGGGGAAACTCCCCGTCCCGGTGAAACCGGGTTGGATAGTGCCCTCCCCTTGTGAATCACCATGGTTTTACATCATCATATGACCTAAACAAACAAAACAAGAGAGTCCTACTCCGGTCAACCCCTGTCAGAGGATCATCTAGGGGGGTAGACGATCTGATGCCCACAGATCATGTTTCCGCTGCAGACCACGCTCCGGGGCGTCGGAATACCTCAAGGACTTGCATGTGGCCCTAGCACATGCATGGAAGTGTGGTGCTATGTTGAAACATGCAAAACCTAGTCCCCGGGTGCATGTGTCCCCCTTTTTATGCGTGCGCTGTAACCTAAAGCTAAGGTTCTGGAATTATATAAGGGGGAAACTCCCCGTTCCGGTGAAACCCGGTAGGATAGTGCCCTCCCCTTGTGAAGCACCATGGTTTTACATCATCATATGACCAAAACAAACAAAAAACAAGAGAGTGCTACTCCGGGCTACCCCTGTCAGAGGGACGTCTAGGGGGTAGACGATCCGATGCCCACAGATCAGGGTTCCGCAGGAGACCACGCTCCGGGGCGTCGGAATACCTCAAGGACTTGCATGTGGCCCTAGCACATGCATGGAAGTGTGGTTCTATGTTGAAACATGCAAAACCTAGTCCCCGGGTGCATGTGTCCCCCTTCTCATGCGTGCGGTGTAACCTAAAGCTAAGGTTCTGGACTTATATAAGGGGGAAACTCCCTGTTCCGGTGAAACCGGGTAGGAGAGTGCCCTCCCCTTGTGAAGCACCATGGTTTTACATCATCATATGACCTAAAAAAACACAAAACAATAGAGTGCTACTCCAGGCTACCCCTGTCAGAGGGACGTCTAGGGGGTAGACGATCTGATGCCCACAGATCAGGGTTCCGCGGCAAACCATGCTCCGGCGCGTCGAAATACCTCAAGAACTTGCACGTGGCCCTAGAACATGCATGGAAGTGTGGTGCTATGTTGAAACATGCAAAACCTAGTCCCCGGGTGCATGTGTCCCCCTTCTCATCCGTGCACTGTAACCTAAAGCTAAGGTTCTAGACTTATGTAAGGGGAAACTCCCTGTTCCAGTGAAACCGGGTAGGATAGTGCCCTCCCCTTGTGAAGCACCATGGGTTTACATCATCATATGACCTAAACAAACACAAAACAAGAGAGTGATACTCCGGGCTACCCCTGTCAGAGGATCGTCTAGGGGGGTAGACGATCCTATGCCCACAGATCAGGGTTCTGCGGGAGACCACGCTCCGGGGCGTCGGAATACCTTAAGGACTTGCATGTGGACCTAGGACATGCATGTAAGTGTGGTGCTATGTTGAAACATTCAAAATCTAGTCCCGGGGTGCATGTGTCCCCCTTCTCATGCGTGCGCTGTAACCTAAAGCTAAGGTTCTGGACTTATATAAGGGGGAAACTCCCCGTTCCGGTGAAACCGGGTAGGATAGTGCCCTCCCCTTGTGAAGCACCATGGTTTTACATCATAATATGACCTAAACAAACACAAAACATGAGAGTGCTACTCCGGGCTACCCCTGTCAGAGGATCGTCTAGGGGGTAGACGATCTGATGCCCACAGATCAGGGTTCCGCGGCAGACCACGCTCCGGGGTGTCGGAATACCTCAAGGACTTGCATGTTCCCCTAGCACATGCATGGAAGTGTGGTGCTATGTTGAAACATGCAAAACCTAGTCCCCGGGTGCATGTGTCCCCCTTCTCATGCGTGCGTTGTAACCTAAAGCTAAGGTTCTGGACTTATATAAGGGGGAAACTCCCTGTTCCGGTGAAACCGGGTAGGATAGTGCCCTCCCCTTGTGAAGCACCATGGTTTTACATCATCATATGACCTAAACAAACACAAAACAAGAGAGTGTTACTCTGGGCTACCCCTGTCTGAGGATCGTCTAGGGGGTAGATGATCTGATGCCCACATATCAGGGTTCCGCGGCAGACCACGCTCCGGGGTGTCGAAATACCTCAAGGACTTGCATGTGGCCCTAGCACATGCATGGAAGTGTGGTGCTATGTTGAAACATGCAAAACCTAGTCCGCGGGTGCATGTGTCCCCCTTCGCATGCATGCGCTATAACCTAAAGTAAGGTTCTGGACTTATATAAGGTGGAAATTCCCCGTTTCAGTGAAACCGGGGAGGTTAGTGCCCTCCCCTTGTGAGGCACCATGGTTTTACATCATCATATGAGCTAAACAAACACAAAACAAGAGAATGCTACCCCTGTCAGAGGGACGTCTAGGGGGTAGACGATCCGATGCCCACAGATCAGGGTTCCGCAGGAGACCATGCTTCGAGGCGTCGGAATACCTCAAGGACTTGCATGTGGCCCTAGCACATGCATGGAAGTGTCGTGCTAGGTTTAAACATGCAAAACCTAGTCCCCGGGTGCATGTGTCCCCCTTATCATGCGTGCGCTGTAACCTAAAGCTAAGGTTCTAGACTTATATAAGGGGGAAACTCCCTGTTCCGGAGAAACCGGGAAGGTTAGTGCCCTCCCCTTGTGAAGCAACATGGTTTTACATCATCATATGACCTAAACAAACGCAAAACAAGAGTGTGCTACTCCGGGATACCCCTGTCAGCGGATCGTCTAGGGGGTATACGATCTGATGCCCACAGATCAGGGTTCCGCGGGAGACCACGCTCCGGGGCGTTGGAATACCTCAAGGATTTGCATGTGTCCCTAGAATATGCATGGAAGTGTGGTGCTATGTTGAAACATGCAAAACCTAGTCCCCGGGTGCATGTGTCCCCCTTCTCATGCATGCGCTGTAACCTAAAGCTAAGGTTCTGGACTTATATAAGGGGGAAACTCCCCGTTCCGGTAAAACCGGGTAGGATATTGCCCTCCCCTTGTGAAGCACCATGGTTTTACATCATCATATGACCTAAACAAACACAAAACAAGAAAGTGCTACTCCGGTCTACCCCTGTTAGAGGATCGTCTACCCCCGTAGACGATCCGATGCACACAGATCAAGGTTTCGCGACAGACCACGCTCTGGGGCATCAGAATACCTCAAGGATTTGCATGTGGCCCTAGCACATGCATGGAAGTGTGGTGCTATGTTGAAACATGAAAAACCTAGTCCCCGGGTGCATGTGTCCCCCTTCTCATGCGTGCCGCACCCCCTAAAACTAAGGTTCTGGACTTATATAAGGGGGAAACTCCCTGTTCCGGTGAAACCGGGTAGGAGAGTGCCCTCCCCTTGTGAAGCACCATGGTTTTACATAATCATATGACCTAAAAAACACAAAACAAGAGAGTGCTACTCGGGCTACCCCTGACAGAGGGACGTCTAGGGGGGTAGACGATCCGATGCCCACAGATCAGGGTTCGGCGGCAGACCACGCTCCGGGGCATCAGAATACCTCAAGGACTTGCATGTGGCCCTAGCACATGCATGGAAGTGTGGTGCTATGTTGAAACATGCAAAACCTAGTCCCCGGGTGCATGTGTCCCCCTTCTCATGCGTGCGCTGTAACCTAAAGCAAAGGTTCTGGACTTATATAAGGGGGAAACTCCCTGTTCCGGTGAAACCTGTTAGGAGAGTGCCCTCCCCTTGTGAAGCACCATGGTTTTACATCATCATAATACCTAAACAAACACAAAACAAGAGAGTGCTAATCCGGGCTACCCCTGTCAGAGGGACGTCTAGGGGGGTAGACGATCTGATGCCCACAGATCAGGGTTCCGCGAGAGACCATGCTCCGGGGCGTCGGAATACCTCAAGGACTTGCATGTGACCCTAGCACATGCATGGAAGTGTGGTGCTATGTTGAAACATGCAAAACCTAGTCCCCGGGTGCATGTGTCCCCCTTCTCATGCGTGCGCTGTAACCTAAAGCTAAGGTCCTGGAATTATATAAGGGGGAAACTCCCCGTTCCGGTGAAACCGGGTAGGATAGTGCCCTCCCCTTGTGAAGCACCATGGTTCTACATCATCATATGACCTAAACAAACACAAAACATGAGAGTGCTACTCCGGGCTACCCCTGTCAGAGGGACTTCTAGGGGGCTAGATGATCTGATGCCCACAGATCACGGTTCCGTAGGAGACCACGCTCCGGGGCGTCAGAGTACCTCAAGGACTTGCATGTGGCCATATCACATGCATGGAAGTGTGGTGCTATGTTGAAACATGCAAAACCTAGTCCCTGGGTGCATGTGTCCCCCTTCTCATGCATGCGCTGTAACCTAAAGCTAAGGTTCTGGACTTATATAAGGGGGAAACTCCCTGTTCCGGTGAAACCGGGTAGGATAGTGCCCTCCCCTTGTGAAGCACCATGGTTTTACATCATCATATGACCTAAACAAACACAAAACAAGAGAGTGCTACTCCGGGCTACCCCTGTCAGAGGTACGTCTAGGGGTGTAGACGATCCGATGCCCACAGATCAGGGTTTCGCAGAAGACCACGCTCCGGGGCGTCGGAATACCTCAAGGACTTGCATGTGGCCCTAGCACATGCATGGGAGTGCGGTGCTATGTTGAAACATGCAAAACCTAGTCCCCGGGTGCATGTGTCCCCCTTCTCATGCGTGTGCTGTAACCGAAAGCTAAGGTTCTGGACTTATATATGGGGGAAACTCCCTGTTCCGGTGAAACCGGGAAGGTTAGTGCCCTCCCCTTGTCAAGCACCATGGTTTTACATCATCATATGACCTAAACAAACACAAAACAAGAGAGTGCTACTTGGGGCTACTCCGGTCAGAGGATCGTATAGGGGGTAGACGATCCGATGCCCACAGATTAGGGTTCCGTGGGATACCATGCTCCGGGGCGTCGGAATACCTCAAGGACTTGCATGTGGCCCTAGAACATGCATGGAAGTGTGGTGCTATGTTGAAACATGCAAAACCTACTCCCCGGGTGCATGTGTCCCCATTCTCATGCGTGCGCTGTAACCTAAAGCTAAGGTTCTGGACTTATATAAGGGGGAAACTCCCCGTTCCGGTGAAACCGGGTAGGATAGTGCCCTCCCCTTGTGAAGCACCATGGTTTTAGATCATAATATGACCTAAACAAACACAAAACAAGAGAGTGCTACTCTGGGCTACCCCTGTCAGAGGGACGTCTAGGGGGTAGACGATCCGATGCCGACAGATCAGGGTTCCGGAGGAGACCACGCTCCGGGGCGTCGGAATACCTCAAGGACTTGCATGTGGCCCTAGCACATGCATGGAAGTGTTGTTCTATGTTGAAACATTCAAAACCTAGTCCCCGGGTGCATGTGTTCCCCTTCTCATGCGTGCGCTGTAACCTAAAGCTAAGGTTCTGGACTTATATAAGGGATAAACTCCCCGTTCCGATGAAACCGGGTAGGATAGTGCCCTCCCCTTGTGAAGCACCATGGTTTTACATCATCATATGACCTAAACAAACACAAAACAAGAGAGTGCTACTCCGGTCTACCCCTGTCAGAGGGATGTCTAGGGGGGTAGACGATCCGATGCCCATAGTTCAGGGTTCCGCGGCAGACCATGCTCTGGGGCGTCGGAATACCTCAAGGACTTGCATGTGGACCTAGCACATGCATGGAAATGTGGTTCTATGTTGAAACATGCAAAACCTAGTCCCCGGGTGCATGTGTCCCCCTTCTCATGCGTGCGCTGTAACATAAAGCTAAGGTTATGGACTTATATAAGGGGGAAACTCCCCGTTCCGGTGAAACCGGGTAGGATAGTGCCCTCCCCTTGTGAAGCACCATGGTTTTACATCATCATATGACCTAAAAAACAGAAAACAAGAGAGTGCTACTCCGGGCTACCCCTATCAGAGGGACGTCAAGGGTGTAGACGATCTGATGCCCACGGATCAGGGTTCCGGAGGAGACCATGCTCCGTGGCGTCGGAATACCTCAAGGACTTGCATGTGGCCCTAGAACATGAATGGAAGTGTGGTGCTATGTTGAAACATGCAAAACCTAGTCCCCGGGTGCATGTGTCCCCCTTCTCATGCGTGCGCTGTAACCTAAAGCTTAGGTTCAGGACTTTTATAAGGGGGAAACTCCCTGTTCCGGTGAAACCGGGTAGGATATTGCCCTCCCCTTGTGAAGCACCATGGGTTTACATCATCATATGACCTAAACAAACACAAAACAAGAGAGTGATACTCCGGGCTACCCCTGTCAACGGGACATCTAGGGGGTATACGATCCGATGCCCACAGATCAGGGTTCCGCAGAAGACCACGCTCTGGGGCGTCGGAATACCTCAAGGACTTGCATGTGGCCCTAGCACATGCATGGAAGTGTGGTGCTATGTTGAAACATGCAAAACCTAGTCCCCGGGTGCATGTGTCCCCCTTCTCATGCGTGCGCTGTAACCTAAAGCTAAGGTTCTAGACTTATATAAGGGGGAAACTCCTCGATCCGGTGAAACCGGGATGGTTAGGGCCCTCCCCTAGTGAAGCACCATGGTTTTACATCATCATATGACCTAAACAAACACAAAACAAGAGAGTGCTACTCCGGGCTACCCCTGTCAGAGGGACGTCTAGGGGGGGTAGACGATCTGATGCCCATAGTTCAGGGTTCCGCGGCAGACCATGCTCCGGGGCATCGGAATACCTCAAGGACTTGCATGTGGACCTAGCACATGCATGGAAATGTGGTTCTATGTTGAAACATGCAAAACCTAGTCCCAGGGTGCATGTGTCCCCCTTCTCATGTGTGCGCTGTAACCGAAAGCTAAGGTTCTGGACTTATATAAGGGGGAAACTCCCTGTTCCGGTGAAACCGGGAAGGTTAGTGCCCTCCCCTTGTGAAGCACCATGGTTTTACATCATCATATGACCTAAACAAACACAAAACAAGAGAGTGCTACTCGGGGCTACTCCAATCAGAGGATCGTCTAGGGGGTACACGATCCGATTCCCACAGATCAGGGTTCCGCGGGAGACCATGCTCCGGGGCGTCGGAATACCTCAAGGACTTGCATGTGGCCCTAGAACATGAATGGAAGTGTGGTGCTATGTTGAAACATGCAAAACCTAGTCCCCGGGTGCATGTGTCCCCATTCTCATGCGTGCGCTGTAACCTAAATCTAAGGTTCTTGACTTATATAAGGGGGAAACTCCCCGTTCCGGTGAAACCGGGTAGGATAGTGCCCTCCCCTTGTGAAGCACCATGATTTTACATCATCATATGACCTAAAAAAAAGAAAACAAGAGAGTGCTACTCCGGGCTACCCCTATCAGAGGGACGTCAAGGGGGGTAGACAATCCGATGCCCACGGATCAGGGTTCCGGAGGAGACCATGCTCCGGGGCGTCAGAATACCTCAAGGACTTGCATGTGGCCCTAGAACATGAATGGAAGTGTGGTGCTATGTTGAAAAATGCAAAACCTAGTCCCCGGGTGCATGTGTCCCCCTTCTCATGCGTGCGCTGTAACCTAAAGCTTAGGTTCTGGACTTTTATAAGGGGGAAACTCCCCGTTCCGGTGAAACCGGGTAGGATAGTGCCCTCCCCTTGTGAAGCACCATGGGTTTACATCATCATATGACCTAAAAAAAAGAAAACAAGAGAGTGCTACTCCGGTCTACCCCTATCAGAGGGACGTCAAGGGGGGTAGACAATCCGATGCCCACGGATCAGGGTTCCGGAGGAGACCATGCTCCGGGGCGTCGGAATACCTCAAGGACTTCCATGTGGCCCTAGCACATGCATGGAAGTGTGGTGATATGTTGAAACATGCAAAACCTAGTCCCCGGGTTCATGTGTCCCCCTTCTCATGCGTGCGCTGTAACCTAAAGCTAAGGTTCTAGACTTATATAAGGGGGAAACTCCTCGATCCGGTGAAACCGGGATGGTTAGTGCCCTCCCCTTGTGAAGCACCATGGTTTTACATCATCATATGACCTAAACAAACACAAAACAAGAGAGTGCTACTCCGGGCTACCCCTGTCAGAGGGACGTCTAGGGGGGGTAGACGATCCGATGCCCATAGTTCAGGGTTCCGCGGCAGACCATGCTCCGGGGCATCGGAATACCTCAAGGACTTGCATGTGGACCTAGCACATGCATGGAAATGTGGTTCTATGTTGAAACATGCAAAACCTAGTCCCAGGGTGCATGTGTCCCCCTTCTCATGCGTGCGCTGTAACCGAAAGCTAAGGTTCTGGACTTATATAAGGGGGAAACTCCCTGTTCCGGTGAAACCGGGAAGGTTAGTGCCCTCCCCTTGTGAAGTACCATGGTTTTACATCATCATATGACCTAAACAAACACAAAACAAGAGAGTGCTACTCGGGGCTACTCCTATCAGAGGATCGTCTAGGGGGTAGACGATCCGATGCCCACAGATTAGTGTTCCGCGGGAGACCACGCTCCGGGGCGTCGGAATACCTCAAGGACTTGCATGTGGCCCTAGAACATGCATGGAGGTGTGTTGCTATGTTTAAACATGCAAAACCTACTCCCCGGGTGCATGTGTCCCCATTCTCATGCGTGCGATGTAACCTAAATCTAAGGTTCTGGACTTATATAAGGGGGAAACTCCCCGTTCCGGTGAAACCGGGTAGGATAGTGCCCTCCCCTTGTGAAGAACCATGGTTTTACATCATCATATGACCTAAAAAAAATAAAACAAGAGAGTGCTAGTCCGGGCTACCCCTATCAGAGGGACGTCAAGGGGGGTAGACGATCCGATGCCCACGGATCAGGGTTCCGGAGGAGACCATGCTCCGGGGCGTCGGAATACCTCAAGGACTTGCATGTGGCCCTAGAACATGAATGGAAGTGTGGTGCTATGTTGAAACATGCAAAACCTAGTCCCCGGGTGCATGTGTCCCCCTTCTCATGCGTGCGCTGTAACCTAAAGCTTAGGTTCTGGACTTTTATAAGGGGGAAACTCCCCGTTCCGGTGAAACCGGGTAGGATAGTGCCCTCCCCTTGTGAAGCACCATGGGTTTACATCATCATATGACCTAAACAAACACAAAACAAGAGAGTGCTACTCCGGGCTACCCCTGTCAGCGGGACATCTAGGCGGTATACGATCCGATGCCCACAGATCAGGGTTCCGCAGAAGACCACGCTCTGGGGCGTCGGAATACCTCAAGGACTTCCATGTGGCCCTAGCACATGCATGGAAGTGTGGTGCTATGTTGAAACATGCAAAACCTAGTCCCCGGGTGCATGTGTCCCCCTTCTCATGCGTGCGCTGTAACCTAAAGCTAAGGTTCTAGACTTATATAAGGGGGAAACTCCCCGTTCCGGTGTAACCGGGATGGTTAGTGCCCTCCCCTAGTGAAGCACCATGGTTTTACATCATCATATGACCTAAACAAACACAAAACAAGAGAGTGCTACTCCGGGCTACACCTGTCAGAGGATCGTCTAGGGAGGTAGACGATCCGATGCCCACAGATCAGGGTTCTGCGGCAGACCACGCTCCGGGGCATCGGAATACCACAAGTACTTGCATGTGGCCCTAGCACATGCATGGAAGTGTGGTGCTATGTTGAAACATGCAAAACCTAGTCCCCGGGTGCATGTGTCCCCCTTCACATGTGTGCGCTATAACCTGAAGCTAAGGTTCTGGACTTATATAAGAGGGAAACTCCCCGTTCCGGTGAAACCGGGTAGGATAGTGCCCTCCCCTTGTGAAGCACCATGGTTTTACATCATCATATGACCTAAAAAACACAAAAAAAATAAAGCGCTACTCCGGGCCACCCCTGTCAGAGGATCGTCTAGCGGGGTAGACGATCCGATTCCCTCAGATCAGGGTTCCGCGGGAGACTACGCCCCGGGGCGTCGGAATACCTCAAGGACTTGCATGTGGCCCTAACACATGCATGGAAGTGTGGTGCTATGTTGAAACATGCAAAACCTAGTCCCCGGGTGCATGTGTCCCCCTTATCATGCGTGCGCTGTAACCTAAAGCTAAGGTTCTAGACTTATATAAGGGGGAAACTCCCCGTTCCGGTGTAACCGGGATGGTTAGTGCCCTCCCCTAGTGAAGCACCATGGTTTTACATCATCATATGACCTAAACAAACACAAAACAAGAGAGTGCTACTCCGGGCTACACCTGTCAGAGGATCGTCTAGGGGGGTAGACGATCCGATGTCCACAGATCAGGGTTCTACAGCAGACCATGCTACGGGGCGTCGGAATACCTCAAGGACTTGCATGTGGCCCTAGCACATTCATGAAAGTGTGGTGCTATGTTGAAACATGCAAAACCTAGTCCCCGAGTGCATGTGCCCCCCTTCACATGTATGCGCTGTAACCTGAAGCTAAGGTTCTGGACTTATATAAGAGGGAAACTCCCCGTTCCGGTGAAACCGGGTAGGATAGTGCCCTCCCCTTGTGAAGCACCATGGTTTTACATCATCATATGACCTAAAAAAACACAAAAAAAGAGAGCGCTACTCCGGGCCACCCCTGTTAGAGGATCGTCTAGCGGGGTACACGATCCGATTCCCACAGATCAGGGTTCCGCGGGAGACCATGCTCCGGGGCGTCGGAATACCTCAAGGACTTGCATGTGGCCCTAGAACATGAATGGAAGTGTGGTGCTATGTTGAAACATGCAAAACCTAGTCCCCGGGTGCATGTGTCCCCCTTCTCATGCGTGCGCTGTAACCTAAAGCTAAGGTTCTAGACTTATATAAGGGGGAAACTCCCCGTTCCGGTGAAACCGGGTAGGATAGTGCCCTCCCCTTGTGAAGCACCATGGTTTTACATCATCATATGACCTAAACAAACACAAAACATGAGAGTGTTACTCTGGGCTACCCCTGTCAGAGGATCGTCTAGGGGGTAGATGATCTGATGCCCACAGATCAGGGTTCCGCGGCAGACCACGCTCCGGGGCGTCGGAATACCTCAAGGACTTGCATGTGGCCCTAGCACATGCATGGAAGTGTGGTGATATGCTGAAACATGCAAAACCTAGTCCGCGGGTGCATGTGTCCCCCTTCGCATGCATGCGCTATAACCAAAAGTAAGGTTCTGGACTTATATAAGGGGGAAATTCCCCGTTTCGGTGAAACCGGGGAGGTTAGTGCCCTCCCCTTGTGAGGCACCATGGTTTTACATCATCATATGAGCTAAACAAACACAAAACAAGAGAGTGCTACCCCTATCAGAGGGACGTCTAGGGGGGTAGACGATCCGATGCCCACAGATCAGGGTTCCGCAGGAGACCATGCTTCGAGGCGTCGGAATACCTCAAGGACTTGCATGTGGCCCTAGCACATGCATGGAAGTGTGGTGCTATGTTTAAACATGCAAAACCTAGTCCCCGGGTGCATGTGTCCCCCTTATCATGTGTGCGCTGTAACCTAAAGCTAAGGTTCTAGACTTATATAAGGGGGAAACTCCCCGTTCCGGTGAAACCGGGAAGGTTAGTGCCCTCCCCTTGTGAAGCAACATGGTTTTACATCATCATATGACCTAAACAAACACAAAACAAGAGAGTGTTACTCTGGGCTACCCCTGTCAGCGGATCGTCTAGGGGGGTATACGATCTGATGCCCAAAGATCAGGGTTCCGCGGGAGACCACGCTCCGGGGCATCGGAATACCTCAAGGACTTGCATGTGGCCCTAGAACATGCATGGAAGTGTGGTGCTATGTTGAAACATGCAAAACCTAGTCCCCGGGTGCATGTGTCCCCCTTATCATGTATGCGCTGTAACCTAAAGCTAAGGTTCTGGACTTATATAAGGGGGAAACTCCCCGTTCCGGTAAAACCGGGTAGGATATTGCCCTCCCCTTGTGAAGCACCATGGTTTTACATCATCATATGACCTAAACAAACACAAAACAAGAGAGTGCTACTACGGTCTACCCCTGTCAGAGGATCGTCTACCCCCGTAGACGATCCGATGCCCACAGATCAGGGTTTCGCGGCAGACTACGCTCTGGGGCGTCGGAATACCTCAAGGATTTGCATGTGGCCCTAGCACATGCATGGAAGTGTGGTGTTATGTTGAAACATGCAAAACCTAGTCCCCGGGTGCATGTGTCCCCCTTCTCATGCGTGCGCTGTAACCTAAAGCTAAGGTTCTGGACTTATATAAGGGGGAAACTCCCTGTTCCGGTGAAACCAGGTAGGAGAGTGCCCTCCCCTTGTGAAGCACCATGGTTGTACATAATCATATGACCTAAAAAACACAAAACAAGAGCGTGCTACTCCGGGCTACCCCTGACAGAGGGACGTCTAGGGGGGTAGACGATCCGATGCCCACAGATCAGGGTTCCGCGGCAGACCACGCTCCGGGGCATCGGAATACCTAAAGGACTTGCATGTGGCCCTAGCACATGCATGGAAGTGTGGTGCTATGTTGAAACATGCAAAACCTAGTCCCCGGGTGCATGTGTCCCCCTTCTCATGCGTGCGCTGTAACATAAAGCAAAGGTTCTGGACTTATATAAGGGGGAAACTCCCTGTTCCGGTGAAACCTGGTAGGAGAGTGACCTCCCCTTATGAAGCACCATGGTTTTACATCATCATAATACCTAAACAAACACAAAACAAGAGAGTGCTACTCCGGGCTACCCCTGTCAGAGGGACGTCTAGGGGGGTAGACGATCTGATGCCCACAGATCAGGGTTCCGCGAGAGACCACGCTCCGGGGCGTCGGAATACCTCAAGGACTTGCATGTGGCCCTAGCACATGCATGGAAGTGTGGTGCTATGTTGAAACATGCAAAACCTAGTCCCCGGGTGCATGTGTCCCCCTTCTCATGCGTGCGCTGTAACCTAAAGCTAAGGTTCTCGACTTATATAAGGGGGAAACTCCCCGTTCTGGTGAAACCGGGTAGGATAGTGCCCTCCCCTTGTGAAGCACCATGGCTTTACATCATCATATGACCTAAACAAACACAAAACATGAGAGTGCTACTCCGGGCTACCCCTGTCAGAGGGACTTCTAGGGGGGTAGATGATCTGATGCCCACAGATCAGGGTTCCGTAGGAGACCACGCTCCGGGGCGTCAGAATACCTCAAGGACTTGCATGTGGCCCTAGCACATGCATGGAAGTGTGGTGCTATGTTGAAACATGCAAAACCTAGTCCCTGGGTGCATGTGTCCCCCTTCTCATGCATGCGCTGTAACCTAAAGCTAAGGTTCTGGACTTATATAAGGGGGAAACTCGCCGTTCCGGTGAAACCGGGTAGGATAGTGCCCTCCCCTTGTGAAGCACCATGGTTTTACATCATCATATGACCTAAAAAACACAAAACAAGAGAGTGCTACTCCGGTCTACCCCTGTCAGAGGGACGTCTAGGGGGTAGACGATCCGATGCCCACAAATCAGGGTTCCGCAGAAGACCACGCTCCGGGGCGTCAGAATACCTCAAGGACTTGCATGTGGCCCTAGCACATGCATGGAAGTGTGGTCCTATGTTGAAACATGCAAAACCTAGTCCCCGGGTGCATGTGTCCCCCTTCTCATGCGTGCGTTGTAACCTAAAGCTAAGGTTCTGGACTTATATAAGGGGGAAACTCCCTGTTCCGGTGAAACCGGGAAGGTTAGTGCCCTCCCCTTCTGAAGCACCATGGTTTTACAACATCATATGACCTAAACAAACACAAAACAAGAGAGTGCTACTCGGGGCTACTCCTGTCAGAGGATCGTCTAGGGGGTAGACGATCCGATGCCCACAGATTAGGGTTCCGCGGGAGACCACGCTCCGGGGCGTCGGAATACCTCAAGGACTTGCATGTGGCCCTAGAACATGCATGGAAGTGTGGTGCTATGTTGAACATGCAAAACCTACTCCCCGGGTGCATGTGTCCCCATTCTCATGCATGCGTTGTAACCTAAAGCTAAGGTTCTGGACTTATATAAGGGGGAAACTCCCTGTTCCAGTGAAACCGGGTAGGATAGTGCCCTCCCCTTGTGAAGCACCATGGTTTTAGATCATCATATGACCTAAACAAACACAAAACAAGAGAGTGCTACTCTGGGCTACCCCTGTCAGAGGGACATCTAGGGGGTAGACGATCTGATGCCGACAGATCAGGGTTCCGGAGGAGACCACGCTCCGGGGCGTCGGAATACCTCAAGGACTTGCATGTGGCCCTAGCACATGCATGGAAGTGTGGTGCTATGTTGAAACATGAAAAACCTAGTCCCCGGGTGCATGTGTCCCCCTTCTCATGCGTGCGTTGTAACCTAAAGCTAAGGTTCTGGACTTATATAAGGGATAAACTCCCCGTTCCGATGAAACCGGGTAGGATAGTGCCCTCCCCTTGTGAAGCACCATGGTTTTACATCATCATATGACCTAAACAAACACAAAACAAGAGAGTGCTACTCCGGGCTACCCCTGTCAGAGGGACATCTAGGGGGGGTAGACGATCCGATGCCCATAGTTCAGGATTCCGCGGCAGACCATGCTCCGGGGCGTCGGAATACCTCAAGGACTTGCATGTGGACCTAGAACATGCATGGAAATGTGGTTCTATGTTGAAACATGCAAAACCTAGTCCCCGGGTGCATGTGTCCCCCTTCTCATGCGTGCATTGTAACCTAAAGCTAAGGTTATGGACTTATATCAGGGGGAAACTCTCCGTTCTGGTGAAACCGGGTAGGATAGTGCCCTCCCCTTGTGAAGCACCATGGTTTTAGATCATCATATGACCTAAACAAACACAAAACATGAGAGTGCTACTCCGGGCTACCCCTGTCAGAGGGACTTCTAGGGGGGTAGACAATCTGATGCCCACGGATCAGGGTTTCGGAGGAGACCATGCTCCGGGGCGTCGGAATACCTCAAGGACTTGCATGTGGACCTAGAACATGAATGCAAGTGTGGTGCTATGTTGAAAGATGCAAAACCTAGTCCCCGGGTGCATGTGTCTCCCTTCTCATGCGTGCGCTGTAACCTAAAGCTTAGGTTCTGGACTTATATAAGGGGGAAACTCCCCGTTCCGGTGAAACCGGGTAGGATAGTGCCCTCCCCTTATGAAGCACCACGGGTTTACATCATCATATGACCTAAACAAACACAAAACAAGAGAGTGATGCTCCGGGCTACCCCTGTCAGCGGGACATCTAGTGGGTATACGATCTGATGCTCACAGATCAGGGTTCCGTAGAAGACCACGCTCTGGGGCGTCGGAATACCTCAAGGACTTGCATGTGGCCCTAGCACATGCATGGAAGTGTGGTGCTATGTTGAAACATGCAAAACCTAGTCCCCGGGTGCATGTGTCCCCCTTCTCATGCGTGCGCTGTAACCTAAAGCTAAGGTTCTGGAATTATATAAGGGGGAAACTCGCCGTTCCGGTGAAACCGGGTAGGATAGTGCCCTCCCCTTGTGAAGCACCATGGTTTTACATCATCATATGACCTAAACAAACACAAAACAAGAGAGTGCTACTCCGGTCTACACCTGTCAGAGGGACGTCTAGGGGGGTAGACGATCCGATGCCCACAGATCAGGGTTCCACAGAAGACCACGCTCCGGGGCGTCAGAATACCTCAAGGACTTGCATGTGGCCCTAGCACATGCATGGAAGTGTGGTCCTATGTTGAAACATGCAAAACCTAGTCCCCGGGTGCATGTGTCCCCCTTCTCATGCGTGCGTTGTAACCTAAAGCTAAGGTTCTGGACTTATATAAGGGGGAAACTCCCTGTTCCGGTGAAACCGGGAAGGTTAGTGCCCTCCCCTTGTGAAGCACCATGGTTTTACATCATCATATGACCTAAACAAACACAAAACAAGAGAGTGCTACTCGGGGCTACTCCTGTCAGAGGATCGTCTAGGGGGTAGACGATCCGATGCCCACAGATTAGGGTTCCGCGGGAGACCACGCTCCGGGGCGTCGGAATACCTCAAGGACTTGCATGTGGCCCTAGAACATGCATGGAAGTGTGGTGCTATGTTGAACATGCAAAACCTACTCCCCGGGTGCATGTGTCCCCATTCTCATGCATGCGCTGTAACCTAAAGCTAAGGTTCTGGACTTATATAAGGGGGAAACTCCCCGTTCCAGTGAAACCGGGTACGATAGTGCCCTCCCCTTGTGAAGCACCATGGTTTTAGATCATCATATGACCTAAACAAACACAAAACAAGAGAGTGCTACTCTGGGCTACCCCTGTCAGAGGGACATCTAGGGGGTAGACGATCCGATGCCGACAGATCAGGGTTCCGGAGGAGACCACGCTCCGGGGCGTCGGAATACCTCAAGGACTTGAATGTGGCCCTAGCACATGCATGGAAGTGTGGTGCTATGTTGAAACATGCAAAACCTAGTCCCCGGGTGCATGTGTCCCCCTTCTCATGCGTGCGCTGTAACCTAAAGCTAAGGTTCTGGACTTATATAAGGGATAAACTCCCCGTTCCGATGAAACCGGGTAGGATAGTGCCCTCCCCTTGTGAAGCACCATGGTTTTACATCATCATATGACCTAAACAAACACAAAAAAAGAGAGTGCTACTCCGGGTTACCCCTGTCAGAGGGACGTCTAGGGGGGGTAGACGATCCGATGCCCATAGTTCAGGATTCCGCGGCAGACCATGCTCCGGGGCGTCGGAATACCTCAAGGACTTGCATGTGGACCTAGAACATGCATGGAAATGTGGTTCTATGTTGAAACATGCAAAACCTAGTCCCCGGGTGCATGTGTCCCCCTTCTCATGCGTGCATTGTAACCTAAAGCTAAGGTTATGGACTTATATAAGGGGGAAACTCCCCGTTCCGGTGAAACCGGGTAGGATAGTGCCCTCCCCTTGTGAAGCACCATGGTTTTAGATCATCATATGACCTAAACAAACACAAAACATGAGAGTGCTACTCCGGGCTACCCCTGTCAGAGGGACTTCTAGGGGGGTAGACGATCTGATGCCCACGGATCAGGGTTTCGGAGGAGACCATGCTCCGGGGCGTCGGAATACCTCAAGGACTTGCATGTGGACCTAGAACATGAATGCAAGTGTGGTGCTATGTTGAAAGATGCAAAACCTAGTCCCCGGGTGCATGTGTCCCCCTTCTCATGCGTGCGCTGTAACCTAAAGCTTAGGTTCTGGACTTATATAAGGGGGAAACTCCCCGTTCTGGTGAAACCGGGTAGGATAGTGCCCTCCCCTTATGAAGCACCATGGGTTTACATCATCATATGACCTAAACAAACACAAAACAAGAGAGTGATACTCCGGGCTACCCCTGTCAGCGGGACATCTAGGGGGTATACGATCTGATGCTCACAGATCAGGGTTCCGTAGAAGACCACGCTCTGGGGCGTCGGAATACCTCAAGGACTTGCATGTGGCCCTAGCACATGCATGGAAGTGTGGTGCTATGTTGAAACATGCAAAACCTAGTCCCCGGGTGCATGTGTCCCCCTTCTCATGCGTGCGCTGTAACCTAAAGCTAAGGTTCTGGAATTATATACGGGGGAAACTCCTTGTTCCGGTGAAACCGGGTAGGATAGTGCCCTCCCCTTGTGAAGCACCATGGTTTTACATCATCATATGACCTAAACAAACACAAAACATGAGAGTGCTACTCCGGGCTACCCCTATCAGAGGGACTTCTAGGGGGGTAGACGATCCGATGCCCACAGATCAGGGTTCCGCAGGAGACCACGCTCCGGGGCGTCAGAATACCTCAAGAACTTGCATGTGGCCCTAGAACATGCATGGAAGTGTGGTGCTTTGTTGAAACATGCAAAACCTAGTCCCCGGGTGCATGTGTCCCCCTTCTCATGCATGCGCTGTAACCTAAAGCTAAGGTTCTGGACTTATATAAGGGGGAAACTCGCCGTTCCGGTGAAACCGGGTAGGATAGTGCCCTCCCGTTGTGAAGCACCATGGTTTTACATCATCATATGACCTAAACAAACACAAAACAACAGAGGGCTACTCCGGGCTACCCCTGTCAGAGGGACGTCTAGGGGGGTAGACGATCCGATGCCCACAGATCAGGGTTCCGCAGAAGACCACGCTCCGGGGCGTCAGAATACCTCAAGGACTTGCATGTGGCCCTAGAACATGCATGGAAGTGTGGTGCTATGTTGAAACATGCAAAACCTACTCCCCGGGTGCATGTGTCCCCCTTCTCATGCGTGCGTTGTAACCTAAAGCTAAGGTTCTGGACTTATATAAGGGGGAAACTCCCTGTTCCGGTGAAACCGGGTAGGAGAGTGACCTCCCCTTGTGAAGGACCATGGTTTTACATCATCATATGACCTAAACAAACACAAAACAAGAGAGTGCTACTCTGGGCTACCCCTGTCAGAGGGACGTCTAGGGGGGTAGACGATCCGTTGCCAACAGATCAGGGTTCCGCGAGAGACCGCGCTCCGGGGCGTCAGAATACCTCTAGGACTTGCATGTGGCCCTAGAACATGCATGGAAGTGTGGTGTATGTTGAAACATGCAAAACCTAGTCCCCGGATGCATGTGTCCCCCTTCTCATGCGTGCGCTGTAACCTAAAGCTAAGGTTCTGGACTTATATAAGGGGGAAACTCCCTGTTCCGGTGAAACCGGGTAGGATAGTTCCCTACCCTTGTGAAGCACCATGGTTTTACATCATCATATGACCTAAACAAACACAAAACAACAGAGTGCTACTCCGGGCTACACCTGTCAGAGGATCGTCTAGGGGGGTAGACGATCTGATGCCCACAGATCAGGGTTCTGCGGCAGACCACGCTCCGGGGCGTCGGAATACCTCAAGGACTTGCATGTTGCCCTAGCACATGCATGGAAGTGTGGTGCTATGTTGAAACATGCAAAACCTAGTCCCCGGGTGCATGTGTCCCCCTTCTCATGCGTGCGCTGTAACCTAAAGCTAAGGTTCTGGACTTATATAAGGGGGAAACTCCCCGTTCCGGTGAAACCGGGTAGGATAGTGCCCTCCCCTTTTGAAGCACCATGGTTTTGCATCATCATATGACCTAAACAAACACAAAAAAGAGCGCTACTCCGGGCCACCCCTGTCAGAGGATCGTCTAGCGGGGTAGACGATCTGATTCCCACAGATCAGGGTTCCGCGGGAGACCACGCTCCGGGGCGTCGGAATACCTCAAGGACTTGCATGCGGCCCTAGCACATGAATGGAAGTGTGGTGCTATGTTGAAACATGCAAAACCTAGTCCCCGGGTGCATGTGTCCCCCTTCTCATGCGTGCGCTGTAACCTAAAGCTAAGGTTCTGGACTTATATAAGGGATAAACTCCCCGTTCCGGTGAAACCGGGTAGGATAGTGCCCTCCCCTTGTGAAGCACCATGGTTTTACATCATCATATGACCTAAACAAACACAAAACAAGAGAGTTCTACTCCGGGGTACCCCTGTCAGAGGGACGTCAAGGGGGGTAGACGATCCGATGCCCACAGATTAGGGTTCCACGGGAGACCACGCTCCGGGGCGTCGGAATACCTCAAGGACTTGCATGTGGCCCTAGCACATGCATGGAAGTGTGGTGCTATGTTGAAACATGCAAAACCTAGTCCCCGGGTGCATGTGTCCCGTTATCATGCGTGCGTTGTAACCTAAAGCTAAGGTTTTGGACTTATATAAGGGGGAAACTCCCCGTTCCGGTGAAACCGGGAAGGTTAGTGCCCTCCCCTTGTGAAGCACCATGGTTTTACATCATCATCTGATCTAAACAAACACAAAACAAGAGAGTGCTACTCCGGGCTGCACCTGTCAGAGGATCGTCTAGGAGGGTAGACGATCCGATGCCCACAGATTAGGGTTCCGCGGGAGACCACGCTCCGGGGCGTCGGAATACCTCAAGGACTTTCATGTGGCCCTAGCTCATGCATGTAAGTGTGCTGCTATGTTGAAACATGCAAAACCTAGTCCCCGGGTGCATGTGTCCCCCTTCTCATGTGTGCGTTGTAACCTAAAGCTAAGGTTCTGGACTTATATAAGGGGAAACTCCCCGTTCCGGTGAAACCGGGTAGGATAGTGCCCTCCCCTTGTGAAGCACCATGGTTTTAGATCATCATATGACCTAAACAAACACAAAACAAGAGAGTGCTACTCTGGGCTGCCCCTGTCAGAGGGACGTCTAGGGGGGTAGACGATCCGATGCCCACAGATCAAAGTTGCGGAGGAGACCACGCTCAGGGGCGTCGGAATACCTCAAGGACTTGCATGTGGCCCTAGAACATGCATGGAAGTGTGGTGCTATGTTGAAACATACAAAACCTAGTCCCCGGGTGCATGTGTCCCCCTTCTCATGCGTGCGCTGTAACCTAAAGCTAAGGTTCTGGACTTATATAAGGGATAAACTCCCTGTTCCGGTGAAACTGGGTAGGATAGTGCCCTCCCCTTGTGAAGCACCATGGTTTTACATCATCATATGACCTAAACAAACACAAAACATGAGAGTGCTACTCCGGGCTACCCCTGTCAGAGGGACGTCTAGGGGGTAGATGATCCGATGCCCACAGATCAGGGTTCCGCGGCAGACCACGCTCCGGGGCGTCGGAATACCTCAAGGACTTGGATGTGGCCCTATCACATGCATGGAAATGTGGTGCTATGTTGAAACATACAAAACATAGTCCTCGGGTGCATGTGTCCCCCTTCTCATGCGTGCGCTGTAACCTAAAGCTAAGGTTCTGGACTTATATAAGGGGTAAACTCCCCGTTCCGGTGAAACCGGGTAGGAGAGTGCCCTCCCCTTGTGAAGCACCATGGTTTTACATCATCATATGACCTAAACAAACACAAAACAAGAGAGTGCTACTCCGGGCTACCCGTGTCAGAGGATCCTCTAGGGGGGTAGACGATCCGATGCCCACAGATTAGGGTTCCGCGGGAGACCACGCTCTGGGGCGTCGGAATACCTCAAGGACTTGCATGTGGCCCTAGCACATGCATGGAAGTGTGGTGCTATGTTGAAACATGCAAAACCTAGTCCCCGGGTGCATGTGTCCCCCTTATCATGCGTGCGCTGTAGCCTAAAGCTAAGGTTCTGGACTTATATAAGGGGGAAACTTCCCGTTCCGGTGAAACCGGGAAGGTTAGTGCCCTCCCCTTGTGAAGCACCATGGTTTTACATCATCATCTGATCTAAACAAAAACAAAACAAGAGAGTGCTACTCCGGGCTGCACCTGTCAGAGGATCGTCTAGGAGGGTAGACGATCCGATGCCCACAGATTAGGGTTCCGCGGGAGACCACGCTCCTGGGCGTCGGAATACCTCAAGGACTTTCATGTGGCCCTAGCACATGCATGTAAGTGTGGTGCTATGTTGAAACATGCAAAACCTAGTCCCCGGGTGCATGTGTCTCCCTTCTCATGTGTGCGCTGTAACCTAAAGCTAAGGTTCTAGATTTATATAAGGGATAAACTCCCTGTTCCGGTGAAACCGGGTAGGATAGTGCCCTCCCCTTGTGAAGCACCATGGTTTTACATCATCATATGACCTAAACAAACACAAAAAAATAGAGTGCTACTCCGGGCTACCCCTGTCAGAGGGACGTCTAGGGGGGTAGACGATCCGATGCCCATAGATCAGGAGTTCCGCGGCAGACCATGCTCCGGGGCATCGGAATACCTCAAGGACTTGCATGTGGCCCTAGAACATGCATGGAAGTGTGGTGCTATGTTGAAACATGCAAAACCTAGTCACTGGGTTCATCTGTCCCCCTTCGCATGCGTGCGCTGTAACCTAAAGCTAAGGTTCTGGACTTATATAAGGGGGAAACTCCCTGTTCCGGTGAAACCGGGTAGGAGAGTGCCCTCCCCTTGTGAAGCACCATAGTTTTACATCATCATATGACCTAAACAAACACAAAACAAGAGAGTGCTACACCGGGATACCCCTGTCAGAGGGACGGCTAGGCCTAATTTTTTTCCTTTAGCCCAGCTCGGCCCAACCGGCGCCCGAGCTGGCCCCTTTCTCCCGCTTGCCCACTTCCCTAGCTCGTCTCCAACCCCTGCTCCGCCGCCACCGTGCACCACCAGCCCTGACCCGCCGTCGCCGCCGACCTGCCCGCGCTGCCGCCGCCGTCCCTGACCCGCCTCCCCTCGAGCCACCCCCGTCCACGCCCGATCCACCTCCCCCTGTCCCTGACCCCCGAGCCACCCCCGTCCATCCCCGAGCCACCCCACCCCCAAATCGCCGCCGTCACCGTGGGAACCCCGCGCCGCCGCCGTCCCTGACACGCCTCCTCTGAGCCACCCCCGTCCACCCCCGAGCCACCCCCCCAGTCCCTGACCCCCGAGCCACCCCCGAGCCACCCTCGACCCTCCTCTGCCCTCCTCCCCCGGTCCCTGACCCTTCTCCCCCGTTCCTGACCCTCCTCTGCCCTCCTCCCCCCGTCCCTGACCCCTCTCTGCCCTGTCCGACTCGTGCGCGCCCCAGGGACCTCCCTGCTGCAGTGCGCGCCATCCCTGAACGGTCGTGGCTCCTCCCTGTTGCAGGTCGCGCAGCCCCTACACCGGCCACGTCGCCGGAGCTCCCTGCAGGTACGCTGTTAGGTAGTTAGTATAGGCTAGTTCTATGTTTTGTTCTCTGTTTTAAGTAGTTAAGGTAGTATACGGTAGTTTTAGTTACGTTATATAAATTATGTGAGCTAAATAGGTTAATTTTATTTTATTTGTCTTTGCAATCTGTAGACTTTTAGGTGGATAGCCCCGTCGGAGAGGTCGTCGTCCCGGAGGTCGTGACCGGAGGTCGCCGTTGGAGAGGTCGCCCTTCCGCTGCCCGATCTTCCTTGACTATTCGCTCATGCTTCGAGGGTATAAATCTTGCGCCCATCTTGTAATGTACCTAGGTATTTATTTTGTGTCGATCTAGATCACCAAGTTAGTTGCGAAACCTAGGCGTCTCCCGTTCGAAAGGGTTACACGAATAAATATGCATTCGATTGCATATTTAAAAATGTAACTCTTTTGGATTGTCCACGATTTTTGGAAAGCCGGAGGATGTGTAGATTGGGTACGCTCTCCACGGTCTACCCCGAACCGAGACAAGATTTCGGCGGCGCCTCCCTGTTGTTCTCCGAATGTACAATTCTCTCGGCATTTTTGGCGAGACGTGTATCGGGAAAACAGCAGGGAGGTGCTGCCGAAATTTTGTCTCGGTTTGGGGTTGACCGTGGAGAGTGTATCCAATCTACACATCCTCGGGTGGGATTAGGACATATCTTTTCCTATTAGACATGTTAGGTGTATGCATGGAATAACAACGTAAAATTTGTGTATTTAGTTTGATGCCATTAATTAATATGAAATGTTGAATTTGTATTGTGGCTCTCGATGAAGCAGAGGATGGCTGGTAATGGTTGGATGCACAGTGGTCATATTAGTGCGCTTGAAAGAACAGACGAGTGGGTATGGAAGACCAATTTTCTGGTGAAGGAGTTAGCGCGTGGTTCAAAGGTAGTTCGTCCAAGGTGTCCTTGCGCTCATTGCATGAGCCTTCTTCGTCAGACAAAGGATGATATGAGTAAACACCTTTGGCAGTATGGGTATATGCTTGACTATGAGCCTTTGGTCGACTTTTCTTACTACGAACGTGATAGAGCTGAGGTGATGCGACAGCGGATCGATGGCATTGAGGACGATGGGATTATAAACTTGCTAGAGGATTTTCGCAATGTCGACATGCCAGATTCACCACCTCCACAGGAGGCACCGGAGGAACCAGGTGAACCGGAGGAACCGGAGGCAACCGCGAAGGCCTTCCTTGATATGATGGCCTCGGCTAAGAGGCCTCTATATCCGGGTGCGAAAGTGTCTCAACTCGATTCCATCTCGCAAATACTAGCCGACAAGTCCCAGTACGCCACCACCCGAGCAAGCTTTGAACGTAATTTGTTTACGTATGGTAACATGTTGCCCGAAGGGCATTGTCTACCTAAAAGCATGTACGAATGCTGGAAAATCATGAAAGTTCTCACCATGGATTATGTAAAGATAGATTGTTGTCCAGCAGGCTGTCTTTTGTTTTGGAAACAGTTTGAGGATGACAAGTACCGCAGCAAGTGTGGGGCCTCTAGGTATCAAGAGAGAAAGGGACATGATGGTCAGATGACACAGACAAATGTCGCCGTGAAGATTCTTCGTTATCTCCCATTCATAAAAAGAATCAAGTGGCTTTACATGACCGAGGAGACTGCCACAGAGATGAAGTGGCACAAGATAGGGAAGAGATGACATGACGAGCACGGACATGAAATGGTGGGACATCCATCTGATGGTAAGGCATGGAAGAACTTCGATGCAAAACACGAGGCATTCGCAAGTGAGGATCGGAATGTCAGAATTGTGTTAGCAACCGATGGTTTCAATCCATATGGTATGTCAACTGCCTCTTACAGCTGCTGGCCCTTGTTTGTTATTCCGCTCAATCTCCCTCCCGGAGTCCTAATGCAAAGGAATACCATATTCTTGTCGCTTGTCATTCCAGGGCCTGAATACCCGGGGAAAATTTGAGTGTCTACATGCAGCCGCTTATTGATGATTTGAACCACTCTTGGCACCACGGGACGTTGACATATGACCGAGCATCTAAGACAAACTTCCTCATGAGAGTTTGGTACCAGTATTCCATGCATGACATGCCCGGCTACGCCCTATTTTGCGGGTGGTGTACATCCGGTAAGTGGCCTTGCCCAGTTTGCAGGCTCCAACTTGAGTTCTTTTGGCTAAGCGCGGGTGGCAAGTATGTCGCCTTTGACAAAAATCAACCTTTCCTCAAAAGAGGGCACCGGTTCAGACGAGACAAAAAGAACTTCATGAAGGGCGTAGTTGTGAATGAAGAAAAGGCGATACCAATGTTTGATGGTGTAGCTGTTAAAGCCGAGCTACTTGCTCTGAAGCGTACTGAGATTCCTGGACCACAATTTGTTGGATATGGTAAAACGCACAACTGGACTCATGAGGCAGCCATAATGAAGCTCGAGTATTACAAGGACCTCGAACTTCCCCCATAACATCGATGTGATGCACACTGAAAAGAATGTAGGAGAGTCCCTCTTTCACACAATTTGCAACATCCCTGGAAAGTCAAAGGATAATGTCAAGGCTAGGGTCGATGTTGAGAAGCTATGTGATAGGAAGAAACAACACATGCAGCCTCCTGACCGCAATCGAAGAAATTGGTTCAAGCCGCATGCCATCTTCTTCCTTGATAGTGACCAAAAGAAGGAGTCATTCAGGTGGATCAAGTACGTCGTGATGTTCCCTGATGGTTATTGTTCAAATATGAGTAAGGGAGTCAATCTTGCGACGGGAAAAGTCACCGTCCTAAAGAGTCATGACTATCATATATGGATTAAGCGGCTGATGCCGGTGATGGTTCGAGGGTATATCCCCGATCATGTATGGCGAGTGCTCGCGGAGTTGAGCCATTTCATTCGCACTCTGTGTGCTAAGCAGGTATCTCCTGAGCTGATTGAGAGGCTGCAGGAACTAGTGCCAAAGTTGCTATGCAAGTTGGAGACGATCTTTCCGCCAGGATTTTTTACTCTAATGGCACATCTCATCATGCACCTCGCGAACGAGGTACTTTTGGGTAGACTAGTGCAGTTTTGTTGGCAGTTCTGTATTGAGAGAGAGTTTAAGTATATTCTAATGAAATGTGGAAACAAAAGTAAGATTGAAGCATGCATAGCTGAGGCAACTTTGATCGAGGAGATAGCAGACATCACGACAAAGTACTATGCCGATGATGTTCCCACTCTGCATAACCCGATCACTCGGTACAATGTCGATGAGCTGGAGGAAGACCCCAAGATCGCACTCTTTCAATCTCCCGGTGGCAAGTCTGGTGCTAGAAAAGAGTACATATTGAAGCCGGAAGAAAAGGAGGGCATAATGTTCTATGTGCTCATGAACATGAAGCATGAACTTATCGGTTTCATGAGGTAAACTAATGAACAAATTACCTATTGCAACTAGTAACTCGGTTTTGGTCTAATACGTGTTTTCTCCTTTTAGCCAATTCAAGGATGAACAATGGTTAGAAACGAGGGATCCCGGTGTCGCGAAGCTGGACACTCTTCTAAAAGATGGTGCCCTCGGAAAGAAAAAATTTGTGGCTTGGTTCAGGGCCAAAGTAATTCCCCTCTTACCTTGCAATCTGTGACTTGTCCCTATTATTACACATATCCCTCTTACCTTGCAATCCATGACTTGTAGGTGAAAGGGCATTTATTGTCATAATCACTTTTGGTGTTAGGTAACAACAAGTAGATCATTTTATAGTTTGTCACTGTCTATAGGTTGATATTATGATAAGGGAAAAGCACCCTCTCACTTGGGAAAAGTCTACACTCATTTGACACATTTCTGGAAACTCCAGACCGGAGTCTCCGGTCTGCCAAGACCGGAGTCTCCGGTGTGGTCTGGAGTTTCCGGACTTGTCTCCGGTAGGGTCTTCAGGATCTGGGCTGGGACATTCTGACTGGGGGTCTGGAGACTGCACCGGAGGATACTCCGGAGTCTCCGGACCTTGTTCAGTCTGGAGTCTCCGATGTTGGAAGACCGGAGTCTCCGGTGTTGCTGGGTCAGGATTGTTCTAGGTCATTCAGATGGGCGGTCCGGAGGCTGGTCCGGAGATTGGCCGAAGTATCCGGTGTAGACAGGAGTCTCCGGTCTACAGACCGGAGTCTCCGGTCTACAGACCGGAGTCTCCGGTCTGACTTTTCTACAACGGTCAGAAAACGGTTCGTGGAGGGGGATGCCTATAAAAAGGGACCCTTATCTTATTCCTCCAGCGGCTCGAGCCGCTCAAGAACACCAACCCCATTAGAGGCACCAAATCAACAAGATCTCTTCATCCAACCATCCAAAGTCATTGATCTTTGGAGAATCGAAGGAGGAGGCCTTGATCTACATCTTCACCAAGAGAGATCTTCATTTCCCCCTCATTCACTTGAGGGCCCCCAAGCTCTAGTGTTTCATTGGAAACCCTAACTTTGATTTGGTTCTTACAAGCTTGTCTTTGATTTGTTTTGACAGCTTGCTTGCATTTGGGAGCCTCCAATTAAGTTGTGGATGTGTGCCCCGAACTTGTTGTAAAGGTGTCGGCTTCCACCTCGAAGGTTGCCGATATAGTGGAAGGTGTATCGAGCCCGTTGGGGTGAGATTAATCGGAGAACAAGGGAGGCCTCTCATGGCGTTGGTGGTTTGAAAACACCCCCTCTCCAAACGTAGATGTACTTCCCCTCAAAAGGAAGGAACTACGGGAAACAAATCCTTGTGTCTCCGTGTCCACTCCTTTGGTTACTTCAATCCTTTACCGCACCTTACTTACTTGTTCTTGCTTAGTGTTGTGTTAGCTGGTGCTTGGTTGACATATAGGTAAATTCACCATAGTTGCATATTCTAGAGAATTTACCTTTCTTGTCAAACCCTAATTTGAAAAAGAATAAAATTTGAAGTAGCACCTATTCACCCCCCCTCTAGGTGCCCATATGATCCTTTCAATTGGTATCAGAGCCTCGGCTCTTTATTTGGGCTTTACTGCCTAAGATAATATGGGTAGACACGATGGGGATGGTGGTGGTGAGCCGACCACGGTGACCATGGAAGATCTCAAAAACTTGGAAACAAGATTGAGCTCTTCCTTGGTCAACAAAGTCAAGAAAATGCTTGAGCAACTTCTTAAATACAAAGAAGGTTGATCACCCCCATCTCCTCAAGAGGTCCCACCATCCGTTTTACCTAAAGGGAATACGTCGGTATCCCCCGAGGGTATGATGGTGGGGGGTAAACAAGACAACGCTAATTCCTCCACACAACTTGATGGGGGGAAGGGTGAGCACCGTGATTCTTGTTACTCTCCCGATCCTCCCATCCTTCACCCTCATGTGTACAATAGAGAAGCTTGAAGAGTCTGCTACTTTTGCTCAATGGAAATCACTAATGAGAACTCATGTGCACAGTTCTTGCATTGAACTATGGAACATCATCGAGCATGGAATCTTTATTGGGGATCCAACCAACTTGACTAGAAGAGAGATTGTAAACAATCAACTCAATGCCACTGCCTTGCACATGATTCAACAAGGATTGGGTACAAAGAATTACCCACACATTGAGCACTTTAGCATTGCCAAAGAAGCTTGGGATGCCCTCACGGTATTGTTTGTTGGAAATGAGAGTATGAGGAGGAATCGGTATGATGCACTAAGCAATGAAGCCGAAGGCTTCTACATGATGGAAGGAGAAGATCATGAAGACATGTACCAAAGGCTAAAGACCACTGCCACCGCTTTTAGAAATGTGGGTGCCTCTCATGTGGATGATGCATGGATAAAAAGGAAATATGTGAGTGCACTCATGCCCTTTGAGCCCATGGACTTGAAGAGCTTACAAGGAAGACACAATTACCATCTCATGACCTCCAATGAAGTTATGCAAGAGATGGCTGCTTTCAAGGTTGCCACCAAGAATGCCAAAGATGCTCGTGCTCGTGCCCTTGGTATGAGCAATGTTGTCAATGTTGCTTTGAAGGCCAAAGTTGTGGATCATGGGGATGAAGATGATAGTGATGAAGGACTGTCCATGGACCATCCCGATGAAGACAAGATTGCTCATAGTCAATACATGGCCTTTTATGCAAAGAACTTTTGGAAGAACCCCTCCAAGGCCAAGATGGAAATGCAACGAAGAAGCAACTCAAATGGGAAAAGAGAAAATACTACTAGATTGAGAACTTGCTTCAATTGTTGTGACCGCTATCACTTTGTGGCAAGTTGTCCCTATGAGAAGAGAGAAGATCATGGGGGTAAGCTTGTGTTGAAGAAGACTCTCAAAGCACCTTACAAGAAACCCTTCATCAAGAAGAATCCCATCAACAAAAAGTCGGGAGAAATTGTCTTGATCACTCATGAAGAATACTCCTCCGACAATGAAGATGAGGAAGAGGAAACTTCTAATGGTGTGGCAGCTCTAGCCACTACTTCTACTCCGACATTCTCACTCTTCGATTCTCCAAATGAGAACTCTCCCATCAAGAACGTCACTTGCCTTATGGCAAGAGGAACGGAGGTATCCTCATCACCTCACTCTACTCCCTTAGACAATGATGAAATTGATGATGAGATGTCTCTTGATGTTAAAAAGGAATTAATTTCCTTTGATGAGTTTATGACTAACCTACAAGGAGATGCTAATATACATTTTGGAAACATCTTAGATCAACTTTCCCATACACAAGAGCTTCTAGATGTAAGATGTAAACTTGGGAATGAACACATGATTGAGCTAGAGGCTTTAAACAATGCTCTAGAAGAAGAATAAGAAACTAGGTTGTCACTTGAACTAAAACTTGAAGGGCTTGATGAGGCCAATGACACTATTGTTATCAAACTCATCAAAGAGCGTGATCATGCTATTGCTAAATACAAAAGGGCTAAAAAGGACAAGATTGAGTTTGGTGTGGTTCATGAAAAACTTGCCGAGGACTTTAGTTTGCTTAACAAGGCCCACAAGGCCTTGGAGAGTGAACTCTTGTCTCTCACAAAGTCCCATGAAACACTTCAAACTCAATTGGCCAATATTCCTTCACCTAGTAACTTCATTCCATCTAGTAGTACAACTATTCTTGAAGAGAATGGTAGGTTGAAGGGGGAGCTTGCCAAGGCCACATTTCCACAAGGCAACAAGTCCATTGATGATCTTTTGAGCAAGCAAAGGTCTAGTGGTGATAAAGGGGGCATTGGTTTTGTCTCCAATACTAAGAAGAAGAACAACAAGAAGAAGAAGGCCAAGTCCACACATGAGACTAACAAGGCCATTGTGGATAGTAAGACCACAAGTGGTAAAACTATGTCTCATGATGACTTTGCGGGAAGTGCTAACCCTCACTATGTTCTAATGCGTGATTATTATGGTGATGTGTATTCACAATATGTATAGAATTAAGAAGAAGTATTATCAGGGCCTCAAAGATTGGATTGAAAATAATTTAGACAGGAGATAGTTGCTTAGAATGGTATCCCTCTTTTTTGAGGTGGATTGAGTTTGTAAATATTCTCTTTGTAACTCTCTATGATATATAAAAATTGCAGTGGGGTTTTTTGCCCTACTATTTTACCCTAAAAAAACAATATGTTGGCCCATATGATGGTTATATTGCTTGGTCTATTTGGATTCCCAATACCCTTGTTGCTAACAAAAGAGGACCCATTGAAAAATGGGTACCTAAAAATTAGCTTGATCTTTTGTAGACATATGCTTCCGGGGGTTCAAAGTGGGTGCTTGATAGTGGTTGCACAAGTCATATGACCGGAAGCTCGTCTATTGTCAAGGACTTAAAGCCAAATGATGATCAAATCACCGTGACATATGCCGACAAGTCAAAGTCTAAGGTAATGGGTTTCGGCAAGGTTGTGGTTGCTCACGACATTACACTCGTGAACGTCATGCTTGTTGAGACCCTTGGATACAATTTACTTTCAGTCCTTGCTCTTGGAAAGATGGGCTTTGCCGTCTTTATTGATGTTGATATTGTGGTCCTCTTGTGGAGCAAGTCTCTCAAGGTCGCTTTCGTTGGGTACATCGAACATGACTTGTATGTGGTGGACTTTCCGGAGCAAGCCACTACAGGTCCGATGTGCTTATTCGGGAAGGACGACGTGGGTTGGCTATGGCATCGCCGACTAGCCCATGTCAATATGAGAACTTTGCAAAGTCTCCATAAGGAGGGCCATATTGTTGGACTAAAAGAAAATGTTTCCTTTGCCAAAGATCGTGTTTGCAGGGCATGTGTTCTAGGGAAGATGCATGACACTACTCACAAGCCTAATAACCAAATCAAGTCTACCAAGATCTTGGAACTCCTTCATGTGGATCTATTTGGTCCTCCATCTCATGCAAGTCTTGGTGGAAAGAAATATTGTTTGGTGATTGTTGATGACTTTTCAAGATACTCTTGGGTTTATTTCTTCAAGTTGAAGAGTGAGACTCAAAAGACCTTTATCGACTTCATCAACTTGGTTCAACGGCAATAAAATGTCCCCGTGTTGATTATAAGAAGCGACAACGGCACCGAGTTCAAGAACTACACCTTGAATGATTTCCTTAGTGATGAGGGGATTAAACATCAATATTCCGCTGCATACACCCCTCAACAAAATGGTGTGGCCGAAAGGAAGAACCGGACTCTTATTGAGATGGATAGGACCATGTTGGCAGAGTTTAAATCTCCATACAACTTTTGGGCCGAAGCTATCTACACCGCTTGCCATGCTTCGAACCGGCTCTACCTCCGCAAAGAAATCAACAAGACTCCATATGAAATACTTGCCGGTAACAAGCCCAACATCTCCTACTTCCGGGTGTTCGGTTGTAAGTGCTTCTATCTCATAGAAGGTGGTCGGTTGTCCAAATTCGAGTCTAAAGCATTAGAGGGTATTTTTGTTGGCTATGGTCTCGAATCTCACACTTATAGAATATATGATAAACTCTCTGGAGTCGTCATAGAATCTTTTAGTGTGACTTTCAAAGAATATGATGGTCCCCAAGGGGGGCGTGTTGATGCTTGTGATGCAGATGATGAAATGCCTCAGGATGCCATAGGAAGAATGGTTGTGGGATTTATCCGCCCCGTTGAGGAACCCCTTATGGCGAATCGAGAAGAACTATGCTCCACTCAAGTGGATCCCTCATCTTCACAACATCAACAAGCTCCATCCACCGAGGAGGGCAATGACACAAGCCAAAGACAAGATATGGACCCTCAACATGATGATCTTAGTGACAACTCTAGTCAAGGGGAGCTTGATTCATTCGCCAGGATGTCAAGTGGTGCCAAGTCAATTACTCAAGGAAGATCCGTACAAACTGCTTTGAGACAAGCTCAAATTGATGCTAGAAGGGCACTTGATCAAGACCAAGGTCAATCTTTGCCTCCTAATGAAGAGGATGATCCCAATGATGATCAAGGTCAAGATGATGGTCAAGACGAGGATCAAAATGATGAAGAGGGTCCTCCAAGAAACAACTCGGAGATCCACGCTCGTCGCGAAGCTAGAAAGGGAAGAATGTTGGAATTAAGAGACCACTCTCTCCAAAATGTTGTTGGTGACCTAAGGAAAGGCATTTCCACAAGAGCACAATTGAAGAGGTTCAGTGAACATCAAGCACACATCTCCATGATTGAACCAAAGAAAGTGTGGGAAGATCTTGAAGATTCAGATTGGTTAGAAGCTATGCACAAAGAGCTCAACAACTTTGAGAGAAACAAAGTGTGGAAGTTAGTAGAGAAGCCAAAGGATTGCCGCAATGTTATTGGAACAAAGTGGATATTCAAGAACAAGAAAGATGAGCATGGAATTATAGTAAGGAACAAGGCTAGATTGGTTGCACAAGGGTTCTCTCAAATTGAAGGAATTGACGATGGAGAGACTTATGCACCCGTGGCTCATCTTGAGTCCATCTGTATCCTTCTTGCTTATGCGTCACATCATAACTTCAAGTTGCAACAAATGGATGTAGAAAGTGCATTTCTTTATGGCCCATTAAATGAATTGGTATATTTCAAGCAACCCCAAGGATTTGAGGACCCCAACTTCCCTAACCATGTCTACAAACTTGATAAGGCACTCTATGGGCTCAAGCAAGCCCCATGCACGTGGTATGAGCACCTTAGAGAGTTATTGTTTGACCGTGGATTTGAGGTTGGGAAAATCGATCCCACTCTTTTTACTAAGAAAGTCAATGGGGAGCTTTTTGTATGCCAAATATATGTTGATGATATCATCTTTGGCTCATCTAACAAAGCTTTCAATGATGAATTCTCAAAGCTTATGACCAGTAGGTTCCGGATGTCTTTGATGGGGGAGTAGAGAGTATTTCTTGGTTTTGAGATCAAGCAAGTGAGAGGAGGGACATTCTTCAATCAAGCCAAGTATACTCAAGATATGCTCAAGAGATTCAATATGCAAGACTTAAATTGTGCTCCTACTCCCATGGCTACAAAGACTCATCTAGAACAAAATCCAAATGGTAAAGATGTGGATCAAAAGGTATATCGATCTATGATTGGTTCTTTGCTTTACCTTTGTGCATCTAGACCCGATATTGTGTTGAGTGTAGGTGTGTGTGCAAGATATCAAGCGGCTCCTAAGGAAAGCCATTTAATGGCGGTCAAGAGAATCTTTCGATATTTAGTGCATACCCCATTTTATGGTCTTTGGTATCCTCGAGGCTCAACATTTGCTCTTTGTGGTTACACGGATTCGGATTGGGCGGGGGACAAGGATGACAGAAAATCAACTTCCGGGGCTTGCGAATTCCTTGGTAGGTCCTTGGTATGTTGGTCTTCCAAGAAGCAAAATTGTATATCTCTCTCCACCGTAGAAGCCGAGTATGTGGCAGCTGCTAGTTCTTGCACCCAATTGCTATGGATGAGGCAAACTTTAAAGGAATACGGTGTCCATTGTGACAAAGTGCCTCTTTTATGTGACAATGAAAGTGCCATCAAGATTGCCTATAACCCGGTGGATCACACAAGGACAAAGCATATTGAGATTCGCCATCACGTCATTAGAGATCATGTTGCTCGAGGTGATATTGATCTATCATATGTGTCAACCAAAGACCAACTTGCCGATATCTTCACGAAGCCACTTGATGAAGCAAGGTTTTGCTATTTGAGGAATGAACTAAATGTCGTAGATTCAAGGAGCTTGACTTGATTTTCTTGCATTCTCACCTATGGTTCAACTCATATTTGGTTTAGGTGTAGGCATGGATATAGGGGGAGTGTGGTCCTAATTGATTGGACCATCCCTCCCCCCATTATGCCCAAAGAAATCAAAATCATTCCTCTTAATATCATTAAGTGATATGTGAGCTTAATGATGAGTTTTGGTAATGGACCCAAGATATATCTTCGTGGTGCCAAGCCAAGTATACTCAAATATGGTGGCCTAGGCCACTGCCCTCTCTCATTCGAGAGGTTGGTACTTACTCATGTTTGTCATTTGCTTGATTCTAGTCTCTTGGAGCTTTTCTGAATATTTTTGTGAATTCCTATGGCTCTTATTGGTTCTTCACAGTTTGATGTCTCAACCCAAGCCCTATCCCTATCTTAAAAACTGTATATCTCTCATATATGTCCCCAAACACTTTTTCTGGAAATTTTGGTCGAGGAGGACCGGAGTCTCCGGTCCAGATGGTTTATGTCACTTAAAGAAGGGGGCACGGGGTGAACTGGTACAGCAGTTCCTCATTCTTCACCCCGTCCCCTACCTCCAAACCCGTCGCCTCCTCTTCCAAAACTCCTCCCCGGAGGTCAAGAAGCCCCTGGGATTCGCCGTGCTGCTGGCCAACCTTCCCCTCTCCTCCATTGGGCCATTCCCACCGGAGGAATTGATCCCATGGACAGATCTGGTACCTCTCCTCTATTTTTTCTCCTAGGGTTCATCTCTAGATGTGTTTTTGAGGATTGTTGCTGATTTGTCCATTGGAATCACTTGTTTGCGTGCACTCTAGTACTTTAGCCTTGTTGCATTGCATGTCTACTAGATTCACCCTCACCAGCATCTTCCCATCTCATGCCCGAGCCTCCCGATCGGAGATTCCGGACTTAGGTCCGGAGACTCCGGTCCAGGCCGGAGACTCCGGTCTGAGACGGAGACTCTAGTATAAGGTGCGGAGACTCTGGTGTTGGGTGAATCAAATTGGTCCAGAAATGCATCGAAGCTCTTGTACTGCATTATTGGGACATATATACTCATCTCCATGCTTTATCCCTCACTGATGTTCACAGGTGATGGTTCTAGTCGTCCTCGTCGTACCAAGGCCAAGTCCCAAAGGGGCAATCCTCGCTATGATGAAGCTTAGGGTCAGTTTATCGTGCCTTCGTCCAACCAGAAACATCGGGAACGTGATGCAGCTTACATGAAGAGGGATCAGGAGAGGGCTGAACGAGAGGACCGTGCCAAGAAGGCCAAATATGACAACCTTCAGACCTTGGCCAAAATGTCTAAAGATGAGTACCGTGAGCTGAGAAAGACAGATTTCTATGCACTACCTCGCACTAGTGATGACCCTCGTTTCTAGAGGAAAGAACAGGCTGTGTTCATGAAGGATGTGTATGGTGTGCTCACCAAATCACATGGCTGTCCTCAGAAGTTCATGAGTGTTGAGCATATGCGCTAGAGCCCTTACTTCAATGATGCCTTGTGGATCTGTGAGAAGCTGGGTCTCTACAACTTGATGGAGCTGCGTGAAGACTACAATGTCCATCTTGTACAGCAGTTCTATGCCACAGTTGTGTTTGGGACTGATCTTGACTGGACCATGGTGTGAATGTCTGGCACCACTCGCTGCACGGCTACGTTTCATGATTTTGCCAACGTCATCTTTGAGACCTTTCATGGAGTATCCACTCCTGTGGGGCTGCGCATGCACTCAACAGCTTTGGGTGAGAACAAGTTGAAGTTGGCACCTCTGTATGATGATGGTGTTGTGGGGGGTTCCAAGGGACTCAAGACCCTCTACAACCTTATGCTGAGGATTTTCCGTCACACTATTGCACCAAGTGCTGGAAATGATGATGCAGTTAGGGGTGGGCTTGTCAACCTCCTGTACCATACTCACCGGACCTTCAATGTTTGACTTGAAGCAGATGCTGCACCTATTGATGTGATGGACTTAATTTTCGAGGAGATGTTCCATGCCATTCTTTACAAGAAGTCTCCTCCATATGCACCCTTGATTATGAGGCTCATAAACTCCCAGGAGCATGATTCTCCATTTGGCATCCCACCACACCTCACTGATCACACTCTGGTCACACTGCAGCAGAAGGGGCGTATGGGGCCTGCTCTGAGGCGTTGCTATGGGGATGATGATGAGGAGATTGAGACGGAGAGGGCTCCCTCTCCACCTAGAGTTTGGAGGAAGAATGCCTCCAATGCCCTTATGCCTACTATGACTCGAGACTATGTGCATGAGTGGGTCAAGAAGGCCAGCTTTTAGGAGAGGACCCTTTGTTGCATGAACATCGACATCCGTAAGCAACAACATGCATCCTACCAAAGCAACCGTCGCATTGAGAAGCTCCTCAAGGAAATCAAGGAACAGGGTGCTGAGGATAATGAGGAAGGTGAAGATGAATACAATGATGATCATGGGGATCAGCAGTCCATAGAGTCCGATCACACACTCTCATTTGGGGCATGGAATGACCAACAGGATAGTCTGGTGGATTGGAAAACTTTTGCTGATGTCACCTCCGGTTTCGGGTACCAGGGTACTTCCTCTTCTCGCCCTCACGGCAAAGGACCTGTTGTTCCTGAAGATGATGATGATGCCTATGATGAGGATGATGATGAACAGGAGGAGGAGGAGGATACCGAAGATGCCGAGGATGACAAGGATGACGATGACTACTGAGCTGTTGGGGCGCTAGTTTAGGTCTTTTCCCTTTTTTGGTGTTTCGATGCCAAAGGGGGAGAAGACATTCTCATCGGTTTGCATGGACTTGGGACTTTGGATTTGCGACTATCTGCCATTATTTGCCTTCTATTTGCCATATTCGAACTTGAACTTTATGTGTGTTATTTGCTGTTCATGTGTGTGACTATGACTATGTGCTTGTGTGCATCATCTATTATAACTCATGTGAGATTTATGTGTGCTACCGTTGATACTATCTACCTTACATGATTTACTTAATTATCTTGCTGCACATAGTCAGGGGGAGTCACATATATATGTTATTCCATGCAAATCACTTGTTGTCATCGAACACCAAAAAGGGGGAGATTGAAAGGGCATTTATTGTCATAATCACTTTTGGTGTTCGGTAACAACAAGTAGATCATTTTACAGTTTGTCACGGTCTACAGGTTGATATTATGATAAGGCAAAAGCACCCTCTCACTTGGGAAAAGTCCACACTCATTTGACACATTTCTGGAAACTCCAGACCGGAGTCTCCGGTCTGCCAGGACCAGAGTCTCCGGTGTGGTCTGGAGTTTCCGGTCTTGTCTCTGGTGGGGTCTTCAGGATCTGGGCTGGGACATTCTGACTAGGGTTACGGAGACTGCACCGGAGGATACTCCGGAGTCTCCGGACCTTGTTCAGTCTGGAGTCTCCGGTGTTGGAAGACCGGAGTCTCTGGTGTTGCTGGGTCAGGATTGTTCTAGGTCATTCAGATGGGCGGTCCGGAGGCTGGTCCGGAGATTGGCCGGAGTCTCCGGTGTAGACCTGAGTCTCCGGTCTACAGACTAGAGTCTCCGGTCTGACTTTTCTACAACGGTCAGAAAACGGTTCGTGAAGGGGGGTGCCTATAAAAAGTGACCCTTATCTTCTTCCTCCAGCGGCTCGAGCTGCTCAAGAACACCAACCCCATTAGAGCCAGCAAATCAACAAGATCTCTTCATCCAACCATCCAAAGTCATTGATCTTTGGAGAATCGAAGGAGGAGGCCTTGATCTACATCTTCACCAAGAGAGATCTTCATTTCCCCCTCATTCACTTGAGGGCCCCCAAGCTCTAGTGTTTTATTGGAAACCCAAACTTTGATTTGGTTCTTACAAGCTTGTCTTTGATTTGTCTTGACAACTTGCTTGCATTTGGGAGCCTCCAATTAATTTGTGGATGTGTGCCCCGAACTTGTTGTAAAGGTGCCGTCTTCCACCTCGAAGGTTGCCGATATAGTGGAAGGTGGATCGAGCCTGTTGGGGTGAGATTCATCAGAGAACAAGGGAGGCCTCTCGTGGATTGGTGGTTTGAAACCACCCCCTCTCCAAACGTAGACGTACTTCCCCTCAAAAGGAAGGAACTACGGGAAACAAATCCTTGTGTCTCCGCGTCCACTCCTTTGGTTACTTCTATCCTTTACCGCACCTTACTTACTTGTTCTTGCTTAGTGTTGTGTTAGCTTGTGCTTGGTTGACATATAGGTAAATTCACCATAGTTGCATATTCTAGATAATTTACCTTTCTTGTCAAACCCTAATTTGAAAAAGAATAAAATTTGAAGTAGCACCTATTCACCCCCCCCCCCTCTAGGTGCCCATACGATCCTTTCAGCAGGGAGCTGATCGCAACGTTGAGATGACGAATGAGATTCGATGTGTTTCACAGGGTTGTATCCGTAGAGTCATGAGGTATCATAAGTACGATGTTAATGGGTACCGCTTCCATACAGAGTTTCACCAGAACAATCGGCCTAATGCAAAAACTATAAATACTGGGGTCTTCACCAGAGGAACCGATGGAGTTGATTACTATGGGATATTAGAGGACGTATACGAGCTGACGTTTGAGACGAACATAAAACTCAAGCTCGTTGTGTTCAAATTCCGCTGGTTCGACCCCATCGATGGACAGAGAAGTACCCCTTCCATTGGGTTAGTTGAAGTTAGGCCTTCAACCACCTATTGCGGAGCCGATGTCTATATAGTGGCTCACCAAGCCAAGCAAGTTTATCACTTAACCTACCCATGCAAGAAAGAGGAACTTTTGGGTTGGGAAGTCGTCTTCCAGGTATCGCCACATGGTAAGCTACCTAGGCCCAACGCCAACGATTACCTCAACATTGACCCTGTGACATACGAGGGAATTTTCTATCAAGAGGAAGAGAACTTCAGGGGTTTTGACATACAAGTGGGTCATGAGGACCTCGAGAACGATGCACAAACTCATGGTGAGACAGTGGTGGATTTAAAGGATGTTGATATGCTCAACAAGTTTCATGAGGCGAATTTCAACAATGATGAGCCTCCACCGTGTGACGAGCCTTACTACTCACGTGATAGTGATAGTGATAGTGAAAATGAGAACGCGATGCACCACAACCAAGTACTTTATGATAGTGATGACTAGAGGTGAGGGTATTTTATGTTTTTATGCTTAGTATTTATTTCTTAAAGATGCTTCTTAATTGCATTATGTCTTTATGCTTAGTATTTATTTCTTAACATGCTTATTAATTGCATTATGTCTTTATGCTTATTAATTTCAACATGTCTATAATGCAGGTGATTGACTAATGCCTCGGGGGAGCAAGGAATCAACGGCCTCCCTTCTCAAGATGATGAGCCAATAGAAGATTACCCAAAGGAGAAGAGTACCTCGTCCCAACCCGCACTACGGTGGAGCTCGAGGAAGGGGATTGGAGGACCCACTCCCTCGCAGGGAGAACTTCCCGCTGCAGGAGGACGAGGACGAGGAGGTGCACCACGAGGACGACCAGGTGCACCACAAGGACGACCAGGTGCAGCACGAGGACGAGGAGGTGCAGCCTCGGGTACATACTCATCTCCCCCGTTGTTTATGAATTACGTTTATATTTTTTATGTCTTCATGCTAAATTGGTTACTCTTTATCAATGCAGGTGCAGGACTCGATTCAGAGGATCCAGACTCGTCTCCCCCGTGGCGTGTTGCCTGTTTGTCTGACTTACCCTCCGCTTCTGGCACCATGGCTTCACAGTCAGAGTCGGACGAGGAGTTGGGGGGATGTCGGATGGGGAGGCGGAGGGTGAGGCGTCGCCGGAGGGTGAGGTGCCGTCGGAGGGTGAGGCGCCGCTGAAGAAGTTGTCGATTCGTGGGGAGGCTCGTGTCCCTAAGAAGGAGCCTCGCCCGGAAGAGAGACCTACGATTGAGCCCTACGGCAAATAGTAAGTGACTAACTCATGTTTTTGGTCATAACAATTTGGCATGTACTAATGTTTGTTTATTGTGTAGCAACTGGTTAAAACCGGCGGGGGTTCACCACCCTAATAGCGTGCTTGGATCTTTGATCATGAAGTATTGGCCGGGCTTGTACACTACAGTCCCCAACGGCCGAAGGAATCTAGCCTAGTTTTGGGTGGACTATGAGGCCTCCACCGATTGCCCGGGCTTCGAGAGTGCTGCTGATGCTGTGATTAGCAGCTTTTGGGTAAGGCATACTTTGGCTTGTGACTCCCATAATTTTTTTTGATCACCATCGTGCTATCTCATGACTCCCATAATTTTTTGCATGATTGAATGTCTTCTATCAGGTGAGACCGGAGCATCAGGAGGCGGCGAATGCGACTTTTCTTGAGGCTTGTCGGAAGTTGACAACACAGCAATGGTACAACACCAAGAATACGTTGATCAATCACTTTCAAGCTAAGCATGGCCTTAAGATACGGAAGGATGAGATTGCCCGGGGTCACAAGCCAAAGATGTCGGTGGCTGATTTCATGACGGTAAGTAAATTGTCAATGAGAAGGTCCATAGATGCTAAGTTGGTATTGCATTATCTGTTAGTGAAATGAGTATTGTGGTTTCAGGTTATGCCAATGTGGTGTGAACACAAAGAAGACGCTTTTGAGGTGCTGGCTAGTAGGTGGATCGGGGAAGATCCTGACTTTGAGGCCGTGAGCAAGAAGAACAAGAAAAACCGCGGCAGCATGGGAACACACAGCGTGGGAAGCCGCAACCATGGTCTCTTCAAGATGCACTTGGTATATATATACATGGAACAATCTTCATTTATTTCCCATAATGTTATTAGTTGACACACATAATTAAAATTTCTTTGCCGATGCAGGAGGAGATGGAGGGGGGTTAATAGCCCTATTACCGACCTGGTCGTGTGGGAGAAGATGAAGACGAAGAAGCCCGACCTAGATCAGCCTCATCTTCCCAAGTACTTCGGTAACGCCAAGGAGAAGCTCAACACCTACTGCGAGAAGCTCAAGGGTTTGCATCCGGAGGTGGATGAGCCCATGCACCATGAGGTCGATGAGACTGCCTTGATCATGGCGAGCCACGGCAAGCCACATGGCCGTTTCAACATTCTTGATGGGGTGGTCCAGCCTACCATGACCCTCACACGAGTCAAGGCTACCCTCACCCCCGATCACCCCTCTATCGCGCCTCGTCCTCGGCCTGCTGCCTCCACCGCCGATGTGAGTGTTTCTCATTTCCATCTTATTTTCCGCAATTTGATCCTAAATGGCTAAGCTGACGAGATTCGTTATTTTTGCAATTATAGCGTGATTTTGATGATGCCTACAAGGCCCTTCAGGCAGATTATAACAAGGAGTATGATGCATGGATTGCGCTGAGGGCAGAGTGCGATGCGTACACTAGGAAAGTGACGGCTGTAAGTTTCAAACTTTACTTTTGCAAATGATGATAAGTCTCACTTCCTCTAGTTTGAACCTTTGTTCCTGCAACGACTGACATATAACTATCCTGTAGGCGATGAATCACTACTTTATCACTGGACAGCAGGTTCCGGTGGAAGGTGACCAGCCACCTGATCCTGGGATGCCGCCTCGCTGCATATCGAGGGAAGATTTCGCTGCCACATACTACGGAGGGACCCCAGTAAGTTCTTTTCCAAACCACTTGTTACCACTTTCATATGCCTCGCAAGTTGCTAAGTTTTTGCTCAAACATGTAGGGCACAGGATGCTCCAGGAATGTTGGACCCTTTGGTCGTGCCTCGGCCTCGCCTAGTCCGTCGCGTGCTGATGCACAACTTCGTATCATGGCGCCCGATGGTGGTTCCGCTAGTGGTTCTACTTCCCCAATGGCCCGACAACTGCGAGCGTCTCCTGAGCTCGGAACGGAAAGCCTCAGGCTCTTTGACACACCGACACATACATCGAGTTTCGGACCATGAGCATGGACATGGTTAGAGCTAGAGCTAGTGGATGCACTTGTCATATTTTCTATGTGTATGCACTTGTGATGAGTTTGTACGTATAACAAATATGTTTTGTGGATTATCATGTTGTTGTTTGGATGACGATGGATATTGCAATGTCATGGTTATTTGTTTGGATGCTCAAATTATTTTGCTGATATTGCAATGCAAATTAAATTATTTTGCTGATATTTTGGATGCTCAAATTGAATTAGAAATGGAAACAGAAAAAACTGGAAGAAGCTACGCCGACGGCATAGCCGTTGGCACAGCTCGATGCTGCATAGCATATGGCAAGGCTGTGCCGACGGCATTGCCGTCGGCGTAGCTGGCAACGTGGCGGGCTCGAGGGATGGCCTGTGCTGACAGCCCGGCCGTCGGTGCAAACGGGCGACATGGCAGCTCGAGGGAGGGCCTGTGCCGACGGCCCGGCCGTCGGCGTAGGCGGGCATGTGGCGGGCTGCGGTGGTTCATGGGTTGGGCATGTGCCGATGGCCCGGCCGTCGGCGTAGCTGTCTGACGCGGCCGTTAGCGCGGACGGACGTTGCTGACACGCGGGGCCCGCTGGGAGATGTTGCGCCGAGGAGTAGAGGCTCTGTCGACGGCCGTTTTTCTGTGCCGACCAGGACATACACCGAGGGGGATACGCCGACGGCATTGTCGGGTTGTGCCGACGGCTATCAGCCCTCGGCGTAGTGACATTGTCTTGTAGTGGCTCCCTGGTTGATTTTCAGCTTCAACTCCTGCATCCAGTTGAGCAAGCCTCTCTTGCCGGCTCCTTCTTCTTGCCGCCTCTTTCTTCCTAGTTGATCTCGATCCATGCTTCCCACCGGCATGGATGCTTGTGCTTAACGATGCATGACGCGCGGTACCAAGCCCCGATCGATTTGCAAGTCTTTGGATGAGCTAGCGGTGGAACAAACTGGAATGCTACACTTGGGTTAGGGGCGTGTAGCACCGGCCCTCCTGCATATATGGACGTGGCAAGTGCTGCAACACAAGGAATGAATCAACGCACCATCAAATTACTTGCTACACTCTAGCTAGTCAACACTCCGTGCCAAGTTGCTGATCATGTCATATAGCTAGGCACGTGCCCTCTCATCTTGTCATAATTTTCAGACCTCACGTCTGCTTCGTAGATTTAAGCTCCACTAGAGTACTGGGCAAATACCCATGGTTTTGCTAACTACTCCACTTGAGTAAGCAGCAACTGGTTGTCCTTTTTTTTTTCATAAAAAACAAAAAAAATAGTGTTTGCTACTAGTATAATTTATCAGTGTTCCTATAAAATCAATAATTTTGGTTGTTATTTATCTAACCCAAGGAATGAATCAACGCACCATCAAATTAATTGCTACACTCTAGTCAACACTCCGTGCCAAGTTGCTAACCATGTCATATGCGGACGTACGTGCCCTCATCTTGTCATATTTTTCAAACCTCCACTGGACTGGCAAATACCTATGGTTTTGCTAACTACTCCACTTGAGTAAGAAACAACTGGTTGCCCTTTTGTTTTCATAAAAAAACCAAAAAAATAGTGTTTGCTATAATTTGTCAGTGTTCCCATAAAACCAATAAATTTGGTTGTTATTTATCTAACAATTCAGTCATGCTCCACTACTAGATTTAAGCAGTTTGGTTTGTTACAAATTTTAAAATAACCATATATATAGTTTAAAATAAATAACTGGTCACTTACGGAAGGATCCTATTGAATTCAGTGCACCTACGATGCAGGTCTTGAGGCCACTTTACATCTGTAGGAGTCCTTCCGTAACAAAACAAATCTTCAGTGAACATAACATTATTGCCATTCAAACATTCTTTTTTTGCGGGGCGCCATTCAAACATTCGACAACTACGTACTTGTATTTTCTGACAGAGATGACAAACCTTGTGTGTTGCTTTCTTTCTTTTCCATGAAAGATACACATAACCTAGCTAGGATCGCTTCCTACCAAATTTCTGGTCCATGCCAATGGCGCGTGAGGCCAGAGCTGCAGACAGCCATATGAAAGATACAGTTGTGGAATGTAAGACTGAATTAAAACAAACCCCTCCCAACCCCAAGTCGCTCCCGCGCGGGGGCGACCGGGGAAAACCTAGCCGCCGCCGGGGGGCCTCCCTCCGCTCGAGCCCCCTCGCCGCCGCTGCCACAGGCTGTCGACGTGGTGGCAGCGGGCGCCCCGCTGCCAAAGGTTGTGGGGGGAGAAACCATGGAGGCATGGAGCCCGGGCAGGTGGCGGCGCAGTGCGCTCGGCCGTCGCGGAGGCGCGAGGTGGAGTAGAGGGGGTGGAGGTGCTGGTGCTGGAGCGTGGCTCCTCGCAGCGCCGTCGCCTTGGGAGCACGCCACACGGGCCCGATCTAGGCCCATTTAGGGTTTAGGCTCGTGAGGGCCCTCCCCTGGGTGTGGTGGCTGGTGGCGGTTGCTGCAAGGGGCTGGCTCCTGCTGGGTATGGTGATGGCGGCACGTGGTGGCTTGTGAGGTGGTGCTACTGGACCTTCCGTGACTCGGTAGCGGTAGGAGGAGAGGAGGTGGTGCGCTCTCGGCTGATGTGGTCGCCGATGCGTCTTTCGTCAGGCGGCAATCGAGGTTTGGTGGTAGCTATAGTTGGCCGCTTCGGATTGCAGGTGTTGAAAATTCTCGAGGAGAAATCGTTGTTCCGCCTTTGGTCGGAATCGGCGGCGGCGACTGATGACCCACAAGTATAGGAAATCACAACAGTCTTCGAGGGTAGTATTATCCAATTTATTGATTCGACACAAGGGGAGCCAAAGAATACTTATAAGCCTTAACAACTGAGTTGTCAATTCAGCTGCACCTGGAAATAATCTTACTCATAGTAGTTTATCAGTAGCAACAGTTTTGTAGTAGCAATAGCAAAGTAACAGCAGCAGTAAAACAAAGGCAGTAGTAACAATAGTAGCAACAATAGGATATGAGTGCGGTAGGCATAGGGATGGATGGACGGGCGTTGCATGGACGAGAGTATTCATGTAACTTCAAGATCTAGGGCATTTGCAGATAAATAAGATAAAGCATCCAAGTACTAAACAATCATAGACATGTGTTCCATATATAGTCATACGTGCTCGCAATGAGAACTTGCACAACATCTTTTGTCCTGCCAGCCCGTTGCAGCCGGGCCTCAAGGGAATCTACCAGCAATTAAGGTACTCCTTTTAATAGAGCACTGGAACAAAGCATTAACACTCCATGAACACATGTGATCCTCACATCACAGCAATCCCCTCAGGTTGTCCTAATTTCTGTCACTTCGGGGCCTTTGGTTCCGGACAATGATATGTGTACACAACTTGCAGATAAGATCACAAACAATACTATCATCATGAATCAATAATAAGTTCAGATCTGAGATCATGGCACTCGGGCCCTAGTGACAAGCATTAAGCACAACAAGTTGCAACAAAGTCAAATAGCACTAATAGAGATACTAGGCACCATGCCCTAACAATCTTATTCGATTACATGATAGAACTCATCCAATCCCAACCATCCACATAGCCTACAGCGCGGGATTACTCACCCATGGATGGGGAAAACATGGATGCTTGATGGAGAGGCGTCGGTGATGATGATGGCGATGATCCCCTCCAAATTCCCCTTCCCGACAGGATGTCAGAATGGAGTTTCTGGTTCCAAATCGCGTTTTTTGGTGCTGGCGGTGCAGCGGAACTCTTTCTATAAAAACGTCGACCCCCCCTGAGTTTTTAGGCCAAGAGGCATCTTATAGGTGAAGAGGGAGGCTGAGGGGGTGCCCGAGGTGGCCACACCCCTCCCGGGTGCGGCCTGGGCTGGACCGCGTAGCCAGGGGGTGTGGGTCCCTCGTGGCCCTCCTCTGTCTCGTCTTCTGGCTCCGTGAGTCTTCTGATAAAATAGGATTTTTGGCATATTTTCCGGTATTTTTTCTGATAGTTGATTTTCTGCACAAAAACTAGACACCAAGGTAATTCTGCTAAAAACAGCATCAGTCCGTGTTAGTTGTATCCAAATCACACAAGTTTAGAGGATAAATAATAGCAAAAGTGTTTAGGAAAGTAGATACGTTTTGGACGTATCAACTCCCCCCAAGCTTAGCTTATTGCTTGTCCTCAAGCAATTCAGTTGAAAACTAAGTGCGATAAAAGAACTTTCACGAACACATTTGCTTCATATGATGTATATATTCTCATCACATGAGTAGATACTTAGACAAATCATAATAAGTAGTATGAAACTAAGTCTACTTAATAGTTATTGCAAGCTATGAAGAGATTCCAACACAAAAATAATAAGTAGCATGAGACATAAACATAAGCAACATTGCAATGCTCATAAGAAGGTATGATAGAGTGGTATCTCGCTTGCCTTTGTTTCTAGAGCACAACATAAATGCCAAGGCACCTCTGAAGTTCAAGTGAATACTAGAAGTAAAGATATCAAAGATACAAGCATCAAAGTCATGACATAATTAACCAAGTTTTGAGACAAGCACATTACACTAAGAATGACAACTATGTTCTCAAGAAGGTGCTCATAGAATAAGTGGTGACTCAACAAGGAAGTGAAAAAGGTTTTGAAAACTTTGAAAGGCTTCCAAATGCTGAAAGTATGGTACTCATTAGCTTTGAGCTCTCATTTCCCCTATCATAAGCATCTTTCGATGGTTAAGGTGAAAGTGAGGTCCAATATGAGTTATATGCTTGACATACCATAAACTGGAAATCTCATGTCCATTGAGTACGAGGGCCGCTCCTCATGCTACTCAACTTTAGTTACCGGTAAGTTCTTGTCATAGTAAATACATGAGTATCATTGAGGACCGCCAACGGGGTACCCCTTGCACATGATACATGAGCTATCCCATAATCAAAATGACAAGGCAAGCAGACAATAAGCATCTCAACAATCTTTTTATTTACCATATGCATAGCTTTTTATTGAGGATGCTTTATAGATAGCTCACTATGGTGATGCTGCAAGTTTCCACCATGATTAGGCATGGCTTAGGCTAGCGGCCCAGGCGTTTCTCTAACATAGAATACAAACTTCATGGACTTACAAGTTCCCTCTTTATTTCACACAGGTGACATCCATAGAAAAAAGAGCATGATATCAACTGAGTACAAAGTACAAGTGCAATATTGAAAACGTTCCCCGTGACAGCACGGTTCTGCTAATTCCAACTTATAAGTGCAAGCATATACAACAAAGTTGTCACAATGGTGCAAGTTTATTAGGGGAAAACAATATAAAGTGTGCCATCAAGTTCGTGAGGGCTTTAATCACTAAGTTTTCACATCAAAATGGTTTTTAATTGGAAGATAGTTGAAAAAAAGAATATACTTGGAATGGTGTAACACACCATGCATACGAGTTTATAGTGGACACTTTGGAATAACTTGGTTTCTTGGGAGTTGGAGGCATGAGTAGAACTTACTCATACAAGTGGAGGCTAGCAAAAGATTGGGAGCAACCAACTAAGAGAGCATAATGACCATAATTATGCAGAGCAACAAAGCATACTAATCAAAGCAAAGAGTGGTACTACAAGTCAAGGACTAAATGATCATAGAGGCTATGGTGACTTGTCATAGTCATAACATGGTGTGAGCGTGTGCCAAGTCAACTCAAGCAAAGCATCAAAGGAGAATACCACAATACTATGCTTTTGCATGTAAAACAACGCATAATTTCTTCAAGGCACACTAAGCAATCCCAATTTTTTGGAACAAGACATGCTACAGAAATAATCACTAAGCATAATGCTAAAACAACACCTAGCATGTCATGCTAAATTCTAAGTCACAGTCAATGCAAGCTCCTCTTGCACTTCAAGCAAGAACTTACTACTCCTTTCCAACACCAAGCAACTTATTTGCAAAACAACACAGCGAGAACGGGGGTCCAAACTACTTTATTCAAGAAAACTAAACAACCTAAGCAAAGCAAACGAAAACTAAGACGCTCCAAGAAAAACACAACTGTGCATGAAACAATAAAAACGAAGTGTCTAGACAGACCTGAGCTTTTTATTGATAAAGAAGGGGATGCCTTGGGCATCCCCAAGCTTTGACGCTTGTACCTCTTGGATATTTCTTGGGGTGACACCATGGTGGCATCCCAAAGCTTGAGATTTTGTCCATTCTTCATCTCATTGCATCATTCTCTCTTTACACCTGAAATTTTTCCTTCATACAAAACTTCACACAATCTTCATTAGCAACATTAATGTATTTAAAAGATATTAGACCCCTGGCAAAGCTTTGGAACATCAAGAATTTTCACTAAAAACACAAGCTATTGTAGTAACTCCTTCAAAAATGTCAATTCACCTAAAGAGAACTCAAAAAGGAATCAATAAAAGCAAATGCAAATAATGGCAAAAATCTGTCAAAACAGACCAGCAGGTCCCCAAATTTATTCGTAAATTTTGAGCTCAATATGAGTTACAGAGACTCCTCACGAATTTTTTTGGTGGAGGACAGAAGTCTGTTTCGGGATAGCAACTCCCCAAATCTTACTTCCGTCTCAGTAGAGGTCATTCTTGGCACAAAAATCAAACAAAAAGGATAAGGAGAGGTCATTACTGAAGTAATAACTTCCAAGACTCAAGGAAACTCTTGGGTTATCTTCTAACAAGTACTTTTCTTTAACGCCTTTAAGTTAGGCTTGATAGCTTGAGAAGATGCTCACATAAGAATTATGAATTGAAGTCAAAGAGAGCATCAAGAAACAAATTCAAAACAATTTAAGTCTAGTCCACTTCCTATGCATAGGAATCTTGTACACAAATAAGTTCACAAAGAACAAAGTGACAAGCATAGGAAGATAGAACAAGAGTAACTTCAAAACTTTCAGCACAAAGAGAGGTGTTTCAGTACCATGAAAGATTCTACAACCATACTTTCCTCTCTCATAATAATTTTCAGTAGAATCATGAATAAACTCAACAATATAGCTGTCACATAAAGCATGCTTTTCATGATCTACAAACACATAAGTTCTATCAAGCTCAAAAATAGTGGGATTAAAACCTTCACAGGTTTTACTCAAAGTAGATATTTTGAAAGGATCCACAGGAACATAACATTCATCCTCCTTTGGTAAGAAAGGGGAAAATCAAATAATGTAAGAGATAAAGAGTTGCTCTCATTAGAAGGTACGCATGGGTAGATAATCCATTCTTCCTCCTTTTGTTCATCACTCTCTTCCTCTTTTTCATCTAATGAGCTTCCAGTTTCAACAATTTCTTCTTCCATAGGCTCCTGCAAGGCATTAGTATCTTCCATTTGTGGAAAGCACCTATTAAAATATTCAAGAATATAGCCATTTGCTTCCTTGTAATTATCAAAGCAAAATTTAAATATCTCATAAACCTCGGATTCATAAGGTGAATCATCAGTATTTTGAAGCAAACTAGCAAGTTAAAATGCACCCTTGAAGGCAATAAATTCTTCAATTTGTTCCACATCATAAAATTCATAATTTCCTTTAACATAAGAGGATATGGTAACATTATCATTATACTCACACTGAAAAAGGTAGGTGTTTATACCTCCTACATCAACAAGCTTTATCAAAGCAATAAGTAACATTATAAGTGGAGCACACCTCTCTAGCAATAGTATTCAACTTATCAATTTGCTCCAATAAGTGTTTCCCTTTTTGTGACAAATGGTGTTCCTTATAATAATACTTTTGTTCTTCTGTGAACCCACCTTGCCAATAAGAACTAGTTTCAAAGAAACCATCCATTGATAGAAAGCATGACCAAGCAAGGCAACAACATACCAACAACTAGAGTAGGAACTAATTTTTTTGGGTTTTTTGAAAAGAGGCAAACAAAACCAATGAAAAGAAACAAAGAAAACTAAAAACAAATTAAAGAGAAAGGAAGTGTAGGACTCCCCTTGTGAAGACGTCCTTAGCCTCCCCGGCGACGGCGCCAGAAATCTTGATGTGTGCACCCAGTGTTGACGTGGGACACTTCGTTGGAACCCCAAGAGCAAGGTGTGATGAGCACAGCAGCAAGTTTACCTCAGTAGAGACCGAGGTTATCAAACCTGAAGGAGGAAGGAAACGTCTCAAAGGTGTTGCAAGCAACGTGGAGACCTGCACAACACAAACTCAAGACTTTGTCCCAACGAATCAGTGAGGTTGTCAAGCTCAACAATTTGCTGTAAAAAAGGATTAAACGTATGGTGTGGAAGGTAATGGTTTCCAGCAAGTAAACAAGTAACCGTGGAAGATGTATCAATGGTAAAGATTGGACCGGGGTCCATAGTTCACTAGAGGTGCTCTCCTTAGATAAACAACATGGCATAAAGGGTAAACAAATTACAGCGGGGAAATTGACAGGAACTGAGCAAGGCATAACAATGCAATTACTAGTCAGAAAGATCCTATGAGATTCGATTGGCCAATACAACAAGATACATAGACCGCCATCCAACTGCATCTATGACTATAAATCCACCTTCAGGTTATCATCCGAACCCCCTCCAGTATTAAGTTGCAAGCAACAGACAACTGCTTTAAGAAAAGTGTGTAAGGTAAATAGTCCACATGTTCCATGAACAAGAGACCGTTGTTTTCTCCCTAGTAGCAACAACACATCTACAACCGAAGAGATTATTGTCACTTCCCTTCGAAACTAGAGGCATGAACCCACTATCGAGCATAAATACCCCCTCTTGGAGTCACTAGCAACTACTTAGCCAAGATATCTACTAACAACGGAGAGCATGAAAGATCACAAAAAACACAGACATCATACCGAAGAGAAGGCCTCCGGGATGATCTCCCTCCGGCAGGGTGCCGGGAAGAACTTCAGATCTCCCCGATCTAGGGACGATGGTGGCGGCGACTACAGACGGTTTCGTGGAGATTTGATCGGGTACTTAGGGTTCCTGCATCGGGGGCTTCTTATAGGCGAAGGGGGAGGCCGAGGCGGCGGCCAAGGGCCCCACACCCCTCTCAGGAGCGGGGCAGGGCCCACCCGCGCCTAGGGTGGGTATGGCCGCCCTGGCCGGCCTCTCCGGCTCCCCTCTGGACTTCTTGTTCCCCATGGAATGTAATTAACTTTGACGTTTGTCCCGTCCAATTCCGAGAATATTTCTTTACTAACTTTTCTGAAACCAAAAACAGCAGAAAACAGGCATCTGACACTGTTGCAACTTGTTAGTAGGTTAGTACCAGAAAACATGTAAAAAGCACCTCAAAGTGTAGACAAGCAAAGAAAAGTAGATACTAAACAAGCATGTGGCATCAAAAATTATAGATACATTTCCAACGTATTAAGACACACTCTATTTTCATTGCCTAGAACACTCTAGTTTTCACTCTTATTGTTTTGTGAGTGTTCTCTTTTGCTAGCACTGTGTTTAGCCTTAGTTTTCTTATGATTTTTTTTCTTAGAACTTTTTAGTTCTTCTTTGTGGATCTGTGAGACATGCTCACTGATCTTTATTGATTATTATCTTTGTGAGTTGTTTCAAATAAGTCAATTGGCGTTGGAAAAGAGTAGAAAGTTCCATGCTTATAGTGGTACAAGAAGGAGCTTGCTTTGACTGTGACTTAGACTTTATCATGTCATGTTAGATGTTGTTTTGACCTTATGCTTAGTGATTATTGTTGTAGCATGACTTGTTCCAAACAATTAGGATTGCTTAATGTGCCTTGATAGAATCGTGCGTTGTTTTAGCATACAAAAGCATAGTATTGTGGTATTCTCCTTTGATGTTTTGTTTGGGTTGACTTGGCACATGCTCACACCATGGTATGACTATGGACCAATCACCTTAGCCTCTATGATCATTTAGTTTTTGACTTGTGGTACCACTTTATGTGTGAAAGTGACAGCGTGCACACCGTGTGGCACTTAGGCTAGAGAATACATAAATACTTGTCATGAGTTATATTTGGAGTTGGATGTCTTTATGAAATTGTGGTGTTTGTTGGAACCATCTAGCGCTCAAGGTAACAGTGTGGGGTTATCTAGATGGGGAAGGCGGACTTTGAGGTGTGCTTTTGTAGACCTACTGTGGATTAGAGTTATCCAACTGGAGAGTAGTTCAGCGTAGCATCATGAAGAGAATATATTTATTGAGAGTGTTCACTAGTGAAAGTATGATCCCTAGGCCTTGTTCTAAGCATTGAAACACTGTTTGCATCTAGAACTATTACATGTTTGCTTGCTTCCATCTTTATTTTAGTTTTCCTTTAGTCTCTTCCATGCCATCAAAGTCTTTTCTGTGGTCATTGCCGGGGATATATAGGACACTTCAACATGTTCCTCCCCATCAAAAGCTCTTTCCTGGCATCGTTGTATTATAATCATCCATATTACTTGTATTTCATTATCTCTTCGCCGAACTAGTGCGCCTATACACCTGACAAGTGTATTGGATGTGTTGGGAACATAAGAGACTTCTTGTATCTTGATTATAGGGTTGCTTGAGAGGGATAGCTTTGACCACTTACTCCCTGAGTTCGATAAACCTTGGGTAATCCATTTAAGGGAAACTTGCTGCTGTTCTATAAACCTATGCACTTGGAGGCCCAACACTGTCTACAAGAATAGAAGCATGCGTAGACATCACCTCCCCAACAGTCGTACCTGAGTACCTCAGCGGCTCAGAATCATGCATCACCTTCGACCGATCCGATCATGTTCGCCAAATCCCTCGCCCAGGCCACTCTGCCCTGGTGCTCGAGGCTCATATCGACGTGTTCGAGATGAGTCGAGTATTTATGGACAACGGCATTGACATAAATTTTATGTTCACCAGCACCCTAGAGGCCATGCGGATCCCGCTCTGCAGCCTGGAGGCATCCAACACAACCTTCCACGTCATCATCCCAGGAAAGGGAGTCTACCCCTGGGCAAGATATGGATCGACGTCATCTTCGGCACCCCCAAGAACTTTAGGCGTGAGCGACTCGAGTTCGAGGTGGTCGACTGGCCATTACAGTACCACGCCATCCTTGGGCGCCATTACTAGGAAAACAGCTATCTGTGGTGCATGTGTTTTGGACTTGAGAAAAATCCTTATACGACACTACTCTTAAATATGATTTCTTATTTGACACTCATAATTTTTTCTTCCCCATATGACACCCTGTGTATTTTTTTTCCTTACATGACATTGTTGTTCAATCCGTTACATGGTTCCGTCTAGACGAAAATACCCCTGGATATGTACGTGTCCAAGCTAAGTTGTCCCAATCGAACAGAATCAGAAGGATACGAGCCTCTCCTGTCCCTTTCTCCCGGTCATGAACCCTAGCGTGCGGCGGCCGGCAGCGCGGGTGGCTTGCTTGTTCGCAGCGGTGGAGCATGCGGCCTGAGATGAACTCCATGTACCATGGGGTCTGTGCGGATGGGAGGCCAAGCGCGGAAGTGGGCCAAGGCAAGGCACCGGACGAAGAAGAAGGCGGGGCGGAGGGCAGCCATGCTGGGGCTTCCGAGGGCGGCCAAGGCTCAGCGGCGAGTGTGTATGCTTCTGTAGTGGAGCACCCGTCTAGGTACTCAAATCCAATCTTAGTCCATGGTATGGAAGGGTGAGTGTATTTGACAAATTTCTCTCCATTGCACCATCCTTTGCTGAAATTAGTAGCAATGTTTATGCCTTTATATTTATTTATAGGATGGATCCCAATTCTAGTTACTTGCTAAAAATTAGCTTGTTTGGAAACCCCAAAAAAGTTAGAAAGGAAATTAGATGTTTTTGTTTTGAGAAGGTCATTGATAGTGATTTAACAAATTATATTATAAGGATTTGGTTGAATCCATCGTTGAGAAGTACCCGCCACGTTATTTGGAAGTTGTACATGTCTAGTACTATGACGATGTTCTTAAAATACTCCCAGAAGTAAAATCAGACCAAGAATTGATGTCTATGTTTGATAAACATGCTAAGACAAAGGTTGTACAATTGCTGATTGCATACTGTGATCCCTCTAGACCTTATGAGCCTATCTCCGAGTATTGTAGTGATGACCGAGAGCCTATATTTGCATATAACAACAAAAACAACAACAACAACAACAACAACACAAAAGAGTCTGATGATAGTTATCTTTCGAACCCAATCCCTGAGAATGAGTATGTTGGTTTAGCCATATGCACTGATGCTGGCCAAGCAGTGATGATAGGGGTAAAAGAAGTGTTCCCGGAGGCAGAACATAGAGAATGTATGTTTCACTTGGTGAGCAACTTCAAGAATAAGTTTCATGGAAAAATATTTGATGACCACCTATGGGCAGCGGCTTACTCATGGAACCCATATTTATTTGACAAAAATGGGTTGCAATGGAGGTAGCAAAGCCATCTGCAACCACATATATTAGGAAGTGGCACAATAGGTTGTGGTCTAGGAGTCAGTTCTCGACCATATGCAAGGTGGACTATGTAACAAACAACTTGGCGGAGTTCTTTAACAATTGGATCAAGCACCACAAGTATTTAAACTTGGATGATTTCATTGATAAGGCGAGGCAGTTGATTATGATCAAGTGTAACGAGAGGAAAAAAGTAGCAAAGAAGTTATATGGATTGATTTTTTCCCAAATAATGAAGAAGTTGAATGCAATGACCAGGGATTTAAACTTGGAGGTGGTAGAATGCTCAGAAGATGTGGCTGAAGTGACTGCATTAGGAGGCAACGGCTTTAGGTTTGTCGTTAACTTGCAAGATCGAACATGTTCTTATAGACAATGGCAAGTTTGTGGACTTCCTTGAAAACATGCTCTTTCATCACATCACTTAGTGATGCACATATAAAGAATTATGTTGACTCGTATTGCTCCACTGAAAAATTTAGAGCAGCTTATGCCCACCTGAACCCTGCTATGCCTGACAAGATATAATGGCCTGAATCTGACCATGGATTCTTCATGCATCCACCACTACTTAAAGCGACAGATGGCAGGCCTAAAACTGAGAGGTATAAAGGTTGCAGTGACAATAAAATAAAGAAAGGCAAGCACTTATGCCAATTTGTAAGGAATATAGGCATCATTGGCACAATTGTAAGAAGGGTAACCCTGATGACATTGCTGCAATGATGGATATTAGGTAATATATATTTCTCTTTCTTGCTTTATTTTTTTTCGCAACTAAATGTATTAACTACTTTTCTTGCTGCTCATGTAGAGAACCACCAAAGAAGAGGACAAATGCTAGCAAAATATCCCAATCATCCATTGTGCCTTGCGAGGATGGAGAACCAATAAGGATGCTTTTCCCACCAAGGTTAGCAAAATGCTACACTTCTATGTTGCTTTTCCCACTCATTATAAGTTCTAAGTTTCTTCTTTCTCACCATAACCAAATCTTGGAGACTACAACAAATAAAAAGAGAAAACATGTAAACTCTAAATCTGGAGGATCAAAGAGATAATTTTGTGTTTCTTACTGTTGCCATTACTTACGTAATGCTACCATTACTACCCTAAACTTATAGTTGCCATACACACATGTGTGCAGACCAAAATATGGTTCCATTGAGAGGATTGCTCCTGTGAAGATAAAGACCAAGACGAAAAAGGGAGAGGTTGCTGAAAACATTCCTATTGTACCACTTGATAGCCCAGCAATGGGCACAAGGAGCAGAAAATTTTACCCTCCTAGCCCTGCTATGAGCACAAGAAGCAAAAGAAGGTTCATCTTGTAATTTTCGTATGGCTTGTGTGCACTTCGATTCTCTTGATGTAATGGTTCTTTTGGAGTTCCCGTGATGTAATGGTTCTTTTGGAGTTCATTTAGCCTGATATATGTGATACATGTGAACTACCGATGACTTATGCATGAATCTGGATGCTTATGGAAGCTATTGGTATGTTGTTTGATTGGTTGTATGTATATATGAATTGTGTGAAGGGGATATGTCATCAAAATATAGGGAAGGTTCTGCCAAATTTTTGATTTTATTTAATTAATATTCGAGATATTAGTATAGTCTGAACCAGCAAGTGTTTCTCTTCCTTTGTTGTCACACGACTAAATATGGATGGTGCAATGTTTTTTGAAGTAAAATATGTTCCATATTACATAAGACAACAACATTTCTAGTAATTTTGAAACATATTGCACCAGGGGCAAAAGTGTCTTTGTAGTTTCCCGGTTGACACCATTAGACCTACAAATGCACTAGAGTGTCATGTAAGACAAAAAAATTACACCGAGTGTCATATAAGAAAGCAAAAAAGTTTTGAGTGTCAAATAAGGAATCATATTTTAGGAGTAGTGTCATATAAGGAATTCTTTCTTTGGACTTCTGTGGTGCATATGGGATGCTCCACTGTTATGTTGCTACTAATTTTTTTATCTATGGTGCATATTGATATGCGCCACAGAAATCTCAAAATTCAGTGGCGCATATTGCAATATGCACCACATAACTCTGTGGCACATATTGCAATATGCGCCACTGAATTTTTTTCGAATTCAAAAAAAAGTGAGGGCATACCTAGATCTGGATCTAGCCCCGCAACCACCGGAATTTTTTTGCCGGAATTTTGTCACCAGAATTTTGTGGGGTCACCGGAGGAGGGAGAAGGTGGGTGGAGGAGGGGGTCGTCGGAGATGGTGGTGGAGGAGGAGGCGATGCCGGAGGAGGTGGTCGCCAGAGGTGGTGGTGGTGGAGGAGGTGGTGGTGGAGGTGGAGGTTGCCGGAGGAGGTGGTCACTATAGGAGGAGCTTGTCGCTGGAGGAGGTCACCGGAGATGGTGGAGGAGGGGTTCACCGGAGGAGGAGGTCATCACTGGAGTTGGTCACCGGAGGTGGTGGAGGAGGAGAGGAGAAGGGGAGTGATATGTTGTAAACGTATCTATATTTTTTGATGTTCTATGCTTGTTTAGTATCTAATTTTCTTTTCTTTGTCTACACGTTGAGGTATTTTTATATGTTATCTAGGAATAACCTATTAACAAGATGTCGTAGTGCCAGTTGTCTTTTTTTTTGTTTTTTTTTGTTCTAGAAAAGCCAGAAAATGAATATTCTCGGAATTGGACGGGACAAAATCCAAAGTCCATATTTCACCGAGGAGAACACGGAGCCAGAAGACGAGACAGAGGAGGGCCTCGAGGGGCCCATACCCCCTAGCCGCATGGACAGGCCTGGCCCGCGCCTAGGGGGGTGCGCCGCCTTGGGAACCCCCTCGGACTCCCCCTTTTCCTATAAGAAGCCCCTGATACCTAAAACCTAAGTACCCGATCAGATCTCCATGAAAAATTCTATAGCCGCCGCCACCATCGTCCCTGGATTGGGGGATCTAAAGCTCTTCCGGGCACCCTGTCGGAGGGGAGAGATCATACTGGAGGCCTTCTTCATCACCATGCCAGCCTCCGGTATGATGTGTGAGTAGTTCTACCTTGGACTATGGGTCCATACAGTAGCTAGATGGTTGTTTCTCCTCCTTTGTGCTACCATGTTTAGATCTTGTGAGATCCGTTCATGATCAAGATCATCTATTTGTAATCATGCATGTTGTGTTTGCAGGGATCCGGTGGATATTGATATTACTATGTCAGATTGATTAATGGTTTTATTTTATTGATTCTATCATGTCTGTGTTGTTTGAGATCTTGCATGCTCTCTGTTTATAGTAACTATCTTGGCCAAGTAGATGCTAGTGACTCCAATAGGGGGTATTTATGCTCGATAGTGGGTTCATGCCTCTATTGAATCTGGGGAAGTGATAGAAATCTCTAAGGTTGTAGTGTAGGGTTCGCAGCATAGAAAACAAAAAATTTCCTACGATGGGAACAACTAAGTACCAAGATCTATCTACTAGATACAAGCAACGAGTAGATATACATCCATAGAATACATACCCTCGAAGACCGAATAGTTTTAACGAGGTTGTACTCGTGGATGATGTAGTCAAACACTTGCCATCTCAAGATCGTGATAAAGTCCATCTGGTCCAGCCGGTGCAGCACCATCAAGTCCAGCACCGGAAAGCAGTGGTGCATCCGTGATCGCACAAACGGTCGGGTACCCCGACAACCTCCGCGCCCTCGCTCCGGCGAAGCAGCGGAAGCAACAAATCCTTCTAGAAAAAGCCACCGGGAACATGTATCTCGCTGATCCGAGACCATGGGGAAATTCTAAAGGGGGAGAGAGATCCTTCACGAGGAGGTGTGTGATGAGAGGAGCGAGTGGGGTGACTTATATAGGGAGTGGGGGAAGCCCCCTCCCATGGCGTGGAAGCCATGGAGGTTCCCCCGCCTCTTCCACATTCATGTGGGTGGAGCTCCCACTCACATAAATAGCCACCCACTCAAAATTTCACTCACCTCCATTAAATTTCCACGAAATTTAGTGCAATCTCTCATTAAATAAAACTCTTTTATTTATTTATTCAGATTTTGTTAATTACTCTAATTAAAAAACATTCACATAAAACCCCTTACAACATTTCAATTTCACATGCAGAACTAGTTTCAGCAATTTCAACTGAAACAGTTCCGATGTCTAGTGAAATAATTCATGCGCTTTGTAATTCTTTCTCTGGCATATTATTTGCTCCAAATGGTGTAGGTATCCCTTAAGTGTGTCACCCTACAGTTTGCGAATAATGCAGACATGATCGATACCCCTCTCCGATCAATAATTAGCATCGGGACCTCGAGATCCGTACTGACTCCCACACATTCAACGATGACTTCTGTGATCGTGTGAACCTTATATGCATGTAAGTCAATCCCTTTGTCTCGCGATATATTACATGTCCGTGATTCGATCATTGGTATATCCATACCTAGTTTGATCTCGTTATCGACATGTACTCTTTTCTTGTTCCCGTGATATAACATTCTAGTGATCAAATCACTTGCTTGCAAGCTAACTAATGTGATATCACCGAGAGGGACCAGAGTATATCTCTCTGTCATCGGGATGGAAAAATTCCACTCTTGATCCATGAGCCTCAACATAATACCTTCGTAGCACTGAACCCATCTTTATAGTCACCCTGTTACGATGTGATGTTTGATGTTATCAAGATACGCTTTTGGTGTTATTGATTGACATGGTCTAAGGACTAAGATTACTTCGTATGTTATTATAGAAATATAAACACAATAACCTTGATCGTAGTTCTATACTTCGGATGAATGTTCATCACATCATTCCAACAATGTTATGACCTTGTTATTAACAACATCCAATGTCCATGACTAGGAAACCTTTGATCATCTTGTTAATCAACGAGCTAGTTTATAAGAGAGGCATAACTAGGAACTTACTTTTTGTTTATTAAACACACATGTATTAACGTTTTCATATTAACACAATTATAGAATGAAAAATAAACATTTATCATAAATAAGGAATACGATAATAACCACTTTTATTATTACCTCTCGGGCATATTTCCTTCAGTCTCCCACTTGCACTAGAGACAATAATCTAGTTTGAAAACTTTGCATATTAAACACCTATGGCTTTCTGGTGTTCCATATAAGCGATTGCAAGTGGTTAACATAATCTACAGATCTGACGCTTTCAGGTCTGTGTGTATTTGCATGTCTTTGCGTCTTCACGCATCACTCATTCTCCAATGAGGGCATTGTATAAATTTGGTCTTTTGGTGACACCTTTAGTTCCTTGGGGTTAAATCATGTTGATACTATTGTCGTACAATATATCTCCAGTGTTATCCCATTGTGAACCACACCTTAGTTTGATAACAAACTACTTGACACAAATACCCTGCTTTGCTGCTACTGTAGAAGTCATATACTTAGCCTTTTTGTTGTAGTATCCGTCACAATGTCTTAACTTTGGAATTAATCCAAATACGTCATGGAAATTTCTTTCCATTTCATTGTGCAACCCATAGTTTAAATTGAGATAAACTTAATTTGTATCTTGTGACAATACTAGTATCATTTTTCAATGAACTATTTGTCTCTTATACAAATATAATATATTCTTAATTCTTCCAAAAGATTATAAGAATATCCTTACTATCGTCCAATGATCATTTTATGATTTATTCTGGTATATGCTCATAACACTTAGAGCATAGGACATATCTGGATGTGTACATATCATGGTATGATTGATCAAAACATTCTTGTGATTGCACTCATCAAGTGTCAAAGCACTTGAGTCTTGTTTCACTTATCAAGTATCGATACACTTGAATCTTGATTCAATTCTTTTTTCATGCGATAAGATCCTTTTCTCGTCGTTTCTATATTGAACCCCTTCAATATCTCATATATGTACATTTGGCATGAACATATTAGCGTCACTGTCTATCCATGTAGACATTCATGCTAAATATTCGAGTTTTGCCTAAGTCTTTCATCGAAATGAAACCTTTGTCAATAAAAGATACATCATTTCCAATCAACAAGATGTCCTCCACATAATGTATTAGAAATATGTCTCAGTGCTCCCACTTAATTTCTTGCAAATGCAAGCATCTTCATCGTCTCCTGATGAAATCTCCTTTAACAGTTTCATCACGGTAAAGATTCCAACTCCGCGAGGCTTACTTCAACCATTGAAGTTTGCATGCCTTGTTTAGCATCCTTTGAATTAACAAAACCCTTTGGAGTGTGTCATGCACATGCCCTAGGTAACCATTCTATTAGAAGAACTTTGTTTTGTTTATTCATCTACCATATACCAAATTATATGTAGTGGTTGCTACTTAAATCCGTCTAGACTAAATATCGCTTATGAAAGATCAAATCTTGTCATAATCAACTCCTTGAACATTGTCGTAAAATAATTTACGACATGTCGACTATTTCATAGATGTGAAACATCTATGTCTGTTTCTTTATAGATCCAAATACGACCGATAGGTTTTTACACCTTTCGGGAGAGTCTTCCAAGTTCAAAAAACATGATTTCTCGTGTATGGAACTATCACGGATTTTACGGCCTCAAGTCATTTGACGGAGTCAGGGCCCATCATCACTTATTTGCATGTAGTCGGTTCATCATTGTCAAACAACAATGATTTACTCTCAAATCTCAGCATTTGATTATTTATCTGACCTACTTGGTTCAATAGGAACTTAGACCTCCGTGACCGCAAACTTTGAGGCACGTGAGCCATGAGCATTGTGGCTTCCTCCGGAACATTTTCCGGCGCTGTGCAACTCATAACATATAGCTAAGGTTCGTTAACCTTATTAAAGTTCTATTGTCCTCCCACTTAACTTTTGCAAAAAATTCCTTTTTCAAGAAACTTGACATTCTAAGCGACAAACGCTTTTGTCTTTGGTGTTATGGAGGAATACCCAATGGTTATTCGAAATAACCTATAAATACATGCTCATCCGACTTTGGTTGTAAACATCTTACTTATGCTTAGCATACCAAAATTTAAGAAAGGACAACTTGGGTTCTATCCCAAATCATAACTTACATGGTGTCATTTCAACAGATCAAAATGGAGCTCTTTTCAGTGTAAAAGCGGTAGTCTCTAAAGCTTTAATCTTTTAAAACATAATGGCAGTTTTATAAATAACACCTTTGATCCAACCATGTCAAACAAGGTTTCATTACAAATCTGAAACACTCCATATTCTTATGGTGTTTGTGGAGATGCAAATCTAGGTGTTTTGCTAAAATTGCAACTCAAATAAATCCCTTTATGATAAAATCATAAATTATTTATTTTCTTGTTAGAACTTCATCTTGAAAGTCTTTGAACATTTTCAAATATTTCATACTTCTTTCTCATTAATTGAATAGTCACTCAAATTTCCAGAGAAAGCATATGAAGTTGAAGTCCATTGATTATGACTATACATAATGGACTACATACATCGATATGTATAAATTCCAATATTTTAGTCGTTCATTCTTCTTTGGACTTTGAACAAAGTTTTAATTATCCCGAGGAAAGTCTCACAAGCGTCATTTGATCAAATCAAAGACTCCAAAATCCATGAAAATGGAGTTTCTTCATGTTTTATTTCTAATATAATTTAAATGGTGATGTCACTTCGTAAGTGATCTTCCAATCATTTGTCTTGAGACATTTTAGCATTAGTTTTATGGATGTGATTTCTCCAACTAGATTTGTAAATCATCCATCTTATATGGAATAGGTAATTATTTGAACAATCTTTGTTCTCATAATACCTGATTTAAATAACTATTATTAAAACAAATCTTGAAGGCAAGGTTTGATGTCAACGAGAAATACAAACAATGGTTTGTTTGTTTTTGATGAACATCATGACATATTCTCTTGCTAGTTACTTAGGCCATTGTGGTTCATGAATTGCATCGTTCTGTATTAAATTTCATACCAACCAATTCAGTATTCAATACCCAAGAACCACATTGTTCAACAAGAAAATAATACAATCATAACATGTATATCATCTATATACCTAAACTGGATATTTCCAGTCTATTCTTTTCTGCCAAATATATTTTATAGATTCTCTTTCAGCATTTCCTTTTCCTTTTAAAAGAATCCATAATATCAAAAGTGGCGCCATATACATGACACATAGTCCAAAGCGTGTATATTTAAATACTAATACCTTTGGACTTGCACTTTGAAGTAGATCACCATCATCAAATGAATGGTGTTCTTTCAAAATCCATTCTTTAGTAATCTTTTAGTGTAGTAAACACTTTACATACATCTTCTATTCATCCTTATCATGACGACATTCATGATCAAGCTAATGTAGCTTATAAAGGCGAATCGTGAGTATAACATTACTTTCCAAAACCCTTTTGGATGATTAGGATGTCTAGCATATCCAACCTTCGCAAATTCTCATCCAATATGAGAACATATATTATACTCCATCATATTGCAACCAAAACATTATTTCAGATATCGTTATATCTGCCACATATTATGGTTTCTGAAACAATTCTTACAGCTCCTACATAATCTCGATTTTTAAATCAAGAATCATGGAGGCAAACATGATACTTAAGATACTAACACTGGAATTTTTACTCTCAAATTAATACTAATTATCAAATTTCATGGAGTAAACAGAGTTTGCTGGAAGTTTTCAATAGGACTTTAAACTTTAGATTGACACTCAACACAATACGATACCAGTTCGTAAAGTAAATATCCAGAATTATATAGTTCTATTATCTCAATTACAACTAATCATAAGGTGGTGAACGAATGCCAATGACTACAACAAATTATGCAAATTCACTTTGATTTTATTTATGATAAATTGAGTTCTACTAATCCAAATTATAAATGAACTCCCACTCAAAAATGACACCCCCCGTGTCTTTTTTGGTGATTACATGAACCAAATCCACTACACCAAGTCCGATCATCACGTGAGTCGGTGTAGCTTCAAAGGCAAGCATCTACATGGTCATCATGTCAAGCATATGACTCATGCTTAACATTTTGGTACGTGTTCCAAGGCCATGTCTGCACATGCTAAGCTCACCAAGTAAGAACATTAGTATTCGCGTGTGTAAAACTGTCTTACACCCGAGATATGCTTGTGGATTCAAGTACACCCGATCATCACATGATGTCTTGAAGCGGTGAAACATTGTCGGTGCATACTTAAGGAAGAACACATTTTTATCTTGATATATAAATGAGGGATCATCTTATTATGCTAATAAAACGCCAAACTAGCAATATAAAATGCAACAAAACTTATGTGAAAAGTGAAATGATATGGTCCTTGCACTTGATCATTATCATGTGCATCGTGGTATGATCTTCATCATTCCTTTATGTGTAAGGCCAAGGTCTATGAAAGTTACACGTTATGTGTGTTGTAAGAGTATCGACTTATACTTTTACTTACAACATCACCATATCATGACACTAGCCCAACAATAATCTAAACTAGACGCTTCTAATTTATCGATTGCAAGTTTTACATGGCTGAGGGCTTTCAGAGATAGAACCGTTCTTACCTACGAACATGGAACTACAACATGGCTGAGGGCTTTCAGAGATAGAACCGTTCTTACCTACGAACATGGAACTCGTTGTAAATCAGATATTAACTATAGTAGGAGAGACAGACACCCGCAAACCACTTATGCAAAACTAGTTGCATGTCAAGCATGGAACGAGTCTCATGTGCGAGGACATGTAAAGTTTGTCTGGGCCGCTTCATCCCACTATGCCACCAATATCCAAAGTACAAGGAAGAATTAATAACATTACCATCAGCACCCACATATTCATATGTGTACTACTCGTACAAAGCATCTAGGCATAGATCCGGCTCTGATACCAATGTAGGGTTCGCAACATAGAAAACAAAAAAATTCCTACGATGGGAACAACTAAGTACCAAGATCTATCTACTAGATACAAGCAACGGGTGGATATACATCCATAGAATACATACCCTCGAAGACCGAATAGCGTTAACGAGGTTGTACTCGTGGATGATGTAGTCGAACGCTTGCCGATATCAAGATCGTGATGAAGTCCATCTGGTCCAGCACCATCAAGTCCAGCACCACAAAGCAGTGGTGCATCCATGATCGCACACACATCCGGGTACCCCGACAACCTCCGCACCCTCGCTCCAGCGAAGCAGCGGAAGCAACAAATCCTTCTAGAAAAAGCCACCGGGAAGATGTATCTCGCTGATCCGAGACCATGGGGAAATTCTAAATAGGGAGAGAGATCCTTCATGAGGAGGTGTGTGTGATGAGAGGAGGGAGTGGGGTTACTTTTATAGGGAGAGGGGGGCAGCCCCCTCCCATGGCATGGCAGCCATGGAGGTGCCCCCACCTCTTCCATATTCATGTGGGTGGAGCTCCCACTCACATAAATAGCCACCCACTCAAAATTACACTCACCTCCATTAAATTTCCACGAAATTTAATGCAATCTATCATTAAATAAAACTCTTTTATTTAATTATTCAGAATTTTGTTAATTACTCTAATTAACAAACATTCACATAAAACCCCTTACAACATTTCAATTTCACATGCAGAACTAGTTTCAGCAATTTCAACCAAAACAGTTCCGGTGTCTAGTGAAATAATTCTTGCGCTTTGTAATTCTTTCTCTAGAATATTATTTGCTCCAAATGGTGTCGGTATCCCTTAAGTGTGTCACCCTACGGTTCACGAATAATGCATACATGATTGATACCCCTCTCCGATCAATAATTAGCAGCGGGACCTGGAGATCCGTACTGACTCCCACACATTCAACGATGACTTATGTGATCGTGTGAACCTTATATGCATGTAACTCAATCCCTTTGTCTTGCGATATATTACATGTCCAAGATTCAATCATCGGTATCTCCATACCTAGTTGATCTCGTTACCGACATGTACTCTTTTCTCGTTCCGGTGATATAACATTCTAGTAATCAAATCACTTGCTTGCAAGCTAACTAATGTGATATCACCGAGAGGGCCCAGAGTATATCTCTCTGTCATCGGGATGGAAAAATTCCACTCTTGATCCATGAGCCTCAACATAATACCTTCGTAGCACTGAAACCATCTTTATATTCACCATGTTACGGTGTGACATTTGATGTTATCAAGATACTCTTCCGGTGTTAGTGATTGACATGATCTCATGGTCTAAGGACTAAGATTACTTCATATGATGTTATAGCAACATAAACGCAATGACCTTGATCGTAATGCTATACTTCGGATGAATGTTCATCACATCATTCCAACAATGTTGTGACCTTGTTATTAACAACATCCAATGTCCATGACCAGGAAACCATTGATCATCTTGTTAATCAATGAGCTAGTTTATAAGAGAGGCATAACTAGGAATTTCCTGTTTGTTTATTAAACACACATGTATTAACGTTTCCGTATTAACACAATTATAGCATGCAAAATAAACATTTATCATAAATAAGGAATACGATAATAACCACTTTTATTATTGCCTCTCGGGCATATTCCCTTCATGTAGATGTGTTGTAGCCACTAGGGAGAAAACAACGATCTGTTGTTCATGGAACAAGTGTATTGTTTACTTTACACACCTTACTTAAAGCAGTTATCTGTTGCTTGCAACTTAATACTGGAGGGCGTTCAGATGATAACCTGAAGGTGGATTACTAGTCATAGATGTAGTTGGATGGCGGTCTATGTATATTGTTGTAATGCCCAATCAAATCTCATAGGATCATGAATGTCTAGTATTGCATTGTTATGCCTTGCTCAGTCATGTCAATTGCCCTGCTGTAATTTGTTTACCAATCATGCTATGTTGTTTATCTTAAGGAGAACACATCTAGTGAACTGTGGACCCTGGTTTAATCTTTACCATTGATACATCTTTCACTATTACTTCTTACTTTCTTTCAAGCCACCATTACCTTCCACACCATATAGTTAATCCTTTGTTTTTAGCAAACTGGTGAGATCGACAACCTCAAAGTTCGTTGGGGCAAAGTCTTGAGTTTGTGTTGTGAAGGTTTCCAAGTTGCTAGCGACACCTTTGAGTCATTTCCTTCCTCCTACTGGTTCGATAACCTTGGTTTATTTCTAAGGGAATACTTGCTGCTGTGCTCTTCATACCTTCCTCTTGGGGTTTCCCAATAAAGCTCTATAGTGATCTGAGCCGCATCAACGAGTTTTCTGGCGTCGTTGTCGGAGAATTAAAGAAGAAGAATCTCCCACGTAAACAACACACCATCAACGAGTTTTCTGGCGCCATTGCCGGGGAGGCTAAGGACAGATTCACAAGGGGAGTCCTTCACAACCTTTCTCTTTACTTTGTTTTTGTTTTGCTTAGTTTCTTTTGCCTTGTTTTGTTTGTTTTTTCTTATCAAAAACACACAAAAATTAGTTCCTACTTTAGTTGCTACCATGTCTGGTGTGGTTTCCAATCACTGTGTCACCTATGGAAAGGATCTTTACTTTCAAACAAGGAAGTGAAGAGAGTTTCAAAGAAGCTTTGTCTAGAATTTCTGATTTACAGGGAATAACTAAGCCTAAGATGAGTCTAGGCCTAGTTATTAGCAGTTTCTACCATGGTCTTGCTCTTTATTATAGATATGCTTTGGATGCTGTAGCATGGAGAGAGATTTTTCAATGTAATGAGAATGAAGCTTTGGATGCCATAAAGAAGTTGATTACAATTTTAATATTCCTAGCAAGTCTGATTCTTCCTTTATAAATATCTATGCTAGGTTGAACACTCTTGAGACCAGTACAGTTGCTTTGAAAGATTGCTATAACATGCTTAGAGAGCACCATGATTATGTTCCAACAAATTCTGAGCCTTCAAAATGGTTTCCTACAATAAAAGTTGCTATAAACAATGAAACTTTTGATGCTCGTTGTGATATCATGTCTGAATTTTATCTTATGCCTAAAAATATATGTGAGTCTTTGAATCTTTGGGGACTTTCTGAAGGAGGTGAAGAAATATCTCTTACCAATAATGCAACTATATTACCCATTGGAATAGCTGAAGGAGTGTTTACAAAGATCTCAGGTAAAGTGGTGTCTACTAATTATCGTGTTATTGAATGTGTAGGAAAAGGACAAATTACACTTGGGAGATCCCTGCTGAAACACCTTGGAGCAATAATAGATGTGGGAAAAGGCATTATGCATTTTGCTTCTCCAATAAGAAATCATATATTCCCTAAAGATAAGAAGAAATGTAAGAAAGGTAGGAGCAAGAAATTTGATGTTAATGCTTCTTCATTGGAAAATACTTGATTCTTGCTTCTTATGCCTAACTTAAAGGCATTAAAGAAAAGTACTTCTTGGGAGATAACCCAATAGTTTTCTTGAGTCTTGGAAGTTATTACTTCTGTAATAACCTCTCCTTATCTTGTTATTTGATTTTTGTGCCAAGAATAACTTCTAATGAGAGGGAAGTAAGATTTGGGGAGTTGCTGTCCCAAAACAGATTTTTGTTCTCCACTATTAATATTCTTGAAAAATCCCTGTAAGTCGGATTGAGCTGTAATTTTATGAATAAATCCCCCAGGTTGTTATCTAACTTTTTTTAGTTCAACACTTTTTTATTTTAGCAACAGAAGGTCTTCGAAAAAATAAGTTTCCACTTGCAGGTCTGTTTCGACAGATTTCTGCCATTATTTGCATTTGCTTCTTATTGATTCCTTTCTGGGTTCTCTTTGGGAAATTGAGATTTTTGAGGGAATTTCTACAGTAGCTTGTGTTTTTAATGAAAGTTTTGCTGTTTTAAAACTAAACCCAAAGTTATATTATCTTTTGAATGCACTAATGTTGCTAATGAAGATTGTGTGAAGTTTTGTATGAAGGAAAATTTGCAGGTGTAGAGGAAGAATGATGTAATGAGATGAAGAATGAAAAAAATCTCAAGCTTAGGAATGCTACCCCGTGTCACCCCAAGAAATATTCAAGAGGTACAAGCATCAAAGCTTGGGGATGCCCAAGGCATCCCCTTCTTCATCAATAAAAATCTCAGATCTTTCTAGACACTTCGTTTTTATTGTTTCATGCACAGTTGTGTTGCTCTTGGAGCATCTTAGTTTTTGTTTTTGGTTTTTGTTTTCTTAGTTTGCTTGAATAAAGTAGTTGGACCCCCTCTCTCGTTGTGTTGTTTCAAATAAGTTGATTGGTGCTAGAAAGGAGTAGGAAGTTCTTGCTTTAGTAGTACAAGAAGGTGCTTTCTTTGAATGTGACTTAGACTTTATCATGTCATGCTAGATGTTGTTTTGACCTTATGCTTAGTGATTATTGCTGTAGCATGACTTGTTCCAAACAATTAGGATTGCTTTATGTGATTTGCAAGAATCATGCGTTGTTTTAGCATACAAAAGCATACTATTGTGGTATTCTCCTTTGATGCTTTGTTTGGGTTGACTTGGCGCATGCTCACACCATGTTATGACTATGAACCAGTCACCTTAGCCTCTATGATCATTTATTTTTTGTCTTGTGGTACCACTTTATGCTTTTATTTGTAATGTTTTGTCGCTCTGCATGATTATGGCCATTATTGCTCTCCTAGTTGGTCACTCCCAGTCTTTTGCTTGCCTACACTTGTATTGAGTAAGCTCTACTCATGCATCCAACTCCCAAGAAACCAAGTTATTCCAAAGTATCCACTATAAATTCCTATGCATGGTGTGTTACACCATTCCAAGTATATTCTTGTTTTATCTATCTTCCAAATTAAACTTGTTATGTGAAAGTTTGTGATTAAAGCTCTCACAAACTTGATGGCACGCTTTATTTTTCTTGCCCTAATAAACTTGAACCATTATGTCATCTATGTTGTATATGCTTGCACTTATACGTTGGAATTAGCAGAACAATGATGTCATGGGGAACGCTTTCAACATTGCACTTGTATATTATACCCAGTTGATATCATGATCTTTTGTTTGCGGATGTCGTCGGTGTGAAATAAAAGGGGAGCTTGTAAGTCCATGGAGTTATGTATGTGTGTTAGAGAAACGCCTGGGCCGCTTGCCTAAGCCATGCCTAATCATGGTGGAAACTTGCAGCATTACCATAGTGAGCAATCTATGAAGCATTCTTCTTATAAAAAAGATAGATAGAAAAAATAGATTGAGAAAAAGAAAAAATAGATGAGAAAAGAGGAAAGAGAAAAAAAAGCACTATTTTCCCATGGTAAATAAGAAGATTGATGAGATGCTCATTGTTTGCTTTCCTTGTCATTTTGGTATGGGATAGCTCCTGTATCATTGGGCATGGGGTACCCGTTGAAGGTTATCTATGATACACATGTACTTACTATGACAACAACTTACAGGTAACTAAAGTTGAGTAGCATGAGGAGCGGCCCTCGTACTCAAGGGACATGCGATTGCCAACTTATACTTTGTCAAGCATATACTCCATAGTTTGTTCACTTTAACCTTAATCACTTCAAGATGCTTATGATAAGGGCAATGAGAGCTGAAAGCTAACAAGTACCATAATTTTGGAAGCTCTTTATGAGACTTGAAATCCCTGCTTCCCGTATGAAGGTCCTTTCTTCCACTTTTATATTGAGTCTCCACCTTCTATCTTTAGCCACCAATTAAGGGAGCATAGTTGTCATTCTTAGTTCTATGTGCATTGTCCCAAAACTTATTTATTGATTCATATTGTTGATATTTCCTATTCTTGAACTATTTGTATCTAGTCACTCTTATGAACTTTGAAGGTGTCCTATGCATTTATGCTACTCCATGAGGGACAAGCTGAATGCCACTACGCTATGTTTTCTATATGTGAAACAAACAAACGTCTTTCAATGCATTGTTATTCATGATCCTTTGTTTGTATCCTTTCATGTTGCAACATAGTTGCTTTGTCTTATTGTTAGAACTTCATCTTTCATGCTCATGTTTAGAGTACTTTGATCCGAGCTTTCAATGCTTGCAAATGGTTTGATCTTGATTGTGATGGTGCGTGTCACCTAAAAAATTATTATTTTTATCACTTACCTACTCGAGGAAGAACATGAGTTAATCTTGGGTATGCTTGATACATCGTAAACGTATCTATAATTTTTGATGTTCCATGCTTGTTTAGTATCCACTTTGCTTTGCTTTGTCTACACTTTGAGGTATTTTTATATGTTTTCTGGGACTAACCTATTAACAAGATGCCGTAGTGTCAGTTGCCTGTTTTCTATTGTTTTTGGTTCCAAAAAGCAAGAAAATGAATATTCTCGGAATTGGATGGGACAAAAGCCAAAGTCAATATTTCACCGAGGAGAACACGGAGCCAGAAGACGAGACGGAGGAGGGCCTCGAGGGGCCCACACCCCCTGGCCGCACGGCCCGGCCTGGCCCGTGCCTGGGGGGTGCGGCCGCCTCGGGCACCCCTTCGGTCTCCCCCTTCGCCTATAAGAAGCTCCTGATACCTAAACCCTAAGTACCCGATCAGATCTCCACGAAAAAGTCCATAGCCGCCGTCACCATCGTCCCTAGATCGGGGGGATCTGAAGCTCTTCCTAGCACCCTGCCGGAGGGGAGAGATCATCCTGGAGGCCTTCTTCATAACCATGCCAGCCTCCGGTATGATGTGTGAGTAGTTCCACCTTGGATTATGGATCCATACAGTAGCTAGATGGTTGTTTCTCCTCCTTTGTGCTACCATGTTTCGATTTTGTGAGCTCTGTTCATGATCAAGATCATCTATTTGTAATCATGCATGTTGTGTTTGCGGGGATCCGATGGATATTGAGATTACTATGTCAGATTGATTAATGGTTTTATATTATTTATTCATCATGTCTGTGTTGTTTGAGATCTTGCATGCTCTCCGTTTCTAGTAACTATCTTGGCCAAGTAGATGATAGTGACTCCAAGAGGGGGTATTTATGCTCGATAGTGGGTTCATGCCTCTATTGAATCTAGGGAAGTGATAGAAATCTCTAAGGTTGTAGATGTGTTGTTTCCACTAGGGAGAAAACAACGATCTCTTGTTCATGGAAGCAGTGTATTGTTTAATTTACACACCTTGCTTAAAGAAGTTATCTGTTGCTTGCAAGTTAATACTGGAGGAGGTTCGGATGATAACCTGAAGGTGGATTACTAGTCATAGATGCAGTTGGATGGAGGTCTATATATATTGTTGTAATGCCCAATCGAATCTCATAGGATCATGAATGTCTAGTATTGCATTGTTATGCCTTGCTCAGTCCTGTCAATTGCGCCACTATAATTTGTTTACCCAGCATGTTATGTTGTTTATCTTAAGGAGAACACCTCTAGTAAACTATGGACCCCGGTCCAATCTTTACCATTGATACGTCTTTCACTGTTACTGCTTACTTTCTTGCAAGCCACCATTACCTTCCACACCATACAGTTAATTCTATGTTTTCAGCAAACCGGTGAGATTGACAACATCATTGTTCGTTGCGGCAAAGTCTTGAGTTTGTGTTGTGCAGGTTTCCAAGTTGTTAGCAACACCTTTCAGTCATTTCCTTCCTCCTACTGGTTCGATAACCTTGGTTTATTTCTAAGGGAAGACTTGCTGCTGTGCTCTTCATACCTTCCTCTTGGGGTTTCTCAACGAAGCTCTGCAGTGATCTGAGCCGCATCAGGGAGGAGGGAGGAGAAGGGAAGGAGGAGGGAGGAGAAGGGGGAAAGGGGAGGAGGAAGGAGATGGGAGGAGAAGTGGAGGGAGTATAAGTGTGGAGGAGAGGAGGAGGATAAGAGGAGAAAAGAGAGGGAGAAGGGGCGCCGATGGGATTCAAATTTTGAATCCTGCCCAACAATTATGTGGCACATATTGGAGATATGCGCCACAGAAGTTTCTCCCCCTTTTTTATTTTTTGCAGGAAAAAACTTCTTTCTTCCATAACTTTTTACTCTTTTTGAATTTGGAGAATCTATAAAATCCAGAACAACCTTTGGCGGTTGAATTCGAGTAGGAAATTTTGAGACGATCGTTCTGTTGGGTAAAACTTTTTTTCCAACATCATATGCAAAAGTTATGGCCGTTTTACCGTGCCATGACCTTTTTATTTTGCAAAATACATCGAAATTCATATTTTTTTTCAATTTTCCCTACAACTATAACCTAAAATATAACTACATCTCAAAGGAATTATTTGTTTGAAGTTTTTATCATTTTTGTTTATTTTTTACAAAAGTTAAAAGGCGATCTAGGGGGTGTGGGATCTGTTTTTCCATATTCTGTGGCGCATATCTCTATATGCGCCACAGAAACATCATTTTCTGTGGCGCATATAAACATATCCGTCACAGATGGTTGGTCAACATCATTTTCTATGGCGCATATAGACATATGCGCCACAGATGGTTGGTCAACATCTGGTCGACAAGATTCTGTGGTGGGGCCTACCTTCACTTTCTGTGGCGCATATGTCGAAATACAACACGGACATTATAATTTCCGTGGCGCATATGGAAAGTTGGAAACCCAATCCCGGTGGCGGGTTCCACCAAATTTCTGTGGCGCATTGTTCCCCTATATGCGCCATAGAATAGTGAAGGTTTCTGTGGCGCATTGCATGTCTCTGGCGCATGGTCATACATATGCGTCATAGAAGATTCGTCTATCTATAGATGTTTTCCATGTAGTGCGCGTGGCATTTACACGGTTCTTAGCGGTACCGCACTACACGTACCTACTTCTGAAGATGCCAGGACCCAACGACGTCATCACTATTCTAGGGAGTTTCACCAGATCTGACAGCCGCGACAGGGATTTCAACAGAATCTCCTGTTCTTTCGGCATGCAGGAGGAGCTCGCAAGGTTAAAGGAGTCAACAGACACCAGCCTCCCTCCTGTGACCAAGAAAAACGCTCCTGACTAGTCCTTCGACTCTACGGTCAACACCAAGGCGATCCAGATCCACCCCACGGACCCCTGCAAGACGGCCCTCATCTCCAACGACTTGAGTTCCGCATAGGAACTCATGCTCGTCGAATTCCTCTATGAGCGCTGAGAGATTTTTTTCTGGTGTCCTGCGGACATGCCAGGAGTCCCCCGGGAATTCGTCGAGCACACACTCAATGTGTATCCGGATGCACGGCCAGTCAAGCAGTCGATGCATCGTATGTCCAAAGGATGAGCCAAAGCGATATAGAAGTCAATAGACTCCTCGATGCTGACTTCATATGAGAGATCAAAGAAAGCACCTGGGTGGCTAACCCCATGGTAGTGCCAAAGAAGGACACAAACATCCCGCGGATGTGTGTGTGGACTTCACAACTCTCAACAAGCACTTCCCGAAGGATCACTTCCCGTTACCGCGGATTGACCAAATCATCGATTCAACCACGGGACGCGAGCGCCTCTCCTTCCTCGACGCCTACTCAGGCTACCACCAGATTCAGATGAAGGTGGAGGACCAAGAGAAAACAACGTTCATCACGCCATTCGGCGTCTTCTTCTACAACATGATGCCCTTTGGGTTAAAAACGCAGGCGCAACCTATCAACGTTGCATGCAACCCTGCCGTAAAAGCCAGATCGGTCAAAACATCCAAGTCTATGTCGACGACATAGTAGTCAAGATCAAGGAAATCAGAACACTAGCCGACAATCTTCGCGAGATGTTTGACAACCTTGATCTGTACAGGATCAACCTAAATCCAGAAAAGTGCGCCTTCGGCGTCCCATCCGGACAATTACTAGGGTAATTCATCTCCGCGAGAGGCATCGAGGCAAACCCAAAGAAGATAAAAGCCATACTTGCCATGGAGAAGCCAAAGAACTTCAAGGGCATCCAACAGCTGGCTGGGAAAATTGCAGCGCTTAGAAGGTTCATCAGCCGTATGGACGAAAAGGCTCTCCCCTTTTATCAACTCCTCCACAAGTCGGAGAAATTCAAGTGGACGGCTGAAGCTCAGGATGCATTCAAAGACCTCAAGCGCATACTGTACACTTCTCCCGTCCTGGTGACGCCTAAAGAGAAAGATCCTATGCTGCTATACATAGCCGCAACACACCAGGTGATCAACACCGTACTCGTCGTTGAACAACCCGAAGAGGGCAAGACTCACGGGGTACAATGCCTAGTGTACTACCTCAGCGAGGTATTGAAACCAACAAAGCAGAGGCACCCTTACTCCTAAAAGCTAGCGTATGGCGTGTTCATGACCGCGCGTCGACTGCGCCACTAGTTTCAGGAAACCTCGTATCCTCGGGATCGGACGATGAAGGCACTACACGTCTTTCTCCTCCTTGGGGGCATCATTTTCGGGGTCGACTGGAGCTTGGAGACTCGTGGATGGTGGCTGAGCCCTCGTGTGGCTGCAGAGGCGAATCCTCAAGGGCGCTGATGTGCAGTTTGGCAACGATGATGCGTCGAGCTGAGCTTGGGCCACGGTTTGGGCTTCGGTAATCGGTCTGTCCGGCGTGTCCGATGGGTTCTTTGTGCCTGTTGTGTTGCTGTGGAGTCGGAGCTGCGATGGAGTGTCCAGGAGGTGATGATGACAGGCAGCCAGTGGTCTTTGGAGAGGGCTCGGTCGGTGCAAGCCCAACATATTTCTCTCGGGAGGCTCATCGTCAAAGTCGGAGTTGTCTGACATTGGTGTGTGTGGCCGACTGTTGGCATGGGCCGACATGGGTCCAGGCATCGCTTGAAGCAAGACTTTGTTTGGGTTGTCGAAGGTGAAGTCAGAGTCGCCGTCTCGTGGAGAAGTGATGACGATGACGCTAGGTGGCAAACTCGACGATGGCCTTTCTTCTTTGTGGTATGCGTGCTCCGTGTGGGTGGCCATGTCGGCCGATGGTGGTTGTGCCCAATGTGGTCCTGTTTCATGAGGACATTGATACATCTGTATCGGTTTTCGGTTGGTTTTCCGTAATGAACTGGTCAATTCTCTCCTGCTTTTTTTAAATAAAATGAGGCTAATTACTCGTTTTGTTAAATAAAACAGTTGTGGAATATGGTTAGCAAGGAACATATCGGATACAAGGGACAAGGACGTGCTCATGTTTCTTCCAAGAGGGGAGGGGGAGGGAACGGGTATTAATTTTCACAAGAGACAAGGGAGAAGATGATGACGTCGTGGTGTGGGTGTGAAGGTGTGGGTGTGAAGGCGAGCACCGGCAAGGCAGAAGATGATGACGATGTCGTGGACGACTTGCCCGGGGAGTGGGTCAACGGGCGCGCTGCCGACAGGGGAGGTGACTGGAGACTGACGGCTGGGAGGTGGTGACACAATGGACGTGTCTGAAGCAAGAGAAGCCGGCGGATGTGGCGATGCCATGTCCCACGTAGACCTCGCGGCGAGGTCCTAGCTGGCAGACCAAGCTCAAAGTTTAAGGATAGGAGTTGCAATGAGGCTTCACCAAATGGGAACTTTGAGAAACCCATAGCCCACTGGAACTTCCGAGTGCTCGACATCATTCCGCGTTCCATACTTCAATTCATCTCTCTCTCGTAGGGCTGTCCCTGTTGTGTGCACTTCTTGTGTGCAACACTGATCCAACAATTATGTTTTTTATTCCATATTAGCATCATGTTATAGCTTTACAATTCAAATACTCCCTCCGATCTATATTAATTGACTTTGATTTGTCAAAATTTGGATGAACCTAAATACTAAATAGTGTCTAGATTCATTCAAATCTAAACAAATTTGAGTCAATTAATATGGGACAGAGGGAGTATTATTTTTAGGATATTGGAAAGATTTGACCTTTTTTAGATACTATCGAGGGGCCTTCGCAATGCTACTTTTTCGAAAATTATACAAAGATGATTATTTTGGTATATCCACTACGCTCTATAGACTTTAGGTTTTCAGTTAGGTAACAATAAACAAAGTAGTACTCCCTCCGATCCGTATTAGTTGATTTAACTTTGTCTATATACAATATATCTAGATTAGATACTTAACTAGATATCTATGAATCTAGATAAACTTAAGTCAACTAATATGATGAGGGAGTAGTTATTTTGCACAAGATATTGATCTCTACTAACCCTAAAACTTATTAACCAATGCGGGCATTATCTATTGTTTGCTCAGGATTATTATGAGTGTCTTCGGTCTAACGTTTCCAACGGTGCTGCACTTAACCAATACTGAAGGTCACTATGGCAAAACTGAAGTTGCTCTTTGGAGGTTACCTGCGTCTTGCTTGTGCTTAACATTTGACTAATGTTTTGTTGAAACCAATATTCAGGCATAGGTGGAAAACTCGGGTCTTTAGTCCCGGTTCGCACCTAAGACTACGAAATCGGAACTAAAAGCTCATATCTTTAGTCCCGGTTTGCTACGAACCGGAACTAGAGGCCACCATGTGGCTGCTTTCCAGAGAGGGGGACGAAGGATCTCTAGTCCCGATCTGTAACACGACGCTGGACTAAAGGTTCTCCTGCCGTAGCAGTGATTCATGTGTTTCTCTATCGCGACACAATTCTGTTGTTTTCCTTTTTATTTTGTTTTTTTCCATTTTGTTCCTTTTTCAATTTGTGTTTCAGTATAACTTTAAACATGTTTTTGCACACTTATTCTATGCTACTACATATACAGTATTGCACATCCTATATAACTAAGAAGTTTACCCCACTAATATATTTTTCTTAACATGCAGCTATGACACATCAGTAGGTCCACCATGGTCACCTATTCTTCCACCCGTGTATGTACAAGAACCAGCCAATAGCAAGGCTATCATCCTGATCAATCACGAGCAAGCTATTGCCTGATCAATCACGAGCAACTCTCTCAACTCACGTACATGGAAAAAATCTGATGGCTACAGGACCCTCTTGGTCCTGCTGTTGTACTGAATCTCACGGTGTCTTACAAGGCTACTACATGGGTGTATATATACCCGGCAAGACGACGTAGTGTCAATACGAATAGGTGTTGAACTACTAGTCCTAGTCGGCTAGCTACATGGAAACACATCTGCATACGGACACCGTGCCGGTGTCCGATCGTGATTATTATTCCTAACAATCACTCCCCTAAGCACGATGTGCTGCTCTTCACAGCTTGGACGCCGATCTTTCCTCGCATCTCCGTGAACTTCACTCGTCCCAAAGATTTAGTTAGGATATCCGCAAGCTGATCATCGATGCAAACATAGTTGACTTCAATCTTGCTCTCCTCTACACACTGCCGTATGTAGTGATTCTTCGTATCAATGTGCTTACTCCTGTCATGATGCACCGGGTTCTTGCACAATGAAATTGCAGACTTGTTGTCAATATGGAGCACCACTTGTTCCGCCTCTTGATTGGTGATATCACCGAGTAGACTTCTTAGCCACACACCTTGACACGCCGCGGTTGCAGTCGCAATATACTCAGCTTCATATGATGACTGTGCCACCACTTTTTGCTTTTGTGATAGCCAACTTACTATACTTCTTCCCAAGAAATATGCCACGCCCGAGGTACTCTTACGGTCGTCAATATCTCCTGACATGTCGCTATCACTGTAGCCAAGTAGCTTCACCTCCTCCTTCTCTTTCGAGTAGACAATACCAAAGTTTGTTGTCCCTTTGATATACCTGAGTATATGCTTCACGGCTGTCCAATGCTCCATTGTGGGTGCTTCCATGAAGCGGCTCACATAGCCAACGGAATAGGCCAAGTCCGGTCTTGTGTTAATGAGATACCTCAAACTTCTAACCACACTCATATACTCAGTTGTATCAACTGCAGGTGCTTCACTCCTTTTGCTTAGTTTAAGACGAGGTTCCATCGAAACATGAGTTGGATTGCATTCTTCCATGCCACACTTCTCAAGTATCTTCTTTGCATATGCCTCTTGGCATAGCGTGATCTCACCCAGTTTTTGATGTACCTCGATCCCAAGGTAGTAGCTCAACAAGCCTAGATCACTCATCTTGAATAACTCCTTCATCTGTAGCTTGAACTTTGCAATCTCCTTCTCATCCGCTCTTGTTATCAATAGATCATCAACATAGATGCCAACTAGTAGATGATCCCTTCCTTTACCTCGCTTATACATCACATGCTCCAGTGGGCTCTTCTCGAATCCGAGAGAGATCAATGTACGATCAAGCTTGATGTTCCACGCCCGAGGGCCTTGCCGTAGCCCGTACAACGCCTTGTGTAGCTTCAAAACCTTGTGTTCTTCTCCCTCTTTGATGTATCCCGGTGGTTGCTTCACATAAACTTCTTCTTCTAACTCCCCATTCAAAAACGTGGATTTCACATCCATGTGATGCAATTTCCAAGATTCTTGAGCTGCGAGAGCGATAAGTAATCTCACCGATTCCATCCTTGCAACGGGAGCGAACACTTCTTCGAAATCCACACCTTGCTCTTGCACATACCCCTTGGCAACTAGCCGAGCTTTGTGTTTCACCAACTTCCCTTCGGCATCCTTCTTGATCTTGTACACCCACTTGAGCCCTATGGCCTTGTGATTGTTGGGTAGATCGACAAGCTCCCATGTATCGTTGTCATTGATCGATCCCAACTCCTCATCCATATCACGATGCCAACACTCCTCCGTATTAGCATCCTCGAATTTCGTCGGATCCTCGGTGAGTAAACACCAACCTTGTCCTCTCCCTCGCGCACGCGCTGTACGAAGGGTCTCCGGCGGATACAATTCCAGTACACTTCGGAATTTTTCTGGAGTAGGCGGCCGTCTCCTTTCTTCCCGTGCACTTGGAGGAGACGTGGAAGCTGACTTAGTACTTGTTTCAGCGTCTACTGAATTTCCTGTAATTTCTGTCGGTGTACTGCATGTTGGCGACGTGACATCGTCGCCCGCGTCCACTTCTGGACTACCGCTAGTCCCTCCTGGATGGGAGTGTGCAGCTGATGGGCCACTTGCGCCAGGGCTCTCGTCCGCGCGTGGACTGGATGGCGACACCGAGCCTCCAGGTGTAGCGCGTGAGCTGCTGCTCGTGCCGGGACTCCCAAGCGGAGAGACGTCTCTAGGCGTAGTGCTGCTGGTGCTCGCTTCCGTACCTCCATCTTCTGAACCAGCGCCTAAATCAGTAACGCCACGGGACGCTGTTTCTTGATCATCTGCATGCGAATCACTATAGACTACAGTAAATATTTCATTAGAAATTGATTGTACCGGTTCCGCGGAGCCCCAATTCCATGATTTCTCCTCCTCAAAGACGACGTCACGTGTCACCACCAACTTTTTGTTCACTGGATTGTACGCGCGATACGCCTTCGAACCGGCTTCATAGCCGATCATGACCATTGGAGTACTTCGATCCGCCAACTTGCTAGTATGCCCGGTCACCGTCTTCACATGCTCCACGCACCCAAAAGTGCGAATATGATCAACCGAGGGCTTGCGTCCGTACCATGCTTCGTACGGTGTCATACCAACCACACTCTTAGTTGGCGCCCTATTCAGCAAATAGACGGCCGTCGTGACCGCCTCGCCCCAAAACCTGCCTGGCACGCCTTTGCTTTTCATCATGCTACGTGCCATGGCCACCACGGTTTGGTTCCTTCTCTCCACAACACCGTTTTGCTGTGGTGAATATGGCGCGGTAAGGTACCGCTGGATCCCATGAGCTTTGCAAAACGCCTTGAATTCATTGGATTTGAACTCCCCACCCCGATCGGTATGGAGGGCCTTCAACTTTGCCTCGTACTCCACTTCGGCCACTATCTTCACAATCCGGAACGCTTGCAAAGCTTGATCCTTACTCTTCAGCAACACAACCCACATGCATCTACTGAAGTCGTCGACGATGAGCAAGAAGTACTTGTTCCCGGTGGGGGTCACCGGCGTTATTGGTCCGCATAAGTCTCCATGCACCAACTCAAGAACCTTACTTGCTCGATATTGTCTCTCCCTTGGAAACGGGGCTCGCCTTTGCTTCCTAATGAGACAACCGTCGCACACCTGCTCAACATGATCAACACACGGTAAGCCACGTACCATCTCCTTCTGTCCAAGTTGTCGTAGAGCTTGGAAATTTAGATGTCCGTAGCGTGCATGTCACTTCCACGCCAAGTCTTCCATGCTTGTCACAAAACATACTGGATCCGCCCGATTGAGATTGAGGATGTAGAGTCTATTCTTCGACCTCTCCACCTTCATGATGAGCTGCCTTTGGCGGTCATATCCCCACATGAACTCGTCCTCCAACACGATCTTGCATCCACGCTCCGCGAGCTAACCAAGACTGATAATGTTGGTCTTAAGCTTGGGAATATAGTACACGTCAGTGAGTACCTTGTGACCTCCATCCTTCAACTCAAACAGGACAGTGCCTCGTCCTGCAATCTCCACCTTCGACCCATCGTCGAATCGAACGGAGCCTCCAACCGTGAGGTTCAACTCAGAAAACTGAGCCTTGTCGCCGGTCATGTGGTTGCTAGCGCCTGTGTCGAGGTACCAAACGTCGTGAGCTGTCTGCATCCTCCGCGGGAAGACCTTCTCTTCCACGAGCGTGACGATCTCCGTAGCGGACTCCTGAGGAGTTGATTCCTTGGTGGTCATTAACTCGCAAGCTTCAAGCATGAGCATCATCGGTCCATCATCTCCTTCCTTCGCCATGAGAGCCTTCTCCTTTGAACGGTTGGGACACTCCGATTTGAAGTGCCCGAGCTGATTACACTTATGGCAGCGAAGATTCTTCTTGTCGAATTTCTTCTTTGGCTTCTTCGGCTTGCTATCCGACTTTTTCGCCGGGACCGAACCATCGCCACTGCCAGATGCCTTATTGCTCCTCTCCTTGGCGACCATTGCCTACCACTGGGCACGTGTAAGCATGAGGTGCTCATCTTGATTCGCGTCTCCGTAGGTGATCTTCATCCGCTCGTCATGCGCCTTGAACCGTCCAACCAGGTCATCCATCGTGAGGGTGGTGAGATCAACGCATTGCTCGATTGCCGACACCACAGATATGTACCGCGGTGGCGCTGCACGTAGGAAACGCATTACGACTGAGATATCTTCTAGCTTCTCACCTTCCGCGCGAATCCCGTTGACAATTGTGGCTACCCTCGAGGCAAAAGCGTCTAGCGTCTCATCTCCTCCCATCTCCAGGTTCTCGTACTTCTTCTGCAAGATTTGTAGGGTCGCCCTGCGAACGCGCTCATGCCCAAGATTCAACGTCTTGAGTGTCTCCCACGCCTCCTTTGCAGAGACCTTTGAGATCAGGTGTTGCATCGCGTCCGCCGGCACCACGGAGCCGATGGCCGTGAGTGCCTGTCGGTCCTTGCGGTACTTCGACGCGCCCTTCTTGAACTCGTCGCCGTCGGGATCGACAGCCTCCCAGATGTCGTTGCCCTCCATGGCCCACTCCATCCGTTTCGCCCACGTCGTGTAGTTGCCGCGATCATACCGTGGGTACTGCGACAACACCGATGCACCCGCAGCCGCACCGGAGTACTCGCCTAGCTCCTTGTCCGTCATGACCTCCCGTTACTAGGAGATCCTCCACGAGGCTCTGATACCAATTATTGGCCCAGCCCCAAACGCCGAGTGCAGTCTGGCGTAACGACGACGAAGTATTCCGGCGAGTCGCGTGTACGTACAAGAACCAGCCAATAGCAAGGCTATCAGCCTGATCAATCACGAGCAAGCTATTGCGTGATCAATCACGAGGAGCTCTCTCAACTCACGTACATGGAAAAAATCTGATGGCTACATGGCCCTCTCGGTCCTGTTGTTGTATTGAATCTCACAGTGTCTTACAAGACTACTACATGGATGTATATATAACCGGCAAGACGACACAGCGTCAATACGAGACCGTACCGGTGTCCAATCGTGATTATTATTCCTAACATACACCCTCGCGCAGCGGAGCAGCACCATTCCCGTCGCTTCACCATAGCTGGGGACTGGATGGCAACATCCCGGCTCTGATCGACTAGGCGAGGCGTATTTGCAGCACCGGCTGTCCGTGTGCCGGCTGTGTCCACGCTCAGGGTTAACTGGTGTTGTCCGTGTGAAGTTGAGCTTTGCTGGACGGGTCGGAACAACTTCCCTCTGATCCATGTGGCCTTCGCCTCCTCTCTTAGCTCTCCATCAACAGATTTATGCTACCGGCCTTGCTGTTTTGGCACCTCTAAAAACAAAAGCCATCCTCGACACCAGCAATCAATATCCGTCTACTAACGTGACCTCCTTTTTCTCTTAGTTCCTGTATATCGCTATACTACACATAACGCCTGCATCAACGATGTGTATACATCTACTAGTGTGTCAGAGTATAGATGACTGTCTGAAGACAAGCGCATCTTGATATTTTGCTTCTGCTTCTTTCTGCCATTGGGTGTTTCATGGAAGAGACTACGGTATGTATTGTATAATGTTTTCCCACTTGCTTAAATGTAGAATTACTTAACATATTCTACACTAATTTATAAATAAGTGGGCTTTTTCCCTGCTTTATCGCCTAAAAAGAAGTGGAAACGCCTTCGTATGGTTTTATTGTTTTTGCTATATATAATTTCGTTGACTGCAGAATCAGATGTGGCACTTTCTAATAATAACCGGCCCAGTTTAATTTTGTTTTGTTGTGGTTGTCCATGTTGAAGTGTATAAGTGGATTGCACTAGCCCTTGGTTGCGTTGGCTAGTGCATGAAGCTTAACATGGTATCATAGCCTAAGGTCTCGAGTTCGAGTCATGGCTTTCGCAATTTATCCTAAAAATTGCTGTTGACCCCTCTATGTCCACGTATAGGCCTCTTGAGTCATACGTGAGTTTCGCGCACCATCGTTCTCTTCCGGTTGCACGTGCTGACTTCTCCCCGTCACACGTGAGAGGGGATATTGAAGTGTATAAGTGTAACACCCTCAGAATCGACCCTATGCAAGTTTCAGCAATTCCCGCCAAACCCGCATAGAAACGATTCAAAGGTGCCCACCAGGCACTTTCGTGCGGGTGGAAAAACGAAGTAATACCATTACACAATAGTCCACGATAGAACCCACAAAACATAAATACAACAACGACTCAATGAGAATACAGATATACAGTATAAAGATCCAAATCACCTTGAAAACGATACAGCGTCCGAGTACGGACAAGATGCAAATTGAGCTAAGAGCCCTGAAGAATAACCAATGGCGTCCATAACCCTGCCCAGGCCAAGCCGGAAGGGTAACCGTGCTAACGACGTCGATCTCAAAACCTGCTAAAATAAAAGGGGTGCCGGCAAAGGGCAAAGAAAAAGAGAGCGGTCAGTACTAAAGCCAGTACACGGAGAGACTAGAATTCGGCGGTCCTCGCCTACATAGCTATAGTGGACTGAAGCGACAGCGCAGCATGCGCTAAACAACCTATAGAGACTCGATACAACTGGCGGCTATCAGAGAGGGATAAGAAAGACCTATTCAGAACCAACCTGATACTACCACCAAACATATCCATCCTGGTATTTGTAGCACCCCGGAAATCCACTACTAGAAAATCGCGGCTAAATAATACTTTGTGCAGCATCATGACATCAGCATTCATGTTTTGCCTAAAACTATTTTTCTGAAAGCATGTTTTTGTTTATGAAATACCCCCTCTATTTTAAATGTAAAACCCTGAAACGTCCGAATGTTTTATTTTATATAAATATTATTTCCAAAAGGCTTTAAAATAAAATAGGAATAAAAATAAATAAATATAAAAGTTATTTTTATTTAGGGAGGCAGCCAGCCAGGCCTAAAAGCCCAGCCGACCACCTCCAACCTATCACCTAACCCCAAACCCTAGACTACCTAACCCTAGCCAAATCCCCCCAACACCCACACCCGCCGCCGCCACCCACTCCCTCCACCCCGACACCCCCCGCTCGTTTGGCCCCACCCTGGATCCCCACGCTCCCTCACGCGTACATCGCACGCACACAACACGCAGCAGCCAACACCGCGTGGCCCCACCCTGCAGCCCCACGACCGCCACGAACCCCTTTCCCCTCGTCCTTGTTTCCCCACCCTCGATGCTCCCTCTCGCTCCCTCCCTCCGCCGCCAGGTGCCCGTCGGCCCGCTTCGCCGCTACTGCGACCGCGGCCACCGCCTCTCCCCTTTGTCGCCATGGCCGTCGAGCACCTCCCCGAGCGGACGCCGCGCCCTCTCCTCTCCTTGGCGAGGCTTCCATCGCTGACCCGTCTCCGCCCGCTGGAGCCCGACGCCACCATCCCCGCCTCGTCGCTCCCTGACCGCGTCGACCTCACCTCGTCGCCGCCTTCGCCTTCTCGGTGCCCTCCACCGAGCTTTGCTACCGCCGCCGCATCGTCTGGCCGTCGGGCCCTCTCCATCGCCTGCGCCTGCGCGCCTCCTCTGTTGCGGAACTGGCGCGGGCTGGCGCACCCTGCAACTCGACCTTCCTGCAGGCTCCCTCACCGTCACAGCCCGACCTCTCCTCGTTGGCCCTGTCCCCGAGCAGAGCTGGCTTCGCTGGTGCCCATCTCCCAGAGCACCGGCCGCGCATCGCAGCTTCGTCGGCCCCTGTAGGCCTCGACCTCGCCCGCCTCCTCTGGCTGACCTCGTGCCTGCCGTCGCCCTCCCTTCCCCCAACGAGCGCTGTCTCCGGTTCGCACCCTCGCGTGTCTCTGTACGGCACCGCAGTTCTCTAGTTGTTGTCGGCCGTCTCGGTTTTTGGTGTTGATCTGGTGAACTGTGATGTGGTTACTCGGCTACTTGGGTGTTTGCAACTGTAACATGAAGATCGACGACAACCTGGACCTATCCGACAAGCTGTGGGCCTAGACCGAGTTCTCCACCGACCACGAAGCCGAGAACCCCTACAGGATCAAGACCCCGACAAGATCTCCGCTCGCCTGTGTGTGCCATAATATGTCAAGACCTTCTCGTCCACAAGACTAAAGAGGCGCGGATCCAAGATCGACACCAACTTGTAAGGATCCGATGAACAATCGGTGTTGAACTCGAGTCTGTCATCAACGCCACGGCCTTCGACAAGGATCTGAAGACCAAACCCGAACCCCGAACCCCCAAGATCTTCGGACCAATGTGTGACCCCTATCCGAGACCCCTATTTTTATAAATGCCATCTATATATATATATATATATATATATATATATATATATGTTGCATACAATTTATTCATGCTTGCATACATACTATGTGGTTTGGGGGCATTATGCAGATTCACCTCATAATTAAATATGTGGTCCATATGCGGGCAATTCTAGTCTTATATTGGCCCCATTTAAATTTGTGTAGCAAACCGATGTTATATTTTGCCTTGTTAAGACAATATTTAAATGGCGAGATATCTAAATGACATGAACCATCTAATTAATTGTCGGGACCCCGGTTCCGCTTAATGTTGCCTATTTGCATCGCATCATTGCCATGTCATACATCATACATGCATCATGCCTGTTCTTTTGCCGTAGTATTAAATAGTACATCCGGTGTTTCTTCTAGTGCTTTGTTTCTTCACGGATTAGGCCGATGAGTTGATGCGAGTGTCGATCCGATCTTCGGATGAACCTTCGGCGATGTTTTTCAGGCAAGCATTCTCCCCCTTTCTACCTATTTTACCTTTCTAGTCTTTATTTCCTCCTGTTGATCTATTGCTATCTGTGTTGCGATGCTCTAGTTTTCGTACCCGTGATATCCCTTGCAGCCTTATATTGCCTTGGACACATCCTATTACCTGTTGCTTGGTAGATAGTTGGACTTGCGTGTCGTAGTCGCTTGCTCAAGTGCTGTTGCGTGTCGTCAAGTACCACAGTTGTTGAAAGAATGCCATATGCTTTATGTTGGAGATGATCATGGCTTTAATTATCGTTTAATAACTAAAACCGAAGTAGGTAAATAATGCAGAGGCACAGGTGGGCAATAGATGTTATTTGATTTTTTTAACCGTCCACTTGTGTCCCGTAGGACCCCGAGTACTTGATACCTGTTTTTTGAATATTCGCACTATCCGCATGTGGGACCATGAATCCCCCTAGCCAGAGCCTGAGTCATATTTATTTCTTGGGGCCACAAAGTAGTTTGGAGCTTTATTACTATCATGTACTTATGCCATGCTTTACTGCTTTATTTACGATTGCGCGTGGAGCGCCTGTACTGTTTAGGTAAGTGGAATGTTTCCGCGGTATCGACAAGTCCAGTCACACTTTCGGGTTCCCAGTCGTTTACAGCCATTGACACAAACCTCTGGGTCCGTCTCGGAGCCGGCCAGCTTCGTCGCGGGTAGCTTGGTGGGGTGGCCCCCTGAAATTTATATGAATCTTGCAATTGCTCTGTCGTGATGCCTCGTTGGGTTTTTATTGGTTTTTCTTGAGGTTGATCGTGCGTGTGTTGCTATTTGTGCCCCCTGCAGGGTAAAACTTTCTGAAAGCCGTGTCCGCGGTTATGGACGACTTGGATCACAGTATCTCGATCATAGACAACTATAACTAAAGTAGTGCTATAAATTTGACTTTATAATGACTAGTAATCAGCTTCACTATAATGGAATGGCTAAATAAAAGTGCCAACAATTGCTTGTTTGGGTTGTCACCTGTTACCATCGTATCTGACTAGTAAGTATTGCAACTACAACGGAATGGCTAAATAAAAGTACCAACAACTTCTGGGTTTTGGGATACCTCATGCTATATATATCTGACTAGTAAGTACTACAACCATAACAGAATGGTTAACTAAAAGTGCCCACTTCTTATTATATCAGGATGACTATCTATACCTGACTAGTAATTGCTGCAACGATAACTGAATAACTAAAACTGCCAACTGTGTGAGTTCCTCGGTTGACTTCCTTGTTTGGTCTCGAGGGGGAAATACCAGGATGGGTATGCTTGGTGATAGTTTCAGGTTGGATCCGAATAGGTCTTTCTTATCCCTATCTGATAGTCGCCAGTTGTATTGAGTCTCTATAGGTTGTTTAGTGCATGCTGTGCTGCCGCTTCAGTCCACCATACCTATGTAGGCGAGGACCGCCGAATTCTAGTCTCGCCGTGTACTGGCCTCAGTACTGACCACTCTCTTTTTCCCTTTGCCCTTTGTCGGCACCCCTTTTGTTTAAGCAGGTTTTGAGATCGACGTCGTTAGCAAAGTTACCCTTCCGGCTTGTCTTGGGCAGGGTTATGGACGCCATTGGTTATTCTTCAGGGCTCTTAGCCCAATTTGCATCTTGTCCGTACTCGGACGCTGTATCGTTTTAAAGGTGATTTGGATCTTTGTCTTGTATATATGTATTCTTGACTCTCTGAGTCATTGTTCTATATATCTGTTCTGTGGGTTCCATCATGGACTATTGTGTAATGGTATTACTTCGTTTTCCACCCGCACGCAAGTGCTTGGTGGGCACCTTTGAATCGTTTCTATGCGGGTTTGGCGGAAAGCGCTGAGACTTGCATAGGGCCGATTCTGAGGGTGTTACAGAGTGGTATCAGAGCTCAGCAGTTACGATACCCCACTGGTCTAGCATGTAGGATAACCTAGCTAACAGACGTGTAGAGTGTCAAAACTATTTTGAAAAATCGGTTGGATAGATCTGATTAGGTCTGCTTTTACTTCTTACCCCTCTGTTATTCTCCTCTTATCTCGGCGTGTTTTGAATCTGCTATCTTTTCTTTTGTTCGAGTCCAGGATTTCTCGTGGTTGGGTTTTCGTCGTACCTTCAGGGTTTCGCTTCCATCCTCTTGTAACGGTTCTTCAACATCTGACATTCATGCTATCAAATGAATCTTTCATCTGTTGTACCTTTTAGTGGACTGAAAATTCACTAAATATTTCTTTGAATCCTCTGGCGTTTTTCCGATACGACAAAGTCATCTATTTCAGATCTGATGAGAACCTGCATTCCTCCCTTATTTCTAAACCTTGTATGTCGGGATCTACAATCTGAATTCTGAGAGTTGGTTACTTAATTCTCCTATTCATGTGCAGAGTAATGCTTTGGGTGCGTGATGGACTGATCACCATCCGACTACTCTTATCATTCGCTATTTTGCATTGAATTGGTGGGTCAAGCAATTTTACTCCATCCATGGAAGTTAGAGGTGGTCTTATCTTTTGATACCTCTACCTTCGTCCTTTGTTTCTCCGGAGTGTTATCTCGATGAACGTGAGAACCGACCCTTGTTGGTGGTGTCGCGGATTTCAAGAGGGAGAAAGAACCCTTGTTGGTGGTGTCGCGAGGATCTACATGAAGCCAGAAGTTTCATATCGTCGGCCTTCTTCCCTGTACCATGAGGCGGATCTCGAGGGCGAGATCCATTGTTAGTGGTGTCGAATTGTAGCACCCCGGAAATCCACTACTAGAAAATCACGGCTAAATAATACTTTGTGCATCATCATGACATCAGCATTCATGTTTTGCCTAAAACTATTTTTCTAAAAGCATGTTTTTGTTTATCAAATACCCCCTCTATTTTAAATGTAAAACCCTGAAACGTCCGAATGTTTTATTTTATATAAATATTATTTCCAAAAGGCTTTAAAATGAAACAGGAATAAAAATAAATAAATATAAAAGTTATTTTTATTTAGGGAGGCAGCCAGCCAGGCCCAAAAGCCCAGCCGACCACCTCCAACCTATCACCTAACCCCAAACCCTAGACTACCCAACCCTAGCCAAATCCCCCCAACACCCACACCCGCCGCCACCCACTCCCTCCACCCCGACACCCCCCCGCTCGCTTGGCCCCACCCTGGATCCCCACGCTCCCTCACGCGTACATCGCACGCACACAACACGCAGCAGCCAACACCACGTGGCCCCACCTTGCAGCCCCACGACCACCACGAACCCCTTTCCCCTCGTCCTCGTTTCCCCACCCTCGATGCTCCCTCTCGCTCCCTCCCTCCGCCGCCAGGTGCCCATCGGCCCGCTTCGCCGCTACTGCGACCGCGGCCACCGCCTCTCCCCTTTGTCGCCATGGCCGTCGAGCACCTCCCCGAGCGGACGTCGCGCCCTCTCCTCTCCTTGGCGAGGCTTCCATCGCTGACCCGTCTCCGCCCGCTGGAGCCCGACGCCACCATCCCCGCCTCGTCGCTCCCTGACCGCGTCGACCTCACCTCGTCGCCGCCTTCGCCTTCTCGTTGCCCTCCATCGAGCTTTGCTGCCGCCGCCGCATCGTCTGGCCGTCGGGCCCTCTCCATCGCCTGCGCCTGCACGCCTCCTCTGTTGCGGAACTGGCGCGGGCTGGCGCACCCTGCAGCTCGACCTTCCTGCAGGATCCCTCACCGTCACAGCCCGACCTCTCCTTGTTGGCCCTGTCCCCGAGCAGAGCTGGCTTCGCTGGTGCCCATCTCCCAGAGAACCAGCCGCGCATCGTAGCATCGTCGGCCCCTGTAGGCCTCGACCTCGCCCGCCTCCTCTGGCTGACCTCGTGCCCGCCGTCGCCCTCCCTTCCCCCAATGAGCGTTGTCTCCGGTTCGCACCCTCGCGTGTCTCTGTACGGCACCGCAGCTCTCCAGTTGTTGTCGGCCGTCTCGGTTTTTGGTGTTGATCTGGTGAACTGTGATGTGGTTACTCGGCTACTTGGGTGTTTGCAACTGTAACATGAAGATCGACGACAACCTGGACCTATCCGACAAGCTGTGGGCCTAGACCGAGTTCTCCACTGACCACGAAGCCGAGAACCCCTACAGGATCAAGACCCCGACAAGATCTCCGCTCGCCTGTGTGTGCCATAATATGTCAAGACCTTCTCGTCCACAAGACTAAAGAGGCGCGGATCCAAGATCGACACCAACCTGTAAGGATCCGATGAACAATCGGTGTTGAACCCGAGTCTGTCACCAACGCCACGGCCTTCGACAAGGATCTGAAGACCGAACCCGAACCCCGAACCCCCAAGATCTTCGGACCAATGTGTGACCCCTATCCGAGACCCCTATTTTCATAAATGCCATCTATATATATATATATATATATATATGTTGCATACAATTTATTCATGCTTGCATACATACTATGTGGTTTGGGGGCATTATGCAGATTCACCTCATAATTAAATATGTGGTCCATATGCGGGCAAATCTAGTCTTATATTGGCCCCATTTAAATTGGTGTAGCAAACCGATGTTATATTTTGCCTTGTTAAGACAACATTTAAATGGCGAGGTATCTAAATGACATGAACCATCTAATTAATTGTCGGGACCCCGGTTCCGCTTAATGTTGCCTATTTGCATCGCATCATTGCCATGTCATACATCATACATGCATCATGCCTGTTCTTTTGCCGTAGTATTAAATAGTGCATCCGGTGTTTCTTCTAGTGCTTTGTTTCTTCACGGATTAGGCCGATGAGTTGATGCGAGTGTCGATCCAATCTTCGGATGAACCTTCGGCGATGTTTTTCAGGCGAGCATTCTCCCCCTTTCTACCTATTTTACCTTTCTAGTCTTTATTTCCTCCTGTTGATCTATTGCTATCTATGTTGCGATGCTCTAGTTTTCGTACCCGTGATATCCCTTGCAGCCTTATATTGCCTTGGACACATCCTATTACCTGTTGCTTGGTAGATAGTTGGACTTGCGTGTCGTAGTAGCTTGCTCAAGTGCTGTTGCGTGTCGTCAAGTACCACAGTTGTTGAAAGAATGCCATATGCTTTATGTTGGAGATGATCATGGCTTTAATTATCGTTTAATACCTAAAACTGAAGTAGGTAAATAATGCAGAGGCACAGGTGGGCAATAGATGTTATTTGATTTTTTAACCGTCCACTTGTGTCCCGTAGGACCCCGAGTATTTGATACCTGTTCTTTGAATATTCGCACTATCTGCATGTGGGACCATGAATCCCCCTAGCCAGAGCTTGAGTCATATTTATTTCTTGGGGCCACAAAGTAGTTTGGGGCTTTATTACTATCCTGTACTTATGCCATGCTTTACTGCTTTATTTATGATTGCGCGTGGAGCGCCTGTACTGTTTAGGTAAGTGGAATGTTTCTGCGGTATCGACAAGCCCAGTCACACTTTCGGGTTCCCGGTCGTTTACAGCCATTGACACAAACCTCTGGGTCCGTCTCGGAGCCGGCCAACTTCGTCGCAGGTAGCTTGGTGGGGTGGCCCCCTGAAATTTATATGAATCTTGCAATTGCTCTGTCGTGATGCCTCGTTGGGTTTTTATTGGTTTTTCTCGAGGTTGATCGTGCGTGTGTTGCTATTTGTGCCCCCTGCAGGGTAAAACTTTCTGAAAGCCGTGTTCACGGTTATGGACGACTTGGAGCACAGTATCTCGATCATAGACAACTATAACTAAAGTAGTGCTATAAATTTGACTTTATAATGACTAGTAATCAGCTTCACTATAATGGAATGGCTAAATAAAAGTGCCAATAATTGCTTGTTTGGGTTGTCACCTGTTACCATTGTATCTGACTAGTAAGTATTGCAACTACAACGGAATGGCTAAATAAAAGTACCAACAACTGCTGGGTTTTGGGATACCTCATGCTATATATATCTGACTAGTAAGTACTACAACCACAACGAAATGGTTAATTAAAACTGCCCACTGCTTATTATATCAGGATGACTCATGCTATCTATATCTGACTAGTCATTGCCGCTACTATAACGAAATGAATAAAACTGCAAACTGTGTGAGTTCCTCGGTTGACTTCCTCGTTTGGTCTCGAGGGGGAAATACCAGGATGGGTATGCTTGGTGATAGTTTCAGGTTGGATCCGAATAGGTCTTTCCTATCCCTATCTGATAGTCGCCAGTTGTATTGAGTCTCTATAGGTTGTTTAGTGCATGTTGCGCTGCCGCTTCAGTCCACCATACCTATGTAGGCGAGGACCGCCGAATTCTAGTCTCGCCGTGTACTGGCCTCAGTACTGACCGCTCTCTTTTTCCCTTTGCCCTTTGTCGGCACCCCTTTTGTTTAAGCAGGTTTTGAGATCGACGTCGTTAGCAGGGTTACCTTTCCGGCTTGGCTTGGGCAGGGTTATGGACGCCATTGGTTATTCTTCAGGGCTCTTATCCCAATTTGCATCTTGTCCGTACTCGGACGTTGTATCGTTTTAAAGGTGATTTGGATCTTTGTCTTTTATATATGTATTCTTGACTCTCTGAGTCATTGTTCTATATATCTGTTATGTGGGTTCCATCATGGACTATTGTGTAATGGTATTACTTCGTTTTCCACCCGCACGCAAGTGCTTGGTGGGCACCTTTGAATCGTTTCTATGCGGGTTTGGCGGGAAGCGCTGAGACTTGCATAGGGCCGATTCGGAGGGTGTTACAGTATTTCCCCCTCGAGACCAAACGAGGAAGTCAACCGAGGAACTCACACAATTGGCAGTTTTATTTATTCAGTTATCGTTGCAGCAATTACTAGTCAGGTATAGATAGTCATCCTGATATAATAACAAGTGGGCACTTTTAGTTAACCATTCTGTTGTAGTTGCGACACTTACTAGTCAGATACAATTAGCATGAGATATCCCAAACCCAACAGTGGTTGGTCCTTTTACTTAGCCATTCCGTTGTACTGAAGCTGATTACTACTCATATCGGATACAAGTCAAATTGTAATAGTAAACTTTAGTTATAGTTGTCTATGATCGAGAATTGTGCTCCAAGTCGTCCATAACCGCGGACACAGCTTCTCGAAAAGATTTAACCCTGCAGGGGTGCACCAAAGTTTCCACACGCACCTACACCCTTGTTGTCAGATCAGGTAGGTACAAGATCACAAAACATACACCCAACGGTATGTCGACGGGGTTTCGAACACGACGTTTCCCAGACCCAAAGCAAGCACGGGGGGGCCACCCCACTAAGCTACCCGTAACGAAGTCGGCCGGTCTCCGAGACGGACCCAGGGTTTGTGTCGACGGCTGTAAACGACTGGGAACCCAAAAGTGTGACTGGGCTTGTCAATACAGCGAAAACGTATCACGGGGTTCCTAAACAGTACAGGCGCTCCACGTGCAATCGTAAATAAAGCAGTAAAGCATGGCATAAGTACAGGATAGTAATAAAGCCCCAAACTACTTTGTGGCCCCCAGTACAGTACTTTGAAATCAGGTACTAAATCGATGGGGGTGCCCACACACCCCACCTGTGGTTAGCGCGCTCGATCTCGGAACAGGTGTCAAGAACACAGGGTCCTACGGGACACCAGTGAGCGGTTAAAAACCAAATATTGTCTATTACCCACCGGTGCCTCTGCATTTACCTACTTCCAATTTTAGTTATTAATCAGTAATTAAATCCATGATCATATCCACCATTAAGCATAAGGCAGCCTTCCAACAGCTGTGGTACTAGACGACACGCAACAGCACTTGAGCAAGCGACTACGACGCGCAAGTCCAACTATCTACCAAACAACAGGTAATAGGATGTGTCCAAGGCAATATAAGGCTGCAAGGGATACTACGAGTATGAAAACTAGAGCATTGCAACACAGATAGCAATAGATCAACAGGAGGAAATAAAGACTAGAAATGTAAAATAGGCAGAAAGGGGGAGAATGCTCGCCTGAAAACATTGCCGAAGGTTCATCCGAAGATCGGGTCGACACTCGCATCCACTCATCGGTCTAATCCGTGAACAAGCAAAGCACTAGAAGAAACACCGGATGCACTATTTAATACTACGGCAGAAGATCGGGCATGATGCATGTAAGATGTATGACATGGCAAAGATGCGATGCAATTAGGCCATATTAAGCGGAACCGGGGTCCCGACATTTAATTAAAGGATTCAAGTTGTTTAGGTACCCCGCAATTTAAATGTTGTCTTAACAAGAAAAAACATGGCATCGATTCGCTACACAAATTTAAATAGGGCCAATTTAAGACTAGAAAAGCCCACATATAGCCTCCATGTTTAATTATGAGGTGAATCGGCATAAGGCCTCCAAACCACACAAAAAGTATGCAATATGATCAATTTATATGCAACAGGCGACAAAGTCATATATTATAAAAATATGAAGGTCTCGGATAGGGGTCACACATGGCGGTCCAGAGATCTTCGTTCAGGGTTTCGACGGGTGCAGGCTTCGCCTCCGGGAACAGGGTCTCGACGTCCGTGAAGGAGAGCATGAATCCGGCGCCAAGGTTCGGACTTTGGATCCAAAAGGGAGAGCTCCGGTTCATCGGTTCCAAGTGGGCGATCTTGGCGTCCGGGTAGAAGACCTATGGCCATCGGACCGGTCAAGGAGATTGTCGGGGTCCTTGTACAACTTAGCGTATCGGCTGATCTTGTCCGATGGAAGATCTTGCTATTAATCTCACATCCTCACGGCGCACCGGGTAACCTCCAGTTCGCGCAAAACAAGCAGACGCTCGGGCATCGAGCAACACGGTCGTGCAGACATACAGGAACTGGGAGTCAGAGTCTCAGAGAACAACACAGTGAAGGGAAGCACCAGAAATTGCAGGAGGCTTGGACATAAAAAAAAGGAGCCATTGCAGGAGTAGTAGCACAGCCACATGCCAAAAATAAAATAAAATGGGTATCCGCCGACGATGATTACTGCAGCGAAAACAGGCGGCGGCCGGATTTGGGCGGAGGCCGAGGCGGAAGAGGGAAGGGACCTGACATGCAGGAGCCCGACGAAGACGGTGAGGACAACCGCCGACGGCGCCGGATGGAGGCAGTGAGCTCGGGGGGCGGGCACCCTGGCGACAGACACTGCTTGGGGGCAACGAGAGGGCCGCGGCGGAGAGGAGGCGCAGGGGCGACGACGCTCGTAAGCTCGCAGGGACGGCGAGCGTGCGGGGTGTGACGCTGACGATGGAGGCCGGCGACGGTGCACTGCAGAGGCTTGCAGGCCGGGGCGAGGCATGGAGGATGCGGCCGAGCGGCGCTGCCTCAGGCGGCGGACGCGTGGGAGACAGGGAGGTCACGTCGCCGGAGACGGGGGATGGGAGAGGCCCAGGCGAAGCGGGGTCGGATGGTGGCGGCGGCCAGAGGGAAAGGAGCTTGCGGGGGACACGGGAGGGGCGATGGGGATTGCCGCTGGACAGAGAGGCGGGGTGGCCGCGATGGGGAGAGGAAGGTCGCGACGAAGGAGGTGGGTTCGGGCCGCTGGGTTCACGGGCTGGGGTCGGGGTCTGGTTCGCGGGGTGGGTCGCGTCCGCTGGAGCATGGCGCTGGGGGCACGGGGATGTGGGGATGGGATTAGGTCTAGGGTTTGGGGTGGTTCTAGGTTAGGGTTTCAGGTGGGATTGGGTTGGGCCGATCGGGGTGGTAGGTGGTCTGGCTTTCGGGCCGGGCTGCCTTCCCCGATCAAAACAGTTTTATTTTAATAAAAATATTGTTTGTTTTAATTTTGGTAAAAGATTTTGTAATTAGTTTTAGACAAACAAAATTATCCGAAAAGACCGGTTTTGATTTGAAATAAGACAGGGTATTTGGAAAAACAAGATAGACTTTGTGAAATTAGTTTTGTCGAACAAATGCATGCAGCCATGATGATGCACAAAACAAAACACCAGACGGTTTTCTAATAGTGGTTTTAGCCGGGGTGCTACAATTCGACACCACTAACAATGGATCTCGCCCTCGAGATCCGCCTCCTAGTACGGGGAAGAATGTCGATGACCTGAATCTTCTCGCTTCATGTAGATCCTCGCGACACCACTAACAAGGATCTTTTCTCACGTTCGTCGAGAGAACACTCCGGATAAATAGAAGACAAAGGTAGAGGCATGAAAAGATAAGGCCACCTCTAACTTCTATGGAAAGGAGTAAAATTGCTCGATTCACCGATTCAATGTACAAAAGCAAATGATAAGAGTAGTCGGATGGTGATCAGTCCATCACGCACCCAAAGCATTACTCTGCACATGAATAGAAGAATTATGCAACCAACTCTCAGAATTCAGACTGAAGATCTCGACAAACGATGTTCGGAAACAAAGAAGTGATGCAAGTTCTTCATCAGCTCTAATGCAGATGATATCATCGTGAGGAGAACACCAGAAGATACAAGAAAAAAATTAGTACTTTTTGATCCATTGAAAGATACAACGAATGAAAGATCCATCAGATAGCATGAAGACCAGTTGTCGAAGCACCGTTAATAAAGGATGGAAGTGAAACCCTGAAGGTACAACGGAAACCCAACCACGAGAATTTCTGGACTCGGAGAAAAGATAAGATGGCAGATTCAAAACACGAAGAGATAAGAGAAGAATAGCAGAGGGGTAAGGAGTAAAAGCAGACCTAGTCAGATCTATCCAACCGATTTTCCAAAATAGTTTTGACACTCTACGACGTCCGTTAGCTAGGTTATCCTACAGGCTGGACCAATGGGGTATCGTAACTGCTGAGCTCTGATACCACTCTGTAACACCCTCAGAATCGACCATATGCAAGTTTCAGCGATTCCCGCCAAACCCGCATAGAAACGATTCAAATGTGCCCACCAGGCACTTTCATGCGGGTGGAAAAACGAAGTAATACCATTACACAATAGTCCATGATGGAACCCACAAAACATAAATACAACAATGACTCAATGAGAATACAGATATACAGTATAAAGATCCAAATCACCTTGAAAACGATACAGCGTCCGAGTACGGACAAGATGCAAATTGAGCTAAGAGCCCTGAAGAATAACCAATGGCGTCCATAACCCTGCCCAGGCCAAGCCGGAAGGGTAACCCTGCTAACGACGTCGATCTCAAAACCTGCTAAAATAAAAGGGGTGCCGGCAAAGAGCAAAAGAAAACGAGAGCGGTCAGTACTGAGGCCAGTACACGGCGAGACTAGAATTCGGCGGTCCTCGCCTACATAGCTATAGTGGACTGAAGCGATAGCGCAGCATGCACTAAACAACCTATAGAGACTCGATACAACTGGCGGCTATCAGAGAGGGATAAGAAAGACCTATTCGGAACCAACCTGATACTACCACCAAACATACCCATCCTGGTATTTCCCCCTCGAGACCAAACGAGGAAGTCAACCGAGGAACTCACACAGTTGGCAGTTTTATTTATTCAGTTATCGTTGCAGCAATTACTAGTCAGGTATAGATAGTCATCCTGATATAATAAGAAGTGGGCACTTTTAGTTAACCATTCCGTTGTAGTTGCGACACTTACTAGTCAGATACAATTAGCATGAGATATCCCAAACCCAACAGTGGTTGGTCCTTTTACTTAGCCATTCCGTTGTACTGAAGCTGATTACTAGTCATATCGGATACAAGTCAAATTGTAACAGTAAACTTTAGTTATAGTTGTCTATGATCGAGAACTGTGCTCCAAGTCATCCATAACCGTGAACACGACTTCTCGAAAAGATTTAACCCTGTAGGGGTGCACCAAAGTTTCCACACGCACCTACACCCTTGTTGTCAGATCAGGTAGGTACAAGATCACAAAACATACACCCAACGGTATGTCGACGGGGTTTCGGACACGACGTTTCCCAGACCCAAAGCAAGCACGGGGGGCCACCCCACTAAGCTACCCGTAACGAAGTCGGCCGGTGTAACATCCCAAAAATACCAAACTTAGATCATCAAACACTAATCATCAAGATTAGGGTTAACAAAAACTTTTCTAAATAAACTCATGAATGCATGTATATGTGTATGCATGGATTTTGAATTTCTTTAAAAACCACCTTGTTCGTGTGATCCATTGCTTGTAAAATGTTTCTTAGGTGAAATGAACATCATCTAAAACATTTCCCACACTTTTCCTAAAGACAAGTAAATCAAAACAAATATATTAAGTGAATGGTCATTTTGACCAATTTAACTCCCATGCCTACTTTGGCTGTCTCAAACTTTCAAAACCTAACAGAAACTTTTCTGGATCTTTGCACCCCTTGAATGTACTCATAACAAAGTATCAAGGCCCACTTTGTGATCATCCAGAAACTTTCAAATGCATAGTTTAAATGACAATTCAAAATTGAATCTTCTTCATATGGGAAGATCCCACTTTTTCAAAAACCACTCAAACAAGCTCAACTTTCAAAACCCAAGCATATGCAGACTCACCAGCACCAATCTAGCAAACCCACCAAAATTCATTTCGAAATTCAAAACTTGACTTCATGCGGCCATTTCATCAAACAGGTTGCAGACACAAATCAAACAAAACATCAAACACTATAGTGTGCAGTGATTCTTGCCTAACTTGTTCCCTAGTTAGCTCACACACAACCCAGCAGATCATCTAGAAGGATTAGCCCAACACTAGCACCCGTGTGAGCTTGCCATTGCCATTAATGGTGAACAGCCGAGCACCTCAATGCCACCCCATAGTCGACAGCGGGCTAGAGGAAGAACTAGCCGTGCCAACCTTGTCTGGGAGGCAGTCCACCGTCCATCGCCACTGCATGTCCCAGCCGCGAGCGTTGCCAAGCCCTGGACCACGCGCACAAGCCGCGCCCAGACCATGACGAGCGTGCGCCAGAGCGCCAACCTCGACCAGCATCCACAGACCGCGCGCCGCCCTCACCGCGCGCACACACGATCACCACCGACCCAGGAGACCGCCAGACATCCCCGTTTGCCGCCTCGTGCCATACAGCCACCGCCCGCCGTCGAAGACGCCGCCTCTGCCGCGCAGAGCACCGGCCGTTCCAGACCAAACCACACCGCCCCATGCCTCGCGACCATGTCGTTGAGCATCGCTAGGAGACATAGCACCGTCCCCTACCCTTTCCCATGCCATTAGCCGCCTGTAACGTCGCCCCCGACGAGCTTACCGTGCGCCCCGACGGTCCCCTCGCTCGACTATAAATAGAGGCCACCCTCGCACGATTTCTTCACACCATCTCACTCCCCTCTCCTCACTGACCGTGCCACACCATTCTCAGATCAAGGCGAGCACCACCTCGCTGGAATTTCACTGGAGCCTGCCGCTGCCGGAGAAGAAGGGAGCCAGCGATTGGAGCTGGCCCAAGAGAAGCCACCGGTACCAGGAGGTTCGCCGTCGTCGACTTCGTCGTTCGCCCGCCTCGTCGACCCTCGCCCCTACCCCGGTGATCCCCCAGCACCCCCCACTGGCCGCGCTAGGTTTCGTTCTCGCCGGAGCTGTCTTGCGTCGACGATGACCCCCAGCCGTTGGATTAGAACTAGATCGAACGATCCACGTTGCCCCATACCGCTTCGCCCAGCCCCGTGTCACTGACGAGTGGGGACACCCACTTAAGCCGCCCGTGGGAGCCCTGTGCTTAGCAGGCCGGTCCGTTAGAATTTCCCGCGCAGCCCAGCAATTCAAATTAAACCTTTTCTTTTTAAATTCAAACAGACTTCAGCATCCAACTTCAAAAATCAACCCAGATCGATTCAGTGCACCAAATTGGATGAAACCAATTTTGTTGGAAAGGTCTGTGAATGCTTAATCCAAGCCCGTTGGATTCAAGTCATTTGGATCTGTAGATCATCCATAGCAAAAATAACAAGAAGAAGCTTTTCTGCATTCAAACATTTTTCAAATTTAAACCATAAAAGCTTTTGAGTTGATTCCAACTCTCAAAAATCACATTTAACCTAACCCTTCAGAATATATAAAAATATATAGGTTTACTTGCAGAAATAATGTTCAAGTAATAAAAGAATGCTTCATAAGCATTTCTAGCCACTTTAATTAATTAAAATAAAAGGGTAAAACCTTATTAAATTGTGACACCACTCTAAATCACATTCCCATGGACTACAATATGTGGTGATGACATGTGTCAACATGATCCCATATTTGGTTTGGAGAATATTAAATCTTAAGTAGTTTTTCAATGAGTAGAAATTACTTTTCTAAAAATAAAAAGATTTAAACCAAGCTTTAACCTACTAATGTTAGAGATGATGCTAGATCATCTATAGGACCCTTGTGTGTGATGATTGCAAGTAGTTAAGTATTGTTTGGTGATTGTGTACCTCGTATTTATTCATAGACGCTAGTACCGACCAAGGATACGAGGAGGAAGGAGGATACTACGAAGAAGAAGCCGAGGAGAACTTCAACCACTGCTCTGCACAAGGCAAGCTAGTAACTATGAAAGCTTATATTGACACTGATGCAAGCCTAATACTACTAGTGAATGTGCAAGCTAACCCTTGCCAGATACCCTACTGATGCCACAAACCCATACTTGTGATATGACTACTATATGCCTTAAGCATATGTGATTATACTCACTTGATAAACCAATCCTAGTTTTATGTGCAAGCTTCTTACTTTATTTCTTTATCAAAGCTTACTTAGAGTCTACCTAAGAGTTTGGTAGATACTAGATAGTTGTGCTGAAGGTTGCATAAAGAGCATAAAATTTGGCCTAAGCTAGAAACCTTGATATCAGCCTAAGATATAAGGTTGGACTTAGTGAAACTCCACTAGTTACCACCCCTCATTAGTACCACCCTCACTTGTAGATGCTAGTGCTAAGCATAGTACTTGATCAACTTTTAGATGGGAATACTTGGTGGAAAAATGGTTATGAAAACCTTGGAATGATGGATCATTCTATTGAAATGTTTTGCACATGTGTTTCCAAACACTTGATGATTTTGGTGATGAAAATGTTGAGGCATGAGCCTTAGCCCCTTTATAAAACTGATGGTTGTCTGGATGCGATACCATTCCAATTTTAGCGTACAACCACAATACCCGAATATTGGGTAGGGCTTGACTGGAAACTTATATACCTTAGTATTAGTTCCTTCCCGGCCAAGGTCTGAGCTGAGGCTACCTTGTGAAGATTGTCCACCTGTGCAGTACCCAAGATGACAGTGGTCATGGCTGGGAGGCCAAACTCACAGGAGAGGTGCTTATACTAGGGCGTGTAATCGAAAGGTTAGGATTGATTATCCGCATACTGAGTATGGTGAATTCAGGATTTGTTCCTGACGGATGTATCGAATGTTGTGGTGAAAGTGTACAATCTCTGCAGAGTGTCAAACTATTCGAATAGCCGTGTCCGCGATTATGGACAGTTGGAGTGGCCATACTGTTCCCCTGTCAGACTTTTCAAAATGACTTGTGAAACGAATTGAGACTTTGACTTGACCACAACAGAGTTGTGACCTGAATTACAAGATCCCATTTAGGAGATATAAAATTGTGACCAGCTTTGGAACTTAGTAGAGATAAACCTGGCTTTTGCAAAACAACCTTAGAGCCTAGTGTCCCATTATCCAAAAACCCCTTTACCTGTTAGTATTAGTTTGCGAGTACTTAAAGAGTACTCATGGCTTTGTCCCTGGCTATTCCCATGGCCAGACTATGAAGAGGAGTACCTGGAAGATGGACCCCAGGAAGGTTACGACAACTAGGATCATCTCCCATCGTCAGCATTGCCTGTGACCCCGAAGATGGAGCTTCGCCTACGCTACCGTTATTATTACGTATTCCGCTGCTTGATGTGTATTGAGAACTGGATCATGAGATCCCTATTCGTGTAAGAACTTATGTCTCGTTGTAACGGATGAAGTACTATGGTATCCAATTCTGTTATGTCTCGCAAAAATGGTAATCCTGGGATTGCGATGTATGGCATAACAGGCATCTAGGATTGAAAAATCCAGGTGTTGACAAGTTGGTATCAGAGCCATCCTGACCATAGGAGACCCTAGCTAGATTGGACGTTGACCCAAAAACTTAGTTTCAAAACCAAAGAATAAAAGTATTTACGAAAACCTATTCTCATTCTTACCTCTTTAATTCTTTAATAAAACCTCATGTTCCTCAAAAACTCTTGCAAAATAGATAAAATTTTGACACACTTGATCACTCTGCTAATCTACTCATCCTCTATTTTTATAGATGGACGTGAAGTACAGCAAGTTTTACCAACTTGGGAATGGAGGAGACCTTATCTTTGAGAGGGATCTGGATCAGCTTTCGGAACTTCTGGAGCGTCCACACCCCGAGTTCTTCGGAGCTCAGCTCAATGATCAAGGAGGAGAAGATCTGCAGTGGCTAATTGTTGCAAGTCTCCGAGGAAAGATTGAACCTCCCACTGCGGAGGGAATTCAGTTTACCTTGAGGGAAAACAACTGGCTCGATGGACTTTCCAGAGCAATGCAGGAAGCTCTTTCCCGTCTGTGTGGGCAGAGCATCAATCAGATCAAGGGTACTCGCTTTGAGTTTTTCCCAAGGCGTGATGCGAATGGCCAACCACTGGAAGCCCCATACCACCCCGAGCTGAAGACTCAATTGGACCACCTTAGCTTCATGATGTATGATCGTCAGCAGGAGTTGGACAACTGCCGTGACTATTGCAACCACAAGTCTGCCATCATCAAGACGAAGGACCAGACCATCGCCATGCTAGCAAAGGATCGTAAGTCTCGCCGCTGTCAGCTCGACAAGAAGGAGCGCATTATTGCCCGTCTTCGCCACCGCATCTCATCTCTGGAAGAGACCATCCACGAGAGAGAGATGCAGTTAGAGGAAAGGGAGAATGCCGAAGAGGATCTTCATGGAGACCCTTACTCCTACCTCAGCGATGACGATGATTTTCTGGAGGATCAGGCCATGGACTTCTTCACCGATGAGGATGATTTCGCCTTCATCGATGATGCTGAAGATGATGAAGCCACATACTCCGAGGAGTAGTAGCACTGAGCACTAGCGTAGTGAGTAGTAGTCAGTCCCACTGTATCGTAGTTTCCAGAATGGTTCTTAAAACCATATGTTTTTCCTTGTTATGGTGTGTGTTGTACGGTGTGCTATGAATGAATGAAAAAGCAAGTTGCCAGAAAAACCTGAGTCAAACTCTAAAAACTTTTCAAAAACCCCAAAACCTTAGAAATTTCCTTCTTTTCTCATAATCTATATCAATCTTCAGATGCCACGTGGAGGAAGTGGTTCATCCCCGGACCCGATGTTGCAGATCCTGCAAATGTTGACTTCTGACCGCGAAGCTGAAAGAGCGGAACGTCAAGCCAACCTAGCCACTCTGCAACAGATAGCCCAGCTAGCCCACAACAACCAAGGCCATGGAAATCAGGACAACCATGGATATAAGCTCAAGAATTTCCAGAATACCAACCCACCCGTTTTCACCAAGTCAGAAGAACCCCTAGACGCCGATGATTGGCTGCAAACCATGGAAAATAACTTAGAAGTAGCAGGAGTCTAAGCCAACGAGAAAGTCCTATTCGCCACCCATTATCTAGCCGGAGATGCCAGGGCATGGTGGAACAGTGTTCGTGCCATGACCGGAGGCCAGATGATGACCTGGGAGGAATTCCAGGTCAATTTTAGCAGAACCCATTTGCCACCAGGTTTGATCAAGAGAATGAGAGACGAGTTCAGAGAGTTGAAGCAAGGAAGGATGACTGTAGTGGAATACCGTGACAAATTTTTGTCATTAGCTAGGTATGCCCCGGACGAGATAGACACCGAAGCCAAGAAGAAAGAAAGATTCCTGAATGGTCTACATGACGAGATGCAGACAGTGTTAGTCAATATCCCCTTTGTTGATATTGAAGCCCTTGTCGATTCAGCCATCCAGATGGAAGGAAAGATCAACCAGGCCAATGAGAACCGCAAGCATCGCATGATGCATCAACCAGGAACCCATCAAACCCCAAAGTATTGCCCCAACCCATCTCCAGGATTTGCCCCAAGAACCAACAGACCCCCTATGACCCGTCCGACCTATCCCAACCGTGGAAACCCTAGACCCGGAGGAAATCACAACAACCCCGGCAACTCTAGCAATTTCACCCGTGCCCTACCCAAGTTCAACACCAACAATGCTACCGCCAACCCTAACACTGCCCCGAGGACTGGAAGCAATGTTGTGCCTGTCGCAGCTAAGGACAAGTCACAAGTGACCTGTTATGACTGTGGAAATAAAGGCCACTATTCCAACGAGTGCCCCAACAAGAAGAATGCTACAGCCCCTAATGCCAATGCCCCAGCTCAGCAGCAGCGTCGTGTCCAGCCAGGGAGAAGATTTGCCCCAGGGAATTCACTCAACCTCAATGGCCGTCTTTTTCTCATGCATGCTGAAGAAGCTCAGGAAGCGCCAGACGTCGTGCTGGGTATGTTTTCTGTTAATTCAGTACTTGCAAGAGTGTTGTTTGATTCTGGTGCATCGCATTCATTTGTCACCGAAGAATTTGCCTGCACTAGTAAAATTCAACCAACCAAATTGAAGCATGTGATGATTGTACAAATTCCCGGATCAACCACCAAGGCTAGGCAAATTTGCAAGGTCGTCCCTATCCGAATCCATGGCATAGATTTTTATGCTAATCTAATAGTACTCGGAACTAAAGGTTTGGAAGTAGTACTAGGAATGGATTGGATGTCCAAACATAAAGGATTGATTGACTGTGCCAAGAAATCCATCACCATGACCAGTACCACCGGAATATCAGTCGAACATATATCGGAAACCTTACCTCGCCAATTCAAGTGTAACAAGAGTCTAGCCCAACCTACCATTGACCAAGTTCGGATAGTCTGCGAATACCCCGATGTATTTCCAGATGTTTTGCCCGGTATGCCCCCAGATCGGGATATCGAGTTTATCATCGAACTAATCCCCGGAACAGGACCCATAGCCCAGAGACCCTATAGTATGAACCCGTCAGAACTAGAAGAGCTGAAGAAGCAATTGGATTCCATGTTGGAAATCGGATTAATCCAACCAAGTGCGTCCCCATGGAGATCACCTCTCTTGTTTGTGGACAAGAAGGATGGAGGTAATCGTTTGTGTACGGATTATCGGAAGTTGAATGATGTCACCATCAAGAACAAGTACCCCTTGCCTAAGATAGAAGATTTGTTTGATCAGTTGACCGGTGCCCAGGTGTTTTCTAAGATTGATCTTAGGACTGGCTATCATCAACTCAAGATTCGTGCAGAGGATATCCCAAAGACTGCCTTTACCACCAGATATGGATTGTATGAGTATACAGTCATGTCTTTTGTATTAACCAATGCCCCCGCTTATTTCATGAATCTCATGAATAATATTTTTATGGACTTCCTGGATAAGTTTGTCGTTGTTTTCATCGATGACATTTTGATTTATTCCAAATCAGAAGAAGAACATGAGCTACACCTAAGGACCATTCTTGGAACCCTTAGAGAGCATCAGTTGTATGCAAAATTTAGCAAATGTGAATTCTGGTTACAGGAAGTAGGATTCCTCGGTCACATTGTATCAGCCGGAGGAATTGCCGTTGACCCTGCCAAAGTGAAAGATGTAGAAGATTGGCAAGCCCCAACCACTCAAACCCAAGTTCGTGCTTTTCTCGGATTGGCGGGATATTACCGCAAATTCGTAGAAGGATTCTCTAGTATCGCCTGACCCATGACCCAATTGCTGAAGAAGGACAAGAAGTTTGAATGGACCGACAAATGTGAAGCGAGTTTTCAAGAACTCAAAAGGAGATTGATTTCAGCCCCAATCTTGATCATGCCGGATATCACGAAGCCCTTCGATGTGTATTGTGACGCATCCAAGATTGGTCTCGCATGTGTGCTAATGCAAGAAGGCAAAGTTATATCTTATCTATCGCGACAATTGAAGCAACACAAGCAAAACTATCCAACCCATGACCTCGAACTCGCAGCCGTAGTTCTAGCCCTAAAGACATGGAGACATTACCTAATGGGAAATCGTTGTGAGATTTATTCGTATCACAAGAGCCTAAAGTATATATTCACTCAGAAGGAGCTGAATATGAGGCAGAGAAGATGGATTGAGCTAATCAAGGATTACGACCTGGACATTCACTATCACCCTGGTAAAGCCAACGTGGTAGCCGATGCCCTTAGCAGATTACCGTGCCGCTTGAACTCCATGATTTTGAAGGAGCAACCAAGTTTGCACAAAGAGATGGAAGATTTTTGAATAGAATTAGTAAGTGAAGGATTTTTGGCTAGCATAGAACTTCAGCCCACTTTGATCAGTCAGATTAAAGAGGCGCAGAAAGGAAATGCCAGTATCGACGGAATCAAGCGTCGTATCGGTACAGGCAAAGTACCCGGATTCACCGAGGACGAAGAAGGAGTTTTGTGGTACAAAGGACGCCTTTTTGTACCATCAGATTCTGAGTTGAAAGAAGTTATATTGAAGGAGGCTCATGATACTCTTTATTCTATCCATCCCGGAGGAACTAAGATGTATCAAGATTTGAAAGAGCAATTTTGGTGGCATAAGATGAAGAGAGAAATCAGAAGCTATATCGCCAAGTGTGATATATGTCAGCGAGTCAAGGCCGGACATCAAAGACCCGCTGGATTGTTGCAACCTTTGCAAATTCCGGAATGGAAATGGGATTCTGTAGGAATGGACTTTATCACTGGACTACCTACTTCTAGTAGGGGAAATGACTCTATTTGGGTCATAGTGGACAGATTGTCCAAAGTCGCCCATTTCTTGCCCGTCAAAACCACCTATCAGAGTTCGAAGCTAGCGGAGTTGTACATCGCTAGAATAGTTAGTTTGCATGGAGTCCCCAAGAACATAGTATCGGATCGAGGAACCTAGTTTACCTCGAGATTCTGGAAGAAAGTCCAAGAAGGTTTAGGAACTCGCCTAGATTTCAGTACCGCGTATCACCCTCAGACCGATGGACAAACGGAGCGAGTAAACCAAATACTCGAAGATATGCTGAGAGCATGTGTGTTAGAATATGGATCCAAATGGGAAGACAGTCTGCCGTTTGCAGAATTTTCATACAACAATAGTTACCAAGCCAGTTTGCAAATGGCCCCATTTGAATTCATGTACGGAAGAAAGTGCCGCACCCCTTTGAACTGGTCGGAAGTAGGAGAGAGTCACATTTTCTGACCCGACATCCTACGAGAGACAGAAGAGAAGGTTCACAAGATTCGTGAGCACCTCAAGACAGCCCAATCCCGACAGAAGAGTTACACCGGCAAGAGACGTCGAGACCTCGCCTTCAACATCAGAGATTTTGTTTATCTGAAAGTGTCGCCATTGAAGGGAATGCAGTGTTTCCAACTCAAAGGAAAGTTAGCCCCCAGATATATCGGACCTTTCAAAATTTTGAACCGTCGAGGAGAAGTATCTTATCAACTGGAACTACCTGAAGAGATGTCAGCTGTGCACAATGTGTTCCATATCTTGTTACTTCGCAAGTGTCTCGAAGTCCCCGAGAAGACCGAAGTGTTCAAGAATATCGATCACCGGACCATAGAGATCAACAATGACCTAACCTATCCCGAAGTACCCATCCGTATATTGGAAGAAGCCTTTCGAACTACCAGAACCCGAAGCATCAAGTTTCTCAAGATTCAGTGGAGCAACCACACAGAAGAGGAAGCTACCTGGGAACGCGAAGATCACATCAGGACGGAGTTTCCAGATCTCTTCAAATCCTAGGTAATCTTTTCGTCCTTTTTCAAATCTCGGGACGAGATTTTGTTTAAGGGGGAAGGTTTGTAACATCCCAAAAATACCAAACTTAGATCATCAAACACTAATCATCAAGATTAGGGTTAACAAAAACTTTTCTAAATAAACTCATGAATGCATGTATATGTGTATGCATGGATTTTGAATTTCTTTAAAAACCACCTTGTTTGTGTGATCCATTGCTTGTAAAATGTTTCTTAGGTGAAATGAACATCATCTAAAACATTTCCCACACTTTTCCTAAAGACAAGTAAATCAAAACAAATATATTAAGTGAATGGTCATTTTGACCAATTTAACTCCCATGCCTACTTTGGCTGTCTCAAACTTTCAAAACCTAACAGAAACTTTTCTGGATCTTTGCACCCCTTGAATGTACTCATAACAAAGTATCAAGGCCCACTTTGTGATCATCCAGAAACTTTCAAATGCATAGTTTAAATGACAATTCAAAATTGAATCTTCTTCATATGGGAAGATCCCACTTTTTCAAAAACCACTCAAACAAGCTCAACTTTCAAAACCCAAGCATCTGCAGACTCACCAGCACCAATATAGCAAACCCACCAAAATTCATTTCAAAATTCAAAACTTGACTTCATGCGGCCATTTCATCAAACAGGTTGCAGACACAAATCAAACAAAACATCAAACACTATAGTGTGCAGTGATTCTTGCCTAACTTGTTCCCTAGTTAGCTCACACACAACCCAGTAGATCATCTAGAAGGATTAGCCCAACACTAGCACCCTTGTGAGCTTGCCATTGCCATTAATGGTGAACAGCCGAGCACCTCAATGCCACCCCATAGTCGACAGTGGGCTAGAGGAAGAACTAGTCGTGCCAACCTTGTCTGGGAGGCAGTCCACCGTCCACCGCCACTGCCTATCCCAGCCGCGAGCGTTGCCAAGCCCTGGACCACGCGCACAAGCCGCGCCCAGACCATGCCGAGCGTGCGCCAGAGCGCCAACCTCGACCAGCATCCACAGACCGCGCGCCGCCCTCACCGCGCGCACACACGATCACCACCGACCCAGGAGACCGCCAGACATCCCCGTTTGCCGCCCCGTGCCATACAGCCACCGCCCGCCGTCGAAGACGCCGCCTCTGCCGCGCAGAGCACCGGCCGTTCCAGACCAAACCACACCGCCCCATGCCTCGCGACCATGTCGTTGAGCATCGCCAGGAGACACAGCACCGTCCCCTACCCTTGCCCATGCCATTAGCCGCTTGTAACATCGCCCCTGACGAGCTCACCGTGCGCCCCGACGGTCCCCTCGCTCAACTATAAATAGAGGCCACCCCCGCACGATTTCTTCACACCATCTCACTCCCCTCTCCTCACTGACCGTGCCACACCATTCTCAGAGCAAGGCGAGCACCACCTGGCCGGAATTTCACTGGAGCCTGCCGCTGCCGGAGAAGAAGGGAGCCAGCGATTGGAGCCGCCCTAGGAGAAGCCACCGGTACCAGGAGGTTCGTCGTCGTCGACTTCGTCGTTCGCCCGCCTCGCCGACCCTCGCCCGTACCCCGGTGAGCCCCCAGCACCCCCCCACTGGCCGCACTAGGTTTCGTTCTCGCCGGAGGTGTCTCGCGTCGACGTTGACCCCTAGCCGTTGGATTAGAACTAGATCGAACGATCCACGTTGCCCCATACCGCTTCGCCCAGCCCCGTGTCACTGACGAGTGGGGACACCCACTTAAGCCGCCCGCGGGATCCCTGTGCTTAGCAGGCCGGCCCGTTAGAATTTCCCGCGCAGCCCAGCAATTCAAATTAAACCTTTTCTTTTTAAATTCAAACAAACTTCAGCACCCAACTTCAAAAATCAACCTAGATCGATTCAATGCACCAAATTGGATGAAACCAATTTTGTTGGAAAGGTTTGTGAATTCTTAATCCAAGCCCGTTGGATTCAAGTCATTTGGATCTGTAGATCATCCATAGCAAAAATAACAAGGCAGAAGCTTTTTTGCATTCAAACATTTTTCAAATTTAAACCATAAAAGCTTTTGAGTTGATTCCAACTCTCAAAAATCACATTTAACCTAACCTTTCAGAATATATAAAAATATATAGGTTTACTTGCAGAAATAATGTTCAAGTAATAAAAGAATGCTTCATAAGCATTTCTAGCCACTTTAATTAATTAAAATAAAAGGGTAAAACCTTATTAAATTGTGACACCACTCTCAATCACATTCCCATGGACTAAAATATGTGGTGATGACATGTGTCAACATGATCCCATATTTGGTTTGGAGAATATTAAATCTTAAGTAGTTTTTCAATGAGTAGAAATTACTTTTCTAAAAATAAAAAGATTTAAACCAAGCTTTAACCTTGTAATGTTAGAGATGATGCTAGATCATCTATAGGACCCTTGTGTGTGATGATTGCAAGTAGTTAAGTATTGTTTGGTGATTGTGTACCTCGTATTTATTCATAGACGCTAGTACCGACCAAGGATACGAGGAGGAAGGAGGATACTACGAAGAAGAAGCCGAGGAGAACTTCAACCACTGCTCTGCACAAGGCAAGCTAGTAACTATGCAAGCTTATATTGACACTGTTTCAAGCCTAATACTACTAGTGAATGTGCAAGCTAACCCTTGCCAGATACCCTACTGATGCCACAAACCCATACTTGTGATATGACTACTATATGCCTTAAGCATATGTGATTATACTCACTTGATAAACCAATCCTAGTTTTATGTGCAAGCTTCTTACTTTATTTATTTATCAAAGCTTACTTAGGGTCTACCTAAGAGTTTGGTAGATACTAGACAGTTATGCTGAAGGTTGCATAAAGAGCATAAAATTTGGCCTAAGCTAGAAACCTTGATATCAGCCTAAGATATAAGGTTGGACTTAGTGAAACTCCACTAGTTACCACCCCTCATTAGTACCACCCTCACCTGTAGATGCTAGTGCTAAGCATAGTACTTGATCAACTTTTAGATGGGAATACTTGGTGGAAAAATGGTTATGAAAACCTTGGAATGATGGATCATTCTATTGAAATGTTTTGCACATGTTTTCCAAACACTTGATGATTTTGGTGATGAAAATGTTGAGGCATGAGCCTTAGCCCCTTTATAAAACTGATGATTGTCTGGATGCGATACCATTCCAATTTTAGCGTACAACCACAATACCCGAATATTGGTAGGGCTTGACTGGAAACTTATATACCTTAGTATTAGTTCCCTCCCGGCCAAGGTCTGAGCTGAGGCTACCTTGTGAAGATTGTCCACCTGTGCAGTACCCAAGATGACAGTGGTCATGGCTGGGAGGCCAAACTCACAGGAGAGGTGCTTATAGTAGGGCGTGTAATCGAAAGGTTAGGATTGATTATCCGCATACTGAGTATGGTGAATTCAGGATTTGTTCCTGGCGGATGTATCGAATGTTGTGGTGAAAGTGTACAATCTCTGCAGAGTGTCAAACTATTCGAATAGCCGTGTTCGCGGTTATGGACAGTTGGAGTGGCCATACTGTTCCCCTGTCAGACTTTTCAAAATGACTTGTGAAACGAATTGAGACTTTGACTTGACCACAACAGAGTTGTGACCTGAATTACAAGATCCCATTTAGGAGATATAAAATTGTGACCAGCTTTGGAACTTAGTAGAGATAAACCTGGCTTTTGCAAAACAACCTTAGAGCCTAGTGTCCCATTATCCAAAAACCCCTTTACCTGTTAGTATTAGTTTGCGAGTACTTAAAGAGTACTCATGGCTTTGTCCCTGGCTATTCCCATGGCCAGACTATGAAGAGGAGTACCTGGAAGATGGACCGCAGGAAGGTTACGACAACTAGGATCATCTCCCATCGTCAGCATTGCCTGTGACCCCGAAGATGGAGCTTCGCCTACGCCACCGTTATTATTACGTATTCCGCTGCTTGATGTGTATTGAGAACTGGATCATGAGATCCCTATTCGTGTAAGAACTTATGTATCGTTGTAACGGATGAAGTACTATGGTATCCAATTATGTTATGTCTCGCAAAAAATGGTAATCCTGGGATTGCGATGTATGGCATAACAGGCATCTAGGATTGAAAAATCCAGGTGTTGACAGCTGGTCTCCGAGACGGACCCAATGTTTGTGTCGACGGTTGTAAACGACTGGGAACCCAAAAGTGTGACTGGGCTTGTCGATACAGTGAAAACGTATCACGGGGTTCCTAAACAGTACAGGCGCTCCACGCGCAATCATAAATAAAGCAGTAAAGCATGGCATAAGTACAGGATAAAAATAAAGCCCCAAACTACTTTGTGGCCCCCAGTACAGTACTTTGAAATCAGGTACTAAATCGATGGGGGTGCCCACACACCCCACCTGTGGTTAGCGTGCTCGATCTCGGAACAGGTGTCAAGAACTCGGGGTCCTACGGGACACCAGTGAGCGGTTAAAAACCAAATATTGTCTATTACCCACCGGTGCCTCTGCATTTACCTACTTCCAATTTTAGTTATTAATCAGTAATTAAATCCATGATCATATCCACCATTAAGCATAAGGCAGCCTTCCAACAGCTGTGGTACTGGATGACACGCAACAACACTTGAGCAAGCGACTACGAGGCGCAAGTCCAACTATCTACCAAACAACAGGTAATAGGATGTGTTCAAGGCAATATAAGGCTGCAAGGGATACTACGGGTACAAAAACTAGAGCATCGCAACACAGATAGCAATAGATCAACAGGAGGAAATAAAGACTAGAAATGTAAAATAGGCAGAAAGGGGGAGAATGCTCGCCTGGAAATATTGCCGAAGGTTCATCCGAAGATCGGGTCGACACTCGCATCCACTCATCGGTCTAATCCGTGAAGAAGCAAAGCACTAGAAGAAACACCGGATACACTATTTAATACTACGGTAGAAGATCGGGCATGATGCATCTAAGATGTATGACATGGCAAAGATGCGATGCAATTAGGCCATATTAAGCGGAACCGGGGTCCCGACATTTAATTAGAGGATTCAAGTTTTTTAGGTACCCCGCAATTTAAATGTTGTCTTAACAAGGAAAAACATGGGATCGATTCGCTACACAAATTTAAATAGGGCCAATTTAAGACTAGAAAAGCCCACATATAGCCTCCATGTTTAATTATGAGGTGAATCGGCATAAGGCCTCCAAACCACACAAAAAGTATGCAATATGATCAATTTATATGCAACAGGCGACAAAGTCATATATTATAAAAATATGAAGGTCTCGGATAGGGGTCACACATGGCGGTCCGGAGATCTTGGTTCAGGGATTCGACGGGTGTAGGCTTCGCCTCCGGGAACAGGGTCTCGACGTCCGTGAAGGAGAGCATGAAGCCGGCGCCAAGGTTCGGACTTTGGATCCGAAAGGGAGAGCTCCGGTTCATCGGTTCCAAGTGGGCGATCTTGGCGTCCGGGTAGAAGACCTATGGCCATCGGACCGGTGAAGGAGATTGTCGGGGTCCTTGTACAACTTAGCGTATCGGCCGATCTTGTCCGATGGGAGATCTTGCTATTAATCTCACATCCTCACGGCGCACCGGGTAACCTCCAGTTCGCGCAAAACAAGCAGACGCTCGGGCATCGAGCAACACGGTCGTGCAGACATACAGGAACTTGGAGTCAGAGTCTCAGAGAACAACACAGTGAAGGGAAGCACCAGAAATTGCAGGAGGCTTGGACATCAAAAAAAAGGAGCCATTGCAGGAGTAGTAGCACAGCCACATGCCAAAAATAAAATAAAACGGGTATCCGCCGACGATGATTACTGCAGCGAAAACAGGCGGCGGCCGGATTCGGGCGGAGGCCGGGGAGGAAGAGGGAAGGGACCTGACATGCAGGAGCCCGACGAAGACGGCAAGGACAACCGCCGACGGCGCCGGACGGAGGCAGTGAGCTCGGGGGGCGGGCACCCTGGCGGCAGACACTGCTTGGGGGCGACGAGAGGGCCGCGACAGAGAGGAGGCGCAGGGGCGACGACGCTCGTAAGCTCACAGGGACGGCGAGCGTGCGGGATGTGAGCTGACGATGGAGGCCGGCGACGGTGCACTGCAGAGGCTTGCAGGCCGGGGCGAGGCATGGAGGATGCGGCCGAGCGGCGCTGCCTCAGGCGGCGGACGCGTGGGAGACAGGGAGGTCACGTCGCCGGAGACGGGGGTGGGAGAGGCCCAGGCGAAGCAGGGTCGGATGGTGGCGGCGGCCAGAGGGAAAGGAGCTTGCGGGGGGACACGGGAGGGGCGATGGGGATTGCCGCTGGACAGAGAGGCGGGGTGGCCGCGATGGGGAGAGGAAGGTCGCGACGAAGGAGGTGGGTTCGGGCCGCTGGGTTCACGGGGTGGGGTCGGGGTCTGGTTCGCGGGGTGGGTCGCGTCCGCTGGAGCATGGCGCTGGCGGCGCGGGGATGTGGGGACGGGATTAGGTCTAGGGTTTGGGGTGGTTCTAGGTTAGGGTTTCAGGTGGGATTGGGTTGGGTCGATCGGGGTGGTAGGTGGTCTGGCTTTCGGGCCGGGCTGCCTTCCCTGATCAAAACAGTTTTATTTTAATAAAAATATTGTTTGTTTTAATTTTGGTAAAAGATTTTGTAATTAGTTTTAGACAAACAAAATTATCTGAAAAGACCGGTTTTGATTTGAAATAAGACAGGGTATTTGGAAAAACAAGATAGACTTTGTGAAATTAGTTTTGTCCAAAACACCGGACGGTTTTCTAATAGTGGTTTTAGCCGGGGTGCTACAATAAGTGGATTGCACTATCCATTTCCATTAGTTCGGACTTTTAGTTGCGTTGGCTAGTGCATGAAGCTTAACATTCAGGACATAACATCGATGTGTATGAGGATCCATGGATTTCGAGAGGACAGGCAAGAAAAGTGAGGGCTCTGAATGAGATTGATGAGGGGCTTCGTGTGTGTGATCTGATAAACACCAACGGTGAGATGAGGAGGTGATTTGCAACTTGTTTGATGCTATGGATGCCAAAGATATTATGTCGATCCCGAACAAGTAGGGGATGGATGATGTGGTGGCGTTGCACTTTGATAAAAAAATGGTATTTTTTTGTAAAATCTGCCAACCAGCTTGGAGTGAGATTGAGGGATTCGGCGCAGCACAGGGATGCTAGTACATCATTGACACCAACCAAGCAAGACCCCTTTTGGAAGAGAATTTGGTCTCTTTCTTTATCTGGTAAATTATTGATCTTCTTATGCCGTTCTTTCATAACTGTAGAAGGGAATTGGAGATTGCACAGCACCAATTGGGCCGGCTGCTCATGTATATATAGACGGACACATGTACAACGTCAAGTATTGGAGGGCGCCTACGATGGAGCGGTAGAACGGGGCGTCGGAGGCCAGCGACCCATCACTGGCTGAAAGCTTGGCCTTCGTGTCGACAGGAGTAGGCGCAGGATTGCAGTTAAGCATCCCTGCACGCTCGAGAAGCTCGCGGGCGTACTTCTGCTGATGAAGAAAGAACCCGTCCGCACGCCGGACAACCTAGATGCCGAGGAAGTAGTGAAGCGGACCGAGGTCCTTCAACGCGAACTCAGCACGAAGACTGTCGGTGAGCTGTCGAAGAAGACCAGCGGTGGATGCCGTCAAGATGATGTCGTCGACGTACAGCAGCAGGTAGGCCATGTCGTGGCCGGTCTGGTAGACGAACAACGACGCATCGGAACGCGTGGAACGAAAGCCGAGCTGATGCAGAAACGCGACGATGCGCTGGTACCAGGCGCGGGGCGCCTGCTTCAGTCCATACAAGGACCGAGAGAGCAAGCACACGTCATCGGGGTGCTCGGCGTCGACGAAGCCAATGGGCTGCTGACAGTAGACATGCTCCGACGGGTGGCCATGGAGGAAGGCGTTGGAGACGTCCATCTGATGCACCGGCCACACGCGAGAAGCGGCGAGGTGCAGCACCGTGCGGATCGTGCCCGGTTTGACAACCGGAGCAAACATATCCGTGAAGTCGACACCCGCGTGTTGCCGAAAGCCGCGCATGACCCAGCGCGCCTTGTAGCGCTCGAGAGTACCATCGGAGCCGAGCTTGTGCTTGAAGACCCATTTGCCGGTGATGACGTTGGCATGAGGGGGCCGGGGAACCAGCTCCCAGGTCCGGTTACGCTGCAGCGCGTCATACACCTCCTGCATGGCGGCGCGCCAGTGCGGGTCACGCAAGGCGGCGCGAGCCGAGGTGGGCACCGGCGAGAGGGCGGAGGTGGACGACGCACTCGGCAGCGGGGAGGGCGCCTCCCCCTCGCGGGACGACGGCACCCCGCCGTCATACGGCAGAACACTGTTCCCGCTGGCCCAGAAGGCCCACTGGTCGGCGGGGGTAGCGCGTAGACGGCCGCCGCACTCCCGCACGTGCTCGGGTGAGCATGGGCGCAGGAGCCGCAGCGACGGGCGGCGAGGCGGGGGCCGAGGCGGCCGATGAAGCAGGTGACGAAGGGGCGCTCGAGCTGGTCGACGGCGCCGGAGGCATCGCAGGAGGGGGCGACGGGGGCGCCGCGGGACCAGGCGGGGCCGGCGCAGGGGGGCTGCTGGGGCCGCCGCGCGCAGTCGGCGGCGCGCGGGTCCGGCCACAGAGGGGCCAGTGGGCGCTGGGGGCGTCATCGGAGGCGTCGCCAAGAGTCCCTGCTGAAACGGAAAAGACAACTCGTCAAAGTACACGTGCCGGGAGGTGAGGACGCGATGTGAGACCGGGTCGTAGCAGCGGTAGCCCTTGGTGTTGGCGGGGTAGCCTAGAAACACACAAGGGAGAGAGCGAGGCGCAAGCTTGTGCGCGGCGGTAGCAGCAGTGTTAGGATAACACTTGCAGCCGAAGACGCGGAGGTCATCATAGGCGGGCGGCGCACCGTAGAGGAGGTGATGCGGCGTGTAAGACCAACGCACACGACACGGGCGGATGTTGACGAGGAGAGTTGCCATGGCAAGAGCATCCGGCCAGAACCGTGGGGGCATGTGGGCGTGGAACAGAAGGGTGCGGACACAGTCGTTGAGAGTACAAAGCATCCGTTCAGCACGACCGTTCTGTGGGGAAGTGTAGGGACACGTGAGGCGGAAGATGGCGCCATGGGCGGCGAGAAGTGAGCGAATAGTGATGTTGTCGAACTCTTTGCCGTTGTCGGTTTGTAAGGCGTGAATAGGGCGTCCGAACTGAGTGGAAACAAAGGCGAAAAACACGGTGAGAGTGGCGGCAACATCGGATTTGCGACGAAGAGGAAACGTCCATACAAAATGAGAGTGATCATCCAAAATCACGAGATAATAATTATAACCAGAATTACTGGGAACATGCGAGGTCCAAACATCACTATGAATAAGTTGAAACGGAAAAGACGCGACTGTGGAGGAGGAACTAAACGGGAGGCGAACATGTTTGCCTAGACGACATGCTTCACAAGAGTGGGCATCCGTTTTATTACAGGTAAAGGAAAAGCCTTGCATTATTTAACGCAGAGCGGCGGAGCTAGGATGGCCGAGGCGAGCGTGCTAGAGATCGACACCGGTGGATAGGGCAAGTGAGCTGCTGGCGGTGGTGGAGGCCGAACCAACAGGGTACAGATCGCCGGGCTGTCACATCGGTGGAGGAGCATCCGAGTACGACCATCCTTGACAGAGAAACCAAAGGCGACAAATTCCACAGTCACAGGATTATCACGACAGAAAGATTTAACGGAAACAAGATTTTTAATCAAGGCAGGAGAAACAAGAACGTTATTTAGAGAGAGAGAGGAGTGGAAGTGGAGGGAAAAGAGACGGAACCGATGTGAGTAATGGGAAGAGCATGACCGTTGCCAACGATGATGCGAGAGGAGGTGGAGGAGGGTGTAGAAGAAGAGAGGGTACCGGGGTGCGCGGCCATATGCGCGGAGGCGCCGGTGTCCATGAACCAGTCGCCACCGCCACCATACGCCCCAGCGGTGGGGGCGCTCTGGAGGGCGGTCAGGAGCGCGGGGTCCCACGGGGCCGAGCTCGGGGGGGCGGCGTAGGTCGGGGCAGAGTAGGGCGCGACACCGTAGCCTGGGGTGGCGTCATAGCTCGGCGTGACGGCGGGTTGGGGCGCCGCGTAGAAAGCCTGGTGGGTGGCCGGACGCGGCCCCATGATGCCCGGGTAGGGAGCGCGCGGCAGGGGCATGGAGTAGGCATGGACGACCCCGGTCCACGGGTTGTGACCCGCGAGCCACGGCGGAGTGGGGGCGGCGTGCTGAGGTGGACGAGGCGCGGGGGCGGTGGCGTTGGCGCCACCATAGATGACGTCATTGCCACCACCGCCACGGCGATGACGCCCACGGCGACCACCGCCGGTACCACCATCGCCGGTGGCGGGGGGAGGGGGCGGGGGCAGCTGGGTGTAGAAGCCTGGAGGCGGACCCATGGGGCGAGACGCGGAGGCGAGTGCGGGGGCGCGAGGCGCGGGTGCCGGGGCGCCGCGTGAGAGACCAGCGACGAAGGCGGTGTGAGCCGCCCGAGTCCGGAGATGCTTGAGGCGGCGCTCCTCAAGGCGCAGGTAGGCAACGGCCTGCTCGAAGGAGGGTGTGGTGAAGAGCGTGAGATTGGAGGCAACATTGCTGAGATCCTCGCCGAGACCTGCCGACAGGGTGGAGAGCATGATTTTGTCATCGATCGGAAACTCCAAGTCGTGAAGCTCGTCGGAGAGGCTCTTCCGCTTGAGAACGTACTCGTCGAGAGAGTGGTCGTTCTGGTGGGTGCCAAAGAACTCCTGTTGGAGGAAGGTGACCCGCTGGATCTTGTTGTCGGTGAAGAGGCTGGTGATTTTCTCCCACACCGTGTGCGCGTTGTCGCCGTCCCGGACGACGGTGCGGAAGATGTCGTTGGAGATGGTCTGGTAAAACCAGCGGATGATGGTGGCGTCGATCGCGAGCCACTCGGGGTCGTGCGGCATGGCGAGAAGGTCGATGGTGCCGTCGACGTGGTCGAGGAGATCATACTCGCGGAAGAGCAGCCCGAAGTACGTCTTCCACAGGAAGAAGTTGGCAGCGGTGGTGGAGAGCTTCACCGGCATGCGCTCGGCGATAGGGATGTCGCGGATGACGGCGACGGAGGGACCGGCGAAGGGGTTGCTGCTACCGGAGCGGGAGGAGTTGAAGGGATCGGAGGGGCCGGAGGAGGAGAACCCGGACATGGCGGAAGCGGCAGTGGTGGTGGGCGGCGGCTAGGGTTTGGGGGAGGAGGAGCCGGCGGCGCCCTAGGGTAGGGAGTGGGCGGCGGCTAGAGGGAGGGGCCGCCGGCGCCCTAGGGAAGGGAGGGGCGGCGGCGGCTAGAGGGAGGGGCCGGCGGCGCCCTAGGGTAGAGAGGGGCGGCGGCTAGGTCAGGGACCAGAGGGTCTCTGATACCATGTAGAAGGGAATTGGATATTGCACAGCACCAATTGGGTCGGCTGCTCATGTATATATAGACGGACACATGTACAATTACAGGTATAACCCTGACAAAACACGAGGACCTATACCTAGTACTCAACAATAACAGTCTCCCCACCCGGATGAATATTAAGCGCAAACACGTGGAGTTGGATACTCGTTGCCCAATGTGTTACAGAGCAGACGAGGATGGAGGACATTTGTTCCTGAAATGCAAAAAAGGTGAAGCAAATTTGAAGGAAACTCGTACAGAAGGATGTTCGGTTCGAACTAGAAGGTATGCCCAATCCTTCACTGATTCTAGAGAGCATTCTGAAGCTACCCAAGGAGAAAGGCCTGTTAGTTTGCATTCTACCATGGGACTGGTGGACAATACGGAATAAACTAAAGGCGGGAGAAGCCGAGAGGGACGACATTTAGTCGAGTTTCAGGCGAAGGAGGTAGTGTGTGCGGAGGAGTACAGACAGAGAAGGGGACCGCAGGAAGCATGGAGGAAGCCAGGCCCCAACTTTGTCAAGGTCAATTCAGGTGTGGCGTTCCATGAGCAGTCGGGAATAGGTGCTTGGGGTTTTATTGCGAGAGATGACACCGCTGTTTTTGTAGCTATAGCTGCAGGTAAACTGAGACACCTGCGGAGTCCCCTTCAGTCGGGAAGCGGAGGCTCTTATTGCTGCAACCGAAAGGGGGCCATGGCACTTGGCCTGCAGAGGGTCATCTTTGAGTCAGATTCACAGGTGTTGGTGAATGCTCCTAATTCTATAAGTCATAAGTTGGCTGAGATCGGAGTCCTGCTACGTGAGATTAGAAGCAATTGTATAGCTTTTTTCGAATTATTTAGTTTTCAGTTATGTCCAAGAACTTGTAATATGGCCGCTCATGGCATTGCCAAGTGGGGATCTGTTAGCTGAAGAGAAGTGTGTAGGTTGGGTCAATGTGGCGCCAAACTTTATCTATGTTTTAGTTGCTAGTAAGATTGCTGAACACTCTGGTTAAATAATGAAAGTTTTTTCCATCTAAAAAAATAAGTAAACTGACCACAGTTTTGCAATAAATGAGGCAATAGTCGGTGACTAAGTAGCTTTCTTGATGATCATTTGTGTTTGAAAATACAATGCTTGCCAAGATATTTGAGACATATGTACACATTTAAATTATTAAGCTATATTTTCTATATGCATGAATATTTATGTGCCTTGTTTACATGCAGACGACATGAAAAAATAGAAGTCCATGGCACAGCAGACACATGCATGAGCCTAATAACCACACTAGGAAAATTTGCGCGGCAACATGCCGTGCCCGTGTCGTGGGACATCTGTGTATACGGAATGCTATGACGGCAATGTAAGTTCAGAAAGGTCTGTAGATGCTTGTCAATTCATGTAATAAAGGAGTAGTTCATATATTAAGACAGGGCTATGCAGTAGATTACATTGGTACCACCGGCATACTTTAATATAAGAGAATCACTCCTTGTAGTAGTTTGAGAATGGACTTTAGATAAGAGAATCACTCCTTGTAGTAGTTTGAGAATGGATGTCCACAACGGACAGTTCCAGGTACCTGGTACCTGGCTTCATTATTGATACTACAGCCACAGCAGAATTCTTGTGTTGATCTCTCACACATGTACCTAGCCCTGCAATTGGGTTTGAGTAGTCAGCTTGTATTGTGTGCATACGAATAAAAGTTCCCAGGTTGAGTTTGTATATATAAGCTTACCATGATAGTACCTAGATAGGAAGTGTTCCATCTAGGATACGATCAGCGTGAATAATTACATCAACTATTTGACATTTGCACTTATTATCTGGAGCAATGTGTGCAAGATGCCAGTACTTGTAAGCTATAATCATATCACCAAAATCCGAGGTGTTGTAATTTATCAGGGGCATGTGTTTTCATATAGGAAAATGGAGCCAGTAAATATTCAATAACCCGAATTGAATTAAGCTGTAGGGTAAGCCAATTATTTTGAGCTGAATAACTTGAGTAATAACACAACCAACCGAGCCTGATTCAACTATCCATCGTATTAATTTATCCTCCTCGCTGATAACCGAGTCTTTAAATGAAACATATATCAATTTGTGCAATGACATGAAGGGGTAATCCTAATAAAAAATATAACAGAAATCCATTGTCATTTAAAGTAAGTCCATCCCAAGACATGCCTACTGCCAATTTTTTCGCAATCTTTAGATGAGACATGTAGCATCTTGTGCAATGGCATGAAGGGGTAATCCTGATCAAAATATAATAGTCAAGCAAGAAAATTAACTTCTGTACTGGTATATTTTTTGTTTGTAGGAAATATATAAATGTTTCGGCAACAACCTTAGAGAGAGGTATTTATCACACATGAAGTTAATATGTGCTCATGGGTCATAAAAATAGGCATTAGCACTAATCACCCAACTAAATAAAGAAGATCATTTCTAGTTCAGAGAGACACAATACAACATAGGGTGAGTAAGAAAGCTTAAGATCATTAACCCTTAAAAAAATTAACCACTCCAAGCAGCACACTTTCCATGCCAATTCCATAGCCAACAACAACCTTTTTGGAAGCTACCTTAGTTAAGAAAAAAGAGTATATGATGTTTAAGAAATACTCCAAAAAAATCATATACTCCAAGCTTAAGAAATTCTCCCTATAGCCAGAAATAGGTATATGATGCTCAGCATCAATGCAACATGACCATGTATTCTAATAAAGTATGAAAGCTAGTTAACATCTTCCCACCATGTAATAAGCTACAATGCATATAATATTTACTATTTAGCCCCTAAGAATATGATGCACCACTCGTTTATATATTGCCATGTGTGGGCAACTACCAAAATAATTCATAATAAAAATCTTTCAGTATGATCTATCAACAAAAACATTGCATGCCTATGGTCGGAAACCTCAATTTTGTTTTCCTTTATAGACCAACTATCTTTAGTCCATAATATATTCATATAAACTGCTTTGGACGAATAGAAGGTTTCTAGTTGTATGTTCAGCAACACTTCTTTCGCATGTATCAAATAAGTATCACTGCATTTTCATATGAATGATGATTTGTTTCCTATAGCCCGAAATAGGCACATGATGCTTAGCATCAATACAGCCAGATCATGCATGCTAATAAACTATGATAGCTAGTTAATATATGTCCACCATGTAGTAAGTTCACTATTTAATCAAGATGAATCAGCCAATTTCACACAATATCATCAGATCCAACCACGAACCAAAAAATCATGGCACATACCTTTAGAACACAATCTGACTACGTACTGCTCATGCTCTTCCTTTTATCAACAACATGGCCTGCTGGTTTCATACATGGCAGGCACTATCATCCCAAATGAAATATTGTAAATATAGTTTCAGTTATTTTCATAACAGACCTATACCATGACCTGTTAAGCAATATATTTCTAGTGTTGAAGTGTATAAGTGGATTGCACTAGCCCTTTCCATCAGTTCGGACTTTTGGTTGCGTTGGCTAGTGCATGAAGCTTGACATGGTATCAGAGCCTAAGGTCTCGAGTTCGAGTCCTGGCTTTCGCAATTTATCCTAAAATTGCTGTAGACCCCTCTGTGTCCACGTATAGGCCTCTTGAGTCATACGTGAGTTTTGCACGCCGTCGCTCTCTTCCGGTTGCACATGTTGACTTCTCCCCGTCACACGTGAGAGGGGGTGTTGAAGTGTATAAGTGGATTGCACTAGCCCTTTCCATCAGTTTGGACTTTTGGTTGTGTTGGCTAGTGCATGAAGCTTGACATCTAGAAGCACTCAACTCATTGTAATGAAGAAGAAACAATGAAAATATCTGATACATTTTTCCTCCAAGTGTTTGAGATATTTAGACCAACGAAGGAAGCCAAATTGTACTCCAAATAAAAAAAGATAGACGTCAATGGATGAGCAATTACGAAGGCTCTTGAACTAAAAGTTCTCCAATCTAAAAATAGTCATACGGTTTACTGAATAAGTTGTAGTTTACATTCGAATATACTAATGTTACTAAAACCAAAATCATGTACCTGGCAGAGTTACACTGAATCTTATAATATCTATATAGAGACTTCTGAGAACTTATGCAGGACAGACTGCCAATGGTAAGCCTACAAAGACATTTCATAGCTTCTGATGTTACACTTACAACCTAAATATCTTGTAGATATCTGCAATGCTGCGAGCATTGAAAGAGGTAAACCAGATCATTAATCAGCAGTATCACAACCCTTCATCATAGGCTTCAAATAGGAATGCTATAAAACAGGGAATTACTTGTAGTGACTACGGAAACTCTAACTGATAAGTAACCTGCTGATACAACCATGCGAACTATATCCAAAGAGTATCCGGAATGAATCGAATCTGGAAAAGATGCCTCTGCAATGAGTTTGTGCATATATTCATTAAACATAGCATGAAAATATTTACTGACATGGTTATACCCCACGGGTACACGACCTTAGCATACCTGATCTAGCCCAAGGAAGGCCCACGAGAATATACACGGCCCATGAAGACTTTCGGGTGGCCCAAGCCCATGATGTCTTCGGATCCTTAGAGAGCAAGACTAGATTAGATAGAATATTCAAAGGGCAAACCCTAAACCTATAACCGACTCGATCTGTGCCCGGGACCTGTCTACCTCTATATAAAGGCTAGGAGGACACGACGAGAAGGGCATCTCGCATACCACTGCATACACACCTCCACGCCAGATTGCATCTACGCACCCCTGTAACTTTCGGTTCCGCCGTAATCAAGAGCAGACAAGCAGGAGTAGGGTTTTCCCTCCGGGGGCCTGAACCTGGGTAAACCTCGTGTCCCCGTGTTGCTTGTTTGCTAACCGTTCCGCGATCTCCAGCATCCCCATCTTCTCCAAAACCCAAGCTCATAACAATGGGCATTGACGAGATTAAACCTCGTCAATTGGTGCCGTTTGTGGGAACTGGGGGCGCTAATTGTGCGATCGTGATGGTCCCAACCAAAGCGATCTACAACTCCTCAGCGACGGAGAGCCATCTCCTCTTTGGCGCTTTCAACTTCACCGCCCACTCGCCAGCCACTCTGAAGGACTTCGAGCCCGTTGGCGACGGGCTCGAGATCCTGTTCGGGAGTTTCTGCTTCCAGGTGGGGCAAACCGGCACTCTCCGCCTCCCAGAGCGGGTACCCATGCCTCCGCATCCCGTGCTACACACATCACCATCAACAGATGAGTCCTATGACAGCAGTTGCTGCAACTCAGATCTGTGCGATCCGCCATCGGATAAAGGGACCTACGGTTCCGGATCCGAAATTTGTGGCAGCAGCGATCCGACCTATGGACGCTACCAATGCGCCGTGGTCATCCAGAGCGACATGGATCAGCACCAACCCAGCCCGCCACCCAACCCGCAGGGTAGAAACAGCGAAAATAGGAGGGACCAATCCCCCCGCCCAACGGGGACGACACCGATGCCAATCGGGTAATCCACCTCAACAAGGAGGGATGGAACCAAGCATGCGAAGCCGTGGCGGGCAACAAGATCCTGCCTGTGGGCGCCTCACGGGACCTACTGATGGCATACCACCTGCTCCTCATCTAAGAGCACAAAAAGCAGGTGAAGATGCAAGAGGTGCTTGACAAACGCAAGCAAGCAGCCTCGGAGTCCAGCGCACGACGAGTTGCGCTCTCTGCCGTCAGCGGCTCCAGCTCGCACGGCACCCACGGCAACAAGCACCGTTCTCGCGTAGAGAACATGGACCCCGCCGCGCGTCGTGAGGTGACCCGAACCCTCAACACATCCTTCATGGAGATGGATGCCAATGGCAACGTCATCCCGAAGACGCTGCAAGATGCGATCATGGCAGCCACCACATACCTCGCGTCCCATCCACCTCTGGTGGGGGGCCTGAAGAGGGGCATGCACAACTCCGCACTGGCCGGACTTGGACACGTTGGAGCTGCGCTCCACGGAGAAGTCCCTGAGGAGCCGAAGAAGAAGGCTGCGGTTAGATTCAACCGCAGTCCCACACCCTCATCGGACGAGGAAGAACATGACCTACCTCGACGGCACAAGAGATCATGGCATCGCAGCCGCGACTATGACGCTCGAAGCGAGCTCACCCAACGCAAGATCGACAAGGCACGCGCCAAGCGCGTATGCTCGTCCGAATCCGAAGAGGACGATGACAAAGGAGAACTTTGCGGAGCTCGATGCTTCAGCAGATCCGTTCGGCGGACGCGGATGCCGTGGAACTTCAAGCATCCTTCGGACACTCCGAAGTTTGATGGCACACAGGACGCTAAGGCATGGCTCAGCGACCACTTGTCATCCATCAAGCTACACGGCGGAAACAAAAACACCACCCTGCAATGCCTTCAGCTGCAGCTGACAGGCGCAGCCTAGATCTGGCTCGGCAGCCTATCCTCATGATCCATCCGAAGCTGGGAGGAACTGGCGTACAGTTTCATCCAAAACTTCAAGATCACTAGCAAGAGGCCAGCCTCGATCGAAGAGCTGAGGGCCTGTACCCAGCGAACGGGCGAATCCATTCGCTCGTATATATTACGCCGGTCCAACACCAAGAACTCCGCGGTACACATCTCTGAGGAGAGAGCAATCGACGCCTTCAAGGATGGCGTCAAACGCCAAGACTTCAAGGAAGAACTTGGGCGCGTCAAGCCCAAGACACTCGACCACCTCATGGACATCGCCAACAGGTGGGCAGATGGTGAGGACTCCGTCCACCGAGCACACTCGGAGGAGGAAGATGACTACGGCCATCAACGTGAATGTTGTAGCAAGCAAAGGCGCGCGTCTATGACGATCACGACGGACCCAACATGGTCGCGGCTAGCTACACCGACCGCCGCAGCGAAGGCAACTACAGCAGCGACGGATACCGTGGAAACAACTTCTGTGACGGAGGACGCCCAGCGCAGTCATGGCAACGCCGCGGCCACGACGATGGACCCTCGGCATACGACAAGTTGTCGGGCCCATGCACCATCCACTTCTACATCGACAAGCAGGATGGTAAAAAGAAGGCAAGCCACATGCTCAAAGACTGCCGTGAGTTCCAAAAACTCAGCGAGAGCATGTCCCAGGTGAGGCAAAAAGCCCCGAACCCTGGGTATGGGAACGCACCCGCACCAGGTGACATCGCCCATGGAGCTCCTCTACCACCACCCGTGGGACCTTCGAATCACCCAATCGCACCTGCGCAGAACAACGGTGGAAACGGGTACCCCGTGCCGAAAGGGTCACTGATGATCCAAAAAGGGTGCCCAACAAACATGGTGCAAAATAAAATCACCCGTCAGGTCAGTTTGGCTATGACCGCTCCACCCGCCATCCCTGAGTACCTCAGCGGTTCGGAGTCTTGCATCACATTCAGCCATTCGGATCACCCCCACTAGATCCCTCTCCCAGGTCATGCTGCCCTGGTGCTCAAGGCGCAGATCGGAGGGTTCGATATGAGCCGCGTCTTCATGAACGGCGGCAGCGGCATCAATCTGATGTTCGCTAGCACCTTAGCAGCAATGCGGATCCCGCTGTGCAGCCTGGAACAATCCGACACAACGTTCCATGGCATCGTTCTAGGGAAGGGCATATTCCCCCTAGGAAAGATATGGCTCGACGTCATCTTTGGCAAGCCCGATAACTTTCGGTGCGAGCGACTCGAGTTCGAAGTGATGGACTGGCCATCACAATACCACGCCATCCTCGGGCGCGTGGCATTCACACGGTTCCTGGCAGTACCGCACTACGTGTATCTGCTACTCAAGATGCCAGGACCTAGGGGCGTCATCACGGTCCACGGGAGCTTCACCCGATCGGATCACTGCGACAGGGACTTCAATAGAATCTCCCAGTCATTCGGCATCCAGGAGGAGCTCATAAGGCTCCGAGAGGTGACAGACAACGAGGCACCCCCAGTCTCAAGGCAGAACGCACCTGACATGTCCTTCGACTCCACAGTCAACACAAAGAAGGTGCAGGTCCACCCGACGGACGCCTCCAAGACGGCGTTGATCGCCAACGACCTCAGCCCCGCATAGGAAAGCGCGCTCGTCGAATTCCTCCGTGAGCGCTGGGAAATCTTCGCCTGGTGTCCTGCGGACATGCCAGGAGTTCTCAGGGAATTCGCCGAGCACGCACTTAACGTATTTCCAGATGCCAAGCCCGTCAAACAGTCCATCCGACGACTGTCCGAGCCATGGGCTGAAGCCATTGGAGTCGAGGTCAATAGACTACTCGACGCTAACTTCATCAGAGAGATCAAGGAGAGCGAGTGGCTGGCCAACACCGTGATGGTCCCTAAAAAGGACACGGACATCCTACGGATGTGCGTGGACTTCACATCGTTGAACAAGCACTGCCCGAAGGATCACTTCCCTCTTCCTCGGATCAATCAGATCATCGATTCGACTGCAGGATGCGAGAAACTCTCCTTCCTCGATGCCTACTCAGGCTACAATCAGATTCGGCTGAAGGTCAAAGATCAGGAGAAAACAGCGTTCATCACGCCGTTCGGAGTGTTCTGCTACAACACAATGCCCTTCGGGCTGAAAAACGCAGGTGCCACGTACCAGCGGTGCATGCAGGCATGCCTGAAGTACCAGATCGGTCGCAACATACAAGTCTATGTCGACGACATAGTAATCAAAACAAGGGAGGCCAAGACATTGATCGATGATCTCCGCGAGACGTTCGACAACCTTGATCGATACAAGATCAAGCTAAACCCAGAAAAGTGCGCCTTCGGCGTCCCATCTGGCCAACTGCTCGGCTACTTCATCTCCCAGTGAGGGATCGAGGAGAACCCGAAGAAAATCCAAGCCATAATGGCCATGGAGAAGCCGAAGAACCTCAAAGGCATCCAGCAGCTCGCTGGGCGAATCGCGGCATTGAGTAGGTTCATCAGCCGCATGGGCGAAAAGGCCCTGCCTTTCTATCAGCTGCTACGCAAGGCAGACAAATTCGAGTGGACGCCCGAAGGGGACGACGCATTCGAAGATCTGAAGCGGCTACTCTCCACCTCGCCCGTCTTGGTCACGCCAAAGGAGTGTGAGCCTCTACTGCTATACATAGCAGCTACACATCATGTGGTAAGCACCGTGCTCGTGGTCGAGCGACGGGAAGACGGCAAGACCCATGGGGTCCAACGCCCAATCTACTACCTCAGCGAGGTATTGACGCCGACAAAGCAGAAATATCCTCACTACCAGAAACTCGCCTACCGCATGTTCATGACGGCTCGTCGGCTGAGCCACTACTTCCAGGAGCATCAGGTGATGGTCGTCAACGAAGCACCCCTGAACAGCATCCTGAACAACCCGGAGGCCACAGGACGCGTGGCCCTGTGGGGCATCGAGCTGTCACCTCTAGAAATAGTCTATGAGAAGCGTCATGTGATCAAGTCCTAGGTCCTTCTGGACTTCCTCGTCCACTGGATGGAACTGCAGCTACTGGATACCCCGGACATGACATAGTCATGGACGATGCACTTCGACGGCTCCAAGCGCGAGGCAGGAGCAGGAGCCGGGGTCATACTAACGTCCCCGCAGGGCGACAAGATGAAGTACGTCCTCCGGATGAAATTTTGAGCTTCCAATAACAAAGCCGAATACGAGGCCCTCATCCACGACATGAAGATGGCCAAGATCTGCGGCGCAACGCGCCTAGTCATCTACGGCGACTCAAATCTCGTCGTCCAGCAGACGATGAACGAGTGCGACGCGCACGCCGCCAACATGATTGCGTACCACACACTCTACAACTCACTCGAAGGAGACTTTGACGACTGCGAGCTTCGGCATGTTGGAAGAGAAAACAACGAAGAGGCCGACAGACTCGCCAACATCGGCTCCACCTACGTGCGGGTGCCACCAGGTGTGTTCCTCGAACAGATCTGCGTGCCATCCATCAAAAGGAAATTTCCCAAGGGATCACCCGAAGAAGCAGAACACTCGGGGGCTGCGCTACCCGAAGGACAGGAAGGACCAGAAAAACTCGACACAAAGGTCGCAGTGGTCAACCTGATGCAAGTCATGGCAGTCGAAGAAACATGGACACAACCATATCTCTGATACCTGATAGACAGGGAACTGCCTGATGACACGACAGATGCCCGGCGCATATCTCGCCGGTCCAAGGCCTTCACCATCATCAATGGCGAGCTGTACAAGCGTAGCATTTCGGGTGTACTCCAAAGGTGCGTCACCATCGGTGACGGAAAAACTATTCTCCAAGACATCCACGAGGGCATCTGCGGCCATCACGTGGGCAGTCGCGTCCTTGTCGCCAAAGCTCTACGAGCTGGGTTCTACTGGCCAATGGCCATGAACGATGCCAAGGACATCGTCCGAAGATGCAACGGGTGCCAGAGGTTCGTAGATAAACCGCACGCACCAGGATCGGAGCTCAGGCCCATACCCTTGGTCGGGCCCTTCGCCCAATGGGGCCTCGACATGATCGGCAAACTGCCCAAGTCCTCGAAAGGAGGCCACGTCTACCTCCTGGTCGTAGTCGACAAATTCACCAAGTGGATCGAGGCCATGCCCGTTACTAATCAAAAGGGCAAAACGGCCGTGAAATTCTTCAAATAATCATCACCGACAACGGGTCGAACTTCATCTCCAAATAATTCCAGGACTTCTGCGAAGGCCTCGGGATCAACATAACATACGCCTCAGTGGCGCACCCACAAACGAACGGGCAGGTCAAAAAGGCCAACGGCCTCATCGGCGGCGGCATCAAGAAACGCCTGATGAGCCTACTTCAACGACTTACGGGAGCCTAGCCAGAAGAGCTACCCTCCGTCCTTTGGAGCCTGCGCACAACGCCAAATAGCTCAACCGGCTACACGCCTTTCTTCATGGTGCACGGAGCCGAAGCCGTGTTGCTTGCAGAAGTACGCCATAAGGTCCCACGGGTCGTCGCCTACAACGAAGCCAAATCGACGGCCACACTCGAGGACACCGTCGACACACTCGACGAGGCACGCGACATAGCCGTGGCGCGATCGGCGGTCTATCAACAGAGCCTCCATAACTATCACAACTGTTGGCTGCGCCCAAGGTCCTTCGTCGAAGGAGACCTAGTCTTACGACTCAATCAAGAGGGACCAAAGAAGCTCGAGTCACCCTGGGAAGGAACCTACGTCATCACCGAAGTCATCCCAGGTGGCGCCTATCGCCTCAAGCACGTGGAGTCTGGAGTCGCATACTCCAACCCATGAAACGTCGCACAACTGCGACGCTTCTACCCCTAGCTACCCCTCCTCCTTTTATTTTCAATAAGGCTATTCATCCAAGGCTACTCAGCCGAACAATGTACCTCCTCATTACAATATGAATAAAGCTAAGTGTCTCGCCCCAAAAATTTATCTCTTATTTGCATTTTCTTCATGTTACAACACACTCGGGGGATCCCCTCACCTCACGACTTCGTCGGCTGAGGATAACGCGTATACACCTGAGTAGCTGATCACGTCAGGCTAACGAAAAGGGCATGCATATAAACAAAGCACCCCGTGCTAAAAATAATCAACCTTTACAGCAAGGGGCATAACACGCCAGTCGAATACATACAAGTTTTACATCTATCTTTTTTACAGGTCCTACCTATTCTGAAGAATCACCTGCGCACGATGCTCAAAGAGATCTACAACTTGTTCGGCATACTGCCTTACAGCCGCATAGTGCGGACGCATGTCCCACATACCACCATCTGGCCGAAGAGGCGGCCTAGCCGCAACAGCAGCAAGATCTACATCAGGGCGATGCAGCCGCACGAGGGAAAGCGCAGCCTTCACCTCCACAACCAACTGATGTCGCACCAGCTCCCTGACATGATGCACATCTCGAAACTTCGCTAGCAAGCCCCAGAGAGTCGATGGTGCCTCATCCAGGGGAAACATTACGTGCAGAATTAACGCCAAGGAAGTCTTCACTTGCCGCAGCACCCGCGAAACCTGGTGAACACGATCCTGCACAGTCGCAAGGACCATGGCACGATCGCGGTCCATCCAGAAAAAGCCACGGGCTTCCATATCTTTCTACGTCAAGCAATTGATCCGAACAGCAATGCGCTCCTTTTCCTTCCTAGGAACAAGGTTAGCACCTGCAGCACCTACAAAGTAAGATGACAAGACAACAGGCGCATCCGAAAATAAGCAGCAGCTCGAAGAAACTTACACTAAAGCTGTTCGGCCAAACGCTGCAACTCCCCCATCAGATACTCCTCTCTGGCGGCGCCTCGTTCCGCCTTCAACTTCCAAACATCCGCGTGGCCTCGAATGCCAAGCAACTACTTCTCAAGACTACGGACGCGATCACGAAGAAATACAAGTTGCGACGCATCATCCAAGGATGGCCGCAGCTGCGGCGCAGGCAAAGTATCGACGGGATCATCACCCGAATGTCCCTAGAGGAAAAGAAGTAAGGATATGAACAAATACACCAACGGGCAACAGCTCGAAGATTCATTATATACAACAAAATCCACTGCGTGGCACAAGCAGTGTTTGTAAATATATTACAACAAAAGCAGACGAAAGCTATCCTAGAACTACAAGGCCTAAGCAGCTGCATCCTGAGTGGCCTTGGAGCAGGATTGCCTACTCTTGGCCTCCCCATGCTGCCTCACCGCGTACTCCGCCAGCAGGTCAATCAGCTTCGGCCCATAGCATTTACAGCGGGCAGCATAGAGGGAAAAAGCTACCTCGGATCCATCGGGAGCCGTCGGTATATGGGAGGTGACCTGATGAAGATCTAGCTCCGCTCCAGACGCCATGGCCATCGTCCGACCCATGGACGCGCTGATGCCTTTCTTCTTGCATTTGTACGCCGCAGGCGCCACGGTTGACAGCGCATCCGCCGACAGGTCGACATCCTCGAGGGCGACGCCCTTGGGGAAGAGCTCCTTATAAAAGCGCCCGAGAACCTCCTTGGCGTTGGCAAGAGAGCCAACCACAGTGCTGCAGCGGTCTTCGACCGCCGCAGTAGCATCATCCAAAGCACTTCCGTGCTCCAGAATACTGCGGTCAAACTCAATGCCCGCGGCATATAGATAAACGAAAAAGGCAAAGTGAGAATCAAACAAAACCAAAGAGACAAGGAAGCCGAAAAAGAACAAGTAACAGACGAAACTACTCACCCGAAATAGCCTTGGCAGCAGCCATCAGCTTGTCGGCTACCTCCTTCTCGCGCGAGGCCGCAGCGGTGGCAAGATGCTCCTCGCGGTCCATGGCCTCTTGCTGCAGGCGCTCCTTGGCCGCAGCTGTGTCGGCTAGCTCCTGCTCGAGGCGCTCCTTAGCGCCAACGGCGTCCTTAGCTTTTTTCTCTGCTCGCCCGAGGCTCTTTTTGAGAGCATGAAGCTCACAGAGGGCCGTATTATTCTCATCAGCAAAAAGCAACAAATGTGTGAGTTTTATAAGCTAGCAAGCAGACGAATAAGTATAAGACCTAGTTCAGATGTACCTTGAAGCCGTTGGATGCTGGCCTCCAATGCCAGATGCTGCTTCACCAGCTGGTTGACGCCTTGCACAAAAGGCTGCGAGAGGACGCAACTTATCAGGAAAAAGGCTCGGGGGATGCACCCAAGAAACGAGCAAAACAAAATCAAGCACACAAAAAGTGCTCGGGGGCTCCCCCCGAGACACACACAAAACAGAAGCAATGATCAGCAGATCACACGAAAAGCGCTCGGGGGTTCCCCCACGGCAAGAATAAAAATACTTACGTGATCAGATGGAGACTCCGAAGGTCCGACTGTAGTCTTCTGGGAGACGATCACCCGAGCCTCCTGCGGAGAGGGGTTCGGAGCAATGCCCCCAAAGGCGGCCACCGTCTGAGAAGGAGGAGGCGCAATCTTCGACTCCCCCACCATCTCCTGAGTGTCATCACTAAACGAGCCATCATAGGAGTGGCTACAAACGAAAACATCAGTCAAATACAAGCAAGCAACAACGAAAGATAGCAAAAGGCAATCGAAGGTACTTACGAGTCCATATCGCTCAAATTGAAGACATGCAAGGTCTTCTTGTCCTTCTTCTCTTCCTTCTTCTGCTTCGCCGACGGCTACGGCGCTACTGCCCGCACAGGCACGACCGGAATAGGAGAGGAAGAGCCACCATCACCTCCACTGTGACACACAAGGCATGGTGGGTTCCTAGGCATCGGCGGAGTCGAAGCATCTGACGACTCGCTCGAGCTCCATGCCCGCTTTTGAGTCTGCTCCTCGCTCGACTCAAAAGTCTCTTTAGCCGGTGACCGCGCCGAAGGAAGCTCAGACATGGAGTCCACTACCTCATTGTCCGACGCATCCGGAAAACGTTCGGGTAGTGGAGGCACCATGCCAGGTACCTTGAATTCCTGCACAAAAGAAAGCAAACTTTCAGAACAAGCAAGTACAAGAAAAACACACTCGAAAATAGCACTACGCGCACGTCCCAGATCTAGACCTGCGGAACCGGACGAGAGGCGGTGAATGGAGGGGTCAGCGACTTCCCCAGAAGGTCCTCTTCATCTTTGGACTTCAGCAGCGGCTGAAGGATTCTGTCGAGATCCCCCTGGAGAGATCCTCAGTCGAAACCCTAGTCAGATCATGGCGGCCAGAATAAAGGAACATCGGGTGCGCCCTAGCCTGGAGCGGCTGCACCCGACGTTTGAGGAAGGTGCAGATAATATCCACACCGTTCACCTCCTTATTCGGAATCACCTGGAGGTCCTCCACCCGACGATAGAGCTCCTTTATCTCTGCCACCTCGTCATCCAAGATATGGTTCTTCCAGGACCTCTTTGGCTGGATTATCTGGGTGGAGTCGAAGGGAGCAAGGCCAAAATTTTGCCTGTCCACTGTGGAGTCGCGGATGTAAAACCAACGCCTCCGCCAGTATTGGACAGACTCAGACATAGAAAAAGGAAAGAAGAGAAAATTGGATTTAAGGGAAATGATGCAGCCGCCGATGGGATAAACGCCATTGGAGCCAGATTGCCCCTTCACGAAGTAGAGCTTCCGGAAAAGGCCAAAGTGCGGCTCGATATCGAGCCAGCACTCGCAGAAGGTGATGAAACAGGCGATGTGGAGAAGGGAATTTGGTGAAAGATGATGGAGTTGGATGCCATAGAAGAAAAGCAATCCACGAAGAAAATCGTGGACTGGGAGAGAGAGGCCCCGAAGGACAAAAGCAACAAACATGACCCGAAACCCAGCGGGTGGATGGGGAATTACCTCGTCGCCGGGAATCTTGACGGCCTCCTTGTCCTGCGGGATCAGACCCCGCTCACGAATCTTGCGCATGTCGCCCTCACGCGTCTCTGACCACCGCCAACCATCATCGGTGACGCGAGTGGCGGCGGTACCCTTCTTGCCACCGGCAGCAGCGCTGGTGCCCACTGCGGCGGAGGCCTTCTTCGGTTTCCCCATTGCAGTACGACAACGGCAGTGGCGTGAGCATAGAAAAGAAGACGGGAAGGATCGAAGAACTTCCAGCGCGCGGCGAGAAAAGATCAAGAAAGTGGAAGCAGTGAAACAAGAATGGCTGCGGTGAAAACAAACAAAAATTTCCTCACAGATTATAAGGACAAAGACGATAAACAAGGACCGTTCATCGGGAAGCCCTAGAGCCGGCATCAAAATCCAACCATCCACGTGTCAGCACAGCAGCGGACCGTCGCTCGCACGCCGTCCACTACACACGGAAATCGAGGCGACGCCGTAATTATCTCCACGTCGCGCGTGACCAGTCAATTCAAAGTTAGAAGGTGGGACCCACGTTCGCCTAGTCGCGTCACCTCTGGCACCACAGACACTTGAGGTCACCGATCATCAGCACCGACGTCATCAAAGCTATACTAGCAATGGTTACAAATCTTCGACTACACAGCTAAAGTACTCACTCGAATCTACGATTCGAGTAACTACTCGGGGGCTACTCCTATTAGGAGCGCTGGCCGTGCACCCGAGGTACGACTAAGGTACTACACCGCTGAACTATTCTTCGAGTCCTACATCGAGCTACGACTCCACTACGGACTCGGGGGCTACTCCCATAGGGAGGATAGATTCAAGCATCCAAAAAATTTATGTCCTACGGACCTAAAGTCAACAACGACTGAATTTAAGTCTCTACTCGAGTCTACGACTCGAACAGACACTCGGGGACTACTCCCATAGGGAGCGCTGGTCGGCGCACCCTATGAATTCTTCGACTGCGATCCTTCGGATCAGCATGCAAAAACTTTTTGGCAACTCTGCCCCAGCCAACGCTAAGTGAGTAAACATCCTCCTTGGCCACCCAAAACACCTCCGCGGTGATAAAATTTTGGATGCTGCGTCTGCGACGCAAAGATAAGACCTACAGATACCATCTGATGGCCTAACAACGCACACGACTGCGCTCTACTAGTAATAATCCATGCCAGCAGGCGCGATGAAAATCCCGACGGATGCGTTGGGTACATCATTCGAAAATTACTGGAATTCTACTCCTGTAAGTCCTCAACAGCATGAGTTGAATTACGCCAGTATTTGTTCCGGGTTCGAGTCGAGGGACTCGACTCTGGAGAAGATCGTGTTGTTTTGTCCTAAGACAGTTAACTGGCCCTGATCCGTCGGGAGAGTAAGACACAGGCATCAACAATCCCTACACACTAAGATCATTCTCTAGTTAACAGAAAACAGCTGCACCCAAAAGATTGAAGAGTCCTCAACCGAATCTACGATTCGACTGAACACTCGGGGGCTACTGACATGGTTATACCCCACGGGTACACGACCTTAGCATACCTGGTCCAGCCCAAGGAAGGCCCACGAGAATATACACGGCCCATGAAGACTTCCGGGTGGCCTAAGCCCATGATGTCTTCGGATCCTTGGAGAGCAAGACTAGATTAGATAGAATATTCAAAGGGGCAAACCCTAAACCTGTAACTGACTCGATCTGTACCCGGGACCTGCATACCTCTATATAAAGGCTAGGAGGGCACGACGAGAAGAGCATCTCGCATATCACCGCATACACACCTCCACGCCAGATTGCATCTGCGCACCCCTGTAACTTTCGGTTCCGCCGTAATCAAGAGCAGACAAGCAGGAGTAGGGTTTTCCCTCCGGGGGCCTGAACCTGGGTAAACCTCGTGTCCCCGTGTTGCTTGTTTGCTAACCGTTCCGCGATCTCCAGCATCCCCATCTTCTCCAAAACCCAAGCTCATAACAATGGGCATTGACGAGATTAAACCTCGTCATTTACCATCTCGGTATTTTAGCTCGTTGGCTCTGCTGCCCATGATCGAGGAGGTACAAACCTGCCGTGAGGATTTATTCAACCATTCAAACCATAAAATTCACAGCAACAACGCCATGAATGACAGCGAGGTGGACATGTATGCTGAAGCGGGGCGGAACACTTCCAGATAGCGTAGCCGAGCACGACTTGGTCGTCGTCCTGATGGTACCCTGGGTGGATTCCAACAGCAGTCCTGCCCGCTGTTTGTCCTTGAGAGCCCCGGGCAGATCGGCCGTCCGGGCCTTGGGGAATGAGGAGCTGCACTAAGGGAGCTGGAGCGCGAGACATGCGAATTCGGGCGAAGGCGATCCCTCGCAGGGCATAAGGATGGTGGAGCTGAGCAGAGCAGATGGCCATCTTGGTCGTCTGGGAGGCGGTCGGGCGCTTTCCAAGTCGTGGAGCACACACATGATAGACCAGTCGGTGATCGGGGAGCCACCGTCGAGGTGAGCAGCTGTGCCGAGGATCCGGACTGGCCACGATGCACGAGGAGGACCCGATCTTTCCCAGCGGCTGTGCACCTTGCACACGGCCGCAATGCCAGAGTAGGACCTGATCCATGAGCCGCGGCATAGGCGACTGGCCAGGGGGAGCTAGTAGCGAGGGAGAACTCCAGCGGGGTCGGGGACCGCCGTCCAGGCGGCAGGAAGTAGGGCGGACGTAACGTCGGAGAGGATCCGACCCACAACACGGCCGTTGGGCAGGGGAGATGGCAGGGAGAGCTCCAACACAGAAGTGGCATAGGCAGGAGGCGGCGGCATGTGAGGCGGCGGGGCCAGGGGAGGAACATCTAGGAAGAAGATAAGGCGCACCTCAACCTTCCAGAAACGTCGCAACCGCCTAGAGAGAGACCGCACAAACGATAGAGAAAAATAAACCAAATCAAGAAAAAAAATCTGTTACTGTAGATGCGCGAGATCTACAGTAAAATCGCTGATTTGGCTGCCCTAAACGAGCGCTGAGATGCATCACTTTCATTATGTAGTAATGTGGCTATGTTTGTAATACCATTTGGCTATGTTTGTAATATACTCTTCAAAATTATTTTATGTCCTTCTAATATTTACGTGCATGATATGTAGGTCGATTTTTTTAAAAGAATCATGACAATGTATAGTTATTCAACCAGTTGTAATAAACGAGGCAATAGTCGATGGTATCATGGTGCTGCTCAGGTAAGGAAAACAGTCTGCGTGCCGACTAGGACAAGGTGTACGACCCGGATACACCTGGCCCTGCGACCGGCAACAGCCCGTCACCCCCCTCCGGCTATAAATCTCTTCCTCCCTGCAACAACCGCCTGCTTCCCGTCTCCGCACACCCGCAAGCCAACCCACCCCCGCCCTTCCTCGCGACCAAACCCTAGACACACACGCCTCCGATCCCCTCTCCCCGATCTCTATAAAACACCGTCGATTTCAAATTCGTAGCCCCCGATCCCCCGGCAGCTCGTCCCTTCGCGCCTCAATCGGAGCCCTCCGATCGGGCTCCCGCGCGGGGTACCGTCGCTGTCGGGGTCGGGATCTGAGGCGGAGGCGAGGGGATCTTGGGGGGTGGATGGCGGAGGCGGAGGCGTCGGCGGCGTCGGAGGGGAGCCAGCCAGTGGACCTGTCCGTGCACCCCTCCGGCATCGTCCCCACGCTCCAGTAAGTCCTGGATGCCCCCTTCCCCCACCAAAAATCCCGTCTCTGAGGTTTCCCGGTGGGGTGTTTTCTTGGCGGCGCTTCTTGGCCCGTTTCTGGACGCGCGGTTGAGCTGTTCGATGAATTGGGCGTGGACTATGAGCTCAGTTTGATTGGTTTCCCGGTTTGGGTTTCACTAGCGAGGAAGAAGGATGCGTATGTATATGAGTTTTAGGGATTCGGTCAAGTACAGCCCATACAATTAATTAACAAGTTAACGATGCACTGTTTGATGAATTGCATTGATGAAAATTTATTAATAAACTAGTAAAACGCATCAACAATCTGGCGCATCAAAGTATTCTTTTTTAAGTATTCAAAGAATACTTTGGTTTCTGAAAAAACCGTGTTCTTTTTGAAGGTTTGACCCTGATTTTTCTAAATGTATTGATATACTCTGGTTTAGAAAAAAAATGATGTTCTGAACAGAGCCTAAATGGTTGAGCTGTTGTTGAGTTGGGATTGATCTTCCTGGTGGATGAGGGTTGGATTGTACTGTACAGATGTTTGGTTAGGACACAAATTGGGATATCATTGGAGATAGACCAGATACAATCAGACAGCATAACTAGTATCGCAAATTGTACAGTTGTTGTTCATGATGCTTTGATGAATCACGCTGACTAAAATAACATCAAGAACCAACTAATAGTGAGGCTGGGTTCAGATAAAAGTAATACGCCAATTTGTTTCGGGGTCACTGGGTTCGGAATTCATGCCACAGCGTGTTAAATCCTCTGGAATGTGTGGAACCTGGAATGATAAGTGTTGAGTGTGGTCAGATGTCCAGTAAGATCTGCTACCAACAGTTTGGATTTTTTTTTGCTAGATATGCATAGTTGAATTGAAAAAACATGCTTTAATTTGGATGTTCATTATCAGCTCTTAAGACGAGATTCTGATTTGAATTTACGCTTACTTGCTCTGCATTCAGACTAGTATGCTAAGTTATCAGCCATGCACGGACTTAAAAATTTGCCAGTACAATTTTTGTACTTTGACGTGGTATTGTTTGCCTGGGTAATAGAGTTATGTGAAGTATTTTTTGGTACTGATGTCATCTGTATACTGCTTTCTGGTGTTTAATCCGATGACAGGAATATTGTGTCCACGGTCAACTTGGACTGCAAATTGGACCTGAAAGCAATAGCTCTCCAGGCGCGCAATGCAGAATATAACCCCAAGGTGAAATCATTATCCTAATGCATTCTTCATGATCTTTGTTCATCTCCCATTGGTCTTTTCATGATATATTTAAACTATGTTTATATTGAGCCTCGTCTGATGTTAAATATCCAAAAACATCAAGTGTTACCATTTTGCTACCATCCACAAATCTACTGTGATGAGCATTTCTTTGTGTCTCCTTTGTGGATGGTAAATGACCTGGTATAAGGGTTAGTGGCTCTGTGCATGTGTTCATTTGTGGAGCCTAAAAACCAAAGACCCTTCTGACTTTGTGCTTGTGCACCGAGAAATTAGAAAAAAATTTCTTACCGAATTGACTAAAAGCTTAGTTATTCATCCAATCTTGAGTTACTTCAAAGGTTTGCCAAGAGACTGTCTACCTGATAAGCTTTTTGCATGAATTGATGATGCATGGCTGCTCTGCTATGTTCTCTGTTTCACTAAATAAAGGTCACACTGTTTAGAACTTGCACTTAGCTAATATGTAGTACTCCCTCAGATCCGTGTTAGTTGTCTCTGATTTAGTACAACTAAATCAGCGAGAACTAATATGGATCGGAGTGAGTAGTATTTTCAGGTTATTATGATCTCTTCTACCATGTCAAATTTATGTGGTGAAAATAAAGCATTTGACCATTAGCTCATACATGAACTTGTGTGTTCCGCCGTTGATTAAATTATTTGCCTGTCTCATGCTATTCTTATGCATACAGCTTTGTTCAGCAGCATATATTTTAAGTTTCCCTTTACTAACTGTCTTCTTTAAACAGCGTTTTGCTGCTGTTATCATGCGTATAAGAGAACCAAAAACTACTGCACTGATATTTGCATCAGGAAAAATGGTAAGTTAAATTCTTGTTCATCTGATGCAGTATATGTTCTTTGGTAGGTTGATTACTAAATGTCTTTGGAGCTGGTGCTGTATGTGCATGAGTAAATATTTATGTTGTGGTTATCTGAATTCTGAAATTTAACACCAATTCCACATGGACACCAAACGATTATTTTGAGCCACATCTTATTCTCAGTAATAATCTCAGAATTTTATCTCCTTTATTAGTAAAGGCCCTCCAAATATCACCTCCAGCCATTGGAAATGAAACAAAGTTTTGTTTAGGATGGTTGAGCTTGTATTGATACTTGAATTTAATTTAAATTTCGTTGGTATCCGTGTATCCCATTTACTTTGATGAAACCCGCAAGAATATTCTGATTCAGGGCCTTTGTTAGCACTTTGGCAAAAGGAGTTGAAGTTTTACTGTCTTAGTGGTCATCCTCGTAGTTACACACTGATGCAAAGTATTTCTGTTTCTGCATTGTCAGGTTTGCACTGGAGCAAAAAGTGAACAGCAGTCTAAACTCGCAGCTAGAAAGGTATTGCCTAGCTTTCTTTCCTCTCATACAATATCGAAGGTATTTGCTTAGAGGTTTCTGAAATTGTAAACGTTTTGCTGTTTTCAGTATGCTCGTATAATCCAGAAGCTTAACTTTCCGGCGAAATTCAAGGTACCTGTCCAATATGTGTGTAAATTGTGCATGTTTGTACCATAATAAATTGATGTTTACTGAATGTTTGTTAATCCTGTAATACAAGGACTTCAAGATCCAGAATATTGTTGCATCCTGTGATGTGAAATTCCCTATAAGGCTTGAAGGCCTGGCATATTCTCACGGCGCTTTCTCCAGTGTAAGTTACTAAGTTGAGTTGTATGGTTCTTGTTCACACTATTTGGCCAAGTACCGTATTCTTTCATCCTCAGAACTTATCTTTTTTCCTTGTTTTGGAACTGATATTTGATACGGTTGCTCGACAGTACGAGCCAGAGCTATTTCCTGGTCTGATCTATCGGATGAGGCAGCCGAAGATTGTCCTGCTAATTTTTGTCTCGGGCAAGATTGTTCTGACTGGAGCGAAGGTTGGTAGTCATTTCCTGTGGGTTTCTCTATTACTCAAATGATTGTGTTATATCTAACCTATCCTCTTTCTAGGTGAGAGAACAGACATATACCGCCTTCGAGAACATATATCCCGTCCTCACAGATTTCAGAAAAGTTCAGCAGTGATGGTATAATTTCTACGATTGTCTGTTATGTTCAGAATAGAATAGAAAATATCTTCTTCCATCTCAAGTTGGATCATTAAAGGTGGCTTTGTCCTTTTTGCATGTGTAGCTTCTCTTCTATTTTTGTTTGCGGTGTTTTGTGGACCGCGATGAGAGGTTACTTTCAGAAAATAATTGTACATATGCTGTTTCCTCTGTGCAGATGACTTTGGAAGTAAGCAGAATTGGAGATGTTGTTGCTTGTGGCCTGCTCCAACTTCCAAGTGTACATATAACCTGCCATCCGCTGGAGCCTATGCTGTCCATCAAGATTTAGAGAACCTGTTGTCCCAATCTGACTCTTTGAGTCTTTTTTGTGATGGATCATGCTTGGACATCATCGGTCTCTATCTAGTATCACTCGTGGACAGTTGTTATCACTTGCAATGATCTGTGGAGGTCTAACAAGACCAGAGCAAATTTTGGTCTTTGATTCTAGTGTCTTTTCTGAATGCTCTTGGTGGTGAAAAGGCAACCCGGTGTGTGTGTACACTCTTACACACACCCTGTTGAAATGACTTTTTGGAAGGTTAGCCAAACTAATGGATCAAATAGAAAAAGGGAAATTTGTGTCTACCTTTTTTCTTTCATTGCAACCATTTCTTAAAACCTTTATACCTCAATGACTGCTTTACAGTTATGTTGTAAGTCGGTGTTGTACTGAAAAATTATGCAGAGTGCCATAAGCATTATGATGTAGCATTTCTTTTCAACCAGAATCACAGGTGAAAACAATGGTAAAGTTATTAAAACCAAGTAGAGCAACCAAGAAAGAAAAGATCCACATGCTCACCAAAAACATCATCATCAGCTTCACATCTTTTTCTCCACAGATGAAAAAAGAATTATTTACAGCATCAGCTTCTTCACACTAAAAAAAGTTCTACAGCATCAGCGTCCCTTCCTTTTCTTCAAGTTGTGTGTATCGTTGTCCTTTGGGAGAAAGGGAGGGTAGTTCACACAAGTTTGGACTCTCTGCCAGGCTTCTGCTTGCGTGTCATGAAAGGGAGGGAAATCAGTCCGAAACATTGAAAGGGTTCACGTACGACCGACACAAAAATAAATGAAATGCAAACTGGGCCAGGAACAAGAAAACGAAACAAGATATGCTGCAGATTTCTCCATTAATTGCAAATTCATGAGAGGATATGTATTTGCTTGGACGTTTTTAAATCCAAATTGCTCTTCGGTACATTAGGAATTACATTTCTACCCGCTTTATAAGAAACTTTTATCTACTAAAGAGAATTACATTATTCCCACTAAAAATAATTATAAAAAAAATGCACAATGTCAAGTTTATCCAAAAATATGATAACGGAATTTCATGTGTTAGGAACGCCATCGTTGATAAGGGAAAATGTTTCTATCATGTTAATTATATCTAAAAACTATTGGATATATTTCACAGTAGCTAGCAAATTCTATTGCTTAACACCCCTTGAATTTTTTAGCCTAAGATAAACCTCACGATATCATTTGCTTTTATTAAAGGAGGTCATATTACCAGCACACAGTTGGCATGTTGAAGCAACATACCACAAAAAACCCTAAATCATACACCTCACATGATTGTTTTATCTTGAAATGGACCAAATTAAGCCAGTAAACCCTAAAACCTCAAACCCGATGATTAATGAAAAATCGGAGAAAACATTAGTTTTATGCCTTTTTGTTCCAAGGTAAAAATCTGACATTCTTTGCACAATCGTAACCACCTAACGTGTTCTTTCACACAACCGCTTTTTCTTTCCTTCTCGATTTGATATTTTTTTTGTTTTCCATTTGTCTGATCTTGCTCAACTCTTGCAAGCATTGTGTTTTTTATCAAAGATGTTACTCGAAGTCTCTCAAATTTTATCTAATAACCACTAAAATTATAAGTAACAATTTTTTTTGGTTGATATTGTTCCCAAATATAGTAAATAAGAAAACAATTACACCTGAATCATCCAGAGGTAGGAACAATATCAACAAAAAATAGAAATTAAGTCATGATCCCAAATAACCAAAAAGGCCCCTATAGAACATAGAAATAACAAACAAGCCCTTGGTAGCAAATATTTGGAGTAGAATCTACCACAGCGCGAATCACCACCACTGTTAGGCTTGAATGGAAGATGAAGGGCAACCATTAAGTATTTTATGTAGACCCAAAGAGGAAATCTCGGTGAAGTCATCGCCATATCCACATGTTGCGTATGATGAAATGTGTGGCAATACGACATATCAGTGGAACAACGACCCGATCCACGTTGATAGTTTTGGTGCATGTTACCGAAAAACCCAGGGAACCTGGCCCGTAGGAAGACATCTCTATAGGAAGGAGGAACTCGTCAATGACGAAGATGACACACCACCAGGTCAGAGGAATGTCCCGACACTGAACAACTCACATTGTACCCTTGACGCCGCCAAGCAAGCCATTGATAGGGGGAGAGAGGCCTTTTTTATGCGCCCCCACCCCCATCAAGACGGTGGTGCCACAATAACCTAGAACTTAATTCCTGACTACACATCAAAATCCCAGAAACCAGGGTTCCCCTACCTCCCGCTACTGGAGCAGCAGGAGAAGGGGAGGGAAACTTACGGTCATGCTAGCATGAACCAAATCACTTGCGGCGTGGCCACGTTACATCTAGGGTTTTTTTTTGGAGAGAAGGAAATGCCTTGTGGTGTGAGCCGACTATGCTGATAAGGAAAAATGTTTTATCTTATCCAAAAACTATCGGATATATAACTATAGCCAACAATATAATTATCTTATCAAAAAAGATAAACTCTCCACAACCAAAACACAATTGGCATGTGGAGGCCTCACACCACAAAAAGAAAACCTAAGCCCTAGAACCTCCCATGGTTTTTTGAACCGTGTGTTTGTAACCGACAAAATTAAGCCATCCAAACCCTAAACCTCGTGACCAAGCAAAGGAGAAACAAGTTTTGGGCCTTTTTCCCTCCAAGGCGGCCTTTTTTTCCTGCCGCATACAATCGTAACCCCAACGCGCTCTCGCCACGGCTGTGCTCTCCTTCCTCTTCCCCATAAAAACCTCCGCTCGGGGCCAAAAAAGCTCGCGGAATCCCTACCCTCTCTCCCTCTCTATCTCTTTCTCTCTCTACCGTCGCTCCCTCACTTCCTCCCCCTCCCCCCTGGGCGTTTCTTTCCTGGAGGCGGCTGGCCTGTGGCGGCATGGACGTGCACCGGCCACCGAATGCGCCGGCGGGGGTGGCCGCCGCCGGCCTCGGCGACCTGTTTCCCCACGAGCCCGCCGTGGTCAGTTTCTTTTTCCTGCCCCGTTCCCCTCCCGCTTTCTTGTTCTAGGTTTTGCTCTGCCGATAAACAGGGGTTTTTGGCTGCGGTTGCTTCGGTGGGAGGGAAGAACCGGTGGAGAGGGGTTCCTCTTCTTTTGGGGGTTTTGAATGCTTTCTTGGGGGTTCGCTTCTGCAGAGACTATTGGGGGTTTATGCGCCGCCGGTCCTAGAATTACGGGGTTTAGGAAGCGGTTTCTGGTTGTAATTCCATGAGGGATGATTCTGCGCCCGCTCTAGGTTTCGGTGGTTTCTTGTTTATTCTTCTTTCCCCCCTTCAGGATGAAGTTTCGAACACGGAGAAAATGGTGAATTTGTTCTTTTTCCTGTTTTGTTCTTCTGTGGTGGAGTAATTGTTCTTTCCCCCCTTCTGTTCAATGTTTGCACAATCTATTGCAAGATTATAAATTGCTCGGGCGAAGGGATTTTTCCAATTTGTTGAGCAATTCAACGGTAACTGTCGACTGTCGAGGGGATTTTTTCTCCCCACAACAGCAGTTATGTTTTTCTTTTCTCATGGTCCCTAGGGTTTATGTTCTTGCAATTATCCATTGGGAAAAAAGTAGTATGTGTGCCCGTCGGCTGTTTCCTTTGTTGTGACATCACTTAAAAGAAAAAACAATGCGTGTCCGTATGACCTTCCGTGTCGATTTGCAAATGTTCCTTTGCCTGCTGTCATTGTCATTGCATAAGCGCACCCACTGTTAATGTAGATTGTGACAGAGATATTGTAGTTTTGTGTCAATTTGTGTGGAAATTTTAGGGCTGGAAACATTGGCAATGGCACTCAGCGTCTCTTCTTTTTTTAAATAAAAGGTTCTTCGGTTTTGATTTGTAACTCCGAGGTGAAGAATTCAAGGAAACATCTTTCCATTCATCGGTTTTGTTCCTTATATTCAGGGCTGACTGAATGAAAGTTTGCCATGGTCTATGCCCACTCAACTGTTTAATTGCATTCTGATTCTGATGAGAGAAACTGACTGCCATGGTGGTTTCTTTTTCAGCGGTGTTTAATTGCATTGTAAAAGCATGACCTTTATTAACAAAAGTACTTGTTCTAGCAAATTAACTGGCCATTGAAATCTACATTCTGTCGATGAACCTGTAAGTTTACCACTTGCAATACCCTGAAGCAATCTCGTCTGGATGATGTTTGTTCTTATGTACATAGTTTAAAAGAAAAACACATTGGCTATAGGAGTTTGTTCTTTGATAGTTTTCTTCAGAAATCTGTTAGGCAAACTGATTGCTCCATGCTTCTGCTTCACTTTTTTTGGGAACCATGTTGTTAGGGTCAATCAGTAATCGAGTAAGGCTTGCCTGTAGTTTCACCCATTTGTTTTATCTCCGCATGCTTGTTCGTTGCAGAAATGTAGAAACCTTTATTTATGAAAAGAAGATTTCCTTACAGTTGCTTAATTCCATTTTGAACTGTATTCCTTTATTTATGTTTGCCAATGTTATCTAACAGTGCCATGCTACTCTTTGATTTGCAGGAAAGTGAAGACAGCAGCTCAGAGTGGCTCTCCATCTATTTAGAGGACTGCTTGTCTAACCCTGTCTCCGCAGAACAAGAAGATGTAAAACCGAAATTGCCACATTCTTCATCTTCCAATCCCAGAAGAAAGAAAAGAAGCCTGGCCTCTGTTATAAGAGAGAGTGATGAAGAACACTGTTTCACTGTGTTTGTTGAGCCACCACTATTACTTGATCAGAAGGATTGGCTAGCAGAGAGTGAGCTCATCCTCCCCAAGAAAGAGAAAGACCAAGAACTTGTCCAGCAACAGGAGCAGGAACACGCAGAAGAGAATAAGCTCTATATGACTGCAGTAACACAGTTCCAGCAAGAGCAGGTGGTGAGGAGGTGTAGCATTTGTTTGTTCAACCAGGCACCACAGTGGCAGGGTTCAATGGCATTGTGCAATGCATGCAGCCTGAGGCTCAAGGCAGGGAACGGGTTCATTTCCATGGAGCACTGCGGCCAACAAGTCTACGGAGAACAAGATCAAGGAAGGGGGCAGGATAAGAGGAGGATCAAGAAGACCACACATTTTGGAGATGATGAGGAGGTTCCTCAGGAGAAGAGGAGGATCAAGAAGACTGCACCTATGGACGAGGAGCTTCAGCAGGCGAAGAGGAAGATCAAGAAGGCGACATATGTGAACGAGGAGCTCCCACATGAGGAGCCAGTGAAGAGGTGCACCCACTGTATGTCCTTCAAGACACCGCAGTGGAGGACTGGTCCTTTGGGGCCTAAGAGCCTATGCAACGCTTGTGGTGTGAGGTACAAGTCTGGCAGGCTGCTGCCGGAGTACAGGCCCGCCAACAGCCCGACCTATGTGAGCTTCATGCACTCCAATTCTCACAAGAAGGTGATGCAGATGAGGAAGAGCGTTGATGAGATGTGAGCTGCTGGTGAACATTCTCCTGAATCTGTTGGGTCTTAGAGGCTATTTTCCTGGTAGTTGTGTAGATGAAGCGGATCGAAAAATCCGGTTAGGTCTCAGGTCCAGACTCTTTGTTAGCTTAGCTCTAGCAGTGTTTTCCGCTTCAGAGATCATTTTCTCTAGTCTTGGATTTGTTGCTGATGGAGAATGGTTGGTTGCTACAATATTAATATGCTGCCATATTATATTGCGACATTATGCTGTGTTTCCTTGACCCCTCGGAGATTGTTTGCAAAGCTGAAGCCGAGCAGCCTCTTGAATTGCTATTCTGAATTGATGTGTGCACTAGTGGCAGAATGTGGTTCATCCACCGTGTCTGTCATTAACTTTTTCTAGGCTGAAACAGAGTTTTGTGTAGTGACTAAACTTGCAAGAGATATATGATATGATCACTCAAAGCAGTTGACATGCAGATGAAAAATTGGATAAAGATTTTGGTGTTGCTTACTGTATCCAGTGTGTTCCTTCACATTGGATTTATCAATTCTTTCCAGAAGTGGAGCTTCCCAGGGGCTGGGGAATCTGCTTTTCTTGTGTGCAAATGAAAGTCCCAGAAATTTCTTTTCATTTTTGAAACCTACTAGAAGTCCCAGGTAAATTTGGGCCTGTTTTCAGGCCATGCAGAATCTGAATTTCTTCATCTGACCTCCTTCCAAATTGCTAACAGTTTGACTGACCACTGCAACATTGCCAAAACAGAACATTTTTTCCCGGGGAATAAAACAGTAGAACAACCCCCTGCAAGTCTCTGGGTTCAGACAGCAAGGGCCTCCGATCATGATTCAGGGACAACTTTGTTGTATCACTCACTCACTCACTGGTGATGATAGACCATGATGCAGTAGTGCTGCAGGCAGGCAGGTCCTCTCTAGGAAAGGAAAGGTCTTGGCTGCCTTTCCCCTGTTCCTCTCACACCATCATGGACCTTTTGCTGTTTATGTTCAATTTTGCCCCTTCATATGTGTATTTGTAGTACACCAACTTCATCCCTTTCTAGTGCACACTTTCTATTCTTTTTCCCTTTTTACAGTAACTAGTAAAACCAATCCATGGATTTGTGCTGGGCAGCCTTGTCCTAGTCTTGAAGCTAGGAATGGTTATACTGGTAAAAAATAAAGTACTGCTGGTAGAAAAGTATAGTCCAAGTACCTACATGGGCAGCCATGTGCATAGGCTCACCCAGCATGCCAAGCTGTCAACCATGCCAGCATCGCAAATTTTTATGTGCTCACATGACCAAATCAACATTTTCTAGTTACACTCTAAGAGCATCCCACTCGTTGGGAGATACCAAGCCAAAATCCGCACTGAAATATGGCCGGACGAAACTTGTTTCAGTCTGGGAACGACGAGTTTCCACTCGTGTTTTCATGCCGAGTTCTCGTGTTCGTCTAAAATTCAGTCGAATTTGTCAAATTTAGGCGGATTTCATTAATTATGGGATATAGGCGGATTACATCGAATTCGGACGAACGCCCTAATTTAGGCTAGATAATAAACTAAAAAACATAAAAAAGGCCATCGCTGATGCCGCTTCTACATGCCGAGGTTGCCGCAGAAGGAGGTATAGCTGGGATCGGCCTTGTCGTCGTCGTCGCTCGTCGGCTACGGCGGGCGGGAGCTCCCCTGGCCGGCATCGCCGCACCTCCAGGGCTGGTGGGAGGGGCCGACCTCTTCGTCGTCGTCGAGGACGACGAGCGGGGAACCCTGGTAGGCGAGCACGCGGCCGAACCACACCCGACGCTCGGCCTGCTCCTATTGGCGCTAGACGCGGAGGCGCTCCTCCTCCTCCCAGTCCGTCCTAGACCAGGCGAGTATATCCGGCGACGACGACTCCACCGGCGGCTGCGGCGCTGACTCGCGGAGTGACTGCTCCATCACCATCTTCTTGGCGAAGGCGTCCTCGCCGACGGGCACCACCCAATCGGCCGGTTCCGTCTTCGGCTAGCGAAGGCGACCAGTGGGCGGCGACTGTGCCGGCGCGCGGGGCTTGTTGATTACGATGTCTGAGAGCGTGTCCGCGGCGGCGAGTGGACCGGCGAGTCCGCCTCGCGCTTGACTGGGCGCAGCGGAAAGGCGCTGAAAGGGCAAATAGCCCTTATCTAGTGTTTTGGTTAACTATGACATCGAAGCTAGAGAACGGACTAATGTTTCTATTAGCTTCTCTACAGGTGAGAGTCCGCAGGTTGTTGGTGATAGGTGATGGGTGACCCCTCATTCATTTCTTTATGGAGAGCCGGTGGTGTTATTTTTTTTTTGTCTTATTTACTCTTGAGTCAAATAGGAAACACCGCACTATTAAGAGAGGTGATCTCGATGCGCTCTTTGGGGTTGTTCTACACCAAATATACTTCTCATCATCCACCACCACACACTCGTTCGAAGAGAGAGAGAGAGAGAGAGAGAGAGAGAGAGAGAGAGAATAGCCTTGAAAAATGAGTCAAAAGGGGTTACTGTGAAATCGGCAAAAGCGCCGCCTGTGCCGGTGCTGTCGCTGGAATTTCCGGTCGCCGCCGAAAATTCCGGCGTGTGGTCCGGTCCAACGGAGTTGTCGCCGGAAATTCCGGCGAGCAACTCGGTCTGACCGGACTTATTGCCGGTTCTGTCGCAGGAACCCCCAAACGGCTCTTTTTCCCCTCATACTACATATACCCCTTTCTTCTCCACTGTGAGGTTAGGCATTTGAGCAAACATTTCATTTCTTGAAGATTTCTCTCTCTCCCCCATTATTGAAACACAAAAGCTTGAGGATCTCCCATTCTACCCAACCAAATCCAAATCCCTTTTGTAGAAAGGAAGAGGAGGTCCCGATCTACGTTTCCACCAAGCCAAAGTTCATTCCCCCTTGAGTTCATCGAGTTAGCTTGTTACTCTTGGGTTTGTGGGAAACCCTAGGCGGCTAGGGTCGCCCGGAGGCATTCGGCTTGTGATTTGCTTCGTGGAAAGTTTGTGAGGGTTTGGGGACTACCTTAAAAGTCTACCATGAGTAAGTGAGCTGTTCCTTCGTGGGATAGGCTCGGAGAAGAAGGTGAGCCTTTATGGCGCGTGAGGAATCCTTCGTGGAACCTCGCACCTCTCCAACGTGACGTAGCCCCCTTCCCAAAGATGGTGAACACGGGAATACATCTTCGTCTCCGCGTTCCTCGGTTATTCCTTAACTGATCACTTACTTGTGTTGTTTACCTTGTGATAGCCTTCGAGCTTGAAGCATCTTGTTCATCATCTAGGTTGCCTCACCTAGTTTGCATTTAGGCTCACTTATATTCCACAAAGCCTAAAACTTGCAAAAGATCATAAAGAATTTTGTTGAAACCTATTCACCCCCTCTAGGTTAATCATCTTACACTTTCAGGCATCGGCATGGACCCCGACGAGCAGGAGGCCGAGGCGGAGGAGGATCTCAGGCTGGCCATCCTCCTCGGCAGCCAGTTGGCTGAAGGGTGCCGCCTCGCCCTGGGCGCCGGCACCGGCGTACGCGGGAAGCCGAGACGTGGGGTGTTGCCGGCGTAGATGTGCTACATGTAGGGATATGGGTAGGCTACACTAGCGCAAATCAAAAAATTCTACCGCGTAAACCAGGATTACTGTTGTCATAGATCACGGGATTACCACTAGACGCGCAGTTGCGGAATTGATGAAGCGCGTCGAGACAGTGCAGATGATCTACGTCTCCTCCTCGTTCTCTTCCCACGAGCAGCTCCCCTTGCGCGACTTGTCCAAGCGCTACAGATGCAGCGCCTCCGAGGTATCCACACGTACAGGATGGAAGCGTCAGACGCCGGACTGCTAGGTCCGCGCGTGCAACACATGCGTGAGGAGTGGCGGCTGGATGGAATGGTCTAACCCTGGTCAGCTCGTCCCACCCTCTCTTATATAGGCATCCCTAGTGGGCTTCTACATTAGCATCCCATTAGTAGCCTAAGCCTGGTCTAATTCGGATCCAATCCTCATTAGGTTTCCAGCCCCTTAAGTGTGTGACCCTATAGGTTCATATACGTATAGACATGACACGAATACACCTATTCTGCCAATAGTTGGTAGTGGCCTCTAGCAAGACGTTCCAACTCCTAAACGCATACAAAGATCATATCAGACGAACCATCACAAGGTTTAGTACATGTCTTTCCCTTTGCCTCACGATATTTGGTCTAGCTCCAAGCTGACCTCCCTTTCTCGATACTGTAATTCGGAATCCCTTTACTAGGTTAACTCTTAACCTTATGTAGCACGGCCATGCATTTCTGGATCCGATCACTCGAGGGGCCCAGAGATATCTCTCTCAAGTAGAGAGGGGCAAATCCCATCTTGATTTACCATGCCTTGCAGCATGCTTCAGGACAAACCCGAAAGCTATCTTTGTAACTACCCAATTACGGAGTAGCGTCTGATAGCCCCAAAGTAGGTCGATCCACATCTCAAGTACATGCGACAACCTCAGGTCTAAGGACAAAATGTACACGATGTGTAGAGAGAGCTGCAAGTCTAATTGCTAGTCTCAAGTTGGGTCAGTCCAACCCCATGTTCATAACATGTGTCCACATCATTGGTTTGACATCTCCATGTCTATGACTTGCGAAACATAGTTATCAACCAATCGATGTGCTAGTCTAATATTCACATGTATCCTCACATGAACTCCGACTAGGGACAACTATTAAATAACCATACAAGTAAAGAGTTTCACAAACAATTCACATAATTGCCAATCAATACAAGTTGCCTGATATGGATATTCAAGGAACATTACAGTAACTCATGGATACATATGAAATATAATCATATCTATGATTGCCTCTAGGGCATATTTCCTTCAGTCTCCCACTTGCACTAGAGACAATCTAAAATGTATCTAATACCAATTGCTCTTGTGTGCGCTTTATGCGCGGGCTGCGGGAGAGGCTTAGTCAATGGATCAGCAACATTTGAGTCTGTATGTGTTTTGCATATCATGACACTACCATCCTCAACGGACTCATGAATCTGATGGTAACGCATGCGAATATGTTTGTTCTTATGGTGTTGTCTAGGTTCCTTGGCTTGTGCAATAGCACCATTGTTGTCACAATAAACGTCCAAGGGATTGGACGCGTCCTGAACCACACCGAGAGCGATCAGGAAATTCCTAATCCAAACAGCTTCCTTTACGGCCTCCGAGGCAGCAATATATTCAGGTTCTGTTGAAGAGGAGGTCACCGTATCTTGCTTGGAACTTTTCCAGCTCACAACACCACCATTCATGACAAACACATAACCTGATTGCGATTTCGAATCATCTGAGTCGTTAAGGTAACTCGCATCTGTGTAACCCTTTACACTGAGTTCATCCTCACCTCCATAAACTAGGAACACATCCTTAGTCCTTACTTAAGGATGTTTTTTACCACTGTCCAGTGACCTTCACCTGGATCAGCCTGGTATCTACTCGTAACACTTAGAGCATAGGAAACATCTGGGTGAGTACATATCATTGCATACATGGTGGATCCAATAGCCGAAGCATATGGAACCCTGCTCATGCGCTCACGCTCATCAGTAGTCGAAGGACACTGAGTCTTGCTGAGTTTAATGCCGTGAGACATGGGCAAGAACCCCTTCTTAGCCTCTTCCATGCTGAACCGTTTCAACACTTTGTCAATGTATGTACTCTGGCTTAATCCAATTAGCCTCCTTGATCTATCTCTATAGATCTTGATTCCCAGAATATATGCCGCTTCTCCTAAGTCCTTTATTGAAAAACTATTTTTTAATGAGGTCTTAACAGACTCGAGCATAGGAATGTCATTTCCAATCAGCAATATGTCATCTACATATAAGATTAGAAATACCAGCGCTCTCCCACTTTCCTTCTTGTAAACACAAGGTTCTTGTTTGTTTTTGATGAAGCCAAACTCCCTTACAACTTCATCAAATCGAATGTTCCAACTCCGAGATGCTTGCTTCAGCCCATAAATGGACTTCAGAAGTTTGCATATCTTTCCAGCATTGTTTGGATCGACAAAACTTTCGGCTGCATCATATACACGTCCTCAGTTAGGATTCCATTTAGGAAAGCCGCCTTGACATCCATCTGCCATATTTCATAGTCGAAATGTGCAGCAATGGCCAGAATTATCCGTATAGATTTAAGCATCGCTACATGCGAGAAAGTCTCATCGTAGTCAACTCCTTGAACTTGTCGAAAACCTTTTGCAACAAGTCGAGCTTTATGGATGTTAACATTTCCATCCATATCAATCTTCTTCTTATAGATCTATTTGCACTCGATGGCTTTAAAACCATCAGGCAGGTCAACCAAGTTCCAAACTTGATTGTCTCCCATGGACTCTATCTCGGATCTCATGGCGATCAGCCATTTCTCAGAGTCTGGGTCCACCATCGCTTCTGCATAGGTCGCAGGCTCATCATTGTCTAACAATAATAATTCTCGCGCTTCACGGAGCCTCGCCGACTTTCGTGGTTGTGGTGCTTCTGTTGCCACGGGTTCCTCAACTTGTTCTGCTATAATAGCATCACTCGTAGAAGCATCCCCAACTGGCTCATCTTGAACTTCTTCAAGTCGCACCGACCTTCCACTTGTTCCCTTTGTGAGAAACTCTTTCTCTAGGAAAACACCGCTACGAGCGACAAACACTTTGCCCTCCTCTCGGTTGTAGAAGTAATACCCTAAGGTTTCCCTCGGATATACCACGAAAATGCACTTATCTGATTTGGGTGTTAGCTTATCCGACTGAAGTCGCTTGACAAATGCATCACAATCCCAAATCTTTAGAAAAGACAAACTGGGATTCTTTCCAGTCCACATCTCATATGGTGTCTTAACTACGGATTTAGATGGTACCCTATTAAGTGTGAAAGCTGCCGTTTCTAGAGCGTAACCCCCAAATGACAATGGAAAATCCGACTGACTCATCATCGATTGAACCATGTCCAACAAAGTTCAATTACGCCATTCGGAGACCCTGTTTCTTTGAGGCGTTCCGGGCGGCGTAAGTTGTGGAACAATTGCGCAACTCTTAAGATGATCGCTAAATTCGTGACTCAAATATTCACCTCCACGATCAGATCGCAAGGCCTTTATTTTCTTGCCACGTTGATTCTCTACTTCACTCTGAAACTCCTTGAACTTTTCAAAAGTTTTAGACTTATGCCTCATCAAGTAGACATAACCATATCTACTGAAATCATCAGTAAAAGTAATGAAGTAGTGATATCCTCCTCTGGATGTCGTGCTCATTGGTCCACATACATCAGTATGTATGAGTTCCAACAAGTCTGTCGCTCTCTCGGGTAAACCCGAAAAAGGCGACTTGGTCATCTTTCCAAGTAAACAAGCTTGACATGTCTCGTATGATTCAAAATAAAACGAAGTTAGAAGACCATCACCATGGGGCTTCTTCATGCGTTTTTCACTTATATGCCCCAAACGACAATGCCATAAATAGGTAATACTCAAATCATTAGGCCGAAGCCTTTTAGCACTAACATTGTAAACATATGCATCATCAAGATTTAAAATAAATAACCCATTCACGATGGGAGCATCAGCCATAAACATAGCATTATTAGAGATTATACAACCATTGTTTGCACTCGCAAATGAATAACCATCCCTCATCAAACATGAAGGTGATAAAATGTTTCGACCCATACTAGGAATGTAATAAAAATTATTCAACTCCATAATAAATCCTGACGGAAGGTGAATTTGCATGACGCCGACGAACAATGCAACAACCATTGCTTTATTTCTGACACGAAAATCCACTTCGCCTTTCTGCACTTCTCTAGTCCTTATTAGCCCCTACATCGAATTGCAAATATGAGCAACCGATCCGGTATCAAATAACCAAGAGTTAACATAGGAATCAGCGAGAAGAATGTCCACAACATTTACAACAAGCGTACCTAAGTGGGAAGTACTCTTACTTCCACTCTTCTTCAAAGAAGCCTGGTACTTGCTGCAGTTTCTCTTCCAGTGGCCATGTTCATGACAAAAGAAGCACTCAGTGTCTTCTACAGGTCCAGCCTTTTGCTTGGGTGCAGGCTTAGGGATCGTATCCTTAGCCTTGCCCTTCTTCTTCCAAGAAGTACCCTTTTTCTTGAAGCTAGGCTTATTCTGCACAGCCATCACATGGCTATGCCCTGCACACTTCTTCATGTCACTTTCTGGTGTTTTTAGCATCCCGCATAACTCATTAAGGACCTTCTCCACCCCATGCATATGGTAGTTCGAAATGAACTGACCATAGCTGGATGGAAGAGACACCAAAATGAAGTCAGTGGCCAACTCTTGACCTAGTGGAAAACCAAGCTTTTGCAAAGTCTGACTGTAACCAACCATTTTGATCACATGGGGGCCTACAGCTGCTCCCTCTGCTAGCTTGCATTCGACAAAGGACTTGGCAACATTGTACCTCTCAGTCCTTGCCTGATCTTGGAACATGTCCTTAAGCGCGATGATCATATCGTACGCTTCCTGATCCTCAAACTTATTTTGGAGTTCAGGTTCCATGCATGCAAGCATAAGATAGCTAACCTCAAGAGAATCATCACATGCTCTCTTGTAGGCATTCTTTAGGGCAGCAGATGCATTATCAACAGGTTCATCGGGGATTGGGGTATCCAGAACCGTTTCCTTTTTATTAGAACTGAGAACAATTCTCAGGTTACGGACCCAGTCCGAAAAGTTTGTTCCATTTAGTTTATCTTTGTCAAGAATCGAACGCAAAGAAAAAGGTGATGTAGTGTTCGGTGCCATTGATCTACAACAGAAAACATGCAAAATACTAAGCCATCTAACCATGAAAGGGTAAAACATATTAAACAATTTAATAGCATATACTCCCACTTAAATCAATATCCCTCTATTGATACTAAGTGATTCAAGATCCACAATTAACAAGTCGACTAGTGAGCTTTAGCATCACTGCTAGAAGACAAGGTAAATCGGTAAGCAACACTTGCTAATCATATCACATATGACTCTTGTTGTTGGGTAACATCTCTATGTCAAAACTAGGCGCCCAACCTTTATGCCCCAAGGTCTTTAACTGTTAAGATGACCTTATCAAGCTCACCAACCCTTATGCGTGTAGGTATCCGATACAAACCCATCCATCCAAGGAAAACCGCAGCACCCTAATTTCATAGGCCCACCAACGATTGTACAAGTCATAGGATGGTGCAAGGTTTGGTTGGGAGGGAATAGTTTAACTTAACCTTTGTGAGGGATCGTTCTACTTCTATCATCTAAGCATGCATAGTAGTAAAACGCATAAGAATAGCATTCACATAGATGTGACACAGTATGGCCCATTTTCTCATGGTGATCTCCATCGCCATAGAACCTGTCCACCATGATGATCTCCATCTTCATGTTCCATTTGAGCCATCTTCCAAGTGATGAGTCCTTCAAGAACTAATACAAGCTATTACTCCTAACAGCTAGTAATCAAAATTACATAGTATTGGGATCATCACACGTTGGCACGCAGGCCATTACAATAAATGACAACACATATGGCTCCAGCCGTGTTGCCCTACTCACGACACGCAGGTCATGCAAAGTTTCATACATGCATCACATACATATATGGGCCATACCGATCACACACATCCTGCAAAAACAAGTTATGCATAGAATCGCATTCTACCGGATCATGTGAACTCGCAACACCTAGTTACCTTAACGAGATACAAAAGGGGCTACGATAAAGGGGGTCTAGGGGGTCTCCCCCTGCGGGGTTCGAAGGGGCAGCACCTAGTTACCTTAACCGTGAAAAATGAGAGATCGAATCTTTACAATTTTCTTTAAGGATTTTGATCGGAAAATCAAATTTACCGTAAACCGACTCCTGTCCCGATTCAATCAAACTCCTTTTATCACGGTACATCAATTTTAGATCTAGGTTCCGATTCGATCAATCATATTGATCTTCGCGTGATTCAACAGGATTTATGTCACTGTCTATCCTGATGGCGGAAACCGACCGGTAGGGGTAAGTCGTTCGACAACCTCAAAATCACGATCATGGAAAGCAAGATCATAGATCAATCCTGAACCACCGCAATATAAACGATCACATCATTCACATCAATCTGCATATCACCATATGCAAACATCCTGAACCTATAACTGAACAGCATCGGCGCTGATACCACTGTAGGGATACGGGTAGGCTACACTAGCGCAAATCAAAAAAAATCTACCGTGTAAACCAAGATTACTGTTGTCATAGATCACGGGATTACCACTAGACGCGCAGTTGCAGAATTGATGAAGCGCGTCGAGACAGTGCAGACGATCTATGTCTCCTCCTCGTTCTCGTCCCACGAGCAGTTCCCCTTGCGCGGCTCGTCCAAGCGCTACAGATGCAGCGCCTCCGAGGTATCCACACGTACAGGGTGGAAGCGTCAGACGCCGGACTGCTAGGTTCGCGCGTGCAAAACATGCGTGAGGAGTGGCAGCTGGGTGGAATGGTCTAACCCTGGTCAGCTCGTCCCACCCTCTCTTATATAGGCGTACCTAGTAGGCTTCTACATTAGCAGCCCATTAGTAACCTAAGCCTGGTCTAATTCGGATCCAATCCTCATTAGGCTTCCAGCCCCTTAAGTGTGTGACCCTATAGGTTCATATACGTATAGACATGACACGAATACACTTATTCTGCCAATAGTTGGTAGAGGCCTCTAGCAAGACGTGTCAACTCCTAAACGTATATAAAGATCATATCGGATAAACCATCACAAGGTTTAGTACATGTCTTTCCCTTTGCCTCACGATATTTGGTCTAGCTCCAAGCTGACCTCCCTTTCTCGATACGGTGATTCGGAATCCCTTTACTAGGTTAACTCTTAACCTTATGTAGCACGGCCATGCATTTCTAGATCTGATCACTCGAGGGGCCCAGAGATATCTCTCTCAAGTAGAGAGGGGCAAATCCCATCTTGATTGACCATGCCTTGCAGCATGCTTCAGGACAAACTCGAAAGCTACCTTTATAACTACCTAGTTACGGAGTAGCGTCTGATAGCCCCAAAGTAGGTCGATCCACATCTCAAGTACATGCGACAACCTCAGATCTAAGGACAAAACGTACACGATGTGCAGAGAGAACTGCAAGTCTAATTTCCAGTCTCAAGTTGGGTCAGTCCAACCCCATGTTCATAACATGTGTCCACATTATTGGTTTGACATCTCCATGTCTATGACTTGCAAAACATAGTCATCAACCAATCGATGTGCTAGTCTAATATTCACATGTGTCCTCACATGAACTCCGACTAGGGACAACTATTAAATAACCATATAAGTAGAGTTTTACAAACAATTCACATAATTGTCAATCAATACAAGTTACCTGATATGGATATTAAAGGAACATTATAATAACTCATGGATACATATGAAATATAATCATCTCTATGATTGCCTCTAGGGCATATTTCCTTCACTACGACACCGCCGCGAGCGTCTGGCCTGGCGCGCTCCACCAATGCCAGCGACCCGCCGTGTTGTTGCGCTTCGGCGGCGAGTCTGGCGGTCCCTCATGGCGGGCGAGCTCCTGGAGGCGGCGCTCGGCGAAGAAATTCTCCTAGTAGAGGAGGTTGTCAAGATCCTCGGCGGCGACGGGATCATCCATGGCCGCGATGAAGGCCTGGATCTCTTCGGCGAGCTCGTCGCCGGTCGGCACCGGCGGGATGGGGATACCGCCGGCGCTAAGCTTCCAGCCCGGCGGGTTCCGCGTGTCCGACGGCGCCATGTAGCCGGCGTCGTAGAGCGTGCGCTTCTCCCACGGCTGGAGAGTGGGCCGGCCGAAACCATTCGCCGTCGCAGGGTCGCCGGGTACCTCTCGGCCGTTGCTCTCTTCTCGCCGGAGTTAATGTTCACGGTGGAAGGGGAAGTGGAGGAGCGTTGGAAGTGAGTGAAATGAGCCGGCGATGTCGCCGGATTATATAGGCCGAAGGGACCGGCGAGGGCGGGAGGGGCTGTAGTGGCGTGGGCGGGAAAATGGGAAACGGCGGAATTTAGTGACCGGTGGTCCGTCGCGGGAGCCGAGGAGGCGGTGGAGCGCCATTACGACGACGCGTGGGCCGACATACGGGCAGTTATTGCCCGGCGGTCCTTCGCGGGGTTCGACGCCGGAGGATAACGACGACTCGGCTTCAGTCGCTGACTAGCGGGTCCACACGCCGCTGGTTTTTTCCCGCCGAATTTGCTTTGTCCGACGTTCTCAGGATCCTGGGAATGGCCTGAGAAGTCCGGACCAAAATTGGCCTAAATCCGGATAAAAACAGATTGCTGGGAACACGACTAGGGATCGGGGTTCTGGGAACGTGAGTGGAGATGCTCTAAGCATAGAAGCTGGTCAAAACCCTTTTGGTACACATGGAGGCGCAGCAGCAGTACTGCTGTCGAAAATCAATGCAATGCATGATGTGGGTACCCCATTGTGGCCCTGGCAGCAGTGTTTGCCAGTAGTCACCAGAACATGAACATAGCCTGCAACATAAGGACCTTTTTGTCCTGTCAAACCCTAGATAGCAGATATATCAAAGCAAGGACTACGAGCATCAATAATTCAGCACTACTGTACTGTACGACCCTCTGAAGTGAACTAATTTTTTATATACTAAAAAATAAAAAGATTTTGGCGCCTAGGGCACCATAATGCTTTATTTCACACTAGCTGACATGGAGCACAGAGGAGTTCAATTTACAGGGGAGGGAGAGAGAGAATGCAAATTGCTGAACACCAGAAGGCCAACACGAAGTATGAAAGTATTCTCTTTTTTTTTTACAACAAGTATGAAAGTATTCTCAATTTCTTGCTACACAAAGTGGAATTAAACACGACAGGACTAATGTCGAACCAACACAAGGAGAGGTGTGACAGCAAAGCTTTATTTATTTCTGTGGACTCCTAGGAACAGAGAGACCGTCCTTCGAAAATAGCCGTCAGAATTCAGCGCTCTAGGACTCGAGAGTTACTCGACCACCATGCTCTCGGCCTCCTTCTTGATGGAATGGAAGAGCACCGACGAAAGGTAGCGCTCTCCGAAGCTTGGGAATACAACCTACATAGAGTAAAATTGTCAGCATTAGGACGCGATGAAATTACCGGAGACGACATGTTGCTAAAAGTCTCTCTTCACTTGGCGGAGTAAGTTAGTGTGCAAGTATAGATATCTCCCTATAGGGCATGCCAATGTTAATCTGTAGCACATTATGTCAATTCATTTGTGAGTGCTTAAAGGATCAGATTAATTTCCAGGGGAAAGACCCATGGAGCTGAGACAGCTTTAAATGGGCAGCATATGCTAGAAACCCCAAGGAGGAATGTGCCACTTACCACAAAAAGTTTTCCTGCATTCTCAGGCCTCTGAGCAACCTTGATTGCTGCAGCCGCAGCAGCGCCGGAAGATATTCCAACCTAAACACAATTAGATTGTCAATAGCTGAGGCAAATAGATGATTCTGCATGATCCATAGGGACGATAAAAGCAACATGTATACACTACTTCCTAATAATAGATAAATGCCGGACAGAAACCCCACCAGTAATCCTTCTTTCAGAGCAAGGGACTTGGCCATCTCAATAGATTCATCACTTGAAACCTGCCAAACAATTTGAATGACCAAAAGGTTACACAAGGTAAAAGAAGCAGCAGTATGGAAAGACAAACATGAAGTATCAGGCAAACTTCTATTGTCGAAGAGAAAAGTATAACTGGCAACTAAGCAAAACATGAGGTGGTAGAAAATTGCCCATATAGTGCCTTCCCTACAACACAACTTAATACAAGAGGAAACTCACTTGTACGGTTTCATCAATGATGTCAACGTCCAAGACACCAGGGATAAAACCAGCTCCAATTCCTTGGATCTTGTGTGGCCCTGCTTACGAAAATTGGATCTCATGAGTTCAGAACAGGCAGTGTCAAGAAACAAAGCAGAGTATTTTTGGTGCAAAATGGTCCTCAAGGTCCCCTCTTCCTAATTGATATCTTTCTTTTTATAAACCATCCGATAATTCTTACTTATATTTCAAACATATTGACAAGATATAAGGCAATGCAAAAGGGAAACTCCTAGTGAGTGAGTTTTTTCTTAGCTTCTAGTAACCGTGGGGAAAAATGCAGTGCGATTATTCCTAAGACAAGCACAAGACCATGAGATGAATGATTTGGACAAATGGAATAGAGTAGAGAAGCAAAAGATTACCAGGCTTTCCGCCATTTAAGACAGCACTCTCCACTGGCTCCACACCATAGAGCTTACACAAGGAAACACAATAAAATCAGACACTATTTCTCGTAGAGGAAGAAATGAGGAAATGTTGGTTAGTCAAGGTTGCAGCTAACAGTGTAGCATAAATAATGCTATGTAGTGCTCACCTTGATATTGGGATTTTGCTCTTTCAGGTATCGTCCAGATCCAGTAATGGTACCACCTGTCCCGATGCCAGATATAAGGCCATCAATCTTCCCGCCTGTGCCTTTCCAGATTTCAGGCCCAGTTGTCTCATAGTGAATCTGCATGAAATATTTAAATCTGAGAACTGGGAAGTCAGGCATCATGATGGCCTTCAAATATAAACATTAAATTATGCTACACCTTTGGGTTGGCGGCATTCTCAAATTGTTGAAGGATGTATGAGTTGGGTGTCTTTGCTGCCAGCTCTTCCGCCTTTTGGACAGCTCCTTTCATTCCCAAGAGTGGGTCAGTCAGGATCAGTTCAGCACCGAAAGCCTTCAATATGATTCTCCTCTCCATACTCATGGAGGCGGGCATCGTAAGTACAAGCCTATAACCCTTTGCGGCAGCCATGAAGGCCAGTCCAATGCCTGTGTTGCCACTTGTTGGCTCAATCAGCACACTCTGTTTGACCATTCACGCGGAAAGCAAAATATTAGCAAAACCAGATCCTCAAGATTTCTAATTAGGGGCAACATATTATCATTCATCAAATGCATTCTGAAATAATTAAATAGAGAGGCTCGGTAATCCCAAAGGAAAGCTGAGCTGAACAATTGTGCTGATGGATGGTTGACATATAATACTCAGGCCAAGCATCTGGAGATGTCAAACAACTAGACGCAGGAGAAAATGAACAATACCGCAGATCAAGGCAACATACATGAATATCAGAATGCAGATAGACACCATCAACTATATTACTCTAATACAAATGGTCAAGCGGCATACGCAAAAAGAAAACAGATTCGTTATGCCAAATGAGGTATTCCTCCATTGACTACTGAACTCAAACTGAAAGAGACCATATTCCATTGACCTGTGATGCTTTCCCAACCTTAACCTGCTACCACACTAGTTCTATAATATAAATCAGTGTTTGTGACTTGTAAATTTGTACTACCACACTAGTTGTATAATATAAATCCCATTGTTCTGCACACCAGGGGCCCATGCACATGCACAATATTGTAGCCTACTCAAGTTTCTCAGCCAGTAACACCTGTTCTCTCTACTAAACTGAAGCCAGTCTAATCACAGCTAATACATACCAAAATCACAAGTAACAAATTATATTCCACGAAGTGCAAGTTATTATTGTTTGTAACGCTAAACTATTCTCAAACATCATAAGCACAAAACAGGGGGGAGGGGAGGTAGTGTCGATTTCACCCACCGTGCCTGGAGTGATGAATCCCTTCTCCTCTGCATCAGTGATCATACTGTATCCAATCCTGCACAAGCACAAAACGGCGGCATCGCGCAGAAGAAATCTTAGCAACAAAATTACAGAATGATGAATTACAAAGGTCACCTAAATTCACCAAAATCATGTACTGGAATAGGTAACTGAAACAGTATTCTAGACTAACAGACCATGGATCCAAACTAATAACAGTATACTCATTCAACCGGAGCTAGTAGCAGGAAATAACGAGTGACAGACACGAGACAGGCGGCCAGACCCACCTGTCCTTGACGCTGGAGCAGGGCTCCATGGACTCGAGCTTGGCGGCGACGCGCGCAACGCAGCCATGGGTGACCGTGTTGAGGTACACCAGCGGCGTGTTCCCGATCAGCTGCACATCGGGAACGGGAAGAAAATGTTAGCTTCCCACTACTCAGGCACCTCCAATCACGAGCACAACCAGAGGAGAGACGCGCGCTCACCTCGGTGACGTCCTTGGCGATCGCCGGAGAAGACGCCTCCCCCATCGTGAGCAAGCTTTACAGTCACAGACAAAGCAAATCAGGGATTTTGTTTACCCGCCGGCAGGCGCACGGATAAATCGAAGAAAATCCAGCGATTGCTGCGACCAATCGAGGTATGCCTTACCGGTTTTGTGGCGGAGCTGTCCTTGCGGAAGCGGAGGCGGCGGCTGGAACTGGGACTGGAGCTGGAAGTGGTGGGAGGAGGAGCGGGCGGAGACGGCGAGATTTTATACAGGCGAGAGGTTGGTGGTGGTGGTGACGGAGAAGGGGAGGAAGGGGACGGCTGCGTCCGCACGGCTCGTCTACCGTGAGCCGGGACACTGACAGTGGGCCCAAGCTCGGGTGGGCTCCGTGTCGTGGTCTGAGATTTGGCAGGGGAACGGCGTTCGTTGTATCTGGACGGCGTTACTCTCCGCCATTGGATATGGAAGGACGGACGGACGGATTGAGTTGCAAACTCAGCACCAGCGCACACGCGGTTGAGTGTGACCAAGGAGAAAATATCCAATATATGTGTATAAATAATGTCGTATGTATCTTTGAAAATGAATTATGTTCACAAGATCGACAAAATGGATAATAAGTTACCCGTGGTCTAGGAAATATGTGTGCCTTGGGTCTTGAGCATTTTGTTAGTATCGCAGAGAGACAAATTCAATGATATCATTGTCGATCGCCGCGGTGGGATGGATGGCTATATGTAAATTAGGTTGCATTCTTCGAGACTTTGATTTTGTCTTACCATGATTGGCATCTTATGGAGAATGGACGATTATTCTGGTTTAGAAATATGTGTGTTCAAGTTCTCAAGATTATCGTGTCGTGGAGCGATAGTTTAAACCGTCGTTGTTCCTGATTGATCACCGTGGACTTGAGAAGTAGCAGACTTTTTCTGATTGTTCCTCTCTAGGATTTGTTTTGAGTGTAGCTGAGGAGAAAATATCCAATATGTGTATAAATAAGGTTGTGTCTTTGAAAAATGAATTATGTTCACAAGATCAACAAAATGGATAATCGGTTATCTGTGGTCTAGGAAATATGTGTGCCTCACGTGTTGAGCATTTTTGAAAAATTCAATGATATCTTTATCGATCGTCACGGTGGGATGGAAGGCTATTTGTAAGTTGGGTCACATTCTTCGAAAACCTTGGTTTTGTCTTCAATGATCAACATCCCTCGGAGAATGGACGATTATTCTTATCTAGAAATATGTGTGTTTAAGTTCTCAAGATTAGGAGCACGGGCACACAAGTGTGAGTGAGGAAAAAAGATCAAAGATGGGTATAAACAAGATTTTAGCATCTTTTAAATTTTGATTATATCTTACAGGACGAACAAAATAAAACGGGTAATAGGTTATTTTGTGGCTAGGAAATATATGTACCTTAGGTATTAAGCAATTTTTACTAGCGTAGAGCGACGATATTCAATGATATCGTTCTCGTCATGGTGGGACGAATGGCTATATGTAAATCGGGTCGCATTCGTCGAAAACTTCGGTTTTGTCTTACATGGTCACCATCCTATGGAAATGTGTGTGTTTAGGTTTCCAAGATTATCGTGTTGTGGAGCAATATTTCAAACCGTCGTTGTTCCTAACTGATCACTGTTGACTTGAGAATTGACGGACTTCACTGTTGACTTGAGAATTGCTGGTTGTTCCTCTCTAGGATTATTTGAATATAACACGTTGTTAATCTTCGTGTCCCAATGAAAAGAAAACATGCAACGGATTTGATGTTCAGGTGTTATTGAAAGCCAAAATACATACATCGATCATGGGGTGACTCATTAAGATGAAGGATATGGCCCTTGGATACCTCGACACTGAGGTGTATATGTACAGTTGACGAATAACTGAATCATCTAAAATGTGCCATGAATCAGATGAAGTAGGCAGGTTGTTGTGATGAGTTGAACCCCTCCCCCCAAATCATAGTAGCAAAAGAAAAAAACCAATAGAAGATGTCTGTTTAGAATCATGTGAAATAATTGCTTTGCTCGGAGTCATTTGTCATTTATATGAAGTTCCTTTTGAACCTAAGAACAATCATCATTTCTATTATTGTGGTCCAGAGGTTGTGTGATGTCTCCATAGCAGCACCAAGGGTGAATCCTAGGATTGACGGCTTAACAATCTCATTATTGTACTAGATTATTCTTGATGTGTAGAGTGTTGTTTTTGGCAACAATGAGGCACCTATGTCTTGTTAGTCTCGAAGCTCCGAGACTTAGGTGTGTCAGTAGGAGTTTGCGTGAGTGATGTGTAAGTCGACGCTGTGAAAGAAAAACCCAGTTGTAGAAGTGCTATGAATGATACACACCTTCTGAAGATGTCACTAAAAACATTGGTTGTTCATGTCATGTGCAAGAATGATGAGGAATAGATTGACTAGTTAATCTTGTCGTATATAAGACATAGTGTCTCGTATGCTTGGAACTTTTTTTATATGTCCTCGGTCTGTTGAATCCCACGCATTCACTATTAATCCATTAGTATAAGAGCAAGGGCAATAATAGACCAACTGCTGGCTATAAGCAATGTCCATATCAAATAGAGTCAATCTAATAGCCAACATGTATAATAGATAGAGATAAAAACATACTAATTTATTAATATATAAACCACTTTACACTCTCACATAGTGCCTAGGAGCACGTGTTGGAGCTGACTCTTAACTAACAACCCACTCCTCCTCTCTCTTTCTCTCTCGTCCAACTAAACATAAATATACTATTTTAAATCTTATAGACTACTGACCGGATGTTATTATACTTGCTCTAAGTAAACCTCATATGTTAGCTAGCTAGGCACGCTTACACGTCGTACGAACCCTCTTCCAATCAGGATCCTCCACCATGGGGGATCATTATCGAAGATCGATCATACCATATCCTGTGTCGTCCTCGTTTAGGACAGGGAATCTTTTCTAAAAATAGTTTAGTCATAGACGTCCCTAGAATTTCCGAGGGGCCACATCACATAGTACTCCCTCTGTTTCAAATTACTCCGCGCGCACGCTTACCTAGGTGGACTAGTACTCTCTTATTTTTCATCCAAAAAAAATTCTGGATTTTTGGTATACGTAGTACACATTTCATACTATCTATTTCAAAAATCTCAGGATTTTTTTGAATGAAAAATGAGGGAGTAATAGCCCACCTAAATAAGCGTGCCGGCGGAGTAATTTGAAACAGAGGGAGTATGTGCACATAGTATATATCATTATTTCTTTTGGTGGTTGTGGGTGTGAATATGCATGCATGGCGATAATATGCATGTTAAGAGAATTAACCTATGGTTGGATGTATAGGAGGACAGTGGTACATTCAGTCCACCAGAATTCAGGCCTCGGGTTTAACGTTTTGGTGTTCCATAAAAGATAGAATATTATTCCGTGTGAGGTGGCGTTTTCCGATCGAAAGATGTCTATGGTAAGTTTGTCAATCTTAAGATCCGCTAAATCAGCCTATGATACTCAGTTTTTTGGAGATACTCGTAGGATAGGATATAAGTGCGTATGTTTGTAGGGACGAGTATATATATGTATTTGTCGAGGTATACGTCTGTTCTTGGTTTGAAAAAATAATTATGTGGTGCCTAGCTTGAGTTTTTCTACCGGACCAACAAAATCTGAATGCTATCGTCTATACAGCCATCGTCCGTCCGTTATATGCCCAGATCTTCTACCGCACTTACCTAATCTTAAAGAAGCGCATTAGGCCAACTCCAACGGTCTTGCACAAACGGATCAATTCGGTCCATCTTTGTTTGCCTGGACAGATACCACCTCCCAACGGGCTATCCTAAATCTACTTTTATCCATTTTTTGTCCTCGGACTGGCGTATTCCTGGCATCGCACCGTCTCGCCATCTCGCGCTGTCGTCCTGCCCTTCAGCACTAGTCGTCGTCTTCCTCTTCGCCGAACATCCGTCCGATTTTTGTCTAGCCTACCCGGACCAAATCGGATAAATCGGGTGTCCAATTTGGTCTAGACCGTCGGAATTGGCCTTAATTATTGGTAGTAGAGGGAAGAATTTCTGGCGCGCCGGCCGGCGTGATGGTTGCCAGGGAAGTTAGGAGGTCGATCGCTCGGTAAGTATGTATACTAGTATGTCAACGTGCATGGCCATTAAAGAAATTTCCACGCGTTGTTGTTGCAGCGATTGATTATTACATATCGAATACTCCCGCTTGTTGGTCGTCGTAGTAGTTGCAAAAAGACTGTCCCGCTTGCTGGTCGTCGTACACATATCGGACATGGAACTTTCGTTTCCATGGAGTGGATCAAAAGGAATGAAAATTTAAGGGACGTTGTAACGTAAATATGGTACTCTACCCAGCCATCGGGCCATACTTCACTGTCACAAAACCAACTGTCACAAAACCAACAGGTTTCTTTTCGTAGCTAGCTACTCCCTTCGTTTAGAAATATAAGATGTTTTAGGTTTATGGAAGAGATGTATCTAGACACGCTTTAGTGTATAGGTTCAAACGAATCTAGACACTAAAAGGTGTCTAGATACATCTCATTTATAAACGTAAAACATCTTATATTTTTAAACGGAGGGAGTACTTCCTCCGTTTCAAGACCTATATCTAGACATGTTTTAGTGTGTAGATTCACTCTAAACATGAGTAAACCCATATATACTAAAAATAGTATAGATACATTTGTTTCACAAAGCTAAAACATCTTATATTTTAAAACGCAGGGAGTACGTATCTGGTCCTGGTACGGCAGATGGATCGGTGACCTACACATTGTCATCCAACTTGCTACCTCACTCATGGCGTCATGCTCTGTTAACTCAATCCAGCCATGGGCACGGCTAGCACAAAAAGAAAAATCTTCAAAATGTGCATTTTTAAGTTATAAAGGGGGGGAGGGGGCAAAACCTCCCGGCCTGAAATGCACACAACCCTCACAGTTCCCTCACAGTTAACTCAACAAGACATAATAAAAAAGATCGACGTAGAAAGTTCCAATTGAACTAGGATGTACACAACGAGACAGTTCCCTACACCGCCTATGGTTGTTGCTTCTCCACCATCATTTCTTGCCTACATCCGAAAGCACTAGGGCCACTACACTATGATGCCGAGGGGTACGAATTCACCGGGGCTCGGGGTTTCATGCCTTCATGATCAATGATGCCTCGGTAGACAGACCCACGAAGCCATCAGCAGCTACACTCCTCCTACGCCGGTGATCACCTAAGACACACTTTTGTCGTCCAAAGTACAACGGATTCATCAGTTAATCTGCGCACTGCCATGAGAAACCCTAAGCGAAGGAGCCAGCAACCATCCATCTAATTTATATAGGACTAACAAAAAATTCTCCTTATTAGTGTTGTAAACGCGATAAGAAGATAACGAAAAAAATCATAGCAAGAGGACACAAATTTAACGTGGAGAAACCTCTCCAACAAAGAGAAAAAAAAACCATGGGCGCTAGCCAACTAAACTTCACTATAATGAGGAGTGTTTACACAACGCCGGAGATTTTACATATGCAAACTATCCCCGCCAACGGCTTACAAGAGTTATATATAGCGGTGGAAACCTAGGTCTTCAACGAGTGTTTACACAACGTCAGAGATTTCACAGATGCAACCTATCCCAGTCGGCGGCTTATAAGAGGTATATATATAGCGGTGGAAATATAGGCCTTCAACGAGTGTTTACACAACGTCAGGACTTCACATATGCAACTTATGCCAGTCATCGGTGAAAACCTAGGTCTTCAGAATTCGCTATGCTTCGGTCCAAGCCTCCGACGACGAGTCTCGCTCTGTTCGTCAGAAGTTAGCCTTTTTAATGAATTTTGATCATACTTCAACAATTAGTGCATGTACGTGCATGTGGATTTCCGTTGGCACCCGTTTGATAACAAGAATCCCATGTGGTCTCATACGAGACAGTCCAGAAGCGTCAAATCCTATCCGCACTACCGCCCTCATATACCACTTTCCTCGTCTCTGCCATGGGAGAAGACTTCAGCCAAGTCCACGCGGCCGCTGGGGAAGGTGGCGTTCTTGAGGGATATATTGGAAAATTATCGATAATTTTGCAGAGAAGATAACAAGGGTGGGGTGCTTACGAATTATTATTTTAGAGAAACAGAGCTTTGCTCCGGTTCTCATTACTGAAACCAACATGTTTTACAAGTTATTCAGTTCTCAGGGGAGCATTACAGAATCATAACCCCAGCAACATCACGTGCTAAGTTAACAACTCAGCAACACGATCACCTAAACATGACCAAACTTCCTCAGCAGACGAACTCCCTACTTACAGGAGCGATATAACCACGCAAGCACAGATTTTTAACTCTTGGACAACACTCTGAAGCTCCCACCATCGCCTATCAGCATGAGTGCGTTAGCTTCCGGTGTATGAGACAATTCAGTCGCCGAGATCATCCAGTCTCATCACCCAGACGCACCAGATTTCATAGCTCAATCTTTGATTGAGACCTCAAATCAAAGATAGGTATAGTGAGGTCCACAAAAACACCTTTACGTCTTAGGTTCCCCACACTAAGTATAATGAGGTCGACCAAACCATTATTGTTCTTAGTGGACTAACACATGAGACTTAGAGGGTTGAACGATGGTTTTCCTAGTCGTCCCATGTTAGGACTAATTGTTGCTCCCTATGGTTTAGCGTGTAACAGTTTGTTAATCATTTTGTACAGATTGGGAGATAACTTAATTTCTAGAGATAAAGAACCAGTAGTGTACATTGGATATGGATGGACCGGTGATATAGTAGCTAGGAGCCTCAACACCATCAGACACACACAAACACGGTTGAGTGCGAGGGAGGGGGCATAACGATAGGTATAAGAAAACTTGTATGTGCGAAAAATCAATTATTCTTTGCAAGATCGACATCATCGAAAATGAAGAATTGTCGTGGTTCGGGAAATATGCTTACGTTACATTTTGAGCAATCTTTTTGGATCGTACATCGATCAATGGTATCACTGTCGTCATGGACACATGGATGGGTGAGCACAAGACAAATGAATAGATGGCTATATGTAATAGGGATGTTTCTTTGGTAATTCAGTTTTTTGGATTAGACGATCAACATCGGTTGGAGAATGGAGAACTAGTCTGGTCCAGAAATATGCATATTTTAATTTCATGAAGATTATTGTGTTTATAGATTGACAAACAAACCATCGTTGTTCCTTAGTCCTATATAATCAACATTGACTTGAGAATCGACCAGTGATTTTGTTGGTCATCCCATGCTAGTATTATGGTTCCATCCGTTTTGGAATATTACACTTTGTTAATATTTTTTGTATGGATTGAGAAAGTGTTGCAATAGAGTTCATGTTCAGTGCTGTCACTAAAACCCATAATACATACATTCATCATGGGTGGTGACTCTCTCTGATGAAAATATATGGAGAATGGTGTCGATTCGAGATAGTAAATAGAACAACAATGAGATATATACTCAGCGCATAAGTCAACCGCTTAGAATGTCTTGAAGCAGCATATGAAACATTAAGGTTCACAAATCACAACCCTTAGTTGGAAGCTGAAATACCAAAATGTTCGTAACGGTGGAAGAGAACAAACACTAGAATACGTTTGGCTTTCAGCCATATGAAAGTAATTGCTTTCCTTCGATTCATTTTCATTTTTATACCAAATAAATCTATTTTAAATCTCAGAACCATGTTACTATCTCCACAACCAACCAAGGATGAGACTTAGGTTTGACACCTTAACGATTTCATTAATGTATTTTTTTTGCTGTGCAAAGCAACATTTTTCAGCACTACTGATGCCTGCATGATGAATTTGTCAATCTTGAATCGAGCATTAGTAGAATTTGTGTGAGTGAGTGTGTACGTCAACAATGTGAAAAATCAAAGTTGTAGAAATGGTATGAATGATACCCCGTGGAGAAGTCATTATATTAAAAATATCAACTGTTCATGTCATTCTCAAGAATGAAGGAATAATGTGATTAATCCCTCTAGTCATGGTTTGTATAGAATAAAAAAATTCGGATGTCTTTTTCAGCATGTTCGCAATCTGCATAGCATCTCATGAGTTCACCATTATTTACTCAATTTGTTTGAACGTTTGAATGTGCAAAACCATCCTATATAACCAAGTTAATATTTGTATGATGTTTTTGTCTTCTGTTTAGAATTAGATATCACAGATTGTGTAGATTTGCATGTATTTAGACACGTTTAATATGTAATTAAACGTGAATCTAGATAAATCCGGGACATGTAATTGGGGAGGAAGAGTAGTACTCTCTGTCTCTCTCCGTCTCAAAATAGCTGTCTTAGATTTATCAAAATTTAGATAAACATATATACTATTTATTCAAATTTTAAGAAATCCAAGACATCTATTTTGAGACAGAGAAAATACTATACATCTTTGATCAGGTTCCTCCACTGTGGAGTGGATCATGGAAGATCAATTCTCCATATCCTGTTATCCTCGTGCTTGACGCCGGGGAATCTCTCTCCCAAAAATATTTAACTTATGCCATCGTCGACCCCTAGGATATTCGAGGGGGCAACTGACATATCAACATATATATAGATATTCCCGTACAAACCGTATCACATCATCACATGCATAAGATCATGATCGATTTGGTTGTTGTATACGACGACATACACGGTCGAATTATTTGGCTGTCGTCGTCCGGCCGGTACGGTGCCCACCGGCTCCCGGCCGGCATCCCAAGTCTTCCACTGTAAAGTCGCGGATCACACGTTACTCGATCGGTGGGATATGCCCAATAAACTACTACGTACCATATATACATCGATCTGTTCAAAAAAAAAAACCATATATACATCGAGCTGGCCAGAAAGTCAACGTGAACTGCTGAGCATAGAGAAATTCCCCATGGGATTGAGGCGCATGCAAATGCACACCACGCGGCCGGAACGACCGACCGTTGCGTAATGCGTATGACACAGCCAGCAAGACCAATTTTGCGTAGCCAGCAAACAATTGTCGTAAGAATATATATATATATATATATATATATATATATATATATATATATATATATATATATATATATATATATATACACGAGCGTAGCTGCGCATAGACAGAGCGATTTAGGGATCAAATGCATGCAACCTCTAGATGGAAGTGGGGTGAAACATGGATGAGCTAACGGTGTTAGTTTGTGCATGCATGCAAGAATCTAGGGTTTGACATGGGTTCCAAATTAACACACTGTTTTGGCTACAAAAATTTTAGCATCTAAAATGAGAAGGGATTGAGAACAAGAATTAAATAAGTTAGGGTTTCTCAGCATGTTGTCCGTTAGGGTTTGTCTCACCTAAACGAAATTAGATAAGCTTTGTTTTGCATGTTGCTCGTTAGGGTTTGCCTCATGCAAACGAAATTAGACAAGCTTTGTTTTGCTAGGGCTTCATGCATGTAGTATATTAGGGTTAGGGTTTACCTCATGTTGTATATTAGGTTTGCTTAACCAAAACGAAATTAGATAAGCTTTGTTTTGTTAGGGCTTCATGCATGTAGTATATTACGATTTACCGTGTAGTATATTTGGTTTAGTGTTTACCGCATATTGCTCGTTAGGGTTTGCCTCATGCAAACGAAATTAGATAAGATTTGTTTTGCTAGAGCTTCATGCATGCATGCCAAATGAACATTAACGACGTTAGTTCTTAGACAAATCCTGGGTCTGGATACATGTGCTCCCTATATCAAAAGATGATAGAATCAACGGTGGATAGGCTATGCGCAGCTATGCCCGAGTTTAGCAGGCTATTTCCATATATATATATATATATATATATATATATATATATATATATATATATATATATATATATCAAGAAAAAATATGGGGTGCTCAATCATACTTTCTATTGGATGATCCAAACGAGTATTCTCTCCGTCTCAAAATAGATGTCGTAAAGTTGTCTAAATTTAGATGTATTAGATACATTTAAATTTAAATTTATAGGAGTTGAAACTGGAACACCTTGTAATCCGGCTTGTTTAATATAATTATCTTTTACCAGCATAAAAAAGAAATATGCAAATTGGTGGCAACCGTCGGGAAAATTGCTCAACATTTACATACATTATGTCTACTACTGCAGAAAGTTCTCTTATCAACCCAACTATATTACCTCCTTCAAAATATATAAGATGTTTTTTTTTGAGAATCAATATATAAGATGTTTTGATAGGCTATATTATCCTACTAAAACATCTTATATTAAGAACGGGGATGTAGTGGTAAATAAAAATGTTGTCGTATGGCACCCGGCGGGCCGTACTTCACTGTCACGCGACGCGCGTCTGGTGAAGCAACGTACGCACGTACGCCATGGAGAGGAGGAATCTTGGAACCAGCCGGTTCCTTTCATGGCTATTTGGTCCTTGTACGGCAGATGGACCAGTTGACGAAGAGATCGAGCAGCCAGCCGGATGAGTACAGCATACTATATCGCTATCCAACTTGCTAGCTAGGTAGCTCACCCATCACTCATGGCGCCATGCTGTTAAGTCGGTCCATGCATGACGATGACGCGCGTGGAAGATTAGTTACCCTTCCTTCGATTTTTTTTCTTAGACAAACTCCACGAAAACCATCGGGCTGTTCCACGAAAATAGGATCCCTCCCGGGTCGCCCCCCGCTCGGGCAATCCCGGAGACCCCTAGCCGTCGCTGCCTAGTCCCTCCACCTTCAACCCCACCAGGCCGCTGCTGTCGCTGATGGCGGCAACGGTGGTGGCGTCCTTCTCGCCGAAGAGGGCAGGAGAGGGCTCACGCGGCTGATCTCTAAGGGCGGTGGGGTACGGTTTCAGCGGGTCTTGGATGTCTCGCAGAGGAGCGGGGTGCGAACGGGTACATGCAGCAGTGGCCGGCGGCGGCACGGCTGTGCTAGTGGCGGCGCAACGCTAGAGGTGGGGCGGACCGTTCTAGACCCGATCTAGGTCCGATTTTGGTGTTGTGCGGTGCTTATCAGTCATGTGCCTTTTCCCCCTGTTTTGGCATCTCGAGTCCGTCTTCTTCTCCATTGTCGGCCAGTGGCATGGGGGCTGCTGACACGGCTTTGAATAAAGGTGGTGGTCCTTTGATTTATCTCTCGCCATGATGAAGAACCGCCTTCGCCTGTCGACATTGATCTTGGATGGACTACCGAGTTCCGAAAGACTCAGCCGATGAATTCCAAATGGACGACACGCCTGGAGTTTGCCGATGCAGATGGTGTTTCGGTGTCGTCCAACCATGTTTTTTGCTGGCTATTTGGTTTCAAATGGGGCATTGTGAAGCTCTATGGTCTGTTTCCGTCATGGGACATGTCTTGGTTCCACAATAAAGTCAGACGCGAAGAATGACATGGAAGCTAGGAACTGAAGACTGGCAATGAAAGTTTGAGTCCTGGTGGCATAGGGATTCTGGCTTGATGTTTTCTGACTTGGAGAAGCGGAATTGGCAAGTGTGGGCAACAACACAAGAGGAATTCAGTGTCTAAACCTACAAGGCAAAAAGTCAAGGTCTGGCTTAACTGGTTGTGCCTGACAATGACATTGTTAAAGGCATTGTTTTATGCGTGTGGACTTTCTCCAGGGTGAATACCTATGGTTTTTTATCAGAGCGATGACGGCGCTTGAGCACCGTTCCCTTCTTGGAGGCATCGCTTTTGGAGTTGTTAGATTTCTAACACAGGCTTTGGTGGTGTTTGGTCCACGGTTTGAAGAAACTGATCACCCTGGTGGGACTTTTTTTAATGTAATTTTTATTTTTTATTGTGTGCATCCGTAATACCAATAGCGTAATGTATTGTTGCAATGCTAAATATAATTGACATCTCATAATATTAATATATGCTCTTTTAAAAGAAAAGATGTACCGCTGTGGTCTAAACCGTGCAATCTACGAGGTAGAAGGATGCCGACCTAGTTAAGAAGTTTGGTCACATCCCACCTCCGGTTCATACAACAAGGTCTATAAATTTATACTCATTTTTTCTAATTTAATCTAACATGTGCTCCTTTTATTTTAAAATATAAGATATTTTAGTTTTTGTAAAATGAATGTATCTAGATGACTTTTATATGTACATTCCCTCCGAACCTATACATCAAAAGACGTCTAGGTACATTCATTTCACAAAAGCTTCTTATATTTTAAAATTAGGGATTATAACAAAATATCACTATTTATAATATTTAGCTAATACACTTTGAAAATAACGTTATTAATTTCTTACTTTAGATATTTGTTTTCTTTACCTATAGAAACACGATCAAACTTCAGACGGACACCTGTCAGCCCCTTTCGAAGAAGCCACCGGAGTGTGCAGCTTCCCACTGAAATTACACGGTGGGACTCGGGTACTCGTGAACCTGCCAGAAATAGCAAAATAAAGTACTTCCTCCCTCTTAAAATAAATGTCTTAGGTTTGTAAAAATTTCAATCAAATTTTAATAAATCTAAGACATCTATTTTAAAACTGAGGGAGTAAAAAGTTAAAATAAATGTTCATGTAGAGGTCGCATGTATGTATATGCGTCAGTGCGTGATTTTTGGAGTACCGAAACTGGAAACTATGTAGTTTACACAAAAATAGCAAAGTTTCGAATGAACAGCAAGAAGGAACCCCTATGTCTCAGTACTTTTATGTAACTTAAGGCCTGAAAGCTATGTAACTACGGTAAGTAATTTGGGGTTATGGATACCCATCTTCTGAAAATTTCACTCTCGGATTCACAGATTACAGGATTCACAGATTACGTAGCATTAGATGTACTATATTTTTTCGAGTAAGATGTACTCCCTCCGTTCCCAAATAGATGTTTTAGATTTGTTAAAATTTAGATGAATCTAGACACTATTTAGTATATAGATTTATCCAAATTTTAACAAATCTGAGACATCTATTTTAAGATGAAGGGAATACTTTTTTTTTGACATATCCCTCAAACAAATTGTTATTATGGGACAAGTGCCACTCCACCGATCTTTTCTTAACACTAATTTTTTTGAGGGATTTTCTTAACACTAATTAAGCATTTATTTATGAAATGTTTGGATTACAATCTGATTGCAACGCTGCAATCACAAGCCAAAAATTTACACTAGAACTCCTAGAAATTTCTGAATTTAGAGCCTCTTTTGCACACAAATGTGCCACCTGATTTGTTTCATGCTTCACAAAGATGATCTTCAAAGTCCTAGAATATTGTACTCAACACATTCATCTCCTTCAAAATGTGATTGTATTCCATCTAATAGTTCATTCCACCACCGGGCGCGCGCGGAAAACAGGAGCCAACTAGGGCAGGAAACACCGGACGCGTGGGAAGCTGGTGGTGGTGATTGACGACATCCCGTTGCCATTAACGTTCTGCCGCCATTAATGTCCGGTCGCCATCAGAGAGATTGTCAAGCCGTTGACAATGTGCGGGGCTATCAAAATGCATCGGGACGCTGGGTGCATCACTCGACCTAGCCGGACCGTGACGTATTTTTTGTCTACCGGCCGACTTATCTAGATTAAATCGGATGATTTGGATCATCGGTTTGCGTCAATTTACTTGAGATGCCCTTACTCTTCTTTCTTCCTGATCCTGTCCTCAGCACATGGCCTCAATGGAGTCTGCCTGCCGCTGCCAACCTCCTTCCAAGTTTTTTTTTGAGGGATAATAGCCCATCTCTATTTATTTAGAACTTGTCAAAGGGATACAGTAATGATCTGGAGAATAAATCAACCAGATATGTGATACGTCCAATTTACATCACCATTCTATATCATAATTTGCCTCTATTCATTGATATATTTCATATTAAGAGGTGATACTTATGTTTTTTCATCTGTTTTTGCATGTTAGATGATTCTTGGAGGATGAACTGCCGGAGTCAGGTTTCTGATGGAAAAAAGAGATGTTTTGATGCAATTTCGCGAAGATCAGAAAAATACCAGAAAAATCATGGAAAATAATATTTTTCCAGAAGACGAAGGAAGCCAGAAGGGGAGGCGGAGTTGGGCCACAGGGGGCCCACCCCCCAGGCGCGGGTCCCCCTTGCCCGCGCCTGGAGGAGGTGTGTCCCACCTGGCCGGCCTCCGACTCTGCCCTCTCGCCTATATCTTCTCCTGGAAACCCTAATACACGGGGGGGGGGGGGGGGGGCGACCATAGAAAGATTCCTCCGCCTCTGCGGGGCGGAAAACACTGAGAGAAAGAGCTCTCCGGCAGACAGATTTCTGCCGAGGAAATTCCTTCCCGGAGAGAGGAGATCATCGCCATCAACACCGTCATCAAGCTAGACTTCATCGGGATCATCATCATCATCTCCACTAGCACCATCATCACCACTCCATCCCGCTGTAATAATTGTGTTGGATCTTGCATTAGTTCTTAGGGGAAACTTTCCCGGTGTTGATTACTATTGTAGTTGATGCTTGTGAGTGGAACCATTGAATTATTGTTTATGTTTAGATTGTTATCCATTATCATATCATGTTTGATCTTGATCCATATGATGTCTTGTGAGTAGTTCGTCTAATTCTTGAGGACATGGGAGAAGTTATTTGTTAGTAGTGGATTTGTGTTAAGATATTATTCAATGGTTTAGTATTTAAGTTGTGGTGCTATTCTTCTAGTGGTGTCATGTGAACGTTGACTACATGATACTTCACCATTTATGGGCCTAGGGGAATGCATTGTGTATTTGTCTACTAATTGTGGGGTTGCCGGACTGACAGAAACCTGAACCCCTGTTAGACACCATTGCATAAGGGAGCGTAGGATCTTAGAGTTTAAGACCGTGGTTAGGTTTATATCTTAATTACTTTCCTGTAGTTACAGATGCTTGCAGAGGGTTTAATCACAAGTATGTATTAGTCCAAGTAAGGTCGGTACATTAGCACAGGTTCATCCACACAACACTTACAACACCAAAGAAGATTACTTAGATATATGAAGCGAAAGCAATTGACAGAATTCCCATGTGTCCTCGAGAACGTTTGGTACTTATAAGTATTTCCACCGGCTTGTCCTTTACTAAGAAAGAATTGGGCCACTTGTTGCAGTTGTTCGTTGTCTTTATTACTTGCACTTTGTTTTGTTGCTTTATCAGAAAACCCCTAAAAATCCGTTTGCTAAGTATTTACAAAGATTTCCTTCTCCATACCACTAGTCAACACCTTCTGCTCCTCATTGGGATCGACACTCCTATTTATCGAAAGTACTATGATACATCCCCTATACTTGTGGGTTATCAAGACTATTTTCTGGCGCCGTTGCCGGGGAGTGAAGCGCTATTGAAGAGTGGAACTGGTAAAGGAAACTTCTACTGTGAGTATTGCTTTTTGTTTCTGTTTATTACTTTGTTTCCAATATGGATAACCCACTTGGTTTTCTGTTTGGGAAAACTACTACCATTGTTAGGGTAGTAGATGAATCACCACCTGTTGAGATAGATCCTTTTAAGATACCTACAAGTATTATTGTTCGTGTTATGGATAAGGGGATGGAACTGTCCATCCTTGTGATCACTTGCTTTTTATCCATGAGTTATGCGGGTTGTTTAAGTGTGCATGTATTACAACTGAACAGGTGAAAAAGAAGTTACTCTCTATATTCTTGAAAGGGAGAGCTGAAGAATGGTATAAGCTGCTGAAGAATGGACAATCCATGGAATGGGAGGAAATAGTGCCTCTCTTTTATTCTAAATTCTATCCTCCCAGTGAAATTCATAAGGATAGGAATCTGATATATAACTTTTGGCCTCGTGATGGAGAGAGTACAACTCAAGCTTGGGGGAGATTAAAGTTACTAATGCTTAAATATCCTATTCATGAACTCCCTAACAATATCATTATCAATAACTTTTATGCTAGGCTTTCTCTTCATGATAAAGATTTATTAGACGCTTCCTGTGCTGGATCATTCACACGTATGAAGGAAGAAGCTAAATGGGATCTCCTAGACCTTATTCAAGAGAACACTGAAGCTTGGGAGAATAACAAAGGAAGAAAGTCAGGTATAAATTATGATTATGATGAAGGGAATATGCCCTGAGAGGCAATAATAAAGTGTTTATTATGTGTATTCCAAGTATATGATAGATGTTTATTTTGCATGCTATAATTGTATTAATACGGAAACGTTAATACATGTGTGTTTAATAAACAAACAGAAAGTTCCTAGTTATGCCTCTCTCATAAACTAGCTCGTTGATTAACAAGATGATCAAGGTTTCCTGATCATGGACATTGGATGTTGTTAATAACAGGATCACAACATTAGTGTAATGATGTGATGAACATTCATCCGAAGTATAGCATTACGATCAAAGTCATTGAGTTTATATTGCTATAACAACTTACGAAGTGATCCTAATCCTTAGACCATGAGATCATGTCAATCACTAACACCGGAAGAGTTTCTTGATAACATCAAACGTCACACCGTAACAGGGTGATTATAAAGATGGATTCAGAACTAATAAAGTGTTATGTTGAGGCTCATGGATCGAGAGTGGAATTTGTTCATCCTGATGACGGATAGATATACTCTGGGCCCTCTCGGTGATATCACATTGATTAGCTTGCAAGCAAGTGATTTGATCACTAGAATGTTATATCACGGGAACGAGAAAAGAGTGCATGTCGGTAACGAGATCAAACTAGGTATGGATATACCGATGATCGAATCTCGGACATGTAATATATCGTGAAACAAAGGGATTAAGATACTAGCGTAAAAGGTTCCGACGATCACAAGAAAGTCATCGTTGAATGTGTGGGAGTCAGTATGGGTCTCCAGATCCCGCTTCTGATTATTGATCCGAGAGGGGTCTCGATCATGTCCGCATTATTCACGAACCGTAGGGTGACACACTTAAGAGACACCGGCATCCAATTGGAGCAAAAGTTTCATGCCGAAAGAATGAACAAGCGCAGGAATTTATTTCACTAGATACCGAAACAGGTTTTCGGGTGAAATTGCATAAAGTGGTTATGCATGTGAAATAGAATTCTAGCAGGGGGTTATTTGTGAATGTTTGTCATTAAAGTAATTGACAAAATTCTGAATAAAATAAAAGAGTTTTATTTAATGAGAGTTTGCATTAAATTTGGTGTAAATTTAATGGGAATTTGAGTGGAGAAAATTGAAGGGCCATTTTGTGAGTGGAGTGTCCACCCACATGAATGAGGGAGAGGTGGGGGCACCCTCCATGGCCGGCGGCCATGCCCCCTTGGGCTGCCCCCCTCCCCTATATAAGGAGCCCCTCCTCTCACTTCTCACTCACACCTCCTCGTGAAGGATCTCTCTCCCCCTCTAGAATTTATTCCCCATGGTCTCGGACTAGCGAGATACATGTTCCCAGTGGCTATTCGGCAAGAAAGTATTGTGCTTCCGCTGCATCGCTAGAGCGAGGAGGCGGAGGTTGCTCGGTGCCTTGAACGTGTGTGCGAGCACGGATGCGCTGCTGATTTGCGGCGCTAGGACTTCCTCTCGATCTTGAGATCGGCAAGAGATCGTCTACATCAACCACGAGTTGAACTCGTTAAGCTTTGTCAGTCTTCAAGGGTATGTTCTCTACGGATATACATCCGCCCGTTGTTTGTATCTAATAGATAGATCTTGGTACATAGTTCACATCGTAGGAAAATTTTTGTTTTCTATGCTGTGATCCCTACATATGAATGCATAAAATCTTTTATGGAAACTGATGACTTCCGTGATAGTAGTAATGAGTTTGGTCTTGACTCCCAAAGTATTGCCAATTGTTTTAAAGTCTTTGCCTCTTACATAGAAATTTCCAAAAAGAAGTAGAATAAGTATCATGCACCTTATAAAGATGTTGTTAGTCATGTTCCTGTTAGAAGCACCGAAGTTTGTACTACTAATCATATTGTGCCTGAACCTTATGTTGAGAAAATACCTTTCCCAGCTAAGGTAAAGGAGTATTCTATGATGATTAATGCGAATAAAAAAGGTACAAATAAAACTGTGGAACCCGATGAGAAAATTAATATTGAGCCTGTGGTAGCTATTATGAAAGACATTGTCACTAGAAATATAGAGGATGAGCACATTGTCTTCTGCGAAGACGCTTCTAATAATATCTCTCATCCTAGTAAAACTAGAAAAGCTAGTGTCCCTGTGCTTTCTGTTAAAATTGGTGATCATTGCTATTATAGTTTATGTGATATTGGTGCTAGTTCTAGTGTTATTCCTTATGAGCTTTACAGGGAAATTATGTTGGAGATATGCCCAAGAGGCAATAATAAAGTGGTTATTATCATATCTTCATACTTATGATAAATGTTTACATACCATGCTATAATTGTATTAACCGGAAACATTAATACTTGTGTGATTTGTAAACATAAAAGAGTCCCTAGTAAAGCCTCTTGTTAAACTAGCTTGTTGGTTAAGATATGATCATGGTTTCCTGATCATGAACATAGAGATGTTATTAACAACATGGTCATATCATTAGGATAATGATGTGATGGACATACTCCTATAGTTAAGCGTAGCATAAAGATCAAGTCATTTAATATAGTTCATTTGCTATAAGCTTTCTGATACATAGTAACCTAATTCCTTCGACCATGAGATCATGCATATCACCTTTACCGGAAGGATGTTTTGATGACATCAAACACCACACCGTAACAGGGTGGCTATAAAGGTGGCATTGAGTGTTCGGAAAGTATTGGTTGAGACACATGGATCGAGAGTGGGATTTGTCCATCCATATGATGGATAGATATACTCTGGGCCCTCTCGGTGGAATGTCATCCAATTAGCTTGCAAGCATGTGACTGGCTCACAAGGGATCACATACCACGGGAACGAGAAAAGAGTACTTATCAGTAACGAGGTTGAACTAGGTATGCAGAGATACCGACGATCATAACCTCGGATAAGTAAAATATCGTGAGACAAAGGGAAATTGGTATCGTATGTAAGTGGTTCATTCGATCGCAAAGTAATCGTAGAAATATGTGGGAGCCATATGAATTTCCAGATTCCTCTATTGGTTATTGATCGGAGAAGTGTCTCGATCATGTCCGCATAATTCACGAACCGTAGGGAGACACACTTAAGGATTCGATGTTGTTGAGTAGTTATGGAATGATGAGTAAGAGACCGAATGTTGTTCGGAGTCTCGGATGGGATCCGGGATATCACGAGGAGATCCGGAATGGTCCGGAGAATAAGATTCATATAAGGAAAGTCCCGTTTCGGAGTTGGGGAACGATTCCGGTGTTTTCATCGGGAACATTCTAGAAGGTTCCGGAATGTCCGGCACTCCGGGGGGGGGGGGGAGGGTACATGAATGTGTCATTGTAAGTTGGAATGATTGCATCATGTACTAGGTGTCTTTGCTGTCCAAAATAAAGGGTTTATTCAAATCCTAGTTTGAAAAGTCAAACGGCTAGTTTGAAAGTCAAACGACAAGTTTTGGAAAGAGGAGGAGGAGTAGGAAACCGAGTTGGGGAGGGAGTCCCTCCTCCCCAAGCCGGCGCACCTCCAAGCCGAGTTGGGGAGGGACTCCCCTCCCCTTGGCCGCACCTCCCACCTATAAAGGGAGGGGCAGGGCTGCCCCTCCTAGTACACAAGTCCCTCTCCTCTAAACCTAAACCCTAGCCACAGCCTAGGGATTTCTCCCAAGCCGTCAAGTTAGAGCTTCTAATTGCCCTAGCCTCCGGTTTAGAGCCTTCTAATTGGTGTGTCTAAACCCTAGATCACCAAAGCTCTCTCATCGTCCACCATACTCGCTCCGGCTTAAGGCGAAGCCCTGCGAGATCTCCCCTCTACTTCCGGTACCACGCCGTTGTGCTGCCGGAATCGCGAGGAGAGTGCTACAACCTCCGCTGCCTGCTGGAACAAGGGAGAGGAAAGTATTCATCGAGTACCGAACGTGTGACCGACTGCGGGAGCGCTGCCAGAACGCAGTGCCGGAAGGATCGTCTACGCGATCTTGAGATCGGCAAGTGTACGACTACATCACCCACGAGAATCTGCTCTCATTAACCACTTTGGAATCTTCGAGGGTAAGTTCCTCTATCGACTCGTTGCTACAATCTAGTAGATAGATCTTGGCTTGATCATAGATTAGATCTTGATTGTGTGTTCATGCGGTAGAAAATTTTGTTTTCCATGCTACGAACCCCTACAGTGGTATCAGAGCCGTGTCTATATGTAGATCTGTTGCACGAGTAGAACACAATGGTCATTGTGGGCATTGATGCTTTTATTGTCGATTGCTTCTTGTGTACTTTGCATCTTGCGGTATGTTGGGATGAAGCGGCCCGGGCTAACCTTACATGACATCGTTCATGAGACTTGCTCCACGCTTGACATGCAACTTGTATTGCATAAGTGGCTTTGCGGGTGCCTGTTTCTCCTAGCATAGTTAAGATCCAATTTACAACGGGTGATTAACAATACTAGTATCAATGTTGTGGTTCTTGTTCGTAAGTTAGAACGACACTTATTGAAAGCCCCAAACCACGTAAAATATGCAAAGAAAGTAGAGGCGTCTAACTTTGTTTTGCAGGGGTGTGCAGTGATGTGATATGGCCATGATTGTGATTATATTTGATGTATGCAATGTTCCTTATTGTAAGTCGGCAACCGGCAGGAGCCATATGGTTGTCTTTAATTTCTGTTAAGACCCGCGTGTCTATTCAAAGTAGTTGTAATAGTTGAAGCTGGTGGACGACAACCATGAAGAAGCGTCATTGACCTTGATGCTATGCCGGTGATGATGGAGATCATGTTCATGCTTGAAGATGGAGATCGGAAGCACAAAGAAGAAAGGCCATATCATATCACATATTATGAATTGCATGTGATGTTAATCCTTTATGCATCTTGTATTGCTTAGTAGACGACGGTAGCATTATAAGATGATCCCTCATGCACATAAATTTCAAGTTCTAAAGTGTTCACCCTTAGTATGCACCGTTGCTAAAGCTTGTTGTTTCGAAGCACCACGTGATGATCGAGTGTGTTAGATTCCGCAAGTGTATACAACGTAAGCAAGCCAGATTTGCTTATGCGGAAGCTAAGGTTTGATCTTGACGAGCCTAGCATGTACAGACATGGTCTCAGGAACACGGATCACCGAAAGGTAAAGCATGAGTCATATAGTAGATATGATGAACATGTTGATTGTTCGCCATTGAAGCTACATCAACTCTCGTGATGATCGGTTTTGATGTGGTGGATTTGGTTCGTGTGATCACTAAAACAATGTGAGGGATGTTGTTTTGAGTGGGAGTTCACCTAGATTAATTTAATTATTAATTAGAACTCAATTTATCATAAATTAAATCAAAGTGAATTTGCATAGTTGTTGTAGTCATTGGCATCCGTTTACCACCTTGTGCTTAGTTATAATTGAGATGATAGAACTATAGAATTCTGGTTAGTTACTTTACGAACTGGTATCGTATTGTTTTGAAGTGTTAATCTAAAGTTTAAAAGTCCTATTGCAAACTTTCAGTAAGTTCCGGTTACTCCATGAAGTTTAATAATTGGTATTAAATCAAGAGTGACAATTCCAAGTGTTAGTGTATGAGTATCATGTTTGTCTCCATGATTCTTGATATTCAAAGGATTGTCTTAATATCAAGGTTATCTAGGATCTGAAAGAGTTGTTTCAGAAACCATGATGTGTGGAAGATATTGTGATATCTGAAACGAAGTTTTGGTTGCAACATGATAGAGTATAATATGGCAAAAGTCATGTTCTCGTATTTAATGAGAATTTGCAAAAGGTTGAAGACACTAGTTGTCCTAATCCTCCAAAATGTTTTGGAGAGCAACATTATACTCACAGTTCACCGTTATAAGCTAAAAGTAGCTTGATCATGGATAATTCCATGATAAGGGTGAATATTTGATGTAGGTAAAGTGTTTACTACACCAATAGATTACTAGAGAAAGGAATTTGAAAGAACACGAAACATTTGATGATGATGATCTACTTCAAAGTGCAAGTCCAAAGACATTGGTATTTAATTATACACGCTTTAGACTATGTGTCATATGTATGACTCCATTGTTGATGTTGATAGATTCTTTCAAAACAGAAAATAAATACTGAAAGAGAATCTCATAAATATATGGCAGAAAAGAAAAGACTAGAATTGTTCAGTTTAAGTATATAGATGATATACATGTTATGGCTATATTCTTTGCTTATTAAACAATGTGGTTCTTGAGTATTTGATACTGAATTTGTTGGTGTGAATCGTCATACGAAACAACACAATTCATGAACTACAATGGCCTAAGTAACTAGCAAAAGAATATGTGATGATATTCATCGAGAACAAATAAAGGGTTATTGTGTTGCTCGTTAAACATCAAAGCTTGCCTTCAAGATTTGTTTTATCAGGTATTATGAGAACAAAAGGGTTGTTCAAATAATTGCCGTAATCCATAAAAGATGGATGATTCACAAATCTCGTTGGAGAAATCACATCCATAAAACTAGTGCTAAAAATGTCGAAAGACAAATTGATTAAAAGATCACTTAGGAAGTGACATCGCCGTTTAAATTATATTGGAAAGAAAACATGAAGAAACTCCATGTGGATGGAATTTTGGAGTCTTTTGATTTTTGATCACATGACGCTTGTGAAACTTTCCTAGAGATAATTAAAACTTCGTTCATAGGCCAAAAGGGAACGAATGACTAGCTTATTGGAACTTGTACATATTGTTGTATGAAATCCATTATATGTAGTCAAGAGCGATGGATTTCAACTTCATATGCTTTCTCCGAAAATTTGAGTGAATATATGAATATTTACTTAATAAGGATGAAGTATGAAACATTTGAAAAGTTCAAAGTCTTTCAAGATGAAGTGCAAAATCATTGTAATAAGAATATAAATAGTTTATGATAAAGATCATAAAGGAAGATATTTGAGTTACAAGTTTAGCATAATACCTAAGATTTAAGGAATCGTTCTGTGGATTTGCATTTCCCGAAACACCATAAGAGTATGGAGCGTTCGAGATATGTAATTAAAACCTTGTTTGACATGGTAAGATCAAAGGTGTAATTCATAGAACTGCCATTATATTTTAAAGATTAAAAGCTTTAGAGACTACCGTTTTCCACTGAAAAGAGCTCCATCATAATCCGCTGAAATGACACCATATAAAGTTATGGTTTGGGATAAAACCCAAGTAGTCCTTTCTTAAACATTGGTATGCTATGCATAAGAAAGATGTTTGCAACCAAAGTCGGATGAAACTGTCTTTGTATTACTATTAAGTAATCCTCCATAAACACCGAAGACAAAAGCATTTGTCGCTTAAAACGTCAAGTTTCTTTGAGAAGGAATTTTTCGTGAAAAGATAAGTGGGAGGACAATAGAACTTGGATAAGGTTAAAGGAACCTTAGCTATATGTGCAAAGTTGCGCAGCGCCGAAAAATGTTCCGGAGGCAGCAACAATGCTCATGGCTCACGTGCCTCAAAGGTTGCGGTCACGGAGGTCTAAGTTTCTATTGAACCAAGTAGGTCGAGTAAACAATCAAATACCAAGATTTGAGGGTTGAATCATTATTTGAGAATAATGAATGGACTACATGCAAAGAAGCGATGATGGGCCCTGACTCTGTCAAATGGCTTGAAGCCATAAAATCCGTGATAGTTCCATACACGAGAAATCAAGTTTTGAACTTGAAGGACCCTCAAGAAAGGTGTAAGACCTTACAGTTGTGTTTGGATCTATAAAGAAGTAGACATGGATGTTTCACATCTATGAAATAGTCGACATGTTGGGAAAGAGTTCACAACAATGTTCAAAGATTGACTATGACAAGATTTGATCTTTCATAGCGATATTTAGTCTAGACGGATTAATGTAGCAACCATTACATATAATTTTGTTATGTGGTAGTAGAATAAACAAAACAAGTTCTTCTAATAGAATGGTTACCTAGGACGTGTGCATGACACGGTCCAAAGGGTTTTGTTAATTCAAAGGATGCTAAAAGCATATGCAAACTTCAATGGTTGAAGTAAGCATCGCGGAGTTGGATTCTTCACTATGATGAAACTGTTAAAAGAGTTTAATTTCATCGGAGACAATGAAGATGCTTGCATTTGCAAGAAATTAAGTGGGAGCGCTAAGACATATTTCTAATACATTATGTGGAGGACATATTGTTGATTAGAAATGATGTATCTTTTATTAACACATATTAAGAATTTCATCCTGATGAAAGACTTAGGCAAAACCCAAATATTTGGCATCAATAGACGCTAATATGGTTGTGCCGAAAGTACATAGATGATGTATTGAATGAGTTCAATATAGAAACTACAAGAAAGGTTCTTGTCACACAGAAAGGATTGAATGAGTTCAATATTGATGATATATTCAAGTGTACTGACACTTGGTAAGTGAAACAAAGATTCAAGTATAGATTGATACTTGATGTATGAAATCACAAAGAGTATTTATATCAATCATACTGTGATATGTACAAATCCAGATATGTCCTATGTTCTAAATGTTATAAGCATATACCAGAATGATTCATAAGATGATCATTGGACGATAGTAAGGATATTCTTATGATCTTTTGGAAGAACTAAGAGTATATTATTTTGTAGAAAGTGGCAAATAGATGGTTAGTTCATTGTAAAAGTATTACATTGATACTAGTTTTGTCATAAAGTACAAATTAAGTTCATCTCAATCTAAACTAAGGGTGGCACAATATAATGGAAAGTAAGTTCCATAATGGATTTGGATGAGTTCCAAAGTTAAGACATTGTGACAGATACTACAACAAAAGGCTAAGTATATGACTGCTATAATAGCAGCTAAAGAGGGCATTTGTGTCAAGTAGTTTGTTGTCAAACTAGGTGTAGTTCACAGGAGGATAATACTATGAATATATATTGTACGACAATATTATCAACATGTTTTAACCCCAAAGAACTAAAGGTCTCACCGAAGGACCAAAATTATACAAAGCCATCTCATTAGAGAATGAGTGATGCGTAGAGACGCAAAGACATGCAATTACACACAGACCTGGAAGTGTCAGATCCGGAGATCAGTTGACCACTAGCAATCATGTACATAAAACACCAGAAAGCCATAGGTGTTGAATACACAAAGGTTTGAAACTAGATTATTGACTCTAGTGCAAGTGGGAGACTGTTGGAGATATGCCCAAGAGGCAATAATAAAGTAGTTATTATCATATCTTCATACTTATGATAAATGTTTACATACCATGCTATAATTGTATTAACCGGAAACATTAATACTTGTGTGATTTGTAAACATAAAAGAGTCCCTAGTAAAGCCTCTTGTTAAACTAGCTTGTTGGTTAATATATGATCATGGTTTCCTGATCATGAACATAGAGATGTTATTAACAACAGGGTCATATCATTAGGAGAATGATGTGATGGACATACTCCTATAGTTAAGCGTAGCATAAAGATCAAGTCATTTAATATAGTTCATTTGCTATAAGCTTTCTGATACATAGTAACCTAATTCCTTCGACCATGAGATCATGCATATCACCTTTACCGGAAGGATGTTTTGATGACATCAAACACCACACCGTAACAGGGTGGCTATAAAGGTGGCATTGAGTGTTCGGAAAGTATTGGTTGAGACACATGGATCAAGAGTGGGATTTGTCCATACATATGACGGATAGATATACTCTGGGCCCTCTCGGTGGAATGTCATCCAATTAGCTTGCAAGCATGTGACTGGCTCACAAGGGATCACATACCACGGGAACGAGAAAAGAGTACTTTTCAGTAACGAGGTTGAACTAGGTATGCAGAGATACCGACGATCATAACCTCGGATAAGTAAAATATCGTGAGACAAAGGGAAATTGGTATCGTATGTAAGTGGTTCATTCGATCGCAAAGTAATCGTAGAAATATGTGGGAGCCATATAAATTTCCAGATTCCTCTATTGGTTATTGATCGGAGAAGTGTCTCGATCATGTCCGCATAATTCACGAACCGTAGGGAGACACACTTAAGGATTCGATGTTGTTGAGTAGTTATGGAATGATGAGTAAGAGACCGAATGTTGTTCGGAGTCTCGGATGGGATCCGGGATATCAAGAGGAGATCCGGAATGGTCCGGAGAATAAGATTCATATAAGGAAAGCCCCGTTTTGGAGTTGGGGAATGATTCCAGTGTTTTCATCGGGAACATTCTAGAAGGTTCCGGAATGTCCGGCACTCCGGGGGGGGAGGGTACATGAATGTGTCATTGTAAGTTGGAATAATTGCATCATGTACTAGGTGTCTTTGCTGTCCAAAATAAAGGGTTTATTCAAATCCTAGTTTGAAAAGTCAAACGGCTAGTTTGAAAGTCAAACGGCAAGTTTTGGAAAGAGGAGGAGGAGTAGGAAACCGAGTTGGGGAGGGAGTCCCTCCTCCCCAAGCCGGCGCACCTCCAAGCCGAGTTGGGGAGGGACTCCCCTCCCCTTGGCTGCACCTCCCACCTATAAAGGGAGGGGCAGGGCTGCCCCTCCTAGTACACAAGTCCCTCTCCTCTAAACCTAAACCCTAGCCACAGCCTAGGGATTTCTCCCAAGCCGTAAAGTTAGAGCTTCTAATTGCCCTAGCCTCCGGTTTAGAGCCTTCTAATTGGTGTGTCTAAACCCTAGATCACCAAAGCTCTCTCATAGTCCACCATACTCGCTCCGGCTTAAGGCGAAGCCCTGCGAGATCTCCCCTCTACTTCCAGTACCACGCCGTTGTGCTGCCGGAATCGCGAGGAGAGTGCTACAACCTCCGCTGCCTGCTGGAACAAGGGAGAGGAAGGTCTTCATCGAGTACCGAACGTGTGACCGACTGCGGGAGCGCTGCCAGAACGTAGCGCCGGAAGGATCGTCTACGCGATCTTGAGATCGGCAAGTGTACGACTACATCACCCACGAGAATCTGCTCTCGTTAACCACTTTGGAATCTTCGAGGGTAAGTTCCTCTATCGACTCGTTGCTACAATCTAGTAGATAGATCTTGGCTTGATCATAGATTAGATCTTGATTGTGTGTTCATGCGGTAGAAAATTTTGTTTTCCATGCCACGAACCCCTACAAATTATGCATGAAATTGGTCCTTGTGAGCTTGAGAACATTGATGTGGTTATTCACCTTGCTAATAGAGAGACAGTCTGTCCCATTGGCACTGTAAGATATGTGGAGGTTCTTTGTGGTAAGATTAAATATCCTGCTGATTTTCTAGTGCTTAATTCAGCAGCTAGTAAAACTTGTCCTATCATTTTTGGTAGACCTTTATTGAACACTTGTGGAGCTATTATAGATTGTAAGAAGGATAAAGTTTTAACTAAGTTTGATGGAGATTCGTATGAGTTTAACTTTTCCAAATTTGCTAAGGCTCCTTGTGAAAACAGCTTGCCTAATACAGATTTCAGGATGGAACAACTTGCTTCTATTGATCCGGTTTATGACCTTGGGCCTCTTTTTGGTGATTGTAAGTATGCTCATTCTGATGATAAAGTTGTTTCCTACGACAGTTATATTGTTAACTTTATTCAAGGTGCTACTAAAATTTATTATGAGAGAGGGAAACATGGTTTTATGCATCTCAATAATGTTAAGTTTCCCCGTTTTATGTTGAAAGCTTTGAAGTTGCATCTGTTTTGTCTTCCTATGTTGGTGTCTTTTTGTTTCAACAGCTTGTTTTCCCATGATACCCCCATGCATAGGAAGTGGGTTAGACTTAAATGTGTTGGTTATTTGCTTCTTGATGCTCTCTTTCACTTCAAATATATAACTCCTTTGTGAGCATCTTTGAAACTTTTAAGCCTAACTTATAGGCATTAAAGATAAGTACTTCTTGGGAGATAACCCAATAGTTTTGTCGAGTCTTGGAAGTTATTACCTCAGTAATAACCGCTCCTTATCCTTTTTTTTTGGTTTTTGTGTCAAGTTCAACTACTTTTGAGAAGTAGAGGAGTTGTGAAAAGTGGCTGTCCTGGGACAGATTTTTGTGCTGTATTGTAAAAATTCGTGAGGAAGCTCAGTACTTCGGATGGAGCTGTATTTTTCTGTGCTTGTTCTCCAATTTGTTACCCAACTTTCATTAGTTTTGCACTTTTTGATTTGAGCAACAGAAGGTTTTCAAAAAAATCAATCTTTACCTGCTGGTCTGTTTTGATAGATTTCTACCATCATTTGCATTTGCCTCTTTTGTTGATTCCCTTCAGATTCTTTTAGGTTTTTGGAAAGGAGTTGCTACAGTATATTTTGTTTTGATGGATTTCATTTGAAGCGTGAACCTTAAGGTTTATTGTTTTTGCTTACACTAATGTTGCCATTGAAGTTTTTGTATTGCCTTGTGAGAAAAGGAATTTCGAGGAGAAGGAGAAATGAAGTCTGCAGAGTTCGTCTTTGATTAGTTAAAAGTGGTGAAAACAAAAGGTTCGTGGAAGCCTAATTTTTTTATATTTTTGATGTTTTTAATGCATACGGAAGGTTACGAAATGAAACGGAGAAGGAAACAGAGGCCGGGGTGGCCACACCCACCCCAGGCGCAGACCCCAGCTGGCCGCGCTTGGAGGGGCTGTGAGCCCCCCGAGCTCCGTCTCCGCCTCGTTTTCGTACCAGTACCTTCCTTATGCATTGGAACTTCGTAATATATAACCCCATGGATCCCCCAAGGTTCGTATATCGTGTTCTCGTCGTGTTTTCGATTCGATCTGTTTCTATCAGGAAATCTTCTCAAGTTTAGAGCACCATGGTCTCCGCCAACAACAAAGGAAAGAAGCCCGAGGAAGATGTCCTCACAATCCCAAGGAGGAGGAGATTTTGGTAGGGCATGAAGAAGACATGGAGGAGGACAAGCATCCGGACACCCGCGCTACCGTCGCAAGTATTGGAGTGGTGAAACCTATCAAGCTTAAGAGGACAACATGGATGTCTACAGGAGGGAAAACTCCACGTCTTGTCTTCTTCCACGGTCATCTCATCCACGTACCAAGAATTCCTTCCATACTCTTATACATGAGCAACAATACCAACATGTGCCCAAATGGGACTTGCCCTCGGTTTGGGATCTGCCTCGCTCTAACCATGCAGGGAAGGAACACACTAAGAAGGAATAGTGGGGAAGAATAGCAAGGACTGGGACTCTCGGTCCGATATGATCATGAACCGCATTGAGCAAAATTCGGAGTTGATTCGTACTCCGACCTTTGAGATTAAGGATTTGAGGAAACTGATTGAAGAGCTTATCAATAGAACACCACCACCACCGAAGGAGTAATTCGTCATCAGGTTTGGCATCCCCTTGGCTTGTTCCAAGCTTGGGGAGTGCCACGGTATCACATCATTATCTTTTATCTTTTACCTTTTTAGCGGATTCATGTCTTTGGTAGAGAAGTTATCTTATAGGTTGGTTTGCATTTGGAAGTATCTCTCCTTTAGTTGATTATCTATGTATCCCTTGGTGTGAGTGCCTTTATGGAGTATTAATGAGAAGTTTCATCTTTTACTTTTTGCACTTCTTATTTTAGTTTGCAATCTCTATTATATGATTGATCTTGTTGATCAGTATTGGTATCACTTTGAGAGCATCAAGTAGATCTAAATTGGTTTTGGCAAACCGAGCTCTGGTCAGTAGCAACACCTTTTGAGGTTTGAAAGGAAAAGAGAAAAGGCTTACAAGTATTTTGTATCATTTATTTCCTTTCTTGATTGGATCTTAAGCTTAGTATTCTTTATTTAAGATATTTTGTGTCTTTAAGGAAGATTGCATGTTTGGCTTTATCACTTGTAGGTTTGATTGTTTCCTTCAACTCTTTTGCTTGCTACCTAGCCTTGCTAGCCAAAAACCTGTTTTGAGAAGGCATACTTCTCATGTTTCCAATCCCTTTGAACCAAACCTATGCCATTTGTGTCCACCATATCTACGTATTAGTATCATTGCTATTCCAAGCAAATTCTCAAGCTTCATCTATCTTTCGAATTAAAAATTATTTTGTTATGAGAAAACTAGTTAGTAAAGCTCTCACAAACTTGAGGGCACACCTTATTTCCTTGCCCCTAATAAACTTGAACCATTGTGTCATCGAAGTTGTTTATGTTTGCATCTATACGTTGGGATTAGCAGAACCGTGCTGTCACGGGAACGCTTTCAACACTTATGGATACATATCCTATTGATATCATGCTCTTTTGTTTGCGGATGTCGTCGGTGTGAAATAAAAAGGGAGCTTGTAAGTCCATGGAGTTATGAATGTGTGTTAGAGAAACGCCTGGGCCGCTAGCCTAAGCCATGCCTAATCATGGTGGAAACTTGCAGCATCACCATAGTGAGCAATCTGTGAAGCATCCTCAATAAAAACCTATGCAAATAGCAAATAAAAGATCGCTGAGATGCTCACCGTCTGCTTGCCTTGTCATTTTGATTATGGGATAGCTCCTGTATCATGTGCAAGGGGTACGGTTCTTTATGATACACATGTACTTATAATGACAAGAACTTACCGGTAACTAAAGTTGAGTAGCATGAGGAGCGGCCCTCGTACTCTGGGACATGAGATTGCCAACCTATATTTCATCAAGCATATAGTCCATCCTTGTTCACTTTAACCTTAATCACTTCAAGATGCTTATGATAGGGGCAATGAGGGCTCAAAGCTAGTAAGTACCATAATCTTTTAGAAGCTGTTTATGACTTGAAATCCCTGCTTCCCTCCATGAAGGGACCTTTCTCCTATTTTCTAAGTTGAGTTAATAAACCTTTTTCCTCTCTATCTCCAGCAAGCATTTGAATTGTTGTGTTTTAAGCATTCATATGACGATTTATTCAATCATGTTCTTTATCTTCCTTGTTTGCACAAAACTCTTTTCTATTAAGTATTACTTTGAAAGCCTTCTTTGTGAAAAACCTTTTATGTTTGAGCAAAGAGTACTCCTGTTGTAAAACTTCTTCAAAAGCTTTTTGTGAAACTGTTTGCCAGCTATTCTCTGACCAAGAACAAAGTTTGCGAATTCCAATTATGATTTATCTTTATGCATCTCTATTGTGACTCCTTTACTTGTTACAAGCTAAGTTATATAATAGTGAGTTGCCTTCTTCTATGAGTTATGTAATGGTAAGTATGATGCTTCTTGTCCGTATTCTTTTATGGACACTTCACTCCATAATCATGTGGACATGTTTACTGAGATCAGTTTTCGCTTGGGGACAAGCGAAGGTCTAAGCTTGGGGGGAGTTGATACGTCCAATTTGCATCACCATTCTATATCATAATTTGCCTCTATTCATTGATATATTTCATATTAAGAGGTGATATTTATGTATTCTCATCTATTTTTGCATGTTGGATGATTCTTGGAGGATGAACTGCCGGAGTCAGGTTTCTGATGGAAAAAGAGGTGTTTTGATGCAATTTCGCGAAGATCAGAAAAATACCAGAAAAATCATGGAAAATAATATTTTCCCAGAAGACGAAGGAAGCCAGAAGGGGAGGCGGAGTTGGGCCACAGGGGGCCCACACCCCCCAGGCGCGGGTCCCTCCTGCCCCGCGCCTGGAGAAGGTGTGGCCCACCTGGTCGGCCTCCGACTCTACCCTCTCGCCTGTATCTTCTCCTCAAAACCCTAATACATGGGGGGCAACCATAGAAAGATTCCGCCGCCTCTGCGGGGCGGAAAACACCGATAGAGAAAGAGTTCTCCGGCAGACAGATTTCTGAAGGGTTTCGCAGCATAGTAAATCAAAAAATTCTATGGATGCGAATGGGAAAGCCAAGATCTAATCTAGGAGATGCAATCAACGAGAAGGATAGATGAGATCTTCATACCGTTGAAGAAATCGCACAGCAGAAACGTTCAACAGAACGTGGGTGATGTAGTCGAACTAGCCTTCTCCTCCTCGCGATCCGATCCAACGCCGCAAGTGGCGACGCCTCCGAGAGATGCACACGTACGGTGCCGCGACGTCTCCTCCTTCCTTGGTCCAGCAAGTGGGGTGGAGAGATGGATTGGATCTGCAGCATGACGACATGGTGCTATGGTGGAGAATTTCTGCAGCAGGGCTTCGCCTACACGCAGTCGGGAGAGAGAGAGAGAGGTGGAGGGCAGCAGGACGATGGCTAGGGTTGGAGGAGTGGGGGGGGGGGAGGAGGGTGCGCCCCTGCCCTCTTTATATAGGGGCTGGCCGGCCCCCTTTGGCCCCTCCTCCAAGCCCTAGGGCGGCGGCCCCAAGGGTTGGAGTGGGGGGGGGGGGGCAAGTCTCCCCCTTCCTTCTAGAAGGGTTCCTAGGGTTTCCCCTAGGGTTTTGCCGGATGGGCCTATGGGGCCTTGTGCCCCTGGCCCAAAGTGGCCAGGGCACTCCCTCATAGGCCCACGTACCCCTCCGACAAGTGGGGCCACGTTGGTCCCACTCTAGAAGCTTCTAGAACCTTTCGGTACAATACCGAATACTCCGAAACTATTCCGAAATCCAAAAATTGCTTTCCTTTATATGAATATTATTCTCCAGACCATTCCGGAACCTCTCATGATGTCCTGGATCTCATCCGAGACTCCGAACAGAAACTCATAAACCAATTATCCATTCTATCCTAGCGTCGAGGCACGTTAAGTGCGTGACCCTACGGGTTCGAGAATATGCAGACATGATCTTCTATCAATAATCAACAGCGGGATCTGGAAACCCATATTGACTCCCACATATTCATCGATGATCATATCAGATGAACCACGATGCCAGGATTCAATTAATCCCATATTTATATTCCCTCCATCACGCGATATTTTACTTGCCCGAGATTCGATCGTTGGTATCTGCATACCTAGTTCAATCTCGTTCACAGCAAGTACTTTACTCGTTCCATAATCCGATATCACTTTGTGATTAACTCTTGAACCACGTGATTGCAAGCGGGGTTGATATCGATTACCGAGTGGGCCCGAAGTATATCTCTCCGACTCGGGAGGGACAAATCCCATCTCGATACATACAACCCAACAAGTACTTTCCAATCACCTGAGACACCTTTATGATCACCCTCTCATAGGATGACGTTTGATGACCTCAAAGCTTTCTTCCGATACCAGGGAGTTGCATTATCTCATGGTCTAAGGAATACAATATTTGACATAGGAAAAAGCTTCGCAAAGATGAACACGATGACACGATCTAATTGCTCTGCTTGATTTGGGTCTGTCCATCATATCATTCTCCTAATGACATGATCTCATTATTAATTGACAACTCATGTCTATGATTAGGAAACCTTAACCATCATCAATCAATGAGCTAGTCCATAGAGGCGTACTAGGGACACGGTGTTGTTCATAAACCACACAAGTATCAAAGTTTCCGCTTAATAAAATTCTAGCATGGAATATAAACTTTATCATGAACAAGAATTATAACAATAACATCTTTATTATTGCCTCTAGGGCATAATTCCAATAGTCTCCCACTTGCACTAGAGTCAATAATCTAGTTTACATCTGGCAACAATCTAACACCCATGGCATTAAGGTGCTGATCATGTTTTGCTCATGGAAGAGGTTTAGTCAACGGATGTGCGACATTCAGATCCGTATGTACTTTGCTAATCTTCAGATTTCCATCTGTTATATAATCTCGAATTATATGAAACTTGCAGTTGATGTGCTTGGTCTTTGGATGATATCTTGGTTCCTTAGCCAGTGCTATGGCGCCAGTGTTGTCACACAATATCTCTAGTGGGTCCAAGGCACTTGGAACCACACCAAGCTCAGTGATGAAGTTCCTGATCCAAACTCCTTCACTTGACGCTTCTGCAGCAGCCATGTATTCCGCTTCTACTGTAGATCCCGCGATCACGCTTTACTTGCAGCTTCTCCAGCTCACAACTCCTCCATTCAAAATATAAACGTATCCTGTCTGAGATTTAGAATCATCCTTGTCGGTGTCGAAACTAGCGTCGACGTAAACTTTTATGACGAGCTGCTCATCACCTCCATAGACCAAGAACATTTCTTTATTCCTATTTAAATACTTTAGGATGTTCTTCACGGCTGTCCAGTGTTCCACTCCTGGATCACTTTGGTATCTTCTCGTCAAACTAAGAGCATTGGACACATCCGGTCTAGTACACATCATGGCATACATGATAGAACCTATGGCCGAGGCATATGGCACTTTGCTCATAGTTTCTCTATCGTTTACCGTAGCTGGACACTGAGCCTTGCTCAATATCTTACCTGACAACATGGGCAATGAACCTTTCTTTGGTTTATCCATTCTGAACCTTTTCAGAACTTTGTCTAGGTATGTACTTTGGCTTAAAGCTATTAGGCGTCTTTGTCTATCTCTATAGATTTTGATGCCTAATATATAAGCAGCTTCTCCTAGGTCTTTCATTGAAAAACATTTATTCAAATAACTCTTCACATCGTTAAGCATACCAATGTCATTTCCAATAATCAATATGTCATCCACATATAGTACTAAAAATGTCATCGAGCTCCCACTCACTTTCTTGTAGATGCAAGCTTCGTAGCAATTTGGAACAAATCCAAAGCTCTTGATCACTTGATCAAATTGAAGGTTCCAACTCCGAGATGCTTGCTTCAGTCCATAAATGGAACGCTGAAGTTTGCACACCTTATCAGCATCCTTAGGATTGACAAAACCTTCGGGCTGCATCATATACAACTCTTCATCAATGTTGCCATTAAGGAACGCAATCTTGACATCTATCTGCCATATTCCATAATCATGAAACACAGCAATTTCTAATAAAATCCGAATGGACTTAAACATCGCTACGGGAGAGAAAGTCTCATCGTAGTCAACACCTTGAACTTGCCAAAACCCTTTTGCGACAAGCCGTGCTTTATAGACAGTAACATTACCATCCGCGTCCGTTTTCTTCTTGAAAATCCATTTGCACTCAACGGCCTTACGATCGCTAGGAGGGTCCACCAAAGTCCATACTTGGTTTTCGCTCATGGATCCCAATTCGGATTTCATGGCCTCTACCCATTTTTCAGAGTCTGGGCTCATCATTGCTTCCTCATAGTTCGCAGGTTCATTGTTGTCTACCAACAAGACGGTTAAGACAGGGTTGCCGTACCATTCAGGAGTGGCACGTGACCTTGTCAACCTGCAACGTTCAGTAGCAGCATCGTTCGAAGGTTCATGATCCTCACCATTAGCTTCCTCTATTGTTGGTGCAGACGACACTAGAACAATTTCAGGTGTTGCGCTACTCTCCAACTCGAGAGAAGGTTCAATAACCTCGTCTAGCTCTACCTTCCTCCCACTCACTTCTTTCGAGAGACACTCCTTCTCAAGAAAGGATCCGTTCTTTGCAACAAACACTTTGCCTTCGGATCTGTGGTAGAAGGTATACCCAATCATTTCCTTAGGGTATCCTATGAAGACGCATTTCTCCGCTTTGGGTTCGAGCTTGTCCGGCATCAACTTCTTGACGTAAGCTTCGCATCCCCAAACTTTAAGAAACGACAACTTAAGTTTAGCACCAAACCACAGTTCATACGGTGTCGTCTCAACGGATTTAGATGGTGCCCTATTTAAAGTGAATGCAGCGGTTTCTAATGCATAACCCCAAAATGATAACGGCAAATCTGTAAGAGACATCATCGATCGCACCATATCTAATAGAGTTCGATTCCGGCGTTCAGACACACCATTGCGCTGTGGTGTTCTGGGTGGCGTGAGTTGCGAAACGATTCCGCTTGCTTTAAGATGCGTGAGAAAATCATAACTCAAATATTCACCTCCACGATCGGATCGTAGAAATTTAATTTTCCTGTTATGATGGTTTTCCACTTCGTTCTGAAATTCTTTGAACTTTTCAAACGTTTCAGATTTATGTTTCATTAAATAGATATACCCATATCTACTTAAGTCATCAGTAAAAGTGAGAAAATAGCGATATCCACCGCGTGTCGAAACACTCATTGGTCCGCATACATCGGTATGTATGATTTCCAACAAGTCCGTTGCTCGCTCCATTATTCCGGAGAACGGGGTTTTGATCATCTTGCCCATGAGGCACGGCTCGCACGTGCCAAATGATTCAAAATCAAGAGACTCCAAAAGTCCATCAGAATGGAGTTTTTTCATGCGTTTTACACCAATATGACCTAGACGGGAGTGCCACAAATAAGTCGAATTATCACTATCTACGTTGCATCTCTTAGCCTCAATGTTATGGATGTGTGTTTCATTACTTTCGAGATTCAGAAGAAATAAACCATTCACAGCAGGTGCATGACCATAAAAGATGTTACTCATATAAATAGAACAACCATTATTCTCCGATTTAAATGAATAACCGTCTTGCAATAAACACGATCCAGATATAATGTTCATGCTCAACGCAGGCACATAATAACACTTATTAAGGTTTAAAACTAATCCCGAAGGTAAAACTAAGGAGAGCGTGCCGACGGCCATCACATCAACTCTTGATCCATTGCCAACGTGCATCGTCACCTCATCCTTTGCTAGCCACCGTCTATTCCGTAGCTCCTGTTTCGAGTTAAAAATATTAGCAACTGAACCAGTATCAAATACCCAGGCACTACAACGAGCTCTAGTAAGGTAAACATCAATAGAATGTATATCAAATATACCTTTAATGATGCCAGCCTTCTTGTACGCTAAGTACTTCAGACAGTTGTGCTTCTAGTGACCCTTGTCCTTGCAATAGAAGCACTCAGTGTTCGGCTTAGGTCCAGACTTGAGCTTCTTCTCAGCAGGGGCAACGCGCTTGCCGCTGCCTTTCTTGAAGGACTTCTTTGCACCCTTATCTTTCTTAAAGCTAGGGGTCTTGTTGACCATCAACACATGATTATCTTTCTTGATATCTACCTCCGCAGCTTTCAGCTTAGCGAAGAGCTTAGTGATTGTATCAGTGGAACCAATCTGATTGTGAGTAACTACAAAACCTTTGTAGCTAGGAGGGAGTGACTGCAGAACTCTGTCAATCTTGAGCTCTTCTGGAATCTTGCAGTCCAGCTACTCAAGACGTTGAGTGTAGCCCGGCATCTTAATGGCGTGCTCACTAACGGAACTCCCTTCCTCCATCTTGCAGTTAAAGAATTTCTCAGAGATCTCATATCTCTCAGAATGGGCCTGAGTCTGAAACATGGTTTTAAGTTCCTCAAGTATCTCAAAGGGCCCGGCGAACTCCTCAAAATGATTTTGAAGGTCCGATTCCATAGCAAACAACATGGTACTCTTAATCACTCCATAATCATCTTTGCGCGACTGATAAACAGCTTTTTCATCAGCCGGTGCATCAATAGCAGGGGCGTCACCTAGCGCTTTCTCAAGGACATAGTCCTTTTGTCCGCCAGCGAGAATGATCCTCAGAATGCGGAACCAGTTTGTGAAGTTAGACCCATTGTTCTTAAGCTTTTCTTTCTCAGCAAAAACGTTGAAGTTGAAGTTGGACTTAGCCATTTGATCTACAAAATTTGCAAGTACAATTTAGACTATGGTCATGATAACTAGTTCAACTTAATAAAATTACTAGATGAACTCCCACTAAATTCAACATCCCTCAAGTTGTTTAGTGAACACGATCCAAATTCACCACACCTAATCCGATCTTCACGAGAAGAGATGTGGTTTCAATGGTGGACAACAAAGTGTCGATCATATAATTCATATGACTCATATCATTCATACGAATGCTAGGTTCGTCAAGTCAAACCCAAGTATTTCCGCGTGTGCAAAACTAGCTTGCACCCGTTGTATGTGAACGTAGAGTTTATAGCACCCGATCATCACGAGGTGCTTGAACACGAAGAACTTTCGCAACGGTGCATACATGGGGAGAACACAATTTTATCTTGATCTTTAAGTGAGGAATCATCTTATAATGCTACCGTCGCGATCTAAGTATAATAAGATATATAAAAGGATAAACATCACATGCATATAATCTTATGTGACATGGTATAGCCAATCTCCGCGCAATGATCTCCATCTTGTGCGTGCCAGCATGATCTCCATCATTCCACCATGATTGCCTCCACCACGAACAACAACTACAACTATTGCTAACTACTTAGCGATAAAGAAAAGCTATTACATGGCGTATAAGAAGTTGACACACATGTCATACGCAATTATAAAGATAACCATATGGCTCTTGCCGGTTGTGTACTCATCGACATGCAAGTCGTGAAATATTACAAAACATGATCATCGCATACATCATACACATCATGTCTTGGGCCATACCATATCACAAAACACTCCCTGCAAAAACAAGTTAGACGCCTCTACTTTGTTGTTGCATGTTTTACGTGGCTTATGGGAATAACAAGCTAAGAACGATTTTTACGTACGGAAAGCCACAACGGTGATATTATGGTTGCCAGCATCCGGTATATATCCCATGACTACTATAGTGAGAGAAACTGGCATCCACCAGCCGCATGTGTGGAACAAGCCACACGTCAAGTGCGGAGCCGGTCTCGCGAACGAGGTCGCGTAAAGTTTGCATGGACCGCTTCGATCTCACTATCCTGCGTCATAAGAAGTATAAAACAAGAGGCTTGCAACAGAAAACATCAACGCCCGCAACAAGCATGTTGCATTCTACTCGTGAAACACATCTACGCATAGATCTAGCTCTGATACCACTGAAGGGTTTTGCAGCATAGTAAATCAAAAAAATTCTACGGATGCGAACGGGAAAGCCAAGATCTAATCTAGGAGATGCAATCAACGAGAAGGATAGATGATATCTTCATACCCTTGAAGAAATCGCACAGCAAAAACGTTCAACGGAACATGGGTGATGTAGTCGAACTAGTCTTCTCCTCCTCGCGATCCGATCCGATCCAACACCGCAAGTGGCGACGCCTCCGAGAGATGCACACATACGGTGCCGCGACGCCTCCTCCTTCCTTGGTCCAGCAAGTGGGGTGGAGAGATGGATTGGATCTACAGCACGACGGCGTGGTGCTATGGTGGAGAGTTACACGCAGTCCGGAGAGAGAGAGGTGGAGGGCAGCAGGACGACGGCTAGGGTTGGAGGAGTGGGGGGAGGAGGGTGCGCCCCTGCCCTCTTTATATAGGGGGCTGGCCTACCCCCTTTGGCCCCTCCTCCAAGCCCTAGGGCGGCGGCCCCAAGGGTTGGAGTGGGGGGCAAGTCTCCCCCTTCCTTCTAGAAGGGTTCCTAGGGTTTCCCCTAGGGTTTTGGCCGGTTGGGCCTACGGGGCCTTGTGCCCCTGGCCCAAAGTGGCCAGGGCACTCCCTCGTAGGCCCACGTACCCCTCCGACAAGTGGGGCCACGTTGGCCCCACTCCGGAAGCTTCTAGAACCTTCCGGTACAATACCGAATACTCCGAAACTATTCCGAAATCCAAAAACTGCTTTCCTTTATATGAATCTTATTCTCCAGACCATTCCGGAACCTATCGTGATGTCCTGGATCTCATCCGAGACTCCGAAAAAATTCATAAACCAATTATCCATTCTATCCTATCGTCGAGGCACATTAAGTGTGTGACCCTACGGGTTCGAGAATATGCAGACATGATCTTCTATCAATAATCAACAGCGGGATCTGGAAACCCATATTGACTCCCACATATTCATCGATGATCATATCGGATGAACCACGATGCCAGGATTCAATTAATCCCATATTTATATTCCCTTTGTCACACGATATTTTACTTGCCCGAGATTCGATCGTTGGTATCTGCATACCTAGTTCAATCTCGTTCACAACAAGTACTTTACTCGTTCCGTAATCCGATATCACTTTGTGATTAACTCCTTAACCACGTGCTTGCAAGCGGTGTTGATATCGATTACCGAGTGGGCCCGAAGTATATCTCTCCGACTCGGGAGGGACAAATCCCATCTCGATACATACAACCCAACAAGTACTTTCCGATCACCTGAGAGACACCTTTATGATCACCCTCTCATAGGATGACGTTTGATGACCTCAAAGCTTTCTTCTGATACCAGGGAGTTGCATTATCTCATGGTCTAAGGAATACAATATTTGACATAGGAAAAAGCTTCGCAAAGATGAACATGATGACACGATCTAATTGCTCTGCTTGATTTGGGTCTGTCCATCATATCATTCTCCTAATGACATGATCTCATTATTAATTGACAACTCATGTCTATGGTTAGGAAACCTTAACCATCATCAATCAATGAGCTAGTCCATAGAGGCGTACTAGGGACACGGTGTTGTTCATAAACCACACAAGTATCAAAGTTTCCGCTTAATACAATTCTAGCATGGAATATAAACTTTATCATGAACAAGAATTATAACATTAACATCTTTATTATTGCCTCTAGGGCATAATTCCAACAATTTCTGCCAAGGAAATTCCTTCCCAGAGAGGGGAGATCATCGCCATCAATACAGTCATCAAGCTAGACTTCATCGGGATCATCATCATCATCATCCACACCATCATCTCCACCAGCACCATCGTCACCACTCCATCCTGCTGTAACATTTGTGTTGGATCTTGCATTAGTTCTTAGGGGAAACTTTCCCGGTGTTGATTAATATTGTAGTTGATGGTTGTGAGTAGAACTATTGGATTATTGTTTATGTTCAGATTTTTATCCATTACCATATCATCTTTGATCTTGATCCATATGATGTCTTGTGAGTAGTTCGTCTAGTTCTTGAGGACATGGGAGAAGTCATGTTGTTAGTAGTGGATTTGTGTTGAGATATTATTCAATGATTTAGTATTTAAGTTGTGGTGCTATTCTTCTATTGGTGTCATGTGAACATCGACTACATGATACTTCACCATTTATGGGCCTAGGGGAATGCATTGTGTATTTGGATACTAATTGTGGGGTTGCCGGAGTGACAGAAACCTGAACCCCCGTTAGGACACCATTGCATAAGGGAGCGTAGGATCTTAGAGTTTAAGACCGTGGTTAGGTTTATATCTTAATTACTTTCCTGTAGTTACGGATGCTTGCAGAGGGTTTAATCACAAGTATGTATTAGTCCAAGTAAGGTCGGTACATTAGCACAGGTTCACCCACACAACACTTACAACACCAAAGAAGAGTACTTAGATATATGAAGCGAAAGCACTTGACAGAATTCCCATGTGTCCTCGAGAACGTTTGGTACTTATAAGTATTTCCACCGGCTTGTCCTTTACTAAGAAAGAATTGGGCCACTTGTTGCAGTTGTTCGTTGTCTTTATTACTTGCACTTTGTTTTGTTGCTTTATCAGAAAACCCCTAAAAATTCGTTTTTTTAGGAATTTACAAAGATTTCCTGCTCCATACCACTAGTCAACACCTTCTGTCCTCGTTGGGATCGACACTCCTATTTATCGAAAGTATTATGATACACCCCCTATACTTGTGGGTTATCAATATGATGGCCTGCTGGTAAGTATGCTGAATTCTTCGCTAGGCTATGAGCCTCAACATTTGATACCCTTATATCATGTGCAAAGAGAATGAAGGAGAAGTCATTTGCTCTCGCTTGGATCTCTTGCAAGACTGTGATGTACCAGCCCAGGTTCTTGCCATCCATGATTTTGATCGCCTCCAAGCAATCTGTTTCCACCATAATTCTTTGTTGTTGCAGGTCTTGCGCCAAATCAAGAGCTTCGATGCAAGCCAATGCTTCTGAAGTCACAGAATCCGCAATGCCCTGCACCACGACAACTGATGCACCAAGATACCGATCGTCATTCACCCTAAAAATCACTGCTAGCACTCCAAAGTTCTGATGCTTCCTAACACCAACACCAACACCAACATTAATCTTGACATGACCCTCTGGAAAAGCGATCCACCTTTTAACTGGTAGCTCAGCCCGTGTGTTCACCATTTTCTTCTCCTTTGCCATTTCAAGATCTCGAAGGAGACTCTTAAGAAAATTGTAAGCCGACAAGGCACTTTGGAACAACTCCTTGTGAATCGCCTTATGGCGAGCATGCCAGATAGCCAAGAGGGTGACTAGGCAGCAAATGAGGTCCTCATGGTTCAACATCGAGATCATAGTAAAAAGCCACTGCTTGGCACTTCGTTCAGTCGAGTTATCCATATGCTCGGTAACAGAATTAGGAACCAAAGCCAACACACACCGTGACATCGTGCACTCCAATAGATAATGACGCCAAGAATCATGCTCGCCACACAACCCACATGCAGAATCAACGACCATGTTTTGGTGAAAACGAACATCTCCTATTGGTATAGACTGCTTAGCCAATCTCCAGAGAAAAACGTGAATTTTTTATGGTACCTTAATTTTCTAGAGAGAGGTCCACATTTTTTCTTCCTCTTCTTGGTTCGAGATAGCTGGTCGCTGCTCAACCCAATCCTTCCTAAGACTTTTGGTGTCAACAATCATGCGATAAGCCGATTTAATAGAAAAAGGCCAGTTTTCTCGAAGTGCTAGGACCAAAAGTCTGAATTTTTCCTAGTGCCGATGGGAATTGATCTGATCACTTCGATATCCATCGGTATAAAGAACTTTTCAAGCTTCTGAAGATCCCATCTTGTAGATGTGTCATCAATGAGTTGTGCCACCCATGTAGGTGGATCAACATCTACATTTTCTTTCAAATAAGCAATAGGACGCATTGCTACACTCCCTAACAACCATTTATCATTCCATGGATGAGTGTCTGTTAGCAATATACGCGATTAGATCATTGCAGAAAGTAGACAGAGAAGACGACGTTTGGTAACGAAGTTCGACAAAGCCTACATCTGCGGGTCATGCTTTGCGGGTGCTCCTCCCCTTGTACTATAATCAGAGTATCGTCGATGACAAACCCGTCACGGTGTACAGACACATCAGATCTACAAAACGCCACGCCGGTCCGGCGCGCCTGCCACGGGCACCGGACCGTCCCGAAACTCGATCTTGTGTCTAAACTGTCTTGCGTCTAGTCTATTTTGGCTACTCCCGGTGCCTTTATATAATAGGCCAAATTACAAGTGTCCGACTCAAACACCTAACCCTACCGCACAGTCCAAGTCCAACTATAGCCTATACACATATTTGACACTATTACAATAATCTTCACCTTGGCGAATATGTCACCAATGGAACCGCCGTCTTCGCGCGAACACCTCAGTGTATGTTAAACTTGGTTTTTTTGTTGCTCACTTGCATGAGCCGTCGTCCGAGCCCTCATCGGACCCGGTCACCTCAGCTGATCCTACCGCCTCATCGTGCTCCTCTTCATCTCCACCTGGAACGATGCTCACACGCACCTTGTACAGGTTATTCCTAGTCCTTCTGCCCTTTAGCACCAGCTTCTTGTTCTTCTTGACCCGCATAGACAACTTGTCCCTGTCAACACTATAGGTATAACCGTTGTCATGGAGTTCTCCCAGTGAGATTATATTCTTGCAAGCCCTCTGACATGGTTATATCCCGCAGGTACACGACCTCAGCATACCAAGTCCAGCACAAGGAAGTCCCACGACAAATATACGTCGGCCCATGAAGACTTTCGGGTAGCCAGGGCCCATGACGCCTTCGGATCCTTGGAGAGCAAGACTAGAGTAGATAGGAAATTCAAAGGGGTAAACCCTAAAACCTGTAACTGACTCGATCTGTGCCTGGGACCTACCTATCTCTATATAAAGGCCAGAAGGGCACGACGAGGAGGCTCTCTTACAATCTCTCGCACACCACCTCATACACACCTCCACGCCAGATTGCATCTGCGCACCCCTGTAACCTTCGGTTCTGCCGTAATCAAGAGCAGACAAGCAGGAGTAGGATTTTCCCTCCGGGGGCCTGAACCTGGGTAAACCTCGTGTCCCCATGTTGCTTGTTTGCTAACCGTTACGCGATCTCCAGCATCCCCATCTTCTCCAAAACCCAAGCTCATAATAATGGGCATTGACGAGATTAAACCTCGTCAATTGGCGCCGTCTGTGGGAACTGGGGACACTGATTGTGCGATCGTGACGGTTCCAACCTGAGCGATCTACAACTCGGCGACGACGGAGAGTCATCTCCTCTTCGGCGCCTTCGACTTCACTGCCCACTCACCAGCCACCATGAAGGACTTCGAGCCCGTTGGCGACGGACTCGAGATCCTGTTCGGGAGCTTCTGCTTCCAGGTGGGGCAGACCGGCACTCTCCGCCTTCCAGAGGGGGTGCCCCTGCCATCGATCAGGCCCGCTTCATGGGCTCCACACCCTGTGCTACGCACATCATCATCGATAGATGAGTCCTATGACAGCAACAGCTGCAACTCCGATCTGTGCGATCCACCATCGGACGAAGGGACCTACGGTTCCGGATCCGAAAGCTGCGGCAGCAGCAAACCGATCTACGAGCGCTACCAGTGCGCCGCGGTCATCCAGGATCAGGAACACAATCCGCCACCCAACCCGCAGGGTAGAAACGGTGGAAACAGAAGAATCCGAAGCTCCCAAATTTTTGTTTACTGTTCGCATTTTACTCCATGCTACAACGCACTCGGGGGCTCCCCCCAACCTCACGACTTCGACGACCGAGGATAACACGTGCACACCTAAGTAGCTGACCACGTCAGGCTAACGAAAAGGGCGCGTACACAAACAAAGCACTACATGCTAAATCAACAACCAAATCCTTATAACCAAGGGCAAAACACGCCTAGTTAAATATATACAAATTTTACATCTATCCTTTTTACAGGTACTACCTACTCTGAAGAATAACCCGAGCACGCTGCTCAAACAGGTCTATGATCTGTTCGGCATACTGCCTTATAGCCGCATAATGCGGACGCATATCCCATTTGCCACCATCTGGCCGAAGAGGCGGCCTAGCCGCCACAACAGATAGATCTACATCAGGATGATGTAACCGCACAAGGGAGAGCGCAGTCTTCACCCCCGTGAGAAGCTGATGCCGCACCAGTTCCCTGACACGATGCACACTCCGAAACTTCGACAGCAAGCCAGAAAGAGTCGACGACGCGTCATCCAGCGGAAACATTACATGCAGAACCGACGCGAGCGAATACTTCACCTGACAAAGCACCCGCGATACCTGGTGCACGCGATCCTGCATCGTCGCAAGGACCATGGCACGATCCCGGTCCATCCAGAAGAACCCACCGGCCTCCATGTCCTGCTGAGTCAAGCAGTTGATCCGAACAGCAACATGCTACTTCTCCTCCCGTGGAGCAATGTTAGCACCTGCAATACTTGCAAAAGAGTAAGACAAAAGGCCAGCAGGCGCATCCGAAGTAACGGGCAGCAGCTCGAACATCTCACACTGAAGCTGTTCGGACAAACGAAGCAGCTCTGCTATCAAGTACTCCTCTCTGGCAGCACCTCGACCCGCTTTGGATTTCCAAACATCAGCGTGGCCACGCACCCCAAGCAACTCTTTCTCGAGGCTACGGATACGATCTCGAAGAAACACAAGCTGCGACGCACCATCTAGGGATGGCCGCAGCTGCGCCGCAGACGAAGTGTCAACGGGATCATCACCCGAAGGACCCTAGAGTAACAGAGGACAAAGGCATGAACAAGCAGATGAAAGAGCACGGAACTCAGCAAATTCATTACGTGCAGCAAAAGCCACTACGTGGCACAAGGATCGTTCATCAAAATAATTACAACAAAATAAGCTAAAACTATCCTACAACTCCAATGCCTACGAAGCTGCACCCTGAGTAGCCTCGGAGTCGGACTGCCTCGCCTTGGCTTCCCCCTGCTGCCTTAGCGCATACTCGGCCAGGAGATCAATCAGCTTCGGCCCATAACGCTTACAATAAGCAGCATAGGTGGCGAAGGCTACCTCGGATCCATCAGCAGCCGTCGGCATCCGGGAGGTGACCTGAGGAAGGTCTAGCTCCGCTCCAGCCGCCAAGGCCATTGCCATCCCGACGGACGCGCTGATGCCTTTCTGCTTGCGCTTGTACGCCGCAGGAGCTTTGGCTGACAGCGCCTCCGCCAAGGCATCGACATCTTCGAGGGCCACGCCCTTGGGGACAAGATCCTTGTAGAACCTCCTTGGCCTTGGCAAGCGAGCTGATAACGGTGCTGCAGCGGTCTTCGACCGCCGTAGTAGCATCATCCAGAGCGCTCCCGTGCTCCAGAGCACCACGATCAAACTCGATGATCGCGGCATCTAAATAAACAAAGGAAGCAGCATGAATAAAAGCACTGCAAAAGAAAGACAAGGAAGTCAAAAAGAGGAAGGCGGAGACACTCACCCGAAACAGCCTTGGCAGCCGCCATAAGCTTGCCGGCCACCTCTCTCTTGCGCTAAGCCGTGGCGGTGGCGAGCTGCTCCTCGTGGTCCGTAGCCTCCTGCTGTAGGCGCTCCTTAGCCTCGGCCGCGTTGGCCAGCTCCAGCTCGAGGCGCTCCCTTGTACCAACGGTGACCTCGGCCTTTTTCTCCGCTTGACCAAGGCTCTTTTTGAGAGCATCAATCTCATGAAGAGAGGCGTTGTGGTCCTCTGCAGTCAGCAACACACCTATCGGATCGAAGGACAAAAATACAAGAAGAAGCAAAAGACCAAGTCGTAAACATACCTTGAAGCTATTTGAGGCTGGCCTCCAACGCCAGGTGCAGCTGCACCAGTTGGTTGGCACCTTGCACAAAAGGCTGAAGAAAGAACCACCAATCAAAAGAGTGGCTCGGGGGCTATGCCCAAAATAACGAGCAACAACACGGAACACATGCGAAAAACGCTCGGGGGCTCCCCCCGAGACTCGAAGGAAAAACGAACAACAAGATACCCTACAGATGCTCGGGGGATCTCCCCGAGGTGGGAAGAAACGAATGATCAGCAGATCATCCGAAAAGGCTCGGGGGCTCCCCCTACGGCAGAAAACGAAAATTACTTACATGGTTAGACGGCGACTCCGAAGGTCCGCTCGTAGTCTTCTGAGGGGCAACCACCCGAACCTCCTGCGGAGAAAGGTTTGGAGCAGCGCCTTCAGAGGTGGCCACCGTCGGAGGAGGAGGAAGTGCAACTTTCGACTCCCCCATCATCTCCCGAGCACCGTCACTGGAGGAGCCGTCAGAGGAGTGGATACAAAAGGAAAAAAAATCATTAGAGCACAAGGTAAATAGACAAGAGAAAGCAAAACATGACTGAGGAAACTTACGAGTCAAGCTCGCTTAAGTCGAAGATAGGAGGGGTCTTCCGGACCTTCTTCTCCTCTTTCTTCTCTTCCTTCTTTTCTTCCTTCTTCCACTTCGCCGGCGGGTGCGGTGCCACAGTCCGCACGGGAACGGCAGGAATTGGAGAGGAAGATCGCCCATGCCCATCACTGTGACGCTCAAGGCACAGCGGGTTCCTAGGCGTCGGCGGAGTTGAGGCATCCGATGACTCGCTGGAGCTCCTCGTGCGCTTGCGAGTATGATCCTCGCTCGACTCGTTGGCCTCTTCAGCCGGAGATCGGGCCGATGGCAGCTCGGACATGGAGTCCACCACCTCATTATCCGAAGCATCTGGGAATACTTCGGGCAATGGAGGCGATATGCCCGACACCTTGAAATCCTGTACAAAACAAGCAAGTTTGTCAGCAGACAAATAAATAAAAGTAAAACATAGTCGAAAATAGCGCCACGCGCATGTCCCAGATCTACACCCGCGGAACCGGACGAGAAGCGGAGAACGGAGAAGTCAGCGACTTCCCCGGGATATCCTCTCCAACCTTGAACTTTAGCAGCGGACGAAGGACCCCGTCGAGATCTCCCTTGGAGAATTCCTCAGCCAAAACCCTAGTCGGATCACGACGACCAGCATAAAGGAACATCGGGTGCACCCTAGCCTGGAGCGGCTGCACCCGACATTTGAGAAAAGTGCGGATAATATCCACACCGTTCACCTCTTTATCCGGAGTCAATTGAAGATCCTCCACTCGACGATAGAGAGTCTCTATCTCCGCTACCTCGCCATCTAAGATCTGGTTCTTCCAAGACCTCTTCGGCTCGATCTTTTGGGAGGGGTCGAAAAGAGCAAGACCAAAATCTTGCCCAGCCACCGTGGAGTCGCGGATGTAAAACCATCGCCTCCGCCAGTACTGGACAGATTCGGACATGGAAAAGGAGAAGAATAGAAGATTGGATCAAAGGGAAATGATGCAACCCCCAATGGGATAGACACCATCAGAACCAGATTGCCTCTTCACGGAATAGAGCTTCCGGAAGAGGCCAAAGTGCGGCTCGATACCGAGCCAGCACTCGCAGAAAGTAACGAAACAATCAATGTGAAGAAGAGAGTTGGGGGAAAGATGATGCAGCTGGATGCCGTAAAGAAAAAGCAGTCCACGAAGGAAAAGCCCCGAAGAACAAATGCGAGGAACATAACCCGAAACCCAGCGGGGGGATGGGGAATTACCTCGTTGCCAGGGAGTTTGACGGCCTCCCTATCCTGCGGGATCAAGCCCCGCTCACGAAGCTTGCGGAGATCACTTTCCCGCGTCTCTGATCGCCGCCAGCCACCGTCGGTGACACGGGCAGCGGTAGAACCTTTCTTGCCACCAGCAGCGCTGGTGCCAACCGCAGAAGAACTTCTTAGGCTTCCCCATTGCGGTGCGACGGTGCCGGTGGCAAGAACGTAGGATCAAAGAAGGAAATGATCGAGGATATTCCAGCACGCAGCAAGAAAACTCACAGAAGATTGGAGCAGTGAAACAAGAATGGTTGCGGTGAAAACAGATTAATTTTTCCCCATAGATTATAAGGACAAAGACGATGCACGACGACCGTCCATCAAGAAGACCTAGCGCCAACTGCAAGATCTGACCGTCCACATGTCAGTACAGAAGTGAACCGTCGCTTACACGCCGTCCACTATGCACGAAAATCGAGGCGACGCCGTAATTATCTCCATGCCACGCGTGACCGGTCAATTCAAGATCAGAAGATGGGACCCATGTTCGTCCAGTCACGCCATCTCTGGCGCAGCAGACGCTTGAGGTCACCGATCGTCAGCACTGACGTCATCAAATGCTATACTAGCAACAACTATAATTCTTCGGCTACACAGCTAAGAGTACTCACTCGAATCTACGGTTCGACTAACTACTCGGGGGCTACTCCTATCAGGAGCGCTGGCCACGCACCCGAAAATGAACAAAACACTACAACACTGAACTAATTTCTTCGAGTCCAAAGTCGAGTCTGCGACTCCACTACGGACTTGGGGGCTACTCCTATCAGGAGCGCTGGCCGCGCATCCGAAAAAATTTGTGTCCTATGGATCGGAAGCCGAAAAACGGCTGAATTAAAGTCTCTACTCGAGTCTACGACTCGAACAGACACTCGGGGGCTACTCCCGAGCGCTGGTCGCGCACCCTATGAATTCTTCGACTGCGATCCTACGGATCAGCATGCAAAACTTTTCGGCAACTCTGCCCTAATTAAACATTGAGTGAGCAGCGTCCTCCTTGGCCACCCGAAGCACCTCCGCGGTGATAAAACATTCGGATGTTGTGTCTTCGACACAAAGATAAGACCTACAGATATCATCTGATGGCCTAGTAACGCACATGACTGCGCTCTCCTAGTAAGAACCCGTGCCAACAGACGCGATGAAAAATCCCGACGGACGCATTGGGTACATCATTTAAATTCACTGGAATTCCACTCCTATAAGTCCTCCGCGGCCTGAGTCGAATTACGCCAGCATATGTTCCGGGTTCGAGTCGAGGGACTCGCACTTGAAGAAGATCGTGTTGTTTTATCCTAAGACAGTTAACTGACCCTGATCCATCGGGAGAGTCAGGCACACGCATCAACAATCCCTACACATGGGGGATACTGACATGAGGATTGAAGAGTCCTCAGCCGAATCTATGATTCGACTGAACACTCGGGGGCTACTGACATGGTTATACCCCGCGGGTACACGACCTCAGCATACCTAGTCCAGCCCAAGGAAGGCCCACGACAAATATACGTCGGACCATGAAGACTTTCGGGTGGCCAGGGCCCATGACACCTTCGGATCCTTGGAGAGCAAGACTATAGTAGATAGGAAATTCAAAGGGGTAAACCCTAAAACCTGTAACCGACTCGATCTGTGCCTGGGACCTGCCTATCTCTATATAAAGGCCAGGAGGGCACGACGAGGAGGCTCTCTTACAATCTCTCGCACACCACCGCATACACACCTCCACGCCAGATTGCATCTGCGCATCCCTGTAACCTTTGGTTCCGCCGTAATCAAGAGCAGACAAGCAGGAGTAGGGTTTTCCCTCCGGGGGCATGAACCTGGGTAAACCTCGTGTCCCTGTGTTGCTTGTTTGCTAACCGTTCCGTGATCTCCAGCATCCCCATCTTCTCCAAAACCCAAGCTCATAACAATGGGCATTGACGAGATTAAACCTCATCACCCTCGGCACATATCTAACATCCCGGAGCACCATTTCACCACCATCTTTAGACTTGATCTTGATATCTCTCATGCCCATGATGCGCTGAGGCGCACCATCGACTTGATAGATAGCTCCAAAATCACCAGACTTGTAGGTAGAGAACCACTCCTTGTTAGACGTCACATGATAAGAGCTCCCTGAATCTTGTAGGGTTTCGTAGCATGGAAAACAAAAAATTTCTACCGCATACAAACAAACAAGCCAAGATCTATCTACTAGATTGTAGCAACGAGTTGATGGAATAACTCACCCTCGAAGATTCCAAAGTGTTTAACGAGAGCGGATTCTCGTGGGTGATGTAGTCGTACTCTTCCCGATCTCAAGATCGCGTCGACGATCCTTCCGGCGCTGCGTTCCGGCAGCGCTCCCGCAGTCGGTCACACATTCGGTACTTGACGAAGACCTTCTTCTTCCTTGTTCCAGCAGGCAGCAGAGGTTGTAGCACTCTCCTCGCGATTCCGGCAGCACAACGGTGTGGTACCGGAAGTAGAGGGGAGATCTCGCAGGGCTTTGCCTTAAGCCGGAGCGAGTATGGTGGACTATGAGAGAGCCCTCGGTGATCTAGGGTTTAGACACACCAAGGAGGGGGCTAGGCCGGCGGCTAGGGTTAGCTAGGAGGCGACAGCGGTTTTCCCTAGGGTGGCTGCGGCTGCAGGAGGGCCAGCGGCTTAGGGCTAGCGTTTGCGGGTGGAGGTGTTGGGTGCTAGGAGGGGCAGCCCTGCCCCTCCTTATATAGGTGGAGGGGGCGCGCCAGGGGAGGGGAGTCCCTCCCCAAATCGGTTTCCCAAGGGGGCCGGCGGTGGAGGGGAGGAACTCCTCCCCAACTCGGTTTCCACCTTCCCCTCCACTTCCCAAAATAGTCGTTTGACTTTTCAAATTGGCGTTTGACTTTTCAAACTAGGATTTGATTAAACCCTTTATTTTGTTCAGCGATGACACCTAGTACATGATGCAATCATTCCAACTTGGTATGACACATTCATGTACCCTTCCCCTCTGGAGTGCCGGACATTCCGGAACCTTCTGGAACATTCCCGATGAAAACACCGGAACCATTCTCCAACCCCGAAACAGGACTTTCCTTATATGAATCTTATTCTCCAGACCATTCCGGATCTCCTCGTGATATCCCGGATCCCATCCGAGACTCCGAACAACATTCGGTCTCTTACTCATCATTCCATAACTACTCAAACAACGTCGAATCCTTAAGTGTGTCTCCCTACAGTTCGTGAATTATGCGGACATGATCGAGACACTTCTCCGAACAATAACCAATAGAGGAATCTGGAAATTCATATGGCTCCCACATATTTCTACAATTACTTTGCGATCGAATGAACCACTTACATACGATACCAATTTCCCTTTGTCTCACGATAGTTTACTTATACGAGGTTATGATCGTCGGTATCTCTGCATACCTAGTTCAACCTCGTTACTGATAAGTACTCTTTTCTCGTTCCCGTGATATGTGATCCCTTGTGAGCCAGTCACATGCTTGCAAGCTAAATGGATGACATTTCACCGAGAGGGCCCAGAGTATATCTATCCGTCATATGGATGGACAAATCCCACTCTTGATCCATGTGTCTCAACCAATACTTTCCGAACACTCAATGCCACCTTTATAGCCACCCAGTTACGGTGTGGTGTTTGATGTCATCAAAGCATCCTTCCGGTGAAGGTGATATGCATGATCTCATGGTCGAAGGAATTAGGTTACTATGTATCAGAAAGCATATAGCAATTGAACTATTAAAATGACTTGATCTTTATGCTACGCTTATCTATAGGAGTATGTCCACCATATCATTCTCCTAACGGTATGATCTTGTTGTTAATAACATCTCAATGTTCATGATAGGGAAACCACAATCATATATTAACCAACAAGCTAGTATTATAAAGAGGCTTTACTAGGGACTCTATTTTAGTTTACAAATCACACAAGTATTAATGTTTCCTTGTTAATACTATTATAGCATGAATGTAAAAATTTATCATTAACACAAAGATATAATAATAACTACATTTATTATTGCCTCTAGGGCATATCTCCAACAAATCTAACATCCACACCTCATCGAACAATTCGCTTACCAAAACCAGAACTTCACTATCAGAATCAGCTGCAGATTTAACAACAATATTTGCAGCTCCATCAGCCTTATACGTTGGACAAAACCTCCTGATATGACCCCACTCCTTACAATGATGACACTGTGGCTTTCCCTTCTTTTTCTTGCCCTTCCCACCATGATTGCCCTTGACCACCAGCCCTTGTCCATCACTAGCACCAGCGGAAGTACTTTATTCGAAAGTCTTTTTTTTCACGTTGATCATATGATAACAGCGCAGTTTGTACCTCGCTTGAAGTGATGCTTGACTTGCCGTATGCCAGGGTAATCATCAAACTCTTGTAGGATTTTGGCAATGAAACAAGCATGAGCAAAGCCTTGTCCTCGTCCTCCACCTTGGACCCAATCCTCTCCAGATCCGAGACCACACGGTTGAAGGTATTGATGTGTTCAGTAAGGTTCGCCCCTTCTTGCATCCTCATCCCGTACAATTCCTGCTTCAGATACAACTTATTGGGCGCAGTCTTGTCCAGGAACTGATCCTCCAACGTCTTCTAGATTGCACTTGGCGACTCCTTGATACGTCCAAAACGTATCTACTTTCTCGAACACTTTGCTATTGTTTCTTCTCTAAACTTGTGTGATTTGAATACAACTAACACGGACTGGCGCTGTTTTCAGCAGAATTACCTTGGTGTCTTGTTTTTGTGCAGAAAATGAACTATCAGGAAAAATACCGGAAAATATGCCAAAAATTATATTTCACTAGAAGATCCACGGAGCCAGAAGGGGAGACAGAGGGGAGGCCTGGGGGGCCCAGACCCACCCCAGGCGCGGGCCCACTGACCTCGCGCCTGGGGGAGGTTTGGCCACCCAGGCAACTTCTCGGCCTCCCTCCGTGTCTATAAGTTGCCTTCTGACCTAAAAACATAGGAGGGTTCGATAGTTTTCCAGAAAGAGTTCCGCTCCGCCGCCGCCACCAGAAACCAAGATTCGGATCCAGAAACTCCGTTCTGATACCCTGCCGGGACGGGGAATTTGGAAAGGATCATCGCCATCGTCATCACCAACGTATCTCCATCAACCACCGATGTTTCCCTCATCCAAGAGTGAGTAATCCCCCGCTGTAGGCTTGGGGATGGTAGGGATTGGATGAGTTCTATCATGTAATCGAATAAGATTTGTTAGGGCATAGTGCCTAGTATCTATATTAGTGCTATTTGACTTTGTTGCAACTTGTTATGCTTAATGCTTGTCACTAGGGCCCGAGTGCCATGACCTCAGATCTGAACTTATTATTGAATCATTATGATAGTATTGTTTATGGTCTTACCTGCAAGTTATGTACACATATCATTGTCCAGATCCAAAGGCCCCAAAGTGACAGAAATTGGGACAACCGGAGGGGATGGCTGTGGTGTGAGGATGACATGTGTTCACGGAGTGTTAATGCTTTGCTCCGGTGCTCTATTAAAAGGAGCACCTTAATTGCCAGTAGTTCCCTAGAGGCCCCGCTGCCACGGGCTGGCTGGACAGAAGATGTCATGCAAGTTCTCATTGCGATCACGTATGACTATATTTAGAGCACATGCCTAGGATTGTTTAGTACTTGGATGCTTGTTATTATTTATCTGCAATGCCCTAGTTCTTTTAAGTTACATGTTTAGACTCGTCCATGCAACGCCCGTCCATCCATCCCTATGCCTACCGCATTCGAATCCTACTGTTACTGTTACTATTACTATTGCTAGTGTTCACTGTTGTTGTTACTGCTGCTGTTGCTACTATAAACTGTTGCTACTGATAAACTTCTATGAGCAAGAACTATTTTCAGGTGCAGCTGAACTAACAACTCAGTTGTTAAGGCTTGCAAGTATTCTTTGTCTCTACTTGTGTCGAATCAATAATTTGGGTAATACTACCCGCGAAGACTGTTGCGATCCCCTACACTTGTGGGTCATCACTCCTCGTTCATCATATGTTACAGGACCTGATCAGCTAGGCTTAGCCGTATAGTACTGGCCGCCCTGATTTGCATCTCAGCCCAGTCATCAGCGTCCAACTTTGCAGGCTTCACCGCATCAGTCTTGATTGTCCTCAGGAGTCCCTGCTGCCCCAGCAAATCCTTGACCCTCGACTGCCAAAGCGGGAAGTTGCCCTTACCATCGAACTTCGTCACCTCGAACCTGGTGGAAGACATCGCGTCCTCTCACTGCTCTCCCACGAACAGCCACCGATCAGATCGTTTAGGTCAGGACGATCCAACCGACCAGGGCCTCTCCTTCGGTTCAGGAAAGCCTTCTCGTGTGCGTCGCCTCGCCTCCGAAATTCCATGCTTGAACTTAGGGCAAAGCAACTTGTGAGCTCTCTATTGCCTCCTCAGCTCTCCTTTTATTGACCTCGAGATAGTTCGGATCTATCTCCACCTTCAAACTGAACCGTACGTGACTCTCTTTCCTAAGCTCCAAGCCACGTCTTGCATCATCCAACTCGGCCTTCCTTGTTCCATGTGTACACCATAATAGAGTCGGCCCACGCCGTGTCGAATTGAAACCGTGTTGGACTCCACCAGATATTCCGAATCTTAGAGTCCACACCCACACATCTGTTTACGTGCCTCAGAGACCATAACCGTCATGACATCAGAACACATTGGGTCCTTGCCGTATTGTACCTGGTATCCTTTCGTCGAGCCGGCCTCTTCAGTTGAACCAGCCAGTCTGACCGCTCGAACCATGTTGCACCACCTCAGTCGGTACGATCCCCCAACTTGCGTGCCAAGATATCCAACCGACGGTGCCTGCCAATCGGATCTGGTTCGACGACATGGCCGCCTCGCGTCGTCACGCCCGTGATCAAAGTCGTCCTTTGTTGATGGTGTTCCTCCGTCATCAACAATGTGTACCGTAGCCATAAATTCCGTCCTTACGTATGCTCCGCGTAAGGAACCTCGCTTCGCTCCGTCCTCCGCTCGATAGAAGCCCGCCACCCACCAGAACCTCCATCGATTCGCCTTCCTCTACGATCATCTGCACCATGAATCCGATCTTGTAACCTGATGGCTCTGATACCACTTGTTAGCAATATACACGATTAGATCATTGCATAAAGTAGTCGGAGAAGACGACGTTTGGTAACGCAGTTCGGCAAAGCTGTCAACACCCGGATTTTTCAATCCTAGATGCCTGTTATGCCATACATCGCAATCCCAGGATTACCATTTTTGCGAGAAATAACAGGATTGGATACCATAGTACTTCATCCATTACAAACGATACATAAGTTCTTACACAAATGGGAATCTCATGATCCAGTTCTTAATACAACATCAAGCAGCGGAATACGTAATAATAACGGTAGCGTAGGCGAAGCTCCATCTTCGGGGTCACAGGCAATGCTGACGATGGGAGATGATCCTAGTTGTCGTAACCTTCCTGGGGTCCATCTTCCAGGTACTCCTCTTCATAGTCTGGCCATGGGAATAGCCAGGGACAAAGCCATGAGTACTCTTTAAGTACTCGCAAACTAATACTAATAGGTAAAGGGGGTTTTTGGATAATAGGACACTAGGCTCTAGGGTTGTTTTGCAAAAAGCCAGGTTTATCTCTACTAAGTTCCAAAGCTAGTCACAATTTTATAACTCCTAAGTGGGATCTTGTAATTCAGGTCACAACTCTGTTGTGGTTAAGTCAAAGTCTCAATTCATTTCACAAGTCATTTTGAAAAGTCTGACGGGGAAACAGTATGGCCACTCCAACTGTCCATAACCGCGGACGCGGCTATTCGAATAGTTTGACACTTTGTAGAGATTGTACACTTTCACCACAACATTCGATACATCCGTCAGGAACAAATCCTGAATTCACCATACTCAGTATGCGGATAATCAATCTTAACCTTTCAATTACACGCCCTAGTATAAGCACCTCTCCTGTGAGTTTGGCCTCCCAACCATGACCAGCTGTCATCTTGGATACTGCACAGGTGGACAATCTTCACAAGGTAGCCTCAGCTCAGACCTTGGCCGTGAGGGAACTAATACTAAGGAATATAAGTTTCCAGTCAAGCCCTACCCAATATTCGGGTATTGTGGTTGTACGATAAAATTGGAATGGTATCGCATCCAGAAAACCATCAGTTTTATAAAGGGCTAAGGCTCATGCCTCAACATTTTCATCACCAAAATCATCAAGTGTTTGGAAACACATGTCCAAAACATTTCAATAGAATGATCCATCATTCCAAGGTTTTCATAACCATTTTTCACCAAGTATTCCCATCTAAAAGTTGATCAAGTTTTATGCTTAGCACTAGCATCTACAGGTGGGGGTAGTACTAATGAGGGGTGGTAACTAGTGGAGTTTCACTAAGTCCAACCTTATATCTTAGGCTGATATCAAGGCTTCTAGCTTAGGCCAAATTTTATTCTCTTTATGCAACCTTCAGCATCTTTCCAAAATCTACCAGTCACTTAAGTAAACTCTAAGTAGGCTTTGATAAAGAAATAAAGTAATAAGCTTGCACATAAAACTAGGATTTGGTTTATCAAGTGGGTATGATCACATATGCTTAAGGCATATAGTAGTCATATCACAATATGGGTTTGTGGCATCAGTAGGGTATCTGGCAAGGGTTAGCTTGCATCAATATGAGTATAATCTTGCATAGGTATAGTATCTTGCAAGTGTTAGCTTGCACATTCACTAGTAGTATTAGGCTTGCCTTGTGCAGAGCAGTGGTTGAAGTTCTCCTCGGCTTCTTCTTCGTAGTATCCTCCTTCCTCCTCGTATCCTTGGTCAGTACTAGCGTCTATGAATAAATACGAGGTACACAATCACCAAACAATACTTATCTACTTGCAATCATCACACACAAGGGTCCTATAGATGATCTAGCATCATCTCTAACATTACAAGGTTAAGGCTTGGTTTAAATCTTTTTATTTTTAGAAAAGTAATTTCTACTCATTGAAAAATTACTTAAGATTTAATATTCTCCAAACTAAACATGGGATCATGTTGACACATGTCATCACCACATATTGTAGTCCATGGGAATGTGATTTAAAGTGGTGTCACAATTTAATAAGGTTTTACCCTTTTATTTTAATTAATTAAAGTGGCTAGAAATGCTTATGTAGCAATCTTTTATTACTTGAACATTATTTATGCAAGTAAACCTATATATTTTTATATATTCTGAAAGGTATGGTTAAATGTGATTTTTGAGAGTTGGAATCAACTCAAAAGCTTTTATGGTTTAAATTTGAAAAAATGTTTGAATGCAGAAAAGCTTCTGCCTTGTTATTTTTACTATGGGTGATCTAGAGATCCAAATGACTTGAATCCAACGGGCTTGGATTAAGCATTCACAGACCTTTCCAACAAAATTGGTTTCATTCAAATTGGTGCACTGAATCGATCTGGGTTGAGTTTTGAAGTTGAGTGCTGAAGTGTGTTTGAATTGAAATAGAAAAAGATTTAATTTGAATTGCTGGGCTGCGCGAGAAATTCTAACGGGCCGGCCTGCTAAGCGCAGTGCTCCCGCGGGCTGCTTAAGTGGGTGTCCCCACTCGTCAGTGACACGGGGCTGGGTGAAGCGGTATGGGGCAACGTGGATCGTTCGATCTAGTTCTAATCCAACGGCTGGGGGTCATCATCGACGCGAGACAACTCCGGCGAGAACGAAACCTAGAGCGGCCAGTGAGGGGTGCTGGGGGATCACCGGGGTACTGGCGAGGGTCGGCGAGGCGGGCGAACGACGAATTCGACGACGGCGAACCTCCTGGTACCGGTGGCTTCTCCTGGGGCGGCTCCAATCGCTGGCTCCCTTCTTCTCCAGAGGCGGCGGGCTCCGGTGAAATTCCGGCGAGGTGGTGCTCGCCTTGCTCTGAGGACGGTGTGGCACGGTCAGTGAGGAGAGGGGAGTGAGATGGTGTGAAGAAATCGTGCGGCGGTGACCTCTATTTATAGTCGAGCGAGGGGACCGTTGGGGCGCATGGTGAGCTCGTCGGGGGCGATGTTACAGGCGGCTAATGGCATGGGCAAGGGTAGGGGACGGTGCGGTGTCTCCTGGCGATGCTCAACGACATGGTCGCGAGGCATAGGGCGGTGTGGTTTGATCTGGAACGGCCGGTGCTCTGCGCGGCAGAGGCGGTGTCTTCGACGGCGGGCGGTGGCTGTATGGCACGGGGCAGAAAACGGGGATGTCTGGCGGTCTCCTGGGTCGGTGATGATCGTGTGTGCACGCGGTGAGGGCGGCGCGCGGTCTGTGGATGCTGGTCGAGGGTGGCGCTCTGGCGCACGCTCGGCATGGTCTGGGCGCGGCTTGTGCGTGTGGTCCAGGGCTTGGCAACGCTCGCGGATGGGACATGGAGTGGCAGTGGACGGTGGGCTGCCTCCCAGACAAGGTTGGCACGGCTAGTTCTTCCTCTAGCCTGCTGTCCACAATGGGGTGACATTGGGGTGCTCGGCTGTTCACCATTGATGACAATGGCAAGCTCACAGGGGTGCTAGTGTTGGGCTAATCTTTCTAGATGATCTACTGAGTTGTGTGTGAGCTAACTAGGGAACAAGTTAGGCATGAATCACTGCACACTATAGTGTTTGATGTTTTGTTTGATTTGTGTCTGCAACCTGTTTGATAAAATGGTCGCATGAAATCAAGTTTTGAATTTTGAAATGAATTTTGGTGGGTTTGCTAGATTGGTGCTGGTGAGTCTGCAGATGCTTGGGTTTTGAAAGTTGAGCTTGTTTGAGTGGGTTTTGGAAAAGTGGGATCTTCTCATATGATAAAGATTCAATTTTGAATTGTCATTTAAACTATGCATTTGAAAGTTTCTAGATGATCACAAAGTGGGCCTTGATACTTTGTTATGAGTACATTCAAGGGGTGCAAAGATTCAGAAAAGTTTCTGTTAGGTTTTGAAAGTTTGGGACAGCCAAAGTAGGCATGGGAGTTAAATTGGTCAAAATGACCATTCACTTAATATATTTGTTTTCATTTACTTGTCTTTAGGAAAAGTGTGGGAAATATTTTAGATGATGTTTATTTCACCTAAGAAACATTTTACAAGCAATGGATCACACAAACAAGGTGGTTTTTAAAGAAATTCAAAATCCATGCATACACATATGCATGCATTCATGAGTTTATTTAGAAAAGTTTTTGTTAACCCTAATCTTGATGATTAGTATTTAATGATCTAAGTTTGGTATTTCTGGGATGTTACAAAAGCCTACATCTGCGGGGCATGCTTTACGGGCGCTCCTCCCCTGGTACTATAATTGGAGTACCGTCGACAACAAGCCCGTCACGGTGTACAGACACATCAGATCTACAAAACGCCATGCCGGTCCAGCGTGCCTGCCACGAGCATCGGACCGTCCCGAAACTCGATCTTGTGTCTAACCTGTCTTACGTCTAGTCTATTTTGGCTACTTCTGGTGCCTTTATATAATAGGCCAGGTTACAAGTGTCCGACTCAAACACCTAACCCTACCGCACAGTTCAAGTCCAACTATAGTCTATACACATATTCGACACTATTACAATAGTGTCCTCGCCTGTACCAATTCTGCATATTAAACCCTGCTACAAAATATCTTGCCCTTCTAGAATAGACCGCTAAACTTTTGACGGATGAGAGCCTGATGTCGCCCCGTTAGTACATCACTTGTAGGATAATATACGACCTTTAAAATTTGTGCACTTAACATCTCCTGGTTCTGCAGCAGTATCCACACATGGCGTGCCAAAAGAGCAAGATTAAACAACTCAATGTCACTGAGGCCAAACCCTCAAGCATATTTAGGTGTAGTCATCTGATCCTAAGGATACCCAACACGTTTTCCTTTGTCCATATCGACTCCCCCACCAGAAGTTTCGCAACAAGGCATTGATACTTTGACAAAGTCTAGGCGGTAGCTTAAAGCTAAGACATAGAGAATATAGGAATTGCCTGAGCTACCGATTTAATTAAAATCTTCTTACCTCCAGCCAAAGGATCAACTCCATACATCCTTGAACCCCCGTCCAGATTCGGTCCTTCAAATACTTGAAAGAACCATTGGTAGATTTGCCACCATTGGAAGGCATACCAAGGTATTTGTCATTGAGTGATTCAGAAAGAACATTTAGTCTTTGCTTCATCACGTTGCGCAAGGTCTCCGAACATCCCTTGCTAAGAACACCGAGGACTTATCAAAATTTATCCTCTCTCCCGAAGCTTGGCAATAAGTCTCTAAGATCTGTACCACGTCATCCGCTCCCTCCTCACTTGTCTTCACAAACAACAGACTATCATCAACAAAAAGGTGGTGATTAACTGCGGGAGCAGAACTCGCCACCTTGAGACCTTAAAGATTCAATGATGGATCAACACTTCTCGATTTTAAAAGGCACAAAAGGCCATCTACTGCAAGAGAAAACAAATATGGAGAAATCGGATACCCTATCGAATGCCACGCGTTGGTTTAAAGGAGTCCAGCGACGTACCATCTATCTATTATATTAAAAGCAATATAATCTATTATATACTAAAGCAATATAAGAGGTTCTAATAAAGAAACCACGTTGAGCCACATCATTTTAATTATTTTAGATAGTTTGATCTAAAATTTATGGCTGAGATTAAAAGATAAGAATATGTTACATAACTCATTCGCGTACCAAAAGGCCCCCCACAGCTGACATGTACAAGCCAATTAGGAATGTGGAGCATGTTAAGCAGAAAAAAAAAAATCCACGGCTGACAACTGGAAGGCCCAAAAACTGTTCCAGACATGGGATGCTTAAAAAAAAACACTCCGACTTTAATGCAGTCGTACCAAAAAATCTATCTATTATGTACTAAAAGCAATATAAGAATGTCTAATAGAGCCATCACGTTAAGCCACATCACCCAAATTATTTAGATAGTTAGATCTAAATTTTGTGGCTAAGATTTAATAGAGATTGATGGTTACGCTAACTCCTTAATCTGGCCTGACACGGTCTATGTTAAATATATCTAGGTATCAAATATGACAGGAGGTGTGCAAAGGAAATAGGATGATAGTTTGTACTTACCAGGACGTCCGGTTCGGGTGGCCGGTCAGATCACAACAGATAAAAAACTGATGCCTAAATAAAGGTATCAGCTAAACTTAGAGTTGGCTAACATAAATTCTTGCCTACGTGTTGGCTAAAATTTTAAAACGCAATGAAAGAAAGTTAAATCAAGCATCATGTTGATTTGTTCCCGCCAACATTACCAAGTAAAATCTACAGACTTAGAGGTAGAGAAATTAAATAATTTTATTTAAATTAAGCATCATGTTGATTTGTTCCCGCCAACACGACCATGTAAAATTCTCGCCTAGAGGAAGAGAAGTAATAGTCTATAGTTATGGAAAAAGGGGCAAGAAATTACATGGCCGTCATAATTATGGCATAGAGAAAAATATTCCACTCATACATTGTCTCAAGAAAAAAATATGTGTAAGCCTATTTTACTTTGTAATTTACTAAAAAAGACAAGCGACAACAAATACGATAAAACACAACCATAATTAAGAGTCCATAACTAAGATAAATCATGTGAGGGAAATTCCAAGTAGTTCACACCAATGGTACAATATTTTATAAATTTAGAATTTATGTGTGTTAAGTTCATTAAAGATAATAAAAGTTCAAAAAAATTGGGGCAATCTTCTAATTATCAGCTAACATGTATGTACAAATAGTAAGAATAGAATTCTCTCTATTAGTGTATACCATGAGCAAGTATGCGCCATCTGTATACACATATTTTACTATGTCGTGCCGAATTATGGAGTTTCGAGATTGACAAACATGTCACTATCCACTCGCGAACGATAACACCTATTTAAAAACATATCATGGAATGATATGCATATAGCGCAAAGACCAAGGTTTGATAGGAAAAGAACGGGAATGCAAGCTATAAGAATCGGTGGATCCATGAACGGATGCACGATAGAAGCTATCAAGCATCATGTTGATTTGTTCCCGCCAACATTACCAAGTAAAATCTACAGACTTAGAGGTAGAGAAATTAAATAATTTTATTTAAATTAAGCATCATGTTGATTTGTTCCTGCCAACACGACCAAGTAAAATTCTCGCCTAGAGGAAGAGAAGTAATAGTCTATAGTTATGGAAAAAGGGGCAAGAAATTACATGGCCGTCATAATTATGGCATAGAGAAAAATATTCCACTCATACATTGTCTCAAGAAAAAAAATATGTGTAAGCCTATTTTACTTCGTAATTTACTAAAAAAGACAAGCGCCAACAAATACGATAAAACACAACCATAATTAAGAGTCCATAACTAAGATAAATCATGTGAGGGAAATTCCAAGTAGTTCACACCAATGGTACAATATTTTATAAATTTAGAATTTATGTGTGTTAAGTTCATTAAAGATAATAAAAGTTCAAAATTTTTGGGGCAATCTTCTAATTATCAGCTAACATGTATGTACAAATAGTAAGAATAGAATTCGCTCTATTAGTGTATACCATGAGCAAGTATGCGCCATCTGTATACACATATTTTACTATGTCGTGCTGAATTATGGAGCTTCGAGATTGACAAACATGTCGGTATCCACTCGCTATCAATAGGAACGACAACACCTACTCAAAAACATATCATGGAGTGATATGCATATAGCGCAAAGCCCAAAGTTTGATAGGAAAAGGACGGGAATGCAAGCTACAAGAATTGGTGGATCCATGAACGGATGCACGATAAACGCTATCTATACGAAAACAACTAGAATTTGACATAGACAAAAAATATTTATTCTGTGTGACACCATCTCAAACACCAAGACTTTGTCACGAAGAACATACTCACGTAACATACCTAAACTACACTTAAGGTTGATTAGTGCCTCTATCACATCCAGTAGCCTTTATTAGTTTGTCGAGGGTGAAGGGCACCAGTCAGAGATTGAAACATGTAATTTTAAATGAAAGGAATATATAAATATCTGCTTTTAGGCAAAGAATTATGCAGTCGAAGAGGAGACCAAGCTAAGAGAATCGGTGGATCCATGAACAGATGCAGGATAAACGCTATTCTTACGAAAACAACAAGATTTGGACATAGAAATATAATAATTATTCCGTGTGACAACAACTCAAACACCAATACTTTGTCGCAAAGAACACATTAACATACCATACCTAAACTACACTTAACGGATTGATTAGTGCCTCTATCGCATCCAAGTGCCTTTATCGGTTTGTCGAGGGTGAAAGGCACCAATCAGAGATTAAACACGTTATTTTAAATAAAGGAATATAAGAATATCTGGTTTTTAGGAAAAGTAATTCCATAGTCGAAGAGGAGACTAGACTCCTCCATCGACAATTCTTTTGGCCACGTATATGATATTTATGAGACAAAAGTGCAAAACTTTCACACTACCATGACATAAATAACATACTTACAAACATTTCTCCATGTGAATCTAATTCCCTAGATTTAAAATAATGGCAAGACTGGATTTTGGAGTTATTTGATTGAGTAATAAACGAGTCCATGTCGAACAAATGTACCAAAGGGTGGAAGATACGTGTGAATGTGGTAAATAAAACACATAAAAATATGATAACGTTCGTCTCAATACATGTCACATTGTACAATATTTGAGAGATTAAGAAAAAATTATTATTAAATATGAGCACAAAAGATAATTATAGATTTATATTTATTTAAAATTAATGTTTTATCTTAGAGACGGTGTCTCTATCAAAAACCTGAGATATTTAGAATGATCAGCGCATGTTAATATTTCATGAGTGGGACTAATGAGGAAATAAATTGATTCTGACAAGATAAAGTCAAAATTATCAGTATATAGTCGCTTAACAATTTTTTGTTATTCAACTAATCAAAATTTACAAAATCCTTTGACAAGCACCCAACCTATAATTTAACATTATTGTGTGTTAAATGTTGTTTTATTCATTAAAATTTGATCATCAATCCATCATACAACTTGATAACAAACCATAATTATCCTATTAAAGCATATATGATGAATAAAAAAATAGAGAATTGGTCTAGAAAATCTCAAAGTGAACCAATACTTTTTCAATAACATATACGTCTTCTTAATTATGCATAACATAATCTAACAATTAACAAGATTTATATTTATTAAATATACCATGACTAATTTATCTTAGCAATTACTATATATAAACATCATGAAGATATAAATTAAATTTACACATCAACATATAGGTTTGGTTGACTCTAAGTCGATTAAAAATGGCGAGCATAAGGTACAATATCACACTGAAGTAGCATAAAAAAACTACATAAATTGGAATGTAAATTTAATTGTATGTACTGGTGCAATTTCGACACATACAAAAGGCACCAATAATCATTGATACATTTTTTTGGCACATTGTTGATTAAATTGCAGATAATTAAAAATGTCTCCCCCACAATTTTTTATGAAGCATAATATTTATTGTGACTATAGAACCATGTTAATATAATTGCTTAATATATTTTTCTACAAAACAATAGTTGTTTATAAAAATATTGAGCCGTTGCCCTCGCATTTATGAGGGCCACTATGCTAATTATATACTAAAAGCAATATAAGAGGTTAAAGAAACCACGTTGAGCCACATCATTTTAATTATTCTAGATAATTTGATCTAAAATTTATGGCTAAGATTAAAAGTTAAGAATATGTTACATAACTCATTCACGTGCCAAAATGCCCCCACGACTGACACGTACAAGCCAATTAGGAATGTGGAGCATGTTAAGCAGAAAAAAAGTCCACGTCTGATAACTCGAGGGCCCAAAAACTGTTCAAGACATGGGCTGCTTAAAAAAAGCATACCAAAAAAATAGTGAAAAAAATAACTGTGTAGTTTGATTTGACATGGACTCTAATTTTTTTGTAGCAGATAAAATGTGGATTTTTTCACAACGTCTATGGTCAAGACGTGTCTCCATAGGATTCTAGCTGTAGCCTTTTCCTTTTGATAGTAGCCGATTTGCATTGTTTGCGGGTCCAAAAAGAAAATCTGCAATGTCTTTTTTACACATTAAAAACCTATAATATTCCTCAAAATCTAAAGCTATGCAATTTTTTGGTGGAATTAGCAAATTAACGACGACTGTTTGCAGTTACATGTAGTGAGAATATCTCCACTCAAGCAATCAAGCCAGTCGAACCCGTTCCTCTATGCCTTTTCTGCATGCTCACGTGGTTCAAGTTACTCTGTCAGCAAGACGACCCAAAAACTCAGATAAGCAGCTGCCTTATTAGAAGCAACACTGTCTATGCTTAGCCTCCTGGACAAATAGCACGTATTCATGCAAGCCGGATATTGACCCATACGGTGAGAGGCAGGGGCAGAGCCAGGAATTGAACATAAGGGGGGCGAGTTGAAAATTTAAAATTTTCCTTAGTTGTATGCCACATAGTAAATGGATCTATTCGAGCAAATTTCTGACGGTGAGACATGTCCATGTCTATATTTGGAGGATAATTGAGCAAAATGCCACTGTCTACATGTTATATCAAATATTCCAAATGCCAACAAGAACATGTTTTGCACCATCATTACAACTATATTTTCTTAGTAAATAAAATTGTTAAAGGATGGCATATTTTTATTCATAATACGCATGTCCTTCGCAATTATGTACAATCTAATATTAATATTAAGTTAATGAAATATGTAAATATGACATAGATGATAGATTTAATCAAGAAATATGAAATAGAAGGCTAGCAATTGGCAAGAATGTGCATTACTTTTCTTGGGTCAATCAGCAATAAGGCTTGAGACGTAATGTGTACTGCAGTACTAATTAATCTATGCAAATGTACTAGCAAACTAGAGTACTAGATTCGTATGAAAGATTTGCATGCTACCAGTAGTAGTAGTGCAAATCAGTTTACCTTTAGAACAGAGTATTGTTGGAATATTAGGCATAATTTTCACGATTAATTTTAGAATATAAATCGTGACAGCAACAACTACAATCACGTAAACCTCTAACATACTAGATGTATGGATCAACATGAACAGTAGCAGAGCATACGCACTAACAGCCATAGTAAAGCAACAGATCTGACGATGGTATACGTACTGATCGGTTGCCGATGAAGTCGTTGTTGGTGCAGCGTTTGCAGTAGACTGTCGAAGAAGTCGGCGTTGGAGACGACGAGCACGAGCTCCGACTTGACGACCGGGAAGACGCGTCGTGACGAAGAACTTGAGCAGTCACGCGGAGCGTTTTCCAAAAACCTTATTCACCCTCTCCCGTACAAGATCGGAAAGGCGAGCGGTTCCGAAGACCTGCTCTCCCGACCGTCGGTGCACGCCGGCAAGCGGGATGGAGTAGACTACGGTGGCGGTAGCCGCGCAGGACTTTATATAGAGCGGCTCAGGAAACCCTAACGGAGGCGAACGTGGGCCGAGTCCACGGTGCGTACGTTCGGATCGGTTACGGTAGCTCACGATCCGGGAGCGACCCGAATAAGCGAACCGTTTGACACGTCTGTCAAAACCACACGATTTTTCTGAGCAGCAAAATAAAGCTCGGCTCGGCGAGATTCCCGCAACCCGCAACCCGCGGCACGTGCGTGCGTGCGGGCACGTCGTGACGAGACGGGCGGGCGGGCGGCGTTGGAGGAGGAGTGCGCGCGTGTATCTCTCTTATTGCCACTCACTTACAAAGTGGTGCAACACTCCACCTTATAAGGTGGTGCAACTCTCCTTCAACTTCCTATGTGGGACTAAACTTTAGCTCCCACTCCACTCCCATGTGAGCTGCCACAAACACATATGGGCTGCTGATACATCAGAAACGTATCTATAATTTTTGATGCTCCATGCTTGTTTAGTATCTACTTTGCTTTGTTTGTCTACACTTTGAGGTATTTTTTACATGTTTTCTGGTACTAACCTATTAACAAGTTGACACAGTGTCAGATGCCTGTTTTCTGCTGTTTTTGGTTTCAGAAAAGTTAGTAAAGAAATATTCTCGGAATTGTACGGGACAAAAGCCAAAGTCAATTACTTTCCGTGGGGAACAAGAAGTCCAGAGGGGAGCCGGAGAGGCGGTCTAGGGTGCCTAGAGCCCCCTAGGCGCGGGTGGGCCCTGCCCCGCGCCTGGGAGGGGTGTGGGGCCCCTGGCCGCTGCCTCGGCCTCCCCCTTTGCCGATAAGAAGCCCCCGATGCAGAAACCCTAAGCACCCGATCAAATCTCCACGAAACCGTCTGTAGACGCCGCCACCATCGTCCCTAGATCGGGGGGATCTGAAGTTCTTCCCGGCACCCTGCCGGAGGGGAGATCATCCCGGAGGCCTTCTCTCCGGTATGATGCGTGAGTAGTTCCACCTTGGACTATGGGTCCATGTAGTAGCTAGATGGTTGTATCTCCTCCTTTGTGCTTTCATGTATAGATCTTGTGAGCTCCGTTCATGAACAAGATCTAATCTATTTGTAATCATGCATGTTGTGTTTGCGGGGATCCGATGGATATTGAGATTATTATGTTGGTTTGATTAATGGTTTTGTCTTTATGATTCTATCATGTTTGTGTTGTTTGTGATCTTGCATGCTCTCTGTTGTTAGTAGCTATCTTGGCCAAGTAGTTGCTAGTGACTCCAAGAGGGGGTATTTATGCTCGATAGTGGGTTCATTCCTCTAGTTCCAAGGGAAGTGACAATAATCTCTTCGGTTGTAGATGTGTTTTTGCTACTAGGGAGAAAACAACGGTCTCTTGTTCATGGAACATGTGGACTGTTTACCTTACACACTTTGCTTAAAGCAGTTGTCTGTTGCTTGCAACTTAATACTGGAGGGGGTTTGGATGATAACCTGAAGGTGGACTTATAGTCATAGATGCAGTTGGATGGCGGTCTATATATCTTGTTGTATTGCCAAATCGAATCTCATAGGATCTTTTTGACTAGTAATTGTATTGTTATGCCTTGCTCAGTTCCTGTCAATTGCCCTGCTGTAATTTTTTTACCCTTCATGCCATGTTGTTTATCTAAGGAGAGCACCTCTAGTGAACTATGGACCTCGGTCCAATCTTTACCATTGATACATCTTCCATTGTTACTTGTTTACTTGCTGCAAACCATTACCTTCCACATGGTATGTTTAATCCTTTGTTACAACAAATCGGTGAGCTTGACAACCTCACTGATTCGTTGGGGCAAAGTCTTGAGTTTGTGTTGTGCAGGTCTCCGCGTTGCTTTCAACACCTGTGTGATGTTTCCTTCCTCCTTCTGGTTTGATAACCTCAGTCTCTATTGAGGGAAGACTTGCTGCTGTGCTCATCACACCTTTGCTCTTGGGGTTTCCAACGAAGTGCTCCACGTCAGCACCATCAACAAGTTTTCTGGTGCCGTTGCCAGGGAGGCTAAGGACGTCTTCACAAGGGGAGTCCTCCAGTTCCTTTCTCTTTACTTTTTTAGTTTGATTAGTTTCTTTTGCTTGGTTTTGTTTGCCTCTTTTAAAAAAACCCAAAAAATTAGTCTAGTTTGGTTTGCTTGCTTTATTCAAAAAAACACAAAAATTAGTTCCTGCTCTAGCTGCTGCTGCTATTTTTCGCTTGCCCACCTTTGCCAAAATGAACTCTGCTGAGAACACCAAGTTGTGTGACTTCACTAGCACCAACAACAATGATTTCCTTAGCACACCTATTGCTCCACCCGCTCCTGATGCTACCTTTTATGAAATTAAGCCTGCTTTTTTGAATCTTGTGATGAGAGAGCAATTTTCTGGTACTGGTTCTGATGATCCTGCTGCCCATCTCAATAGCCCTGTTGAACTTTGTGAGATGCAAAAATATAAGGATGTAGATGGAGACATTATTAAGCTCAATATTTTTCCTTTCTCCTTGAGAGGAAAAGCTAAAGAATGGTTGCTTTCCTTGCCTAAAAATAGTATTGATTCTTGGACTAAGTGCAAAGATGCTTTTATTGGAAAATACTATGCTCCTGCTAAGATTATATCTATGAGAAGTGACATTATGAAATTTAAATAACTTGATAGTGAACATGTTGCTCCAGCTTGGGAAAGAATGAAGTCTTTGGTTAATAACTGCCCTACTCATGGACTCACTGCTTGGATGATTATCCAGACTTTTTATGCAGGTTTGAACTTCTCCTCAAGAAACCTGTTGGATTCAGCTGCTGGAGGTACTTTTATGGGACTCACTTTGGGTGCCGCAAAAAGGCTCCTTGATAATATGATGGTTAACTACTCTGAATGGCATGTTGAGAGAGCTCCACATGGTAAGAAGGTAAATTCTGTTGAGGAAACTTCCTCTTTGAGTGAAAAGATTGATGTTATTATGGCTATGCTTGTTAATAGGAAAGCTCCTCTAGATCCTAATAGTGTTCCCTTAGCCTCTTTGGTTGCTCAAGAAGAGCAAGTTGATGTTAACTTCATTAGAAACAACAATTTAAACAACAATGCCTATATGAATAATTTTGGTAGCAACAACAATTATAGGCCTTATCCTCCTAGTGGAAATGTTTATCATGGTAGATCTGGAATGCCTAGTGAAGAAAGGATTCTATAAGTAGAGAGACCGACTAAGAATTTTATGCAGATGCAATATGAGCAAAATAAGATTTTCACTAAAACTATGGAGGAACAATCTATTATCTTCAAAAACATTAGTCATCAGCTTGAGAATCTGAATAGAGAAATTCCTAGTTTACAGTCAAAAAATTTGAGTACTGAAAAAAATATATCCTCTTTGTCTGAAGCTCAAACTTCATTCGTTAATATAAACCTGAAACTATCTAAAATACCTTTGCTACTGCTCATGCCATACAAGTCACTATTGATGAAAAATTTAGGATGCTAGCTCAACTTCATGCTAAGTGGGAAAGGGAAGCTGAAATTGATAAAAACAATAGTGTGTGCACCATAACCACTAAACCACAAATAGTCCCTATTCCTCCTACTATGCCTAAGCCTATTGAGCCTACTAGTAGTGATGCTAAGTTTGACTTTGATATTGATGGTTGCAATATCTCTGAAGTGATTATGTTTCTACAAAATCTTTCTAGAAGTCCTGATGCTAGTGATATGCATGTTGTTTTCACTAAACATATTACAAATGCTCTTGTTAAGATTAAGGAAGAGAAGCTAAAACACAAAGCTTCTATTCCTAGGAAAGTAGAAGATAGTTGGGAACCCATTATTAATATGCAAGTGAATGACTTTGATCTCAAAGCTTCATGTGATCTTGGTTCTAGTGTCTCTATTATGCCTAGGAAGATTTATGAAATGCTTGATTTGCCACCATTGAAAGATTGTTATTTGGATGTCCCACTCAATGATAATGCTAAGAAGAAACTCATGGGGAGTATTAATGATGTTCTCATTATGGTTAACAATGCTTATGTCCCTGTGGATTTCTATGTTTTGGATGTTGAATACAATGTTTCTTGTCCTATTACTTTTGGAAGACCTTTTCTTAGAATAGTTGGTGCCAGCATTGATATGAAAGAATGCACCATTAAATATCATTTTCCATTCAAGAAAGGTATGGAACACTTCCCTATGAGGAGAGAGAGGTTGCTTTTTTCTCCTCCTTTGAAAGCAAGGTTTGATGTTAATGCTTCTTCATTTGAAAATACTTGATTCTTCTTGCTTCTTGTGCCTAACTTAAAGGCGTTAAAGAAAAGTACTTGTTGGGAGATAACCCAAGAGTTTCCTTGAGTCTTGGAAGTTATTACTTCAGTAATGACCTCTCCTTATCCTTTTTGTTTGCTTTTTGTGCCAAGAATGACCTCTATTGAGACGGAAGTAAGATTTGGGGAGTTGCTGTCCCGAAACAGATTTCTCTCCTCCACCAAAAAAATTCGTGAGGAGTCTCTATAACTCGTATTGAGCTCAAAATTTGCAAAAAATCCCCCAGTATGTTAGCTAACTTTAGTTAGTTCAACACTTTTTGATTTGAGCAACATAAGATGTTCAAAAAAATCGGTTTCTACCTGCTGGTATGTTTTGACAGATTTCTGCCATTATTTGCATTTGCTTCTTATTGATTCCTTTTTGAGTTATTTTTAGGTGAATTGAGCTTTTTGAAGGAGTTACCACAGTATCTTGTGTTTTTAGTGAAAAGCCTTGCTGTTCCAAAGCTTTCCAGGGGTCTAATATCTTTTGAATAAGCTAATGTTGCTAATGAAGATTGTGTGAAGTTTTGTATGAAGGAAAAATTTCAGGTGTAGGGAGAGAATGATGTAATAAGATGAAGAATGGACAAAAACTTAAGCTTGGGGATGCCACCATGGTGTCACCCCAAGAAATATCCAAGAGGTACAAGCGTCAAAGCTTGGGGATGCCTAAGGCGTCCCCTTCTTCATCAATAAAAAGCTAAGGTCTGTCTAGACACTTCGTTTTTATTGTTTCATGCACAATTGTGTTGTTCTTGGAGAGTCTTAGTTTTCATTTGCTTTGCTTAGGTTGTTTAGTTTTCTTGAATAAAGTAGTTTGGACCCCTGTTCTCGTTGTGTTTTTTTGCAAATAAGTTGCTTGGTGTTGGAAAGGAGTAGTAAGTTCTTGCTTGTAAGTGCAAGAGGAGCTTGCATTGACTATGACTTAGACTTTAGCATGACATGCTAGGTGTTGTTTTGGCATTATGCGTAGTGATTATTGATGTAGCATGTCTTGTTCCAAACAATTGGGATTGCTTAGTGTGCCTTGGAGAAATTATGCGTTGTTTTAGCATGCAAAAGCATAATATTGTGGTATTCTCTTTTGATGCTTTGCTTGGGTTGACTTGGCACATGCTCACACCATGTTATGACTATGACAAGTCACCATTAGCCTCTGTGATCATTTAGTACTTGACTTATAGTACCACTCTATGCTTTGATTAGTAATGCTTTGTTGCTCTGTATGATTATGGCCATTATGCTCTCTTAGTTGGTTGCTCCCAGTCTTTTGCTAGCCTCAACTTATATGAGTAAGCTCTACTCATGCTTACAAACTCCCAATAAACCAAGTTATTCCAAAGTGTCCACTATAAACTCCTATGCATGGTGTGTTACACCATTCCAAGTATATTCTTGTTTTCGGCTATCTTCCAATTAAAAACTATTTTGTTATGTGAAAACTTAGTGATTAAAGCCTTCACGAACTTGATGGCACACTTTATATTCTTTGCCCCTAATAAACTTGAACCATTTTGACACCTATGTTGTATATGCTTGCACTTATACGTTGGAATTAACAGAACCGTGCTGTCACGGGGAACATTTTCAGCATTGCACTTGTACTTTGTACTAAGTTGATATCATGCTCTTTTGTCTATAGATGTCACCGGTGTGAAATAAAGAGGGAACTTGTGAGTCCATGAACTTGTGAGTCCATGAACTTGTGAGCCTGGGCCGCTAGCCTAAGCCATGCCTAATCATGGTGGAAACTTGCAGCATCACCATAGTGAGCTATCTATGAAGCATCCTCAATAAAAAGCTATGCATATAGTAAATAAAAAGATTGCTAAGATGCTTATTGTCTGCTTGCCTTATCATTTTGGTTATGGGAAAGCTCCTGTACCATGTGTAAGGGGTACCTCGTTGGCGGTTCTCAATGATATACAAATACTTACAATTACAAGAACTTACCTCTGACCGAAGTTGAGTATGCATGAGGTGTGTCCCTCGTATTCAAGGGACTTGAGATTGCCAACTTATACTTCGTCAAGCATATACTACATCTTTGTCACTTTAACCTTAATCACTTCAAGATGCTTATGATAGGGGCAATGAGGGCTGAAAGCTAACAAGTACCATAATTTTTGGAAGCTCTTTTTGAAACTTGTAATCCCTGCTTCCTTTACAAAAGGCCTTTCTTCCACCATTATTGAGTCTCCACCTTTTACCTTTAGGCACCATTAAGAGAGCATAGTTGTCATTCTCTGTGTAGTGTTCCAAAGCTGATTGATTGATGCATATTGTGATATTACTTGTTCTTGTGCTATTTGTTTCTAGTCACCCTTGTGAACTTTGAAGGTGTCCTATGCATTTATATTGCTACTCTATGAGGGACAAGCTGATTGTCACTATGCTATGTTTTCTGTATGTGAAACAAACAAACGTTTTTCAATGCATGTTATTCATGATCTTTGTTTGTAGCTTGTCATGTTGCATGCATAGTTACTATGTCCTATTCTCAGAACTCCATCTTTCATGCACATGTTTAGAGTTCTTTGATCCCAGCTTTCAATGCTTGCAAATGGTTGGATCTTTATTGTGAGGGTGCATGTCACCTCAAAAATTATTCTTTTATCACTTACCTACTCGAGGACGAGCATGAGTTAAGCTTGGGGATGCTTGATATGTCGGAAACGTATCAATAATTTTTTATGCTCCATGCTTATTTAGTATCTACTTTGCTTTGTTTGTCTGCACTTTGAGGTGCTTTTTACATGTTTTCTAGTACTAACCTATTAACAAGTTGCCACAGTTCCAGATGCCTGTTTTCTGCTGTTTTTGGTTTCAGAAAAGTTAGTAAAGAAATATTCTCGGAATTGGACAGGACAAAAGCCAAAGTCAATTACTTTCCATGGGGAACAAGAAGTCCAGAGGGGAGCCGGAGAGGCGGGCTAGGGCGCCCAGACCCCCCTAGGCATGGGTGGGCCCTGCCCCGCGCCTGGGAGGGGTGTGGGGCCCCTGGCCGCCGCCTCGGCCTCCCCTTCGCCTATAAGAAGCCCCCGATGCAGAAACCCTAAGCACCTGATCAAATCTCCATGAAACCGTCTGTACCCGCCTCCGCCATCGTCCCTAGATCGGGGAGATCTGAAGTTCTTCCCGGCACCCTGCCGGAGGGGAGATCATCCCGGAGGCCTTCTCTCTGTTATGATGCGTGAGTAGTTCCACCTTGGACTATGGGTCCATGTAGTAGCTAGATGGTTGTATCTCCTCCTTTGTGCTTTCATGTATAGATGTTGTGAGCTCCGTTCATGATCAAGATCTAATCTATTTGTAATCATGCATGTTGTGTTTGCGGGGATCCGATGGATATTGAGATTATTATGTTGGTTTGATTAATGGTTTTGTCTTTATGATTCTATCATGTCTGTGTTGTTTGTGATCTTGCATGCTCTCCGTTTTTAGTAGATATCTTGGCCAAGTAGTTGCTAGTGACTCCAAGAGGGGGTATTTATGCTCGATAGTGGGTTCATGCCTCTAGTTTCCAAGGGAAGTGACAATAATCTCTTAGGTTGTAGATGTGTTGTTGCTACTAGGGAGAAAACAACGGTCTCATGTTCATGGAACATGTAGACTGTTTACGTTACACACTTTGCTTAAAGCAGTTGTCTTTTGCTTGCAACTTAATACTGGAGGGGGTTCGGATGATAACCTGAAGGTGGACTTCTAGTCATAGATGCAGTTGGATGGCGGTCTATGTATCTTGTTGTATTGCTCAATCGAATCTCATAGGATCTTTCTGACTAGTAATTGCATTTTTGTTATGCCTTGCTTAGTTCCTGTCAATTTCCCTGCTGTAATTTGTTTACCCTTGATGCCATGTTGTTTATCTAAGGAGAGCACCTCTAGTGAACTATGGACCCCGGTCCAATCTTTACCATTGATACATCTTCCACTGTTACTTGTTTACTTGCTGCAAACCATTACCTTCCACACGGTACGTTTAATCCTTTGTTACAACAAACCGGTGAGCTTGACAACCTCACTGATTCGTTGGGGCAAAGTCTTGAGTTTGTGTTGTGCAGGTCTCTGTGTTGCTTGCAACACCTGTGTGATGTTTCCTTCCTCCTTATGGTTCGATAACCTCGGTCTCTACTGAGGGAAGACTTGCTGCTATGCTCATCACACCTTGCTCTTGGGGTTTCCAACGAAGTGCTCCACGTCAGCACCATCAATAAACAACATAACATGCTAGGTAAACAAATTACAACGGGGCAATCGACAGGACTAAGCAAGGCATAACAATGCAATATTAGACATTCATGATCCTATGACATTTGATTGGGCATTACAACAATATACATACACCGCCATCCAACTGCATCTATGACTAGTAATCCACCTTCAGATTATCATGCGAACCCCCTCTAGTATTAAGTTGCAAGCAACGGATAACTGCTTTAAGAAATGTGTGTAAAGTAAACAATACAATTGTTCCATGAACAAGAGATTGTTGTTTTTTCCCTAGTAGCAACAACACATCTACAATCTTATAGATTTCTGTCACTTCTCCAGATTCAATAAAGGCATGAACCCACTATCGAGCATAAATACTCCCTCCTGGAGTCACTAGCATCTACTTTGCCAAGATAGCTACTAGAAACAGAGAGCATGAAATATCTCAAACAACATAGACATGATAGAATTAAAAATCAAGAAGACAAGATAGAATCATTAATCATTCTGACATAGTAATCTCAATATCCATCAGATCCCCGCAAACATAACATGCATGATTACAAATAGATGATCTTGATTATGAATGGAGATCATAAGATCTAAACATGATAGCACAAAGGAGGAGAAACAACCATCTAGCTACGGTATGGACCCATAGTCCAAGGTGGAACTACTCACACATCATACCGTAGGCTGTCATGGTGATGAAGAAGGCCCCCGGGATTATCTCTCACCTCTGGCAGGGTGCCAAGAAGTGCTTCAGATCCCCCCGATTTAGGGACGATGGTGGCGGCGGCTATGGACTATTTCATGGAGATCTGATCGGGTACTTAGGGTTTTGGCATCGGGGCGATTATATATGCGAAGAGGCGAGGCAGGAGGGCAGCCAGGGGGCCCACACCCTTCCCAGGAACAACCCGCGCGTGGGGTGGGGTGGGGGGGGGGGTGGCCACCCTTTGGCACCCCTCCGGACGCCCTTTGGTCTCTGTGTTCTCCTTGGTGAAATATTGACTTTGGCTTTTGTCCCATCCAATTCCGAGAATATTTCCTTACTAGCTTTTCCGATACCAACAACAGTACTCCCTCCGTTTTAGGGCTTAAGGCGTCCTCGTTTTGCGTGTTTTTTCTTTGACCAAGAATTACTCTAAATACGTAAAAAGTTTTGGTATAAAACTAGTATCACTGGAAAGTATTTTTCAATACGGATCCAACGGTACTAATTATGTATAATATAACCAAGATTTTATTGCTCAATTCTTTTGGTCAAACTTTGCTTTGGAAAGCGTGTGCGCCTTAAGCCTTGAAAAGGAGGTAGTAGAAAACAGGCAACTGGGACTGTGGCATCTTGTTAATAGGTAAGTCCTAGAAAATGTATAAAAATACCTCAAAGTGTAGACAAAGCATAAAAAAGTGGATACTAAAAAAGCATGGAACATCAAAAATTATAGATATGTTTGTGACGTATCACTCCGCCATAAGGATGGAGATGGAGCAGTCACTTCGTGACTCGGCGCCGCAGCCGCAGATGGAGCCGTCGTCGCCGGATATCCTGGCCTGGTCCAGGGCGGATTGGGAGGAGTAGGATCGCGTCCGCGTCCAGCGCCTGCAGCAGGCGGCCGAGAGGCAGGCATGGTCCGGGCGCATGCTCGCCTATCAGGGCGCCCCGCTCTTCATCCTCGACGACGAGGAGGAGGATGACCCCTCCTACCAGTCCTGGAGGTGCGGTGATGCCGGCCAGGGGATCTCCCGCCCGCCACAGCTGCCGAGCGACGACGACAACAACGACGGCGAGGACGATGGCAGGGCCGATCCGTGCTACACGTCCTTCTACAACAACTTCGGCATGTAGAAGCGGCGACGGAATTTGCGAAGGCGATGGCGGCGGCCTTTTTTAAAATGTTTTTAGTTTATTTTCCAGTAATGTAGTTTAAATTCGATGTAATCCGCCTATATTTGCCCATGTTTAATAAAATCTGCCTGAATTTGCCAAACTCGTCTGAATTTTAGCCGAACACGGGAACTCGGCCTGGGAATGCGAATGGTAAACTCGGCGTTCCTAGGCCGAAATCAAGTTTTGTCCGCCCAAAACTTGGTCTGGATTTCGGCCTAGGATCGCCCAACGAGTGGGGATGCTCTTATTTGACTAGGTGGAGTTCATGCTCATTTTTATAATGTAATAGTTTTATCCTAACATTTGTAACAAAGTAATTTTCCAATACGATAAATAGGAAACTCTGGTTCACTCCCAGGTGCTCCTACCCAATTAAGTTCGCCCAACAAGTTTTAATTAATTGAGAAATTGGTATGAGTGAGAAATATGTCAAGGCATTAGTATTAGGTCGCTCAAATTGTCCATAACCGGGGACATGGCTAAGTACTTAGTTTAGACACCCTGCAGGAGTTTGTACACTTTACCCATGTGACCTGGACAACCTAGCTTGGACCACACACTCATATTGTGTGATGATAGGGAGAAGTCGAAGACGAGATAATTCGGGAAGAGCTTCCCAAACCCATCCACATACCATACCAACCTACACTATTCTACATCTCTGTCTATGTAGGGTTTGATTTGCCACAACCTACTAAGTCCAGCTAGCCACCCATTTCTTACTGGCACATGGTTTCACACGTAAGCTACCAAACAAACAAACCAATCCTTTGTCAGTGCCATGGGCGGAAGTCCCCACCATAAATCCACACTAGATGACCCAATCAATGCTATTCCACCCAGGTGGTTCATTAAAATCATGTTGGTTTGTCATTTAGCAAAATATAAGCCTTTCAAAACATATAACTTTTCATGGTGTGATTTCCTTCCTCGTCTAAATAGCATAGCTAAGAAATCTACCAATACGATGGCTCATAAACAAGCAATACTAGGGAATAATATAGGACATATCATAGCATATACATATCAATTCCTAGACATGCAATTCTACAAAAACATCTATAGTGCATAGAAAAACATTACGGCATTTATGACCAAGATAGCACCACTTGCCTTTTATTGTAGATGTAGTCGATTAGATAATCCTCACAATCTTCATAGATATAATGGTTGCATGCATCATAACCACAATACTTGTAATCATATGGTCGCAATCATAGTAGTTGCACTCCTCGCAATCTAACGTTTGAAACAAAGCACAACAACACATTATTCAAAACATTGCAATCATGCAACAATGCAACAATACAATAAAACAATGATGAACAAATGCATTCATGATGATTTAATAGATTACTCTTGTCGTATTTAGTGTTCTGAACATTATTATATCACATGATGCATGTGTAAAGTCATTTAATGCATTAAACCATTTATTATTAAAGCTACTCCCTCCGTTTCAGTTTACAAGTCCTGCACGTAGTTCTATGGCGCCAAATTGAGCAACTTAGTATGATGTATATATTACAAAAAATATATCACCGGAAACTTTGGACTTTGTATTTTCCAATGATATAATTTTTATATTATATAATTCAAATTATATAGGTCAAATTGAGAACCTAGATATACGCGTAGGACTTGTAAACCAAAACGGAGGGAGTATATTGATTTAATCTAGTTTATCTCACTTTAATTCAACTACATATATTTATGTCGTCTTAAATTGTGAACTAAATGTTACTGGACAGTAATGGAATTTATAACCAGTAGCATTTTGAATCACCTAAAAATGATTTATAGATCTTTTCTTATGATTAAAATACTACTGCAATAGGTGTTGGAGATATGCCCAAGAGGCAATAATAAAGCAGTTATTATCATATCTTCATACTTATGATAAATGTTTACATACCATGCTATAATTGTATTAACCGGAAACATTAATACTTGTGTGATTTGTAAACATAAAAGAGTCCCTAGTAAAGCCTCTTGTTAAACTAGCTTGTTGGTTAATATATGATCATGGTTTCCTGATCATGAACATAGAGATGTTATTAACAACAGGGTCATATCATTAGGAGAATGATGTGATGGACATACTCCTATAGTTAAGCGTAGCATAAATATCAAGTCATTTAATATATTTCATTTGCTATAAGCTTTCTGATACATAGTAACCTAATTCCTTCGACCATGAGATCATGTTAATCACCATCACCGGAAGGATGCTTTGATGACATCAAACACCTCACCGTAACTGGGTGGCTATAAAGGTGGCATTGAGTATTTGGAAAGTATGTGTTGAGGCACATGGATCAAGAGTGGGATTTGTCCATCCATATGACGGATAGATATACTCTGGGCCCTCTCGGTGGAATGTCATACAATTGGCTTGCAAGCATGTGACTGACTCACAAGGGATCACATATCACGGGAACGAGAAAAGAGTACTTATCGGTAACGAGGTTGAACTAGGTATGCAGAGATACCGACAATCAAATCTCGGATAAGTAAAGTATCATGAGACAAAAGGAAAATGGTATCATATGTAAATGGTTCATTCGATCACTAAGTAATCATAGAAATATGTGGGATCCATATGAATTTCTAGATTCCTCTATTGGTTATTGATCGGAGAAGTGTCTCGGTCATGTCCGCGTAATTCACGAACCGTAGGGAGAGACACTTGAGGATTCGATGTTGTTTAGTAGATATGGAAAGTGAGTAAAGACACCGAATGTTGTTCGGAGTCTTGGATGGGATCCGGGATATCACGAGGAGATCCGGAATGGTCCGGAGAATAAGATTCATATAAGGAAAGTCCAAATCCGGAGTTCAGGAATGGTTCCGGTGTTTTCATCGGAATGTTCTAGAAGGGTCTAGAAGGTTCACCGATCCGGAAGGGGAAAGGTACATGGATGTGTCATGACAAAGTGGAATGGTTGCATCATGTCCTAGGTCACTTGGGTGGACACTTGGAAGAGAGAAATCAAACTCTAGTTTGAAAGTAAAAGTCGAGTTTGAAAAATCCAAACCGGGACATTAGTTTCCAAGTGGAGGAAGAGAAGGAAACCTGGGGAGAGAAGGTTTCCCTTCCCTCCTCCAAACCGCCGGCCAGCAAGGGAGTTGGGGGAGGAATCGGCTAGCCCTAGCCTCCCCTCCCACCTATAAAAGAAAGGGAGGGGGCGCCCCCTCTCCCTACACCTTGCCCTTTAGCTGGCGCCCCCCTCTAAACCCTAGGCCAGCCGTCGCCCCTTCTAGATGCGGCTGCCCTAGATCTCCTCTAATCCGCCATCTAGCTAAACCCTAGTCGCCGGTTACCTCTAAATCCTTCGGCCCTCTAAACCCTAGATTGACAAGGTCCTCTCTCTACTCCACCATACTCGATCCGGCTTAGGCGAAGCCCTATGGGATCTTCCCTCTACTTCCGACACCACGTCGTTGTGCTGCCGGAATCGTGAAGGGAGAACTACAAACTCTACTGCCTGCTGGAACAAGGGAGAGGAAGGTCTTCATCGAGTATCGTACGTGTGACCAACTGTGGGAGCGCTTCCGGAATGCGGCGCCGGAAGGATCGTCTACGCGATCTTGAAATCGGCAAGTGAACGACTACATCACCCACGAGAATCTGCTCTCGTTAACCGCTTTGGATCTTCGAGGGTTAGTACTCTATCAACTTGTTGCACTGATATAGTAGATAGATCTTGGCTTGATCATAGATTAGATCTTGATTGTGTGTTCATGCGGTAGAATTTTTTTGTTTTCCATGTTACGAACCCCTACAGTGGTATCAGAGCCATGTCTATATGTAGATCTATTGCATGAGTAGAACACAATGGTCATTGTGGGCGGTGGTTCTTTTATTATCAATTGCTTCTTGTGTACTTTGCATCTTGCGGTATGGTGGGATGAAGCGGCCCGGGCTAACCTTACATGACATCGTTCATGAGACTTGCTCCATGCTCGACATGCAACTTGTATTGCATAAGTGGCTTTGCAGGCGGGCACTTGATAGTTCAAGCATCAACGTTGTGGTTCTTGTTCGTAAGTTAGAACGACACTTATTGAAAGCCCCAAACCACGTAAAACATGCAAAGAAAATTAGAGGCGTCTATCTTTGTTTTGCAGGGGTGTGCTGTGATGTGATATGACCATGATTGTGATTATATATGATGTATGCAATATTCCTTTATAAGTCGGCAACCGGCAGGAGGCATATGGTTATCTTTTAAATTCCGTTAAGACCCGCGTGTCTATTATTCAAGGTAGTTGTAATAGTTGATGCTGGTGGACGACAACCATAAAGCGGCGCCATTGACCTTGACGCCATGCCGGTGATGATGGATATCATATTCGTGCTTGAAGATGGAGATCGGAAGCACAAGAAGAAAGGCCATATCATATCACATATTTTGAATTGCATGTGATGTTAATCCTTTTATGCATCTTGTATTGCTTAGTTCGCGACGATAGCATTATAAGATGATCCCTCTAGCACAAAAAATTCAAGTTATAAAGTGTTCATCCTTAGTAAGCACCGTTGCTAAAGCTCATTGTTTCGAAGCACCACGTGATGATCGAGTGTGTTAGATTCTGCGAGTGTATACATTGGGAGCAAGCCATATTTGCTCATGCGGAAGCTAAGGTTTGATCTTGACGAGCCTAGCACGTACAAACATGGTCTCGGAACACGAAATACCGAAAGGTAAAACATGAGTCATATAGATGATATGATGAACATGATGATTGTTCTTCTTTGAAACTATATCATGTCACGTGATGATCGGACTTGGTGTAGTGAATTTGGTTTGTGTGATCACTAAAACAATGTGAGGGATATTGTTTTGAGTGGGAGTTCAACAGCAATATGATTAAAAGTTAAACACTATTTATCATAATTTAAATCAAAGTGAATTTGCATAGTTGTTGTAGTCATTGGCATCCATTTACCACCTTGCGCTTAGTTATAATTGAGATAATAGAACTATAGAATACTGGTTAGTTACTTTACGAATTGGTATCGTATTGTTTTGAAGTGTTAACCTAAAGTTTAAAAGTCCTATTGCAAACTTTCAGTAAGTTCCAGTTACTCCGTGAAGTTTAATAATTGGTATTAAATCAAGAGTGACAGTTCCAGTGTTAGTATATAAGTATCATGTTTGTCTCCATGATTCTTGATATGCAAAAGATTGTTTTAATGTCAAGGTTATCCAGGATCTGAAAGAGTTGTTTCAGAAACCATGATGTGTGGAAGATATTGTGATATCTGAAACGAAGATTTGGTTGCAACATGATAGAGTATAATATGGCAAAAGTCATGTTCTCATATTTGATGAGAATTTGCAAAAGGTTGGAGACGCTGGTCGTCTTAATCCTCCAAAAGGTTTTGGAGAGCAACATTATACTCGTAATTTACCATTATAAGCTAAAGTAGCTTGATCATGAATAGTTACGTGATAAGGATGAATATTTAATGTAAGTAAAATGTTTACTGCACTAAAAGATTACTAAAGAATCGAATTCGAAAGAACACCAAACATTTGATGATGGTGATATGCTTCAATGTGCAAGTCCAAAGACATTGGTATTTAATTATACACGCTTTGGACTATGTGTCATGTGTGTGACTCCACTATTGATGTTGATAGATTCTTTCAAACAGAAAAGGAAATACTGAAAGAGAATCTCATAAATATATGGCAGAAAAGAAAAGACTAGAATTGTTCAGCTAAGGTATATAGAGGATATATATATGTTATGGCTATATTCTTTGCTTATTAAACAATGTGGTTCTTAAGTATTTGATACTGAATTTGTTGGTGTGAATCGTTATACGAAACAACACAATTCATGAACTACAATGGACTAAGTAAGTAGCAAGAGAATATGTGATGATGTTCATCGAGAACAAATAAAGTGTTGATGTGTTTCTCGTTAACATCGAAGCTTGCCTTCAAGATTTGTTTTATCAGGTATTATGAGAACAAAAGGGTTGTTCAATTAATTGCCGTAATCCCTAAAAGATGGATGATTTACAAATCTCGTTGGATAAATCACATCCATAAAACAAGTGCTAAAAATGTTCAAAAGAAAATTGATTGAAAGATCACTTAGGAAGTGACACCACTGTTTAAATTATATTGGAAAGAAAACATGAAGAAACTCCATGTGGATGGAATTTTGGAGTCTTTTGATTTTTGATCAAATAGCGCTTGTGAAACTTTCCTAGAGATAATTAAAATGTTGTTCATAGGCCAAAAGTGAACAAATGACTAACTTATTGGAAATTGTACATATAGATGTATAAAGCCCATTATGTGTAGTCAAGAGCGATGGATTTCAACTTCATATGCTTTCTCCAAAAAATTGAGTGAATATATGAATATTTTTTAAATGAGGATGAAGTGTGAAACATTTGAAAAATTCAAAGACTTTCAAGATGAAGTGCAAAATCATTGTAACAAGAATATAAATAGTTTATGATAGGATCATAAAGGAAGATATTTGAGTTACAAGTTTAGCATAACACCTAAGATTTAAGGAATCGTTCCATGGATTTGCATTTCCCGAAACATCATAAGAGTATGGAGTGTTTGAGATATGTAATGAAACCTTGTTTGACATGGTGAGATCAAAGGTGTCATTTATAAAACTGCCATTATATTTTAAAGATTAAAAGCTTTAGAGACTACCGTTTTTCCACTGAAAAGAGATCCATCATAATCCGTTGAAATGACGCCATATAAAGTTATGGTTTGGGATAAAACCCAAGTTGTCCTTTCTTAAAAATTGGTATGCTATGCATAAGAAAGATGTTTGCAACCAAATTCGGATGAATATTTCTTTGTATATTATTTTGAATAGCCATTAAGTAATCCTCCATAACACCAAAGACAAAAGTGTTTGTTGCTTAGAACTTCAAGTTTCCTTGAGAAGGAATTTTTCTACGAAAAGTTAAGTGGGAGGACAATAGAACTTTGATAAGGTTAAACGAACCTTAGCTATATGTGCAAAGTTGCGCAGCGCCGAAAAGTGTTCCGGAGGCAGCAACAATGCTCATGGCTCACGTGCCTCAAAGGTTGTGGACACGGAGATCAAAGTTATTATTGAACAAAGTAGGTCAGATAAACAATCAAATACCAAGATTTGAGGTTTGAATCATTATTTGACAATAATGAACCGACTACATGCAAAGAAGCGATGATGGGATCTGACTCCGTCAAATGGTTTGAAGCCATAAAATCTGTGATAGTTCCATATACGAGAGATCAAGCTTTGAACTTGAAAGACCCTCTGAAAAGGTGCAAGACCCCACAGTCGTATTTGGATCTATAAAGAAATAGACATGGATGTTTCACATCTATGAAATTATCGACATGTCGGGAAAGAGTTCACGACAATATTCAAATAGTTGACTATGACAAGATCCGATCTTTCATGAAGCGATATTTAGTCTAGACGGATTAATGTAGCAACCAGTACATATAATTTTGTTATGTGGTAGTTGAATAAACAAAACAAGTTCTTCTAATATAATGGTTACCTAATACGTGTGCATGACATGGTCCAAAGGGTTTTTTTTAATTCAAAGGATGCTAAAAGCATATGCATACTTCAATGGTTGAAGTAAGCATCACGGAGTTGGAATCTTCACTATGATGAAACTGTTAAAAGAGTTTAATTTCATCGAAGACGATGAAGATGCTTGCATTTGCAAGAAATTAAGTGGGAGAGCTAAGACATGTTTCCAATACATTATGTGGAAGACATATTGTTGATTGGAAATGATGTATCTTTTTATTAACACGGGATAATAATTTCATCTCGATGAAAGGCTTAGGCAGAACCCCAATATTTGGCATCAATGTCTATATGGATAAATTGTGACGCCAATATGATTGTGCCAGAAGTACATAGATGAGATATTGAATGAGTTCAATATAGAAACTACAAGAAAGGTTCTTGTTGCATAGGAAGGATTGAATAAATATTTAAGTATTTTTGATACTTGGTAGATAAAATCACAAAGAGTATTTTATCAATCATGTTGTGATGTGTACAAATCCAGATATGTCCTATGCTCTAAATGTTATGAGCGTATACCAGAATGATTCATAAGATGATTATTTGACGATAGTAAAGATATTCTTATGATCTTTTAAAAGAACTAAGAATATATTATTTTGTAGAAGTGACAAATATATGGTTAGTTCATTGTAAAAGTATTACATTGATACTAGTTTTGTCACAAAGTACAAATTAAGTTTATCTCAATCTAAACTAAGGGTGGCACAATATGATGGAAAGTAAGTTCCATAATGAATTTGGATGAGTTCCAAAGTTAATACATTGTGACAGATACTACAACAAAAGGCTAAGTATATGACTGCTGTTATAGCAGCAAAAGAGGGCATTTGTGTCAAGTAGTTTGTTATCAAACTAGGTGTAGTTCACAGCGGGATAGTACTATGAAGATATATTGTATGACAATATTATCAACATGATTTAACCCCAAGGAACTAAAGGTCTCACATAAGGACCAAATTTGTACAAAGTCATCTCATTAGAGAATGAGTGATGCGTAGAGACGCAAAGACATGCAATTACACATGGACCTGAAAGTGTCGGATCCGGAGATCAGTTGACCACTAGCAATCGTGTAAATACAACACTATAAAGCCATAGGTGTTGAATGCAAAAAGGTTTGAAACTAGATTATTGACTCTAGTGCAAGTGGGAGACTGTTGGAGATATGCCCAAGAGGCAATAATAAAGCAGTTATTATCATATCTTCATACTTATGATAAATGTTTACATACCATGCTATAATTGTATTAACCGGAAACATTAATACTTGTGTGATTTGTAAACATAAAAGAGTCCCTAGTAAAGCCTCTTGTTAAACTAACTTGTTGGTTAATATATGATCATGGTTTCCTAATCATGAACATAGAGATGTTATTAACAACAGGGTCATTGTAGGGTTCGCAACATAGAAAACAAAAAATTTCCTACGATGGGAACTATGTACCAAGATCTATATACTAGATACAAACAACGGGCGGATGTACATCCGTAGAGAACATACGCTTGAAGACCGACAAAGCTTAACGAGTTCAACTCGTGGTTGATGTAGACGATCTCTTGCCGATCTCAAGATCGAGAGGAAGTCCTAGCGCCGCAAATCAGCAGCGCATCCATGCTCGCACACATGTTCGAGGCACCGAGCAACCTCCGCCTCCTCGCTCCAGCGATGCAGCGGAAGCACAACTCTTTCTTGCCGAATAGCCACCGGGAACATGTATCTCGCTAGTCCGAGACCATGGGGGATAAATTCTAGAGGGGGAGAGAGATCCTTCACGAGGAGGTGTGAGAGACAAGTGAGGAGGGGGGCTCCTTTTATAGGAGGAGGGGGGAACCCCAAGGGGGTGGCCGGCGCATGGGGGCTGCCCCCTTGCCCTCCCCTCTTCATGTGGGTGGACACTCCACTCACAAAATTCCTTTAAATTCCCTCCACTCAAAAGTCCACTCAAATTCCCATTAAATTTCCACCAAATTTAATGCAAACTCTCATTAAATAAAACTCTTTTATTTTATTCAGAATTTTGTCAATTACTTTAATGACAAACATTCACAAATAACCCCTTGCTAGAATTCCATTTCACATGCATAACCACTTTATGCAATTTCACCCGAAAACCTGTTTCGGTAACTAGTGAAATAAATTCCTGCGCTTGTTTATTCTTTCGGCATGAAACATTTGCTCCAATTGGATGTCGGTGTATCTTAAGTGTGTCACCCTACGGTTCGTGAATAATGCGGACATGATCGAGACCCCTCTCGGATCAATAATCAGAAGCGGGATCTGGAGACCCATACTGACTCCCACACATTCAACGATGACTTTCTTGTGATCGTCGGAACCTTTTACGCTAGTATCTTAATCCCTTTGTTTCACGATATATTACATGTCCGAGATTCGATCATCGGTATATCCATACCTAGTTTGATCTCGTTACCGACATGCACTCTTTTCTCGTTCCCGTGATATAACATTCTAGTGATCAAATCACTTGCTTGCAAGCTAATCAATGTGATATAACCGAGAGGGCCCAGAGTATATCTATCCGTCATCGGGATGAACAAATTCCACTCTCGATCCATGAGCCTCAACATAACACTTTATTAGTTCTGAATCCATCTTTATAATCACCCTGTTACGGTGTGACGTTTGATGTTATCAAGAAACTCTTCCGGTGTTAGTGATTGACATGATCTCATGGTCTAAGGATTAGGATCACTTCGTAAGTTGTTATAGAAATATAAACTCAATGACTTTGATCGTAATGCTATACTTCGGATGAATGTTCATCACATCATTACACTAATGTTGTGATCCCGTTATTAACAACATCCAATGTCCATGATCAGGAAACCTTGATCATCTTGTTAATCAACGAGCTAGTTTATGAGAGAGGCATAACTAGGAACTTTCTGTTTGTTTATTAAACACACATGTATTAACGTTTCCGTATTAATACAATTATAGCATGCAAAATAAACATCTATCATATACTTGGAATACACATAATAAACACTTTATTATTGCCTCTTAGGGCATATTCCCTTCAGTCTCCCACTTGCACTAGAGACAATAATCTAGTTACATAGTGATAAATCTAACACCCATTGAGTTCTGGTGTTGATCATGTTTTGCTCTAGGGAGAGTTTTAGTCAACGGATCTGCTACATTGAGATCCGTATGTACTTTACAAATCTTTATATCTCCATCCTTGACATGTTCGCGGATGGAGTGAAACCGTCGCTTAATATGCTTGGAATGCTTGTGAGACCTTGGTTCTTTGGCATTGCCAATGGCACCATTGTTGTCACAATAGATCACCATTGGGTCCAACGCGTTTGCAACCACTCCTAGTTCGGATATGAACTCCTTCATCCAAACTGCTTCCTGAGCCGCTTCTGAAGTAGCAACATATTCGGCCTCCGTTGTTGATCCCGCTACCACAGGTTGTTTGGAGCTCCTCCAACTAACCGCTCCGCCATTCATGAGAAAAACGTATCCGGATTGAGACTTAGAGTCATCCGGATCGGTGTCAAAGCTAGCGTCAACATAACACTTAGCGACGAGCTCTTCTTCACCTCCGTATACAAGAAACATATCCTTAGTTCTTCGTAAGTACTTAAGGATATTCTTGACCGCTATCCAGTGTTCCGAACCTGGATCCGATTGGTACCTACTAGTCAAACTAATAGCATGTGCCACATCCGGTCTTGTACATAGCATGGCGTACATTATAGAGCCTATGGCTGAAGCATAGGGGATTTTGTCCATTATCTCTCTTTCTTCCGCCGAAGCCGGACTTTGAGTCTTACTCAATGTCTTGCCTTGCAACATAGGTAAGAACCCCTTCTTACTTCCGTCCATTTTAAACTTCTTTAAAATCTTATCAAGGTATGTACTTTGCGATAGCCCTATTAGGTGCCTAGATCTATCTCTATAGATCTTTATGCCTAATATGTATGACGCTTCACCTAGGTCCTTCATTGAAAATTTGCTGTTTAGATAACTTTTAACACTGTTTAAAAGATCTATATCATTTCCGATCAATAATATGTCATCAACATATATATCAGAAATGCCACATTGCTCCCACTCACTTTCTTGTAAATACAAGCTTCTCCATAAGTTTGGACAAATCCAAACTCTTTGATCACCTCATCAAAGCGGAGATTCCAACTTCGTGATGCTTGCTTCAATCCATAGATGGATCGCTGAAGCTTGCACACCTTGTTAGCATCCTTAGGATCGACAAAACCCTTTGGTTGTATCATATACAACTCTTCTTCAATATTACCATTGAGAAACGCGGTTTTGACGTCCATCTGCCATATCTCATAATCGAAATATGCAGCAATCACTAACATAATCCTAACTGACTTTAGCATCGCTACGGGAGAGAATGTCTCATCGTAGTCAACTCCTTGAATTTGTCGAAACCCCTTTGCGACAAGTCGAGCTTTATAGAAGGTCACATTACCATTAGCATCAGTTTTCCTTTTGAAAATCCATTTGTTCTCCACGGCCTTTCGGTCGTGAGGTAAGTCCACCAAGTTCCAAACTTGATTTTCATACATGGATTCCATCTCGGATTTCTTGGCTTCTAACCATTTGTTGGAATCCGGGCTCATCATCGCTTCTTCATACGTCGCAGGGTCATCATTTTCATCAACCATGAAATTCATGACAGGATTTCTGTACAGCTCGGGAGCTGCACGCGTCCTGCTTGACCTGCGAGGTTCGGTAGTACTCTCTTTCGGAGTTTCATGATCATTATCATTAGTTCCCTCTTCAATAGGTGGAGCCAACTCCGGAACAACTTCCGGCGCTGTGCTACTCGCCATACTTTGAAGAGAAGGTTCAATAACCTCTTCGAGTTCTATTTTCCAACTACTCACACCTTTCGCGAGAAACTCTTTCTCTAGAAAGGATCCATTCTTGGCAACAAAAACCTTGCCCTCGGATCTGTGATAGAAGGAATACCCAATAGTTTCCTTAGGGTATCCTATGAAGACACATTTTTCCGCTTTGGGTTCGAGTTTATCCGGTTGAAGTTTCTTCACATAAACATCGCATCCCCAAACTTTAAGAAAAGACAGCTTAGGTTTGTTTCCAAACCACAATTCATATGGTGTCTTTTCAACGGATTTAGATGGTGCCCGATTTAAAGTGAATGCAGCAGTTTCTAGTGCATAACCCCAAAATGACAACGGCAAGTCCGTCAGAGACATCATAGATCGAACCATATCTAATAAAGTACGATTACGACGTTCCGACACACCATTTCTCTGTGGTGTTCCGGCAGGTGTGAGTTGTGAAACAATTCCACATTCTTTCATGTGAGTGCTAAACTCGTAACTTAGATACTCACCTCCACGGTCGGACCGTAGAAATTTGATCTTTCTATTACGATGATTTTCCACTTCATTCTGAAATTCCTTGAACTTTTCAAAGGTTTCAGACTTGTGTTTCATCAAGTAGATATAACCGTATCTACTCAAATCATCCGTGAAAGTAACAAAATAACGATATCCACCTCGCGCCGACACACTCATTGGACCACATACATCAGAATGTATGATTTCCAATAAATCTGTCGCCCGTTCCATTGAAGCGGAAAACGGCGTTCTAGTCATCTTGCCCATAAGGCATGGCTCACATGTATCAAATGATTCAAAATCAAGTGATTCCAAAAGTCCATCCGAATGGAGCTTCTTCATGCGTTTAACGCCAATATGACCAAGACGGCAGTGCCACATATATGCGGATATATCATCATTAAGTTTAATCCTTTTAGCATCAGCATTATGAATATGTGTAACATTATCATTGAGATCTAATAGAAATAAACCATTCATCATCGGTGCATGACCATAAAAGATTTCATTCACATAAATGGAACAACCATTGTTCTCGGATTTAAATGAATAACCACTTCGCATCAAACACGATCCAGATACAATGTTCTTGCTCAGTGCAGGCACCAGATAACAATTATTCAAGTTTATAACTAATCCCGACGGCAAGTTGAGAGGCAGCGTTCCGACGGCGATCACATCAACGCTTGATCCATTGCCGACACGCATCTTGACCTTAGCCCTTGCTAACGGTCGCTTGTTCCACAGCCCCTGATTCGAGTTACAAATATTAGCAACTGAACCGGTATCAAATACCCAGGTGCTACTGCGAGCACTAGTCAAGTACACATCAATAACATGTATATCATATATACCTTTGTTTGCCTTGCCGGCCTTCTTGTCTGCCAGATACTTGGGGCAGTTGCGCTTCCAGTGGCCAGTCCCCTTACAATAGTAGCACTCGGTATCAGACTTAGGTCCAACTCAGGGTTTCTTTTCAGGCACGGCAACAGGCTTGCTGCCCTTACTTCCCTTCCGTTTTCCCTTGTCTTTCTTGAAACCAGTGTTCCTATTGATCATCAACACTTGATGTTCCTTTTTGATCTCCACTTCTGTAGTTTTAAGCATTGACAGAAGCTCGGGGAGAGACTTCTTCATGCCTTGCATATTATAGTTCATCACGAAGCTCTTATAGCTAGGTGGCAGAGACTGCAGAACACGATGGATGCCTAAGTCAATGGGAATCGTTATTCCCAAGGACACAAGCTTATCGGCGTAACCCGACATCTTGAGTACATGCTCACTAACGGAGCTGTGCTCTTCCATCATGCAGCTAAAGAACTTTTCTGAAGCGTTGTAGCTCTCTACAGCAGCATGTGTGTCGAAAATCGTTTTCAACTCACCCATTGTATCAAATGCATTGCCATTTTCGAAATGCTTTCGAAGTTCTGGCTCTAGCCCATACAATATGCCGTAATGAACTAAGTTGTGGTCCTCCTGACGAGTCTAATAGACATTCTTCTCCTCGTCAGGGGCATCATCTAAAGGTGGGGGGCCTAACGGCGCTTCTAGCACATATTGCTTTTGTGCAGCAGAGAGGAGAATCCTCAAATTCATGGCCCATTCGGTAAAGTTGCTACCGTTCGTTGCTAGTTTCTCTTTCTCCATGAACACATTGAAATCAAAAGCAGGTGGTGCCATCTACAACAGAATTTGTAAAGTTTAGACTAAGTGTATGATAGATTGAGTTCAACTAATCCATATTACGAATGAACTCCCACTCAAAAACGACATCCCTCGTGCCTTTTTGGTGATTACATGAACCAAATCCACTACACCAAGTCCGATCATCACGTGAGTCGGTGTAGCTTCAAAGGCGAGCATCAAATGGGCATCATATCAACTATATGACTCATGCTTAACCTTTCGGTCCGTGTTCCGAGGCCATGTCTGTACATGCTAGGCTCGCCAAGTTAGAACCTTAGTATTCGCATGTGTAACTGTTTTACACCCGAAATATGGTCGTGGATCCAAGAACACCCGATCATCACGTGATGTCTTGGAGCGACGAAACATAATTGGTGCATACTAAAGGAAGTATTATCTTGATATTTAAATGAGGGATCATCTTATTATGCTAACAAAGCGCTAAACAAGAAATATAAGATGCTATCAAACATCACATGTTTATTAGTGAAATGTTATGGTTCCCGCATATGATCTCTATCATGTGCATCGTGGTATGATCACTATCATACCTATATGTGTAAATCCAAGGTCTATGGAGTTTACACGCTATGTGTGTTGTAAGAGTATCATCTCATACTTCTACTTACAACACTACCATATCATAACACTAGCCCAGCAACAATCTAAACTAGACGCCTCTAATTTATCCATTGCAAGTTTTACGTGGCTTAGGGCTTTCGAGATAGAACCGTTCTTACCTACGAACATGAACCACAACGAGGATAATCAAATTGTTGACAACTCGCTTGCAAAATAGATATTGACTATAGTAGGAGAGACAGACACCCGCTAGCCACTTATGCAAACTAGTTGCATGTCAAGCGTGGAACAGGTCTCATGTGCGAGGACATGTAAAGTTTGTCCGGGCCGCTTCATCCCACTATGCCACCAATATCCAAAATTACAACAAAGGAGCAACAACATGATCATCATCGCCCACATACTCATATGTGTACTACCCGGGTAAAGTATCTACGCATAGATCCGACTCTGATACCACTGTAGGGTTCGCAGCATAGAAAACAAAAAATTTCCTACGATGGGAACTATGTACCAAGATCTATCTACTAGATACAAACAATGGGCGGATGTATATCCGTAGAGAACATACCCTTGAAGACCGACAAAGCTTAACGAGTTCAACTCGTGGTTGATGTAGACGATCTCTTGCCGATCTCAAGATCGAGAGGAAGTCCTAGCGCCGCAAATCAGCAGCGCATCCGTGCTCGCACACACGTTCGAGGCACCGAGCAACCTCCGCCTCCTCGCTCCAGCGATGCAGCGGAAGCACAACTCTTTCTTGCCGAATAGCCACCGGGAACATGTATCTCGCTAGTCCGAGACCATGGGGGATAAATTCTAGAGGGGGAGAGAGATCCTTCACGAGGAGGTGTGAGAGACAAGTGAGGAGGGGGCTCCTTTTATAGGAGGAGGGGGGAACCCCAAGGGGGTGGCCGGCGCATGGGGGCTGCCCCCTTGCCCTCCCCTCTTCATGTGGGTGGACACTCCACTCACAAAATTCCTTTAAATTCCCTCCACTCAAAAGTCCACTCAAATTCCCATTAAATTTCCACCAAATTTAATGCAAACTCTCATTAAATAAAACTCTTTTATTTTATTCACAATTTTGTCAATTACTTTAATGACAAACATTCACAAATAACCCCTTGCTAGAATTCCATTTCACATGCATAACCACTTTATGCAATTTCACCCGAAAACCTGTTTCGGTATCTAGTGAAATAAATTCCTGCGCTTGTTTATTCTTTCGTCATGAAACATTTGCTCCAATTGGATGTCGGTGTCTCTTAAGTGTGTCACCCTACGGTTCGTGAATAATGCGGACATGATCGAGACCCCTCTCGGATCAATAATCAGAAGCGGGATCTGGAGACCCATACTGACTCCCACACATTCAACGATGACTTTCTTGTGATCGTCGGAACCTTTTACGCTAGTATCTTAATCCCTTTGTTTCACGATATATTACATGTCCGAGATTCGATCATCGGTATATACATACCTAGTTTGATCTCGTTACCGACATGCACTCTTTTCTCGTTCCCGTGATATAACATTCTAGTGATCAAATCACTTGCTTGCAAGCTAATCAATGTGATATCACCGAGAGGGCCCAGAGTATATCTATCCATCATCGGGATGAACAAATTCCACTCTCGATCCATGAGCCTCAACATAACACTTTATTAGTTCTGAATCCATCTTTATAATCACCCTGTTACGGTGTGACGTTTGATGTTATCAAGAAACTCTTCCGGTGTTAGTGATTGACATGATCTCATGGTCTAAGGATTAGGATCACTTCGTAAGTTGTTATAGAAATATAAACTCAATGACTTTGATCGTAATGCTATACTTCGGATGAATGTTCATCACATCATTACACTAATGTTGTGATCCCGTTATTAACAACATCCAATGTCCATGATCAGGAAACCTTGATCATCTTGTTAATCAACGAGCTAGTTTATGAGAGAGGCATAACTAGGAACTTTCTGTTTGTTTATTAAACACACATGTATTAACGTTTCCGTATTAATACAATTATAGCATGCAAAATAAACATCTATCATATACTTGGAATACACATAATAAACACTTTATTATTGCCTCTCAGGGCATATTCCCTTCAGTCATATCATTAGGAGAATGATGTGATGGACATACTCCTATAGTTAAGCGTAGCATAAAGATCAACTCATTTAATATAGTTCATTTTCTATAAGATTTCTGATACATAGTAACCTAATTCCTTCGACCATGAGATCATGTTAATCACCATCACCGGAAGGATGCTTTGATGACATCAAACACCTCACCGTAACTGGGTGGCTATAAATGTTGCATTGATTATTCGGAAAGTATGTGTTGAGGCACATGGATCAAGAGTGGGATTTGTCCATCCATATGACAGATAGATATACTCTGGGCCCTCTCGGTGGAATATCATCCAATTGGCTTGCAAGCATGTGACTGGCTCACGAGGGATCACATATCATGGGAATGAGAAAAGAGTACCTATCGGTAACGAGGTTGAACTAGGTATGCAGAGATACCGACGATCAAACCTCGGATAAGTAAAGTATCGCGAGACAAAAGGAAATTGGTATCGTATGTAAATGGTTCATTAAATCACGAATTAATCGTAGAAATATGTGGGAGCCATATGAATTTCCAGATTCCTCTATTGGTTATTTATCAGAGAAGTGTCTCGGTCATGTCCGCATAATTCACAAACCGTAGGGAGACACACTTAAGGATTCGATGTTGTTTAGTAGATATGGAAAGTGATTAAAGAGACCGAATGTTGTTCGGAGTCTCAGATGGGATCCGGGATATCACGAGGAGATCCGGAATGGTCCGGAGAATAAGATTCATATAAGGAAAGTCCAAATACGGAGTTCGGGAATGGTTCCGGTGTTTTCATCGGAATGTTCTAGAAGGGTCTAGAAGGTTCACCGATCCGAAAGGGGAAAGGTACATGGATGTGTCATGACAAAGTGGAATGGTTGCATCATGTCCTAGGTCACTTGGGTGGACACTTGGAAGAGAGAAATCAAACTCTAGTTTGAAAGTAAAAGTCCATTTTGAAAAAGTCAAACCGGGACATTAGTTTCCAAGTGGAGGAAGAGAAGGAAACCTGGGGAGAGAAGGTTTCCCTTCCCTCCTCCAAACCGCCGGCCAGCAAGGGAGTTGGGGGAGGACTCAGCTAGCCCTAGCCGTCCCTCCCACCTATAAAAGAAAGGGAGGGGTGCCCTCTCTCCCTACACCTTGCCCCTTAGCTGGCGCCCCCCTCTAAACCCTAGGCCAGCCACCGCCCCCTTATAGATGCGGCTGCCCTAGATCTCCTCTAAACCGCCATCTAGATAAACCCTAGCCGCCGGTTACCTCTAAATCCTTCGGCTCTCTAAACCCTAGATTGTCAAGGTCCTCTCTCTACTCCACCATACTCGCTCCGGCTTAGGCGAAGCCCTGCGGGATCTTCCCTCTACTTCCGACACCACGCCGTCGTGCTGCCGGAATCGCGAGGGGAGAACTACAAACTCTGATGCCTGCTGGAACAAGGGAGATGAAGGTCTTCATCGAGTACCGTACGTGTGACCGACTGCGGGAGCGTTGCCGAAACATGGCGCCGGAAGGATCGTCTACGCGATCTTGAGATAGGCAAGTGAACGACTACATCACCCACGAGAATCTGCTCTCGTTAACCGCTTTGGATCTTCGAGGGTTAGTACTCTATCAACTTATTGCACTGATCTAGTAGATAGATCTTGGCTTGATCATATATTATATCTTGATTGTGTGTTCATGCGGTAGAAATTTTTTGTTTTCCATGCTACGAACCCCTACAATAGGTTTATAGCTTTCTGCATGCATTTCTATTTTAACAGTACCAAAAAATTTCGGACGTGATTTTTATGGATAGATATTATCAATACAAAACGGTAACATTTTGTTTCACTAATTTTGGTGTTCTGGTTAATTTTCTATGATTTAAACACTAGTTAAAAGGGTTTAATTTATCTAAACTATTTCCTTCGACAAAAAATATATCTAAGGCTAGATAATTGTTCTACATGAATCAAGCATTCCATAGACATATTATTTGTATTTTTAGGATCTAAAAATAATTTATTATGATTTATTTACTCAAATTTGGACATTAATTCATTTACATGATTACGGAAAAATCTTACAGTAATTGCATGAACCAACTGCATATAAATAATATAGATGAAATTATCTTTCGAATGATATATTATTTGCATTTTTATTGGGTGTATATATTTTCCTATGAATTAATTACCGTTAAGTAGATTTAAATACTCCAGAAAATATGAATCGATCAAAGTGCCAATCTTATTATATGGTAATATTCTAATTACTTTTATGAATCCGGGGATATATTATTTGTATTTTTATGAGCCATATTCAATTTTATATGAATTTTAGAAGTTGAACACAATTTCTGTAAATTAAAACCCTTTTTTTCTAGTTTGTAGGAAAAGCCACGCCGACTGGCGCTGTGGTACTGGCCCGTACCATTTCGCGGATCGGTCTAATCTGTGCCGTCTACTGGTGATCGAATGACTGCAGACGTGCTCATCCTAGAGCTCACCGTGGGCAGCGACGGGCGGTGGCGCCGGCTTCAGGAGTGATGGTGGAGAGCGATCCAGAGGTCTTCGGCGGCGGCCAGATGGTCAACTGGGTGCGAGAGTCTTTGATAGTTGTCCTGGTGAACTCGGCCCGTTGTAGTGCTTCACCGGGAGACGACACTGGGCAGCTGGAGCTGCTCGATAGCGGCAGAACTCCGGCGAGCTTGTGCGGGAGTTATGGTGGTCCTGCGGAGAGGTAAGCGGTCCAGGATGACGCGGTAGAGAAATAGGGAGAGGATGGAGGGAATTAGGGGTCGGGGCGATGGAACCCTGGTGCTCTGAAGCTCTGTCAAGAATGGCGATGGCGGAAGAAAATTGGGTAGGGTTTGAGGTTTCTGGAAAAAATAGAAGGGGGGGTGCAGGGGCTTTTATAGGTAGGATTTCGTGCAGGGGCAGGAAAATCGGCCGAGGTGGCGAGGATTTCCTGGAGTCGGGATCGGGAACGATCCCATGTTTGTCCCTTTCTCCTGGCGACAGGAAGAAGAGGGTGGACGGGCCTTAGTTGTCAGGAGAAAAAAGAGAGGAAAGGAAGAGGGTGTTGTGGGCTACTGCCACTTGGGCCAGCCTGGGCCTCAGAGTGCTGCATGCACGTGGGTTGAGGGGAGAAGAAGCAGGCGGCGGGTAGCGCGCTGGCTAGCTAGGCTGGGCCGGGGTGGACCCGTTTGGCTGGTCTGGCACGGTAGTTTGTTTTTCCATTTTCTGTTTCTATTTTGTTTTCTAGGTTTTGTTTTAGGCATCCAATATGAACCATTTAAATTTCTAAAAAAATATAAAATCACCATGATCTTTTAGGATGTATAGAATATGGTTTTTACCAAATTTGTAAATGTCCATAATGCCATTCGCTTGCAAGGCATTATAGGGCTAGTTGCATTAATAGGGAAATTGGGTTTAGGGTTTTTAGGAAAATATCCCTAATTGATTTTAGGACATATGGGGAATACCTTTTATCAGTTTTAATATGCACCAAAGCCATCGGTCATGTTGTACTTAAAATTTGGGAAATCCCATTTAGGGTATTGTATAATCCTTTTTGGACAATACTATTTCCTTCTAAGGGTTTATATGCAATGATGTTCATGCATGCATCATGATTTTGAAATTTTGAAATATTGCACACCAATTCTACAATACATAAAAATCCATGCCCTTTTGCCTATATGGCTACTTAAGTCATAACAAAAGAATATAAGGTATTGAAATCAAGGTTGAGGGGATTTTCAATTAAAAAAGTTTCGTTTCTTTGTAAATTTTCAACAAAGTCAAACAATCAATCAAACTTATTTTATTTATTTCATATTCCAAAATTAGGAGAATTTTGGGATGTGACATTTGTTGTCCAAACTATATCAAAGAATCAAATCAACACAATATTTCTTCGATAAATTTCCACAAATGAACCAAGCAAATACTATTGATCATAAAATATGAAATAAAAACACAAATGCTCAAAGATTTATCTCACTCAAGCAACTAAAATAGAGAAGAAAGAATGAGATAACAAACTTCCAAAAGAGCAAGGTTTCAACAAATAAACCAAACCCTTAACACTTTTCACAATGGCACAAGGTTCCTAGAAGAAAAGGTTTGTCTTCCACTAAAAAAACATTTGATAATAATCAAAAACATCATCAAAGAGATGTTCAAAATCCAAGGAGGACAATAGGAGCCACACCAAAATTTTAGAAAGAAAATAAGGCAATAAGAGGTGAAATACAAGGTGAATATGATCCACAAATGCTACCACACACAAGTATATCCATTGTCAAAGACAATGTGTGTATTGGAATTTATTTCCGGTGGTATATTACACGGATATTAAAGATAAATATTTACAATAAAAAGCATAGGATAGGGATAAAAAGATTAAGCACTATGCAAAGATAGAGATTCTTGATAGTTTCAACTAGTCACACAATCATGCAATGAAACAATTAGAATAACCCGAAGCAAATGGTCTCCCAAATAAGATATAGAGATATGTATTTGAGAAATACCGCACCAAGAATTTCTTACTCAAACAAAGACCAAAAATACAAGTAATAAAAGCTTCTAACTAAAATAGGACCTTGTTTGAGTCAACATGCCACCTAGAAACAAGATAATCAACAATATCAACTCTAAGTGGCACTACCTCATATTTTCACATTTTCCTAGGATTGTGATATGCAAAAGAAGCATATTACTCCGTTGATGGCGCCCAACACTTGTCGTGGGACGCTTCGTTGGAAACCCCAAGAGTAAGGTGTGATGAGCACAGCAGCAAGTTTTCCCTCGGTAAGAAACCAAGGTTATCGAACCAGTAGGAGGAAGGAAACGTCACACAGGTGTTGCTAGCAACGCGGAGACCTGCACAACACAAACTCAAGACTTCGCCCCAACGAATTAGTGAGGTTGTCAAGCTCACCGGTTTGCTGTAACAAAGGATTAAACATATGGTGTGGAAGGTAATGGTTTGAAGCAAGTAAACAAGTAATAGTGGAAGATGTATCAATGGTAAAGATTGGACCGGGGTCCATAGTTCACTAGAGGTGCTCTCCTTAGATAAACAACATCGCATCAAGGGTAAAAAATTACAGCGGGGCAATTGACAGGAACCGAGCAAGGCATTTCAATGCAATTACTAGTCAGAAAGATCCTATGAGATTCGATTGGGCAATACAACAAGATACATGGACCGCCATGCAACTGCATCTATGACTAGAAGTCCACCTTCAGGTTATCATCCGAACCCCGTCCAGTATTAAGTTGCAAGCAACAGACAACTGATTTAAGCAAAGTGTATAAGGTAAACAGTCCACATGTTCCATGAACAAGAGACCGTTGTTTTCTCCCTAGTAGCAGCAGCACATCTACAACCGAAGAGATTTATGTCACTTCCCTTGGAAACTAGAGGCATGAACCCACTATCGAGCATAAATACCCCCTCTTGGAGTCACTAGCAAGTACTTGGCCAAGATAGCTACTAACAACGGAGAGCATGCAAGATCACAAACAACACAGACATGATAGAATCATAAAGACAAAACCATTAATCAAACCAACATAATAATCTCAATATCCAACGGATCCCTGCAAACACAACATGCATGATTATAAATAGATTAGATCTTGATCATGAACGGAGCTCACAAGATCTATACATGAAAGCACAAAGGAGGAGATACAACCATCTAGCTACTACATGGACCCATAGTCCAAGGTGGAACTACTCACGCATCATACCGGAGAGAAGGCCTCAAGGATGATCTCCCCTCCGACAGGGTGCCCGGAAGAACTTCAGACCCTCCCCCCGATCTAGGGACGATGGTGGTGGCGGCTACAGACGGTTTCGTGGATATTTTATCGGATACTTAGGGTTTCTGCATCGTCGGCTTCTTATAGGCAAAGGAGGAGACCGAGGAGGCGGCCAGGGTCACCAAACCCTAGCCAGGCGCAGGGCTAGGCCCACCCGTGCCTAGGGTGGATCTGGACCCTCCGGCTCTCCTCTGGACTTCTTGTTCCCCACGGAAAGTAATTGAATTTGATGTTTGTCCCATCCAATTCCGAGAATATTTCTTTACTAACTTTTCTGAAACCAAAAACAGCAGAAAACAGGCATCTGGCACTGTTGCAACTTTTTAATAGGTTAGTACCAGAAAACATGTAAAAATCACCTCAAAGTGTAGACAAGCAAAACAAAGTAGATACTAAACAAGCATGGGGCATCAAAAATTATAGATACGTTTCCAAGCATCAACATCCCCAAGCTTAACTCCTGCTCGTCCTCGAGTAGGTAAGTGATAAAAATAATAATTTTTGAGGTGACATGCACCCTCACAATAGAGATCCAACCATTTGCAAGCATTGAAAGCTGGGATCAAAGAACTCTAAACATGTGCATGAAAGATGGAGTTCTAACAATAGGACATAGTAACTATGCATGCAACATGGCAAGTTACAAACAAAGATCATGAATAACATGCATTGAAAAACGTTTGTTTTTTTCACATGCAGAAAACATAGCATAGTGGTAATCATCTTGTCCCTCATAGAGTAGCAAATAGATGCATAGGACACCTGCAAAGTTCACAAGGGTGACTAGAAACAAATAGCACAAGAACAAGTAATATCACAATATGCATCAATTAATAAGCTTTGGAACACTGCACACAAAATGACAACTATGCTCTCTTAATGACGCCTAAAGGTAGAAGGTGGAGACTCAATAATGGTGGAAGAAATGCCTTTTTGTAAAGGAAGTAGGGATTACAAGTTTCAAAAAGAGCTTCCAAAAAAATGGTACTTGTTAGCTTTCAACCCTCATTGCCCCTATCATAAGCATCTTGAAGTGGTTAAGGTTAAAGTGGCAAAGCTGGAGTATATGCTTGACGAAGTATAAGTTGGCAATGTAAATTCCCTTGAATACGAGGGCCACACCTCATGCATACTCAACTTTGGGTCCAGGTAAGTTCTTGTCAGTGTAAGTATTTGCATATCATTGAGAACCGCCAACGGGGTACCCCTTGCACATGGTACAGGAGCTTTCCCATAACCAAAATGGCAAGGCAAGCAGACAATGAGCATCTCAGCAATCTTTTTATTTACCATATGCATAGCTTTTTATTGAGGATGCTTCAAAGATAGATCATTATGGTGATGCTTCAAGTTTCCACCATGATTAGGCATGGCTTAGGCTAGCAGCCCAGGCGTTTCTCTAACACAGGATACAAACTCCATGGACTTACAAGTTCCCTCTTTATTTCACACCGGTGACTTCCATAGACAAAAGAATATGATATCAATTGAGTACAACAAGGTACAAGTGCAATGTTGAAAACGTTCCCCATGACAGCACGGTTCTGCTAATTCCAACTTATAAGTGCAAGCATATACAACAAAGTTGTCACAATGGTTCAAGTTTATTAGGGCAGAGAATAAAGTGTGCCATCAAGTTCGTAAGGGATTTAATCACTAAGTTTTCACATAACAAAATGGTTTTTAATTGGAAGATAGTTGAAAACAAGAATATACTTGGAATGGTGTAACACACCATGCATAGGAGTTTATAGTGGACACTTTGGAATAACTTGGTTTCTTGGGAGTTGGAGGCATGAGTAGAACTTACTCATACAAGTGGAGGCTAGCAAAAGACTGGAAGCAACCAACTAAGAGAGCAATAATGGCCATAATCATGAAGTGCAACAAAGCATACTAATCAAAGCAAAGAGTGGTACTACAAGTCAAGGACTAAATGATCATAGAGGCTAATGGTGACTTGTCATAGTCATAACGTGGTGTGAGCATGTGCCAAGTCAACCCAAGTAAAACATCAAAGGAGAATATCACAATACTATGCTTTTGCATGCTAAAACAACGCATAATTTCTTCAAGGCACACTAAGCAATCCCAATTGTTTGGAACAAGACATGCTACAACAATAATCACTAAGCATAAGGTCAAAACAACACCTAGCATGTCATGCTAAAGTCTAAGTCACAGTCAATGCAAGCTCCTCTTGCACTTCAAGTAAGAACTTACTACTCATTTCCAACACCAAGCAAACTTATTTGCAAAACAACACAGCGAGAACGGGGGTCCAAACTACTTTATTCAAGCAAACTAAACAACCTAAGCAAAGCAAACGAAAACTAAGACGCTCCAAGAACAACACAACTATGCATGAAACAATAAAAACGAAGTGTGTAAATAGACCTGAGCTTTTTATTGATGAAGAAGGGGATGCCTTGGGCATCCCCAAGCTTTGACGCTTGTACCTCTTGGATATTTCTTGGGGTGACACCATGGTGGCATCCCCAAGCTTGAGTTATTGTCCATTCTTCATCTCATTGCATCATTCTCTCTCTACACCTGAAAATTTTCCTTCATACAAAACTTCACACAATCTTCATTAGCAACATTAGTGTATTCAAAAGATATTAGACCTCTGGCAAAGCTTTGGAACAGCAAGGCTTCTCACTAAAAACATAAGCTACTATAGTAACTCCTTCAAAAAGCTCAATTCACCTAAAGAGAACTCAAAAAGGAATCAATAAGAAGCAAATGCAAATAATGGCATAAATCTGTCAAAACAGACCAGCAGAGAGAAACCGATTTTTTCGAAAATCTTCTATTGCTCAAATAAAAAAGTGTTGAACTAACGAAAGTTAGCTAACATACTGGGGGATTTTTTGCAAATTTTGAGCTCAATACGAGTTATAGAGACTCCTCACGAATTTTTTTGGTGGAGGACAGAAATCTGTTTCGGGACAGCAACTCCCCAAATCTTACTTCCCTCAAATTAGAGGTCATTCTTGGCACAAAAAGCAAACAAAAATGATAAGGAGAGGTCATTACTGAAGTAATAACTTCCAAGACTCAAGGAAACTCTTGGCTTATCTCCTAACAAGTACTTTTCTTTAACGCCTTTAAGTTAGGCATAAGAAGCAAGAAGAATCAAGTGTTTTCAAATGAAGAATTGCCCCTCTTGTTCCTTCTTTTCTTACCTTTCTTTTTATCTTTAGGGAAGATATGATTTCTTACCGGAGGATCAAAGTGCATAATGCCTTTTCCCAAATCTTTTCTTACTAATTTTTTTGGGTTTTTTGAAAAGAGGCAAACAAAACCAAGCAAAGGAAACAAAGCAAACTAAAAACAAAGTAAAGAGAAAGGAAGTGAAGGACTCCCCTAGTGAAGACGTTCTTAGCCTCCCCGGCAATGGCGCCAGAAGGAGCTTTACGGCGCCCAACACTTGTCGTGGGACACTTCATTGGAAACCCCAAGAGGAAGGTGTGATGAGCATAGCAGCAAGTTTTCCCTCAGTAATAAACCGAGGTTATTGAACCAGTAGGAGGAAGGAAACATCACACAGGTGTTGCTAGCAACACGGAGACCTGCACAACACAAACTCAAGACTTTGCCCCAACGAATCAGTGAGGTTGTCAAGCTCACCGGTTTGTTGTAACAAAGGATTAAACGTATGGTGTGGAAGGTAATGGTTTGCAGCAAGTAAACAAGTAACAGCGGAAGATGTATCAATGGTAAAGATTGGACCGGGATCCATAGTTCACTAGAGGTGCTCTCCTTAGATAAACAACATGGCAAGAAGGGTAAAAAAATTACAGTGGGGCAATTGATAGGAACTGAGCAAGGCATTTCAATACAATTAATAGTTAGAAAGATCCTATGAGATTCGATTGGGCAATACAACAAGATACATAGACCGCCATCCAACTGCATCTATGACTAGAAGTCCACCTTCAGGTTATTATCCGAACCCCCTCCAGTATTAAGTTGCAAGCAACAGACAACTGCTTTAAGCAAAGTGTGTAAGGTAAACAGTCCACGTGTTCCATGAACAAGAGACCGTTGTTTTCTCCCTAGTAGCAGCAGCACATCTACAACCGAAGAGATTTATGTCACTTCCCTTGGAAACTAGAGGCATGAACCCACTATCGAGCATAAATACCCCTCTTGGAGTCACTAGCAACTACTTGGCCAAGATAGCTACTAACAACGGAGAGCATGCAAGATCACAAACAACACAGACATGATAGAATCATAAAGACAAAACCATTAATCAAACCAACATAATTATCTCAATATCCATCGGATCCCCGCAAACACAACATGCATGATTACAAATAGATTAGATCTTGATCATGAACGGAGCTCACAAGATCTATACATGAAAGCACAAAGGAGGAGATACAACCATCTAGCTACTACATGGACCCATAGTCCAAGGTGGAACTACTCACGCATCATACCGGAGAGAAGGCCTCCGGGGTGATCTCCCCTCCGACAGGGTGCCGGGAAGAACTTCAGACCCCCCCGATCTAGGGACGATGGTGGTGGCGGCTACAGAAAGTTTCGTGGATATTTTATAGTGTACTTAGGGTTTCTGCATCGGGCTTCTTATAGGCGAAGGGGGAGTTCGAGGAAGTGGCCAGGGTCACCAAACCCTAGCCAGGCGTGGGGCTAGGCCCACCCGTGCCTGGGGTGGGTTTGGCCCCCTGGCTGGCCCCTCCAGCTCTCCTCTGGACTTCTTGTTCCCCACGGAAAGTAATTGACTTTGACGTTTGTCCCGTCCAATTCCGAGAATATTTCTTTACTAACTTTTCTGAAACCAAAAACAGCAGAAAACAGGCATCTAGCACCGTTGCATCTTCTTAATAGGTTAGTACCAGAAAACATGTAAAAATAGACAAGCAAAGCAAAGTTGATACTAAACAAGCATGGAGCATCAAAAATTATAGATACGTTTCCAACGTATCATCCCTCATAATGTGATATTCATTTTTTTCTTAATAAGAGGCAAAGCAACCTCAATTACAGATAATTAATGGACATTTAGAATTTGAATTTCTCATGAGTATGACACACCGCATAGTGACTAGATAAGCTTGTAATATCAATACTAAGTGGTAGTACTCATGTATACACATTTTAAGGTTTGAGAGATGCACGAGGTATGTCACTCCCCCAAAATGATATGTTCCGTTAACCACTCGAAAAGAGCCAAATAAGATATCATCAAGATGCATTAGAGGCTCAAAACGAAATACACGAGTAAATGATATGCCACACACCTAGACATACTTGAATACACAAAATAAGCAAGCATGAGGCACACCAAATACAAACACATACTTGGTACAAAACCAAAACATGTAAAGGGGCAAGTAACTTACAATATATTAGAGTTGAGTTTGAGTTACCATGAAGTGGTACATTGGATATAAGATAGGGAGAGATAATCCTTATGACTTGGCTTAATCAAAAATAATATATGAAGATCCCTTAATTCTTCATGAGTTATCCAAGTCTCCAATGCCCTCCATAAATACCTATTGATCAAGTTTGACCTTGTTGGTCCCCAACCAAGTTGGGTCCTAAGAGTTTAGTCACAATAGGCTTGGCAACCCAAATGGTTCTTTTATTGACACCACTTTGAGTTCCAACAAACTTGGCAAACACATTTCCATCCTTATCCTTCCCAAGAGAATAATCATCATCAATAATGATAGGATTAGATAAGGTACCTGATACGTCATAAACGTATCTATAATTTTTGATGTTCCATGCTTGTTTAGTATCCACTTTGCTATGTTCTGTCTACACTTTGAGGTATTTTTATACATTTTCTGGGACTAACCTATTAACAAGATTCCACAGTGCCAGTTGCATGTTTTCTGCTATTTTTGGTTCCAGAAAAGCTAGTAAGGAAATATTCTCGGAATTGGATGGGACAAAAGCCAAAGTCAATATTTCACCTAGGAGAACACAGAGACCAAAGGGAGACCAGAGGGGTGCCACACTCCCCCCCCACGCGTGGGACCACCCTGGGCCGTGCCTGGGCAGGGTGTAGGCCCCCTGGCCGCCCTCTTGCCTCTCCTCTTCGCCTATATAATCACCCCGATGCCAAAACCCTAAGTACCTGATAAGATCTCCACGAAATAGTCCATAGCCGCCGCCACCATCGTTCCTAGATCGGGGGATCTATAGCTCTTCCCGGCACCCTGCCGAAGGGGAGAGATCATCCTGGAGGCCTTCTTCATCACCATGCCAGCCTTCGGTATGATGCTTGAGTAGTTCCACCTTGGACTATGGGTCCATACAGTAGATAGATGGTTGTTTCTCCTCCTTTGTGCTACCATGTTTAGATCTTGTGAGCTCCGTTCATGATCAAGATCATCTATTTGTAATCATGCATGTTGTGTTTGCGGGGATCCGATGGATATTGAGATTACTATGTTAGATTGATTAATGATTCTATCTTGTCTTCCTGATTGTTGAATCTATCATGTTTGTGTTGTTTGAGATCTTTCATGCTCTCCGTTTCTAGTAGCTATCTTGGCCCAGTAGATGCTAGTGACTCCAAGAGGGAGTATTTATGCTCGATAGTGGGTTCATGTCTCCATTGAATCTGGGGAAGTGATAGAAATCTCTAAGGTTGTAGATGTGCTATTGTTACTAGGGAGAAAACAACAATCTCTTGTTCATGGAACAATTGTATTGTTTACTTTACACACATTGCTTAAAGCAGTTATTCATTGCTTGGAACTTAATATTGGAGGGGGTTCGGATGATAACCTAAAGGTGGATTACTAGTCATGGATGCAGTTAGATGACGGTCTATGTATATTGTTGTAATGCCCAATCAAATCTCATAGTATCATGAATGTATAGTATTGCATTGTTATGCCTTGCTCAGTCCTATTAATTGCCGCACTGTAATTTGTTTACCCAGCATGTTATGTTGTTTATCTTAAGGAGAACACCTCTAGTGAACTGTGGACCCCAGTCCAATCTTTACCATTGATACATCATCCACTGTCACTGTTTACTTTCTGCAAGCTACCATTATCTTCCACACCCTACGTTTAATCCTTTGTTTTCAGCAAACCGGTGAGATTAGCAACCTCACTGTTCGTTGGGGCAAAGTCTTGAGTTTGTGTTGTGCAGGTTCCAAGTTGTTAGCAACACCTTGGGGTCATTTCCTTGATCCTACTAGTTCGATAACCTTGGTTTCATTCTGAGGTAAGACTTACTGTTGTGCTCATCACACCTTCCTCTTGGGGTTTCCCAATGAAGCTCTACAGTGATCTGAGCCGCATCAAGACGTTTTTGTTTTGCGTTTTATTATCAAAAACACAAAAAAATTAGTTCCTACTCTAGTTGTTGCTGTTGTTGTCTTGCTCCACCTTTGCAAAAATGAATTCTGCTGAGAACACCAAGTTATGTGACTTCACTATCACAAACAACAATGATTTCCTGAGTACACCTATTGCTCCACCTACTCCTGATGCTACCTTTTATGGAATTAAGCCTGCTTTGTTGAATCTTGTTATGAAAGAGCAATTTTCTGGTACTAGTTGTAACATCCCAGCATTAGAGCCTAGAAATAAGCTGAACCCAGATGTTTGCATTGCATTCATGCATAGAAAATCTCAATAATTTTCGCGCTTTTAAACAAAACTTTTCAAAGTGATTGGACCTTCTCTCAACTTGATGGAATTGAAGTACATCATCAAGTTGACTGTGATAAGTTTCAATATGACCTTTGCTAAAACCTTATTTGGGTAAACATGATTTGATCTAAGGATAGATCAAATATAATAAAAGGTTACTCATAATGCATTGCTTAAATGATTAATATCTGATCCTTAAGGGATCATATCCTAATATTAGCACAACAACTCATAATGCCAAGTTAAGATTACCAATCAAGTAATAAGGATATAATGACTAATCCTGAGCTATCTTATTATTAACTATTCTTACTATGAGTATCATGGTAATACCAAACCTTAACTCTTTAGTGAGTTTGAGTAGGAAATAAACTAAGTCTAGATCATTCACTGTATATCTTTCTTTCCATATCAATCCTTATCATATCTATTGAGCCATATTCCAATATCTGTTGTTCATCAATGTTGAGAAATCAACTATTGATTCACCAGTTCTCAATCTATCAACTCTTGACCATATCATAGTTTACACTTAAGTGCCTATAAAGAAACCACTAAGAAGAGGTAAATAGTAATGCTAGTTTTAGATATCATTTATAGGATGGGAGTGATTGAAGAAGAATAAAATCAATGTGATAATTGATGGAGTTAAACTCATTCCTGGATGGATAGACGAGTTATTTGAAATAAGATATAGGTGGTAGTAAAGAAGATTACTAGGATGAACCCTGAAGATAGTTAGCAGTAGTAATTCTATTAGCCCAAGTGGGCATAGTCCATGAATAACAACCCTTAATCCAATTAGTGATATTGAGAAGATAATTTCAATACAATTGTAAGGTTGTATTGATGAAGTCTTGATTAGCCAATTGGAAACCTAAGCTATAAATGATTAAAGGATTATAATGATCATGCCTTGCTCACCAAGATTGAATACTTATATCAAGTATAAGTGATATTGGTGGGTACAAAATGATTGAAACCCTAGTATAGATAAGTTATCCTAGAGTAGTCATTACAAACCACATTAATATAATGTGAGGTTGGAGTATGAATCATTAGAGTAAAGTAAATGTAAGATAATATGATTAAATTAAAGCTAATATAGGAATGGAGCTAGAAATAGCTACTTGTTGGATTGAAGGTTATCGGCAGAAGAGTAGTTGATATAACCAAGTCTGGATAGAAGAAGAACATGAAATGCTTTAGTGTCAAACTCATTGGATTCATCAATCAGTTCAGAAGAATAAAAGGTGAATAAGATTATTCCTGTGAAGAAAAGCTCATCATGTTAACCGTGATGATAGATAGGAAAAAGTAGTATATCTAGGAAAGGAATTCCTTAATTAGAAGTCTAGAATTATGAATTATGGAAGGTAGGAATTCTTGGTAAACACCCAACTTTAAATCTCAAACCAAGTATAATATCCATTCCATGTTATGAATTACTCATCTAATATCTATATCACTTTATAGGAATATTTTCCTATAGCAAATCACATAAGCGCATCTCTGTCAATTCCAATTATCATAATTATATGTGCTTAGGAGTATCTTTATCAATTCTTTTCCATAAAACATTTTAGATGTAACTTTCTGTTTTAAAAGGTGTTATCATTAAACATCACAAACAGAAGACAATATGCTTAGCTATTAAACCTTTACTCACATCAATAAGGGAATATAAGTAAAATAAGAATCCTAAACTCTAGGATAAGCACTTACAATTCAAACCCTAACCTCTATGTTAATCCTAATAGACTATATACATTGACATTTTCTAAATTAAGGCAAGTAATCTTAACCATATTAATTTCATTTGTATTTCATGCATAAAAAATGGTATAGGATCAATATATATAAAAATTTCCTCCAACCAATAGCTAACTATTATTAAGTTTTATAAACAAATAAGTAAATATAAATTAATAAAAACCTTGGTTGATTCTTAGGAAGATAAGTAATAACAAAGTCTTTTACAAAAATAGTAAACAAGGAATTTATATCAAGAAAATAAAGAATGATATAAAAGGAAAAATATTTATCATTAAGATTTACAAAATAAATCTCAATCAATATTAATTGTTGCTACAAGTAATCAACAAATAAACTTTGATAAGAAAAGTTCAAATTATAGATTAAAAACAAATCTGAAAAGCAAAACAGAAAATAGAAAAAGGTGGCCCATTTCTTTCTCTCCTTATCTGACGCCCATGTGCAGCCCACAAAAGCCCAACAGCCAGCCCAGCTCATCCTTTTCTATGACTGATGGGTGGGACCGAAGGAGGACTGCAGGTTAAGCTGAAAGATTCGCCAGGGGGTTATCCACAAAAGTGACGTCGTCGTCATCCTCACGCACACAAGCAGCTCGCTGGAGGAGTCCGCCGCCGCCCGATGCCATTGTCGTCGGCAGCCGTGCGTCGAGATGCTCGCCGTCGTTCTAGAGGGGTATAAGAAGATCACCGCGACACCCTACCTTAATCCCTATCCATGTATATTCCAAGTATATGATAGATTTTTATTTTGCATGCTATAATTGTATTAATACGGAAACATTAATATATGTGTGTTTAATAAACAAATAGAAAGTTCCTAGTTATGCCTCTCTCATAAACTAGCTCGTTGATTAACAAGATGATCAAGGTTTCCTAATCATGGACATTGGATGTTGTTAATAACGAGGTCACAACATTAGTGTAATGGTGTGATGAACATTCATCCGAAGTATAGCATTACGATCAAAGTCATTGAGTTTATATTGCTATAACATCATACGAAGTGATCCTAATCCTTAGACCATGAGATCATGTCAATCACTAACACCAGAAGAGTATCTTGATAACATCAAACGTCACACCGTAACATGGTGATTATAAAGATGGGTTCAGTACTACTAAAGTGTTATGTTGAGATCCATGGATCGAGAGAGGAATTTGTTCACCCCGATGAAGGATAGATATGCTCTGGGCACTCTCGGTGATATCACATTGGTTAGCTTGCAAGCAAGTTATTTGATCACTAGAATGTTATATCACGGGAACGAGAAAAGAGTGCATGTCAGTAACGAGATCAAACTAGGTATGGAGATACTGATGACCGAATCTTGTACATGTAATATATCATGAAACAAAGGGATTAAGATACTAGCGTAAAAGGTTCTCGCGATCACAAGAAAGTCATCGCTGAATGTGTGGGAGTCAGTATGGACCTCCAGGTCTCGCTTCTAATTATTGATCTGAGAGGGGTCTCGATCATGTCCGCATTATTCGCAAACCATAGGATGACACACTTAAGAGAGACCGACATCTATTTGGAGCAAAATTTTCATGCCGGACAGAATAACAAGCGCAGGAATTTATTTCACTAGATACTGAAACAGGTTTTCGGGTGAAATTGCAGAAAGTGTTTTTGCATGTGAAATGAAATACTAGCAAGGGGTTATATGTGAATGTTGTCATTAAAGTAATTTACAAAATTCTGAATAAATACAATGAGTTTTACTTAATGAGAGTTTGCATTAAATTTGGTGGAAATTTAATGGGAATTTGAGTCGGTTTTTGAGTGGAGGGAATTGAAAGACATTTTTGTGAGTGGAGTGTCCACCCACATGAATGAAGGATGGGAGGGGCATCCCCCATGGCTGGCGGCCACCCCCTTGGGTTCCCCCTCCTCCTATAAAAGGAGCCCCCCTCCTCACTTCTCACTCACACCTCCTCGTGAAGGATCTCTCTCCCCCTCTAGTATTTATCCCCCATGGTCTCAGACTAGCGAGATACATGTTCCTGGTGGCTATTCGGCAAGAAAGAGTTGTGCTTCCTCTATATCGCTGGAGCGAGGAGGTGTAGGTTTCTCGGTGCCTCGGACGTGTGTGCGAGCATGGATGCGCCGCTGATTTGCGGTGCTAAGGACTTCCTGTCGATCTTGAGATCGGCAAGAGATCGTCTACATCAACCACGAGTTTAACTCGTTAAGCTTTGTCGGTCTTCAAGGGTATTTTCTCTACGGATGTATATCCGCCCGTTGTTTGTATCTAGTAGATAGATCTTGGAACATAGTTGTTCCCATCATAGGAATTTTTTTGTTTTCTATGCTGCAAACCCTACAGTGGTATCAGAGCCGGATCTATGCGTAGATGCTTTGCACGGCCAGTACACATATGAGTATGTGGGTGATGATGATCATGTTATTGCTTCTTTGTTGTATTTTGGATATTGGTGGCATAGTGGGATGAAGTGTCCCGGACAAACTTTATATGTCCTCGCACATGAGACCTGTTCCACGCTTGACATGCAACTAGTTCTGCATAAGTGGCTAGCGGGTGTCTATCTCTCCTACTATAGTCAATATCTAATTTGCAATGAGTTGTCAACAATTTGGTTATCCTCGTTGTGGTTCATGTTCGTAGGTAAGAACGGTTCTATCTTCGAAAGCCCTAAGCCACGTAAAACTTGCAATGGATAAATTAGAGACGTCTAGTTTAGATTGTTGTTGGGCTAGTGTCATGATATGGTGATGTTGTAAGTAGAAGTATAAGTTGATACTCTTACAACACACATAATGTGTAAGTTCCATAGATCTTGGCCTTACACATAGAGGTATGATAGTGATCATACCACGATGCACATGATGGAGATCGAGTGCAAGAAGCATATCATTTCACTTATAAACATGTGATGTTTGTTGCATCTTATATTGCTTGTTTGGCATTTTATTAGCATAATAAGATGATCCCTTGTTTATATATCAAGATAAGAATGTGTTCTTCCCTAAGTATGCACCGATTATGTTTCGTCGCTCCAAGACATCACGTGATGATCGGGTGTTCTTGGATCCATGATCATACTTCGGGTGTAAGACAGTTACACACACGAATACTAAGGTTCTTACTTGGCGAGCCTAGCATGTACAAACATGGCCTCAGAACACGGACCGAAAGGTTAAGCATGAGTCATATGGTAGATATGATGCCAATTTGATGCTCGCCTTTGAAGCTACACCGACTCACGTGATGATCGGACTTGGTGTATTGGATTTGGTTCATGTAATCACCAAAAAGGTACGAGGGATGTCGTTTTTGAGTGGGAGTTCATTCTTAATTTGGATTAGTTGAACTCAATCTATCATAAAATTAGTCTAAACTTTACAAATTTTATTGTAGATGGCACCACCTGCTTTTAATTTCAATGTGTTCATGGAGAAAGAGAAACTTGCAACGAACGGTAGCAACTTTACTGAATGGGCCATGAATTTGAGGATTCTCCTCTCTGCTGCACAAAAGCAATATGTGCTAGAGGCGCCGCTAGGCCCCTCACTGTTCGATGATGCCCTTGACGAGGAGAAGAATGTCTATCAGACTCGTCAGGAGGACCACAACTTAGTTCATTGCGGCATATTGTATGGGATAGAGCCAGAACTTCGAAAGCGTTTCGAAAACGGCAATGCATTTGATACAATGGGTGAGTTGAAAATGATTTTCGACACACATGTTGTTGTAGAGAGCTAAAATGCTTCAGAAAAGTTCTTTAGCTGCATGATGGAAGAGAACAGCTCCGTAAGTGAGCATGTACTCAAGATGTCGAGTTACGCCAATAAGCTTGTGTCCTTGGGAATAACGATTCCCATTGACTTAGGCATCCATCGTGTTTTGTAGTCTCTTCCACCTAGCTATAAGAGCTTCGTGATGAACTATAATATGCAAGGCATGAAGTAGTCTCTCCCCGAGCTTCTATCAATGCTTAAAACTGCAAAAGTGGAGATCAAGAAAGAACATCAAGTGTTGATGATCAATAAGACCACTGGTTTCAAGAAATACAAGAAGGGAAAATGAAAGGGAAGTAAGGGCGGAAAGCCAGTTTTCGTGCCTGAAAAGAAACCCTGAGTTGGCCCTTAGTCTGATACCGAGTGCTATTATTGTAAGGGGACTGGCCACTGGAAGCGCAACAACCCCAAGTATTTGGAAGACAAGAAGGTCGGCAAGGAAAATAAAGGTATATATGGTATACATGTTATTGATGTATACTTGACTAGTACTTGTAGTAGCACCTGGGTATTTGATACTGGTTCAGTTGCTAATATTTGTAACTCGAATCAGGGGTTGCGGTACAAGCGACCGCTAGCAAGGGGTGAGGTCAAGATGCGTGTCGGCAATGGATCAAGTGTTGATGTGATCGCCATCGGAACGCTACCTCTCCACTTACCGTCGGGATTAGTAATGAACTTGAATAATTGTTATCTAGTGCCAGCACTGAGCATGAACATTGTATCGGGATCGTGTTTGATGCGAAGTGGTTATTCATTTAAATCCGAAAACAATGGTTGTTCTATTTATATGAATGAAATCTTTTATGGTCATGCATCGATGATGAATGGTTTATTTCTGTTAGATCTCGATAATAATGTTGCACATATTCATAATGTTGATGCTAAAAGGATTAAACTTAATGATGATATATCCGCATATATGTGGCACTGACGTCTAGGTCATATTGGCATTAAACGCATGAAGAAGCTCCATTCGGATGGACTTTTGGAATCACTTGATTTTGAATCATTGGATACATGTGAGCCATGCCTTATGGGCAAGATGACTAGAACGCCGTTTTCCGGTTCAATGGAACGGGCGATAGATTTATTCGAGATCATACATTCTGATATATATGGTCCAATGAGTGTGTCAGCACGAGGTGGATATCGTTATTTTGTTACTGTCACGGATGATTTGAATAGATACGGTTATATCTACTTAATGAAACACAAGTCTGAAACCTTTGAAAAGTTCAAGGAATTTCAGAGTGAAGTAGAAAATCATCGTAATAGAAAGATCAAATTTGTACGGTCTCACCGTGGAGGTGAGTATCTAAGTTACGAGTTTAGCACTCATATGAAAGAGTGTGGAATTGTTTCACAACTCACACCTGCCGGAACACCACAGCGAAATGGTGTGTCGGTACGTCGTAATCGTACTTTATTGGATATGGTTCGATCTATGATGTCTCTGACGGACTTGCCACTGTCATTTTGGGGTTATGTGTAACATCCCTAAAATCATGTTTTCAAAGCTTTGCATATCATCCATGCATGCATATTCATTTAGGGTTCAATTTCAAACTCTTTTGAAAGAAACAGAAGCATGGAGTGCTATTATTTCATGTGGACAAACTTTGATCCAATGCTACTCTCTAGTGAGAGATTATTTGTTTTAAAACCATTGTTGTGTGTTCATAGGATTGTTGATAAGTTCCAAGCTTGAACAAAATTCCCAAAAACAAAATATGGTTTTTAAACCATTTATTTATCTTCATTAAATCATGTGCTAAGGCACTGTTTATTTTGAATTTTCAAAAAAGACCAAGCAAGTATAATGAGACAACATGGTTTTATGCCCAAAAATATGAAGGTTACACTTTACAAAAGTCCAGAAAAGTTTGGAATTCAAATGCTTTTGATTTCATTTGAAAAGGATTCCTGAAAATCAATTTAGAAAAAGAAAAGAGATTAGAAAACAGTACTGGGCCTGGCGCCACTTATTCAGCCCAACAGCCAAAGCAGCCCACCCGGGGCACTCCTCTCTCTGCCTTTCCCCACCCGCGCAAAACCTACCCCCAGTCACTGATCGATGGGCCCCGTCCACGTCACCGTCGTCTTCCCCAAATAACGCGCAAGAACACGTTGCCATTGTCGTTGCTGCCGTTGATAGCGCGGCGTAATTTCCATTGATTCAGCAGGCGTTTCCTGCCGAGCCTCTGCCTACTTAAACCTCTCCGCACCGCAAGTCTTTCCCCTCACTCAGCATCCCCACTCCGCCACGAGGCTGCCGGCAATTCTAGCTGCAACGCCGCTGCCCGACACTCTCCAGCGACCTATTCCGGTGAACCCCGTGCTCCCCTTCACCTCTCATTCTTGCGAGCTTACATGTCATGCATGTGCGCATCTTATCACACCTTTGGTTTGCTCTAAAACGCCCCAGGTCGTCGTCTCCGTCGAGCCCCGTGAACGACCGAAGCGCCACCCGACTCCGGCGAGCAATCACGGTAAAACCAGACCGCCCCTTGACCCCTAGTTCATACGAATGTGTTCGCCTCGCCTATGTGCATATCCAAATGCCTTTCATTCATCTTATTGTGCCGTAGAAGATCGCCTCCGTCTCCGGCAGTGAACACCCGACGCGAAAGCAAACTCCGACGAGGATTTCCGGCCGTGCCAGTGCGCCCCTGTCCAAGCAAAGACCACATTGAGCTTCGCCATCATCACGCGAGCTTGGTAAGCACCTGCACGTCCCCCTAACTCCCTAGACTCGCCGGAACGCCACCGCCAATAGGTCCGCCGCCGCTGTAGCCTCGCGCGCCGCCAGATCTTGGTCAGAGCATTGTGAGCCATCAGATCTAGATCCTGTGGCCACCAATAGATCACTTAACGAAGCGTTTTCTTTAGATCTGAGCCGCCCAGCGTCACTTAAATCCTACGGCTCTGGATGATTGATCCAACCGAAATGGTATCAGCCAATTAGAAGCTGCCGCGTGGCTAGGGTTTAGATTTAAAAACAGAATTTAGATCTATTAGTGATTCAAACTTGTAAAATTCATAACTTTTGATCCCTACGTTCAAATTTTGCAAATTTTATATCATTGGAATCAGGAGAGAAAATCCTATCTGTTTATGCAATGTGTTTAATGTTTTGCCTCTGTAAAAATGATTGTTTTTACAGAAACATTGTAGGCTTATTTTGGTTATAGAAATGATTTGAAAAATGTTTTAAGGATCCAATAAAGTTTATTTTGAGTATCTTGAACTTGTTTATGTTTTAGTACTGTTTACTTGTCTTGTTTGGTGTAGAAAAATCATCACATGGCATTTGAATGCATTCATATATTTTTGATTGTATATTTTGATATGTGATTTTGGTGCCATTATTTTATGTGCAAATAGTGATTGTGGTTGTGAAGATTGTTGCTACTCCCCAAACTACCAAGTCAAGTGGTGCTTCATGATTTTATTCCTATATTTTTCAACTATGCACTAGAAATATTTTGTATAGAACTTGCATGAATATTTTGATAAGTATCTATATGTTATGCTTGGGAAATCCTAGTAGCTGTAGAATTGTTAGATATTTCTCTAAGTTAAGATGCTTACCATTGCCATGCTTAGCCTAGCTAGTAGCAACCAAGGGTGGTTATATATTCATGCTATATGAAATATTTCTAAGTCCTTGACTTATTTTTGATAATAAAACAACTAAGTGAATGAAACACCTGGGTGGAATGGAAAGAATGGTTTGTGTTGAGTGGTTACACAAGGCCCATTTCTATGGTTTACCTTGTGTATCTCACTTGTGGAAAGCCACCCAGGAACAAAGGGATTTGAGATGCCAAATGTTAAGAAGCTTCTACTCCAGCCACATGGCAATATGGGCTCTGACTGGATCACATAGGTTGCAATAACTTAGCCATTTGGACAGATGGTGGTAGTGGGATGATAGGTTGGAACGCGTCCATTTGGTCTAAGGGAAGGCTTCTGAAAGGTCCTGTCTTGGTGAAAATCAAGTCTTGTGGGGAAAGTGCACAACCTCTGCAGATGGAAGAATCTAAGTACTTAGCCATGTCCCTGGTATTGGAAAACTTGAGCATCAAGACATGGAAGCTATCAAGAATCTCCTCATCCCAATTTTCTAAGTTAAAAACTTGTGGTTGAACAAGGGTGAAGGATCACCAATTTCTATTGGTGATTCCTTGGGAAAGTTTTGTCAAAGAACAACTTAGTGTTTTCAACTAATAGATAAAATCTATTTTGAGCAAAGCAAGCCTAAGCTACAGTTAGCCAAATTCATATAGTATCTAGATGCTATTATTATATTATGGTATCACTTGCCAATACTATTCCAATGTATTGACCCACTATGGCTGTAACTTGTGATGTTGCAGGATATTCTGATGATGATTAGGGGTTATGAGTCTACACTCAACATGCTTGCCTGTGGCACATGAAGATGAAGACTTATTTATCTTATTCTATATTTGAACTCTTGTATTAGGCATGTGGCCATGGAGTTGTAAAAGACTATGTTTGTCTTTGGAATGATATGTAATAATGACCTTTGTTTCTGTGTACTTCATCTTAAACTGTGGATGCTAGCATTGATCCAGGGACTAGCATTGCAATCACAGGGATCCTTACCTTTATAAAGGAGGGATTTTACATTATGCACTAGAAACTGCTGCATTCACTTTAAATCGGGCACCATCTAAATCTGTTGAAAAGACACCGTATGAATTGTGGTTTGCAAACAAACCTAAGCCGTCATTTCTTAAAGTTTGGGGATGCGATGTTTATGTGAAGAAACTTCAACCGGATAAACTCGAACCCAAAGCGGAAAAATGCGTCTTCATAGGATACCCTAAGAAAACTATTGGGTATTCCTTCTATCACAGATCCGAGGGCAAGGTTTTTGTTGCCAAGAATGGATCCTTTCTAGAGAAAGAGTTTCTCGCGAAAGGTGTGAGTAGTCGGAAGGTAGAACTCGAAGAGGTTATTGAACCTTCTCTTCATAATATGGTGAGTAGCGCAGCGCCGGAAGTCGTTCCGGAGTTGGCTTCACCAATTGAAGAGGGAACTAATGATAATGATCATGAAACTCCGAAAGAGAGTACTACTGAACCTCGCAGGTCTAGCAGGACGTATGCAGCTCCCGAGCTGTATGGAAACCCTGTTATGAATTTCATGGTTGATGAAATTGATGACCCTGCGACGTATGAAGAAGCGATGATGATCCCGGATTCCAACAAATGGTTAGAAGCCATGAAATCCGAGATGGAATCAATGTACGAAAACCAAGTTTGGAACTTGGTGGACTTACCTCACGACCGAAAGGCTGTGGAGAATAAATGGATTTGCAAAAGGAAAACTGATGCTGACGGTAATGTGACCGTCTATAAAGCTCAATTTGTCGCAAAGGGGTTTCGACAAATTCAAGGAGTTGACTACGATGAGATATTCTCTCCCATAGCGATGCTAAAGTCAGTTAGGATTATGTTAGCAATTGCTGCATATTTTGATTATGAGATATGGCAGATGGATGTCAAAACCACGTTCCTCAATGGAAATATTGAGGAAGAGTTGTATATGATACAACCAAAGGGTTTTGTTGATCCTAAGGATGATAACAAGGTGTGCAAGCTTCAGCGATCCATCTATGGACTGAAGCAAGCATCCCGGAGTTGGAATCTCTGCTTTGATGTGGTGATCAAAGAGTTTGGATTTGTCCAAACTTATGGAGAGGCTTGTATTTACAAGAAAGTGAGTGAGAGCAATGTGGCATTTCTGATATTATATGTGGATGACATATTATTGATCGGAAACGATATAGATCTTTTAAACAGTGTTAAAAGTTATCTAAACAACAAATTTTCAATTAATGACCTAGGTGAAGCGTCATACATATTAGGTATAAAGATCTATAGAGATAGATTTAGGCGCCTAAAAGGGCTATCGCAAAGTACATACCTTGATAAGATTTTAAAGAAGTTTAAAATGTATGGAAGTAAGAAGGGGTTCTTACCTATGTTGCAAGGCAAGACATTGAGTAAGACTCAAATTCCAGCTACGGCGGAAGAAAGAGAGATAATGGACAAAATCCCCTATCTTCATCCATAGTCTCTATAATGTACGCCATGATATGTACAAGACCGGATGTGGCACATGCTATTAGTTTGACTAGTAGGTACCAATCGGATCCAGGTTTGGAACACTGGATAGCGGTCAAGAATATCCTTAAGTACTTGCGAAGAACTAAGGATATGTTTCTTGTGTACGGAGGTGAAGAAGAGCTCATCGCTAAGTGTTATGTCGACGCAAGCTTTGACACCGATCCGGATGAATCTAAGTCTCAATCCGGATACGTATTTCTCAAAAATGGCGGAGCGGTTAGTTGGAGGAGTTCCAAACAACCCGTGGTGGCGGTATCAACAACGGAGGTCGAATATGTTTCTGCTTCGGAAGCGGCTCAGGAAGCAGTTTGGATGAAGGAGTTCATATCCGAACTAGGTGTGCTTGCGAGCGCGTTGGACCCAATGGTGATATATTGTGACAACAATGGTGCCATTTCCAATACCAAAGAACCAAGGTCTCACAATAATTCCAAGCATATTAAGCGCCGGTTTCACTCCATCCGCGAGCATGTCAAGGATGGAGATATAAAGATTTGTAAAGTACACACGGATCTCAACGTAGCAGATCCGTTGACTAAAACTCTCCCTAGAGCAAAACATGATCAACACCAGAACTCCATGGGTGTTAGAGTTATCACTATGTAACTAGATTATTGTCTCTAGTGCAAGTGGGAGACTGAAGGGAATATGCCCTGAGAGGCAATAATAAAGTGTTTATTATGTATATTCCAAGTATATGATAGATTTTTATTTTGCATGCTATAATTGTATTAATACGGAAACATTAATACATGTGTGTTTAATAAACAAATAGAAAGTTCCTAGTTATGCCTCTCTCATAAACTAGCTCGTTGATTAACAAGATGATCAAGGTTTCCTGATCATGGACATTGGATGTTGTTAATAACGAGGTCACAACATTAGTGTAATGGTGTGATGAACATTCATCCGAAGTATAGCATTACGATCAAAGTCATTGAGTTTATATTGCTATAACATCATACGAAGTGATCCTAATGCTTAGACCATGAGATCATGTCAATCACTAACACCGGAAGAGTATCTTGAGAACATCAAACGTCACACCGTAACAGGGTGATTATAAAGATGGGTTCAGTACTACTAAAGTGTTATGTTGAGGCCCATGGATCGAGAGTGGAATTTCTTCATCCCGATGACAGATAGATATGCTCTGGGCCCTCTCGGTGATATCACATTGGTTAGCTTGCAAGAAAGTGATTTGATCACTAGAATGTTATATCACGGGAACGAGAAAAGAGTGCATGTTAGTAATGAGATGAACAAGGTATGGAGATACTGATGATCGAATCTCGAACATGTAATATATCGCAAAACAACGGGATTAAGATACTAGCGTAAAAGGTTCTCGCGATCACAAGAAAGTCATCGCTGAATGTGTGGGAGTCAGTATGGACCTCCAGGTCCCTCTTCTGATTATTGATCTGAGAGGGGTCTCGATCATGTCTGCATTATTCACGAACCATAGGGTGACACACTTAAGAGGCACCGACATCCATTTGGAGCAAAAGTTTCATGCCGGAAAGAATAACAAGCGCAGTAATTTATTTCACTAGATACCGAAACAGGTTTTTGGGTGAAATTGCAGAAAGTGTTTTTGCATGTGAAATGAAATACTATCAAGGGGTTATATGTTAATGTTGTCATTAAAGTAATTGAAAAAATTCTGAATAAATAAAATGAGTTTTATTTAATGAGAGTTTGCATTAAATTTGGTGGAAATTTAATGGGAATTTGAGTGGGTTTTGAGTGGAGGGAATTGAAAGACATTTGTGTGAGTGGAGTGTCCACCCACATGAATGAAGGAGGGGAGGGGCATCCCCCATGGCCGGCGGCCACCCCCTTGGGTGCCCCCCTCCTCCTAAAAAAGTAGCCCCCCTCCTCACTTCTCACTCACACCTCCTCGTGAAGGATCTCTCTCCCCCTCTAGTATTTATCCCCCATGGTCTCGGACTAGCGAGATACATGTTCCCGGTGGCTATTCGGCAAGAAAGAGTTGTGCTTACTCTGCATCGCTGGAGTGACGAGGCGAAGGTTGCTCGGTGCCTCGGACGTGTGTGCGAGCACGGATGCGCCGCTGATTTGCGGTGCTAAGGACTTCCTCTCGATCTTGAGATCGGCAAGAGATCGTCTACATCAACCACGAGTTTAACTCGTTAAGCTCTGTCGGTCTTCAAGGGTATGTTCTCTATGGATGTGTATCCTCCCATTGTTTGTATCTAGTAGATAGATCTTGGTACATAGTTGTTCCCATCGTAGGAATTTTTTGTTTTCTATCTGCAAACCCTACACTCCACATGATGTATACTTGACTAGTACTCGAAGTAGCACCTGGGTATTTGATACTGGTTCAGTTGCTAATATTTGTAACTCGAATCAGGGGCTGCGGAACAAGCGACCGCTAGCAAGGGGTGAGGTCAAGATGCGTGTCGGCAATGGATCAAGTGTTGATGTGATCGCCATCGAAACGCTACCTCTCCACTTACCATCGGGATTAGTAATAAACTTGAATAATTGTTATCTGGTGCCAACACTGAGCATGAACATTGTATCGGGATCGTGTTTGATGCGAAGTGGTTATTCATTTAAATCCGAGAACAATGGTTGTTCTATTTATATGAATGAAATCTTTTATGGTCATGCACCGATGATGAATGGTTTATTTATGTTAGATCTCGATAATAATGTTGCACAAATTCATAATGTTGATGCTAAAAGGATTAAACTTAATGATGATATATCCGCATATATGTGGCACTGACGTCTAGGTCATATTGGCATTAAACGCATGAAGAATCTCCATTCGGATGGACTTTTGGAATCACTTGATTTTCAATCATTTGATACATGTGAGCCATGCTTTATGGGCAAGATGACTAGAACGCCGTTTTCCGGTTCAATGGAACGGGCGATAGATTTATTCAAGATCATACATTCTGATGTATATTGTCCAATGAGTGTGTCGGCACGAGGTGGATATCGTTATTTTGTTACTTTCACGGATGATTTGAATAGATACGGTTATATCTTCTTGATGAAACACAAGTCTGAAACCTTTGAAAAGTTTAAGGAATTTCAGAGTGAAGTAGAAAATCATCATAATAGAAAGATCAAATTTGTATGGTCTGACCGTGGAGGTGAGTATCTAAGTTACGAGTTTAGCACTCATATGAAAGAGTGTGGAATTGTTTCACAACTCACACCTGCCGGAACACCACAGCGAAATGGTGTGTCGAAACATCGTAATCGTACTTTATTGGATATGGTTCGATCTATGATGTCTCTGACGGACTTGCCACTGTCATTTTGGGGTTATGTGTAAAATCTCTAAAATCATGTTTTCAAAGCTTTGCATATCATCCATGCATGCATATTCATTTAGGGTTCAATTTCAAATTCTTTTGAAAGAAACAAAAGCTTGGAGTGCTATTATTTCATGTGGACAAACTTTGATCCAATGCTACTCTCTAGTGAGAGATTATTTGTTTTAAAACCATTGTTGTGTGTTCATAGGACTGTTGATAAGTTCCAAGCTTGAACAAAATTCCCAAAAACTATTTATCTTCATTAAATCATGTGCTAAGGCACTGTTTATTTCGAATTTTCAAAAAAGACCAAGCAAGTATAATGAGACAACATGGTTTTATGCCCAAATATATGAAGGTTACACTTTACAAAAGTCCAGAAAAGTTTGGAATTCAAATTCTTTTGATTTCATTTGAAAAGGATTCCTGAAAATCAATTTAGAAAAAGAAAAGAGATTAGAAAACAGTACTGGGATTGGCGCCACTTATTCAGCCCAACAGCCAAAGCAGCCCACCCGGGGCACTCCTCTCTCTGCCTTTCCCCACCCGCGCAGAACCTACCCCCCAGTCACTGATCGATGGGCCCCGTCCACGTCACCGTCGTCTTCCCCAAATCCCGCGCAAGAACACGTCGCCGCTGTCGTTGCTGCCGTTGATAGCGCGGAGTAATTTCCATTGATTCAGCAGGCGTTTCCTGCCGAGCCTCTGCCTACTTAAACCTCTCCGCACCGCGAGTCTTTCCCCTCACTCAACACCCCCACTCCGCCACCAGGCTGTCGGCAATTCGAGATGCAACGCCGCTGCCCGACGCTCTCCAGCGACCTATTCCGGTGAACCCCGTGCTCCCCTTCACCTCTCATTCTTGCGAGCTTACTTGTCATGCCTGTGTGCATCTTCTCACACCTTTGGTTTGCTCTAAAACGCCCCAGGTTGTCGTCTTCGTCAAGCCCCGCGAACGACCGAAGCGCCGCCCGACTCCGGCGAGCAATCACGGTAAAACCAGACCGCCCCTTGACCCCTAGTTCATACGACTGTGTTCGCCTCGCCTCTGTGCATCTCCTAATGCCTTTTTTCATCTTATTGCACCGTAGAACGTCACCTCCGTCTCCGGCAGTGATCACCCGACGCGAAAGCAAACTCCGACGAAGATTTCCGGCCGTGCCAGTGCGCCCCTGTCCAAGCAAAGACCATGTTGAGCTTCGCCATCATCACGCGAGCTTGGTAAGCACCTGCACGTCCCCCCTAACTCCTTAGACTCGCCGGAATGCCACAGCCAGTAGGTCCGTCGCCGCTGTAGCCTCGCACGCCGCCAGACCTTGGTCAGAGCATTGTGAGCCATCAGATCTAGATCCTGTGGCCACCAATAGATCACTTAACGAAGCATTTTCTTTAGATCTAAGCCGCCCAGCGTCACTTAAATCCTACGGCTCTGGATGATTGATCCAACCGAAACGGTATCAGCCAATTAGAAGCTAGGGTTTAGATTTAAAAACAGAATTTAGATCTATTAGTGATTCAAACTTGTAAAATTCATAACTTTTGATCCCCATGTTCAAATTTTGCAACTTTTATATCATTGGAATCAGGAGAGAAAATCCTATCTGTTTATGCAATGTGTTTAATGTTTTGCCTCTGTAAAAATGATTGTTTTTACAGAAACATTGTAGGCTTATTTTGGTTATAGAAATGATTTGAAAAATGTTTTAAGGATCCAATAAAGTTTATTTTGAGTATCTTGAACTTGTTTATGTTTTAGTACTGTTTACTTGTCTTGTTTGGTGTAGAAAAATCATCACATGGCATTTGAATGCATTCATATATTTTTGATTGTATATTTTGATATGTGATTTTGGTGCCATTATTTTATGTGCAAATAGTGATTGTGGTTGTGAAGATTGTTGCTACTCCCCAAACTACCAAGTCAAGTGGTGCTTCATGATTTTATTCCTATATTTTTCAACTATGCACTAGAAATATTTTGTATAGAACTTGCATGAATATTTTGATAAGTATCTATATGCTATGCTTGGGAAATCCTAGTAGCTGTAGAATTGTTAGAAATTTCTCTAAGTTAAGATGCTTACCATTGCCATGCTTAGCCTAGCTAGTAGCAACCAAGGGTGGTTATATATTCATGCTATATGAAATATTTCTAAGTCCTTGACTTGTTTTTGATAATAAAACAACTAAGTGAATGAAACACCTGGGTGGAATGGAAAGAATGGTTTGTGTTGAGTGGTTACACAAGGCCCATTTCTATGGTTTACCTTGTGTATCTCACTTGTGGAAAGCCACCCAGGAACAAAGGGATTTGAGATGCCAAATGTTAAGAAGCTTCTAGTGTAGCCACATGGCAATATGGGCTCTGACTGGATCACATAGGTTGCAATAACTTAGCCATTTGGACAGATGGTGGTAGTGGGATGATAGGTTGGAACGCGTCCATTTGGTCTAAGGGAAGGCTTCTGAAAGGTCCTGTCTTGGTGAAAATCAAGTCTTGTGGGGAAGTGCACAACCTCTGTAGATGGAAGAATCTAAGTACTTAGCCATGTCCTTGGTATTGGAAAACTTGAGCATCAAGACATGGAAGCTATCAAGAATCTCCTCATCCCAATTTTCTAAGTTAAAAACTTGTGGTTGAACAAGGGTGAAGGATCACCAATTTCTATTGGTGATTCATTGGGAAAGTTTTGTCAAAGAAAAACTTAGTGTTTTCAACTAATAGGTAAAATATATTTTGAGCAAAGCAAGCCTAAGCTACACTTAGCCAAATTCATGTAGTATCTAGATGCTATTATTATACTAAGGTATCACTTGCCAATACTATTCCAATGTATTGACCCACTATGGCTGTAACTTGTGATGATGCAGGATATTCTGATGATGATTAGGGGTTATGAGTCTACACTCAACATGCTTGCCTGTGGCACATGAAGATGAAGACTTATTTATCTTATTCTATATTTGAACTCTTGTATTAGGCCTGTGGCCATGGAGTTGTAAAAGACTATGTTTGTCTCTGGAATGATATGTAATAATGACCTTTGTTTATGTGTATTTCATCTTAAACTGTGGATGCTAGCATTGATCCAGGGACTAGCATTGCAATCACAGGGATCCTTACCTTTATAAAGGAGGGATTTTACATTATGCACTAGAAACTGCTGCATTCACTTTAAATCGGGCACCATCTAAATCCGTTGAAAAGACACCGTATGAATTGTGGTTTGGAAACAAACCTAAGCCGTCATTTCTTAAAGTTTGCGGATGCAATGTTTGTGTGAAGAAACTTCAACCGGATAAACTCGAACCCAAAGCAGAAAAATGCGTCTTCATAGGATACCCTAAGAAAACTATTGGGTATTCCTTCTATCACAGATCCGAGGGCAAGGTTTTTGTTGCCAAGAATCGATCCTTTCTAGAGAAAGAGTTTCTCCCGAAAGGTGTGAGTAGTCGGAAGGTAGAACTCGTTCCGGAGTTGGCTTCACCAATTGAAGAGGGAACTAATGATAATGATCATGAAACTCCGAAAGAGAGTACTACTGAACCTCGCAGGTCTAGCAGGACGCATGCAGCTCCCGAGCTGTATGGAAACCCTGTTATGAATTTCATGGTTGATGAAATTGATGACCCTGCGACGTATGAAGAAGCGATGATGAGCCTGGATTCCAACAAATGGTTAGAAGCCATAAAATCCGAGATGGAATCCATGTACGAAAACCAAGTTTGCAACTTGGTGGACTTACCTCACGACCGAAAGGCTGTGGAGAATAAATGGATTTTCAAAAGGAAAACTGATGCTGATGGTAATGTGACCGTCTATAAAGCTCGACTTATCGCAAAGGAGTTTCGACAAATTCAAGGAGTTGACTACGATGAGATATTCTCTCCCATAGTGATGCTAAAGTCAGTTAGGATTATGTTAGCAATTGCTGCATATTTCGATTATGAGATATGGCAGATGGATGTCAAAACCACGTTCCTCAATGGAAATATTGAGAAGAGTTGTATATGATACAACCAAAGGGTTTTGTCGATCCTAAGGATTCTAACAAGGTGTGCAAGCTTCAGCGATCCATCTATGGACTGAAGCAAGCATCCCGGAGTTGGAATCTCCGCTTTGATGAGGTGATCAAAGAGTTTGGATTTGTCCAAACTTATGGAGAGGCTTGTATTTACAAGAAAGTGAGTGAGAGCAATGTGGCATTTTTGATATTATATGTGGATGACATATTATTGATCGGAAACGATATAGATCTTTTAAACAGTGTTAAAAGTTACCTAAACAGCAAATTTTCAATGAAGGACCTAGGTGAAGCGTCATACATATTAGGCATAAAGATCTATAGAGATAGATCTAGGCGCCTAATAGGGCTATCACAAAGTACATACCTTGATAAGATTTTAAAGAAGTTTAAAATGTACGGAAGTAAGAAGGGGTTCTTACCTATGTTGCAAGGCAAGACATTCAGTAAGACTCAAAGTCCAGCTACGGCGGAAGAAAGAGAGATAATGGACAAAGTCCCCTATCTTCAGCCATAGTCTCTATAATGTACGCCATGATATGTACAAGACCGGATGTGGCACATGCTATTAGTTTGACTAGTAGGTACCAATCGGATCCAGGTTTGGAACACTGGATAGCGGTCAAGAATATCCTTAAGTACTAGCGAAGAAATAAGGATATGTTTCTTGTGTACGGAGGTGAAGAAGAGCTCGTCGCTAAGTGTTATGTCGACGCAAGTTTGACACCAATCCGGATGAATCTAAGTCTCAATCCGGATACGTATTTCTCATGAATGGCGGAGCGGTTAGTTGGAGGAGTTCCAAACAACCCGTGGTGGCGGTATCAACAACGGAGGTCGAATATGTTTCTGCTTCGGAAGCGGCTCAGGAAGCAGTTTGGATGAAGGAGTTCATATCTGAACTAGGTGTGCTTGCGAGCGCGTTGGACCCAATGGTTATATATTGTGACAACAATGGTGCCATTGCCAATACCAAAGAACCAAGGTCTCACAAGAATTCCAAGCATATTAAGCGCCGGTTTCACTCCATCCGCGAGCATGTCAAGGATGGAGATATAAAGATTTGTAAAGTACACACGGATCTCAACATAGCAGATCCGTTGACTAAAACTCTCCCTAGAGCAAAACATGATCAACACCAGAACTCCATGGGTGTTAGAGTTATCACTATGTAACTAGATTATTGTCTCTAGTGCAAGTGGGAGACTGAAGGGAATATGCCCTGAGAAGCAATAATAAAGTGTTTATTATGTGTATTCCAAGTATATGATAGATTTTTATTTTGCATGCTATAATTGTATTAATACAAAAACATTAATACATGTGTGTTTAATAAACAAATAGAAAGTTCCTAGTTATGCCTCTCTCATAAACTAGCTCGTTGATTAACAAGATGATCAAGGTTTCCTGATCATGGACATTGGATGTTGTTAATAACGAGGTCACAACATTAGTGTAATGATGTGATGAACATTCATCCAAAGTATAGCATTACGATCAAAGTCATTGAGTTTATATTGCTATAACATCATATGAAGTGATCCTAATGCTTAGACCATGAGATCATGTCAATCACTAACACCGGAAGAGTATCTTGAGAACATCAAACGTCACACCGTAACAGGGTGATTATAAAGATGGGTTCAGTACTACTAAAGTGTTATGTTGAGGCCCATGGATCGATAGTGGAATTTCTTCATCCCGATGACGGATAGATATGCTCTGGGCCCTCTCGGTGATATCACATTGGTTAGCTTGCAAGGAAGTGATTTGATCACTAGAATGTTATATCACGGGAATGAGAAAAGAGTGCATGTCAGTAATGAGATCGAACTAGGTATGGAGATACCGATGATCGAATCTCGGACATGTAATATATCACAAAACAAAGGGATTAAGATACTAGCGTAAAAGGTTCTCGCAATCACAAGAAAGTCATCGCTGAATGTGTGGGAGTCAGTATGGACCTCCGGGTCCCTCTTCTGATTATTGATCTGAGAGGGGTCTCGATCATGTCTGCATTATTCGCGAACCATAGGGTGACACACTTAAGAGGCACCGACATCCATTTGGAGCAAAAGTTTCATGCCGAAAAGAATAACAAGCGCAGTAATTTCTTTCACTAGATACCGAAACAGGTTTTCGGGTGAAATTGCAGAAAGTGTTTTTGCATGTGAAATGAAATACTATCAAGGGGTTATATGTGAATGTTGTCATTAAAGTAATTGACAAAATTCTGAATAAATAAAATGAGTTTTATTTAATGAGAGTTTGCATTAAATTTGGTGGAAATTTAATGGGAATTTGAGTGGGTTTTGAGTGGAGGGAATTGAAAGACATTTGTGTGAGTGGAGTGTCCACCCACATGAATGAAGGAGGGGAGGGGCATCCCCCATGGCCGGTGGCCACCCCCTTGGGTGACCCCCTCCTCCTAAAAAAGTATCCCCCCTCCTCACTTCTCACTCACACCTCCTCGTGAAGGATCTCTCTCCCCCTCTAGTATTTATCCCCCATGGTCTCGGACTAGCGAGATACATGTTCCCGGTGGCTATTCAGCAAGAAAGAGTTGTGCTTCCTCTGCATCGCTGGAGCGAAGAGGCGGAGGTTGCTCGGTGCCTCGGACGTGTGTGCGAGCACGGATGCGTCGCTGATTTGCGGTGCTAAGGACTTCCTCTCGATCTTGAGATCGGCAAGAGATCTCTACATCAACCACGAGTTTAACTCGTTAAGCTCTATCGGTCTTCAAGGGTATGTTCTCTATGGATGTGTATCCTCCCATTGTTTGTATCTAGTAGATAGATCTTGGTACATAGTTGTTCCCATCGTAGGAAATTTTTTGTTTTCTATGCTGCAAACCCTACACTACACATGGTTAGAAGGTAAATTTTGTTGAAGAAACCTCCTCTTTGAGTGATAAAATTGATGTTATCATGGCTATGCTTGTTAATGGAAAAGCTCATATTGATCCAAATAATGTTCCCTTAGCCTCTTTGGTTGATCAAGAAGAGCAAGTTGATGTGAACTTCATTAGAAATAACAATTTCAACAACAGTGCCTATAGGAATAATTTTGTTAATAATAATTATTTCCCTTATCCTCCTAATAATGGCAACACTTATGGAAATTCCTACAACAACAATAGATGTGCTCCCTCTGAACTTGAAGTCATGCTTAAAGACTTTATTAGTAAACAAACTATTTTAAACAAAATTGTGGAGGAAAAGCTTTTGAATGTTGAGAAAAATATTTCATCTTTGTCTGAAGCACAATCCTCTTTGATTAATAAAATGGTTGCTAAACCTGAAACCTTGGAAAGTACCTTTGCTGCAACTCATGCCATACAAGTTACTATTGATGAAAATGTTAAACCGTTAGCTAAATTACATGCTAAGTGGGAAAGAGAAGCAGAAATTGCTAGAAACAATAGTGTTTGTACTATTACCACCACCAATATGGATGCTACCAAACTACAAGAAGCCCCCATTCCTCCTACAACTATGCCTAAACCTAATAAGTCTACTACATGTGATGCTAAGTTTGATTTTTATCTTGATGGTTGCAATATCTCTGAAGTGATTATTTTCCTACAAAAGCTTGCTAGAAGTCCTAATGCTAGTGATATGAATATGGCTTTTACAAAACACATTACAGATGATCTCATTAGAATTAAGGAAGAAAAGTTAAAACACAAAGCTTTTATTCCTAGGAAAGTAGAAGATAGTTGGGAACCCATCATTAATATGCAAGTGAATGACTTTGATCTCAAAGCTTCATGTGACCTTGGTTCTAGTGTCTCTATTATGCCTATAAATATTTATGAAATGCTTGATTTGCCACCTTTGGAAGATTGCTATTTGGATGTCCCACTTGATGATAATGCTAAGAAGAAACTCATGGGGAGTATTAATGATGTTCTTATTGTGGTTAACAATGCTTATGTCCTTGTTGATTTCTATGTTTTGGATGTTGAATGCAATGCTTCTTGTCCTATTACTTTGGGAAGACCTTTTCTTAGAACTGTTGGTGCCATCATTGATATGAAAGAAGGCGCCATTAAATATCAATTTCGATTCAAGAAAGGTATTGAACACTTCCATATGAGGAGAGAGAAGTTACCTTTTGCTCCTCCTTTAAAGCAAAATTTGATGTCAATGCTTCTTGATTTGAAAATACTTGATTCCTGCTTCTTGTGCCTAACTTAAAGGTGTCAAAGAAAACTACTTCTTGAGAGATAACCCAATAGTTTTCTTGAGTTTTGGAATTTATTACTTCTGTAATAACCTCTCCTTATCTTTTTTATCTGATTTTTGTGCCAATAATAACCTCTAATGAGAGGGAAGTAAGATTTGGGAAAGTGTTGTCCCGAATCAGATATGTGTGCTCCACTGTAAAAATTCGTGAAAAATCTCTGTAAGTAAGATTGAGCTGTAATTTTCCGAATAAATGCCCCTGTTTGTTAGCTAACATTCTTTAGTTCAACACTTTTTTTAGAAACATAAGGTCTTCGAAAAAATCGGTGTTCACCTACTGGTCTATTTTAACAGATTTCTGCCATTATTTGCATTTGCCTCTTTATTGATTTCCTATTGGGTTCTTTTTGGTAAATTGAGCTTTTTGGGGGAATTAATAAAGTAGCTTGTGTCTTTAATGAAAGTTTTGATGTTTTAAAACTAAACCACAAAGGTTTATTATCTTTTGAATGGACTAATGTTGCTAATGAAGATTGTGTGAAGTTTTGGATTAAGGAAAATTTTCAGGTGTAAGGAAAGAATGATGTAATGAGATGAATAATGGACAAAAGCTCAAGCTTGGGGATGCCACCCCGTGTCACCCCAAGAAATATTCAAGAGGTACAAGCATCAAAGCTTGGGGATGCCCAAGGCATCCCCTTCTTCATCAATAAAAATCTCAGGTCTTCCTAGACACTTCGTTTTTATTGTTTCATGCACTGTTGTGTTGTTCTTGGAGCGTCTTAGTTTTGGTTTTTGGTTTTTGTTTGCTTAGTTTGCTTGAATAAAGTAGTTGGACCCCCTATTTTCGCTGTGTTGTTTCAAATAAGTTGATTGGTGTTGGAAAGGAGTAGAAAGTTCTTGCTTATAGTACTATAAAAGGGAGCTTGCTTTGACTGTGACTAAGACTTTATCATGTCATGCTAGATGTTGTTTTGACCTTATGCTTAGTGATTATTGCTATAGCATGACTTGTTCCAAACAATTGATATTGCTTAATGTGCCTTGCAAGAATCATGTGTTGTTTTAGCATCCAAAAGCATAGTATTGTGGTATTCTCCTTTGATGCTTTGTTTGGGTTGACTTGGCACATGCTCACACCATGTTATGACTATGAACCAGTCACCTTAGCCTCTATGATCATTATTTCTTGACTTGTGGTACCACTTTATGCTTTTATTAGTAATGTTTTGTCGCTCTACATGATTATGGCCATTGTTGCTCTCTTAGTTGGTCCCTCCCAGTCTTTTGCTAGCCTCCACTTGTATTGAGTAAGATCTACTCATGCATCCAACTACGAAGAAACCAAGTTATACCAAAGTGTCCACTATAAATTCCTATGCATGGTGTGTTACACCATTCCAAGTATATTCTTGTTTTATCTATCTTCCAAATTAAACTTGTTATGAGAAAATTAGTGATTAAAGCTCTCCCAAACTTGATGGCACACTTTATTTTTCTTGCCCCTAATAAAATTGAACTATTATGTCATCTATGTTGTATATGCTTGCACTTATAAGTTGGGAATTAGCAGAACCATGCTGCCATGGGGAACGCTTTCAACATTGCACCTGTACAAGTTACCCAGTTGATATCATGATCCTTTGTTTGCGGATGTCGGCCGTGTGAAATAAAAGGGGATCTTGTAAGTCCATGGAGTTATGTATGTGTGTTAGAGAAACGCATGGGCTACTAGCCTAAGCCATGCCTAATCATGGTTCAAACTTGCAACATCACCATAGTGATCAATCTATGAAGCTTTCTTCTTATAAAAAGAGAGAGGTAGAAAAGATGACAGAAGAGAAAAAAGCACCTTTTCCCATGGTAAATAAGAAGATTGCTGAGATGCTTATTGTCTGCTTGCCTTGTCATTTTGATATGCGATAGCTCCTGTATCATGGGGCAAGGGTTACCCCGCTGGTGGTTCTCTATGATACACATGTACTTACTATGACAAGAACTTACCGGTAACTAAAGTTGAGTAGCATGAGGAATGGCCCTCATACTCAAGGGACATGAGATTTCCAACTTAAACTTTGTCGATCATATACTCCATACTTTGTTCACTTTAACCTTAATCACTTCAAGATGCTTATGATAGGGGCAATGAGAGCTAAAAGCTAACAAGTACCATAATTTTTGGAAACTCTTTATGAAACTTGAAATCCCTACTTCCCTTTATGAAGGGAATTTATTCCACTATTATATTGAGTCTCCATCTTCTAACTTTAGGCACCAGTAAGAGAGCATAGTTGCCATTTTTAGTTCTATGTGCAGTGTCCCAAAACTTATTGATTGATGCATATTTTTGATATTGCTTGTTCTTGAACTATTTGTATCTAGTCACCCTTATGAACTTTGAAGGTGTCCTATGCATTTATGTTTTTCTACTCCATGAGGGACAAGCTGAATGCCACTATGCTATGTTTTATATATGTGAAACAAACAAACGTCTTTCAATGCATTGTTATTCATGAATCTTTATTTGTATCATTTCATGTTGCAGCATAGTTGTTATGTCTTACTGTTAGAACTTCATCTTTCATGCTCATGTTTAGAGTACTTTGATCCCAGCTTTCAATGCTTGCAAATGGTTTGATCTTGATTGTGATGGTGCATGTCACCTCAAAAATTATTCTTTTTATCACTTACCTACTCGAGGACGAGCAAGAGTTAAGCTTGGGGATGCTTGATACGTCGTAAACGTATCTATAATTTTTGATCTTCCATGCTTGTTTAGTATCCACTTTGCTATGCTTTGTCTACACTTTGAGGTATTTTTATACATTTTCTGGGACTAACCTACTAACAAGATGTCATAGTGCCAGTTGCCTGTTTTCTGATGTTTTTGGTTTCAGAAAAGCTAGTAAGGAAATATTCTCAGAATTAGACGGGACAAAAGCCAAAGTCAATATTCACCAAGGAGAACACAGAGACCCAAGGGCGACCGAAGGGGTGCCACAGGGTGGCCACACCCCCCACGCGCGGGCCCACCCTCGGCCGCTCCTGGGCAGGGTGTGGGCCCCTAGCCACCCGCCTGCCTCGTCTCTTCGCCTATATAATCACCCTGATGCCAAAACCCTAAGTACCCGATGAGATCTCCACGAAACACTTCGTAGTCGCCGCCACCATCGTACCTATATCAGGGGGATCTGAAGCTCTTCCCGACACCCTACTGGAGGGGAGAGATCATCCCGGAGGCCTTCTTCATCACCATGTCATCCTCCGGTATGATGCGTGAGTAGTTCCACCTCTGACTATGGGTTCATACAGTAGCTAGATGGTTGTTTCTCCTCCTTTGTGCTACCATGTTTAGATCTTGGGATCTCCGTTCATGATCAAGATCATCTATTTGTCATCATGCATGTTGTGTTTGCGGGGATCCGATGGATATTGAGATTACTATGTCAAATTGATTAATGATTCTATATTGTCTTCTTGATTGTTGATTCTATCATGTCTGTGTTGTTTGAGATCTTGAATGCTCTCCGTTTATAGTAGCTATCTTGGTCAAGTAGATGCTAGTGTCTCCAAGAGGGAGTATTTATGTGCGATAGTGGGTTCATGCCTCTATTGAATCTGGGGAAGTGACAGAAATCTCTAAGGTTGAATCTGGGTTCATGTGCGATAGTCGGGAAACCTCCAGTATTAAGTTGCAACCAACAGACAACTTCTTTAAGCAAAGTGTGTAAGGTAAACAATCCATTTGTTCCATGAACAAGAGACCATTGTTTTCTCCCTAGTGGCAATAGCACATCTACAACCATAGAGATTTCTGTCACTTCCCTTGATTAAGTAGAGGCATGAAACCACTATCGAGCATAAATACCCCCTCTTGGAGTCACTAGCAACTACTTGGCCAAGATAGCTACTAACAATGGAGAGCATGCAAGATCACAAACAACACAGACATGATAGAATCAATAAGACAAAACCATTAATCAATCTGACATAGTAATCTCAATATCCATCGGATCCCCGCAAACACAACATGCATGATTACTAATAGATTAGATCTTGATCATGAAGGGATCTCACAAGATCTAGACATGAAAGCAGAAGGAGGAGATACAACCATCTAGATACTACATGGACCCATAGTCCAAGGTGGAACTACTCACGCTTCATACCAGAGGCTGGCATGATGAAGAAGAAGGCCTCCGGGATGATCTCCCCTCCGGCAGGGTGCCGGGAAGAGCTTCAGATCCCCCGATCTAGGTACAATGGTGGCGGCGGCTACATATGATTTCGTGGAATATTGATCAGGTCCTTAGGCTTTCGGAATCGGGGGCTTCTTATAGGCGAAGAGGCAAGGCTGGGAGGCGGCCAGGGGGCCCACACCCTGCCCAGGCGTGGGCCCACCCTAGGCCGTTCTTGGGGGTGCGGCCACCCTGTGGCACCCCTTCGTCTCTCCTCTTGACTCCGTGTTCTCCTAAATGAAATATTGACTTTGGCTTTGTCCCGTCCAATTCCGAGAATATTTCCTTGCTAGCTTTTTTGGAACCAAAAACAGCAGAAAACAGGCAACTGGCACTGTGGCAACTTGTTAATATGTTAGTACCAGAAAACATATGAAAAACACCTCATAGTGTGGACAAATCAAAGCAAAGTAGATACTAAACAAGCATGGAACATCAAAAATTATAGATACATTTCTGACGTATCAAGCATCCCCAAGCTTAACTTCTGCTCGTCCTCGAGTAGGTAAGTGATAAAAGAATAATTTCTGAGGTGACATGCATAATCAAAACCAAGATCAAACCATTTGCAAGCATTGAAAGCTGGGATCAAAGAACTCTAAATATGAGCATGAAAGATGGAGTTCTAACAATAAGACAAACTAACTATGCATGCAACAAGAAAGGCTACAAACAAAGATCATGAATAACATGCATTGAAAAACATTTGTTTGTTTCACATACAAAAAACATGGCATAGTGGCATTCAGCTTGTCCCTCATAGAGTAGCAAATAGATGCATAGGACACCTTCAAAGTTCATAAGAGTTACTAGATACAAATAGCACAAGAACAAGAAATATCAACAATATGCATCAATCAATAAGTTTTGGGACACTGCACATAGAACTAAGAATGGCAACTATGCTCTGTTACTGGTGCCTAAAGTTAGAAGATGGAGACTCAATATAATAGTGGAAGAAAGGCCCTTCATAAAGGGAAGTAGGGATTTCAAGTTTCAAAAAGATCTTCTAAAAATATGGTACTTGTTAGCTTTCATCCCTCATTGCCCCTATCATAAGCATCTTGAAGTGATTAAGGTTAAAGTGAACAAACTATGGAGTATATGCTTGACAAAGTATAAGTTGGCAATCTCATGTCCCTTGATTACGAGGGCCACACCGCATGCTACTCAACTTTGGTCACCTGTAAGTTCTTGTCATAGTAAGTACATGTGTATCATAGAGAACCGCCAATGGGGTACCCCTTAAACATGGTACAGGAGCTATCCCATAACCAAAATGACAAGGCAAGCAGACAATGAGCATCTTAGTATCTTTTTATTTACTATTTGCATAGATTTTTATTGAGGACGCTTCACAGATTGCTCATTATGGTGATGATGCAAGTTTCCACCATGATTAGGCATGGCTTAGGCTAGCGGCCCAGGCGTTTCTCAAACACAAAATACATAACTCCATGGACTTACAAGCTCCCATTTTATTTCACACCGGCGACATCCATAGACAAAAGAGCATGATATCAACTATGTACAAAGTAAAGTGCAATGTTGAAAACGTTACCCATGAAAGCATGGTTCTGCTAATTCCAACGTATAAGTGCAAGCATATACAACATAGATGACACAATGGTTCAAGTTTATTATGGGCAAGGAATATAAAGTGTGCCATAATGTTCGTGACGGCTTTAATCACTAAGTTTTCACATAACAAAGAGACTTTTTAATTGAAGATAGATGAAAACAAGAATATACTTGGAATGGTGTAACACACCATGCATAGGAGTTTATAGTGGACACTTTGGAATAACTGGGTTTCTTGGGAGTTGTAAGCATGAGTAGAGCTTACTCATACAAGTGGAGGCTAGCAAAAGACTGGGACCAACCAACTAAGAGAGCAATAATGGCCATAATCATGCAGAGCGACAAAACATTACTAATCAAAGCATAGAGTGGTACTACAAGTCAAGGACTAGATGATGATAGAGGCTATGGTGACTTGTTCATAGTCATACATGGTGTGAGCATGTGCCAAGTCAACCCAAACAAAGCATCAAAGGAGAAAACCACAATATTATGCTTTTGCATGCTAAAACAACGCATAATTCTTTCAAGGCACACTAAGAAATCCCAATTGTTTGGAACAGGCCATGCTACAGCAATAATCACTAAGCATAAGGTCAAAACAACACCTAGCATGTCATGCTAAAGTCTAAGTCACAGTCAATGCAAGCTCCTCTTGCACTTTCAAGCAAGAACTTTCTACTCCTTTCCAACACCAATCGACTTATTTGAAATAACACAGCGAGAATGGGGGTCCAAACTACTTTATTCAAGCAAACTAAACAACTGAGCAAACAAAAACTAAGACGCTCCAAGAACAACACAACAGTGCATCAAACAATAAAAATGAAGTGTCTAGAAAGACCTGAGCTTTTTATTGGTGAAGAAGGGGATGCCTTGAGCATCCCCAAGCTTTGACGCTTGTACCTCTTGAATATTTCTTGGGGTGACACAGGGTGGCATCCCCAAGGTTGAGATTTTGTCCATTCTTTATCTCATTACTTCATTCTCTCTCTACACCTGCAAATTTTCCTTCATACAAAACTTCACACAATCTTCATTAGCAACATTAGTGTATTCAAAATATAATAGACCCTTGGGTTTTAGCTTTAGAACAATAAAACTTTCACTAAAAACACAAGATACTGTATTAACTCCTTCAAAAGGCTCAATTTCCCAAAAAGAACCAAAAAAGGAATCAATAAGAAGCAAATGCAAATAATGGCAGAAATCTATCAAAACAGACCAACAGGTAGAAACCGATTTTTTCGAATACCTTATGTTGCTCAAATAAAAAGTGTTGCACTAACGAAATTTAGCTAACATACTAGGGGATTTATTCATAAATTATCAGCTCAATCCGACTTACAGATACTCCTCACGAATTTTTATGGTGGAGGACAGAAATCTGTTTCGGGACAGCAACTCCCCAAATCTTACTTCCCACTCGTTAGAGGTCATTCTTGGCACAAAAAGCAAACAAAAAGGATAAGGAGAGGTCATTACTGAAGTAATAACTTCCAAGACTCAAGGAAACTCTTGGGTTATCTCCCGACAAGTACTTTTCTTTAACGCCTTTAAGTTAGGCTTGATAGTTTAAGAAGATGCTCTCATAAGAAATATGAATTGAAGTAAAAGAGAGCATCAAGAAGAAAATTCAGAACACATTTAATTCTAACCCACTTCCTTTGCATAGAAATCTTGTACACAAATAAATTCACAAAGAACAAAGTGACAAGCATGGATAGATAAAATAAGAGCAACTTCAAAACTTTCAACACATAGGGAGGTGTTTCAATACCATGAAAACTTCTACAACCATATTTTCCTCTCTCATAATAATTTTCAGTATCCTCATGAATAAACTCAATAATATAGCTATCACATAAAATATGCTTTTCATGATCTACAAACACATAATTTCTATCAAGCTCAAAAATAGTGGGATTAAAACCTTCACAGGATTTACCCGAAGTAGACATTTCAAAAGGATCCACGGGAACATAACATTCATCCTCCTTTTGTAAGCATGGGGGACAATCAAATAATGTAAGATATAAAGAGTTACTCTCATTAGAAGGTAGGCATGGGTAGATAATCCATTCTTCCTCCTTTTGTTCATCACTCTCCTCCTCTTTTTCATCTAATGAGCTTCCAGTTTCAACATTTTCTTCTTCCATAGGCTCCTGCAAGGCATTAGTCTCTTCCATTTGTGGAAAGCACCTATTAAAATATTCAACAATATAGCCATTTTCTTCCTTGTAATTATCAAAGAAAAATTTAAGTATCTCATAAACCTCATATTCATAAGGTGCATCATCAGTATTTTCAAGCAAACTGGCAAGTTGAAATGCACCCTTGAAGGCAATAAATTCTTCAATTTGTTCCACATCATAAAAGTCATAATTTCCTTTAACATAAGAGGATATGGTAACATTATCATTATACTCACATTGAAAAGGGAGGTGTTTATACCTCCTACAACAACAAGCTTTATCAAAGCAATAAGTAACATTATAAGTAGAGCACACCTCTCTAGCAATAGTATTCAATTTATCAATTTGTTCCCATAGGTGTTTCCCTTTTTGTGACAAACGGTGTTCCTTATAATAATTCTTTTGTTATTCCGTGAACCCACCTTGCCAATAAGAACTAGTTTCAAAGAAACCTTCCATTGATACAAAGCATGACCAAGCAAGGCAATAACAGACCACCAACTAGAGTAGGAACTATTTTTTGTGTTTTTGATAAGAGAAAGCAAACCAAACTAAACTTTTTTTTTGATTTTTTGATAAAAAGAAGCAAACAAAACCAAGAAAAATAAACTAAGCAAACCAAAAACAAAGTATAGAGAAAGGTTGAGGAGGACTCCCCTTGTGAAGACATCCTTAGCCTCTGTCACATCCCAAATTTTAGATTTGGTTCTACATATCATTCATGGCATTGCATCATAAATCCATGCAAAACTTTCAATTGAAATGACTCTGGCAAAACACTACTTTCAAAACCCTATTTAGAATTGCTAAAATGCTCCTACGAGAGGGTATACTAGGACTTGTATTTTTCCATCCTTGTAAACTAGTGGAATTAAATACCACATGATCCTAGGTTGATCTCCTAGATTTTAGAAAAATTTAGGAACAAGAATCACTCGATTCGGAGTTCGTACGAAGAAGATACGAAGGAAAAACTAAAAACAGAAATAGAAAAAGAAAAGAACAAAAAAAGGAAGAAGCAGCGCAGCCCGCTGGGCCGAGCCGGCCCAGCCGCGCCAGCCGCGCACGCGCGCGCGCTGCAACCACTGCCGCCCGCGAGGCAGGTAACTGCACGCCGCCCACGCAGCCACCAGCCACCGACAGGTGGGGCCCACCTGTTGGCGCCGACATCGTCGCCGTGACCGGCCCTGACTCCGCAACCGCCGCCGCTGTTTCCGCCTCGGGCACCGCGTGGACCCCTTCTTAGCCCCGCGCACGCCCCCTGCTTCTCCCTATCGCGCCGCCACCTCCCCCATCGCGAGCCGCCGCCGCCTTCTGATCCCGCCGCCCGGTAAGCGCGCCGCCCGCCGCCGCGCCTTCCTCTCTCTCTCTCTCTCTCCCCGCAAGCTCGCTGCCCCGCGACCTCGCCTCGCCCCTGACCCCCTCTCCTCTCCTCTCCCCGCAGGAGCCTCGCCCGCCGCCGCCCAAGACCGCTCCGCCGCCGCCCGAGACCGAGGCCGCCGCCGGCCACCCCGCGCGCCAGCCGCCTCCCCCTCCGCGCTGACGACCGCCCGCCTCCCCTCCGCGCCGACGACCGCCCGCCTCCCCTCTGCGCCGACGACCCCGTCGCCGCCGGAACCTCGCCGCCGCCGCTCCGGTGAGCCACCTCGCCGCCACCCCTCCCTGGCCGCACGATCTGCCACGAACGGCCCAGATCGTCCATTGAACAGTCAACGCGGGCAGCTGACTGGTCAACTGCCAGTCAGCATGCCACGTCAGCCGCCACGTGGGCCAGTCAACAGTCAAAGTTGACTGGGTGTTTTTCTAAATTGAATTAAATGGCAGAAAAGTGTATAAACTTGTAAAATCCATATCTTGAGATCTACTAGGCCAAAAATTGCAAATAAAATATGTGTAGATTCAGTAAGTCGTGTAGAATCTTGCTGCACCATTGTTTTACACTTTTGCATCAAGATTTTGTCCAGATTAATTAAATAAATTAATGGACTTTTTGGAGTAATTAATTCATAGAAAAAGATCTGTAACTCCAAATATTGCAAATAATATGTCCCTGGATTCAGTAGAACAAGAGGAATCTCAAAGTGAATTAAAAGGATAGGCTTACTGCAAAAACTTTTGCAGAAACTATTTAATGGCTTTCTGCAGTATTTTAATTACCCAGGGAGTTATATAATTCCTTTTTGAGAAATTCCAATTGGTACTGTTCCTAATTAGCAATGCCTAAACAGTAGAATTTTCCCAAGATTTTACAAACAGTATGTTAACAGTAGTGATTTAATTGGGTTCTAGCTCTAGTTTTGAGCATTATAAATTGCGTAATAGTTTTCCTTGCGCTAAAATTATTTTCCACGCATGCATTCAGTAGCTTTACTGAATAATATTATGTGGTGCTGCTGTAGCATCAATCCACTTGTCATGCATGCATCTTGCATCTTCTTTGTTTGCATATGCTGTGGATGGTTGTTTATGATTGCAATTGTATCGTGTAGATTGTGACGAGTGCAACGCTTGCTCGTGTGTGGATTGTTCTTCCGACCGCTACAACCAAGGCAAGTAGATGCTACTTTGTTCATGATGTTGTCCTACTATTTTCAATGCATTGTCGTGTATTTTGTAGTTGCATGTGTAGGATGATACTATCGCTATGCTATGTCCTGTTATGTGGTAGGACTTTCCTTGTAGATGAACCACCGTTGGTAGATGTGCTTAGCCATGCTATGATGAACGAGAGCTGGGTTACATCACTGAAAGTTGTTTCTAAATGTGTTGGTTTGTGAAAACTAAAACAACTTAATCAATGAACCTCCTGGGTGTGATGGGATTGATAATTTTTGGTGGTATCATTGCGGAAAGGCACCCAGGAATCAAGAGAAAATGATTGGCTTCTTTATGTTGTAGCTTACGTGTACAACCATGTGCCAATAATGGAATGGTTGGTTGGTTGGACTTAGTAGGTTGTGGTAACTCGAACCCGCGTATCCAGAGATGTAGAATTTTGGTAGGTTGGACCGGTGCGCGTCGGGATTGGGGAGCTACTTCCCGAACAGTCTCTTCTTGGACTTCTCCCTATCATCACCCAAAATGAGAGTGATGGTACGAGCTGGGCTGGCCAAGTCACATGGGTAAAGTGTACTAACCCCTGCAGGGTGTATAATCTAATCGATTAGCCGTGTCCCCGGTTATGGACAACTGAGTTGCTTGATATTGATTCCATGACATGTTTCTCGCTCATTCCAATTTCATAATTGCTTTAATGCTGTTGGGTTAACTTAATTGGGATCTTTTCAAAGAAAAATCAAAAACTGTTTATGAAAGTAGGAAAAATGTATTTGCAAATGCAAGCTAGACACAACTCCACTTGCCAGATATGCATGTAGATGCTAGCATTATTGTCTCCTTTACTAGCTCTACTTGCCATACATTCCATGTATTGACCCTTCGGGGCTGCTACGTTTCATGTTGCAGGATATTCCGATTCTGAGTAATCGATATAGGCCACGGTACTCCACTCGACACTTGTTCACTTGTGGGCAATTTGAAGAATGGAGGATTTACTTTATTTATGTTGCTACCTGAATAATTTGGGCTAGCCTTGAGCTAAGCTTTTATTGTAATAATGGTACTCTGGATCTTCGTTATTTATGATACACGGATATTTGATATGTTATTCATCTTATTCTATTGTGGGCCAATGAACCGATCCAGGGATTGGCGTGTCACATAGAAGCCACGGTCTTTTCAGAACCGTGGTGTTACAAGATGGTATCATAGCCCGTTGTCGACTGTAGGATCGTGACCTAGGTTTGGATTAGGAAGCCATAGAATTATTAAAGCTTATATTAACTCTGTCTTTCATCTTATGCCTTTCACTCTCGTAAAATTCTTACCATATGCTATTCTCACACTTACCTTTTTAAATTGATAGATGGGAGAAGTCAGGACTGAGTATGCAACCATGGAGTCACCAAGGCCCTTTGCAAGACAGCTAGCACAGCTCTCGCAGTCATTGGGATTGCCACTGCCCATGTTCAAGGGAAGAAGGTTGTACACCTATGGGTATGGCGAGGATGCATGGGAGATCACCACCTTCATATTCAGGGATGCCGCCTTGCCAAACCCTGTGCATCTGATCTACACCAAGACATACTGCAACTGGGGGCTTGGAATAAACTTGGCCATGCATGAAGCCCTGTCTCGCCAGTGCCATCATGTCTGACACCTACTGCCAGCAGACTCACCCTACTGTGACTATGGGAGGCGTGATGAAGATGGGAACATTATGGTTACCCCGGGCGACAGGAACAACATGCCGTCCCGTCGGAGGCACATAGAGGACATAGAAAGGGAGAATGGAGCTCTAGCTGAGAAAGTGATGATGGTAAAGGAGATTGCAGATTTTGCCAGCAATGGTATGGTGGTCCAAGGAGAGGAGATTGACACCTTGCATGAAGCTGTGAGAGTTCTGGAAAATGCCCTGATAGGCAGGGATGCAACCATAGCTCATCTTAATGGGACTGTGCAGGATAACACCCAGACCATACAACAGTTGCAAGGGACCGTCCAGGAAAGGGTTCAAACTATTGAAGTTATGGCAGCCCAGATTGCCGCACTCCAAGCACAGCTGAATCCACCCTCTGATGATGACAATGGAAATGGTGGCAACAATGATGATGATGATGACAGTGGGAACGATGATGATGATGATGAGGACGAGGATGATGATGATGGAGACGATAATGGTGGAGGAGATGAAGTTGTTGCTGTTGTAGTAGAGAGTGAAGAAGAAGAGGAGGATCCAGAAGAGGTGGAGTTTGATATTTCAAGTGATGACTCATGAGGGGTGTACACTCCGCCGCCATGGTTGGTTCGTGGACAGAAACGCCAACGCATGAGTGCAAGGACCTACCGCAACCTCTTCAAAAAGTAGATAGAAGTCCACCAAATAGTCCTCGTTAGGAAAAATCGTTAGGATTAGTCTCGATCGATGTAAAACTTAATTACTGTTAGTTTAAGAGTGTTTAGTTGCTTATTTGTGTACTCCAATATCCCAGGAATTATTTGTGTGAATTTTATGAAAGAGTTATGGCAAGTTTGGTTAATATCTATGTTATTCCTGCTGTAGTTTTCTGCTGATACAGCAGTACTGTACGATTTTTCATATTTTACTGGTATCTGGGAAAAATCTGAAACAAATAGGACTGGTGCGAAACTCTCTGTACTGTATGTGCAAAAATCAGCAAAAATTCCTGACGAGTTTAAGTCAGGTAGAAAAATTCGTGAACACTGCTGGACTGTTCGGGCAGATTGCTGTTTTTAATGCTTTGTTGATCAACTGTTTAGATAACCATTGCCAACTCTTCTAAAAACTATTTCAGTAGGTATATACTGCTAGGATAACCCCTGGGATGTTGCTGGATCACTTGTTTGTTGATGTGTTGCTTGCTTGAGATTGTCTGCTATTGTTTTGTTGTTGTTTGATCATAATGCATGGGTAGAATCTGGTTTTCGTAGTTGATTCTTTCTAAGCTTACCTGTGCTGAACCGCAGATGCCTCCCCGCCGTCAACCCACTGAGTTGGAGCAGCTCATGGCAGCTCAGGCACAGCTGACCAAAGTTATGACCCAGTTCATGGAAGCTCAGAACAACAACAACAACAACAACAACAACAATAACAACAACAACAACAATAACAACAACAACAATGGGAACAACCAGCCTTAGGGAGATGCTCTCACCAGGTTTCTGAGGCTAAGGCCAGCTAAGTTCTCAACTGCAACGGAACAGATGGTTGCTCTCGACAGGTTGCGTTCAGTCAACAAGGATCTGGTAACTGTTGGATGCACTGATGCTGAGAAGGTGAGGTTTGCCGCTCACCTACTGGAGGGACCAGCCGCTTCTTGGTGGGACACTTTTCAGATCACCCACCCGCTGGATACTATAACTTGGGCAATGTTTGAGGAAGGTTTCAGGACCAACCACGTGTCTTCAGGAGTTCTGAGCCTGAAGAGGAAGGAGTTTCGCAACTTGCGCCAAACCAACCGCACCGTGGCTGAGTACATTGAGGAGTTCAACAACCTGTCCCGTTATGCACCTGAGGATGTTGACACTGATGCAAAAAGGAGGGAGATATTCTTGGATGGCCTCAGTGATGAGCTTTCAGTGCAGCTACTGGTGGTTTATTGCCCCACTTTCCAGGAGCTTATGGACAAGGCCATAATCTTGGAAGGGAAGCACAAGCAGGTGGAAAACCACAAGAGAAAGAGCAGCAATCACCACTCTGGTTCTCACCACAAGTCTCGCACTTCTTATGATGGATACTCCAAGCATGGAGGGAGTGACCATGGGCACCATGGGAGCCATGACCGCCACCACCATGGGGGCGATGGACATCGCCATGACAACCACAAGAGCAGCCACCACAGCCACAAGGGAGGACACTCTCACCACTCTGGGGGACACGATGGACATGACCGCAATCGTGATCGCAACTTTGTGAAGAAGGATCTGAGTGAGGTGAAATGCTTCAAGTGTGGTCAGAATGGGCATTATGCAGACAACTGTCCGGAGAAGAAGGTTCTGAAGCCAACCAACAACTAGAAGGCCACAGTGAACCACATGAATGTGGAGGAGATCCCGGATGATCCTGACCTTGTGATTGGTAAGTTTCCAATCAACACTCACCCTGCGCTTGTACTTTTCGATACTGGTGCATCGCATTCATTCATATCAAGGGAATTTGTGGATAAGTATAAGATACCTACTGAGTCTATGAAAGAGTCTATTAGAGTAAGCTCACCTGGAGGAGATATGATAGCTAGCGCGGGATGCCGCGACTTAACTATGAGGATTGGAACACACAATTTCATTGCACATTTGGTAGTGTTGGAATCACAAGGGTTAGATGTTATTCTGGGTATGGATTGGATGTCTATGCATGGGGGACACATAGATTGTGCACAGCGAGCTGTTTCACTCAAAACCCCGGATGGTAAGAGAATTAGGTTCAAGTCGGCTGTGCGACCGGGAAGGTGTAAGCTGAATTCTCTTAAGGGGGTTAGCATGAATACTGTGCCTGTGATTAAGGATTACCCTGATGTGTTTCCGGAAGAACTGCCAGGGATGCCACCTGACAGGGAAGTGGAGTTTCTCATCGATCTGATGCCGGGAACAGGACCAATAGCCAAGAGACCATATAAGATGGATGTGGATGAGCTGAAGGAATTAAAGAAGCAGCTAAAAGAGCAGTTGGACAAGGGATTCATTCAGCCTAGTTCGTCGTCATGGGGTGCACCTGTTCTGTTTGTGGAGAAGAAAGACAACAGCAAGAGATTAGTGGTGGACTATCGCTCGCTGAATGAGGTGACCATCAAGAACAAATACCCCCTGCCGAACATAAATGATTTGTTTGATCAACTGGAAGGACCAAAGGTGTTTAGCAAAATTGATCTGCGATCGGGCTACTTCCAATTGAAGATCCGGGGGGAGGACATACCAAAAACCGCTTTCACTACTAGGTATGGTTTATATGAGTATACAGTTATGTCTTTTGGACTAACGAATGCCCCGGCATATTTCATGACCATGATGAACAAGGTATTCATGGAGTACTTGGACAAGTTCGTGGTGGTATTTATTGATGACATACTGATATATTCCAAGGATGATGCTGAGCATGAGAAACATCTGCGACTGATTATGGAGAAGCTGAGGGAACACAAGCTGTATGCCAAATTCAGCAAGTGTGAATTCTGGCTTAACACTGTTGGGTTTCTTGGACACGTGGTGTCAGGGGAAGGAGTCGCTGTTGATCCAAGCAAAGTGACTGCAGTAACTGAGTGGGAAGCACCCAAGAATGCGGGAGAGATTCGAAGCTTTTTGGGACTTGCTGGATATTACAGGAGATTCATTGAAAACTTCTCCAAGATTGCTAAACCGATGACAGAACTTCTGAAGAAGGAGAGGAAGTTTGAATGGACGGATGCATGTGAAGCCAGCTTTCAGGAACTGAAGCATCGACTAGTGACCGCACTTGTTCTGTGTTTACCTGATCTTTAGAAGAATTTCCAAGTGTACTGTGATGCTTCTCGACAGGGACTTGGGAGTGTGCTGATGCAAGATGGGAGAGTGGTGTCATATGCCTCGCGGCAACTTAAACACCATGAGAGGAATTATCCCACACACGACTTGGAACTAGCATCAGTTGTTCATGCGCTCAAGGTATGGAGGCACTACTTAATGGGAAAACACTGTGGTGTGTACACCGACCACAAGAGCTTGAAGTACATATTTACACAGAAGGAACTGAATATGAGACAAAGGAGATGGTTGGAACTTATCAAGGATTATGATATGAATCTGCAATACCACCCAGGAAAGGCCAATGTAGTAGCAGATGCTCTGAGCCGGAAGGTCTACGCCAATGGATTGACTGTTGGGGAATTACCCGAGGATTTGTGCAGGCAGTTCAAGGACCTTAGACTAGAGGTAGTGTCAGAAGGATATTTAGCAGCAATGGAAGTCCAACCAACGCTACAGGATAGAATCAGGAAAGCTCAGGTAGGAGACAAGGAAATAGAAGAGATAAAGGAAAAGATGAAGGAGAATCGAGAAAAGGATATTCGCGAGGATGAGCATGGTACCTTGTGGTATGGAGATCGTCTGTGTGTGCCCAGCGACCCAGAGATAAGGAAGTTGATTTTGCAGGAAGCTCATAACTCGCCATACTCCATACATCCAGGCAATACAAAGATGTATATGGATTTGAAGAGCAGATTTTGGTGGAACAACATGAAGGGAGACATCGCCAAGCATATTGCCCTATGTGATGTGTGTAGCCGGGTGAAGGCGGAGCACCAAAAGCCAGCAGGACTGCTGCAGCCATTTCCGGTGCCGGATTGCAAGTGGGATAGAGTGGGGATGGATTTTATCACAGGATTGCCCAGGACGAGGTCAGGATATGACTCCATTTGGGTAGTGGTCGACCATTTGACCAAGGTATCCCACTTTATACCGGTAAAGACGACCTATACGAGTGCAAGGTTGGCCAAGGTTTACATGGAAAAAATTATGTGCCTACATGGAGTTCCTAAGAGTATTGTATCTGATAGAGGCACCCAATTTACCTCACACTTCTGGCGCCAGCTGCACGAGTCACTTGGGACTAGATTGGAGTTTAGCACAGCGTTTCACCCACAGACTGATGGACAGACCGAGAGGGTGAATCAGATTTTGGAAGATATGCTTAGAGCTTGCACTTTGGCTCATGGTTCTAGTTGGGGTGAGAATTTGCCATATGCTGAGTTTTCCTACAACAACAGCTATCAAACCAGCATCAAGACGTCACCGTTCGATGTGCTGTATGGGAAGCGGTGCCGGACACCATTGCTATGGGATGGAGTAGGAGAACGTCAGTTGTTTGGACCCGATTTGATCAAGGACGCTGAGGAGAAGGTCGCCTTGATTAGGGACAGGCTGAAGGTAGCACAATCAAGGCAGAAGAGCTACGCTGACGCCAAGCGCAAGGAAGTGGTGTATGAGATAGGTGATAGAGCATACCTCAGAGTGTCGCCACTTCGTGGAATCAAGAGATTTGGAATCAAGGGTAAGCTGGCACCTCGATTTATTGGACCGTACGGGGTCTTAGCACGCAAAGGAGAAGTTGCTTACCAGCTGGAGTTGCCAGAGGCTCTGTCCGCTGTTCACAATGTGTTCCACGTGTCCCAGCTGAAGAAGTGCCATCCGAAGATGGTGGATACACCATTGAGAGACACTGTGCCACTAGAGGAGGTTCATCTTGAGAATGACTTGACCTATGAGGAGAAGCCGGTCAAGATTCTGGAGACAACGGAGAGAATTACCCGTACCAAGACAATCAGTTTTTGCAAGGTGCAATGGAGCCACCACACCGAAGAGGAAGCCACTTGGGAGCGTGAGGATGACATCCGAGAGGACTACCCGCACCTATTTGCTAGTCGCGCCGAATCTCGGGGATGAGATTCATCTTAAGGGGGTTAGTCTTGTCACATCCCAAATTTTAGATTTGGTTCTGCATATCATTCATGGCATTGCATCATAAATCCATGCAAAACTTTCGATTGAAATGACTCTGGCAAAACACTACATTCAAACCCTATTTAGAATTGCTAAAATGCTCCTACGAGAGGGTATACTAGGACTTGTATTTTTCCACCCTTGTAAACTAGTGGAATTAAATACCACATGATCCTAGGTTGATCTCCTAGATTTTAGAAAAATTTAGGAACAAGAATCACTCGATTCGGAGTTCGTATGAAGAAGATACGAAGGAAAAACAGAAATAGAAAAAGAAAAGAACAAAAAAGGAAGAAGCAGCGCAGCCCGCTGGGCCGAGCCGGCCCAGCCGCGCCAGCAGCGCGCGCGCGCCGCAACCACCGCCGCTCGCACGGCAGGTAACTGCACGCCGCCCGCGCAGCCGCCAGCCACCGACAGGTGGGGCCCACCTGTCGGCGCCGACATCGCCGCCGTGACCAGCCCTGACTCCGCAACCGCCGCTGCCGTTTCCGCCTCGGGCACCGTGTGGACCCCTTCTTAGCCCAGCGCACGCCCCCTGCTTCTCCCTATCGCGCCGCCACCTCCCCCATCGCGAGTCGCCGCCGCCGCCTTCCGATCCCGCCGCCCACCGCCGCCTGGTAAGCGCGCTGCCCGCCGCCGCGCCTTCCTCTCTCTCTCTCTCTCTCTCCCTGCAAGCTCACCGCCCCGTGACCTCGCCTCGCCCCTGACCCCCTCTCCTCTCCTCTCCCCGCAGGAGCCTCGCCCGCCGCCGCCCAAGACCGCTCCGCCGCCGCCCGAGACCGAGGCCGCCGCCGGCCACCCCGCGCGCCAGCCGCCTCCCCCTCCGCACCGACGACCGCCCGCCTCCCCTTCGCACCGACGACCGCCCGCCTCCCCTCCGCGCCGATGCCCGACGACCCCGCCGCTGTCGGAACCTCGCCGCCGCCGCTCCGGTGAGCCACCTCGCCGCCACCCCTCCCTGGCCGCACGATCTGCCACGAACGGCCCAGATCGGCCGTTGAACAGTCAACGCGGGCAGCTGACTGGTCAACTGCCAGTCAGCATGCCACGTCAGCCGCCACGTGGGCCAGTCAACAGTCAAAGTTGACTGGGTGTTTTTCTAAATTGAATTAAATGGCAGAAAAGTGTATAAACTTGTAAAATCCATATCTTGAGATCTACTAGGCCAAAAATTGCAAATAAAATATGTGTAGATTCAGTAAGTCGTGTAGAATCTTGCTGTACCATTATTTTACACTTTTGCAGCAAGATTTTGTCCAGATTAATTAAATAAGTTAATGGCCTTTTTGGAGTAATTAATTCGTAGAAAAAGATCTGTAACTCCAAATATTGCAAATAATATGTCCCTGGATTCAGTAGAACAAGAGGAATCTCAAAGTGAATTAAAAGGATAGGCTTACCGCAAAAACTTTTGCAGAAACTATTTAATGGCTTTCTGCAGTATTTTAATTACCCAGGGAGTTATATAATTCCTTTTTGAGAAATTCCAATTGGTACTGTTCCTAATTAGCAATGCCTACACAGTAGAATTTTCCCAAGATTTAACAAATAGTATGTTAATAGTAGTGATTTAATTGGGTTCTAGCTCTAGTTTTGAGCATTATAAATTGCGTAATAGTTTTCCTTGCGCTAAAATTATTTTCCACGCATGCATTCAGTAGCTTTACTGAATAAGATTATGTGGAGCTGCTGTAGCATCAATCCACTTGTCATGCATGCATCTTGCATCTTCTTTGTTTGCATATGTTGTGGATGGTTGTTTATGATTGCAATTGTATCGTGTAGATTGTGACGAGTGCAACGCTTGCTTGTGTGTGGATTGTTCTTCCGACCACTACAACCAAGGCAAGTAGATGCTACTTTGTTCATGATGTTGTCCTACTATTTTCAATGCATTGTCGTGTATTTTGTAGTTGCATGTGTAGGATGATACTATCGCTATGCTATGTCCTGTTATGTGGTAGGACTTTCCTTGTAGATGAACCACCGTTGGTAGATGTGCTTGGCCATGCTATGAAGAACGAGGGCTGGGTTACATCACTGAAAGTTGTTTCTAAATGTGTTGGTTTGCGAAAACTAAAACAACTTAATCAATGAACCTCCTGGGTGTGATGGTATTGATAATTTTTGGTGGTATCATTGCGGAAAGGCACCCAGGAATCAAGAGAAAATGATTGGCTTCTTTATGTTGTAGCTTACGTGTACAACCATGTGCCAATAATGGAATGGGCGGTTGGTTGGACTTAGTAGGTTGTGGTAACTCGAACCCGCGTATCCAGAGATGTAGAATTTTGGTAGGTTGGACCGGTGCGCGTCGGGATTGGGGAGCTACTTCCCGAACAGTCTCTTCTTGGACTTCTCCCTATCATCACCCAAAATGAGAGTGATGGTACGAGCTGGGCTGGCCAAGTCACATGGGTAAAGTGTACTAACCCCTGCAGGGTGTATAATCTAATCGATTAGCCGTGTCCCCGGTTATGGACAACTGAGTTGCTTGATATTGATTCCATGACATGTTTCTCGCTCATTCCAATTTCATAATTGCTTTAATGCTGTTGGGTTAACTTAATTGGGATCTTTTCAAAGAAAAATCAAAAACTGTTTATGAAAGTAGGAAAAATGTATTTGCAAATGCAAGCTAGCCATAGCTCCACTTGCCAGATATGCATGTAGATGCTAGCATTATTGTCTCCTTTACTAGCTCTACTTGCCATACATTCCATGTATTGACCCTTCGGGGCTGCTATGTTTCATGTTGCAGGATATTTCGATCCTGAGTAATCGATATAGGCCACGGTACTCCACTCGGCACTTGTTCACTTGTGGGCAATTTGAAGAATGGAGGATTTACTTTATTTATGTTGCTACCTGAATAATTTGGGCTAGCCTTGAGCTAAGATTTTATTGTAATAATGGTACTCTAGATCTTCGTTATTTATGATACACGGATATTTGCTATGTTATTCATCTTATTCTATTGTGGGCCAATGAACCGATCCAGGGATCGGCGTGTCACATAGAAGCCACGGTCTTTTCAGAACAGTGGTGTTACAGCCTCCCCGGCAACAGCGCCAGAAAAAGCTTGTTGGCGCTGCGTCAACGTGGAGCGCTTCGTCGGGAAACCCCAAGAGCAAGGTATGATGCAACACAACAGAAAGTTTTTCCTCAATAAGGAACCCAAGTTATCGAACCAGTAGGAGGAAGGAAACGTCTCAAAGGTGTTGCAAGCAACGTGGAAACCTGTACAACACAAACTCAAGACTTTGCCCAACTAACAGTGAGGTTGTCAATCTCCCTGGTTGCTGTAACAAAGGATTAACTGTATGGTGTCGAAGGTGATGATGGTTTGCACCAAATAAACAGTAACAATGGAGGATGTATCAATGGTAAAGATTGGACCGGGGTCCATAGTTCACTAGAGGTGTTCTCCTTAGATAAACAAACATGGCATTCTGGGTAAACATATTACAGCAGGGCAATTGACAGGACTGAGCAAGGCATAACAATGCAATACTAGACAAAAAGATCCTATGAGATTCAATTGGGCAATACAACAATATACATAGACCGCCATCCAACTGCATCTATGACTAGAAGTCCACCTTCAGGTTATCATCCGAACCCCCTCCAGTATTAAGTTGCAAGCAACAGACAACTGCTTTAAGCAAAGTGTGTAAGGTAAACAATCCACTTGTTCCATGAACAAGAGACCATTGTTTTCTCCCTAGTGGCAATAGCACATCTACAACCATAGAGATTTCTGTCACTTCCCTTGATTAAGTAGAGGCATGAACCCACTATCGAGCATAAATACCCCCTCTTGGAGTCACTAGCAACTACTTGGCCAAGATAGATACTAAAAATGAAGAGCATGAAAGATCACAAACAACACAAACATGATAGAATCAAGAAGACAAAACCATTAATCAATCTGACATAGTAATCTCAATATCCATCGGATCCCCGCAAACACAACATGCATGATTACAAATATATTAGATCTTGATCATGAACGAAGCTCACAAGATCTAGACATGAAAGCACAAGGAGTAGATACAACCATCTAGCTACTACATGGACAAGTAGTCCAAGGTGGAACTACTCACGCTTCATACCAGAGGCTGGCATGATGAAGAAGAAGGCCTCCGGGATGATCTCCCCTCTGGCAGGGTGCCGGGAAGAGCTTCAGATCCCCCCGATCTAGGGACGATGGTGCGGGCCGCTATAGACGGTTTCGTGGAATATTGAACGGGTCCTTAGGGTTTCGGCATCGGAGGCTTCTTATAGGTGAAGAGGCGAGGCTGGAAGGCGGCCAGGGGGCCTGCACCCTGCCTAGGAGCGGGCCCAACCTAGGCCACGCCTGGGGGTGTCCACCCTGTGGCGCCCCTCCGTATCTCCTATGGACTCCGTGTTTTCCCCGATGAAATATTGACTTTGGCTTTTGTCCCGTCCAATTCCGAGAATATTTCCTTACTAGCTTTTCTGGAACCAAAAACAGCAGAAAGCAGGCAACTGGCACTGTGGCAACTTGTTAATAGGTTAGTACCCGAAAACATATGAAAAGCACCTCAAAGTGTGGACAAAGCAAAGAAAAGTAGATACTAAACAAGCATGGAACATAAAAAATTATAGATACGTTTCCGACGTATCAGGTTATAGATGTTTTGTTGCTACTAGGGAGAAAACAACAATCTCTTGTTCATGGAACAATTGTATTGTTTACTTTACACATATTGCTTAAAGAAGTTATCCGCTGGTTGCAACTTAATACTGGAGGGGGTTCAGATGATAACCTGAAGGTGTATTACTAGTCATAGATGCAGTTGTATGGCGGTCTATGTATATTGTTGTAATGCCCAATCAAATCTCATAGGATCATGAATGTCTAGTATTGCATTGTTATGCCTTGCTCAGTCCTGTCAATTGCCCCGCTGTAATTTGTTTACCCAGCATGTTATGTTGTTTATCTTAAGGAGAACACCACTAGTGAACTATGGACCCCGGACCAATCTTTACCATTGATACATCATCCACTGTTACTTTTTACTTTCTGCAAGCTATCATTACCTTCCACACCATACGTTTAATCCTTTGTTTTCAGCAAAACGGTGAGATTGACAACCTCACTGTTCGTTGGGGCAAAGTCGTGAATTTGTGTTGTGCAGGTTCCAAGTTGTTAGCAACACCTTGGGGCCGTTTCCTTCCTCCTACTGGTTCGATAACCTTGGTTTCATATTGAGGTAAGACTTACCGCTGTGCTCGTCATACCTTCCTCTTGGGGTTTCCCAATGAAGATCTACAGTGATATGAGCCGCATTAGTACCGTTTGAACATGAAGAAGCAAAGTGCCCCTTCACATGACATATGTAGCAACAAGTGCTCCCCTTTCTCTTATTCATTGATTTCTTGGCTTGGGGAGCATTATCTTGATTCTTCTTTGGAAGTGGCCTAACTTCAACTTGGGCTTGACCTTGAACTTGTGGCCGCTTCCCTTGTTCCTTCTCACTCAAGTGATTTTTCTTCAATGGAAAAGATCTTACATGATGTCCTTCAACCTTGCACTTGAAGCAAATAACCTTGGCCAAATTCTTGACTTGGTATTGGCCCTTGATACGTCGGAAACGTATCTATAATTTTTGATGTTCCATGCTTGTTTAGTATCTACTTTGCTTTGCTTTGTCTACACTTTGAGGTGTTTTTATATGTTTTCTGGAAATAACCTATTAACAAGATGCCACAGTGCCAATTGCCTATTTTCTTTTGTTTTTGGTTTCAGAAAGGCAGAAAATCAATATTCTCAAAATTGGACGGGACAAAAGCCAAAGTCAATATTTTACCATGGAGAACACGGAGCCAGAAGACGAGACGGAGGAGGGCCTCGAGGGGGCCACACCCCCTGGCTGCACAGGTGGTCCCATCTCGCGCCTGGGGGGTGCAGCCGCCCCGACGGCCCTACTGCCTCGCCTCTTCGCCTATAAGAATCCCCCGATGCCTAAACCCTAAGGGCCCGATCAATATTCCATGAAACCGTCCGCCGCCATCATCGTCCCTAGATCGAGGGGATATGAAGCTCTTCCCGGCACCCTTCCAGAGGGGAGATCATCCCGGAGGCCTTCTTCTCCATTATGCCAGCCTCCGATATGAAGTGTGAGTAGTTCCACCTTGGACTACGGGTCCATGTAGTAGCGAGATGGTTGTATCTCCTCCTTTGCGCTTCCATGTTTAGATCTTGTGATCTCCGTTCATGATCAAGATCTCATCTATTTGTAATCATACATGTTGTGTTTGGGGGGATCCGATGGATATTTATATTACTATGTCAGATTGATTAATGGTTTTGTCTTATTGATTCTATCATGTCTGTGTTGTTTGTGATCTTGCATGATCTCCGTTGTTAGTAGCTATCTTGTCCAAGTAGTTGCTAGTCACTCCAAGAGGGGGTATTTATGCTCGATAGTGGGTTCATGCCTCTATTTAATCTAAGGGAAGTGACACACATCTCTAAGGTTGTAGATGTGTTGTTGCTACTAGGGAGAAAACAACGGTCTCTTGTTCATTGAACAAGTGGATTGTTTACCTTACACACTTTGCTTAAAGCAGTTGTCTGTTGCTTGCAACTTAATACTGGAGGGGGTTCAGATGATAACCCAAAGGTGTACTTCTAGTCATAGATGCAGTTGGATGGCGGTCTATGTATCTTGTTGTATTGCCCAATCGAATCTCATAGGATCATGAATGTCTAGTATTGCATTGTTATGCCTTGCTTAGTCCTGTCTATTGCCCTGCTGTAATTTGTTTACCCAGCATGTCATGTTTATTTATCTAAGGAGAACACCTCTAGTGAACTATGGACCCCGGTCCAATCTTTACCATTGATACATCTTCCACTGTTCTTGTTTACTTTCTGCAAACCACTATCACCTTCCACACCATACAGTTAATCCTTTGTTACAACAACCGGTGAGATTGACAACCTCACTGTTCGTTGGGGAAAAGTCTTAAGTTTGTGGTGTGCAGGTTTCCAAGTTGCTAGCAACACCTTTGAGACGTTTCCTTCCTCCTACTGGTTCGATAACCTCGGTTTCTTACTGAGGGAAGACTTGCTGTTGTGCTCTTCACACCTTGCTCTTGGGGTTTCCCGACGAAGAGCTTTCAGGCGCCATCAACAAGTTTTCTGGCACTGTTGCCGGGGAGGCTAAGTGTGTCTTCACAAGGGGAGTCCTTCTCAACCTTTCTCTTTACTTTGTTTTTGGTTTGCTTAGTTTCTTTTGCTTGGTTTTGTTTGCCTCTTTTTATCAAAAACTCAAAAAAAAAGTTTAGTTTGGTTTACTTTCTATTATAAAAAACACACAAAAAATTAGTTCCTGCTCTAGTTGCTACCATGTCTGAATTTTGCCTTATGCGTAAACATATCTATGAGTCTTTCAGTCTTTGGGGACTTTCTAAAGGAGGAGGAGAAATATCTCTTACCAATAATGCAACTTTATTACCCATTGGAATAGCTGAAGGTGTGTTTACAAAAATCTTAGGGAAAATGGTGTCTACTGATTATCTTGTTATTGAATGTGTAGGAAAAGGACAGATTGTACTCGGAAGATCCCTGCTGAAACACCTTGGAGCAATATAGATGTGTGAAAAGGCATTATGCATTTTTATCCTCTAGTAAGTAATCATATATTCCCTAAAGAGAAGAAGAAAAGTAAGAAAGGTAGGAGCAAGAGAGTTCATGTTAATGCTTCTTCATTTGAAAACACTTGATTCTTGCTTCTTGTGCCTAACTTAAAGGCGTTAAACAAAAATAGTTGTTGAAAGATAACCCAAGAGTTTTCTTGAGTCTTGGAAGTTATTACTTCAGTAATGACCTCTACTTATCCTTTTTGTTTACTTTTTGTGCCAAGAATGACCTCTAATGAGAGGGAAGTAAGATTTGGGGAGTTGCAGTCCCAAAACAGATTTTTGTGCTCCACCGTAAAAATTCGTGAGGAATTTCTGTAAGTATGATTGAGCTGATATTTTACGAGAACATACCCCAGTATGTCAGATAACTATAGTTAGTTCAAAACTTTTTGATTTGAGCAACAGAAGGTCTTCGAAAAAATCGGTTTCTACCTGCTGGTCTGTTTTGACAGATTTTTGCCATTATTTGCATTTGCTTCTTATTGATTCCTTTTTGGGTTCTTTTTGGAAAATTGAGCTTTTTGAGGGAATTGCTACAGTATATAGTGTTTTTAGTGAAAGTTTTGCTGTTCTAAAGCTAAACCCAAGGGTCTATTATCTTTTGAATAAACTAATGTTGCTAATGAAGATTATGTGAAGTTTTGTATGAAGGAAAATTTGCAGGTGTAGAGAGAGAATGAAGTAATGAGATGAAGAATGGACAAAAGCTCAAGCTTGGGGATGCCACCCTGTGTCACCCCAAGAAATATTCAAGAGGTACAAGCGTCAAATCTTGGGGATGCCCAAGGCATCCCCTTCTTCATCAATAAAAAGCTCAGGTCCTTCTAGACACTTCATTTTTATTGTTTCATGCACTGTTGTGTTGTTCTTGAAGAGACTTAGTTTTCGTTTGCTTTGCTTAGTTTACTTAGTTTGCTTAGTTTCCTTGAATAAATTAGTTTGGACCCTCATTCTCGCTGTGTTGTTTCAAATAAGTTGATTGGTGTTGGAAAGGAGTAGAAGTTCTTGCTTGAGTAGTGCAAGAGGAGCTTTCTTTGACTGTGACTTAGACTTTAGAATGCCATGCTAGGTGTTGTTTTGACCATATGCTTATTGATTATTGATGTAGCATGACTTGTTCCAAACAATTGGGATTGCTTAGTGTGCCTTGAAAGAATCATGCGTTGTTTAGCATGCAAAAGCATAGTATTGTGGTATTCTCCTTTGATGCTTTGTTTGGGTTAACTTGGCACATGCTCACACCATGTTATGACTATGAACAAGTCACCATAGCCTCTATGATCATTTAGTCCTTGACTTGTAGTACCACTCTATGCTTTGATTAGTAATGTTTTGTCGCTCTACATGATTATGACCATTATTGCTCTCTTAGTTGGTTGCTTCCAGTCTTTTGCTAGCCTCCACTTGTTTGAGTAAGCTCTACTCATGCTTCCAACTCCCAATAAACCAAGTTATTCCAAAGTGTCCACTACAAATTCCTATGCATGGTGTGTTACACCATTCCCAGTATATTCTTGTTTTCATCTATCTTCCAATTAAAAAGTATTTTGTTATGTGAAAACTTAGTGATTAAAGCTGTCACGAACTTGATCGCACAATTTATATTTCTTGTCACTAATAAACTTGAACCATTGTGTCATCTATGTTGTATATGCTTGCACTTATACGTTGGAATTAGCAGAACCGTGCTGTCACAGAGAACGCTTTCAACATTGCACTTGTACTTTGTACACAATTGATATCATGCTCTTTTGTCTATGGATGTCGTCGGTGTGAAATAAAAGGGGAGCTTGTAAGTCTTTGAAGTTATGTATGTGTGTTAGAGAAATGCCTGGGCCGCTAGCCTAAGCCATGCCTAATCATGGTGGAAACTTGCAGCATCACCATAGTGACATCTATCAAGCATTCTTCTTATAAAAAAGAGAGACATTTTGAAAAGAGGAAAGAGAGAAAAAAGCACCATATTCCCATGGTAAATAAGAAGATTGCTGAGATGATCATTGTCTGCTTGCCTTGTCATTTTGGTTATGGTATAGCTCCTGTACCATGTGCAAGGGGTTCCCTGTTAGTGGTTCTCTATGATACACATGTACTTACTATGACAAGAACTTACAGGTGACTAAAGTTGAGTAGCATGAGGAGCGTCCCTCATATTCAAGGGACATGAGATTGCCAACTTATACTTTGTCAAGCATATACTTCATAGTTTGTTCAATTTAACCTTAATCACTTGAAGATGCTTATGATAGGGGCAATGAGAGATGAAAGCTAACAAGTACCATAATTTCTGGAAGCTCTTTTTGAAACTTTAAATCCCTACTTCCCTATATGAAGGGCCTTTCTTCCACCATTATATTGAGTCTCCACCTTCTACCTTTAGGCACCAGTTAAGAGAGCATAGTTGCCATTCTTAGTTCTATGTGCATTGTCCCAAAACTTATTGATTGATGCATATTGTTGTTATTACTTGTTCTTGTGCTATTTGTACCTAGTCACTCTTATGAACTTTGAAGGTGTCCTATGCATCTATTTGCTACTCTATGAGGGACAAACTGAATGCCACTATGCCATGTTTTCTGTATGTGAAACAAACAAACGTTTTTCAATGCATGTTATTCATGATCTTTGTTTGTAGCCTTTCATGTTGCATGCATAGTTACTTTGTCTTACTGTTAGAACTCCATCTTTCATGCTCATGTTTAGAGTTCTTTGATACCAGCTTTCAATGCTTGCAAATGGTTTGATCTTGATTTTGATGGTGCATGTCACCTAAAAAATTATTCTTTTTATCACTTACCTACTTGAGGACAGCAAGAGTTAAGCTTGGGGATTCTTGATACGTCAGAAACGTATCTATAATTTTTGATGTTCCATGCTTGTTTAGTATCTACTTTGCTTTGTTTTGTCTACACTTTGAGGTGTTTTTATATGTTTTCTAGTACTAACCTATTAGCAAGATGCCACAGTGCCAGTTGCCTATTTTGTTCTGTTTTTGGTTCCAGAAAGGCAGAAAATCAATATTCTCAGAATTGGACGGGACAAAAGCCAAAGTCAATATTTTACCGTGGGGAACACGGAGCCACAAGACGAGACGGAGGAGGGCATCGAGGGGGCCACACCCCCTAGCCATGTGGGTGGGCCCACCCCACGCCTGGGTGGGGGGTGCAGCCGCCTCGGGCACCCCCTCGGCCTCCCTCTTCGCATATAATAAGCCCCCGATGCCTAAATCCTAAGTACCTGATCAATATTCCACGAAACCGTCTGTAGCCGCCACCACCATCGTCCCTAGATCGGGGGGATCTAAAGCTCTTCCCGGTGCCCTGCCGGAGGGGAGGTTATCCCAGAGGCCTTCTTCTTCATCATGCCAGCCTTCGGTATGAAGCGTGAGTAGGTCCACCTTGGACTATGGGTCCATGTAGTAGCTAGATGGTTGTATCTACTCCTTTGTGCTTTCATGTTTAGATCTTGTGAGCTCCATTCATGATCAAGATCTCATCTATTTGTAATCATGCATGTTGTGTTTTCGGGGATCCGATGGATATTGAGATTACTATGTCATATTGATTAATGGTTTTATCTTATTGATTCTATCATGTTTGTGTTGTTTGTGATCTTTCATGATCTCCGTTGTTAGTAGCTATCTTGGCCAAGTAGTTGCTAGTGACTCCAAGAGGGGGTATTTATGCTCGATAGTGGGTTCATGCCTCTATTTAATCTAAGGGAAGTGACAGAAATATTTAAGGTTGTAGATGTGTTGTTGCCACTAGGGATAAAACAACGGTCTCTTGTTCATGGAACAAGCGGATTGTTTACCTGACACACTTTGCTTAAAGTAGTTGTCTGTTGCTTGCAACTTAATACTGGAGGGGGTTCGGATGATAACCCAAAGGTGGATTACTAGTCATAGATGCAGTTGGATGGCGGTCTATGTATCTTGTTGTATTGCCCAATCGAATCTCATAGGATCATGAATGTCTAGTATTGCATTGTTATGCCTTGCTTTGTCCTGTCAATTGCTCTGCTATAATTTTTTTTACCCAGCATGCCATGTTTGTTTATCTAAGGAGAACACCTCTAGTGAACTATGGACCCCGGTCCAATCTTTACCATTGATACATCTTCCACTGTTCCTGTTTACTTTCTGCAAACCACTATCACCTTCCACACCATACGGTTAATCCTTTGTTACGTCAACCGGTGAGATTCACAACATCACTATTCTTTGCTGCAAAGTCTTGAGTTTGTGTTGTGCAGGTTTCCAATTTGCTAGCAACACCTTTGAGACGTTTCCTTCCTCCTACTGGTTCGATAACCTCGGTTTCTTACTGAGGGAAGACTTGCTACTATGATCTTCACACCTTGTTATTGGGGTTTCCCCCACGTTAAGATGGTACTTGTTGTTGCAGCAGGAGCTGTTACGCCATGCACAGTAGCATACGAAGCGCTTTTAGGCGCCATCAGCCCTTCTTCTTATTTCTCTTGTATTTATTCTTTTTATTGGAGTTGAATCCAAGTCCACTTTTATCATTTGGGGATTTCTCCACACTCAAAATATTATCGAGTGTGGATTTCCCTTCAGGACTCTTTTCCAAGTATTTCTTCAAAGAAGTGACTTGGGCCTTGAGCTTTTTGATTTCCTCTACAAGGTTAATAGAACTAGAGATACCATAGGAAGTAGAAGCTTCATTATTAGAGCAACAAGGCAAATCAAGTAACCCAACACAAGGTTTATCACTAGTATGACTAGAAGGATCATTAGGAATAGCACATGGAAAAATAACATTTTGAGTAGAAGTTATGCTAATGTCCAAAAGAGGCTCACAAGATGTTATATTAGTAATACTTGCCTTACAAGCTAACTTTAGACCATCATGGGAGATTAGAAGATCATTATGAGAGCCCGAGAGCTTTTCATGTCTTTCTTCCAATTTCCTATACTTGCTAGTTAGCAACTCAAGTTGATCCATTAGCTCAACATTCTCCTTTAGGGTAGATGCTTCACAAGAAGTAGAGTTAGTCGCACAAGCATCGTTAATGGAATTTTCCTTTTCAAGCTCATAAGATTCATTTTTTTGTGTGAGGAAACTATTAGTGTGTTTATCCTCGGCAAGCTCTTGCTTAAGGAGATTGAATCTCCGACTCCCATCATCATGTTGGAAATCCAACTCCTCTATGGTTCCCGTTTGTTTAGTTATGGTGTCCATAACGTGTTTGAGACAAGTAACTATTGGAATTATGCCCTAGAGGCAATAATAAAGATGTTATTATTATAATTCTTGTTCATGATAATGTTTATATTCCATGCTAGAATTGTATTAAGCGGAAACTTTAATACTTGTGTGGTTTGTGAACAACGCCGTGTCCCTAGTATGCCTCTATGGACTAGCTCATTGATTAATGATGGTTAAGGTTTCCTAACCATGGACATGAGTTGTCAATTAATAATGAGATCATATCATTGGGATAATGATATGGTGGACAGACCCAAACTAAGCGAAGCAATTAGATCGTGTCATCGTGTTCGTCTTTGCGAAGCTTTTCTTATGTCAAATATTGTATTCCTTAGACCATGAGATAATACAACTCCCTGGTATCGGAAGAAAGCTTTGAGGTCATCAAACGTCATCCTATGAGAGGGTGATCATAAAGGTGTCTCTCAGGTGATCGGAAAGTATCTGTTGGGTTGTATGTATCGAGATGGAATTTGTCCCTCCCAAGTCGGAGAGATATACTTCGGGCCCACTCGGTAATCGATATCAACACTGCTTGCAAGCATGTGGTTAAGGAGTTAATCACAAAGTGATATCGGATTACGGAACGAGTAAAGTACTTGCTGTGAACGAGATTGAACTAGGTATGACGGTACCGACGATCGAATCTCGGGCAAGTAAAATATCGCGAGACGAAGGGAATATATATGGGATTGATTGAATCCTAGCATCGTGGTTCATCCGATATGATCATCGATGAATGTGTGGGAGTCAATATGGGTTTCCAGACCCCGCTGTTGATTATTGATAGAAGATCATGTCTGCATATTCTCGAACCCACAGGGTCACACACTTAACGTGTCTCGACGCTAGGATAGATTGGATAATTGGTTTATGAGTTTTTGTTCGGAGTCTCGGATGGGATCCGGGACATCATGAGAGGTTCCGGAGTGGTCCGGAGAATAAGATTCATATAAGGCAGTGCAGTTTTTGGAGTTCGGAATTGTTCCGGGTTAATCGGTATTGTACCGGAAGCTTCTAGAACCTTCCGGAAGGGTTCCAACGTGGCCACACCTTCCGGGAGGGGGCATGGGCCTATGAGGGAGTGCCCTGACCGCATTGGGCCAGGGGCACAAGGCCCCATAGGGCCCAGCCGTCCAAAGAGGGTTTAAACTCGAGATAGAGCTTCTAGAAGGGGGGTTTCCTTGCCCCCCACTCCTTATCCTTTGGGGCCGCCGGTTTGGGCTTGGGGGAGGGGCTAGGGCTGCGCCCCCCTCCCTCTATATAAAGAGGGGTGGGGGCGCACCAACCCCCCACACCTTCCCCTCCAACCCTAGCTGCCCTGCTGCCCTCCTCTCTCCCTCCCGACTGTTTGTAGGCGAAGCCCTGCTGCAGAAATTCTCCACCATATACACCACGCCGTGGTGTTGTAGATCCAATCCGTCTCTCCACCATACTTGCTGGTCCGAGGAAGGAGGAGACGTCGAGGTGCTGCACGTGTGCATCTCACGGAGGCACCGCCACTTGTGGTGCTAGATCGGATCGGATCGCGAGGAGGAGAAGCGAGTACGACTACATCACCCACGTTCCGACGAACGTTCCGCTGTGCGAATCTTCAAGGGTATGAAGATCTAATCCAATCCCTCTCGTTGTTTGCATCTCCTAGATTAGATCTTGGCTTTCCCTCTGTTCGCATCCGTAGAAAATTTTGATTTACTATGCCGCGAAACCCTTCAGTGGTATCAGAGCTAGATCTATGCGTAGATGTGTTTCACGAGTAGAACGCAACATGGTTGTTACGGGCGTTGATGTTTTCTATTGCAAGCCTCTTGTTTGTGTTCTTCTTATGACGCGGGATAGTGAGATTGAAGCGGTCCAGGCCAACCTTACGCGACGTCGTTCGCGAGACCGGCTCCGCACTTGACGTGTGGCTTGTTCCACACATGCGGCTGGTGGATGTCAGTTTCTCTCACTATAGTTGTCATGGGATTAACACCGGAGTTTGGCAACCATAATATCACCGTTGTGGCTTTCCGTAGGTAAGAATCGTTCTTAGCATCTACTCCCATAAGCCACGTAAAACATGCAACAACAAAGTAGAGGCGTCTAACTTGTTTTTGCAGGGAGTGTTTTCTGTGATATGGTATGGCCCAAGATGTGATGAGTATAATGTATGCGATGATCATGTTTTGTAATGTTTCACGACTTGCATGTCGATGAGTACACAACCGGCAGGAGCCATATGGTTGTCTTTATAATTGTGTATGACCTGTGTGTCAACTTCTTATGCGCCATGTAATAGTTTCACTTTATCGCTAAGTAGTTAGCAATAGTTGTAGTTGCTATTCGTGGTGGAGGCAATCATGGTGGAGTGATGGAGATCATGCCGGAACGCACAAGATGGAGATCATTGCGCGAAGATTGGCTATACCATGTCACATAAAGTTATATGCATGTGATGTTTATCCTTTTATGTATCTTATTATGCTTAGATCGCGACGGTAGCATTATAAGATGATTCCTCACTTAAAGATCAAGATAAAAACTGTGTTCTCCCCATGTATGCACCGTTGCGAAAGTTCGTCGTGTCCAAGCATCACGTGATGATCGGGTGCTATAGACTCTACGCTCACATACAACGGGTGCAAGCCAGTTTTGCACACGCGGAAATACTTGGGTTTTACTTGACGAGCCTAGCATGTACAGACATGGCCTCGGAACACATGAACCGAAAGGTTAAGCATGATTCATATGAATGATATGATCGACACTTTGTTGTCCACCATTGAAACCACATCTCTTCTCGTGAAGATCGGATTAGGTGTGGTGAATTTGGATCGTGTTCACTAAACAACTTGAGGGATGTTGAATTTAGTGGGAGTTCATCTAGTAATTTGATTAAAAGTTGAACTAGTTATCATGAACATAGTCTAATTTGTACTTGCAAATATTGTAGATCACATGGCTAAGTCCAACTTCAACTTCAACGTTTTTGCTGAGAAAGAAAAGCTTAAGAACAATGGGTCTAACTTCACCAATTGGTTCCGCAATCTAAGAATCATTCTCTCTGGCGGTCAAAAGGACTATGTCCTTGGGAAAGCGTTAGGTGACCCCCCTGCTGCAACTGCGCCGACTGATGAGAAAGCTGTCTATCAGTCGCGCAAAGATGATTATGGTGTGATTAAGAGCACCATGTTGTTTGCTATGGAACCGGAACTTCAAAATCGTTTTGAAGACTATCCCGGGCCCTTTGAGATTCTCGAAGAGCTGAAAACCATGTTTCAGACTCAGGCCCGTTCTGAGAGATATGAGATCTCTGAGAAGTTCTATAACTGCAAAATGGAGGAAGGGAGTTCCGTTAGTGAGCACGCCATTAAGATGACGGGCTACACTCAACGCCTTGAGCAACTGGAATGCACGATTCCAGAGGAGCTCAAGATTGATAGGGTTCTGCAATCACTCCCTCCCAGCTACAAAAGTTTTGTAGTGACTCATAATCAGATTGGTTCCACTGATACGATCACCGAGCTCTTCGCTAAGCTGAAGGCTGCGGAGGTGGACATCAAGAAGGATAATCATGTGTTGATGGTCAACAAGCCCTCCTTTAAGAAAGGTAAGGGTGCAAACAAGCCCTTCAAGAAAGGCGGCGGCAAGCGCGTTGCCCCTGCTGAGAAGAAGCTCAAGTCTGGTCCTAAGCCGGACACTGAGTGCTTCTATTGCAAGGACAAGGGTCACTGGAAGCGCAACTGTCCGAAGTACTTAGCGGACAAGAAGGCTGGCACCATCAAAGGTATATTTGATATACATGTTATTGATGTTTTCCTTACTAGCCCTCGTTGTAGTGCCTGGGTATTTGATACTGGTTCAGTTGCTAATATTTGTAACTCGAAACAGGAGCTACGGAATAGACGGCGGCTTGCGAGGGATGAGGTGACGATGCGCGTTGGCAACGGATCAAGAGTTGATGTGATGGTCGTCGGCACGCTCTCCTTAGTTTTACCTTCGGGATTAGTTTTAAACCTTAATAAATGTTATTATGTGCCTGCGTTGAGCATGAACATTATTTCTGGATCGTGTTTATATCAAGACGGTTATTCATTTAAATCGGAGAATAATGGTTGTTCTATTTATATGAGTAACATCTTTTATGGTCATGCACCTCTTGTGAATGGTTTATTTCTTCTAAATCTCGAAAGGGATGAAACACACATCCATAACATTGAGGCTAAGAGATGCAAAGTAGATAGTGATAATTCGACTTATTTGTGGCACTCCCGTCTAGGTCATATTGGTGTAAAACGCATGAAGAAACTCCATTCTGATGGACTTTTGGAGTCTCTTGATTTTGAATCATTTGACACGTGCGAGCCGTGCCTCATGGGCAAGATGATCAAAACCCCGTTCTCCGGAATAATGGAGCGAGCAACGGACTTGTTGGAAATCATACATACCGATGTATGCGGACCAATGAGTGTTTCGACACGCGGTGGATATTGCTATTTTCTCACTTTTACTGATGACTTAAGTAGATATGGGTATATCTATTTAATGAAACATAAATCTGAAACGTTTGAAAAGTTCAAAGAATTTCAGAACGAAGTGGAAAACCATCATAACAGGAAAATTAAATTTCTACGATCCGATCGTGGAGGTGAATATTTGAGTTATGATTTTCTCACGCATCTTAAAGCAAGCGGAATCGTTTCGCAACTCACGCCACCCAGAACACCACAGCGCAATGGTGTGTCTGAACGCCAGAATCAAACTCTATTAGATATGGTGCGATCGATGATGTCTCTTACAGATTTGCCGTTATCATTTTGGGGTTATGCATTAGAAACCGCTGCATTCACTTTAAATAGGGCACCATCTAAATCCGTTGAGACGACACCGTATGAACTGTGGTTTGGTGCTAAACCTAAGTTGTCGTTTCTTAAAGTTTGGGGATGCGAAGCTTACGTCAAGAAGTTGATGCCGGACAAGCTCGAACCCAAAGCGGAGAAATGCGTCTTCATAGGATACCCTAAGGAAACTATTGGGTACACCTTCTATCACAGAACCGAAGGCAAAGTGTTTGTCGCAAAAAACGGTTCCTTTCTTGAGAAGGAGTTTCTCTCGAAAGAAGTGAGTGGGAGGAAAGTAGATCTAGACGAGGTTATTGAACCTTCTCTTGAGTTGGAGAGTAGCGCAACACCTGAAATTGTTCCAGTGCCGCCTGCACCAACAATAGAGGAAGCTAATGACAAGGATCATGAAGCTTCAGGCGATGCTGCTACTGAACGTCGCAGGTCGACAAGGTCGCGTGCCCCTCCTGAGTGGTACGGCAACCCTGTCTTGACTGTCTTGCTAGTAGAAGACAGTGAACCTACGAACTATGAGGAAGCGATGATGAGCCCAGACTCTGAGAAATGGCTAGAAGCCATGAAATCCGAATTGGGATCCATGAGCGAAAACCAAGTATGGACTTTGGTGGACCCTCCTAGCGACCGAAAGGCCGTTGAGTGCAAATGGATCTTCAAGAAGAAAACGGACGCGGATGGTAATGTTACCGTCTATAAAGCACGGCTTGTCGCAAAAGGTTTTCGACAAGTTCAAGGTGTTGACTACGATGAGACTTTCTCTCCCGTAGCGATGTTTAAGTCCATTCGGATTTTATTAGCAATTGCTGCGTTTCATGATTATGAAATATGGCAGATGGATGTCAAGACTGCGTTCCTCAATGGCAACATTGATGAAGAGTTGTATATGATGCAACCCGAAGGTTTTGTCGATCCTAAGGATGCTGATAAAGTATGCAAACTTCAGCGTTCCATTTATGGACTGAAGCAAGCATCTCGGAGTTGGAACCTTCGTTTTGATCAAGTGATCAAGAGCTTTGGATTTGTTCCAAATTGCTACGAAGCTTGCATCTACAAGAAAGTGAGTGGGAGCTCGGTGACGTTTCTGGTACTATATGTGGATGACATATTGATTATCGGAAATGACATCAACATGCTTAACGATGTGAAGAGTTATTTGAACAAGTGTTTTTCAATGAAAGACCTAGGTGAAGCTGCTTATATATTGGGCATCAAGATCTATAGAGATAGACAAAGACGCCTGATAGCTTTAAGCCAGAGTACATACCTAGACAAAGTTCTGAAAAGGTTCAGAATGGATAAGGCAAAGAAAGGTTTAGTGCCTATGTTGTCAGGTAAGATATTGAGCAAGGCTCAGTGTCCAGCTACGGTAAATGATAGGGAAGCTATGAGCAAAGTGCCTTATGCCTCGGCCATAGGTTCCATCATGTATGCCATGCTGTGTACTAGACCGGATGTGTCCAATGCTCTTAGTTTGACGAGCAGATATCAAAGTGATCCAGGAGTAGAACACTGGACAGCCGTGAAGAACATCCTAAAGTACCTAAATAGAACTAAAGAAATGTTCTTAGTCTATGGGGGTGATGAACAGCTTGTCGTAAAAGGTTACGTCGATGCTAGTTTCGACACCGACAAGGATGATTCTAAATCTCAGACAGGATACGTTTATATTTTGAATGGAGGAGCTGTGAGCTGGAGAAGCTGCAAGCAAAGCGTGATCGCGGGATCTACAGTAGAAGCGGAATACATGGCTGCTGCAGAAGCGTCAAGTGAAGGAGTTTGGATCAGGAACTTCATCACTGAGCTTGGCGTGGTTCCAAGTGCATTGGACCCACTGGAGATATTGTGTGACAACACTGGCGCCATAGCACTCGCTAAGGAACCAAGATATCATCCAAAGACCAAGCATATCAACCGCAAGTTTCATATAATCCGAGATTATATAGCAGATGGAGATCTGAAGATTAGCAAAGTACATACAGATCTGAATGTCGCAGATCCATTGACTAAACCTCTTCCACGTGTAAAACATGATCAGCACCTCAGTGCCATGGGTGTGAGATTGTTGCCAAATGTAAACTAGATTATTGACTCTAGTGCAAGTGGGAGACTGTTGGAATTATGCCCTAGAGGCAATAATAAAGATGTTATTATTATAATTCTTGTTCATGATAATGTTTATATTCCATGCTAAATTGTATTAAGCGGAAACTTTAATACTTATGTGGTTTGTGAACAACGTCGTGTCCCTAGTATGCCTCTATGGACTAGCTCATTGATTAATGATGGTTAAGGTTTCCTAACCATGGACATGAGTTGTCAATTAATAATGAGATCATATCATTGGGATAATGATATGGTGGACAAACCCAAACTAAGCGAAGCAATTAGATCGTGTCATCGTGTTCGTCTTTACGAAGCTTTTCTTATGTCAAATATTGTATTCCTTAGACCATGAGATAATACAACTCCCTGGTATCGGAAGAAAGCTTTGAGGTCATCAAACGTCATCCTATGAGAGGGTGATCATAAAGGTGTCTCTCAGGTGATCGGAAAGTATCTGTTGGGTTGTATGTATCGAGATGGAATTTGTCCCTCCCAAGTCGGAGAGATATACTTCGGGCCCACTCGATAATCGACATCAACACCGCTTGCAAGCATGTGGTTAAGGAGTTAATCACAAAGTGATATCGGATTACGGAATGAGTAAAGTACTTGCTGTGAACGAGATTGAACTAGGTATGACGGTACCGACGATCGAATCTCGGGCAAGTAAAATATCGTGAGACGAAGGGTATATATATATGGTATTGATTGAATCCTGGCATCGTGGTTCATCCGATATGATCATCGATGAATGTGTGGGAGTCAATATCGGTTTCTAGACCCCGCTGTTGATTATTGATAGAAGATCATGTCTGCATATTCTCGAACCCGCAGGGTCAATCACTTAACGTGTCTCGACGCTAGGATATAATTGGTTTATGAGTTTTTGTTCGGAGTCTCAGATGGGATCCGGGACATCACGAGAGGTTCCGGAGTGGTCCGGAGAATAAGATTCATATAAGGCAGTGCAGTTTTTGGAGTTCGGAATTGTTCCGGGTTAATCGGTATTGTATCAGAAGCTTCTAGAACCTTCTGGAAGGGGGCCAACGTGGCCACACCTTCCGGGAGGGGGCATGGGCCTATGAGGGAGTGCCCTGGCCGCATTGGGACAGGGGCACAAGGCCCCATAGGGCCCAGCCGGCCAAAGAGGGTTTAAACTCGAGATAGAGCTTCTAGAAGGGGGGTTTCCTTGCCCCCCACTCCTTATCCTTTGGGGCCGCCGGTTTGGGCTTGGGGGAGGGGCTAGGGCTGCGCCCCCCCTCTATATAAAGAGGGGTGGGGGCGCACCAACCCCCCACACCTTCCCCTCCAACCCTAGCTGCCCTGCTGCCCTCCTCTCTCCCTCCCGACTGTTTGTAGGCGAAGCCCTGCTGCAGAAATTCTCCACCATATACACCACGCCGTCGTGTTGTAGATCCAATCCGTCTCTCCACCATACTTGCTGGTCCGAGGAAGGAGGAGACGTCGAGGTGCTGCACGTGTGCATCTCATGGAGGCACCGCCACTTGTGGTGCTAGATCGGATCGAATCGCGAGGAGGATAAGCGACTACGACTACATCACCCACGTTCCGAAGAACGTTCCGCTGTGCGAATCTTCAAGGGTATGAAGATCTAATCCAATCCCTCTCGTTGTTTGCATCTCCTAGATTAGATCTTGGCTTTTCCTCTGTTCGCATCCGTAGAAAATTTTGATTTTCTATGCCACGAAACCCTTCAGTAACGACCTTATTATTACCATGAAGACAGGTACACAAAAAAGTCAACTCAAGCAAGAGAGCACTAGTATCCTCATTAATGTCATCATCACTATCATCATTATCATAATTATCATTACTATTATCTTTAGAAAACATATTGGGATCCAAAGTACGAGATACCTTTGATCCTCTTGCCATAAGGTACATGTGAGCATGGGAGGATGAAGATGAGGATATTCTTGAATCTTCACTCATGATCATGTATTGCTCCATAGAATGTTATATTTCCTCTACATTGTTAGATAAACAACTAGAGGAAATAGAAGCATTTTGTTCATGAGAACAAGGAAAATCAAGCATATCATCTACACTAGTACTCAAATAATTTCTAGAAGATATGCAAGGACTAGCAACACAAGGGGATATAGCATCATTGTTGCAGGAAGTGCTTAAGTCCAAACTCTCTACACCAATATCATTTATAGAACAAGAATCATTGGTGTAAAGAGAAACACTACCATCATCACATATAATTTTTCCACTCACCATGCCATTACCTTGTGACTTGTCATACGTAAGTGAAGTGGAAAGAATTAAAATCTCATCGCGGCCGGAGGTGGAAGCAACTTGGAGCTCTTCATAATGTGAGGGAGAAGAGATCTCCTTGGAGATACCACCGACCCTATGAGAAATGGACCCACCAAATATTTCTTTAAGCTTGGTCCACATCTTATGAGATGACTTGCGCTTTACAATCGTCAAGAAGAATTAACTGTGGGGCTCAAGGAGAAAATAATATCATTAGATACTTGAGCTTCGAGATGTAAATTTTTCTCATCCTATAAATATAGATTTTGAGGATCCATAGGAGGAGAAAAACCTACATCTAGAAATCTCTCAATATTTGTACACAAGGTCCGAAGATTACAAAGCAAGCAATTTTTCCACAAAGCATAATTTGTGCCATCAAAGATAATTGTGTCATTATGCACTATACTACTAGCCGACATCTTTACACTCAACGGTGAAGCCTAAACAAGGAGAGAACTTGATCTGATACAAATTGAAAGGATAGATATGTCTCCTAGAGGGGGGTGAATAGGCAATTTCAAAACTATTACGATTTTGGCTTGATAGAATGCAGAATTAAACTAACGTTTATTTTACAAGCACAAAACCTAAATACACTAGGCTCAACTAAGTGCAACAACAACAAGTTAAGATAGTCAAGATAGCGCAAGATAAATATACCACAAGTGATAGACAAGATATAAGTACTTCAAGATCGATGGCTATCACAAGGAAAGTAAGCTCGAGTATAGAGATAACCGAGACATACGGAGATGAAGATGTATTCCCATGTTCCCTTACAAGTAAGGTATGTCACGCTAGAGAGGTGTGGGATTCCACGAAGGATTTCCCAATGCCACGAAGGCTCGCCTTCTTCTCCGAGTATATCCCACGAAGGAATAGGCCCTTTCCTTATGGCTAGCTTTTCCTCCACTCCGGAGATGGCAAGCTCCACAACCACTTCACAAGCTCCACGAAGGAGAAGCCCGGGTCTCTTCACAATCTTCCACGAAGAGGGTACCGTGGCACCAACCACCAAGCCAACTAGGAGGTCACCCTCCGAGAGTAACAAGCTCACGGTCTCTCACTCGAACAAATCGTAATGGAGAGCTTAACACTTATGCAAGAATGCAAAGAAAGAACACCAAGGGTGCTCAAATCCTTCACTCTCAAATCCCACCAAATCAACAAGTGCTAGGGAGGAATTAGAGAGGAAGAACAATGGTTGAAATCAACAAATGACTCCAAGATCTAGATCCAATGGGTTCCCTTCACTTAGAGAAGGAATTGATTGGTGGGGATTATAGATCTAGATCTCCTCTTCCAAAGCCCTCAGAAAGATGCAAGAAACCTAGGAGGGAATATGGAGGAAGCAAGATCAAGAGGTTCAACAATGGAGGTCAATTTCATGGTCGAGAACTCTAAAAAATATTGGGGGGAAGAACCCCCTTTTATACGGGAAAGCCAATATGACCATTGGAAGAAATCTGTGCGAACTAGGTTGAAAGTTCGGTTGGACCGGCCCTCACACCGGACAGCCCGGTCTCCATACCAGAAAACCGGATTTCAACCGGGATTAGGTATTGTCCATAGTCTCAGATAGACTCGGTATAGAAAAACCAAAAATCCCGGTTTAAGATCCGGTTTTCTGGTGCTGGCACCGGACCACCTGGTCTGGGAGCCGGTTAAACTGGATCCACAACCGGGATGAAACATACTTCACGAGAAATGCAATAACTTTTGCATCCGAACTCCGATTTCGATGATCTTGGGCTTGTTTTGACAAGGACAACAAGCTATACAAGATGGTGCGGAGAAACATCATATCCCAACAAATTAGGATAGAACCAAATGAATAAAGGTAAGAAGTCTCCCTAAAGAAGAACCGATAAAACCTTCAAATTCGAAAACTCCATAGAAGATGCATATGAATTCCGTTTTCGATGAACTCGGGATTGTTGAAGAGCTAGCAACAAGCTCAAGAACCTCGCATGGAGAAGCACCAAGAAGCAATAAAATAGGAAGATGCAAAGTATGCAAAGTATTGAGCTCCCTATGACGATGTCATCAAGTTACCCAACCGAAAGCCTCTCTTGATAGTACTGCTATCTATCCTATAACCCGGTCTCCTGATGAGTGTATATTTGCATCATGTTTTATATTATTATTATTGCATTGTAGTGGTAAGGTCTTGATATTTTACGGCGTTCGCGCGCACCTTTTATGTTTATTTTCACCAAGATCATATCAGATGATGGATACGATGGACACAATTCTTGGACCAGTTATATTAGAGTGAAAAGGAGACAAAAACAATGTAAATTTCTTATTTGGGAAATATTAATAACACCAGAAGAAAACCTGAAGAAATTAGAGGATACAGTGGGTTTAACGACCAACTATACGGTGGGAATAAATTTTCCGGCCATATAGTTCCCGCAATATAGTTGGCGCCGACACTGCCTCCTCAAATAGTTTCACCCCGTGCAACTGTATCAGAGAGATGACATAAAACACCCATAAATCGCTGAAACCTCACCTCCAGAATGGGAACTCGTCCACCGGGGATCCATCTTCGCCCTACGTAGATCCAGGAGGCTAAGGCATCGATCTTCATCATCAATCACTGCATCACCACCATCTCCATCCATCCCATCTACATCTTGTCTAGATCTTGTTGTAATTTCTATACTCGTTGTGGGTTTATACAAGTAATATTCATCTATGATAGATTCCATTGTCTTTGTCATGATGTTGATTGCCTCCATGTCCGTGTAGATCATTAGTTCTTGGGGAGATGGAGAAACCCTAGTATGAGATTGTAATAAGATAAAGTTTATTATGATATTTATTGTTGTGACATGTGTTAGATTGTTTTCATCTTGATGTTGGAATAAGTTGACCTCTCAATATTTTTCTCTTGTGGGGACTTGATGGAGGTAACTACTTGTTGGTAGATGGAGGTGTGTTAGCACTTACAGTGACTATAAAGATGTTGGCACTCCTTACATATCAACTTGGGAATCGAGGAAACTCATAAAATACTATCCATGCCATGGGATACGTCCTATGGGATCAAGTCCCTTAATAAGGCAGTAATTCAATTGATGTTGTTTGTTGTCTGTTATGGTTATGAGGACGATGTGAGCAATGGTTGCTGCCTATTTTTCCAAATACGGAGTTCCTCCCACACATATATAGTTGAGAATGTTCATGATAATAATCTTTACCTCAGCCCTTTATAAATGCTAGAGGTGTATCCGGTACTCCCTTAGAACGTTTTCCCCACTGAAGTTTCAAATCTCTTTTATATACGCGATACTTACTTTCTGTATTCAGTTTTGTTTACTTTACTCATTATTCTCTTATACCAAAAACCCAAAAACACCTTTTTACACAACACTCGCATTTTCTCTTGTCACTTAGAACTTTATTTAGCATTCTATTTTAGTATTTATTTCAAGAGTTATTGGACTTCGGACACCTTCTTCCCGTGGGATCTATATCTTTATTTTGAAACTAGCTACAAATGATTTGTGCACTTGGAGTCATCAAGCTATTTTCTGGCGCCGTTGCTTGGGAGCTAAGCGTTGTAGGTCTTTCAGTTTTTTCTTATTTACTTTAGTTTTGTTAAGTTTTGTTTTGAATTACAGGTTTCCACCAAAATGATGGAGTTTGAGCATATGAATAGTGCTAACCCACTCAGCCACTTTGGAAAGCCCTATGATATTAATAAAAGAGACAACTCCAATGAGAAGACAAGGGAGTTTGAAACAAATCCTCTACTACTTGGTATTATACACAAGAAGCAATTTACTGGAGATGAAGAAGATCCTGATCCATATGAGCATATTGCATGCTTCAAAGATATATATGTGGCACTTTCCAATTACCGGTGTATACTGCTAATGAGGTAAGGCTGAAACCTTTTAGTCAAACTTTGACAAGTACAACTCTCTTATGGTATAGATCTTTACCCTAGAAGCCACTACTACCTGGGATAATTTAGCTTGTGAATTTCTATCCAAATATTATCCATTATCAAAATCTTTTGGAATCGGGCATCTTACAATGACTTGGAGGAATCGTCCTAATGAAGTGATAGTAAGAGCTTATATAAGATTTAAAGATTTACTAAATCAATGTCCTCATCATGATTTGGCTGAATGATATTTATTGCATATCTTTTATGGCAGTTTAATTGAACCTAATAAAATTGAACTCGACTCTTGTGCGAGAGGAGCTGTTATGGATTTATCCATAACTAAAGCATGGGCTTTACTTAATAGAATTCGTGATCATAGAATTTTAGAATTTTGGTCTAGGAAGTGAAGGAGGCATAGAAATAGATTATGATTGTATTCATGACTATAATAAGAAGGTCCATGTTAAGGAATTATCTAAAGAACTTTATTTAGATTAAGATCTTGTGCTACAAGTTGTTAAAGCTTTTACAGAACACATCAAAGCTCCAAAAGAGGGTTCGGCCAAGTATGATCCACCACCCGAACTCAAGAAGAAAAGAGAAGTTAAAGTAACATTGGCCTCCCTAGAACCAATGTATGAGATAACTTTCCCTAACACTGCACATAAGCATATTTTGGAATATGAACAGGTTTAAGCAGTACAAGAGAAGAAAGAAGAATAAAGTTTGCCAAAAGTTGAAGAACATCTAGATGACATCAAAGATGAAGAGGTAACCAAGAAAGAAATTATGTCTATGTATGCACATTGTAACATAGTTGAAATTGATGAAGAGACTTCCATATTGGTTGAAGAAAAACTAAGGTAAAAGATGTAGGTAAGCCTATTCTTCCCTTCATATTTAAAGAAATCTCGCGTTATGGTCTATGTGATCTTGGCACCGCAGTTAATGTTATATCTTATGATTTTTATTTAGAAATAAAAGAACATATAGCACCGGATACAATAGAAAATACTAATATGACAATCATGTTAGACAATAAAAATCTTAGAATTCTAGTGGGAGTAGTTGAAGATGCAACTATCACAATCGGCAATAAAAAATTTCTTTTCGATTTTGTAGGTGTTGATATGCTAGCTGACACTCTTTGCCCAAGTATATTTGGAAGAAACTTTTTAAGCGGTGTAGGTGCCACAGTCGACTTCAAAAAGGAGATTGTATCTCTTAAGCTTGGGAAAGCGGAAAAAGAATTCCACTTTTCCAAATTTAAAGACAAAACTCTACTTATACAAGAAGAAGAGAAAGAAAAAACTATCGAGGAAATGGCAGCTCTCTTCTTACGTAATCAAGAAGAAGAAATAAACGAAGACTCAAATCGTGAAGAAATAATTATGGAGGACGGGTCTCTAGATGAATTAGAAAGTGAATTTGATTCACTTCCCATTTTAGGACCCCCAACTAATGAGGCTTTTGAAGAGCCAGAAAAGAGAGGGGATGAAGAATTACCACCCCCAGAATTAAAAACTTTACCAGATAATCTTAAATATAGATTTTTGGATAATACTAATAAATTCCCTGTTATTATTAGTGATAAACTTTCAGGGGATGAAGAAGAACTCATGAAGGTACTAAAGGAGCATCGCAAGGCATTTGGGTACTCAATGGATGATTTGAAGGACATTAGTCCCATGATAACCGTCCATAGAATATTCATGGAGGAAGGTGCTAAACCAGTTGCAGAATTTAATAGAAGGCTAAAGCCTGAAATGAAGGAAGTGGTAAGAAAAGAAATAGTACGCCTACTAGATGCAGGTATAATCTATCCTGTAAAAGAAAGTGAATGAGTAAGTCTTATTCATTGTGTTCCTAAGAAAGGCGGCTTTACTGTTGTTCCTAATGAAAACAATGAATTGATACCTACTAGAACTATTGTTGGACATAGGATGTGCATAGATTTCAGGAAATTGAATAAGGAAACTAGGAAAGATCACTATCGTTTACCGTTCATAGATCAAACTTTAGAGAGGTTAGCAACCACACTCATTTTTGCTACTTGGACGGATACTCTAGTTTTTCCCAAATAGCCGTTCATCCTGATGACCAACTTAAAACAACTTTCATTAGTCCTTATGGTTTACATGCTTACCGAGGCATGCCTTTTGGTTTATGTAATGCTCCAGCTACTTTTCAAAGATGCATGACTGCTATTTTCGTGGATTTTATAGAACTGATAATGGAAGTTTTTATGGATGATTTTTTGTCTATGGAACTTCGTTTACTAGTTGCTTGGATAATCTTAAAAGAATTTTGCAGCATTGCAAAGAAACCAATCTTGTTCTAAACTGGGAGAAGTGCCATTTTATGGTGAAAGAAGGCATAGTCCTTGGACATAAGGTATCAGGTAAGGGTATTGAAGTAGATAGGGCTAAAGTTGAAGCAATAGAGAGAATGCCACAACCAAAGGGACATAAAAGGTATAAGAAGTTTTCTTGGTCATGTGAGTTTTTATGGAAGGTTCATTAGGAATTTCTCTGGAATTTCCAAACCTTTAACTAATTTTTTGCAAAAGGGAGTAAGACTTAATTTTGATGATAAATGCCTTATTCCCTTTGATAAACTTAAATATGCTTTATCTCATGCCCCTGTCATTAAACCACCTATTTGGGGTATGACTTTTGATCTAATATGTGAAGCTAGTGATGATGTTGTAGGAGTAACTCTGGGAAAACACATAGGTCATAGATTTAATATTATACATCATGCTAGTATAACTCTCAATAGTGCTCAAAAGAATTATCCTAAGGAAGAAAGAGAACTCTTTGCTATATTTTTCTCTTACGATAAATTTCATTCTTATATAGTTAGTGCAAAAGTAAGAGTTCATACAGATCGTGATGGTTTAAAAGAACTCCTCGAGAGGAAAATTCATAAGCCAAGACTGATTCGTTGGATCCTTTTACTTTAAGAATTTGAGTTGCAGATTATGCAGAGACAAGAAGCAAAAATAGTGGATGCAACATCTATATTTGCCCAGCAAGACACCAATCTTATTGAGAGGAGCTTTAGTCCTAGTGATTTTCGTTTTCGAGAATTATTATATGAACTAAGGTCAATTCCTCCCAAACATAAGAAGTCATTGTTGTTGGAGGAGGAGCTTGTCACTCCCGACTAAATAAACGGTAAGCGGGAGGTAAGTTCTCTTCCTCTAATAAGTGCTTTGTCTTCACAATTTTACTCCTAATTTTTTTACCTTTGAAATCCTCTTTTTTTTAAAGTTTTTGAGGGATTTTTGTAACTATACGGGCGCAACTATACGGCCGGAGAAATATCTCCCGCCGTATAGTTGGTCGTTAAAGGTACTGTACCCCCTTGCGAAATATTTTTCGATGTCCAGTATCTATACAGGCGCAATTATACGGCCAGAGAAAAATCTCCCGCCATATAGTTGGTCTTTAATTCTTATTTTTATATTAAAAAACATTTTGTAGGTTCCTAGTCGGTAATCTAACCGACCTGGACTCGAGATATTTGGAAATATTTGCCCGGAACCAACTATACGACCGGAGCTATACGGGTCGCGGCCGTATAGTTGGTCGTTACGCGGCAGGACTCCTCCGAAATCGTGATTTCTTTTCCTATTCTGTTAGGATTCTTTTCTTGGGCATGAATTTGGTGTTTCTCGCGAGTTTTACCGACCTCTGACCCCTCTTATATACTGCCATTGTGCCTCTCTCTAATCACAATCACCAGGAACAAATCTAGCCATGCTTTATCCCGTCCCAGGCCGTGGAAAACCCCTGGGGCTCATTGCTCCTAGGGACCTTTCTAGCAGCCATTCTATGGAGGACGGCGATGAGGAGGTGGAGAGGTTTATCCTGGGATACAAAGAGTACGTAGAGCCAATCTTCTACAAAAGCGATCCCGACGAAGGCTGGAGCGATGTTTACATCAACCGCGACGTCTATGATCCCCCGGAGATTGACTGGGCGACGATGAAGAGAACTCAATAAGAGGGAGAAGGCCACAAGCCGCATGAAAAAGGGTGTGTAGAGACGGTCAAGTTTATCACCACGGACCCTAGGCTGCACAAGCGTAGGGAAATACCTAACATTGGTGCAGGTGCTAGCAAGGAACCGGCGTTGCCCCGCTCGAGGCCTACCACCGGCGCTCGTGTGAGGGTGAAGCCTCAAGAATAAATTGTCCCTAGGACAAAGGATCGCGTGCAGGCACTGGAGATATATCAGAAGCAGGAGCTACTCCATCGCATTGAAGTCCGTCACCGTCTCAAGGAGATAGAGAAGAAGGATGATCTTCTCCCTTTGGTGACTAAACTTGTGGATAGGATGGACATTTTGCAATCTGATTTGCGCAGGTGCTACAGCCGCATCACTACTCTGGAGGATACTATCAAGAAGCTACGCATAGCGGTGCTACATGACAAGGTGCCACATTGATCTACAATAAATTACGGTATCAAATAATCGTGAGGGATTATTTGATCCCGCTTGGCTTGATTTCAAGCTTGGGGAGATCTTGAAGACCCTGTAACCTATCTTATAAGTTTTTATAACTATTCTAGTTTTGCATTATTTCGAGCTCATAAATAAAGTTTGCATCATTATAATTCCCTTCAGGAATAGTCGATCCCTTTTATGAAATTCTGAGTTTATTATAATATATGGAGCATTATTGAGTTTGAGTTTGTCTTAGTGGATATATGAATGGATTGAGTATAATTTTACTTGCACTTGATGATAGCAATAGGAGTCTTCCAGACCATTGGTATTAACGGAACATACAAAGATAATTTAATCAATATGTTGTAGGTCAATGGTTTGATTTACAAAAATGGAGAAATTATCTAATTAGTTAAGTTGAAAAAAGAAAAACCGTGAACAAAGGAGAAATTAAAAGTGCTATCAAATAGAGTGAGAACAAGTTGAGGTAGGATATTCGAGTCATAAAGATGCTTCATATATATTTGGAATTTGGCAATTGAGATCATTGAACTTTGAACTCCTACATGAAGTGAAATTTATGGCTAGCTCCTTTGCACAATACTTAAACAAAAGTGTGAGCATGAATATATATAAACAAAGAAGAAAATAAAGAGAAAGAAAAAGAGCGAATGTGCAAAGAGCAAATATACATATACCACTATATTGTAGTAAGACAAAGAGACGTTTGAGATTTTGAATCCCAAGTGAATATGTTAATCCTAAAACACCTGGGACTACCTCACTAAATCATTTGATTGAACTAAATACTTTTACATCATGTTGAGAGTAATCTTTTGTGAACTGTTAATTGCTAAGGTGTGAAAGCCTACTAATATTATTCGGATGGTTTGAGTAAGGTACTATTCATGAACTTATTTCTATGTATACTATATGATAAACACATGCTGCAACCGCCTCATTTATTTTATCGACTCAGCTTCATGAATATGAGCATCAAATCCAGTAAGCTAAACTTGCTCGAGACGATCAAGAGTCTAAGCTTGAGGAAGTTGATGAGTGCATATTTGCATCATGATTTATATTATTATTATTGCATTATAGTGGTATGATCTTGGTATTTTACGGCGTTCGCACGCACCTTTTATGTTTATTTTCACCAGGATTAGATTAGATGATGGATATGATGGACACAATTCTTGAACCAGTTATATTGGAGTGAAAAGGAGCCAAAAACAACGTAAATTTCTTATTTGGGAAATATTAATAACACCAGAAGAAAACTCGAAGCAATTGGAGGATACAGTGGGTTTAACGACCAACTATACGGCGGGAATAAATTTTCCGGCCGTACAGTTCCCGCCGTATAGTTGGCGCCGACACCGCCTCCTCAAATAGTTTAACCCCGTGCAATTGGATCGGAGATACGACATACAAAACACCCAAAAATCGCCAAAACCTCACCTCCGGAAGGCATCTGGAGGGGGACTCATCCACCATGGATCCATCTTCGCCCTGCGCAGATCCAGGAGGGTAAGGCATCGATCTTCATCATCATCCGCTACATCACCACCATCTCCATCCATCCCATCTACATCTTGTCTAGATCTTGTTGACTCGTTGTGGATTTATACAAGTACTATTCATCTATGATAGATTCCATTGTCTTTGCCTTGATGTTGATTGCCTCCATGTCTGAGTAGATCATTAGTTCTTAGAGAGATGGAGAAACCATAGTATGAGACTGGAATAAGATAAAGTTTATTATGATATTCATCATTGTGATCATGTGTTAGATTTTTTTCATCTTGATGTTGGAAGAAGACGACCTCTCAATATTTGCCTCTTGTGGGGACTTGATGGAGAGAACTACTTGTTGGTAGACGGAGGTATGTTAGCACATACAGTGACTAAAGCTATTGGCACTCCTTACGTATCAACTTGAGAATCGAGGAAACTTACAAAACACTATCCATGTTATGGGATACGTCCTATGGGATCAAGTCCCTTAATAACGCGGTAATTCAATTGATGATGATTGTTGTCTGTTGTGGTTATGAGGATAATGTGAGCAGTTGCTGCCTATTTGTCCAAATACGGAGTTCCTCCCACACATATATAGTTGAGAATGTTCATGATAATAATCTTTACCTTAGCCCTTTATAAATGCTAGAGGTGTATCCGCTACTCCCTGAGAACGCTTTTTCCCACTGAAGTTTCAAATCTCTTATACATACACGATACTTACTTTTTGTATTCAGTTTTGTTTACTTTACTCATTGTTCTCTTATACCAAAAACCCCAAAACACCTTTTTACACAACACTTGCATTTTATCTTGTTACTTAGAACTTTATTTTACATTTTTATTTTAGTATTTATTCCAAGAGTTATTAGAATTCGGACTCCTACTCCCTATGGGATCGATATCTTTATTTTGAAACTAGCTACAAACGATCTGTACACTTGCAGTCATCATCTCCCAACAATCACCTTGAGACCGGTAAAAGGAAAACCTAGCAAGGTCATACCTTTGCCTTGCGCCTTCCGCTTGATCTTGATGACAATGCTTCAAGCTCCACCCAAGTCGGAATGCATCACTTGATCATTGTTGCTTCGTGAAGACTCCTAATTTGCTCCCCCATACACCACTACGGGATAGCTTCATTAGTACATGTCTTCACATGTCCATTATTACCAATATGGACATAAAGCTTCAAGCAAATGATCTTCTCGAGATGCTTATCTTGAACTTGCCCTTCTCAACCTTGATGACGATCACCACTTGATGTCATCCTCTCATGGGCTATATAGTATCTTCACTTTTGAAGCATGCCCATGGAAAGATACCTATCCCATATAGAAAACGCGAAGGCGCATATATAATGTGTTAGTTTATGATGCATAATTGACTAGGCTTACCATACCACAAGATCCATGTGGTACATTCTTTTATGCTTCATGTGTTGACCAACTTGAAATCACTCTTCACTCTTTGTATTGGTCAACCAAGTATCTCCTCGTGCTCCATCTTAATATCTTGAGGCACCTAAAGAACTCTTAATTTGATTACCTGCTCTAAATCTTAGTCAACCATAACTCAACTAATGAGGCTATCATGACACCGACTTAGAGCCATATCTTGAATTCTTCTATTGATATCACACTCTCAAGATCTTGATCATATCATATTCTTCTTCAACTCGATGATCTTGATGTCAATGCTCCAGGTATATCTTTATCTTCATGGCATCCATACTTGAATCCAACACATGAACTACAAGCATGACCTATGGAATATTCATTCATATAAAACTCAATGAAATCACTAGTCCATAGGGATTGTCATTAATCACCAAAAACACACATAGGGGCAATTACCCTTTCAAGAGTGAGGCTAGAATTTTTCAAAAATAGAAAAAGTCTGGATCCTATTTCTTAGTAATAACTATCCTTATATTATATAACTATTAATAAATAGAAAATTTATATTAGATGTATGTAGAAGTATCTAAATATATATCACACCTAATAGAGCTTCAAAATTGTACTTAACTACACCATAATCGGTAGATCTTTATACTATAACTAGATATATGGAAATCAATATATCATCATATGGATCTCACACAAAAAATATATTTTTAATGTTAATCATTAGGTGGACTATAAATCATAAGCACATGTTATGCATGCTTTAGAAATATTCTTCACCCCATACACACCAATGTTATAGATATAGTTTTTGGGAGCGTATAAAATGCAGATAGAAATTTACTCTTACAATCATATGCTTTGTCAATGATGAGTACCATGGACAACCTATGAATTTCTAAAGGGCGATAAAATGAAGGTAAATAGCGCCGACTTACCAGAAACAAAAACTTGAGACTATGCTAATCATTCGTTTGTGAAATTTTATTAAAAATATGGATCCGATTGTATATGTATGCGGGAATATCAATATGATTACCATTTGTGTGAAATGTTTCAATTTTTACTTAGAAACACGATGATATACTAATATACAAAATTGAGATCAAAGTTAAACCTTTTTACGAGTGTAAGCATCATGTATTTTGCAACAAAAGAGATGAATAGTAATAAAATACATTTGGATAATATAAATTGAAATACTTAACATCTTTATAACTACATAAAGTGATTCCCTAGCGAAATTTTCAGAAATACAAAAAACCAGATCCTATTTCTTAGTAAATAACTATTCTTATATTATATAAATTTTAATAAATAGACAATATATATTAGATGTATGTAGAAGTAACTAAATATATATAACACCTAACAGAGCTTCAAAATTGTACTTAACTGAACCATAATCGGTAGATCTTTAGACTATAGCTAGATACACGGAAATCAATATATCATTAGATGGATATCACACAAAAAATTATTTTTAATGTTAATCATTAGTTGGACTATAAATTATAAGCTCATGTTATGCATGATTTAGAAATGTTCTTCACCACATACACACCAATGTTATAGATATAGGTTTTAGAAACCTATAAAAGGCAATGGAAATTTACTCTTACAATCTTATGCTTTGCCAACGATGAGTACTATGGTCAACCTATAAATTTCTAAAGGGCGATAAAATGAAGGTAAATAGCGCTGACTTACTAGAAACAAAAACTTGAGACTGTGCTGACCATTGGTTTGTGAAATTTTATTAAAAATATGGATTTGATTGTATATGTATGCGGGAATATCAACACGATTACCTTTTGTGTGCAATGTTTCACTTTTTTCCTTGGAAACATGATGATATACTAATATACATAATATAGATCAAAGTTATACCTTTTTACGAGTGTAAGCATCATGTATTTTTCAACCAAAGATATGAATAGTAAGAAAATACATTTGCATAATATAAATTTAAATACTTAACATCTTTATAACTACATAAAGCCATCATCCTAGTTAAACAAAACTGAAAATGATACTGTAGATATCATCTTCATCACTTGTTGTACCCTGCTTGCATGAAACCCAAGTGGTAAGCCTAGACTGATCGGGAGTGCAGCCTATCGGGCCGCACAGGGTCCATAATTTTGGGAGCCCAAAATTCTCGCTTAGGCCTGTATAAGGGTCTGGCAGTGAAAGAAAAATGGGTAGGCCAACCGGTTGGGCCTGTCCGCCTGTGCGAAGTGCAAAGTGCTGAGCGTGGCTGCAACTAGGCCTTGCGGTGGAGTTGGACTCCAATCGGACCCGTTTCCGTCAGGATCGTAGTTGCCATCTGTCTTTTCCTTCTCGTACCGCCCTCATCTGCGAATAGTTTAGCCAAAACTGAATCCACCAATCAAAATCCAACTAGCTCACTGCGTCTTTTCTTCTCCGCCTAGGTGTACTTTCTAATCTATTTCAGTCATTGCGTCCTCGGTTAATACCTGATGCTGCATTCGTTTAGTCTTGTTTTATTTGTCCTTTTTACTTGTGTTTTAAGATTTTTTTTTTTTTGAACTGGGAAGGGACCGGAAGGTTCCAGATTCTGCATTAAGTCATGGGTACAATTTGCGGATAAGGCCCTAAAGAAGAAGAAAATTACACATGGCCTTTGAAGACTTGCACTAAGCACCCTACAAACGATTGCCTGAAAGCAATCAAGCCCTTGACCGCCGACGAAGCGCCGCCGCACCTGGCCACCTCTGCCTGCACCGGGGACAAGACCACTTGGGCTTGCAGAGGCGAAGAACGCCAGGACGACGACGGAGGAGATCCTCTCTGTGGAGGAAGATACAGCCAGTCCTATGGCCATGGATAGCGGCTGCCTACTGGTGCCGCTTGGAGAGCTCGAGATCTGCAGAATCGAGGCCCGCCGCCGCAGGCCTCCCCATCCTCGTCCCAGAACAGAAGCTTCAGCCAGCTCCTGTCGTCCCCCCTCGCCGCCACGGCCGGCCAGGGACAAGAGGAGAAGAGAGGCTCCGTCCAGGATGAGGACCAGACGCTTATTAAAGAAGCTCGCAGAGATCACCACCTCCTCCATCTTCCACCTCGGAAGCAGATTGATGAGATCCCATGGCACCTGCCTAGCATCGCGTCCAAACGCCACAGCGGTAAAGCTCCCCAGCCAGGCCTTATTGTCGGAGATCTCCGACGTCCTCGCCACCGTCCACAACGCCTCCTGCCACCAGAGGAGTGCGACAGCGGGAAGAAACATCGGCACGCAACCAAGCCGGCCGGCAGGGCCTGGTGCTCTACTCCCACACTCACCCACGACGGGGAAAACAACCTACCACTACTACCTAAACCTAATCCTGCGCATCTCCTTCGCCCTCGCCGGCCGGCAACGCCGCCGCGAGCAGCTCGGGATATGCCCGGCGCCGCTTTAACGACTCTCAACGGAGGGAGGGGTGGGAGAGGAGGGAGGGGGTCTCTTATCTGACCTTCGGTTTTCTGACTCAACTAGAGACACGTATACGTCGTTCCTCTGCTGCTTGTTTCAAGAATCAAGATGGGAGATTCGGAGTCATAATGGAAATTCATCCACGAGATGTCCAAAAGCATAAGACAAAAGAAAAGGAACAAGATTAAATATAACCTTTACCTGATTAAGTATAATTTATAATACTGCTTATCCAATTGCTATTAAAATTTTATGGCATATACTCTCTCCGTCTTAAAATAAGTGACTTGGATTGTCTAAATTCGAATGCACATTTTATAGTTTCACAAGGAGCCCCTAATATTGTTCGTCCGTGGATAAGACCACCCCCACGTCGTTCCCTCTCCATATCGTTCTTGCACGTAGCGACGACGTGTGTAATATGTCACCATCAACCACCGACGCAGCGTGCCGATGCTGTAGTCCAACCTGAGCCCTGCTGAACATGTCATCTAATCTGATGTGTTGCTCTTCTTCTCCACGCCGAATGAAGCAATAAAGAGAGCCTATTGTTGAGCGAATCAACCCTGTCGTTCCCGACTCTAGTCGTCATCCTAGCAGTTGCCTTCGGCCTTCACCGAGCGCACCAAAATCTTCTGGTGAGTTTCTCATTTAGATGGAACCCTTCACCTTCTGTTCTTTGAGTCGCCGTCCTGCCGAGCGCCGCCGCACTTCGTAGAATGGATGGTCACCGACGACTCCTCCCGGTGACCGTTGACCATGTGTCATTCCCGTTTGATGCGGGGGGCAACGACCCGCTTCAGATCCGCACGACGTCGTTCTCCTACGCTCGTTCCTCCGCCGTCATGGCGCACGACCGATGAGCCTTTCGTGCATGCCCTTCTTAACGGAGTTGGTTAACCACGCTTGAGAGGGAAAATAGAAATAAAAAGGAATATTAAAATTAAGGAAAAAGAATAAAAAAGTATGAATATAAAAAGGAAAAAGTCCACACACTGATAGGTGGGCCCCACAACGGCCGTCCGAGACTCTCTATTGCCACACGCCATATCATCAATTATTGTGGGTCTGATCTATCAAAAAGAGTGTCAGGCAGGCATATCATTGGAGATGACAAGACTTCTTTTAGCACTCCACAATAAAATTAAATTCTACAACACATCAATTCTTATTATCATCCTTATTATAACGATTAATATGAATCGACTAATTTAATAAGAAATTATGTTTATAAGCGAACACATAAATACAATGGAGAGAAAATAAGCTTCTCCTATTTTATAAGGGATTGTCTCTTAGCTAAAGGGACATCCTTTTATTTTATAATACTCACTCCTTCAACTAAGGAAAATCCGATGTGACAAGTCTAAAAGAAGACTGATTGTCACTCCCTTATACATGCCCTACCAAACTAGTACCATCGGTTAGAGTTTTTTCAACAATCAGAGCGTGAAATGGTATTCTTTATTAAAAAAGTTATTATACCTCCTATCCATAATATGAAGCTCCACTAATCAACTGACACTTGTTCTGAATCGGATGGATTAGCTTTTAAATCCCCAGGTGTAGTACAGTAATAGCTTCTTTTTGCATTTTTCTCGAAAAGAAACATACATATCCGGTCGGAGTTAGTCAACACCTCAACCGCCGGACCCGCCGCCAGCCAACACGTCACGCGACGGCGTAGTGATACCACCGACGACCCGGCCAGTCAAGCTCAAGGGAGCCGCACCCGCACACACATGAAAGACCAGGAAAAGGCGCGTCCCGCGAAACCGCGAGGCGGTTGAAAGTCCCACCCACGCCACCGCGTGCGCCACGAGCTCCTTCCTTCATTCTTCTGTCACGGCCGGTTCTCCTCCGCGTCCACGAGTATTCTGGACCCCTCCAGCGCACGGTCGGAACCGCAATGCCCAACGCTTCGTGGTATATAAAGCCAGCTTCCGTTCTCGCTCCCTTCCCCACCACCAACCTTAGCAAGCAAAGCAATCGATTGATTGAAACAGAATCAGCTAGCGAGAGTGCAAGAAAGCGTCGGCGACCGTAGGCGGCTGTTGTAGAAACCAATCCGTCTCCGAACGAATCAATATGGACAAGGTGCTGGCCTTCTCGATCCTCAGCGCCTCGCCGGCCGACATCGCCGCTGGCGGCAGCTGGGCCCGGCTGTCGTGGCGGAGCAAGAAGCAGGACGATCAGACGGCGGAGGCAGAGCAGCAGCAGGTGGGAAATGGGAAATCGCAGTCGCAGGCGCAGCTTCCGGTGAGGCGGCCGCGGTTCGCGCCGGAGTTTGACGGGATCAACTGCTTCGAGACCATCGTCTGGCGCTAGCTAGGGAATGGCGCGAGGATGCTCCCTGTCGTGATGATGAGTCTTTCTTGGTTCCTTGGCCGGAAAGGGAAGAGGCGTGTTCTTTCTTTCGTTCGTTCGTTGACCTGTGTTTCTAACTGCTACCAATGTAGTACATACTACTCCCTCCGTTTGGAAATATAAGATGTTTTAAGTTTATAAATGAGATATATTTAGACATCTTTTAGTATTTAGATTCATTTGAACCTATACATTAAAAGGTGTCTAGATACATCTCCTTTATAAAACTAAAACATCTTATATTTCTAAACGGAGAAAGTACTACAGGGTCATTACATGTATAGCTGTAACCAGATTGTCACATCCCAAATTTTAGATTTGGTCTTGCATATTATTCATATCATTGCATCATGTTTTTCCATTCAAAACCGTCGAGTGAAAAGGTTCGGCGAAACGCTAATTGCAAAACCCTACTTTATTTTGCTACGGGGCTCCTGCGGAAAGCTTTAGTAGGACTAGCGTTGACCATCCTTGTAGATTAGTGGTTTCGCTCAAACCTTGACGCTAGATTTGCAAAACCCTATTTTATTTTGCTACGGGGCTCCTGCGGAAAGCTTTAGTAGGACTAGCGTTGACCATCCTTGTAGATTAGTGGTTTCGCTCAAACCTTGACGCTAGATTGTTCCCCTCGACCGTACGAACCCGTAGGCGCAAGAATCGCTCGAATCGGAGCTCGTACGGAGAAGTTGCGGCCGTTTTAGTGAATCGCCGGAAAACGGTCCGAAATTCCGGACCGATTCCCGAGTCCGAAACCAACTCCGAACCGTTTCAGTTTAGGATTTCCGCGCGAAGGGCCACAAAAGGGCCCCACCCAGCCTCGGGATCCGCACCCCACCCCGCCGCCTTCTGCCCACCCGCGATCGCCGCCCCTGCCTCGATCGCGCCGCTGCCCGCCTGCTTCGGCCGTCGCCACCGCCGGCCGCCGGGCACCGCCGCCGCCCGCCAGCCTTCCGCCGCCTCGCCGCCGGCTCCGTCCCCGCCGCCAGGTACTGCACGCGCCGCCACCTCTCTCTCTCCTCTCCCTCTCTCTCGCTGCGCGCCGCCGCCATCGCCGCCGGCCACCGCGCCACCGCCGCCGCCCGCCTCGCCGCCGGCTCCGTCCCCGCCGCCAGGTACTGCGCGCGCCGCCACCTCTCTCTCTCTCTCCTCTCCCTCTCTCTCGCTGCGCGCCGCCGCCATCGCCGCCGGCCACCGCGCCACCGCCTCCCGCGCGAGCCGCCGCCTGCGCCTCGCTCGCCGCGCCACGCCGCCTCCGCGCCGTGCCCGCCGCCTTGCAGCCCGCGCGCCGCCGCCGCTTGCAGCCCGCGCGCCGCCGTCGCCTTGCGCCCCGCTGCCGCGCCAAGCCGCCGCCTCGGCCGCTGCGCGCTGCGCCACCTACTGCCCCGCGCCTCGCCTGCTGCGCGCGCTGCCCGATGCCGCTGCTGCTGCCTCGCTTCGCGTGCACGCACGCACGCTTGCACGTACACGCTCGCGCGCCGTTTTGCGTCGCGCCACTCGTCCGTGCCGTGTCGCCTCGCGCGCCTCGTTGACGGTCTTGAACCGCTCGTTGACCGTCTCCCTCCGTGCAGGAAAACCCCCGACGCCGGAACCGATCGCCGCCGCCGTCCAGAACTCGCCGCCGTCCGTTTCGCCGTTCGTTTCCGGTAAGACAGCAGCCACCGTCGGATCTCAGATCAGCGGCTTAGATCGTTCGTTGACCGGTCAGACTCAGGCGTTGACTAGTCAGACGCCCAGTCAGCGCCCAGTCAGCAGACGCTTTGACCAGTCAACAGACACAATTGACTGGTCAATTTCGTTAATCCTTTTAGTTGACAGATTTCGGTAGAAACTTGTAAATTGCGTAGAGATTAAACCGCTTGGCCAAAAATTGCGAATAAAATATATGTAGATTCAGTGAGTCGTGTAGAATCTTGCTGTTCCTTTGGTTCAGGCTTTTGCAGCAAGGTTTAGTATAGTTTAATCAAACTAGTTAGTGGCCTTTTTGGAGTAATAAATTCGTAGAAAAAGATCCGTAGCTCCAAAAATTGCGTATGATATGTCTCTGGATTCAGTGGAACAAGGAGAATCTCATCGTGAATTAAAAAGATAGGCTTACAGTAAAAACTTCTGCAGAAACTGTCTAGTGGCTTTCTGCAGTGTTTTAATTACTCGGGGAGTTTTATATTTCTTTTTTGAGTAATTCCAGTTGGTACTGTTTCTAATCAGCGATGCCTATGCGGTAGAATTTTTCCAAGATTTTACAAACAGTATACTACCGGTAGTGAATTATTTGGGTTCTAGCTCTAGTTTGAGCATTACTTTTTGCGAAATAGTTTTCCTAGCGCTAAAACTATTGTCCATGCATGCAATCGGTAGTATTATGGAATAGGATGTTGTGGTGCAGCTGTAGCACCAATTGACTTGTCGTTCTTGCATTCATGCATCATATTTGTTGCATATGCTTGTGGATTGTTTGTTTATGAATGCAATTGTATCGTGTAGATTGTGACGAGTGCAACGCTTGCTCGTGTGTGGATTGTTCTTCCGACCGCTACAACCAAGGCAAGTAGATGCTACTTTGTTCATGATATCGTCCTACTATTTTTAATGCATTGTCGTGTATTTTGTAGTTGCATGTGTAGGATGATACTATCGCTATGCTATGTCCTATTATGTGGTAGGACCTTCCTTGTAGATGAACCACCGTTGGTAGATGTGCTTAGCCATGCTATGTTGAACGAGGCCTGGGTTACATCATTGAAACTTGTTTCAAAAAGTATTGGTTTGTGAAAACTAAAACAACTTAATCAATGAATCATCTGGGTGTGATGGTATTGATAATTTTTGGTGGTTTCATTGCGGAAAGGCACCCAGGTATCAAGAGAAATTGATTGGCTTCTTTATTGTGTAGCTTACGTGTACAACCATGTGCCAATAATGGAATGGGCGGTTGGTTGGACTTAGTAGGTTGTGGTGACCCGAACCCGCGTATCCAGAGATGTAGAATTTTGGTAGGTTGGACCGGTGCGCGTCGGGATTGGAGAGCTACTTCCCGAACGGTCTCAACTTGGACTTCTCCCTATCATCACCCAAAATGAGAGTGATGGTACGAGCTGGGCTGGCCAAGTCACATGGGTAAAGTGTACTAACCTCTGCAGGGTGTATAATCTAATCGATTAGCCGTGTCCCCGGTTATGGACATCTGAGTTGCTTGATATTGATTCCATGACATGTTTCTCGCTCATTCTAATTTCATAATTGTTTTAATATTGATGGGTTAACTTAATTGGAATCTTTTCAAAGAAAATCAAAAACTGTTTACGAAAGTAGGACAAAGTTATTTGCAAATGCAAGCCAGACACAGCTCCACTTGCCAAATATGCATGTAGATGTTAGTACTATTGTCTCCATTACTAGCTCTACTTGCCATACATTCCATGTATTGACCCTTCGGGGCTGCTACGTTTCATGTTGCAGGTTATTCCGATTCTGAGTAATCGATATAGGCCACGGTACTCCACTCGGCACTTGTTCACTTGTGGGCAATTTGAAGAATGGAGGATTTACTTTGTTTATGTTGCTACCTGAATAATTTGAGCTAGCTTTGGGCTAAGCTTTTATTGTAATAATGGTACTCTGGATCTTCGTTATCTATGATACACGGTTATTTTGCTATGTTATTCATCTTACTCTATTGTGGACCAATGAACCGATCCAGGGATTAGCATGTCACATAGAGGCCATGGTCTTTTCAGAACCGGGGTGTTACACATATTCTTTTCCTTTCCAACAATGGGCTTCGTGTGTCCGTATTCATATCAACGAAACAAACTCGGTTCGGCGAGATTCATTGTAATTTGGATCAGCCTTTGTTTTGCAATATTTTGTATCTCACGTGGCCAAGAGCAAATATTCGAATTAAGCCATTAATTGATCATCACATAGTAACAAAGACCTGACAAAATCAGACCAACACATGTTGGTTGTCTGTCCACTTCCTCGATCGGCACAAAAAATACTACGAGCCCTCTTCTTGGCGGGGCTGCTAACCGACGAACCAGCACAAGGAGAACGGGAGACCTATGGTAGGTACCCATCAAAGCAAAAAGTTTGTTCCCTCTAAACAACCGACGACAAGACAAGCACAAGCTCTTTTCATCAACCCTTCGCTGGAGGGTTACAATATAATTGCCACATCAGCTCAACATCGAGGAGGACAAAATCCAGGAATGTTTTGATGCATTTCCTGAGTTCTTGGACCGTTAAGACATCACATGTAACTTATGATGGGACTATCGTGGATGCATTTCACTCCGGCACGAATTGAGCTTATCTTGCTTATGAAAAGGAAAACGATACGGTTCACCCGGGGGATCGCGTGACTCGTATCCCCCGGCTCCTCGAGCGGACACGTGTCCCGGCTTGCGCGAGACAGGAACGTTTGCGTGGTCTACCTTCTATCTTATCCCGCATGTAAGAATGAGAGAGAGGAGAGTTTGTGTGCGACGCGTGCACTGTAATCTATGTGTATGTTCATCTCAGCTTGTACAAGGTTTATATAGAGAGGTACAAGAGATGAGGGGAAGAGGATAACGCACGCACACACGTTCTGCTAACAAAATTTGTTAGTGATCCTAACTACCAGGCGCACGTTGTGCATGCGATAAAGGGGCGCGTTGGACTCGGTAGTAGCGTCAGTCTAACACCCCCCCGGCAGTGTCATCGGGAGGAGCTCGGACAGTGAGACTGGATCTGAATTCCCGAAAGGCTGCGGTGGAGAGCCCCTTGGTAAATATATCGGCGAACTGAGAGGACGTGGGAACGTGAAGCACCCGGACTTCACCAACTTGTGCCTTGTCACGAACGAAATGGATATCAACCTCGATGTGTTTTGTACGCCGATGCTGCACAGGATTTATAGACAAGTATACAACAGACACATTATCACAATAGACAACAGTAGACCTGTCAATGGGACGATGGAGCTCCTGCATTAGATGGAGGACCCAGCAACTTTCAGCAACCACATGGGCGACGGCACGGTATTCTGCTTCAGCACTTGACCTGGACACGGTTAGTTGGCGTTTGGAGGACCACGAAATCAAGTTGTCGCCAAGATAGACACAAAAACCATAGGTAGATCGACGGGTATCAGGACAACCAGCCTAGTCCGCGTCGGAGTAAGCAATGAGAGCAGAGGTAGAAGAGGGGGTGATAAGGGTACCGAGATCGAGAGTACCCTGAATGTAACGAATAATGCGTTTAACCAGATTGAGGTGAGAGGATCATGGAGCATGCATGAACAAGCAGGCCTGTTGTACATCATAAGAAATTTCAGGGCGAGTCAGGGTTAGGTACTGTAAAGCGCCTGTGATACTACGGTAGTGAGTGGGGTTGTCGAGGAGATCGCCGTCAGTGAGGGAGATCTTGGCGCCGGAGTCAATTGGGGTTTTGTGTCAACACTCGGATTTTTAATCACAGATGCCTGTTATGCCATACATCGCAATCCCAGGATTACCATTTTTGCGAGACATAACAGATTTGGATATCACAGTACATCATCCATTACAAACCATACATAAGGTCTTACATAAATAAGGATCTCATGATCCAGTTCTTAATACAATTCAAGCAGCGGAATAACGTAATAGTAACGATAGCGTAGGCGAAGCTCTATCTTCGGGGTCACAGACAATGCTGACGATAGGAGATGATCCTAGTTGTCATAACCTTCCTATGGTCCGTCATCCTGGTACTCCTCTTCATAGTCCGGCCACGGGAATAGCCAGTGACAAAGCCATGAGTACTCTTTAAGTACTCGCAAACTAATACTAACAAGTGAAGTGGTTTTGAATAGGATATACTAAGCTCTAGGGTTGTTTTGCAAAAAGCCAGATTTACCTCTACTAAGTTTAGAAGCAAAGAAAAACTAGTTTAAAGTTTTATAACACCTAAGTGGGAACTTGAATTTCATATCACAACTCTGTTGTGGTCAAGTCAAAGTCATAAATCATTTCATAAGTCATTTTGAAAATATCTGACGATAGAACAGTATGGCCACTCCAACTGTCCATAACCGCGGACGCGGCTATTCGAATAGTTTGACACTCTACAGAGATTGTACACTTTCACCACAACATACGATACATCCGTCAGGAACAATCCTGAATTCACCATACTCAGTATGCGGATAATCAATCCTAACCTTTCATTATACGCCCTAGTATAGGTACCTCTCCTGTGAGTTTGGCCTCCCAACCATGACCAACTGTCATCTTGGGTACTGCACAGGTGGACAATCTTCACAAGGTAGCCTCATCTCAGACCTTGGCCGCAAGGGAACCCATACTAAGGTATATAAATTTCCAGTCAAGCCCTACCCAATTTTTGGGTATTGTGGTTGTACGGTAAAATTGGAATGGTATCGCATCCAGATAACCATTAGTTTTATAAAGGGCTAAGGCTCATGCCTCAACATTTTCATCATCCAAAATCATCTGGTGTTTGGAAACACATGTCAAAACATTTCAGTAGAATGACTCATCATTCTAAGGTTTTCATAACCATTTTCACCAAGTATTCCCATCTAAAGTTGATCAAGTTTTGATGCTTAGCACTAGCATCTACAAGTGGGGGGGGGGGGGGTAAATAATAATGGTGGATCATAATTATGTGGGAATGATCTAAGTTCAATCTCATGCCTTAGGATGACATCAAGATTATCTAACTTAGGCCAAATTTTATGCTCTTTATGCTACCTTCCAATATCCTTCTGATATTTACCATTATCTAAGTAAACTCTAAGAGAAAGATTTGATAACGAAAATAAAAGATTAAGCTTGCAAGTAAAACTAGGGTGGGGTATCATAAAATGTATCTAACCAAGCATGCTTAATGCAATGCATAGGTTATCTAACTTTCATATTTGCAAGTGTTAGCTTGCAAGGTTTCAAGTATTGGCTTGCTAATTCAACTAGTAGCATTAGGCTTGCCTTGTTCAGAGCAGTGGTTGAAGTTCTCCTCGGCTTCTTCCTCGTAGTATCCTCCTTCATCCTCGTATCCTTGGTTGGTACTAGTGTCTATAAATACGAAGTACACAATCACCAAACAATACTTAACTATTTCTAATCATCACACAAAGGTTCACATTAGATGATCTATCATCATCACTAACATTACAAGATTAAAGCACTTGTCTTATCTATTTGAATTTGAGAAAAGTAATTTCTACTCATTGAAAAACTACTTAAGATTTAATATTATCCAACTCAAACATGGGATCATGTTGACACATGTCATCACCACATATTTCAGTACATGGGAATGTGATTTAAAGTGGTGTCACAATTTAATAAGGTTTAACCTTTTTATTTTAATTAAATAAAGTGACTAGAAATGCCTATGTGGCATTCTTTTATTACTTGAACATTATTTCTGTAAGTAAACTCATATGTTTTATATATATTCTGAAAGGTATGATCAAATGTGATATTTGAGAGTTGGAATCAACTCAAAAGCTCTTATGGTTGAATTTGAAAAATGTTTGAATGCAGAAAAGCTTCTGCCTTGTTATTTTTACCATGGTTGATGTACAAACCCAATTGATTTGAATCCAATGGGTTTGGATTAAGCATTTTAGTACCTTTCTAACAAAATTGGTTTCATGCATTTTGGTTCAGTGAATCGAGCTGGATTGATTTTTGAATCTATGTACATAACTATGTTTGAAATTAAATGAATAAAGCTTAATTTGAATTGTTGGGCTGCGCGGGATGCTTAACTGGGCCAGCCCACTACGCACAGCGCGTACGCGGGCTGGTGAAGTGGTTGACCCCACGCGTCAGTGAGACGGGGAGGGGTGAAGCGGTACGGGGCAATGTGGACCGTGGGATCTAGTTCTAATCTAACGGCTCTGGTTCATCGTCCATGTCGGGCAGCGCCGGCGATACAGAACTCTAACGCGGCAGGTGGGGGCGTGGGAGGCTCACCGGGGCTCAGGCGAGGGTCGACGATGGGGGCGAATGACAAAGTCGACGACGACGGTTCTCCTGGTACTGGCAGCTTCTCCTGGGGCGGCTCCAATCGACGGCTCCCTTCTCCTCTAGCAGCGGAGGGCTCTGGCCAAATTCCGACGATGCGCTGCTCACCTTGCTCCGGGAGTGAGGTGGGTGGTTCTGAGTGAGAAGGGAGTGAGCTGGTGTGAAGAAAACGAGCGGTGGAGGCCTCTATTTATAGTGGCTGAAGGGGACCGACGGGCGCGGGCTGAGCTCGTCGTGGTCAACGGCACAAAGTGCTACTGGCATGGGCGACGGTAGGGGGCGGTGATGTGCTCCCTGACGAAGATCAACGACGTGGTGGCAAGGCGTGGGGCGGTGCTGATCGGTCGGAACGCGTCGATGCTCTGGGCGGGTTCGACGGGAATTTTAATGGCGCATGGGTGCTCCTGGTCGCGCGACGGCAAACGGGCATGTCTGCGGAGTTGCTGGGACGATGGTGATCACGCACGCACGCGGGGAGGGTGGCGCGCGATCTGTGGGTGCTGGTCGTGGGTGGCGCACTAGCGCTCTCTCGGCTCTCACGCAGAGAAGTTTGGCATGGTTTTGTAGTGTGGTACAGGGGCTGGCATTGCTCGAGGCTGGGACAGGGAGTGGCAGTGGATGGTGGGGGTGCCTGCTAGACATGCTGGCTAGGCTTGGTGCTGCTCCTAGCTTGTTGTAGACAATAGGGTGGCAAGGTGAGGCTCGGCCTGCTTGCCATTGATGGCATGGTCTGGTTTACAGTGAGCTAGAGGGGTTAAACAAGTTATATGATCTATTGAGGGTGTAGTGTGAGCTAGATAGGGGACAAGTTAGACCAAATTTACTGCACACTATAGTGTTTGAGGTTTGTTTGATTTGTATCTGCAAGGTGTTTGATGAAATGGCCGCAAGTACTTTTAATTTGAATTTTGGATTCAAACTTGGTGGGTTTGCTTGGCACATACTAGGGAGTGTCTGGTTAGTTGGATTAGTCAAGGGGCACTGGTTTTGTTGGGTTTTGAAAATGGGTGGTCTTCACATATGATAAAGATTAAATTTTGATTTGTGATTTGAATGAGGTTGCCAAATGTTTTTGTAAGTTTGAAAGGTGGGCCTTGATTCACTTTTACTTGTTCTAGCAAGGGGTGAAAAGAATTGGAAAAGTTTCTGTTTGAAATCTTGGACTAGAAACACTCAAAGTGACCTAGTGAGCAAGATTGGCAAAAATGACCATTTGCTTTGATTGATTTGTTTTTGATTTTCTCTTTATTTGTTTCTGTTTGGAAATGTTTTACATGATGTTATTTTCCTCCTTAAACCATTTCTTGCTATTTAGGTTAATCACACAAGTCCATTCATGCATTTATCAAATCATCACATACACATATGCATTCATATGATTTTAATTAATCAAAGTTTTTTTGTTAACCCTAATTTTAGTGATTAGAGTTTGATGATCATTGTTTTATATTTTTGGGATGTTACATTTTGGCAGGGTTGCAGTCCTGCATCCCTGAGCCTGCATCCCTGAGCGCTGGATAATCTCAAGAGCGTATTGTCGTTGAGAGAGATGAAGACCAGCAGAAGACCGCGTGATAGTGATGCCAAGGAAATGGCTGAGAGTACCGAGGTCCGTCATCAAAAATTCAGAGGAGAGGGTGGAGATGAGCTTGTGGAGAAGATCATCGGAGGAGGAAGTTAATACGATATCGTCTACATATAGCAGAAGGTAGGCGATCTCGGATTGGGAGCGAAAAATAAAAAGGGACGAATTAGACTTGGAGGAGAGGAAGTCGATCGAGTGCAGGAAGGTGGCGAAACGGGTAAACCACGCGCGTGGGGCCTATTTTAAACCATACAATGATTTTTGGAGCAGGCAAACGTGGTCGGGATAGGAGGGGTCTTCGAAGCCTTTGGGCTGTTGATAGAAAACAGTCTCGAAGAGATGGCTGTGTAGGAAAGCATTTTTCACGTCGAGTTGGTGGATGGGCCAGTGAGAGGAGACAACGAGGGAAAGAATGAGACGGATGGTACTAGGTCTGACGACGGGCGAGAATGTCTTGTCATAGTCGATCCTGTGCTCCTGGGAGAAGCCGCGGACGACCCAGCAGGCTTTATAGCGAGCCAAGGATCCGTCAGAGTGAAACTTGTGTTTGTACATCCATTTACCAGAGACAATGTTGGCACCGGAGGGTTTAGGAACGAGACGCCAGGTTGAGTTGTCCACAAGAGCAGAATACTCAGAGTGCATGGCGTGAGCCCAGTTGGGGTCAGAGAGAGCGATTCGATAGTTGGCGCGTATAGGGGACAGGGGGATGGTGGCGAAGAGACTAAATAGTTTTCGTGGTTTGTAGATATCGGCCTTGGCTCGAGTACGCATCGGGTGGGTCGGGGGCTTGGCTGGGATAGGCGCTTGGGCAGGGGGGCGGGTGGGAATGCGGCATGATCGGGGTAGGGGAAACGAGTGGCGAACCGGTAGAGCCGGATGAAGAAGAAGGCGCAGGAGAGCAGGACGCGGGTGCGGGGGAAGCTGGGGAAGGGCGACCTGGCGGAGAAGAGGGAGGAGGCTGACAGGAGGGCTGGTCGCGGGAGCCGCCGGACTAGGGTTTTCTGTTGTGGGCGGGGGAGGCACCATTGGTGATAGGGGAGGTGGAAAGCCAGGCGGCGTGCATGGGTAGACGTAGGGCTCGTCGGGAGGTGGGTGAGGGAAGGAGTAGGCAGAGGGATCAGGGTCTAGGGCGGTAGTGAAGGGGAAGACCTCCTCGTCGAAAGTGACGTGGCGAGAGGTATAGACGCGGCCGGAGGTGCGATCTAAACAGCGGTATCCCTTGTGTTCAGGGGCGTAGGCGATGAAAACACAAGGAACAGATCGAGGGGAAAGCTTGTGGGCTACGATAGCGCTTGTGTTAGGGAAGCACAGGCATCCGTACACGCGTAGGTGATCGTACGTGGGGGGACGGGAGAAGAGGGCTTCGTACGGGGTGCGAAGATCTAGGGGTTCAGTGGGGCAAAGGTTTAGGAGATGGGTTGCGCTGTGCAAAGCCTCGGCCCAATAGTCGGGTGGCATGGAGGCCTGAAGGAGAAGGGTGCGGAGGACATCGTTGATCGTCCGGATGGCACGCTCGGCTTTCCCGTTCTGAGCCGACGTGTAAGGGCAGGAAAACCGGAGGAGGGTGCCGTATGGGGCAAAGAGGGAGCGATTGGCGGCGTTATCGAACTCCTTGCCGTTGTCGCATTGAACAGAGGCGATATCGTATGGAAGTGTGTTCGGACGTACGCGTGGAAGAGGGAAAAAGTGGCGTGGACATCAGACTTAAGACGTAAGGGGAAGGTCCAGATGTAGTTGGTGAAATCATCGATAATAACCAAATAATATTTAAAATTGGAAAGACTATATAAGGGAGCAGTCCACAGATCGCAATGTATCAATTGGAAAGCGGCGGAAGTTTTGCTAATGGATCGAGAGAATGGTAAACGGGTGTGCTTGCCTAACTGACAGGTGGAGCACAAGCCTCTAGATTTATTACAGCTCATAAGTTTATTGAAGGCTGATGAAATGCCGGGTGGCCGAGCCGTCGATGCCAGCGGTCGGAGGAGAGCTTGGTGGTGAGGGCGACGGGTGCGGTTATGGGCGCCGGGGGGTAGAGAGGGTTGAGGTCCCCCTCACTGTTGCATCGAAGGATGAGCGCCCGAGTTTGAAGGTCCTTCACAGAGACACCGAGAGGATAAAATTCCATAGATACATGATTATCGGTGGTAAAACGACGAACAGAGAGAAGATTTTGAATGATACCGGGAGTGACAAGCACATTACGGAGGTAGAGGGGGCGAGAGGGGATGGTAGAGAAGTGTGCCCTAGGTGCGTAACAGGAAGGTGGTCGTCATTGCTAACAATAACCGGTGCAAAATGCTGAACGGGTCGAGCGTGAGAGAGAATACCTGCTTGGTTCGCGGAGAGGTGCGTGGAGGCGCCGGAGTCAGTGATCCAATGCCCGGAGCTGTCGTTCATGGACAGGTCACTGAGGGCACCGACCAATGCGGACTGCTCGAAGTTTTTGGAGGTGGAGGACTGGGCGGTGTGGTCGCCGATCCACGGCAGCGGTGTCTGACCGAACGCCTGGCCGGGCCCGGGGATGAGCAGCTGCTGGGGAGGTTGCGGCGGAGGGACCCCGTAGTGCGGGGACTGCAGCACGGATGGTGGTGCGGCGTAGCGAGGGACGTTGTAGAGCTAAGCACCGGCGAGAGGCACCCAGGTTTCCTAGTCGTAAGGGCCGGGCGACGTGAACGCGGCGTAGGCGTGGGGTGGGCGGACGTAGCTGACCGCGGGGGCGGGGCCGAGAATGCTGGATCCACGGGAGGCGCCAGGTGGGGCCTCCCAGGCGTGTACGTAGCCGATCCAGGGGCGTGGCCCCGACGCCTGACGTGAGTCGGCGCCATTGGAGGTGTACCCGCCGTTGTTGGTGACGCGCTTGCGTTTGGTCTTGCCCTGGTTGGGGACGAGGGAGCGCCGTAGTTGGCGCCGTACGTGCCGATCCCCCCGTGCATGCTGGGGGGGCGAGGATAGCCGGGAGCGATGGGAGTAGCGCCACCGTGGACACCACCACCGTGGCCGCCGCCATGTGGTTGCCCCGTATTCCTGGGGTGGGCAGGGGCGGCGTCGGAAGTGAGGTGGTCGAGCACCCCGTATTCCTCGACGGCGAGCTCCATGTGGTTGTGCCACTGGGTATAGGAGCCAGTGGATAAGTTGAGGGTGTGCGGGATGATGTTGCGGATCTGCACTCCATGCATATGAAAGGAGATTGAGATTCCTAGGGGAGCAATGAGAGGGGCCGGAGGAACCTGGGAGAGATTCAGGAGAGCCTGAGCGTCGAGTAGGGCAGAGGGGGCGGCGCCGTGTGCGTTCACGGCGACGGAGGCGGCCGGGGCACCGGGGGCGTTGGCGGTGCTGGATCCGGCCGCGGTGAGGGCTGCGGCATCGGCGGTGCCGGGAGGAAGAGCCGGCGCGAGGCTATCGGAGGAAGCGGGCGTGGAGGGGCTTGCCATCAGGATCGAAGAAAAGCTGATAGCATGTAAGAATGAGAGAGGAAAGTTTGTGTGCGATGCACACACTATAATCTGTGTGTATGTTCATCTCAGTTTGTACAAGGTTTATATAGAGAGGTACAGGAGATGAGAGGAAGAGGATAACACACACACTGAAGGAAATATGCCCTAGAGGCAATCATAGAGATGATTATATTTCATATGTATCCATGAATTGTTGTAATGTTCCTCGAATATCCATATCAGGCAACTTGTATTGATTGGCAATTATATGAATTGTTTGTGTAACTCTTTACTTGTATGGTTATTTAATAGTTGTTCTTAGTCGGAGTTCATGTGAGGACACATGTGAATATTAGGCTAGCACATCAATTGGTTGATGACTATGTTTCGCAAGTCATAGACATGGAGATGTCAAACCAATGATGTAGACACATGTTATGAACATGGGGTTGGACTGACCCAACTTGAGACTGACAATTATACTTGCAGCTCTCTCTATACATCATGTATGTTTTGTCCTTAGACCTGAGATTGTCGCATGTACTTGAGATATGGATCGACATACTTTAGGGCTATCAACCACTACTCCGTAACTGGGTAGTCATATAGGTAGTTTTCGGGTTTGTCCTGAAGCATGCTGCAAGGCATGGTCAATCAAGATGGGATTTTCCCCTCTCTACTTGAGAGAGATATCTCTGGGCCCCTCGAGTGATCGTATCCATAAATGCATGGCCGTGCTACATAAGGTTAAGAGTTAACCTAGTAAAGGGATTCCGAATCACGGTATCGAGAAAGAATGGTCAGCTTGGAGCTAGACCAAATATCGTGAGGCAAAGGGAAAGACATGTACTAAACCTTGTGATGGTTCATCCGATATGATCTTTGTATGTGTTTAGGAGTTGGCACGTCTTGCTAGAGGCCGCTACCAACTATTGATAGAATAAGTATATTCGTGTCATGTCTACACGTATATGAACCTATAGAGTCACAGACTTAAGGGGCTAGAAGCCTAATAAGGATTGGATCCGAATTAGACCAGGCTTAGGCTACTAATGGGCTGCTAATGTAGAAGCCCACTAGGGACGCCTATATAAGAGAGGGTGGGGCGGGCTGACCTAGTAGAGACCATTCCACCCAGCCGCCACTCCTCACACCTGTGTTGCACGCGTGGACCTAGCAGTCCGGCGTCTGACGCTTCCACCCTGCACGTGTGGATACCTCGGAGGTGCTGCATCTGTGGCACTTGGACGAGCCGCGCAAGGGGAGCTTCTCGTGGGACGAGGACAAGGAGGAGACGTGGAACGTCTGCACTGCCTTGACGTGCTTCATCAATTCCGCAACTGCGAGTCTAGTGGTAATCCCGTGATCTATGACAACAGTAATCCTGGTTTACACGGTAGAAATTTTTGATTTGCGCTAGTGTAGCCTACCCGTATCCCTTCAGTGGTATCAGAGCCGATGCTGTTCAGTTATAGGTTCGGGATGTTTGCATATGGTGATATGCAGATTGATATAAATGATGTGATCGTTTATATTGCGGTGGTTCAGGATTGATCTATGATCTTACTTTCCGTGATCGTGATTCTGAAGTTGTCGAACGACTTACCCCTACCGGTCGGTTTCCGCCATCGGGGTAGACAGTGATACATAAATCTTGTTGAATCGTGCAAAGATCAATATGATTGATCGAATCGGAACCTAGATCTAAAATCATGTACCATGATCGAAGGCGTTTGATTGAATTGGGACAGGAGTCGGTTTATGGTAAATATGATTTGCCGATCAAAATCCTTAAAGAAAATTGTGTAGATTCGATCTCTGATTTTTCACGGGGGAGACCCTTCGAACCCCATAGGGGGAGACCCCCTAGACCCCCCTTAATCGTAGCCCCTTTTGTATCTTGTTAAGGTAACTAGGTGCTGCGATGTCACATGATCCAGTAGAATGCGATTCTATGCATAACTTGTTTTTGCAGGATGTACGTGATCAGTATGGCCCATATATGTATGTGATGCATGTATGGAATTTTTCATGACCTATGTTTCGTGAGTAGGGCAACACGGCTGGATCCATATGTGTTGTCATTTATTGTAATGGCCTGCGTGCCAACTTGTGATGATCCTAATACTATGTAATTTTGATTACTAGCTGTTAGGAGTAAAGCTTGTATTAGTTCTTGGAGGACTCATCACTTGGAGGATGGATCACATGGAACATGAAGATGGAGATCATCATGGTGGACAGGTTCTATGGCGATGGAGATCACCATGCGAAAATGGGCCATACTGTGTCACATCTATGTGAATGTTATTCTTATGTGTTTTACTACTATGCATGCTTAGATCATAGAAGTAGAACGATCCCTCACAAAGTTTAAGTTAAACCATTCCCTCCCAACCAAACCTTGCACCATCCTATGCCCTGTATAATCGTTGGTGGGCCTATGAAATTAGGGTGCCGTGGTTTTCCTTGGCTGGATGGGTTTGTATCGGATACCTACACGCATAAGGGTTGGTGAGCTTGACAAGGTCATCTTAACAGTTAAGGACCTTGGGGCATAAAGGTTGGGCGCCTAGTTTTGACATAGAGATGTCACCCAACAACAAGAGTCATATGTGATATGATTAGCAAGTGTTGCTTACCGATTTACCTTGTCTTCTAGCAGTGATGCTAAAGCTCACTAGTCGACTTGTTAATTGTGGATCTTGAATCACTTATCAATATAGGGATATTGATTTAAATGGGAGTATATGCTATTAAATTGTTTAATATGTTTTACTCTTTCATGGTTACATGGTTTAGTATTTTGCATGTTTTCTGTTGTAGATAAATGGCACCGAACACTACATCACCTTTTTCTTTGCGTTCGATTCTTGACAAAGATAAACTAAATGGAACAAACTATTCGGACTAGGTCCGTAACCTGAGAATTGTTCTCAGGTCTGATATACCCCAATCCTCGATGAACCTGTTGATAATGCATCTGCTGCCCTCAAGAATGCCTACAAGAGAGCATGTGATGATTCTCTTGAGGTTAGCTATCTTATGCTTGCATGCATGGAACCTGAACTCCAAAATAAGTTTGAGGATCCGGAAGCATACGATATGATCGTCGCGCTTAAGGACATGTTCCAAGATCAGGCAAGGACTGAGAGGTACAATGTTGCCAAGTCCTTTGTCGAATGGAAGCTGGCAGAGGGAGCAGTTGTAGGCCCCCATGTGATCAAAATGGTTGGTTACAGTCAGACTTTGGAAAAGCTTGGTTTTCCACTAGGCCAATATTTGGCCACTGACTTCATTTTGGCGTCTCTTCCATCTAGCTATGGGCAGTTCATTTCGAACTACCATATGCATGGGGTGGAGAAGGGCCTTAATAAATTATGTGGGATGCTTAAAACAGCGGGAAGTGACAAGAAGAAGTGTGCAGGGCATAGCCATGTGAAGGCTGTGCAGAACAAGCCTAGCTTCAAGAAAAAGGGTACTTCTTGGAAAAAGAAGGGCAAGGCTAAGGATACGATGCCTAAGTCTGCACCCAAGCAAAGGATGGACCTGCAGATGACACTAAGTGCTTCTCTTGTCATGAACATGGCCACTGGAAGAGAAACTGCAGCAAGTACCAGGCTTCTTTGAAGAAGAGTGGAAGTAAGAGTACTTCCCACTCAGGTACACTTGTTGTAAATGCTGTGGACATTCTTCTCGCTGATTCCTATGTTAACTCTTGGGTATTTGATACCGGATCGGTTGCTCATATTTGCAATTCGATGCAGGGGCTAATAAGGACTAGATAAGTGTAGAAAGGCGAAGTGGATTTTTGCGTCGGAAATAAAGCAAGGGTTGCTGCATTGTTCATCGGCGTCATGCAACTTCACCTTCCGTCAGGATTTATTATGGAGTTGAATAATTATTATTACATTCCTAGTATGGGTCGAAACATTTTATCACCTTCATGTTTGATGAGGGATGGATATTCATTTGCGAGTATGAACAATGGTTGTGTAATCTCTAAGAATGATATGTTTATGGCTAATGCTCCCATTGTGAATGGGTTATCTATTTTAAATCTTGATGATGCATATGTTTACAATGTTAGTGCTAAAAGTCTTTGGCCTAATGATTTGAGTCCTACCTATTTATGGCATTGTCGTTTGGGGCATACAAGTGAAAAGCGCATGAAGAAGCTCCATGGTGATGGTCTTCTAACTTCGTTTCATTTTGAATCATACGAGACATGTCAAGCTTGTTTACTTGGAAAGATGACCCAGTCGCCTTTTTCGGGTTTACCCGAGAGAGCGACAGGCTTGTTGGAACTCATACATACTGATGTATGTGGACCAATGAGCATGACAGCCAGGGGAGGATATCACTACTTCATTACTTTTACTGATGATTTCAGTAGATATGGTTATGTCTACTTGATGAGGCATAAGTCTGAAACTTTTGAAAAGTTCAAGGAGTTTCAGAGTGAAGTAGAGAATCAACATGGCAAGAAAATAAAGGCCTTGCGATCTGATCTTGGAGGTGAATATTTGAGTCATGAATTTAGCGATCATCTTAAGAGTTGCGGAATTGTTCCACAACTTTCGCCGCCCGGAACGCCTCAAAGAAACGGGGTCTCCGAACGGCGTAATCGAACTTTGTTGGACATGGTTCGATCGATGATGAGCCAGTCGGATTTTCCATTGTCATTTTGGGGTTACGCTCTAGAAACGACAACTTTCACACTTAATAGGGTACCATCTAAATCCGTAGTTAAAACACCATATGAGATTTGGACTGGAAAGAATCCCAGTTTGTCTTTTCTAAAGATTTGGGTTGTGATGCATTTGTCAAGCGAATTCAGTCGGACAAGCTAACTCCCAAATCGGATAAGTCCATTTTCATGGGATACCCGAGGGAAACCTTAGGGTATTACTTCTACAAGCGAGAAGAGGGCAAAGTGTTTGTCGCTCGTAGCGGTGTTTTCCTAGAGAAAGAGTTTCTCACAAAGGGAACAAGTGGAAGGTCAGTGCGACTTGAAGAAGTTCAAGATGAGCCAGTCGGGGATGCTTCTACGAGTGATGTTGTTGTAGCAAAACAAGTTGAGGAACCCGTGGCAAGAGAAGCACCACAACCACGAAGGTCGGCGAGGCTCCGCGAAGCGCGGGAATTATTATTGTTAGACAATGATGAGCCTGCGACCTATGCAGAAGCGATGGTGGACTCAGACTCTAAGAAATGGCTGATCGCCATGAGATCCGAGATAGAGTCCATGGGAGACAATCAAGTTTGGAACTTGGTTGACCTGCCTGATGGTTTTAAAGCCATCGAGTGCAAATGGATCTATAAGAAGAAGATTGATATGGATGGAAATGTTTACATCCATAAAGCTCGACTTGTTGCAAAAGGTTTTCGACAAGTTCAAGGAGTTGACTACGACGAGACTTTCTCGCCCGTAGTGATGCTTAAATCTATACGGATTATTCTAGCCATTGCTGCACATTTCGACTATGAAATATGGCAGATGGATGTCAAGACGGCTTTCCTAAATGGAATCCTAACTGAGGACATATATATGATGCAGCCCGAAGGTTTTGTCAATCCAAACAATGCTGGAAAGGTATGCAAACTTCTAAAGTCCATTTATGGGCTGAAGCAAGCATCTTGGAGTTGGAACATTCAATTTGATGAAGTTGTAAAGGAGTTTGGCTTCATCAAAAACGAACAAGAACCTTGTGTTTACAAGAAGTAAAGTGGGAGAGCGCTGGTATTTCTAATCTTATATGTAGATGACATATTGCTGATTGGAAATGACATTCCTATGCTCGAGACTGTTAAGACCTCATTGAAAAATAGTTTTTCGATGAAGGACTTGGGAGAAGCGGCATCTATTCTGGGCATCAAGATCTATCGAGATAGATCAAGAAGGATAATTGGATTAAGCCAGAGTACATACATTGACAAAGTGTTGAAACGGTTCAGCATGGAAGAGGCTAAGAAGGGGTTCTTGCCCATGTCTCACGATATTAAACTCAACAAGACTCAGTGTCCTTCGACTACTGATGAGCGTGAGCGCATGAGCAGGGTTCCATATGCTTCGGCTATTGGATCCATCATGTATGCAATGATATGTACTCGCCCAGATGTTTCCTATGCTCTAAGTGTTACGAGCAGATACCAGGCTGATCTAGGTGAAGATCACTGGACAGCGGTAAAGAACATCCTTAAGTACTTGAAAAGGACTAAAGATGTGTTCCTAGTTTATGGAGGTGAGGATGAACTCGGTGTAAAGGGTTACACAGATGCGAGTTACCTTAACGACTCAGATGATTCGAAATCACAATCAGGTTATGTGTTTGTCTTGAATGGTGGTGCTGTGAGCTGGAAAAGTTCCAAGCAAGATTCGGTGACCTCCTCTTCAACAGAAGCTGAATATATTGCTGCCTCGGAGGCTGTAAAGGAAGCTGTTTGGATTAGGAATTTCCTGATCGCTCTCGGTGTGGTTCAGGGCGTGTCGAATCCCTTGGACGTTTATTGTGACAACAATGGTGCTATTGCACAAGCCAAGGAACCTAGACAGCACCAGAAGAACGAACATATTCGCATGCGTTACCATCAGATTCGTGAGTTCGTTGAGGATGGTAGTGTCATGATATGAAAAATACATACGGACTCAAATGTTGCTGATCCCTTGACTAAGCCTCTCCCGCAGCCCGTGCATGAAGCGCACACAAGAGCAATTGGTATTAGATACATTTTAGATTGACTCTAGTGCAAGTGGGAGACTGAAGGAAATATGCCCTAGAGGCAATCATAGAGATGATTATATTTCATAAGTATCCATGAGTTGTTGTAATGTTCCTTGAATATCCATATCGGGCAACTTGTATTGATTGGCAATTATGTGAATTATTTGTGGAACTCTTTACTTGTATGGTTATTTAATAGTTGTCCTTAGTCGGAGTTCATGTGAGGACACACGTGAATATTAGACTAGCACATCGATTGGTTGATGACTATGTTTCGCAAGTCATAGACATGGAGATGTCAAACCAATGATGTAGACACATGTTATGAACATGGGGTTGGATTGACCCAACTTGAGACTGGCAATTAGACTTGCAGCTCTCTCTACACATCGTGTACGTTTTGTCCTTAGACCTGAGATTGCCGCATGTACTTGAGATGTGGATCGACATACTTTGGGGCTATCAACCACTACTCCGTAACTGGGTAGTCATAAAGGTAGTTTTTGGGTTTGTCCTGAAGCATGCTGCAAGGCATGGTCAATCAAGATGGGATTTGCCCCTCTCTACTTGAGAGAGATATCTCTAGGCCCCTCGAGTGATCGGATCCAGAAATGCATGGTCGTGCTACATAAGGTTAAGAGTTAACCTAGTAAAGGGATTTCAAATCACGGTATCGAGAAAGAGTGGTCAGCTTGGAGCTAGACCAAATATTGTGAGGCAAAGGGAAATACATGTACTAAACCTTGTGATGGTTCGTCCGATATGATCGTTGTATGCGTTTAGGAGTTGGCACGCCTTGCTAGAGGCCGCTACCAACTATTGACAGAATAAGTGTATTCGTGTCATGTCTACACGTATATGAACCTATAGGGTCACACACTTAAGGGGCTCGAAGCCTAATGAGGATTGGATCCGAATTAGACTAGGCTTAGGCTACTAATGAGCTGCTAATGTAGAAGCCCACTAGGAACGCCTATATAAGAGAGGGTGGGGCGAGCTGACCTGGTAGAGACCATTCCACCCAGCCGCCACTCCTCACGCCTGTGTTGCACGCACGGACCTAGCAGTCCGACGTCTGACACTTTCACCCCGCACGTGTGGATACCTCGGAGGTGCTGCATCTGTGGCACTTGGACGAGCTGCGCAAGGGGAGCTTCTCGTGGGACGAGGACAAGGAGGAGACGTGGAACGTCTGCACTGCCTCGACGCGCTTCATCAATTCCGCAACTGCGCGTCTAGTGGTAATCCCGTGATCTATGACAACAGTAATTCTGGTTTACGCGGTAGAAATTTTTGATTTACGCTAGTGTAGCCTACCCGTATCCCTTCACACACGTTCTGCTAACAGAATTTGTTAGTGATCCTAGCTACCAGGTGCACGTTGTGCATGCGATAAAGGGGCGCGTTGGACTCGGTAGTAGCGTCAGTCTAACACCGCACACGGAGTCTCCCTTCCTCCACTCATTCTCCAAACCAAAATCAATGGTGCTCTAACCAAAATCCATGGCGCTCCGCCCCTACTCCTCCCTTGTGCGCTGTCCTTGCCCCTCCTTCGTCGCGCTGCCCTACTCTTCCCCTGCATGATGGCCCTACTCTTCCCTCGGCGCGCCTCCCTGCTCGTCCACCAACACGCGCGGATCAATTTTCTTGAAATCTCCCGCTGCCTCTTCGGGCACCCCTCACTCTTGCGCTCGCGTGCTGCAAGGCCGTGATGGCTGCTACACACGAGATGACGATGCTACATGCGGGTGGCGTCCTCTACTACACACGCCGGAGGCAGCTTCTATAGGCAGTGGCGTCCTCTGCCACATGCGGCGGGCCAAGCCTCCGGCGACGGGCCTCGCTTCACTCGTCAGAAGTTGGCCTATACTTTGTAGAATTTGGATCAACATATAACATAACTCCACCTTGAGACAAATTCCTTCTTGTAGCATCAACACCAACCATCTCTCTGAACAAACAAATCAAATACTTTCATCGCCAATAGCCACTTGGGCTAACCAGTTAAACCAACTAAGTTCGAGCAAAGCTCAAACTTAGCAACAGGAACAAGTTTAGTCATCATATCAGCAGGATTATCATGAGTGCTGATCTTGCATACCTTTAATTTACCTTGAGCAACAATGTCTCTAACAAAATGGTACTTGACATCAATGTGCTTAGTTTTCTCATGGAACATCTGATCTTTTGTAAGGTATATGGCACCTTGACTGTCACAAAATAAAGTAATGCAAGAATCATCTCCACAAAGCTCAGCAAACAAACCTTTCAACCAAACAAATTTTTTGCAAGCTTCAGCTATAGCCATGTATTCAGCCTCAGTAGTAGATTGTGCAACTACAGCCTGCAATGTAGCCTTTCAGCTAACAACACAAACACCAACATTAAACACATAACCTATGAGGGATCTTCTCTTAACCAAATCGGCAGCAAAATCTGAATCCACATAGCCAACGAGTCCGTCACTGGTCCTTCCAAACTTCAAACAAGCATTGGAAGTGCTAAGAAGGTACCTAAAAACCCACTGAACAGCCTTCCAATGTTCTTTACCAGGATTATCCATGTATCTACTTATCAAACTCATAGCATATGATAAATTAGGACGAGAACAAACCATGGCATACATCAAAGAACCAACAACACTAGAATATGGCACCTTCGACATGTACTCAAACTCTTCATCAGTAGTAGGACATTGAGAAACTGACAATTTAAAATGAGGAGCAATAGGAGTACTAACTGAGTTGGCACCATCCATATTAAAACGATGAAGAACTTTCTTAATGTAACTTTGCTGACTAAGAAACAACAAACCAGATTTTCTATCTCGGGTTATTTCCATACCTAAGATCTTCTTAGCAGCTCCAAGAACCTTTATCTCAAACTCACTACTTAGATGTGTCTTCAAAGTAGTGATTTCTTTCATGCTCTTGACAGCAATGAACATATCATCAACATATAGAAGCAGGTATATAGGTGATCCGTCAACAAACTTAATATAAACACAACTATCATATTTAGACCTCTCAAAGCCATGTGAGATCATAAACGAATCAAACCTTTTATACCACTGTCTTGGAGATTGTTTTAAGCCATAAAGAGACTTCTTTAATTTGCACACAAAATCCTCTTTACCAGGCACTATGAACCCTTCTAGTTGGTCCATGTATATTTCCTCATCAAGCTCTTCATGCAGAAAAGCAGTCTTGACATCTAACTACTCAAGCTTAAGATCACGCATAGCCATAATACTAAAAAAAGTGTGAATGGAACTATGCTTTACAATTGGGGAGAACACATCATTGTAATCAATACCTGGAATCTGGTTGAACCTTTTGCTATTAACATTTCCTTGTACCTTGAAGGTTCTTTGGGAGACAAACCTTCCTTTTTCTTGAACATCCACTTGCAGCGGACCGTCTTCTTTTGTTTAGGCAAGCGCACAATATCCCATATGCCATTTTTCTCAAGCGATTGCATCTCTTCTTGCATAGCAGAAACCCACTTCTCGTGGTCAACAGATGCAATGGCTTCATTGTATGTAGCAGGTTCAAAATCGTTCTCCACCTATCCAGCACAACTCAAAGCATAATGAACAAAATTACACTCTTCAATTAAACGAGGACGAGGACCACAGTTACGCCTCGGTCTATCATTAGCAATGGAATCATGTGGCTGCTGCAAAATAGTAGGTGAGTGCTGAACAACAATGTCATCAATATTTTCCTCATGTGTATCTTCAACGACAGCATCATTATCAACAGTTTTCTGCAGGTTCTCCACCTGCACACTAACTCCCTCCTCTCCAACAGAAACAGGAGAGGTATCTAATGACAAGCTATCATGATACATAACAGACTCATTGAACATAACGTTTCTACTTAGCAAAATATTTTTAGTTTCAGGATTCCATAGTTTATACTTTAACTCCTAAACCATAACCAAGGAATATGCACTTAACAGCCCTAGGCTCTAACTTTCCATTATCAACGTGAGCATATGCAGTGCAGCCAAAACTCTCAACTGTGAATAATCAGCAGGCGAACCTGACCATACCTCAATGGGAGTTTTCTTATCAAGTGGAATAGAAGGTGACCTGTTGATGAGGTAACACGCTGTGTTGGCTGCTTCAGCCCAGAAATGCCTATGCATACCTGCATTAGACAACATACAACGAGCCCTCGAGATGATGGTCCTGTTCATGCGCTCAACCACGCCATTCTTCTAAGGAGTATAGGGGATGGTGTGATGCCTGATCATGCCATTGTTACTGGAAAACTCCTCAAACTCATTAGAACAGAATTCCATACCATTGTTAGTACATAGTACCTTTACCTTCTTTTCAGTTTGCTTTTCAAATAAAACTTTCCACTTCTTAAAAGCATAAAAAACATCAGATTTATGCTTCAGAAAATAAGGCCACGCTTTTCTTGAGTAGTCATCAATAATAGTAAGCATGTAATTAGTACCACCAATAGAGGTCTTACGGGACGTACCTCATACATCATCATGCACATAATCTAATATGCCTTTGGTGGTATGAACGGAAGCATTGAATTTAACTCTTTTATGCTTACCAAAAATGCAGTGCTCAGCTTACCAAAAATGCAGTGCTCAGCTTACCAAAAATGCAGTGCTCGCAGAACTCAAACTTACTCAAGTTGCAACCATCAATCAGCTCTCTCTTGACCAACTCTGCCATGCCTTGTCCGCTCATATGCCCAAGACGCATATGCCACAGATGTGTTTTACCACAATCATCAGAATCATTAGAAGTAACAGCAGCAACAATACCTGACAAAGTGCTACCTCTAAGAACATATAATTTTGCAGAATTCATATCACCTATCATGTGAATAAGAGAACCTTTTGATACCTTCAGAACTCTATGACCATCGGCATACTTGTATCCATCAATGTCCATGGTACTCAGGGAGATCAAATTTCTGGCCATGCTTCACCTCACTCAGCGTGCGTGTCACGCCATCATGTGTCCTGATCTTAACAGATCCAACACCAACAATATGGCATGGATTGTCATCCCCCCCCACACAAAATCTCCAGTCTACAAAGCTCATATAAACTGAACCAATCTTTGTCACAACAAATATGAAACGAACATACAATATCAAGTATCCATTCATCATCACGAGAAGCACAAGCAGAAAAAACGGCTAAGCATTCACCATCAGAACTATCAGAAACAACAATAACCTTACCAGTACCTTCAGACCTATCTTTCGGTTGGTAAGTTCCGTTCCTTTTATCCTTATTCTGCAACTTCCAACAATCATCAATAACGTAATTAGATTTCTTACAATACCTGCAAAATTTGTCCTTTCCCTTGGACTTTGAACGACTTCTACCGTCCTTGCTCTTATCTCTGTTGCCATAGTTGTTATACCTCTGCTCGGTCCTGCCACGAACCTACAGAGCCTCAGCCTTGGATGACGTCCCATTTGACCCTACCATAGTTTTCATCATTTCCTTCTCCACAAACTGCAAGTCTGAAACAATCTCTATAAAAACAGATATGTGATTCATTACCGATCCACCATCTTGCAGCCTATGCGAGAATAACTTCATCTTCACGTTCATCTTACTGGTTAGATCCTTTGACACACATATCGTTTCCAGTTTTGCCCACATGGCAGCAGCAGATTTCATCTCCAGTACTTCCTGCAAAATATTATTGGATAGATGAAGTTAAATCAAAGACAAAGCCTTACGGTCCTTCCGCTTCTCTTCGGCGGACAAGGTCTTAGCATCCTTTTCACCGAATCCATCCAGCGCTTCATCCAGATCAGAAGTTTGGGCGAGAATCGCCCGCATCTTCACCTGCCACAAGGAGAATCTTGTGGTGCAGTCCAGCTGTGGTAGATCGAACTTCAATGATGACATGTCGCAAACCCTAGATTGGAACCTAGGGCTCTGATACCACTTGTTATAATTGTGACAAGAAGATAACGAAGAAAGAAATCACAGCAAGGGGACACATATTTAACATGGAAAACCCTCTCCAACAAAGAGAGGAAAAAACCACGGGCGCCAGCCAGCGAAACTTCACTATATCGGGGAGTGTTTACAAACGCCGGGGACTTTACAGATGCAACTCATCCCAACCGGCGGCCTACAAGAGGTTTATATATCGGTGGAAACCTAGGTCTTCGACGATACGTACCGTACCTGTTGGGCATGGAGTGGGCCAACTTCAGACTCGTTACACTCGGCCCAAGCCTCCGGTGATGGTCCTTGTTCCACTCGTCAGAAGTTGTCCTATACTTTGTAGAATTTGGATCAACATATAACATAACTTACAGCCGGACTAGATCTGACTTCTGGCGAGGTCACGTGTTTCGTTTTGACCTCGTGATCCATATCTGACGTTGCCTGTCTAGCCGTGTTGAAGCTTCCTTTGGGCCTAGTGCACAGAGAGAGTATATTCCCGAAGTTAATAGTTCATAAAATGTCACGTAATAAAGATTCTTTGGTATCCATTTTAAGATGATGCAGGACTATGGAATATTGCCTAAATTCATTGGTCTTTCATGAAAGTACGGTATGTAGTGAGAATTTCAGTTTGCAACAAGCACCTCGATCCAGTCTGCTTGCAAGTGACACATAGCTGCCTTAGAACTACAACAATTTCACCTTTTACTTTCATTAGCAACAACTTGTTAAACATTGTATATGGTTATAGTTTCTATGTACACCATGCCATATGTGGTCTTGTATTATACTCTTATATAGACCTTATTTATATATGAGAGATACGCCACCCCTAGAGGGTTGTGCGAGTTCCCCAAAACCCTACATCGATTATACATGGTATTAGAGAGACAAGGTTTAGGGATCAAATCCTGGCAAACACACTATTTAATATAAAATAGTTGCGATCTTTCATCGATCCACGTCTATGGTATTTTTGTACGTCCATGGCCTAGACATGAGAAAGAGTGTTAAAATACGATCGGCTAACTCTTTCCATGATTCTCTTTAACTTCCCAAATCATGTGTCTCACCATTATGGATTTAAGAAGAGGATTGTACATGTTGAAACACATATAGAACTTACGAATATTTTATATCACCTCACAACATAAAATACCAGTAGAATTATAATTTGGCATTGGTATATGCCAAAGTAGCCGACACCAGAGATCTTGAACATAACTAGAGATCGGATACCATACGAAACGGGTATTGCCATCTTGTTGTCCAGCTTGAACAAAATAATGTTGTTCGTTAAGCAGTCCAACTATTTTTTGTTATAGTGATGGCAAATTACGTAGGATTGTATACTATAAAGTAATTGGCTGCTCAAGCAAGATAGATATGTTCTTTTTCAGAATTTTTGAGTCGGTGTAGCAATCAATTTCTTTGTACATAGTCTCCATCATTCGTGCAAGGTTAATCACACGAATAATCAATGTAGTTGGTATTGTTTTCATGGTGAGATATTCCTTGTTCATATCACTCCATGCATTATCCACGGCGTCCCAAAGAGCTTCACTTGCCACCTCTTTTGTTGTTCCATGCTCTTTCATGTAGCAAGTTACAGCAGTGGCAACATTGTTCCTTTCTGTTTCAAACTATAATTTGCAAGGTGTTAGGATATTCCAAATGAAGTGACAAATAGTCACATGTTTATATGTCATTTATCTCTTTTTACAAATGCTAGACCAAGAAATTTCAATAAATTAAGAAATTATAAAAAAGTTAGACACGTATGAACCCATGGAACATGGTTTCTATACTCTAGGTTTCAAGATTATATAACAACATCAAGAATTATATATGCTCCTAATGTGGAAGAAAAAAGTACTTTCTTATTTACCATTAATCATGAAGAAGAGCATTACCTCATGGGCAACAATGTCATCCATTAGTCGTGACACAATACAAGAATCCTTCACAATTTGCGGAAACTTAGACATCCATTCTAGTACCTCGTATGTGACATTCTCTTCAAATACAACAAGAGCAGTGCAGTTAATAGCCCAATAAAAGCATGTAACTAGTGTGACCTTCAAGTGTTCCTCTAATGCTGGTATGTGCTTGTTATCTCTCCAAACAATTTCAGTCATATAACCTTTGCACACTTCATTAGTCTACAAAAAATTATTGCATTGAATATCTCTAAGAAATTAGTTCTAACAGAAGAATAAGATATGTTTCAGATCAAACATGGTGATACAAATAACATTAAATTAACTTATTAGTAAGGTAGATATTCGATTACAACAATTTGTAGGATACAGAACTAAGTATAGTACATATCTACATTCTACAATATATATATATAGTTAGTGATTTCTCCACAATATATGTTGTCTTTTAATGAATATAATCATTTATATTTTTCTGTGATTACTATTCTATATTAAGTGGATAATTATGTGTATTCATTTGAAATGTTTTATTATAGCTTTTACTATGACAAAAGTAAATCGCATGACTACTATTTTCTAATTATTGCAAGTAATTCATTCCATGCTTATAGGTAATGCTATAAATTATTTCATTGTTAAATATAGATGATCATTCACCACTATATGTTGTTTTGACATATGGTATATTACAAAAATCCTAAAGGATAATATAGAACTTCTAATTATTGTACTCCCTCCGTCTCAAATAGATGTCTTAGGTTTTTTAAAATTTGGATAAATCTATATACTAAATAGTGTCTAGATTCATCCAAATTTTGACAAATTTGAGACATCTATTTTTGGACAGAGGGAGTACAAACACATGATCTGCAACAAATGTGCCTTTTACAAGGGAAATGTTATGCACATAGAAATGAAATAAAGAAAATTATAACACTATTAGTATTGAAACATGTGTATCATAGCACATCTGTAAATTATGTTTGACTAAAATAAAATATACGTGAAAAATGTTTTGCCAACGGTTACAAGTATATGATTATATGAATAGTACATTAACATATTACAAGTACACTAATTTATGAAGTTCATATATGCATGTAAATTGTAAAATTCTTCCATTGGTATAAAAACAAAGCACGGGAAATGTGCACAACTAGGGAATAAATTTGTGGATTTTTTTGGAAAAAGTATGTACCAAATAAATTATACTTAAGAAGTTTCTGCAAGTCCCTTGTTTGATACCGTAAGTCTTGGTCTGGCATTTTAGTGAAAATCTCAGAAAACTATGGTTGCACTTTTATATATCGAACGCGACTAATTTTTTTTAGGTTAAGACATATATAGAACAATACTTAATAATAAAAACAAGGATTTCCTAGTCTTCAACTTGAACTTGAGAGTCAATAAAAGTCATGAAGTTTAATAGTTGGCAATAGTTACATGCGTTATAGGGAAGGTATATTCCTTATCAATAACCAATCGATGGGGAATTTTAAAATTGTATTAAACAATTCACATGGTCTATATGGAAAGTATCATGTCCCAAGTCGTCTTCCTATATTGGAAAAGATGAGTGTATCATACTAGGTCATAGTAGACAAAAGATTTTATCTTTAGTAGAACAATAAGTATATATACTTGTTTCTACTACAAGATTTCACAATAATATTTATGTGCTAGTAGAATTTTGCAAATTTCATCTTATCGTAACAAGTTAAACATGTTACGGCATGATTAACTAACCATTACGAAAAATTCTTGTAACACCAAAAGCAGGTGTATATTGAAATGCTAATCAACATACTACGATTAAAAGGAACAAAAATATAGAGTTGAACTCATACAATAGTTTTGATGAAGTTAACATTTCTTGCTGATATATCTTTTGGAAGTGAATTCTCTATTTCAATCATGGTGCCAAACATAAATCGTGCATAGTCTTTATAGCATTCTCCGAGTTGTTCAACTTCCTTCATATCCCACCTACAAGAATAATGTCCATTTAGTGCTTGATAGATCTGGAAGTTATATTTTAAATATACTGAACAAATTTCCCTCTCTTGGATATGCTATAATAAATTTGAGTTGGAAGAAGACAACATTATATTATCGTATTAATTACAAAAATTTGTTAATTAGTATAGTAAAAACAAACCTTTGCATGACTTCAGCAAACGGTTGCAACTCTTCCCACACACCATAATTATCAAAAGTGTCATCATAGGGTGTAATTGTTGCTATAAATTTGGCTAGCAACTTTCTAGCCTTGGCATATCGTGGTTCGTAATACACTCCGAGTGCCCAAAAGTAAGCTTCTGCAGGTCTATGCCTTGCATAGAATAATTTCCATGGGGATTCCAATCCATAATACCACCTTCATGAAAAAACATCACACGACTTAACTATTTTATCTAAGTATTTACATAAACTGAGCGTAGAGTATCTCACCAAAGATGACAGAAATTAAATAAATTTACTTTGAACGATATTATCAATAAAAAAGGAAATTACTTCACAAAGATGTACTTACTCGCATATCTCCTTGACTTCTTCACGGTAAAGGCGCTGAAGCAAATAAAAATTTAGTTTTGCAAGTTCAAGTACTACTTTGTTGCATTCCTTTGTATCCTCTTCATATAGAGGGATATATAGCCTAGCCTCCAATATCTTCATCCTACGGAAGGATGGTGTCTCAAGAGCATGTTTCACTTTATTAGCCATTGGCTTTTCAATATGTTGGACCATTGATTGCAAGAGATCCATAGTTTTCCTTTGGGCATCTTTGAGAAATTGTTCATCAGGTGTGCCAAGATGAGTCGCCTCATAGAGTTCAAGCAGATCTTGTACATCACACTGGAATATTTCCTTCAAGTTTTCCTTGTTGTCCATAAAGCTTTGGAATACATCTGTTAACACAAAAAACAACTAAGCTTCAGAAATTCACTTTTGAACTTAGGTGCATATGCTCCTGCCACCAAAATATTTTTTAAAATATCAAAAAAATCCAAACAATTTTTTTTTGCATGTGCATCTTGATATTCTATGTGCATATGACAAGTTTCGTGGAAAACCGACATTTTCTCTGTCCTGTGTAAAAATGATAAAAACAAATGTCTCGTGAAGAGCTTTCTTTAGCACCAGATTTTGTATTTTTTAGACACGACACAAAACATACCGGTTTTTCCATGAAACGACTTCACGAACACAAAGAACGTCGAGATGTACACGTTACATTTTTTGTCAGAATTTTCGAGCATGTTAAAATACGTTTAAAATTCAATTTAAAAAACACGAGCATATGCTCGTGGGAGCAAAAATGCCTCGTCCACTAAGCTTGCTTATTCTAGATGTCACATGCTAGTTATAATACATTTCATAAGAAAAAGGTTGTGCAAAAATGTCGGGAAATGTAGTAAATAATATTTGTAAAATAATTTCGACTTCCTCATTTTCGCCCTTTATCCGGGGAAGACTCAGAATAAATGTTGATTTTTTCGCCAAAGTTAATGTTTTGATTTAGGATTTGACATTTTCTCTGACATCATTTCAGAGAAGAGCTCCGCCTGATCTATTAAGTAACTAGAGGCACATATCCTACTATTCATTTGAGAAAGTTAAAATATGGCGAGTGTGCATGTGAAGTGTGTCCATGTGCATGCATATTTTTATAACTACAAAAAATAAAATGAGGCAAACGACGACATAGATGTTTTACCACAAGATATGTAGCACCGGTCTTGCCTCAACAATCTAAACTGAAGGGAGATGCTCTGAAGATCATTGTTTTCAAACTTGCGTGAAGAAAGCTCTTGCAGTTTCAGTTCGATTTCTTGTTTGAAATGGTAAGAAACCCCGAGACGCTGAAGTGCATCGATCATCTTCATTTCAGCCAATGGATCACATAAACCAAGTAACTTGTCCCTTGCTTCAAGTATTAGTTTGTCACGCCTTTCAATCATCCATTCTACCGATTTCTACAAAAGAGAACACATGAGAAGAAGATTACACATGAGATGTCCCTCTACCGAGTTTTTGAAATTGCGCGGGGGCTCAATTGCACTTTAGGGACCAGGATACAAGTTTTCAGAAACAGTTTAGCGACCTATATATGGATAAATGTCAGAAGCACTTTTAACGCACATGCCTTTAACAGACGTGTGGTGTAGGTACCTCATGAGTATGGGGTAGAGTAGGGTTTTTGATGAAGTAGTCCCCCCCACACGCTCAGACGATAGTCCACCTCGTGCCGTCGCTCGTCCAGCACCGTGTACCCCTGAGCGATCACTCTGCCGCCTGTATGGCTCTCCTGGCCTGTATTAGCCATTTGCTTCTCTCCTTGGCTCTCTCTACTGCAATAGTGGTCTAATAATAAGCATTACTAGTTGGTTGTTGCGTGCTTAGTTGCTCCCAATGTAGGTGCTATTTATAGTGATAGTACGGACATGCTGCTTGATAGGTAGCGAATGAGACACGTGTGGTGTGTGTTTGTTATCTTATTTCTCAACCATATATGCGCTAATTTTATAAGGATATATACTAGTTTGTGCTGACTAGATAGGCATACATAGGAACAGTGCGAAAGTGATGTGTGCCACAAATTTTGTTTAGTCCCTCTCCCCCGTAATTAACCCCCACTACTCGAATAATGCAGGCAAGAACAGTGAAGATGAACACGACGTTAATTAGCTCCAAACCTCAACACCTCGCCCGTACCTTATCTACATTCATTCTCAACCATACGTTATGATTTCCTTATTAGGCCCATCCCTTAAGAGTCGACCGACACACTTGCACATCAGTTCCCGTAGCTATAGCTTGCTTGCCTCACGTGCGTGCTACACTGCTACTAGTAAGCAGACTAAGAGCATCACTATTAGTACCTCTAAACCCTCAAACCCTCAAACCATTTTAAGGGTTGAGAATGGACATTTTTTGGCACTTTTAGAGGTTGAAAAACTGGGACAAAGACTAGAACCCTCAAACCCAACCCTTATAACGGGGTTGAGTTTGAGGGTTCTAGTCTTTGCCCCAACCCCAACCCTTCAAACTATCGTATGACATATTACAAATTTCATCATCTCAATAACAGTTTGAAGGAAAAAATAAAACAAAATAAAACAAAAGGGGCATACCGGAGCGAGGCGCGGCCGGTCGGGGCGTCGGGAGGGCCGGGGCCGGTTGGGGCAGGGCCGGTCGGGGCGCGGCGGCGGGAGAGCAGGGGCGAGGCAACCCCCCGGAGGCGGGAGGCGGGCGGGGCCGGGAAGGGGCGGGGCGCGGGAGGCGGGAGGCGACGCGGAGGCGGCCGAGCGCGGGAGGCGGTGGGGCACGAAGGCGGCGCGACGGCGGAGGAGGCGGCGGGGCCGGGAACGGGCGGGGCGCGGGAGGGCCGGGGGGGCGGAGGCGCGAGAGACGCGGGAGGCGGCGTCCGGAGGGCGCAGGCGGTCGGAGGGGAGAGAGGCGGCAGCGGGAGGGCGCGGGAGGCGGCGCGGCGGCCGGAGGGGAGGGAGGCGGCGGCGGGAGGGTGCGGCGTCGAGCTGAAAAATCCCTCCCGCGTTCGTTCGCGAAGGGAAACAAGAGGAGTAGGGGTTGGGGAAAAAATGCCTCTCCAACCCCCACTTCTACAGGTTAGAAGGGGGAGTAGGGGTTGGACCTGGGAAATTTTTTAGGGGTTTAGGGGTTCTAGTCTACACGTTTTTGTCGCTCAAAACTGTAAAAAGCAGTTATTTTTTAGGGTTTGAGGGTTTAGGGGTACTACTAGTGATGCTCTAAGCAACTGCGATCTGTCACGACACACACACGCTCCCCTCCTCTCCCTCTCCCTGGCCCTTTCTCCCTTCCCTTTGAGAGTCAGCCGCCGTTGGTCGGGCTGCCCCTGCGTCCCCTCCGCCGGACTAGCCGGTCAGAGATGGACAAAGGGGGGCACCGGATCTAGGTCTAGGTGTAGGAGTTGTAGGTTTTTGCGGCAGTTTGCCGCGATTTGGGGTTATGCCAGGAGTTTGTGGCGAGATATGGGTCTCTGGATCTTGCCCTTGCTGCTATTTTTGCTACTGGCTGCGGAGCTCAAGTGGATGGAGCCAAAGGCGATGAGCGGCGAGAAGGCTAGCAGCTCCGTCAATAAATGGTCTTTTAGGAGCCCTATTTCGCTGCAGGGTGGTGCTGCTGTGCTTCCTCTCCTGGCCGGCCGTGGCGGCGAGGAGGAGAGTGAGTGCAGCATGGTGCTCGCTGAGGTTCTACCTTCCCCGGTCGGCCGTGGTGGCGAGGGGGCGAGGTGGAGCAAGGAGACTCCAATCTCTCTGCTTTTGAAGAAGGGTGTTGTCCATGGCGCTATGCAGATCTTGCCCTGGCTTGCTCTTGCCATCGAGGAGATGGAATGTGCGTGCTGGGGTTCTCTGTTGGGCGTCCGGTTCGACAAGCTGCAAGCAAGGAGCTTTCCAAGCAACAACGATGAAGCCGAAGCTATCTACGGCCAGAGTAGCCGTCTCGCGCTCAGGTGTTCTGCTCACCATGAGCTTCCAATCTTCCGCAAGGCCATGGCGTCGCAAGAGAGCACGCAAGAGCCTACCTGGAAGACTCTCGACGACCTCAGCTCGGGATCCATCATCGGCGGCGCTCCAAGTGGCTTGTTCCCCGGCAGTGGCGGCGATGCCCTGGCGGTGAGGTCCAGAATCCGCGGTGGAGAAGACCTAGGAGCCGATTGCTTTTTAATTTTTAGTCCTAGGGTCTGTTGTATAAAAATAAATCCCTTATATGTAAGGTTCACTCTTGCCAGGGGCTTCTTTGTAATTTATAACCCACTGCCACTATAATATAGCAGCTTCTAGGGCCTTCGGGCCCTTATCCGTTCAAAAAAAAAGTAAGCAGACTAGATCGACTAGTACTAGCTGCGAATGGAGCCAGATCGGTCAGGTACGAGCAAGCTAGCTTTCGCTGTGTGCACAACTCGGCACACAATTGAGATGGACGTGCGTCGCGGCTCTAGTTTTGCCTGCTAGTAGGCTCGAGCTCTTGGGGCAATGCCAATATTTAAATAAAATAGTGTCTAGATTTATCTAAGTTTTAATAAATCTACAATATTTATTTTAAGATAGAGAGTATTATAGACCATGAAGACACGGGGTGTTCCCATTCGTCCATTGTTTATACCTAGTAAGGAAGTATAGAAGGCTTTTTTGTTCGAATAACACTTTCTTTCGATTGATTTGTACTTCCATCGAACACATAATACAACAGATTGTCAAGGTACCTGTTCGGTTGTTTTCTGTTAGACTATTTCCTCGTCATCATCGATATCTGCCCTTCTCATCCTCCCGTTGCATCTGTTAAACAGTTTCGGGAGAACGAGGTTACCCCGTAGGGTTATCGGGTACATGTTATATGCATGGAGATAGGCCTCGTGATGGCGTGTATAAGAAGGATACGTATTGGGTAGAGTACTACTCTACACCTAATACGTATCAGGTACAATATAGTCTAACACCCCCTTAAGTTAAACCTGGAAGAGGTTTAGATTACGCTTAAACTCATATAATTTTTTAGAGCATAACGTCTTTGTGAAACCATCTGCAATCTGATATTTATTAGAGATGAACCGAATCTCAAGTTGCTTGCTAGCAACTCGTTCTCTGACAAAATAAAAATCAATCTCAATGTGTTTGGTCTGGGCATAAAAAACTGAGTTGGCTAACGGATAAGTAGCGCCCAGATTATCACACCAGAGACATGGTTTCTCTTTGAGAGAGATACCAAGTTCTCTTGTAAGAGCTTCAACCCAAATGAGTTAGGAGTGGCATTTGCCAGTGCTTTGTATTCTGCCTCAAGTACTGGAACGAGAGACAGTGGGCTGTTTCCTGAAACTCCAGGATATCAGATTAGGACCAAAAAATATAGCAAAACCTACAGTAGAGCGTCGATCATCTAAGTCACCTGCCCAATCGGCATCAGAGTAGGCACTAAGAAGAGTCGGCGGTGATTTTTGGAATGTGAGTCCAACCTTCTGTGTTCCATGTATGTATCGAAGGATCCTTTTAATAGCAGTCTAGTGAGCAGTGGTAGGAGCATGAAGATACTGGCAGTCTTTATTAACTGAAAAGGATAAATCAGGACGTGTCAGGGTCAAGTACTGAAGTGCTCCTACAATGCTCCTGTAACGAGTACTATCCTCAGAGCCAAGGGGAGTGCCATCGGTCAATGACAAGGAGTCATTGAGCGACAAGGGTGTAGGACATGGCGTGCACTCATGCATACCAGCTCGGGCTACTATATCCTTAGCATATTTCTCCTGATTTAAAAGCAAACCATTTGATCTTTGGTGAACTTCAATTCCAAGAAAATAATGAAGTTCTCCAAGGTCCTTAAGAGCAAACTCAGAACTGAGGTTGTGAAGAAGGGCTGTAATTATAGCATTTGAGAAGCTTGTCACAATAAAATCATCAACATAAATGAGAAAGAATATGGTGATGCCAGACTTGTCAAAGAGGAACAAGGAGGTGTCAGCTTTTGAAGGAATGAAACCAAGTGTATGTAACTTCAAGCTCAAACGAGAGTACCATGCTTGAGGAGCCTGTTTCAAACCATATAAAGCCTTGTCAAGTTTGCATATGTGATTGGGTGTAGCGGAAGACTCAAAACCAAGTGGTTGTCTCATATACACTTCCTCTTCTAGAACGACATGTAGAAACGCATTCTTAACATCTAGCTGCCTTAGACTCCAGCCTTTGGAGACAGAAACTGAAATGACAAGTCTGATAGTAGCAGCCTTAATAACATGACTGAAAGTATCTTCATAGTCAATTCCATATCGTTGTTTGAAACATTTTGCAACAAGTCTAGCTTTATACCTATCAATTGTACCATCAATATGTTTTTTGATGCGATAAATCCACTTGCAATCAATTATATTTTTATTGGAGCTGGGAGGCACAAGGTGCCAGGTGTTATTGGCAAGAAGAGCATCATATTCATCCTGCATAGCTTGCTTCCAATTTTTATCAGTAAGAGCCTCTGAAAGATTGGTTGCTTCTCCTGTAGATGTGAGTAGTGCATAATGAACAGTGCCATCAGTATATTTTTTCGGATGTCGTATACCTTTCTGCAGACGAGTTTGAACTCCTGGTACAGCAACAAGAGGTGCTGCAGGTGTAGAGGGCACAGAAGATCCAGAGGAAGGATGCTGCACAGGAGACACGTCGGAGCTATCGCTACTGTCCCCTGGCTCATCATGGGCGTCATCATGGGCACCATCATTGGCGTCAATCCCAGGCTGCAATAAACGCGCGGTCCCGCGCGGTGGCCCAGTGGAAGGAGGCGACAGCGACGAAAAAGACGGGACCAGCGGAGACGTGGCTTCGTGCAGGTGGACGCCACATGCGTGCGCGGGAGAGCGTGCTAGGCTGGCAGGCGACGCGGTCTCCAGCTCCACGTGGCGGGCGCGGACAGGGGAGCGCACAGGCGACACGGCGGACGAGACCTGTGATGCGGCAAACAAGGCTGCCTGGGATGATCCCGATGAGGATATCTGTCCAGAATCGGCATCGGGAGATGTGGAGACTGTTTCTGTGCTGTTTGTCTCTTCTGTACCATTATTTGATGTGCTGGTTTCAGTCACGCGGTCGGAATTTTGAGCAGAATTTTCTGGAGCAGCTCCGTCGGGTACCTGAGAAGGATGAGCAGCAGGCACAAGTTGCAAATAATGTTCATTAGTGTGCACACCCCTATCATTAGTTTCCGAAGGAGAGACATGCGAAGGAAGAAGAAGGATTTCTTCACGAAGGCGACGACCGGCGTTTGGATGAAGATAAGCAAAAGGAAAAACATTCTTATCAAACACAACATCACGAGAGACATAAACACGACCAGTGGTCACATCAAGACATTTTACTCCTTTATGATGGGGACTATATCCAAGAAAAACACATCGTTTAGAACGAAAAGAGAGTTTAGTCTTGTTGTAGGGACGAAGGTTGGGCCAACAAGCACAACCAAAAACTCATAAAGGCTCATAGTTGGGTTTAACTTGAAGGAGTTTTTCTGTAGGAGTCTCAAAATTGAGAACTTTTGTAGGAAGTAAATTTATGAGGAAAGTGGCTGTAATGAAAGCATCATCCCAAAATTTGAGAGGCATGGAAGCATTGGCAAGTAAGGCAAGACCAACTTCAACAATGTGGCAGTGTTCATGTTCAGCAGAGCCATTTTGCTGATGAGCATGGGTACAGGAAACATGATGAGCAATGCCAACTCGCTAAAAAATCCATTTAATTTCTCATATTCTCCTCCCCAATCGGTTTGCATGGTCATAATTTTCCTACCGAATTGGCGCTCAACATATTGTTGGAAATCAAGAAACACTTGATACATATCAGAACATTTCTTAAGAAAATATATTCAAGAAAATTTACTAAAATCATCAATGAAGCTTACATAATATGCATGTTTGCTTACAGAAAGAGGAGCTGGACCCTATACATCAGAAAAGATTTGCTCCAAAGGAGCCGTAGACACACTAGTGGAGATAAGATAGGGTAGCTGATGAATCACATATGTAAGGATTTATTCCTGGGGAATATGAAAGATTATTCTTCCTAAGTATTTGCTGAACAATAAAGGATGATGGATGCCCTAGACGACGATGCCATGTGAAGGATGAAGGCTTGACGGTGACAAGTGCATGCTTGGAAGACGTCGAAGACACTGGAACTACAGGATATAGGCCACCATGACAAGGGCATCTAAATATGATTTGCTTGGTTGCCTAATCCTTAATCAAGAAAAAGAGTGGGTGAATTTCCATAAAAGTGTTTTTATCAAGAGTAATTTTATGAGCAGAAAGTAAACTCATGGAAGCATCGGATACATGTAAGATATTACGAAGTTGTATAGAACTATTTAGGGTATGCAAAACTGAATGACCAATATGTGCAATGTCCATACCTTGTCCACTAGCATTATGAACTTGATCACACCCCTGATAGGTCTCGTGAACATTGAGCTTGTTTAGTTGTCCAGTGACATGATTTGTGGCCCTTGTATCAATATACAAATTGGTGTCAACTCCATAGGCACCTTTGTTGTTATTTGGTGTGTCATCATCATCCTCATCATCTCCATAACGCCACCAACACTCCCTAGCAGGGTGACCCTCCTTCTTGCATATTTGACAAAAAACACCTTCCTGCCATGTAGAGGCTTGATGGTGCGTGGAAGCTTCGTTGGGAGACCCCAAGAGGAAGGTATGATGAGCACATCAGCAAGTTTTCCCTCAGTAAGAAACCAAGGTTATCGAACCAATAGGAGGAATGAAACGACTCAAAGGTGTTGCTAGCAACTTGGAAACCTGCACAACACAAACTGAAGACTTTGCCCCAACGAACAGTGAGGTTGTCATTCTCACCAGTTTGCTGAAAACAAAGGGTTAACTGTATGGTGTGGAAGGTAATAGTGGTTTGCAGAAAGTAAATAGTAACAGTGGAAGATGTATCAATGGTAAAGATTGGACCGGGGTCCATAGTTAACTAGAGGTGCTCTCCTTAAGATAAACAAACATGGCATGCTGGGTAAACAAATTATAACAGGGCAATTGACAGGACTGAGCAAGGCATAATACTGCAATACTAGACATTCATGATCCTATGAGATTCGATTGGGCAATACAACAAGATACATAGACCGCCATCCAACTGCATCTATGACTAGTAATCCACCTTCAGGTTATTATCCGAATCCCCTCCAGTATTAAGTTGCAAGCAACAGATAACTGCTTTAAGCAAAGTGTATAAGGTAAACAATCCACTTGTTCCATGAACAAGAGACCGTTGTTTTATCCCTAGTGGCAACATCAGATCTACAACCTTAAAGATTTATGTCACTTCCCTTAGATTAAATAGAGGCATGAACCCACTATCGAGCATACATACCCCCTATTGGAGTCACTAGCATCTACTTGGCCAAGATAGCTACTAGAAACGGAGAGCATGCAAGATCTCAAACAACACAGACATGATAGAGTCAATACGACAAAACCATTAATCAATCTGACATAGTAATCTCAATATCCATTGGATCCCCGCAAACACAACATGCATGATTAAAAATAGATGATCTTGATCATGAACGGAGCTCACAAGATCTAAACATGGTAGCACAAAGGAGGAGATACAACCATATAGCTACTACATGGACCCGTAGTACAAGGTGGAACTACTCACACTTCATACCGGAGACTGGCATGATGAAGAAGAAGGCCTCCGGGATGATCTCCCCTCTGGCAGGGTGCCGGGAAGAGCTTCAGATTCCCCCCGATCTAGGGACGATGTTGGCGGCGGCTATAGACGGTTTCGTGGAATATTGATCGGGTTACTTAGGGTTTTGGCACCGGGGGTCTTTATAGGCGAACATGCGAGGCAGGGGGCAACCAAGGCGGCCGCACCCCTAGGTGCAGACCAGGCTTGGCCGCGCGGCTAGCGGGTGTTGCCCCCTGGTGGCTCCCCTTCGTCTCGTATTCAGGCTCCATGTTCCCCACGGTAAAATATTGACTTTGGATTTTGTTCCGTCGAATTCCGAGAATATTGATTTCCTGCCTTTCCTGGAACCAAAAATAGAAGAAAACATGCAACTGACATTGTGGCATCTTGTTAATAGGTTAGTCCAGAAAAACATATAAAAACACTTTAAAGTGTATACAAAGCAAAGCAAAGTAGATACTAAACAAGCATGGAACATCAAAAATTATAGATACGTTTCCGACGTATCAAGGCGACACGGTCCTAGCGCTCTTTCTTGCCACGCCCCCCTTTGGGGCGACGGTCCTGGCGGCCTTGATTCGCCTGCTGGGGCTGCGATGGACATGGGGGACGCGGTGGTGGAGGCATGTACATCTGCTGAGGAGGAGGCATGTAGGGCATAGGCGGCATGTAGGGCAACTGCGGCGGTGGGTACTAAAAACCAGGAGGCGCATATTGCTGCTGCGTTGGTATGGCGGGTATACAAGAGGCGCATAATGTTGCTGCTGTGGAGGCACATAAGGAGGCGCATAGGGCTTCTATGGAGGTGGAGCATATGGGGCTGAAGCTGGTGGCCGGGCTGGTCCTCCACCATAGCTAGGGCTTGGCGGGCGCCGAGGGAAAATATTAACTGAGGATGTAAACATTCTTGTAGCTTGACCCGTGGAGAGGAGCATGGATTCTCGGTTATCATACGACTCCAGCTGCGAACACATATCATTGAGAGAAGTGGCAGGGACAACTTTGAGGGCAGCAACCAGCCCACTATAGGAGCCATCAAGGCCGTTCATGATATAATCTTTGAGCTCATCATCATCAATTTTCTTCCCAGCAGCGGCAAGTTCAGAGGCAAAACTTTTCATCTTGGGGACATATTGCTGTGCGGACATGTCTACCTTTTTTGTGTTGGTGAGGGCGCCATGGAGATTGGAGACCCTGCACTTGGATTGTGATGAGTAGAGCTCCTGAAGAGCACGCCAGACATCAGCAGCATGAATCAATCCGAAGACATGATCCAGAATATCATCAGAGAGGGAATTCACAAGGAAACTCACCACCTATTGATCCTTGGTGATCCAGGCATCATAGGCCGGATTAGGAACATATGTTTTCTTCTTGTTCTCATCTTCTACCTCCAATTTCTCAAACGGCGTCGGGTCGGTCCCCTCGAGGAGGGCCATGACACGGACACCGCGTGTTGGAGATATGCCCTAGAGGCAATAATAAATGTAGTTATTATTATATCTTTGTGTTTATGATAAATGTTTGCATTCATGCTATAATAGTATTAACAAGGAAACATTAATACTTGTGTGATTTGTAAACTTAAATTGAAGTCCCTAGTAAAGCCTCTTTATAATACTAGCTTGTTGGTTAATAAATGATTGTGGTTTCCCTATCATGAACATTGAGATGTTATTAACAACAAGATCATATCGTTAGGAGAATGATATGATGGACATACTCCTATAGATAAGCGTAGCATAAAGATCAAGTCATTTTAATAGTTCAATTGCTATATGCTTTCTGATACATAGTAACCTAATTCCTTCGACCATGAGATCATGCATATCACCTTTACCGGATGGATGCTTTGATGACATCAAACACCACACCGTAACTGGGTGGCTATAAAGGTGGCATTGAGTGTTCGTAAAGTATTGGTTGAAACACATGGATCAAGAGTGGGATTTGTCCATCCATATGACGGATAGATATACTCTGGGCCCTCTCGGTGAAATGTCATCCAATTAGCTTACAAGCATGTGACTGGCTCACAAGGGATCACATATCACGGGAACGAGAAAAGAGTACTTATCGGTAATGAGGTTGAACTAGGTATGCAGAGATACCGACGATCATAACCTCGGATAAGTAAACTATCGTGAGACAAAGGGAAATTGGTATCGTATGTAAGTGGTTCATTCGATCGCAAAGTAATCGTAGAAATATGTGGGAGCCATATGAATTTCCAGATTCCTCTATTGGTTATTGTTCGGAAAATTGTCTCGATCATGTCCGCATAATTCACAAACCGTAGGAAGACACACTTAAGGATTCGACGTTGTTTGAGTAGTTATGAAATGATGAGAAAGAGACCGAATGTTGTTCGGAGTCTCGAATGGGATTCGGAATATCACGAGGAGATCCGGAATGGTCCGGAGAATAAGATTCATATAAGGAAAGTCCTGTTTCGGAGTTTGGGAATGGTTCCGGTGTTTTCATCGGGAATGTTCTAGAAGGTTCCAGAATGTCCAGTACTCCGGAGGGGAAGGGTACATGAATGTGTTATACCAAGTTGGAATGATTGCATCATGTACTAAGTGTCATCGCTGAACAAAATAGAGGATTTAATCAAATCCTTGTTTGAAAAGTCAAACGACTATTTTTGGGAAGAGGAGAGGGAATTGGAAACCGAGTTGGGGAGGAGTCCCTCCTCCACCGCCGGCCCACTTGGGATCCGAGTTGGGGAGGGATTCCCCTCCCCTTGGCCGGCGCCTCCCTCCTATAAGAGGAGGGGCAGGGCTCCCCTCCTAGGACACAAGATTGCCCCCTCTAAACCTAACCCTAGCCGCCGCCCACCATAGCCGCCGCCTAGGGTTTCTCCCCTAGCCGCCGACTTGGGCACCTCCAAGCCCTAGCCTCCGGCCCTAGCACCCCCTCCTTGGTGTGTCTAAACCCTAGAACACCGAGGGCTCTCTCATAGTCCACCATACTCGCTCCGGCTTAAGGCGAAGCCCTGCGAGATCTCCCCTCTACTTCCGGTACCACGCCGTTGTGCTGCCGGAATCGCGAGGAGAGTGCTACAACCTCCGCTGCCTGCTGGAACAAGGGAGAGGAAGGTCTTCGTAGAGTACCGAACGTGTGACCGACTGCGGGAGCGCTGCCGGAACGCAGCGCTGGAAGGATCGACTACGCGATCTTGAGATCGGGAAGAGTACGACTACATCACCCACGAGAATCCGCTCTCGTTAAACACTTTGGAATCTTCGAGGGTGAGTTATTCCATCGACTCGTTGCTACAATCTAGTAGATAGATCTTGGCTTGTTTGTTTGTATGCGATAGAAATTTTTTGTTTTCCATGCTACGAATCCCTACAGTGGTATCAGAGCCGTGTCTATATGTAGATCTGTTGCACGAGTAGAACACAATGGTCATTGTGGGCGTTGATGCTTTTATTATCGATTGCTTCTTGTGTACTTTGCATCTTGCGGGATGTTGGGATGAAGCAGCCCGGGCTAACCTTACATGACATCGTTCATGAGACTTGCTCCACGCTTGACATGCAACTTGTATTGCATAAGTGGCTTTGCGGGTGCCTGTTTCTCCTAGCATAGTTAAGATCCAATTTACAACGGGTGATTAACAATACTAGTATCAATGTTGTGGTTCATGTTCGTAAGTTAGAACGACACTTATTGAAAGCCCCAAACCACGTAAAACATGCAAAGAAAGTAGAGGCGTCTAACTTTGTTTTGCAGGGGTGTGCAGTGATGTGATATGGCCATGATTGTGATTATATTTGATGTATGCAATGTTCCTTATTGTAAGTTGGCAACCGGCAGGAGCCATATGGTTGTCTTTAATTTATGTTAAGACCCGCGTGTCTATTCAAAGTAGTTGTAATAGTTGAAGCCGGTGGACGACAACCATGGAGAAGCATCATTGACCTTGATGCAATGCCGGTGATGATGGAGATCATGTTCGTGCTTGAAGATGGAGATCGGAAGCACAAAGAAGAAAGGCCATATCATATCACATATTATGAATTGTATGTGATGTTAATCCTTTATGCATCTTGTATTTCTTAGTTAACGACGGTAGCATTATAAGATGATCCCTAATGCACATGAATTTCAAGTCATAAAGTGTTCACCCTTAGTTAGCACCGTTGCTAAAGCTTGTTGTTTCGAAGCACCACGTGATGATCGGGTGTGTTAGATTCCGCAAGTGTATACAACGTGAGCAAGCCAGATTTGCTCATGCGGAAACTAAGGTTTGATCTTGACGAGCCTAGCATGTACAGACATGGTCTCGGAACAGGGATCACCGAAAGGTAAAGCATGAATCATATAGTAGATATGATGAACATGTCGATTGTTCGCCATTGAAACTATATCAACTCTCGTGATGATCGGTGTTGATGTGGTGGATTTGGTTCGTGTGATCACTAAAACAATGTGAGGGATATTGTTTTGAGTAGGAGTTCACCTAGATTAATTTTATTATTAATTTGAACTCAATTTGTCATAAACTCAGTCTAAAACTATTGCAAATATGTTGTAGATCAATGGCAGCCCCTACCATCAATTTTAATGCGTTCCTAGAGAAAGAAAAGTTGAAAAACAATGGAAGCAACTTCGCGAATTGGTTCCGCAATTTGAGGATTGTCCTCACAGCTGGTAATTTGACCTATGTGCTGGATGCACCGCTGGGTGACCCACCTGCAGCTGATGCTGCCGATGAAGTAAATAATGTTTACCTCACTCGGAAGACTCAGTACTCCATAGTTCAGTGTGCTATCTTGTATGGTTTAGAATCGGAGCTTCAGAAAAGGTTTGAGAATTCAGACCCATATGATATTGTCGAGGATCTCAAATTGATCTTTGAGACTCATGCGGAAATTGAAAGCTATGAGGCTTCTGAAAAGTTCTTTAACTGCAAGATGGAAGAGGGCAGCTCCGTCAGTGAGCATGTGCTTAAGATGTCTGGGCACGCAAACAAACTTCAAAGGTTGGGTATAGTGATTCCTAATGCTTTGGGGATTTACCGCGTCCTCCAATCACTACCACCAAGTTACAAGAACTTTGTGATGAACTACAACATGCAAAACATGAACAAGACGTTGCCAGAACTCTTTGCCATGTTGAAATCTGTAGAAGTGGAGATCAAGAAAGAGCACCAAGTGTTGTTGGTCAATAAGACCACCAAATTCAAGAAAGGCAAGTCTAAGCAGAAGGGACACTTCAAGAAGGGTGGTAAGAAAGTTACCACGCCAACGAAGAAGACCAAGGCTGGACCTAAGCCAGATACTGAGTGCTTTTACTGCAAGGGAGAAGGTCACTGGAAGCGGAATTGCCCAAAGTACTTGGCGGATTTGAAGAACGGCAACATCAAGAAGAAAGGTATATCTGATATACATGTTATTGATGTGTATCTCACTAGTACTCGTAGTAGTGCCTGGGTATTTGATACTGGTTCGGTTGCTCATATTTGTAACTCGAAACAGGTGCTGCAGAATAAACGGAAGCTAGCGAAGAACGAGGTGACGATGCGCGTGGGAAACGGATCAAAGGTTGATGTGATCGCGGTCGGCATGCTACCCCTTCATCTACCATCGGGATTAGTTTTATACTTAAATAATTGTTATTTGGTGCCTGCGTTAAGCATGAACATTATATCGGGATCTTGTTTATTGCGAGACGGTTACTTGTTTAAGTCCGAGAATAATGGTTGTTCGATTTATATGAGTAATATGTTTTATGCACATGCACCTTTGATAGATGGTCTATTCTTATTGAATCTCGATAGTGGAAATACACATATTAATAACATTGAGGCTAAACGTTTGAAATCGAGCGATATCTCGACCTATATGTGGCACTGTCGTCTTGGTCACATTGGAGTGAAGCGTATGAAGAAACTCCATTCCGATGGACTTCTTGAATCACTTGATTTCGAATCACTTGAAAGATGCGAAGCATGTCTGATGGGTAAAATGACTAAGACTCCATTCTCTGGTATGATGGAGCGAGCTACGGACTTATTGGAAATCATACATACCGATGTGTGTGGTCCAATGAGTGTAGCATCGCGCGGTGGTTATCGTTATGTTCTTACCTTCACGGATGATTTGAGTAGATATGGGTATATCTATTTCATGAAACATAAGTCCGAAACTTTCGAGAAGTTTAAGGAATTTCAAAGTGAGGTAGAGAATCAACGTAACAAGAAGATTAAATTTCTACGTTCTGATCGTGGAGGTGATTATCTAAGTTACGAGTTTGGCGAGCATTTGAAGAAATGCGGAATACTTTCACAATTGACACCGCCGGGAACACCACAGCGTAATGGTGTGTCCGAACGTCGTAACCGAACTCTCTTAGATATGGTTCGTTCTATGATGTCACTTACAGATTTACCGCTATCATTTTGGGGTTATGCATTAGAAACAGTCGCATTCACTTTAAATAGGGCACCATCTAAATCCGTTGAAACGACACCGTATGAATTATGGTTTGGGAAGAAACCTAGATTGTCGTTCCTTAAAGTTTGGGGTTGCGAAGCCTATGTAAAGAAGTTACAGCCGGACAATCTTGAACCCAAAGCGGAAAAATGCGTCTTCATAGGATACCCGAAGGAAACTATTGGGTATACCTTCTATCATAGATCCGAAGGCAAAATCTTCGTTGCCAAGAATGGATCCTTTCTAGAGAAGGAATTTCTCTCGAAAGAAGTGACTGGAAGGAAAGTAGAACTCGACGAGGTTGTCGAACCTTCTCTCGAAATTGCGAGTAGCGCAGCACCGGAAGAAGTTCCTGTGGTGCCTGCACCAATTAGAGAGGAAGCTAATGATGATGATCATGAAACTTCGGTTATAGTTGCTACAGAGCCTCGCAGGTCAACGAGAACTCGTACCACTCTAGATTGGTATGATCCCGTTATGAGTGTCATGTTGGTGGACAACACCGATGACCCTGAGACATATGAGGAAGCGACGATGAGCCCAGATTCCAATAAATGGCAAGAAGCCATGAAATCCGAGATTGGATCCATGTACGAAAACCAAGTATGGACTTTGGTGGACTTACCGGATGGCCGGAAGGCTGTCGAGAACAAATGGATTTTCAAGAAGAAAACAGATGCTGATGGTAATGTTACTGTCTATAAAGCTCGACTTGTCGCAAAGGGGTTTCGACAAATTCAAGGAGTTGACTACGATGAGACTTTATCACCAGTAGCGAAGCTAAAGTCTGTGAGGATTATGTTAGCAATCGCTGCATATTATGATTATGAGAAATGGCAGATGGATGTAAAAACAGCATTCCTCAATGGAGACATTGATGAAGAGTTGTATATGATGCAATCCAAAGGTTTTGTCGATCCTAAAGATGCTAACAAGGTATGCAAACTTCAACGGTCCATCTATGGATTGAAGCAAGCATCCCAAAGTTGGAATCAATATTTTGATAAGGTGATCAAAAGTTTTGGTTTTATACAAACTTATGGAGAAGCTTGTATTTACAAGAAAGTGAGTGGGAGCTCTGTAGCATTCTTAATACTATATGTAGATGAAATATTATTGATTGGGAATGATGTAGACCTTCTTAATAGTGTCAAGGAATATTTGAATAATAATTTTTCAATGAAAGATCTTGGCGAAGCAGCTTACATATTAGGCATAAAGATTTATAGAGATAGATCAAGACGCCAAATATCATTGTCACAAAGTACATATTTGTACAAAGTTCTAAAGAGGTTTGGAATGGAAGATAGCAAGAAAGGGTTCTTGCCCATGTTGCCCAATACGACCTTGAGTAAAACTCAAAGTCCGACATCGGCAGAAGATAGAGAAAGGATGAGTAAGACTCCCTATGCCTCAGCCATAGGATCTTTAATGTATGCCATGCTATGTACTAGACCCGACATTGCATATGCTGTTAGTTTAACTAGCAGATATCAAAGTGATCCAGGAGTAGATCATTGGACAGCGGTCAAAAACATCCTTAAGTACTTGAGAAGAACTAAGGATATGGTTCTTTATTATGGAGGTGATGAACAGCTCGTTGTTAATGGTTACACTGATGCTAGTTGGAACACCGATCCGGATGATTCTAAATCACAATCTGGATACGTATTTACTTTGAATGGTGCAGCAGTTAGCTGGAGGAGTGCAAAGCAAAGCGTTGTGGCGAGATCTTCAACTGAATCGGAGTACATGGCTGCTTCGGAGGCTTCACAAGAAGCGATATGGATGAAAGAGTTCATTACAGAGCTAGGTGTGGTTCCTAGTGCGCTGGACCCAATGTCTATCTACTGTGATAACATGGGCGCCATAGCCAATGCGCAAGAACCAAGGTCACACAAGAAGCTGAAGCATATCAAGCTACGTTTTCACGCTATTCGAGAACATGTCCAAGATGGGAACATAAAGATTTTCAAAGTACACACAGATCTGAATGTGGCGGATCCGTTGACTAAACCTCTCCCAAGGGCAAAACATGACCAGCACCAAACTGCCATGGGTGTTCGGTATATTACCATGTAATCTAGATTAGATGACTCTAGTGCAAGTGGGAGACTGTTGGAGATATGCCCTAGAGGCAATAATAAATGTAGTTATTATTATATCTTTGTGTTTATGATAAATGTTTGCATTCATGCTATAATAGTATTAACAAGGAAACATTAATACTTGTGTGATTTGTAAACTTAAATTGAAGTCCCTAGTAAAGCCTCTTTATAATACTAGCTTGTTGGTTAATAAATGATTGTGGTTTCCCTATCATGAACATTGAGATGTTATTAACAACAAGATCATATCGTTAGGAGAATGATATGATGGACATACTCCTATAGATAAGCGTAGCATAAAGATCAAGTCATTTTAATAGTTCAATTGCTATATGCTTTCTGATACATAGTAACCTAATTCCTTCGACCATGAGATCATGCATATCACCTTTACCGGATGGATGCTTTGATGACATCAAACACCACACCGTAACTGGGTGGCTATAAAGGTGGCATTGAGTGTTCGGAAAGTATTGGTTGAAACACATGGATCAAGAGTGGGATTTGTCCATCCATATGACGGATAGATATACTCTGGGCCCTCTCGGTGAAATGTCATCCAATTAGCTTGCAAGCATGTGACTGGCTCACAAGGGATCACATATCACGAGAACGAGAAAAGAGTACTTATCGGTAACGAGGTTGAACTAGGTATGCAGAGATACCGACGATCATAACCTCGGATAAGTAAACTATCGTGAGACAAAGGGAAATTGGTATCGTATGTAAGTGGTTCATTCGATCGCAAAGTAATCGTAGAAATATGTGGGAGCCATATGAATTTCCAGATTTCTCTATTGGTTATTGTTCGGAGAATTGTCTCGATCATGTCCGCATAATTCACGAACCGTAGGAAGACACACTTAAGGATTCGACGTTGTTTGAGTAGTTATGAAATGATGAGAAAGAGACTGAATGTTGTTCGGAGTCTCGAATGGGATTCGGGATATCACGAGGAGATCCGGAATGGTCTGGAGAATAAGATTCATATAAGGAAAGTCCTATTTCCGAGTTTGGGAATGGTTCCGGTGTTTTCATCGGGAATGTTCTAGAAGGTTCCGGAATGTCCGGCACTCCGGAGGGGAAGGGTACATGAATGTGTTATACCAAGTTGGAATGATTGCATCATGTACTAAGTGTCATCGCTGAACAAAATAGAGGATTTAATCAAATCCTTGTTTAAAAAGTCAAACGCCAATTTGAAAGTCAAACGGCTATTTTTGGGAAGAGGAGAGGGAATTGGAAACCGAGTTGGGGAGGAGTCCCTCCTCCACCGCCGGCCCACTTGGGATCCGAGTTGGGGAGGGATTCCCCTTCCCTTGGCCGGCGCCTCCCTCCTATAAGAGGAGGGGCAGGGCTCCCCTCCTAGCACACAAGATTGCCCCCTCTAAACCTAACCCTAGCCGCCGCCCACCATAGCCGCCGCCTAGGGTTTCTCCCCTATCCGCCGACTTGGGAACCTCCAAGCCCTATCCGCCGGCCCTAGCACCCCCTCCTTGGTGTGTCTAAACCCTAGAACACTGAGGGCTCTCTCATAGTCCACCATACTCGCTCCAGCTTAAGGCGAAGCCCTGCGAGATCTCCCCTCTACTTCCAGTACCACGCCGTTGTGCTGCCGGAATCGCGAGGAGAGTGCTACAACCTCCGCTGCCTGCTGGAACAAGGGAGAGGAAGGTCTTCATCGAGTACCGAACGTGTGACCGACTGCGGGAGCGCTGCCGGAACGCGGCGCCGGAAGGATCGTCTACGCGATCTTGAGATCGGGAAGAGTAGGACTACATCACCCACGAGAATCCGCTCTCGTTAAACACTTTGAAATCTTCGAGAGTGAGTTATTCCATCGACTCGTTGCTACAATCTAGTAGATAGATCTTGGCTTGTTTGTTTGTATGCGATAGAATTTTTTTGTTTTCCATGCTACGAATCCCTACACCGCGGAGAGTGGGCAGCACCTGGGCCTGCCAGAACAAAAAGTTCTCTCGCGTGAGCTTTGTAGCCGATGGCGCACCGATCGTGGTCGGGGCAGACGTGGTCGAGGACGACATCATCGGATCCTGGGAGGGAAGGGTGGGTTTCTAGGGTTGTGGAACGAGTATGATCTAGGTTGTAGGAGAGGTTGTTTGGCTAAAAAAGTACGGGAATCAAAACTAGGTGTCCTTGGGGATCAATTCCTCGATGTATCGATCCAAGATGATCGGAAGTCCTTGGGGGGCGATCGGTTCTATCACCGGTGGCGGCTAGCTAGAAGAGAAGAGGATTTCTCTCGATACCATGTTAAACAGTTTGAGAGAATGTGTTACCCCGTAGGGTCATCGGGTATGTGTTATATACACGGAAATAGCCCTGTGGTGACGTGTACAGAAAGGATACGTATTGGGGTAGAGTACTACTCTATACCCAATACATATTGGGTACAATATAGTCTAACAGCATCGAACGAATCCCAGCTTCGTCAAACTTAGAGCCCATGACCTTCTGCATGGGTGGAGATGGGTATTCCCCTATATTCATATGAATACCAAAGAATTTGAGGAAAAAAAATACATGTATTCACGTGAAAACGGCCCATAGAACATAGAGCCGACTATTCTGGTTGCTCTCTCAGCTCCTCGCACCGCACGTGACCTGACAGATACGATCGACCACATGCCCAGGCGACCTAGGATGCAACCTCGGAGCGGCGTGCCAAACCCCCTGCCAGACAAGCAGTGGCCAGCGGCGCGCCAACGAGAAGCTGCGGGGCAGCGCCCAGCTGTGGAGGACATCAGCGTCCATGTACCTTTCCGTGTCCCCCCCTCTTTAGTATTTTTTGTCATATTTCCTAGATGGCCAGATGCTTCTGCAATTCAGTACCAATTACTACTTTTCTAGAATTCCTAGTAGCAGATTCGGTGTTGTAATTTGTATCAATCAATTACTAGCTAGCAGATTCCGTATTTCAGTTTTGTATCAATTACTAGCAGATTCGTTTTTATATATATCCATTGCTAGCAGTGTATCAATTACTAGGGGGTATAAATTAGCAACAACATATTGACTATTACTCTCTTGGTTTCTTATAATCCAGACGAAGAAGAAGAGTGTTGCTGGCATTAGCATATTTGCATTGTGGGAAAAAGATTCAAAAGCCAAAAAGACAAATGAAATAGCCACACCGAATTAGACAATTGTTAAATCAAGTAGTTTTCATGATCAAGCTGAGAGAAATTTGCAATTAGTGCTATTGCAAGCACCGGATGCAGAACATGAACCGGAGAGCATCCGTCCAACCCCAGCTCCACTTGTAGAAGATGAAGAAGAAATTAATGAAGAGGATGAAGAAACACAAGCAGATTTGAGGGCACTCGAACATGATCCTAGGAAGCGGATTCCCATCTCAAGGTATGATGTCAATGATCAAGATAGAGTAATTGTTGACAGATTGACTAAATATGCACATTTGCTATATCTAGCTCATCCATTCAATGGTCAGCAAGTATCTAAATTGTTCCTGGACAATATACACAAATTACATGGCATGCCTACAGTGATAAAGATAGAATCTGTGCAACATTCCTTGATTCCCAGCTTTAGGATGAATAACAATAATGAAGAAAATTTGTTCTTTGCTTAGTTAGTTTTCTATGTTATTTTGTCTCCTGGAAAAATTGGTAGATCTCTCAGTCTTCTTTCTTTGTCACAGAGCAGAGGATAAAATAGAGGAACCTCTGAATAAGAGAAATAGTGGAGCCTCTGAACTAACCACCACATGAGAGACACAGTTGCATGCCCACACATAGCTATGAAATCTGAAACTATAGTGAGGTCCATCAGGTTCTAGGTTGCATTCACAAACAAGGCTGGTTACTATTCCATCAACGCAAGGTATACCACCCCGTTCAATTCCCCTAGCTAGCAACAACATGGATGCCGTTGTTTCTACTTTCCCACTAATATGGAGGATGACATACTTGGAGGCGGGGCGACTACCTAACACCATGTTCCTTCTCCTGCAGACTGTGGTCTCACAATAATCCTTTTCTCCGTCTGTCTCATCTTCAGGCCTGCGACATATTTGTACTTTGTGTCTGATTTCAATATGTTGCACCTCCTATGCTCTTTCCTACATAAATAGTGAATGTTTGGATGATTTATATGTGTGACATCAGGGATCAGCGGTCAGGTGCCAAGCTGCACTGACTTGCTATCTTAGATGTTAAAAGGTGAAATGTGTCTGTCATGAGACTCGTTCTGGAACTGTGGATCTCATACATTTTATTTGTAAGCTTTGTGTCGTAGAAAGTATTATCTCCCTCCTTGGGATGCAACTTTGAGTATGAGTGGTAAAAAAATTGGATGAATACGGTTGGTTGATGAAGTTCTGGACAATTTATGTAAAATAAAAATTTTCTGATCCTAATTAAAATATACACATGGATGTTTTTATTCAATTTACATTTACCAAAAGTGATACTTCGATTTAATCATATCATGGTGCCATGTTTTTTTTTTAAAAAGGGGATATAACCCCGGCCTCTACATCGGTTGATGCACACATCCTTTATTAAAAAGAGTCAACCAGTATCTAACATTTAGGAAATACAAATCATGGGTCGCTTAGCGTTAATACATGAATCATCCAGTGAAAAATACGAATCAAAATAAATCTAGCCGTCCCGTAGTCGACTAATGACTGACTGAATAAGTGGTGGGCGGCCATCAGCAAATGGCTGCGCCTAATAGCCATAGTATCCCGCTGGTCGGGCGTAGATATGTAGGAGCGCCCACACCTGTACCAAATATGCACCCAAAAAATAAAAGTATTTGCTTCGTTAAAGATAATGTCATTTCTGCATCTTTAAACAGACCAACATAAGACAGAAATACCAATGCGAATTCTAGCCTTAGATGATATGTCCATTCCATTAAACCAATTTCCAAACATGTTTGTTATATTAGTTGGAGGGAATATAGAATGCAAAATTGACAATACGCCACAAAAGACAAGCAAAAGGGCATAATATAAACAAATATTCTATGGTTTCAGGTGAACCACAGAAACAACAATTGGTACATCCTACCCAACTCCTTTTAACTAGGTTATTCTTAGTAAGAAGCACTTTATTTTGAAGAAACCACATACAATTTTTAATCTTAAGAGGAATCTTTAATTTTCAAAGATATTTCTGGAGGAAGACCGTATGATCATTCATTAGATCCTCATACATGGATTTTACTGAGAACACCCCAGATGAGATTAAGTTCCATACAAACTTATCCTGCTCATCCGACAATTGTACCATCATAAATCTTTGGCGTAAGTGTAACCAAGCAGTCCACTTATTCTCCTTAAGTGTCCTCCTGAAACCAATGTTTAGTGGTACATGAGCTAATACCTGTGCGATGGCAACATTATTTCGTTGCACAATATTATATAATGATGAATACGGTTGCGCTAGCGGTGTATCTCCCAACTATGTATCCTCCCAAAACCTAGTGGTAACACCGTTTCTAATTTTAAAATGACCTCTAGCAAAGAATTCATTCTTTACCCACATCACATCAGTCCTCTCCAAAATGGAGAATCAGCCGGTTTCTCTTGGATTTCGGATAAAGTTTTCTGATTTAAATATTTATTAACTAGCAACTCTTGTCACACAACTTCTTAATTCATTAATTTATAAAGCCATTTTCTCAACAAACATATATTTTTTTATTTCCAACACCTCAATACCCAAATCTTTAGGTCTACATATTATGTTCCATTTTATTAATCTATATTTTTTATATATTTTCATCACTTTGCCAAAAAAGAGAGATCTATAGAAATCCAGTCATTTCCTTATCCCCTTAGGTATTTCAAGAAACGATAGCATGAACATAGCTAAACTTGTTAATACATAATTGATTAGGACCAAGCGATCTCTCTATGATAATAGCTTGCCCTTCTAGCAACCCAATTTTCTTTTGCATCAAGTTTCTACTGGATACCAATCTGTAGTGTTAAGTTTTATATAGTGGATGGGTACACCAAGGTATCTAAAAGGCAAAGAACCATCCTCACAACTAAATATTTGTTTGTGTTGCTGCTCCTCGTCTTTTGCTTTACCAAAACAAAAAATCTCTCTTTTATGAAAGTTAGTCTTTAATCTCGTCTGTTGTTCAAAGATGCATATAGTTTCATGTTTACGGCCTTCTCGAAATCGTGTTTCATAAACAAAATAGTATCATTCACATATTTTAGAATTGAAACCCCTCCATCTACAAGATGAGGATTGAGGCTATCAAGTTGACCATCCTCCTTTGCTCTAGCAATAAGGATGTCTAGCATATCTACAACAATATTAAAAAGCATTGGGGATAGTAGATCACCTTGCCGAAGACCTTTTTTAGTTTGGAAATAATGTCCAATATTTTCATTAACCCTTATTGAAGGGAATATGCCCTAAGAGGCAATAATAAAGTGGTTATTATGTGTATTCCAAGTATATGTTAGATGTTTATTTTGCAGGCTATAATTGTATTAATACGGAAACATTAATACATGTGTGTTTAATAAACAAACAGAAATTTCTTAGTTATGCCTCTCTTATAAACTAGCTCGTTGATTAACAAGATGATCAAGGTTTCCTGATCATGGACATTGGATGTTGTTAATAACGAGGTCAAAACATTAGTGTAATGGTGTGATGAACATTCATCCGAAGTATAGCATTACGATCAAAGTCATTGAGTTTATATTGCTATAACATCATACAAAGTGATCCTAATCCTTAGACCATGAGATCATGTCAATCACTAACACTGGAAGAGTATCTTGATAACATCAAATGTCACACCATAACAGGGTGATTATAAAGATGGGTTCAGTACTAATAAAGTGTTATGTTGAGGCCCATGGATCGAGAGTGGAATTTGTTCATCCCGATGACGGATAGATATACTCCGGGCCCTCTCGATGATATCATATTGATTAGCTTGCAAGCAAGTTATTTGATCACTAGAATGTTATACCACGAGAACGAGAAAAGAGTGCATGTTAGTAACGAGATCAAACTAGGTATGGAGATACCGATGATCGAATCTCGGACATGTAATATATCGCGAAACAAAAGGATTAAGATACTAGCGTAAAAGGTTCTGACGATCACAAGAAAGTCATCGTTGAATGTGTGGGAGTCAGTATGGATCTCCAGGTCCCGCTTCTGATTATTGATCGGAGAGGGGTCTCGATCATTTCCGCATTATTCGTGAACCGTAGGGTGACACACTTAAGAGAAACTGACACCATTTGGAGCAAATGTTTCATGCCGAAAAGAATAACAAGCGCATGAATTTATTTCACTAGATACCGAAACGGGTTTTCGGGTGAAATTGCAGAAAGTGTTTTTGCATGTGAAATGAAATACTAGCAAGGGGTTATATGTGAATGCTTGTCATTAAAGTAATTGACAAAATTCTGAATAAATAAAAGGAGTTTTATTTAATGAGAGTTTGCATTAAATTTGGTGGAAATTTAATGGGAATTTGAGTGGGTTTTTGAGTGGAGGAAATTGAAAGGCATTTTTGTGAGTGGAGTGTCCACCCACATCAATGGAGGGAGGGCAAGGGGGCAGCCCCCATGCGCCGGCCACCCCCTTGGGGTTCCCCCCTCCTCCTATAAAAGGAGCCCCCCTCCTCACTTCTCACTCACACCTCCTCGTGAAGGATCTCTCTCCCCCTCTAGTATTTATCCCCCATGGTCTCGGACTAGCTAGATACATGTTCCCGGTGGCTATTTGGCAAGAAAGAGTTGTGCTTCCACTGCATCGCTGGAGTGAGAGGCGGAGGTTGCTCGGTGCCTCGGACGTGTGTGCAAGCATGGATGCGCCGCTGATTTGTGGTGCTAGGACTTCCTCTCGATCTTGAGATCGGCAAGAGATCGTCTACATCAACCATGAGTTCAACCTCATTAAGCTTTGTCGGTCTTCAAGGGTATGTTCTCTACGGATGTATATCCGCCTGTTGATTGTATCTAGTAGATAGATCTTGGTACATAGTTGTTCCCATCATAGAATTTTTTTTGTTTTCTATGCTGCGAACCCTACACTAATTCCAACACCACCTCCTTGAATAAATTGCACAATCAAATTGCACCACTCAGGTGCGAATCCTTTCATGCGCAATTTTTGTTGGAGGAAAGACTATTTTACCTTGTCATAAGCCTTCTCAAAATCAATTTTAAATAGCACCCCATCCATTTTCTTCCGATGAAGATCATGGATGGTCTCATGAAGGACAACAACCCCTTCAAAGATGTTTCATCCCGACATAAAAGAGGATTAAGTAGGTCTAATTACCTTTGGAGCAATCAGTACATGTTTGATATCTACCGATCAAATCAACATATCATGTACTTGAATATTTGGATGTTCAAAATTCAACAGAAAATATTGGAAATTTTCTTAGGGTTCCTGGTTCAATGCCATACCATTAAAAAAATAGTTCCAACAATGTTTCATTAAACTTATCTTTGCCAAATCTCAAAGCAAGTAACTTTTGGACCGTTCCAACTTTCATCCATTTTTTTCTTCTCCCTTGCATCGCACATGTATTTTTTCTATGGAACAAAAATACGAACCCAACTGAACCTGCAAACCGAATTACTGTGAAAATTTAGTCAATCCTAGTCAATTTGATTTGCCCTAGTCCTCGAGGGAAGCAAATGCATTCGTGGAGTGGGGTGAGGCAGCACATGTCTTTGCCCGCACTAGCGCATGCATATCAGGTGGCCTGGTTGAAGGGGGGAGGTAGTGCTTGTGTCTAACGGTGAAGTAAGTCATACAGTACATGTGATGTCTGGTTGCTAAGACACGAGACAAACAAGAACACTCTGACTTGCGATGCATATTTCCCCTCCGTACAATCGGGCATGTTTACTAGTTTTCACATAAGGCCTTGTTTGGCACGGAGGTTTTCTGGTGTAAACCCGTGTAAAATACCAGCCCAGTCCGTTACTCGGAAAAACACCCCAGTGCCTATTTGGAAGCCCGGTCTGTCGGCGTGTAAGCCCGAGAGTAACTCTAGATACTTGTTGGGTCGAAGGGTTTCCGAGACGCGAGGAGGGTGACGCGTTTCTTACACGAGCGCGACGGCGGGAGAGCGAGCTCCATCCTCACGAATACCACCGCCACCACCTCCTCCCCACGGCCACTAGATCCCGGCACCGCATCATCCACACGGCCTCCAGATCCCGCCGACCCCTCCTCGCAGTCATCTCCTCGAAGTTCCCTTGTCCACTACATCCCGACACCGCATCCTCGCCGTCGCCTCCAACGCCACCGCCCTCGGCCGCCAGCAGTTCGTCGGACGTTGGAAGGCTATCTTTCACTCTGGTGAGTTCTCTTACCACCCCTCTAGTTGTAGGTTTTTGATTGGCGCCATGATTAGGGTTCTTGATTTTCCTATCAGATCTAGGCCTGCACATGTTCTTGATTGGCGCCATGGACATGTTCTTGATTGATTTTGGTTCTATATAATTTTAGACTGTTCGATGTGTGCTTGATTGAGGGAGTCGTAGTGATGCACTGGCCGTATAGCACGCCTTATTTTTAGAGAAACAAATTATGGTCTTATTTAAGAAATTTCTTTTCTATCACTGGTGTTTATTCAAAGATGTTTGCTGTGTATAGTTGCTAGAATCTAAATCTGACTAGGAAATTGACGGAGCAATATATACTGCATAGGACTTGAGCAACTAACAGTTGTTCAAAGTCGATTCTATCCGGCATACACATGGTACTCGCTAACACTTATTAGTTTTTAATCACACATGATCATTGATAAATACCATGCTCTATCCACTTCGCTTTTTTTTTCTCAGACGAATACCATGTGTAGATGTTCTGAATTTGTCATGTACTATGAGACAAATATCATCATGTCCCAATATTGACACAGCTTGCCAGTGATATGAGTCATGACTCAGAATGAATGATAGTCTGTATGTGGTGGTGATATGTTCTCCTGTCCCAATATTGGCCTTCTATTAACTGACAATGTGTCATATTCAAGATCGGAGCTGAATTAATTGAGGAACACACCGAATTATAAGAGTTTAGGGCCATTGGAAAATGTTGCTGTGATAGTTCATCATCAGCAATTTTGACACCAGGTGATCTAGTACTAACACAAATAACTGACTGTGATTTTGGTTATGTCTGACAAGAACCCTACATGTATAAATACTTATAAGCTTCTATTGCTGTGTACATAGCATATATTGTTTCTAATGTCTTTTTGTTAATCCTGTACTATGTGTTTTGTTTCATTGGTAGAATGGTGTTGGAATTATGCCCTAGAGGCAATAATAAAGATGTTATTATTATAATTCTTGTTCATGATAAAGTTTATATTCCATGCTAGAATTGTATTAAGCGGAAACTTTGATACTTGTGTGGTTTATGAACAACGTCGTGTCCCTAGTACGCCTCTATGGACTAGCTCATTGATTAATGATGGTTAAGGTTTCCTAACCATAGACATGAGTTGTCGATTAATAATGAGATCATATCATTGGGAGAATGATATGATGGACAGACCCAAATCAAGCAGAGCAATTAGATCATGTCATCATGTTCATCTTTGCGAAGCTTTTTCTTATGTCAAATATTGTATTCCTTAGACCATGAGATAATGCAACTCTCTGGTATCGGAAGAAAGCTTTGAGGTCATCAAACGTCATCCTATGAGAGGGTGATCATAAAGGTGTCTCTCAGGTGATCGGATAGTACTTGTTGGGTTGTATGTATCGAGATGGGATTTGTCCCTCCCAAGTCGGAGAGATATATTTCGGTCCCACTCGGTAATCGATATCAACACCGCTTGCAAGCACGCGGTTAAGGAGTTAATCACAAAGTGATATCGGATTACAGAAAGAGTAAAGTACTTGCTGTGAACGAGATTGAACTAGGTATGCCGATACCGACGATCGAATCTCGGGCAAGTAAAATATCACGTGACGAAGGGAATATATATGGGATTAATTGAATCCTGGCATCGTGGTTCATCTGATATGATCATTGATGAGTATGTGGGAGTCAATATGGGTTTCCAGACCCCGCTGTTGATTATTGATAGAAGATCATGTCTGCATATTCTCGAACCCGTAGGGTCACACACTTAACGTGTCTCGACGCTAGGATAGAATGGATAATTGGTTTATGAGTTTTTGTTCGGAGTCTCGGATGAGATCCAGGACGTCACGAGAGGTTCCGGAATGGTCTGGAGAATAAGATTCATATAAGTGAAAGCAGTTTTTGGATTTCGGAATTGTTTCGGATTGTTCGGTATTGTACCGGAAGCTTCTAGAACCTTCCGGAGTGGGACCAACGTGGCCCCACTTGTCGGGAGGGGGCGTGGGCCTACGAGGGAGTGCCCTGGCCGCATTGGGCAAGGGGCACAAGGCCCCATAGGCCCAGACGGACAAGCCCTAGGGGAAACCCTAGGGAGAGCTTCTAGAAGGGGGGAACTTGCCCCCCCCCACTCCTCCCATGTGGCCGCCGGCCCTAGGCTTGGAGGAGGGGCAAGGGGCACAGCCGGCCAGCCCTCTATATAAAGAGGGCAGGGGCGCACCCTCCCCCCACACCTCCTAAAACCCTAGCCGCCTACCTGCTGCCCTCCTCTCTCTCTCTCCTGACTGCGCATAGGCGAAGCCCTGCCGCAGAAACTCTCCACCTTTGCACCACGCCGTCGTGTTGTAGATCCAATCTGTCTCTCCACCCCACTTTCTGGACCGAGGAAGGAGGAGACGTCGAGGTGCCATACGTGTGCATCTCTCGGAGGCATCGCCACTTGCGGTGTTGGATCGGATCGGATCGCAAGGAGGAGAAGCTAGTACGACTACATCAACCACGTTCCGTTGAACGTTCCGCTGTGCGAATCTTCAAGGGTATGAAGATCTCATCTATTCCCCCTCGTTGTTTGCATCTCCTAGATTAGATCTTGGCTTTCCCGTTCGCATCCGTAGAAAATTCTTTGATTTACTATGCTGTGAAACCCTTCAGTGGTATCAGAGCTAGATCTATGCGTAGATGTGTTTCACGAGTAGAACGCAACATGCTTATTGCGGGCGTTGATGTTTTCTGTTGCAATCCTCTTGATTGTGTACTTCTTATGATGCGGGATAGTGAGATCTAAGCGGTCCAGGCCAACTTTACGCGACCTCGTTCGCGAGACCGGCTCCGCACTTGACGTGTGGCTTGTTCCACACATGCGGCTGGTGGATGCCAGTTTCTCTCACTATAGTTGTCATGGGATTTACACCGGATGTTGGCAACCATAATATCACCGTTGTGGCTTTCCGTAGGTAAGAATCGTTCTTAGCTTGTTACTCCCATAAGCCACGTAAAACATGCAAAAACAAAGTAGAGGCGTCTAACTTGTTTTTGCAGGGAGTGTTTCTGTGATATGATATGGCCCAAGATGTGATGTGTATGTTGTATGCAATGATCATGTTTTGTAATGTTTCACGACTTGCATGTCAATGAGTACACAACCGGCAGGAGCCATATGGTTGTCTTTATAATTGTGTATGACATGTGTGTCAACTTCTTATACGCCATGTAATAGATTTACTTTATCGCTAAGTAGTTAGCAATAGTTGTAGTTGCTATTCGTGGTGGAGGCAATCATGGTGCAGTGATGGAGATCATGCTGGCTCGCACAAGATGGAGATCATTGCGCGGAGATTGGCTATACCATGTCACATAAAATTATATGCATGTGATGTTTATCCTTTTATGTATCTTATTATGCTTAGATCGCGACGGTAGCATTATAAGATGATTCCTCACTTAAAGATTAAGATAAAACTGTGTTCTCCCCATGTATGCACCGTTGTGAAAGTTCGTCGTGTTCAAGCATCACGTGATGATCGGGTGCTATAAACTCCACGTTCACATACAACGGGTGCAAGCCAGTTTTGCACATGCGGAAATACTTGGGTTTGAATTGACGAGCCTAGCATGTACAGACATGGCCTCGGAACACACGAACCGAAAGGTTAAGCATGAGTCATATGAATGATATGATCAACACTTTGTTGTCCACCATTGAAACCACATCTCTTCTCGTGAAGATCGGATTAGGTGTGGTGAATTTGGATCATGTTCACTAAACAACTTGAGGGATGTTGAATTTAGTGGGAGTTTATCTAGTAATTTGATTAAGTTGAACTAGTTATCATGAACATAGTCTAAATTGTACATGCAAATTTTGTAGATCAAATGGCTAAGTCCAACTTCAACTTCAACGTTTTTGCTGAGAAAGAAAAGCTTAAGAACAATGGGTCTAACTTCACCAACTGGTTCCGCAATCTGAGAATCATTCTCTCTGGCGGACAAAAGGACTATGTCCTTGAGAAAGAGCTAGGTGACGCCCCTGCTGTAGATACGCCGACTGATGAGAAAGTTGTTTATTAGTCGCGCAAGGATGATTATGGTGTGATTAAGAGCACCATGTTGTTTGCTATGGAATTGGACCTTCAAAATCGTTTTGAGGAGTTCCCCGGGCCCTTTGAGATTCTTGAGGAATTGAAAACTATGTTTCAGAATCAGGCCCGTTCTGAGAGATATGAGATCTCTGAGAAATTCTTTAACTGCAAGATGGGGAAGGGAGTTCCGTTAGTGAGCACGCCATTAAGATGTCGGGCTACACTCAACGCCTTGGGCAACTGGACTGCAAGATTCCAGAGGAGCTCAAGATTGACAGAGTTCTGCAATCACTCCCTCCTAGCTACAAAGGTTTTGTAGTTACTCATAATCAGATTGGTTCCACTGATACGATCATTGAGCTCTTCGCTAAGCTGAAAGCTGCGGAGGTGGACATCAAGAAAGATAATCATGTGTTGATGGTCAACAAGCCCCCCAGCTTTAAGAAAGGTAAGGGTGCAAAGAAGCCCTTCAAGAAGGGCAGCGGCAAGCGCGTTGCCCCTACAGAGAAGAAGCTCAAGTCTGGACCTAAGCCGGACACTGAGTGCTTCCATTGCAAGGACAAGGGTCACTGGAAGCGCAACTATCCGAAGTACTTAGCGGACAAGAAGGCTGGCACCATCAAAGGTATATTTGATATACATGTTATTGATGTTTTCCTTACTAGCCCTCGTTGTAGTGCCTGGGTATTTGATACTGGTTCAGTTGCTAATATTTGTAACTCAAAACAGGAGTTGTGGAATAGACGGCGGCTAGAGAGGGATGAGGTGACGATGCGCGTTGGCAACGGATCAAGAGTTGATGTGATGGCCGTCGGCACGCTCTCCTTAGTTTTACCTTCGGGATTAGTTTTAAACCTCAATAAATGTTATTATGTGTCTGCGTTGAGCATGAACATCATATCTAGATCGTGTTTATTGCAAGACGGTTATTCATTTAAATCGGAGAATAATGGTTGTTCTATTTATATGAGTAACATCTTTTATGGTCATGCACCTGCTATGAATGGTTTATTTCTTCTGAATCTCGAAAGCAATGAAACACACATCCATAACATTGAGGCTAAGAGATGCAAGGTAGATAGTGATAATACAACTTATTTGTGGCACTGCCGTCTAGGTCATATTGGTGTAAAACGCATGAAGAAACTCCATTCTGATGTACTTTTGGAGTCTCTTGATTTTGAATCATTTGACACGTGCGAGCCATGCCTCATGGGCAAGATGATCAAAACCCGTTCTCCGGAATAATGGAGCGAGCAACGGACTTGTTGGAAATCATACATACCGATGTATGCGGACCAATGAGTGTTTCAACGCGCGGTGGTTATCGCTATTTTCTCACTTTTACCGATGACTTAAATAGATATGGGTATATCTATTTAATGAAACATAAATCTGAAACATTTGAAAAGTTCAAAGAATTTCAGAACGAAGTGGAAAACCATCGTAACAGGAAAATTAAATTTCTACGATCCGATCGTGGAGGTGAATATTTGAGTTATGATTTTCTCACGCATCTTAAAGCAAGCGGAATCGTTTCACAACTCATGCCACCCGGAACACCACAATGCAATGGTGTGTCTGAACGCCGGAATCGAACTTTATCGGATATGGTGCGATTGATGATGTCTCTTACAAATTTGCCGTTATCATTTTGGGGTTATGCATTAGAAACCGCTGCATTCACTTTAAATAGGGCACCATCTAAATCCGTTGAGACGACACCGTATGAACTGTGGTTTGGTGCAAAACCTAAGTTGTCGTTTCTTAAAGTTTGGGGATGCGAAGCTTACGTCAAGAAGTTGATGCCGGACAAGCTCGAACCCAAAGCGGAGAAATGCGTCTTCATAGGATACCCTAAGGAAACGATTGGGTATACCTTATATCACAGATCCGAAGGCAAAGTGTTTGTCGCAAAGAACGGATCCTTTCTTGAGAGGAGTTTCTCTCGAAAGAAGTGAGTGGGAGGAAACTAGAGCTAGACGAGGTTACTGAACCTTCTCTTGAGTTGGAGAGCAGCGCAGCACCTGAAATTGTTCCAGTGCCGTCTACACCAACAATAGAGGAAGCTAATGACAAGGATCATGAAGCTTCAGACGATGCTACTACTGAACATCGCAGGTCGACAAGGTCACGTGCCCCTCCTGAGTGGTACGGCAACCCTGTCTTAACTGTCTTGTTAGTAGACAACAGTGAACCTGCGAACTATGAGGAAGCAATGATGAGCCCAGACTCTAAGAAATGGCTAGAGGCCATGAAATCCGAATTGGGATCCATGAGTGAAAACCAAGTATGGACTTTGGTGGACCCTCCTAGCGACCGAAAGGCCGTTGAGTGCAAATGGATTTTCAAGAAGAAAACGGACGCAGATGGTAATGTTACTGTCTATAAAGCACGGCTTGTCGCGAAAGGTTTTTGACAAGTTCAAGGTGTTGAATACGATGAGACTTTCTCTCCCGTAGCGATGTTTAAGTCCATTCGGATTTTATTAGCAATTGCCGCGTTTCAGGATTATGAAATATGGCAGATGGATGTCAAGACTGCGTTCCTCAATGGCAACATTGATGAAGAGTTGTATATGATGCAACCCGAAGGTTTTGTCGATCCTAAGGATGCTGATAAGGTGTGCAAACTTCAGCGTTCCATTTATGGACTGAAGCAAGCATCTCGGAGTTGGAACATTCGTTTTGATCAAGTGATCAAGAGCTTTGGATTTGTTCCAAATTGCTACGAAGCTTGTATCTACAAGAAAGTGAGTGGGAGCTCGGTGACATTTTTGGTACTATATGTGGATGACATATTGATTATCGGAAATAACATTGACATGCTTAATGATGTGAAGAGTTATTTGAACAAATGTTTTTCAATGAAAGACCTAGGGGAAGCTGCTTATATATTGGGCATCAAAATATATAGAGATAGACAAACACGCCTGATAGCTTTAAGCCAAAGTACATACCTAGACAAAGTTCTAAAAAAGGTTCAGAATGGATAAGGCAAAGAAAGGTTCAGTGCCTATGTTGTCAGGTAAGATATTGAGCAGGGCTCAGTGTCCAGCTACGGTAAATGATAGAGAAGCTATGAGCAAAGTGCCTTATGCCTCGGCCATAGGATCTATCATGTATGCCATGCTATGTACTAGACCGGATGTGTCCAATGCTCTTAGTTTGACGAGCAGATACCAAAGTGATCCAGGAGTGGAACACTGGACAGCCGTGAAGAACATCCTAAAGTATTTAAATAGAACTAAAGAAATGTTCTTAGTCTATGGAGGTGATGAACATCTCGTCGTAAAAGGTTACGTCGATGCTAGTTTCGACACCGACAAGGATGATTCTAAATCTCAGACATGATACGTTTATATTTTGAATGGAGGAGCCGTGAGCTGGAGAAGCTGCAAGCAAAGCGTGATCGCGGAATCTACAGTAGAAGCGGAATACATGGCTGCTGCAGAAGCGTCAAGTGAAGGAGTTTGGATCAAGAACTTCATCACTGAGCTTGGTGTGGTTCCAAGTGCCTTGGACCCACTAGAGATATTGTGTGATAACACTGGCGCCATAGCACTGGCTAAGGAACCAAGATATCATCCAAAGACCAAGCATATCAACCGCAAGTTTCATATAATTCGAGATTATATAACAGATGGAGATCTGAAGATTAGCAAAGTACATACGGATCTAAATGTCGCAGATCCGTTGACTAAACCTCTTCCACGAGCAAAACATGATCAGCACCTTAGTGCCATGGGTGTTAGATTGTTGTCAGATGTAAACTAGATTATTGATTCTAGTGCAAGTGGGAGACTGTTCAAATTATGCCCTAGAGGCAATAATAAAGATGTTATTTTTATAATTCTTGTTCATGATAAAGTTTATATTCCATGCTAGAATTGTATTAAGCGGAAACTTTGATACTTGTGTGGTTTATGAACAACGCCGTGTCCCTAGTACGCCTCTATGGACTAGCTCATTGATTAATGATGGTTAAGGTTTCCTAACCATAGACATGAGTTGTCGATTAATAATGAGATCATATCATTGGGAGAATGATATGATGGACAGACCCAAATCAAGCAGAGCAATTAGATCGTGTCATCATGTTCATCTTTGCGAAGATTTTTCCTATGTCAAATATTGTATTCCTTAGACCATGAGATAATGCAACTCCCTGGTATCAGAAGAACGCTTTGAGGTTATCAAACGTCATCCTATGAGAGGGTGATCATAAAGGTGTCTCTCAGGTGATCGGAAAGTACTTGTTGGGTTGTATGTATCGAGATGGGATTTGTCCCTCCCAAGTCGGAGAGATATACTTCGGGCCCACTTGGTAATCGATATCAACACCGCTTGCAAGCACGTGGTTAAGGAGTTAATCACAAAGTGATATCGGGTTATGGAACGAGTAAAGTACTTGCTGTGAACGAGATTGAACTAGGTATGCCGATACCGACGACCGAATCTCGGGAAAGTAAAATATCGTGTGACGAAGGGAATATATATATGGCATTAATTGAATCCTGGCATCGTGGTTCATCCGATATGATCATCGATGAGTATGTGGGAGTCAATATGAGTTTCTAGACCCCGCTGTTGATTATTGATAGAAGATCATGTCTGCATATTCTCGAACCCTTAGGGTCACACACTTAACGTGTCTCGACGCTAGGATAGAATGGATAATTGGTTTATGAGTTTTTGTTCGGAGCCTCGGATGAGATCCAGGACGTCACGAGAGGTTCCGGAATGGTCCAGAGAATAAGATTCATATAAGGGAAAGCGGTTTTTGGATTTCGGAATTGTTTCGGATTGTTCGGTATTGTACCGGAAGCTTCTAGAACCTTCCGGAGTGGGACCAATGTGGCCCCACTTGTCGGGAGGGGGCGTGGGCCTACGAGGGAGTGCCCTGGCCGCATTGGGCCAGGGGCACAAGGCCCCATAGGCCCAGCCGGCCAAGCCCTAGGGGAAACCCTAGGGAGAGCTTCTAGAAGGGGGGAAACTTGCCCCCCACTCCTCCCATGTGGCCGCCGGCCCTAGGCTTGGAGGAGGGGCAAGGGGGCAGCTGGCCAGCCCTCTATATAAAGAGGGCAGGGGCGCACCCTCCCCCCACACCTCCTAAATCCTATCCGCCTACCTGCTGCCCTCCTCTCTCTCTCTCCCAACTGCGCGTAGGGGAAGCCCTGCTGCAGAAACTCTCCACATTTGCACCACGCCGTCGTGTTGTAGATCCAATCTATCTCTCCACCCCACTTTCTGGACCGAGGAAGGAGGATACGTCGAGGTGCCGTACGTGTGCATCTCTCGGAGGCATCACCACTTGCGGTGTTGGATCGGACCGGATCGCGAGGAGGAGAAGCTAGTACGACTACATCAACCATGTTCCGTTGAACGTTCCGCTGTGCGAATCTTCAAGGGTATGAAGATCTCATCTATTCCCCCTTGTTGTTTGCATCTCCTAGATTAGATCTTGGCTTTCCCGTTTGCATCCGTAGAAAATTCTTTGATTTACTATGCTGCGAAACCCTTCAAATGGATCCACAAAGCATACAACGTATTAAAAAGAGAAAAGCCCGGGATGAGGATGAGTTGATGTTCTTTGTTTTTCCAGCACTATATGTTCATCTTAGTATAGTGGAAAAAAATATACGGCATCCCTCATTCCTATATGGCAAGCGGAGAGTCAGGGAAATCCTTGGTGGGCATATTAAGAACTGCTTGGTAGCTTTCATAATGGAACCTCACATCTTTATGTGGCTGGCAAACTACCTTAGAGATGAAGGATTGCTATCAGATTATAGGCTCAAGGTCGAAGAGAAGCTAGCCTTATTTATATATATGATCTCACATAATTCTTCCTATGAAGATTTACAACTAGAATTTAAGCATAGTGGGTGGTCATTCAGCAAATACATCAACAATTCTTTGATATAATTCCCATTTTGACAAGACAATTTGTGAGCCCACAACACATTAATGAACCTGATCCAAAGATTGCTATGGACAATCACTTCTTTCCATATTTCCAGGTTACGATTTTTCCTTGACCCATCTAGGTTCCACTTCTTTTCTTTCACTTATCCATCTAGGTTTTAATTCTTTTCTTTGACACTTGTCCATACTTCAATGCAGAATTGTTTAGGAGCCATAGATGGTTCTCATGTGCCCGTTACAATGTCTTCTAGTCGTCAAGCTCCATGGAGAAATAGGAAAGGAACCCTTAGTCAGAATGTCATGATAGCATGCGATTTTGACTTGAACATAACAGCTATTTCATGTGGCTGGGAAGGTTCTGCAAGTGACGCTAGAGTAATCAGTTCTGTGATGCTTAAAGGTTTCAAAGTACCAGAAGGAAAATTTTATTTAGTTGATGGTGCCTATGCGAACACTCAAAGTTTTCTTGCACCTTACCGGCACACACGGTACCACTTGAAAGAGTTTATCCATGGTCACCGCCGACCGCTGAACTATAAGGAGTTGTTTAATCATCGCCATGTTGTCATAAGAAACCATGTGGAAAGAGACTGGGTAATTTTGAAGAAGAGATTCCCCATTCTTCGTGTCGGAACCTTTCATCCAATAAGGAATCAAATAAAGATAACAGCTGCTGCTGCAATCTTTCATAATATAATCAGGATGCATGGTGGAGATGAAGCATGGCTTGATGAAGGATGGCTTGATCATATCATAGATCTGGCCAACTATGTGAACCTGCCCAATGATGATGATAACCATGAAGTCAACAATGAACAAGAGAACCACATCCAAGGGAACAATTTGAGAGACCAAATAGCTTGGCAGATGTGGAACGATTACCAACTTGAGTAGATAATGTCATAGGTGTAGTTTTTATCATGTAATAATGATTTTGTGTGGGATGTTCCATCGTGTAATAATGATTCTATTTGGGATATTTTAACTTGTATTAATAATTTTTGTTTGGGATCTTTCATCATGTAACAATGATTGTGTTTGGGATATTTCAACTTGTAATAATGATTCTATTTGGTTACAGATATGTATTCAAAAGGAACTCCAGTGTATCCGAAAGGATCTCCAAAATTTAACTTGATGCAGGCCCAAAAAAGCATGAAGAATGTTTCACCAAAGTATGGAAAAAAGTATTCTCCAATAGGTAATAATTTGCTACCCCTCTCAAGAATTTTCCCATTGACCTCCTCTCATTAGGTAATAGATGTACTATCAATAACAATTTTATGTGTTATGTAGGTGATAAAACAAGGGCAACATGGAGCCGTGCATTGGAAAAATCTCTTGTTGAGATATTGCATGAGCACAATACCACCTACCATAGAAGTCAGAATGGATGGAATAGTGAAACCTGGAACCTGATGGTTTCTATTTTCCAATAGAGAAACCCCCATGTGAATGTCAAAAAGTCTGAAATTCAAGACAAAGAAAAAGATCTCAAGAGGGACTACAGGGCTTTAAGGGAGGCCCGAAAATAGAGTGGAGTTGGTTGGAATGAAGCAAAAAAGAATGTTGCATGTCGAACCTCATATGTGGGTAAACTTGATAGCCTCTTTGGGTGATAGGATCAGCAAGTTCAAGCGAAAAGCTTTTCCTCTCTATGATACGCTCGGGGAACTCTATGATGGTAAGTGTGCAGGTGTTAGCTTATAGAACTATAATATGATTCTCTAGGATAACTCTTATATGATGCAATTGTTTTCTTATCAAACTATTTACTGCAGGGCAATTAGCCGAGGGCAAACTTTGCTTCACATCCATTGCTGGGCCATCTATGGAGTTTGACGATGACTTGCAGATTATTGATGAACACCAAAAGGAGGTGGATGAAGAGGTAGTTGGGGACAAGGCCTATGATGATGACTCGCATATCATGGATGAACGCCGAAATGAGATGGAGGGAGAGATAGTCAGGGACAAAGGTTGGGGAACCATCGATGCTTCTCAAAGGAATAGGTCTCAAGTGGAGCAAGAACAAGAAGATGCTGCTAAAAAGAATAGGTCACAAGTGGAGCAAGGACAGGTAGGTGCTGCTGAAAGGAATAGGTCACAAGTAGGTGCTTCAAGAAAGAATCCTAAGAATATCCCAAAGAAGAAGAGTGCGGATGGGATAGTAGGAGTGATGGAGACATTTGGTACAAATCAAAGAAAAGGAAGCCTAAAAAGAAGTTGCACAAGACTTCACAATCACTAGATGCATGGAGGCCTTGAAATCATTAGAAGGTGTCACACCCGAGAAGAAAATAACAACAATAGAGGTTTTCAATAATGCCCACAACCGTGAGTTTTTTGTCAACCTGGTCGCTGATAAAGATGGCACAGCAATCATATGGCTTCGTAGGCAGTTAGCTAGGTTAAACTTGATGTGGACATCCCATCTATTGATACAACCGTTGTACCTACAGCTACACACATACAAGGACCTATCACAAGATCTCGTGCCAAACAACTTAACTATCAGGTACTTTCGTTTCTTGGAACTATTCCTCACACACATGAGAATATGATGCTGCCTAAATCAGATGTATTTATTACTCTTAGGAATGATGAACCAAGCATGGATGAGAGGGACAAGCATTGGATCATGGCCATGCATGGAGATGGCAGCAAGCATGAGATGATTCAAGAGAAGGCCACGGATGAAGATTTCAGAACTTTAAGGCCACCATAATGAAGAAAGAAGGCTTGGACGAAATATTCAAGATTAATACTTCACAAATTCGTCCATAGCTTAATATGGTGCTACGACACCTTTATTTTGGGCCAGGCCCATGTAATTTTCGCAGGATTTTAATTAGCCACTTTTTAGAATCCGTATTTGAGGAGAAAAGGACTTCTAGGGTTGGATTCGGCCACCACTTCTATGGCTGGCCGAAACCCCACCTTTTCCTCCTTAAATACTCCCCATAGCTGTCACCGTAGACTCGAATTTTGTTTAGAAATTAAGTTAGCCATCATAGCAACTTCGCCAAGGCTCGAGCGTCACAGAGGCCTCTTGTACTTCGCACCTATACATGATCCCACCTTTTCAATAAAGCTTTCATCTTAATCCGCAATATCTTGATTGCAATATTAGTTCTTACTTATTCTCGATTTTAGGTAGGAATTAAGACCCTCGTTGGTCAGGCTGATCGTGTTCCCGAAGGATCGGTAACCTCCAGGAGATTGGCCTAGCGATTGCATTGGCGCTCGTGCTCGCACGTGTAGTCGGATCGTCAAGCCCGAACTCCACCAAATCGACTATCACCATCTCATTGAAAGATTGGACACCTTTGCCCTATCAAGTGGTACCAGAGTTCAGGTTGCTCGGTGAGATTTTACTGTTTTCATAGATTAGATCTATTTTTTACCTATAACACATGAAAAAGCCAAAAACACAGTTAGAGTTTAGATCCATCTCATCACCAATCTACGCCTTGCATTATCTTTTCAGTTTTTGCATTGTTGAATTTGTGTCTGCATCGTCGCGTCAAGTTGTTGGTCTTAGTGTCTCGTCCCGTAGAGTTTCAAGTTCTGATCATAGTAGTCACCGCCACCCTCGCAGATCACCGCCACCATATTCCGCCGCCATACACTCAGCCACCATAAATCCTAAAACTCTGCCACCGCCTTCCTACCGCGACACGGATCCAATCTCCTTTCCTGCCGCGGCACGAGTCCGAGTTGAGTTATTGTTTCGTAGTTTTTCTTTTTACTTTCTTTCCTTGTTGTTTCTGTGTTGAGCTAAAGTCCGTGTCAAGCTAAGAGTTCGGTCGCAAGTCCAGAAGGAGAGCAAAAAAAGTCTGGAACCGCCTCCGAATTTTTTTTCTGGCTATACTGATTTTTGGCCCCATGGATCGCTTTTCTCCATCGGCTGTTATAGCGATATTTTTTTGGCACCTGTGCGCTTTCCGGAGCATACTACAAAAATTTCGAAAAAAAATTGGGGGCTAACCTGTTTTTAGACCTCGTAGATCAGTTCTAGACACTCGCCATCATAGTGATTTTCGACATCTCGGTTCGCTTTTCAAGGGGCCATATCATCATACATTGCTTGTTGTGTCACGTCGTGACATCGTTGGTGATCTAGGCTCGCGTCTCTAGTACGGTCTAGCCTAGGACCAGCACAGTACCGTCGTTGAGCATTCTTTCAACATTTCCATTGTTGTTTGATAATTGCTAACCCCTTTGCTAAGCCTTTCCAGAGCTCCACAGATTTCTCCACGTGCGGTGTCTCGACTCCTGGTAATCGCTTGGTTCAATCTCTGGACCCACTGCTCCTCGCGGTTGCACATCGCCTTTTTCCTTCTGTTTGGTAAGAACTTGTAAGAGCTTCGTATATTGCTTGACGGATTACGCGTGCCTTTCACCATATTTCCGTAGTTATAGGCATATATACCTGTGCTTTTTAGAGGACTAACCATGACAGATACTTCGCGGAACCCTGCCATAATGACGAACCAAGAACTACATGCCCACTTCTCCGAGCTCTTGGTCGGTCGCGTTGAAGATGTGGATGCACGACTAGGGGAGTTTGACACCAAGCTCACCAATGCCATGGACAAGATCGATGGACTCGAGAAATCCTTCAACGATAAGCTTGACGCTCGGTTCAAAGAGGTTTTGGACAGATTGCCGGCACCCGCACTCGTACCCGCCCCATTGGCACCTTGGCATGGCGCACGGCGCATTCCGATCACGGGTCGTACTGCTGGTTCGGCTGCCACCGCACCTCAGGCGGCTATCGCTGCAGCTGAGGCACCTCAGACTTCCACCACGGCTGCTGCTGCGACATTGGGGACAGACGACGGGTACTACTACGACCCCGACGACGACAATCTGTTTGACGAGGAGGTTGAACAACCTCCACACCCTGCTGGACGTCCCCGACATTACCACCACAACGCTCGACCACCGATACGTGATAATGAACATGTTGCAAAGCTTAAATTAAATATTCCATATTTTGAGGGTAAATATAATCCTGATGCATATCTTACATGGGAGATGGAAGTAGAACAAAGTTTTGCATGCTTAAAATATCCTAAGAATATGCGTGTTAGTGCTGCTATATGTGAATTTACTAAATTTGCTTTCCTTTGGTGGTCTGAGTATTGTCGTTTAAATCCTACTACTATTCCTAGTACTTGGACTGCTTTAAAAACTGCTATGCGTGTTCGTTTTGTGCCTCCCACTTATCAACGTGATTTACTAAAGAATCTGACACGTTTGGAACAAGGGAAAAATTCTGTAGAAGAGTATTATCAGGAATTGCAAACGGGGATGGTTCGATGTGGTCTTGTTGAATCTACTGAACAAATGCTTGCACGTTTCTTTGGTGGATTAAACAAGGACATTCAACACATATTAGACTATAAGGAATATAATTCTATCACTCGTTTGTTTCATCTTGCTTGCAAAGCTGAACGTGAAGTGCAGGATCGCCAAACGCCATGGAGGAGGACTAATAATTCTGCAGGTCGCACATCCACTTGGACATCCTGACAATCAGAGCCTCCTTCCCGTGATTCTCCACCAGATACTACCACATCCAAGGCCACCACAAGATTTCGAGCTGCTCCTCCACCGTCATCCAATGCTCCTGCTCGTAGTGCATCTTCTATGGCTTCCATGGGTAAAAAAAAGGATATACAATGCCGCAAGTGCTGGGGTATTGATCATATTGAGAGACAGTGCACAACACAACATTTTATGATGGTGCGTGATGATGGACAATACGATTCAGCGAGTGACTTTGATGAAGATACATTAGCCCTTATTTCTGCTCGAGATGGAGACAATTGTGATTCTGATGAAGAGACAGAGGTAATGGGAGCTGAAACTGCTGATCAATACAAGAGCTTAATTACACAACGTGTGTTGAGTGTGCAATTGAGCAAATCTAAGCAAGATCAACGCCACAACCTGTTCCAAACACGTGGTGTTGTCAAGGAAAGAGCTATAAGGATCATCATGGATGGAGGGAGTTGTAATAATCTGGCTAGTATTGACATGGTAGAGAAGCTTGCACTTCCGACAAGACAACGTACACATTCATATTACATCCAATGGTTTGAGAGTTCTCGCAAGATCAAGATAACAAGAACAATACGCATGCATTTTACTATTGGTACATATTCTGATTTTGTTGATTGTGATGTTGTACCTATGCAAGCTTGTTCTTTGTTACTTGGTAGACCATGGCAATTTGATAGAGAATCTGTTCATAATGGCAAAACTAATCACTATTCTCTTATGCATGATGGAAATAAAATTGGTCTAAAACCTATGACTCCCGAGCAGATTTTAAAAGATGGTCTTGCTAGAGCTAGTAGAGCTAAAACTGAGGAGAAAAATAAAAGTGAGAATCAGATTGTTGCTGCAGATTTTGTACCACCAAAGTCCACTAAATCTGATTCTAAACATTCTACTGAAATTCGTTTGAAGAGTCCATGTATGCTTGCAAATAAAATTGATATTGCTGAACTAGATGTAAACACTACTCAATGTTATGCAATTATCTGCAAAGAGGTTTTGTTTTCATTTGAGGATATGCCTCCTTCTTTGCCAGTCGTTGTTGCTAACCTTTTGCAGGAATATGAGGACGTTTTTTCCACTGAGCTACCACCAGGACTACCTCCTATTAGAGGAATTGAGCACCAAATTGATCTAATTCCTGGTGCTATGTTGCCCAACCGCACGCCATATAGAACCAATTTAGAGGAGACAAAGGAGATACAACGCCAAATTCAGGAACTACTCGACAGAGATCATATTCGTGAGTCCCTTAGCCCCTGTGCTGTTCCTATTATTTTGGTACCTAAGAAAGATGGTTCTTCGCGCATGTGTACTGATTGTAGAGCTATAAATAATATTACTATTCGATATCGTCATCCTATTCCACGTTTGGATGACATGCTTGATGAATTGAGTGGCTCTACCATGTTTTCTAAAGTTGATTTGCGTAGTGGTTACCACCAGATTCGTATGAAATTGGGAGATGAATGGAAAACAACATTTAAAACTAAGTTCGGTTTATATGAGTGGTTAGTGATGCCGTTTGGTTTAACTAATACACCCAACACTTTCATGAGATTAATGAACGAAGTTTTATGTGCTTTCATTGGACGTTTTGTGGTAGTCTACTTTGATGATATTCTAATTTATAGCAAATCTTTAGAGGATCATTTGGACCATTTACGTGATGTTTTCAATGCTTTACGTGATGCATGTTTGTTTGGTAATCTTGAGAAGTGCACCTTTTGCACCAATCGAGTTGTGTTTCTTGGCTATGTTATTATATCACAGGGTATTAAAGTGGATCCAGCCAAGATTGAAGCTATTGAGAATTGGCCGTAGCCCAAGACGGTCACACAAGTGAGGAGTTTTCTTGGCCTCGCTGGTTTTTATAGGCGCTTTGTCAAAGACTTTGGATCAATTGCCGTGCCGCTGAATGAACTTACCAAGAAGTATGTGCCCTTTGTTTGGGGCGATGCACAACAACAGGCCTTCGTCATATTGAAAGATAAGCTAACACATGCTCCCTTACTCCAACTTCCTGATTTTACTAAGACTTTGAGCTTGAATGTGATGCTAGTGGAATTGGTTTGGTAGGTGTGTTATTACAAGAGGAAAAACATGTTGCATATTTTAGTGAAAAATTGAGTGGGGCTAGTCTGAACTATTCTACTTATGATAAAGAATTATATGCGTTGGTTTGGACATTAGAAACTTGGCAACATTATCTATGGCCTAAAGAATTTGTTATACATTCTGATCATGAATCTTTGAAGCATATTCGTAGTCAAGCTAAGTTGAATCATCGTCATGCAAAGTGGGTTGAATTTATTAAGTCTTTTCCTTATGTTATCAAACACAAAAAGGGTAAAGATAATATTATTGCTAATGCTTTGTCGCGCCGTTATACTTTGTTATCTCAACTTGACTTCAAAATATTTGGATTAGAAACTATTAAGGAACAATATGTGCATGATGCTGAATTTAAAGATGTGTTGCAGAATTGTAGAGATGGTAGAACATGGAACAAGTTCGTCTTCAATGATGAATTTGTGTTCCATGCTAACAAACTATGCATTCCAGATAGTTATGTTCATCTTTTGTTGTTACAGGAGGCGCATGGAGGAGGATTGATGGGACACTTTGGTGTCAAGAAAACGGAGGATGTTATTGCTGCACACTTCTTTTGGCAACGTTGTAGGGGTTCGTAGCATGGAAAACAAAAAAAATTTACCGCATACAAACAAACAAGCCAAGATCTATCTACTAGATTGTAGCAACGAGTCGATAGAGGAACTCACCCTCGAAGATTCCAAAGCGGTTAACGAGAGCAGATTCTCGTGGGTGATGTAGTCGTACACTTCCGATCTCAAGATCGCGTAGACGATCCTTCCGGCGCTGCGTTCCGGCAGCGCTTCCGCAGTCGGTCACACGCTCGGTACTCGATGAAGACCTTCCTCTCCCTTGTTCCAGCAGGCAGCGGTGGTTGTAGCACTCTCCTTGCGATTCCGGCAGCACGACGGCGTGGTACCGGAAGTAGAGGGGAGATCTCGCAGGGCTTCGCCTTAAGCCGGAGCGAGTATGGTGGACTATGAGAGAGGCCTTGGTGATAGGGCTTAGAGGCACCAAGGGGTTTAGAGCAACCAGCAGCTAGGGATTAGCTAGACGGCGGTTTAGAGGAGATCTAGGGCAGCCGCATCTAGAAGGGGGGCGGCGGCTGGCCTAGGGTTTAGAGGGGCGCCGGCTAAGGGACAAGGTGTAGGGAGAGGGGGCGCCCCCTCCCTTTCTTTTATAGGTGGGAGGGGCGGGTAGGGCTAGCTGAGTCCTCCCCCAACTCCCTTGCTGGCCGGCGGTTTGGAGGAGAGAAGGGAAACCTTCTCTTCCCAGGTTTCCTTCTCTCCCTCCACCTCACAAAATAGCCGTTTGACTTTTCAAATTGGCCTTTGACTTTTCAAACTAGGATTTGATTAAACCCTTTATTTTGTTCAGCGATGACACCTAGTACATGATGCAATCGTTCCAACTTGCTATGACACATTCATGTACCCTTCGCCTCCGGAGTGCCGGACATTCCAGAACTTTCTAGAACATTCCCGATGAAAACACCGGAATCATTCCCCAACTCCGAAACAGGACTTTCCTTATATGAATCTTATTCTCCGGACCATTCCGGATCTCCTCGTGATATCCCGGATCCCATCCGAGACTCCGAACAACATTCGGTCTCTTTCTCATCATTCCATAACTACTCAACAACATCGAATCCTTAAGTGTGTCTCCCTACGGTTCGTGAATTATGCAGACATGATCGAGACACTTCTCCGATCAATAACCAATAGAGGAATCTGGAAATTCATATGGCTCCCACATATTTCTACGATTACTTTGCGATCGAATGAACCACTTACATACGATACCAATTTCCCTTTGTCTCACGATAGTTTACTTATCCGAGGTTATGATCGTCAGTATCTCTGCATACTTAGTTTAACCTCGTTACCGATAAGTACTTTTTTCTCGTTCCCGTGATATGTGATCCCTTGTGAGCTAGTCACATGCTTGCATGCTAATTGGATGACATTCCACCGAGAGGGCCCAGAGTATATCTATCCGTCATATGGATGGACAAATCCCACTCTTGATCCATGTGTCTCAACCCCGTACTTTCCGAACACTCAATGCCATCTTTATAGCCACCCAGTTACGGTGTGGTGTTTGATGTCATCAAAGCATCCTTACGGTGATGGTGATAAGCATGATCTCATGGTCGAAGGAATTAGGTTACTATGTATCAGAAAGCTTATAGCAAATGAACTATATTAAATGACTTGATCTTTATGCTATGCTTAACTATAGGAGTATGTCCATCACATCATTCTCCTAATGATATGACCCTGTTGTTAATAACATCTCTATGTTCATGATCAGGAAACCATGATCATATATTAACCAACAAGCTAGTTTAACAAGAGGCTTTACTAGGGACTCTTTTATGTTTACAAATCACACAAGTATTAATGTTTCCTGTTAATACAATTATAGCATGGTATGTAAACATTTATCATAAGTATGAAGATATGATAATAACCACTTTATTATTGCCTCTTGGGCATATCTCCAACACACGTATGCGTCGAGATGTTGAGAGATTTGTGGCACGCTGCACTACTTGTCAAAAAGCTAAGTCTCGCCTTAATCCACATGGTTTATATATGCCTCTTCCTGTTCCTAGTGTTCCTTGGGAGGATATTTCTATGGACTTTGTTTTGGGATTGCCACGTACACAGAAGGGGAGGGATAGTATTTTTGTTATTGTCGATCGGTTTTCTAAGATGGCACACTTTATTCCTTGTCATAAAATGGATGCTGCTGCGCATATTGCTGATTTGTTCTTTCGTGAAATTGTTCGTTTACATGGTGTGCCAAATACTATTGTTTCTGATCGTGATACTAAATTTCTTAGCCACTTTTGGAGATGTTTATGGGTTAAGTTGGGGACTAAATTGCTGTTTAGTACTACATGTCATCCCCAAACTGATGGACAAACTGAAGTAGTAACTTTGTCTACTATGTTGCGGGCTGTTTTAAAGAAAAACTTAAAATTGTGGGAAGAGTGTTTACCTCATATAGAATTTGCTTATAATCGTTCGCTGCATTCTACCACAAAGATGTGCCCGTTTGAGATCGTGTATGGTTTTGTTCCTCGTGCACCTATTGATTTATTGCCTTTACCTACTTCGGTGCAAAATAATTTGGATGCTACACAACGCGCTGAAATGATATTAAACTTGCATAAGACTACTAAAGATAACATAGAACACATGAATGCTAAGTATAAACTTGCTGGGGATAAAGGGAGAAAGCATGTTGTGTTTGATGTTGAAGATCTTGTTTGGTTACATTTGCGTAAGGATCGTTTTCCTGATTTACGCAAGTCTAAGTTAATGTCGTGTGCTGCTGGTCCCTTTAAGGTGTTAGAGAAAATAAACGATAATGCATATAAACTTGAGTTGCCTGCAGACTTTGGTACGGTTAGTCCTACGTTTAACATTGCAGATTTGAAGCCTTACTTTGGTGAGGAAGATGAGATTGCGTCGAGGACGACTTCAATTCAAGAAGGGGAGCATGATGTGGACATCCCATCTATTGATACAACCGTTGTACCTACAGCTACACACATACAAGAACCTATCACAAGATCTCGTGCCAAACAACTTAACTATCAGGTACTTTCGTTTCTTGGAACTATTCTTCACACACATGAGAATATGATGCTGCCTAAATCAGATGTATTTATTACTCTTAGGAATGATGGACCAAGCATGGATGAGAGGGACAAGCATTGGATCATGGCCATGCATGGAGATGGCAGCAAGCATGAGATGATTCAAGAGAAGACCACGGATGAAGATTTCAGAACTTTAAGGCCACCATAATGAAGAAAGAAGGCTTGGACGAAATATTCAAGATTAATACTTCACAAATTCGTCCATAGCTTAATATGGTCTGCGACACCTTTATTTTGGGCCAGTCCCATGTAATTTTCGCAGGATTTTAATTAGCCACTTTTTAGAGTTCGTATTTGAGGAGAAAAGGACTTCTAGGGTTGGATTCGGCCACCACTTCTATGGCTGGCCGAAACCCCACCTTTTCCTCCTTAAATACTCCCCATAGCCGTCACCGTAGACTCAGATTTTGTTTAGACATTAAGTTAGCCATCATAGCAACTTCGCCAAGGCTCGAGCGTCGCAGAGGCCTCTTGTACTTCGCACCTATACAGGATCCCACCTTTTCAATAAAGCTTTCATCTTAATCCGCAATATCTTGATGACAATATTAGTTCTTACTTGTTCTCGATTTCAGGTAGGAATTAAGACCCTCGTTGGTCAGGCTGATCGTGTTCCCGTAGGATCGGTAACCTCCAGGAGATTGGCCTAGCGATTGCATTGGCGCTCGTGCTCGCACGTGTAGTCGGATCGTCAAGTCCGAACTCCACCAAATCGACTATCACCATCTCATCGAAAGATCGGACACCTTTGCCCTATCAAAACTGAGGTAAGATCTTTGCTCTAGTCTCTTACGATTCATGTCACAATGTCTCTAATTCCTGTCACAATGTATTTTTTCTTAGAAACATGAATCTGACTGTTAGTGTGATGTGGTTACTAGTAGTAAATGTAGGTGGCGGCTGCCTGTCACTAGTGGTGTTTTATGCCTTTGTTTTTTCAGGACAAAGCTGTGAACAGGCTGTGGTAGAAGAGGAAGAGGAAGACCAAGAGGCTATTCTCTCTTGCAATGTTACCTAAAGATAGTTTCATGTCTGATACTCAAGCAACACCAAGAGGTTGCTAGTTCTGTTATTTTAGTCTGATTTCAGTTGGTACCATTATATTCAATATTCAATTCCACTTGCTTGGTTGTGAGCATGCTTTGATTTTAATCCATGTTAAATGGTAAGTATATGCAATGTTGGTACCATTATATCCATTTCAGTTGGTACCATTATATCCAATGTTCATGTAATGCCGCGTCTGATGTTCTTGTTCTTGATGGAAACCATTTTTGTATAAACCGATCATATATTCTTGTTATGTTAGTGATGTTGTGTCGCATGGTAAAAAGTGGTGCTGAAGTTATGTGTAACTGTGAAATGTTCTTGTTTCTGATCATAGCTTCTTAATCAAACTGATGATCAAATGGTCTTGTTTCTGATCATACCCTCTTGATCGAACTGCTGATGAAATGTTCTTGTTTCTGATCGAAATGGTTTTTCTAATAACCTATGTGGAATTCTTGTTCATTTAATGTTGTGTTAACTAGTAAAAAGTAGTGTTGAAGTTGTGTGTTCAGGTGCAATAAAGATCGGAATTTTGTAGCGTTGGTGAAACCGTAACATGCTATAAAAAACAAGTTTTTGTTGATAAAATACCCCTGTGCTAACCGTGTGTGCCAAACGTTTTGTATTACTGGGTGGAGATTTATGGAGAAGGGGAATTGGTCTGGGAAGAGTATTGGATGAGCCGGATGTTTTCACCTAAACCACGATGGATAATACCCACCAAAACACCAAAAAACACGCTTCCATAAAACAAGGCCTAAAGAGAAACATAACTCGTGGATTTTCGGGGCGTTAAGGCTCAGGGTTTTGCTTTACGGGGGAGATTGGGAGTTAAATGATAACTGGCCAAGCTTTGTTTTTTGAGAACTTCTGACCGAGGGAAAGAAGAGGAACCTTGCAAAATTGACCAGTGTCGTGATCTGACCAATGGGTCCGGCTATGTTCGGTAACGGAAGGCGTATACATTTTCTCAAAAGTTAAATTGTATGAAGTTTGACCAAGTTTATAAGAAATATCAACAATTATATATAGATATAATGTGAAAATATTATCTAATAAGACTGATTTGACATCTTAGAGGTTGATAGATTTTTCTAAAGTTTATATGCCTTATATTGGTTTTATTATCGTTGAAAGTACAACACATTGTAGGAAATTAAGAATAGCCAACTTTTCCAAAATCGTAGATGTGTTTTTTCACATATAGAATCTATTTATATATACATGCTAGAGGATAAATAATAATTTGCCAGAATAAGTTTTTTTCTTGTTAATAAAAGGCTTGCATCATCCTTATTATTGCATCAAGACGATACAATGGCGGAAGGGTATGAACTTGTAGCAGAAAACAACACCATACTTAAGAAGTAATATTTGTCAAGGTGAGTGCAATCATTTAGATATCGGAAAAACCACTCACTAAGTTAAGATGGGAGACTTTGGCAGAAAAACATTTTTTAAGGCCTCGTTTAGCAGCCTGGTACGCAAGCGCAATCACGTATATTTTACCAGCCTAGAATGTTACCCGAAAATACACTCAGCGGCCCATTTGGCATCTTGGTTTGGCGTTGTGTAAGCCCGGATAAAACCCAAAAAACACGTCGAATTGACGAATTTTCCAGACATGAGGTCCACCTCGCTCAAAACACTGGAATCCAGTGTTACCAAACGAGGCCTAAAAGGGCCCAAACGAGGCCTAAAAGGATGACTCACAATCGCATATAAGTGTAAACAAAAATACCTACTTACACTGGAATCCAGAATTACATGTAATTAGTAGATCACGTCGATACATTTCCTGGTAGCATATAAGTGTTGTTGACTCAATCGCGCACACTCTAATATTGTTTCTTAGTCTTTGGCACACAACACTCTCATCACATGAAAGGGGTTCGTACACACACATATAGAACCCTTTTTATTTCAAGCACAGGAAAACTGACAGACCATAAGGACATCAATCTTGATCTCAGAGGCAAACACCAAAGCAGGTGTACGTACACACACACCACGCAGGTAGCATCAAGCTAGCTAATCACTTGGCAAGCAAACACACGATCACAGTTCTTGGGAAGCAAACACTCATCACCTGAATCCTTGCGGCCGAAAAAACGCAGCTGTCGAAAGCAGCAACACTCTAATAAGTCGTCTTAGTCATCTGTCTTGCCGTCACCAAACCTACACAGCACAAGGAATGATCTATGATACGCACCGAGATTACTGGAAGCAAGTACAAATGCATGGGTCGTTGAATTGACTGCATAAATAACTAGATCAAGGAACTTTTTCCACATAGAGGACTAAGTTTGTTGTTATCGTAAGTATATGCATGTACTACCATGTTTTCAGCTCTTATATGTACTTATTAAAAACAAGATACAAAATAAGAATTTAAACACGGTAGAAAACAAGAGAGGGGGCTGTTTGTGTACCTGGACGGTGAGGCCAGTTCACCGGAGCACCGAGACCCTGGGCAGAGGCTTCTTGTAGTACAATGAGTGGCGTGCCTCGAAGAGGAAAGGATGGTGGCCGGCCTCCATCCCGTCCCACTCCAGCTTCTCCCACCATCCCTTCTCACACTCTACGACGGGACGTCGTTGGTTGTCTCGGCTAGGGTCGATGGATGGAAGGCGCCTGAGGCCCCAACAGCCCCTGAGCCTGATGGTCTCAAGCTCGGGAGCAAACATCTTGGCTTCGCATATATGCTGTAGCTTGTAGAGCTCGTGCAGGTAGATGTGCCTCAACTTTGGGAACCACAGTACACCTTTTCTGTACTTGTTAGATACTTTTGTAAGAAGCAAAGGTTCCACGGGGAACACTTCCTTGAGATCACCACAGTTGATGATGTGGAGGGTCTCTAAGTTTGGAAGATATGACTTTGGAGCAGCCCAAGATAACGGAAGCACATGTGTTAGCCTGGGGCAGGAATATAGATGTATGTATCGTAGTTGCGCAAATGATGCAGTGTCTTCGAAATCAACCGTCATTCCTTTGCTCCAAATGCAATGCACCATCAGTAGATTAGCAGCACAAAAGGTCTCCAATTTTACAAAACAGAAATTATCATAGTTGGTGGTGAAGACCGTGTGCATCTTAGGGCATCTCACCACATAACACTGTTGCAGACATTTCCATGTAAGTCCATTCTCTCCTACAAGTATCATGTTTTCAGGGATCACAGTGGTAATGGAAGAATTATCATGCACATGCAGCGACACTGCATTGTTCATCGCAAACACAATAGCCTTGATTCCTTCTAGACTCTCCACTCTTGTGCTGTAAATTCCATCACCAATCTCAACATGGCATCCCGATGGCTGAAGCTGTGGTGAACTATTGTAGTAGTCCTGATTAGTAGTCATGGTTTCAATATAGACATCACTGTAGGTGCGACAGTTATTGGAGATTAATAACATGGGTCGAGGATGACCAGTTACTTGCCCACTACTACCATGATCAATCATCTCCTTATCGCTTTCGCCAACTTTTTTGGTACAAGGAATACCTAGATTTAGATGGAATCTAGTACTACTTTCCCAGCAGAAACCAAGATTACTTTTTAATACCAAGGTCTGAAAAAATCTCATGTCAAATATTGTACCATATGCTTGACCAAATTCTAAATGAACACGACACGCCAAAGAATCAATGTATAAAACCACTAGTTCTGGCAAACCATTTTCTGGCCATAGAATGGCATGGAGCTGCAGGCACCCCAAAAGAGTTATTTGTTGGAGACTTGGTGCCTGCACCACCTGATCCTTGAGGTCAAGTGTTTTGACCAATGTGCCTGACAGATCTAGCTCCTCAAGGCTTGGAACGAATCCGCCCAATCTGAACTTCACCAATCTTGCACAACCAGCCAAGGAGATAAGAGAGATTTTGGCTTCCTTATTCTGACCTTCTCCTGTCTGTGCATCTAAGCTGAATGATTCAAGTAATGGAGGTAGGCCATCGGGGCCAACATGCTCCAACCCTAAACAACCATCTAGAATCATAGTGGTCAGGCTTATTGCCCCTGACAGACTTGGCAAAACTTCTATCTTGCTATTCCAAGATAGGTCAAGGAACTCTATGTTCACCATATTTGTGAATTCATCCCGTTGTCCCATCTCCCAAGTGCATGTAGGTGCCATTACTCGAAGTTTGCGAAGGTTCTGTAGTTTTCTCCAAGAAAAACCACTAGTACTCCATATTCTTCCCTTCTTTATATGTACCTCTCTAATGTTTTTGGCCATCTGATTTATTATCTCTGGCGATGAAGAAAAATCACAGTCTGTGTTGGATATATCTAGCACCCATAGGCTCTCACAAAATAACATTGCTGGTCTATCTTGCATTGCATCTTCTTCTGGCCGATCCTTGCAATTATCAAATCCGAGGAACCTTAACCTACGACAACAACGGAAAGGGGGCGAAGAAAAACTGAAGGAGCAGCGGAATAACTTGAGTACATGAAGTTTGTCCGATTGATGAAACATGCCATCAGGTAGATGTATTAATGGAGGCTCAGGTATGCTTGGCACTGCAGCGAGGAAACATGACGTTGTCTCTGGATGCAAAGCAGAGGTGTCCCTAGCCAATATCCATCGGCTGGAGGGGATTTCCAGTTCATTGCCAAAAGAGGGTAGCGAATTAGACGAGTAATCCTCTATATGAATATGATGATGCAGAGCTACTGCAACCTCCCATGCTTTGTCGGCCTGACCTCTCTCTATGATACCATCACAGACCCAATAGTTAGAAGCATGGGTAGCCCAGTTGTAGTCTATGATGTTGCCACCCTGAGAGTTCAATGACAGCAGATACATGCAACACTGTTCAACTTCTTCAGCAAGCATATCTATGTACCCAGCAAATTCTCTAGCCTCTATTTGCAGGAAAAAGTCCCACCGGTGATCACTATACTCATCATAAAGGTAAAGATGTGAATTATCCACCTTCTCACTGATTTCTGAGTTGAGCCGAAGCCTTCCTCGAAAGGTCCATAATACCTTAATATCAAAAAATTCTACTTGTGGAATGCCAAAAGCACTTAAATTGACCATATCATTGCTTCCGTTATGAAATACCACTAAACATTTGTGCCCCGTAACGACTTGAAAGATCTCTCTCCCAACAAATCCTATTTCAACTCTGGAGATTTCATCTACCCCTCTGAAATCATCTTCTTCATCTTTCCTATCAATAACATCCATTACCTGATGAGAAAGCTTCAGTTCTCGTGCGATTTTCCTCTGGAGTTCTCTTCGGCTTTTCCACCTCGAGCAGTCCAGGTGGATGATCTTGTTAAATATCTTCAGCAAAGAGGGCGGGGGGTCATTGGCTACTTCTCTAAGCATTGCGGAAGCGGCCAACCCACGCCAGCCGTCAAAATAGATGGCTCTGTGGGCATTATTGCTCGTATCCTCCAAATAAGGGATTATGTATCCAATACCTTCTTCGATGGAAAACGGAAAAATCCTCTGCAGAGTTAGTTTATCGAATTAGTGGAGGTCACTTCATTTTAGCAGTTTTCATCTCGTGCAGGAGGTGCAACTACCTTTTCTGTGATTATGAGGATCAACACTAATTAAAATGCATTCATGTGCACTTATACATTCTCACTCACAGCAAGCCACGACCATAAGATTTCAGCGTCTCCGAATCTGTGGGGACTAGAGAAGATTGGAGGGCAGGCGGTGAGTTAGGCATGAAGCATGGCAGAGTCATCGGCTACGGACGGGCATGAACTTTGGAAATGACAGTGGTGCATTTTGATTAGTAGGTGCCATGCAGTCACCCATTGGAGATAAGAGAGACAGAGGTATCGACACTGTTATGGTTACGGGCTTAGGCATCTGCAACTGGGGGAGACAGAACATAAGCTGGTTGCGGTTTGACGATGTATGGTCTCCCTTGCCCCTAGGCTAGCTCTCCAAATATTAAAAGGGTTTCAACAAAAATCATATCCTCAATTTGGAGTGGTCTGTTTGCTTACTGCAGCTAGGCAACCTAATATGTATTGTGAATTTTAAATGTCGATCAGATTAACTCTCTATATATATATTCCATATATATATATATATATAAATAAACACTGTACTGTTGATGTTTAACTGTGGGTCAGACTAGGACTATATATACCGAGCACGCATAAGTTTGCATGGTTGTGTTGTTGGTAGTGCATGCCATCAAGTTTGCGGCTAATTAACGTGTATGTTTACATGACTCGGTTGATTAAAGTATACTACTGTAGAGTGTAAGAATAGCATGCCATCAAGTTCTTTTGTTCAAGATCCAATTCGATCGATACAAGTGTGAAATTAAAGTAAACTACTATGTAGAGTGTGAGAATGGCATGCATGTGTATGTACGCAGATAAATACCTCTCGAGGCATGATGAATACTATCTCAAGGAAGGCCCGGCAGAGACAGGAAGCTCCAGAAATCTAACCCATTGATGTGCACGCCCAGACGAACTATTTCTGCTACTTCTCACCTAGAAGTTACCATAAGAGATTGGTTGGAATTAGCTATATGTTTGTCCATGGAGAAACATATTGTGTCACTGGATGGAAACAAGCAAAACTTCGGAGAATTAGAGCAAAAGAAGTAGAATCGTATAGCAGCAGAAGTAGTACCTTGCTTGGCAAATCGATCTTCTGCGATGCTGATGATCTTGGTTGCCGCAGATGAAAAATGTTCACATCAGCATTTAGCAGGATGATATATGAATGAAGTGTGAGGAATGGAAGAATCGAATGAAGACCAATTGCTTGTGTCTCACTAGTTATGGTATGCGGTACAGAAGGTCTAGTCTTTGGCTGTTGCTTTTGCCAAAGAAAGCATCCGTATATAGCTGGCAATTCTTTGCTTGAGGCTGGAGCAAAGCAAAGAACAAAGGTGGACGGAACAAAGGTGGTCATGGCTTTGCTTCTTCCTCATTTTGCTCTCTTTTTTCTTTGAATAAAGCAAAGCCATTGATCAGATGGCACCTTAATACAGATCATGGAGGCAGGGACTAAGAGAGTACTCCGGCTATAGGTGGAAGAAGGAACCGCGATCAACTGTACGAAACTACCCCCATCCAGGTGCCTAGGTCCCTGCAGGCTGCAGCATCGCCACGATGACACTTGATCGACCACAGCTGGACGTACTAGAGGCGCTAACTCCCATTCCACAGTGGCGCCTCCTGGTCAGAACGGTAAGAACAATACATGCAGTTTTCTGCATGTCGGCATTTGCACGAACACCTGGTGGGCATTTCATGCCCCGCGATTTCTTTGTATAAAGAGAAACTAAGCTTGTGTTACGCGGGAGCGACGGCGGAAATGTTCAATTTGACGGGCATGAATTACACTGAAGAATATGGTGTATCTTGCTACCGATACTTTTACACCGCTGTGTAGTTTAGGATGAGTGCAAACATCGTGGTCAGCACATGAGTATGGTGGGATGACAAATTAGATGAGCATGACAAGTATCAAATATAATTAGTAAAAAAATATTGAATAGATCATTACTCTTCTTAGCTCTTCGCCATCAGGGATCAGGGATTGGGAAAACAGCAAGTCGGGGATGCGGGAATCAGGTGGTGTTCTCCGCCGCCGGGCTCACTGGCTTCTACCGTCGCCATGGTTGGTTGATCTCGGCTCTAACGGGCTAAAAGGTAGCATTAAGTGGAAGGGGCAACGGGCCAATATTTGTGGCCTTTTGAACCAAGAGAATCGTTCTGATCAGGGTCACAGATGGTGGGAGGTGCTATTTATCGGTCTGTGCGGGTATCGCCCGGGTGGGCCGGCCCATTACAGCACTCTGTTTCTTCTGTGCACTGAGAACTCGATTTTTCTATCTTTTTTGTTTTCTGAAATTTGAAAAATGTTCAAACATGAAAAGAGTTCAAATCTAAAAATTGTTCAAAATTGAAAATTGTTCAGATCTCAAAATTGTAAAAAAACATAACTGAAAAATGTTCAAATTTAAAATATGTTCAGAATTGAAAAATGTTCAAATCTGAAAATTATTCAAACGTGTAAAAAGTTCAGATTTGGAACCAAGTACAATAAAACTGGACTGCGCCAAAAAAACCTGACAAAAAATACACAAAATCAGAAAAATCATGGAAACAATTGAAGAAAACCGGGGATCCTCCTGCTAAACAGGCCGGCCCACCTCGAGAAGCCACGTGGGCGGAGCCTAATAGCGCGTGCATTGAACGATAAATAGCAATTGTCATAGATGGTTTTGATCATGTTTTCGGCATGTATATAAAGGTGGGCTTACAGTATCTCTAACCCATCAAAAAAAAAACTTAAGAGGAGCAATTTTGCTCCTTTAACAGCCGAAGTAGCACGTAACCCATCCCTAAAATGCTTTAGAGGAGTAAATATAGGATCCGGCCTTTAAAAATTCCCACCCCTCTCCTATATTTTCATGGTCGCGCAGCCGATGAGAACCCCCCCTCCCCGCCGCTCACTCTCTCGTCGTCGTTCTTCTTTCTACCACCCCTCCTTCCACCCAAACTCGCCGGAGATGGCCCGGATCCCACCGCAGGTCGTTGTCGCCTATCAGCAGCGCCTTTCGGGGCCGTGGCGTGTCTCGTGGCCGTAGATCGGGGTCTCCTGACATCCCGCTGGCGGCGGCACTGCACGGCCAGTACCATGGCGTGCAACAACCGCAGTGGGGGACCTGGGTGGCCAAGATCACCGACCCGAACACCGGCCAACGCCATTGGCTCGGCACCTACCAGTCGGCGCGACAGGCGACGTGGGCGGACGAAGTCGCCAATGTCTGGTTCCATGGCTCCGACTGCAGGCCGCTGAACTTCCCTCTCGATAGTGAGGTGTCGGAGCTCTTCTCCCCTCCCAGCCGTGGCCACGTCGCGCGCTTCGCTTGGGAGGACTGGGAGGCCCAGGAGCGACTCGAGGCCGAGGCCGCCGGCGAGTGGTACATGGCCGAGCTCCGTCGGAAAAATCCCGGCCGCGTCACTGCAGAGGTTGCACGCTACGAGGAGTACGCCGCGCGTCACGGCCTTGCCTCTTCCTCCTTGGTGGCAGGATCTTCTTCCTCCTCGACGGGGGCAGGGCCTTCTTCCTTCGCGACGGCGACTGCGTCTTCCTCGGCGCCGGCGCAGGAAGTCATTGACCTCGGCGACAGCGACACCAACTCCACCGGCAGCTTTGACGCGTGGCTCGACAGCCTCGACAAGTAGGTGGACACCGACGCCGGCCACCGACGCTCGGCGGCGCAGGTAGGGTTTCCATGACGGCCACCGACGCCGGCGGCCATCTTAGTGTTAAAATCTATGTATGAACTATGCAATGTGTTTGAATCCTAAGTATGAACTAAGTGTTTTAGTTTGATTTTGGTGTGATTTCGTTTTATCGCAATGTGTTTGTTGAAATGCCTAGTAGAAGATTGAAATATAGGATTGCAAATTTAGGGTTGAATTTCGGCGGCCAAAGTTTAGAGGAGCAAATTATTTCTCGTCAGTGAAGAGTGCGTAGAAAAAATCGGCTCTAACATATAGGGTATGCATTAGAGATGCTCTTAGATACGATATTCTGGTTCACCTATGTTTCATCTTGTTCCCCAAAAATTCGTAAACCCTAGACCGATCCGAGAGTATGCTGAAACAACTGGAAGACCCAACCTTACCACTGCCGTTCTCGGGCCAGGCCCTACCACCGTCAATGTACGGCTGTGCAGGACCTCCGTCGGCCAGTGCACCATCCGTGGAAAGCCGCCGCCTTACAAAACTTAGGCCCCGTTTGTCACCAAGGTATTTTTAAAGTATTGAAAGAATATTTTGGTTTTTGAAAAAACTAAAGTATTAAATACTTTAAAGTGTTTGGATCCAACAAATAATATGGTTTTAAAACTAAAGTATCGTTCAAAACTATGGTTTTTTTAAGTATTTGAGAAAGAGGTGAGACCCTCTTTTTTCTAAAACTAAAAAAAGAGAAAACTGAAGTATTGTTTTGCTAGGCACTAAGGGTGTGTTTGGATTGTGGCCAAAGTGTACCTTACCAATATATTGGTTATGACCAAAAGGTTGGCTCTTGTTTGGATTGTTGCCAACTTTTTGGCATGTCAATGCTCCACTACCAACTCTAGTTCAATTTTTTAGCCAACGTTGACCAATTTGTGGGCAAACAAAGACCCAACTACGGATCGGTGCTAGTACTGATCCCAACTACAGATCGATGCTAGTACTGATCCTAACTAGGGGCATTCATCGAAATACGAGATCTAACACAAGAGGATTAGCTACTGAAAAAATACCTAGCATCCAACGATTGAAAATACGAACTGCTGAGCCCTAATAACACACGATCTAGCATCCAGCGATGGGAATGGGGGAAGAACAAAGAAAGGGGAGAAAACCCTAGTTACCTCCGACCATGGGTCGGCTAATCTGGTGTCGAAGGGGTTCTTCGGCCTGATGTAATCATTGTCCCTGTAGGGGTCCCAGTCGTGCGGGATAGGACAGTGGAGATGGTTGCGTGAGTGAGTGAGCGAGTGAGTGATGAGTAAGAGTGAGGAGGCCTCTATAAAGGTGACGTGCACCGCGTAACCGCGTGCGCTACTGCACCGTGCACGGCCACACGTGTCCGCTACCGCCTCGTGAACCACGACACGCATACAGTGCGTCACGTTTTCCCCCTCGTGTCTAACCTTGGCCACTTAGTTGTGCTCAGTTATACCCTCGAGTGTAGCACTGGCAGTTTGGTTGTACTTAGTTTTGCCCTCCAATACTAACACTGCCATGTGCAATATACTCACTTTTACCCTCCGGTGGCTGGTCAACAGAGAGTCAATGAATGGGTTTTAGAGCATCTCCACTAGCATTCCTAGGACACCGATCCGGACGCCGAAATTAGGTCTGGACGCCGAAATTCGGCCCAGTCACGTTCCTAGGAACCTCTTTTCGTCCGGATTTGGGCCAACTTTGGTCCGAACTTCTCAGGCCATTCCCAGGATCCCGGGAGTGCCCTGGGAACGCCGGATGAAGCGAACCCGGCGAAAAAAAGGAAACGGCGTGTGGACCCACCGAGTCAGCGACGGAAGCCGAGTCGTCGTCATCCTCGGAACCACGCGGTGACCACTGGGCAATAACTGCATGTCGCATCGGCCACACGTCGCCGTAGTGCCGCGCCACCGCCGACCCCTTGGCTCTCGCGACGGACCGGCGGGCACTAACTTCCCACAGTTTCCCCTTTTCTCGCCCTCGCCGCCCATCTCGGCCTATAAGAGCTATAACCCTCGCCGAAGCTCCTCGCACTCTCTCACAGCTTCCCAACCCCCAACTCCGGTGAACCAAACACCCCGGTGAACTCACCGATCTCCCTCCCCACTTCCCCATGGCCGAGCGCTTTCCCGACGATGGTGCAGCGGCGAACGTCTTCGACCGTCGCACGCTCCATCCATGAGAGGCGTGAATGCTTTACGAAGTCGGCTACATGGCGTCGCCGGACACGCGGAGCTGGAAGCTTAGCGCCGGCGGCATCCCAATCCCGCCGACGTCGATGCCCGACGAGCTCCCCGGCGAGATCCAGGCCTTCATCGCGGCCATGGATCCCTCCGACACCGAGAGCCCCGACAACCTCCTCTACTGGGAGACCTTCTTCGCCGACCACCACACCCAGGAACTCGCTCGCCACGAGCGGCCGTCCGACTCGCCGCCGAAGTGCAACATCGCGGTGGGTCATCGGCGTTTTGGAGAGCGCCAGGCTGGATGCTCGCGGCGGTGCTGCAGCACATCCACGCCGGGAACACTCCGTGTCTCGGCTTCCCGTGCACATCCACGCGACATCTAGGTCGGGCCGGTGCCCTCCAGTGAACTGGCTGCCAAGGAGGATGGCCAGCCTGAGCTCCTCCTCCGCCGCCTCAGCCTCCCACTCCTCGGGCTCCACGCTGCTCCCTATGCTGACGCTACGCCCAGTCAAGCGCGAGAGGGTCTCGCCGGTCCACTCCCCACCACGGACACGCTCGCGGGGCATCGTAATCAGCAAGCCACGCGTGCCGGCGCAGTCGGCGCCCACAGGACGCCTTCGCATTCACTGACCGAAACTTGAGCCGGCGGACTGGTCGGCGCCACCCGGCAAGGATAGTGCCATAAGGATGGCGATGGAGAAGTCACTTCATGACTCGGCGCCGCAGCCGTCGGTGGAGCTATCGTCGCCGGATATCCTGGCCTGGTCCAGGGTGGATTGGGAGGAGTAGAAGCGCATCCACGTCCAGCACCTGCAGCAGGCGGCCGAGGAGCAGGAGGCCGAGAGGCAGAAGTGGTCCGGGCGCACGCTCGCCTACCAGGGTGCCCTGCTCTTCGTCCTCGACAACGACGAGGAGGACGGCCCCTCCTACCATCCCTGGAGGTGCGGCAATGCCGGCCAGGGGAGCTCCTACCCGCCGCAGCCCCACCGAGCAACGACGACGACGTCGGTGAGGATGATGGCAAGGTCGATTCGGGCTACACGTCCTTCTACAGCAACTTCGGCATGTAGAAGCAGCGACGACATCGGCAAAGGCGATGACCTTTTTTAATGTTTTTAGTTTATTATCTAGTAGTGTAGTTTAAATTCGATGTAATCCGCCTATATTCTCCCATGTTTAATGAAATCCGCCTGAATTTGTCAAACTCGTATGAATTTTAGCCGAACGTGGGAACTCGGCTTGAGAACGCAAGTGGGAAACTCGGCGTTCCCATGCCGAAATCAAGTTTCGTCTGGACAAAACTTGGTCCGGATTTCGGCCTAGGATCCCCCAACGAGTGGGGATGGTCTTAGCTAGATAACTGAGTCATTTTATGCACAGCAAATTCAAAAAGATCAAACCATAGTGGCATCTACCCGGGAGTCTTATTATGTGACCTGCCACCATAATAAATGTATATAAATCAAGTTTTAACCTAAATCACCACTTCTCAAATCACCTACTATCTATAAAGGTTCTTGGCTTTCTACTCAAGCCTCTCCCCAGAACATCCCTCCCCAAAACATAATTTGTCTAAATGAGGCAATAATTGTCAAACTGATATATATTTGAATTACAAATAGTTTGATGTATGACAATATGTATTTTATTGTATAAAAGAAGCATTTTTCATTTTTTAAATCACCTTTTGTTTTCTATTTGAACCCCCTTGTCAGTTTTGCCCTTGTTTTTAAAGTTGTACTCAGTTTTCCCTTGGTTTTAAAGTTCTACTCAATTTTCCCCTCCCTCTTAGTGACAAACTCTCACACATGTGCTCATCTTGGCTGCTACGCTCTGATTGGTCGAGACAGTTGTCACGCATATTGTACCCTCCAATCTTTGATCCTTTGATTGATCCTCTATGATCTAGCGGACAGGATAACCCCTTTATCTGTCGGGAGGCACCCTCTATCCATGCAAAATAATGAATTTGCCAATGATTTTTTAACTCCATAAACAAATGATTTTGAATATATCTTTAAGGGAAAGTGTTCAAAGGTGTATAATTTTTTCATTATATTTCACTCCATGTCCTAAGTGCGATTTCATAGTGTTTGCCACCCCTGTATCTCTCAAGATTTTCTTAGCACATTATTATCACCTATTAAGTATGATTTTATAGTGTTCAAAGGTTTATAATTTTCGTATACGTAAGTTTAGGGATCACTTTTCACACTATAAAAATGGTAAACACCATTTTACATTAAGAGTTGTATAATTTTTCAATTTGAAAGTGTTCAAGAGTTGTGTCAATTATAAACACTCTTTTACATTAAGAGTTATATAATTTTTTTTAATTTGAAAGTGTTCAATAGTAGTGTCAATTATAAACACTCTTTTACATTAAGAGTTGTATATTGTTTTAATTTGAAAGTGTTCAAGATTAGTGTCAATTATAAACACTCTTTTACATTAAGAGTTGTGTAATTTTTTCAATTTGAAAGTGTTTAAGAGTTGTGTCAATTATAAATACTCTTTTACATTAAGAGTTATATGATTTTTTTAAATTTGAAAGTGTTCAAGAGTTGTGTCAATTATAAATACTCTTTTACATTAAGAGTTATATGATTTTTTTTAAATTTGGAAGTGTTCATGAGTTGTGTCAATTATAAACACTCTTTTACATTAAGAGTTGTATAATTTTTTTAATTTGAAAGTGTTCAAGAGTTGTGCCAATTATAAACACTCTTTTACATTAAGAGTTGTATATTTTTTTTAATTTGAAAGTGTTCAAGAGTTGTGTCAATTATAAACACTCTTTTACATTAAGAGTTGTGTATTTTTTTAATTTGAAAGTGTTCAAAAGTTGTGTCAAGTATACTTTTTTTAATTTGAAAGTGTTCAAGAGTTGTGTCATTTATAAACACTTTTGTATATTAAGAGTTGTATATTTTTTTAAAATTTGAAAGTGTTCAAGAGTTGTCTCATTTTTTATTTATTATACATCCATGTCCCTAATTTTTAATTATAAACACTCTTTCACTTGATTGCAGCCGAGACATTAACTCGATAAACCAATTAAATCATCGGAACGGCTTGTCGGCCGCATTCTCCACAACAAGCGCCCCGGTTGCCATTTTGGTGCGATTTTGGTGCGAGATCTAACCTTCTCTGCGCACGGTTGCCATTGTCATCCTTCGTACAGGTCAACGGGATGACGCCATACTGTGGCCAGGACGAACGGGAGACCGAAGTGAAGCTCAACAAAGGGTCACCGTCGCCGGAGAAGGGCCACCGTCGCCAAAGAAGAAGAAGAAAGGGGAGGCAATGGCATGGGCGCGGGCACGGGGCTGGATCATGTGGATAAGCTATGGGTCCGACGCTCACGTGGATAAGTTGTGGGTCTCATGCTGATCTGGATAAGTGGAGAGTGGTGTCCACTACGGGAACCAATGAAACGCGACCCCACTTGTCAGCATGTAACGGCAAGGGTCCACTACGGGACCTGATAGACTGCAACCCCACTTGTCAGCATGTAACGGCGAGGGTCCACTACGGGACCCGACTGAATGCGGCCCCACTTGTCAGCATCTAACGGCAAGGCTGGCGGAGAGCAAGTTTCAGACCGTGTGAGAGTTCCATAATAGGAGCTGGACAAAAGTGAGGAAAAACTAAGCGGCTAGGGAAAAGTAAGTACAACTAACAAACTAGAGGCACGAAAATAGAAATCCCTTGTTGAAATGCCTAGTAGAAGATTGAAATATAGGAGTGCAAATTTAGGGGATGAATTCCGACGGCCAAAGTTTAGAGGAGCAATTTTTTCTCCTCGGTCAACAGTGCGCTGAGATCGGCTCTATTAGGGGATTGGTTAGGGATGCTCTTAGGTATGATGTTCTGGTTCACGTATGTTTCATCTTGTTCCACAAAATCTTGTAAACCATGGAGCGATCTGAGAGTACGTTGAAACAACCGGAAGACCCAACTTCACTACTTCTGTTCCAGGCCAGGCCCTGCTACCGTCAACATACGCGAAAAATTGGATCGGATTTTGCAGTTCTGCCACCTTTTTATCTACTACCATAAGCGGGAGCAGTTGCAGGTAAAGAGTGTTGTGAGGGCTGGCTGTGGAGGCCCTCGGCCGGCCAGTGCACCATCCAGGGAAAGCCTCCGCCTTGTAAGCATATGAACGAGAGCCTGGGCTTAGGCTTGCCCTTACCGCCATGTCGTGGTGGTGGCACGACAGATGCCATGGGTAGGCTTAAGTTGGGGGCATTTACGAGATCAAACCTCGTCAATTGGCGCCGTTTGTGGGAACTAGGGGCACTAATTGTGTGATCGTGACGGTCCCATACAGAGCAATCTACAACTCATCGGTGACGGAGAGTCACCTCCTCTTCGGCACCTTCGACTTCACCACCCACTCACCAGCCACCCTAAGGGATTTCGAGTCCGTCGGCGACGGGCTCGAGATGTTTTTCGGGAGCTTCTGCTTCCAGGTGGGGCAGACTGGCACTCTTCGCCTCCTAGAGACACCCACCACCATCCATCAGGCCCGCTTCGTGGGTCCGACCCATCGGCGTGCTACGCACGTCGACGCTGACAGAGGAGTCATATGACAGCAGCAACTGCAACTCAGATCTGTGCGGCCCTCCCTCAGATGAAGGAACCTACGGTTCCGGATCCAAAAGTTGCGGTAGCAGCGACCCAGTCCATGGGCGTTACCTGTGCGCCGTGGTCATCCAAAACAAATTGGAACTACCACCAGGTTCGAGTGCACCAAATCCACCTCCCAACCCACCTCCCAATCCGCAAGCTGGGAACGGAGGAAACGGGGGAGATCCGCCGCTCAGGCCCAACGAAGGCGATGCCAACGCCTACCAGAAGATCAACCTCAATGAGGACGGCTGGCGCCAAGCGCAAGAAGCCATGGAAGACAACATCATCCTACCTGTGAATGCTTCACGGGATCTACTGATGGCATATCACCTCCTCCTCATCGGCGAGCATAACCGGCAGGTGAAGCTAATGGAGGAGCTCGACAAACGCAAGCAGACGGCTTCAGAGTCTAGTGCGCAACGAGCTGCGCTCACCGCCACCGGCGGCTCCATATTGCTCGGCAACAACGCCAACAAGCATCGCTCCTGCATGGAGCATATGGACCCGCCGCGCGCCACGAAGTCACCAGGGCCCTCAACACGTCCTTCATGGCAATGGACGTGAACGACAACTGATACGTCAGAAACGTATCTATAATTTTTGATGTTCCATGCTTGTTTAGTATATACTTTGCTTTGCTTTATCTACACTTTGAGGTGTTTTTATATGTTTTCTGGAACTAACCTATTAACAAGTTGCCACAGTGCCAGTTGCCTGTTTTCTTTTGTTTTTGGTTCCAGAAAGGCAGAAAATCAATATTCTCGGAATTGGACGGGACAAAAGCCAAAGTCAATATTTTACCGTGGGCAACACGAAGCCAGAAGACGAGATGGAGAGGCGACACAGGGCGACTAGACCCCCTAGGCACGGGCCCACCTTGGTCACGCCTAGGCAGGGTGTGGCCCCCCTGGCCGCCTCCCAGCCTCGCCCCTTCGCCTATAAGAAGCCCCCGATGCAGAAACCCTAGGCACCCAATCAAAACTCCATGAAACCGTCTGTAGATGCCGCCAACATCATCCCTAGATCGGGGGGGATCTAAAGTTCTTCCCGGCACCCTACCGGAGGGAAGATCATCGCGGAGGACTTCTTCTTCGGTATGAAGCGTGAGTAGTTCCACCTTGGACTATGGGTCCATGTAGTAGCTAGATGGTTGTATCTCCTCCTTGTGCTTTCATGTATAGATCTTGTGAGATCCGTTCATGATCAAGATCTAATCTATTTGTAATCATGCATGTTGTGTTTGCGAGGATCCGATGGATATTGAGATTACTATGTAAGATTGATTAATGGTTTTGTCTTATTGATTCTATCATGTCTGTGTTGCTTGTGATCTTGCATGCTCTCCGTTGTTAGTAGCTATCTTGGCCAAGTAGTTGCTAGTGACTCCAAGAGGGGGTATTTATGCTCGATAGTGGGTTCATGCCTCTAGTTTCCAAGGGAAGTGACATAAATCTCTTCGGTTGTAGATGTGTGGTTGCCACTAGGGAGAAAACAACGGTCTCTTGTTCATGGAGGAAGTGGATTGTTTACCTTACACACTTTGCTTAAAGCAGCTGTCTGTTGCTTGCAACTTAATACTTGAGGGGGTTCAGATGATAACCTGAAGGTGGACTTCTAGTCATAGATGCAGTTGGATGGCAGTCTATGTATATTGTTGTATTGCCCAATCGAATCTCATAGGATATTTTTGTCTAGTATTGCATTGTTATGCCTTGCTTAGTTCCTGTCAATTGCCCTGCTGTAATTTGTTTACCCTTCATGCCATGTTGTTTATCTAAGGAGAGCACCTCTAGTGAACTATGGACCCCGGTCCAATATTTACCATTGATACATCTTCTACTATTTACTTGCTGCAAACCATCATCACCTTCCACACCATACAGTTAATCCTTTGTTACAACAAACCGGTGAGCTTGACAACCTCACTGTTAGTTGGGGCAAAGTTTTGAGTTTGTGTTATGCAGGTTTCCATATTTCTTGCAACACCTTTGAGATGTTTCCTTCCTCCTACTGGTTTGATAACCTCAGTTTCTTACCGAGGGAAAACTTTTTGTTGTGCTCATCACACCTTGCTCTTGGGGTTTCCAACGAAGAGTCCCGTGACAGTACTGGATGCCATCAAGTCTTTCTGGCATCGTTGCCGGGGAGGCTAAGGACGTATTCACAAGGGGTGTCCTCCTCAACCTTTGTCTTTACTTTTTTTTAGTTTTCTCAGTTTCTTTTGCTTGGTTTTGTTTGCCTATTTTATCAAAAACTCCAAAAAAATTAGTTTAGTTTGATTTGCTTCATCTATTCAAAAACACAAAAAATTAGTTCCTACCCTAGTTGCTACCATGTCTGGTTTTGGTCCAATCGCTGTGACACCTATGGAAGAGATGTTCACTTTTAAGCAAAAAAGTGAAGAGAGTTTTAAAGAAGCTTGGTCTAGAATCTCTGCTTTACAAAGGGAAACTGAGCCTAAGATGAGTCTTAGCTTGGTTATTAATAGTTCTACCACGGTATTGCTCTTTGTTATAGATATGCTTTGGATGCTGTGGCTGGGAAAGATATATTGCTTTGTACTGAGGATGAAGCTTTTGATACCATAAAGAAATTGATTATAATTTATAATACGCCTGGCAAGTCTGATTCCTCTTTCATAAATATTTTTGCTAGGTTGAACACTCTTGAGTCCAGTACTGCTGCTATGAATAGTTGCTATCACACACTTAGGGCATACTATGATTATGTTCCAATAAATTCTGATCCTTCAAAGTGGTTTCCCACAATCAAAGTCCCTATAAATACTACACGTTTTGATGCTCGTTGTGATATCATGTCTGATTTTTGCCTTATGCCTAAAGATATTTATGAGTATTTGAGTCTTTGAGGGCTTTCTAAAGGAGGAGAGGAAAGCTCTCTTACTAATAATTCCACTTTATTACCCATTGGAATAGCTAAAGGTGTGTTTACAAAAATCTCAGGGAAAATGGTGTCTACTAATTATCTAGTAATTGAATGTGTAGGCAAAGGACAAATCACACTTGGAAGATCCCTACTGAAACACCTTGGAGCAATAATAGATGTGGGAAAAGGCATTATGCATTTTTCTCCTCCAGTAAGCAATCATATTTTCCGTAAAGATAAAAAGAAAGGTAAGAAAGGAAAGAACAAGAGGGTTAATGCTTCCTCATTTGAAAATTCTTGATTTCTTGCTTCTTGTGCCTAACTTAAGGGCATTAAAGAAAAGTACTTGTTGGGAGATAACCCAAGAGTTTTCTTGAGTCTTGGAAGTTATTACTTCAGTAATGACCTCTCCTTATCCTTTTTGTTTGCCTTTTGTGCCAAGAATGACCCCTAATGAGAGGGAAGTAAGATTTGAGGAGTTACTGTCCCGAAACAGATTTCTGTCCTCCACCATAAAAATTAGTGAGCAGTCTATGTAAGTCATATTGAGCTGAAAATTTACGAATAAATCCCCCAGTATGTTACCTAAATTCAGTTAGTTCAACACTTCTTGATTTGAGCAACAGAAGATTTTCGAAAAATAGGTTTCTACCTGCTGGTCTATTTTGACCGATTTCTGCCATTATTTGCATTTGCTTCTTATTGATTCCTTTTTGAGTTCTCTTTTAGGGAATTGAGCTTTTTGAAGGAGTTGATACAGTAGCTTGTGTTTTTAGTGAATTTTTTTTTGTTCCAAAGCTAAGTCCAAAGGTCTATTATCTTTTGAATACACTAATGTTGCTAATGAAGATTGTGTGAAGTTTTGTATGAAGATTTTTTTTTCAGGTTTAGATAGAGAATGATGTAATGAGATGAAGAATGGACAAAATCTCAAGCTTGGGATGCCACCCCGGTGTCACCCCAAGAAATATCCAAGAGGTACAAGCGTCAAAGCTTGGGGATGCCCAAGGCATCCCCTTCTTCATCAATAAAAAGCTCACGTCTGTCTAGACACTTCATTTTTATTGTTTCATGCACAGTTATGTTGTTCTTGGAGCGTCTTAGTTTTCGTTTGCATTTCTTAGGTTGTTTAGTTTTCTTGAATAAAGTAGTTTGGATCCCCGTTCTCGCTGTGTTGTTTTGCAAATAAGTTGCTTGGTGTTGGAAAGGAGTAGTAAGTTCTTGCTTGAAGTGCAAGAGGAGCTTGCATTGACTGTGACTTAGACTTTAGCATGACATGCTAGGTGTTGTTTTGACCTTATGCTTAGTCATTATTGTTGTATCATGTCTTGTTCCAAACAATTGGGATTGTTAGTGTGCCTTAAAGAAATTATGCATTGTTTTAGCATACAAAAGCATAGTATTGTGGTATTCTCCTTTGATGCATTGTTTGGGTTGACTTGGCACATGCTCACACCATGTTATGACTATGAACAAGTCACCATAGCCCCTATGATAATTTAGTCCTTGACTTATAGTACCACTCTATGCTTTGATTCGTAATGTTTTGTCGCTCTGCATGATTATGGCCATTATTGCTCTCTTAGTTGGTTGCTCCCAGTCTTTTGCTAGCCTCCACTTGTATGAGTAAGCTCTACTCATGCTTCCAACTCCCAATAAACCCAGTTATTCCAAAGTGTCCACTATAAATTCTTGTGCATGGTGTGTTACACCATTCCAAGTATATTCTTGTTTTCAGCTATCTTCCAATTGAAAACTATTTTGTTATGTGAAAACTTAGTGATTAAAGCCCTCACGAACTTTATGGAACACTTTATATTCTTTGCCCCTAATAAACTTGAACCAATTTGTCGTCTATGTTGTATATGCTTGCACTTATATGTTGGAATTAGCAGAACCATGTTTTCATGGGGAACGCTTTCAACATTGCACTTGTACTTTGTACACAGTTGATATCATGCTCTTTTGTCTATGGATGTCGCCGGTGTGAAATAAAAAGGGAGCTTGTAAGTCCATGGAGTTATGTATTTTGTGTTAGAGAAACGCATGGGACGCTAGACTAAGCCATGCCTAATCATGGTGGAAACTTGCAGCATCACCATAATGAGCTATCTGTGAAGCATCCTCACTAAAAAGCTATGCACATAGTAAATAAAAAGATCGCTGAGATGCTCATTGTCTGCTTGCATTGTCATTTTGGTTATGGGATAGCTCCTGTACCATGTGCAAGGGGTACCCCGTAGGCGGTTCTCTATGATACACATGTACTTACTATGAATAGAACTTACAGGTGACTGAAGTTGAGTAGCATGATATGTGGCCCTCGTATTCAAGGGACATGAGATTGCCAACTTATACTTTGTCAAGCATATACTCCATAGTTTATTCACTTTAACCTTAATCACTTCAAGATGCTTATGATAGGGGAAATGAGGGCTGAAAGCTAACAAGTACCATAATTTTTGGAAGCTCTTTTTGAAACTTGAAATCCCTGCTTCCCTTTATGAAGGGCCTTTCTTGCACTATTATTTTGAGTCTCCACCTTCTACCCATAAACACCATTAAGAGAGCATAGTTGCCATTCTTAGTTCTATGTGCAGTGTCCCAAAACTTATTGATTGATGCATATTGTGATATTACTTGTTCTTGTGATATTTGTATCTAGTCACTCTTATGAACTTTGAAGGTGTCCTATGCATCTATTTGCTACTCTATGAGGGACAAGCTGATTGCCACTATGCTATGTTTTCTATATGTGGAACAAACAAACATCTTTCATTGCATTGTTATTCATTAATCTTTGTTTGTAGCCTTTCAAGTTGCATGCATAATTACTTTGTCTTATTGTTAGAACTCCATCTTTCATGCACATGTTTAGAGTTCTTTGATCCTAGCTTTCAATGCTTGCAAATGGTTTGATCTTGCTTTTGATGGTGCATGGCACCTCAAAACTTATTCTTTTTATCACTTACCTACTCGAGGATGAGCAGGAGTTAAGCTTGGGGATGCTTGATACGTCGGAAACATATTTATATTTTTTGATGTTCCATGCTTGTTTAGTATCTACTTTGCTTTCCTTTGTCTACACTTTGAGGTGTTTTTATATGTTTTCTGGAACTAACCTGTTAACAAGTTGCCACAGTTACAGTTGCCTGTTTTATTCTGTTTTTGGTTCCAGAAAGGTATAAAATCAATATTCTCGGAATTGGACGGGACAAAATCCAAAGTCAATATTTTACCGTGGGCAACACGAGGCCAGAAGACGAGACAGAGAGGCGGCACAGGGCGGCCAGACCCCCTAGGCGTGGGCCCACCTTGGTCGCGCCTGGGCAGGGTGTGGCCCCCTGGCCGCCTCCCATACTCACCCCTTCGCCTATAAGAAGCCCCCGATGCAGAAACCCTAGGCACCCGATCAAAACTCCATGAAACCGTCTGTAGCCGCCGCCACCATCGTCCCTAGATCGGGGGGATTTGAAGTTCTTCCCGGCACCCTTCCTGAGGGGAGATTATCCCGGAGGCCTTCTTCTCTGGTATGAAGTGTGAATAGTTCCACCTTGGACTACGGGTCCATGTAGTAGCTAGATGGTTGTATCTCCTCCTTGTGCTTTCATGTATAGATCTTGTGAGCTCCCTTCATGATCAAGATCTAATCTATTTATAATCATGCATGTTGTGTTTGCGGGGATCCGATGGATATTGAAATTCCTATGTTAGATTTATTAATGGTTTTGTCTTATTGATTCTATCATGTCTGTGTTGCTTGTGATCTTGCATGCTCTCTGTTGTTAGTAGCTATCTTTACCAAGTAGTTGCTAGTGACTCCAAGAGGGGGTATTTATGCTCGATAGTGGGTTCATGCCTCTAGTTTCCAAGGGAAGTGACAAAAATCTCTTCAGTTGTAGATGTGATGTTGCCACTAGGGAGAAAACAACGGTCTCTTTTTCATGGAGCAAGTGGATTGTTTACCTTACACACTTTTCTTAAAGCAGTTGTCTGTTGCTTGCAACTTAATACTAGAGGGAGTTCGGATGATAACCTGAAGGTGGAATTCTAGTCATATATGTAGTTGGATGCGGTCTATGTATATTATTGTATTGCCCAATCGAATCTCATAGTATATTTTTGTCTAGTATTGCATTGATATGCCTTGTTCAGTTCCTGTCAATTGCCCTGCTGTAATTTGTTTACCCTTCATGCCACGTTGTTTATCTAAGGAGAGCACCTCTAGTGAACTATGGACCCCGGTCAAATCTTTACCATTGATACATCTTCCACTGTTTACTTGCTGCAAACCATCATCACCTTCCACACCATACAGTTAATCCTTTGTTACAGCAAACCTATGAGCTTGACAACCTCACTGTTCGTTGGGGCAAAGTCTTGAGTTTGTGTTGTGCAGGTTTCCACATTTCTTGCAACACCTTTGTGACGTTTCCCTCCTCCTACTGGTTCGATAACCTCGGTTTCTTACTGAGGGAGAACTTGCTGTTGTGATCATCACACCTTGCTCTTGGGGTTTCCAACGAAGCGTCCCATGATAGTACTGGGCGCCATCAGCAACGTCATGCCGAAGACACCACATGTTGCGATCATGGCATCCACCATGTACCTTGCGTCCCATCCACCTCTGGTGGGTGACCCAAAGAGCGCCATGCACAAGTCCGCGCTAGTTGGTCTCGGACTCGTCGGAGCTGCGCTCCACGATGAAGCTCCTGCGGAGCCAATAAAAAAAAGCTATGGTTAAGTTCACCCGCAGCCCTACACCCTCATCCGGCGAGGACGAGCACGATCTGCCCCGACTTCGCAAGAGCCCACGGTGCCACAGCAGCGATTACGACACTCGCAACGATCTCACCCAGTGCAAGAACGACAAGGCACGCGCTAAACACGCGTGCTCAACCGAATCCGACGAGGAAGACGATGGAGAGCTGTGCAGGGCCAGATGCTTTAGCAGATCTGTTCGACGAACGCGGATGCCGAAAAATTTCAAGATCCCTTCGGACGCTCCGAAGTTTGATGGCACACAGGACCCAAAGGCCTGACTCAGCGATCACCTCTCATCCGTCAAGCTGCACGGCAGAAACGGGAACATCGCCCTACAGTGCCTTCAGCTGCAGCTGATAGGTGCAGCTCAGATCTGGCCCAGCAACCTATCTTCTGGATCCATCCGAAGTTGGGAGGAGCTGGCATACAGCTTCATCCGCAACTTCAAGGGCACCAGCAAGAGGCCAGCCTCGATCGAGGAACTGCGCGCCTGCACCGAACGTACCGGCGAATCCATTCGCTCATACATCCTACGCTGGTCCCACATCAAGAACTCCACCACGCACATCTCCGAGGAAAGGACAATCAATGCCTTCAAGGATGGTGTCAAGCGCCTAGACTTCAAGGAAGAACTTGGGTGCATTAAGCCCAAGACGCTCGACCACCTCATGGACATCGCCAACCGATGGGCAGATGGCGAGGATTCCCTCCACCGAACGCATTTGGATGACGAGGACGGCTACATCCGCAGGCGAGAATGTCGCAGCAAGCGAAGATCGTGCGTCTACGACAATCGCGACAGAGTCGACATGGTTGCGGCTAGCTAAGCCGACCGATGCAACGACGGCAACCACAGCAGCGGATACCGCAGAGGCAACTACCACGACAGAGGGCGACCCACACAGAAGTGGCAACGTCGCAACCGTGACGAAGAACCTTCAGCATACGACAAGTTGTCTGATCCTTGCACCATCCACTTCTACATCGACAAACAGGATGGCAAGAAAAAAGCGAGCCACATGCTTAAGGACTGCCGCGAGTTCCAAAAGCTCAGCGAGGGCTTCACCCAAATGCGACGCCAGATTGTGAACCCTGGATTTGGGCCCGCACCTGCACCAGGTGACATCACCCACGAAGCCCCTCCACCACCACCCGTTGGACCTTCGAATCCAGCAATCGCACCTGCGCCAAACAATGGTACAGGAGGATACCTGCCACCAAATGGAGCCCTGATGATCCAAAAGGGGCGCCCAACAAACAGGGTGCAGAAGAAGATCACCCGCCAAGTCAGCCTGGCGGTCACCTCCCCACCAGCCATCCCTGAGTACCTCAGCGGCTCGGAGTCTTGCATCACGTTCGACCGTTCGGATCACCCACGCCATATCCCTCGCGCAGGTCATGCTGCCCTGGTGCTCGAGGCGCAGATGGGAGGGTTCGAAATGAGTCGTATCTTCATGGACGGCGACAACGTCATCAACCTGATGTTCGTCAGCACACTCGCAGCGATGCGGATCCCGCTATGCATCCTGGAGCAATCCGACACGATGTTCCATGGCATAGTCCCAGGGAAGGGCGTATATCCCCTGGGGAAGATATGGCTCGACGTCATCTTCGGCCAACCTGAAAACTTCAGGCGCGAGCAGCTAGAGTTTGAAGTGGTGGACTCGCCATCGCAATACCACGCCATCCTCGGGCGGGTGGCATTCGCAAGATTCCTGGCAGTACTGCACTACGTGTACCTTCTATTGAAGATGCCAGGACCCAGGGCGTCATCACCGTCCAAGGAAGCTTCACCCGATCCAACCATTGCGATAGCGACTTCAACAGAATCTCCCAGTCGTTCGGTATGCAGGAGGAGCTCACAAGGCTCCGAGAAGTGACAGACAACGAGGCACCCCCAGTCTCCAGGAAAAACGCACCCGATATGTCGTTCGACTCCACGGTCAACACGAAAAAGGTGCAGGTCCACCCGACGGATGCCTCCAAGACGGTGCTGATCACCAACAACCTCAGCCCTGCATAGGAAAGCATGCTCATCGAATTCCTTCGTGAGCATTGGGAAATCTTCGCCTGGTGTCCTATGGACATGCCAGGAGTTCCCAGGGAATTCGCCGAGCATGCACTCAGTGTGTTCCCCGACGCAAAGCCAGTCAAGCAGTCAATTCGACGACTATCCGAGCCAAGATCTGAAGCCGTTGGAATTGAAGTCAATAAACTGCTCGATGCCGACTTTATCTGGGAAATCAAGGAGAGCGAGTGGTTGGCCAACACCGTGCTGGTCCCCAAAAAGGACACGGACATCCTGCGGATGTTCGTGGACTTCACATCGCTTAACAAATACTGTCCCAAGGACCACTTCCCTCTACCACGGATCGATCAGATCATCGATTCGACTACAGGATGCGAGAAGCTCTCCTTCCTTGATGCCTACTCAGGCTACAATCAGATTCGACTAAAGGTCGAAGACCAGGAGAAAATGGCGTTCATCACGCCGTTCAGAGTGTTCTGCTACAACACCATGCCCTTCGGGCTAAAGAACGCAGGCTCCACGTATTAGAGGTGCATGCAGGCGTGCCTGAAAAACCAGACCGGTCGCAACATTCAAGTCTATGTCGACGACATAGTAATCAAGACCAGGGAGGCCAAGATGTTGATCGACGATCTCCGCGAGACGTTTGATAACCTTGATCACTATAAGATCAAGCTGAACCCGGAAAAGTGTGCCTTCAGCGTCCCATTTGGCCAACTACTCGGTTACTTCATCTCCCAACGGGGGATCGAGGCGAATCCAAAGAAAATCAGGGCCATACTGGCCATGGAGAAGCCGAAGAATCTCAAAGGTGTGCAGCAGCTAGCTGGGCGGATCGCAGCGCTGAGCAGATTCATCAGTCGCATGGGTGAGAAGGCCCTACCGTTTTACCAGCTGCTACGAAAAGCGGACAAGTTCGAGTGGACACCCGAAGCAGACAATGCATTCAAACTCAAGCGGCTGCTCTCCACCTCGCCTGTCCTGGTCACACCAAAGGAGTGATAACCTCTGCTGCTATACATCGCAGCTATGCACCAGGTGGTAAGCACCGTACTCGTGGTCGAACGACCCGAAGATGGCAAGACCCACAGGGTCCAACGCCCAATCTACTACCTCAGCGAGGTACTAACTCCAACAAAGTAGAGGTACCCTCTCTACCAGAAGCTCGCCTACGGCGTATTCATGATGGCTCGTCGACTGAGCCACTACTTACAGGAGCATCAGATCATGGTCGTCAACGAGGCCCCACTGTCCAACATCCTGAACAACCCCGAATCCACGAGATGCATAGCCCTGTGGGGCATTGAGCTGTCTCCTCTGGACATTGTCTACGAGCGCCGCAAGGCCATCAAATCTTAGGTCCTCCCTGACTTCCTTATCCACTAGATGGAACTCCAGCTGCCGGACACTCCGGACATGACGCAATCATGGACGATGCACTTCGACAGCTCCAAGCGCGAGGCTAGAGCGGGAGCTTGCGTCATACTGACATCCCCTCAAGGTGACAAGATGAAATACGTCCTTCGAATGAAATTTTGTGCCTCTAACAACGAGGCCGAATACAAGGCCCTCGTCCATGGCATGCGGATGGCCAAGATCTGCGGTGCAACATGCCTAGTCATCTACGGTGACTCAAACCTTGTCGTATAGCAGACGATGAACAAGTGAGACGCTCACAGCGCCAACATGATCGCGTACCGCGCGCTCTACAACTCACTCGAAGGGGACTTTGACGGCTGCGAGCTTCAGCACGTTGGAAGAGAAAGCAACGAAGAAGCCGTTAGACTCGCCAACATCGGCTCCACCTGCACACAGGTGCCACCAGGTGTGTTCCTCGAACAAATCTGTGAACCCTCTATCAAAAGGAAATTCCCCAAGGGGTCAACCGAAGAAGCAGAGCACTCGGGGGTTGCGCCACCCGAAGGGCAGGAAGGACCCGAAAAGCTTGACACTAAGGCCGAGCTAGTCAGCCTGATGCAGTTCATGGTGGTTGAAGAGACATGGACGCAGCCGTACCTTTGGTAGCTGATAAACAATGAACTGCCCGATGACCCGACAGATGCCCGGCGCATATCTTGCCTGTCTAAGGCCTTCACCATCCACAATGGCGATCTGTACAAGCGTAGCATTTTGGGTGTGCTCCAAAGGTGCGTCACTATCGGTGATGGCAAAACTATCCTCCAAGACATCCACGAGGGCATCTGCAGCCATCATGCAGGCAGCCGCACCCTAGTCGCCAAAGCTCTATGAGCTGGATTCTACTGGCCAACAACCATGAACGACGCCAAGGACATCGTCCAAAGGTGCAACACCTGTTAGAGGTACACGGACAAGTCGCACGCACCAGGATCCGAGCTAAGTCCCATACCATTGGTCCGGCCCTTCGCCCAATGGGGCCTCGACATGATCGGCAAACTGCCCAAATCATAGAAAGGAGGCCACGTCTACCTCCTGGTCGCAGTCGATAAGTTCACCAAGTGGATTGAGGCCATGCCCGTCACCAACCAAAGCGGCAAAACTGCCGTCAAGTTCTTCGAGTCCAGAGTCTATAGGTTTGGTGTTCCACACAACATCATCATGGACAACGGCTTGAACTTCATCTCGAGGGAATTCCAAGACTTCTGCGAGGGCCTTGGCATCAACATATCATACGCCTCTGTGGCGCACCCGCAGACCAACGGACAGGTCGAAAAGGCCATCGGCCTCATAGGCAACGACATCAAGAAACGCCTGCTATGCCCACTCGAAAGGCTTGCGGGAGCCTGGGTAGAGGAGCTACCCTCCGTCCTCTGGAGGCTGCGTACAACACCAAACAACTCAACTGGCTTCACACCTTTCTTCATGGTGCATGGAGCCGAAGCGGTACTACCTGCCGAGGTACGCCACAAGGCCCCACGGGTCGTCGCCTATAGCGAAGCTGAATCATTGGCGCACTCGAAGACGTCGTCGATACACTCGACGAAGCACGCGACATCGCCGCGGCTCGCTCAACGGTCTACCAGCAGAGTCTCCGCAACTATCACAGCCGTCGACTGCGCCCAAGGTCCTTTGTCAAAGGAGACCTCGTCCTACGACTCAAGTAAGAACGGCTAAAGAAGCTCGAGTCACCCTGGGAAGGACCCTACATCATCACCGAAGTCATCCCAGGTGGCGCCTATCGCCTCATGGACGTCGCATCAGGAGTCGAATACTCCAACCCCTAGAACGTTGCACAACTGCGACGCTTCTACCCCTAGCTACCTCTTTACTTTCAAAAAGGCTACTCAGCCGAACAATGTACCTCTTCATTACGCTATGAATAAAATCTAAGTCTCTCGGCCAAAATTTCTTTTTCTGTGCATTACTTTTCGCTATAACACGCTCGGGGGGCTACGCCTCACCTCACGACCTCATCGACTGAGAACAATGCATACAACCTGAGTAGCTGACCACGTCAGGCTAACGAAAAGGACATGCACATAACAAAGCACCACATGTTAATACAAATAAACTTTACAAAGGGCACAATGATCCCACTCGAATACATACCAATTTTACATCAATCTCTTTCTTTACAGGATATACCTATTCTGGAGAATTACATTCACTCGTTTCTCAAACAGATCTACGATCTCTTCAGCATACTGCCTCACAGCCGCATAATGCGGACGCATGTCCCAAAGACTGCCATCTGCTCGAAGGGGCAGCCCAGTTGCCACCTCTGCGAGATTGACGTCACGGCGATGCAACCTAACAAGCGACAAGGCAACTTTCACCCTAGCAACCAGCTGATGCCGCACCAACTCCCTAACGTGGCCCACGTCTCGAAATTTTGATAGAAGGCCCCAAAGGGTGGAAGGTGCCTCATCCAAAGGGAACATGATGAACAAAATAGACGCCAGAGAAGTCCTCGCCTGCTTCAGCACCCGAGAAACTTGGTGCATGCAATCTTGCATCGTCGCAAGGAAGATGGCCCGATCGCGGTCCATCGAGAAGAAGCCACCAGTCTCCAGGTCCTGTTGCGTTAGGAAATTCATACGAATTGTGACACGCTCTTTCTCCTCCCTTGGAATGAGATTGACACCTACACCACGCATGGAATATAGATGACACACAAGCAAGGTGCACCCGAAAGAACAACAGTTCACGAAGACTCACATTGCAGTTGCTCGCTCATCTGCCACAACTCCCCATCAAGAACTCCTTCCTGGCAGTTGCCTGTTTAGCTTTCGACTTCCACACATCTGCGTGGCCTCGAACGCTAAGGATATCCTTCTCCAAGGTGTGCGCACAGTCGCGAAGAAAAGCCAGCTGCGACGCATCATCCAGAGATGGTCGCGGCTCAGGAGTAGCCGAAGCAACAACGAGAGTCTCACCCGAAGGACCCTAAAGGCAAACAAGTCAAGACATGAACATCACAAGCATCTCTAGCAACAGCTCGAAACATAAATTTATATACATTAAGGCCACCTTGTGGCATAAGTTGGGTATGTTCACCAGCAAAAGGTTACAACAGGAAAACAAAGAAGAAAACTACAACAACTACAACACATGGGCCTAAGCACCCGCATCCGGAGTGGCCTTGGAGCCAGACTGCCTGCTCTTGGCCTCCTTGTAACACCCTCGGAATCGACCCTATGCAAGTCTCATCGATTCTCGCCAAACCCGCATAGAAACGATTCAAAGGTGCCCACCAGGCACTTGCGTGCGGGTGGAAAACGAAGTAATATCATTACACATTAGTCCACGATGGAACCCACAAAACAGATATATACAATAGCGACTCAATGAGTCAAGAATACAGATATACAATACAAAGATCCAAATCACCTTTAAAACGATACAGCGTCCGAGTACGGACAAGATGCAAATTGAGCTAAGAGCCCTGAAGAATAACCAATGGCGTCCATAACCCTGCCCAGGCCAAGCCGGAAGGGTAACCCTGCTAACGACGTCGATCTCAAAACCTGCTAAAAACAAAAGGGGTGCCGACAAAGGGCAAAGGAAAAAGAGAGCGGTCAGTATTGAGGCCAGTACACGGCGAGACTAGAATTCGGCGGTCCTCGCCTACATAGGTATGGTGGACTGAGCGGCAGCGCAGCATGCACTAAACAACCTATAGAGACTCGAGATAACTATCGGCTAGCAGAGAGGGATAAGAAAGACCTATTCGGAACCAACCTGATTCTACCACCAAACATACCCATCCTGGTATTTCCCCCTCGAGACCAAACAAGGAAGTCAACCGAGGAACTCACACAGTTGGCAGTTTTATTTATTCAGTTATCGTTGCAGCAATTACTAGTCAGGTATAGATAGTCATCCTGATATAATAAGCAGTGGGCACTTTTAGTTAACCATTCCATTGTAGTTGCAACACTTACTAGTCAGATACAATTAGCATGAGATATCCCAAACCCAGCAGTTGTTGGTACTTTTATTTATCCATTCCGTTGTAGTGAAGCTAATTACTAGTCATATCGGATACAAGTCAAATTATAACAGTAAACTTTAGTTATAGTTGTCTATGATCGAGAACTGTGCTCCAAGTCGTCCATAACCGCGGACACGGCTTCTCGAAAAGATTTAACCCTGCAGGGGTGCACCAAAGTTTCCACACGCACCTACACCCTTGTTGTCAGATCAGGTAGGTACAAGATCACAAAACATACACCCAACAGAATGTCGACGGGGTTTCGGACATGACGTTTCCCAGACCCAAAGTAAGCACATGGGGGCCACCCCACTAAGCTACCCGTAACGAAGTTGGCCGGTCTCCGAGACGGACCCAGGGTTTGTGACAATGGCTGTAAACGACTGGGAACCCGAAAGTGTGACTGGGCTTGTCGATACCGCGAAAACATTCCACGATGCCGACAATGAGGAGAGGAGAGATGGTGCGGCTCCTAACAACGACAGCTCGCAGGCGCGGCGGCAACTTGCAACGGAGAGAGGCGCCGAATGCAAGGATGCAGCTCGCCGAAGGAGACCACACGGAGGGAGGCCGGCGAAGTAGAGATCGCTGGCCCAGCAAGCAGAGGCGAGCATGGAGGCGACGGCGGCTCAGGGACAACCGCGGTGCTCGGGCGACAGGGCTCGAGGTCAAGGCCGGGGAGGACGGCGGTGCTACGAGGCTAGAGGAGGCCGCGGTAGGCTGACGAGGAGGTGGAGAGCCAAGCAACAGCGGCTTGGTGGAATCTGGGACAGGAGGGAGTTGGTGAGGAAGGAAAGAAGAGGCGGCGGCGGACAGAGGCTCAATCAGGGGAGGAGGGGAACGAGGGAGGCGGCGTACGCGGGGTAGGTGGCATCTTGGGATGAGGGATCGCGAGGGGTGGGGCAACGCCCGGCTCGGTGGTTGACCAGGTCGGGTGGTGGGGCCATAGGGGAGAGAGGGAGCGTGCGAGGTGGTGTGGTTGGAGTGGTGGACTGGGTCGGGTCGATCAGGAACGAGTGGGGATCGTGCGGGGTGCACATGGGGTGTTGTTTGCGTGCATTTGTGTGTGCTGCAGCGGCGGGGTGAGAGAGGAAGTAGGGAGTAGGCAGGGATTTGGTTGGTCTAGGGTTAGGGTTTGAGGAAGGGTAGTTCTACGGTTTGTCTAGTTTGGGCCGGGTAGTAGGCTGCTGCCAGCTAGGCCCTTTGGGACTGGCCGGTGGCGGTCTCCCCGATACAAAAATATTTTATTTAATTGATTTAGTTTAAAAATACTTTCGTAAATAGTTGTTAGACAAATAACAGATCCGGATCGATCGGGGTTTTCGTATTTGAATAAAGAGACGGCGTATTTGTAGAAAACAAAAATAAGGCTTTTCGCAAATAGTTTCAGACAAATAGATGCATGCTGATGTCATGATGATGCACATAATAAAAACAACAACAATTTCTAGTAGCGGTTTTATCCGGGGTGCTACAATTCGACACCACTAACAATGGATCTTGCCCTCGAGATCCACCTCATGGTACGGGGAGGAAGGCCGACGGTCTAAATCTTCTTGCTTCGTGTAGATCCTTGCGACACCACTAACAAAGATCCTTGCTCCATCTTGACATCGGCGACACCACCAACAAGGGGTCATTGCTCACGTTCGTCGGGAGGACACTCCGGAGAATCAACGATGAAGGTCGAGGTCCGAAAAGATAAGGCCACCTCTAACTTCCATGGAAGGAGGAAAATTGCTTGATCCACCAATTCAATGCACAAGAGCGACTGATAAGAGTAGTCGGATGGTGATTAGTCCATCGCGCACCCAAAGCATTACTCTGCACATGAATAGGAGAATTATGCAACCAACTCTCAGAATCAGACTGAAGATATCGACAAGAGAAATTCTGAAACAAAGGAGTGGCGCGGACTCTTCATCGGATCTGATGTCGTTGCGAAGGAAAAACACCAGAAGATACAAAGAAAAAAATTTAGTGAATTTTTGGTCCACTGAAAGATACAGCAGAGGAAGATTCCTCAGATAGCATGAAGACCAGATGTCAAAGCACCGTTACAAGAGGTTGGAAGCGAAACTCTGAAGGTACGACAGAAACCCATCCACGAGAATTCCTGGACTCGAAGAAAAGTTAAGAGGGTAGATTCAAAACACGCAAAGGTAAGAGGAGAATAGCAGAGGGGTAAGGAGTAAAAGCAGACCTAATCAGATCTAATCCAACCGATTTTCCAAAATAGTTTTGACACTCTACAACGTCCGTTAGCAAGTTTATCCTACAGGCTGGACCAGTGGGGTATCGTAACTGCTGAGCTCTGATACCACTCTGTAACACCCTCGGAATCGACCCTATGCAAGTCTCAGCGATTCCTGCCAAACCCGCATAGAAACGATTCAAAGGTGCCCACCAGGCACTTGCGTGCGGGTGGAAAACGAAGTAATATCATTACACATTAGTCCACGATGGAACCCACAAAACAGATATATACAATAGAGACTCAATGAGTCAAGAATACAGATATACAATACAAAGATCCAAATCACCTTTAAAACGATACAGCGTCCGAGTATGGACAAGATGCAAATTGAGCTAAGAGCCCTGAAGAATAACCAATGGCGTCCATAACCCTGCCCAGGCCAAGCCGGAAGGGTAACCCTGCTAACGACGTCGATCTCAAAACCTGCTAAAAACAAAAGGGGTGCCGACAAAGGGCAAAGGAAAAAGAGATCGGTCAGTACTGAGGCCAGTACACGGCGAGACTAGAATTCGGCGGTCCTCGCCTACATAGGTATGGTGGACTGAGCGGCAACGCAGCATGCACTAAACAACCTATAGAGACTCGAGATAACTATCGGCTAGCAGAGAGGGATAAGAAAGACCTATTCGGAACCAACCTGATTCTACCACCAAACATACCCATCCTGGTATTTCCCCCTCGAGACCAAACAAGGAAGTCAACCGAGGAACTCACACAGTTGGCAGTTTTATTTATTCAGTTATCGTTGCAGCAATTACTAGTCAGGTATAGATAGTCATCCTGATATAATAAGCAGTGGGCACTTTTAGTTAACCATTCCATTGTAGTTGCAACACTTACTAGTCAGATACAATTAGCATGAGATATCCCAAACCCAGCAGTTGTTGGTACTTTTATTTATCCATTCCGTTGTAGTGAAGCTAATTACTAGTCATATCGGATACAAGTCAAATTATAACAGTAAACTTTAGTTATAGTTGTCTATGATCGAGAACTGTGCTCCAAGTCGTCCATAACCGCGGACACGGCTTCTCGAAAAGATTTAACCCTGCAGGGGTGCACCAAAGTTTCCACACGCACCTACACCCTTGTTGTCAGATCAGGTAGGTACAAGATCACAAAACATACACCCAACAGAATGTCGACGGGGTTTCGGACATGACGTTTCCCAGACCCAAAGTAAGCACATGGGGGCCACCCCACTAAGCTACCCGTAACGAAGTTGGCCGGTCTCCGAGACGGACCCAGGGTTTGTGACAATGGCTGTAAACGACTGGGAACCCGAAAGTGTGACTGGGCTTGTCGATACCGCGAAAACATTCCACATTGGTTCCAAAACAGTACAGGCGCTCCACGCGCAATCGTAAATAAAGCAGTAAAGCATGACATAAGTACAGGATAGTAATAAAGCCCCAAACTACTTTGTGGCCCCCGGTACAGTACTTTGAAATCAGGTACTAATCGATGGGGGTGCCCACACACCCCACCTGTGGTTAGCGCGCTCGATCTCGGAACAGGTGTCAAGAACTCGGGGTCCTACGGGACACCAGTGAGAGGTTAAAAACCAAATATTGTCTATCACCCACCGGTGCCTCTGCATTTACCTACTTCAATTTTAGTTATTAAACGATAATTAAAGCCATGATCATCTCCAACATAAAGCATATGGCAGCCTTTCAACAACTGTGTTACTGGACGACACGCAACAACACTTGAGCAAGCGACTACGACGCGCAAGTCCAACTATCTACCAAACAACAGGTAGTAGGATGTGTCCAAGGCAATACAAGGCTGCAAGGGATATCACGGGTACGAAAACTAGAGCATCGCAACACAGATAGCAATAGATCAACAGGAGGGAATAAATACTATAAAAGTAAGATAGGTAGAAAGGGGGAGATTGGTCGCCTGAAAAACATTGCCGAAGTTTCATCCGAAGATCGGGTCGACACTCGCGTCAACTCGTCGTCCTAATCCGTGAAGAAGCAAAATACTAGAAGAAACACCGGGAGCACTATTTATTACTACAGCAAAAGATCGAGCATGATGCATGTATGATGTATGGCATGGAAAAAACATGATGCAATTAGGCAATATTAAACGAAACCGGAGTCCCGACAATTATTTAGATGGTTCATGTTGTGTAGGTACCCCGCAATTTAAATGTTATCTTAACAAGGCAAAATTATATCACCGATTCGATGCACAAATTTAAATGAGACCAATATTAGACTAGATTCGCGCGCATATGGCCTCCATATTTAATTATACGGTGAATCATCTAGATACCCCAAACACCCACAATATGTATGCAAACATGTTCATTTAATATGCAACAAGATCAATATCACATATTATAAAAATATGAGGGGTCTAGGATAGGGGTCACACATCGAATGGCGATCTTGGGGTTTCGAGGGTTTGGGGGATCGGTCTTCGGAATCCGTGAGGCGATCTTGGCGCTCCGTGAAGAAGATCTTCTCGAGGTCCTCTCTTTTGAGATCGATGGTAGCTTTCAACGGTCTCCTAGGGGCACCGTGATGGTACTCCGGGTCCAGACTTGTCAAGGCGTCGATCTCAGTCCAACTGATGGCGGGTTCGAGAAAATATTGCGACCAGATAAACTTAATTGGGCGGATAATACCGCGGCACCGGAGGCGATACACTGTCATCGGCAACTGAATAAACATACACGCATGTTCAAATACGACAGCACACATGAACTCGTCGAGGACGCGCTGCAGGCCTGAGAAGCTTGTAGGCATGCCCACAGCAGGAGGCAGACATCCACGATGCAGAGACGCAGAAGGCTACCACGACGATGGCGATAGCGGCCTTGGGAAGCGCTGCAGCAACGCAGGTCGCGGCAGGTAGGGACGATGCCGACAATGAGGAGCGGAGAGATGGTGCGGCTCCTGACAACGACAGCTCGCAGGCGCGGCGGCAACTTGCAACGGAGAGAGGCGCCGGATGCAAGGATGCAGCTCGCCGAAGGAGACCACACGGAGGGAGGCCGGCGAAGTAGAGATCGCTGGCCCAGCAAGCAGAGGCGAGCATGGAGGCGACGGCGGCTCAGGGACAACCACGGTGCTCGGGCGACAGGGCTCGAGGTCAAGGCCGGGGAGGACGGCGGTGCTACGAGGCTAGAGGAGGCCGCGGTAGGCTGACGAGGAGGTGGAGAGCCAAGCAACGGCGGCTTGGTGGAATCTGGGACAGGAGGGAGTTGGTGAGGAAGGAAAGAAGAGGCGGCGGCGGACAGAGGCTCAATCAGGGGAGGAGGGGAACGAGGGAGGCGGCGTACGCGGGGTAGGTGGCATCTTGGGATGAGGGATCGCGAGGGGTGGGGCAACGCCCGGCTCGGTGGTTGACCAGGTCGGGTGGTGGGGCCATAGGGGAGAGAGGGAGCGTGCGAGGTGGTGTGGTTGGAGTGGTGGACTGGGTCGGGTCGATCAGGAACGAGTGGGGATCGTGCGGGGTGCACATGGGGTGTTGTTTGCGTGCATTTGTGTGTGCTGCAGCGGCGGGGTGAGAGAGGAAGTAGGGAGTAGGCAGGGATTTGGTTGGTCTAGGGTTAGGGTTTGAGGAAGGGTAGTTCTACGGTTTGTCTAGTTTGGGCCGGGTAGTAGGCTGCTGCCAGCTAGGCCCTTTGGGACTGGCCGGTGGCGGTCTCCCCGATACAAAAATATTTTATTTAATTGATTTAGTTTAAAAATACTTTCGTAAATAGTTGTTAGACAAATAACAGATCCGGATCGATCGGGGTTTTCGTATTTGAATAAAGAGACGGCGTATTTGTAGAAAACAAAAATAAGGCTTTTCGCAAATAGTTTCAGACAAATAGATGCATGCTGATGTCATGATGATGCACATAATAAAAACAACAACAATTTCTAGTAGCGGTTTTATCCGGGGTGCTACAATTCGACACCACTAACAATGGATCTTGCCCTCGAGATCCACCTCATGGTACGGGGAGGAAGGCCGACGGTCTAAATCTTCTTGCTTCGTGTAGATCCTTGCGACACCACTAACAAAGATCCTTGCTCCATCTTGACATCGGCGACACCACCAACAAGGGGTCATTTCTCACGTTCGTCGGGAGGACACTCCGGAGAATCAACGATGAAGGTCGAGGTCCCAAAAGATAAGGCCACCTCTAACTTCCATGGAAGGAGGAAAATTGCTTGATCCACCAATTCAATGCACAAGAGCGACTGATAAGAGTAGTCGGATGGTGATTAGTCCATCGCGCACCCAAAGCATTACTCTGCACATGAATAGGAGAATTATGCAACCAACGCTCAGAATCAGACTGAAGATATCGACAAGAGAAATTCTGAAACAAAGGAGTGGCACGGACTCTTCATCGTATCTGATGCAGATGATGTCATTGCGAAGGAAAAACACCAGAAGATACAAAGAAAAAATTTAGTGAATTTTTGGTCCAGTGAAAGATACAGCAGAGGAAGATTCCTCAGATAGCATGAAGACCAGATGTCAAAGCACCGTTACAAGAGGTTGGAAGCGAAACCCTGAAGGTACGACAGAAACCCATCCACGAGAATTCCTGGACTCGAAGAAAAGTTAAGAGGGTAGATTCAAAACACGCAGAGGTAAGAGGAGAATAGCAGAGGGGTAAGGAGTAAAAGCAGACCTAATCAGATCTAATCCAACCGATTTTCCAAAATAGTTTTGACACTCTACAACGTCCGTTAGCAAGTTTATCCTACAGGCTGGACCAGTGGGGTATCGTAACTGCTGAGCTCTGATACCACTCTGTAACACCCTCGGAATCGACCCTATGCAAGTCTCAGCGATTCCTGCCAAACCCGCATAGAAACGATTCAAAGGTGCCCACCAGGCACTTGCGTGCGGGTGGAAAACGAAGTAATATCATTACACATTAGTCCACGACGGAACCCACAAAACAGATATATACAATAGAGACTCAATGAGTCAAGAATACAGATATACAATACAAAGATCCAAATCACCTTTAAAACGATACAGCGTCCGAGTACGGACAAGATGCAAATTGAGCTAAGAGCCCTGAAGAATAACCAATGGCGTCCATAACCCTGCCCAGGCCAAGCCGGAAGGGTAACCCTGCTAACGACGTCGATCTCAAAACCTGCTAAAAACAAAAGGGGTGCCGACAAAGGGCAAAGGAAAAAGAGATCGGTCAGTACTGAGGCCAGTACACGGCGAGACTAGAATTCGGCGGTCCTCGCCTACATAGGTATGGTGGACTGAGCGGCAGCGCAGCATGCACTAAACAACCTATAGAGACTCGAGATAACTATCGGCTAGCAGAGAGGGATAAGAAAGACCTATTCGGAACCAACCTGATTCTACCACCAAACATACCCATCCTGGTATTTCCCCCTCGAGACCAAACAAGGAAGTCAACCGAGGAACTCACACAGTTGGCAGTTTTATTTATTCAGTTATCGTTGCAGCAATTACTAGTCAGGTATAGATAGTCATCCTGATATAATAAGCAGTGGGCACTTTTAGTTAACCATTCCATTGTAGTTGCAACACTTACTAGTCAGATACAATTAGCATGAGATATCCCAAACCCAGCAGTTGTTGGTACTTTTATTTATCCATTCCGTTGTAGTGAAGCTAATTACTAGTCATATCGGATACAAGTCAAATTATAACAGTAAACTTTAGTTATAGTTGTCTATGATCGAGAACTGTGCTCCAAGTCGTCCATAACCGCGGACACGGCTTCTCGAAAAGATTTAACCCTGCAGGGGTGCACCAAAGTTTCCACACGCACCTACACCCTTGTTGTCAGATCAGGTAGGTACAAGATCACAAAACATACACCCAACGGTATGTCGACGGGGTTTCAGACACGACGTTTCCCAGACCCAAAGTAAGCACATGGGGGCCACCCCACTAAGCTACCCGTAACGAAGTCGGACGGTCTCCGAGACGGACCCAGGGTTTGTGACAATGGCTGTAAACGACTAGGAACCCGAAAGTGTGACTGGGCTTGTCGATACCGCGAAAACATTCCACATTGGTTCCAAAACAGTACAGGCGCTCCACGTGCACTCGTAAATAAAGCAGTAAATCATGACATAAGTACAGGATAGTAATAAAGCCCCAAACTACTTTGTGGCCCCCGGTAGAGTACTTTGAAATCAGGTACTAATCGATGGGGGTGCCCACACACCCCACCTGTGGTTAGCGCGCTCGATCTCAGAACAGGTGTCAAGAACTCGGGGTCCTACGGGACACCAGTGAGCGGTTAAAAACCAAATATTGTCTATTACCCACCGGTGCCTCTGCATTTACCTACTTCAATTTTAGTTATTAAACGATAATTAAAGCCATGATCATCTCCAACATAAAGCATATGGCAGCCTTTCAACAACTGTGGTACTGGACGACACGCAACAACACTTGAGCAAGCGACTACGACGCGCAAGTCCAACTATCTACCAAACAAAAGGTAGTAGGATGTGTCCAAGGCAATACAAGGCTGCAAGGGATATCACGGGTACGAAAACTAGAGCATCGCAACACAGGTAGCAATAGATCAACAGGAGGGAATAAATACTATAAAAGTAAGATAGGTAGAAAGGGGGAGATTGCTCGCCTGAAAAACATTGCCGAAGTTTCATCCGAAGATCGGGTCGACACTCGCGTCAACTCGTCGTCCTAATCCGTGAAGAAGCAAAATACTAGAAGAAACACCGGGAGCACTATTTATTACTACAGCAAAAGATCGAGCATGATGCATGTATGATGTATGGCATGGAAAAAACATGATGCAATTAGGCAATATTAAACGAAACCGGAGTCCCGACAATTATTTAGATGGTTCATGTTGTGTAGGTACCCCGCAATTTAAATGTTATCTTAACAAGGCAAAATTATATCACCGATTCGATGCACAAATTTAAATGAGACCAATATTAGACTAGATTCGCCCGCATATGGCCTCCATATTTAATTATACGGTGAATCATCTAGATGCCCCCAAACACCCACAATATGTATGCAAACATGTTCATTTAATATGCAACAAGATCAATATCACATATTATAAAAATATGAGGGGTCTAGGATAGGGGTCACACATCGAATGGCGATCTTGGGGTTCCGAGGGTTTGGGGGATCGGTCTTCGGAATCCGTGAGGCGATCTTGGCGCTCCGTGAAGAAGATCTTGTCGAGGTCCTCTCTTTTGAGATCGATGGTAGCTTTCAACGGTCTCCTAGGGGCACCGTGATGGTACTCCGGGTCCAGACTTGTCAAGGCGTCGATCTCAGTCCAACTGATGGCGGGTTCGAGAAAATATTGCGACCAGATAAACTTAATTGGGCGGATAATACCGCGGCACCGGAGGCGATACACTGTCATCGGCAACTGAATAAACATACACGCATGTTCAAATACGACAGCACACATGAACTCGTCGAGGACGCGCTGCAGGCCTGAGAAGCTTGTAGGCATGCCCACAGCAGGAGGCAGACATCCACGATGCAGAGACGCAGAAGGCTACCACGACGATGGCGACAGCGGCCTTGGGAAGCGCTGCAGCAACGCAGGTCGCGGCAGGTAGGGACGATGCCGATGACGAGGAGACGAGAGATGGTGCGGCTCCTGACAACGACAGCTCGCAGGCGCGGCGACAACTTGCAACGGAGAGAGGCGCCGGATGCAAGGATGCGGCTCGCCGAAGGAGACCACACGGAGGGAGGCCGGCGAAGTAGAGATCGCATGCCCAGCAAGCAGAGGCGAGCATGGAGGCGACGGCGGCTCAGGGACAACCGCGGTGCTCGCGCGGCAGGGCTCGAGGTCGAGGCCGGGGAGGACGGCGGCGCTGCGAGGCTAGAGGAGGCCACGGTAGGCCGACGAGGAGGTGGAGAGCCAAGCGACGGCGGCTTGGTGGAATCTGGGACAGGAGGGAGTTGGTGAGGAAGGAAAGAAGAGGCGGCGGCGGACAGAGGCTCAATCAGGGGAGGAGGGGAACGAGGGAGGCGGCGTACGCGGGGTAGGTGGCGGCTTGGGATGAGGGATCGCGAGGGGTGGGGCAACGCCCGGCTCGGTGGTTGACCAGGTCGGGTGGTGGGGCCAGAGGGGAGAGAGGGAGCGTGCGAGGTGGTGTGGTTGGAGTGGTGGACTGGGTCGGGTCGATCAGGAACGAGTGGGGATCATGCGGGGTGCACATGGGGTGTTGTGTGCGTGCATTTGTGTGTGCTGCAGCGGCGGGGTGAGAGAGGAAGTAGGGAGTAGGCAGGGATTTGGTTGGTCTAGGGTTAGGGTTTGAGGAAGGGTAGTTCTACGGTTTGTCTAGTTTGGGCCGGGTAGTAGGCTGCTGCCAGCTAGGCCCTTTGGGACTGGCCGGTGGCGGTCTCCCCGATACAAAAATATTTTATTTAATTGATTTAGTTTAAAAATACTTTCGTAAATAGTTGTTAGACAAATAACATATCCGGATCGATCGGGGTTTCGTATTTGAATAAAGAGACGGGGTATTTGTAGAAAACAAAAATAAGGCTTTTCGCAAATAGTTTTAGACAAATAGATGCATGCTGATGTCATGATGATGCACATAATAAAAACAACAACAATTTCTAGTAGCGGTTTTATCCGGGGTGCTACACTCCTCCTGCTGCTTCACGACGTACTCAGCCAGAAGATCGATAAGCTTAGGCCCATAATGCTCACAGCGAGAGGCGAAGAGGGTGAACGCTACCTCTGAGCCATCTGCAGCCGTCGGCATCTGGGACGTTATGTGCGGCAGGTCCAGCTCCGCTCCGGACGCCATCGCCATCCCGAACCCCATGGAGGAGCTGTTGCCCTTCTGCTTGCGCTTATACGCCACCGGCGTGTCCTCCGATAGAGCATCCGCAAGGGTGTCAACATCCTCAAGGGCAACGCCCTTGGGGACGACCTCCTTGTAGAAGCGCCTAAGCACTTCCTTGGCCTTCGCCAAGGAGCCAGCAGCGGTGCCGCAGCGATCTTCGACCGCTGCGTTGGCATCGGCCAGAGCATCTCCATGCTCCAGCACACCACGATCAAACTTGATGCCTAAAGCATCTAAAACAAAGAAGAAAAGGTACTCGAATAAGAGTAGGACAAGGCGCAGTCGAAAAAATACAAGACCCAAACAAGTAAAAGGAAACTCATCAGAGAAGCCTTTGGCTGCATCCATCATCCTATCCGCCATCTCCTTCTCACGAGCAGCCGCCGTAGCAACGAGCTGCTCCTCGCGATCAGCAACCTCCTTCTGCAGGCGCTCCTTGGCTTCAGCAGCATCAGTAACCTCCTTCTGCAGACGCTCCTTGTCTTTACCAGCATCTGCAGCCTTCTTCACCGCTCGACCAAGGCTCTTCTCGAGAGTGTCCAGCTGTCGGAGGGCCGCATTGTTTTCATCTACAACATCAAGAATCACCCGATCAATACAAAGCAAAATCCATGGGACAAACGAGTTGTAAAAGGGTGAGCAAACTGCGTACCTTGAAGCTGCTGCATGCTAGCCTCCAACGCTAGGTGCTACTGGATAAGGAGGTTGGCGCTATGCACAAAAGGCTGCAAAATAAACACAAACAAAAGGAACCATTAGAAAGGGATCGGGGCTACGCCCCGCAAGAGCAAAACTACCAACAAGACACCTGAAAGGGCTCGGGGGTTCCCCCAAGAGATATAGTACAAAATACTTACGTGTTCAGGCGGGGACTCCGAAGTTCCGCGTGCGGTCTTCTGAGATATGACCACCGGAGCTCCTCGATTGGAGAAGTTTGGGCCATCATCCGCAGAGTCGGCCACCACCTGAAGGGGAGGAGCCGTCGAGTTCGAATCCCCCATAACTTCTTGAGTGTCCCCGTCAAGGGACTCCTCTTAAGAGTTGCTGCAAGCACACAACAAATTATCTGCACAATGCGACTGCAAAAGACAAACAACAGAAAAAGAGAGAAGCAAAGTCACTTACGACTCGCTGTCCAACAAGTTGAAGACGGGGGCCGCCTTCTCCTTCCTCTTCTTGGCCGGCGACTGCGGCTCCATCGCCCGAATAGGCATGGCAGGGATAGGTGCGGATGAGGCACCTTCATCCATGCCATGCTGCTCCAGGAAGGACGGACCCCTTGGAGTTGGCGAGTAGACGCATCCGAAGACTTGTTCCGGGAGCGCTTTCGGGTCTGCCCCTCGCTCGGCTCGGGGGCTTCCAAGGTCGAAGATTGCACCAGAGGAAGTTTGGACTTAGAATCCACAACTTTGTTGTCCGGCGCAACCAGAAATTTATCAGTCAGTGGGGGCATCATCCCAGCTACTTTGAGATCCTGCAAACCAAAGACGTAAAAATAACATGATTAGTGACACTAATCATAAGCAGATAGCACTCGAAAAAGCGCAACGCGCACGACACAAGTCTCCACCCGAGGAACTGCATTTGCAGCACTGAAGGGGGCGGTCAAGGATTTCCCCGGGAGGTCCTCATCGGCCTTTTTCTTCAGTAGAGCCTGCAGGTCTCTATCGAGATCACCCTTGGACAACTCCTTGGATGAGACCCTCGCCGGGTCGTTGCGGCCAGTATAGAGAAACATCGGATGCGCCCTCGCTTGGAGTGGCTGCACCCGACGCTTGAGGAAGGTGCGGATGATGCCACACCATTGACCTCTTTCCCAGCCACCATCTGGAGCGCCTCCACAAGATGATAGAGCTCCTCCACCTCCGCCACTTCGCCCTCCAAGATGTGATTCTTCTAGGATCTCTTCGGGACGATCTTCTGGGAGGAGTCGAAAGGAGCGAGGCCAAAATCTTGTCCGTCCACCTTGGCATCACGGATGTAAAACCACTTCTTGCGCCAATACTGGACATACTCGCACATCGAAAAGGAGAAGAAAAGAATAAAAGATCAAATAGAGATGATGCAGCCACCGAGCGGATAGACTGCCTCTTCACGGAATAGAGCTTCTGGAAAAGGCCAAAGTGCGGCTTGATACCGAGCCAACACTCGCAGAGAGTGATGAAGCAGGCGATATGGAGGAAAGAATTGGGAGACAAATGATGTAGCTAAATCCCAAAAAAGAAAAGGAGTCCACGAAGAAAATCGTGAACAGGAAGAGAGAGGCCACAGATGAAAAAGGCTTAAAACATGAGCCGAAACCCTTCAGGTGGGTGCGGGATTACCTCGTCGCCTGGAAGGTTAGCATCCTCCTTGTTCTGGGAATCAGCCCAGAATCGCGCAGCTTGCGCAAGTCTCCGTCGCGCATCTCTCTATGCTTCCACCTACCGTCAGTAGCGCATGTAGTGGCAGATACCAACTTGTCAACACCCGGATTTTTAATCCCAGATGCCTGTTATGCCATACATCACGATCCCAGGATTACCATTTTTGCGAGACATAACAGATTTGGATATCACAGTACATCATGCATTACAAACCATACATAAGGTCTTACACAAATAAGGATCTCATGATCCAGTTTTTAATACAATTCAAGCAGCGGAATAACATAATAATAACGATAGCGTAGGCGAAGCTCCATCTTCAGGGTCACAGGCAATGCTGATGATGGGATATGATCCTAGTTGTCGTAACCTTCCTGCGGTCTGTCATCCTGATACTCCTCTTCATAGTCTGGCCACGGGAATAGCCAGGGACAAAGCCATGAGTACTCTTTAAGTACTCGCAAACTAATACTAATAAGCGAAGGGGGGTTTTTGTAGTAGGATGCTAAGATCTAGGGTTGTTTTGCAAAAAGCCAGATTTACTCTACTAAGTTTAAAAGCAAAGAAAGCTAGTTGAAAGTTTTATAACACCTAAGTGGGAACTTGAATTTCATATCACAACTCTGTTGTGGTCAAGTCAAAGTCATAAATCATTTCATAAGTCATTTTGACAACATCTGACGATAGAACAGTATGGCCACTCCAACTATCCATAACCGCGAACGCGGCTATTTGAATAGTTTGACACTCTGCAGAGATTGTACACTTTCACCACAACATTCGATACATTCGTCAGGAACAATCCTGAATTCACCATACTCAGTATGCGGATAATCAATCCTAACCTTTCAATTACACTCCCTAGTATAGGCACCTCCCTGTGAGTTTGGCCTCCCAACCATGACCAATTGTCATCTTGGGTACTGCACAGGTGTAAAATCTTCACAAGGTAGCCTCAGCTCAGACCTTGGCTGCAAGGGAACCCATACTAAGGTATATAAATTTCCAGTCAAGCCCTACCCAATTTTCGGATATTGTGGTTGTACCGCAAAATTGGAATGGTATCGCATCCAGACAACCATCAGTTTTATAAAGGGCTAAGGCTCAGGCCTCAACATTTTCATCATCAAAATCATCTGGTGTTCAAGAACACATGTCAAAACATTTTAGTAGAATGACTCATCATTCTAAGGTTTTCATAACCATTTTCACCAAGTATTCCCATCTAAATTTGATCAATTTTTATGCTTAGCACTAGCACCTATAAGTGGGGGTAAATACTAATGAGGGGTGGTAAACAAGTGGGGATTAACTAAGTTCAATCTCATGCCTTAGGATGACATCAAGATTATCTAACTTACGCCAAATTTTATGCTCTTTATGCTACCTTCAATTATCTTTCTAGAATCTACAAGTCACTAAGTAAACTTTTGATAGAAAGCTTTTAATAAAGAAAATAAAATACTAAGCACTTGTCCCATTTATTTTATTTTGAGAAAAGTAATTTCTACTCATTGAAAAACTACTTAAGATTTAATATTCTCCAACTCAAACATGGGATCATGTTGACACATGTCATCACCACAGATTACAGTACATGGGAATATGATTTAAAGTGGTGTCACAATTTAATAAGGTTTAAGCTTTTTATTTTATTTAATTAAAGTGACTAGAGATGCCTATGTGGCATTCTTTTATTACTTGATCATTATTTCTGTAAGAAAACCTATATATTTTCATATATTCTGAAAGGTATGGTCAAATGTGATTTTTGAGAGTTGGAATCAACTCAAAATATCTTGTGGTTGAATTTTGAAAAATGTTTGAATTCAGAAAAGCTTCTGCCTTGTTATTTTTACCATGGGTGATCTACAAATCTAAATGGTTTGAATACAATGGGCTTGGATTAAGCATTCCAATACCTTTCTAACAAAATTGGTTTCATGCATTTTGGTTTAGTGAATCGAGTTGGGTTGATTTTTGAATCTAGGTATAGAACTGGGTTTTGAAATTAAATGAATAAAACTAAATTTGAATTGTTGGGTCACGCGTAATGTTTAACTGGGCCGGCCCACTACGCACTGCGCACACGCGGGATGGTTAAGTGGCTGTCCCCACGCGTCAGTGAGACAGTGAGGGGCGAAGTGGTACGGCGTGATCTAGGCCACACGATCTAACTCTAATCGAACGGCTCTAGTTCATTAACCACGTCGGGCAGCGCCGGCGAGACAGAACCCTAGAGCGGCAGGTGGGGGTCGTGGGAGGCTCACCGGGGCTCAGGCGATGGTCGGCGATGGGGGCAAACGACAAAGTCGATGACGGCGGTTATCCTGGTACCGGCAGCTTCTCCTGGGGCGGCTCCAATCGACGGCGCCTCTCCTCCTCTGCAGCGGCGAACTCCGGTGAAATTCTGGCCACCTGGTGCTCGCCTTGCTCCGGGAGTGAGTGGGTGTAATCAATGAGAGGTGGGGAGTGAACTGGTGTGAAGAAAACGAGCATAGAGGTCTCCTTTTATAGTGGCTGAAGGGGACCGATGGGAGCGGGCTGAGCTCGTCGTGGTTGACGACACAGAGGGCTACTGGCATGGGCGATGGTAGGGGCGGTGCTGTGCTCCCTAGCGAAGCTCAACGGCGTGGTGGCGAAGCTCAACGGCGTGGTGGCGAGGCATGGGGCGATGCTGATCGGTCGGAACGCGTCGACGCTCTAGGCGGGTCTGACGGCAAATTTAATGGCGCACGGGTGCTCCTGGTCACGCGGCGGCGAACGAGGTTGTCTGGCGGGGTGCTGGAGTGTTGGCGATCATGCACGCAAGCGGCAAGGGTGGCATGCAGTCTGTGGGTGCTGGTCGAGTGTGGCGCACTGGCGCGCTCTAGGCGCGTGCTTGGCGGGTGGTCCAGTGGCTGGCTGCGCTAGAGGCTTGGACAGGGAGTGGCGGTGGACGGTGCTGCGTGTTCCAGACAAGGTTGGCAGGGCTAGTTCTTCCTCTAGCTCGCTGGCGACATTGGGGTTGGCAAATAGGCTTGGCATGGTCACCATTAATGGCTATGCCAAGCTCACAGTGGTGCTAAGGATTGTTAATTGGGCTAGATCATCTACTGAGAGTGTAGTGAGAGCTAGAGAGGGAACAAGGTTGGCCAAATTCACTGCTCACTATAGTGTTTGTTGTTTGTTTGTTTGCTGCAAACAAGGTGTTTGATGAAATGGCCGAAAGAGATTCAAATTTGAATTTTGGATTCAAACTTGGTGGGTTTGCTAGGCACATACTAGGGAGTCTCTGTTTAGTTGGATTAGTCAAGGGGCACTGGTTTGGTTGGGTTTTGAAAATGTGTGATCTTCACCTATGATAAAGATTCAATTTTGAATTGTGATTTGAATGAGGTTGCCAAATGTTTCTGGAAGTTTGAAAGGTGGGCTTTGATTCATTTTTACTTGGTCTAGCAAGGGGTGAAAATAATTGGAAAAGTTTCTGTTTGAAATCTTGGACTAGAAACACTCAAAGTGACCTAGTGAGCAAGATTGACAAAAATGACCATTTGCCTTAATTGATTTGTTTTTGATTTTATCTTTATTTTTTCTGCTGAAAATGTTTTATATGATGTTATTTTCATCTTTAAACCATTTGTTGCTATTTAGGTTAATCACACAAGATCATTCATGCATTTATCAAATCATCACATACACTCATGCATTCATATGATTTTAATTAATCAAAGTTTTTGTTAACCCTAATTTTAGTGATTAGAGTTTATGATCATTGTTTTATATTTTTGGGATGTTACACCTTCTTGCCGCCGCCGGCGGCGCTCGAGCTAGCTCCGATTGCAATCTTCTTCGGCTTGCCCATCACGCGGTGTCGAGTGCGGAGGTGTGCGCAAAGAAAAGAAGAGGGAAAAGAACGGAGAATTTCTAGTGCGCAGTGGAGGAGAGCAGTGAAAATGGACGCAATGGCAAAGATCAAATGGTAAAGGGTAAAACGAAAATCACTGTTTACCCACAGTATTAAAAGACGAATACAACGAACATGCACCGTTGATCTAGAAGCCCTAGCGCGCACGCAAGATACAACCCTACACGTGTTAGCACAGCTAGCAACGAATCGTTGCCAGCATGCCGTCCACTATGCATGGAAACCGAGGAGATGCCATAATTTTCGCCACGTCTACGCGTGACTAGTCAACTTCAAGTCAGGCGGTGGGACCTACGGTCGTCTTGTCACGTCATCTTTGCCGCTGCAGACGGTTGAGATCACTAATCATCACCACTAACGTCATCAAGACTAAGCTAGCAATGGCTGGAAATTTTCGGCTGATCAATCAAGTACTTACTCGAATCTACGATTTGAGCAACTACTCGGTGGCTACTCCTATCAGGAGCACTGGCCGCGCACTTGAGACATGATCAAGGTACTACACCTCGCAATTGTCTTCAAGTCGTACGTCGAGTTTGCGACTCCACTACGGACTCGGGGGCTACTCCCATAGGGAGGATGGGTTCGGCATTGTGTCCTTCGGACCTAAGCTAAAAATAACTGAACTAAAGTCTCTGCTCGAGTCTACGACTCGAACAGACACTCAGGGGCTACTCCCATAGGAAGCGCTGGCCGCGCACCCTATGAATTCTTCGACTGCGATCCTTCGGATCAAACACGACAAAATCTTTTTGGCAACTTTGCCCAAACCAACACTAAGTGAGAAGCAATCTCCTTGGCCACCCGAAACACCTCCGCGGTGATACAATTTTGGATGATGTGTCTACGATGCAAAGATAAGCCCTATAGATCTCATCTGATGGCCTGGTAACGCACCTGACTGCGCTCTACCAGTAAACTCCCATGTCAAGAAGCACGATGAAAAATCCCGACGGACGTGTTGGGTACATCACTTGAAAACCACTGGGATTTGACTCCTATAAGACCTCAACGGCCTGAGTCGAATTACGCCAGCATCCGTTCCGGATTCGAGTCTAGGGACTCGAATCTGAAGAAGATCGTGTTGTTTTGTCCTATGACAGTTAACTGGCCCTGATCCGTCGAGAGAGTCAGGCACACGCATCAACAATCCCTATGAACTAAAACATTTTTCACTTAAACAGGTTGAAATGGCACCCGAAAGATTGAAGAGTCCTCGGCTGAATCTACGATTCGACCGAACACTCGGGGGCTACTGACATGGTTATACCCCACGGGTACACAACATTGGTATACCTGGTCCAGCCCAAGGGAAGGCCCATGCGAAGATACGCGGCATGTGGAGATTTCGGGTGGCCCAGCCCATGATGCTTTCAGATCCTTGGAGAACAAGACTAGAATAGATAGAATTTCAAAGGGTACAAAACCCTAATCTGTAACCGACTCGACCTACGCCCGGGACCTGCCTATCTATATAAAGGCTAGGAGGGCACGGCGAGGAGGACGATACTCACCTCATACACACCTCATGCCAGATTGCATCTGCGCACCCCTGTAATCCTCGGTTCCGCCGTAATCAAGAGGAGACAAGCATGAGTAGGGTTTTCCCTCTAGGGGCCTGAAACTGGGTAAACTTTGTGTCCCCGTGTTGCTTGTCTGTTAACTGTTCCATGATCTCTAGCATCCCCATCTTCTCCAAAACCCAAGTCCATAACAATGGGCATTGACGAGATCGAACCTCGTCACCAATGGATGCTAGTGGGATCCAGGGAGGGAAGATGTAGTGGTTTATACACTCAGAATGCTAGAACTCAATCTTTATTCAACACCAATGGAGCTACACTTGCTCCTCGAGCTGTATGAGCGAGAATAAGAAGAAGCTACAACTAGTTCCTAGTGAGAAAAATGAATCGATCCCCTTCTCCAGACGCCCAGTCCCTCCTTATAAAGGATTGGCCTGATGCCTTCTAGGGCTGACATGGACAAGCATATTCGTGGAATATGCTTGTCCCAAAGCGGTAACTCGGCGGGCTTCTTTCCGTGTCCCCCTTCTATCAATGGCAAAGACATAGAACCCACCACATGTGAGCCTCGGGCCTGAGGACTGTCACCTCTGTGACCTTCCTCTGCTCCTCTGCTGCTCTGCTTCTCGTCTGTCGCGCTTGGTACTGCGTAGATTCTAGAGAGAGATACTGGCTAGTGTTGACTTTGGGGTTTGCCTCCTCCTTCTTGGACAAGCTTCCCTTGACCCGGCCTCGCCTCGCATAACTTGGCTTGACCTTAACCTGCACGTAAGATGCATGACAGTGTTATGCCGACATACCTCATATGTCGGTCGAGTCAAGTCTTAACTACTTGACTCGGGCCAGGTCGGACCTCATTCGGCCGACTCCTACATGACTCAGCAGGATCATATCTAGATCCGGCCCTAATCATGAATATTCCTCTCTCTTTTTACTTACCTGGACCCTACTTGGGGTCATCCCCCCAACATTAGTCCCTGAAGTTGGTGCGGTCTTGCCGACTACACTCGGCCAGACCACAACAGTTTCTAGATACTCAATTTTTTATACTTTTCTCTCCGACTTATTATTCAGTCGGTGCCTTTCTCGTTTTTTCTCCTCTCTGCTCACCCTCTTTTTTCGAGGTGTGACTCATTTTCCAAGTCACTCATCTTTGTCCGAGGCATCCTCTTAGCTTCTCTGGTAAGCTTCATCCTACGTGCATCAATCATTGCCTTTTGTCTCATTTTTTGTACCGCTATAGTGTATCCTGACATTGCTACAGTAATCACTGCGGTAGTCTTATCAACGCAGTGAATCTTCGATCACCGCAACGGTCATGGTGGCCGGATCTCCTCCTATGCCATGTGATCCTCCATGTGGCTCCAATCGCCGATCGAGAACACACGATACACGCCTTTCAGCAGTTACCACGGCGCATTCGCAATCCCACTAACTCTCTCCATGCGCGGTTATAAATAGGGGGATTGTGGAAAGGGTTGGTTTACTTTCCCATTCTCACTCTCCTCGTCTTCCTTCTTGCGCCGCCGCCGCTGTGCTCCTGTTCCTACGACCACGCCGCCGCGCTCCTCCTCACGCGACGCGCCGCCGTTGTTTCGTCCTTCCTCACCGCGCCTCGTCTCCGCGTTAGGACTTTGCGGCGGTTCTCTCCTTCCACCGCCACCGTGCTCATCGTCGTTGCGACGGGGCCTTGGATTTTGAGGCTGCTCCCCGCCGCCAGCGATTCCTCCTCTGTTGGCTCCTCCGACGAGCCCATGTCGAGCTCGCATAGCAGCGTCGTCGTGGGGGGAAGAAGACCTTGTGGTGGGTCCGGAGCGTGGTTCGTGGCAAGGGTCACCTGCCGAGAGATCGATTGGATCCGCAAGACTCGTTGAGTCCCTGCCGAGGTAAAGTGTCGCTTACCCGGCAAGGAGTCTGCACCCATAGTTGAGGATGGTGAATACGTAGTTTTCATGTCGCATTTTGCCAGAGGATTCGGCCTCCCTCTTAGCGATTTTGCCAAGGGCTTCCTTGAGTTCTTTGGCCTCCAGCCTCATCATCTGCCAGCCAACGCCATCGCTTCTCTGTCGGCCTTTATCTCGGCCTCACAGGGATACTTCGGTAATAGTCTGGTCGAAGTTTTTCTAGATCCGAGCTAATGTTGTGCCAGATAAATCTCTCCATCCTTCCGAGAATTCCCTGACTCAGTGTGGGGCCGCTTCCATCACACCTCGGAAGAATTGTTTGTTCCCTCGAGTTACAGGCCTAGGGTCCTGGAAGAATTGGCATAGGTCAATTTTCTACGTCAAGAATACTGGCAAGGACGATAAGATTTGGCTCCCTGCCTTCTCAGTTTGTCCTCCTTCTAAGCAGAATTGGAATTATAATCCGAAAAAGACTAACGATCTTGCCTAAGCGTTCGAGCTCCGACTGAAGGAACTGATTCGGGCGGGGCTTCATGACGAAGATTTGATGGATGCATTCATCAGTAGCCGGATCTGCCCTTTCCAGCTTCGCTCTCATAAGCTTTGTTATATGAGCGGTCCTCTGGATCCCAACAGAGTCTCCAAAGTTGAGCTTGACGACCTTTAGATTCAGAAACGCGTCTGAGCTATCTTCAAGACCGACATGCCCGAGGATTGGGTGTGGGGAATGAAACCCTTTTCCCGCGATAATCCCCCTCCTCAAGTAACTCGAATTTGAGTTTCCCTATCCAAGTTATTTTTTGTTGATTATTCTGCTAATTTTTGTCAATTCTTTCTGTAGAAATTTGATGAACAAGCTTCGGAAGATGCCGAGGTGCTGGCTCTTCCTTGGAGCGATGACCGTAGCACCCCGGATAATGGGGAACCAGACCCGGAGGAGTTTATCCCCAAACCCGAGGCTGCTCCCGCCCGTACTCGGGGTAAAGCCTCTGCCCGTGCCGATGAAGGTGACTCGGACGACGTCCAAATTCTCGAGGTAGTTGCCGTGGTGCCTATCTCTTACGCATTTCTGGCTCCTTCTTTCCTAGCTAATCCAGCTGGCGAGGTGCACGAGGTCGAACCCCTTGCCTCTGAGGCTCCCGCTCCATCAAAGAAGCGTGCCGCTTCGAACAATCCTTCGGACATGGCTCCCAAGAAATGAGTTAAGAGATCCACCAGCACATTCCGAAGTGGAAAAAACAATGCCTGGAGTCTCTGGGTAAGTTCGCTTGCTTATTCTAACTTGTATTTCTTGTTTTTCTCTTTCTATTTCTAAATTTGTTTTTCCCTTTATCTAGACAGTGCTCCTCTTTCTGCTAAGCCTAGTGGTCCGAGCATGACCTCGCATATTACTCGGCCGCCTTCTCCATCGCCTTAAGGGGATGTTCGAGTTTCAAGCCCTTCTCGCGATAATTCTCCTCTCATGCCGACTAACAGCCCGTCTCGGCAAGACGAGGGCGAAGTTCCCCCTGGAGATGGTGCTGATGTCATTATGCCGGATCACTCAATTGATCAGGTAATTTCTTCCGAGGTCCCCGAAGTTGTCCCCGTTGAACCTTCCTCTGCCGAAGTTCCTGCTACTTCGGTTACTACCGAGGCTGCAGCTACCTCGGCTCCCATCGAGGCAACCGCCCCTTCTGCCGCAGAAGTTATTGCTCCAAGTCCGGTTCATCGTCCTAAGTCATTGCCTGTTACCGAGGTTCCTGCCAAGACTAAGAAGGATGGCGCTGCCAAATCCAAACTAGCTCAGAGAGCTAAACCTGGTTCCTCTCAGCTGAGTGTCGCCGACATGCTTCACAAGGGGGTTTCTGTCGCTAAGCCTGGGTCTGCCTCCACCGCCGACACATAGCTCGTGCTTCATAAGAGCCCGGCGGCCGGGTTAGCTGCACAACAGGCGCGAGAGGCCAGGGCAAGGTTTTAACGCGCACGAAGAGCGGAGGAAGCCTCGGGTCATTGGTAGAGTATGCCAATAATTGGAATGTTGCCGATCAGATCGAGGGCAACCCCAGTAAACAACCCTTCTAGCTCTCCGACATTAGTAGCCGTTTGCATTTGGCTGCCCAAGTTGTACTTGAAAGTGACAAGATGAACGAGGTATGTGCTTCAATCTACACTTTATCTTTTGCACACAGTATACTATATGCTCGCTAGTCCCCGAGCTTGCAACCGAATAACTTGTTATTCGTTTGGAAGCTTCCATTGCTTATAATATAGTTATTTGCGTGCGTAATATATAATTTTGATATGCATGTTTTCTCTTAAAACACATCTAGCCACCTAGATCTGAGTCAAGTTATTCTTGATTTAGATCTTTTTAAGTTTTGGCTTTGAATATCACTCCACCTAGATCCGAGTGAGGCTTTGCTTCATTCAGATCTTTTTAAGTTCTTGCTTTCAATATCCAGCCTTCTAGATCCGAGTTAGTTTATATTGATTCGGATCTTTTTAAGTTTTGGCTTTGAATATCCAGCCACCTAGATCCGAGTCAAGTTTAGCTTGATTCGGATCTTTTTAAGTTTTTGCTTTGAATATCCATCCACCTAGATCCGAGTTAAGTATAGCTTGATTTGGATCTCTTTAAGTTTTGGCTTTGAATATCTAGCCACCTAGATCCGAGTCAAGTTTTCCTTGATTCATACCTTTGCATATTTTTCCGTGTATAACTTGCTGTTACTTTAGGTTGCTCACAATCGACGTACCGCCAAATTCCAAAAGCTGCTCTTTTCACATAGGAAACTGCAGGTCAAGTATGACAAGATGGTTCCATTTTGAAAAAACAGGTAAATTATTCGGCGTTTGCACTTAAGTCCTTTTGCTCAAGTCTTTGATTCCGATTAATTTGCCATTTATCCTTACTCAGCAAATATTGATATGCAAAATACTTTGCTGACGAAAAAGATTGCCAGTCTTGAAGGTTAGTCGCCCATCCTCTCTTTACTCGTGTATTTCTCTTCTTAGATAATTTCCGAGTATCTTATAGTGCTCCATCCTTGGCTCAGCCAAATTACAAAGATCTGCAGCATCGCATCAAGAGTGCATATCCATGCATGATATGATGCTGCATTTTTTAGAGTAAGCAGGGACTCATTCGGCGCAGCTCAAGGAGAAGGATGACGAGTTATATCGGCTCCGTGCCGAGGTTGAGTCCTTGAAATGACCCCAGAAGTCTAAGCTGGAGGAAATTGATCAAGAGTTTTCCGAGGAAAAGAATCGGTTAAGTCTCTAGCTTCAGAAGGACAAAGAACTCGATGCAACCGAGCTGAAAAATCATACAATGATAGAGGAGATTACTCGGTATGAGAATAAACGGGTTGGCTAGGCCGTGGATCTTTAGAAGATGTTGCGATATATCCATCGTAAGCTTATTGGCCGGGTTTTTTCTCTTGTGGTTACTGGTCGAGTCATTCTTTGCTCGTTGCTCCCCTTGATTTATATGATGTTTTGCTTTATAGATCACTTTCCAGAAGCCGAGCCCGTGAGTACTAAAGCCGTGGTTGCTGCCCGTGCCCGCCGAGGTGTCCCCAACATCCCGGATCAAGAATATTCTATCGAGGATCTCCTGGTTGTTTTTGCTGCCGCCATTGAGCTGATGAAAATCATGGGAAGAGATTTGGTGAAAGCGGCAATTCGAGCCTTCAATGTGCTCCCGCCGAACGAACCAAAAATTAGCTAGGTGGTAGTACTTGTGGCGAAACTAATGGATTCCCAAACTCAGTTGAACCTCTAGAGAGAATCTGCCGGGCGAGCCAGGGCTAACATGGTGCTTACTGCCGTGCTATCATGGTACGAGGACATCTCCCTCAACACATTGATGAATTTGCGTACCGGCTCTCCTTGGGTCAAGAATCCGGATTACGTTGCTCGCCGCCAACCCGTGCCTATCAACTCATTGAGTATGCAAATGTGCATCAATGGAATGGGGGGCAAGTTTTCTCCTAGACGAGGCCGAAGAGGATGTTTAGGCCGCTGATGACAATGAGTTTGACGGAGATTCTGGTGATGAACATGATCGGATGAAGACTCTAGAAGTTCTTATGACTCAAGTGGCAGTTCGAGAAGAGATGCTGAAGCTCGGTCTTCCTCCAGGGGGACTAAAGCTTCCCATGCCCAAGGTGGAGCTTCGCGTCAAACGTCCAATACTCAAGATGCCCTGGTTACTGTAACACCCCAGTTTTAGATAGATATTATTTAGGGTTTGATTGTGCATCATGATCATCATCTAATAAAAATGCATGCACCAAAAATAAATCAAAACCCTAAAACCCTCATTATTCCCTCCCTTTGAAAATCATTCAAAAGGTTTTGAATATTTTGAAAAGTATCAAAATAGTTGGAACCCAAATTGAATAAAAGGGTCCCTCATTTGTTATATATTTTGTAAACCTTCCAGTACTTTGAAAATAATTCAAAACAGATTTGAAATGGTTTTGAAAAAGGAGAAATGAAAACAGAATTAGGAAAAAGTTTCTGGAAATAAAAAGAGCAGCCAAGCCTCAGTCCAACCGGCCCACTCCTCTCTTTCCTCTCCCTGTCGTCCACGTGCATCACCCCACGACCCACCTGGCCCGTACCCTTTTGGTGCCTTTCTCTTTTCTTCTTCCTTGGCCATAAGGACACCGACGGGCTGCTACGTGACATCACCGGGTTCATCGTCTGCCACATCGCCGTCGCTGCCCTTGGACACGGGGATAAGGTAGCCTGTGTTCCCCTCTCTCTCCCCATGCCCATTTCTCCCCATATCGTGCTCTTTGTCGATTTCCCCCAAATCGCCCGAACCCTAGCTCTCTGACCTCGTCGTCCGCCGTTGCTCCTGACCTCCCCGAGCCAAGAGGAGATGCCCTGGAGCTTCGCCGTGACGCCCTATGTTCCCCCTGAAGGAATCGAGCTGGGGAAACCCCAACCGACGCCATCGTGGTCATCTGCCCGAGCTCCGGCCGTCGTGTGCATCACCAATTCCGGCGCCGACTGACCTCGCCTCGCCTCTTCGACCCCTCTAACAGCCTCCTGGTGAGCCCATGGTCCTCAACGACCTCTCCGTTTGTTTTCCCCCTCTTCGTATCGTCACCGTGCCGTGCACCGCCCGACACCGCCGTAGTACAAGGTCGCCGGCGACGCCCCGGTGACCAAATCCGGGCGGCGCCACCTCTAATCGAATCGCCTTGCTCCCCTCTATCCAATGGACCCAGCCCCGTAGCCCCGCATAGCCCCTAGAGCCGTGCCCGAGCTCGATCTGGGAGCAATGGCATCGCTAACGTCATCATGACGTCAGGCTGATGTCATTTCCCTTTTTCCTTTTCTTTAATTGTTTTACTAATTGAAAACGCTGACACGTGGGCCCCTATTTTCAGATATTTATTCTTTTCCATAATTGTTTTCTAAAATGAATAAATATATGACCTATGGGTCCAGGTTATACAATAATTCATATAACCTAAAATGTTTAATTGATTTAAAAATGATTTAAAATGGATTTAAATTGAGAAAAATCATAACTAATTCATTTTAAATCAGAAAAATACAAATAATATATCAAAATGTTCAGAAAAATGAAACCAAGCTAGTTAATCTATAATCATGCATTGTTCAACAAATTAAATGACAAGTTTAATTAGAAAACATAGTAACCCCTCATAGGTGATTCCGGAGTTTTCCCCAATTAGGGTTTTCGCCCCTCGGAACCCCGATTAATTTGTCGAGCATGATTTAGGGTTTCAATTCAATGAAAATTAACTTGTCATATCATCATTATTGTTTGATCATTGCATCGATGCCATGTGTTGATTGTTTCCCCTTTATTTCTGGTGTTTGGTTCTTCCCGGTAGAATACGAGATCGAGATCGAGATCGAGATCGAAGACCGAGGACCACACCATCAAAGATCGAAGATCGAAGATCGATGAAAAATACTTGACCAACTCTAACCAAGTCAAGTTCAAGGCTTCCAAAGATCTATTTATCTACTATCAACGGGCAAAGGCAAGCATAGCCCCACCATGATATAATCCTACGATTACGAAGGCATTTTAATTCTTGCCATGATGCATACGATTCTACTATGGTCTTTTATCAATAGATAAAGTATCCTATCTGTTGCATTACTCCCTTTGAGCTTATATTACCTGATCCACTGCTCCTAGCATAACTAGGTTTGGCTTGTGTGCACTGCTAGAGCTTATATCTGTGTCTTGCTTAGCCATGCTTAGCTGTTCAGTCTGGTTCATCCAGATGATGTATCAGATGCAGATAATCTAGTATGACAGGAGAACATGATGAGATGAGATCAGTGATATGAGATTAAACTTGCTAAGGCTTGTATGGGAGGCCATGGTGGGATGTGGTTTTTCTAGTCCCATGCTCGCCACCACTAGGAACTGAGTATTTGCCTTTGGAATCGAGACGAGCGTACAACCACAGGGGGCCTAGAAAACCTCACGAGCAACTAACTTGCCTAGTAGATTCCGTGAGTCACATAGTTCAGGAGTTCCATTCGACATAAGCATAGAAAATCTTTTGGAAGATTTGTCGGGTGAAGGTGCATTCATAACGGGTAGGTAAGCGTGGCCGAGGTTGCTTGGGGTAGATAGCACCCCTGGTAAACCAACCTCGCCTCACATCTTTAATTACCGGCTTCGGGATTTGACCCGTTAAGGCAGAACCGTACTTATTGCGTGACTCATGGTCTCGGCGAAAGCAAGGTAAAGGTCGTGTCTAACGACCCTCTATCGGCCTTCCAAGGAAGAGGGCTTATCTAGTGGCATTAAGAGAAGGTTAGTACGTGTGGGTAAAGTTGTACACCCCTGCAGGGTAATAATCTTTTCGAAAATCCGTGTTCACGGTTATGAACGCTTGGTGACCAAATTGTAAGATCATAGAGAACTTGAACCTAATCATAAAACTTGGTAGTCCAACGTGTGCTTAAGGATGCTTACTCAAGGGTACGAGGGGGTGATCCTAGTTTAGATGATGATGATTCGGTGGATATCAAAAGATGATGATCAATGTTTCGGAGACGTTGCTCTCTTATCCCTTTTTAAAATACTCTAACTAGACGAGCTTCTTCTCCCTCTTGTTTTATAAACAAAAATGGCTTTATGCAAAACAACTCCACCAGCCATAAGTCTTGCAGAGTACACCTTGTACTCACCCTTGCTTTGTTGATACTTTTGGCAGAGTAAGTGTTCCTTGAAGACGAGTTTCGTACTACAACAACATCGACGAGTAGCTTGGGGTTCCCGGCCGGCAGCCTGGAATCTATGGGCTGGGACGTCACCGTTATGCTTCAGGCCTCTTAGGCCATTTGTTAAGTTTGCTATACTTAATAGCATAATTTGCCTTCCGTTGTTTGATGTTTGTGGTCAGTGACCTATGCTTGTAATAATTTGGTTCTCTGCTTAGTTATGAGCTTGCTGTAATAATTTTGTGTCATAGGGTCACTGTTGTGTTGTCGATTCTTCAGTGGATATTATTGAGCTCAAGGTTAAGCTTATGTCAGACGGAGGTCTGGGATTTGTTTATCCCTGATCCCGGGGGTGTCACAGTTCTTGGTATCAGAGCAGTACCGACCGTAGGAAAACCTTGCTATTGGTCGATGTTGAGTCTAGTATTTGTGAAAACTATTTTAAAGATGAAAAGTATTTGCGAAAACTCTAGTATGCCTCTTTTACTCCTTATCCAGTTTCTCTCTAACTCTGGGTTATCTTATCTGGTGTTGATCTTTGAAAAGTTTTGATATCTCTTCTAGTCTTTCAAAGCTTAGGTGCCTTCTAGGCATGTCGATTCTAAGCCAGTTGGCCTAGTGTTAAGTTCTCTAGAGTTGTGTGAGTTGTGAATTCCTTGTTCCCCTTTCTCTTGTTCATCTGAGAGATTCCTTTCTATCATAATCTCTCTATCCTTTGGACCCACAATATTATATTGTTGGATCTGCAGTGTTCTGTTCTAGGCTTCGAGGTTTCCTTTCGCCTTGTGTGCCTCCTTTTTGTTTGTTGGGTACTTCAGAAGTCGTTTCTTCTCTTGGAAGCTACCTCGTGGTTACTAACTTGTAGTGTACGCTACGTCACTCAAGTAGTAGTTACTCCTTTCTTTTGGGTTTTAACCCTTGGACTTGAACTTAAGACCCCCGATTGTGCTGGATTCTGGTGTTGTGAATCTTGTACATGAAGCTGACCTTTAATCCAAGATCCATTCCTTTGACCCCTATTGCTAATGTTTACGCATTACCTTAGGATGGCTGGTACTACAATTCTAGCCTTCAAGCTTGTGGTCTTTGTCGCTATTAAATTGTGACAACTAAGGACTTCCCCTACCACATACTATGGCAGATGTTCTTTAATGGAACCAAATAGATCATGACAAGAGTACTCCTCGTGAGTCTCTCATCTATATTCGTGACTCTGCCACACCTTTACCTTCTCTGCATTGGTTTTCGGAAGATTGTTGACTTATGCATCCACATCTTGTGATTCTATCCTAAGCATGTTCCTCTTCCCTTGTTGTTTTCTGACCTTTGTTTACCAGTTGGTAGCCAACTAGTAACGTGCATCGGTGTCTTCCGATGTAAGATACTCTTGTGGTCCGTCAAGACAAACCATTTCGGAATGTCTAGGAGAAACAAACTCCAGTACCTCCTCATATCTAGGACTAGGTCAAAGTGTTGTAATCCGCAGATCAAGAGGCATTGATTAGCTTCTTTCTGTTCTATCTTGAAGTATCACACTCTTTCATACTAAGAGGTCATGTTGAGTTTCATGAACCCTTAATGAAGTGATGCTCTTACACATCTTTAACCACCCTTCCTCAAGCTTTCACGCTCAAGAATGATGCGTGTGCGTAATAAGGTGGCTATCTAAGATTCTTAGCAATTACTATTGTTTTGAACTCTAAGGACATTTGAGTCATTCTTAGCGTGATTGGTTAACCCTATCACTAAGCAAAGTTTGACTGTGCTACCAAGTCCGTTATTCTGGTATACTTCCCTCTTCGTCCATAGAGATAGGCTTGTGCTGAAGCTCTAAGACTATGTCTCCTTGCCTTACAAAGCAAGTTTCCTCTCGAACTAAGTGACATATCGGTGGTTCGTGATATTCTACATGTCTACTAGAAGTATCGCCATGTTGCCACATGACCATGTTGTCAAGTTCTTGAGCAAGCAAGTTCTATGGACTGCTCTTTTCTCCAAGGATCCGTACTGGATACCCCTGAACAAGTTGGTTGAGCTTAAACAACAACTTGGAGAGTTGTAAGACAAAAGTTATATCCGACCCAGTTCCTCCTTTAAGGGATGTCTAGTTTTGTTCGTGTTGAAGAAACATAACATATCCTTTGTGGATATGTTATAGTCCCCCCACCTTTGATTTGATTTGGGTTATCGTCAAATCAAACTCAGTTCCAAGGATTATCTCGATGATGTTTCTTTATGTGATGTTTCACTAGAGTATATCTTCATGTCTTTGGTCTGACCAATAGTTTGCCTTCTTCATACAACATAGGAGTTCACCTTATTGGAGTGTCTCGATAAGTTTGTTGTTGAGCCCATCAACAATATTCTTATCTTCTCCATGTTAGATTGGATTCATATGGAACAATTGGTATTAATGTTGGAAAACTTTCGAGAACCATCTTCGAGTCATCTCAAAGTATGTGTTCTGGATGCTAGAAGTAACCTTCTCTGATTCACATGCAAATGTTGAAAGATGTCGTTGTGGATTCGAGTAGAGTTATCTATGTTCCTTAAGGATATATGTGTGTTTATTGTTAGTACCTTATGTGTATGCAGCTGTCTTTCGACAAGTTTCTAATACATGGGTATAGCAATCTAGATCGTCTTTTGGAGCTTGACACTGTAGTTCCTATCTTGAGAATCTAGTAACTTTACCTTTGTGGTAAATGTTGCAAATTTTCTATTCAGACATGCTGAGTCTAAAGTATCATCTCACCTTACCAAAGCTGAATCTCAATCAATAATGATGGTTGGTGTTCCTCAAGGTCTTGACATAGGTCTCTTTGTAAATCTGGCAAAATTGATGTAATGGTTGACACACTTAGCAGGAAAGACCTACCGTCATATTCCTTTGATTCAGCAATATCAACCACTCTTCATGAGGCTTCTCCTATGATTCATTATAGGAGTTGTGTTCATGGTTTCCTTTGTATCCGAAGTCTGACCTTTACTTGATGCCTCGTTTCTCGAACATCAAGGAGAACATTTAAAGTAGTGTTGTTGAATGTCTCTCGGTCGATCCTCTAGACACTTCTATGTTGGCAACTGTTGTTGTGCCAAATAATTGAAGTCTGAGAATGAAGTTTCTTTCTTCTTGTGTCATCAGGAATCTTCTTAACTATTCATCTTAGTGGTGTAAAGTGATATCATGATCTTTGGCAAAGATTTTGATAAACCTGGATGAATAAAGAGTTTCCTTCGTTTTCCAACCATGTTTAAAGAGTTACTATGATTTTGGTAATTAAAAGTTTCTCTATATGCATGTTCCTTGTGACTCTTATGAGTCCTCTCCACTAAAAAACCTTCCTGTCTTGGCCTTCTGTTGGATGAAAGAGTGACCCTTCTGTGTCAAAAGTAGTTCAACAGCTTGGTTTTGTTGATCCAAATCTCTGCAACCTGAAAGCTCTACTTAAGTCATTTAGTAGAGGTTCCCTATCGAAGTCTATGGCTATGTTCTTTCTGTTGAAACCTCCCTTCTCAAAAGCTTATCTCTTCTATGAGCTCCATGGTCTCAATCCTTATGAAGACCCTCTATCTAATAGCTTGAAACATTCTCTTCTTGTTCCCTTCGCTACCTTGTTGTGTTTCATGTTTGTCATCTCAGAGTTGTTTCTAAACACTCCATCCATGAGTTGACCATGAGATATTCTATGTGTTGTTTAGTGTGATTCCCTCTTATCTTTAGAGTGGCCCTGTTTCTTTCTCTCTCCGTCTCTTTTCCTACCTTTGGAATCTCGGGTCAAGATTCTCGTAAGGGGGATAGAGCTGTAACACCCCAGTTTTAGATGGATATTATTTAGGGTTTGATTGTGCATCATGATCATCATCTAATAAAAATGCATGCAAAGAAAATAAATCAAAACCCTAAAACCCTCATTATTCCCTCCCTTTGAAAATCATTCAAAAGGTTTTGAATATTTTGAAGAGTATCAAAATAGTTGGAACCCAAATTGAATAAAAGGGTCCCTCATTTGTTATATATTTTGTAAACCTTCTAGTACTTTTGAAATAATTCAAAACAGATTTGAAATGGTTTTGAAAAAGGAGAAATGAAAACAGAATTAGGAAAAAGTTTCTGGAAATAAAAAAGAGCAGCCAGGCCTCAGTCCAACCGGCCCACTCATCTCTTTCCTCTCCCTGTCGCCCACGTGCATCACCCCGCGAGCCACCTGGCCCGTACCCTTTCGGTGCCTTTCTCTTTTATTCTTCCTTGGCCAGAAGGACACCGACGAGCTGCTGCGTGCCATCGCCGGGTTCGTTGTCCGCCACGTCATCGTCGCCGCCCTTGGACACAGGGATAAGGTCGCCCGTGTTCCCCTCTCTCCCCATACCCTATCTCCCCATATCGTGCTCTCTATCGATTTCCTCCAAATTTCCCGAACCCTAGCTCTCTCACCTCGCCGTCCGCCGTTGCTCCTGACCTTCCCGATCCAAGAGGAGATGCCCTGGAGCTTCTCCATGATGTCCTACGTTCCCCCTAAAGGAATCGAGCTGGGGAAGCCCCAACCGACGCCATTGTGGTCATCTGCCCGAGCTCCGGCCGCCGTGTGCATCACCAATTCCGGCGCCGACTGACCTCGCCTCGCCTCTTCGACCCCTCTAACAGCCTCCTGGTGAGCCCGTGGTCCTCAAGGTCCTCTCCGTTCGTTTTCCCCCTCTCCATATCGTCACCGTGCCGTGCACCGCCCGACGTCGCTGCAGTACAAGGTCGCTGGCGACGCTCCGGTGACCAAATCCGGGTGGCGCCACCTCTAATCGAACCGCCTTGCTCCCCTCTATCCAATGGACCCAGCCCCGTATAGCCCCTAGCGCCATGCCCGAGCCTGATCTGGGAGCAATGGCATAGCTGACGTCATCATGACATCAGGCTGATGTCATTTCCCTTTTTCCTTTTCTTTAATTGTTTTACTAATTGAAAATGCTGACAGGTGGGCCCCTATTGTCAGATATTTATTCTTTTCCATAATTTTTTTCTGAAATGAATAAATATATGACATGTGGGTCCAGGTTATAAAATAATTCATATAACCTAAAATGTTTAATTGATTTAAAATGGAATTAAATTGAGAAAAATCATAACTAGTTCATTTTAAATCAGAAAAATACAAATAATATATCAAAATATTCAGAAAAATGAAACCTAGCTAGTTAAGCTATAATCATGCATTGTTCAACAACTTAAATGACAAGTTTAATTAGAAAACATAGTAACCCGTCATAGGTGATTCCGGAGTTTTCCCCAATTAGGGTTTTCGCCCCTCGGAACCCTCATTAATTTGTCGAGCATGCTTTAGGGTTTCAATTCAATGCAAATTAACTTGTCATCTCATCATTCTTGTTTGAGCATTGCATCGATGCCATCTGTTGATTGTTTCCCCTTTATTTCCGGTGTTTGGTTCTTCCCCGTAGAATACAAGATCGAGATCGAATACCGAGGACCACACCATCGAAGATCGAAGATCGACAAACAATACTTGACCAAATCTAACCAAGTAAAGTTCAAGGCTTCCGAAGATCTATTTAACTGCTATCAACGGGCAAAGGCAAGCATAGCCCCACCATGATATAATCCTACGATTACGAATGCATTTTAATTCTTGCCATGATGCATACGATCCTACTGTGGTCTTTTATCGATAGATAGAGTATCCTATCTGTTGCATTACTCCCTTTGAGCTTATATTACCTGATCCACTGCTCCTAGCATAACTAGGTTTGGCTTGTGTGCACTGCTAGAGCTTATATCTGTGTCTTGCTTAGCCATGCTTAGTTGTTTAGTCTGGTTCATCCAGATGATGTATCCAATGCAGATAATCTAGTATGACAGGAGAACATGATGAGATGAGATCAGTGATATGAGATTAAACTTGCTAAGGCTTGTATGGGAGGCCATGGTGGGATGTGGTTTTTCTATTCCCATGCTCGCCACCACTAGGAACTTAGTTCTTGCCTTTGGAACCGAGACGAGCGTACAACCACATGGGGAATGGAAAAACTCACGAGCAACTAACTTGCCTACTAGATTCCATGAGTCACATAGTTCGGGCGTTCCATTCGACATATGCATAGAAAATCTTTTGGAAGATTTGCCGAGTGAAGGTGCATTCATAACAGGTAGGTAAGCGTGTCCGAGGTTGCTTGGGGTAGATAGTGCCCCTAGTAAACCAACCTCTCCTCACATCTTTAAGTGCCGCCTTCAGGATTTGACCTGTTACGGCGGAACCATACTTATTGCGTGACTCATGGTCTCGGCGAAAGCAAGGTAAAGGTCGTGTCTAACCATCCTCTGTCGGCCTTCCAAGTAAGAGGGCTTATCTAGTGGCATTAAGAGAAGGTTAGTACGTGTGGGTAAAGTTGTACACCCCTGCAGGGTAATAATCTTTTCGAAAAGCCGTGTTCACGGTTATGAACGCTTGGTGACCAGATTCTAAGATCATAGAGAACTTGAACCTAATCATAAAACTTGGCAGTCCAACGTGTGCTTAAGGATGCTTCCTCATGGGTACGAGGGAGTGATCCTAGTTCAGATGATGATGATTTGGTGGATATCAAAAGATGATGATCAATGTTTTGGAGACGTCGCTCTCTTATGCCTTTTTAAAATACTCTGACTAGACGAGCTTCTTCTCCCTCTTGTTTTATAAACAAAAGTGGCTTTATGCAAAACAACTCCACCAGCCATAAGTCTTGCAGAGTACACCCTATACTCACCCTTGCTTTGTTGATACTTTTGGCAGAGTAAGTGTTCCTTGAAGATGAGTTCCGTACTACAACGACATCAGCGAGTAGCTTGGGTTCTCGGCCGGCAGCCTAGAATCTATGGGCTGGGACGTCATCGTTATGCTTCAGGCCTCTTAGGCCATTTGTTAAGTTTGCTATACTTAATAGCATAATTTGCCTTCGGGTTGTTTGATGTGTGTGGTCAGTGACCTCTGCTTGTAATAATTTGGTTCTCTGCTCAGTTATGAGCTTGCTATAATAATTTTGTGTCGTAGGGTCACTGCTGTGTTGCCGATTCTTCACTGGATATTCTCGAGCTCAAGGTTAAGCTTATGTCAGACGGGGTCTGGGATTTGTTTAGCCCTGATCCCGGGGGTGTCACAGTTACTTCGGTCGATGCCGAGGTAACTTCCACAGAGATTCAGGCTACTTCAGGGATTCCTGCTCCTGAAACTATTGCTTCTACAGAAGCCGAGGTGCCTTCGGTGGTATCCGAGGTACCTATTTTGGAAACCCCTGCCACTGCCATCACCCCTTTTGCCGATGATTCGGCTGCGGTTAATGCCTGAGCTGTAAAACTTTTATTTGCTAAGTCCTCGGTATGCCGGATGTATGTTGTTTTAAGACAATTTTCCTCTTTTGGTACTGTTTAATCTATATAAGTTGGGAATCTTTCATATGCTATGGTAATAGTTAAGTTGTTACCGTTCTGGTTGTGTTATTTGGCGTGTATTATTGTTTGCGAATTTTAATCCGTAGGTTTGAATCAAACATGTTTGATTATTCGTGTTTTTAGAGATTACGAGCTATGTTTGAAAATGAGCGCTTTGGTTAATACACCATAGCGGTCATATGAAAGACAATATAACGTGTGCCGACTTGTGTATAGTTCATTCCTTAGTTGCTTTTCGTGTGTTTAATTTTCCGTTGGCTCTTATCTTATTTATCATAAGGTCTCTCTTTATACCGTGAAAGGCCAGGGACGTTGCTTCCGATGTCCACACGTTACTAACTCGAATTGATGGATATATAAATCGTCCGACATATCAAATATAGAATATCAAGATAGATAACAAGGGACAATCCACGAGTTACTGCTCGTGTTGCTGATGTCTCATTTACCGATTTATTTTCGATAAATCACATACATAATTATAGTAATAAATAACATGGGGAAGTCCTCGAGTCACTGCTTGAGTTGTCGAGGTCTCATTCATATCAAATACATAACCATAGTGATAAATAACATGGGGCAGTCCCCAAGTTACTGCTCGAATTGCCGAGGTCTCATTAATGCATTCCTGACATACAAAACCGACATATAATAATACTGGATACAGTACACTTCCTCTAAGTGTAGAATGGACGAAGTAATGCTACATTCCATGGTCATTTTGACTCGTTTCCGGATTTGTCCGCCTTAATCCTTTCAGGTGCTTGAGCATATATGAGGTAACATGCGTCATTGTGTAGTGCTTTGCTCACGATGAATGGGCCTTCCCATGGAGGCGACAACTTATGCATGTCGTCCGTGCGTTGCACTAGTCGGAGGACCATATCTCCTTCCTTGAAGACTCTGGGATTTACCTTCTTGCTATGGTAGCGTCTGAGGTCTTGTTGATAAATGGCGACCTAGACAATGTCAATTTTCTTGATTATTCTAAAAGATCTACATCATCTTGACGAGATATTTCATTCACTTTGGCATTTGTGTACTGGGTGACTCTAGGTGAATCATGCATTATATCTGCTGGGAGCACAACTTCTGCCCCATATACGAGAAAGAATGGGGTGTACCCCGTTGATCTGTTCGGGGTAGTTCTTAAACTCCATAGTACCGCTGGGAGTTACTCAATCCAACAACCTGCCGACCTTTTGAGTGGTTCTACAAGCCGAGGTTTTATTTCGGATAGTACGAGTCCATTTGACCTTTCTACTTGTCCATTTGATGTTGGATGGGCTACCGAAGCGACATCGAGTCTTATGTGCTTTTCTTGGCAGAACCGAGCGAAGGCTCCTTTAGCAAAATTTGTTCCATTGTCAGTAATGATACTGTATGGGTATCCATATCTCAGAATGATGTCTCTGAGAAATTTCACTGTCGTGGGCCTGTCACATTTTCTTATTGGATTTACCTCTATCCATTTTGTGAACTTGTCCACCATGACCAAAATGTGAGTCATGCCTCCGCGAGCCGGCCTAAATGGACCTACCATATCCATGCACCATACCGAGAATGTCCAAGTGATTGGTATTGTTTTTAACTCGGACGAAGGCATATGTATTTTGCTAGCATATCTCTAGCAGCCATTGCACCTTGCTAACAATTCTTTTGCTTCATTTAGCGCACTTGGCCAATAAAATCCGTGTCGGAATGCTTTGGCCACCAGGGCTATGGATGAGGCATGGTGTCCACATTCCCCTTGATGTATCTCCAAGAGGATCTCTTGTACTTTTGCCGGGCTAACACATCTGTTTGTTACACTTCTCTTATAAAGCTCATTTTTATTATCGTGTAAGCCTTTGCCCTCCTTACTATCTGCCTAGCCTGGACCTCATTATTCGGCAAGGTCTCATTTTTGAGGAATAGGAATATTGGCTGTGCCCACTCCGGCATATCCTGCCCCGGGGTAACTGTCTCATCAATTTCCATTACTTCTCCCGACATAATGTTTGCCGAATTTTTCCAATCAGCTCCCTGGTTAGCCGAATTAGTCTCCGGGTTACTCGGCTCATTTCCCTTATCAATTTCCATTGGAACACATTTAGATTTCTGATCTAATGAAAGATGAATTGATTCGGACTCTGGGGAAGGTACGATTGATGGCTTTCTCAGGTGTTCTAAGGCGATACCAGGTGGAATTGATAGTCTGGTCGATCCGAGCTATGATAGGGTATCTGCAGCGTTGTTTTCCGCCCGAGGTACGTGACGAAATTCACACCCATCGAAATAGCCACTAATTTTATGTACATGAAACCGATATAAGGCCATGTTTGCATCCAATGCGTCCCAATTTTCTGATACCTGTTGCACTACAAGGTATGAATCTCCAAAGCATAGAATCCAACGTATGCCAATCTCTTTCGCCATCTTTAGGCCATGGACCAGTGCCTCATATTCGGCTACATTGTTTGATGCAGCAAAGTGTATTTATAACACATATTTCAGTTGATCTTTCTTTGGAGAAGTTAATACTATTCCTTCTCCTAACCCATTTCTTAGTTTGGACCCATCAAAATGCATCGTCCAATAGTTTGGATCAGGCAATGGGGGTTCATACTGTATCTCAGCCCAATCGACAAAAAAGTCAGCCACTGCCTGAGATTTGATTGCATCTCGTCTATCAAATTGTGGGGCATAGGGGGATAACTCAATTGCTCATTTTGCTTTTCGTCCGCTTGCATCTGTGTTGCTCATTATCTTGGCTATTGGCGCCTCGCAAATCACCTTTATGGGGTGTTCCTCAAAATAATGCTTGAGGTTTTTTTCCGACATATACACTCCATAAGCCATTTTCTGGTAATATGGATAATTTTTCTTCGAGGCTGACAATACCTCGCTTAGGTAATAAACTGGCCTTTGTACCGACTTGCCTTCCTCATCACGCTCTACAACTATCTCCGCGCTCACAACTCGGTTTGTTGCTGCTACATAGAGCAGCATGGGCTCTTTTGATAGTGGCGAGGCTCATGAAAAGCATTATCATCCTGAGGTGTCCAGGTAAATTTATCAGATTTTTTCATCAACTGATACAAAGGCAATGCTTTTTCGCCTAGCCGACTCACAAACTGACTTAAGGATGCTATGCATCCTGTAAATTTCTGAACATCATTGAGGCACTTCAGCAGTTCCATCCTTTGAACTATTCGAATTTTAGTCGGATTTGCCTCTATGCCTTGGCTGGTACACCGAAGGTGCATTTTTCCGGATTAAGCTTCATTCGGAATCTTCTCAGATTCGCGAATGTCTGCCGGATATCTTCTAGGAGCATATGGCTCTCTTTGGTTTTTATAACCACATCATCAACATATACTTGACCATTTTTTCCAATCTGATCATGAAAATACTTTTGCATACACCTTTGGTACGTGGATCCTGCATTGCGCATGCTGAATGGCATGGTGCGATAATAATAAGCCCCATATAGGGTGATAAACGCAGTTTTTATTTGATCATCCGGGTTTAACGGTATCTGGTGGAAGCCAGAATACGCGTCTACAAATTATAATAGTTCACAACCTACGGTTGAATCAATAACCTGGTCTATCCTAGGTAAAGGAAAAAGATCCTTGGGACACGCCTTGTTAAGGTTCGTGTAATTGATGCACATGCGCCAAATGACAGCTACGTTCGGGTCATCTTTTTTCTTCTCTACCAACACCGGGTTAGACAGCCATTCCAGATGAAGTACTTCCATAATAAACCTGGCCGCAAGGAGCCGAGCTATCTCATCCCCTATGATTTTTCTCCTGTCTTCAGCGAAGCGGCGAAGAGGTTGCTTCACCGGCCTTACCCCTGGCCTTACATGCAAAGAGTGCTCAGCCAACTCCCACGGTACTCCTTGCATATCTTATGTAGACCATGCAAAGATATCCCGATTCTCACGGAGGAAGTTGGTGAGCTCGCTTTCCTATTTATCATTCAGGCCAGCACCAATGGTGATGGTGCGCTCTATGAACTAATCATCAATCTGAATTTTCTTGGTCTCCTTAGTCGGCTGGAAAGACATAGTTCCATGTGGGTTAGCAAGTGCCGGCATGTTAAGCTGTGCCGACTGAGCTAAAGCTGCGACCTCCTGAATTCTCCTTTTCTCCCTTGCAATCACCAAAGATTCGGCCAGATTTGATCCGGCCGAAGCACATTCCATTGACTTCCTATAATCTCCTTCTATTGTTATTACTTCCTATGGTCCCGTCATCTTCATTTTTAAGTAACCAATGTGACATCTACTCATAAACTTAGCCAATGTCATCCGTTCGACTAATGCATGATAGAAACTTTCTAGATCCACCACCTCGAATTCCAAATTCTTTGCTCTACAATTCTCCCTTGTGCCGAATAAGACGTCTACTCGGACCTTCCCAATGGGCTCGCAGGACAGTCCTGGCACTATCCCATGAAAGGTTGTCTTGGTCGACTACAGCATATTCAGAGAGATACCAAGTTTATGCATTGTATCCTTGTACATAATGTTGATGTTGCTTCCATTATCTATCATCACCTTTGAGAATTTCACGTTGATACTGGGTCCAACAAACGTCGGGTCTAGAACCAGGGCATATGACCCGGGGTTCGACATGATCTTGGGATAATCTCTAATGCCCCAAGTTATCTCTTGATCGGACCATGGAATATACCTCGGAATTGCTAGCATAACTGCATTTACTTCCATGTGCCGGTGATGTACGCTCTGCCTCTCTTGCTGTTCCGTGGTGAATACACAGTATGACTGATGGTGCTCCCTGTAATCATTGCGTCCATTATTTCTGGGGTTCCCTCTGCCATCTTGACTTTGGTTTACCACATGGTGAACTGCATCCCTCCGGTCCTGATTCTCATACCTCGAAGGTGGTGGAGGTAACATCAATTGTTGTGCATTACCTCCTGTAAGTTGTGGCTGTTGTGGATGGTGTGGCTGCTGCTGAGGCATCTGCATCGCTAACCGGTTTCCCATTGCATTTTTCATCCATGCACACTGACGAGTTGTGTGGTTGGCGGGTTTTGCCGGGTTAGGTGTGTGGAACTTACACGGTTGATCCACCATTGACTCAAAAGTGTACTTTGGCCTCTCCTGCCATTGCTTATTATGTTCTAGAGTCCACTGTTTCTTCCCATCATTCCTCGCACTAGTGGGAAAATCCTTATCCACATGCCCCTTATTCATGGCGCACCTGATATCATGCGCCACTAACTATCTTATCTGTGACGCACACATGAATTATATGCCACTAAACCCAACTTATCTGTGGCGCATGCTGGATCGGTGCGCCACGCATAAGGCGGGCCCCACCTCTGACAGGATCCAACGGCCGGCCACCACTATCCGTGGCGCACGGAATTGGGGGTGCGCCACGAACATGGGTGGAGTCTGTGGCGCACCCTTCAGCGCGTGCGCCACGAACTACGGTGGGCCAGGCCCCTGCAGAATTTGCCATGGACATTTGTGGCGCACCCTATTTCGGTGCGCCACGAACCCGGGAAGTCTGTGGCGCACGAAAACTAGGTGCGCCACGAACATGTCGTCCCACCCTCCATAAAGGTGGCACCTTCTCCTACCTACCACCACAAGCAAGCCATTACTTCCCACAGATCTAGATCAACCCCCTCCTCCTCCTCACCCTATTTTCTTCAATTCTACCTCCATTTTAGGTTGCCAAACACCTTTTGGTTGGATGGGTGTGGGGAGGGAGTCCCTCTCCACCATGTAGATTCACTAAAAGCCCCACATATACATCATTTATTGGTCACATCTCCATCAAGTTAGCCTCCACAAGACACACGCTCCCTCGCAGACGGTCTCCATCAAATTGTCTACTAGGTGAGTTGTGTTGGATGGCACATGCTTGTCTGTGAGTTGTTGGACATGCATATGCATGTGTCGCGGGCCGGGACGTCGATCAGTGGTGTATGCATGGCGTGGATGTGTGTTGTATGTGAAGGCCGCCGGCGTCTTCTTCGCGTGTATATGCTTGTGTATGCTTTTGTGTGTCTGTGTGCAAGTGCCGGTGTGGTGCATGGTTGTCGAAATGTTGATCCATTTCTGTTTCGGCCAACTTTTGCACCACCCATATGCCCTATGTACAGGGGAGGTGCTGCCGAAATTTTCTAGCGAGACATGCATGCATATGGTGTGATTCATTTCTCTTGTGCGCAGGCAACCATGGTGCGCCAATTGAGCGAAGGTATGGTGGCTAGATACATGGCCCGGGCGACGGCCGTCATGGTTCGTACCAACAACACCGAGATAAGATGTCCTTGCATGATTTGCAAACTCGGGACCCTAATCAAACCTGATTCCGGGACATTGGAGAAGCACTTTCTCATGGGTGGATTCATGCCCGGCTACAATGATGTCGTGGAGGAGGAAGAGGCACCCGGACATGATCATGTTGAAGGAGATGCCGGACATGATGATGATCATGATGATGAAGGAGATGCCGAACATGGTAATCATCACGATGATGATGAAGGAGATGTCGGACATGATCACCACAATGAAGGAGATGCCGGTGACAGAGAAGACACAAACACGCAGAAACCGCTAAGTTCGTCCCTGCAGGACCCTCATCTTCGAGAAGTGCTCCTCAAGGGGGGTTACAACACAATAGCAGCCGCGAGATAGAAAGCAAAGTTGGCGCAAATGGAGAAAGACGCTGTTACTCCGTTGTAGCCTGGGTGCCGGCCCGAGCATACACGTCTGAATGTAACCCTCGAGGCTTTGGAGATGAAGGTGAACAACAGATGGACCGACGTGAGCTTCAACGATAACATGGAATTCTGGGGCAATGTGCCTCCCGAGAATAACACATTGCCAAGAAGCATCGATGAGGCCAAGAAAGTCGTGTGCCCTCTCGGCCTACCATACGTCAAGTACCACGCATGCATCAATGACTGTGCACTTTATCGGGACGAGTACGAGGATAGAGTGATATGTCCGGTGTGCGGCCAACCACGATACAAGAGGGGTAATAAGAAAGTTCCTTATAAAGTTGTATGGTATTTTCCTATCACTCCCCGTCTGCAGCGGTATTTCGTGGACCCTAAGGAAGCGAAGCTCATGCAATGGCACGCGGAAAGGGTTCCGCCGGAAGATGATCCCGAGAAGGGCCAGATGCTAACACACCTTGCAGACACTAACCAGTGGAAGGCATTAGACATGGAGTTCGAAGACGAGTTCGGGGGAAATCCAAGGAATGTGAGGCTGGACATGAGCACCGACGGATTGAACCCCTTTGGCAACCAGAGTAGCACGCATAACACCTGGCCCGTGTTCGTATGGCCATACAACCTCCCCCCTAGTTGTGCAGCAAGCAGAGGTACGTGCACATGAGTATTCTTATTCAGGGCCCGAAACAACCGGGTATCGACATGCATCTGTATCTCGGGCTGTTGAAAGAGGAGTTAGCCACGCTGTGGGAGACACCGGCCCGTACGTGGGACGCCTACACTGGAGACTACTTCGATATGAGGGCCACGCTGCTCACGACGGTGTTGGACTATCCGGGCTACGCATATGTATCGTGCCAGGTGAACCACAGACACAATGCTTGCATCAGGTGCATGGAGAATACCCGCATATCCAGCTGCCGAGGGATCCCGGGTCTTCGAAAACCGTGTTCCCAAAGATGCGAAAGTGTCTACGCGCGAATCACGAGTGGAGGAAACGCGCGGATCTGTTCGATGGTACGGTGGAGCTCGATGGACCCCTGAAGAGGAGGAGCGGCGAGGTAATCAAGGAGTTGCTGGATAACTGGAAGGAGTGCCCTGCGCCAGGGAAGAAGCGTCCGAGGGTGAAGCCGTTGCGCGACGTATGGAAAGCGAGGTCTGTTTTCTAGGACCTGCCGTACTGGAAATACCTCCACACGCCCCACAGCCTTGATCTCATGCACATCATCAAGAACGTGTGCGAGAGTCTGCTTGCCACTCTGTGTAACATGCCGGATAGGACCAAAGACGGGCCGAAAGCAAGATACGACATGATACATCTGGGCATCAAGGAAGCGCTTCAACAAGGAGGACGCCCCGATGATGATGACGACGACGAGGAAGAGACTCAAGGTCGGCGCAAGAGGGCTAAGCCGAACAACTACTACTGCCCCCCTTCCTGCTTCACTATGAGCAAGGACGAGCTCGAGCGGTTTTTCAACACCCTCATAAGAATCAAGCTTCCTATCGGCTACAGAGGGAAGATATCCAGATACCTGGACGTACAGAAGAAGATGTTCAGTGGGATGAAGTCACACGACTCTCACGTGCTGATGACACAGATACTCCCAGTTGCGATCCGAGGGATTATGGACGAGCACGTCCGTGAGACACTGTTTGGCCTCTGCAACTTCTTCGACGTCATCTCTAGGAAGGAGATCAGGATGAAGCAACTCGAGACCCTGTAGGACGAGATCGTCGTGATACTCAACGAGCTCGAGATCTACTTCCCCCCGTGTTCTTTGGTATCATGTTGCATCTGCTTGTCCACCTCGTCTCAAGAGGCGATGGGTCCGGTTCGGCCCACCGACCCGCCGGACCGGACCTGGTTTTTGTTACCATAAGGGAAAGGGGCCGACCCGCAAAAAATAAGGTGCAACACAAACCTTACCCGTTCGAACCTAGGTTCTAACCGGACCTCTCCTCCCCTCAGCGAACGGCCGCCGCCGCCGCGCTGCAGCAGGAGTTGGCAGGCCGACGACACCGAAGTAAAATACTCACCCCCTGACGGCTCCTCCACCTATTTTCCCCACCACCGGAGTAGGGAAACTAGCCGGCCGCCGAAACGCTGTGGGAGACGCTAGTAGACGCGGAGCAGGGCAACTCGTCGGCCGCCAGAACACTGCGGGAGGCGCTCGCAGACGGGGAGCGCCCCGAGCTTCGTAGGTAAATCTTCCTTGCAATCCCTCAGCTCCCTCCCCGCGTAGGATTTTGGTACTAGTATTAGACCTGGGGATTCAACCTTAGTATTTTGGTACTAGTATAATCCAGCTACACAGACTGTATAAGCAAGAAAATACACGGTACAGTGAGATTAGAGCTAGCCCGCTCTGTCCCGAACAGCAGCTTGGAGATCTAGGATCTTTTCTATCGTGCAAAATTAGTTTTACACATACATGTGCACTGGGAACAACACTGATGAGTCCAGGTCGTGAGATAAATTTAAGATCCATAATCATCTGCGGTTTGGGGATTGGGTGCCAATTTATATTTCCTAATTTTCTTGCTCCGTTGGGTATCGTAGTTCTGTCTAGTAGCACTGCTTGCCTTCATATATGTATGTATGTCCCTTGAATCCTTGTGGAGAATGGAGATAGAGCAGGCACCGTGCAATTCTCATATTTCTGTCTAGTATCAAGCTTAGTTATTATCCTACCATATTAATATCAAGCTTAAAATGTTAATATCAAGCTTAGTTACATATGGAAGATATAAACTGAGAAGTGGTTAGACCATTAGTCATGAACACGAATCTGTCTCTCTACAATCCTTAGTTGTGTAAGCTTTAATCCAGTTGGTGTCACTCTGCTTTGCTCTGTCCAGTTTGTTCTGTTTTAGTATTCAGATTCAAATAGAAATAAGTACAGGGGCTGTAGCTGACAAGTTGAGCTAATTTTACTTAGTAGAAATATTTTGTTTGTGAATTTTATTGCAGTCTGGTTGCTAAATTGATCTTGAATATTAAATCTACAGATGCCAAGCCAAGAGCAAGAGCCACAAGATGCACGAGAACATGTCGCCACCATGGGAAGCGAAGGAGAAAGGCGGAGTCGGCAGGGTCAAGGTCCTGGGCAGAAGAAGAAAAAGAAGAACAACAAGATGTGGTATCCTGTTTCGAGACATCATGTCGTGGCTTCTTTGGTGTCAAGGTCCCAGGCATAATCGAGGACAGGTCATTTCTACCATGCTACTTAGTGTTGTGTGCATCTCATTTGTTTTGTTGGTGCCTTTTCTTTCTTGTAGTTTGAGATATGCTAAGTATACTTGATCAGTTTTGTGTTTACTACAATAATATAGACCCCTCACTTCTGTCTGGTACTTAGGATAATTGATTCCGGTGACTTCTCTTACATTTGCCTCTGTATATTTTTCCTTGTTTGATCTTATCCCCTTTGTTGACATTATTGGCAGGATATGCTAAGATACAATCTCCTGAACCAGATGCATGTGATCCTAGTTCCCGCCACCTCCAGACTTCTAATAATCAGATGGATTATTCAGTCATATATGCAATGCACTTACCAAGTTGGATTAATCCTAGTTCCCGACACATCAGATGGTTTTTCGAGTCATTTATGTTAGTTATATTGCTCTATAATCTGGTGTTGGTAAACTCACTGGTATTCAGTTGATTAACCCTTCCATTTGCCTTGCCCGCTGTTATGTGCGAATGATGTGGAAATGTAAGAACATAGAAGTTTTTTTTTTGCCTGTTGTTCTATGCAGAATTTATGAGATGAATTCTGTGTTGATTTCCGTGTTGGCTAGCACCCATGATATTATGTTATTTTTTTATTTTGTTTTACCATAAGATTGTGGATGATATATCATATATGTGAGATGACTTTGTCTAAATTTTATTATTTCCTCCGACTCATATTAGTTGACTTAAATTTGTGTAGAAATGAATGTATCTAGTCAAGTATTAGTGCTAGATATCGTATCTATACAAATTTGAGTCAACTGGTCAGAGAGAGTACAGTTTTCATTGTACGACCAGCTAGTAGTTGATCTAACAACAAGCTGGCCAGCCATCAGCTGCACATCACTCCGGCAGTCCGGCAGCAGTCAGATTAGGGTCAAACCTGAGGTTACCCGTTACCCTGACGAAGAGAGGTGCGGGCCAACCCTTTAACCTGCAATTTTTCTATAGGTGCATAGGTCCAGTAACACGTCCAAACCGGACCGGACCCCTTGAATCTTGAACCTCGTCGATGACATCATCCAGTTCGGTCCGCCATTCCTACACAGCATGATGCCGTTCGAAAGGCTGAACGGCGTGCTCAAAGGATACGTTCAAAACAGGGCAAAGCCGGATGGAAGCATAGCCAAGGGCTTCATGCTCTACGAGTTCATATCGTTCTGCCAAAATTATATGCAATCTGAGGAACCTGTTGGTCTCCCGAAGCGCAAGCACTTCAGCAGGATCGCTAGAGTTGATCACCGCGAGGGCTTCGCAGCAGTGCACGCCATCTTCAAGGGTCGGCCCCAGACTATGACAGGGCACACCGAGTCGCGCTATAGCACATACAAGTGGTCGGTCCTTGGGTGGATAAGCACAAAAGCTTGATTGATAACAGGTTGAACGACACGGGCCGGCGGAGGACGAGGGGAGACGTGACGAGAGAGCACAACTCTACCTTCACGAGTTGGTTCAAGAATGAGATGCTCCTTCTTAATGAGGGTAAGGCGCCTGCTGGTGATGATAGACTCTAATTCATCCTGTCGCAGGGCCCCTCGTTGAACGTGAGGACCTATCAGGCGTACGACATCAACGGGTACACTTTCTACACCGAGGAGAAGGACAAGAACATCGAATACCAGAACTCGGGGGTCATGAAACCAATCCCTGCTGGCTGGTTCCGGGTCAAGGTCATGAGGGCCCTGAAGGGTTTTGAAAGAATCGACCCGCCTAGGCAATCCCTGCTGGATGGTTCCGGGTCAAGGTCGTGAGGGCCCTGAAGGGTTTCAAAAGAATCGACCTGCCCAGGCAACCCGAGGGAGCCGAAGAACATAAGGACCTTGAAGGATGCTACGGCTGGCCCATGCTGTGGCCCAAGAGCCAGCTTCGGTTTGCGAAGGACGACAAAGCACGCGCCACCGCACCAAAGAAGGTACCGCTCGTCGTCGCCAACACCGCACGACATAAGGCTTTGGCCGCACACACACCGTCGCCACAACCCAATGATGACGTGGAGGTTGCACATGATGACGAAGATGATCTGGAGGTCAACGTGGATAACTACTTCAACACCAACGCCATGGCCAACGACGGATTGTTCATGCCTCCACTTGGAGAGCCAGTCCCCCGCGGTGAACCAGTCGGCCGTCCCTTGTCATGCATGCAGCGTCTGCGGTTTGGCGGTCCCCAGGAGACGCCCGATGCTGACGCCGGTGGTCCTCCTACGGTGATAATTAGCCCCAACACACTACAAAAGGCGGCCGGTGAGCATCTGGCGGGATCCGCTGACCCAGCCGCTAAGAAGTCGAAGTACCGGAAGCATAGCCGGAGCAAGAAGGGTTCGGCGAGCCAGCCGGCTCAGAAGAAGCAGGCAGTTTTTCGGCATCATGACGCCGCCTTCATAGAAGCGCCCCGACCTTACACGATGCACACAACGGGCTAGCCGATTCTGACTTAGGAGCTTCTCGATGTCGTGGATGCATCCATGAGGCATTTGCATCACAACATTCTGCATCTCGAGAGCATGCTTCTGAAAGATAAGAACCCCGGGTACCCAGTCATCACATGCAAGGTGCCAAATGGACATGGCTTCGTCAATGCAGCACCCGCGGACCTGTTCATCCTGCGGTACGAGGACATCTACGATCTGATGCACTTGAAACGTCTGGACTACAACTTGGTCCGCCTCTTTGCCCTCCAGATGACGATGAGGATCCATAGGGAGAAAATCAAAGGCATAGCCATTGTGGACCCCTACTACATGCATGACAAAATTCTTGCGAGCGACGGATACATGGAAGCGGTGTCGCAATACCTCGGGAATTTCTTCTTCGAGAACCAGGACAAGTATACGCTTGTCCATGCCTTTTCCGAGTAAGTGCGCACAACCGGTCTCCATCCATCGTAACACATCCTTAGATTCCTTTTGTCCCCTTCTTCCAACAGTTCCGTTTCTATTGTTTTGCGAAGTGGCATATACTGCACACTCATCTCCGTCTACCCGAGGTTGTCACAAGCAACGTACTTGGAATCATCCGGTGAAACGAAGCCGAAGAGATGGGACCGAATCAAGCGTGTCCTGGATCTTGCTATACAAGTCTACGCCGCCAAGGGAGGCAAGTTCAGCAAGGGGGCGAAAGAAAGAAGGATGGCAGGAACATCTGTAGCCACGCCACCAAGTTCCCATGCGTCAAGCAGCCGGCGGGCAGTGTGAAGGAGGCCTTCTATGCCTTCCATCATGTAAGGATGTACATGCATGATTCACGGATGGAGGCGCTGCCGGCTAATTTCCGAGTTTGGGCCGAAAAGTTGTCGACAATCGACGATTCAGACCTCATGGAATAGTTCTGGCGCATCCAGAATCAGATCTGTCTATGCATCCATGAAGATGTTATGACAAGAGGAGGGGCCTTCCACTACGGCGGCAGAGCGCTGACTAACCGCGAGATCGAAGACCGCCTCGAGTTGCAGCTCGACGATAGGACCTTCATGACGAGAGAGGGCTGCCGACCGTTGCTCAAGAAGACTACCGGCTAGTGTGTGTCGTGTGTGTCATCTGTATGTCATGGACTTGATCGACTATCATCGTGATGTTTAGGAAACTGTCGCGTTGGACATGTGTGTGTGTGTGGGAGTCGTAAACCTTAAGTTACCGAGGCTCCTTGTGCCTATGTTGGACCTGTTTAATTATGTGTGCTACTATTGTTTTTGATGTATAAATGTCTTTGCTATATTTCGTTATCATGCCGTTCTATTCGTTGCATAACATGAATGCCTACTATGTCTATATTTTTGCCTTGTCCACAGTGATGGCGAAGGAAAACTGCTACGTGGTGTACAGGGGCCGCGTTCCGGGAGTCTACAAGGAGTGGCAGGACTGCCAGCAACAAGTGATCAACTTCAGCGGCAACAGCTACAAGGGGTACAAGACTCGAGAGTTGGCGGTAGCCAAGTGGAGGAGGCACCTATGGAAGAAGAACCGGATGAAGATCATCATGGTCTTCTCCTTGCTCACCGCCGCCGCCGTTGTCCTCTATTCAGTCATAGTCTAGGTCATGATCGACGATGATCAAATATGTATCGAGATGCATGTGTGATTTCGAACTTGTACTCTCCCATGACTTGTGCCTAACACTTGGACTCTCCATATTGATGTATTTTGGCACTTTGTATGAATTTCAGTGAGTTTCTGGGTATTCCTGTGAGTTTTGTGCATTTCTGTGATATATTGCTGTATTCTGGTATATTTCCTGTGTATTTTGTGTATTTCTGCTGTATTCTGCTATTTTTTTTGAAATCCCGAGACAAGTTAGTGGCGCACGCGTTTATCTAGTTAGTGCCGCATGTTATTAGTGGCGCATCGAAATAGGGTGCGCCACGGATGACATTCGTGGCTCACGGTAGGATGGTGCGCCACAGATAACAGGGTAGTTAGTGGCGCACGTCGGGGTGCGCCACAAACCTCTTGTAGTTAGTGGCGTCTTATTTGTGGTGCACGGGAGATGCACCACTAACTCCAAAACGCGTGCGCCACGGATAGGATTTTTCCCACTAGTGTCGGTGTCCATTGCTGAGGACCATTTTTCTGGCACTGATTACTTCCATTGCTGGTCCTGAGTAACTGCAGCAACCTGATTCGAACTGTATCTGTAATCCGGCCTATCATCTCTTTTTCTACTTCGGGATTCATTCTACCAGGATGATCCTACACCATCATGAGCGTAATGGTCATGCTGCTCATGATGTTCTGCCGACATAGCTCAGGTTGAGTTGGATCACCCAGTGCATATGAATCTGCTATTCTAATTGTCTCTGCCAACATAGTTGGCATATCTCTTTGTAGCCTTTGCCACAACACACTTTCATATCTACATCCTTGTGCAAACCAAGCAATTGCTTGTGATTCAATTACTCCTTCGCAAGAGTTTCTGAGGTTGGACCATCGTGTCAGGAATTCTCTATCAGTCTCATTCAGCTTCTTCTTGCACATCGCCCGTTGTTGAGGCCTATTCGGCCTCTTGTAAGTACTGGTGAAGTTACTGACAAACATCTTCTCAAAGTCCAACCAGCAATTGATACTGCCGGCTGGTAAGTTATTCAGCCAGAACCTGGCTGACCCCTCCAACATCTGGGGCACATATCTCACAGCCCATCTCAAATTTCCCCCTGCTATTTTCACTGCAGTGGCATAGTCAATCAACCAATCTTGTGGTTTAGTACTTCCATTATATGTTTTTGTGCCTCTTGCCAACTAGAAGTTTGGGACAGGTGGCTCGCCCATAATCCGGGGTCCAGAACACGCTAGACCAGGAGGGCCTTGTTCTTCCAATAACTCGGACCGATATAGCCTATCAAGTTTTAATCTTACGTCATTCGACGGCAAATTTCTGTACACAGCTCTTTCTTCCACCCCATAGTGGTTTTGCCCAACAAATCTAGCATTTTCCATTTCCGAATAACCATCATTATACCTGTCATGTGCCGGGTTATATGGAACATGTCCTGCATCTCTCCCCTGCCGAGGTTCATGCCTCGGCTGATGATCTTGCGGATGATACCGTCTCCCTTCAGCTGGGTTATTATTCTTGGGGTTCCCCCTTCCGAGATTCCCATGCTCTCTATTGCCGCAGTCGGGATTTCTTTCACTGTTGTTACCTTGGCTTCCATTGCCTTTATTTTCATTAACTTTTCTGGCCATGTCGGGTCATATGGAACAATCTGTTTGTTTATTTTTCCCTAAGTTACTGCTTTATCTTTTTGCATACCATTTCTAGGTGAGGATGCCGCGGCAGCTGATAATGTCGGGCAGCCCCAGCCGAATGAACCATGCGCGAAGCTCCTGGCTTCGCCGGGTTAGCTCTGAGTATCTCCTCATTTTGCTGGTTCACGATGCGTACCAGCTCATTTACTCTTTCTTGTTGCTTTTGCCGGGCTTCCCCGATCAATCCTTCCAACTCTGAGGTTGCCGCATTCGCCGCCTTGAGGTTCTTTGTCGGGGTACTATACCTCGGCAACCCTAGGTCGGCCAAATCACCCTGCTGAGACTCATGCTCCTTATTAATATCACTAAGGAGATTCTTTCCTTTCATTCTCAGGTCATCTATTCGTGTAGGAGCCGTATCTAGCTTGTTCTCCCTAGCATACTCTCGCAACGTTCTATTAAAGGACTTCTGTAGTGCAGATACTTTCCTAGCCTCTTCCAACATTTCCAACCCAGTCTCTTCTAGTTTGGCTTGTGCATTCGCCGGGTTAATTATCAGTGCTACAAGGGTTGTTAGGTTATCTATAGCCACATGCAAGATATTCTCCGGCCTTTCTAGTGGTGGCCACCTTACCCTTGGTGCCTTGGGAGTTACCTCCAGCACCTCAGGTGCTTTTGCTGCTGACGGATCTGCTGCTGCCTGCTTTGCGGCTACCGGCTTAACCGCTGCCTAGTTTTCCATCGCCAGGTTCTTGCTTGGTTTGGATCCTGCTCCTGCTGCTGGTGTCGGTGTCGTCATCATCACCTCAACACTACCTGCGGGGCGAGTGTTATGCTGACCGCTTGCAGCACTGAGGGGACGATCTCCCGCGAGGATGACTCGGCGCGGGTAGACGCAAGATGTGTCGATGCCGGCGTAGATCTTGTGAGTGCCCAAGTTGATGAAGAAGACGTTGCACAGAGGTGGTCTTGCTCTGAAGTTGCTAGCATTGTCGCTGACGTAGTCCCAGATGTCGAATCTCTGGACTAAGCCGGAGACGACGCGCTCGCCAGTGTCGATGAAGTTTCCTGTCCAGATCTTGACTCCAACTAGCACCACTGCTGGCCTCATGGTGGGCGCCAACTGTCGTGGTGGTGGCACGGCAGATGCCATGCGTAGGCTTAAGTTGGGGGCCAATGGATGCTAGTGGGATCCAGGGAGGGAAGATGTAGTGGTTTATACACTCAGAATGCTAGAACTCAATCTTTATTCAACACCAATGGAGATACACTTGCTCCTCGAGCTGTATGGGCGAGAGGAAGAAGAAGCTACAACTAGTGCCTAGTGAGAAAAATGAATCGATTCCCTTCGCCAGACGCCCAGTCCCTCCTTATAAAGGAGTGGCCTGATGCCTTCTAGGGCTGACGTGGACAAGCATATTCGTGGAATATGTCCCAAAGCGGTAACTCGGCGGGCTTCTTTCCGTGTCCCCCTTCTATCGATGGCAAAGACACATAACCCACCACATGTGAGCCTCGGGCCTGAGGACTGTCACCTACGTGACCTTCCTCTGCTGCTCTGCTTCTCGTCTGTAGCACTTGGTACTGTGCAGATTCTAGAGAGAGATACTGGCTAGTGTTGACTTTGGGGTTTGCCTCCTCCTTCTTGGACAAGCTTCCCTTGACCTGGCCTCGCCTCACATAACTCGGCTTGACCTTAACCTTCACTTAAGATGCATGACATTATTACGCAAACATACCTCATATGTTGGTCAAGTCAAGTCTTAACTACTTGACTCGGGCCAAGTCGGACCTCATTCGGCCGACTCCTACATGACTCGGCCGGATCATATCTAGATCCGGCCCTGATCATGAATATTCCTCTCTCTTTTTACTTACCTTGACCCTACATGGGGTAATCCCCCCAACATGCCATCACAACCGAATGAAATAAAATGGCGGGATACACCATGGTCGCCGCCCCGCACGAACGCGACGCCATCTGTCATGTTGAGGAGCGTGCGGGAGCTAGTATAGCGCATGTTGTAGGGGTTCGTAGCATGGAAAATAAAAAAATTCTACCGCATGCACACAAACAAGCCAAGATCTATCTACTAGATTGTAGCAACGAGTCGATATAAGCACTCACCCTCGAAGATTCCAAAGCGGTTAACGAGAGCAGATTCTCGTGGGTGATGTAGTCGTACACTTGCCGATCTCAATATCGCGTAGACGATCCTTCCGGAGCTGCGTTCCGGCAGCGCTTCCGCAGTTGGTCACACGTTCGGTACTCGATGAAGACCTTCCTCTCCCTTGTTCCAGCAGGCAGCGGAGGTTGTAGTTCTCCCTTCGTGATTCCGGCAGCACGACGGCGTGGTGTCGAAAGTAGAGGGAAGATCCCGCAGGGCTTCGCCTAAGCTGGTGCGAGTTATGGTGGATTAGGGTTTCCCGGAGATCTAGGGTTTAGAAGACCGGGACGAGGAGGAGGTGTCGACGGCGGCTAGGGCGGTGACGACGGACCGGCGGCGGCGGCTGGCGGCGGCGGTGGCTCGGGTGGAGAGGGGTAGGGCTTGTATGCTTTGGGGCAGCCCTCCCCCTCTATTTATGAGAGGGGGGCAACCTTGGGAGGGGTGGGTTTGAATCCAAACCCAAACCCAAGTTGGATTGAGAAAAGGACTTGTTCCTTCTTCCACTAGGAAACCATTGTTCCAGTTTGACTTTTCAAACTCCCGTTTGACTTTCAATTTAGAGCTTTAATTCTCTCTTACAAATGCACACACCAAGTGACCTAGGATATGATCCAATCATTCCACTTACCCATGACACATTCATGGACCACTCTCCTTCCGGATCGGTGAACCTTCTAGAACCTGTCCGATGAAAACATCGGAAACTTTCCCGAACTCCGGAATCGGACTTTCCTTATATGAATATTATTCTCCGGACCATTGCGGATATCCTCGTGATATCCCGGATCCCATCCGAGACTCCGAACAACATTCGGTATCTCTATTAACATTCCATATCTACTAAACAACATCGAATCCTTAAGTGTGTCTCCCTACGGTTCATGAATTAGGCGGACATGACCGAGACACTTCTCCGATCAATAACCAATAGAGGAATCTGGAAATTCATATGGCTCCCACATATTTCTACAATTACTTTGCGATCAAATGAACCACTTACATACGATACCAATTTCCCTTTGTCTCACGATAGTTTACTTATCCGAGGTTTTGATCGTCGGTATCTCTACATACCTAGTTCAACCTCGTTACCGATAAGTACTCTTTTCTCGTTCCCGTGATATGTGATCCCTTGTGAGCCAGTCACATGCTTGCAAGCTAATTGGATGACATTCCACCGAGAGAGCCCAGAGTATATCTATCTGTCATATGGATGGACAAATCCCACTCTTGATCCATGTGCCTCAACCCATACGTTCCGAACACTCAATGCCACCTTTATAGCCACCCAGTTACGGTGTGGTGTTTGATGTCATCAAAGCATCCTTCCGGTGATGGTGATTAGCATGATCTCATGGTCGAAGGAATTAGGTTACTATTTATCAGAAATCTTATAGCAAACGAACTATTGAAATGACTTGATCATAATGCTACGCTTATCTATAGGAGTATGTCCATCATACCATTCTCCTAATGATATGATCTTGTTGTTAACAACATCTCAATGCTCATGATCGGGAAACCACGATCATCTATTAACCAACAAGCTAGTATTACAAAGAGGCTTTACTAGGGAGTCTAATTTAGTTTACAAATCACACAAGTATTAATGTTTCCAGTTTAATACTGTTATAGAATGAATGTAAACATTTATCATAAACACAAAGATATAATAATAACTACTTTTATTATTGCCTCTAGGGCATATCTCCAATAGTCTCCCACTTGCACTAGAGTCAACTAATCTAGATTACATGGTAATATACCGAACACCCATGGCGGTTTGGTGCTGGTCATGTTTTGCCCTCGGGAGAGGTTTAGTCAACGGATCTGCCACATTCAGATCTGTGTGTACTTTGCAAATCTTTATGTCACCATATTGGACATGCTCTCGAATAGCGTGAAAATGTAGCTTGATGTGCTTCAGCTTCTTGTGTGACCTTGGTTCTTGCGCATTGGCTATGGCGCCCATGTAATCACAATAGATAGACATTGGGTCCAGCGCACTTTGAACCACATCGAGCTCTGTAATGAACTCCTTCATCCATATCGCCTCTTGTGAAGCCTCTGAAGCAGCTATGTATTCCGATTCAGTTGAAGATATCGCCACATGCTTTGCTTTGCACTCCTCCAGCTAACTGCTGCACCATTCAAAGTAAATACGTATCCAGATTGAGATTTAGAATCATCCGGATCGGTGTTCCAACTAGCATCGGTGTAACCATTAACAACGAGTTGTTCATCACCTCCATAAGAAAGAACCATATCCTTAGTTCTTCTCAAGTACTTAAGGATGTTTTTGACCGCTGTCCAACGATCCACTCCTGGATCACATTGATATCTGCTAGTCAAACTAACAGCATATGCAATGTCGGGTCTAGTACATAGCATGGCATACATAAGAGATCCTATGGCTGAGGCATAGGGGGTCTTACTCATCCTTTCTCTATCTTCTGCCGTTGCAGGACTTTGAGTTTTACTTAAGGTCGTATTGGGCAACATGGGCAAGAACCCTTTCTTGCTATCTTCCATTCCAAACCTCTTTAAAACTTTGTCCAAATATGTACTCTATGACAATGATATTAGGCGTCTCGATCTATCTCTACAAATCTTTATGACTAATATGTAAGATGCTTCGCCAAGATCTTTCATTGAAAAACTATTATTCAAATAATCCTTGACACTATTAAGAAGGTCTACATCATTCCCAATCAACAATATGTCATCTACATATAGTATTAAGAATGCTATAGAGCTCCCACTCACTTTCTTGTAAATACAAGCTTCTCCATAAGTTTGTATAAAACCAAAGCTTTTCATCACCTTATCAAAACGTTGATTCCAACTCCGGGATGCTTGCTTCAATCCATATATGGACCGTTGAAGTTTGCATACCTTGTTAGCATCTTTAGGATCGACAAAACCTTTGGGTTGCATCATATACAACTCTTCATCAATGTCTCCATTGAGGAACGCCATTTTGACATCCATCTTCCATATCTCATAATCATAATATGCAGCGATTGCTAACATAATCCTCACAGACTTTAGCTTCGCTACTTTTGAGAAAGTCTCATCATAGTCAACTCCTTGAATTTATCGAAACCCTTTTGCGACAAGTCGAGCTTTATAGACAGTAACATTACCATCATGCTCAACGCAGGCACCAAATAACAATTATTTAAGTATAAAACTAATCCTGATGGTAGATGAAGAGGTAGCGTGCTGACCGCGATCACATCAACCTTTTATCCATTTCCAACGCGCATCGTCACCTCGTTCTTCGCTAGCTTCCGTTTATTCTGCAGTACCTGTTTCGAGTTACAAATATGAGCAACCGAACCAGTATCAAATACCCAGGCACTACTACGAGTACTAGTGAGATACACATCAATAACATGTATATCGGATATACCTTTCTTCTTGATGTTCCGTTCTTCAAATCCGCCAAGTACTTTGGGCAATTCCGCTTCCAATGACCTTCTCCCTTGCAGTAAAAGCACTCAGTATCAGGCTTAGGCCCAGCCTTGGTCTTCTTCGCTGGCGCGGTAACTTTCTTGCCACCCTTCTTGAAGTTTCCCTTTTTCTTAGACTTGCCTTGCTTCTTGAATTTGGTGGTCTTATTGACCAACAACACTTGGTGCTCTTTCTTGATCTCCACTTCTGCAGACTATAACATGGAGAAGAGTTCTGGCAACGACTTGTCCATGTTTTGCATATTGTAGTTCATCACAAAGTTCTTGTAACTTGGTGGTAGTGATTGGAGGACACGATGAATCCCCAAAGCATTAGGAATCACTATACCCAAGCTTTGGAGTTTACTTGCGTGCCCAGACATCTTAAGCACGTGCTCACTGACGGAGCTGCCCTCTTCCATCTTGCAGTTAAAGAACTTTTCAGAAGCCTCATAACTCTCAACTGTCGCGTGATCCTCAAATATCATGTTGAGTTCACGGACAATATCATGTGGGTCATGGTTCTCAAACCTTTTCTGAAGCTCCGATTCCAAACCATACAAGATAGCACACTGAACTGTGGAGTACTGATTCTTCTGAGCGAGAAAAACATTCTTTACCTCATCGGTAGCATTAGCTGCAGGCGGGTCACCCAACGGTGCATCCAGCACATATATCAAATTACCAGCATTGAGGACAATCCTCAAATTGCGGAACCAATCCGCGAAGTTGCTTCCATTGTTTTTCAACTTTTCTTTCTCTAGGAACGCATTAAAATTGATGGTAGGGGCCACCATTGATCTACAACATATTTGCAATAGTTTAGACTAAGTTTATGAAAAATTGAGTTCTAATTAATAGTTAAATTAATCTAGGTGAACTCCCACTCAAAACAATATCCCTCAAATTGTTTTAGTGATCACACAAACCAAAACCACCACATCAAAACCGATCATCACGAGAGTTGATGTAGCTTCAATGGCGAACAATCAACATGTTCATCATATCTTCTATATAACTCATGCTTTACCTTTCGGTGATCCGTGTTCCGAGACCATGTATGTACATGCTAGGCTCGTCAAGATCAAACCTTAGCTTCCGCATGAGCAAATCTTGCTTGCTCATGTTGTATACACTCGCAGAATCTAACACACCCGATCATCACGTGGTGCTTCGAAACAACGAGCTTTAGCAACGGTGCTTACTAAGGATGAACACATTAAAACTTGAAATTGTGTGCTTGAGGGATCATCTTATAATGCTACCATCGTGAACTAAGCAATACAAGATGCATAAAAGGATTAACATCACATGCAATTCATAATATGTGATATGATATGGCCTTTCTTCTTGTGCTTCCGATCTCCATCTTCAAGAACGAACATGATCTCCATCATCACTGGTATGGCGTCAAGGTCAATGGCACCGTTTCATGGTTGTCTTCCACCATCTTCTACTATTACAACTACTTTGAATAGACACGCAGGTCTTAACGGAATTTAAAGGACAACCATATGGCTCCTGCCGGTTGCCAACTTACAATAAGGAACATTGCATACATCATATATAATCACAATCATGGCCATATCACATCACAGCACACCCCTGCAAAACAAAGTTAGACGCCTCTAATTTTCTTTGCATATTTTACGTGGTTTGGGGCTTTCAATAAGTGTCGTTCTAACTTACGAACAAGAACCACAACGTTGATTCTTGAACTATCAAGTGCCCGTTGTAAATTGAATCTATACTACGATGGGAGAGACAGACACCCGCAAATCCACTTATGCAATACAAGTTGCATGTCGAGTGTAGAGCAAGTCTCATGAACGATGTCATGTAAGGTTAGCCCGGGCCGCTTCATCCCATCATACCGCAAGATGCAAAGTACACAAAAAGAAATTGATAATAAAAGCACCACCGCCCATAATGACCATTGTGTTCTCCTTGTGCAACAGATCTACATATAGACACGGCTCTGATACCACTATAGGGGTTCGTAGCATGGAAAATAAAAAATTTCTACCGCATGCACACAAACAAGCCAATATCTATCTACTAGATTGTAGCAACGAGTCGATAGAAGCACTCACCCTCGAAGATTCTAAAGCGGTTAACGAGAGCAGATTCTCGTGGGTGATGTAGTCTTACACTTGACGATCTCAAGATCGCGTAGACGATCCTTCCGGTGCTGCGTTCCGACAGCGCTTTCGCAGTCGGTCACACGTTCGGTACTCGATGAAGACCTTCCTCTCCCTTGTTCCAGCAGGCAGCGGAGGTTGTAGTTCTCCCTTCGTGATTCCGGCAGCACGATGACGTGGTGTCAGAAGTAGAGGGAAGATCCCGTAGGGCTTCGCCTAAGCCGGTGCGAGTTATGGTGGATTAGGGTTTCCCGGAGATCTAGGGTTTATAAGACCGGGAGGAGGAGGAGGTGTCGGTGGCAGCTAGGACGGCGACGACGGACCGGTGGAGGCGGCGGCGGGTCAGCGGCGGCGGTGGCTCGGGTGGAGAGGGGTAGGGCTTGTATGCTTTGGGGCAGCCCTCCCCCTCTATTTATGAGAGGGGGGCAACCTTGGGAGGGGTGGGTTTGAATCCAAACCCAATTTGGATTGAAAAAAGGACTTGTTCCTTCTTCCACTAGGAAACCATTGTTCCAGTTTGACTTTTCAAACTCCCGTTTGACTTTCAATTTAGAGCTTTAATTCTCTATTACAAATGCACACACCAAGTGACCTAGGATATGATCCAATCATTCCACTTACCCATGACACATTCATGGACCATTCTCCTTCCGGATTGGTGAACCTTCTAGAACCTCTCCGATGAAAACATCGGAAACTTTCCCGAACTCCGGAATTGGACTTTCCTTATATGAATCTTATTCTCCGAACCATTCCGGATCTCCTCGTGATATCCCGGATCCCATCCGAGACTCCGAACAACATTCGGTATACCTATTAACATTCCATATCTACTAAACAACATCGAATCCTTAAGTTTGTCTCCCTACGGTTCGTGAATTATGCGGACATGACTGAGACACTTCTCCGATCAATAACCAATAGAGGAATCTGGAAATTCATATGGCTCCCACATATTTCTACGATTACTTTGCGATCAAATGAACCACTTACATACGATACCAATTTCCCTTTGTCTCATGATAGTTTACTTATCCGAGGTTTTGATTGTCGGTATCTCTGCATACCTAGTTCAACCTCGTTACCAATAAGTACTCTTTTCTCGTTTACGTGATATGTGATCCCTTGTGAGCCAGTCACATGCTTGCAAGCTAATTGGATGACATTCCACCGAGAGGGCCCAGAGTATATCTATCCGTCATATGGATGGACAAATCCCACTCTTGATCCATGTGCCTCAACCCATACTTTCCAAACACTCAATGCCACCTTTATAGCCACCCAGTTACGGTGTGGTGTTTGATGTCATCAAAGTATCCTTCCGGTGATGGTGATTAGCATGATCTCATGGTCGAAGGAATTAGGTTAATATGTATCAGAAAGCTTATAGCAAACAAACTATTAAAATGACTTGATCTTTATGCTACACTTATCTATAGGAGTATGTCCATCATACCATTCTCCTAATGATATGATCTTGTTATTAATAACATCTCAATGTTCATGATCGAGAAACCACGATCATCTATTAATCAACAAGCTAGTATTATAAAGAGGCTTTACCAGGGACTCTAATTTAGTTTACAAATCACACAAGTATTAATGTTTCCGGTTAATACTATTATAACATGAATGTAAAAATTTATCATAAACACAAATATATAATAATAACTGCTTTTATTATTGCCTCTAGGGCATATCTCCAACACATGCTTCTCCGGCGAGAGCAGCAACCATGTTGGCATGGAAGGTGGGGAAGAGCGGCGTGTCGCCCCATGTCGAGAGAGGAAAAATCGGGGAGGAAGGGGAAAATGGTTTTAGGGTTCTAACCGGACGAGAGTTTTGACCCGAAGGAAGTGATCTCTAACCGTTCAAGATTGATGTCACTAAGAGCATCTATAATGGATCCCATAAATAGCCCAAACCCCTAAAACAACTGCTTTTCTGTGGGTTGGGAGGGAGGGGACGCGGCGTAGAATGGAACCCTTAAATCACGCGATCCAAAAAAATTGAGGGCCGACGCGAAAACCCTTCTCCGGCTCTACATTCGAGGGCTCACATCCCGGCTTGTACATGATCCCTCACTTGTAGGAACCCTAGCGCGAGCTGAAGTTTCACCCCCGCCGCACGCGCATCCTCTTCTCCACTCGCGTGCCGTCACCTCCACCCGTCACCGCTACCACTAATTCGCGCACTTCCGCCCACTCCTAGCCACCCCTCCTGCCAGGCACCCCGCCTGACCATGGCCAACATCGATCTGGCCACGGGGATGACCACGACCGAGGAGGGATACCTGTCCGACTGGTCGTCGTTGTTGGACGATTCCGACCTCGATGAGCTGCTGCACGACGACGACAACCAGACTACCATCTTCCTCCTCATAGTCATGGAGCACGAGGACCGCCTGAAGATGCTCAATCGGAGGCGCGACTCGGTGAAGGGATGCACGTTCATCGAGCGGAACCACTTCCTCGGCCACGCAACCCTAATGGTGGACTACTTTTCAGAGGTACCAACATATCCGCCTCATGTCTTCCGTAGGAGGTACCGAATGCGTCCCAGCTTGTTCGTGAAAATTCTTGAAGCTGTCGAGGCCAACTTGACCTATTTCAAGCAACGTAGAAATGCATGCCATCAGCTAGGATTTAGCGTATATAAAAAATATTGGCTACCATGAGAGTGCTTGCGTATGGCGTCCCTGCGGACTACACCGATGAGTATATTCGCATTGGTGAAGATATGACCACCGAGTCCACGCGCAAGTTTTCCAAAATGATTATTAGGTTGTTTGGTCCAACATATCTTCGAGCTCCCAATGACGAAGATACAAAACGATTAATGGAGATAAATGAAAAAAGGGGTTGACCCGGGATGCTTGGGAGTGTGGATTATATGCATTGGACATGGAAATATTTGTCCGAAAGCATGGCATGGAATGTACTGCGGGAAAATTCGTAATGCTATCATTGTGCTTGAGGCAGTTGCTTCGCAATATTTATCATTCTTTTTAATTTGCCAGGAGTACTTAATGACATCAACGTTTTGCAATGATCCTATTTGTTTGCAAAACTTGTAGCCGGGAGGCACCAGCTTGCAATTACAAAGTCCTGGACCATGAGTATACAATGGAATACTATCTTGTCAATGGCATTTATCCCGAATGGACAACCTTCGTGAAGTCCATCAAGGATTCCAGGGATAAAATAGAAGTTGTATTTTTGAAGGCACAAGAGGCAGCCCGCAAGGATATTGAGAGAGCTTTCAGGATTTTGCAAGCACGATTTGCTATTGTTCGAGGCCCAACGAGATTTTGGGACAAGAAAACCATTGTCAACATCATGACATGTTGTGTGATTCTCCACAACATGATTATCGAAGATGATAGAGGGATGAACTTGCCCTGTTTCTACGACAATGTTGGCACCAGAGTGCGACCCGAAAGGAATCCCAATCGCATCGCGGGTTTTCTCAAAGCACATCGGCAGATTGAGAATGCAGCAACTCATAAGCAGTGGCAGTTGTATGGCCGTTGTATGGCCGTATGGCATGATCTTAGACAACACCAGTGGCAGTTGTATGGCCGTATGGCATGATCTTCCTTAGTTTCTCTTCTTGTATGTGTGAGATGAACCATTAGGGAACATTTGTTTAACTTGTCTATTATTTCATTCGAACAATTGTTGTAATTTGTTTGAAACATTTGTTGTAATAATTTGGATGATTATTGTGTGCTCAAAAACAATTATTTGTTGTAATATTTATGCTTGATTTGCTGATTGTGTTTGTTTGTATTTTCATTTTGCATATGAAAAGTAGGAAAAACCCTGTGTTTTACAGGTCAGAAAAGTGCAAGTGCCGACGTGAAACAGAGCCCAAAACGCAGCCTGTAAACAGTCCCGTTCCGCGCCGGCTCTTTTCTAACCCGTAAACACTTTTTCCGCAGCCTGTACTCGCGATTTAAGGATTGGACTGTTGCGGGCTCCATTAGAGATGCTCTAAGGGCCTCCTCGTTCCGTTACCCTGCCTCGTTATGTTTTCTAGACGTCTCCAGCAGCTCCACCGTCGTGAAGGTGATGTCCTCGTACATGTTTCACCAAATGGTTCAATGTATGCTCTTTTTTTCATATTTTTCTATACTACCAAGTCGTTCCCGAGCAGTTCCTCCACATCCTGCCGCTGTCGTCAATGCCATCAAGCATTTAAACATTTGGATGCCGTTGATCTCAATTTTAGATATTATTACACTAGCTCGATTTGCTCACAACAAGGGACCTTTCTCTTTGTTCTTTTAACTTTTTTTCTTAGGGTAAAGCAAAGCTTTATTAATCACCAACAGGGCTAATAAGTCACCCGCTACAAAACCAGCTATTTCTGCTGCACATTCGTTCTCCCAATACATAATATTATTACCACTATTAGACATATTTGTGAACCATCCGTACGTGACAGAGGCTGATCATATGATGTAGTACACCAACGGCTCTGCATCCAATGGTCATGTACGTGATTGAGGCTTTCTTAGTTTATCTAGCCTTTTATTTCTCCCTCTTTATTGTATTTTCTTATGTATGCCACGGTGGAGTTCCACCTTTATTTAACACCCAACCGATTAGGCCAGGAGGCTAACGATCATTTCCACCAGCATGGTATCCGACCAAACTCTTCCCTTGACATATCCCTAGACTCCATCAAAAAAACAAGGGGGGAAGGAACCGTAGCGAGAAGTAGCGATCCCGATCGGATCGCTGCCCTCCCTCCCACCCGAGAACTCCGCCGCCAACAAGCCACAGCGCTCGATCATTGTCCTCCCTCTCCTCATGGCGACTTCCTCCCTCACAACCGCTTTGGCGGCGGCCCTTGGAACAACGCCATCTGACAAGCTCACTAGGGAGAACCATCTCCTGTGGAAGGCGCAAGTTCTTCCTGCCCTGCGAGGAGCGCAGGTCATGGAGCTGCTCCACAGTTCCGACCCGGCGCCCGCAAAAACTTTGGAGGTTGAAGATGATGCCAAGAAAAAAATCATCATCCCCAATCCAGTCTATGGTGTTTGGATTTCGAGGGATCAACAGGTCGTAAGTTGCTTGCTCAAAACTTTGTCCCCTGATATAGTTGCCAATGTTCTTGGTTTAGAGCATGCAACGGAAATTTGGAAGACCATTGGAGACATGTTCTCTGCCCAATCCCAGGCTCATACTGGGATGCTCCATGCCGCCCTCACCAACACCAAGAAATGAGATCTCACCGCAGCCGTGTACATCGCCAAGATGAAGGGATTCTCCTCGGAGCTTGCTGCCGTGGGGAGGCTCATCTCTGATGTTGAGCTCAAGGAATACATTGTCGCTGGACTGGGTGCGTACTACAACGCCATCGTCACCGCCATCAACGCCAACCCCTCCACCACCGCCACTGATGTATGCAATCATCTCATGGCGTACGACTATCACCAAAATATGTTGGCCGATTCCGAGAAACCCTCAGGCGTCTTCACTTCATTGGCACTACAGGAAAGAACTAAGGCGCCGACGGCCGGCTGGCTACGCCGACGGCCATAGGTCGGGGTCGTCGGCGTAGCTGCCTTCTCTGGCCAGCCGACCAGCCCGGCCGTCAGCGTAGATACGGCCGTCGGCGTAGATGACGGTGCCAAGGGTAGCCCTCGGCGTAGTGTGGTCGCCGGCGTAGTAGCGAGGTCTGTGCCGACGGTGACCCTCGGCGTAGATATAGCCCTCGGCGTAGCCCCAGTTCAGACACGATGACGGAAACGGCGTTAGGCAGGCCGTCGGCACAGCTCTTTAAATTTTTTTGTTTGGTCTGTGTCGACGGCCAGGCCGTCGGCATAGGCCTCTAGATTTTTTTTTCATTATTTTTTAAAAAATCATAACTAAATCATTCTAATTTAGAAAAATACAAATAATATATCAAAATTTACAGAAAAAAATTCTATCTATCTACACTCAAATATTACACATTTATAAACAAAAATTTAGTAAAATATAAAACATTATATATAGTTTAAAACGGGCATTATAAATTCAAAAACGATTCAAACAATACGAAACCTTCGCGTGGTGTCATATTATGTGACATAGTTAGAAGGAAAAATATCAAACTTGGTATATTGATTATGTCTCAAAAAAATCATCACAAAATGACCTATCTCGTTCGAGGTTTCTTGACTTTTGGGTCAAATGACCAATGTTATGGCTAGAATGAAGGCATAGTTTATGATAATGTGTCCATATTATGCATAAGTATGCATCATGGGATGGCGCACAATGTTTCAGGGGGAAGTTTTCCTTTTCGTCGCACCAAAAAGCCGTTTTCCATTTTCCGAGTGCAAAAACGGACGGTTTTGTGAAGCAACCACCAAATGGCTAACTCAAAATGCTACCGTCACATTTTTCAAAAATACTAGACTACCTTACATGGATAATTTCATAACAGGGGGATCTCAAATATTTCCGTCTATCCCTGGTGAAAAAGACAAATTCCTGCCGAATCGGTAGGAAGTGGGTCAGATATGAACTACAGGTACATGATCGGATGCTCATGATTTTTTACAAAAATCACTTTTAGGTTCAAAATATGTTGTTTTATCATAGATCCACTTCAAGTTTAACGAGTCTCAGCCCCGAGCTAAGAATCTTCATGTCCGCCCTTCGACAAAGTTTAACGATAGTTTAAAACGGGCATCATAAATTCAAAACAATCCAAACAACGTGAAACCTTCGCGTGGTGTCATATTATGTGACATAGTTAGAAGGAAAAATATCAAACTTGGTATATTGATTATGTCTCAAAAAACCCTTCACAAAATGACCTATCTCGTTCGAGTTTCCCGACTTTCGGGTCAAATGACCAATGTTATGGCTAGAATGAATGCATAGTTTGTGATAATGTGTCCATATTATGCATAAGTATGCATCATGGGATGACAAACAATATTTCAGGAGGAAGTTTTCATTTTCGTCGCACCAAAAAGCCGTTTTCCATTTATCGAGTGCAAAAAACGGACGGTTTTGTGAAACAACCACCAAATGGCTAATTCAAAATGCTACCGTCACATTTTTCAAAAATACTAGACCCTTACATGGATAATTTCATAACAGGGGGATCTCAAACATTTCCGTCTATCCCTGGTGAAAAAGACAAATTCCTACCGAATCGGTAGGAAGTGGGTCAGATATGAACTACAGGTACATGGTCGGATGCTCATGATTTTTTACAAAAATCACTTTTAGGTTCAAAATATGTTGTTTCATCGTAGATCCACTTCAAGTTTAGCGAGTCTCAGCCCCGAGCTAAGAATCTTCATGTCCGCCCTTCGACAAAGTTTATCGATAGTTTAAAACGGGCATCATAAATTCAAAACGATCCAAAAAACGTGAAACCTTCGCTTGGTGTCATATTATGTGACATAGTTAGAAGGAAAAATATCAAACTTGGTATATTGATTATGTCTCAAAAAACCCTTCACAAAATGACCTATCTCGTTCGAGGTTTCCTGACTTTCGGGTCAAATGACCAATGTTATGGCTAGAATGAATGCATAGTTTGTGATAATGTGTCCATATTATGCATAAGTATGCATCATGGGATGACGAACAATGTTTCAGGAGGAAGTTTTCCTTTTCGTCGCACCAAAAAGCCGTTTTCCATTTATCGAGTGCAAAAAACGGACAGTTTTGTGAAGCAACCACCAAATGGCTAATTTAAAATGCTACCGTCACATTTTTCAAAAATACTAGACCACCTTACATGGATAATTTCATAACAGGGGGATCTCAAACATTTCCATCTATCCCTGGTGAAAAAGACAAATTCCTGCCGAATCGGTAGGAAGTGGGTCAGATATGAACTACAGGTACATGATCGGATGCTCATGATTTTTTACAAAAATCACTTTTAGGTTCAAAATATGTTGTTTCATCATAGATCCACTTCATGTTTAGTGAGTCTCAGCCCCGAGTTAAGAATCTTCATGTCCGCCCTTCGACAAAGTTTAACGATAGTTTAAAACGGGCATCATAAATTCAAAACGATCCAAACAACGTGAAACCTTCGCTTGGTGTCATATTATGTGACATAGTTAGATGGAAAAATATGTAACTTGGTATATTGATTATGTCTCAAAAAACCCTTCACAAAATGACCTATCTCGTTCGAGGTTTCCTGACTTTCGGGTCAAATGACCAATGTTATGGCTAGAATGAATGCATAGTTTGTGATAATGTGTACATATTATGCATAAGTATGCATAATGGGATGACGAACAATGTTTCAGGAGGAAGTTTTCCTTTTCGTCGCACCAAAAAGCCGTTTTCCATTTACCGAGTGCAAAAAACGGACGGTTTTGTGAAGCAACCACCAAATGGCTAATTCAAAATGCTACCGTCACATTTTTCAAAAATACTAGACCACCTTACATGGATAATTTCATAACAGGGGGATCTCAAACATTTCCGTCTATCCCTGGTGCAAAAGACAAATTCCTGCCGAATCGGTAGGAAGTGGGTCAGATATGAACTACAAGTACATGATCAGATGCTCATGATTTTTTACAAAAATCACTTTTAGGTTCAAAATATGTTGTTTCATCATAGATCCACTTCAAGTTTAGTTAGTCTCAGCCCCGAGCTAAGAATCTTCATGTCCGCCCTTCGATAAAGTTTAACGATAGTTTAAAACGGACATCATAAATTCCAAACGATCCAAACAACGTGAAACCTTCGCGTGGTGTCATATTATGTGACATAGTTAGAAGGAAAAATATCAAACTTGGTATATTGGTTATGTCTCAAAAAACCCTTCACAAAATGACCTATCTCATTCGAGGTTTCTTGACTTTCGGGTCAAATGACCAATGTTATGGCTAGAATGAATGCATAGTTTGTGATAATGTGTCCATATTATGCATAAATATGCATCATGGGATGACAAACAATGTTTCAGGAGGAAGTTTTCCTTTTCGTCGCACCAAAAAGGCGTTTTCCATTTACTGAGTGCAAAAAACGGACGGTTTTGTGAAGCAACTACCAAATGGCTAATTCAAAATACTACCATCACATTTTTCAAAAATACTAGACCACCTTATATGGATAATTTCATAACACAGAGATCTTAAACATTTCCGTCTATCCCTGGTGAAAAAGACAAATTCCTGCCGAATCGGAAGAAAGTAGGTCAGATATGAACTACAGGTACATGATCAGATGCTCATGATTTTTTACAAAAATAATTTTTAGGTTCAAAATATGTTGTTTCATCGTAGATCCACTTCAAGTTTAGCGAGTCTCGGTCCCGAGCTAAGAATCTTTATGCGTGCCGTTTTCAACAGGCAAATGAAATTATGATAAGAATCACGGCATAGTTTGTGATAAGTTGATATTGATATCATATTTGGATTCCTCTCATTTTTCTAATCAATTTAGACATATTATTTGCCGAATACCGATTTACAGATTTAAAGATATTAATTATTCCATATTAAATAAAAATACAAAAAAAATAAAATCATTATATTTTTATTTGAATTCAATAATATTTTTACTTATTCATTGTTGTTTACTTAAATAATTACTTGTAATTTCAAAAATACAACCATATGACATGATGATATAAGAGTTAATAGGAATGATATCATAGTATTGACAACAATGAGTAAATTGCTTTGCGGGAAGAGATTCTGAAGGAACGAGTAAGTTAAGCGTGCTAGAGCTAGAGCAGTGCTAGGATGGGTGACCGAACGGTAACTTTGACTAAGACTGCAATTTAATCAATTATTAACTGTAAATAGTGTTAAAATGATTAAATCGGGAGATTAAGGAGTCAAATAATTCAAAGATTTAAAAAAATTAAAAAAAAAGTAAAAAAGTATTTTAGGATATGCCGACGGCCTGGCCGTAGGCGTAGCTCCATTCCTGTGCCGACTGCTTGGCCGTCGGCGTAGCTCCAGGCTGAACCGTTAGCCAAGACGGTCGTTGACTGACACACGGGGCTCGCTGGAAGACGCTGTGCCGAGAGGGAGGGGCTGTGCCGACGGCCACGGAGCTGTGCCGACGAGGACGTACGCCGACGGCCATCGTCGGCACAGCCTGTGCCGACGACACTTTTGGCGCTGTGCCGACGACAGCCGGCCGTTGGCGTAGCAATTATTTTCTGTAGTATGGCAAACGCTGCGGCTCGCAGACGTGGTCCGCGCCCTGGGCAAGGAGGTGGCTACCGCCAAAACTCCTATGGTGGTGACCAACACAATTGTGGTGGTGGCCGCAACCATCAGTGTGGGCACCCTCCATTGCGCCAAGACAATGGTGATGGTGGTCGCCGTTTGACGCCCAAAGGGGGTCGTGGTCATCGCACGCTCTCGCCTCATCAAGATATCACGTGCCAAATTTGCAAAAAAAATACGGACACTATGCAAGCGAGTACTAGTGGCGCTATGGTGATGATGACGATGACAACACTCTGCGCACATGGCTTCTTATGGTGTTGACACAAATTGGTACGTGGATTCGGGTGCCACAACTCATCTCACTGGTGAATTGAGAAAACTCTCTACTCATGGGCCATACAAGGGACATGATCAAGTCTACTATGCTAGTGGTCAAGATATGGCAATTAAACATATTGGTCATTCAATTTTGCATATTTCGCATAGTTCCATTCATCTTCGCAATATTTTACATGTGTCTGGTGCCTCCAAAAATTTACTCTCCGCTCACAAAATTTCTCTTGACAATAATTCCTTTGTTAAAATTCATCTGTTCTTCTTTTTGATTAAAGATAAGGCCACGAAGGAAATCATGTTTAAGCTACCATGTCATGATGGCTTATACCCTCTTATTCCCACCTCCACAGCAGCAAGCATTCATCACACTCAAGTCGTCTTTATCTACAAGGCATCATCGTCTAGACCATCCATCCTCATTTGTCGTCCAGCAAAACCTCTGTCGTAATAATCTTCCTCACACGCATGAAATAAATCCATATGTTTGTGATCCATGTCAACAGGCAAAGAGTCACAAATTGCTATATCCTACCTCTACTAGTGCTTCCACCGCTCCTTTCGAAAAAAAATTTCTTCGATGTATGGGGTCCTTCGCCTACCTCTGTTGGCAAACATTCATACTATGTAAGCTTTATTGATGATTTTAGCAAGTTCACATAGTTTTATTTTCTTAAGAAATGTTTTGATATTTATCAAGCGTTTCTCAACTTTCAAAAATTTGTTGAACACAAATTTAATCGCAAAATCATCACTATACAAACTGATTGGGGTGGCGAATAAGAGCAACTCAATTCATTCTTTCAAAAGTTTGGCATTATCCATCATGTGTCATGTCCCCACGAACACCAACAAAATGGTTCCATGGAACGCAAGCATCGTCACATTGTTGAAGTTGGCTTTCCTTACTTGCCAATGCATCCATGTCTCTCAAATTTTGGGATGAAGCATTCCTCACGGCGACATTTCTTATCAACTTACTACCCACCAAAGTCCTCAATTTTTCTACACCCATAGAAAAAATTCTCAACATCACACCAAATTATGCCTCTCTTTGCATTTTCGGTTGTGCTTGCTGGCATAATCTTCGCCCCTATAACAAACGTAAACTTTCTTTTCGATCAAAGCAATGCGTTTTTATCGGCTACAGTCCGCTTCACAAAGGTGTCAAGTTTCTCGACGTTTCCACTAGGCGGGTCTATATTTCTCGAGATATGGTCTTCTACGAAAACAACTTTCCATTTTCTTCACTCAATCCTAATGATGGTACTAGACTTTCTGAAGACATCTTACTTATTCCACACAACAATTCTTCTCCACCATCTCCTAGTGCGGATGTGCCTAATCATGATCATATGTACATTGTGCCATCTACTGACCCTATGCAGGACATACCAAGCAATGGAGTAGATACATCAACAAATTTTCGAGCTATTGTTGAAGAAATCGCTAAAAACGGAGTTACATGGGCCAGATTCAAAAAGTACAACAGAAATAATCTGTGCAGATCCCAGGGCAAATTCTCCTGTGCATGCTTCGACCTCGGATCGAGCAACCTGGGATCTGGCGCCCGAAATTCCTATGCCCAAAATTCTTATGCCATCAATGCCTCGGTCGGACACGTCTTTCCCGCTACCAGTTGGCCTCGCGTGTGACCCACGCCATGCTCCAGCTAGCTCCGCGTCACGCCAAACCGCTCCAGAATCCGCGCCCACCAATTGTGCGCATTCACTCGATGAGGAGGATGTTGTCTCGCCTCGATCCCCGTGCCCAACAGTCACACCGCGTGTGCCCTCTCACACTCCCGACGCTCCAGGATTTCCTGGGTCCATAGGATCCAAGGGATCTTTTGTGACTGGCCCCACGTCCCCAACGGCACACCAGTTAATATGGGATCCTCTATGCCCAATGGGCCCTGCACTCCAGATTCTGCAGGGTCCACACCGTCTCCTGCCACCACGGGATCAACGCCAGCTGGATCTATAGCCTCTGGATCTCCTATGGCGCCTGCTCCTACACCTATTCCTATGGCTGAACCGCGTACACGACTATAGAAAGGTATTTCTAATCGAAAAAATTACAAAAACGGTACTATCAGCTATGGCCTGCTATCTACATGGGAACTAAGAAATACTTCTGAATCTTTGAGTGATCCTAGCTAGTACCAAGCAATGCAAGATAATACACTACTAGAAAAACAGCTATATGTGGCACACTGTTTTGAAATTCTGTGGCGCATATAAGATGTGCCACTGATACCACGCCACTAAATTATACTTATGTGACACATATTGATATGCGCCACAGAATTCTCAAACTTTTGTGGCGCATCTTGTGCCATGCGCCACCGAAATAGATTCAGTGGCGCATTTCTTGATATGCGCCACAGAAAACATATGCGCCACATGAAAGTATTTGCATGCTCCACATATTATTACACAGGTATTCAAAAAAGCAGTACTTGTACAGAATCAGGTATATTACAGGATTTATATAGACAATAGAAACAATACATTTCACATAGTATATGAAAACAAACATAATACAAACACGAAGATAGTATCATCACATTACCTAGAGCTTGATCGAGATACATATATAGTGACAAGTGGCGAATTATTACACAAGTGTTGGTACAAAGTTCATCATCTCACATTATAAATAAAGTGGTGACCGCCTACAACTGTGATGACGTTGAGAAACAGTATGAGCACGAGCAATATCTTCATACCTTTCTCCTTCCACAGGTGGTTCCTCCACTTGTCTATCGCCTCCTCTCTAGTCGTGTATTCTTTATAGATGTTGCCGTTGAACTTGTTCACCTGTTTCTGACAGTCCTCTCACTCATCGTAGACTCTTGGAACCCAACCCTTGTACACCATGTACCACTTCGTCATATCTATAGACAAGGAATATTAGTAAATCATGCAATAGAAAGAACTAAAGGGTTCACATGCATATATGTTCACAAAAATTAAAACAAAAGATTCATAAACATAAAAGATAACATATCGATCACAATCATAGAAGTTCGACGACAACGACCACAATAGTAAAGTTTATGACATATGACCATAGTAGTAAAGTTTATGACACAACACTATACTCATACATATATGCACACACACTCAATAATGCTAGGCGCACACATCGATCGTGAAAAATTGTTCTCTCTTGGCTTTTGGAATGGTAGATAGCCCTCCTTTGTCATCCACGTCCTAATGTCACCCTGCTTATCGAGGCGATCTTCGACATCCCTCTTAGTCAACCCTTTGTTTTTTTAGGACCCCTCCCCTTGTATTGACATCTTCCATCATGATTTCTGACAACTTAAACTTGATGCAGTGGAAGTCTTCTCTAAGATCATCATCGTCAGATTGTACCAACTTTTCGGCCCATCCTCGGAGACTAGATGTCAGCGTTAGGTTTTGGCAATCCTGGACAAACTCTTTAAGGTGATGCATGACGTAGAAGGCCTCCTTGGCGCTGCCATCAGTTTTCTGACGCTTGACGTAGGGGAACTCGAGCACGTGCTTGAACACGTTTTTGCCATCCTTGAAACATCCCCCCTTGTTGGCGAAGGGGCATCCCTTTTTGGCGTAGCCCTCGAGAGCCTCATTCAGAACACCCCTTGTTCTGGTGTAGTCTTTATTCTTCGTCTTACTCGTCGAGACGAAATACGTTGCTAGCAAAAGCTTCGTGGAAATGATGATGAGTGTGCAATATTTGTCTCTACACAACATGATCGAAACGGGATGTTGGAAAAGGGCAAAGGAAGAAATCTATAAGAAATCCTAAGTTACGACAGCGAGCGGGTGTGTACTTACTAGGGAAACAAAGGCAAAAGAAGTGTGTCCATTCTCTTGTTGTCCACCATGAACTTTTGGAGGTACGCCGTCACCATGGTCCATGTCTCCGATCCTTCCGCCAACTGGCTTTCATGCATGTAGTAGGGATCCACTATCGCGATGTACGGGGTTTTCTCTCTCTTGATCTTCATCGCCATATTGAGCGCGAATAGGTGGACCAAGTTATAGTATTGCCGTTTCGAGAGAACGGCTTGAAGACGTCCTCGTACTCTATGAAGAACAGGTCCGCAGGGGCTTCATGGACGAAATCCACGTCTGATGGCACCTTGACCGTGAAAACTAGGTAATTTCGATCTTTGTCTCCTAGGAGGCACCTGAAAAACTGCTCAATCTTCTCCTGACTCAGAGTGAAGCAGGCAACACGAAGCACCACCACCTCATTCTTCTTCACCCTTTTGCGGTGACCTTGAGTTCCTTCCGTATGATCGTCATCATCACTATCATGATACTGAAGATCCTTCTTGATGCCAGTGCCACGTAATTCACATTTCTATGGCGCATATGGCTATATGCGCCACAAAATAGGGGGCTGCTGACGAGGTTTAATCTCGTCAATGCCCATTGTTATGAGCTTGGGTTTTGGAGAAGATGGGGATGCTGGAGATCGCGGAACGGTTAGCAAACAAGCAACACGGGGACACAAGGTTTATCCAGCTTCAAGCCCCCGGAGGGAAAAACCCTACTCCTGCTTGTCTGCTCTTGATTACGGCGAAACCGAAAAGTACAGGGGTGCGCAGATGCAATCTGGCGTGGAGGTGTGTATGCGGTGGTATACGAAGTGCCCTCCTCGTCATGCCCTCCTATCCTTTATATAGAGATAGGTAGGTCCTAGGCACAGATCGAGTCGGTTACAGGTTTTAGGGTTTACCCCTTTGAATATTCTATCTACTTTAGTCTTGTTCTCCAAGGATCCAAAGGCGTCATGGACCCTGGCCACCCGAAAGTCTTAATGGGCCGGCGCATGTTCTCGTGGGCCTTCCTTGGGATGGACTACGTATGCTAAGATCGTGTACCCGTAGGGTATAACCATGTCAGTAGCCCCCGAGTGTTCAGTCAAATCGTAGATTTGGCAGAGGACTCTTCAATCCTTCGGGTGCAGCTATCTCTGTTTGTCTAGAGAATGATTTGAGTGCGTAGGGATTGTTGATGCGTGTGCCTGACTCTCCCGACAGATTAGGGTCAGTTAACTGTCTTAGGACAAAACAACACGATCTTCAGATTCGAGTCCCTCGACTCGAACCCGGAACATATGCTGGCGTAATTCGACTCAGGCCGCGGAGGACTTACAAGAGTGGAATTCCAGTGAATTTTAAATGATGTACCCAAGGCGTCCGTCGGGATTTTTCTTCGCGCCTGCTGGCACGGATTTTCACTCGCAGAGCGCAGTCATGTGCGTTACCAGGCCATCAGATGGTATCTGTAGGCCTTATCTTTGCATCGCAGACGCATCATCCGAATGTTTATCACCGCGGAGGTGTTTCGGGTGGCCAAGGAGGGCGTTGCTCACTTAGCTTTAATTGGGGCAGAGTTGCCGAAAAAGTTTTTGCATACTGATCCGCAGGATCGCAGTCGAAGATTCATAGGGTGCGCGACCAACACTCCCTATGGGAGTAGCCCCCGAGTGTCTGTTCGAGTCACAGACTCGAGCAGAGACTTTAATTCATTCTTTGTTGACTTTTAGGTCCGTAGGACACAAATTTTTCGGATGCTTGAATCCATTCTCCCTATGGGAGTAGCCCTCGAGTCCATAGTGGAGTCGTAGACTCGACGTAGGACTCGAAAAATAGTTCAATGGTGTAGTATGTTGGTCGTTTTTCGGGTGCGCGGCCAGCACTCCTGATAGGAGTAGCCCCCGAGTAGTTAGTCGAATCGTAGATTCGAGTGAGTACTTTTAGCTGTGTAGCCGAAGAATTGTAACTGTTGCTAGTATAGCTTTTGATGACGTCAGTGCTGACGATCGGTGACCGCAAGCGTCTGCGGCGCCAGAGATGACGTGACTGGACGAACATGGGTCCCACCTTCTGACTTTGAGTTGACTGGTCACGTGCGGCGTGGAGATAATTACGGCATCGCCACGATTTACGTGTGTAGTGGACAGCGTGTTAGCGACGGTTCGCTGCTGTGCTGACACATGGACGGTCAGATCTTGATGTTGGCTCTAGGTCTTCCCGATGAACGGTCGTCGTGCATCGTCCTCGTCCTTATAATCATTGGGGAAAAGTTAGTTTGTTTTCACCGTAGCCCTTCCTGTTTCACTGCTTCCATCTTCTTGAGTTTTCCTTGTTGCGCGCTGGAATTTCTTCGAACCTTTCCTTCTTTGTTTCTGCGTGCTCGTCGTCGTCGCCGCCGCACTATGGTGGGGAAGTCCAAGAAGGCCTCCACCACAGTTGGTACTAGTGCTGCTGCCGGCGGCAAGAAGGGTTCCGCCACCACTCGCGTCACCGATGGTGGCTAGCGGCGATCGGAGACGCGTGAGGGTGACCTTCACAAGCTTCGTGAGCAGGGTCTGATCCCGTAGGATAGGGAGGCCGTCAGAGTTCCCGGCGACGAGGTAATTCCCCATCCTCCCGCTGGGTTTTGGGTCATGTTCATCGCTTTTGTCCTTCGGGGCCTTTCTTTCCCGATCCACGATTTCCTCTGTTGGTTGCTTTTCCTTTACGGCATCCAGCTCCATCATCTTTCACCGAACTCTCTTCTTCATATTGCCTGCTTCATCACATTATGCGAGTGTTGGCTCGGCGTCGAGCCACACTTTGGTCTCTTACAGAAGCTCTATTCCGTGAAGAGGCAATCTGGCTCCAAGGGCGTTTACCCCATCGGCGGCGGTATCATTTCCCTTAAATCCAACTGCCTCTTTTTCTCCTTTTCTATGTCTGAATCTGTCCAGTACTGGCGGAGGCGATGGTTTTACATCCGCGACTCCACAGTGGCTGGGCAGGACTTTGGCCTTGCTCCTTTCGACCCCTCCCAGAAAATCCAGCCGAAGAGGTCCTGGAAGAACCACATCTTGGATGGTGAGGTGGCGGAGATAGAGGGAATCTACCGTCGGGTGGAGGATCTTTAGTTGATTCCGGATAAAGATGTGAATAGTGTGGATATCATCTGCACCTTCATCAAATGTCGGGTGCAGTCGCTCCAGGCTAGGGAGCACCCGATGTTCCTTTATTCTGGTCGCCACGATCCGACTAGGGTTTCGGCTGAAGAGTTCTCCAGGGGGGATCTTGATAGGATTCTTCGGCCGCTGCTGAAGTGGCTGGAGAGGATCTCCCGGGGAAGTCGTTGACTCCTCCGTTCGCCGCCTCTCATCCATTTCCACAGGTGTAGATCTGGGGCGTGCGCGTAGCGTTTTTTTCGACTGTGTTTTTCTTGCACTTGCGTGTGTTCTGAAAGTTTGTTTCTTTTGCGCAGGAGTTCAAGGTACCGGGCATGTCGCCTCCACACCCGAACTGTTTCCGGATGCGCCGGACAATGAGGTAGTGGATTCCATGTCTGAGCTTCCCTCGGTGCGATCTCCAGCGGAAGAAACTTTTGAGTCTAGCGAGGAGCAGACTCGAAAGCAGACGCGGAGTTCGAGCGAGGAGTCGGATGCTTCGACTCCGCTGACCCCTAGGAACCCCCGTCATGCCTTGAGCGTCACAATGGGGGTCATGGTGGCTCTTCCTCTCCTATTCCGGCCGTGCACGTGCGGGCTGTGGCGCCGCAGCAGCCAGCGAAGCGGAAGAAGGAAGATAAGAAGGGCAGGAGGACCCCTCCTGTCTTTGATTTGAGCGATCTTGAATTGTAAGTTTATCCAGTTGCATTTTGTTCTCTTTTGAATTTGCTTGCTTGTACTTGTCTGATTTTTTCTTCTATAGCCACTCTCCGATGGCTCCTTCAGCGATGGCGCTCAGGAGATGGTGGGGGAGTCGAAGGTTGCTCCTCCTCTTCCTCAGACGGTGGCCACCTGTAAGGGCGCTGCTCCGAACCCTTCTTCGCAGGAGGCTCGGGTGGTTGTCCCTTAGAAGACTACAGCCGGACCTTTGGAGTCGCTGTCTGACCATGTAAGTGTTTTTGTCCTTGCCACGGGAGGAGCCTGTCACATCCCAAAATTCTCCTAATTTTGGAATGTGAAATAAATAAATAAGTTTGATTGATTGTTTGACTATGTTGAAAATTCTCAAAGAGAAGAAACTTTTTGAATAGAAAATCCTCTCAACCTTGAAATCAAAATCTTATATTCTTTTGTTATGACCTAAGTAGCCATATAGGCAAAAGGGCATGGATTGATTATGGATTGTGGAATTGGTGTGCAAGATTTCAAAATGAAAATCATGAAGCATTCATAAGCATTTAATTACATCCATGCAAAGTTCTGACAAACTGAATCCAAATCCTGGTATCTAAATCCTATAGTTGATTTGCCCAAATGTTCCTAAAGGAAATTAAATTGACTTTATAAAACCCACTGTTGCTAAGGCATAAATTATTGATAATTATAGCCTAAATATATCCAATTAATATTACAAAATTTTAGAAACAAATTGAGCTCATTTGGAGCTATTATGAAAAAGTTATGGAATAAATACAAAAAATAAAGATATAAATAAAATGGAATATACAAGGATTTATAAACCCACTACTTGCAAACTAGTAAAAAGATTACAAATATGATCCTACAATGATCTATTCGATTTTAGAAAAATTTAGAAACAAGAATCGTGTCATTTGGAGTTCGTATGCAAAAGATATGAGGAAAACAAGTAAATAGAAAAAGAAAAAGAAAAAAAAAGAAAAAAAACTAACGGGCCGGTCCACCCAGACCGACCGGACCGAGCCAGCCGGCTGGACGCGCGTACTTTGACTCCCAGGTTCACTTTAAAAAGCGTGCAATCAGTTTTTGTCAAACCTATCTCTATTCAAACTCTCATAACTTTTTATCTACAACTCCGAATCGATTTCCGTTTATTTCTACATGTTCCCTACTCCAAAACCTATCTCCCCACCGTCCTAAATCTCTATATAAACTCGTGGAGCCACAGCTGTACGAGTTACTCGCCTCGAAATCCCGAATCTACACATATCCGAATCTTATTTTGCTTTTTAACCCATCTAGACTTCGTCGTTTGCCTTCGGTCAAAAAACGAAAGTTGTAAAACTCGTCGAAATCTTTCAATCTCGACAAACCTCACCTCTTTTAATCCACCACAGCCGGACAATTTCGCATCACAATATTTCAGATCTGACGGTGTAAATCCAAGATGTACTCGCACTCGTTCCTTCAAATCCAAATTCCTTTGGTGAGAAGGTAGGAATAATGATTCCCCACAACCTTCATGTTCTAAGTTTTTCAATTTGACCTATGGATTTGTCTCTCTAACACAGATCTATTTCTTGTCTATTCTGAGCCAAAATCGGGTCAATCTCTTCTTCTAGCCACCGGATCCTATCCAGACGGTCGAGCTCCAATCAAACCGGTGCGTGCCATGTCGTCATCCCGGTCAGCTTCCTCATCAACGCCACGTCATCGTCAGGTCAGCATCTAGTCCCAGTCAGCATGCAAAGTCAACCTGTTCAGTCAGCGGAATATTCTCTGGAATATTCCGTTCGAATTTAAAATTGCACATTATAGATCTAACTTGTAAAATTCATTAGAAATTCATACCACGTCTAAAAATTGCATATAATATATCAAATTGAAGATAATTTTACGTAGAATCATATTATCAGAATAGATCCAACTTTTACTGTACGTGGTTACTGCAGTAATTTAATTAGTTTTAATGGTCTTTTAGGTTAATAAATTCATAGGAAATTATCTGTAACTCCGAAAAATATGAACAATATATCAAATTGAAGCTACTATAATATAGATTATTAATATCTGGTTGTATCCATATTTTGCGGACTATTTACCCCGTAGCAATTTAATTAGTTTTAATGGCTTTATAAATCATTAAATTCATAGTAAATTAATTGCTTGTCACAAAAATATAAATGATATACCGATGGAAAGCTGGTTCCATGTAGATCATCAAGATGCAAATGGTTCAGGAAAATACAGTAAGGTTTTGCAGTAATCAAAAAAATGGTTTAATGGCTTATTTAGAGTAATAAATTCATAAGAAAATAAATACTATTCATAAAATTACAAATAATATGTCCCTGAAATCACAATTCCATGGAGATTACAGATATAATTTTAGTTTGATTTTTAGACAAAAGAAACTATATGAATCAGTTAAAACCCATTAAACACTATTTAAATCATACAAAAAGATCTATAACTCCGATTAGGGTGAATCCAAATGCTAAGGTTTTGTATTGACAATATCTATACAGAGAAATTGCAGCCAAATTATTTGGTACTGTTAAAATAGAAATTCATACAGAAATATTTAAACCCATTGAAATAGTGTTTTAATCATAAGAAAATATCTATAACTCCTTTTTAGGTGAATCAAATTGCTACTGTCTCTAAATTGCATTACCTATCCAGTAGCATCTAGTTCACAATTTAATACGACATAAACATCTTTAGTTCGATTAAAGTGGTATACACCATATTAAATCGATGCAACTTTAGTAATAAAAGCTTTAGTGCATTAAATGACTTTCCACATGCATCATGTAATCTAATTATGTTCCGAACACTAAATGCAACCATTGTGACTCATTAAATCGTCATGCATGCATCTGTTCATCATTGTTTCTTGTAATGTTGCACTGTTGCATGTTTGCAATGTTTTGAATGTTGTGTTTGTTGTGTTTGCTTCAAACGTTAGATTGCGAGGAGTGCAACTACTGTGATTGCAAGTATTGTGGTTATTGCGAAAGAGGCCATTATAATTGTGAGGATTATATAATTGACTACATCTACAATAAAGGCAAGTGGTGCTATCTTGGTCATAAATGTCCTACTGTTTTCCTATGCATTGTAGATGTTTTTGTAGAATTGCATATGTAGGAATTGATGTGTATATGCTATGCTATGTCCCATATTATTCCCTAGCATTCCTTGTTTATGAGCCACCGTTGGTAGATGTGCTTAGCCATGCTATGATGAACGAGGGCTGGGTTACATCACTGATGTTGATTCTAAATGTGTTGGTTTGCGAAAACTAAAAAAACTTAATCAATGAATCTCCTGGGTGTGATGGGATTGATAATTTTTGGTGGTATCATTGCGGAAAGGCACCCAGGACACTGAGAAAGGATTGGCTTCTTTATTTGGTAGCTTTCATGTGCAACCATGTGCCAATAATGGAATGGGTGGGTGGTTGGACTCAGTAGGTTGTGGTAACTCGAACCCATGTATCCAGAGATGTAGAATAGTGTAGGTTGGACCGGTGCGTGTCGGGTTTGAGGAGCTACTTCCCGAACGGTTCCTTCTTGGACTTCTCCCTATCATCACCCAATATGAGAGTGGTGGTACGAGCTGGGCTGGCCAAGTCACATGGGTAAAGTGTACTAACCCCTGCAGGGTGTATAAACTAATCGATTAGCCGTGTCCCCGGTTATGAACAATTTGAGCGACCTGATACTGATGTTATGATATTTCTCGCTCATCCTTATTTCTTAATTACTTAAAACTTGTTGGGTGAACATAATTGGGTAGGAGCACCTGGGAGTGAACCAGAGTGTCCTATTTATCGTATTGGAAAACTACTTTGTTACAAATGTTAGGATAAAACTATTGCTTTATGCAAATGAGCCTGAACTCCACTTGGCCAAATAAGCATGTAGTTGATAGATATGTTGTTAACCACTTTAGCCTACTTGCCATACATTCAATGTATTGACCATTCGTGGCTGCAACGTTTCATGTTGCAGGTTATATCGTATCTGAGTGATCGTTCATAGGTCGCGAGACTCCACTCAACAATTGTTCGCCTGTGGCACATTTGGAGGATGGAGATCTACCTTGTATTCGTTTTCCGCTGTGTACTTGAATAAATAATGTAAATTCTGGATCATATTTGTTGTATTTATGATGCACATTTATATTTGGTATCATTTTGTACTGTGTGTGCCAGTGAACCTATCCAGGGATTGGCACTATACACATGAACTCAGCCTTATCACGCGAGGGTGTTACAGAGCCCCCGGGCATTTTCGGATGATCTGCTGATCATTTTGATTTTGTGTCTCGGGGGGGAGCCCCTGAGCGTTTTTTCGTATGTGTAATTTGCCTTGCTCGTCCTTTGGGCGTAGCCCCCGAGCCTTTCTTTTGACAAGTTGTGTCTTATTGCAGCCTTTTGTGCAAGGCGCCAACCAGCTGGTGCAGCAGCACCTGGTGTTGGAGGCCAGCTTCAAGCAGCTTCAGGGTACATTCGTGATTTGGTCTTTTTCGTCTTCTACTGCTTCCCTTTCCTTTGATCTGATAAGTGTTCTGTTGTTTGCAGAGGAAAACAATACCACCCTCCGTGAGCTTGATGCTCTCAAAAAGAGCCTTGGGCGAGCGGAGAAGAAAGCCGAGGATGTCGTTGGTGCGAAGGAGCGCCTCGAGCGGGAGCTAGCCGACGCAGCTGCGGCCAAGGAGTGCCTGCAGCATGAGGCTACGGACCGCGAGGAACAACTCGCCACTGCTGCGGTCTCGCACGAGAAGGAGGTAGACGGCAAGTTGATGGCTGCTGCCAACGCTATTTCGGGTGAGTGGTTTCGTCTGTTCCTCTTTGGCTTCCTTGTCTTCCTTGTTTTGCTTGGTTTTCATGTTGCTTCTTTCATTTGTTTAGATGCCGCAGGCATAGAGTTTGACCGCGGTGCCCTAGAGCACGGAAGTGCTCTGGATGATGGTACTGCGGCGGTCGAAGACCGCTGCAGTACCGTGGTCGGCTCACTTGCCAAGGCCAAGGAGGTTCTCGGGCGCTTCTACAAGGAGCTCGTCCCCAAGGGCGTCGCCCTCGAGGATGTCGACTTGTTGGTAGATGCGCTGTCAACCGATGCGCCTGCAGCGTACAAGCGCAAGCACAAAGGCATCGGTGCATCCGTGGGGCTGGCGATGGCCCTGGCGTCTGGAATGGAGCTAGATCTTCATCAGGTCACCTCCCAGATGCCGACAGCTGCTGACGGATCCGAGGTAGCCTTTGCCCTCTACGCTGCCCATTGTAAACGTTATGGGCCGAAGTTGATTGACTTGCTGGCGGAGTACGCAGCAAGACAACAGGGGGAGGCCAAGAGCAGGCAGTCCGGCTCCGAGGCTACTCAGGATGCAGCTTCTTAGCCCTTTTAGTTGTAGAATAGCTTTTGTTTCTTTTGGTCTGATGTATCTATGAACACTCCTTGTGCCACTCAGTGGCCTTTGCTGTATATAATGAATCTCCAAGCTTGTTGCTTATTCGTGCGTTTGTTCATGTCCTTGCCTTCTTTTCCTCTAGGGACCTTCGGGTGATGATCCCGTTGGCACTTCGCCTGCGCCGCAGCTGCGGCCATCCTTGGATGATGCATCGCAACTTGTGTTTCTTCGTGACCGCATCCATAGTCTTGAGAAAGAATTGCTTGGAGTGCGCGGCCACGCTGATGTTTGGAGGTCAAAGGCAGAGCGGGGTGCTGCCAGAGAGGAGTATTTGATGGGGGAGTTGTGTCGTCTGGCTGAACAACTTCAATGTGAGTTTTCGAGTTGCTGCTCAATTTTCGGATGCGCCTGTTGGCTTGTCATCTTACTTTGCAGGTGTTGCAGGTGCTAACCTTGTTCCTAAGGAGGAAAAGGAGCGTGTTGCTGTTCGGATCAACTGCCTGACCCAGCAGGACATGGAGGCCGTCGGTTTTTTCTAGATGGACCGCGATCGTGCCATGGTCCTTGCGACTATGCAGGATCGTGTTCACCAGGTGTCGCGGGTGCTGCGGCAAGCGAAGAATTTGTTGGCGTCAATTTTGCACGTGATGTTTCCCTTGGATGAGGCACCATCGACTTTCTGGGGCCTGCTGGCAAAGTTTCGAGATGTGCACCATGTTAGGGCGCTGGTGCGGCATCAGCTGGTTGCGGGGGTGAAGGCTGCGCTTTCCCTTGTGCGGCTACATCGTCCTGATGTAGATCTTGCTACTATGGCAGCTGGGCCGCCTCTTCGGCCGGATGGTGGTGTGTGGGATATGCGTCCACATTATGCGGCTGTAAGGCAGTATGCCGAACAAATTGTAGATCTCTTTGAGCAGCGTGCGCAGGTGATTCTTCAGAATAGGTAGGACCTGTAAAAAGATAGATGTAAAATTTGTATGTATTCGACTGGGCGTGTTATGCCCTTTGCTGTAAAGGTTGATTATTGATAGCACGTGGTGCTTTGTTTGTATGCGTGCCCTTTTCGTTAGCCTGACGTGGTCAGCTACTCAGGTGTACACGCGTTATCCTCAGTCGACGAAGTCGTGAGGTGAGGGGAGCCCCCGAGTGTGTTGTATCATGAAGAAAATGCGAATAATAGACAAATTTTTGGGGTGAGACACTTAGCTTTATTCATATCATAAGGAGGAGGTACATTTTTCGGCTGAGTAGCCTTGGCTGAATAGCCTTATTGAAAGTAAAAGGAGGGGGGTAGCTAGGGGTAGAAGCGTCGCAGTTGTGTGACGTTCCATGGGTTGGAGTATGCGACTCCAAACTCCACGTGCTTGAGGCGATAGGCGCCACCTGGGATGACTTCAGTGACGATGTAGGGTCCTTCCCAGGGCGACTCGAGCTTCTTCGGTCGCTCTTGCTTGAGTCGCAAGACTAGGTCTCCTTCGACGAAGGACCTTGGGCACAGCCGACGGCTGTGGTAGTTGCAGAGGCCTATTGATAGACCGTTGATAGAGCTGCGGAGATGTCGCATGCCTCGTCGAGTGTGTCGACGAAGTCTTCGAGTGCGGCCGTCGATTCAGCTTCGGTGTAGGCTACAACCCGCAGGGCCTTGTGGCATACCTCTGTAGGCAGCACGGCTTCGGCTCCGTGCACCATGAAGAAGGGTGTGTAGCCAGTTGAGCTGTTTGGCGTTGTGCGCAAACTCCAGAGGACGAAGGGTAGCTCTTGTGTCCAGGCTCCTGCGAGTCACTGGAGTGGGCTCATTAGGCGCTTCTTGATGCCGCCACCGACAAGGCCGTTGGCCTTTTCGACCTGCCCGTTTGTTTGCGGGTGCGCCACGGAGGCGTATGTGATGTTGATTCCGAGGTCTTCGTAGAAGTCCTGGAATTCCTTGGAGATGAAGTTTGACCCATTGTCGGTGATGATGTTGTGCGGCACGCCGAACCTGTAAACAGTGGATTCGAAGAACTTGGTTAGTAACAGGCATGACCTCGATCCACTTGGTGAATTTGTCGAGGACTTAGGCAGTTTGCCGATCATGTCGAGGCCCCATTGGGCGAAGGGCTAGGCTAGGGTTATGGGCCTGAGCTCTGGTCCTGGTGCGTGTGGTTTATCTGCGAACCTATGGCACCCGTTGCACCTTCGGACGATGTCCTTGGCGTCGTTCATTGCCGTTGGCCAGTAGAATCCAGCTCGTAGAGCTTTGGCAACAAGGGCGCGGCTACCCGCGTGATGGCCGCAGATGCCCTCATGGATGTCTTGGAGGATGGCTTTACCATCACCGATGGTGACGCACCTTTGGAGTACACCTGAAATGCTGCGCTTGTACAACTATCCATTGATGATGGTGAAGGCCTTTGACCGGCGAGATATGCGCCGGGCATTTGTCGGGCTGTCAGGCAGCTCCTCGTCTATCAGATATCAGAGGTATGGTTGTGTCCATGTTTCTTCGACTATCATGACCTGCATTAGGTTGACCACTGCGACCTCTGTGTCGAGTTTTTCTAGTCCTCCCTGTCCTTCGGGTAGCGCAGCCCCCGAGTGCTCTGCTTCTTCGGGTGATCCCTTTGAGAATTTCCTTTTGATGGATGGCACACAGATCTGTTTGAGGAACACACCCGGTGGCACCCGCGCGCAGGTGGAGCCAATGTTGGCGAGTCTATCAGCCTCTTCGTTGCTTTCTCTCCCAACGTACCGAAGCTCGCAGCCGTCAAAGTCTCCTTCGAGTGCGTTGTAGAGTGCGCGGTACGCAATCATGTTGGCGGCGTGTGCTTCGCACTCGTTCATCGTCTGCTGGACGACGAGGTTCGAGTCTCCGTAGATGACCAGGCGCGTTGCGCCGTAGATCTTGGCCATCCTCATGCCATGGATGAGGGCCTCATACTCGGCCTCGTTGTTGGAAGCTCGAAATTTCATCCGGAGGACGTACTTCATCTTGTCGCCCTGCGGGGAGGTCAGTATGACCCCGACTCCGTTTCAGGCCTCGCGCTTGGAGCCATAGAAGTGCATCGTCCATGACTGTGTCATGTACGGTGTGTCTGGCAGCTGTAGTTCCATCCAATGGACGAGGAAGTCCGAAAGGACCTGAGACTTGATCGCGTGGCGCTTCTCGTAGATGATGTCTACAGGTGACATCTTGATGCCCCACAGGGCCACACGTCCTGTGGCTTCCGGCTTGTTCAGGATGCTGTTCAGAGGTGCCTCATTGATGACCAGCACCTGGTGCTCCTGGAAGTAGTGGCTCAGCCGACGAGCCGTCATGAACACGCCGTAGGCGAGTTTCTGGTAGCGAGGGTACCTCTGCTTTGTCGGCGTCAATACCTCGCTGAGGTAGTATATCGGGCATTGGACCCCGTGGGTCTTGCCATCTTCAGGTCTTTCGACCACAAGCACGGTGCTTACCACCTGGTGCATAGCTGCTATGTATAGCAGTAGAGGTTCGCGCTCTTTTGGCGTGACCAAGACGGGCGAGGTAGAGAGCAGCCGCTTTAAATCTTTGAATGCGTCGTCCGCTTTGGGCGTCCATTCAAATTTGTCTGCTTTGCATAGCAGCTGGTAGAAAGGCAGGTCTTTTTCGCCCATGCGGCTGATGAACCTGCTCAATGCTGCGATTCGCCTAACAAGCTGCTGGATCCCCTTGAGGTTCTTCGGCTTCTCCATGGCCATTATGGCCTGGATTTTCTTTGGGTTCGCTTCGATTCCTCGCTGGGTGATGAAGTAGCCTAGCAGCTGACCAGATGGGACGCCGAAGGCGCACTTTTCTGGGTTTAGCTTGATCTTGTATCAATCAAGGTTGTCGAACGTATCGCGGAGATCGTAGATGAGTGTCTTGGCCTCCCTTGTTTTGATTACTATGTCGTCAACATAGACTTGGATATTGCGGCCTATCTGGCCCTTCATCCATGCCTGCATGCACCGTTGGTATGTGGCGCCTGCGTTCTTCAGCCTGAAGGGCATTGTGTTGTAGCAGAACACTCCGAACGGCGTGATGAACGCTGTTTTCTCCTGATCTTCGACCTTCAGTCGAATCTGGTTGTAGCCTGAGTAGGCATCGAGGAAGGAGAGCTTCTCGCATCCTACAGTCGAATCGATGATCTGATCGATCCGAGGGAGAGGGAAGTGATCCTTCGGGCAGTGCTTGTTCAGCGATGTGAAGTCCACGCACATCCGCAGGATGTCCGTGTCCTTTTTGGGGACCATCACGGTGTTGGTGAGCCACTCGCTCTCCTTGATTTCCCGGATGAAGTTGGCGTCGAGTAGTCTATTGACTTCGACTCCGATAGCTTCGGCCTGCGGCTCGGACAGTTGTCTGATTGAATGTTTGACGGGCTTGGCGTCTGGAAAGACGTTAAGGGCATCCTCGGTGAATTCCCTGGGAACTCCTGGCATGTCCGCAGGACACCAGGCGAAGATTTCCCAGCGCTCACGGAGGAATTCGACGAGCGCGCTTTCCTATGTGTTGCTAAGGTCGTTGGCAATCAGCGCCATCTCAGAGGCGTCCGTCGGGTGGACCTGCACCTTCTTTGTGTTGACGGTGGAGTCGAAAGACATGTCTGGTGCGTTTTGTCTTGCGACTGGGGGTGCCCCGTTGTCCGTCACCTCTCGGAGCCTTATGAGGTCTTCCTGCATGCCGAATGACTGGGAGATTCTGTTGAAGTCCCTGTCGCAGTGGTCCGATCGGGTGAAGCTCCCGTGGACCGTGATGACGCCCTTTGGTCCTGGCATCTTGAGTAGCAGGTATGCGTAGTGCGGTACTGCCAGGAATCATGCGAATGCCACACACCCGAGGATGGCGTGGTATTGTGATGGCCAGTCCACCACTTCGAACTCGAGTCGCTCGCACCGGAAGTTGTCGGGCTTGCCGAAGATGACGTCGAGCCATATCTTTCCCAGGGGAAAATACCCTTCCCTAGGACGATGTCGTGGAACATTGTATCGGATTGTTCCAGGCTGCACAGCGGGATCTGCATTGCTGCTAAGGTGCTGGCGAACATCAGATTGATGTCGCTCCTGCCGTCCATGAAGACGCGGCTCATATCGAACCCTCCGATCCGCGCCTCGAGCACCAGGGAAGCATGACCTGGGCGAGGGACCTGACAGGGGTGATCCGAACGGCTGAACGTGATGCAGGACTCCGAACAGCTGAGGTACTCAGGGATGGCGGGTGGAGCCGTCACAGCCAGATTGATCTGGAGGGTGATTTTCTTCTGCACCCTGTTTGTTGGGCGCCCTTTTTGGATCACCAGCGATCCTTTTGGCACGGGGTACCCGTGCCCACCGTTATTCTGCGCGGGTGCGATTGGGTGGTTCGAAGGTCCCGCGGGTGGTGGTGGAGGAGCTCCGTGTGCGATCTCACCTGGTGCGGGTGCGTTCCCGTACCCAGGGTTCGGGGCTTGTTGCCTCATCTAAGACATGCTCTTGCTGAGTTTCTGGAAGTCGCGGTAGTCCTTGAGGATGTGGCTTGCCTTCTTTTTACCATCCTCCTTGTCGATGTAGAAGTGGATGGTGCATGGACCCGGCAGTTTGTCGTATGCTGAGGGTCCGTCGTCGCGGCCGCGACGTTGACATGACTGTGTTGGGCGTCCTCCATAACGGAAGTTGCTCCGCGGTATCCGCCGCTGCTGCGGTTGTTGTCGCTTCGGCGGTCGGCGTAGCCAGCCGCGACCATGTCCGGTCCATCGCGATCATCGTAGACGCGCGATCTTCTCTTGCTACGGCGTTCACGTCGCCGGCCGTAGTCATCTTCCTCCTCCGAGTTCGCTCGGTGGATGAAGTCCTCGCCATCTACCCACCTGTTGGCGATGTCCATGAGGTGGTCGAGTGTCTTGGGCTTGACGCGCCCAAGTTCTTCCTTGAAGTCCGAGCGCTTGACGCCATCCTTGAAGGCGTCGATCGCTCTCTCCTCAGAGATGTGCACTGTGGAGTTCTTGGTGTTGGACCAGCGTAATATGTACGAGCGAATGGATTCGCCCATTCGTTGGGTGCAGGCCCGCAGCTCCTCTATCGAGGATGGCCTCTTGCTGGTGCCATTTAAGTTTCGGATGAAACTGTATGTCAGTTCCTCCCAGCTTCGGATGGATCCCGAGGATAGGCTGCTGAGCCAGATCCGGGCTGCACCTGTCAGCTGCAACTGAAGGCATTGCAGGGAGGTGTCCTTGTTTCCGCTGTGTAGCTTGACGGACGATCTGGTCGCTGAGCCATGCCTTGGGGTCCTGTGTGTCGTCGAACTTCGGAGTGTCCGAAGGAAGCTTGAAGTTCTGCGGCATCCGTGTCCGCCGAACGGATCTGCTGAAGCATCGGGCTCCGCAGAGTTCTCCTTTGTCGTCGTCCTCCTCGGATTCGGACGAGCATACGCGCTTGGCACGCGCTTTGTCGATCTTGCGCTGGGTGAGCTCGCTTCGAGCATCATAGTCACGGCTGCGATGGCGCGAGCTCTTGTGCCTTCGAGGTAGGTCGTGCTCTTCATCCTCGGATGAAGGCGTGGGGCTGCGGTTGAACCTGATCGCAGCCTTCTTCTTTGGCTCTGTAGGAGCTTCTCCGTGGAGCGCAGCTCCAATGAGTCTGAGTCCAGTAAGCACGAACTTGTGCATGGCCCTTTTCGGGTCCCCCACCGGAGGTGGATGGGACGCGAGGTATGTGGTGGCTGCCATGATTGCAGCGTGCGGTGTCTTCGGGATGATGTTGCCATCAGCATCCATCTCCATGAAGGACGTGTTGAGGGTCCGAGTCACCTCGCGACGTGCCATGGGATCCATGTTCTCCGTGCGAGAACGGTGCTTGTTGCCATGGTTTCCGTGCGAGCTGGAGCCGCCCATGGCGGAGAGCGCAGCTCGCTGCGCACTGGACTCTGAGGCCGCTTTCTTGCATTTGTCAAGCACCTCTTGCATCTTCACCTGCTTCTTGTGTTCTTTGATTAGGAGCATGTGGTACGCCATTAGTAGGTCCCGTGAGGCACCCACAGGCAGGATCTGGTTGCCTGCAATGGCTTCGCGTGCTTGAGCCCATCCTTTCTCGCTGAGGTGGATGATCCGATTGGGGTTGGTGTCCTCCTTGTTGGGCGGGGGGACTGGTTTCTCCGTTTCTCGTCGTTTCTACCCTGTGGGTTGGGTGGCGGGTTGTGCTCCTGATCCACATCACTCTGGATGACTGCGGTGCACTGGTAGTGCTCGTAGATTGGATTGCTGCTGCCGCAGCTTTCGGATCCGAAACCGTAGGTTCCTTCCTCCGATGGTGGATCGCACAGATCTGAGTTGCAGCTGCTGCTGCTGCTGTCATAGGACTCATCTGTCGATGGCGATGTGCGTAGCATGGGGCGTGGAGCCCACAAAGCGGGCCTGATCGATGGCAGGGGCACCCGCTCTGGGAGACGGAGAGTGCCGGTTTGTCCCACCTGGAAGTAGAAGCTCTCGAATAGGATCTCGAGTCTGTCGCCAACGGGCTCGAAATCCTTCAGGGTAGCTGGCGAGTGGGCGGTGAAGTCGAAAGCGCCGAAGAGGAGATGACTCTCCGTCGCCGCGGAGTTGTAGATCGCTTTGGTTGGGACCATCACGATCGCACAATCAGCGTCCCCAGTTCCCACGGACGGCGCCAATTGACGAGGTTTAATCTCGTCAATGCCCATTGTTATGAGCTTGGGTTTTGGAGAAGATGGGGATGCTGGAGATCGCAGAACGGTTATCAAACAAGCAACACGGGGACACGAGGTTTACCCAGGTTCAGGCCCCCGGAGGGAAAACCCTACTCCTGCTTGTCTGCTCTTGATTACGGCGGAACCGAAAAGTACAGGGGTGCACAGATGCAATCTGGCGTGGAGGTGTGTATGCGGTGGTATGCGAAGTTCCCTCCTCGTCATGCCCTCCTATCCTTTATATAGAGATAGGTAGGTCCTAGGCACAGATCGAGTCGGTTACAGGTTTTAGGGTTTACCCCTTTGAATATTCTATCTACTCTAGTCTTGTTCTCCAAGGATCCAAAGGCGTCATGAGCCCTGGCCACCCGAAAGTCTTCATGGGCCGGCGCATGTTCTCGTGGGCCTTCCTTGGGCTGGACTAGGTATTCTAAGATCGTTGAAAGGACACGGATGTCACCTAGAGGGGGGTGAATAGGCGATTAAAACTTTTCCTAGAGTGGCTCGACAAAGGCGGAATAAAACTAGTGTTTACTTTGTTAAGCACAACCTAGAACAACTAAGGTTCACCTATGTGCACCAACAACTTATGCTAAGAAATACAAGCACCAAAGTGATAACAAGATATATATTACTTCAAGCACGAAGGCTATCACAATGTAAAGTGCATAAGTAAAGAGCTCGGATATAGAGATAACCGAGGCACGCGGGGACACCGATATTTTACCGAGTTCCTCCCAACATGGAGTACGTCTCGTTTGGAGAGGGGGTGGTATCAAACCACCAACGCCACAAAAGGCCTCCCTTATTCTCCGGTGAATCTCGCCCCAACGGGATCGATCCACGCTTCCACTATCGGTGCACTTGTCGGTGGCAATAGGAACCTCTCACAAGGTTGGGGCACTTCTCCATAACTTAATTGGAGGCTCCCAACAAACGCCACAAAAGGCCTCAACAAATGCCACCAAGGCCACAAAACCGTCTAGGGTTCCAAGAACCCAAGAGGGACAAGCTCCAATGAGTAACTCAAACCAAATCCTCCGAGGAGAACTCAAACCGATGCACCAAATGCAAATGGCAAGAACACCACAAAGGTGCTCAAATCCCTCTCTCCCAAATTCCACCAAAGCTACAAAAGCTTATGGGGGAATAAGAGAGGAAGAACAATGGAGGAAATCCACAAAAGACTCCAAGATTTAGATCCCAATATGTTCCCCTCACTAAGAGGAGAGATTGGTTGGTGGGATTGTAGATCTAGATCTCCTTTTTCAAATCCCTCAAGAATATGCAAGAATCATCGGAGGGATTGAGAGAAAGAAAGCTCAAGAAGGTCAACAATGGCGGGGAAAACTTGCAAAAATGGTTGAGGAACCATTGGGGAAGAAGGCCCCTTATATAGGTCCCTCCAAAATCCAACCGTTGCAGCCCAAAAACGCGATTCCCGGTACTACTGGACTTTCCCGGCACTAACGGACATTTCCTGGGGTTCTAGGGGCTCCAAACGCATTTTTCTCTGCGCTCCCCGGTACCAAAATGCGGTACTACCGGACCCCGGTACTACCGGATCCTGGTCCGGTACTACCGGTCATCACAGAACGAAAACAGCCATAACTTTTGCATCCGGACTCCGATTTCGATGATCTTGGGCTCGTTTCGAAGAGGACAACAACCTCTAAAAGATCATGCAAAGAAACATCATAGTAAATCAAGGGAGTATAGATCCAAATGACGAAGTAAAAAACCTTCTGCCGCGCTAGGTACTAAAATGCGGTACTACCGCTTTTTGGTACCTAGCCCGGCAGTGGCTTTTGGAAACTTGTCAAAAACCTTCTGCCGTGCTAGGTACTAAAATGTGGTACTACCGCATTTTGTTACCTAGGAGGGCAGTGGCATTTGGCAACTTGCCAAAACCTACTGTCGTGATAGGTACTAAAATGCAGTACTACCGCATTTTGGTACCTAGGAAAATTCGAACCTCTATAACTTTTGATTGGTAACTCCGATCGACCCGATTCCAATTGCGTTGGAAAAAGGACGACATGAGCTACCCTATGAAAGGTGAAAATATTGGTTATCAACAAGTGAGAATGTATCATGTATAATAATGTGAGATACCTCACTTGGTGAGAAACTGAAAAGCCACCAAGATCAAAATCGCAACAAGATACAAACGAAAGATCCGATTTTGATGAACAAGAGCTTGTTATGGAGATTAACACAAGCTCTATATCCTCACATGGATAAGACCAAATAACAACCAAATATGATGATGCAAATATGCAAAGGTTTGAGCTCTCTCCGAACGATGTGACCGAGTTACTCATTCGAGAGCCCCTCTTGATAGTACGGTTATCTATCCTAAACCCGGTCTCCTACTAACAATATGAGACCGACAAAAGGGAAAACCTATCAAGATTATACCTTTGCCTTGATCATTCCACTTGAGCTCGATGTAGACGATCTTGCCCTTCTCAAGATGGAACGCCTTTCTTAATTCCTCATCATCGATCCATGATCACCGAGAATGGCAAGCATCAAACATGAGATCTTCTATAGAAGGTGCATTTTGAGCTTGCACAATGCATCTTCTTATAATTTCATTGACATTGAAGCCACCACATGCTCCAAGTGATGATAATGGACAAATCCTACAAGTATAAATTAATACACACATTAGTCCATAAAGATTGTCATTAATTACCAAAACCACACATGGTGGCCCACATGTTCTTTCAATCTCCCCCATTTTGGTAATTGATGACAATCCCTTTAAGAGGGTTTATATAAGGAATATTAATGAGTAAAATGGTAACACCAATATCAAGTACTACATAAGTATGTGATATTGGTACCACCACCATATATATAGCAAACTCCCCCACAATACTATGCATGTGTGATGAACTTGAATTTCATTGCATATATTGCCAATCATTATCATTGGTGGAGTTTCCTCTATATATACCACATGCTAAGCAACAACAAAGATGCAAGAGCATGAAAGGAAAATGCTTAAGAACAAACTCAAAGCATAAACCATTTCCCTTAAACCCTCTAAAACTTCTCCCCCATTAGCATCGATTGCCGAAATGGGTGACAAGTTCTAGAAGGCAAATATAGTCATAATCCCTCCAAAGGTGTGCCTTCGCACATATTCAGTGATGAATACTTGGGAGGGAGTAGGACTATATCGAGGACCCGAAGATTGCCAAAATAAAGCCAAATGATGCAAGCAATTACAAGGTCCGACAACCCAATTTGAAAACAATAAATGAGTCCAAATGGAAACTACAAGATATTATGATATGAGCAAAAGAGTGTTTTAAATAACAAATAGAGAAGCTCCCCAAGATTTGTGCACAATTTTAAAATAAATGCATTGGTATACATAATGCGCAAATATGGATCCTCACTCCCCATAAGCATTTAAAACACAACACATGTGAAATAATACAAATTGGCATTATTAAATGAATTGGATGAGCTCCCCAAAGATAATGCACCAATTATGATAATTGCATTTGGGAACAAGGTGCATAATCATGGAATCCTCATTCATCCAACTTCATTTCACAATACAATGCATGAGAGAACAAATATGAGTGCCCAAAGATTCAAATAGGAGGAACAAGCACTCATAGACAAATAAATTTGGAATCCACCGAAGTATCAAAAGGAGTAAAAGGTGGTGTCCAAAGAATAAAATCTCAACTAAAATTATCTTCACATATGTGTGTATGTTTCTATGGATAGCATCAAAGATACAAGCCCATAACAAAACAAGCACACACAAGGAAGATATACAATAAATCACATGAAAGCAAAAATGAAGTCATAACATATACCAATAAGTTTTTTTTTGCTTCAAAGAATGGCCAAAGGCTCAAATATATCCTATTGTACATTAATGAAATTCAAACACCAACACACTACATATATTACAACTATCACCAAGGAAAAAGGAGAAATTTGGGATATATGGAGAAAGGCAACAAGTATCACTCTAATAAGGAAAAATCAACTAGCATAGTCTCACTATTGAGAGAAGTTGAGAAAAAATATGCATGAGCAAGAGATACTTGTTACAGAGATATAATTGCTAGGATGTAGAGGATATGAGTTCATTTATCATCCTATAGCTTGCCTCCAATTTTCATTAACGCGCCACTTTTAAAGATTTGAGAGCCAAGCATCCAATATATCTCCAATGTACCTAAAACACATTTAAGTACAAAATGTTCCCCAAACTTATTGGGTCCAATGTAGTTAGTGCAACTACAATACATAGGAGAGACTCCACATAAATATGTGCATATTGATATGAAATTGAATTTCATGCACAACTTAGCCGATGGGATTTGGTGGAGTTTCCCCTATATATTGGATCAAAGAAAGCAAGCATGTCATAATATAAACATATAGTAAATATGCATGCATAAAGCTTTCAATAACCAAAAAGGAGATACAATTTGAACAAAAACACCAAGTAAATCGAGATTGCACACACAAGAGTGTGACATGACAAACGATGTCCAAATTGTATCAAAGAACCAATTCAACACATGAAAGATCACAAGTTGAACAAATGAACAAGTCTAAAGCCAAAGAGAAAAAGATAGATAGAAAATAAAAATGCTCAAGGATTTATCTCATTCTAAAATGGTCGAATCATGAAATAAGGAATGAGACAAAACTAACTCCCAAAAAGAGCAAGGTTCCAACAAGAAACCAAACTCCCCAAACTTCTCATGATGGCACAAAATACCAAAATGAAAAGATTGAGGTTCCAAGTACATACAACCTGATATGGATCAACCAAAGAAGCATAAATATGAGTGTTCTACATAATATATAGGAGAGCTCACTCATGAGTAGTACATTATATAAAATTTTGCTTTTGAATGCAAAATGCACATAAATGAGATCATCACTAATACCTACATCAAATAAAATACAAGATGATACCAATAAAATAAGAAGATCCAAAAGTATCAAGGAATACATGAGAGCACACAAAACATTTACTTAGCCAAAGATAGGACAATATTAAGCAAGGGCCAAAATGAATATGATCAATAAATTCTACCATAAGTTGGGTACTCATTGTCCAAGGACAAGAAACATTGGGAATAATTTTCCCAAGGTAGCTTGAATGGATATCCAAGATCATAGCCACAACAAGAAACATATAACTAAATATAAGAATTAAGCATGATACTTCGAACAAGATTCTTGGTAGCTTCCAATAGTCACACAATCACTAGTGATTAGAGTAACTTGAAGCAAATGGTTTCCATGAGGATATATATCTAAATATGAGGAAACACATACCAAGAAACACTCTCATATACAAGATCAAAAAAAGATCAATAAAGGCATTCAAGCAAATTGGAACTTGTATGAGCAAATGTGTCACATAGGCGCTAGATAATTATCAATATCAATTCTAAGTGACACAACCTCAAATATTCACATTTTCTAGGATTGTAATATGCACTAAGCATATGAATCCCCCATAATGTGATACTACCATAAAACCAACACGAGGCAAAAGGATACAAATAGAGATAATTAATGAACATTATAAAACTTAAATTTCTCATGATAATTATACCACATAGAGACTAGACAATAATCCAATATAAATACTAGGTGGTATTCCTCATGTACACACATTTTAGGATTGTGGAATGCCCAAGCATAACACTCCCCCAAAATGGGATAATCCATTAATCTCTCACAAGATCCAAACAAGATACCAAATATAACCAAGTAAGGCTCCAATACAAGAAACACACATACATGGTGTGCCACCTAATCATATACAAATATACTTGATACCTCAAGATAATTAAGTGGAAAGCACAACATGTACAAAAGCATGGAAGATACAAAACCAACACATGCACAAGGGGCGAGTAACTTTCAATGTAATGAGTTAAGCATATATTACCGCAGGGAGGAACATTGGATATATAATAGAGGCAATATAATCCACATGACTTGACTTTACAATTATACTAGATGAAGATCCCTCAATTCTTCATAATGTAACCAAGTCTCCAATGCCCTCCAACAAACACACCTATTGATCATGTTTTGGCTTGTTGGTCCCCAACCAAGTTGGGTCCTAAGAGGTTAGTCACAATAGGCTTGGCAACCCAAATGGTTCTTTTCTTCACACCACATTGAGCACCAACAAATTTGGCAAACACATTGCCAACCTCATCCTTACAAAGAGAATAAGAATCATCAATCAAGATAGGATGGGATGAGGAGTTACCAATAGTGCATGCGGAAGAAATGTGCCCCTTCTCACGGCATATGTAGCAAGTTCTACTCTTGCCATCTTTCTTCTTAGGTGAAGCCACAACTCGAGGAAGATCTCGAGTAGTCCTCTTAGGAAGAGACCCATTAATGACTTGAGGTGGAGCTTGAGGCCGCTTCCCTTGTTGCTTCACACTAAGAGTCTTTTTCTTCAATGGGCAAGATATAACATGGTTCCCTTCTTCCTTGCACTTGAAGCAAACAATGTTGGCCGGATTCTTGACTTGATCTTGGCCATTCTTCTTGTTGTCCTTGTGCTTCAACTTTATAGTGGACTTGTTCTTGACATTGGAGTTGAATCCAAGCCCACTCTTGCCATTGGGGGATTTTTGCACACTCAAGATTTTGTTGAGTGTGACCTTCCCTTGATGACCCTTTTTCAAGTCATTCTTCAAAGAAGTGACTTGAGACTTGAGCCTTTCGATTTCCTCTACATGGTTAGTTTCAACAAAAACACTAGAGGAAGTAGATGCTACATTGTTAGAGCAATAAGGCACGGAATGTAATTCATCACGAGATATATCATGGTTGTGAGAGGATGAATTACAAGGACTAGCACATGTCAATTTAACATTTGGAGTAGATATAGTGCTAATGTCCACATGAGGCCCACTAGATGTTACCTTTGACACGATGGCCTCATGAGCTAACTTTAGCCTACCATGGGAGACTAGAAGATCCTCATGCGAGCTTGAGAGTTTAACATGACTTTCTTCTAATTTCCCATAGTTGCTAGTTAGCAACGCAAGTTGAGCCTTTAGCTCAACATTCTCCTCCAAAATAGATGCTTCACAAGAAATAGAGTTAGTAGCACAACCATCATCATTATTAGCGAGAGGTGAGGGCAACTTGGCAAGCTCTTTTGAATATGAAGCTTTATGTAAGATCCTTCCTTTGTAAAGGAAAGTATCCCTGTGATTGCAATGCTAGTCCCTGGATCAATGCTAGCATCCACAGTTTAAGATGAAGTACACAAAAACAAAGGTCATTATTACAAGTCATTCCAGAGACAAACATAGTCTTTTACAACTCCATGGCCACAGGCCTAGTACAAGAGTTTAAATATGTAATAAGATAAATAAGTTTTCATCTTCATGTGCCATAGGCAAGCATGTTGAGTGTAGACTCATGACTCCTAATCATCATCAGAATAACCTGCAACATCACAAGTTATAGCCACAGTGGGTCAATACATTGGAATAGTATTGGCAAGTGATACCTTAGTAGAATATTGGTGGACTAAATACTATATGCATTTTGGTTAAGTGTAGCTTAGGCTTGCTTTGCTCAAAATAGGTTTTACCTATTAGTTGAAAACACTAAGTTTTTTTGTCAAAATCTTTCCCAAGGAACCACCAATAGACATTGGGGTCCTTCACCCTTGTTCAACCACAATTTTTTACTTAGAAATTGGGATGAGGAGATTCTTGATAGCTTCCATGTCTTGATGCTCAAGTTGTCCAATACCAGGGACATGGCTAAGTACTTAGATTCTTCCATCTGCAGAGGTTGTGCACTTTCCCCACAAGAATTGATTTTCACCAAGACAGGACCTTTCAGAAGCCTTCCCTTAGACCAAATGGATGTGTTCCAACCTATCATCCCACTACCACCAACTGTCCAAATGGCTAAGTTATTGCAACCTATGTGATCCAGGCAGAGCCCATATTGCCAAGTGGCTGCACTAGAAGCTTCTTAACATTTGGCCTCTCAAATCCATTTGTTCCTGGGTGGCTTTCCACAAGTGAGATACACAAGGTAGACCATAGAAATGGGCCTTGTGTAACCACTCAACATAACCCATTCTTTCCATTCCACCCAGGTGTTTCATTCACTTAGTTGTTTTATTAAGCCAAAACATAGTCCAAAGACTTAGAAATATTTATTCATAGAATAAATATAACCACCCTTGGTTGCTACTAGCTAGGCTAATCATGGCATTGTTAAGACTTAGAAATATTTCTAGCAATTCTACAACTATTAGGATTTCCCAAGCATAGCATATAGATCAAAAATAACCATGCAAGACTAGCAAAATATTTCTAATGCAAAGTTGAAAAACTTAGGAATAAAATCATGAAGCACCACTTGCCTTGGTAGTTTGGAGAGTAGCTACAATCCTCACAATCACAATCACTATTTGCACCAAAATCTACACATAAAATAATAGCACCAAAATCACATACAAAATAAATACAAGCAAAAATATATGGATGCATGCATAATGCCATGTGATGATTTCCTACACCAAACAAGACAAGTGCACAGTACTGAATCATAAACAAGTTCAAAACTTGCCAAACAAACTTTATTTAAACATTAAAACATTTCCCAAATAATTATTATACACAAAATAGGCCTACACATGTTTCTGTAAAAACAACCATTTTAACAAAGGCAAAACATTAAACACATTGCATAGATGGAAAGTATTTTCTCTCCTGATTCCATTGATATAAAATTTGTCAAATTTGGACGTGGCATTCAAAAGTTATGAATTAAACAAGTTTAAACATCTAATAGATCTAATTCAAACTTTTAAAACAAAACTCGTGCCACGCGGCGCTTTCTAATTGGCTGGTACCGCTTCGCGCTGGATCGCATTCGCGCACCATCAGATCAACTTAAAATCTAACGGCGCAGTTCTAACCATACCCCTTCGCCTATCTTCTAATCTCGACCACTGGATCTAGATCCAGTGGATCTAAACGCTTTGACCAAAACCCGGCAGCGCAAATGGCCAGAACAGCGGCGACGGCTCTGCCGACGATGGATCGGCGAATCTAGCGAGGGCTAAGGGCAGTGGTGATGCTTACCAGACTCACACGTGCACGAGGAAGCTCAACGTGGTCGTTGTGGAAACAGGGGCATGCTGCTGTGGCCGTGGGAGCTCGTCGGAGTCGGGGCGGCGTCGGGCTTAGGTGGACGGCGACGTTGGCGACGTTCTGATCCGCCCTAACACAAACGAAAGGTATCAGCACGTGCGCATCGTTCAGGCGAACAAGATGGGGTCAAGGAAAAAAGCACGGGGCGGTCGAACCTCACCGGAATTCCTTGCTGAAGTTGGAGACGGCGTCGGGAAGTTGCGGTGCTTGACGGAGTCGATGCTCTGGTGCGAAATAAGGCAAACAGCGAACGTCAGGAGATGCGCAAAGTGATAGCGGACAAGCTTGCATGAACCAGAGAGCGAGGCGCGCATGAGGCTTACCACAATCGGTCGCTGGAGTCTGACGGTACCGCGGCGGTGTGAGGGCAAATTCTAGCAGCCTGGTGGCGCTTCTGGCTAGCTTTGTTGGGGGAAATGGCCGCGAGGGGGAGGGGTTTAAGTAGCCGGAGCTGGGGCAGAGATCACGCACGCATTCATCGCCAATTAAGAGGTTTAAAATCACGGCAGAGGCGGGGGAAGAAACGGGCGGCGACGTGTTCATCGCTGTTTCTGGGAGGACGATGACGACGTGGCGATGGGGTTACTGGTCAGTGAGCGCGGGGTCGAGTGGGTGCGCGTGAGAGAGCGAGGGGAAAACCCCGGGTGGGCTTAGTGGGCTGGTTTCGCTGATGGGCTAAATGTCTGGCGCCGGCCTTTTCTTATTTCTTTATTCATTTTATTTTTCTGTTTGAATTTCCAGGAAACATTTTCAAATGATTTTAAAAGCCATTTGAATTCAAATCTCTTCTAGGTTTTTGTAGAGCGCAACACTCTTATTTTTGGACATAAAAACATGTGGTCTCTCTGTACTAGCTTGGTCCTTTTGATTAAACAAAATAAATAGTGACAAAGCACTTGATTTGAATAAGTTTTAAAAATGGTTTTAAAACTATATTTGTTTTGTAAATTTTTGTTTAAGCACTAGCATTCAAGCAAATCAATCTGAGAGCAACAAGGCTTGGTTTTTAAACAATTATATTCTCATATAAGAGTGGCATTTGATTAGTGTTTGATCACATAAAATCATAGGTCTCAAGTTTCTGTTTCTATCAAATGAGTAGAATTTGATCCCTAAATGATATGCATGCATGCATGATATGAAATCTTTGAAAACATGATTTTAGGGATGTTACAAATCTAACCCCCTTAAGGTGAATCTCGCCCTCGAGATTCGGGTTGGCTAGAAAATAGGTGAGGGTGGTCTTTTCGAAGTTCATCTTCTCTTTCCCATGTTGCTTCTTCTTCAAAATGATGATTCCATTGAACTTTGCAGAATTTGATAGTTTTAGTACGAGTAACTCTTACTGCAGTCTCAATATTCTTCATAGGCTTCTCCTCATAAGTGAGATCACTTTCCAATTGGACCTCTTCCAAAGGTATAGTATCCTTCAAAGAAGTCTCTTCCATTTCTGGATGGCGTTTCTTAAGCTGACTCACATGAAACATATTATGAACAGCTGGCAAAGACTTTGGCAATTCAATCTCATAAGCTACTTCTCCTTTACGACTTAGAATCTTGAATGGTCCAACATATCGTGGGGCTAATTTACCTTTGACACCAAATCTCTTTACTCCACGAAGTGGTGACACTATAAGATAAGCTCTATCACCCACTTCATAGGTGACTTCTCTACGCTTAGGATCTGCGTAGCTCTTTTGTCGGGACTGTGCAATCTTCAACCTGTCCTTAACCAGCTTGACTTTCTCTTCAGCCTCTTTGATTAGTTCTGGTCCAAATAGACTTCTTTCCCCCACACCATTCCATAGTATTGGGGTGGTACACTTTCTCCCATAGAGAAACTCAAATGGTGCCATCTCAATACTGGCTTGATAGCTGTTATTGTAAGAGAATTCTGCGTACGGCAGACTTTCATCCCAACTGGCTCCATAGTCTAGAGCACATGCTCTCAACATATCTTCAAGAATCTGATTGGTCCTTTCTGTTTGTCCATCAGTTTGAGGATGAAAAGCAGTGCTAAATTCCAACCTCGTTCCCAATGACTCATGTAGCTGCCTCCAAAAATGAGAAGTGAATTGAGTTCCCCTATCAGACACAATACTCTTGGGTACTCCATGTAGACATACAATTCTGCTCATATAGATCTTGGCTAACTTAGCACTGGTATAGGTTGTCTTCACGGGTATGAAATGAGCCACTTTAGTTCGGCGATCCACTACTACCCAAATAGAATCATATCCTGACCTGGTCCTTGGCAATCCGGTGATGAAATCCATACCAATCTTGTCCCACTTCCAATCGGGAATAGGTAGTGGTTGTAACAATCCTGCTGGTTTCTGATGTTACGCTTTCACTCTACTACATACATCACACAACGCAATATGTTCGGCGATGTCCTTCTTGAGATTATTCCACCAAAATCTTTCCTTCATATCCATGTACATTTTGGTATTACCCGGATGAATGGAATATGGTGAGTTATGTGCTTCTTGTAATATCAGTTTCCGAACCTCCGGATCTTGTGGAACACAAATACGTTTTCCATGCCATAAAGTACCCTGTTCGTCTTCATGGAATCCTTTGGCTTTCCCTTTGCCAATCTTTTCATTAATCTCATCAATTTCCTTGTCTGTCTTCTGGGCTTCTTTGATCTTGTCCAACAAAGTGGGTTGAACATCCAAAGACATGAGATGTCCCTTAGGCACAATCTCCAATTTGAGATCCCGGAATTGGGCACACAGATCATCTAGCAATTCTCCCTTAGTAAGGCCATTCACAAAAACTTTACGGCTTAGAGCATCCGCTACAACATTTGCTTTACCGGGATGGTATTGCAAACTCAAGTCATAGTCCTTGATGAGTTCTAGCCATCTTCTTTGTCTCATGTTAATTTCTTTCTGGGTGAAGATATACTTCAAACTCTTGTGATCTGTGAACACTTCACATCGCTTTCCCAAAAGATAATGTCTCCATGTTTTGAGTGCATGGACAACAGAGGCTAACTCTAAATCATGAGTAGGGTAGTTTACTTCATGAGTTTTGAGTTGTCTCGAGGCATAATCCACAACTTTCCCTTCTTGCATAAGTACTGCACCTAACCCATGATGAGATGCATCACAATACACTTGGAAATCTTTCTCCAAATCTGGCAAACATAAGACTGGTGCTGTCACTAGCCTCTTCTTCAATTCTTGAAAGCTGAGTTCACAACCTTCAGACCAAGCAAATTTCTTGTCTTTCTTTAGCAATTCTGTCATAGGCTTAGCTACCTTGGAGAATTTTTCAATGAACCTTCTGTAGTAACCTGCTAAGCCAAGGAAACTACGAACCTCTTTCACTGACTTGGGAGATTCCCATTCAGTTACAGCTGAAACTTTAGCAGGATCCACTGCTACACCATCTCCTGACACAACGTGTCCAAGAAATCCAACTTCATTCAACCAAAACTCACACTTGCTGGATTTGGCATACAGCTTATGCTTTCTAAGTTTCTCAAGTATCAAACACAAATGTCCTTCATGCTCTTCTTTGCTCTTGGAGTAGATCAAAATGTCATCGATGAAAACGACAACAAACTTATCAAGGAATTCCATGAACACCTTGTTCATCATATTCATGAAGTATGCTGGTGCATTGGTCAAACCAAATGGCATCACGGTATACTCATACAATCCATACCTTGTGGTGAAAGCTGTCTTAGGTATGTCTTGTTCCCTTATCTTGAGCTGAAAATAACCTGACCGGAGATCAATCTTTGAGAACACACAAGCTCCTTCTAACTGATCAAACAAGTCATTGATTCTAGGCAAAGGATATTTGTTCTTGATAGTCACCTCATTGAGTGAACGGTAATCTATGCATAACCTTTGACTTCTATCTTTCTTTTCCACAAACAAAACTGGTGCTCCCCAAGATGAAGAACTTGGTTGAATAAAACCTTTCTGCAACTGTTCTCTGAGTTGTTTCTTGAGTTCCTTCAACTCATCAACTGACATCTTGTACGGTCTTTTTGCTATTGGTCCAGATCCTGGTAGCAAATCAATAAGAAATTCCACATCTCTATTTGGTGGCATTCCCGGTAATTCTTCTGGAAACACATCAGGATATTCACTCACAATAGGTACACTGTCTATGCTAACCCCCTTAAGAGAATTTAGCTTACTCCTTTTTGCTTCAAAGTTGGTCTTGAATCTGATCCTTTTGTTTTCTGGAGTTGTGAGTGAGACAGTATGGTTGGCACAATCTATCACTCCCTTGTGCTTAGTCATCCAGTCCATTCCCAAAATAACATCCAATCCTTGGGAGTTTAAGATTATCAGGTTAACGGGAAACTTATACTTCCCAAACTCTATGACTAGATCATGACATCCTGAATTCACTATCATTTCTCCGCCAGGAGAACTTACTTTTATAGGACACCCAATAGTTTCTACCGGTAGTTCATTTCTTTCAACAAATGCTCTTGATATGAATGAATGAGATGCACCAGTATCAAAGAGAACAAATGCTGGAACAGAATTGAGTTTGAACTTACAAGCCACAGCATCAGGTTCCTCATAAATTTCCTCCACATTGATGTGGTTCACTTGTCCCTTTTGAAAAGGGTTGGGCTTGTTGGGTCCTTCAACTTTCTTTTCTGGGCATTCATTTGCATAATGCCCCATCTTCTTGCACTTGAAACATTCAACCTGACTAAGATCCTTCTTGACAGGATGGCTTCCACTGCCACTTCCACTTCCACTGTGGTGGCTCTTATATCCACCCTTGTGATTCTTGTACTTATCGTTGTCATGACTACGGTGGTGTTTGTTGTCATGATAACGGTTGTGGTTGTGGTGCTTGTTGAACTTCCCATGCTTGTGGGATCCAAAACTCCCACTGTCATCATAATGGGAACGCTTGTGAGACGATCCCGAGCTGTGCTTGTCAGAGTGCTTTCTCTTCCTGCTTTCAACTTGTTTCATCTTGCTCTCAAAAATAGCAGCCTTGTCACAAATAGACTGGTATGTGGGAACATAGGCCACAGCTAACTGCAGGTTCAATTCATCATTCAACCCTTCAAGGAACTTTTCCTTCCTCTTAGCATCAGTGTCAACCTCATCCGGTGCATAACGCGCCAGATTGTTGAACTCCTCAATATACTCTGCCACGCTGCGGTGGCGCTGCTTCAAGTTATGGAATTCCTTTTTCTTCAGACTCATAACTCCAGATGAGATGTGAGCAGTACAGAAACCATCTTCAAAGATAGCCCATGTCACATCCGCAATGGGAGTGGTGATCTGGAAGTTATCCCACCAAGTGGCTGCTGGTCCTTCCAACAAATGTGCTGCAAATCTGACTTTCTCTTCATCAGTACAACCAACAGTTACCAAGTCCTTGTTCGCAGAGCGTAGCCAATCATTGGCCACCATAGGATCAGTAGTTCCTGAGAACTTTGCTGGCCTCAGTCTTAAGAACCTAGTAAGCATGTCAAAACCCGGTGGGTTGTTCTGATTGTTGTTTTTGTTATTATTATTGTTGTTGTTGTTGTTCTGATTCTGGATGAACGTGGTCATCATTTGCATCAACTAAGTCTGAGCTGTCATCATCTGCTGCAAATCAGGGGTGATGGTGTTGTTGTTGGGATTGGGATTGGCACGTCGGGGAGGAATCTGTGGTTTTCAATAAGGATAAGAATGAGATACCCATAGATGCTATCATGAACAATACATCACATAACAAACCACAATCATGCATCATAATAATAAAAGGTTCAACAACACAGACAACAAGTTCTGAAAAGTAAACACGCCAATAGCAAGCCATCCACATGTTGGATGGTCATTGTGACTCAATAATCAAAGACATGATAAATAAAGGTAAATGAGTAGTCATCACTACTCCTCTGCATCAACCTCCTCATCAACAAATGTAAGACCTGCATTCTCCATTGCGGTCTTGTATTCCTCGACATTGGTGGTCAAGGTATCTACTTTGGCTTTGAGACCCCTCTTCTGTGAACGAAGCCTCTCAATCACAGTCTGTTGATGCTCGAGCTCGAAGTCCTTGGCCTCTAGTTCTGCAGTCATGTCTCGAATCCTCTTGTTCCTATCTTGGACTCGCTTCTCTTGACTCTTGAACTTTCTGTCCTGACTCTCAAACTTGGCATCCATCTCTTTGACTATCTCATCTTGCTCTGCGAAGAGCTTGTCCTTCTCATAGAGCTGCACCTGGAGTTCGTCATTGCTAAGCATGACGTTGGTCCTATCAGTGTCTATGTGCCTAAGAAGAACCTCTAAGTCCTGGAGGTATAGGCGAATCGGCTCTGCCGTCTCTCTCAAAGTATCCTTAAAGTCAATGGCCTCACCATCATCATCACGTCTACCAAAGGTGTGGAAGTGAGTACCTCTAACCTCTCGAGAGTGTCTCCCTAGCAAACATCCAAGCAAATCCTGCATGACTACCTCTAGGCCTCTCTCCTTGTCATCATGCATGAGCTTGAAGATGATTGCCTCCGTGGCTGGCTCAGTCTGGCGTCCTGGCTGATTAACCTTGAAGCCCCAAAGGTCTTTCCTCTCAAATTTGGTGAGGGGAAGCATCATGATAGTAGGAAGAGGGAGATTGAGCAGACTAGTGAGCTCAATAATACGAGGGCCAAAACGAGTTCCCTTGAACTCTTCAGCCGTGCTGATAGTAACATTAGGCATCTATTTAATAAGATAGAAAAAGTTAGAATCAACACAATTTAAGACAAATCACAAGACAAGGTATCACATGCATAACTTTGGAAATCAAATCACACAAGTCATGGCATGCATGGATCCATTACAAACAACCAGGGTTCAACTTATTTCAAACAACATTTGGAAAATAAAATGATAAGTGTGGTGGTCCAACTAACAGAGTATGTTTACAATCCCATCTCACTTGCCAAGTTGGCTAACAGGGCATCCCTAGAGGCAATCTGTTTATCTAGATCACATGACTCCATTGATAAATCTATGATGTCTTTCCTTAAACTTTGGTTGGTAGCCTCTAACTCTTGGATATGCTTCTTTTCTTCCCTAAGGTCATTCTGGGTGTTAAGCATTCTGCACTTGATTCTATCACCAAGTTCTTTGATGGCTTTCCAAGCTGCATCCCTTGTTGAATCAAAAAATGTGGTGTGCATCACTGAGTTGGTGACCATGCAGAATCCTGAGTCCTTGTGGTTGTCTTCCTTGTTTTTATACAAGTGAAGTTGCACCCACCAGTACTCAACTCCTACATCCATCACAGGAAAACCTTTGTACACAGCTGCACCATGTATTCCCATGGCAACCATGAGGTCCTTGAGAGCCTTGGGAATTCTGTCTCACATTCCAAAGTCATAGTAATAAGTGGTCCCTTCTTCGCGGCTTCGTTGATGGAGTTCATCTACAAATAGAGATGAGAAAGAAGATTAAAAAAGTTTACGAGAAGAAAAGACAAAGTGTGGAAGTTGTTGAATTTTTTTCCTTAGTGGTTTCCAATCCTAGGGTCATAATCCTACAGGAAACACAGTGCTCTGATACCATCTGTAAGATCCTTCCTTTGTAAAGGAAAGGATCCCTGTGATTGCAATGCTAGTCCCTGGATCAATGCTAGCATCCACAGTTTAAGATGAAGTACACAAAAACAAAGGTCATTATTACAAGTCATTCCAGAGACAAACATAGTCTTTTACAACTCCATGGCCACAGGCCTAGTACAGGAGTTTAAATATGTAATAAGATAAATAAGTCTTCATCTTCATGTGCCATAGGCAAGCATGTTGAGTGTAGACTCATGACTCCTAATCATCATCAGAATAACCTGCAACATCACAAGTTACATCCACAGTGGGTCAATACATTGGAATAGTATTGGCAAGTGATACCTTAGTAGAATATTGGTGGACTAAATACTATATGCATTTTGGTTAAGTGTAGCTTAGGCTTCCTTTGCTCAAAATAGGTTTTACCTATTAGTTGAAAACACTAAGTTTTCTTTGTCAAAATCTTTCCCAAGGAACCACCAATAGACATTGGGGTCCTTCACCCTTGTTCAACCACAAGTTTTTACTTAGAAATTGGGATGAGGAGATTCTTGATAGCTTCCATGTCTTGTTGCTCAAGTTGTCCAATACCAGGGACATGGCTAAGTACTTGGATTCTTCCATCTGCAGAGGTTGTGCACTTTCCCCACAAGACTTGATTTTCACCAAGACAGGACCTTTCAGAAGCCTTCCCTTAGACCAAATGGACATGTTCCAACCTATCATCCCACTACCACCAACTGTCCAAATGGCTAAGTTATTGCAACCTATATGATCCAGGCAGCGCCCATATTGCCAAGTGGCTGCACTAGAAGCTTCTTAACATTTGGCCTCTCAAATCCCTTTGTTCCTGGGTGGCTTTCCACAAGTGATATACACAAGGTAGACCATAGAAATGGGCCTTGTGTAACCACTCAACATAACCCATTCTTTCCATTCTACCCAGGTGTTTCATTCACTTAGTTGTTTTATTAAGCCAAAACATAGTCCAAAGACTTAGAAATATTTATTCATAGCATGAATATAACCACCCTTGGTGGCTACTAGCTAGGCTAAGCATGGCATTGTTAAGACTTAGAAATATTTCTAGCAATTCTACAACTACTAGGATTTCCCAAGCATAGCATATAGATCAAAAATAACCATGCAAGACTAGCAAAATATTTCTAATGCAAAGTTGAAAAACTTAGGAATAAAATCATGAAGCACCACTTGCCTTGGTAGTTTGGAGAGTAGCTACGATCCTCACAATCACAATCACTATTTGCACCAAAATCTACACATAAAATAATAGCACCAAAATCACATACAAAATAAATACAAGCAAAAATATATGGATGCATGCATAATGCATGTGATGATTTTCTACACCAAACAATAAAAGTGCACAGTACTGAATCATAAACAAGTTCAAAACTTGCCAAACAAACTTTATTTAAACATTAAAACATTTCCCAAATAATTATTATACACAAAATAGGCCTACACATGTTTCTGTAAAAACAATCATTTTGAGGCAAAACATTAAACACATTGCATATATGGAAAGGATTTTCTCTCCTGATTCCATTGATATAAAATTTGTCAAATTTGGACGTGGCATTCAAAAGTTATGAATTAAACAAGTTTAAACATCTAATAGATCTAATTCAAACTTTTAAAACAAAACTCGTGCCACGCGGCGCTTTCTAATTGGCTGGTACCGCTTCGCGCTGGATCGCGTTCGCGCACCGTCAGATCAACTTAAAATCTAACGACTCAGTTCTAACCATACCCCTTCACCTATCTTATCTCGACCACTAGATCTAGATCCAGTGGATCTAAACGCATTGACCAAAACCCGGCAGCGCAAATGGCCAGAACGGTGGCGACGGCTCTGCCGGCGATGGATCGGCGAATCTAGCGAGGGCTGGGGGCAGTGGTGATGCTTACCAGACTCACACGTGCACGAGGAAGCTCAACATGGTCGTTGTGGAAACGGGGGTGTGATGCTGTGGCCGTGGGAGCTCGTCGGAGTCGGGGCGGCGTCGGGCTTAGGTGGACGGCGACGTTGGCGACGTTCTGATCCGCCCTAACACAAACGAAAGGTATCAGCGCGTGCGCATCGTTCAGGCGAACAAGATGGGGTCAATGAAAAAGCACGGGGCGGTCGAACCTCACCGGAATTCCTTGCCGAAGTTGGAGACGGCGTCAGGAAGTTGCGGTGCTTGACGGAGTCGATGCTCTGGTGCGAAATAAGGCAAACGGCGAACGTCAGGAGATGCGCAAAGTGATAGCGGACAAGCTTGCATGAACCAGAGAGCGAGGAGCGCACGAGGCTTACAACAATCAGTCGCCGGAGTCTGACGGTACCGCGGCGGTGTGAGGGCAAATTCTAGCAGCCTGGTGGCGCTTCTGGCTAGCTTTGTTGGGGGAAATGGCCGCGAGGGGGAGGGGTTTAAGTAGCCGGAGCTGGGGCGGAGATCACGCACGCATTCATCGCCAATTAAGAGGTTTAAAATCGCGGTAGAGGCGGGGGAAGAAACGGGCGGCGACATGTTCATCGCGCTGTTTCTGGGAGGACGATGACCACGTGGCGATGGGGCCACTGGTCAGTGAGCGCGGGGTCGAGTGGGTGCGCGTGAATGAGCGAGGGGAAAACCCCGGGTGGGCTTAGTGGGCTGGTTTCGCTGATGGGCTAAATGTCTGGCGCCGGCCTTTTCTTATTTCTTCATTCTTTTTCTTTTTCTGTTTGAATTTCCAGGAAAAAATTTCAAATGATTTTAAAAGCCATTTGAATTCAAATCTCTTCTGGGTTTTTGTAGAGTGAAACACTCATATTTTTGGACATAAAAACATGTGGTCTCTTTGTACTAGCTTGGTCCTTTTGATTAAACAAAATAAATAGTGATAAAGCACTTGATTTGAATAAGTTTTAAAACTATATTTGTTTTGTAAATTTTTGTTTAAGCACTAGCATTCAAGCAAATCAATCTAAGAGCAACAAGGCTTGGTTTTTAAACAATTATATTCTCATATAAGAGTGGCATTTTATTAGTGTTTGATCACATAAAACCATAGCTCTCAAGTTTCTGTTTCTATCAAATGAGTAGAATTTGATCCCTAAATGATATGCATGCATGATATGAAATCTTTGAAAACATGATTTTAGGGATGTTACACTTTAAGTTGCTCATGCGACTCGGTGAGTTTGATGAGCTCCCTCTTAACAACCCGCGAGCCATTATCAAGATGCTTAAAATCCTCAACAAGTTTAGCATAAGCAACTTCAAGTTCATCATTTTTAAACTTGAAGGAGTTTGCCACCACAAGTTCTCTATCATGGTATTATTTTACTCTAGATAATTCTAGAGTGAAAGTCTCCTCAAGAGATTCTTTGGTGGTTTGTTCTTCTTCAAGGGAGTCATTTAGTTGAGCAATTTCATAAGCATAATTACGCTCACGCGCAAATTGTTCATCAATTAAGTTTCCTTGCTCCTCAATAAGCTTATTTCCTTCTATAGCATAATTCAAGATTTCAAGAAAGTTGGTGGAAGCAATTTTATTTTTGAAGAGAGCTCCATAGACAACCTCTCCCATTTTCTTAATAGAGGTAATATCATACTTACCTCTATAATCATCATTATCATTTTCAACCTCATCATCATTATCATCATGAGATACAATGGGATCCAAAGAGGTTACCTTTGTTCCCTTAGCCATAAGGCATATGTGATAACCGGAGGAAGGTGATGATGAGATTGCACTTGTAGCTCTATTCAAGACCTTGTCTTGGTCCATAGAATCTTCGGTTTCCTCTACATGGTTAGCAACACAAGCACTAGAGGAAATAGAAGCATTTTTATCATGGCAACAATACAACACAAGCATATCATCAGGAGATTTATACAAGTCATTTCTACATGATATGCAAGGACTATTAACACAAGCATGTAAGAAGTTTGTAGTGCTAGAAGTGTTAGGGTCCAAAGATAGATCATTACAACTAGATAGAGATGAAGGATTACAAATAGTAAGCACACTATCCAAATTGCAATTTGTATCACCACTCACCATATCATTACCTTGTGAAAAGTCACATGTTGGTGAAGTGGTAGAGGATGAGAACTCATCTCGACCGAAAGTGGAAGCAACACAATCATCCTCAAAAATGTTGGACTTGCTATATTTATCTTGAAGCTTGGTCCATATCTCACGAGCGCTTGAATAAGGCATGATAGAAGAAAGAACTACATTGCTCACAACATGCAAAAGAATTTTAGTAGCTAGAGCATCTATATGAGAGTTCAACTTCTCCTCTAAAGATTCGTTTTGGGTATCCATAAGAGAAGAGAAACCCACATATAGATATCTGTAACATCCCAGTATTTAGGAACCTAACGAAGGGTAGATTTAGGATTATGTATTGTTGCATGCATCTATTTCTGAAAAGGTGGGAAATGTTTTTGCCAAATAAAATCTTAAGTGATCAATGTTTCTTTCTTACTTTAAGATTAGGTTTAGTCTTAAAGGAGGATTGTTATAAACTTTGATGTGATCTTACAAGAATTATGTGTGTTTTGAAATGGGTTTGAATTTAAAAAAACTTAAGTGTTTGAATTATAATTTAAATATAAGATTTGAATCTTAAATTAATTAAGATATAGGTAGTATAACTTAAATCTCAAAACAATAGAAATTATGAAATTCATTTTCATATTATAAAGACATAAACAAGTTACAACAGAATAAAGAATAAATAATATTCTTTATTAATAACAATATAATCTTTATTACAATTGAATAAAATAAAGATTACAATTATTATAAAAGAAAATTACAAAGGACTAAGAAAATTACATCTACTAACTATCCTATATCTAAAACCTATACTAAATATTCATCTTTATCTTTGAACCTGCAAAACAAAGATTAAACAGAAATAAAACCAGATTAGTGTTAGTATATATTTCTCTCAGATATGTCAGTGAGGTGCACTTGACAATCTCATCATTGAGAAATGTTAAAGAGGGGCAAGTTTCACCAAATATGAAAGATTTCCTCTTTCATAAATTCACAGGCAGAATGAAAATGACAGCCAAAAAAGGGACCAATTCACCAGCCAAGGTAAAAGTAGATTGGTAATAGTAAGTTCAAATTTTCTGAACTTATCCATATGTGCATAGCAGACACACAGGCTGCACACACACAGCATGCAAAATGGTGTGCTGTCGATCACACAAACACAGTCAAGATCACAAAACCACAACACAACCGAGGAGAAGCACCTCAGTGCACCACTCCATTACACAACACCCTAGCACAACCAGGGTGAACAACAGTTTAACCAAGAACAGCAACCAAACCAACCACCCAGATTAACCCAAACACCACCAGGATGGTGACATAAGGAGCGGAATGAATCAGCTGGACAACAAGGCAAAGCCCAGGAGCTAGGAGGAGCAGGCTAGCTCCAGATCAAGCACAGGAGTCTAGCAAAACCAGATCAAGATCATCACCAACTTACTCCACAAATATCAGTTTTTGTGGTGAGTTTCATAAAACCTTCACAAGATCTAATCATCTTATTCAGAGAAAGCATGTGTTGTTTTATAAAACAAACCCTCAGAAAACACCCAAGTGGGGTGAATCCATCATAGGGATTCCTTATTAGTTCTAAAGGAAAACCACAAAATACCAAGATCCAACACGAGCTCAGAGCAACATCCTTGCTCTGGTTGTCAAACTATATTCTACAATTCAATCATACATATCCCTATGATCTATTTCTAGGCACATCTCTAAAGGAAGAGTAGGACCTTAGAAACAAATCTTTGGGATCCAGAGATTGGTCAAGCTCACTATAAATTTTTTCCAAGCTTTGATTCAATAAGGATAGCTGGTACCACTACCAGGACTATCTAGATGAAACAATTATATAAAATTTGAATTCCTAAGCCTCAGACCAACATCATTGGTCATAGGGAATTCAGATAAGAGCATCTCTATTAATCTTTCAAAGGCAAGATTGTCTTAAGCATAAACTAACCAAATCCATGGTTTAGAATTAAAATTGTGTGCCATACATGATGGTATCACAAGAACAATCCATTATGAATCAAGAAAGACAGTAAATCATCATAGGTTTAGGCAATCAACTAACTAATCATTTTCCTATTAACACAGGAATCATAACTAGGATATGTCTATGTTACACTTCACTGTTTGAGACCATGATGATCTCAAACCACATGTTAATTCCCAAGCTAATAGCACTAAGAAAGTAGCTGTATCCTATCATAATCATAACCATGAATCAAATAAACAGTGGAAAGCTATCAAATCATTGGCTTTACCAAGCATGTTTTCCATACAACCACATCATCTGAATCAGATGCAATCCAAGCATCAAATCATCTAGTAAGCCACCAGAAACATCATATATCACTTTAAGCAACAAGCCTCAGGCCAATAAGCATTTAGCATGTGTACAGACCATCCAAACATGAATCAATCCAGTACATGAACAAGCACATCAGAGGAACCCTAAAGGGATAATCATCCTAATCTGAATCAGATAGTAGCCAGAAAGGACACTACTAACATCTAGCCTCGAATCAACAAGCACAGAGAGCACCAGGAGAGAAGAATCAAACTCACCATAGGTCCTCGCTAAAGGATAGAAGAGGAAGCAGAGGGGCCGATGGCCATGGCGGCACGGGGAGCACCCCAGATGGGCGCTACAACCCACACGGCGCCACGGCAACGACCCTGATCACGCCTGGAATAGCAGAGCATCACCTCGACGCACGACGACCACGGCAACACTTGAATCCATGCCAGCCCCCAAACCCTAGGGTTCGGGACGGCATCGATCCATCGCAGGGGAGCCCTAGGATCGAATCCAATTGGATAGAATGAACGGGCGTCGTCGACAACCCCCTAATGCACCACAGCGGCGACCAGAACGGCCGACGGCGGCGGGAATCGCCGGTGGCGGCATCGCCGGCCACAGGGTCGGGGTTAGAGGAGAAGAAGATGAACGAGAGAGAGAGAGAGTGAGGAGTGGGCCGAGCTGGGCCAAAACCCTCGGGGTGGCTTTTCAGTCTAGTACTAGTGGGCCAACAGGGCCCAATAAGAATAACCAGCCCAAGTTGTTAATAAAATGATTTTGATCAATTGGAAAAGACAAAAATACCCCTGACCTCAATAAAATTCTAGAAAATAAAAAAAAAATCCAAATATTATAAATAATATATTTCTGGATTCACAATAATCCACTTTGTCCAAATAAAATAAGATATAAAATCTTAGACATTTAAATTTTTATAAGAATTTTGTAATTTATATATTCTTTAGAGAATTTTACAAAATTATTGAAAGGTGATAAAAATAAATAAAAATCACTTTCATTATACATTAATAATATAGTATATTTGAAAAATACTAAATAAATATTTAGTAATAAATTTAATGTATAATTGATAATTCCTAAAAAGATTATTAAATCAATAAAAATCTCATACTATACTCTAAATTAAACAAAAAACTCAAACATCTTAATAACTCAAATTTAAACTTAGTCACTTCATTAATAATTCATAAAAGGACAAATAACATTTATTAATATCCTTTAAATAAATAAAATAAGTTTAATATAGAGTACAAATCTTAAATATTAATGAAACGAAACTCTAATGGTTCAAAAACATTGTAAACATCTTAAACTATCTTAAACCCTAAGTGAATATTACATACTGAAAGGATTCCAACTCAGGATAAAAACCATAAAGAACATCTTGTGATTAAATCAAATCCTTTCCATTTATTTTAAATTATCGAATTTCAACAATTACCATAACACTAAAGAAAGTTTAAGGATAATTAAATAAAAGTCATATCCGGAATTATAAACCCTATTCACTTACCTATAAAAGGTAAATGATACTGTTCTATCATAGAATTAAGAAATCATTATCTCAAGTAACAGAACAAACATTCTTAAAATAACTTAAAGAACACCTTTTATATATACAAGATACCAGGGTGTAAGTATCATACTTTCAAAACTATCTACATTTTAAAGTTAACTTTAGTCTCCAAAAGTCTAAATATAATACCATACACATTACTACATGTTTTATAGTTAACTTTGGTCTGAAGTAATTAATCTATAAAGCCGCTTAAGCTCAAACCATTTGATTAAAACAAATAACATCAACCATCACTAACTAACCACACGATTATTTAGACCTTAGAAGAGAAACCATTTCTTCGAAGGTTATCCTTTTTGCCACTTTAAATAAGAACTCTTGTATAAGTAATCCTAACTAGTATGTCATAAGGATGTATATTTTATTCCTACATCTATGTTGACTCCAACCACTCATAAACTCTAATAAGAATACAACTATAAAAATTATCCAAAAGAACCACACATTCCAAAGTAACCACTTTCGAAATCCAAACCCTAGAACAACATTATTCCCGGAATTTACACTTAAAACGTGCATCACACTACTTATGCATAAAATCATATTGCTTCTTTAAACATTAGTCCTTACCGGATCAATGATGCTGATTTCAGATTTTTGGATCTTATACACTGACTCGAAGACCGTGAGTGCATAATCTTGCAATCACAAAAGGCAAGTTCACACTTGCTCATGTCCTTTGTTTATTTTCCGTAAAGTATTGTACAAATCCAGTGTTGTCTTCACCTGCATTTGAAAAAGGTCAGAAAACACTATTTTCAATAATAATGAGCACTATTGATTACTGATCCAGGGTGACCAGTTAATCTATTAAATCTGACAGTTGGGATACCACTATTCAGAACCATATCATCTAGGACTTAACAACCAATGTCACCAGTAATTCTTGCGTCGTATATTACGCATTGACCATGAGATTTGGAATGGGACGGAGAAGTCAGCTGTATCTTCTTCCTCTCGCATGAAGCCAGATGTGCAGGTCGTTGTTGTTATCCTCATAGCGTGCATATTAATTGGTAATTCGTAGAGGATATGCAACATATGGGTGGGAACCGTCATCGTCCCATGATAGTTTTGACATCTAACGGTTTGTACAAACCATTGCCGTAATTCTTTAAGTGGGCATGGTGTACACCAAGGAGGCATGAGGGGTCGCGAATGGGGCAGTGATTGGCTTGGATCATCTTCTGGGCCCCACATCATGGAATTGTGGACGGGAATAAGCTGCCCGGTTGTGCAACAAAGAGTTCATCTCTCATGGGTAAAGTAACGCACCTCTGCAGAGTGTAAAAATTGTAACTTGTTACTCCCTGTTCCGGGAAGGAGTTGCGAACGCGGCGGGAAAGGAACCCCATGAAGGTTCTGGTAAACCCGTGAAGGCTGACTGACGAGGTTTGATCTCATCAATGCCCATTGTTATGGACTTGGGTTTTGGAGAAGATGGGGATGCTGGAGATCATGGAACGGTTAGAAAACAAGCAACACGGGGACACAAGGTTTACCCAGGTTCAGGCCCCCGGAGGGAAAACCCTACTCCTGCTTGTCTGCTCTTGATTACGGCGGAACCAAAGGTTACAGGGGTGCGCAGATGCAATCCGGCGTGGAGGTGTGTATGCGAAAGTATGAGGAGAGGATCTAGGTCGTGCCCTCCTGGCCTTTATATAGGCTTAGGCAGGTCCCGGGCATAGACCTAGTCGGTTACAAGTTCTAGGGTTTTACCCCTTTGAATTTCCTATCTACTCTAGTCTTTCTCTCCAAGGATCCGAAGGCGTCATGGGCCTTGGCCACCCGAAAGTCTTCATGGGCCGGCGTATATTTGTCATGGGCCTTCCTTGGGCTGGACCAGGTATGCTGAGATCATGTACCCGTGGGGTATAACCATGTCACTGACGGACATAGCTTTTCAGAATAAAAGCAACCTTTAAAGAAATGTTTACGAAAACTTGCATTGCCTACGACCTATGGTCTGTGGTTGTAGATATAGTGCATCAAACACTCCTTTTATAGTGAATTTGCTGAGTACGCTCGTACTCAAAGTATCTTCTTAACCCTTGCTAGATCCTGAAGCCTTAAAACGAAGACTACATCGAGATATGCTCCAGGACTTATCAAAAGCAGCCAAAGCTCCTCAATGAAGACAAGAAAGCCAACATATACCTCAACTCAAGTGAAGACAAGGTTACTGATTAGATAGAGATACAATCTCTAACCAAAGAACCTATCTCTGTAGTGCGTTGCAATAACAGCAAATGCCAAATTCCTTAGTTAAGTACTAGTTTAAATAGTATAATAACTTTGCATTATTTATCTTTGGTTCTTCTTCGTAAGAAGTTATTTTTCTCTCTTATACCTATACTGTTCTCTGGGTCTTATGTAAATAGTGAGTTGTAACCTTTAAGCCATGTATTGGACTCGCTGTGTTTCTGTTGTGCCATTCTGAGGGATGTAATACTCGTGAACGGTGTTTCATTGGTGTTATGTCAACGACTATAGTATACTACATCATGCAGTGGTATGTTGGGTCACCGCAGATGGTATTAGAGCATATGCTTTGACCTTAGGTTGGAAACCTAGTAAATGGGTAGAACCTGTAGGACATATCCTAGCAATAATGAAGAGTTCTCTAGTGATATGAGGGATATTCACTTGAGAATAATCCTGTTATGTTATTAGTGCGATAACTCTTTTATATGATTGCAATTTCCAATCATTACCCAAGAGTTTTAACTCTATGTGACTGATGATAATTTCTTATCCACAGTTCCACATGGCACCTCGATATCCACCTCGGAATGTTCAAGTGATGAACAGGACGTTGGATGACTATGGAGGGGATTGGATAGACAATCTCTGACAACTTCTGTGGAGTTTGGAGTGTGAATCAAGACTTCTGGTCAAGATTTACAGTTACTATGATGGGCAGGTATTAGCTAAATACCGTGTCATGATCATGTTACCCAAGAAGTTAGGACTAAAGGGAGAAATGCCAGCAGGAGAGGCAAGGTGCATTTCATCTGCATATCAGATTGCCGTAGCAGCAGCCATAACCATGATCCGAGAGCATAAATCCCAAGCTCTAGAAGGTAGTACTCACACTATTATACCACATGAACCCTCAAACTCAGAACATGAGTTAGATCACTCTACCTTAGTCCAAGCTGAACTGACTCTAGCTGTAGAGTATATGGATCATTATTGGTCTTTGTTAAACACTTATCATAATACTCACCAAGTATTAGTTCAGGAGCTAGATAGAGGATTTTACTAATCCTGATAAAGCAATGGCTCGTAGGAAAAGGTTAGATAAAGAAGCTAGGCATCCCAAATACATACCTTCAGGAGAAGTGTTTGAGGAAACTGAGTTCGATGACCCAAACTCAGAAAATTATGCCTATTACCAGAATGATTTCAAGCCACCTGAAGACTTATGGACCAAGTACAATTCCGAACAACAGGAATGGAATAAAGTTATTCCAAATAAACCTGAGCCTAATAAGTATGGATGGGAAGTAGAATCTCAAGGTAAAACCATAGGGAATCCTATACCTTGTGATGCGGGTATTGAGGAGGAGATCAACTATAACCATAGAGAGCCTTATGGACCATATGGGGTGATACTAATCCCATCAACTTAGACGAGTATCCCAATAGCTACTACACCAATCTGTATGACTGGATCCAAGAAAAAATTAAGGACCCAACTTACTATGAGGAAGCGTTGCCAGAAAACCCTAACTATTCGGTGGAAGATTACACCAACTCTAGTCATTTTTCAATGACTAATCTCAGCCTCGGTACTTCTAATCAAGATTACGCACCTCCTGGATGCTCTTATGCTCCAGAAGGCAGTCGTAGGACTTCATGTCATCATGGACGCAACTCCAGGAAGCACTAGAGGAAGATGAAAGTAAGAAAGAAACGACATCCCAAGGGATGAGGGCTTGAATAATGTATATAGAGGGTAATGTGTATTGTAGTTTGAAAGGTTTGTCGGAATAAGTGATGGTATATCCACAGGAACAAGAAGTTCTTGTAAGATAGTGGTGCAAATAGGTATGGAGCAAACCGTTGGAATATCTAGTACATTTGTAAATTATCTAAAACCTATGCATAATAGATGGTATATGTTTGGTTGTTTATCGACTTTTGGATCTTACTGATTTTTCTTGATTGACTAGATCTGTACATAAAGTTTAATTAGGTGTGCAAATGCATGATGTAACACCCAGTTATTACTTAATGTTATAGACCTAGATAGGAATGGGAATCCGCGTAAGGGAGCGACGAATTTTAAAGATCAAAAAGGAAGACTTACGGGAATGAAGAAGCAAGATATAAGGAGTGTTAATACCACTTAGAGGATAGATAAAGCATAAATTATTCCTAGCCAGACCCAAGAAAGAAGTTGGTATAGAAGAGGTATGGAACCACAAGATATAATAAACTTAAAGCTCAATCAAAGTGGGTAATATTACTAAGAAGCAAAGGAATAGTTGTACCAAGTTCATGGAAGTATCACGAATAAGTACAAATAGTTAGCTTTGGAACCAAAAGGGTATTCAAGATCTGACAATACCGAGTGAATGTGAGAAGTATGTGGGAAACCATAGGGTAATACACACACCCTAGGACGGTTCACAGCTGGTAATAATCCGCAACTGGTATTTGATCCATAGCTAGTAACTAATCCCCAGTTGGTATTTTATCCGTAGCTGGTGTTTGGTTGAAATAGTGAACCAAATCTTATTAAAAGTTGCATAAAGAGCATTAAATTTAGCCTAAGTTAAGTAAGACCTAAGAAAGTTTAACAGATTTGAAGATGATCGCTTGGCAAGATGCTTTGCAAGGTCTAGTTTATTCAGCAAGAATGCCCCAATAGTAAATACAATATTTAGTGCTAAAACATTTGCTTCGGAGATCCACAACTATGTGGATGCACCGTATAATCTTTCATTGGACTTCAAACCAGTAAAATATAAACCGAACAGGAATCAACATTTTAGTTCAAGAATCAATAACTTCTATGTATGGAGTTCAAAACTATTAGTAAAGTTTAATGGGGAAGAGTAAACATTAGTAAGGATAGTTGAATAAAATACTTTGGGGAATAAAGAAAAGTTAATTAAAAATCTTAAGAAGGTACAAATTTGAGGGTGATGAAGGATACATTTAAAAACAATAAAATTTGAAAGGACACAACTTTTAAGCAACCCTTAAGTAATATAGAACTCTAATGAAACAAGTCCAATGGGTATGGACAAATTGAGTTCAAATCCAATCTTGGAAGGAATATCAATATCAACGGTATAATGACAGGAATAGTAAGATAGTCTGTGGACCATTAAAATGCGTATATAGAAACACAAAAATGAGAACTACCGAATTGTAATAAATATAGTAACAAAACTGTTACTTCAAGAAAAAGAATTGAATGAGGATATCCAATCAGATTATGGAATATTCCGATTAATTCCAATAAAGATCATCATGGAGTGGGGAGTATAGCAATCATTACAAACCTTAGAAATTCCTGAATCAAAATGAGAGGAAATAGGTATGGACTCCATCACAGGATCACCTATGACACTAAAAAGAAAAGATATGATATGGGTAATTATGGACAGACTCACTCGGAGTACACATTTTATTCCAATAAATCCAATAGGATAATGCTGAGAAGTTAGTTGAACTATAGACAAGACATCATTGATAAGATCAGGGAAAGACTGAAAATAGCCCAAAGCAGGTAGCAAAGTTATGCGTATCAAAGCCAAAGATCATGGCGTTCACAAGTAGGAGATGTGGTCTATTTTGAAGTAAAGTCCAATGAGAGGAGTAAAAAGATTGGGAGTTAAAGGGAAATTGAGTCCAAGATATATCGTACCATTTAAGATACTACGACAAAACAGAACTATCGCTTATGCTTTAAAGTTACCATTAATGAATTGGCTAGGGTACATAATGCTTTTCATATGTCACAACTTCGCAAATGTTGAAAATTCCAGATGAGGCAATAGCACATCAAAAGTTAGAACTATAAGCAGACCTAATTTATTTTTTTGATGGCCCTGTAAGATTCTGGAAGAAAATTGGAAAAGATTGAGGAACAGAGCAATCAAATATTGAGAGAGAAGCCACATGGTAGAAGGAAGAGAATTTAAGAAAGATGTATTTAGAATTATTCTAGTACATCTCCACAAACTTCGGGACGAAGTTTAATTTAAGGGGGGAAGTCTGTAACATCCCAGTATTTAGGAACCTAACGAAGGGTAGATTTAGGATTATGTATTGTTGCATGCATCTATTTCTGAAAAGGTGGGAAATGTTTTTGCCAAATAAAATCTTAAGTGATCAATGTTTCTTTCTTACTTTAAGATTAGGTTTAGTCTTAAAGGAGGATTGTTATAAACTTTGATGTGATCTTACAAGAATTATGTGTGTTTTGAAATGGGTTTGAATTTAAAAAAACTTAAGTGTTTGAATTATAATTTAAATATAAGATTTGAATCTTAAATTAATTAAGATATAGGTAGTATAACTTAAATCTCAAAACAATAGAAATTATGAAATTCATTTTCATATTATAAAGACATAAACAAGTTACAACAGAATAAAGAATAAATAATATTCTTTATTAATAACAATATAATCTTTATTACAATTGAATAAAATAAAGATTACAATTATTATAAAAGAAAATTACAAAGGACTAAGAAAATTACATCTACTAACTATCCTATATCTAAAACCTATACTAAATATTCATCTTTATCTTTGAACCTGCAAAACAAAGATTAAACAGAAATAAAACCAGATTAGTGTTAGTATATATTTCTCTCAGATATGTCAGTGAGGTGCACTTGACAATCTCATCATTGAGAAATGTTAAAGAGGGGCAAGTTTCACCAAATATGAAAGATTTCCTCTTTCATAAATTCACAGGCAGAATGAAAATGACAGCCAAAAAAGGGACCAATTCACCAGCCAAGGTAAAAGTAGATTGGTAATAGTAAGTTCAAATTTTCTGAACTTATCCATATGTGCATAGCAGGCACACAGGCTGCACACACACATCATGCAAAATGGTGTGATGTCGATCACACAAACACAGTCAGGATCACAAAACCATAGCACAGCCGAGGAGAAGCACCTCAGTGCACCACTCCATTACACAACACCCTAGCACAGCCAGGGTGAACAACAGTTTAACCAAGAACAGCAAGCAAACCAACCACCCAGATTAACCCAAACACCACCAGGATGGTGACATAAGGAGCGAAATGAATCAGGTGGACAGCAAGGCAAAGCCCATGAGCTAGGAGGAGCAGGCTAGCTCCAGATCAAGCACAGGAGTCCAACAAAACCAGATGAAGATCATCACCAACTTACTCCACAAATATCAGTTTTTGTGGTGAGTTTCATAAAACCTTCACAAGACCTAATCATCTTATTCAGAGAAAGCATGTGTTATTTTATAAAACAAACCCTTAGAAAACACCCAAGTGGGGTGAATCCATCATAGGGATTCTTTGTAAGTTCTAAAGGAAAACCACAAAATACCAAGATCCAACCAGAGCTCAGAGCAACATCCTTGCTCTGGTTGTCAAACTACATTCTATAATTCAATCATACATATACCTATGATCTATTTCTAGGAACATCTCTAAAGGAAGAGTAGCACCTTAGAAACAAATCTTTGGGATCCAGAGATTGGTCAAGCTCACTATAATTTTTTTTGAAGCTTTGATTCAATAAGGATAGCTGGTACCACTACCAGGACTATCTAGATGAAACAATTAGATAAAATTTGAATTCCTAAGCCTCAGACCAACATCATTGGTCATAGGGAATTCATAAAAGAGCATCTCTATTAATCTTTCAAAGCCAAGATTGTCTTAAGCATAAACTAACCAAATCCATGGTTTAGAATTAAACTTGTGTGCCACATGATGGTATCACAAGAACAATCCATTATGAATCAAGAAAGACAGTAAATCATCATAGGTTCAGGCAATCAACTAACTAATCATTTTCCTATTAACACAAGAATCATAACTAGGATATTTCTATGTTACACTTCACTGTTTGAGATCATGACGATCTCAAACCACATGTTAATTCCCAAGCTAACAGCACTAAGACAGTAGATGTATCCTATCATAATCATAACCATGAACCAAATAAACAGTGGAAAGCTATCAAATCATTGGCTTTACCAAGCATGTTTTCCATACAACCACATCATATGAATCAGATGCAATCCAAGCATCAAATCATCTAGTAAGCCACTAGAAACATCATATATCACTTTAAGCAACAAGCCTCAGGCCAATAAGCATTTAGCATGTGTACAGACCATCCAAACATGAATCAATACAGTACATGAACAAGCACATCACAGGAACCCTAAAGGGATCATCATCCTAATCTGAATCAGATAGTAGCCAGAAAGGACACTGCTAACATCTAGCCTCGAATCAACAAGCACAGAGAGCACCAGGAGAGAAGAATCGAACTCACCATAGGTCCTCGCTGAAGGATAGAATAGGAAGCAGAGGGGCCGACGGCCATGGCGGCACGGGGAGCACCCCAAAGGGGCGCTGCAACCCACACGACGCCACGGCAACGACCCTGATCACGCCTGGAATAGCAGAGCATCACCTCGACGTACGACGACCACAACAACACTTGAATCCATGCCAATCCCCAAAACCTAGGGTTCGGGACGACATCGATCCATCGCAGGGGAGCCCTAGGCTCGAATCCAATTGGATAGCACGAACGGGCGTCGTCGACAACCCCCTAATGCACCACGGCGGTGACCAGAACGGCTGACGGCGGTGGGAATCGCCGGTGGCGGCATCGCCGGCCATAGGGTCGGGGTCAGAGGAGAAGAAGATGAACTCAAGAGAGAGAGAGTGAGAGAGAGTGAGGAGTGGGCCGAGCTGGGCTAGAACCCTCGGCGTGGCTCTTTAGTCTAGTACTAGTGGGCCAACAGGGCCCAATAAGAATAACCAGCCCAAGTTGTTAATAAAATGATTTTGATAAATTGGAAAAGACCAAAATACCCCTGACCTCAACAAAATTCTAGAAAATAAAATAAAAATCCAAAAATTATAAATAAAATATTTTTGGATTCACAATAATCCACTTTGTCCAAAAAAATAAGATATAAAATCTTAGACATTTAAACTTTTATAAGAATTTTGTAATTTATATATTCTTTAGAGAATTTTACAAAATTATTGAAAGGTGATAAAAATAAATAAAAATCACTTTCATTATACATTAATAATATAGTATATTTGAAAAATACTAAATAAATATTTAGTAATAAATTTAATGTATAATTGATAATTCCTAAAAAGATTATTAAATCAATAAAAATCTCATACTATAATCTAAATTAAACAAAAAACTCAAACATCTTAATAACTCAAATTTAAACTTAGTCACTTCATTAATAATTCATAAAAGGATAAATAACATTTATTAATATCCTTTAAATAAATAAAATAAGTTTAATATAGAGTACAAATCTTAAATAATAATTAAATGAAACTCTAATGGTTCAAAAACATTGTAAACATCTTAAACTATCTTAAACCCTAAGTGAATATTACATACTGAAAGGATTCCAACTCAGGATAAAAACCTTAAAGAACATCTTGTGATTAAATCAAATACTTTCCATTTATTTTAAATTATCGCATTTCAACAATTACCATAACACTAAAGAAAGTTTAAGGATAATTAAATAAAAGTCATATCCGGAATTATAAACCCTATTCGCTTACCTATAAAAGGTAAATGATATTGTTCTATCATAGAATTAAGAAATCATTATCTCAAGTAACAGACATTCTTAAAATAACTTAAAGAACACCTTTTATATATACAAGATACCAAGGTGTAAGTATCATACTTTCAAAACTATCTACATTTTAAAGTTAACTTTAGTCTCCAAAAGTCTAAATATAATACCATACACATTAGTACATGTTTTATAGTTAACTTTGGTCTAAAGTAATTAATCTATAAAGCCGCTTAAGCTCAAACCATTTGATTAAAACAAATAACATCAACCATCACTAACTAACCACAAGGTTATTTAGACCTTAGAAGAGAAACCATTTCTTTGAAGGTTATCCTTTTTGCCACTTTAAATAAGAACTCTTGTATAAGTAATCCTAACTAGTATGTCATAAGGATGTATATTTTATTCTTACATCTGTGTTGACTCCAACCACTCATAAACTCTAATAAGAATACAACTATAAAAATTATCCAAAAGAACCACACATTCCAAAGTAACCACTTTCGAAATCCAAACCCTAGAACAACATTATTCCCGGAATTTACACTTAAAACGTGCATCATACTACTTATGCATAAAAGCATATTGCTTCTTTAAACATTAGTCCTTACCGGACCAATGATGCTGATTTCAGATTTTTGGATCTTATACACTGACTCGAAGACCGTGAGTGCATAATCTTGCAATCACAAAAGGCAAGTTCACACTTGCTCATGTCCTTTGTTTATTTTCTGTAAAGTATTTTACAAATCCAGTGTTGTCTTCACCTGCATTAGAAAAATGTCAGAAAACACTATTTTCAATAATAATGAGCACTATTGATTACTGATCCAGGGTGACCAGTTAATCTATTAAATCTGACAGTTGGGATACCACTGTTCCGAACTATATCACATAGGAATTAACAACCAATGTCGCCAGTAATTCTTGCGCCGTATATTACGCGTTGACCATGAGATTTGGAATGGGACAGAGAAGTCAGCTGTATCTTCTTCCTCTCGCATGAAGCCGGATGTGCAGGTCATGGCTGTTATCCTCGTAGTGTGCATATTAATTGGTAATTCGTAGCGGATATGCAGCATATGGGTGGGAATCCTCATCGTCCCACGATAGTTCTAACATCTAACGGTTTATACAAACCATTGCCGTAATTCTTTAAGTGGGCATGGTGTACACCAAGGAGGCATGCAGGGTCGCGAAGGGGGCAGTGATTGGCTTGGATCATCTTCTGGGCCCCACATCATGGAATTGTGGACGGGAATAAGCTGCCCGGTTGTGCAACAAAGGGTTGATCTCTCATGGGTAAAGTAACGCACCTCTGCAGAGTGTAAAAACTGTAACTTGTTACTCCCTGTTCCGGGAAGGAGCGGCGAACGCGGCGGGAAAGGAACCCCATGAAGGTTCTGGTAAACCCGTGAAGGCTGACGGACATAGCTTTTCAGAATAAAAGCAACCTTTAAAGAAATGTTTACGAAAACTTGCATTGTCTATGACCTATGGTCTGTGGCTGTAGATATAGTGCATCAAACACTCCTTTTATAGTGAATTTGCTGAGTACGCTCGTACTCAAAGTATCTTCTTAACCCTTGCTAGATCCTGAAGCCTTAAAACGAAGACTACATCGAGATATGCTCTAGGACTTATCAAAAGCAGCCAAAGCTCCTCAATGAAGACAAGAAAGCCAACATATACCTCAACTCAAGTGAAGACAAGGTTACTGATTAGATAGAGATACAATCTCTAACCAAAGAACCTATCTCTGTAGTGCGTTGCAATGACAGCAAATGCCAAATTCCTTAGTTAAGTACTAGTTTAATTAGTATAATAACTTTGCGTTATTTATCTTTGGTTCTTCTTCGTAAGAAGTTCTTTTTCGCTCTTATACCTAGACTGTTCTCTGGGTCTTATGTACATAGTGAGTTGTAACCTTTAAGCCATGTATTGGACTCGCTGTGTTTCTGTTGTGCCATTCTGAGGGATGTAATACTCATGAACAGTGTTTCATTGGTGTTATGTCAACGACTATAGTATACTACATGATGCAGTGGTATGCTGGGTCACCGCAATATCCCTCGATAATTGGGTGAATTTCCCAAAATAAATTAAGCATGCGAATTTTCCAAACATCATAATTTGTGCCATCGAATGTGGGCATGTCCTTGTGCACTAATCCCCTAGCCGACATCTTTACTCTCAAGGCAGTGAAGCCTAAAATGAGACACCAGGCTCTGATACCAATTGAAAGGATACAGATGTCGCCTAGAGGGGGTGAATAGGCGATTAAAACTTCTCCTAGAGTGGTTCAACAAAGGCGGAATAAAACTAGTGTTTACTTTGTTAAGCACAACCTAGAACAACTAAGGTTCACCTATGTGCACCAACAACTTATGCTAAAAATTACAAGCACCAAAGTGATAGCAAGATATATATTACTTCAAGCAAGAAGGCTATCACAATGTAAAGTGCATAAGTAAAGAGCTCGGGTATAGAGATAACCGAGGCACGCGGGGACACCGGTATTTTACCGAGTTCCTCCCAACATGGAGTACGTCTTGTTTGGAGAGGGGGTGGTATCAAACCACCAACGCCACAAATGGCCTCCCTTATTCTCCGGTGAATCTCACCCTAACGGGATCGATCCACGCTTCCACTATCGGTGCACTTGTCGGTGGCAAGCAGAACCTCGCACAAGGTTGGGGCACTTCTCCACAACTTAATTGGAGGCTCCCAACAAACGCCACAAAAGGCTTCAACAAATGCCACCAAGGCCACAATTCCACGAAGGCCACAAAACCGTCTAGGGTTCCAAGAACCCAAGAGGGACAAGCTCCAATGAGTAACTCAAACCAAATCCTCCGAGGAGAACTCAAATCGATGCACCAAATGCAAATGGCAAGAACACCACAAAGGTGCTCAAATCCCTCTCTCCCAAATTCCACCAAAGCTACAAAAGCTTATGGGGGAATAAGAGAGAAAGAACAATGGAGGAAATCCACAAAAGACTCCAAGATTTAGATCCCAATATGTTCCCCTCACTAAGAGGAGAGATTGATTGGTGGGATTGTAGATCTAGATCTCCTCTTTCAAATCCCTCAAAATATGCAAGAATCATCGGAGGGATTGAGAGAAAGAAAGCTCAAGAAGGTCAACAATGGAGGGGAAAACTTGCAAAAATGGTTGAGGAACCATTGGGGAAGAAGGCCCCTTATATAGGTCCCTCCAAAATCCAACTGTTGCAGCCCAAAAACGCGATTCTCGGTACTACCGGACTTTTTTCCGGCACTACTGGACTTTCCCGGCACTAACGGACATTTCCTGGGGTTCCTGGGGCTCCAAACGCATTTTTCTCTGCGCTCCCCGGTACCAAAATGCGGTACTACCGGACCCCGGTACTACCGGATCCTGGTCCGGTACTACCGGTCATCACAGAACGAAAACAGCCATAACTTTTGCATCCGGACTCCGATTTCGATGATCTTGGGCTCGTTTCGAAGAGGACAATAACCTCTACAAGATCATGCAAAGAAACATCATAGTACAGTAAGAGAGTATATATCCAAATGACGAAGTAAAAAACCTTCTGCCGCGCTAGGTACTAAAATGCGGTACTACCGCTTTTTGGTACCTAGCCCGGCAGTGGCTTTTGGAAACTTGTCAAAGACCTTCTGCCGTGCTAGGTACTAAAATGTGGTACTACCGCATTTTGGTACCTAGGAGGTCAATGGCATTTGGCAACTTGCCAAAACCTACTGCCGCGCTAGGTACTAAAATGCGGTACCGCATTTTAGTACCTAGGAAAATTCAAACCTCTATAACTTTTGATTGGTAACTCCGATCGACCCGATTCCAATTGCGTTGGAAAAAGGACGACATGAGCTACCCTATGAAAGGTGAAAATATTGGTTATCACCAAGTGAGAATGTATCATGTATAATAATGTGAGATACCTCACTTGGTGAGAAACCGAAAAGCCGCCAAGATCAAAATCGCAACAAGATACAAACGGAAGATCCGATTTTGATGAACAAGAGCTTGTTATGGAGATTACCACAAGCTCTATATCCTTATATGGATAAGACCAAATAACAACCAAATATGATGATGCAAATATGCAAAGGTTTGAGCTCTCTCCGAACGATATGACCGAGTTACTCATTCGAGAGCCCCTCTTGATAGTACGGTTATCTATCCTAAACCCGGTCCCCTACTAACAATATGAGACCGGCAAAAGAGAAAACCTATCAAGATTATACCTTTGCCTTGAGCATTCCACTTGAGCTAGATGTAGACGATCTTGCCCTTCTCAAGATGGAACGCCTTTCTTAATTCCTCATCATCGATCCATGATCACTGAGAATGGCAAGCATCAAACATGAGATCTTCTATAGATGGTGCATTTTGAGCTTGCGCAATGCATCTTCTTCTCATTTCATCGACAATTGAAGCCACCACATGCTCCAAGTGATGCTAATGGACAAATCCTACAAGTATAACTTAATACACACATTATTCCATAAAGATTGTCATTAATTACCAAAACCACACATGGGAGCCCACATGTTCTTTCAATCGTGTACCAGTAGGATATAACCATGTCAGCTGCACTTTCGGTGGTAGGGCCCACGTCAACTTTCTGTGGCGCATATGAAGACCACAGAAGACAAACGTTCCCGTGGCGCATATACCACCATGCGCCACAAAAAGTTGGTCAACCATATCCACAGGCATTGTGAAATGGGAATTTGCTTTTTTTCACACCTTCATAAACAGTTCTAAATAAAAGATCTTGGTGATTCGAGGTACTTTATTGGTATTGAGGAATATAATCCCTATTGTGGGTACATATATCATGAGCCAATAGAAGCCCTTGAATTGATTTTCTCAATTTACCGCCACATACTACTAACTAAACGAACTCTACTTTACGGGTCAGGTCTCGATCCGAGTTGTTTAGCGAATGACTCAACCAATACATCTAGCCCAACCCTAGTAAAGGATCCCATCATATTTCTGTGGTGCATGGTTTCTCTATATGCACCACAGAATAGTGAAGGTTTTTGTGGTGTATTGCATGCAGTGCGCCACTATATTTTATCTGTGGCACATGGTCATAGATATGCGTCACAGAATATTCGTCTATCCATAGTTGTTTTCCTAATAGTGATATGATGCCTTAATTCATAACAAGACATGGCACCTTGTACCATATAGCTCCAACAAAAATGTGATCGATTACAAATGGGTCTATCGCATCAAGGAAAATACCGGTGACACTATTGAACGATATAAATCAGGCCTGGTTGCAAAGGGCTTTAAACAACGCTATGGTATTGACTACGGAGACACCTTCCGCGCAGTTGTCAAAGCCGCCACAATTATCCTTGTCTTAGCACTTTCGGTATCTCGTGGATGGAGTCTTCGTGAATTGGATGTCAAGAACACGTTCCTTCATGACGTTCTGAAAGAAGAAGTATACATGAAACAACCACCTGATTTTAATGATCCTAATCTTCTGTATCACATGTGCAAACTTGACAAGCCAGTATATAGTTTAAAACAAGATCCCCGACCATGGTTTTATAAACTTATCTCTGAGCTTCATGCTCTTGGATTTATGCCCTTCAAGGCTGACACATCTCTATTCATCTACAACAAGACAGGTATCATTATGTTTGTTCTAATTTATGTTGATGACATAATTGTGAAAAGCTCTTTAGATCAAGACATTTCGAATCTCCTACATGATTTAAGTGGGGATTTTGCTCTCAAAGATCTTGTGACTTACACTTCTTATTGGTAGTCAAGAAAACATTAGATGGCTTACTTTTATCTTAGGAGAAACATGCCACCGATTTACATGAATAAATGTACTACCTACACCACTCTCCAACACTGATAAACTATCTCTCGCTGATGGTATGCCACTTGAGACTAAGGATAGCAAAGGATTGTTAAAGCCTTACAATATTTGACCTTCATAGGTCTGGATCTATCCTTTTTTTATTAATTTTTTTTATCAATTTCTTCATGCTTCAGCTACACCTCAGTGGACAACGGCCAAAAGGATCTTGCACTATGTTTAAGGAACACTTTAAGTTGGCATTACCTTTCAAAGATCCTTCTCTATATTCCTTAGTGCATTCTCGGATGCAGACTAATCCTTCTCTACACTCCTTAGTGCATTCTCGGATACAGACTAGACCTGTTGTCTTGATGATAGATGTTTCACCAGTGGATTTGCAATATTCTTGGGTCCTAATCTTATATCTTAGAATGCCTAAAAACAAACCATTATCTCGCTCGAGCACCGAAGCTAAATACAAAAGCTATAACCAATGCCACAGCTGAAATAGTTTTGGGTGAAATAGTTTTGGGTTGAAACACTGCTTTGCGAGCTCAAAGTTTCTTCGATACACTCCTGCTTATGATATGACAAGCTTATACGGTCTTTCATGTCTAAACTAAACATATTAAAAATGATTTTTATTTTGTAAAAGAAAGAATTACAAGCAAATTACTTGATATCAAATATATATCAAGCAAATATCTGTTGGGTGATGCTTTTACCAAGGCCCTCCCTGTGAAGACCATCGAGGAAGAGGAAGATGAAGAAGAATTCAAGCGTGATCTCGACCTCTTAATTTTTTCCTACCTCTTTATTGAATTTTCTTATGTAAGCCACGGTGAGGCCAGGGTCGTTTCCACCAACAACCACTACTACAACAAGATTTGCCAAGCTTGGCTATTTCATGCGCTACCTATTAGCCGGTCTTCTACAAGCTCGAACCTCACAAGGAGTAGAGAACCACATCTTCACTTGAATTTTTTAAATCTTCAATTACGTGAGCATGCTGGGAGTAATCTGTGTTCTTTAACTTCCTAGTACTACTACCTGTGAACGGGCGAAGAAGGGATTTAGCGTCAAACCGGTTTATTATTCTGAAGTGGAGAATGACGACACGCGGCCATGCACGGTCCACACACCCACGCGTGCAACCAGCAGCACACTGCACTTTGGCGTTTGTACAACACTTCCGCACGTAGTATCACGTTACGCCCGGATCAACTAATCTACCTCGTCCACTTCCCCTGGTTCATCTGGGCGGCCGCGGCCACCGCATCGGCGACGTCACTTCCGCCTCCTCCTCCCGCGGCGTTCCTCGCCGCCGCCGCCGCCACCTTGCGCGCGTCCTCCCTCGTGACCGCCTTGTTCGCCGGAAGCACCTCCGTGGCGCTGCCCACCACGTCCCTGAGCTGCACCATCTCCTCGCCGGCGTCCCCGACGCCGCCGCCCAGCCTCATGTTGGTCTCTGCCGCCTTCTGCGCGGCCGCCGCCACGCCGCCGGGGACGGCGCGGCCCAGCCCCGTCGCGCGCGTCTCGGCCGCCTGCACCGCCGCCGCGTCCGCCAGGCCCACCGGCGCGTCGCTCGCCGCGGCCTGCAACGCCTCCCCGATGGTCACCGCGTCCGTCGCTCCCGGCGCCGGCACCGTGAACTGCGCCATCACCTGCACGCGTGACGCCGTCTACTTATCAAACACCAGATCAAACGTACGTCACCAAGGCAGAGCACGCGTTCGTGTGCATGCTGCATGCACGTACCTGGCCGCCGGCGGTGGCGGTGACAACGCGTCTCCCGTCGTGCTGGTCGGTCTCGGTGACCCGGAGGCTGTCATCTTGCTGCTGCTGCTCGCGGGCGAGGACCTCGTCCCGCTGACGCCGGGCGTCCTGGCCCGCGGCGGTGGGAGGGTACACGTCGCCGGGGCGGACCGGCTGGGCCTGGTTACTCATGGCCGGCCGGCAGTGAGTCGATCTACTAGAACTGTAGGGCGGGGGCTAGCTGGTACGTCGTGCTGCTAGCTCGCCTTTCTCGTCGCGGCTCATATAAACAGCTGGACGTTAAGGTGGTAGACTGGTAGAGCGGCGATATTGGGCAGTGCGTGTCAGTGTCTCATGCCAGGTGCTCGTCTGCAACGACACCTGCAAAGGAGAGTGACACATTGACCTCCCAATGCACGCCATGTATCCGCTCCGTCCACGCTCACCTCCCAAGTACACACGTGTCAATTGACACACCTACCTAGGTAGCATTATCTTAGCTTTGCAGCTGCTCTATATTGCGCTCCTTTAGTTATTAGACAGTTCTCATCGTTATATCATCTCTTAGAGCATCTCCAAGCTAGCTGTTTTTCACGTAAATTTTCAGCCTAGGGCGGACGATTTTCCAGCCGTGTCACTGACCGACGATTGCGACAAGGCGCAAAAACGAGCGAATTTGAACAACATTTATAATTTAAGGCGAATTCAAATGAGATGCAGGCGAGTTCATACAAGATTAGGCAGAACTTAAACTAAAATAGAAATTTTAAACTAAATCTAGTTCATGCCGAGGTGGCAACAGTAGAAGTGGGTGTAGTAGTCGTCGTCGTCCCCGTCCATGTCGCTCGGCGGCTCGTCCTTCGGCGGTCGGCATGAACTAGATCGCTGATCCTCCTATGCGGAGCAGAGGTGCTCGTCCCGACGCCGTCGGCATTGTCGCCATCGAGGACGATGACATAAGGTTGAAGCGGGCAGCTCGGCGGCGTGTCGCGTGATCCAGCAGGCGCTACTGACGCTCGGCCTCGGTCTTGGACCAGGCGAGTGAGTCCGACAACATCGGCGGAAGGTCGTCGAGGGACGCCTACACCGTCATCCTCAAGCCCGGCGTGTCGTCGGGGTCCTCCGGCGCTTCCACTTTGAGGGTTCTCTCTGGAGGCAGCACTTCCACTTTGATCGTGCCCCAGAGGGTACTCCCTCAGAGGCGACCAGTGCGGCAGGGGCTGCCTCGACAAGGATCCACCGGTGCCATACTCCATCTTTCGTCTAACGAGGTGAAGGCTGACGCATGGGGGAGATGGTGTGCAATGCTCGTTGATGACGATGCTGTCGGAGCGCGCCCCCGTGCAACGCAGAGGCTCCTCGGACTCGTCCTTCACGGGGGTGAGCTAGGACACAAAACGCGGAGATGGCGTCACTGGGCAGACCCAGACGACCTTGACACTGACACCGAGGAGGAAGAACATGGCGTAGCCATCCGCCGTGGCATCCAGGAGCTTCCCGACGACGAGAGATCAGCAGGTAGGTGAGGCGCAGCGTGTTGCCGCCCTCAATGTGGGCGAGGACGGCCTTGAGCGTGTGCCCAGGCATCTCTACCACAGATTCCAGCCAGCAGAGTTCCCCTCGCCAGCCAAGGGCCTCCTCCTTCGTAGGTGACGAGCTCATGGGCTCGCCGGTCAGCAAAGTGCGCGATCCATGCTTGGTGGTTGCCGGTGTCTGAGGGCGGGTTGGCGCGGTGCTCTTCGGTGAGCTCGCCCAGTACACCTGCTAGATGAGAGCGAGCAGCTCGTGGCCAACGGGGATGGAGGCACCGACACGCCACCGGTGCTAGCATCCACGTTGGCAGGCACCGAAAGTCCTCGTAAAGGAGGCGCCTCCTACTCCTGAAGCCAATGCCGGCCGAAGCCGTTGGCAGCCACATGGTTGTCGGGATATTGCTCGCCATCGTTGGGCGCTGGTGGGGTTCGAGCGGTGTGTGAGCTCGTCGGGGAGATTGGGGGGATTTATAGGGTTGGGGCTTAGGCGGGAGGGATGTACATGCCGAGCCACGTTGGCGCGAAACCGGTGTTGGTGCGCCATTAATTCGCCGCATGGTGATTGGACGCGACGGCTTGCCTACCCGCTTCTACACCTTCAACATAGCTTTCTTCGGCCTTGATGAAGAGTGTGAGTATATCTAAATCCGACGCATTTCAGTTGATTTTCCTGCCTTTATTGGATACATAGCCATATAGGTTTTGGATCGATTAGAGTTGGACATTCAATTCTTTGTCCGTCCTCTTTTTGAATTGTGTCGTCGCTGGCCTTAATTTTCAGCTGAGACGATCCACGGGCCGCCAATTAAAGGGCTACCTTTTTCTCAGTTCAGAACTAACGTGTGATTATCGGGCACGTACAATGCCGACACTACGATCCGACGCTAGGCTAATTTTCCGTTCAGTTAGACTTAAATCCCGTTCGATACACGAAAATTTCGAGATTGATTAGCGATCCTTGGTATCGCTAGCGACCCAGCATAGCGTCGCGCGTTGGGAGACTAAAGCTCAGCCCATAATTCAAATTACTTGTATTACTTCCTCCAGCCCATATTAATTGACTTTGATTTGTCCAATTTTGAATGAACCTATATACTAAATAATGTAGATTCATCCAAATTTTAACAAATCTAAATCAATTAATATGGGTCGGAGGGAGTATTACTTTTGCACTTAAATGCCTCTACAAGCGACTAGCATAAGACTAGCCCCAATGGGGATATCATAGGTAGTATCATGCACTACATGCATGCAAAATGCTTATGTGTCACTGCAATTAATGATAAAAGAGGTTGTGTTAGTATCATAGGTAGATACGGTATCATAGCACGTGAAACTAGAAAAATTAATCTCAAATAAATCTTGTCCACAATTTTACATTGAGATTCTACAAAACAATAAATACATCAAGTTCTTGATTGATGGCGATGCCGATATTACAGGGGTGCGTAGATACAATCTGGCGTGTTCGAGAGAGCCTTCTTGCCGTGCCCTTCTGGCCTTTATATGTGAAGGCCAGGTCTCGAGGTAGGTCGAGTCGGTTAAAGATTAGGATTGACCCCTTTGGAATTCTATCTATACTTAGTCGTGTCCTCCAAGAAGTCGACTTCTCTCCGGGCTTGGGCCATCCGAAGTCTCCTTGGGCTCCATGTTTGCAGCATGCCTTCGTACGGGCTCCCACTGAGCCGGACCATGTATGCCAACATCAGGTACCCATAGGGCATATGATACTATGCATTATGGAGATGGTATCATATGCATGATACTACTATATAATTCTTTCCATTGTGACTAGTCTAATAACAACGTCGTGTCCGTGAATATTTGCTAAATCCGATGTGGGCTACCCTATCAGAGTATTTGGCACTGTTCTCGCAAGGGATGTGGTCGACTACAAATGTCTGTATCTCTTCAGGCGTGGAAGGGACGATGCCCAGCTCATCAACTCCCCGGTATAAATGAAAACCTTCGATCTACATAATTATTTGCTCACTGGAGTACTTTATATAGGATAGTGAAAAGTCCAATGTTATCCTCACTCACTAATCAACCGTGGATAAATTATCTGATCGTTTTCATGATCTACAGTCACACCAGAATGGTATCATATTCTAGTTTCTTTTGATTCTCGAACAACACCATCGTATCGGACTTTGTTGATGCAAATGTGTTTTACGAACTACATTATTCTGGTTGAGAAGATTTTAGTTTTTGCATCTTAGTACTTATCATCTTAAGAGGCATTATTTTGTCGTAATAGCTTATTATATATGTGAATTGCAATTCTAAAACATTTCGATTTTCAATCTTATTTGATTCTGTGTTGCTTATGTTCACACTGTTGTCTGGTTGCTTGTTAACTAGAGCAGCGACAGAAAGTGATGTCCCCCTAGCTTAAAATGCTTCTTTTTCAAACTATATAGTTGGATATATGGTTGGTCATAGTGCTAAGTAACTTAGATTGTAGCATGCACATATTACTAGTTTATGTTATTACCTTTATAGTGGGTAGTAACATGTGTGTAGTGTCATGCAAAGACTAATTAATTAGATTGTAGACTCATATGGTCGTGATATGTGTGATGTTATGGTAACTAGCTAAGTTACTACCTCCCTCTCTTTCTTCATTTATTATCATGTCATGTCACCAATTTGCTTACTTGGCATTGCATGTACATGCATGTTAGAGCAATTCTAATAATACAGCCGGCTTTGTACGAGTACGCCATGGAGGGATCCTCACAGTGCGTGTTTAGAGACGTAGGGTAAGACGGACGGTTGGCGGGTACGAGGTAACACAGCTTACCCAGGTTCAGATCCCACGATGGTGGCGAAATCCTACTCCTGCTATAAATCACTATAATGGCAATACGCCAAGTTACAGGGATCGGTTCGCTATGCGCGATATGAGTTGAGTTATCCCTAAAGGATCTCGTAGGTCCGGCTTATATAGTCGTCAGGTCCTAGGGTTACAAGGAAAGTCCTAGCCAGACAGGTTACAGGGTCCTACACTGCATACAACTAGTCTAGCGTGTCTTGCACTCCAAAGCTCCGGGTACATCGGTAACTCAACTGTAGCCTTCCTTTATCCGGCATGGGCCTCCCTTCTGGATCCATCTAACTGGGCCGCCCAGCAGGCCATGGGACTTGCTACTAACTGTGGGCCACCCAGGTTATCCGGATAAGAGACATGCTATAAGGATACCCATATAGCATATCCCCAACAGTAGCCCCCGGAGAACTCCGAGATCTTGCGTCGTCTTGCCTCTTCAGGTTGGATGCTCCGTCTATGTGAATGTCGGCAAATCGTCAAGCAATATCTTGTAGTCCTCCCAAGAACCCTGCAACACTCTCCGTCTTCAACTTGTAAGTTGGAGAACTGCTGAATCTTCCATCGTACTCTTCTCGTAGCCGGACTAGATCCGTCAATGCTGGAATCTTTCGATGGGATGGTTCACCTGCCCATGTCAGCTAAAGCAACATAGACCATAGGTCAGCGACGCCTCGTAACTCACACATGCAGAGAACACAATCATGTAAGTTTTTCCCGCGCGAAGGATACGGGCTGTTGGCAGCGGCAGTTGGGAACGTGGCGAAATTTCCGGGCACGCGCACACACGCACTATCAACGCAGCAACCATTCGATCGACTTGCACGAATCTTGACGCCAGAGGTTATAAATTATAATTGAGGTAGATTTCACTTTTTCACCGCATTCTCCCCCGTGTTATCTTCTTCCTCCTGTGAATCGTCTCCTCGAGCTCTCCGCACGCACGCGAAAAACCCTAGCTTCTCCCCCAATCTCCCAGTCACCTCCCCTCTCACTCCAATGGCCAGAAATAGCTCTACTCCGTCCATGGCAGCGACGAACGAGAGCGTGGACAAGCCGGCGAGCTCCGTCCACGTGCCACCAGAGGGTGTGGTGGTGCCACGGTCCGCGGTGGTGGAGATCACCGGCGATGACCATATTCCAGCGGGGCTGGAGCCGCTGGAGGAGGAGGGCGACTCCCACAAGGGAGATTGGCATGGCTCCGATATCACCGATGGTGACATCAAGGAGATGCTCGCTGAAGGATACCTCCCCGCGATAGAGGGGCTCGTCTGGCGGGCGGCGCCGGCCGGCGAGGTCACTCCTTCTCCCCAAGCCGGAGAGAAGGTGTACCTAAAAGCGCAACTAGTACGCGGCGTCTCCCTCCCGATCTCCGACTTCTTCCTTGCTGTCCTCAAGCATTATCGGGTTCAACCTTAGAACCTCTCCCCAAATAGCATCCTAGCGCTTAGCAACTATGTAGCGCTTTGCGAGGGCTACCTAGGGATAAGGCCTAGGTTAGATATGTTTATCTACTTTTTCACCATTAAGAGGGAAGCCAGTGCTAGCAAGGACGATCTTAGAAACTGTGGAACAATTATCTTCAAGATCCGGCCTGGCCGGCGGTTCCTCGACATCGTCGGACATGAGTCCTGCAAGAACTGGCAGCAGACATACTTCTATAGCCCAGATATCCCTCTGGCTAGCCGAGAAGCATCATGCCCGGACTTTGTCGACGGGGTCGCCGCTGAAGCCCCAACATGGAGATCCCAGGCCACTCTTCCCTCCGACAATGACGCTTCCCGTGCTATAAGGCAGATCGAGTGGTTCGTAGAGACGGGTCTGACTGGGTTGGACCTAGCCATGTGCTGGTTCGTCAGGCGGATCCAGCCTCTGTAGCACCGCGCGAAGCTGATGCACCAGTATACCAAGGATGGGAAGGATAGCCTCCGCATCTCTGAGGACAGCTTCTCGAGTGAATCCATCAAGCTCCGCCTCAAGTACATCGTCAAGGTGAAGGACATGAAGCGTGGCTTCTCCATCATCTATGACATGTTCGTAGAGGGCAAGTGCCCAGAGGTACCTGTTTATTTTCCGTGTATGACATGTACTCCAGTTCTTCCGTCTTGCCATTATCATCTCATCTAACACTTTGGGATTTCACTTAACAACTTAAAAGTCTAGAGGAGGATAGCATGGCTGTCCAAATCTATGACCCCAACATGAAGGGAGTAACTGTCATGTCCGACGATGATGTCCCGCTGGCGTGTAAGTGGAAGAGCTCCACCTCTGACGCTGCCGACGGAGGCAAGAAGAAAAAGACGGAAGGTGGAGCCTCCAAGAAGTCCACTGCCGCCCTAGAGGTGGAGAAAAGAAGAATTATCGGCATCCATTTCACCAAGGCACCCACCGTTGTGTAAGCTTCTTATCCTCCGACATTGTCCATTGCTTGTCTTATTCCTGTACTTATACTTTTGCACGTTTCAGGAACAAGGCCAGTTTAAGTTTGAAGAAGTCCTCCAAAACATCGGGGGCTTCTAAAAACATTATGGATATGTTGCACCAAGCATCTCCCGCCATCGCCCCTACCACTCCCAGCGTCTAGCCTGCTGCCGCGCCGACAAGCTCTCCGGCTAAGGTAGCATCTGGCCCTTCCGCTATGGAAGTGGACCCAGGTGTCACCGCGGATCTTGTCCTCCTCGGAGAGCAGGCGACACAAGAAAGTACCGCATCCAAGATGGCTGAAGATCCGGCTAAGGATGCCATCGGTAGCGGTAAGGCGATGGTGGTAGGCGGAACGTCTGCCGAAGGCGGCGCCACTACACCTAGGACGTCAACAGAGCTCCCGAAGATAGTCTATCCGGTGCTTATGCCGAGTAGATCAACTCTGGCTCCTGGTGCAACGCCAACTTCTCTGACTTGCGGTCTTGAGGAGCTTCTCAGGCAAGCGGATATCCTGCGAGAAAATAGCCTTTCCTTCAGCAAGATATTTGCCGAGAGCGCCACCAACCTCAAGATCATCGCACTTGTAAGTTTTATCTACCTTTTTAATTTCATACGAGTATCCCACTATAGACCCCGAGGATTTAGATGGAAAACCATAGGTCTTTGCATATGAATGCTCTAAGAGTGACTAAGCTAGAAAACTTCTTACTGTAGCCCCCAAGTATTTAGTTTGAATGAATTATTCCCACTAGATACTTTTAGAGTAGCATACGTAGTGTTTGTGAACTTCAATACTATAGCCCCCCAAGCCTCTAGTTGAAACTGAATTAGTTTCGACTAGATGCTTAAAGACAAGACTAAGTAGATTGCTGAGTTAAAAACTCTCATTGTAGCCCCCAAGCCTCTAGGTGGATAATTATCCGGCTAGATGCTCCACGTAGACTAAGTAAATTTGATCTTCTTTCCACAGAATGAGAATGCTCGGAGAGGCTTCGCCAACGAGAAGTTCCACAAGATGCGTGCTGAGTTGGAAGCTGAAAAGGGTAAAACTGCCTTCTTGAAGGAACAAATCACCAAGAGCAAGAGTCTGTTTTTCCTTTCAATTTCACAATCAAACTTGGTCTTGTGACATCAATCTCCGACTACTCATTGTGTGTTGTTATTTCACCGACTTGTAGAAAACATCGCCAAGGCCAAGGGCATTGTTGAGCAATCCAAGCACATTGAGTTGCTGGATAGCGAAAACAAGATCCTTAAGTAGGAGAGGGCTGATACCCTGAAGATGCACAAGGAATCCATGATGGCTTTGCAGGAGTCCGCCAACACGGAGATGAACCGCCTAAAGGAGGAAATTGCGATCCTCAAGGAGAAGAACAAAGCCACCGATGAGCAGAATCAGCGCATGATAAGTCGGAAACGTATCTATAATTTTTGATGCTCCATGCTTGTTTAGTATCTACTTTGCTTTGCTTTGTCTACACTTTGAGGTGTTTTTATATCTTTTCTAGAAATAACCTATTAACAAGATGCCACAGAGCCAATTGCCTGTTTTTTTGTGTTTTTGGTTCTAGAAAGGCAGAAAATCAATATTCTCGGAATTGGACGGGACAAAAGCCAAAGTCAATATTTTACCGTGGGCGTCACGAAGCCAGAAGGGGATACAGAGAGGTGTCAGAGGGCCACCACACCCCCCAGGCGCGGGCTAGGGTGGACCTATGCCTGGGCAGGGTGTGGCCCCTCCGACCGCCTCCCAGCCTCGCCTCTTCGCCTATAAGAAGCCCCCGATGCAGAAATCCTAGATAATCCATCATACTTCCAGAAAAAGTTCTGCTGCGCCACCGCCACCGAAGGGGAGATTCAGGGGACAGAAAGTCTCTGTTACGGCACCCTACCAGGACGGGGAAGTGCCCCCGGAGCCATCTCCATCAATCTCCATCACCATCTTCATCACCGTTGCTGATTCCCATGATGAGGAGGGAGTAGTTCTTCCTCGAGGCTAATGGCTCTACCGGTAGCTATGTATTCATCTCTCTCTCTATGCATGGTCATATTGTGATCGTGAGCTTTGTAATCAAGTAGATCTACCTTGCTACGCAAGTGCTTTAATAGATCTTTGCTCTCCCCATGTGTGTGAAAGTGGCAGTGTGCACACCATGGTGGCACTTAGGCTAGAGTCTACATAAATACTCTTTGTGCTTTAATAGATCTATGCTTTTCCCCACGTGTGTGAAAGTGACAGTGTGCATACCGTGTGTGGCACTTTGGCTAGATTGAATATTTGTTATGATTTATATTTGGAGTTGGATGTCTCTATGAAATTGTGGTGTTTGTTGGAACCATCTAGCGCTCAAGGTGATAGTGTGGGGTTATCTAGATTGGGGAAGGCGGACTTTGAGGAGTGCTGTTATAGCCCTACCGATGATTAGAGTGTCCAACCGGAGAGTAGTTAAGAGTAGTATCATGAAGAGAGGATATTTATATGAGAGAGTGTTCACTAGTGAAAGTATGATCCCTAGGCCTTGTTTCTAAACATTGAAACACTATTTGCATCTAGATCTGTTGCATGTTTGCTTGCTTTAGTCTTTACCTCACCGTCAAGCTATTTTCTGGCACCGTTACCACTTGTATTTCACTATCTCTTCGCCGAACTAGTGTACCTATACACCTGACAAGTGTATTGGGTGTGTTGGGGACACAAGAGACTTCTTGTATCTTGATTGCAGGATTGCTTGAGAGGGAATACCTTTGACCAATTCCTCCCTGAGTTCGATAAACCTTGGGTAATCCACTTAAGAGAAACTTGCTGTTGTTCTACAAACCTCTGCACTTGGAGGCCCAACAACTATCTACAAGAATAGAAGTGCGTAGACATCAGCGCAACCTTGAGGCTTACAAGGTTTTCCGACAAGAGCGGGACTCCATCGCGGAGACACTCCAGCAAGCGGAGGCGATCATATTTGGTAAGCGATCATACTGTGTTAACTTAAGGCGGAAAAATAATAGCCATAATTTCCTGCTACTCAAGTACTGGTTCCATCATGTAAATATTTTTTAAGAAAGTGCAGGCTTATCCATTACTTTGGTTTTTATGCTTGACCTTTCATGAGTCGGAATACTCGTAGTTGGAACCATGAACTCAGGTGATGATGCCCAATGGCACCGTCAAAAACCTAAGCACAAAATTTCTGACTTCAAGTGCCAAAAGTCACAACTCCAGAATCCACATAAAAACAACAAAGAACGTGTAGACCAGAAAACTTAAGCTAACGCCCGTAGGCGGAATTTTCACAAGTGAAATGCAAAGCTTGTGCATAAAGGTTTTATACGATCCAAAAATGAACACGAAAGGAGGTAAAAGACTCAGGAATACGAGTGAACCAGAGAGCTTTATTTCATTGATCATATAATAGGTACACAGTAGATAAAAAATATACTAAGTGTAAAAAGGACGTAGCTATGCTATGTTCCATGGCCGATAAAGCTCCAGGTAATCGTCATACGGGTCACGTCGCTTATGCTTATGATCATCGTTGGGTCTATCCAAAAGTTCACATTGAGCAGCGCCTTGCTTAGGATGAACGGTCCTTACCATGGCGGGGATAATTTGTGCGACTTCTTCTGCTTAAGTCGGAGCACCAGATCCCCCTCTTTAAATGAGCGATGCCGAACACGGCGACTATGATAGCTGCATAGCTTCTGCTGGTAGATGGCGGATCTTTGGCATGCCAATACGCGCTCTTCCTTGAGAAGGTCCACATCTAGGCTTCTGGATTCTTCAGCATCATCTTCATCATACGCAGCAATTCTTGGTGAATCGTGAAGGATGTCAGAAGGGAGGATGGCTTTTGCTCCATATACCATGAAATAAGGGGTGTAGCCGGTAGATCTGTTGGGTGTAGTTCATAAACTCCACAGCACAGATGGTAATTCCTCCGCCCAGGCTCCAGCTGCTCTATGTAGCGGTGCCTCTAGACGTGGCTTGATTCCCTGCAGAATTAATCCATTGGCTCGCTCAACCTGTCCATTGGACTGTGGGTGTGCCACAGATGCTAGGTCAAGTCGGATGCCCTTCTCCCAACAATAAGCTTCCACTTCTCTGAGTGACAAGTTGCTACCGTTATTGGTGATAATGCTATATGGGAGACCAAATCTCACCACTAGATCCTGGACAAACCTAAGGGCAGCTTCCCCATCGAGCTTTCTAATGGTTTTAGCTTCTAACCATTTGGTGAATTAATCAACTGCTACTAGCAGATGCGTAAACTCACATGGTGATGTCTTTAATGGACCAACCATGTCTATCCCCCAGACTGCAAATAGCCAAGTTATTGGTATTGTTTCACAATTCTTTAGCTGGAACATGGGGTTGTCAGGCATAATACTGGCATCCCATGCACGCTCAACCAGCTTGTCGGTGTCCGCCTTCGTGGTCAGCCAGTAGAATCCTTGCCGGAAGGCTTTGGAGACCAACGATCGACGAGCGGCGTGATGCCCGCAATCTCCGAGATGGATCTCACGAAGGATTTCAATACCTTTTTGCTGGGAAACACACTTAAGATATACACCAGTGGTGCTTATTTTGTAGATCTGTCCATTGATTATGGTATATCCCTTTGCTCGACGTACTATTTGCCGACTTTTGACCTCATCGATGGGCAAAGTTCCGTGTACGAGATATTCCATGAACGGTTTTGTCCAAGCCAGAGGGACCTTCGTCACTGTGTGAACGAAAGAGTCCACTCTATCCGGGTTCTCGGTGTCCGCTCCCTTCATGGATGGTGTCCGTAGATGCTCCAAAAAACGCTAGGAGGAATTTGTTTGCGCCCTGATCCAAGCTTTGACAGTAGATCAGCCGCCTCATTTTGCTCCCTGGGGACATACTTGACTTCGTAGCCCAAGAATCGCTTGGCTATCTCGTTCAGTTCGTCTCGATATGCCGCCATCATAGGGTTCCGCGCGTTCCAGGTGCCAACCACCTGCTGGGCAACCAAATCGGAATCTCCACAGCAAACTATGCGCTTGATGCCAATATCCTTGGCAACGCGAAGTCCGTGAATGAGTGCTTCATACTCCGCCATGTTGTTCGTAGCCTCGAAGTGGATCTGTAGAACATAGTGTAGCTTCTCCCCAGTTGGTGACTGTAGTAGTACACCAGCCCCCGAGACGTTGAGTAGCTTTGATCCGTCAAAGTGCATCACCCAGTATTCTAGCTCTGGCATAGGGGTTCCATCTGGCATCTCCGTCCAATCTGCGATAAAATCCGCCAAGGCCTGTGATTTGATAGCGTCGCGTCTCTTGTAGGTAATCACGAAGGTGGCAAGCTCAATGCCCCACTTCGCGACCCTTCCTGTAGCGTTGCTGTTGTTGATGATGTCGGACAATGGAGCCTTGCTCACAAATGTGATAGGGTGGTCCTGGAAATAGTGCCTTAGCTTCCGAGAAGCAAGGAACACTCCATAAGCTATCTTCTGGTAGTGCGGGTAATGCTGCTTGGACTCCGTCAAAACCTCGCTTACATAGTAAACTGGTCGTTGAACTCCATACTCATGCCCTGGTTCTTTCCGCTCTACCACGACGATGATGCTGATTACCCGGTTGGTGGCTGCCATGTAGATTAACATAGGCTCCATAGGCTCAGGTGCTGCAAGGATAGGTGCCGAGGAGAGTATATCCTTTAGCTGCTTCAACGTTGCATATTCTTCATCCGTCCATGTGAATTTGTCCGCCTTCTTCAGCAACTTGTACAGCAGCAGAGCCTTCTCTCCAAGTCGGCTGACGAACCGACTAACTGCTGCAACGCAACCTATAAGCCGTTGTATGTCATTCAGGCATGTCAGACGGTTTATGTATAGGATGGCCTTGATCTTCTCCGGGTTGACCTCGATTCCACACTAGGAAACAATGAAGCCCAACAATTTGCCGATTGGAACCCTGAAGACGCACTTCTTAGGGTTAAGCATCATATTTTATTTCCGGAGATTATTGAAGGTTTTTTTAAGTCGGAGATTAAGTTGTTTGACTTTTTAGACATCACCGCTATATCGTCCAGATAGGCGTGAATGTTCCGACCAATTTGATCATGTAGGAAACGCTGCATTGTCCGCTGGTGTGTAGCACCGGCGTTTTTGAGCCCAAAGGGCATCGTGACATAGCATAACGTGCCGTAAGGTATGATGAACAAAGTGGCCACTTGGTCTGACTTCCTCATCTTAATCTGGTGGTATCCTGAGTATGCATCAAGAAAACACAAAAGATTTGAGCCAGCCGTCGATTCAATGACTTGGTCAGTGCGAGGCAAAGAAAATGGATCTTTGGGACACGCTTTGTTCAAGCCGGTGTAATCAACACACATTCTTAATTTTTTGGTTCCCTTATTAGGGACAAGTACAGGATTGGCCACCCATCGGGTGTGAAGGACTTCTCGGATAAAACTAGCCTTAAGTAAGCTAGCTATCTCTTTGCCTATGGAGCGTCTCTTCTCGTCTCCAAAGCGTCATAGAGGTTGTTTCACCGGTTTGCATTTTGGATCAATATTCAAGATGTGCTCGGCAAGTTCCCTAGGTACACCTTTCATGTCGGCAGGTTGCCAGGCAAAGATGTCCCTATTCTCACGGAGGAACTCGACGAGCGTGCTTTCCTTTTTGGGATCCAGGTTCGTCCCAATGGTGGTGGTCTTGGAGGCATCGCCTACCACAAGTTCCACCGGTTTGGTTTTGATGGCGGCCTTGAAAGATGGGGCGGAGTCAGAAATCTTCTTCTTCGATGCCGGCATCTCCGAGGCATCGACCTTGCTCTAGATCTCCTTTAATTCTTCGTTATAGAGGATAGCTTTTGCAAAGGCTGCTTCTCCAATCTCACAGTCCCTTGCATTGGTAAAGCTTCCGGATATGGTGATGATGTCGTTTGGTCCGGGTATCTTGAGTTTCTTGTAGACAAAGCATGCTTTGGCCATGAAGGTGTGGAAGATATCGCATCTGAAGATGACGTGGTACACACTCTTGAAGGGGACCACCTCAAAGGTCATGCGTTCTTGGCGGTAATTATTAACATCTCCAAACGCTACCTAAAGCGTGATGCACCCAAGGGACCGAGCCTCCCGGCCAGGAACTATGCCATGGTACACGGTGTTGGTCCGCCTTAGGTTGGCCTCTGTCAAGTTCATCTTGTGCAGCGTATCCAGGTACATGATGTTGATGTTGCTTCCACTATCCACCATACACTTGGTGAACTCGTTGCCGTCAATCAGGGGGTTGATGATCATGGCGTACTGGTTCTCCGTAGGGATGAGGTCTGGGTGATCCTTCATGTCACAAGTGATTGGAATCTCCGACCAGCGCAGGTACTAGGGAATTGGGGGTAGGGTGTTCATCAGTATCCTTAGCGAGATTTTCTGTGCCCGAACATGGGGTGCCAAGGAAAGTGTGGTAGATGGGGGCCTTCTTCTCAAAGGGTTCTTTCCCTTGCCATCGCTCTTGGCGGCATGCTTTGGGTCAACATCCTCGTCCATATCACTTGAATCCTTGGACTCCTCGTCCTTCTTCTTCCCCTTGCCCTTGCCACATGGCCTGTTCTTTCGACTTTGCTTGTAGCTGGACTCCGGGTCCTCCTTAAGATTGTTGACAAACTTGCAATGGCGATTGGTGTGTGATGGCTCAGTTGATGTGGAGCCTGTTGGGAACCAAAAGAGAAAGGTGTGAGGCATCACAGCATCAAGTTTTCCCTTAATAAGAAATCGAGGTTATCGAACCAGTAGGAGGAAGGAAACGTCGCACAGGTGTTGCAAGCAACACGGAGACCTGCACAACACAAACTCAAGACTTTGCCCCAACGAATCAGTGAGGTTGTCAAGCTCACTGGTTTGCCATAACAAAGGATTAAACGTATGGTGTGGAATGTAATGGTGGTTTTCAGCAAGTAAACAAGTAACAGTGGAAGATGTATCAATGGTAAAGATTGGACCAGGGTCCATAGTTCACTAGAGGTGCTCTCCTTAGATAAACAACATGGCATGAAGGGTAAACAAATTACAGCAAGGCAATTGACAGGAACTGAATAAGGCATAACAATGCAATTACTAGTCAGAAAGATCCTATGAGATTCGATTGGGCAATACAACAAGATACATAGACCGCCATCCAACTTCATCTATGACTAGAATTCCACCTACAGGTTATCATCCGAACCCCCTCCAGCATTAAGTTGCAAGCAATAGACAACTGCTTTAAGCAAAGTGTGTAAGGTAAACTGTCCACATGTTCCATGAACAAGAGACCGTTGTTTTCTCCCTAGTAGCAACAACACATCTACAACCGAAGATATTTCTATCACTTCCCTTGGAAACTAGAGGCATGAACCCACTATCGAGCATAAATACCCCCTCCTAGAGTCACTAGCAACTACTTGGCCAAGATATCTACTAACAACGAAGAGCATGCAAGATCACAAACAACATAGACATGATAGAATCATAAAGACAAAACCATTAATCAAACCAACATAATAATCTCAATATCCATTGGATCCCCGCAAACACAACATGCATGATTACAAATAGATTAGATCTTGATCATGAACGGAGATCACAAGATCTATACATGAAAGCACAAGGAGGAGATACAACCATCTAGCTACTACATGGACCCATAGTCCAAGGTGGAACTACTCACACATCATACCGGAGAGAAGGCCTCTGGGATGATCTCCCCTCCGGCAGGGTGCCGGGAAGAACTTTAGATCCCCCCGATCTAGGGACGATGGTGGCGGCGGCTTTAGAAGATTTCATGGAATATTGATTGGGTGTTTAGTGTTTTTGCATCGGGGGCTTCTTATAGGCGAAGGGGGAGGCCGAGGTGGTGTCCAGGGGCCCCACACCCTGCCTAGGCGCGGGGTAGGGTCCACCCGCGCCTAGGGGGGTCTGGGCGCCCTGGACCGCTTCTCCATCTCCCCTCTGGACTTCTTGTTCCCCACAGAAAGTTATTAACTTTGGCTTTTGTCCCGTCCAATTCCGAGAATATTTCCTTACTAGCTTTTCTGGAACCAAAAACAGCAGAAAACAAGCAACTGGCACTGTGGCAACTTGTTAATAGGTTAGTACCATAAAACATGTAAAAATCACCTCAAAGTATAGACAAAGCAAAGTAAAGTAGATACTAAATAAGCATGGAGCATCAAAAATTATAGATACGTTTCCAATGTATCAAGCATCCCCAAGCTTAACTCCTGCTCGTCCTCAAGTAGTTAAGTGATAAAAAGAATAATTTTTGAGGTGACATGCACCCTCACAATAAAGATATAACCATTTGCAAGCATTGAAAGCTGGGATCAAAGAACTCTAAACATGTGCATGAAAGATGGAGTTCTAACAATAGGACATAGTAACTATGCATACAACATGAAAGGCTACAAACAAAGATTATGAATAACATGTATTGAAAAAAAATTGTTTATTTCACATATAGAAAACATAGCATAGTGGCATTCAGCTTGTCCCTCATAGATTAGCAAATAGATGCATAGGACATCTTAAAAGTTCACAAGGGTGACTAGAAACAAATAACACAAGAACAAGTAATATCACAATATGCATCAATCAGTAAGCTTTGGAACACTGCACACAGAATGACAACTATGCTCTCTTAATGGTGCCTAAAGGTAGAAGGTGGAGACTCAATAGTGGTGGAAGAAAAACCATTTATAAAGGAAGCAAGGATTTCAAGTTTCAAAAAGAGCTTCCAAAAATTATGGTACTTGTTAGCTTTCAGCCCTCATTGCCCCTATCATAAGCATCTTGAAGTGATTAAGGTTAAAGTGAACAAAGATGGAGTATATGCTTGACGGAGTATAAATTGGCAATCTCAAGTCCCTTGAATGCGAGGGCCACACCTCATGCTACTCAACTTAATCACCTGTAAGTTCTTGTCATTGTAAGTATTTGCATATCATAGAGAACCACCAACGGGGTACCCCTTGCACATGGTACAAGAGCTTTCCCATAACCAAAATGACAAGGCAAGCAGACAATGAGCTGTTGGAATTATGCCCTAGAGGCAATAATAAAAATGTTATTATTATAATTCTTGTTCATGATAAATTTTATATTCCATGCTAGAATTGTATTAAGCGGAAACTTTAATACTTGTGTGGTTTATGAACAACACCGTGTCCCTAGTACGCCTCTATGGACTAGCTCATTGATTAATGATGGTTAAAGTTTCCTAACCATAGACATGAGTTGTCGATTAATAATGAGATCATGTCATTGGGAGAATGATATGATGGACAGACCCAAATCAAGCAGAGCAATTAGATCGTGTCATCGTATTCATCTTTGCAAAGCTTTTTCTTATGTCAAATATTGTATTCCTTAGACCATGAGATAATGCAACTCCCTGGTATCGGAAGAAAGCTTTGAGGTCATCAAACGTCATCCTATGAGAGGGTGATCATAAAGGTGTCTCTCAGGTGATCGGAAAGTACTTGTTGGGTTGTATGTATCGAGATGGGATTTGTCCCTCCCGAGTCGGAGAGATATACTTCGGGCCCACTCGGTAATCAATATCAACACCGCTTGCAAGCACGTGGTTAAGGAGTTAATCACAAAGTGATATCGGATTACGAAACGAGTAAAGTACTTGCTGTGAACGAGATTGAACTAGGTATGCCGATACCAACGATCGAATCTCGGGCAAGTAAAATATCGCGTGACGAAGGGAATATATATATATATATATATATATATGGGATTAATTGAATCCTGGCATCGTGGTTCATCCGATATGATCATCGATGAATATGTGGGAGTCAATATGGGTTTCCAGATCCCACTGTTGATTATTGATAGAAGATCATGCCTGCATATTCTCGAACCCATAGGGTCATAGACTTAACGTGTCTCGACGCTAGGATAGAATGGATAATTGTTTTATGAGTTTTTGTTCGGAGTCTCGGATGAGATCCAGGACATCACGAGAGGTTCCGGAATGGTCCGGAGAATAAGATTCATATAAAGGAAAGCAGTTTTTGGATTTCAGAATTGTTTTGGAATGTTCGGTATTGTACCGGAAGGTTCTAGAAGCTTCTGGAGTGGGACCAACGTGGCCCCACTTGTCGGAGGGGGCATGGTCCTACGAGGGAGTGCCCTGGCCGCATTGGGCCAGGGACACAAGGCCCCATAGGACCAGCCGGCCAAACCCTAGGGGAAACCCTAGGGGATCTTCTAGAAGGGGGGGAGACTTGCCCCCCACTCCACCCTTGTGGCCGCCGGCCCTAGGGCTTGGAGGAGAGGAAAGGGCAGCCGGCCAGCCCTCTATATAAAGAGGGCAGGGGCGCACCCTCCTCCCACACCCCAAAACCCTAGCCACCATACTGCTGTCCTCCTCTCTCTCTCTCTCTCCCGACTGCGCGTAGGCGAAGCCCTGCCGCAGAAACTCTCCACCTTTGCACCACACCGTCGTGCTGTAGATCCAATCTATCTCTCCACCCCACTTGCTGGACCGAGGAAGGAGGAGACGTCGCGGTGCCATACGTGTTCATCTCTCGGAGGCGTCGCCACTTGCGGCGTTGGATCGGATCGGATCGCGAGGAGGAGAAGGCTAGTACGACTACATCAACCACGTTCTATTGAATGTTCCGCTGTGCGATTTCTTCAAGGGTATGAAGATCTCATCTATCCCTCTCGTTGATGGCATCTCCTAGATTATATCTTGGCTTTCCCATTCGCATCCGTAGAATTTTTTTGATTTACTATGCTGCGAAACCCTTTCAGTGGTATCAGAGCTAGATCTCTGCGTAGATGTGTTTCACGAGTAGAACGCAACATGCTTGTTGCGGGCGTTGATGTTTTATGTTGCAAGCCTCTTGTTGTGTACTTCTTATGACGCGGGATAGTGAGATCGAAGCGGTCCATGCCAACTTTACGCGACCTTGTTCGCGAGACCGGCTCCACACTTGACGTGTGGCTTGTTCCACACATGCGGCTGGTGGATGCCAGTTTCTCTCACTATAGTTGTCATGGGATTTACACCGGATGTTGGCAACCATAATATCACCATTGTGGATTTTCGTAGGTAAGAATCGTTCTTAGCTTGTTACTCCCATAAGCCACGTAAAACATGCAACAACAAAGTAGAGGCGTCTAACTTGTTTTTGCAGGGAGTGTTTTTGTGATATGGTATTGTCACATCCCAAGATTTTCCAAATCTTGTAATGTGAAAAATAAATGAATAAAGTAAAACTTTGTTGATTTTCAGGGTCAGAAGAAACTTTTTAGAATCTTCAAACCTATTTTGAACAAATAAAATCCTAAAGGGATTAAAAAGATAAACATTTAATAAAGGAAAATAAAAATATTTAGAATTACTATTTTGAATCTCTTAATAAAAGGATTTGGTTTTCCAAGGAAAAAGAAATATTTTAATAAGGTTATTTTATAAGCCAAATTAAAACTTGGCCAAGCCTTTGAAACAAAATATTTCTATTTGAGAAAAATAGTAAAATATTATTTAAATAAAGTAATAAGGATTTAATATCCAAGTTTTATTAATAAAGGTTTTACTATTTCTAATCATCAAAACTTATTTATTTATTTAAAATAAGTTTTCCAAGTATTTTATATTCTCAAATAAAACCTACTGATTTGGTTTTGTTAATGTTTTAGATTTCAAAATGGAGTTGTGAATAAATCAAAATCTATTTGATTTAATAACAATGGTCTATTTATTTAACTAATAATGGACCCTAAAATAAAAATATTATTTTGGTCTTTGGACTTTGGTTTATGTTGTGAAACAGAACCAAGTTCAATTGCAATGTTTGGTGAAAGTTTGAATTAATTTGAATGCTTGAATTAAATTCAAAACAGAAAATAGATTTGGAAAAAGATAAAACGTTCAGGAAGGAAAAAATAGAATATGGACTCAGCCCAGCTGGCCAAGCCCAGGAAGCCCAACAACCAGCCCACTCCCCTCTCCCGAAGGAAACGATTCACACTCAGCTTTTAACCCACGCAGTCACTGAACACTGGCCCCCACCTTCACTCTCTTTCTTTCGCTGACGAGCAGGCCCCACCGCCAGCTCACCATCTTCAACCCCCCCGACGACCTCTTCTCCCTCCCCTCGTCGCCGTTTCTGGCTGTGATTCCGCGGCTTAAATTCACCTTAATGCGGCCACCATTACTCGTCGTGACCACGCCCATTTAAACGTCAGCGTCTCCCCTCCATTTCCCCTCTGACTCCTCCCCAAGCGCGCCCCCATGCTGCCGAATTTTGCTCGACACCACCACCGTCTGACAACGCTCCGGCGAGGATTCCGGCGACTCTACACCACCTATTGCCTCCCCGAGCACGTAGACAAGTTCACCAGACTCTGGCGCACCGCTCTGTGCCCTCAGCTCGCCCGCGAGTGCCCCGTAACGTCGGCTTCATCAATCTCTGAGCGCCGCCGCGTCTACAAACAACTCCGGCGACCCTTCTGGTAAGCACCTGACCGCCCCGCTCTTTCCCGATGATGCTCCCGCACTCCCCAACCTCGACTGCATCTAACCATGCCTTTGCTTTTCCTCGGGGCGAACCGCAGCACCACCCTCGACAACGACCAGAGCCACCCGTCGCCAGACCCAACTCCGGTGAGCGATTCCTCTTGTCCCCGTGCGCCCCTTGCCAAGACGACTCTACGTTGAGCTTCCCCAGGCTTCTGCGATCACGGTGAGCATACTCCCCTCCTTCCTAGCTTCCTGCATCGCCAATTTCGCCGTCGTCTGACCGTCGCCGCCGCGCGCAGCCGTCGAGTGCCGCCAGAGCTTGGTCAATGCGACGATAGCCGTTAGATTACGATCCAAGCGCCACGATAGATCCACTGATCGAAAGGGTACGAATAGCTCAGCACCGCACGATCTGTTTAAAATCCAACGCACCAAAGTGCTCGATCCAACCGAAACGGTATGGACGAATCAGAATAGGACGCATGTCACTGATTTGGTTTAAAACAAACTTTGAATCTGTTAGAGATTCAATTTTGAAACCCTTGTAACTTTTGATCCACACGTCCAAAAATTACAAACTTTATATCATTGGAATCAGTGGAACAAGCCCTAGCCAAGCATGCCTTTTGTTTAGTAAAAAGCCTCTGGTAAAATGTTTGTTTTTGCAGAAACATTTGTATGCTTGTTTAGGTTATAAAAATTATTCAAAAATGTTTTTAAGGTTGAAATCTTTGCAAATTGGTTTGTGGTGAACCTACTGACCCTAGGAACCAACCCATGGTTTCAAAAATGAATTTGATAAAGTTTAGGTTGGATTAATTGATTTAGCCCATTTCTAGCCAAATAAAAATATTGATTTTGTTTTTGGAGTAAAAACTTTGGGAAAATGTTTTGAATCAAACCTACTGACCCTAAACACCAAGTTTTGAGAGCTAGAAACTTATTTGGGGAAAGACATAAAGTTTTAGATTTGATAAAAACATTTTCCACCACATAAAATAATGATTGGATTTAAAAATGGTTATAGATAAAACCCTTTTGCAAATGACTTTGCCACTTTGGAAAATGTCCACTTTGAGCCTTACAAAGTTTAGAGCCTAGTAGAAACCATCTTTGCAAATAAAACTATCTTATGCATGCTTGCATGCATGACTTAGATTCCATTATTTTATGTGTGTTAATTTGTTTGAGTGTTATTGGTTGGAATGCTAGTTGATATTGTGTTTGCTTGATTGATTTGTAGTGAAGTTAGAAAAGTGTGAAACTAGCAAGATCAAGAAGTGAACCACCATTCCCTACCAAAAAGGCAAGTTATACTATCATCTAAAGTCCTACTATTTTCATTATACTTAGTGGATTTTGAAACATGCATGAAAAGAATTTCTATACTATATGCTATGCTAAATCCTAATAGGATACCCTATACATTCCTTAGTGAAAACAATGTAGTTGTTACATGCTTAGCCATGCTAAATATTTTGAGAAGAGAAACATGTTGAGATTTTACAAAGTTGAGAAAAGACTTGTGTTTTATATAATAAAACAAGGACTCAATGAACCACCTGGGTGGACAAGGATACTTTGAGTTTTGGTTAAGGTGGCAACAAAAGGAACCATGTCTATGGCAATCTCTTTGTGTTGTGCACCAAAAGAAAACCACCCAGGAAACTTAGAGATTGAACATGTTTCTCCAATTGTGGCTTTCGTGTACAACCACATGCTACTTATGGCTCTGGCTTGGTCAACTACATTGGGAAGACCCATGCATTATCTTCAGGCTACTGAAAATGAGGAACTTGGAATCCTACATGGGTACTGAAGACAAGCTAGCAATGGTGTATGGGAGGACCCTTTGGAAAGACTTCGTCACATTCTCAATCTGCCAGTACTCCATCTTGGTGAGTACCTATCAAGCGGCCACTGGTGGCAACAAGATGAGATTGTGACATGTGGGTAAAGTGTACAACTTCTGTAGAAGATAATAAATCTAAGTACTTAGCCGTGTCCCCGGTTATGGACAATACTGAGCAACTAAAGCTTGAAGCTATGGGAAATCTCGACATTCCAATTTCTAAAAGAAAAACTTTTAAGTGACAACAAAAGACTTGATGCACTTGGGGGCACCAAGGAGCTCAAGAGATTTGGATAAAAACTTGAACACTTGGGGATACCAAGGAGTTCAAGAGATTTGAATAAAAACTTGAACACTTGTGGGTACCAAGGAACTCAAGAGATTTGGATAAAAACTTGAACACTTGGGGATACCAAGGAGCTCAAGAGATTTTGATGAAAACTTGAACACTTGGTGGATTCCAAGGAGTTCAGGAAAAGGTGACAAAAGTTCAAAACCATTTTGAAAAGATAGGATAAATTATTGCTTTCTGCAAATGAGCCTAAAAACCCTACTAGCCAAATGTGCATGTAATGATAGGATCCACTTTTATTCTACATAGTAGTGAAAACTTGCCAATACAATTCAAATGTATTGACCCTTGTGGCTGTAACTTGTAATGTTGCAGGTTTGATTGCTTTTAGTGAAGATTGATTAATTAGGATTACAAAGTCTACAACCAACATGTCTGCCTGTGGCACTTTGAAGATGAAGGACCCTATGCTTATAGTTATTCTGCTGCAATGTAATGTAATGGCCAAATGAGCTATGTAAGATGTAATAAAATTATGTTATTCCTGGTTATAAAGTTACATTATGACCTTTACTTCTTGATATTACATCTTAACTGTGGATGCTAGCTATTGATCCAGGGACTAGCATTGTAAACACAGGGGACTCCACCTTACCTTATATAAAGGTTGGGTCACTCCCTCTACAGGTATGGCCCAAGATATGATGTGTATGTTGTATGCAATGATCATGTTTTGTAATATTTCACGACTTGCATGTCGATGAGTACACAATCGGCAGGAGCCATATGGTTGTCTTTATAATTGTGTATTACCTGTGTGTCAACTTCTTATACGCCATGTAATAGCTTTACTTTATCGCTAAGTAGTTAGCAATAGTTGTAGTTGCTATTCGTGGTGGAGGCAATCATGGTGGAGTGATGGAGATCATGCTGGCGTGCACAAGATGGAGATCATTGTGCGGGGATTGGCTATACCATGTCACATAAGATTATATGCATGTGATGTTTATCCTTTTATGTATCTTATTATGCTTAGATCGCGATAGTAGCATTATAAGATGATTCCTCACTTAAAGATCAAGATAAAATTGTGTTCTCCCCATGTATGCACCGTTGCGAAAGTTCGTCGTGTTCAAGCACCTCGTGATGATCGGGTGCTATACACTCTACGTTCACATACAACGGGTGCAAGCCAGTTTTGCACACGCGAAAATACTTGGGTTTGACTTGACGAGCCTAGCATGTACAGACATGGCCTCGGAACACACGAACCGAAAGGTTAAGCATGAGTCATTTGAATGATATGATCGACACTTTGTTGTCCACCATTGAAACCACACCTCTTCTCGTGAAGATCAGATTAGGTGTGGTGAATTTGGATCATGTTCACTAAACAACTTGAGGGATGTTGAATTTAGTGGGAGTTCATCTAGTAATTTTATTAAGTTGAAATAGTTATCATGAACATAGTCTAAATTATACTTGCAAATTTTGTATATCAAATGGCTAAGTCCAACTTCAACTTCAACATTTTTGCTTAGAAAGAAAAGCTTAAGAACAATGGGTCTAACTTCACCAACTGGTTCCACAATCTGAGAATCATTCTCGCTGGCGGACAAAAGGACTATGTCCTTGAGAAAGCGCTAGGTGACGCCCCTGCTATAGATGCGTCGGCTGATGAAAAAGTTGTTTATCAGTCGCGCAAAGATGATTATGGTGTGATTAAGAGCACCATGTTGTTTGCTATGGAATCGGACCTTCAAAATTGTTTTGAGGAGTTCGCCGGGCCCTTTGAGATTTTTGAGGAACTGAAAACCATGTTTCAGACTCAGGCCCGTTCTGAGAGATATGAGATCTCTGAGAAATTCTTTAACTGCAAGATGGAGGAAGGGAGTTCTGTTAGTGAGCACGCCATTAAGATGTCGGGCTACCATCAACGTCTTGAGCAACTAGACTGCAATATTCCAGAAGATCTCAAGATTGACAGAGTTCTGCAATCACTCCCTCCTAGCTACAAAGGTTTTGTAGTTACTCACAATCAGATTGGTTCCACTGATACGATCACTGAGCTCTTCGCTAAGCTGAAAGCTGCGGAGGTGGATATCAAGAAAGATAATCATGTGTTGATGGTCAACAAGCCCCCTAGCTTTAAGAAAGGTAAGGGTGCAAAGAAGTCCTTCAAGAAAGGCAGCGGCAAGCGCGTTGCCCCTGCTGAGAAGAATCTCAAGTCTGGACCTAAGCCGGACACTGAGTGCTTCTATTGCAAGGACAAGGGTCACTGGAAGCGCAACTGTCCGAAGTACTTAGCGGACAAGAAGGCTGGCACCATTAAAGGTATATTTGATATACATGTTATTGATGTTTACCTTACTAGCGCTCGTTGTAATGCCTGGATATTTGATACTGGTTCAGTTGCTAATATTTGTAACTCGAATCAGGAGCTACGGAATAGACGGCGGCTAGCAAGGGATGAGGTGACGATGCGCGTTGGCAACGGATCAAGAGTTGATGTGATGGCCGTCGGCACGCTCTCCTTAGTTTTACCTTCGGGATTAGTTTTAAACCTTAATAAATGTTTATTATGTGACTGCGTTGAGCATGAACATTATATCTAGATCGTGTTTATTGCAAGACGGTTATTCATTTAAATCGGAGAATAATGGTTGCTCTATTTATATGAATATCATCTTTTATGGTCATGCACCTGCTGTGAACGGTTTATTTCTTCTGAATCTCGAAAGCAATGAAACACACATCCATAACATTAAGGCTAAGAGATGCAAAGTAGATAGTGATAATTCAACTTATTTGTGGCACTGCCGTCTATGTCATATTGGTGTAAAACGCATGAAGAAACTCCATTCTGATGGAATTTTGGAGTCTCTTGATTTTGAATCATTTGACACGTGCGAGCCGTGCCTCATGGGCAAGATGATCAAAACCCCGTTCTCCGGAATGATGGAGCGAGCAACGGACTTGTTGGAAATCATACATACCGATGTATGCGGACCAATGAGTGTTTCGACGCGCGGTGGATATCGCTATTTTCTCACTTTTACTGATGACTTAAGTAGATATGGGTATATCTATTTAATAAAACATAAATCTGAAATGTTTGAAAAGTTCAAAGAATTTCAGAACGAAGTGGAAAACCATCATAACAAGAAAATTAAATTTCTACGATCCGATCGTGGAGGTGAATATTTGAGTTATGATTTTCTCACGCATCTTAAAGCAAGCGGAATCATTTCGCAACTCACGCCACCCAGAACACCACAGCGCAATGGTGTGTCTGAACGCCGGAATCGAACTCTATTAGATATGGTGCGATCAATGATGTCTCTTACAGATTTGTCGTTATAAGTTTGGGGTTATGCATTAGAAACCGCTGCATTCACTTTAAATAGGGCACCATCTAAATCCGTTGAGACGACACCGTATGAACTATGGTTTGGTGCTAAACCTAAGTTGTCGTTTCTTAAAGTTTGGGGATGCGAAGCTTACGTCAAGAAGTTGATGCCAGACAAGCTCGAACCCAAAGCGGAGAAATGCGTCTTCATAGGATACCCTAAGGAAACGATTGGGTATACCTTCTATCACAGATCCGAAGGAAAAGTGTTTGTCGCAAAGAACGAATCCTTTCTTGAGAAGGAGTTTCTCTTGAAAGAAGTGAGTGGGAGGAAGGTAGAGCTAGACGCGGTTATTGAACCTTCTCTCGAGTTGGAGAGTAGCGCAGCACCTGAAATTGTTCCAGTGTCGTCTGCACCAACAAGAGAGGAAGCTAATGATGAGGATCATGAAACTTCGAACGATGCTGCTGCTGAACATCGCAGGTCAACAAGGTCATGTGCCCCTCCTGAGTGGTACGGCAACCCTGTCTTAATTTTCTTGTTAATAGACAACAGTGAACCTGCGAACTATGAGGAAGCAATGATGAGCCTAGACTCTGAGAAATGGCTAGAGGTCATGAAATCCGAATTGGGATCCATGAGCGAAAACCAAGTGTGGACTTTGGTGGACCCTCCTAGCGACTGAAAGGCCGTTGAGTGCAAATGGATTTTCAAGAAGAAAATGGAGGCGGATGGTAATGTTACTGTCTATAAGGCACGGCTTGTTGCGAAAGGTTTTCGACAAGTTCAAGGTGTTGACTACGATGAGACTTTCTCTCCCGTAGTGATGTTTAAGTCCATTCGGATTTTATTAGCAATTGCTGCGTTTCATGATTATGAAATATGGCAGATGGATGTCAAGACTGCGTTCCTCAATGGCAACATTGATGAAGAGTTGTATATGATGCAACCCGAAGGTTTTGTCGATCCTAAGGATGTTGATAAGGTGAGCAAACTTCAGCGTTCCATTTATGGACTGAAGCAAGCATCTCGGAGTTGGAACCTTCGTTTTGATCAAGTGATCAAGAGCTTTGGATTTGTTCCAAATTGCTATGAAGCTTGTATCTACAAGAAAGTGAGTGGGAGATCAGTGACATTTTTAGTACTATATGTGGATGACATATTGATTATTGGAAATGACATTGATATGCTTAACAATGTGAAGAGTTATTTGAACAAATGTTTTTCAATGAAAGACCTAGGAGAAGCTGCTTATATATTAGGCATCAAAATCTATAGAGATAGACAAAGAAGCCTGATATCTTTAAGCCAAAGTACATACCTAGAAAAAGTTCTGAAAAGGTTCAGAATGGATAAGGCAAAGAAAGGTTCAGTGGCCATGTTGTCAGGTAAGATATTGAGCAAGGCTCAGTGTCCAACTACGGTAAAGGATAGAGAAGCTATGAGCAAAGTGCCTTATGCCTCGGCCATAGGTTCTATCATGTATGCCATGCTGTGTACTAGACCGGATGTGTCTAATGCTCTTAGTTTGACGAGCAGATACCAAAGTGATCCAGGAGTGGAACACTGGACAGCCGTGAAGAACATCCTAAAGTATTTAAATAGGACTAAAGAAATGTTCTTGGTCTATGGAGGTGATGAGCATCTCGTCGTAAAAGGTTACGTCAACGCTAGTTTCGACACCAACAAGGATGATTCTAAATCTTAGACAGGATACGTTTATATTTTGAATGGAGGAGCTATGAGCTGGAGAAGCTGCAAGCAAAGCATGATCGCAGGATCTACAGTAGAAGCGGAATACATGGCTGCTGCAGAAGCGTCAAGTGAAGGAGTTTGCATCAGGAACTTCATCACTGATCTTGGTGTGGTTCCAAGTGCCTTGGACCCACTAGAGATATTCTGTGACAACACTGGTGCCATAGCGCTGGCTAAGGAACCAAGATATCATCCAAAGACCATGCACATCAACCGCAAGTTTCATATAATTCGAGATTATATATCAGATGGAGATCTGAAGATTAGCAAAGTACATACGGATCTGAATGTCGCAGATCCGTTGACTAAACCTCTTCCACAAGCAAAACATGATCAGCACCTTAGTGCCATGGGTGTTAGATTGTTGCCAGATGTAAACTAGATTATTGACTCTAGTGCAAGTGGGAGACTGTTGGAATTATGCCCTAGAGGCAATAATAAAGATGTTATTATTATAATTCTTGTTCATGATAAAGTTTATATTCCATGCTAGAATTGTATTAAGCGGAAACTTTAATACTTGTGTGGTTTATGAACAACACTGTGTCCCTAGTACGCCTCTATGGACTAGCTCATTGATTAATGATGGTTAAGGTTTCCTAACCATAGACATGAGTTGTTGATTAATAATGAGATCATGTCATTGGGAGAATGATATGATGGACAGACCCAAATCAAGCAGAGCAATTAGATCGTGTCATCGTGTTCATCTTTGCAAAGCTTTTTCTTATGTCAAATATTGTATTCCTTAGACCATGAGATAATGCAACTCCCTGGTATCGGAAGAAAGCTTTGAGGTCATCAAACGTCATCCTATGAGAGGGTGATCATAAAGGTGTCTCTCAGGTGATCGGAAAGTACTTGTTGGGTTGTATGTATCGAGATGGGATTTGTCCCTCCCGAGTCGGAGAGATATACTTCGGGCCCACTCGGTAATCGATATCAACACCGCTTGCAAGCACGTGGTTAAGGAGTTAATAACAAAGTGATATCGGATTACGGAACGAGTAAAGTACTTGCTGTGAACGAGATTGAACTAGGTATGCCGATACCAACGATCGAATCTCGGGCAAGTAAAATATCACGTGATGAAGGGAATATATATGGGATTAATTGAATCCTGGCATCGTGGTTCATCCGATATGATCATAGATGAATATGTGGGAGTTAATATGGGTTTCCAGATCCCGTTGTTGATTATTGATAGAAGACATGTCTGCATATTCTCGAACCCGTAGGGTCACACACTTAACGTGTCTCGACGCTAGGATAGAATGGATAATTGGTTTATGAGTTTTTGTTCAGAGTCTCGGATGAGATCCAGGACATCACGAGAGGTTTCAGAATGGTCCGGAGAATAAGATTCATATAAAGGAAAGCAGTTTTTGGATTTCGGAATTGTTTTGGAATGTTCGGTATTGTACCGGAAGGTTCTAGAAGCTTCCGGAGTTGGACCAACGTGGCCCCACTTGTCGGAGGGGGGTGTGGGCCTACGAGGGAGTGCCCTGGCCGCAGTGGTCCAGGGGCACAAGGCCCCATAGGCCCAGCCGGCCAAACCCTAGGGGATCTTCTAGAAAGGGGGGAGACTTGCCCCCCACTCCACCCTTGTGGCCGCCAGCCCTAGGGATTGGAGGAGGGGCAAGGGAATCCGGCCAGCCCTCTATATAAAGAGGGAAGGGGCGCACCCTCCTCCCACACCCCAAAACCCTAGCCGCCATACTGCTGCCCTCCTCACTCTCTCTCTCCCGACTGCGCCTAGGCGAAGCCCTGCCGCAGAAACTCTCCACCTTTGCACCACGCCGTCATGCTGTAGATTCAATCTATATCTCCACCCCACTTTCTGGACCGAGGAAGGAGGAGATGTCACGGTGCTATACGTGTGCATCTCTCGGAGGCGTCGCCACTTGCGGCGTTGGATCGGATCGGATCGCGAGGAGGAGAAGGCTAGTACGACTACATCAACCACGTTCTGTTAAACGTTCCGCTATGCGATTTCTTCAAGGGTATGAAGATCTCATCTATCCCTCTCGTTGATTGCATCTCCTATATTAGATCTTGGCTTTCCCATTCGCATCCGTATAAATTTTTTGATTTACTATGCTGCGAAACCCTTTCAGTGGTATCAGAGCTAGATCTATGCGTAGATGTGTTTCACGAGTAGAACGCAACATGCTTGTTGCGGGCGTTGATGTTTTCTGTTGCAAGCCTCTTGTTGTGTACTTCTTATGACGCGTGATAGTGAGATCGAAGCGGTCCAGGCCAACTTTACGCGACCTCGTTCGCGAGACCGGCTCCGCACTTGACGTGTGGCTTGTTCCACACATGCGGCTGGTGGATGCTAGTTTCTCTCACTATAGTTGTCAAGGGATTTACACCAGATGTTGGCAACCATAATATCACCGTTGTGGCTTTTCGTAGGTAAGAATCGTTCTTAGCTTGTTACTCCCATAAGCCACGTAAAACATGCAACAACAAAGTAGAGGCGTCTAACTTGTTTTTACAGGGAGTGTTTTTGTGATATGGTATGGCCCAAGATATGATGTGTATGTTGTATGCAATGATCATGTTTTGTAATATTTCACGACTTGCATGTCAATGAGTACACAACCGGCAGGAGCCATATGGTTGTCTTTATAATTGTGTATGACCTGTGTGTCAACTTCTTATATGCCATGTAATAGCTTTACTTTATCGCTAAGTAGTTAGCAATAGTTGTAGTTGCTATTCGTGGTGGAGGCAATCATGGTGGAGTGATGGAGATCATGCTGGCGCGCACAAGATGGAGATCATTGTGCGGGGATTGGCTATACCATGTCACATAAGATTATATGCATGTGATGTTTATCCTTTTATGTATCTTATTATGCTTAGATCGCGGCGGTAGCATTATTAGATGATTCCTCACTTAAAGATCAAGATAAAATTGTGTTCTCCCCATGAATGCACCGTTGCGAAAGTTCGTCGTGTTCAAGCTCCTCGTGATGATCGGGTGCTATACACTCTACGTTCACATACAACGGGTGCAAGCCAGTTTTGCACACGCGGAAATACTTGGGTTTGACTTGACGAGCCTAGCATGTACAGACATGGCTTCAGAACACATGAACCGAAAGGTTAAGCATGAGTCATATGAATGATATGATCGACACTTTGTTGTCCACCATTGAAACCACACCTCTTCTCATGAAGATCGGATTAGGTGTGGTGAATTTGGATCATGTTCACTAAACAACTTGAGGGATGTTGAATTTAGTGGGAGTTCATCTAGTAATTTGATTAAGTTGAACTAGTTATCATGAACATAGTCTAAATTGTACTTGTAAATTTTGTAGATCAAATGGCTAAGTCCAACTTCAACTTCTATGTTTTTGCTGAGAAAGAAAAGCTTAAGAACAATGGGTCTAACTTCACCAACTGGTTCTGCAATCTAAGAATCATTCTCGCTGGCGGACAAAAGGTCTATGTCCTTGAGAAAGAGCTAGGTCACTCCCCTGCTATAGATGCGTCGGCTGATGAAAAAGTTGTTTATCAGTCGCACAAAGATGATTATGGTGTGATTAAGAGCACCATGTTGTTTGCTATGGAATCAGACCTTCAAAATCGTTTTGAGGAGTTCGCCGGGCCCTTTGAGATTCTTGAGGAACTGAAAACCATGTTTTAGACTCAGGCCCGTTCAGAAAGCATGTGCCAAGTCAACCCAAGCAAAGCATCAAAGGAGAATACCACAATACTATGCTTTTGCATGTTAAAACAATGCATAATTTCTTCAATGCACACTAAGAAATCCCAATTGTTTGGAACAAGAAATGCTACAGCAATAATCACTAAGCATAATGTCAAAACAACACCTAGCATGTCATGCTAAAGTCTATGTCACAGTCAATGCAAGCTCCTCTTGTACTTTCAAGCAAGAACTTACTACTCCTTTCCAACACCAAGCAACTTAGTTGCAAAACAACACAGCGAGAACGGGGGTCCAAACTACTTTATTCAAGCAAACTAAACAACCTAAGAAAAGCAAACGAAAACTAAGACGCTCCAAGAACAACACAACTTATGCATGAAACAATAAAAACGAAGTGTCTAGACAGACCTGAGCTTTTTATTAATGAAGAAGGGGATGCCTTGGGCATCCCCAAGCTTTGACGCTTGTACCTCTTGGATATTTCTTGGGGTAACACCGGGGTGGCATCCCCAAGATTAAGATTTTGTCCATTCTTCATCTCATTACATCATTCTCTCTCTACACCTGGAATTTTTTCCTTCATACAAAACTTCACACAATCTTCATTAGCAACATTAGTTTATTCAAAAGATATTAGACCTCTGACAAAGTTTTGGAACAACAAGGCTTTTCACTAAAAACACAAGTGACTGTAGAAACTCCTTCAAAAAGCTCAATTCACCTAAAGAGAACTCAAAAAGGAATCAATAAGAAGCAAATGCAAATAATGGCAGAAATCTGTCAAAATAGAGCAGCAGGTAGAAACCGATTTTTTTAGAACATCTTCTGTTGCTCAAATCAGAACGTGTTGAACTAACGAAAGTTAGATAACATACTGGGGGATTCATTCTTAAATTTTGAGCTCAATCCGAGTTATAGAGACTCCTCACGATTTTTTTTGGTGGAGGACAGAAATCTGTTTCGGGACAGAAACTCCCCAAATCTTACTTCCCTCTCATTGAGGTCATACTTGGCACAAAAAGCAAACAAAAAGGATAAGGAGAGGTCATTACAGAAGTAATAACTTCCAATACTCAAGGAAACTCTTGGGTTATCTCCCAACAAGTACTTTTCTTTAACTCCTTTAAGTTAGGCTTGATAGTTTGAGAAGATGCTCACATAAGAAATATGAATTAAAGTAAAAGAGAGCATCAAGAAGCAAATTCAAAACACAATTAAGTCTAACCCTCTTCCTATGAATAGGAATCTTGTAAGAAAACAAATTTTCAAAGAACAAAGTGACATGCATAGGAACATAAAACAAGAGTAACTTCAAAACTTTCAGCACATAGAAAGGTGTTTCGGTACCATGAAAACTTCTATAACCATATTTTCCTCTCTAATAATAACTTTCAGTAGCCTCATGAATAAAGTCAACAACATAGCTATCACATAAATCATGCTTTTCATGATCTACAAACACATAATTTCTATCAAGCTCAAAAATAGTGGGATTAAAACCTCCACAGGTTTTATCCAAAGTAGATATTTCAAAAGGATCCACAGGAACATAACATTCATCCTCCTTTGGTAAGCATGGGGGACAATCAAATAATATAAGAGGTAAAGAGTTACTCTCATTAGAAGGTAGGCATGGGTAGATCCATTCTTCCTCCTTTTGTTTCACTCTCCTCCTCTTTTTCATCTAATGAGCTTCCAGTATCAACAATTTCTTCTTCCATAGGCTCCTGCAAGGCATTAGTCTCTTCCATTTGTGGAAATCATCTATTAAAATATTCAAGAATATAGCCATTTGCTTCCTTGTAATTATCAAAGCAAAATTTAAGTATCTCATAAACCTCATATTCATAAGGTGCATCATCAGTATTTTCAAGCAAACTAGCAAGTTCAAATGCACCCTTGAAAGCAATAAATTCTTCAATTTGTTCCAGATCAAAAAGTCATAATTTCCTTTAACATAAGAGGATATGGTAACATTATCATTATACTCACATTGAAAAGGAAGGTGTTTATACCTCCTACAGCAACAAGATTTATCAAAACAATAAGTAACATTATAAGTAGAGCACACGTCTCTAGCAATAGTATTCAACTTATCAATTTGTTCCCACAGGTGTTTCCCTTTTTGTGAAAAACGGTGTTCGTTATAATAATACTTTTGTTCTTATGTGAACCCACCTTGCCAATAAGAACTAGTTTCAAAGAAACCATCCATTGATAGAAAGCATGACCAAGCAAGGAAAAAACAGACCACCAACTAGAGTAGGAACTAATTTTTAGGGTTTTTTTGAAAAGAGGCTGACGAAACCAAGCAAAAGAAACAAAGCAAACTAAAAACAAAGTAAAGAGAAAGGAAATGGAGAACTCTCCTAGTGAAGACGTCCTTAGCCTCCCCGGCAACGGCGCTAGAAAACTTGTTGATGGCTCAGTTGATGTGGAGCCTGTTGGGAACCCCAAGAGCAAGGTGTGAAGCAGCACAATAGCAAGTTTTCCCTCAGTAAGATACCGAGATTACTGAACCAGTAGAAGGAAGGAAACGTCGCACAGGTGTTGCAAGCAACGCGGAGACCTGCACAACACAAACTCAAGACTTTGCCCCAACGAATCAGTGAGGTTGTCAAGCTCACCGGTTTACTGTAACAAAGGATTAAACGTATGGTGTGGAAGGTAATGGTGGTTTGCAGCAAGTAAACAAGTAATAGTGGAAGATGTATCAATGGTAAAGATTGGACCGGGATCCATAGTTCACTAGAGGTGCTCTCCTTAGATAAACAACATGGCATGAAGGGTAAACAAATTACAGCAGGGCAATTGACAGGAATTGAACAAGGCATAACAATGCAATTACTAGTCAGAAAGATCCTATGATATTCGATTGGGCAATACAACAAGATACATAGACCGCCATCCAACTGCATCTATGACTAGAAGTACACCTTCAGGTTATCATCTGAACCCCCTCCAGTATTAAGTTGCAAGCAATAGACAACTGCTTTAAGAAAAGTGTGTAAGGTAAACAGTCCACATGTTCCATGAACAAGTTACCATTGTTTTCTCTCTAGTAGCAACAGCACATCTACAACCGAAGAGATTTCTGTCACTTCCCTTTGAAACTAGAGGCATGAACCCACTATCGAGCATAAATACCCCCTCTTGGGGTCACTAGCAAATACTTGGCCAAGATAGCTACTAACAATGGAGAGCATGCAATATCACAAACAACACAGACATGATAGAATCATAAAGACAAAACCATTAATCAAACCAACATAATAATCTCAATATCCATCGGATCCCCGCAAACACAACATGCATGATTACAAATAGATTAGATCTTGATCATGAACGGAGCTCACAAGATCTATACATGAAAGCACAAAGGAGGAGATACAACGATCTCACTACTACATGGACCCATAGTACAAGGTGGAACTACTCACGCATCTTACCGGAGAGAAGGCCTCCGGGATGATCTCCCCTCCGGCAGGGTGTCGGGAAGAACTTCAGGTCGCCATGATCTAGGGACGATGGTGGCGGCGGCTACAGAAGGTTTCGTGGAATATTGATTGGGTGTTTAGGGTTTCTGCATAGGGGGCTTCTTATAGGCGAAGGGGGAGGCCGAGGCGGTGGCCAGGGGTCCCACGCCCTTCCTAGGCGGGGGGCAGGGCCCATCCACGCCTAGGGGAGGTCTGGGCGCCCTGGCCCGCTTCTCCATCTCCCCTCTGGACTTCTTGTTCCTCACGGAAAGTTATTGACTTTGCCTTTTGTCCCGTCCAATTCTAAGAATATTTCCTTACTAGATTTTCTGGAACCAAAAATAGCAGAAAACAGGCAACTGGCGCTGTGGCAACTTGTTAATAGGTTAGTTCCAGAAAATATGTAAAAATCACCTCAAAGTGTAGACAAAGCAAAGTAATGTAGATACTAAACAAGCATGGAGCATCAAAAATTATAGATACGTTTCCGACATATCAGTGTGAGTGGCTTTGCCATTGGCGTCGAGGTGAACAAGGCACGGCATATCACGGTACTCCTCGTACGTTTGGGGAACGCAGAGTGCTGCCGGGGTAGCTTCACTACCTCGCTGCTGCCCACGACCAGCTCCCCATCCTCGGCCACGCTGTCCGCCATCACCTCGTCCTGCAAATGTCATGGCGACCATGTTAGAGGTTTGCTTTTCTTCTGGCGGGCTCTTCCGCTTGGTGATGTTGTTCCTCCTAGCTTGAGTTGGAACGGCCGTTGCCGGCAGGGAGCCGCGAGCATCGTCGTCGGCAGCCGCGAACTCACTAGTCAACTGGATCATCTGATTGAGATCTAGCCGGTGATTGTCCTGCAAGCGCTTCAACTTATGTCGGAGCAACGTACCTTTCTCCAACCCATCGATGAAGGTGGCCATGGCAGTCTGAGCGTTCACTCCTGTGCAGGAATTTTTCATATCCAGCCAGCAAGAGAGGTAGGCGCGAGATGACTCGTCTTTCTCCTGCACGCACAGCTGTATATCGCCAATAGTGCAGGGATCCTTATACGTACCCTCGAAGTTCTTGGTGAACGCTTCTTGCATGTCCAACCAGTTGTAGATGGACTTCTCCGGCAAGTCGTCAATCCATTGTCAGGTCGTGCCCGCCAGCATCAATGGGAGGTACTTGACGGTGATGTTGGGGTTACCCCCGGCGATCTCCACCGTGTTGCCATAATCCTGCAACCATGTAGCTAGTTTGGCGGTTCCATCATAGGGCTTGATGGTCTTGTAAATCCGGAAACCCTTGGGGTAAGTTGCGGTCCGTATTACAGGTCCAAAGCAACGTGGTCCCAAGTATTGTCCTTCCCAGGCCTCGTGAATCTTGTCCAAGTGTGAACATGCATCGTATAGCTCCGGGCTTGCTCTTTTCTTCTTGCCGCCAGGGGAAGGGTTGCGTGAACGACGCGGTCCTCCTCTGCAATGGTGGTTGCTAGGGGGCAACGGAGGCGGAGGTGGCGGTGGGTTAGCCTTCTTGCTGTTACCCTCCTGCGACGCCTCACGCTTGTCGCGGTTCCTTGTCGGACGCGGAGGGTCATGACGCGACCTGCTCTTGTATCCTTGGTTGCGCTCTCCATCATGACGGGGCTGCTCCGCCTTGTCGCAGATGACGATGCCGCTTTGCCTTGGCGGAGGCATGTCCGTGCGATGGTGAGCCTTAGGGTCTTCGCGATGTCAGGGAGATAACCCCCGGTAGGGTCATAAAGGGTAAAACATTGCTCAGCTTGGCTTACGCCGAGTAAAGAAAGAACCAGGCCGAGTAAGGACAACTGGGTAAGATAGTCATATGCGGCCGACATGGGAATTATGTCGGCCAATATAATACAAGTTCGTTAATCTTGTAGGAACCAACGAGCCGAGTCTTACGAGGGAGGGCTGAGTCAGATAGGACGCGTGGTACCTTTCTGAGTAAGGTTCAGGAGGGACCATGGTAAAGCACGTTCAAAAGAGAAGGGTGATGCCGGGTGACACGAAAGGAGCTGGGTGACGCCTAAAGCAAGGGCTGACGTACAAAGTTACTGCATGACGCCAAAAGGACTGGAGGCTACGTACGTGAAGACCGTTAGCTGTCCAGCTTTATGGACTGGGCCACTGGGCTTAGTACGAGCCCGTGACCCGGCCCGTACAGTGAAGACCAAGATCCAAACAGTAACCCAAGGACCCAAAGGGGTGTAACCTAGCTAGACATCGCCTATATAAGGAGGGGTATAGATAGGGTTTAAGGAGGTTGGACCTAGTAGGGAACTAAGGCACTGAAGCTTAGTTCATACAGCTCAAGGAGCACTTGTAAACATCGAGGATCAATAAAATTCCCAAGTGTGGAGAGTTCATCTTGTTCTTCGTGCGCGGCAAGACCGTGCACTCCCTCCCCGGTGACCACAAGCATCCATCCGGCTCCCAACTTATGCCTACCCATGGCATCTGCCATGACACCACCACGACAGTTGGCGCCCACCATGGGGAAGAAGAAGGTGCTTGATGGAGTCTTCTTCTGGACGGGCAACATCATCGCCAAGACCGGCGAGCGCATCTACTCCGGCCTCATCGAGAGGTTTGGAGCGCTCAACTTCGTCAGCGACAACGCGGGATGCTTCGGGACCAAGTCGTTCCCTAGGGGCGGTCACTTAATCAAGTTTGGCAAGCACCAGGTCTACGTCATGGCGCGCGTATCCGGAGCGCGTCATTGATGACCCACAAGTATAGGGGATCGCAACAGTCTTCGCGGGTAGTATTACCCAATTTATTGATTCGACACAAGGGGAGCAAAAGAATACTTGCAAGACTTAACAACTGAGTTGTCAGTTCAGCTGCACCTAGAAATAGTTCTTGCTCATAGAAGTTTATCAGTAGCAACAGTTTGGTAGTAGCAACAACAAAGCAACAACAACAGTGAAACAAGAGCAATAGTAACAGTAATGGTAATAGTAGGATTCGAGTGCGGTAGGCATAGGGATGGATGGACGGGCGTTGCATGGACGAGTCTAAACATGTAACTTCAAGATCTAGGGCATTGCAGATAAATAATAACAAGCATCCAAGTACTAAACAATCCTAGGCATGTGCTCCAAATACGTGCTCGCGATGAGAACTTGCACAACATCTTCTGTCCAGCCAGCCCATGGCAGCGGGGCCTCTAAGGAACTACTGGCAATTAAGGTGCTCCTTTTAATAGAGCACCGAAGCAAAGCATTAACACTCTGTGAACACATGTGATCCTCACACCATAGCTATCCCCTCCGGTTATCCCAATTATTGTCACTTTGGGGCCTTTGGATCCGGACAATGATATGTGTACACAACTTGCAGATAAGATCACAAACAATACTATCATAATGATTCAATAATAATTTTAGATCTGAGATCATGACACTCGGGCCCTAGTGAAAAGCATTAAGCACAACAAGTTGCAACGAAGTCAAATAGCACTAATAGAGATACTAGTCACTATGCCCTAACAGATCTTATTCGATTACATGATAGAACTCATCCAATCCCTACCATCCCCAAGCCTACAGCGGGGGATTACTCACTCATGGATGAGGGAAACATCGGTGGTTAATGGAGATGCGTTGGTGATGACGATGGCGATGATCCTCTTCAAATCCTCCGTCCCAGCAGGGTGCCAGAACGGAGTTTCTGGATCCGAATATTGGTTTCTGGTGGCGGCGGAGTGGAACTCTTTATGGAAAACTATTGAACCCGCCTGGGTTTTCAGGTCAAAAGGCAACTTATAGGCGCAGAGGGAGGCTGAGGGGTGCCTGGGGTGGCTGCACCCCCTCCAGGCACGGCCAGTGGCGGGCCCGCGCCTGGGGTGGGTGTGTGCCCCCCAAGCCTCCTCTCCGTCTTGTCTTATGGGTCCGTGGATCTTCTGGTGAAATATAATTTTTGGCATATTTTCCAGGATTTTTCCCGATAGTTGATTTTCTGCACAAAAACAAGACACCAAGGTAATTCTGCTGAAAACATCGTCAGTCTGTGTTAGTTGTATCCAAATCACACAAGTTTATAGGAGAAACAATAGCAAAGTGTTCGCGAAAGTAGATACGTTTTGTACGTATCAACTCCCCCAAGCTTAGCTTATTGCTTGTCCTCAAGCAATTCAGTTGAAAACTGAGTGCGATAAAAGAACTTTCACGAACACCTTGCTTCATATGATGTACATATTCTCAGCACAGGAGTAGATTCTTAGACAGTTCATAATAAGAAGTATGCAATTAAGTCTACTCAATAGTCATTGCAAGCCATGAAGAGAAACCAACTCAATAATAATAAGTAGCATGAAACATAAACATAAGCAACATTGATGCTCATAATAAGGTATGATAGAGTGGTATCTCGCTTGTCTTTGTTTGAAGAGCACAATATAAATGCCAAGGCACCTCTGAAGTTCAAGTGAAGACTAGAGGTAAAAAATATCAGAGATACAAGCATCAAAGTCATGACATAATTAACCAAGTTTTGAGACAAACACAAGAATGACAACTATGCTCTCAAGAAGGTCTCATAGAATAAGTGGTGACTCAACAAAGTTGTGAAAACGGTTTTGTGAAGGTTTGAAAGGCTTCCAAATGCTTAAAGGAAGGTACTCATTAGCTTTGAGCTCTCATTGCCCTTATCATAGGCATCTTCATGTGGTCAAGGTGAAAGTGAGGTCCACTCTGAATTATATGCTTGACAGACCATAGACTAGAAATCCCAAGTCCCTTGAGTATGAGGGTCGCTCCGCATGCTACTCAACTTTGGTCACCTAAAAGTTCTTGTCATTATAAATACATGCATATCATCGAGAACCGCCAATGGGGTACCCCTTGCACATGGTACAGGAGCTTTCCCAAAACCAAAATGACAAGTCAAGCAGTCAATGAGCATCTCAGCAATCTTTTTATTTACCATATGCATAGCTTTTTATTGAGGATGCTTCATAGATGCTCATTATGGTGATGCTGCAAGTTTCCACCATGATTAGGCATGGTTTAGGCTAGCGGCCCAGGCGTTTCTCTAACACAATGTATAAACTCCATGAACTCACAACCTCCTCTTTTATTTCACATTGTCGACATCCGTAAACTAAAGAGCAAAGTATCAACTGGATGTGATATCCGAAAGGTGTTGAAAGTGTTCCCTGTGACAGCACGATTCTGCTAACTCCCAGCATATAATTACCAAGCATATAACTTTCATGGACAGGTCATGATGGTTCAGGATTATTAAGTGCAAGGAATAAAGTGAGCCATCAAGTTTGTGAGAGCTTTACTAACTAACTTTCTCAAAATAGAAAAACATTTTATTTTGGAAGAAAACACGACATATAGAATATGCGCTGAAGTATAAAATGGTGCTAATAGGTGGGTATGCAATATTGGTTTTGGGGAGTTGGAAGCACAGGTGGAGCACATACTCAGTGCAAGTGAAGGCTAGAAATAGAGAGGGAGCGACAAACGGGAGAGAAATAGCTGTCATAATCATGCTTGCAACAAAACATGACTAATTATGGCATGAAAGTGATACAAGAACTCTGAGGCAAAATAAATCATCGAGGCTTACTGACTATTGATTAGTCATATGCATGCATGAGCATGTGCCAAGTCAATTCACATGAAACTTTCAGAGAAGGATACCACAATGTCATACCAAAGTATGAATAAAACAATGCAAGCAAACATTCATATGACATGCTACAAACTATTATCAAGCTTGAGCTAATCATATACAAGCAAGAACTACTAAGCATCCATAATTACATACACCTTACACAAACAGGCTAAGCATGCTCACAATGATGAGTATATGTACAAAAATGAAACAAATAGAGTTCGTTACCAGCCTCTTACCACACCTCAAGTTGTCTTAATCTTCATTATTGCCCTTCACTTGTGTGACTTGAATAATTAACATGAAACCAAAATCCACTGAGGACGGCTGAACCCTGCAAAGAACTCACAAAACCAAAGAAGAACAACAAATATTTTTGGTGTTTTTGATTTTTTTAGAAACAAGCAAACAAAGAAAAACCAAACAAAAACAAAGCAAACCAAACAAAGCAAAATAAAACCAAAAACAAAAACTAAGACGCTCCAAGAACAACACAACTGTGCATGAAACAATAAAAAATGAAGTGTCTAGAAAGACCTGAGATTTTTATTGATAAAGAAGGGGATGCCTTGGGCACCCCAAGCTTTAACGCTTGTACCTCTTGAATATTTCTTAGGGAGACACGGGGTGACTCCCCCCAAGATTGAGCTTTTGTCCATTCTTCATCTCATTACAACATCCTCTCTCTACACCTGAATTTTTTTCCTTCATACAAAACTTCACACAATCTTCATTAGCAACATTAGTGTATTCAAAAGATAATAGACCCTTAGGCTTAGCTTTACAACAGCAAAACTTTTCAATAAAAACACAAGCTACTGTAGCAACTCCTTCAAAAATCTCAATTCCCCAAAAGGGAACTCAAAAAGGAATCAATAAGAAGCAAATACAAATAATGGCAGAAATCTGTCAAAACAGACCAGCGGGTAGAAACCGATTTTTTCGAAAATCTTATGTTGCTCAAATCAAAAAGTGTTGAACTAATTACAGTTATCTAACATACTGGGGGATCTATTCGTAAATTTTAAGCTCAATCCGAGTTATAGAGACTCCTCACGAATTTTTATGGTGGAGGATAGAAATCTGTTTCGGGACAGCAACTCCCCAAATCTTACTTCCCTCCCATTAGAGTTCATTCTTGGCACAAAAAGCAAACGAAAAGGATAAGGAGAGGTCATTACTGAAGTAATAACTTCCAAGACTCAAGGAAACTCTTGGGTTATCTCTCAACAAGTACTTTTCTTTAACGCCTTTAAGTTAGGCACGACAAAGAGCAAAGATTGGAAAGGAGAAAATAAAAGTGAGAAAGTATAATCACAGTGAAAGCATTATTTTGTTCATTAAAATCCTTTTGTTAACAAGGTTGATCAAGTCTTGTTACCAAAACAATCTTATATGAAACAAAACTTTGCATTCCACAAGGTGATTATGTTACCTCATACTTGATAGCAATGGTCCCAATCATAATAGTTTCAAAAATTTCTTGTGGAATGGGACAATATATTTCTCCAACCTTGATGCTCTTAATATTTTCAATGGAATTCAGGCAATAGATTTTAGCAACCTTCTTGGGGAAATAGACAGTATGCTCTTTGTCATCAATATTGAATGTTACTTTTCCTTGATTACAATTAATGACAGCACCTGCAGTATTAAGAAAAGGTCTCCCAAGAATAATAGACATATTATCATCTTCAGGCATTTCAAGCACAACAAAATCAGTCAAAACCAAGCAATTATGAGCCACTTGAACATGAACATCCTCACATATACCAACAAGAATAGTAGTTGACTTATCAGCCATTTGCAAAGATATATCAGTTGGTATCAACTTTTCTAGCTAGAGTCTCTTGTAGAGAGAAAAAGGCATAACACTAACTCCAGCTCCCAAATCACATAAAACAGTTCTAACATAATTATTCTTAATGGAGCAAGGAATAGTGGGTATACCTGGATCTTCACTGGCCGAGTCACTGGTAATAGCGCAGGAAAAGCATCAAATGATGGAAGTGGTAGCATTGGCCAAGGCAGCACAAATGTCCATGCTCTCACTTACTAACCCGCATGGCAGTGTATCATTCCAAGCTACCAAGGAAACCAAGAAAGTATAGGTGGATGAGATTTTACCAGAGCGCACAGTTACCATTTGTGCTGGGCCTACTGATAAATAGGAAAGCGAGCTCACCAGCTTTCTCCGTGAGAATCGGGATAACTTTGCATGGTCCACACAGGATTTGCAAGGAGTCCCAAGGGAGTTGGCTGAGCACTCTCTTCATGTAAGGCCAGATGCCAAGACGGTAAAGCAACCCCTCCGCCGCTTCGCCAAAGATAGGAGGAAAGTAATAGCTGCCAAGATAGCCAGGCTTTTGGTTGCCGGATTTATCATGGAAGTACTGCACCCGGATTGGTTGTCAAATCTAGTCTTGGTCGAGAAGAAAAAGGATGACCCGAACATGGCACTGGTGTGGATCATGTGTATTGATTACACAAACCACAATAAGGCGTGTCCAAAAGATCCATTTCCCCTGCCACGGATTGATCAAGTCATAGACTCTACTACCGGGTGTGAATTGTTGTCATTTGTGGATGTGTATTCTGGTTTCCACCAGATACCACTGAATCCGAATGATCAAATAAAGACAGCTTTTATCACCCTGTATGGGGCTTATTGCTATTTTACCATGCCGTTTGGATTGAGAAATGCAGGTGCAACATATCAAAGATGCATGCAAAAATGCTTGCAAGATCAATTGGACAAAAATGTTCAAGTATATGTCGATGACGTGGTCATACAAACCAAGAGAAGTCACACTCTAATTGAAGACTTGCGTCAAACATTCGCAAACTTAAGGAGATTCTAGATGAAACTTAACCCGAAAAAATGCACGTTTGGTGTCCCGGCTGAAAAGTTACTCGGATTCCTTGTATCCAGCCGAGGAATTGAGGCTAACCCGACAAAGATCAGGGCCATCGAAAGAATGGAGTTCCCAAAAACCCTCAACAATGTCTAGAAGTTCACAGGATGCCTGGCCTCGTTGAGCAGATTTATCAGTCGGCTAGGTGAAAAAGCCCTACCACTATATCAACTGATGAAAAAATCAGACAAATTCACATGGACACAGCAAGCTGATAGCGCTTTCCATGAACTCAAAAAGATGTTGCCAACAACACCAATATTATCGTCACCACTATCCAAGGAGCCAATGCTGCTCTATGTCGCCACAACCAACAGAGTTATAAGTGCAGTAATAGTGGTAGAACGCGAAGAAGAGGGCAAATCAGTCCAAAGGTCAGTTTATTACTTCAGCGAAGTGCTCTCTATATCAAAGCAAAATTACCCCCATTACCAAAAAATGACGTATGGGGTGTATATGTCAGCAAAGAAGCTAAAGCACTATTTCCAAGAACACGCAATCCGAGTAATATGTGAGGCACCAATCTCAGATATATTGGGCAGCAAAGATGCCAGTGGCTGATACGTCGGAAACGTATCTATAATTTTTGATGCTCCATTCTTGTTTTGTATCTACTTTGCTTTGCTTTGTCTATACTTTGAGGTGTTTTTATATATTTTCTGAAACTAACCTATTGACAAGTTGCCACAGTGCCAGTTGCCTGTTTTCTTCTGTTTTTGGTTCCAGAAAGGCAGAAAATCAATATTCTTAGAATTGGACGGGACAAAAGCCAAAGTCATTATTTTTCCTGGAACAACACGGAACCACGAAGCAAAGCCGGAGGGGGCCATAGGGTGGCCAAACCCTCCTAGGCGCGGGCAAGCCCTGGAGGCGCCTGGAGGGGGTGTCGGCCCCTGGACCCCCACCGACCTTGATTCCTGCGCCTATAAGAAGCCTCCGACCCAAAAACCCTAGAGGATCCAGAAGAAATCCGAGAAAACCTCTGTAGGGACGCCGCCACCAAAGGGGATATTCTTTGTTCTGGCACCCTACCGGGACGGGGAAGTGCCCCCAGAGCCATCTCCATCGATCTCCATCGCCATCTTCATCACCGTTGATGATTCCCATGATGAGGAGGGAGTAGTTCTTCCTCGAGGCTAAGGGCTCTACCGGTAGCTATGTGTTCATCTCTCTCTATGCATGATCTTGTTGTGGTCATGAGCTTTGTAATCAAGTAGATCTACCATGCTACTCAAGTGCTTCATTAGATCTCTGCTCTCCCCATGTGTGTGAAAGTGACAGCGTGCACACCATGGTGGCACTTAGGTTTGAGTCTACATAAATACTCTTTGTGCTTTAATAGATCTATGCTTTTCCCCACGTGTGTGAAAGTGACAGCGTGCATACCGTGTGTGGCACTTTGGCTAGATTGAATATTTATTATGAGTTATATTTGGAGTTGGATGTCTCTATGAAATTGTGGTGTTTGTTGGAACCATCTAGCGCTCAAGGTGATAGTGTGGGGTTATCTAGATTGGGGAAGGTGGACTTTGAGGAGTGCTGTTATAGCCCTGCCGATGATTAGAGTATCCAACCGAAGAGTAGTTAAGAGTAGTATCATGAAGAGAGGATATTTATATGAGAGAGTGTTCACTAATGAAAGTATGATCCCTAGGCCTTGTTTCTAAGCATTGAAACACCGTTTGCATCTAGATTTGTTGCATGTTTGCTTGCTTTAGTCTTCCTCCACGCCATCAGCTCTTTTCTGGAACTGTTACCCCATGTCAACAAGTCAGAAGCTCTTTTCTGGCACCATTACCACTTGTATTTCACTATCTCTTTGCCGAACTAGTGCACCTATACACCTGACAAGTGTATTGGGTGTGTTGGGGACACAAGAGACTTCTTGTATCTTGATTGCAGGGTTGCTTGAGAGGGAATACCTTTGACCACTTCCTTCCTGAGTTCGATAAACCTTGGGTAATCCACTTAAGGGAAACTTGCTGCTGTTCTACAAACCTCTGCACTTGGAGGCCCAACAATTGTCTGCAAGAATATAAGTGCGTAGACATCAAGCTCTTTTCTGGCGCCGTTGCCGGGGAATAAGGAAAGAAGCTCCCTCGTCAACAAAGCGCCATCAAAAGTCTTTTCTGGCGTCGTTGCCGGGGAGGTAAGGTAAAAGGTACTCACATCCTCCGGTGTGAGTGCTCGAAGTTATTTCCTTTATATTCTGCAATTGTGTATTTTTGTTTCTTGTTTTCAATAGTTAGGCTTAATGGAAAAAACAACAAAATTAGAGAGCTTTATAGTGTTTATCTTAAGTTAGGACATGAAGTGTTTGAAGAGAAAATTTAAAAACCTATGGAACTTTATTTGCATGCTAATAACAATGTTATTAGTATGAATTCTTTGGACACCATTGTTGCTAATGCTATGGAAAAGTTTAAGCATGGGGAAGCTAGTTTTTATGAAAATGATGTTTTTAGTTCCCCAGCTTTGGAAGATAGCTATTCTATTGCTTATGATGATACCAAACCTCCAATATATGATGATTACAATGATGAGTATGATATTTTCAGTCCACCTACTATTGAGGAGAAAATTTATTGTGATTACAATATACCTCATATATTTGATGATTATGGTGATGAGAATAGTAATGATAGCTATTTTGTTGAATTTACTCCCACTACAATTAATAAGAATGACTATTCTTATGTGGAGAGTAATAATCATTTTATGCATGTGGCGCATAATAAGAATGTTTTAGGTGGTAGTTATATTGTTAATTTTATTCATGATGCTACTAAAAGTTATTATGAGAGAGGGAAACATGGTTTTATGCATCTTAAGAATATTAAGTTTCCCCTCTTTATGTTGAAAATTTTGAAGTTGCATTTGTTTTGCTTTCCTATGCTTGTTGCTTTGTGCTTTCATGACTTGTTTATTTACAAGATTCCTATGCATAGGAAGTGGGTTAGACTTAAATGTTCTTTGAATTTTCTTCTCGATGCTCTCTTTTAAATCAATTCATATTTCTTATGTGAGCATCTTCTCAAGCTATCAAGCCTAACTTAAAGGCATTAAATAAAAGTACTTGTTGGGAGATAACCCAAGAGTTTTCTTGAGTCTTGGAAGTTATTACTTTAGTAATGACCTCTCCTTATCCTTTTTGTTTGATTTTTTGTACTAAGAATGACCTCTAATGAGAGGGAAGTAAGATTAGGGGAGTTGCTGTCCCAAAACAGATTTCTGTCCTCCACCAAAAAAATTTGTGAGGAGTCTCTGTAACTCGGATTGAGCTCAGAATTTACGAATAAACCCCCAGTATGTTAGCTAACTTTCGTTAGTTCAACAATTTTTGATTTGAGCAACAGAAGGTCTTCTAAAAAATCGGTTTCTACCTGCTGGTCTGTTTTGACAGATTTCTGCCATTATTTGTATTTGCTTCTTATTGATTCCTTTGTGGGTTCTTTTTGGGATATTGAGATTTTTGAAGGAGTTGCTACAGTAGCTTTTGTTTTTAGTTAAAAGTCTTGTTGTTACAAAGCTTTACCTAAAGGTCTATTATATTTTGAATACACTAATGTTGCTAATGAAGATTGTGTGAAGTTTTGTATGAAGGCAAATTTGCAGGTGTAGAGAAAGAATGATGTAATGAGATGAAGAATGGACAAAAGCTCAATCTTGGGGATTCCACCCCGTGTCACCCCAAGAAATATTCAAGAGGTACAAGTGTCAAATCTGGGGGATGCCCAAGGCATCCCCTTCTTCATCAATAAAAAATCTCAGGTCTTTCTGGACACTTCGTTTTTATTGTTTCATGCACAGTTGTGTTGTTCTTGGAGCGTCTTAGTTTTCGTTTTTGGTTTTTGTTTGCTTAGTTTGCTTGAATAAAGTTGGTTGATCACAACACACCTTTTTGGAGAGAGACACACTCTGCTTTCATTGCCTAGAACACTCTAGTTTTCACTTTTATTGTTTTGTGAGTGTTCACTTTTGCTAGCACTGCGTTCAGCCTTAGTTTTCTTGTGCTTTCAGCTTAGAACTTTTTAGTTCTTCTTTGTGGATTTTTGAGACAAGATCACTGATATTTATTGATTATTATCTTTGTGAGTTGTTTCAAATAAGTTGTTTGGTGTTGGAAAAGAGTAGGAAGCTTCATGCTTAAGTGGTACAAAGGGAGTTTGTTCTGACTGTGGCTTAGACTTTATCATGTCATGCTAGATCTTGTTTTGACCTTATGCTTAGTGATTATTGCTGTAGCATGACTTGTTCCAAACAATTAGGATTGCTTAGTGTGGCTTGAAGAAATTATGTGTTGTTTTAGCATGCAAAAGCATAGTATTGTCGTATTCTCCTTTGATGCTTTGCTTGGGTTGACTTGGCACATGCTCACACCATGTTATGACTCTCACAAGTCACCATTAGCCTCTATGATCATTTAGTCCTTGACTTGTAGTACCACTCTATGCTTTGATTAGTAATGCTTTGTTGCACTGCATGATTATGGCCATTATTGCTCTCTTAGTTGGTTGCTCCCAGTCTTTTGCTAGCCTCCACTTGTATGAGTAAGTTATACTCATGCCTCCAACTCCCAAGAAACCAAGTTATTCCAAAGTGTCCACTATAAACTCCTATGCATGGTGTGTTACACCATTCCAAGTATATTCTTGTTTTCAACTATCTTCCAATTAAAAACTATTTTATTATGTGAAAACTTAGTGATTAAAGCCCTCACGAACTTGATGGCACACTTTATATTCTTTTCCCCTAATAAACTTGAACCATTGTGACAAGTTTGTTGTATATGCTTGCACTTATAAGTTGGAATTAGCAGAACCGTGCTATTACGGGGAACGTTTTCAACATTGCACTTGTACTTTATACTCAATTGATATCATGCACTTTTGTCTATGGATGTCACCGGTGTGAAATAAAGAGGGAACTTGTAAGTCCATGGAGTTTGTATCCTGTGTTAGAGAAACGTCTGGGCCGCTAGCCTAAGCCATGCCTAATCATGGTGGAAACTTGCAGCATCACCATAATGAGCTATCTATGAAGCATGCTCAATAAAAAGCTATGCATATGGTAAATAAAAAGATTGCTGAGATGCTCATTGTCTGCTTTCCTTGTCATTTTGGTTATGGGATAGCTCCTGTACCATGTGCAAGGGGTACCCCGTTGGCGGTTCTCTATGATACGCATGTACTTACAATGACAAGAACTTACAGGTGACTGAGGTTGAGTATCATGAGGTGTGGCCCTCGTATTCAAGGGGACTTGAGATTTCCAACTTATACTTTGTCAAGCATATACTCTATAGTTTGTTCACTTTAACCTTAGTCACTTCAAGATGCTTATGATAGGGGCAATGAGGGATGAAAGATAACTAGTACCATAATTTTTGGAAGCTCTTTTTGAAACTTGTAATCCCTGCTTCCTTTCCAAAAAGGCGTTTCTTCAACCATTATTGAGTCTCCACCTTCTACCTTTAGGCACCATTAAGAGAGCATAGTTGTCATTATGTGTGCAGTGTTCCAAAGCTTATTAATTGATGCATATTGTGTTATTACTTGCTCTTGTACTATCTGTTTCTAGTCATCCTTGTGAACTTTGCAGGTGTCCTATGCATCTATATTGCTACTCTATGAGGGACAAGCTGATTGCCACTATGCTATGTTTTATGTATGTGAAACAAACAAACGTTTTTCAATGCGTGTTATTCATGATATTTGTTTGTAGCTTGTCATGTTGCATGCATAGTTACTATGTCCTATTGTTAGAACTCCATCTTTCATGCACATATTTAGAGCTCTTTGATCCCGGCTTTCAATGTTTGCAAATGGTTTGATCTTGGTTTTGATGGTGCATGTCACCTCAAAAATTATTATTTTATCACTTACCTACACGAGGACGAGAAGGAGTTAAGCTTGGGGATGCTTGATACGTCGGAAACGTATCTATAATTTTTTATGATCCATGCTTGTTTTGTATCTACTTTGCTTTGCTTTGTCTATACTTTGAGGGTTTTTTATATCTTTTCTGTAACTAACCTATTAACAAGTTGCCACAAGCTAGTTGCCTGTTTTCTTCTGTTTTTGGTTCCAGAAAGGCAGAAAATCAATATTCTCGGAATTGGACGGGACAAAAGCTGTTGGGGATATGCTATATGGGTATCCTCATAGCATGTCTCTTATCCGACTAACCCGGGTGGCCCATAGTCGGTAGCATGGCCTATGGCCTGCTGGGCGGCCCAGTTAGGTGGATCCAGAAGGGAGGCCCATGCCGGATAAATGAAGGCTACGGTGGAGTCACCAGCGTACCCGGAGCCTTGGAGTGCAAGATACACAAGACTAGTGATAGACGGTGTAGGACTCTGTAACCTGTCCGGCTAGGACTTTTCCCTGTAACCCTAGGATCTTATGACTATATAAGTCGGACCTATGGGAGCCTTTAGGACACAATCTCATACAAGAATAGACAACTTCAGACAACCTCGCACAGCGAACCTATCTCTGTAACTCGGCGTATTGCCATTATAGTGATTTATAGCAGGAGTAGGATTCCGCCACCGTCATGGGATCTGAACCTGGGTAAGCTGTGTTACCTCGTACCTGCCAACCGTCCGCCTTACCCCACGTCTCTAAACACGCACTGTGAGGACCCCTCCATGGCGTACTCGTTGGCAATAGCACGACAGTTGGCGCCCACCGTGGGGCAAGAGGCGCTTCAGGCTCTTCAGCGGGCGAGGACCAAGATCTTCACGGGAATCAGTGAAACCGTAGCCATCGGCCGTGTTCTCTTCTCCGGCAACGTTCCGATCGTCCCCCCTGACGAGTTCTAGATCCCGGCGAAGACGAACCCTACGCGGTGTTCGATCGTTCCTATAGGAGACATCCATCTCTTCATCGACGAAATCGACTCGGGCACTAGTTACCTGGGAGTCGGAGGAGAATCAAGACCCGCACGGACCGCCTACGGGCAGGATACGTTCGCGGAAGGATCGATGTCGGATCTCTCTTCGGAGTTTGACGGCAAAGATCGGAAAGCAGCAAGACCCGCACGGACCGCCTACGGGCAGGACACGTTCGTGGAAGGATCGATGTCAGATCTCTCCTCAGAGTTTGCCGGCAAAGATCAGAAATTTCAAGGCCCACCCAAACCGCCCCTGTGCAGGATATAAAGGTGGAATATCACTGCAAATCCGCCGGCTTTGTCCGCGCGTCTAGACAGCAGAGATCCAAGTTCGTCAGCGTGGTTACCATCTTCAATCTGGCGCTCTGCGTTCAGAGAGAGGGCGAAAGCCCCCGCGACTACCTCGCCAGGTGGCTCCGTATACAGGCCGACTTGGCCAACTACCCCAATGATGATGCCATATATCACTTTGTGGAAGGACTAGACCATGGCACGCTTCTCTGACATTCTCTAAGGCGGCAGCAGGCGTCAGGACGCCTTACCTTCGAAGGCATGGTGAACACCGTCAACAACTACGCGGAGGCCGAAGCGGCAGCTCAGACAGCGCTTGCGCTCATTGACGGAGCCCCTCCGATTCAGCCACCACCACCGCCTCCGGCCGCCATCGTCATAGCAGCACCACCACCTCCAGTCATCGTCGAGGCCGTTGCACCTCCACCGCCCGTCATCGAGGAAGTCTTGGCACCCTCCGACTCTGTCATTGACGCGCTTTATGCTGACTTCAGTGCATATTCAGAGGAGATAGATTTCAGTTCAGAAGAGCTAGACTCCGCTATGCAGGAGATGGAGGAGGAGTACTCGCGCGGCGAGCAAGCTAACAACACCATCATGTCTCGAGGGGTGTTCGTCACCATTGGGACAGCGATGGATGAAGATCAACCCGGGCAAGCTCCGCCTACGGCGTTGGAAAAGGGGAAGGGGCCACTTATTGTTGCTGACGATGATTGCACAAAGGTCATGCCTCCTCCGCTTAACCCAGTGCAGCAGCCGCAGGAACTCGGCACTGGCCCGAGCAACAACAACACCGCAAACTTGCCGCCTCCAGCATCCACGTCGGCAGCAACCCATGTTACTCCAGCTGATAGAGTGATGTACGACAATCTCCTCGTCGAGCCACTAACCGTTGCTCATATCCGGAACGTGACTCAGCTTGACGAGAAGCGCCAGCAGCTGCTGGAGGAGGTGCAAGCCATCGCGGAGCAAGGCGCTAAACTAGATCGAGATCTGATCAACGCGCAGAAGTCCATAGAGAAAGCTAGAGCAATGGAGGCCGAGTACAAGACTCTGCTACAGCAGCAGAAGGCTAAGAAAGCTCTGTCTCGCGTCATCAACGATCCTGGTGTATGGCGCAACCTAGGATGGGCTCCCTCGAAGCCGGCACAGGCCAAGCCATACATTGATAGTGAAGGCAAGCAGGTGATGCCCACCCTACTCCTTAACCTCGCCGTCGCAAGACCCTTCTGGAGCAGGATAGATACCATTAGGCAGTAGAACAGGTCTATGACCTAGTGGCCAAGGAGGTAAAGCAGTAGGAAAAGGCCACCTCTCAGAGGCTCGAGTCTGACCCAGCGCTCTGTCGATCTAGCCAGTACAAACCACGAAGGGACAGATCTCCTCAGGATGTCAAATCACAGACGGGTTCATCAGAACGAAGACGGAGGGATGCGCGCAACAGGAAGGATGCTATCCCCATATCCTCTGACCACGGAGAAAAAGCCCGACCTTGCCGCCCATCTCCACCACCCCGATCCCCCCGACGTCAGGATGATTACAAGGCTCACCATCATACGGATATGCCCCCTCCAAATCAGTGCGGCATCGTCATCCGCGACAACGTCGCACATACCCGTCATGATGAAGAGCGCCACCAAGGACACAAGAGCAGGTCACACCACGACCCTCCGCGTCCGACAAGCAACCGTGACAGGCGTGAGGCGGCGCAGGAGGGTAACAGCAAGAGGGCTAACCCACCGCCACCTCCGCCTCCGTCGCCGCCAAGCAGTCACCATGGCGGAAGAGGCCCGCGTCGTTCACACAGCCCATCCCCTGTTGACAACAAGAAGAAGAACCCGGAGCCATACGATGCACGTTCGCGGATCGATAAGATCCACGAGGCCCGGGAAGGACCATACCTGGGACCACATTGCTTTGGACCTGCAATACGGTCCGCAACTTACCCCAAAGGTTTCCGGATTGACAAGACCATCAAGCCCTATGACGGCACAGCCAAGCCTGCCACATGGTTGCAGGACTACGGCAACACGGTGGAGATTGCCGGAGGCAACCCCAACGTCGCCGTCAAGTACCTCCCGTTAATATTGGCGGGCACGGCCCGTCAAAGGATCGATGACTTGCCGGAGAGATCTATCTACAACTGGCTGGATATGCAAGAAGCATTCACCAAAAACTTTGAGGGTACATACAAGCGTCCCTGCACTATGGGCGATCTACAGCGGTGCGTGCAAGAAAAAGACGAGACATCTCGCGCCTACCTCTCCTGTTGGCTGGATATGAAGAATTCCTACGCAGGAGTGCATGCTCAGACCGCCATGGCTGCCTTCATCGATGGGTTGGAAAGGGGCACGCTGCTCCGACATAAGCTAAAGCGCTTGCAGGACAACCACCAGCTTGACTTGAATCAGATGATTCAGTTAGCTAGTGAGTTCGCAGCTGCCGACGACGATGCTCGTGGCTCTTTGCCGGCAATGGCCGTTCCAACTCAAGCTCGGAGGAACAGCAGTACAAAGCGGAAAACCGCTCCGGAAGAAAAGCAATCTACCGACATGGTCGCTATGACCTTTGTAGGACGAGGAGAAGTCGGACAACATGGCCGAGGAAGGGGAGCAGGCCGCGGGCAACAGCGAGGAAGTGAAACCAACTCGGTGCCGCTCCGCGTTCCCCAAACCTACGAAGATTACCGCGATATGCCGTGCCTCGTACACCTCGACGCCAACGGCAAGGCCACCCAATCGACACTGCAAGTTCGTCAACGACCTCAAGGAAGACCCGGAGTCCGGCTACAAGCGAAGTCGGAAGAACAGACCGTGAGGCAAGGGCAAGGGGAAGAAGAAGGAGGAGGAGTCCAAGGATTCAAGTGACATGGACGAGGACGTTGACCCCAAGCACGCCGCCAAGAGCGACGACAAGGGCAAGAACCCCTTCGCAAAGAAGGCCCAGTCTACCACACTTTCCTTGGCACCCCCACTGTCCGACAACAGAAGACCTCTCTAAGGATCCTGATGGCCACTCTTCCCCCAGTTCCCCAGTACCTGCGCTGGTCGGAGGTTCCAATAACTTGGGACAGGACGGACCACCCAAACCTTGTACCCACAGAGAACCAATACGCCATGGTCATCAACCCATTGATTGACGGTGTGGAGTTCACCAAGTGCATGGTGGATAGTGGAAGCAGCATCAACATCATGTACCTGGATACACTGCAGAAGATGAACTTGACGGAGGCAAACCTAAGGTGGACCAACACCGTTTTCCATGGCGTAGTTCCTGGTCGGTAGGCTCGGTCCCTTGGGTGCATTACGCTTCAGGTAGCCTTTGGCGACGTTAATAATTACCGCCAAGAGCGCATGACCTTCAAGGTGGTCCCCTTCAAGAGCGTGTACCACGTCATATTCGGCCGTGGCATATTCCACACGTTCATGGCCAAGCCATGCTTCGTCTACAACAAGCTCAAGATACCCGGACCAAACGGTATCATCACCGTATCCGGAAGCTTTACCAAGGCAAGGGACTACGAGATCAACGAAGAAGCCGTTGCAAAAGCTGTCCTCTACAGCGAAGAATTCAAGGAGATCCAGAGCAAGGTCGATGACTCAGAGATGCCCGCGTCGAAGAAGCAGATCTCCGACTCCGCTCCTGCATTCAAGGCCGCCATCGAGACCAAGCCGGTGGAACTTGTGGTAGGCGATGCCTCCAAGACCGTCGCCATTGGGACGAACCTGGATTCCAAATAGGAAAGCGCGCTCATCGAGTTCCTCCGTGAGAATAGGGACATCTTTGTCTGGCAACCTGCCGACATGAAAGGTGTACCTAGGGAACTTGCCGAGCATAGCTTAAACATAGATCCAAAATGTAAACCAGTGAAACAACATCTACCACGCTTCGGAGATGAGAACAGACGCGCCATTGGCAAAGAGATAGCTAGGTCACTTAAGGCTGGGTTTATCCAAGAAGTCCTTCACACCCGATGGGTGGCCAATCCTGTACTTGTCCCCAAAAAGGGAACCAATGAATTAAGAATGTGCGTTGATTACACCGGCTTGAACAAAGCATGCCCCAAAGATCCGTTTGCTTTGCCTCGCATTGACCAAGTCATTGACTCGATGGCTGGATCGGAACTTTTGTGTTTTCTCGATGCATATTCAGGATACCACCAGATCAAGATGAGGAAGTCGGACCAATTGTCCACTTCGTTCACTACCCCATATGGCACATTTTGCTACGTCACGATGCCCTTTGGGCTAAAAAACGCAGGTGCTACCTACCAGCGGACAATGCAACGTTGCCTTCACAACCAAATTGGTCGGAACGTTCACGCCTATGTGGTAGATATCGCGGTGATGTCTAAAAAATCAAATGACTTAATCTTCGACTTGAAAGAAACCTTTGATAATCTCCATAAATACAACATGATGCTCAACCCTAGGAAGTGCGTCTTCGGGGTTCCAGCCGGCAAATTGTTGGGCTTCATCGTTTCCCAGCGCGGAATCGAGGTAACCCGGAGAAAATCAAGGCCATCTTAAACATAAACCGTCCGACATGCCTAAAGGACATTCAACGGCTAACAGGTTGTGTTGCAGCAGTTAGTCGGTTCATCAGCCGACTTGGAGAGAAGGCTTTGCCACTGTACAAGTTGCTGAAGAAGGCGGACAAATTCACATGGACGGACGAAGCAGATGCAGCACTGAAGCAGCTCAAGGAGATTCTTTCCTCAGCGCCCATCCTTGCAGCACCCGAGCCTGGTGAGCCCCTGTTAATTTACATGGCGGCAACCAACCGAGTTATTAGCATCATCGTCGTCGTAGAGCGGAAGGAACCAGGGTATGAGTACGGAGTTCAACGACCAGTCTACTATGTAAGCGAGGTCTTGACGGAGTCCAAGAAGCGTTACCCTCACTACCAAAAGATAGCTTATGGAGTATTCCTCGCTTCTCGGAAGCTGAGGCATTACTTTCAGGAGCACCCAATCACAGTAGTGAGTAAGACTCCACTGTCCGACATTATCAATAACAGCGACGCTACAGGAAGGGTCGCGAAGTGGGGCATTGAACTTGCCGCCTTCGAGATCACCTACAAAATACGCGACGCTATCAAGTCACAAGCCTTGGCGGATTTTATTGCAGATTGGACGGAGATGCTACTCCGTTGCCAGAACCAGATTACTGGGTGATGCACTTTGACGGATCAAAGTTGCTCAACGGCTTGGGGGCTGGTGTACTGCTACAGTCACCAAAAGGAGACAAGCTACACTATGTTTTGCAGATCCACTTCGAGGCTACAAACAACATGGCGGAGTATGAAGCACTCATTAACGGACTACGTGTAGCCAAGGATATTGGCATCAAGCGCATAGTTTGATGTGGAGATTCCGACTTGGTTGCCCAGCAGGTGGCTGGCACCTGGAATGCGCGGAACCCTATGATGGCGGCATATCAAGACGAAGTGGACGAGATAGCCAAGAGCTTCTTGGGCTACGAAGTCAAGTATGTGCCTAGGGAGCAAAACGAGGCGGCTGATCTGTTGTCTAAACTGGGATTAGGCCGAAAGCGAATTCCGCCAGGAGTTTTCCTAGAGCATCTACGCACACCATCCGTGAAGGGCGCCGACATCGACAACCCGGATAGAGCTGACTCTTTCGTCAACATGGTGACAAAGATCCCTCCGACTTGGACAAAACTGTTCATGGAGTATCTCGAGCACGGAACTTTGCCCGACGACGACGTCAAAAGACGGCAAATAGTACGACGAGCAAAGGTTTATACCATAATCAATGGGCAACTCTACAAGAGGATCCATACTGGTGTCTACCTAAAGTGCGTTTCCCAGCTAGAAGGTATGGAAATCCTACGCGAAATCCATCTCGGAGATTGCGGGCATCACGCTGCTCCTCGATCTTTGGTCGCGAAAGCCTTCCGGCAAGGATTCTACTGGCTGACCGCGAAGGCGGATGCCGACAAGCTGGTTGAGACATGCATAGGATGCCAGTACTATGCCTGACAACCACACGTTCCTGCTGAAGAATTGCGAACAATACCAATAACTTGACCGTTTGCAGTCTGGGGGCTAAACATGGTGGGGCCGTTACAGACGGCACCATGTGGATTTACGCATCTGCTCGTAGCAGTTGACAAATTCACCAAATGGATAGAAGCTAAACCCATTAGAAAGCTTGATGGGGCAACTGCCCTCAGGTTCGTCCGGGATCTAGTGGTGAGATTTGGTCTCCCACATAGCATCATCACCGACAACAGAAGAAACTTATCACTCGGAGAAGTAGAGGCCTATTGTTGGGACAAAGGTATCTGACTTGACCTTGCGTCTGTGGCACACCCACAATCCAATGGTCAGGTTGAGCGAGCCAATGGATTAATTCTGCAGGGAATAAAGCCACGTCTTGAGGCACCACTACATAGAGCAGCTGGAGCCTGGGCGGAAGAATTGCCATCTGTGCTGTGGAGTTTACAAACTACACCCAACAGATCCACCGGCTACACCCCTTACTTCATGGTATATGGAGCAGAAGCCATCCTACCTTCCGACATCCTCCACGATGCACCAAGAGTTGCCACCTATGACAAAAATGACGCTGAAGGATCCAGACGCCTAGATGTGGACCTTCTCGAGGAGGAGCGCGTTTTGGCATGCCAAAGATCCGCCATCTACCAGCAGAAGCTACGCAGCTACCATAGTCGCCGCATCCGGCATCACTCGTTTAAAGAGGGGGACTTGGTGCTCCGACTTAAGCAGAAGAAGTCACACAAATTATCCCCGCCATGGGAAGGACCGTTCATCATAAGCTAGGCGCTACTCAATGGTTCTTACTACCTTGTCAATAATCGTGAACTCAAGGATAGACCCAACGAGAATCATAAGCGTAAGCGACGTGACCCGGATGATGACTACCCGGAGCTTGATTGGTCATGGAACATAGCACAGCTACGTCCTTTCTACACTTAGCATTTTTTATCTAATTGTGTACCTTTTATATGATCAATGAAATAAAGATCTTTGGTTCACTCATATTGCTGAGTCTTTTACCTCCTTTAGTGTTCATTTTTGGATCATGTAAAACTTTTATGCACAAGTCTTGCGATTGCACTTGTGAAAATTCCGCCTACGGGCGTTATCTTAAGTTTTCTGGTCTACACGTTCTTTGTTGTTTTTATGTGGATTCTAGAGTAGTGACTTTTGGCACTTGTTGTCGGCGATTTTGTGCTCAGGTTATTGACAGTGCCATTGGGCATCATCACCTAAGCGCATGGTTCCGACAACGAGTCTTCCGACTCACGAAAATTCAAGCATAAAAACCAATGTAATGGATAAGCCAGCACTTGCTTAAAAAATATATACATACTGGGAATTAATTCTTAAGTAGCAGGATACGACAACCACTGTTTTCTGCCTTAAGATTACACCACCAAGTTTTTTCTATGCACACGTCAAAGGTGAAACAAGAATTACAAAGTGTTTTTCACTCTTTGGGCGCAGGGGACTTGGAGGCCGCATCATCACCAGCCGAAGAAACACCCTCGGCGTCGGCGCTGTGATGAGACTCGGAGGAATCCTGGTCGACGTTGTCGATGAAGTTCCTGGGCACGAAGACGTCCACGTCCACCAACTCGGCAACCCTGGTATCATACCCCGCGAGTGATGACAGGATGGCTTCGTGATCGATCTCCTTGCCGTCATCATCCACATCGGGGATACCTGAGGTTACTGTGTCGATGTCGGCATCTTCATAGTGTGCCTTCACCATCGACAGCGCCATCCTTGTGCCAGCCCATGCACATGAAGCTTTCCAGCTCATGACACGCTCGGGGGCTCGGCCCAGGATCTCCGAGTACTTCATCATGGAGTCCGATGCCTTGATATATATTTGGAGGGGCTTGGCAATCTCCTTGGCTTGGGTAATGGTGGTGTTGATGAAATTGCCGGCAAGAACCATGCATTCCTTGTCCGAAGGAGGCGAGCGGGTTAAACCCATTGGAGCTGCAAATTCCGACAAAGAGTGCATGAGTTCAATAAACTCTAAATATCCAGACTTACAGAAGTTCAAGGCGGAGGAAACTTACTGAAGATGCTAGACTTGGCTTGCCAAAGGATCTCCGCCAAGGATTCCTTCTCTTGTTGGAGGAGCTTAAACGCCTCGCTATGGCGAAGGTTTTGCTCATCGGCAGCTTGCTTCTGATCTTTTAGGATCGCAAGCTCCTCCTTCAAGCGATTGATCTCCGCGGAGGCAGAATCCTGCAAGGCTTTCATGGAGTCCTCGTGCATCTTCAGCATCTCCTTCCTCTCCTCCTTCAGGATCTTGTTCTCGTTGTCCAGCTGCTGGATATGCTTGGACTACTCAACAATATCCTTGGCCTTGGCGACATGTTCTGCAAGTCAGAGAAAACACAGTACATAGTGAGTACTCGAAGATTGTGGGCACAATAATAAGACGGAAATGCGTAATAAGAAAACAGACTCTTGTTTTTGATGATCTGTTCCTTCAAGATGGCGGTTTTACCCTTTTCAGCTTCAAGGTCTGCGCGCATCTTCTGGTACTTGTCGTTGGCCATACCCCTCCGAGCATTCTCGTTCTGTGGAAACAAATACAAAGTTAAATCGTTGTTTGGTCTGCTTGGAGCTTCTAGTCGGAGATTTTCCACCTAGATGCTCGGGGGCTACAGCGAGAGTTTTTAACTTAGCAAATATGCTTAGCTTTTCTTTAAGTATCTAGTCGGAGCTAATTCAGTTCTCGATTAGAGGCTTGGGGGCTACAATATAAAGTTTTTAACTCATAAAATTCTTAGTTTTTCTTTAAAGCACCTAGTCGGAACTAATTCAATTACAACTAGAAGCTTGGGGGCTACAGCATTGAAAATTATGAACACTGCTTGTGCTACTCTTAAAGCATCTAGTCGGAATAATTCATTCCATCTAAAGGCTTGGGGGCTGCAGTGAGAGTTTTTTCTAACTTAGTCACTCTTAGAGCATATAGATGTAAAACCTATGGTTTTCCGTCTACATCCTCGGGGGCTACGGTGGGATACTCATATGAAATATAGAAGGCAAAGTAAAAACTTACAAGTGCAATGATCTTGAGGTTTGTAGCACTCTCGGCTAGCAGCTTGCCGAAGGAAATGCTATTTCCTTGCAAGATATCCGCTTGTCGGAGTAGCTCCTCGAGACCGCACGTCGGAGATGACGGCACTCCTCCAGCAACCATAGTAGTGTTACTCGGCAGAAGCGTCGGGTAAACTATATTTGGGAACTCGAAGGGTTTCTAGGGAGTAGGGGCGCCGCCTTCGGCAGAGGTACCAGCTCCCACCACCGCCTTGCCGCTATCGATGGCATCCTTAGCCGGAGCTTCAGCCATTTGAAGAGCAGCGCTCTCCTGCGTCGCCTGCTCGCCGACAACAGCGAGCTCGGTAGAGGCGCCAGAATCCACTTCCATGACGGAAGGGCCTGGTGCCTCCTGGACTTGAGAACTTGTCGGAGAGGAGAAGGGCTTGACGGCAGGAGTGGCAGGGGCGATGGCGGGGGAGGAGTCACGATGCAGCATTTCTTTGATATTTCTAGAAGCCCCAAGAGTCTTGGAGGACTTCTTGAGGCTGGTTGTGGCTTTCTTCCTGAAACGTGCAAAATGCATAAGTACAGGAACAAGACAGATAAATAGACAATGTCAGAGAATGAGAGGCTTACACTAGGGGGCGCTTTGGCAAACATCTCGGTGGCTTTTCTCTTTTCTGCCTCCAGGGCGGCGGTAGTCTTCTTGGAGGCTCCACCCTTCGTCTTCTTCCTCTTGCCTCCGTCGGCAGCGTCAGAGGTGGAGCTCTTCCGCTTTCGCGTCAACGGGACATCATCGTCGGACACGACCGTGACTTCCTTCATCTTTGGATCATAGACTTGGGCAGCCAGGTTGCCCTCATCTAGATCACTAAGCTGTTAAGTGAGAAATCATCGTGTTAGACAAGATGGTATTGGCAAGACGGAAAAACTGGAGCAATGTCATACACAGAGAATAAATATCTACCTTTGGGCACTTGCTGTCTACGAACATGTCGTAGGTGAGGGTGAAGCCATGCTTCTTATCCTTCACCTTGACGATGTCCTTAAGGCGGAACTTGACGGAGTCGCTCGAGAAGTTGTCCTCGGAGATCCGGAGGGTATCCCTTCGGTCGCCGGTGTACTCGTGCATGAACTTCATGCGGTGCTGCAGAGGTTGGATTCGCCTGATGAACCAGCACATGGCTAGGTCCAAGCCGGTCAGACCCGTCTCTACGAACCATTCGATCCGCCTTATTGCACGCGAAGCATCGAGGTCGGAGGGAAGGGAGGCATGGGATCTCCATGTGGAGACTTCAGCGGCGGCTCCATCCACGAAGTCCGGGTACGTCACTTCTCGGCCCGCCAAAGGAATGTGGGGGCTGTAGAAGTACGTCTGCTGCCAGTTTTTGCACGACTCGTGGCCAACGATGTCGGGGAACCGCCGGCCAGGTCGGATCTTGAAGCTTATGGAGCCGCAGTTCCTAAGCTCCTCCCTACTGTGTCCGGCTTCACGTTTGACGGTGAAGAAGTACACAAACAAGTCTAACCTAGGCCTAATCCCTAGGTAACCCTCACAAAGTGCCGCGAAGTTGCTAAGCACTAAGATACTATTGGGGGAGAGGTTATGGGGTTGGACCTTGAAGTGGTTCAAGACGGACAGAAAGAAGTGGGAGATGGGCAGAGAAACGCCGCGTACCAATTGAGCCTTGAGGTACACCTTCTCTCCGGCTTGGGGAGAAAGAGTCACCTCGCCGGCCGGCGCCGCCCGCCAGGCGAGCCCCTCCATTGCGGGGAGGTAGCCTTCAGTGACCATCTCTTGGATGTCGCGGGCGGTGATGTCCGAGCCGCACCACTCGCCTTTGTGTGAATCTGGTTCCTCTTCCAGAAGCTCTAGCGCCGCCAGATTGTGGTCGCCGTCGGTGTATTCAATGACCGCCGACGCGGGGATGACCAGGCCCTCTGGGGGCACGACGACGGAGCTCTCCGGCTTCGCCGTGGCTTCGCTCGACGCCGCCATCGATGGGGAGGAACTGCTGCTGGCCATGGAGGAATGGAAGGGTGCGACTGGTGCGAGGAGGACTAGGGTTTCTTCGAGGTTTTCCGCGGAGAGATCGAGGAGGCGTGCGGCTGGAGGAAGAAGAACATGACGCGAGAGAATGGGGTGAAAAAGTGGCAAGTGTCCCATGGTTACTATTTATCTTACTCTGCGTCAAGATTCGTGCAGCTAATCAGACGGTTGCCGGGTAGACGACGTGGTCGAGAGTGTGCACGGTAATTTCGGCACGTCCCCAACCGTCACCGCCAACGGTTCGTATCACTCACGCGGGAAAATCGGCTATGATTACGTTCTCTGCCTGTGTGAGTTACGAGGCGTTCTTCCGGAAAAGAAGTTGCAACTTGTTGGTATGGGTTTCCTATCAATCCTATTGAGCCATGCGCCAGGGTCTCACAGCCTATGTTGTCATAACTGACATGGTAGATGAGCCGTCGCATCGAAGATTCCGGCATGGACGGATTTAATCCGACTAGCGGAAGAGTACGATGGAAGATTCAGCATTTCTCCGACTTACTAGTAGAAGACGGAGAAAACTTTGCAGGGTTCTTTGGGAGGACTACAAGATGTTGCTTGACGATTTGCCGACATCCATCTAGACGGAGCATTCCATGTGAAGAGGCACGACAACGCAAGATCTCGGAGTTCTCCGGGGGCTACTGTTGGGGATATGCTATATGGGTATCCTCATAGCATGTCTCTTATCCGACTAACCCGGGTGGCCCATAGTCGGTAGCATGGCCTATGGCCTGCTGGGAGGCCCATTTAGGTGGATCCAGAAGGAAGGCCCATGCCGGATAAAGGAAGGCTACGGTGGAGTCACCAGCGTACCCGGAGCCTTGGAGTGCAAGATAGACAAGACTAGTGATAGACGGTGTAGGACTTTGTAACCTGTCCGGCTAGGACTTTTCCCTGTAACCCCAGGATCTGACGACTATATAAGTCAGACCTATGGGAGCCTTTAGGACACAATCTCATATAAGCATAGACAACTTCAGACAACCTCGCACAGCGAACCTATCTCTGTAACTCGGCGTATTGCCATTATTGTGATTTATAGCAGGAGTAGGATTCCGCCACCGTCGTGGGATCTAAACCTGGGTAAGCTGTGTTACCTCGTACCCGCCAACCGTCCGCCTTACCCCATGTCTCTAAGCACGCACTGTGAGGACCCCTCCATGGCGTACTCGTCGGCAATACCACGACAAAAGCCAAAGTCATTATTTTCTCGGAGCAACACAGAACCACGAAGTAGAGCCGGAGGGGGGTCACAGGGTGGCCAAACCCCCCAAGGCGCGGTCAAGCCCTGGAGGCGCCTGGAGGGGGTGTGGGCCCCCTGGACCCCCACCGACCTTGATTCCTGCGTCTATAAGAAGCCTCCGACCCAAAAACCCTAGAGGATCCAGAAGAAATCCACGAAAACCTCTATAGCGCCGCCGCCACCGAAGGGGAGATTCGGGGGACAGAAAGTCTCTGTTCTGGCACCCTGCCGGGACGGGGAAGTGCCCCCATAGCCATCTCCATCGATCTCCATCGCCATCTTCATCACCGTTGCTGATTCCCATGATGAGGAGGGAGTAGTTCTTCCTCGAGGCTAAGGGATCTACCGGTAGCTATGTGTTCAATACTCTCTATGCATGATCTTGTTGTGGTCGTGAGCTTTGTAATCAAGCAGATCTACCTTGCTACTCAAGTGCTTCATTAGATCTCTGCTCTCCCCATGTGTGTGAAAGTGATAGCGTGCATGCCATGGTGGCACTTAGGTTTGAGTCTACATAAATATTCTTTGTGCTTTAATAGATCTATGCTTTTCCCCACGTGTGTGAAAGTGATAGCGTGCATACCCTGTGTGGCACTTTGGCTAGATTGAATATTTGTTATGAGTTATATTTGGAGTTGGATGTCTCTATGAAATTGTGGTGTTTGTTGGAACCATCTAGCGCTCAAGGTGACAGTGTGGGGTTATCTAGATTGGGGAAGGCGGACTTTGAGGAGTGCTATTATAGCCCTACCGATGATTAGAGTGTCCAACCAGAGAGTAGTTAAGAGTAGTATCATGAAGAGAGGATATTTATATGAGAGAGTGTTCACTAGTGAAAGTATGATCCCTAGGCCTTGTTTCTAAGCATTGAAACACCGTTTGCATCTAGATCTGTTGCATGTTTGCTTGCTTTAGTCTTCCTCCACGCCATCAACTCTTTTCTGGCACCGTTAACCCACGTCAACAACAAGTCAGAAGATCTTTTCTAGCATCGTTACCACTTGTATTTCACTATCTCTTCACCGAACTAGTGCACCTATACACCTGACAAGTGTATTGGGTGTGTTGGGGACACAAGAGACTTCTTGTATCTTGATTGCAGGGTTGCTTGAGAGGGAATACCTTTAACCACTTCCTCCCTGAGTTCAATAAACCTTGGGTAATCCACTTAAGGGAAACTTGCTGTTGTTCTACAAACCTCTGCACTTGGAGGCCCAACAACTGTATGCAAGAATAGAAGTGCGTAGACATCAGTGGTCCAGTCGCAAAATGGGCCATAGAGCTAGCACCATATACTCCACAATATGATAGGTGAGATGCAATCAAATATCAAGCTATAGCTGATTTCTTCGTGGATTAAATGGAAATGCAATACGAGCCACCATTGCCAGATATGAATTATTGGAAGATGCATTTCGATGGATCCAAGACAAAGATGGGTCTGGGCACCAGGATAGTGCTCACATCACCAAAGAGGGATCATCTCAAATATGTGTTGCAGATCCATTTCGATGTATCCAATAACATCGCCGAGTATGAAGCACTTGTCCACGGCATAAAAGTGGCCAAAGAGATTGGCATCAAAAGGATCATGTGTTTTGGTGACTCGGATTTGGTGATCCAGCAAGTATTTGGGCATTGGGACGCGTTGGATGCAAACATGGCACTATACCGTTTTCATATGCAACAAATTTCGGGGTACTTTGACGGGTGTGAATTCCATCACATACCTAGGGCAGAGAATGAGGCAGCGGATGTACTATCCAAATTAGGCTCATCTCAGCAAGAAATTCCACCAGGAGTAGCATTAGAGCACCTCAGAAAACCATCAATCAAGCTGTCACCAAAATCCGAGTCAATCAGACTCGCCCCAACAAATCAGGAGTCAGACGTTGTGCCAATGGATATTGACTCAGGGGCAGGTTCGAGTCCCTCGGGGACTGACCCGTCCACTTCAGGGGTTGCCGAATCACACTCAGAAACTCCTCAAGTTATGTCGGCAGAACACATGTCGGTGGAGCCAATGGAAATTGATGAAGAAACAGATCCGGGACCGCTGATACCAGCATGGGCGCAACCAATATTCAACTACTTGAAAGATGGAACTTTGCCAGATGATGAAATATTGGCAAGGCAAACAGAAAGAAGAGCAAAAGCATACATGATAATCATCAAGGAGTTGTACAAAAGAAGTGTGACGAGTGTACTGCAGCGTTGCATAAGCCTAGAGAAAGGTCAAGAAATACGGTTGGACATTCACCAAGGAGAATGTAGGCACCATGCATCGTCAAGATCATTGGTAGCCAAAGCATTCTGACATGGATTTTATTGGCCAAGTGCATTGGCAGAGGCACAGGAACTTGTGAGAAAATGCAGTGGTTGCCAGCATTATGCCTCAAAATCACACTTACCAGCATCAGAATTGAAAACTATACCGATCACTTGGCTATTTGCAGTATGGTGCCTGGATATGGTGGGACCATTCAAACCAGCGAGAGGTGGAATGACTCACATACTCGTGATGGTTTACAAGTTTACCAAATGGATAGAAGTGAAGCCCGTCAAGAAATTGGATGGAAAAACGGCTATCTCATTCCTAGAAGATATAATCTTGAGATATGGTTACCTGCACAGTGTAATTACAGATAATGGCACAAAATTTGTCTAAGGAGCCTTTGCTTGTTTTTATGGGAAAAACCTAATAATACTTAATGTAGCATCAGTTGCTCATCCAGAATCAAATGGACAAGTTGAACGAGCTAATGGCTTAGTTCTATCCGGGATAAAACCCCGTTTAATGGAGTCACTCCAGAGATCACCTGGTTGTTGGATAGAGGAATTACCCTTAGTGTTATGGAGTCTAAGGATAACTCCGAATCGATCAACAGGCTATACGCCATTCTTCCTTGTGTATGGGGCAGAAGCAGTTTTGCCTGCCGACATAGAGTATGACTCGCCAAGAGTAAGGCAATACTCGGAAGTCGAGGTAAAAGAGGCCCGAGAGGATGGAGTTGACTTACTTGAAGAAGCAAGGGAATTGGCATTGTCAAATCCGCCATATACCAACAAAATCTATGACGCTACCATAGCCGAAAGGTTCAACCTTGTGTTTTTCGAGAAGGGGATATGGTGCTCAGACAAGTGCAACGCACAGCTGGAATGCATAAGCTATCACCCCCATGGGAAGGACCATTCATTGTAAGCAAAGCATTGCACAATGACTCATATTATCTAATAGATGCTCGCGAAGCACAAAAGAACAAGGCGGACAGATCAGGTGATGAGACCAAAAGGCCATGGAATGTGGCACTACTTCGCCCCTTCTACACTTAGGAGAAGCAGTGTATGTATCACCCGAACTCTCATATGTCGGACGCTTATGCCGGCTATGTGCTGATAATAAAATGGTATGACTCGAAAAACTGACTCGGGGATTACCCCTTATGTTTATCTTTTAACTATTCTATGCCGGCTGGCGTTGACACTTAAAACTTATCTCGGAACAAGTAATGTTTACTCGGAAAGAATAAACTCTTCAACTATGCTGTTCTCCGAAAACATGGCTTCATGGCAAGCAAGAGGAAAGGATCAATGATGAGTAAACATGAACACCGGATAAGTAAAGAGAGAAATGTGAGTTGACCCTGTGTATGTTTTTACTAACTCACTACAGGTTATGTTGCTTTCTATGTCGAATAATCCTAGGTCAAGTGATCTAGTTTTATATCCGCTAACTCGATCCTTAGAACTTTGAGACTCTAATGTCGAACACCAAAAAAGGTAGACAAGAGCCAAATTCAAGGAAAAGGGAAACGGCAAAATGGAACTCGAGGACTTGCCCCTGGATAATTCACATTCAAAGCTAAATAAAAGTTTGAGCCTTATCACAAGGCGCACACCCAAAATAAGTGCATTATATCATACATCTGCACCCGGCATACCAGGGATCTCATGAAATTCAAGTGTTTTTGGTAACCAGCCTAAGAAGCAGCTGGGCTTGGAGGTGTATCTTTGGGGATGGAGCAAGGAGCATCTTCGGGAGCGTTCGTCGAGTCTGCAGTACCATCTAACTCAGTGGCCTCGCTATCCTCACCTTCGTCATCAGCGATGTCGGCAAGAGGCTCACCAAGGTCGAGGAAGTTGGGCCCATCACACCAGGCATGCACAAAGGCATATTTGATCATGGCGTAAGCTCGCTCCTGGCGTTTCTTGATAAGTTCAGGATCGTGGAGCCACTTTCCTTCCGCCCTCATGCGTTCAAGAACATCAAGGTTGATGTCCTCGTACCATAAAAGTATGAAGGCAAGGGCTTTGTCTGCAGCGGCTCGGTCGGCCGACTCGTGCCATTGAT